>OZ020606.1:86404128-96404128 GCA_963971545.1 Philophylla caesio | reverse complement strand
ACGAAAGTTTTAATGTATTTTCGTTCTGTTATCGGTCGTGCTGAATATTTATTTTAATTTTGTCAAAATTCATTTACTTAAATTTATAAAAATAACGTTTGAAGCCATATTTTTCTAATTTGGTACAGTGCATAGCAAGTAGTACATTGTACACATGTAGATCTGGCCATATGAGCAATTTATTTACTTTTTAATATTAAATTTGGTTGATATAAATCCATTAATTTTGAATCTTCTCAGGTTTCTTATGTATTTACAATCATAAATATTAGATAAGTATACATACATATGTATATTTTACAAATATACATGCAAATATGTACATATGAATGAACGTACATTTATTTTACATATGTACATATCTGTGGACATTTCACAAAACAACTTCTCTCAAAATAAGACAATTTTCCAGGATTTTTATCATATATATGAATTTTCAAGGCGCGTTTTTCTGTCTTATCGCCATTGTCCTAGGACCGTTAGTTCAAAAATTATAGAGTCATCAAAACAACTTCTTTCGCATTTTTTCAAATTTTCGGGTGACAAAAGAGCTTGTCTCGAATAAGTTGGAATTTCAAACGTAAAATCATAACGTACATTTATCAAAAAAGCTTGTCTCTATATATCGTCTGAGTAAAATCAGAAATTGGCATTTGACAAAATAACTTCTTTCGATTGAAGTTCTTTTGTCAAATGCATATCTAAAAAAAAATGCTTTTCTTATTTAAACAAGTTAAGCTACCACTCACTCAGTCGCCAAGTGTCATTGTGACAAAACGTCTTGTATCGGTACAAGTTATTTATTAAAAAAAAAAAAAGTACTAAAAGTGAAATCGTATTTCCAGAGAAGTGCTTTAGTCAAACAATTAAAAGTGAAATTATCAAATTAAAGTTGCTTCCAAAATTAAAATAAAAATTTATTGGATAAAATGGGAAGAGGTAAAAAATTAGTGGCTTTAGCCAGGAAAATGAAAATGCTCTAATACGTGTTATAGTGGAAGTGTGCAAAATAATAGAAGAGCTCATTCATTTAACTTTGCGGATGGGGAGGTGCTAAATGAACTCCCAAATGAAGAGGCTTCGTCCTCTAATACGTGTCTTAGTGAAATTGTTCCAAATAATAGAAGAGTTCATCCATATAATAATAATAAAATTGCAAAGCTACGACAACATGTAAATACTTGGCAACTGAGCAGCATTCAAAGTGACCACTCGGAAGAAGATATTTTTCACGAAACTGATTACAACGATTGAGATTATTTACCGTCAGAAAGTTCGGGCTTAAATACTACATCGGAAAGTATCCGAATCATGGAATGTGTGATTGAATCAAATCTAAGCTATACTGTTTCACCACAATTTAATGAAGAGCTGCTTTTAAATAACCTAAGGTCACCAAAGGTAAAAAAGCTAATAAAATTAACAAAAATATGGGAAAAGAATATGTTACTTGGAAGAATAAGACAATTCCTGCAAAGAAAACTGAAGAA
Source organism: Philophylla caesio (assembly GCA_963971545.1). NCBI lineage: Eukaryota > Metazoa > Arthropoda > Insecta > Diptera > Tephritidae > Philophylla > Philophylla caesio. The sequence goes on along the minus strand of OZ020606.1, from coordinate 96,402,638 downwards.
TTGGTGGATTGCTATACAAAATGTAACACAAAAATAACTATGGATCAACAGAAAAAAATATTCAAAGCATACTGGGAACTAGGGGATTATAACAAGCGGCGTCAGTATATTGCTCGTATGATACACGTTGATTCCAAAAAAACTGAAACGCTCAGAAAGGCTTCAAATCCTAGAAATCGACAGGTGACAAATTTGAGTGAAAATATGTTCGCTGGATGCGCTATGAGAAACAAAAGCCTGGAGTTTTGCAGTATAAGACGTCTTTGAATCCAGAAGTGGAATTTAATGAGTTTAATATCAAGCCAAGGCGTCCACAAAAGTGGATTTCACAATTGACGACGAGCTATACATCTCTGTTGACTATATCAAAAAATAAAAAGCAAGATTTATTGGATAAGCTCCCTCTGATCAACACGGATTTTCACAACTTTTATAAACATTTAGCAGCAGAAGGTGAATGCGAAGTCGAAACTGATTCCGACCTTGATGATGAAGAAAACAATTAACATTCAAAAAAAATTTATTTTCTATACTTTTGCATGTAGTTATATAACTATTATATTTTTCACGTATTTTTTGTTTAAAAAGAAATAAATTATTTTTTTTTGAAGACAAATTCATTTATAAACTTTAATAAACGGCAAATGTCATTTGAAGAAAAACCTCTTTTGGACTTATTTTTAACTTACCATTTGGCAAATAAACTTGTGTCAAGATAAGATAAAAAAAAGGATTTTTTTTTGCACAAATCAAATTTGACAAAACAGCTTGTATGAGGTAAGTTGATTTTCAGTAAGAAAAAGCATTTGACAAAAAGTCTTATTTATTTGATTTATGTATATTTATCTAGAAAAGTAAAATATTTAATTTAAATCAATTGATTGGAAAACGCGTCTTTATTGATCTGCATCCAGTTTAAATTGACTTCGTCCTTTAATAGTAAGAGGTATTTCTACTGCAAAGCTTTAAACATGTTTTTTCGCTCTCCTGTAAAATTTGCTTTTTTGAAAGAGGTTGTTTTGTCAAATGTCCACAGATATGTACCTACATACATATGTATGCACATAGAAAGGCTCATATCATATTCTGATTCATACAAAATCCGTAAAAAGGCCAACAATATGCCTAATAGAATTTATATACATATGTATGTACATGCATACATATGTATAAACATACATTTGTATGTACATATGTATTTATTTGTTGAAATTACTAGTTACTTGTTATAACATGTATTATAATTTCAAATTGTTATAACATGTATCTAAGTCATCTATGAAGATGTGCGAACCCTTGGTTATTCCAGAGGACCCTTATCACCCTGCGATACGAGGTTATTGGTGATTTTGGAAATAATGTTGATAAATCAAGTAGCTCAAACGCTCGTTTTATTTTCGCGAAAGCCAATTTCAAGAAATTAGATCGAGAATTATCAAAATTATCATGGCCGACGTATAAAGATGACGTTGAACGCTGCGTCCAGCATTTTAATAACACCATATTTAGCTTATTTCAAAAGTTTGTAACAAAACGGGTTTGCGTACAAAAGGAGCAATCACAACCTTGGTTTACTAAAGAACTAAAAAATTTTAAAAATAAGGTCGTTTAAATTGTACAAAAAAACTGGTTTGCACACTAACTATATTAAATACTCAGTTATCCGACACGCTTATTTTGAATTAAATAAAAAATGCTACACATCTTATTTGTGCAAAGTTAAAAGGAATCTAATAAAAAACCCTGAATCATTTTATGACTTCGTTAACTCTAGGCGCAGAGTGACTAGTTTTCCGTCTGCTATGAAATATCAAAATACCGTTTCTTGTGACTCCCAATCAATTTCCAACATGTTTGCCCAATTCTTCAGGTCAAATTACTCCATTAACTCGCCTCTGAGCAAACCTTATCCATATAAACTCTGTTCCCTCACCTCGGCTATTATTCCGCAGATATCTTCCGAGGAAGTATTTTATTATTTGAGTAACTTAAAAGAATCATTTAAGGCTGGCCCTGATTCGATCCCGACGTGTTTCCTCATAAACTGTGCTAAACATATTTATGTGCCCTTAACTAATTTATTTAATCTTTCTCTTAAGCTTGGGATTTTCCCTTCAGCTTGGAAAGAATCATTCATTATACCCCTTTATAAGACCGGGAGTAGGTCCTCTATAGAAAATTACCGCGGTATAGCTAAGCTTTCTGCTATTCCTAAATTATTCGAAGCTATTGTGGTTGACCATTTAACGTATTCCATATCCTCTACAATTTCTAGCACACAACATGGGTTCTCTAAGGGTAAATCTACCGTTACAAACTTGCTTGAGTTCACAACTCATGTTTCAAATGGATTCAGAGAATTTATGCACACTGATGCTATATACACCGATTTTAGTAAAGCATTCGACAGAGTAAGTCACGCTTTACTGATTCATAAACTCGATCTCCTTGGTTTTCAACCTAATCTCCTTCATTGGATATCTTCTTACCTCATGGACAGAACACAACGAGTTCTTTTTAAAAATAGTTCCTCAAACATTATTCATGTTTTTTCAGGGGTCCCGCAAGGAAGTCACTTTGGTCCAATTCTGTTTTTACTTTTTATAAATGACTTACCTTCTGTAATAAATTATTCAAAAATTTTATTGTATGCTGATGATGTAAAGCTTTTTATATCGTATCATTCTGTTGAGGAAAGGTCCTTACTTCAAGCGGATTTAAATAGCATGACTAACTGGTGTGAAATAAATTACATGCCACTAAACCTTAAAAAATGTAAAGTAATGTGCTTTTCTCGCAGAGCAGTTCAACCAGTTTCTTATAAAATATTTAACCCTAACCTCGAACAAGTGTTTAACTTTGTTGATCTTGGAATTACAATGAACCCGAAATTTAATTTTAATCTTCACATAAATGTTACAGTTAACAAAGCCAAGGGTGTTTTTGCATTTGTAAAACGATGGTCAAAAGAATTCAATGACCCTGATCACGAAGGCTCTATTCACAATGTTAGTGAGGCCCATACTGGAATATTGATCTGTTGTTTGGAGCCCGCGCTATCAAGTTCATTCCGACAGAATAGAGTCAATTCAAAAACAATTTCTGCTTTTTGCTTTAAGGAATTTTCGTTGGGATTCTCAGTACAGCCTGCCGCCATATATAAGTCGTTTAAAACTCATTAATCTTCCTACACTTGCTAGTCGCAGAGAAATGCTAGGCATTGTATTTTTGGTCAAGTTACTGACAGGCTTGATCTCTAGCCCATCTCTTCTTAGCGAAATAAAACTAAACGTTCCCTCCAGAATTTCAAGAAATTTCCGGCCTCTCTTTCTGAAGCCATGTAAAAGTAATTTTGAGTTAAATGAGCCACTCCGTAGTTTGTGTCAGGATTTTAACACTCACTCCGGTTCAAGGCGAATTCAATATTGAATTCGCCTTGCTCCGGTTCTTTTGATATTTCAGACTCACTTTTTTACATAAAGAAAACTATACTCAATCCTCTCAATAATTAATACATACATACATACATATACATATATTACTATTCGATCAGCTGATGAGCATTTGTTCTGTAGCTGAACAGTTTTAAGGGCCGTACACATACAACTTTCCTCGCTTTACTTGACAATTCGAACTTTAACAACAAAGCATGAGGTGTAGAAGGTTTGCTACATAGAACGCTTTGACAGTTTCTGCGATGGTTGTTTGTTTTGAATTGCGATATGTGCTTATTCAGAGTATTTTGTTCAATAAAAGAAGAATAAATGTGTTTTACAGCTACTTACGTATGTTTGAAATTCGCGAGTGTAATAACTTTATTAAGACTGAGAAGTAAAAAGTCTTCTTGCAGCATCTTTCGACAAAATAAATAAAAATCGATCTAGGGGAGTTTAGGAAAACGATGAGGGTGGTTAACAAAGAGGTATTTCATTTGCTATTTGTTCATATTTTACTTATTTTCTCTTTTTAAACGTATTTATACATGCCAAAATTACGAAATACTAGTGAGTTTTCTAAATCATGTGTATATGCACGCAGAAATAAAATGGAAATGTAAACAGTTGGTTGTCAAAGTGTACAAAAGTTGAGAGTTCGCCATGATTTTGCTTCGATTTGCTTTGCTTTACTTTTTTCGCCTTGTATTTAGCAGCACTCGTATAACATCAGGTCTTCAACTTATCTGTCAAAGCGGAACTCTGAAGCAAAGCAAAGCCAAAGTCTTATGTGTACGGCCCTTTAGATCTCGACACTTAACAAACCTCTGCCTTTCATGACTCGGCGCAACATATATGAAAAAAAAACAAACGGGTGATGGACCACAACAAATCAAAAAATATACTCCAGGGTTGCATTTTCTTTAATGCTGTAACCTGTTTAATGTGCCTTGAATACCACTGAAATTGAAATTAAAATATATTTACATACCAAAAAAAAAAATTTATTTTGAAAGCGACGTAAAGAATGAAATACTTTTTCGATACACGAATTGAATGATTCTGTACTACTACTTTGAAAATTCAAATTTATTACTGATTTATTGAGGTCTGAAATTGCATGATATCCTTTTGAATCCACCTTGGTTAGTCGTGTTGACACGACAAGATCTTGCAGATTAGTCTTCACGAAATCGATATACCATTGAATTGAAGTACTCGATTCTAATATTATCGTTATCTAGTGAAAAATATAAGCATAAAATAGAAAAGTATCGATTTGTCATACTATCGTATCGAAATTAGTTTTCCTATTGGTTCGTGCATCTAGTATGCAAATTGTTTTATTCGCGTATAATTTTTGTTTAAGGTTTAAGTAGATCTAACATAACCTGACATTGGGAAACTGGGCAACCAACTCAAATAAAAAAAAAAAAAAACAATTGCGAAAATTCCAATATGTAAACTAAATTAGCAAGTACTGAAATTCATTTTGATAAAGATAAAATAAATTTACCTTTCTTAAGGTATATAAAATATAAGTGGAGGCACTCCTTATTTTTGCCCTGTCGGTTTTAAGCATACATTTATATGCCACAAGCTAAATTCATGTAATATGGCTCCACTATTCTAAACGTCAAACGAGAAGAATCATATTTCCTTACGATACAATGGACGTAAACGAGCATTAATAAAACATATGCATCGCGAATTCTTATAAACGGATATAACCATATAATTATTAATACAAAATACAAGCTGAAAGATAACCTGGCATTATAAGGATTAACTAAACTCCTGCCATTACACACCATTGATGGTGTACTTCATAAAAAAAAAAAAAAACAAAGATCTCAACTAAAACTAAATAAAAATTACTTTAAAAATTTCAAAGACGATCTGCAAATTACTAAAACAAAGAAAACAAATCAGAGTGTCGAATTGAAGAAAGAAATGTCGGTATCGTCGTCCACACAAGGAAAACAAGTAAAGTTCTACCCTTCGAGCTCTGCCAGTTCCGATAGGTAATTACAAGATATTGTGCATCTAACTAAAATATTTTGTTTTAAGAGCGTGAGAAAAACAGAAGTTCATGTGGAAGTGCTGCAAACTGATAATTATAAATGAATATTGCATTTACAGAGTTATTTTTGTTTTATTGCTGTAGTTGTCGCTTTGCAAAATAAAGGCAATCAATGCGCAATAAAAATTTCGTCAGCCGTGTGTAGAAATTTTTAATAAAATGCATTTTGAAAATTGCAAGTAAAACAACTAAAAAAATAGAAACACAAAAACCTTATTTCCACGTATGCTGCTTCCTCTGCGCGTCAAATTCAGTCCCTATACATAGCAATCTGTCACGCTGCCAGTCATAAGATGGAGCATGCGGCATACTAACATTTTTATAATTTTCTCCTACGAAACAATAATCGGTAAAATTATTTCAGTAAAGGACAAATGAAAAAATCACTAACTTTTTATGTTTTGTAAACATCATCTTTTCATTTTACTCCAGCTGTTTGCTGCATTGTGCAATATCCTTTAATTTATATTGTACTACGTGCTGAGAGTTTCTTTTCTAAAACGAATGGATTACAAAATTCTGACATCCAAAGCAAATTGTTCCTTAATTAAATACAGCAACATGAGTGGAAAAGTGACTGTGGCACATAATGGATTGGCCTGCAAGAGTGATACCAAGAAACATATTGACAGTAACAAAAAGTCGTCTCTCAATGAACATCCAGTTGAAAAATTAGCGTCAGTAACCATATCTTCAGCATCAATTTTGAAATCATCCACGTCGTCATCGTCATCGTCATCTTCTTCGTCAACATCATCGCATTTATCGTGCACAGCCGATAGCGGCGTTGGTAGTCTCATGTAATTTTTTTTGCATTTTACCATTTACATACATATATTTTTGGATAGCTTATCTGCTAAGTATATATGGACCTTATATCTTTTTACATATATATAGGTACATACATTAATATGTACATATATATATAAGTATATACTTTGTATTTGTATTTTTTTTTTGTATCACATACATATGTAAGTACATATCTATGTGTATATTCAGTTATCTGTAGTACTTTTTCCTTCCAAATCAGTTTATTGTCTGAACATCGTGATTCGTAACATATAATTTTAGTAATATGTACATATTTATTGTATGTTTGTATATTTTATAAAGTTGCATGTTAATTTATTTGTCACATTTTCTTCTTAAGTTATGTATGTATGTATGTATGTATGTATATGAAAGCTGTTCATTTACCTTTGAACTTCTTACAAATTATTTTTGCAAAATCCTAATATACATACTATGTACGTGTTTGTTAGCCGTTAATATCTTTGTTGATCTGGATTGTTTCAAAAAACTATCTTTGTATTAGTTCAAACATTTGTATTTTATTGAAACTTTTTGCTTTTCAACTGCATATCCATCGTTCGCAAGATTCTATTTCGCTCAGGTAGCCTCAGGTTATTATTTGTGAGGTTATACAAAAATGTTCTGCAGATTTTGTGCATATGGCGCCTGTCATGCGTTTCATGTTCATACTCGAACAAACAACACTAACAATATTCGTTTGGGAGCATATCTATAAATAATTGCAACGAAAGACCGCCGAAGCACATGTTAGAAAACATAATTTGTTGCCGCATTTGATTAAACCGGCAAATAAAGTTAGTCATTCATTTGTCGCTCATCTATGTATGTACTTATGAAGAATTGTACATATGAACATGGTCAATATATACATACATTAATGCAATGTATATATGTACATATGTATTTGCACATCATATTTGGCTGTGTACGGATGCATGTTTAGTATTTATTTTGCCGGCACTGCTATATGTATTATATGTACATACATACATACATATGTATATAGATTGTAGTATTTGACAAATCTCCTTTCTTGTGTAGCACCGAAAGGTATACATATTAATTCGCCTGAACATTTAATGCTGTCCCTATGCGAAAATATAAAAAACAGTATCAAACTTTGACGATAGATGTTTCAATTAGCGGTAGTAAGTTATTGGAAGTAGAACTGTAACAAAGATTTATCCAGTTTGTTATTATAAAGAATTTTAAAGGTAATTTTTAAGGGATCATTATTATTAGAGAATTTCAAAACCCGCAGCCTATCGCCATACATATGTATATCCATTGATATTTTGAAATGAAAAACGTGTTCTCGTCAATGTACAAAATCACATCACATGGATAACCACCCAATGATATACATATCTATGTATGTATGTATATTTCCTTGTGATATTAAAACAACGTGTAAATATTTTGCGGTTAGTATTAACCGAGGTGTTTATCGTTTTATCCCAAAGCCATCACACTCGAAAAGCAAGTGAACTGAACCCTTGGCCATCTGCATTGGCCATATTTGCAGATGTGCAGATAAGCTGGCTACCTGCGGTTCTATATGTGAAAATGCCTCTGTATTATAAAGTTCTCCATTTTTTTTGCATGGATTATGATAACGCAAAAGGCCAATGCCCTCTAACTCATCTAACCTCCCTCTACTTCTGGTCCAACCCCATTGAAACCGCGGTTTTCCTGTACCTTCCGTTAGATAAGTTATATGAGAATCACTAACGGATTCGATTATATATGTATGTAGTAGGGTTAGCGCAGCCATTTCAACAACTACTGCAAAAGAATAAAGTGCGATAATTGCAAGATTCGTTTTTCAAACGTACTACTTCTCAAATACTGCATATGTATGTAGTTATATTTATCCATTGAATTTTGTGAATTAAGCCTTTTCACTAAACTGAAAGTTGTAATCTGTAGTTAAAGTACTAACATTCTCAATCATTTCTACAACATTCGGTGTTGGTATATTTGTGTGTATGTATGTATATTGTATATCTTGCAACTCTTCGATTAAACGGCCTCTCATACACATACATACATACATATGTGTGTATGTACCTTTGTACAAATATACTAAATAGGAATATAATTTATGTGCTGAATAAATTTTATTGGAATAAAAAACCAGGACAATTTTCGACAATTCTTTTTCTCATTTTCAGTGATGATCGACCAGACGTGACTGATGAACTTTATATTGATCCCAATCAGTATGTATATATTGACGATGGGGAGTATTGTTGTCCAGCTTCACCCACCACTGTGCCCGGGCGCGTTGTCTCATCGAATTCGCTGGAGTCACCGGCACGCACCACAACACCAACTCGTCCGGCACGCCGACAACGTACTACCTCGGTGAACAGTCAATCGACCACTGCCAATCCGGCAGAGTGTATAATACGCGCTAACAATCGCACAATATACACAGCTGGACGACCGCCATGGTACAATTGTGCTGGCCAGCAAGTGGAACCATTTGTTATTGGTAAGTTCTTAATTTCTATAACGCTGTAAATAGTCTAATTGTTATTAACTTAATATAATATGTAGGAGTTTGCGGTGGTAGTGCTTCGGGCAAGACAACTGTTGCACAAAAAATTATCGAGAGCCTAAGTGTACCGTGGGTGACTCTGCTCTCCATGGATTGTTTCTACAAGGCAAGTTTAAGTAATTTATTCTTATCTTAAATTTTTTTTTTAATATTAATGAATGCAAACATATTAATTGTTAATTGTTATATTTAGATATTAACAGAGAAACAGCATGAACAGGCGTTATTGAACGAATACAATTTCGATCATCCAGACGCTTTCGATATAGACTTATTGGTGGAGGTGTTGACGAAACTAAAGGAGGGCCGCATGGTGGAGGTGCCTATCTATAATTTTGTAACACACTCACGTGAATCAAAGACTGTAGGTCAAAACAACATTTTTTTAAGAATAGCAGTTAATATTTGAAATTTTTCTTTATTTTTTACAGAAAACTATGTATGGCGCAAATGTTATTATTTTTGAGGGTATTTTAGCATTTCACAGCACAGAAGTACTTAAACTTTTAGATATGAAGGTGTTTGTTGACACAGATGCAGATATACGTTTAGCTAGGCGTCTCAAAAGGTAAATAACCAACTACATACATATATATTTAGGGTATTCATAAGGTGTCGTAAAGTGTCTTATGTCGTAAAATTATAAAATTTGAAAATTTCCATGTTTTGCAATTTTACTTATTTTGTTTCTGTGCAATGCAATAATAATAATAAATAAATAAAAAAAATAAAAAAATTAGCCTACCGAAAATTTTTTTTAACTTAACAATTTTACGACATTTTACGACTTTTGTTCAAGCATAATAATATCCATTAAACAGATTCTTAAATTTATTGATCAAAACGATTCTAATTTCCAGAGATATTTCACAGCGCGGACGAGATCTCAGTGGTGTACTTAAGCAGTATTTGACCATGGTGAAGCCCTCTTATGCCAATTATATCGCACCGACAATGGCGCATGCCGACATAATTGTACCACGCGGTGGCGAAAACAAAGTAGCCATACATCTTATTGTGCAACACGTACATACCCAGCTACAATTGGTTGGTTTTAAATATTTTGGAAAGGATTTAGCAACAAGCGATTTTTATCTCGTATATATATATATTTTATTCAATATAGCGTGGCTTCAAATTACGTGAAACATTAGTGAATGCCTATAGGGACCAACCCATGCCAGAATCGCTACATCTACTGCCACCGACACCACAAATTAAAGGACTGCACACTTTTATACGCTGTCGTAGCACCTCCCGCGACGAGTTCATATTTTATTCGAAACGTCTTATACGCTTAGTTATCGAATATGCATTGGGCCTTTTTCCATTTAAAACGACAACTGTGGAAACACCACAAGGTGTGCTCTATGAAGGTAAGTCCCGAAATGTTTGAAGCAATAAAATCCAATAAGGTAATTTCCATATGAATTAATTAATTTGCCTCATGCATGGAATTATTTATGTTACATATGTATGTACAAGCATATTTACAGATACATATTTAATTTTTTACAGGCAAACGTATGGGTTCTCGAAAAATATGTGGCGTGTCTATTCTGCGTGCGGGCGAAACAATGGAGCAAGCCATTTGTGATGTCTGCAAAGATATACGCATTGGAAAGATTCTCATACAAACCAATCAGAATACAGGCGAGCCCGAGTTATACTATTTGCGCTTACCAAAAGATATAAAAGATTACAAAGTTATATTAATGGATGCCACTGTGGCAACGGGTGCAGCTGCTATGATGGCTTTGCGGGTATTACTCGATCATGATGTGCCCGAAGAGAATATAATATTGGCATCACTGCTTATGGCTGAAATTGGTGTACATTCGATTGCGTATGCCTTCCCAAAAGTAAAAATTGTGACCTCAGCACTGGATCCGGAGGTGAATGATAAATTTTACGTGATACCCGGCATTGGTAATTTCGGTGATCGTTATTTTGGTACCGAACCTTCGGATAATTACCTTTAGCTATTTAGTTTAAGCGAATAATTAAAAAAAATTAAAAGGATAATTACAAGATATTAATTAAATATTAACTGCATTTATTGTACGGGTTTGGCATTTTGACGCGCATAGTTTTGAAGGAGACATCGAAAAGCACTATTGCATACGCAATCACAGCTTTGTTAAATTAATATTTTAAATCTACGTTAATTTGTGGTTTTTATACGCGGTGCAAAATCATTTAAAAAAGATAAATACATACAAACTCACGTACATATATCTATAGAATAGATGAGCGTGAAGTTAGCTAAGCACCCATCTCAAATCGAAACGATATACTATTGTAATTTTGCCGCTAATTTGTTGCTAATTAGTTGCGCAAAAATTAATTTTGTCGCTCTTTTTGTTCTTAATTTTTCGGGGTGCTTAGCTAACTTCATATCAACTTAGCAAAGCACCCCGAAAAATTAAGAACAAAAAGAGCGACAAAATTAATTTTTGCGCAACTAATTAGCAACAAATTAGCGGCAAAATTACAATAGTATACCGTTTCGATTTGCGATGGGTGCTTAGCTAACTTCACGGTCATATAGAATAGCTCAGGCAAAACTTTAGTTTTCAAGCGGGAAAAGAAACAACAGTTTTAGAGCCAGTTATTTTCAACAGAAATTTCTTTTCATTTTGTATTTTAATGTTCATATGAAAAATAATATCTTGGCGCATACACTATATAGCTCGGTGTTTGGCCGAGCTTCTCTATCATTTGTGGTGTGCGTTTTCTTATTCTACCACAAATATTTGTATATGATCAATCAAATACTATTTTAATCAATATCTTATAGCGTTTAAGCATTACTGATGAAACTTTATTTTCGTATAAATATTACAAAAATCTCATCAACAATTGAAAAATCAGAGCGATGAACAACAACAGCAATCCAAAACCTATATACTTCCTCACGATGTCCTCTTTATCACTCGCCACACCTATATTACCATTACTAATATATCCATTTTGATCCTGTTTTATAGCGCAACGCGTCCATTCAGATTCTTTGTCAATGATTTTAGCACTCATGCTGAACTTGCTGGTATCTGTAATTCGCACTCGCACTGATGTGCCAAGCAGATTCTCTCGCATTGGTAACAAAATTTGCTCATATCTTTTATTATGTCCAACGTAGTGTTGTTTGTCGTGTGATATTTCAGTTACCAACACTGAGTACTCTTCGCCCACTCGACCATCATATGGCGAATAGCTGTTGAATAAATCTGTAAGCCGTTTAGTGCGCTTTTTTACCAAATGTGCAGGAATTCGGGACATTTTAGCAGCAGGCGTGCCCGGTCGAGGAAAGAATTGGTTGATAAAAAGACTAGGGAAACGATATTTGGCACACATTTCCATTGTCTCCTCGAAGTCTTCCTCAGTTTCGGTTGGAAACCCACAAATTATATCAGTAGCAATGGTAACACCTGGCACACGGTCGCGAAGAAAATCCACGACATGTTCAAATTCCTTTCGGCAATATTCCCGTTTCATATCACCTAACACTGAATCACTGCCACTTTGAACTGGTACATGCATAAATGCATAAACTCTTGGATGATTCAATACCTTAGCTATTTCATTAAGATGTTCCAATATATAAGGAGGATTTGTCATACCAACACGCAGCATACAATGTTCCGGTATAACTTCGACTAGTTGCCATAAAAGTTCCGGTAATGAAGTGCCAATATCCCGGCCATATGCACCCGTATCTTCCGATGTTAACCAAATTTCACAGACTCCTTCAGCGAAAGCTTGGCAAGCACGTTCAACAATTTCTTTTGGCGGATAGCTGACCAGGTCACCTCGTGCATGTTTGGTTTTGCAGTAAGTGCACTGGTTAAGGCATCCAGTGTTTATGGGTATAATTTCGATTAAAGGATTTTTACGCACTTTTGGTAGAGCTAGTTTCGCACCCGCAACACGCTTGCCGTGCTCTTTTTTATTTTGTAAAAGGCGTACACTATGACCTTTCAATGTTTCTTCCACAACTTCAACAACTCTGTCGATTTGCTGAACACCAATTACAGACAAACCACGCAGATAATCCGACTTGGGCGCTCCTTGTGGCACACATCCTGCTACAACAACATGCTTTCCATTAGCCATTCCATATTGAATTTCATTTCGAAAGGTATCCTCAGACGGATTTTTCACAGTGCAACTGTTGAGTAACCAAAGATCAGCGTTTTCTTTATTGTCTGTCAAATTGTACCCAAATGCAGCAAGTTGTCCGGCCATATACTCAGAATCTGAGTTGTTGTGGGCGCATCCCCATGTTTTTACATACACGGTCTGGGTGCCCGGAATAACACTTTCGTAGATTGGCTTCTCTGGTTGCGCCACATCTACTTTGATACCAATATTCTTTGTATGTTTCTTCGGACGGACGGACACACTCTTTTTATTTGTGTAGCGATCCCGCGGTTTCACATCATCTTCACAGATGAGATCTTCGATATCCTCGATGTTATTTTCCTCTAAATCCATGGTTTGAGAATGGCTATATTATTGCATTTTTGACGTTTGACCATGTGTGAGTTTTTGTTGGTGTTGTGATTTTTTGATGCTTTTCAAATTCTTTGGGATACCAATGTACACTTATCGATAACTATACTCTTGAAAAATTTAGTCGATAAACAAAAATGGACATAAATCAAGAATAGGGCTCGTTGAGTTAAAAAAAAATAACAAATTGGGCGTGATCCTTCTTCAACTTTTTTCGTGTATTTTTCAAAAACAAAAAAATTAAATGATGCAAATTTTTTTAATATAAACTAAGTATACAGTAAGAACGCTATCTTTAAAAGTATGCGTTATGTAGTATGCTTAGTACATATTGAAAAATCCTCATTAACCACATTAACCGACGCCGCCCCCCTCCCAAAAAAATGTGTACAATTGAAATCTTTGAGAGGGGCCGATTACGCCCTTTTTCCAACTCAATGGGCCCTATTCTTTAATTGTTCCTAAAAATGTTTTAGTGGCTTAAATATTGTCGAATTTAATTAAAATTTATTTAATATAATCAATACTGTTATGACCGACCTACATAACATAAACTTCTCGATATTAGCATCTCCAGTTCCTGCATAATGTATGTATATATACCGATACTGTCATAGTCACCAGAAAGAGTTTATTTCATATGTTTGCCCAATAACGGATAACGGTAAGGTAGCGGATAAAAACTATTCCCCGAACTTGCTGGTTTCATCGGCAATCTCATTTATGACCTGGACGGAATACGCCAGATCCTGATATTCACCTCCGTCAGATCTCTCTCCGATTCAAACGATCGTTTACAGGCATTATATGTATACACAAAGAAACGATTATCACCTTAGCGAACACTCGTACCCTTAATGATATACTTAACGCTACCTACCCCGTGATTCATGAGTTTCGATATAACGATTGAAAGACAAACTGACCTGGCAAGGTGTATTTTTACTACTCTGTTTAAACTAAGTTTAGTTAAACTCAGTTCAAATTTAAACTTAGTTTACTTACGCTCAATTAAACACGAAGTAGTCAGCACAACGATGATAAGTTAAACTAAGTTTAACCGTGCGCGAAAGTTGACTTAAAAACTGCGTACTGAGTTTTAACGACAAACAGAGTTCAACTTGCCCTGAAAAACTGGCCCTAAGTTGGGCAACCTCGCCAAGGTAAAGACATCCGCTTACACGGACTTCTCTCCCTTTTTTATCATCGTGGTCGACCTGGTAGAATAGCGGAGTAGTAGGTACGCAGTTGTTCATCGGGATACGAAAGATTAAAATATATGTTTGTACATATGTTTGTATATAATAAAAACAAGCAAAAAGACTAAATTTTTTTATTGTGAATTAAAAGACCTGGTTTTGACATGTTTTTGCTATAGTACTAATTATTATACATTACCGTTAATTCTAGTTCTAACAGTGCACTTAACTACGTATCATAACTGTCACGTCTCTTTAATTTCATTCTTACATATGCTGCAAACAGTTATTGGCTGGCACCGTCCCCTCCCCACTTGTTCTCGTTCACGTTGCCGCTTGTATTTTGCAATCAAGGCTGAATTATTTAAATCGGGGCTGCGCGGTGTTTCTGCACAACAACAGCAACAAGTGAAAAATTTTAATGGTACGGCTTCGCCCTCTTCGATAGTTTGCGGTAAATTTTTGCCACGCGTCTCTGGCAGGAAAAGGCTAGCGAAACCGCCAATTATTAATAAAATACCCATTATGATTAGCGGTAGTACAAGCATACGTTGACCCTGATATGGGAGATGGTGCAGACACATTTAGGAAAACTTATACTCCAATACTTACCATATGATTAATAATGGGAATGACAATCGGTCCAATCATTGCCACAACTGAACTGAAGCTCATACCCAAGCCACGCACTACCGTCGGGTAGAGTTCTGAGGCAAGCAATGGTAGCACTACAAATGCCGATGAAATACCCATCTTTCCGATGCAGTAGAGCAACAGCATTATGTCGGGCTGTTCGTCATACAAAAGCGTTAAAACACAAGCTATTCCACCAACTAACATTGATATGCAAAGTATCCAACGTCGGCCGAAGTAACTTAAGCCCGGCCATAACATAAAATAGGTGGGAAGTTCAACAACACCAGCTAGAAAAAAATTCCATATCTCATCGCCACCCAAAGCAGGCGCATAATAACTTAATCCGACATAGACGCTGGTGTTTGCGAACCATATGAGCGTTATAATCAGCGTTTTGCGACGCATGTTGGTGGTGCGAAATAAATCCATGATACCGTAAGTTGTTTCTGTTTCCTTCCCAATTGCAGCTTCAGCTTGCTGTAACTTTTGGTGAACGATTTTTACGAAGTCTGGCGGGATGTTATGGCCGTTGACCCGAGCGATGGTCTTCAATATGCGCGCCGCCTGCCGAGTTTTACCTACTGCGATCAACCAACGTGGTGATTCTGGTAGCACGAAGTAGCATGAGAAAAGTAGCAGCAGTGGAAGCGACACGGTAAGTGTAAGAAATCGCCAATCCCGTATTACATACACAATCCCAGCGAGTAAAACTAGGCCGCACGAGTAAGCAATGTTCGAGACAATTGTGCAAAAGACGCGTCGTTCAGGACCAACCAGTTCAATAGCTTTGCAAAAAGCGAGAGAGACTAAAGTAAGAGTATTGATAACGAAAAATAGCTTACCCAAGACATAAGGGCTAGCAAGTATTGCTGGTACGGTGAGACCAACCACAAAACGCATGCCCAACCATGAATAGTAATTCCAGGCGAAGGCACTGGCTGCACATGCGACAATTTCTATGAGGAGATAAACATAAAAGGAGGGTCGACGACCCCAGATATCCTGTAAATAGCCGAAAATATAGTTGCCGATCAAGCCACCAACGCCGAATACAACTAAAGCAAGGGTGACCAAGAAGCTTTGATCGCAAACAAGATTCCACTGAAAGAGTGAGTGGATAAGGGAATATTTTCTTTAATCTTAATTCGTGCCTTACCTCTGTGACAACGGTACTTGTGTACATAGTACGGTCATAAGACCAGCCGTGTTGACAGGTCAGTACTTGTGCATGCCCCGGATTCCCGATTTGCCAGACTTTGTCTTCTTGCAACTCTATCGGCGTCCGGTACTCCATATATCTCACTATGTCCGAGTAATTTCGATTAAACATCGCGCAACTCGCATATTCAACACTATTATTCATTACACTTAAAGGTATGCTTAGGTTTTTCACGAGCGTTCGATAGTCCTGAGCCCATGGTTCTAGTTCGGGTACACGACACCAGTGCTTCGGCGTTGCTGCTATAAATAATTGACTTTTATTTTTAATTATATATATGTATTCAATATCGCTATGTTGAGTAATAGAAATTCAGTGGTGTTGGCTTCAAATTCACCTGTAGGCGTGGAAGGCACAAGGCAGCGCTGCAGGCAACAGCACCGAACATATGATGATCTTCTGGTATAAGCCAAAGGATCCAACTTCTTTAAGTACTTCATCGAAATCCATGGATGGTAGGATAATTAGACGGCTTAACGAATTCTCATAACTCCTTAACTAGTTGCCTTTTGAAAGCGTTCGTAGCACTGTGAAAAATCTGTGTCACACAAAAGCCCACTTGGAACTGAACGCGCGCGAGACAATCCAAATTAACGGGAAAAACATTCATCAAAAGCCACCCTAAACGTTTTCGTGAATGCTTAAATTTGCGCATTTGTATGCGTTTAGTTGCAGCTAAAATATCTTTTCAGCGCAATGGTGGTTTCTATGAATGTCGATTTGTTCTTCCTCGAAATACATATGTACATACATAAGTTGGATTCAGCCGCCTTGTTTACTTTGTATGTCGTTTATGTGATTTGCAAATTCAATTGGCTATAATTATATTATGAGCACTAGCCTGCTTAATTAATTGGGTACCATAGCGTTGACAAGGTCGCTGTCTCAATGGGATACCAAAAGGCCACATGGTTTCTCGTATATGCATCTAATTTCAACACACCCTGCACTCAATATTTATGCAGCCTGATAAATTGACTGGGCCTGCGTTACTTTAAACCCTCATCACAACGTAGAAATATAGAAATCGGGCAGCGACGTAGTAATCGTTAAGATAAAAAGTTAAAATATTCTCGAAAAGATGAGAGTAGCTGCAGCGACTAGTCCGAATAAGATAACCTGACCAATATGAAATCCAGCGATCTAGTTGGCAAATGTCTCGGCCATTCTGACCGCTTTGGCAAACATCTGAGTGTACATATTTCTGCGGATACGAGGAATATCGGGGGAAATCTCTCGTCTTCAGACCTAGGCTCCATGATCTCTAGAGACTTAAAAAATACATTCCTATCATAGTACAATAAATACATGAACCAATTACTACATATCACGTATTCAGGCAACCGTGTATTTGTAATTGATTTTGAGAAAAAAATGAGTGACGTAGTGCTTTTGAAGTTTTTCGTTTTGCTTACACTTCATAATTTTGTTTAACTTATTCGTGTTGATTTTCTAGCATTTTAGATTTTCGTGAAAATTTTGCTATTTATTTAAAGAAAATGAAGGTTTTGTGATTGGGTGCAATAACAAATACGAGCAAGACAAGTCGCTTCACTTGTTCGGTCTACCGAAAGACCTTAATTTGCGCAAAAAGTGGGTGGACTTTTGCGGCCAGTACGTTTAAAAAAATTCAAAAATTTGCAGTGAGCACTTCCTTCTGAAGATTTTGAGAGATTCAGATTTTTTATTTTTTAACATTGATTTTTTGTACAAATTTACATTTAGAGGATTCGCGGTATTTATGCTCCAAACCAATTGTGTTGCGCCGGCGTATTTACTACTTGATGGAAGCGTTGGACGATGTGTATGCAATTACTGCCAATGGTGTTGGTTCTCGAGATGGTGATATAGTTGACTTAATAAACATTTCAAAAATAAACATTATTTATAGCAGTCAATCACAGTATTATTTTCGTTCTCCTCTTTATTACAATTTCGTTTCATTTGACAGCAAACAAACATGGTGTCTAAAAGTACTACGTCACTGCCAGAAAATTATTTTTTTCTCTCACTTCGTATTGCGTGATCTGGTATAGTTGGTTCATGCAATAAATAGGTAGTATGAGTAGCAAGTCAAAACTTTGTTTACAAAACAATTTTTGTTTACATTTTGTATATTTCTAATTTGTAATATAAACAAATTTTGCGTTAAATTGATTTGGAAATATACATACATATGTATGTATGTACGTATGTACATGTGCATACTCCATGATTCAATTCTTAAAGGTTTTGTAACTAAGCTGCCTAACTTTTTGTCAAACGGCTCCCTTAGCATCCAAACCGTGTTGCTTCTTAAAAATAAAAATAGTAGTAACCTGAAAACTTTTTAATACTAAAAACTAACAGGCAACACTTTTTGTTTCTTTTGTCCGCGTAAACGGTAAGTTCAAATCCGGCTTTTAAAGAAAATTTTTTTTCTGATTACAAGACTGACCCCGAATCGTAAATATTTCATGTAAATGTGTGGAAAGTTTTGTAATTTCTAGAAGGGATAGGTTAGAATAAATTCAAAATAATATGACATAATAATCATCCAAAAACATGAATTTGTAAGAACTAAATTTTCGAGTTATGAAGTTTGATTTATTTTTCTTGTAATATGTATATGTACATATAAAGATTCTCTTTCTTAAATTTCGAATTATTATAGTTTTCGCCGTCCACGGGTTCGTCGTACTATTAAGAATAATCCTGATGTCAATGGTATATATGTAAATAAAAGGAATAAATAACTTAAATATTTCAAGATAATGTTTTATGATCAATCGATATTATTTTTCGTTTAGTTCGTGGGGCAAATAAATTAAAAATTTATTCGCTGGTCACAATTAAAAAAATAAATATTTACGAATAAGCACATAATTATCTTTTGTAAACGTAGCTATTTAATTTCTCAATTTGAGTGAAATACCTTCGAAATTTCTAGTTCAAAAATCAATAACATTTTGCTACTAATTATTTACTTTTTAACAAAGGTAAAACATTCTAACCCGTTTTCCATACTACGTAAAACGACCCTTTATAAGAGAGTGTCAAAATTCGATTTTCATTATTTACCTAACCTTTTATATTTGAATCATGTGCATGTACATACATACATACTCAGAAATGGGACAATGTTTTAAAATAGGCGGGGATTTTGTTTTTCTTATCCAGAACAGAGTTTCGGCATGCCCCTTTCTGCAAACAGTTGAATCCGTTCCGACCATTTTTGCATTTTTGAAGGCATACTACGTGAGTTTTTCCAGAATTTTGTGGCCAGGACTTCCTGAGGATACGTTGTAGTATGATGCGTCTTGCACTCTTTGAGTTAAAAAAAAAGTGTTTTTAATGCAAAATGTATAAACGGGTAAATTTTGTTTACATTTAGAATTAACAAAATCGTCAAATTAGATATATGTACGAGTACATACATATGTATATGGTGCTAAGGCACACTGCACGCGAAACAATTTCTTTATTGAGAAATAATTTTAGTGAGCAGCTTATTTCTTGTTTTTTTTTTCTTTTGGGTTCTTTGAAGCCAACATTACTCGCGTAATTCGCGAAAGACCGGTAATAGTAAGTAATCCTTATATAAAATTATCATCTGCATCAGAATATAAGCTCCCCTTTCGAGATTTTTATTGGCTTTTTAAAAGTTTCTTTAGTTTTCCGACAGAGCGGATAGTTGTTGCATTTATGTACGACGGGAAAGATTTTTCCGCGCTCTTGCTAAATTTGAGTTGAAAAAAAACTGGTTTCGGCATAATGCCGACTTATCGTTCCAATACATTTACATAAATATGTATGTATGTATGACTGTAGTATGTAACATCCCAGTGGGGAGCCTTGTATGTATGTACCAGAGAACGGCATTGAGTGCGCCCGAGTGTGCATATTCATCATCCCTAAAATTTGATACAAGCAAGCACAGCCGTCTGCTGCTGTGCGCTCATTCATGCTCACTCATAAACATAAGGCTGACATGTGCGGGATATATCATTACATTTTCGAGTGTGGTAGTTAACATGATTGGCCGTGCATGTGAAGGCGCAAACTTGCGCATGTACACACTTCAGTGCACTCGGGCATCTACTAATGGCGATTTCTTTTCTACAAAAAATGTTGCACTTCATTGCCCCGCTCTTGTGTGTACGTGCGCAGAGGGCAATGTTAAGGCAACATTTTCTGTAGAAAAGAAAACGCCATAAGTATTTATCCTATTATTTACAGATAAAAGAAACGACTTAGTTAATTTTAATTAATATGTATTGTATACAGTTATTTAACAAAAACATTTCATGAGATCCAACATGTAGGGTTAGTATTTAAAAAATTTTTAAATAGTAGGAGTTAAATTTAAAATGAAAATAAACATTTCATAAGACTTAATTTAATTTCAAAGTTCTTAATCTGCTAGATAGAAAATTAAAGTTTTCTGGACAAAGCGTAATTCACACTAAGGATTTGTTCAGAAACAATATCTGCAGTATCTGCCATCTCACGTAAAAAAAAAAACAATACAAAAAATATGATAGAAAACACACTTAAGATCGCTAATCAACTACTGCTTGCAAAGAAAAATATTGTTACGGGTAACCCGAGTGGCTCGCAAACAACTCTTGAGTGTCGCGAGCGTTTGTCGCCGGCGAGTGTGTTACATACATGCAACTTTGTATGCTGACGCAAATTTGTCCGACGGATAATGTAGCGAGCATGTATGCATCGTCATGATCGTATTGATCTATGAGCAAACAGACAAGCGACGGTTTGTACACGAAAACAATAAAGCATGCAAAATACGGCTACATGCGCGAGTATACACACAATTTCTGCACTCGTTGCAGTTCTCTGGTATGTACCATACACGAATAACCAACGATTAATTTTTTTAGCCGAGCGTACTTGTACACAAGGGTATTATAACTTTGTTCCCATAACGGTTGTTTGTAACAGCAAAAAATAATCGAAAGAAAAATGAAAAGAGGAATCGATTTAGCCCTGACTGTCTGTCCGTCCGTCCCTCCGTCCGTCCGTGGTTACAATAACTTGAGTAAAAATTGAGATATCTCAATGAAATTTGGTACATACATAGATTGCTCTTTGGACAGGGTAGGTTGGTATTGAAAATGGTTGGTATTTGAAATTTTGCAAAATGGGTCTTACCACGCCCACTTATGAAATAATTTCTGTATCTCAATAACGGTGTAAGGTGTCGTCACAAAATTTGGTGAACAAATTTTCCTCAATATCGCTGTTATCATAGTTTAAAAGGTTTAAAATCGGATCATAACCCAATTTCCATATAACGGAAATTTTGAAAAATACATTGCGAGGGTATATAAAATTCGGTTACGCCCGAATTTAGCTTTCCTTACTTGTTTATCCTATTTTTTATTAAAAATTAAATTAAAGTCATTTCGAATTACAATTGCCCGAGAAATATGTATATAAACCAATGATCTTGAACTTTTTTCTTAAAACGCGGTATTTTGACCCCGCCAAATTCTCAGTATTGTGAATTTCATACATCCTTTTTTACCTTGATACCAACCTTAAACATCTTTTACAATTACTTCAAGCGACGTGTGGAGCCGACGGTTTGTCTTGGCTCCGAATAGGGCAGTTATAATAGACTGCGTAAGCCTTACAGAGAACGTTACTTGTATCCAATTTAGATTTTATTGTATTTATATTGAATGGATTCATTATATATCGTAAAGCATTTTAAAATTTAAATTTTACAAATTTTCAGAAGTTAAAATTGTTTATCTTGGTTTTATTTGTCTGCACAAACAAATTAATTGAAGTACAATTTTGACCTTTTATGACATAACGAAACTCCACAACACCTTCGGAATACCACAATTATTTTGGAAAAACAAAGTAGGGTCAAATTGTGGATTCTTTTAATAAATAGAACACAAAATTCCTCCTTACTCATTGGTAAAGAGCAAAAGCAAATTGTTTTCCAATCATTATATAGCAGTTTAATTTTAACAATATCCCCACATATCCCATCATTCTGTTATAATTGAGAGATTTTTTTTGGCGTAGAATACGTCTTACCTTACGGTATGGGCACCCATGTCAGGTTTTTATTGTTGTAATCTATATTTCTTTAATTATGTATAAGGAAACGGCACGGTAACTTTTTTTAAAAATTTTTTTTGTAGTCAAATGAAGATGTTAGCTTTCGTTTGACATACATTTCATGTTGGTTGATATCTTCCTAATATTTAAATTTCTCAAATGAAAATTGTATAAACACATGCACACAAATATGTGTGTGGTGTTTGGTTGAGTGTTTGCTGTTGGGCGATTTAAATGTACTCGTGCAGCCCTTTCTTTGTATTGCATAATTTTAGGCGGGCAAGTTAAAGTAGAGTAAAGGCAGAGAAAGCGCTGCCAACTACTGCTTATTTATGGTGATTTTAACACAGAAATCACTTCAAATACTAGATTGGCGAAATTTATGAGCGATACGTTTAATTTGGATTATATTCGAAATGATGCTCCCACAACTATTGATAACACAACCATTGACTTAGTTTTTGCGAGAAATTTAAATGTTAATTTAAAAACATATTTATCCTATTTTTCCCATCATAAGCCTATATTCTCAAAAGTAACTTTCAAATAATCAAATAGATTTGGGTCTGTTATTTATCATTTATCTTTACTATTGATAACTACCATTGACTTCGTTTTTGCGAGAAATTTAATTGATAATTTAAAAACATTTTTATCCTATTTTCCTACCATAAGCTTATGTATATCATCAAAAGTAACTATCAAATAAAGAAATTCATTTGCTTGCATTATTTATCATTATAAATTATCATTATACATATGTTTTCTGTCTTTTCGGATGGCATATTCTACGTTAAACTTAATGGCCGTGTCTCTGACACAGCTTCCTTCTTTTTTTTTTATTATTTTGTTCCTTTAAACGAATGTTCCGAAGCGTTTTGTTCCCATTTCGATTTTCACCGAAACGTTTTCGAACGTTTTGTTCGCATTTATTGCCGTATGGTTCGTGATGTAACATGTTGTTCTTGTTCTGACCTAAATTAAAACCGGAACTCTTTCTCAAACTGTGCTATGTACCCCTATGTACCATGTATGTATATATGTAATTATGTTAACACAAAATTACTATGACCCTATTGAGACTTCTTTATGTCTAGGTATACGAATTATTGTCTGTTGATATGCGCATACATAACTATTATTAACATTAATTGTTTGTGCATACATATGTACATATGTACATTGTTCACTCATATACAAGCTCATTCTTAAATGCTTACATGGACATGCACTTTTTTAGATCCTTAATTAGAAGCTTATTACATCAAAGTCATACAGGTCTCCTTCCATTTTACTTACCGCAAGTCCTTCGATATATACAGGTAAATGTAAGTATGTATATATGTACATATGTGTAAATATTATTTAATATGGTTGTTCAAAAATAGATACATACATTGACATACACATGTATGTATGTATATAGGTAATATACGCAATTTGAATTGATAATATACGTTTTTAAATCTGTACATAGTCTATATACGAGTATTTATAAATATGGATCTACAAATATGTACATACATATGTATATGAATATATATTAAATAATTTATCCTTTCTTCAGTTATCTACGATGCCCATTAGGGTGAGCACGTATATAAATATCGTGATAATATCAATGTAAATACTAAGCGCTGCAAATATATAATCCTCTGGACTGATTGCATACTTATGATCGCCGCCCAACATCAATTGAATGTCAAATATTAGGTATAGGGAGAATATGAGAACTCCGAGGGAGCAGTAAACTATAATTAGAGTACGCGAAGGCACGAATATGGCCACAATTCCGATTATCAGCAAAATAATAGATGCAACTAGAAGAAAGGCCCAACATGCGGTAAAATCTATTGCTGTTTGCATGGCAAAAATTGTGAGTGCAAAGACAATGATCGCTGTTATGCCAATAGCATAGAGGACCTATGATAGACAGAGGGGGAATGAATCAATAATAATTAAAATAAATACCAATATTACATATATACGTATGTATGACTAACCGTATCAGGGGCATATCTTATGGCGATACAACTTAGTAAAAACGATTCTGCTAAAGTGAAGAGAATCAGCAGTATAAAATTAATGGGATAACTACGGCGAACACCCTCACAGCAGGCGATCGGTATCATTGTGACCACGACTAGACCCAAAGCCACCCACATAAGCCAACGATGTGCAACTATGAAATCTTGTAACACATCAATATAGATGAAAGCAAAGAGGATGCCGAATGTTAAAACGAGTTGTGCCTGAAAGCATAACCATTATATTCACATGAAATTGCCGCTTTAAGCGGGAAAAGTTTGTATGCACTACTTTGTACTCACCGCAATTATAGCGAAAACCTTCGAGACGAAGGCATGGCGCACATATTTGTCATCGAAGTCGTCCAAATTCAAGCTTTCTATTTCGCGTTTGCGCATTTTGAACTTTTTATTTTCTTAGACGGCACAAGCGGAAACACTAATGAGAAGGGCGGAGTTCGCATAAATTCTTATTGACCTTATATGTTATTAAATTAGTATAAATACCCTTTCCAGTGTTCGGGAGTTTATAAAACCTTTTATGTAAGTATATGTAAGTAGTTATTTTTTGCAAAAGAAAATAAAGAAAATTGTAAACAAATATGTTTTTACTAACATCAAATATATTTCGGTTTTTGAATGAATGTGGCATAAGTATCAATGTATGTACACTCTCGGTATATCCCAGCATATACAAACTCCAAAGTTCGAAAAAAAATTCCTCAAATTTGGTGAATTAGTTATTAAAAACTATCAGGTTATGTTGTTCGCATATTCAATAGCAACTTGCGAAGTTACTGAATTCGGGCATTAGTCTCATCTCAAGTCTCAAAATGAGCTAGAGATGGTTGCTTTTCCTCGCTTTCACGTTGTTTTTATTTTAATTTTTTGTGACCTGCTTATTACCAGGTCACAATTTAGGGATTTTATTTTGAGACTAGAGGCTTTATTTTGAAATTAATGCCGGGATCCAATAAGTAGTCTCATACCCGAATTCTGTAACTCAATCTCATCTCAAGTCTCAAAATGAGCTAGAGATGATTGCTTTTCTTCGCTTTCGCGTTTTTTTCTTTTGTTTTTCTTGTAATTTTTTGTGACCTGCTCATCACCAGGTCACAATTTAGAGACTTTATTTTGAGACTAGACGCTTTATTTTGGGTCTAATGGATGCCAACTGGTCTAAAATTGTGACTTTTGTCTCTATTAGAGACTGTGACTGCTTACTGAATTCGGGGGTCAATTGGCATTCATTAGTCCCAAAATAAAGCCTCTGGTCTCAAAATAAAGTCCCTAAATTGTGACGAAGTGATAAAAAAAAATAAAAGAAACACAAGAGATATAAAAGCGAGGAAAGGAAATCATCCCTAGCTCATAACCTCAAATTAAAAAACTTGAGATTATGCCAAATTACTGAATTTCGCCAACTAGTTTAAAATTGTGACTTTTGTCTCTATTAGGGACTTAGCTTACTGAATTCATTCATTATTCTGTGGCTTCCTGGCATAACCGAAAAACTCACTTTTTTGCAAAATTGCGTTAATGCAAAATTTGACATCTGTGGGTGTTAATCATTCGAAAGAATGTATATAAGTACCTTTATATTCAATATTGTGGCTGAATTCACGACATTTTCAAACCAAATAACAGCATTTTTCATACAGCTTCAAAACTTTAGGACGCGTTTTCTCAAAAACAGCTGTGAGCGACTTTTCGGTTATGCCGGGAAGCCACAGATGTGAATGTCCATTTAAGTTTTAATGAAATAAAATAAAATTAAATTAAAAAAATTATACTGCATTAACTATGGTAAACTCACTTAAATAGCCTTAGCTGGAAATTGATTAATATCACTGTTTTAAGTTGTTATGTTTTACGACTAGCACAGTGTGATTAATATTCAAACCATATTAATTACCTACACGTATGGTTTGTTTTTCTTAGGTTGAATTTCACGTTAAATTTTGCTAGTTGAATAAAAACGAGTTGTCATAAAGTGTTAACATTTCAAAATCACTGCCATTTAAAACTGCCGTAATTTATGTCGATATTACAGTGCAAACATATTTATATACTAGGCATGTCAATCCCGGCATCCCGGCCTCTTTAACTCCCGAATATCCCGGGATAGGTCTATTCAAATCCCGGAATTTTAGAAAACACTGAATTTAATAGACAATTATTTGAAAATTTTGTATCATTCTTAAAAATTATCCTTTCAAGGGCAAAACAAAACCTTTAGAGAGTTCACAGTCAACAAATAACACAGCTTGTTAACTCCCTTTGTTTTGTGCTTGCCATTATAAATGAGCTGGAAAATATCCCACTCGAGTAGAAAATGAGCCTCACAATGAAAGCGATGCTAATAGAACTAACGATGAGGTGTCTGAAGTGGATAAGGTAGAAAGTCTCAAAGATAAATTGCATCAAGTTTTAACGAGCAGCTCGCAAGTGTTCAATAATCGAAAGACATAAAATATATCAGAAGGCTTGGTAAAAGAAATTGATAGTTTTTGTTATGAGGCGATAAAGGCTTTGTCTTACAGAGAGCATTTAACTTTTTGTCGAAAATCCAACCAACAAGTGTTGAGGCGCAGCAGTGCTTCTCCACTGCAGATTTTAAATGCAACAAATTTAGGATAACCCATTTAAGGCTTTTATTACTTTGAGATTGCATTTTGATCAAAATAAGGAATAATTCTGCTTCGCTCAAAATGGAATAGGTGATGCATTTAATTTTTACTTTTTTTACTGAATGGCAATATGTTAATATTTATTATTGGTCACAAACAGTGATTAAAAATAATTTTACTCTATGTAAGTAGGTGCATTTGGTTCTGTACCAAATATATTTGTACTTAAAGTATAAACTATTTTGTATGTCTATCAAATTTTACGTTTATTTCTCTTTTGTTCTTGAAAATACCAATAAATAAATACATGAATTACAACAAATCGTTCTTTTTTGTTATATATTTATATAATTTTGTATACTTCTATAATACAACGATTACAGCCGTCTTACATTTTTTGGCAAATTAAAAATTACGAATCAAAACTTCGTGGATTTCGGGGTTCCGGGATTGTCCCGGGATTTCGTTTTCAGATCTCGAAAATGCAGGGATCAAGAAAATGCCGAAAATTGTATATCTAATATAAACAAATTTTGCGTTAACGTGATTTGGGGAACCTACATTCGTATGTACATATGTATGTATCCAGAAAAAGGACATTGTTTATAAAAGACGGAGAATGATCGAATCTTATTTTAATATCCAATTGGAACAGAGCTTGGGCATGCTGCTTTGTGCAAACAGTTACTCAAGTGAGTTCCGACCATTCTTGAAGGCATACCTCGTGCGTCTTTCCAGAATTTAGTGACCTGGAGCAATGTTTCCTAAGGATCCGTTCAAGTAGGAAGCGTCTTGTACTGTTTGAAATAAATGTATTTTTTCAAGCAAAATTAGAATTATCAAACTCGTCAAGTTTGATATATCTATTTTGACGGATGATGGAACAC
The DNA here is from genome assembly GCA_963971545.1 of Philophylla caesio. Taxonomy (NCBI): domain Eukaryota; kingdom Metazoa; phylum Arthropoda; class Insecta; order Diptera; family Tephritidae; genus Philophylla; species Philophylla caesio. The sequence continues at coordinate 96,374,551 of OZ020606.1, read as the reverse complement.
AACAAATCACAAAATATACACCAGGGTTGCATTTTCTTTAATAATAATAATTTTGGCGCGTACACTATATATGTAGCTCAGTGTTTGGCCGAGCTTCTCCTACCATTTGTGATGTGCGTCTTTATATTATACCACAAATGGAGGGACCTACAGTTTTGTGCCGACTCCGAACGGCAGATGTATTAAATGAGAAGCTCTTTTCATGGCAGAAATACCCTCGGAGGTTTGCCATTGCTCGCCGAGGGGTGACCGCTATTAGAAAAAACTTTTTCTATTATTAAGATTTTGCTTGCCTTTACTGAGATTCGAACTTACCGGCATATCAAGTTATAGCACGCACCGCTACCAACTCGACCATAGCGGCCGCACACGGAACAAATATTTCCATATACATATGTACTTATAAATTACAATTACATATTTCTTCCTCTTGGTTTTGTATTGAGTCCAAATTTATGGGAATTAATTTTTCACATAGAATACGCTATAGGACTGAATGATTTTTGCTTCTTTTGTTAAATATAATATTTGTTGGTTAGGTATTTTATCAATTAAGGAGACGATGCATACATACATTCATAAGTCAAAGTCCAAGACTTCTGAAAAATTAATTGCTTATGCCGGAATTTTTTTAAGGTCAAATTTGACACAATTTTTCCTATTACGTTACTTGAATATCCTTAATCTAATGGTTCACTAAATTTGCATACTATACAACATTTTAATACGATAAAAAGCTATTAGTTTGCAATGATTTTAAAAAGAAACTTCCTTGTTATATTCTCCTCACGATGTAGATGTGATATTTCAGCACAGCTTGTACCTAAGTTATTTCCAGCTCATCTCCTTGATAATCCAATTATGGTCAATATGTACATAAAGATGTTTACGATATCCAAATAAAGATTCAGCGCCGCAAAAATATACTCCTCAGGACTAATTGCGTAACTATGCTTACCGCCCATCATCAATTGTGTGTCATAGACAAGATAGATAGAAAAGAGTAATGCACCCAGTGAAGAGTATACGAGTGTTATAACTTTTCCAGGTATAAAAATAGCCACAATGCCAAAAATTATAAATACAACAATGGCGACCATCAGAATGCCGCCACACAAAGTGAAATCCCATTTAGTTTGGAAGGCGAAAAGTGTCAATGCAAGGCATACAGCAGCTGTTATACCCACGGCCATCATTACCTAAAAGGAGGCACATTTAGAACACTTTATATCAATGCTAAAAACCACTACTTACCTCAGTTGAAGCATAATAGGTAGCGGTTATACCAAGCAGGAATGACTCTGCCAAAGTGAATAGGAGCAGAAAAATAAAGTTTAACGGTGTTTGACGACGTACACTCTCGCAGCATGCCATACAAATCATGGTTACCAAGAGAACAGCTAATGCCACCCAAAGCAGCCATTGTGTACTATGCACAAAGTCTTTGACTTGTTTTACGTATACAAATATCGTAATAAAACCGAAAGTGATGAGCAATTGGACCTGTAATTAAATAGAAAATGGATTTTATAAGTTTATAGTCAATAGAAGTATGTATTGAGACTGGACTCGTTACAGTTATATTTATGTTATTTTGATATTTATCACTTTTATGATGCTATCCAAAATACTTATACAGTGCCAGTTTATACTTAGGTTGAAGCTAAGACATTACTGCGGCCAATTAACAATACTTCTGATTTGTGTTCACATCCATTACAACGACTATGTTTTCATTAAATTGCCATAAGAGTAAAAAAAAGTAAGTTCAAAAACGAACTCCAACCTTAACGAGTTAAGTCTGAAAGCCCGTTAAAAAAATAATGTTGTCTGGTTAGTACTTACCATCAATATCGAGTATACTTTGCGTATGAAGCCTTTTCGTACGCTCTGCTCATCAAAAGAGAAGCTTTTTGCGCCCTCAGCATCGTATGCATCATAATTGTCACCTGTGTGAGCAGCTAAGCAAAAATTAGTATGTAACAAATTAAATCAGATGAATTGTTCGTGTTTGTGAAAAAGTGTGCCACTAATTTTTTTTAAAATAAGAAAGTGCGTAAATGTGTCATTGAAAATTTGAATAAATGGTATTGTAAAATCAAGGAATAGTTTGTGAAGATGCATCTTCCATTGGTTAACTCAATTACAGTGCTATCTATAAATTTAATTAATTAAATAATGGTTTTAAATTTAATGAAAATCCACTAGTTCACATACATATATGTAGAAAAAACACCTTGTGACATAAGAGCAGACGATCAGAAGTGCACAAGAATATGAAGCAGTTACAGTGCTATGCAAAACAAAGAACTGTGATGTCGCAATGGGTCAATCGCGCTTGCTCTCTTGCTAAACGCGGACGGAGACAACAAATGCTATGCTGAGTAGATAAAATTGTTAGTATTACCATATTTATTATGTGAATTTTTGTTATTTATTGGCCGTATAAATGTTTAATAATTGACAAATTTATGCACATTTCCTAAATTAATTTAATTTATTCTTTATATTCACTGATGAGGAAATGTGGTGATTTCCGAAATAGTACCATAACTTCTACCATTTAAAACATGTTGTTGTTTTTCCAAATAAAATCTTCATTCAACTGGCCTCGAGCTCAATAAATTTGTCAATTATTTACATATTTATCATGTTTTATACTTATCACCTTCTCAATGTGTCTCCATTGAAAAACTTAACATATTAATTTTAATTATTTTTAAGCTTAACGCCGATCGGTTTATTGCGAAAATTATTATGAAAAAACAACAATACTCAAAGCAGTAGAAGTTATAGTACAATTTCGGAAATAGCCACATTTCCTTATCAAAGTTCTTTCTTCTTGGCTTCTCTTGGTATATGTATGTATGTATGTGAAATTGTTTGTATATGTATTCCTTTTGCAAATTTTAGACAACAATGAGTTAAACATGAAATCTGCCGTGTTGGAGGCTTCCCTGCCGGAAATTTAACGACTTTAGCACTTAGTGCAACATTAAGCTTGTTGGCTTGGCAAACCGATAGTTTGATCGTTGGTAACGTGTTGAAGGAAAATAAAAAAAGTATAAGTAAAAAACATTTATGGATATAAATAAAAAATATTATTTACTTTACTTTCAAAGTAATTTCTACAATGACAACTACATTACTTTGTTTCTATATAGCCAGTGGGGCCAGTAAATTGCCCTATTGAAAATACGTTTTCCAAGTACTTTAATGTAAGAATTCAGTAAGGAGCCTCGGGCTCTAATAGAGGCAATAGTAAAATTTAAAGACCAGTTGGCATTCATTGAAAAATGAAAATGAGCACATTCCTAACACACACTAAAAAATAAGTCTGCCACAAATCTAAAAAAATTAAAGAAATTGAGTGATTAAATGCAAATGAAATATCGCAAGATGGGTGTCGGTGAAAGGAGATTAAGCAAAATTTAAATTTTTTAGATATACCAAGGCGAATTCAATTAACCAATTATATGTGAACAATCCGTTAACGCAAGGTAACGTCACTCGTTTAATTCGCCAAATACTAATTGAAATGTACGCACGTTTTATCAAACATTCAAAATACGAAATGTACCATATTAGGTTTAGTTACGGCCAATTTTTGAAAGATATTTGCTAAAGTTAACTAAAATAAGTCACTTTTGTTCTATCGGGAAATTATCAATATAAGTTGAATGATATTATCAGAATTTTTATGTACAGAACTTTTTTCCATCTTTCTTATTCCAATGTCTTAATCGTTTTATGCAGCATTTTTGTGTACATTCCGCCAATTAAAGAGAAAAATCGACAATCTTGAAAGAAATTGTAAGAAAAGCTTCGTACAATTTTAGAATGCTTTTTAGTGCTACATCATTTACAAAAAATTCTTCTAAAACGTATTTATGTTCTCACAAGTATACGCATACGTACATATGTACATACTAATAAGATGAATCGATTACTGTACTTTATCGGTCTTGTACTATATGTACATAGATATACTGATATGTTCATATATGTATGTATGTATATGTTCGATAAGTAAAACTGTTGATTAAGAATCGACTTCTCTTTAATTTACGTATGAATCATATCCGAATGCCTTTAGTCTGCGCCACTTTCTAAATAAAATACATTCTAGAATATATGAAATGCATTTATCTATGTACATACGTACGCGTATGTAAGTATCAGCACATATGGACTAATTACTAATTAATAGTTTGAGATAGAAAACTCAGTTCCAGATTTGTCGCTTCACGATTTGTATTTATTCGTTCGAAAAAAGTTTGAGTAGCAATTAAAAAAATTAAAAAGTGTTTTTCCCTCAGTAAACTTTTAATCTGAAATAGTTCGTGTTTCATGACTTAATATTTTGTGTGATTTCTGTATGCACTTGTACGAGTATGTACATAGTTCCCCGTTTTGTTTTTAATAAACTTTTCTCTGACTTGCCTTGATACATAGTATTTTTCGATGGAAAAACTTAAAAACGCGATAAACAACAGAATGTGTTACAACTAGATGAGCGGGTGTATAAATTCGTACTAAAGTATTTGCATTCACAACAAGTAGAGTTAACGTCGGCAGGTGTTTTTGATTCCAGTATATAAGAGATAAACTACCATATCTGCTGATAAGGAAATAAGTTGATAAGCTTTCCAATTTTATATTTTCTGGTTATTGGAATACACCAAAGAGTGGTCTTATGTACTGTGATCTCATCTGATTTTCTATACCCGGCGCACTACAGCAAAAATATTTCTGGATTTTTTGTTGATTTTTTTACTATTTGCTGCGGAAAATCATTAGAATATAGCGTGCGAAAGAAATATAGCACCGGCTGGGGCGTGTACGTAGTCTCTTCATTTTATGAAAATTTAGTTGCTCGTTCTTCTTGATTCTCACGCTTTGAACATACGGTAAAACAGAAATCTTCACTTTTGTTATTGTTTGGCCACATAACTATTTTATTTTTAATTGTTTTTGAACTTTAAGCTTAGTACACCGCTCTCAAGAAAATCTAAAAATTCATATAAAATGACACCCAAGAAAAAGAAATTTTCTCCTACAGAAATTTCTTAAATCAGTCTGAAGCTCTCAAGAAAAAAATTCTCATGCATTTATGTATGTACATATATCTTTAAGAAAATTTACAACAACAGCAAAGTACTTTTTTAAGCAAAATAAATGGTGAAAAATATGTCTTGTGATTTTTCTTGAGAGCTGCATTCAAGCCCTTAAGGCCGATTGGTTTTTATTTTTGGGGAAAAATTAAAGGATAAAAAGCAACAATACTCAATGCGGTAGAAGTTATAGCATAACATAACGCCTAATCCTAAGCTAAGCTTACGCTTTTAGAACTGTTGTTATTTCCTTTACAACTTAGTCCAATCAAGTGCGGCTGTTCTGCCGGTATTTCTACTTAACTGTGTAGTTGTTGTTTGTAAAATTTGTTTGTATTAGGCAGGCTCATCCTTTGTAAAATTTTTTTTTTGAAACTATTTTATTTTTAATTGCTGATGAGCTTTGGCTTTTCTTCACATTCAAATTCGCAGTAACTTTATCTTCATGTTCTCTCAAATTTTGCCAACATCTCCAACTTTTTCCGAATAAAATTGATCAAAGCAAAATGCGAGTAATCATTTAGAAAAGAAATAATGTAACAATAACCATAATACGACATAGCCGTCACCACAAATCCTCTTCCACCATTTAATAAAGTTCTTTATGACGCCCCACTTATTCCAATCATTGTTCTCTGAAAGTACGTTTCCCAGACTTTTTTTTCCATATTTGAGAACATTTTGTTATCATTTGGTTTTGCACGAAAACGTTCAAGAAATTTTCAAGACTTTGTTCTTCATCAAAAAGGTAACGCGTTGTCAATCCGATTTTATTTGAAAAATAGAAAAATATATTTTCTTGATTTTCTTGTGATTTCCCGACAGGGTAAAAAATTTGATGTATATTGGAACGATTTTCCGTTATCTATCTCTTGTCGGATGGCGGAATATATTGTCCAAATTTGTAGATAGTATGTGGTTGTGCTATATTTCTTTCACGGACTGTTTTTTGAATGTATGTACATTCCAAGGCACATTCAATAGGAAGCAGCAGTAGAAAAATTGAAAAAAAATTTTGAGCTCTGTATATTTTGTTTTTGCTTTTAAAAGCTAAAATTTCAAGAATATTTTATCAACTACCTTGAATTGTACTGAAAGCATTCTTATCACAACGAAATTCAAAATTTGACAATTCAAATTAAAATAAAATATGAAAAAAGTTCAAAAAAAAGTTTACTGCGGCTACCTTTTTGATGTGCCTTGGTACATACCAAGTGGAAATTTACGTTTTTAGTTAAGTCACATCATACAGATTATATCCACGTACCCGTCGTTCACGTGAAAAGGGTCATAAATCTTGTGTATAATACTTAAGACCTCAAAACCTTCTCGTCGCTGGAGATAAGGTTTCCGAGTCTCCGTTTAATCGGCTGATAGAAGTCAACCTTGTCAGCAGGTTTCTCTGTTTCAATAGTGAAATCACCCATCAATTTTCCGATCTCCGAATTAGGCAGCAATATTATGGTCGACCATTATTAGTCAACACCCACAGGTGACGTTGGTCTTACAACCGAAGTGTCTTCGCTTTTAAATCCCTTAACCAGATATTATTGGCACCCCAGGCAAAGTATATCGCGCTCGTGAGTCTCAGTCGGAAAATTTAGGTGGATCTAAAAGATACGTCCTTCTGGAATCCACGGTTGTCAGCGTAAACGTCAGTTTGTGGGGTTGGGGTACCGAAGTCACTCTCGTTGAATTCCACAAACCCCTCTCAGTAAGCCTTTTTAAAGTTGACTGAGGTTCGGCGGTCCGTGGCAACAAGTCGGCCGATATGCTATTAATATTTTTTTCAAACCGACCTGATGCAAGCGCTGCAAAGAGTCGCCACTTTATGCTTTCGTTTGGTCAGGCGAGCTCCAGTAACTACCCACAATCAGAATATTGAATCATCTACCTACCCTGCTATTTTATTTCCCCTACCATCGTTTCATAGGCTTGAATACTAAAATCGTCTTCACCTCTGAGGAGCGCGCCTATATCAGGGTGACAAGATACAGGAAGTACTACATGGCGAGCATTATGGCTGTGGTCGAGTTGATAGCGGTGCGTGCTATAACACGATACGCCGGTGAGTTCGAGGTTCGAATCTCAGTCAGGCAAAAAGCTTCTCATTAAATACATCTGCCGTTCGGAGTCGGCACAAAACTGTAGGTCCCTCCATTTGTGGTATAATATGAAGACGCACATCACAAATCGTAGGAGAAGCTCGTCCAAACACTGAGCTATGTATATAGTGTAAGCGCCAAAATTATAAATTATTAATCAAAACGGAGCAGTTTGACATAATGCTCACCAAAACGAAAAAACCAGCTGGCTCCTCAACACCACCTTGTTAAATTCGCCTTGGATAGAATATTCAAAGAAAATTTTGGCAGGGATGCTCAGCTCATATTAGGGTGTTCGATTATTAAATTTTTTTAGTAAAACCGGTTTTCGAAAAAACTAGGCAAACCGGTTCTTGTTCTAAGTAAGAAAAAACCACATCAATGTACATACATACATGTAACTAAATGCAATTATTTCTATGAAAGAAATCTTTTGAAAATAAAATGTAGTTTAACGTCTGAATTCGCAGTAGCAAGTCTCTAATAAACAAGTCACAATTTTTGACGAGTTGGCATTAATTGGTTTCAAGTCCTCCACTCTCAAAACAAAGTCTTTTAATTAGGATCAGTTATCAACTGATACTGGCAATAATCTTCAACTTATACATCGTCTCAAATTTTAAAACATTGAGCGAACTAGAAGGACTTACTTTCAGTAAGGCATTACACATTTTTTTTAAGATTTTACCGTCCTCTTATGACATTTATCTAAATATATAAAATTTAGCTGCGTTTTGAATGCAAATTATTTGGATTTCGAATATATGTATGTATGTATGTACATACATATATAAGGTCTTATCTCATTGATAAGCACTTTGTAGTTTCCGTTTCAATAAAAATATAATGTACTTATATGAAAATGGTCGATGTGCTGCCGTATTTCTATTATTTTTTAAATGCTTAAACTTTTATAACTAGACAAAAAACCGGTTTTGGAGTTTTAAAAAACCTATTTATTCGATATTCGGAAAATCAAGATTTCAAAAAAAAAAAAAACGTGCAATAATTTATGAAAAAACCGAGTCAATCACCCTAGCTCATATCAATTTGTTTATCAAAAATTTCACGTGCGAAGCCACTACGTAAGTTTTGATTTTTACTGTTAATGAAAACGTAAACATTTTGTATGGTTATTTTATTTAGTAAGAAAACTGCCAGTATGCATGCTTTCGCGTTAACTACGTCTGATCTACATGAGTTTATATGTTTGTATGTAGGTCTTATTTTTTGAGTTGTGCCTCCTTATTGTTCAGAAAACCGAAATATTTTCACATTATATATTTTCTAAGCTAAAAATTAAAATCGTTCAAAAGTCTTCATTATATGTGTTTCCTAGGGCATTTAACCAATATGCTTCAAGTTCGCAAGTTAAGCGAAGCAGTTATTATTATTATAATTTGTATCTCACTATGGCGTATAAATAAATATCACTTTTCAATACATAGAATAAATATTTTATTTTTAATGTTTCTCTGCAATTACATATACATATATATATAAATTTTTTTTTAATTTTTAGTCAATTATCAGCCAATGCAATAATAAACATATCTGTCGAGTTCATCGGCTTTCATTAGCTTGCTTAAATTCATTTACATTTGATTGATTTTAGTACGTAGCAATGTTTTTAAATTATTAAGACTTAAAATGCTCACACCAAATCCAATACTCCTTAGTTTTGTTGCATAAATTTGTTAGGAATAAGCAAAAAGCTTCCTTTCAGTACTATTAAACATTTGTTTTTGTAAATATCGTGATAGTAGTTATGGAATTTAAACGCTTTTTAAATGTCAAATGTATATATCTTTTCATATTTAATAGATTCATTAATATGCACTACCAACTAACAAAATATTAAAAATAACATATGTATGTATGGTGTTTGAAAGAGAGAAAAAAACGAGATACATATACCTTTTTGCATATTTCTAGAGTCGATTTCGCGAATGTTGTAAACCGACTTAATTCCGTACTACATATACAGTTATATGTTATAGTTTGCTTTATTTTTTTATTAACATTTTTGTAGCAAAATAATGATTTCCATACATAAAGTTGAAAAATAGAGAAGTAATTTTAAATCAATGCTTAATTGTTATTTAAACATCTAACTTTAAACCAATTCTAGTTTTTTAAGAATTTATAGCAGTCATAATTGAGGAAAAGTTAAAATTTTCATTGGGAATTTTGTACTTAGTAAGCACATTAAATGGTAAATCGATATATCCCTGATGAGATTCGAATACACACATAAAAAAAAAAAACAAATAACAAAAAAATAAACATGTGTATACATTTAATTAATCTTCCAATATATAAACCTTCAGAAAAATGAAGTTTACAAGTTATTCTGCAATTGTAACTGCTTGTTGATCTGCTTTCTCAGTTTTTACATTTATTTCTAGTCCCTAGATGAGCCTATTATTGCCAAGACGTACATAAAGATGTTTACAACATCCAAGTATAGATTGAGTGCAGCAAATATATACTCTTCGGGACTGATTGAGTACTTATGGTTACCGCCCATCATAAGTTGAGTGTCATAGATTAGGTAAAAAGAGAAAAGTAAAGCGCCAATGGATGAAATAATAAGTGTCTTCCATGGGAAATGGAAGAACATTGCCAGAATACTAAATAACAAGAATATAACCATTGCAACGAGCAATACACCACCGCATGCGGTAAAATCGTATTTAGTTTGCATAGCGAATAACGTCAAGGTAAGACATATAACAGCTGTTATGCCCACTGCCAAAAGTACCTGTGAAATGTAGAAAAAATATTAATTTATGTGTATATGCAAATACAAGCAAACTTTGACATACTTCGTTCGGTGCATAGCGTCCAGCGGAAATGCCCATTAGAAATGATTCAGCAAGCGTGAATAAAGTAAGGAAAATAAAATTCATTGGAAATGTGCGGCGCACACCTTCGCAACAGGCCATGCATATCATCGTTACCAGCAAAATGACCAGTGCAACCCAAAATAATGCCGGATTATGCCGGACAAATTGTTTTGATGGTTCATGGTAAACGAATAGCGCCACAAAGCCAAAGGTGACAACAAGTTGACCCTATTTTGAAATAGACAATGATTAGCAGTGAAATGTAAGAGATAACAGAAATTATACTTACCATTAATATCAAATACACTTTTCGTATGAAACCTTTACGTATGCTCATATCATCGAAAGAAAAATTCTTTGGTTGTCCTTCGGGATCGTCATAGGCACCATAACCACTGCCACTGGGAGGCGGAACAACGAATCCTGGCTGAGGTGCGTAACCGCCGGGCGGATAACCTCCTGCGGGCGGGTAACCACCTTGTGGCGGATAGCCTCCTTGAGGGGGATAACCACCTTGAGGTGGATAACCACTTTGAGGCGGATAACCTCCTTGAGGCGGATAACCTCCTTGTGGCGGATAGCCGCCATAATATTGTTGGTTAGGATCTACGAAGAAATTCACATATACATATGTACATTCAGAATTTGATAATAAACATGAGTTCTAACATTACTAATGGACATTTTTAGTTTTGAACCAAGCTTAAATCAGGCAACAAATCAATACTAAATGAATTCTGATAAAAGACGCTGATTGATAATACATATCATACATACATAATTCTCTAAATTAATTTTAAATAAATTAGACATCACAAATGATTTAAACGAGTAATGCCCATACATGCTCATATGGAAGTAAGCGAATGAATGAGCGAGTATGTAAATAAATATATCTTCTCTTATATTTTCTGTTAATTGACTCAAGTGTTTAGGTCCTCTATCTGTGTACATATGTATGTATGTATGTACGTACACATGTACAAAAATTCTTACTTAAATATACCAAACAGTAATCCACTTTTAAACAAGCAACGCCTAGATGTTTTATATACTTTTATTTATTTTTTAAAACAATACTGATTTCCTTTAAAGATTATAAAATATAATAATTAATTACAGAAAAATGCATTAAAAGCCCCCACCTCATTTATTCTACTGGATTTTAACATAAAGTTTCGTCTTGCTGCGAAATACTTTAACAAAACTGGATAAGCGATTTAAAGCAAATAAAAGTACGGTTAAAATAATTTTTTTGTTAAAATATTCTATAAACAACTTTTAACATTTAAACGGTGCACAACCGGTTTAACGTAAAAAATGCGAATTTAAATTCTAACTTAAAAAAAAAGAGGATAAACGAAGTTTTTTTTTCCAATTAGCATATGTTGTTGTCAACTTCTCAGAGTTGCATGTATGTATGTATGTATGTCAAGGCCGTACTTCACTTTCATTCTTCAAGCTTTTGGCATTTCCATCAGAAAATTACTGAGTTTGACACTCCTAAAATAACCAAAGTGTCTCATCACTGGGGATTGTTAAATCTCGAAGTACCTGAAGTTTACGAATTTATGAAATAAAGGCTTCTATCTGAAATGAAATCGAACCGGGCAATGCCTTTACCATGTTCCGCGAATACATAGAAGAGCCCGATGGACGGTTAGATTGTTTCCGATATAATAATAATATAAACTTACTAACATACATATGTACATATGTATGTATCTAAATTGGAGACTTAAACGAAGGACATGAAGCAGATGCAAACTCTGGCATGCAAATATTTGTGCACTAACGCACTACATAAAAGAGCACTAGAAACAAGAGTCATTGGATGGTCGAAATTTTTTTACAAGTTTTTGCATCTCTTAAGTTTATAAATTGAACAAGTGAATTTTTTTGGTATACAATATTTTTTTTTTAATATCAGAATGTTATATAATAAGTTTTGTTTTGTTCAACAAAATGTATTTTTCAACTTTTAAAACTCGATAGTACTATCGATAGTACTATCAAAAGTTTTATTACCATCAATGAGAATTGATAGTATTTTTTTTTCAAACACTTATGCAACAATTACCTATAATTACGGATTGGATGCATGACTTCCAAAAACAACTCAACCAAATTTTTAAGGAAAGCGTGTACTGTAAAAAGAGAATATGGCCAGTATATCATATTAAATTAATAAATGAGCTAATCACAAACAAATTTCTATTTAACCGCTTGGCATGATACAAAACAAAAAAATGTCAACATGCAACTAGACATAACTTTAACATCTAAGTAAATAAAAATAACTTAAATTAAAACCTTGATAAGCTGAGCCGGCTTGCCACGACATTTCAAGTACAGCTAATGTTTTTCCCTTTTTAACACCTTTTTAAGTATTCTAAACACCGAATTTTCCACTTATAGGAAGTATTTTTCCTACTTAACTAGAAATTTAGTTAAAGAAAATTATAAAAAGAAAGGAAAACGTTAGTTAGTTGTGTTTTAACGTAACTCACCCATTAATGAAGCGTTAATAAACGGATGTCAAAATACCTGAAATTGAGATATAAAATTAGTCATACTGTACATATGTATGTATGTTGTTGGCACTATATCGGAGTATAGGCTATACTAAACAAATAAAAGCGCCGGTTAGGGTCATTGGGCAAAAAAGTAGAAGGCTTATAGCAGCTAAATGCCAGCAAATTTATATAAACATTGAGCAAACGGCATATGAATTTACATATGTATGAATGCATATACATATGTACATACATACATATGTATGTACATACAAGTGTAGAGAGAAAAGTTTTCTTCCAAGAAATGATATGTACATATGTATGTATATATGTATGCATATGTACATGTGCGTGTATATACGTACATATTTAGTAGAATGGTGGATTATAAAAGAACCTCGATGAATGAAGCACTCCGATAAAATCCGATTTTAAGTCTAAACATTGGACATGTTGCTATACTTCCTCCATTTGCATTTCTGTGCGTGCTGAAAATCTTGTGCAATAAACTGAACTAATTGAAAAATAAGTACCCAACTGTAGGGCACCTAAGTATGTATGTAGGTGTTCGTGTGCCCATACGAACGTTATTATAAGTAATTAGACTTTAAGAATTAGCTACTAAGATTCAGTTGTATTTAGACCTAAAGTGTGATATGTACTAATTTCAATGTAACTAGAGCTTAATGGCCGTAGGCACCCCTAGCCAATAAGAAACTTTTAGATGTTAGCGAGGAAGACGAGATCATTCGATTCTGTACACCACATTAAACGGACGTAACTACATACAATACATAGTTTTACAAACGTATGTAAGTATTAAATATATTCAAGTATCATATTCTTTTGCGCTCATTCAATGTTTTGATTTAGCACTCATGCTACAAAAATTAAAAAAAAAAAATAACAGAATATCGAAGTTTTTTCTAGTTACTACAATTAACATCGATGGTCTCAAAGTAATTTACAATCTAAATGTAACCTTAGCGGTTTGTTTTGCTGTTTCTATTGGATGCATATAAAGGTATATTTGCCTTCTTGAGAAAAATGACGAAACATTCCAGAAGATCAATGTACATACATCCATACGTATGTATGGATGTGGTGTGTACGTGGGCTCGTACTTTTGTAGTTCACATGCTTTGTTTCTGTACAATTGTATACAACGCAAAATATACAGTGGAACACGCACATGCACTCATGCTCGTAAGCAACCACAGTTTGAAGCCACTCTGTACTGCTGAGCGATAGCGGCGTCTTGATTATACAAAACTGAACAGTGACTCACTCATTACTTTAAAAAAGCCCACATTTTCCTACTGTTATTTTAAGGTGACATAGCTACCTAATATTTATTTTCGAAGTCCCAAAACGGCTAACACAGCTACAAGAGTTATATCAATACAGCCGTACATACCTAAATATCATAATTAGTTTTTTTATGGACACAAAGATAAGAAAATTCGCCAGTCAGAAACCTCTAAAATCTAGAAAACTACTTTTCCAAAACTGTGTACAATTTTCCATCATAAATTAATTTTCATTACAAATCAAAATTATCTCTAATACCTTTTCTAGAATTTTTTTATTTTTCCTTTGTAAATTTCACAATACTCTCACTTTTCACTTTTACAAACAAATTTCCGCAGTTTTGACGAAATTTTTTTTCGTAGAACAATGCTAATCGTAGCCAACTTACAAATCTTAACAATTAAACAGAGTTGTACTAATCGCATTCATTTTATAGTTCGTCTGTACTTGCTTGATATGCTCGCTCGCTCTATGTTTCTCTCGCCAGCGATATAAGGTTTTGTTAATTGGGCATTTGTTAAAGTTTTTTTTTCAAATTTTTCTCTCGCCGCCACATTAAACGATGCCTCCCTCCTCCCATATGATCGAAGGTGTAGAATGAGAACTGACGGTTAAATAACCAAAATGACAGTTGAAAGTAAGGGAGGGCTCACTTATCGCATAGTATGCGAGTTTTATACAATTTTTCCAAATCAAACTCATATAAAATTTCAATTACAAAACAAAAAAAAACACCTGTCTTTCGGAGTCGGCACAAAACTGTAGCTTCTTCCGTTTGTGGAGTAACATAAAGACGCACACCTCAAACGGTAGGAGAATCTCGACCAAACATTGAGCTACATAGTGTAATCGGCAAATTATTATTTTTATCATTACTACACATGATAGATAACGCGCGATCGTTAGTCTACGCACTTGTTTGCTGATTTGCCTGCCTATCAATGTATCAATATGAACTCGCTAAAATATACGCCAGCGATTCTAAACCCTTTAGTCCTTTATACTTGTCAGAGAACGGCATTGAGTGCGCTCGAGTGTGCATATTCATCATCCCTAAAATTTGATACAAGCAAGCACAGCCGTCTGCTGCTGTGCGCTCATTCATGCTCACTCATAAACATAAGGCTGACATGTGCGGGATATATCATTACATTTTCGAGTGTGGTAGTTCACATGATTGGCCGTGCATGTGAAGGCGCAAACTTGCGCATGTACACACTCGAGTGCACTCGGGTATCTAGTTACTAATGGCGATTTCTTTTCTACAGAAAATGTTGCACTTCATTGCCCCGCTCGTGTACGTGCGCAGAAGGCAATGTTAAGGCAACATTTTCTGTAGAAAAGAAAACGCCATAAGTATTTATCCTATTATTTACAGATAAAAGAAACGACTTAGTTAATTTTAATTAATATGTATTGTATACATTTATTTAACAAAAACATTTCATGAGATCCAACATGTAGGGTTAGTATTTAAAAAATGTTTATATAGTAGGAGTTAAATTTAAAATAAACATTTCATAAGACTTAATTTAATTTCAAAGTTCTTAATCTGCTAGATAGAAAATTAAAGTTATAGGAACAAAAATCACATTTCAAAAACTCTCTTACAATATGTAGACTTAGGTCATAAAAATGCCAAATACCAAACAATGAACGCAAGTTTGAAGTTGTTTATCGCTAATCAACTACTGCTTGCAAAGAAAAATATTGTTACGGGTAACCCGAGTGGCTCGCAAACAACACTCGATTGTCGCGAGCGTTTGTCGCCGGCGAGTGTGTTACATACATGCAACTTTGTATGCTGACGCAAATTTGTCCGACGGATAATGTAGCGAGCATGTATGCATCGTCATGATCGTATTGATCTATGAGCAAACAGACAAGCGACGGTTTGTACACGAAAACAACAAAGCATGCAAAATACGGCTACATGCGCGAGTATACACACAATTTCTGCACTCGTTGCAGTTCTCTGATACTTGTATATATGTATATACATGCGAAGCATGACTGCAGGATAACTACCGTTTTTACCAAGGCTTTTGAAAACCTTGAGTATACTACTATCGTGTATGAACTTACACATGTACATACATATGTATCTTGCAGAAAAAATTGTTCACAGGAGGTAGTGATATCTTTTTCCTCTGCTGTGGCAAGCTTAAATCAAACACTTTGGGGGCTAGCTAGCTCCGTAACCTACCGAACCGGAGAGGTTCAGGCGGTCGACGGCAATGCTTTCAAAATATTTAATTATAACGAAATATGCGTGTTAATGATACGACACTTGCGTAACCTGCGAGTACCTTGATGCTAAGACACTTGGACCCAACGAGAGTAGAACACAATTCATAGTGGTTGACCATCTGTTTATTCCTTTTACAATCGCTGCCTTGATGTTTTCATACTTTACAAACCACGATGCAGGGAATAAAGATAACGGATTTCGACTTCGCATTACTTTAAAATTTTCGCATTTTAAACAAACCATTTTTCTCCAGATTTACACGAGTAACTCCAAACAAAAGGTTGGGCGCAATGTTCGCCCGCTTGTTTGCCTTGTCCGTGGACATTGTCTGTGTTCAATAACCACCCGTCGCGTCCCGAGGTAAGACCTTCAACTGCCTTAATTGAGCGAAACCTCCGCTTACAGTTATGTTTAAATTTTGAATGAGTGTATATTCATACTGCCCTTCTCCATTACTCAAAGACTGAACAAAAATTTGTAATTAAATCTTTTTATTATTTCTTTAAATTGTCTATTTTTGATGAATTTTAAAATTTTATGTTATAACATTTCTAGATGTGTGTCTGTGTGTTGTTTTTAATTTAAAAAATCTTTTTTTACTTAAATCTGAACACAAATGGGATGCGATAAGCGAATGCGAAACATAAGTTATAATGAGATTTAACCGGATTGAGGGTAAAGTAATGATGATTTTGTAGGTGTATCCGCTGATTCATTATCCAAATCTGTAAGATTGTTAGCTGAGCTTACCTGGAAAACAAAAAGAAAATGTATTAAGAAAAACATCGACAATTAAGAAAATATGTTGTTTTTCATTTACTATCCTTTGATACCTACTTACCGGCGTAACGGAAGTGATAATAATTTTCGTATGAGATCTTTGTTGTAGTAGCGCAGTATCTTCGGCTGCTGCTTCACAGTCAAGGTCCATATTTGCACCCGCATCGCTATCGATCTCCCAGGAGGGGTAGTGATCCATTTCACCTTCGCAATTTAGATCCTCCTCTTCAAAATCTTCAACCTCATCTATGAGTATAACTAAAAAAATGGTGGCGAACACAATTTTTAAAAACTGACTTTTAAATATTATGCTGTATTTTCTCTTAAGATTTAAATTATTATTTGGGCAATTCATAGAGTAAAATAATTCTTATGAATTGCTGTTGACTTACTTGAGTTTTCCTTTCGTAAATTCGATTTTAAGCTACTATTTAGAGGTTCAGTTAGACCAGGTATCGTTATAGAAAAATTATCATCTTTGTATACTCCTCTGTCACAAGGATTGGAGGCGGATCTAAGTTAATGAATTTACCTTCATGTTAAAAATCGAAGGGTTCATATAGATACTTTTCGGCTCACCTTAAAGTTACTCGTTTCTTTGGATTTCCTATTTCGGATATGGTATTATCACTACTTAGTTTAAAAGGGCTAACCGAAGCTAAATCGTAAGATGGCGCAAACGCACGCGCATCGGAAACCTATAAGAAAATGCATAAAAAAAGTAATGTGAAATTGAAATAAATCAAAAACTAGAAAGGTTATTTGCAATAAAAAACTTGAAAAAATCCATTAAAATAAGGTCAGATAATAATAAAAAGTACAAGGTAAAGACTAACTGAGGTAGTATTTAGTGGAGTTCAATAGGACTTTACCGATCACTTGATTCGGTTATCCCTCTTGAACAATAGCAAACAACTTATTTATTTGAACCTTATCAAGTGTGAACTGAATTTAATATATGGAAGTTCCCTCTCCTCTTAACTGTTAGTTAAATACATTACGAACATTCCGAACGAGTTAACGTTTCAAAATTAGTGTCGTTTGGCTTGCGATGGTCGATTGGCAAATATAACGAATATCGTTATATAAGTTTAGTGCATAGACAAATCGATAGTTGTCTTGCCAAACTATCTAAACACGATTGTCATTGAAACTGAAAAACTGAATTTTGCTACAACTACATGAACTTAATAAAGATTTTTTGGAACTATGCACGAATTATTATACGAAAATTTAAAATAAAACAACCGAATTCTTTATTTAATTCACCTCGATATTTATAAATTAAAAAAATGTGATGAACGTAGGGACTTTTGCTTAAATATATGTACGTATATGTATACATTTAAACAATAAACTTTATTTTTTATATGAGAAACAAAAATGTATACCTTTTGAAAATACTCATTTCTATTTGGTAGAAATTTTAATATTTGACCTTGTTTTGTAAGATATGATATAGAAAACTGAGTTTTCAAACTAATGAACTTGATGCGCATCCTAAAAATAAAGATCGTCATATAAATATTTATAAATACGATGGTATTATTTTCACTTTAAAAATTTGAAGTAAACACAGTAAAAAAAACTTGGAAAAAATAATACGGTGTTTCCTATAAATTAAAAATAAAATACTAAGCACTAAAAATATCAAACTTGCTCTTTTAGCTTTCAAATGGTGTTACGATGCTATATCTACGGTAAGTTGAAGTCAAAATGTAACGATTTGCTAAACTTAAGTAGTTTATCGAAAAATCAAAAAAAAAATCTATAGAAAGAAACCGTAAACCATGATTAGGCAAATCGATAGTGTGATTTCAAATTAGGTATTCGATTTGAAACAAAGTTTTGATCTAACTTAATCACAATCAGCTGTAAAATTTGTTTCTGCACAAACTAGCAACTTCCGCTCCTTTTGCTTTTCTTTGCTGGATTTTTGCATCTGCGAACGCCAACACTTGATAATTTTTGATTATTATCAATAGTTATCACTTTTCGAACCAACCAAGCACCTTATCGAGTCTTACTTAATTAATATCTAACCGAAACTTTACGCTAAAGAGTTTTCAAATCTACAATTGATGACGTTAAATGGAAGTCATCATTTTGCTGAGCCTTGTCTATTTTCTCCGATTACCTTATTATCATCCCTGACTCCGATTTTCGTCGCCGAGAAGAAATCCCTTCTAGCACTGATTGTCGCTTGTGTATTATTTGTATTTATACTAGGATTTATACTATTTTTATTATTGCCCGTACTCCAATCGCTCTGCTTTGAGTGATCTTCATTATTATTATTGGAATGTTTAACTACAGGCTGTGTAGATAATGGAAGTGCTAAGAAGCGTTCGCGATCCTCCATATACGCTTTAATGAGTACATCTAATTTTTCTTCGATATCAGCGACCTAAAATTAAACATTAATGACACTATTAATAAACAATGTTTGAAAGTGAAAGTTTTGCTCACCTGCCGCTCTACTTTAACTACTCGCGAAGCTAAACTAATTTTAGAAGCGTAAACATCTTTTGATTTTGAACCCTGCTTACCCAGGATCTGATCGAGTCTGAATGTTTGTAGAATAAAATCGTAAATAGCGAAATTAATTTTGTATGCCTCCGTTTTTATCAGTATGAAAAGTATGTTTGTATGTAATTTACCTGGCATGCACATTTTTGACCCGACCCAGCAAGTCCACGTGACCTGCCGCATACTGTTCCATTACATCCTTTACATCATATGGTTTGAGAGCTTCTTTGAATTTGCGGCGAGCCACAAAGTATTTTAGCTGTAAATGAAAACAAACATGTGTACATTTTACATACATATGTATGTACATATGTATACTAAAAACTGAAAATAATGACAGAATTCTCAAGTCTAAAATTTTGGGACTATTTATAATATACTTATGTATAATTAACTTTATTTGCTTTTATGTTCTTTCTTTTTATAAACTTGTATTATTTTCTGTTTGTGAACTTCTTATAAACTTGTATTATTTTCTGTTTGTGAACTGCTATCTGATGACAATTTATAGATTTTTTTGCGACTATACTTTTTTTTTTATTTGGAGACTACAAGACAGAAACTGGCTCAAGAGTGAAGCTTTTCCGTGAAATTCCCAGCGTTAATTTTCACTACCGAAGTAAACAATATTGATTGATACTTCTTTCAAAGGGATAATGATTGCTTCCCTTAGATATTACATCAGCTTTCTATCTTATCTTCCAGTTTGTAAAGGTCTCTCTTCGGTAAACGACTTGGAAGATCAGAATTAGCTTGGCTGGCCGACACAATGCAAATGAATGCCGAAAGTTCATAGAGTTCGGCGTTCTATCGTTTTCTAAAAAAATAACTTTACTGCTGAATTGCCTACTCAGTCCAAAGTAGCACTTGTTGCAATAGCCATTTTGGAAGCTCTATGCCGGAATAGTTGGAACATTGGCAAATTGGCATCGCGTCGCAATGAAAATCTCAAATAAAAAATACTTTTTCAATACCTAAACTAAACGTGGAACGTATATTAATTTTCCCAGGAGCATTATATTTTAAGTATGGTATATCAGTGCATTGCCGTATGAATATGCACATTGTTGGAGTTTCAAGTTTTCGAGTGTTCAAATATGGATTTTTGATTTTTCGAAGATAACTTTGCATAACCTCCCTTCGCTTCATATTCTCGCTTTGCTTACCTTTCTGATGAATCTTATGGCCGTTTTATGTTGACCCGTCAATTGTGTACATCGCGGCTCGTCATCTTCATCTGAATACAGAAAAAAAAGTAGACCAAACAAAACAAAAATATACAAATAATTATGAATAAGAAACCATATAAAACAGTTTTGACTATTTTACGACAACACAAATCAAATATTGTACAACAACAATGAGAAATACGATTATAAGTTTAGGTAAGTATAGAGTAAGTAGAGTTAATAATGTTTAAGAGTTCATATGTTGTAATTAGGTAGGAGTATAATGGTTAGAATTCGAGGAAATAAGAATGTTAATATGTCGTTGAGATTGTTTGACACAGAATTAACTAAACAACTAAATAAGAAATTATAATTAATTAAGGTGAGCGAGCGTTAATACGAGAGGTTCGTTTACACTGAAAATGTTAAAACATTAGTGTCAGTTTTGATTACTTATAGTACGTATGTAGATACATAAATATTTATTATGGGTACGTATGTAGGTTTTAGCAGGTGAAACAACATTATTATCGATGCATGGATTTTTATTTCATAAAGACTTATAAAGGGTAGATACCAAGGCACATTAAACAGGTAGCAGCAAAGAAGAAAATGCAACCCTGGGGTATATTTCTTGATTTGTTGTGGTCCATCACCAGTCAAAATAATATACCAAACTTGACGAGTTTGATAATTCTAAATGTAAACAAAATATACGCGTTGCAACATTTTGCTTGAAAAACACATTTTTGTTTTCAATGCAAACAGTACAAGACGGAATATACTTCAACGGATCCTTAGGAAGCATTGGCCCTTTTCACAAAATTCTGGAAGGACTCACGAGGTACATACATATATCTTCAAATATGCAAAAAATGGTCGGAACGCACCCAACCGTTTGCAGAAAGCGGCATGCCGAAGCTCTGCTCCAATTGGAGATCCGACCTTTTCCCGTCTTTTAGAACACAACGTCTCCTTTCTGAGTATGTACATATGTTTTCCAAATCGCGTTAATGAAAAATTTGTATAAATTAGAAATGATAAATATACAAAATGTAAACAAATATTGTTTTGTAAACAAATATTGTTTTGTTTTTTTTTAAGAAAAAGTTTGTTTTGTTAACAAAGTTTGACTTGTTATGGACCACTTATAAGAAAAACTCCAATCAGCTGCTAACATTATATTACATGTTTATTGTACCATGGTAGATACAGATTTTAATTTTACGCAAGTGTACACATAAACACCAAAAAAATTTTGATAGACCTCAGACTGTACTCGTTATGGTAATGACAATTCGTTATTCGACATTTTTCGCATTTTCGGAATCTGATTAACAAAATGAATATCAGCACAGTGAGCTAATTTCAAACATAACGTCTACTGTATTGGAAAAGAGCGTAACTAAAAAAAATTAAAAAATTTTTGCTTCCTTTTATTGATTATCATGAATTTAATCTAAAACCCCCCCTAACTTTTTGCACATAGAAACTATGTATGTATGTAATAATAATAATATAATTTTGGCGCTTACACTATACATACATATACTATGTGTATGTAGCTCAGTATTTGGCCGAGCTTCTCCTACCATTTGTGGTGTGCGTCTTTATATTATACCACAAATGAAGGGACCTACAGTTTTGTGCCAACTCCGAACGGCAGATGTATTTTATGAGAAGCTATTTCATGGCAAAAATACCCTCGGAGGTTTGCCATTGCCTGCCGAGGGGTGACCGCTATTAGAAAAAACGTGTTCTATAATTAAAAATTTTGCTTGCCCTGACCTAGTATGTTATAAAATAGCGATATTATTAATGAAGTTCAAAGGATTGCCCGCTAATTTAAATTGCATTTAATTTTTAGCTTCTTCTGAAAAAAGCCGAAGTTGCCTGCTACTCACGAATTAGGATTGATTGGCAATTGTTTTCTTTTCATTTAAGTCATTCTGTCACGACCAGTTCACGACTTTTGTAAGACCACTTCTCTTATAGGTCAAGACTATTACAAAGTCATTTCGTGACTAAGTAGTTCTGAATTTAATATACATACATATGTACATGTTGAAATGATCCTGAACTAGTCTCAAAAATTGTGCAGAAGTGGTTCTGAAAAAGTCATGCGCTCGATCCCGAAATTGGTTTTATTATTCTCAAAATGAAGTCAAACTTATCCCGAAATTGATCTGAAATAATTCCGAACAGGTCTCGAAAGCATTCCTAAATAATTTCAAAATTGTCCTGAAATGTTCTTGTAATAGAGTGGAAATTTTCTCGAAATGGTCAAAAGCTACATATGTACATACATATGTAGATCGGAAGTGGTCGTGAACTAGGCCCAAAGTGCAACTTAAATAACCCTGAATTATTCCATAAAAGGTTATTTGTCCAAATAAAAAACAGTTCCGTTGTAAAATACGCAAATCGTACCCATATCAACCACTCTTATCTACTTATGTAGTTGTTAGCACAAAATTAAAGAATACAATATTGCATAATGTGCAGAACTGCAATCCGTTTTTCTTTCACAGCTGATCGTGACATTACTTCAGCCAAGTTTTGATAAAATGCTATCTCACATTCATGGCATCTTGTGATGATGATGTGATAATAATGCGTCGAAACCTTGAGAATACATATACATATGTATATGTATGTACTCGTATAACAACTTCCTAATGTCTTATTTTCTTTAACTCATTTACTTCAGTTTAAGGCGTAATACTTTTCATATAATATGGTACAATATCAACCTGAGAAATTTGTCAAATATTGCATTGCACTTTTAACGAGTCCGGTCTGAATGAATACCCTTAATTATTTCTCTAACATAGATTCCACAATTCGTTTCTAGCACGTTGTCTACATAGTTTGAATACTTAAGAGGGCAAGAAGTTTAACTAACAAGCGTGTGTTGTTTTTAGCATAACAGCTTATACATACTATTGCATTTGTACGAGTTTGGCAAATTTGTCTACTAAATAGAGGGTACCGGTAAGTTCCTGACACGATTACCCACTTGCTACACATCCACCACGGCCACCGGCACCACCACCACCAATGGTTATGCCACCAAAACGACATCGTCTCTCGCGCATACTATTGCCACGTTTGTCATGAACACTCGCCAGTAGGCGTGGCTCAAGGTACTGCGTCCGATTGTACAGCTCACCATTCTGCGACTCATCACAGTTCGATGTTTGAGGCAGTGAAAAATTCGAACCGAAAAAATCGCCCTGCATGAGACCACAAAAAATAACAGGTACACTTGCCAAGGCAGTATTGCTACTATTTTGGCTATTTGCAACCATTTCATTTTTAGTATTCATGGTGGGAGAATTGGTTGGCAGCGTAGATTTATAGTTGGCATTTGTTAAGGACGTGATGGTGGTGGTTGGTGCTTTCAAGTTATGTTGTTTTTCTTGTAGTGATACTGGCCGCTGTTGATCGGTGTGTTGTTGTGGTAATTGTAATGAATTCTTTTGGTGCTGCGGTTGTTTTTCTTGTTGCTGCTGTTGTTCACAGTTGTCCGTTGAATTCCTACAAAAACTTCGAAGAGAAACAGAGCTGAACCTTTGTTGGCAATCGATAAGGCGGGGATTGGGCTTTGCTAAGTGTGAAACGAAAATATTTGGAGAACATTTATGAACAGTCAAAAGAAAGTAAGTAAATTAATGCCCGAATTCAGTAACTTGGTATCATCTCAAGTCTCAAAATGAGCTTTAGAGATTATTGATTTTCCTCGCATTCACGTTTTTCTATTTTGCTTTTATTTAAATTTTTTGTGACCTGCTCATCACCTGGTCACAATTTAGAGATTTTATTTTTAGACCAGAGGCATTATTTTGAAACTAACCAATGCCAACTGGTATAAAATTGTGACTTTTGTCTCGATTAGAGACTGAGAAAGCTTACTGAATTCGGGTATAAGACCATCAAGAGACAGCAAAAACGGATGTACTTTGTATGAACATATGTATGTATGTGTACACGAGTTGGTGTGCTCTACATGATATCTCTTCATCATACATACATACATACATCACTGGTAAGCAGTGTAGGCTGAGACGTTGCGTTGCGGTTAGCGGATTTAGGAATGATTGAGCTTTAGCACCACAAGGCCGATATGATATTTTCCCAGACGTAGAATGTATTATGTCCATGGATCCAATTTAATAGCTATTTTTCCGATATTGAAAAAAGCTAAATATATACAGTGTCCTGAATCCTTAAACCGAATTTGTTCAAATAAGATTAGCGGTTTTTATTGGCAAGGACCTTCATTAAAAATTGAGGCCATTAATTGGAGTAGCAAAATAAAAGTGTGGATTATTAAGTTATTATCGAAATTCGCGAGTAAAGTCTGTACTATCGGATTTTTGTTTAGTTTCTTAAATTTTTCAGAATTTCGCCAAAATATGATGCAAGTTATACACAATGTATGTATGTAGTAAAAAAATTGAAAGTTCGTTTTAATTTTTAATGTAAAACGTTAATAATTTCACTATCTTCACAGCATTCGCTATCCTTTTTCGAAGTATTAAAGAATTATTCTTTCGACCAATTTATTTTGCGTTTTATCATAGTTTTGTTACATTCTCAATGATGGTGCTTTAAGTGATTCATCACCTCCTTTCTGTATAATAGTAATATTAATAAAAATAAATTTTAGAAAATATGCTAAAAAGCTTTTTGACTCAAATTTTGTGTTGAAAACCATATATACATGTATGGAATAAAATTGAATATTAGCAAAATTGAATATATAAAATAACAAGCGGTTGTGTTTTGTGACTTTTTATGATGCATATTTTTTTTAAATAAGTCAAATAAAAAACAGTCTGAATTGAAATAAAAATTTAGTCGATCGCTCATTCGCCTTTAAAAATTATCAGGCGGAAAGGTAGGTTAAGTTTAAAAAAAATTTATAAAAGGTTAAAGCCCTGTACACAAAAATATATTTTAAATTTCTGCAATTTATTTATAAGATATACTCAAAATTATGAAAAGGAAAACAATACATACATACATATAATAAAAATACAAATGTGTAAAAACATTTCAAAACAATAAATTCAACGATGACTACACAATAGACAAGCCAGCTGGTTTTATTTGTTTGACAGAAGACAAATTCCAAAAATGATTTGTTTCCGGGAGCTATCTATTATTTATGAATATATCTCATTCTAGCTTAAGTTGTTGATGATATTCCCATAGAACAAAAATAAAAATAAAATGAAAATTATTGGCTCCCTTAATTATCTTTGGCTGCTTCTTAATCAAATGTTGCAAGATTAAGTTGAAAAGATTTAGCGAGTCAAATGATAAGCAGAGCAGCTTTTGCAGGAAAAATTTCAAATTGAAGGGTGTTTAGTTTATTTATAAAATTATTAAAAACTTCTAGATATAACAAATTATATATTCATGAAAATTGAGAGCGAGACAGCAAAAGTAGAATAATTTTAAATTTTGTATACACGAGTATTTAACTACTTCAAATGATGTACATTTATAATTAAAAAAAAAATGAATTAACTGTTTAAAGAAGTTAAGAACACACTTTTTAACTAGTTAAAAAACTCTTTCAGTTATGAAATTATTTAAGTAGTTCAGAAAAAGAAAAAGTGAGGTTTAGGCCAATAAAAACCTATTTTCAATTTCCACCAAAAGCGACATAAATTATTCCTTAAAAAAAACAATACTAACCCAAGTTCCATTATTAATATTAAATTAAAAAAAAAACATATGTAAATTTTTCTTAAAATTTTTTCGAGTGTGCAGTTTTATAGCCCATTCAATTCTGTTTAAATAAAGTGCAAGTTTGAAATGATCACAAATTACCGCTGACTTTTGACAATTTTTTTATGCTGTTGTCCCGTTGTTAATATAAAAATATCTCGAGCGAAAGAGCGCCTGTGAAAGGAATTTTCAAATATCAACGGTAGTTTGTACACACGTGAAACTTGCACTTTATTATACAACAATTGTATACATGTACTCGAAAAGTAAAATATTTCAAAAAGGTTTATTTTTAACGAACAGAGTTTGAAACTTAGTTTCATTCAGACCTGGTCGGAATCGAAATGAATAGAATTAGAATGAATAGATTCCACGAAAGAAAAAGAATAAATTCTGATCCACACAGAACTGAAGAAACTAACAACAGATCGAGAAGAAAGAGTTTCTACTTTCCGATTCCGACCAAATTTGTCGAAATCGTTATGCAGAACAGGTCTGATTATATTTTTGTTAGAGAATTCTCTGCATTTTATTTGAAAAAGAATAAAAATCAATTAATAACAAAATAAATGTTAAATTTTTATGTGACTGTCTTAGAAATATATCAGAATTTTCCATCTTGTTCCATTTATTTGGCTTAGTCCGCAAAGTAAAGAAACAAACCATCAATACGAGTATCCTTTAGGCGCTATCGCAGTGTATGGGCAAAAAAAACTCAAGTTTTGCGAAACGATTTTGAATACTCACTATGAGATTATGAGCATATTTCAGAAGTGTAAAATGTTTTTCAGCAAGTTGCAAACGTACATCAATCAAGGAAATCGGACATAAAAAGCGGAAGTTAAACAACGAACTGCTACTCGTATACATATAACTATTTTTAGAGGGTTTCGAAAAAAATGTTAACAGCAAATTGATTTGTTTTTTGATACAGTCTAATATACATACATATGTATGTATATGCTTGTTTATCCCATGCGCCCTGTGTTTGTATATATTTAACTAATTAAAATAAATATATATTATTCTGTTTTTGATTTTTGTTTTTTGGTTTTTGGTTAGAAGTGATAACAACTAGACGACAACATCCATTAGCAATGATGTGAATTTGAAAACAACTGCACTTACCATCGGAATTTTTTTTCAGAACACTTGTTTCTACCACCGAATCTTCACTAAAACAGGGATCTAAAGTTTTGCCATTTTGTATTATTTCTGGAAATGTACAGAAGAAGGCAGCAAAAGGTAGTAAAAAATCAACAAAACGCGCTTTGAAACAAATTGCCACCAAAAAACAATACGAGGAACAACAACGAAAAGAAAGATAAAAAAAAAAAAACAAAAAAAAAAAAACCCAAAATAAAAGTTGTTAAAAAATGTAACACAATCGTGGAAATATTGTATTGTCGAATTTTTCTTTCATAACAATAACAACAACAACATATATTACAATATACACTACTCTCTAAAACGGCTTGAGACACAAGTGCGAACGCATTAACGTTTACTAAATACCAAATACTTTGTGCGTAGTAATGGTTTTAAATTGCATTTATTTTACTACTAAATACTACTAGTAGTAGTGTAGCATTTAAGTAGTAGCAATTGAACGGACGCCTCACTGATGCAACTCTGCGGAATGGGCAACAGTTAGTTTCTTAAATTAATGGTACCGCAAATTTAGTAAACATTGAGTACTAGTTATAAAATAAAATTTTTGAAATTTCAATCAACAAAAAAAAAAAAACATATAACAGTTCTTAAATAGTGCGGGCGTAAAAATGGAATGAGTGAGTGTTTGAGAAGTGGTTCGGGTACTTGTTCTTGTAGCTATGTATGTACTTTTTTCGTTACATATGTATGTATGTAAGTGAGTAAATGCATGAGAAAGTTTGCATGAGTGATTTATGTATGTAATATATATATATAACTATATACATATATGTATGTGTAGGTATGTAATTATTTATTGTTGCTTTTAGTTAGTCGTGCAAAAGTTGGTGCAATTTGTGTAATTCACTTTTATAAATCATTATTTTTGAGCTCTATGACAACTAAACATACCCAAATTCTCCACAGACGTATTTATCTCTCGCATTGTACGCGTGTATTTGGTGATCTTTGAGGGACCCTGCGGTATAATGGTGTTCACTTCACGCGGCGGTATATTTTGAGTCCGATGCCGTCGGATTGTTGGGAGACGTGTAACGAATGAGGCATTGTGCTTAAAGCTAGATGAAGCTCGTCTAAATTGATAGAGAAATATACATACATACATACATACATACGTACATAGAATTGAAAGTAGGTGCGCTTACATACATTGTACATGGTAGATATTTAGTACATATAAATTTTGTCTGAATTTCTAAGTGAGTTAGTAACATTGACATACATACATACATATGTAGTTACATACATATACGTACGTACATTAAATACATTTACTAGGGACTTGCTAAGCTACAAATCACTCTAAATGCTAAAAGACTCTAAAGTTATGTGTAGTGTTTTTTTTTAAATGTAGGTTTGTTAAAATCTATACGTTAGCCCTTTAAATTTACACATATGGAAATATACAGTGACTGTAACAGTTTTTCGCATAGCTGATGATGATAAATGAAAGATAAAAAATAAACATTCTCCACACATGCACAGATGTTATACTAGATGATCTGCGGTCATTTTAGGATCAATACTGTATGAGTTCGGGATCCGTTCGGTACGATCTCAGAACCAGTTTGTGTCTACTCCGCAATTACTTCAGGCTAAGTTGAGAAGCGTGCTTAAGTTACCAGTTCCGTAATACAACGCAAACGAATCCTGAGGTACATACTATATATAGCTTTCTTAAATAAAACACAGATGTATACATTTTCTTAATATTTTCAATTATTTTCTGTGACGAGTAGTCAAAGTTTTCTCTATTAAATATATCTTATTTTTGTACAACACGGTGTCACTAAACTGATAAGAAAATGATTTTAAACATCTCTGATAGATTATTACGAATTCTTTTAAATTCCTGTTGGACCTTTTTTTTTGATATCTTGCAGGATTCTGGTCGATTTTACAGTGTATGGAACCAAAAATGTTACTGTTTTTTATACCTAGTTCAATAATGAGAAAGAGTTTCTCTTTGAAAATTCTTGCAAATTCAATTTTAGAGCGCAATATTGGAACTATTTTTAAAAACCGCATTTCGAAATAAAAGCGATGATTTTGAGGATATAAATAAGTAATGGCTTCATTTCTATGCCAAGAGGTGATCGAACTTTTTAGAGCTGTACTTTAAAATATTTTTTTATTTGAAAATACACCGAATGTGTTAATTTTAGCATTTTCTGTCACTTTTTAAGTCAAGAAAAAAGGGAGGAATTAGAAGCGTTATTATTGACTTTCAATCAATACGTCATTTTGGAGGTGGCTAAATGATGAAACTAGTTTTATAATTTCCATTGGCGATCAGCTATACGTACAATTACTCAAGTCACTGTATATGTTTTTTTTTTGTTTTTAAATGATGCCAATAGGTTGTATGCATGTACATATGTACATATGTTTATGAGCCAGTTACATACACAGCCTTATTATTCGATCTAGCGAGAATTCATACAGATGTACTCGTATATGTGTAAATATGTAAGTATATAGGAGTATGGGTCTTGAACAATTTAATGTGTTTTCCATGGCACTCATTTACAAATTTTTTGATGGTATTCATGTGTTTTTTGATGTTCGTTTTTATATATGATAATATTTAATATATATTTCTTTTTACCTATATTCACTTAAATTTTTAAATAATCTATCCCAATACTCCGAACTGTAAAAACAAAATAGATATAAAAAATATATATACACATTTGTAGTTATTTGTAGAAACCCATTGAAGAAAATAAAATTTGTAGTGACAAAAAAAAAACAAAAAATCAACAAGAATGTTAAAAGAAAAGAGTTTAATGATTTTCTTTTTTTTTCTTTTTCGAAACAATCGCTCAGTGTAAACGTGCCATAAGTGTTTTAAAACAGTGTTTGAAGTAAATTGCGTCGCACACATTGAAGCCTTGTATTTTATGGCTGTAGATATGGTGCTGCTCTGGCTGTGCTAACGGTGTTTTGTGACATTTTAAGTGCGGGCCTTTTCTTTTATGAATTCAGGTGTTCGAAAAACATTAAGAACAAATTTTTAGAGAAACATATTTTTCATCAACAATACTACAATCAATTTCACGTCATACTTTAGATGTACTAAGAAGACTGATTCTAAAGCAATAAAGCGACAGTTTGGAACATGCTCATAATAAAAGATGAACTCACTAGTTCTAAGCCTAAAAGCTCTTAAGAATTCGTTTCTAATTTCTTTAAAAAAAATTGTAAATTTTTTTTTTTAAAGTTTAACTTTATAAATACATATTTACTTACGAGGTGGGCGGACTTGGCAAAGGCACTTCGTGTACTTTCCAGGTGGCGATCGATATTGAATGTTCGTCCGCTGCATAACATCGCCAGACGGCTTGTATGAGCGTTGCCGCTGGTTGCCGTCGGCGTATCATATGCTTTTGCCGTTGCTGCTGCTGCACTTTCAAGGCGAAACCGCTGCCTAGAATGCCCTAAAAATATAAATACATACATATGTACAAACATTCGTGTAAATATGAGCACGAGAGTTTTGTAAAAAATGGCAGCAGAAAATCGGATTAATGGAGAATTAGTGGAGAACTAGTTCATTAAAAAACAAAATCAATTCCAAATTTTAGTCAACCTTGCAACGTTTTTTTTAACACGACACTACCCTACTCCATTCCGTAGAGTTTTTTAGTTATATTTTTTGTATGAAGAGATGAACAGATTACTAATCGCTATTTATGCGATCTCGGCAACTCACAGGCAAAATAGTTATGTTTATTTTTTTTCTCTCAATGGGTTAATTCTATTTTAAAATGAATATTTTCGTTAATGCAGTTGTGACAGTTTTGTTAAATAGTATGCAAATTTAAACTAAGTAATTACCACTTACTAAACTAAATATAAAAAGGCAAAGAGAAAGACAAACAAATGTGAGCATTTGCATTCAGATAAAGCTTAGTCGTGATTATGTTTAATCAAAATTACCTTACCTTTTTTAATAAAAAGACTAAACTTCAAAATTTTGACAATCTAATATTTTTCTTGCGGGGTTTTGTGTTTTAATAAATCTAAGCAAACATTTTTGCTTGCGGTAGAAACTTCTGTTATTTTTACATATGTACATACGTACATACATACATATGTATATATCAATGTTTATATTTTTGTTTTTAAATAAATTTTCAAGTGCAAACGAAAAATAGCTTTGAGTGATAAGCGACAGTGAAATTATGCTGCGGCACAATGTCAAGTAAACTAAATGTTACAAATGCTTGATGTAGTAACGCGTGGTAGAACGTCAAAATTCGGTGTACTTCCGTTTCAAAGCGATTGCTTTTCTTAGCAATTTCTTTGCGTAAATAATTTTACGTTGTTTGGTAGTGCTATAGGAGTGACGAATCTTGAAGTTCAGGGTTCGCTATGTACGATTCTGAAATCACTTTTAAGAATGTTCTGATAATCATCGCAAAGGCCTGCCATGTTCTATGTAGAGCCGAATCGAACATTTTTTTTTGTAGATAAGTACAAGCTTGTTATATTAACATACATATTTTTTCTAAAAGAAATACATATGTACATATGTTTGCCTTAAATTGAAACTTAGGTGTACGAAATTTTAAAATATTTTTTTTTACGAGCAGCCTTAAGCGAACCATACTCATTCGAATCCTTTCTTGCTCTGAGGGATTCCCTGGCACATTTCAGTTCAAATTTTGTTTATTCGTCCCTATTTTGCGAAAAATCCGCGCAAAAAATGAATTTCGCGTTAAAATAACCAAGATTCCCCCCGACACCAATTGGGTGAAGTAAATTAATTTATTACATTCACATGTATGTACATATTTCCTATGCTTTGATACATATTAAGTACCCTACGTTTTACACGAATGTGACAAAAAATCATATTGATAACTTAAATTATATTAAACGACGAATAAATGCATTGTCAATTCTTAAAATAATCTGTTAATGAGCGCATGAATGCGAACCGCGTTAAAAAAATAAACCCGCGTTAAAAAAAGCAACGGGGCATTGCGGAATAATCTGTGATCAAAAAATCCGCGATAAAAAAGTAAAACCGTGTTAAAAGAGACAATGGGCGATTGTAGAAAACTCCGCGTTAAAAAGAACCGAGTTCAAAGGAGATCGACTGTATCTGAGTTCTGGATTAGCCGAGAGTATATATAGGTTCCGTTTCCTTACTAATAACAGTTCATGTCTTCTTGCCAGTTCATCTTATCCGGAAATTCCGCACTGGTTATATACAACTTAAAGATATTTCGGTAAAACAAACCCCGTATCTTTTGCATGATTTATGTTGGCTCATTGATTTTTGCCTTTTCGATTCATCCGTGTACGCCTACTATAAAATAGCTTAAGAAAATTCATAAGTTCAATTCTAGAAATGCGCTCCAAGAATAGCCGTCATCTTTTGAAAGCGAATTGCAAAAGAACACAAGGTAGCTTATCGTATAGCGTGGAAATAAGAGAGTTGAGTTGAAATAAACTTGCTTACAAAATAGCCGACCTCATTGAAAGTGTTGGAAAGTGAGAAAGTGGTGTTATTGTAAATAATCCTCGGAAAGTACCAAGGGATAAAAAATGTTCGCTAAACATCAAAAAAAGTTAAAAACCAAGATAGAGCAGTTTATAAGAATTTCTCATTCTGTTTTGTTTTGCTAGCAAATTTTACAAAGGACCATTAATTTTGACAGACTAGTGTTGTAAAGTGTATTTAAAATATAAGAGAGTTGATTATAAGCGAGTTGGACATTCTTTTATTAGTCGCTTACAAAAGATGGCGACTAATATAGAAAAATAATTAAATTAACGGTTCAGTCGACGCCGAAGCTAAATATAAAAAATAGAAAGTACTCAATACTCATAGTAAGTGTCGATACGTTCTTCACTCTCAGGTCGCTTTGATAAATTTTTACTAAAAATTTTTTCGAATTGTGGTAGATATTTTTTTTGAATACTACAGTATGTACTCATATTTTCACTTACCGCTGGCAATGCAAAGAACGAAATACCCAATAGCGCGCAGAAGGAAGCAATTAATTTGCCCTGCCACGTCTCAGGCACCATATCACCATAGCCCACCGTACACAGAGTGATCTTTAAATATACATAAAATTAAGTTTTGATGCAAAAAAACTGAATTCAAAAGAATTTTTGTTTAAATTTACTCACTACTCCCCACCATAACGCCTGTGCGAAATTACTAAATTTTTTATTAACATCTTTTTCCATTAAATAAACGAGGAATGATGCAAATATCAGTCCTAAGAAACCTATATACATAGTCGTTATGAGTTCCTGTAAGAGAAAAGAGAAAAAATGTAATTATATTTACGAGTACGTATGTACGTGTTAATGTGTGCCTATAAATGAATTTAGAAAAAATAAAATTGATTTGAAAGACTTTGCACAATAATATTTCTTTAATTATTCTTCGTAACGTATTAATGACCCTTTTTAAAATTTAAAACGTAACCTTTCAGTATTTTTTTATTTTGAGCTGCCCTTTTAAACTTTCATGAGAAATTTTGACAATTGATTTTTATTTTAGTTAGTTTCTATTACTTACAAATGAAAATATAGTTCAGTCGTTACAAATTATGTTGACATAATTTTCATAAAAATTAAAAATTTTTCAAATACATTTTTGGAAAATTCTTAATTTCAATGTGCAAATTTCAATTGCCAACAATTTTTGTTTGCCAGGGTGTCGTGTTTTTCTTCCATATAAAAATAAAATTTTAATTGCAAAATAATGAAAATTAGATAAATGAAAATGAAAATAATCAATATTTTTGACTTACGTATTTAAGTAATTAATATTTCAACAACACTACAATGCTTTTGTATTTTTTTGCTTCGCCTTGAATTAACTAGCTATTATTGCTTTAAATCGCAAGATTTATATGCATTAATACACTGGAGATCTTGATTAGGTAATAAATTAATCACTTTAAAGAAACAATTATTAATTTAATTAAAAATATTTTTTTTATTACCTGTCTATGTGCGTAAACGACACTGCCCAGCAACTTCCACGTGCCGCCACGTCGATCCATGCGCACCATGCGCAGTATTTGAAAGAAGCGCAGCCCCCGAAGTGCACTTGTTGCAAACACCTGACCCGAGGTGCCCATGCCCAACACCACCGACGAGGCGGCTATTGTTATAATATCTGCAAAGCGTACAAAGTACGAACAAACATAGAAATTAATTAAGGAATTTTTTTATATTTTTCCTGATAAGCAGACAACATGTAGTTGTTATTGGAGCTTCACTTGCCTATAATACAAAAGGGCCGTTTGACGAATTTCAGACGACCCACACATCCTTGATAGCGCGAACGACAGCCTGATGACCACAGCCTTTTGTTGTTAGATAAGTTTGTTGATATTTTGTGGGCGGATATAATAAGAGGAAATAAAATAAAATGACATACATTAGTTTAATCCGAGCGAAATGCGCTTAGTGGCAAAGAGGAAGTCATTAGATTAATTGAGGTACGCACATTTTTTGTCCTTTTTTGTAGTTTCACCTTACTAAAACTCGTTTGAATGTCTTTATATATGTGTGTAGTACATACAGTGACACAAGCAATTGACCACTTAATGATTTTCTTGCCAAAGAGGAAATGTTATTCATGACAAATTTTTTTTGGTAAATATTTTATTAAAATATAGTTCATAAATCAACAAGAAACTCATGAATCATCGTTTCAAACTTTATACAAAAATCAATAAGCTTTCGTAAAATTTTATTTAGAACCTCAAGATTAATGAGATAATGCTGTTTTTAAAATTTCTTTCAAAATATATGACTATTCGAAAATTTGTTCGAAAAATTAAAATGAAAAACTGTATTTTTTCCTGTGGTTTTATAATAAAAACTACAAAATTTTAGGAAAAGTCGTTAATTTTTTTTTTTTTTATAAATTTTATGTAAAATTTGAAACTTTAATTTCCGCGAGTATTGTTGAGTTATGAACCATGTGTTTATAAAAAGTTAACGAAATAAATGTTATGAAAATCATTTCCGCCATGGCAAAAATGTTTCTCAATTATTTGAGTCACTGTATGTGAAGTCATTTGTAGTTAAGTACTTAAATGTAGGTGCAGTGCGAAAACTCTTTTGGGTTAGGCAGTCAAACTTATTTGTTTTCAAATAGTGAAACACTCGCTTTTGTATCATTACTAAACTAGTTGTCAAACTAGTTGTTAGGAGAACAATTTGCGATTTTTTTTAAGGGAAGAGCAGACTAAATAGTGTCTCACGCTATGTTTGCGTTGAAAAAACTCCTCAAGGAAAAGCTGCCTAATCAAGTCATTAGTCTAGAAGTTTCGTGTTCCATATGAGCCAGATTGTGATATTTTCAGAAGCTATGACCATAGATGTTGGTTCCTTTTAGTGGGGCTTGATTCTTTTTATCGTTGATTATTTACCACGAAGAGGTCCAAATAAAATTACCAGTAGAGTTCCTGAGTCAGATCAGTCACTGTAATAACGACGCCAGTTGATACAGTCTTGCTGTCACCGATTTTGATATAATGATAACCAAGCATAAAAAGCTTAGAGAAGAAAGGAGTCGGCTTTTATAGAAAATTTGAACAAATATAGAATACCTATTGGCAATTATTTTAAATTAGTATAGTAGAGCTTCAACTCTCTATGAGCGGTTTAGTTCAGAAAATACTCGCATGTATTTAAAAGCATATATTTGTAGTATGTTTACTGACTACTTGAGATTTTCATTGCATTATATGAGTATGCATTTGACGGTGTGTAATTACATACATATCACATACAATTTAAAGTACATGTGAACATATGTAAGTATGTATGTATGTATGTATGTATGAATGTATGTTCCTTGTAAAAAAGTGCATTTCTAGCGAATCGATCTGCGCTCACACATCATTCATAGTCGCACCTCGGGAATTCTTTATAGACTTCTGACAGCTCTTGTTTGTCAAGAGTGATGATAACAATACCGTAACGTTCATATTAAAATTTTATTTATTTATGAGCATTATAGGATTAGCCTTAGGACAAATGTGTTCAAGGTCAACAGCGGTTTAACTAGTTTTATGAAAGCAAGGCAAACAAATTTTCCTTTAATCAGTTGGTTTTCTAGTGGCCCGTTCGAATCAAATTCAATCGGCACATAAGTATTAACTACTCAAACGGGCCAACCGAACAGCATTTTGAAAAAAGGCCTTGTTGTGACATCGGATATTTTCTGTTTTAGGTAATCTTAACAATATTTAATTTGGAGCGATAATATGAAGTTCAAAGTGACTTGACTTAAAGTAAGTTGTGAAAGAAAAATAAGAATGCATTAAAAAATGGCCAAAAAATTGTTTGTGTCTTTGCTATCCCAAAACTATTTACATTAGCACAATTTGTTCGATCGGTTGAGAAGTTTTCAAAACTCGGTGTAAAGCTCTTATCTTGGCTTATTTATATCACAAAGTAATATTTACGAAAGTCTTAGGTATCTAAAGTTATGGAAATTGTCTGGTCTGTTCTGTTTCTGCCAGGCTTAATTCAATCCAGCCATGGCAGAAATTTTGAGATTTGGGACCTTCTTCTGAATAACATTTAAAATGTGTATTTAAAAACTTAGTTACTCTTTTTAGGAAACCTCCCTGACAATTGCTGGAAGAAGCGAATGGGAAGACAAAGCAGATCTAAACTCGGTAACAATGTCTATCCATTTAGTCGGAGGAAATCAAAGCTTTGAAATTTGAAAAACTTTATGCAGAATCCGTATATATTTCAAAGAAATATTATTACTATAGCTATTTGTAAAGATTCTTTTCGCTACCCTTAAGTTTAATAAAAAAAATGCTCGACTCACCTGAGGCAGAACTCCATCGAAAACCAAATTACAACTAATATCTCCATACGAAACAGTATATAAATTGCATCTTTCTCGTACTCTTCGATCGTGGAGAAGACACTTAAAGCTAAGCATGTGAATACCATAAAAAACCTTAAAGTATACAAAAGCGAAAAAATAAATGTATGTGAATAAAAGTATGATATAAAATAAAATAGAAAATTGCTACGTGACATGTGCAACCATAGATATCTTCATACATACATACATAAGTACATATTGCAAACGTTCCTCAAAAGAGCGCTAAGTCAAAATATTTATAAAAAAAAGTGAGTGCGCCTATTGAAAGTTGAACATTATTTTATAAAATTTATTGGGCTATTAAATTAAATTCTCAAAAAAATTCTGACAAAAAAGTTTAAAATTTGGTTGAAAATTTTTTTAAAGTGATCTACAAATTTATTAAATTTGACTTTTTATGATTTTTGTTAGAGAAATATATGTATTTGGATTGAAATTTATTAAAACAATATTATTTTTAATTTGTTGGAACAATTATCCGTCATCCCTTGTTAAGCTTGGTTTGGAGACAAACTGGTTTCGGCGTTCTATTTTCGAAAATTTACACTGATGATGGCCCACCGCCGAAACCGGGTCGTCTCCAAACCAAACTTGACAAGGGTTGACGGAAAATCGTTCTAAGAAATATCAACATTCCACCCTGTCGGACAAGAGAAAGTAGAAAAGAATTGATTACAAATCAATACAGACGTATGTATGTTTTATTTTACATTAAATTCTAAAGAAGTATTGTTTAACTTTTGGTGGATGGTAAGTAATAAAATGTATCTACATACTTATGTCCCAAATGTATGTCGAATTTTATTGATGTGACATTAATACTTAATAAACAGAATACTCATAATTTATTCAAAGCATGAAACACGGACAAGGAGAATGCGATCATGAAAAAATATATTAATAGTTATGAATGTGAGTGAATTAGTTTCATTTAAGTACTTACACCATGATGTGATACAAAACTGCAGGCACTCCGCGGGGTCTCTCTAAAAAATTATATACACGACTTTGTAGCCGCCGATAGCGAGCGTCACGGCGTGTGCCGCGATTGTAGGCCAGCGGCTTTCCTAAGAGAGACATTCGCGGTCGAAGATGTCCGTTCGCTGGATAGTTATTATAGTTGGACTTACATGATCTGTAAAATAGCACACAAACATACATATGAATTTGTGAAGGTACATACCATTCATACATATGTACATATATTTAAATAAGAAGTTTATTATAAATAAAAAAACTGTACACATTCATACATATGTATATATATTTAAATAAGTAGTTTATTATAAATAAAAAAACTGTACAGATCTATGGAGTATCCTTTGAAAAGTTTTGCTTGATTCCAATGAAAACGCTTTTCATAAAATAGTATACACTCATTATCTGGATCCATTGTTTTACTAACTAGGCGTACATTTATGATAATGCACACACTGTTTCTTATAAATTCGCAACAACAAAAGCACAAAAAACAAAAAAAGTTCACAACTGAATACACCCGCGCTTTGGGGTGCGTGGCGCAACTTGTAAGCCACGACGATTTGAAGTGAGTCGCGCTTGCTTTGTAGCTATTTATTAAACACTTGAACTTCGTTAAACGATTGTTTACCACTGCGTGTAGAATAAGAGTGCTAAATATCAAGCAAATTTAAATTGGTCATAAAGTAAATAAACCCAAATTTTCAATACTAAACAGACACATAAAGTACACAAAACGTACCTGTTGAATTTTTAAAATTCGTCTCAACAATGTTTACTTTAATTTTAAGCAAAATTAACGTTTTTGACAATTTTTTCACTACAACTCATTAGTCACGCACATTGTTACCCAGCGTCGTCTGCTGGCGATTAAACGCTTGCGAATAGTAATTTTACGTATCTAAGGTACGTGCAAACTCAAGTTTACAACTCAATTAACACCTTTGAGCGGTAAAATGTTGAAGCCATCTGGCATAGGCCGCTCGCTCGTTTTGTGTGTTTTAGTTCATTTTAACAAATGCACCAAAATAGAGATTTACATATGTTTATACGCAGTAAATAGGTGTGTTCGTAAGAGGCAGATAAGATTTGTTTGGGGTTTTTTCTTAGATAAGCGAGAAGTGAGCGAACATATGTTTAGGTGCTCAGATAATATTTTCTAAGAACTTTAAGGGTGTTAGACATACTAGTTGCCAAGACTTAAGCTTCAATAAAGAACAAAAAAAAATATGTATCATTTAGACGAAAAAATGGGAAAATGTTTAACTGTTCCTTATTCGTTGTCAAATTCTCTTGTAAGGAGACTCTCCTACATATTCGTATCCTATATGGTCAATGATATATCACTTTCTTCAACATTATCAGTATTGGTATCTTTATCGATATTTTATATTCTTAGTTTAAGTTTATCGTTTTAGATATACATATTAGTAAAAAACAAATGCGACTACAATAAACATCATTTTGGAGACCCAGGCAACATTAATAGCACTAGCGTCATGAATATAGCTCAGTGTTTGGTCGAGCTTCTCTTACCACTTTTGGTGTGCGTTTCTTATGTTGTACCACAGTTTTGCGTCGACTCCGAACGGCAGATTTATTTTATGATAATCTTTCTCATGGTAGAAATTCTCTCGGAGGTTTGCCATTGCCTTTCGAGGGGTGATCGCTATTAGAAAAACACATTTTCAATTATTTTGAATTTACTTGATTTGGCTAAGATTCGAACATCGAACTAAGTTAGTTAGTTTGAACCTCGAGTTATAGCACGTACCGTTACCCACTCGACCACAGCAACAGGCAACTAAGAAATTGCATAGTTGAAAAATGGTTGGAGGACTCAAGAGCAGAGTTACCTGACTGGCGCAGATCTAAAGGCAAAGGCAGGTGAAATGACTTACGACAACAACAACTTACGAGAACTATCATCGGATACCCGGCTGTTCTTCTTCATATAATCAAAGAACATAAATACACCAGATGAGACAACACGTTATGATTAGAAGAGAGTGAATCTCCAGTGGCGTGCATTCTCACTCTAGCTAATCAAAAAATTTATTTGAGCAAAAGAGAAAGCACGCCCCTGGAGATTTATTCTCTGCTAATCATAACGTGTTGTCACTTCTTGTGTATTTATATTCTTTGATATGATGAGACCTTCTGAGGACTGGATGAGGAAAGCTGGCAACCCAGTTACTGTTTGCAGCTTCATAGTCTATGAAAAGTGCAAAAGCTAGCAGTTAATTATTAATTATTTGTTTGCGACTTTTATCTTTTTTTTTAGATACAATTGTTTTCATTTCTCCCACAATTGTTAATTATCACTCATTTCTACGAATTGGTGTTAATCTCATAATGTTGCTGTTAAGCAATTGTTAACACTCTAGTGGAGAAGTAAGGCAATTTAACAAATTACACATATGCATGTACATACGTACATATATCTATGTTTGTGAATATAAGACATTTTATAGTAATAAACAAAGTTTAATACCTTGACAGCTACATTCTAAATAATTGTGGCAGTCGCTCTCTTTGTTTCGCGAATAATTCGAGTGTTAGTCGTTTCTTTTGTCTGAAAATATCAGCATCTAATATGGAATGTCCTTTGTTGGCATTATCTAATTTTTCGATCGAAAAATAATAATCTATCTTTTAAGTACAACGACTAATTTGCTATAGTTCCAAAGAGAATATTTAAAATTCAGTCCTCTTACTACATTACGATTTGAGCAGTTTTATTTAATTGGCAAATTAAGCTGCTACTGTACAGTGAAATTTATGTTGTCGTAAGTTCTTAAATCCTATTAAATATTTTGCTTAAACATTCGTTGACACTCCAAATAAAGTCTGTTTAAATATCCAGTCCTGCAGCATTGCTTAATTGAACTATGAAACTACGATCGCAATGAAAAAATTTGGTTATAACGTATGAAACGTATGTGTACACAATGAAACACCACATCTCCATAAAAAGTATATACTCGTACTTACACTTTAACCCCTTAAGAAAACTATGAGCTACTTGATTAAATTTTGATTTACAATTTTGAATTCGCTTGGAAGCCAATAGGAAAATCCAATTGCAGACAACTCTCTAAAACCTTAATTTTTTATTAAGAGATTTTGTATTACCTTTAACTAAAAAGGTGCATGTACAAAAACTAAAACAAAAACATTCAAAAGTGTTTTTTTTTTATTTAAATGAACACTTTTTACTGTCTACCACTTATCGTGGAAAAACACGGGACATTAATTTTTACAAAATTGAGATTATGCCGCTGAAGATTTTACGAGGTTAGCATATTCGCGTAAGAAGAATATCCAAAATGGCAAGTAAAATTATTTTACGGCTTATTTCACAGATTCATAATTAACATCGAGGTGCAAAATCAATATATCCAAGTTCTACCTCACAATTGCTCTGCTTACACCAAATTCGTCATACTCTTGCCAAAATGAAGCTTATAAAAAATTATGAACTTCACCCTATAGCGGCTGGAGAATCAAGAAAATACATATGAATTTGTCGTATGCAACTCAGAAATAAAATATATTCACTACAATTTGTTTTCCTACTGGGAAAAATGTAGCGTTGTTTGACGGCAGGAGCGTATTAAACTATGTGAGATATTATGGGCTTCTGGGTGTCTCATCAACTAAGGAGTTAAAACAATTAGTTATTATTTATTTCTAACAATTGTTATTATTCTTTCTGGCATAAAATAATAAAGAAACGACCGATATCACTTCAAGTTTAGCAAAATATAATTTAAAAAGGTATCAGGAAAAACTGTGTTTCATAGGATATTCTTCCTTATGCGAGTGTTAATTAAAAATTGAATAAAGACATCTGCAGTTTTAAAAAAAATTGTTTGAAGAGTCTAAAAAAATTTGAAAAGCATTTGTGTCCACACTTTTATTTGTTTAACTGATGGGATGGGATGGTAGAACATGACCAGTCATTTGCAAATTTAGTTAATTTTTTTTGATTTGTTTCGGACTACCATGAATCATTTATGTACATATGTACTTGCATTGTTGGTATTTAGTTGGGACTTTAAAGTAAATCATTTAATTATGATTTTAAAAGTCGTTTTTGTAACTCCTCTCATTTTAGGCGAAACGTTGCGTTTTTATGGCTGGAAAAAAATTGGAAACAGTAAACCAACCTGCTTGGAGGCAAGTTTGCACAAATGAACATGGAGACATGAATTTAATAAAGGGAATCATTTCATTCAGGGGCCCCTTCGTAGGCACGAGCTCCGCTACCGACTAACAACTATTCGATATGCAGTACATACATACATCTAAGCACTTGTTTCCGCAAAGCACAATTAATCTGTTACCAACAAATCATTATTGACAGAGATACTCGTACAATAAACAAATTGGCTAGCACCCACACATGCAAAGTCGAACAAAGAAGACCCATTTATGTACATACATACATGCTAGGGATGTCAAGTTTGGGTATTTTATTGATTCCGGGATTTTCGTGATCTGAAAACAAAATTCCCGGACAATCCCGGAATCTCGAATTATACGAAGTTTTTATACATAGTTTTTAATTTGTCAAACAATGTAACAAGTCTGTAATCGTTGTATTATAGAAGTGTACAAAACAACACTAATATAACAAAGAAGACGATTTGTTGTAATTCACGTATGTATGTATGTATCATGATTCAATTATAAAAGGTTCTGTACTTATTGACAGCTAAATTATGACACTCCTTAATCTATAGTTGTATTTTGAAAGTACGCAAAAGGGGGGAATAATGTGATCCCTTTTTGCGAACTGGTAGGTAAAAAGTGCGCAGTAAAATATGTATTTAAATACTATTTTTTAAGTATTTATTTAATTGATATATTAGCTAGCTTATACCTGCGCTATTTAACACAAATAAAATGAATAAATAATGAATCCTATTTTCTATTGGCAAAAAATAATAAAAAATTATTTTAAAAAAGTCAACCATTGTGTGGTGCGTGCTGGTGTATAACAACAGCATTCCAGTACTCCATTGCACATATGTATGTATATTCTGCGAAATGCGATATCAAATATTAACATGTTTATAAATACTCATATTTTTGTTCTTAAAACAATAACAATATGCATGCGCAGTCAAGTTTTTTGTCGTTGTAACAACATCAATTTTTAATCACCTCGATGTGTGTGCACTTTATAAGAACACGCATAAATTTGTTAAAACATGGACCAATGATATGGGATCGCTTTGAAATGGAAAGTGTATTACATGCGCAGCGTAAAAATAAGTCGTGTTGTGGTCGTTTCAAGAAAAATTATAAGAAAACAAATGAAATCTATTTGCCACGCAACAGTCTGCAATATCAATTATTTAATGCTATGGATGTTACTGAATCTATAAGATATCAGTTGAAGCGTTTACAAAAGTGCGAAAACACATACATACATATATGAGAGAACTGCTCGATAGTGTTGGCTATATATTGGCTTTTGGCACAT
The DNA here is from genome assembly GCA_963971545.1 of Philophylla caesio. Classification (NCBI taxonomy): domain Eukaryota; kingdom Metazoa; phylum Arthropoda; class Insecta; order Diptera; family Tephritidae; genus Philophylla; species Philophylla caesio. The sequence continues at coordinate 96,330,642 of OZ020606.1, read as the reverse complement.
CCGCATTTAGTATTCTGCAAGCACAAAATATCGAGGAAGTGAACAATCTTGGATACACGTAATAATTTACTAAGATTATCATAACAACAATTGTGATTTAACCTTTGAAAAATAATTGTTACCTCACTGCAGGCTCACGTACGCGAACTTCGAAAGTGCAAATGCATGACCAGCAGCGTAGTGTGAAGTCGATTCTCAACAAACCGTTTAGCTGAAGTTCTTGCAGTTACTTGTGTAAACAATTACAACAAATTGAACAATATTTAAATTGACTGATATGTATGTACATATGTATATACAATTTCTTTCCCAGTCCTACGGCGTTAATAAATCATTGTCGGTTTGATAACAAAAACTTTGATTTTATTAGGGGGGGATGGGGCGGTTGATTTTGTTACAACGACTAAAAACTTGACTGCGCATGCATATTGTTATTGTTTTAAGAACAAAAATATGAGTATTTATAAACATGTTAATATTTGATATCGCATTTCGCAGAATATACATACATATGTGCAATGGAGTACTGGAATGCTGTTGTTATACACCAGCACGCACCACACAATGGTTCACTTTTTTTAAAATAATTTTTTATTATTTTTTGCCAATAGAAAATAGGATTCATTATTTATTCATTTTATTTGTGTAAAATAGCGCAGGTATAAGCTAGCTAATATATCAATTAAATAAATACTTAAAAAATAGTATTTAAATACATATTTTACTGCGCACTTTTTACCTACCAGTTCCCCCCTTTTGCGTACTTTCAAAATACAACTATAGATTAAGGAGTGTCATAATTTAGCTGTCAGTAAGTACAGAACCTTTTATAATTGAATCATGTTATTATTAGAAAACGAAAACGACACTGAAAATGGTACAACGCCGAAACCGGTATGTCACAAAACCAAATTTGACAAGGAAAATCGATCCAACATAGATCAAACTTCCACCCTGTCGGAAAATCAGAAGAAAATCAAAATATGTATTTATTGGTCTTTTAAAGAACAAAAAAGAAATAAACGTAAAATTTTACACACATAAACAATTTATACTTCAAGTACAAATATACATACATATTTGATACAGAAGCAAATGCACCAACATGAAGTAAAATTATTTTTAATCAGTGTTTTAGACCAATGTAAAAATTAAAAAAAATCACCCACTCCATTTTGAGCGAGGCAGACTTATTCTTTATATTGATCAAAATGCAATCTTAAAGTAATTCCAGCCCTATGTGTGTTATCCTCCAACCCGGACCTAAGTTTGTTCCATTTCAAGTCTGCAGTGGAGAAGCACTGCTGCGCCTTAACACTGGTTGGTTGGATTGTCGACAAAAAATTAATTGCTCTCTGTAAGACAAAGCCTTTATCGCCTCATTACAAAAACTATCAGTTTCTTTTAGCAAACCTTCTGATAAATTGTATGCCTTTCGATTATTGGACACTGCCCGAGCTGCTCGTTAAAACTTGATGCAATTCATCTTTGAGACTTTCTACCTTATCCACTTCAGACACCTCGTCGTTAGTTCTATTAACATCGCTTTCATAGTAAGGCTCATTTTCTACTCGTGGAGGATATTCTCTAGCTCAAAGCCTTTAGGGAGTTTACAAGCCGATTGTGAACTCTCCGAATGCTTTTTTTTTGCCCTTGAAAGGGAAATTTTTATGAATGATATAAAATTAAAATAATAAATTTCTGTTTTCTGCAATTCCGGGATTTGAATAGACTGATCCCGGGATATTCGGGAGTTAAAAAAGGCCGGGATTGACATGCCTAATGCATACGTACATATGTATGCATGTACGTATGTTGTTATTGCACACTATAACGATCATCGATGGAGCCTGCAATTCCTCCCCACACCAACGCAGCCGCCACAACGATGCGTACGATCGACAAAAATTGCGAAATCGTGCGAAGCAGCAGCAAGTGAATAGTAAACAAAGAAATGAAACGAAAATTACAATGGCTTTGTGTTTGTTTTTGGATTTTTAGTTTTCGTTTATTGATATTATTTATTGTATTATACATAGGTGAACCTATTTTCTTACATACTCGCATATACATACTCGTAGATACATACCTACATTTACATATGTATGCAAGCATGTATGTATAATCATATAGCACGCTTGTGTACCACAGCAGTTTGTTTCGTAAATAGCGCTTTTTTTTTGTTACAATATACATTAAAAACGACATATTCGCATATTATTAACTTTACAAAATATTTACATTGTCCTAAATATTACAAATTATAATTAAAAGCATCGCTGCATCTTTGCTGCATTTAGTCGTGATGCGGTTGCTTTGTTTTATTATTACGTTTTATTTATAATTCGTTAATTTCATTTATTTTTTTTCGTCGATTATAATTTCATCACCCGCTTGTAAATTATAACTATATAAACGCTTATTCGGATACTTCATTTGCTCCGGTCCGAACTCCTTGAAATCCTGATCCACATAATATAAACGCATTTTATTTGCTGGTAAATCGATTAACTTTTCCAGTCGCGTTTTCAAATCCGTCACCGTGCAATAGGTATCGATCAAACGCGTTTCCGTTTTATCCTTATACGTAATGAATACTTTTAGGCGTTTCTCAGGCTTAAGATTTATGTTAACTAACGGATCCAACTTGCCGTGTTTAGCTAACAATTCGTCATAGCGCTTCGGACGCTCCCACTCCGCCTTGTCCATGTAATGACGTATGAAGGCGCGCTCTGCATCTTCCCGCTCATCTTCGCTAATCACGCCGCCACCATTGAGCAGGCTCACATTCGGCAAACGCGCGATCAGCAGCTGACGACGTTCGTGTTCGGTGCACTCGAGTCGCTCCCATAGCGGCCAATTCTTGACGCGTAAATTGCGCAATTTCGGAAATTTCGCAATCTGATCGATATCATCCCAAGCACTAATGTTCGAGTAGCTGAGATTGAGGAAAAGCAGATTGTGAAAATGCTTGTGCGGACATTCAGCTTTAGTGGACAACTCGATATCATTCTTTGCGCAGGCGCTGGTACAGTCGTCGTTGCTGTTGGCGGTGGTGGCGGCGGAAGCGCTGGCATTGGCTTGTATGGCTTTTATGGGACAATCGGCGAGCACTAAATTCTCGAGGCTAGGAAAAACGCGTCCCAAGCGGCAAATTTCGAGCCAGCTTTCGACGGGATTGCCGGTAAAGTGTAGCGTTTTCAGTTTCCTGTGTGGTTGTATGCGCTTACAACGCGATTCGGTATAGCTAACTGTGGGTGATGTTGGTGTTGGCGGTGGTGTTGCTGGCGTCTCTGCTTCTCTTTCGGTATCTGTTGCTGTTGTACCTCCTGCTGTTAGCGCATTATGTGAGTCACTTTGTTGGTTGTCGCTAAGCTCGTTGCACTCGTTTAACTCGTCATCAGCGTGCTCCTTCTCTGTACCCTCATTGCCTACTGATTGCTCCCCGCGGTTGTCACCACACTCAATTGAATCAATAAGCACTTCTTTGTAGTCATTCAAACTGAGATGCAATTCCTCTAACAATGGCAAATTATCCAATAACACTTCAACGCTGGGCCAATCCAGGTAGGTGCCATTCAGCACCATGCTTTTTAGGCTGTTCGTTGGCAGGGTGGTGGGATTGCATATTGGACCGACCAGATGATTTTTGCTCAAATTAAGAAACTCCACACGCGGCATATGCTCGAGTATGTGGAATACCTCTTCCCAATCGTTGAGCTTATTCTGTGCCAGATCTAGTTCACGTACGCGGCGACATTTCTCTTTTATGGCTTCGAAATCACCCGCACAGTCAATGTCACAGTCGTTCAATACCAACAATTCCGGCACGCAGAGCAGCGGTGGCAGGCGGGGTATATATATGGATATGAGGCGTTTGTTCACTTCAGCAGCTACATCACTGTCGTCGTCGTTCAGATTCTCTAATTGACAATCGGTGAAATATTTTCTTTCCAATGCTTCCAGTAGTGATGGCATGCTAATGGCGTTCTACCGTACACGTAGTACTTGGAGTTGAACAAAGGCTATAACGACTATCGCTATGGTTGTCAAAGCTTCTAAAGCTATCTCTATGACAATAGCGGCGATGGCTGTGGCAACGTTGAATGCGACTAAAACTGCAAGCGCTCTTCCTGTTCCAGCGGCTGCGGCTGTGGTTGCTACTGCTCTGGCTACACCTCCGAATGATTCCTCGTCTGCATGCACTCACTCCAACAACGATGACGACGGTTGAATCGTGAATACTTGAAATTTGGTACATATGAGCAAAATGCATTCGGCGCACACGCTGTGGAGCGAAGGTAAACGCTTTGCTGTTTTATGTATTTTTTTAAATTAAAATTTTCGTTTTCTTTTTGCCTTGCTTGAAAATGCAATCGAACACCTCTTGTTATTTTGCGCACCGTCTTATGTATGTTTGTATGTCACTACTTTTATATTTTTCTCCCCTTGTTTTAAATTTGTTTTGTTTTTACAACATTTTGTTTATGAATTTCGATTTTATTATTTTTTGCATTTCTCCAACGAAAGTACCGAGAGTTTCATGTGACGTAATTTTCACTAATTTCTAACCAAATACAAAATTTATTAAAAACAATTGTATTGCGCACTAATTTAATTTTGTAAAATTGTGAACAAAGGAAACAAATTCAGACTAAATTGCTGCTCGCTGCTGCCTCCACCGACTGGTTCACTGGCTCACTGAATGTTTGGTGCTCGCTGCTACAACAGCCACTGCTATTTTCTGTTTCCGTAGCTTTTTTGCTTATTTATTGTTATTTTTATGGGTCGGTTGTTGTTATTGTTTGTATTACTATAGCATTTTCCATTGCTCACCTCTCACAACCCTGTGCTGTGTCATTTACAGTTTTGCGCTCCTGAGCGCTTCGGGAGAGAGAACACGTAATTTGTCTGTATTCTGGCTTTTTGTGTAGGTCGGTCGCTGGTTGTTTGACTGGCTTGTGAATGGGTTGGCTGGTTAACGTACAGGGGCGCCACAACCACCGTCGAGGTTGTGGGATTTAGAAAAATTAGCTGCGCAGTGCCAATGCCGTCAAACAGAGAGAGGGAAAAAGGTACTGTTGACAAAAAACCGTTTGACCAGAAAATAATGAGACACACAAATGTATCGCAAAATAGTGGTGACAATAATAATCCCAATCATTACCTGATGACATATAGCTCTTACCTATTATAAACTGGTTTTCTTTGAGTTTTAATTTCTCTTGAACGCTGTTTATCAAACCGTTAGTGAAGAAAAATCAAACAAATAAAAAAGCCGTTAAGTTAGAATCACATGATTGCCATAATTCGGCAATTATTGCCCTATTCTGTACTCCATTCGTCTGTTTTAACCACGAATTGACTTATGCGGCGATCGCGGCCGATATTGTGATTACGTCGTCCAATCAAATACCTACAGCCCAATTCGCGGCAATCATCTGATAGCGCGGAAAAAAATTTTGAACCATTATTCATATATACATATGTACATATGTTTGACATGCATGAGGCAATAAACTGTGTTAAGCTCACGCTACTGCTGTCGACGTAATAACGGATACGTTAAGCATTTACTTATCACACTTGAAATCGTATGTTAAATTCTTGGCGTAGGAGTAAAAAAATGTTTTTTTATTTTTATTATATATAAGATTTTAATTTTTTTATTTAATTTAACTCAATTTTATTTAGGTAAATAACTTACGCATAAAATACAAGAAAAAAATATTAAAAAAAATTACAGCTCTTGTGGTTCGGGGTCCAAAGTTATGATGCAACATAGAAAAAAAAGAAAAAGATATTCCGATCAATTGATAACCTCCACCTTTTTTGGAAGTCAGTTAAAAATTTGAAATGAACGTTGTTAAATACTTTATTTCAAGTAATAAAGGACACATATTTGTCGCTTTCGAAAAAGTTAGCGTAGTATGTAGTATATATTATAGGAATTTATTTAATAAAAAACTTTTAGGATTTTCTTTACGTCATAGATTTTGTAATTTGAATATCATTTCGCGTTTAAAATGGAAAATAAAAATCTATTCTATGTAGCTGAGAGTCAAACAATTTCTTTTCCTCTCTAAACTACTTGTCCATGAACTGGAATTTTTGCGTACTACTTAGTTTTATTTTCACTACAGGGTAGATAGTAGATACATATGTACATACATAGATACATATGCATGTAGATATAGGCCTACATGACAACCTAGATCGTTCATTGCTGTATGCAGCCGAAATTTATTTATGTAAACCCATTGAAAATAAATCTGTGCGATGACCTTCAGGACAAGAATAAAATATTCTAGATTCGAAAAATTCTCAAAAAAAAAAGTATAAAAAGCACAAGAGAAATAAATATATAATATATTGCACATTCATACACATTTACATATGTATGTGTCTAAAAAATACCAATACTTATTAACGCTGACGTGCGTGCAGTGCAGGCGAAAGATAAGATACTAAACACTAAATAAGTTGGCCGATGTTAACATTAAGTGAACGGCTGCTAAACGATATTTTAACTTTCAATAACTTCTAACTTTTATATTTACGTCTTATCATATCGTCTCTTCTTTATAATATTCGACATTTCATAGTAAAGTCTTTGAAAAAAGTTGACAGGCGTATGGGGTTGATTCAAAAATTGCATAATTGTACATCATAAAAGAAAAGCATATTTACTTTAAGAAAGTTTAAAAATAAGCAATTCACCTGAAGCGCCCCAAAATGACGGTACGCCCAAAACATAGTAGCAGTTGAATGCGGCACTGCTTCAAAACTAGTTAGGAAAGCAGTCAGAGAACATTGGTTTATTAGTCATCCGAAGCTGGTAAGCGAGCAGCGAGCATTGCAACAAAATAACGTTAAACGTTTGAACGTTTGAGAGAGAAAGGAAAATCGACCGTATGCTGAGTGCTGAGGTGAAATAAATCTACATACAATATACATACATACATATGTATATATGTATATACGCACGTAAATATGTACATACATATGTGGCATATCTGTGAACTCTTGCCTGTATCAACTTTGGATGTACATATATAGTGTGTATGTATGTGTTATGTACATATATGAATATGTAAACATTGAATGCAACGCATTGCACTTACTTGCCACCCTGCTAGAAGCGCCTTATTTCCACGCTATAAAATTACGTATACATACATACATATATACACTTGCATCATTGTACATGCATATATACATATGTACATGTGTGCGTCCACCAGCACTATTATATTTATGCAATGAAACGCACAGCCTACATTGGCGAAAAAAATTGCCATACTAATTTCTATTACATCGAACTCTTAAGTATTTATTTTTGTTTATAATTTTTCGTTCGCGCTCTCTCGCAAAATTTCAATTATCGCTAATAGCATATTTTCATTGTTTGGAAACGCGTACCTACATATGTACATATATTTACTTACATATACACGTATCTTTGAAGTACTTTCTATTCATTTATTGAGCTGAGCACATCTAATATCTCTCTCAGGCTTCTTGTGCGATTAGAAAAAAGCTCTCGCTCTCTTTTTCATGCAACGGAGAAGTGGAGAGCTGTGGAGCAAGTTGCCACAAGCTTAAACAAAATTACCAAAAATTACCAAATTACCGACATATTAAAGATATAATAAAAACAAAAATAAAAAATTACTTATACACATATGCAGTATTTGTATATGAAAATGTTATAAGTGAAAAATATTAGTAATTAATTATAATCTTTTGGTTTCCTAGTATACCTAATCTTTATACTACGGCACAATTTCTTTGCCCTCATTTCATTATTTATAGTATATAACTAAAGTTTCTTTCCTAATTTTGTTTCCACTAAACTTACTTAGTTCAAAGATTACGTTGGAATTTATGTGTGGAAGTCACATTAAATTAAATACAAATTTTAATAAATTAATAATTTTTTGAAACAGTGACTTGATCCCAGAAAGCACCTTAATGTAATTCATCTTTCAGATCATTTTAAGACAACCTTAAACGTTTCCATTCGGTTATCATTTACTTATTCCACATTTGAGTCTAGTAAATAAGGAAAGTTGTATACATGTTGCGAAATTGTGATGTCTTTTGGACATACGGCATTTTTGGTATAATAATTGACAACTTTTTTAGAACTTGGGGGTTGCTCGTAATGCTATGCGATAAATGATTCGCATTCGCACACATGTGCGCCGTAAAAAAAACCTGTCGCATCGCATTTCTGTTTCGCATTGTCTGCAACTGCCTTAACATTTCAAAATAAAAGTTACGAATTGATTCTTTTAATTTAAGGGCTGGTTTCTTAAAGACTCGTTAAAACTATCAGCGTTGGTAATAAATTACCAAAGTGGCAACCTTGGGTATAGTAGCAGAAGTAAGCTCAAGCCAGAGCTTTTTACAGCTGTTTCACGAAGGCATACACAAGTGTAAACTTTTGTATTGGTTGGCTAGAAAGCACAGTGGGAATGTTGTAAACTATTTTGGTTATTAAAATGTAATTTTTTTTTTTTTTTGAATTAGTAAATTTACACAGATAAAGTCCACGACAAAATTTCAGAACACTGACAGTTTACCTATTTTTACCTACAGAGATGTGTCAAACAAACACTTTGTAACCCGAACTTTCAAACTTTACTTGTAAAAAAATTTCAAAAAATTTCCATAAAAATTGCAAACTTTTTTAATAAGTTTTTTGAACATTTTAAGGATTTTACTATAATAAAGTACAAGTTGAAAGTGGCTACAAACGTCGTTGAATTTAAAATTTTTTTTAAATTATGTTCTTCTGCAATTTTTTTATAAGCATTTTGTTATAATAGAGACATACAAGGGACACCTGTAAAGCGATTACGAAAGCAATCAACAAAGGCAACACTGGGGACGGCGTATTCGGACTTAGATATTAAAAAAGTGTCCCGATGGGTGTATGCCCAACCATCTTCCAGGCGGAATTTTATGCAATCGAGTTGTGCGCTCGCGAATGTCTTCGCAGAAAGACTAATGGGGCCACCAGGCAGACCCTCTAAGACTCCTTCAAGATGTAGTCAAAACAGGTAGGCAGTTGCAAAACCATAGGACCAGACAACAGAGTTACTCTGTGGTGTGTTCCGGGTCACGTGGGTTTGGATGGCAACGAAAAGGCGGATTATCTAGCTAAAAGAGGAACTCAACGGAGTTTTTATGGATCCTAGCCTTTCTGGGGACCTTCCAAGGGATACACGGCAGAGCTTCTAAAAAATGAGAGGACTCAAGAATGTCATCGCAAGCAGAGAGGTTTCAAGAACTCTTACAGGTTACTTGAGAGGTCACTGTAGGCTGAGATATAATCTTCACAAATTGGGACTCTCGGAGGACGCGGACTGCAGGTTTTGTGACCTGGATGAGGAGACCTCTGAAGATACATATTTTGTGTGAATGCCCGCGTATAAGTGGAATCAGCCTTATACACCTTGTGTAGCGACTATCATCTCCATCCTGAATATGGACAACGACACCCTCCAAAGTGCCTAATTTCATAAACAGAGTGAGGATGGAATAGTTAGTAAATAGATCTTGATAGGTCGTAGCGCTACTATGCACTATGAACAATTAAAATACAAATACAATAAAATTTAATGACCTACAAAATTGTATATTCGGAAAGTACAAGTTATAATTATGGTATATAAACAAATAATGTGTGATAATTATTTAAAACAGTTTTTACTGTAAAACCCATAATTGTTAAGGTCGCAGTTTAATCACACTGTATAATTTCACTGTCAAAGTATATAGTTTTAATTTTATTGACGTAATCATAATTCTAAAAGAGCGAAATGCTTTGTTTTCCTTAGAAATCAATTGCTTATAAGTCTTTAAATAAGCTTATACCCATTTGAGAGGATGCTGAAATATACATAAATGCAAAAAGCTATAACATTGATTTTAAAGTTTTTACAAGTTATGACAAATCGCAAAGTTTAAAATTAATAAAAAGTTCGCCTTTTGAATAAGCAATAAAAACATTATTTAACGCCGCGTTTCGAGCAGATCACGTCCAATACAAACAGCAATATTTCACCTATGAAAAGTTCACATTAGTCACTGCGAGTTGCAGCACTTTAGTATAAATTCATTGGCAAAACAATAGGCAATCATGAAACAGTTTAAAGGTTTATCAATCTAAATCACTTAAACTTCTTAGTAAAGGCAGGAAAAAAGAGATGAAAATCTTGCTTAAAAAGAAATAGTTAAGATTCATAATGGACTAAAGAAAAGTTGCTAAAGTATTTATATATGATTTGTATGTAAGTATGCTCATAGGATTAAAGTTGTAAAGTGCAATATTATTTAAAGCATACATACATACATTGACAAATTGAAAAACCTTACAGTGACCGAAGGAAACATCGGTTAAGCGAAACATTTTATAAAAAAAGCAAACTCAATTCAGAATAATTAATGAATTATCGTGCTTTCCTTTTATTTAGTGTCCTTTAACTTAGCAAACATTAATTAATTAATTGTTTCGTTTAAGGGCCAGTTATATTTGTGTAGTAAAGTATCGAAAGATAGTTAACTAATTATAATAATAATTTTGCGCTTACACTATATAGTAGCTTAGTGTTTGGCCGAGCTTCTCGTACCATTTGTGTTGTGCGTCTTATATATTATTCCACAAGTGGAGGGACCTACAGCCTTGAAAAGTGCTGTGCAACAACATGCCTGACAATCAAAGCCATAAAATATTATCTGCATTGTCTTATGAGTTTGAATGTGATTCACACAAAGCCTGGCACTTTAACAACCGCCTGATCATTCGTGAAGATAGCAGAGTTCGTTTTACATCTTCCTGGTGTAATAATAAATTTACACGCCTCATGGACAGCAAAGACCTCGAAAACCCTGGTGCAATCCAGTAGTCGAAACGGTTTTTCGTTTTGGTAGTAAATCGAGAATTTTCCTATTTTGGGCCAGCAGGTATTTTGCCTCTTATTAGCAATGGAGCGACTGCAGGATGAAAGTGACTCGCAAAGCTGCTAGAATTCCCATGAGGTGGTCTACATAAGTCTGGGTAAGTGTCTTTTGGGATTTCGATACTAAGGTTGAGGTATATTCTCATTAAAGCTACGGCTGACATCGCTGCTATTCAGAAAACGCAATGTACTCGGAAAGGAAAGAAGAAAACGAATGAACGTCTCGCCACAAATAGCATTCTGGTCTGGTCACTTTAATCACCAACTCGACCGCTGCGATTGTCACGATACAGAAATTGTGCTTGGCGATTGCAATGCCAGATTGAGAAGAGTGGATATTTGGATCCACCGTCGAAAAAATCATTCTACACGACGATATATTCGCGTATTCTCAGCAAATAATAGGAACACATGATTAAAACTCTACATCAGCCTAGGGAGATAAACAAAGTGGATAATATATGACTTTTACTAACTACTAACATATTTGGATGTACATATTTAATTTCTCTTCACATCCTAACACTGCATTTATTTTCCATTACCCACTTTCGATTTTCAAAATCTAGTTTGCAAAGTTCAACACACCATTTGTCACTGACAAGTTGCTAGACACTCGTTTTAATGGCTACAAGTGAACATTTACCATAGTACTCCCCTACTTACCTCCCCTTGGAGCAGCGAATTCTGCTCCATCATACCGGAGACATCCGGTCGCTTGGTCATGCGTTGGCAAATCATTCATGCAGCATAAAGAAATGAATACCTAACAGGTCGTGACATTTGATTGTACAACAACGAAAATGATGACGATTGAAGCGCCAATACGACAATGACAGTGGAACTGTTGAAGGCGTGACTGTTCCGTAAACTGATGCATTGCAATTAAGTCTAATCATGCTTTGTGACTCTATCCCGTTCGCTGGAAATAGCATGACGATGGGTAAAAGGATATTAAGCCAGCGCGAAGGGATGATCTGCAGCATAAAAAAAAGAAAACTGGGTTAATGCGCGCAATTAAGTAGTAAATACTCGTACTTGAGCGCTTGTGGGAACAACAGCACAGAAGTAGCACAGAATATACCAGCAGACGATAGACGATGTAGTACATAAATATATGTTTGTGGGTAAAGGAATACATACGCATACGAATATAATACTCGTAGAATGGCAATTTGCTACAGCTGTTTGTAAGAGTAAACGGTAGCTGCGGAAGCGACTCAATGACTAGACGATTATACCAACAAATTTACTAGATTGCATTTCGTGCTTTCCGCGTAACTGCAGCATTATACTACATACACTTGAATGACCTTGACTTAAGGGCATAAAAATAAAGCAACTATAATTAAAATTAATCATAATCGCTACGCTCGTACGAGTTTAGTGAGTTATACCACATACTTTGTTAACCAAAACGTTTATACAAATTACGGCTTGACTATTTAAGCAAAAATAAAAATTTGTTTACTACAACGCTTAATGAATTGAAGTAGGGCTCAATTTGGCCGTTTAGCACCAACAAAAATTACAATTTACTTTTGTATATTTTTTTTTGGCTTTGAATGCCATATCTTACAGTTTACAGACACATATACACGCTATCTCAAAATTATAACTTTACTGAATTTCAATTATTCTTCAATTAAAATACAGCAAAAGTTTGTTAAAATTTTAACCATTTTTTTGTAATAATTTTTTTTAGTTTTTGTATGCAATTTTGTAGCGTGTTTAATTCTTCAATAATAAAGAGCCAGTTTCAAGTGGGAGCGAATTGCTTTTGCTTTTTTGATAAATTTTGCCAATAACAACGGAAGTTAATAGTCACATTAAATTTGTACTTTATTATACAAAAATTGAATGGACTGCAAAACTGCATACCTGAAAAAGTTTTTTAATTTTTCCTCTTTTTTTTATAAAAGCTTCTGGAGGTTTTTTACGACAGAGTTTGTAGCTTGGTTTGCTACGGTTTTATGTTGTAAGAGAATGGATTTCAACGGAAAAATAATAAAATGGTTTAATAAAAGAAATATAAATTCTCAAATTTGGTGGTGTTATAATGAAGTGAACGTGGCGTAGAGATACACTCTGTTCACAAATTATGTTGAGCATAAACACATATTGACACATTTGGACAATTTATTTATCCTCCAATTGATTCAAATTATTTTCCAATTTAAATATCGTACATTTTTTAACTAACATCATTAAAAACAAGTGTTTAAATCGTATACAACATATAGAAAGTATTTATCAAAATTTCATTATAATTTCGAACTTAAAAAAAAATGTTTTAGATTTTTTTGTGGTATGCAGATATGTAGCTTATACAATTTTAGTACAACAGAGTGCAAGTTTCTTGTTGATACGAATTACCACTCATTTTTGACAGTTTTTTTATTGCGCTCTTTCGCAATTTGTTCCATATAAAAAATTATCGCGGTTTTGCGTTGTATGGAGGAATTTGCCAATGAAAAAATTTTCAAAAATCACTGATAGTAGTAGACGCTTGAAACTTACACTTACTCATATAAAAATTGTATGAGCACAAAAACTGCATATTAAAAAAAAATTCTAACAACTGGTTCTCGAAATTTTGATGAAATTTAGTTAAATCATTGTACATGAATAGTTAAAAAATTGTTTTTGGTTGTTAGTTTCTTTTTAGAAAATGAACACGAAAAAGGATTTTAATTAATTAGAAGAAAAACATAGTGCCCAAATCTGGGCATAAGTAAAGAATACGGCTCATTTAGCTGGAAAAAAAAAAATTGGGCGTGGTCCGCCTTCTTTCACTGATTCTGATGATGTAAAGTTTTTTTGGTGCATATTAATAGGAGGGTGTGAGGGATGGGTAAAAGGGAAAATTTAATATTTTTAGAAGCTAATATTTAAAATCTTTATCCAATTTCCACTATATTGGTATGGTTAGAAAGGTAATTAAAAGATGTTTTATTTGATAACTATATAAATTATATATATACATATATTTTGAGAATAATTAAAAAAAAAACTGAAATAATGCACTTTTTTTAATAATAACCATATTTTTCTTTAAAAAATACCTGATTAGTTAATATAGTTATAATAATAATAATTTTGGCGCGTACACTATATAGCTCAGTGTTTGGCCGAGCTTCTCTTACCATTTGTGGTGTGCGTCTTTATATTATACCACAAAATGGAGGGACCTACAGTTTTGTGCCGACTCCGAACGGCAGATGTATTTAATGAGAAGCTTTTTCATGGCAGAAATACCCGCGGAGGTTTGCCATTGCCTGCCGAGGGGTGACCGCTATTAGAAAAAACTTTTTCTATTATAAAGATTTTGCTTGCCCTGACTGAGATTCGAACCTCGAACTCACCGGCATTTCAAGTTATAGCACGCACCGCTACCAACTCGACCACAGCGGCCACAGTTAATATAGTTACTATATGCAAAAATAAGTCTGTCTAAATGCTCATAAAAATACCATTAATTTGATGTATAATTTATTTATTAAAATTTAAGTTTTATAAGAAAATTTGTTTTATTTGTATTGCTGGCGATGAGAGAATTGGTCATACTGAGAGTTATGATCCTGAGCGGCTTCGCGGAAAGATGTTCAATGAAAAAATACTGTTGATGACGTAGCCGGATTTGGACTGGCCAGGGTTATTATTTTAAGGCCAGGCCGAAGGCCGACTACGTATAAAGATATTCTGCGCAAAAATACTGTACTCAGTGGGTCTGGAGCCCGAAGGAATCAATTTCCAATCCACTAATTGTTTTAAAATATTCTTCGCTTAATTTTAATTCATTTAAAAAATCGTGCGTCAAAGAAATCGTTGTATTAGTTACGTATTTTTTTAAGAAAAATATAGTTTTTATTAAAAAAATGTGCATTATTTCAGTTTTTTTTTTTTCAAAATATATATATAACTTATATACAGATCTACATATCAAATAAAAGGTCTTTTAATTACCTTTCTAACCATACCAATATTTTTTGTAATATCAGATTTCAAAAATATTGAAATTTTCCCCTTTACCCCTCCCTAACACAACCCTATTAATTTGCTCCAAAAAAAATTAAGAGATCAGAATCAGTGAAAGAAGGCGGACCCCTCTCACTTTTTTTCCTGTTCCAAAAGCTGTCAATATGTTGTTGTGCTATAATTTGTGAACAGAGCAGGGTGCGCAATTTTAATTGTCGATTTCATTTACGTATTTACTTAGTTTTTTATTTTAATTCATATTTGATTGAAATAAGCTTACCAGCAAGTGTTTATTTTAATTTTGTAAATATTACTTTCTGTTCAAGTATAATTTTACTATTTCCAAATACAATTAACAACCGTTTTGAAACTTGTCGGAAATATGTGCATCAAAAAAGTCGCTAAAACTTTTTTCTGTTAAGTGCAAATGGTCGAAATTGGTTATAATAGTTTTAAAAGTTTTCTACAAAAACCCCAAATCGTTTATAACAGTAATTTGGTGCGCTAAATTTGAGCCAATTTTTTTTTATGTAAAGCATGTGTATCCAAATTTTTATAATTAAATTTAGTTCATTCTTAAAGAAAATCCATATCAATAAATTTTTGAAACTTACACTTAAATTTGTAATAATTTAAAGCAAAGTCTTAAAATCATATACAAATCAAAGTTAAAAGTTTTTAACACAATTTAGAAACATTACTCAAATTTTCAATGTTGTTAATATTTGATTATGCAGTTAAATAGTTCTTTAATGAAAGTAGAACAGTGTGCAAGTTTTAAGGCTCTAAAAATTGTTGTTGATTTTTTGGAAATATCAGTGTTGCAGGCTAATTAGGGGCAATTAAAAATTAATATTAATTTTTCAAAATAATTTTATTGACTTTCTTCCGTAGTTTCTTCAATAAACGCATGCTCGAGTGGTGGAATTTTTTCTTATAGCTTTTTATTTATTTTGTAGAACTTTCAAATCACATAAAAAATATGTTGTATTCCTAATTTTTTCTGTAAACAAGTTAAATGCAAAGGCTTTTCGGCATGGTTTATTTTAAAAATTAAGAGTTTTTTATTGGATATTTGTTTTGAGAGCGAATCGCATGAAAGGTTTAAAAACCAACTGAGGAAAGAATATACATATAACATACGTATGTGTGTAAGTATGTCTATATGCCACGATTGCTTCTTTCTACCATCAAATAGTAGTTTAGCTCACGTTAATACTCGTATATAAGCCGTTATCTTTTGTAAGCGACTTGCAAAACTCGCTTAAAAAATAGCCGACCTCATTGAAAGTGTTGGAAAGTGGTGATATTGTGTGGTCATTTGAAAGTACCAAGGGAAATTGGAAAATATTTGCTAAACATCAAAACAAGTAAAAAAACCAAGATAGAGAGGACGTTAGTAAAATCGTCTCTTGTAAGAATTACTCATTTTCTTTTGTTTTGCCAGCAAATTTTACAAAAGACCATAAATGTTGAGTTGATTATAAGCGAGTTGGACGTTCTTTTGCTAGTCGCTTACAAAAGGTGACGACTATTGTGATAATATTGTCTCTAAAATTTTTATTTTTGCATTCTTAACTAGCCGCACACGCAATTGGTTTTGCAGACATATTCTTATGTCGCTTGAAAAATAAAAAAAAAATAAAATTAAAAGAGAGTATGCAATGCGAAATAATGAAATGTGATGGATTTTTTCTTTAATTTTGCAAAATAAATCAATATATTGATTTTTTTTGTTTTTTTATTTCTTTTTGTGCTACACATGCAGCAGTCTAAATAATATATTTAATTTTTCATAGTTTTAAAGCGCGCCTAAGCTGAACAATAGCGTTTGTGAAGGTGAACGAATATACGAGTACACTTAGATATAACATATGTATATCTGTATGTAGCAGTGTTCATAAACAGCATATATGCACTCGCATTCATGTATGAGTATGTACAAGAAAACTGCCATTAAAAAAATAATTGAATGGTTTTTCAAAAATTCTTCCAAATTCAAAAGCAATAACCATGGGCACAGATTCTTTTATCAGAGGGATTTTAATAATTTAAAATACATTTAATGACGTGAATGTAATATACAGGGAGGCATTTTTAAGATACTCGTAATCTCAATATCTCGAAATTAACGAAAAAATTATTTTTGCTGACAATATACATAGCTGATGTGAGTTCCATTTGGCCACCGCGTTCATATGCATGCCAATATTAATTAATTTTCCCTGCTAATATTTTTTTCATCAAACTAACCCAACAGCAGTTAGTTTAACGTTTTTACGTTTAATAAAAATTTCGATGAATAGCTTTTTTGTATAATATTACAATCGTTTTCACAATTACTAAATTAGTTCAGAAAAGTAATCAAAATATATTTAAACGATGAAAAATAGCACAAACAAATAAACACCTCAATAATGATCATCAAAATAAAATGAAGCAAGTTATTGGGTCGGTCTTTATAGTTTTTACCTTTAATAAATATAAATGATAAAACGTTTATTTTAATGATAAATATTTGTTCAGAAAATGAAACACTAAAATAATGAACTAATAATAGAACTAATATCACTGTGCGACAAATTTTGATCAACTGTCTTCCTACTACGAAATTTTTGCTTATAATGACGTTTTTGATGCATTCCACACTATTTGAATTGGTCAAAAACTACTTTTGCGCGAATTTTGGATATGTTGCAGAGGAGGTCCTAAAATATGTGTAAACGCAATATACTCGTAGAACAAACACAATTTTTTTTATAAAAGTTATGCAACTTTAAAAAAGTATGTTGTCTCGACGTAAGCCATTGTTTATCTTTTCATAGCTCGCAAAATATTAGTTCTATCACTCAAAATATACGGTAGTTTTATATAGACTAAGAGTCAGAGATTTATATTTTTTTAATAAAAAAAAAACGATTTGCTGAAAGATATTTGTACAATTTCAAATATTTTTATTTCAGGTCGTTCTGTCATATCTTATTAGTTTTTCTACAACATTCTCAATTTACATAAAGATCTTAAAAAAAAAATCGATTCAAATAGTATGAATACTATGTGTTTTTTGGAACTAACTATTTGGGTAGGTTTTCGGTTCCTATACTGTATTTCTGTATACTTTTGGTATACGTCCGGTACTTTTTTGTACGTAATCGGTATATTCCCAGTAATTTTTCGCTTCAGTTTCGAACTGATCCTAAATGAGTTTCAAACAAAATTCTGACCCTCTCCCCAAATGGCATTAAGCAAAAATGGAGGGACCTACAACTTTGTGCCGTCTCTGAGCGGCAGATGTATTTTATGAGAAGCTTTTTCATGGCAGAAATACCCTCAGAGGTTTGCCATTGCGTTTCGAGGGGTGACCGCTATTAGAAAAAACTTTTCTATAATTTAGATTTTACTTGCCCTGGCTGAGTTTCGAACCTCGCTACCCTTTCGACCAAAGGGGTAACAAGTGGCATCTAATAGGATTTATAAATTTGTCGTCTTCATAATTATGAATTATAAAACATATCGCACCCTAAACCAAAAACAGTCACAACTCAAAAAATCTCAAATTTTCAGGAGAGGCAAAACAAACAGTCTCTACAATAATGATGATAATTTTATTATCATACTTTTCCAGTAAAAGAAGATAGTAACTACGAAAAAATTTCTGGAGCAGTTGGGGAAGTATTCCGTGATTTAGTTTATGTGGAAAAAGAATTTACAATTTTTTTTTTTAATATCCAAGAGAAGTAAAAATTTTTATGTAAAAATGGTTGTAATATTTTAAACGTACTTTTCCAGTAAATAAGATAGTTACGATGAAGAAATTTTCGGAGCATGTTGGGAAGTATTCTGGGAATAGGTTTATGAGATAAAAGCGATTTTAAAAAATTTTGAGTTGTGACGATTTTTGGTTAAATGTGCGATATCTGTAAGTATCAAATAATTAGTTAAATTTGACTCAAAAAATATGAATGCTACTATAATAAAACTGGTTTTTATAAATTTCCTCCACGACGTGTTTTTTCTGCGAGCTTTAACTTCTTAATCAAGAAAACTTTTAATTTTCGAGGTTCTCGCAAAACAATAAAAAGTACAGAGCAATACGCTAGGTTTGTTTTATTTGCTTTAGCATTTGATTGCTTAATGACTTAATCATGCATTGTGATGAATAATCACTACTTATCATAATATAAATTTAACAGCTGTGCTCGTTGTTTGTTTGCACACAGTAAGTTGAAAATCTTCATAACTCACTCCAGCTATTCTTCCTTTATTTAGACTTCTTTGCTTCACAAGTAAACTCCTCTCGCGCTCTTTACGCTAAACAATGAAAGTTAATATTTTCTTTAATTATTATTACGATAACTTAATTACTTATTAATAGAAAAAAAAAATTGTTTACTATGATAATAAAATTTCCATATTAAATCTCCCCTCCGCCACATCTTTGTTGACACTACTTTGTCCATTCACAACCGCCTTTAATTGTTTAACTTAGTAGTATTACGGTACGAGTGACTTCTTTGAGTGTATTTGCATAAATAGCCGCGCAGGAGAGTACTCATACGCCCCTACGACCCGACTTTGAAATTTCAATATTTTCATTTTGATTTCTAGTCGCGTTCTTGGCTTGCGCTGCTATGTCTTATAATCATATTATTCGTCATTGTTGTTGTTGTATACATAAATTTAGTTGTTGTGTATACTTGATACGCAGCTGACAAAACATTTGTACACACTTTGACATTTATTCATTTGCCAGCTTTATTTCGTATAAGCATTTTGGTTGATTTTCCTATAGCCTCTGCTATTTCATATTTGCATATACAAATATAAGTGCGGGTGTGTGTATGCATAATATATACATACACTACACACATAGTACGAGTATATTTGAATTCAACAAAACTCCTTTGACATTTAATGGCACAATAGCACGACAGGCAAATATTTCGTAGTTTCCTTTTCAACATACTCAACTAGTCATGGAATTTAAGAAAAATGGTAACAGGAAATGAAAATCAAAGTAGCCAGCTGCTCCATTTTGACGTTTGGTATTCTAAAAGAAAGAAACATAAAAAAACGAAATTTTCCTTTGCCTTGTAATCAGAAGGTAGTGGGCGCAGGAAGTGGGTCACTTGTGCGGCCAGTTTGGCTGCCAAGGCATTGTTATTGCCTTTAAAAAAAAGCCAAATTAGCACAATTCCGTCGTTGGTAAAGATGGTAAAAATATGATGACGTTCTGTTTTATTCTTTATTCGTTTTCAAGAACAATGCATCAGCAGCAGCCATTATGATGGCCAGTACTTTCTGCTTTCCCGCCTTCTGGCTTTTTCGACTCGCTCACGCTCAAAATTCTAGCGCAAATAGTTTGTTGTTTTTTTTTATATACATTTACATAAAAACACTTTCTTACTTATTTGCTTGAATCGCTTGCATTTGTAAACAACAATTTCATTTATTCTTTTACGACTCTTTATGTAGCAAAGAGAGTTGAAATGACGACCGGCGGACGGCTTTATTTCGCATTTGGCGTTGTGTGTATAAAATCAATTCATTAGGAAAATTGAATTCACGACCGCTTCTACTATGTTATAATAAATAAGCATACAATAAAGATTCCATTTAATTTCAAAGCTAGAAAATATCCCTTAAGTCTATCGAATTTATTAAGCTAAGCAAACTTTAATGTTTTGCATGCTATTTTACTTCTTTATTGCCGAAGTTGAAAGCGTAAGCGAAAAAGAAAAAGAAAAATAATTGTGAAAACAAAACACAAAACACCAAATGTGCTGCGCCAGATGCAATATGCTGGCGTTTTGGCAAATCAGCTTAAAAGTAAGTTGCTAACCCAGTTTGGGCATAAGTAGTAAGCTGTGTTGATAGCAATATATTTCTTGCAGAAAATTTATGCCAAACAATAGGCGCTATTATTAAATCTACGGTCACAACCAATAACCGCCTAAGTAGACTTAAAAAAAATGTAGTTCTACTTGTTAAGAAGTATGTTATTTATGTGGAAGCATGTTTTGTACAATAAAAGTTTGCTTTTACTTTGAGTCCCTAACTTCAATTCATAAATATTTGTTATTAACTTGCAAAGCTGGTGCGAATAAATTTTTCACTTAAACTGATATGTCTGGAAAACAAATGTGAGAAGAGGGAAGAATAACAAAAAATCGGAAAGCAAGGCTTTTATTTAGATGCACTGCTGGAGAAAATATTAGAAATGCGGTTTTTTTTTTCTTTTTTATAATTATAGTTTTATATTTTTTTTATAAAATTCTAGCTTACTAACTAAAATCAAAATTTTTATATTTCAACAAAATATAAAAAATTCATTAAATTTTCTTGAAACTTTCAATTAAAAAAATTAACTTAAATTTAATATAATTCACAATTTTATTGAGCTCGATGCCAGTGTGTGGAAGATTTTATTTGGAAAAAACAACAACATTTTTTTAATGGTAGATGGAATAAACACAACAGTCCACTCGGCATGCGTGTAGCGTGTTGGTTCTACAACCCCGAGGTCCTTGGTTCAAAGCGTGGGAAAGTGGTGATGAAAAGTAAATATAATTAGTTAAATAAAAATAAGTCTGAGAATGAAATGTGGTGATTTTGGAAATAGTACTATAACTTCTAACATTAAAAAAACTGTTGTTGATTTTTACAAAGAAAATATTTCACAAACTGGCCTCGAGCTTAATAAAATTGTGAATTATAATTTATTTAGGGGCCAATAAAAATCTAGACAAACCTAAATTAAATAATCTGAAATCTCTATAATCCTTCACTACACACATCCTACTATGAGGGGAGTGGGAACGCAGTAAACATGTTCACGAATGGATCGAGTCTGGATGGTAGTATGGGAGTAGGTGTCTTTTGCGAGAAACTATCTCATAACATTAAATTAATGCTACCAGATTCCTGCATCGTCTTTTAAGCGGAAGTAGCTGCCATCAAGAAGACAATCAAGCCGAATCAGAGCCTTGGGATCACTGCAGGTACGGTCAAAACTAGTCTAGCAATGACTGACCTCCTTATCGGCTGTCCCAGAAGAGTTCCGCATTCGGTTTATTTGACCAGTTGGCTCAACAGTGCACAACAAAGGTAATTCGTGCTGGGAGAAAGGACATTAAGATTCCGCAGTCGACGTGTGAACTAATCCATTAACACGTCCGAGAGGCTCTCTAGTGTGTGCATTGGTCTGTTGCTGGCCGAGAGAAGAAATTACCTAAGTGAGCCTACAATAGGCACCCTAACCTAACCTAACAATTAATACTTACATTTATGTATTTGGTCACTAAAAAATTGTAAGTCAACAAGGTCGCTAAGGAGTAGGCAAGCAGTGGAATTGCTGCTACTTCATTGGGGGACTAGAACCTTTCTCTGACCTAATCTTAAAAAGGTCTGGGTCAATTCTGGGCAGGATAGCTGTTTAAGTGCGGTAAGTAGTTTAAGTCAGGTAAAGCTTCTCCATTACTACTTGTTTATGAATGAAATGAATAGCTCAAAAACAGTAGAAATGGCAAAGCAAAATATAATTTAACTAAAACTGTAATTAGCGTGCTTTCCTACAATTCGGCCACTTTGCCTTTCAGTGAATTTTATACCTTATATTATTACCTGATAATACGGGCTCTAACTGTGTGGCTACAAGTATTACAATGACGAAAAAAAATTTGTATTTGATGCTGACTAGTTAGTGAGCTAGTATTATTTTGATGTATGCGATGGTACTCGTATAAATAATATTTTGTAGAATCGCACCATGTTCAAAAATTGCTTGCACGCAAAAAAAAAAG
The DNA here is from genome assembly GCA_963971545.1 of Philophylla caesio. Lineage (NCBI taxonomy): Eukaryota > Metazoa > Arthropoda > Insecta > Diptera > Tephritidae > Philophylla > Philophylla caesio. Next base: position 96,307,892 of record OZ020606.1, on the reverse strand, counting down.
ACAAGAAGGAGTAGTCAAAGCATGATTTTGGTTTCAGCCAAAATTAAAAAGAAAACTTTTTGCAAATAAAATATGTTAGTATGTATGCATGTACAACGTACATAGGTATTCGTAGGTATGTGCGCATTTATACATCAGCAAGTTGTCATACCAATGATAGTTACGGTTCACTTATTTTCAAATCAAAGCAGCCTAAATATAATTTTTGGTATTTGTTTAGACCTCAATTCAATGCATAATTTGCGGCCTTACGAGTACCTACAGTTGTTATAACAATAACAAAGTCAGAGTACATATTTTCAACTGCAGCAGCAATAAGCCACGATTTCAAACACAAATATTGCTCTGTCAATTTTGTATGTATGTATATGTATACATGTATGTATGCATCAAAACCAAAGCCAACCCTGTGGTTATTCGTGTGCCAGTTTCAACTTGACTACTAGCGGTATGAAATTATGCAGTCCAACCATGCAGAATGAAGTTCATCAAAATAATTTATTTTAAGGCATTGATTTTTAACGTTAAAATTGAAGCATTATTAATTTCTCTACGAAAAGTCCATAAAAAATATTTCATTTCTAGATTCAATGCATACGAAAGTGGTTACAATAAGTGGATTCCGAAGGTGTCGTAAAGATATATGTAAAACCATAAAATTTTTCAATAGCTTAAAATAATTTATGTTGCTCTTGATTCATATAAATTATAACTGTGAACTTTTGGACTTCCATGAAGTTAGATTACGACAGGTAGTGAATACTCCATATTATATAAAATTCAGTTTTTTTTATGAAAGAAAAAAAGCCTCTTATACAGTGTGTGGTTTTGAAAAATGTCAGATTATACAAATTTCAATTTTAAACATGGAAATAGTTAATTTTTCAAATCTGACAAACAAAAAAATTGTAAACGCCATAAATCGCTTCATTTAAAAAAAAAAAAAAAAGGAAACTGCGTATATATGTACAAAAAAGAAAATATAAAACAAAAGCTTCGCATTAATTTATTTTCATAATGCAGAACTAAAAAACACTCAATTTCTACTTTATTTTAGTTTATTCTTTTGGATAACTATTAAACAGAATAACATTGTTCCAAAATATCTGTAGAACGGAACTGATCGCGACACTTCACTCAAAACTCCCGACTTTCACAGCTCTTTAGGTTAGGTAAGGTTAGAATGTTGGCGAAGGAGCTCAACACCCAATTAAATTTCTGAATGTTTTTGAGGCTCTGTATTTTGAAACCTAGCAAAGAATTGAACTCATACGCGCCCAGACTCGCAGTAGCTGCAGTAATCCTAGTGAGCAATGTCAAGTCTTCTTTCGTTGGTTCCTATTGGCCACCGTCCTGTGAGAACTGCCAGGTGCTTAGCGATGTTAGACCTACCCTTCGCAAGGAGAATTGATGTCATTTTTAGTTCATATTCGGAAGGTGGAGGAGGTAAATTCCTTGATTTTAATAATCCTAACGGGCTTGGATTCGGCAGCCCATCTGCGTTTGCCACTGAACCCTCGTTGGCCCACTGATCGGTTGCCTTTTTTCCAGCTATGTTGCGGCGCCCAGGAGCCTAAATTAAATCTACCGAGAGCTGGTTGCAGACTCTTTTCAATTGATTGCTGCATTGCTTGACCAGCTTCGATTTTATTAAGAAGGATGCCAGAGCCAATATGGTGTCCGAATATCTTAGACGATGACACATCAAAACCTCTATCCCATTCAGATCCTAAATGTTGTAAGACCTCAAAAAGTCTATTTAAATCTATTTCTGGTTGCATATAAGTAATCAGTACCATGTCTGATCATGATGGGCAAGATAGAAAGAACTTAACAATGGCCCTTTCACCTCTTCTTCTACAGGCCCAGTTCTCTGAGCTTAATGAATGACACTGATACAGAATACATTATATGAAGATCTAGAGGCGTGTGATGTGTTATTACATTTAAGGCATTCGTAGAATACGTTTTCATTGGCCCCGCTGATCTCTGAACTCTGCCTAGCTTGACTTGGCCAGAGAACCATAGCATAGAATTAGACCGAATGACTATTTTCGGGTGTAGACCCCAAAGAGCCGCTTGCAGGAGTAAAACGCGGTGCTCGCTTTTTTCACTCTCTCTTCGATATTAATTCTTCAACTCAGCTTAGGATCTAGTATGATTTCCAAGATACTTTGCTTTTTTTGATCATTCAGCATTGGTAGTTAGAAACTGGGGATCTCGGTCTTGGCCGCGAATAACAGCAGAACTGTTTTATCTGTGTTAACGCCTAAACCACAATGCTCTCTTTATTGTATCAGCTTGTTTATGGCGCCCTCCATGATGTTGCTCTACAAATGTCAAAACGTAATTTCATAAGCAATGCTGTATTTTTTTTTTTACTAAATAACATATGTTACTATATATGTATGTATATAAAAATTTGTTATAACACACACGTTTGTGTATTGTGATGATCGGTCTTTGAATTTAAATTTTGTAAATTATTTTGCCAAGCTCTGGGCCCAAAATTAAATAAACTCAAATTGAGATCGAAATATCGACAATTCAATATACTCTTAAATAAACATCGAAGTTTATTTAATTTTGGGCCTAGAGTTATAACACACACTTTACGCACTTTTGGTAAAAATCTGGACGAACGCCCCATTGAGGATTGGTTTGGTTATTGTAAGATATTTTTTGTTTTAGAACATCAATTTTTCTGATTCAAGCAAATTATGACTGGTGAAAAAGTTCATCAACAATAACATAAGCCGAAGACACGTAACCACCTAAGGCTTGTGCGTGCCAAATTCTTTAGCTTAAAACCAAAAGGAAATCTTTTAACGAGAAACTCGTATGGTAACTAGCGTCGCCAGTAAACTACTGGGAAGCAAGTGGGACTGTATGTGTGTGAAAGACCTCCGAGATCGCAAATAAACAGTAATTCATTGCAATACTCGTAAGCCAAGAAACACACACACATATATGTTTGTGTTTACAATTGTTGGTTGTCCTGCTTGATGGGTTAAATGTGACAACTGAATGACAGATGCCTAAAATGATAATCAAAATTGCTCATTTGGTCGCCATAGAAAATATGACTTTAAATTAGAACTTTACAAGATTGTGAATATTTTTATATGTAAAGCTTAAGTTTTTAAGAGACACAGTAAATATTCGATTTGTCAGGCTCGAAACTGCATGGATATATGTACATTCATATGTTAACCGAGCTTCCGAGGTTATTTTCTTAAGCCAGATTTTTTGTATAAAAAAACTCCGATTATTTCATTTGTAGGGCGAAAATGAGCACGAAGGTACTCAAAGGAAGTTGTACGGTGTTTTCTGGGTCTTAAAAAAAACCAACTGCTTAACTACATAACTGTTCCTACAATAGCAATTTCATGTTAGTTTTATGTTTATTTGCGAGACCTTGGTAATCTAAGTATATACTTTATTTCTGATGTCAAAATAAGTTCCTTGCGTACAAAAATATTTCCCGCTGTTAATAGGTAATTGTTCTGAACAGGCAAAAAATACTCAGACACGGCTGGATATCTGCCACTTAATAAGGTTAAATTGCATACACACAATTGTATAAATACAATTTATTCCAACATACAAGTTTGCACGTATGTACATACCCAATCAGAAATGGAGCGCATCGAAAGCACTTTAAAAGGAGCTATTAAAGTTGTGATTCGCACAACACTACTTTGCTAGGAGTGCTGACTTTAGTATTGGTATGCTATTATGATTATATGTTTCCTTCTACATATCTACCTTCAATGCGCTTTGAATGCACTTCTTTTGATAATGAGTTTTAACTCCTGCTCAACTGTTTTCTCACTGGTTCAAAGTACTTTATATCGCCTATTGAAAGCGCAGCAAGAGAGAGCATTGAAATCAGCGAAAGACAGCGTAACCATTTGAGACTATGCTAGCAGATTTCCAATCGGGTATGTACGAATATTAAGTTAACTCAAAAGATCTTTTACATAAATAAAATAAAGACGGCTAACACAATATTTCATTGGGCATGGTTTTTATAATTCACCACTTATATATATGTATGTTTGTATTTATATAATTGTATGTACACTACATATTTATCTAATTGTATGTACACATATTGAGTGTTACCCAATGGCACGAGTAGCAAACAAGTGTATTCGCACCGTGTACGGACTGTTGTGGCTAGGCAAAAGTAGTATTATTGTGCATTTAATTTTCACATGGAAACGATGTTTGAAAATGTTTTTTTGTAATGCTTGAGACTTTTTTTGTCAAGTTTGCTTTATATATATATATACATATATAAAGATAAAGGATAATATTAGAGATTAGCGAGACCTATGCTTTTTAAATTAAATTAAATAGGCAGAATGAAATTGTCATTGTTTTTTATACCCGAGCGTACTTGTACACAAGGGTATTATAACTTTGTTCGCATAACGGTTGTATGCAACAGCAAAAAAATAACCGAGATAGATATAGACATATACATATATACTAAAATGATTATTATGAATGAGAAGAGTAATCGATTTAGCCCTGACTGTCTGACCGTCCGTCCGTACATAGATTGCTCTTCGGACAGGCTAGGTTGGTCTTGAAAATGGTCAAGATCGGTTAATAACCACGCCCACCTCCCATATAACGGAAGTTTTTGAAAAATGCGAAAACTCCGTTTTTTTGGGATCTATTACAGCAAATTGAGTGAAATTTGGTATTTGGAGCAATTTTGAACTAAGAAATTAGAAATTTATGATATTTTTAAAAATGGGCGTTGCCACGCCTACTTAGGAACAAATTTCTGTATCTCAATAACGGTGTAAGGTATCGTCACAAAACTTGGTGCACATATTTTCCATGATATCGCTATTATTATCGTAGAAAATTTTTCAAATTGGATCATAACCACACCCACCTCCCATATAACGAAAGTTTCGGAAAATGCAAAAATTAAATTTTTCGGTATCTATTAAAACAAATTGAGTGAAACTCGGTATTTGGAGCGATTTTCAACTTAGAAATTAGGTATTTGTGTAATTTTGAAAAATGTCTGTATTTCAATAACGGTGTAAGGTATCGTCACAAAATTTGGTTAACAAATTTTTCTTAATATCACTGTTATAATCGTTAAAATTTTCGTTTTCCAGTATTTATTGGAAAAAATTGAGTAAAGTTTAATACTAGCTGCAATTTGAAACAAAGAAACGGGAATTTTATGAAATCATGGGCACCGACCATACAAAAATATATCGCGAGGGTATATAAAAATCGGTTTTGCCCAAATTTAGCTCTTCTTACTTGTTTTAATAAAAAACTCATAAAACCTATGTAAATGTATTTAAACAATAAGGAAATATTCAAAGAATCCACGTGAGTAAAAAAATATTTATTAAAATAGTTATTATCATAAAATTACACCAAGAAAACCGTGATACGTCTCTCAGGCGTATGGTTATATTCTAAGCAACTTTCAACAGTGCTATCAAAGAGGGTTAATTAAATCAAGACGTTATGGTTTGTTTTTCCCAACTATTGGAAAAATAGAAAAAAATTAAATAAATTTGAAACGACATTAACAAAATAAAGGGACCTAACCTCGCTACATTGCCCTCACCCACTTCTTTTGCTTAATCCTCTTCTACCGCCATAACTTTGTTATTCCAAAATTTTTAGAACTATAACAAAAATTAAAGAAAAACGGCCCATCGATTTTTGGCCTGTAAACATAATAACTTATTTACTTAATTGAAACAGAAACTGCAATACAAATACAAATACAAATACAGAAACTGCTTAGACAATTTCAGACATGTTCAAGATAGCGTGACTCTTTACCTTCGCTATCTAGAAATATCATGAACTGAAGTATTCTTCAGTTCGTTCCAAACATAACTGGATTATCAGCGGCATTTGACGATGCAGAGACAGATATTTAGGTAGGTTGGTGTTGCTGTCACTGATATTCAGCGACACACTTAGACCATTAGTTAGAGGTCCGTTGGGTTACCACCAACTAATCGTTCATCCCCCCTTGCTGAACCATCTAGAACTCTTGACGAATCTCGTTAAGCACCTTGAGTCTAGATCACCTAATTCTCCGATGTCACCAAAAAGAGGCGTCCCTAGAAAGAGAAGCCTGCTTCACGCTGGTGCTGGAGAATTTAATAGAAGATGTAGAGCCGTCATCTCCTCTTCATAATATTTGCAGTTCTGCAGGATATGTAAAAGGGTACTCCGAGAGTACCCCTCGTGATTACCTATAATGCAGTCAGAGTGACAATTATCTGGGATATATTATCCCGTTTTAAGGAACACAAACTACGCGACCGCTTACGATCTCATCTGGGCCAAGTCTGCCTAGAGATCCTACAGATCGTTGATTGTGCCCAGCGGCCATTTGCTTGAGCTTAATCAAGTTTTTTTTTAAAAAAGCAGCTCGCATGTGCCGGGATATATCTGCTTGGGTGTTCCCTCCCTCGCAAGTTCATCCGCTAAACAGTTACCCTCAATGTCTCTTAGGCCTGGAACTCAAATAAGGTTAAACCATCTCCTGTAAAGATCGATGTCAGTCCAGTACAATCTTTGATTTAATCTTAGCTGAGCTTACAGCTTTTATTGCCGCTTGGCTACCACTAAAGGTTAATATATATTTGCCCTTTAAAACGGTTTTGATCATGTCCATAGCCTCATTAATAGCTGAAAACTCCGCTTAAAAACAATACAGTAGTCCGGCAACCAAAAGGAAAAGCTCAAAGATAGTTCCCGCGAAAGATCACTCCACCCACTCTGGCATTCAGTTTCGCACCATCCCTAAAGACCGTGAGAATTCCAGTTGGAGTATAGACATTTTTTGACCACTCCTCCCTACTTGGCATTTTCATTTCGAATTTTCTGTCCGGGACCAGATATATCGACGCATCAGTCTGTGTAGCCCGGAAGAGCGCTATAATTATTTAGTACGCAGGAGTGTCTACGTAAACCAGACTCCTATTGACGCAAAGGTATCAAGCCCAAAATAATCTTGTTCTGGAACACTTTAGATGCCATCTCATCTAAAAATGTCGTTGTCCATGTTACAGTGCCCTACAATATGACGGACATAATGATGGATATATGTATGTATGTATATAGAGTGATATTGCATAGCACTTGTTGGACGTTCGACTCAACCCAACGTAAGCTAAACTGTGATTCAAATAGTGGAAAAATTTACTTGACCAACAGTGAGTGTACCTTCACAGCACATCCCTCACTACCGTGCGTATAAGTATTTCTATGTATATGTATGCATGTTTGAGTGCTCACTAAACCACAGCACAATCAATATGCACAAAAATTGTGTGCGTTCAAGCGCCAAATGACCATTTTGTGTAGCGAATTTATGAAACCCTTGCGGCTCGCACACTAACTAATACCAACATAATTTTATTGTTTTTACAACAACCAAGTTAACTTGTTGGTAACCATTATTATCAGAAAAAAAGGCGGGAAAAAGAACGAAATCCGCCAACTTCGATGAGTCACTCAGTCACTAAGCCAATTGGCCCGTGAAACATGCACGAATATTTTATGGTTATTAGTTGAAGAAAAGTTCGAGCACTAGCAGGATTTGCTTACGGCCGAAATATAGCCTCTACCGACAAAGGGGTCAATTCGAGTTGTGAAATCGTGGGCGTCATTAAATTGCAGTGGACACGTAAACTTTTTTCATACATGGTAATACCAAATTATGGACTCAAAGCGGGTGCTGTGCGTAAGCAGGTGGAATTGTGTTAGTATTTGTAGGAGTGTACAGTTGTGTTGAATTTAATAGTAGCGGTTCATTCTGACCCATTTTTCGGTTTATTTTCCTTTAGTTTGCTTTAAAATATTTTTCAAAAAGATATAGTCACTTCGCTTAACAACAATTATATAAGGCAAAGTTTCACACTTCGTATTAAATTTTTAATAATTTTTAAAATTTTCATTAACACTTAAATTTTTCTAAGAGTGAATATTTAAATTTAAGTTTGTGTATTTATTATTTTTTGTGTATATTTTAAGTACTGTTTTGTCGATGTAAAAATTTTTTTTTCAAACTTTATATGAAAGCAGGTGCGGTAAAAAAATTTGTTTAATTAGCGGTAACCTTGAGACAATCGAAAGTTGCATATTATTTTACTCAAATTTAACGGGTAATAAAACTACATACCTAAAAATTCCTAACGCTTTTCAAAAAAAAAAGATTGAAAATTTTATGAAAACTTTTAAAAAATTATCATCAATTTTGTATAAGTATTAACTTTGTTTTAATTTAAACAAAAATGACAATGAAATTAAAATAAATCGCAAAAATTTTTCAAAATGAATCGCTACTATTACGAGCTACATACTATATCTGCGCTCATAAGAGTATGTATGTATGTATATACTCGCATATGGTTGTACATACATATGTATGTACATATGTATATGCGTATATAAAGTACCCAAAATTGTGGTTGATAATATGAAAAACGTGAGTTTATTGAAGGTTTAACTTTTAAAAAATGTGGCACGTTGCGCCTATCGACAGCTGCCGAAAATATGAAAAACGGATGAAAGAAAAAAAAAAAAGGAAAAAAAGAAGAAGAATAAAGCGGAAAAGCTACTTGAGTTGTGTTTGTTGCGTTTTTCCTTGACTTTCCTGTTGTTGTTGCTGCTATTGCTTGGCCATATGTAAACAAATTTGTGGCAATTCATTGCGCGGCAACATGTTGATGGGCAAAATATCCCAAAACACCTTCAGTCCGAAATCAACTGTCACACTAACACTATCACGAGATCGTACGATGCATTGCCACACACACACACACACACACACACACATCCATTTATACTTTTGCTCAATCACTCAAACGCGTGAACAATCACTCAAAAGTTGTGTCCGTCATTGTTATTACATACAAACATAACATACATATGTTATACATATACACACATAGTTACATACACTTGACATGAAGGTGGTGTTCACCGGCTGGAAAACAAAATGTGCAAACAAAATTAAGTGCCCACATACGAGTACGTACATACATATGTACAAACATATGTTCGTAAATCTGTATAGTAGAGTGAATAGTGTATGTTGCGATAATAAACACCAGCGCTGGGTTCTCGATCGAGAGTGTAGAAATGCGGCCTTCCTGGTTTTTTTTCCGGGGTTAGTGTTTCTTTGAATTTTTCCGAGTGAAAATGTTCTCTATTATTATTGGAAAAGGCTAGTTTCTGCGGTGGTTTCCGAACTGAACGAACTCAGTTCATTAAAAACGATATTGCACAAACGAGGGATCTGCGAGAAGGTGTGTGAATATTGACTTCGTGTGGATTCACATTATAACCTGCCACCATTTATTAGTCGCTTAAAACTTATTAATTTTCCTAGCATTGACAGGCTTGATTTCTAGCCCATCACGTCTTGCCGAAATAGAGCTAAGAAAGGGAAAGGCATTTCTAGCCTTTTTTCCTGAAGCTATGCAAAAATAATCTTGAACTAAACGAACCACTTTGTCGGGATTTTAACACTCACTTCGGTGAATTTGATATTTCAGACCCACTTTTTTACGTAAAGAAGACTACTAAATAATCTCAAAAAATGATACATACATACATATATTTTATTATCTAATCAGCTGATGAGCATTTGTTCTGTAGCTGAACAGTTTAAGATCTCAAAACCTGACAAACCCCCGTTATCCGTTCGTCGTCCCTCGCGCCGGTCGGGCGGGTATGAAGGGCAAAACCGTTGGCATTCATATTATTATTATCTTGCCTAATTTCTCACAGTTCATACTTTTGGAATATTCAACCGAATACCTCTAATATGAAAATGTGTAAGAACAGTACCTTCGCCTTCTACTAAAAATTATTTACAAGAAATTATAGAAAATCGTGGCAATATAAGAATCTTCCTCCGTGTCGAGAAATATCTGCGCTGAACTTAACAGTATTTTTTTATGGAATATACTCGTATAAGCGTACTAACGGCGAAAGGACACCTTACTTCTTGTTTTAAAGAAGTATATTTTCCGAAATATTTTATGATAGAATCTACACAATTTTTCAACTGTCTACAGAAGGTTTTCAAGCAAGTCGCTACTTTTGAGCTGGTCCTCCTTAGACGCCTACGATAACAATAAATTATTTATATAGATAAACCAAAGCCTAATAAGTATGAGTTAAATTCATAAAATAATGCTTCCTAGGTATTTGTGCGTGTGTGTGTGTGTGTGTGCATATGTGTTTGTGTGGCCTCCTTTGGCATTCGTTTGTGGTGTGCGATACTTTGACGTCGTCGTCGTTGTGCACTTTACAAGAAGTAATGGGTTAATTATGAAGAATTGAGGGCGTGGGGTACATCTGATAATAGAAACAAATGCACATACATATTTATATATGTATGCAAGTTAATATGAGTTTATATTTTCTAACACAAAAGCATCCATTACTTCTTATAAAGTCACAGACTGGCGACAGCAATGCCGTCGATTTTTGCAATTTTTCGTATTTATATGCAGACTCTTTGATACAAAGCAAATAGTTTTATTACAATGTAAAACAAATACATGGTGCGAGTATATTTGTAAGACATATATAAATACATAGAGAATGGAGGCAGCCAAAGATACAAATATCTTTACAGCTAGTTTCACTTTTGAATTTTTTGACAGCAACTGTGTTCGACATTAGACACCCAATATTGCCACTACTATGAAATAGACATTGGGGATTTAAATTTAAACTAAATTTAAATTAAACACTAATCGTGTAAATTTTATATACATATGTGTGTACATACATATGTTTCATTTATTTGATGTACATATATATATTTTCACCAATGCAATGGAATTTTATTGACGATTGTAAATGTACGGGTCAACGATAGGAAGTCAGAGTTAGGTGTATTTATTGCTGTACTAAAAGTTCTAATAGAATTGACAAAGAAACAGTATAGTGGGGTTAAAATTAAGGCCTATAATATTTTGTAAACCTTAAAGTTGCATTTACATGAGGAGATATTTTGACAGGCGATAATTGCCTGGCAAAGTTGACTTGCGATCGCCCGGATAAATTAATGTAGTATGTTATTAATAAATAAATAAATTAAATTAATTAATATCGTATATTTGAAGACTTTTGGGAAACCGTAATTAAAGTTTGAATGCAATTTCTCAAAAATGCGACAATTTTTTTTTCTCAAGTCACGCAAAATATAACTAATTTACGAAAATCTTAAATTATTTTATTTTTATTGCTTATTCTTAATTACATTTGAATTTATAAGGGATTTTGTTCAGTAAAATATAGTCTTATGTTACATTTGGCAGCAGTTTGCAGGAATGTGTATGACATACGACAAAATGTGATAGGTACAAATTATACTTAATATATCGAAAATTAAACGAATAGCCTTATTTGAAATGGCTTGATATATGGAGAAAAATTGCATTATTAACTTTATTTGCACAATTTTCACATACGTATAACATTTAATTTTCCTTCCAGATTTTAAAATTTTGTCCAAAGTTATTTGAGCGTTTGAGAATTTTTTTCCGAGTGTTCAAAGCACGAATTTTATATGAAGAATTTTCGAATATAAAATATGTTTGTGACATACGACAAAATTTGACGAAATCGCTTCGACCTTACACGCGACAAAATTTCACTCAATATCTTTGACTCTTAAAAAGAAGTCCAAGAACGAATACGCCATTTAAAAGATCACATACGATATTTATTTATCTGGGGGACAATATGTATGTAAGTCCTTTGAGATAATTGAATATTGAATCACCTTATTAATGCAGCTTTGTACATATTCAAATTGTGTTTTTTGTTGTCTTTGTTCTTCTTAATACCAACAGATAGAGGATATTTTAAAAAAGGAATTGCGTGCACGAAAATCCGGAACATTGTTTCTGTCAAATGTTTAATATGGCGTCTGAAATGGGTGAGTGAAACTACCTCTAAAAATGATTGTATCATTGGGCTATCAAACCAATGACGCATTTAAGGTTGATTGAGTATCTAGCGATGATTAGGAATACCGCTAAGCAGCCAGGTGCAAAGCCCGAAATCTATATATTTCTGTCGTGAACAATCTGCTAAAATATCTAATTATTTTAATTATAACCGAATTGATGACTAATAGAGCTAACTGAACATAGAATGTATGACTATTAAAAAAATGTTTGTAATAAAGAAAACTATAGTTCCGCACCTGTCCAGAAACTTGACTATCCTCTTTGTAAGACAATATTTTACACCATATACTTTTAGCTGTTTAATCAAAAGAGGATATTCTTTCATTAGTTCCAAGGCAATTTTTGTAACTAACTTCTATGAAAATCGTTTCAAAACCCTATATGAGGAAGTACAAATAATTTCGCTTCTCAAGCATGTAGTTCTGCATGTCTACTTCTTAGTTTTAAAAAATTCTTCTTTGTCATAAAAAAGTTCATATTTACGCACGCGCGCTTACTCACCGTGACAATAGCCACAAATTCTGTGGCAGCGATACCGTCACACCGTGACGGCGGTCGCATAAAAACACTGCAAGCGTTCTTGAAGCTCACTTGTGTTATTAATTAATGAAGCCCCATTAAATAGAGTCCTAGAACCCCACAAAGCCGAACATACACCAAGCTATTTGAGGCCACTCAAATTCGAAAACGCACAAGTAAAGGCAGACGTAAATACTCGTACTTGCCAGTGGTGGGGGAGGAGGGCTCGTTTCGGAAACGTTTGCAAGTGCTCGTGGTGCCATATGCGTCTGTGATAGCGAATACAACTGCAAGTGGATATGTAAGAATTATAATGCGCGAATATGTATAGGAATACAGATGCGTTCTTGGTAAGACATCGTGTTGTGGAATAGACTGTGTGCTTGAAAGTTATAAAATGTATGCAGTTGGTTGTTGTCTGTGGCATTTTGGCGCGCTCCTTAGTCAGTCATCTTTGTAGATATGCACGTGCATTATGACTGGAGTACAGTGGAACCACATCACGAATTTCACCTCAAAATGTCTGATATATCATGTTTATCGTTCTAAACACTTCTTTAGTAGACAAACTCTGTTTGAGTCCAAAAACAGTAAATATGAAAACGATGACACTGCAACAACTCGAAGAAGCGCTTAGATTATAGAGTAAAGAGGAAGTCTTCCAAAGTATTGAAAAAGAGTTTTTTATATATAAATTAAATTCGTCACAAAATACTCCACACACGACGCCATGTAAAGTAATAAATCTAAATAAATACATTTTTTTAAATATTATTTCAAATCAAAAATTTACATATTTGAATATATTTTCTACTAATACTAATGCCCAGTCTGCCCCAAAAAGCATCTGACTGTGAAACTACTATGTTCTGCTTTAAGTATACTCATATAAGTATCCAGTGGCGGAGTGGCCAAGAAAAAGACAAGAAGAAGTCAAAAGAAAAAGCCACAAGCAGTAATAAAACAGAGGAAGGTGCTTTTTCCTCGTAAAAAAAACAAGTGCTTTTGACTTTTGCGTCACTGTGCGATGCGTTGCTACCAAGTATGTTCATGTGTATATATAGATGGAGGCTTAAGTATGCCTCTTGTTGCTTGTGTATATCACGCCATAACTGTGTGTATGTGTGTATACGAATGTGTATGTAAGGCACGCGAGTTCTCAAGGAGTTGTTATCCTTTTTCCTGCGAACACTTTCAAGCAGCAACTGCAACGACTGTATCTATTTCTCGACAACAACTAAGTATAGCCTACCACATGAGGCACTTGCAAATATTACGAGCAATTAGATCGACATGGTAGTAGGAAATTTACGACTTGGGGTATGGGCGGCTAGCTATCGGTAAGAAAGTGTGGTGATGGAGACGTCATCAAAGCACAGCTGTTGAGGGGGAAAATTGTTTTTTTTTTAATTTAACACAAAAAGCACTTTTGCAGCACACACGTAGCATCAGCATGACCCAAACTAACTAACGAGCAACTGCAATGGCAAAAGGCAAAAGGTGAAAGGTGAAATGCGAAAGACGAATCGACAATAGTAGATAAGAGCGTAGTTGTAGTTGGACCAACAGAGGGTGCATATTTAAAGTGTAAATGGCTGAGAAGGAGAAGAGAGCAAGACGCGGTGTAAGGCATCGCCTGCATGTGTTTGTGTACAAATTTGTATTTGTTTATATATATGTATATATGTATGTATGTTTGTAAGACAGCACTTATTGCAAACTATTTTGCAATTTGCACATTGTTCGTCTTCTTGCAGCACTAGCAGATATGTACATACAAACATACGAGTATGAACTTAAATATACTCGTATGCAAGACATTGGCGCTCATCTAATGACAGTCGTCGAGTAATGGTTATTGATTGTATTTGAAATACAAATAACAAAGAACAAATACAAATAGTAAGCAAGTGTGCAACATTCTAAACACTCTGTGAAAGTCATTAAAAATTCGTATACTTTTCAAGTCCAAACACTAGAAAGCATTGATGCGCGATGTATAGGGGAGACACCGTGGCGTATAAGTGACTTGGCACGATTGCAGCTGGACAAACTGATTTGCATATTTCGAGCGAAACCAGCGGAAATTATGTATGTATGGCTTGTACATACGAGTATGCAGTTGAATAAAATTAAAGTTGATAGCGGGTCAAGTGTACGAGTACTTTGCTTCGGTATTGAAGGGTAAAATTTATGAGTACAAATTGTATAAAAGCAATATAACCGAGCATGAATGTACTCAATCCCTTGTTCGTAAAAGTTTTTTCGCGTTGGATTGAATTTCAATAGGAGAGAATAATAATGACGCGATAAGTTCGTTGCTTCAAAATTCAAAAAGTTGTTCGCCGTTTATTATTATTGAATATGAACGGTGTGTTGAGTAGTGTGTAAAGTAAATTTCAGAAAATTGTTATACTTAGTCGTTGCAAAATGTGCACGCTTGTGTGTCTTCTGCTATTTGGCGCAAAGTAGGAAGCGCGGAAGTGAGCATCACTAAGTTCTCTCCCCATCCACTCTAAGCAAAAGTCTGTGCAGTCCCTGCATCCAGAGTGCTGACTAGCTTGGCAAACGAGCTCATTGTATTTAAAAAACGAGAGCGTAAAAATAAAGCCAAAAAATACAAGAAAAGTGGCAGAACAAATTTCATTTCATAGGGCACATATTTATCACTCAATTTTGAATTTAATGTAACTTTATTTATTTTATATGTTGTTATGTAGCCTCCTAAAGGAATAGATGTTTGACTAACATCATTTAATGACAACATTATACGACAACCACCTATGGGAAAGTTTTGAAAATTGATTTTTTTTTAATTTCATTTCTTATATTTTTCTATGAAAATAAAGTTCAGTCTCTAACGAAAACAAAACTCTCAACAGATTCAAATTTTTTACTTTATATTTGATTATTAAACAAAATTTTAGAATTTTTTAATGAAAATATGATTTTCAAACAAAAACCAATTATACCCAATCTTCAAATTTTATACAAAATTTATAATAGTTAAACATCTTTTTATACACTTTCGAACTTCCTATTTTTTTTTTTACTTTTAATTTTTGTAACTTATTTAAAATTTGTTGGTTTGGCAAGAGCTTTACATCCAGAAGGGCGTTTCAAAACTGCGCAATTGATTTAAATTTTTGAATGTGGAAAGAGGCAAGCAATGGTTCTTTTATCCAACTGAATAACATTCTTCCAACGATTTTTTATGCCAGAAATTAGTAAACAGTGTCTTATCTCTTAAGAAATTAGTAAACAGTGTCTTATCTCTTATATAGAGATGAAAGCCTCATTTTTAAATAAGTTGCTATTGATTACTCTCTACATTGTCATAACATGATTAGTAGATCACAAAAAATTATAAAAAAATGCGAACATGCGAACGTGTATCAAGATTTAATCCGAACTTGTTAAATTTTTTTCGATTGCCAGATTGACTGCATTGTTTTTCAACTTTGAAAAATTAATTTCAGACTTTCAAACTGTCACCTGGCGTGTTACCTTTTTCTTCTGGTATGTCTGATGATTGATTTGTTTTTTCTATCGCCGTGGTACGTCAAATGACAAAATCATTTGTTTGTTGGTTGGTTTTGACATTCGCTGTACCGAAAGCAGTAACACAATATATTTACTTACTTTTTTCTCAAACATTTGCTACCACCTTCATTAATTCGCCTTGATTGCAAGCAAAGAAAACTTGAATTATTTACCTTACTCTGTTAAATTTTATGTTCTACATTCAATAAACAATCGCATCATCGCTTGTGAAGACAACGGAGGATGATAAAATAAAGCGAAGAACCAACAATAAAAAAAAATGAAAAAATAATAGATGGTATCTTTTGGATCTTTTGAAGAAAGTTTAAAAGAAGTTCATTCCTTAAAATCTCAAAATTGTTATTATTAAGCTGGGGGCTCATGCTCTTAAAGTAGCAAGTAATTTTGAAAATAAACGAAATCTGAAGCTAGTGATAGCACCAATTTGAAAGCTGAGTTAGACTCTCAGGCAAGCCTTTTACACACATAACAAATTTTTACCAAAAATATCCATCTTAATTTTTCGTATAAGGCTTCACGTGAAGCTAGACAACCAAATGAAAAAGACCATTGTATCTTGTTACATTTTATGTAAATATTGGAATTCGAATGCAAACTCAACTAGCAACTAAGCAAAGTTAGATTTTAGCATATTCATTTGCATGTAAAAATCTTCTTTTCAATGTTTGCCTTACTATACATAAATAAACCGAGAGTCCCTCTACTGATTTCAGCAAAATGTTTATTTCACATTTCGAAGTCCCAAAGACCATTTTTGCTGTGCTCTCTAATAATCACAGACTATCCTGTACCACAATTTCTTTGATCAGACAATGAAATCGAGAAAGGAAGATAAAAATATGCCCAGGTGGCTATAACTAAAGCAAAACTGTTAAAATGAAATTGATATTTCAAAAAGCCAGTATGCATATCAATTTACTTCAAATAGTGCAATGTTTGTAAATAAAAATTTTGTGTGTGCACTATGCGATTGCAGTCGAATTTTAATTTACATAAGTATTCGTACATAAAATTCATGTGACTACATACATATTCGTAGCATGCGCATAAAATGAGGTCACACACATTTCTCTTGCTAAGTCGGTGAATTAATTGCAAAACAATTATAGGCGGACTCCCATGGGAAGCAAATGCTAGCATACATATCTACATATGTATGTATTTATGTATGAATGTATTTACACACTTGTAGATATGTATATATTAATATGCACGCAGTTAAGTAAAACTTGTATCTGAATTCAAAGAGTTATGTTTCGCACGAACGCCCTGAAATACTGAACTTAATGAATATTTCATTTATTTCACCACTGGGAAGACGACACCTCTGCAAATGAAAAAGTGAAAGGCATCCGTTTGAACAGATAGACGACTTAAATAGACAGTTTGGCTGACAGGAAAACAAATAGTCGTCGAGTAAATAATTCGCGAATCACAAAATTTGTTTGTTTTACTTAATATGTATGTATGTATGTAGGTGTGATGTGATTTTATTTGTGTTCCTTGTGTGAATGTCAGGTTTTAAATACATGTATATGTATGTATATGCATCCGTTTTGTTGCCATATGTTGCTGAATTGTGTAAGAACAGTTAAAAAATTACTAATTTAATATATATTTATATAACGAAGACTTCAAAATTCGACAGGGCTTACTTAATTAATGTGAATATAAAGGTGGAAAACGATTTTAAGAGAACAAATTTATTTAAACTTAGCGGTTTCATGGCAAAAAAAAACATGAAAAATAAATACATACATATTTACATATCTTCACGTTTTAGCTTTACGCTCGTATCTACAGGTCAGTAATTTTTTTAGAAAATCGAAATAAATAAGTCTTTGAATTTTTTTAAACTTTCTTCAATATAATAATTACTAACGCCATTTAAATTTTTTTTTATCGATTTAACCCGTTTGAACGATGATTTTTGATATTTGTTCGAAAAACTCAAACCTACTTGTGATTCTGTTGAGATTGATGTGAAACATCCGTGAGGCGCTTTAGTAGTCGCCAGTGCTGCAGCGATACCCAAACGTTCCACCTCAAACAGAGCTGATTCGAAGGACGGTTGTGAAGTGGAACAAATTTTGTTAACATCAGATTTAAGCAGCAGGCAGGCAAACTTCAAAGAATTCTATCATATATCTAGGCAGACAGTGGGGCCAGAACGAACCAGTGAACAAATTGAGTTTCAGCTCTAAATTTTTTGCCAATTTAAGATTATTTTTTTGTTTTTTTTTTTGCCGCTCTGCAAATCATGCTATACGATAATTTTAGAAGTAATCATATCTTTCTTAATTTATTAAGGTCACAAATTTAATAATTCAAAAAATAAAGGGTTTGGATCGATGATTTTTCTCACTAAAGATTATATCTCTAATATAACAATTTCATCCGCTTGTAATTCATAAAGATGCGAATGGTTCCACTTAAAGGTGGATTTCAAGTTGGTTATTTTATATTAAATGAAAAAAGACTTTCAATAAAAAGGTGAGTGCTGAAAAATATTACAAATTTGCACCTGAGTACGGTTTTGATGCTTCATAGATTTGTTGGCTAAATTCGAATATTGTTTTTTGAGCATTAAATAGCTTCGTCTTTTTGAAAGTTCAAAACACCGATATTTTAAAATGTCTCGAAAACTTTCTACTTTAATAATGTGGACTATCATATTTGGATTCAGCGGACAATCCCTGCAATAAAACGCCAAACTAGTCAGAAAAAATTATAGTTTACAACTAGAATTACCTCTTTGAAATTGAACTAGCATAAATACAAAGATATTTATTTATACCTTTTTTTATTTGACAATATTGACTTGCATACATTAAATGTACATACGCCTTGTGCCCCAGCATTTGGATTAGATTTTCTTTGTTGGTTTTAAACTAGTAGAAGAGTGGTACATCTGTTTAGACCACAGTTGGACTTGTATATTTTTGTCTATTTTGTACTAGTATGAGAGTGCTATATTTCTGATCAAAATCTGACAATTGCCATCTCGTAGGACATCCCTTAAATGTACATTGATAAAATCGATAACTTGGTGGTTTACTGGGTAATAGCTGTTGTCTCATATCTCATATCACAATAGTTAGAATGTTGACGTTGATGTCGAGGATTATGATGTTGATGGAATCAAAAATTTTACGATTGTTTTATGTTTTTATTGCATTTTGGCGCTGGAAAGTAATTTACCCATTCAAATACACACATATGCATAAAAATACCCATACATACAGGTACACATATACATAAACACGAATGCAAACACATAGGAAAAGTATTGTCTATATTAAGGCATGTCAGCGGCGCTTTAAGGTAAAAAGGTATTCCCAAAAGAATATGAAAATACTACATTTAGATACGAACGTATTGGCGAGTCATTTCTTGCTTAAAGTATCTTCCGGATTTTTTCTTTTCCTTTACTTTTTACACACCTTTTTGTGTTTATTAATTTTCGTTACTTTGCCGTTTTTGAGATTTCGAATATTCGCGAAGGTCGATGGGTCGATGGGTCGAAATTTCGTCATAGTAAGGTCTCTGGTAAGTATGTCACTCTTTACTCATCCGTAAACTGGATCTGCTTGGTTTTCAACCTGATATCCTCTGTTGGATGTCTTCTTATCTCTCCGGTAGGACGCAAAAGGTAGTTTTTAAAAATTTTCATTCTGGGATCATCGATGTTTCCTCGGGAGTTCCTCAGGGCAGCCACCTCGGACCGATTCTGTTCCTGCTATTCATAAACGACATTTCTACAGTAGTAAAGTATTCTAAAATATTGATGTACGCGGATGATGTTAAACTTTTTAAGACTTATGCCTCGGCTGAAGAAAGATCCTTGCTACAGCAAGATTTGGACAGCATAGTCAATTGGTGCAGCATTAATTATATGCCGCTTAACCTTAACAAATGTAAATTCATGTGCTTTTCTCGACGAACCATTCAGCCGGCCTCCTACAAAATAAATAACTACGTCCTAGAACATGTAAACAGTTTTGTTGACCTGGGTGTTGGTATGGATTGTAAACTCAATTTTAATTTTCATATTAGTTCCACAGTTAATAAAGCAAGGGGTGTACTGGCTTTTGTAAAGCGTTGGTCAAAGGAATTCCGCGACCCGTATATAACTCAAACACTTTTTACTTCATTAGTAAGACCAATACTGGAGTATGGTTCCATAGTTTGGAATCCTCGTTATCAGGTCCACTCAGACCAACTAGAGTCAATACAAAAACAATTCTTACTTTTTGCTTTGAGAAATCTTCGATGGGATTCGCCATACAATCTTCCCCCTTACACTAGTCGTTTAAAACTTACTAATCTTCCTACTCTTTCGAGTCGCAGAGAAATGTTAGGTATAATATTTCTGGTAAAATTAGTCAATGGATGGATCTCAAGTCCATTTCTTCTAGAGCAAATTAATTTTAATGTACCCTCCCGTGCAACGAGAAACTTTAAACCACTTTTCTTGAAACTATGCAGAACTAACTTTGAGTTGAATGAACCGTTTCGGGGTTTATGCCAAGACTTTAACAATCATTCCAGCACCTTTGATGTATCGGACTCACTTTTTATAATTAAAAGAACTATTCTATCCTCTCTTAATAACAGCTAACGATCCAATTTTCTTACTTTGCATTTCTCTAACTTTGTATTCGGCTGATGAATTCTTATTCTGTAGCTGAGCAGCTTGGGATCTCGACGCTTAACAAACTTTCTTCTGTCACGACTCGGCACTATATTTAAAAAACATCCGTACGTTATGCGGATTGAGCCCCTCGTGCCGGTTGGGCGGGGAAGTGGGTTTCCGTTGGGTTATAATAAAGACGCCACTGGTGTGCGTATATTTTCTATGCATGTATGTATGTATGTACATACTATACATATGTATTTGTAAATAAGTTTATATGACTTTTGATTACTGTTGAAAGTAGTTAAATTGAAATTGCTTGAATTTCTGCAAAAATACATACACGAGTATGCAATTTTATTTGTGACGATATACTACAATTTTTAGCTGTTCTTCTCTTTGTATACAAAATAGATTATAATCGAGCTATTCGTTGACTGCTATTGTGTACAGCAGAAAATAATAATAAAATAAATTGATTCGGTAAAAAGGTAGATTCTTTGTTCTGCACTAGTTTCGTTTCGATATTTCAGTTGGACTGGCGCTAAATCACAAAAAAAAAAAACCGAACGAAGTCAAAGATTTCGTATACATTTACATAAATTTAAATGGAACTAAATTTTATTATTTTCTTGTTCATAGTAATGAAATCTAACGCTGGAGTGCTACCCAAGACTGAGCAAGCAATTCGGCGAGAGAAAACCCACTCCCCACAAGCCTCTTATTATGCCCGTCCTACTCGTATTACATATATGACGCAAAGGTATGGACCATGTCAGCAAAGGAAGTCCTTCCCAAAATTAAAAGAAGAAACTAAAAGTTATGCTGAGTGTCACTTAACAGCTCCAAATTTGTTTCGTGGAGATCCCAAATTTAGACATGGCGTCATATCGGTAGCTTGATTTCGTGCTATCAAACGCGGCCCTAAAGTCGATGAAAGATGGCGCAATTGCAGTATTTGACGTGCTGGTGTGTGGTGAACTTATCAGGCTTAAACCCATAGTGATTTTGTCAGATCACTTAATTTATAAAGGGCTTCAGTCTTTCATACAAAAACGTCGTTAGAGCCTACAAAAAAATAAATTGAGACATCAATGGATTTTAAACAATTAAACCTTCGGATGTTTTGTTGTTCTCAATCCACTTACACGCTTCTAATAGACGCTCGTCATCATCGTTTTTCTCCTTCGGGATTTTTGCACAAACTAGGCGAACAGTGATAAATTTAGCTTTGATGCGAATTGCATTAATTCCTTTTCTAGTGAAAGTGAACCTGGGAGTTTGTGCTGGACTTTAAAGCCAATAGCAAATTTGTGCGTCATTTCATCGCATCACTAGTACACGGTGTATACCTTGTACTAGAGAGTGGCAGCTTTATATCAAATATATGGACGACATCTAGTGATTGAATAGATACATATTCCTCTAGGATGTCTTTATATTCAAGGTGCCTATACATACGTAAATCATAGTGCGTTTTTCATTTGTGGGAGCTGTCAACGTTTGTGGAGGTAATTATAGCTTTTTTATATCTATCTATATATATAAAAAAGGAGCCTAAAATGTGTGTTCGTTGGTAAGGGGTGTTTGAAGAGATGTGTCTTTCATCATTTTTCCCAAGATGGCGGCGCATCTCTTTAAACGTTTCTGGAGCGTTTTTATCCATCCTTATTCTTCAACTTGAGAGGAATTTGAGAAGCAGGTAATTAGACATGTCTTAACTTGCTAACTATGAAAAACATCGTATAAAAAGTGCCTTTTAATAATGTCGAGAGGTGGCGCTGGAGTCGAGATATTGCTAAAATCCGTATTTGCAGACCGATTTGATTGAAATTCAAAACATTTATTAGGCTCCAAACATAAATAAAATAGACTTGATAGGTGGCGCTGGAGTCGACATATTTCTAAAATCCGTATTTACAGACCAATTTGATTGAAATTCAAAACATTTATTAGGCTCCTATACATAAATACTTTGTGTGTAAATAGACTCGATAGGTGGCGCTGGAGTCGAGATATTTCTAAAATCCGTATTTACAGACCAATTTGATTGAAATTCAAAAGATTTATTAGGCTTCTAAACATAAATACTATGTGTGAAAATAGACTTGATAGGTGGCGCTGGAGTCGACATATTTCTAAAATCCGTATTTACAGACCAATTTGATTGAAATTCAAAACATTTATTAGGCTTCTAAACATAAATACTTTGTGTGAAATAAACTCGATAGGTGGCGCTGGAGTCGAAAGTTTTTCTAAAATCCGTATTTAAAGACCGATTTGAATAAAATTCGAAACCTTTATTAGACTTCTAAACATAAATAAACAACAATTTTTAGTTAAGGAACAGCAATTACCTTATGCAAAAATTACATGTGTTATTATAAATTGTGAAGTCGAACTCTTTTTCTAAGATGTTCCCGGTGGAACAGGAAAGACGTTCCTTATCAGCTTACTACTTGCTTACTATATGCTCTTACTGTAAAAATTTTATTAAAATCGGTTAGGTACTTTTGACGCCTATAAAGGACATACATACATAACATTTTTTCTATTTTATATATAAGGATAGATATAGAAAAATGAATTGCCACATGTATGTTACCGCATAATTTGAGAACGGCTGAACCGATTTGGTTGATTTATTTTTGTTGTGCTCACAGATGCCAAGACTTATCTACCACTTGTCACTTACTTGAAAATTTAAACTTAAATAAGTTGATAAGATAAACTAAATATTACAATATGTGTGTCCAATGGAAGGTATTTGAGAAATCTTTGACTAAGAAATCTTTTTAAATAGGGCATTTTTCCACACAAAAATCCTTTAAAGGCGCAGCGAAGCACGCCGGGTATTTGCTAGTCTTTCTATAAAACTATGTATAGTTACAGCCAGCAGGCATTCATAATTAAACTTTCAGACATAAGCATATACACAAACATGTATGTATACATTCATACGATTATATGATATATGAATAAATGCTCCTGTCTATCACCATATTTTATACAGCCATATGCTTTCTAGTTCGTCCTTTACTTGTGGAGCCTCTACTCGTATGTACACCAATACTTAGTATTTACTACTTATACCCGTATATTTATATATGTATGTATGTGTATATGTGAGTGTAACCTCTGTTGGTCATAGCATTTGTGCTAATTTATGTGCTCATGTTAATTGACAGCTTAATTTCCTTGACAAATGCGATTTGCGGCTCCGTTTGAGGTGCCTTTGTAAACGTGCCCACAACGATGGCGAGTTCCCATAGAGCGCTGCAGACGATTTGTGTGCAATGAAATGAAAGAAAAAAAAAATAAACAAAAATAAAAAAAGGAACTGTGGAAAAGAAAACTTAAGTGGAAACTAAAGAAAGTAAAAGTAGTAGAGCAGCAATGCGATGCGTGTCTGAGAATACTTACGTGGCTCAATGCACAATAGAGAAAGCACAATTACAGTGACACTAACAAACGTGCATACATTTGTTTGTATGTATGTGTGTGTGTATTTATGCGCTTACGTATTTGTGCGCCGTGTGTAATAGATGGAAAAACTTTGCCACAAACCCAACTTTGGCAGCGTTTTGCGCCTAACGCCTCACACCTCACGCCTCACGCCATCCGAAGACGATTATTTATTTTAATACCCTTTGACTTAAAAACAAAACACATACACACATACTCTCGCACTTATGTGTACATACATACACTCTCACACGCCCATCATATTAGTTGTCAATATAACTCTCCACCTTTTTGCTTTCCTCACTCTCTTTCTTCATTCGCTTAATCGTGTTGCTGTTTATTTACGTTTCCCTTTATTTTGCTTTGTTTATCGCGGTTTCCCTCTATAAACATATCCAAAGGGGACAGGTTCAACAACAGTGTAATATTGCCGATAAGAATCTAAGGAAATTGACACCCACCTTGAAAAGCAAAGAAAGAAGAAAAAAAAAATGTGAAACACACAACTTTTTTTTAAATGTTCGACTTTTAAAAGGATGTCTCAAGCCACACTTGTGTTTTTATTTTCTTTTCAACTATTTCGTTTCAAATTTTCATTGAAACATATGCTTGCCTGCTTACATACATTAAAATACCAATTTGCGTTTCCGCCTTACAAGTTGAAGGATAAAGTCCTTCGCGAAAATTTATACTGACATGCATTTAATTTAGTGCTTCCTTCAGAAAGCCACAAGGATTACAAATGCCAGCACCGACATCAAGTATTTTGCTAACGACATAATAAGAATTTTATAGGCCACTTTCTGGGCCAGAAACATGCACCTGCACATGCTCGTATGTATCTATCTATATACATATGTATGTATGTATGTATGAACATAGGCCAAAATCTTTAAGAAGGGCAATATTTAATAAATTAGTGGATTTTAAATCAACTATTACTGACAGTCAATGTTGAGCCTTTTAAACACTTTGGATGTAAGTATGTATGTATGAAGGTACTCATCTCATATATTTTCAATTATTTAACAGTCTGTTGCAGCTAACTTGGCACAGTGCCTCATCATTCTAATGTATAAACACACAAAAAATATTGTATTTATACCTTTTTATGAAAATAAGAGTTGTTTATTTGAATAAAATATATTTGCCGCTTTAAGAAAATGCGTTCCATGATATGGATAAATATATTTTCGAACTAGATTATAGTCGTACTAGTCACTTTGAAAGAAGAACCTGTAAGGATTGGAACATTTATTCGGTTATTTGAAATATGTCTGTAATTATAATTACACTATAGTGTTTTCGTAATAAAGATTTTGATTTCTCAAACGTATGATTAAACAAATTACTTTTAATATTATTAGCAAAAAAAAAAAAAAATTGTGCTTGTTAAAAATATTTGCTTTGGAAAATATATTTTATTTTAGTATTTGTTGTTATTGTTAAATTAGGCTATTCGATCTAATTTCTTAAAAAGTGGGAACATTTTTTTTTCTTGCACAAAAGAAATTAGATCGAATAGCCTAAATTAACAATAACAACAAATACATTAAAGAACTCGATCAAATAAGCTCAAAAATCAATATTTTATTTTACACAAAATAAAAAGTTGTATTCCAAATGCGAGTACACAATAGTGGAAAATCAATTAAAATTAAATAGTTAAAGAAATCCGAAGAGGAGTGATAATTTTGGCTGATACTTTTCAGATAGCCTTTACATGAAGCCAAAGTCTCGCAAAATAGCTTGAAAAAGAAGCAAAATTATTTTCATTATTAGGTTTAGTGAAAGTTCCTACATGTATGTATGTAAACAGGACTGTGAATAATTGATTACACATTTTACTCATAATATTGATTAATCAAAGCAAAGTATTCGAATATTTTTGTTTTTGATTCATTAGAATCATGACCACACCATTAAATTGAAATGTTAAATAACCAATTTTTCGCACAACCCTAGTAACAATATATTATTGTTGTATTCACAAAAAATATTTTCGAATTGAATTTTTAACAAATTGAAAAATTGCATTGAAATGCGAGAGAGAGAGAGAAATAATAAAATTGGTATTGCATTAAGAGCAAGGCATGAAATGATGTGGTGGTATGTGGACAAATAAAGTAAGTTTTATCTTTTATTTCCTTTTGAAATATTTAAAATATCTGTTCGAGATACCTTTGGAGGTTAGTTGGTGAAAGTTATATGTTAGAAAATCGAGAAAATAAAGTTTTAAATTTGAATTGATATTGTTTCTGTTCGAGAATACTTTTTATTAAAATTAAAAAATAAATTCTCCGAATTTGTCAATACGACGTGAACCGAATCTTGTATTTCAGTTGAATTAAAGTATTCGAAATAAGTAAATCTGCATAAATATAAATTAATTTTCCTTCTATGTATGTAGATTGTCTATGCCTTACATGTTAACAAATTCTGGTTAGTTGTTTTACATTTATTTTAAATTCCAACAAATTGAACCGAAAAAATATTTTAAAGTTGCTTCATTTTTACTTTTCACTTTGTTGTATGAAAGTGAGTTAATTTCAACTTAACTATAATCAGTTGTGTTGCGAACAACTTCTCACACAAAAATAACAATCCAATAAACTATATAACTTTTTTTTTGAGGTTTCGACAGTGATTTTCAATTTTAAAAGAAAAGTTAGACAAAAAGTTATCAAAGTTATTAAAAATTTAAATACTCGTAGCATATTGATAATGTGTTATTGATTGTGTCAAATAATTTTTGAAATTGAAACTATTTTTTTATTTTGTCAAAAATGTTGTGGTTTTGACGATCATTTTAATGCTAAAAAATGGAAAATATTTATTTTGTACTGGAAAGATATTCCATTCTGTAAGCGATACTATTTTTTTATCAATATTTAAAATCACATTTTCAAAATATAATTGTTATTTTGTCACATTAAAAGAAGTTTTGTTGGCCGTAAAGTGGATACAATTTTACTAATAAACCTAGTTTTTTGTTAATTTTACGAAAGCATTTTTGGTGAAAAGTTTGCCAGATATTTTTGAAGCATTTTTTAATATATTCTATAATGATTCCTATATGGTATGGTAGGTAGGGTTATTATTTAGAGTTGAACTTAGACAAAAAAAAATTTAAAAATTATCTGACCGAATTATCATTCATTATCTCTTTATACTTTAATGATAGAAAAATCATATTTCTTTTAATAATTCAAGCAGAATTTATTATACAGCTAGTTCGCATTGCGTGATGCGATAGCGATTCACTACTAAAGTATTTTTGTACTATACAAAAACCTATTAATAGCATTTAAACGCTTATTAAAATGGAAAGTTGTTTACTGCAGCGATACTCGGTATCAATCGAAACGATTGACAGTGTTGTGTTTTTTTGTTTTACCAACTCGGACGACCAAAAAATCGTTTTAATGCATTCAAATCGCTACAGTTTTGCAAAAATACGAAATAAAAAAGCAGATCATAAATATGTAAGTATATATACACTAGAATTCCCTTTTATTTTTTCTACAAATCTTAAATTTTTTTTTTTGATTTTTCATCATTTTTATACCTTGTGCGCCGCTACATTTTAGTATAATGATTTTATTCCTCCGCATTTAACACAGAGAAAGGTTTGGTTTTTTTACCTGCCAAAAGATATAAAGAGTTTAACGCAGATTTCCGCGTAAATTTAGCTTTTCAAAGTTATATGCTGTTGCGTATACGCAACATTAGAAGCTTACCAAGGTCGATTTAAATACTCAAATACTGAGCCGTTTTGATTCAATATAATTGATATATTAATATGTAACTTATTGCTTCAATAAATGTTTCGACCCGCTTTTTATTTGATTTTGAAAATAATAATTCGGACAAAAACGCCATATCTAACAAACAGTTTTTCCAAATGGAGAAAATTTTTACACATTTAACTTCAAAATTCATTAAATGTTTTTATTGAATTTTGTTATATATGTGTATACGTGGCAAAAGTAAAAAAGTGCAAATTTTTGACAAGTTTTGATAATTTTTTTTTTTTAAATGAGCTAAAATACAATTTTTGTTGGAAAAAATGAAGAAAAAACAACAACACCAAAGCGTTAGAAGTTATAGTACTATTTCGGAAATCACCACATTTCCTCATCAGACTTCTTTCTTCACGGCTCCCGCGGGAGTCGATCCCGCGCCACCACGTAACACTGAAGTCAGCGTCAATTTTCTAACAAAAATTGGCCTTTAGCTCATTTAAAAATAAAATAATGAAATTAAACAGGTCAAAAACAACAAAAATTTTTAAATTTTTATTTGGATTCAATTAACTTTTTGTAAAAGTCTAACTTGGCAAAAAAAAAAACAAACATTTAAAATCGCGATTTCAAACTTTGTACCTAAATATATAAAAAACCGTATAATTTTAACAAAATTTCCAAAAAAAAGAAAATTTTTGTAGCCACTTAATTTTTGAAAAAATGTACCAAGTAATTCAATTTAGCGCTATCTGAACGCCGCATAAGTATCAAGTGCCTATGAAATTTTGTTGATTTTTGGCGATTTTTTAACAAACGGTCTTGTGGATTTTCTTGCCATGTCTCTAATTTTCAGAGTTTGTTCCTTAATTTTGTGATATGGAACAATTTGGTATCGCTAGGGCTGAGGTATTACTTTTGCGCTTAAAAATATATATACAAAACAAAAGGTTTTATAAGCCACATTTTTCAAAACAAAGGCAATATATACATACTTTGTAGCCAATTCATGAATATTCCTCGATTTAAAAAAAACTTGCGGAACTGTAAATGTTAGCGAAGAGATATTCTGGAGAAATGCTATTTGTTATGCGCTTCACCAATATATTTTCATATCTAATGAGCTATGGTAGTTATAGGATTTTCGAATTTAAAATTTCTCCTTTAAATTCCTGTATATTCAAAAATAATATTCAATTTTTAAAGGAGTTTTATTTTAAACTTTTTCACTTTTTTTATTTGAATCGAAATTCAGGAAAGAATTATAAAAAATTTTGTTTGTAGTTAATTCTTAAAATATTTCGTAAAAAGTTCATATCGATCAATACCAAAATTTCTTTAAGTTCAAATTTCGCTAAATTTGGTTGCTGAAAAAATTAGTTTTTTTCGTTCTATCGACCATCGGTAAAAGCTCACACGAACTTTATTGTAAATATATCGAGTGGATTTATTTTGTCCCAGATATTCTTTAATATTAATTCTCTTCACTCTTTCGCCATCTAATAACACGCTTCTCAACCATGCAGCGAATTAAGTTTCTCCTGTTTTTATTGAGAACGTAGTTAAACAACAAAAAAAAAAAACAAAATCATGACTTCGCTGTCGAGAGCAAATGAAACTCCAGAGATTTTAAACCGACAAAATGCGTTCACTTAGTCAGAACATTAACTTTTTTTTCATAACAAAGCATGAATTCCGAATAAATAAAGGTTTCAACACTACTATTGGTACACGTACTTACCAATTATTATAAAATCGACAATAAATGGAAAGTACTACCCAGTAAGAGTAAGAAAACTTGCTTAGTTTGACATGAAGGAGCTGAATATTTTTTTTTTACCATGTAAGTTAAGTTCATCTCATTTGACTCTACTTAAAATGACAAAATTGGTAACTATTACAAGTCTATATGTCAAATTTAAACTTTTGCGCTTTTAAATAAAAAATTTGCATCAGAATTAATTTTCTGATTCTCACTTATATAAATAAGTATGTATATACATAAGTAATTAAAATGATCAATCAAATTATTTTGGGTTTACAATTTTGGTTTTATAAAATCTTGAACTGACAAACAGTGCTTTTTGATTCACTTTCCAAAGATGCTCTGTCATTTAGGTAAACAATTGTAGTAAGTTTAATTAAATCATTTAAAAACATTTATTTTTTCAGAATTTTTACAAGAAGTATATATATGCACGTATGTATGTAAGTAAGTGTATAAATATTTGTAATTGTTAATGTTGCTGCTACCAGACGCCCAACTTAAAAGTTAATACTTTAATTTTGTCAAGCATTTAAATGATCGAGTAAACCTTGTACATGTATACCACAGCCGCTCACTACATGGTTAAGCGGGATTACCTGGAAATTTCTTTGCACTGACATACATTTTTTTGCTATTTACAGCAGTATTTTGTTTTTGAAACCCATATTTCTATTAGCGCTTAAATATATATTGTTATACATACTTATTTATCATTTTATAATTCAAGTGCACTCAATATCACAATTCAGATTCGTTTAGCTCTATACATCTGTATGTATGTATGTACATATGTACATTACGCTACTTGGCAGTGTTTATTCAACTGCAAAACACTTTTATAATTTCTCAAACATTTTATATACTTCTTTTTGTTATTTCAAGAATTTCTTCATAATTTTAGCTTTGTTTAAAAACAATATCCAGGTGTATATGTAAGAGTTAGACACAATAACACTTGATTTGCGTTCTAGCAAAAATGTTTCATTAGCCGTTCCACTGTAACACGGCGACGTTGACTATCGAACTATTTAGGTCCACAAAATTCACAAGTTGCAAGTACTGGCTTACATACGCTTGTATGTATGTAATGTAATGTAATGTTTTGCGTACGAGGAGTATTTAAAAATAGTATACCAACTAAAGTAAAAATATACACAATTAGTGCGAATTTTCTTTCCATACAATTTTAGCTTTGCTTTCTTGCCTTATTCCGTTTTTTTTTTGTTTGCTATGCATTGGTAAAACTTTTAGTCTATATTTATGTGTATATATGTAACTATGTGTGTGTGTGTTTGTTGCTAGTTGTGGTGCATGTGGTTGCATATTGTGCACTATGCATTTTACAAATCACTTTAAAATTGATTGGTGCCGAGCAGGGGCATTAATTATACTTATGTATAATACTAAACTCTTGTTCTCTTGAAAAATTTTCAGATAAAATACAATTTATTCTCAAGCATACTTTAGTGTCAAACCCTATTAAAAGTCCGTAATAATTAATTAAATTTTCAGCGGAATTCTACGCTAAAAAAAAAAAAATTATTATTACGCAGCTCTTTGGCTCATTTAGCTTTAGAATAATAAAAAGTTAGCTTCAAGTAGCTCAAATACCCGTTCGTAATTTCTTTCCCATAAAAAAATCTCCACCCTTTAGTAAAAAAGTGTGTCTAAAATCACGCTATTTGAAACTTGAATACTTGAATTAAATCAGCTACAAGCTACAGCGGCAAGCTCAAAACATTGTTTTAATTTGGTCCTCCACCCTTGTGCACTGGAGGGGGGGCCTTTTGACATTTTTAACGTTATTTTTCCTTTGATTAATCCCCATTCGTTTTCAATTAAAATACAATTTTTTATATGCATTTAGTTGAGAAACTTTGTAGATGAGGCATTGCATACTATTTCAATGAAAAATTGAGTATGTTGTAGATATGACAAAACGACTGAAAATTAAAAAAAATGTTATGCAACTTTAAAAATGTTAAGTGTCTCGGCTTAAGTCACTGTTTATCACTGCTTAGCTCGCAAAATATAAGTTCTTTAAAATTTTTAAGTTCCTACTTTTTTATAAAAAAAAATTTTGTTTTTTTTAAGTAAAATTTTTCATACTTTTGTTAATAGAAAAGAACAATTTGCTGAAAAATCATGTTTGCACAATTATCAAAATATATGTGATAGAAATAAGAATAAACTGATCAGTTTTTATTAACAAAAGTATGACAAATTTTACTTAAAAAAAAAACAAAAATTCAAAGGTTATTGAATAGCAAAGGAGTGTGCCTACATATATTTTTAAAAATATTAAAGCAATTAAATGCAAACATAGTTGTTGTAGCATGCCATGTACAAATTATTATATATAAAAATAGCACCTTTTAACTTATTGTTTGTAAACAATGAAAGCACAAATAAATAAAAAAAAAGAAAATCTTAATGTAAAAATTTCCAAATCCCAAAATACTTAATATCGAACAAATTCTCGTAAACAAAAACTGCATTCAATAACAATAATAAATAATTTCTGTAGAAATTCCAACATCATAAAGCAAACCGCCAAAATTATTGCAAACAATTTTGTTTGAACTCAAAAATCACTACATCATAAAATAATACCGACCAATTTTTTTGTAAACAAAGCGCGCACGCGGTTAAATGAAAACAAACAATTTTTATTACAAAAATCACAACGAATCTACTTCATAACACAAAACTAGCCAAATTATTGATAAATATAAGGTAAAACTAACCAAATTATTGATAAATAAAGATCATGTAAGTCACTTTTCAATTCTCAGAGTTCACTATTTGATCACAAAATAATATCGTTAAAATTTTTATGGTCATTGTATTATAAAAACGGTTTGTCATTTTACTTATACTGTTTTTATTATTTTCAATTATTTTTTTTTAACCACAAAATTTTCGGGGTTTTTTCTATATGACTCCAAATAGTTGTATGCCATTTATAAAACTTTGAATTCCAAAAAATTGCAACCTAAAAATATCTGCGTCATAAGTTGACAATACCACACAATTATTGTAATCGCTAAGAATGCATTGCTATTAGCCATTAGCCAAGCTGTTAAAGTTTGATATTGTTTATGAGTATCATAGCTAATATTTTAAATTTCTATAACCACATTCGCTACACTGTTTTATTGCTTTTTTTTGCTGAAGCGTCATACAATTTGTTTTATTTTCTGTACTTGCCATCATCAACTTTTTAGTCAACAACTGATCAACACATTCCAGAGGCACACTTCAATGGCATTAACTATGCATTCTGCACAACTGCTCACATGCATTCGCAGACACACACACACACATGCATGTATGTAAGTATTTACGAGTATACGCATAGATGCATTTAATATTTACACCCATCAAGAGGCAAATCAATCACGAAATAAGAATTTTTCAGAACCATTTATTTTAATTGGGAGAAATTGCTACATTTCTATTTTATTTAAGTGGACTTTAATTGAAATGAAATTAATCGGCGCTGTTATTGTTGCTTTTGTTGTAGTAGTATTACTAGCAGTAGTAATCTGCTTAAAGCCACCACTAATTTTAACCAAAATGTATGCCGCTTAATGACTTAATATTAATTTTTTTTGTCGTTTTTTCGCATTTACCGAAAACGAGTATATAAAAATGATTAAATTTAAATAAAAACAAATTCAGCATTAATACTCAATATAATTGCAATTCGCACCTTTTTGAAATAATAATTAAAACTTGTTTATGCACGCAAAATCGACGTTCTTCAATATTTCGTGCCGTTTTTATTGCCGTTTTTTTTTACATAAATATACTGTGTTACACACACTTTTCTTTATTTTAAAACGATTTTTTTCTCCTTGTTTTTCGATTTATTGCTATTGTTATTGATGCTGATATTCTGTATATTTTCTTATGTATTTATGTATGTGCATGGGTATGTATGTATGTATATTTTTAGATGTTGTTGCTGTTGATGTATTATATTATTCTTTTTAATTAGTAAACACAACACCAAAGAAAGGAACTTGACGCTATTTTTTATCCGTTCGCTCAACTTTGCAAATCATACGTCGACACCGGTTGTTTTACTACTGTTGAGTGAAATTTTCGCAAGCAAAACGAAAATGAAAACGTTAACGAAATTGAAAATGAAAATGAAACAGCAACAAGGCAAACAGCAACAAATTAAAAACGAAAGCAGCCACTCACCAACCAACCAACCCACCCACCCACTAAGAATTGAACGAAGCAGCGAACATCGAGCAGTGAGCAGAAGTACGAGTTCTATGTGTATGCGGAGTCACGCATTTGAGTATTTTGTGGAGAAGTATGTAGGGTGCTGTGGCGAGCGCAATATAGAATGGCCACATTACACGTACATATGTATGTATGTATGTAAGTACATATGTAAGTATTGCAGTCCGACTGACTGTAAGTGCACATGAAGAAACGCAGTGAGGGGTGTGTCAAGTGAAATTGTGGAGCGCGCGCGCCAAAGCGGACCATCATTAAAAGCGTCAATGGGCCAGTAGTAGCAAAAGTCACAGCAAGAGCAACAGCAACACCAACAAAGACTGAAAAACTATGGGAGCAGTATCAACAAAGCGCCTAAGAATCCAAAGTGGGAAGACACGTACCATATACGAGGTTGGCGCAATAAGTCCATGGAAAGAAAATGAAACAATCTGGAATCCAACATACATAAAGAATGCTGCTCAATCTGCTTTGTCGAATAAACACACTTAAAAAATGATTTTTATTAAAGTAAACAAGTTTCGTAAATGCGCAAATCAGTCGTGTTTGAATGAATATAAAAGAAAGAGGAGAACAACTACACTTTTATTAAGTAGATATCTACTTAGCTGCTGGATTAGCATTGCGCAGGAACGACATTGCCGAAAATAATTTTTTTTCTGACTGCTAACATAATTTTTCAAGACAGCTATACTTTGCGTACCGCATAGATAAGGGATTAGCTTGTAAGGCTTTTTGTGCGTTGCTGAACAAATTTCCAGTCTTACAATTTACAATGAGCATTGTGGTTTACACTCACTACACAAGATGCTTAAAAAAATAAATAACTATAAGAAAATTATTAAAAATATTGTACCAAAATATCCTCGCATTTGCCAGAGAACTGTGTAAGGGAATGATCTGTGGAAAATTCTGGTAAAATCTGGCAATTTTTGGCGAAATGGGTAATAAAGCTCACATATTTTCTCTTGCGCCATCTATGGGGATATATTTAATATTACATTTTATGAATATCAACTTGATCGGACAAAAGTAACACCAAAAGGTCTAAGGAGTAAACTTTGAAAGTTTTCTGGAAATCCGTAAAGTAGTTTTTAAAACTATTATTAAATTAATTAAGAATAAAAGACTTCTATTTTACGTATACGAACATGCAATTTAAATGTAATATTTTATTATTAATATTTATTAAATATAAAAATTTAATATTTAAAAATTTTTTTTTAGGGATTCACTGAACCGCACTCGTACATATGTATATATATACGTATATATGTATGTATATGTATGTACTCAAGTGTGTAATACGTATATGTTCCAATAGCAACCAGTGCGTTTCGGTCTATAAATACAAGTGTTGAGCGTGGGATGCGGCGAGACAATTTAGACGCTACGGAAGGAACAAATGGCAAGAACATTATGTGCACTCAAGCAGTATTCGAGTGAAGCAACAGTAAAAGCAACAGCAACAGACTACCACAGAAAACTCAAAGCACAAACCCACCAACTTGGCAAGGTGGCAAAAAGACAGGCAGTCCAACAGCCATCCATGCATATGGCTGTACTATCACTGCGATTTTGTGTTTCGCATAGCTGTACGAGTTTAGAGTTACCATTTCAGTAGATTTTATAGCTGTGGGGTTTTGAGGAAGAAAGTCATTAACATCACGATTAATGTTTTAGTAAATTTTAGTCTTTTTAGAAATTTCGGTATTTTTATTTTTTAATTAGCACTGCCACCAAAAGAGCTCTAACAATATGAATAGAATCTGGTATTTAGATAATGTTACGCATTCTAATGTTACCATTCCTGACTGAGAGATTCATATATATTATATAATATTAAATTAAATATTACGATATGGGTATCAAATGAGAAGTAAAGTCACACAATTGAAATGTAATATTACAGGCATGTGATAACATCTCGGAAGCGGCTTTAAACATTTTGATACAATTTTGCATGTTGACGATAATCTACACTGAAAAGTTTCGCAATGCTACCTATTTCACACTCTTTAAAAATTGTAAATCTATTGAAAGATTTTTTACACCATTTTTTTTTACAAATAATTAGCGAAATTAGCCAGCTATAAAACAATTATTTTAATCAATAAATTACCCTGAGCGAATACGAGAGAAGTGATGTTATTTTTCTTGTAGGTCTTATCGGCTAAAACAAGAAACCAGAAATCAAATTTAACAAACACCCCCAAAATCTTGATTTGCCTTCTGAACTGGTTTTTAGTATCTCTGCACATTTGTGTTATGTGCCTGCAACTTAGCTAATTAATAGCCGTTTTTTTTTACCATGTTTGTGGCATATTTCATAAGATTATGTCTTCGTTTTTTTTTTTCAGAGTGTATGTCAATCTTAGCAATTTTCATGGAGACGTTACACTGTGCGACCTTTTAATTTGTTTTTAATTTTGTGGTTCACACGAAAACACTGTGCCGAACAGTAATCGTGGCATGTTTGCCCCTCAAACTAGCAGTAAGCTCGCTGATCTGCACTGAAGTGCAAGTCAAAGCAGAGGAAAATCATATCTATCTGCTGCTGGCAATGTTGCTTTGTTGTTATACGATATGTGGTACAACTCGAGCAGCGGAAGCAAAAGCAACATAAGTGAAATTGAACCAGAATGTACAGAGACGTCTACTAAAGCGGGAATAAAATGTTTGTATGTTTAAAACATACATATTTATGTATGATTATATTTATGTATATACTCGTATGTAAGCAACACAATAGCAGCAAGGGAAAAGGAAGCAATCACACCTTAATGATACACTTGAAAATGGAACACGCCGTTCACGTTTCAGTTGGCTAAGGTTAGGATGGGTGGTTCGTAGATAGGGCGCCACTACCGCATAATACATACCGCTCGAAAGTAAATGTACTCAATTGCAAAATGCTCAATAGCGAAACGCACTCATCACCTGCTGTGAGCTTACGGCGCACAGTCAGAGTACGAGTGGAGTCGTTATGTGCTGGAATGTGCTCAGAAAAGCAACAGTTAAATCTCTTAACGGTATTTGTGCAATAGCGTGCAAAACAAGAACGATAGAATACAAGATTGCGCCTTCCCGACGAAAAATGATGTGAAGCAAAATGCGTGCAACGTCACGAACACGGTTTTTCTGATAATCGAAAGAAATTGTAAACAAAAATGTGAGGTTAGGTTCTGCTAGGATTTCTAAATTTTAAAGTTTTTACCAATTACGGCACTTTATGCAACATATTTATATTCAAATAACTTCATTTATGCACTGTGTTTGATTGGATGCTTTGAAAAAAACTGCATTGCAGCATTAGGAGACACAAGAAGCTTAACTTGCTACCAAGTGCGCACAGCTACACTTTCACATCACTTTTAGCGAGTTTTATAGCCCCGTATCATTGATAGACTCTCTGATTTAACACTTAACACTGCGCACTTCATGTTTAATAACTTTATTTTAAATAAAATTGCTTTTAAGCATAGAAATTAAGTACAAACAATTGTATGCTTACAAACATACAAACAAAACTAACCGCGTTCTGTGACGTAGCATAAACAGCTGATTCTGTCAAATTTGCTGAGAGCGAATAGCGGTTTGCGGAAGGCGCAACCTCTGTATTTTCTAGATCGTGCGTGCAAAAGGTAAAGTGGAAGAAGACCAGTGTGGCTCCATGTTCGAGTGAGACGATGTATCTGCGTGTGTGTGTGTGAGTGTGCTTACAATGTGTGGGAATGCGGGCAGATGCCGCTCGCAGAGAGGGTTGTTTATGTCATCTTTGTTTTTCATGCTCGCACAATTACATATTTCGGCAAGTGAAATTTTGTTGTTGTTTTAACATTGCCCGCTTGTTGTTTTGCTTTGGTGGCGAACAGCGCACGCGTGGTAGCTGGCGGTAGCTGTTGAAAACCGCCACATGGGGTTTGTTGATTTGATGGACGCGGTGAAAGCTCATTCTCATTATTGTGTTGCAAAATGTGAACGTGATGATGCCATTCATATGTCAATGACGATTATCACGCTTGCTTTGTAATGTGAACCGTAATGATAATGTTTTCGGTTTCTGATTATTTTGCTCACTTTTTGTTGTTTTACCATCAACGGTGCTGTTGATGTTGATGCTGCCGCGATTATAATGAGTT
Source organism: Philophylla caesio (assembly GCA_963971545.1). NCBI lineage: Eukaryota > Metazoa > Arthropoda > Insecta > Diptera > Tephritidae > Philophylla > Philophylla caesio. The sequence goes on along the minus strand of OZ020606.1, from coordinate 96,269,793 downwards.
GAAGACAAAGATAATTGTGTGTGATATAATGGCAACGAAACGTTTGTGGATATTTATGTACAATATGTAGATGCGAGCGATAAATGTAGAATGAGCCGGTGAATGCGAGAGCCTTTGTGCAGCAAGCGATGTAATAACAGGCACAGTTAGGTAAATATTTGAGTTCAATGAATTTACACAAGCCATCAAAACCAAATAAAAATAAACAAACCAACTAGTTTTGTTGACATCGTCGAAGGGGCACAATGAAGTGCGTATTACAAGATATTGTGCGAGCGATAGATTAATCAAATATTTATTTATAAGTTTTGTTATAAGCAATCAAATCTCTGCGAAGTTGAGAACACAATGCGTACATTTTATTAGAATGTGAAATCGATTTGTTTAAAGCTTAATACGGAACAGCCAGGAAATTAGAGGAACAAAAGATAACAAATTCTACTAGAGGCTTTTATTCGATGGTTTTCCATCTGATATTTGAAAAGGCTGTGCATGGATTGAAAACTTTTGCTTTTACTCGGGAGGAGGCAAAACGTTTTTATTCTGCTCTTTCATATTTATACTACTAATAATACTTATAAGACGATTGCATAGATCTTTTGTTGGAGTAAACCAGTAGGCCTGCATGCCAAGTTTGTAGCTGGCAAGTGACGGGGCAATTCGACTGAGCACCTAAATAAGAAGTTGTACAAAATTTAGGGTCACCGAATGGTACGAGCCGAACTTTGTAAATAGTGTTAACATAATGGTGGAAAAAGAGGCGAGTCTATTCATATATTCAAAGAAGGCTCATTGCTTGAGAGTAGTGTATTAGGGAATCTCCTTTAGTTAATTTCTTCCGGACGCTTCTACTTAGCCATGAAATTCCGCACACCTTTTAATGACATGGCTGAGTAATTTCGAAAAAAGGTTATATCGGTTTCTGGTCTTTGTTCCACAGAGAGAAATAGTGCGGCTGACTAGACACGAGACGAGACGATAAGAGATCACTTGCTTAACTCCACAGGTTAATTATCGAGCTAAAGAGAGGATAATAAAAGCATTATAGATAGTTCTAAGCATGCCTCTCGATTTTGTGTCTAACCAGTCGAGCACACTTCACTCTAGGAAGACAATTTTTCGACACGTGGAACAGCTATGATATTCTGAACCTTTAAGTGGTATCACAGCGAGCCTGAGTGCCTTTACGGACAAGCGTAAGCGATAACTTAACCTAACATTGCTTAGACTAATTTCCAAGTAGAAACATGGTCCATGAACTGTCATTTTTGCTTTTGCTCTGACAACACAACTCTGCAAAAAAAAAGCATATTCTTTAGAGCAGTTCATGTTTCCTACATGTTTTAATAGGGTCTCTGAATCCAAATCTGAGGTCAGTTTGGCGCCATCACGTTAAGTTTTTACATAACATAAAAAAAAAAATTACAAAAGGAAATCAAAAAATATACTTGTGTAATCATACATAGGTACATTACACATATTACATATGTCAGTTTGTATCCACATCGGATATCCGCCATATTTATTATATAGTTACATACATTCGTACATACTTAAACTTTTTCAATAAAAATTTAAGCAAAATGTAATACATTTATAAACTGCTGCTCATATCAGACTACTTGTAAATATCGACGGGGCTAATTACCAAACCATCAACGGCATTACATCCTAACTTTTACATTTAAACATTTCAACTTTGAATGATTATGTTTAGTATATGTAACAATATATGTTTGTAATTACGTTTATTTAGAAGCATACATTAAATTTACGGTTTGTGGGCTAATCCACTTATTCACGCCTGCTTTCGTGGGAGTTTATGTATACACAACACTGTTGTGGAAATGAATGTATTTCCTTTGAATAATTACATTCAATGAACACCACAAATCACGCAAAATTTTTTTTGTAGATAAATACTAGTATGATTTTGCGTTGTGTATACATATGTACATAAGTAATTAAGTATGTATGTTTATATGTAGGTATGTGCAAATTGCTGTACGGATAGTTTCTAGTACATAGTCAAGTGGCACGTGGGTATGAGTGCTGTTTTCTATTATTTTTCTTTTTTAAAAAAGGTTTGTGGCGGCGCTTATAGAAAATGAAGTGCAATAAAATAGTGCAATTGAATGTGACACCTTTTTTTTCAAGATAAATTATTTGTTTAAAAAATATAAAGAAAATCCAAAACAAACCCAAAAAATGTTACATATACAATACATTTAATTTAAGGTCATGACTGGGAATCCATAAACTAGGAATAAAATAAAAGTAAACTAAGTAATTCACAAGTTCCGCCCTGCTAATTTTATGAGAATTCTTTCTTTTTCGAAAATTCCATGAATACTGGGCTAAGAGGAAACCTCCATGCAGCATGAAGATCTTAATGTTAGAAGCAGGGTTTGAGAATATGTCCAACAACAAAACATAATATCAAAAACATTCTCGCCAAAAAGCAAATCCAAACAATATATTAAGTACAACTTGAACGGCAAATAATATGAGAACAAAACCCTCTCATTCAAGAATGTTCTGAAATGTAATAAAATGACAGCAAAACTTTCGGAAATGTTTTGAAACGAGAACGAATTGAGGACGAAAATATTGAGATTTTTTTTAAAAAAGATCAGATAATAAGAGAAGTTAAGTGAACACTTTCGAATTCAATGGCACTGGTGTCTCTGAGGTTTTTTTTAAGGGTAAAAGGATATTCGTGAGAGGTTTGATGGAACGTGGAAAAAAGGCTGCGTTAAATGTAATTTAGATTAATTGTTGTGCTGACTTATTACACTGTGTTACAAAAACGAGCTTTAGTTCTGTCCTATGAACCAAATATACATTTTCGGAAAGGGGAGAAAAAATAAAAATACACGTGTATCGGCTATTTTTATGTACACGTCTTTTTTTTTTTTTTAAATTCAGGAAAATCTGAGTATTGATAAAAATCAATTTTTTTTTTTTAATTTGTCGTGATACAGACATTTCCACGAGTCTGCCTGCAAAAATTCAGCTCGTTTGGATCACGGAAAAAGGGTTAAAATCGGATAAAAGGGTTGAAAGGGTAAAAAGGGTTAAAAATAAAAAATAAAATTCGCCGATACACGTGTATTTTTATTTTTTCTCCCCTTTCCGAAAAAGTATATTTGATTCATAGGACCATAATAAGCCGATTTATTAACATATTAACTCACTCACCAACTAAAGAGAATAAATTGAAAGCTCTTTTAAATTGCTTAAAGGCGAAAGGGTGTGATATCGGTAAACTTACATCAGACTTTAGACATTGAAAAGTTCAGCGGCATTGTATTGCTTTTGTTTCACATTTGAGTCCAAAAGTTTTGTTTTTTTTTGTGTCAACGTTCCGGAGTATTGTTCGCTTCTCTTCGGAAATGTTTCCCAACGATTTCTTCATATAGGATTTTCGTTGAGAAAATTTTCGACTGTTTTGTTCTCTCTGTAGTTCTTATTAAAACACTTTCGTTGCGAGTACTACGTTTCGTTCATACCTTTTGTTCTCGATGCTTGGTTAGAAGCAGTGTTGCAAAGCAGTGGTGAGCCGAAAAGTTTTTAAACAAAACCATGGCTATTTTTGGACTACGAACCATATTACGAACTGAACCCTTTTATTTTAAAATGTGAAAACCCAAATAAACACCGTTCTAAACAATGCAGCGGGTATTTCAGCTGGAAAATATCACATTTGTTAAATTAATTATTAATTCCCTCTTTCAAATTATATCGTATCCTAAATATTAAAATAGCGTAATCGCCACCAAAACAAATTCCAGTGCAGTTTTTTTTCAAATATCATCATTTTATTCTGCGCGCTTGTCTTAAATTTTTTATAATTATTTTACAATATTTATATCTACAAAATGCCCTTCGAATGTGTCACGTACATGTCGAGAAATTAAAAATTGTATGTGTCGTGTACCTTATTTTAGCGCTTAAGGCACGATATGTTTTATACATAGGTTATCGTGTTAGGTTGAACTTTTACACGTTGATTTAATTGATGAAATTTTTTTTTTAAAAATAATACAAAAGAAACAAAAAATTATGACGCGGTGTTGACGATGTGTCTATCACCTTTGTCGTCAAACTCACCAAATATTTAGTAAGCAAAAAAATTTTCATTCTAAAGCAACGAACATTTGTATAAATATATCCTGCGAACGTATGTATGTATGTATATGGGGACTGATGAATGTTCGCTTATTTAAATACAAGGTGGCGCAAAAGTAAACTTCCGATGTTTTTTGGCTGTAATTTAAAGAAAAAATGAAAAAAAAATGAATTTAAAGAAAATATTCCGCGTTCTGGAGCAGTGTAGCGTAACATTGTTTATTAGGGGTCATTAGGGGCCAATCGCAAAATTTAGAGCATTTTCTGATAGGAGGATTACTTTTGCGCCACCTTGTACAAGTAAAAAATTAAAAACATTAACGATTTTGTGCTATAAATGTATGTACTTATAAGTTTGCAACTGCCGAAAACGCCTTCTTAAAACAAGTGTCAAAACTTTAAGACAATTATAAAATAAGTAGGGGCCCTTAGCTCGAGCTTTTCAAGAAAACGTAGGGACCTCAATAAAGAGTATTCATAACAGAACTACATAAGAAGTATAAGAAAGGAATCAAATATTGTTGCCCTTAGCGAAAGTCAAAATAAAGGACTATTAGTTCTAACTCCATCTAGGGCGAATTCAGACTCACTCGGAAAGGGCTTATAATTATCACACTCGACTGGCCTGCTGCAAGAGAAAATTAAGCTTTCTAGGGGAACTTTCCATAGTCCTTAATTACCGGGCTCAACTTTCTGGACAATACAAAAATGTATTTCACGCTATCTGTCACCTTGATAAACATTGTTTAGTCCCTCGAAACTAAGTTTGTACGCAGATATGTATGTATGTATGTACATACATATATACCTACGCAGTTATGCGTGTGAGTTACCATGTGCATTTTTAAGAGCTTTGATAATTTTGTGGTCGTGTTTGTGGCAGCGCTGTTGAGTTGTGCACATACTGATTTACGCGCGTTAGTGAGCAGCGTTTACATATGTACATATATGCAGCGCGTGGCTGTTAAACATTTTGGTCAAATGTTTTAGTTTCGTTTCGTTGTGTGCAGACGAAAACTGCCTTAAAATTCATTCGCACATAAAAATATACATTCATACATATATGTATGTATGTAGGTGTATGTACATACAATATTTATATGTAATTATAGCTACAGTAATGTAACGTTTGCGTGAACCTTTATTTCTAAAATTTTATTCAATATAAATACAATTTATCTAATTTGAGCTTTAAATATTCTTAAAACTACCAATTTTAATCGACTACACAAAACCGATTCGTAGGAATATTTTTTTCTTTTTTTTTTTTGTATGTTACCGCAAGATTAGGAAACCGTAAACCCATGGCAATAAGTAATGGATAAGCCCATATAATTGGTTTATGGCGCCGATTATTGCATCGTGAATAGTATTCCTATATTTTTTGTTATTGTTTGGCCATATAACTATTTTATTTAATTACTTTTGAGCTTCATGTACATATATGTTTCTGAGTAAACAAGTAAACTGTAGTCGGTTTTTGGTTGTTTGTAAAAAATTGTTCATACACAAAGAAATTTTGTTTTTTTTTATTCAACAAGGAGACATTATCGAAATCTTGTTCCCCGTCCGTGTTGGACTTTAATCAGCTCTAAACCTCCTACCAAGTATTTCGTCGGGAGGCCGTCTGAGATCTAATCTCGCAGTACCTTACTGTCTTGATGCAAGTGTCCGTGAAAGTAGTATCTACTTGGCACCACCTTTGTGGTGGTCGAAATAGTCCACCCGTTTTGAGTGCGTCTTTCCCGCCGACTTAAGTAATGTTTCCATTTTATTTCGTTAGACGTACGTTGAGATCAGGTTTTTAACGATCTCACACTATTATTAGCTACCTATGCTTTCATGTTTGTACACTTTTATATGTACTCTTAAATATATATACCGATGTGTTGAAGGATTGTTGAAGGGTATATTTGACATAAATTTGAAAGTCTAAATGCGATTGTATTTTACATTTTAGCAAATTTGTTTATCCAATCGATTTAGTTAGGTCCCACTGTGCCTTGTATCTGTTCACTTAAAAGTATTTCGTTTTATTTCGGCTATTATTTTTATTTTGCTTTTTGGACTTTCCGTTTAACATTGTTGACTTTGTGGCTTGGTGATTTGAAGAATGCATTAAGTGAATGATGACCGACCCCGTGTGTAGCAATTACCCGGATTTCGCTTCAAATGTCAAAAGTTCAAACTACACAAGTGTTGACCACTTGGTTTTGGTAAGCCAAAGAGGAATGAGGAATAGCTATCATTAAATTTAATATTGCATTATCCAGAAATGACAGTGTAAGAGAAAGAATATGAAGGATTAAGAAACGTTTAGAGTATATTTTCAACTTTAATGACTGTCAAGTTGCACAAGTGTTCGTGTGAGAGCTCGAGTAATTTTTAAACAAGCTGAATTTCAGCGCGTCTCTTGTAGAAAAAATTAAAATACAATTTTCAGTTCAAAATATAACAAGTTTGTTTTTCCAGGTTCAATATTTAAGAGTAAACGATTGAGCTTATCAAGGTATGTTTAACAACAGAAAACAACATGTCTCTGAATATCCAAAGTTCCTGTACTTAGTCCAAAACTTGGTGCATTTTTACTTTGGTGCATTTACTTTTTTTAATTTATCAATTTACTTTAATTTATCAATTGGAAACTACACTAGCGGTTGGCTCAAATAGCGTCGACAACAGGTTACAGACTTACAAAACATTGCTGTAGTTTAGCCCCAACAAATTCAATACAGACGATTCTATAAATAAATAAAGAAGAGACAGCCTTCGACGAGACACTTTCTTCTTGGAGAAAATGCGTATCTTAGCGAGTTGCAAGCCTTGACGCGCAGAAGGCAAGAGTCATTGGCTGGGGTAGGAGGAAGCGGATGGCATCCTCTTCATTTGTTTTACTTGACGCCTTAGACGTAGATTAAGATAAGCTAAAATTTAGTAATGTTTGCTAGTGGAAATTGAAAAACTTTTTTTGACAAATATTTCCGGCAACTTGTCTCTAACTAACATATGAGTGCTATTCAGAATTGATGATGCATTTTGCATGCATTGCATTGGAAAGTCACCTGGACAAAGCAACAACCAAATTGTTAGGTTGATTCGCTATTGGAAAAGTGCTAGACGATTTCCACAAGTTTCTGAATAACTCAATGGTATTTAAAAATTTGCATTTATTCCTCTGTTAACCTAAAATAAAATTTAGTAAAGATACAAAGTTATGGTTCATACAAATATATATTAATTGAATTTCCTGCAAATAGAAAATGTAAACAAAGGGTTTGCCGTTGGCCAAATCAAAAACATTCAGTAAGCCAATAATTATAACTGTATGTACATATGTATGTATGCACAGATATATGCAGCGATGTGTTTGCAAAGCTATTAAATGGTTATTAAGAAGTTAAACAAAAATCAGCAAAGGTTACATATAATTTGACACAAAGTAAAAATGTTTGTAAGCAGCTTGTACAAACGAGTATGTTATATGTATATTTAAAAATGTGTGCACCTATTTTAAATTTTTCTTTTGTAAATATGCTCACGTTTTTAAAAAACATTATTGACTGACGTAGATTTTGGCTAAAATCTTGAAAAATGTACAATGCAAAAAATTTGATTCTATTCGTTTTTGAAAGCTATTGATAAGCTATAAAAAACTATTACTAAATAAATATGTCACATGGGTGTAATCTTTATTAACGAAATCTTGTCAAAATCTAACCTTTAGGGACCTAAACCAGTTTTTACTTTGTTCTTTAGAGTCATAGACTAAAATTTATATACTCGTATAAGTTACCAGAAATATACTCGTATATATGAAAAAAATGAAACAGTGATTTTTTATCATGAATTGAATTTTATGATAAAATTTAAAAAAATAAACAAATAAGAAAGGCTAAATTCGTGCGAAACCGAAGTTTTTCCCATTTTCAAAAATACCGTTATATGGGATGTCGGCGTGGTTGGGATCCGATTTCAAAAAGTTTCAACAATTTGCTTAGTTATGTCAAAGACAATATGTGTACCAAATTTAGTGACGATACCTAGCACTCCAAATATCAATTTTTACCTATTTTGCTCCAATAGATACTGAAATAACGAAGTTTTTGCATTTTTCAAAAATACTGTTATATGGGAGGCACCTTTGCTATGCTAGCGAATTGTTTAATTAATACGAGTAAAAATAATTTGGCACTTACACTATATATTCTACAAGAAATGAAGGTACTTACAATTTTGTGCCGACTCCGAATGGCATATTTATTTTATGAGAAGCTTTTTCATGGCAGAAATACCCTCGGAGGTTTGCCATTGTCTGCCGAGGGGTGACCTTTATTAGAAAAAACTTTTCCTATTTTTAAAATTTTGTTTGCCCTGACTGAGATTCGAACCTCGCACTCGGCGGCATATAGAGTTAAAGCACACACCGTTACCCACTCGACCACAGCGGCTACGATAATTGTTTAATTATCAAAATATTAAGTGAAACAATGAACATATTAAGGTTATTTAAGGGTTCTTTTCTTGGCCGAATAACTATTTTTAATACCAACAATTGTTTACTGAACTCGAGGATTGTTAATTTTGTTGGGAAAGTTAAAGGGTGAAAATTAACAATGCTTACAGCAGTCGAAGTTATAAATGCCATTTCGGAGATCACCACCTCTCCCAACCAGCTACTTCTTTCAACAAGGGTTCCGCTGTAATCGCGGTTACGCCACCATCAAACATTAAGTAAGTAGCTAATCGCTATGAGCTTATCTACGTCATGTGAGCTATTGTTATTTTCCCCTTTTTTCCATTTATTACTTACTTCAGCCCAATCCGGCTGCTTCGCCGCTATTTCATCTTGATTCTGCAATTTCAATTTTTGTAATTGCTTTGTTAGACAGTTTTTTTGGGAAGCAAATTATTGAAAATAAACTGCCCTCTCTCCGAGTTTGAATTTCCATAAAAAAATCCACAGGAGTTTAATGTTATTCAAAAAACAGCTTTTAGCAAGGCACATCAAATAGGTAGGAGCAGTCGAATATCCAATATAAATTTTTTCCTTACAAATGAAATTTAAATTTTCAAAATTCAATTTATGAATGATTTGCAAGCTTTAGCATTTAAATTTAGAATTAAATTACGCGCAGCCTTTTTGTTTTTGCACTGCCGCCGCTTTTTGTTCATTGTGGGACACTTTTTAATTGCCAATAAATACAAAATTAGACATTCAATTATATCAGTTTCTTTATGCCGCCTTGTGCGTCTTAGTTTTGGGAATTTATTCCAAAACTAAATTATATTGAGATTTCGGTTCATTAACAGAAAATCAACTACAATTGTCGCAAGCGTTTTTTAATACTCGTAAGTGTTATTTGTCATGCAAAACTCTCAGACGAAAATCAGAAAGGGGAACAAAATGGTTGCTGATATATTCCAGCCGTTTACTTTTTCTCAATTTTCGCCGTTTAGAAATGCAACATTCTATTTATTTATCATTTCTCTCTAATTCTATTTTCTACTAAAAGTTGATAATGAAAAAAAAAAATTGAACTGAAATAATTTAAGTTTGAACATAGTTTAACATATTGGTAATACAATTTAATATGGCACATTAAAACCGCCTCAGTAAAATATAAAAAAAGCCAATAAAAATCTTTACAAAAACAAAAAAAACTTTGGTTCACGCAAACCTTTAAACAAAACATCACGAAAAGTTATGGTAAAACATCTCTATTTGCACAGTGTTACGCACTAATATATACATATGTTTATATGCTTGTATGTGTATGTGCGAATATTCTTTATAATGCAATAAAAGTCACATGCATCAATCAAGGTAGACATTTTTTTTTTATTTTCGCAGTGTGTTTATACTATTTCTAAATTTCCTAATTTCAATTCACCAATATTGAACATTGAAATTTATTTTTACAATTGTTTATGTAATAAAACGTAGACGAAGAACTAACATAAAACTTAAAATAAATGCATACAAAAACAAATTGCAATATAACGAATGAAAGGAAAATGAATTTAATCTCACTTTTTCAATCTAAACAATATAAAATATCTTTTGCACGTGAATTACACACACACACAAACTTTTGGCAGCAAAACAAATTTACATTCTACATAACTTTATGTACCAAATAGATAATATACAACATATAAACACACATATGTATGTACATAAGCTGTGTGTATGTGTGCATTCTGGTGTTGGTTTTCTTGTATTTTATATGCAAATAATTCTAAGCTGCGTATCTCGTTATTAAGTGTTTTGATTATCCTCTTCGTCCTTTCGGTTTTTGCTGGATTTTCACTTCATTTGTCTGCACAGAACTATTATATTTTGCTGCTATAGTAATTTAAATCTTATCTTGGCAAAATAAATCCGTTCGCATTATCTGCACTTTAATTTATGCACACAAACGAAAACATGCGTATATGTGAATGTATGAGTTGATTTAATAGTAAAGAGTCAGCAGGACGAGCGAATTTATGTACATATACCGACTCACACTTGCTGTACACATTTACTATTTAGACTCATAGTTACAAACTTACATACAAACATATTCGTATATTCATTTAACTGCTAGCACATAAAAAAATTTAACACTTGAGTACAAATTATTTGTTTTTGAATTCGATGTTTATTTGTGGGTCACATTTGACCCATTCGCCTTTTGTTTTGTATAATTTCTTCCTTAGCCGTTTCGTATACCAACTTTTAGTTTGCTTGAAAACGTCTACTCCCTTTTGTCTCTTATATGTATATCGCTCATAGGAATGGATGCCGTGGCTTTCGCTTTTTCTTTGGATAATCATAACCTTCAAACTCTTCTTCCACCTCCATATCATAGTGATGATGATGATGTTCTTTAATGGGTTCGTGTTCCTTTACCGGCACTGGTATTGGCAGCGGCACTTTCTTTATGATGGTTTTGGTATGAACGTGTGTATGATGCTTGACGGGTATGTGTATCCGAATTCTGTAAGGCAAAATAAGTGAGAAAGCGTGAAGTGGAACGATCATGAAAGTGTGCACGAACGGCGACGTTAGTATGAATGTAAATATTTATATTTTAAAATTGATTGTGTCTACAAAGCATATAGTCGCATACTTATGTACCTTTGTTTATTCATTTAAAAGTACATATGTATTTATGTACGAAAAATCGCACAGAAAGCCAAACGTTGGTACCGGAAATTTTTTACGACATAAAACAAGCTTTATAATTATTTGATTTCATACAAACACATGTACGAATATATCTATAAGCTGACTGAGAAGAGTGTTCATACGAGTAAAATGTTCTTTTTTCGCTAAAGCAGAACGGTTTCTCGCTAAAATGTTTTTCGCTGGTTTTTCATTAAATATCGTTCAATATTAAACAAAAGCCTATAGATCAAGAAATCTACAGAAAACAGCTTACCATACATACGAGTATAGTAAGCCTAGCTCAGGGCGTTTAGCAGCTTGCTGATTGTTGCTTGGTGGCGTGGGAACTCAGAAAATAGCAGCTATAAATTTTACCGCTTAGAATATCTGTTTTTTCTAAAAATTATTTCTACAAAATTGGGCCTTTTGTCCTTTAAAGAATTTTTTATTTTCTTCTTGATTAATTTTGATTTATTGTTGTTACTTTTTCTTATAGTCTAGAAAACTATGTCATCTGGAACGAAATTTTATAATACCGCTTATGGTTTTGGGTTTAGCAATTTTAAAAATACATTTTAAACGTATTTTCATAATTTTAATTTTTCACACAATTTGTTTTCCTCTTTTTCAAATTCAAATATTGGGTATTAAGCTTTAAACAGGAATTTTTCATGACGAAGGAAATATTTTTTTTCTTCAACTATTGTTTTTTAAATACAAATCAGTTTTGTTTTAAAATGCAATTAGAAATCGATAAATTTTTTTCAAATAAAGAAACTACAGTTATGACCATTTTTGTATTAAGCGCGCATCGTCTACTTCCAGATCCGGCTATAAATGCCGAAAAATATAAAAATTTGACTCAGAAGTGACAAAACAATTGTTTTTCTGAAATACTCGTATTAAGAATCAGAATGAAGAACTCGAAGTCCATGAACTTGCGGGACAAACGGTGTCTTCTCAAGCGGAAAGCAACTGCGTTAAATCTTTTAAAATCAGAACATAAATACCAAAAATTTATGAAGAAAATCTAAACTGCGTCGCAAAATTACTTCAAGTTGGTTGCGGTGAATGGAGGTCTATTGCACATATTAGACTTAAGTATGGAATTTTCTGAAAGCTATGAAATGTACACTTTACTTTTAAATGTGTATAAGTACACTCGTACGTACATAAATATGGAAATTTTTGTATGCTAAGTACGTAGATAGGTATGTATGTATGTATATGCAAATATATTTAGTCATCCAAGTGTGTACTACTTACGTTTCAGCTAATACACTTACTTTAATTTGTCCTTGGAAGGATAACCGCCAGAGAACGCCAACAACATTGTAACGATAACGAAAAGTGAAAGCAACTGTACAGTAGCACAAGCAATTTTATTTGTTGTATACCAGTACAAACATACATACATGCAAATAGAGAAAGTAAAATAAGATGAAATATTTACATACGTAGATATAGCAAAGTAAATTCGAATGAAATGAAATTTGTGAGAAAGAAATTAAATGGAATTATGAAAAGATGCCGTATTGTCGACACAACACGACTAAAAGTAAAAAAAAAAAACAAACAAAAGTGTGAATTGTAAGGTGGCAATTGTGTATGTGTATTCTATGTGTCGATGTGTTTCCGTTTTATATTTTTTAACAATATTATCAAATATCGCAAGGCGCCTGATTTTTGGATTCCAACGGATATACACATATGCGAGATTATCTTTATATCCTTATGTATAAATGTACTTATATTTATGTGGGTACAAAGCAACGAAATGTGTGTAAATGTTCTATTCTGAGTGTGTGCTAGCTTTTTGAAATATGTCCTTCGTAGTCCTCTGTAAACATGGCGTAAATATTTTAACTGCCAAGAAAATCTCTTTCTCTTCTACTTTACTTTTCTACTTGAAGAGTAACATATATGTATATGTATACTAGTACCTTAAACTTATTTGTTTAATTTAAATTTCTGCTGAATAGAATAAATTTAAAATTTGGACTGAGCTGTAGAAATATAAAATTTAAAAATTTGGAACAATTCTCTTCTTCCAAGGCGAATTCAATAACCGCATATATTACATTATTTTCTTTTTGAAGTTTGTTGAATGTATTGTCAAATTCTATTAGAAATTTATAATAGCTGGCCAACATAATGAAGCAATTTGACATTCAGTTGACTAAAGCAAAAAAAGCAGCTGTCGCTTCAACATCCTCTTTTGTAGTTTATGGCGAAGGCTTACGTCAACTGGAAGGCATAAAATCGAGTTCTTGCGGCATAGTTTTTTACACAGCAACATAGATAATAATTATGTGAAAACCTTTAACATATGTAGGCTAGAGAAGAGAACTTGAAATGTATGAAGAAATCGTTTGAATAATTATGTATGTAAGCATAACATGTTTAGAAATTTTGTGCTCAAAAGTATTTTGCAATAAGATAATACAAAGCGTTTTGCTAATAATTATTATTAAAATTAATTTTAAGTTAATTATTTTTACGGTTGTTTTTGATATCATCTTAAACGATATTTTTCTAAAATTTGCGCGTGTGCTATGAAAAAAGTTAAAAATAATATATTACATACATAAATTTCGGACTGATTTCAAATGAATTGTTTAGCTTCTTCAGAACGTCTACGTAAATTTCCAGATTAGCATGAAAAAACTTGTGATGTTAGAATTACTTTTTAGACGGCTTATTTCGTCATCACTATCTTAAAATTAATACAAGACAATTCTAATATAAATATTTTGTTCACTTATTCATTGAATAGAAGACTCGTACGCTGTGGACATGAATGATGTCTTTTTGAGAGACGTAGTATGTAGCGTATACGCGCCACACTTACTGAAGCACAAATTTTGAAATTCTAGCTTACTCTTTATTTTAATGCATATAAAGCAAGCTAGAATTTCAATTTGCTGATAGGCGAATTATTTTGATTTTTTAATATAAATATAACATTAATAAATTCTATTTGTATACGTTTTTATATATGCTTCCAAGTCTAAGTGTTTATAAGTATCTACTGCTTATCATAATTTTAACACATGCAGATGGTAATACGTTTTATAGTTGTTTGTTTTCTTTTATTAAACTTAAATAATTTTTTTTCTCTAACGTTATAAATGCAAGCATCTAGCTTTATTAATCAAAACAGAACTGATATTAGGGGCCAATCGCAAAATTTAAAGCATTTTCTGATAGGAGGATTACTTTTGCGCCACCTTGTACAAAATTTATACATTTGCATGTAATAATAATTTAAGAGAATTTCATGAAAATGTCGTAATTACAAAAAATTAAATAACTTTCTATTTTATGTAAATTTGTGCAAGTTTAAATTTGCATTGATTTTTAGCGAATGGTTTACTTACACTCTACCGCAATTTCTTTCAATGCATGCATGCGAGTTTTTTAGATGAAAAAAAAAAAAAATTGCGAAAGAGTATCGGCAAAAAAATTTACCATCTTTTATTGTTTCAGAACTGTAAAGTGCAAATTCTAATTTTAGCGAGCGCTCGATGAAACGTGAATATAGATGGCTGTAATTTTACCACAAATTCTTTATTTGTGATCGACAAGAAAATTTTTAAGTGGGACTGAAAAATGATAAAATGTTTTTTTTGATAAACTATATTATACAAAAATATATGTTTGTACCATATGTATGTAAGTGGAAACATACATATATATCAACAAGGATGCGCGCTTGATGTGTCACCACCTTCATGCCTCTGTTCCCAATTTGACAAGAGTTAAACATAACAAGTAAGAAAAGCTAAATTCGGGCGAAACCGATTTTTATATACCCTCGCAATGTATTTTTGTATGGGCGGTGCCCATAACTTCATAAAAACCCCGTTTCTTTTTTTCAAATCGCTGCTAGTATTAAACTTTACTCAATTTGTTAGAATAAATACTGAAAAAAGAAGTTTTTTGCATGTTTTCAAAATTTCCGTTATATGGAAGTTGGGCGTGCTTATGGTCCGATTTCAAAAATTATTGACGGTAATGCTAATGGTATCAAGGACAATATGTTCACCAAATTTTGTGACGATACCTTACATCGCTATTGAGATACCTACGGATGTTTTTTTTATAAGTGGGCGTTGTAACGCCCATTTTTCAAAATTCCAAAAAAATCAAGTTTCTAATTAACTATCTCTTTAAATATTTATTTTTTATTAATATGTTCCAATTAATAAAGAAAAAACGAAATTTTTGCATTTTTCAAATTGTATACGAGGTTATGTTCCGATTTCAAAATTTTTTAACGATGATAACAGCAATATCAAGGAAAATATGCCTACCAAATTTTTGATGATACCTAACATTGTTATTGAGATACGGAAACTTTTTCATAAGTAGGCGTGGCAATGCCCATTTTTCAAAATTTCATAAATACCTAATTTCTTAGTTCAAAATCGGTCCAAATACCAAATTTCACTCAATTTGCTGTAATAAATACCGAAAAAACGGTGTTTTTGCATTTTTCACATTCATGCTGCGTGTGAAGCCTTTCCGAACAAACTCGATTATGCTCGTATTATCGGACTTACAGGTTGCTACAAAAACAGTAATGCAACTTCTTTAAAATTTTGTAATGGTTTTACGATGAAATGCAGTTAAAAAATTTAAACATAAAATATTGACTAAATTACCTAATTTTTAAATGATAACACTTCGAGCAACGACACCTGTTATATCTAGCTGGACATTTTTTTCTCTCACCTTGAATTTTAGGCGTTATCTTTCACTTCCTCAAAAAATAAAATTTCAAATTAAATGCGAACATAAAAGTTTGAGCAGAGTAATCAAGAAAGCTAAATCGGCTAATTCATCCCTCAAAAATGACTACTGCGCAATTGATTGCTGTAACGAAATTATGGAAATCAATAAATCGAAGCCTTTGTTGAAGCGAGCTTTAATGGTATATATGTCTTGAAGGACTGCGATAGCTGCAGCATTTCGCAAATCGCATAAACACACGCCTCTGAAGTTCAAAAACAATAACGCAAATTTCCAAACGCCACATCAAACAAAACACACACACACACACATCCTAGCCATTATCTAATCCAAGTCCATTTAATCACTTCCGTAGATCATAATTTCCAGACAATTGCTTTGGGGCATCAACATTTGCAAAGCTTGCTGTTTTTCTTTCGAGATCACGGCCAACAATGCCTGAAATTGTAATTTTGCCTGCGTACGGCCTGTGTTTAAGGCTTTTTTATTATATCCATTTTCACATGTGTGTTAGCAATTATGTATGTTTGGACAGACAAGCAGACATCACCAGCCTATTGTGTGCACAAGTGTGCACGAGTATTATGCCATTTTTGATTACTTCGATATCAGCGTTACGAATTATTGTCTTGCGATTGCACAATCGTTATACGCTTTGCTATTGTTTTGATTACATTTTTAGTTTTTATTTTTCTTTTTCGGTCTTTTTTGTTTTTCTTATGAACTTTGCGCCTATGGCGCTTTAGTTGATTGCTTGCCGCTGCTGCTGCGCCCGATTGCTGCAACAAAAGCAGCTGTACAACGCTAACGGCAGCACATTACAACTTGTTCACAATTACAGTAGCAACACTTACGCCATTCGACAGCAGCAACATGACGCTAGCTTTGTGGCAGTTAAAGCAACAATCAAAACGGTGGTTGGTAACTACAACTTAATAGGCGAATAATCACCGGAACGAATGCAGCGAATTGAAAAGGCGTACCGAGCCACTGAACTTGACGGCTTGACTTTGTTGCTCTGCCACGCACCGATTGACGTACTGATTGATATGTTGCACTGTCTGTTGCACCGTCTGTCTGGCGTGAGACTGCGCCTGTCGCGTTTTGGCTGCTTTGCTTTTCGCGACTTTGTCTCCCGGCTGACTCCTTCGCTTAACTGCAGGCACTTATTATGCGATTTTACGCAGTGAACTTCGATTTAGTTAGAGTAGATATTACACCAGAGGATTTAATGTTACTTGCAACGCGTCACAAACGTTATTGCCACAAGATGGTTGCTGCATGGCGCTTTAAATATGAAAATGTTTAAGATTGCTGGTTGCAGGAAAAAGTTGTTGCATTGTTTTCTTTGGTTTTCATTTAACCACAAACACAAAATGCGCATTTCTTTCGAAAGCAACAAGTGCGACTGTCGAAGTCGGTGTGTATTTATGTGTTTGTGTTAGTGCGTGTGCAAGTAAGCGCGAATTGTTTGTGGTTCGCCACATTGAGCAATTTTCTGTTGGGGGCTTGTTTCAGCACTGCGCTGTAATTTTTTGTTATAAATGAATGAATTATTACTATTCACTTAATTGGCGCTTTTGTAGGTGTAAATGTTGCATTATTAGCTAAATATAGCTTAATAAAATGGAACAAAATCTACTCTTTAGGCGTACATTGCAGGGCTATTAAATAAATTGATTGATATACAGCAAGCCTTTTGGCTAGGTTAAGCTTTAATAACAATATATACATATGTGCAAGCTATGATATGGCTAAGTAGCAAAAAAAACACAAAAAATGAAAGTAAATGCAAATAATTGCTGTATTTATTAACTTTTTTAGTTTCCCACTTCTTTGCCCTCCTTTGTTCCAAAGTACTTCAATGCTTACTTCTTGTATGTTAAATTAATCTTATTTTGTAAATTTAAAAAAAAAAAAAACTTGTGCAACTTTCAACAATCTTCATGACACTTCTTTAACGTTAACTTAAAAAATTATGATTTTTATTTTATAAGAAAAAATAAGCAAGTAAGAAAAGGCTGTCGTCGGCTATGCCAAAGTCTTCATACCTTTTATGAATGCCAGAATTGCATGATAGCCATATGTTATATTTATTCGATATTAAGAATAGTGACTGCGATATTAAGAATAGTGAATGCTATATATAATAGTTCCAATAATAATTAATATTAGTGCAAAATTTCAAGACATTAGCTGATTAAATGGAGGAGTTTTGGTACTAAATGCAATATCTGAACAATCGGTTGTATGGTAGCTATATGTTATATTTATCCGATCCTTATGATTTTCACTGTTCACGTAGTCCTAACAATAACTGATATTTTTGCTGATAAAATGGAGGAGTTATAGCCCAAAATCCAATATCTGAACTATCGGTTGTATGGGAGTTATATATTTTATTTCTGCGATAATATAATAACAATGGTTGATATTAGTGCGAAATTTAAAATCTTTAGCTGATTAAATGAAGGAGTTAGTTCCCAACATGCAATATCTGAACTCTCGTGTGTATGGCAGCTATATGTTTTATTGCTCAGATCTTAATGATTTTCATTGCTAAAGTAGTTCTAGCAATATCTATTATTTGTGCAAAAATTCAAATATGTAGCTGCTTAAATAACAGAAGAAAAAAAGGTAATAGGGCAGGTGGTAGTTTGAAAGTTTGAAATTAATTTTTCAATGTTGAAAAACAGTGCAGTCAATCTTAAAATCCAAAAAATTTAACAAGTTCGCATTGAAATTATTGGCTTGCAATTAGCGATTATTTCCTTTCTTTCATGTTCGCATGATCTACTAATCATGTTATGACAATGTAGATACTATGAATAGCAACTGATTTAAAAATGAGACTTTCATCTCTATATAAGAGATAAAACACTGTTTACTGAATTTCGAATTTTAAATAAAATGCAAAAAAAAAAAATAAAAAAAAGGAAGTCCGAAAGTGTATAAATATATGTTTAACTATTATATATTTTGTATAAAATTTGAAGATTGATGGTTTTTTGTTTGGAAATCATATTTTCTTAAAAAATTTCAAAAATTTTGTTTAATGTAGTTTGTGCAAAAATTCAAGTCTGTAGCTGCTTAAATGGATGGATTTTCCTAATAAGTGCAATATCTGAACAATCGGTTGTATGGGAGCTATATGTTATATTTCTTTTGATCTTTATGATTTTCCCGGGAATTTTTGATAACAGCACTACCATGAAGGCAGAGAGATCCAGTTGAAACAAACAACTTTGATAATTTTTTTTTATTTAAAATGAGCATTTAAAAATAACACACTGTTGACGTGCTTGGCAAGCGCTTGAAAAATTATAAGAAAAACTGGTTTCTTTAAAGCTTTTGGTTATTGATAGCTTGTTTGTGTATTTTTTATTTATAGTTTTTGTCTTTTATCAAACTATCAAACTATTAAACTTTGAAATAAATAAACTGTTGTCAAAAAGGTAGCAAAAAAACAATGCTTTGGGTAAGGCATAATTTATTTATAATGATTTGGAAACTTGTACTATATTTGTGTTCAAGATCAACTGCTATTTATGTTTATTAGAATTTATAATAATAAAAATTAAACAATAATTTTAATAGTTGGAAACCTTGCTATCGTAGACTCGTATTGCACAAACATTTTTATAAAAATTATGTTCTGACCATAAAATACTTGGGAGAATAATGAGTGCCTTTCACCAATTTTCAAATGTTTATAACATTTTACCCAAATGCTAACACTTTTAAAAGTGTAAAAATAGCACTTTGTTCACCTATTATTGCCTACCGAAATTTTATTTTTATAGACAATATGTGAAACGCGTTTTCAGGTTCAATGCGGCTATTAAAGGAGTTCGTTTTCAAACTCGTTCACTAAACAAATGAAGAAAAATCGCCGAGATTTTGTTAAAACTAGGGTGGTACAAAAAAAATCACATTTTAAACGCTCTTCTACATCTTAAAAATATACTCATACCTTTTATTTTGAAATCAAAAATTACGAAATCTTCCCAAGTTTGAAAATGTCCCATGTATTTTATAAGTTTGGATCCCCATCGGGCAGTGCCAATCAAAGCTGTGGCCAGATAGTCTTAAGCACTCCTCCCTTAATAGGATGTGTGTGGTAAAGAATTTTCTTCAAGTGATATTCGGCACACACAGATCTGCTTACTCCGCGTAAATTCAAAGTGTCTTAAGATCGCTGAGAGTCCATACTCCGGAATTAGAGGGAACCCAACCCTCCACAGCCAGATGGCAGAGCAAGCGTCGGCAACTTTACCCACCATGTCCACCGTTCCAAGTTCTTAGCTGGAGTATACCCATCTAGGGATTTCCACCAGACAAAGACTCCGTATAGCATAATAGGTTTGATAACCGTGTTAAACAGCCAAAAACCAAGTACTTGACTCTGTCAGAAAGCACAAAAGCCAGAATTCGAGGGCAGTTGGGCATCTGGAACCCTATATTTCCTGGTGAAAAATACCAGCGCCGTCGTGTTGGAATTTATAGCTAACCCAGAGCTAGCGGACCAATATATAACCTAGTCGAGGCATCCTTTCTGATTTCGTATTTATAAATTGCGACACCGGCTTTAAAGAGTTCCCTATTCTGTTGAAAGTTCTTCTTGCTAGCATTGTTTAAGAGGCATCTGCTCGACGCCCTAACATCCGACAATTCCGACGCACACCAGCTTGGCTTTACCCTTTGTGCACTTCTTCTCAACGGGATCGAGCTTTTGAAAGCGTTTGAAGCACCCTAACATACATATGAACATATCATATGCACATGAAACAATAATAAAAATATTAACTCTGCACTTTTAACGGTTAACGCTTTACGGGAAGAGTTGATTTTTTCTTCCTGCTTCTCGTTAAATGGTATGAGTATTAAAAGCGGGTAAGCGGGTGAGCGGCTTCAACTAAACGAAGTGTTCACTTGTGTTTGCATTTATGTATATAAACATTTTCATTACATATGCATGCTCATACATAACTTTTTATTATATTGGAAAAATACAAGTTTTACGACATTGATATTTCACTTAATCTGTAAACATGTTTATAAAAGCAATGCCAAGCGAAAAATATAAAGTTATTATTTACCTAATTTATTTGACCAAAAGCTACAATTTCGTTAAATATTGGATTATTAATATTTTCGTTAATATTCGAGCAGCTATGAAGATAATAAACATGCTCAAATGTATACGAAAGTTTAGTGTCAATTAAGATGTCCTTGGTAATCAAAAGCGGGCGACCGCATGTATGTACATCTCGTAATGATACGATTTCCTGAATATAAAGTGAAGTGCATCCATCATAAATGCAAGTTTAAATTACGTAATGAAAGACAGATGAAGAAGATACATCGAATGAACGTAAAACGATTTTTAATAGTAGAAACTATGTAAAAAGAAAATACGTAATAAATTTAAAAAAAATTAAATAGAATGAAATTAAATAAAACGTAATAAAATAAATAAAATAAACAAAATTATAATAAAATAAAATAAAACAAAACAATATAAAATAATTTAATTTAGTGGTATTAGAACTTGAAATAAAAAAATATTATAAACTTTTTATATTCATACCAGCTAGACCGACCATCAACATTGGTATTGGAACATTGGAAATATTTCAAAAAATTAAATGTTACAAAACAAATTAATATAAAATATTAAAATAACATTAACTTAATAAAATCTATTAAATTAAAATAAAAGAAATTAAATTTAAATAAAATTTAAAATGTTTAAAAACATTTAATAACAAAAAATAAAGTAAAATAAGACAACATTTAACTTAATTTAATTAAAATAATTTTCTTAAATCTGATGTTCTATTCAAAGATGGTTCCTATTGATTTTACGCGACCAATTAGAAATACTGCAACATATATCGAAGGAGACTTTAAAACGGACAAAAAGATGGTACATGTCTGTTTTTTTTTCTTGGGTCTTTTCTAAGGTCTTGGGTATGGTATATAGATATCCGAAAGGTAGAGGATTTGTTAGCTCTACGTTTTTTCGGGCGTTATTCTCGATGGCTGGTATAAATTCTCTTTGGGCTCGCTCAATATAAGCTTTTCGAATAACGAACACGTCCCAGATCGATCGGTCTTCCGTTCGCCTGGTGTTTTACAATCTGAACACAATCATATAGGCTTATGCTGAAAGCTGGTACTACATAGGACCATGTTTCGAGCTTCATCGAAGTATATCAACCTCAGTCCACGCAAGTTTCTTCGTCAAGGCTGATAATCCCCTCTTTGTGACCCTGACATCAAAGTCGGTAAGCAAGAGTTAGTTGAAAAAATTTCGAAAATTGTTTGAATGCACCGTTTTATAACCCAAAAAATTTTAGCTCAAAGAGGTAAATTTCCAAGTGAATATAAATTACCCTTGTTTTTTTTTACTGAGAGTTATGAGCAGTATTGTTTCATATAAAGAGAATTCCAAATATTCGTTAATTAATAGAAATATGTGGACACTTGAAACTTGCGCCTTACTTTAATAAGATTATCAAAAAAGTTTGTAGAAATATTTTGTATACAAAATTTTAATCTTGGGTTCTCCTTGAAGATTATAGTTTAGAGATTGACTGTATAAAACTAAATTCTCTAAAAACCCTCCAACCAAAGTCTTAATGCAGTTGTTCACTTGACATGTCGCTGTCTCGTCTTGTTGTGGTTGCTGATGTGTTTTTTTTTTTTTTAATAAATTTCACACAATTAGACCAAACGCGCTGCAGTAAATGTCTCACGTGCGCCATCAACGTTTACTCATTCATCAATGCAGCTGAGAAAAAGCAAAAGAGTAAACAAGAAGGAAAAGAAGATGGAGATGAAGAAGCAGAAAATATTGCATGTAAAAATGTACATCTTGCACCATCCGGCTGAGAAAAATGTGCGACATACCGGAAATGGTTTAAATCGTTAATGGAGCGACCAAAAATGTATAAGCAACAGACAAAACTTGAAAATAAATAAGAAGCAACCAACGAGAAAATAAATGCACGTACTGCTGCAATCTCCACGCTTGTGAACAAGTTTGCGGCTACGGCAGCTTGACGTTATGCAATACACACTATAAATAATTACAAGCTTAGAAAAAATAATGCAATCAAAATGTTTACTAAACAAAATGGCAACAACAATGCAAATACATAAGTACTCGTTGGTGCAGCTTGTAATAATATATAATCAATAAAAGCAACAATCGTAGATAAATGACAATAATGTCCACTCAGCATTGCAGTAACTTTTCAAACTGATTAACATTCTCCTTATTTTTTATTTATTTATAATTTGCAAAACTAACTGGTTTATGCTTTTATGCAAATCGTAAACTTATTAAGCTCGTTTAGAAAAGTTGCGCATCAAAGATACGAGTAGGCTATATCAAAGACTATGCACAATAATTGCGCTAAAATTCAAGATATGCCAGATTATGCGGCAGTTAGTCAGTCACTCAGTCAACCAGTCAACAGCTTTATCTTCAAATTTATAATACGAGTACAAACTACTGAAAACTACAAAATGTGGAAATGTTAAAATACCGCAACTTGCTTCATAAATCCTTTCACGGGTGCGTTCGCCTACGAGATTTTCCTGTACAACAACCGCTTTTGTTTACATTACTTTTTTTTATGTGGTCATTTGTTGTTATTTATTTATTGGTTTCCGTTATACGTTTTCAGCATTTTCAAATATTCAACATATTTTATGCGAACGGATGTTGTATTGACCATTTTTCACTATGTTTATGTGTCCATCAATTGGAGGTGGTTAGGTCGATGGGTAAATCTTTGGTTGGTTGCCTCGTTGGCCGTTCGACTTGGCTACTAACTTTCGTCCATCTGCTATATATTTATTTGCAACTCTTTTTGCAGCGTTTTTATGGGTTTCCATTTTTATTGCTTTGTTTATTTGTGGCTTACTGACATCATTAAATACGAAACGCACGCTGAAAAAACTTGTGCCTTTTTATGGTGCAAACTGATACTGACCTCGCTTGTCCGAATATGTAATCAATTAAATTATCAATGTGTGCAAGCGAAAGGATTTAACTGGTGTTTGGTTATTGTTGATGGAGCGGATACTGATATGTTTGATGTATTCATAAAGGAAACGGAAAGAATACGTTAATATATATTTACACACATATGTATGTATGTATGTATTTACATAAATATTTACATACCAAAACGAAGGAATGTGATTTCCGAAATAGTACTATAACTTCTACCGCTTTGAGTATTGTTGTTTTTTCCTAATAATTTTCCAATAAACCAATCGGCCTTAAAGCTCAAAAATATTTAAAATAAAAAGTTATACAGCCAAACAATAACAAACGAAAAATCTTTTATTGTACGAGTCTAAATTTATAATTCACTGAAAATTTACACCAGGATAAAATCTATATTTTGGCAAAAGAAAAAAACTGTTTTACTTTTGAACATGATTTGCCTTTGGTTCGACACACTTTAGCTAACGCTTTACCAAATTTTCAAAGTCCGAAAAACAAAACGATTTATTTAACTCACAGGCGTTTAGAACAATGTGGTTCGTTGGGATAATTCTAAGGCCCGGCAAATAATGTGGGTACAATGGGTAGTAAATCCAACAAAAAAAAAAATGATTTAAATAAAATTAAAATTTCGATTTTTCGATTTTTGACTTTTGACGTCGTTTAAGTGCATTTAGAGTACTGATCACAGAATTATTAAATACGGTATTAAAAAACTCTGATATTTTTTTAAACGGTAAAAAGATTTACACAGCATCTGACGCTCTATTTGGATTGCGATATACAATGTTTTATGCTAAATTGTGAAAAGGCTTTCGAGCTGTTAATTAATTAGTCAAATATTCATCCTCAACGCAAGCTGTAGAAACGTCTCGATTCAAGACGTGGTGAAGTTCCGAAATTCCATGCACCCGGTTCTTTTATTGAAAATAGTATTTCGTTGTTTTCGCCCAATTAATACTGTCTAGAAAAAATTGATTTGAAAACCACTCGGCGATTTGAGAAATTTTCGCAAGGCCCCACTATACATATGTATACTTATATCAGAGAACTTTATTTTGAAGAAATAAAAATTTCGCTAATATGTATATGTAGTAAAAAGACGACTTTTTCGAATGATTGGGATTTGGAGATGTACGGAAGTTGAAAAAACTAAAAAATGATTTTCGAATATCATTTCTGGCATTCAGCGCTACCGCAGAATTCAATAAAAATCTGCCGACTTGTTAACAAATAGTGTCGAAATGTTGATACTATGTAAATAAAAATTATTTTCTTTCAACTTGTAATAATCGACGACATTTGACGCCAAATGACTGGTCTGTGTTAAATTCATTGGTGAATTAGGATTTCAGTTAACAATTCTTAGTACCTAAATACAGACTTACTATCGGGTCAGAAGAGAGTTATCGTCTTTTGACCGCTTTTAGAACTACATATACATATATACATACAAATACGAGTATCTCCCCAAAAAATATTATCTTATATTTAAACCGAGAAGCCACAATGAACCATATTTTGTTTCTTTTTTAAGTGAATCATTGTAACTGATCTGAAGCTTGTTTTTATTAAGTAAGTCAAAAAATGGTCGTCAAATGGAATCAAAAATTGTGAGTTGAGCGAAAAAAGACTGGTCAACATTTTGCGACTATGATTTGATGGAAATAATTTTGACTTAACGAAATCCAAGTATTGTGATTCATGCAGCTGAGGTTAGCTATATAAATGATTAAACAACTATTGTACAGGATCCAGTTTTATCTCCAGCTAATCATTATAGAAACTAGCGTTTATAATTTTAAGGGGGTAAAATTTTCTGATTTTCGAAATAAATATGCACATTCAACACTTTCCTCTTTAATATATACGAGTATATTTGCCAATAACAAAAATGAAATCGACCTTGAACTTCTTTAAAAGAATAATAATTCACTTATGCATGCTCCTCTCGTCCTCGTAAAAGAAACTTTCGTTCATAATAGCAGCGATTTAATTTTTCATTTGTACAATTTTTTTGTATGTATATTCGTTTATTGTCCATAAACTTTACAGCGAGTTCGTGCGCCAACGACTTTTTACTTATAATTTCAAGTTTATCAATGTCTCTACCCAAAAAAGACAATTGAAGTGAAAATAGTTAACAAAAATTTTGCCAACGACTTTTTACTTATAATTTCAAGTTTATCAATGTCTCTACCCATAAAAGCTAATTGAAGTGAAAATAGTTAACAAAAACTTTGTCTGCAACTAGCGGTCATCAAAAGCAAAGATGCTTGCTCATTAGTAATTTTTTGCCTGCAACAGCAGAATCTTCGCATTTTTTGTTTCGCGCTTAACTTCACAGTTGGGCGCAGAATATTTTAAAAGAAATTAAATGCGAATATGCAAACTTTCAAATTAAAATTAATCGATTTTAACGTTAGTGGAAAAATTAATAAAAGAATCAAAAAACAAAAATTATTTCATAAACAAGAATATGTACATATTTCAAATACTTTACACAGTAATTCGACTCTCTCTACATAGATTTCAAGAATTTGGATTTGCGCAAAAATCTGTTGGGAAATTTTCATTGTATTTATAGCTGTTAGTAAATATTATTATTTTTAAATAACAAATACTCGTACATATATTCTGTTGGATATATGTATGTAAATATTTGTACAAAAAATGTTCTCTTACCTGGCTTGCGTGCTATGTACTCGTATAACAGTGCGTATACGCAATTTTCTGTCAAGCTGCTACAAATTTTGTTAGTTCTTTCTTTCCGTTAGTAAGATAACTTACAGCCGATTGTCAAAAAAGGCTGATATCACGTGATTGTAAGAATCGCTCATTTGTGTTTTTTTCGTTTTATGCGTAAATATTTTCGTAACGAGATTTCTGAATTCCAAATGAAAATAAAGAAAAAATGTTGATTCCATTATTAAAGGTTTGGTAACTAAGCAGCTAGCTCCCTCATTTTTAGCAATAAAATCGTGTTGCTTCTTAAAAATAATAAAAGTAGTAACCTCAAAACTTTTTAATACCAAAAACTATGTGCGCGTAAACAGTAAGTTTAAATCCGGATTTTATGATAGCATTTTTTTCTGATTACAAGATGGACCCCGTCTTGTAAATGTTTCATGTAAATGTGTATAAATGACGCGCTTTTTTATTGAATGCTTTTCCCCGCGCATATAAATTCGATGTGACGGAGTGGAAAGTTTTCTAATTTCTAGAAGGAATGGGTTTAAATAAATTTAAAATAATGTGACATAATAAACATCCAAATACCAAAAACAAGAATTTGTTAGAACTAAATTCTTAAGTTATGAAGTTTGATTTATTTTTTACTATATAAATATTCTCTTTCTAAAATTTCGAATTATTGTGGTTTTCTTACAACTTCTTAACTCCATAAAGTCACTTACTATTTATTTGAATAAAATTTTTGGTCCTTTCCCCGTGAAGGGGTTCATCACAATTTTAAGAATAACCCTGATACCGATGGTAAATAAATAAAAGTAATAAACGTAATAAATAATTTATATTTGCTTTATATCATAAAATTGTTAAGTTCACGGGACAAATAGAATGAACATTTATTCGCTGGTTAAAAATTGAAAAAAAAAAAATATCTATCAAGAAGTACATAGTTATTTAAATTTTGTAAGCGTGGATATTGTATTTCTTAATTTAAATGAAATGTCTTCGAAATTTTTAATTAAAAAAATCACTAACATTTTACTACTTATTTACTTTTTAAGAAAGGGTAACAAAATCTAACTCGTCTTCCCTACTTCGTAAAACAACCCTTTATAAGGGAGTGTCAAAATTTCGAATGTCATCATTTACCTAACCTTTTATAATTGAATCATGAATAATTCCCATATGATTCAATCATGAATAATGCCTCTGCAGTTGTCATGGTAAAAATGTTGTACTTCAATGTTAAAAAAATGTAAGAAAATTATTTTATGAAAAAAATCGCAAGTTTTAATTTTTTAAATTACTTACTGAAAAATGTTTGCAGAAATTCAACTTCTGGCGAGATATGATGTCGAAATGATTCAAACTTTTAATGAACTATACCTCGATTTCTTTTACATTCTATAGAGTCCTTGCGAGTCATATGAAGATGACTTTTTTTTCAGAACGAATGATATTTTAATTGAAAATAATTTAAATTAAAAAATAAAGTATCCGAAAAGTTTCAATATGTTGTAGTACTATAAATATTAAACGCTATGTAGTTTTTGTATTGCTTGTAAATATATGTGATTGAATTATTCACATGGAAGTCGCGATGGGGATGAATAAACAAATCGAATATCGGCGAAATATTCGTCTGAAGCTAATGGCACAAGACCAAACGCAACTGTATTGCATTTGACTAAAGAGGAATGTGTTGAGAGATAGCCTTCGCACATTTGTAACTAAAAAATATTGATCTCGGATAACTGGTATGTAATACATATGAAGACATATTTTTAAAACCACTTATTATAGTAAATATTTACTCGGCATTCGGTTGAGAATACAAGAAAGGGATTTTCATTACCACTCTGCAGCCAAAAAACACAATAAAAAAACCAAAACAAAGGCATTTCATTCATTCTTTATAATTCAGATATATTTATTAAGATTGAATTGATTTATTTTTATGTTAATTGTTATGCCTATGGAGTATAATATAAATCGATTTATCTAATAAAAATTAAAAAACAATTTACAAACATAAATGAATTGGTCTAGTTGAAACTTAATGCAAATGCATGTACGTGTATGTATATATGTGTGTATGTGTGAATAAACGTGTGCTTTGCATATGTATGGATTGATGTAGTGTGTATGTATGTGTTGTTTCTGTTGTTGTTGTTGTTATTTTTATATGTAGTAGGTGTAAACATTCCACTCACACTTATTACTTAATTTAAGTTGTATATTTAAGTTATGAATAAAATTAGCTTTAATGCATCAAATTTCTCATCATCATCATCATCGTTATCATCAATATTTGTTTTGTTGTTTATTTTTTTTTTTGCTTTTTCTCATTTATTAATTATATCAAAGACCAACAGAATTGTATATAATATATATATATATTTTTTTTTTCATTTCACTTTTGTTAGCTTAACTGTTATTTTTATTATTATTATATATTTATATATATATATATATAGAAATGCCCTGTACTGTACTAACACATCAACATCATCTATATGTTTTTGCTTTTGGGTTTGTTTTTGCTTCTTTTTGTTTGCTTTGCTTTGACAACTTTAGCATTATTGCTGTAGTTTTAAATGCTATTTATTGGTAATAGTTAAGAAAAGAAATAAGTAATTGATTTGTATAAAACAAAAAAAAAATCGTGTTGCACTTTATGAGGAAATGACGCTTCTTGGTACGCTTTTGGTAAAGGCAAATTAATGTATCATGTTTGCGTGTATGTGTGTGTGTGTGTGCTATGAATGTTTGTATGTTTTTACTATATACGAGTCCCATAGCTAAGAAACTATCAAACATAAGTGTACCATTTGTGTTTTTTTTAAATTTATTTTCTTTTTTGCGTTTTATTTCTTTTGACCGTTTTCTCTCTCGTTTGCTCATAAATATATACGTAGATATATAATAAAAAGTCAAATCATGCATTCATTTAATTGGTTTTTATTACGTTTTTTTTCAAATTTTGTTTAACTACTTTTTACCATAATATTTAGATAATTATTTTCGACATGTGTGTACCGTAGTTCCGCTACTTAAACAACATACTTTTTATATTACTTTTCGTAAGAGTGTACATATCTGTATATGCATGTATACATAAGTATATAAATTTTAACTAAATTTAATTAATAATAATTTTGATAATAATCATAAGAATAAGAATATATTAATAATAGAAAAAAATAACCATTTCACTAGTTGCACTAAAAACTTACAATTTACCTTTAACAGTAATATAATTTATATGTTTGTATGTATAACGTTGGAGTTTTGTGTTTTTTTTGTTTTGTTTTATTAATATTTTTCTTTGCTTTATACACATGTAAATAATTTTTATTTCTTATTATATACTTTATTAACTTTCTTTCCACTTTCCACATATTCTTGTAGGTATATATGTATGTATGTAGGTTTGCAAGTGTAGGTATGTATGTATGTATATGCATGTATGTTTCTTGAATGTGTACTCATATTGCATTAATGTAGTGATTTATATATATATATACATACCTATTTATGTCTGTATATATATGTACGTATGTATGTATGAATTGTATGCATGTGTATATATCATTGTATTTCAACTAATTTAAGGCAAACACATATGTAAAACGAAATTTCATTTTGTTTCTGTTCTGTATTTCTTTCTTTTTTCACAGTCCTGTGATTTCATACTAAATTTCATTTTCATTTTTTAAATTTAAATTTTAAATTTAGTTTCACTTTTTACGCTTCTCGGAACCGGCTCAAAAAATTAACGCAATAAAGGTCATCGTAATAATCGTAATAATAAGAATTATATGTATGTATGTATGTATGTAAGAAAAAATAAAAAACGTATGTATAATTTTATTTTGTTTAAGACACACTAATTATCACCGTCCTCCAAGTGTTTTTTTTTGTTTTTGCTTTAATTTTTGTTATATTATTTATAATTTTATATTTTGAAACAAATTTTCATTTGTTTTTTTCTTCTTCTTCTTCTACTTGATACTGCACTAATTGCTTGTGGTTGTTAGTGGTTGTGGGGGTGGTGGTGGTGGTGGTGTTGATGAGGAGAGGTTATATATCTTCATATGTATGTATATATGCATTCCTCTATGTGTGTGTGTGTGAGTGTGTGTTGTGTGCGAGTGAGTTATTCATTCGGAGCCTATTTAATATGATTTGTATGTGTTAAATGTGTGCTATTGAAAGGACTGTCAAATTTTAGAGTGTTGTAGTCTTGCGAATGAAGTGAGCAACTTCAGTTGTTATTCATTACGGAAATATGTTAAAATTAACTGGAAAATTGTTGAAAATCATCACTTTTATTTAGTAACCGGAGAGATTAATCAGCCAAATGCCGGCCTAAATGCGCCATCTGTAAATCTGTAGCCACAACATGTGCTTGCTTGCACGTAAGCATTTAGAAAAGTCAGATAAGGATTAGTTACATAAAATAACGACAAAATAAATGTATTATATAATAAACACTACTGCATTATTATAGTGATAGCGTCAAAACGATGTTATTGAAATTCGAAAACTCTTTATAAAGTGAAAGCATTACCATGTTTATACGAAGCATTCGCCGAGATCGTATCGATTTAATACACTTTGTTTGTTTCTGTTTATACGTTCGACTTTAACTGTGAGCTTATCAGCTGATTTGAATTTCGCATCGATAAATCCAGTCATTTTTATGCTCCTTCTAACCGAAGCGAGAAATAAAGTACCGATTTCAAAGTGAGTTCACTGAAGCATTTAAAGGCGTATTCAAAATTAGTTAATACTGTGTTTCGTAGTGATGTGTATTCGATGAAACCGTATTATGCTCCCGTATAAACGTTGGGTTTAATTTTACCATTTATAAACGTGCAAGTAATTATTACACTGGAAAAGGGACAAGTAAAATTTAATAGAGTTTTTATGCTCAATGGATATTATTCAAAACGCAAGCAGAATAACAAAACTTTTACCACTCCATTATAAATATCTCTACGCCTAATAGTTTGATACAAAGTCGAGCACAATGATTTCGCATTTAACGCAAAATTTTGTAAGTAAGTATTAACGATCTTATTATAAAACTTTCGACAATACAACAGCGCTGAGATGTATACATGAATGCCACATTAAAGAATTTAACAATGTTCATATTCTGCTTCGTGGCTTTAGGCGCAAAACTTATGACAGCAGTCATGCGTTTTTGTCATAGATGTGGGAATATGGCGGCGGTAGGCGCATCGGCATTGACAACTTCTATGCGAAGACAAAGTGAATTTGTAACAAAAATTTACACCGTTTGCCTTATCGCTCCGACTAACGTTTCTTAACACACATCAGTTACGTCACACTTTCGTCACGACAACGAACGAGTGCAGATTGTGTGATTTAATTTTTAAAAATCGTTTTTTTTTTGCTGATACTTCTCGGGTGTGACGGAATTTCGATGTGTGTGAAGCTTTCAGTTTATTAAATTTTTATATAAATTTGGTATTGTAAAACGTATTTAATAAACTGTTAGAAACAACATGTACATAGGTAAACTACACACTATAAATAAACAGAGATGTTACAGGACTATTATAAAATTGACTTATTCTCATTTTCATTTTCAATATGAGGCATGGAACGCAAAGGAATTTCAATATTCAATGCTCATATCGGCAGAAGAATTTGTTATACAATTAGTTTTCCATAAAAAAAAACAAATCAGTCCAAATGTGTGTAACGCTGATAATGAAAAAAATTCATAACTAAATATTTGTCTTTAAATGCTAAGCAGCTTAGTAAACGGTCGATATCGAATGCTATACATTTTTTCTATTTGTCAAAATTATTTCCTTTAAAAATTATTTCTCAAACTTTTTTTTGAAAAAATTTTTCGATATCGAATGCGATAAATTTTTTCAATTTATCAAAATTATTTCCTTTAAGAATTCTTTTTCAAACTTTTTTTGGAAATATTTTTTCAAAAATTATTTTTAAAATATTTTTTCAAACATTATTTTGTGGTTCAATAACAAGTAATTAAATTTTTTCAGTTTTTTTTCCTAATTTGTTTTCTTGTTTCAAACTTATTTTTAAGAAACCAATTCTGTATTAAAATCTTTATCATAACAAATAACAATCCGAAAAGCCATTGAATGCAAAAGTGTCTTTGCAAAGCTATACACAACCTGAACACAAATGTGGTGTAAATCGTATATCTCAGTTTTGTATAAAAACTTACTGATGCCATAAAAAATACCCTTGACATGCAGTTTCCTAAAAATGGGTATATCGTATACAATTACTTTTAATTTAAATATATATTGGCCTAAGTTAACATAAAAAAAAAGGAAATTTTAAAAATTAAATAAAAAAAAGTAGAAAAGAACAAAGATACAATTATATGTATGCACTCATTTTGCAATATGGGTTGAACACTATAAGCTGGTGTAAAATATCTCAGCTTGCTTTTTCTGTTTAATTGTCATACTAAATTGAAAAATCAAAAAATCTCGTACTTATATCATTTGGTAAAATATCATTTATCGCTCCATAGACATACACATGAATTATACTTATGAACACAATTGGGTAATGTCTGGGTCCAACTTTGCAAAAACGGCTTTTGAATAATTGCTTAATGTTAATTTGCGATCTTTATTAGCGAAAATATTTAATCAAAATTATTACTGATTATTTTTGATATGAGGGCGTTGGTTTCAAGTGGATTAGCTAGTGAGTTTTGTGAAAGGCAATGCTCAATAGAGATTTTTAGATTTTTTTTCTTTGGTTCTGTACAAATTCTGTCTAAAGTCTATATGTACATACAAGCAAACGTACATATGTATTTCCAAGTGTTATCTAAAAACAGTCAGTTTATACGACATAATTTTATATATTCATTCCAAAAATTCCCAGTTTTTTCTAAGGAAATAAAAAAATACATTTTTTTAAAAAAACCCCAACAACTCGGCTACTGATATATGTATGTATGTACATACATGTGTATGTATGAGGAATCACTTACAAATGCAAACAAAAATCGCTTGAGGGTTATAAAAAAGTTAACCACTAATACTCGAAATATTCCTCGCATTTAAAAATGTTTCTTTTGCAACAGCATTTTTGTATCAGAATGAGCTTTTATAGTAATTGATTTTTAATTTTACATGTACACGCTGAAAGGTGTCTAAGAAATTACTACATATCGGATGAATTTGGTATATTTGATGACTTATTTTTCATTTCCAGTTAGGCTATTTGAACGATTTTAGAAGTTTATTTTGAGTCATATTTATATTTTGGCTCCGGTTTGAATGTTTATTAGAGGTTTTTTTGTACCAAATGAACATTGCGGCTCAACACTCCAAGAGGCTTTAGAACAATTTTATTTTTTTTTTGAAGTTAACAAAAATAAATTCAAATGTCTTAAAAATACTCCGTTTGAATTCTTATTTTTGAACGTTCTCATTTTGACTAGCCTTGTATTAATGAATCGATTTTACGAATGTGTTTGTGGAGATTTGGCTCAACCTCTTTAATGAATGTGTATTCGGTTGTTGTCGGCAGCTACTATTGGAATATTCAGAATACCATATACAGAATCAAATGTGAGTGAAAATAAAGCACATCACTAATTCTATAAGTATACTACCGATAAAGGACAGTAATGAAATTATCAATCTCTTCCGCTCTCTTACTAGTATAGCAAATTGGATTTCCTTCATAGTCTTGTGAGTATTTATTTGCCTAACTACTAGGCTATAAGTATAGCTGGCCACTGCAATTGATTTCATTTGTACTTTTTGAAATGTTCTGTGCTAGCTTACATAGAACTTTCGCTTATGTCTATGTTACAAAGGCAAATATCCAATTTCACTTTATTTATGTACAAATAAATCATTTGAATTCTTTCTTTTTTCACTGCTTTACGCTGCAGATGACAAGTATTCGCCGGCAAAGCCTAATTTCGTAAACGAACAGAGAACGAGATGCCCTTTATGGTGTTCAGGCGTTTCAGTGGTTCATACAACTTTCTCTTTATTTCTCTTTCAGCAATCTAATAAACTAACAATTAGCACAACTTCAAATAAAAAAATAGGAATATAAAAATTCATTATTTTAATTACCAAAAAAGAATATTGAAATTTCTTTGCGTTCGACGCAGCGTTTTAATTCAAATATACTCGTATGTACGCTCTATAATTCTTGCACATTACAGTCTACAAAGTATATGAAATATAACATAGAGTAAATAACGTATTAAAAATAGTAAAGTTGTAAATTCACAAAATAGAAGTCTTAGCATTAAAAAGGCAACAAAATTAGGCAAAATAACAAATATAAAACTAAAAAGTTAAAAAAAAAACAGTCAACAGTTTGAAAGCTGCCCTGAATAAAAGTAACAGTGACGCAGTAAAGTAAAAGTGCGCCTAAATTTAGTTTACACTTTTAAAGTTCAGCCAAAGTGCGCGCAACTAATTTCCGGTCTAACTTACAATGCGTACACACACACACAGTATGTCGCTAAAGTACTACATACAAACGAGGCTCACTTCATACATATGTATATGCTCCACTCTTTCGTTCGCTCAATACAACCACGAAATCTTTAGACGTGTTTAATTACTCCTAAATGCTTGAATTTGTGTGGGTGTGTGTATGTGTGGGTGTTTATGTGATTGTGTGCCTGTTTTTTTTTGTTTCGCAAAGTCTTTTCAATAATATTCGCAGGATTTTAAGTTTAAATTTGTAGTTTTTTTTTTCGCTTGCTTACTTTTGAAAAATTTGTGCTGGTTCGAGTTGAACTAAATTGATTTCTCGTTTGCTTGTCCGTCGATTGCGCCAGGCATCTACATAATAATTTTTTGTTTATATGTTTTTTTTTTTAATTATATTAGTACGTAGCTGATTAGAGGATGAGTTTGAGTGAGATTGGCAACGATTTTCAAATTTAATGTTTCGCTTTTCGGATTTTAGTTGTTAATAGTAGTTATTGTTTTTGTTGTTGTTTCTAGGTGTTTTTGTGTGTGTGTGTGTCTATGACTATATACTCGTACATATATAACTGGTCGTACAATGCAGGCGTATGCGTAGTTTTATTTAGTTTGCTGTCTTACTTAAATGTATTTTCTTGTTTGTTTGCCTATTTTTTTTTTTTTTGTTGGGCTTAAATGCTGCTAATATTCCTGTGTTTTCTGCGCGTATTTACTTAGTATGAATTCTGCAATAATGTTTTAGCTTTAATTTCTGTTATAACAATGCGATATAATGTACTGCAGTTATTGCGATTTTATGTTTTTTTTTAAAGTGTTTCGACGTTGTATGTGTGAATGTGTAATGGTTTGGTGTATTTCGGATTTCTGTATTTGTGTATGTATGTATGTATGTGCATTCGGCTTGTTTCTGGTTTGGTTTGTCTTTGTTTATTTATATGGATATATGTATATATGTATATCTACACATGTACATATTTACCCATATACATACATATACATATATGTATATGCATGTATATTGAGTGTATGTATTAGTATTGCAATCTATTTAAATTCTGTATAAATACTCTTAAACTTAATTTGCTGCATAATTTTTACTTTCTGTTCTTTTTTTTTGTTGTTCTCTTTTTTAAGTGGCTTGAAATTAATTTGTTATAATTTTTCCTTTGTTACACCTTTTTTTCTGCTTGTTTAGTACATTAATGTTTTTGTTGGTGTTTCTTTTATGTTTAACAGTGAATAAACTGAGAATACATTGAATGTTGTGGTAACCACAAATTCCGAAAAAAAAAACAGTTTTTCGGATGCTTCCTGCTCATTTGACTGGCTGCTAGATGTTCGCTGCTTATACATTGCTGTCGTTTGACAAAAAAAAAAGAAATTGCTTTTATTGTTATTGGCTTAGAGTGTGTAGTTTTTGTAGTGGTTGTTCTTATTGTTATAATACAGCCATTCAACACGCGCACAACGAACATTTATTGCATTGGCAACCATGTACATGTATGTATGTATGCATGCGTTACTTGCCGTCGCAGTTGCCGTCGCCATCGCCTCCCTCTACCATTCCATTTTCATCCACGCATCGTGCGATACTTTTCTTCTACGTCAACGCATCCAACGTGTCCGGCGCATCGATTGCGTTGGTAGTCTCCACATAGTTTTCTTGATGTTATGTGAGATCCTGCGGCGAATCTATTGAGAACAGTTCTTTATAGAGCGCCGGAAAGACGACATTCGGATGTTGTTGCTTAAATTTGCTCAGTGCTTCCATGTGCATTATGGAGATATCGCTGTATAAAAAAAAAAAACAAAAATCAAATATTCATTTCAAAATTAATTCATTAAATGCAGCATTGCGTCGACTTACCGGAAATTCGGTATATTGTTCAACAATGTATCTAAAACAGTCACATCACCCTTTAAGGGTGCATGATTCGCTTCAAGCTCCTGTCTTATTGCATTCATGCTTAAATTGCAAAGCCTCTGGATTTCTGTATTACCACGCACACCATTTCGTTCTATAAAATCGAGAGCAATCGGTTATAGTCGTGTTTATTTCATTTCTTTTCTTTACCGATAACTTCTTACCTGGCCAGAGCAGCACTAAACTTTGATACAGCGCCAGCTCTGTTTCAGTCAGTTTCAGTTCAGCTATCGATTTAGCCGTTTGAAAGATTCGCGATACCAAACGCATCTCTTCCGAATCGGATGTATAGAATGCTTCCTGCGGCAGCATTACGTCACCATAGAGTACCGCATTCTGTGAGAGATCGAGCAATCGTGACATACGCACGATAGCCAGTTCGAATGATCCAGTTTTCAGTAGCAGAATCTGAAATATAGGAGGAGTTTTGGTCAGTATGTACATATGTATGTAGCAATCATCATCATGCCGTATTAAACTTCATCGCATGAATCAAGTGGAGTAATCCGGTGTATTTCAATGGTAAAAGATAATATATGCTAGTATTAACGAGTAATAAGTAATAAGTTAAACATAAAATAAATGTCGCATCACGGAATAGCTTGAAAATTTGCAAATTTATTAGTATCTACCCCGTGAAGGTATATCCCTGGTTTCAATGTGCTTGGAAAAGTGGACGTAGCAAGTCTCAAACGCGTTGAATTTTTAATCCCGCATATCTCTGGAAATATGCGCCATATAGTAGACTTTTTTTAGTTAAATTTGTCTTTGCCCAAGGAGAGAAAACCTCGATAGGTGGCGCTGGTGTCGAGTTATAATAAAAAAATTGTATATGTATATAGTCCGATTTCAGTTATATTCTATGTATGTATTGGTGAGGTGAAGAAAAACATATCTGCGTATTTCTAAACCAATTTTGGTGAAATTCATGTTGCATTATACTTGCATGATGAAAAATGGGTTTACGAAAAATTATGTTGCGTGTTAACACTGGAGTCTAGATATACAGAAAACTGTAAATTTTAACAGGAACGACGAAATATTGCTTTTATATTCATTAAAGCTACATTTTTAACTTGGAAAATTTCCTTTACTTATGCATAATAAATTTTGGGCGGGACGAAGTTCGCCAGGTCTTCTAGTATAGTATAAAAAAAAATTCATGCTTAAGGAAAAACTTAGGTTTTTCGGAAAAGAGGGCGGGGAGTAATGGAGTTCGTTCTTAGAATTCTAAAGAAGCTATATTTTGAACAGGGCTGCCTACTGTTTCAAAACTAAAATTTTAGTTACTTTTTCAAAATTAAATTAGTTCAATGAGTCCTTCTTGGAGTTAACATCAAACTATTTTAAACTACATCGCATCAAATGTGATTTTGATTGTTTGTCTTGTCTCGCAGTAGCTACATTCGTCTAGAGCTTTAATCTCAAAATCTCCATATTGCGGAGAACATTACAAAATTTCTCTTCTCAGATGATATACCAAATCAAAACGAAGCAACATTCTCCAAATTTATCACACCGCATGCAAATACACATCAGATCAGTGCTTAACTTAAATGGCATTATCATTACTCAAATAAATTCATTACTGCCTGAACCGAAAAATGTTTAAAAATGTATGTATGTATGTACTCATACATATATAGATACTATATATAGATATTCTCACCTGATCATCCTGACTTAAGCGCATAAATCCGGGTATCAGTTTCGCAAATTCGATTATGTTTTGTATCATTTGTGTTAGCTTTTCAGCGCAGTCTAGCCACAGTTCCTCTTGACCCAGATTCTTGTAGTAAAGTATCTTCGAGATATCCTTATGAGCGTAAGCGAAATCATAATTAAACACATATAACATAAAACAAAAGCAAAAAACATTTTTATTAAATTAGTTGCAGTTTCCCTCCGATGCAAAATTTGAATGCTTATATCGTCGGTTTTACCTGAGATTTCCGAAACATATCGTGTACGGCTTCGAGTTTGGTGCTCGTGTTGGCATGTGCCTCGGCTAAGGTTTTTATAAGAACATCATTGATGTCGCCATCAGCTGGTTGGTGGGGGGAGGAGAAGCAATGTAACAAGGAATATACAATCAAAATATTTACCAGAATATTAAGATTTTTAATGATTTTGAGTTTTTTTTTAGTTTTTTTTGATGCAACGAATAGCGATATTCATATTTTGAAATATAAACCTATGTATTTATCACCCCTTGCATGACTTAATATTTAATGCGATCCCCATAACTAATAATGTTGATATGCCAATGAGTAATGAAAAATGAATGCCAGCTACATAATTTTGAATGAATTTTGAAATTTTGAATCTACGCGTCCACTCACGATTTACGCTAATATTTAGGTTGTTAAAATTATATTTTAAAAGTTAAAAATAAGAAGAATAACCCCTTCTTTGTATTTACAGTCCATAGATGCAGTGCAGCACCGGAGTTACTTACATCCCACACACACTCACTTCAAAACCTAGGCGCTGACAAAAAGAAATTATAGCAAAAAAACGATAAAAAGAATTGATTCGACAATAAATAGAATGGACAAAAACTGTACAACTTGAAAACGCGATGGGCTCACGGCATGAACTTGAACTGAACCGGATAACTTCAATGATGGCTAAGATGAGTAGTAGTAGTAAGTAGTAGTAGTAGTAGTGGTTATGCGTGTGGTAAGTGGTTATACGAGTATTAAATGCTGATTCGTCTATGGATATGCGCATTGGCACGAGTTTTTGTGATTTTTGTCTCCTACCATGACTGACGTAGTCCGGATCCATTATCGTACTACGCGGCTCGTACGTGGTGCTGTCAACATAATCCGCTGATATATCGTAGGCCATCGTTTGTTGCGGTGTCACCGATGCCGAGTAGGCATAAGGACTTCCATAGCTCACCTCATTGCTTGGGTAGCCAAAGCTGTAAGAAGATCAAATAATAAATCAAATTGTTTGACATATCAACAATAAAGTTCAGTTGAAGATTACGGAAAAGATAAAGATAAAGATAGAGATAGAAATAGAGATAGATATAGAGATAGAGATAGATATAGAGATAAAAAATTTATAAATATCACAAATTTCTTTCTCCAATAACTAATTAAAGCAAATTGCAATGATTGGTATTATCGAATTTCATTCAATTGCGATCGAACGTAAAAATAAAAGTTAAAGTAAAACTCGAACTAAAATTTTCAGTTAAGGAGTTAAGCTTAAAGTTAAAGTTAACAATAGCAAACTTACCCATTATAATTATGATGCAATTGATCACTACTCGATGGTGTTTGCGTATCAAAAACTGAACTATCCGGCGCCGCGTCTTTGTGTGCCTGCAGCTGCGCCTTATGAAAATTCACCTCTTCCTCAACCTTCTCACGTTGTTTTTTCGACATTCTACCAAATTTTACAGCTACATACGAAACAGAATTAAATAATTGTATTAATAAAATCGAAATTTTTTTTATTAAACTTCCTTCTACGTATGTATACTCACCATCACGACTCATTCCCAATTTTAGGCACTTTTGCAGTCTGCAGTATTGACACCGATTACGATTAACACGGTCGACAACACATTGTTTATTGCGAGGGCACTGATAATTCACCACTGAACTTTGTGACCGGCGAAAAAAACCTTTACAGCCTTCACATGTTATAACGCCATAATGTACGCCAGATGATTTGTCACCGCAGACTTTGCATGGAATTATTTCAATTTGAGCTGAAATGAGTAAAATTTAGAGGAGAAGAGTTAAAAATATGTGAAAGTAATATTTGTGAAAATGAAAGTTTTTTTTTATTTTAGTTTTCTAATGTGGTAAGAAAAATGGCAATGGCTTGAAGTTTTCTTCAAATTTACGTCTCTATTAATCATATCATCACTTGATTCCAACATGTAATATCTTAGCGAAAATAGCATTAAAAACAAGAAAAAAGAAACGAGAAAATTTTTAATATTTCGTTATGATTGTCCATTCTCGTTTATTAATTCGTTCTTAAATCATCGTTTGCCAAATCTGTCGGAAAAAGCCCCTTAAAAGAGATCCACGTCGAGTCGCAGGATCGCAACATAAATGCAAATTGGCTTCGAAATAAAGTTCTAAAAGCGAAAAACTTTTCCACCAGATTTAGTTCTATGCTCCATTTCATTTCAGTACAACAGAGTTAAAATTTCAAGTATGTTGAATTATTATTTATTTTGAAGCTTCGGTTCTTAGGGCTTCACTTAATATTTAAAATCTTAAAAAATTAAAGTTAAATTGCATAATTTGCTGCGTTTACACATATGTAATTACACTGTCCAACAAATGAAGACTTTTTGAATGGAACAGAATAGCGACCCCATAATTCTGAAAGGGTATGTTGAGTAGATCATCTTTGTAGAACAAACGTATGGTCCAGCACGTCTGAGTTTTTTTTTTACAGTGGGTCAAAGTTTTCATTTTTTGGTCGAAGGGAGCATTATACTATATGAAAAAAATGTTGTAAGTTAATGTCTAAGAGAATTCTTATGGTCAGAGTTGTATTGTGGAATTGTATGAGGATTATTTTTGTGGAAGATCTTAACCCTCTAACTGGTCTCTTTATGGGTAAATTTTTTCAAGAAAATCAAAAAATATCCTTTAAAAAAGGACATTTAAGGATTAAAATATTCTACGAAAATGTTAGGCGGAAAATTTCAGTGGGGGTCACCAAAGACACCATTGTTGTAAATAAAGCTCTTTACGATTAATTGGCAAAATTACACGCCAACTTCTATAAAAAAATTATAATTTTGTTTTAATAGTGGTTTATTATATGTAGTATGTACATATTTATTTTTTTGCTTCAGCAGTAGTATGACAATGGATTAAAGATTAAACCTAATATGCTTTCCTGTATTTAGCTTGAAGTGAATGTTCCGATGTGTCAAGGTTTCTGTACAAGCCCCATACGTATTCGGCAAGCAATACACTTTGGGATTTCCCTTTGAATCTTTCTTCCAATACCTTTATATCCTGATGAAACCTTTCACCGTGTTCATCTGAAACCGCTCCAAGATTTCTTTAAAAAAATTGAGATGAGAGTGCAGAAAATGCAGCTTTAGTGACATCTTAACGCCAATATTGTTAAAACCGATTAGGATGCTTTCAATATTTTCTGCATAGTTTTGTGCTTTTGAGTTTCCAAGGAATTCTGATATAACCAGCTGCATAAAGTCAAATGCTGTCTTTTGCATATCTGACAGATGACCATAAAATTCTTCATCTTGTAATAATTTTCTTATATCGGGTCCAACGAGCATTCCTAGAAAAGGTAATTTACATTA
Organism: Philophylla caesio; assembly: GCA_963971545.1. Lineage (NCBI taxonomy): Eukaryota > Metazoa > Arthropoda > Insecta > Diptera > Tephritidae > Philophylla > Philophylla caesio. The sequence goes on along the minus strand of OZ020606.1, from coordinate 96,227,301 downwards.
AATGAAATAAATTATTTCTTAAAACCGTATTTTACCTTCTTTTTATTTTGCTGCAGATAATCTGGGGAAACATGTTTGAATGCGTTTGAAAGCATTTCCTTGTGTATTTAAGCTTTTAATAAAATTTTTCACCACGCCCAACATAATATGCAGCGGTGGAAGTATGACCTTATCTTTTGGGACAAGGGATTCATGGATTACATTTAAGTCACCAATAATATTTTCTTTACGTTCTTCGAAATATTTAATATGATAATGGCTGCTGGTAGCACGTGAATCCCATTTACAAAGAAAGCACATATATTTTGTGTATCCTGTTTGCATTCCAGTCAATATTGCAATCATTTTGAAGTATTCAATTTTATTAAAGAGGTTTGAAATATTTACGTATGTTTCCTCCTTTTTTGTGGAATACGCAACCGGTATTGATGGATGCTGATTTCCATTGTGCAGTAAAACTGCTTTTAAGCTGTGTTTTGAGTATCTATAAATAGTCGCCAAGCGGAAGAGTCCAGTGGAAGCTTTAGATATTTTAGAACCTCTTCAATACTGCAACAGTATACAAGTTCTTCTGATTTTTTAAAATAACTTTCCAGATCGGCGTGTCTTTTTCTTGGCCATGTAACTTTTACATCGGCTTTTATCAAATTCCTGTTTTTCAATCTGGAACATAATATTTCAGCTTTCTCTTTTGTTAGTCCTAAATCTCTTACAAGATCTTCAAAATAAGCTTGGTCTATCAAATTAGGACATATGTTTAAACCATCAGGAGGCAAGTAACTTATATCTGATATGTTTTCAACCGCCGCTGTTATTTCTGTATTGGCGTATGTCATATTGGCCGAAAATGTATGTGTAGGCGGTTGAGGCACCGGAACACCTTCTGGTAAAATGACATTATTTGTTGCTTCGTATGTCATTATCGCGTAGTGCCTTTGGCTTCTACCAAATTTGTAATTTACGCAGAAATAGCATGTATCTGATTTGTGATCTTCAGGTTCAATCCATATAATAGGAGCAGAAAATGGCAGCGCCTTAGTACCGCCTTTGTACCAGGTCAAAAGACCACTTTCGCAAGTAGTACATACAGTTTTTGTTATCCAAGCTTCACATAAAAATCGTATTCCAAAGAAAATAAAATATGGTTCTTCAATTGTAGGGAATATCTTTATTCTGCTTTGAGGGTGCGTAAAATGTCCACAAATAAAACAAAACCTATCTCTTAATTTGCAAACAGAATCCGCCATGCTTATTTAAGCTTTAATTGTTCTTTTTTTAAATTAATTTTAGTAAAAATCACACCCGACATGTACTGCTTAGTAGCTCAATTATGCTTAATTTTATCACACCCGATTTGTAAATCACAGCTGATTTGTAAGTCACAGCTGACTAGACGCGAGAACTCAGTGTTTGGCCCGGCCGAACTTGACGACGTTTTCACCTGCTTTGTACATATATGTTGGCGTGTAATTTTGCCAATTAATCGTAAAGAACTTTATTTACAACAATGGTGTCTTTGGTGACCCCCACTGAAATTTTCCGCCAAACATTTTCGTAGAATATTTTAATCCTTAAATGTGCTTTTTTAAAGGATATTTTTTGATTTTCTCGAAAAAAGGGTCAAATTGACCCATAAAGAGACCAGTTAGAGGGTTAAGATCTTCCACAAAAATAATCCTCATACTATTCCACAATACAACTCTGATCATAAGAATTCTCTCAGACATTAACTTACAACATTTTTTTCATATAGTATAATGCTCCCTTCGACCAATAAATGAAAACTTTGACCCACTGTAAAAAAAACTCAGACGTGCTGGGCCATAAGTTTGTTCTACAAAGATGATCTACTCAACATACCCTTTCAGAATTATAGGGTCGCAATTCTGTTCCAAAAATGCTGTTGGACAGTTTTATGAGACAGGGTATTCCTGCACATAAAAATTAGTAATTGTTTTGTATACAAAATTTCTTTTCCAATTATGATTAGCGACAATTGTTTTTTAAAATCGTTCAGTGCTGCAATATGAGTCAAAAACAATTAAGACCGATTGCATCAGTGACTTGAATTTCCAAAACAAAAACAACAACAAAATTTAAATAAAACGACAACTATTTATATTGCTTAGCTTGTTTGTTGTAATTACAGCAAAAATGAAGCCACAGTACTTCCTCTTCTGGCGCGTTCTATTCGATTTTATTTCCTGAAAAACTGTGTCAAAGCTTTAAAAACAGCAACAACGAAAAACATGACAAACAAACATTAATGTGCCGATGGCGGCAATTCGAAAAATAGAAAAAAAATATTAGAGAACATTTAATGTGAGTATTTTGATACGTTAGAATAAAATATTTACATATATATGTACATAGTAGGTTGTTATGGATAGAAATTATCAAATCGCAAAATGCGGCAGCGCTGATTGGAAAAAATTATTAAAGAGCTTTTTGTTGATGCCAAAAGATCATCCAGCAATATATTTTCCATATTTGAAATATTTAGTATCTATTTGCATTTTTGGCATCGTCCTACCCCTCCACAATAAGCCTCCGCTTATTCATCGAGCTACAATTACTCATCTCACCTCCCTCGGTAGGAAGTGGGGCGGACACCTTCTCACGCACCAAACGAATAACGGGATCTAATGTTTGCGTATGTATGTATGTATGTATGTATGTATATTTGTTTGTACGACGTACAAAGCCTACACATATATTTACATACTAATGTACTATGTACATACATATGTATGTATGAAAGCATATGTAAATGTGTGCTTAGTGTTTATTTGTGAAATGACAAGTATTCAAGATGTCAATGAACTTTCTTTGGATTTATAACACATCAAATGTTTTGTTTTGTATTGTATTGTATTATATTGGATAGTGTTGATATTGTATTCATTGCTGTTGTTGTTGTTGTTATTGTTGTTGTTGTTGTTGGTGGTGTTACTGTAGTGCTTCCACGCCGTTTGGCGCGCGCAGCATAAATATTTCGAAACAATATGAAATGAAAAATAAATAAAATAAAACAAACTAAACGCTAAAAACGCTTAAAAAGAAAGAAAGCTTTTTCCTTAGAATTCTCTTCACGACCCATCAAAGCTCTGCTGTGTACTCTGATAGACCTGAAATTCGTACTCTTTTTTGTCGCAAGCTTTCATACTCTTAACAGCAATCTCTTCAAATAAATTTTAAACGTATTTGATAATTTTGCGCCTCTTTAAAGTTGCGTTCTATTTTTTATTTCTATGATGGAAATGTACACTCCACGCCACAGATATACTCGCACACATATGCACACGTAAATATTTTAATATCTACCTATGCATGTAGATTTTTTTGAACTATGTGTCGCGTCCTGCTTCTCATTCATAGATGCAATTCAGCACAAAAGCTTTATTTTGGCTCTTAGTTTTGTGTTGTTGGGTCGCAATACAGATTGGATGCACACTGCTGGCTATGGCTTTGGTTTTACTAGCGGCTTAGGAGCGCAGCAGCAACATTTTTTTTTTTTTTTATATTTTTTTGTTTTTCGTTCTTTTAATCTTTAAATTATTTTAATTGCGATTTGATGCTTGCAAGCGCACATTAAAGCTGCTTGTATAGGATAAAAATTACTGGAACCTATAATTACCAATTAAGATTTGTACATTTGTTTTTTTTTTTTGATTTTCTGAATTGTGATTTATTGTTTTATGCCCCAAATCGACTATGCTTCTGTTGAAACTCTAAAATATATGTAGGTATGTATTTGTTTTGTGTTTTAAATGTAGTAAACTGTCATCAATTACAATGTACTTACTTAAAGACTAACACCATTTTATGGCTACTACAAATTTTTGGAAGCGAATATTCTAAAATCTATTAAAAAAATGACTTGTTGAAGTGAAACGTGCACCAGTTGTAGTAAACGGAAATAAAAATTTTAAAATCAATGAAAATGCCGCACGAATGAGAGAACCGATAACCGATAACGATATGAAGGCTGCATCTACCAATGGGGTTATTGTATCAATAACGATAACTATCTTATTATCGACTACAATACGAAAACTGTTGCTACCAATAACGTTTACAGCTTGGTAACGATAGATTAATAATAATTAAATTGTTTATAGCTGTAGTTCATTTTGAAAAAATTTTAGCAAATTATTTTCTTTATAATTTCTTGTTCTTTTTTTTATTAAAATACAGTTCATGTTCTTTTAACACATTATAATTTTTTCTTAATAGCGAAATTTTTATAAAAAACATTTTACTTGAACAAATTTATTTTGCAGAACATTCTTTCAGCAGTGCGGAGTTCATGTTATAATGCGGTAAAATAATCATGTGTATCAGGTAAAATAATTAATTTACAAATCGGGATTCTAAACCATCAATAAAATCCGATTTTTTGGAGATTTTTCTAACAAATTCCTCGTTTATAATTCGTTTAGGTCTATAGTTTTATACTTGTTAAGTTTTCTTTATAAAAACCCGTTTTGTACTTACCATATGTACACATTTATATACATATATTTGGTGTACATAAAATATAATTACACGATACCCACAAACTAAACAGTTTTGACTATTTATTTATTTTTTATTTGATTTATAATATTTTTCATTTAAAAAAGAGTTTGTTTTCTAACAAAAACCATAAAAAAATGTACAATAAATATACGAAATTTCAGCAAAATATCGAACTTTGTAAAACAAAATTTCTAAATTTGGTTTGACCAATTTTGTAATGCTTGCGCGTCATTTGTTTTTATATAGAAAAAATGGAAAGAATGGAAATAGAAAGAAATTTGCCATAAATGCATTAAAATGAAATGGTATACAAAAATGCAAACTATTAAAGTTCGAAATTTGGATTTTTATTTTTAAATAAATATCAATATTGTATAAAGTATGAAACTTGGATTTATATAATTTTTGGTGTATTTATTTTATTTTAAACGAAAATCTTCGATTTCAAATATAAAAAAAAATACAGTGGTCGTCCAATATAACGAATCTTATGTTGTACGCCTAATTCGTAAAATCGAAAAATTCGTTAAATCGAGTGAATATGTTTACCTAAATATAATACCGCCAGCTTTCAAATAAAAAACTTAAAACATACATTCAGGGAAAAAGAAACGAAGATGTATTGCCTTTATTTCAACGACAACAAAATTCGAACATTCTATTAATTTTTTACCGAAAAAGTCCTCAATTCGCGTCTGCTATTTAACGATTTCCAAGCTTTTCTGTACTGCGATTTCTTGCAAATTCCAAAACTTTTGAAAGCTCAACATTGTTTGATACTGGCCAGATGACACATTTCTCTAAACAATGTATTGCTTCCTCATGTTTAACTTAATTTGCAGCATCGCCTACATGAGTAGTGGAACGCACATCATCTTTATTGTCGTTTTTATCGGAATCGGTAAAACCATCATCACAATTCCACTCGTGAATATCCGCGATTCCAATAGAACAGAACACCCCTCGGCAGGCAATGCCAAACCTCCGAGGGTATTTCTGCCATTAAAAGGCTTCTCATTAAATACATCTGCCGTTCGGAGTCGGCACAAAACTGTAGGCCCCTATAATATAATATAAAGACGCTCACCACAAATGGTAGGAGAAGCTCGGCCAAATACTGAGATATATAGTGTAAGCGCCAAAATTATCATATTATTTAAAGATTCTGAGATATTATCCGTTTCAGCGGCAATAAGTTTACTCAAAAGGCTATTTCTGTAACGAAGTTTCACAAGCCTAAATGCGTTCTGATCCTTAGGTTGAATCAGTGGCGTTACATTAGGTGGCATAAACATTGTACATATCAATCCGTCATCTGTTGCCTTAACTAGTTACTGATAGCAATTTGTTTTTGAAAGGTCTGGGGTTGACTAAAAATGGTTATTTCTTGTTTCCCGATGTTAACCTTTCTTTGGTGTTCTTTCTTCCTGGTGCAGATGTTTATTCGGGGAGAACGTATGTCTTTTCAGAAAGCAATTTTCAATAAATACCGCTTCCATCTGCATTGAAAATAGCATCGTGGGAGAGATTATTTTTTTCTATTACGTCCTCTAGCTTTTTATAAATGGCTTCACACTATCTGTATTAGATGACAGCTTCTCACCATTTTCGTTAAGAAGTCATATTCCAAAGCGTTTCTTGAATTTAGTCATTAAACCATCACTGGCAAGAAAATTTCCTCCATTCCGCCATTGTCTTTAAAACGACGCCACGACTAGGAATATGGTTTCGACGTTGAGTCATAAACCATTTGCGGAAGGCCTGGCTCCATTCTAGGATTTCGTTCGATGCGTTTTTTGAACGTATTCCTCGATTTAAAATTTCATTTTTTTTTTCATAGTACAAAGCGACGACTTCGCAACTCCATATTTCGCGGATATGGCCTTAACTGAAAGACGCTTGGTGGAATCGGCTAATCGGTCTTAAAGCTCAAAAATATTTAAAACAAATAGTTACATATATGGCCAAACAATAACAAAAAAAAAGGAATCGTCCAAAATTTTCAATTTATTTTCCAGTGATAAACGCTTTCGATTTGCCATTGCACTTTCTTAACCAAAGGAAATAGAACCGATCGCACGAAAAAATACTTTGAACTGGCTGAATTGAGTTAAATTCAATGTTAATGGTAACTTGAACAAACTACATTAAACCGAAAATTCGTTATACTGGACGACCACTGTATTTAAATTTGTGGTTGTCATATAATTTCGGAAGCAGTAAACATTCCTCATCGAGAACTACATAACGGCTATTGAGATAAACTATTTTAAAGAAAGTCGTAAGATAGGTGAACATTTTTGATTCCATTGGGAATTTATATTTTTAACGAGACACCTTTATATTTACATACATATGTATGTATGTATGTAAATAATCATGCATAACATAGCATATTTATGTACATACATACACACACTTGCATATGCAATTCGCTTGGTTTCTGACAGTCCAAGAAGTTATTATGTAAATAAAATATTTACATTTGTACGAAAGCGAAAATAAGTTCGAAAAAAAAACTGATTTCTTGCAGCTTCACACCATTTCAATTTGTTTGCGTGCGAAAAAGTATACAATGCATACACTTACACATACACAGTACATACATACATTTGTATATAATGAAGTGCGCATATCACCGTGCGAGTATGTGTGCTTGTTTTTTGTAGGAATGCTTATCTTGTTGGCGTGGCATGCAGTTAACTTTGTGGGTGGAAGCGAGGGGCAGCGCGCGATGGAGGCGGCAGAACTGACTGAATGGACTGCGAGTCACCTTCTCGTATTTACAATAACCACAACAACAACAACAACAACAACAACAATTTTAAATTTGTCAAGTGAAGTATAAAAATAAAATAAAAACCCCACATAAAAATAAAAAAATAAAAATTAAGCTAAATGCAATAGCGCTGATATCAAAAATGCAAGTGCATGAGTTTATACATTTACACACACATTTACCGGTATGTTTGTGTATGTAGTATATGTACATATGTATGTATGTTGATATGCGTACATGCATTAATGCAGCGCATTTGACAAATTTAAGCGCTTCCCACCTGTGTCGACGCGTCGCAAAGTGCAAACAGCAGAGCAATGACAAACAAATACACACACGCGCACTTGATGTGCAGCAATGTAATAAAATTTTAATAATAAAAACTTTGGGTTTTCCTATAATTTTTTTTTTGGTGGTTTTCGCGTTAAACGCTTTAATGGCAAGTTTCTGCTTGTCGTGCCCAGTTATTACATTAAAGCAAAAAAATTATTTAAAAAGTAAATGTTAAAGCAACAATGATAGAGGAAACTAAAAAACAACTCATACCAATAGAGTGTACTGCGTCTAGTTTACGTTTCAGAAATTTAAACCGTTTCGCATTTGTGGATAACAATGGCCACACTGGTTATACGAAACAAAAACACAAACTTTTTCAGAGCAACCAATCCCGCCCAACCTTTTTCTTGCGGGAGAAAATAATGCCTTGAATACCAGAGAAAATTTGTTAAGGAAAATTTGTTCTAACCTTAAATTAACTGTGTAAGTCGAAAATGGTCGAAAAATGTTTATATATTTTCAGAGGTTTGAAAGTTCGTTCGAAAATAAGCCAATATCCGTTTTTAAGTTTAAAATAATATTATAATGATGGTTGACTAGCTGAGAGAGAGGGGCGACCAGATTCAGTAGTGATTTTAGGGCTGCGATTGAGTAGGCAGGGATTTCTACAGCGCTAGCCTGTCTTTCGCTTGTGTCGTCAACTTTAAGGGTGAAAGAGAAAGGTGGATTAATATAGAGAACGACGATGAAGCGCTCAGGAAGGGACTACCTTCTCAAGACAAAGACCCAGTTTTAATGCACAACGTATCTACATATGTATCACCTGTATCGTTAGCATGAGTGAAAACGAAAGAGCGGGTAATAGACTTTGCTACGATTACATACGCGAACGCAAACTTAGCTTCATTGACGAACAAGCGATGTTTGATTCTCTCTCACATAGTACGTGTGCGAAGAATAACAAAATTTTTTTACCTAACATACGCGAACCCGAACGCCAACGAACTGGATTTGTTTTCGTCAAGAAATTTTTGTGCCGTTCATGTACGCGTGTAAATTTATAAGTGTATGCTTGTGAACGTTCTTACATATATGAATATTTACGAACTCATCTTAATGTCATCTATTCAAGTGTGTGCTCGGTGTTACGCCGTGTGATGCTGCAAATGAATTGAGCAAATGAATTTATTCACGGGCTCGCTTTTGTTGTAGGCAGACTTCCGAAAGCTTTCAGGCCGGTTACGGCGAGAGACAAACCCCAGATAAGCACTTCCGCATGGTTGTAAGGCATACGGACTACCAGGCTCAGGAACAGGAGGGGCCCATGTTGAAAATTGTGATTAGTACAAGTAGTTTTTCGAAGCACGGTATGTACAAGGGGAATGTATCGATAAGTTTAGACATTTTTTTTTTTAAATTTAATTTTAAATAATTATTGCTGAACATACGTATGTACATATGTATGTATACTATATGATTGTAGGTAATTCGTTTTCCAAAAAATTTAATATTTATGGTGGCAAATGTTTTAGTATGTCCACCACTGTATACACTTCTTGCATATTTATGAATTTAAAACCGTTGCACTTCTTTAAATTATCTCTCTTGTCGTAAAAAGTTCCAAAAAGTCGTCTGCCATTTAAATTTGAACCTCTTTTTATTTGTTTTGAATATTGTTTTTCGTTTTATTGTTGTTACGTATTGTTATTATTATCATTTTTGCGTATTATTTTGGCAGCGGACAGCAGGCGAAAAAGTTGCAGATGTGATTATTGTTGTTGTTGTTGTTGCAACTGCATTCCAATAAGAGAATTTGCCAATACAAATTTGTATGCGGCGACAACGAGCAATAAAAAGCAATGTAAACAGCAAAAAATAACACACACACGCAAACACGCAAACGCACGCAGTGGCACGCAAGCGATGCGACGTCGCTCGGAAAGGTGCAACGAATGCATGCCACAGTGTATTGTTGTACTTTTGTTGTTTGTATGTTGTTGTCGTTTTTGTTGTACCCGTACTCGTACATACGTACACACATACATATTTTGTGCTTAAAGCGAGTCTGTGGGCCGGTGCAGTGTGCGAATGCAAAATCCAACGGCGAACACAAGCACACGCACGCACGTAAAGACCTAAAACAATAACAACAACTGCAAATATAGCAACTGCAAAAGCGAAGACAAATGAGGAGCTGCAGTGAGCGCGCAGAGAGCGGGGCGGAAGGCGTGAACGATTGCACAAGCGACATGGCATAAGCATCAGCGCCATCGGCAGCAACAACAACAACATCAACAACAACAACATCAACATCAACAAAAACTGCAGCACAAAAAGCCACAAAACAGTACTGTAGACTAGTCGCAGCAATAATAAAAGCAACAGACAAAACAACAACAGCGAAAATTTAACTCAAAGCAAGCAAGCAGCCAACCGCCGCGCCGCACAACCAACCCGCACCGCAAGCAACCAAGCAGCCAGTTAGTCAGTCAGTCAGTCAGTCAGTCAGCCAGTCAGCCAGCCACCAGCGCCGTTGCTTCGTTTGCCTCGTCAGCTTCGGTGGAGCGCATTCGTATTCGCAAAGCAGCTTCGTAAGTGGGTCAACGCGATGTAGGGTCATTGCACTGCAGAAAACACTTTGCAGTTAGCACGTCGCTGGCGCATAAGCACAGTCAGTCGATGTACATATGTATGTATGCATTGGTGTGTGTGTGTATGTACAACGTAACACACAAACAAATACAGCGCTTGGTTGCTTGCATGTGATTCCAATACAAAAGGCGGCAGGAATATCAACAACAACACACACACATAAGCACATGCACAAACATAGCGCTCGCTTGCAGGCTAACAGCGGCCGATTCTATGTACTACATACAAACAAACATACATCATTTTATACATCGACGACGTTAACGTTGACGTCGACGTCGACGCCGTTGCAGGCGTCGAACAGCGCGCAACTCCACCTCGATGCCCACACAACTCTTCGTTTGTGGGGACTTGTGTGTACGCAGCAGCAGCAGCAGCGCCAGCCAATGTCTGTGTAGGTGAGAATGCTGTCAGCGTCGTCGCGACAACACACACACACACCCAGATACGCGAATTGGTGCTTTGTTCCCTTAAGTTTAGTTTGGGGCCTTCTTACTTGCTCTTACCCAACTCGCTTTGCTCTTGCATGACATGCAGCGTGCTCTGCTCTGCTTAGCTCAGCTATAAAATTGCACACGACTGTTCTATTCTGCTGCATTATGCTCTCTCATCGTTCTATTCTTGTACACTATTTTATTCAATTTCCATTCAACTTCATTTCTATTCATGTTGGCGTTGCGCTTGTGCTTTTCTATTCCAACGCGTTTGTATGTACATACATATGTATGTATGTACTATCTTTGTGCGTATATACATTTGTACATACATACATATGTATGTATGTGTGTATATTTTATCAACTATTTTGGTATTAGGCTTTGCTGTCTAGTTTGATTCGGTTGAGTTTAGCTGCGTCTAACTCCTTCTCATTTCTAACTCCAAAATAACAGTATCTCATTGAAATATGTACATACATACATACATATGTACATACCTATGAATATGAATTTTGGTATATTTTAGTAAATATGTACATATGTACGTACGTACATAAATATGTACATATGTATTACCTACAGATGGGGTCCAATGCTTTTAAAGCCGTTGAATATACTTAGATTCTTTTTCAAGCTATGTATATAGTTTGTATTGTGTGTCTGTGTTTGTTTGTAGCTGTCGACTGTACGTTTGAATATGTATGAATTTGTATGTGCATTGCAAACATAACGAACAACTATTCCTGATTCCCTCACGTACTGTTAAACAGTTGTCACTCATTTGCGTCGCTCTTAATGTCAACACCGATGTTATTTTCCATTAAACCTGTGTATATTCAGCCATGGTCACATAAATATCACAAATGGTTTTCATACATACATATAAAACATTTTTTATTTGTTCCATAAGTTTCGAAAATTATTCAGTTTCATATTATGAAAAAACAAAAACAATAAATATAATACTATGAATAAAAATAGACGAAAACATAAATATCCTGCGAGGCAGCTGAAAGACATAAATAGCACATTCTGAAAATAGTTTATATAAACGCAAAAAAAGGACTCCACAACGCCAGCCTACAAATCATCAAAATTTTTGAATTTTTTCTTTGCTATTTGTGTCTTTACATCATTTCATAAATTTTCTATTGGATTTAGATCCGGGCCAATTCTTTGTCCAGTTTATGGGCATGGACTCAAACACAAAAGGCTCCATTTTGTTTTTTAGTATATTCAAATACTGATACCGGTCCATTTTGCAATTTATGCGAACAATTGGCCCGACGCCATGCCATGAAAAGGCGCCACAGACCATCATACTTCCACCACCATGTTTTGTGGTTTTTTTTTAGTATACCTAGTATTGAGGGCTTGAGCTTGTGGCCGACGTACAATGGGTTTTCCATCTTGGGTCATCCTACTTATCTTACTTTCGTCAGTCCAAAGCATGTTTTTCCAAAATTGTGCCGGTTTGTCTCTGTGGGCCTTTGCAAATGTCAGTCGAGTGTTGATGTTGCGTTTTGATAGCAGTGATTTCTTTCTACTAATTCGTCCAAAAAGTTTAGCTGCATTCAGCCGTCTTCCCATAAGCTTTCTAGATAGATCCACATCACATTCTTCGTTTACTTTAAGCATAATCTCTCTTGCTGACTTAAAAGGATCAACTTTGCTCTTACTTACTATGATTCTGTCAACACCAGGGATGTGAACTTCATAACGGTAACAAGTAGATACATGAAAAATTTTGAGTGTTCATCTAATTTGCAACTTAAGAAGTTAGCTCTAATATTTGGTTCGCATTTGTGCTATTTATGTGTCCATAGCTGTATGTTTGTACGTATTAACATACTGTGCCGCCAAGGGGGAAGCAGAAGAAGGTACACAAACATTGACAAATTTTGGTTATAATAATTTTTAAGTTTAAATTTTTTAGTAAATAAAAGCGGTCAAACGGATATACTCAACGTGATACCAGATACAAATTAACTAATTTTTACAAAAAGTTGGTCCTTTATTCAATTCTAATTAAATTAAATTAAAAAGCCTTTGGGATGTTTTTGGAGCTTTTCGGCCGGTAGTTCCTAACGAAAAAAACTCGAATTCAAGTTTCAAACTTTGCAAAGTCTGCACAAAGGCGTATTGAATAAGATGAAGTCAGACAGACAGCAAGAACGAAAGCTAACACTGAAAATGGCACAACGCCGAAACCGGTTTGTGTCCAAAACAAATTTGACAAGGGATGACGGAAAATCGTTCCAACAAATATCAAGAAAATTTACATTTATTTTGTTTTTGTTTTGCGTCGTGACTTTTCACTTCGCTGTACGTACTTGTGTACATATAAATACTTCAGTGTAAGTATTTATATGCGAAGTAGTACAGACTTAAGTTCCTATGACTAGAGTCCTCAAAAACATAAATAATGTTCAAAAAGCCACTCTTCATTAATTCAACCATTAAAATTAGTTTGTACTATATTTGTATCTATGGCTAATGGTACCTTGATTATCTCTAAACTAGCGTTCTTCACTAAATATTGCATCAGTAACTTTTATAATGGATCCCTGGTAGATGTTGTCACCGCAGACTTCTCGAAACTTTTTGATATAATATCGCAAAAGACTTAAATTTCAAAGCTAGATTGTTTTATTTATATTTCACCAAACTTTTCTTGGGGGGATTCTATCATTTTTAATCGTTAATATTTTGTTTCGTATGGCAACTATTTTTCTAGACCGTACTTTTTAAAATCTGATGTACCTTACGAAAGTATCTTGAATCCATTGCCTTTCGTTTTTTTAAATAAACTACATTATTTCTTTTTTCCCAATATTTCAATTGCTGCTTTATACAAAGTAAGTTAACTCTGTTACACAAAATTCAAGTCGATATTCAATTGACAAGTTCTTCTCCTAATGCAAGTATAATCGATTATTGACAAGTTCTTCTCCTAATGCAAGTATAATCGATTATCGTTGAACGCCAAGAAATTCTCACATTCTTCTTTAGCAAAAATCAGAATATCAAAAATACAATCTCTCTCCCTAACTACGCCTCTGAAGTTTCAGATTAATATAAACTACATAGTTTCTAAGTTCAATGCGATGTTTTTTTTTGTCCGCCGTAAGATTTTATCCTTATCGGTTCTATATATCTTGACAAGATGATGCTTTGTTTATATAGAGAATATGCGATTCCGTAGTATTTTATTTTCTCTGCACTTAAGTTCCTTCGTACGAGCCTCGTTGTCTTCTTTTGGGCCTAAAAGCTTTCCACAGTAGACGTTTTTTTTTTACTAATTTGCTAAATGCGTTAGTTGACTGTCCCTTTCTTTTAGAGCCAATATTGTTCAGTGTCCTCTAGAACATACTTCACTATTTTATTTCAGATTTACCCTGTGGCATTACGTTAGGGAACCTAACTGCCTATTTCTGCAAATTGATCCTCTTTTCAGAATAAAACCATTTCCGTTTTACCATTGTTATAGTCAGTAAGAAGTTTTGTTCATTCGACTGACTCGGGAAAAATGTAAAAAACAAAATTTATCCAATTTTCTTACCAATGGAATTACAGTTTATGCACTTCAAACAAAACGAACAAGCTTGCGGCCTGAACATTTAAATATCAGCATTATAACTAACTGGTTTTCAATAAGTTTCACTGGAAATCCGAAAAGTTAATTTTTGTTTATTAGCTAATAAATATCCTTGGTTATAATTAGATTTCGTTAATGCGTACCAAAAGACACACAAAAAATCCCCATTAAATTGTAATTAAAGTGCACAAACCGCAAAGGAAATCGACATTTTCTAATTCTGCTTTTAGTAACAGGCAAATTTGTATTGCGTTAATTAACCTTCAGTTAAAATTTTTTTTAACGATTTCAACACTTTGCAACTAGTAGAAATCAAAATTTATAGCATGGATATGATTGTGAAATCCAACTGAAGATATCACCAGAAGATAATCGCTTAAAATGAAAATTATAGCCCTGATGGTATAATTCTAAACTTTTTTAACGTATTTACTTTTGGCTGCAGTTAAGTTGAGTTGTTGTTTTTAGAATACTTCACACTCAGTTTTGGTTGCGAGGTTTGTAATAAATCTGGTTTAGCTTTTTTCTACACACGAAAATGCACATATGCTGTTTTTGTTGTTTCCTATTGTGGTTTTTGTCGCTGTTTTTCTTTTGTTTTTTTTTGGATTTTTTGGTTAAGAATAAAACTGTATAGACAAAGCCTTGGGGCTGAGTGTTGCAACATGCCCAGAAGCGGTTACGCATTGTTGCGGCGAAAAAGTAAACAAAAACCAAAAATTGTGAGTTGTGCGAAGAAAAGAATATCGAAAAAAAAAAATTGAGAGGTGCGGCAACAGTCGGGGTATAGGCAGCATTTGCAACAAAAAAAAACTGAAAAAATAAAACAAGAACAGCGGCAAGAAAAACGAAATATGAATACCGAGAAACACTAGAAGACTGAGAATTTGGAGAGCAGCGAGGCAGCGAGTGTCCAATAAAGTTAAGAACTTTAGCTTAGCAGCAGCTTTAATGCAATAAAAAAGAAAAAAAAAAATGAATGGCACACGAACTGGCGGATAGAAATGAGAAGAACGTGAAAAAATAATAGCAACAACAATAACAAAGGCATGCTAATGACGAAAACTGGTTTATATTTGGAGGTTTGATGCATGGAAAGTCTTAAAACATTCAAAACAACTTCCACACACACACACACTTAAACGGGCCGCCTCATTGCATCCATGTAGTGAGATAGACAGACAAACGGAAAGACAGCCGAAGAGACGGATGGATGGTCGGGCAAATAACCAGTAAAACCAATAAACTCACTAAAGCGGTTATTCTGTGGTGGCTTAAGTTGTTGTTGCTCTCGTCTTTTTTTTTGTTGCAACGCAATGCAGCAGTGCCCACAAATACAGCAACAACAATAGCAAACACGAATTTTTCAAAGCCCAAAAACAACCACAACAATCTGCGCACAGCCTAAAACGAATTCCACTAATGCGCGTTGGAAGTGCATTGCTGCGAATAAGTAGTAATAGCAATAACAACAACAAATACCGCAAAAAGAACAGAACACAGAGAAAAACGTAAGCCCCACAATACAAGCAACAAGAAAAACAAATTCAGAAGCAACATCAACAACAAAAAGCAACTAACAAAATGTACAAACCACTCGCTGATGGCGGCGGTGGGGAATGCGAGGCGTGCGGACAATAGCCGTCACTCAGCCCAACAGTCATGCAGTCATTCAGGCAGTTTAAAGCAGTAACAACAACAACAACGGCCACAACCATTAGATCAACAGCGCAACAACAACAAGAGCAAATGCAATGATCATCGCAGAAAAATAGAGTTTTTCCCCACCACTTTTGTTTTTGTTTTTGCATTTGTACGTTTCTGTAAGTTTTGTTTTTGCTTTGTGTTTTTCTTCTAACTAATATCCGTCCTTGGCTGGTGTGTTCAACTTTGTCCCACTTATTTTCATTTGTTGGCTCTAAACTCGGTGCCTCATAGTTGCATGCGCGCACACCAGCAACACCATCGCCAACAACAGCAACAACGCACTCTCAGGCAAGCAACGACAAGCGCACGAATAAAGTTACAAATACTAAAACCAATTCACACACACACACACACACACACTCAAAGAATTGCATTCATTTGCACTCATCGCTTGGCAGGCAGCGCACCGGCTGATTGTTGTGGCGGGCTGACGGGTGGCTGGCGGTGGACCGATGACACAGTTGCATGCAGGCGGCGAATCGGCGAATTGGCGAACATAACAGAAAATGCAACACAAATACGGACACGGCGGCGGCGGCGGCGGCACACACAGGAAAGCAAAAGCAAATACAGACACAAAGCGAAAAACTAGGCAGCAGACATTCAAGCAAATAGCGAAGCGGCGATGCAATGCAAATGCAATGGGATGCATTGTATTGTGTGCGTGTTAGTTGGATGTTCTTCGGTTGATAGGGCGGTGGGGCAGTGGGCCGCGCACAAACGCACACGCGCGCAAATTGGCAAATGCAAACACGCATGCGAATTTACGCAAAAGTATTAGACGCTAATTGTGCGAGCGTAGTGATCAACCAACCAACCAACCCACCGACCCACCGACCCACCGACCCACCGCCCAAGCGGACAGCTGCATACATACATACATACGTACATATATATAAACCTACATAATGATCAGCCATAGCTGGGCAATAGAGCTGTTCGCGCGCAGATTAGATACGCAGATGCGATACGTGTAAGAAACAACTATTTGTCGATGCGATAAAAAGAAACAACAGCGTCGTTAGATTATCGCGAAAAAATGGAAGAAGTATATTTATGTAAGTATGTGGCCTGCATGTACATAATTATGTACATATGTATAAATGTGAATAAGTAAGTATTCGAACGTAGAACTTCCATCGAAATAATCTATGCGAAAACTTTTGTTGTTTCTAAATCACAAAAAAAAAGCATTTTAAAGTCATAAAATTACAGAAATGCAAAACATTAACAATTTTTTGTTTCTGTGTTATTTTTAAAATCAAGTTTTTTTTAAAGCGTAAAATATGAAAAATTCCACATTTTACTAAAAATCTTAACTTTTTTTCAATTAAATTCAATTGTCTTCGATCTATTTTTTATAAAAAATTTGTTAAACTCCTAATCACTTTCCAATAAATTGTAGACAACAATGTTAAGTTCCATCAAGGACTTTCGTTTGATAGCTAAATTTTAATATTTAATTTATATTACCAATTTAACAGAACGACATCTGTCAAAAAAGTGGAAATGCTTTTCAAAAATATATTCCAAATTAGGATTTGCTAACCCCATTTATTTCGACACCTACATATATTGAATAATTTGTTTTACCTTATCAATCTTTTTCAGTTAAGTTTTTGCAATTTTATTTAAAAAAAATGCTCCAAATTACATAAATTAAAAAATATTGATTACACAAATCCATCAAGTTTTTGTGCACCGGGAAAATTAACTGAAAATAAAACAAAATGAAAAACGAATACCAAGTTAATATAAAAATATATTTTTATCACACTTGCCCTTGTGATTTTTAAAAACTGTCTTCACACTTGTATTATTTTTTGTTAAGTTCACCCTTCATTTTGACGCCGCTATTTTTTAAGATTGACTTCAGAGTCGTTATCAGCAATTTGTTACGAAGTTTAATTCAGTTTAAAAGATCACAAGGCAATATTTAATTGACCAATGCAGCATAGGACTTGATCTGAAAAGGCGACAAAATGCGGATATTTTTTTTTTTTTTACTCTCCGAATTGGCTTGATTTTCTCGTGCGTGCAAAAAGGAGTAAAATTTTGCCGGTCAGTGTAATAAATCAAAGTTCTATGATTTAAATTTTTTATTTTTTCTAAATATAACACTCGATACTATCGTGTATTCATACATATTGAAATTAATTGGTCATCTATAAATGCGACTTTTTAGATCAAATTATTTCGTTTTAGTAAGACAAAAAATGTTAACTGTGCCAATTAAATAGTTTGCCAATTGGATTAATTTATTTATTTTTAAGACTTTTCAATAAAAATTCAGTACTCTCTAACAAGTTCAAAACTTTGTAGAAAACTAGAAAAATATTTAACAAATTTTAATAAAGATTTTGAACTTTTTTCTCAGAATTTTAAGATTTTTACAAATGGCTACCATTGGTTTTTTAGAATTTTTTTGGTCGCATTTGCTTCCATATAACGAATAAGCAAAATTTATTTGTATGTGGACGAAAGTTGCAGCATTCAAGAAACTTTGGGATAGGTTTTTCCTTTGATAATAGCAGACGTCTGATAGTTAAATAAAATACAAATCGGGCCTGATATCTGATAAACTTACATATGTTATGTATTTCATTAGAAACTTTAGATAGATAAAAAAAATTCCTGGACAGTGTTTTATGTACAGTTAAGACTATAACAAATCCAACTTTATTTCTTATCAATTTCCAAAACAATTTTGTTTGAAATCGTAGAAATTTATTCTGATAGTGCTGGTCTCTAAAAACATCTACATATATGCGAAACGGCTCTATAACTTAATAACGAATATATTAATGAAAAACTTTAAAAATATATTTGTTCTTATTTAATGAGATTGCATTTAAAGGGGATATTTTACTTAAGACGGTTCAAATATTCGATTATTTTTATTGCATATTTTTGTCGTACATTATATGTAAAATATGTCTGCAAATACTTTTTGAGATGCAAAGCCATAAATTGAATTATGCACGGTGCGTGGTGGGGTTTTCAAGAATCTTTCAACACGTTTTTCACAGAACCATTATTTTCAAAACGGTCGCCACGTTAAATAGAAAAATATTAGTTTGATTGCGTTGACGTTTTTACAGTTTATTCAGCAATCTCATATTTTTAGCCGGAACCAGAATTATGCAAAACGCATTTGCTTAAATATTTTTTTGTAAACCATATACACTCGAAAACATAGTAAAAAGTGTATATCGTAATTTAACGTAGTGTAAAATTAAATTGTCAATTTTAACTTTATCGACTATATTCTGGTTCCGGATATAATCACAAGGCTACTGAATACAAAGAAAGTTAAATTTTCTGTTTCAAATGATTTAAACGAGAAAAATTGTGGCAACATCGAAGCAACGTATCTCTGCAGGCTCAACTTTGAAGCGCTACTATTATGACTTGAATAAACTTTTTGAAAAAGTAAAATTGTCAATTTATTGATTATATCCCTTAGTTTAACTTGCAAAAAGTCGCGTTCAAAAATATTCAATAGTATTGGTTTGACAATAATTATAAAAAAAAATGTCACTTACCGGTCTCTAAAACACAATACCCCCCTTAAGCAAATTGTTCAAACTATATTCTAAGTTGTATGTGCGAATATGTGTGTATAACTTTCATTTTCTACATCCTCAAATGGGCGAACAATGCAAGTAAAGCAAATTAAATGTCGCTCATAATAAATATGTAAACATAAAAGTCATGACGGACATACGTACACACACATGCATACATGCATGCATATATTGCATGATGTTCGGTATTCACTTATCGCTTGCATGGCCACCAGGGCGTATGAGCACTTTGTATGTATTCGTACTCGTATGCAGGCTTTTGCAAAAGTGTGCTGCTCACTTATTTTCCGTATTTGCAATTGCGTATGCGTGTTTGTTCCTCTATTCATATGCTGACATGCATTGCGATGTGTTTTACATACGCCACGCACTTGCAGTTTTCGTTTAAAAAAAAAAGTTAGATAAATGATGGATGATTGCCAGAAATATCCGAAGCAGTTCGTTGCGGATATAGCGCGAGCACACAAGCCTATTAAGAAAAAATAAGTAAACAAACAAACGAAAAAATGCATGGAAAATAGATAAAGAATGAATACAAAATAGCTACATACATACATACATACATCTGTAGTTGCGTTTTACAAATACTTTTGCTTTGTATGTTCATACGTTAAATTCATTATATTTTATTTACTTTTTTGCTAGTGTGCATTGCGTGTGAAATTTTGCAATAATTGAGATTTTTTCCACTTTCAGTTTTTTTTTTCGCACATGGCGAACTATGAACGCGAATGCGCCGCGAATATATGTACATATGTATATACATACATATATTTGTCGCTTCTTAGTTAATTTCTATCATTAGACACAGCAAGTTACATGAAATTAAGAGACTATGCAGTTGAAATATGTACTTTGGAACTCGTACATATAGTATTCATATCTATGTAAAGGTTTGCTCATAATGACAGTCGAGTTTCGACACTCCCTTACATAAATTTGCATAGAGCGAAGAATTTGAACCCCATTTTTGAAACTGTAATTAAAAGTACGGTGAGGAAATATTAATTGTAATGTTTGAAACTACTAGCAGCTTTTAATTTGCTAGTTATGTGAATAAAATGTATGCGATATAGGAAGATATAGTACTTTCTGAATTCAAATAAATAAATTACAAAAATTAAGGATAGGAGTATTTTGTAAATTCAAAAAATCGTATCAAAACAGAGTCTAGGCACAAATTGCCTGTAGGGCAATCAAGTTGAATAAATTTCCATCGCAACAACGTCAGAATGGGCTGGCATAATTAAATTTCTTATAAACTAGTCAGTGGACAACTCGCAAACACGAAATTATAGTAATTAAACAGATTGGCTTGTATTGGCTAACATGGCAAATGAAAACCTATCCTGTTTATGCACTTAGAGTGATGTTAGGTACATATGTCTGCTTTTTTAAAGCTCCCAAAACTAGACAAATCAAAGAACAGATAAATCTAAAAATCTAGCCAATTGATTTTAGTATTCCGAGCGGCAAAAGAAACTAAAAAAAACTGCCATATTTTAAGCGGATATTCATGTAACAGAAATTTGTTTCATATTTTTTGTCACACCTAAATCCATCGTTATATCATGTAATGTAATGTAACGTTATATTAATGTGTTGTTACGTAACGCCACGTTACGGTTAAGTAATATGTAATAAGTTTTGCTATGCTGTTTTAAGTCAAGCTATGATATGCTGTTATGACAGTTTTTGATATGATGTTATGTTATCATATGTTATGCTATGTTATGTTCTTGAATGGCGGTAGTTACTTAATGGAGAAATACACCAAGGGTAATGTACACGAAAATGGTTCGAGACAGGCGTTTCTTCTACTAATTTTACATGAACTCTCCACACCTTAACTCACCATACCTAAACTCAACACTTTAAACTGTTTATACTTAAACTCACCAAATGTAAACACATCACATCTATACTACAACTAAATTCTCCACACGACAACCCTTTTCACCTCACTTCTCTTTCCACTATCACACCTCATTTCACCTCAATTTATCTTCTCACCACACGTCAGCTGAAGTCACCTAAGCACATGTCTTCAAGAAATCGTCGCAAAACGTAAATGAAATAAGTTTCTTAAATTTTAATTTTTTCAAATTGAAATTAATGTAACGTAATCTTATTTTATTTTTTGACATGTTCAGCACATTCTAACCTATAATTACGATGTTTCAACATTATCTTTGGCATGTCCCAGCCAGCGTTTTTACATTTTGAATAAAGTTTTTGGGATTAAAAGATTTTTGTTTTATAAGTGCAAAATATAATTATAATTAATTAAATTAAAGAATACTAAAAATCAAAAAAAGCTAAACTTTAAAAGTTGTCTGAAAAAATTTGCATTTCAAGAAAAACTTATTCCGGTTCTTAATAAAACAGTGCAAGAGTAAGCAGCAGAAGCTGATATCAAATACATTTGTACGTAGTTACATATGTACATATGTGTGTAGTACATATTTTTAGCAAAATTCCGAACTTCTTAAAAATGCAATCGATTTAGTTGCGGCAAATAATACAATTTTAGAAAAATAGGAAACGCGAGCACGTACAAAAATGCATATACATACATATGTATGTATGTACTAACGTATATACATATGTAATCAAAAATGTAGGAATTACATTTAGAAAGGGCATTGACCAGCGGCAATATACTAATAATATTTTAATCTTTACACCGAACATTGAGTATGTACATTTAATGAAAAATCATTCTTTGATTAGTAATGCTCAGGCACAGCATACGAACAAATCATCCATAAATCAATAAAAACTGTTAAAAATTACACAAGCATGCATACAAACATACATACAAACATCCATACATATTTACGGAACGAACGGAATATATTTGTACAACTATTTCAACTGTTTGGCGAGTACAATGAACCTAGCCAAATTACTCATACTGCAAAAGTGAAATAAAAATAAGTAATTTCAATATTTGTGCATGTGATAAGTGAATATATGTACATATGTATGTATGTATATTTGTACGAGTATGTATGTGTGTATATATTTGCACAAAGTTGTGTGCATATGCAAATACACTTGTTTCTACGTTCATACACACTTGTGTATGCATAGAAATCGTTGACCAAAATTATAAATATTTATGTACGAGTATGTACGCATTCTCAAAACCCTTCTTCACTTCCAATATACCTAATATCCCAACGCCTAATTCCACAACAAAAATCATTAAGCCCCCATCCTGTGTGTGTGAACAATGGCTTGGCGTTAAGAACCTTATCGAAATGCTATGAAAAAAAAAACAAGAAACCATCTTCACTAGGAGTGTAACAAGAAGAGGAGGCGTTTAAAATCGTGGGAACAAAACGCGTCATTTGCGTTTGGTGAGCGCGACTCGCTCATCGCAGCACTGACGAACGCTGCTAAACGCTGATGTAATACTTGATCTGCTGATTAGTGGCTGTCCAGAGGGCATTTACACCAGTCGCTTGATGGCTGCGTATTATAAAACGTCATAAGTACGAAATTTCACAACTACGGCAAGCTGAATGCTTACCTAATACCATCAGCTGTGCTCATCACACGCTCAAGCTGGAGTGGAAGTTGTGGTTGTGGCGATAGTTTCTTGAGCTTAAAGTGTAAGGTGTGACAGGTACGCAAAAGTACCGTTGTTGTCAATTGGATATAATAAATCGTAGCTGTTGTGTTGTCGACCGGTAACTTTAATTTGAATATACAAACATTTGTAAATATATGTATACATAAATATATATGTAAATATGTATGTATATGAGATTGTATTGTAAGGTGTCGCACAAAAAAAAGGTATACATTTGCATCCTCAATTTATAAAAAAATCAATTCTTTGTAATCACCATCAAAACTTTTTAAGCTCAACTAGAGATTATTTGAGACTTAATGCTTTAACTCTCAGAATTTTTTACTTTCGTGTGTACTTTTAGAAATGAGAGCACAGTAAGGTGAGAAGGGAGTACATACATATATGGACATATATAAGTTTAAAAATGAAGTACGCTGTTAAGTAAAATATTTAAGTCTTACAGCAACAAAATTTCAATTTCAATTTATATTTTAAATTTTATGATTTTGACATACGAATATGGAATGAAAGAAGAATATCAGGAGAATTTTAAGGTGTAACTTTTTCATAGCGATCCCAGCCAAATATATTTAAACACTTTTTTTTATGCTTTTGTCTCTCAATTTCTCAAATTTTTTGTGGAAAGATTTCTATTAAAACATCCACCATTTATTTACGTTCTTAAATACTCTTTTTATGTACGCTTACGCCTTTCTCAAAGGAACTGCATCAACTTTTCATTTTAAAGGTCGGAGATATTTTCAAAAAATTACATATGTACATATGTATGTACATTAACTTCATTATAAAAAACTTTTCTGAAAATGAATTAATTCGATTGAAACTTGTTACTCGCGTGTTTCCGAGTGGCTTATGATCTCAAATTTTCAAAACTAAAAATTACGGATCAAATATAGTGGGCGATTTTTTTTTTAGATTAATCAGATTCCCTTTATTTTCATTCATTTATACGTTTGTATGTAATTTTGCAAACACAAAACTCTCATATCGCAATGTACCAGAAAATGAAAAAGCATTTTATTGTTTCCAAAATTCCTCAGCCACATTAAAGCATAACTATTTTTGAGTATTGTTCTTTAGCAGGTGTTGTCTATATATTAAATTAATTGTGTTTTTCTTTTTTTTAAACTAAATAGATGTTTTTTTAGTTCAATTTGATTTTTTCCCAATGAAAACTAATCAATCGGCCCTATCGCGAATCCCATGTAAATAGTTCATTGCAGGCAATTCAATAACCAATTAGGGAAATTGACTTCTAGTGAAAAAATGTACATGTTTATATTAAAAAAATGTTAACTTAAAGTATCTTTTTATTACACAATTTACATACATTTATTTTTATGCCAGTTTCAGCGAAGTTATACAAAGTTTTCTTACCGATTTTATTTTCCATTGTATATTCTTTCACTCTATCAATTCTAAGATGGATCGAAAATTGTTACCCAACAACTGAAACCCTTCCGCAATGTTTTGTGCATGTAACGCATTCTTTAGACTTCTTTTTTAGGCATTAGTTTGTTATTACATGTGTGGCTTGCAGTTTTTATATACTTAAATTAGATGCGCCACAAAACTACATACATACATTCAAAAAAATTCGATATTTTCATAAAATTTTGTTTTATTTATTAAATGTATTTTAATTGGAAAATAATATTAACTAAATAAAAGAAAAATATTTAGTAAACAACTCTGGCAATAAAGTCATATACATACATAGTTCTTGCATGCACTCTAGCACAATAATCTTTTGAAAAAAATCGGCTGAGTCATTTAGGATTATTTAAAACTTTATTCAAATTTGCATTCGAAATTTCATTCAAAATTGCATCGCATTTTCCCATTATCTTGTTGAATTTTGTTGTGAAATTTTAGTGCAAACACTTTACCAAAAAATTAACTTTCCTTATCAATTTTCGTCAATTCTTTATTATTTTTTTTTAACCAAACCATTCCATAAATAAATACATACATATGTATATGTTTGTATAGACCTTATTGTGCAAAAAAAAAAGAGTTCGTTCTGAATGAGTTGTGAGGCACCTTAATGCACATACACACATGTTTGTTGATATTGTTGGTCCGTCTCTCACAAAAATTGAATTAACTTAAAAAGTTTTTTTTTTCACCCGCTCCGATGCGCCATACAAATCCATTTGCTACTTTTATTTTTGTTATGAGCTATTGGAGCGGTGTCTTCGGCGACGAACGAGTAACAGACGCCGATTTCCCCCACCATCATAGACTTTTGCCCATTTCTCTGCTTTCAAGCGCCTAATCATTCCACCAACGCATACACTCCTCCTTCGGTAAAAGAAAGCTGAACGTCGCTACGCAGCGCTCACTCCGCATATTAATCGCGTTTAACTGTAAATTTTGTGGACATAAAAGACAAAATCGTAACCAAATACGAGCTAAGCGTTCGCAATAGCAGCGACTGTGACACAGCTGGACTAGCTTGCCGCTGACTGTTCCCTGTCGACCTGTCGACTTCTAGGCGCACATACTGCGACGTGCGGGCAGCGCTGACGTCGTCTCCAACTGTTAACACAGACTTACTTATATATTTATACATATGTACATATATATATATATGTATGTACATACATAGCTCACTTACAATAGTGATACATTCATACATACCCATATGCAGCGCGTGTATGCGAGTGTGTTCATATGTATGTATGTATGCATTGTATCGCTTTTCGGGTGAATGACCGCCGAAATTAAAATTTTGTCGATTTTAGACTTTTACTATGTTGACGTTGACGATTGTGGTGTCTTGCGCCAGCAACAGCATACGCCCCTCTCCACCACCGGCACACAGTTCGGCACAAAATCATTCGCTCGTTCGTGTTGTGCTTGTGGGTGCTTGTGGCTCGCTGATTGTCGTATCGCCGGTTTGTTGGTTTATATATATATTCTGATAGGCTTGTGTATTAAGCATTGCGTCTGCTTTTTCGGTGGCAGCAATCACACACACATGCACATACTTACATACATATACGCACCTAAGTAAGCACGCACCGATAGTTATGGCGAGAGCGAGAAATTTACGCACTCGCGAGAAAGCATTCAACGGTTGTGTGTGTGTGTGTGTGAGTGCCTTTATCAGCCCACATTTGTGTGCATAGTTGAAAATATTTTTACATACAGACACACATACATACATATGTACGTATTTACATATTTTTTTTACTTATGCCTGTATTAATGTTTGAAGGAAAGTACAAATACTGCACGCATTGCAGAATGCTTTTGGGCCTAATGCGAAAGCAACTGGGACTTCTCGTCCGATTTTGGTGCTCGAAATTGCGCTCTTATCATCGCGGCGCAATTCGGTTGTACGGTAGGTGAGAGTGATAATGTTGCGGGTAAAAGTAAACTAGTTTCGAAGAAATCGTACAAATTCACATTAATTGGAAAATTCGACAATTGCTTTTAAATATGTATGTATGTGTAATTAACAAAAGATGTTGCTAGTTGTATCGTCGAGCTTTTCCAATTTGTCGCGTTAGAAATAATTTTTTTGTTGCAGAAATTCACTGGTGCTCTCGTCGCTGCCAGATGTTTTTATTTTGAATTTTGAGATTTTTAAGTTTACTCGTTATAAATGTAAAGCTAATGTTTAAAAAAATTTTCTGAAATTTTAGCAGTAATTAATTTTCAAAAAATATAACTGCAATGAAGAACTATCTCACATTACAATTGTCGCAGAACGTCCGCTTACCCTATCATCCATTGTGACCGATTCATATTTATATTCTTTACATCTTTATTTGCTTTGTACTCTTCTTTATTTGCTTTGTATTCATACTTCTTTGCTGTATAAATTTGAAGTTGCTTATATACAATTACACATAACATATGCACATATGTATAATTTCCCGTTATCCTGACTATACGAATTTGAATTGATGTATACATATGTATAAGTTACTGCTGTGAGTTTGCTTTACTTGGAATTGTGTCTGCATTCCATTCGTTGGTCAACAGCCGAGAAACACACAGCAAAATAAACCTCTGTTCTTAAACTAAATTTTCCAATCAGTTTTTATATAGAATTTCGAACGCGTTAAATTTGCTTCTAAACGGCCAACGATAACAATTTTATTTTGCTTGAGTTTGTTCCGCCAACTTCATTTGAATTGACGGGATTTGATTTTCAACGTAATTGAAACTATTTCGGTGCTGAACCGCGTAATCGTTTGATTGTAAATTTATTGCCGCCGCCTTTTTCAAATACAAATGCAACGCACTCCACCACGAAGGAGTCCTCGCCTAGCAGAACAATTGCCAGTCACCAGCCAGAGCAATATGAACACCAATTCAATTGCATTAGAGTCAATCGTTGAAGAGTCAACAGGTGCATCAAATATAACCGGTCCAGCTATGAATTTTGGAACTGCCGTAATTGCTTCTACGTCTAACGCTGACTGTGGAATCGCCAGCATCTCAACCGCGGATGCTGACATCGCCGAAGTTTCCAGAGACATCACGCCAGCCAATCGAGCTTTCGATCTCCACGCCATGGAGCAACGCCTATCTATGCTTGAGAGTCATTTGGCAGCCACGCAAGTACAGCTAAGGCAGCGTGATCTACAAAACGAGACCCTCCGAGCAGAATTATATAGAAGCGGTAGTTCAGCCGTTACGTACGCCAGCAGCATAGTCGCGCAGTCGCAGCCAGCACTGCCACCGTCGCAGTCAGTTCCGCCGCCGTCGCAGACTGCACTACCGCAGTCGACGCAAGCGCCGCCGTTAGATGCACAATCTAGCACAAGTCAGGCAATTGCTGAGTCCCGTTATGATTTTCGCACACAGCCAACTGTATGTAGTACAGTTCCGACACAAAATAATATATACGGTGCCTTTCATGTTAATGATGCGTTCTCATCGCATTCGCCGAATTTATTCATGCCGCCTTCCAACGCCAGTATACACTTGCCACCGTCCAGCGCGAATGTACCTATGCCGTACTCATCTCAAACCATGCTTTTGCCGCGAAAATTACTCGATCTACCAGAATTTAGTGGTAAACCTGAAGAGTGGCCTATTTTTTATACAGCCTTTACCGAATCTACGACAACTTATGGTTATTCTAACTTCGACAATAACCAACGGTTGCAAAAATGCTTAAAGAGTGAAGCTCGCGAGATGGTAAAGTCTTTGTTGATTCATCCAAACAACGTCAGCTGCATTATAGAGCAACTAAAGGCTCGATTTGGTCGTCCAGAGCAGCTCATCCGAAGCCAACTGATGCAAATTAAGGAAATCGTGCCGATTTCAGAGAACGCTTTAAACAAGCTTATTCCCTTTGCAACTAAAGTAAAAAATATTTGCGCTTTTTTGCAATCAGCCAACGCCGATCATCATCTATCTAATCCAATGTTACTCGATGACTTAATCTCGAAGCTGCCTATGAGTAAGCGCATCGAGTGGGCCCGATATGCCACGACCATACAATCGCGCGCTTCAACAGTGCATTTTAGTGATTGGCTCTCATCTTTAGCCGATGTTATTTGCACAATACATGACGAAACCCAGTTTGCCGGTCGTGACACAAAACGTCGAGTTCTGCTACATTTGAATGAAAGGCAGCATCTGCGAAAATGCTCAATATGCCAGGATCAACATAAGATTCACGAATGCAAACGCTTTAACGAATCTTCAGTGGAAAATAGATGGGCTGAAGTTAAATCCCGCCGTTTATGTTTCGCGTGTCTGAATGCCGGTCACACCACACGCGATTGCAAACAAAGGAAGGTTTGTGGCATCGGTGGATGTAATCGAGTCCACAACAAACTATTGCACGAAACGCAATATGTGCAGCGGCCAGCGTTGTCATCATCGATAAAGAACACTACTCGACGCACCTCATCTCAATCGCTATCGCCGACAACAGTGGATAATCATCAATCTATCGATACAGGAGCTGCAGTTTTAAGTTGCACCGCTAATTCTAAAGTGAGTAAGCTACTATTTCGTATACTTCCAGTCACAGTATATGGAAAAAAACGACACATAGACACTTTCGCACTATTGGACGAAGGCTCTTCGATTACTATGCTCGACAATGCGCTCGCCGATGAGTTAGATCTGCGTGGACAACAACACAACCTCAATGTTCAGTGGTTCGGTGGTCATGCCGTACAGGAGCCAGCAACCTTGGTCGATCTTTATATTAGCGGAGCAGGTATGACGAAGAAACACAAAATGCAAAATGTGTATGCAGTGAAAAATCTCCAATTGCCATCGCAAAGCTTAAGCCAAGCAGATCTACTTTGTGATGATAAACGAGTGCGTCAGTTGCCAGTTGAACCACAACATGGTGCGGTACCGAGGCTGCTTATCGGCATCGATAATTGTCATTTGGGCATCGCATCTACAACCATTGCAATGCGGAGAAATGGGCCTTATGCCGCAAATACAGAACTAGGGTGGGTAGTGTTCGGTCCAACCAGCAAAGGCCTACCTACGCCATCAACATGCCTTTTCGCCAGCAATCCCGATAAAGTACTTCACCAAATGGTCGCCAACTTTTTTGAAATTGAAAGTTTCGGTGTTAGGGCTGCGGCTCGCGTTGAAAGTGAAGCTGATGTCCGTGCCAGGACTATATTGGAATCGACAACCCACCGCGTTGGAAAAAGGTTCCAAACTGGACTTCTATGGAAAGAAGACAACGTCAATTTTCCAGACAGCTACAATATGGCGCTCAAGCGATTAGTGAGCGTCGAGAAGCGAATGATTCGTGACGTGTACTTTGCCGCCGCATACAAGCTCATGATAGGCTCTTATGTCGAAAAGGGTTATGCCTGTAAGCTTACTCCGCCAGATGTTGCCTCGATAACGCCACGTACCTGGTATTTACCTCACTTTGCCGTGATGAACCCGAATAAACCAAATAAACTACGAATAGTGTTTGATGCTGCCGCCGAGGTTAATGGTATTTCGCTGAATCGCCTTCTCCTGAAGGGTCCGCAGGAGTACAGACCACTGCCGTCTGTCCTATTCCACTTTCGCGAAGGAGCGGTGGGTGTTTGCGGTGACATCAAAGAGATGTTTCACCAAGTGCTAATATGCCCAGAAGACAGATGCGCCCAACGATTTCTGTGGAGGAATGGTGACTCTGAGAGACGACCAGATGTCTACGAAATGCGCGTGATGACGTTCGGAGCTGCGTGCTCGCCATGTGCAGCACATTACGTCAAAACGCGAAACGCTCTGGAACATCGTGACGACGATCGCAACTCAGTCCGTGCCATAAAAGCCATTTTACAATATCATTATGTCGATGACTTTGTGGATAGCTTCGACTCGCCAGAGGAAGCTATCGCAGTTGCAACCCGAGTAAGGGCAATTCATATGGATGCTGGTTTCGAGCTCCGAAATTTCACATCCAGCTCTCCAGAAGTTATCACAGCTTTGGACGGCGTCGACGTCACAAAAACTATCGCTAAGAAAGAAGACTTAATGCTAGAAAGGGTGCTAGGTCTACATTGGCAGCCAACTACAGACTGCTTCAACTTCAAGATAAAATTTAACAATGTCAGTGAAGCCGTAGTAAATGGTAGCAGACGCCCTACAAAGAGGGAGCTCCTTAGTGTGGTCATGTCTATATTCGACCCACTAGGATTCCTAGCCCATTTCATCATAGGAGCAAAGTTAATAATGCGTGAAGTTTGGCGACATGAGACTGGTTGGGATGAACCCTTGCCTGACAACATCGTCGATTCATGGGATAGATGGCGTAAGCAATTGCCGGCAGTGACTGAATACGCCATTCCCCGATTTTATTTTCGCGGAGGTAAGCCAGAGGAGGTGCAACTACACGTTTTTGCAGATGCCAGCGAAAAAGCGTTTGCCGCCGTCGCATATTGGAGAGCATCCAACTGTCGTGGTGAAGTGGAAGTTACCTTCGTCTGCGCGAAGTCCAAGTGCGCACCGCTGAAGCCTCTTACTGTGCCGCGCTTAGAATTGCAAGCCGCCGTTTTGGGAACACGACTAATGCAGACAGTATGCGAAGAACACGACGTTGTCATTAGCAAGTGCTTTCTCTGGAGTGACTCAAAAACAGTTGTGAATTGGATAAGAAGCGAACATCGCAGATATAAGCCATTCGTACAACATAGAATTTCAGAAATTTTAGCTGTCACGAAAGTATCCAATTGGCAGTGGATACCTACCGCAGAAAATGTCGCCGATGAAGCTACACGCATCAATCACAACATTACGTTCGCCCCAACCAGCCGTTGGGTATATGGTCCACCATTTTTACGCCAACCAGAAAACGCCTGGCCTTCTGAAGACAACATTTCTACTGAGTCCGATGATACCGACGTCGAGCTTCGACCGCAATACGCTTTAAGTATCGTAAGTTGTGAATTAATCAATTTTAACCGTTTTTCGTCATTCAACAGGTTGGTAAGAGCTACAGCCTGGGTAATCTTGTTTACAAAAATATGCCGCCGTCAAGTTCAAATTTTAAGTAATTGCTACGGATTAACAGCCAGCGATTTAGAAGCAGCAAAACGTCTTCTGTGCCGCATCGTCCAAGGCGAGGTCTTCGGTGCGGAAATGCAGCAAATTCGCAACGGGCAAAGAATATTTCGCAAAAGCTCTTTGCTGCAACTATCTCCATACGTTGATGAAGAAGGTGTCCTACGTGTACGCGGACGCATCGATGCTGCCAGCTGGCTGCCAATTGATGTGAGACACCCCATAATTTTACCACCAACACATATTTTTACCAAATTATTGACATTGCAACACCACACTCTAATGGGCCACCAAAACACGGAAGCAACGATTTGCTCCATACGACGGAGTTACTGGGTACCACGCTTGAGAAGCCTTCTACGCAACGTCATTGCCAGTTGTCCAGTATGTCGCCTTCGTAAGGCAACTCCAATTCCCCCGATGATGGGACCGCTTCCTGTTGACAGGTTAACTCCGTATGTGCGGCCGTTCACGTACACGGGTTTAGACTACTTCGGCCCTCTAAATGTGACCGTGCGCCGTAGTACTGAGAAAAGATGGGTAGCGCTCTTCACGTGCCTTACCATAAGAGCAGTGCATTTGGAGATAGCTCATGATCTAAGCACCGATTCATGCATAACTGTCATTCGAAATTTTATTAACCGCCGAGGAGTGCCACAGCGACTAAGATCCGATAACGGAAAAAACTTCGTCGGCAGCAACAACGAAGCTCAACGATTCAGTGAAGTTTTTGATTGCGAGCGTATACAAGGCGAGTTGTCAAAACGGGGTATCGACTGGGTCTTCAATTCGCCGTTTAATCCAGCCGAAGGAGGAGCCTGGGAGCGAATGGTCCAGTCCATAAAGAAAGTCCTGCGCCAGACAGTCAAAGAAGTTGCCCCGAGAGAACATACTCTTAATTGCTTCCTTATTGAAGCAGAGAATGTAGTTAATTCTCGCCCTCTTACGCACTTGCCCATCGACGTAAGCCAGGAACAGCCATTAACACCAAACGACTTTCTGTTGGGAACGGCTAATACAGCGCAGACACCAGGAGCCGCCGATATTCTAACAAATACATGTGCTATACGCCAACAATGGCGCATCGCCCGTCAACTCCGGGACCATTTTTGGAAGCGTTGGATAGAGGAGTACCTTCCTACTTTGACCCGCCGAGTGAAGTGGTGCGAAAGGACAGAGCCGGTAAAAATGGGAGATATAGTATTCCTTTGCGATCCCAACGTTCCACGACGAGATTGGTGTCGCGGGGTTATAGAGGAGGTTTACCCTGGTCGAGACGGTGAAATTCGTCAAGTAAACGTGCGCACAATCGCCGGACTAAAACGACGAGCCGTGTCCAGGCTGGCCGTTCTGGACGTTAAAGTTCGTGAATCGGGTTGATTCACGGGGGTGAGGATGTCGCAGAACGTCCGCTTACCCTATCATCCATTGTGACCGATTCATATTTATATTCTTTACATCTTTATTTGCTTTGTACTCTTCTTTATTTGCTTTGTATTCATACTTCTTTGCTGTATAAATTTGAAGTTGCTTATATACAATTACACATAACATATGCACATATGTATAATTTCCCGTTATCCTGACTATACGAATTTGAATTGATGTATACATATGTATAAGTTACTGCTGTGAGTTTGCTTTACTTGGAATTGTGTCTGCATTCCATTCGTTGGTCAACAGCCGAGAAACACACAGCAAAATAAACCTCTGTTCTTAAACTAAATTTTCCAATCAGTTTTTATATAGAATTTCGAACGCGTTAAATTTGCTTCTAAACGGCCAACGATAACAACAATTATAACAATTCATAAAATCTACATGAACCAAAAGATGATTTTCTCTTCTAAAAATTTTAATCAGCCTTTTGTAAGAATCAATTTTTTTTTAATGCTTCGCAGGTGAGGTATGAAATGTATGTAGTTTAGTACTTGTTACTCGATACTTGATACTTTACCTCGTTTATTTTGCTATTCTAAAGTTGTAATAATTGCATTAAAGAAATGCAAAATGAATGAAAAACTATCACGTAATCAGTAATAATTACAAATATTGATTTGAATACCCATTTTTGAATACATAAGTGCCAGAAACGTCATTAAACAGAAGTGAATTTTTCAATATTAATACAATTTCTTTTAAAAGTTGGATTCTGATAACTCAATTTAATTAATTTTTCCTTTTAATGGCGAATAACATTTAAACTATACGGGTGCGTTCGAGCTACGTAATAATTGCCTCAAAATTGCAGCCTTGTTACCTGTTTGCAGTTGATAATCAGCTGATACTGCGCTGTAATATTGTAAATTATTAGTCCACAGAACGTGATGCGACTCTAACTTTTGTCCTGTGAGATGGAAATCTTATTAAATTTAATAATTCATGAAATGGAGTGAGGTTATAACAATTTTATACTAACGAATCTTACGAAAAATAATCATGAAGTTAAATTCTGCTTCCATGTTAAGCCGGCATCGTAGGAGTAGCTTTGTCATCGAAGTACCCAGTTTTTCGAAGAAAAGAATTACATAATTAAAATTAAAATCACCATTTTCATTGCGCACTACTTGCAGTATAAATTTCTTTGTTACTTATTATGCGCAATATTTTTGCGCAAAATGCACGTTATAACGCCCGGCGTGTTGCAAGTGTTGCTATAACTGGCAACACTGCAGTTGTGATTGACATCTCGAAGGCAGCCTATTTTTGATCGATTTTAAAAATGTATGTCTTAAAGTGTACTATACACACTTACGGAACGACCTTTTTTTTTGAAGTGACATATTTTATTCTATTGAAATTTTAAATATTTTTAACAAGATAATCAAATTTTTTGCAGAACTTTGCATTGAGAAATGCTGTAAGGGCTTCAGAAGAGTTTTTTTTTTCTAAATTTGTTGAGTCTGCGATTATGAAAAAGCCAGCAAACTAGAACATATTTAAGGAATAATATATGTATATACATAGAATTACTAAAAAGCTGTACCACTAATTCACTGATTCAATTAAGCCTTTAAATAAATGTCTCATGATAAGAAATTCAAAATTTAAATATTCCTGAAGCAAACGAGAATCAAATACACAGTTGATTATACGAAGCTTATTCAGAAGTAGTAAAACTAGTAACAAGAGGAATAGATTTGCACTTTTTAATTTCAAGAAACAAGAAATAAAATAAAAGTTGTGACTTTACACCTTTATGGAAAACTGAATAAACTGTACAGATGTAATCTACCCACGTGATGAACGTTCCGTAACACCTGAAGAAAGAGAACGATAAAGAACATTTACAACAGAACCCTGACTAAATACAGGCATTGCTAATGGAAGAACCTTACTAAAAGGTAAAGGACAAATACTGCCGAAATCACATAAAAAATAATTGGTATGAAATAATATATATTTGATAATATTTAATAAAAACTATTTAGCATATTGAACGAAATGATATTTTACTTTATTTCATCAATGAATTACCACTGTTATTGATAGGCTCTCCGAAAAACCCTAATCTCACTCTATCACTCTCGCCACCTACGATCTACAAAACTTTTCCCAGCAAATGACAGCAGCCCAACAGCATATTTTTTAATTGCGTCTGCATATTTTTGTATACCCGAGCGTACTTGTACACTTGTCCGCCCGTCCGTGGTTACAATAACTTGAGTAAAAATTTAGATATCTCAATGAAATTTGGTACATATATTTCTCTTTGGACAGGGTAGGTTGGTATTGAAAATGGTCAAGATCGGTTAATAACCACGCCCACTTAGGAACAACTGCTTGTATCTCAATAACGGTGTAAGGTATCGTCACAAAACTTGGTGGACATATTTTCCTTGACATCGCTATTATTATCGTAAACAATTTTTTAAATCGGATCATAACCACGCCCACCTCGTATATAACGGAAGTTTCGGAAAATGCAAAACTTCATTTTTCGGTATCTACTAAAACAAATTGAGTGAAATTCGGTATTTGGAGCGATTTTGAACTAAGAAATTAGGTATTTATGTAATTTTGAAAAATAGGCGTTGCCACGCCCACTTATGAAAAAATGTCTGTATCTCAAAAACGGTGTAAGCTATCGGTACAAAATTTGGTGAACAAATTTTCCTTAATATCACTGTTATCATCTTTAAAAAATTTTGAAATCGTTTAGTTTTTGGCGTAGAATACGTCTTACCTTACGGTATGGGCACCAATGTCAGGTTTTTATTGTTGTAATCTCTATTTCTTTAATTATAAGGAAACGGCTCGGTTAATTTTTTTTTTTTTTTTTTGTAGTCAAATGAAGATGTTAGCTTTCGTTTGACATACATTTCATGTTGGTTGATATCTTCCTAATATTTAAATTTCTCAAATGAAAATTGTATAAACACCTGCACACAAATATGTGTGTGGTGTTTGGTTGAGTGTTTGCTGTTGGGCGATTTAAATGTACTTGTGCAGCCCTTTCTTTGTATTGCATAATATTAGGCGGGCAAGTTAAAGTAGAGTAAAGGCAGAGAAAGCGCTGCCAACTACTGCTTATTGGTGGTGATTTTAACACAGAAATCACTTCAAATACTAGATTGGCAAAATTTATGAGCGATACGTTTAATTTGGATTACATATATTCGAAATGATGCTCCCACAACTATTGATAACACAACCATTGACTTAGTTTTTGCGAGAAATTTAAATGTTAATTTAAAAACATATTTATCCTATTTTTCCCATCATAAGCCTATATTCTCAAAAGTAACTTTCAAATAATCAAATAGATTTGGGTCTGTTATTTATCATTTATCTTTACTATTGATAACTACCATTGACTTCGTTTTTGCGAGAAATTTAATTGATAATTTAAAAACATTTTTATCCTATTTTCCTACCATAAGCTTATGTATATCATCAAAAGTAACTATCAAATAAAGAAATTCATTTGCACGCCCAACTTCCAAATAACGGAAATTTTGAAAAATGCAAAATACTTCGTTTTTCAGAATTTATTGGAAGAAATTGAGTAAAGTTTAGTACTAGCTGCGATTTGAAACAAAGAAACGGGAATTTTATGAAATCATGGGCGCCGACCATACCAAAATATATCGCGAAGGTATATAAAAATCGGTTTCGCCCAAATTTAGCTTCTCTTACTTGTTGTACATAAGTTTGGTTCAAGACTGCCGAATTGTGCGTTGCTAGCACTCTTTCGATGCTTGGTAACAAACTTTTCTCTATTAATATTTTGTTGTGAATAATTTGTTTTGTTTTTTCTAATTTGCGTGACTGGGTTTGAGGACACACATACATATTTTATATATGTATGTATGTATGTCCGTGTTAACGCCAGACCAACATCATCAACACATTTCTCTTTGCCTAACGCAAGCGACAGCGTCGTCGGTGGTGGCGATCAACTCCAACTATGTACATACATACATATGTGTGTATGTTTGTATGTATGTTAATAAGTACATACACCAACAAATAGAAGAATCGCCTGCCCTACCGTTTGGGAACATTTTTCCCCCAATTTCTGACAATTTTTGGGCTTTCTTTTTTCCAACAAAGCTCGACAGAGGTGGCGAGAGAGTTGTGCGTATGATTGCGTGCGCAAGAGCATTTCACCGCATGACGATAGAGTGAGCCGTGTTGCTGAAATGTAGTGGATTACTTACGAGGGGGGGGGGAGCGGCGTAGAGTGTATGTATGTATATAGATACATATGTACATATGTATGTCTTCAGCTGATCAGTGAGTGCAGTGCTTACGTGCATTTAGTTTTTCAGCCGGCAGTTTTTAAAATTTTTTTTATATTTTTTTTATTTGTGCTGCTGACAAAGTGGCGATTTGTCAACGATAAGAAATCGGTATGAACGAAGCAATGTTAGCTATTATTTGAAGAGAAGAAAAGCAATAGGAAGAGGTAGAGTAGACGAGCGAACGCATTTCAAACAAACAAGCCAACAACAACACCAGCAGCGGCAATATGTAATGTCCAAAAATTCAGTAAGAAATCAACGATAATACGAATATTTTGTGTTGCCGCGCTTAGAATACAATTTGCCTATACACACAGTGCAAAGGGAAAAAGTTTCGGCTTACTAATGGCTAGCAACAGAAGTGTTAGCCATCTCAGTGGACTGTTGTTGGTTGCTTTGCATCGGCTGGCCGGAGTTGGGTTGAGTGTATGTGCGTGCGGGCGTGCGTGCGTTCGCCAGTTTTGGTTGGTGTGAGTGTCGATTACGCTGAGGTTATTGCCACTAAATACCGTTGTTTTTGCTTCTAATTACTAACATTTATATATTTTTTTATTTTCTTTTTTTTCAAACGCCATTCTACCGAGTATCTTCGTATGGAAAGTAATATACATACTTACCTCGCTATGCTCTGCTATAGCGGTACTTTCGATTTCCCATTTGAGACGCTTTAACAATGCGCTCAGAAGTGATTAACCTTTTAATGAGCGACTACAACAATACACTTTAAGTGTTTTTTTTTTTAATAATAACACATACAATGTATTTAACATATATGTATGTATGTATGTTAATATGTATGTACATATTACCTCACAGAATAACCGTTATGTTTCTTTCGGTAATATTTAACTATGCGTTGCTTTGCATAATTTTATTTAATTTTTAGTGTTTACCCACGACCACCAAATAATTATGCAGTAATGGCATCTAAAGTGTATAATTACGGGATTATTGTTGTGCGTATGAATTATTTTCTCATTTCATACTTTATTCTCTCGTTCTATGTGCTACTGTTTTATTTTTATTTTTATTGGTTTGTTTTGTTTAGAAATGATCGAGCGCATTCGCTTGGTCGACTTTTATCAGCAAGCAAATCTTTCACTTTTTTTTTTGTTCGCAAACTTTTCGAAAGTCAAGTGACTGTTATTATCTGCAATATGAATATTGTTATATTTTTAAGTACAATTAAAAATTATTTGTAGAAATTCAAATACATCTGGCGTTCGGAGTCGGCACAAAATTGTAGGTCCCTCCATTTGTGATAGAATATCAAGACGCACACCACAAATGGTAGGAGAACCTCGGCCAAACACTGAGCTATATAGCGTAAGTGAAAAATTATTATTATTATTAGTGAAAGTGATTTAATTCAGGAATAATGCTTAGATTATATTTAGATTTAAGGAGCGTTTGCACCATCTCCGTCAAAGCGCGTAATCAGAACTAAAAGGGTCGGTTAAGACCATCCTTTAGATGCACAAGCGCTGAATAGTAAGCTAAATTGTAGCTAACCAGCGGTAATTTTAACCAGAGATGATGCAAACGGTCCTAAAAATATGTTAAAACACAGCTTCATTTCGGTTGAGCATTAAATACTTTTCCCCTGGCAATAAATTCAATAAAATACGCTCATTATCTTTTAAAACTAAGCATTTCAGTGGTTCAAGTAACTCGCACTAATAATCAAAATAACTTGTGTTGTATTCTTCTCTTTTAATGCGAATCAAAAATATTGAGTTTTCTATATATGTACCAAAATATGTATGTATACATGATAGATATATGTATGCATATAGATTTTTAAATTGTTCGTCATTCGACTTTATATTAAAAGTAGATTTACTCTTTCCATCCAATGAATTTATTTATAATTTCATTTATTCGCCACCCACACAACTCGTAATAACAGTTTAGGCACGTACAAATACGCATTAAAATATTTAAGCGTCATCATATTTTGCAATAAATTTTTCTCAATA
Source organism: Philophylla caesio (assembly GCA_963971545.1). Classification (NCBI taxonomy): domain Eukaryota; kingdom Metazoa; phylum Arthropoda; class Insecta; order Diptera; family Tephritidae; genus Philophylla; species Philophylla caesio. Next base: position 96,187,915 of record OZ020606.1, on the reverse strand, counting down.
TTTTGGCAACATCAGCTGCGCTATCCGGCTACTGCTGGGCTATTCATGCAAAACGGAAATTCGGTAATATATTTTTACGGTTTTTTTTACGTATGTATGTATATTAAGTTTTTTTCTTTATAGATTTTGTGCAACTTGAAACGTCAACGCTTAAGTTATTTCAATTTCGTTTTCCGTCTTTTTTTCACTTTCTCATTCCCATTTCTGATGATTGTATTGATATTTTGTAATTTTAGTCAAAATTACTAAATAATAGTTGTGTGATCTTTGAAAATATAGGTTTTTTTTTGCAACCACTATATCCGTAAATGTATGTAGTAGGTACATATATACACTAGCTACGCTTGATTAATTATAAGAAGAAATATAATTAATAATATTACAAAATAAATGTTAAACGTTAAATGTTAAATCCATTGACCCAGCTGGTGATGTATTTTAAATGAGGCAAGTGAAGATTGTTTTGCATGGTCGAAGCGAAGTTAAAAAAACTCAAAAGTAAAAGTAAATTGGTTGAATGAAATTTTTATATAACATTGTTAAGTTTTAATGATAGCTTAAATGGTTTTGTGGCGAATGTGTGTTGTGAGATTGCTTGATTTTTTTATGAGTAGTAGAGTGCGAAATATAGGTGTGATTTTTTTCTTTATACAAAATATATAAAAGTAAAAATACCAATATAAATATTTAGGTAAGCAATCGACGATATTTGTTAAAAAAATCATTCAATCGAAGCTTTAAATAAATAACAATAAATAAAAGATAAACTACATATTTTCTGCTGCTTCTTTCCAACAGTCTAAGTTGGTTTTGAAAGTTTGTAAAAACACATAAATAAAGTTTACATGATCCGCACGCAATATTTTTAAATGAGTTTTTGTTTCATTAATGATAAATAGTTGGAGAAAAAAGTCCAGCAGCTAAGTGAATTTATTTATCTGACATTATAATCTACATACTGCATATTTGTTGTGAGACCAAAACAATATGAGGATTTCTTTAAGTGCGGTTATTGTGCAGTTGTCAAGGCCTTAAGAGGTACTTAACTGTTTACATAGTTACACAGTCAAACTTCTATAACACGAACTTCTTTAACTCCAGTTTTCTATAACTCGAATAAAATTAATGCACTTTTTGTTTTTTGCTTCTGTTTTTTTCATCGAACCTCGTCGGAGAAGTCCTTATTTGTTAAGTAAATTATGATGTTAGAGATTGATTCGATGCTTGAATTTATATTTGCAAAAGAGTAAGACTATCACTATAATACTCTTTTACTGTCACTAATGGTGTTTTCTTTTCTGGAAATAATGTTGCGTCTTTTGTTTTTATCTGCCCTTTCAAGGCGTTGCGTGTCCATTTCCCACTTTATTAGACTTTGACTAAGCAAAGTTGTAAAAATTTCTTCTAATGTAGCCATTTTTTAGGATGACAGATGCAAAAGTTACAATGTGAGAAGGCACAATTTTTTTTTGAGAAAAGAAACGTCACTATTTCGTGCTATTTTAATTTTTTATAGCATTTACATGTTTATGTTGAATGAATTTGGTTTTGAATTAATTGAATTGTGCTTGTTATTTGAGATATATCTTACATAATTGTGGTTTATTGCAAAAAAAAAAAAAATTATGTTCTCTACCTCGAATATTTTCGATGGATTATGGTGATTCGAGTTATATAAGTTCGGTTGTATATTTATACGAGTAATTTAAGCACCGTCAATATTTTGTCACCAAATTAAACTATGCCTCAGCTTCTTTTGTTTTGAGTAATATGCAGTTTCAACGTCAAACGCTTGTTAAACTGTACACAGTGTATACTGTCGAAGGACAGTACTTACTTTATTTATTTTCCTCAACCATGTTATATGAAGGACGACTTTTAGAAGAGTTGTTATCGATTTCTCACTCCAACGACATGTCAAAGAAAATCTTTTTTGTTTTCTCTAAATTGCAAAGAACTTCTCCGAGAGTTTGGTGACTAGGCGCGGTTTTCGAAAATATGACTTTTTTCGTACAACACTTCAGTCATTGGCCTTTAGTTTTTAGTTTGGAGAGGCGAGCAAAAGAGCTATCAATCATAATGTTAGTCTGGCGATCAAACGAGGAATAACTTTTGCCAATAGCTGCTACTTTGGAATATCTGCAAAATTTATTTTCTTGCAGTTTAAATATAAGATTCATAATATAAAAATCATATTTAATTTTAGTAGCTTTCGTGAGACCGGCTCTAAATGTCCCAACTAATTTTCTTCTCTTCTTCATTTGGCAAAGTTACGCCAGTGGCTAACACCAAGTGAAGACAGGTTCTTCTGGACTTTGTCCATTCTTTGCATAGTCCAACCACGAAACTTTTTACTGAAGCTTTAACACACAAATGTACGTACAACATGTTTGACTATGTCCATGTCTTTTTACTAGTATAGCTAATATAACTTATACTGCTTTTCATATTTTTCAGCACTTGTCAAACACTTAACTATAATAATAATAATAATTTGGCGCTTACACTTTATAGCTTAGTATTTGGCCGAGCTTGCCCTACTATTTGTAGTGTGCGTCTTTATATTCTAACACAAATGGATGGAGATACAATTTTGTGCCGACTCCGAATGACAGATGCTTTTTCATGGCAGAAATACCCTCAGAGGTTTGCCATTTCCTGCCAAGGCGTGACCGCTATTAGAAAATAAAATTTTCTATGATTTGGATTTTACTTGTCCTGGTTGAGATTCGAACCTCGAACTCAGTGGCATATCGAGTAATAGCACGCACCGCTACCCACTCCATCACAGCGTACACTTAACTATAGTTAATTTTTAAACTGCTTTGCAGGCATACTTGTATGTGTGTGTATGTATTTACTACATATGGCTGTGCTCGTATATCGTAATGTATGCTCTGGCTCCAATGGTAGAAGTAGGCACTTTATTGGTTTAAAGTGATTTTACTCAATGAATTCTGATATAATCATAATCTCGCATACACAAAAAATACCTGTTTCTATGCAAACATAGCAGCATACATTACTTAGTAGTAGTACATCTATGTTTATCGAATTATGAGGTAATAAACAAGATATTCGGTAAAACAAAAAAATCTACCAAGTATTGATAAAAAAAAGCTAGTCTCGTGCAGCAGTTAGTCAATCACTCGGTCCACTCGCCAAATCTTTGAATAACCAGCAAATATTTTTTGTATGCACATTTTTATGCTCACACATATTATTCAAGTACATACATATGTATGTATGTAAGTAAGTAATATGTATGTAGAAAGTATTTTGTCAGTCAGTCGGTCGTTTCGTTAACATATAAGCGTAAGTAAGTCAGTGAGCCGATGAACCAGTGCAGCATTGCGGCAGCTTGTTGGCAAGTTACAATATTTTGTTCAGTTAGTCATCTGATGATATTACTTCGTACATATGCACATACAGGCTTACATACTCGTATGTACTTACATATCCATACATGCATGCATGCTTTCTTACTTTTACACCTGCACTATGGAGCAAAATGTGGCGCGTTTTCTATGTTAAATCTTTTTTTATATCTAAATACTTTTCTTAATATAACAGCAGACTTTTAAATAAAAATCATTATTTGTAATAAGAACCTTTAAACCAACTTCAAGTACGCATTTTTATTCTCCAAAGTACATATGTATAAGCTGCATTCTTTATTTTATTCTATCATGTAATTTTTTTAAGTTTGATGTATTTTTTTCTTATTTTTGAAACTAAATTTGTTCAAAGATCTCCACTGAATTTGTACGAAGAATATTTTACTTGAACCATTTAACCAATCAAATTTCAGATGAATGGTCAATTTGACAAACGATTTTCAAAAGCGTGCTACAAATTTTATTTACGAGGACTTTAAGTTATCGAATTATTGGACAAAAATGTATCCAAAAAATCTCGCAAACCGTCACCAAACAAGAGAAATCTGAGTTATGTCTAGAAATTGAGATTTTATATAAGCATATCTGCAGCGCTTGCCATTAAATTTCTGCTATTTTGTAAGATTAAACAAATACCGTCATATAACGCTTATCGAAATGCTTGGATATTTCTTACATACATACATACATGTTTCTTACCTATAACATTGTAGGATCTTGATTTAAAACGTACAATACTGGAAAAAAAATTCGAATAAAATACAATTATTTACACAGTTTGTCTACATTTGAATGCTAATTCATGACCTTATAATATATGTACATAACACTTCTTTTTAATATTTTAGAAAATTCAAAAACTGCATTTAAAATTAACAGACCTCAAAATTGCAAATCCGAAATTTCTTTAAAGATATAAATGAAAACGTTTGAAAATATAATTTACTGAGTTCCAGTCTAGTAAGGAATGTTTTTTTTTTTTTTAAATATACGAATAAAATTCAACATAAAAACGCTATGAGCTCATTTTTGCTCCACAGTGTACATAGTTAGGTACGTAAGCACGAATATGTAATGCGACCAACGACCAACGACCGAACGACCACAACCACAATGCGGCTGTCTCATGAATGTGCATATCTACGTATGTACATATGTATGTATGTTCGTACGGACAGACGGGCGAAGAAAGCATTCGCCGATTGGCGAGGGTAGTAGTGACGCAGATGCAGAGGGAGATAGCGAAGTTATGTCGTAATGCTATTTACGACGATTTCATGGGTTTCCCTTCAAAAAGTGTATAAAAAAGTTGTGTATGAAATAGCAGCCAAAAAGCAACAGCAACCAACAACCAACGAACAATCAAAACAACAAAATCAAAAGAGCAGCAGCAGCAACAACGAAAACGACTTTCACTCTTATTATGCGGCAATAGATGCGTACATATACTACGTTATGTATTTGTCTGCATATCTATGTATGTCCATACGTACATATGTATGTTGTATATGCATGCAATTCATGTAATCATGTGAATGTGTGAAAAGCGCAAAAGCTTTCCTAGAGCAAAATGCAGCGTACAACTTGCATATGATAGTATTGGTGAATCAGAAATGCGTTGGATATTTGTATCACCACTGATTGCGAACGGTCTCATGTCGGTTGCCTTCCGCTTTGGCTGTTCGTTGCTTTGTGTGTCTTCTTCCATTTCTTATTTTTTGGCAACATCAATGACGACGCTATAATTTTTATTTCGCTAGCGTTGCTGACTTTTGCTGCCGTCTGACTGACTTACTGACTTACTGAATGACTTGCTTGTAACATTTGGCTCTGTAAGTCGTCGTGTCTTCATAGTAAATACGATGGATATGTAATAATATTCATATAAAATATGTTCGTATGTATGTATGTATGTATGGACATACGTGAGCAATTTTACTTTCATTCACTTTCGCACTTAATTAAGTTAATGAAAATGTGAAAAAAATTAAGTGAAAAGTAATTTCGAAAGTTCAAAAGTGAATACAACAAAAATATAAAATTCGTATTAAGGGACATGACTTCTGTGACTGACCAAAAGGGGAAATTTACAGACCTCTTCTGCATTTTGCATCAAACCAATTTGGTCGAATTCAAAATGAGTGATAATTTCATGTGTCTATCTCTCGAATCCGATAATATTTTTTTTTTTTTGTTTTTTAAGCATTATCACTGATTCCCAATTAAGAGTAATTTTAAGCGACTTAAAAATAACAATTTCATACACAAAATTTGTCGGCAAACATTTTCAAAAAGTGGCAAAATTCTTCGACTTGTATAACGCTTGGGAATTCTTACAAAGTTTGTTAGTTTAAGGTATATTTTAGTTATAGAAAATAAACAAAAAATATTTATAGCGCAAATTATTCGAATAATAATAATGTATAATAATTTGGCACTTACACCGTATACATATGTAGCTCAGTGTTTGGCCAAAGTTCTTCTTCTTACATTTGTGGGGAGACCTACAGTTTATGCCGACTCCGAAGGGCAAATGTATTTTATGAGAAGATTTTTCATTACAGAAAAGCCCTCGGAGGTTTGCCTTTGCCTGCCTAGGTGTGATCGCTATTTGAAAAAACTTTTTCTATGAATTTATATTTCACTTGCGCCGACTGAAATTCGATCCCCGTATGTTCCAAAAAAAATTCCTTTTCTACTTATTTTACGTTACGCGAGTAAGTTAAAATAGTTGGAAATGCCGAGATATTTTGTTTTTAATTTGTAAAATGTTTTGGAACTCTGTGGAAGTATAAAGCTTTGATATACATATTTGTGGTCACAACTTATAACAGCCAAACTCGATTTAGAGTACTTTTAAATACCACTTTATATATCAATTAAATAATTAAAATGATTAACTCAGGGCTTCGTTTATATTTTTTTGACAAAATTTAGACAATTCAATGGTAGTTTCACTAAAAATGTCTGTGGCTTCGCGGTATAACCGAAAAAGTAACTTTTTTCTTTCAAAATCGAGTTATTGCAAAATTTTAATTCTTAGGGTGTTAATCATTCGCAAGAATGTAAATAAGTAGTTTACATCTATTCAATATTGTGATGAATTCTTGACATTTTCAAACCGAATAACTGCACTTTGATGAACTTTGTTTTTATTAAAAATTTACAAAAAAAAAAGGGTAAACAAAATTGACGAACATCGTAGAACAAAATCACTGGACTGGAGATATTATTTGAATAAAAAAATATTAACATTTACCCCCAAACTAATAAGTAATAAAATAAAATTTAAATGCACTTTAAACTGATATTTCCATTAAAAATGTCTGTTTCTCAAACATCTCTAGTTTTTTTATTTTTTTTTTTTGAAAAAAAAAAATTAGTGTCCTTTAGCGAGTTGCGTATTTTCCTGGATTTTGAAGCGCTTTGTGGCAAAAAGGTTGGCAACACTACTCAAATATTACATTCATTTATCACATACATAGTAAAAATGTTCTTTCGTACAAAAATGCCCAAAAGTATTTGAGCGTTTCGATGCAGGTGCATGTGCCGGCTGCCCAGCGCCAATTGCAATTTGACGTGTCAACCAACAGACTTATTAATGATGCCGCCACCCGCTCTTCCGTTTTGACGCTCTCTTCTTTTTCCACTTTCTTTATGTACATACATAGAAACAAGTGTCCCCCCTTTGCCGCGAACCCTTTTCGATTATGTTCAACACTATTCGCATAGTGTTTTTTTTGCGCTTCCTTCTTAAACCTTCTACATAGGTATATACATAGATGGGTATGTACATATGTACATATGTATATGTATACGAGTATTTCTTTACCTTTTATTGATCCACTAGAGTTGTTGTGTCCCGGCGATTGTACGTTGCTTTGCCCTAAATTGTTCGCGTGCGCTTCCAGCTTGCATGTAACACTGCTCCACATGTCAAACATACGTTGCGTATACATTATAGTAATTGGTGTTTTTGTTGTTGTTGTTGCTGTTTTTGTTTATTGGTTGCACGTTTCTATTTTGTTTTATTTGCTTATTACTGTTCGGTTGTATGTATGTTTATATGTTTTTATGTATGTATGTATGTGAGTGGCTGTATTTGTTATTGTAAGTTGTTGTTGTTATTTGTTTTATTATTTATTATTATTACGAAACTGTAGCTTTGATAGCTGCGCGGCGTTGACTTGTTGTTGTTGTATTTGTTTTGCTAACTATTTGACTTGCATACAAAGTAAGTTGCTGCTCTTAATGTTAATCTATGTATGCATGTGTGTGTGCATGAATGTACATATGTGTGTTTGTGTGTGTGTGTGTATGTATGTGCTTTTACGTATGTATGTTTTATTGGGTTTGCTTTCGAATTTCGTAGCGTTTAAAGTTTTAATTTTTGTTTTTGAATTTTTACTTTTCACTTGAATGCAGTGGTTTTTTGTTTGTCAGTTATTTTATTTTCCATTTATTTCACTTTGAGTTATATTTTTATTGTTGTTGTACGCTTGCGCGCGCTGCCTGCGTTTTGTTGCTTAGGTTTTTGTTTGTAATTCTTTTTAAATTTCACTTAAACACTTTTTGTTGTTGCTGTTGCTTGTGTTTTGTGGGAATTTTATTAATTAACTTGACTGTTAATTGTTTAATTTGAAAATTTCATGCCGTGTGAAATATTTGCTTTTAAACAAATTTCGTTTTTCATAAACTTGCGTCCTCGTCTGCGCGCTGCGGGCATTGTGAGCGCGCACATTTCGTTTAAAAAAAAAATTATTTTTTCGCTATTTATTTATTTGATTATTAATTTAACGAAATCCTGTATAATTTTATGTTGTAAATTTATATATTTTTTTAGTTGCAAATAGCTTCGTCTAGAAATTAAAAATTATGTAGTTGTTTTTTTTTTCACAGTTGCATTTGTTTTACTTGCAAGTAATTAACATTTTTGTAGTTGTAATAGTCAAAAATTTTATTTTGTTAATTTTCAGCATTTTTATTAACGTTTTCCTCGTTATATGAAACGCAAAGTAATCGCTTACAATTATTCTAAGTTTTTCTAAATATAATTTTTTTTATATATATTTATGTATTTTATATTTTAATTTTTTGCCAGGGGGCCATTGCACTTCGGAGTTGTGTGTTATTTTGTTGTATGTAAATTCAAATTATTTGCTGTTTATTTCAAAAATTTAGGCGCTTAATAAAATTTCCAAATAAAGTTACACGATCAATGTTTTTAGTGAAATTTTTTATAGCGTTACAAATGGTGCAAAAAAATTTGTTTACGCCTTTGCATGTGTTTTCCTCTTCTTTGTAATTTGTTTTGTAGGAGTTGAAACGTTTTGAGAAAATTTTATGTTTTACAAGGTTTTCTTCGTTATTATAATTTTTTTTGCTGACTGTACAAAAAAGCCTTCACTTTTCTCTTACAACGTAGCTATGTATGGACATACATACATAAATATGTATGTACTATAAGTGCATATATCTAAGTAGGTATGTATGCAAGGGTGTATATAAATTTGTAATAATTTGTGTTATTTGAATTTATAATATTTTTAAGTTTGAAACTTTTTATTTATGCTTTAATTTGCTAGCGTTCAGTTTTTCGACTTAATGCGTTTTAAGCTTGAAACGCTTGCTGTTGTTGGCTAATATTATTTAACTTACTATTTCGATTGTTACTAATTTGTTTTTATCCCTTTTTTTTGCGTTTTATAACTGTTATGTATATAGATGCATGTATGTATGTATGTAAATGTGAAATATTAGTATCACAGTTCTGTTATTTTTTTATTTTTATTTTGCTTTTTTAATAATGCCGCTTTTTTCCGTTTTTGTTTTTAATTGTTCCTCTAGCAATTTTTTATCCGAATCTAGTTAAATTGTTTTTGCTTGTATATATGTTAAACACTTTGTTAATTTTACTTGCTGCTATTCTTGTTGTTACTGCTTTTCCAGTATACTTTTTTCTTCGTCTTCTTTTTTATTTATTTATGAAAAGGTACTATTTGCTGGTTATTAACTAATTAATATTTTTTGTAATAGTATTTTTTTTTGCTGTCAACTTATCTTTTATATATGTATAATATATATTTTTTGTATATATAGTTTATATATGTATATGTATGTATGATTATTTAACTACTATTGTTTTATTAATTATTAATTATCTTTTATTCTAAGACACTTGTTCGAACAATTAGCGTTAAAAAAAGCATCAAACAATCTTTCAATCCGTCAATCACTGTATCAAGCAATCTATCAATCGGTTGATGTAAAAAACAATACAAAATGCCAACTCGATGAAGAAATCGTTTCGTAATCAACTTTATAACTTTTTCATACAAAACAGTTTATGCATTTAATAACTCACGACGCAACTCTTTGCGCGCTGTAGGCGTTTTGCATTTCTTGACTATGCGTGCAAATGTATTACGTTTGAAAAAATGAATGAAAATAAAAATTTTTAATATCATTAATTTTCGCGCCTTTGCCTGTTGGAAATTTTTGGTGACTTTAAACACCAGCTCATTAAGTTTCTTTCATTTGGTTTTTTGTTTGCGATTTTTTTTTTTTTTTAATTATTTCTTTTTTAATTCAGCTTTTGATTGCTCTCCTCTCTCTTTCTCTCTCTCGCTCGCTCTCTCTATCGTGAACGCGCCTCCGCACGCACGACTAAACGCCAGCTGGGGTACGCAGTCCGTACCGTAGAGTAGCCTGCGGAATTTCTTTTATAGAAATTTCTTAATTTTTATTTCCCCTTTGAAATTTCTCTTCTTGTTGTTATTGCTGGCCGCGCACACGTTGATTTTGCAACAATTTAAAGTGATTCAAATGCGTGGTGTTATTGTTGTTGCTGCTGCTGTTGGTGCTCTTCGCGTTATTCAGCTGCTGTTGTTGGAAATAATGTAAATGCTGTTGCTGTTGTTGCTGTTGCTGTTGCTGCTGACGTTGACCAGCACTGTTAAGCTGATAATTGTTGATTTTTTGGCATTTGTTGCTGCTACTAACGCTTTGACTACCGCCGCTGACGACGCTGAGACTGTTGCTGTTGCTATTGTTGTTGTTGTTGCTACCGTTGCTATAACTTATGAGATTATTATTAATATTTTTACACTTTAACACTTTCACTGCGTTGCTGTTTTGTTGTTGCTGCTGCTGCTGTTGTTGTTGTTGTTGTGGTTGTTCGTGGTGTTGCTGCTGCTGCTGACGACTGCTATCATCGCTGTTGTTGTTATAGCGCTGCTGCTTGTGCTGCTTTTTATTATGCTGTTGATGATTTCTCTTCTGCTGGTGATTCCTTTGGTTCCAAATTAAAATTTCCAAAAATACGAAAATTTCACGACAATTTATTCCGGAAGACATTTGGAATTTCTTTTATACAATCGCAGCGACGAAGAGCACATTTCAACTTTTGCTGTTGCTTTACTATATTTTTTGTAATATGTATTTATTGTATGTATTTGATTATGCTATTGTTTAACTGTGTTTGTGTGTGTGCGTGTGTGTATTTGCAATGCACTTGCTGTTGTTGTTGTTCTGGTTATTGCTGCTATACACAAGTTGTTGCTGTGTAATTTGTTCTACGTTGCTTTTGCTTTGCCAGAGATTCGTAGTTGTTGTTGCTCTTGTTGTTATTTCTCAATTATAACTTTTTTGCTATAATTGTTTATTCATTTTTGTTTTTTTGTTGGTGAGGTCGCTTTTTGTTTTATTAATGAAAATATTTTTTTTAATTATTCGACTGAAATTTTGTGGTTTTCAATTTTGTTAGTGTATTTGGATGGGTTATGAAATAAGTGAATGAAGAATGTAGTTTACAAAAATGGACATTTTCTATCAAAATTTTCGTTGTTTAAATGTTCATAAATTTCTACTTGCGATAATTCGATTATCTGTTGGCTGATTAGAGGAGGTTGTTTTCTTGGGAGAAGCGAAATGGATTTGATTTGCTCTAATCACAAACACATACCTGCTGCACATACATATGTACATATGTATGTATGTTAAATTAAATATTAATCATTAAATTTGAATGCAACAAATAAAAAGTTGGCGGTAGCTCATATATTTATACCGTTCATTTTTTTGAACTTTTTTCGCTATGAGTGTTGCGTATATTTTCATATAACGCATGCTCTCCTAATATTTTTATATACTCGTATGTGGAAAAAAATGAGCTATAAAATTGCATACTCAAAAATGTTTTTTAAAAATTTTCAATTTGTTTGCCCATTACATTGCTTGGTCGTTGCATAATAGTAAAAAAATTCAAAACATAATCTAGAACTGAAAGCATATGTGTAACATAAATAAAAGTTGAAACTTTGAACGAAATTTCTCAAAAATTTAAAAAAAACATTGGATCGAATTTCCTCCATTGCTACTCCAGCTTGGCCAGCGTTCTTTTTTTTTTTTGGATAACGAGTTTGTACAAAGCTTGGTTTAATTTAAAAAATATCGACTTTTTCGCAATAATCGCATGCTCCAGTGATGATCAATTTGGTTGGTCACTCATTTAATATGCTATGTTAGTACGTATACTTATATACAAACATACGTTTGTACATCAATGAGATCAAAGAGGGGCTGGGTTGCTAGGGCGCTGAGATTATATTCCTTCCACCAACACATCAGTCACACCCCAACATCGATTGATTGAAAAAAATGTTCGCCGAATTTTATCGACGAAGTGGTTGTCCTTTAATAAAGTTATGTAAAATGATACTTCACGCTAGAATTAATAGGTATCTGTATGTACAAGTATAAACATTTGTAACTGTGCCTTAATGTATTTGCATTATTAAAGTTGCCAGTCGGGCTGGTCGCCTAAAAAATGGCTTCATTCATTCATCGCTAATAAAATTGTCAGCCTTCCGGCTTTCTAGGGGTGTGTTAGCAAATAAGTAAAAATATGTGTGTAGCTGTGTATGAGTTGCTTGGTTGCGAAAAATCGATAAATAAATGGTTATGGAGCTGTTCCATATACCAGTACACATACAAACACACATACACACGCAACCAAGCAAACATATTTTCCCTGCAGAAAAAACTTTAAGTAGAGAAATTGGTATCAAAGTCAAACTCCAGTTGAATGAACAGTTTCTGTTGAAAAATTCCGGATTTTCGAATATCGCTAGGATCTACATGGTAGATCGAAAGCACTTTCTATTTCCTGTACAGTCGTGTGATCCGTCCAAGTTATATCCTTACGGAAAATATTTCATTACTAAAAATCAACTTAATTAATAGTTTATCGAATCGGCATTAAGAATTTTCCTTTCCCTACACGGTACATATGTACATAAATTTCCAAATGGTTTTTTATGTATTCCTATGTATGAAAATTGCAGTGCACGCTAGCGGTATACGACATTCGGTCGATAAACATACATATGTACATACATACGGACGTTAAGTTACGTTAAGTCTGTAGTGCAAAAGAATATTACTAGCCATCGAGTAAGTTGAAAGTATTTAACAAGAAGGCTTAGGAAGGCTCATAGCATTTAATTTTCTTAAAAACCTATCAAAAGTTCTCATTTAAGAAACTCAGCGATCATAAAAAATAATCTATATATGTATGTATGTATGTAGGTGCATATATTCTATTAGAATTGAATATGAATACCACTGTGAGGAAAAATAGATAAAGTTAAAATTTTTATTTTTCATTTTCCAGCACCACCGAACACATAAACGTTCCAAAAATGTAGGGATTACCTTTCCAATTAAGCTCCCAACCCATTCCTGTAAATTTTGCACTTTCGGAAATATCAAAATTGTGTGCTTTATGAATGGTTTATATGGATGAACTGAGATAAAGAGCTGAAGTTCAAAACAGTTTTTTTTTTTAATTATTTCAGCCTGAGGATCTGAGGGACGTTTCCGAAGTCGACGAGGATGTTGTAATGAAGCAACTTAGACTCGAGTGTATTCTATTTAACTTTTTTATTCTAAACATACTTCGAATCCTGCCCAGTTAAAGGTTAAGAGATTCTTCTTCTATTAAATACTTGTATGCACAAAATGCTTCCGTAGATATTATAATTTCTCCAACGGATATTATAATGTATTCTTAATATGAACACAAGAGGCTTGAGGACAAACAAATCCTATGAACTAGAGCTCAATAGATTTTTGAGTTTTTAAATTTCTTACAAGCCAACATTGCTTTTTTATATATGCAGGTACCAATACATATGTACATACCCGTATGGCAAAATTTCAGTGGTGGTAAGTTAATGCTGCAAAATACTCAATCAAGCTTGCTCCACTGAAACGTCTGTCTATGTAGTAGAATACCGGTAGACATAAATACATATGTTTATATGCTAGGTATGTGTTTAGAAATGTGCCCTGAAATCGGGGCTGCCAACTAACTGATTGCTCTCAAAATTAGTATGTATGTACGTATGTTTTGACCTATTTCTGTTTTTGGTCAATTATTGGGAATGATAATAAAACAAAAACTATATCAATCAAATTTCGATTTAACAATGCACTCTTTCAACATCAAAATCACTTAGACTATTGCAAATCAACGCAATAAGCAATAAGTTCTAACAAATGTATTTATCAAAATATCAATTTTAAAAAGTGATGGTACTAAAGTTTGTAGTCTCAAAGTTTTAAATAAAAGTAATTTATATGCTCTAGCAATTGTTAGTGTTCAACGAAAAGCTTTGGCATCGTGAGTTTAAATCTTAGGTCAGATTTTTCTTGGCCCATAACTAATTATATCGGTCTCTATTACACTAACGCAAACACAACTGCTTTAATATCTGGAATATGGTCCTACGTATCAGATTGAACTTCTTAAAGCTTGTGGAATTTTCAGTTCGATACTTTTATTCATTCAAAGGCTTTTTTAATAAGAAAATGTTCAATTCATCTTAAAATATTGTATTATGAGTTTAATATACCATATTTGTTTCGATTGGCTTTGAATTTTTGTAAATGAAGCTACCAATTTTTGGAACTACAATTGCTGGTGCTTTACTTTAGGAAAACAGGTAGGTATTTTGAGTAAAAAAAAATTACTTGGTAACCCTGTAGCGTGTAATTGTGGAATCTCTACATTCTGCTATGAAAAAGCCCAGCAACGACAACAAACAAAGAAATAAAAAAATAAAACACAAAAGTAGCAAAAGTAAAAACGATTCAAAGAAATGGAAAAAAGCACTGCAAGAAGAAGACAAATCAACAACCCGATAACATAACAGCAGGAGCCCAAAAGTTCTATGACCTAAAGCTCCAATCATCGTTGGTGACATCGAATATATGTATGTATCTACATAGTAGAATAATCAAATAGCGAAGGGGCAGGCACAAACAAGCGAATAGATATTTTCGTATGTACATATTAGGGTGTTTGACCGGTTTTTTCAAAAATTATATCTTCAAACCCGGTTTTTTCGTAGTTGTGAAGATATGGTCTTTGATAGAAATACGGCAGCACATCAACTAATTTTTATATGTTATGTTTTTATTGAAACGGCAACCACAAAGTGCTTATCAATTAGACAATACCAATATATGTATATATTCGAAACACAAATAATTTGTAGTAAAAACGCAACAAACATATTTTAGAAGATTTTATTAATTTAAACAAATGTCTTAAGAGGACGAAAAAACCTTGAAAAATTGTACAACGCCTTCTAGCTCGCTTAATTTCATCAATGTAAAATTTAGTAATTTGATATAAACTCAATTTTTAAAATTTAAGAATATGTATGAGTTGAAGATGAATGCCTTTCCTCGCTTTTACGTTTCTGTTTTACGTTTATGTTTTATCTTAATTTTTGTGACCTGCTTATCACCTGGTGTTAATTAGGAGACTTTATTGTGAGACTAGAGGCTTTATTTTGAGACCAATTAATGCCAACTGGTCTAAAATTATGAATACATACATTTAATTTTTCAAAGATTTAATTCATTGAAATAATAGCATTTAGTAACATGTATGTATGTATGCACATTTTCGTAGCTTTTTTTTAATATGAACGAGAACCGGTTTAATCGGTTTTTTCTTTATTTAAAAGTTAAGAACCGGGTTTTTTCGAACGGCCATTTTTCGAATATGTAATTCGAAAACCGGTTTTACAAAACAGTCGAATAATCGAACACCCTAGTACATACATATGTGTGTATGTAAATCTAAGAGCATATAAACATACGTAAATATATTTTTATATACATACATATGTACATATGTTTGTCCACAGTGAGGTATTCTAATGTGGCTGGGACACCGGTATCTGATAGATTATAAATAAATATTTTTACATTTTCATCAAACAACCATGAAACATAACAAGTGTACATACAAAGGCATATACCTATGTATGCATAAATATGTAAAACTATATGTTAGTAGATATGTACATATGTACATATGTACATATCTATGTATGTACATACATACATATGTGCATGGTAGGCATGCAAGCTTGTCGGTAAGCGCGAATGGCATGCCATCGCAAGCTCGAGCCGATGGGGGAAACTGTGTACGTATGTATGTACATACGCCACCTTGGTTACGTCGCCGCTATAGCGAAAACCAATTTAACCAACTCTGGGGCAACCAACTGAACTGAATAATCATAGAGGCAGAGGCTATACAGTTATTCTTACAAACGCTTACACATATTTATGTATGTATTTATGCATGTATGGCTTGAATATATGTACTTATGTATGCATGCAGCGCTCATCACCATCGTCAGCAAGTTACAGTTACAGCAGCGAACAGCTAGAAGAACACCACCAAACAACAACGGTAACAGCAACAGCAACAGCCACTGAAACTGTAAATGCAACAGCAACAGCAACAACATCAACTCAATGAATCATAACATTAGATTAACATGACATGTACGAAGTTAGCAGCGACGCAAACAGCGCTGCTAAATGTTGCTAGCAGCGCTGCTCCGAAATTGTGCCAACAGCAATTGTCGGAGAAATTGGCTTCGTCGCGCGACTAACTGCAAATGGATATAATTATTATGTAGAATAATGTGCATACATACATACATTCATTGCATTTGTACGTTCGTACGTACATACATTTTATAAAGTAGGCTTAAAAAGTGGGGAATACAAAATAGAATAAAATTATTTATGCACATGCAATTGCCAACAGCAGTCGACCCACAAGCTTCCAAATACCTAGAGGCAAATAGAAGAATGCAGTGAAATACATTGTACCAACCTACAAACTTTCATGTATGAGCGTTATATATGTACATATGTATGTACATACATATGTATGTACATATGTATGTCAAAATGGGTATGATCTCTCGATGACAATCAGAAGCTACAGTGACTGCAACCAAACGCGTACAATAAAGTTTGGTGGCACAAAGTTAAACTTTTCTAAATGCACAGGTCATTATTAAGAACATTTTCTGAAAATATATGTGAATGGTACCTATAACGATCCTGATAACAATGATGATTACAATGAGTAAGGATCGATAAGATATGCCATATCAATATGATGAAAATATGATCCCGCAATGTAGAGATTTAGTTTCAAATACATACATAGATAGATAGAGTTAGAGGTAAGCAGGAGATCGGATGGCTTTTAATGCAGCCGTAATAAAAACAAAACGACGCTTCAATGATCCAAAAGTTGCAAGCTACATTTGAGTGATAATCCTTGGCAGTTTTCGCAAAATGGAAAAGTTTTTATGTGGAAAGAGAGCAAGTAAATTCATACATAAATATTTTGTATTTCTAAAAATACTCAAAAAAATATGATTATTATTAATAATTAACACTTTTTTTTATAAAACAACTTTCTTCCATGAAAAATTTGACATCTTAATTCACAGCTGCCATTTGGACGTGTGAAGAAAGAAGAACGAATATGAAACCTTATTGCGAAAATTTAATAAAAAAAATGCTCAAATTAGAACAAAATGTATCACTTTTGTTAAATTTATCAAGGTTAAGCTCGGTAAAATACATATTTGATATTTGGATTAACTAACGCCAGTATTTTAGCCTGTCCAACGTTTCGTGGTTGTTTCGGATAAGATATGCTAAGTAACAATTCCACTTAACTCTTCAGAACATACATAAGTACATAGTATGTATATCAAATTTTAATTTTCAATTCATTAGCCAATTCCATATTTCACAAGAATGTATCATATGATCCGATTTCTTCTAACTTTCAAATGTAACTATTTATTACAGAAACTCAAACTTAGTTTTTCGCAAATTAAAAAATGACAATAATAAAAAAAAAATTTAAAAATGTTGAAGAGAAACATATCAAGATAATATAAGCTAAAAACACATAAAAGCGATATATATAAGTAAATTCATACATATGTACATATGTACCACGCTAGGGAAAAAAGCAGCGAACGTGGTTAAAAATCAAATACTAAATGGGGCCCCTATTTGGGCACAAGCAACACAGTGCGTAGCATACTACCGCGGAATCAATTCCGCATACCGCCTGTGCTCACTACGGGTATGTAATGCATTCAGAACAGTATCGAAAACATATACTGGCAAAAGAGGGCATACACTAGCTAGGTTATCAACCCACGTTACACAGCTTAGAGGTCTGGAGAGACAGCTGCGAGCGAACCATTAAGCTACCACAAACTACGTGGCCAATACAGGTTGCTCGGAATCTCGTCCATTCGGACAGCCTCTGAGGAACCCAGGGAAGGTGATGCTCAGAAATACGAGTGTCCTACTGTAACACAATTTTATAAACTTGGATACAGATATTTATAAAAGCCAACTAGCGCATTTCGGCTAGCGATACAATATTCTAAATATTAATTCAACCGAAAAGTTTATGGAAAAGTTTGTGGGCAAAGCACACCAGTAGAGCAAAAACTAGTGCTCCCGGATCTTCATCCTTAAACAATGCCTTTCAACGGGGCTGCTCGGAACCTCGTTCGTTCCGACGGCCTCCTTTAGCACCATTGCAGTTTGGACTTTATCAAATCAAATCAGCGAAAAATTATTCTATTGCACTAAATACTTTTAATGAAGTCTGCGGTAAGATGAAATGAAGAACAAAAGAAGGTAAGACCTTTTTGCCTATTCCTTAAACACTTTATTGTAATAAGCGAACGGCACACTGGTGGGTGGGAACGAATTACCTGATGCAAATTCTTACGGACTGCATCAGGACAGTACCGAACATAGAGCCTAGTGCTTAAATCACCTCCCGACGAAATACTTGGCGGTAGAACCGGGAGGAAAACGGTACAGGACAGTAGAAGGTTTAGTGCAGGTTAAAGTCCCACACTGACGGGTATAGGCTTTCGATGATTACTCCTCGTAAAACAAAAAACAATATATAACAATTTGTTAGTTTCAATACTAAGTAGATACAAATGTATGCACAATATTTGTATTATCTCTAAAGAATTAAAAGTTTAAACACATGTTTTTCATGATAAAGAAATCATGTATGTATGTACATATATATGTGTGTATGTAGACACTTTCTCACGCTTCTCATGTCGTCAGCAGAAGTATCCATGCCTTCCCACTTCTTTTTTGAATTACTGTAATTGTGTACATACAAACAGTCTATCGCTGCAGAGAAAAGTGTCTGTTAGCGCGCCCGTCAGCAAGAGAAGTGCCTACATAAAGCTAACAGATGCGGCAATCACTCGCAAACATTCATCCACAATTAGTACCCGGTGTCGCCGTTTTCTTTTAACTCAACCAGAAGCTACCGAACAAACTTACAAAACAAACCATTCACACATTCACCAAATTCCGATTCATAGCTTTCAGATTCTCTCGCGGCCTGCCCCCACAACTCATTCCATACCAATTAAACACGCACACACTGCACTTTTCTCCATTATGCTCTGCTCTGCTAAAAACCTGCTGTTTGCGTCGTTGCCACTACGAATAATGAATTGAGACGATGACGGCAACGGAGACGGTCGACGGTGGCTATGATAATGACGACTATGACGACGCCGACGACGGCGCACAGAACTTTAGATTGCTTGGCTAGCCGTCGTGTCGTTGACGCCGAAAAAGACCAATGACCTATGCTAGAAGAAGTACATACATACATACATACTTACGGTACTCGTATACTGTTACTATTACAACAACAATCATTTCATTTCTTTACTTCTTTCTCTTCTCTTCCTTATATTTATTCGACATACATATCTACATACATACATACATATGGCATGTGCATGTATGTATGTGCATACATCATTCTGTTTGTTTGGCTGTACAAACATACATATGTATATATGTATGTACATACGAGTATGTTCATACATAAATGCCTGGTCGAATATTTCATTCTCTGCTTGTTGGGTAGGCAATATATCTATGTACATATGTACATATGTACATACAAAGCTTTTGTTTGGGGTTAGTTGGGCTGTGAATTCTCTGTTGAGAAATTTTGGACAGCCTCACAGAAGGGCTAGTCCATTTTGACCAATTCAGAAGTGTTGTTGATGAAAGTCGTAGGTTTGATATACAAAAAATCATTGATTCCGACTGTTTTCTTTGCATGCTTGCACAATTTTTTTATATTCGTTCTTATTGATTTATTATTAAATCTCAAACTTTTCTTCATATTTAAACATTCTTTATAATTTAAATATACCGTTCAGCAAAAAAATTTTTTTTTTTATTTCAATTTCAATTTATAGTTCTTTCGAGAGTTGTAGGTATAATATTTTAGTTATGTCTGTAGAAATTAAGTTTATATCGAAAATATAAAATTATGAACTTTGCTCTTTGGCAAATTTTTAGCTAAGAAAAACGATTAGGTATGTATGTTTGATTGCATGCAAAAGCATACTAAATTTTGATGAAATGAAAATTGCGCAATAATTTTAATGACATCCCTTTTGATAAATTTGACTTTTAATTTATTAAATTTTTTGACTACCTAATTAATTAAAAAATTGAGTATATACATAATTGAATTAAATTTTATATAACAATTAAGCATTCCATTAAAATGGAATGATTTTAAGGAAAATCAAAAAAAAAACCAAAAATATACATAATTTGAAGTTTTGTTATTTGATTTTAAATGAGTTAGATTTTCAAATAATTTTGTTCTGTTGTGGCAATAATTCTATAATTTTATAAAATACAAATTTAGAACATTAGATACATATATCATTACTCAGCTACGTTTTTTTTTTTCAATCAAAATGAAGTTAATTTTCTAACGTAAAGCGTATAAGCCAAAGGTTTGTACTTTGTTCAGAATTTACAAAAAAATTTTAAGTTTAAAAAAATTGTCATCAAAATTTAAATTTAAAAATCTTTCGAGTATACAGTTTAGTAGGGCACAATTTTCAATTGGTTTAAATAAGCCGTTGAGTTTTCAGAATTATTTTCGCCGAATACGCTGCGTATTTTTTTTTTTATAATAATAGATTTCGTTCATAGTAGAAATAACCAAACAGCGCTTAGTTAAAAAAAATTGACAAAAATCAATGGGAATTTATAGTGAATTCAAATTTGAACATTATTAAATTACAAAACCACATATTTCAAAAAAATTAAAATTCAAAAACTTTTTTGAAGAATTTTCAAAGTTTGAAACTTGGGCTAATATGGTTTTTTTTTAGAGAATTAATAGAATTTTAATTAAAGAATAATCAAAATTGAATAGAGCATTAACTAACTGTCAAAATTTTTAAATATAGTTTTCTTCTATTATTTCAACCGCCATCAATGAATAAAACTTTAAGAATCGATAAAACGAGATATAAAAAAACGTATCCACATCATTAGCCATAAACAGAAAAACATAAAAATATTCTAATATGATTGAATGATCTGAATAAGACTGAATAAAGGTATATTAAATTGTCGATATTTGTAAGCATATTTGTATTGCATTAATCATTATTAAAAGCTGCTTCTTCTTCTATTATGTCGCTACAACCGTTTGTCGGTTAGGGCCGCGACCAAAAAGCTTCGCCAGTTCCCCCTCTACTTCGCTAGGTGAAGTCAATTATTCACACCAAGTGAAGACAGGTCCTTTTGCACTAGGTCTTTCCAGTGTATTCGTGGGCGGCCTTGCCTCCGTTATCGACCCATGAGTGTTGATTCGAAGGATTTTTTCACCGAAGCATCATCATCCATACGAACGACATGGCCAAGCCATTGCAGGCGTTGAATTTTTATGTGCTTGACTATGTCCATTTCAGTTAAAAAGGACCACAAATCTTGCCAAATATAAATGGCTTTGCTTTTCAATTGCCTACCGAGTCCAAAGTAGCACCGTTGGCAAGTGTTATTCGAGGCTGACGTTATTGGTGGTAATGATACTGGATCCAAGGTATACAAAATCCTTGACTAGGTACTTCAAAGCTGCTATTACGATATATTTATAATATATACGCCAAATACTAGATATAGTCAGCGTTTGCTTTCAACTAATCTAAATCATACCGCCGCTGAAGAATCCATCGGATTTCAGCGAGCCCGAAAGAACAACTGGTATGACGAGGAATGCCGCGCAGCTACGGAACGTAAAGACGCTGCCTACAGGGCCACACTGCGATCGGGCGCAACGCGAGCTGTGCGGGAGCGTTATCGTGAGCTAAAGAAGGAAGCAAGACGCATTTTTCGTGAGAAAAAGAGAGAGGCCGAAATGCGTGAGTGCGAAGAGCTTGAGATGCTGGCCGACAGGAAAAGCGCCCGTAAATTTTTTCAGAAAGTAAAGCGGCTTACAGAAGGTTTTAAGACCGGGGCGAATTCCTGTAAGAATGAAAACGGCGACCTGGTGACTGATGTCCACAGCATACTTAAATTATGGAGGGAGCACTTCTCCACACTGCTTAATGGAAGCAACTGCAACCCTGGAGATGTTGAACCCGAATCCCCAATCAATGATGATGGACGCGATGTACCATCACCCGACTGTGACGAAATTCGGAAAGCGATAGCACGGCTGAAGAACAACAAAGCCCCCGGGGCCGATGGGTTACCAGCTGAGTTATTTAAGTACGGCGGAGAGGAGCTGGTTAAGTGCATGCACGAGCTCATCTCTAGAATATGGTCGGAAGAACGCATGCCTACTGATTGGAACTTAAGTGTGCTCTGCCCAATCCACAAAAAGGGTGATCCTGCAGTTTGCGCCAACTATCGCGGGATTAGTCTTCTTAACATCGCATATAAGGTTCAGTCGAGTGTATTGTGTGAAAGACTTAAGCCCACCGTCAATGAACTGATTGGACCTTATCAGTGCGGCTTTAGACCTGGTAAATCTACCACCGACCAGATATTCACAATACGCCAGATCTTGGAAAAGACCCGAGAAAGAAGAATCGACACACACCATATTTTTGTCGACTTCAAAGCCGCCTTCGACAGCACGACAAGAAGTTTCCTATATGCCGCAATGTCTGAATTTGGTATCCCGGCAAAACTTATACGGCTATGTAAAATGACGTTGAGCAACACCACCAGCTCCGTCAGAATCGGGAAGGACCTCTCCGAGCCGTTTGATACCAAACGAGGTTTCAGACAGGGTGACTCTTTGTCGTGCGATTTCTTTAACCTGATGCTGGAGAAGATAATTCGAGCCGCAGAACTTAATCGGTCAGGCACCATCTTTTATAAGAGTGTGCAATTGCTGGCGTACGCCGATGACATTGACATCATCGGTCTTAACAACCGCGCAGTTAGTTCTGCCTTCTCCAAACTGGATAGAGAAGCGAAGCGAATGGGTCTGGAGGTGAACGAGGGCAAGACGAAGTATCTCCTGTCATCAAATAGACAGTCGGCACATTCACGACTGGGATCAAACATCACTGTTGACAGTTATAACTTCGAAAAAGTAGAGGACTTCGTTTACTTAGGAACCAGCATTAACACCAATAACAGCGTCAGCCTTGAAATCCAACGCAGAATCTCTCTTGCCAACAAGTGCTACTTCGGACTGAGTAGGCAATTGCACAGTAAAGTCCTCTCTCGGCGGACAAAAACCATACTCTATAAGTCTCTCATCATGCCCGTCCTCTTATATGGCGCAGAGGCATGGACGATGACAACATCAGATGAGAGAGCTCTTGGAGTGTTCGAGAGAAAGATTCTTCGAAAGATTTATGGACCTTTGCGTCTTTGCGACGGCGAATACCGTGTACGATGGAACGATGAGCTGTACGAGCTGTACAATGACGTAGATATAGTGCAGCGGATTAAGAACCAGCGGCTCCGCTGGCTAGGCCACGTCGTACGAATGGATGAAATAGCTCCAGCCCTGAAGGTTTTTGACGCGGTACCCGCTGGTGGTAGCAGAGGAAAAGGAAGACCTCCTCTGCGTTGGAAAGACCAAGTGGAAAAAGACTTGGCTATACTTGGGATTTCCAATTGGCGCCAGTTAGCAAAAGATAGGGACAGCTGGCGTGCTTTGTTGACCTCGGCCAAAATCGCTTAGGCGGTTGTTGCGCCAATTAAGTAAGTAAGTAATAGAATCAAGCATGTACATATTTATGTACGTAGGTATGTAGGTATGACTGTAGTTAAAGATTTAACATAATTTTCTGCGTGATCTGGGTTCTCGATATTCTCCATGCGTTTCGACACAGTTTGTTTTACTGCAGGGTTCCTGACACACACACACATCTCCCCTTGATATTATAGAAACAACCCATCGGCAATAGTTTGTCAGTCCTCGTAGACGACTTCCAAAGTTTTGACTTTTCGACATAGTCAGGAAGATGAAGAAGGCAGAGAGGGTGGCATGGAGTGGCTTAACTTGTTGTTGGTGGGAGCTCATCACTACAGGGTTGTGTTGTTCGCTATCAATGCTCACAACAATTAAATATGTAGGTACATGTGTTTATACATATGTATGATTGCTAAAAACATACACAAACACATACCAACGTGCGTGTGTTGCAAATGCCAACAAAAATATAAAAGCCGAAAAACTTAAAAAAAGAAACAAAAACCAACAGCAAAAGCAATTCGCTGATCGGACCGCTTTTGATAGTTTGCTTGTTTGCAATGCAATCTGCTTGCTTTCGGTGGTTGTTTTTTTTTCTTCGCCTTCTTTTTTTTTTGTCTTTCTTAGTGAATCGCTTGTTCGCTCGAAAAGAAAGCGCCCAATACACTCAATCATAAATACTCGTAGCTAAATAGAGAATCATTTGTCCTATGCAAGTATGCCCGCATGCGGTTGATGGCTGGCTGGTTCGTTGGCTACTTTGCCTGTCTGTTTCCTTGCATGGTTGCTTTCCTTGGGCACAAAAAAGAAATGCAGCAGCAGCAGCGGCAGTGAATGCCTACAGATGTGCTTCCGAATGTTTGCAATTGTCTGCGCGCTTGTGTGCATGTGTGTGTGTGTTAAGTAAAGATGCGCTTTTAATTGTTCAGGAATTCATTGCAAATGTAGGCCAAATAGTTACTCACTCGCAAATGAGGAATGGTAACTGCATAATGCATATGTGTTTTTTTTTTTTTTTTTTTTTTTTTTTTCTTTGGACGTTGTGGTAGCTCGCTACCCTCAAGTGGCCCATCGAAACCAGGATAAGCCTGTTCAGTCTCCACTCCCCGCGGGACCACCGTTAGGTATTACTTCGCGGGGAGGGATGCGTTGAAGATACGCCGCCTTTGCGGTCCTTGCCGTCACTTCTCATTTCACATGACGGGCTTTAAAAATTCGTTGTTTCCGCGTTGATCTTTTCCACTTCTTCTTGCTACTGCCTTTCACGTGCACGCCTCGTACGCTCGCATATCCGCAGCTGCTGCATCACCTGAGCAGCCATGCTACATACGTCTTTCCAAGCTTCTTCACTATTCAGCATTAGTGTCACCATATTCCTCGGACAAGCCTGTGAACCGAGGCTTCTATTAAGTCTGCTTCTAAATACACTGAATCGCGGGCATATAAAAAATGCGTGTTCCGCATCTTCAATAGCGGGTGGTCCGCAGTGGTCGCAGTACGGGTCCTCTTCGTGTCGAAAACGGTGGAGGTAGCTTTTGAAGCATCCGTGGCCGCTCAAGACTTGAGTGAGATAGAAGTCAACCTCTCCGTGTTGCCGCTCAACCCAGTCTTTAATATTATGTATGAGGCGGTGTGTCCATCTACCATTGGATGCTTTTTCCCACCTTGCCTGCCACTGGCATATGCTCCGTTGCCTCAGTGAATTTTTGTCCACACTTCCTGTAGTGCGCAATGGTTCACGAATTGCATATTGCTTATCACACATTTCTTGTGCAATGAGATCGAGTGGGCATAGGCCTGCTATGACTAGCGCTGCGTCTTCCGACACTGTTCTGAATGCTGAACATACTCTTAGCGCACAAAGACGGTAGGTAGCCTTTATCCCCCGAGTATATGAAGAACACTTGAAGGCGTCCCTCCAGACCGGGGTAGCATATAGGAGAATAGATCGGGAAACTCCTGTTAGAATTTGCCTTATCATTTGTCTTGGCCCACCTTTATTTGCCATTAATCTGGTTAGCGCAGCTGTTGTCGTTGCAGCTTTTCGGTTCGAGTACTCCAGATGGTCCCGGAAACTCAGACGGTGGTCTATAAGGACCCCAAGGTATTTTACGTAGGGCTTTGACTCTATCACGCTCGCACCTACTCTAAGTGCCACCTTTTCTACTCTCTTTCGGCTGCTTATTAGAACTGCCTCTGTCTTGTGGTCAGCTAACGTCATTGATTTTGAACTTAGCCACCGTTTCACTACTTCTACTGATTCTTCCGCAATATTAACGACCTCCCTTAGAGTTTTCGCTGTCACTACGACTGATACATCATCCGCAAAGCCTATTAGCGTTGCGTTTTCATCAACCCTAGTCCGTAGGATGCCATCGTACATGATGTTCCACAGAAGGGGTCCAAGTACGGATCCTTGTGGTACTCCAGCCGACAATGCGTCATCAATAGTTTGATATTCGGTATCATATCGGAGTGTTCTATCTGAGAGGTAGCTCGAAATAATTGCCTGTAAGTAGGGTGGCACCTCTAGAGCGTGGAGGGAATTTAAAATTTCTTTCCAGCTTGCACTATTAAACGCATTTTTTACATCCAGGGTTACCACCAAACAGTATTTTTTTGTACCGCCAAGCCACCGCTTACCAGAAATGGCCTCTTCAGCGATTGCTTTCACAGCATCTATGGCGTCTGTGGTTGCACGTTTTTTCCTAAAACCGTACTGATTTCTTGACAACTGGCTGTCTGTGTCCTCTTCCAATCTGTTTTTGATTATATGTTCAAGCAGCTTTCCGGCGGAATTGAGCATACACAGTGGACGGTATTCAGCAGAAGAACAAGGGTTTGCACATTTTGGTATGAGTACCAACTTTTGGAGCTTCCATATTTTTGGAAAGATTCCCTCGCGTAGACAAGAGGTAAAGACGCTAGCAAAAATCCTCGGGTTGCAGGCGATCGCCTTTTTTAGGGCAACGTTTGGGACACCATCAGGTCCTGGCGCTTTCTTAGTGTTAATCTTGCTCCCCGCGCTTATGACCTCCTCCACAGTTACCGCCGGAATGCATATGTGTGTGTGTGTGCTTTTGCATGCTTACGAACAAATGTATGTACATATTTGTACATATATATTTTTAGCTCTAAGTTGATGGAGGTTTTACATGCTCATATGTACATACATATGTATGTACAAATGTATTTATTTTTTAGAAATAGATTAGGGCTTAGCTGCGTGTTAAAAAAAATTTTTAATTTCAACTTGATTAATGTGGGATTTCTTAATGAATTCTATCGTATGGTTTGACAGCTGCGTGCGGCGAAATTTCAGAGACTTTGAATGGCAACTCTGCATTGGAAATACATTTTGTTTTTGATGCATTTATGATTTCAATTGTGACAAACATTTTAGTAGTACTGCGTTTTCATTTTTGTATGGTGCAATACATTTTTGATTTTAGTCTTACATACATGCGTACATACTACATATACATATTTATATGTTGCTAGCTTTAGTAGACTTATCTGGCTAGTTTATCACTGGTTTAATACCGCAATAATGAGGATATTTTAAAGCACTTTTTTTTTTGTTGAGTTCAAATTTCAATTTAAATCGTACTTTTTTATTTGAGTACAAAAATTTTGACACCGGCTTTCAATCTTCGAGATATACATACATATAAATTCAAATAATTTTTATAAATTTAGTTTAAGCAAGAAGATTAAAATATTGCTTCCTATAAAATGTAAAATTTGATTTGAAGTTCTTTCTGAAACTCTGACACTCTACTGACAATATCCCTCCGATTTTTATGATGTTCAAATTGATTCCTTAAGTTTGTGAGAATATTTTTCAGAACTACTATTATGTGGAGGTTAGTGGCCGCTATAACTCGATATACCGCCGAGTTCGAGGTTCGAATCTCAGCCAGGGCAAGTACAATCTAAATCATGGAAAAGTTTTTTTCTAATAGCGGTCACCTCTCGGCAGGCAATATGAAAAAGCTTGAAGGTCCCTACATTTATGGTATAATAATATAAAGACGCACACCAAAAATGGTAAGAAAAGCTCGGCCAAATACTGAGCAATGTAGTGTAAGCGCCAAATATATATAAGTGCACTATGTAGACTGTTCATGCAACTCCGAAAAACATTAACAAGTTTTCTGCACTTTATTGGATGATTGCAACAAGTATTTTAATTCCTTTAGAAGGTTTAATTGCAGAAAGCAGAAATACGTACAGACATATTTTGGTTTGAGAAAAGGAATAAAGATCAGCAAAACGAATCTAATCAATACTTAAAACCCCGAACTGTACTTTTTAAAAATATCCATTCTCGGTTAAGCTAAAATCTTTCAAAATGAATCAACGATTCGATTATTGTAAAATAAAAGAGCGAATTCCCTTAGAGAAGTTTTAGAAATTTAATTTTTTTTATCAACGAAATTACGAAAAGAACAATGCTATGCATCTGCTGGAGATTGGGGTTGGTTAGATATTAAACTAGCAAATACAATTTCCCTACAAGTTACATATGTATATACATATTTATTTATTAAACCTCATGTGACAATAAAACAAGTGAGAAGGCTTCATACCTTTCATAAATGGGCGAATTGTATGGGAGCCATATGTTATAATTAGTCCCGATAATATGCATTTTGGTTGTTTTCGGCCCTATACATTTTTAATAATTGACAATATTATTGAGCTCGAGGCCAGTGTACAGAAGATTTTTATTTGGAAAAACAACAAAAGTTTTTTTAAATGGTAGAAGTTATAGTACTATTTCGGAAATCACCACATTTCCTCATCATACTTCTTAATATTATTAGTTATATTTATTCTTCATAACCACTTCTCCAAGGCTATGCACCAAGGAGCTCGGAGTTGCAAAGCCAACACGCTGAATGCTGTGCAACGCTAGCCGAGTGCACTGCTGCGGTTTTCTACCATTTAAAAAAAAAATCTGTTGTTGTTTTTCCATATAAAAATCCTCTGTAAACTGGCCTCGAGCTCAATAAAATTGTCAATTATTAGTCTCAATAATAATTAATATTTGTGGAAAATTTTAAGTCTTTAGCCGCTTTAATGAAGGGGTTTTCGTACTAATTGCAATATCTGAACAATCGGTTGTATGACAGCTATATGTTCTATTTATACGATATTAATGATTTTCACTGCTAAAATAGCTCTCACTATAGTTATTCTTTGTGCAAAATTTCTAGACTTAAGCTGCTTAAATGGGGGGGTTTCGTGCTAAATGAAATATCTGAACAATCAGTTATATTGGAGCTCTATGTTATGTATCTTAGATCTATAAGATTTTCACTGGTCTTATAAAACTTAGTATAGCGAACCTTCTTGCAAAACTTCAGACTTCTAGCTTTTTAAATGAAGAAGTTATGAAGCAAAATATGATATCTGAACAATCAACTCCTACATACATTATTAATATACCATTTCCATGAAAGGTATAAAAATCATAGCAGTGACAACATTTTAAGGGAACAAAAGAGGACTCTTGCAATTGTCATTGAGATAAAAACTGGTAAAATATATATGGCGGCTTAAAGAGGTGTTTAATTATTATATTCTGGAATTTTTTAACAAACATTTCTTATACACGCCGTTTGTTAACTATACATGAGGTCAATACATACATACTTACGTACGTATTGAAAAGGTTTGTAATTTTTTTTTTAATTTTATATTGTTTTTAATTAAAATATAGTTCGTTTTCTTCAAAAACATATATAATCGAGTTTTAAACTTTGCAAAACCCCTACAATACTTCTAAAAAATTGTGCTCAAAATTCAAATGTTATTAATTAAAGTGCCTTTTCAAGCGGCTAAAGATTGTCGTTGGTTTTTACAAATATTTTTGCCGAGGACTTTTGGTCTTCTTTCATGCAAAAATATATATTACTCAGAAAATGTGGCGAAAAATTGTGAAAATTCACCGGTTATTTTGAGCATTTTCTTAAAATAATTGCAATTTTTTTTGAGAAAATGTGAACTTTTGAAGAACATTTCTTTGAACTTTTATGCTAAACTTAAATGGGCTACTAAAAAAAATTAAATTTCTAAAAAAAATTGTTAAATTTATATGAAGCTTGCATTAATTGAGTTTAGGTTTAGGTAGTGTTTGTTAGGTAGAGAACTGTATTTTAATTTAAAAACAGGTAATTGTAATTAAAAAAAAATAATTATAATAAAAAATCAAAACGTGGCAATAGGTATGTGCATGTGTGATATGCACTATATTTTTTTGAATATTGTTACAAAACTTCCTCAATAACATACATAGCCAACAGACAACTAATCTTTCGCTTCTGATGAATTGCGGGAAAATGTAAATTTAGTTATGCAATTTATTTGTGTCCAAAACTGTTTTTAAGTTTCGATTTTTTTCTTCAGTTTTTCCAAATTATTTATCAATTTTATCTCTTGCCGAAACCAAGGATTAAGGGGAATTTTGTCTTTTCCAAAAATATTGATTTTGATTTTTCTTTCTGCATTTGCATGTTTGGTTTTGCGACAATATGGACGACAGTACGGTATGCGTGTGCGAAGGATGGCGCAGGGGTAGGGGTGAGTAGGGTGGGTGGAGGGTTATGTAGGCACCTCTTTCATAATTGACGCCCCGGGAATTTATTTTCTTATACATAAGTTTGCTCATTCGCATAAGTGCATATGTAAATATGCGTCGCTCAACGCCCAACTACTACCACAGCTGCAATTTCCAAACGCATATTCATTGCCATGCAACGTTTTCGACTAGCGCGAATCATTAGCGGCTTTGCGGCGCTTCATCGGTTTGAGATTATATTTATTATTTTTTTCTTTTCTCTTGCTTTTCAACTGTTTTTGTTTTTTTAAGACAATATTTTACACAATATTTCACTAAATTGAACACTGCACTTTGAATGCTGTTTTTTGAATGCTTTTAAATCATTTTTGGGCACATACATTTATTTTTTCTTAAAGTAGTCATACTATGTGTCGCACAATATGAAGTAGGCTTTGCTGATATGCTTTTTAGATTTGAAAAATATATCATATTGCTTGTATTTTCTCTCTCTTTTGTTTAACTAGTAATACACACGCGTTTTACGAAATTCATGTTTTTTTTTTAATTTTTATAATTTTCATGCATTATTTCTCTTTTTAATTGAATTTTTTCTTTCTTAATGAAAACTGCACTTAAATTTTTCCCAATCACAGTTCTTTGGCTCCTGCTGTGCTGTTTTTTTTTGTCGAACATTTGCCAGCAGCAGCAACAGCAGTACACTGCTGTTGTTGGCCATTGAATATGTCTATGCGCTCGCTAGCTCGCTCGCTTGTTCACGGCTAGCTCTAGCTGTTTCCTGTTTCGGAAATTACGTCACTTCCGTCACTGCAGCGCAACGTTGCAGCATTGTTTTCGTTTATGTTCTACCAGCGCTCGCTGTTATTGTTATTATTGTTGTTGCTGCTGCTGCTGACTGCTGCAATGCAGCATGATGGTCTATTGAATGTACAACGCGCGCGCTTGTATTCGTGTGTGTATGCATTTGCGACAACGTACGATAACTGCCGAAACGATGAGAACACCGACAGCGACTTCGGGCGTGCGCGTTGTGCGATGTGGCAGACGCGACGAGAGGTAAGCCGGGCGGATAGCTAGTCGTTGGTCGGTCAGGAGATGGGCGATGGGCGCGGGACGGAGGGTGGCAGTGTGACAGCAAGTTGTTTTGCAGGCTCCTGCAAAGAGCGGCCGGCCTAAATGCACCAGCCGGCAATTGGTGTTGGCTTGTGCAGCGGCCTTTTGGGGAGGTTGGTTAGGCTAGAGGAGGAAGCGACGCGGTGCGGTGGTAGGTAATGGGTAATGGGTAATGGGCGGTGAGGATGCAGGCGCCAACGAACATCGTCTGTAAGCCAACGACCGTGCAACGACCCTGCGACCGACTGACCGACCAAACGACCGTAAGTCCGCACAGGCTTTCAACTAACCGATAGCCGCTATGCGCCGCTCTACCGATTTTTAAAGGCACACGCGGGGATGTTAAATTTTTTTTGTGGTTTTTCAAAACCGTTTTAGAGTTTTTAATTTTTATTCATAAATTGTTACAAAAATATCCATTCGTTTCGTATGCGCCGCGTGCAGCGACAAACGCAAGTTGCACGCAGGACACAGTCCTCTAGTCACTTCAACACACTCTACACTTTTTTCCAACACTTTTGTTCGCAAACAATGAAAAACCAAAATTTTTATACGAGTATGTCTTATTCAACACATAATTTTAGTGACTAAATATTAATTTTTTTTTTAATTCTTGCTCTTTGCTACCTAGTATCCATGTATGTATGTACATACAAAATTTTCTAACAAATTGTTGTAGGTATAAAAATTTTAAAGTTGAAATTGTGAAGAGTTGAGTAGAAGAGTACATCAAGTGGAATTTGATGATTATGATGATGTTGTTGTTATTAATGTTGTACGCAACGCGAAGCAACGCAACATATCCGCGAGACGTTCAATGCGAAGTGTAGCCAAAGACTGCCTCAAAATGTTATCGAGTTCGTTGTATTCCATCATCGTCAACGCTCCACATTGCCGCTGTGCGCGCGGACTTTACAACAACAAGAACAAATAGTCAAAAAGACCCACCAACGCTGAGGCACAGTGGCAGCAACTGCGCAGCACTGAGACATACCGACACACGCACACAAAGCTATGAAGAAATGTATGCTTGTGTTGGTGTGGCAGCGCAGCAGCGCGCAACTGAAAGCCAACAACAGCAAAAGCGCAGCAGAAGAAGAGTCAAAGTGGCCAAAGTAAGTGGGAACCGGGAAGAGTTACATACTAGCTTCACAATGCTCGGGATAGATGGTTGTGGTTGTGGTTGATGGGCAAGGGCGAGCGGCAGCGGTGTGCTGGGGCGGGCGTGAAAGTCGCCATACAAATGTAGTTGCTGAGTTGAGCAAACGAACGGTATCAAAGCTGCGCATGAGGCGGACGGATGTGGAGACGGAGGCGGCCAAAAGAGCCGGCAGCAATCGGGAAACGCGCGAGTAGCAGCGGGCACACCGGGATAGCGCGTCTCTGCGCTATACAACGACGTGGTGGGGAGCATAACGGCTTGCGTACATAATTTATATGTAAATGTATGTGTGTGTGTACGTGCCGGAATGGGGAAATATATACAAACACACACATACATACATACATATTTGAATATATATATGTGTACAGATGTACATACATATATACATATAAAAGTATGCACGCAGTTATAGAAAACTTTGAGCAGCAGCAACAAAAATACGTATTCACGAAGCAAAAGGCAACGATTATACAAATGTCTACATACGGACGGACCTGCCAGCAAGCCAACAGCAGCGCGCAGCACAACATTGTACATACATATGTATGTACATATGCTTTTATGTAGTTTCAGTAGCGCTACTAAGCTGAGTGGGTATTTGTGTCTCTGTGCCGATAAGTTTGCTTCATTCTTTTCGCTGATCATTCGCTTGCCAGTACAAGCAACAGCAACAGCGAAAAAAAAGCTGAAGCACACAGAGAGTTGGCAGTACAAGTAGTAGTAGTTGTAAAGCAGCGAAGCGCTACTGCGCCTACAGAGCGGCAGCCTGTGAGCGCGGACGTGTGTGTGTGTGTGTTAGTAAGCGCTCTCTTTTACTTATGAATGCGCTGGCGCTCTTTACTTAAGCTACACTCTTTGTGTGCAAGCGAATTGCGGGAAGAGCGTAAAAATTATGATGCGCTTTGAAACAGCTGTTTGCATTGTGCGCTTTTAAAGCTAAGCAGATAAGTAGAAATGTATGTATGTGTGATGGAAGCGGTGTAAAGTGACGGAAGGGCCTATTCAAAAGCACTACTTCGAGTTAATGAAGAAGGAATAGATTTTCCAGCAATGAAAATGAAGTATGAACAGTGTTGTTATTTATAGATTTTATGTATGGATGCACTTCGAGTAATAATGAAAACATACATACATACATACATACATACATACATACATTTATGAATAGGCCACATGCATATGGGCTAATAAAAAAGGAATCGAAATAAATACTATCAACTAGAAATGCAATTGTTATATCGAATAAGTCGAAATTGTTTAAACCGAGCTAGGTAATCATAATCGATTTTTTTCGATTTTAAAGTTTCAGTAGTTCATAGTAAAAACAAAACTGAAATGCGAAAGTTAGTATTTTCTGCAGTGAAATTGCTTTTAATGCACATATGCAAGTATACCGTCAGCTAAATGTATTTATTGTATTTTTAATTGTAATAAATAACTAATTATTAGAAATATAAACTTCTTTATTTTTTATGGCATTTAATTATATTCAATTTAATTTCCATTATTTTTCAAAAAAAAAACGTCATCGAAAAACTTAAAATAAAAAATTTTAATTTCTCGAGTATGCTCTTTCAATTTTTTTCTTAATATGCAAGCTTTAAATCGTTTAAAATTGCCATTGAATTTCGTAAAAACATTGTATGGAAGCTGATGCTCGGCAAAAATCTTCGAAACCATCGACATTTTTGAACTACAGAGTGTATAATCACAAAAAATGTATTTTTTTTTTAAAGTGTGAAGTTTCTAGAACTTTTTTTTAAATTGTTATAAGTTTTGTAGAAATTTTGCAACTTTGGTTTATATGATTTTTGTTATAGAACGAATTGTATTTTATTGGAAAATAAAGGCAAATGAAAAAAAGATATTATTTATAATATTATTTCTATTTTTCGGCGCACAAAAATATACAGCCGTGCTTCCAGTTTCACATTCACAAATTTCCCTGTGGTTTCGGTTTGAAATCACATGTTTGGTGGTCCCAATTTCACATTCACATACATTTTTGTGAATTGAATCTGAATGCTTGGTTGTATGTGAAATGAAAAGTGAATGACAAAAAGTGTGTGAATGTTTAATTATTTTCGATTGGAATAACTTTTCAAATATTCTTTGATGTTTGTAGAAGCCATTTATGACATTTCTCTATTAGTTATTCATTGAAATATGCGTATTTTTAAGTGTTTTGCTGATGACTCCTCAAAAAAGCATACATAGCTGAATCCGAAAGGGAAATTTCAACAACAGCTGTTTGTGAATTGCCACAACGATAACCGATATGTGTGACAGGGATGACCTGATATGCGAAGAAATTTGTGAAATTGGGAGCACACTAATTCACTTTCACATGAAATTTTTAAAATCACATTGTGGAATTGAAATGTGAAACTGGGAGCACGGCTGATAATGTTCTTATGATTCTTCTGTTTTAAATTAAATAAAATGCGCAATACCGCTGCTATCCTTAGTACGTAACTTTGATAAATTAAACTTGTGTAAGCGGTTTTTTTTTTTTAATTTTTTGATGCAATAAGTTTTGCAGCCAACTTCAAGCTTACAATTTATAATACATATAAGAATTGCATAACACTGTATAGTCTAAAAAACTTTAAAAGTTCTCTGTAAACATATTTTTCGCTAATAGGATCAAATGAACCAATAAATTTAATGAAATATTGCAATATTTGAATTTTAAACTTTTTTATAGTCTTTCAAGTTAATATTTATTTGATTTTTATTATTTTTTTTGAAATATTTAAAAATGTTAATAATTGACTAATACTATGATGATACGCTTGCCGAGTGGACTGTTGTGTTTTTTCCATGTTTGTTTAAAAATAAATTTTAAATTACTTAATATTTTAGAAATATACCCTTCTTGACGGCCATTCTTATATGTATGTACATATGTATGTATATTTGAGTACAAATGGAAATGTGGGTATTTATGTATGTATGTATGTATTCAAATCTCGCAGAAAAACATATGTACGACTTAAATTCATGCATCTACATACGTACGGCATTCGTAAATACATATTTATTTTATAAAGTGCATACATACATACATATGTACATACATGCATACATTTGCTTTTGCCAGACTTTCTAGCCCCTTAAGAAATACCAAAACGATGTCCAAAAGTTGTATTTATCGTACTTTGGTTGTGCATTGCATTCGAAAGTGAATTCGTGCGCTTTGGCCTTCCTCTTCTTCCTCAGCGGCACGCTGCGCCGTCAACGCTATTTGAACCAATTTTAATAGATTGCCATCGCAAAAGCTTTGACAGCGAACGCATCTGCACTGACCCATCCTATTGCCCTACATTTTGCGGACAAGTTGCTGGCATGCACATTTACAGACTAACATACATACATACACATATGTATGTAGACATGTATTTGCGCATAAAAATATGTGCATACATATGTACGTATGCAAGCAGTTGCAAGAAAAAGAGTTTGCAAATTTCTATGCGCGTAAGCTTACATTTGCTTGTATGTAAAGTACATGTGATTATAGGCATACACATATATGTACATTTATGTTTTTTAAGTATGCATACAGTTGTTGGCATATGCGGAGTTTTATGACACCATGCAAAACTCATACTGCATACATACATACATACATATGTATGTATGTATGTACTCGTATTATCTCAACTTCAATATGTCATTTCATTTTCATATGTACTATAATGTAATATATGTATGTATGTATGTATGTATGCATGTAAAACCTTTTCGCACATTAGAAAATTTTGTTTGTGCTTTTTCTTTTCTTCTTCTTTGCTTATTTCGATTCGCTGCCGCAATAGCTAGCCAAATAAGAGGTGTCAACCTGTTGTTAGCTTGGCGAATGCATTTGGCTACTACTAAAAAAAACATACATACATACATACATACATACATATCGATGTACATACGTATATACATACATATGTGTCTAACAAAAACGTGTAAATTGTTGCAAAAATCTATAATGATTACCTTTCGAAAGTGGATGATTAATAAAGTGTGTTTTCAAAAACGTATGTAGATCCCCGTAGACTTAAAAAAATATAATTTGGCTCATCCGAAGGTAACGAATTGCTATTTGCATAAACCTTTAATAAAATGCAAAATTTCATAATACTGGTATATACATATGTATGTATGTCAAATTAAAAAAAAAATATTATCTGCTTCTTTGAGTTAAACTGTGTAATTCGTAGATAACTAAGAAAATATATTACCTTCACCTTCGCCAAGCTACGCAAAATCAACATATCAACCTGACATGCAAGACCACGCCATACACAAAATGCTTTAAATATATTTAGTATAGGCTCCAAACTCGACTGTTACGTCTGTTAGGGGTTCTTACCAGACCTGAAACCATTTCCGGTTCACTGATCAGTGTAGAGAAATTTTTAGCAATCGACGGGACTATTGAACACCGGATGAATTGATATCGAAAGGTGTGATCACATCCAAGGGCCACGGTAGGTACATAAACCAATAACCACTTTGAAACTGCATGTTAAGAAAAAATAAAAAAAATATTTACGTTCACCTCACGAATGTCACAAAAGACCAGATTCTCTGGTGAAACGCGTTGTCCAATGGAGCCCGTCTTCATATCTTATCTGCTCTGTCCAGGGGATACAATGCGGAGCTTCTAAGAACTACATAAGAATAGCACACGTCAAAGGACAAAAGGAAATTCAAAGACTTCCCGAGGAGTTTCTGAATGACTGTAAATTTCAAGCCTTACTTGGCTTTCATACGATTAAAAAGATGAACATAGTTCCTTCTTGTATTAAAAAGAAATGAGTTCTTACAAGAACCACGCTCCGGGCGTATTTTTTCAAATCAATTGCCATTCAAATTTCGAAATAAGCATTCTAGTCTCGTATTGTGTGATCTTAAATTCCCCTTAACAATCTGTTTTTTTTTTATTTTATGACTTACGATTTTGGGTTTATACCTTTCATTTTTAATAATTTTTTTTTGCCGAGGGTGCTGCTCATTTTTGTCCATGCAACGTACATAAGTAGTAAAATTATAAATTATAAATTTGCAAGCAAAAAAACAGCTGATCAAAAACAGCTGCTTGCAATTTTAATAAACACGCAATTTTTGTTTAAGAATTTTAAAGGTTAAAATTATAAAATATGGGTATTTGGTTAAGTTTCGTTACTGGAATGTTTCGGGAAAACCTTAATGCAATGTTTTTAATTTTACATACTTATTTAGATGCGAACAAAAATTCCATCAGCTGTTCGTCAAACTTGCAAGTTACTGTAAATTTTGCGTTCGCGTAAAAGTTTGGAAGCATCTCTGTTTGAGAGAGAATAGTCTAAAATTCTCAGAAATTTCGTTGCTGGATAATTCTTGCTGGAATTTTAGACTTTAAACTCAAAAAATTTCTAAATACATTTTTAATAAAAGGCAAAAATGTTTAAAAATTCGTCGAAGTGTTTTTAGTGGCGAGGTATATAGCAAGAAACAAACAAAAAAGTTTTGCAAACTTTACGGGCTCCGGCTCGGACCGATTAAACAATAAATTACGAAGACAAAGTTGCGAGATAAATATATTGCTTTTGAAACGCCGTCACAAAAATTTGGTGAACAAGCGACTTCTATTGTACGAGTATATGAACACATTTCACTATAATTGTTCATGCAGGTTTGCGTCTGTATTCATTTATGTATGTATGTGTTTATGCGAGATGCTGAAGGAATATGCCCTTGAAAATTTCACTTTTCGGTGCTTAGACCAATTAGAGACCTGCTCGCTAATAGATTGGCGAAACAGCGCATTCAGTTGCATATATTAAGGTTGAAATTTGTGCAAAAAATATTGTAATTTGCATTTTTGCCAATTTCACAAACATTAATTTTGCAATATTGTGCAATGGTGTGTTTTTTTTTCTTATTTGACATTTTTTCTTTTTCTTTTGATAAACCAATAATTATGCTTAACTTGGAGGAGATACGTGGAGATACAAAGTTGTAATGTCATAAATAAAACATAAAAAATATAAATGGTTAATGTGTATTGAAAATTGAAAAATAAAAATACAATAAATTAATGAAATGAAGATATTAAAATGCGATAGAAAAGGCATCATCAATATGAAACAAATATGTATCTATTTAGTAAATTGAAATAAGTTTTTGCATAAATTTGGCATACAACATGTTATGTAAGTTAAAACATGCACACACACTATTGTATATTTGAAAAAGCTTTTGCCAGCCCGCAGCAATTATTTACTACAAATTTGGCGCGCTTAAAAGATGGCTCGTTTGCGTTTATTGGCGCAACTTTAGTCGGACGAAGCGATCAAGCCAAACGCTTTGCATAAATAATAATAATAACAATCCAAGCATTTATGCATGTTTCTACTAATATTTTAATATATGATTGTGTATGCATATAAGAAAATGACGAATTTATAATAAACATTAAATACTGCAAAAAGTGATAGTGTGCAGACAGTTTTGTAATGATTTTTGTAGTAGCTTGGAAATTGTGAAACATTATTGCTGCGCTCAAAGACTAAAAGCCAAAACCAAGTCCAACGACCATGTTCAGGGCCAAAACTAACAACAGCATTGGCTGTGCTGCTGTGTGGCGAAACAACAACAACAACAATATCAGCAATACCACCAGCAGTGGCAGCAACTACACAGACTGCCATTAGCCGCCACCTTAGCGGCGAACTGTACCTACTCCTAAAATGGCCAGAGGTGAATTGTAAAAAGTTGCAAAAAAAAAAAACAAAAACACTCACAACTACACACACGCTTACATGAAATCAAGAAAACATACTGACAAACGAAATCCTCCGCTTGAGGTCGCAAAAAAATGTGAAATTTTGCAAAAGGTTCGAATAACAATGAAAAACATAAAAAAGAAAAACATGTGCATGCGTTTGTGGCCGAGCGGTGGCTGTAACCGGCGTGCATACTTTAGTAGCAGCTACTAATTATGACTATGTACGTATGCTTGTGTATATGTACATATGTATGTAACGCTCGCATGCGCCAATTCGTAAATTTTTAGTGAGCGTTTTGAATTTCGCTGCGAATTCATTTGCCTGATCGGTCGAGTTATACGTCTGCTCATGCGCCCTGTGCGTCGCTCCGTGAGCTTCAAGGGAGCTTGCACGCGCTGCACAACTAAATGCTTTGGTTGGATGAAAATGCGTATCCATGCACAAATCTACATTGCATGTGTGTGTGTATACGCAAAATTATTTCAACGCTATAGAAACAATTGACGCTGACCGTGCGCAGGTTTTCAACACGCAACTGTGATTTGATCGCCACCATTTTTGACTATTTTTTTTTCGATAATATTAATATAACTCGTAAGACAGTCCATTCTGAAACAAAAACTGTTTCAATCTAAGTGTATCTACGCCTTTTCCAACAGTATTTCAGTAAAATACAAATGCATTTCAGAAAAGGTCAATTGTATTTCAGAAAAACCCAAATGTATTTCAGAAAAAGGCAAATGTATTGCAGAAAAACGCAAATGTATTTCAGAAAAGACGATATTAATACATTTGTGTTTTTCTGCAATACATTTGCGTTTTTCTGAAAAACATTTGTGCTTTTCTGAAATACATATGCGTTTTTCTGAAATACGTTTGTGTTTTTCTGAAATACAATTGATTGTTTTTGAAATACATTTGTGTTTTTCTGAAATACAATTGATCGTTTCTAAAATACATTTGTGTTATTCTGAAATACATTTGGCCTTTTCTGAAATACATTGGTGTTTTTCTGAAATACTGTTGGAAAAGGTGTAGTACTATACAAAATTCAACAATTTTCATCAGAATTTCGATACTTGCATTTTTAGAGTCCTATCATCTATTGGGCAAGAAATTACAACAGAGAGCAAGTAAAAAAAATTTCAAAAATCAATTGTTATTTGCAAAGTTATATAAGTTTAATTTTAAGATTTTTTTTTTAATTTTTAAAATTCTCTACAAAATTTTAACTTGGTTTTAAGCGTGTTTTCATAAAATAAACTATATAACGATGGATGAAACAACCCTTCAGCCCATCCTTTTATAAGCATAGCTCTCTCTTCGGACCTTAAGTACAATGGAAAAATTTGTCTGAGTACTTAGATAACTCGGAGATTTCCAGCCTACCGCTTTCAACAAAAAATTAGGTATTTAAAAATAATATTTAAAAAAAATTAAAACCAAAAAAAAAATATTGTCACTCATTTAAACAGGTAAACTTAATAAGTATCAACTTTTTAAAGAAAATAGCGAAAACTATTTAAGAATAAGGTTTCTAGACGCCAGAAAAGAATAAAATAAAATAATGTCACGTGGATATCGAATGAATGTTGATGAAAAGCGCATCTTTCCAGTTAAAGTTTTTGAGCGAGGTTAGAACTTTTAAAACGAATTTCAAAAACTACTAGAAGTTTTCAACAAAACTTTAAACTTTTTATCAATATTAACACATTTAATTATGGCAATGCTTTATAAAGAAGAAAATGGGGAAAAACTTTCATGCATTTTTTTTTTCATTGGATTTTTAAAGATTTTAATTCGGCGAACAGCGACTTGAACAATCGGGCACTAGGTGCAATACAATACGAGTACTACAAACATTCGAATGTTTTTCATTATATATTTATGCAACTAATACATCAAAAATAAAATAGCATAAAAATAATTACAGCGAGGCTCACAAAGTATCTTTCGAGAATGGAACATAGTACCTTTCGAGAATGTAACATAGTATCTTTTACGCCTCAGCTGCCTAGTTGGAGAAGTTGTAACGCCAAATGCCATATATGAACAATCGGTTATATGGGAGCTACACATGGACATACATATGTGCTGGAGAGGTCTGTTCTGAGTAATATAAAACCTTCTTTCTTATAAAAGCCGGGAAAAGTGCTCAGTTTCAAATCCTTAGCTGCTTTAATGGAAAAGGTATGGCTTTAAATATCATATCTGAACAATCGGTTGTATAGGAGTTTCATGTTGTCGTTGTACGGTTCTAACCAATGATTAACACATTATCAAAAAGCGCTTCCATACCAAATATCACTTCAAATATATCTAAAAATGAGGACCTAGTTCGCCTTCCATCTAAATAGACTCATCACATTACCGAGATCGCGGTCTTCATCTTATTTTAAGAAAAAAAAAATTTTGTGACATATTGTTTTTATGAGAGGTATGAAAAGATCACGTTATTTGCTTGCATATAGTAAAAATACCTTTAAAAATATATCACAAAACTATAAGAGATTTTTATGCAGTTCAAAACTAGGACTAAAATTTTAAAATCATCTTTTCAAAATTAAATTTTTTTTCTAAAATTTATTCAATATCAAAAATTTGGTTTAAACTTTAAGACTTTAAATTTTGGTAAATTAAGCTCTTATTCAGTTTTTCATTTGCTTATTTATATATAAACACATAGATATATGTACATACATATATACATACATATGTAAGTATATAAATACATATATGTATGTATGTATGTATACTTTTTTTTTAATTTTTTGAATTAACAAACAGTTTTGTAGTTTTTAATTCCGTATATTTTAAAAAAATCATCATTGGATCAGTAAAAATATAAATTAACAAGAAAGGAAAGCTAAATTCGGGCGAAACCGGTTTTTGTATACCCTCGCGATGTATTTTTTTATGGGCGGTGCCCATAATTTCATAAAAACCCAGTTTCTTTGTTTCAAATCGCTGCTGGTATTAAACTTTACTCAATTTGTACCAATAAATATTGAAAAACGAAGTTTTTTGAATTATTAAAAATTTCCGTTCTCCCATATAACGAGGGGGCGAGATTATGGTCCGATTCCAAAAATTTTTAACGATGAGAACAGCGATGTTACGGAAAATTTCTTCACCAAATTTTGTGACGATACCTTACACCGTTATTGAGATACATACATTTATTCCTAAGTGGGATAGGGAACGCCCATTTTTCAAAATTTCATAAATACCTAATATCTTAGTTCAAAATCGTTCCAAATACCGAATTTCGCTCAATTTGTTTTAATGGATACCGAAACAACGGAGTTTTTGCATTTTCTAAAATTTCCGTTATATGGGAGGTGGGCGTGGTTATCGACCGATCTTGTCCATTTTCAATGCCAACCTACCCTGTCCAAAGAGCAAACCAAAACCAAATTTCATTGAGATATCTAAATTTTTACTCAAGTTATTGTACCCACGGACAGACGGACGGACAGACAGTCAGGGCTAAATCGATTCCTCTTTTCATTCTATCTTGATTATTTTTTGCTGTTACAAACAACCGTTATGCGAACAAAGTTATAATACCCTTGTGTACAAGCACGCTCGGGTATAAAATTGCATCTGTTTTTCAAAATTCAAAATTTTATGAATTTTTTTTTTTATTCTATAAATTTTGTGCTAGTTTGTTAAATTAAGCACTTCATTTTTTTTGTTCTTAATTACATTTAAAAAAAACATTAGCTTGTTGTCAACTATGTATTTGAGTCACTGCATTCTCATTTGCATGTATGTATGTATGTATGTGCTTATATGCAAACAATTTTGTACATACTTAACTATTTCAACATGTATGAATTTTAATGGTTACAAGTACTATGCCGGCAGCCAAGAAGTTGCGCATGCGCAACGCACAGTTACACAATGGCTAGAAAGAAGACCTAGACACGCACGGTTGTAAAGTGTGGCGCAATGGGCATGTAGAATATGTATCTACACTTACAATTGGCAAGTACACGAATTTACATATGTATGCATGTATGTATGTATGTATATATGTACATAATAATAACACAGATATTGTATTAAGTAAAGAACAACTTGCATGTTTACATGCATTTAGGTAACTGTGATTAGCC
This sequence comes from Philophylla caesio, assembly GCA_963971545.1. Lineage (NCBI taxonomy): Eukaryota > Metazoa > Arthropoda > Insecta > Diptera > Tephritidae > Philophylla > Philophylla caesio. Next base: position 96,144,322 of record OZ020606.1, on the reverse strand, counting down.
TCATATATACGTACATACATGCCTAAGTATGTTTGTATGAGCGAATAACTGTTGTTGTTGTCAGTTGGTTCCATTCATGCGACGCGAAAACTCCGTTCAACTAACAATCCCACAAATAAGTACTTAGCACGCATACAATGCGAGCTCCCTTGTTGCCGCCCATTTGGCTGATTGCCATGTACCAACAAATGTGCAGTCAAAAAAAAAAAAAAAAAAAGACAAGCAAAAACAAAACTTCCACAAGTCTCTTAGGCAACCACCAAGCCAATGTCAGCCAAAGTAACCAAGTTACCAGTTACCAGTTAATGCGTCTGTCCGTCAGTCTGTCAGTCAGTTGGCTAGGCAGTCAGTGGGCTTCCGCGGCTGCACTTTTCGAGCGGCTTTTTTCCACTCTATTTTGCCATGCCAATGCCTACATATGTACATACATACATATGTACTGTTATTAACGCCTACATACATACAAACGCACATTGATTAATACTAGTTTGAGCTGCAGCCTTTTTATGCCTGCTCATCATTCTATGCTGGTCTTGTGTGTCGTTCTTCTTCGTGTCTTTTGTGCTGTTTTTTTTTTCTTCCATTTATGTATGTATTTACGTGTCTATTGGCAATTCCACTTTGGCTTTGGCACACAGCTCCGACAAGCTAACTGTATGGTTTGTAGTTGAATATTTTTACCGCTAAGGTTCGTGCTACGGTAAAATTATTAACACTAACTGCATAGCTATACATTCGAAGTCTGGCTAACATGTACGCCAGCCAGCGCGGCTTAAGCTTGTGTCGGTGAATCTACGTACAGTGTGTGTGTATATGTGCGGACTGAAATGTGGCTCACTGTCGAAGCGCTGTTTTCAATTCTGGTTCTTATGACGATGGCAAATTCTTTAACGCCAACTTCGGCCGTAGCTACGTCCAAGCGCTTGAGCTAAGGCTTCGTCTGCGCGACTATTCTACAGCTGCGCCAACGTTCTAGCCTAGGCAAAAGCAAGCTCAGCCATGTGAAGAAAACGGCCGGTAGGCGAGTATTTTGTAAGAATGAGAATCGCGAAATAGTAGAACTTTAACCAAAGAAGCAGAAGCTAAAGCCAACAACAGCCAGCAACAGCACCTAATACAACAATAGCAATAGTTGAATAAGAACAACAAACAACGGCAACACAGCAACATGTCTCAAGCAGCAATAACCGCAGCAACACCAAAAGCCAACTTCAAGTTTTTCATAGAGAATTTGAATTCGAAGACGAAGACGAAGCCAAAGCTGTAGCTGTGGCTGTGGCTGTGGTTTGAGTGCTTGAGTTGTTGAGTTGTTGCAGCCAAAAGCCGAAGAAGCGGCTGCTTAACGCAGTTATGTTTTCCGTATATGCGCACATGTGTGTGTGTGTGTGTGTGTGCATGTTTGCGTATGTGTGTTAGTTAGAACGTGTGTTGGATCTTTAACTGCCAGTTGATTAGCTTTTTTTTCTTAAATTTTTTTTGCTCATTCTTACCAATTGCTTATTGCTGTTGTTGCTTGCGGTTGTTCGCGTATTTGTTGGATCAGTGTGGAAAGTGGGACACTTGAAAGCGCACCACGCAAAGGTGAATAGCCAATAAATGTTTGCACTCATAGCAACACATACAGCAACACATCATTACATACATACATATGTACATACGTATTTGTGAATATGGAGAAATCTTCTTGGGGATTTTACGATTACGTGTGTTATTTTACAGGTTGAAATTGCAGTTCTTAACTTTTTTCTTCTGTTGTTTGCTAATTTTTGTTGCTTATTTATTTTGCCTTCAGAATGCTTGTCGTGTAAGTCTTTCGTTGTTTTTTTTTTGTATCGCCGCGTTAATTGCTTGGCATTACTTACTGTTCTTTTGCAGTTGTTGGCTTTTGCTGAGTGCAGCCCCGCGGGGTGTATTCCCGACATGGCATGTTAATATTATTGCTGTTGATGATGAGGATTTTGCAATTAAATAGCGAAAACAACAACAATGTGTAATAGGCATAACAGTTTCGATTAAAAAGTAAATTTTTGGTAATCATTAAACTTATATTTAGCGCAAAGTGTTGAACGCTTAGAACGGTTTTCGAGCGAGTAAGCAGATTTTCTCTTGAGTTATGTGGAAAATTGATTTTTGTCGGTTACGCAGAGAACTACAGTTAACCAATGAAGGTACACAAATAAGAACATAATGATATATATAAGTTAATTTAAAGTCTATTTCAAAACTTTTAATTTTAATAAAATTATTCGCAACAATAACCATTTTCATTGCAGTAAACTATAAAAAGCTGTATATTTTAAATCCTACGTTGAATATGTAACCAAGCAAGTTGATAAGTGTTTAAACATACATATGGTGCTTTTAAACTTTCATGTTACAAAGCCGCCAGCATGATCTGAAATAATAAAACTCACAAAATTTCTCTCTCAACCTCTTCATGCTCGAAATAGAATTATTGCGAAACCAAACAATTCGCGTGATTTCATAGTTCGTTGTAGCAGTTGATATAGTACTCAGCTTTAGCTCTGAGCGCACTGAGCATTACTTGCAAATTATGTTGAAAAAATTATTTAAACCTTAATCCAAACAAGTAAGAAAAGCTAAATTCGGGCGAAACCGATTTTTATATACCCTCACGATGTATTTTTGCATCGGCGGTGCCCATAATTTCATAAAAACCCCGTTTATTTGTTTCAAATCGCTGCTAGTATTAAACTTTACTCGATATCTTCCAATAAATATTGAAAAAACCAAGTTTTTTGAATTTTTAATTTCCATTATATGAGAGGTGAGCGTGGTTATGGTCCGATTTCAAAAATTATTGACGGTGATGCTAGTGATACCAAGGTTAATATGTTCTTCAAATTTTGTGACGATAGCTTACGTCGTTATTGAGATACAGATATTTTATCTTAAGTGGGCGTGGCATCGCCCATTTTCCAAAATTTCACAAATACTTAATTTCTTAGTTCAATACCGAATTTCGCTCAATTCGTTTTAATAGATACCGAAAAAATGTAGTTTTTGCATTTTCCAAAACTTCCCTTATATGAGAGGTGGGCGTGGTTATAATCCGATTTAAAAACTTTTCTACGATAATAATAGCGATATCAAGAAAAATATGTCCACCAAATTTTGTGACGATAACAAATACTGTTATTGAGAGTTTTTGCATTTTCAAAAATTTCGTGGTTATTGACTGATCTTGACCATTTTCAATACCAACCTAGGGGCAATCTATGTAGTAAATATCATTGAGATATCTCAATTTTTACTCAAGTTATTGTCACCACGGACAGACGGACTTACGGACAGACGGACAGACAGTCAGGGCTAAATCTATTCCTCTTTTCATTCTGATCATTTTAGTATATATACATATGTCTATATCTATCTCGATTATTTTTTGCTGTTACAAACAACCGTTAAGCGAACAAAGTTATAATACCCTTGTGTACAAGTGCGTTTGGGTATAAAAAGAATAGCATCATTTTTTTTCCCCAGGAAAAATCCATTACTATCTATTCATCTAATATTGACGCCAACGTTATGGCTTCAAACTACGTAGTAGAGAGGAAAGAGAATACTGTGGTCATAGTTGTAATGAATTGTCGAAGAATTTTGTCAATAAAACGCAAACTTATGGGGCGTGGAGCTCAATTTACCATAAGAAGTTAGAATCGGCAAGTAGGTACAAAAGTATTACTAGATAAAATAGTACATCATTCATTCTGTAATTATCAACGAAAAGAGCAAACAAAAAATTCTATTTTTTACACCCATAACGTAAGCTCAGGTTTATCGCCTGGATATTTTGCGAATTTACGGAAATGATGTGTCGAAAAGTGAAGCCTTGCAAACGAAAAGAGGATAGCTAAAAATATATATTTGATGGCAGTGAGTAAGTGGTCGGTTTAGTAACTTAGAAACCAAAATAACACTAAATATGTATAACGCAAGGAAACTTAAACTTCGAACATTGTCATTGTCACATGTCCGATAGCTAGCGTAGACAAAATTTGTCTTGTGCTTGAGAAAAATGGGAATACAGAGAATGAAGGAACTTGACTTCAAACATGACACAATTCCCATTTTCTCGATTTCTTCAAGCCTTACAAAGTAATTGGAAAACCATCTGTGCTTTGCTAGTGCATATAAATTCGCAAACTTTCTTATGTATACAAGCGAACACATTTTGTGTAAATTGGAAATATTTCACTTCTAAGGTTGAAAAGCAAAACAAAAAAAAGCCTTGCCTCTTTTGTAAAATTAACGCTTATAATACGTACGTACATATATCGAAATTATGTAATTCAAAAATTTATAAAATGCTAATTAATAATAAGGTACAAACCTGTCATAGCACCACCGGCATTCAGTCCTGTCGATGAGGACGGTGTTATTCCGGCGCCAGTAGCGTTGACGGTAACTTTAGTCTGAAGTTGTTGTTGCTGCTGCTGCTGCTGCTGTTGTTGTTGTAACTGTTGTTGTTGTAGTTTCTGTGTTTGTTGCTGTTGTTGTACACCACGTTCATTCACATTCTGCCGCGTCACAGTGGCGTTTGCCGACGCTGTGGTTACCGTAGCCGTAGCTGTTGCAGCTACAACCGTCGCTGGTGTCATTACAGTCTCAATAACAGTTGTCGCCGCCGTCGATATCGCTGGTGCTGGCGCAGTCGCTTGTTCTAATTGTACCTGCTTGAAAACCATTTGTCGCTTCCTAGCCGCTGGCGGATGGCTTATACCATTTGACTCCAAAGACGTCTGTACCAATACTTCGGTTGTTGTCGAATTGGATGTACTGACGCTAACGGGTAACAAACCCGGCGGCGAATCAAAACACACATCTACTAGTGTGGCCGAGGTGGTCTGCAGTCCAGCAATGTCCTTGAGATCAATCCAACTGGCACCGACCTTATCCGCATCAGATAGCGGCAAACTAAGCACACGCGTATCCGACTCATCGACGATGTGAAACGATTGCGCTGGCTCGATCTTAACGATAATCGGCTGGCTGCCTGTGGTTAACGTGTTACTGCCACCGCCGAGCACCTGTTGATGCAGCGCTGCAATTTCCGCATCCGCTTCCGCATCGTCAGACATCTCCTGATCGAAAATAGATTGCTGAAGGGCCTGTAATGCCTGCTGTTGGCGTCGTTCGGCGCTCGCGGAAAAGTTCATAGCGCTCGTCACAGTCGCAGATGCGGTTGCTGACGTTCTCTGCGCTGTTGTTATGATATTGCGCGATAGCAGGTCGACGGCGCTTGCACTCACCGTTGGCTTGCGTAGCACATCAAATTTCAATATGGTGCACTTGTCTGTCTGCTGGTACTGATGCTGTAGCAACGGACGCTGCGGCTGCAAATTAGCACTGCTGCCACCAGCGGTGACACCGCAGTTATTGCTTCTTGGCGGCGAGTTGAAAATCGGTGGTGGCGAAGTGGCCTTATTCGAGGTGGTCACAGTGCGCACCACACTTGTGCTGGTGTTTGCGTTCGTGTTCGTGGTTGTGCCCGTGCCCGGGCCGCTGCAGATGGCAGCGCTACTAACCGGCAAGGGTATAATCGAGATGGATGGCATTTTATTGCGAAAATTGGTTGCCACATGGCTATTGCTGTTGCCAGCACCGCTGCTGAGCGTTGTCGGATTGTCGTTGCAGCCTAACGCGCTCACAGTCGCTCCACCTGTCGCGCTTTGGTTGGTGTTGTTTTGTATATGCACAGAAGTTGTGCTGACTTTGGTGCCATCGTCCGATGCAAGCCCTCCTCCAGCCTTGATATCGTGCTGCAACAGCTGCTGCTGCTGCTGCTGCGTGATCAACAAGAGGTTGCTGGTGACGCGTTGCTCGGTGACGACAACATTGCGCGACGGTCGGCAACGCAGTGTGTAGGGTGGCGAGCTGTGTGACGCCTTGGCAGAGTTGGCAGCGAGCGTTGAGTCGATGGGCAACATTTAAATGCGTGGTTGGATTGCGGACGAAAGGTGGAGTGGACGATTGTTTTTTTTTTACTCGATAATTCTTATGCGATGTTTCGGTATGGCTATGCAAATTGTGGTGTAGTGATATTGCTTCGATTTTGTAAGATTATTTGTATGTTATGTGATTTTTCAGAACCATCGTTCTAAATACTTGTGATTGGGTTCAGTTTAGCAATTCTCGTTTTTGCTTGTGCGTTTGTAATAATTTTGTAGATTTTTGTATATTTAATTGATATTATTTTGTTTCAATGACGCAACTGGTTCTATAACTCGTGCGAGTGCATGTAGCTTACAGTTCTTTACGGCATATGAAGAATACGTATATTGAATTTCGTGCTGATTATAAATTTTTATTTGCCTCTTCGAAGTTCGTGTATTTTGCATGAGTGAGTTACTTTTCTACTGAATAACACAAACTCATAAATTGTAGTATTTTACGTAATTTTACTTTTTTCAAGTTCGTCAGTTGTGCGTAGGTGATTTATTTTTCAACCTCAATACCCTTATCTCCTTATTTGAACGCATTTGCACATTCATATGCGTGTGGTTTTTCTTTTTTCAGTCAAAATTTACTTTACGGCATTTTTAAACGCCTCTTCAGTCTTCCAGTCTACGATCGTGATTCAAGTTCGTATGTGAGTCACCAAAATAATATTTTATTTTTTTTAAATTCCATAAATTAAATTTTTTCGATTAATAATTTAGAATTTTATTCCAAATATTTCTATAGATATTATTAAAAAATTGTGTAAGCTTGGACTTTTCGTTAGTACCACTCAGATAATTTTCGCTTTAATCGAGTTTGTGTCCTTTTAAGTTCAAACTTCAATTGCCAATTTTGTATCCCAAATTTTGGTGCTTCTAAAAAAATAAGCCCGTTCATATCACTAGCCAACAAAGTAACATCTTTTATTCACTTTATGTTGTGTTTATATGCGATTGAGGCTTGCGTGAGTGAACGTGAGCATATTCAGTTTTTATTTTATCCATTTTACTCGAGTTTGTGTGATATTTTTTTTCTTTTTATTGTGTTTCCGAAATGTTTTAGGTCCTTACAAAGTCCTTCGTGAGTTTGCGTGGCTCAGCTAAATAACGTTGTGATGAACTTTGCATGCACCTTTGGTTTTCAAATGCTGATGCCTTTGTTTAATTAAGTTTTTTTCTCACAACTGAAGGCTTCCAAATTGTGTGACTTTGTCGTGAGCAAATTTTTGATTCGCGCCGCTACGTAAAACACGCGGGCGCTTTTCTTTGTTTTATTAAATTTATAAATGAATATACATATATATATTGGTTTCTGTTTAAGACTGCGTATATATGTAGCTCCGTGATTTAAAGCGTGATTCTACTATAGAACGTTCTATGGTATGTGCATATTTTAATCTGCGTAATTTAATGATTTTGATATATTTATGAGATATTTCATACATTCACTACCTTTAAAAAAATACAACACGCGTGCGTGAGCACAATTTTTTGCAATTTTTGTTTGTTTTTACTTTCTGATTTTATTATATGTATATGGATTTGCTTGACAATTCACATTCACTATGTGTGTATGTACACTCTGTGAGTAGTTCGTGACTCGTGATTTATATATAAGAAACTAATTTCCTCTACTTGAATTTCCATTCCTACTTTTTCTGTGTGTTTAAACTTTTTTTTAAATATTGTTTTTTTTTTGTAGTTACACGATGCGTGAACAAGTATTTTAATTATTTTGTGCAAAATGTTTTCCAGTTGGATATAATTCCACAAGGCTTCCTTTTAAAGCAGTACAGTGCGTGCGCTTCGGGTGACAGTGATGCGCGTGTAATTTTGCATTTTTCAATTCGCAGTTTTTGACAATTTTTTTGTAATTTTTTTTTTAAGCATTCATATTTCAACTCCGTTCACAATTTATGTTTTAGAGATTTTTTTGTTCACTTTGTGTTTTCATTCGTATCTTTAAGAGCGAAACTCGTCTCCATTCATTGGGCATATTTTAGTAGTCGGCAGGTGTGCCACCCACTACAGCGATGCAATTTTTTGTTTATATTCATTTTCTAAACACTTCCACAGCCACGGAGAGTTCTCATATAATTATACAAAAACTTGTGCGCATCATAAATATGCATGTGTGTATGTGTGTGAAAACACAGGTGTTGGTGGTGGATTTCCAACAACGATAATGTATTTGTTTTTATTTTTGTTTTAGTTTTCCATTAAATTTTCATTTGAAGATTCGAAGTCGCAGTTATAAACATATATGTATGTATAAACGAGTATAGTCGATACATTTTTTTCTGAGTTCATAAATATAATTCCGGCGAATTCAATATGTTCCACAAAGTTTTTAATTTTTATATATGTAGTATGTATACAAATTTATGTAGGTGAGATAGCATATATGCGGGAGTTAACATGAGTATTTAATATATATATTTATTTAATTTACAAATTTTTTACGTTCAAATGCGTGAATTCAATTATTATTTATATTTATTTGTTCGCACTTAAAATATATTGTTTAGAGATGTTTAAGCTGCAAATTCGCCTTATTTGAAAACCATTATATGCAGGGTAAAATTTGGTTGTCGTTTTTAATGATTTATTCTACACTTATGTATTTAGAGTTGTTTTTGTGATAGGGTATATAATTGATTGGTGTCTTATTTATTTATTTCAGAGATCATTTGATATTTCATTGTAAGTTTAGTATACTTTAGTTTAACTTAAGAGCATTTAATCTTATATTTCAATGTTTTATTTTTATACTGTTGTTATTTAAATTTTTCTTTTAAAGTTTTTAAGCGCTTGCTTTAATTTATATGATTTATTTTTTTTTTTTACTTAGATATTTCAGGGTTTTCACACACTTTTTCTGGCAGTTTGGGTAAGTATGCAACACTGAGAGATTTAAAATGCCAATATGAATATATTTTTGAATTTATATAATTGTTTCGGTTAATAATATTTGTTGTAGCATATCGTGATTTCACAAAATATTTAGTTTAGTCGAATGCGAATTCTGCTTGCCGCTGTAAATATGAATGAAAGCTTCAATATAACGTGACTCAAGCAATTGACCGCATGAGGATTTTTTTTCAATACTTTAAGCACCAAATTAATTATTAGTATTATTAAAAATAAAATTCTTCCATTTGAAATTTGCTTTTGATATTCTTGTTTAGTTATACGAGTACACTGTATTAACAAAAAAAAAAGTATTATTAAAACATTTTTGCATAAGCTAAAAAATCACAGTTTGGTACATATTTGGGTCACTGTGTATTTGTAACTGAAAAAAAAATGTTTTTCAATTCAATAATATTCTCTAAACACACTTAGGGGATTCACTAGGTGTCGTGAAGTGTTGTATTGTCGTATAGCTATAAAATTTAAAAATTTCCAAGTTGCGTTATTTTACGTCCATTTTTTGGGCAATGCAACAAAAACGAATAAAAAATTAGCTGCCGAAAATTCGTATGGCTACAACTTTACGACATTTTATGACATCCTGTGAATTCCCTAACTGAATGTGACTGTAAGCATTTGTTACGCTTTTATTTGTGTTACATTCGAAATATTATAAGTTTATATTTTTGATTTTTTTATGAAAAATTTTGCTATTGTAGATGACGATTTCAGTTTTCCTTGGTTGTGTATTTACGTTTTCTTCAGAGGGCTGAAGATTTATTACGGAATTAAATGTAAATGAGGATCCTTTCATTATCTTTTGTGAACTTGATAACTTACATAAGTACATATTTATGTATATGTTTGGGTAATGTCATTACGATAATAGCTTTTATGGACAACTGAAAGGGTTTCTCCCTTAATCTCCTAGTGAAACCAATTAGTGAATGTGAAGCCTTAGGTGTATATATATTTTGACTACAAGCCCAACTTCAGCGCCATCTACAATTAACCATTTCTAAATCTCTAGCCATGTTCGGCTTTATTCGAGGTAATTGCGACCCGTATACTCTCAAAATATTGTAGGTACCTATACTTAGTTTGGGCCTGGTTACGATATTGGCTATTTATTTGAAGATTTGTTCATGCAGTTAATGCTAATCTGTGCAGTCGGATTTTATACGCTGTGCTCTGCGCTCTACGCTCAATGAGTTTTGTAAATTATATCCAGTTTTTTATTGTTAGCTGTTAATTGATGTGTTTTGTCTTCTTATGAAGTTCATTTTAATATTGCCTCCTGTATTATTCTTTATATTGACTCGGCTTTTTGTGGTGGTTACTAAAACTAACTATGGCATGAACGCTGCTTTAAGGAGAAGGATGCCTCTTAGAAGAGTTGGTTTCTTATACAGTTACAAAACGCTCAGTCTACAAGTAGAGCTTTATAAAACTTTTTTAACACCAACTGGTTACCTCTTAGAAGAGTTGGTTTCTTATACAGTTACAAAACGCTCAGTCTACAAGTAGAGCTTTATAAAACTTTTTTAACACCAACTGTTCTTTAAGATTAGAGTTTTTATGTTGTCTGTGATACAATGATTCTCAAGTCATGACCTCTAAAGCTTTTCCTATCGAAATTATTTACAATCTATACTGATGTAAAATCCTAAAAAAAATTTAAGTTATTGTGGGTTACTGGCGACAAGCACTTATATCTCTTTAATATTTCCCATGTTCTTGTAATTACAGTTAATTGTAATTGTTACTTTCTTTTCAAAAAATTTTTTTTTTTGGTATCATTAATATATTTATTACCGTTGTTTGAGTTTTGCTCCTTTAATTGATGCCACTAAGGTTCACAACCTTAGCGCTGTCTGCCACAATTATCGTCGACGTGAAACTACTTGAATTTTACACAACTTAATGAATAACTATTTTTCACAACATAACCACACTAACGTAAGTGATTGTTTTATATGTTCTTTTTGCAATTCCGATGCGATAGTATTAAAATCTTCTTTGTTTTTTTGAAGCTGTTGCTTTCAAGATGCTACTGATTTTTCGATGATGGTTTTGTTTGTCGAGAGTGTTTTGTGTATTCCATGCGTTTTTCATATTATTTTTAATATATTCAGTTTTAAATGATAGACGCCAGTCGTAGAATGATTAATTTTGTTATTAATTTTCGAAATTGTTTACCAAAAAAGCATTCTAGAATGTTTTGCGATTTTCGGTTGGTTTGTGTTTTTGATATACTCGTACTTATGTGTGTATATATTTTTATTTTGTTTTTGCTTTGTATTTGTGTGATTTTAAACGAGTCGATTCGAGTGTAGAAGCACAACATCAAAATAAGAAAAATCAGCCTTTTAAGTGCACTTAAGAACAACAACGACGCCACACCGAACACGCGAACAATTCAAAATACGTAGCACCCGATTCACCAATGCACCACCGCTCTATCGATATTTTACGATGATTGCTGCAAGTTATTAAGCTTTATGTTAGTTTTTTGTTTTTTTTTTTTTACTTCGTTTACATTTCTAATTTTACTTGGTTTTAAGTTTGATTTTGAAATAAGCTTAGATTGCTTGCTGCAAATTGTTGACTTTTTACTCTTTTGCCATTCGGAGTAATGCGTGTGTGCGGGAGGAGTGTATTGCTGGTATGTAACTTTGTGTGTGTTTGTTCGCTTGTAAATAAATGGAAAAAATGCAACCGTAGATTAGCGAAATGTCGCTTCCAGTTTTTCTTTTTCTTTTTCTGTGTTTTTTTTTCTATTTTCCCTTTTTCCTCGTAATTTAATTTGTTACTTTTTCAGCTAACTTCCACGAAAACATTTCCGCAAGCATTTCGAGTTGACTGTTTTGCGCATAATTGATTTGGAATGCATTTTGCACTTCAACAATATATGTATGTACGTACATTTGTGTATGTATAAGTGTTTTGCACTTGCACTTTCACTGCTTTCAGTTCACAAATCACAGGTCACATGCACAAATTCTGCGTTTACAACCGCCCGAAAGTGCAGTTTTTTCTTACAATTTTCATTAAACTATTTCAACTTAGTTTTTCAGAATTTAATGCAAGTTTTCGAAAATGCTACTGCTGCTGTTGCTGCTAACTTGCAATCTGTAGTTTTTGCGCTGCCACTTCCTTTGCATGTTCGCTATTGCACAAGGATCTCCGCATTTGCATTTGTGTTCGTTATGACGCTCGGCAGCTGGCAGCTGGAACGGCAATGCAATCGGGTGGCGGTGGCATGCAACTATTGCTGCCTGCAATGCAATGCGATGCGCGCGCTCTTCCACTACTAACAACTAACAACAACAATTAAGCACATCTAAAGCGCCAACAACAACAAGTGCTAAGTCCAGTCTATGGAATGGGCTGATATATCCAAATAATTGGAAATGGTGGAATTTTTCCGCCGAAGACTTTAAACATGCGAAGCATCTCATATACGCCTTGCAGTATGCAATAGTAAGATATTTGTTGGCATCAAACGGTTGCGCGGCGATGGGGCAACGTCAACGCCAATTGCAATCCATTAAGTCGGCGTTGGTCGGAGTGCACTTCGTTTCCCACGCCAACAACAATGAGCGCATCATTCGTATTGATAATCGATTTTTAGTTCACTGTCACACGCGCGCGCACACCAACCCACACACTACGCTCTTCGACCGATGCGACACACACACACACACACACACTATTTTCGGAATTAACTGCACTTTATGCTCGCCAGTCCCCCCAAAAAATTGGAAGTGAAAAATCACAGCTGTGCGCGAATTCACTGCTGCCTGAGCTGCGCCGTTGTGCTTTTAGCAATGAAAATCTGCCGATATCTGAATTTCTCGAGCCACTTCTATGCGGAAAACAAAGCTCCGAAACAGTTTTTTTTTTCACAAAAACCACTAACGAAAACGCCTTTAAAATATGTGAAAATTATCGGCTAGGCGACAGCAGCAGCTGTTTTGCGGGCCAGCGTGCACACGACCAAACGTACGACGAACGAACGGACGTTGTGCCGCGTTGCAGCAAAAGGAAAATACTCATTTGTGGCACAGTGCAACACGCAAACAAGGACGTACAACTACCATGGCACACACACGCACATAAATGGTTGCGGCTTGAACCGCCACCCCTCACTCAGCCGCTGGATGGCTTATGTTGTATACACACGGAAAAGCGCTTCCAGTGCGCCTGGAAGTGTGCTTTCAAGTTTGCTGTAATTTTTGTGTTGCAGCAACTTTAAGAAGTCGATTTTTAGTGAATTTATTTTGAGAGCAAGTTTTGGGTAAATCGAAATTTAGAAGTTGACGAATACATTAAAGTCCAATGCAAAGATTAATTTGCTATGCTCGGGAGCATTTTTATGGAAAATATTAAAGTTGTGATTGTTTTTTTTTCATATTTTTTTAAATTGTATTTGTTTTTATTATAAAAAGTTAATTTTTTACTTTTTCAGTTTGTTTTATTAAATTATATCTTATTATTTTGGTTTACTTTTTTTTAAGTATTTTATAAATTTTTTATTACTTTGTTTTACTTTTACTTTACGATATTAAATTTCACATCATATTATTTTTATTTAATTGTTTTATATATTTTATTAATCATAACTAAAATTTATTATATATAAGAAAACAATAAAAAAAAATCTTTAAAAAAAATGTTTTTTAAAAAAAAGTATATAGAATTTGTAATATGGAATACTCGTATATATGTAAACATATAAAAAAAATTTTATTTGATTTTCTTAATCACGTATTTAATTGATTTTAATTCAATTGATATAATTTCAAATAATTTAACTGAAATAAATTTTATTTGATATTTTCGCAAAAATTTATCTTAGGATATAAATGCAAAGAATAACTGATCGACTTGTGTGCCGAAGTATTTTTTAAATAATATAAAAGAGTTGTCTTGAAATTCTAAAAAAATTATGAAGTTCATTTTGAATAATTATACTTTAACTTAAGCTATTTAAAAATGTTTAAATTTAATTTGCTTTAATTCAATTGCCTTACAACTCTTATTTTCCTTTCTTTTCTTTTCTTTGTTTTCGGGTTTTTCCTTTTTATTTTCACGTGCGCTCTTTTTTTCTTTTATTTAATTTCCTTTATATATGATTAGTTAAATTAGTGTTGATATTTTATTAAAAAGTTTCATTCTACGGCATTATTTAATATTCAATTTTAATTTTTTTTCTCTGTCGGTAGTACTATTGCTTAAAAATTGTTTATGTAGTTAAATCGAAATTGTATATTTATTCAAGTACAGAGATTTAAACTGAAATGAAATTAAATCGTTTACCAACATTACTTCGCCAAATACATTAACCCTTTTGCCTTCACTTAATATTTGATATTAAATTTCCGGCAACAATTCGGTATTTCAATTTTCTCATTAAAGTTACTCATCCCCTCGAATACGAATTTAACCTACCAACCGATATTTACATACTTATACTTGCATGGCGAGCTTTCGGCTTTATTCGTTATCTGTGTGTACATACATATTTATAATTATCCTTTTACTTCATTTTCATGCATTCGTATTTATATACAAATATGTACATATGTTCGTCCTGCGCTTTAAACTACGTTCATTCGTATGTCTGCACTCGTATGTTCGTACGAGTATATATGAATGAACATGAATAGGGCTTGGTTGTTCGTGTGCATAGTTGCGCCTGGAATGTTTTGGGGAAAAAGGCTGTGGTGGGCACGAGCGTATGCATGTTGAACTAAATTCCATGTGTAGAAAATAGGACTCGCTGCTGGAAAATAGGGTTAGTAGGCATAATGCCAAGTGCAGCCAGCAAGGAAAAGTTGGAAAATGTATTGGCGTTAGTGGTGGTGGCGTTTCTTTTATGTACATACATATATACATATATACATATGTAGTTCATGTTAGCGTTGGTTCTTTTCTTGTTGCCGCTGTTGATAACATCGTTGAGTGGTGAATTTGCCACCCTTAAAATCAGGTGCGGTGCAAAGTTAATTGGGAAATGGATATTCTTCGGCTGCGTACTAAGGCCCAGTTTGCAAATTGAACTCTGTTTGTCGAATAAACTGACTTTAAACTTTGTATGCAGTTTTTTAGTCAACTTTAAACGCGAACGGATGTTTAAACTTAGTTTAACTTATCAGCTGTTTGCTGACTACATCGCATTGATTGCAACAAGTTTAATTGCGCGCAAGGAAACTAAGTTTAAAGCAGCAGCCGAAAAACTGGCCCTAAGAGTATTTTCAGTTCAGTTTGGTTTTAGGAAATATTTAATTTGAAAATGTTTATTTGATAGTTTCATAGCTATTTAAAAAGCTTTTAGACACCAAACTGGAATTAAAATATATAAAATAAGTAACTTTCAGAAATCAGTCTTAAATTCCTAATACTCCGAGATTAATAATTATCCTTTAATTGTATTTCGAGTATATAAGTACCGGCGCTATTACTTTGCGGCCACGATTTTGCCAAATTCCTTTTTGCAACACTTTGTAAAATTGCCAAGATCACCAGAAATGTATGTATATAAAAAAAAAATTTTCGAACACCTGTTCACAGAATAAACGCCATGTTTGAATGCTGCTAAAAAAAAAAGACAAAAATAAAGTAAAAATAAATAAAAATTGTTAATTTATAACCACTTAGTATTTGTACGAAAATTTTCATAAAATACTGCAAATTTTTTTTTTTAATTTTCTACAAAGCCTAAGACTTGGATACCAACGTTTTTATTATATTGAACTCGAGGCCAGTTTATGAAAGATTTTTGCGTGGAAAAAACAACAACAGCTTTTAATGCTAGAAGTTATAGTACTATATCGGAAATCACCACATTTCCTCATCAGACTTCTTTTTATTAAATTAATTAAATGTATTCTTCATAACCACTTCTCCCAGGCTTTGAACTCTGGAGCTCGGAGTTGCAGAGCCAACACGCTACATGCTGTGCTACGCTAGCCGAGTTGTGGATTGTTGTGTTTATTCCATCTTCCTTGAACAAACCAACTACAAACGCGAGCAACTGATCTGCCGCTATTTAAACTTGTTTGTGTGGTTGTTGTTTGTGTTTTTGCAAATTCTATTTTTTATTTAGTTATTATATTTATATTTCCGAAATATTACTATAATTTCTACCATTAAAAGCTGTTGTTGTTTTTTCCACACAAACATCTTTCATAAACTGGCCATGAGCTCAATAAAATTGTCAATTATTAAACATTTATTAGGCCAACAGAAAATAACAAACATTTATATGCAAGGATGAGCACGCCTTTAATGCATTCTATTAATAACATTTTTCACGAATTGTAGAACTGTTATTGAAAATGTATGTTTTTCAGTTTTTGATTTGAAATCACTTTTGTTGACCCCATTACGTAAAGAGTAAGAAATGACTTGCTAGCAAATACGGTTTAGGTGCACACTGTAAAGATTAGCTGATCGTATAAAATTGCTGACAGACGGGGGCACTTATGCAAATAAACGAGCTCATATATCAGCATAATAATTTAGGCCTGACAGACGACACTTATCTGCATTTCGACATCAGCTGATTTGACAAACGAAATTGAGCTGATAACGGAAATTAAGGAAAATAAGATTTGCAGCTATTTAAATGGCAAAAAATCATTACGAAATAAAAAAGCTTAAAATTATTATCTTAAAGTTGCTTAATAAAATCAAATCGTTTCAAAGAGAATTTTCATTTCAAGACAAATGCATTTCGCAAAATTTGTGGGCATTGAAAAGGTGAACAGCAATATGAGGCAATATATATATAGTGACTTCACTTCATAAAATAGTGACTATCTCATTGTTCGCTTTGGAATATAAAACTTTTGCAAGTCTATAGGATGCAGTACTGTTAGTGAAATTGTTGTGGATTCTTTCCAAGCAGTTTGCGAAAATCTTTCGGATTGCATGAATTCCTATCCTACAAACCCACAAGAAATCGCATTTTAATTTATAATTTGGTTTAATTTGCTAATATTAGCAGCTATATTTTAATAATAAACACTTTTGACAGCAGCTGTAGACATTTTGCTAGTTCACAATAGTATTTTTCTATCAAAAGTGGCAGCATTGCCATATTGAAATCACAATATTCAGTACTTATGCACATAATTTTCGTGCATTTATACGAGTGCCATGAGTTAATGCAGATCAAGGCTACTAATCTAGATAACATTGCCCGTCTGTCAGCCCTTTAATGCGTACTATAGAATATGTTTTTATTCTATTTAAAAAATTTTATTTTTACCACTTTTCTTTTATACATTCAGCAAATTAATTATTAAAAAATCAAATTGAAAAATATTGAAAGACAAATTTATATATGAAAATAAAAATATTAAAACAAGTTTAAATTAATAAAGTAGATACATATATTATAAACCCTACATATACTCCCCCTCCAATAAAAAAAAAAAAATTAATTAAAAATTGTTTAAAAATGGTAAAAATCTTCTTTATTATGATGTACAATTTTTGAACGAACGTGTGAAAAATGTTCTCTCAGTTTGGAAAGTGTTTCCATTGTATTATCAAATTCATTATTGTTATTATTATTTGAAACGATTAATTCTCCAGGTAATCTAAGTGTTTGGCCGTAAACTAATTCTGCAGAAGAACATTTTAAATCATCTTTAATAGATATACGAAGTCCTAATAAAATCCAAGGAAGAATTTCAGACCAGTGAATTGAATCGTTTGATGCTGTAATAGCAGTTTTTAATGTTCTATGAAATCTTTCAATCATTCCATTTGATTGAGGATGATAAGGAGATGTATGAATTTTGTGAGATCCTAATAATTTTGTTAATTCAGTAAATAATTTTGATGTAAATTGTGATCCTTGATCTACTGTTATATTAAGTGGAACGCCGAAACGGGGAATATAATTTTGTACAAATGTTTTGGCAATTGTATTCGCTGAAATATCTTTAAGTGGATAAGCTTCTGGCCAACGTGTATGTCTGTCAATTATAGTTAAAATGTAACGATTTTCTTTTGAAACCGGTAATGGACCAACAAGATCCATATGTATGTGTTCAAATCGTCCATATGGTATATTAATTTTTTGTACTGGTGTTTTAGTATATTTAGAAAGTTTTGATTTCTGGCAGTTAATACATGCGGAAGTCCAACTATTAATTTCTTTACGCATGTTAGGCCAAAAATATTTTGATTGAATTAAATGTCTAGTAGTACGAACACTAGGATGTGATAAAGAATGGATTTTATCAAAAATTATATTCTTCATAGAATTTGGAACAAAAGGTCTAAAAGGTTGTTGAGAAATATCACACTAAATATTGAGATTAAGAACTGGAATATTAATTTCTTTTATATTATTGTTACAATTTTTGTCAGAAATTAAGTCATGAAGATTTTGGTCTTTTTGTTGTTCTTTATATAAAGTTTGAAAATTAATATCTTGAGTTAAAATTGTGTTAATATCTGAAATACGTGAAAGTGTGTCAGCAACAATGTTTTCTTTTCCAGAAATGTATTGAATATCATTTGTAAATTGTGCAATGTACTCAAGATGTCTAATTTGTCGAGGTGATCTATCTGTTTTTGAATTTAGAACATGTGTTAAAGGTTTATGATCAGTGTATATTGTGAAAATTCTACCTTCAAGAAAATGTTTAAAATGTTTAATTGAATTGTATATGGCTAAAAGTTCTCTGTCAAATGTTGAGTAATTCATTTCTGTAGAAGATAATTTTCGTGAAAAATAAGCAAGTGGTTCTAAAGTGTTGTTACTAAATTGTTGTAAAACTGCACCAATTGCTACATTTGATGCATCTACAGCAAGTGATAATTTACCATTTTTATCAAAATGAGTAAGTAAAGTTTGTTGTGCAAAGAGTTGTTTAACGTTTTCAAAAGCAGTGGTTGTCTTTTCTGTCCAAATAAGCTGTTTGAGTTTTTGTTTAGTTGCAAATGTTAACATTTCATGCAGAGGACTAAGTTCTGCTGCTAACATTTTCACATATCTATGGTAATAATTTACCATACCTAAGAACTTTTGTAATTTATTTATTGAAAGTGGTTTTTCAAAATTTGTAATGGTTTCAATACGATCGGAAGATGGTCTAATGCCTTGATTAGAAATTTCATAACTGAGAAAATTTAGTTTATTAGTTCCGAAAATGCATTTAGAAGGTTTAATATTTAAATTATATTTCTCAAGTCTTTTAAATATTAGTTTTAAATGTTCTAAATGTTGTTCTTCATTATCACTAGCAACAAGAATATCATCAATATAAACAAATACAAATTCTAAACCGGAAAATACTTCGTTAATAAAACGTTGAAATGTTTGGGCACTGTTTCGTAAACCAAAAGGCATCCGTACGAACTCAAACATTCCAAAAGGTGTGGTTATTGCTGTTTTATGAATGTCTTCTTCAGCCATTGGAATTTGGTGATATGCACGAACAAGATCAATTTTCGAAAATATTTGTTTATTATGTAAATTTATAGTTAAATCATGAATATGTGGTAATGGATAACGATCAGGTATCGTTATAAAATTGAGTGTTCTGTAATCGCCACAAGGTCTCCAATCATTTGGTTCTTTTTTTGGAACTAAATGTAAAGGAGATGCAATGTGAGAGTTTGAAGGTCTGCATATACCAGTTTTTATTAAAAATTCGAATTCAGTTTTTGCTTTTTTAAATTTAATTTGATCTAGACGACGAGGTTTTGGAAAAGGTAGAACTCCTTTGGTTTCAATCCTGTGAACCGTATGGTGTTGCACTGGTTTAGTGTAATCTGGTTCACAGGTTATTAAAGGAAAATTATTTAAAAGGGTTGTAAATTTATTTTCAGAAATTGGTATTTTGAGTGAAAATATATCGCAAAATCCAGAAGATCCAGAAACTTTTAATTTTGTTGTTAAATCAGTAATTGCTTTATTTCTGATATCCACTAATATCCCGAATTTCTCTAAAAAGTTAGCACCTATAATTGGAGTTGAAATATCTGTTAAAATGAAAGGGAATTCGAAATCACGTCTAAGACCTAAGTCAATTTTTAAAAGTTTGGTACCAAATGTTTTAATAGAGGAACCGTTAGCTGCAGTCAAATTAAGATCGGAATTTCTTTTAAATGATTTGAATTTGGAAGAAGGAATTACAGAAACTATAGCGCCAGTATCTATTAAAAAATTTAGTTTATTTAATTTATCATAAATAAATAGGCGGCGTGATGATTTAATGTTATTTCCATTATTAGCCACCGTCATAATGGAACGTTTCAGTTTAAACAGTTTTGATTTGATTTTTTTTTTATTTGTATTAAAACTACAGGGTTTAATACATTTTAAAGCATTATTTTTAAATTTTCTATGATACCAACAAATGGTTTGAATAATATTATCTTTTGATCTAGAAAATCTTCTTGAATTAGAATTACTTCTATTTCTATTTCTAGATCTTGATCTAATTTGTAATTCATTAATATCAGAAGTAATTTTGTTTAAATTTTGATAAATTGCAGTAGTTAATTCTGTTAAATTTTTAATACATTGTTCGAGGATGTTATTTTCAACACTTGCTATTGACAAAGATTTAGAAGATTGAGATTGATTTAATAAATCAAAAAGTTTATCTGCAAGAATAACATTTTCATCTTTATTTTGATTATTACTTGATGTTAAATGAATTTGTATCTGTTGTGGTAATTTTCGGATCCACAATTTGAAAAGTAATTCCTTACTGACGATAGAATCAGAACCTATTAGAGACTTCATATATCTAAAAAGTTCTGATGGAGAACGATCGCCTAGTTCTGTATTTGAAAATAACTTTTCTAATCTTTTTTCTTCGCTTTCTTAATAGTAGCGTACTTATTCATAAAAGGAGGTGGATTGATAACATCTAAAATTTTGGAAATTGTTTCACGTTGTAAAACAATAAGTATGTTTTGAAATTTTATATTATCGTCTTGAATATTATTGATTTCAAATTGTCCTTCAACAAGAAGAAACCAAGCTTCAGGACATTCTTCCCAAAATGGAGGTAATTTAATTGATTTTGAAAAATTTGTTCTTAAGTTATTAGTGTTTTGAGTTAAATTATCATTGTGTATATTTTGTGTAGTGTTTAAGTCTGAAGTGTAAGTTGGATTGTTATTTTGGTTTTCCATTGTTGTGAAGTTGCGTGTACGTATAGGTGAACGTGATAGTGGCATATAAAAAAAAAAATAAAATAATTGGAGAGAAAGTTTACAAAAGTAAATTAAATATAAGTAATAATAATAATTTAAATAATATTAATATTAAGAATTAATATTTAATATTTGTAATAATTTTATTTTAATAAAAGATTTAAGATACGAACTTGATTGTACACAAAATGTTCAGCAAAAAATGGTTGTAGTATTTGTAATTATAAAAGAGATTATAGATGATCTGGAGTGTTATTGCGTTGTTGTAGACACTGTGATGGTTGTAGCGACGTTAAATGTGAATATTTGAAGTGATGTTGTGCGGATTGTTGATGCTGAATTTGATGTTGAATGTTGAGATTGTTTATTTCGCAATGTTTTAATTCAGGAAAGTAGTCAAATTTATAACAAATCGCACAGAAGGACGTCTTTGTTTTTATTTCACAAGTATGGTTTGTGCTTTCGGTATTCGAGTATTCGCGCTCTTGGTTTGCTTGCAACGCTCGGAAATGCTAACTTTGTGAGTGCACAAAATGTCCTGGGTTAATGTTAAGCCAGCTTCTAACAATTAATAACACGTTGAATCGATGATTTCCCTTTATTACAAATTCTTGTGAAATATTACTGCAAGATATGGTGCGTCGGTTGGTGATCAGTAAATTTGATTAAAAAATAGTAGCAACGGTCGCACGCGCGATTTTGGTCAAAAATACTGGATCTCACTTTGTAGCGTTATATGTAAAAACGGGAGTAAGTGACCAAAGTGAAAACACGAACGGGTTCACAATTGTTATTATTGTTTCAATGATGGTTATTGATGAATTTTTAAAATGAGTACTTATAAATGCAGGATCGCCAATATAGAATATGTTTTTATTCTATTTAAAAAATTTTATTTTTACCACTTTTCTTTTATACATTCAGCAAATTAATTATTAAAAAATCAAATTGAAAAATATTGAAAGACAAATTTATATATGAAAATAAAAATATTAAAACAAGTTTAAATTAATAAAGTAGATACATATATTATAAACCCTACACGTACCATCTAAGACATTCGATATTCAAATTGAAAATAACCCAGTTGGCTTTATTTATGTTTCATGTTAGAATCAGTTGTGTCACAGACTCTGAAATCAAAGACTACTTCGATGACAAACTTTGCAATAAAACTGCTAAGCTCAACGCAGGCGCCACATTGTTTAGGCGATCTGAATTAGCCAGGCAAGGGCACTTTTCTAATAAAAAGTTATGATTATGCAAAAATATATACATACATGTTAATTGTAACTACAATCTCGATATTTTTCTCAAGTTTTGAAGTTGATATTTTTGTAGATACTAATGGATCGAAGTTGGATGGTTGAGTTTGAGGAAGCTGCGCGCAGAGCACTTAGATAGCTGCCTGACTTATTTGCTATGACTGTTTCGGACTACTTCCGTATCCATTTGAATTGAGGTGTAGGACACAGTGACTTTGCAGGAAACTGCAGGCAACCACTTAGGTCATCACTGCTGGGAGAAGTTATATCGGGGTATCCCTGTTGACATGCGGGCTAGGCGGGCACCTCGATATGCAAAGTTGCAAAATCTATTGTCCAGTAGGCTACTGCATGAAGATAATTGTGGAAATATTTGGGTAGCCTCACTATATACAAGCGTTTCTCTATAATAATAGCTTACAAAGATGTGCATATGTTTATATACAGATATAAAAAAACAAGCACAAGTATTGTTTGCAGCTGCCTAAATCTGAATGCAAAAAGTATTAGTTGTGCAATACATGGGGGGAAAAGTTCATTGTACATATTTGAGGAAGAAAGATTATAGAAATTTGTTCGCACCCTTTCATTCATGCGATATAAACAAGTACAATATATAATTTTATATTCTTAGATGTTTAAAACTACCTTTGACAGGTATTTCCGCCATTCAAATTAAACGCTATAATTTTATCAAGCATTTAGAAAGCAATAGCCAGCTGTTTCTTTGAATGCGATTTCAATTGATATTGTTATTGCGAAGAAATTTCCATTAAGCAGACGGGCAAGGGGAGTAAAGAGGAAAGATGAAATGAAACCGACGCAAGCGCATTAACAAAGCACAGGTAGATGCAGCAAACATTGCTTTGTGGCATACAAACAAATGAGTGAACAAATGCGTCTTGAATGCGGCAGAGTGCAAATTGGAATAGATAGGCAGTGGAGCGCATGCGCAATGTGTATTCTGCGCGCTCTTACTGCGTATGTATGTAAGTATGTATATGAGAGCCGCTTCCTGCTTGCTGCTTGAATAGCAGTCGAGCACTGCTTTTGCTTAATGGCGTTTGTGTTTGTACCAACCTAACGCAAGAGCAACCAGCATTCCATTGGCGCGCAACTTTGGCACAGCGCAGATTCTTCTGCTGCACAAATGCAGCATACATACATACATATTAATGTATGGGTATACAAATCGTAAGCATTTACTGCACACCATCTTTGGTTATCGCATTCGACGCTTCTTCGGCGTTAAATGCGCAATCTTCGTTCTTATTCTTATTCTATGTAGCATTACTTCTCCAGCGCCGCTGCAGTCGTCTTCGCCATCGTCGACGACAAACTTGTTCATTCGAACGTAGTAAAAGTCCCGTAATAAAGCCCCAGTTCTTTTTCATCAAGCAACCACCAACCAAACCACGAAGCGACATTTCAAGCAAAGCAACAACAATAAACCAGTTACTCGTTAGTGGATCCATGGCGCACAGTACCGTTGATTCTGAGTTTTTTGTATTGCGCAACTATGCACATACATTTGTGTGTGTGTGTGTGTGCATGCGCGAGTATGCTGTAAGATTACTAACGACCGGTTCAATTGCAACTACATAACACATGCAACAGCGACAGCAACAACAACAACTCCAACAGCATAAACGACGACCGACCGAACTCCTGTTGGCTAACTTGTGTTTGGAGCAGAAGAGCGCAAACTCGGTTGTGCCGAAAATGGGATATATCTCGAATCGAATATATTTGGAATTGTTGGATGGAGCTGGAGCAGCGGCTCGGATGTGGAAGCGAATAAACGTACCTCTGCCGGCCGTGATGATCATGTTTTCTTTCTTCTGGTTTTTTTACATTCAAAAAGCTTTTGCCGCTCCGGCTATTTCCTATTCTTGCAACCAACGCTTTTGGAAGCATTATACAATGCTTGATTGATGACACTACCATGGAGCACGTACACACATACATACATACATACATACATACATACATACATACATAAATACATACAGCATCTGCAGCAATGCCGGACTAACGAGTCTTATATGAATTGCTTTTTTTTTTTATTTTCTTTGTTGGTGGAAACGTTGTTTACATCTCGTTAGCCTTTTGGTTGAGCCTTGCAGACTGGCTGCTTATTAATTTATATTGATATTTACAGACTGGCTTACATAAGTACATATGTACATATGTATGTATGTCTGCATATGCTTACAAATGATATTTTTCGTGTTTTCCTTTGCCTCTTTTTGTCTCACTCTTAAAAAAGTATGATCATATGTATGTATGTATGTACATTTGTAGATAATTCTTCTGCAATTGCAGTTGCCATCAACTTTAGGTGGATTAGAGTAAAAGCATTTCTTCTCTTTAACCTTATTCACATTAATGATGATGAAATCGTTTGACGGCAGGTCAACTCATAAGCTGTTCCGACCAGCTCTTTCCCTAACCATTTTCCTTCTGCTCCTCTCTGCCGTCGAAACGCCGTTAAGTTATTTAAAATGGCAGCTGTATTAGCAGTTATGTAGCTGTAAATCTTCGTCGCGAGGCATGTTAGTTCTTATCTTTCTCTTTTGGCTATCTTCTGTTGCTTCTTGTTCGGAAATTTCGTAATTTAAAATACTTCTCTACATACATACATATGTATGTATTATGTAAATATGTACACATAGTAACGGTAAAAACGATTTTCAACGAATAACGCGAATTGAATATTTAATGGTGAAAATTCAGGAATGTATTACTTATTAATCAGTTGTCAGAGTAAACTCATTACCTTGCAGAAACATCTGCGAGTTCTTGCTTGCATACATACATACGTACATTACGATTAGTAATCATTAATTTCTTTTAATTTTAATAATTATTATAATTTTCTTAAGCGACGCAGCAATTGATATAGTTATACATAAAATAAGAATAAACAAATAATTTATAAAATAATTATTTTTATATTTTTAATCTTTCGTTTTTAAGTTTTGTCAAAAATAATTGACAATTTTATTGAGCTCGAGGCTAGTTTATGGAAGATTTATATTTTGGAAAAAACAACAACATTTTTTTAATGGTTTTGTCCAAAAATAATTGAAAGTAATCAAACATATTTATCAGTATTTAAAAAAAATTAAAAACAACCCAACAATGTAAATAATTTTATTGTTATAAACCTTCAGTTAATATTTTTTTTATTAACTTTTTTTAAACCTTAAAATGGCATGAACCCTGGCTTTTGATCATTAAATTTTTACATTAAAAAACATTAATTAATATTCATTATGATTATTAATCATTTGGAACGTTATAATTTTTTTAGTTTCTAACAACCAAAGAACTATAAACACGGGCTATATATGTACATACATACGTGTCATACTAAACTCATTCTTCCTGTCCAATGTAAATTCGTAAGAAGCCAGTCATAAAGTACCAGCACCTTTAGTTCATTCCATTGCTAACTGAGAGCGGCTCTAAAATTAGTCCGGACATATATATACGATTAACATACAATTCTGAAAAAAGGCGACACAAAGGCACTACTCGGAATATCTTCCATTCCGAAAGCTCCAACATATTACGAGTAACCTGTATTTTGCATCTTTATCATGCAATTAGAAAAAGTTCAACAATAAAGGAGTGTAAAAAAGAAGAACAGAAAATTAAATAAGTCTCAGTGTCGAGAAAGATGAGCTGAGTTTCTTAAACTATAGGTGGGTTTCAAGGTGTCGAAACCCGCACGGATTGCATGAAGTAGAGTACTGATCGTTGACCATTGCGCTCAAACATTTTAACGATGAAATACTTGACGTTGATACAGGGAGTGCAAACGGTACATGACGGTAGAATGATTAGTTTGGATTAAAGTATTACACTGTTGGCGGTGGTCAACAAAATTTAATCGAAAACAGTCGGAATATCCAAGTTGTTCAGGAGGCCAAAGGCTGAACCATGTCGGTGTAATGTCTCCATGATAAAATGTCAAACAAAACTGAAACAAAAAAAAATATAATAACAGTCTGACGGACGTAAGCTTCATCGGTCATGAAATCACTACTGAAAAAACACCTCGAAATGAATCAGCCAATACGAGTATAAGTATTTCGTGATGGGAAAGCGTTGTCAAGCTCATGAACATACTTATCTCAACTGCGACGTTTCTTTTAAATGAGTTTTTTTGCGATTTTTTAATAGATAAAAAATGTGACAGAAAAGTTGTGGATTCATCGATTTGATGCCTAGGTTTAAGTTATTTTGTAAGAATATTTCTTGGGACCATCGCCAGACGATCTACTAGAATATTCGCGGGCATATCGCTTTGAAAAGTACCCAACCAATAAGCTTCCAAATGGTGGTTGTCTTTCATTCATTTCTAATGAAGATATGATACAGTAATTCCATTAGTAATTAACCAAATAACTTTTGGTTGTGGCTTACTATTTCAAAAATCTTTTTTCTAAGTATGCATATAAAATTCAAAGCGTGTATATTTGTATTAACGAGTATCTTAGAAATGCTCACCTCTGATTGTGCTGGGCATTATATTCGTTTTGATTTGTTGTCACTGCATTAACGCCAAATAATGTCTGTTTGTGTAGTACAGATCGTAGTCATTTGATGATGTAACTTCGTGCATTTTATCGCGCTGTTACATTACATTTTACATACATATTTTTGTCTATCAGTACATATGTAGGTATTACAATATATCGATTGTACGTGGACGCGATCGATAGCCTAGATCGTGAGTTAACGGTATAATTATGCGTATACGAGTATAAGTTAATGTTTAACGACTGTTTGATTAACATTTGTTTATTTTTGTTTCTTAAGTTGTTGTTTGAAAATATTCAGATTTCTAGACACTCACTTACACACACACACACACACACGCACATACAAATAAGCTTCCGATGCAATTTACACAGAGAAATGCACCTGGCTCAGCGGACGTACACTTATCAGTCAAATACGCATGCGCGAAGATAATTTCAACTTTTAGGTGCAGTATATCAATTGCACAATAGTATGCACATATGTATGTTAATATGTACACATATATACGTTAATTTAAATTGCGTGGGCGTCACTTTTCCGCTCGTCGCTGGGTAAGCCTTTCTCGCGCGATTTTTGTCATCCGGTTGCTTTCTCGGACAATCAGTTGTGCACTAAAAAGGTACTTTCCATTCATTTCACCCGAACGTACGACGATTCGACAACCAGGCATTGGACGGGACTGACACGGAATACAGCAACAACAATCGGCAACGAAATGCCAGTTGTAAAGGCGAACATTACAAGCAACTGCAGCGGCAGAGCGCACCTTTCTTTGTCGCATTTCGCGTAAAATCATTGTTCACTTCGCGCACCTTCGTAGTGGTGGTGGTGATGTTGATCATGGTGATCGCATTTGCCGAAAGGCCAAACTCCTGCTTGCCCGCCACTTGCTTGCATGTTCGGCTCACAGGAAAAGCCAAACAAGCCGGCGCATGCATTGGTTGCACTTATTGGATATTCTGACATGAACCAGCACCAGCAGCAGCAGCAGCAGCAGCAGCAACAAGGTGTAGTTAGCAGCAGCAAGGCACCAGCAGCTGCTGTTGGTATTTGCTTTCTTTGATCGCCGTCGCCATCGTCGTCGCTCCAACTGCATCACCTTGCATACAGACGAGTACTTGACCAATGAGCCAAGAAAGCTGCAAATATAGTTGGTCAATGTTTGATTCGCAAAACAATTCCTGTTTAGCAAGCGATATCTATCAGTAGTTAGCGGAAATAAATATTATCATCTTTAGACCGAATAATACATTATCCTAGATTATTATTGCGTTTGGTTATGGAAAGATATGATATAAAGAAAATTGTTGTAAACTATAGTAGAAAGACAGACCTTTCTGCACTTAGTTATTTCATTCAGTTCGCGAGCGCACTTGCTTTCATAGCCCAGCCATGGTCGCCGAGTCATCTTTCCATCTTACATATCGAAGGTCTAGCAGTAGCGGCTTTTGGGAAAAGTTATTCTTCGCTTGATCATCGGACTAATATTATTAATGGGGTTTAAGGTGGATCCTTGTTACAAAAAAGTCCATTCTAATACCCGAGAACCTTTTGTTTGTTGCCGTTAGATAAGTACTATGTTTTGACTTCATTCACATTTTTGATGAGAAAGACATGATTTCCGACTTGGGTTAGAGTTAAGAAAAATCGTATGGCATATAAGTAGTATGTTCTTCTTGATTGCTATAACCACCATAGCACACCAGATATGTTTGTCTCTCACTAGCCGGTGCTAATTGCAAACAACAAGTGCACCCCAAGGAATAAGGAATTACGCATGTTAAATAGCCATCTTGTCTGAATACTTGTTTGGAATTAAATTGCCCAGAGGGGTCCTTCGCAATTCAGTTGGAGGTGGTTGTGTTGCACAACGTCGTATTGCATAGTCTTTATCACAGTCGAGTGATGGTACGTCGATTCCGTCATTATTGATTGGGGTTTCAGATTCATACTCTTACTCCCATTGGTCACTGCTAGCACCATTAAGTAGCGTGGAAAAGTATTATCTCAATAATTTACATATGCTCTGGATTTGTGTCACTAAGTCGCCGTTGTTGTTTTTATAGAAATTTGCCCCAGCTTTGAAACCTTCAGTCAGCCATCGCTTCACGCTCACGAATTTCGGCCACTTTCTTCTTAATTTTTAAGCTACCGCTTTCGCTCCGAAAATTGCGTGTTTCGTTCGATCGCAACGTGGCCCTACTTAGAGGCCCTTTCCGTTCCATAGTGGCACGGCATTCCTAATTTTACCAGTTACTTTCTCGCACTCGCTAAGAACCAATGGCTTCTTCAGTAGTTCTACGCAGAAAGTGGGTCATAAAAAACTTAATTATTATACCCACTGAAAAGGAAGGATGGCTGAAAAATATTTTATTATATGGAGATATCGACTTTTCCCGCTCGCATTTGCATAAAAAGAAACCAAATCGTGCTAAATTCTATTTGAAAATTCATTTGTAAAGCGGTTTTTTGAATTCTACATTAATTTCTTTAAATTTTCACAACTCTGATACGCATTTCCGTGCCATATTAGGCGAATGCGATTATTTCATGCGGATTATTGAAATCCGATTATAAAATGTAAGTCATAAAAATTAAACTGCAAAGATGCTTTATGAAATTGCAAAAATATAAAAAAAATGTGTTAAAAATCGGAAAACAAATTGCATTGAGGAAACATTAAAATCGATTCTTTATTTCCCACAGCTTCATCAAATGCACCAGCGGATGTGTGGACTCGTTCAAGTGTGTTGTGTGCGAGTGTGTGTGTGTGCTGGCGTTTAAGTTTGGATGCTGATTTCGTAATACCCACTGACAGCAGCAGTGGCGGCAGCGATCAGTTCCCAGCAGCAACAGCTGCTGCCGCCACAACTGATCCCGCCGCTTTAGGCCAAAACGAAGAAGAAGCAGTCTGCGTCGACGCTCAAGCGGGAAATAATAAAATGCAACACATACAAACGTTCATGTATACGTATACATCTCCATACATACTTATGTACATATGGGGCTATATATCAGCTTACTAGAATTACTCTTTTTGTTGGGTTTCTGTGGTTCTTGCTGCCTTGCTGCCTTGTTGCTTTACGGCTTTGCCCGCCCGATGTGTGGCAGTTACCAAGTCGAAAAACAAGTTAAGAAGTACCGCTAGTCGGGAAACCGAACCAGCAACAATGGCTAAAAGCCAACAACAACAACACACCAGCAACGGCAATAACAATAACAATAAGAACAACAATGACACAAACAACACAAAACAAACAGCATTTATGGCGAGGGAAAAAAAATTGTAAAAATAAAGCAACAGCAAGAGCAAGAAAAAGCGACGTTCCTCCAGCAAGAGGTCATCGAACGTTCTTACTTCGCCGCAGTTAAGAATAATGTAATCAAAACAATAACGAAAAGCGAAAAATGTGAACTGAGCGAAAAGCATGGCATGAAGACAACGGACCAGCAGCGGATAAGCGAATGGCGAACAACGTTTCTAGGTAGGTAGGTTGCTTCAGTTTATTACCCAACGACAAGCTCACAAATACCCACTCGCATGCAAACAAATGTGCTTATAATAATATTGCTTTTATTTTTATTTTTATACTTATAGGTACTGCAATACATACATACATACGTACATATGTACATACTCGTTTATAGATATGTAGCTGTAGCTTGTTGTCAAAAGAGTGTATCAATGAAGAAAGCAGCCACGAAGAATAAAAAGTATCTGTGCAAACACAGCGGAAGAATGCAAAGAGAGCAATTTATAAAAGCCCTCACTTTATTGTTTTTGTTTTCGTTCAAAAATTTTAAGGTCCAAGAGAGTGAGTGGCACAGGGTAAGAGAAATTCAGCATTTCATCGCGTCGAAGGTTTACAAGCAGCTAATAAATTCGTTAAATATGTATGTATGTGTTTATGTACATATAGACATTTGCATGCGTGGCTGCGTGTAGGGAAAACAGAGGGCGTGATTGGCGTTGCCACTCGCATACTATGCAAATATGTATTCACAATAAATTATGCGTACCTATGTATGTACGTGCCTTGTTCTTTTACGAACTGTCAAATATATCTAAATGTTCCTACATACAAACAAACATACATCACCGATGACATTGACGCAAACCCAATTTTTGAAAATTCATGTACATACATACGTATTCCAGTAGTAGGAATTCAAAATTGTGTCATGTAGGAAAATGTGAAACCACAGAAAGTTAAAAAAACACTTAAGAATTCATAAGTACAGTTATAAGAATTATGTGATTGGAAAATAAATTTATTCAGTCAATAATTGGGAGGAGTAGAAAAAATACTTTGTCATTTTTTCCTTATAAAAATGATCAATTTATGCCACTTATTTTTCTTGTTTTATGGCGCCACAACCGTTCGTCGGTTTGGGCTGAGACCAAAAAGCTTCGCCAGTTCTCTCTCTCCTTCGCTAGGGTTCGCCAATTATTCACACCAAGTGAAGACAGGTCCTTTTGCATTTGGTCTTTCCAGTGTATTCGTGAACGCTCTTGCCTCCGTTGTCCACCCATGGGTGCCGATTTGAAGGATTTTTTCACCGGAGCATCATCATCCATACGAACGACATGGCCAAGCCAGCGCAGTCGTTGAATTTTTATGCGCTTGACTATGTCCATGTCAGTTAAAAAGGACCACAAATCTTGCGAAATATAAAGAGACGCCCATAATGAGGGACTTGTAGAGCGAGACTTTCGTTCTTCGAGAAATATCTCTGCTTTTCAATTGCCTACCGAGTCCAAAGTCGCACCTGTTGACAAGTGTTATTCGAGGCTGACGTTATTGGTGGCATTAATGCTGGATCCAAGGTATACGAAATCCTTGACTACTTCAAAGTTGTAGCTGCAAACGCCGGATTTTTTGTTTGTTGCCACAAGATACTTTGTCTTATCCTGGTTCACTGCAATACCAACCTCTTTTGCTTCCTTTTCCAGACTGGAAAATGCTGCACTGACGGCCCTGTTGTTAAGGCCAACGATGTCAATATCATCCGCATATGCCAGCAGCATCGTACTTTTGTTATAAAAAGTGCCACTGCGATTCAGATTGGCAGCTCTAATTACGGATTCCAGCATCAAATTGAAGAAGTTGCACGAAAGTGAGTCGCCTTGTCTAAAACCTCGTTTGGACTCGAACGGCTCGGAGAGGTCTTTCCCAACTTGGACGGAGCTAAAAGTTGTGCTTAACTCAGCTTCTATTCGTGCTGTCAAAATCGGCTTTAAAATCGCCAAAGAAATTGTGTGTGTCGACTTGTTTATCTAGGGTCTTTTCCAGGATTTGACATGCTGTGAATATCTGGTCAAAGGTGGATTTACCAGGCCTGAAGCCACACTGATAAGGTCCAATCAGCTGGTTTATATACGGTTTCAGTCTTTCACACAGTATCGCCGATAGGACCTTGTATGCGATATTTCTGCTACTTACTACCATGTTGGGCGCCGCGGCGAAGCCTATCAACCTCTCTCAGATGCTGGAGGTATTTTCGCGAAGGCTAAAGTTTCCGACTGTTTGATCAAAAATTTCTTCTTTGCCTACCTTAGCGTTAAAATCGGCAATCACAATTTTTACATCGTGGTGGGGGCAGCGCTCGTATGCTTCCTCCAAGCACTCGTATAACTCATCCTTGGTCCCGTCATTTTTTCCCTCCGTCGGGGCGTGCGCACAAATCAAGCTGATCTTATTACATTTAGCTTTGATGCGGATTGTGGCAATTCGTTCACTGATGGGGGTGAACCTGAAGACAAGATATCGCAGTCTCCGCCCAACAACAAATCCAACACCAAATTTGTGCGCCGACGCATGGCAGCTGTAGTAGACGTCGCATGATGCGCTCTTACCTCAAAACTGTTGATGTAGTGTCTTGATAAGCGGAACACACTTGATAAGCTGACGCACCGGGTCTAAGTCCTTTGAGTGCCAGGTTACGCTGGAATCTTTGGAAACGAAATCGCGGACATGCTCGCCAAAAACGGGTGATCAACTCCGTTTGTAGGTCCTGAACCCATCTCACGGTTGGGAAAAGGGCGCTGTCAGCGCTCAATAAGAAAAGAGGAGGAAGCCCTCAATACACTATACTTGGACAATCTACCAGCCCTGGAGCACTCCAAATCTCTTTTGGGTACTTATAACCAAACAAGATTCAAAGAATGCATTGGTTTGTCAAAGAACAACTTGAGAATGAACACAGGAAATCTTTCAGGACACTGTAGGCTTTATTATCACATGAATAAACTAGGAATATATTCGCAACAACATTGCAGATTTTGTAGGGAAGAAAAAGAGAAAATACGTTTTGGAGCAGTGGTCCGCATTGGTGTACAAAGGCAATTACGGACGGCGGTATAGCTTCCAGAGGCTTAGGTTCGATACTATTTTTTTCTCGAAAGTTGGGGCACGCAGTGCTATCTCCCCTAACAACAATAATAATAAAAACATTTCTAAAAGTTTTTTTTAGGAATTTTCTTAAATATTTATATTTTTTAAGTGGATCGCGGAACATTTGCTTTGGAAATCGACGACTCTTTCGGAAATAGAAAAACATTCGCCTGCTATTGAAAGAATTATTAATATGCAGGTAATGCGGCATTAATGATCCCTCAGAACAAATTTTAAGATTGTTATTATCTTAATATTGTGACCCAATAAATTTACTGAATCCGGCAACGAAAATTCAATTTTTAACCGTACCTAATAATAAACCGTACATAGATTTTATAGTTAAAAAAATATTAAATATTATTAATTTGGTGATATAGAAAATAGCTCATTGTGCACTTAAATGTTTCAAACCTATAAATGTATGTACTATACCATATGTAGGTATGCATCTTATGTTTCATTGTATTAAATTCATAACCAAAAGCGAAGGCGAATGAAGTTGATATATCAAAATATTAGAATTTCGGATAAATGAACTTTGAAGTTTCGCAGGTCTATTGTACCCGCGAAAACTCTTCACAACACTAAGCACTGGTGTCCTCTGCTTGCTTTTCAAGTTTATTTACAAAGTTTGTTCAAGAAAAATGGTCTAGGTACATAAGTTTCTGTATGTTTGGTTCTTTTGATAGAAAAGGCCGTTACGTATGTACATATTTCAACATGATCAGCCACTTTGCAATTGTGAACGAAGCAACAAGGAAAATGGTTTTGATATTGGAACGGAAGCTCAATCTTCCGAATAAGCATTCGGCAAATAACAAAGCCATGATTGTGCCTCAGCTTTCATATTGGGCCAAATTTTCTCTTTTCGACATTTTCGTGTTGCCAAGCTGAAGAAATCCACGAATAGCCGGCATATTGCCACGACCATGAAGAAAAAGTTTGCTTTACAGTGGAAGCTCAAGGCAAATCACTTCAAAGATTTGTAAAGTGGAAAAGGCGCTGCCAAAAGTGTAGCATACGAATGTGTAAATGTTTGAGGGATTACTTTCAAAAGGAAAAAATTTGATATTGAATAAATGGTAAATAATTTTTGATAAAAAAATATAAATTCACCTAAGGTTACCGATTATTAAAATAATTCGAATATATCTAAGTTTAGTCACGTTTTTTAGCTGGGTACCTACTTAGGTATATACATACAGTCATACACATCTATGTACATACATATGTAGCCAGTTCAGATATCTGGTATCGTTATTTATTGCCTTTCACTTAAACCTAACGGAACAGCAGAAATCAGGAGCGTTTAAAGAAATAGTTCTTTAAAAAAAATTCCTCTTTGTAGCGTTGTCAAAAATTAAAGAATGTCAACATACGAGCATGCAAGTATGTATTTATATGTGTATAATCATATGTACATAAAAAAAATTGTGTTTACTTATCATAAAATAACGGACTTTAAACAAATAAAACTGAAAGCTAAGAACTTTTCGATTTTAATGGTTGTGTACGTAAAATTTAGGTCAGTTATTTCCACCCAACAAAATGAAAATTAAATATTCTGGTTGCAAATGAATGATTTGTACGTTCGCAAATACTTAAATGATATCAGTTATGTACCTATGTAAATAAATATGAATGTACTTACATTTTACGTTCGGCATATACATATTTGCATTTTACACATACTGCATATATATGCGACAGGTTAACCATATCTACCCGAAAATCTTGTCTAAAACGTTCGAATTATTTTTTTAAATTTATTTTTATATGGAGGAACAAAAATCATCGGTCATTTTTGGTAACTTGAAACTTACATATTAATGGGTTATAAATCTGCAAATAGAAGAAAGTAAATTTTTTTTGTAATTTCATGGAAATTTTTTTTAATTATTACTTGAGTTTGTAAGAAAATAAATTTTTGGTCTTCAACCTAAGACGGAGTGAGTTATTTTATTTTTCGTTTTCCCACTAATATAGAGTTTTCAATTACTTACTTCTATTTATGGGATTTTAAGAACTCTCAGCTATTCCATTCAGGCGGTAATATCAATCGCCATTACTATGTATGACAGCTTCAATAGGACTATTTCCAGCTGGGCAAGTCAGATAAATGAATTGATATAATTGTACTTGTTTGTATGGACAAAAATTAATAATGAAACAATCACAAACCGGTTTTAGGTGACAAAAACAACTGCAAGCTATTACATGAGTAATATTTTGTATGTTTCAGAGATGGGTGCGGAATCTGGCGTGATGCGACGAAGAATTCATTACCAGGACTCGCAAACAAATTCGAAAAAATATAATATCTAGGGATTGTAATGATTTTAGTGTAAAAATTTAAAATATTCTAGATAGAGATATCGCTAATTTTATCAATAGAGCCATAACTCAAAAATCCAACAATCGAGATTAACGGTTTTTATGTTTTGAATTTACTTATACCCCCAAAATGAAGACATATATTTTTCTAGTAAGGTACTGGTAATCGGTACAGGTTAATAGTTAATGGTCATTTCAGAAAACTTGTTTTCATCTTTCTGGTTTATTTCACTATTGAAGTAAATGATCGATATTTACTTATTTACATACATAAGTGTCTTGCCGGAAGTGCCCAATGATCAGATGAAAGATTATTTGGAGATATATTATATGAGATTGATTTCGCTTAGGCTGAATGCTCGTTTAATGCCAACACTGAGTCCGAACTTACAAAGGGAAAAATGTTTACTGATAGCTCCAGGAGTGACTCAGGGCCAATGGGTCAGGGGGTTTCCTTAAATATAATGGGGATAAGGTTCACATTTCTTTTGGGGAATTTGCTTTAATTGTCCAGGCCGAATACTAGGTCAAAATTATCCTAGCAGCGTTTAAGGTATTGACCAGCCTTCTAACTACTTTTAAACTAGTTCGACAATTCAAGTCTCGACTAAACTATGGACACATCACGAACGTGCTTTGGTTAGGAATATCTCAACAATCGAGTTAAATAGTCTGGCCAGAGGTCGCTCAGTAGACGTCAATGACTGGAAGGCATCGAGAGTCCCCTTTTGCCTTCAATCACAGAGAGACTATCTACTAATTTGCAGAAGGAAGTGCAAACAACTAGTTCGACCGTTGAATGTACTGAACTGGTCTTGACGTGGCATAAACACCTGATAGCCATAGGCGTACTTAATAACTCTGTCTGCTCTTCCTGCCTTGAAGAGGATGCGACGGCGGAACACTTTTTGTGTATCTGCTGCGTATTCGTTGTATCATTTGGAAGGCAGCGAAATGGCAAGAGAGTGTTATAAATGCAAATCCATTTAATGTACATGTGTATGTATATCTACGGCTTAATAATCTAAGTTTGTTATAATAAAAATTATTATTTTAAACTGAATCGGGAGGAACGGTTTATTTTATGTACATATGTACATACTGCGCCACACGCCTACCTTCTCTGTCCGTCCGTTCGTAGTGCCGCCTCGTTTGCTAACAAACGCTTGGCGCTGACGCAGAATTCATGAATTTTGGCAAGTTAATACTACCAACTTTTACTTGTTTTCTTGGTGAAATTTTTCGTGTGTGTAATAAAAATGCCAATACGGCTAACGGCAAAAACATGCAACAACAACAACAACAACAACATGTTACAAGCTATACATTCATTCATACGTATATAAATACATGCAAACATACACATGTACATTCATACACACATACGTAGTGACAAAAGCGATGAGCTAAAGCGGTTCGTAGCGGTCGTAAAACGCAACAGCAATAACTGTTCTTTGGTTAAAAACCGAAATTCTTGTATTGTTGCTTCACTTTTTTTTCAACTTCATTTACCGTTTTTATTGGTTCTTGTTGTATTTTTATTTTGTAATTTATTTTCATTTTCGTTCTTTCGCTTGCTGGTTTGGCAATTTGTATTTCGGTAGCTCCAAAATATAGCGGTATTTTATACAAGCCAAAACATTGCGAGCGTGCTGGACGCGGCTCATTGACCCCAACCATGACGCCACAAAGTACATTGCTAGCTAGGCGACCGATAGCTGTATGCATGCATATACACATACATACATACATACATATGTACACACAAGCTCGCACACACACTCTTATACATTTACAAAAAGCGCTTTCAAGCTATTTTATTTCGCTGCATTCATTTTTTTTTGTTGGTTTTTTTTACAGAGAAATGTAAAATATGAAAAGTGGTATCTTTTTCTATAATTAGCTGCTTTTTAAGCAAACGAATTGCAAACAATTACACATATCTACTCGTATTGGTGTGTGCATGCAATATGTCAGCGTCGTTTTAAGGGTTTTATGGGCATTTTTTCAACACATTTCCTTTCTTAAATTCACTTTACTTTTGAAGCCGGAACATTGCAAATTTGTCGCGGAAACAGGCGGCTATGAAGCCCCTCATAAGTACTCGTTTAGTCGTCGTTTACCACTAAACCCTTTCGTTTTGTACTTCGTAACAGACCAATGTTATCGATTATGAAGTTTTTTGTACGTTCCTATTAAACCTCAGGCACCCCTTAAGTTTTTAATTATGCCCGAATTTTGTAACTCAGTCTCATCTCAAGCCACAAAATGAGCTAGAGATTAATGCTTTTCCTCGATTTCACGTTTGTTCTTTTGTTCTTATTTAAATTTTTTGTGACCTGTTCATCACCAGGTCACAATTTTGAGACTTTATTTTGAGATTAGAGGTTTTATTTTGAAACTAATGAATGCCAACAGGTCTAAAATTGTGACTTTTGTCTCTTTTAGATACTGAGACTGCTTACTGAGTTCGGGGGTTAAATTATTTTACGTTTTTAACGCTTCTAAAACTCTTGTGGCCTCCACGGCATGGGTCGCACACAGTTCGCCTTATTCGTTTTTCCACTAAGACGCCACTGAATAAATACTTATAATGTTGTATGTATATTGATTGCTGTCAGATAACTTATTCAACATTCTGCCGCTAAGGTCATTGCCATACAATGTTTTCTAATGTTTTTACATCACTCTTTCACCAACAAGACTTAGAACTATCGAAATTTGTGTAAAAATCTCAATGAACTTTGTGCTTTTTAAATTTCTTAAATTATCTTAACATTCTTCGCCTCTTCGACAGCTTGTTTAAACGTTCACTTGCCAATTTAGATGCTTCTTAACATCAAAGCTAATCACAGCTTAGAAAGCAACTTCGATTAACGGTAAATAGTAAATTAATATATACCAGCGACGAAAACATACATACATATGTATATGTGTGTACGCTTATCATTATCCACCCGTAAAACTGATACCTGATTGGTGCACGAGTACAGCACAATTGTTGTCGGTTTTTGCTTTAGAGGCAGAAAAGCTCGGCCAATACAAGTAGCGGAGCTTTGGCAGCTTTGACGCCTTGCCGTAAGGACATGCAGAATTTGCAACCCTCTCGACGCTGCAGCCAATCGTAAGCGACTTACCAATGTATTTTAAAATTAATTCGTGCATGCATACATATGGCTGTGTGTTATTATTTTATCAATTGAGATATATAACATTCAGTAGATGCTGATGGTTGATTTTATCACAGGACTCTTAAGACATATAAATAGGCATCCTTTGATTGAAATGACGCAGTCGGTGATGGCCATCGGCCATGCTCGAATAGCTTTGAATTGGAAGTGAAACAATTATAAAAGTACTTGTGCATAATTGAGAAAGTTGAATTTTTTAAGTGAATTTGGAGGTTTAAAAGTAGTATAATTATACAAATTTAATATAAAAGAGTGTTTAAACACTTGTGTTTATCTGAAGAAAAAATAATTTGAAAATTTCACGAATACTACAATTTGGGAAATAAACAATATTAGACCACACATTCTTAAATTGAAATTTGAATAATATTTACGTATGTTGTTTTTATATTTTTTTCTTTTGGTAATCAAAACCACCAAAGAAATATCTTAAATTAATAGTATGTAAGTACTCAGTAAAAGCAGGTAAGGGAAGCACGTTACTGACAACTTGAACCCAATTGTCTCTTAAGAAGTCAATAAAAAAAAAATCGTGAGATGAGGATTTGTACTTCAAAAAGTCGTGAATGAAAAAGATGAACACTAGTATCTACACTATATAGCTTTTTTTGGAAATACAAAAAAATAAAAGGTCGCTGAAATTGCTTCAAATTTTCCAAGTATTTACTATGGGGAAGACACAGCTTTTCGTAGAAATCAATTTATATTTAACTTTAGAAGACTTCAAAAGGTAGCAACTGATTGTTTTTATACAAATATTTTTAAAACTAATTATTTGATATGGCGCCAAAAAACAAATAGACGTTAGATTAAGTAGAAAAAATAAAAAAAAGGTTTATTTTTGGTTTGAAAATAAAAAGTAGTGCTATAATGTTGAATGCATTTTATTACTTAAATATTTATGCATCTATAATCTACTCGAGAAAAAATTTGTCACGATCGATATCATATTTAAATTCAAATTAAATCAACAACAATACCTAGTCCGCTTTTTGCCACGTCCAATATCACCGTCTGTTAACCGATTTCCTAACTCCCCAAAACCGGGGTTTACATCAATGAACTATCTAAAAGCTACAAAACAGTAATATTATTTAACAAATATTATATTTTGATATAAGATGAAAGAAAGCTTAACAACTTATGATTATATTTGAAAAAGTGGCTTTGCGCAATAAGTCGATGATATACTTTTTAGATTTAAATAAATATACGGACTTATGTATGTTCGTACATGCATTTGTATGTTTTCAACATTTTTTTATGAAATATAAAAACATATATATATTTACAATTTTTAACTGACGCTTTAGTATTATTTGCTTTAGTTATAATTTAAAAATGAGACAATTTACTTTTCTTGTGTTTAATTTAAATTATTCTTCAATTAAAATACCATGCATTCTCTAACCAAAACCTAGTTTTTAGTGCGTATTAAAAAATACTTTTACAATCTTACGTATCTTCCAGCCCATTCAATTTCAGTATGTAGATACTTAAGGTTAAAACTCAATTTTGACCATTTTAAGCTGACACTTTGCGCAAATTTTTCCTTCTAAAATTATCTTGAGTAAGTGTTATATATTTAATCGTAAAAGAAATTGCTCCCAAGCGTTAGTTAAAAATCGGATGGATCTTAAAAGATTTTAAAAATATCTTTTCAAATGTACTTAAATTTGTTGATATTTTGTTGAGTTATTATAAATTTTGTTGTAAATGTTTTTTTTTTTTTGGAAAATAAATTGTCTGGAGAGTTATAATTGTGTTTCGCATATACTATCTATATACATACGTAAGAGTCGATCTCATTTTAAAGTTTTTCAACATGGATTATTCTGCAAACTCCGTCACTTTTTGTACGCTGTTTTATTTTTTGAACGCGTTTGTACTTATTTCTTATTTTTAAATGCGTTTTGCAAGCGTTCGTTAAGCTGCTGACCTTGAAAGTCATTTTATGGAACATTTAGTAAACTTTTGTCGAGATTTTAAGCAACTATGGAGTGTTACCGGTATTTACATTTACAAGGACATGCAGAAAGAGAAACCTCAGCGCTTATTAACAGATTATCTTAAGAACTGAAAAATAGATTTATTCGTTGTTTAATTAAATTTAATTAATATGTAACTGATCTCAATATGATTTTTTGTTCAAATTCTGTAAGACAAAGGCTTTTTAAAATGTTTTCAGCATAGCGAATATGCATTTATATAGTATGTAATAAATTTGTTCACTTCTCCAAGCTGATTTTTTCATAAATTAACAAATTTGAACTACAATGTAATTATATTTACGCATTTCTGTCCCAGTAAACCGCGTTACAATGAGATCGACTGTATTTGTTTATTTTCATTACCGCACGTATTCTTATTTTTGTTCCACTTTACAGTGCTCACGTGGAACGTGGTCCATTTTTGCTAATCCATACGTCAACTACTTAATTTTCATTCCACTGTAACCGATTCTAATGCGAACAAAGGCAACAACACTCCTCACCCCGATTTGCATCGACTACACTACAGCTGTACGCTTTTGAGAATATTTTCGCAACTGACATTTGGTAAGAAAAACTGTTTTTTTTTCTCTATTTCATGCATTTTCACAGCAAATCCAAAGAAGCCCTATTAAACGTTAGCATACACGCACACACACACACACACACACACACACAGACAGACAGACGCGCCGTTAAAGCCCCCAATGTGCGTGGGTGTTTGTATGAGTTGTGCGCGCGAATTTGGTTTTCCGCTGCGTCAAAACGAAAGAAAGTCTTGAGTTGCAGCAGGTAAAAAGACCAAAGCGCATTTCGTTCATCGAGCGTCGACGATATTAGTTTTTCACTCATTCGACTCATTCGAAATTTTGCTTGATTTGGTGAAGTTGCATTAGATACCACAAATCACCATTTTCGAATTTTACCATTGGGCAAATTTCCAAGATTGTGATTTGTGATATCTAATGCAAGTTTCATGGCTGATTTAGAAGAAATTAAATTTTTTTTTTAATTTTCCACGCTTACTTAGTGGATTTAACATTGCACCAGTGCGAATCGATAACTTTCAGTTAAATTTTGCTTTAAAGCTAAAACAAGGCGAAGAGTCGAGCTTATCAAAAAAAAAAAAGGAAAATTCATTATTTGGAAAATAGCCTGC
The DNA here is from genome assembly GCA_963971545.1 of Philophylla caesio. NCBI lineage: Eukaryota > Metazoa > Arthropoda > Insecta > Diptera > Tephritidae > Philophylla > Philophylla caesio. The sequence goes on along the minus strand of OZ020606.1, from coordinate 96,102,359 downwards.
AGTGAAGTATGGATGTCAGCGAATATCGGCGGCGGGGTGAGTAGTAAAATTGATTTTATAGATATTTTTAAGACTATCAAAGGCATTAATATACTTACATACAAGTACATATATAACTACATACTTACATATAAATATGTATGTTTGCATGAAAGTTTTGTTAGCCCACACAGTAGCCTTCTCCGTCTCAAACACGGATTTAACACGGAGGACTGCACCGTGGGTGTCCAAAGATAAAAATTGAAATTGGATTTGCTGATTCATACTCTGCAATGTATGCAATTTCGTCCATTCGCACTTTATTTGCATATAAATTTCAACTTAATTTAATTTGCCAATCCTTTGCTGTGAAAGACAATAAAAATAATACAATAATACGCATACATTGCGAAATGAAATGTATATATATGTATATATATGTATGTATTTATGCTTGGTTATGTGTCAGCTTTGTGTCCCGCATAATAGCCTTTAGATTTTTGCATTCCAACGCCAACGATTCGTTTCACTCGCACATAATCAGATTTTCTAATTTTCTTCTGACATTTCGTAGGCCATCCATGTTTCCCCACATTAATTCCATACTCTATTGCCATTTTAGTCTGGTTTGCAGTGTGTCTTGTTAGTTTGTTTATTTAAACGTTAAGTCGATTTTCGCAACATTTTTGTTTTCGTTTTTGTTGTTTTCTTTCTCTCTTCCTTATTTCACTTCCCACCACAACTAGTCGTAATCATTTATTTTGAATGTGTTTGTGTGAATGTAAAACAAATAAAACATTGTGATTCATTGCGAATTTTTAAGGAAATGCAAATAAGCTGACTTTTATAATTACTGTTGACTAATAAAATAAAGTTTCGACAGTGAAAGTTTCTCTTTTTGCTGACTATTCATTGCTTTCGTTGTAGAAGCGCGTGTGGAAAAAATGATGAATTCAGAGAATTTTGTAGTGAAATGTAAGATACGTATGTAGTATGTATATACTATATACTCCACATCATAATTATAACCACACCAAATATCACAATTTGCTCTTAACAACTTCCCTATCCAATGAGTCGTATATGACTCACGTGAGCGTTTTGAAATACATAAGTTCATGAGTCACATGCGACTCATTTATCTACATATATATCTTTGAACAGATTTTTTATTGTGAACATTACACGATATATTTTTAGATAATACATAAGTGTAGATATTACAAAAACCCCATATTTGAAGAAAATTAAAAGAAAGTTTGCATATTTTTTTCAAAAACCAGTCTTTTAGTGAATATCGTAACATTCAATTAATAAAAAACGTTGCGGTGTAAGAAAATATTGAAGATCGTTGAGGAAGGTTAGTTTCTGTAGTTAATGCTGCTGGCCCAAGAAAATAACGGGTTAAGTTCTCTTGAACTTGTAAAACTGTCAAATTTGAGCTGCCGAAAATTATATTCCGATATTCCGAAAATTATATTTTCCGCTCTATATAGTTGCTATGTAGCATATCACAACAAAAAATATTTGGACGTGGAACATTCACTTAATGCATTGTATGGGGACAGTGAAGTTGTTAATATATTTATTATTAAATATTTTTGAAATGTAATAGTATACGTCCTCTAAAAAATAATCTTTGTCCACAATTTAAAAAACTCCAACAACTTTTCATAATGTGTACACAATTTTTAATTTTTTTTATTTTTTAGAATGTTTGTTCATTTTTCTGTTGGCCTAGTAAATATTAATATTTTACAATTCTATTGAGCTCAAGGCCAGTTTATGGAAGATTTTTTTGTGAAAAAACAAAAACAGTTTTTAATGGTTGAAGTTATAGTACTATTTCGGAAATCATCACATTTCCTCATCAGACCTGTTTTTGATTATTAAATTAAATTTATTTTTTTGAATTTAATTTTTCATAACCACTTCTCTCAGGCTTTGAACCCGGGAGCTCGGAGTTGCAGAGTCAATACGCTACCTATTGTGCTACGCTAGCCGCGTTGGCTGTTGTGTTTATTTCAGCTTCCTTAAACAACCCAACTACAAACACACTAGAATATAAATTTTATTAAAATTTAAATTAAATTTTAGCAAAACAAAGTGCAAATTACCGTTTATTTTTCACAATTTAAGTTTTAGTCACTTGGAGCATAAACTTGTTTAGACAAAAATTAAATAAGCCAAAAACTGCAAGCTCATAAAAATTCTCAAAGTTCCCATAAAAATGTTTGAAATTGGGACTTTTGGTTGAGATCGCGAATGTATCGTCATCAGAAGATAAACATGTTATTTCGTTCTGCTTTAAACGTTATCTAGATCCGATCCGTCATCTTCATGAGTAATTTTGACAAGCGTGTCATGAAGTATGAGTTCATAAATAACGCTCATCTTCATCTTTAACAACTCAAAAGTGTCTTATCCAATTCATCCAGCGCTTGCTAAAAAACTTTAACATTTTTGCTAACTTCCTTAAACGCATTATAACACAACTTTTCAATTTTCGTAGTTAAATCATTATATTACGCAAAGCCTTTTGAACATGTTTGTCGTGTAGGATCACCTTCATTCGAAATGTGTATATAATTAGGGAGCTCACAAGCATGTTATTGTTCGTATTTCTTTAGTGCGCTATTGAAATAACAGAGAAACTTGTGAACGCACTGTGTGGTATTCAAGCAATTAATCAGCAAAAAATCATTTTTAAAAAACTTGAGCGGTCGGTTTCTTTAAAATATGTATACGTACATCACTATTTCACTTAATTTAACATTTTCTTAAACAAAATTAAGCCTAAAATGATGATAAACGGAAAGAGCTGATCGAATAACACACACAAATAACACACTAAACATACCTTTCAAAGTTGTATTGAAATACGAAAATTTAACATGTGAAACAATAACAACAAGTTTAAACTAGTTTATTCTAATAAGCGATACGACGAAATACGAGATACGACAGTGCTTATGAACTCCCTAAATGAGAACAAAGGGCATTCTCTCATAAATAAGGTACTCATCCATAAAAGAAATATGGAACTATTGGCATCTCTCAAAGGTTTTCTTGCTTTCATTTAGATTCCATACGTTAATGTTATTTTCTTTAATCGAAGGAGTATTGGCGGTCCCATCGCTTAGGACATAGCCAAGGCGAATTCATATAAGATGGTATATTCCCACCAGCTGATTGCTTATTCTATCTATCCCTTAAGCGGTGAAAGTATTAAAATGGTATTTTTTGGTTACATTTTAAGCTTCTATTTATGTATGCTCGTGATGGAAAATTCCGTTTGCTTTTTGTGTCAATTTTGGGACTCCACTCATTCGTAATTTTTTTTTTTTTCAAATTTTCTCTGACATTTTCACCGCAACCTTCACACAATTTTGTACTTATATGTGGAGTATACCACCTTGACTGAATCCACCTTGGACATAGCTCGCAAGGTGAAGTAAAACATTTTGAAAGTCTGAGCGAACTTCTACAAAATGCTTAGTAGACCGAAATAGTACTTTTCTCAAATAATTATTTAATATGCTATATTAACCCATAGTTCTGGAGCTCGAACTCTGACCCGAGGTCAAATATCTTACAGTAATCACACATAGAAATAATCAAAAAAATGAGACGACTCAACGAAGATCGTCACTGCCATAAACCTAGAGAATAAAGTTTCACAATTAAGGCGGGAAGTACACAGTAGCTTTACACCCTTAAGGTCACCTACCCTGGAAAGATACACAACCAGGTATGGCTATGCCTGGCACAAAAGCTTTACCTTCTACTCTCACGTAGGATCAACAACTTCTACTCAATTTTCTTTCAATATTCCTCTATTGTATAGTTCAAGGATAAACCGCATATTTGGTCACACTGTTATAAATGTGCCATTCGAAAACAACCTAAAGCCGCGTTTATACCTACCTTTAATTGAAGCAATTAGCAATATGATTATTATAAATTTTGAACTGTTAACATTTTTTGGTTTAATATTTAATTTAATTTATTAAGTCAAACATACAACCAAAAGTTATATATGTATATATATATATAAATTATATTAATTAGCCAAATATTTTTATTAACCGCACTCTGTCTTCTTTCCGCTTAGGCAAGGAGATGGTAGACTATATTGCCGATTATTTGGAAAACATTCGTGATCGTCGCGTATTCCCTGATGTCAAGCCAGGTTACATGAAGACTTTACTGCCCGAGTTCGCGCCAGTTGAAGGTGAAAATTGGGATGCCATATTCGCCGACGTGGAACGTGTCATTATGCCGGGCATCACCCATTGGCAAAGTCCACACATGCACGCTTACTTTCCAGCGCTCAATTCATTCCCTTCACTGTTGGGCGATATGTTGGCGGATGCTATCAATTGTCTTGGCTTCACGTGGGCCAGTTCACCGGCTTGCACAGAGCTTGAAGTGATTGTTATGAATTGGTTGGGCAAAATGATCGGATTACCTGATGATTTTTTGCACTTGCACAACAAAAGTCCAGGTGGCGGTGTCATACAGACGACAGCTAGTGAAGCTACTCTGGTGTGCCTGTTGGCGGGGCGTACACGTGCTATACAACGCTTCCACGAAAAGCATCCCGGCTTTCAGGATGCGGAAATCAATGCACGGCTAGTCGCCTATTGCTCCGATCAGGCTCACTCGAGCGTCGAAAAGGCAGCGCTAATAGGTGAGTGAGAAGTATGGATGTATATTTGTATTTAAATTGTAAAAGCCTTAATCGGCTTATGCGCTGGTCGCCCTCACTAATAGTATTTCGGTACTCTTAATAAGGGGAAAAAGAATTTATACAAATCTCTATCTGCTATCTACATATTTACAGGACTTGTTCGTATGCGTTTCATTGAGGCCGATGACAGTTTGGCGATGCGCGGCAAAGCGTTGCGTGAAGCCATCGAGGACGACATTAAACAAGGACTTGTTCCGTTTTGGGTAAATCTGTAACTTAAAATATATATCAAATTATTTACTTTATATTTTGTATGTATATAAGTATATTGGACTTGTTGAAAGAGCATAGAAATTAATTTTTTGCGGCTTTTTTGCGGCTACTTGAAGCTTTAACTCCACTCTATCGCCTGCCGAAATGACCATTTAAAGAGACGCTTCAGCTTTTCGATGATTGCTTGCTACCCTTTTGTGGTTGGTCCCGTTGGGAGCAATTAATGTGAGCGTCTACGCGGCGAAGTTAGATTTCACCGTTAAGTAGTGGCATGCTGAACATATCATCAGCTCCATATTTCGTTACAATCAGACAAAAGAGGATTAAATGTTGCATTTGTTGCCACAAAAGTAATCACTATGTGCACTACAGAAAGCAAAAGTGTACAAATGAGCGCTGGTGAAAGGGATATGAAAAAGTAATCAACAAGAAGACAATAAACTAATGGTGTACTTTTATGAAAAATCACTTATGTACATTAAACTGAAAGCGGAAATGTGTGATTACGCACAAAATAAGTACATTAAATTTAAGTTTAATAAACTTTTTTCTACTTTCGCTTTTGGTTTAAATATCCTATTAAAAATACTTAGAAAATAATTAAAGTAAGTAGATTTTTTCAATTCCGCTGTGACTATCCTGGAAACTCACCCAGCTTCACAAAATTCAAATTACAAACGTAATCTATCGCCCGGAACTACCGCGAAATTTTTAAAGTGATATAAACTAAAAAGTTTTGAGATCTCTTGCCCTTCAGATGCCTTCATGAGAGAATTAAAACTCTCGCTCTCTTTCCGTTGTTGATATGGCTGCGGAATAAAGAAGCGCATTTATCTACTTTGTTTAGAAACTCTTCTAAGTCAGTCCAATGTTATATTAGTTACATTGCATAAGAGTGTCGAATATAATAAAAAAAAATGTGTTATCAGAGAAACTGCTTAAATATTTTAAAATGCAAATGTCAAAGAACATACCACAAATGTAGTGAACTGCAGACGGCTAAGGGAACTCCACACACACAGCCACATTTCTTGTCCTTGGTGGGAAGTTTTGGCGAATCTCTGTGCAAAATACAACATGAACACCGTGTCTGATTTATTGTGCCGCAGTTCTCTGAAGCGTTACTTAAAAGCATCGGCTCAGCACTTTTTATAAGTATTGACATATTTTGAGAAAATTATAGTGAAGAGAGCGTGGATCGTATATTGCTAGGGACCAAATACACTGCATAGGGTGTTAAGAAGTTGCTCAAACTTGACTAGAGCTTTCAATTGCCCGACCGTTTTCCTTAACTACGAGTTAAACATAGATTTTTCATGTGGAATTTTTTTTATGTGCTAAGTTTTTTCCTCATAGGCTTTATTAAACACTGCAACAACCAAGCAATCATACAATGGATTTTAAAATAATTTTTTTTTTTGCAAATAAATTAGCTTTTATATTATACTAACATTTTGCATACTAAATACACTAGGTCTGCGCTACCTTGGGAACAACAGGTTCATGTTCCTTTGACAATTTGGAAGAGGTATATTAAATATCACATTTATTTAGAATAAAAATCCCTCATAGTGACTTTCACACAGATCGGTATTGTTTGTCATAATTTTAATATCTGGCTACATATCGATTGCGCATACGCTGGCAGCGCCTTCATTTGTCCTGAATTCCGTACTTGGCTAAAAGGCATCGAGCGAGCAGATTCGATTGCCTTCAATCCATCCAAATGGTTGATGGTACATTTCGATGCAACCGCATTGTGGTAAGTCGTCTTTTATTCCAGTTACGTATGTCTGCAGTTCGAACGTTACATTTCGAGCGTTCCCTTGATTAGGATTAAGGACAGCACCGCCGTACATCGCACCTTCAATGTGGAGCCACTTTACTTGCAACACGAAAACTCAGGTGTCTCCATTGATTATATGCACTGGCAGATACCGTTGAGTAGACGCTTTCGCGCCTTGAAAGTTTTCTTCGTTTTGCGCTCGTTCGGCATCAAAGGTCTGCAGAAGCATATACGCGAAGGGGTACGATTGGCGCAAAAATTCGAAGCGTTGGTGTTGTCCGATCATCGATTCGAGATACCAGCTAAGCGATACTTGGGTATATTACGAACTGTGAAATTGTAAAATCAATCGTTTGATTTTTCATAATTTTCCAGGCATGGTGGTGTTTCGTATAAAGGGAGAAAACGAAATCACCGAGCGCCTATTGAAGCGCCTGAATCATCGTGGCAATCTGCATTGTATACCATCATCGTTAAAGGGCAAATATGTCATACGATTTACGGTGACATCGACTAATACAACTGTTGATGATATCGTGAAGGATTGGAATGAGATAAGACGTGTAGCCTCCATGATACTTGACGAAATGAATATTACGATTTCGAATAGAAATAAAGTTTACTTGAAAGGTAAGTTCCGATTTTAGAATTTCTAATGTTAATGAAGCTTTTGACTACTAAAAAGTTAAAAAATAAAATCAATAATTGAATATTAGCTTTTGACTATACATGTTGTATACAGTATTTACAGCTACTATTAACTTTCATAAAAAACGTAACCAACAAACGAAAAGGAGGTTAAATTCTGTAATTCCTTTTCCTTTTAAAAATTCGCAATGTATAAATTTACCAGTTATTTCACTATTAAAAACAAAAGACCTAAAAATCTATTTTTATTCGCTAGACGCAAAGGAAAAAAACGAAGCTTTCGGCTCGAGTCTTCTACTATCAAACTCACCATTATCTCCGAAAATCGTTAACGGTTCATTTGCAGCAATATTTGATGCTGATGAATTTTTGGCCAAGACGTATGCGGGTGTGAGAATTGCTGTAAGTAAAATCAAAATAATGATTTAATTGTGTAGTAAAACTTAAACGCAATTGCATTAAATTTGAAAATGATTTTTTGCCCCTAGCATCAGGAATCACCTTCGATGAGGCGGCGAGTGCGCGGTATTTTAATGTCTGGTAAAGAAGGAATTTACTTTAGAAATTATATTCTGTATAATACATACTCGTATTTGTACCTTACACTACCATGTACATATGTTTGCATCTAAGGATTTATTTTATTTTCAACACGAGTTTGATTAATAAATGTATGTATTTATATACAGGCAAACAATTTTCATTGGACTCTCATATGGATGTGGTTGTGCAAAACTCCTTCGATTCGGGTACAAATAATTCGAGTACCGAAGCAAATGGCACTGCATCGCCAGTTAAAAAAATTAAAAATCCAAATCCGATATGCGAAGATGGTGAAGAGTCCATCACGGAAGGTATGCAGCAGTCCAGGTAGAGTAGTCCCAGCCGCCTTGCAAATGCTAATTAAAGTAGATTATTTATACATATTTGTTGTTGCTATTGTTTGTATGTTTTTGGTACAAGCTTTGCCTGCTATGGATTGTAGTGGAGGGCTCGATTTGATACTATACATATATATATGTATATCTACTTTCATATTTCTGCACGAATATTCACTTTAAATCAGTGCAAGTGTTCATACAGTGGTGCAAAGAAGTCATTGTACTGCGGAATATATTTAGTATTTATATAATGTGGCTGCTAGTTTTGACCACACGGGAAGCGTTTCTGTCGAGAACGTTATTAATTCATTATTAATTATTATTCCAAAAGAGAAAATGCGGATTATATTTTCGGAAATATTCTTAAGAGGACAAAACTGGAACATAAATGTCGGGAAGGTTGTGTCATAGAAGAAAAGGAAACGGGAACTAAAATTCAATCAACGATACTGTAAATTTGCAGTATTTTCATACTACCGTCACATACCTCGTACGAATATATTATGTATACTAAGCTTCGATTGAATCTTCTTATTTTTGTAAAAACTTCAGTTGATGCACAAAACGTTTCCAGTGAACTCTTGTTCCTTTAGAAATTCAAAATGCGTCCTTCCTACGTACCATTCCCCTCTATTTCTGAACATTACTTTCTCAAAATGTTCTCTGATAAGAGATTTTCTGACTTATGTTCTTATTTGGATCTCCTAAAACGAAGCATATTTTTTTTACGTTTTTACCAAGGCACATCAAATAGGTAGCCGCAGCAAACTTTTTTTTTGAACTTTTTTCATATTTTATTTTAATTTGAATTGTCAAATTTTGAATTTCGTTGTGATAAGAATGCTTTCAGTACAATTCAAGGTAGTTGATAAAATATTTTTTAAATTTTAGATTTTAAAAGCAAAAACAAAATATACAGAGTTAAAATTTTTTTTTTTCAAATTTTCTACTGCTGCTACCTATTGAATGTGCCTTGGTTTTTACCTAATTTGAACAATTCCGCTTTGTGTTTTTTAAGCTCCATTTTTGAATATATTGCTTCCAAAATGCAATATCTTCAGTTCTACCTGTAAATAGTCTGTTAAGTTTTATGCTTAGTTTGTATCTATTTTTAACATTATTTCTTTACTTAACGGCTATGACTGGTGCAAGACATGGAGAAAGGGAACATTCATTGTACACATTTTCGGTGAGCTCTAAGCTTATCCGAGTGAGACTAATTTTTATTTTTATAAATCATGAAATTCAAATTTTAGCCGACAGTATTTATTACTAACTTTCACGGCGTATTTATTACTGACTATCTGCATTACAGTCTCTCTATTCCTCAGTCGCATATTCTCTACTCTTACAACTAAATTGACAATTGTCTATGCAACCACTGTTTGTATACCTGCACTGATGGCTAGTTCACGATACTTATATATGTATATCTGTTTGGACCTGCCCTTTCTGGTTAGATTGTCAAACGGCTAGACGCACGCCGACACCGCCCGCCTACTCCACGACGAAGACGGCGGCTGAATACCTTATTAGCCAACATTACAGTACCTTACCAACTACAACGATATCACCGTTACGTCGCAAAACTACCGCCACACAAACACCGCAAAATCACTACAAACCACTTCATGGCACCTTAGACGAAGTCTCCGACGAGTTGACCGATGAATTGTCTTCAGAGCAAAGTTTATTAACTAGATCGAATGCAGAGTTGGTCGCAGCCACTTGCAAGCTAATCCTTGCCAATACACATTCAACACTAGCGCCGTTCACCTCATCGATAGCGCCAGCTTCTTTGCGAGCGACACCATCGCCACCTCCACCTCAACCGCCAACACAAACCAATACAGATAACAACAATTCCACACAAGAACAGCAACAGACGCAACCAACGCGCACCTTTATACGCGCCAACACCATGCAGGACGTGTACCATGGCAAGCGCTACCTGGAGACGTGCTCGGCTGTAGAATCCTTCAACAATTACTTTGCCAGCACTATAATAAATGCGAGCACACCAAGCGGTAGCAACACACCAACTACACCCAGCGCTGACACACCAGGCGCTGAATCGCAATGGACCGCGCTCTTTCACAGTTTCGACACGGCACCCGCCGTCTCAGTACGTGGCGCAAGCGCTAGTGCTATACCAGCACGTCTCCTCAATATGGATTGCTCATCGATGCGTTCGACTATGACGTTACCCAGCATTGACGAAAGTGCGTCCGAGTGTATGTCAATGTCATCCACGTCCGAGTATGCTGGCACGTGTAGTATGCCAACACAATCGACGAACAGGCGCCAAAGCGTGCCACGCTTTTACAGTGCGCCCAGTGGTCGGTTGACGACGGCGACAATAACGACGACGACAGCAGCATCGACAGCGGCGCCATTGGCATTACTTTCAACGAATGCTGCAACACTATCCGAGGATGACGCAGACGGTGATGCGTGGCAGGTGGCGCGTTGTGGCAGTTCGGAAGATTACTCCATAGCTTCATCGGGTGTACAGTCGCGTTCATCGTCGTTAGATTTGGGCTGAAAGTATTACCGTGAACGGGAGAGGTGAGAGGGAGGTAGAGTGTGTGTGAAAGAGACAAAGAGAAGATTAGTTAGAAGACTAATTTGAAAAGTGTTAAGCAAAACTAATAAACATTAATGTATGTATTGGTAAAAGTTTAGATCTATCATAAATATATTAATAAAAAAAAGCGTATGACTATGGAAAACACATGAGTGAAATATGAAAATGAGCTCATAAATCTTATGAATTACATAAACAATATCTACTAAAATATATTAAGAAATTAAACTTTACTAGTATTTAATTCTTACAGCCAAATAATAAAAAATAAAATCGATTTTAAATTTTATTTATATAAGCTTTGTATAGAAAAGCCATTTTAAGAAAGCCCCCAAATTAATATTATCTTTTGTGAATTTGGTGGTTTCATTTTATTTTTCTTTTATAATTTGCTTTAATATACATAATATTATTGTTGTAATTTGTTTTGGAATAAATATTGGTATTTTAATGTTTTTTTTAAATTGTTTTATAAATGTTTTTGAACATATTTTACTAATTTTGTAAATTTCTATATATTTATTTTTGTTTTTCTAATTTTTTTTTTGTTGTAACTTTTTCTTTTTATATTACTTAATGTTTTTTATTATTTGTATTGCACTTTATAAGAAAACTCTCAATGTTTGATGTTACAACAACATATTTATATGAATATTTTATTAAATTAAAAGCTTTCTGCTGTGCTAGCAATAAATAAAACAAGAAAAAATCTACAAAAAAACGTAGCGAAAATCCAAAAAAAATGCAACCTATTTCATTACATTTGTATGCGTGAATAAACGTATTTATACATATTTATGAAATAGACAAAGAATATTCAAACATACATACATATATATATATCTTAAAAGAAGATTTTAGTTATATATACATACATATATCAATAAAGAATTTGATAGAATTAACCTTCGAAAAGGCAACTTCTGAAAATAAATACGAATACTACATACAAATATATTTACTATAATATACTCTTTATCGTACTTATCTATATAATCTCTATACTCAAATATATCTACATATATACTCAAATATGATCTGTATCAAATATGTGTTAACCCCCCTTAAAAGTTAAAAATATTTGTGATTATTAAAGGGAATTTAATTTTGTATCCTGAGAATTTTATGCAACGAACACCTTTGCAAACGCGAACACTAAGAAAACATTAAACCAAAACTAATTACATAATTTATATAATATATACCGACTACTATATACCCACATATACGTTATTGCATTAAAATTATATAAACGTAAATATCCTAACCTAAATATATGTAATAAAGTCTGCATGCTGCATAGATATGTATGTACGTTTAACAAAGCTGTGGCATACATGCTTGTGTGCATAACTAAAAAATGCAAAAAAATCAAAAAAAAAATAATAATAATAATCATACAAAAGAAGCCAGCCTCATTAGGCTTATACAATATAATAAATTACTTAATTTTAAGCAGTAAACACTTAACTTAAACTGAACAATCAGTTGATAGATTAAAAAAGAAAAAAAAGTTATTTAAAATACTGTTTCGAGCAATTCAAAATGAATTCAAAGTAAAACATTAAAATAAAAGTGTTGAGGAATTTACAATTAATCATGCAAACTATGCTTCGTACGTAATTAATTATCTTGAATATTGGCAATAGTTCACTAAATGAATATGTATTTTAAAATCGAAAAAAAACATGTAAAGAAAAATAACAATAAATGTTGTGGTGTTATTCAACACCGTTTAATTGAATTTACTTTGGATTTTTATTTCTATATTTCTATATAAGTACATACTAACATCTAGTTAACACTTATTTACATATACATACATACATATATGCTCATATAGATTTAGTTGGAGTAAAATGCAATTTATACAAAAAACAAAATACAACTTTTTTCATTGCATAATTTTTTGAAATATCGATGAAAATTCTACAGAAAATATTTGCTTTTTGGAAACCAAGTTTCGCCTCTTTCTGTTACAAGAAAATTGGAGCCACTCTGTCTTGGCCCGAGTTGTCTAAATATGGGTCACCATAGTCGCCCGATCGACTCGTACCCGTCACGTTGCCACAACTAGTTTAGAGTTAAAAAAAAAAATTCAAGTTTATTAATGTGTATAAATGTAGATAAATCAAATACTATATTTCGTACCATGAGTCACCTTGCAGACTTAGGCCAGTACCGCCTGCTAAGGCATATAATTTGGCGATCAGGTAGAAGGACATTATCAGCAGGAGTGTCATATCATGGTAGATGATGAGTGCTGCTAGCAGATAGTCATTGATCCGCATCTCAGCATAACGATAGCCATTTATGGTTTGTGCATGATACATGAGGAACTACAATGAAGATAATTCACATACAATCTGTTCATAAATTATAGCACAACCTTATGTGTGAATACATTTGGACAATTTATATTTATTCAAATAATTTAGCATTGTTATAAGAGTTTTAATCCATTTTTTAAACTTGATAAGGAATTGTTCAATGATGTTACAAAATTTAATCAAAACTTCGAAATTTAAAAAAATCCAGACCTATTTTCAATATGGAGTTTTGTAGCTTATGCAATTTGAGTAAAATAAAGTTCCTACTAATTACCATAGATTTTTGACAAAGTTTTTGCTGGTTTGCGTTGCATGGAAGAAAATTCCAGCAAAAAAATTTCAAAAATTTGAGATAATTCGTAGAAACTTTCAATTTGCTTTACATATATTAAAAAATAATAAATTAAATAAACTACAAAACAAGGCGAATTTATAGAAGGTGGTTTATTCCCATCAGCTGATATCTTGTTCTATCTAACCCTTAAGCGGTGAAAGTGTCAAAATGTTTTTACTTTCTGTTTACATTTAAAACTTATATTTACGTTGGTGATGGAAAATTCCATGTGCAAGACGAGCAGAACATGAAATTATGTATAGAAATGAATGTGTTTATTTTTTCAGTACGTTTACTTTTTGTGTCAATTTTGGAATTCCACCCATTCGTTAATTTTTCTTCTTCTAATTTTCTCTGACATTTTCACCGCAAACTTCACACATTTTTTAATTATATGTGTATTTAACAATGATGGAATAATGAAAGGTGTTGTACGTTGTAACAGCGCCAGTTTAAACGCCCTTAGCTCAATGTTGTATTTTGGAAGTATTAGCGAAACAGAAATAAAAGAAGGCCGTTCTTATGAAAAAGTACAAATGAGTGAAGATATTTACATCAAATTTAACCACAATGATTGGAATATTATGAATTTTATATGAAAACTGACAAAAAAATTTAATAATTGCTGGTAAATTCTGCTCACGGTACGATTTTTTAGTGTTTTTGGATGCGAAAATTAAAAAAGACAAACTTCTTCGATAATGATTATTCTTTAGTAATTAATGTAAAATGTTCAAATATAACGCAAATGCATTCAAACCGTACCAACAACATAACAATGTTTGTCCAGCGATTAACTTTTTCTCGGAAAAGTTTTCCCACATTAATATAGTTTATTTCCAATCATTGGATCATGAAGAAACTGAAGGTAATCAATCCTCAATGGTTATGAGCATAAAACACTGAACGCGGGATCTTTAGGAAAGAAATACTCTTTGATAACTGAAAAAGCATAAATATACAGGTCCATGGAGTTCCTTTAGCCTTTATGGTATAATAATTAGAATACAACATCTATAGGTTAAATTGAATATTAATATAGCTTGTTCCAAAGAACTATTTTTAATACATTATCAAAAACGGACATTTTTTTTTGCCAATAAAATATTGTATTGGAAATGCCAATAAAATGGTTTATCCTGTCTTCCGAAATGAACCCCAGAGCTTTATTCCACTTTATAATTTAACAAATCATGTTTCATTCAAGGCGAATTTATCAAGGTGGGGGTAAGCGTATATAAGTAAAAGGCCTCCACGTATTTTTTTTTTGCTTTGCTGGACTAAATGTCAAATTTCTGTAGGTGATTTACATCGCCCGCCATTCGCCAGCCAATAGCCAGCCTATCAGAACGAAGCCCTTTGACGTACAGTCCAGAAAAGCGAAAAAATCAGCTGGCTCCTTAAAACCATCTTGTTAAATTCGCCTTGGTTTCATTATTCAAATACTTGACAATTTCTACAAAAACTTATTCAAATACTCGCTTTTAGAAAACCAATTTTCAACAAATGAGAAAAATTATCCAAAATGTCAAAACAATCGATAATACATATTATAAATTCCACATGAAAAACTTAATTTTCTGCTACAATTCAAATTTTTTTTGTACAAACAACACAGTTTCTAAGGGCGTTCAAAATGGCTGATTTAGAGCGAAAAGTTGCCAACGTACAACACCTTTCATTATTGCATCATGGTATTTAACAATGTGTGCTAAGTAATGATGCTTAAGTATTATGTCAAAACGGCAACTTTCAAAACTTATTTACATCGCCTTAACCCATAAGAAAAAAGACCAAATTAAAACGTCACCAAAAACATTCAAGCCTAGCCTTTGTAATGACAAAATATCAAATTTTTTGAAGTAATAATTTTAAGCATTTTTTTTAATCGGCAAAATTTTTTTCCTGCTGTTTGGTTTTTAGATGTTTATTCAAATACTTAATTCTAAAGTGTGTCTTAACACCTGAAAAATAATTTCAAACTCCTTTCCTGAAGATATTCACTTAAATTTTTGACTGTGTTAACATCATTTACATTCACTGATATAAAAAGGTTTTCTAAACATTTAATCTTATGCAAAAACTGTGAATTTGGCAGAATAAAAATGGGCTTCGTCTAAATGCTTTTCACATACTCTCGGCGAATTGGAAAAATTTTAAAATTTGTTTGGAAAGTTTCGACCCACTTCTTCCTATGCACATCTCTCTTAGGCTCTGCATAAAAAGGAAATTGGTGGCCGTTTTTGCCTCTACAAATTGCCATTCCTTCCTTATACATATTTAAAATTTTGTTCAATCTTTTTATGAAAAGGGTGCTTTTTTAAAACATGTGAGTTTTAAGAAGAAATAAAACGCATATAATTGTATGCTATGGCCAAGAATTTAGCTTTATTGTAAGGATACGGGTTTGGCATTATGTTTTAAAAATTATTTTGGGCAAGTGACCGCCGCGGCTGGCTCGAAAAATATCAGCCGAGAGGCGCAACTTTCGACCACTTTTTGCAGCAATTGGAGCCGTATGTCAACAATAATACGCCGAATATTCTCTTCCAAGGCGTCTTGAAATGGTAAACCAAACTGAGTATAAATTAAGTAACAGCTGCTAAAAAAACCAACACCGAAAAAGGTATAGCCTCATTGAAAATCACACGTCTAAAAAAACACCATATATTTTGTATGTATTTACTTAAATACATATTTATATACATATGTACATATGTGCATGTGTATAAATTTACACGAAAAATGTTTGTTTTTTTTTTTTTTGAACACATTTAGAGGTTAACAAATAACATAAGGTTTGACATTATAACGCTCCGGAAATCAGGAGCTGTCAGTACTTAGCACACTTTGTTAAATACACTTTGGAGTATACCACCTTGAATGAATTCGACTTGTTCAAAATAGTTCGAAAATCTTAACATTGTTTTTATGTTGGTAAAATCAAGCTTAACATTTTTAAATTTAAAGTTATCTGACAGGTTAGAGCATACAGTGCCATAAGCATATGTTTGTCCAATGCTGTAGTTATAAATTTTTGTTTCATGATAAAAAAAAAATCAATGTACTCACCATGAGTACCGTTGTTAAGATGAATATCGAATATATATAAAAAGCTATTTTAACGCCAGCCAACAGTTGCAGCATTACAAAGAATACTGATGTGATAAAAAATATGACAGCGGCCACAAACAATATTACTACATCCAATGTTAAATCGTGCTGAAAATATGTAAGTATAATAAATCGTTTAAATTAAAAGAGAAAAACTTTATTTAAAGAACATAAGTTTCAAAGAAAGATTGATTTAGCCGCTCTATAATCTTTTTTTTTTTTTTTTATCTGAGATCGATATGAATTAAACACTGTTCGGAAATTTGAACGACAAACAAATAGTGTTAACTTACTTTTATAAATACACCAATGATTATGAAAAGCACAGCTAATAATACCACGAGTGCCACAGTTATGGCGAATAGCGTCAAATTTGGTTCTACAATGGCGCGCGAAAGGCCCCAAGTCGTCATTATGACCTACAAATGTACATACATATATTATTGTCATCGTCATCCGTAGGGTTAAAACAGTTGGCACTCACTATTAATATTGTGATTATCCAATTAAGTGGAGCTGCAAATCGCAGATTTTCGAAGAATACAAATGTGGTAATCAGCAGCATGCTTACAAAGAGCGCGATTATTGATATGAAGTAGAAATCAATGATGAAATCTCGCAGTCCATCACTGTTGTGTTAAGAGCAAAATACCAACACAGAAACAAAAAATACATCGGTTGTAAAATAATACATTTTCTACATACATTGCGATCATTATGATCCACTGAACGATTGAGAGGGCGAAGAAGATTACGGCCAATGAATAGACGACACAGGCAAATCTTGAACGGTCTTGCCGATATTGATATAAACGTGATCTGTTGGGATCATCATCCATCGTGCCATTTGGTGCCAAAAACGCGCACGAAAATTTTGTAACCGCTTATTACCAAAATGTATGTATATCTTTTTTAATTTTTGATGATCTCTGATTTATTTTAAATATAATTTTTTTTCTTCTTGTTATTGCATACAAAATAAACAGATAATTTTTCAAAACAATAATGAAGTTTATTATTCCACACAAAACATAAACAAAATACTTTGGCTTTCAAAAGGAAAGTGAAGCATAAACAAAATTTTAAGCAGGTATTCACAATAGGAGTTTAGGTGGTAACGCACTCAAATGGACTTTTATAAGCTAATAGCTGAACAACTTCACAAAAAGTGCATTGGCTTAGCTTTTCCTTCCATTTGTCAGGCGTATAGTAATAAATAATGTCATTGAATAATTTTTTGATAAACTCGCTAAATTCCTTATCCAATAAGCACGACTTTGAACGATGCCGACTTCTCTCCAAGATATGCCGGGCGAACTTAATGAAAAAATTGTATATCGGTAAGGCTTAGTCCCACCACGCCTGAGCTTATAAACTATATTTCACTAACTGATTTTTCTGTTGTAACAGATTAAAATACAATCTGTTTAGTTCATTTTTGTGGCTCACCGCTTTGTACAGTATTAACATACATACATACATATACATGAGAACATTTTTGCTACAATTGAAATATCATATTGATGCTTTGGAGTCATTGGAAAATATGTACATATGTACATATATGTACTTCTAGATTATACCTACTGAAGACATTTAAAAACGAGGATGGAACTTTTGGCAATTAATTTTGAATAGTTCAAACTCTATTTGTAGTCATTTTGGTAATGATGGTTCCAATTTCTGCAGCTTCTTGCGAAATGTCTTGGCATATTTTGAGTGGTAAGAAAAATAATCTCTGCACATGAATTATCCAAAAAGCTCGTACTCGAGCAGCGAGCAAAACGAAGTAAAATGTATAGAGGAAAGAATCAGGAAAGAAACAAGTGACCTTAAAAATATGGCCACTCCATAGAACTATATATGTACATATGTATGTACGAGTACGTAATGCAAAATAATAAAATTTCAATTACAACGAAATCAGCATTGACATCGGGAACCAAAAAAAAAATGAAACTAAAACTAATAAATTGAAACTTCGTTTGTAAACAAAATACGGATTTATTAATTTCAATGCACAATGCCATTGGTTAAGGTCATTGGAGCTAAACCAACGGTATCAGATGCTGCTGCCGTGGTGCAACTAGCAGCACAAACAAGAGAACCTAGTCAAGGAGCATCGCCTGAAAATATCCTAAAACGTATCAAACCGCCATCAGCCGAAGATGAAAACTTACCGCTCAGACTGCGAATTAAAGAAGTGGTGGACGATACGCCAGAAGGAGTGCAAGCGATGCGACAGGCGCATTGTGCTTTCATAGTTGAAGTACATGCGCATGCGCTTATCTATTTATTTCTCGCAATTATCCAATGGGTATCACTATATCAGATGTATGTGTATGTGCATTTTCGGAACGTACTTATGTAATTTTATTTGTACTCTTGTTTTCGTGCTTTTTTATTGCAGCGAAGCATTTGTTAAATTTGTGGCAGCTCACTACTATCTTGCACTGCTGCCCTTCGTGTTAAGTTACATAATGTTAATGTGCTTGTTCTTTTTCTATGATCAAATAACGGGAGGAAGGAAAAAAGTGATATATTACGGTTACACAGCTGTTATGGTAAGTATGTAAGCTAAACATTAAACGATTTTTGAGCAGAATTAAGAATACTCCTCTTGCAAAGTTCGTTGAACAAATGCTGCCTTCAGATTATTGCAGAATAATATTCTACAAGTGCATTTTAGTAATAACTTTTTACACCTTTATTGTTAAAGCAATCAATAGATTTCCAACAATACTCAGAAATGAATTCTGTGGAATTTTGAAACTTATTTTAATTTAACAGATTTATTAAAAATCGATTTATGTATATGGTTAGGTGAGTTGCTGTGAAGCGGTGTCAACTGAAATGAGTTAAGGTGAGTGGAGGTCAGGTCAGGTGGGCTGAGGTGAGGTGAAGATAGTTAACGTGATCTTGAAATATTTGATGAGTTCAGATATAGAGGGGATATATGTGGTCTGTTTAGCTGTGGCGGGTATAGGCGTAATGAGTTCAGGTGTGATGTTTTTGAATATGGTGAGTTTAAGTGTGGTAAGTTATGGGGCGGGTTGGAATTTAGTGCGTTTAGCTATGGTACTCGTAGATTTATGTGAGGAGTTTTAATTTGAAGAGGTGAAGTGTGATAAGTTATGTTGTGGGAAGTTTAGTTGTGGTGAGTTCAGGTTTGTTTTCTTCAGATCTGTATGTTTACATGTGGCGAGTTCAGGTCTAGAAATGATGAGTTATGGTTAATGTTAGGTTGATTCATGTTTGGTGGATTTAGATTTGGTAGGGCAAATTGTCGAAAAATTGGGTGTTAGGAGTTAAGTTGTGATGAATTTAAGTATAGTAAGATGAAGCACTTGTTACCGTCCTGAGGCACATCCGATTGTACTTTTCTATTGGCACGATTTCCGTTCATTTACTGACTCGCTAAAGAAATTTCACTTTAAAAATTGTCAAACATCAATTAAAATTTTGGCCTTCACACTTTGACATTATTAAAATATTTTTTTTTTAATTATGTCTATTATTAAATTGATATTTGATTTTTTTACTGGTTTATACAAGTAAAATATTGAATGTCAACAAATTTTTTTTCAAGTAATTTATCTACTTGAAGTTCCGCCATCTTGTTTTGTTTGCTCATAGATCTTATTATCAAATACACTTATATATGACTACTTAGACTTAATACTAAAATTTACTCCAATATTAAACGAAGTTTTCTGTTGTTTTTTTCAAAGCTCCAGCTTGCCACCATCGCTATTGCCATGCCGATCTCCCATTCTGTTTATTCTCAATTGCTTTTTTCGGCCGTCATTTCAGTAATTGTGATACCAGTCAGCATAGGCCTCGCTTTTTACAGGCACGTAAGTATGTAATTAAATTGTTGAAGATTAAGCCTATGAAACGACTTAAAAAATATGTATCTAGAAAGAATATATGTATGTATGTTTGTTCTATATTTACTATACGTATTGCTTTTCACATTACCCTTACAGGATTATTATTTATACAAGCCAGATTTTATATTTACTTGGACCTCTCGATGTTTTTTAGTCACCTCAATGGGCATCATAGTCGCGACATCACTGAGAATTCCGCGTTTCGATGTCGTTCTAACAATGATAATGTCATTTTTTATGTCAATTGTAAGTATTCCCGAACTGATAATGGCATACATATCTCCTTTTTTTTAGATATAAGTAAAAGTGAAAGCTGTGTTTTTTAGTATATCAACCATGTGCACTTAAGACCTTCTAGGTTCAGAGTTAAAGTATATTTTGCGCGCAGCCATTTGTCCTCTCAAATCAAATTCAGATGTATTTTATGAGAAGCCTTTTCATGGCAGAAATAGACTTCAAGGTTTGCCGTTGCCTGCCGTTTAGTGACCGCTTTTAGAAAAATACTTTATAGGATTAGGATTTTTCTTGCGTTGGCTGAGATTCGATCCCATAACTCAGCTGTATATCGAGTTATAGCATGCGTCGCTTAACACTTATGGTGTTCCCGATTGGCAGGTCGTTCAAAAAAAAATTTTTGTAGACAAATCATGATAAAAGAAAAAATAGTAAAAATTCTTAAAAAATGTCTGTGTGTATGGTTATGATATTTGGGGAGGGGTCCGGACCCCCATCCAACAAGCCCCCGCCCCCTCTATCCGTGCCTGGTAAATAACGATAATGGGGTATCTCAGGAAAACTTTTCCAAAATTTTGCCGATTTCAATCCAGCTCTTCTCAAGTTTTCCTTTCATGCAAATGAATTCGCAAC
This sequence comes from Philophylla caesio, assembly GCA_963971545.1. Taxonomy (NCBI): domain Eukaryota; kingdom Metazoa; phylum Arthropoda; class Insecta; order Diptera; family Tephritidae; genus Philophylla; species Philophylla caesio. Next base: position 96,080,974 of record OZ020606.1, on the reverse strand, counting down.
GGAACGCAGCATAATTTTTATAATAAAAATCAATAACGAACGAGTATTTTATCATTTGGGCATAATTTTTTTTTTAATTTATTCGTTTATCTTATAGCTCAATCATATTAGATTATTGTATATTTGTTTTGATCAAAAGTAATCAATATACTGGGATGTAACTTTTCGATCATATTTGGTAGTCAATCAATAAAAGTAAAAAGAACTTAAGATTAAAGGTCGAAAAAGTATCTGAGTATAACGAACAAATTAACGGTGGTAGGCAAATGGTGATTCGATAAAGATTTTTTTTTGAAAACAAAAATTTCTAACATCTGTAAAAAATTAAAAAATTTGTAAATGTAACTACAACCGCGTAGAGGACAATATTTTCTTGAAATTGTAAATATTTAAAACCTGTACCATTTACCATTAGTTTTTTACAAACGAATTCAAAACATTAAAGACGGATTGCTCAATTTTTGAATTTTTTAATTATGTTCCTTTTTTTTCATTTATACAACGCTTTATTCGATCGTGGTTATTCAACTTATAACACAAATCTATCATCCACATATGTATGTAGTTTAAAAAGTTTTAGCTTTTAGTTTTTAACTTGTTTTTTAATTGTATTTTCAGTATATATTAATATGTGGGAAGGCGTTAAGCCGCGCCGAATTCATTTGGTACGACAGATTTGGTCCCCGTGTGTATGGATCATTGTTTTTCTTAAATTACATGACGCTTTATTCAATGGGCGTACTATTATTTGTGGAATTGAAAGCAGTTACACAGCTGTAAAGAAGCAAGTGAAAAGAAGTATTTACATATATGTATGTACATACATATATGTACTTACCTTCATACCTATATTAAGTTTAGAGCTGCATGTTTCAATTGCCTAATGTCGTTTTCTTCGTATTTTTTTAATTTTCAATGTTATTTATGTTTACAATTACAAGAAGTTAAGCAAAATCTAATATTCAAATAAATATAATGTAAAAATTAAATTGTTGTAACTATAAAATTTGAATACTTTTAAGGAGTAATAAACGCATTGGTTTTATTAGAAGGTTGCTTAATTTATACTTTATTTTGAATGTGTATAGTTTACAATTTTTAAGTTTGTATATGTATGCGTGTAAATAGTTTCAGTTTCTCATACACAGTTAGTATATGTGTAAATACATCAAAAACAGCAATCTAAAATGTATATATAAATGTATATATGTACATATGTAGGTATTTAGTGATTACAAACTGTTTCAAAATTTAATTTGCACAAATATTAAATATTTATATATACATACATATGTATGTATGTACACATGATTGCAGTTTTCTGCTTTTCATATATTCAAGTTCAAAAATGAAAATTCTACTACTGTAGCTTTAACATTACTAAGAGGACATTCAACAACAACTTCGAAACAAAAGAAAAAACGCAAAAATCAAACAAAAACCTTTTCATTCAATTTTCAAATCTTTATGTAAGGCATACATTTTATAGTATATGTATTAGTTTTATAATATGTATTTATGTATGTATAAATTGGTTGTATACTGTTTTAAGAAGTTCGATTCAATACATATTGATTGTGTGTTGGCATTTTGTGCTTGAAAATCACGCTTTCCACGGCATTCAATCAAATTAATAACGAACCGTAAGGCCACTGTGGTCATCTGAGTTTATTTAAGGACCTGTAGATTGCGGGGTTTCGTTGTGTTGAACGGCGTTGCTGCTGCCGGACGGCAGGAAGGAAACTACAAATGGTAAAGAAAAAATTGCTATAAATACATACTTTATGTACGACATATGCATATGCAAAATTATTTTAACTATGCATTTAATAAATGGGACTTTGGGCCAAAAAAGATTGGAAGTCGCTTAACTTACGCTCTTTGCAGAAAATGGCTTTAACGTGGCAAGTCGGCGCAAACTTATTTCCTACTTAAACATTATGTACGCATGTCTTTACTAAAAATTATAGAAACCGACAGCACTGCACACATACAATATACACACGCACTTATTTATTAAAAAAAATGTTTTGTATTTTTATTTATTTAACTTATAATGCTGATCATAAGGCTTCGAAATTGGTACCAATTAATTAAAGAGCATAACTGCAAATAAAAAGTAAGAAAAAGTAGGGAAAATTTCAAATTGGTAAGGATATTGGAAAATATGTAATCTCATACTGACACCAATGTTATTTTTAAATAAGTTAATTTTTAGTACCAATAATGCTTAATTGAAAATTTAAAAGCGATTTTCTATGTAGAGATTTTTGTACATACGAACATACATACATACATATGTATGTACATATTTACGGACATGTATGTTATTTGTTTAATAACATTAAACCGATACCAATCAGAAGTAAAATTATGTAAAATTAATTTTTAAAAATGTTGCCGAAAGCCTTAGTTAGCCGATAATAAAGTTTATAAGGTAATTAAAATATGATTTACAATAGTATGTATATTAGAGACATGAATTACAAATTAAATAATATAGCTATGTAAGTATGTCTTATGTATAAATGCAAATGCCATAATGACTATAATTTTTATAACCAAAATCATGATTTTTTCGTAAGAATTGGATTTTACATACATATGTATATATTTGCGAGCTGATAGCCACAGCAGCTGGTACTCTTTTTTATTAGCCTTAAAATTTATTTTGAATCTTAATATTAATAATTTATATATTCGTATTTTAAAAGATAAAAAATAAAAAAATCATGAAATTAAAACGTTGTGAAATTCCAAAACCTATGTTTATTCCAAGCTTTAAAAAACGTCCCCAAAAAATATATAGTTAATGTTTTAATCTGTTTATATGATATTTGTGTATAACTGATAAAATAACACTTAAGTATTTCTATTTAATGGCAAAGGAATGCGAAAATAATATTAAATAGTATTTATTGATCAAGGTTATTACAGAAAGTATAACCCTTTCTTTTATGCGTTCGATAAAACTCATTAAACGAAATGCAACGCTAACCAAATGTCATAAGCCAATTCACCCACTAAATACATGTCGTTGTTTTTTTTTTCAACTGGGTTAATAATTTTTACTTACCGATTATGATAATTAAGAGCACCACACCGATCACGCCCATAATGATCATCATTTTCATGTTGGCCCACCATTGTTTGCGCTTCAATTTACCAGCTTGTTGTTCGAATTGTGAGGCGCCAGCTTCCAATGCATCAGCTCTTTCGCCTAATTCCGATAATTTCTGATCGCGCTCCAAAACTTTCTCGACATTAACTCGCATAATGCCGACGACTTCATCGACCTTGGCTTGCGTTTGTTGCAATCGTTTTTGTGCTTGATTGTTATTGCTGGGAGTGTTGGAGTTCGGAGGCGGGGGTAAAACAGGAAAACTATACAATTTTGTGTGGTTAGATTACAAAAAATAACAGGGTGCCAATTTTTTTTAGTTTATGGGGAGTAGCTTGTTTAGCAGTAACTTCTGCTAACCCACCTAAAATTACACCCTGTATACACAACACAAACTAAATATATGTAGACTATTCTATGTAGCTAATTAATAAAATCATAAGCACATACAAACGAGTAATCCGGAAATATTTTGTTATGTACATACATATGTACATACATATATAAAAATTTTAAAAAAAGTCTAGCTACTTCAGCATACGCATAAACATATGTATGTATGTACATATATAAGTAAGAATGATTTAATTATAATTGACTCATCCAACATCATATGAATGTACATTTGTATGTACATATGTATGTATGTACTATGTACATATATAAATATTTATAAATACATATAATAATGTATTTAAAGAAATAAAGTAATTTTCTGCTTTCTCTATCCGCGCTAAAGTATTAAAAGGCCTTTCTGAATCTAATTATAATAAAAAAATCTAGTAAGATTAAGACTAAGTAACTTTTGTAAAAAAGTCTCCTTAGTTTTATTGAGTGTACATAATGCTAAAGGGAACTAGATGACCACAGCATGCTAATAAGGAAAAATTATGACTAAATAAAGCAGCTGTTCTTTTATAACATTTTAATAAGCAGTCATCTACGGTCAGATAAGATTATTTCCAAATCATATGCATACATTCATACATATGTATGTATGTGTAAGAAAAAAGAATGCACCAAACTACATACATACGTTTAGAATGAAAATAACTTTCAAGTCTGTGCAAACTTAAATTAATACTTGAATATTATTGCATACGTTAAGTATTTCCAATAAATATTCTAAAATGCATCATCAGTAATCCACAAAAATACTGATAAATGAAAGAATAAAATTTTAGATATAGAATGCCTGGTCAGCGCTGCTTAATACCTTAAAAAACATAACATTAGGCGAAGAACGATTTGCACATTTGCCTGTGTGAAAAACACATGTTAGGTATGTTAGGTATCGCAGTACCAGCGACGATATAATAAATACATATGTATGTATGTTTCTTACTTTGAAATTTTCAAATTATTTTTAAATGTTAAGCAAAAAAATAACATAACATTCTAAATATCGTCTTTAGATCAACCTACAAAAATTTTTAATATGTATGTTCATACATATGTTTGGCCACCAATTAAAGCTACCTCTGGTTTATCTGTGGTATAATTAATCAGTTTTTTATATAAAAAAATTATAATTGTTTTAAATTTCTATCAAATGTGTATCTGAACCTACCCCTATTGTATTGTTTAAAAACCCAATGAAATATCGCTTCAAATAGAAAATGCACTAACTCTACTTAGGCTAATTAAAATTGTAGAACTTTAATATTAATGGAAAATATATTTCTTGTCCTTATACAAAATTCTAAAAATAACTAGTCACATAAATAGTTGTAGAATTGCCAGTGAACTCTTTTAAGATTATTAAGGTTAAGCAGCAAGTGTGAAAGCACAAATGGTCGTTACCAACATTCTTACGGTTATTCTATTTTATTTCTGCGCATTGATGACACTAATGGTTGTTAAATAAAAACGGTTTAATAATTGTTCTACGAGTAAGTATATATGAATGTATGTATGTAGATAGTACGCCAGCCGCTATTAACCTGCCTATATATATATACTCAGCAGATAACCAAGACTGCTGGAACCCATTTACATTCGTATGTACATATACATATGTATACATGCAAGCGTAGGAACGTAGCACTGCGTATTGGCCATGTCGAATATGCGATAATTGCACTTGCTAGCACTCTATTACGGCTAACTGATATCAAACTAGACTGGCAATAGTACGCAATCAAAAATAAAAAATTTTAATTTACACAAAAATTTAACGAAAAACAACATTCAACTAAAATTCCATTCCACCCATTCTTACTCTGTTGATCCAGATGGTACATCATTTGGAGTCTCCATATTTAAAATTTTGTGCGTGTGTCGCTGAAACAAAGAGAGCAAAAGACAAATACGATTAATTCATCACTTTGGCATTTGTAAATATGCACGATATCTCTCACAAAAAGACCAACGGCTTTAAATGTTAGCAGACGTCACTCGTCACTAGCGCGGATGAATCAGCTTAATGTTTTTTTTTCTGCCAACGACTTGTTGCGCTGTTATTAGCTGTTTTTAAAACACTGTGAATTACCTTTAACTATTTTTAAAAATCACAACACCTTTAATGTATTGCCTTTGTGCGTAGCTTGCGAATAACTATAAGAAAAACACAATATTTTTATTAATTTGTTTTAATGCAAAATTAAAAGGGATCGTAGAAAATGAACTTAACTCGTCGTCGTTGTTTCTTGAATGGCCAAATGAATACTCGTGAGGGTTGCTATTGCGTGAAAATGCACTATACAATTTCCGATATAGCAACAATACAACGAACAAAGTTGAATGCGGTTGTAGAACGAAAATTTTAAAAATAATTTATAAAACTTAAAAAAGACAAAGAACTATAAATTCTGATGCATCATTTTATTTAAACATGATGTTTCGCAGCAAGTAAACAAGAGCCGAATTAAGTTCTTGAATTTTATTACAACTCTGCGTCGCACAGGGTGATTCGCGTACAAACATTTTTCTTATGATTAAAAACAAAATAAACATAGCTAGCAACAAATTTTGTTAGTGGAGCTCACTTGTGTCCAAGAGTGTGTACGTCAATTCATATGTATGCATTTTTATAGTAGGCACTTACATAAATAAAACAATATCAACTAATACTTACTATTATATACCAGACAAAATGAAAACAAAAACCATAGGGCGATTTTCATAGACAAATATAAGTATCCCATTCTATTATGACGTACATACATATGAAGATATACTTACATACTTATATACACACATACACATGTACAAGCAATATATTGGCGCGGATCATCGGGACCCAGATTTTTGGATTCGGGAAGGCATTTAAGTTCAAAAAATTTCAGAAAATATAACCAAAATTATGGTACAATAAACAGGTAATATAATGTTAGCAGCTGATTGGAGTTTTTTCTTATAAGTGGTCCATAACAAGTCAAACTTTGTTTACAAAACATACTTTTTTTTTAAAAAAAAAAAAAAAACAACTTTGTTATACAACAATATTTGTTTACATTTTGTATATTTCTAATTTCTAATTCTAATTTTATTAACGCGATTTGGAAAACATATGAACATACATACTAGAAAGGAGACGTTGTGTTTTAAAAGACAGGAAAAGGTCGGATCTTGATTTTATATCAAATTGGAACCGAACTTCGGCATGCCGCTTTCTGCAAACGGTTGGGTGCGTTCCGACCATTTGTTGCATATTTGAAGGTATACCACGAGAGTCTTTTCCAAATTGTTTGACCAGGAGCAATGTTTCCTGAGGTTCCGTTGTAGTATGATGCGTCTTGCACTGTTTGCGTTGGCAACAAATGTATTTATCAAGCAAAATGTACAATCAAGCATGATACTCGTACAATCATTTTTAGAGGTAGTTTTACTCCCTCATTTCAGGCGCCATATTAACCATTTGACAAAACAGAGATCCGGATTTTCGTGCTACCAATTCCTTATTAAAAAAATCCTCTATTTTTTCACATTAAGAAAAACAAAGTCAACAGAAACAAAATTTGAATATGTGCAAAGCTGAATTTACATATGTACATGAGACGATTCTAAAATTGCTTGCCTGAAAGGACATATGTACATATGTACATATTGTATGTACATATCGTCGCCTAGATAAATAACTATCGTTTTGCGAAAATTATGCCAATTTGAGTTAATAATGCAGTTATACTAAACTAATCAAGACTTTTTAAATGACGTTATCAGTTTTGGGATTTCTCTGAGTTTCCGAAATATTGAGTAAAATTTTGTTGCAGGATCGACGCCATTTCGTCCAATTTTGTCGAATGTCACAAACATTTTTTATGTACGTTATTGCTTAATATAAATTACGTGCTTTAAACAATTGGAAAATATTGTCAAATCCTCAAATTACCTCTTAAGATTTCAAAAATTTAGTCGTATATTTTGTAAAATTTGTTCATATTGTCGCACTGATAATTAAATGTTGTATTGCAAATAAAGTTAATAATGCAGTTACTCTTCTTTTATAAAGCCGTTTCAAATGGGTAATTCGTTTTTTGATATCTTATTTAGTTTTTGATATATTGAGTATAATTTGTATGACATTTTGTCATTTCCTACAAAACTTTTGCTAAATATGACATACGACAAAAATTTACTGAAAAAAATCCTTCATAAATTCAAAGGTAATTAAAAATAAACAAAAACAATTAAATAGTTTAAGATTTTCGTGAACAAGTAATTTTTTTGAGGCTTGGGAAAAAATCTATTGTCCCTTTTTGAGAAATTGAGTTTCAAACTGCAATTGCGATTTCCTAAAATTTAACATACGACATCTAATAGGGCTTGATTTAACCCCAATATACTGTTTTTTTTTGGAATTCTATTTGATCTTATAGTACAGCATTAAATACACGTAACTGTGACTTCCTATCGTAGGTTCGGTTTAAAGGATAGGCCACAAATTGTACATTTACATTCTTCAATAAAATGCCTTTGCATTGGTGAAAAAAATAGACATCCAATTATTGAAACATATGCACATACATAAACATGTAAAATTTACGCAATTTGTGTTTGTAATACAATAAAATTAAAAATAAAATCTCCAATGTCTTTTTCAAAGTAGTGGCAATATTGGGCGTCTGCCGTAGAACACTGTTTCTGTCAAAAATTTAAAAGTGAAACTACCTCTAAAAATATTTGTATCATGGAATCAAGTACATTTTGTTTACATTTAGAATTATAAAAGATGAAGGGTGATGGACCACAACAAATCAAAAAATATACCCCAGGGTTGCATTTCTGCCTCCAATTGCAATAATTAAACAAACAAATAGTTTGACTTATGTGAAGTTATTATAAGCATTATTTAGTGATAGATATCGGGACATATGGAGAAAATTTAATCAACTTCGGAATAAGTAGGTTGGGGCCTTAAAAATTGTTTACACAGGATTAGAAGAAAACTAATAAATAAGTAGCTGGCTGATTTTATTTTAAATTATTTTACCGATCCAACTTATCATTACGTTAATTCTCTACTACCCTCCCAAGACCTTTTAAGAAACCACATTTTTCAATTTCATTTTAGTACGATGCATTAAAATACATTTTCGTACAACGACTTAACTAGAAAAGCACTATATAAAGTTTTGAATTTTGATTTAATAACATTTTTATACTTCTCCTGTTAAATACAACAAAAAACAGGTAGCAGCAACAAAAAAAGTAATTTTAATTTATTATTCAGATTTAAATTGTCGAATTTGATATTAAATTTAGATGCTTTCAGAACAATTCAAGGTAGTTGAAAAACAATTTTTTGAAACTTTTAAAAGCTGCTACTTCTGCTGCTACTTATTGATTATGCCTCGATTCGTAGAGACCAAGGCATTTTCAACAGGTAGGCGCAGTAGAAAAATTAAAAAAAAATTATGAGCTCTGTGTTTTTTTTTTGCTTTAAAAAGCTAAAGTTTCAAAAATATTTCATCAACTACCTTGAATTGTACTGAAAGCATTCTTATCACAACGAAATTCAAATTTTTTCAATTTAAATTTAAATAAAAAAATTTAAAAAAAATAGTTTGTTGCGCCTACCTATTTGATATGCCCTGATAGAGACATTATTAAATATTTTTTAATTTTTTTTTTTCAAAAAATAACAACAATCGCTTGCGCAGGATTCAACATTTATACAAAAATGTAACTATTGAAACAAATTAGAAAAACCATTTGACTCATTTTAATAGATCTACGTACTGCAGTGTGTAAAAAATTGGTATCATTTTTTATTTCGTATAAGCAGAGAACTTGTAAGTAATGAAAAGGCGCAAATGTTACTGTTAAGCTATTTGAGTACATTTTATTTCTGAAAGATTTCAGATTAATCAGATGTCAAAAAGCACGAGAACACAACAAATTCACTAATCGAAATCAACATCGATTAGTTGTGTGAGAATTTTCTTACAAGTTCTCTGATAGTACAGCGGATTAAGAACCAGCGGCTCCCCAGGCTAGGTCTCGTCGTTCGAATGGATGAAATAGTTGCAGCCCTGAAGGTTTTTGACGCGGTACCCGCTGGTGGTAGCAGAGGAAAAGGAAGACCTCCTCTGCGTTGGAAAGATCAAGTGGAAAAAGACTTGGCTATACTTGGGATTTCCAATTGGCGCCAGTTAGCACGAGATAGGGACAGCTGGCGTGCTTTGTTGACCTCGGCCAATTAAGTGTTAGCACTAGAGTTCAAATGTATATCGATATGTAATATATATACATACATATCTTATCAAGAGATCTTATGAATTTCACAATTGTATACGAGATTATATTGTGAAAAATTTTTTATAATGTCTGTTCTAATATATTAGTTTATAAATAGACATAATTTTTACTATGAATTGGCGACCTTCGATAACGATTGAAGAACGAACGTTAAGCTGCAAAAAAACTTAGTTTAGGGAATTTTTCAACACTCGCCACATCAATGGGCTCTTTACGCTATGTATGCAAGTACGTATCGGCATAGAAATTCTATGTAAAATGTAAAAAATGGTTAATTCAAACTGGCGGAGGTTACCCATACGACCCGGCTGACTGCGAGAATCTTTGGATTTTGCAACCAAGTCGAAAATCTTTTCATGTGTCATAACGAACTAAAAAAAAAATTAAGTTGAGAGTATCTGTAAAGTGTGTTAAGCGGTAAAGGAGCTAAGAAAATTCCATGCACCCATACATGCACCCTTACATATAAGGTGCGAATATAATATTTGAAAGTTATGAAATTGAGAAGATAAAAGAGAGTTAGACCACTTATGTACATATGTAAATTACAATTATGATTAAATTGGTTCACTTGCTGCCAATTTCGTATAATTTTCATGTTTTTTGACCTTACACTAACACAAGAGGATTGCTTTGTATTCACCTCTAAAACGTGCCGCAAAGCGTTCTTAATTTAAAAACAACTTCTAAGTAGAATGAAAATTAAAAAAAGTATTCTTAGGATTTTTTTTTTTTTGTATGCTAAAAATTGACATTTGTTATTTAACTCATTGCAATTTTCTCATTTTCTGACCATGACCATGAATCCGGCTTCGTCGCATGACGCATCACATTTCATTGCAAAGTTTACACCTATTTATTTCGCGCTCGAATTATAAGGAATTCATGACATAATGAACTTTACGGTACACTGCCGAAAATTACTTAATATACGCGTAAAAACAAACAAACCAATATAACTAAAGGTAGAGTAATTATTAAGCGAAGTATATGTATGTATGTTTATATGTACATAGGTATGTATATATGCAATACATCTGTTAAGTACAAGTCGTAGTACAATGCGAATAAATAATTTGCCTTGTAAACGTCCATGTGTCCATATGCATACTTGTTTTAATACATACAAACAACATTCGAAGTATCTTTCTTAGCTGGCTTAGAATTAATAAAGATTATTGTTGCCACATGTGGTTGTAAGGTGCGTTTAAGACATATGTATGTATGTACAAACATGCGTAGTTAAATATGTATTTGTATGAACGTACAAAAATAATTGTTCACGATACCATCGTATGATCAGCAGACCTTAAAGAAGGCCGCCAGCAAGTGAATTTCAGTTAATAACAAAAATCTTTTAATTTCTGGTGACATTCGTTAAAATAATATACTAATATATATGTGAATCAAGTTCAATTTATTGCGCAACAAAGACCCTCATAGAAACACCAATAAAAAAGCCAAAATACTGCAGAGCTTCGATGCCATCTCGCTATCAGCAGTCCTAGCAGTCTAGGCAATAGTAACAACTGTTTACAAAAAAAAATATTATTTCTTCAATATTTAAATTATAAACTATGTACAGTATTGCCGCAAGCTAAAGTAAAGTTTAAAAATCAGATCTTATCTACTAACTTTTGTCAGACCATTTTACTAAATTTTTTTCACATCACTCTACACCTTTTCCAACTGTATTTCAGAAAAACACAAATGTATTTCAGAAAAGGCCAAATGTATTTGAGAAAAACACAAATGTATTTCAGAAAAGGCCAAATGTATTTCAGACAAGCACAAATGTATTTCAAAAAAGGCCAAATGTATTTCAGAAAAACACAACTAAAATTCAGAAAAACCCAAATGTAATTCAGAAAAACACAAATGAAATTCAGAAAAACACAAATGTATTTCAGAAAAACGCAAATGTATTCCAGAAAAGCACAAATGTATTTCAGAAAAAACGAAAGTAATACATTTGTGATTTTCGGAAATACATTTGGAATATTCTGAATGCATTTGTATTTTTCTGAAATACATTTGTGTTTTTCTGAAATACATTTGCGTTTTTCTGAAATACAATTGTGTTTTTCTGAAATACAATTGATCTTTTCTGAAACACATTTTCGTTTTTCTGAAACACAGTTGGAAAAGGTGTAGTACTTATTTATTGTGTTTTAAGCTCTCTTTTGAAATCTTCACAATCTTAAACTTTTTTTAAAGAATAATAACAGCCTTCTCATTGCGAGACAATTATTATCACAACAAAGTATCTTAGAGAGTTAAACTTTGCATATGTACATATGTATGTATGTATGTATGTATTCCTGCTTTCTATGCGAAAAAAAAATTTCATAAACATTTATTTTAAAAATAAAAAATTAAAAATAAAGACAGAGCTTTTGATAATAATGAAAATAAAATTTGAATTTCTAAAATCAAAATAAGAAATTCGTTTGCATTGTAAACAACTGAAAGAAATTTACCAGAATTTGATTATATGAATGTATAGACAGTTTTTCTTTAGCAGAATGCTTGCTGAGGCTTCGAAGGATATCATTAGGCTATTTTTTGGGGCTACATTTTGGATAGGCTCTCACTAGCACAAAACTTCGCTTTATTGATATCCCTCATTTAAATTTCGTTCACAAATAGTTTGGAGGAAGAAAATATACAAAAAAAAAAAAAATTCGATTCAGGTCTTATTTCCCTTACAGATTTCCATATGTATATGTATACGTACAGCTTGATGCACCTTAATAATCAAACACATATATTTATGCAAATACGTAAGTGTCTGCAGATGTAATTGAATTTCTTAATAATTTAATCTGATTCATATAAGTGTCGGTTAACTGAACTGTATCGCCGGCTGGGTTCCATGACTCGCAGACAAGATTGATAACATTAAAGAAAAAGGCAAATCACTTAAAACAAATTAAAATACATTACAAAGTTAAGATACATATTGATATTGGTTGGTTGGTAGGAGAATTGTCCTTATAAGTTGCCCGGATCACAATAGGCACCGAGAGCCACCGTTTTGATACACTTTCTCTGGAACTTCTAACATTATCTGTTGTCTAGTAAGTTCCTTCAAACCATTTATGTTTGGCATGGAGCATTTGGAGATATGCCTGAGGGTTTGCATGAAGCTGCTTCCTACAGTTTAATGTCCTTTATGTGGTAATTTAGGGCTATTTCCCTACATCTTTCTACGACAGCGTGGATTGTACCAGATACCCATTTTGGCTGTCTGTTACTGTTGCTCTTATTCTGTCGGTGTCCTTCCTTGATCCCTGTAAGTGTTTATTTGTTTTGTTTTGTCGTATGCGGTCATAAAGTTTAGCAGGTTGAGGATGCTTTTTTGAATAATTCCCAGTTAGTGCTCATTCAATAAAAGCAAAGGAACGGAAAGAAGGGAAACAAACTTGGTTTGCTTTGAAAGTCTGTTCTCATGATTATTGCAAAAGTGAGACCTCACATTTTAAGTAATGTCTTAAACTAATCGAAAATTTATTTCGCAATATTTTATTTTTATACTACTTCCCATAGAATTCGCTTTTCAGAAAACTTTAATTCCTCCACCCACTAAAACACTTGTTGCGAAGTCGTTGACATTGAAATAAGTGTTTAAATGGATTTAAGGCAAATTTTCAAAGTAATTTCAATAGAAATTTGCATATGTTTATTTAATAATATACACATATGCATATATTTTTGAAAATATATACTAATGTTCATAAAAAAAACACACACACACGCAAGTGTCGCAACGTCACTAATTATTTTTTCGTTTTTTGCAGACGTTTAAAATTTTCTCATTAAAATTTTCGCATTGCTTTGTTTATATTTAATTTTTATTATCGCTCTATTTTAGCTCGAATTATTCTGCATAATTTTTATGAATTTTAACTAACTACTTTTACACGCTCCGCTAGCGCCACTGGCAGCTGCTCTGCTAATTTTTTTATACTTCTTTTTGATTCTTAAATAATTAAGCGATATGAATTACTCTCGGTCGATGGCAGAGAGACTCATTAGCCGTGCCGCCGTCAATTCGCGGTTTTTGATCCGCTCAGGCAGCTTCGCATGGTTACTCTTTGCTGCTCCGCAAACCAACAGCAAGCTATTGCCAACTCTTTAAGCCAAAAGCTACCAAAAATTATTACAATGCTAATAAGCGACCAACTAATGTTTGGCAAGGGGGAAAATATTAAATAAATACCAGCCCCAGAGTCGGGATGCGCGCATTCGCATTGTGTTTACAAAACTAGAAAGTCTGCGGTTTGTTAACTAACTAAATAGAACTCATCAGGCAGCCAGAGCAATTGAATGCTTAAGGCTTTGAATAAAAAGCGTTTGGAGCAGCATTAAATATTCTAAGTTCAGAAACATACAAACAAATTACAGAAAGTTGGACCAATGTGGTGTTAAAGTGAAGTAAAATAATTTTACAATTTTTATTAAATATTGTGTTTGGTGAATTTATTGAAATTTAATTGTACAAAGTGTACGCACGCCAAAATTAAGGATGAAGCAGCTCAAGTTGGTATGTAAAAAATACTGACTGACTGAATAAAAATTTAAATAAGCTATTACTGCCAATCTGAATAAATTCATTGCAATTTCGATACACTGTACACGCTAGCAACGTAAATCAAAAATAAGAATTGATTATAGCGATTGTGCGTTGCAGTTCTTGGAGATCTTCTGCGGTAGTCGGAAATACATCATTACTTTTTATATTTATTTTTAATTCGGTTTTTAAATACTAACATACATAGATAGTTTAATAGAGGAATATTACTTGATTCAGATAAAGGTTTTACGCACTTTGTGCTTTAGAAGGACTATAGAGAAAATTAAAAATTATTTCAAAGTAATATATTAAGAAAATCCAGTAAAGCTGGAATGACGCGGTCGCATGGAGCTTTAAAAAACAAAGGAAAGGTTGTTTTTATGGGATTCAGTCTTTATACTGATTTCGTGGATTCTGTGGATTCTGATTTCGTGGATTCTGTAATTTACTAAAAGAACGTTTCGTAAAACTTTCTAATTGTAAATGACATCGCTTTAAAGCCGCTTTCTTTTTTATCCTTTTTCGGATATCCAGGTTGAGAATAACTAGAAATAAAAAAAAATAAATTTTACATCGAATTTAAAACAAACTTTAAATTTGGAGAATTACAATTTTTCCTAGCGCGTCAGAATGACACCTAGGCCTTCAATGCGATTTGTGAATATAATCACAATTGATAAATCTAAAATATATACTCTTTATTTTCAATTTGATCGTTTTAAAAAGGGCATCTTTAGTTTAGAACTTGTTTCTTTATAACAGAAAACTTTTTGCAGATTTCCAAAAATATCATACGCAAAACTATCAGCAAACGATAAAAGTAAAATTAAAAGTGTTGAGTTTTAATCAGTTGAAAATAAACTAAAATATGTAGATTCTCATGGGAGTGGGGGTTTCGGTAATCTTCTCAAATCCCAATCCACAGTATGCCCCCTCTGAACAGACTGCAATTAATTATCTTCTGGCATCCTCCCAATCAATACGCAGTATTACCACTTACAGTATTACCACTTACAAAATGCTAGTTTTTGGGATATTTCAATATGGATTGCTTTGGAACACTTCCTTTACACTGCATTCAGATTTTCGCATTTGATTCAGCGTTGGGTTTATCACATGAATTTCACAACAACATAGCTCCATTTTTTTAACATACATACATTCATATCCACTAAATATAAAAGCATCAGAACTTAATTCATGATTCAATTATTAATCACTTTTTTGTCAAACGTCTATCCTAGCATCGAAACCGTATTGCTTCTTTAAAATAATACTCGTAATACGCGTAGCAATAAATTGAAAACTTCCTGATATCAAAAATGGACAGGCAACACTTTGTGTTTCTAATGTGCGCGTGAACAATGAGTTCAAATTCGGCTATGGTTTTATTAATATTAGTGAATCTTTTTCTAGGAATACTTTTCTCGCTCATATAAATTTACTCTGTCACAGTAAGTAGAAAGTTAAGCAACTTCTGGAAAGAATAGGTTAAAATAAATTTAAAATAATGTGACTTAATAGCGAGTCTGATATCAGAATCAAGATTTTGTAAAAATTAATTGTAAAATGAGAAGATTCGCTTTCTTGAGTTGCGAAATATTATGGTTTTTTTACAAACATGGTATTCTGGGTCTTGGTAGGACATAGAGCACCCAGAGGTTAATCAAGACTCCATAAAGCCACTTACTGTTTATCGGAATAAAACTTTAGATCTTTTACCATCAAGGTGTACTTCATAAAATGAAGAATAATACCCATAACAATTGGTATTTTAATAAAAGGATTAAGGGGGTCCAGCCATGTAGCGCGATCAAAAAGTTGATTTTTTTTTCTTATTTCACTAATGAATGAGTCTACCTTTGAAGAATATATGTAAGTATGTATGTGTGTACGAGGGGCTTGCGGTATTGAATTAAAAAAAAGCATCCAACATATTAACACGATTCAACGTTCATTTTGTAGATTATGAAAATCTTCTCTATGTGAACCTCGAAAATTTTATAAATACTTTATTATATAATATTTTTATAAAATAAATGACAAAAAAAAATGTTAAAAATCCAGTTATTTGAAGTTTTTGAGGTTCATAGACTCAGAAAAAATATTAAATATAAGAAGGAGCCATGTATCTATGTTTCAGACAAGAATTGTGAACGCTATCCCGCTCGCAAACTGACAACTTTTGCAAGGAAATGATTTACGACACCATTGATAACTCCACATTTTTTAATAGTTTTGAGCCAAAAAATCATATTGTATAGTTAATTTGATTGTTTAAATAAACTTCAAAGTTTGGTTAATTGTACTTTTTTCATTTCGCCAAAAAAAATTTTTTTTCGAAAGCATCTTTAATCAGCTCTATAGATAGCCGGACTCCCTTAAACCTAAAAGATGTATGTATACAACGTAAGCATCTTTGTTGCGAACTATTTTCAAATGAATAACTTAAGTAGTTCAAGATAATTTTTAATGATCAGCCGGTAATATTTGCAATTTTCCATTAGATCTTTTAGTTCATTAAAAAATCGATTCTAAATTTAGAGGCTGGTTTAAAAATAAAAAAAAATATCTATCATTTTATTTTGTAAACGCTGTTATTATATTTGTTAATTCAAATGAAATGTCTGCAGAATTTCTAAAATAAAAATCAATACATTTATGCAAAAATAAATGCGACCCCGTTTTTCACATTTCGTAAAACAACCCTTTATAAGGGAGTGCAACATGCACGAATTGTCAGCGTTATTTTTCTGTTTTATAGTCGCCAGTTTGGCAACTGTGATAGTTGTTGGAAAACGACAGTGATCGTCTGACAATTGCCCGGAACATAGCGACATCACTAAACACCTCCACAACTCGTAATATTTTCTATTTTAACGCTCAAATTTGCTCATTTGCATTTGATTCAAAACAGAGTTGATGACGTTTACAAAAAAAATACACATGACTGCAGACAATTCATTTTAAGAACAGTCGAATTGTCACTGACCACACGGAAAATGCCTGTCGTGATAAAATTGTCACTGTCGCTTTCTGAAATACACCCTAACTGTAAGAGTTATTGCTTGTTGCAGTAAATATATAGAAATACATTTTTTTTTTTTTAATTATGATTTTTTAATTGAAGTTTACACTCTTACTTTCGTACATAAAATATGCTTGCATTAAAAAATATAAAACTGCATATGTTTTAGCCTTAAAGTTTTACACATCACCGAAATACTCACACTAGCAAATGGCAACAACAAAGTTCATAAAACAATTTGATACAAATGGAAAAACGCAAATTACATTTTTATACTCCCGCGAAAATTACCACAACACATTTATTAATTGTCCACATACAAAAGTTCAGATTCGGTGCACGCATACAGATATACATGCAAAGGTTTAATATTTATATTGTGTATGATTTTTTATGAACCGCAACATAAGCGGAAGTGGTTCCTGATGCTTGACTAGCAATGCGTGAAAAGCGCGAGCGCGCTGTTTCAACACATGCTAAGTACATACATACACACACACGTGCATAAATATAAATATTTGACCAATTGACTTTTCTACCATGCTGCAAGTTCCATTGTAGTGGCCGCTACTTTAGTTGTTTTTATATATATTTTTTTGAATTGTTTATATTTAGGCAGCACAAGCTAATCGGTATTGCCGCCGCCTCTCAGGGCTGCTGATGACATAGAATGATGTCAATGTTATTTATCATAATTTTGTTATAAAATAAAAAACGAGCAGAAATTAAAAAATAAGTTTAAAAATTGTGATTAAAACGTATACACTCCGCTTTAAAGCTTATATAAGCTAAATTTTGTTTTACTACACAAAAAATTGTGACCAGAGTAGCAAACGATGAAAAATTATTTATTTTGCTGCATTAATTAGATCCGGTTTAGCTAATTATGATGGTACATAGCTTTGATATGGACAGTTTTGTGGGTGATGGGTGATGGTGACAACGGGAACACCAGCGAAGTGTTAGTAAGCGCGCTCGCTACGCTTAACCGTTTATTTGCCAAATGAGACAGAGTAATAGTGTACTTTTATTGTTGTTACACAATCGAAGCGAGCGTGCTACTATTTTAAGTTAAACGACTATGTGGAATTATGATTTAGATTTAACGAAATATCGGACGTTTTGGTGGCTTGCATTTATGTTTTATATAATAATTTAACAAACAGATTTTTCAGATTACTAGTGTATTCTACATTTAACGTATTTACATCAATTTATATAAATGTATTAATATTTGCATATATGTATGTACATATGTATGTATGTATGTATAAACACTCGTATGTACAATTCTGTTTTAAAAGTTGTGTGATTATTATGGCACATTCCTCTAATCGCTGCCCCAAATAGCTGCTGAATTGTAAAATTTAATTGAACTAAAGCGTTTGCGATCAACGGCGCACACACGAAGTGACTGAACAGTGTTGTGGCGGGTTCATGGCATGAAGATCAATCGATAATGAGATTATTGCTCTGATTTCTCTGCAACTATTTTTTTGATGCTCTGCCATGCGAGATTTAAGCGTTCTACCATTAACTACATTTTACTCTTAAATTTTTAATACATGAGCAAAATTTTTAGAACGAGGTCAAATGGCATTTATCAATACCATTGTGAACAAATTAATGTGGAAAATCAAAAAAAAAAAGTATTTCAATTTCTACACATTATTTTTAGTTGATTCTTTTAATATCTAATAGTATTTTTAGTAAATATGAAATTAATTGCCGTTTTTTTTAAAACAACAAGACAAATGGAAGTTTAAATCGAATCGTACAAAATTAACTTTTCATTTGTGCTTCGATTCAGTCGAATAAAATATTAAAAGTCATAGTCGAAATAGTGTCAAGTAACATTCAATTATTGTAGGTTATTTTTGCTCAATCAATTATGGTAAAAAACGGTGCGAATGGCTTAAAATATTATTTTCTTTGGCTGCAGATCTTGAGAGGTCCTAAAAAATAAATAATTCCAGAAGTAATTTAAAGCAAGGATGCATTTTAACGTTAAATTTAATCGTTCCGAAATGTTTTCTCTTGTTTCGGTTGAAACATTTCAAAATATTATCGTTAAAGCAATTATCATAATAAATTTCATTACGTTTTTAACCGAAACGAAATGCTGGCGTTAACGTTAAAACGTTAAGAAAAACGCTGGAGATTCACTCGTCGCAAACAGAAGCGCTGCATACTTTTAGGCACATTAAAATTAACGAAAACGAAAATTTTATAACGTTGCAACATTAACGATTTGATTTCGTTTTGATAACATGGCGCCGAAACGCAACAAACTCATTTCGTTAAGTTAATTTTGCTCGTTAACAAAACAAAATGGTATCGTTTCGTTTGTTGAGCAGCCCTGATTTAAAATCATAAAGTAAATTCATATTAGCATCTCTATTCCGACGAATACGACAAAACTTATCGCATGACTATTGAATTCACTTTGGCGCCTAAAATTATGCCAAAAAAGCCCCTCCTGATAAAACAAAATAATTATTCTTATATACTCAGTAGGTTATAACAATAACATTGCATTTGCAATAATCAAGACTCAGTTTAAACGACAAAGAGAGTAAACCTTGCACTGAAAAACTGACACTTAGGGTTTTAACTAAATTCAAACGGCCGATCTGGCAAGGTTAAACTGATTTTAACCCATCAGCTGTGCGCGAAGGGCCCTTTATACTTAGTTTAAAGTTGACTGAAAAACTGCAAACAGAGTTCAACTTGCACTGAAAAACTGGTCCTGAGTGTGAAAATTAAGTTTCTGTGGCATAGTTTAAGGCTGCTAAAAAGAAAATTGCAATTATACATAGGTGCATAGTCATATATTTGTGTTTTCTGTGAGAAAGAAGCATCGAACCACTAAAAACTATCAGTACAGGTCTTGAACTTCGATATACGAGTAGTTCTTACCATCTAAGTACCCGCAGTACTTCTTTTGAGTTTTTTATCGGGAGATGATTTGAGGACTTACAACTTGACTATTTCTGGATAAAACCTGAACTTAATAGATTATTTTCATTACCGCCTTTGTCGGCCTACGTTTTAATACTTGTTACTTCCTCATAAGACTTCTTCTTGCGTTGCAGAATATGCATAACAATAATCAAGCTTAACTTTGTCGTTGACTTAGGTAATATGGTTGTTGATATTACTACAACAAGAATGGATAACTCTATCAACAGCTACCCAACAACAAACCAGCTCGAAGACTCAATCTTCTTTAGTACAACTGTATGATTCCAATCGTGGAGATGGAGCATCGGCGGCGAGGCCATCAGAAAGTGCACTAGGCTCAATATATCGCAAAAGTCGGCAATCCAGATGCGTTCGCTGCTATGAAGAACGGTAAGTGGGGCTTAATGACGAGCAAAGAACCTGTAAGGCATACCTTTAAAACACCACTTATTTTCAATTTTAGTTACGGCGATGATCGCAGTCGTTATATGGGCAGTGGCGGGTACTCTAGTCGATCAGCAGACAATTGGTATGGAGAAATTAATTATCTTAGTATAACTTAATAAAACAAATTGTATGACTAATACTTATACAAATCTTAATACAATTTTTGTTTTCAGGTATTACCCATATGAACGCGCAGAAGATCGTTATCGTTCTGAAGATCGCTACCGTTCTGATGATCGTTACCGTACTGACGATCGTTATCGCTCAGATGATCGTTACCGTACGGATGATCGTTATCGCTCAGATGATCGCTATCGCTCCGATTATGATCGTTATTCCACCTCCTACTTACCAGGATCATCGTATAATCGTGACAGGTACGTAAATCGGTGAACAATTATTGAATTCTTTAATTATTTCAGCCCCTCAGGTTATCATTATAAATTATAGCTGTAACTAGCGAAAAATTTATTTTTTATTCGCTTTATACGGAAAGTCAAAAATTTAAGAAAAACTATTATATATACGTGCGTGGGTGGAACTGCTGGCAGTTTTCTTAAGAGGAAACTAGCCTTTATGAATACGAATTTCTTCCTCTTTCCGATTCAAACCCAGTTATGTATATACATATGTACATCAAAAATGACATTCGAGAGGATTTTTAATACTCATTAACGACAATTTCGAATACTTACTAGGCATTTAATCTGAAATGTTTCTGGAAATTTTCTTTTTGCGCAGACGATGTTAGAATAAATAACGAAATTAAACCACAGGGTAAATTGTCTTCGATATGCAATTCATAAATTTTTTCAATTAATTTAAACCGATTTGGTTTGTGATTTAATTCGTCGAACAAATAAAAAGTAAAACTTATTTGTGATTTAATTTGTCAACGAAATTGAAAATAGTATTTTTGAGGGTTCAATTTCTTCACAAAATGTATTACCTTACGACGTTGTTAGCTAGAGCAATGTGGGTTACTTAACAAAAGTTAAATTTTCGAAAAACATTCGTGTTTATGAATTGATACAACTTTCAACTAAAAAATCAATTTAATTTTTGCAATTTACGATTTGGTATACTAATATCGATTTTGTGGGACTTATCGATTCAACTTCGATAAAAAAAAACTAAAGAACATTGGCAAATCCCATTGTACTAATTAGATTTTTAAGCCACAACAACATTTTACAATCCCAACATGAGTATATGTAATTAAAAAGTTCATTATTAGGGTGACGTCACCCATAATGATTTTAGGTGATACGCTCGCGTGTTCACTTGCTACAGAAATGTTTGCATATTGCTACGATAATAACTATGTACATACTCGTATGTATGTTTCTATATTTGTATGCCATTAATTATCCAAATACTATTTTGTGTATATTCGTACATAATTTGTATGTTGTTCTGTTAACTACTCCAAACAAGCATTCTGAAATTTTCAGTTTTTTTATAGTTCGCATTGAAACTCTATTATCATATTTCCATTCTTTCGCACAGAGATGACCGCTTAGGTTCAAAAACCTACGATCGCTCCGATGGACGCGGCTATGATCGGTACGATAGGCGTGGCGGTTATGATCAGGATCGTTATGGTGATAATTATCGTGGTAGGATTTACGAGATTTTTTGTACTAAAAAGCTATAACTTTTTAACTGTATACATATTAACTTTCTTACATAGATCGTTATTATGAGCGTCAGCGCGGCGGCAGCTCCGATCGTGACAACTACGATCGCTCTTCGTCCTCACGCTATGACTATCGCAATTATCGCCCCTATGATGATACCTACAGGTAATGTAACGTGCAGTATTTTCCAAGATGTTATACATTTAAAGTTTAATTGTTTTAAATAATCAAAAAACGTACGATTAACTTCTCTCTGTGAATACATATCACTCTTTTAAGATTCCTTGATATATGTATGAGTATATGTACATATCATGCAACATATCTTTTCTTATTTTCATTACATATTGTCTTTCTACCGTCACTGTAAAATACTGCAAAACATCTACAACACAAATTTGTAATATATCAAAAACAAAAACTAAACAAAACTACAAAAAAAACTATACCAAATAATCGTTAAACATCAACACCAAAAAACTCTCTGCCTGTTCGTTTGCACTTGTTCTTCTTCTAAACTAAACAAATACGTATGTATGTATACATATGTTTGTATATAAATATATATGAATCCACCGCTTCTAAATGCTCGCACCTCCACATGAAATCGCTTACGCTCTTTTGCCCTCATGCTCTCGTTCTCCTCGCCAATATGATCTCCAGAGGGCAATCAGGTTTCGATAACTCCGGACGTGGCTATTATTTTGCAGGCGAAGATAGCGATCGTCACCGCTCTTCGTCCAAATCTGGCTACGATCAGCGCGCCCCTTCATCACCCTGTGGTGTTCAGGTCACCGATTGTCCGTATTCTGCCAGTGGTGGCAGTGGCGGTGGCGGTGGCGGTGGCAGATATAGCGGTACAACTCAAGTCACCTCGCGTCCCATAAACAGTCAACATGGTTATGATTATGGTTACAGTTATGGTGTAGGAGATAGTCGTGGTAGAGGAGATGGAAGTGGGAGCGGGAGCGGCGCTGGCGCTGCGCCGCGTAACATAAGTGCAAATAATAGTAATTATACCAGCGATACTAAAGGTTGGAGTTATGTAGATCAGCGTGATAAGGACGCCGAGAACTCGCGAGGGGATGGTAGGGATGGGGATAGAGGACGTGGACGAGAACGAGAGCGGGGCAGGGATCAGCAGAGGTAAGTTGTAGTGCTTAGAGATCGTCAAGGTGTTGGGCATTGTAAATATCATAACAAATTTTTTGGAAACTAGTCGGGAATGGAAGAGAGAACAAGTATGGTAGGCATTGCGTATACTTAACTTTAACCAGCTCAATTTTTTAGAGTGAGAAGACTATCGCGACTTTGAGACACATTTTCCATGCGCAAGATTTTAATAGATCGTTTTTTTTTTGTAATATGTATGCATCACCACGTTAATGCAAACGACACAGACACCAAAGGCGCTTGGATTTTATATCCCTAAAGTGGCATTTTTCCAAAACATATCGCCAAGTTATTCTGAACAACCTTTTTATTCTTAAAGTAAATTTATCAATCCTTTTTTTCGGTTTTGATCAACGACGCAACGTTCAGGACTTTTGTTCTCATTTCGCTCTCATTGGAAACATTTCCAAAATATTCGCTCACGTTCGACTCGAATTCAGAACTTTAACAAAAGTTTTGAATTAATTTTTTTTTGCTTTTGAGAACGTTCTTAAGAGATTTGTTCTCATTTTGCTGTCGTCAATACTTTTGTTCCCATTTTGTTTTTTAGCTGGAAAGTTCTTAGTATTATATTTTGTTCCCGAGCAGAATTAAAGCAAAACTGGAACGCATTCTCAAACCATCAAAAATATCAATAACATTTAGCGCTTAATATTTATGCTTGGAAACCATTATTAAATTTTTCATGAAAAATAAAAAAAAAGCTTTTTATCAGTAAATAATTGTGGTTAAATATTATTATTATAAATTTGGCGCTTACACTGCATAGCTCAGTGTTTGGTCGAGCTTTTCCTACCATTTGTAGTGTGCGTATTTATGTTATACAAATGCAGGGACTTTTGAGGAGCTTTTTCATAGCAGAAATACCATCGGAGATTTTCCATTGCAAGCCGAGGTGTGACCGCTATTAGAAAAAACCTTGATCCCAGCGGCATACCAAGTTATAGCACGCAGCGCTATACACGTGGCCAAAGCGGTCGATTGTGTAATTATGACTACATACGAGTATACGGTTGAATTTTTCTCTTTGCAAAAAAAAAAACCTCAAACCCGAGGTATAATTTAAATTTTACTTTTGGGCAATCGACAACGAATGTAAAACAATCACTGAATTTGTGTTGGTCATTGGTATGATTGAATCAATGTAAAAGTTTATGTTGAAAGTAATTATTATTCTGGCAAATGCAGAATATAAAAAGAAACTGAAGATAAAAAAAGAAAATAAAGTAGAAAAAATGGGTACATTTTAACTACTTAGAACACTTTAACTTTATTTTTAAAATTGGCTTATAAGCAACTATGCCAAAAATGGGCTAATAGATATTCCGATTTCTATATATGTATGTATGTGTGTAAATATGTACATATGTATACATATATCATAACTCAACAATGTCTGTCTATGATAGTGGGTATCTATGACCAAATAAAATGAGAGCACCCAAAAAGTTATGTCGAATAAATGGTACTTATAAATTTTTTATCGTAAAGGTATATAAATAAATGAATAATACATGATCGTATAAGATCAAAATAATTTCAATCAAATTATATTGAAAAGTATTTTTGATAAAGTTGTTTGCACAGCCACGTGTAGAAACGCACACTCAAATAATCACCCAGCCAACCAATGGAGTCCATAAGCTGTACAATTAGGATTACATGTGCGTTTGTCTACTTTGGAAGGCTTCGAAAAAAATTCGAAAGGGCTGATTTTGGCATATTACCTACAAAGACAATATTGATATAGAAGAGATTGCGCCGACAGCTAACAAAAATTATTTACGATCTGCGCATGTACGTCACACCTGCACTAACGTATTCTCACCAAATATTCACCTCACTCGTGTTGGAATTTTAAAGAAACTTTGCCGATGTGACATCATTTTGAGCAGCTGAATGCCAATATCGTAAAGCAAAAATGTAACGGACCTGCGCAAGGCGCAATCTCTTATTTATCAATCTTGCTACAAAGACTCTTCCATTATTCTTTAAATCATCCCAAGCTAGCCTTGACGGAGCGTTTTGGAATTAATTATGATTTATTGATAGTTATACGCTCCCATGCGATGTGTTTGAAAACTCCCCTTTCGCTCCACATTTAGAGAGCTTCTTCCACTCTCTGTTACTATAATTTCTTTTCACTCTTGCTTCAAAGAGGTCCATATTGGGGTGGCAAGGGGAAACTCATAAAAACAATAACTATTTATCTATTAACTATTATTTAAATATTAAATTGTTTTTTAAGCTACAGAACATAATTTTTTCCTTAAATTCCCCCACTTAAATAACTCTCAAAAAATAGTAAATGATATAAAACAAAACGCGCATTCAGTCAATACTTAAGATTTGAAACAAATGTAAAACTACGAGAAAGATTTTAGTATCACTTTTGCTTTTCGCAAAAAATTTGGAGAAGAGTTGTTTCTATTTCGTTCCTGAGATTTCTGATACCAGTTTGTTCTTCGAGAGAGCAAGCCTGAGATTTTGGTTTCCATTTTTCGTAACGTTCCCAAGGTATTG
Source organism: Philophylla caesio (assembly GCA_963971545.1). Taxonomy (NCBI): domain Eukaryota; kingdom Metazoa; phylum Arthropoda; class Insecta; order Diptera; family Tephritidae; genus Philophylla; species Philophylla caesio. Next base: position 96,054,800 of record OZ020606.1, on the reverse strand, counting down.
TTCCCAAATAATTACCGTTGAGTGCTAGATATTTTTGTTCTCACTTTTGTTTTCGTGAAAACATATGAGCATTCATTTATTTTTATATTGAAGAAGAAAACAACATCTTAATTACTCCTACTTGCACTTTATTCAAATAAAATAAACTGAGCTCCGAAACTGCATATGCTTTAACCATAAATTAAAAAACAAGATAAAATAATTAAATGAAAAATAATTTGCCCAATTCATCATTAGTTACGATTATATGAGTGTGCTTTAAATTGTAACGCCTCAAACTCATTGATTTCCTCTAATATTCAGTAGAAAATCGTATTTATCTGCATATATATCTACTCGTAGTACTTGTCATAATTTTATAATTTGCAATTTAAACAAAATCATCATGTGAATGGATAAAATAATTTAAAGAAGGCTTCTACTCCTCTCACCACTTACAGCTCTTCCTACAGTGGTGGCCGACCGCCACGTCCATTAGGTGGCAGCTATCTCTTCGACCGGGACTCGAATGCGCTGGGAGATGACAAGACAACCGACAATACAGCAGATAAAAGTACAAATATTGGCGGTAATACCGATGGCGTCAACAACATATCATCGTCAGCAAATGCTGGGCAAAATAGCGGATTGAACAATGGCGGCGCTGGTGATGGTGGTGTTGACGGTGATGTCATCAATGGTATGAGCGGCAGCGCAAATTCAATGCAAATGCAAACAAATGGCAGGGATAAGCAATGAACTGATCATCTGTAATATTCAAAGTGGAGAAAGTCAGAAATTTTCAAAAAAAATTTTTTTTAGTATTATTTTATAACTTTGCAATTTTTAAATTATGTATGGTTAAAAGTGAGTTGTAAAAGAGAAAAATAATGTGCAAATAAAGCATTTAATGTAATAAATGTGATAAATTGGTTATGTGAATATAGGGTGGCACAACAAAAGTGCATGTTTAAAAATATTTGCTGTAATAATTTCTAGAAAAAATATCATCCACCGTGCAAATTTTCTACGCAGGGAATTCAGGAGATTTAATGAAAAAACATGTCGTAGACAGGCGCACTACCCGTAGAAATAGCATCACTTCTACGAAGGGAAGTCAGGAGATCATTTAATGAAAAAACATGTCGTAGACAGGCGCACTACCCGTAGCACTAGCATCACTTCGTCACTCGAGTTTTTCTCCATCTCTCTGATACCAATGTTCAGTAACTGAAGTATGCCACGATCAATGAACAATAATGTATTATAATCTTTAACAACCACTTAAAAGCCGCTTTTCAATCACACTTGCATCCAGTCAAAACAACTGTTTGATGTGGTTTACGGGATTGTGGAATAATCGGTCCATATTTTTTCAAAACAGATGTCGGTTTCGATACTTTGTCAGAAAGATGAAACACGCTAAATTTAATACAATTTTTAAATTTACTAAATGGTAGAAAAGAAATTGTATAAAAGCATCGAAAAAACATCTTTCGGCATATTTGTAAGTTCCGTATCATTCACGAGCGACTAAAAGACGTTCTTGTTTGGAATATGCGATTATCGGAAGGCAATGACCAGGTTGTTATTTCTATAATTGCTTTTGTCACTAGGCGTACTAAGGTGTCGTTAACGAAAAAGATATGATATTTTCATTTGCGTAAGCGAATCAATCAAAGTTTTATTTTTCTGAGAACATATGTATGTACATATAGTATGTATGTATGTGTAATATACGAGTAGTTCTTGCACGTAGATAACTATAAAATTAGATTTTGATGATACGTTTTATGGAACAAAATACTCAACACCCTTGCCAAAAAAAATTCCAATAAATCAGCGGTACATTTTAGTCTTTTAGTCTGAAACTTGCACTTTGTTTCACTCAAATTGATTGGGCTACAAAAGTGCATACCCAGAATTTTACTAAAAATCCTGAATAAAAAGATTGAAATTTTGATGACGATTTTTAGAATCTTTTTTAAATTTTTTCGAATTTCGTATAACTTTGAAACATTTATTTATATGGCTTAGGTTAAAGATTCTACTAAATTTTAAATAAAAATTATCTAAAATAAATAAATAAATATAAGCTTCAAAAAATATGATTTTGAAATTCTCTATTTTTTTTGTGAACACAGCTATATACTAATTATGTACGTACATATCGAGCCCTTTGGCCGCTGTGGTCGAGTTGGTAGCGGTGCGTGCTATAACTCGATATGCCTCTGAGTTCAAGGTTCGAATCTCAGACAGTGCAAGCAAAATCTTAAACATTAAAAAAGGGTTTTTTCTAATAGCCGTCCCCCTCGGCAGGCAATGGCAAACCTCCGAGGGTTTTTCTGCCATGAACAAGCTTCTCATTAAATACATCCGCCGTTCGAAATCGAAACTATAGGTCCCTCCATTTGTGGTAGAATATAAAGACGCACACCACAAGTGGTAGGAGAAGCTCGGCCAAACACTGAGCTTATATAGTGTAAGCGCCAAATTATTATTATTATTTACAATCATATGCATTATCTGTGAAAGTTTTGTAGCTCTGGGAAGTACCGTTACACAGTTGCGGCGAAAGAAATTTTAATTAACTCGTTTCTGTTTACATTTTGCTTGATCGCTAACGTTTTTATTTTCTACTTGAGTATGCCTTCGTTTGCATAAAAATTTCGCAATATATATGTTTTTTTAGTACACACTCGTATTATGAGTTAAACCCCCTACGGAAAAAGCGTGAATTTATACTATTCACGAAAATATGCGTACTATAATGAAAGTTTATATGAAGACGGCACTAAAAATGGATATTGCTTTCTGTGGGGGAAGCTGACGAAAAGCGGGGTTGCAAAGAAAAACTCGTGCATGTATTTCAATAAATCATTCTGATTTCAAGTAGTGTTTTCATCTTTATTAAAAATTGCATTTCAAACATTACGTTATGTTGCATTTAAAAGAAACAACTCAAATATGGATATTTTGAAGATTCTGAAACCAAAGAATATGATATCGAACTGACTTCATGATCAAGACGAAAATTTTTTGTATTAAATAATAGCATTCTTCCAGTATATAATAGAGAATTAAGTATCTCATCAGCTTAGTACAAAAATTTAAAAGAACTCGGCAATAAAAATAGAATAACTAAAAAAGTGCACAAGGAATATTTGAATTATTTATTAGAAATAGAAGGAGATAATGGACAATAATTTAAGTTAAAGATTCAAGAAGTTTTGTTAAATATGAAGTTCCTTGTTTTTTTTATTATTGTTAAAAAATAAGTTTTACAATACAAACTGAAGTTCTGGTGTCAATGTATTTGTATGCATTGCCTTAGTTTGCATTATAGACATACATATGTATGTATACGGTATGTCAATTTTGGGCATTTTATTGATCCCGGGATTTTCGAGATTTAAAAACGAAACCCCGGGACAATCTCGGGATCACGAATTTCACGAAGTTTTGATTCGTAATTTAAGAATGATACAAAATTTGAAAAATAAATGGCTATTAAATCCTTTGTTTTCTACAATTCCGGGATTTGGCATGCCTAGTGTGTATATACATATGTAGGTTCATACAAGTTTCTTTTTTTACTTTGTAAATTATTTAAAAAAACAAATATTAATAAAAATTAAATAAATTCATACCACCAATAGTATTTCAAATGTCATTATTTAGAAGTAACCGCCATATTTTTGCGGAATAGGTTAATATTGTGATAGCGACAAAACGTCGCACTACGTTACAGAAACAAAACTTAAACTTATTGCATTGATTCGGGCGAAACCGAATTTTATTTACCCTCGCGATGTATTATTGTATGGGCGGTGCCACGGTCACTTTTCAAAATTTCATTAAAACCCCGTTTCTTTATTTCAAACCGCTGATAGTATTAAACTTTACTCAATTTGCATATTTCAAAACTTCCATTATATGGAAGGTGGGCAAGGTTATCGCCCGATTTCAAAACTTTTTAACGACGATAACAGCGATATCGAAGAAAATTGGTTCTCCAAATTTTGTGACGATACTTTACACCGTTATTGACATTACATACATTTTTTCATGGGCAGACGGACGGACGGACAGACAGTCAGGGCTAAATCGATTCCTCTTTTCATGCTGATCATTATAGTATATATGTATATGTCTATATCTATCTCGATTATTTTATGCTGTTACAAACAACCGTTATGCGAACAAAGTTATAATACAAGCACGCTCGAGTATATAAAACGTTCTCCTGTAAAATTTATTTTTTGTCGCTTACATATGTACTATGTATGTATTTCTCGCGGTTAGGGCTCGATATGTACATATGTATATGCATAAAAGTGCATATGTACGTACACATATGGAATGGTATGGATACATATTTTCGGAGATAAGAGAAGTTTTGATAAAACTGTATGGAAGAAGAGGTTACCCGCTAGGAAATCGATATTCTGATATACGTAGTATTGTATGTGTTCATACAAGAAATTTGAAACTTAAGGGCCGTACACATAAGACTTTCGCTTTTCTTTGCTTTAGAGTTCCGCTTTGACAGATAAGTTGAAGACTTGATTTTATACGAGTGCTGCTAAATACAAGGCGAAAAAAGTAAAGAAAAGCAAAACGAAGCAAAATCATGGCGAACTCTCAACTTTTGTACACTTTGACAACCAACTGTTTACATTTCCATTTTATTTCTGCGTGCATATAACACGATTTAGAAAATTTACTAGTATTTCATAGTTTTTGCGTATATAATTACTTTTAAAAAGATAAAAGAAGAGAAATTATAAATAGCAAATAAAACACCTCTTTGTTAACCACACTCATCGTTTTCCTAAACTCCCCTGGATCGGTTTTTATTTATTTTTTCGAAAGATGCTGCAAGAATACTTGTTACTTCTCAGTCTTAATAAAGTTTATTACACTTGCGAATTTCAAACATACATAAGTAGCTGCAAAACACATTTATTATTCTTTTATTAAACAAAATACTCTAAATAAGCACATATCGCAATTCAAAACAAACAATTATCGCAGAAACTGTCAAAGCGTTATATGTAGCAAACCTTCTACACCTCATGCTTTGTTGTTAAAATTCGCATTGTCAAGTCAAGCGAGGAAAGTTGAATGTGTACGGCCCTTTACCCTTTACAAGTTTCGATTGTCCAACACACTTCTCAGAGGGACGGTCTTTGAAATTTTTAAATTCAATTACTCACATACTCGTACACATGTACTTACAAACATACTGTGTATGTAAGAGTACCAAAATATTTTTCTCATTGCTGTTGAGAACATTGATAGCTGATAGCTGATAACAAATTATAAGTGGGTATGTAGTATTGTGGAACATTCAAGGGGTAAGTGGTATTGAGTGATCGTCGTGAGCGTGTCATTCAACAGCCGAGCGGAGCGGTGCAATGTTAGCGCGCCAGCAGCAGCGTCAAAAAATTTACGCTATCGGCATATTTTTTATTATATATTTTTTATACTGTGTGTTGCTAGATCGATATGTAAGTGTGACGGCTGGAATTCTAAAACACCTTTCTGCAACGAAAAGTGAAAGCGAATAATGTAAAAAAAATTTATATCTTTTAAGTTTTGTTTTGCATAGACGATTCTCTGATGGCTTTTACTACGCAACACCTACATATTTTTCTAAACTACTCAGAGTGCGCGCATTTTTGTGTCTGTGTACATACAAACTCGTGTACGAGTAAACAAATTGTTTCTCCGATGCATTTAGACCCACTGAAATGCCTCCGGAAAACCGCAAAGCGTCGCGGTACAATTTCGCCACAACTGCGGAATGGAAAAGTGTGCAAACATATTTGCTTTTCAGAAAATTTAACAAAAAAAAAAAAATTAAAAAGTAACAAGTGATGTAGACTAAATGATCAACAAGCGAAATGTGTGGGATGTAGGTTGTATGAAACAAAAATATTTACTAAACAAATAATCCATGCGCCATTAAAAAATATACAGAAACAAAAGCACTCAGGCACTCAGAAGAGAAAAATATATCGCTTGGCTTTTATTGTTCCTCTGTGTTTTAATTTAATTTTTTTTCGTTTTTTTTTGTTAATTTCTCCAACAAATTGTATGCATTTAAAAATAGCACAACACATCGCATCAGAATCAGAATTAAAATTTAACATGCGCTACATTAACAAGTGAAACGCGCTCGCTTGTGTATCTTCGTTCGCAAAACGCAGCGTTCAAGTGAAATCCCTAAGAAAAACAGTGATTTTTTAGGATACTTTTTGGTGGAAGTGCAAGTGTGACGCTTTGTTTTGTTTAGACAAAAATTGTGTGCATCAGTCAACAAGTGATTTTTACGAGAAGTGTTTAAAAAAAAAGAAATTATTTACTATTATCAAAACAAAATGGAATAGTACTTATGTAGTTCGAATATTCTCATTTCGAAAATATATGCTTGAGTTTTATTTAGTGATATTCACTAGAGCTGCTGCTGTATTTACTTCTTGTTCTATTTCATATACTTCTTCCATTCAAAATGCCTCCCACAAAAAAAAACATATTTTTGTAATATTCATGTTAAAGAATTTTTGTTATATTCTAGCAAAACTATCGTTCGGTTTCTAATAACAACAGTAAACTAAAGACTTTTTAATTTTATACAAAAACTAGAGAAATTAGACAAAACTTTTTCAGTTTACAGTTTTGTCGCCCTTTACATTTTGTTATGATAAAAGGCAAGTTTAAAGTGGCTTCAAATTACCCATACATTTTGAGAACTTTTATTAAGACGTAATGCCGCAATATCAACCAAAAATGTATATGTATATACATATGTATGCAACACACGCCCGAGATTTTTTATGTGAAAGTAGAAGAGAAGAGCTATAAAACTGCATACTCGAGAAATTATAATAGTTCTGATAAAAAATTTGAACATTTTTATGACAGTTAATAATAAAAATTATACAACACGAAAATCTTTGTGAATATTAACAAAATATTAATTATTTTAAGGTGAGCCATTTTCAGTTAGAGTAACTGTTTATGTACATTAACTCAACGGTGACTAAGTAGCACCACTGACCGGAAGAGCTTATCTATCCACGAGGAAGTTTTGTGTTTTTGTATTTCAATTTAAAACTAAAAAAGCATGGTCTCCAACATACTATGTATGTATGTATATGTTAGAAATTATGTTAAAAATTGATAAAAGTTTTAAAACCTTAATAAAACTTACTTGCGAATATACTTGTCAGAATAATAGATTTAAAAAATTAAGACTGATTTTGAGCGATTTTTTTAAATTCGCTTTCAATGTTTCGATACACTATTCATTCATTCATTCCCTTTGTTTGTTCCATTTTTTATAACGTCACAACAGGGAAATGCAGTCAATTGTTCTTGCTGATCGGGGAAAATAAAAGTTGGTATTTTTCCATTTCAAGACGTCCGGTCGTTTCGGTTCATGATTTTAGAATTTAACGAAACTTTAATATGTATTTTTTGGGTAAATTTAAGGAGACACGTATTTTTTCTTTTCTCCCCAAAAACTTTTTTTCTGTGATTTTTTCGCAAATCGATTTTTCTTGTTCGTTTCACGAACATTTTTTCAAACAGGCATAACTTCGACAAATATCAACCGATTTAAGGAATTTTTTAAATGTTTATAATTATCTATTAATAATTTTTTTGTTTAGCAATAATCAAAAATTTCAAATTTTTTTTTAAAAGTGCGGTTTTTTTTTTCAAAAATTTTCCAAAGAAAATAGACATTTAAAACTTTAATCTGGCCAAGTGGCTAGTAGCAGAAATTTGTTTTTTTGAAGTTATGATTTTTCATACAAAAATCTTTTATTTTTGCAAAATGACGGTGTGTTCAAAATTTCATTCATTTAATTTGATTTAAAGTATACGTTATCAAACGAACAATTTCATTGTGGTTTCATATAGCCTGAAGGACTTACCTTACGTAATCAAAAAATTAAAAAGTTGAATTTCGAATGAAAAATTTAACTTCAACTTCGATTTTATCAAAAAAAATAAAATTGCGAAAAACACAAAAATTTTTGGGGAAAAAAGAATAAATACACGTCTCCTTGAAGACCCAAAAGACCACATATTAAAGTTTCTTTAAAATCTAAAATCATGACCCGAAACGACTGGACGTTTTGAAATGGAAAGGGCCAATTCACTTCAAACTGTAATATTTTATCGAAAAAAAGTCCAAATTAAACGTTTATTATAATAATTATTGACTAACAAATTAAGTCAGATATTAATTGTGTTTTTTTAGACATGTGGTTTTAAAGAAAAAATAAAACGCGTATAATTTAATGCTATGGGCAAGAATTTAGATTTATTATAAAGATAAAGATAAATTCCAGCCGAGTGGCCCAATTTTCGACCACTTTTTGCAGCAATTGGAGCCGTATGTCAACAATAACGCGCCGAATATTCTCTTCCAAGGCGTCTTGAAATGGCAAACCAAAAATTGTTTTCGAGTATAAATCAAGTAACAGCTGTCAAAAAGACCAACTCCGAAATAAGTATAGCCTCATTGAAAATCAAACATCTAAAAAAACACCCTTGAATGTATGAATGTACATATATAAGAACAGAAGTGTAGTGTTCAATTTCTCTTCAATAATAATCGATAGTTTAGACAGATAATTGTTGGATAATACAAATAAATGGCATGAAAAACAACAGTTGCTGCGCGTCATCAACAAACATACTCAAAGGAACCAAAACAATAACAAATAAGAAATAGCAAGTCAAAGAACAAAAGCGCGATAATTAAATAGTAATGTCCGTGAGAAAAATGTCAGCTTTGCTTCTTGTAAGCACCTCAACTAGCTTAAGAGTGTCAAGTGGCAAACAGTAGAAGGTAAAAAGCAAGCGCGGTCACAGTCAAATAGCTGCAACGCGCACGATACGTAGCATAAGCACAGGCGCTCGGGCAGTGAAAACACAAAGCCATATGAAATAAAAGCAAAATCAAAAAATACGCGAGTGTGCAAGCGAAAGTGTTAAGCACAGACAAGGTTTTAATGATAACAAAAAAACCAAAAAAAAAACACGCGAATTAGTAAAAATTTGAATTACATAAATTCGTTACCAAAAAAAAATGTTGTCGAGCAATGGCAATCAAGCGCAGTATATGTATTTTGCATTGTCGGGCGCGGTGGCATTGGTTATTATCATACTCGCCTACTTTACGGTGCGCACAACACTTGTAAGCAGAGCACAAACAATTACACGCACGCCTTTACTAATCATTTGCATGCTTTCAGTGGGCGTGAAGAAAACACCCTGCACGAAACTAATCACATGTGTACCTATAAACTGTATTTTATATGAAAAATAGTGAAGTAGAGACAACGATAGTTTTTTGATTTTGAGTCTTTGAATATCGGATTTTTAAAGAAAAAGAATGTGTGTTGCTTATGCTAATTTTCTACTAGGCATAAAGAGATAAAACTATGTACTGTCATTTCTGTCAGCATTGCTCTTCAAAGTGTCTCAAACTCATGTAAATAATGGATTCTAGTCAGAGGTTATGGCTCCAAATTTTCTTAAAATTACTTAGGTTATTACTGTTTTCTTTCTGTTATTTTGTCGATATTTTAGTAAATGTAAATACAAATTTTGTGTGCCATTTGCTGTAAATGGCATTTCAAACATTTTGAATAAGGTCAATGCACATTCAACCGTTAGTAACAGTGGAACAAAACCAACAATCGACGTTTACTTAATTTTTGCTCTTGTTTTCTAGAATATCGAAATCAGTAAACATAATTTGATCGTTCCTTGAACTAAAAGCAAAGTTTGACAATTAAGATCAAAATTAAATTGAAAAAAAAAATTATCTTAAATAGTTAGTAGTTTTGTCTTTCTTACATTAAAAATTTTGTTTGGAATTTGGATAATAAAAACTTCTACATTTTGTTAAGCATTTTTTTATAGATGATTTTTAATACCTTTCGATATGTGTACATACATACATACATACATACTTTTAAAATTCTTCTAAGAAATATGTAATCTTAAATACTTTACTTGTAAACCAATCGGAGAGCGTGTGCTCCGAGAAGCTTTACGATGCTTCTAAATTTGTATTAATTCATTCGAATCGAAATTAATTTTGTAATTATAGAATTATAAGTATATGTATTTCTTAAGTGTTGCAAACTTTCTGAAAATAAGTTTTTATACCTAATTGGTATAGACAAATATCTAATCGTATTATGTGGATAATTTGTAAAAATGCGCTTAAACGAATTAACAATAGCTGTTAATTAACCGACGCCTTTGCTTTTCACATAACTTCTCACACAATTTTTGTATGTTCTGAATTAAATTTTTCTATGCAGAATTCCAAACTGCGCGAGGAGCTTGATATATTACAAAAAACATACTTGTACATAAAACCAACACAATCATGGGACTACAAAAACTCTTGGCGTCAAATTGGCAGCAAAGCGAATCATTTAATTTATTCCGCATATTTCGATGATCGATTGGAAACAATAAGTGAGTAAAACGATTATGTAAAGAATTCAGGGGATAACAGAAAGTGCCGAAAATGATTATGAACGATAGCATAGTCTACAATGGAAGGGATATGGGGGCTTTAATTCTGTTGATAAACAAACTTCTGAGACCCTTGGAGTGCAACAATTTGCTTTGGTTTGCTCCTGCTTTTTAGCGGTCTTGACTCTGGTTGTCAGACCATTGCCTAGGCTGATTATCTAAATTTGATGGCAATTCGTAAGTTCTATAGAATCCGATACGATTCGTCTAACACAGCAGGCTAGTCCCATTCTCTTTAACATAGTCGTGGCTCAAAAATTAAAAGCAAGCTGATAAGTTATAATGCTATACTATAAAATGAATTAATTAAGTGGAGTGATATGAGACTCGTATCTTTTTGAATTTTGCACGAGCTGCCAGCAGACTTCAGATATTGGAAGTATAAAGTACCACACACAGAATTTAGGAATTATTTTCAAACAAGTTTATTCTCAAGAGGTCAATGGAAACAAAACTCAGTCATGATCTCATACTTTGATTCTGCAACTATCTACACTATTTCTTCTAGGTGGATCTGAAATAAAGAAGTTAGGTCTGCTCGCAGGAACTCTCTGTTTAGTTAGATAAGCTCCGGCATGTGCTTGGGAATGGTAATGAGCACAGCCTTATTGGAAATGAGGCTATAAGGATAGGTATGAAGTCAAACGATTAATGACCTACCGGTCGCGATATTCCTTCATATTCTTCTACTATTCTTTTGAATATCTGGCTGAACTAGAATCATTTAGTGTATAATTAAATCTAACATACTGTAATTAATTGCTCATGTTTATATTTGCAACTTTCAGATACAATCGTTGATCACAAGGTCAGAGTTCCCATAGGTTCATTGCGCATAATTGCTATATTACCGCAGGAGTTCGCGGATGACATCACTTGCATCATAAGGTGTGTACGAATTTTTACTATTTCACATATAAAGCGTATTTAAATTTTGCCATATGCATTTTTAACTCTAGGTTCGAGAACTTTATCGATGAATTTGTTAGTATTGGCCAATATAAGCCCATGAACGAACATCATGAGCAAAACTACGCTGCTTATTCGATCATGTGTCCACTCTATATGAATCGCAATAGCACTGTGATACATCTGCCGCAAGCAGTAGCAATTTCCTATCCGTCGAATAAACTAAGTCAACTAAGTCCAACTTTTGTGCCGATCAGGTGAGAAAAGCGTGTAGCCATTAGCATTCAATTTATATAAAAGACAAATTTAATACTTTTTGATTTAGCTACCCACGCGACATAAAGCAATTGTTCGCTCCACCCCGGCCAGTGCTCTCAATTTGTGTTGGCACATTGCAACAAAACTATTCAGATGTTCTTCGCATTGCGGAATTCGTTGAAATGTATCGCATACTCGGCGCTAGACACTTCTACTTCTATCATCTCTCCGCTAGTAAGGATGTGTTGCGTCTCTTACAATACTACCAAAGTGAGGGCGTCGCTGATCTGCTGCAGTGGAATTTACCCAATGACTTGCTGCCCGAAGTACACTATGCTGGTATTATCGGACAAATTAATGACTGTGTCTACCGCGCTATGGTTGTGGACAACCATCGGTACGCAGCCGTGGTCGATCTAGACGAGATACTCATTCCACTCAAACATAATTCGCTTTTTAGCTACCTGCGCCAATGCGATGATGGACGCACATCAGCCTTCGTGTTTCGCAATGTGTTCTTCTATAAGCTTGGCAGCAATGACACCTTCAGCCTGCCGGCGCATACTCGTAATCGCTTCCTTTACACTCAAACAAAGGTGCGACGTACATTGGAAATTATGCCCACCCACGAGCGCAGTAAATGTATTTTGAATACACAAGCCATCATTGAAATGGGCAATCACTTTGTGTGGTACGAAGCGCCTGGCTATACGGAGATGACTGTGGCGCAAAGTGTGGGTCTGCTCTTCCATTACCGCGATAAATGCATCAATTGCAAGGGCCAATTGATAGTAGACTACACGGCGCGACGTTTCGGTTCGTTGATATGGGATCGAGTGGATGAGGCGTGTGGAAATGTTTTCGAAGAGCGAGGTATATGCAATTCCGATTAAGGGTCATAGAATTGGACTTGAAACTACGAAAATCGAAGACTGAGCTAATTTCAGTGTTAAAAATCGCTACATTTAGATTAGGTTATTTATTTTTGATTTGTCTAGGTATACATTAGACTTTGTATGTAGGTAAATATGAGAAATGTTGATTCGAATTTATTTCATTAAATTAACGCTGAATACAGAGAAGGCACCGCTGAACCGACCAATGAAAGTTGTTGACTGTATGACGCATTGAAATTTGAATACAATTTATATAGTCTTAAATATTTCAGGAGAGTAGTTTAAATACTAACTGTCGTTTCGTGTGTATTGATTAAGAAAAATATACTTACTTACTATTAGAAAGCTTAACCCTAATGGGTCAATTCAGTTGTGTTGAGTTACGGTCACATTGGGTGAAATTCACCAAGCTCCTAAAAGTAAAAAAAAAATATTTATAACAATGTTTAGTTATCGAAAGTTTTCAATGTTTTGTTAGCCAAAATAATTGCTAAAATATTATGACATACCATTAAATTTAGGGATATTACATTTAATTCTCGTAAATATTGTAAATAAACGTACGTAATAATGAATATATTTAAAAATTGTAGTGGGTACATTTTTACCGCGTTAAAATATGCAGATATTTTATGTTAAAGGTTATAATTTTTACTTCCACCGCTTCGGCTTATTTCTCCTTCTCGAGACAATGTTAAATATTAAACTCATTGAGAACATTTTTTGTTGAAAAATTCTTGTACAATTGTAAAAGTATTTGGATATATAGATTATGGTAAGCATTTAAAATTTTTCTAGTTCTTGCCTTTTTCTATACAGCGAACAGTTACATACGCTATGTAATTATTTATAATTAAAAATCAATTTTTTGTATTTGGTGTTACTATAGTAGAAATATAAACAATAAGATTTCTTAAGGTATTTTGTAAATAATAAATCATCAATACGACAGCAGTATGAAAATAAAAAAAAAAACAGAAAAATATGTTTTTCTGTATTGAAACTTTGGAAGTTTCCTCTTTTTTATTAAATTTACATTTTCTCCCTTCATTTACAGTCTTGAATTTGCATCAACTTGTAACAATTATCTCTTAGTCTAAACATTATTTATTAAATAACCCTTAACGCATCCGTCCATTTCCGCCCTCCATGACGAATTACGCTTACAAAGACTTCTATTACAATCTTACAACGATCAATCGTTAACATTTTTTCTGATCTTGTGGGATTTCCATTGACGTAGTTTCGTAAGACACTACGGGCTGCCGGAATGTAGGTACGAGTTCCTAGATACACCGGCGTTCGAAGGTGCACCGTGGGCCCAAAAATTGATCTATCGTCGATTATTAATCCAAAATATTTTAGCTGAAGCGGGGGTCAGGCTTCTTTTGGCTGCTTATCAGAACCGTTTATTCTTTTTTAGGTTCTGATGGTAGTGTTGATCTTTGCTGCGATGATCTAACCTGTGCCATCGGCATTATTTACCTTTTATCAGATATACATACATATGTATATACATATGTATGTATGTACATATATATTAAATAATATTAAGTGAAAATAAGTTTGTGTTTTTTGGTTTTATGTCGGCGCTAACCACTACATTTTAACGCTTATCACCATTTAGCTAAATTTGTGAGTAAGTAATGAAACCAGATTAATCTGTAAATGTTGTAGGCATTTCCATAGCTCTCTTGCATTGAATTCATCAATAAGTAGTTTACGCCCACAAAAAAAAAGAAGACAAACTGTATGACCAAATCGTATAGAATCAGTTGTTTTGAAAAACGCACAGTGTATAGTCGAAAGTTTTGGTAGCAAAGCGCCGAGCGATGTTGAAATTTCGTACCTCTAAAACAACTAAAGCGGAAGATGTGAAGGTGTATATGTCAGAAGTTTTGAGTAAAAAATCGCGAAGGAAAATACAAACGAACTTTTTTGTTTTGCTAAATGATTGCAGGTGGAGAAGACGCAGCTTGATGATAAACAGTTGGCACAGCTGATACGCGCAACGCCCGCGCGCAGTTCTCTCATTTTAGCGCTCAGTTGGTAAAAGTGAACTTACAAACTATATATGGATAGAAGATGATAATAAAATACATATATTAACATAAGGGTGGTGACATCAAAAATGTATTTTAAATGGGAAACATAAAATTCCGTAGGAATTATTTAGATCAATATTTTAGAGCCTTGAAAATCAATTTGTTAAATCGCAAAAGTCTGCTTCTCTTCGGGACATTGCAAAATTGATAACCAATGATTTAATTACAGTTATTTAAACATTACAATTTTGGTTGATATTATTCCTTAAAATCTCTCCATAAGGATCAAGAAATCTTCCTTTAGAAAAATGTGTCTCTACTACAATCCTAAATAAAAATGAGTAATTATCCGAAGCGATATAATAATTCAAATTTAAACTCTCCTTACACGCAGTTCACCACCGGCTGAGCGCTGCGGCAATTGTGGACATGTTGTAAATGAAAAGCCAACATCGAAAAAAACAAAAGCAACAAATACGGGATTAAAGCGCAGTAACAGTGGTAAGCAGATGATAATTTTAATAATTCATCATATCACGTGTTTGTTGGAAAAATGCCATATTTAAAAAACAAAAAAATGTATGGTCAAGTACGCAGAAATACATTAGAAGTAAATGAATACAAGTTGAAAGCTTCCAAGCCGTTTTTTGCAAAAAAAAAAATGGTAAGCAGAGTTGACCTACTTTCAGATGATAATTTTAATAATTCATCATATCACGCGTTTGTTGGAAAAATGCCATATTTAAAAAAAACATTGATGGTCAAGTACGCAGAAATGCATTAGAAGTAAATGGATCTTCATTTTTTTACTAGTAAATACGTCACTCTTCCAACAATTAGACATTGCAGTGCCAGCTTTGCTAACCAGTAGGCAAGAAAATTATTATAACGATAACACAGAGCAACACAACAAATTTTAACTTTTTTCTCACATATGAAAAAGTCGATATGTACGCGATAGTCACTAGAATTAATTGCTAGCAAGTCTGCGTTTTGAGTTTTTGAACAGCACGGAAGTTTCTTTTTTTTCAGAACTTTCAGAGTTTATGTTAGAAAGATCTTAAAACAATTTGTCGCAAATCTCCAAATATAAAATATACATATGTACGTACGAGCAAAAATACGAGTGTGAGTATCAAATGAAGCAAAAATGTACGAAGAATAAAAATAAACTATTTTTACACTTCTTGCGATATAAGACGAAAACTAAAAAAAAAATTTGTTTTAAATTTTCTGAAATTTTGAGACACCTTAACTCAAGACTTTATGAACATTTTTTGAAGTAATATAAATTTTGTGTAAAATTTAAAACTTGTTCATATACGATTTTCGTTAGAGCACACATTTATTATATTAGGAAATTATCAGAAATTAAAAACACTAATTCAAATATATCATTTTAATGATTAATTATTTATCTTGTTCTCCCTTTTCAGTCGTCTTCATTTAGTCAATCTGCCTCTCGAAATGTTTAGCACTCATACTTGCAAATACTCTCTTAAATGGCACTTATTAATTGCATTTTCGTTTTCAGTGGAATAATTTTGTAATTGCAAGCATAACTAAGCTCTGTAGAGAATACGTTTATTGTTGGGTCAATTGAGGCAATTTTTTGTGATTACTGTTTGCTCGTATGTACATACATACACACATACATATGTATGTATGTAAACACTTGTATATATTCTAAGCTTGTGTGTTGGTACATTTAATCATTTGTCCATCTGGCAAAACTGCAGCAGTTTGAATGACGTACCGTCAACGCTCAACAAACAAACAAACAAACCGCAGAACAGAAAGCGAAACGAGTCCGAATTCAGATGAAACGCAAGATTTTATACCCAGGGCAAGTTTTAAGAAAGTTTCCATTTATACTACTTCGAGAATTTTTTTAGAGCCATTTTGTTATATCGAACTGCGAATACAACTTAAATATCATATTTGACACACACAATAGTTCACAAGATCATAATGTTGTTATGACTTCGAAATCGTATGCGAATTTTAGTGAGAAAAAGTGTTTGTACTTTCCGACCGAAAACAAAGATCTTTAGAAAGCTTATAATTGTAGTAAGTTTGTTCAAAGTTCGTTTTTTTGTGTTTTTTTTTTTATATCGTAGGTCGCTTTTGAATGTTGCGACAACATTTAATGGAACAACTTTCAAAAAACTGTGTGACAAAAATTCTTTAAGGCCAATTAAAATTGTGTTATTTAAATTTTTCTTAAACCTACACTTAGAGTTCTTGGTGGCAAAGAATCCTATATTTGTATTAATTTTTCCGAATTTTTATAATATTTTCGAGTTAGCAGTTTTGTAGAATATTCAACATCGGTATAACAAAATGCAATTTTCAAAGAGCTTCACCTTCTTATAGATTTCTGGAGTTTTTTTTGTCGAGCACGTATGTAAGGCATTATAAATTTTGTCCATGCGTTAACAAAAAAAAATTTCTCAAAAATCCAATGAATGCAAGTAGTAAGCATTTTATTGTACGAAAATTGATTGATTACAAGCTAAAAAATTTCTCAAGATTTAAAATTTTCTTGACAATTCTTAAAATTGTTACTAATTTTTAAAGTTGTACAAACTTTGAAACTTACAGTTAACGAAAATGAACAATACAACATACACACACTTCACTTTCCTATGCTAAAATTAAATAGACTTAAAAACTGTATACTTGAAACAATTAAAAAGTGTGTTTCATTTTGAAATTTTGATACGATTTTGTTAAGTTATTATAAAATAGCACAAATAGTTGAAATTTGAATTTATGTAAATACTTTTTGCTGGATAATCAACGGTATTATAAACGAAAAATATTACAAAATTAATTATAAATAGTTTAAACATGCCAATATGCAAATGCGCGAGTATCTATAATTCTGATTCAAATTTTATTACAATTAATTTTTCCTTAAAGCCCTTTCGAACTCTATCCAAATCTTCAATTCCGATTTCCTCTTTGCTGCAAAAACAGAAATACCTTCTCGAATTCTTTACTAGATATCGGCATACCGTTTGACGCTATAATTATGTAAGGATCAGCTGAGTGATTATATTCCGTAGAATTTTCCGATTTTGTTTGTTGTAAATCTCTGGTAGTATCTATTTGAGATAAATTATTTTAAAAATTAAAAATTAAAACATAGCGTTTGTTTTTTTTTCCTCTCTCAGCTTACCCATTCTCTTTCCAGAGGCATTCTTTTTGAGCTCCGCTTCTGTCATCTGCTGAAGCAGAGGTTTATCTGGTGCGACCTGTAGGGCGGCATGTGTCTTTTGCGGTTCCTCCTTCTCCTTCATTTTCTCGTCTTGTAGGCGATGTATAAGCCTATCGAGTAAATTTAGAATAAGTGAAGTCTGACACAATTCATGCTGTGTTTCTCCAACATCAGCATTGAGTTTTTCTGTTTCCTTAAGTTTTTCGTATTTACTGAGGTTTTGCACCGTAAATAAATTTCGAATTGTTGGCACTTTAAGTGCATTACTTTCATAGAAAGCTTCTTTAAATACTCTTTCTGACTCAGTTAGGTCAGGAGTGGTTATCGATTTATGAATTGTAGATTTCTGTGAGTTAAATAAATGTTGGTTGAAATGTGAATGCATCTTCTGTACGGCGAATAAATGTGGCTTTGCCGAAGCGGAGTTGACAGCCGATTCGGATAATTTGTTTCTAGACGCAAGTTTAGTTGTTATATGTGAATGTACGCTCACTGTTGGCGAAAAAATGTCACGAATTAAACCAAAAGTATTGAAAGGATCTAAAAAACTATTCGACTTAGTCTCTTACCATAGGGGTTGTGTACGATAAGCTTTAAGGCTTCTTTTTCTTGAATCTTCTTCAGTAGGCGTTTACCAAATATGAATTTTCTACCATTTTGCAGTTTTTGTTGTTCATCCTTCTGTATTTTACAATGTAATAAAAAGGATTTATTTTTCTGGCAGGGCATTTTTGCAATTCTCTGTTGGATTCAACTGGTGATTTTCCTCTAAGAAAACGCTTCGTAGAGTATGAAGTTCAGAGTTATAGATTTCAGAAAAATATCTCGGGCTCAGCTGGAGTATTAGTATAACTTTGACCGGATTCTCTGCTTTTCACTTATTTATAACTAATGCCATTTTCAAAATGTATTAATATAAAATATAAACAGTCACAATGCACTAACAACAACAGCAAATTTAATTTGCGACAAATGTCTAAATAGCAAAATCAACTGTTACCTCGCGTCAAATAAATATTTGTAAGAGTACAGTTCGCGAAAGAAGTATTCGCTTATTCACAGATTTAAAAAAATTTTTCATTGGTTTTATTTTTATAACTTTTTAATTTAAATACTGTTTATTCTCTTATTAAAACCATATACCTATGTATGTATGCCAAAGCTTCAATTTCTACAAGAAGTGTATGATAATTTAACAAAATTTTATCGAATTAAACATTTTTTTAAATAAAAAGGTTTTTAGATTTTTTGGTATGAATTTTTAAATACCATTTAATTTTATAAAGTACAAATTTAAAATCGCTTAAAATAATTACTGATTTTTGAAAATTTTCTTGCCATACGCTTTCACAAAATACATGAATAAAATCATTTATCCTTTTCGACTAGAAATATAAACTTTTTTTTTACTAAAATTGAAAGGACTATAAAACTGATAGCCAAAAAATTCTAGATTTTGTATTGAATAGCTCGAAGTTTTTAAAAAAATTTTGTACATTTTGTGTATTAAACTTTCATTTATTTGAAAAATAATAAAAATAAAAAAATATATACATATATAATAGATACAAACTTGCCAATATGTGGGAGTGCTATATATCTTTCAAGTACTGTATTTAGATACCGTTTTACATGACTTGTCGATAAAGTAGTAATTTGCTATATCAATGCGGTTTATAACATTGCATACATACAGTAGGTTAGTAAGGCGTTTAACAGAATACGAAAAATTACAGTCTGTCAAAAAAAGAGAAATTATGTTTTTTACCCCTTTTATAGTTTTCAAGCTTGTATACTAACTGAAATAATATATGTATATAACAATCTAAATTTTGATTAAGAGAGTTTTTAATTTGATTATATTTTAACTTTTGCAATTTGAGGTTTTTAAACGTTTTGTAAATTATTGTGTTAATAATAAACTTCCTTACAGAGGAAGAAAATCTTTGAACAGGTCCAACATCTACAAAGTGATTGTGTCCCCATTTTCCCCTGATTATAAGCATTTTTTATTTCATTAATATCAAATGGATAAATAGTTATTAATTATTCTTTGATTTGCCGACATGGAGGACATTTGATTTGAATTTGATTTCGGTCAAGCGACAGAATTTCGCCTCATTTGAACAGTAATTTTTAATTTACTTAGCACATTTAGATTTGGCAAACGGGCAACCAATCCAAGAATATCGTTTTGTGCAAATACCACGTCAATATTTTATCAGCTTTCCCATACAAACATATTATGTACAGCTATAATTATTTTCGGTCATCACCCATTACTCTTGTTTTACCTGTCACCACTTGACCGCTGAACCACACTTTGTCATCATGCGAGTGTTTTGTTGCCGTCAAATAGCTTAACAACAAAACTTGAAACCAAACTGCGATTTACCATAGTTCTCACCTAAAAGAGAACAAATACCAAACACTGGGCACTGTTGATTTTTCCCTATTGCTATTGTCACTATCGTAGTACATTTTATTCCACACCCCAGAAGGAAAAACCAAAAAACAATTGAGAGCGCATTTGCATTCATACAGCAGCGCCGCTTGGCAATCAACTTCGACTCTGTGTTTTTGTGAGTGGCAGTCGAGACCCTAAATTCGCCAGCCTCCAATTCAGCAAGCCATATCCATCCGTCCAGCCAGACAGACATGCTCGCATGTACATACATACATACATATATACATACAAAAAAAAACAATAAAACAAAAACCAGCCGGTTAGTGAATCAGCAAAAAAGTATTCTCGCTTCGATCAGATGAGAAGTTTGCATTTGTTATTTTGTTACTATGTTGTAGATACATACTTATGTATGTATGTATGTACAGTGTGCGGTGCTGGTCACAGTGGTGCTATGTTGGGAGTAGTCTCACCAAAAAACTACCGAATCCTTATTTACTTAGCAACAAAGCTTAAATCTCGGGGCTAAATTATAAAAGTTATCTGCGCCACCGTTTCTTTTTCCTATCCCTTTGAATCAATATATGTACGTCATAAAAGGATATTGCCCGAAAGCTAAGCATGCCAATCGATTAAGCGTAATGGCTGAAACACAATGCCGACGTACGTCCGAAATTTCGCCCAGAAAATCGACATCCTCAGCGACGTTCCCCCGGAAATTTCGCTTACTAAAACATAATTACGGCTACAACAAAATCAGCTGATTATGCCAAGTTGTATGTCAGCTGATAGAGTGACCATATTGAGCAGATACAAATTTTAGAACATAGAATGAATACAGCGATGAAAAGGCTAATAAACAAAAACAGAAAATGTTGAAAATAGCTTTTACTAAAGTTAAACTTTTACAATTTTTTTTTTATTTCGATTTTAAGACCTTATAATATTTAACATATGGTCACAAATGTTCACATTTTGCCGCGTCGGACGAATTTCGTCGTGCGTTTAGGTTCTGCGCATTCTCATATACGGTGGTGTGTTCTATTTCTCATGACGAACATTCGCGAGGAAAAGTTCGTCGTACGTTGGCATTGTGTTTCAGCCATAAGACTACTTGATTGCTGCAGAAGTTGTCAAGATGAATAGGACGAGGAAACGATATTGTACCATAATTTTAATGCGCGCCTGAAGACTCTTCGCTGGGGCACACAATTCTTCAAATACCTTGAAGATCGTATGCCCATATTATGTATGGAGACTAGTCTATAGATGTCGGTCTACTAGCCATGGCTACTAAAACCGTTCTTGGTATTACGTATGGCGACTGATCTTAGTAAACAGAAAAGCTCAGACTACATCGCTGATTTTACTTTTTTGTCAAGTACATTTTAAAGAAAAAGTTAAAAAATATAAATATTGTTTTAAAAGGGAAATATTTACATACTTTCAGTAGCCGATAGCTATGTAGTAGCGGGTTGCCTTGTGTAATGGAAATTCAAGTATAGTTGCATAGCGGCTACTAAGTAGTTTCCATACATAATAGGGGTAAATCAGGAATCTTCTTACATTTTTCAAACGCTCAAACTGGTGCAGGGTAAGTTGAAAGAAGCTAACTCGGCATGCATTTATGGACAACGCTGAAGCCTTATGCTCCATATATCGAAACGAGACCTGTATTGTTTCGGCCTTTCCGATCTAGAGATCACTTCGCACAGAGTTACAGAAACTGATGAAACAGATCACCGTTTTTCGAACTATCTAGCTTTGAATAATTTTTAGAAAGGTAGGTTATTCGCCCGAACAGAATGACTGTAGGTACCGACAAACGCAGTCATTTTTGATCTTATGGGGTGTTAACCTTGATTTTGTCATTGTATTAAAAAAAAAACAAAAAACATTCATAAAACTTTATTAATATTTTTGCTTGAAAAACACACCACTTCAACCCACAGTTTCTCTGCTCTTTTTAAGTTAAAATTCACGCCTCGATCAGTCAACAAACTAGAGGTTTTGTGCGGCTCAATGGTGGTTGTTCTAAGTAGATTCGCTTTAGCCCAGCATGCTTAAGTTCGTCAATGCCGATATGATACCATTCGAGCGGTTCGTCTCATTCACAGCACTGACAACGGCCACGACTTTAGCGACCATAGAGCTACAATACCGTTGTTTGTGGTGGACTGTACACACATACACACATACATATGTATGTATCTCTAATTGTGAAGGATTTTGCGCGTTGTTTTGACTAAGCGAACGTCACTATCCGCCCGTTTGGCTGACTGAGCGGCTGTGTGGTTGGCTCGTTGGTCGACTGCCGGCTGGGCTGGTTGGTTGGTTGGTTGGCTGGATGGTTGACTCTGTTTGGCTGTTTTAGGCCCCTCTGAACTTCAGCGACCGCAGCAAATGCTTTTTCAGTTATATTATAAGTTTCGTCAAGTCAAGTCGCGCCGATTGCGAGAGGGCTGTGTTGTGCTGTGCTGTGCTATGCGTTGCTGTCACCGATGATCGCAAGTCCCACATACACGGACGTACGATTTGAAACGTTAAAATTGCAAAAAAAAAGAAAATTAAATAACGCAAGAAAGCGCAAAAACA
Organism: Philophylla caesio; assembly: GCA_963971545.1. NCBI lineage: Eukaryota > Metazoa > Arthropoda > Insecta > Diptera > Tephritidae > Philophylla > Philophylla caesio. The sequence continues at coordinate 96,031,913 of OZ020606.1, read as the reverse complement.
ATAAAAAGCGCAATAGCAACAACAACAACGGGAGCGTCAACTAAATGCTCTTATTAAGCGCGTATTCTCTCCTCCCTGCAAAAGTTCTAGTCTAGTGAGTGTTTATTGTTTTTGTTTTTGTTTTTCTTTTATTCCTTTAATTTCATACTTTTTTTCCCCTTTATTATTTAGCAAAATATATTTGTATTAGTAAACTTAGTTAGTGTTATTAAAAAAATGGTATAAAAGAAAAATAATTATAGTTAGCAGGTTAAGTGCGAAAGAAGCACAAAAGCGTTAGAAAAACAATTGTTAGCTATTATTTTACTTATTTAATGAGCGCGTGAGTGTTTGTGTGAATGTGTGCTTCTCTATCTTTTTGTATTTGTGTGCGAATTGATTAGCATTTCAGTTTGAACGCTCAAATGGGCCTTTGCTGCTGCTTTTTTCCAATCGACAACAAAGTGTCAAGTCCAACGTCGATAAGTGCAACAGGTACACCTGCTAAATAAGTGTTTGAAGCAAAGCAAGAGTAAAAAAAAAAAAAACATAAAAATACAAAAAGTGAAACCTATACCTATACCGCCCATCAGCGGCACCCTACATTGGCGACATTCAAATTTATTTCATCATTTCAGTTCACGCAATTCAAATACCAAACGATGGTGCAATCAAAGACGACGCCACAACACAACAACAATAACAGCATTTAGAAATAGATAGTAGAATGTGGCTAATCAAGCGGATTATCACCCATAAAAAGCGCAACGTGCTCAGAGATAGTAAATAAAAGTATGTACTACACAAATGTACATACTTACGAGTGAATATATCGCGCGAGTACTGAGGGCTAAATAGTACGACTCATATTTACTGATTTACTTCTGTTTGACTATTTTAAAACGACATGTACATACGCTGCACATTGTACAGTAAACAGGCATTGTAATAGGAACACCTGAGATTTCATGTACTGTGCGATGAAGGTAAACAGGCATTGTTATGATAAAGGTGTACTGCTTCCTTGGCATTGGTAGCGCCAAAAAACCGACGCCAGTGCCAAATTGCACTAACGGAAGACACAAATTTCGATTCCTAAGACCAACTTTCTATATGTTTATTTGATCGCTATTTTCTAGCGCAGTCTTAATGCCTTGCAAATAATTGCTATTGCGTTGGTCTCACAGCTGGTGCCTGTATTATGGCGCCAGTGCCATAAAAATTATGTAAGCCGTGTATGTCAACACATCAAGTAATAAATGCAATGTCGCAGCAAATAAAAGTATGCGCCTTCAGCTTTAGGTTTAACCTGATTAAAATTGTTCATGGTGACTGAACAAAGTTTTGTTAAATTGACAAAACCTAATTTCTCACCCGATATTCTTTTTCGAATTCGAATCATTTAATTTTTATCTGTCATCTCATCCCAATACAAGGTCCATTCCTTATCTACAGTTTTTTACAGTTTTTACAGGATTTAGTCCAAAAAGCATTCCCGTACTCAAAAAAACTGTAACTGAGAGCGCACTTGAGAGAGTAACTGCGACTCTCTTCTTGTCCGAAGTTACAGGATTTAGTCAGAAGTTTTTTTGCCTGTAAATATCCAAAAAGTGTCAAAATCAGCTGTTAGCAGTATTGTTGTGAAATCACAAAATAAAGAAAATTACAAAATTTGTGTAAAAAATTAAACATTTCAGTAAAAATGAAAGTGCTAAAGTAATAAATAAAATTGGTAGTTATTGTGATAGTTTTGCTTGCGTTTAAGTGTTTTTATAACCATTTTTTGTATAAATATTCTGACATTCGCTTCTTAGGCTAAAAAAGTGGTTTTTTGCATTCCCGTATCTTTTCCTGTAATTCTCTATTAGAGAGCATTTTTACCTTACTCTCTTGCATTTTGACACTTTTTAGGAACTTACAGGAAAAGTAAAGGAATGGACCTACAATCTATGTACATAAGTATGTAAGTATGATCGTCAGCAGTTCGACCTGGATTCGGTAGTCAGAGAGTAAAGAGCATTTCTGTATATTACTTATCGACGAATTTTGATAAGATATTTTTTTAATTAAATTGTTATTATTTTTCATTAAAATTAACAAAATCCAAACATATGTATTTATATAGCAATTTTCAAACTTTTTGAAAAATAAATTGTAAAAATTTTTACCAAAGTTTTGAATCTTTTCTTAAGTTTTTATAAAGAATTTGAGTATTCAGCTTTTCAGTAAATTAAATTTTAATAACATTGCACTATATTCTAAACTAGCCTAAACCCCGCAGCTGCTCTTGCGTGAAAATAGGGAATGGCATGAAATCTGTATTCCGTTGTTGTCAAGGATATTATTATTCACGATAATAATAAAATGGAATAGTTAAATTGGCAATCGACCTATTTTTATTGACTTTGAAAATTACATGTTTCCAAGTGCACAATCACAAACATGACCAAAATACGATCACGAATCGATATGTGAGGGTTCATGTAAAATGGCAGCCTTCCCTCCCTTACCTATAACTCAAAGTTTAAATTTTAGAGACCAATTTATGGATTTCTTTTAAGTATTTTTAAAAGTTTGAAACATTTAGTTTTATTAAAAAACAATGCAATGGCGTTATAATTGTGACGTGCAAAGCAATGATTTGGTAAAATAAGAACACGCAATTAAAAAAGATCCCATTGCTGTATTCAAAACCCCGGCCTTGAGCATTTTTATGGCCCCTTTGTTTTGCACACATACTGTTTTCCTGTTTTCAATCAGTTATTTTCTAAACTCGGAAAAATTGGCACACCTTCAAAAAAATTTAATTTTTCGTTATTTAAAAGAAAATGTTCCTTCACTTATTGTCACCGCGCCCATGTGGCTTGGCCAAGAGCCTAAACGAGCATGTATTTACATATCATCTATACAAATATCAATGTACATTTATACTTGCGTTAGGGTGGTGCAAAAGTTTATGCGAAAAAGTAAAGTCGAAGACTCAATGCTTTCATCTCCTAGAACTGAAAAAAATATACTACTATTTTTTTATTTAGAAATTTCAAATTTTTAGTGGTTTCCCAAAGCTTTCAAAATTTATCACACAATTTATACGGTCAAAGCACGGGTTTTCACAGAAATGGCATAGAAAAAATTAAAATCAATGTTTTTCAATCGGAATAGTCATGGAGACTCTAAAACCAGTAACCAATTGTTTATTAAAATATTTTTTAAGGTTAACAATTCAATATTAACTATTCAAATGTATTTAATATTAATGATTATGGGTTTTTTTTTTAAAGAGGCACAAAAAATATTTATTTTATTTCTGTCGAAAACTTAATTTTTACCAAATAAATTACACGATTTCCCTCCACGCTTTCAAAATTAAAAATATCAATTTCAACTTTTCCCACAAACATCTTTTTTTTGCCCATATAAGATTATGATTGTTTTTTTTTTTTGGACCACCCTAATGACACATCCATTTGTATGGCTTATAGACAGCACTTTGACAGTGCACTGGAAATAGTTTGACGCGCATGACTGATTACAATTATGTCGAATTTTCATTGAGTACAATAACCAGAAAAAAAGCGCCACTGCAACAACAACAGCGCCACGACCAAAAGTATGTAATCTGCATATGACACATGAACGTAATTGAATGGCTTGTACATACTCGTACATACATACATACATATGTGTGTAGTATGTTTGTATGTATGTATGAGCATGAGCTAATTTTAATGGTGATTACCTTGGCGCTGGGTGATCGGTTCACTGCTTAGGCCACTAGCCCAGCCCGGTGCGGTGAAAAAAAAAACACTACGATCTCGGCGCTGTCCGCTGCTTAATATGCATACCAAAGTGATTGTGCGAGCGTGCACGAATATTGGAGCGTAATCGAAGCAACAACTATGTATGTGCTTCTAAAAACCACCAACTATGTACTTATAAAATCCAACAACAATGCATTAGACAACGCACAAATAAACAAATAAAAGTTATAGTTTTGTGTATAAAACTAATTTAAATAAACCAAAACGGTAGCTTAAAATGACATAAACGGAAAGCAAAAGCTACAAATATGAAACAAAAATAAGAATATTATTGATTGCCTTTATTTCTGTATAAACTAGTTTTGGAATTCCATACCATTAATTCTAAATTATTCTAATTTTAAATATGCAATACTCTAATAATAGGTGAATTAAGAATTTATTAAATGGAAAATGAGATAATAATTTTGTGGACGCGAATATTTGAACGCTCGAACAAACATATATACATATGTATGTATGTATGTATACAAACTTATTATGGCATCCTTTGTTTATGATTGGTGCGATGGGATGGATAGTGATGTGCCTCAGCAGTTGCTCAGCGCCAGAATGTTTTCTATTGGTGAATATCTACAATTTAATAGACATTTCTAAAGAAAAATAAGCGAGCAATAACGTTGAAAATTTTGCGGTCGTGCGAATTTTTACTGTTTTTCAAATGTATGCTAATTTTTCACTTAAAAACAAATTTGTGGCATTTACATACCCAAATGGAAATTGTTAGATTGCAGTAAAATAGTCATGCGATTTTGCAAAAGTTATAAAAGCTAGCGGCGCATATGTACATACATACATACATAAGCACTCACATATGTATAAGAATGTATATATATTTAAATACATATGTACTCGTACATACAATGGGACAGCATTTGAATTTTTAAGTGTGTAATTTATTCTACATATTTCCATATTAAAACATTCGAATGTCTAACAAAAGATCTGCGACTGGCGCAATTCGAGGCGACATTCGGGAAAAACAACATATTGCTGTGTTGTTAAATAATATATTCGTACTTAATCGACAGATAAATGTATACTCGAGCATTTTAATAAATTGGTATTCATACTTGTCGTGCTTTGATATGCTTGAAATATTTTTTGTATCTAAATAACATAAACGGTACATAATGAAGTTTGCATTACATTTCGAAAATACCGACACTTTTGTCTCCCAAGTAAAAAGTGTTACTGTATTGCAAATTGAAAAAAATTTACTATGTAACCTCTAAGGAAATCGCTGTTTATGAACGACGTTCGCTCAAGGCATTTTCAACACGGTCAAATGACAACATCCTGAAGGGAAGATGTTCGTCTTTTCCGAAAGATTTGAATGCTAAAAAATTGGAGATGCTTACAGGCAGAATAATACACGTTAAGAACACACTGGAGATATGCAGTAAACACTTCTCAACACTCCAGAAGAGTATTTCACGAGGAGAAACACATATCAATCTTAAGGGATAACCACTTAATCCCGCCTCTCAACCAAGTCGATATGAGGTAGCAGTAAGACAACTTAAGAAAAACAAATCGCCCGGAGTCGACGGTATATCGGCTGAGTTGTTCAGAGACGGTAGCGTAGAGCTGGTTGGCCGCATGTATCAGCTGTAAAGAACAATATTTGTAGAGAGCGGCACAAAAGATCGCAATCTCAGTGTGCTTTGCTCAATCATTAAAAAAAAATAGTAATCCTCCTGCGCGTATCCCCACAAAACTAATATGCCTAGGTAGAGTGACCTTGAGCATAACTTTCACCTCCGTCCAAACTGCAAAAGACCTCTCTGAGCTTTCGTTTAACTTCTTCCATCTGATGCTGGAAAGCGTCATCGTTGGCCACACATGGGTGCCAATTCGAAGGATTTTTTCACCGGATCATGATCATCGATATTTTAACGAAATACTCAAGCCAAGACTAATCGTTGAGCTTTTGTTAAAAACTTTTAGTCGCATTGATAGATATCCTAATATTAATAAATATTTATGGCTCTAACTTTCACCATAATTTTACTTTGTCACAATAATAATTTTATAGTACCGTTAAAAAAAATCGGTAGTTTTGGCAGAGTCTAATTTACGAGTATATAATATATACATACATATGTACATAAACATATATTAAAAGCGGATCGATAAATAAAATATGAAAAAATTGGAAAAATTTGTAAAAATATTCAAAATGATGCGGCAAGTTTAAAACGTATCTGTATAAAAATATAAATTTATTTTCTTATTTTCTTTAGATTATTTTTTTCAATATTAGTAAAATACTTCTACTGTAATTTGGCTTATTGCCAAAAAAAACTGTATATGTATATTCAAAGCGGACTGATAAGAGAAAAGTAAAAGAAAATGTGTTTTGGTTTTCAACTTAGAGATCTCACGGTCAAATGCGTACTCGTACTAGCGTAAGTGAAGAGTGCCCGTGTGTTGGAAATTGAAAGAACATTTTTTTGAAAAACTGAATGTGCAAGTGCTAAGTAAATAACAACAAAAATCCATTACTAAGCTAACAAGTTCCCAACTACCAGCAAAATCTAAAAAATCTTATACAAATAAATACATATTAAAAATGTAGTAAACTTTGAGTAGTTGCTGTCATGTTTACGGAGTGCATTTTGTTAAGTTTGCTGAATATTTTTAAAACACATATATTTAACACTTATATATTGGCAGTATCGACAAGTGCAGTCAGAAAACATTACAGGACAGATATATAAAAAATTAATAAAAATGTCACCTGAATTCAAAAAAAAATCCAGTGGCGTAGCACAAAATTAATTGTCGAACTCGCATTTTTTTTATCGTTTCAAAATATTTTTCGTGTTGTTTTTTTTTTTAATTAAAGTTCATTTGACATAACTCATATACTTTTAAATTATATACTACTTTCAAAAATTAGAAATATTCATAAAAAAAATTAACAAACAAATTCCAAATGAACAACATTGCGAATATTGTGAAAATATCACTTCCGGTTTGAGTTGAATCAACATAATATTTTTGCTCTTTAGTTGAATAGTCAATGATTAAATATTTATTAACTGAAAATGGAAATTTGTGAATATGCCGCTGTGGTCGAGTTGGTAGCGGTGCGTGCTATAGCTTGATATGCCGGTGAGTTCGAGGTTCGAATCTCAGTCAGGGTAAGCAAAATCTTAATAATAGAAGATGTTTTTTCTAATAGCGGTCACCCCTCGGCAGGTAATGGCAAAGCTCCGAGGGTATTTCTGCCATGAAAAAGCTTCTCATTAAATACATCTGCCGTTCGGAGTCGGCACAAAACTGTCGGTCTCTCCATTTGTGGCATTATATAAAGACGCTCACCACAAATGGTAGGAGAAGCTCGGTCAAACACTGAGCTATATAGTGTACGCGCCAAAATTATATATATACATATGAATTAAATATTCACTTATAAAAAATTGACAAATCGTTTTTGTTTGATTTCCAAAGAGCTATGAAATAAAATCTCAATACTTCATCAGCACACTTTAGTTTGTATAAGTAAACATCGCCAAAAAGGGTATAAGCCCCCCAGAATCCTCTTCAAGATTTTTTCTAAGTGTTCCTGCATATACATACATATGTATATCAAACTTGATTGTATGTGTTTGTCACAAGCGTACAACGTACATTTGTACTAAAACTATCTCTTTTTGATTGCTGAATTTTTACAGATTGCGCAGATGGGTTTCTGCCAATATATACTTAAGTATTATATGTATGTATGTTAAAACATTTTAAGTGCGCATAAAGGATTTTTTTTATTATTTTTTAATTATTGAAATATCGAAAATCATCAGATAACTGACAATGCATTGCCCTACCTCTACAAAAAAAAACACACACATGTTTTGCTTATGCGCGTGCACGCCAACGGATGTTGTGGAGAGATTAAAGAATTTACGTTTTGTTAGATAAAAATCTCTTTACTTTTGCCTACATTTGCATTAAATAGAAACCGAAAGCGTGCAATTGAAATTGTATTAAGCATCCTTCTCAAAAGTGGCACAACTCAAATTATGCCGTTTTCTTTGCTCGAAAAAAACATTTTTAGAATTTCCTAGAATGCAGCTTTATATTGAATAAATTTAAGTGCAATAAAGTGCAAATATCAAGTGAAGAGTTCTTACAACTTCTTTGCTCTTTCGCAATCTCTTCAGATAACGCATTCTCGATATTTTTTATTTGAAAAAAATATGCGGAAGACTGTCAACGGTAATGTTTAATCAGTTAAAATTTGCTTTTTCTTCTTTTGATATGGCACTACAACCGTGCGTCGATTTGAGCCGAGATCAAAAAAGTTCGACAGTTCCCTCTCTCCTTTTCTTGGTTACTCCAGTTATTTACACCCAGTGAAGACAGGTCCTGCTGCACTTGGGAGATTTTTCACCGGAGCACCATCATCCATACGAACGACAATATAGCAGGTTGGCGCCAATTCAGAAAAATGTACCGAAGCTCTTTACCTTTTGGTCTTTCCAACGCCTTCCATTCCTTTGCCACCGCCAGTTGGTAGCACGTCGAATAATTTTATTGCTTGAATGTTTTCGCTCATTCGCTCAACAAGAGCGGATCCACTGGATCGTAATTCCCTGACTAAGTAGGTATTCTTCTAAAACTCGTACATTTCAACGTTCCATCGTCTGCGTTATTCTCCGCCACAAGGGCGAAAAGTCCATAAATCCATCGAAAGATATTTCCTCTCTCTACTGCTCATTTGGCCGCTCAGTCCAAAGTAGTATTTGCTGATAAAGGGGTAAAACTATTATTTTTTACCAATTTATACAAAAATATATATTTATTTTTAAATCTTTAATTTTACTTTTCTTTCGACTATTTTCTTTATAAACAATCAACAGTTACTATCTACAGTGAAAACTGATCCTTGTGAATACTGAAATGTTGCTGTAACGGCTGGGTTGATTAAGTAATCTGTACATACATACATACATACATATATATGTACATACATACGTACATGTATTTTTATATATGTGCATACATATGGCCGCTGTGGTCGAGTTGGTAGCGGTGCGTGCTATAACTCGATATGCCGGTGAGTTCGAATATCAGTCAGGGCAAGCAAAATCTTAATAACAGAAAAAGTGTTTTTCTAATAGCGGTATGCCCTCGGCAGGCAATGGCAAACCTCCGAGGGCATTTCTGCCGAAGAGTCTTTCTCTCGAACACTCCAAGAGCCCTTTCATCTGATGCTGTCATCGTCCATGCAATACAATAGGACGGGCATGATGCGAGACTTATAGAGTATGGAGAGAGGACTTTACTGTGCAATTGCCTACTCAGTCCGAAGTAGCACTTGTTGGCAAGAGAGATTCTGCGTTGGATTTCAAGGCTGACGCTGTTATTGGTGTTAATGCTGGTTCCTAAGTAAATTGCGATGAAAAAGCTTCTCATAAAATAAATAAAGGCCGTTCGGAGTCGGCACAAAACTGTAGGTCCCATTGTGGTATAAAATAAAGACACACACCACAAATGGTAGGAGAAGTGCCAAATTATTATTTTTATTACGTACGTACATACATACATACATATGTGTATGATATGTATTTATATTTATATGTATTTACCATGTCTCAATTACTATTGCATCTGTTTTCCATCAATTCGATACATAAATTTGAACTTATAATGCTGTTGCTTTTAGATAACAATTACTTATCTGTGCACAAAATCTTATACATACATGTTTATTTGTATATACATATGTAAGTATGTATGTATGCCTGCATACCTACCCAGTAGGTAAATTCTAGATTGCTTTTAAGGACACCATTTCATGAAGGGCTTTTATTTTAATAATCTCATTGCCTTTTAAGGCAGATAGAGAGGGCTTTGTTTGAATAGTTGCTCAAATAAAGTCTGTTGTCAATTCAAATAAAGTATTGCGTTATTGTTTGATATAAATTTTGCCTAATTTTCTTCTGAAAGGTATTGAAGGGATATTCCATACAGGTATGTATATGGAATAGTTAGCATAGAATAAAGCTCTCAACTGTCAACTAGAATGGCTCCCAGCAAACCATTTTACTCCTGCTTTCGTCGACTGGGTGCATTCATAAGTACGGATGTACATTTATCAAGATGAATTTTTATGCCAACGACGAGTGCCATTGTAGATTTTTAAATATGCACCTACATAAGTATGTATGTATGTACGTATGAGTACCAATATAGTGGGAGTTTATATGGTATAATGCTTCGTACCGGCTCTGTGTGTTTTTTATTGTGGTGGAAGTTCATAATTGATCACAACATGTTGCATACATATGTTCATTAACATATGCACGTATGTATATATGTATATATGTCTATATATATTTATTAAGTTAGTCCAAAAAAGTATATTCGGAGTTTTATTTTAATATTTAATCAGTATAATATTTACAAATCACGCGAAGCGCTCAAAGTTTCCCCTGTAATTTATATACGGTTATAAAATTTTTAGTAAATTTAGTAAAAATCTTCAAAAAATTATAATCAATTGTTTATTTAATAATTATTTAATATTGAATATTTTTTATGGATCTCCAAAAAATCCCAAAAAAACATATGTAAAATCGTTCAAATTAAATAATATTAAATAATAAAGTTAAATAGCGGCAGATAAAACAAGAGCAACTGTTTGTAGTTGGTTTGTTTAAGGAAGATGAAATAAACCCAACAGCCAACTCGGCTAGCGTAGCACAATAGGTAGCGTATTGGCTCTGCAACTCCGAGCTCCCGGGTTCAAAGCCTGAGAGAAGTGGTTATGAAAAATTAAATTAAAAATTAATTTAATTTAATAATCATAAAGAAGTCTGATGAGGAAATGTGGCCTTGAGCTCAATAAAAATTCTAAAATATTAAATAATAAAAATAAAAAGTGAATGAAAAAGAAGATAAATTAAATACGATTGAGAAATATTAATCTTAATATTTTTTTAACGATTTTTACGAATACTTTTTCTAAAGAAAATATGTAGTTTATTTTATGATAAATGCCATACAACCCAAAGATACAAATTTTGTGCAGAATTAGAGAACTTCTTTTTAATTTTCATTTAAATTTCGAAATTTTTAAATTGAGCTTTTAAAAAAGGTTTAGGTGTACCGTTTTGGAGCTTATGCCATTTCAAAAGTACAAACCTTGCATTGATAATTGGCAATTTTTTTTTTAATTTGGTTTTGAAAGCTTTCTTCATGCAGTACAACAAACTTTCTATAATATTTGCACTGTTCGAAAAAAGTTTTAAAATCTAAATTTTCAAAAAATTGTCAAACATCAATGCAATAGCAACTTCAAACGTGCAGGTATTTACACTTAAAATGAACTGTCCACAAAAAAAAAATTCGAAGCAATATTTTAAAGAATGCGGATTACTTGTTTGAGTCACTATATGTATGCACAATATCCGTGTGCAGTTATTCCCGATGTTTTACGTAACTATCAATAATTAATTTACATAAAAAAACCTGTTCTTTACATTTTGTCAGATTTTAATTATTTACAAACTAGATGACGCCCCACGTGAGCTTTAGATCCTAATGTTAATCCTAAAACCGCAAAAGGCAGTGACGAAATTCCCCCGACACAAAGAAGAAACGAAGGGCTGATTTCGGGACTAAATATTCAAATCTATCTAATGTAATCAAATCAACCATTACTAGTTGCACTGGTTTGGTTTATGCGATAAGTTATGCCTTCTCTTGGTCTATGAAATAAGACGTGGATGTGTCCATTTTCTAATTATTCCTTTGCGATTATTATATTTATATTGATAAAGTGGTAAATATTTCATTTTTTGAATGATTATATATTTATAATAATATATGAGATGTGATCTGACTGTATTACAGTTAATGATAATTCCACGAAATGGATTTACATAAGCTCGAGAACTTTCATTTCAACATTATTCGCCTAGAATTAGGTTTTTCTTACGATTTTAGACAATAATAAAAACAACAGAGATTTGCTTATTATTACCGCATTGCGACAATTGAATTATTTATAACAATATTTCAATTTGCACTCTACTATATTGATTATACGTACTCGTATATACTTATCTACTTATCGTAATGCTTAAATCAAGTGCAATTTCTACGCTTATCAAAAAGCAAATGATGCGACATCGTATTGATAACTAATGAAAGTCACAATTTTTGTGCTTATGTTCACATCAGGGTTGCCGTACAAAATATATTTTTTTCGATCAAAAATCAGACCAAATCACTTCAAAATCTAGCAAATTAAAATGTTGCTCTTAAATAGTTAATCTCATGTGCAAACAGCCATCTCTTTAAACTTCATAAAGTTTTCGAATTAAATTTGCCCCTTTTGAGTAAATAAAACCACCTTTTCTACAAAAAATATGTGCGGGTCAGACTTGATTCGGGGTTAAGAACCTATTCGTTTTGTACTTTTGTGTTGTGAATTAGTGAAAAATCTATGGACGTCCAGGGAACATTTTTAACAGCTCAATAACTTCTCGATTGAAACCACACCAAATACTAATTAAGCGCAGACTCTATAAAATGCGAATGTTTTAATAATTTTGCTCTCAACAATTGCATATATCACAAATCCGTTTAAACATTTTTGCTTTCTCCTAACCAATCAATCATATGATATAAATTCGACCAATTTCGTGCTAAGACGTCCATGCATGGCAACAATGTTTAACACGTAAATGCATATGTACGCATGTACATATCTTATTTGTTACGCTTCCAGCAGAATATTTCAACACTCTACCTTTTGTACCTTTTTGCGCTTTCATGCACGGCTGTTCTTCGGATTGGCATAAGTATGTACAAACATACTTACTTCACTTTTGGCACATTACAATACAATGCCACCGACATTGACGACATGATTTCATTGTCATTTTGGAGCGGCTGATTATTGTCACTGTCACTACGTTGCGGTGTGGCGCGGCGCGGTGCGGCTCGAAGACTCACCTGCGCGCAGTGCCTTTTTTTGCCCAGCCCCGGCAATTCGACGACGCGCGTATAGCCCACCACAACCAACTAAGTGCTTGCTGCTATATTTTGTTTGAGTAGTACTTTAATTGCAAATCGGCCGCAACGCCGCCGCTCCCACACTCTTCTATCTTCCGCCCCTGCGTCTTTCAAACCTTTGGGCCTTCTGCCTGAGTGCGCGGTGCTATACCGCGTGTTGTACGCGCTTTGATTGCTTTTATTGCTTTTTCTTTTATTTTTTCTGATTTTATATTTCTGGTGTTGAGTGGCTACGGCTCTATATGCCGGCAACTGCGGCTGCCGCTCGTTAATTGATCACTCATGTCGGTGCTCCCAGCACTGGCAAAGCGCACGGCCGCAGCGACGACGGTGGAGCGGTGCTGGGCAATATGAATGCGCACGCCGACAAGGCGTTTTGTCAGTCAGTGAGTAACAGAACTCCGTTCCTGGTGTACATACATATTACTCGTTTCTATTGCAGCGGTAGTGATTTACGATTTTTTTTTCTCTTGGCCTATTCTGTGCCTGCGTCTTCTTGGTGCTTAATGTGTCTTAAAAGGCCTCTTAAAGTATTGTTCGCACCAATTTGAAGTCTCAAATTGCTTAGCGTTGTGTTGTATGGAGCACGTACAAATATAAATAGTATTTATTTATTTATTTGCGTACGTTTACGGAAATCTCGGAAGTTGTGTGCGTGGGAAGTTGCGCACGCGGCTGTGGCCAAAAATAGTAACCAACTACAACAATGACAACAGAGTGGAGTCGGTAGCTGTAAACAAGAAAACAAGCGAGTGAATAAATTAGTTTTGTTTACACTTGAACGAAGCATGCGGTTAATATTCGAAGTGATCGTAATGATCGCGCTGGCGCTGATCATCTCTATCGCCATGATTTAGTATTAAGGACTTTATCAGAAAGTAAAAGTGAACTCAATCAATTAATTGTGCAGTGAAGTTTTCCAACAATGCGTTCAATTGTGTATTAAGATGTGGAAGTAACGAGGAAGTGATCTTGTAATGATCGTGATTAACTCTACAATGCATATACATATGTACATATGTATCTGCATATATGTTTAATTCGGCGAGGACAAGTAATTATTGCACAGTTATGGAATTTAAAAAACATAGTATCACCAATATTTTTGGAGAAGAAGTGCATTGAAGAACTACTTGTCGTGGCTTAAGTGGCGTTCGAACCATGCGATAAAACATAAATGACGCGCGTTTTAATTCCTGCTGGCGTTAATGACTTACATTGAGCGATAAATTGTACATTCAACTGCAATTGTTTTCAATATCAATGCATGTGTTGGACTGTCAAAAATGTGGAAAAAGTTTGCTCAATCAACAAACCGTTCATCGGTATAGTGACCGATATCGTTACCTATATATTAATGGCCATCCTCATTATTTTTATCACTAAAAATATAAATATTATATTGAAATCCGTGATTGATCGTTATATTTAACAGTAACATCGTTGTTGTTATCGATATCGTTAGCGTAATTTTAATTGATTGTGTCATTTTCCTGTTTCTGTCTTACATCGTTACAATTCCCATAACCCACATATCTTGGTATAGTTATCGATTTCGATAATGTTGTCGTTACTCAAAACACTAACATATTTGTAAGGGATATCGTGGTCATAAACAATGTACGTATCGATATTGTCGTCGATTTCCTAATAGCAATTGTTATTTTTACAATCATCGTTTATCGATATAATTTTCAAAATATGAATAGCTGTCGATAGCCATCCGATATTGTTATCGTCATATATGTTGTTTTTGTTATCGCAATCGCTATGATATATGTTTGAACTGTAGATAAAGTTATCGACTTCGTAATTACGCAATAAATATTGTTCATGTAGGTTTTGAAGGCTTATAGAGCCTTTCAACACTATCAACTATGTAAAGAAATGTTTGTAATTTGCAAAAAGAATTACACTGGAACCCTTTTTGATGATTTTCGTTTTCCTCTACAACTCCATCCCTTTTCACAGAGGTCATTTTGCTATAGAAAATAAATTGTATTGTCGGATATAATTCCGGTATTATGGAACCGGGTGTTGTCTTTTTCTTTCAGTCATTTTAATGATAATGACAACCCCAAAGAAAGCTTTTTTTGCTTGGATACCTATGCTTTTTCTGAGCAAAGTCACTGTTCGATGAACACAAATGCCCAGCGCGTAAAATATCTCGTTTCATGCCGCTGAATAGAAGAAAAAAAAATAAAACTTATAGAAAAATAAGAGTAATAGGATAAGGTTAAGTAGGAAAGGCTGCCATTAAAGAACTCACCAGGACATACTCTATTGTGTCTAACCTGTTCGTAAATAAAACAGGGGTACAATGGATACAAATAAAGATATTTACCGACTTCAGCGCTATCTATCGAGTAAATCTTTTTGTGGAAATTATTATGTTTTCCTTACCTTAAGGCAAGGCATAAGTTATGTGCTAACCCATCTCTGCAGTTTACTTTGATAATAATTTTAAAGATATTACTGTTCCTGTCTTCGAGAAAAAAGACTAGAGATTTTGAAAAAGTTTAGAGCGTTTTTCATGGTTATTTTTTTTCACTGTCCACTTTTTTCTGGTGGCCATGTCAATTATGCATTCCGTTTAAACTGTCAATGAAGGAATGTTTGAGAAAATATCCCAACAGAGACACGGGATCTCTCGCATGAAATCTCTTATATGTATATTTAAAAAAAAAAAAGCGTTTCCCGAAAGCAAAACGTAATACTGATCTCCTTAACGTATTGAAGACCAGGTGTCAATAAACCACGAATGCCACCTTCAATCTCAGAGAAACGCGACAAAAGCTACCCCTACCTCCCTCCGCTACTTGCGCGTTACATCACCATTCCATATTCGCTCTACTCACGTGCTATTTGGTGGCTACGCTGTTGCACTCTATTTGTCTATTTGTGGCACTTGCCGCTTGCGAATTCACTAATTCGCCTGAAACCTCTAACCACAAATTGAGACGGCAACCGCAACGCAAAGCTGAATGCAACAGTTAATGCGTTTTTTTTGTTTTGTTTTTTTTTTTGTTTTTAATTTGTGATGTGTTTGCTTATACTTGGGATTGGGCGAGCGTGCCGCTGGTGGACATTCACTTGCGCCGTGGCCACTGTCCGTCAAATGTCCGTTGGCGGCAACCGGCAGTATTTGCTTGACCGTCGCGCCGGCAATAGGGCAACAACTATTTTAATAAAAGGGACGTAAAAATTGCCAAACAAATGAAGATAGAAACGGGACGGCAAGAGTTCACAAACTAAAAGTGTGTGTGACTGTGTGTGCGTTGCAAATAAATGAATAAATTGCAATAAATAGTAAAATTGTAGATTGTGTAGAATGGCATGAAAACCGCAAAAGTCACTCGAAAAACAAAAAAACAAAAAAAAAACAACAACTAATAGGTACAAAAATAGTCATATGCAAATTATTATGAAAAATTTACAATGTGCAATTTTGTTACAAACAAAAAAGTTTACTCACACTCACACATACAGAAATATACATATGTGTGCATGTGTGCATGTACAATGGGGTAGACATGCCAAAACCAGCTTATATTTGTTAATTATTGAATGAGCACATTCACAAGTGATTCTTTATATAAAGTACATATACACACTCATACATACATACAAGCGGTGTTTTTGTTTTTTTGTTATTAGTAAATATATGCCAACTTGTTTATCGCCAGCTCGATCGTTTTGGAGCAGCTGGTGTCGGACAGTCAGCCGCGAGCCGGTAATGCTACAGGTGACATCATCACCAATAGTAAACATTAGAGAGCAGCCAGCAGCAGCGAAGCCACGAAGCCACGAAGCGCAAATCACAATAAACAATGCGGTCACATTCAGTAAATTTGTCGAGGGCTATAAAAACTAGCAGAGTTTGAAGCGGTAGAGGGGGCGACGCGGAGGAAAGCAAAAGCTAAATACGTGAACAACGTGCAGTGTGGCGTAGTCTTTTGGGGGTGGAAAATCGCTAGCAGACAGCCGCTCGAAATTGCATTTACATATGAATGCACATTCTTACATACATTTGTATACATATGTGTATGTATGTATGTATGTATGTATGAGCATTTTTATGCGTAGTGAATGGTTTGAATAAAAACTAATTATTTCCAGCGGAATCCCATTAAATTGTGCTGTAAAAGTGGGGCAAAAGCGAAAAAAATTAACTCAGATTGCTAACAAAAAAAGACATAGTTCAAAATAAATTGCTGAGAAAAGTAAAAAAAAAGCCCTAATTGAATAAACAGCGTTGAAGAGCCGCATTAGTCTTCGCAAAATTTCAAGCTAATCAATTTTCAAAGTAATCGCTATACTGAAGTGTGAAACAAATAAAACACCATGATCAAAAAAAAAACGAATTAAGTTGCTTAGCGTTGACATGGAAACAAGTGTGACTAATCAGCTGGGTTTCAAAGTGTTTATTTGTTTAAGCTTAAATATAGTTAATTACTTAAAAAATATGAATAAAAAGACGGTGTGTTGTTGATTTACACCTGTGTGCCGAAAAATAGTAATGTGACATGTTGATTTTTTTTTTTTTTTGCTATATTCAGTTTAGGCAATACTTTGTTTTTTATAACAATATTGTCGTATTAAAAAAAATCAAATGAATCCAGATTTTAAATGCTATGCAGAGTATTAAAATAAAAGTTTTTAAAAACCAACAAATTTGCAACAAAATGTAACATTTTTCAAACCGAAATAACGCTCGCAGTGCTCGATTGATGTGCCTCTAAATTGAAACTGGCCTTTTGATAAATTTTTGCAGACGGTTCTTCGCATTTTTTTCGCGCAACGTATGCTTGGAGAAAATAAGAAAAACCGTCTGCCAAAAAATTTTATTAAAATTTAAAGAAATTTTTGGAGTTTCGTTCAAAATTTGTTTATTTTTTTTAGAAGTTTATAAGCCGGCTTTAAAGCACTCATTATCAATATCTTTATTAAAGTTCCAATCATTATCTTCTATACATATTAGTTATTGTTATTATCATTCTTCTTTTATGGCACGGTAATCGTGTGTTGGTTTGCGATTAGGCCAACAAAGTTTCGCCAATTTCCTCTCTCTTTGAAGAGGTAATCAATATTATTGTAATTTTTGTTATTATCTTAAACTTTGTAAAGTTTACCAACTTTGTTAAACTTGAATTTAAATTTTTTATATAAGAACTTATTAAATTAAATTAAATTGATTAAAAAAATTCTAAATTTTTCAATATGCCGAGTCGCGCCGCCATTATTTTACACTTTAATGTGCATACATTCGTATATACAAAGGTGTTGAGTTTTAAAGAAGTGTGTTTTTTTAATTAAACAGAAAACAACCAAAATGTTAAGGTTGTATGAACTACGAGTAGAAAAACCACTTTTATAATTGATACTGGTACGAAAAAAAAGGAATTATTATAATATACTAAGCATATTCGTATAACACCACAGCCCACACAAGTTTTACAAATTTCCATAAAGTCAAAAAAATAATAATAATAATACAAAATAAAACTTATTTAATCAGACCCAAAAGCAAAATATTATGAAGATTAATACTTTCATATAAGAGGTTTACGCAAAACATTTGCTTGGGAAGCGAGCGTAAGAAAACTTTACTGAGATGTGTTTTTTGTTAATTTTAAGATTTTGTTGCTATCAGCCATGTTACAACAGAAATCTTTTCCCAATATTTCCCTTAAGACTCATCCACAAACTCTTAGAATATCTTTTTGATGGATTAACACTTTTAAAGTTGTTTAAAAATGGCAAAAAATTTCGTAGATTATCATTTTGATCAGTTAACACTTTTAAAAAGGAAATTGCGAACTTCATTGTTTGTTTTTAAATAATCTTTTGGCAATTAAAAAAAAAACTCTTCACTTAACAACTGTTTAATTTTAGAGTATTCAAATTTTAATGGCAAGCAATATTCAAAATACAAAAAGGCAATATCTCTTTTCCCTTTTCGGTAGTTTTTTGTGTAGGCCATACTTGAGTATTTTCGAAGCATGGCAGATCGGCGCTCTCGTGGAAGACAATACCTGAAAATAATTTTATCATGGCTCTCAACGCAAATTAAAATTCCCAATAGTTTTTAGGTACGTGTATGAATGTACATACGTACATATGTATGTAAATTACAGAAATCAGTTCAGTTAAAGAGTTATTAAACTTTATACTATATACTTTTCATAGCTATATATATACATAAGTATTTTTAACAATAGAACCGCGACAAACAATTTGATTAATGATCGAAGAGCCAAAATAACTACATACAAGATTTAATTGACTGGCACTATTGTGTTAACATCATTAATAAATAAGAAAAGTTGAACTACATACATATGTGAACATAAATATGTATACAAGCAGCTAATATATCTGGAGTAGGTTTCCAATAGGCGTGGAACTTTAGAAGTAATGCTGCGTTTACATTGTAATCGAACAATTGTTTTTCTTATTGTTTAAGGAATGGCGCTTATTATTATTTATTCGCTTCTTGCTTTTAAATTGTTTATGACTGACAGATACTTCTTGCTATAATCTTCGATACCACTCCGAATTTTCCATTTTTGAAGTCAACTACTTATTGCGTTAACTTTCTGGGACGGCTGTTCGCCTCTAGCATTGAACAGATTTAAAGGTATTGATAAAATTAGATGTGCTATTTCGACCTGAAATTAACTGATTACATCTCTGGATTTTCTTCAATATCACATCAAAAACGCAAATAATATTTGTTTCCGTGACGATTTTATTATCATACTCGTAGCTATCGAAATCCAACGGATTGTACATATACTTTCTTTGTTAGTTTTTTGAATCTCGAAAGTAGCGATCTTTGCGATTATCTTTACGGCAATCAATGGTGACATCTAGCGGCGCAAAGTATGTAATGCGATATAAAAAAATTACATCAAACCAAATGTGTAAAACTTTCCATTTTTTAATCAAAATTTAAACTTCGAATGATTAATATTTGAAAGTATTCGCCCGAACCAAATCTAGTCTTTGCTTTTTACTTTCACGTATTTGCTTGAATCGCTGTGCACTTGCACCATCACCCTGTATTCGATATTGCCAAATCGAAAATGCATATTTTGTGTGTATTTATAAACGTGCTCCACACAAACAAACATACTACATGGCATACATTAAAACAACGCACATAAAACTAGAACCATTAATTTTGCTTTTTGGTCTTTCCCCCTGCGCACTTTCTAAACTAAGTATGTGTGGGAAATACTGGCGCTCAAAAAAAACATTCAAATTTTACTCGCACTTCTATTTCCGTGGCAGGCCGTTCGCAGCGGCAGCGGTCTCAGCATACTTACGGCGTTTTTCAGTTTCGAATTTTTGCTGTTTTCCGCTCATTTGGCGCACTAAGCCCACCAAACAGCAGCCAACAACTATAATTGGTACAAACAAAAGCCCAAAATGAAAATAAAAAAATAGATAACATTCAAAGAAAAAAGAACAATAAATGTTATGAATGTCGAGAGCGCAGCGAAGACCAAAACATTGTCCGCGCGCACAATTCAGTTCAGTACAGCGACTCTCCGCGACGTGCGAGCGAGCGGGTGAGCCAAAACAGTGATCGCGCGCGCCGTCCGCGCACAAGAGCAAACGTAGCGCGAAAAGTTTTCAGAACTTTTTCCACTGTTCCACTATTACACTTATTTGCTTGTCGGTGGTTTTCGAAAATAAATCGAGTGAAAAATTTTTGTATTCTTGTATGCGGCACAAGGTATGTGAATTTCGTAAACTTCGGCGTAGCGTCGCTGTTATGAAATCCCACTTGTCTGTTAGTGTGTGTGTGCGCCAATTGCCTAGGAACAAAAACCAATGGCAACAGTTTTCTGAACGCATATCCAAAATTCAGTTTTTCGCTTTTTCGAAACCTAAAAAGCAACAACAACACATATATGTGTGCGACATTTAGGGAAGTGCGCGTGCCCAATGTTTGGTGATCCGTCCACCACCAGTACGAACATCCGCTCGCCGGTCGGTGGTACTTTGTTGAACGCGCAGTGGCGATCGCTCAGTATTTTCACAGACCTACAGTCGAACAGTATGCGTCAACGATTTTCGATAAAAAAAAAAAAAAAAACGAACAAGAAGAAGCAGCAGACCCAAAGCATGAAAAACAACTAACGAATTAGCGGCAATTTTGAAATACGCAATACGAATTTCAATTGATTGAGCAAACTTTTTCATACGCAGCGAACTTTTCTTTAAATTTATTGTGGTTTCTGTATTTTTTTTTGTACATTTTGCTGTTCACCGTTCACCCGACCTTAGTCACCACGGAAAGCGCTGAAAAATCACCGCAACACAACCAAAACGAGAACGTGTGCGGTTAACCTAATTATCATAGTGGTAGTACGGAGACATTTGTAGACAAGGCACATACGTGGAACTCTTGAGCACGGGCCACAGAACAAGTCAATCAATAGTGATCGACGAGCGGTCGTGTTGAGTAAGAGCTAAGTGCTTTCGATAAACATTCATACATTTGATATAACATGCCAAATTATCGTCAGAAGAATAAGAAAAACAAGAATAAGAATCGTCAGAAAAATCAACAACAACAACAACAGCAGCAAAATCAAACCGAAAATAAAAATAATAATCACAACCAGAATCAACTAGACAATCAGCACACCAATCCAAACCGGCAGTCAACCAACGAGAAAGACAAGCAAAGTCAGGGTCGAAGTGGAAGAGAGCAATCTAATCAACAGCAATCATCAAAATCTCTAACACCAACTGCAACCCTTCCACCGTCGCCGGCCCCAGCTGACGAGCCACACTCTTCACAAGCAAGCTCACAAGATGCGCGAGAAGTGGACTCAACAACCGTCCCGGCCGCTGCGCTCATCCAGTGTGACAATTTAAATTCGAACGATCCCAGTGCTGTTGCACCCACGATCACCGGCCATCAAGCGTACAGCGCTGCAGTTGAATGCGAAGAGTGCAAGCGCGAGGAAGATGTAGATGCACAACTTTCGAAATTAGATAACACGGAAGCTACACACAGCGAAGCAATTAAAGCGCGAGGCAGTGCAGATATACGTGTGTCAAAAGACGTGGAAGAGTATACGATGGGCAATAAAGATTCAAAGACATCCATCACAAGCGATGACGCTACAACAATTGTCACGAGCACGGCAACGACAGAAACGGTAGCAGGAGCGACCGATTTGTGTGGCGTGATCAGACCAGATCACACCATCGTCGGTGCCAGAGAATTGGAGACATTGCAGCCGAAATCCAAAACGCAAATGCAAATGGCAAAGGTGGTTGTGCACAGAATTGTACGGGAAGCAAGCGAAGAGGCGTGCACACAGAAGACGAATGCAGACATTGACAAGGTTGGACAAGTGGCGAACGTTGCACACAAAATAAATAGGCCAGTCAACGAGTTGCTAGAGGACGGTCATAAGGTGCATGTGATAAATGAGCAGTGTAATCAGGCGACAAACAAACAAACGGCTGTGAATGATGAACAAATTAGACAGCAAAGGACGACAAACGAAGCAGAGGCTGTGCAGAAACGATCGCAAAGTAAGGTTATCATACACAAGATTGAGCAAGAAGATGGACAAGATTATGCGTCTAAGCAAGGGGGAGATGAGTCGAAAGTTTTCGCGCACCCAATACAGCAGGCGGAAATAAAGGGGGATACGGATAAGAAATCGAATACTAACAAAGATGCTAAAGTGATTGTGCATAAGATCGTGCAAGAACAAAATATTATCGAAGCTGGCGTGCAGCAACCCTCTGAAGACCAAAAGTCGATTACAAGCCAAAGAAGCGGAGACGCCGCCCACATAAAAGGTATGTCTGATCAGTTAATCGATGACTCAAATGTTATTACACATCACATACAACTCGAATCAACTTCACCCATCGATTATCGCGTCGAATTGCCCGATGCCGATAGTCCCACATCTCCCATGGGTAGATCCAAACAATCGATACTCAACAAACACATCGTACAAATACAAGAAATAAGCGATGAGAGCGCCAGTGAATGCAATGACAATCCGCCAGTGATTAGCGAAGCCGAGTCGGAAACGGAGTCAGCAGCTGGTGCATGCGCCCTCAACTATGCCCAGACTATACGCACGCTTTCGCCCGAAGCTGAGGACAACTATGAGTTTGTACGTAAACCGCCCGCTACGCCTCCTACTCAGGAGCAGCAGGAACTCAAGCAGCGACGTGCACAAAAGCGTGCCGCACTGGAAACACATTTTCTACCTCAATTGCTCAGTCCACGCTACCTGGATAGCATTGTCGAGGAGAATAGCGATATGAGCGATGCGCGTAGTGATTGTTCCGAAAATCCACTGATGACAACACTATCAGGTGACGATTTGCGTGACCCTTCAGTGGCGAAAGTACGCAAAGCAAACGAGGTATTTCCACGCAGCAATTTGGATTTTTCACGCCGACATGCGAAAAAGCAGCTTGGTGCTTTGCCAAAGCAACCAAAACCCATACGTGAGGAGCCTGTTGCTATGGTAGTTGCCGCGAAGATAATCGATGAAACACCACCTGCGCAGGAATGTTGTGTACGCTTGTCCAGCGAGCACACGCCCGAATCGGAAGCAGCTGAAGTCATCTATTTGAGTAGTTCGGCATCGAGCAGCCTATCCGATCTAGTGGAACTCGATGCGGAGGCAGAGGGTGATGATGAGCGGGACGAAAGCTGTCGCTCCACGGTCGATCTTGATACAGACGTGCGTGAAATAATAACAAAACCTGTCAGCGATGAGTATGCGACGACCGCAGCCGCAGTCGCCCTAAGTGATAGTCGAGAGAGTACACCTGTTAATCAGACATCATCAACAAGGCTGTCAGAAAAGAATGAAACGCAAAAAGTGTTTGCAAATAACAAAACAAGTGTAGAACAATCAACGACAGCGACGGCGCCGGCAACTGCTATTGGCACAAATATCGACGCTGGTGGTGCGGTGAATGGTGCAGTCATTAACCCAATAGAAAGCAGAATATATGAGAATTTGAAAAGTTTGCAATTGCTAGCAGAGCCAAGTGCTGAGCGAGTGCTCTCCTCCGGTAATGGCGCAACAACAACTACATCATACAACCGCACGAGTGTCACTACTACCAGCGAGTCAGAGACGGAGACGGAGATGAGCTCAGAAACAACAACAGAGAGGTGTGAATATTTGCGCAGCTCGGACACTGGCGGCAGCAGCAGCAGCCTCAATAGCAGCGGCACTGAAGTGAAATACCCGCCAGCCATAATAGCGACTAGTGATAGTTTAAACGTTGACCCAGCAGTGCTGCTTGAAAATATTGAATTGGAAATGAATAGCGTGCGCGAAATACTAAACTCGCATACAATCGAGCCGAAGGCAACGTCGTGCGGGAATATCTACGAAACGCGTGCGAGTGAATTATTTATTGATAATCTTAATAATAGTGCAAAGAAAAACGCTTCGCCCTCGCCTCCGCCCATACCACCGCCACCCACCAGTGCTAGTGCCAGTGATTTTCATTGTGATTTTACAGGTTTTCAAACACAAACACCACCACAGCCACAATCACAACCCCAATCAAACGCACCACCAATACCTAGGCGCGCCCCACTTGAAACTTCCAATGCTCCGGCATACACGTCAGCACAAAACAGTCCACCAACAACAACAAACCCAACAAAGTACACTACTAATTCCGCTTTGACCTCAATGTCCTTGCTAGCGCGCCAAGAGTCCGCCGAGTCCCATTGCTCCGACAGCACCCAATACAGTCAATGTACAGCCATCAATGTTGGCTCACGCCCACCTACCGATCATGAGCTGACGCCACCACTGACTGCAACCTCCCCCATTTCAGATGAACAGGCGCAAGAGCAGCAGCAGCAACAATGTCAGCGCAATGACTGGAAGTATACAAGTGGAGTACACAGCGCACCGTCCACAAATAGTCAGTACGATTTGAGTGACGAAAAGGATGAATCTATTAAAAAGCTTCGTTTACTTTGCACCGAAACGTTGGCGTCCATGCCGTATGGTGAACAAGTGCTCGAGGAATTAGCCACAGTAGCGCAGAATATAGGTGAATTGCAGGCGAAAACGCCCACTCCCAGTCAGGAGCAGCAGTTGGCAGCACAAAAACGGAAAACAGACGGCACCACTATGCCTTACCCATTGCCACAGTTGCCACATATACGCGAACTACAGTTGTCGATCACTGACGAGCTGCCACATGCCAGCGAGTCCCCACAGCTTTCATCAACACCAGCCGCCTCCACAACTACTTCACACACAGTGACAATTAAACAACTCGGCAGTGCAGCAAACGTAGCGCGTGATATCACCACTGCAGAGGCGTTGCATTCGCCCCCACCGCCACCAGTACCTGCGCCACCCTCGCACTATAGCGATGCGCCATGGCTGGGCGTACCGACATCCGCCGATCCCAGTGTGCTTGTGTGCCTATCGCCTGCGCAGCAGCAACAACTAACAGCCAATTTCTCACAGCAGCAGCAGTCAGCCGCTGGCGGCCTACAACAACAGCCTGACCAACTTTTGGATGCACATCAAAAATTTCTGGAACGACGTGGCTATCATGAATTCACAGAGGAACAGGTGAAATCACTCAACGATACGCTCCAGCAAGAGGAGCATCAGATATTAAAAACGGCAGCGTACATGAAGAAATTACGTAAAAGCCTCACGCCACCACCACCGCCCGTGCCGCCGCCGCCGGTGCCATCGAAGAGCTCCGAAACGGCGGCGAAAGCACAAAATCAAGCAAAAACTGGCTCGACCAGCTCGTCAGTCGGGTCGAGTGCGGCAAGTGGGCAGCGCTTTTATGACGCAACTTCGCATAGAAATGTTAATGAACAAGCAAAGGCCACTTTCGCAAATGGAGAAGAGCAACAAGAGCAAGAACAAGCGAGCCAGTCACAAGAAAAGCGTTTGCTTACGCTGATACACAATTCTGGCGAGGCAGCTAATTCTGATGCTGTTTCTGTTTCTGTCGCTGGCTCATCATCGCATCAGCAGACATCATCGCTTGAAAATAACTCAAGGCAATCGAGTGTTTCAGCCGCTGCTGCTGCTGCTGCTGCTAAACAGGGTGGCGCGCCAACTGCTGAAGGAAAACAGTCAACCAGCAGCGCCGATACACGCCAGTATTCAAACGCAAACACGTCCGAGCCAACCAGCCACAGAGCGTTCGATTTGCACGGTGGTCATAATAACACAAATAGCAGTTTTCCATCGTCCGCGGTTAAAATGCAGGGTGTCGAGAATGAATTGGCCAAAATGTTTCCTTCCATGGGCTCAAGCAATATTTTCGATAGCAATCGTAAACGCTTCTCCAACATCGAATCATCTACATCCGCAACGAATGGCAACTATTGCGCCCAATTGAAAAGTACACTGCCCAAACGGTATTCCAATATCGAGACGCACACCTATGAAGCAAACAAGCGAATGGAGAATGGAGAAGTTGTATACGATTATACCGATTCGCGGCACGAGCGCCATTCAGATGGTGGTAAACCCTTGGAAAGTGCATCCACACCCTCGCTGCTGCACTTCCCCGTAAGGGAGTCTACGAAAGTGTCAGTGCAATATCCCTTGGCTGGCAGTGGTGCGCCAAGTAGGAGCGGAAATAGCGAAATTATGTCAGCAATAAAATTAAACACAACAGAAAATGCCAAAACAACCGCAGCAGAAGCCAAAACAGAAACAAAGGAAAAAGCAAATGGCATAAACATGACAAATTTCATCTACCCTGGCGCCACCGCAACCACCGCCACTACTTCCTCTGCTTCTTCTTCGACGATAAGAGAAGAACACGCTAAAAATAGCCAAGTGAATGGTGGCACAGTGCGGCCAACCGCCTCAAGTGGTGGTGACGGCAACGGCAGCAGCAACACTTATGAAGAATTTAGGCAACGTGCCAAGGCAAATGCGGGCGCGTTCGGTGTTTTCGGCGAAACGCCAGCCACAGCACCACCGCTCGGCGAAAGGAACAGTAAGCATTCCGCTTTCAATTTCCAACAAGACAAACTGTTCAAGGACTTTGATGCTCTGTCGCAACAATTACATACGGAGCTCGAAGAGGGTAAGGCGCAACGCCAACAGCGCGAAAAATCTGCATCATTGTACGACCTCAGTCGTACGCAGTGGAATTTCAAGGACCATTTCGATCAGCTAAAAAAGCAACGGCATGAGCACATGCAAGAGTTGGAACGCGAAATTGAGCGTTCGATGCACTCGCGTCACTTTAAAGGCTGGACTACTAATAGCGGCACGCCAGACGCAATCGGACGCACCGTTGACATACCCATAAACATTGAACAGCGCAATGAAAACAACAGCGTTCGCACGAATGGCTATGCGCCTGTTTGCAGCGGTAGAAGCTCCGCGCCGCGTGAGCTAGCGCAATCACGTTCCTACAATATTCCCATTATAGTGGATATTGGCACCGCACCCATGGTGCCACCTCCACCGTCATCAACTGAGCAACATGACACGGTGGACGATGGCTCACGTTTCAGACGCGCCGAATCTATGTTTAATCTTTCCGATAACGCGCAACATCCACCACAGCAAGCACCGCAGCCGTTCGCTAACAACTACGAACGTCCGCAATCTTCCGCCGTGGATGACTGGGCGCGTTATGCCGGTGACTTTGGCTCTTCCGAGAATATAACGCGTCCGTTTGCGCGCGAGGTCGAAATATGCTATCAGCGTCAGCGTCCACGCACTATACGCGCACCCAGACTCTCCGCATCGACCAACGATCTTTCATCATCGAGCTCGCAGTGCTACGACAGTTGCAATGCCTACAATGTGCGCCGCTCGCATGCGCCAATGTTGCAACCTATTGCGCAGAAGCAACGCCCTCATCACGCCAGCTGCTATTCGGTACTCGAGCGCGATCCAAATCCCACTTACATAAGCACCACTACGCGGCGAGGCGTTTCGCCAGCACCCGTTTCGCCTGCGGTGCAGCCTGGCGCGCAGGAGCCTTACTACCATAGTCCACAAGCGCCTCAGCGGCAGCGACGCGCCTCACTGCCACGTGAAATACAGGAACAACAACTCAAATATATCAGTAGCAAAGAGGAAGAGTTGCGCACCGAATTTGAGCGACTGCAAACCGATCGTCGACGGCTAATGGAAGAGCTGAACGGCGCGCCAGT
The DNA here is from genome assembly GCA_963971545.1 of Philophylla caesio. Classification (NCBI taxonomy): domain Eukaryota; kingdom Metazoa; phylum Arthropoda; class Insecta; order Diptera; family Tephritidae; genus Philophylla; species Philophylla caesio. Next base: position 96,003,890 of record OZ020606.1, on the reverse strand, counting down.
GACACTGCAAATGCCACAACACCCAATGCGCGACATCTATCGACCAGGTCCAAAATTGCCCACGCTCACCGAAGACGAGGTGTTTCGTCAACAAATGGCTGAAGAGTGGCTGAATAAGGTGGCCGAGCGCGAAGAACGTCGGTTGCAGAAAATCATAAAGATTTCAAAAGTAAATGAGACGCAAAATGCCCATCACCAACCGCCTGTGCCGCCACAGCATAAGACCGACATTAGTGATGAGTTTCTCAAGCGCGTGCATGAACGCCGCACCAAGCTGGCAATGCCAGCCGACAGCGATTGGGAAAGTGGCGCTGAGTCACAGCCAGTTGGGGCAGGGCACGCGAGCGAAAGTGATGCAGAAGTGCCGCCTATAAAGGTGATTGAGGGCAAGGCCGAGGCTGATTTGAGACACTTGCCGCGTCATCTACGCGAATTTGTGCGTTTCTCCAATCACGACGAAGAGAAGATCGATGGTGGGCATAAAGTGGTGCATCAGGAGGAGGAGCGTAGGCAAGAGGCAGATGCGAATTCTATGAGTAGTGCAGTGAAAAAATCGTCAATGGTGAAAACTGTGAAGATTGCAAGACAACCGGAAATCATGGGCCAGTCAAATCAAAGCTTGCCGCTGGCGGCCAGCAAAGTGCCACAGCAACAGCCGCAAGGGCACAGCCGTACGACTAGCGGCGGCGAACAGGGTGAGTGCATGCAAAACGTGAACGCTCCTACCATAAAAATTATTTGTAAAACATTTGCTTCAGCTTCTAGTTCTACTACTACAACCGCCAATTCCAACTGCAAATTCGAATCCAATTCCTCGATTCCCACTACCACTACCTTTGTTACTGATACTGAAAGTACAACTGCTACATCCACTACACCTATTACTTCTCCTATAAGCGACAATTTCGTTGCGACGGGTAATGATACTGATTCCACCGAAACCACCGCAACCTTGCCTGCTCTAATTGGTGCTGGTAGCTTTTTGGGTACTGCAATCGTAGTCGGTTTGTCCATTTGGAGCGCTTGGCATTAAATTCGTTTTGGATCAAATATAAAAGCATTCTCCTTGTAAAACCAAAAAAAAAAGCTCTGACCAAACCGACTGATGATGTGCAGTCGCTTAAATCTCATTATCCTAACACAAATAAATTCATCCAGACATCCCAAAAAAACAGTAGTTCACATAAAGAAGCTAACATACGGGTATTTTAAAATAATTTATAATTAGACAAAATATTATCCCAGTAGGAAAATGATTTATAGTATACTTAAATTTTTCAAGGGACAAATGTAGAAATGATATTTATTTACGAAAATATCTACTACTCAAAGCAGAAATAGAACGCGTATAATGAGAGTGTTTTACGGAATTCTCTTTTTGTTGGAACTTTTGCTCCGGTTCACTTGAATAATTAAAATTGAATTAAAAATTTCCAAAGTTACTGTCATTTATTTAAAACTCATACGAGTATTACCACTTATACATAAGTTTAGTAGTCGACTGATGGTTAATTATTGTTTGTTTAATCAAAATTTAATCATGATTATTTGCCATTGAAAAATCAAAAAGAAAATATTACTTGACAATGGTGATTTATGTTTATACAAGTTTTTTCAGTTTTCTTGATTTTTCTTATTTTAATTAAAAACAAATTGTGTAGCTTAGCGTTTGGGCGAGCTCCTCCAAGCATTTGTGATTTGCGTATTAATCTAAAATATAATATAAATAGGAACGTTTGATTATTCGAGCAAGTTCGTTAATCCGCTTTTTGGTTAATCAATTACTCAAGATTTCAATTTCTCAAATCAGTTATTAATCGGATTAATTGAATTGTGCTTTTTCAAAAACAATAAATTTTGCTTGTTAAAAGAGTTTTGCTTACTTCTATTTTATAATAAATATTTCAACATTTATGTCTTTGGTTAATCAAGATCGTCATTTCCCCAGTAGTAGCAATTTCCAATTTTTAAAATAATTGAGTTATTTAGCTTAAGATCTATTAAAATTTTGAACAATCAATTAAAAATTAATCAGGGAGTGTAAAATGCTAAAAATATTTCAAATGCAATGAACATATTTTCCTTATTAATATCAATGAAATAAGTTCTGATTCTTTTGCAAAAACTTATTAAAATCGAAAATGTTATATATGGAAAATTATCAAGAAAAACAAAAAAAACTGAATAACGTTAATCATTTGTCTTCTTTGGCTATATTTGTGACCGACAAGGTTAATAAATCATGTTTTCTGAAAGATTTTTTATAATACTTTGGCAAATTTGTTTTAAATGCGAGCCGCTTTCGGTGTTGAGCCATCTTCGCCATCTTTCACAAAAAATTAAAACATAAATGTACATATTTATAAAAAAAATAAAACAAAAAATATTGTGAAAAATTCGTAAATAATTAAATATAATGTAATCGATCCCCTCAAAATATTTTTACAATTCAAAACTTATGAAAAAAGATAAAAAGGCAACTTATTACTGAAAAAAATATATTTTCAATCTCAAATAATTGTGATTAATTACTGCTACTTCCAAAGAAAAAGGAATAGTCGAAATAAAAGTAATTCAAAGAGTTCTTAAAAAACAAAGTCCATTAATTATTATTTGGGTGGTCTGGTAAAGACTTCTTTATTTTCCTCTGGGATATTAAAGTACTTAAATTTCTGATCCACATATTTAGAGAAGGACATCTGTGGTGTTTGGAATAAAACTTATTGCTCCACTTCAAATATAAGAAAATAAAAATTAAGACTTCTGACAAAAGTACGTGCGCAATTTAGCAAGTCAGTAATACTACTACCGTCAACTGTCATCCGTTAATAGAATTCTGTTTTAAAATCTAAACAAAACAAGAAATCTAAACATTTTTGGTATTAAAGTAATTATTAAATAATTTTCAATTATATCAAAAATGTGGGTATGAGTTTTAAGCCTTTCACCACAGATATGTTTATACATTAGACTAATTAAAAAAAAATCTAATATCCTTATGATTTCAAAATTTCTTTGGAACAGTGTAAAAAAAAAATGAATTTTGACTAAATCAATCAGATAAAGATTTAGAGGTCGCTCATTTCCTTTGAAGTGGTCTTACTCGTTGCTAAGTAAACTTTATATAATTCACTTCCTCAATGCAACTTTTAAAATTTTTCGAAAAAATTTAATCGGTGGTTTCAGAAAAATAAGAATATACGATTATTTTGAATAATTCTAATACTATTTATTTACTTTTCGCATCTCTAGCAACTGTAACTACCTATTCTCTCTTCATAAATGCGTCATCGGTTAAGTAATATAATTCATTCATCTATCCATTCTTGTGTGGTTAATGTATATACATACATAAATACTTGTACTCCACATTCATATATTCGTATTAAAACGATTGGGTAAAAATGTCATTTTGTACTATATTCGTGTTACATAATGCTCATTGTGAAAACCGTAACTTGATAAATTTTAAAAATCTCGTTAATACAATTTTTCTTCAATTGCTTGCTTTACTTTAGTATACGCTGATGAAACAGCGCCCTTTTCAACACCAGCATCACCCCATTCGTCATTATTTAGCAAGCTACCAGTATCGCCCTCCTTTGACGAGATGTTTGCCACGTCACCGTTTAAGAACCGAATTTATGATGAATTCGAAAGATTCTGGCGAAGCTTTGACCATAACACATAGACCTACTTACTACTACAACTACTCGTACTACTACTCGACCAACAAATATGTACGATTATTTACACACAAATGCCACAAACAACAAGAATGTAGTGCATTGTAGCAACTTTAGAGCAACTTGAAACCCGAAACCCGAATTTGCGGTTCGATCGAAACATACCCAGTGAATGCGACCCGTATCGTGTAGCCTTATTATAATTTTTTTGTTTTTAAATACCTACTATCGCATATAATTAAGAAAAGAAATCTTATTATTTTAACAAACAATTTACTAAAATTTTTAAGTTCTTATATTAACACTAGAGAATATTCTCGAAAACGATATTAACGAAACAAATTTGTGCACAATATGTGTACCTATTGTAAAAAAAAAAACAAATTCGATCATACTAATGAAAACGAGAAAAAATATTTATATAGACCAAACAAATTAGAAAAAAAATGTTTAAATCAACCTGCTTGTAATGCATACATACATATGTATTTCTTTAAAAAAATCTATGTATGTATGTATGCTCGTAATTGAATAATATGTATGTTTGTAATAATATGTTAATGCAGTTCTTTGTTGAATAAAATATAATTATTGTTTTAACCAACCAACAAACAAAAAATGTATGCCTTTTTCGTTTATTTTTCTGTCTTTCGAATGTTCCGCTTATCATTGTACTTCTGTATGTATGTATGTATGTATCTATCTATTATGTATGTATATTTATTTATAAAATATATTTATTTCAGTTTTCTTTTTGCTAGCTTCTCCGCTCCGCTTTCGCATGTTTACCACGCGTGGGTATACCCTGTATATGAGTCAATAAGGAATTTTAATTCTTTTTTATTAGCAAATGCTTAATTTCGCATAATCTGAATTTTGAGCACTTCTAACATATACGTTAAAAAAACTTGTTGATTTTTTTCTTGCAACATTCGGAGTGGTAAAAAATTAAATAAATTCATAATAATCTGAATAAAGATTATTTAAAAATTAGTTAAACCACAAAAAAACATATTTTATTAGAAGTTTTAGTACATTAATCGAAATTATACGATACACAAAACATTGAAATGTGCCTTAAAACCTCATTTTAATAAAATTATAACGGAAATACATACATACATAGGTGAGTGTCGGACGCCATAACTCTTACACACACTTTGCACTGAATCTCACAAGGTTGTTTAGAAATGGAACTTTGTTCCGAAAGTAAAATCAAAATAAAATTGTAATATGGCCATGAAATAGAATTAAGGGAGAAGCTTGTGGCGTAAAAATGAATTTAAGAAAAATTGTTTCTTATTACAACACAATTTTTTTAAATTCACTTTTAAGGTTATGAGTATTTATATACCATAGATGTCTAAATTTTTCTTAAATCATCGGGTAAAGGGCGGCACCAGCGCCGCTGGGACTATTTGCGTTTGGTGTACAGAATCCCGAATAAGGTTCGTCACTTATAAAAAAAAAAAATCAGGACCATTTGAAGCTAGTTATGGACTTTTTCGAATCTATTTCTGACTTCTTTCAAGGCTTGTTTGATAAATGTTCAGTACTAAGTCAAGCTAGTTTTAATAATTGTTTGAAATCAATTTGCGACAAATGAGGCACCATTTTAGAATGGTTTCAAGAGTGGTTCAAGATCCTTTTACGACAAGTTCACGACATTTTCAGAACAACTTCAGGGCCGTTTTTGGGAATAGTTCAGGATTATTTTTAGAATTAGTTTTAAATAGACCGAAACTATAAATAAAGTCTTTTTTAAAAATGTCGTGAACTGGTGCCGAAAAATTAATAAAATGAAATGCCATACATACATATGTGTGTTAATACTTATGATTTGCAAAGACATTTAAAAATGTTCATGCATATATCAAATTTCATGAATATTTAGCACTAAAGACTTTTTTGTTTATGCTACATAAAAAATCCGATTTGTTTCCTGAACTAAATGGAAAGAAAATTTGTAACGCCACCGTCTAAAAAATCTTAAAACTGTAATGTACACTTTAGGGAGTGCAAAGTTCTAAAATTGAATGGGCTACAAAATTGCATACTTGAAAATTTTAGGAAAATTCTGATTAAAAAGTTTAAAATTTTTATGACGATTTTATGAAGTGCGTAAATTTTTATAAGTTCTAATCTTTAATTTACTTAGCTATATATTATAAATCAAACTACTAATGAACATTAAGGGCAAACAATTTCATTTAGAAATTTGTTACTAATGATATGAGCAATATTGTATATACATACGTATGTATGTATGTAAGTATGTATGTATGCATGTTTTTAAGAGTGTAAAACAAGAAACGGAAATTGCAGACAAATGAAGCAAACAATTGGCGAATCGCATACCCATACATACATACAATTACATATATACTCGTATATATATTTGAATGAACCGAAGTGTCTGCAATCGTGACGTCTTTGGACCCGCAGCAGAGGCATTCAATTACCGCTAAAGCGCGACCCGATGCTAAAAGCACGCGATCGTCATAAAAAAATAAAAGAATGAAACTCAGTTTTGAACAGCAGCACAAGTCAAAGACGAAAAAAAAAAAGAAAACAAAGTGAAAAGGAAGTTCCAATTAGGTCGTACAACAGATCAGCGGTTTTTGTAGCACTTGCGGCACGCTAATTGGTCGGATGGGCGGGCTAGCGGGTTACAGATCGTTGAACCACAAATTCAATAATTATGAACGGCAGGGAAACTAAATGAACGTAAAATGATTTGAAAAGATTTTTCGAAAAATGAAAATGCGAAGATTGCCAATTATAGGTTGTAGGTTAATCTCGGGTAGCGTTGGGTGGCATTATGATAAAAAGCATTTACATATCTATACAACAACAATAAAAACAAAAACTTTCACTAACGCGAAACAAAGCACTCAGTATTGCATGCTTCTTTTTATTCACAATCGAAATTTCCAAGCTGCCTTACACTTTCAAGTGATTCGAAAAAATTCCAAATTTTTAAATTACCACCAATCATTGGCACCAGAAATCGGCACATCCTTCGGAAGCTAGCTGTAAAAACATCCCATCACACTCATTCCCTGTGGAGTTCTCTATGTGTAACGGTAGTTAGTTAGTCTAAACAGTGGTCAAGTTTTTTATGAACTTTACCTTTTCTTCTTTCTTCATTTCTTTATCACCACCACTGCTTGCCCATAGTCAGCACACGTCGCAGCCACACTGTCACGTCCACTACGTCAAATAGTCGCAATACTAGTTACGAGATGCACGCCAAGTTGCAACACAGAGCCGTTGGTGGTGGTGATGCAAGTGGTGGTGGTGGTGGTGCCCGTGTTGGTGGTCGACAGACTACCACATCGATTGTCAAAAGGCATTCTGACCATCCTCACCATTTACACCAACATCATCACCATTACCACCACCATGCGCCGCATCACCACAACCACAATCACTCGCACCCTCATCCGCACCCAGAGAGCAATGGTGACAGCAACAGTCGGCCACCAGCGCCACACATGCGCACCTGCAAGAAGACACGCTTTCCGCTGGAGCCGAATCGGCGTAGTTTGTCCGAGAGTGATCTGCTCAAGGAGATCGATAGTGAATTGAAGTTGGCGAAAGGCTTCCTCTATGCAAATGGTGGGTGAGTCTTTGGTCATTGCATATGTGTGTGTGTGTGTGTTTGTGTATTGCCTTGTGAATATGACTATGTTCTTCTTACATGTTTTAACAGGCTTGAGCTGAATTGTTATCATATTTCACTGCAAATTTTACATTTCAGTTTTCCTACTCAAAAATTCGAAATTTTTAAATGAAATGTATAACGAAAAAATCGTGGTATGCAATTTCCATTATTATTTAGTTTGAAAATTGACAAAACCATTATTTTTTATAGAAATGAGATTCGGAACACTTTTAACAATTATTTTCCAGTTATCTGTCAAGCGTTAAATTAAATTTTTTAACATTTTGACTACTTATAGGTATTAAAGCTGTCTGTGTTGCCAACGTTGCAAAAAAATTAACTAAATTTGTATATAATTTTCATAACCTTAAAGTAATTCGAATTTAAAGTAGTTTGCATGAGTTTTTCAACTAACAAAATCCGAAAATCAAAAAGCTATTTTGTAATATATTTTAAAAATAGCCCTTAACCCTTTGACGACCCATTATCTTGTGAATTAACAACAGTTGATACGCATTAATCACAAAACTTTTCAAAGACAACACCGCAATGAAACCAGGTGATCCAGATAAAATAAAAGTATTAATGCAGCAAAGTATACAAACATTAAAAAAAAACGCTTTTAAATAAAACTTAATTTTTTATAAATTTTTTGTTTGTATTTTTGTACTTTTGCCCATTTAAATTACATAAAACTGAACAAAAAATCACATAAACAAATGTTATATTTACTTAACGTACACCAAGCCATTGGTTTTGCATGTTTAAATTTTGAAGATTTTACGAGATTTACATATTTTTTTAGAAAAATTTGCTGGCATTGTTTGCTCACTTGTGTAAAAGAAGACAAAAATATAATTTCTCAATATTCGCTGTTTTTACTGAGAATATAAAAACAAAATACTATCATAAACCCTGTCCAAAGGACCCCCTCCCCCCAAATTGCTTCAATTAAAAGCAAAATGATCCGCCAGTTAACTCTCCTTTGCGAAGTTATGCCAGTTACGCATACCAAATAAAGCAAGTCCTTTCGCGCTTTGTTCCTACATTGTGTAAATGGACGTCTTTGTTTTCGGTGCTGAGTCGAAGGGTCCTTTCACCGAAGCATCGTCTTGTACACGTCCATACAGCTCATATAGTTCATCCTTCCTTTTATTTGATCTCGGAAAGCCCTAAACGCCTTCTCAACGCTGATCAACATCGTTCATTTTTCTGCAAATAAAAGGATAGGCATGATGAAAGTTTGGTCTCAAGACAGAGCCCTCGGTATCATTTAGGAAATGTCCGAGAATACTAAAGAGAATAATAATTTGGCGCTTACACTATATAGCTCAGTGTTTGACCGAGCTTCTCTTACCATTTGTTGTGTGCGTCTTTATATTCTAACACAAATTGAGGTTTGCCATTGCCTGCCGAGAGTTGACCGCTATTAGAAAAAAACTTTTCCATGATTTGGTTTTTACTTGCCCTGGCTGAGATTCGAACCTCACACCCAGCGACATATCATAGTAAGAGCACGCATCGCTACCCAATCGACCACAGCAGCCACAAATAGAGTGATTAGCTAATAGTAATTCTGATTGTGAAAGCGCTAATAATAACACTCTTACCCCGTGGCTAATGACCAATCACCCTGGTTACCAAGGTATAGCGGGAAATGAAAAGGCTCATAGTTTATGCAGAACAGTTGCGGAAATTAAGCTAATAAGATCGTATTCCTCCTCTGCGATAGGTCAGAGATACTTCTTCCCATTTTATATTTTCAATAGTCAAAATCACTTTTAAGTATCTTTGAAGAAAATAAGCCAAGAATTTGCAGTTGTCTACATTTTATCACATTCAAAACTGTGTATAAAATTTTATACACATGTCTCAACTCAAGATTTATTAACTTCTCTCACAAAAATATGGTTTATTACGCATTCCCAACTATTTAAAGATACAAAACAAAGCGAATGTGTTTCAAAATATTAAACGAAGCACCTCTCCGTGTAAAAGTATGTCATTAAAATCCAAATTTAGCAGAAAAATGAAGTGATGCTTGTTAAAACATTTGCTCCATTACGTGCGCTAATATCACATACGTAAGTATATGTACGTATGTATAGTAGAGTGGTTCAAATTGATAGGTGAAAAAAATTAAGTCGGAATTTTAGTATATTTCAATCAACAAATTGTCTTAAACAATTTTTTATTATATTATATTATTTCATTATTCTGCTGAAGAAGAACAGGATTTACCGACTGCAAAATATTGATTTTCAAGAATTCTATGCAAACAAAATGCCTTGAAAATTTTAAGGAACTTCTAAATACTGTTTTGATTTCAAACAAATATGGGTATTTTTAGGATATAGTGGTTTCTTGCATTAAAGCCAGACTTTATTCTTTTTGGACCAACCTAATGTAGAGGCAATCAAGATATAATGTGTAGGTACATGAACATATGTATATATATGTATATTTAATTATGTGTACATTTTCTAATACTTATATTCATATGATGAGTTTGCCTGCCAATGCGACAGCACCTCTTTAATCAAATAAAAACGAAAATGCTACGTTTGATAAGTGTGAACGTGTCGCTTCATTCTTAAATATGATTTGCATGTGAGCTATTTTCGAAAACGGGGTCTCTGGGTTAAGAACGAAATAGCTTAACCCAACCTAATGTTCATTCATTAGCGCATTTGTGTAAAAAGACAACAGTTGCTAATGAGGCGACTGCAATGGACATTGACGCAACGTCTCTACAGATCGTTAGTATATAAGTGATTTACAATTCTTCTTCTTTAAAATTGATCTCTCCCTTCATTGTGCGCATAATCCACTCTGAATGCTACTAACTAGAATATAGCTATATTTTTACAAACATACAAACATTTGTATGTTCAATCACACCTGATGCTTTTTCAGTAAACACTCGTTATTTGAGTGAAAAGCAGACGTTATGTACAAACTCATAAATATTAATGACCCGTGCAAGCATTTAACAACACATATACGTATGTACATCTCTGTGCGAGATAATAGTAGCGCAGCATAATAAATTCTAAAAGGTCAAAGCAACTTTTAAGCCACTTGAAACTTGCACACTAACATACTAAAATTTAAAACAGTTTAAAACTGTCTAGTAGAACTTCTTTTAAACATTCTGATACAAAAATTTATAACTTAGTACAAGACTTTTCGGAAACATTTCGTGACTAATTCAGTATCAATCGGAACTAGTTGGGTCATTTAGTATAAGTTCAGGACATTTTCCAGACTATTCACGAAATTTAGTTTTGAAGTATTTTGAAAAAATCCTGAACTAGTCCCATATTGGCCCCGAAGAGGTCCCGAAAAGGAACTGAACTTATACCGAAATAATATCGAAAAGAGCAAATGAGATACCGAAAATGTACCAAAAAAAATACCGTAAATCTACCAAAAATTATCGTACTAATCTCGAAATGGTTCTGAATAAGTTCGCATATTCGAACTCCATAATCTATTATGAAGACTTATACAAAAGTATTTAGTACAGTATTTAAAAAAAATATTAAAAAAATACATAAACAAAACTATTTATCACGCCGATAATTGTTATGGAAAGGCTTATATTATAAATGTGCATATTTATGTCTCAAAATAATAGTTATCCGTGACTTAAAAAATATTTCGCATTCATAATTATTATCAGAAGACTCACAATACCAACGACAATTGTGATTACTAAAGCTCCACCATCAAAATAGTATTATTGTGATTTTCTGAATATAATAGAAAAATAAATTGTCAAAATCTACCGAAATATACCCTGCTATTATTTCGAACAAAGGTGTATTTACTCACTTTCGTTTATAATGCGTAAGCACACATTTGCATATTTGAAATCATTTTCGAGCTGTCCATGCTTTTCTATTATTTGGGAAAATTAACTTAATGCTTTTTTTTTGAGTGAGATCGAAGCTTTCAGAGCTTGCACTTTTTCGTTTTCGAGCGAAAGCTTTTTTTCTTAATAAGTATGCACGAGTGTGTTTTAATATCATGCAAATGTATATAATTATATATGTACAATTGTTTGTATGTAAATGTAATAGGCTGGTGAAAAATATATATGGGAGTGGTTAACGAAATAAAAAGGTTTTTGACAACGCTCAAAGCGCAAAAAATTTCCCTTGCAATTAATATGGGTAAAAGAGAGGGTTTGTAGAAATGGTATTGTTAAAATTAAAACCAATATATTGCAACTGGAAAAGTCTGTTACTCTTGGGAATGCTTCAAAAGCAATAAACAATGAAATAAACAAACTATTTAATATTATCTTATTTATTGCAGAAAATTATGTTTTCTGGCTTATGAAGGACCTACAAAAAGTAGGTAATAAATTGTTAAGAGAACCTGAAGAGAAACAAAGTTTGTCGCCTGAAAATTATAAATTTTCAAGACCACTGTAGCATTTCTTATTTAAAAAAATGGGACAGCGAGCGACCTCTTTAAATTTTGATATTTATGATTTGCGATTTAGAACAAATCTATAGGTTCAGAGCATTAAAATTCCGTCTTACCTTTTGTATTTAACACCCTAATGTACGTGTATATGTACGTGTATATTTACTTATACATATATATATACATATGTACATACATATAAATACATACATATGTGTGCCTATGTGCTGAGAAAGCTTTTAATGCTAACACGAAAATTGCTGTATGATTTTTGTATACATACGTATGTACATATATGTATTTCTGTACATATCCTACATACATATTTATGTGTATGTTTCTCTATAAGCATTCGAAAATAAAACTTCTATACAAGTATTATCTAAACAAAAAAGTCAGATTTTAAAATAATCCGCACAGAAGGCATGGTGGTTCATAGGCGAGCAAACAGTTGACATAAAATTGTATTCTTTTATATTTCAACAATAATCGAAAGTCTACATATGTATGTATATACACACATACATATATGTATGCATTAAACGAGATTTGAAATTGCAATTCAAATTCGAAAGACAAGAGAAAAGGTATAAAATCGTTATATGTTGTTGTTGTTGTTGTTGTTGTTGTTGTTGTATCATAATTATATGCAGATCAATCCGTATCTAGTAGTGGACACGTATTCTTCGGTTTCCAAATCGTTTCAATTTATGCCTATTATTATGGTAATACGATTTCAATTGATATGCAGACAAAGTGTATGAAAAAATCAGTGTCTTCTTCGTATCTTCAATCCTTAAAAACGAACAGTATACGAGTATTTTCTACAACATTGTGTAACGTTCCTTTTGTGCTGAACAAGCATTACAGCTTTCGGTCGGCATAATGGGAAGTGCTTAAGTGTAAGCGTAAGGAGCGCATTTTTCACCGGAGTAATAAGCTTTGTCGACCCCACATTTAAACTGAGGATTTGAAGCAATTGATGTAAATGCTTAAAAAGCTCCATAACGCTACCATTGTTATAGACGATATACATATGTACTACAAATTTACTTATAGTCACATAATTTTTTTCCTGCACGCAAAATTGTTGTGAAAATTCTTCACTTTATTTGAAACTTAACAGCTCCAAGAAATAGGCCAAGTAATGAAGCTTAAGACCCGAAAATGTTTTCTAAAACTTTTTGCTTAGGTTTTTTTTTCCTGCCATAACACTGTGCGTAAGCTGGTGCAAGCGACTGCGTCTTAACCGAGCGTACGCCATATGTTGTTTACGCATGTTTTTCAGATACTTTTTTTCTGCGCGCATGATATTAATGACAAAAAAATTGTTTGTTAGAACTAAAGTTTCAGCGCATTTTCGAAAAACCAAATGTATATTAAAAAAAGCTGTATAATTGTATGAATATAAGAAGAGGAAGAAGAAGCATTGGCATGCTCTCTACTACTACATTTTAGTTCAGCGCAGCCTGCCTGCAAACCAACCGACCGACCAACCAACCAACAGCTAATAAATAAATATGTAGGTATGTTTTGTGGTTCGTCCATTCGTGCTTTAGTTCACTCGTCCATCGGCGCGATCAACACAATTCGAATATGCTTTTCGAAAATAAAAATAAAATTTAAAAAAATCGAAAATTTGGTACGAGTTGAGCGGCGGACGTAAAGGCGTACACAACAACCCACAAAAAGCGCGTTCGAATTCGTTTTGTGTTTTTACGTTTTTGAAATTATTTTTGAAATACAAAATTCTGTTTTGTAGACGCGGGTCAGCAAAATGGGACAGGGTTAGTCGATTATGTGAATGGCAAACGAACTGAGTGCCTTTGTGTTTTCAAGAGTACGAAAGTAATTTAAAATTTTTGAAAGTTCAGCAGTAAAATTTTACTGGCAACTAAAAAATATGAGTTTTAAATTGTTCGTTTTGCATTGCTAGTGATGTAACGCGCGCTTGTTGCGAATGTTGAAAAGAAAGCAAAACAAAGTCGCAATCAAATATCTTAAAAATCACAAAAGTTATAAGCCAATTAAAGTGTCACATATTTTAAGCTAGTTAAATAGCTATCAAGTGCAAACAGTTTAAAGAGAAAAATTATCTCGTAAAATTTCAGAGCAAACACAATCAAGCAATATGTTCGTAACGAAATTTAAAGCGAACGCACCGACGGGCTCAGGTAATGAAAATGTCATGTGGAGCCGTGGGCAAGCAAAGTGTTCCACATTCGACCCATTCCATTTCATTATCATCATCATCACTGTTCCAGCATCTACAAATGTATGTATGTACGTAGTATCTCGTCGCACGCCGAAAGTCGTCTCAGCAATCTCTTCCGTAGCGTTTCGAGTCAATCGCATAAACCGTTTCAATTTTGCGTGATCGGTTTATGAGTCCGTTTGCCCCAGTTCCGACATTTGTCACCAATTAACCGCCGCATATCTTGAAATTGCGATCTTTCGCGCTTTCACACGCATTCCAACACTTAAATCACCAACGACGATGACAACAACGACGACGGCGATGACGTTGTCCACACTATTGCCGATTACTTCTCAGACGAACCGCAAGCCAGTTGAATCATGCTAGTTAATTGTTTTCTTTTTTTCTCCAGTTGATTTACGCGCTTTTGTTTTGTTACACTTCTGCCTTCGGTGTCAGCATTTTCTGCTGATTTGTTCCTTCCTCCACCTGCTCCACACCCACTACTGCCCTTCACTATTGTGTCTTAATTTTTGTGTTTGCTCTTCCACATTGACCACTTCAGCTAAAAAAATTTTTGCCATTTATTTTTAGCGGTTTTCCAATTCATCTCACTTGCAAGTGTTTTGTGCTTCGAATGTGGTTGTGAGTTCTTCTTCCAACCCGCATTGGTGGCAGCGATTTCCATTATAGTTTTCATAGAATTTTAAATAGAAATTTTAAATACTTATTTGTAATATGTTCGGTATGCAAATGAGGTGGAGGATGTACCATTAAGAAATATTTTATTACAACAGTGCATGCATACATACTCGTATGTATGTATGTACATATCAATGTAAATATGTATGTATGTATGTACATAATTGCAAAGTATTATTTCAAATTCCCATTCTCGCATTTGGTAAAAGTTTCAGGCATCACTGCGCCCTTTCGTGCTAGCAACTTCTCTGGCTGCCATCCGCTACGTTTATTAAATATAAACAAATTCTAAATTTATTGTATGACGCGCTGATGGTTTTTCCGTGGGCGTGTGGCGCTTGACACTACAGTGTGCGAGTTTTAGAAAAAAATTCTAAGATTTATTTTAAGTTTATGGTAACCTCTGTTAAATTTATTGTCGAGTCAAGAAACTTTAATATTTAGCCGGTAAAAAAAGAGCAGTTTATCAATTTTTCGGATTTTTTTCCAAATAACCTGGGAGCCCGTTAACCGATTGCGGTAACTCTGGTTTTTATTTATATTTCCATAAATTACAATACAAAAACCTGTTTCTCCAATTCGTTTTTGCATTGCCTGTTAATGTATAGGAATAAATTGTTTATATGGAATTCGCAATAAGGCTGATCGTTATTAGTGCTTGGGAGAGAATATGAAATAAGTGAAACCATGTAGGTACAAATGACGCGATGTGTAACTTAACTTTTCCCAAAAATTTAATGGAGCAGAAAAGTTACCGGAGCATAGACTCTAAAGTCTGTAAATTTTTAGCACAATGAACCCAAAAATTAGTTATTTCAATTTTACACAAGCTGACCTTACTAGGGTCTTTGTATTTTGCCCCTATTCAAAAGATAATGTTTGCTTCCTTTTCCATTTCAAAATCGCTGTCCGGCTTTTTCAATTGACAGTTTATTTTTCTGCATGTTTTAGATGGTGGATCGTTTGGCTTTAGCTCTGCAAGTTTCTTTTACGCTCAAAGCTTTTTTCCAAAATGTCTAGTGCATAGATACATTATACACCAAATCAGCGCTGTTGGATCTCTACATATGTTTTGTAGTGTAAACTTAAAATCTTCCGCCACCATTTCTTTGCACTGGTGTTTCCTTATCATATAAGAAATTAGAAAATTGCTATAAATCCAGTTCAGATGCTGAGCTCATTCCCGGCGATCTTGTACATAGAATTTTTTTCAAATATTTCCAGATAATCAGCTGTTCAAAGAAATCATTTGTCACTCGAGAATCGCCTATGCCGTAACGGGTCAAGGACTTTAGCGATATATTTGTTTTAGCTAAGAATAGATTGATGCTCCTTACATTTGTTATTTCGTCAGCTGTGACTTTCATTTGTATCTTTTATTTTCACAATTAATACCCACTATGCACCATTATTTTGTCACATATGTTACATACGTATGTATGTATATAGTTAAGCATTATATCGTCCAGCGGGTAGCGACTTGGTGTTGGCAGAACAGCACTTTCGCTTTCGTAGTTCACATTTAATATATTATTTTAGTAATTTTTTATTTTTATTTATCTTTATTCAATGCGTTTTTGTTTTTGTAATATGCCACCCGCTGGAAATGAACTGTCAGCAGCTTTTTGTTATCCTATTTTTTGTTTTTTTTTTACTTCTTGTGCTGCCTTTAAATCTTTGGTCCAATCCATCAGCGCGTAATTTTGGCATCGAACTATATTTATCATGTTTTTGTTTGTATAGGCGTCAACATAATAAAGATTTTCTGGCATTTTTACTGCTGCCACCGCTAAGCTTGTGAATATCTGTTGTCGTCGAGTAATCTTATTTTTATTGGCAACGAAGAATGCAGAGTGTGGGACGTTCACTGTTCATATGCCAAATGTGCGAACAACAACAACAACACATCATTTATGTAGCCACTAATTTATAAACGGATGTAAATGATTATTTACAAGACGAATTCACGACAATGTTCTTTTTGATTGGAAACACATGAAAATACTCATTTTGTATGCCTAAAATACTGTTTGAAATGCAAACAAACCGATATACATACATATGTACATATTATATATATTTTGTCATTTTTTGGTCCAGTGCCATTGCCGGGTATTTATGTTCGTGTGGGTTTGTTTTTACCGATTTGAATTAAATTAAATATACATATTTAAGTCTACAACTTAATTTAGATCTCCTGAAGTTCACGTGTAGGTATGCAAATACATATTTCGATTCATATTTATGTATACATTTTTTGCAGTACTTCAAAAAAGTAGGTATTTTGGAAAATAAAGCGTCTGCCTGGGAAGTTTCAGATAAATTTATTAAACCGTTCTGACCTTGAATGAAAATGAGCTTGGTATGTTTTTTTAAAATATTTTAATAATTTCAAATTTTTTGTATTATAGAGTAGCTAACTGATATAATGACAATATAAAGAAAATAGTCTCTGGGCATTTTTAACTTAAGAAAAAGATGTCGGCAATTTTTAAAACTTCATTTCCATAATTTGTCGATATTGCTTAATGAGTTTTTCTAACGAATACAATTTGCAGGTGTTTAAAAATGATCGATATACAAATTTATATTCTATACATAACAAGCTTATTGATGACCGCGATCTGAAAGTTTAAGTCCAACGTCGTAACTTCTTCAGTGTTGAGATTCAAACCTTTCGTCTTTGTAATGTTAAAGCATAAGAATTTCACAAATGCAGCTGGAGCATGGAAACATGTTTTTAATTACCTATGTATGTATTGCATTTGGTTGCTCTGGTCGAGTGGGTAGCAGTGCGTACTATAACTCGATATGCCGCTGAGTTCGAGGTTCGAATATCAACCAAGGAAAGTGAAATAATAGAAAAGATTTTTCTAATAGCAGTCACCCCTCGGCAGGCACTGGCAAAACTCTGAGGGTATTTTTGCCATGAAAAAGCTTCTCATGAAATACATATGTATGCCGTTCCTCGTCGACACAAAACTGTAGGTTGGAGAAGCTCGGCCAAACACTGAGCTATGTCGTGTAAGCGCCAAATTATTATTATGTATTGCAATAGTAACCTATTTTCCCTTTGATGACGTGTTTGCAAATAATTAATCTGATCCTTTAGAAGATATTTCGCTTTATTTTCTAAAAAATTTTCAAAAAAAGAGATGCAATTTTTGAGTTGTCCTAAAATACACCTTATTTTTCATTTCGATTGTTCAAGGTAGCCACCTCACAGCACCTGAGTCTGTATAACGGATAATTTTGTTCAACCTTTATACACACAAAATTTGTGGGGTACATATTTTCAAAGATTCTCGAGAACTAAATTATTCCACACAAATTTAACTAACAACAAAAAATACATTGTTTATTTTTTAGCACATTCAAATAAAAGTAGTAAGGAATTGAGATTAACCTCAAAATTTTTCAAAATTGAAGTTCAGACCTTATGCATACACTGGTAAACAAAAAAAAAACAGTACAAAATGAATTCAAATTAAAAAAGTATAAAAATTAAAATTTTCCATACATTCTGTATACTTCCTCCGGCCTGTCTTAAGCTAAATTTACAATCTCTGCATTGTTGTAAGCAACCAAATGTATTCTCTTGAATGGCACACACAATTTTTTCATTGAGCTACCAGAAACAAATACACGAACAACCTATCAAAAGTTGTAAAAAGTCTTAAGGTCACTTCAAATTTATGACTATACACATTTTTTCTCGGGGAATCTAAAAAAAAGTACGACTTTTTACATTTTTTTGTTACACTGTGCTATTTTTAAATGTGTTTGAGACCACAGACAATATTTAGACAACAGAAATTAAATGCATTGAACCTTCATCACTCCTATTTTTTTTAATCTATTTTCTATTTTTATTCTAAGCCGAATTGGGTCACCGTTAACAATCTTTATGCGCGCAAGAATAACTTTATCCTCGTAAAATCTATGTAACAAGTAATCAATTCAATTCGCCACACCTTATTTAAGGGCCTAATGCATAGTGAAGGGAAATGGCTGGTATAACAAGCGACTAACTGTGCTCAAACGGCAGAACGTTGCTAATCCTAGTTGACGTTTTTTGTGTTATACCAATTTCTATTAACTGCTTTGTATTTTTTTTTTGTTTGTCTATGCTATGCGTATTGATATATATAAATACTCGTATATTTGATTTACTTTACGCTGAATAGTGTTTAGAAAATCAATAGTATTTTATAGTGCGCTGACTCTGTAGAAGAAGTATACTTATGCAAAAATAGCTGGAGCGCGGCCATTGAACGCGCAAATCGAATTCAAAACACCGTTAAGTACATACATATGCAAATCCTATTATGGCAGCAGCCGTTGTATTTAGGATAGGTTGTAGGCGTGCGATACCTTCAATGCACTGTTCGTTGTTAGAGCGGCACTCCTTGTACGCGCCTTGTTTTACAGACGCATTTTGAAAATTTTAAAGCTTTTTTTTTATTTTCTTTTTTTAATTAAGTATTCTTAATTTATAAAAGAACTCTTGCTTTTTTTCTTGTTTGAAAATAGTTTAATGCAAAAAATTAACAAAAGCGTAGTTCCGATTGATTTGATTTGATTGACTGACTGCGCATCTACCGAAAGCGTTACGCCGCGCGCGCGCCATCAACCACCGCTCCATCATGGAGTGTGCGCGCGGCGGCAAGACACAGCCAGAATAGCACGTTGCGTCGTGGCGCAGAGCGGTTGAATGCCTTGGAGTGGTCGAACGCTTTCATTGTAAACTTCTTGGTCACATATAAAAAGTTTGTGCGGGTGTGTGTGTACGGAGGGGCGCTTGAGCTCTTAGTGTATTGTCTGTACGCACCCGCTCATACCGGAAGCGCGTTCGATTGCTTCATGGCTCGCGGCTCGCGGCTGTGCTCCTCGTGGAATACCTTGTGTTGTTTTTTTTACTATATATGTTTGCAGCGCGCTTTATTCACATATGCACAACGCGCAGCGGAGCGTAATATTGACTCGGATATATATTCCAAAGAACCAATACTCGTAATTAGACAATATGCGAATATGGACTACAAATTGACAGTAATGAGATTTGTTGTTGCTATTAGTTTAATTGTTTGCAGTCGGGTACAATACAAAGAGCGCTGAAGGGAGCGGCATGGAGTACATACAAAAGTTCTTGTCTACTTATACTCAAATTGTATATATATGCGTATACAAAGCGCGCGGACGTGGACGCGCACGATTGACTGATGCCTGACTGATCAAGTTTGTATAAGGCAAAGAATAAAAACAAAAACCAAAAAAATTTAAATGGATTGAAATTAAATAAAAAAAAAAGTACAAGTACGAATATAAAAAGTACGCTTGATTTGCATTGTTCGCCCCTGACGCACTCATTCAATCGCTCCCTCGTTCGCTAAGTCGTCACCGGTTGTCGCATTGCCATTTAGCTTTTGTAATTGATCGCCTTGTTCCGCAACTACATGCAAACTAGTGGTAGTTGTTGTCATTGTCGGTATTCCTATTGTTGTTTTTGTTGACATTATTGCTGCTGCTACTGTTATTGTTGTTGTTGCTGCACTCATTTAACGCCACTCGAACTGGGTGTGTGCCTGCTTCTCATTGGGATTTACCGAATGCCTGCTGCCTGCTGCCCGCCTAGCCTGACCTACGCCCGTCATCCGTGCGTCCGTCTATCAGTCCATGAGCCCATAACTCCCTCCTTCCCTCCCTCAAACCGTCTGTCTGTCTATATATTGGCGCATTCAACAAGGTAGTGATTTTGCAGTGCATTTATTTCGCTTGCGGTGGCCATTTAGCTGCCACAATAGTAGCAGCAGCAGCAGCAGCAGCAGCAACAATAATAAACACATCAGCAGCAGCAGCAGCAAAAGTGACAGCATTTTTTGCCTTCGCTTACAAGCAACTTTTTGGAGTGTTTACTTACGCGATGTCACGCAACATTCAGTCGACTTCAAACGCGCGCGGAGTCAGCCAGTAAACGCAAAACGGTGAGAATTTTCTCATTTTGCTAGCAGAAAAAGGTGAAAATTTCAAATTAAAAACGAATAAAACACCAAGTAAATATTCCTTCATCAGAACGATCCTGTGCTAGGTGGGCAAAAAGGACTTTTATATATGTGAAAACGTAATTGAATTATGCTTCCATAAATGTATGTACATAGTCGATTGCAAGCGAGTAGGTCGTAATTGCTAAGTGATGTGACATTGCAAGTGATTGTGTTTGCGATAAAAGTGATTTGAAAGTGTAATTTGCACGCACATTTGCCATAATCAAATGAAGTTGTGATTAACTACTGTTATGAGGTTGAGGATATATGGTGAATATTCACTACAAAAAAGAAAACCGATTTTTTGATAACAATGATCAAACTATGCTATTCAATTTAAAGATGCAATTTACCGAGTTGCGCACGTGTGAAATGAAATCAAAATGCAAAAGGATAAATGCGGAGAGTAAATAAAGTCTTGTCACAAAAACTTGCTATTACGTAATGCGAGTATATATTATGGTTGCACTTTAACTGAAACTAATAATGAAGAACTGTTCGCCCTATAACCGCGTGGTGTCCTTTAAACGACAATGGCTTGAATTAAAGCATACGAGTTTTTTTAAAGAGCAAAAAAAAGGCTTCTTATTCCACAGACAATCATTAAATGGTTCTTTTATGAATGATAACATGAGCTTCACGAATTCTAATCTTTCTCTTCAAGTTCATTAGTAACTCGTGTTTTCATTTAATGTTCCTTCGATTTAACAACCAAGTTTTTTCGAAACATTAAACCTTAAAAACAAACAAAACAAATGATTCAATTAATTTAATGACAATGAAAAAGTAAAAAGTAAAAAGGAAACATGTTAAAAATCGCCAAGTAAGCATTGAAACGATGCGAATATTTGACTTTAATTTGGCGTCGTAAGCGAACTCAGTGAGTGAAAATCTATAGAAGAATTGTGCATCGCTTGTATTCGCCATAATCCTCTTGTTACAAGAGAGGAAGTACTTAATGAATTTGAAATAAAAAGCCCTTCAACGTTACTTGAAGTATTGAAAATTTAAGTACATAATAGGTAGACATGATATTTATGAGGACATCGCTTACTATATATCATTCCTGAAATATAAACGTAAAAATGTTGTTCAAGAGAGCATTGCGTTTTTTTTTTAAACCTCTCACCCACAATGAAAATGTTTAACCAAGCCCCTGGTGCCGTTTATTTAAAACACATCCTGCCCCTTTACATTCTTTCTATTCCCTTAAAGCGTTCGCTCTGAGTTTAAATTATCACAAATTTTGACATAAATGTATTTAGCTGCATTTCGTGATTTTATTTTGCGAACATCTTTTTAAATTGAAGGCGAACGGAATACGAAAGCGCCTTGGTCCATGCTGCCACCTGGCATGCATTTGCCTTTATTGAAATTTTAAAGTATTTGATGAGGAGGTTGTACGGCAAAATGGATGAACAAAATAAACACAATTTGGTGAATATTTCGCCATTGGAGTAATTGCCTTCAGTAACATATAGAGAAGCTTAAAAAATTATATATAATTGATGTTTGCGATTATACGTCCTTCAATCGTTATCGTTAAGCTCAACTAACGGAAGACCCAAAAAACGTGTTTCCTGGATCGAATTAGTTATTTTGACAAAACTTAGTAACTGCGTGACACGTTTTGTGTTGACAAACAATGCGCTTGCCCACTCGCTGTCATGGTTCGTTCGAGTCGTCGCGAAATGCCTCTTCCTTAATGATGATGCAAAGATCTTCCTATTTTCATTATCCTTTTGTTGTCTCTGTTATTGTAGAAAAATCCTATTTAAACCCATGAATCGAGGGACGTAAATCTAGCTAAATATAACAATAACAAATATAAAATAAAACAAAAGGATGTCAAAGGAGTGGGTTTCAGGGATCATGAAATAAAGGGACAGATGTTGTGTTCACTGCTGGGAGTTAAGCTCATAACAATGGCCGATTTGGGTTAGTTTTTGAAGTTACTCAAGAGAGTTGTTTCAAATAATTAAATAGATTAAGTATAGCATGCAAAATATCGCTTATCTTTACACAAAGTTTCTGAAATAAGGTAGCTAATGTCACCTTTATCATAAACTTTGATTGATTAAAAACAGCTAATGATCAAAAAATAATCAAAAGCACTAGTGAGCGTTGAATCAGCGCTGATGTGATGGGTGAAGTGTTGCCAATTCCCTTGAGACATACACAGTTTAGGAATCAGTGATGTCTCTGGCATCCACCTTCAAAGCGTTCGTTCACTTACAGGTGGCTGATAAATTTAAAAAATCTCATTTATGAAGGCGTCGAAATTACATTAATACACATACTTACATACATACATACGAGTACATCTGTGTGTATGAGTATGTAGAGGCACGCTAAATTTACACATAAACGAGAACACTTGTGATTTTGGTGCCTGTGGCGTCGCAAAAATACGCGCCGCAAGGAGAGTGGTGTAGATAACTCTAAGATACATTAAAAACTAGAAAATTTACGTTGCCACTGGCGGTTTTCAGACACTATACAAATGATGCTGTGCGCACATATGTATACTACATAGCAACTTGTTGCTATTTTTTGTTTTTTTTGGTAAATTTTTTTTTATTTTCCTGCCGGCCACATCTTTTGTAGATGGCTGAATGTGGATACGTGTGCCAAAGCGAATGATGATTCATACTTCAACGTTGACCACTACTATTGGCCATCCAACTCTTGACTACTTGCCAAATGTGGCTGATTTTGGTTAAATACTCATTTTTTAATTTCTTTTTTATTTTTTATTTTTTTTGCTGTACGATTAGATGGTTCAGCGCTGCACGCAAATGCTCATTTACCCTATAAACAAAAAACACAAAAACATGTCCAATGCAAAGTTTAATGAAAACAAAATGAAAAAAAAAATTACATCTAGCTGTGTACGTTTGTAGTTTTCATGCAACTTAATTATTTTATTTACATCATTTTTTTTCCTGCCATTTGAAATCCCTCACGATCTTTGTTTTCTTTGGCATTTACCAAAAATAATCCATTCATAGCTTCGTTGATTATTTTCTTACTGACTAAATATCATAAAGAATTGAAAGGTATTCAAAGCTCTAAGATATTTTCTCATCTGCGGGTGGTTTCAAATTAGCGGCATTCCTCTGTTGTGTATGTATGTATATACATACGTCCGTATATTAGCTTTCTTCAATAAATTTAAAATAGGATTCCAGTACGCAGCCTCGACTCACCCGTCCACGTCATTGCTGTGCATATGACTATTGGAAATTTGCTGGTTTGCGTATTTTGTTTTCTAAAAATACACATTTTATTACCACTTTGAATTAAAATTAGCTGATTTTACAATGTTTGTTCATTTTTCTGTTGGCCTAGCTGATTTTAATGAAGAATGATTAATTTCAGTTGATTTGGTCTTTCACTACAAAGTCATTTTATTTATAGATATTAGAAACGAATAAAACTTCCTCTACACTTTTTTCTTAATGATATTCGTGGAAAATATTTTGTATTATGCAGAAGGTGGTGCATTCAATAAGTTGCTAATTAGCGTTATTGTTTAATTGTTGTCGTCAAACTCAACTAACGGGTGCCGTGCGCGTATTCTCCGAATGTCGAAAAACTGAAACAAATTACCTAGCTAAGCAAAATTGGAATATATTTCTGTTAAGTTTTATGCGAGATTTCATTTCAGTGTTACTATAAGTTATTTATTCAGATTAACTCGTATACTACAATTTTTAAAACCGAAGTTCCTATGATGAAGACCCAAGACATGAGCAATGACCATTGACTGAGGAGGTAATGTAATTCTATTTATATATTCAAGCCATCGCAACTGTTGAATTGTTAAACGTTTAACAATATTTTTTTCACTGTAGAGCTTAAACAGTTCATATTTCATATACTTCAGTACCCGCCATACACACTAACATCTGGCGCAAAATAGTAGTTTTATTGAGGTCTTCTCATCGCGAATCGAAACATGAACAACAATTCCGTGTCAATAAGAAGGGCGGGTATGATGAGAGATTTTTGCACAGAGATTTTGTTTTTTCCATTAAAATCTCCGCTTTTCAATAACCTTCCGAGTTTAAAGTAGTGGGCTACTCCGAGTGTGTTCACTTTGTTGCTCCATCAGCACACATTCAATCTACCGAATTCTTATTTGACTAAGGTTTAATTCATAGTTCAAATCGTCAAACATCGCTATTCGAAATAGAAATATATTTTTATTTTGAGCTTGAACAAAATTTATTATCGACTTGAGAGATAAGAGGAAAAGAAGTGATTCAGTACTTTATGCCAGAAATATCTCATCTCGGCAGAACGCGAATTTCTTTCTTTGAATCTACATACGTAAGGAACTTACGAATTAAAATGTACCATAAAAACTGTGTCCATCAGTTTTCATTTACTAGTATACATATGAATGTATACGAGTATATACTCAGTGTTTAGAAAAAATATTCCACTTTTATTCGATTGCTAACTACGCTACATACTATGATTGTCGTTACTGTCATCGTTTTTCGTCCACCTGGTCATCAACGTACCCCCACCGTCTCATTACCATCTACGTCACTTACACATTTAGTAAATTTACCTCTGGTCTGTTATTTCAATCAATCATTTTCTCTCTTCACCTTTTCGATACATACATATGTATTTACATATCTCTACGACATTCGCGAACTTTAGGCGTCTGGACACCCGGCACGCAAACACCCAACAACACATCGCTCACGAATCTCAACGACATCCATCCGAAGGTCAGCACACCCACACCACCACCACCACCAAGACCGCAATCACATCAACAATCGACACAACCCGTTTGGACGCCACAGCCATCGCCGAGCAGCGGCCGTAAAGAATTTCGTCCGGTACGTTTCGAATCGCCAACACTGCCACGACGTTACGTTCTGCCGCAAAGTAACGGCGGTACGCCACCAGTGCCGCCACCCTGGAACCAGAGCACTGGCGGTGGAGCGACCACCGATGCGGACAGCTCCTACGCAGCGCCATCGCCACGCTCGGCCTACAGTTATACGAATCTCAGTACGCCAACGACCACAATCGGCTCGGCTGGTAGCACCAACTATTGTGACTCCATACCATCGGAGGCGTCATTGCTCAATCACGTGGGCACAGGAGCCAGTCACAGTGTTGCGGATAAAATCAAAAGTATGGGTGGTTAAAATTATCAAGATCAATTACTTGCATTTACTCGTATAAATGTATGTTCATACATAAATTACATTGTCGATGTTCTGTTCGTGAAGAAAGCTTTTCTTTAATTTTGTTTTTTTTTTATTTTTACTCATCATAAAATGTGAATTGTGCTTGCGAACTCGTAACTCATGAACTTTTACACAAAAATAACGAAAAATGAAAAAAGTGTTGGTGTATTCGGTTGCATGTGCGAGTGTGTAAAAATACATTTATGTATTGTTGTAATTTTACTGTTTTTTTCTCAACTCATCTGGTCTGGAAATCGTCTCGCCAAAACGTGTAGACTTATTACATTTATTTGTTTTGAAATTTTTGTCAGGCGCATTAAACAAAATTGTTTCCCATCTCTAACCGCATTTTCTCACACCCTCTACAGCATTCGAAAGATCTGCCTCCACATCGGCGTTATATTCGCCGGCAGCGCGACGCCGACACGATACTGGTCAGCCATTTTATAAGCCTAATGAAGTCAGTAAGTATAGCGAACAAGGCGGGTGAACTCGATTTTACACGAGTATATGCTCGGTTCACTCGCCCTCATATTAAAAATTCGTACTAACGATCACATTCACAACAACACTTGCGCACTTTCCGTGACGAATCAACACGGCGCGATTACGAAAGGGTTAAGGTCTTATGGTATTTTGAGGGTTTCAGTGCCTTAAGAGCACGTTTACATTCTTCTATAATGTTTTTTTTTTTTTAAGATTAGAGTTTGTTTTTAGATTTAATCTTAACGCATGCTTCGATGTTTAGAGTTTATTTTTTTTTATAATTGGTGCAGAAAATTAATGAAGAGCGTGTGTGTTGTGTTTACATGTAATTAAATGTCTTTATTGTAATTCAATGTCGTAAATTTAATTTAATTCAAATATTCAGTGTTTTAAAGTAACCTCAAAAATCACTTAGTGATTTCCTTTCCTTATCTTTTTACTTCTATCCAAATAAAATTAAAAGAAAGTATATCTAAAAAAAAAACATTAGAAAATAAACTACAACAAACCACCTCACTTTATAATACTGATTTTCAGTTTTTAAAGTAAAACATGAGTACATGAGCGAACCGGAATCGGAGCACGATCAGCCTAGAAAAATGGCACAATTGGGTCGACGGCAAGTCGACGGCATTGGACCGGTAACCAACGATGGAATGCCCATTATATTGAGATCGGTAAAAGCGCAATACAACTTTTATGAAACTATATTTAAACAGTTTTATAATCAAAAATTGATATAATAATATACATATGTATTTCAACAATTCACTATTCGGAATGAAACAATCGCGCGTCACAGGAGGTGAAGGAACCACATCAGCATGAATGGTATAAACGACTCTATCAGACGATACACAAGCAGAAAAGCGGTGGTAATATAAATGAATTATTGCTTACAATATATTTTTTTATTTTTATGATAGAGTTTGAAATATGAGTATGCAGGATAATAGCAATAAATAGGTTATACATAGCTGTGATCTTCCTCTAGAAAACTTCTTAATCGCAGCAGAGAGGGTCTTAGAACTCTCACCGGGTACTTAACAGGTCACTGTAGGCTGAGATACCATCTTCACAAAATAGGACTCTCGGAGGTTTCAGACTGTAGGATTTGTGGCTCAGAAGCGGAGACCTCTGAGCATATACTGTGTGAATGCCCGAGTATAAGTAGACTCAGGCTAATACACCATGGAGAGCGACTGTTATCTCCATCCAGAATATGGACAATCACACCCTCCAAAGTGCTTACTTTCATAAATAGCCTAAAGTTGGAGTGACAACTTAAAGGGTTAGCACAATAGATCTTTTTTAGGTCGCTGCGCTACTATGCCCTGATAATAATAATAATAATAATATGATAAATTGTGTAGAAAGCAATGCATTTTGAGGATTGCCAACTTTCTGACAAATAATTCATGATCCTCCATAAAGCAGCATTACTTAAACCAGGCAGTTACTCCAAATATAAATGAAAAATTCAAGATCATTGATTTTTTAAAGTTTACAGATTTATTGAAAGTAGCTATACAGGCGGCGAATTTTAGAGAACTGCTCTTCAGAAACTTTTTAAGCATTAACCATAATAAGTTCCGAGCTAACTGATCGGCAATACTATAGAATTGACGTTGGCCATTTCTGTCATTTCTAATGAAATATGATTCTAATGTAGTGAAAGTTTGAAGTACAAAAACATTTTAAACATAATTTTGAATGTTTTTGTACATAGTTGCCGTCAGAGACCTGAAAAACATGAACATACGTATGTACATATGTATTTGTGTCTTTGTGGTTCTTTCTTTCGCTTAACTTTGTAACGAGTATTCAATATTTGTTTTATTAATTACATAACAAGCTCTTAAGAACAACTTAGTAAGATTAAAAAGAGTATCTAAGAAAGATTTTAAACAGTCGCGTATTGAAAACCAGTTTCCCAAAAAAATATTTTTATTTAACATATTTAATATATCTCTTAAGACGTGGTTTTTATTGAACAGAAAAGGTCATGGCGTCCCAAAAAATGATCAGGTTTTTATACAGGAAAAACTGACAGTGACCCTTTGGACCATTTTGATATTTGAATGTCAATACTTCTATTAACAAGTAATTATTCCCAGCCGATGACCTTCAAAGCTACAGCTGCTAGATCAAAATTGTTTTTCATCTTGCACATCTGCACTGGACATAATATTAATAGTAATTATTTAATGGCATTTGCAAAACAAAGCATTTTCTAACAATTTTTTTGATATTTTTTTGGTTGACTAGACTGTTTTATAGCCCATTAGAATTGTCAAAAATCAACAGGTATTTGAAGCCACGTTAAACCTGACTAAGCCTAAAATAAAACTGAATGAGCTACAAATGTGCATATCCCAAAAAAATTCTAAAATTTTTGATAGTTCGAAATTTCGATAAAATATTGTTAAATTATTGCACATTTTGTGTAAAGTAAAAAAAAAGTTTGGTTTTTGTTGGAGAATGAAATAACAGAAATTTATTAGAATAAAATGAATTTACTAAATTTCCCAATAAACAATATTTGTGTAATAAAGAGTTTTTTTTACATAGATTTACATATTTATTATTTAAAATTATAAAGTTTTTATAATATTTTTCATGTTTTAGTATTTGAAAATACAACTGAAATACATTATAGAAATATACATTGTGTTAATATTTTAACAATCGAAACTCAAGAAGTGCTTTGTGTCTTTTCATAAATAATACATGTACGAGTATCTCCCTAAATTTTAAATAAAAGAGTAAATAATTAATATTAGCTAGCCCCAAATTTTATAGTTTTTC
This sequence comes from Philophylla caesio, assembly GCA_963971545.1. Lineage (NCBI taxonomy): Eukaryota > Metazoa > Arthropoda > Insecta > Diptera > Tephritidae > Philophylla > Philophylla caesio. The sequence continues at coordinate 95,974,644 of OZ020606.1, read as the reverse complement.
GGCGACAACTAAAAGAACATTCAAAAAACGGACTTTTTATAATTCAGGAAATCATATTAGTGATCGCGAAACTAAATTTGTTTCTTTCGTTTTTTTTTTTTTATAAATAGTATAGCACTAAACCCCCCAAAAATTACAAAAGTTTTATTTTGCGTATAAAAATTCACCTATTCTTCGAAGTTGTATGTGACAAACATTATGTCACTGTCGCCTAGCGATTTGATTGCTTCATCGAGCGGCACTAATTTGCAAAAACAAAAAAATATCCATATCTCCAATAAAAATATATTTACACGGTATTTTAAAAGATTCGTTTGGCAAGCTTGGCGGAAATTGGAAAACTACTTACACACCTAAATAAGTATGTACATACATATGAACATCCAAGTATGTATATGTTTGTATGTAAATATCATTTTGAGCAAATCATGTTAAAATGAATTTCTCTAAAGCAATAGCGTATTCAAAGAAAGCTAAAAAGAAACCAGTTGAATATAATTAGCGCACCTTTGATTTTTGCCGTCTAAGAACAATCAAGAAAAATAATATGAATTTAGCTGTGCCAAAAACTAATTTGTTATAAGATTTTAAAATTTCGTTTGACCTATTTAAAAATCGGAAAAAAATCTTGTAGGTTTGGCATACTCTACCTATAGATTTTTTTTTTTTAGTAATTATTATTTTTTTTTTTTTTTTGTACGCATTCCTAATCCGTTACGCTTTATCGCTTTTCAACACTCGTTTATACTTTTCCGTTACCGCAACGCTGCTCCGCAACGCATCGCATCTCGCATCTGCAACGCGTTACGTCGCCTCTCCAACATTCACAGATGATTACGTGATTCGCTACAAATGTCAAAGAGGTGATTTTTATGTTTACTTCATAACAACAACAAAAAAAAAACGAATGTATAATAGATATATGGAAATATGTAGTTGTTTGTAGAAATTTGCAAATGCATCCATTATAAATGCTTCAGTAGTTTCTTTTTATTTATTAAAAATTTAGCGCGTGCCTCGGAATGCTTTAGTAGAATTAGAGAACTTTTGTATGGCTCGTAAAAAAAATTAGCTTACATTACATTGACACTCACATGGCAGTCAAGCTGAAGGTTATCTTTCGCGAACTCTTTATGTCTGTCTTCTTTAAAAAAAAAAATAATGGTCTGCATGAATGCTTATATTTACTTCGGAAACTAGAATAAGTAATTCCACAAACACTTATAAAAACTCACATCTGCAAACGATTTACTAATCATAAAATTTTAATTTTTATAAATAAGTATTACTCTATTACTATGAATATGGTCGATATGGGTTTCAAACACTGGACACTTATTTTTAAAGACTCTCAAATATGCTGGCTAATGCACATACACAGTTCCCTAAATACTAAATAATACTCTGTACTATGAAATATTGAATATTGCACAACTAACAGAAATAAGTAAACATAACATAATTTTAGCGTATATTGTATTAAATCTTATTTTATTCTTTGAACAGCTCGTCCACAATTGAAATCGACTGGATATCAATCAGAGCCCGAGCCCAATTACGATTCCGACTACTCCACAGTAAAGTATCGAACATTAGATCGACGACGTTTGCAGTCGGTCTCATCGGCCACGAACGTTGCGAATCGCCACAATAATTCGTACCAGGACGATAAGTGAGTACTTTTTACACGCATACATATGTACATATATATATATTGTATCTAAGAAAAATATTGTGGATCTTTCCTTGGAAGTCTTAAAAGATTAAATATCATGAACACCGGTAGTATTTTTCCGTGGATGTGCATTTGGTTTCAAAAAAATTTGAAAATTACAGGGATGCCATCTATTTAACTATTTGTTATAAATGGGTGATTGAATTAAAACCACATCCTGTGGAGATTACTTTAGTCCTAACTACTGTATATTGCATATGATTTTGGAAGCTTGAAAAAAAGTATACATAATATATTTTTTTAAGAAATATACAGCGATATGGGTATCAAAATGTAAAAAATTATTGAGCCAGGCATCGAATGAAAGCTTAAAAATATCATATTAGCTAAAATATAATTTTAAACAGGGTTCCCAACAATTAGAATTAATTTATACTTAAATTAGATGTAAGCAGTAAAATTTATATTTAAATACTATTTCTATGAGCACTTCTGTATCTGTGATGTCTCGTATCAAGATTTTAAATATTTTACATCAATCGTTATTAATTTATTCATAAAATGTTTTAACTTATTTTTAATCGATAGCGCTATTGATAGCATGTTTAACAAGCAATTTTTCATTGTACCAAAAGTTGATTTTCAATGATTTGAGATAATTTCTCAAAAGTATATTTCGGCAATAGCTTGTGTGAATTGTAAAACAAAGTTATCACTTTTATATCTGGCTTTGATAATCTTTTTGTTTATAAATGATATTTAAATAAACCTTAATAGCACAGACACAAGATATTTAAAGTTTAATCTCTCTGTACTCGCCCGCAAGGAATATGAACATCAAAATAATCAATACAAATTGAAATAAATTCTTGCCTGAAAATAATAAAGAAGCTGTTAATAGGTAAGTTCGGGTACGGATAATTATTGAAAGTTTTCGAAAACGATCAGCTTTTAGCGTTCGCGTACGCCAAAAACTAACAAAGTAGTGAAAATTGAGAGAGCAAAGTGACATTTCAATTCGAGAGGAAGCTGTTGGAAAAATTTTTGCCAGCAGAAATTTGCCAACAGCAAAACAGCTGATCAACAACAGATGATTGCAATTCGCATATTCGTAATTATTGTTTAAGAATTTTAAAGGTGAAAATTATAAAATATGAGTGTTAAACATGCTAGTAGCAAGTAAATGTTAGTTTGGTTAAGTTTCCTTAGTAGAATGTTTCAAAAAAACACTAATACAATGTTTTCCATTTTGCATATTTGGATGCGGACAAGAATTCAATCAGCTGTTCGTTGAATTTGCAAGTTTCTGCAAATTTTGCGTTCGCGTACTGTTTTGGATATTTTTCTTTTGTGAGAGAAGAGAAGACAATTCCACTGAATTTTGCTGTTGGGTATTTTCTGTTGGAGATTGTAAACGAACGTACCTAATGTTAAATAGCTTAATTTTTTATAACTTTCAAAATGTGGCTAAAAAAATTGCAAACCGTTTCAATAATTTCGAATTTCGTAGAAGTTTCACTTTCTTTTTTACTATTTATAAATGGATAGAGGAATACTTGCAGGTTTATTCTAAATCTTATAATCCTCACTCAAGTAAAATTTTACATATTTTATTCAAAGTTAACTCACTTAATTTTTAGTCTTTAGTGCAATTTCTAATGTTTGTTATTTGCACAAAAACGCATTCTTGCCTTCTTTTATAAAAATAATTTATGTGCGTACATATTCAGATTCCATGTACCCGTCAATATTCAAAAATATAAATTAATGGCAGAAATATTGACATTTTATTATTTCAAATGCTGATCCACGATCACCAACTTCAAACTGGGAAACTTATAAAGTACTTTCTGAATACAAACAAGGATTTCAGAAAAACTTGGTTTTATTCAATTTCCAACCAACTACCGCACAGTGTAATGCCTCTTTTTATACCCGCGCAATTGTGTACAAAAGTATTATAACTTTGTTCACATAACAGTTGCTTGTAACAGCATAACGGAACCAAGATAGATATAGACATACATATATATACCAAAATGCTCAGAATGAAAAGAGAAGTCGATTTAGCGATGTCTGTCTTTCCGTGCAGACGATAACTTGAGTAAAAATTGAGATATCTCAATGAAACTGGGAAGGTAGATTGTCTTTGAGCAGGTTGGTATTGAAAATGGGCAAAATCGGACAGTAACCACGCCCACTTCCCATATAACGGCAATTGTCGAAAATGCAAAAATTGCTATATTTCAGTAGCTATGGAAGCTGATATGCTCAAATTTGGTATGTACTGTTGTATTCGAGCAGGAAATCCGACTGTATCAAAATTTTCTACATGGGGCGTGGCACCGCCCACTTATGAGTTCATATGTATATATCTGGACCCACCCACCCGATTTTGTTCAAATTTGGTACACGTATTACACTATGCCTATTTAAGCGATATTTATCAAAATCTGACCACGCCCACCTGTCACATAACGGTGATTTTCGAAAACAGTAAAAATCGGACATTTCAATAAATGTTGAAAGGAAATATCTTGAGTTTAGTATGTGGTATATGTCTGGAACTACTTTATCGATTTTGTCTAAACTTGGCACACATGTTAGATTATACCTAGTTAATTTAAAAATTTGTCTGAAGGGTGCGCCGGGTATATAAAGTTCGATCGAACATAACCACTTCTTCACTTGTTTTATTAAATTATATTAAGAGTGCGTGTAGCCGCTTTGGTCGAGTGGGTTGCGGTGCGTACTATAACTTAATATGCCGCTGAGTTTGAGGTTAGAACCTCAGGCAGGGCAAGCAAAATCTTTATTATACATAGAAAAAGTTGTTTCAAATAGCGGCTACCCCTCGGCAGGCAACGGCAACCCTCCGAGGGTATTTCTGCCATGGAAAAGCTTATCTTAAAATACATCTGCCGGTCGGAGTCGGCACAATTGTAGGTCCCTCAAGAGAATATAAAGACGCACACCACAAATGGTAAGCTCGGCCAAACACTGAGCTATACAGTGGAAGCGCCAAATTGTTATTATTAATTTTATATATCTAAAATTTCGGAGTTGATTTTGATTTTATTTTATTATTTTTCTCATTTTATTCGCTATTTTTTTTAATGAACATTTGAAATTTAAAAAATTCTGGTATATATAATTCTCGCATACTTTCTTACTTTCAGATTATATGGTACTATGCCAAATCCGATCAAATCGGCACAAAACACGTACAAAAATCAACCTGGTCGTATAGAAGACTACGTTACAGGACGCTCGTCCGTTTCCGAGAAGGAACGCAAAGAGGTATAAGAGCAAAATAAAATTTGTATGTATGCAGAAAAAAAAATAAAACACCTATAAATCTCTTAATACTCATTTGAACTGCAGAAAAGTTTTCACAAAGCAATCGTTTGAGATTGCGCGATCAACACACATTATTGCAATTTAAGCATACGTTTCACTTTCTCTTGACATTAGCACAGCAAGGCGTAAAAATAATGAATAATTAATCAAACATTCACATCAGCAACTACGTGCATGTGTTAACTCTTTTACATACGTACATACATACATACAAACGCACAACATTTTAATATAAAAATAATTAAAAATTCAACACCTTGTCCATGAATTCCGATTACCCAAGTTTCCAGCTGATAATGTCAAGGTTTTGCAGTTCACGTCATCATACTGTGATATAAAAATATGTATAATATACAATGCTGCTGTTTTTTGTTTTTATTTTAATTTTTAAATTTATTATTTGTTTTAACTGAATCTATTTTATTCCACGTTTTCTAGTGGTGGGACGAAGTGATGGACATCTTTAATGGGGTATGCACCACTTTTTTTGATTAAATTATACATACATACATACTAGATAATGATAAAGTTGATAAATAATAGAATATACACACTCATTCTTCGAATGTACGGTTTGATTGGTTTTGGGAAAGTTGTAAATATAGATGATTATATACTTTGCTCTACCTACTCATTTGCTTCTTCTGGTTGTAGTTTTTCCGGAAGAAACCCAACTTCAAATAAATATGAAAATTAAAAGTTTTTATGGTTATACAAAGTTTAACCTTTTCTATGTACTCATGTAATCTGTACAATTTCGATGAAGGCTATGTGATATGTTCGGTTAGGCAAAATATCTTAGCGTCGAACCGCAGCTTGATACCAGGTTTAAATATCACTGTTCTGTGAAAAACCTCCGCAAGACTGAGAGTTACATTGCTGAGATGAAGCTCCCGATACCATCCGCCTTCCTTCCAACCTTCTACCTTCTTGGTGGAGTCGTCTTGATATTACTATTTCTAGCCATTCCATCCACTATGCAGTTTCTTGTAATATCACTGCGACCATAAACTCAAATAAATTTATTCCCTAGTTCCCTAGAGGAAATCTCTCATTGACTCTTCCCCGTAAACCTCTGCTTCCGATTTGTCCGTGTATAGTTCGATGGTCGCTGCTTCCAAGAGCTATCTGCTATCCACACATTCTTGGAGGATATGTATTTGAGGAAGGAACTATGTAGAAGCAAACCAACATAATCGCGGTCTTTAGGTCTTTACTCTTTCGCTCCATAAATTTAGCTCCAAAAATCAGTGGAAGCTTTACGTTCAAGAGAAGATCTCATCTGTCCAGCTTGTGCAATTTCGGCGTTTATTAAGCATTCCACTCAGAATTTAAGCATATGTATTAAAAGCACATATAGAAAATCAATAATGAAAGTAATTTCAAGAATATACTTTAACAAAAATTAGTATTTTTTAATTCAGAGTAATGTAGAATAATAATATGGGTATAAAATACAAGAAAGATATGATGTATTTTGGAATGATTTTTGATTTGGTTTTGAAGTCAAGGCGATTTAGGCTTGTGCAATCTACATTGCCATTTTCAGAACTACATTGTTAGACATTTCAACAACCAAAAATAAAAATAAAGATCTAAATAATTGAAGGAACCTTAATGTTCGTTAACTTGTTAACTCAAAAGGTTTCGAGGATCTAGGTAGTGCACATATATATTTGACTATAACATAGATTTTTGCTCAAAGATAACTAAGTACTGGAAACTTTTATATATATTCCCTCAACTTTGATTGCTTTTATTAACAAATTTAAACGTTTTGCATAATAATACCGGCCTTGTGCTCTTTCACTGTCGTTTTATCTCGTTAGTGGTTAAGGAAGCAACGCATTATACCGCGTATATTCATCGAATTCACCGATGATGTAACAGTAAGTGTCACAACACCGTAATTAATATACAGAGCACGTGTTTTATTGCATACATATGTATGTTTGTAGACTTGCACTCAGTATAATAAAATAACAAAGTCAATGGCACTGTAATTCAATATTCAATTCTACATAGGACAAGCACCCTTCTGTATGGACTAAAGAGTCCTCTTTGTGATCCAGTCAAATGTTTTAAAGAAAAAATCTTGAAAATGCTCAACTTTAATTTTATTTTTATTCTGTGCAATTTTTAGTTTCGCTTTTATTTTTATTAGTACTTTTAGTTTAAATTTATTTTATTTACTTTTTTTTTGTATGCTGGTGTACGAGTACAAGATATGATAGAAGGCTTTTTTTTAATTTTACGAAATCGAGAAAGTGGTGAAATATTATAATTAATACGAAATCGTTGAAAAAGATAAACAAAATATATGAATACGCTCCCCAGCAAGTGAAATTCCCCGCAAAATGGGGAACTTTCCGCAAGTTGGCATCGCTGGTGTTGATTTCTATTAAAAAGATTGTAAATCAAACATTACTACATACAAACAATTTGATGACCAACTGTTTTTCAGTGCTGTATCAACTGCAGCGTAATTTTTCGTTGCAAGTTGTTAATAAAAATGAGTGCCACTTAGCAAAAAGTTGATAACACTATATTCTCTACTGCCACCGATATTCGATTTCTCAAAATTAAAAGAAAAATTTACTGCGTATTAGTTATACTGGTATATTTGTTTAAAACTAGTAAAACAGTTGATCAAATCGCATCTAACGCGTTTAAGTTTAATTTACTACATAAAAGTATTAACTCAAATATTTTTCTCACTTTTTAACACATTTTGACTAATAGCACTTGGATCAAGCAAAACTCTCGCCACTCTACACAGAAGGAAATCTTTCCAGGTAAAATAGAAAATTGCATTTTTAGTGGCATTTTTTTGTGACGATGTATGTATGTATAAATATCTCTTCTAACTTGCAGAGCCTTAGCCAAAGAAACTGGTTACACGAGTGACTCGAACTTGGTCTTCCGCAAACGTGAAGTACCCCAAGCCAGTCCGCTAAGTCCGGTTGAACAGAAACAGGCCTATAAGAGCGTGCAATCGGGTGGCGAACCACCACTATTTGGATTTAGAAAGCCAGCACCGGAAAGACCCAAAGGTGAGTGTAGTACACAGTTGACAAAGTTACGCTGTTCAATGCACTCAAAAGTATTTTGTTACTGAGCGCATATTTTGTTGATTCATTTATTGTGAACAAATTAACCTGTTGTTATTGCTAACGCTAGTTTCAAGAAAACCCAACCCAAAATTTACACTGGGCGTATCTTGAAAGCCACACAAATACACACACACACACACACACACAAAAAACCGCACACGTTTACACTTGGAAATGAGATTAAATATTTTCATGTGTGTGAAAAGTAGTTAGTCTAATATTTCTCATCAGTGGTTGGTTTCTTCTGGTGTGGGTAGTATTATTTAACTCTTGCTGAAATGTATGTACATTCTTGTAAAAATATTTCTTAAACTAAAAACACTCGATCAATTATTTTGTAAACTAAAAATACACCATCAACCGTTAGCGCGCGTGTTGAAAATTTCGCGCACAGATAATTTTCTATACACAACGGAACCGCACCCCACCGCACCGCCTGGATGGGCCCACAGCAAATTGTAGCCACAGCCAACGTCTACCGAACAATATCTAATTTATTTAAATTCTCCCATTTTTGTGCACATCGAACAAAAGAATACCTCGATTACACTCAGATCTCGCCAACACTGACCAGAATTCGTGTGATCTCAGCGTCAGCGAACGTCGCCAGCGAAAATCTCGTCCCCAAAGCCGAGATCATTCCCGCTCCACCGGCTCAGCAATCGCCACCTCAAACTAAGTATATCAAAGTGCACCACCAAGCGAAAATGTTCACGCCATCGTTCATACCGATCGGCGGCAAGCGTAGCGCCAGTTCAGCTCCTTCGCCACCACAGCCGCCGAATCGTAAGTCATCATGCCAGAAAGTGTCGACAAAAGCTTCCCCATCACGAACGCACCCCAAACAAGCGCCAGTCATACCGAAGCGGCACGAGCAGTGCTTTCAAAGCCCCGATGAACGTATATTGGGCGCCAATAAGTATGCAACAATAACGATACGCAAGCATGCACGTGCCAATGGCACCATTAGCCGTTCGAAATCTGCGGGCGCTGTTACCTCACTACTAGCCGCCACCAAAGCCAACGCTGAAGCACCACCAAGAGCACTTAGCATTTGTCGTGGCGAAACGACCGCCATAGATGGTGTAAAGGTCAGACGTTTGCAGCAGCATGCTCGTTTTCGCTCCATTAGTCCAACACGAGCACATAATCGCATAGCGACGCTGCGTCAGTCTAGTCGCAGTCCGGTTGCGTTTGGACGTTCAATTTCGAAGGAGCGCACATTTGCTGAGGAAAAGAAACGTTTGGAGAATACTCTTCCGACAGGCTTTACAAATTTCGAAGCCAGTACGAATATATTACGCGATCCTTCGCTCAAATCACCACAAGAAGTGAAGCAGGCAGTGCGTTCATATGCCACTTGTGTCGCACATTTGCGTAGCAAATCACTGCCCCGTCTCAGGGAAGAGCCCAAAAAGTTGCAGAGTTCTAGCGTAAGTACTACTGTGCGTCATTCAATGTGCTTTCCACAGGCAAAAATATTCGACTGTGCCAAAGCTATGCGCAAGTCATTGACACGTTCAAAGAGTCCACGTCCGAAGGCTGTATCGACGGTGAGTCTCACTCGCACCGATTCCACGTTTTCAGTCGAATCCACCCAACCTAAAACGGCCAGTAAAACGAATATAGTAGTGTCCAGCAAAAAAACTGGAGAACCAAAGTCCAAACATAATAGCAAGGCAGTTAAACCGAAAGTAACCGCACACCAAAGCGCTAGGCAACTTGAAACGACCTCAAAGGGGCACACGATTCCCAAAACACCGAAAACCCGTGCTAATCTAAAACCGCAGCAGCAACAGACTGCTTACTCTTCACGTGAAGATGCTCACACAATACCACGCAGCGGCTATCAATCGATCTCGCTACACCAGTCTCGCAGTCTCAGTCCAAAACGACATTACCAGTTGGAGGAGTACAATGGCAGACTGGACGATTACGATGAAATTGATCGCAGCTATGTGGATGATTTGCTCTGGCAATATGAGCGTGGCGTTCATAAGGGTTATCCACCTAAGCCTCTGCCATCGGATGGCGCTGCTAGGGACATCGCCCGACCAGAATCACCTACGCCAGGTATAAAAAATAGAAAATTTTCACCCACGCGTGAAATACGAGTGCCTCAGGAGCCCAGAAGCTTGCAAGTTTCCTACTCTCAACCGGAGGTTTCCAAGTCGCCTTCAGATGTGGTTTTCTCTTCCAGTAGCGAACACGCTAGGCGATTTTCACCGACACGTGAAGTACGTGTGCCAAAATTGCCGCCCAGTTTGCAGCCTACATTGCCGCGTTCGAAGTCACCAAAAACCGTGCGAGATATCGCGCGTCCTGAATCACCAGCCGTTTACGAGAGTACTCGCAAGTTCTCGCCTACTCGTGAAATACGCGTACCCCAACAGCCAGCATGTAGCCTACCACCAATACTGCCAAAATCTGCTTCGGCTCAGCTATTGAAGGAAAGTGTGCGCCTGCAAACACACCCTATTGCAAAAGCTTCTTCGCGTAAATTCTCGCCCACGCGCGAAGTACGTGTGCCACAGCAAGTCTCACGCAGTGTACGATCGCCTTCTAGACGCCGCATAGACACCTATCGTGCCAGCGCTGCCAAGACGGAAAAGTTTGATGCAGGAAAGGTAATACGAGCTAGCAGTTTGAGCAGTGCTGATGATCGCTCTAGACGCGGACTCTACCTTTGTAGCGAGCTTGCGCATAGTTCGACTTCGCTTGAAAGTGGCGAACGTCATAGTCCAACCTGTAGATATCGCAATAACTCAGAACGCTTTACTGATTTAAATAGATTTTACAGCACACTTGAGCGCGTTGGTCAGTTGGAGCGCACAACGTCGCTATCATCTTTCAAACCGATTCGGAAAGATGGCGAATTTTTGGACTTTGACGAATGGCGCAAGATACGCTGCCATGAGCGCGCCGAAAAAGAGTTAAACTACTTGGTGGGTAAGTTGAAGCAAGATCAAAGAACAAAGGACTTCGTTTTCCGTCCAAAAGATGTGGAAGATGTCAAATGGCGTCAGGAGACCGACTTTGGCTTGCACTCGAAAGACAAATCGGTGGAGGATCTACGTTATGAATTCGAGCAGAAAAATATTTTTGCGGACTATGAGCAGCAATTGCAACAAGATTATGATGGTTCGCGGCGTGATTATGTGCGACCGTACTGGCGTCGAAACACTGTAGCAGATTTGGCTTCCAGCTTGGAAGGCAAAATCCAGCCAGAAAGTGTTGAATCCGCAACGGGCGAAGAGCTTGCAAAATGTCAGCTGAGCAGTCATCTCGTAAGCACACTATCTAAAGATCAGATATTAAAGATTACACAACAACTAAACGACATATACTCTAACAATGCGCACATATCATCTGAAGAATATGTGATCACAGTTGATGGGGACTCCAAGAAGAGACCTCCGCCAAATGCGCTCAAAGTAAGATGCAATTCAACGATGTCGAGGGATGATCTTCTACAACCGACAACAAGTAAGCGCCAAGCAAAGGAGGCAACATCAGCCAAGGGACACACAAAAGATAACATCGCACACGAAAGCTTCACGGTGGATGGCAAAGCAAAGAGCACACGCAGCAGCTCGCCCGTATATTTAGCGCGTGAAACGCGTGGCGCAGTTGCAGCAAAAAACGCTGAAGTATCTTTGTCCAAGCCGCCACCTATACCAAAGCAGCCGGATTATGAACATGATTTTGCGTACGAGAGATGTGCTATTGCCAGCAAAACTGTTGAAGCTCGAGATAACGCAACATCGGCCAAAGAGCCAGTTGCAGTGAGTCACGTGTGCTACGAGCAATGTAATGGCGACAGTCAAATGAAGGATGCTCAAAAGGCGGAGCATTCTCCTACTACCAAAGAGCCAAAGGAGAAAATAACACAGAAAATACAATATTTTGAAGAAAAACAATATGACGAGCCACCCAAGACTATTTATCATGCCCGTGAAGACTCCTCACCCGACGAGGCTGAAGTAATGCGCGTCATTGAGGAAAAAATTAAGACGCGTGCGCGCAAAGCCTCACCTACACGACATCACAAGGAGCTTAGCACCTCACTGACCGATTTGAAAGACATTTTTGGCGAACGACATACAGCGCGTGTAAATTTTCACATGCATTCACCGCCCGAGCGCCCACCCGACGTCGTCGGTTGCACTTCATCACCGCTAAGTCCACCCATTGAATGCATAGAAACATCGGATGCCTGGTATGATTTGGGAGATTTAACACCGAACAGCAGCGTCGAAATGTTGGACGCACACTATCGGTCGCGCAGCCTATCGCCCGAGTCGCAAGCGTCCTCGTCATATCTCTGTCGTGTGCATACGGGCGACGTACGTAAAATGAAGGAGCATTTTGAGAGTTTTGGCGCACATGATGAAAGTCGGTGTCATTTTTTTGGGGTTAGAACGCTGAGAAAGGTGCGCAGCGATCCTGAATTGAAGCAATTCAAAGCAGGTTCAAAAGACACCTTGGAGACTGGACTGGCTGATGAAGAGTGTGGCGATGTCTCTACACTGGCACATAAATTCGAGCAGCGCAGCCAAAGCATGCGCGTAGGTGCGCTCTCAGGTGCAGGACGAGGGCGTGCACGTCGGCGTGTTATCTCACCGATCAATGTAAAAGATCGACTAATGCCACATATCGATATAATAAGTAAAACAGCTGCCCTTAAGGACACTAAGAAAAGTGGCGGACAACAATCGGCAAAAGCGACGCCTGCGCACAGATATGTTGTTGAACGTATACGCAGCCAATATGAGCGTGGCCTATCGCCGCCGCCTCCGAACACAAGCCGGCGCAACATAACGATCCAACACATGTCGAACTCAAACCCAGACATACCGCAAGCAGCCGCAATTTCACCACATCTCTCTGCAGATTGGACTGCGCACAAATATCCCAGTCCAACACAGAATGCATATAAAGGCAATTGTAGGGGTAACACTGTTGGCAAAGAGCGTACTTCGGTGCGTATTTCAAAAATTCTTCGCAAATTACCACAGCGTGCGAGTTCTACGTCACCGCCGAGGCCATGCAAGCCGTCGCAGTGGACTACGTCGTGGAAGGGTCAACGCAGCTGTGATATATTCGCGAATCAACAATTCGATCCGAAGAAGCATCAGCCAAAGGCACGCTATGTGCCCGACGGAGCCGAAGCGAGTGAACGCAAGCGCGCTTCTTCGCATCCACGTTGCGGTGGCAGCTGTGAGATACTCAAGAGCGCTATGGCGGTGTCATTTCAAGGTTTTTACACTTAAATATTTTTTACAAACATTGCACATTCTTTTTATTAATTGAATAAGCACTGACTAGAGGTTAAGAATGTTAAAGTGACATATTGAAAAAACAAGGTACAGCTCGTGGGATCGCGTCGACCTTATAGTATGGTCAATATCGGGATATCTGCCCATAAAGTGTCTTCTAGCTCTTATTTACCCAATTAAAGTTTAAAAACTCGTTTTTTTTAATTATTTCCCAAAAATGTGCATGTTATTTAATTTAAAGCTTTGCTATTTAGATTCTAACACTTTCTTTACGTAGAGCCTTGCCTATATACGAGTACATAGTATGTATATACATACCTGCATATAACCATCTACCCATCTCGGTAGTCAGTATCTCTAACTACTCATTATCTACTACATATCTGAAAAGACGTGGTTTCATTTCGCTTTGGTATTTGCATTAAATAATTTACTATGGTTAATTGATTCGCTGGGTTATTCAAGTTCTGCTGCTTCGGCTCCTTTAATTTACGAGTCTTCACGCCTCTCTCTAAATAACTTTATTTAACTATTCATCTTTTAAATGTCCTTTTTCATGTCCGTCTTCTACGTTGTAAAACCGTTATCAAAGATGACGGTAATGATCCACCAGTACCGCCAAAACCACGAGAATATCGCGCAGGTGAGTGGGTGTTCTGAATAACCGTTATGAATGAAGAATTTATTGTGTAACGTGAAGAAAGAAGAAAACTTACATACTTATATATACAAATATATACGCATACACCGCTTTTGTAAAATGTTTTGACTACTTTGATATCATTCGCCAAAATACCAGAAAGGACGCTCCAAAGAATGTTGAGTAATGAAAGAGAAATCACTGAGGTTTTCAATTAATATGCAATAGTAATAATTAGACCAAAGAAATACAAGCTGCTGTTAAATATAATTATTACATATTTTTTTAAATATTTGTATAACTTTTTTAATGCATGAATAGGCTGGTCCAAAATCTGTAAAGTAAAAATTTTTAAGCTCTCACCCCATAGGATGTTCTCATAAAACAAAAAAAATATGGCCCTTTTTTATTTTGAAATCAAAAAATAATTAGTATTTGAAGTCCGCTGGAGAGAAACCATACATGTTAAATTCCAATTAGAATTAGCAATTGATGCAATTGGTTTATATTCTCTAATTCATTTAACAATTAGAATTAGTTCAACTAATTCCCATTAGATAATTGAAATTTTTATTCTAATGGTAAATCTAATTGCAATTAGTTGCCATTAGCAAAAAAAAATTGGTTTACCTTTACAATTAGAAATCTAATTGACTTCTGCTAATGCAATTAGATATTTAATTAGCTCGAATTAGAATCAATTATTTTCATATTTTTAAAAACAAAAAAAAATAAAATATTCATAATATGAATTTCACACACATATTTATTACTTATGTACATGTATTACATACATGCACACATATTTAACGTACGTACTAACTGTTTAAAAACTACAATGACCGGGTATATTCGCTTTCAGCAATACGAGCTTTTCAAAAGATAAGTCCGTCAAGCGACCCCGCCTTGGACTATTAATAATGCCCGCTCCACAGGGCCTGAAGACGTAAGCGGTGTGTTGCAAAACAGTGCTCTTTCCTTTAATGTAGGATATTTGCACCATATATTGGAAGTTTTATCAGCATCATTAAAATATTGATGCATCATATTCGAAATAAAATGCAGGCTTTCAGCCTCCTCAGTTAATTTTGACAATAAATCAGTACTTTCTTCTGCAAAATGTATTCTGATTTACTAAAAATACCATATATGTACCGGGTGTTTTTTTTACAGGTTTGTTTTTCGAATAGAGATAAAACTGGCATTTTGTGGTCAAATCTGGCAACTCTAATGTCATTTATGTTCAGTTTGGTTTGCCATTTTATCATGAACAGGTTGACAAAAGAACAACGCTTGCAAATCGTGCAAATTTATTTCGAAAATAATGGTTCAGTTCGCGAAGTTTACCGTGAGCTCCGTCCATTTTATGGTCGACATAATCGTCCATCAGAGCAATTAATTCGGTTAACCATGGATCGTTTTCGCACTACGTTTACTCTATGTGATAATACGCATCCGCAGAGACGTCGAACAGTGCGCACCGAAGAAACAATTGCCGCTGTAGAGCAAAGTGTTGAAGAGGACCCGAATGAATCGATTCGCCACCGTGCACAGCAATTGGAGCTTTGTCCATCAACTTTATGGAAGATTTTGCGCAACGATCTTGGCTTGCGACCTTACAAGATCCAGCTTGTGCAAGAATTAAAGCCGCGAGACCATGCAATGCGTCGTGATTTTGGTGTATGGGCCGAAAATGAGATTGATCTCGATGCTGATTTTCATCGCAAAATTTTGTTCAGTGATGAGGCTCATTTTTGGTTGAATGGCTACGTCAACAAGCAAAATTGCCGCATTTGGAGTGAAGAGAA
Source organism: Philophylla caesio (assembly GCA_963971545.1). Classification (NCBI taxonomy): domain Eukaryota; kingdom Metazoa; phylum Arthropoda; class Insecta; order Diptera; family Tephritidae; genus Philophylla; species Philophylla caesio. The sequence continues at coordinate 95,958,769 of OZ020606.1, read as the reverse complement.
TCCACATGAGACCCTTGAAACGCCATTACATCCACAAAAACTGACTGTTTGGTGTGCTCTATGGGCTGGTGGAGTCATTGGGCCATACTTCTTCCGCAATAATGCTGGAGAGGCAGTTACCGTTAATGGAGACCGGTATAGAGCCATGATAACCGACTATTTTGTTCCCGAATTGGATGGCATGAATGTGGATGAGTTGTGGTTCCAACAAGACGGCGCTACATGCCACACAGCGCACGTCACAATCGATTTATTGAAGGAAACATTCGCTGAGCGCACAATTTCGCGGAATGGACCTGTCAATTGGCCACCAAGATCGTGTGATTTGACACCATTGGATTATTTTCTTTGGGAATATGTGAAGTCGCTCGTCTACACCAACAAACCAGAAACGTTAGGGGAATTGGAAGCCAACATTCGTGGCGTTATTGCCGACATACGGCCTCATATGCTCGAAAAAGTGGTTGAAAATTGGACCTGTAGAATTGGCTTTATTCGAGCCAGCCGCGGCGGCCACATGCCCGAAATCATATTTAAACATTAATGGCATAAAATTATCCTTCCAATAAAGCCAAATTGATGGACCGTAAAACGATTTTCTTGTGTTTTATTTCAATTCGAAGTTCTATACCCCTAAAAAAAACACCCGTTATATGTGTCATTTATGCAGAACTTACCACTATCACTGAAATCATAAAAGGTCGAGTCAGCATACGAACCCTCACATTTAGGATTTTCCGTTGTTGCAGCAAGGTTCTCCTGTATGTTTGCACATACAGTGACTTACGACAGTATTCGTTCACTTCAATAATTCTTCGGAAACAATTTCTTTTATCAAAATAATTGATTCTAATTCAAGCTATTTGAATATCTTATTTCATTAGACGAAGTCAATTAGATTTCTAATTGTAAAGGTAAACCAAATTTTTTTGCTAATGGCAACTAATTGCAATTAGATTTACCATTAGAAGGTTAATTAGCAATCATTTGCATTATCTAATCATTACTTAACATCTATGAGAGAAACTGACTTTTTCGAATGATAAATATTGGAAAAATATGCTTTCCCAAAATAAATTAAATTTTCTTAATTCAAAATAAAAAAACGGGGTACATATCTATTCGATATAGAACCACCGCAGAAGGTTAAATCATAAAAACATCGACTTCACTATTGTATTCACACATCGCTGGATCACCCTTATGTACATATGTACATAGTTATTTTCAAATCCACTGTACTTTAAAGCGGTCAGTTGCTTAACCGCTATAGATACGAATTATCTCCTTAATTTTGTATTTTCTTATAAGCTTTGCCTACTTTCAGAAGTTAGTCCCGCAAAATGTTTCGCCAACCCACCCTTGTTTAAAAGTTATTAAAACAAAATTTACAACCTAAAATTTTTAATTTTAGCGTTTTTATTTTACAATGAAAAGGATGCACCACAACATACGAAATAGCAAAGAAAAAAACGTTAAAAGAAAAAAGAAAACTACTTTCATGAACACACAAGTACAAAAGTTGAACAAGTATGTTTTCTGATAGGGTGAAGGTGTAGGTGTGAATCTTGGGGACTAACAAAAAGCTGCGTGTTCAAAAAGAGAACAATCTAATTACGACACAATTACAGGCGACAACATTCAGCTGATATAATGTATATATATTTAATTCCAAACCATAAATAGATAATAATAAAACACTCCCAATACAAATGATAAGGCTAGAAATGATTTTTGCCGCAAAAACTATGTAGAACGACCCTTCCCATTTCGCTCAACATACAATTTTTCGTTGCGTCAGGGTTTCCGAATAAATAATAACAAATCAACGCATCAAAATCTTTTGTTTACCTTTCTTATGTAGTCGCGTGGTCGCTCAAATCAACCAAACAAAGCCTACACGTTCGCCAGTCAGCACACTAACAACATACTACCTCAATAGGACATTGACACACCCAATGGATTGTCGTAACCTTTAAGAGCAACGCTATCGTCATTAAGATTATTAGCGGCAAAAGAAAATGCGAACCAAAAATACTCGTCACAATATTAGAAGAAACAAACAAACAAATAAATGTATAAATAAATATTTCCTTTTGACCGTAAAACAGAAACAGATAAGTCGCACTCATGCGAAGGCGAAGGCAAATGCGAAGCACTAGAATGCAAAAAAAAAAAAAAAATAACAAAAACAAACCGAAGACGCTTAGTGCTAAAATTCATTTCCGCCGCTCTCTTGCCCACTGCTCACTTCTTAAATAAATTTAGCCTTTGTGGCAGGCGTGTGGCCGAGAAGGTTACTGAATTGCTAGGTGCAGTCGTTCTAATCTCATGTTTTTTTTTTCTTTACTACTATTACTTCGTTTATTTTTCCTCGACTTTTTTTGCGCATCGTTACACCTGTCCGCTTGCTGCTTGGGTGCTGCTGCTGCCGCCGAAGCCACAGCTCAAGACTCAAAATCAATAATACCAATAGCAGGCGCGCTGTAGTATGTGACCTCCTTAGCATGGCCACTACGCAGTCTGTTAGTTAGCCACCAAGTTAGTACGAGCACTTAGTCGTAGAAAACAAAGCAAAACAAACATGGCAACCTCAAAACCGTTGTGATGACGATGGTAACACAGTGCAACAGCCATTTTGCGGCGCTCTGATTTCAATTTCACTTGACCGATATATTATATACTTAGGAAAAATTTTCGAAAAAGTTAAAGGTTTGTGAAAATATATAAAAACATAAACGAGTGTTATATAAAAATTAATGAAAATTTTAAAGAGCTGAAACAAATTAAGTAACAAAAAGAGATCTAATAAGTATTTTACCGTTGTTTTTTTTTGTAATTTTTGTCAAGGGTGTTGCGACTTTCTTCCATATAAAAATAGTTTGGCTTAATCGTTATATGGAAGAAAGTCGCAACATCTTTGACAAACAATTTTTTTTTAAATAAACAGTAACTCCTTCTCCTTTCACGGTAACTCCTAGCCACTTGAAAATTGCTCATTGGTATACTAAAATTTAATTGGCTATAAAACTGCATACTCAAAAAAGTTTTAACGCTTCTGAGAAAAAAATTCAAAATCTATATACAAATTTGTTGATTTTTTTCTTTAGTTTTCTACAAAGTTTTAAACTTGAACTGATATAGTTTTTGTTAAAGAATGAACTGAATTTTTATTGAAAAGTTGTAAAAATAAATTAATTAATATAAGTGACAAGCTATGTGACTTACAATCTTTTGCTATTAATACGCACAATACTGTATGTATAAATTAACATTGCAAAACTCCACAAAACTTAAATTTAAAAAAACTTTTTTGAGTAAGTAAATTCTAAATTACTATTAGATTGCGTAGATTGTTGACAGTTTCTTTGAATGACAGTGCATTTTTCTCCAAAAATTTTCAGCGCACTTTGTATAAAAGGAAATAAGCAAAACGTCAATTAAAATTTTTCTTCAAATCTTTACAAAACTGCTACTCAAACAAATTTTTAAAAATATAATTTTAAAAAATTAATATAAAATTTTTACTAGAATTTTTTTTTATATTAAATTGGAGTTAAATTTCAAAATTTTCATAAACTTTATGCAAAATTTAAAATGTTTATTTAAACGCTGTCATTTGATATACACAAACGAAAACTAATCAAAACTTATTGAAATCTCAAACCAAACAAAATTCAAACCTCGAATTCAAAATGTTATAATAAATGTGTGTGGTGTCTCAACACCAAATTTTTCCAAGCAATGAGGAAAATTCGTTCGAAAATGCATCAACTCTGAAAATGTTGCACAGTGTAATTAGGCCGACGGCGTTGGTGGTGCTTGTGGCAGTGGTAGTGGTAGTGGTTTTCGGTGGGGTTGCATTCATACCTTTCAAACTAACTTTAAAAGCGTTGCCATGGCCAGACAAACAACGAGCGAACAACAGCCACAACAACAAAACAAAAACAAAGCATTCTTGCAGCGCTCGAAGTTAGTATTATGCGCCCTTCCGCAAAGCAAGCAGCAGTAGCAGCAACAGACTAGCCAGCTAGCTGGCCCATTACACATTCAAGTCGTACTAAACCAGCCTAGTCGGTCAGTCGTTAGTCGGCGTTGAACCGCTGCTCCGCAACTCTATTACAAATTACACGCGCGTTTCGCGTACATTGCCGTTTCTAATCGGCGAATATATAAATCGATTTTCTATTTGATAGATAGTACGCACATAAATTTAAAAAGGAAAAGTTGTAAAGAAAAATGAAAGTGAATTCTGAATGGATTGGTGAGTGGTGAGTTAGCGCGTCCGCCACGCCGTCGATTCACATGCAGTGCCATAACGAAGCGCCGCGTCCGCTAACGCAGTACGCTCGTATCGGTAAATTTTCCCATCAAGCGACGCAAAATGGTTTCGCCTTGCCGTCAAGCATGGCGCTTACGAATCGCAGATACCATTTCTCGAATGATGACCACCAATACCAACAACAATATCGTCGCGGAAGTATTATCAATACCGCTACCAGCAGTAGCATCACCAATGCCGCCACAACCTCAACAACGCCTAGTCGATTGCATCAGAGTTGTCATGACTTACGTGCAACACAGCCAATAAATGCCGCGCCGCGTATAACAGCCGCCGAAGCACCCGCTTTCCAACGTGTTGACGCACCTGTCGTCGCTGTCGTCAACAATTCAACAACTGGCAGTGGCGTCAATGGCAGCGCAACACTTGCACCTCATCGCTGGACGCGTCAACGCGCGAGTGACTCCTGCAATATTGCCAACTGCGGTAAGATACTGTGGGTGAGTCGCGAAACGGTGGGCGTGCCGCTGGATAACAATTATGAGGCAGCGCGCACTTTTGCCGCTAGTAAAGGATATTACTATGATCGCGAGCAGAATGTGCGTATACGCACCAATTCCAAAGGTTTGCCATATACACCGTTGCCGGATCGCAAGCAAGATTTCCTAGCCAACCAGCGTGCCATTGAGGCGGTGGTGCCGTTAGTGTTCAACAGGCGGCGCCTATCGAGTTAGTACTCATTTCCTATTAACATGCATAGAGAGGGCGGGGGAAGCATACTTTTTTTTTGCAAAGTATCTTAAATCAACCATGGGCGTGAAAAGTGTGTCAATGCAGTCAAAATGATTGAAATAATGCAGCTTTTAGTGGCCGCAACAGAAAGTTGAAGTCTTTTTGAGAAAAAGTAGGTCGTGAACTCTTGAAGTAAAATGTATATGAACGTACTACATTAAGGTGCTTGACCGAAGAGAAGTCCTTTTACTGCAGGCGCATGATAATAATTGAGTTATTGTTGGAATTGGAGTTGGTTAAAATGTGTATGTGTAGAGAGATATTTTCTCGTATGAAATCTGTAAAATTCTTTTTTTTTTGCCAAACTATTTGGCAGTGCGACAGGAATGGAAAATGATAAATTACAAAATTTTCTTAAACTTTGAAGATTTGTGGCACTGGGGGTCGTTGAAAAATTGTGATTTAGCACGATTTTCATTTTTGAAAATTTTAAATTTGTTGGAAATACCATTTTAAAGGAATTTTTATCCCGAAAACTATTATACTGCTACTCTACAACAAAATTTCATTTAAACAAAATTTTAAGAAAAATTTCAAGTTTTTACACTATTAAAAAATAATATTTTTATTAGTTTGTTAAAAAACTATATTTTACTTACTTACTTAATTGGCTCAACAACCGCCTAGTCGTTTTGGGCCGAGCTCAAAAAAACACTATCTACATTTTAATTGTTCACAAATCAAGCTCAGTAGATGCAACAAATTGCAGTTTTCTTGACGAACGCGCACAAAAAACCCATAAATATATACTTATTAGATTCGCTTAAAATTTGTTACTTGGGGTTTTTGGAGTCACTGATTATGAATCAGTTATTTCCAAAACGACGGCAACTTATTTTAATTTTACAAATTAATTTAATTTAAAAATTTTTACAATTAAATTAATAAGTCTCAAGCATATCCAAAATATTTTTAAATTACTCAGTTGCCATATTTTATATTTAAAATTTTGAAAATATTATAACAGAATTGTAATAAGCGGTTTCGAAAATCTCCAGGTTAGGAGTTTCAAGCCATAAAAACACTTCTTAAATTCAAAATTTCATTTAACTTTCGGTGTCACATGTACATACATACATATTTATATTTAATTATAAACATTTTTAGTGATATTTATACAAAAAGGAAAAATACTAATTTGTACGTCTTCAGCTATTTTTTTATTTTTGTTTGATTGGTATTTTTCAATTGATCTTTTTGATATAGCTAATTTAGAAAGTTTTTTGCAAATACTCCTAGGGTCTGAAAAAATACTAAACAATTAAACGAAATTTTCGGAATATCATATTTAAAAAGTACCATCGGTTATCGACGAGTAATTTAATTAAATACTATTATTTAGCAAGGTTGCATTCCGTTAACCGCATTGAAATGACTTTCTCATTAGCACATATCCTTTATGGTGCTAATCCTTAATCATAGATATACAAATATTCGACCAGTAATTTTAATTTAAATATTTAGAGTTGGACTTTCAATTAAAACTAATTTTCTAAAAATACATCCTAACAAAAAAATACTTAAAAATTTACAGAAACCATATTAGTTTTACTTTGCAAAAAATGGGATAAACTGATTATAGTAACTCCTACGGTTTTTACAACCATTGGAAAAAACTTCTAGTAATCGCCCTTTCCTTGTAACCGCGATATCCTTAATTCCTGCTCTTCATAGAACACATTACCAATAGTGAATTTTCACAGGGTTCATATATTCAAGGATGTACCTAGTATATTTCAAATTAGAGTGATTTGCCAAAATTTGCATATGAATAACTATATTTTCTATATTCATAATTTCACATACATACATACACACGTGTATGTACATATAATTTTACAACCATACCAGTGGTAAGAGTACACAAGTGTAAAAGTAATAAAAACGCGTTCAGAAATGCTTGGCATCTAAAATATTTAAATAATCGCTACAATCTATTAAAAACAATTTCAAGTAATTTACATTGCAAAACCTTGGCATAAATACCATGTGAAAACTTCTTTCTTCAAGGACTAAAACTTAACCGCCAAAATGGGAACCCAAGAAGGTTATTTATTACGAAAAAATGCGGCAAGTGTCGCAAGTAACAATTCAAATAATACACATTATACAGCTACAGTAAAGTGGTACACGAAATGTGACCATCAAAAATGTACAGGAGTGTGGAATTAAATTTCCATGTTCAACTACAACGCGGGTGTACATACATACATACATACATACAAATATATTGTACATGTGCCAACATATGTTTTTAAAATTTCACATGTTTTGTTTGAAAGGATAGAAAACCTGACAGTAAAATTCAATTGAAGAAAAAGAAAACTTCTGCCAGACCATCAGTCCGACTTCAGGCCAAAGAGTAGTTGCACAACGGCAATCATAGAAGTGATAGAAAGCATTCGAGCACGAATTGATGAAAACCAAATTGCATTCTTGACCAAATTGCGCTTCTTGACCATTCGTACGCCTTTTATTCTGTTGACCATATTTTGCTATGTGTGAGAAGCTGGAGAACTTATTTTGCTTCTCCAGTCATGGAACCGCTCTCATCAGATCTTACCTAGGTGACAGAACTCAGGCAGTAAGCATTGGTAGCATAACTTCTGACTTCCTACCCGTAGTCAGTGGCGTCCCGCAAAGCTCAATCCTAGGACCTCTGTTATTTGTTTTGTATATAAATGACTTACCTAATGTGCTTAAGTATTGTAATGTCCACATTTATGCGGATGATGTTCAACTGTATGTATGCTGTCCTTCTGATCGTACTAGTGTGTGTATTCGAGTCTTGAATTATGACTTGGCCCGTATACATAGGTGAATGGGTTTCTATGAACGGCTTATGTCTTAACCCTAACAAGTCAAAATGTATCGTCATTCATAGAAAGTCCTTCTCCACAAGTGGCTTAGATAAAATTAATTTCGACAAGTCAGTTATAAAATATGTTGACACGGCAAAAAGTCTTGGTGTAGTCATTAACAAAACGCTGACATGGAAAGATCACATTTTTAGTACAATAGGAAAAGTGTATGGAATGCTCTGCACAATCTGGTTAATACATTACTTCACTCCGTTAAACTTAAAACTACTTTTAGCGAAAGCATACTTAATACCTACGCTGCTTTACGGCTGTGGGATTTATGCAAATTGTCACCATGCGTGTAAAAAGAAGCTAAATGTTGTATACAACAGCATTGCTAGATATGTATGTATGTATATGGGCTGGGGAAACTTGACCACGTATCAGCATATGCCGATTGGTTGCTTAACGTTTCCTTTGATAACTTGTTAAAGGTCAGAACGCTATCGACCCTACATAAAATAATAAATACAAAAGAACCCCTTTATCTTTATTAAAGGCTCCATTTCCTCCAGTCATCGAGGTCAGTACTTCTGACGCATACCAAATATTGAATTCTAACATCTGAACGTCAATTTTTCATTATCTCTATACGTCTTTGAAACTTACTCCCGACTAGACTAAGGCTGATAAGCAATGCACTACATTTTAAAAAAGAATTAATATGTAACTATAATATTTTCTAAATTTATTCAAATTAATATTCTCACTTATGAGATTGTATGAGATAATATGTATGTTCTCTTCTTCCTTCTGTTTCCTTTTCCTTTTGTTGTTATCGTTCAAAACTAATTTATCAATTTCCCAAATTTTCCATAATTTAGTATTACGAAAATTCTATTTTTAGTTCATAGATCTAGTTAAACACATATGTTCGCAATCTCTCAGATTTTGTTATTTTTTTTTATATTGACTGGCACTATAAAATAATTTTGTTAAATTGTTGTGTTAGGAAAACATTCAAATAAATAAATAAATAAAATAAAAAAATAAATACCTGAATGAATTTTCAATTTTCAAACAAGCAGAATAAACTGAAATAAAAAAAGCAACTGGAAATATAACTCAACTAAATTCAAGAAAATGAAATTAACATTAAGTATAATAAATTTCATTAAATTAATTAATTTTATTAAATCAAATTTATATTAATTTGATTAAATTGAAATGAATTTAATATAAATTAATATATGAATGTTATTCCAGTAAATTAAAATATAGTAAATTTTAGTTGATTTACTTAATTAAATGAAATAAAACTAATTAACGAAAATAAAATAAAAACAAAAATAATAAAATGCAACAATATAGTTAAATAAAGCAATAAATTAGCTAAAATGAATTGAAACAAGTAAAAAAACGCTGTCTTCGGCTATACGTACATATACCTTTCATGAATGGAAGAATTATTTCTCTGATCTATAACAACTGATGCCTGTTCAAAAATTGCAACCCTTAAGATGATTAAATGAAGGATTTAAGATATAAAATGCAATATCTAAACTATCGGTTGTATGGCAGCTATATGTTATATTTCTCCGATTTTAATGATTTTCACTGCTAAAATAATTCTAATAATAGCTATTGTTTGTGCAAATCTTTAGCTGCTTAAATGGAGGGGTTTTCGTGCTAAATGCGATGTCTGAACAATCTTTTGTATGGTAGATACATATATGTTATATTTCTTTGATATTTATGATTTATCGAACTAAAAATAGCGGAGCTTCTTGCAAAATTTCAAGCCCTTAGATTCTCAAATAGAGGAGTTATGGAGCAAAATATAATATCTGAACAATCGGCTCCCATATACGTTATAGTTGTCCGATCTGGTCGATTCCGACAAATGTCTGATAAATTATAAAAAGGCACCTGACACCAAGTTTCATCCAAATAGGTCCAAAATTGAGGGACCAGTTTTCGTTCAAATAGACGTACAGACGGACATGGCTAAATCGACTCAGCTCATCATGCTGATCACTTCTGTATACTTTTTGATGGGTCTAACTGGTACTAACAAGCATCGGACCAAACGTAAAATACCATTTGTATGAATAATAGGCGTGATCACAAGATACCCATTAATTTAATGTGTAGGGTTCAGTGAAGGGATCGAAAAAGTTTAAGGTAAGGAGTTAATTGCCTTGGCTTTGTCTAAATTATAAATTATTCAATTTGCAGTATTTGGCCATGTACTGAATATCTCAGTGTTTAAGTCGAACTTATTCTCGAACTAGTCCCGAAAGGGTTCCTTACACTAATACCGAGTAATCGGTTCAGTGTGGGTAAAAAACTTTGACATACGCACGCAAAATGCACAGTTTATCTAATTGCTTTGTTGTATGCGCTAATTCAACTTAATTAACAAAAAAAAAACCAACTAATTTGATGTTAATTTCTCTCAACACCCTTCAAAATGTTTTCATACTCGCAATTGCAGCTACAATGAATAGAGAGTGGAGCTACTTTATAGTCTCTGAGGAGCTTATGAAATACATCCACAAAAATTAGTACGAAATGATTAATAAAAGTGAAACGAAAAACAATTGTTATCACGCGTCGTCAACGATAGAAATAAACAAACCGCGAAAAGGTAAACACAACTGTGTGTTAAAATAAAATAAAACAACAACAAAAAGCCTTAAGCGGTTTTATAATCAGTTAAATACTTGTACGTAGTAAATCAACAAAACAAATTGGTGCTCAGCAGCGTCAAATATGATATTTTTTCTGAGCGCCCGAGAGACTTTACTACATTTATTGCAGAGATACTTTGATTAACAGCAAAAACGAGTGAATTAACTATGCATAATTTACATACAAATACTCGTATGTATGTGAATACACACATAAAATCATTTATAATAAATACATTCGGTTAAATATTGTAGAGCCGTCGTTACGGTTGTCTCGCTTCAAACCAGAGCGATGAGCAATTAATTTTGCGTGCGCTCTTTAAGTGTCAGTAAGTCAAATAGTACGCCAAACGGGTACAGTGGCGTCAAGTGAGACATTTTTGTATAACTAATATACCACTGTTCGTTACAGTAAGAATATCTGGAGAGATATAAAATTTATTAAAAAATTGTTCAGTGGATAGTTATTTGCATCAGTTCACTGTGAATTTTGTTATTATTTACTCAAACAAGTAATCGCACATGGAAAGTTTTTGGCATAGCGTTCTTATGACTAATGTTTTCCGTTAATTTGTATGTGTAAACAAACATCTAAGCTTTCGGTTTAAGGGAAAAAATTCCATTAATCCAGCGAACTGCTTTTTGTGCCTTTTTTCCATATACTCGAACAAGAGATATAATAATTTTATAATATCAATGAGGAGTTTGTAAAAGTATAAGAATATGTGGCTTTAAATCGTAAATACTTTACAGTATTGACGGCATGATCAGCTGATACTGGGCAATTTGACACTAGTTCATAATTATTACGCTTCTAGTCTGGTTTCATTTTGAGACTGGTTAACGTACTATATCACTTTTGGGACTTGTTCTAGATTATTTCGAATGGTCCCTCAGGACTTTTCAGGATCATTTCAGAGCAAGTATAGGATCGTTTCGAGTACATTTCACGATTTGTTCGGGACTTTTCAGGGACAAGTTTGTCATCATTTTAGTAACAATAAAGGACCATTTCAGGAACGTTTCAAGACTTTTTAGACATCATTTCGGATACGTTCACGCAAGCAGTCTCGGCCGATTCCGATGAAACTTTTCATGGATTACTAAGTTGTTGCTTGATTATATTCTAATAAATTTTATTTTTGTTCAACTTTGGCTTTAAAAAAATATACCGATGTATTTTAGTTCAACATTTGTCAATTTACTCTGAATAGCATTGCCAACCATCTAAGATAGTTAAATAATAACTAATGAAGAAGAATCAAAGAATATTATGCAGTTTAGGTGCAGATAAATGATTTCATTTTTTTTTTTAATATTCAGTTGATATTATAATTACACTGCTACCTTGAAGACATTTTGAATCCCTTTATCGCATTTCTAATTCACAACGTCCGAGAACCTGTACGACTGCTTAATAAAAAGTAACGGAACCTTTCCAGCCGCACTTTCAACAATAGATCAGTCAGTCAGGCATGTAGAGCATATATATTGCATAACTCACAAAAGACGTTTACAGTCGGTATACGGCTTTATAACCCAGTTTAATCGATGAGGTAACCTATAGTCAGTCTCAAGTTAGCCTTACAGATATTGCTTACATCCTCGCCAGTTATTCAGTACAGTGTTCCTCTTTATCAGTTGCTGAAAAGCATCACAACAATCCCTCATGAGCTTGAAATTTTAATATACTTATTCGGATTAAATCTATAAATATATCTTACTTTTTACAATAAAATATATGTTAATAGGCAAGCTTTGCTATACCGATCGCGCGCCTTATTAACATTTTCAAGTAAGCGCGATTTTTGTTAAAAATGTTATTTTTTATCCTAAAAAACTAAACAAATTGTGCCACTGTATTCCCACCGAATCGTAGACTTACGAGAGTAAACCAGTAACTCTGATTAAAGACCGTTGCAAATCTGAATGAAAGTACGTGAGAACGCAAGAGTAGTTAGCGACTCGTGCACATCGCGAAATCTGCACTAGACGCCGCATCAGCAGCGACAATGGCGCTTGGGAGGAACGCAACCGTGGAGCAACTGGCTGAGTGCCACCATCAAACGGCGCCACAAACAGTTGAACGATGCACGCCCGCTAGTAATGTAGTGCTTACGCTAACGGACAACGGTTGAAGTGCATTGCATTTTTCAATTTCAAGTGGATTCAAGTAGACTTTCGCGAAAGTGTAATCAAGTAAAATTTATAGCAAAAAAGAAGAACACATAAAATCATCGATTAAAATTGACACGTACGGAGAATAATAGCAAATAGAATTTAATTTGAGTAAGTGTTGGTACGCTGGATAGTAGCGTGCAGTAGCGCGGAAAGATAACACAGGCACAATGAGATTGAACTTTATACTTAACTTGCGTTGGTGCTTGCGGATTGTTCTAATAAGCAAACAATTGATAGGCGCGTAATTCGAGCGAGAAATGTTCTGGCCAACTGGCGTTCCCCTGCACCGCTACAGCCCACAACTGAACAAAGTCAACACGCCGCGACGTTCATTGTATTTATTTGTTAATGAAAGTGGAAAAATAAATTTAATTTTTCATTCCCTCATAAAGTTCAATTCAGTTCGGTTTAGCATAGTGTATTCAAGTAGTCAGATAAGACGTGCCGCAACAACAATAACATTAAGCGAGACGGTGCAGAGCTTTACTTGGTATTTTCTGTGCAATTTTATACACGCTTAGGTAGTTAACCCGCATTAAGCATTGCATTACGGCCAAAGCTGAGACAAACAAAAAATAAAAAAAAAAAAGTCAACACAAGAAATGGTGGGAAAAGTAAAGTGGAAAGAGTTGTTGGCCGCCGCTTGCGCAGTAGTGAAAGTGTAAATTAAACGCGCAACAAATAACCGGCAATGCAAGACGAGGCACGTCCGCGCGCCAACCGCAGACAGGCGCTAGATGGCGACGGGCCGGTCCAGCTGGGACAACGTGCCAATTTAGTTTGCCGCTCCAAAGTGCAGCTGCGGATTTATTTCCTTTTTATGTCAATGCTTTTTTTATTTGTGATTTTATTTCGTGTCCCTCACTAACTCCACAAGTTTTTCTTTCTACATAAACGCTTTTTGTCAGCGTGTATCTAGAAAATAGTAAATTTCTTTTTTCGTTTGAGGTGGCATTCTTTTCTTTTGCTACTTGTGTATGTACCATCATATTTAATTGGATCATTTTTGGGTCAAACAAATTTACTTATTAAGTTCTTTATCGAACCACAGTTTTGTACATACACTGCGTTAAGTAACTATAGCACTATACAAAATTGTAACAATTAATTTATCTTTTATTTGATTTCTAATATTTTTTAATTAAAATAAAATTGATTTTCTATCAAAAAGGAAATACACCCAAGTTTCAAACTTTATATATAATAATTGAAAATAAAATTTATTTAAATTTCAAACCTAAAAAAAATGTAATTGAGAATGCAGTTTTGTTACCCGTTCAATTAGAGTACAATAATGTGCAAGTTTCATGTGACTAACCCCCGAATTCAGTAAGTTGTCTCAGTCACAATTTTAGACATGTTGGCGTTCAATAGTTTCAAAATAAAACCTCAAAATTGTGACCCGGTGATGAGCAGGTCACAAAATATTAAAATAAGCAAAAGGCAAAAACGTGAAAGCGAGAAATAGCAATAATCTTTAGCTCATTTTGAGATTTGAGATTATACCATTGGTTTTTGACAAATTTTTCCCTTAGACATTAATATAGTAAAATGAATCGTCTACAAACCTGCATACTCTAAAAGATTCTAAGAAAAATAGTTTAAATGTACTAAATTTTTATGAAATTTTATAGAATTATTATAAATTTGGTATAAAATATTGAATTTAGATATGAAAAATATATTTTCCAAATTTTTTAATGATTGTACTGCTATAGTTATTTGACGCTGTGTATGTGAAGCAAAGTAATTGGATACAAATTGCAGGTTTAAAACTAGCTTCTTCCAAGATCAGTTAAATTCTCTTATTTCAATTTTTGAACATATGTATGCTGTTATTCGAGTTGCAAAATTCATAAATTTGTTTTGAAAGATTTTCTCCCTGTTAATGTTGCCGATCATGACCTTATTTCTACCCGTGCAGGTTTTTAGAGATTTTTTGTTTTAAATTACCGAACAAGCATGCTTTGTAGCTCAAATCAAGTTTTATATAAAAATGTTAGCTTTTTAAAGTGAAATACATTATTACGAGTATTAGGCGTGAAGTTTGTTTATTTGACTTTCTTCGTCCAAAGTTTGTAAAAAACTAAAATAAATTAAGAAATTTGTATAACAAATTTCAAACCTTTTTTCAGAAGTGTTGGAAATGTTTAAGTACGCAATTGTATAGCCCATTTAGTTTTAGTGTACACTTTATAACTAAAAGGAGGCTAAGAATTACCGCTGCTCTTTGAAAAAAATTTTTCCACATTTGTCTCCATTTCGGAAATAAGAACAATTTATTTTTGTATGGCCACTTAAAATTTGCACATTATTTTACGAAAATTTAATGGCTTATAAAAATGCATACTTAAAAAATTATAAAATTCAGAGAAAACAAATTTTAAAATTGGTAGAAAATTTATTGCATTTTTTTTAATTTCTAAAAAGTTTTTAACTCGAGCTTATTTGGTTTTTGTCAGAAAATTAACTATATTTTAATTGAAAACTTTTAAAAAAAATTTTTTTTTTCAGTATATTTACGAATATATTTCGATAATTAACTTCTGTAATTTATTTAAAAAAGTTTTTAACTCCAGCTTATTTGGTTTTTGTCAGAAAATGAACTGTATTTTAATTGAAAACTCTTAAAAATAAATAAATAAAAACAATTTTTTTTTTGATTTCAGTATATTTATATTTTGATAATTAACTTCTGTAATTTATTTAAAATCTTGTATTGGAGTGGTTAATAGTTAATGATACAAAAAATTGGATTTTTATGCACAGCTTGAACTGTTCATATAAAAGTATTCGTACCACACTACACAAATATTTTCGTCGAATAATTTGATTTGTCTTTACTTACTTTTTTATTACTTATATATCTCTTGCTTGATACATATGTATGTACATATGTATGCATGTTTATGACTATATAAGCACGCATCGTTTTTAATTATTTTGCTATGCAAATTGTAAACCATTTTTCTGCAAGCGATGCATATATGTATGTATGTATGTATGTATGTATGCATACCACAAACTCGTAGACATGAAAATGTACATATTTATGTACATACAAGCAATTATTAATTTTTATAGTCAATCACCTCAAACACAAGAAACTTATGCATATCGCTATAAAAAAAATTAAATATTTTGTTATGTGCTCGTGCGGAAAATATCTACGCTCGCTGAAATTAAATTTCTTAATCAAGTTTATCTGCAGATACATACATACATACATACATAAGTATGCAGTCAGGAAATTAGATAAAAGCGCACCGTAATTCATTTTTAGTAACACACATGTTTGTGCATGACATACATACGTACATACATATTTTTTTTTTTTTTTTTTTTACGGACGTTGGGATAGCGCGCTATCCATCAAGAGGCCCGTATGAATCTCTGGTGAAGCCACCTCCCCGGGACTACTCACGCATTTCATCAGGGAGGGGCTATGGCATAAATATGCCTGACTTCCATGACGCCGTTTCCATAGTCCCCCATCCACGTAAGGTGATTAGGGGTTCAGGAGCGTTCTACTACGACTTCACCTGTGAAAGATACAAGCAAATAAAAGATTAAACATATTCAGGACTAACTTAATCGCGTTGCTAAACGACGGCGTTGTTCGCGTATTCTGAGCTCAGTCATTATCTCTTTACAGATGTTTTTAACTGTATTCCAAACTGCTTTATCATTAATCATATAGGATATCAGATTTTCTGGCCTTGGATCTACCTTCATAATGATTCTTAATTTCTCCCGCTCAAATGAAAACGAAGGACAAGAAAACAGTATGTGTTCTGCGTTCTCCGCCACAGTCTCACACGAGGCACAAACCATTGTATTATCATGACCATATTTACATAAGTATTCTCTGAAACAACCGTGCCCACTTAGCACCTGGGTCATATAAAAGTCTATTTCGCCATGCGATCTGCCTAGCCAAGCCTCGATACTCGGGATGAGTCGGAAAGTCCAGCGTCCCTTTGTCGACGTGGCCCAGCGTTGTTGCCATTGGGTTAGGCTTTTATGGCGTTCGGCCGCTGTCTCTTGTACTGAGAGGGCTGTGCCTTTATCTCGGGCCGTCTGATAGGTTCGCTGGATTTCGTTAGCCAGCAGATCGGCAGGCATTATGCCAGCAATTACACAGGCCGCCTCATATGAAACAGTGCGGAAAGCGCTACAAACGCGTAGTGCACTAAGTCGAAATATGGAATTCACATTTTTTGCATATGACGTATGCTGAAGCGCGTGGCCCCATACAGGGGCCGCGTACATAACCACTGATTGTGTGACCTTAGTTAGCATCTTCCTGCGATTTTGACCAGGTCCACCTATATTTGCCATTAATCTAGCTAGAGAACTATGGACTGTTGCGGCTTTTTGTGTCACAGTTTCTATATGTAGTTTAAATGACAGCCTGGCATCTATCATAACACCTAAATACCGTACTGCAGGCATAGTTTCGAATACATACCCATTGATGTCTAGACGTGTAGTTTCCTTTTTCTTTCTGCTTGTTATAAGCACCCCTTCGGTTTTGTGAGCTGCCAATTGGAGCCCTTTGGTCTTGAGCCAGTCATCGATTAATATAGCCGTGTCTTTCGTAGCCAATTGAATTTTTTCTATGTCTTTCGCTACAATGATAACCGCAATATCATCTGCGTATCCGATTACCTTCACTCCTTTTGGAACAGGTAGACGCAGGACTCCATCGTAAGCAATAATCCACAAAACTGGGCCGAGAACTGAGCCTTGGGGAACTCCTCTGCTGACGTCATATCTATTTCTACCTAGATCAGTATTATAAAACAGAACTCTATCAGTAAGATAGCTATCTACTATATTTATAAGATAAGGTGGAGTATTTATTGCCTTTAATGCATTAATAATGTGCGACCATTTTAATGAGTTAAACGCGTTTTTTATGTCTAAGGTAACTACTGCGCAGTATTCTTTCGAACCGTACTTCCAGCGCTTGCCTGATATTGCTTCTTCCGCTATTTCAGTGACGCGACAAATAGCATCGACTGTGGATCTTCCCTTTCGAAACCCGTACTGGGCTTCCGACAAACATTGATAGGTGTCAATGTGTTTCAATAAGCGATCGCAAATTACACGTTCCAGCAATTTGCCTAAAGAATCTATCATACAAAGCGGTCTGTAAGAACCTGGATCACCTGGAGGCTTGTTGGGCTTTGGAAGCAACACTAACTTCTGCTTTTTCCACCTCCTCGGGAAAACGCCATTTTGCAGGCATATATTAACGACATGTGAGAAGGCCATAGGGGAATCAGCTACTGCCGCTCTGATGGCAATGTTCGGTATACCATCGGGTCCCGGAGCCTTGCCGTTTTTTAGCCGTTCAGCTGCAGCTAGAATTTCATCCTGTATAACAGGTGGACAAATTGTCAATGTATTGTTATTCACAGGCCTCATTTGGGGGCTATCTTTGGGAAAAAGCGTTTCGACTATTTGCTTGAGCAGAGTGGGACATGTTGGCATCTGCTTTTGGCTACTTTTAAACTTTTTCATAACAATTTTATAGGCGCCACCCCAAGGGTACTCGTCAATCTCACTACAAAGCTCTTTGAAACAAGATTTTTTGCTTGCCTTTATTGCATTTTTTAATTGTTTACGCAAGCATTTAAATTCATCTCTCAGAATATCAGATCTGTTTCTTTGGTATTTTCTTCTGGCTTTGTTGCATTCAGACCGCAAGTCTGCGATTTCAGCATTCCACCAATAAACAGGGTTGCGGCTATTTTTGCGCACTTTTCTATTCATAGATGCATCACAAGCCCTAGCTAATACTTTATAAAGTTCATCGGATAGACTTTCTGCATTGGCCTGCATTTGTGTTACGCTTTTCATACCATCCAGTACCAACTTAAACATATCGGGATCAAATGAATTAGTGCACCAGGCCTTTGCGTCGTTCTTCACATATCCACGAGCCCTACTTCTCATGTAATCAACATCGATTATTACAGCCAAGTGATCGCTATGTGTGTAAATATCGCTTAATTGCCAGGAAACTTTTGCCATCATTGATTCACTACAGAAAGCAATATGTGTGTATGTATGTGTGTGTATAAATATTTTTGCGGAATTTTCCCCTCTAGTTTTGGTTTTTAAATACCTGTTTATTTACCTCGCCGTTGGATGTAACCCAAGTCGAGGCGGACAGCCTCACGGTCAGCCACCCAAAGCGATCGAACGCTCTCACTTTACCGCACATACAGACAAATATGTGTATGTATGTACATATGTATGTAAGTATGTGCTTGTAATATTAGCTGAATCGTTCGAATGATTACTTTAACCACCCAACAAAGGTTTCTAGATAGCCCACTTGCTCTGGTCCCTCCTTAGCGCTCAGATACGCTCTTGCATTGTTACTGACTTCACGACGACCTACTAATTGTTATTTGACAATCATTATTTGTTGGCATTCGACAATTACTTTTTTCAATAAATGTAGTATGTATACATACATACATATTTATATTTGCTTTGACAACAAATATATATGTATGTATACCATAGGTGCATATACAAACATACATATATGTATATTTTTTAATGAACGCCGCCACAGAAGATTCCCGCGTTCGATTGTCAAGCAGCGTTGTGTTCTTTATGTCAAGGCAAGAGTGTATCTATGAACGATTGAAAAGCATTGTAGCGATCGACAAGCGACGATTGAATTTCCAGTAAACAATCAATATTTTGAATGCCAGCAATAAACTGCGGACAGTCAATTTTCTCTATTCGAATTGTAAAGACCTAAAACTTCACAGTTAATTGCGTACATACAAACACATAATAATATATAATTCGCATGCTCTTTTCGTGACGACAGTAGTACGACGAGTTAAATTACGTCTAAGCTGTGTAAAAAACAAATCGCTTTACTTTCAGTAGTTTCGAATATCACAAAACAGGTGAAATGAATAAAACACGAATTACTAGTAGCTAAAGGGAGAGAGCAGCGCTACCGCTAATTCATTCAACCATCCATCCATTCAAACTTGCATTGTTTGTTAGATGACTTTCAACGCGTGACAATTGTTACATTTTTAATTGTGTTTTTAGTGCAATTAAACACAAATCTAATTAAACGTATGGTATACATACATACATACATACCTAAGTGCTTCTTTAGTGAAGAATATATATGTATATACATATGTACATATGGACACATATGCAAGTGCTTATATTTAGTGTTGACAATTAAGAGTACAAATACCTCTTCTCAAAATTCTAACCACACCATACATATATTGGAAATATTTTACAATTACTTATTCTTCTTTTCAATTTTCATAACTTTCCATTAAAATGCATTTTATTTTTTAGCAAAATCCGTATTCATACTTTGTAGAAGTTAAAAATTAAATCACGAGTCGTTCATCAAAATTTTCTACCTTTGTTTTTGGAATTTTCCCAAATAGCCCTTTAATTTAAATTTAATAAAGTACTTGTGTCAAGTGACTAAAAATTTGGTTTTTGACAATTTCTTGTTAACTTTTTTGTAGATTTTTCAAAGTTGACAGAAAATTAAAAAAAAAATTATCAGTATCAATAGCCCATTAAATTTTAGTTAAAAAAGTTGCAAAATTCAAGTGCATCAAATGAAAATTGAGTTTTTTTTTTGAATTTTTTTACCGGGGCTCCAGAACCGTCAATAAATAAAATTTGTCTTTTTTTACACCATTTTTTTATGCATATTTTGAAAGAGTGCCAAGTGCAAAAAATTCAAAACTTGGGCGTTAATGACTTAAGTTCGAGAATATGCAGTATTTTGAATGAAAAAAGATTTACAAAAAAATAAAATGTAAATTGTCATATTTTACTACTTGGAAATAAATGAAATAAATCCTTATCAAATTTCTTCCCTAGGGGCCATTTTCGCTGACTTTTATCTGGAAGTTAAATGTCGATTTATTTATATTGTTAAGAGGTTTAAAACACTTAGGGCCGGTTTTACAATTCAATCTTAAGTCGAACTTAAGTTTTAGTTAAGACAAATCTTAGCTAAGACCAGTTTAAGGTTTTGCACACACTTGCGTTTCACAATGGAGACTTTAGTATGGAAAATATTTAATTCAGAAATATGGTAGTACCAGAAGAATTTGCTTTGTTTTTCCATATTTTGAAATTTGTGCAAATAGAAAATAACTCATATCAATAGATTTGTGTGCGGTTAATTAAAAAAGTATTTTCAAATTCAAATATTACAGAAATATATTTATTTAATTTAAACAAAATTGAAAATGCAAAGAGAAGCAATTTCGCTCCGAATTAGATTAACTTGGTGGGTCGAAATGTTAATAAAAACATACTTTACAGACACAACGCATGGTTCCTGAGACAAATTAAGGTAGTTTATGTTTCTTTGGAAATAATAAAGGATACACATACCTGATAGTCTTATGCTTTAATTCGATATTAGAAACTTAAGGACATTCCAAGCATTATTGAAATAAAATCGGTCGCGAAAATATTTCTCATCGACAATTGAAATTACTTTTGTTCTCCTTAATGCAATAATATTTAAAACTTCCTAGTAATCTAAGTCAAAGACTTCATCAATACCCCAATCCAATTCCATATTTCGAAAATTCTTTAGATTTTTTCAATTATTTGTATTTAAGTCTTTTCAATTTTATCTAACAAGCAATAATCAGCTGTTCGCAAAGATAAGATCAGTTTAAGACGAGAAATTTGGCAACTTACGTCGAGCTTAAGATTTGGTTGGGGAAACGCCAAATCTTAAACTAGTCTTAAGTTCGACTTAAAAATGTATTGTAATACCGGCCCTTATTCTCTAAAAAAAAATCGGTTTTTTGAAGCATTTTTTTTTTTGCAAAAACGGGATTTTTTTAAATAATTTTTAATATGTGGCTAAAGATGTTTAATTAAATTTTTGAGTTAAAAATGTGCCCGTTTGTTAGCCCTACAGCTGTTGCGCTGATACACTTCTTTTCTTACGCGCTTTGCGGTGAGCATGATAAGTAGATAATGGATGAACTGCAATAAAAGAAAACAACCGTTTTCTATATTTTATATCATAGCGCCATACTTGAGCACAGGATTTAGCAAATAAACATTTTTACACAAATGGTGATGATTTTTATGAAAAGTTCGAATTTTGAAGGTCTAAAAATTCATTTTTTCATTCCAAAGTAAATCTTTTGTTTCAATTAAAAATTTCTTCGTTCAAGTATGAGCAGTTTTTAAGTAGCCTGCATAAAATTAGATCGATACGTCATATGGTTCTGGAGAAACCTAGCTCGCCGCAACGGGACTTTTCAAAAACCACCTTTAAAAGTTTTGCAGGTACATGGTGGCATTCGGGAAGCGCGAGATTTGGATTTACTTTAAGCAAATGCGAAAAAATAAATTTCGATTTTTTCAACTAACACAAGTGTATATAACCCCTTTACTAGTTGTAATTAACTTCCGAAGGAAAGTTAAGTCTCTATGAAAATAACCTCAAATTGTTTAAAAGTCAGCTTTTGAATATATCAATTGATAAAAAAAACTACGTGAAAGTTGATATTTTTTTATGCTACCAAGCCCAACTGGGTACGTATAATTTTGAGGTACATAGATATACATACATACATACATACATATGTATATATATAGAAAACTTATCATTGATGACAAGCGTATCATATATTATTCTTTATAATTTATATTACTCATAAAATATATAAAAAATGTGTAGTATATTTATAAAATAAAAATTCCATTGTTATATTTTTATTTATGGAAGTCCATAAAACCCAAAAACCGGATGTTGTAATCCACATAAAAGCAAATCATTTTTTTTTTATAGTTCTGATACAAGAATAGAGGATATAGGCACATACAACCATGCATACGAAATAAATTATATTTTATTATAAATTATTACATGCGAAATATCAAACAATTATAATTCTTATTAACTTCGATATGAAATCATTAAAAACTAGTGGAGATATTTTAACTTTTAGGGGCACAACGGTAACTCAATTTATTTCGGAGGAAATATGTTGCTTGGATATACATACATACACATATATGTACATAGTACATACATAGTAAAACTATACTAGTACTAAATTCGACTCACTTTCTTCGGGAGCCCGAAAATGTGTCATTTTGGAGGTTGCTAGAGGTTTGAGATGTTCTAGAAAATTGCACTAGGCAATTCCACTGAAAGTAAAATACAAATATATAACCTTGAAATATGCAACTACATATATTAATGATTTGTTGTAACGGACTATATGTTCATATAATTTTTTTTTAAATATCTGACATGTAAAACGTAAATATTGTAAAATATCAACCTAAGTCTTTGACCTTCAATGCATACACATACATATTTACATAAATATTTGGGTCAATGATGAGCAGATAAGTCGCAACAATAACATTTGTTTAAAAATCAAGCTGTACATGAACTATAACAATAAATTTTAAAACAACAAAAACGTCTTCAAAGTTTATATGCTCTTAAGTATTTAGGATAACCGTTAGTTTTCTCATGATTAAATGATTTTAATAGTTGTGGAGTCATCCTTAAAATAAAAAAAATTCGACCATAATAACCTCCTCTTTTTGAACTCGGTTAAAAAATATTAAAACTTTTGAGCCACCACAAAACCTTTCCGATTTTCGTAAACAAAAGCCAAAGACTAAAACATTTGCTTTGAACTCATTTTTCGCTGAATAGCCTTGACATTTTTAAGATCAAATCACAGACAACACACAAAAACTTTCCAAAACGTATGAACACTAAATTATCATAATATAAGTATACTCGTACAACCAAGCTCATTACTACTTCTCTTTTTCCTTGACCATCACAATAGAATCTCCAAATCGGTACCTTGAATCGGATGTGAATATTCATTTTAAGACACCAATACGTCATGAATACAAACAGGCCATGTCGGATGAGGAATTAGCACAACGGCAGGCCGAACAAATGCAAAATCTTTATCAGGAGGAGCGACGCCGCAAGTACTTACAAGAGTTGCAGGATATGAATGCGCGTCGTCACACCGATAATTTTACACCTACACAAAAATCGCCAATACAATTGAATAGATATGATGACTTCCAATCGGATTTGGCACCCAAATCGCCGAATACGATAACAACGCGAACGGCAGCGCGTGCACTATATAACTTCCAAGGCCAAAATGCACGGTAGGTTTGAACAATATTGCAATACTAAATGACACCACTAAGTATTTTGAAATCACTTTCGCAGAGAGCTCTCATTCAAGAAAGGTGACATTATTTATATTCGTCGCCAGATTGATCGTAACTGGTATGAGGGTGAACATAATGCCATGATTGGCCTGCTACCAGTTAGTTATGTTGAGGTGAGTAATTAATGTGTAGTTTAATTTGAAATTTGAAAAAATAATACACAAATAAGTTGGAGTTACTCAAAAAGTGAACACAAACTACTTTATGTATGAAAAGGTCGAAGATTAAAAAAAAGGAAACTAATCGATCACAAAATTTTACCCAGACTGCTGTCATCGTTAGTTTTAGTCAGTGCTGCCAATTGAAAAGAATTTCGAGTTGGCTGTTTCAATAAAAAAAAAATATAATAGAAATTATGGGCAAATATTAAGGATTAACCTGAATTGAATAAGATTTGGTATTTTAAAAACAAATAATAAAAAAAAATAAAATGTTACACAAATGCATTCTATTTAAGCTTTGAAAATAATGCAAAATTTAAAAATTGTAATGAAAATCTTAATATAGATCACCATTTTTGAATGTCTTCTAAATAATTTTTTTCTTGTTGCATAGTAGTTAGCCTCTTAAACAAATTATTCAGTTGTTAAATATTACAGAAAAATGCTTTTGATTTATATACAACCAATTACTTGTGTTTCTCTGACATGATTTTTGCCGACCGACGAAGCACTGTGCGGTGCTTGCTACAAAAATTTATCCAACACAAATTAAATTGCCAATTTACTTTTCAAAGAAAAAATAATAATTTAAGAAAAAATTAAATATTTACAATTCCACAATTTTGTTAATTTTTGTTACATTTACTTCTCCTTGCAGGTCGTCAACAAAGAAACAGCCCGTCAGCAACCAAAGAAACCTTCCGAAGGTCAAGCTCGTGCGAAATACAACTTCCAGGCGCAATCCGGCATAGAATTATCACTTAACAAAGGCGAGTTGGTAACGCTAACAAGACGCGTGGATGATAATTGGTTTGAGGGTAAAATTGCCAATAGGAAGGGCATCTTTCCAGTCTCATATGTGGAGGTTCGTTTTGATGACATTATAATAATTAACTCTATTATATATGTATGTAATTATAATACGTTTCAGGTGCTCACCGATATTGGTGCCGAAGACATTGCCGCTCGTACTGTTGTTGTCGAAAAAGCGAGCGTCACAAATTTACGGCCCTCACTCGACACCTTACGCACAAATATTAATAACGAATTCAATTTAATAACCAAAAATGGCCATCAGCCACCCAATGGTATACTCAAGGACACCAAGCATCATAACAACAAAATAGATGCACTCCACGTGGACACGCATTCAGAACCGTTAGTGTAAGTAAAGGATGCCGAATGAAAAATATCATTATTTTTAATAAGGTCTCTAAACGAAAAAGATTCAGAAATTCCCTTTTTTTTGATACCAAACTATTTTAATTAAACACTGGCTAAGTACTTCATGACGGATCTAGGAGTAGAGTTTGTTATAAAACTTATCCCTTAGTAACTTCAGTAAAAGAAATAATTATACATTAAAGAAATAGACGAAAAAATTGTATTTAAAAAATTAATGTGTGTATAATAGAAATGTATAAATATAGTTGGTTTGCATTAAAATCTGGGTGGGTTTCAACCCCAAACCCCCTCCCCCGTGCACACGGGTCTGGTTCAACTATAGATTTCCTGCTTTCTTAGTTGTGCTTTACGTCTTTTTTTATCTTTGCTCCTTAACCTATAAAACTTCATATTTAGCGGTCATTTCGACGCATGTTTTTCAAAATTGTTTGGGAAGTCATATTTACAAAATCTCAGTAGGACCTCATTATGCCACAAAAATATAAATTATAAAACACATTTTAAAATAGTTATTACGGGGAATACAAAAATAATTATCTATGGATTTTTCGCACTGTTTCATTTTGCATCAAAATTTAGTATTTGTTAAAAAGTGAACTTAGCACTTTTTTTTGCTATGACAATTGACTTGAACACAAATTGCTTAAATTGAATCAAAATTATTGAAATAAATAGGACTAGAAATTCTGCTTGCTTCCACTACCATATGAGGGTAACGAGCAACAAAATTAAACATGAATCGAATCCGACGCTTACCCTGAAAACGACCTCCGAATTCCATGAATGTTTGATAAGTAGAACCTTCCTCCTGAATTTAAAACCACGCGCCAATTCGATTCGTTGTTCTAGTTAAAAATATTAACTAAGATGATTGGCATAGATTGTTAAATTTTTTAAGGATGATTTTTGTTAAATAATTTTGTCAAAATGAGCCTTTAAACTTTGGGTTAAGTAGTTCAAAAAATTTTTCGTCGAACAATTTCAAGAGAAGAGGCTATTTGAACAAATAAGTACCGAAAATTAAAAATTTGTTACAAAAAAATTTTTTTAACTAAAAAAAAAATTAAATATTATCCTGACTAATTTCTCGAAAAGCAACTAAATCAGTACTACTTCATGACATCATATATCTTTTTTTTTTTAATTTTATTTAAATAACTGTTGTTTACTAACAGTAATATTTCGTATAGCGCCTAATACCGAAAATATATTAAATGTTTTGCTTTAAATTTCATTGTTATATTAACAGCTATCGCGCACTCTACAAGTACCGCCCTCAGAACTCCGATGAAATGGAACTATTAGAGGGCGATATCGTCCACGTGTTGGAGATATGCGACGATGGATGGTTCGTGGGCACCTCCCAGCGCACTGGCTGCTTTGGCACCTTCCCCGGCAACTATGTGGAGCGGGCGCTTTGAGAGAGGAGGATTTACAAGCCAATATGCGTTCTACAAATACACACTCACACAGAATCACAATAAAAACAAAACAAAACAAAAAAACACTTTAGTTGAATGAACAAATTGAAAAGGAAAGCAATCAAAGAATAAAAAATTATTAATCTTAATCAAACACATTACACCAGCAGCTGCAATATGAAAAGCCACATATTATTAATTATATTTAACTTTTGTTGTTATAAATTATTTTATTTGCAGACTTGTGTTATAATTAAACATTAAACAAAAAAAAAATATTTATTTATATTCATGTTAAAAACTATATACATAACTCTACAAATATAACATAAAAAATAATAATTTAATTATTAACCAAAAAAACTTAAAGTTGGAGCGCAAAAAAATGTATACATACATATGTTTGTATATTTGCAAGAAGCATTAAATGGAGTGCTCGTGAAAGCAAAAGCGACCACAACAATACTCGTAGAACAGCAATGCCAGTAGCCAGAATAAATGCGGCTGCGCGCGAGCCTCCACATAGTTTACTAATCAAACTAGTCAAAGCTATTTCCCAAAAAAAAAGAAAGAAACTTAACAAATAATTAAACAATTTGCACAATCAGAAGGAGTAGAAGAAGCGAACCTTAAATTAATAAAAAAAACCAAATTTTAATTCAAAGCGTAAACTTAAAAGGATATTAGACCGATATGACCAGATGTTACTGCGCCACGTACACGTACCTTCTCACCCACATAAGGACATAAATACACTTGACTAAATAAAAGATTAGTAACGTGTATCGTATTTATACAAATGCACATACATAAAATCTATCATAAAGTGCCTTTTGTCGACAGTCCCTCCCAATCATGTTGCCTTAAATAAAAATTCAATTACAAATAAATGTCCTCAATCTCGTTGCATGCTATACTCGTATAATGTATAATGTAAAGAATAAATTTAATAATTTTGCCTGCTGGTTTGTAGTTGACACAATTTAGTTGTAAATTGCATACATATTAATGTATTTGTTGTTATTAGAATAAAAACCAAACAATAATAGAATGCATAAAACACAAATAAAATCAGTAATAAATACGTAGTTGTTTTAATTCAAGCTCGAACTCTACACCAGCGTGTTAAGATCAATTAACGCCGAAGTTGATTGATTTTAAGTTAATTTTATGTTTTTATTTTAATTGATTGTACTAACTACCTAAAAACAATTTATGCCGAATTCAGTAAGCAGTCTCATTCTCTAATAGAGACAAAAGTCACAATTTTAGACCAGTTGACATTCATTAGTTTCAAAACAAAGCCTCTAGTCTCAAAATAATAATAATAATAATAATTTTTGGCGCGTACACTATATACATATGTAGTAGAGGGCTGCATGAGCACATTCATTTCTTCTGTTAGCCGGATTACACGAATGTGAATGCGATACTCATTCAACTCAGGCACTCATGCGATCATAAATATGTGTACTTACAGAGAAAAAAGAGACCAATATGGGTACTCTCTGCTTATGATTTAAGGGATGTACAAATTTTTCTCTTCGCTACGCTCATTTATAGTCATCGATCATTCATGCATTCACGGCCTGTCCGGGTTTTGCACGAATGTGACGAATGTGGCGGACGTTGCGCAGGGAGACGCCACCAAACGCACATACATACATATGCAGGACGCAGCTAGCGATGGCTGTTATTATGTGTGTACGTAACAACGCTTAGCATATGCGTTGTTTTCGCTGTTATTAAAGCGGATTAGAAAATTCTTTTAACTCATGTTATTTATACAATACTATTATTATTTAAGACTTAAATAATATTGATGTGAATAAAATATTAGTGGACATTTGACTTCATTAAATTATCCAAATAATCCTCAAAGATAATTTGAATATTTAAATATTTTCTGAGTTGTTTTTTTGATATTATTACTTTTCCACAATTCAATGTACATACATACATATGTATGTAGGTATTAATTAATTATAATGGTTTTTTTGGAATAAATTCGAAATGTCTTATGTATGAATATGTTTTATAATACCATTGAAACTATAGTGCACTTCCATTTGCAAAAATCAGAACCAGAAACTTTATAATTTTTTTTTTCAAAGGTATACAGAATATGATATACGATCACACACAGGAAGGGAATATATGTATGCATGTATGTACATACATACATACATACATACATATGTGTTCACAAGCGCAGACGCACACTATGCATACGCACAATACAGATGTATGTACATATGTATATATGTATATATGTGTGTACATAAATACAAAAGGGATAATCACCAAGTTGAGCAAATGGCCTGGCGCTCAGTAAGTAGGCTGCATATACATACATTTCCTTTCCGTTAATTCTTTATTAAATAATATCGTATTCTTTAACTAGAACCATATCAATTAAAGTTTCAAAACTTGTACAGAGTGCAAACATTTTCCAAATATCAAAGTTTTCCATCCAAAATTTCTAATGTTTTAATGAGAAATTGAAAATTTCTAACATTTTAATGAGAGTCTTAAGAAATTCTGTATATAAAAACATTGTGAAAATTTTTTCTAAATATGTTTTCTTTCCATTTACATTTGCGCCTACATATGAACATATTTTCATACAAATGTGCATTGACTTTATTATAAGTGTATGCATTTATTTAATAGTTACTTATTAATTTCAGTAAAATTCAATGTAGATTATGCATGTATGTATATATGTACGTAAATATGAAGAGACATGCAATTATTGAATTTTTTCTATTTAATTTCTTTCATAATGTAGCCGCTATCATTTGCAAAAATTGGCGCCGTCATAAAATTTTTCAGTCGAATGTGGTCTCATACACCCGGATGAGGTCTCATACGTCCGAATGCGCATGACTAGTTGTACAACATATTTGCCACTCTTTGTACAACGAATGCCTCTCTTTCTGAATGCGACTGAGCGCAGTATTCTCAGCTATCTGCACACTCATTCAGTCATCTCGCTGAATGTGTTAAAACGGCCAATGAGTACATTCATGCAGACGTCTAATATGTAGCTCAGTGTTTGGCCGAGCTTCTCCTACCATTTGTGGTGTGCGTCTTTATATTATATCACAAATGGAGGGACCTACAGTTTTGTGCCGACTCCGAACGGCAGATGTATTTAATGAGAAGCTTTTTCATGGCAGAAATACCCTCGGAGGTTTGCCATTGCCTGCCGAGGGGTGACCGCTATTAGAAAAAATTTTTTCTATTATTAAGATTTTGCTTGCCCTGACTGAGATTCGAACCTCGAACTCACCGGCATATCAAGTTATAGCACGCACCGCTACCAACTCGACCA
This sequence comes from Philophylla caesio, assembly GCA_963971545.1. Taxonomy (NCBI): domain Eukaryota; kingdom Metazoa; phylum Arthropoda; class Insecta; order Diptera; family Tephritidae; genus Philophylla; species Philophylla caesio. The sequence continues at coordinate 95,928,639 of OZ020606.1, read as the reverse complement.
CAGCGGCCCCTTTTTTTGTGAGCATACGTGACGGCAAAAACAGATGTCAAGGGTTCGCAAATAAGTTCAACACTTAACCATTTCCCTGCTACCAACTCGATCACAACGGCCCCTTTTTTTTTGTGAGCATACGTGACGGCAATAACAGATGTCAAGGGTTCGCAAATAAGTTCAACACTTAACCCTTTCCCTGCATTTGGTCAATATAATGTACAAAAAAAAAAGTCTGCCATTTATTTGCCTTGAAAATTGTGAATTATCATAGATTTTTACAAAAACGTTAAGGATTTGGAAACTTAGACTTTCTTCTTTTCATATAAAGATAGATTTTATTTTATATATCTTTGCAAAAATGGTCAAAGACGAAATATTAAATTTTTACGAGGGCACGACCAAATTCAATGTTTTAAATAAATACTCAAACCATTTTTCTACAAACGTGTGCTTAAAATAAAAGTCAACATTTCACTCTTCAACAAATAAAAAAAATGATTTACGCTCGCAAAAAAATTTTGCAATATAACGTACAAACATACGCAACTCTAATGTACAATATATCTATTGTACAAATTGAATTTGATCAATACATGCACAAATGTCACGAAAAGTTGTAAAATTTCATTCGGCAAATAAGCTCTGTAGCTTACGCAAAATTTTAAATTTTAAATTTGGGGAAGTACATACATATGTACGTACACATATGTATGTACATGAATATCCGAGTTTTTTTTTTGTAGAAATAATTTATGTACACAAATTAGTTTACGCATTGAAATTGTGAGAATAACTTCATTTGTTGACTTTAAATCTAAAAAAACCTTTTTAATATGAGTTCGTGTAAAAATTGTTTATCTGAAAGCGAAATAGTTAATATATCGGATATGATAGGTTTAAAATTATCTCATTTAGTGGAAGAAAATGAATTATGGGTAAAGACGAAGATGTCAATGGTTCTGATAATCTTGTGCTAGCAGAAATGGATAGTGGTGATTACATTCGTATAGAGTCCCTTATAAGGCGAACATTTAACCAAGAAAGCGTTGTTGAATCAAGCTTTTCTGAATTCAATTAATAGGGTTTTGAAGCGATGGAATTGAAATATGACGCTGAAGCTTCAACCAGAGCACCATTCCTTGTTACAGACAAGAAAAGCATCGAAACGAGGAAACTAAATTGTGAACTACACCCATTTTATTACGCATAAAGTTCCCATCATGATGGTCAAGTCATTAAAATTGTACTAGTTTAAGCCGTATTAACGAGTAATATAATAAAATATTTCTTAAAATGTGCATGAATTTCAATGTAAATATTTACGTAAATTTAAAAATAAATAAAAAACAATATTAAATATATCTGAAACGTTTACTCCTCTAATGGAAATTGGTTAATATATTGACCAAATTTTCCAAAGGCTTTCAGCCTCTTCAAAAGCCTCTTTTCAAAAGTTTGTGAATTTTTATGCCTATATACATAAATCGAAAACTCTGAGTTAAAATCAAAAAAAAAATTCTGTTCACTAGTTCAAAATTTGTTCGGAAAGGGTTAAAAATGGATATTTCAATCAAAATAGAACACAGTACCTCCGATGCTCAGTGTTCCTCTGTATCACCCTGTACCAGCCTCACATGTTCATTTAAACGCCAGTTGTCAAAATATGTAAACAAACCATGATTGTCATTAATGTAAATAAATAAATCCAAATCAACAGAATGGAATTTAAAGGCTCGTGAGTATTTTGAGTTTCTTATTAAAAATGTTTTTATTCGTCAATAAACCCTTGTGAGTTTTAGCACCAACGGGCAAGAGAGCCTTGCGCGAATTGAATCGTTCATGCAATTGCCCACGCTGGATGACAACAACACTTTCATTTACTTGGAGCATTTAAGAGGGCTGCGTAATATTTGCGCTGTGGATCCGACACATCAGAATGCCATCGCTGAACATGAACAATTTAATATTCAGCTGTACAACCTATTATATGCAAGCATCAACCCATCAGAAATACAGCAAAGAGCGCAGTTAATGGCGCTGCAGGTGATGGCTAATGCAATCGTACAAAATTCCAGAGCACAACGCTATATTTGGAATCGTCATGGCGATGCAATTGTTGAATGCTGCCACAAACCACCGCTAGGACGCAAAACTGATATATTCCTCATGATATTGTATAATGTGCTGAAAGGTGCTGCAGTCCCCAGCATCGAGCAAAAGGCGCTGAGTGTGGCTGTTCGAGTATGGCAAACAATTGTACAGGAGCGCAGTGAAGGCAGCTATGAATTTCTGCATTTCATTTTTGAACACTTTGTCGTACATGGTGATCACAATTCAGTGCGTTACTATGCACATTTAACGCCTGCCGAACGTATTTCGTTTCTTGAATACTTGGTAAACTACCTCCGTCAGGATAATCCAAATGGGCGTATAAATCGATTTCTTTTGAAATATATAACCAAAGAGTTCAATATGAAATCTGACCGCATTCTAGTATGCAAGCCCGAAGATTCACCACAAGCGCATGACGCTAACCCATTGCCCGCACGCGAGGGTTATGCGTTACTGCACGTGATTGCAACGGCATCTGGAAGCGAATTGTATGAAGAAAGTTTTGTCACGGAACAGTCACTATTTCTAAATGTAAGTAGCCTTTTGCGTTGTCTCGCACAAGTTGGTAAAGAGTCGCAGAATATTTTTACACCAATGACCAAATTGGAAGAAGTCGCACTCACATCTAAAATTACGAGAGAATTTGAGTCTGAGGTCTCGTTTGAGTTGAAAACGCTATTAGTGCGTTGCATTGCAAATTTACTCTACAAAAATCCAGCCAATCAACGTTATTGCATTGACATCCAACTTATGCCGACATTATTGGAGTGTACCAATATGGATGCACGTAATCCGCGTTAGTATATGCACATAATTAGGTGAATTGAAAATAGTTTCGAAACTATTCATTAAATTTTTTTTTGCAGTTTTGAAAGAGTGGAGCGTTTTGGCTATTCGTAATGCCTGCTTCGGCTGTCCAGAGATTCAGGAAATTATTGCAAATATGACAAATCATGGACCTGCACAAAACGATCTTGTTGACGAATTAAATTTAGATATGGGCGCTTTACGTATTAACCCCAATCGAGGATAAAAAGTGTCGTCAACAAAGTTTATACGTATCATAGATTCTAATCGTGCACATTTGTGCAAAAGTCTTTAGTTAAATATAAAAGATTAAAATTAATTTGTACATTGAAAACTTCAATAAGTTCCAATAAAGCGCATTTAAACGAAATGTTACAATATTGTTACTGGTTCATATGCTCTATACGTTACGATTTCTTTTTATTGTTTTCATATTTTTATATCCGATATATACGAGTAATGTTGAAATCATATGTGTTGTAAATAAAAAATATTGTAGCGTATTGTGCCGGTGCGAAATCTGCGTTTAAGGTATTTTGACGTTGCTATATACATATATACATACTATGTATGTATATACTATGTATGTTCATGCATACAACCGTACAAATGTATGTTGTATGGCGGCCGATGGTAACCGTTCAGTGATTAAATACCATTCTTTGAACGTTTTTAACCCTTTCGCTACTGCGGGGACAATTATATCCCAAGACATGTTCATTTGACCCTGTAACTCGTAATTTTCATTGTAAACTCAATCAAAAAATCCCAGTTAGTAGCTATGAGAAAGATTTGCAAATTACCGATACTCACGCTTCAAACAGTTGTTTTCGTGTTTGGTTTTGTTGAGTTATTTGCGAGCAGTGACTGCGATCGGATCAATTTTGAGCATAATTTATAGAAAAGAGGACGCAAATTTCAAAGTGAAGTTGATTTTACGAAAGCAAAATACTGTAATTATAGTGGTAAGTAGCAAAATATATGTTTATAAGTGTTTTGTAGAGAATATTCGAAGAAAAGAAATATTGGGACGTATGGGTCCCAATCGTAGTTTATAATGGGACATATACGTACCAGCAGTACGTTGTAAAACAAATGTCATACAGTTACTTTCTCCTTTTGAGACGTTGAAGATTGAAAAAATTACGAAATTGAATAGCGAGGAAATATGTACGTTACTTCAAGAAGACAATAGTGAGATGAGTGAATCTGGAACCGATGTCAGTGACGGAAGTGATGATATTTATAGTCCTTCGACAGACAAACCCATTGGCACTAATGATTCCGCTGGCGGTAAAAAAGAGGGTCAACTGAGTGACGATTGGTCAGTTTCGAATGATGGCATAAACGATCAGCCTATGCCTGTGTATGAAAATTGCCATTTTGTATAAATTGTTTCGCTTCAGCACATTCGTAAGGTGACATAATATATGCTAATAAAAACAAATATTTTGTATTTTTGTACACTGTTGGGACAAATATGTCCCATACTAAAATACTGCTGGGGCAAATATGTCCCACCTAAAAATACCGTTATCTGCAAACTTTCAAGCTTCGTTTGATCTTTATGCACCCTTGGGTCTCCAAAAAGTCAAATATAAAGTTTGGGAAAAAGCCCCGCAAAAGTCGTAGCGAAAGGGTTAAAGATACACATTTTATTCTTACTTTTAAGGATTCATTAATTTTTTAATTTTCTCAATTGCAAGATTTATGTAATTATTTTAAATTGTTTTTACACGATCAATAAATTTAATTATTTTTATATATTTACAATTAGTTTTAATTTTATTAATTACATAAATAATAAAACCTTTTTACTAGGTTCAATTAGTTTGGAATTATTCTTCATATCATGATAAATTCAACTATTGGATATGTTTCAATTATTTTAGGTTTTTCTTAATATTATGATTTTTTGAACTTGTTTAGCGAAATAAAATTTATTTACAATTTTTAGTCACTATATTGCAACACAGTTAAAATATGAGAAAAATCAATACGGAAATAATATGTAATATAAATTAATATGTACATTATTTTTTGCTTTATCAATTTGGAAAAATACTAAAAAATTATATAAATAATTTACAACAATTAAAGAAAAAATAATAACACAGTACAACAAAATTTGAAATTTCAAAATGCCCACTGGGTTTCTCAACAGTGTTTAAAGCTTTTGTGTCTGCTGAATCCGAATCTGAAGTAAGAATTTTCGGGGCACCCTAGGTTTTCTCTACATTGCGTGGTTTGTCAAGAAACTGGTATTTGTAAAAAAATTCTAACATTTTTCTTAATCATTAAACAACTTTAACTAACAGTTTTTGGGGTCAAGGAATCATAATAGAATATTTATTTTTGGATTTAACCACATACTGATGACACTATAGTTCATACAAAAAAAAATTGGTGTTTTAGTACTTTTTTTCCCATTACATTTTTGAAAACAAACAATATTCAATATAAATATATTGGAATGCAAAAAATGTACATTTTTGAAACAATATTTATTAAGTTGGTCAAAAACAACAACAACCTAAAATCCGCTAAAGTAGAAGTATTTGCTATTTTGGTAAATATCACTTCCCTTTATCAGACTTCATTCCGAGACAAGGATTCAAACTCCCACCTTGTCTGTCCGCGACAGTTGTGAGTAGTTGGTCATCAACCAAATCGGCTATTTGTGCTCTGTGCAAGCTGGTTCTGTTTGTTACTTAATAAAAAAAAAAAAATTTAAATGAGAAGAAAATTTACTAGAACTGCAATTTTTCGAACTGCAGCAACATCTGTATAAGGTCAAATTGAAAAATTAAATATTATACATATTATGATTCCTTGACCCCTACATCCTTTACATATTTAATTGTTCAAAAATAAAATTTTTAATATTTTTTTACAAATGCCGGTTTCAGGACAAACAACCTTCTGTAGAGAAAACCTAGGATAACCCGAAAATGGTATTTCTTCAGATTCGGATTCAGCAGACCCGAAAGCTTTAGATACCGTTAAGAAACGCAGTGGAATTGTAGCCTGTTGTACAGTGTTATCAAATAATGATATTACAATTTTTTTTTAATTAATTACTAGTAGTCGGGAGTTTTAGAAAAGCCAAAAAATTACTCATTTTTCATTCTTATATTAATAAAATTTGTTAAAATATAAAAATATTAAATTAAATTTAACGGTAAAATCAGCATTGTTACGCAATATTATTCGTTGTTTACCCATTGATAAAAAATTATCACATTCATAGGACGAGGGCTTGCAAAATTACTAGGTTTTTTTGTTATTGTAGCGTTTAAATAAATTTTCGTCACGTCAGCGAATTCAACAGCCAATGTTGTTGAGATCATCTAACGCGAAGCAAAAAAAAAAGAAATATTTCGATAGGAAGGTGGGTAGGTTTGGTGGAGTATGTGAATAGGTAATTGGCGTTGTTAGGAAAATAAATGGATTTATTCCGGATAAGTAGAAGTTGCGCCGACGACAACAACTAGTTCGTATGTGGACCAAAATTACGCTGGTGTCTCGAAATAGCTTTAGCCAAAATTTGAAAATAAATAGCGGTTTGACTAATATTAATAATAATAATTTGGAGCTTACACTATATGGCTCAGTGTTTGGCCGAACTTCTCCTACTTACCAGTTGTGGTGTGCGTCTTTATATTCTAACACAATTCTTGTTCATGGCAGAAATACCCTCGGAGGTTTGCCATTGCCTGCAGAGGGGTGACCGCTATTAGAAAACAAAACATTTCTATGATTTAGATTTTACTTGCCCTGGCTAAGATTTGAACATCAAACCCAACGGCATACGAACACAGCGGCCTACAATTATCAAATTATTACAACAAGAGCTTTGCTTGCTGACTGGAAAGTTTACCCAGTTCAGTGGAACTGCGACTCTTGTATATCCCCTAACGAAGTGTACTTCACTCAAGTTCGCCACAATATTTCCGCTATTTTTATTCAATGCATACATTACTACACAAGCATGGATGTGAAGGTGTGTAGCATATCCAGATTTACCTTGATATTTATATATGTACATACTCGTACATTGATACGCACGTATGCAAACATACTTGGGCGTAATTGATAGTGTTCAATAAGTACTTATGCATTGATATATGTATACATAAGTACAAGTATCTAGACATGTCATACATAACATAAGCATACATATGTATGTATGTACATATTGCGATACGTGTTTATATGAACACTGACCTAAATGAGAATTTCCAAACAGAGAGTAAATTCCCACATACAATGTATTCTGCGCTTATCAGTATCGACAATTGTCTTTTAAAACATCATAGACATCAAAAGATTGGCAATAAAAATAAGTACACCTCTGTGAGTCCCCTTCGATTTGGTGCTTGGGAGTTTCCAGAATCTTTATCAATACTGCAAAAACTAGGTTCGCACAGAGTATAAAATCGAGCTGTATGATTGAATTGGACATCAGAATACAACAGTCATTACAATTGCAACAGCCGAAGTAGCTTCACTCAACAATCCTCGTTTTACTACATCACAAAATCGAAAAACAGAAAACAATTCCCATCAAAATGAAAGCAATCGTACTCTTCGCTGGTCTCATTTGTGCTCTCTGCCTCTTCCATGCCACCAATGCAGCGCCAGCTGATGCAGCTGCTCTGGAACCTGAAGTGGACCAATTGGCCTTGGAGGATCCTTTGATTGCGGTGAGTCGTCAAAAGCGCGCCACTTGCGATCTACTCAGTGGCGCCGGCGTCAATAACAGCGCTTGTGCGGCTCACTGCTTACTTCGTGGCAATCGTGGCGGTTATTGCAATGGTCGTGCAGTCTGCGTCTGCCGTAACTGAGTCCAAACAACAAACAAAATGGGAAAAAATTAACTCTTGCGAGAAAATTAATGAATACGCTTACCTTTTTTTAAATTATATTATTCAGTTTATACTACTTATGTATTTCCATGGAATTCAATTTTGCATAAAAAATTAACTTTGTTTATACAGAAATACATATGTACATTCACATGTACTTTTAAATACAGCAATACAAAAAATATTATTACTAACTTTGACGAGTTTTCCTTGAATTGAATAGGAATTGTAGTAGATATCATTATGCTCGGTTTTATTTAGGAAAAGTGTAATTTTCTCCAAACTAAAGTATGAAAGACTAACTATTCTTACATTCAGTATATAAAAGCGTGTCCGAAAACGATCGCCTGCAAAATGTGAACATACGAGGACGGTTTGATAAGTCAGTGACTTTTTGAGTAAATTATTTTTCTTCTGCAAAAAAAGCATTATATTTCTCAAAATAATCTTCTTTTTACTCTATGCCTTAGTTTATCATTTCTCCAATTTTTATATTCATTTCAAATAATAGCTTTTCTCAACACTCCCCAATAAACATTTAGGCTTGAGCTCAACTTGAGGTTAAGTTGAGAACAAAGGTATTTCTCAAACCTCCAACGTTGTTTCTCAAGTGCATCTCAAGTTGAGAATCATAGCGTTCTCAACAAAAAGGGCATTTTTTTTGTATGGCAATAATTATGATTCTCAAGTTGAGAAAAAGTTAGTTCTCAACTTGATCTCAAATGTGATTCTCCAATTGGTCTCAAACGTTTAGTAGCAGTACTGAAATAAAAATCGAAAATATATTTTCTTCCTTTTGAATTTAAAACACCGTGAATAAATTTATGTAAATTCATTATACTCGTACTTTATTGCTTTTGATAGTCGTATGAAAATACCAAAAAAATTAGAAGATTTGGAGAAATACCTTGGATATTACTTGAGAACTATGAATTTCTCCAAGGTTTGAGAAATTTGGAGAAATACGTTGGATATCAACTTGAGAACTATGAATTTCTCCAAGGTTTGAGAAATTTGGAGAAATACCGTGGATATCAACTTGAGAACTATGAACTTCTCCAAGGTTTGAGAAATATTTTTTTGATGTTTGTTGGGTCTCAAAGCCAAACCTCTTGCCACCCAGCCATTTCTTAAGGTTTGGAAGCAGAAAATATTCGTGTGGGGTTAAATCTGGAGAATCTGGTGGATGAAGTAGAAGTTCGTAGCCAAACTCATGGATTTTCGTCATGGGCAGCATTGATAAATTTAAAATTTCTACGCGGTAAATTCAAAAAGTCACTGACTTATCAGACCACCCACATAAATTAAGCGGAATATTGTATTACATTGATTGTTTATAAATTTGTAGAACGCCGCATAACTCACAGGTCTTGACTGCAAACTAAATTTAAAAGGAATAGGCTTTAGAACGAAGAAACTTAAAAATCACATACTCGTATTTTTAAAGTTCTGCAAAGAAAATGGCTTAAAACAAAAAGTACTTCCGTGCTTTGGAAAAAGTTTTAAACAAATTTTTTTATTAAAACAGAGACATAGTTTAGTGCTGAAGGAAAACAAAATATGATTCAAAGGGTTAATTTGAAAACTAGTTTGAAAGTCTTTCGATCTCTCCGTAACCCTTAGTGCCTATGCAAATCTCATATTGTAGAGTAATAGCGAAAGTTTGACGCCTCTTGTACGTGTGTGTGTTTACATTACGCTGAACAGAAAAATATTATAGTGCTTCTTCTTTTGAGACTTCTAAAACCCACCTTTCGAAAATTTGATGCGAAAATATTACTTAATACGCGTATTGCGAGGTTTCGCATGGAAGTGCTTAAAATGGTTTGTTCATAAGGAAATTTTATTTTTTTTCATTTGCGCTTTTTAAGTTGAAGTTGAACCGAATTTCTATCATTAGTGGACATTTCTAGCCACACTTTTGTTGAATAAAGCGTGTTAACGCAGAGGAAATTACATTTAGTACTTTTCGAGTTATTTAAAAAAAAATTAAAAAAAGAATTGAGTTTTAAAAGTTGCTTATTTCCTTTAAAAAAAGTAGAAGGACCGAGTTCTTGAACCTCTGAACTTGGTACTTTATGGATTTTGCTGGATGGTATTTTTTTGTCTATCATCCATAATAACAATTTTAAAAAAATTCGAACATCAAAAAAATTCAGCCTTTGAAAAGAGATCAAAAGACTGTAGTTGTTTTAATAAAAAAATTAAACTTGAGTGTCGAAATATTCATCAGAAGAAGCAGAAGAAGCATTATTGCAACTTGAGTACAGCAAACAAAATACAAAATTTTCTTCAAAAGGAAGACCATCATTTTTTGTATTGTCCTCATCTGGACTCTTGCCTTTTTGGTGAGCACGGCGTTAAGGGATACGGAATCAGTGGCTCAAGAGCACAACCTACTTTGGAGTTACGTCTTCAGAAGCGTTTCACCTGTGATCTGCTAAGCGGCTTTGGCTTTAGTCACTCCACTTGTGCGATTGTAGACTTCGTGGCAATCTGGGCGATTTCTTGCTGTTATGGTAAAGGAGTGTGCGTCTGTCGCTAAACAATATCCGATTAAAGTAGTTCGGGAAAGGAAATGTCTATAAGAGCACTGATGTTTAAGTTATATTGAAAGCTATGTGCATAAGAATATAAAGACACACACCACAAATGTTAGGAGAAGCTCGGCCAAACACTAAGCTATATAGTGTAAGCGCCAAAATATTATTATAATGATTATTATTATTATTACACTGCGTTACAAAAACGAGCTTAAGTTCTGTCCTATGAACCAAATATACTTTTTCGGAAAGGGGAGAAAAAATAAAAATACATGTGTATCGGCGATTTTCATTTACACGTCAGAATTTTTGTTTTTGTTTCAAAAAAAAATTCAGGAAAATCTGAGAATTGATAAAAATCTATTTTTTTTTTAATTTGACGTGATACAGACATTTCCACGTGTCTGCCTGCAAAAATTCAGCTCGATTGGATCACGGAAAAAAGGTTAAAAATCGGTTGAAAGGGGTAAAAAAAAACAAATTCTGACGTGTACATGAAAATCGGCGATACGCGTGTATTTTTATTTTTTCTCCCCTTTTCGAAAAAGTATATTTGCTTCATAAGACAGAATGTGTGTAACGCGGTGTTATTAGTGACAAACTTACCAGTTTCACGAAAGCAATTTAAATGAGGAATTATTAAATTTGTATATGAAAACTGATAGAAAAAAATATAAGTTCAATTTTAGTTGCTGGTGGTTTTAACTATGAAATAAAATTTTAATTTGAATCGAGTTTAAAATGGATTTAACTGTGAAACCAAATCTTTGAAAAAAATTTAAATAGAATCGAATTACAATTTTTAAACTCCAAACAAGCATGATTACTGCAGACGCCAGAATATTATGATCCACCATTTTGAATTTTTGTACCAGGTGTACACATCTATCAAAGCAAATGTGTTCGATTGCTGGCGTCTACGTCTAATAAGAGTTTTTATAAAAATCTTGAGTATGTAGTTTTATACAGTCCATTAAGTTAAGTATAACAAAGTGCAATTTTCAGATGCCTAAAATGTATTGTTGATTTTTGAGAATTTTTTCAACGAGGTGTTCCGCATTTTCTTCTAGATTTTTTGCTATTTTCTTCATTGCTAATTACCCTAATATATAAAGTAGGTGTATATGGTGTATATCATAAATGTAATTGTGTGCATTTTATTTCTTACATCATTCTTCTACAAAAAATGTGAATAATGAAATATATATTTCATAATTTAAATTTTTTGAAGATTAGCATGGAAAGTACATAGGTGTTGTTTTTGTCTGAATTCTATAATTAATATAATTATATTTAATAATGCACCTAATCTGGTATTGAAATTGTTTTAATTTTTACCAAGTTTTTGCAATATATTTTTTATTATTTTTTTAAATAACAGCAAGTTTCTGAGAAAACTTCCCACCATGTAAATGTGTAGATACATATGTATGTATGTATATTTGAATTATTCCGTTGGTGGCTTCTCATATTCTCAACTAAGTTTAGGGAGATATTTTCATAAAATAGTATATATTTACTTTTCTAAAATCGTTTGAATTAAATCACTATAAATACTTCAAATACTTTGCATTTTTTACGAAACAAAAAACACACATATGTATGAACATACCCTAAGTAGTTTTTATAAAGAAAGCAAATGACATGAAACAAGTAACGGTTATTCCCAATTTGAAAGAAAAAAGTTTCGCTTATCAATAAACGTCGAATCGCGCCGCTTCGTCTTCTTTATAAGACTCATCAGTTCAGCTTTATAAATACTTTTTGGAAGAACACATCTGTGAGTCCCCTCTTAGTGAAGCCCACACAATTGGCATCATAGGAAAATCCACAAAGTCATAATACGAGTATGTATCTGCATTATCAGTGACAATGACAAAAGTATAAAACAGCATTTAATAGAGCGACAAAGCAACAGTGCATATCGAACAGCCTGCGCAGCAACAACGTCAACCAATATTAATATTCAAGCTACATAGTACACACATACATATGTACATACTCGTATATTAAATTGAAATCTGAAGACAATTGAACTATTTGCTGGTCTTATCTGCGCTGCCTGCATATTCCACGCCACCCAAGCGGCGCATGCGGACATACATAGTTACTGTGGATCCCGAGGTAGCGCCGTTGGTCATACGCTCTTCAATAAACAAACCGATTATACCTTCGGGGCAACAAGTGTAGGGTAAAAAAGACGGAAACCAGTTTCCTTTAGGCTAATGTCTACAGCCTATTAAACTTGTTGAGAGATCAGTTCCAATTATTTTTGAGCACCCAGCTCCTCCACTAAATAATGATGTGGTCGACGTTCACTACTAAATGAATTTCGATACGGCCCTTTTCCATATATATAATATAATTTTGGCGCGTACACTATATAGCTCAGTGTTTGGCCGAGCTTCTCCTACCATTTGTGGTGTGCGTCTTTATATTATACCACAAATGGAGGGACCTACTGTTTTGTGCCGACTCCGAACGGCAGATGTATTAAATGAGAAGCTTTTTCATGGCAGAAATGCCCTCGGAGGTTTGCCATTGCCTGCCGAGGGGTGACCGCTATTAGAAAAAACTTTTTCTATTATTAAGATTTTGCTTGCCCTGACTGAGATTCGAACCTCGAACTCACCGGCATATCAAGTTATAGCACGCACCGCTACCAACTCGACCACAGCGGCCACTTTTCCATACAATGCCATAAATGAAATACAAAATATATATTCACCATTTATTCATTCTACACCAAATTATAGAATGCGAATAAACGTATAGTACATATATGTATATTAGGGTGCCAATCGTTTGTTTGAAAAACAATTTTTGCTTGAATTTTACGGGCTGCGGGTCGGATTATTGTGACACTAGGTCTAAAAATTCAGTGGTGAAAATTTGAGCCAAATTGGACAACGCTTTCGGGACGCGCATCGAGGTCAAAGGTCAGATATATGCAAATTTTACTATTTATATGATTTTCCTTCGAAATTAACCCTAAAAAGTAAAACAATTTTTTGGAAATTATTCTGTTATATTAAAAGTAAAAAAAAATTATATAAAATAATTTATACGCCAAAATCTTTTTGTAGAGATTGTAGATTAGCATTTTTCGAATACTGCTGCCTATAGCTTTGTACCACCTGTAATATATAAAAAAAACAACGATAACAAAAAGAAATTTAACACACAAGTAATAAAAGAAGATACTTACTTTCATTAAATGTTGTTTCTGTTCCTCATCTTTTGTAATTAGACCATGGTATTCTTGAATCAATTTAATGCCTCTTTCGGCACTATCGTTGACAACACTTAAGTTTTGAACAATATTTTTTCCTTTTACGTACTCCTACAAAACATTCCAAGAATGCGGGTCTTTGTTGAAAAAGTCCGTGGGAATTGCAAATCTCTTGAAAACTTTTTTTGTAGTTGTTGAAAATAAATCTTGTAAAATATCAGAATTATCTCTGAATATAAACGTTTTTAAATTTTCCTTCTTTATTACAAGCTTTTTTGGTATTTCTTCATCCTCATTTTCAGTAGTGTCTATAGACAATGTCATCTTATCCACTAATTTGCCTTTTGTTACATCATCTATTCTATCGTCAAATAAACAAAAGCCCACACATTCCTCGTTTAAATAAAACAGATGATTTAATACTTTTGAAATGGCTTTGTCGGCAATATTTTGGTTAATTGCTTTGTAGTTTTCTAATTTTCTCAAAAACATAATATCATTTAAAGCAGCTTTATCGGCTTTATTCGAATCAAACCAAAAAATTGAATAACAGCTTACAATAAAACCAGCCACTTCTATCAAACCATTGATTTCCAAATCGGTAATATCAGAAAACTGATGGCGAAAAATTACTATTTTCAAACAGTATATAGCCTTGGCCATCCATCTAGCGTAGTGTAATGCACCAGGTTCTGTGAATTTTATTCCTCGAGGTGGACTGCCACCAAGTATGTAATTCTCGGTATTTATTACTGGCCACTGTTTTTTGAATTTTTTAAATATCGCTATGTCTGGTCCGGTAGATACTCCAACATTGGCCTCTGTAAAAACTGCTGCTAACACAATTTCAAAAATATGGTGTCTGCAGCCTAAAAATAGAATTTCCTTTCCTATTGCTCTCTCCAAAAGCGTACATGCACCTTTGAAACGACCAGTGTTGGATGATGTCGTATCAAAAACAAATGCTTCCGTTTTTGTCAAAATATTTTTATCTTCCAATGCGTCATAAACTGCAGAAGATATTTCCATTCCAGTCCCAGAAGGAATGGCAGGCATATCTATAATTTGTTCGAAGCCTGGAGCCGAAGCAATTATAGCCAAGCGATCTTCTACTTTTCCTGTTACTACCGGTAAGAGTTTAGTATCCCAATGTATTGTCAAAGGCTGATCATTTGCAGTAAACTTTTGTATAATTTTTTCACTTTGATTTTTTCTTAAGCGCGCTCTTTCCTCACTTATGGAGGATCGATTTAAAATATAATTAGATGGATTAAGTCCTATGGCATCTAAAACTGCTACCAATAAATGTACAGCATCTCTCTGGCTTACTTTCAATTTGTCAAAAACTGCAGCTAGTCTTGGTGTTAAAATCTTTTGTTTTTGGGTACAGGAAGTTGTACGAATACGTTTTTTATCTGAAGAACTTAGAACATATTCTTCTTCTGATGTTTCAACTTCTTCGGATTCAGAGACTTCCATTATATTGCAAGCTAAAATAAACAATATCATTGTTCAGTACTTCTAACATAGTGTAAAATTTAATGAAAAAAACAAATTTTTTAAAACGAAATTTTTACCTGATGAAGTTGATGGTAACTCCACACTTAATTCCTTACGCAATTCTTCTTGTTTTTTTCGTTTCATTTTTCTTTCTTCCTTTCCCTTGAAGTTAAGGTCCAGTCCTAACATACTACCTTCACGTCCTTTCATTCTTTGTTTTATTAAAAATTGTTTATCTTCTTCTATATTTATTAGTTCCAGTGCATCACTATGGGCAATATCGAACAGATCGTCTAAACTATCCTCCCACTGTACTCTTCTTTTTTTATGAATTTCAGACACTCTAGATTTATTTTTTTTCAAGTCTTTCCATTCCTCGTACAGGCTCAATAGCTTTTTTGCGCCTCTATGCAACTGTTGAACGGGAATGCGGGCCTTTTCCCAGAAAATTACACACTCTCTTACCACAAGAGCAGCGCTATCTTTGGCAATTAGTTTGGTTGTCCTCATATTATAAAAAAAAACTTTCAGGCAGTCTCCCTTCGAAGGAAGTTTGCAACCAAATAATTGATGATTCGG
The DNA here is from genome assembly GCA_963971545.1 of Philophylla caesio. Lineage (NCBI taxonomy): Eukaryota > Metazoa > Arthropoda > Insecta > Diptera > Tephritidae > Philophylla > Philophylla caesio. The sequence goes on along the minus strand of OZ020606.1, from coordinate 95,913,004 downwards.
ATATCCAATTAAAAATATTTCTTCTCTTATCGACGGCATTATTTTCTTAAATATATTTTTCACAAAAATCACAATACATCACTCACAAAAATCACTTAGCACACTGAATTCACACAACCGAATGAAATTTAAGTTAAATTAGCTTCAGGGAACCCCCGAATTGGCTTCTAGTAGGCCATGATATTTATCATTAAAATCCGTTAATTTCAAAAGAATGGTTGTTGTCTATAATAAAAAATTAATTTGCAACATTTGTGCTATAGATGGCGCAAGTTATTTACAAAAAATTCATTTTCGCAAAATAATGTAGAAACTTATGAGTTTCGCAAATTTATTTCATATAAATAGTAAAATTTGCATATAAATGACCTTTGACCTCGATGCGCGTCCCGAAAGCTTTGTCCAATTTGGCTCAAACTTTCAGCACTGAAGTTTTACACCTAGTGTCACAATAATCCGACCCGCAGCCCGCAAAATTCCAAAAAAAAAAAACCGCTGTCACTCTAATGTATATGTATGCAGAGAAACCATTTTTCACTATCTGTGTGAGTGCCCAGCTCTGGCACGCCTTCGACAAGAAACACTTGGGTTTATTCCAAGAGGGTTAAAGAGATCTCTAAGTGTAATATAACCTGTTTAAATAGCTTTATCCACAAATCAAAGTGGTTCGAAAATTAAAGACCGTAGGACATACCAGAGGTTCCACGAAAATAGCGTAGCAAAATGGTGCTTCCAGCGCTAATTGGGCCCTTGTCACTAAAGAACTATGTACACACACATGTACATATTTAGACTAGTATGTAAATATACAAATACTCGTATAATTGGAACAAATTTCGTTTTTCTAAGCCCCATGTACTCAGAATATGAAAGCGCAAATCTTATCTTTTCTGAAGAAAACACGACGTCTACCAATTGATCTGCAATATGAATCACAAGCCCACAGACGGGTAAGCCAAACCGGAGTGGAACGTCTCTGGCGATTTAAATGCAATGCATTTTGGGAGTTTTCTAAGGCCAGTTGTGCTTTTAAGGCAACTCCACTCGTACGTTCTACTGGTTGGGGTGTCGCGGAGTCGAATAGGCAAAATGCGCAAATAATTCCTACGAAAAATATAACTGCTTTCATAATGAATTATCGACTTATCACGTTGCACGATGTTGAATTGGTTACAAGGCCCGTGTTACACTGATGCCAAAGAATGCCACCCAAAGGGTTTTTATAGTACACTCAACTTATCTGATTTTATATAAGTATAGGATAAATTAGAAAGTTCGTAGTACAATGTGCATATTTATTTGCAAACAAATGTATGTAGATACATATACTAGAAAATATATGTTTATTCATTCTTACCTTGAAATGTCATTCATGGAAGTTACTCTATTCTGTATAAAGTTTGAAACTTAAGTAAACTTGTAAGATATGTAAATCGGAGTATGAGAAATGTTGCGGTCCACTGAATGTACATATGTATGTTATTTGAGACTACCTAAACAATATGAAATGAAATAACTTTAGTAGATTAATGGTTGGATTGGTATGTACTTACACAGTATACGAATGTAAATATATAATGCATAATCATAGGCTTAAGAAATTTTATGATCTCATTTTCCAACAAAAGTTATAATGAAAAGAAAATTGTACTTCCAATGTAGATAGTGATTTTAAGACAATATTCATCATTTTTAGAAAAGAGTAATATTAATGCCAAGATTCATCAATAAATTAAATTTGTATGCTAAAATTCAAGTCAGAATTTTGAATTATGAAGCTCATACGTAAGTACTTAACATAAATTAGTGACAGAGAACAGTCTTTTTTTACTTTTTTTATAAAACTTATTTTTAAAAAAATTCAACATAAAGCTTTGTTCTCAAGTAGCATTAAAAAAAACAATTATTCTTGAAAATTGTAAGGTTTAAAACAAAAAAACGTCGAAGGAACTCACAAAAATTTGTATAGATATAATTTCTAAGAAGTAAAGCAATTTTTTTTTTTAACAAATAAATAAAGAAGCAGATAAGGAAAGCATTACGTGAGTAATAGTCTTTTAGGGAAAATCCCATGAAATTCATCCAGGGTAATAAAAAGAAAAAGGATGAAAAAGAATATGGAAAGTAAATTTCATATTTGACCAATTTTGCTTTTTATTCACACTATGTACCTTCTGTATCAATAAAATGAAAAAATGTTGTTCTTGGACTTTTGCTTAAAATAATATAACTCTCATATTTTCCATCTAATTTTATTAAACGGGGGTTTGTGATCAAAAGAAAACATAAATTAAAAAAATATGTATGCAAAAATCTGGAGAAAAACGTTAATTTTATTTGCAGCTTATAAATAAATTTGCTTGTATTTATTTTAAGCAAAATACAATTAATATTAGCTAACTACATCCGGATATATTTGCAATTTGGAATTCAGTAAATTAACTTGTTTTCAAAACTAGAAAATCGAAATTTTAATCAATTTGATTTCATATTCGGACTTAGGAGACAATATTTTACACTTTCTTTCAATTTTGACCAAATGTTTTTTTGCCCTTAACCTTAAAAAACCGATATTTCGTGCTTTTGCGCACTTCTTAGCCCATATCTTAGCTAATTAGTTCAGACCTTTTAAATGATATATATGTAGATGTTTTAATAAAGCTGAAGAGATTTATTTGCTTATGCACAACAAATTTAAACTTAGTTACCCTTTTTCTCCTTTTTTGACTTTGGCGATATTTTCACAAACTATTTTATAAGAAAACTAAATAATTTTTGATTTGATTCAAACACCGGGTTTAACGAATGTTTTTTTTTTTTCAAAAATTTCATAAAAATAAACTTTCTTCAAGTAATGCAAAACTTGGTTTCTATAGATTTTGCCAGTAGTGGATTTTAGTATGTTGGTATGTACGTGAAAAAGAAATGAGAAAGAGATTATTGCTTTTCCTCGCTTTCACGTTTTTTCTTTTGTTTTTATTTGAATTTTTTGTGACCTGCTCATCACCAGGTCACTATTTAGAGACTTTATTTTGAGACTAGAGGCCTTATTTCGAAATTATAGAAAGCCAACTAGTCTAAAATTGTTACTTTTGTTACTATTAGAGACTGGTACTGCTTACTCCATTCAGTGGTTAGCTAAATTTTTTCTATTTATTTAAAAAAAACGGAACTTTTAAAGATAGCGTTTATTCCCACTTATCAAGTTCTCAATTCACTGCAATGCCATTTCGTGAGTCCCGTTCAGAAGAATGAATAAATAATATCTTGTTTAACTAAATATACATACACATACATATGTATGTACTTCAAAATTTCTCATACATGTATTTTTATATGTTATAACCATCGTTTTATACATTTTGTTTTGAAAAAGTCGAGTGTACTAAAAAAGGCCTAATGCCACCCTATTTGGCATCAGTGTAACAGAGGTCTTGAAACAAATTCAATATCGTATAGCATCCAAAGCCGCTAATTCAATATGAAATCAATTATAATTTTCGTTGGACTTATTTGCGCTTTTTGTCTATTCCACTTTGCGACAGCCGAGCCTTTGGAACCTAAGAGTGGAGTTGCCTAAGAAGCACAACTGGGCTTAGAAAATCCCGAAAATGCAGTGCATTTGAGTCGCTACAGACGTTACACTTGCGATTGGCTTAACAGTCCGTGGGCTTGTGATTCATATTGCAGATCAATTGGTAGACGCCGTAGTTACTGCAGCCTAGCTAAGGTTTGCATTTGCGTCATCTGAATGATTTGATATATATTTACATACTAGCCTAAATATGTATGAATACATTTATGCATATTTTCATTAATTTGGTCTAGAATAAATAAATGGTGAATATAAATCTCAAACTTCAAACATTGCATTGTTAGAAAATATCCCGAATCGAATTGTATTCCTTCCAGCAACGTCGTCCACAAATAAAAAGGAATCTCTCAGCAAGTTGTATGTGCTTTAAAATGAAGTCAACTGGAACACAATTTCTCAGTTTTAATATTCTCTGTGCTCCTCCCCACACTTGTTGTCGAGAAGGCAGTTTCTTTCTTCAAGAGCGTAGTATTTTTGGAATTAAGCCAAAAATGGTTCATGGCATTGTCTTTACAAGGCAGGAGTTATAATCACAAGTCTAAATTTATCGATTACAACCTTCCCTTTTGTCAATCCTCACATGACCGATTGTGGTTCAATAGTGTTTTTATATTGCAAGAGTCTTTTTATATTGCAAGAGTCTTGCTCAAGGACCGATATCACTAGCAGCTGTACCCCTGCTAAATAACTGCTGATGGAACAGACCTTTCTGACCACATCCATATGAATTGCGCTTAAAAACTTTTCCACAAGTAATCTGACACGTTTCCATCCTCAAGGGGAATGTAGCCAATCAGTCAGTTTTGCAATGTTCAGCAAAGCTTAATGAGATTTTTATTACTGAAGAAACATACAACCACTTATCCCTCCAAGCGCGAGTCATCCGCAAACAAGTTCACTGCAACTTATTAAATATTATACATACATACGTGAATATTCAATGCGGAATGCTAGCGGTAAAGAATGTTTGCTTATCTGCTCTTTGGGCTTTTTCAGCCGAGTGAAAAGCGTGTGAACGAATAAATGATGTAAATGAAGACTGTGCAAAGTCCATACGAATTCACGCCTAAACCAAATTCGACATATATATGTACATACTGAAAAAGACGAAAAATCCTTCAAATCATATTTATACGTATTTCCATTTCGTCAAGGAACAATTGTATAAAAAAATATATCATAGTTAAAACATTTAAATGACACAAACTAATGATTTCTGGATTTTGTAAGCAGATTAAAAGATCTAACATTTACCTAATGTTTCAATAAATAAAACGTAGGAAACGAAGAAGAAACTAAATTATATATCACGGCTGGCACAAAACATAGACGTTTTCCTTCGTCAAGCTGAGTTTTAGCTAAATCTCTGAGCATTAATGTAATTTATTTTTGAAATTTTAATATTTTCACAAGTCCTATTTTTGGTTGAATATTTATTTTTTTGTTTTGAACCGGCATTTTAGTATTGCGGGTGTGGCATAAGTGTTTTTAAATAAATGGGTCAATTCGCTTTAGGGTTTTTACAAATGTTTTATCAAAAAAAATTTTTCTGTTTTATTCAAATAATTTTGTCAATTGTATGCATCTGTGAAGGTATTTATTTCCTATAATTCTCCCCAAATTTTAAACTTAAAACTGTGGGATAAAGTTCTCGAAAGTTCTTAGTATTAAAGAATTACTCGCACCATCATATCAAAAATTATCAAAATTCAACGGAGTTTCGTAGGTAGTAAAAACTTGCACTTAATCTACTAAAATTTAGTAGTTATGATACTGCATACCCACAAAAACATTTTTTTAAATTCGTAATTTTTTGTTGAAAAAGTTTTTATAAATTTTGTAGCCAAAACTTATCATTTTCGACGTCGGTGAAAATGTTAACGAAACTTCAAAAACTCTTAGAGTAGAGTAGAGAATGTCTAACCACTAAATTTAATCGGGGCACGTTCCGGCAGTTCATAAAACTAGCGACTTCAAGTTATCTTATAAAACCAATATTTTTTGAGATGTTTAATCACTTTCGAAAATGATTAAATGAAATCTCAAGAGCCTGACATGTTCAGTATTTTAGTAGCACTTGACTCAACTTAATGATCACATCAAGTAGGGCGTCTGCTCAGCACACAATACATTTAACATATAACTTGTCTAGATGTATGTATTATATTCGACTTTTTTGTAAAACCGGTTTTAGAATTATTCGAAAAATGGCATTTTGAAAAAACCCCGTTCCCATATATGTATATAATACTCATATATTGGCAGTATGAGCAAGTGCAGTCAGCAAACATTGCAGTACAGATATATAAAATTAGAAAAGTAAAACCGAGTAAACGTAAGTCAAAAATGACACTTGAATTTAAAAGAAAATCCAGTGGCGTAGCCAAAAATTAGTTGTCAAACTCTAAATTGTTTTTATCGTTTCAAAATTTTTCGTTTATTTATTTTTTATTCTCAATTATAGTTCATTTGACAAAAACCATATGCTTTTAAATTATATACTAAATGCAATTTTTTCTATGAAAGAAATCTTTTGAAAATAAAATGTAGTTCAATGTCCGAATTCAGTAAGCAATATCAGTCTCTTATAGACAAAAGTCACAATATTAGACGAGTTGGCAATAATTGGTCTCAAGTCGTCTACTCTCAAAATAAAGTATCTCAACTGTCAGCAGGCGATAAGCAGGTCACAAAAATTAAGACAAACACAAAAAATAAAAACGTAAAATCGAGGAAAGGCAATAATCCTCAGATCATACATAGACTCAAATTTTAAAACTTGAGATTATACCAAATTACTGAATTCTATATTAAGCACATTGAGCGAGCTAAAGGGACTTACTGTCAGTAAGGCGTTATACAATTTTCAAGGTTTTACTGTCCTCTTATTACATTTTTCTAAATATAGAATATCTTCTTAAATACATTTGCTTCGTTTTTTCTGCAAATTATTTGGATTTCGAATAAGTATAATGGTGATATAATGACAGTAAAATTAGTCGATGTGCTGCCGTATTTCTATTATTTAGCAAAGGTTTTAAATTTACAGCTATATAAAAAATCGGTTTTGGAGATTAAAACACCGATTTATTCGATATTCGAAAAGTCAAGATTTCAAAAAAACCGTACAATAATTTATGAAAACAACGAAGAAAACCGGTTTGAAAAAACCGAGTCAATCACCCCCATATGTACGTACACTCTTTCACTAAACGTTTTGGCACCAGGAACCACCACATCTAAATATACGAGAAGTATGATCAGTGGAAACCTGGGACAACAATTCTCCAAAGCTCAATAAGTGTATAATAACGGAAATAAGCAGTGTCAAAATTTAACAGAACACAATTGATTTCGCGGCGACAATAACACGAGCAAAATGAAGATCATCGCACTTTTCGCTTTCCTCATCAGTGCTCTGTGTATTTACAGAGCTATCGCCGCACCAGCCGCCAGAAACGATTCATTTGTAATCCTTTCGCCTGTACGGCGAACTAAAACGTCTGCGTTTGCCGGCTATAAAAGTGTTCGGCAGACGATTATTTATCGATTATTATTATTATTTACATAAACTTTTATTTTTGTATGTATGTACATGTATGTATTATACATACATAATTAAATGATTTCTTCATTCCACTCCCGTTGACACAGTTGTACGAGTAAAATGTTTTTATGAAGCAATAAGAGCAGGTAAATATGTAAGTGCTATGAGTCATTTATATTTAGCTTTCTCACTCACATCAAACTAATTCAAGGCATACAAATTTACGGTGAGTATAAAAAAACCTATAAATAATTTTGAAAAATCAAAATTTTATGACCGTACTGTTTTTCATGCTAAGTGAGGCGCGATGCCGGCTTTAGCTAGCGCAATCAACATATTAAACGCCATTCAGTGCCTGTCGTTCTTAACAAGTGGTCTTACACGAATTTTCAAGAAATTGTATACATATTAGAGTTTGTCACAATGTTCACCAAGACAAGAGACAACTTATCTAATTTTATTTTCTTTTATCATCGTTATGTTCATCGATAACATTATCAGCACTGTTCAATGTATCGAAACAATCGTTAACACTATCCAAAAAATCCACAAAAGGTTTCCACCGCTATTATGCTGCGCGTTTGAATTCAATTTTGTATATGGGCTTAACGACATTTTTCTAAAAAAATTCAAAAGCACCGCGTAAATTATCGCTGCATTTAAAAAATTTTTTCGGCAATTTTTTCACAGAAAAAACTCGAACCTGCACCTGAACACATTGATCTACTTAATTTCATACTTAAAACACTTTTTAAAATTTTGTTTTTAAATTCGAAGTTTTGATGAAACTTCGTTTAATATGGTTTGAAAATTTGATAGAAAATCAACTTTATTTTAATTGAAAAGTATAAGAACCATTTTCACAGTGGAAAGTTATCAATTGGTTGGCGATAACTAGTTGGTTTTCATTTCACAGTGACTTGTTAACCATTTGTTAACTCTCCTCCCGCGCACTTGTTGACGATTAGTTAACAAATAGCTGTGTGAATGTCAAACAGTTTACTTTTATAAAAAGAAAAATAAGCAGAATAAAATTTAAAATAGAAAATCTTATGTGAAGTGACAGCGACGAAGATTACGAAGAGGAGAAACTTCAATGATTTATAAAATTTTAATGCCATTGTCATATGCTTTCTTTGCAGCTACAGTCCTTACCGACAGACAATTTATTTTTATAACTAAAAATTTTGAAAGACATTGCTTAAGTTAAGTAATACTTAGCTGTTGGTTACGTTAACTTATAATCAACCAATTTTTGACTATTCACTGTGAAAATGGCTCTTAGAAATTCAATTAAAAATAAATAAATAGTCAAAACTTATCAATTGAGTGATTGTCGTTACATTTTAGTAAGCAGCACAATTAAATTTTTATCTAGTTTATACCCGAGCGTACTTGTACACAAGGGTATTATAACTTTGTTTACATAACGGTTGCTTGTAACAGCATAACGGTGTAAGGTATCGTCACAAAATTTGGTGGAAATATTTCCCTTGATATCGCTGTTATTATTGTAGAAATTTTTTTAAATCGGATCATAACCACGCCCACCTCCCATATAACGGAAGTTTTGGAAAATGCAAAAACTTCATTTTTTCGGTATCTATTTAAACGAATTGAGTGAAATTCGGTATTTGGAGCGGTTTTGAACTAAGATATTAGGTATTTAAGAAATTTTTAAAAATGGGCGTTGCCACGCCCACTTATGAAAAATTTTCTCTATCTCAATAACGGTGTAAAGTATCGTCACAAAATTTGGTGAACATATTGTCCTTGATATCACTAACATCACCGTCAATAATTTTTGAAATCGGAGCATAACCACGCCCAACTTCCATAAAACAGAAAATTTGAAAAAATTCAAAAAAGGTTTGTTTTTCCATATTTATTGGAAGAAATTGAGTTAAGTTTAATACTGGCAGCGATTTAAAACAAAGAAACGGAAATTTTATGATATTATGGGCACCGCTCACACAAAAATATATCGCGAGGGTATATAAAAATCGGTTTCGCCCGAATTTAGCATTTCTTACTTGTTTTGTTTTAATTTTTTTGAGAAATGCGAAACAATTCTGAACACCGTTTAATGAACTTTAATTGGTGCACCGCCCAGCTATTTGATATACTCGTATTTTTCTAAGACGTTTGACAAAAATTTCGTTTATGTCACTTCTGTGTGTGTACTTAATTATACACAAGCGTATGTACATATGTATGTATGTACCTAAATTTGTACCGGCGTGTGTGTATATGCAAGAATTCAACATGCGGTAGCTGCCAAATGAAATATTAAAAAAATAAATATATTTATTTAGTGAACAAATCAAAGCAACAAACCGCGTTGAGCAGCTAAGAAATATCAAAATGATTTTCACAATTTTCCCATGACAGCGCTGGCAGCAATGGTATTTCGATAAAGACACCTGCCGAGCGTACATATAAGATTTTATGTCGAAATCGTTATATTTATACTTGTATACATACTTATATATATGTCCACAATTACAAACTAGAGAGACTAATGAAATTAAACTAATATTTAAAAATGTATAGCTTTTTAATTGATGGCTCAGTTTTACATAAACATTTATATGTGCATACATTCTCGTACATATAATTTAATAAATTTATTGTAAAAAATGGAACCACAGTTCAATAGCAAGAAAGTATATAATTTGCTACGGTCACTGGCTTAGATTATCTCTCAAAACTTTATCAAATTTTCGAACTTTAAAAAGAAATTAAATTTCACTGAACAAAAATTAAAATTCACTCAACAAAGAAATTAAAATTTACTCAACAAAAATTGTAATTTCTGTTTGTTTAGTCTCTTTAATTTTAGTATAATTAAGTGCCGGTTTTTTTACGGTATTATTTAGCAAAAAAAAAACCTTAAAAGTTATTATACTAAAATTTTACGGGCCAAAAAAAAGTTTGAAACTTTTACGGAATTTTGTTTAACCTTTTTAAGTTACACACATATGTATGTATGTATAAATTTTATACGGTGGTAAAGAGTGAACTTTATTTTACATAAATAATATAAGAAGTTAAACCAAAGAGAATTAAAAAGTGAAAGCTTGCTTATTTGACTTAATGACTAGAATTTAAAAAATTATTCATGAGAAATATCTAACGTTGGCAGAAGGCACATAAAATTCGTATCATTCATTTGATGCCATCTCAAATCAGGCTATAATTTATCAAACTAAACTTGTATACCAAATGTGGGCTAAAAATCATATTATTTTAAGTTATCAAATTAAAGTAAATGAGAAACCAATGGCTATTTTTTTTTATAAATTAAATATTTTATGAAAATTTAACATTCGCGAGCGCTTTTTTGTAAAGTATGTTATGGTAATCATAACAATTTTCTGCGTTTAATTCAGTATCAGAGTTTACATAATAATTAATTTGTCTAAAATATCAAGGAAGACAGTTGAAAGCCAAGGTTTTTTTAACTTCCTATCACAGTTTTTACCTATTCACATCGTTAAAGCATTAGCTTCAACGTATCCAAACCTTCGATTAATTGCACTCCACAGTCAATTCATATCGTAAATAACGCGTGTTGAATTTTCTTATAGAACAGTAAATTTCATTATATTTTAATTGATTTTACTTTATTTTATTTTGGTTTATATATTTCATTCATAAAATTCAAACATTTTAAATTTGTTCGCCAACTTTCTTATTTGCTGATTTTTGCTCAACGAATAAACAAAATCAATTCTGCTCTTTCACAGCTACATATGTATAAGCAACATGCCTGTCTCTTAATATAATAAATCAATTTGTGTTTTTGATTAAGCGCCAATTTCCAATTTAATGAATTTCACAATATGTCTAAATTATTTTATGAGTTCGTCTTAAATGTATCCAAATGCCAATTTTTCAACCACTTGCTATATCGGAATAATTCGTGTGTTCGGTTAGGGAATTGCATGTCAAGCAACAACAATAATTAGGAAATATGTCAACACATTAGGACGATAACCAACAAGGTGGGAATTGCGATGAAATACAAAAACTGTGTAATTTTGGATGGATTATAAATAAATACTTTAATTTTAACATGTATTCTTTACCTTAAAATATTTATTAAAAATATACCAATCCAAGTTTTTATATTTTAGTTTTTATAAGCACTTTTGAATATACTAACAGTATGTCTTTTTTATTTAAAAGCTCAAATTTATCACGCTGTTGCATAAGAACGCGGCTTATACGAAAATATACCAGCCAAACCAAAATTGAAATAAAAACACCTACACAAACTCATATGGATGTACTCAAATGTAAACTATTTTCGCCTCCTTGCTGGCCACAACAATTCATATGTGAGTACATACTTATGAAAATGTAGTACAAGTACATCAATGCAAACAAATCCATAGACATCTCACACAGGTAGATGTGTTCATATATTCATTAACATATTTATTTACTCAACCGCAGAAAAAGTGAAAATATTTCGACAAAATAAATCGCCACCTTGCTATGTTAATGTAGAACGAGATTTGTGGGTCATTTAGCAAAATTAGCAAAACTGTCGACATGTCACACAGCAATGTCTAACATGTACATATGTATGTATGTATGTATGTGACTACATAAATAATAGCAATAATAAATATTTCTTCTACAAAATGTGATTGCTAACGTTGTGAAACCTGTTGTTTTGCTCGCATTGCGCTTAGCTGCCGGCTATTGCTGATGCGTCGGTGTTTCTTCTGCCAAATACAATATTACAAATACATAAGTGTATGTGTATATGTAGGGCAGGTATGATTACCCTATGTTTGTAAATCTGTATTAGGACATTCAATCCCGGAAATTTTTTTCATGTCCCGCGATTATTTATTATTTACTTGTATGTAATTCTAGAAGCCGTGCAAAAGTGACATTAAAAACGAAAAACTTTTGTACATCAGAAAAACCGAAATTCGGATTCAAATTGAACTTGATTCTTTGGCGTCTATAGTGCATAAATGCACTAATTGAATGAAAGAATTTGGGAAATAACGAAAAATCTTTTATTATTCGAAAATATGGGTAATTTTTTTACAGTGTGGCTGAGTTGTTGTTACGCTTTGACGAAGTATTATTTTTATCTGGTATGCAATTTTTTTATGTTTTGTTGAAGAAAGATATTTCAAAGGAATGGTATAAAAGAACATGTTGTAGTCTTATGCCAATTTTTGAGTTTTATGAAATACAAACTTTCGTTTTATGGAAAAAAGTTGATTTAAACCCATTTCTATTTCTTTTTATTATTCTTTCTATATATTCCAGAAATCCCGAAAAATTCTCAAGATAACGGGATTATATTATTTGATTCCAGGGTTGTTAGAATACTGTGAGATTGAATGTTCTAAAAAACTAGTGATCCAAGGCTTCGTCGCGGACGATGAGATAATGCTTTGGATTTTTAACAAAATGTTTATATTAATATTTTCTTTTATTTGACTTAATTGGCAAACGCTATGATCGAGTGCCCACTACGCACTGCTTTAGTTCGCTATGTCGCTGAGTAGAGAGGTTAGAAACTTTGCCGGGGCATGTAAAATTATAATTATACAAAAAAAAATTCTACAATGGCGAATCTCCAAAGTATTTCATCCATAAAAATATTGGAGTTCGGCGTCGGCTTAAGGCCTTTGCTGCCCCCTGGTATAAGCTCAGCCAAACAGCGATCTATTTCAAATATAAAGAAATTTTCTGAAGGGCAGATAAAATATAGTTTGCAGAGTTAACTCGTAAACTTTTAATTTCTTAGCAAAACGTAATTCAGCGTAAACAGAATATGTTAGAATTTGATAGAGAGAGGAATTAAAGTCGTGCCGATGAACAAAATTATAAATGCCGATTACGCGTTTTAAAGCGATTAGTATAATAACATCGATATGAAAATAATAATAATAATAATTTGGCGCTTACACTTTGTAGCTCAGTAGTTGGCCGAGCTTCTCCTACCATTTGCGGTGTGCGTCTCGAACGGCATTTATTTATTTTATGAGAAGCTTTTTTATGGCAGAAATACCGTCGGAGGTTTGCCATTGACTGACTGCCGAGGAGAGACCGTAAATAGAAAATAACTTTTTCTATGATTAAGATATTACATGCACTGACTAAGATTAGAACCTTGACCTCAGCGGCATGTCGAGTTATAGCACGCACCGCTATACACTCGATCACAGCGGCTATCAAAATAAAATATTGAAAATCTCATCACTAAAGCTGCACCAATGACGATATTTGTATTGATAAAAATCATGACTTAATAAGATGACGATAACTTGAACTATATATATCTATAGGACTCTCTGAGGTTTCAGACTGTAGGTTTTGTGGCTTAGAGGCGGAGACCTCTGAGCACATACTGTGTGAATGCCCGAGTATAAGTAGACTCAGGCTAATACACCTTGGAGAGCGACTGTTATCTCCATCCACAATATGGACAATCACACCCTCCAAAGTGCTTAGTCTCATAATTAGCCTAAAGATGGAGTGACAACTTAAAGGGTTAGCACAATAGATCTTTTTTAGGTCGCAGCGCTACTATGCCCTGATAATAATAATAATAATAATAATATATATCTATAACAACAATGTTAATAACTGTTACTTCATTTATAACAAATATATAACGGGTTTTTTCAATAGGGATACTACAAAAGTTTTTTTAAATAAAACAAAAACGGTTTTGGATATCAATGAAATTCTTAATTCCTGCGAAAGTATATTCAATGCCATTATGTATGGAACTCGATTTCTTTTGCATGGCCACCACGTGCACGCTTGCAGAAGTCCAGACGCTGAACCCAATTTTCGACAGTTTTCAAACATGCTGTAATTTCACGTTCGATATTCGTACGAAGTTCATCAATCGTCGCTGGCTTGTTGGCCCAATGACGCCGCCGGCCCATAAACAGCACCAAACCGTAATTTTTTCGAGATGCAATGGTAACTCATTGAGTACGTGTGGGTTGCTGTGTGACCAATAACGCATATTTTGCTTATTGACGAAGCCATTCAGCCAGAAATGAGCCTCATCATAAATTGCACGTAGCGCTCTTAAAGTTGAGGCCACTGACTCCGAATTTCGGTAGTAAATTTTAATAATTTCGACTTGTTGTTGGGTCGTATATCTCTGCATGATGAAATGGCAAACCTTACTGAAGAGAAATGTCAAGAGAGCGGGAAAAAATATGGCGTCGTTTGCTGTCCCTATCGGTCTACTTTTGTAGCGCCCCTATTGAAAAACCCTTTACATATAGAGCGATAAGATTGAAATCTTTCCCTTTTCAGCAATACAAAAACTGCCAAAGCAAGAGTCTTATAGAGGAACTTATTAGATTTAACGGATTAAGGCTAAGTAAAGATTATTGCTTTGGTTAAACGAATATATCGAAAAGCAGTAACAAACCCAAAAAACATTTCAAAACAAACAACGCAAACAGACAATGCATTTTTTTTTATTCTTTTAATGCAATTTTGATGATATTTTTAAAAATATGTTTGTATAAATGAATTTTAAGGCAAAAATTTTGCACGTGTGTACGCGTGTATGATATATGTTAGAGTGTGTGTGTACATACATTCTTACGTACATATGTTGCGGACGATATTTTTATAGAAATTTCAATTTCATTTAACAGCATCTAAAATTGGATAGCTCTGCGGCACGGCCAAGTTGACGACGATGGCTAGGGGAGAACGTGAATTGTTTACATTATTGCCAATTGTACAAGGGAAACAATTTTGATGTACATTGACTGCTACACGCTGGGACATGAACATACCATACATACATATGTATGTTCTTCTGTGTTTGTGCTTTTATGCTTTACATTTTTATTTTATTTTTCATACGTGCCTCCATTGTGATGATGGAGTTGCGGGTGCGAAGGGTTGGGGTGGTGTGCGTGGTAGGAAGTACGAGTAATAAAATAAAACACACATATTCATTGAGGTTGGCTGATACATTCATTGATGACGTCGTACAGAGAAGTCGTGAGAGTGAGCTATTTACTTAGGTATTCATGCTGTCAATAAAGGAAGCTGTTGTACGAGTACTACACTGTTTACAATACCTCAATATATTGATCGAGAGTTTTTAAATGTTACCTATATTATAGCTGAAAAGAAAATTTCAAAAGTTTCCATGAAAGTTTAGCATTTGTTTTGGCGAATAAATGTTGTCTTTTGACACCATTATCTTTCCACTTATTGCAATGGTTCTTCAAAAATACAGGGAGAGTATTCCCTTGCTACCAAAGACCACTTTATCAGTCATGTTCTGGGAATCGCGCGATTTATATTCTTATCCGAAATGACAATTCGTAAGATTTTGTTTAGGATGTTCTGTTATTCGTTAGATTTCATATATGTTTGATTTTAAGTTCGAAACAGCTGATTTTTCTATGATAAAAAATTTATCAAATTAAAAAGAGTTTGTTGACAGTTTTAGTTTGATAAAAAATTCTGAAAAACAAAAATATAATGTTTTTTGTTGCTGCTTATACGTTAAATGAAAGGCCGCGACATTTTCACAACAGATTCAACAAACTTGTTTGCTGACTTTTTTAAGTTGAACTATGTTTCTGACGGTAATGATCCCGTACCAAATTTCTGGTCTGACATTGATTCATGCCTTAGTTTTGGATCCCTTACATTATCTTCTGAAGATATTGCTAAGCGAATAGCTGCACTTAAGCCGTCTTGTCATACTCATAACGATGGTTTCTCTGTTGTGCTCTTAAAAAACTGTCCTGCTCTTGTTTTGCCCCTAAAAACAATTTTTAATTTATCTTTAGCAACGGCGAAGTTTGTTGACGATTGGAAAACAACTTTCATAACTCCGGTCTGAAAAGCGGAAGGAAAAATGATGTTCACAACTATAGACCTATTTCCAAGCTCTCAACGATTTCTAAGCTTTTTGAAGGCATAGTCTATGATAAATTGTACTTTGCTTGACCAACATGGATTTGTATCCTTGGAATCCACAGTGTCGAATTTAGTTGTTTTTACGGAGTACTGTTTAGTTTCATTCTCAGCTGGTTTCCAGGTCGACTGTGTCTACACGGACTTTTGTAAAGCTTTTACCACTGTTTCGCATAAAATTTCAATTCATAAACTAGTTTGTCTGGGCTTTCAGTCTCGTTTTTTGGATTGGATTGATTCCTACCTGTGCGACAGACACTGCTTTGTCACAGTAGATAATGAGCTTTCCGATCCATTCGTGGCTTTTTCAGGAGTTCCGCAAGGGAGCATTTTAGATCCACTGCTTTTTGCTATCTTTATTAACGACATAAGTATCTGTTTCTCTTTTGCAAATTTTTTACTTTATGCGGATGATCTTAAATTGTTCGCGGCGATCAAAGATCCTTTAAAATCACTTTTGCAAAAATCATTAGCGCGCACAATACATCGTATAGCCTCTCGAATAACATCCTACAAAATGTTAACGAAATTAAAGACCTAGGAATTATATTTGACCCTAAACTCTCTTTTAGTAGTCATATCAACTATATTGTTGCGAAATCATACTCAGTTCTTGGTTTTGTTCGTTGTAATAGTACGAAATTTTTAGTCCCCTACACCCTAAAAATTTTATTTACTAGTTTTGTTCGCTCTCATCTCGAGTATGCCGTGTTTGTTTGGAGGCCCTATAATCAGCTCTCGACAGGGAGGATTAAACGTATACAAAAAATATTTCTCAAATTTGCTCTAAAGTCGCTGAACTTTACAAGTCCATTACCGTCGTACACATCTCGTTTGATGCTGATTAATTTAAAATCTTTGGAAAGTCGCAGGTCTGTGTTATCACTGACCTTTACATTTAATGTTATACAAGGATTAATTGACTGTCCCTATCTTTTGGAGAGGATTAGTTTTAATGTTCCTAAGCGCACTCTTCGTGTTTCCTAAACCTTCTATTGGGCAAACGTTAAAACTCAGTTTGCTATAAATGCTCCATTACCCAGATCTATGCGGGAATTTAATATTATATCTCAGAATGTAGCATTTGACTTTGCATTGTCGAAGCAAGCCTTTACAAATATTCTAAATACAATTTTTAAATCTTAAATTTTAAATTTAAATTTAATCTATGCCTTATGTAATTAGTCTGTAAGAAAATTTTTTTCATTGACTTAAATAAATAAATAAATTTAAAATAAGCGGCGTTTAAAAGACCAATCCAACCCTCTTAGTGCAACGGATTCAATGTTAGTTTGAAACAAACTTTGGAAACTGTGCTTTGTCCTAAGTGGATGAAGTTGGACATGTCAGAGGAGGATTCTAGAAAATCAAAATTACATTTTGTGCAAAAATTTGGAATTCCGGGAGTAATTGGGTGTATTGTCGGAGTGAAACCTTCGCGATTTGAACATCTTTTTTTTAAGAGAAAAGGATTATTCAGCAAAAATGCAATGATTGTAAGTATGAAATAAAATAACATTTGCCAACATTTAAATTAGGTTTTTGCAATGTAAAGATCTGTGATTCTGACATTGAGGTTATACGAGCATTATTACTAGAAGAACATTTTGGTTAATTAGATTGTAAGTAAATACATAAAACTTGTTTAAGTTGATTTCTTTCGAATTAGCTATGAAGACAAATGAATTTTTTTCATATGGTAGAAAGGAACAAAAGTATGTATCTATGTATATATGTAAAACAGGATGTGTGTATGTATGTAACGTGTGGACTCTAAAACGGCTGGGCCGATTTTGATGAAATTTTCAGAGAATCTTCAGAATATTCAGGCAAGTGACACTGTGAAGTCTGACATGTTTTTCAAAACGAGATATCGAACTCTTAAATCGGTTATGTCCTTCCGAAGATGTTTACAAAAAACCTATGTTAATAATGATCCAATATCAGAATTTTAAAACTTTCGAAATGTTGCATTCAAAAATCTGAGTTTTCGGTTTATTTACAAAATAGGTGGCGCTAGAGTCGAGTTATTTATAAAAGTCGTGGTTCTCAACCGATTTTAATGGAATTCATGTTGTATTCCACTTACATGATAAAAAAATAGGATTTCATTTTTTTCAATTATTTGCTTCGTAGCGCTGGAGTCAAGATATACAGAAAGATATACAACTTAACTGGGACGACGAAATATTTAACTTGAAAAATCTGCTATAACTATAAAGAAAGTAGGAAGCTACGAAAACGAATGTGAAATTTAGGTGTCCGTTTGATTCTCAACATTAAATACGTGTACAACCAAGTTCAAAAAGTATTTCATATACTACTAATAAATTTTGGGCGGGACGATGTTCGCCAGGTCTTCTAGTTTACATATATAGAAATAAGGAGTTACACATAAAAACGCAATAATTTCGATACCGGACTACATTAACTATCGTACAGAGAAGTTGCAGACAGGCATGAACGAAAGAATTGTACTTTCACCACACTTTCGATCCACAAGACTTATTTGTGATCTCGGCTCATATCGTTATCATATCAAACTCTCGGACTCCAAGCTTAGGCTTGACTAGGAGGCAGTTTGGATGCGCGTGGTATCAAATTCGGACCAATTACAGATTGTGGTTGGGATTACGATAGCCCTTGTCGCTAGATAAAGATCTAAGTAGTAGGTGTTTTGGAAGGCCGAGTTTCTAAACACCACAGATTTAGATTAGAGATATTGCACGCTTTCAGCGCTTTTAATAGATGTAGGACAGTGACAGCACAGTGAGAACATATCGTTAGCTTACGCACAATTACAACCTTGCGTGAGGTGAATAGTAGAAAGAGAACGGACTGGAAATGGGACGAACGAAGGACTGGACAGCGACGACAGTAATTTAAAAAAGAAGAACGGACAGTACGAGCGCGGCGGTTAACATATACGGACGGAAAATAGGCTAAGAACTTAAAATAAGAACTTGAATAAGAAAATGTAAATCATACATGTGTAAATGAATTTAAATAAATAATTGAACTTTAATAAAGTATTTGGTGTCGGCATATCCTACAAGTGGTGACAGTAGCGGGATTTAAATATAAAAAAAAAGAAATAGCGCCTACAAGTGTCTGTGAACTTTTGTAAAAATTTTCGTAAAAAAAAAAAGAACAAACGCTCTAAAGTGCGAAGTGCGCAATATGGTTAGCATTAACCGAAGTAATTTACGGTCATTAAACCGAATAATTTAATTAATAACTCTAAAATCGTTGAAATTGTACATATGTATGTATGTACATAAAAGAGCAAAGTTCTTTTCAAACATAAAGTTCTCGAGCCTATTCCGTTAATCCGTTACAAAAGTACAGCCGATAAGCGGTACCAAGCCGTCCGAGGTCCCGTTTGGGTCGTGCGAGTTAACCGTTAGCAAAAAATTTTTCGAGTTGGCGCAGAGCGTGCGCAGAAACAAAAACGTTAAGCAGCGCAGTCGCAAACGAGCGCGACGTTTAGAGCAGCAAAAAATTTTTCGAGTTGGCGCAGAGCGTGCGCAGAAACAAAAACGTTAAGCAGCGCTGTCGCAAACGAGTGCGACGTTGAGAGCAGCAAACAATTTTCGTGTTGGCGCAGAGGGCGCGCAGAAACAAAGGCATTGAGCAGCGCTGTCGCAAACGAGTGCGACGTTGGGAGCAGCAAACAATTTTTCGAGTTGGCGCAGAGCGTGCGCAGAAACAAAGGCGTTTAGCAGCGTAGTCGCAAACGAGAGCGACGTTCGGAGTAGCCGAAATTGTACGAGTTAGCACAGAGCGTGCACACAAAGCAGGCTGAAGCATCAACAGCATCAACAGCAACAGCAAGTGAGAAAAGCAGCGATCGCAAGTGAAGGGTGGTTTCATCAAAAATCACCACACAGCAAGCGGTCAGAGAAGGAGCGAAATAAGAAATCTATACGAGCAAGGGGAAGCAGCAATCCATGGTAGTGCGTATGTACATGTGTGTGTTACAGCGAGGTATGAATTCCTTTATACATATTTATATGCATAAGTAGCTTTATGTATACAAACGTAAGCGCAAAACGAAAAAGAGAATAAGCAGAGATAAATAATTCTAATTGGAAAATTTATTTGAATAAGAAAAAAATGTTGCATATTGAAATATACATACAATACTAATTGGAATTGCAGTGTAATGAAACTTAGTTAGAATTTACTCGTACGTAAACAAGTGTATCGGAATATAAGAAAGTAAACAAAGAAAGAAAATATTCACAAGTACACAAGTACAGAGAAGCATAGAAGCATATTTTAAGTAATATTTTAAACATTATATGTTTTTGTATGTGATATAATTAAAATAACGTTGATTAAAACTCGCATTGTACATACCTTACTTCACTTCTTAATTTTAATATTTTATTACTTTTGTATTTAATATCATTGTGTGTATATTAACCGACATGGAACGCGAACAGATTTTTCGACTGACGGTAAACGAATTAAAACAGAAGTTAGGTGACCTTAGCTTGTCAACGACTGGACGGAAAGCGACTTTACAGGACCGGTTATGTGAACATTTCGGATTGACTGTGAGTGAAGACGATGGCTCCGCTGACGATAGCGATTCGGGTCAAAGTTTTGTACCCCCAAATGGGGTTGGCTCTCGCCCGTCGTTCACGCTTCGCGACATCGAAGGGTCACTCAAAAGTTTTAGTGGTTCTGGGCACCCTTCGTGCCTTCGTGGCTCGAAGAATTCCAGGACAATGCAATTGCCGTACAGTGGGATGACCTGCACAAGTATATTTACGGGAAACAGCTTTTAAAAGGGGCTGCAAAGATTTTTGTCCGCAGTCAGCGGGCTATAGTGAATTGGGGTTCATTGAAGCGCGCATTAGAAAAAGAATTTGGATCCGAAACTTCCTCAATTGACGTGCATCGATTGCTTCGTAATCGCCATAAGCGGGCGGGTGAAAGTTTTCGCGAGTATTTGTACAGCTTAATAGAAATCGGCAAACCGGTGAACTTAGATGATAGAAGTTTAATAGAATACTTCGTTGAAGGTATTCCTGATAGCAGAATAAATAAAAGCAATCTTTATCAGGCCAAATCAATTTCAGAGCTGAAGGAGCAAATCGCGATTTATGAAAAGGTACGAGCCGAACATCAACTTAGTTCAAGGCCTTTGCATAATTACCGCGAAAATAAAGAGAAAAGTTCTTCGAACTCGCAACTAAACGGGTCACGAAAATGTTTTCAGTGTGGGGCCAGGGGTCATTTAGCGCGGGATTGTCAGAAAAAACCAACTTGCTTCGAGTGCAGTCAACCGGGACACCGTGCCTTCGAATGTCCCAAAAGACAAAACAAGCCAAAACAAGAAAATGTGAGGGTAAATACTCTAAAAGCAGAACGGCATGTTAGGTCGACAGCTTGCGTTATTTTTAAGGATTTAACGTGCAACAACTATTCGTTTTCGGCTTTGTTGGACACGGGGTGTGATTTGTGTTTGTTACGTTATGACGTGTTAATGATGCTTGGCGAAGTTGAGTTGTCTGTTGAGAGGCATGAGCTAAGAGGTATAGGTAATAGTATTTTGCATACGTTGGGAAGCTTCGAAGTAAAACTTAAGGTTGATGAAGTAGAACTGGACGTTGTGTTTCATGTTGTTAGGGATCGCGACATCGTATACGAGGCCATTATCGGCAATAGTGTGCTAAAGCAGGTGGATCTAGTCGTGACTGAAGATAGTGTTGAATTCAAGCAAAAGAGCAGACCAGGTACAGTGGAAGTCTCGGAGTGTTCAGGCAACGCAAATGAGCTAGAGCTCATAAAGGAGTTTAGAAATTTATGCTTGACGGGTAATGTCATAGGGCAAGATGATATCGAGGTTGAACTAGAACACCTCAGTAGGGCAGAAGCGTCGGAGGCGAGAACTCTTATTCAAAATTACAGGCCACTTAAGGTAAAGGAATCCCCCGTTAAAATGAAGATTTCTCTAATAGATGATGTTCCATTATACCAAGGGCCAAGGCGTATGTCGTACGCCAATAGGTGCATCGTAGACCAGCAAGTGGAGGAGTGGTTAAGGGAGGGAATTATCCAATACAGCCTATCAGAATACGCTTCCCCAATAGTTCTCGTGGGAAAGAAAGACGGCAGCAAGCGATTATGCTGCGATTACAGGCGTTTAAATGAGAAGATCATGAAAGACCACTTTCCTATGCCTTTAATTGATGATGTCGTGGAGAAGCTACAGAGTGCACGCATTTTTACGACTCTGGATTTGAGGAATGGTTTTTTCCATGTACCTTTAGAGGCATCATCGAGGAAGTATACTTCGTTCATCACCCACAAAGGTCAATACGAGTTCCTCTATGTGCCTTTCGGTATATGCAACTCGCCTGCCGTTTTCTCACGTTACATACTAGCAGTATTTAGAGATCTGCTAGAAGATGGGACTCTAGTGACATACATGGACGACCTCATCATTCCCTCCAAGGATAAGGATGAAGGCCTCGCCAAACTAAAGGTTATTTTAGACAAGGCACAAGAGTACAATTTGCGAATAAAATGGAATAAATGCCAGTTTCTAATGGAGAGGGTAGATTTCTTAGGCTATATAGTCGAGGGTGGCACGATTAAACCGTCGAAAGAAAAGACTCGTGCAGTGGAAAGTTTTCCAGCGCCGACAAATCGTAAGGGTGTGCAGCGATTTTTGGGGTTAACTTCATACTTCCGCCGTTTTATCGAAGGTTATGCCGTGGTCGCCAAACCGTTATCAGATCTTTTGCGTCAGGAAGTAGGTTTTATTTTTGGGGAAGAACAGGAAATAGCATTTCGACAGCTTAAAGCTGCATTAGCATGCGCTCCCGTATTGCGGTTGTACAACCCAAACGCGGTCACTGAGGTGCATACTGATGCTTCCATGTACGGGTATGGGGCTCTGCTTCTCCAAAAAGACAGCGAAGACCGTCAATTCCACCCCGTGCAATATATGAGCAGGAAAACCACACAAGTAGAAGAGCGTTTTCACTCATACGAGCTGGAAGTCCTAGCTATCGTTTCAGCGCTAAAAAAATGGCGCGTGTATTTATTAGGTATCCCGTTCAAAATAATAACTGATTGTAACGCGTTCGCTATGACGATGCGGAAAAGAGACGTTCCACTGCGGGTATCTCGCTGGGCTCTCTTCCTCCAAGATTTTATATACGAGATAGAGCATCGATCGGGTAGCAAGATGAGGCATGTGGACGCCCTTAGCAGAGTGTCTTGTTTGTTGCTCGAGGACTCATTAAAATTCAGGCTGCAACAGGCACAAAAAGAGGACGAATGGGTACGGGCTGTAGTAAAAATATTAGCTAGGGACAGCTACGAAGACTTCTTCTTGCGACACGGGCTATTGTACAAAGATCCCACTAAGGAACTTTTGGTAGTACCCGCCCATATGGAGGAGGAGATAATTAGAGTAGCACACAACCAAGGACATTTTGCAGTGAGGAAAACGCAAGAGGCAGTAGAGAAAACATTTTATATACCGCGAATAACGGGGAAGGTAGCGAAAGTTGTTAGGAGCTGCGTACAATGCATCATCGCGGAGACGAAGGGGGGTAAAGCAGAAGGTTTTCTGGAGCCTATATGCAAGGAGGACCAACCGCTCAGAACTTACCATGTAGACCACGTAGGGCCGATGGAAAAAACCAATAAACGGTATAGCTACATTTTTGTCGTAATAGACGCGTTTTCGAAATTCGTATGGCTTTATCCGACACGTAGTACGGGCGTAGATGAGGTAGTCGACAAACTGAAAAAGCAGTCTTTTATTTTCGGTAACCCGAAACGCATTATATCGGATAGAGGTGCGGCCTTTACGTCAAATGCGTTCAAGACGTATTGCGAAAGCGAGTTCATTCAGCATCTGCTTACTGCCACAGGGGTTCCAAGGGGCAACGGTCAAGTGGAGCGGATCCACCGAATAATTATACCGATGCTTGCCAAACTATGTTTGGAAACACCGGCGAATTGGTATAGGTATTTAGAGCAGGTACAGCAGACGCTGAATAACACGCCACCGCGGAGCACAAAAATTTCGCCCTTCAGGCTATTGACGGGTGTCGAAATGAAAACAAAGAACATTTCGGAATTGAACGCTTTTCTTGAAAATGAGGCAATCGAGGAACTAGACCGCGAAAGAGAAAGTATACGGCGACAGGCTCAAGAAAATATTGAAAAAATTCAAAAGGAAAATCGTAAAACTTTTGATTCAAAAAGGAAAGAAGTCACAAAATACAAAGTGGACGAATTAGTAGCCATCAAGCGAACTCAATTCGGAAGCGCCTTAAGACTTCGGCCTAAATTCTTTGGACCATACAAAGTCCTTAAAGTACTTCTCCACGATCGTTACGACGTGGAAAAGATTGGCGAGGGTGAGGGCCCCAAGCGAACAAAGACGGTCGCTGAGTATATGAAGAAGTGGGAGCCATCGTTTGAGGTCAAACGATAAGCCAGGATGGCCGAATGTAGGACAGTGACAGCACAGTGAGAACATATCGTTAGCTTACGCACAATTACAACCTTGCGTGAGGTGAATAGTAGAAAGAGAACGGACTGGAAATGGGACGAACGAAGGACTGGACAGCGACGACAGTAATTTAAAAAAGAAGAACGGACAGTACGAGCGCGGCGGTTAACATATACGGACGGAAAATAGGCTAAGAACTTAAAATAAGAACTTGAATAAGAAAATGTAAATCATACATGTGTAAATGAATTTAAATAAATAATTGAACTTTAATAAAGTATTTGGTGTCGGCATATCCTACATAGATGTTACCAGCAACCAAGATTTCCATAATATTTATGGAAGATTGTAACAAATAAGCTAATTGTATGAAAATACCACTCGAATTTGGTTATTACTTTGAGGAACTGTATAAATAAAAAATATGCATAAATGTGTGTGCTTATGTTTGTGAATACTTAGCAGAGCAGGAAGGGTGGAATGGAATATAAACAATTTTGAAATGAGTGCCAAACTGGGATTGTCCAAGGCGAGCGCCCACTGAAGTTTGGCGCAGAATATGAGCTGTTTATGTTTGCATATACATATGTACATTGTACATATGTAAGTTTTTAACTTGTATACATGCCTAAAACAAAGAGCGTCGAAACACAGCGCAGGGATAATGGAGCAGGCATATGTTTGTGAAAAACCGTAAAATATTTGCTGGCGGTTGCCTGTTGCTTACAGTAAGTTATTGGTGGGCCCGCTCGCAGAGTAGCCGAGTGTGTTCAGTTGACTTGTTGACACTGCTAACATACATATGTACATACATAAATACATATTTATGCATGTATATATGTATGTAAGTACACACTGGTATGTAACAGAGAAGAGCGCCACTTTGACAAAGAGAATAAACCGGAGTATTGATTGCAAATATGAGCGCCAAATTCTAATAAACAAAACAACAGTTTTCCCCATTTTTCTTCGCCGACTTCTTTTTAAGTGCACTTACTCACGCAATTTACTTTGCAATTTTACAAAAAGGGAGCCATGCTCACATGCAAAGTACGGTGGTGCGACGTCAAACAAAGAAAGAAGCAACAGCTAACTAAACAAAGAAACGGCAAAAACTTGCAAAGCAATAATTACTTGTCGCCTGCTCAGATCAGCTCACAGCCAGGCACAGCCGAAAAGTACGCATACACACACACAAATGGCAGAGGAGACAGCAGCAGCAGCAGCAGCAGCAGCAAGTAGGAAGAAAAGGCAACTGGGCAGCTAGGCAGCAAAGCCGCCAGGCAGCCAAGCAGCTAGCGTGTGGCCACTCGCCAGTCACTAGGAACGTGGTCGCATCAGTGTACGAATGACTGATTGACCGATCGGACGAGCTGTTATTGTTGTAGCTAACGAGCGGGTTGCTGGCCATGCCCCCAACACCCGGAAAGTGTTAATTTCCACACCATCAAAAAAGGCTATTTAAAAGTGTTAACAATGTAATTATGGTTTGAAATGTTAAAAAAGTGAGAACGAAGAAAAGAGCTAAACCACAATCTTGAATAAAAATTTTAAAAAAGTGTTCACCTATGAAATTTTACTAAAAAAGTAAGCGGCAAGTGTGCAAAAGTGTTTCGAAGTAAAAATGTGACAAATGCTGTTTAGTGAAACGCTTAGAAACGCAGTGTTAAATTTTAAAATAAAAAATAATAATTGTTATAAAAAAAGTTGTGTGTGATTGGAGTTGGAGTTTAATATCGCATTTTATGTGCAACAACCACGCAGCAGGTAATATTTGACAGTCAAATGCTAAAAAAAGATATGCAAGTCTCAATTATTTATAATGTGCTCGATTTGTATTATTATATTACCTATTTAAATGTATATATATGTATGCACTCGTACATATACATATGCATATGTAGTTGCATAATTCATTCTAGCTACAAATGTGTGCATTTGTAATAGCTAAGATTTTCGCGATCAACAATGACAATGAACACGAAACCCCAAAAATACAACTAACGACAAAATGTGACAAATGGTGAAAAACAAAACCGTTAACGAATTGAAAATAAACGAAATTAACAAATATGTAGAACAATGCCCATGCGGTTGTAGATACATGGCGTATATGAAAGTGTTCAACACGGCGTATGAGTGCCCGACAAGGTTTGACTCTCACTGCGCTCAAATTACGTTTATTAAGCATGAAAAAAACATGTTTAGATTTTAGAACGTCACGACAAAAGAAAATAGAATCGGAAGCCATTTCTTAGTTGTTCTTAGAATAAGCTTCATATTTTTTTTAAGGCCCTTTACATAAATTTACATTTTTGGTTATATATATTTTTTTTTTGAAGCATGCTCTCTAAATATAAATTTTCACATGTTTAATGTGTTGTTACTAACCACTGAAGCCTCCAAGCGAGTTGAAAAGGAAGAAATCAACTAATATTGCAACACACCCCAGCTTGCATAAATTTATATCCGGCTTAGTTCTGTCTCTTAGCATCATTCCTTTAAAAATCACGACGAAGATTTTGTGCAGTTACAACATCAACAATATGTATTAACCCAGACTTATTTAAATTTCAAAATGTGAAAATATTCACACAATCATACAAGTAGAAAAGGTGTACACTATTAGGGTAGTCAATATCGATACACGCCACTATGATTTTTTTATGTCGAAAATTTTGAATAAAATATAAAACCTAAGCTTGAAATAATTCGTTGCATGCAATTTTTAACAAACTTCTGTTAACGAAAGTTCGATTTTGTTTATGAAAAATATAGTTTGTATCGATCTTGATTTAGATAATTGGTTTTAAAAATCATTAGTGTCTGAGTAAGTGAATCTGATAGACACTTTTAAGCATTAACTCAAGTTATAATTTAATGCCTGTTTTTTGTTGATTTAAATGAAATTAATAGTTTTCAAAATCTGCTTTTTTCATTCAAATATATTTGAATGAACATTAACTGTATAGCAAGTGGTGATTATTTTTTTCTGACGTTTTTGTGCATGTTCTTGCATATAAAAAACTGTAATTTTATTAGAAAACATTGGAGTTTGTTCAATAATTAGAGTATTTGTATACATAATTCACCAATTTGAATAAAATACAAGCCGTTTAAACCCCATTTTTTATGTAAATGCATTTCAATAGATTATTGAGTGCTTCCTAGCAAATAGCTGAATACTGTCGTTTTAATTTGTTTTTGCTTTGCCATACAAAAGAGACAATAAGAACGAAGAGAGAAATCCCAAATAAAAAATATACAATTTTTTATACAGCTAAAACTTACAACACCAATTAAAAGCATACGATCAGCAAATTTTGTGAGAATATATGTATTACAAAGAATGTTGAAAATTCCAAAATGACAATACATACATATATATTTATTTTATTGTGTTTAAAATTATACGAATTTTAAAATATTTTCGCAGGCTATTTACACTGCTTGTCGCAAAGTTGCGATTTTATTGTTATTTATTTTTGTTTAAAAAAAATACTTAAGCCGTTTCACTGCACAAATAATTTAAAATTTATAAATTTTTTTTATAAATTTGAAAAAGAAACAAAAATCATGAAAGTCAGCAAAAGGTGTTCTAAAAATATATTATATTGACTTCAAACCGACAAACAACCAACAACGCCATCTGAGGCGCCCTTCAAATTGCAATGCTTTTGTTTCTTAGCACCGTCAAAATCGAGTAACTCGTCAAAAAACTCTTCAGTAGTAAAGTATGAAAATATTCGCATGTGCGATACATAAATACTTGCATATGTATGTGTGTACACATTTATGTTTATACAAAACTTGTCTATCGGTTCTCCTAAATCGATGCTGACAATGCGCCATTCCACTCGTTGAATATTGAGAAATTACCTTTGCACTTTATATTGATGCTAAGTAAAAAGTGAAGACCTTGCCGTTCCAATTGTGATTGATCATGTGTCGAATGGCCTAAAAACAAATTATGACAGCCAAAAGTATACTGAAAGATATATTTTTTTTCTATATAAATATGACGTAGACAGATGTGGACGCAAAAAGAATTCACAAGGCTACGTGGAACATTACACCTGCATACATACATACATACATACATATATACTAAATCAAAGATATATATAAATGAGACTTTAGCTTCTTGACGTTTCCACAACCAATAAATCTTCCGCTTTCTTGAAAGCTTTTAATCTTCAATACGAGCAGGGCGTTTCAAAACTGTAGCCAACCCACATATTGATGAATTTTTGACAATTTATTTTTCTTTTATTTAATTTCTAAAATTTGTCCATTTAAATGCAGTACATTTTCTAACGACAGACATATAAACCCCAAGTACTTAACTACAAATTGTTATCAAAATTTTAAGCTTAAAATGTAAGGAATTTTCGGGGTTTTTCGCTACATTTTCTCATATGACCAAATTTTATTTTTGTATGTTATGGAGGGAAATCCACAATCCTCAGCGAAAAATATGTCAAAAATAATCGGTAATCTTTAGCTACTTAAGATTTTCACTCTGTTATACTAAAATAGAATGTACTATAATATAGCATGGCCTAAAAAATGTTAGATTTTGTTTTTAAATAGTTTTAAATTCTGGCGAAAATTTTATAAACGATTTTTAATTTTGAATAAAGTTTGAAACTAAGGCTAAGAATTTTGTTAGATAATAAACAGTATTTTAATTGAAAAATATTGTAAATTTAATAAAATAAGTGAATGTGTGATCAAGTCGAGTAGGGTGTGGTAGGTTTAGATATGGTGGGTTTTGGGTGTGGTGAGTTAATTGGTTTTAAATTTTGTATAAAGTTTGATACTAGGGCTTATATGAATTTTGCTAGATAATAATGATCAAGTCGAGTGTGGTGAGTTTTGGCTGTGGTGAGTTAAACAATTTAAAATTTTGTTTCAGGTTTGAAACTTGGGCTTATATAAATTTTGTTACAGTATAATTAGTATTTTAATTCAAAAATATTGTAAATTAAATTAAAAGAAGTGAATGTGTGATCAAGTCGAGTGGGGTATGGTGAGTTTTGATATGGTGAGTTTTGGTTGAGGTTAGTCAAGTTGTGGGGAATACAGGTGTGACGAGTTTAATTGTGGTGGATTTATGGATGTTCCCAATTATTTGACCATATCATTCGGCACGGTTTACCATTGAATTCGTCATGTTGACTATTCAGATAACCACCGCTGCTTAAACAGTTTCTCTTAAAAATTTAATTTTTAAGTGGAAAATTTTTGAAATTTAACTGTTATATGAGCGTTTTGCAATTCATTTTTAAAATATGCACAAGCAAAAAAACAAAAATTCCTTATGGAAAAGTCAACTTACATATATATTAGACACAATAAATCAAAGCCAAGAAATAACATTTGAGAATAAGAAACACTTAATCAGACTCACTTAATATTACTATTCTAAATGCTATTACCAATATTGTGTTTTATTTTTATTTTATTTCAAAATTTTTTATTTTAATAACTGTGCTAAACACCGCAGCTGTGCATTTTTTTGTTTTCGTATTCTACGAGGCATTTAAAATGAACGAAATAATAGAATCAGCAGCTCTTCAAGAAAATCACTTACATACATATGTATGTGGAATAAAATGAGGAGGAAAAAAATGGGAAAATCCCGCAAAAAGAAAAGAGCGCACAAAAATTCAAAGCAATATACTAAGTGGAAAACTATTTAAAAAAATAAAACATGCACATAAAAGCACAAATAAAAATATACATACTTACTTTGCGAGAAGGCATTAACAGAAGCGAAGTAGTATCTCGAGACAAGTGGCAAGCAGGAGACTTTGAGTGAAATAGTAAAATGCCAAGTGGCAGGGAAGTCAAACAAAACAAAACAAAGCAATACACATAAATAAGTATGTACGAGTATACGTACATATGTGCAGTAGATACAAGTATGATACATGAAAATTTACGCAGGTATACATACATACATACCTACATTATGTACATATGTAGAAATTTGCATGAACAAATGTATTCATACAAATGTGTGCGAGCGTGCTTGAAACAAAAAACAATAATAGAGACAAAGAAAAATTACTTTGAGTGAGAACTCTCAAAAATATTTATTAACCACAATACTCTTTTTGTTAAATGCAACAGAGCAACAGCAATAAGGCCAAAACTTCCTGTAGAACTTGTGAAGAGCCAAGAAAGCAGGCGTTAAGAGCAAATGGTATACATACTATGTATGTTCGTGGATATGTTTGTGAATTTTCGAAGAGAGCTAACAAAGCGAAATTAACGCAGACTCTCATACAATATCTCAGTACCTAGTAAATATGTATGTATGTAGGTATCTAAACTGCACCACGTGCTCATCCTGGACGAACATTTGGTACAGTGTTGTGGTAGTTTAAATGCATGCATGTATGTAAGCACATTAAACCGCTACCTCGATAACACTATAATCGAACATATCACATACATATGTATAAATTTTCATATATTTTAATCAAAATTAAATTATTTCTTATTTAAATATTATTCTTATATATAAAAATTAAACGCTATTTCGTTATGTCCGCGCAGAACGTCCGAACCACAGCACGGAGATACGTGAACATTTGCACAGTTATTCGTTTATTCCTGCCGAAGGTCCTAACGGAGGCCTTTATTTTTACATAATGCCTCACATACCGATTTGTGATGATATTTGTTCGTAATCGTTGAAGTTTGTGATTGTGTACTTGGAAAAGTAAGTTGCGTATAAATGGATTGTCCGATTTAAGTTAACTTTTTTTTAGTTGTGTTTGTCTTTGCCCAAGTAAACAACCTCGATAGATGACGCTGGTGTCGAGTTATATCTAAAAATCGTATTTATAGTCCGATTTCTATCATATTCTATATATGTATTTATGACGTTGAGCAACACCACCAGCTCCGTCAAAATCGGGTAGCACCTCTCCGAGCCGTTTGATACCAAACGAGGTTTCAGACAAGGTGACTCTTTGTCGTGCGATTTCTTTAACCTGATGCTGGAGAAGATAATTCAAGCCGCAGAACTAAATCGGTCAGGTACCATCTTTTATAAGAGTGTGCAGCTGCTAGCGTACGCCGATGACATTGACATCATCGGCCTTAACAACCGCGCAGTTAGTTCTGCCTTCTCCAAACTGGATAGAGAAGCGAAGCGAATGGGTCTGGAGGTGAACGAGGGCAAGACGAAGTATCTCCTGTCATCAAATAGACAGTCGGCAAATTCACGACTGGGATCAAACATCACTGTTGACAGTTATAACTTTGGAAAAGTAGAGGACTTCGTTTACTTAGGAACCAGCATTAACACCAATAACAGCGTCAGCCTTGAAATCCAACGCAGAATCTCTCTTGCCAACAAGTCCTATTGTATGGCGCAGAAGCATGGACGATGACAACATCAGATGAGAGGGCTCTTGGAGTGTACAAGAGAAATATTCTTCAAAAGATTTATGGACCTTTGCGTCTTTGCGACGGCGAATACCGCGTACGATGGAACGATGAGCTGTACGAGCTGTACAAGGACGTAAACACAGTGCAGCGGATTAAGAATCAGCGGCTCCGCTGGCTAGGTCACGTCGTTCGAATGGATGAAATAGCTCCAGCCCTGAAGGTTTTTGACACGGTACTCGCGGGTGGTAGCAGAGGAAAAGGAAGACCTCCTTTGCGTTGGAAAGACCAAGTGGAAAAAGACTTGGCTATACTTGGGATTTCCAATTGGCGCCTGTAAGCAAAAGATAGGGATTGCTGGCGTGCTTTGTTGACCTCGGCCAAAATCGCTTAGGCGGTTGATGCGCCAATTAAGTAAGTAAGTAACAGATAAATATACATCTTAACTGGGACGACGAAATAATGCTTTTATATTCATCAAAGCTGCATTTTTAACTTCGAAAATCTGCTATGAGTAAAAAGAAAAGAGGAAGCTACGAAAACGAATGCGAAATTTAGCTGGCAGTTTCATTCAAAAAGTGTTTCATATATTTCTAATAAATTTTGGGCGGGACGAAGTTCGTCAGGTCTTCTAGTATTTAAATATAATAAATTATTTTATTTTGTTTATTTTCATTTAGTTTTAATTTTTGAGTATCCATATGGAAATCTAAATTTGGAACTCTGTCACGCGTCACGCGTCAAACGTCTCAAATCGGGATCAAATGTCGATCGATTTAGAGGGTGAGACTGAGAAAAGTCGTCCATTTGAGAACCTCTCTAATGTACGAGTACGTACAATGTGAGTCACTGTGTGCTTAGCATAATCGTGATGAACTGCATGCTCGTCGACTTAAACTTACTACATATGTACATTTGTATCATAGATATATACACATGTACATGAAGACATACACTGTACTTCAAATTAAAAGGTCAACACATTTTGAAAATTATTCACAAATCAAATATTTTTTTAATGATTTAATTTTCACTAAAATAAATAGCTTGTAATTTTTAAGAAAGTTTGTTTTATTTTATTATTTGTATAAAGTTGAAAACTCAAGTTTATATGGTTTCTATTAGAGAGTGAACTGTATTTCAATAGAAAAATTTTCAAAAATATATTTTAAATATTTTAAAGTTTTAAAAATATTTTGTACTTTTCGAGTATGTGGTTAACAGCCCATTAAATTTTAACCAGAATTTCATACTTTAAATAAATAATATTTTGGTGGGGAATGCAATTGTGTGGAAAATTAAATTTTAATAAGAAAAAGTGCAAATTTCAAGTATCTAAGAAATCCCATTAATTTTTGGTAGCTTTTTTATGATTTTCTATAATTTTTATTTATCAAAAATTTAAGAATATTACTAAGTAAAACTGCATTTTCAGAATAAATTTCGCTTCAATTTACGCCTTTTATTAAATACTATATAAGGTTGAAAATGTTGATTTATATGCTATATTAAGTAATAAGAAAAATTTCAAAAAAATATATCCATTAAAAGTAAATTGAACAAAATAAAAATAGACAACACTTGTCAAAATTTCACATTTCCATTATTTATTCCGCCAGTGTATAAAAATATTTTATTATACGTACATATGTACATACATATATATAAACTATCTTAATAGAATTATTTGCTCGCACACATGAAATTATTTTCCTTTGTATAAGTTTGACTGCTGCAATAAAGGGCAGTGGCTGAGTCAAAAAATGTGGTTCAAATCAAGGCACATCAAATAGGTAGCCGCAGCAAACTTTTTTTTTTGAACTTTTTTCATATTTTATTTTAGTTTGAATTGTCAAATTTTGAATTTCGTTGTGATAAGAATGCTTTCAGTACAATTCAAGGTAGTTGATAAAATATTTTTGAAAGTTTAGCTTTTAAAAGCAAAAACAAAATATACAGAGCTCAAATTTTTTTTTTTTCAATTTTTCTACTGCTGCTACCTATTGAATGTGCCTTGGTTCAAATACTGAATAATTAAATTATAAAACTAGGCAACGCTTTTCTAAAATATTTTTAGACTTTTGATACAAAAACTTAAATCATTTGACTTAAGTGCATTTTCAAATAAGTGACATCTCGATAAAAATTAATTGAGTTAAAATGCTCTTAATTTTATATTAAAATTTAAATAATATTTCATCTTTAGCTCATTATGCATAATTCATTAATTAATACGATAGCAAACGTTATTTAAACATATTTTGTTATTAAAGATTTCTGAAAGGGAACTACAAAACTGTAATATTAAAAAATATATATATTTTGCACTGTTTGTAACTCAGTTAAAATTATATTAGATGAAAAACTTTAATCTACTTTTTGAAACCACTTGTAGTACATGTGCTTCAATTTTGAAAAAAAAATCGTAGTTTAAACAAGTAGCAACACTTTTGAAAGCTTGCCATTTGTAATAACTTTTATGAATATGCACTTATATGTTTATATTGATAAAAAAAATTTCTGTAGGTTTTTAGCTTCATAAGAAAAAAAAACTTTTAGATTGCTACGGTTAATATTTGGTATATAACTCTGGAAACTGGGACGTATTTATCGCAGACATACCCGAGCGTACTTGGACACAAGAATGAAAAGAGGAATCGATTTAGCCCTGACTGTCTGTCCGTCCGTCCGTCCGTCTGTCCGTGGTTACAATAACTTTAGATATCTCAATGAAATTTGGTACATAGATTGGTCTTTGAACATGGTTAGTTGGTATTGAAATTGTCAAGATCGGTCAATAACCACCCCCACCTTCCATATAACGGAAGTTTTTGAAAAATGCAAAAACTCCGTTTTTTCGGTATCTATTACAGCCGCTGTGGTCGAGTTGGTAGCGGTGCGTGCTATAACTGGATATGCCAGTGAATTCGAGGTTCGAATCTCAGTCAGGGCAAGCAAAATTTTTATCATAGAAAAGGTTTTTTCTAATAGTGGTCACCCCTCGGCAGGCAATGGCAAATCTCCGAGGGTATTTCTGCCATGGAAAAGCTTCTCTTAAAATACATCTGCCATTCGGAGTCGGCACAGAATTGTAGGTCTCTCCATTTGTGGTATAATATAAAGACGCACACCACAAATGGTAGGAGAAGTTCGGCCAAACACTGAGCTATGTATATAGTGCACGCGCCAAAATTATATTATATATTATTACATCACATTGAGTGAAATTTGGTATTTAGAGCGATTTTGAACTAAGATATTTGGTTTTGTGAAATTATAAAAATGGGCGTTGCCACGCCCACTTATGACAAATTCTCAGTATCCCAATAACAGTATTAGTTCTCATCACAAAATTTGGTGGACATATTTTCCTTGATATCGCTATTATTATCGTAAAAAAAATTTTGAAATCGGATGATAACCACACCCACCTCCCATATAACGGAAATTTTGGAAAATGCAAAAGCTTCTTTTTTTTTGATATCTATTAAAAGAAATTGAGTGAAATTCGGTATTTGAAGCGATTTTGAACTAAGAAATAAGGTATTTATGATATTTTGAAATATGGGCGTTACAACGCCCACTTAGAAAGAAATATCTGTATCTCAATAACGGTGAAAGGTATCGTCACAAAATTTGGTGAACAAGATTTCATCAATATCGCTGTTAGCATCGTTAAAAATTTTTGAAATCGAACCATAACCGCCGATCCATAACAACTTCCATATAACGGAAATTTTGAAAAATGCAAAAAACTTCGTTTTTCAGAATTTATTGGAAGAAATTGAGTAAAGTTTAATACTAGATACCAAATGAGTTTTATTAAAACACATTTTAATTTGATTGGAGTAAAGGAAAAAATAAGAAAATAACAACAGTTTTTGTTTGACAAATAATGCAAATATCCACATTTTTAATAACAACGGCAGTACGCACTTTTATTATTATTGTTATGAGTTTGGCTTTGTAAAAAAATTCAGATTTTTTAAATTTTGTCGTTAGCATTGTTTCCCAGTATCATCTCGCCTTATGCATGAAATATTTTCTGGCATGGGGCATATTTTTCATAGCAAATTTTAAGCGCTTAAGAAAGATTACTTTGAACGATCGTTCTTTTTAGCTTTAATGCCGAGATATATGCAGTAAATACACACGTATTTAACTATACCACCCACAAACCCTGTTTAGCACCCCTTCGAGCAAGTCATAATTGATTTTGACTTGTATGCCTTCATTTGTCTGCGGTGAAGATTTATTTACTTAAACGTAATTTAAAAAAATATTTAACAGTTAGTTATACACAAGTATTCTTAAACGAGTAAAATAAGCACATACTCGTATCAGCAAAAAAAAAAAAAAAAAAAAAACCAACTACTACTTAGTAAAACCTCTGTATCTAGGTCACATCTACAAAATGAAAACATGCAAACAAACGTTGTTACAAATTAGTGAAATATTAAGTCACACGCTATTTTGAAAGATTTGCGTTTAAGTGTTTTGGCAGTTCTATAAATGCTTACACCAGGGTCGTCTACAGGACTCAGCCCAGGGGGAAGGGGGGTGCGGTGGATTTGAGTCTCTGGATTGAAATTTGATGAAAACGATTCACTTCTTTTCATATATGTACGTTAAATCAGTTAGGAAAGAAAAAACGTCGTTGTTTTTGAGTATATAAGGATCGTGTGCAGAGATTATATGTAAAAAGGGATACCGACTATGCAATACGCATTTGCCCACGGGGGGAGGGGCCTGTGTACATGTGTACTTATGACTTTGCAGAACTAACGCTTATGCTTTTACCAAGTTATCGACCATTTGCGCTTCTTAATCCGACAGTTTGGTGCGTGGATCAATTTTGCTGGCGCATCTTAACACGCCCACACGCACATCCACATGAATTTTGCAATACGGCGTATTAATGACTTAACGTCAATGAGTGTCGTAAATTTCATAAAATTTTTCGTGACAAATGGCGAAAATATTTGAAAGTTGAAAAGATAAGTATTATTGTTCGAGAAATTTGTTCTAAACATAATTTCTTCCAAGTTCTAAAGTAATGACTATAATATGGTGGTTCTACAAAACTAAAGGTTTTTTTTTTACTTGGAAGTATAGCCAAAAGAGTATAAGATGCTATCTTAAGAGATCTTATAAAAAGAGATATAAACAACTAATTTATGTCAGAATTGTAAAAAAACACTTCAATTAACATTAACCTTGGAGCTATGCCTCCCTGCTCCCTAAATATGAAAATAAGAACGTTAAAGCAAAGTTTTTAATAATTAGTTATTTCGTTTTTGTAAAAACAATTACAATCCTGAGGATGATTTCAAATTGAGGTGGAAATATCGACAAATTAAAATTCATCAAAAACGAATTTTTTAAATTTTATTAAATACTGGGCCTCGAGCTTATTGAATATTTTTATTATTAAATTGCCCTTTTCATCCGATTTACGTTAGTGAAATTTCTCTTTGTCTGTTTCGCTGAGGAAAATAGAAAATATGTCAATAGCAAAAAAAACATAGCTTAAAACGATTCCACGGAACAGATGCATGTGTACTCTCTCCACCTCTTTCATATGCGAACAGAATATTGACGAATTGGAGTCAAGGAGGCATCAACAGCCCTTATATTTCCGAACAGACACATCAGTTTTCTTCCATCTACTTAAGGCTATTACGACAGCTTGGAAGAAGTATATAATTTTGCAGAAAATATTCTCCATTTGTTCTGGATTGAGTTTAGGTCTGGTTTTTTCTTCACTCTCCTCTATAGCTTTCTTTACTTAAACTTTCTGTTAGACAAAATAGTTCTTACAGAATTAAGGTCAATGGGGGCAAAATATCGCTGTCGGAGTTTTAAGAATCATTAGAAACACTTCAACGATTATATCTAACAATCAATCAATATCATCATATGTAGGTAGCTATTGGCATTAATATCGATACCTTTATTTTTTCTTCGTCGCACCTATTATTGTTATAAACTTCATCTACAAGCGGATTTTATCGATAAAGAATTGGCCTTCAACTAATGAATGATAACCATGTTTATAAATTTTATATAAATTTTGTTTGCTTGCTTGGCGACATGCTAAAATTCGTATTTTCAATTCCTAATATTTTGCTTCTTCTCTTACAGTAATTAAAACTGGCGTCTACACTGCGTATGAGTGAAACGGCAGCCGAGGCAGAGAAGTTTCGTATAGACGCGCGAGACAAATCAACGAAAGGCGGTAGAAGTGGAGAGCGCGACCACAGCTCGAGGGGTGATAATAACCGTTAACACATTTTATCGCAACACTGTTGCAGCTATTCGTATTTTAGTGTTGTCACACTGCCGCATTAACTGCCAACAAAATGATGCGCGACGTCTCCAGTTCGACACTGGGTCGGGAGGAAGAGCGCAAGCCGCTTATGGCCGCGTATATGTTTCAGCGGCGCGTACTGCTCGGTTGCAGCCTGCTAATGGTGTTCTCGCTCATCATGTGGATTGTGGCGCTTTCAACGGATCATTGGGTGATCATAACGGGAGGAAATGGTAAATTGACTTAGCAAATATTTTTGGCAAATTACTTGTACGAGTATATGAAAATAAATATATTTTTTTCATTTGTTTATGCGATAATATGTACACATATGCGTAAGTATATGAGTTGAACGGTGCCAAAGAAAATATGTATGTGTATGTAGATATTAATTTGAATAACAAATAATATGCACACCCACAAGCAACTAAGCTGACAAATTTTGCAAATAACGGCGATGTAATTACCCAAGTTGTGTTAGCGCCTTAGTGGCGATATTATTTCTGCGTTGTTATTTTTATTCTTATTTCTTTTGAAAGATTGCAAAAAATTCAGCATTGTGTTCGAAAATTTCAAAATTTTATGGTGAGCTGTTAGTGATACAAAATTTTAATAGTATATTTCGGCAGATATTTACACACACATATTTAGCGTACGTAGTAAAAACGCTTTATAGCAACGTTTTCCCGCAAAATACGTTGTAGCATAGACTTCCGCGCTTAAATTTTGTCTTTGTACTTGCATTTCGCCGTTTTTGCACGTTTCAGCATCTTTGCAGTATTTGCTAGGCATTTCTAATTAGTTAAAAAATATTTTGCTTTTGAATTTAATGTCTGTTTACATTTACGATGGCGCAATCCTTTAATGACAATTATCCAACTAAATGATTTGTGCGATGAGATAAATTAAAATATTGTATTTGCTTTTATTTTTAAAATTCCATATTCTTTTTTTCTACTTAACGCAATAAGAAAACTTTCAGAAGAATGCTACTTAATGCACTTAGAGAGCCAAAAGAACTTTTGTTGAAAGAGCCACGCATATCAAAAATTGCATAGATATAAAAAAAGTAATTACGCAAACCATAACGTAAATTATTAAAGCTTTCCATCGTCTTAACAGTTGTTTCTCTCATAATAAGTCTAGAAAGGAACAAAAAAGCAAAACTGCATTTGATTCATTTACTAATTGTTGCATAATTTTGAAACCTAATTATTGAAAGCTTTCAGCTGAACTTTATAAAAGATAACATAACATAACTTCAGGTTGCTTCGATTTAAATTGATCAAATCGAAATTTAAGAAATCAATTTCATTTATGATTTTCTTCGCCTCACTGTAATGAGTTGAAGTGAGGTCAAGTGCAATGAGGAGAGGTGAGTGGACAGATGCTTAGGTGAGTAGAAATGTGGTTGGGTGAAGTGTGGTGAGGTTAAGTGAGGTGAAGTAGATTGAGATGAAGTTAGTGAAGGTGAAGTAAACGAAGTTAAGGGAAAATAAACTGAGGTAGGATAAAGTAAGGTTAGTTGAAGTGAAATAAATCAAGGTAATGTGAGTTGATAGATGCAGCAAGATGATGTGTTGTAAGTTCAGGCTAAGAAATGTGAAGTTATGTGACTTAATATACTTAATATAGGTGTGGTATTGTGTTGTGGGGAAGTAAAATGAGATGAAGTAAATTAAGGTGAGGTGAGGTGAGTTGGTAAGTTTAGGTGTTGTTCAGTTTTGGTGTGGTTTGTTGTGGTGAGACCGCGAAAGAAGTTTCACTCAATAATCCTTTTATAGTTCTGCAAACAAGCCCTTGAGAAGAATCGAATTCTGTGGTTACGCATTGTTCGGCTAAATCAATGGTTCACCCTATTTTCTGTATTAGATCTACGCTATATATTGATCTACACTATTTAGCTCATACATATGAAACAAAACAATTTGGAACGGTATTTATATTTTCTTTCATTTTAGGTATCTTCATACCGGAAACTCGCCGCTTCTTTATGTACTCACACTCCGGCTTGTGGCGCCATTGCCGCTACACCAAAACTCCCAACGCTTTGCCCACCGCCAATGTGGTGCGCAACTTTACCTCAATAGCTTATGTAAACCCCTCAACGCTCGCGGATGCCAAAGTCAATACTTCAAACTTAGACTTTGTGCGCGAATTTAGTCAAGAAACCGTAGAAATGCCACTGACAAATTTCACTGAGGTCGCTAAACGACGAATGTTTGCTCACTGGGTGCGTGGTGATGAGGACGAATTTCAGATATTAAAGAAAGCCTTTCAAGATCTGGTGTTAAATACAAATGCAACACTTGCCGAAATAATACCAAAACCGGCCAAACCTATCGCCATTGATCCACTGAATGTACGAGATATAGAGGAGCGGCAGACATTTGGTACGGCACTACAGAAAGTGAAGGTCAATTTCACATCATACTATTTCGTCATACCGGAGGCAGCGCAATTGGCTATTTTTCAAGGTTGGAATGATAAGCCCTACGTGGCAAAGCTTTTTTGGCCTTATGTGCGTGATTTAGGCGTACCAGCGTTTGTATTGGACCCTCATCAGGTTATATTACAGTTGGTACCGCCGCTACCGCCAAGCAGTGGCCGCGAAGCGAATGGTTATGTTTACCAAACAAATGGTTAGTAGTATGAATAATTATTTAAAGTGAAATATAAAATGATTAAATTTGTAAACTCACCGTTAAAATTTTTGTAGAGCGTTGCAAAAATATTGATATGTTTCTCAATTCGAATGAACTGCGAAATGACCCCGGCATTGATATAGAACTGATGGGTAAGCATACGTTCGCACCAACATTTTGATCTGATTCACACGAACCTAATAATGAGCCTGTTTTTGCAGATTATATACGCACGCAGGCTTCATTTGCTTGCATCACCGTCTTTGTAATGAGTCTCGGCTCAGTGTTTTCATTTTACACTTTTATGAATCCGCGTTACATGTTCAAGCGACTGGCAGGTGGAATTCACTTGGTGTCCGCCTCAACCGCGGTGGTTGTGATTCAAGTGCTTATATCATCCGTTGACTACACTAGGACACACTTGTTTTACGCTTATCCCGATAATGCGGAACTGACGTAAGTATATTTATTTAAATTTCTCGCTTTCCATTTCTTTATTCAAGTTTCACAATACTCTATTGTTTAGATACCAAATCTTCAAATAACGAATATTACAAAACTAATAAGATTTTAAATTCGAAACGAATACTAAATACAAATATTTTTCTACATTCTTAACAGCACTTTATATATTATATTTAATGCTCTTCTTTTAAAAAGAATATTTTTATTAGTAATAGCATTTTGCTTAAAATTTCATAAACTGTCAAAATCGCGCTGGCAACGCTGATAAATTCATTTCCGGGAGGTGTAACTAAATCGCTCTAGCGTTCCGATTGCAACCTGTTCCGGGAGTGGTGATGCTATTCGGATTTTATTAAGAAAGAGGTTATACCAAATCTATTTGTTTGATCACAAGGTGACAAAAAAATACTTAAGCAACCATATACATATATGTATGTATGTCTATAATACTTATACATATGTATATTGGCAGTATCGACAAGTACAGTCAGCAAACATTATAATAATAATAATTTTGGCGCTTACACTATATAGCTCAGTATTTGGCCGATCTTCTCCTACCATTTGTGGAGTGCGTCTTTATATTCTACCACAAATGGAGGGACCTACAGTTTTGTGCCGACTCCGAACTGCAGATGTATTTAATGAGAAGCTTTTTCATGTCAGAAATACCCTCGGAGGTTTGCCATTGCCTGCCGACGGGTGACCACTATTAGAAAAAACTTTTTCTATAATTAAGATTTTGTTTGCCCTGACTGAGATTCGAACCTCGAACTCACCGGCATATCGAGTTAAAGCACGCACCGCTACCAACTTCAGTCAGCTACCAACCAAGTCAGCAAACATTACAGGACAAATATATACAAAATTAATAGAAAAACCAAGTAATCTTACTTAAAAATGTCACCTGAATTCAAACAAAAATTTCAGGGGCGTAGGCAAAAATTAGTTGTCGAACTCAAAATTTTATGAACGTTTCAAAATATTTTTCGTTTATTTATTTATTTATTTTTAACTATAGTTCATTTGTCCAAAGCCATAATTTTAAATAATATGCTATGTGCAATAATTAAAAATATTTATCAAAAAAGTTAACAAAAAACTCCAAATGAACGACATTGCGAATATTTTAAAAATATCACTACCATTTTGAGTTGAGTCATCATAATTGTTTTTCTCTTTAGTTGAATAGTCAATGATTAAATTTTTACTCAGTGAGAAATGGAAATTTATGAATATGCATATAAGTTAAATATTCACCTATAAAAAATTGCTTATCAATACAAATGAAATCGTCTTTGTTTAATTTCCAATTAGCTATGAAATAAAGTATAAGTAAGCATCGCCAAAATAGAGTAAAAGCATCCTCTTCAAATGTATTTCTTGGTGCTCCTGCGGATATGTCAAACTTAATTGTATGTGTTTTTCACATATATTCACAGATACTAATGCATGCGCATGCGCACAACGTACATTTGTACTAAAACCATCTCTCTTTGATTGCTGAATTTTTACACATTGCGCAATTAGGTTACTGCCAATATATACATATGTAAGTATTATACATAAACATACATATGTACGATTATATGTATGCAACGTATGCAATAAAAATTTTAATTTTTAAATTTCACTTACTGTCAGATTTTGATATTATTAAGTATTATGGTGTTCAGCACTTTTTGCATATACATAACTTATCGTACTTCACTCAAATATAGGTAGATATACAATCTGCATTATGGAGTAATATATGTATAAAGATATAAAAAATCAATAACAACACTTTTTTTACAAAAAATGTGCAGACTTTGTTCGATATTTTACTAAATACAGTTTAACCCACAATACATGTCTTTTTTCAGATACGGATATGGCGTATACTTTGCTTGGTTTACTTTTGTGGTGAATCTTATGTGTGGTCTACTATTTATTTGGTATTCAGGCAAAAAGAAGGGTGCTAAGGCGCCAACCGATGAAATTGCTATGGCTGATGAACCCACAATAATGGGCAGATAATATACTGAAAAATAACTAATGAGTTAAAGGTTAAAGTACTATGAATCTGAATAATGTCCACCGATTATCCGTGTACCTTAAGATACTCACTCATATGCTTCGAAACTGTGCTTTCTTGTGCACGGAAAAGAAGATGACAAAAATAACTTGGTCTAACCAATATTGACTTGCCGAAAGACAAAAATACATCACCAACTTTAACGATCAAATAGCGGAGGTCAACGTGGTTAAAAAATTAAAATTAGTCCGAACTTTTTGCAAGGAATTAGTTTTATACTAATAAAATTTTTATTGTTCCTATACGACTAATATTTTTTAATTACCGACTAAAGAAATAAGCAATTTTTACCTACATTAGAATGTAGATATGTAAAATATACTATAATATGAGCAATCAAATTGAAATTCAAAAGTCACTATTTTTAAAAACTAATTAGATATACATACATACATATGTGTATGTATGCACATGTCAAGCTTCCAATGTTAGCAATGAATGTATGTACACAGACTTAAAGCACGTACTTATATTTTAACAAACACGTATATATGTATGTATATGTGCTTGTGTGTTTGTATATATGTTTATGCACTTTAAAATTGTTACTTGTTGAATTAAGTTTTTAAGCAAACAAAACTGTTAATCATTTTGATTTAAAAAAATATCAGCAATTTATTGACGAATATCAATTTATTTGAAAAAAAAGTTATTTTCTTGAATAATGCAAATCAATACAAACATAAGTTTCTCCTATTTTTTTTTTCTATTTAAAATAAACAATTTATGTATTAATAGTGGAATTTATGTATTAATAGTGGAAGTTGATTAACTTTTTTTCAATGGGCAAATGATAGTGATAAGTACCTAAACCATTACTTTGGACTATTGAATCTGTCATTTTGTATTTTTCGCATAATAAAATGTTACTACTAAATCTGATATTCACGTGCGAAAGAAATGTACTATCAAAAATTTCGCGGTACATACAATTTGTATGGAATCGATTTTTCAATTATATTGGGTTGAGCTGCTAAAAACCAATCTTCCCTACAAGACACCACTATCCGAATCTTTTATTGCGATATTTGGTTTTGGTATTCTAACTCTTGCTTAACAAAAATAATGGCAGGTCGACTCAAACCAGGATACAAAGTATAAAGCCT
This sequence comes from Philophylla caesio, assembly GCA_963971545.1. Lineage (NCBI taxonomy): Eukaryota > Metazoa > Arthropoda > Insecta > Diptera > Tephritidae > Philophylla > Philophylla caesio. The sequence continues at coordinate 95,868,418 of OZ020606.1, read as the reverse complement.
GGAATAGCCAACATGATCATCAAATTGCCCCTTAAGGATCCTCTAGTCATTTATTTTAATATTAGTGAACGAGCCTTAGCAGCAATTTTTATGAAATTGTTTCATAAAGGATGACATCCTTTTTTTATAATTGGATACACACATTTGCAAACCTTAACATTATCATTTCTTAGCAGAAATGCGAGACTACATTTCCTATATTAAAAAAGCCTCCAATAAATATTTAAGAACAGTTAAAAAATGTTCACTTAAACATTATCATCTTCAATTGATATTTTGTATTGCATTTTGTAACTGACTCAAGTATTTGATTTGCAAATAAGGTATTCCCTTTTCGGTCATATGGCAAGGCTTGTTGAAATGGCAAACACAGCGACTTCGCAAACAAGATGTATCTAGTAACGGGCGGTCTTCACCTGCTTCCAATTGTCGCTTGCTTTCTGCTTCTTGTCGTCGCAAGCGAGAGAGAGATTTGTTCACTGGGCATTTTGAAAGCATACTTTTTCATTTGCAACATGTCGTAGAGCAAGAAGGCTCGTGTCCTGCGTGCTTTTCAAACTCCAAACCCACTTATATTGTCGGTATAAATTAATTAATTTACAAAGATCAGTAACGCGACACTCGATTTTATCAATATATCTTATTAAAAGGCTTTTTTGTGCTCGAAGAGCCTATTATAAACGATGTTGCCACAATGAAAGATGCTACGAAATGCGAAAATGGCTGTCAGTTGAAAGCAAGCGAGCGCTCGCTTACCGATCGTTTTGCGAGACGAAGCATACTTTCAACTTTTTGCGGTCTTCACGTGCGACATGTCGCTTGCTTTCAGAAGTAAGCGAGCATTGAAAGCAGGTGAAGACAGCAAGTAAGGCACATTAAACAGGTAGCAGCATTAGATAAAATATTTTGTGATTTGTTGTAGTCCATCACCCTTCAAAATATATACATATATCAAATTTGACTAGTTTGATAATTCTAAATGTAAACTAAATGTACGCCTTTCCACATTTTTCATGAAAACCCCATTTGTTTTCAACGCAAACAGTGCAAGACGCATCATACTACTATATACAACGGTAGCTAAATGTATGTTCTGGATATTAAAAACAAGATTCGAACTTTCCCCGTCTTTTATAACACAATGTCCTATTTCTGCGTATATACATATGTACATACGTATGTATGTTTTCAAATCACGCTTAAGCCAAATTTGTAGAAATTAAATATTATAATTATACAAAATGTAAACAAAGATTTTTTTTTTTAAATTGTGTTGTAAACAATGTTTGACTTGTTATGAACCACATATAAGAAAAAACTCCAATCAGCTGCTAACATTATACCATTGTGTATAATAACAAGTGAGATATCTTATTTGACAGTTGCATTTGACAGGATACATAAGCTGGCGTTTGACAGGGTACCTAGTTGGAAAAAGCTGAGCCTAATAAATACATTCGGGCAAAATGAACGGGGACGCCAGGGTTGCGAATTTACTTTGCAAAAACAGGTGCTCTCAGCAGTTCCAGATTTTGACGTTTATCGAAAAGATATCTCACTTGTTATTATACACAAAGCATTATAGCACCTGCTTATTGTACCATAAGTGGTATCGATAAAATACATGCTTCTTCTTTTCTTTTCAATTCATTTTCATTTCAGCATGCTTATGTCAAAAAATCAGCTCGTTTGCTTTCTTGTTTACTTCATTATATTCATACATTGATACAAACATAAAGCATAGTAGCCGTCTTTGACACAGCCATGCTGATTAACTAACTGTATGATATTGTAATATGCACATTAATTTAAAGAGCCTTCCTCCATTATTATTGGCCCTAAGGGCCAGTTTTTCAGTGCTGGTTTAAACTCAGTTTAAACTAAGTTTAGTTAAACTCAGTTTAAATTTAAACTTAGTTTCCTTGCGCTCAAATAAATTTGTTGCAACCAAAACGAAGCAGTTAGCAAACAGCTGATAAGTTAAACTAAGTTTAACCGAGCACAATCGGCCGTTTAAACTTAGTTTAAACTCCGTTTAAAGTTGACTGAAAAACTGCATTCTGAGTTTAAACTTAGTTTAAACGACAAACAGAGTTCAACTTGCACTGAAAAACTGGCCCTAAATATGTTATATAATTTTCAAAACTTTTGTTATTCGGAAAAAGTTATATTCATTCTCGAGCAACCCTGCGATGACACGTCTGCAGGCACGTCAGAATGACAGCTGAACTTCATATTTCAAGGAACGCAGTGGACGTGAAACACAAGTTGTGCTGCATTTGCGTGTTTTTAAGCAAATATTTCGTAAGAAATCTAGATAAATCATTGCCGATAAGGTGAGAAGTGAATAAAATTTAAATTATTTTAATAGAACAGTGCAACTAATATAGTATTCGAACGTACTCGCTCCGAAGAAAATCTATTTGTAATGACCATGTGTAATTTGCATATAAAAAAGCAGCAAACAAAAAAACCGGAAGCTTTATGTCAATGCACTGTATATGTGCGAAGGGGGCATGTTCTGGTTTATGAGAATAAATATAGAAATTTACTGCAATAAATAAACTTGCAGATATGATGCAAAGCTATATGTCCACTCGCCCTCCGATTGTAAAACTATTCTAATGCATGTGTGAATAAACGATGACGTACATGAGTGTTCACTTTTATGTCACAACTTGGTGCTTAACGATTTAATTCTTTGTTTTTGTACTTTATATTTATCGCTTGTAGACGCATTGAAAAATGGTTGCTGATAAGGAGAATATAGCAACCGCTGGCAGTTCGGCTGAAGGTGAGGCGACTTCAAAAAAAGGAGCAAAAAAACAAGCGAAGGAGGCATTAAAAGCTGCGAAGGTGAGAATAATCATAAAACAAAAATATATTACGATGGCTTGATTCACACTATAAACATTTTGTAGAAATCTGAGCAGAAAGCTGCAAATCCGGCCAATAACGGCGAGGATGGCGGTGAAGTCGTCGATGTGTCAGCTAATCGCTATGGTTCTGCTGGGCTTATTCAATCAAAAGAAAAATTCGAGGAACGAAAATTCGTGGCCGTTAACGATTTGAGCAAGCAAGTAAGCCAAGATGAACTAGTGTGGGTGCGTGGCCGAGTGCACACAACGCGTTCGAAAGGCAAACAATGTTTCCTAGTGTTGCGACAACAGAGTAGTACGGTGCAATGTATTTTGGCAGTAGGTGATCGGATTTCAAAACAAATGGTGAAATTTGCCGGCAAGTAAGTTGTCTCACATACAGGGGATAAATGTTTAGAAAAGTTCTGATGTGCATTAAAATTTTACAGTGTCAGCAAAGAAAGTATAATCGATGTTCAGGCTAAAGTCGTTGCAGTGCCCAATAAAATTGAGTCTTGTACCGAACAAACGATTGAATTATGTATCGAACAAATTTTCGTAGTGTCGCAGGCCAAACCGCAGTTGCCGTTACAAATTGAAGATGCTTCCCGTCCAGATAACGCAGATGTGCGTAGGAATACGATACACACGTTCAATATATATGAAAATGAAATTTTCTTGTATTTGTAGGATCCAGAAAGTCTCAATATCCGTGTAAACCAGGACACTCGTTTGGACAACCGCGTATTGGATTTGCGTACACCAGCAAATCAGGCTATCTTCCGTTTGGAGGCCGGCGTATGCCGTTTGTTCCGTGACATTTTAACCGCAAAAGGCTTCACGGAAATACACACGCCAAAAATTATATCCGCCGCCAGTGAAGGTGGTGCAAACGTATTCACAGTGAGCTACTTCAAAGGTGAGCCACTTTAAATTAACCTATTTTCCAAACTTGTTACGATTTATTTTGCAATTTACAGATTCAGCTTACTTGGCACAATCGCCTCAATTATACAAACAAATGGCTATAGCTGCTGACTTCGATAAAGTTTACACAGTGGGCGCAGTATTTCGTGCAGAAGATTCGAACACTCATCGCCACTTGACTGAATTTGTGGGTCTTGATTTGGAAATGGCTTTCAAGTATCACTATCATGAGGTGTTGCATACTATTGCCGATACGTTTACCGACATATTTAAAGGTCTGCGCGACAATTATAGTCGTGAAATTGCAGCGGTAAATGAACAATTCAAAGTTGAGGCATTTAAGTTTCTCGAACCACCACTGATACTGGAATTTGCAGAGGGTGTAAAAATGTTACGTGAAGCTGGTGTAGAAACCGGTGATGAAGAAGATTTATCTACTCCAAATGAAAAGTTGTTGGGTAGACTTGTGAAAGCAAAATACGATACTGATTTTTATGTTTTGGACAAATTTCCACTTTCGATACGTCCCTTCTATACGATGCCCGATCCCAACAATCCCCTGTATTCCAACTCGTACGATATGTTCATGCGTGGCGAGGAAATACTTTCGGGTGCGCAGCGTATACACGATCCCGAATTTCTAACGGAACGTGCCAAACATCATGGCATTGGTAAGTGTTGCAAGAGTTGTTAATAGCAATGTGTTCTCTACAATTTATACAATTTTCGCTGCAGATGTCTCAAAAATTGCTGCATATATTGAATCATTCCGTTTCGGCTGCCCACCACACGCAGGCGGTGGCATCGGCATGGAACGTGTCGTCATGCTCTATCTGGGACTCGACAATATTCGCAAGACTTCAATGTTCCCACGTGATCCAAAGCGATTAACGCCTTAAATACTTGTATATGCATACATACATATAGACCGCAGCAAAAATCACATACAATTGGAAAGAGATTTACGTAGATTTTTTACGAATTGGCATTAAAAACTACATATTTTCTACTGCGTGTTAATTCGCGCAAAATGAACTTTCGTTTTAATATTATTTGAATTCACTAAAGGTTGTGTTTTGTTTATATACTTAATTATTTACTTAATTGTTTGTCTATGCCTGCAGTTTTCTAATAACTGGTGCGGGATAGAGAACATATGTTTGTATGTATCTATTTCTATTACCGAAGACGAATAAAAAAATAAAGGTGTTTTTCGGACAAAACTGCTTACTCTAAAAATTCTAAAATATTTTTTTTTTTGTATAAAGTTTATAAAATAGGGTTTTATGGTTTTAGTTAGAAAATGAATGGTATTTTTATTGCAAATAATATAAAATAATAAAAAAAAAATTGTGCTATAATTTGTGAACAGAGTATTTGTAGATAGAAAATTTTTTAACACTTCTGAGAAAAAGTTCGTAACTTGAATTTATTGAATTTTATTTTAAAATTTTTAAACTAAGAAATTGATTTTTAAAGTCAGGCGATGATACCAAAGTTTCTACAGCCTGTTGCAAAGGTCATCGGCACAAAAAACTTTAGTATTTGCCGCACCGAAACTTGTGTGTACTTTTGTTGTCAGTGTAATTTTTGTGTAGACATGTATGTATGTACTTATTCAAGACTTAAAGTAAACGGCTTAAAAACGTCAAAAGAGAGAATTTACCGAGACGATTTGATAAGCTTTTTTAAAATGAGTATGAAGGTAGTAAACTATTTTACAAAAAAGTTGCAAGTCTTGTGCCGTACGAGATCGAATTCGATGTTTGTCAAATGAAATCGGGGCCGATTGAAAGGGGGAGAGGTGGTTGGTTGGCGGCCCCCCGTACGCAAATAAACGTATATGAAAAGAAGAGAATCGTATTCCTCAAATTTTATTCGTAACTGAATTTTCAAGTTAACCCCGTGGGATGAGACCTGCGCACGGCCCTGAATGATATTATAGTATAATCTCAAGATTGATATAGAAGAGATTGTGCCGACAGCTAACAAAAATAATTCAATAACTTCACAAAAAACTTTAATTAAACCTTTAAAATTATAGAACACCAAATATCCACTTCACTCGTGTTGAAATTTTAAAGAAACTCTGCCCATGTGACGTCATTTTGAGCAGCTGAATGCCAATATCGTAAAGCAAAAAAGTAACGGCGTAATCTCTTATTTATCAATATTATTTAATACTTATATGTATGTACTTATGTATATTGGCAGTATCAACAAGTGCTGTCAGCAATGAAACTTGAATTCAAAAGAAAATCCAGTGGCGGTACGCTTAGAAAGTTTTTGAATTTCCCTGTATATTGTCAAATTTTTGAATACAATAAATTGCAGAAATTTCGCACAGATGCTTTTTATTTGAAAAAAAAACAAGAGATAAAGCAAAAAATATAACATTGCAAGAGTGCATTACAAGAGTTTCATTGCCCTATCTATGTTGACAATGTTGTTCGCTATATCGCTGAATTTGTGGCATCAAAAATGCATCTAGAGATGTTTGCAATATCTGTATATTTAACATCAGAAAAAATTTGAGACAATTACTGAACAAAAGCCCGGTCAAAACTGCAAAATTAATTTTGGCAAATAAAATTTTCCACAGGTACTGCCTTTTCAAATAAAATAATGGACGATCACATAGCGATTGAAACTTAATTAAGCAATGAGGTACTCAACAATCACCGCACTCAATTAATTAAAAAAGTTATAGATAAGTTTTTACCTGGATATTCGTTTGTTTTTTGATAGCGTAAAATCTGCCGAACAGAAGGTTTACATTACAAATAAATTCACAAAATTAATATTGTTTCGCAACCAATAAGTGGTTTAGCCAAAAAATTAGTTAATGTAGATAAGTGGTTTTACGGAGACTCATATTCAAAGAATTCCAAATGAATAGCATTGCGAATATTGTAAAGGGATACTGTGCAATTTTTGCCACTATAGTTTTTTGTCTCTTTAGTAACTAAAGTTTAGTTGAATAATCAATGAGTAAATATTTACTTAGCTAAAACTGAATTTAAATACACATGAATTAAATATTCTTAAATAAAAAATTGCTAATCGTTATAAATGAAATCGTGTTTGTTTGATTTCTAAGGGCCAGTTTTTCAGTGCTGGTTTAAACTCAGTTTAAATTTAAACTTAGTTTTCTTGTGCTCAATTAAATTTGTTGCAACCAAAACGAAATAGGCAGCACGCAGCTGATAAGTTAAACTAAGTTTAACTGTGCGCAATCGGCCGTTTAAACTCAGTTTAAACTCCGTTTAAGGTTGACTGAAAAACTGCATACTGAGTTTAAACTTAGTTTAAACGACAAACAGAGTTCAACTTGCACTGAAAAACTGGCCCTAAGTAGATACCAAGGCACATTAAACAGGTAGCAGCATTAAAGAAAATGCAACTCTGGTGTATATGTAGATATAAAAACACTTGACGAGTTTGATAAATCTAAATGTAAACAAAATGTACGCGTTACAACATTTTGATTGGAAAATACATTTATTTCAATGCAAACAGTACACGACGCATCCTACTTGAACGGATCCTTAGGAAGCAATGCTCCTGATCACAAAATTCTGGAAAGACTCACGAGGTATGCCTTCAAGAAGGCAAAAAATTCACTTAACTGTTTGCAGAAAGCGGCATGCCCAAACTCTGTTCCAATTGGATATTAAATCAATAACCGACCTTTCCCCGTCTTTTACAAAACAATCTCCCTTTTCTGGGTATGTGTATACATACATATATACATACATATGTACATGCGAATTAAGGTTTCCTAAATCACGTTAACGCAAAATTTGTTTAAATTAGAAATTAGAAATATACAAAATGTAATCAAATATTGTTTTGTAAAGAAAGTTTTTTTTGTTTGTTTTGAAAGTACAAATTTTGTGTTTTGTAAACAAAGTTGAACTTGTTATGGACCACATAAACGAAAAAATTTCAATCAGCTGATATCATTATACTACCTGTTTATTTTACCATGGTATAATACTTTACTTTGTATGAGTAAACTTCGTCAAAAAAGGGTATAAGCCATAAGCCCCCCACAGTGAAGTAACCCTCTTCAAATGTATTTTTTGGCGCAACTGTTGACATATCTGCAACATATCGCTTTTATGTGTCACATGTATTCACAGATCCTAATCCATGTAAAACCTGCGCATGCGCTCAACGTTCGTTTGTACTAAAACCATATCCCTTTGATTGCTTAATTTTTACAGATTGCGCAGACAGGTTACTGCCAATATATATGTACATAAGCATTATATATACATACATATGTGTCAGAATCAGTGGTATGAAAGAGTTAAGGTACCCAAAGAACGTTAATAACAATGAAGGTTCAAGTTCCGTTCCGTTCCGCTAACAAAACATTACGGCCTTTTTCACCATATTGGAACGAATTCGACATTGGTTAATTGATATAAGAATCCAAATCGATCCAATTGGATTTTGTTGTAGTGAAATAAGTAGTCGATAAAGCTTGCCACTGGGAGCGTTCTTGATTGAAATTTCATATACGAATAATATTTGATGAATACTCTTCATATGCCCACGGGGGGAGTTGAGGGTTTCAACCCCCAAAACCTCCCCCGTGCTAACGGGCCTGATTGTGGGTATCTCGTCGATAATAAATTTAACAGACCTAAGGCCAAACTGAAACGGTCCAATTGGGTCATTGGAATAATAATAAAAATAAATAAATATTTTAAATATAGTTAGACAACTGCAAATATTTGCATTGTTGAGACTTCTTCGCCAAATTTTTTTTTTTTTTTTTGGTGAATGCTATTTTTTTCAGAAAGCCTTCCCTTTCCACTCGTATTTCAAAAGCATCTAATTTCTGGGTGCGCTTTAACTTAAGAAGCCACTCCTGTTCTGTTCCGCTTACACAAATTCTCGACTTCTTTTACTAGGCCAGGGTGGTTACTCTGTAGTTCGAATCGAAAATAAATTACATACGATAGCTTCTGATTTTTTACTCTGAATCATCCCAGGGGGCTACTAAGTATTAATTTTACGACCATTTATGAAAAATTTTAATTCTATATTTTTTTTTGTCGAATGGTGGGTACATATTACCAAAGAACGTATATTACGTATTATGTACGTATGTATTTTGGTGTTATATAGTAGTAGTCTGAGAATAACTACGTATCTCAAATATAGCCAAATCGACTTTGTTTTTCATATAACAAATGTTGCTGATGGTTTCGGTCTGGATAACGTTTCATTTGAAATTGTTTATAAATATAATAACGTGGAGAATCAAATTCTTTATGTTCCACGCCTTTCCTATATCTCGGTATGTTTAGCGTGGACCTGGTTATGATGTACAATCGTACAAAAAAAGTTTTTATACAAGTTGCGGAGAATGACGTATTCTGAAACTTTGCAACTAAAGTGCAGGAGACAGCCCAGTGGGGGCGGTGGGTTGTGGGGTTTTTTGGATTGAAATTTCATATTCGAATAAAAGTTAATGAATACGATTCACTTCTTTTCATATATGTACGTTAATTTGCCCACAGGGGGTTTCATCCCCCAAACCCCCTGCCCGTGCGCACGGACCTGATAGTAGGATGACACATAATTTGAAACCAAAATTGGCGAAAATCGTGAATATGTATCAACTTGTCACACTAAAAATTGTAAATAAAAATATGTGGGGAATAAAGTTCTCTTTAAAATTGATTTTTAATTTTTCCAATCTTAAAATTTCGTGTTAAAAAGAATATGTGTCAAAAGATTCGACCTGCTAATGTTATTTATGAATTTAGGGATTTTTTCCATACCATATAACGCCTGAATAAATTTAATTTTAAAATGTGTGAAGGGGTTCCGCACCCCACAAACTTGGTTTTTTTTTATTGTTTTTGATGTTAAATCGCAAATGTGTCAAACTCAAAATTTGAAATCAAAGAAAGTGAATTGGGGAAAGTTCCTAAAATAGTCTTGATATGATTTCGAACTAATCCTGAATAAGTCACGTCCTTCAAGAATTTTTTTTTTACTCTCTAACCCCCGAATTCTGTAAGCAGTCTCAGTCTCTAATAGAGACAGAAGTCACAATTTTATTCTATTTGGCTTTCTTTAGTTTCAAAATAAGGCCTCTACTTAGTCTCAAAATAAAGCCTCTAAATAGGACCTGGTGATGAGCAGGTCACAAAAACTTGAAATAAAACAAAAGAACAAAACGTGAAAGCGAGGAAAAGCAATAATCTCTAACTCATTTTGAGACTTGAGATGAGGCTGAGTTACTGATTTCGGATATACATAGGTCTAAAAAAAATGCACTGTAGATTTCTCTCGCTGATAATTATTAAGAAAAGATGAATACTTAAAGTCGTACTCATCCATGACTTCAAAAATTTTAATAGATGGTTTTTTTCAACCTCCACCATGTTATAATTATTATTATGGATCTCTGATAAAAATCCAAGTTGCTCAATCAGGGACGGATACAGGGGAGGGGTCCTGGGTGTCTGGACCCCCTGCCCCAAAATATCGATGGTCTTAGAAAATTTCAACCGTGTTTTCAAATTCATAGCACACACATAAACTCACTCTACACAAAAACATAAAAATTATTACCCAGCAACTGGAATACAAATGGATTGCCTTATTCAAATAGAATTTAATTGATTTTGTTTGAGAATTCTCATTTTAAGACAATGAATTACAATATTCCTTTTTTTATTATATTTAATTGAGTGGTACATATAAATTAATTAAATAAAATAAAAATATCGCTATTCTAATACCCTTAACTGGCGTCTATCATGGAATGATATTTGATGACCGGATAATTAAAGTGCGTGAGGTGACTGAGGTTGTAGGCATCTCAACTCAAAAAAAAGAGCGAGAATGTACACGTGTGTTGTCACCATGGCTAAAATCCATGCGACAATTTTCTATTTCCAAACCTGAAGAAATGGCTATGTGGTAAAAGGTTTGGGTCAAAATAAAATAATTGGAAAAAAAATATGGACTAAGTGTATAGAGTTAAATGGATATTATGTTGATAAAGATAATGTTTTTTGCCGAAAAAGGATATTTTATTCAAAAAGTTAATGACTTATCAAACCGCCTTCGTAATTTGCAATTTTACCAACACATTTACCGATTTTTTACGGAGATTGAGGACGAATCTGCGCTGCTAAATATTCATCGAGACATTGAGGTTACTGGTGACCAAATACTAGATATTTTGGCAAAGAAAAAGAAGGGAATCGATAAAGCAATTTAAATCTCTGACGTTTTATGATTATACTGATTCAAATGAAATAATCATAGCCTAACGATGCCTTTATAAAAATGCATTCAACATTTTACCTAATCTCATTAATTCCATGTTAATAATAGATTATAATCAAACATCCAAAATATGTAAAATATCGTAAAAAGTTGAAAATAAATTAACCCCCCAACAATATTTTCTGGATCCGTCCCTGTGCTCAATACATAAAACTAGCTAGAGCGTATTTAAGTGAACTCGTGGCTACTATAGGTGCCACATACATACCTACCCAAAAAAAAAACATACATTTATATTTATGCATTAAAGTTGATTTCGACAACCTCCTCTTTTTGAAGTGCTTCTTTCGAAATTCATGTGCATTTACCTGCCATTCGTGACCTTTACAAGATTTTCTGCTGATGTAGAGTGCTGTCATATCGGAGCAGCGACCACAGTGGCCGCAAGCAGCGAAGGTGTGTCAGACGTATTCCAACTGCATTTGCAGTTTGAGCGACGCCATTTTCTTTGGCTTGCATCAATATAAAACAAAAAAAAGAAAAACGAAAACTACCCCATCCAACTGTATACCTTTCATACGTTTAAGAACACAACACTCCATGCATGCACTTTCCATCCTTGTCTCGCACATGCTCTCATAATTTCTCTCGCACATTTCCATACCACGATGAACAAATGTCCCGCTAACTTTTTTCAAAATGAACGCCAATTCTGCATTCCTACACCATAATACGCAATTAATAATATTAATTTCAAGTGAGGCGTGTCGCAAATATCACACACTTGCAATGCAACTATTGTATGTGAAACAGGTTTTCAGCCAATCAGCGCATAGTTTGCACAAATTCATTGCCACCATATAGTGTGAGCTCTTTCTCGCCACTATCGCTATACGGAAAATTTTATTGCGCTGTCGGCACAACAGAAAGGCAAACGAAAAATTAGCAGCTGCAGATTGACAGTGTTGCTTGTGTCACAGCGCATGGTGAATGCGTATCTCGGCTGTTTCGAAATCGTTTTTGTTTGGCTGTAAAGTGCATGCACGTACTAAGTACGTTGCGCGTAGATAAGCAGCAGCAGCATCTGTGGAAGGGAAGGCCAGCGCGTCGCATCCGCGTTGTCATTCAAATTCAGTGCAGCTGTAGTTCAATCAATAGCAGCAACAATGTTGCGCAATTAAACGTGAAGCGCGACAATTAGGTAAATTTTTGTGAATTCCAAGCGATACTCAATTCATGTGCTGCTAGTGAACGGGTCGCGCAAGCCGGAAAACGAAAGTGTTCGCACAATAGTAAAAAAAAAAAACACACAATTCCTACATACCTACTCACTCATTAACGAGCTTCTTCACATACTTTTTCTAGCTTAACATTAGCCTGCGCGCGTTCGCCGACCTTTGCGTGTAACAATTCAAATATTTCAAATATTTTGGAATTTGACATTGGTGATTTGCTTGGGTTTTTATTTTTTTATTTTGTTATTGACGAAGACTCGATAGCAAAAATTCTTGTCGTCTTATCAACAATTTTGCGTGCAGCTGATGGAATTTATGAGTTTATTTAAAAAATGTTCACGTGATTTTTTTGTGACTTTGCTGAAAAACGAATTTTAACGTTTTGCTGAAAATGTGTGTGAGTGTTTGCCACTTTCGTGAAATGTGTTATGCAAAATGAGTTCGGTGAATAATCGTCATTTTAAATAGATAACAAAAAAAAAAAAAAGAAAAGTGAACTTAAAATAACTTAAAATAATGCATGGAATTAGAGATATATGAAATTAAAGTTAAAATAAAACAACAAATTATTTAAGAAAAACATTCATACTGCTGAGAAGGATTACATTGCAGGTACATATAAAGTATAAGAGAATTTTATTAACTAAGTTGCGCCGGAAAATAAAAAAGTTTGCATTTTCAAGTTAGACCCGCGTTTAAGGTGAGAACTCTCAGCTCGAAAATGGCAATATTCGAGTTAATTTACTAGCTAGAAGCATCAAAATTCTAACTCCAAGTCCGTTAGTATGGGAACCCAAAACCGCCAACCTTCCGAAAAACAACGCCACAATTTCACTTCTCAAAATTTCTTGCCATTTTGATTGAATTCAATTATATTTATTAAAAATACATCGAATTACTTCATAAAATTTGAAAAAAAAAAATGTTATCCGCATTTAATCTATTTTTTAAAAGAATAACTCAAAACATTTCCATTACAATTTTTTCAATTTCAAATTGAAATTATCAAATTTTTTAAGAAATTTGAAAAGTGGAATTGTGTTATGTTCTCATATGAAGCTCTTCAACTTCGCCTGCGCTGCTTCTATAACTTTATTAAGGTGTGTTGATTTTACAGTTTTTCAGAAAAACGGAAGCTTAACCGCATCGGTTGATGAAGACTTTCAAAGTTGCAAATCGAAGATGTATATATTTAATATCCACAAAAATAGTATTTTATTCAAAGCAGAAAAGTACCTAGAAATTAATGGAAAAATCGTCGTGTAGCGAGACAAGCTCTCTTGATGTCTCCAAGTTACCTACTAAATTTTGTAACTCTTTCATATGTACTAGGTATAATAAAACTGTAGCGCAGTAATGTCGGCAGATTACAAATATCTTGAAAATAATGCTCGTAGGTGTAGAAGACATTCGGACAATTTTTAGAATTCTAGTATGTTTGCTTATCTCTTTGAACTTCTTTTTTTAAGGCTCTGTCAAAAAAAAAAAAAAATGGTATGTACCTACGTGGCCTTTTTAATTTTCATGCGAATGTTAAAAATTTTCATTGAAACTTTCTTAGTAAAAACATAAATGAAAGAAAAACGCGCAGTTTGTAAGGACTTCGATTTTTATTTTTTGCAAAAATGTGGGAAATCTTTTGGAAATCTATTAAACACTTATAATTAATTTTTGCAAACAATATTGGTTAAATTTCCCATAGTGCATCGTAGAACATTTTCTCCGCTATATTGTTTCCAGAATGTTTTTGCTCTGTGGCTTGTGATTCTTTTACTGGCCATTAATCTTTGACTACGGTTAAAAGGGGCGAGAGTTTTGAAGCTAATCAAACCTGTTTCTTTCAAGGCCGTAAATAAAGTATTTTTAAAAATGTCATCATTATTATTTTTTCATCATCATCATTATTTTTCATTGCGAAAGCCAGTTTTCACTGAAAGCTACTTAAAAACTCAAGTTTCATTCATTCTAATTGCCATCACCAATGGTTTATTCGACATATTTATCGAAATGGAAGACATATTTTGCGACCTCTCATTTATCAATTTTGGAAAACGTCTGTAAGTTAATAAATAACAAGAATGTACCTATTGTATTTAATTCAATTTATTTATGCAGTTTAGCAACCTACCATTCTCATTAATGTTTTGGAAAAGAAATCTCAATAAAAACACTCTGAAACGGTGCGAACACATTTTTTTTCAAATCATAGCAACTTTCAACTTTAACTCTGAACAATTTACAGCGGAAGCATAGTTTTCTTTTTCTTCGTTAAATGGTTTAGCTATCTCCTTCCACTTCGAAGAATCAACTGGCTCTTGTTCTTCAGATAAGCGCTTCACCGGCGATTAAAAAAAAGCAGGCCCTTATTCGACATAGGACCGGTTACTTAATGTCTAATTGAAATTACTGGCGGTGAGCATCAATTAAGCTTATTATTCAGCGCTTACTTATCTGCCGGATGGTCTTCACCGGTTCTTTTAGTTCCGATTAAGCTTCTAACCGCGCATTGAGTAACCGGCTCTTAAATTATTATTCTAAGGACTGGTTTCTTATAGACTGCTTAAAATTATCGGTAGGTACATTCACCTTTAAATTCACTGCTTACATATTGGGCAAAGTTTTGCTCGATAACAAAATTAGCCATGACCAGCAATCAATCCAAATCAAGAGCGTTTTCGAAAATTTTCTGTCGAAGTCAAAAAGAAAAACAAAAAGATAACGAAAGGAAATTTTCCATAACTTGCCAAATTCCATTCGGGGAAGACAAATCAGCAGAGTTTCTTTGCACATTATTGCTTTTTTCTCATTTCAACGCGCCTGACTAGTGTAAACTGCAAAATGCAATTTATACAAAATACCAGATTCCCAAAAAAAATTTCTTTTTTTACAATTGTAACCTTATGTCTATAAACTCACAAATCTTCTTGATTTAAACGCGGGTGATCGCAGATAAAAAGTTTTAACTTGTTCCTCGTCTTTTAGTTATTTCGGAAGTGCCCGTTTCATGGCTCCCCAGAGTTATTACGATTTATCGATAGATTCATATGTTTATAACTAGATTGCACATGGTAATACTTATCTTAGTCTTATACAGTGCTTACATGTCTTTGAACATACATACATATGTATTTAAGTTTTCGTGATGGATAATTTTTGCTTGCTAAAATTTTAAAGCATAAAATCAATGTCTCTTTTGCTCTCTTAATTTTTGAGTGATGCTTTGAACACTTAGGGCCGTTTTCACCATCTCTGGTTAAAAATACCGAGGGTTAGCTACAATTCAGCGCTTACTTATCTGACGGATGGTCTTAACCGGCGTTTTAAGTTCCGAATAGGCGCTTAACCAGAGATGGTGCAAACGGCCCTTAGAACACTGCACTTCACGGCGTAACTACAACGAAATTTTTTTTGTCTGCAAATGTCGTCTTAAAGCCAGCTTCTTGAACATTTTGAAGACGTAGCAAAGATAATGTTAGTTTCTTTAATTGAAAAATATTTCAGTGAGCAACTATTTTTCCTTTCCTTTTTAATTTCTCTGTAATATACGGCAGTGGTAATATCATTTGCTACAAAATTTAAAGTGATATAGTTTCCCGCTTATGTATATTTTTTTATTTAGAATTTTAATTACAAACACAGTTGATTCTCCAACAAAAATTGATAAAAATCCAAATCAAAAAATCCTTTGTAGCGAACTAAAAAAAATCAATAAATTTGCATCCAAATTTCAAAGTTTTTTCTCAGAACTTTTATAATATATAATAGTATCTATAGTAAAATAGAAGTTTACAGTGGTTGAAAATTTGACCTTGGAAGTATTGCGGTGTTCTTATATATAAAACTTAATTGTGCTTATTCGTCACATGGAAGCAAATGCGATGAAATATATAATAAATCGACGCAAAGTTTTAGTTAATTGAAACCGGCAATTTTTTGTACTAAAACTTACAATACTCAAAGCGATAGATCAAAACATCTTCTCATCAGTCTTCTTTGATTATTGTTTTTTTTTTCTTATAATTTTTCCAATAAACCAATTGGCTTTAAATCTCATAAGTAAACTATTAAAAATGAAAGATTATTTTGAATTTGGTTTCAAGTCTGCAAAAAACAAATAATGGAGAGCTGTTTGGGTTTTTTTGTATAATTCTTATGTTTTTCGGTGTGCTGAATCCGAAAATAACTTTAATTTTGTCATAAAACGTCACGTTTTCTGCCAATGTATGTAGGTGTCTATGTTAAACAAGTTATCATCTTAAAATAAAATATTAAAGGATAAAAAAAAAATTTAAATTTATAATTGCGTAACAAAACTAATTTATTTATATAAAATACATTAATTAGTAAGCACTAAACACATTTCTTTCTACTCCTTTTGGTAGATTTTCGCTTGTGCGAAGCATCGGGAAGGTTTCTTTGAAGCGTCCAACAGTAGTCTGCCATTATTGAAACGCTCCATTTTCCCTGGTATCTTTTTTCCATCTCCTTAATATCTTGTGGAAATTGTTCACCTTACTCTTCCCTCTCGTCTCCTAAATTTTCTGGAAAGTAGTCGAGGTGGGAATGAAGAAAATGTACTTTTAAACTCATCAAGCAACCTAAAGCTTGAAATGCTTTTAACATTCTTTTGACGGTTTGGTTTGTAGTTAGGATCTTTGTTATTGCCTAAAAATTTCTTTATGACCTCTTTAAAGGCAATTCACCCTTCTCTTTGAGGATCCGTCATGTTTGTGATGAATAGTGGATCAGCCATAAGCCGTCTAATATCTGGTCCAACGAAAACACCTTCCTTGAACTTTGTCTCCGAGAGGCCTGGACACTTTGATATTAAGTTTTTGAAGCAATTTCCATCTCTTGGAAGTGACTTTACAAATTGCTTCATCAATCCCAGCTTTATGTGAAGCGGTGGTAGAAGAACTTTATGAGGAGGCACCAAAGATTCATGCAGGACATTATTTTCGCCAACTTTAAGCTCCCTCGGAGGACAACACTATTTGGTCCAGTGATTTTTTCGGTCTCTACTATCCCATAGACGAAAAAAGCAAGGGAATTTGGTAAACCCAGATTGTTGTCCGAGCGCCATGCCCAAGATTTTGAAATCACTGCACACTTGCCAACCGTGGTCTTTATATTTTAATTTGCAAATAATCAATTGCAAGTTCTCGTAGGTTTCCTTGAGGTGTACGCAATGACCGACATAAATGGAAGT
The DNA here is from genome assembly GCA_963971545.1 of Philophylla caesio. Lineage (NCBI taxonomy): Eukaryota > Metazoa > Arthropoda > Insecta > Diptera > Tephritidae > Philophylla > Philophylla caesio. The sequence goes on along the minus strand of OZ020606.1, from coordinate 95,850,926 downwards.
ATAGAAACCGCCGTTGTGAAGCTGCTGGTTTAAGGCTTCTTTTTGAAAAATCTATGAAAATACGCCACTCTGCTGGGTATGAGATCTTAAATGTATACATCAAACCTTCAATATTGGAGCAATAAACCAACTAAACCAGGAGAAAGACACTCTCGGCAAAAGTAAGTTACTGCTTTTGAGCCTTGATCCAAGCAACTCAGCAGCGCCCTAGGAAAACAATTTCGGAGTGCTGTCATCTTCAAATTCAAAACTTGACATGTCATCGGGTTCAGGTACTGCACCATCTTAGTCAGACCTTGGAATCTCGTTCATGGTAGCAGGGACCTTGAGCACTGGTATTTCGGTCCCATTAGGGACATTGCACTATACTGAATCAAAATCTATGTACAAAACAATGACGAGTTAACACGTAATTGCACCGCGCCACTTTCTACACTATCTGAGTGCGCACGTTCAGGTTACAACATGTTTATGTTTGTTAATGCAGCTCACACAGGGCGTTCCTTATTTAGAAATTAATGATAGTTATTTTTTTAGTTTTCAGAACACCTAAATACATAGAAATCAGTTGGAAATATCCAGACAGTATTTTTGTTGCAGACCTGTGTAATTAAATAAAATTTCATACAAATTTCGAACATTTTAAAAATAATTTAGGTTTTGTTTGAGTATAGATTTATATTGATGGCCACTGTGGTCGAGTTGGTAGCAGTGCGTGCTATAACTTGATATGCCGGTGAGTTCGAGGTTCGAATCTCAGTCAGGGCAGCAAAATCTTAATAATAGAAAAAGTTTTTTTCTAATAGCGATCACCCCTCGGCAGGCAATGGCAATCCTCCGAGGGTATTTCTGCCATGAAAAAAAGCTTCTCATTAAAAATACATCTGCCGTTCGGAGTCGGCACAAAACTGTTGGTCCATCCATTTGTGGTAGAATATAAAGACGCACACCACAAATGGTAGGAGAAGCTCGGCCAAACACTGAGCTATATAGTGTAAGCGCCAAAATTATATTATATAGTATGTATGTATATAGATTTATAGTTGATTAAATTTTAGTACAAAAAAGTCCAGCTTTTAAGTGACTACAAATTACCGCTGCTTTTTGAAAATTTTTTGCTGACACTCTTTCGCTAATTCTTCAATGTAATGTTAAACCCCTATTTTTATTTATTCGGAAAAACCTTACAGAGCGTTATGAAACCAATTATTGCTATTAAAACAAGCACTCGATTTAACTCTAATTAAAAAAGCTACAAAACAGTAAACTCAAAAACTTAAAAAATTTGTTTAAAAAAAATTCGAAAATATTATCGAGTTTGGTTAAATTATCGTACGTTTTGTGTGAAGTTCAAAGTATGAGTTTTTAAATTATTTTGTAAAAAATGATTTTTTTTTAAATTTGAAAATAATTTATATTAATAAAAAAAAAATTCAAATGCGCCAATATGCGATTGTGCTATAATTGCTAAAGTTATCGAAACTTGTATCGGTGTTTTCATCGTTACAGATATCGTAGGCTCTATTTTAATCGTTATAGCTATAGTTATAGCCATCGATATCATGAACGGCGTCAACAACCAACTCAACAAAATTTTACCCCACTTAAGCCAAAGCTTTTTCCGATCCAAAATTGACATGATATTTTCCAGTAACTAAAATAGTTTAAATATATTACTCGTACAATTAATAATAATTTCTACCATTCGAAATTTCGCATTCACTCCCATGTGCATTCTCATGGCCTCCATTTATTTTTCCTTCACTTTACTTTGTTCAACTAGGTAGTATGTATGTACTATGTATGTGAATACATACATATTTACTTGAAGATGTGTGTATTTATGTATATACCTACTCCTCCTTACGTACATGTGTACATACATACATACATACATACATACATACGTAGAGAAAAATCTTCCAGCTGGTATTTCTTTCTTAAAACGGAAGCCACCTTGCTACATTTGGGGTAGTGAATATTTGGTGTTGTTTTTGTTGTTCACTGTTTCCGAGGTAAATTGCTACTGTTCGTCTATGCAGAAATGTTAATCCGCTCATTATTATGATTGGTTTGCCTCTTCCTTTCTCTAGAATTTTTTATGGTTAACCTGGTTTTTTTCTTCTTCTAATTATAATTTGATTGCAAACGCCATTGAGAGATGCGCACAAAACTAGAATTTCCACCATTTTTTATTATATACACACATGTACATACATACATATGTGTGTAAATATGTATGTAGATACATATGTAACGCTATACATTCATGCCACTACTTTTGTTCTTCTGCTTCTTTTTAATTACAGTGCAATTGATGATGGCCATGCCGATCTTGATGGTGTCTACAATGATGATATTAATGGTGATAATGATGAGCGGCATCATAATGACGAGGCCTTCGCAACGGTGTAGCAAGTGCTGCTGAGGGGGAATCCTGGCTGCAGCGAGCGTGGCCGTTGAATTGACGAGTGGTAGGAAAAGGTGAATTGCAACTATTCTTGGCAGAATATTAAACGCTTGATAGGTTGGTGTGTCTGTGGAGCAGTACAGTAGCTACATACATACATACATACATACAAACATACAGTGCGATGAGAGAGAAATGCCAGCGAGTGAAACGTGCATGAGGTGTGCAATTAAAACATTTATTTGCAATCCCACCTCCCTCTCTACCATTCATCCATCCAACCATCCATACAACGGTGGTGTGCCATGCCATGCGAATAAGTGCAACAACTAAATTGTTGTTACCAATACAATACTTAAATGAGCAAATAAAAAAGTTAAAAAAAAATATATCTACATCTACATAAAAACAAAGAAAAAGAATAAATACTGGAAACTCGTGTACTCGTACTCACTCGGTCGCTCGTTCGCTTATTCGGGTGTGCGTGTAACATTGTTTACAAAATACAAATACAACACCTGTGCTTTGAAATTGCGTTTGCGAATAGTGTGAACGGGTTGTTGTTGATATTTGTGTAGAGATTTTTTTTTCAATATATTTGTATGTTTTTTTTTAACTTCGATATGTAAAAGGCAATAAAACTATTGGCACGAAGATTTCATTCCTGGAATTCGCCATTGCAGCGGAACCAAACAAGTGAATAGCACACCGTTAAAAAGAAAGAAACAACAGCAACAACAAAAAAATTCAAGCAACATAAAAATAAAAATAATTTAATGAAACAGTAAAATCAACAACAACTTGCAATAACACCACGTATGTACATTTAAAGGCAAAGGCAAATAACAGCAGCCTACTTGAATTAGAAATATGTATATACATATGTATGTATGTATGCATGTGCATAATACATACATACATAAGTATGGTGTAGTGTAACATGAAATATCGCGCTGTTTTTTTTTACTCTCAGTGCATACTTAATTGAAGTTAAATTAAAGTGCATTCGCATAGGCTGCCTGTGGAAAAAGTATGTTTCTGTGTTCTCTGAGAAACAGTTAATTACCGCAAACGCATAAATACATACATACATATATATAAAATTAAAACGGGCAATAACTTGAAAAATTCCGCAATAGAAACAAATAATTGTGAAATAAAAAATATCTATTAACAAGAAAACAACGGCAAACAAATAAAATTCGCATCAAATTTTAAATAGAGTGTCCTAAAATACTACGCACAAGTAACAATAAAACAGCATTGGCGTAACTGTAATTTTATAAAATTTCAGTCCTTGGATTACTTGGACGATGGCAGTGTCCTGCCCCGAAGTAATGTACGGTGCTTACTATCCATATTTGTATGGCCGTGCCGGACCAAGTCGTTCATTCTATCAATATGAAAGGGTAAGCATTTAAATTTAGTAAGTATATTTTTTTTTACGAAATTATTTAAAAAAATTAGACTTACGTGATTTTTTTTAAAGAAAGAATAATATTTGTTAAGTTGACATTTTTTTTGTAGGATTTGGTATCTTCGTTCTAAAAATATTTCATAGATACTTGTTAATAATACAGTAGATCATGTGGCGATCCTGTCCCTTTATTTTTATTATTATTATCAGGGCATAGTAGCGCTGCGACCTAAAAAATATCTATTGTGCTAACCCTTTAAGTTGTCACTCCATCTTTAGGCTATTTATGAGACTAAGCACTTTGGAGGGTGTGATTGTCCATATTGTGGATGTAGATAACAGTCGCTCTCCAAGGTGTATTAGCCTGAGTCTACTTATACTCGGGCATTCACACAGTATGTGCTCAGAGGTCTCCGCCTCTAAGCCACAAAACCTACAGTCTGAAACCTCCGAGAGTCCTATTTTGTGAAGGTGGTATCTCAGCCTACAGAGGTCTGTTAAGTACCCGGTGAGAGTTCTAAGACCCTCCCTGCTGAGATTAAGAAGTTTTCTAGAGGCTTCACGGGATGGACTTATGAACCTCTTAGATTGTCTATTACCCTTTGACGATCGCCATTGGGCTGCGATTCTTGAGTCCTCCCACCTTCTTAGAAGTTCTGCTGTGTATCCCTTAGAAGTACCGCAGAACGGCTGAGGACCGCAGAAGCTCTGTTGGGCCCCTTTTTTTGCGAGATAGTCCGCCCTTTCATTGCCATCCACACCCTCATGACCCGGAACCCACCATAGAGTGACTTTGTTGTCGGCTCCTAATGATTCTAGTGCCGCTCTGCAGCTGTCTACCAGTTTTGACTCCGTTTTGAATGAGTCTAGTGCCCTAAGGGCTGCCTGGCTGTCTGACATAATGTTGAATGTGGCTCCATTTGTCTTTCTGCGAAGACATTCGTGTGCACACAGCTCAATAGCATAGATTTCCGCCTGGAAGATGGTTGGGTATGACCCGATTGGGGCACTTTTTTGAAATCTTGGTCCGAACACCCCGGCCCTATACTTGTTCGTAATCTGTTCTTTAAAAGTTTCAATTTTGAAAACGATCTCTCGCCGCTGCAATTAGTTACCATCATTGATAGGTAAATGCGAAGCATTACCTCAGAACTGACGAACGTTAAGCGCAACTTCTTTTCAATAATTATGCGGTACAAAAACGTTTCCATCGATTCTTCTGGTCGTTGTTTATAGAATTTTGACAACTCGGCAAGTTGTGTAAATTCAGCGCCAAGGGATAGTTCTAAATCATCTGGGTAGCAATTCATAAGATTTTTGTCTTTCGAATCCAACATTTCCTGCGTGATTTCTGTAAGTTGAGCCGAAATTCCAAATCGTTCATAAACGACTTCATATGATGAGATTCGCTCTGATAGTGTGACGCTGATAGAGTCTATGACTGGAAGAAAAGCTTTGACGGAAAAATAATTTCCAAGTTTTGGAATTTTCGTCAGTAGTCGCTCGAACTTTTACTCTTTTTAAGCATAATCTTTTCTTTTCTGCGATTCAGATGGGTGTTCACGAGGAACTTTATGTCGATCATCTCTCCGATCAGACATTGTAGGCTATTTCATTTTGATTATACCATGAACATTCGATAAACACAATTGCTGAAAAAAAATTGAAACAATGAAACTATACTAGAATAACAACAATATGAGTACTGTTTTTAAAATCGTAACACTTAAATTATTTTCTAGAAAACTTATTTACTTATACATATATTCTTGATATGAAGATATTTAAAAATTCCATTATGTCTTTATCTAAGCCATTTTTTGTCGTTTTCTACCGAAATTTTGGCAAATTTTTTTTCAACTGTTGGAGGTGGTGGTGGCTATTAACGTAGTAGGGTCAACCACGGCATGCGCACAGAAACAGCTGATCTTTATGAAGCATATGTAAATGCATTTTGATATAAAATTTTAGAGCAGGCTTGATTATTTTTAATAAAAAATTAGCAAATAAAATATTCCCTCAAACCAAATTTAACACGTATTTTCGAATTCGAATTAGGAAGTGGTGATTTAGAATTCGTTAACGTTACGGGAAATAAAAGAAAATTATGTGTTAAATATGTATGTACATACATAAAATTAAAACCAACGATGGCCGGCTGCATAGAAAAAACCTAATAAATAAAACTTCAAGTCCAAGTCCAGCAAAAACTTCTTACAATAACTTAAAAGATTATTTTATACTCATTTGGTGCACTCTTCCTCTACATTCCTTTCCATTTTCAAAAATGTTTTGTACCTTTAACGAATACAAGTGGTCGACCTTATATTTAGTACATTCGTTTAAAATCTCTAACAGAAAATATCCAACAGCAAAATTTTTCTGTTCTCTCAAAAGAGTAAAATATCCAAATTATGCTAGTACGTGAACGCAAAAGTTGAAGAAACTTGCAAGTTTAACGAACAGCTGATTGAATTCTTGTCCGCATCAAAATATGTAAAATGAAAAACATTGCATTATTCTTTTCTTGAAAAATTCTGTTACGGAAACATAACACATCTAACATTTACTTGCTTGTTGCTTGATAAAAACTCATATTTTATAATTTTGATCTGCAATCAGCCGTTTTTCTTATTGGCAACAATATTTCCAGCAGAAACCAACATCTTCCCCTCAAAATGAAATGTAACTTTTTATTAACTATTTTTCATTACATACAAATAAAAATGAATTTCAATGTAAGAAACTTCTCCTCTAATTAGTCTTTAAAAGAGAATTCTTTAATTATAATACATTTAACTAGAGAGCTCCAGCAGGAGACTATAGTTAAGCATTAAATTTAAGTCTTCTATTGTTTATTGTAGAACTAACCATTGTAAAAAAAATGTTTCCTTAATAAACTCAATTAGAAAAAAAAAAAATTAAATGTAACTTTGCTCCCTCAAGTTTCCCTACTATGCAAGTTTTTTGTTAAAAGCTGAAAGTTTTCGAAAACTTTCAATAATTATCAGCTACGCGAACGTACCTATTATTAGTATATATAATAATTCAGATACATTTATTTGGATTTCTGAAGAAAATAAAACTAACAATATAAGAATTCACAAGTTAACAGTAAGAAAGTTATAAATTTCCCTAAAAGTATTTATATGCAACTTTGTAAAAGCATTGCTATTGGTACCATTGCAATTAAAATGTCATTAAAGAAAAACACTAGCAAATCAAAATTCAACAGACTTCAAATTTTTATTAAGTTCTGGGTAATTGCATTGAAGAGATTTTGTTTGACACTTCAAAAGTTGTGCGAATGTGTGATTTTTCAAACCCATTCAGTTTTAGTATGATACTGAATAAAAAAATTCACTTAGCTTCAGGAACATGCACATAATTCTACTAAAATTGAATGGTATACTCTAAACACCTTTATTTGTTTTGATGAAATTTCGTATATACAAATATCTACAGAAAATATTTAATGAAATTCTGTAGAATTAATATACATTTTAAATAAACTGTGTTTATTTGCAAAAATAAAAAAAAAAATAGATCGAGTCCTTCAAAAATAAAGAGAGGTGAATTCCCGGCAATTATTTGGAATTTTCTCAACCGTCTAGGAGATACACGATAAGTGGAAGAGTAAACTTGAAAATAGGGGCACGCGGAGAATTTTTTTAAACTAATTGTACATTTGGCTTCTCCTACCATTTGTGGTGTGCGTCTTTATATTCTACCACAAATGGAGGGACCTACAGTTTTGTGCCGACTCCGAACGGCAGATGTATTTAATGAGAAGCTTTTTCATGGCAGAAATACCCTCGGAGGTTTGCCATTGCCTGCCAAGGGGTGACCGCTATTAGAAAAAAACTTTTTCTATGATTAAGATTTTGCTTGCCCTGACTGAGATTCGAACCTCGAACTCAGAGGCATATCGAGTTATAGCACGCACCGCTACCAACTCGACCACAGCGGCCACTATTATTATTAATTGTACATTAATATGAGAAATGTGCTTCAAATATGTTGTTCTAAATAGTTCAAACCATCGGCCGTTTTCTCTATGATAATTAATAAGACAATAATAAAATTTACGTGTATGAGCTACTTAAATAGTTAAAAGAATCATATTTTATGAAATTGGTTGTATTTAAATATTAAAAGGTACGGTTAATATTCGGTATAGCGCCGCATAAAAAGGGGGTGGTGGGCGGTGAAGGAGGGGGCGTGGCACCCCCCCAGCACACCGTTAGAAAGGGGAAAGAATAAACTTTTCCATGAGCCCCTCGGTGAGGCCCTAGGGAAGCCTTTGAAAATAGGCAAAAATCCAACTTTTTCCATACAAAAGGGAGACAAAGTTACCCAGTAAACATTTTTTATTAAACTCCAGACAAAATGTGAGTTCATTACACATGTTAAAATGCGCGATTTTGAATAACAAATTTTTAATATATTACGAAATATATATTTATTAGTAAAAAGCGCCGCAGGCGAAAATTTGTAATACAAATTTTGAATATATAGCGAAATATATATTTATTAGTGAAAAGCGCCGCAGGTCGCGCGATTTTTTATTACAAATTTTCAATATATAGCGAAATATATATTTAAAAATCGCGCGATTTTCATCACGAAATATTTATTTTTGAAAAATCCCACAGACCTTAATTGTGGTGTATATACTTTTGAAACGTATCTCACAACTACTTTCCGCGTACTTTTAGCTTACTGGGTTATATTAACTTCCATTTTGTTTCTCCTTCGCTCGTTGTTTTCAGTAGTTTGACAGATGCATTTGGCAAGAATTTTAGTCTTTTGTGCGGGGCTTAAAAATGCAACTATTTATTTAAGAAATGCCAAGTATTTAAATAGTTTTAGTTTCTAAAAACAGTAAAAGCTGATAGCACAATGTGTTAGTAATATGTGTGTGCCAAAATGAATGCATTAGTGGCTCGATATTAACTGCAGTGAATGAAATTCCAACACCATATATGTGAAAAATGCAAAAAAAGGGCATTTTTAAAGTTAAATTCTGTTAAAATTTGTGGACGGATTTTTGCAAAAAGATAGTTAAACAAAAGTTTATTTTGTTGTTCATCTGTGTGCATTGGAATTTTTCAATTTGGTTTACGCGTTTAGCCACAGTAAACCAAACTTATGCGGCGCTATATCGAATCCCACCCAAAGGTACACACTATGCGTTCCGAGATGTGAAGTGAAATTTCTACTGAGAAACAAGTGTTTTTGTAAGGTGAAAAAATCGATGGTTCGGGACTTCCCAGGATTTAACATAGCAATAGCAGCCAAAGTCGAGTTAAGATATAAAAATATTTTAAAAAGAAAAAATAATTGTATACTATATAATTACAATAGAAAATAGATTTTTAGTTAAATTAATATTAAATTTTCTAAATGTCAAATGTATGTACATATATACATACAAATTAAGTCTTGCGTTAATCATGAGTCAACTTATTGGCAGTAAAAAGTGATATTTTTAAAATAATCAAAATTGAGTTTACTCGTTATTCTTTGTAGCTACACACTTTATATAGAGAAAACGCCTGCTCCTTCAGCTAAAAAAAATTATCAAAAATCGTTCAAATTACGTAGTCATTTTAATTTTGCACTTTAAGCTGCTAAAAGTTAATGGGAAACAAATCTGCAGGATTAACATTTTTTTGTTTTGTTATTTTGAAACTTTGAGGAATTTTATAGATACTTAGATATTGTACAAGAATTGAAAAATTTATTAATTTGCTCGTATGTAAATGCTATGAGCTAGATTTTTATAAAAATATCAAACAATAAATAAACATAAAGAAAATAGTCAAACCTTGGTTGTCCGGTGCATACCGTTGCTTATGTTGAAGTAGTCAAGATGGATGTAGGTTTGTGCAGTACGGACGCTGAGGCGGTCTGAAAGTGCGAGTTCCAAATCCGCACTGCATTCTGTTTTCCTTATATCGCTCATTCTGATTTCCATCTAGCTCACAAGAATTTGTGCTTGAAATTGAACACGCTCTTGATAGCCAAATGCGCAGTCTGGGGTACTTTGATTTAGAAGCGCGTAGGCGGTCTGGGAGGACGAGTTCCAGAGCCACGTTTTATCCACTTTTTTCCGCTGCTGATACAATCGGATGTTATTTTTTTTTATCGGAAGATATACTTCTGACTTAGGGTTGAGCAGTCAGCCTGTAAAAACGAGTTTCGAAGACTGCATTTTGCCGAGAAGGCAATCATCCTTCCCTTGTCTTTACCGGCCTTCGACTAATTTTGGTTATGTAAGTATATACGAAGGCAGTTTCATAAGTTTTTATCGGGCTAATTTCCGAGCCACCCAGCCGCCGCTAAAATGTACCACTGACTCTATTACACGCTGTTGCGACGCCTATCTCTTTCTAAACTCCTTCTCCCAGTATTCGTTCTGCATCTTGGTTCTCATTAAAGAGTCTGGGGATATATATTTTTTCCGAAGACTTCGGCTTGAGCACATGGTAAACGTACTATATTTTCTTGACGCCGCAAGAGACACAGAAAGGTTCACTCTCGTGAATAAATCTGTGGTGGTATGCCTTGAAGCAGTCGTGACCTTTCAGAAATTGTGTGTAAATGTAATCAACTTCTCTACAGAGATGAGTACCCATTCGGCGTTTATTGCTGTATTTCATTTTTCTTGCAACTCGCGATCGTTGATTTTCCTTGCAGTGGTCCGTTGGCCCAGGTTTAGGGGACCCACATACATATGTATGTAAATGGGTTAGCAAATGAGCGGCTTTGTTGGTCATGGTATGACGCAATGGGATCGAGGTCTTTGATTGCTAATGCAGCGACGCTTAGTACTATGTTTGTAGTACACATGTAACTGAAATATCGAAGCGAAGTTGGAGAAATAGCTTCGCTTCAAAGCACTGCTTACGAGTCATATTGCCGAAGACGAGTCATGATTCATGAAATTAGTTGTCCCAATCGTAATGTCACTTTTTTCAATTCATACGTGCAACAACTTACCTTCAATAGTTTGTATACACAAAAATCAAAGGCTGCCACTTCTCGCCCAATTTATGTGAGTGTTGGTGCGTGTGCAATCTATCGCTGCAAAATTGACATTTCTTATTGAATCGAAAAGTTCTCACGCTGCCGCAAGCCATCTGACTCACGAAAGGGTGAGGACAAATAACGTGTGTATGTACGAGTATGAGGATTTGTACATATTAAGTGTATGTGCACTTCTATATTTGATTGTTCTCTACAACCCACTCGCATAAGAGTTAAGCAGTGAAAACTTTGTCATGAAAACAATAACAACAATAACAACAAACTAAAACAAAGACAATTTGCGACGCATAAAGTAGCAACAAAAATTAAAAAAAAAAAAAATAATTTAAAGAAAAACAACAGCGCGGCAGCAGTCGCCTTTACTCAAAGGAATTCCGCTGTCTTCGGGTCCAATTATACAAGGCCGCGGCACTAAAACGAAATTGCCCTTTTATGTAGCCAAACCGTGCCACAAACTTGCCACAAGCAACAAAAAACAATAACAAGTAAAAAACAAGCGGTCAAAAGCAAAAACAAAAAACGTTTACAAAACAAACACAAAAGGGTTTGGAGTCGCAAAGGCGCTTCAGAAGCTGCATATGTACATATGTATGTATGTATGTATGTGTATTGAACTGGACGCACAATCAAGCTTTGCATGCGCACTTTTTCATTTTGGGAGCAAATCGGTTGGAGAAACATGGACGCAGACGCTGGGACGACGTGGTAGCGGACAATCGAGCGGCTAACTTGGTTGATGGCTGTCGATTGCCGCTTGTTGCTCTCCAAGCCGCTTCATAAAAAAAAAAACGAAAAAATACTGGGTCTCCCCAGTCTCACGAACTTATGGACGTACGGATGTAGGGGCGTTCGTATGCGTTCGAAATGTCACCAGCAACATGTTTGCCCTTTGCGTTTTTAATTTATTAGCGATGGATGTTGTTTCTACTGCTGATCACTGCCAAAATGTGCGCTTTACTCATTTGCGCGCCAGTGTGAGCGACGAGAGTGTGAATTGTGTGCCAAGCCGGGCAATGGGAGCCTTAATACGCTTTAGCTTTGGGAGACACACAATTCGTTTAATGATTTGTTTTCTGATGGACGACGATCACAACATTTGGTCGCCGCCGCTATTGTCGCTTGTCTACATTAAAAATGTGTTAAGTTCATTTGAACATTGTTTTGCTTCAAAGAAAATGTATTCCTTCTTAGATTGCCAGTCGCACGTCGAATACAATGGTGGAGCGGGGTAAATGACGATTGGTAGAGTGGGTCATGCGGCCGGCCGATCGATACCCGATCACGATTCCCATCGATGAGCTCATCTGCGTTGTGCCTGCAAACAATAGGCCCCCCCCCCCTTGCCACTCGCCTTTATTTACCCGCAACTGTCATCGAGCTACATTTTGTACCCAATTTTTTATTCCACCGCACTGTGTGCCTCGTGCCCTATAACAGATTTATAAAGGTGGGTCCATAACTCTCTCAACAAAAAAAAATTAAAAAAAAAAAAAAAATTTTGTAAAAATATTTAAGTATTTAGTTTATTTTATTTGATGTTTTCCAAATAAGTAAATTACTTTCTCGAATTCCGCCAGTAACAAACCTAATAAATTAATATTGTGATAAAAATAATGTTATAAAAAAGGTATTAAAAATATGTTTACTTCGCGTACATAACACAAAAAAGACGAGTAGGGGTCATTTGATCCATTTCGACATTTAACTGTCAATATTTCTATAATGCGTTTTATTTCAAAGTATACATTTTTTATTGAATCATTCGACTAAAAAGTATAACTACCTATAAGGACAGACAGTGCATAGTTCGCTTCAACCGATTATTTTTTTTAGGCTTCACAGCTGCAGGTGAAAACGAGTAGCTTGTTAGTATCATTTTTCTAAAAAAATATATCACATCAGTTGATAAAAGATACAAAAATAATAATAACATTAATAAAAAATTCAATTAAATAAATAAATTTCCAATTAAACAAACTTTCGCTTATATAAAAAGAAACTCAATGTTTTGATTAAGTTTTCATGATAAAAATTGTTTGCGGCTAGACATTGTACTGCAACAAATAAAAATAAATGAAAATCTATTCGGTATTCAAAATATTTCATTGAATAATGAAAATTTATACATTACTTCAAATAACTTGACTGAAGAATGAAAATTTATTCTTCATACGATAAAGAAAATTTTTGAATTTATTACAAAGATTTAAAATTTATTGGAATGATGATTGAAAGTTTTTTCTTGATTCAAAAATATAAAATTTCCGAATAAATTTTTATTTTTATTTAAATAAAGAATTTTCTTTTTTAACTACTTAAAAAAAAAATTAAAATCGTTTATAGATTTTAATTTTAAGTGCAATAATAACTTTCCTCGTAATGCACTGTGTAAGAAAGATGATTGCCAAACGTTTCAATTTTAGAAGATTAAATAGCATTCTTTTGAAAGATGGTTCCCAGCCGCAAACTGTCGAATTTGAGCTGGTAAGCCTAAAAAATCATCAATACAAATTCGAACTAATCGCAACTAAATTATTCTAGTTATTTGTTCTAATCTTCTTTTGATCCACCCTCATATCCCCACACTGTGTTGCAGCATTCACCACCTCCTGTCCATACTCGTTACTATCATCGACATCACCGTACGCCGATGTCCGCTGACTTTTTCAGTAGTACGTACATACATACATACATATCACCAACCCGCGTTGTGGTGATTTATGCCGTGTGAGCTTTTTTCGCCAACAAATTCGCCATTCGCGGCAAAGCAAATCGAAATTTTCATACGACTAATGGGTTCAGTCGCGACGCACCACGCTTTGCCGGCATCCGCGTTCGCCTTGACAAATACTGCACAGCTACGCATATTTACGCGTTTTTGTATTTCTTACCATCTTACCCCCATCGGCCCTTCGACGAAGCGATGTACACCGCTCGCTCGGCGAATTTGCGCTACAACTGCATCGCGCATATGGGATATGTGCTACCAGCAGCACACATTCCTTTGGGTCCGGTTTTGCGATTTGGAAATTTCACCAGCCGATTGTACGATCAGAGACGGTAGATCGGCACAAGGTACATACATACAAGATGCACAGATAGGCACCCCGATCGGCCAACAATATGCAATATGCACGCGCATTCGTGTAGTAATGCGATGGGCTGGTTGGGTAGCATGTGCTTTCGGCATTGCGATCGATCGCAATATTTTTGCCTTTGTGTCTGATATGCCTGCCGCGAGCGCGCCCGTTGTTTTTTGGCGGCAATGGCAGCGTCAGCTACTGCACTTTTCGCTTTTGCGCAATTTGGTTGTTTGCCACTCGGCGTGATCACCGATTACTACTAGCTGCCTAACTACCTGGCTGACTGACTGGTTGACTGTTGGGCTTTCGGTTCGATTGTCGATCGTGTCCGTCGATAAGTGTACAACGTTGATTATGTGCTTAAAACAACTGACAGACACTCGGACAGACGAGCATAGCGATCACTTAACACACAAGTAAACACTTTTATATCAGTTCTATCTATTTATTTAACTTGGTCTTTCAATTATTTGTCGCTATTCATGTGCATTCCGTGCAAAGCTTTGTTGATCAACAGCGGAAGCTGGCATTGGTGAAAGGGAAGAGGGGGAAACTATCGGGACGGCAGGTTTTTATTTGCTGCCGTTTGATACAAAGTAGGCATAATAGAATTAAGTTAAAATATTTACTTATTAACCATTTATTACTCTAGTCAGATGGGATGTAATTTTTTTTTCAAAAATATATTTCATGAGTAATCAAAGCGCCATTTTTGCATGTATTGCTGGCCATACATACATACATATGTACGATCAAATAATTTGCAACAGAATTCAAAGTTAAAGTATTTGCTATAACACAGTAGCAAAAATTAAGTTCAATATCTATTATTATAATTATTATTTGAAAAAGGCGTGATACATCATTCGCTTACATTATGAGGAGCATTAGTGTCTAACGCTAATAAAAACCATCCATTTGAAAAAAAATTCGAAAATTTTTAAGAATAAGTATAAGTTTGAACTTTGTAAGAAAATGTATTTAAAGCTTTTCCAAATCATATGGCCAGCTATGTAACTGAGGGTGATCCAAAACAAATTCAAGTCGCAATTTCAGAGCTTTTACCTGCTAATCTTGTTCTACGAGTATGTCGGAAAAATTATACATATATTTTTTATTTTGAAGTAAACAATGTTTAGAGCAAGGCGAATTTATCAAGGTGGTGGTAAGCGTATAAAGGAAAATGCCTCCGTGTACTTTGTTTTTGCTTTGCTGGACTGAATGTCAAATTTCTGTAAGTGATTTACAACGCCGGCCATTCGCCAGGCAATCGCCAGCCAATCAGAACGAAGCTCTTTGACGTTCAGTCCAGCAAACCGAAAAAACCAACTGGCTCCTTAACACCACCTTGTTAAATTCGCCTTGGCAAAGAGGTTGTATTTTTGTAGAAATGGTAAAAAAAAATTACAGTAAGTATTTTCCGATCGGAGTAATAAATAAGACTTCACAAGACTTTAAGGTATAATAACCAAATGTTTGTTTACAAAAATTTTTAGTATTACTTTTACTGTAGGCTCCCCAAAAAACTAATAATCATTAAAATTAAATAATATTAACAATTGGTTATTATAATTTTAATTCAGCTGAAGGCAAACTGACTTTTCCCATAAAAAAATATTGACTTAAATATTTTCTGTACCATTTCTACCAAAAATTGTTTTGTCGTCATATAAATTACATGGCTAACTACGACCGAATTCTAAATATTTTTTAATTTCGATAATATAGATATTTTTCGATATTTTTTTTTTTAATTTTCGAACGGAAACAATACAAACTCAAACTTTCCACTTTTGTAGAAAATCATGATATTTTCATCCAATTTTTGAAACTTTTTCTTATAATTTTTATATATTTTTTTGAGTATGCAATTTTGTAGAGCATTTAATACGAGTATAAAAATAAAAAAGTGAAAGTTTCATTTGATCAAAAATTAGCGTTGTTTCTTTTTAAAAATTTTTTTTGTATAAAAAATTTCGAGCATGCGGTATATGGTAGAAATGGCGGAAAAGTGCCAATAAAAAATTGTCAAAAATGAATGGTATTTTTCAACAAACGAAAAGATACTTATAAAATACAAACATCTGTAGGTATTCTATTGGTGGTGCAACATAAAGACGCACACCACCCATGGTAAGAGAAGCTCGCCAAAACACTGAATTAAACACTAAACTATAATTATTGTAAAGTTGGTTAAGCACATCACCACCATACACAGTGGTGAAAAAGGCCGTATAGCGCAAGTAAATTAATATCTTGCAAAATAATTACAGTAATCGCCTCGGTTTTTCATAATAAACAAAATTATCAGAGTTACAATTGGAGATAAAATATTTGTATTAAAATATATATTTTTATTTAAATATTTTGTTTGATTCCTATTTTATTCCAAAATTTGAAATCGTTTTGTTTTTAATTTCTGTCTTTAATAAATAAATAATGGCAGTTAATAATGAGAATAATTTAAATTTGTGTGTGAAAATCTATTCAGACTGTAAGTTGATACTTATTTCATCTTTATCGAATTCAATACAGATATGTATGTATTATGGAAGAAAATATGAGTGCGTGCATTGGGGTTCTATCGTATTTTTGCGTGATGTGTTGTGAACACCGTCATCATGGCAATTAGGAGGGAAACAAGGCGAATTCATTCATACCACATTTTGATTATTTTGCGGTGAAAATGTCAAAGAAACTTAGAAAAACAAAAATAAACAAATGGTTGGAATTACAAGTTTGGCACAAAAAGCAAAAGTATTAAGGATTTATAGTAAAAAATTTCAATTGAATGTCATTATAATATTATGCAAACGCATGGATTTTCCTATCACAAATGTAAATAGAAATGAAAAATGTAAACAAAAGAAACCCGCTGATGGGAATATACCATGATTCAATTATTAAAGGTTTGGTAACTAAGCAGCTAGCTCCCTCACTTTTTGTCAAACGGCTCCCTTAGCATCAAATCCGTATTGCTTCTTAAAAATAAAAATAGTAGTTACCTCAAAACTTTTTAATACGAAAAACTAACAGGCAACACTTTTTGTATCTTATGTACGCGTAAACAGTAAGTTTAAGTCCGGATTTTAATGACAGCATTTTTTCTGATTACAAGATTGAACCCGTCTCGTAAATATTTCATGTAAATGTGTATAAATGACGCGCTTTTTCATTGAACGATTTTCACGCGCATATAAATTCGATGTCACTCGGTCACATCGCAAAGTTTTGTAATTTCTAGAAGGAATGGTTTTAAATAAACTAAAAATGATGTGAAAACAAGTATTTGTAAGAACTAAATTCTTGAGTTATGAAGTTTGATGTATTTTTCTTTTAATATACATAAGTATAAAGACTTTTTTTTTCTAAAATCTCGAATTTTTGTGGTTTTCTTAAAACTCCATTAACTCCATAAAGTCACTTACTATTTATCGGAATAAAATGATTGGTCCTTTCAACGTCCAGGGGTTCATCACAATATCAAGAATAACCCTCACAACGATGGTAAATAAATAAAAGGAGTAAACCGAATAAACAACTTATTTTGCTTTATACCATAAAATCGTTTAGTTCATGGGACAAATAGATTGAAAATTTATTTTCTAGTTAAAAATTGAAAAAAACATCTACCAAAATGTACATAATTATTTTAATTTTGTAAGCATAGCTATTGTATTTCTTAATTTAAATGAAATATCTTGGAAATTTTTAATTAACAAAATTACTAACATTTTACTACTAATTATTTAGTTTTTAAGAAAGGGTAATAAAATCTAACCCGTTTTCCATACTTTGTAAAACAACCCTTTATAAGGGAGTGTCAAAATTCGCCTTGGAGGGAAACTTGAATTTTCTGTCGCTTTATTATACATTTCGATGTAGCGATTTTTTCCGTCAGAATCAAAACATTTTTTTTATCAACCGAAAAGAGAGCAAACAATTTTAATCGCGGTGGTGTCGAAATTTTTCATTCTCACATTTGATTAGGAGCAAAGGATGTAGCTGATGCAGATGTGGGTTTTTCGGGAATAGCACATGATATGACTTGAAAATTATTAGCTTATTATATGTACATATGTTTCAAAAGAACGCATATTTGAAACTTCCGAAAAAGATCTGATGGTCCGCATTCGCAGTTGCGAGCCTACTACAACAACATTTGTGTTCTAATTCACAAAAATTTGCATCCGCTACTCTTCTGTGAAAAAAATATATCTTAAAAGCAATAAATATGTACATATGTATGTGTGGTATATGCGTTAATGTGTTGGTATTAATTATTTACTCTTCCATCTATGTTTAACAGTTCCCAATGTACATACATATGTATTTATTTTTAGGAACTCTTTCCCTAAATATTCTATCCCAACTGAAAACAAATCAATTTAAGTTTTAAATTATGGGTTTTTCAAATTATGTATCTTTAGAGTTGTTAATTACCACAATAATTAAAAGTGCAATGTTGTCAATAAGCAGATTATCTCGCAGCACACGTGTAATCTGATACATATATATGTGTATGTGTATGTAAATGTGTAAACGAAAGTGCATTTTTACACGTGCCACCGTGAACCGTATCAATAAGCGCGTCGTAAATCAAAGCTGCCGCAGCGGCATATGCAACCCTGCCGATGGCCTTCGTTTTTATTTCACTTAGTTACTCGCAAATGGGACGTGTTGGTTAACCCATTATTAGGCACTTAAGACGATGCGATGCGTGATTTTAACATGGATTTTATGATTTCAAGTCGCAGTAAAACTAAACCAAATAAGATTTAGCTAAATGAGGCGCAGCGGCAAGCGCATACGCTCCCATACAAAGACGTGTATATTCGTACAAAAATGGAAATACTTGTGAAGGCATTTGTTGTATGTGTGTGTATGTATTATTTTGGAGGCGCCAATTCTCTAATGGCACCAACTCTCAATTCATTAGTGGGTGTGAAGTGTTCTCTGCGATTGGGGTCGAGAGACATTAGCGCATGTGGGCGTTTGTTGCTACCGCTGGTTATCGCTTAGCCTTTGGCGCGACCCTGCCGCGCTCCATTCGCTTTGTGAGCTAATAAATAGCAATAATGTCACCTCTTTTGATAAACACACGAAGTAATGTGCCACAGCCGTTTGTCATATGCTGCACACTCATAAATTTTCATCGCAAGCGCTTTTGGTATTGTTGTACCCTACCGCTGCTAACCTTAACATACGTACAAATGTACATACTCGTATGTATCCAAGGCACATTGATGTGCCTTGTATGTATCTACATATATTTAGCAGCTACACAACTCGTTTCCATAATCATAAATTAGACATTGTGTCAGTTCGAATTTCGTTGAAATGTTTTGCATTATCCCTGCAGTAAAAAGCTAAGCCAGTATATAAATATTCCAGTTCTTGTACTGGTATTTAAGGAAGTAAATCATAACAGTTCGATATGAACCATGAAAAATAGTATGTCTATAGGTAGAAATTCGAGTTCGTAAACCAGTACATATATAATGATCCAATGCGAATACCTAGGGTATACATACCTGACAGCTCTATCAGGGGTTCTAGTAAAGTTTCAGTGAGTTTCTAAAGGCGACACAGCGAGTAGAGATGGCGCCTTCCACGAAATATCAGAACCTTACACGCAGAAAAATTTAAATGTATGTAAAAGTTAATCTGTCATGATTTGTCTACAAAAATATTTTTGGATCCCCCCCAAATTTAATTTCTGTATCCGTCCCTGCCTTCCGGGGATCAGTTATATTAAATTTTTCAGATTTGACAATTGACTGTCGATGCAGAAGAATATAAACAACCATTTTTACACCCGGTTCTCACTTTTGGAACACTTGAAACTAATGTTCGCAATTTTTTTTCTCCTTTGTTTTTTGTGCTGCTTTTATGTTCTATCACTTTTATTTAATACAACATTTTATTTTTTGCCTTTTCACACCGATAAATCTGAGAAAAATAGTAGAAATAACAAAACAATCAAAGAAACTTGAAATAATGTGGACGGGCCGAAGAACGATAGATTACAAGATCACGAATTTCCGCAGAATTTGACAAATCAGGACTTAAGTAGTAAGGAATATGAGGAGAAAGAAGACGAAGAGAAGTTGATTTTGGTAATAAACGTTTGTTAGTTTATTTACAAACTGCCAAAGTAGCGGTACCCCGTAATGTGGCATCTCTGGTTCGCTGCATCGTGGACGGGCCTAAGTTCCTTGTTATGCCATTCTCCCTTCTTCGCTTCGCCATCTTCGTTGTTTTTAAACTTCTGTGTTGTTTTTAACCTTCTGTGTTGTTTTTAACCTTCTGTGTTGTTTTCAACCTGTCTTTATTGATTACGACCATTTATTCATGGAATTTGAGGTTCGGTTAGCCGTGTCTCATATTGGAGAAATCATACCATTTTGTAGCGGGCTATTAAACCAATTTGTTGCCAAACTAGTGGTTTATATTTCAATTTATAAACTTGTATTTTACGAATTATTAATAATAATCGATATTAAATTTTTAATTTTGAAGTAAATGCCCATTTTTTCAAAATAGAAACTATTGACTGTTATTACCTTTTTTATTAGGAATGTTGATAAGAATTTAAATTAATATATGCTATTAAATTTAATTTAAAAATATAATGAAAATTACTTAAAAAAATATAAAAAATATTTGAAAATAAGGTATTCTCTGCCCAATTAGCGATATTTTCGCCCAAGTGTGCTTTGGTGAGCTCGGAAAAGGATTTCAGACGATGGCGGACATAATTATCGTATAGTAACAAATTTATACAAACCAGTAGCTTAGGGTCCAATTAACGTGTGAATTGCCATTTTGATGCGATATTCACCTGTAATTTCTGATGTGGTCGCCTTTCCGATGAGTTTGCTTATGTTTGCCAATGTGTGATTGGATATGTCTCCTAATGAGAGTTTTTCATTGTTTTCTGCCTGCTACGCGCCATAGCTGGACACTCGCATATACTATATATAAGGAATCACTGTCTCAAAAATCGAAAGTAAATAAATGTAAAGAAGACGGGCGTTCCCACACCCAATTAGTATTAAAATAGTATTAACTGAAAAAACCAAAAAAAAAAGGTTTTCCAACACTCAAATAATAATATTTTTGCTTCTCCTCACCCACAGTTCAACCAGGATTTATACTCTTCGTCGGGCGTGCAATTGGCCTCATCCAGCGCCTCTGGCAGCTCACATTCGCCCTGCAGTCCCATACTACCGCCGGCGGTGAGTGCGAATGCCGCCGCTGCAGCAGTTGCGGCCGCGCACAATACTGCCGCCGCGGTAGTCGCCGTCGCCGCGCAAACGGCCAATCAATCGGCGAGCATAGCTGCAACGACGAGCCTGCCACTGGGCGGTGGCGGCGGCGGCGGCTCTGGTGTACCTGGTAGTGGAGGTAGCGGCAATATTGGCGTTGCCAGCGGCAGCACAGGTGTTGCAAGCTCCATAGTTGGCGGCGCCGGAGCTGGTGGAGGAGTGGTCATTGGCGGCGGCGGCGGAGGCAGCAGCATAGCGGTCAGCAATGCGATACAACACAGCAGAGCGCATACCAAAGAAGAGGATTTGGGGGTGCCACGAAGTGATGCCGAGGGTAAGTGCAAAAATAAAATAAATCACTTTATCGTTTTAGCTTGCATAAACTTTTCTTAGCGAAAGTGTTTTAGAATGACTTTGAAATGTATTTAAATTTCGCATTGGCATTCGCCATAAAATTTTTTATGAGCATAAAATTTATGCGACATCTAATCGTTCTTCGCGAATTTTGCGCATATTTTTGCTAGCCGCTGCGAATGTTTATCTTTTTTTGTTAGTTTGTTTAAAAGCGATCAACATAAACTCAACAGCGCGAGCACGCATACATACATACATAAATGTGTACATATGTTAGTTGGTACATAAAAATTTTACGCTCACTGAAATGTGTTTAGTTGGCGGGCAGGTGTTAGCTATGAATTCCAGTAGCCGCGTCGCGCCTTGATCGGAATGCGGTTGCGCAGTCTTTGGTGCGTCGCTTCGCGTCGCTGAGCGTTTTCGACGCGCTACTTCTCCTTTCGCCGCAACTCAAGTCCATCTGAATTTTTCAAATTCCACAGACGAATTTTTAATATATTTCACTCCATAAATATACAAAATTTGTATGAATGGATGTATTCACGTACATACATATGTACATACATACATATGCACATATGTATGATTGTTGGTACTTATGCACATGTACAAATGTTTTTTTAAATACTTTTGCGCTTGAATGCGCGCGCGCCATAGTGACAAAACTGCTACTGTTGCTAATTAATTTGCAAAAATTGTTCAAATTTTTCAATGTCATTAACTTTCGTATCCATTAATTTTGTTTTGTTAGCTAAGTATGTATGTATGTATGTTTGTATGTGTAAGTATATTTGCGCGTCTCATAGCGTCCAAAATGTAAGGAAGTGTGGAGAAATATTTGAAAAATTGAACAAATCAATGTTTATCACTAAATTTGTAGGTGAGACCAGCTGTCAAATAGTTTATTTGTTTTCACTTAGTTGGAGGTGTTGAACTAACTAAGTGAACTAATTTATGTGGAAGCGCTTTAAATGGCAGCGTTTCGTTTTCCTGGAGATTATAGTTGCTTACAAGAAATTGAAAGCTGCTATAGATGCGCGCAATCGTTTAAGGCGATCGACTTAATTCAGTCTATGTGATTAAAAAGAAAGTTGTTTAGATTTTGGAAAGCGCTTGAAATTATTACATAGCTTAACGATAAATAGTTAAAAAATTATAAGCTAAGCTAAGAAAAAAATTTTAAGTACACATGTATGTATGTATGTACCAATAATGATTTACTTGAAGATTGCGACAATAGTACGTCAAAGCGGAGCGAATATTAGCGGGAAGCAAAAGAAAAATGCCAATATGGAGTCAAAATCGTAAACAAACGCGACCACGCTAGTGTGAAATTATGCATGCCAACAATTTAAAGGACAGTTTCTAGTGGGCAATTTAGTGAACCCAAAGCAATTGGTACATAAAAGTGTGTGAAATGGGCGATATTCCGGCGATGTTGCCTCTGCTAATGGTAAATTTTCACCAACCGCCAAGTATGGATAAGGCACAGTCAATAAGAAAAACAATAATATTGAAAAATTAGGAAAATTCAATGACTTCATTGTTTCGTTATTACAATTTGCCTCCACACTTTTCCTTTTTTAAAATCTCTTCATTAATTGTTTTAATTTTTTGCGCGTGTATGTGAATTTCCTTTTCGCTTTTGACTCTCGGCTATGATTCGTTATGACATCACGATTTGTCAAACCAAAACCAAAAAAGATAATAGAACGTAAAAATCAAAACCTTCCAATTAATTATTCTTGTGTATGCACGTTGATAACTCCAAACATTTTTCGATGATTTAACAAAGAAGGATAAGTTTGCATTAATTAATATTTAATAGTTTAATCTCAATTTATACCAATGCACTTTTCATAGCGTCTTACTAAATTTTCTATAACCTTAGAGGGTGGTCCGAATTTCTCCAGTCGAAATGCCTAAAAAAACTTTTTTCACTTCATTATCGGTACTAATTTTTTTGCTCGGGTGTTCGGAATCGCAGGTCTGTGCAAAAATCCGAAAGGTTATGGTCATGGTTCTCTGCGACCAGTTGGTTTAGCTGATATGGATTAAAATTTATTACGAGAAACCTTCGCTAGAGGCTCCAAATCTGCGATGAGTGATAAACGCGTTACATTTTTAACCCAAGGTATCTCTTGCCGAATGAACTCGTCAAGACGATTAAAGAACTTTTCACCCCGCTATGATAGAGATCATTTCTCTGATACTCGTAGAATGTTTTAGGAATGAAATCGCGAAAAGAATTTTACTAGAAAAATCACACAACAGGGATGAAAATCAATAAGTTAAGTGTATCTATTTATGTTATTCCAATACTGTTATTCGTACTTAAATTTCACACATATTTTCACAAAATTATTAGTTAACCAAAGCATTTTCATTACACAGCTCGCCTAGTGGGTTCGCATCACAACGAGTCCTCCTGTTCGTCAAGTCCCGATTCACCTCGTCACACCTTGCATGGAGCTCAGGCGAAAGAACTGCCCCTGCCGTTGGACAGCTCGAATGTCAACGGACAGGGCAGAGCACAATACTTATCAGCCACCTGCGTCGTATTCACAAACTATTCCGGCGACACGGCCAGCGTTGTGGATGAGCACTTCTCACGGGCGCTCAACTTTAGCAATAAGGACAGCAAAGGTGAGTGACTATAAAATGAAAATAAAAATGTATTTTAACAGATATGTATGTATTTGATTATTTACTTACAAGTATGAGTATACAAGATGCAAACAATTTATTTAGATGTACATATTTACGTATGTATGTATGTAAATGTATAGGTATCTCTGTTAGTAAATGTTGAATGGCGATGATGGTGTTAATGGAGAAAAAATCACTTCCAAATGCAGATTTTCCAGCGAAATCTCACTGCATACATACATACATACATACATAAGTACAAGTGGTGTTGTGTTGGCTGATGATTTCTCTTGCGCTAATTTTTTCCATGAAAATCACACTTTAAAATTGCCGCTTTTTGGTGTCGCTCGTGAAAGCGTACACCAGCACAGCCAACAAATCAAGCAGCGCGCACCAATTTCGCCACTTTGATTTACATGACTAATGATGCCTTTTATAATGCGCCACGGCTGATTGTCATTGTGTGTTTGTGCAGTTGTGCGATTGTGTGTCGACTTTGTGATGATCAAAAAGCGGCTGCTGTCATGTAACTGTCAGTACAGTGGCGCAATGTGGCCGCCACGTCTAACTCGTCATCAAGTATGTTGGGCGTTAAGAAGGGGGTTAGAGTAGATTAAATGACTCCAAATGTGTACACATAAGGAGAAATAATTAAAGTATTTAATACAAAATTATACTTCTTGCTTACAGAGTGCCTCTTACCCCGCGTCGTCGTATGATCTTTTATATAGGTATTTACAGCATTTGGCCACAAATTACAAACACGTAGTTAAAATGATAACCGATTGTCAAGGTGCCGTTTTATGGTTGCTTAGAAATAGTGCTACTGAAAATAGCAGACGAATGTTGTGAGTAGAGTAAGACAACGTACGTCGGATCAATTTTGATGTCCAGATATTTTGAAATTTAAAAATTACAAAACCTTAAATAATAGTTTTTCTTTGGTTTAATTTAAGGAACAAATCAGTTTCACGTAAATAAAATTTTAATAAATACAGAGATCAATGTATGTTTTTTTAATCAAAAATAGTTTTTTATGTAAGTAAAATAAATCTGTTTTGTATTACATTACTTTAAAAAAATATTTTGTTTATTCGTTATATGGGAGAAAATGCGCAACACCCTCAGCGAAAAATAATCTCAACAATCAACGGTACTCTTAGAAAGTTTAAGCTTTCACTTTATTATACAAAAATAGAAGTCCATACTAAGAATTTTCTAAATGCTCGGAATCAGATGTTTGAAATTTCGACTTGTTTGGTACATTCATCAATTAAAACCGTTTTCACCTAACTTTAATTTGAACTTTTTGAGGCTTTCGGGAGCCGAATCGGCTTTTGACAAATATTATTATGAAGACAGGCACTTTGCGAGCGACCTCAAGCCTTACTGCCTTGTAGATTCGAATGGAGAACAGTTTTCCTCTTTGCACAGCAGATGACTGATATTCAAGAAGAAAATAGCACTTGTTAAACGATTGGAAACGTCTAGACATAATTAAAGGAAAAAAGGTTATCTGTCAATATCACAGTTATATTCATTCTTGGCCTGTGACAGAAAATCACTTTGATTCCTGTGTTACGAGTATTATTAAAAAAATTGAGTTTGATAGCTTTCAATCTCTACACTTTGGCAATGTACTTGAAAATAATTTTTGAATTCTAAAAGCTAAATAGAAGAGAAACGCTCTACTACATCTGCAAAAACCATCGTGGATACTTAATGCTTGAACAACTCACTCGGTGGAGTTTCTAATAAGTTGTTAGCGGGTATAATTAAGTGGCATGTCATAATGAGTGCGTACAAGAAATTAACACGAGTTTTAATTCAAAATTTTTTCTTGTCTTTTAGTTGATGTCTCAATTTTGCAAGTCTAGTGCTTTTTTCTTCTTTTTATTTGTTTTTTTTTTGGTAAAATACAACTTTCTGCCTCACACAATAACTTCATAAATTAGTCAAGGCGTGGTGGCGTTACAGGCGCTCAACCGTTTCGTTGGTACCGTCGCTGCCGCTGCCGCTGCCGCTGCATATGCCGTATTTGCTGTCAGTGCCTGACACTTGCTGCTTGTTCTTTTCGATTTCGTAAAATTAATTACCGCATTTAATGAAGATAAACGCGTTGTCTTAAGCACATGACTTGTCTTTTTTCGTGTCTTTCAACGTCTCATTTCGCTCCTTTGTTTTTGTTTTTCGCCTGCTGCTTATTATGTATGTGCTTTTGCTTTTACTTTCACGTGTCTCACTTGTTTTCCTTAAATTTTGGTTGCATATTTCTTGCTTGTTCATCAGAATGTTTTGACTCATTATCGCAAATGTCATTGCAAAAAATATTCGGGGAGCTGTAAATAAACATAACATTTGAGAATTTTGGTCAGGCTTTTCATGCAGTTGTCAGAGGGTGCCAATAAAGTGTATTCAGTTGCTTTAAATAAAGTTTCATAAAAGATAATAATTTGTTAACATTTAAAATCTATGTGTATTCTTATATTTTCATTTCCCATTTTATTATGCCTTACATTTGCACCATTTTTGAAGTTGCAGATATTTTATCATCGAAAATTTGATTGTCAGTATATACAAATATTTTCTGAGGTACCTTTATGATTCTTAAAACTAGAAGTGTTTTGCTTAACTTTCGTTGCTGCCTATGATTGGGCATTCGATGGCGGATAGTAGAAATGATGAAGCTCGAAGTTTGTTGAAGGAATTTTACGTTCATTCATTTTTGGCTATGGCTGTTATTTACATTAGACACGTTTTAATTAACCACTCCGAAAGGGTTCAATTCTTAGCAACTGATGTCAGCCGAAAGCCTCCGATGCTAGCTCTGCGATAGTTTGTTAGTTTATATAATAATTTATTATTATGTAATCTTTTGTAAAATAAAAAAAAAATAAAAATAAATAAAGTGCACGGAGGAGACATGCATGTCTGTGAAAAAATTGCTAAACAATTTTAAACTCATTCTCCGAATATCAATGAAACGAGATTCAGGTGTTTCTACGATTTTACAGCTCATTCGTTAGCATTTCTATCAGAGTTCATGTAGTTTTCTTTAAAACCACTTTCTAAGACGGTGAAGTGTTCTTACGGTTTTCAACTGGATTCATCCAATTTCAAAAATAGATAAGGAAAAATGTGGTTAAAAAACAAAGCGGACCAATTTTACCATACATATATTAAGGCTTTCTGCCGAACAAAAAATTATAAATCTAGGTTTTCATTTTACTTTGATCTTCACAACCAGCTTCTCAACTATTTCGAAACTGCCAAACAAATTAAATCATACAAACAGATCCATGTATAAATCTCCCAAAAAAATACCTATGTATACTTTCATTTGCATATAAAAGTGCTTTGTATGCTACCCGCATCAATGCTCAGTGAAAGTAATTAATTATGCCGAAATCAATTGCATGACATTTTTGTTGCGATTGCAAAAATTTCGAAAATTTCAGTTCTGCAAAATATTTGAACTTCAACACCAAACAGGAATGTAACACACTTACAAGAATTCCCCAAAGAATACTCGTTCAAATGTTTGTGCGTACTTTCGCGTATATTACTTTATTTCAAAACATGCATATTCATAAAGCTGTATACATATGTACATACGTACTCGCACACACATTCTTGAATAGCATGTATACAATAATACTCGTACTTACATATGTGCATAACTAAGTGTGGAGGTAAAAGCTATCTGCTGTTAAAATTGTATTTATAACTAATGCCCTTAAAGGAAATAAAATCATTAAAATCGCATTTAATCGGTACGACAAACCGATTCAGTATGCACTCATGATGACCCTATCTCAATGACAAGGAGTGGCTGTTTGATACAAAGGGAGCAGGGGATTGAAAATGGCCAGCGTGAAATCCTAGGCCATTTCGTTCACAAGAAAAAAGGGAAAATCGAGTTTTTCAGTCTTAACACAGATTGTATGTGAAAAAATTTAACCAAAAAAAAAATAAGATTGCAAAACTACTTTTCCTTAATATGTTCTTGTATTGCTTGCAAACTTATTCGATTGTATTTTTTTTAATGGATTCGGGGTTGGGCTGAATATCGTAAAAATATCTTCGACGTTTATTCCAGTGCATATTTTCAGAAATTTCCGAACGTAAACGGCAGTTTTAACGGTAAACAAATATTCGGGTACACTCACACAATGAGAGCAAAACTCTCGAAAATGTTGTCAATTAGACCAGAATTAGAGCGAAACTTTTAGGAACGTTTCCAATGAGAACGCAAGTATCAAGAAAAGTCTGGTGAACGTTCTTTCGGAGAAGAAGTTTTTTATCTAAATGGAATACAAAAAGCAAAAAGTGTGAGTTTTCATTCAAAAGTTGTTTTAAGGCATTTTATTATAACTAAAAGTTGAACTAGTCTTCCCAATATTTGTTCTCATTTCGTTTTGGACTTGTAAGCGTTCTTGGAAACAACAAACACGACGTTGAGTTGCCAAAATGCCTTTTGTTTGCGAACGCAGGTTAAAACGATCGCATCTATTACCAGAGCCCTATATAATCAATCCTGCGCTTGAATTTAACTAATCAAACCTTGAAAAAAAGTATACGAGTATTAGCCACAAAGGCCTTCCTATTCATCCACTTTTTTCTTAAGTCTCTTCTCAATTAAAAATCACAGTGTGGTAGTAGTGTTCTTGGAGGGATTGAAAATCTACCCTGCTTTACAATAATTATGTAGTAGATATATATTATACATTTTTTATTTTTCTCGTGAGCAATTACGCAATTGTGTGGTAAGCTATTATGACGCTTTTAAAGTGGACTTCTGCAAAATGTAATATATTTTAGCACAGAAACGCAATTTTCTTGATCTTCTTGAAATAGCACCCCGTTCACGAACGATTGCCATTTCCACACAGGCATTTTCGAAATCTTGCATCTTTTCTGATGTAAAAACCAGTTGACTCTGAAAAGGCACAGAGTGTTTTGCAACAGTTCTGTCGTACTGTTGTTGGTTGTCATTTTCAATTTTTAATTTTTACTTTTGAATTTTTTGTTGTTTTTTTTTTGCTTTACTTTTTAGTGTGGCATTTGCATTGGAATGCACCGTTGCAGCGGGCGCGCATATGGTACATTGGGTGGTGATGGTTGCGGTGGCACGAAGCCGTTTTGGGCCACCGCCTCACTGCATTAATTCATTAGTTGATCGTATAAATGTTAAATCGTATTAAAAACGGCGTGCAGTGATACCCAAAAATATCCTCGTGCGGTATTTCGATAAGCTACTATACAAAATGTTGCTCGCTGCGCTATCAGCGGCTGTTGCCCGCTCTGGTCGTCGCGATCGGTCTCCGTCACTCAGCCATGGCATATTCATGATTCGAAAGCAATTTAATTAGATGCCAAACGAAATTCGATGAAATTCCTTTGTGCGCGCCACAATGCAACGCAAGCAACAAAAATCAAAAACAAAAAAAAACAAAAAAAAGAACCCCCAACTACAGTAAGAACAGCGAGATCTACGAGAGCAACAGCAACTGCAATTGCAAAGTGCAACAGCGAGTTGGTCAACAGCGCGCAGAAAAACATTTGTATCTTTATTGAAATTTTGTCGCTGTGCGCTGTCGGCACTAACACTAAATACTTATACTTGTAACATACTTACAAACATACATATGTATGTATGTAGGTATGTAACTACATAGGCATGTGCACTTTTTCATTTCGTTGCTGTACCCTAAGGGTTGTTGTTGTTGTTGTTCTTGTTGCATTACAATTTTACAGTTGCTCTGCAACACATGCAGATGTCACGCTATTTTTAATTATTGCTACCGATTTTTCGTTGTTTCATTTTGTTCTTTTCTTAGTTCTGAGTTTACTTATTTTTAAATTTAAAAGTCGAGCAACTGCATCATCGTTTGGCATGGTCCTTGCCGTTGCGGTTGCCCGCCGTACATACATACCTTCAATAAAAGGTGAGCGCAGTGCAATCGAAGGAATGCACCAGGCAATGCCTTAGCGGGGCATCAGGCTTACTTTCTTCTATTGCGAGGAATGTTTGCGTATTAGGATAAAAGTATTTTTGTATGTACATACATACATACATATGTATGTTCATATATCAAATAAAATACACATTCATTTGCGTATGCTCTCGCTCTTAGTTGGTGTGTGTGTGGTCCTTGTGAGATAAACTCATCAAAGGGTCTTATCAGAATCGCTATAAATTATAGGTAACGCCTCCGCGTGCATTCTTAGGCACATACATACATACTTTGGTACATACAATATACACACAAACATCAGTATTATTTATATACTACGGCAATTCGTGTGACAAACCTATCATAGAATATACGCAACTCACAGCAGGACCTCTGCATTCTTTGGTTTTTTTTTTCATCGCATTGTTGTTGTTCGGTGAGAGTTAAAGAAAGTAGATGCTTTGGCGCCACCGTGCCAATGCTTATCTCTCACAGGTAGTAATTGATCAGCTATTAGAGACACTATTTTGTTATTAGTATTGCGGTAGGTTTGGTAACTTCAATTAAAATTTCAGTGACTACTAAGAATGTTAAAAAGTAAAAAAAAATTGTTTAAGATTCCGTTGTAAAATGATGATGAGAAAATATAACGAAATATACTCGTACAATTCAAAAGCCATGTAAAATGCAGTGGGTCACTGTACCGTACAATTGACGAGCCTAGATAAAATATAATGCAAAAGCCTAAGGCCCAATTTCAGCTGAGTTATTTAAGTACAGATTGTTGTTTAACATCAAAATTTCATATTTAAACTGTACTTAAATTACTATTATTTTCTATTTAAATATTAGAAATGCAACCCTGCGTTTAACCAAACATTAATCAGCTGTTCTGTATTAAATAGTTGCGATCCCGTACGAGTTCAAATATTCCATTTCTAGCCGATTTTACTTGAAAGCGATCCTGTTCACAAAAAAAATAGCAAGAAAGAGCACATTTCAAAGTGAAAAAGAAGTTATCTTTTGTCAGAAGTTACTATTTTTAATCCTAATAATTTTTGCTGGTAAGTTCTGGTAAATCTATTGAAACTATTTTTGCTTATGATTTTAGTAACAAATTTTGGCGTTCGTTTTGTAGTTGTCAGAAAAAAACATGATAGTTTAATTAGAAAACAAAATGCAAAAACAATTTCGTGTATAAATAAACAGAGTTGCCAATTATTTGAAATATTTAAATAACGGCGATCTAAAAACCAATAAAAGTTAATCCACTTTTAAATCAATATACAATATTAAATTATTTGCCAGGCGCTAATAGTTTTTAGTTGCACGTAAATTGAGTCGAAATATTAATGCAACCCTGTGCTGTTTCAATTTGGAACCTATTACACAAATAAATCACAATGAATTTCTTGTGTGACTTTTTTTTGGTGTGTTCGGCAATAGATAAAAAAAAAAACAATTGTTACTAGTATTAATAATTAAGTGTTTAATGGTACACAAAATTGAGAGATGTCGAAGCAAAGCAAGTAAGGAGAGCATACATTTAGCCAGCAAGTTAAGAGTTGTCTAACTTTCCCGCTACGCGTTGGTGTCAGCGTTGCCTTTGTATAAATACAATTAATCTCAGGGGCCAAAACTGACAGGCCTGATGAATAAGTGCTATCTACGAAATACCGACGGTACCTTGGTTTGGTAGTGTATGGGGTGTTTAAAGGGCCTAAAGCTAGCATGCAGTATGGTGTCACATATTGCCTTTTAAGAATAAGCGAACTTGGCAATTTTGCAGTCTCAGTCACATTTATTAGGGATGCCTGCTTGAGGTAAATATAAATTGATTTTGGATTAAGGGAGTGCAAATGAAAAAAAAAATGAAAGGCTTAGGACAGTATTTTTAAGTCGAATTTAAGTTCTAGTTAAGAAAAATCTTAGCTAAGACCAGTTTAAGATTTTGCACATGAACAATGGACACTTAAGTATGTAAAATATTTAATTTAGAAATATGGTAGCACCACAAGTTAGTGCTTTGCTTTTCCATATTTTGTCATTGCATAAACTTAGTTTATATTTCTTTGGAAATTATAAAGTATACACGTACCTGACTGTTTTATACTTTATTTCATCTTTAAGCAAATTAAGGACATTTCTTTCTCGTCGTAGTATTGAAAAAATCAAATTACTCCTCTGCTCAAAATAATTGCATGTTCGTATTCCGACTCAGTGTCCACACCACTAAGCCAATCAAATCCATGTTTAAAAAATCATTTTAATGTCTTTTCTCAGTTGTTCCTTTTTAATTACTTTATTTAACCACTAATAATCAGCTGTTCGCTAAGATAAGAAAAACTTAAGGCGGCAAATTCGGTGGCTTAAGGTCAACGTAAGTCTGGCTTAAGATGTGGAGATGAAACGCAAATTCTTAAACTAGACTTATGTTCGACTTTAAAATGTATTAAGTACTTGTAAGAAAAGCCGTAAATATAATATTCAAATGCCAGTCAAAGTTTTCATAAAATTATAAAAACGCCTCTCTTGATAGAAGCAGCTGTAATCTGAGCTTATTCTTTTTCACAAATTTCAACTGAAATGTTTGATACGCAATTGCCAATTTGTATACTGATCTACTTATATACTCGTACATACATACAAAATTACTTGATAAAATGTGCAGATTCACAATGAAATGTGTCACTTAACGGCATGGCGCCACGCCTTGTTGCACATCAGCTGTTGCGCGCTTTGTGATCAGCAGGAATTCGTAGCATGCATGTTCGGGATCAACACATTCATAAAAAAAAAGAACTTAAGCAAAAAAGTAAATAAATGCTAAAGTAAATACTCGTATACAGATACAAATGCAAGTATAAATAATTTACACAAATATGCAAGGCGTTTCATAACTATAGCACACCCATATACTGATGAATTTTAAATTTTGAATTTTTTATTTTATTAATTTTAAACATACATAAGTATATCAATTAAAATAAAGCGCATATGTATCTAACGAAAATAGTATGAGCAACAGTTTCACACTTTATACAAAAAATAAAAATATAAATATTGAAAGAAATATTCATCAAACTTTCGAAAAACGTTAAAATTCTTTAGAAGGCCATTCAATTTTTTTACTAAAAAACTGCCAATTTCAACTGATTAAAGATGACCTCTGATTTCTGAGAATATTTTCTCCCATATTTGAACGCAAACAATGGCAAATTAATTTTTGTACGGAAGAAAGAAATCAACATCCTTTTAAGCACTTGAAAATTGCATTTTGCTTTAGTAAAATTGCATGGGCTGCGAAACTGCATACTCGAAAAAATCTTAAATAGTGATGCAATTTTTTTCAATTAATATAGATTTTGTATATCGTTTGAAACTTGGATTTAGGCGGATATTGTTAGAGAATAAACTGAATTTTATTTAAAACATATAAAAAAAAAAACAACAAAAATTCGGCGGTGCTACAGTTTGATACACCCTGTACGCATGCTTTTATCAGTACCTATGTGTTTTTATGTACTCTAAATTAAGTTGATTGATTGTGCCCATTTGAACAATAAAAACACACACTATTAGGCCTCCTGAAGTTTAACTACCAAAAATAGAGCGAATAACAGAAACAGAAAACGCTAGTCAACACTTGAAAGAGTGGTGCCATGGAATGCAACAGCCGGAATTTCGTATTGTCGCACGTTCATCGTGCGGCGGCACTGCTACACTATCAATAAATGCATATGTACGTATGTATGTATGTTTGTTTGTATATACATATGTTTGCAGTTGGATTTGGAATTGGCGGCAAATAATGTTGCACAAGCTGATGCCGCTGCTGTTTTTTGCCGTTGCCTTGGCTGCTGATGGTGATGGCGACGCGGATGAGTCTGACTCCACGTCTGACGACAACATTCCGAACTCAATTTAGAGCGGGAATCGTATTTGTTTGCACACTTTGTACAAGCACATATGTACATGCATACATACATATGTTTTAATACTCCACAAACGCTACGCGCTGCGTGAATGTTACAAAATGAGGCAGAAACTGTTGGTGCCATAATGGCAGAGTACGCAACGTTTCCTTTGCTTGCGATTAAGCTCAAATACCGCGTGCCACAGTGGCTCCAGCACCGCCAAAATCAGTCACAAAACGCAGGCGCGCTTACATGCGAGCACATACAAAACAATAACGTAAAAGTGCATTTGAAAAAATGTAAATACGCGTAAATCCATAGAAATGTGTGTATGTATCTATGTACATATGTATGACACACTGGAGGCCAAAAGCTCACACACAGCGAGTTCCTTGTTTACAGCAGCAGCAATGGCACAGTCTGCTCCAGTTAGCCAAAGATGCATCCAGTCCCCCCAGTCCAGGCAGAGCTGAGTAGACTGCCGTCAGGCCGCTGATGCGCATACGAAATGACGCTAAGGAATTCCCATTAATACCAACACAATCGAGGCACGTTAACGTGCACACACACTCGCATACTCACATGTAAAAGCATAACGCAAAACAACGTGCAACAAGCGCCAAAACACCGTGAAAGTGAAAAAAAAACAAAAAAAAACATTCATACAGCAGCAAGCAAGACAAACAAACGACGAATGAATTCATAACGTTGAACAACAACCGCATACGTGCGCCAAGATGTCTCCATCCATGCCGTGTTAGGTGGCGTTGGCGACGCTTACTCGCCGAAAGTCAGGAGGCGGCTAAAGTAGGCATCATTTAAATTCACTTTCAATTCCTCAATGCCAACCAATTGAAACTACGAATGCCATAAAATATTTTCAATTACGTACGGTAATCAGTTGGCGGTAGCAGCAGCTGTTGCTTCTTAAGCAGGAGGGTGGTTAAGTATGTAATTCTGCGGGCAACTGTGCGTACGTACTTACTATGGCAATGCGAAGCGGATGAAGTCAATGAGACTATAAAAATCTCTGGAAAGTCAGGTTTTAATGTCATTAGCATTTGTGGGTATTGAATTGAAATTGCTTAAGTATTCTACACTCGTCTATTTTTATTGCTCTAGAAGAAAATTTGTTGTACGTGCAGCTTATAACAAGAGTTGATATATTTTGCTTTAACATTTCAGTATAAGCAAACCGCAACTTCGGGCAATGTTTTGGGGGCGTTAGCGAAAATTCAGTAGCGGAAACTTACAAATGACTGGTGATGAACTCTTGCATACATAATATGTATTACATATATTCTCAATCGCCTTTCTTCGAAAGTCTTTGATTCAGGCATTTAGCTTTCTACTCTCTCAACAATTTCGATAAACTATTAGAAGTAGATATAAACCGTTTGAAATCTTTTTCGAAAGTAACCAGGAGAATCTACGATTTCTTCTTGGGGAGTATACCCTGATATTCATAGAAAATAAGTGGGGCTGTAGGAGAAGTGATGCCATTTCATTCATAAATCAGCGTTATTAGCCAAAAATAAATATCAGGAGATCGATATATCGACCCTAAAATATGGACAATGTATCAGTATTGAATATCAATTTAAGATTTTTTTTATAGATTTTTTGCATTTATGCAACAGTTAATCGCCAAGTACGTAGTACAACAATGCCAATTGGCATTACTGGTTTTTTTTCTGCATTCGAAAACTCAAAGATCAACATTTTTGATCTTCCAATGGAGAAATGATGAAAAGTTTTAAATAAAATTAAGTCAGATAGCCTATATAATAATTTGTTGGTTGTAGTTTGAGAAATTATTTTGTTTGGGAAATCGCTACATCTGCGCCGTTTAGGAGGTCTTAACATAAATAGTAATGCATCAAACTCTGGTGAGACCAAAACTCATATATGTACATATATTTATATAGAAGAATATTACGATCATGTTCTTCCTTAAACATGATCTTAAGACCGTAACTATACCAAATATATCTCAAATTAAAAACTGAATAGATTGTCATATCATAAATTCAATAAGAAGACATATCAGGTATTGTCTTTACAATGCCTATAATATTTTAATAAGAGTCTTACCTGTACCTCGTCAAAAAAGATTTCATACAAAACGAAACAGTAATATACTATGTATAATTTTGGCGCATATATACAGATAAATAAAATTATAATAATAATAATAATTTTAGCGCTTACACTATATAGCTCAGTGTTTGGCCGAGCTTCTCCTTGTGGTTTGCGTCTTTATATTCTACCACAAATGGAGGGACCTACATTTTTGTGCCGAACGGCAGATGTATTTAATGAGAAGCTTTTACATGGCAGAAATACCCTCGGAGGTTTGCCATTGCCTGCCGAAGGGTGACCGCTATTAGAAAAGACGTTTTCTGTTATTAAGATTTTGCTTGCCCTGACTGAGATTCGAACCTCGAACTCACCGGCATATCAAGTTATAGCACGCACCACTACCAAC
Source organism: Philophylla caesio (assembly GCA_963971545.1). Taxonomy (NCBI): domain Eukaryota; kingdom Metazoa; phylum Arthropoda; class Insecta; order Diptera; family Tephritidae; genus Philophylla; species Philophylla caesio. Next base: position 95,814,327 of record OZ020606.1, on the reverse strand, counting down.
TCGACCACAGCGGCCACGCGAAACAGTAATACATATTGTATATCACATATTCAGAAGAGCGAACAATGAAATAGTCACATCGAAAACACTTAAGGGGATCCCTCATTTGATACTAGAAAGACGGTGACTTTTCGGGATTTTTTTTTGATGGCAAGGAAATTATATAAATTGTTTAATCGAAAGATAAAGATAGAAACTACTTTTAAGCAATATCTCCAAAAAAAAAAAAACTTAAAAAGTTAAAAAATTGCGGAGTAATCAAAAGTGCACTGGAGCGTGTCGCTGATGAATTGGTCCAATTATGTACAAGATAGCGTCCGTAATTCTCAACTGCAACAGAAATGATTTGTATCTCGTTAAATTGTATACTATTTCACTCTATATGAACCTCAATAAACCAGTAAAAACCGCAAACAGTTTAAAATCTTTGGTTCGTTGTACACCGAAGTTCGTGCACACATTACTGGAAATATTTCCTAAAATACGTGGAATTCAGGGCTGTAATTTTAAGGGGATGTTAACAGAAGGGAATTGGAACAGATTAAGCTGAAAAACAAAAGTTGGTTTTTTTCGATTTACTTAAGGAGACCCCCCATTACGCAGATAATTAACATTTTGATACTTACATTTCAATCAGGGAGAAAACCAAACCCATCCTTACTATTAAGAATTGCTGGTAGTTAACTAGTTTGCGTACTTTTTTTTACTCTTTTATTATATGTATATATTATGGTAAAGTAAGAAACTTAAGTATTAATGAACATGTCCTATAGAGAACCTGATCTTCAAAATTTACTACAGACGTGTCTATGAGGTGACACATCCTTTAGCAACTTGCCCGCTGAGGCGTTGCCTGTGGAAACAAATGAACAGAAACTGTTTGCTAAGCATAACTTTATAATCCCCTAACAGATAATACAAGCCAACCTTTTTGGATTGTATACCTGCTATCGACACAACATTACAGAGTTTAATAGAGTTTGCATCATATATCGCTATTACTTACTTTATAAAGATACATTTATGTATTGTATGTAAATACACTATTTTGTGAACCGAAAGTTCTTTTACAAAATTATAACTCCGTTTTTCTTTTCCTTGCAGAAACGTGTAGCCCCATGTCGGCAAGAAATTTCCCACCTTCATTTTGGAATAGTAATTATGTGCATCCAGTGCCCGCCCCCGCACATCCACAGGTGAGCTCAATACGTACAAACATTTGCGAACATGCGAAATAAAATATTGAAATCAAATTAAGTCAAACTGGCGTTATGCGAGGGGTTTGGTCTTTTTTTTTTTGATAACTTTCTTTAACTTATCATAACGTCTTACTTAAAACAGTCATCATTTTTCATATTCTCATTTTAACTATAATTTATAAACATTTCTTAGCTCGTCACACTTACCAATCAATAAGTTGTATGTAATTTCTTTTTCTTGTTTTTTTTTTTGCTTAATTTCAGGTTGGTGATCTGTACGCAACGGACGGAGGCTACGCAACCGATCCATGGGTGCCACATGCGGCCGCTGCACATTATGGCTCCTACGCGCACGCTGCACATGCGCACGCGGCTCACGCACATGCCTACCATCACAATATGGCGCAATACGGTAGCCTGCTACGACTGCCACAGCAATATAGCCACGGCACCAGGTATAAATTATTATTATTTTTTAACATTATGTATATATTAATTTTGGTACGATTTTTTTTTTAATACCAATGCAGAATATTGAACTCATCAAAAATTAAACGTAAATTAAATTTTGTTTTTCACCTTTCATAACTAACGTACTGAGAGTGAAAATTATGTAGCTCACATTAGCATATGGCTGCTATACAACCGATTGTTCAGATATGACATTTCAAATTACAACTTCTCCATTTAGGCAGCAATTTTATCATTCATAAAAGTTATTTAGTCTTCGGCATAGCGCTGTTCTTACTTGTATCTAATGTAAAAACTTTTACGAGTGATTACATTTAGAATAAGAATAGTTTTCAGAAAAGTGTGTCTTTTATAAAACAACTTAAATATAAATGGAACGACAGCGCGTACTACCAAATATGTACACTTAATGTTTGGGGATAAATAGAGATTAAATTTTTCCCGCTATTTTCTCCAGACTTGTATAGCCTAATTGAGACTAGTCTACTAGAGACTATCCGAGTGTACATGTACATTTGTTAGAAAATTAGACTTATAACCTTTCCACTCTAAGTCCGCGATATTTTGTTTTTGTTATAAGTGCACTCGACAATTTAAGAAATTGTGTACCTGTATGACGCCTAAATCAATAATTTTGCCCCGAAAAGTACGATAATACTAAGTTTATTTTCTGTGCCGAAAATACTACTCTTCAGTCTATCTTATACCCAGAATACATATACATATATGTATCTACTAATATTTCGGTTTCGTTCTTAAAATTTTAAGAAAAGAAGGTAAAACTTACATCAATTCTTACTCATTTTTAGAATGAAATTATGTACATACATAAATAAATATACTTAATTTTATTTTAATGCACATACGTATGTATATACATAAATTAGTAAATGTTTTTTTTTCTAAGACATTGTTCCCATTACAGACTGCATCACGATCAGCAGACCGCGCATGCGCTCGAAAGTGCGGCAGCGTATTCCAGTTACCCCACAATGGCAGGTGAGTAAAATAAGAACATATGTACATATGTATGTATCTTACATAGTAATGCTTATATATAAATACAATGACTGTCAGTGAAATAGCACATCGCCCCTTTTAGTTACATACCCATGTAGGTACGAGTATACACAAATTTTTTAAATAAAATATTTGTCTTGCCATAGAAATAAAGTGGCAACTACAACAAAAATCATATATGTACATAACATATGTATGTAGAAAATGTTCACAAACTCTTATCAATATTTCAAAATTTGACGCAATATTTTTTTTACCAAACAACGCAAAAACTACATTAAGGTTAGGTTAGATTTACCACAATGGGCCTAACAAGGCCTAAGTGTGCTAGTGAGACCGCTGCAGCTGCTTCTACCTCTACCTAGGTTAGATTGGAATGGCTGGGAAGAAAGAGACCCTCTCCTACACTTAGGCTCAGATTAACCCATTGTAATGTCATATGTGGTTTCTTCAATTTCCCACGATACCTCCCAGTCGGGCACAAACCATTTTGTTGACACGATAGAATTTGACAGATCTTTTGGGTTATTTTGTGAATTGGTCTGCGGAGACCTAATTTTGAGTTGAATTCTATAATGCTGAGTTAAGTTCGAAACGCTGTCACGGAAGATCAAAAGCTGTTTATTCTGCTTGGGGCATTTGATTAGGTGCTGAATAGTTTCCTGGATGGCTAGCACTTTTGCTGGGTACACGCTACAGTTATCTGGGAGCCGGAATGATGTTTGAAGTTTCAGCTTTGGGAAGGAAACTCCCATTTCAATTTTGGAAGTTTTTTTTATTATTATTTTAGCTACTAATTCTTTTGTCAAAAATGTTTAAAAGCTTTTGAAAAAGATAGGTATGGGTTCTTTTTAGTTGCAAATTAACAAACCATTCGCGCATAGCGACCGCGTCTTCATGTAAATCCAGTCTCAGGCATATGAACTTCTCAAGTTAAAACAAAATAAGTTATTAAATTTTACTCTAAAATAAAATACTAAATGTTATAAAACAGAAAATTAAAACAAATTTGTTATAAGCTTGCTTTACACCACGGCTATTGAATCGACAGCAGCGCGTGCTAAGCACAAAACTTTTGTTTTGCATAGCTATGCAACTACAATTTTTTTTTATCTCAACAAACTGGTATTTTAACTAATAAAAGCTGATATAGGAGCCGACAACTACTATTTCGTAGAACACCGTCAAGTTAAAAAATTAGCATTTGACAAGGAAAAAGTATGGAAAATACGACTGGTTGGACTGAAGCGCCAAACTGGTAGAATTCTAGTTCACTACTAATGGCTTGGTCTGCTGGGTATATATGTACATACACATACATATATATTTGCACATGTATGAATTTCTATGTGTAGATGCACACATATTTACATACATTTGTATACATATTTATGTTAAAATATTCATAATGCGTGCAAAAGGCCATCACCTTTATTTTCTTTACTTTTCTGGACTACTTAGATGAAAGGGAAATTGGTGCTTATAAATATATTTAAGTGTATGTGTGTCCATGTAAGCTAGGTTGGTTGTTACTATGGCAAAAATAGTTAATGTATGTAATTACTTCAAACGTTGGGGCGACCCTTTTCAACGCTACGAAATTTCGCAAAGAAAAACGGATGAGCGTAAAACCACATGCACTGTCAAGACAACATACTTACATACATTCATGCAAGCTGAAAAACATTGTACGAGTACATAAGTATGTATGTACAGACATGCTATGTATATGCTAATAATTGTATATACACGTAAAGAATATTTAGCGGCGTTAGTGAAACTTTTTTGGTGGTTACTTTGTTACGTTGTCCCTGTGTTGCTCTGACAAATTTATTCAAACATACTTATGTATGTAAATGGATATGTACATATGGACCTTTAAATGTCAATGTATGTATGTATAATTGTTTTGTATATGTTCATATGTGTGTATGCACTCATACGTGTCATCGCATAAGGGGTCGAAAGTGCAAAAGCCATAAACTAATGAAAATGGCCGCCATTCTGGCATGTCCCTGCCATAAAATGAAAAGAAAAACTTTTTCAACCGCCCCATTGAAGTTGTACACTTATGAACATACATTTTCACAAACACCCTCACTTTTTGAAAGGTGGTATGTATTCATTTTCCAGTTAACAGCAAAAAGTGCTTGAATTATAAAGTCAGTTTTAAATGCGTTCTATGATATAAAAACAACTTCTATATAAAATTTAAGTGTAGGTATATAATAATAATAATAATTTTGGCGCGTACACTATATAGCTCAGTGTTTGGCCGAGCTTCTCCTACCATTTGTGGTGTGCGTCTTTATATTATATCACAAATGGAGGGACCTACAGTTTTGTGCCGACTCCGAACGGCAGATGTATTTAATGAGAAGCTTTTTCATGGCAGAAAAACCTTCAGAGGTTTGCCATTGCCTGCCGAGGGGTGACCGCTATTAGAAAAAACTTTTTCTATTATTAAGATTTTGCTTGCCCGGACTGAGATTCGAACCTCGAACTCACCGGCATATCAAGTTATAGCACGCACCGCTACCAACTCGACTACAGCGGCCACAAATAGGTATAGGCAAATTTAAAACGAGACAAGGCCGATATACTCGTAGGGTGTATAAGGAATAGTTTCGATTGTTTCTTATAGCAAGACCAACGGTTTTACTAACAGGAATTGGAACCTTGAACGAAAGCAAACTTTACGGATTATCATATAGCGCGGAAGGGTCTTAAGAAGCCAATTTAATCACGAAATACCACATCTTTCGAAGAAACATACACAAAATTGGCTCCCGAAACCCAATTTGATGAATCGATCAGAAATTTATACTCTTTATTCCGACATAAGTACTTAAAAAAAAATGGACCGATTCAGGTTAAATAAGAAATGTGAACTTTATATACATACATATGTATTTATAAAAAAATATATTTAAGGAAAATGAATGGGCTGTGAGTTGCGTAAAAGTCGAATTGTTCAGAAGATCTGTATTTGTTGATGGATTCTTATGAAAATAGATAGCGTATGATGAAGTTAATAAACGCAATAGAATTTTGGAAAATATATTCTTTAGGCATGGAGCAAGACAATGGTATATAATCCCCTAGGTGGCGCTTTAGTCAAGATATTTATAAAATTTGTAAATATAGTCCAATTAGGTTGAAATTAGGAATTTTAATATATTTTTGAAGGTTGCTCTGGAGCTGAGATATTCGAAAATTTCATAATTATGGCCCAATTCGGTTGATATTTGATTTCTATACTGCATACGGCAAGAAATCTACTTCAGTTAGAAATCGGTCCGCTAGGTGGCGTTGAAGTTAGTTTGAATTATTCAAAAAACTCATAGATGGTGCCAAAGTCGAAATAAATATTTACATATATATGTATGTACATATGTATATCCAATCTAGACATCTTAAAGAATTAAGTACTAAATTATATGAGGAAAGTATTTAAGTTTATTTATAAAAGAAGTATGGAATACTCCAGATTAGAAAAATATCTCATCATAAATCGATAATCACATATTTATTTTCATAGCAAAAGTTTCACTATTTTACGAATATTATTCACAGTTTGTCATAAATTGTATTACTCATACTTACTCTTACTTTCTTTTCAGGCCTCGAGGCACAAGTACAGGAGTCTTCTAAGGATCTTTATTGGTTTTAAATTTGCGTGCAACGTTAAATTCAAAAATCAAGATGTAAAAAGGCAAACAGACTCTTCCACATACTTACATACATGCTATATACATATGTATTTGAAAGACCAAGTGATTTTTTATTTGCAATCGAAACCCGCTAACTAACAGATATGTAAATCATCGTTAATTCAATTATCGAAGTTTAATGTTTATATCGAATGAAAATAGGAAGAAAAAGAACAAAGAAACTGTTCAAATGTATATGTATGTATTTGCAGTTATTTGCCTATATCTGCCCTTTCGGGATTATGTGGTAATAGAAATTTAATAAGAGAAGCAAAAAAAAATCGATATTTACGACAGGCAGCTTGGACGTACGAGTATTGTAAGTATAGATAGATGTCCGGTGTAGCAGCATTAATTAAATTAATTGCTTGAATTGATGATAAAACTCAGTTAGGTTTCCAATGCTGCAAAACCTTGCAAAACAAAATCAACATAAGTATTTATGTATGTAAGTAATTCAATTTGTAAAAAAGACAGTAGCGCTCATACTCGTGCTTAATGGTAGGATTTTATGTGTAGGTAGGAATTTATTTCTTTATCGAATTACTCGCGCGCATACTTATATGAATTTACATGTGTATGTATGTTATGTACTACATATCTACATATTTATATACATACACACATACTCAACGAAACATACATAGCAGTTAGTATATGTATGTAGATAAGTATGTACATCCATATGTGTGCGTTTATTCTCATTTGTGCATTCAAATATAATTTTTAAGCTGCTAATTACATAAAAAAGGTGTAATTAATTGAGTACTCTTTCAAAAAAAAAGTATTCATAATGCGGAGGAAAAGTACTTACATACCTATTAATTCTTACTATGTATTTACATATAAAATATATACTTATGTATGTATATGTATGTAACATACTTGTTGTACGCATGTTCGGTTTTATGTTAAAAACAAATATACATATAAATTATTTAAAGATATAATATTGCAATAAATTTTAAGATATTTCATAGTTAAGAAATTGTAATAATAAAACCCTTGTAACTGCGTCTAAGTTCTTTAGAAAATAAATCAAATGTAAAAAAGAAATAAATCAATTTTCAATTCGAAAACAAAGTGTTTAATATGCGCGAAAAATGGCTGAAAGTAAGTAACTTAATGAAAATTATGAAATATTATTAATTTCATTTAATGTTTTAAGAAATTGAGAGTACAGTACATTGACTTATGGTACTTTGATTGAAACATTTTGAGTGATATTGTTCACAAAAATGTAGAGGGTCGAAGACAAAATGTGGAATGGGTCTGGGGAAGAGAGCTCCAATGTACTAACATATGTATGTACATATATGCAGCATTCGCAAGGAACCTGCGATAGCAACCGACCTCCAGCTTTAGTTTGTTTGGCGTTAAAATGAAACAAAAAGCGTTGCGGTTTAGTAAGCTAATTTATTGCGGTAAATTTTAAATTGCTCTTTGAAAAATTTAGGACTTTGGAGGTGGTTCCAGAGTTCCACTTCCTCCTCCAACGTGTTTCAGTCTAAAACTTTCAGTTTGTTTCCTTCGACAATTATTTTCTATGAAGATGATCGGGGCCATCATCATGGAATATATTGTAGTTCGAATTTTCTTAAAATCTACGAAAATACTTTCACTGTCTATCGTTGTTCGAACGTATCTCAAATTTTTAATGAACTCGTTCGTAGAAAATTGGATTATGGTTGGTGTCTTGGCCTGCATTTCCTTTGATTTTCTTTTCGTAGAGGAACTGCCATGCACATTTTTTTTGTTTGCTTATGCATGCTTGCACATTAATTTAGTTCAAGGCTTAGGTTTTGCTTTCTTACGTTCACAAATATTAAGGAAACATAGAGAATTATCGAAATGAAACGATGAAAGTGGCTTAACTCTCCGTTCTCTCATTCTCTACTTCCTCGCTCCGCCACCTTCTCTATAAGGAAGTGTACTGACGTCATTATTTTTGAGACTGCGTAATCTTGTTATCTTTCATTCTTGATTTGATAGTACACTAAAATGAAACATCGGCACATTCGGTTTAAAGGCACACTATGGTATATAGCGTCTGTACAGTGTACACAAGTGGCGGATGGGGTCGGATTCGATATAGCGCCGCATAAGTTTGATTTACTGTGGCTAAACGCGTACACCGAATTGAAAAATTCAAATGCACATAGATGAACAACAAAATAAACTTTTGTTTAACTATCGTTTTGCAAAATTTTATCAGAATTTTACTTTAAAAATGCTCTTATTTTGCTTTTTTCACATATATGTTGTTTGATTTTCATTCACTGCACTTAATATCGAGCCACTAATGCATTCATTTTTGCACACACATAATACACAGTATGACAGTGGTTGGCACACGTGAGAAATGTTAACAGAATATGAAAATAGGCTTAAAATAAAGAAATACGTGTCTCGGCGTGTGGCTGTAGCACGTCAGAATTTTGAGAAAATCGATTTTTAAGCTTCAAAGGACCGTGGAGATTCACTTCTAATGTAATACAATTATAAAAAGTTCTTTAAAAAAATAATTTAATTTGGATTTTTTTTTATTAAGAAAACAATTTTTTTTCTCCGGTAGATGGCGCTTTAATTTTCATGTAAAGTTAAAAAATAACCAAAAATGTACAAAATTCATTAAAAATACAAAAAAAAATTATAAAAATACAAAAATGAATATGAAATATTAACTACTATTTTGTGTTAAAAATGTTGGTCGTTTATTTTTTTTTATTTCTAATTTTGTTTTTTATTTGTATTTCGTACATTTTCGGTTATTTTTTAACTTTACATGAAAATTAAAGCGCCATCTACCGGAGAAAAAAATTGTTTTCGTAAAAAATCCAAATATAGTTACCTTTTCAAAACTGGCTCAAGCATTAAAATCGATTCACCGATTCTGTTTTTATAGAACTTTTTATAAAAGTATTACATTAGAAGTGTCTCCACGGTCCTTTATTGCTTAAAAATCGATTTTCTCAAAATTCTGACACGCAGAGATACGTATTTCTTTATTTTAAGCCTATTTTCATATTCTGTTAACATTTCTCATGTGTAACAAAAAAAATTTGATTTTGTCGTAGTGTGTTAAAAACACATTTTGCTATCAGCCTTTACTGTTTTTAGGAACAACAACTATTTAAATACTTTGCATTTCTTAAATAAAAAGTTGCATTTTTAAGCCCAGCACAAAAGACTTAAATTCCTGCCAAATGCATATGTCAAACTACTGAAAACAACGAGCGAAAGAGAAACCAAAGGAAAATTGATATAACCCAGTAAGCTAAAAGTACGCGGAAAGGAGTTCTGACATACGTTTCAAAATTAAATACACCACAATTAAGGCCTGTGGCATTTTTCACAAATAAATATTTCGTAATACATTGAAAATTTGTAATTAAAAATCGCGCGATTTTTTATTACAAACTTTCGCTTGCGGCGCTTTTCACAAAATATATAAATAAGTTGAATTTTTGCCCATTTTTAAAGGCTTCCCTAGGTCCTCGGCTGCGGCAGCTGTCTTGAAAGAACAGGTCCACTTTGCATATAAAATATAAAAATAACAAAAATATTCCAGTGTGGCGGGTCCGTTTCAGCTATTTTGCAGAAAAATGTTGGAAGAGCCCATGCCTGCTGATTGAAATTTAGGAAGGATGTTAATGTCCTAAAATTTTAGGAAAAAGTAAAAATAAAATGAAAAATTTGAAAAAAAAACAGTAGAAAAATTTTAAACAAATAATAAATATTTCGGTATTTAAAATTAATTTTTGTAAAACGAATAATATAAATTGAACTTTATGACTGATTTTTTTAAAATAAAGTTGAAAAAATATGCAATTAAATAAAAACTGGTTTTCCCAGTTTGGAAGTGGGTATCTACATAGCTGAGCGAAAAATTGTGAAATGTACAGGAATCAATTATAATGATAGAAATAATTTAGCACCTTTACTATGTAGCTCATTCTTTATTCTAAGCTTGGCCTGGCGGACGTCGCACAAAGCTTCTGTCATCCAACCCAAACAAATTTAATTTTGTCTCGTCACTCCAAGCCAAGTTCCGCCACTGCAATAATCATTTACTGTGTGGTATTCCGTTTTCCTTGACATGCGCCTGTTTTTTTATGTGAAACTCATGATTCAATATTTAAAGGTTTGGTATCTAAGCAGGTAGCTCCCTCACTTTTTGTCAAACGGCTCCCTTAGCATCAAAACCGTGTTGCTTCTTAAAAGTAAAAATTGTAGTAACCTGAAAGCTTTTTAATAATTAAAACTAACAGGCAACACTTTTCGTTTCTTTTGTCCGCGTAAATAGTAAGTTTAAATCGGAATTTTAATGACAGCAATTGTTTTGATTACAAGATTGACCCCATCTCGTAAATATTACATGTACTTATGTAAATGTGTATAAATGACGCGCTTTTTCATTGAACGCATTTCACGCGCATATAAATTCAATGTGACAGAGTAGAAAGTTTTGTAATTTCTAGAAGGAATAGGTTTAAATAAATTAAAAATAATGTGACATAATAATCATCCAAATGCCAAAAACAAGAATTTGTAAGAACTAAATTGATTATTGTGGTTTTCCTACAACTCTATTAACTCCATAAATCACTTACTATCGGAATAAAATTGTTGGTCCTTTCAACGTCCAGGGGTCCATCACAATATTAAGAATAACCCTGATACCGATGGTTAATAAATAAAATGAATAAACCTAATAAATAACTTATATTTGATTTATACCATAAAATCCTTTAGTTCACGGGACAAATAGATTGAAAATTTATTTACTAGTTAAAAATTTAAAAAAATATCTACCAAGAAGTACTACATAATTATTAAAATTTTGTAAGCGTAGCTATTTTATTTCTTAATTTAAATGAAATGTCTTCGAAATTTTTAATTAAAAGAATCACCAACATTTTACCACATATTATTTACTTTTTAAGAAAGGCTAACAAAATCTAACCCGTTTTCCATACTTCGTAAAACAAGTCTTTATAAGAGAGTGTCAAAATTCGAATGTCATTATTTACCTAACCTTTTATAATTGAATCATGTGTGAAACTTTTCTCGGAACTCTCGTCAGAAGGCCATGGTCTGCCAAGTCTTCCCTTATCGATCTTGTACATACTGTAATCCCAGTAGTTTCTTTGAGTTTGCGTGATAGAAAACCCGGATTGAATTTAACCCTTCCAATCAGCACTTTTCTATCAGCATGCGTACATTTTTATTGTTCTTCTTCAATTTTTCACACTTCTTCGCTGTAAATACCTTATTCGGTGAGCGTTTAATAATTTCGACGATCTCTCTCATGGAATTGCCACTCTATCCGAAAGATTTGTTGTGCAGCCAACAAAAGAATCAAATCTAGGCATACAATGTTTCTATTCATTCTATTTTTCTCATAATTTTAAAGATTTTAATTTCTAGACATCCTTTGAAATCGATAAAAGCCGAAAAATTAAAATGAATTGTTTATTATGCTCACTATACGCACACACGTAAAGCATACATATGTATGTATATATGTAAGTTATCTCCGAAGCATATCTTTACATCTTTAACCGTGAAAAAGTTTCCCACCATTTCGAATTAGACTTTACTTCTCGGAAGGCAAGCTTGCGCAAAATTACCACAATAGCGCGGTTTATAAATTTCTAAAAAATATTGCCAGACCAACAAAACCTACTCTCATCTTAAGGAACAATGAAACATGCACTTAAGCACACATACATACATACAATCGATTTTAGAGGGCAGTAGAACAACGAACAAAAAATTAAAAAAAAAAAAGCAAAAGAACTTTCAAATTTATGCGTGTTGCAAAGTCGGAAGTGCGATCACCACGCCAACGCTGCACATCTGTCACCAATTCACCAACAAAGTAGACCAAGTAGCTGCAAAAATAACAAAAACTTAACATGTATCTTGGAGCAAAAAACCAACATCCAATAACGAAAAGAGGACACATGTCCCCAGCCTTTTTGGTAGGTAGCGGCTGATGGCTGATGGTTGATGACAGGTAAAAGGGTGATAGTGTTGGACTGTTGCTATTGTTTTGGTGAGGGGGGGAGGACAACCGGCAAAAATTCCATACGCCTTGTAGTCGGGTGAACTTATTAAAAAGCGATAAACCCATTCATTTGCGAATTGTTGAACACCTTGGCGACAAACGCAACCGCGCCTGACATCTTTTGCTGCGCTGAAACAAACTGAATGGCGGCAGCACTGGCAGTTATTGCACGAAATGCTCTTCATTCACCACACATTGGTGATGACTGACAGCGCATCGGACATAAATATGTACGAGTGAGATTATGTATGAACATCAACCGGTCGTTCGGAATTATTGAATTTTTATGCTAAAATTATGTTTTCCGCTACTGCATACCACTGTGCCACTGCCGGCTGCGAGTAGCAATTGCACCGGCTGCTGCTGCTGCTGCTGCTGCTGCTTTAGCTACTCTTACCTCTAATAAAGCAGCTTGTTGTTGAGTTGCTGACTCGAATCGTGTAATAAATTTGCTAAACTTTTTAGTTGGTCAGGCAGACAACCTAACTAAATAAAACAAAAAAAAAATCGCACACAAACCAGCAACAGGTTTATCTTAGCTGTCTGTAAGCGGTTTCCCTAAAATATGACCGCACAACATCCATTGTCGAGCGCGCTTGCTCAGGTGTTTTGACGCGCAAAAAAATGCCTTCAAAGTCCCTGCTGTTGCACACGACAGGCCATGCGCGGCTGGCTGGCTGTCCATCGCTTCAACGCTGGGATCGTCATCGTTCCTTCGATCGATTGTTTGTTTTATTCATGAGCGCGCGCGTTTGCGCACATTTGCTACCAAATGTTGCACGCGCATAGTCGCTGCAACTTGATATTTGGCCAGCACAGTTAGTGCGGCTTCTACGTAGCCATCAACGAACAACTGGACTCGGTGATTCCTGATAAGTCAATGAAAGACGCATCAAATGACACAACAAACGTACGAGTACATCAGCGAGAAGGCAATAAAACAGAAAAACTGCGGAAGCAGCAGTAACAATAATAATATTTTTATAGAGCGCAATTCAAGCTCACTGACGCGGTGTGCGATCCGTCAGAACTCTTATAAGTCAGAAAAAAAAGAAACACAAACAACTTGGCTCTTCATCTTTGTTGATTCATCTACTCTTCATGAAGTTCGGCTTATCCTCTATTGCACACATACCAATGTTTGCAAGTACGTACTTCTTTCTATACTTGCTGTTAAAGCTTTTGCAACCTCTACATGGATCTACATTAATTATGCATCCCCTTTGCTTTTCTCAGTAGATGATAAATGGTGTCGCACAGATTGAGGCGCCTAAAAACCAAACTCTACCCAAGTCTACGGCGATCCTGTGATATGATCGTGCGATAAGCAACCTTTGCTTGTGAACGCCAAAGCGCTGCTCTGGCAGTAGCAGTTAGTGAAAAAATCATTTAGTAATGGTTTTTAGGCAATTAGAGTCGATAAGCGATCAGACACTTACGAGACATACAGCAGTCTGTGTCTGGACATTGAGACGTTTGGAGTTCAACGGCGCTAACATGATCTTCATTTTACTTCATATTGTGAGCATGAAAAATATATTTATGTACATACGAGTATAAGCGAGTGAGTGCTTACTTCTGTGAAGTTTTCGTACAATCTTTAAAACTTTTTTGTAATTAAATAATAATTACTAAGGAAATTCATATGTACTTACTAGAGATGTAAATTTTGGGCATTTTGTTGGTCCCGGGATTTTCGAGATTTGAAAACGGAAACCTGGGACTATCCCGCGATCCCGAATTTTATGAAGTTTTGGCTCTTTCTTTTTTAATTTGCCAAAAAATGTAACACGTCTGTAATCGTTGTATTATAGAAGTATACAAAATAACATTAATACGAGTATAACAAAGAAGAACGATTAATTGTAAATGATGTATGTATGTATTAGTATTTTCAAGAATAAAAAGGAAATAAACGTAAAATTTGGTACAGAACAAGTACTGCAGCGCCTCAACACTTGTTGGTTGGATTGTCGACAATAAGTTAAATGCTCTCTGTAGGATATAGCCTTCATTGCCTCATTACAAAAACTATCAATTTCATTTACCAAGGCTTCTGATAAATTGTATGCCTTTCGATTATCGGACAATTGCGAGCTGCTCGTTAAAACTTGATGCAATTTATCCTTGAGACTTTCTGCCTTATCCACTTCAGGCACCTCAAATATCGTTGACCAAGCAACCCAGTTGGGAAGAAAGTGTGAAATAATTCGAAAATCGATGGATCTCTATAATTAAGATGAGCATTGTGTTTGAGTTTAATTGTAACTGGGTAAGAGGCAAAGATTCATCATTAAGAACCTGAGTGTATGGAGGACGTGTATTTTTATTATTACCACTATAAAAGAAGATTAAAATTTCAAAGCCGGTCAGAAAAGTCACTGAGGACTACTACAGTGAATAAGGAATTGTAAAATGAAGCCTTCTAATAAAATGGATTTTAAAAATCTAGAACACCCTGCAGCCCTGATCTGACACCCAGTAATTATTATATATTACCAAGAAATATATTTTTGTTCATGAACTTCTTTGATTATTAGACCTTGTTACGAATATTATCAAATTTTTTGAATTTTCACAATTACGTCACAAGCGTCAGTTTCATCACTTGTACGTTAATAGCGAGAACGGAGTTATCAGATTCTGGGAATAAAATTTGTGCCAATCCGGCCACGATCCGGCCGAACTTTTCTCGCAAAAGGTTTAGAGAGTTGAAATAAGGGAGATAACCAAAATCTAAACAAAAATATATGTACGAGTATACATAAATCTTGGGAGATACATATTTAGCTATCAGTTTGGTTATTGCTGGTTCGACATTTCATTCTCATGAAACATCATTAATTTCTAGTCACCAGAGATGTCTTTTATCTTTCGTGTGTATATTCCTATAAGACTCTTGCAATTTTATAAACCCTTCGAGCTTGGATAATGCTCATGGGTTAGCTTTGCTTGACTGTTTGACTTTTGAGAACCGACAGAACAGCGATAAAAAGAAGTCCATAACGTAAAAACAAGGCTAATTCCACTCTTAAATTTCGACCTCTTAGCTCTGCCGCTTCTCTTGTAGCTCCATTTGTCTACAATAAAACAGCAGCAGCAGCATCATCAAAATTAACAAATTGTCAGCTACTGCATATAAATTTATTGCTAGTGAATTTGTCACAAACTGATATGAAACAAGAATGGAATGAGCAGGCCATTAGAAGACGCCAATGCACCAATGATGGCTGTGACAACTGCAGCAACTCAATAAGAATATTAACAAGAACCGCAATGGAATATCAAGAGTGTTTTGTGTTCAACTTTGCTGTTGTTGGCGTACGTAAGTCCATCATAAATAAACTGGAATAGCAGCGGTCGCGTTTATTTTCGGTAGATGTCTATACTCGTACATAATTTGATGGCATTCGATTAGAAGTGGCGTGGCACACGCAAGCGGTGATGTGGTGTGGTGTGGCGCAGACGATGCTTCACTGCAATTTGGGAGGTTAAAGGCAAGCGCCTGGGCAAGACCGCATAGTTAAAGTATTTGTTAATGTGGTTGTTGTTGTTGTTGCTATTATTGAGTTATGTATATACAAATGTAGGCATTACTAAGTGTCAACACGTTAGAGGGTGAGCTCATCTTCTCAATGCACTTTATGGGTTTTTTAAATAAACAAAATGCTTTATGGTTCAAAAACAACAAAAATGCGATTAGAGCCGAAAGACGTGTGTCTGCCGCTACGCACATAAGTTCCAATGTTACGATCTATTGGCCAGCAAGGAAGAGGATAGATAAATATTAACGAACAAATCGAACGTTCGATAATTTTCACTGAAAATTTTTCTTTTTTACTTTTAACTTTTCTCGAGAATTAAGTGCGTGTGTGTGGATGTGAGTGTTGTAGGAATCATTCCCTCACTGGTTTTTATTGTTATTGTTGCGCTTCTGCTTAAGCCACTAATTCCCAATCGTAAATTTGAATTTAAGTGGCTGTGTCGTTAATTGGAGCAATGCAACAATTTTTTTTTTGTTTTTCGTTGCATTAAAATGCGTGAAAGCGCGTGTTTTTGGTTTTCAAAATGTGTGAAATGTTTTGATTTCGGTTCATTGAGTGTTGTAGCAGAGTAAACGATGTTCCAATTATGTTAAAGAGACATTCATTCGAAATAAGTCGCTGTGGTGTTTGGTTTTTCTAAAGGTATGTAT
This sequence comes from Philophylla caesio, assembly GCA_963971545.1. Taxonomy (NCBI): domain Eukaryota; kingdom Metazoa; phylum Arthropoda; class Insecta; order Diptera; family Tephritidae; genus Philophylla; species Philophylla caesio. Next base: position 95,797,656 of record OZ020606.1, on the reverse strand, counting down.
TTGTAATGAAAGATGAGATTGTACGGGGTGATTCAGTTCGGGGAAGTTAAAACTAACAGGATTTTCTTGCCATTTGCAGTGACAATGAAGACATTTGGATGACTAATGAATTGGCTAGGCAGGTCAAGTTTGATGTAATCTCTCTGGGCAAAAATACAAAGTGGTCTGAATAACAAATTATATGTATAATTCAACTCGGTGAGGGGCTTGAAATATAATGTTTAGCATGTCGTATTATATACTAATAATGGCGGTAGTTGGAAGAAACAGGATCCTAAAGAGGAGGTGGAATTTAATTTTTATGGTTTTTCTTACGTTAGGCTAAGTAATTATGGTTATAAGTCACCTGCAGAGCTTTCATAAAAATACGTATTATTTTTATTCAATACTCTTATCCCGCTAACACTAAAATTCGCAATTTTTTTCCAAACCTTTTGAAATGACTATAATGGTTATTGAAGTCTTGCTCCAATCAATAAATCCATCAGTCATTGTGTTCGAGATCATCTTATGTTTCCATCCAGAACGCGATAATAGAGGTTATACGTTTGTGTTGATATGGCAGGAGTTGTACGATATAAGCAATTTTTTTTTTTTAATATTTGACATATTGGTTTCATGAAACTTATTTATGTACATATCTGCTGATTCTACAATAATGTCTAAATTCGAAGACCACTTGCATTTTTATACTAAAATTAAATTAGCTATTAAACTACATACTCCGAAATATTCTAAGAATTGTACGGAAAAAAATGTGGATATACTTTTTATGAAAGATTGAAGGATTTATTTGAATGTATATTGGCATTATTTTCTGTCATCCCTTGTCAAATTTGGTTTTGTGACATATCGATTTCGGCGTTGTGTCATCTTCAGTGTCGCTTTCGTTATTTTAAATTTTGTACAAAGATTTTTTTGCTGGTGTTTAATTTTGACAATTTCTTACAATTTCTTCTTGCCAACTGGCGGAATAGCAAATTGTAGTCGTCAAAAATTTGAAAAATTCATAAATTTTGTCAAATAACTATTTCATTAAAATAATTTTATGATTTTACACTTCAAGTATACGCATGTCCGAGTTGTAATTTCCATGTTCGAATTTTCGAAGCGAAATTAAATTCGGGAGAAACTCGCAATAGGCGCAATCAATCCGGGTGAATGAAAATTTTTTTTTTCGGACGAAACTCCCGATAAGAGTGAATAAAAATTAAGCAAATGAACTCTTAAATGTCATATTTGGTGGCGTTGTGTATGTAAAATTTGGATATGTATAAAACGGGACATTTCCTTTTATCGATACTTTCCCACGTCCCTACCTTCACAGCCTACCAAAAAAAAACACTGTCACTTTTGCTGCCGTTACGCCATTCATTCTGCGTATTTTAAAGATGATTTAAATAAGGAACCAACGAACTGTCATGCATCAATGTCCTGCAGTTGAAATTATAGTGAAAATCAATTTATTATAAACAAAAAATCCAACATATTTAGACCACATGTTGTCAGCTACAACAACAAGTACAGCATAGAGGGCAATGTCTCCAGTGGACGAGGAATAGTACAACAACAACAAGCAAGTCCACCAGGCGAACAAACAACCAACCAACCATTCAACATTTGCATTTTGCAGCGCCGCTAAATGATGCTACTTACTTTATTAATGTTGCCCACACTCAATGAATACATATATATGTATGTACATACATACATACACACATAAAAATGTACGATTGCATAGGTATCATATTCGCTGATGCACCACATACATATGTACATATGTTTGTATGCATGTGTATGTGTGTGCCGTTATGGACATGTGTATTTATTTATTTGTGGTTTGGTTAATTTCCTGCGGATCAGACACTATCAGCAGCGTTAAAAAAGCAATACATCATTTTGGAGCCGACTGCGTTGCAACGCCCCCTTGCCTCTGTTGCAGCCCCAGCTACCGCTTGCTAGCCGTAATATGCTTGGTAAACAGCATCTTATTGCCGGCTGATTTGATTTTTGGGATATAATTTTTTTTTTTAAATCTCATATAGTGTTTTTTTTTTTGGTTTCTTGGTTGGTTGACAACATTGGATTTTGGCGCAGTCGGCTGCGTGGCGTTATGGTGATTTATTTGTCTGAGATTTAAAAGTGCATCCTCATTAAGGCAAATGCAAACAAAAAGATTTGCTTACAAATAAATATATAGCGTGTATTTATATGTATGTATATGTATTTACATATGTGTGTATGTACATACATATGTATTGCTTATTATGATAAAAAGTATATTCAAACATATTTAAGTATGTATGTATAGCTACTTTTTATGGCCTCAATTTAGTTATGGCAATTTTAAAAACGGCCTTCAGCATCAATTGACATATCCGGGGCGGAGTGCGTTCGTATTGCGTAGTCTCTGGGTTCATTGAAAATTTTAATTAATGCCTTTGACACGAAAAGAAGAAATCTCTCTATTAAATGTTGTATTGAATAGTATTGAAAGCGGCGACTTTCAGTTCTCAGTAGGCGGCAATATTATTTTTCACATTTTTGAATGTGTTTATTTTGTTACACCTGTGAAATAGCCAACAAAAAAAAAATAACTGTTTCATATAGCATCGCTGGTCTGCGAAATTAATACTCATTTCCATACTATTTTTGTATATCCAAACCAAAAAATATACATTCATATGTATGTATGTATGTACTATGTATTTACATATGTACGAGTATGTAGTTCAAAGGTGCTGGTATAAAGTACGTGGTAAGCATGATTCAATTATAAAAGGTTTGGTAAATAATAACAGCCAAATTTGGTTCTATCTTATAAACGAAGGAAGTAAAAATGGGGCAAAATGCTATCCCCTTTTGCGAAAAGGTGCTAGAAAAATACACCAAGTTGGTCTTTGGTGGTAGAATGTAAACTACATTATAATCAAATATATTTTGGACAAATGGTCAAATATTATAATTTTATGCAAGAAGTTTTACACTGGTAAAGACTGTGACGCTAATTAACGTCAATTTAATGTTAATAATTTCTGATTGCATTACCATTAAAAAAGTTAATCTAGCAAATATAAAGAAAAATTGACTCGAAAGCACTTCTTAAATTACCTTTTTACTCTAGAAAAGATTGTCGAGAGGTCGTTATCGAGGCGCAGAGGTTGAAATGCCTAAAAACAAAAGCTATAAATTTGAGAGGCTCCAAACTAATGTGGAGACTTTTTTTACAGAAGGGCAGGTGCGGAAACTTAGGTATCTCTCCATTGGACATGGATCGATATTTTATCCGTTATTGATCTGCAAAACACCAGAACACACGCAATATGAAGGAAAAAAAAAATGTTTAAGTTATTCAACAAGCCAATGTTTATCACTTTATAACTCGCAAAATGTTAGTTCTATTAACAAAATTATTATGTATTTTTTATAAAGTCAAAGAGTCAAAAGTTCTAAAATTTTTATATTTTTGGCTTTGAGCTAAAATATGTTGAAAATATTTTTATATAAAATAATTATTTATTCAAAAAAAAATTACAAGAATCAAAATTTTTACTCAGGCAGGAACACACGGAAAAACGGGTGGATGCGAAAATTAAAAGAGACAAATCTCTTCGAAAATAATTATTCTTTGAAAGTAATGTACATTGAATGTTCAAATATGACGCAAATGCATTGAAACCGTACCAACAACACAACAATGTTTGTCCAGCGATTAATTTTTTTCTGAAAAGTAGAACCTCACGGGTTTTCCCACATTAATTTAGCTTAGTTCCAATCATTGGTTCATGCAGAAACTGAATTCATTACTGAAAAATCTTGAATATACAGTTCTACTATGTAGGTCCTTTAGCCTTTATTGTTATTACAATACAACATCCATTGGTTATATTGAATATAAAATTAAAATGATTACAGAATCAAACAATATTTAAACTTTGAAGCGCAAAAGTTTATAAATCTGATTACTATTACTTTAAAATCCTACAACATTGAAACTAAAAAAAAAAGGAAAAATTTTAAATTAAAGGTTTGAAATAAAAGATTAGAAATAAGGGAGGGGGAAAAATGAACAATGCATAAAGATTGACATGTTAAAAACATCTGACAAGTGTAAACGGCAATACGTTTTATATTCACTAGCTGTATAGTTTTATTAATGTTCTCTTGAAGTGCGATGTGACCCTGCTTCAAAATTTAGCAGGTAGCTTGTTCCAAATTGTCCTTCAGATATCATTAAGTTGCAATTTAAATGTAAGAGCTGATGTGATCGAGTCGGTTGAAGGCGGCTTTCGAAATATGGGTGTTCGTCTGTGACGATGACTTTATGGACTAGCGTCAAAAACTTAAGTTTGAGCAGATGATCGAACGATATGGAGGATATCTTAAGAGCCCATAGAGAAATATTAACTATTTTTTATACGGATATTTTTTTTCCAATAAAATACCTATTGAATCGAAAATGCAAATAAAATTGTTGATCCTGTCTTCCGCAATGAACCTCACAGCTCTGTTGCACTTAATAATTTAAAAAATTATGTTTAATTACACAAATACTTGACAATTTTTACAAAAACTTTTTCAAATTCGAGCTTTCAGAAAACTAATTATCAAAAAATAAGTAAAAAATAATCCAAAATACCAAAACAAGCAATAATATGTATTATGAGTATAAGTTCCAAATAAATAACTTAATTTTCTGCTACAATTCAAATTTTTTTTTACAAAACTGGTAATCAAATTCGGGAAAGCAACTACACAGTTTCTAAGGGCGTTCAAGATGGCCGATTTAGAGCGAGAAGTTGCTAACATACAACACCTTTCATTATTGCATCATGTATCCAACCTTTAATAATTAAAAATCGTGGGCATGGCGCTCGGACAACAATCTGGGTTTACCAAATTCCCTTGCTTTTTTCGTCTATGGGATAGTAGAGACCGAACAAATCACTGGACCAAAAAGTTTTGGCCTCCGAGGAAGCTTAAAGTTGGCGAAAAGAATGTCCTGCATGAAACTTTGGTGCCTCCTCATAAAGTTCTTCTACCACCGCATCACATAAAGCTGAGATTAATCAAGCAATTTGTAAAGTCACTTCCAAGAGATGGAAATTGCTTCAAATACTTAATATCAAAGTTTCCAGTCCTCTCGGAGGCAAAGTTGAAGGAAGGTGTTTTCGTTGGACCAGATATAAGAGGGCTTATGGCTGATTCACTATTCATCACAACCATGACGGATCCTCAAAGAGAAGAGTGGATTGCCTTTAAAGAGGTCATAAAGAAATTTTTAGGCAATAACAAAGATCCTAACTACAAACAAATCGTCAAAAGAATGTTAAAAGCATTTCAAGCTTTAGGTTGCTTGATGAGTTTAAAAGTACATTTTCTTCATTTCCACCTCGACTACTTTCCAGAAAATTTAGGAGACGAGAGAGAAGAGTAAGGTGAACGATTTCACCAAGATATTAAGGAGATGGAAAAAAGATACCAGGGAAGATGGAGCGTTTCAATGATGGCAGACTACTGTTGGACACTTCAAAGACACCTTCGCGATGCTGCCCACAAGCGAAAATGTACCAAAAGGAGTCTCACTCTTACTAATTAATGTATTTTACATAAATAAATTAGTTTTGTTACGCAATTATAAATTAAAAAATTTTTTTTTAATCTTTTATATTTTATTTAAGGATGTTAACTTGTTTAACATAGACACCTACATACATTGTCAGAAAACGTGACGTTCTATGACACAATTAAAGTTATTTTCGGATTCAGCACACCCAAAAACATAAGAGTTACACAAAAAAACCCAAACAGCTCTCAATTATTTTCTTTTTGCACTTGCGTAATTGAATCATGCGTGGTAAGTATTGCGATAGGCAGGTATTTTCGGCTTGCTCAAACTTGTAAGCCCAAAGCCTACGTTTTGTGATGCAATGAAAAGAAAATTTTAAATTTTGTATATTTCATTGCGTATCTAATTCGGAATTGTTATAAATACCACCTACAAATATTAAAAATTATTTTAAAATATAATATGAATAACCAATTTTACTGTACCACATTTTTATAATTGCACGAAGAAGTACAAAATAGTTTCCTTTGAACAGTTGTATATAGTCTTCATTAATTTTTTATTTTAAAGCCTTCATATTTATATGACTGTAAATTGCATAGTTCATTACCAAAACCATAACTTTCAATTGTCACTTAAGTAGTTATCCCTCATAAGCCAATTTTAAGTTTATAGTATGCAGTGAAATTTAATAACATCTAGCAAGATCTAATATTCCTATTTTCATTGGGTGCTTAACACTTTTCCTCCAACAATTTTCATATAATTTCAAGTCTATTACATGTGTCCCACTTTTATCGTGTTCAATCTCGGATTTTTTTTTAAAAGTCTATTGTTTCGACTTTAACAAAAAAATATGTGAAGACATCTGATAATAGAAAATTTGTTTGAATTTTTTGTAAATTTATAAAAATGTGATGCATTAGAAAATTTTATTTTAATTCATATTTTAATTTATATTTTTAAGTTTTGTCTGGAAAATGTTTGTCTATTAATATTTTTAACCAAATAATATTCTGATTTTTATTTATGATAAAACTTACATTTTTTTTTTTCAGTTGGTTAAAAATCAATCGCAGTAGATGTTAAATACTTTCTTGCCAAAAAGTTTGAACTTTAAGAAATCAACACGTGAGTATGTACATTTGCATATACATTTAAAAATCCCCTTATACACCTAATGCTCTTAGAAAAATAATTTTTCGGACATATGATTAAAATCAAACACAAAATCACTCTTATCGTGAGTTTCGTTTTCACTCGAAATTGTTCACTTTTCACTATTCGCTTATTATACATTTCGGTCGAAAATGTTCCATTTTCGAACATTGTTTCCTCTTATTGGCAACACAAGTTTCGGGCGGAAATAGTTGGCTGATTAATTCAATTTGTTCACTATTTCTTGAAAGGCGAAAAATATTCTCGAATTCAAAATGTAAGTAATTTAATTTAAAGTTTTTACGTATAATCGGTCATTCCATGAAAAAAACAATTAACAAAGTTTAAAGAGAGTTACTATTGGGTAGAATTCAGAAAAAGCTGGATAATGCAAGAGGATTTGTCAAAGAAAACAAGGAAAATTTAGATGAGTTATGAAAACAGCTAAGGATGGAGCTGAATAGTTTGGGGCCTGCAATGAAAAATGAGACCGAATAAAAAGGAGTAAACAATTTATAACTTAAATGTGTGCAGAAATATTTTTTTTTATTCAAAATAGCTTGGACTGGCTTCATACTTTACCCACTGCGCAAATAATATGGACTGGTTAGTTTTTTCTGACAGGATCTGGCTAAGGGATGGTTGTGTCAGCTACAACTTTTTAGTATCCACCTTCAGCGAAAAATCGCAGGCACGCTTCTCAAATGGCCGATTAGCAAATTATTGTCGTGCTGGTGGTATTGTAGAGGTTGGCAGATCTAATAAATACTTATTGACTGTAATATTTTAAAGATGTGATAAATTAATATATTTTGTCAAATTACTATTTGATTTGAATTATTTTATTATTTTACAATTCAAGTATACCCATTTCAGAGTTGTAATTTTTATGTTCGAATTTTCAAAGCGAAATTTATTTCGTGCGAAATTCGCAATAGGCATATTCAATCCGGGCGAATGAAAAATTTTTTGTTGAATTTTTTTTCGGACGAAACTCCCGATAAAGGTTAACGTGTATGTTAATTTAAGTTATATATTAGCTTACCACTAAAATATGAAATGTAACTCCTTATTTACATATTCTAAAACGCAATACGCAAAAAAAAACATTGACTCGCTTTCAAGCGCTCTGATTCGGACAACTATTTTTACGAATTTGCCACTGGTAGTCCACCTTTTTGTCTGCTACCTGAAAGAAAGTGAGGGTGATGCTTGGTACAGTGCTATTGTAATTTCTTAACATTTTAGAGTTCTTTTAAGTTCTGAGCACTTTTGAGGTCGTAGGGACTAAATATCGATGTTTTTTTTAATCAATCACCGTGGATTCCTTTTGAGAGTAAAGTTCGGTGTACTTTTTGTATATATACTATCCACCCTTAACTATATTTTAAAGAACTTGTTATGTTATATGAAATAATAATAATATGCGAAATGCCGGGGTTGTGGTATTTAGTACATTTTTATACAAACAAAACTATGAAGTACATATAATAGAATCGACAAAAAGCGTTCTTATTTCAGAAGATGAAATGTAGTTACTCCAGTTAAGTAGCGATATTAAAAAAATTTAGTAAATTTTACCAACTGTTTATACCGAGAGTGTAGCAGTGCTTATTATATGTCAGAAAGCAACTGAGTACCAGGTTCAAATCACAAAGATTTTACTGATAAATGGTGTTAAACTGTTGGTTCGTCGATATGTGATAAGCATACGTTAGAAAAGCTCGGTCATACATCGCGCTAAGGTCAAATTTGTTTTATTATTAGACATACGAAGTAAGTACAAAAATTACCATTTTTATAAAAATATGAATCGATTTTATGTACATATGTATGAAGTTCATACTTTACGTGTGTACATATGTACATATGTATATGCATAAATACACTCCACATTTAATTTAACATTCTGAATTTCACTCGACGCCACAACTTCGGCCATTCAACCATTAGAAATATACTTCCTGGGTTTTATTAGCTACATACATATTGACTAACACATCCACCACCCACTTCAACCAGCCAATTATTGTTAACTTTCTTTACTCTGCGCCTTCTTCCTTTGTGGCATTTTCATTTCTTCGCAAGTCCTTTGAACACTCCATTTTGGGACTATAAACACTACTTGTGCATGTATGTAAGTAAATAAGTATTATGCATTAGCCACAAACAAAATTAAAAGCGCAGCACATCAACTGGTTGGTTGGTCATAAAGTAAGTTGATTTCTAAGTTTTCTGCACCAAACGAAAGAAAACGGCAAGTCGACACGCCGTTTGGTAGTTGGAGTTGAAAGTAGTACGCCTTTTCTTTCTGTGGTCTTTTAAATTTTTACGCCGAAGTAAATTTTCGAAGCTCCGCATAGCCACAATTTCGGGTTGATTTTATTCATTTAGTGCGCGCCATACAGCAGACATCCCTCCAAGGCGCAAGCAAAGATGTTTGGGCATTTGTTTGTATGTAAGCGTATATATGTATGTACAAGGTATTCCATATTTTGCACTCCTTTGGCGCCTTGCCTTTATTGGTTTGGTGAAATTCGTGGTCTCAAATGAGTTTCGGCCACGGAATGGAGTTTCACAATCAACTTAAACTGTTCATAATCGAAAAATAATTCACAAAATTTTCAAACTAAACTTTGTTGGAGTTGTTGCTCGTCGGTTTCTTTGATTAAAATTCGACCCTTTTATATGTCTTAATGGGCACGACTGTGCCTACTTGAGACAACGGAATTTTTGCATGAGGGGATAACGTGCACGGGGTATGAGGTATTAAAAATAAAGCGTTGAAGTGTTGAATAAGTAGGTCTTGATATTTATCCGAGTAAATTTATTTAAATAAAATTGCCATTAGAAGTGTGAGGCGTACTTAAAACTGTAAACATGTACATAAGTATGTATGTATGTATAAGTATTTTGAATTAGGTTTGCAAATATTTAAATGTAACTTCTAGGTGGTGTAAAATAGCTTCTTCTAAGAGAGAAATAATGTGAAGCGACTTCAGCGGAAATATGTTTTTAAACTATAATGCATTGGTTTGACTTATTGACAAATTGTCAAAAATTTAACCTTTCGGTGGAGCAATCTGCTGAAAGCTTGCACACTTTTGTATTTTATGGGTTTTCAAACATATGTTTGCATGTTTATAATATAAATTTACGTACACTTCAATTTTTTTGTATATAAAATTAATAAACATTGTTTGATTACAGTTCATTTCAAAGACATAGATAAACACTATTTGTGAATAAAATCTCTCCACTTTAAAAATTCAACAGACGATTTAAAAGCGATAAAATATTTTTAACGTCTCTAAATGTATTTCTATAGGTGTTTTATTTTGCAACTTAAAGCATTTTAATAGAGCGTTTATCTCCAAACTGGTTGACTACAGTGTTTTTGGATGGAATCTACCAAAAAACTACATTTTGATTAAATTTATTAAAGTTTTTGCTGGGCCTCAGCATCTCTTAATAATTTGAATCCAAAACGTTATCCAGAAATTAATTTATTTGGAAAACTATTATATGCATTTATAATGAATGTGACATAATTAGTTTCTAAAGAATATAGCAAAAAACTTTTAAAATGCATTGCATTAATTTCTGTCAATCGATATATTTTCATACTTATGTAAATCAACATACATACATATGTATCTATGTATGTATGTATAAGAAAAAGCCAAGAAAATATTAGCTGCATTTGGACCAAAGACCAGCTAAAATTTTGGCATTTGATATACATAGTTATCGTCCTCTATGAATCTTTTGTCGTTGCGATATACAAGCTGGTGACTGGAAATCCGACTCGGTAGTTTATTTCTCCCATAACGACTAAAATAATGGTATATTCTCTTGTGCGGATAATATAATTTCCTTAGATCAATCGATGTGTCAAAAACTGTAAGAATATAAAGATTATACGCCATTTAATTATTATGCAGACTCGGATTCTTTGAATTCTTTAATTCTTATTTTATCCTTAATCACATTTGTTTAATTTGCACACAAAAAAAATGGTAATATTACGAAAAATTTTTTAATTAAAAAATTTTGATCATTATATCTGTGGTCACAAGCCATAACAGCACAAGTGTGTTTTTTTGATTTTTCAGTACAGCATTTTAAAGATTCAAAGTAAAATTTGAAAAAAGTTTTTGAAGGAATCCCGGAATTTTTTTTTTAAATATCTCAAGTGATATCATATCCATCTTATACTGCCAAAACACTTAGGTAAATGCCAGTAGTTTTTAAAATACGCTTAAAAATGTAATTCAATCCTTTTTTCCCTAAAGTAATTTGACACGATTGAAAGACATAACTTAACTTGTGTTATTATTCTGAACTAAAGGTTCTACTCTCCGGCGACACAATTCATGTTATGCCGATATTCCATAATATTAAACAAAATATGTTTAGCATAACATTAGTTGTGCTCTTTTGTCAAAGTTGGTTGTATATTAATCCGCAGTTTATTTCCATTGATTAACATAATATGTATATTATACATTCTTAAATAAAAGTGTTATTGAACTCAAATTAGTGCATTTATTTAAACAAATTAGCCTCTTGTAATGAAATGTGAAAACTAAAAATAAAACATTGGAACTTCAACAATTTTTTAGTACATATACGCTTCATTACATTGAGCGTCTTAAAAGGCTGCGTATCCTCTAACGAAGTTTTGTATTTTACACCACCAAAGCGATTTTTAGTGTATCGGAGCCACTTCACATCAGACCACGTAAACTTTTCCCCATCTTCATTCACTTTCCTCCAATTCAATTTATTTTTAGCGATTGTACCAAAATTGTAAAATTTATTTTCCATTTCAATTACTTCAAACGTTTTGTTAGTACCAACTGAAAGAACGAATTGATACCAATCACGTGGACGGTGGATTTTCATAGTAGTCTTCTTCTTTTTTCGTTCGATGAGGGCGTGAGCCACATCACACTCCATATGTGTATGCCCTGGCTCAAGGAACTTATGCTCAATCATTTTAATATTAGGGTTGCTCTCTAAGAAAGCTATAAACATTTAGCCCACAAAGGAGTTTTTATTTTGGCCAACGCATGAATCGCTATAAAATACGATTGAGTCAACATGTTCGTCTGTTGACACCTTCTTTAAATGCTGGAAAATACATGATGATATTTCGTTAGCACTATTAATATGTTGCCTAATAGTTTCGACCTGTGATTCGTTTAGCTTGTTTATTGGAGTGGACTTACCTCTCTTATCGGCCAATGGTGATTTTTTATAATTAAGTTTCTTTTAAATCACATTCCTCAAAAAACTGTTTGTTTCTCCAAAGCACTTCAAAAAACAACCTTTACAGACGTCAACTTTGTCGCTATCAATATTTACAGAATAATAGTTTTTTATTCGTCGAATTTTCGTTCTAGTTGATTTTTTTTCAGATAGCTTTTCGCCAATTTCGACGAGTCCACAAATGAAAAGTAGCCTTGATTTGTAGTCGCCCATTCTCCAATATTCCTCAAAAATGTGCTTTTGTTCTTCAAATGGTACTTTCAGAGCGCATTTCTTTCGGCAACTTTCGAGAGGTAGGCACTTGCGACCAGCAACCACTTTTCCTTTTTTCGTGGTGTACGATCTTCCCGAATTTCTATTTAATTGTCTGCCTTTTTTTATATTTTTGGGAGGTTGAGTAAAGTTTTGGACAATTTCATCAGTATCGGCAGATGGACTCTCTAATATTGACTCCGAAATATAAACAGGTTGATTCTCCTTTTCTGATTCCGTGGTCGCACTTGAAACAATATAGTCGGGATCTCTGATAGAATCATCGCTGCTAAAGTCCATTTCGAATAGTTGCGGAGATGTATTAACGATCTGAGTTGAGAACAATTTTGTAAAATTTCGTGGAAAATTGGCAAATCCGCAATCTACACTACATGATGTCTCATTCGGTACAACGGGATCGTGAAACATATTTAAGAATAAGTTATCGCCTATGGCTGGAAAATGGCTCGTCTGAAAATTGGCTTTCTCGAAGGGCCATTGATGTAAATCACGCGTTTCTGAAACTTTAATGACAAAAAAATGTGGCACAATTTAGTAAAACTTATTTCAAACACTTAGAATGTCGGATAAATTTTAACGTACCTTGGTCTTCCATTGTGTTTTGAATTTTCACTATGTAAATATGTACTGCAAAATTCAGCACAATTCAGCAATTTCTTTAAGCTAGCACTTGGAATAAAAAAACAAGTCAAGTTAAATTGTTGGTTGCAAATAATTCGTTTTGGAAAAATACCATATCTTTTGTTATGTTAACTAATGATAAGAAACACAGCACGAAACAAAAGCACAACTTAAGTTATGGTAGGCATTAGAAACAAAATACTTTGGAAAAAAAAAAAACAAGTATACTTATGTAAGTTTCCGAACAACAAACTTACTTCGGAATAAAAGCACAAGTTAGATATGCTATTTTTCCGCACGAAAAAAATGAACAACCAGCCGCTCCGCTTGTTGAATGTGAACTGAGAACAAAAGCACAAGTGAGGCGAAAATCTGCTGATATCAGAGCACTGGGATGTGTTGTTATTCCCTGTGCAATTTGCAATAACTTTGATTTGATCAGTTTTTCTTTCGTTAATATCTCGCTAACTATTGGAGTGATCTTTATAAGATTTTGACACAATGTGAAATCAAGTATGGAGATTCCAACCATGATAATAACTCATTTTGGCCAAAAGTGGAGTTGTGTTGTTATGGCTTGGGACCACAGATATACATACATATGTATATGGTAAATTCGATAAAATATTAAAAAAAAATGTATTGTATTGTTTTTTATATTGATAAAAAAATACCAAAATTTATTGAAAATATTTTTTTTAAAGTTTCAAGTCATTTAAAATTTTCGTTGATTTTTGAGAATATTTTTTTTTTAATTTGTGCTTTCTTGAATTGTTTCATGTTTACATAAATATGCTAATGTAATGAATATAGTAATGTACCATAATGTATTTTAAGTACATATGTACATCATGATGTAATAATGAAAGGTGATGTACGCTGTGACAGCGCCAGTTTGAACGCCCTTAGCTCAATGTTGTATTTAATAAATATGAGAGAAACGGGAAGAAAAGAAGTTCGTTTTGGGTAAAAATAATCATTAGAAAAGATTTTACCATAAGCTTGAATTACAACGATTTAAATTTTATAAAATATGTATGTAAATACTCGTATGTACATACATAAGTATGTAAGCTCACAACTGTATTAAATTGCTGTTGAAATCGGCGCACATTGCAATTTTTCATATCTTATGATGTCGATATTATTTTAATACATTACGTCATATATGTATGTACATAAATATATACAAGTCCATTGAGTTCCTCAAAATTTTTTCGGTACTGTAACAGGCAAATGTGGCCCCATAAACTGTATGTATGTGTGTATGTATGTATAAAACAACAAAATTTTAATTTTTAATACTTTATTCATAAAATATGAAAATCGTATATACAATATAAATGTTTTGTTGAAAAAATTAAAAAAAACAACTTTAATTCAAAGATCGAGCTGCACTTGCGCGGGAAAGCCCACAAATTTGTAAAAACCTCGGAACAAAAAGGGTCGCTGACGATATCATTACAAATGAGTGATTAGACCTTACTTGCATGTGCTCTTGGCCGAGCAGTTCAAATGAAATTGTTGCTCCTGTTTTCAGCACTGCATTCCATAGATCTAATAAATGAAAAAATATAATATTTTTATACAAAAAATTTTAATTTTTCAAAAAAAAATTACCCAAATTCTCGCCAAGCCGAATTGATGTACGGTGGTAGCGATTCTAAGAATGCAACCCTTTGGTGGATTATTGTCAAACTTTATCTCCTTTGTAATTAACTTTCGCGAAATAATTTGTACACTGTTAGAGTCACCGCAAAAAGTTATTGTGAACCATATGTTGAAATTTCCTGTAGTTTAAGGGAACAATTTATTATTTGCAACTAAACAATTGATCTTGACAAAAAGTCAATTATCAACGAATAGAAAGCAATCAAAATGCCAAGATAATCAATGATGCCTTCTCTAAGTTTCACATGAAGAACTTTATTTACTTCTGATAATTAAAGATTTTTATTTTTTAATTTGGCAAAGGAGCAACACAGTTTCTAAGAGAGTTCAAGATGGCCGTTTTAGAGCGAGAAGTTGCCAACGTAGAACACCTTTAATTATTGCATCATGTACATACATAAAAAACAGTAGGCGTCGAGAATCTACATTCGGTGATTTTTTCAAATACTAAGAACGATTTTCTTTTTGAATTTATAATATTTTTTATATAGAAATACTGTAGATTCTGCTTATCTATCATTTTCACCAAAATCGAATGCACTTGACCGAGTTTTCTGAATTACTAATCTGGTTACACAAACTACCGCGTGTAATACAAACGGCGTGTCTGTGGGTGTGCAAAACGCAGTTTTCTTAAAAAAATAAAAATTTAATCGAGTTTTTTAAATATGCACTTAAGCATAAATGCAGCAAAGCAAAAAAATACTATGCGGTTTATAATTCAACAAAAGCCGTGTGAATCAAAGTTTCCAATTTAGCGCAAAATGTAAAAAAAATTGAACAAATATTATCGATTATGTATGTATGTAGTATTAAAGTGCAATTTCAAGTAAGTTAATGTCACCGTTGAGTTTTCGGAACTTTTTTGCCAAGGTTGTTGCACATTTTCTTACACTTGCGGCATGAACAAAATCTATTCTTGAATAAAAGAAAATGCTCAACACGACCAGCAAATTAATTTTACAGGTTGGAAACTTTGATTATTTGTTAAATTATAATATATTTTTTATTTAAAAAAAATTAAATTTAAAATCGTTCGTAATATTGTAAAAACTTTCACCGACTAAGCGATTAAAATAATATTTTTAGCGCATGTTTTGCATTGTCGTAGTTCCCGCTGTGGTGGAGTAGGTAGCGGTGCGTGCTATTACTCGATATGCCGCTGGATTCGAGGTTCGAATTCCAGCCAGTGCAAGTAAAATCTTAATAACAGAAAAAGTATTTTCTAACATCGGTCACCCCTCGGCAGGCAATGGCAAACCTCCGAGGGTATTTCTGCCATGAAAAAGCTTCTCATTAAATACATCTGCCGTTCGGAGTCGGCACAAAACTGTAGGTCCTTCCATTTGTGGTAAAATATGAAGACGCACACTACAAATAGTAGGAGAAGCTCGGCCAAACACTGAGCTATATAGTGTACGCGCCAAAATATTAATATTATTATAGTTAGATATGGAAGCAAATACTGAAAAAAAGTTTTTTGAAAGTTATTCAATTATAAAAGTACCTAATAACTGTAGAAACTTTCGTTCTTTGACGCATGGCGATTTTGTTAGAGTATGAAATACAAGTTAATTGAAAAAAATCCAAGTAAATAGAAGGTAACTGCTACTATTGAATACAACACCGGTACCTGACTATATATGTACATATGTATGCTTATACATATTGAAGTCCGCGAACACCTAACACCCTTAAAACGGCGCTCTTATGTACCTAGTAGGGATTTCAATTTTTGGCATTTTATTGATCCCGGGATTTTCGAGATCTAAAAACAAAATACCGGCACAATCCCGGGATCCCGAATTTCATTAAGTTTTGAGACCAATATTAAAAATTTACATATTACCATTTAGTAAAAAAAAGAAATACATCAGTAGTATTATTCCTTATATTGATCTAAATGAAATAATAAATAAATTCAATACTTAAGTATAATTTATAGCCCTCATAACAAAAACTATTAATTTCTTTTACCGAACTTTCTGATAATTTTAATAAAATTGTCTTATTTCAATACAACTCTGAAATGTATGTTAAGTGTGTTATCTGTGTATTTTATTCGATCAGCTTTTTCTATTTTTCATCATTTGAGGTTAGTTTTTGTTTGAAAAAGTGTAAATTAAACTTAAATGGAAATGTATATATGTATGTACATACTTACATACATACATACCTTTGAGAAACAAACCTCTCAAATATATTATAAGTTGTTATTGTTGATTTATTTTTTCAATACCACATAAATTAGTAAACGAAATTGCACAGTGCGTAGATACGTTCCACTGTTATTTTAATAGCGGATTATAGATATACGATAAATAATTGTGAACTCTCTTAAAGCTTTGAAAGGGAAATTTTTGATGATACCAAATATAAAAAATAAATGGCTATTACTAAATTCACTGTTTTCAGCAATTCCGGGATTTGAATATAATTATCCCAGGATATTTTGGAGTTGAAAAAGGCCGGGATCCCGGGATTGACATGCCTAGTACCTACCTACAAAAATATGAAATAATATTAACAGCCAGGCACTTATACTCGTATCTATGTACATTCATAGCAAACACACCCAATCGCATTCCCAAAGCTTTCCTCAATAAACATACAAAAAAAACATATTATTAACTAAAAACTCATTAAAATTACTCCAATACTTTATTCCACAATATTTATTATTTTCATTTCAATACTCTCCGCGTGCTAACTAGTTAGGTACCTACTTACTTGTGCAACATAGTAAATGCATGCACCCACCGCCTCTCGCCACTCGTCGTCTCTCTCTCACTCCACGCAATGTGCGTGTTTGGTAAATATTTTTACGAAAACCTGTCAGTTGTGGACAAATTGTCCAATGAATAATGAGTTGTCGGTCGGGCGGTGGGTCGGTCGGTTGCATGCATGATTGTGGCGGCGGCAACCTTTGCATGTTTCATAATTTTAATTAATTGCATTGAACTTTCAAGCATGCGGAAGGGCAAGCGGACGGACGTGGGAAGGCGAATGAATGGTTGAACGGGCGAATGAGAGTGGCACGAAATGAATGGTGGGGCATTGAGTGCATTTTTCGGAAATGAAAGAGGCAAGGCAGCTAGTAACTAACAGCTGGCAGCTGGTGGCCGTTCGCTGCAAGCGCTGCAATACGTTACGAACAGTTTCTACATACATACATACATACATATGTATGTATATACTAAAGTTCCGAAAATGCAAGTCAAGCGAAAATCGATAAAGCCAGTCATGTGGTTGGAAGAGAGCAGCATCAATCCTTTTATTGACCCAGCTTCGTTCGATGATGGTTGGAAAGAGCGCACTGCTGCTATGCATCCTTCCTGTTCAGAATCGCTTTTGATTGTATGTGCATATGTTGGTAGATATGTATATACGCATGTGCACAATCCAGTTTGATATCGCGCCATCAGATACGAGTCATTCGTATCAAATTAACGACGAGTCGCCGTAGTGGCCTCAGTCTCAGTCTCCGCCCAATTGTGACCCCTCGGTTGAGGTGGGTAGCACAACACAACCTCATACATATATACATATGTATGTATCAGAATGAAGTGCGGAAGCAGAGAGCCACTGATGAGTACAATGAAAAACCGGTTCCAGCCTTGTTGTATAGCGCATTGTTCTTACAGACTACGAGTATATAAATATGTAAGTAGGACTATGTTTATAAATACATAGTACGTATGTTTGCTAGTTTATAAATGTTGTTGTTTTTGACTGCTGTTGTTGGCATGTTTGCGAGCGGACATCTTGTCAAGGGTTGGTCTATTGCAAAAAGTTTAAGTAAAGGAATGGCGCGCGATGGGCAAAAAGGGTGGTGATTTAATGTGAATTTTCCTAAATGCATGTACGAGTGTGTATGTACATGCATACGCATATACATTTTTATTCAACTTGATTTTTGCGTATTAAGGAAACATATGCTTTTGTTTTTTAATTTTAAGCGTAAATGTACATATGTATGTATGTACATAGGGACATATGTAAGTACATTTGCGTTTGTGTTGTCCAATTGACCTTAGCGACTTTGTAAATCATAACACATTTTCAAAACCAACAAAATCAAGCTTATGTATCTACTTACATCAGGGGCGGATCCAAAAACGATTCTTAGGAGGGTTGTGAATAATTTTATACCTCTAATTGATCTATTCTAGCATGGTAATAAAATTTACTTGGGTATTAAAATTTACTATTCAGAAATTTTTTTAAATATTTCGTATTATACGCTCATCGTAACCAGGTAAACTTTCTAACCTGTGAAAGAGGAGGTAATAAAAATGTTTTGTTTTGTTCTGTTAATTTAATAGAAAACCGAAAGCGAAAATGTTCCTTCAATTTTAACTTATAGAAAATCTTTAAGATAACGAAAATGTTCAGAAAGACACGTGAAAAATGTTTGCGAGAAACTAATTATTTAAATAGGAAGACAAAATGTTTATTCACATGTATACTTACATCTTCTGAAAAAATTTTTTGCTTTCATTGATTTATGAATATCTATTTACATTTTTTATGTCAAATTTGATACCTCTATTGTCAAAATGTGAGAGGTTGCCACTGTTTCGAAAACATTTGTATCTATTACTCTAGAATACCAAATTCATATGTAACAATTATAAATATGTAACAAGATTTACTTTACCAGCACCAAAAAATGCCACTAAAAATACAATTTGCATTTTACTGGCATTTGTGTATGATTCCAAAGCAAATTTCTGAATTTGATTTATCTCAAATACAATATTTTTTTACGGTATACAAGTAATCTATAAGACACCGAGCTCTTAGGTGGGTGGGGGTAGACAAATTGTCCCCTATTCACCCAGCTGGATCGGCCTCTGCTTACATACATTCTTATAAACTATCTTCCAACTAATAGCAGATACATATCGTAACTCTGATACATTTTGAGTGCTCTTTTATCAAATCAAGAAAAAATAATAATTTTGATTGCTTGGCCAATAAATTTTCGCAATTTAGTAGGTAGATGAAATAACTAGACTACAATAAATTTACGTAAGCTTTTTAAATACATACATACTATATGCATGGGCGTATTCAGGTAGTTACAGTGGGACTCGAGCCCACTCCGGGGCTAAATATTTAACTTCGGAATTTAGTTACGCAGGGTTATATTTTATAATTGTTAACTTTATGCTCACACCATTTGTGTGCGTCTCTTATATTGTACCACAAATGGAGTGACCTACAATTTTATGCCGACTCCGAGCGCCAGATGTATATTTATGAGAAGATTTTTCATGGCAGAAATACCGTGGGAGATTTGCCATTGCCTGCCGAGTGGTGACCAGTATAAGAAAACACTTTTTCTATGATTAAGATTTTACTTGCCTTGGCTGAGATTCGAACCTCAAACTCAGCGACATAGCATGCACCGCTACCCACTTGACTACAGCGCCCACTCAAGGGGTTAAAAAGTAGTTTTTTAACCAACATAATGTTCTGCAATACTGAAAATTTACTCTGAGTTAAGTAACTCGAGACACAAAAGGCAATTCATGGACATTCTGGGTATTATTTGTGTTTGCTTATATAGTGTTCATACAGATGGTGTCTCAAACGTCTGAACTTAGGTAGAACGCTGATTTTACTTTTGAATAGCGGATATATTTCTTATACCAATTATATTTTGGTTACTCTTACAAAAATTTACAGAAATCATAATTTAAAACTAGAAAAAAAGCTTATAAACACTCGAACAAGATTCCCCAAATTTTCAATGTTTTAAAAACATTTCCCGTAGCCCATTCCAGTTTAAACAATAAAGTGCAAGTTTAAAAAACAAAGTTACAGTCGATTTTTGTGATTTATTTTCTCGAGGGAGTGCTTCCTATATTCCTTTCTGGCTATACTACTGCATTCATCCCTTCAGTGGATTTTCGATAACTCGTCATCTGAGATTTGAACTAAAAATTCAGATTATTGCGATTTTCAATTTAGAGATTCTGCGCTTTGACGTTTCACATTCACGCAGCCAGGTTTATTTGTGTGTTTGGTCAGTTTTTCATGATTAAAATTAATAAAAGTAAACTGCTGTAAATAAATAATATGTTTTCACTGTCTGGTTTCTCGCACAAGAGGTGGCCAGGCTAAACCTCAATGCGAAGTCATACAAAAATACTGCTTCTGTTACTCGTCCAATTTGCAAACGTTGTCTGACTGAAAACATACTTAATTTTTAGGGCAAATATAAAATAATACATTTTTGTATCTTTAAAATTAATATTGCTGTTTATATTTTCGATCCAAACTTTGTGTGCTAGTTTCATAATAACTTTTCGACTCACGATTTTTTTACGGTCATAGTCGTATATTTATTTTATCAAGTTTTTAGATATACATAAGTTACTGTTAAATTTAAATGTATAATTTGCTTATAAAAGAAAATATATTTACTTCTACTACTACTACTATTCACTTAAATTTAGTTACATCAAACCAATTAATAGATATGTAATTTGTACTGATTTTTTAATGAAATATTTATTCTTGTTTTTGCCGATTTTATTTTAAATACATTATTTATATCTTTGTTGATAAAATTAGCATAATTTGAAAAAAATACACCACTTTTTTATATCGTTTTTTAAATCCGCTCAATAAATGCAACTCTTCCCTGGGACAATTTGGTTGCATTTTGAGAGATTCCACTGTATAGATACTATACAACAAGTAATTAATATTACTTTTTGAAATAATTTTTGGTGCATACGGAATTTGAACTACCACCCTCAGCTTCTATTTATTCGATTTCGTTCACAGCTCATCAATCAATAATCACCCTTATTATGGTTGTCATCATTGACATGAACAATATACACGTTCACGAATTGGTATCGACATTGTCCATAACGATAACTATTGATATCTGTTGTCTCTTTTTTTTTGATGTGGGCCAAAGCAATACTGAGATTGATTCAGATATGAAACTCTAAGGGCCATTTTCACAGTGAATAGTTAACAGTTGGTTGATTATAATCATAATACTTATATATGTATAATCCTTACCTTTCCAAAACATATTTCATATTGAAAATCGGTAAAGAAATGGTCAAGTAATGAAAAGATTAGCGCGTACACTTCCGAAGAACAGTTTTTTAACGGTAAAGCAAGATTTTGAGGGTGTTACAAATTTTCCAAAAACCGTTTTGAGTTATATTCGACCAGGTGAACAATTTCCAATATGTCACTTTAAAAGTTCATTCAATTTTTCCCATTTTGTAACACTGTGTTATTAGTTAATGTAACCAACAGCTGTTAGTTAACTAAAGCAATGTATTTCACAGTGCTTAGTTATAAAAATAAAGTTTCTATCTGAAAGTCCAGTAGCGCCATAGAAATTTATGACATTGACATTAAAGTTTTATAAAAACATTGAAGGTTTTGATACGGTGCTAATATGTAGACACTCCTGAGACATTTTCAGTAGCTCTTCGTAATCTTCGTAATTGTCACTAAATTCCACTGTGAAATGGAAACCAATTAGTTATCGCCAACCAATAGTTAACTATTTACTGTGAAAATGGCTCTAAAACTTTACAATTTTTTCGGGTGACAGTATTTGTTTTTAAGAAAATGTTTGAGAAAACAGAAAACGAATAACTAGAATTCAATAAAAGTTTCCGCGTGTGAAAGAAAATCGAAAACACAAAACGAAATGAAAAAAAATTGCAAAACTACAAGTGTCCTAAAAAATGGCCAACCAAATCTAAGCTTTTGATTCAGAGTTTTAAGCATTTTCTCGAGTATGTACTCGTGATTTAATAGGCTAACAGATAAACACTAGAGTGACTTTAATTTGCTGTAGGTACTTATGTTGTCATTTATCTGATTTTTTAGGCACTCTTTATACAATTTTTCTTAAAGGAGTGAATAACCGTAGGGTTTTCCAGTGTTCAAATGATAATGAAAGTTATGCTTCCAGTCTCAGCTGCAATGAATGCAAAGTATTTTCCAGCTTCAAAGTTTATCGAAAGCAGTTACTTGCACACTTCTTAAATCTTCAGGTCACTACAGACTTGAATGAGCTAAGCATTACCATTACAATGAAGTTTTAAGAATGGTCTGCTAAGCTCAGAATCGAAATAACTAAATTAAAACTTGGTTACACTATGTGACAGTGGGACTTAGCAGAAGCTGTAAGAATCAGAAATTCTGACATTAAAAAGCTTCTGATAAAATATACATATCTGCCGTTCAAAGTCGGTATAAAACTAGATGGGCCCATTTTTTGTACAAAATCCATACACCACAAATGATAGCAGAAGCGCGGCCAAACACTGCACAGTATAGTGTAACCGAAAGTTATTCATTTGGAAAATGTATTGCTGCGGGGCCGACTTTCTTACTTATTTTCCCTATGATTTCCTAAAAATTTGAAGAATAAAGAAATCTTAATGAAATGTGCGAAAATAGCGCGATCCGGCGCTGCTCTCCGTAAGCTCCATCGCCTCGTTTGTATGGCCATTATGCGTGCCAAGCGCACGTGTCCAACTGATGCTTGAAAATGAAGCTTTTAGGAGCGGTCTAAGACTACCGAATCTAAGTAACCTGAAAAGTGCCGCCTGCAGAGGGCATATGAGTGTCTTACAAACACTCTCTACTTACAAAACCTTACCTAAAGCGATGGTGGAATCGATCATTAAAGAATCTCAAGTATGTTACACTGACGGATCCAAACTTGTCAACGGGAGCACTGGGGCCTGTGTATTCGGACCTAGATTTAAAAAAAAAGTGTCCCGATGAGTTTATATAGATATACTTTGTGGTGGGTTTCGGGTCACGAGGGCTTAGATGGCAACGAAACGGAGTGTTAATGGCCCTCAGCCGTTCTGTGGTCCTTTCCGTGAAGCTTCTGAAATACTTCTTAACCTCAGCAGAGAAGGTCTAAGAGGGTCACCGGCTCATTGACAGGCAAAATGAGACTCTCAGAGGTTGCGGATTGTAGGTATTCATCTTGGACGACTATCATCTCTATCCAGAATAAAGGCTCTCCAAAGTTCTTTGTTTCATAAACAGCCTATGTAAGGAGAACCTATGAAGTCACAACTTAAAGGGTTAACACAATAGATCTGAATAATAATAATAGGTGAATGTACGGAATAAATTATTTTTTTGTTTGTAATATAAGCTGTATACAAATCGTTCATGTTGTTCGTGCATAATCAAAATTGACGAAATCGGTTACAATTATTTAAGATAATCGAATGTGTATGTATGAATCCGCCTATTGCGAGTTTCACGATTTTTCGACGAAGGTTGACACTATAAAAGTGTAGGTAACAGTTTTGAAATTGGGCTGACACAACCGTCTTTTAGTCAGATCCTGTCAGAATTTGTCAAAACTAACGAGTCCATATTATTTGCGCAGTGGATAAAATGGCCTACGATGAAACACATACCGCTTTTGGCCAGTTCAAGTCTATTTTGCTTAATAAGTTTTTATTTCTGGCACATTTAAATAAAAAAAATTTTTATCCCTTTTCATTCGGGCTAACTTTTCATTGCAGGCCCCAAACTATGCAGCTTCATCCTTAGTTGTTTTCATAACTCAGCTACATTTTCCTTGATTTTTTTTTTGACAAATCCGCTTGCAAAATCCGGCTTTTCCCGCATTCTACCTAATATTATCCCTCTTTGAACTTCGTTTACAGTTTTGTTCCTAGAATAGGGGATCTTTTGTAAAAATAATATAATTTAAATTCTTACCTACATTTTGAATCGCCTCTCAAAGTGAACAAATTCAACAAATTCGCCAATTATTTTCGCCCGAAATAAGTTTTGCCGATAAAGGGAAGCAATGTTCGAAAGCGGAAAATTTCCGCCCGAATTTTATAATAAGAGAATGGTGAAAAGTGAATTATTTCGGGCGGAAACAAACAAAACACAATAAGGGGGAATATCATTCTAGATATCGTTCGACCGTCGGTATCGTCATCTTTATAGATATTTACTCTTGGTATTTTTATTGTTTATTCTACATACATAAAACTTGATTCATATTTTATTGTTTATTCAACTTTACACATACATACATTTATATGTAGATATTTATGTATATATGAACATATAACTTTATTCATATCGCTACTGCTTTTATTAGCGTAATCGATATCGTTGTCGTAATTCGCCTTCGCAATTAAATCCTTATTAAGTGACTTCGCTTTATTACTAATTATACTTTAATTGCCATTTAATTTCTCTATCGTCCATTTATATTTAAGTCGGTAGAAGCAAACCTTTTTTGTGATGGAATTAAGAAAATGTACATGGTGTTAAGGTAAACCTCACTAATTTAAACTCTTTAGAACGAGTTTGTTCAATTGAATACATGTCTTGTAAGAATTCATAACTTACAAATAAATGCACATGCAGCCACACTTACAGGCACAGGAGTAATTAATTTTAAGAAAGGCATAAATAAGTTTGCTTAATTCTTTATCCACTTAAATAAGTACATACCGCAAAAGTCACATAAAAAATATGTTAAGATTCCGATAATAAAATCCTTCTTTCTCCTATTAGCCGTGTGTCTAAACAATGAAAATAAAAAAAACAACTACATATCCCACAAAAGAATCCCAAAGTACATGAGCACTTCTATCTCTTTTCACATTTTTCCAATTATTCCCATAATTCCCATTACTGTTCACATTTCCACACTACCATTTTCGTTAAATGCCAACCAAACTCAGCGTTAATTCGACAAACTTTGCATTCAGCTAATCAGAAGCTTAACAGCAACCACATTTACGCACTGCAAACGCTTAACTTACACACACACACACATATCCAGACATACACATAGCCTGGCTGCATTGTTGTAATTCCGGTAAAGAGAAGTAGTCGCTGTCTTCATCGCCGCCACCATCACCACCACCGCCACCATCATCATCATCACCATTATCGACAGCGAAAGCCATCGCAAGGCCAGATCGGACGCAATGCTTCCGTCCTGGTTTAGTGCATGCAGTAGCTCCACTCCACACTTCCACGCATACCATCTAGCGGCGTTTCAAAGAAAATGCCACAGCCGCCATATTTGGCTAGGAACAGAAACGACTTGAATGCTTGTTTATTAGAAGGAACTGATCGCTCAATAAGTAAATCGATGGCGTGCACGGTGGCGCAAATTGTGTGGGAATAAACGTACAAAATCAGTAGGAATTCTCGATGCAGGGGATGCGATTGTGTATGTTGCAAATAAAGGCTAACATCTCTGCCTACTTTTGGCTTGGGTAAAAAACTCAGGAAATTTTAACATTACGAGATTTATTAATATAATCAAGATTTTATTAATAGCCACCTTTCCTCGGCAGAAAATAGCAAATTTGCAAAAGCAAATTGGAAATCTTAGTTCCTTCAATTGGTGCGCAACACGACGATTTGTAGGAGAAGCACAATTAAAAATGTCCAACGATCGGAACTAAGGCGAATTCATATAAGGTGGTGGTAATCAATCAGCTGGTTGCTTGTTCTTCTTATTTTATTAAATT
Source organism: Philophylla caesio (assembly GCA_963971545.1). Classification (NCBI taxonomy): domain Eukaryota; kingdom Metazoa; phylum Arthropoda; class Insecta; order Diptera; family Tephritidae; genus Philophylla; species Philophylla caesio. The sequence continues at coordinate 95,771,556 of OZ020606.1, read as the reverse complement.
AAGGATGTCAGTAAAAGGTAATGATGAAGAATTTTGTTTAAAATATAAAAAATGGGAAAGCTCGTGATTTTAACACTTGTGAAATTTTTTATAAAATAAAGACATTTCAAAATATAAAAAATGGGAAAGTGGGTGTGTCTAAAAAATTGAAAGTGGGAAAGTACCTTTTTTCAAGGTTCCAATAAGCGGCTGATGTGGTTGAGATCCTACCGTACGCAGCTTGGAGCGATACGCACTCGCAAGTAAAGCAGCCTTCAAATCCCACAGGCGCTAGTTAGCAGTCTATACAACTCGCACTAGTGAAGCTGCATAGCAACACCATCTGACAACAAAAAAACATTCTTCAATTCTCTTCGATTATGATATTCTTAATTTGACAAATTTTGATGAATTCGCTTTGCCACCACCTTTAATCAATTCGCCTTGAACGGAACCTTTCAATTTTTTTAAATTTCTTTAAAGCTTTTTTAGAGCAGGAACTGTACCATATTTTAAATGAAAATTCTTAAAAATTAATAAATGAACGTATGTGACAAACAATATTATAAAGGATGTAAACAAAATTCCATTTATTTCAATTTATTAGAAATACTTACATATATGTATGTACTTAGACTCACTACAAAATTTATGAAAATTATAATATGTACATAAGTAGTTCTTAGTTATACATATGTACATACATTTGTTTGTACATTTTTTTTCATCTAAAGCTCAAAATTTTAATAAAAATGCAAAAATGGTTTTAAACACTTTTAAAATCTTTTATGTACAATACACAACTTTTTAGTGTGCTTTGTGAATTTTTCTTTAGAAATATATTATCCAGTTGGGACTATTATTCTAGCTCATCTCTCTGTAGAAATATGTACAATATTGTTTTTGATATTCGGTAAAAAGCCATAAATCTGAGATTTGTGAATTTACGAAAACACAATTTCAAGACTAAAAATTTTAAATAAAATTAAATGTTCAGATTACAAGCCCTATTCTCGCGCCTACATATGTATGTATGTCAAAGCTAAAAGCCCTGAACGATGACAAAAGAAAGTCTTTCCAGCCAACAAACCGAAAGTACTGAAAGACTTTGTATACCTAGTAAAGCTGTAAAAGTAACCAAAATTTTGAAACCCGTGTGTATCCGTTAGTAAAACAATCAGCAACCGTTACTTTCATATCGTTACTCATTACTTTTGATACAATCGCGCACTGGTATCTTTCACGAGCGTAGAATCATCGATGTTTGCGTACATTTATGACCTCGATAATTCCAAAGGATATTATCGTTTAACATCTTAATGAAAAAATTAAAATGCAAAATGATTAGTTATGAGAAATAATTCGTTTAAAAGTTTTTATTTACATTTTTAATTGAGATGTGAAAGTGTGAACATTGGTAGATTTTTATTTTATAAAAGTTTGATAAAATTTGTACGTAAAAGAATTGTAACATAAACAAATGCGAATAAATAGACAGGTACTTATGTAGTTAAGATAAAAACCTTTGGTTAATATTTAAGAAGAAAATTTTTTTCAATCCGTTTCGGTTGAATTGAACTATGCTTTTCGCTCAATATTTGGTCCGTCTTCGAAAAAGTTCTTTCGGATGGCACCGAGGTGGTTATGATGATGCGGTTGCATTGTAATGGAGTAAGAGTTTGTTTGTACTCATAACTGTTTCATTTCGCACAATATAAACATGTTGATTCGTTTATCGAATCATATTGACATCTACATACATATACGGAATATGCTAGTACCGAGTTTATTTTGTGAGTAACGATTCGGTACTCGAGTTACCGAACTCGAGTTACCGAGTAACAGGTACAAAACGGTTTGCTACAGCTCTAATACCTAGGATCCAGCATTAATACCATCAGTAATGGCAGCCTAGAGATCAAGCGAAAAACATATCTTGTCAAAGATGCTAACATACTTGGGGCTTTTGAAAAGCATAGCGCCCTTTCTACTCCTTTTCCAAGTGTATTTCAGAAAGGCACACATGTATTTTAGAAAATACATTGTAATGTCACTACTAAGAGTACGGCAGCACCGTACAAATATTCATCACTGCCGTACTGTTAGCAGGTTGGCAATGGTGATTAGCGGCCATAGCGCCATAAAACGGGCACTCAATTTTCGGATTTAATTTTTTTTTAAAAGAGGAGAAACATTTTATTGATGCTACCTTTTTAATACATGAGAATTTGTGTAGCGGTAGCGTAACATGGCGACCGTGACATGTGGCCGGCAAAATGTGAATCTAGAAAAGCTCAAATGTATTTCATAAAAGGTTTGTATTTCAGAAAAACATAAATGTACATAAGTTCACATATCAGGAAAAACCATTTGAAATACATTTGTGTCTTTCAGAATACAATTGCGTTTTTCTAAACAAAAAACCGATCTTTTATGAAATACATTTGTGTTTTTCTGAAAAGCTGTTGGAAAAGTTGTAGACGAACAAAATCTTGCTTTAAAAAATCTTTCAAGTGCTTGATTGCGGCATATTTTCAGGCGTTGCAGTACTTACGAGTACATAAGTTACGTGACTTTAGGGACCTGGGAGGAAATAGAAATTTATACCATTTTGATCTAGGAAATGGTAGCTGGAATTACTGTGCTATATACAGATATATATAAATATGAATGTAGATATGTATGGATATGAAAGAAGCGCAAATGGCCGACCTGCGAGCATGGGAAGGTTGTGGGAGGAAGACGGAGCGAAGTTAGATATAACAACAATATGTAACCACAAATAAAGTTGGCACGATGACGCAGCTAGATAGCGTGCAACTCCACAAACATCACACACACACACAACATATATATATACATATATGCGTATTCATATATGTATCAGAGTATTTGAGAATGAAAACTACTATAGGCGAGTGGTTTTTGTTGTTGCCGACACCAATTCACACCACAGAGCCAACGGCCAACGCAGTGCGGCTATCATTCGCTGCTGGAGCGTTTGATTTGGCATTTAATGGCCAAACCGAGCGCTAGTGACGCACTGAATTAGGCAGTTTGAGACAAGAACCAGATTGAATAATGCACTCACTGATGGACTGCCAAAGTGCTGGACGACTGCGCGACGTCTAGAGAGGTAAGAATGAAGGCAATTGAAGGCGACGCGGCATGCAGACAAACGAGCGAGCATTCGATTTGATAGAAACTTATTTAGTTTGTTGGATGGATGGATGGATGGATGGATAGCTTGAGTGGTGAATGTGATTACATTTTTTGTTTGTTTTATTTTCGATTTATAATGCTGCATACACACACACATACACTCCTAGGTATAAACAAATATATGCGCAGGCATTGGTAGAATGCAAAATGCATATCGTTCAGGCTTTCCCACACATATCAGAAATTTCAGCGAGCAGGCGAGCAGCGCGCCGAGGCGGGCGAGTTAGAGTGGATGCATCTCGAAAACCTGCTCTGCCAGGATAACAAATAAGTGCATGTTGTAGATAGATAGTGAGTGGCGGTACAAACTGACCTGCGCACAAGCTGCACCAACGACTATCCAGCCACCACAAAACGCCACTACCACACAGGAGCTACGACGTGCGAGTATGTACATATGTTTGTTTGTTCTCTCATCACCACCGCCGCCCATGTGGAGCAGCGGCTGGTCAGCATTTCGAGCATTTTAGACAGGCCAGTAGCAATTAAGATAAGCTAGATTTACAAAGTGCCCAGCGGTCCGGGTAAAATGGCAGCGCGGTTATGTATCAGCGCAAATGTTGAGCGTTCGACGATTGTGTCCTGTCAAGCGCAGCCGGTGGTCGCGGGCGTTCGCTGTGCCGCGCGCTCCAACTGGTAGCAAATTGACTGATAATGGTCATTAGTAATGCGACAAACGGACGGCGGCAATGAACGCAGTGTAAATGTTTAGTTGATTGGAATTGGTTAGACAGGTGAATGGCATAGCTGTAGGCTTTTTAAGTATTTTCTCATTCTTTGTTATTACCGTTCATTCATTACATATATGTATATGTATATATATGTACATACCTGCATACCTATGTATATATACATATGTTTGAATGCGTATGCTTTTTTTTTTGTTTTTTTTTTTGCACCTGAACCAAACGCTGATCGGAAATGTCAAGCGTTCGCTGGCGTGAAATGTCGCCGAACGACCCAAATACCGAACACACCTACTACATAAATATTGTACATAAATGAATGAAATCAATAGAACGTGATACTTTCTGGCAAAACTTCAGTGGCGGTGCGCCGCGCGTCACGTGACAATCGCGCAACAGGTATGCTTGGTATGCATGGAAATATTTTTTTAACATTCTTTCCTTTCAGTTATTTCATTTTTATATTGTGTTTTTTGCTTCTTTGCACCATTCTTTTTACTTTTCAACTGCTTAGTCTCTATCATATTATTCCAGTAATTAGAATTAAATTAACATTTTCAAATTTTCTGCTTCCATTAAGAATGCATATTTTCCACTTTTTCATACGCACCCACTGTGATGAAACATTCCTAACCAGCAAGTGCTTCGAACACAATCAACTAGAGCGCCCACACCTGCCCGCTTTGAATTTGGTACGCGCTTTGCACAGAAACAGTGACACTCAAAATGTATAAGATAAGAGTGTATCTATAGTATGCAAAATGCATATTTGAGCTAGCAGCGCAGATTAAAATGGGAAGTTATATACCCTGAAATTGATGCTAATACTCGCCTGAGAATACTAACAATATCCTCTTCTTCTTTCTTTATTTGTCGATTTGGTCCGAGACCGAAAAAAAAACTTCGCCTTTGTGAAGTTACGCCGGTTTCGCAATCAAGATAATTTCTTCAGCACAGATCTATTCAGCATAGCGCTATCATAAATATGTAGGACATGACTTTACAAACCATCGCAATCGGTGAATTTTTATAGGTTTGATTATATCCAAATCATCATGTAACTCTTACAGATAATCATGCCATCCTTTTCGGTATCCGTCGCCCATTCGAAAGCCCCTGAAGTATTCTCTTCGTGGATCAATTTTTTCGTTGGTCGAGAGAGCGCTCTGCTTTTGTATTGCTTACTGAGTTCAAAGTAACGTCTCTTATCAAGAGTTTGTAGTGCTTACTGAGTCCAAAGTAACATCTCTTATCAAGAGTTGTTCTTCGCTTGATCTCTAGGCTGCCATAAAAGCTTTGCAAAATAATTCACTACCTCACAGTAGTAACTGCCAACAGTGACGTGAGTTCCAATATTTGAACATTTTTGATAAGTTGACAGGAGATATTTTGTTTTGTCATTGTTCACCGGTAGGCCAACGCCTTTTGGTTCCGTCGTTTAACTGGAAAACTCTGCACTGGTGGCCCTGTTTTTATAGCCAACCATGTCCAATACCATCTGCATACACCAACAAAATCGTGCTTTTGTTATAAGTATATCGTGCCACTGTCATTCAGATTTGCAGCTCGAATTACGAATTCTATCATTAGAATATCTGATTCAGATAGAAGAAGTTGCACAAATATGAGTCGCTTCGTCTAAAATCTCGCTTGGTCTCTTCGCACCGACTTTGAACAGCTCAGCCAGTATACCGTCGGCGGCGGGTGCTTTTTTCCCCATCGACATTTAACAACTTGCTACTTTAATGAATGTAGCTAAATGTTTAATTATTTATTTATTTATTTATTTACAAAGATATTAAAACTATAACTAAATTATAGTACAATAAGAGAAGAAGCTATAGCTACCGAGGCCTTAAGCTAAATTAATTATGATGTACTCCTATGTTATATATACATGTGTATGGGTATTAGATGCACTCGAATATGTGTCCATGTATGTATGTAATAGTATGAGTTGGTGTATCATTTGTGATTTGTGGGAATGTGGGTATAGTGTAGTGGGTATAGGATGTATGTATTTAAATTTTAGGGTGGATTATATTTCATGATATAAATTGCAGTATTTAAGGTATTGTATTAGTTTTATCATGTTTTGATTTGATGGGTTGTTTAGTAAGTCTGTGGGTTTTATATTTAAAAGAGATTGCCTGAAACTGTCGAAAAACTTGCATGTATCTAGCAGATGGTGTGTGCTGATAACATGCTCGTTGCAGAATTTACATGTATTGGAAAGATTTTTATTCATTAGATGCTCGTAAGTAACTTTAGTATGACCTAGCCGAAGCTTAAGGATTTTAGTTTGGTCTTTCCTAGATAGGGCCTGAGGATCGATTTTTAGGTACGAGATAATTGATTTGAAATTTTTTGTTGTGTTGATATACCATTGGGATGACTGATGATAGAAAGTGGCAAGGATTTGATCAAAATGATTTTTTAGGTATCTATTGATATCTGAAAGAAGCAGATTTTCTGTTGTTATAAGCGGTTCATTTAGAGCATTTTTGGCAGCTGAGTCGGCAAATTCATTGCCTGGAATTTGCTTGTGACCGGGTACCCAGATAAGTATAATTTTGCTATGTTTTTTTAAAAGCATGTTTCTAATTGAGTTGCAGTAAAAATTGTTATTGTTAATGTTAGCTACGGCATTCAAAGAGGATAAGGAGTCCGTACAAATTGCGTATTTGGCTGGAAGTTTAATAACATATTTAACCGCTTCGTGCATTGCAATTAGATCGGCGGCAAAGTTTGAACTGTATTGAGGTAGATTGGCTATTTGAATTATTTTGTTGTTTTCTGTTATACTATAGCTGGCCTGAGTATTAATTTGTGAGCCATCAGTGTATAAGAATTTGAAGTCTATGTACTTTTCTACTAGAGCGTTGAATAGCTGTTTGTAGATAGAGGGATTTGTGATATTCTTTTTATATGTGGTTAAGTCCGTGTTAATCGTTGAATTGTTTAGTTTCCAATTTGGAGAAATGGATTTATTTGGTAGTTTGGAATTTAATGGAATATCAAGTTGTTGTGCTAGTTTTATCACTCTATTTACGCAGCAGGCTGGGTTTTTACTTAATTGTTGTGCGGATAGTTTAGATAGCAAGAGGGGGAGAGGTGAGTGATCATTGATTGTAAGGGACTTACTTAGTTTAGATGTGATAAAATCTCTGCTTATTTTAATTGGGTAGATATTTGCTTCTAGAAGCATGGTTTGGACAGGCGTTGTTCTATAGGCCCCCAGGGCAATTCTTATACTGGCGTTAATCACCGAGTTTAATTATAATTGACGATAAACTACTATTTAGCGCTTAACATTTGGATGAAAACATAATCCAACTTAAAGCTACAAGACCGAGGGATCAAAATTTGCCTAACACAAGTTTAATTTTTTATATATTTATTATTTTTATTTAATTATTAATAGTTAATAATGATCTTCAGAATCGCGTTTATTCTTCTGAATGCTGTCCACGCAGCTTACGACTTCCGTATGATTTCATCCATGTATCCTCAAAATATCTACCAAACATTCGTTTTGAAGTAAGCTAAAGTGAGAAGGCGAATCTCTGCGATTTGGTTTAAGGGCTCTACGGGGTCTGCAGTTTCTGTTCACCAGAAGATATGGTTTCGGGCGCTTACACTATATAGCCCAGTGTTTGGCCGAGCTTCTCCAACCATTTGTGGTGTGCGTTTTTATATTATACCACAAATGGAAGACCTACAATTTTGTGCCGACTCCGATTGCAAATGTATTTTATGAGAAGCTTTTTCATGGCAGGAATACACTTTTTCTATGATTAAGATTTTACTTGCCCTGACTGAGAATCGAACCTCGAACTCAGCGGCATATCGAGGTATAGCACGCATAAAGCTGCTTACTGAATACCAAAGAATATAGGAGAGAACTATTCTCACTTCCAGCATAAAATCATCCATCAATCCAAATGATATGGATCAAATTAGTTGTGTTGTGATATATGGAACTCGTTTTTTTTTTTCAGTATCCTGGATGTGTATACTTTTCGAAGAGTTCACAACAAACGGCGACAAGCGGATTATTGCCAGACCGGAGCAAATTTATTTAAAAAGTGATGGGCGACATCTAGCGCATTTCTCCACCCGGACTTACCTAGAAAAAATGTGCGACCTGCATGTAATCACAAATTCTTGCCACAATGTAAGCATACATATATACTTATTGTAAGCAAGTACAATTTAAACTTTTATTTAATATTCAGACAAGTACGCTTTTGAACATTAGAATGAAGTTAAAGATGCAGTCAAAAATTATTTTTTTTTACGCTAAGCATTCAAATTTTTTTTTCATCTAAGTATGTACATGATTTTCTTCAATTTTTGCCCTTCACCTCTCAATACGGCCAGCGTGAATTTTCCACTTGTTCGCTTTGGTTTGCACTTTCGAAAGCCGCTTACGAATGCGAGTGCGCCGTTCTTTGCCAAGTTCAGTTTGTCGGTTGACGGTTGTCAATGGCAATCAACGCGCTTGCTCACCCACTTACCGCCGCTCAGTCACTCGATTACCTTTTCCACCTGAATTACTTTTGTAAAGACGCTGCTTGCTGGTGCCTTTGAAATTTAGCCGCAACGTTGGTGTCTTTGATGACATTCATACTACATATAATTGCTTTTATTGTCTCTATTGTTAGTGACATTGTTGTAGTTGTCGTGGTTCCCATTATTGATGTTTTTGTTGTCGTGACTTTTGCCATTGTCGTCATTTGCTCCATCAATGATTCTGTATTGTTGTTGCCGTTTTTGTTCGTATTAATAAACCACCGCCGACAAATTGCCATAATGAAAATGATTTCGAAATGCTTTCTTTGAAGGATGCTCCACTGCAATGGCAAAAGTATCAGTCAGCTCCAGCAACAACAATTTCATCGCTCACTCAAAGTAGCTTTCTTCGCGAAAGATTCGTCGATAGGCAGACAGACACTTGACGCAACGCGTTGCAATTATTACTGAACTGGAAGAAAAACAAGTCGCGCCTTTCAGCTCCTCAACACTTTCAAAGCGGTCTGCACTTGTACGAGTATGTATGTTATGTACATACTTACCTACTTACATACGAGTACATATTTATTTACTTACTATGTGTTTCAAGGAGAACAACTTTCAGGTTGGTAAAGGAAGTGCGAAATTGTAGATGAAAATGGTTATAACATTATGGCGGCTTTCTTTGTCAAGTTAATAATTAAAAGAAATATTTATACACTGCGGTAAATGGCAAATTAAGTAGGCAATTTGGTTTTTACTTAGAAGTGTAAACAAAAATATGCACATACTCAGACTTAAGTATATTATACTTATGTTCGCTTTTATTAAATTATACACTCGTCATCTCACTGTTATTATATTTTGGAATGCCTATCAACTTGCAAGGAAGGCCAGCAACTACCAGTCAACGCACAGTGGGAAATTTTAATAATTTTTTTAGCAAAAATTAATTATCGCTAAACTAGTTGAATTAAAAAAAAACACAAATAATTTTTTTATGGATTTGCAAGTTTTTCACATTTTTGCAAAAAAATAACCGTGTGGCCTGAAAAGAAAACTTATCGTTTATTGATTTAAAAAAAAAAATTGTATGCAGTTGAGTTTCAATATTCGTAAGATAGTAAAAAAAGTCTGTTAGTTATTAGAATCACGGTGCTGTTGAATAACGTGACGCAGAAAACATATTTCAATTACTTCGTACTTACTTAGTTTGACAGCTTCGCGACGTCAGCACCAGAAAGTAAATAAACCTTGTGGTGAGCAAAATGTTCAAAGTAAGCGTTTCAAATAAAAAAATTTCATTTGATATTTATACTATGCAAAAATCAAATTTATGTTAGAAAATTGAAAACATTTTTATACATTTTTTTTTTTACTAAATTTCATTATGCATTTGATATATACATACATAGATTATGAGAAATCCTTTAATTTCACATACATAAGTACATATTTTTGTGTCATCAGTTGAATTTTTTTCCATTAACGTTTATAAATAAAAGGTTATTTCCGTGCGGTGGGGTCAGCGAAATTAAAGTTGGACCAGCAGAGGATATTCTTTTGAAATACTTTGCATAGCGAATACTATTCATACTGTTATCAAAAAAAAAGATTGTCTAAAATTCAATTTAATTATGGAGTTTTAAAATATTCCAAATAAGTTGATTTCAAACAAGCTCGGTTTTGTAAGGGCGTAAAAAAACTTTTATTTATAAATTTGATTTTTGCGAAATCTTTAGAAGGCAAAGAATTTTGCAAACGGATTTAAATGACGATAAATTTTAAATTCACTTTTTTAAATCCATGCAGGGGTTACTGTAAAATTTTTATTATAAAAATGTTTTTTTTTGTATTTGGCCTTTGGAAACCGGAGTAGTTGTAGTAGGAATTCTTTATTTTGCTTATAACGCAATTTTCGCATAAAATAAATAAAAGATAATACAATTGAAGCTGCGGCAAATATGCAGTTCTTTCTATTGATTAATTTTCAGGTGATATGCAAATAAAACGCTTTTATTTCACCTTTGCCCGACGTTTTTAGCATCTTCAGGGGCGACTCTATTTATTTAACCAACAAAAATATACAAGAAGATATTAACATATAGAATTCGAAGAGAAAAAAACACACATGTTTTTCGCTTTCCTTACAAATCACCGAAGTTTGGTTATAGTTGTAACCACGAAAGGAAGCCCTCAACTTGAGCAAAAGTGCATTTTAAGCACAAAGATTTTGAAAATTTTAGCAGTTCAAAAGTGCTAAATATCCGTTGTTGTATCCCTTTGAATAAAGTTCCTAAAAAGTATAAAAATACGGTGCGAAATCGGAATAAAGTTGCAGATTTCGTAGTACACCAACTTGTGCATGAGGGTGGGGAAACCACTCACTGTCGAAAACCTAATAGATACTATGCTTGAGTCAAAAGCAAATTGGTCCGTCATTAGCAACATGGCGAACAAAATTCTTACTAAACTGCGTCACGCGGAACAACTCCGCAGAAATTCATAGAAAGGCAATAGGCCGCTTCTCCTCCGCGAGGTAATACCTAACGGTAGTTCCACGGAGCGAGGGAAACGGAGCAAGGGTGGGTTTTTAGTGCGGTGAGCCGAAAGGCAAGTCTCACACTTCTCTAGAAAAAAAAAAAAAAAAAAAAAAAACTTGGCCCGCAGCTTAACAGCACATTCTGAAATCTAAATTATTATTAAAATAGATCTGCAATTAAATAAAACCACTTTTTGTTTTTTTTTTTTGCATCGCGGTCAATGATCGCCTCTCTTTTCTTCGTTCTTTCTTCTTATGACATGTCGCTTGCAGTAAAGTATTGAAAAATAACGGAGTTTGGTTATTAAAATTGAAGATATTACCTATACAATGACCTAATATTTTTGAAGAATATCAAAAATTAAGAAAATAGCGTAGCTCTGAAAAAAGTATCGTTTTTTTTGGTTAAAAAATGGTCGTTTTTTTAATGCCAAATTGACAATTTTCAACCAATCAAAAATATCGTAGGTCATTGTATAGTAAATATATTTAAGGATATTCAGTTTCTATTTGAAGTCGATCGGTCAATTTCTTGTTGAGTTATGATGTCAGCAATTTGGAAAAATATCGTTTCGAGAAAAACACATTTAAAGTTTTCTATAGGCAGTTGGAGCGGTATACGAATATATCTGCGAGCGGTCGCTCTTTAGAACGCTGTCATTCAAAAACTATTTAAGATACAACCTTGCCGCTTTCACAGGATATTTTTGAATGTATAAACTATCGATTTTTTCAAAAATTCACACTGGTATAGCCCCTTAAGGTATATAGATATTAGATTAGCGAATTGGAGCCACGGAATCAAATTACATTGTAGATGTGAACATTCCTGTGCAAAATGTTACTCTTTTCCGACGGATCTGCAAGAAAGCATGTAAAAACGGTTAATTAATACTCCTTTCACCAAATACTGACAATTTAAAAGCATTTTGAAGTAGACAGGATTTAGCAAGAAACCAGAAAGAGTACGAGAAAAGCATTTTGAAGTAGTCAGCATTTAGCAAGAAACCATAAAGAATACTAGAAATAATACGAGAAAGATGACTTAAATAATTGACAGAAGACATGGTGTTGGAGGAAGGGGTACGGAGATAAACACCGATCGGTTAGATGATGATGCCGGCCATTGTCGGCAAGCCGTCAACTCTACAAGCTAAAGTTCTGTGAGAACAAAACAAAGCGGCAAGAAAAAATAAACAAATGACACGCAAAAGAGTCGATCAGCGCAGAAGTTAAAGGCCAGTCAGCGTTTATTTGCTGGTCGCAACGAATTGCCGCTTAAAATGATTACAAGAAGGCAAAAGAAGAGAGGAAAAAAACCAGATGCGATTAGTAAACACGAAAGATACAACCGCAAAAAATTGCAAAATTTATCAAAAAAACAAAGAACCAATGCATTTTTTACATACACACATTATGTGTATATAAATGTAGAAAGACAACAGCAGCCGCAAATGAGAGCAGCAACAAATGGCCGCGCAACGCTTAAACGCGCGCGCAGATGCAATCGCAAATTGAGCGGCAAATAAAATGCATGAAGTGCGTGCAAGCAAGCAACTAACAATGCGTTTGCTCTTTTTTTATTCAATTTATTTTTTGCACTGCATTATTTTCTTTATTGCGATAATTGTTGTATATTTTTTTTTGTTTTTCAATTATTTTCGATGTATCGCTTTATTCCGCGTATCGATGGCAAATGATAAGCCAAAGCGGCGGCCGCGCCGCAAACATTTTACACAAAAATACATACACATATGAATGCACAACATAAAACACATACATACTATATATGTTTACATATGTATATATATATACATATATGTATATATACAATATATATCCTTACCAACCTATGAGCGCGCACACCCTCCTTTGTGGCGACGTTGCGCAGCAAGTGCCTGCCAGCCGTGCTTAGTTGAGCAGGTACCACATCCTGGCCGCGCCATGCAAACGCGTATATCCTGTGCCGCCAACTTGCACAGCCGCCGCAAGTTTGCTTTTCCTGCAATGTAGCCGCGCGTCGCTGCTGCTGCTGCTGCTGCCAGCACGTTCTTAAACTTTTTGCGCTCAAGGTATTTTCTTAGCAGTTTATAAAAACATAAAAGCTACAACGTCAATAAGCCAACAACAATTGTTCAAAAACAACTAAAAAAAAAAGTCGCAAAAAAATTCAAGAAGCCGAAACTGCGGTCGTTCTCGGCGCACAACAAACAGAACGCTGACAACAGCAGCTACACCAACAACATCAATAACAATATTGGCAATGAAATAAAAACAGTGGCATCTGCGGAATGTGAAAAGTTCGTTCCCATGACTGCAGGCGTTCAAAGAGAGATACCGAAAACGAAACGAGAATTCTACTGGCGGCTGCTGCGTGGATTCGCGAACGCGAACTCCTCGAATGCGGCGGCTGGGTAGGAAAATACTTAGTATGTTGGCTGGGCTGCTTTGCTCTAACCTTCCAACTTCTGGGCACATTTATATATATACATACATGTGTACATGTGTATATTTGTTTGTTGGTTTGTGCGATTCAGTTGGTTTTTACTTAAGTTGTTCTTGTTGTTGTACATCTTTAGTTAACTTCGTCTTCATCGCATCTCAGCAGCTTTTCTCTAACTGCTGCGTCCAGGACTTAAGACATTGCAGCTGAATACAACTATGTAATTCAACTGTTATACAGTGCGTGCAAGATGCGATCATGAAGTAGAAAAATTACAGAAGATTTTTACTCGATTCTTCGACTTCTTCCTTTTTTCCACGAAAAAAAGCAGAAAGTTCACAAATTTTGGTGTCCTCGTGCACTGAGACACGACATTAGAATAGATTAGAATTCAAAGAGGTTCTATGCACTGCGACGATAAGGTCTATGATGCCTTCGAAAACTTTTCACTTCCGCCTTAACTAAATATATTAGAAACCCTCGAATGATTTCCGAAAGTAGGGAGCGTGTGTGCTGCTTACCTGGCTATGACCGTCCCAGGCTAAATGTGACTCCTTGACCGAGTCACAGAAGCGATATAAGTCGCTCGATCAGATCTCCATCTTGTACGGGTATTGCGTCGATATATCTTTGATGACACTCAACCGTTCTCTGAAGAGGTTAATTATAAGCTTGTATCTCTTTAGACTATGCCCGTCCCCTTCTCCAGGAGGCACTTAGACTAACGAATACCCTTCCCTTGTGGTGTTAGACACAATCTGAATAATCAACATTATATCTAAAGAACGTTTTAAAATATTCATCTCAATGGGCAGCTCCTGAAAGATTTCTGGGTAGATTTAAGCATTTTTCTACCGAACTGTCGCATCGAAATCCTCGGAACGATTATTAATATATTTTCAAAACACCAAAGGTATAACCTTCGGGACACCGTTATTGTTAGCGTTAAATAAGTCTGCCCTGGTTTTTCTCAGGCACCTGCAGTGGACTAAATGTGTAGGCTGAGTTTCAGAAGTACATAGTGTAAGTACATGAAATTCCAAAGTCTATAGTTTTGAGTTTCCTTCTATGAAACAATTCTTTTTCTGATCCAGAATTTCTTTTTCCAACTTGATATACATACGTACAAACATATTTACAACTACAAATTAAAAGGATTTTCTCTTATTTTAAATTTTACGTTTACCATTGACAGGTATGTCTAACTCTCTTTTTCAAAGCGTTTTTATGTGCATTTATTTAGAAAAGGGATAGCAAAGGCCGACCCGTAAGGATGTGAGGAACACATCGAATGTCTAGAATGTAATTGCATGGTTTACTTCTATAATAATGTGCAAAACGGGGTAATCTTTGACCAGGCCACTCTAAAGTAAAACTCAGAGGTAAACTTTTTACATGCCGAAACACTATTTGTTTGCCACTTTTATCGGGATGTGTAGTCAGAACCTTTTTAAAGTTTGATTTTCTTGTCCAGTGTTGTTAACTCCAAAAAGATATTTTCTGTCCCTGCTGCTGATGCCCACACTTACATACATAGCTCCGTGCAGAGCAATTTCGCCCTTACTTTGTATGTGACAGCCTACATACATATAAATCGGTTCCGTCCATTCTTTTTGAACATTTTAAAAGTTTCTCTTTTATGGTTCTAATATTCGTTCCGCGCGAAAATATGATTTTTCTTAAAAAATTTATTTGTAGTCATTGTACGAGTACACCCTTTGTTGCCATTATTTCTTATCTGCATTTTGCAATTGTTCGTTGCAATCCTTTTGTTGTTGTATCGTAATCACCGCCACTCTTTCACACCGCCGCACCTCAAGTGCATACTCGCGTTGTGTGTTTGTTGTGCGCTTTTGGTGTTGATGCAGCAAATCAGCAAATCAGCGAACATCGATGTTGTTGGTGTCTTTGACTTTGTCTTTCTTTGCCCATTGCCGCAAACATATTGAAACATTTTCGGATCTGCCGCAGATAAAACAGCAATTCGCGATTCTCGTCGATTTGCGCTTTGCAACAACGCGGCCCATACGAGAACGACTACAGGACATACGCATATTTCGGAATGTTGCCATAGCTTCGTCAGTTGGAATCACGAGACGAGTTTTAATTTTCCTGTTTTGATTTTTTGCTTCTTGCAAACTACTGTGCTCTTTCTTTACTCCTTACTCGCGCTGCGATATTTCTTTATTTTTTTTTATGTACCTATGTATATTTAGTGATTTTTATTGTTATTGCATTTATTTGTTGTTGTACAGATAAATTATTACGTGCGAGTAGGTAGAGTTGCTTCTAGTTCAATGCCTATCTAGTTATTTAGTTCGCCTGATTTTAAAAGGTTCGTGCGGTCAATATTAAATTGAATTGAAATTGGTTGGTAAAGTGTTCAATTAACAAAATACAACAAGTTAAAAGGATAACCCACTATGTATATACATACTTACTACCAGCAGTTATGTACATACATATTCTGCTTTGCGCATGCGCGCATACCTAAAGTTGCCAAACAGAAAATAAAATGACTTGATTGCCAAAGAGAATTTGTTTCCCACGCTCCTCGCGCAAATATTTGGGTTAATGTCTAGGGCAGCCGGGAAATGTGTGTTAAAGTTTGCTACACATTTTCATTATTTAAAGATATGGAATATGTGGATAAGCGGGAATACTACTACACATTTTTGTGGTACTGAGAAAAACGAGAAAATATTCAACTTAATGTTAACATTTAGAAATTTTATTGGTTTTCTTTATGACTCGCTGGATTCGCGATTGAAATGTTTAAATGAATTATCACAAATCCGATTCAAATCAAAGGTAGTCGAGCGTATATCAAGAAAACATCGTCCATGTACATAATCGCATTTTGTATTTGCTTTTGATGAACTGCTTGTCAAATTCCTGTAGGGATTAACATCGCCAGCCAATCAGAACTAAGCTATTTGACATTCAGCGCAGGAAAGCGAAAAAACAGCTGACGCCTCACTACCAGCTTATAAAATTCGCCATGGATTCAATTAAGGTAACATACATCATAGTTTATTGAAATTGCAATGGATGTGGATCTCAGTACGAATGGACGATTTGTTTGTTGCCAGCGATTTTAAAATAAGATATTTTTCAGTATTTGACATTCTATGAATATTGGTGAATAAGCCTGATGCCAGATTGGCAAGGTTCGGACAATGGGTTTTTGATAAGCTTCACTGTTTCGCACAGTATTATCGATAGGTACTTATTTGGTATATTATGAAGACATATCCCGCGGTAATTAGCGCAATTAGCCTTCATATACATAGTATAAAGTAATATATACTGAGATGCCAATCTGACTGCATGCCATCTTCAACACGAATTGCGCTATCCAGATGGCACATGCGTCCCACATAGAGCTGCAAAAACATCGAAACATTCTAATAATAGTATCGATACTATCGGATTTTCATGGGAAATGCCACTTTTCATTTTAAATGGAAATCGTTATAAATACGCTTTATATTTTTTCATATATTAGGTACATTTATTATTTAAAATTAAAGTAAAAATCAAAACTACATAATTTGAAAATGTTCATTTAGAAACCACACAATTCATTTGTGTTATAATTATCATATTTGTTTTCAACGAATGGCAAAATGCTACTAGATGATCCTCGGCAAATCGCATAGTTTTACAGAAGGATGCAATCGCCTGAGGTGATCTCTGAGGTTCGATGTGTTGCCGCATGTTTTATACATTTTTCCACAAGCCTTGCACCTAGCGTTCACACCATTTTTAAATTTTTCAAAAAACGTCCACACTTCCGATTTTAAAATCCTGCTAGTCTTAGGGCTTTTGATGTATTCACCGTCAGAGTCGCTGAGACATTCACTATTCGACATGTTGCTTTCTATACACTCCCACATAAATAAAAATAGGTACGCACTGAGTGTCGCACTATCAAACTTTCAGAAAAAACTTTAAGTACCTTTTGATGTATCCATCCTTCCCAGCCACCAACACTAATTAAAGTTCAACTAAACTGTGAAAGATTATGAGTTTAGTACGCATCAATTTTTATAAATCTTGCTTACCTCAAAGTCGTCTTTTCCTACAAATCTGCAACGGATAAAATTTCTAAAGATAAAATATCCTCAAAAAACATCGATAGTAAAAAAACATGGATGTTTAAAAAAAAAAAATAATGTAAACATCGATATTATCGATAGTACTCCGATGTTTTTGCAGCTCTAGTCCCACAAGTACCTACAAAACTGCCATTGTTGGAAAGAGTGTTGTGAATCTCTCTACGGACAACAATAACGTCACCGTGATGAGTTCGTAAGTTTTCGTTAACATGAAAAACATCGTAAGATATTCAAGTCGTTTCAACTGATACGGTATCCAATTTTACGCCGGTGGCTAGTTGAACCATTAAGGGTTTTCTTGGATAAAAATATTGAGATCTTTTCATTTCTATGCTCTAGAATTAAACTTGAAACGAAGCCTACGACATATTTTTAAAATTTAGAAATGTCACTTTAGCTTCAAAACATAACTTAATTTTTGCAGTGGTTTATTTTTTTTAACCTACGAATTTTTTAAAAAGTACAACCAAGTGCCGGTTTCTTAAAGTTCGGTTAAGCGATAATCGGGCTATAAAAGCCGGTGAAGGCCACACCTCAATTAATTACTTCGTTTCTCATAAATTCTGTAAAATTTCAAAACAGTAATATGTTGGAAATTTAGTTATAACTTTTGGCGAAACCAGGAATATAAGAAAATCTCTATCTTCACTTTTACCAAAAAAATTGTACATCGAATAAGAGTTGCCAATATACTTAAATGTTTCGCTGTAGATTGTTTGAAAAAATACGTTAATTTTACATTTTCAGAAAACAATAAAAAATGTATGCGCAAATCTTTAAAAAAATATATACCTGGGACCGAAAGTAGCAGGTTTTTTTTCGATGTTATAAAAGCCCGGGACAAAATATTGTTGTTGAAGAAGTTATCAATGTACCTTTGATCCCAGAACCTCCTGGACAACTTTTTCGTAAAAAGTCTAATAATAACTGAAATATCCGGACTTTTATTTAACAACAGTTAAACTTGAGCAAATATTTTTGAAGACCGAAATAAAAGTAAATACAAATTTTGCATTTTTTGTAAATGTTTCAATGGTTATCGTCGAATAATTTTACCCAAGGCACATTAAAAAGGTAGCAGCATTAGGGAAAATGTGATTTTGTGATTTGTTGTGGTCCGTCACCCTTCAAAATTAATATATCAAATTTGACGAGTTTGATAATTCTAAATGTAAACAAAATGTTCCCCTTTTTTACATTTTTCATGTTCTAGGTATTAAAAACAATATCCGAGCTTTTTTCGTATTTTATAACACAATTTCCCATTTCTGCGTTCGTACATACACACGTACATATATATGTATGTATGTTTCCAAATCACGCTAACGCCAAATTTATATAAATTGCAAATTATAATTATACAAAAAGAAAACAAAGATTGTTTTGCAAACAAAGTTTTTTTTTGGTTTTTGAAAAAAAAATTTGTTTTGTAAACAAAGTTTGACTTGTTATGGACCACATATGTATAAGAAAAAACTCCAATCAGCTGCTTACATTATATTACCTGTTTATTGTACCATGGTTTTACCCAAATTTAGAACTTTATTTTTGTTAATAACAAATTTTTTAAAATGATTTTTGTATTTTTGCGATTTGTAATAATCCATGGGAAAATTTTTTTCTGACAGCTGTCGACAAGGAATGATAATGCTTCGAGTGCATTTCAGCAAACAAAATGGCTTCTCATAAATATCCTTCGCCATTCGGAGTCGGCTTATAACCTCTTTATTTGAGGTACAGAATACAAAACGCAAATTACAAAATTTAGAAGTTCGCTCAATTAAGTGCTCAAGATAAAGATTCCGCGGAGTACGTATGGACCTTTCCACTTAAACTACGGCGGAAAGGATAAGCTTGAAGGTCTGATTATGAAACTTAACAGGAAGAAACGCAGAGCATTACGTGAACAAAGAAAATTTTTCAAAACATTAAAATCCAACATATCCGCCTGCTAGGCTACTATGTCGTAGGAATACAAAAATAATCGCTGCAATCCTGAAAGTATTCTAGAGTTAGCGATGGAAGTGGAAGACGACAAGTAAGGAATATAATTCTACAGTGTAGACTATAAACAGATTTAACGTAAGATTATTGATGGACATTGTTATGACAGTATCTAATCATTTTTTTTTTTAAATTCGAACAAAATTCCAATTGCTTTGCTTGATTTTTGTGCCTGATGAGTAATTTATATAACTTAACACATATTCATATCTTTATTCGGCCTACATTAGAACTCTTTTGACTAAGAAAGTGCAAAAAGAATTACTCAATTGCTAAACTCGTTTCTCAAGAGCCACAAAAGCATATTTAGTCGGCAAAAAAAAATCACTAAATGTTGAAATACCAAACATGAAATATTTCGAAATTAATTTCTGTTTTTCTTATCGGCCGCGTCGCGTTTAAATTGTCGTTGCCGCCACCGCCACCGCCAACTTAGAACATGCAAGCAAACGGCCGCTTGTCGACCAGTAGTTAATTCGCCGACAGGCTGGACGACCGGATATTCGACCGAACGTGCGGATGATGCATTTAAGATTCTTCCGATTGGTCATTATTGCCGCAAGGCATTTTATACGCCAACAACAACAGCAAAGGCAACCTGTCGCCTTTCAACCATCCACACGCATGCAAGTGCAATTGTCACTTGTGCGCTTGCGCGTTGCCCATTCGTTTTGCGGTCACCTTTTTGATTGATCTACTCTTGACAACGGCATGGAAAATGATGGACAGTCATACGCAATGGTGGTAAAACGGTCGGTCGATCGGGCGTCATTTCACAAACAACAACAGATGCTGTGCTTAGAAAAGTGCTGATTGTGAGTAAATGAGTAAATAGTTCATTGAGTTGCGATTTCTTTCAGCCATTGCGTCGATTTGCTGATTTTATCGTGTCCTTTGTTGGCGTTGTTGCTGTACACTTGGCAGCAGATGCATTCGCAGAAATGCAGCAGGTAGACACATACATACAAGTTAATCTAAGAAAGCCGCAAGACAAGATGGAAGCCGATTGTTTGTGGTTTTGTGGCTTTCAAGGCTGATCAGATTTTTTCAGGTACTTACTTTGTGCGCGCGGTCCACAATGGCCGACTACTGAAATGACTAAACGCTGTGCCGTCGGTTTTATTTGAAGTGTAGAGTAGTACAAAATACAAAAAAAAAGAAATACGCAAAAAACGAATTATAATTAAAAAGAGAGCAATGAGAATGCAAAGAAAGGACAACCATTTGAATGCAGTATTTTGCTGAGTGAATGCAGTGAAGCCGTCGGGCAGTGTTTATAGAGTTGAAATTATCAGTAAGTCCTTGTAAAAGCATTTAAACTCAAATGCGACGGGCAATCAGCGAATTCATTGGGAAAAATCTTACAAATTAAGCAAACACAATTTTATTTCTATTTCTAGTAAAGACGTTACAAGTGCCCGCGTTGTACTTTTCAAATATAGATGTAGCTGGAAAGGTGGCTTGGAACGGCGTCTCGAAAGACACATCTTCAGTTTTTATGTCCGTCGCTTCTACTATAGCAAGGGCAGCGTAAGCCACATTCAGACTACGCTTTTATGTAAGAAGATAACATTGACCAATGCACCTAAACTGAATTCCTGCGGATTGCGGAGGTTAGCATCCTCTCTAAAAGAACGACTGCATGCATGTATACATGAACAGAAGTCTCTTATATCCGAAGCCGAACACGTACGGCTCCAAGATAAAGAGAATTCCATGGTGACAATATTCTTAAAAGCTGTATTCATATGTATTAGCAAGTTGAAAAATTGTGGAAACAAACACAAGACTGGTGCAGGTTTTAAGACTACAAACTTATTAATTAAATTTTTTTGCTTAACAGAGACTTCTCGAAGTTTGTAATCCAAGTTCTGACGATGCACTGCCTTCCGGTGGTACAAACCTACAAATTGCGTTAAAAAAAAAATTATGCGAAATATAGGAAGTGAGAAACTTTAGAGTACAGAGCGTGGGATTGATTGTCCGTTGGCCATAGAAAACGATGACTACTCGTACTATAGTATGAAACGAAGTTTGGATAGTATTTACGGTTATGTTTTCCTATATCGCCTTAATCATTATATATCACTTTTCGAAGCTAAGTAATATAGAAGTGAAGTGAATGGATCTGTAGATGAACGAATACTAGGCAAAGTAGGCATGCTGCGCGTTGATTCAAAGCTCAACTTTAAAAACTATACAATGGAGAGTTTCTCTTGCTTCGAGTGCTACTTAGGACTGAGTAGAGCAGGCAGTGTAATGTCCTCTTTCGACGTATGTATATGTAAGGTTATAGTGTCGATTAAGGAAGTAAGCAACAAGTTACTAGTATCTTAGATACATACATACATAAAATCACAGTAGAGACTCACAAAAGTTAACCCGTGTGTTTTTAATATTGTCAACTTTTGTGACTTTCATATTATATTCAAAAGGACACTTGTTTTAAATATAATTAATATACACGAAAAATGAGAAAAAACATTGGATTTACGTATTATTTTTGTATTAATATACATATGTATATATACAAAAAGGTTTTCGCAATGATTTTATTTAGTCTTTGTAGCAGTAAAAACCCGGTAAACTTTACTGACTACAGCGTTTGTCAAAATGCGATTTATTTGCATTTATACTCATTTGATAAGCGTATTTGGATGTTATACCAAAAATATACCAAAGGGAATGAAAGAAAGAACTCCGAAAAGTGTATACTAAAGTTAACTTTTAACAGAATTTCCTATTGTGAAAGAAGCTTAGTTAACTTTTCCGTATATTTAATTTTTGCGAGACTCAATTATTTTGCGTCTCTACTGCATATTGCAATTTTTTCTTTAACACGTAAGTATTACTATCTCAAAAATTTGTATATACTTCAACGTATAATTATTTAATTTCTTTGATTTAGATTAACATTTTGAAAAGTTTATTCTAACCAACCCGTGAAGAAAGAATAAAATAAATAATAAATTCGCCTTCGAAGAAGTTGTTTTTACACAATTTCTTAAGCTTGATTTTGGAGAAGGTAATTCAAATATTCTTGCCAAGTCCTTAAAACTGAGTAAAATAATAAATGCAATAAGCATTAGGTCCATTCCTTTACCTTTCCTGTAAGTTCCTAAAAAGTGTCAAAATGCAAGAGAGTAAGGTAAAAACGCTCTCTAATAGAGAATTAAAGGAAAAAGTACGGGAATGCAAAAAACCATATTTTTAGCCTAAGAAGCGAATGTCAGAATATTTATACAAAAATTGGTAATAAAAACACTTAAACGCAAGCAAAACTATCACAAGAACCTACGATTTTATTTATTACTTTAGCACTTTCATTTTTACTGAAATTTTTAATTTTTTACACAAATTTTGTAATGTCTTTATTTTGTGCTTTCACAACAATACTGCTAACAGCTGGTTTTGACACTTTTTGGATATTTAAAGGCAAAAAAACTTCTGACTAAATCCTGTAACTTCGGACAAGAAGAGAGTCGCAGTTACTCTCTCAAGTGCGCTTTCAGCTACAGTTTTTTTGAGTACGGGAATGCTTTTGGGACTAAATCCTGTAAAAAACTGTAAGCAGCTATGTATGTACAAATATTTAAATGTTCTCCGTATTTTTTATGACTAAAACAACATTTGTGAAGAAAAACTTACAATAACTACACATTTTAATTTTTAGTTTAAAGAGCCATTCATTACTAAATGATGCCGATAACCTAAATATCGTTGCAGATAAATTCCTAGATCCACAACATGATCATACATACAAACCTACATACGCATGTTGTTACATACTTCATTCGTTGTGAATTTGCATTTTATGGCAACCCTTTATGCTGCGAACCAAATTTAAAAAAATGAGGAAATAATGATTAAATGCCACAGCCAAACGAAACGAATGGTCAGCAACATTTTAATTAGCGCTGACAAGTCGTTTTATATGTTGTAAATATGTGTAATTAAATATGTACACTTCACAGTTGAGGGGCGATCGCAGATTAAGGATCTTTAACAAGAAAAATACATATATATGTATGTATGTGTGTGTTGATATTAGCTGAAGCAATGCGCTTTCGCCTAATGCAAGCAAAAAGGTAGGCGCAAGCATCGTAAATCATATTGGACTGCCATTTAATCCAACAAAATGCATATTAGATGCGATGAGATAAATAGCGCATGGAAAGTACTAAATTTATATGAGTGACAAACGAAAGTGTATGCAAGGATAAAAAGGATAATACGCTGTGTATATACATACAGATGTATGTATGCGTGTATGTACTGGTATAAATGATGCACATGCAGCAGTATTAGTTGCGGGCGATGCCAATGGCACCTGGGTACGAGTACAAACCGCGATGGTATCCTAAACTATTAATTTTCGCTACACGCCCCAAACAGCGTTGACCATGTCAACACTTTAACTCTTTTGTTTGCACTCGCTTCGTTGCATACATACATACATACATATGTACCTGACACGTATTTTTGTGCTTGTGTTGATGTGCCTTTTTGGTAATAAAAATTCCAAGCGCTGCTTATCGTGATCGTCCTTTTTAAAACTGTCAGCGTGTACAACAAGTCAATGGGCAGGACACTTCGAGCGCAAAAGGACATTGCATTGCTAAGAAATGAAAATTCAGCTTAATGAAAAGACCATAAAACAAAGGCGAAATTAAGTTGGTGGACCCAAAGGAATGTTTATTATTTAGACAAAGGCATATTATATTCGGAAGTGAGGTGGAGGGGTATGTAAAATGTACTGTATATCTCGTAAGGATATCCTTAAAGCAAAATAAACGGGTTAAAACATACAACGAACTCTCTTCAACTTTGCTAGTTTTAAAATGTCTTACAAAACTACAAACATATGCACTTGTGTATGTACGTAAATATATGTATATAGATGTGTGTATGTATGTACGTTAATGAATATGTTTGTACGTGTTTGTGTGGGGGAGGTAACCTGGTAAGCGTGTAAGTAAGTTTGTCTCTTCAGCAAGCGGTAGGCAAACACGAGAAAGGTGCTTCAGACAATCATACATAGTTTAAGGGTTTGTGCACAACAAAGCAAAAATTTTATAATCATTGTTTTGTAAATTTTATCAAAAAAAAAAAAATTAAGCGATCAAAAGCACATTCTTTAATGTGCCGATAATTTGGAGACTTTAAAATATTTACCTATACAAATAAGTAAACAAAGTGTTTAGTGTGACTGGCGCTCGGCAGTCTTTCATGTGATAAAACAAATTGCTAATGCGAGTTTGAAACCCTCGCAATTATTAAGAATCTAACTTTTTTCTAGGTCGTAAGCAATTTGAATGTACAGAAAAATAAGTTTCGGAAACATTTGACTTCCGTGCATTTTCGCCACAGCCTTTCAAACATAGCGCTCACAGCGTTTAGATTAAATTTTATTTTGCTTTTTCAACTTTTAAATGTTCCTCAATATAATTTGTTCATGACAAAAACTGAGTAGCAGCTTAAGCTTAGTATACATCTCTCAAGAAAATCGAAAAAATCATATAAAATCACGCACAGAAAATGAGAAATTTTACAGCAACGGCAAAGTACTTTTCCAAGCAACTGCAAAATGAGAAATATTGAAACTTGTACTTTAAATTCCACGAAAATTGAATAGTCTACAAAACTACAAATTTTAAATCTTCTAAGAAATTAAAATAAAAATTACGATTTTTTTGAAATTTCTAACTGAAATCATATATGTACATATGTATGTATGTATGTACATACATATTATTACTAAATTTCAATAAAAGAAATAATTAGCAGATATTTATGTAAATGTATATGTATGTATGTGCAAGCTTCTTAAATAAATTAACGTTTAAAAATTTTACATTTTACGCGACTCGCCATAAAGTTTACTAACCGAACAGCCAGTCAGCGAGTCAAACCCCAACCATTTATATGTATGTATGTACATATGTATGTATTTATGTAGCGCTAAAAGAAAGTGAAATTAAATAATTTGTCTTTTTAATTTTGCAATAAATTCTCAAGTGTCTACTCATTCCATACACCACCCCTCAACGGCTTTCAAAACTCATTTACTCCCTCATTTGCTACTTTTATTGCCAGATTTTGCCTTTCATGCTTATGTTTATAAGCACGTGTAGAGAGCACGGCGTTGTAGCATCACCAGCAATTGCATGTACATATGTATGTACATACATACATATATATTTAGATTCAAGTCATCAGTGTCAGCGGTAACGTCCGCATCCGGATACTAATATCACCATCATTGTTATCAAAGAACAAGAGTAATAGCAGAAACCAGAAGCGTGCCGGAATCACTTGGCAACGGAAAACAGTGGATAGCTATAGATTAATAAACATACAAAAAGTTGCTTAATCTAGATATTTTGTGAAACAAATTATAATTGTATACTCTTATTAATAAACCGTTTTAAAAGCGAAATTAAGTTGTTTGCGAGATGAGTTTGCATAAATGAGTTATCAAATATCCCTATTTTGGTAGAAGCTGGAATTAATGTGTTTTTTTCTGTAAAAGTCGACTTGTACATATCTTCAATACATACATCAAAAAGGGGCCTTAATTGTGAGTCATATGTGACTCCAATTGGACTCTTATTTAGCTTCTTGCGCCAGAGTTTTTTATGACTCTAAGGGCCAGTTTTTCAGTGCAAGTTGGACTCTGTTTGTCGTTTAAACTAAATTTAAACTCAGTATGTAGTTTTTCAGTCAACTTTAAACAGAGTTTAATCGGGCGACAGTTTAACTTATTAGCTGTGTGCTGACTACTTCGTTTTGGTTGCAACAAATTTAATTGAGCGCAAGGAAACTAAGTTTAAATTTTAACTGAGTTTTACTAAACTTAGATTAACTGAGTTTAAACCAGCACTGAAAAACTGACCCTTAGAGGCGTCACAAACGATGCATTTTTGTTAAAAAGTTGGAATCATCTCGGTTTTTTCAATAGCCTTCTGGTGATTGGTCGGTATTGCGTCGATCTTTACTGCATTAGAACGAAAGAAATAGTTAATATTTTTTGAAGTCTCTTAAAAGTGAATGTGAATCGGACTCTTATTTCAATATTAACATGCTTTTCCAACGAGAACGTAAAGAAATTATATACTTTTCTTAGTATGCAGTTGTGTAGCCCATTCAATTTCAGTAAAGCAAAATGCAACTTTCAGTTGGCTAAAATGTAGCGTTGATTTCATAGAATTTTTTTTGTTGGGAAGGGTGTTGAGTACTTTTTTCTTCTATATAACGTATCATCAAAATCTAATTTTGCGCTTTGCTGATCTGTTGGGCTACGAAACTGCATACCCAGAATTTTCCTAAAAATCCTGAATAAAAAGTTAAAAATTTTGTTCACAATTTTTAGAAGTTTGTTTATTTTTTGCGAATTTGGTATAAACTTTGAAACTTTTATTTATATGGCTTCGGTTAAAGATTCTAAAGAATTTTAAATAAAAATTATCAAAAATAAATATACGAATAAAAGTGGCAAGCTACGCCATTTTAAATAATGTTGCAAATGATATGTCCGATACTGTAAATGTACCAACATATTCTCCTTTCACAAGTACGAATATACATTTTTTTAAATATTAAAACCGTTTAGTATTAATGTATGGACTTTTTTTGTGAAAAAATACACAGTGCCAATATTGCCGGCTCCCCGTTTATTGCACCAACACCGCTTAACATTATCAAAGTGCGCACTTGTGTCTGCTGTCACACACGCACATTTGTACAAATACAACAAACCATACTGAATATCTCTAGCAAAAACATATTCCTACATATTTATTTGAACAAACAAATAATTGGGCGAGTAGCTGAATGAGGGCGATTGGATGTTTCGCACTTGTGCGACCCCATGAATGTAAAACACAAATTAAAGATGATATGGCAATCATCAAAAAGCGTTTTTATTAAATTCACCAAACACCCAAAACGTTTAGACGCAAGACAATATAACAACAACAACAATTAATGCCACGTTGCCAATAGTCCTTTGACTTATCTATCGACCTGCCTTGCCTGTCTGTCGATCGCTCATTCAAGAATCCGCGCTCGTGAAACACCCGCGAAATCCGTACACCACCCTTCCGGTCCGCATAAATAAATATAAAAGCACTTCAATGACACTCGCATATAATCATTTACAAACAAATTTCATCACTACCCTTCCAACGCTTGAGGTTATTTTTTTTATTCAAATATTCTCATTTCTTTGTTCCCAGCATTTGTTTGAGAATATTGCTGTCACGTGAAAGCGTTTAAATCGTGCAGAAGACCGTTAATCCTTGTGTTGAAAAGCGTATTGTTGGCAAATTACCATCATCCCCCTGCAAACATTAAAGACCATCGGAAGCTATACGAAACATATATACAGTAGCGAGCAAAACCAAAGGTTTTTATAAAAATATATTTTGTTCTTTTATAAATGTCATGTAAATTAAAGTTTTAAAGTTTTAAACTTTATACAAAACTTATGGCAATTTTCCAAATTTCCTAATTTCAAGGAGTTAAATCAGTGCTTCCATAAAATATTGGGGTTTACACTTTTATAGCCCATTAAATTCTAGTATAATAAAGTGCACATTTCAAGTGGCTCACACTTCGCATTGATTTTTGATAATTTTTGAAATTTGGAGTTATTTTTTTTTGTTTTCATGTAACGCAAATTTTTTATACATTAGATATAGTGCCAAGACCTACGGCATGTTAAAAACTAAAAAATCTACGAAATTTTTTATTAAAATGTATTCTTTATATGAAAAAAAAAAAAAATTCAACACCAAATTTAAAAAAATTATCAAAAATCAATGTTAAGAGTGAGTGACTTTATTTTTCTAGATTTTAAGGACTATTTAACTGCGTACCCAAAACTTTTCTGAACGCTCTTATTAAAATCTTCGAAACTTTCACGAAAATTTGGAAAATTCCCATAACTCTTGTATAAAGTTTAAAACTTTAATTTACATGACATTTTTTAAAGAACGAAATATACTTTTATAAAAACCTTTCGAAAAAATTTTATCATTAAATATATTGCTAATATCTCAAAAAAGCAAACATTTACTCGGTTTTGCTCGCCAGTGTAGATATGTAACATACATATATTGGATAAATCGTACACTCGTACTCGAACGTTAACAAATGAAAGGGTGTCAGCTTAGCTTAGCTGACTTTTGATATTACCAAGAATATTATTTACAGCGAAACATATTAGAGCAGCCGAAAAATGCCAAATGATTATTTGGAATGTTTGCACGAATGGGTGAAATGAAGTGGAGAGTACACTGAAAATAAAAAAGTAAAAGAAAAATCTTTGCTAAGCCAACTGTAATACTCAAGATTTTATTTTGACTTTAGACTTCAGCTAATTGAAAATGGGTGGCAACCTCAAGGTGTTAAGATTGAAGTGTTTAATATTATCTACATACTCTTACATTTGTTCAAAATGTTATTCAAATAGATAAGCCATTTCCAATTTAGCATTGAATATACAGTGGCGGTCGAAATAATAGCATTTATTTATAATAAACATTTTTAATACTTAGTAATTCAAGTTCAGATAATTTTCTAAAAAACCATTTAACCCATGTTTTGAACTTTGTACGTTCTTCACAAAAAATATACAATTTTACAATTTTTCATTTTGATTTCCGATTTTCCAAAAAAAATTTAGATCACTTTTCCAAATCTTTAAATTTGGAACTTTATTATCTGGCACTGTATTGCGTAAATACAAATTAATTTATTTTCAAGGCGATTTAAAAAAATTATTTTTCGACGTCGCCATTTCATATTTTCCATAATATATTCGGCCTTTATTGTCTTCGATAAATCGATGTGTTGTTTCTCTTTTAGTTGCATTGTTTTTACACGTCGCCTTCTTCGAACAGAGAGCCAAGAAATAAAGGAAGGGCGGGTTATATTCAGCACTTCGTGAGCGAAAATCCTGCTTTTTAAAGAATACGTTATCGAAAACAAATGTACAGAATAAATGCCTTTATGCACTTGTGACAAAAGAATCTGTTGTTTATAACGATGGGTGTAATGACCGTGTGGAACCCAACCAATACAAAAAATATATTTCTTTAAATTTGATACCTGTCGCCATTATCCAACTTATCTCCAACCTTGGAGAATTATTTGAAATCAAACATCGTTTTTCCACTTATATTTAATCCTGAGAAGAGAAACCTAATTTTCAATTTTCAAAAATAGAATAATACATAATAATAAAAGTAAATAACGTCTTCTTCAACCAAAACAAAAAATTAATAAATCAATAAAATGTGAAGGTTTGTGTGAGACCAATTCAAAAAACACATTGGAATTCAGAGAACTAATTTCTTTCGAACTTGAGAAACAGTCCTATTTTCATATAAAACAGAATGCCTTTTTTTTGAGAACGCTATGACTCTCTACAAGAGCTGCTGTTGAGGAACAAATTGAAAGTTAATAATTATCGATAATAAGATTGAGAACGTCAACATATCATACAATGATAACAAAAATGTGCTTAAGTATACATATATCGTTAGTATAGTATGGAAAGGGCGTATCTCATATTTTTTAGAAATCGGATTTTTTGCATTTTCTGGTTGGCCGCTCTGAAATACACATTGCCAAAAAAATTGGGTATTCTATGATCAAAAATGACGTAGTTATAGCCAATTTAAGAAAAGCCCTAACTCATAACATGCACTACGTTTAAGAAGTTTTTTCCTTCTCCTGTAAAGTAGCGAAAGTGCGAGTTACGACCTTTCCAAACTATACTAAAGATAAATATGTAAAATTTTCTCTCTGTTGGTCACACTAAAATTGCGATTATGGATCGATATGCACGTTCATATCAAGGCGCTAAGAACACTTTTTCCCAGGAAAAGTACTAAATCGGTATGTATAAGTTCATTATACAAACTTTCACAAATATGTACTTATGTATATATATACATATGTAGATTTTTTTAATACATATAAATATTTATTTTGTTTTCACTGTGTATCAAAATCTTGTATGACTATCCGCTTCAATGGTTATTTATACCAACGTCCTTTACCACTTTTCCTACGAGTTTGTGCGCAATAAACTTTCTCGACCCTTGATTTAGTAGTTGTTATTGTCGTTGTTGTTGTTGTAAGCAATATGAGATTTCGAAAATGGCAGTGTAGAAATGAAAAATGAAATTGTTAATAGTCACGACCGAAACAATGTGCTGCGATTACCCAACACAACATAGTCAACGGATCCAAGGATCTGAAGTTTGAAGACATAACGACTGAGAGGCTGAGCGACAGTTGACATTGTGCGAGGTCACCTCATCTTCCGTTCTACTGTTACTGAATGAATGATGTCCACCAACAGGGGTGGTTCGACTGAAATTGTCATCTCCTGCCCACGCTGCCATTCTATGTACATATATGTGTATGTGTGTGTGTGTGTGTGTATGTTGTTGGTCGTCATCCCAAGCAATTTCGCATGCTACGGCTCTGGTGCGTAAAATTTGGCAGCAGGAGGCGAAATGAATGAAATGTGAAATTAAATGATAAAAGATGCTGTAATACGTCGAACGCACGCGCTAGTCGAGAACATACATACATACATACTGCATGCGACGGATGTACATATGTATGTACGTTTGCATATACTTGAGGGCTGTGCCAAAGGTCGGTAAGCACCTGTTTTATTAAAAAGTAAATAAACGACGACTAGTCGCTGAGTAGTGGTGGCGCAGATAAAATATTCGTATGTGAAGCTGCTGGGAAAACCCTCGTGGGCTTTGAATACGGACATTTGTGCTTCAACGTGCATATGTATGTACATGTGTATGTTAAGCCAAGGGTTTGAGGCTGTCAAGTGGTGGTCGTGTAGCATAATAATTGTGCATATTTGGCTTTTTAATAAAACCGAATCGTCATGGCATTGCTTCATCAACACAGCGACCGGGTGTTTGGCGTGTGCCATGAGCAGTGATATATTCACACACATTTGTACATATATGTACTATATAGTACAACACACACACATATATTCGGAGCAATTCCTGTATTTAATTATGAGGGGTGCTGTTTGGACGACTCGCTGTTCATTGAAATTTAATTAAATTTCTAAACACTTGATATTCATATCCAAACACACATACACACATATTGAATGCATTCAAACAGGTTTATTGCAAATTTTGTACATTTTGATTATGGCACATCTTTGGTCAGACTGTTTTAAATACTTCAAATGTGTGCGAAAACGTAATTTAGAAATGTTATATGTATTTAAATAGATTTTATTATCTTTACTGTATGTAAGTCAACTTTTCCAATTTCGCTATTTCGATTTTTAAAACGTTAGCATCAAGTTTTTGCTATTATATAGTATTTATTTCTACTAATGTTTATTTTTGAAGTGTGAAATATTAAAAAAAAAAAAACTTATTGAGATTTAGGTTTATAAGTGAGCTTATAATTAAAAAGGTGAATGCACTTAAATCGGCAAGAGAACTGACTTGGTAATTGATTTAATTTAACAAAATTTCAGTTTGAGGTAACTTAAAACATTTTTTGTTGCATAATAGTTAAAAAAAAAAAAAACTATTTTAAAATGAAGGTTTGATGCAGTTTTAAAATATTAGTTTTCATTTACTCCAGAAGCGTTTGCCCTATGCAAACATCAAAAATAATAATTCGTCAGAAGCGACTGAAGTAATTGAGAAAAAAAATAGAAAAAGTATACTAAAAAATATTTTTTTTCGCCTCATTTCATGAAGAAAATTACCTAAAATTTAAACAAAAATACTTGCTTTGGCATGGATAAAATAAGAAATGACCAAAAATAGACCAAAGAGGATTTTGCTTTGAGGGCTAAATGAGAAGATATGTATCGCCAGACGGTTTTACAAAATGTCTGAATATTTTAAATACATTTTGTTTTCAATATTTACAAATAGGGACTTCAAAACAAAGCCGAGAAATTACTGTATTAAAAATAAAAATATATTTAATAGGCTTTCTTTAATAAGTCGTATCCAGCTACAAATATTTGTTTAATAATTGTAGTTTGTAAAATTCAAGTCGTGTATCAACTGGTTATTTTCGATTATCGGCTATTAGTTACACCTCTAACTTTTAATTTAACAAAAATGCTGTAGACGATAAAAATAAAATACAAATAATTTAAATAAATTTTCATATAAATTGCTTAGATTAAACTGTATGTCTATGAACTAAATCATACAATTTTATACCCTTTTCACTTGTATCTCTTTGTAAATATTCAGGGGGTTCACAAGGTGTCGTAAAGCTCTAAAGTCATACAAATTTTCGCTAGCTCAAAATTGTTTTTGTTGCATTGCACTGTAAAATGATTTAAAATAACACAACTTGCAATTTTTTAATTTAATGATTTTATTTTTGATGTATTTTGGAACGATTTTCCGTCGATCCTTGTCAAATTTGGTTTTGAAACAAACCGGTTTCGGCGTTGTGCCATCTTCAGTGTTATTTTTCGTTCTGTTTAGTTTACGTCTGGCAGTCCCTATTTATTGTGTTTTGTCCTTCGTAGGTATCGGTATCTATCGTTAACTAGCAGCCAACAAATGTTTGTAGGTGTATGCTACCTGTGTTTAGGGTTTATTTGTCAGCGTGAAGTTTTTTTTCTTTTACGGTTGCCTATGTGGTATGCATGGGTAGGTAGAAGTCAGTAATTTTTGTCCTGTGGGATGTTTTGTGTTGGTCCTGTGCGTTAGTTTCTTTGGTAGTACCTAAGTTCGTGCTTTGTTTTTTGTAAACAAGTTTCAATGGCTCAAATATTACGTCCGAGTTGGTGTTCGTCTGTTCGTTTATTATTCTTCCGTCAAATGTTTTCTGTTTGTATATCTCCATGTTTTCCAGTGCGTTTAGGCGTCGACCTTTTTGCTGCACATGCAATACCTTTACGGTTTTCTTAATGTTTGCTGGTGTACATTTGCTGTGGAACATGTGATTGGCAAAGTTAGATTCAGGTGTTGTGGTGGGTTTCCGTGACTTCTTGTTGTAATCCCTTATGTGTTCGCGGAACCTTGTTCTTACTTTACGTCCTGTTTGTCCTATGTAGCTGTATTGGCATTCGCAGGTCAGTTGGTATACGCCTTGGCTGTTTAGTGAGTCCTCTGTATTTGTACTTGTCCGTAGTATTCGTCCTAAGTTGTTTACTGTTTTAAATGCTGTGTGAATGTTGTGTTTTTTGAAAAAATTTACTAATTTATGTGTCGATTTTCCTGTATAAGTTAATACTGTCCATGTCTTTCCGTCTTTATCCTTATCGCTTCTTTGTGGGGTCCCATTGTTTCTTCTGATTTTGTCTATCAGATCTTTTTTATATCCGTTATTGACCGCTATGTTGTAAATAATGTTTAGCTCTCTCTTGTGTGCTTCTGGTGTTAAAGGTGTTCGTTCTAGTCTGTCAACTAGTTGCTTTAACGCCGCATTTTTGTGCTGCTGAGGGTGGTTCGAAATGTTATGAATTACCGTGTCTGTGGCTGTTGGTTTTTTGTAAATTTCATAGCCAAGTTTTCCTGTGGTCTTATCTGCCCTAATTGCCAGATCTAGGTAGTTAATCCTTCCTTCGCTTTCTGTTTCCATTGTAAACTGTATGTTTCCGTGTTGTTTGTTGAGATACTCCAATACTTGTTCTTCGTTGTTGCTGGTTAGAATGCAGATAATGTCATCAACGTATCTCGCGTAAAATGTAACACCCAACTCGGTTGTAAGTTCTTTCATGTTTATTTTTACTTAATGACACCTCGTAAACCCCCTAATTAAAAATAAAATAAAATCACACGTCACTGCCCTCCAAAAGCGATAAGTCGCACTACACAACAAATTTAAAAGTGAGTATAAGTAGTGGCTGATAAAAGAACAATTTTTCGATGTGTCATTTTTTGGTTTTACCAGAAAAATTACGAGTTAAGAGAAGTGAAGCACTAAGTAAAATTTTTCAAACATTACACCGTCATTACTAATTCCTATGGCAAATTGTGTATTTTCATAATTGTTATTGTCATTTAATAATTATAAGTTGCCCAGTCTTGCCGAATTTTAACTTAAAATTTTGGTTTTCCTTTCTAACAGCAAAGGTTATAAAGAAATATTATAATAAAAATAATAATTGAATTGACCTATGTAAAAGCGCCTTAGCTCACTGTTCTCTCATACTTTACTTTTTTGTAGTTTCGTTAAAGTATTCGCACGAACCCGCCATTCGCTTCTCTCACCTTAATAATGAACGAATTATTTTTTTTTAGTGTGATAAATGTCATGACCACAGGTGCATGAGAAAATAGTTACATATATGTTTTGCAACAAATTTTGCGAAAGTACATTTTTTTTATTAACGATTATATAGACATAACTTTTTCGATCTCGCACTTTATTGTACTCAAATCCAATGAGGAATGCTGAGAGCATTAGATTTCTGACTTTAACACCGTTTTGGGCCACCCTAATGTACACACATACATATTCAACATATTCTGTTGATATTACAAAACTAAGTACGTTCAAGTAAAAACGTAAAATATAAAAATACAAATAAACATACATTATACTAAATAAATAATCAGACTTCTAGCGCTTGTCGCTTAATTCTGCTAAAAATTCCGATAGTTGTGCAAAATCCAAAATGTACGCGAGCGAAAGCGTTGGAGCTCTTAACAACTAAATAGTTCATAAACAAAATAAAAAGGTTCATGATTTTATGCTTATACATACATATGTACATATATATATGTACATATACATATTATACCTGTATATATTTATGTACTGTATGATAGACTCTTTTACTAATCAAACACCTACATTAAACAGGTAGCAGCATTAAAGAAAATGTAACCCGACCGCTGGCTGTGATATGGTGTTACAAAAAATACTTGATTTGGAGTGTTAATTATTATAGGGGCACATTTTTTTTTTATTTTGTACAAGTACATGCATATGTATATTAGAGTGGGTAAATTTTTTTCTCGACAAAGCGGTTATAAAAATCGTAAACTACGATGAATTCTAAGAAAATTTGCCCAAGAAACCATGGGTCTAAAATCAAAAATTTTTTTTTTTAGTTTTATTTGTTTGCTATGATTTTACCAACTTCACAGAGAAAGCAAAGCAACGCTGATGAATTACTAATAAAACAATTGTTTCCGAAAGCATGGTTTTAAATTATTTTGATACAATATTGCAGTTAGAAGTTTTTACCATTGTGTATAACAACAAGTGAGATATCTTATTTGACAGTTGCTTTTGACAGGATACCTAAGATGGCGTTTGACAGGGTACCTAAGTTTGCCGCCAATATGTCGACAGTTACGAATGGCCCGAAGTTGGAAAAAGCTGATCTGAAAATATTTTGGGTGGGGGGGGTTTGGGGGGAGGGGCATTTCAATTTTTTAGGATGTTTTACATATTTTGAGGTATGTGATTAATATCCATTATAAACAGAGATATAATAATATTGGGTAAAATGTTGAATGCATTTTTATAAAGCCATCAATAGGCTATAATATCATATGCATCAGTAGAATCATAAAACGTCAGGGGTTCAAAGTGCTTCATCGATTCTCCTCAATATCTCGAGATACGTCTTCAATCTCCGTAAAATATAAAAGGACCGTTCACTCGGAGCCACCGTGACTGGCAACGTAACACTGAATTGAAAAATTCGGTAAATGTGTTTGTAAAATTGCATATTACGAAAGCGGTTTGATAAGTCATAAACTTTAAGAATAAAATATACTTTTCGGCAAAAAAGCATTCTTTGTATTCCAGTTACTGGGTAATAATTTTTAATTTTTTTGTCTAAAGTGAGTTTTTGTGTGTGCTACGAATTTGAAAACACGGTTGAAATTTTCTGAGACTACCGATTTTTTGGGGGGAATCCAGACACCCATAACCCCTCCCCTGTATCCGTCCCTGCATTCGGGTAAAATATACGAGGAACGCCAGGGTTGCGAATTTACTTTGCAAAAACAGGTGATCTCAGATGTTCCAAATTTTGACGTTTATCGAAAAGATATCTCACTTGTTATTATGCACAATGGTTTTTACTCAAGAAAGAAGCGTGTGTCTCTGATTTTCGCGATTCTAACATTTTAAAGCAAAATTTAAGCTTCTTTTAATTATGGAGTCATCGATTAGTTCTTCTGGTAATGATATTACACTATCAAATCACTCGGAATCAAATTTGGTGCATATGCCAGATCCAAATTTTAGTGCTTTCGGTTTGCCAAGTGATTTACACGAACTAAATTAGCCCAGTTGCCGCGATGTTTTAAAATATTTTTTTTTTCTGAGTGATCGGTCTAAAAATGTTTTCGTACGCATCTTTTACTGCACAAGTGGGGATAAATTGATAGAAATTTGGAGCAAATTGAATATTGGCATAATGACGAAGAAAACCATAATAAACAAGCTGAAAACCTTGCTAAATAAATATTCTAAAGAAACCAAAAGCACGTCTACATTTGAAAAATACAAATGCAACTTACATGTGGTTTGATGCCTGATCATTTACACGAATTTTTGACTGATCAGCATACCGCAAGAAAACTGACAATTCCAGCAGTCCTGGCGGATATTGCTGATTTGGATTTGACTCCGACAGCTACTGAATATTCAACTTACCGGCCTGACTCATGAAGATTTGATTGATGAAGATTTTGTGTTCAAAACACCAAATGCAGAAAGGCCAATTGTTCTTAAGCGCGGTCCGTATACGAAAAGGCTTGATACCCCCAATTATGCTATGATGTGCGACATATTTGGTGTATCAGACAGAGTTGCTGCGTGTTTGGCTACGGTACTTTTTAAAGATTTAGATTTCAAGGACGACAATGGGGAACTTATTATTGTGGACAAATGTAAAGTAGCGCGAGAAATGAAAAATTTCAGGGATTATGTACGTCAAAAACAATGCAGCGATTCCAG
Organism: Philophylla caesio; assembly: GCA_963971545.1. Classification (NCBI taxonomy): domain Eukaryota; kingdom Metazoa; phylum Arthropoda; class Insecta; order Diptera; family Tephritidae; genus Philophylla; species Philophylla caesio. Next base: position 95,734,077 of record OZ020606.1, on the reverse strand, counting down.
CGTGCTGGCATTCTCATTTGGTGGCAGAAAAGATGAATCACCCGAGAATATTTAAAGAATCTCACATCGTGGTTGTGCGAGAACCTAAAACCGAGCTCTTGGGTCATTTAACACGCAATGCTGAGGACGATGGTACAAAATAAAAGCTTCGATGGTGTTTTGGCAGTGACGGTTGCAAATCGAAACGCAACATCTAGGATGGACAGCAAACAAGATCTTAAAACTAATTAATTCTGAACTTATGAATATGCATCACAAAAAGAACGCTGATGAGAAGGTGCAGCAGCCTTCGAAACAGCTGTACGGTCACTGCTTTGTGTTTTCGGCTCTAGTAGTTGTTACTATTTTCCACTTCATTTATTAAAAAAAAAAACGAAAAGTTTCTCGTTAAAAACCGGAAGCTCGATTTTGATTTTAGACCCATGGTTTATTGGGAAAATTTTCTTAAAATCCATCGTAGTTTACGATTTTCATAACAGCTTGGTGAATTTTTTTTTTTTGCTCCATACAAATTGACCCACTCTAATGTATATGTATACATTGATACAAATATATGTAATGACTCAAATAAAAAATAATGACATACACATCTATTGTTATCTTCGCAATCCACTCATATATTAGTCTAAGTAGATATGTATGTACGTATACCATATATGTTCTTACATAAAACTTTGCTCTTTAAACTATCGTAAAACATAGCCATTCAAAAGCCATAATCAGTTAGTCATTAGTTATCCACGCCAGCGCGCGAATTAGTCAATTTAAATGTGCCATTCGAATACAAAATTATAAATATATTAGCTAGAAAAAATCGCTCTCCCGAATATTTGGCCATCAATCCACATGGCACAGTTCCAACGTTGGTTGACGATGAGGAAATCTTCACAGATTCACACGCAATAATTACATATTTGGTGGACAAGTACGCAACGGATGACTTGTTATATCCAAAAGATCTAGTCAAGCGCGCGAAGGTCAACCAGCTGCTCTTCTATGAGGCTACTACGGTATTTGAACGTACGCTCATTCCTGCCGCTAGGCCGCTCTTAAGTAATAACATTGTGATACCATTTGCTAAAATTGATGCAATGTATCGGGTTTACGAACGAGTGGAGAATTTCCTGAATGAAAACCTTTATGTCGCTGACGATCACGTGACTGTTGCGGATTTTTCACTCGTCTCCACAGTATCCACTTTATTTAATTATGCGGAACTCGATGTGAGTAAATATCCAAATGTTGCTGGTTGGGTTACACTTTTGGAAGAGTTGCCGTACTATGCGGAAGCGAATGGCGAGGGTTTAAAAGAATACAGCGCATTAGTAAAGTTTATTGGCTTCAAAGTATTGCGTTAGGCTTGAGGGCCACAACGAAGGTCAATGTTTAAAAAAAAATTTGAAATCAATGTCGGCTTTAAATTTTCATGATTCGAAATAGAGTGAAACGTTTTATTTTACTTACAATCAAAATGCTTTCGTATTTTGCATATGTAGTTTAACGTAGAACATAATTTTTTTTATTCCTAAAATCTAAGCGTTTCGACACTCTTGTGCCTTAATCTAGGAGTATTAATTAAAATTTTTCAAAACAATTTTTCAAAACAACAGCAATTATAAGTCACCTGAAATTTGCACTTTTTTATACTAAAATTGAATGGTTTACAAAATCTCATACTATAAAAAAATATACAATTTATTTTTTCGAAATTTTGTTAAAATTTTTTTACATTTCATATAAACTTTGAAACCTGCGTTAACATGGGTTTTGCCAGCGAATGAACTGTGGTTTAATAGAAAATGTTATAAAGTAAATAAAAGAACAAAAAAAATAGTCAAAACGTGCCAATGTGTGGGTGTTGAATAATTTTTTACTATACAATGGAGCAACCTTATATACGAGTACACGCATACTAGCTTTGTTAAATTTAATACTCGTGGTGGTACTTCATTAATTAGCGATAACTTATTTATCGTCGCATTAGAGTAAAAAGCAGTTAAATCAAGATATTTTATTGAACCGACAAAAAATGCCCACCTACCTTTGCATTAGACGAGTATCTGACTTTAAGTATTCAAATAACACAAATTAAACAAAAAGCTGCGATATTTTATTGATTGAAGGGAATGATTGAAGTTAAACGATCCGACGTATCTTTCTCTTAAGAATGGTAGTGACATAAATATGTCTTAAGTATTATGATAAAAGGCGCATTTTGAAAGTTTACTCACTAGTCGGCAAAATGGTTAAAAAATTAGAAATTGCTCTAAATGGAGTTACATTGTTTATACCTGACACTACAGATACATATCTACAAATTGTTATCGTCGTAATCAATTCATTCAGACGTGATGTGATTACATACATACATACATACATGACTCTATACACCCCTTCGCCCATAAGTAATCCTACAAAAAAAAAACAATTAGTTAGTCTTTAGTCCAACGCCGCCAGTTCGTCAAAAGTTTACGGAGTTCAGCAGTAGTTATGGGAAAAATGATTTTGTACGGTATAGGAGGAAGTCCACCTTGTCGCGCCGTTTTGCTTACACTAAAAGCGTTAAATGTGCCATTTGAATTCAAGATCTTAAATTTATTAGCTGGAGAGAATCGCACTCCTGAATATTTGGCCATCAACCCACAGGGCACAGTTCCAGCGCTAATTGACGATGACGAAATACTGATTGATTCACACGCTATTGTCACATATTTGGTGGACAAGTACGCATCAGATGATTCGCTATATCCAAAAGATCTAGTCAAGCGCACGAAGGTTAATCAGCTTCTGTTCTATGAGGCTACTACGGTATTTGAACGTACTCTCGCTCCTATCACTAAGCAGATCTTCCGTAAAAACAATGTGATACCACATGCCAAAATTGATGCCATCTATCAAGTTTACGAACGACTGGAGAATTTCCTGAACGAGTACCCTTATGTCGCTGGCAATCATGTGACTGTTGCGGATTTTTCGCTTATCTCCACAGTATCTTCTCTATTCAGTTTTGCAGAGCTGGACGCGGAAAAATATCGCAAAATGGCTGGTTGGGTCAAGCGTTTGGAGGAGCTGACATACTATGCCGAAGCGAATGGCGAGGGCTTAAAACAATATAGTGGTTATATTAAAATGATTGGCTTTAAGGTGTTGCACTAAAATTTTAATTCGATTTTGGTTTAAATTATGTGGTTCTCGATATTTTAAAAGGCTTATGTTAGTGTTAAAAAAAATAAAAATGCTTTAAAAAGAATAAACCATGTTTTGATAATTTTACATTTTATTAAATACATACATATGTACAGTTGTACATTAGGGCAAGCCTCACTCACTGACAATAATACCCATTTAAAAAGTTGTGTCTTATATACATATATACATATGTACCTATATAAAAGTATACTAATTGATATCGTGTTTGGTATTTCATACAACCTGGTGGGTAAAAGTTTTACAAAAGTATTACTCTCGAATAAATCGAATCCCAGCGCCAAATATGAACTTTAGTAGTGCCTCGACTAAAAAGCCACTTGGCCGAAATTTTTTTGTTATTATTTCACATAAAAACAATAATAGTTAATACGTAAGTGACGTAAGTCAGTACCACATTTTCAGGGATTACAGTTTTATAAATACGGTTTATATCTAGTAATAAGTCAGCTTTGGCGCCACCTGTTACCAAGAAAATAAATTTTTATAAATACTTATGTACGAGTATATCATATTTGTAAGTAGTTTTGAGTACGAGAAAAGTTAGTTTTTATCAATAAGCTTCTTAAAAAAATTTGAATTATGTATGTTGAAAATAATTATGTATGTCTGTAGGTATGTATATAAAAATAATATTCAAGTTCCCCCTTTTTTTCTAGACTTTCCGCACTTATTTCGCTTACAGGGCTCTGTTTCTGTATAGTCTTTTTTATTTATTTTTATTTATCCCTATACTATCTCCGAAACGGTGCTGAATAACCGCTAATCGCCGGTAATTGCGCTGAAAAGATTTGTATTTTAAATTATTCAAAAATTATGAGTATCAAATACATCCAACCTACTTTTATCGCGGTTATTTTTAACGCGGAGTTTTCTTCAATCCCCTATTGTCTCTTTTACATGGTTTTACTTTTTTAATGCGGATTTTTTGAACACGGATTATTCGGCGTTACTTTTTTTAACGCGGTTTTACTTTTTTAACGCGGTTCGCGATGCATTCTGATTTTGTCGTTTTGTTTTATTTTCAACGCTATGAAGTACTACCGGGATTTATAAAAATACATGCGGAAAGAGAAACCTCAGCGCTTGTTAACAGATTATTTTAAGAACTGAAATATGGATTTATTCGTCGTTTAATATAATTATAGTTACAGGTGATCTCAATATGATTTTTTGTCAAAATCTTCTAAAACAGAGGGGTTTTAATATTTGAACTGAAATGTGGTTTTTTACGCGAAGTAATTTCTGTTCTAGCGAACCGCGTTAAAAAGAGATCGACTGTATAACGGAATTAACGCAGTTTTAATACAAAAATATTTTCGAATATGGTTACCAGCTATCCAAAACAATTCGATATTTATTCTTTTAGTATAGCGATAAGTTATGCTATGTCGGGAAAGGTTGAAAATGTTAGGTTATAAAATTTTACACTCGTATACTGGCTAGGAAATTAAATGACCACAATTTACCAATATGTATGTGCAATCACTTAAATACCCAGTCGGATAAGGATTATTCCAAAACGAAATTACAGCACCCCTGGTTTTCTGCTCAGAAATATAGTTAAATCGCTTTTGTAGAGGCGGTTAACATAGAAATGACGAAAGAACACAATTTCTCATGGGGTGGGTGGTGTATTCTCAACGTAAAATATTTGAGGACCCCTTCAAGTTGCCATTTCTAAATAAACAAAGTCCCAAAAGGCCATTTTATAAAATGCATTATTTCATGGTATTTAGTGCACAACTTTTCGTTAGCCAAAGATTAAGCAGCTTCAAGTGCAGATTTTTAGACTTCCAAAGTAATGGCAAGAAAATGAAGCTTTGTTTTATGTGGATATTTATCTACTAATTTTTAACTCCGAATTGAAAATCGATTCTAATTTCTCGTGAAAATCATTACCCTCTATACTAAACCACATTTGCGTTACTGCGCACCCAGTCGATTATATAGTATGTAGCTAAAAAGCTCTTGGCTCGCCTTTGTATTTACGTTCCTAATACATACATAGATACATAATTGTATCCATGTTACATAATAAGTGATAAAATAATAATGTATTGTGAAAAACTGATTGGCATAATCTCACCGAAAAATAGTTTAATTCATATCTATTGCTATCGCCGTAATCAAGTCACTCAGCAACCTAAGTAGATACTCGTGCATATATGTATGTACAAATAAGTTCCTAATTTTTTTTTTTATTTAGTCACACAAAAGTAGCCTTATTGAAACCATAATCATTTTGTCGGCGAATAGCAATGGGAAAATTAATTTTGTACGGTATAGGAGGAAGCGCACCGTGTCGCTCCGTTTTACTTACTCTGCAAGCAGTAAATGTGCCCTTCGAATATAAAATTATAAATATATTAGCTGGAAAAAATCGCTCTCCCGAATATTTGGCCATCAATCCACATGGCACAGTTCCAACGTTGGTTGACGATGAGGAAATCTTCACAGATTCACACGCAATAATTACATATTTGGTGGACAAGTACGCAACGGATGACTTGTTATATCCAAAAGATCTAGTCAAGCGCGCGAAGGTCAACCAGCTGCTCTTCTATGAGGCTACTACGGTATTTGAACGCATTTTCCTTCCTATCAGTAAGCAGATCTTCAGTCAAAATAATGTGATACCACATACCAAAATTGATGCGATCCCTCAAATCTATGACCGGCTGGAGACTTTTCTGAACGAATACCCTTATGTAGCTGGCAGTCATGTGACTGTTGCAGACTTTTCACTTGTCTCCACAGTATCCACTTTATTTAATTATGCGGAACTCGATGTGAGTAAATATCCAAATGTTGCTGGTTGGGTTACACGTTTGGAAGAGTTGCCGTACTATGCGGAAGCGAATGGCGAGGGTTTAAAACAATACAGCGCATTAGTTAAATCGATTGGCTTTAAAGTTCTCCGTTAATTTTTAATTTATGAAATTTTGATATATGTACATATGTACATATATGTATTTGTGAAGGCATGTGAGTCTGAAAATAAATAATAAATGCTTTCAGAATGGGAATTTTAACTTTTCTCTTTTTGGTGCGCATTCAGTTAAGCTTAACTTACGATAATTTTATACCACAAGGCTTTCAAATGTAAGTAAATCAAGTAAGCAAAGTTTATTTAAAGGAACTCAAACCTCTGGCGAGAAAAAAAATTTTTGAAAGTAAACGCTACTAAGAAAAGAAGTGATATGGAAAAACAAGGAATATTGAAATTTTGTAAAAATGAATTTGGTTTTATTGAAACAAGTGCTTCAATATTGAATAATTCGCTGTACTTAAAGTATTCAACCTGTTCGCTTACTCAATAATTATTTACAAAAGATTCACATAAAAAAACATTATTATAAAAACCATAAACACCGCGCTTTTTCTTGGATTAGATAAATAGCAAATTTTTTTTTTTTGATTATGAACACCATCAGCTGGTGAAGAATGTACAGTAAGCTCTTGATATTGTTGTTATTGCAGCTTCAAATATGGTTTTATCATCTAAAGCAAAAGCAAAAACACCTCGCAACTGTAAAAAATAAGTACTAGAGACCTAAGGACCGCTTGGTAAAAAAGATGTAAATCATTTTATATTAGTTTTCTAAGCTGACAAACATAACACTTGGTTGTGGTGCTACAACCGTTAATCGGTTTAGGCCGATACCAAAAATCTTAGTCCTGTGCCTCTCTTTTTTATTTGCGAGGCACCATACTGCTAAATTGGACTAAGTTTTTCATAGCATTATTATTGCCTCTTTCTTATGTCCAATATGGACTTCAGATTTAAAATCATTTGGCAGCCATAGGTGTTGGTGACAATAAGTTGAATTACCATTTGCTGGTGGACACACATTGTTAAGTAAATATTTAATTGTAATGCACATGCTTATAAATATGTTGGTATGTATGGATGTATGTGTGTATATTTCAATTCATATGTGTACATAAGCAAAAATGTATGTACACATAAATACTCGTAGCCTTGTGTCTTGCTTATCTAATCAACTTAATAATAATTTTTGGATGTTCCAAATATACGAAAATACCTCCATAGAGTTTGTGATAAGTGTGAGTTATTTACTTAAAATTTTGAGAATATTTTAAATTTAATAAGAATTTATTATGAAGAATAAAAGCAAGAAGTTAAATAGTTTCAAAATCAATAAGTCAAATCGTCCATGGCTTCTTAATAATTATTATAACTAGTATGTAACGCTCGATAATGGGGTTTGGAACAATATCATTGATATGCTCAACATAAATAAAAACTCTAGTCATTGGTGGCGGCTTGCTAACTCCCTGAAATAATGTTCGGCTGCTGTCATTTTGGAATTATCCTTATTGGACTTTTTTTAATCATTTCCAGAATTCTTTTGTTTAATAGTGAATAGTAAAGTGTGTATTCTGTCGTGTATGCCTCACATAACTGATTCCGTTCTAGATGTCCCATTTAAAATGCGTGAGTTACTGTGGGTTCTTAAAAGAACCAAGAATAATAAAGCCCCTGGCTTAGATCCCTTAGTTACGAATTGTGCAAGTTCGCACCCCTATGTTTTCTTGAAGAGGTTTTGTCAGTATATAACTCTATATTTCTCAAAAAGGAAAATTCCTTCATCTTTCCGCAGGGCGGTAATTAGTTTCTTTTTTAAGAAAGGAGATCCCTCTGTGACTTCTTAATATACGGGCCTCTCCCTGTTAGATACGTTGCATAAAATATTTACAGGCATGTTGCTGAGCCGTATCAATGTCTGGATCGACCATGATAGTATACACATTTGGGACTTAAGGTAAACTTGGCAAAGCCAAAGGCCATGGTGTTCTGGGAGCGTAGCTGGTCAGCAATGGATTTAGAGCAATGAAGTTGTCAATTACCATAAGTATTAAAAAGTCCTTTTAGATTATAAACTCTCGTGTAACAAACACTTGCAGTTGAAACTTGTTGAATCAAAGAAAGCTAATAATTTGACGTGACGTAAGCAATCATCGAATCTGTGTTCCGAAAAAATAAATATCTTTAATACTGCCTGAAGGCTACCCTTCTACATAAAAAACTGCACTAACTTTAGTAGTTTCAAGAAAACTTGGTATGAAAACTTGGCCTTTCCATCCATCCTGGCACTAAATAAAGGCGATATGACCATGGATCGGAAACTCGTTCTTTCCTAACATCAGAAACCAAGTAACAGAAATTCAGAGCAGAAACTAGGCCTTTCCAGCTACCCAACTACGCAATTATTTTTAAGCAATTTTATTCATGATTTTTAAAAAAATATCTAACATGTATGTACTTATGCTTTACTGGAAAATATATTATAACTTTGTAAAATTTTAAATTTTAAAGTCGCAAGACTGTAAACAATAAATAAATAAATAAATAAGGTCGATCTTGTCTGGAATGTATATAGAAATGAGGTCGTTGAGAATCGACTACGATTCTTTGTCAAAAAGCTGTGGTTCACCCCCAAACAGGTCTATCGTATGTTATTTAGACAGCGTTGTTTCAGTTTTCCGATGCACAGATTGCCTGGTATACTCTCTGAGAAGGCTGCACGCTCTGACGCATACTGGATTGAAGAGTAGAAATGTGTCTCACGCATATCAAATGCAGCCCTCCTCTCTGACTTTTCCAAGGGCTTTAAAGGTTTATATCTGTGGTCACAAGCGATAACCGCCTAAGTCGTATGCTTTAACACAGGACTTATGCGATTATCGCTTGTGACCACAGATATACCCATGCTGTTAGAAAATCTCTTCGAAGAACTAGCCTTATTGCACGTTCTATGTGCCCAAAAATCGACATGATATTTATCCCTTGATCTTGCCACGGTAAAATATTTAAACAATGATCTCTCTTTTCCTACGTTAAGAGTCTGATTTTCCGCGTGGATAATGTGGCTTGCTTAAACTCAAAGCAAGGTCTTACTGTTTCAGTTGCTTGTCCAATTTGCAACCTGAGTCTGACTGAAACACATACTTCATCTTATTGGCTTTTGCCCTAATTATAAATGTATACCAACTTCTTTAGTATTACTTAGGGAGTTCACAAGCCGTGTTATTGGCATGTGAACGCACTGTGTTATTTCGTTTACTTTTGTATCTGGTATTCAAGCAGTAAGTCAACAAAAAATCATTTACAATAAACTTGAGCAGTCGGCTTATTTACGTACATCATCATTTTACTTAAATTAACATTTTTCAATCAAAAATAAACCTCAAATGATCGAATAACACACACAAAAAACCCACTAAACATTCCTTTCAGAGTTGTATTGAAATTAGAAAATATAATATGTGAAACAATAACAAGTTTACAACTATTGTATTACAATACACGATACGACGAAATACGATCAATAACACGGCTTGTGAACTCCCTAATATTTAGTTTACTAATGAATTTGGTATTCAAGGTTGATTTCTGTAAAATATGTCCATTTTTCTATTTAACTTAATTTTACATTTGTTCACACAAAAATAGTTCCAAATGTAATAAACTGAAAGATCAGATCGAATAACACATTAAACACACTTTTCAGAGGTATATTGAAGTAAGAATATTGTAAATGTGGAGTAAAGACAACAAGTTTACAACTGTTGTTTTACGATAGCACAATACGACAAATAACACGGCTTGTAAGCTCCCTACATTTCAAAACTTGTAAACAAACCAACAAATAAACGGTTTGCAATGTATCTGTTTAAATATACTGACCAGGCTCAGGAAGAAAGTGCGAAAGCTGTTTAATGCAGCTATGTAAGTGCACAGGGCAGTGGGTTCAGTACGCAGCTAGCCTAACAAAATATAGCAAGGAAATTAGGAAAGCAAAACGTGACAGCTTCAGAAGCTTTTGCGAAAATGTTACTGCACTTCCAGACTCCACAGGGTTCTGGCAAAGGTAAACACGGACTCCAGGTTGGCAATTATGCTACCTGATGGTACTTATTCAAGCAATGAGAAAGAGAGGTCGAGTGCACTGTTGGCGGGTCTTGGGGTCTTCAGCCCGACCCCGACTGGAAAGTAGCAGTTAGCTTGTTAACTGGCGAACAGTCAGCTGGGCGTTTGAGCGGTACAAGGCCCCGGGAGTGGGCGGCATTAGTCCTGTGATGCTACAACAGGGCGGGACGCTACTAACTCCTCACCTAGTAAAAATCATAAGGAACAGCCTAGCGCTGGCATACCTCCCTGAGGTATGGTATAGAGCTCGAGTTATCTTTATACCAAAAATAGGTAGAAGAGACTACTCGCTTGCTAAATCTTTCAGGCCGATAAGCCTACTCCTTTCATGCTTAATGCAATGGAGAAGATAATTGACAATGAGATTAGGCGTAACGCTCTCAAGCGAAAGCCTTTGCATTCTGATCAGCATGCCTATAGGGCAGGCAGATCGACGGACACGGCGCTCTTCGCTCTGACTGAGGTGATTCAGGAGGCCCTTGAATGTGGAGAGACGGTGCTTTGCGCTTTCCTCGACATTGAGGGTGCCTTCGATAACACAACTCATTCAAGTGTCGATCGAGTGCTGGCAGGACGAGGTGTGCAGCCTACCATTCGGAAATGGATAGCTGAGTTGCAGCATACCAGAATTGCTGAAACACATACTGGCAACAGTGTCGAACAGGTCAAAACAGTCAAGGAATGTCCGCAAGGAGGGGTCTTGTCCCCCTTATTGTGTAGCCTTGTCGTAGATGAACTCTTGCAGATCTTCACAGAAAATGGAAGTTCCCTACCACTCCCTGTGACATTATTCAGAGAGCACTTCAGCTAGCAAAAAGATGGTACACTGCCGCTGGGCTAAATTTTAATTCCTCTAAGACAGTTATCGTCCCTTTTACCCGTGTTCGACGGCTGCGCTAGAGGTGATCCTGAAGCTCGAACCACTCCATATACATGTAAAAGGCAGCAAAACGTATAAAGCTGAACTTTGCGAGAGAAGGCTACGACAAATTTAAGGTACTATCGTCCAAAAATAGGGAGAAGTTTGGCTGTCAGCTCCCACTAGCTCTTTTTCCCAGGGATGATATAATTAAAGTTATAGTGTTTGAGAGGCACTTCAGAATTGATGAAATCAAAGACAAAATGTCGTGGAACCCCTCCCTTCTGGAGAGCTGGGTTCGGCAAAGTTTGATACCTATGGGTGCCTTTCCCAGCATCTTTCAGGCGGAAATATGTATATGCGATTAGTACTTGTGCCGAACTTAATCTGCGTAGGAACTATCGCGGTGAGAGGATGCTCATCTTAAGTGATAGCCAGGCAGCGCTCCAAGCGCTTACGTCCTTCGAGGTAAAATCCTCAATCGTCTTAGAGTGCATTAATAGGCTTAATGAACTGAATCCTCATAGGCCACTGCAGATTAAGGGATCATCTGCATAAACTAGATATATGTCGAGCGACCTATGTCACTTCTGCGACAAAGCAAGGGAGACCCACACACACCTGATTCTGGAGTGATCCGAGATCCATTTTCAAATTTATAGATGCTCTCGGTCTAAAGGATGTGTTATAATTCACTGAGGGCACATTAGACCAATTGGTCGCAATGCGATGCTCACTTATTTATCCAGCTATCTGTTTAAATACATACATATGTACATACCATACATTTAACAATTTATTTATATGTAAAGGTTGGTTGACTAACAGATGAACATTGTCATCAGTCAACCATTAGTACAAATGCTATGAAATTAAAAATGTTACACATGTTAATTATGGATGTTCATATTTGAACGATTTGAAATATAACATCTTAAACGGCATTGAATCAAACAAAATTTATACTTATTACTGTCATCGAATTTGACTGTTTAAGCAGGTAGCAGTTCCTTTAATAATACTTTTACAATTGAATGCCGTGGCAGATAAAAAGTTTTTGCTTGTCGTGTACGAAAATCGTTTAGGCAAAAAGAGGAATAGTAGTAGTAATAAATATATTTTCTTTTATTAGCAAATTATACATTTCAATTTAATAGTATCTTATATCTAGTGCATACTTTCAGAGACAGAATATTTATTCCAATAATACAATATACTAAATAATGCTGATTTCGTAAACGCAATACCCAAAGCATTTTTTAAACTGATGCCCATGCCATATCATGCATTCATTTATTCATTGCAACCCTGCTTTGCCAAAATATGCAATGTATTTATGATGTCCCTGTGCATTGTCTTTACACTTTTTATCACTACAAAAAAAAAAAAATAACGTCAAATAACAATTAAATTCTAATAAAAATATATATTTTAATATAAATTTCTTACTTCATCGGCGAACCATCAATTTTAATGTTTGCCGTTTCTTTTGACTGCAATGCATGTAAAACAAAAGTCATGCACATTTTGACAACTCATGCGCTTGAAATAAGGTTGTCATTCATTTATGAATTCAATACTCTGTCTAAATTATTGCATAGTATGCAATGCATATATGCTTTGCATATTGCGTTTACGAAAGCAGCCTAATAAAAGAGGTATACAATACTTGGTAAAAGAAATATACGACTATGGGCCTGTTTTTCAGTGCAAGTTGAACTCTGATTGTCGTTTAAACTAAGTTTAAACTCTGTATGCAGTTTTTCAGTCAACTTTAAACGGAGTTTAAACTAAGTTTAAACGACCGATTGTGCTCGGTTAAACTTAGTTTAACTTATCAGCTGTGTGCTGACTACTTGGTTTTGGTTGCAACAAATTTTATTGAGCGCAAAGAAACTAAGTTTAAAATTAAACTGAGTTTAACTAAACTTAGTTTAAACTGAGTTTAAACCAGCACTGAAAAACTGGCCCTATGACCGCAAAAAAAGTCGTTGGTATGATACTAGCACACTATTGAAATACAATAAACAACACGTCTTCACTTATGGTGTATTAAAAGAAAGTTCGAGCTGGTCAGCCGATACAACTCAAATACAACCATGTCTGAAAATGCTTTCAGGATGCGTCCAATGTGTTTTACTCGTTAGTTTGAAGCTAATGATTCACGTAGGGTTGCTATTTTACGGTATTTAATGTGCTAAATAGGTATAGAAATTTTCCATACCTGTTCTTTAGAAAATAACATTCCTGATTCGTTTAAGGATAATAGAATTGTATTAAGGCACCTCGAGCACATTACGGAATACATCACTTAACTCTTTTTGAGGCACTGTTTGTTTTAGTTTTTAAGCAAATTTGTGTTTATTTTCAAATAAGTTATGCGTCATTTTTAATGTCTTGAAAATCAAATTTTTTCGTTTTCAAAATCTCGCATTAAATACTAAATTTTTGTTTTGTATCTCTTTCCAATTAAATTTCCTCACAAACTTGTACATAAGAATTATAAAGGAGTAGTATGTGATATCGTCAGCAGCAACACTGTTGTACTCGTTCGTTTCATTTGCTCCGCCATCAAGTTCGGTATCGAAAGTTAATTTCTTCGTTTTTGCCTTTGCCTTGGCTAGTGTGTTTCAATTTTTGTGCATCGGTTTGCAGAAAAATAAATTTTTATAAGAAACGGTAAGTGTATCATTACTTTAAAATTGAATAGATTTCTTGATAAAAGAGAAAATCTGTGCGTATATAAATGGTTTGGAATGAAAATCAAAGTTACTAGGGAATCGGACATGAATTTTTCGGTACGTCTGCGAACAAAACTGCTGCATATATGTATCTATACATATACAATATATGTACTTTTCGAGTTGTCGAACTGTGGGGCATTTCGGGTTTCTCTGCTAGTATGAAATCGATTATTAGCAGAATATCTGTCGACAAAAAAATAAAGATGATGAAAATGTATTTTACGACTCAGACGAATTAGCAATACTTCAAAAGAGATGAAAACTCGGAGCATTAATCAAACGCAGCAGTACGTTAGCCTCGCAAAACAATGCCAATGAATCACACGAACGACGTATCAACCAAGATGGCGACGACGACGTCTGGTTAATTTGCTTTGTCGCACACCCCGCCACATCTTCCATTTCTATTATACATACCTGCATACAAGTTTGTATGTATGCTGCGTTTAGCTTCATTTGTGGGATTTTCCGCTTTCAATCTTTGCTGTCTGAATATCATCTCCTTGGTCGAAATTATATACGCAATTTCAAACTTGTAACGAGAACTTGCATGTATCTTATATATTACGTTCTGACATCTCCGAAATTTTCATTCTCGGTCATGTAATCGATGCTGGGGAGAGCAATGACGACAACTGGATTTAGGCGTTGTTTTTTCGTTATTTGACCTTTCATAAACGGTTGCGACTTTTTTTTTTTTCTGTGATACAAGGTGTATTGACTTGGTGCATTTTCTTATTTTCATTTATTCGTTCTAATCCATAAATCGCCGTTCATGTAAATATGTATACATACTTGTTAATTCCAAAGTGTATACCAGTTTTTTTTATAGGGGAAAGCAGAAGTTTGGATGAGATAGCAACAGCAAGTGCGGCTGCTGCGTCGAAGCGACGACGTTGGCAGCAGTATCGCAAAAGCAGCAAGTGCAAAGTGAAAATTAAACAAGCAAGTGAAAAGAGAATACGAAGTCAACGCAAGTCTGAATTGAGGTCGAAATCAATTTAAAGCTTTGTAATGACCATCAGCCGTACGTACACATAGAAATCGCTTTTTGCTTCAATATTTTCATATTCCAAAAAAGATTAAAAACAAGTTAAGTTTGCTAAAATTATCATTCCGTATTTTTTGTTGGGTAAAAATTGTATACCCATACCGATTCATAGTAGCTTACTAGCACAAAATATGCCTTCATTTTACTAGGAGGTATATGTAATTTAAAACTTAAAATCCGTTTAGCTCGATTGCTGGTGTTTTGAGTTAAAACAGTAGGATTTAAACGTGCGATATGTTTGTATACGGGTCGACTGTATTTCGTATATTATCACGTACTCTGCTTAATTATTTACTTTTAAAAGGGGTTATTCAAAATTAAATAGGCATAGAGGCGAAAAAAAATAACAAATATGTATTCAATGTACCTAACATATTTATGTATTAACTCCCAGCTGCTTCTCCTGCGGATATCGTTGCCTTCGTATTTCTGCACATACATACATATGTGTGTGCCTCTTTGTGACGGTTTTCTTTGTCTTGCTGCGTTATGAACAAAGAAAGTTCATAACGAATAACTTATAATGTTTTCAGTGCTACTCAAAGTTAAAATTTGTCTACATATTTTTATTGTTGCTTTATTTTTTATTCAAGTATATTTTGTAAAATATTAAATGTATTACACAAATTCTGTTTTTTTATCCAGCCAACCTACATATAACAATAAATGTTTGTTTATTTTTCTGTTGGCCTAGTTGGTTTGTTTAAGGAAGATGAAATAAAGATAACAGCCAACTCGGCTAGCGTAACACAATATGTAGCGTATTGGCTCTGCAACTCCGAGCTCCCGGGTCCCTGGCCTTGAGCTCAATAAAATTGTAAATTATTAGATATAACTATATTAAATACTACATTAAGTTGCTATGTAAACAATTTCCTTTAGACTTTTGGTGTTATACATACATATGTACATATGTACGTATATAAAGGACGAAGAGGCCAAGAACTTTCGGAAACAGGGATCAATATATGTATATCTTGCATTACTTTGATTTTTGAAAAAGCATTGGTCTTAAGGACACATGTATGTATGTATGTATCTAGCCATATTTACGTGTGGATTCATACATATATACATACAAATATATATATATGTATAAGAGGAGAGCCTGTAACTTCCCAGAAGTATGAAAGTTGTGTTTAAAGCACCTCTTTTATCGGTGGTTATGCACAAGTATGAAATTGTGTGTTATTATAACATAATCGGGGGAAAAAAATTGTGTATCACAAAATTTCTTATTACCTGTAAACAATTCCAAAGATCGCATTAAGAACAAAGAACATTTAAGAGACGGCTAGGCAGTGCGAGTGCGTACATATGTATGTATAGACATATATTTTGGTAAACACAAAGTGCAGTAAAGTGTTGATGTGCGAGGCAAACGAGATAGGAAAACAACGGATAAATTATTATATACATATGTACATACATACATATGTATGTATGTATGTAAATAGCCATAAGAATTATAGATAACTACTCGCTACATCGTGGCTCAGACAGTAAAGTCAGCTGCGGCAGCAACAGCAGGACTAGGTAAATAGCGAGCATACGAACTCGTTCGGGAATTTTTGTATGTGGCTGGTAGATACATACATATGTATGTATGTGTATCAGAAATATGCGAGATGAAATATGTCGAGTTGTATGTACGTATGTATGTACATGTGATCGTCTACAAAGTTTAAAACTGGAATACTGATTTTGACAGATGACCAGTTTATCTTTACTGCTTGAGATGAAATGTGCCTTAGTAATTGTCGCATTCCAGCAAGACTAATTAATTAGTTTAAATATCAAAAAAGTTCTCAAATGCAATGAAATGAAGTTTCTAAACACTGGTATTGACGTTTTCGTTGAAGGTTTGCTTCTGACAAGTTTCGAGTCAAGCGTTTAATTCCAAAGGTTGGTTATGAAAATGTAAATTTCATATTAGTTAAGTGTTAAAAACAAAAAAAACGTACAGATATTTACATATACACACATGTGCAGTCTTAGGAAAAGCACGCAACATCCTCCTAACAAATTAATTTAAATCAAAATTTTCTAACATTTTCTTGTTATTTTTTTATTTTTTCCAGGATATAAACAACAACAAGGCAATTGACTTTGAAGATAATTACATCTTTTATAAAATAAAGATAATTTTAAATTATAATAACTTGTAAAGATATACATATATAAATTGTGGCAATCGCAAATCTGCTTCGGAAATAGTGAAAACTGTAATATAATACACATACACATAGTAACTTGTTTGCGTCTTAATTCGTTCGAATAAAATTTTACGTTATCGGCTGCCGTGAGTGTGTGCGTGTAAATTAAGTGTTTCGTTTAAATCTACAGTCACACAGTTCGTTAGTCAGTCAGTCAGTCAATTTTACAATTAGAGCTGAAGTAAACATTTGCTTATTAAAGCAAAGAGCATTTTTGCCACATAAAAGAGCGACGGAGGAAAGTAACGCCAGCAACTGTCGTTGCAACAGTAGCGCAGACATAATTCTTTGTGCAAGCGTTAACCAAAAAGTTTCCACCATTCCTCATTCAACGCTTGGTGCTCACTTCTCGCAGTCTTACGACGACCCAAGGCAACGTTGGGATCAAACCAGCGAACGCTATTTAGGCACCATAGCAACCAAAAGGAACGCGAAAGAAAGCACCATTGAGGGAGGCAGTAGCACCGGCGACACCAGTATCGGCGGCAGCGGTTTACATCTTGCAATAACGGCTCATCTAACTGATACTGAGCGTTTTCACGACAATTCGAGTAATCGAGGAGGAGGAGGCGGCGGCGTCAGCTGCGGCGGCCAATCACCGCCAACACCAACGGTCGGTAAGACACTGTTGAATACCAGTCCTAACCTTTTGCCGATCACTACCGCATCGGACACTTTTAACAACTTGAAGAATTTAGTGAAGATCGATAAGGGTTCCAGTCCAACCAGCAGCAACAACTCTAATAGTGGTGGCTATCGCTCAAAGGGTAGTAACGTTGGTGTTTACAAGAACAGCGGCAATCTCGGACACAGCATTATTGGTTCGCCCACATCCGCCGAAGAACGCGGTATAATCTCCAACGTCAACGGATCAACTGGTCCGAATATCAGTGTTGGACCGCGATCTGGAGCAGGAAACGCTTCGGGATATATTGGTACAGCATTTAATAGGAACTCCGCCAAAATTCGTCAATACGATTCGGACGTAAGCCCACGACCTCGACGAACTTACCAGGGTGACTCGTCGTCGTCGCGTTACTATAACAAGAATAGTGACACTTTGGGACAGGGCCCCAAATCTTCCGTTGGACCCGGCGGTAACGGCACTCTCAGTGGTGCTGGTATCGGCAGTGGCAGCGGCATTGGACGCGCTATCATAGGTAACGAAGGCAACAGCGGACGCGGCTCTTACAACGCCGACGGAAGCAACAACAGACGTTACAACAACAATCACGGTCCATCAGATGGCGGCTATAACAATGGCAATCGTAATTTAGGTAATTCATCAGGCACAGCCGGAGGCAACAGCTATCGCTATCAGCAGGGCTCGCGTTACGAAAACGGAAATGGACAGCAGCGGTCATATGGTACCGCATCAAACGCTGGGTACAACAACAATTATTCAAACAAGTCGAATTATGGACCACGAAGCGGATACAATGATGGAAATGTAAACATAAGATCAAATCACCGGGACGATTACGGTGGCAGTAATAACTATCGCGATTACGACGACACACCACGTTCACGTTACAACAACACAGGCAATAGCAGCAACACAAATAGTTTAGAACGGGGCAATAACGGGCGCTATAAGCCTTCTGAGCCGGGTACGGGCAGTGGTAACGGCCACATACCATCTGCACTACGACAAGGCGGCATTTCGATCGAGGATCGTTACGAACGCAGCTCGGCGGTTGCTGATAGCGACAGAGCCTACAACAATCGCACACCACCAATACGTGGCGGAAATGCATCAGTATCATCTGCAGCAACAGGAACCGGATCAGTACCAGGCGCTCTCTCTTCAACATCTTCCGTAAATTCAGCTTCATCGTCGTCACGTGGCATATCGCCCAACTCAGCTGGCGCTGCAGTTAGCGCTCAGCGCCCTACACCATCACCCACACCACCGCCACCAGCTGCGGGTCGTTGGGTGCCTCCCTCTTTACGTCCACAGCATGGACTTACGCAGAGTGAAAAGAACGATGCCGTCTTCAGAAAGGTAAGTCGTCGTTGATATTTTTGCATTTAAAATTCATACTTTTTTTTTTTGGATTGTTGGTTTTACTACATACATACATATTAAAAAAAATTGATTTTAAAATCTAATTTATCATAGATCCGAGTTAATATCAAATGAAATTTGAGCGTTAGTCATTAAAATAAAAATCTGAAATATTGAACTTTTAACAAGAAAATTATAAAATTTTATAAATAAATAAGTATTTTTCATTAAAGTTACAATTTTTTTTTGTACACTCTTTAGTAAAAAATAAGTCTGATTATATTAATAATAAGGTTGGATTTAATAATTTGTACTTTTTTATACACAATCATTTCTGTTTAGGTTCGTGGTATTCTCAATAAATTAACTCCAGAAAAATTCCAAGAACTTAGCGATGAATTGCTGAAACTCGATCTTAACTCAATTCTCATTTTGAACGGTGTGATTTTGTTGATTTTCGATAAAGCCCTCGATGAACCGAAATATTCGTCAATGTATGCACAATTGTGCAAGCGTCTCTCAGAAGAAGCTCCATCATTTGAAAAGGATCCAAATAGTTCATGCACTTTTCTACGTCTACTGATCGCTGTTTGCCGGGATAAGTTCAATAATCGTCTTAAACGCGACAACATCGACGGCGACAACAATAACCAATTCAATAAAGTACATCGACCACAGTCACAACTTAACGTTAGTGAAAATGAAACCGATGAGGAGGAGCGCCGACACTTGGCCAAACAGCGTATGCTGGGCAATGTCAAATTTATCGGAGAACTCCAAAAATTGGATATGTTGTCGAAAACTGTGTTGCATCAATGTATACAGGAGTTGCTCGATAAGAAGAAAAAACGCTCTGCATCGCAACAAGAAATGTGCGAGGACATGGAGTGCTTGGCACAGTTGCTCAAGACTTGCGGTAAGAACTTGGATTCAGAACAGGGCAAAGAGCTGATGAATCAGTACTTTGAAAAATTGGAACGCCGATCAAAATCGACTGACTATCCGCCAAGGATACGCTTCATGCTGAAGGATGTCATCGAATTACGCGAAAATAATTGGATACCCCGCAAAGTGGCGACCGCTGACGGCCCCGTGCCGATCAAGCAGATACGCACTGACGATGATACAATCATCCGTACACCGTTCGCACAAAGGAATCGCGATATGCGCAATAATGATCGTGACGGTGATAGCTGGATGAATCGCTTCCATATAAATTTGCAGCCGGGATTTAATGATATGTTTAGTGGTTTGAGTGTGACAGGTGCATCACCCATCGTATCACCGTAAGTATTTTCTTAAGATATATTTCAAATCGGTAGTAGAAATAAAACAACAACAAAAAAAACTAATTTTTTTTTTAATGTATTCCCAGATACGGTCCCAATACGTCAAATCGACCATACAATGGGCGAGATCGCAATCAGGGTGGCCGCGATGGCAACTACAACAATAACCGTTACAATAAGCACAATAACAACCAGACCGGAGGGGGGCCCGGTGGTAATCGTGATGACGGGCGTGACGGTCGTGGCGGCCGTAATCCCCATAATATGGGGCGCGACGTTGACTCATCCGGCTCATCGCAATACGGTAGTGGTGGTGGCAATCCTTTGCTTAACAGCAAAGAGTTGGCACCACGCTTCAAACGTAACTTAATGTCCACAAATCAAGATCCAGTGGAAAATCTTCAAATGCGTCCAGCCGCCAACTCTCTACTCTTTAAGGCAGCATCACAAAACCACAAACTGCCAGCAATGTTGCCAATATCCACACCACCAACCGGTGGTTTTGGTGGTGGTGGTTCCAGCCGTAGCGGGGCTTCAAACAAAGAACAGCTATCCAATATACAATATCCGTTACTTGGCACACCCACTTCGCACATAATCACTCCCGCTCGGCCTTCATCAACACCATCTGCAGAGTACGATAGCGAAAAAGGTGGGCAGTCTGGCAGTTTGGGCTTAACAATTGATAGAGGTCTAAAAGCAACTTCCTCTTTCCCGAACTTCGGTGCATCAAATGTGGTGGGGGGAGATAGACCAAAACCTTACATCGCTGGTGAAAGCATTTCAGAATTCTCAAACGCCTCAGATGCTGCGGATAAGAAGCGCAGCACCACGCCTGTGGATCCGCAACAGTTGATTAGTAAGCACGGTTCGTTAGAGAAGGTTGCTGGTAGTGGCGCGAATAAACAGAAAAAAGATAAGGCATTTAACAAAGACGAAATTTTGAAGAAAACAACGGCATATGTTAAGGAGAAATTTTTCTACGAGTCTGATGAGGAAGATGATATAACTGTCAGTGGCGGAGAAAATGGCGATGAGGAAGGCGATCACAACGACAGCGGCGTAGACAGCTCGACTGCCAATGAAAGTAGTCATGGTAAGCAAATTACCTCGCTAGTGGAAGGTTTCTTGGAACTGAAAGTGCCTGAAAAGTGTATGAAAGATGTATGCATAAATATAATTATGGATGTACTTGAAAAGGCCGAGGACAAATACTTGGATCGAGTCATCTGTTTTCTACAAGCAGTGCGGAAGCAATGCAATATTAAGCCCAACATTGTACTGGAAGTATTCAAGCAAGTCATTAACAAAATGAATGAACGCGAAGCTCTAAATCCACGCATTGCTACACACGTTGCTGGACTATTAAGTCGCGCTGTTGGCGATGCTGGTCTACTCAAGTTGACCGATATTGCCAACTACACAGACAATGGTCAGCACTATCCCCTCTTCCTGCTCGTGTTACAGCAATTGCACAAATCCATTGGCAAGGAGTCGTTGGCTGAAAAATTCCATTCAAGTAAAATCGATTTAATGAACAGTTTACCGGAGGTGGATCGCAATAAGACGCGTTTGGCCGATATATTAGACGATCGCAACTTAGCTTTCCTATATCCGCTATTAAAAGTACAGGCAGAAATGTGGAAACAATTGACTAGCGAACCAACACCTTCGGCATTCTATAAGTGGATTAAAAGCAATGTTGATGTCAAGTTCTATAAGGATGTGGGCTTTATCAATGCACTAATGACCGTGTTGGTGAAATTTATCACACAAGTGAGTTGCATGCTTTAAACAAATAAATTTAAATTTATTTAATTTCATTTTAAATTTAAGGAAACAACTTTGGCCGAAGGCACGGACATTAAAAAGAACCCTGAACGCGCGACCATTGAGAAGGAGGAATCGCTGCTACTAAAGTATCGCCAAATTCTGCAGACATTCCTAGGAGGTAGCAACGAGCTGCAATTATTTGCGATCTATGCTTTGCAAGTTTTCTGCTACAATGAAAATTTCCCCAAAGGTAGGAAGTCTTTAAATTTATTTGATAACGCCCCGTAATCTTTAGCAGTATAATATAAAAACCTAACCTATTCAGTTATGCTGTGTTAAAAAAATGTCCCAAAGGTTTCTTATGACATTTTTCTAAATACCTTTATTTATATATTTTTTATTTTATCTTTAAACTAAAAGCATACGCATTGTTTATATTTTTAACGCTTAGGTTTGCTTTGCCGCTGGTTCAAATATCTCTATGAGGCGGAAGTTATTGAAGAGGAGACCTTCGTACTGTGGAAAGAAGAAATTTCAGACAAATACCCAGGCAAAGGAACTGCATTATTCCAAGTTAACAATTGGCTGACCTGGTTGCAAGAGGCCGAATCAGAGGATGACGATGACTGAATTTAGTAAATCCATTAACGCAATAAACAAAAAAAATATACATACAATTATACAATTAAACACTAACAGATAGCCTCTTAAACTCATAGATAACAGAAGAAAAACAAAAAAAAAAAAAAAAAAAAAAATAAAACAAAAATCCAAAAAGGTATATAAAAAAAAATCAAACGAAGTAAGCAAAGCGTTAATAGCACATTGCGTTTAGCACATTCTGAAAATTAACACAATTCCAAATACAAATTAATTGAAAATGTGAATGAAGAGAATGCTGCAACAAAGCGACAAAAATCGCAAGCAAGCTAGATTCAATAGAAAATATAACTTGCAAATCTAAATTATAAAATTTAAAAGAATATATACATATAAAAAAGGACAAAAGATGGGTGTTAAAATGAAGACGACTGAAACGAAGTGAATAATAATTTTCCAAAGTAAATTAAGTATGCTTATTCTACTCCACTTTTCCTTGTTTCTCGATACAGCAACAATGCATTGTTTACAATATCTATAAATATATAAAATAAATCACACAAAAACACATTAGATAATTACCAAATAAGCTAATTTCCGCGAACTTGATCTTCAGCGCAATTTTTTTTAGCAAATTTATTTCAATATCAACAGAATACTTCAAACTTTATTTCTTATTCTTAAAAAGCAAAAACAAAAAAAAAGTATAATAAAAAAATACTAAATAGTTTAAATCGTTGATAAATTAATACTTTTTGCGTATGAAAGTTGAAAAACCGTGGAATGATTATAGGCACTAATTACAAATAATCGATTAAATATGAAAACGAATCAACTGTAACTGAAAAAATCTGCTGCCACTTTTCTCCTTGTGATTGATTTCTTAAAGATAGAAAGTGTGTAAACATACAGTCTCTGAAGGTTAAGTGAAATTCTGCCAAATTAGCATAAAAGCTCGTAACAAATATCGCGATTGACAAGGCCAGTATGTAGTTACATAATTGAAGTATTAAAGGAAAACATTAATGTCGATCAGATATTGAGCAAATATACTAAAGAAAATGCGATCCGATTTGAACTTTTAAGAACAATTTTAAATAAAGCGAAATAACAGCTGCCGCAAACTAAACACATTTTCTTATGCTTGATATTTAATTTTAATTTCGTGGTGGGTATAATCTCTATATATTAAAGTAAGTTCCGTAAGTATAAACGTCCATAACTCGAGAATGGATTGGCCGATTTAAGTAGACTTTTTGTTACAGTGAGAAAACCTCAATAGGTGGCGCTGGTGTCGAGTTATAACTAAAATCGTATTTACACTCGGTTTTTTGTCCTATTCTACACATGTATTAAAAAGTTGAGGAAAAACAAATTGCGAAAAATTAATCAGATACATATGTACATAGGTGGCGCTGGAGTCGAGTTACTTATAAAAGTCGTTTACTTGCATGATGAAAATTGGGTTTGCGAAGAATTATGTTGCTTGGTAGCGCTGGAGTCGAAATATAAAGTAAACTAAACATCTTAACTAGGACGACGATTATTCATCAAAGCTGCATTTTGAACTTGGAAAATCTGCCATAAGTATAAAGAAAAGTAAAAGAAATTTAGGTGGCAGTTTAATTTTCCGCATTAAATACTTGTAAAAATTCAAATAAATTTTGGGCGGGACGAAATTCGCCGGGCCTTCTAGTTAATTATAAAGGAGAGTTTTATACACATATGCTTAAGAAGCACTAATAGTTAAAATTCTTAATCAAACCCGATGTTGGTAAAACTCAAAACCATATTCTCAGATTCAACGCTGTCACAACGGCAGAGAGTAATACCCCTATTATCTATGGAGACTAGCAGTTAACTACTAAAATTTCCTATACGCAAGGCAATCCACTACTGGCTATTGGCTACTGAAAGTGTGTAAATGTTTTTAAAACGATCTTTATATTTTTTCACTATTTCTTCTAAATGTACTTGTAAGAAAAGTTAAATCGGGGATGTTGTCTGCGCTTTCCTGTATACTGAGATCAATCGCTATACATAATACGGAAATGGTTTCAGTTGCCGTGGCTAGTAGACCTGCATCTATACACTAGTCTCCATACATAATAAGGTTTACACTCAAAAAAATTAATGTCATATATTTGTTGCTTTCTAAATTATTTTCGACATATTATGCTTTCTAAAATCGAAACAATGTTTGCTTAATTACATTTGAAATTTCGGAACTAAGGTAAAGTTCCCAATTAACAACGAATGAAATATTGTCTTACCCAAGGCACATTAAACAGGTAGCAGCATTAGATAAAATGCAACCCTGGGGTATATTTTGTGATTTGTTGTGGTCCCTTCAAAATAGAGATATAAAATTGGACTAGTTTAATAATTCTAAATGTAAAGAAAATGTACGCGTTTCTACATTTTGCATCAAAATACATTTGTTTTCAACGCAAACAGCGCAAAACGCATCATACTAGTACAACGGATCCTCGGAAGCATTGCTCCTGGTCACAAAACTCTGGAAAGACTCACGAGGTATGCCTTCAAGAATGCAAGAAATGGTCGGAACGCACTTAACTGTTCGCAGAGTTCTATTCCAATTCGACATTAAAACAAGATCCGACTATTCCCTGTCTTTTATAAAACAATCTCCCTTTTCTGGGTATGTGTATACATACGTACATACGTAAGTATGTAGGTTCCCAAATCACGTTAACGCAAAATTTGTTTAGAAATTAGAAATATACAAAATGTTAACAAAGATTTATTAACAAGGTTTTTTTTGTTTGTTTTGAAAATAAAAGTTTGACTTATTAATAATTAGTAAGAATAATTTCAACATTATCACGTTAAATATTAATAAAAAGATCTAAAATACGACGGGAACGAAAACATGTTTACTGCCATTATGGCATAAGCCTCGATAATTAAAAAGTTTCTATTGTTTTGAATGCTTGAAATTATAATAAAAGCAAAGCATGGGACATATACTCTCGCTATTGAGCTCATTTCGTTATATTCATTTAAAAAATTTTAGTTAAAAGTGTTTTTTACTACGTATTGTCTTTAATAGCGCGACACGTTAAATTCGGTAAGTGTCATAGCATGTTGAACAGGTAGCAGCATGAGAAAATAATATTTACATATTTTGTTGTTGTTCGAAACCTCCGATGTGTGAACCTACAAAATATCAAATTTGCAACTTATAAAAACGGCAGTTTATTTTGAAAATATTTATGTATGTACACAAAGTGAAAGGCAAGGCACATTAAATCAATATGCCTGGGTAAAACGTAAACCAAGTTTGGCAGTTTAGGGGTTACATAAAATTAAAAAAAAAAAATTAAATCGGCCTGTTTTGCTGATACCACCTGTTTAATGCTCCTTGGTAGGTCTTAACGATGCTCCAATTTTGCATGTTTTCAGTAAGTTTTTGATTGTTTTCACGCACACTACATAGTTTACTCATATTTTTCATACACATTTGTCAACTTACCTTTTATGGTATATAAATTGTTTGTTCAAGTTCATAACACTTCTGACAACGAGAGATAACTTGGCGCGTCGGCGGCGTCACCAAGTGGAGTGATTGACTTCAAATTCAAAAAAACACTTGCATAAAATCGGAATATCGGGAAAACCACACATTTTCATGAAATATATTCGTTGTAGAATTTGTAAAAGTAAAGTATTGTTATATTCAATAGCATATATACTTACATATATTTTTCTTTCAAGAAATAAAATTCAAATCGTCGCTGATTGGGTAGGCGTTGTTAATTGGGTATTTTACCTTACATTTGACCACTTCTCAAGAACATAGGACTATTCTCTAGAGTCCATTGGATCTTTTGAAAAACTTCGTTTTATTTGTAAATTAGATATTTTAAATTTATATAATTGGTTTTCTATTTATTATTTTGTTGCCTTTTTTTAATTTTCGCTATATCAATTTGCTTTTTTATAGATTTTTAGGTCGTAAAATCCGTTCCGAGATCATTTATCGTCACGCCCAAAGAACGTCCTCCGCAGTTGCTACAAGATTGACGAAATGTTAAAATGACCAAATAATAAAATGATGGACTGACGAAAGGATGGAGTGATGAAATGAAAAAATTTTGATGAAATGATACAATGATGGAATGGCAAAATGATTAAAAGACGAAATGATAAAATTGAGAAATTACGAGATATGAAAAAGTACTATACGTATTTGATGTAATGTAATGTAATGGTGAAATAAAGAAATAAGAAATTTGAATCAAACGGTCGATAACACTGGCCAACAAAAAAAAATTTTTTTTCCTGTGATTTTTTTTGTTTCTATATCAAATTGACACGTATTTTTTAAATATAGCAACAATTTTTCTCTAACAGCTTTTGTTTTTGAGTTACAGCTAACTCATGACGCTTGCTACTTCTGCGTTGTGAAAACAAACGAAATTAACGATGAAAATCGAAATAACTGGTAATATCCTAACTTACCTCCTGCTCAACGACCTCAATTAAAATCCCGAGAGGTACAACATCTAAATCTTCTGAGAATCCAAATCTCTGTGAACCCGAACGAATTACATCAAGTGAATACTTTGATTCAGACTACAAATTTAGCCAAAAACCTCAACCAATTAATCAGAAAGAACTAAATGACCTAGTAAGAGATCTGGACTTACCGAAAGAAGCTTCTGAAATATGTCATTCTAAATTCGCCTTGAAGCAAATGCTATTTCTAAAGAACTCCATACCTTCCAGGTTGGTATGTATGTATTGTATCTTACGGTATTTACAGACGGACCATCTGTCAAATATGAAAAAAACTAAGTAAAAACAGGGCTGTCGAAGGCTTCATACCTTTCAAGAATGGAATAATGGTATGGGAGTTGCATGTTATATTTATCTGATCTTTATGATTTTCACTGCTAATATATTGCTAATAATGACTCTATTTGTGCAAAATTTCAAGCCCTTAGCTGCTTAAATGATGGAATTATGGTGCAAAATGCAATATCTAAACAATTGGCTCCCATATATGTATGTATGTACGTTATTGTCTTTTGTTGTTTTTTTACTCCGACAAGGTTGAAAGTTGATGTATTTTGGAACGATTTTCCGTCGATCCTTGTCAAATTTGGTTTTGAAACAAACCGGTTTCGGCGTTGTGCCATCTTCAGTGTTATTTTTCGTTCTGTTTAGTTTACGTCTGCCGGTCCCTATTTATTGTGTTTTGTCCTTCGTAGGTATCGGTATCTGTCGTTAACTAGCAGCCAACAAATGTTTGTAGGTGTATGCTACCTGAGTTTAGGGTTTATTTGTCAGCGTGAAGTTTTTTTGTGGTATGCATGGCTAGGTAGAAGTCAGTAATTTTTGTCCTGCTGGATGTTTTGTGTTGGTCCTGTGCGTTAGTTTATTTGGTAGTACCTAAGTTCGTGCTTTGTTTTTTGTAAACAAGTTTCAATGGCTCAAATATTACGTCCGAGTTGGTGTTCGTCTTTTCGTTTATTATTCTTCCGTCAAATGTTTTCTGTTTGTATATCTCCATGTTTTCCAGTGCGTTTAGGCGCCGACATTTTTGCTGCACATGCAATACCTTTACGGTTTTCTTAATGTTTGCTGGTGTACATTTGCTGTGGAACATGTGATTTGCAAAGTTAGATTCAGGTGTTGTGGTGGGTTTCCGTGACTTCTTGTTGTAATCCCTTATGTGTTCGCGGAACCTTGTTCTTACTATGTGTCTTGCGTGTTCCTGCACATGTGCAGAGAAATAATAAGCAACCAAATACAAATCGACCAAGAAACAAAGAACAGCAAGGAAGAAAACGTTGCAAGGGAATTAAAACAGAAGCTCAGGAGGAACAATGTCGTAACAACCAAGGCGGATAAAGGCAATACAACAGTACTCATCGGCAAACAAGAATACATAGGCAAGACAGAAGAACTCATTGCAAAATGGGTTTCAAGAGAGTGGGGGAGGACCCAACGGACAAGTACCAAACGCAAATAAAAAGAGCCATAAAAGATGCAACCGTCATCATAAGCTCGGGGTTTGCACACCAACTAACCGAAATGAACCCAGCAGCCCCACCACTGATCGCATTACCTAAGATCCACAAACCGGACATTCCAATGTGGCCCATAATCAACTACAAGTCAGCCATAAAAGATGCAACCGGCATCATAAGCTCGGGGTTTGCACACCAACTAACCCAAATGAACCCAGCAGCCCCACCACTGATCGCATTACCGAAGATTCACAAACCGGACATTCCAATGAGGCCCATAATCAACTACAAGTCAGCACCTGGATATAGATTATCAAAGCATCTAAAGACGATACTGAAGGACACCCTAGAACTTGAAAACGAACACACAATAACTAACACAACGGAACTGATAGCGAAACTGACGACCGTTAACATCACAAAGGACAGTAAACTAGTATCGTTTGACATTAAGGACTTATACCCCTCAATACCACTACCTGAGACAATAGAGATGGTATACACAAAAATACTGGAGAAAACCAAAAACAAAATCAAGGCTGCACAGATCGCAAGAATTCTAAGAACCACACTACAACAAAACTATTTCAAATTTAATAACAAAATCTACAGACAAACGAACGGACTCGGAATGGGGAACCCAACCTCAGCCGTACTCATGGAAGTATTCATGCAGAATTTGAAAGAAAAATACATGAAAGAACTTACAACCGAGTTGGGTGTTACATTTTACGCGAGATACGTTGATGACATTATCTGCATTCTAACCAGCAACAACGAAGAACAAGTATTGGAGTATCTCAACAAACAACACGGAAACATACAGTTTACAATGGAAACAGAAAGCGAAGGAAGGATTAACTACCTAGATCTGGCAATTAGGGCAGACAAGACCACAGGAAAACTTGGCTATGAAATTTACAGAAAACCAACAGCCACAGACACGGTAATTCATAACACTTCGAACCACCCTCAGCAGCACAAAAATGCGGCGTTAAAGCAACTAGTTGACAGACTAGAACGAACACCTTTAACTCCAGAAGCACACAAGAGAGAGCTAAACATTATTTACAACATAGCGGTCAATAACGGATATAAAAAAGATCTGATAGGCAAAATCAGAAGAAACAATGTGACCCCAAAAAGAAGCGATAAGGATAAAGACGGAAAGACATGGACAGTATTAACTTATACAGGAAAATCGACACATAAATTAGCAAATTTTTTCAAAAAACCCAACATTCACACAGCATTTAAAACAGTAAACAACTTAGGACGAATACTACGGACAAGTACAAATACAGAGGACTCACTAAACAGCCAAGGCGTATACCAACTGACCTGCGAATGCCACTACAGCTACATAGGACAAACAGGACGTAAAGTAAGAACAAGGTTCCGCGAACACATAAGGGATTACAACAAGAAGTCACGGAAACCCACCACAACACCTGAATCTAACTTTGCAAATCACATGTTCCACAGCAAATGTACACCAGCAAACATTAAGAAAACCGTAAAGGTATTGCATGTGCAGCAAAAAGGTCGACGCCTAAACGCACTGGAAAACATGGAGATATACAAACAGAAAACATTTGACGGAAGAATAATAAACGAAAAGACGAACACCAACTCGGACGTAAATAAGGACCGCCAGACGTAAACTAAACAGAACGAAAAATAACACTGAAGATGGCACAACGCCGAAACCGGTTTGTTTCAAAACCAAATTTGACCAAAATACATCTACGTTATTGTCGTCCGATCTGGCAAATGAGACAAAGGAAAAAATGAAATAAAAATTAATTTTATTATGTCAATTAGCATTCTTTTTTGTGTAAAAATCCCTCACCGAAACCGGGGTAATTCTGGATAAATACTATGACAATTGTGTACCATCCATTTGACCGGTTATGAAGTAGTTTACTAAGTTCCGTTGTGGGTGTACCAGCACGTCGCTCCAAAAAATCATCAACACCATAAAAGTGTGTGTGGTGACTTAGGCGGAAGGCATCTCACTTACACTCGACCATCAGCCTGACCATGTTAAAGCGCAATCCGAACGAATTTTTACTGCCCTGAAATGGGCAGGACGATCACCTCCAGTGACTATTTTCTAGGAGATACAAAATTTTGGTTGAAAGGATAGGTCATCACAGACAAGATTATTTTCGGGCCTTGAAAGCCGTTACTTGGAAGGAATATGTATGCATCGAACTAAGAGCGGACCGATATTGAGAATTAAAAATATATCTTTTATTCTAAACGTCACTGTTAAACTAAAATAACTCGATATCACCGAAACGCTTTATATTCCGACTTAGGCCAGGATTTTACGATTTTGTGTATTATTGTGCGGCGTGATGAAGAAAGTAACCGAAGGCTCTACGTGTGGTGGTTGGCACCTTAGACCACACACCCGCGCGACCTCGAGGGTCCACTGCCTATGTGTCTCCAAGCTAAATGCATGAAGTATTCTCAGAGGAGTCTGATCAAAGTTTAGGGTAATTATTATTATATTTATTTAGGAGATGCTCGAGCGTCAATCACTGTATGATAACTGCAAATAGAAGTGTCGTTTATTCTTAATCTAAAGAAGTTGAAATGGTCTGGTTTTCATAATTATGTCCCAATTTTGTGTAAGATGATTTTACGTAAACCAAACATTTCCATTGTTATAAACGACGCCTCTCGTTTGCAGTTATGCTGCATTTAATTACGCTCGAACATTCCCTTAATTTTAATATTTTCCATTAAATATATTCTGTTACAAAAATGTTTTACTTAAAAAAATTCAATTGTGTCGCATGCGGTTTTGTAGAACAGTTAATTTTATTATTTTCAAATTACTCAAGAATTTCGTTGATATTTGACAATTTTCCATATATCTAATGCATTCTCCAGATTATTTTATATGGAAGAAATGACAAAAAAAAAACAGCAGGACAAAAATGTCTTAGTCCAACTATAAGTTTTCGGCACTTAAAACTTGCACTTAGTATTAAAAAATAAAAGTGTATAAGCTCTGGGTATTTGTTTTTGCTTTTAAAAGCTAAAGTTTCAAAAATATTTTATCAACTACTATGAATTGTACTGAAAGCATTCTTATCTAAACGAAATACAAAATTTGACAATGCAAATTAAAATAAAAAAAATTAAAATATGTATATACATATGTATGTACATATGTACATATGTATGTACATATGTATTGAATATACTTACATACCTTGGTACATTCGTACATTAATTGTCGTCATCAAAGAGATAAAAATTATTTTTATTTGTCACAATATAAAAATAAGCTTTTATTTATTTACAAATTTCATTTTAACGAAAAGTATTACATAATAACTAACTTCGAGACGTGAAGTTACTTCTCTCCCTCTTTACGTTGCTCATTCACTGCTTGCCACTTTTGATATCTTCCAAAGCTTTTTTCCACAGCTTCTCATATTGTTTTGGCAATTTACTTATTATCAAATCGGCATACGTTTTCAAACCAATCCCATTCGCTTCCGCATAGTATGGCAGTGCCTCCAAACGTTTCATCCATTCGGCCAATTTCGGCCACTTGTCCTTATTGATGGTCACAAAAGCAGCATTGAAGGAACTCACCGTCGAAGCAATACTAAAATCGGCAATAGTCAAATTATCACCAGCTATATATTGACCGTGAGCGAGAAAGCTCTCCAGCACAGTATACTCTTCGCGTATGCGGTCTAATTTATCCTTCGATATCTCAGTGGCATTCTGGTAGATGAGCGGAGTGGTGATTTGCTTAAGGCAGGTGGCAAATAATGTAGCGGCTTCGTAGTATAGACGATGGTCAACAATGGCGCGTGTGTGGAAATCTTTTGGATAGAGTGCATCGTCCTTGCCATACTTACGCACCAAATAGGCAGCAATGGCATGAGAGTCGACAATATAGTGTTCCCCATCCTCGAGAGCAGGCACTGTATGCTGTGGATTCTTTTCTAAGAATTCCGGCTGCAATTGATCTTTGGCTAGGAGATTGATTTCGCGAAATTCATATTCTAAATTAAGTGCATTGAGGGTGAGCAACACAGTGCGCACAGGTGGACTCAATTTAGTGCCATATAAAATCAATTTCGTTGACATTTTGGTAGATATTTGTTAGCACTATCTTCGGTCTTAGTTTGCGATGAACTTTCTTCTGTTGATGTGGCTGTTCTTTAGCGTTCTCAGCGTTATTACTGACTGGATAATCACGGTCAAGCGTTTTTATACATCTTTCCCGATAACTCTTCCAGGGGGACAGTGGTGTAGGTAACTTACTTTATACAGGGGGGACGGGAGAGACCAAACATATACTTTTGAAAATAAGAAGTTTAAATTTGTTTATATATATATAACTTATTGTTTTAACGGTTCTCTCTTGTAGTTACAACTATGCCTTGGTAATATTGGTTTTGAACTAAACTATTTCGAAAGTATATCCCGTAATATTTTCTAAAAGACTTTTTTAAGATAGTAAGATATGGAATTACAATGTACATACATATATGAATTTCTTAAAACCCTACTATTCATAGTAAAATATTTTAAAGCAGGTAAAAAAGCAACTCCGAGCTCCCGGGTTCAAAGCCTGAGAGAAGTGGTTATGAAAATTAAATTAAAAATAATTTAATTTAATAATCAAAAAAGAAGTCTGATGAGGAAATGTGGTGATTTCCGAAATAGTACTATAACTTCAACCATTAAAACTGTTGTTGTTTTTTCACAAACAAATCTTCCATAAACTGGCCTTGAGCTCAAAAAAATTATTTAAATATTAACATTTACTAGGCCAACAGAAAAATGAACAAACATTGTAGACAAGGATGAGCACGCCTTAAAAATGCATATAATGTAAAGTAAAACAGAATTTGCAAAAATAAAAACACAAACAACAACCACACAAACAAGTTAAATAGCGGCAGATCAGTTGCTCTTGTTTGTAGTTGGTTTGTTTAAGGAAGATGAAATAAACACAACAGCCAACTCGGCTAGCGTAGCACAATAGGTAGCGTATTGGCTCTGCAACTCCGAGCTCCCGGGTTCAAAGCCTGGGTTATGGGTGGTTATGAAAATTAAATTAAAAATAATTTAATAAGTCTGATGAGGAAATGTGGTGATTTCCGAAATAGTACTATAACTTCAACCATTAAAAACTCTTGTTGTTTTTTCACAAACAAATCTTCCATAAACTGGCCTTGAGCTCAATAAAATTATAAAAATGGTAAAAAAAAATTAGAAAACTCAACGGTAATTTGCAACCAATTATATTTATTGATGATCTATGTATGTATTTAACTGCTTATTTAAACAAAAATATATATAAAAAACTTTTAAACAAAAATTGACATTTTGAAGTTGATTTTTTGATTATTTTTTGTTTTTTGCAAAATTCGAAAATAGGTTTTGTATGGGTTTGGTAATGAATTAATCGTATTTTATTTGAAAAAAGGAAATTAAGTAACAGAAAAATTAATTGTCAAATTGGCGGTGTTATAGTTAAGCAAAGCACTATATTTTCAACACTTATGGGAGCAGATAAATCCTCTTGATCTACGCCACTGCACAGTAATGCAAAAGTTGCCTGCGATATGAACTTGAACATATTCTTAAGATAAGATACTCATTCGTGCTTAATAATGACGTCAGATGCTTGCCTTGTTAGCCAGACACAATCACAATTTGTTTGTTAATTTATTTTAACCGAGAAAAACAAAACCAGAGAAAGCAACCATATCAGATTGCATAAACACACATGTATACATACGTATAAAAAAGTACATATGTACGAGTATCTTTATATGTAAGTACAATACTTTGAATTTTATTTTTAAATTGATGAGACCACGTCCAGCAAACAAATTTGATCGCAAATTAAACTTTTCTTACTTCTGCTCTTATGATAAATTCAATAGCAGGTGATTTTGTTTTTTTATACGCTGGAAGAGTCGTCAATTACTTGTCAAGAAGCCAAAGCGAATATTATTCAAAATAGATTTGAGAAAAAATATCGTCAACCCTTTTTCTGAAAAAGATGTGGATGATTCGCTTTGGAGATATTTCTTCTAATTATCGTCCAATTGTTGGCTGGGAAATATCCTTAGCAATTGATCACCTGTGTGCATTGATATTTCCATTCTTAAATTACTTTCAATTAAGGAAAAGCTCTTGGCGTGACGTCATAGTATACTTGTATCTCTGCATGTTCTCATCAACATTTATAATTATACGTAAACTTTTCAGTATATTTATGCTCATAATGCCCATAATTAACTGCCTGGTTTTCTAATTATGATGAAATATTCAAAGCTACATATGTATGTACATACATATATGTACATACGTTACATCGCAAAGAAGTGAGGGGCAACTGTTAAAGTTTTTTTTGTTTCAGCCCAAACCGAGAAACGGTAGTAGTTGTCATATAAAAATAAGAAGAATATTGCTGGGCATCAAAGAGTTCAGGTGTTCGTCTCTCAATTTACCGCTGCCAAATATTTTATATATTATTGCAGCAAAGGCGGGCCAGAAGCATTGGCCGAATATGGTAGTGCCATACTTGTTGTGGACCGAGGAATGGCTGGTCTCACTCAACTTTTTCCAATGTTCAGATGACTCATAACAAGGTAATCTCGAGTAACATGGCAATCAAAGTAAAGAAAGCATGTTTGCGTTGTGTTTACTTTGGAAGAGGCTCACTTCGACTAATGTTGATTTGATTGTCCTCTGTTGTATCACTGTTAACTTTCTTCCCTGAATAACGATAACCAGCGATAGGCATGTGAGTTGGAAGAAGCGGCGCGTGCTCATTATATATGTATTTAGCAAACGGCCAGTGTCCGCCCAGAGCGCCTCTCCGGATTCTCTATAAAATACGAGCCAAGGTGTTTGAGCCTGAGCCTTACGCAAGCAGTGCAGCTGAGAAGATAGTGCTGAGATGATTCCACCTCATCATTCTCCATACAGCAAAAGCACATCGGGTATGAGACGACGTTCAAACGTACAGCGTAGATCTCTATCGGGCAGTTGCTCTTCATGTTCAAACAAATCCCTAAAATTCAATATTTTTCTATTGGCAAATTGTCTTTCTCTTCAAAAGACTTCAACCATTTTTTAAATATAATTATGTTTTATTGGTCCTTTTTAAGATTTTGAAAGACGCATTAAAACAGAAAATATTAAATTTTGTTTAAATAAACCATTGCATATTATCTTCAGAATCTCTTGAAGAGACACAGAGTAGGCGGATTGCAAAATATTCAAACCATTTGCGAATTTCATGCAAACAAATATTTCCATAAATTACAGTGCAGTACGAAACCAATTTTCTCCAATATGTTTCTTTACATTGCTTGTAAATTTATGAGAAAAATTTGGAGCGACTCCAAATATTTTTTTATTTCAAAAAAGGTACAAAGATATTTTTTCGATATACTATATACATACATACATACATATTTAATCACAGTGAGTGATGGCTATAAAATTCGGACATTACTGCTTTTTTTTTTTGATCGCCCTTTGGTTCTTAGTGAAATTGGTTAGCACAGCAAGCTTTAGGCTAAAATTGCATTAAAAATAAAATGATTTGTCACTATCGACGTTGACCGCTAATGCACATGATTTGCTTGCCAACTATATGTACATATGTATGTAAGAATGTACTCTTAACTACAAATGTACAGTTTTATGTGTATATGTTTATGAGTATACAGAAAGCAGTGTTGCCGCTTTAACACAATTGTATCCAAATGGATACATTTTAGCCTTAAATATTGCGGGATATTTCGTATTTTGGCTCAGTACAAATTTGGATAAATTTTCATACGAATTGAAATCTATATTTCTTTAATACATATTTAGAATTAGTAATGATTCTCAAATATTATTAACTTGTTTTAAAAATACATGACATCTTGTCACCCAAAAATGCGGCTTTACCCAAAGGTTGGCAACATTGTTTCATATTAAACTGAGCAACTATTTCGAATAGGCGCGTCATTCCATTGTTGTAAAATTGCAATGTATTTTTATGTTTATTATTGCAGTGATAGGCTAATCGATCTATTTAGTTGATGTACAAGAAAAAACACTTTCTCCACTTTTTTCCCGACGTTTCGCATACTACCTTAGCATCCTAAGGGGCGATGTATATGGTTTTAATACAGAATTCGGTACGTTTTTATTGCAATTTATTTCAGCAAAAAAAAAATTGCAGGCAGTATTCTTTATATAACCAAGGTATTTCTATTTACTAAGAAATAAAATTAATTGGTATAAACGATTTTTTCAGGTTTAATAAAATAAATACGTACAATATTTATTGATTAATAAGACAAATTTTTATATATTCTTTCGGGATTGTTTTTATTTTACTTGTATAAATTTTAATTTTTTTACATACAGTCGAATTTCTAAGTACAAACGCTTTTTTGAGCGGAAAGTTCAAAAGAACACTTTTGTTAAATTGGACAAAATTGTCTTTAAATTATAATTTGACTAAAATGTAATAAAAATTTCGTATACATTTTGTAGGAGCTTGTTATAAATGCCGAGATACTCGAGATCGATACATTTGGATACTATTAAGGCTAACGCAGTGGCAAAACTGTTAGGAAGTTTTACCCATACTTAATTATGCAAGTAACAAAATAAATTATTTTGTTATGGTATTGCTATCGTATTTCGATCGTCAAAGAATAATAAATACAGTAACATACATATTTTCGGAAAGAATGCTAATGCCGAATTCAGTAACTTCGTATCATCTCAAGTCTCAAAATGAGCTAAAGATAATTGCTTTTCTTCGCTTTCACGTTTTATTCTTTTGTTTTTATTTGAATTTTTTGTGACCTGCTCATCACCAGGTCACTATTTAGAGACTTTATTTTGAGACTAGAGGCCTTATTTTGAAAATAAAGAATGACAGCTGGTCTAAAATTGTGACTTTTATCTCTATTAGAGACTGAGACTGCTTACTGAATTCGAGTATAAGTCTACTTTTTTAAATATTACAGAAAAAACCAAAATTATAATGTATTTTTACATTTTCTTTTATTTTGCAAGAAAATAAAATATTTATTAAAATTCCATTTTTAGCTTGTGATATAGATAAATTATATATTTGTGTGTATGTATATATGACTTACCAGGTGATCTTTAGTATATAACAATCTTGTTGTGTGACAGTTAAATATTTTTGCCGCAACGAACTTAAGTATTTATTAAGGCTGGGCTAATTTTTGCTGTCACTTTACTGTTATAAAGTTTTAATATGCATGTACATACATACATTCACACATCCAAACATACATCGTACATTAGAGTGCATTAGTAAGGTAATTCATAAATCTGGTTGTTTACATACATAATTAAAGGCTTACCTTAAAATTATTTGATTGAAACTCGTAATATTCTTAAGTTTAGCCATGTTGATAATGAAACTTAGGAGAACTAGGTTAACCGATTTTTTTTGCAGGATACATACTCGCACAACAGCTTTTAAACAATTTATTAATACGTTTTGATGCAAAGCAAATAAACCTTCGTTATAAGAAATATATGTATAAGAAAATCACTATGGGTTTTTTTTTTGGATGAACTGAGGCATGCATTAATGTAAATTAACTATTTTAAGTTATACTCTTACACACACATACTTATTTATATATTTACTTACATATGCACATATAAATATGCAAAAAAAAATATTAGTTCATGTTATTTTGCTATTCCATAGTCCAGAGTTCTTAAAGCATACTAAACGAATATTGCAACATCTACACATCATTCAATAAATAAAAAGTTTATTACATACATATATTTATAAACATTTTCTCAAAATGTCGGGAATCATTCTTTATGGCATGGATATTAGTTCACCGGTACGCGCATGCCTGTTAACCCTGAAAGCACTGGGTCTACAATTCGAATATAAACATGTAGATTTTCTAGCTGGTGAACAATTAACTGCGGAGTTCACCGTACACAATCCCCAACACACGGTGCCCACATTGAACGACAATGGCTTTTGGCTCTGGGACTCACACGCCATCTGCGCCTACCTTGTGGACAAGTATGCTAAGACTGATGAACTCTATCCGCGAGATTTGGCTTTGCGCGCTCGCGTCCAACAGCGACTCTTCTTCGATGCCAGCATTCTTTATATGTCGTTGCGCAACATAAGTCAACCCATGTTCCGACATAATGTTTCTATTGTGCCAAGAGAGAAGACACAGGCGGTTATTGAAGGTTATGTTCTGTTGGAGAAATTTCTAACCAAAAGTACATATCTAGTGGACGATCGTTTGACAATAGCGGATTTTTGTTGTGTTGCTACAGCATCGTCGATGTTTGGCGTTGTCGATTTGAATAGTAAAAAGTATCCCAAACTAAGCTCTTGGATGGAACGTATTAAAAAATTACCATATTATGATGAAGCGAACGGCATAGGATGTAAAAAATATGTGGACATACTGAAGTCACGCCTTACTGCCATAGTGTCGTGAATGAAGAAAATTTGTATTAAACTAAACTAAATTTAAGATTATTTTTTAAGTAGTAATTAAATCCGGCCGGTGAGGCAGTGCGTGTTGTATTTCGATAATGATTTTTGTGCACAATTATAGCGCAACCACTTTTTGACACATATGAACATTTTATTTCTCTTCTAAATAGATTTAATTTTTTTCAATTAAAATACAGTTTTTTTCCATTACAATGTCCATAGAAACACCATTTATTAAACTTCATGCAAAATGTACAATAATTTATTAAAATTTCAACAAAAATCCTGACTTTAAATAATCGGCCCAAGAAATTGGGCCTAAAATCAACGGTAATTTGTAGCAATTTAAAACTCGTACTTTGTTGAATGAGCTACAAAACTGCATAATCAAATAAATTTCAAATTTATTAGATATATTGGGCTAGAAAGATCTTGTTTTGATGGGGGTGCCAGTTATAGTGAGAAGATGGCTGAGGCAGTCTTAAGGAAGAGATACTACCTGAAATTGTTAAATAATCGATCAGAGGAATATAGTCGATGATGGTAAAGAAAATCATAGCTAAAATGAGTGCGAAGAAGCTGAAAGGGGTGTAAAAGTTGTCACAAAGAAAGTACATTACAAAAAAGTTGCATTGCGTTTCGTTCCCTGTGGCAAGTTATATAGGCTTATTGCAGTGAATTCTGATATCAATCAACGAATATCAAATTCCTTCCAGTATGGTGAAAAAGGCAGAAGAAAGAAATATATATTTCGTTAGCGGAACGGAACGGAACTTGCATTTTCTTTGTAAAATACGTTCTTTGGTTAATATAATTATTTGTTATCAGTAACGAAAATTTTGTTATCTACCCGCTGTAGAATGAAGCCATTTAAATGAAACATTTAAAATTTATTATCATATATTTCAGTAAAGTATATTAAGTGATATTCAAAGCTATGAGTGATAAGAGGAAAACCTTTAAATCCGTAAAAAAAAAGCTATAAGTATTCACACAATTTTGGCATTTACGTGGGGACTAACAAAGGTGCGCTAAGTTGATGTGAAAAAAATATACAAAAATAGAACTTAGTGTGTTATTTTGAATTTTTATAATTTTTGTATATTTCTGTATTACTTTCGAAGTTTTTTTTCCTTAAATTTATCTTAATTTTTGGAAATAATCAGACACTACACTACGCCAGATACGGGAAATAGGCGACTTTCGTTGTTTGCTGAGTTTCTCCTTCAGTTTTAGGAGCGCATCTTGGTGCTGTTCCAAAATAGGGAAAACCGCATGCTTTGGTTTACTCTGAACGGTAATTGATTTGAGGTAAAAATTATATTTTTTGAGATATGTATATGTGTGTCTCTAACAATATGTCACAAGAAAAGGTTAATGAGGTGTTCAAGGTCTGCTTGAGGTCTATCTTAACCGAAATAAATATATACTTAGCTGGTGATCATTTAACAATTACAGACTTCAATGTTGTGTCTTTCATTTCAATCTACGATCTAATCACGATAGTAGATGCGGCATGGCTGGCAGAGTTGGACAAGTTGTCATTTTACGATGAAGTCAATGGAAGCTCTTTGAGGGGTGTCGAAGTCAAGCTTAAGCCGGCATTGGGAAAATATAGAAAATAGAAATATAATGTCTGCATGTAACGTCGTCGAATTTTTTAAGAACAAATTAGAAATATTTAATAAACTGATAATTTTAGTTTACGGTATTAAAACAGTATGAATATCCAATAATAAAATATATAGTTCCAACTTACTGTGGAAGGCCCATATTTGTAATCAAAAACGATTATTTGTTTTTTATTAATTTAATAAATGGTATAATAAGAATTGCTTATATACTCAAATAATACTCTATTAGTTTTAAAGCTTAAAAGTAAACCATTTTCAATAAATATGTACATGCATTCATACAATTTGCATAAAATGTACATCACATAACTTGGTCAATAATGCCAAAGTTATTTTTATTTTTGAAGTACAAATATAAATTTGGTCATGTTTAACAATCTAAGTTCAATAATTCGGTTAAATACTTTTTCGTTTCCGTTTGCGAAATTCAACAATAATTAAAGTGTGTGAATTTCTGTTTTTGTAATATAAGGTTTTCACAAAGTAGTTATGTTTAATGTATGTACATATATTGAGCAGAGTTGTGGCTTGATTATTTTACCGTAGGGTGACATCAATCAAAAAGGCTTGTCAGAGGATCCAAGGTTTCATAATAAAACTCACATATAACTTTTAGTTTCTAATGCACAACATTACAGGACAATTACATGTTATAAATGAACGAGGTATCTACAATAAATGTATGTATATACCTTTTTTAATTTACGGAAGTATGATGTTTTCTTGTGCGTTGCATTTGTTTTTTTAAATGTTGCAAACTCGACTTGTTGCCGCCTTCCGTGAAAATCGTTGAATGTCTTTGTATAAGTTGGATTATGTAAACCTTTGGAAAGCTATAACAGGGTCATACACCATCACGAATTCGTAATTTACGAAGACGACAATGGTGTAGAAAACAGTATGTTTAAAAAAAGGAACTACGCTGTTACATAATATTCACGTTGACGCTTTTGACATTTCTCACGAGCAATATAACATAACGCAATGGTTATGAGAATGGCAATCGTTACACCCATTCCTATACTGACCCACATGATTTCTTCGTTTATGCCAACATATGAGCGTCCTGATTTAACCAGTCCAAATATTTTGAAAATACAAATTTGAAAAGAAAATGTGTATATGTATGTATTAATATAAAAATTTTATATGAATGGGTATTCAAACCATTTTCTTTAAAACTTCAAAATATTACAAATTCTGTTTTTGTTTAATTTTCAGCTTACCTGGTAAACTAAATTGCTTAGATAGGAGGAAAGGAAAACGAAGTGAAGCTGATTTTTGGTGTTAAAAGTGTAAATTTTGAAAATTGTTAAAATATAAATGATTAATATTTTACCAAAAAACTAGAAATAAGTGGGTAGTGTTGGCCGTTTTATCGCATTTTAATTTG
Organism: Philophylla caesio; assembly: GCA_963971545.1. Taxonomy (NCBI): domain Eukaryota; kingdom Metazoa; phylum Arthropoda; class Insecta; order Diptera; family Tephritidae; genus Philophylla; species Philophylla caesio. The sequence goes on along the minus strand of OZ020606.1, from coordinate 95,691,821 downwards.
TTTACATTCTGATATAATATATCTGCTCCATCGTGTGTACGTACATATGTAAAGCGTGTAAGGTCTGAATACCCTGGATATACTATTGCGAATACAAAATACTCACCATTGTAATAATGATTGGAATAACCAGCTTTACCAGCTACACGACCCGCTGGCATTTTGGTGGTTTTATATACTTACAGAAAAAATTATGTTTATTTATTTAAATCACAACTTTGAATATCTTTTTCGGTTTATTCTTGTTTTAACACCATAAATGCTTTGTTTAATTTTGATAAATTGCGAGTATATTTTGGAATCGTTCATGCCGACGGTTGACCACTGAATAGCGCATATTTATGCTCATTGACCGTTCTAAAAAGAGAAAGCAAAATTTATACATTTGAAAACTGTATTTGCAACATTTTTGTAAAAATTATTTAAAATTGCAACTCTGCTAAACAATATTTTTTTAAATACTCTTCATCCTTGGTTATCGAATTTGTCTGTCAAAGTTGTTTTAATACGTCTTGAAGCTTTGAAACTTGAGTTAGCTTTTTATGAACGCCTTCCAATTTCGTTTAACTACTTACAAGTTGTATGTTCATGAGAAGTTCTTATCAGCAAACTTGATGCGTGCTTGACAGGGCCGTGCGCAGGACTCAGTCCACGGGTGTTCTGGATTGAAATTTCATTTACGAATAAAATTTGATAAATACGATTCACTACGGCTTCAACCCCGAAACCCCCCCGTGCGCACGACCCTGGGCATGAATATTAGGTTAACCTATAGGTCTTCATATACAATGTGTCCGTAGTACAGGATTAGCAAATCCCTTCATTTGACATCAACTTCGTTATTATTATTATTGTTATAGAGTTTGCATTACGTTCAGGTTTGAGTTTATTTAATCTTCCGTAGAAAAACGCACTAAACTAATTTAATCGATTGGCGTCGATTCGAATCGATTATTATTGTACCATCGTTGGTTGCTTGGCATCTCTCATTACTATTCCAAAAACAGCTGGTGTTATTTTCATTTGTATTGGACTTTTATTAACATAGTATTTGTAGTGTTCAGTGAATGAAAGTTTTATTTTTTAGTTGATTTGTTTTATTTTTGTAAAAAGTTGTATAAAATCGCATTATTCTTAAGTGTGTAAATGAAAATATCAATAGTTAAATCAGCAAACGGCAAGTAGGCGAAATGAAAATGTGCGATGGGAGCGAAGAATGCTGCAGTGAGTTTATGTTCTTTTTCTCTGGCAAAGTGTCTATATTTACTTAACCAACTGTGCTCTTTGTACAAAAGTACATGATAAGGTCATGTTTTATTGAAAGTGTCGTAAATATTTTGTTAATACGCGCAGAAATTTTGTTTTTGCTTTGTGTTCATTTTAGCGACGCATGTAGATATGCGTATTTGTGCGTATGTATGAACATAAAAATATATCTGCCTCTGTACATACATATGTATATCTATTTTTACTCAGTACCGGCGAATGAAAATTCTTTCGTTCGGCTTATATGTTGGCGAATACACATCGAGTTGAAGGAAAGTTTGCGCAAACTGAGCGCGGAAAATACAAATACGATAGTTGGATATTCAAATGCACAAAATATGAGAATATAGTTAAGTGCTATTGAATGTTGTATTCGAACAAATTAATAAGTATTTCTTTTTTCATACATTACATATTTTATTACTTATTTATTTTTCAAAATACAGCAGCATTCCAAATTATAATGACTGTAAGATTATAGCTTGTCATACAAGGTTAATTGTAATTCATTAAATTTTGTGCACATATACATATATACATATGTATGTATAATGCATATACGGTTGTACATACATATTTAAATACATAAGAACCCAGTAGCAAAAGGTAATTGCTAGTAAATGAGCGCGTAAGAGAAAAAGTGAGAGTGTTGGGCTGAATTCATAGTTGAATTTTAACACAGTGATTTCCGGAAATTCATGCCTGAAGAACTCGATTACCCAGGGATATTAACCGACCATTTATATGCATTACCGACTCACGTACTTGGGCATATGAATCGATAAGCTGTACTGAAGGGATCGCATACCCATGCCAGTGAGTCGTTCAGTTGTGCGAATGACTGACTCATAGGAATACATTTGTTGAAAATAACAACAACGATTTTCAAAGGAAATTTCTCCGATCGGCCTTAAGCTCAAAAATAATTAAAATAAATAGTCAATGAAAAATGAAATTTCTTTCGTTTCTTACCCCGGAACATTTTGCCAACTCGGGTTACTTTCAGCTCTGAATTCTTTTGCTACTGGGAAACTTCAAACTAAAAAGGTATTTGAAGAAAGGCCCTAACTCATATTCATTTCGAATCCTCATACAAAATTCACTAATGTGTGTTATATGTATGTTCATATGTAAATGTAAATATAGAGTTTTGTTATTATTTTTATTAAACATTATAGTTTAACAAATGCTGTACTAGTTATTTGTTTGAAATATTTATAAGATTCATCTGTTTAAAATATTTTGTATAAATCTAAGAAAAATCAGTTAGCACCTTTCTTTACATACCTGCGAAGATTAGAGTTTCTTATACACACTAAAATATACAGCTTTAGCCGATGTTGCAATACTTTCGAATATTTATTTATTTCTTTGTAAAGTAGAACGATATTTCATAATCCCTTGCCAAATTTATTTGTGGGGCGTAAGTGTGAAACTATTTTCATATGTTTATATTAATATTGGGCTTAGGTGCATACCATGTATGTATGTACATATGTAAATATAAAACAAATTCAAGCTCAACCCTTTTTTTCCAGAAAATAGGATTCTATGTATGTACATATGTATATAATTGCGTTCTGGATTTTAATAATATGAATGTACATATGTACATATGTATGTATGTATGGTGCTTGGAGAAGGACACTAATTGTCTGCAATAAATTAAAAAAAACGCACACTTTTTCATTAGTAATTAAATAAGCTGCACTAGTTTTCCACATACGCATGTACATTCAAGCTCATATATTTGCATATTATTCATTATATATATATGTATGTATGTATGTACATATGTCCATACGTATGGAAATTCCTAATGCAGTGATAAGGCTGAGCTTTTTATTCTGTAAAAATGTCAATCAGCTAACCTTACATACAATACAAAATCAATGAATGAGAATTATAAAATCTTAAATTCCTTAATGCAACAAAATTACATACATATGTACATATAAATGTATATGTATGTACATATCTAAAGCTTTCGATAAAAACTATTTTACTGGGACGAAATGCGGTGGTTATCGCTTCTCATTACTAGCATTTTATGCGATGCATTAAGTGTATTCGGAAGTTTAATTAATACGCGCACTAATATAAATATGCAAAATATTACACTTAAAGATCAACTGGAAGCAGAGGCGATTATCTCCAACGAACAGTTATTATCGTTTGAGTTACGAAGTAAGGACATACAATGGCAGCAATATGTAGCACCATTAACCCCTCGCATTGGACCCGTGTATCTGCAAAGACAATTCCAGCTTCTAAGCAATTATAGAGAACCAATTGGGAATCACAATAGGCGTGAAGTTTTAGTCTGTCACGATATGATGGGAAATTACCTAGAGGATCGGTAAGTAAAAATGCTTGAATTTTAAAAAATGATTGCAATTGAATTGACTGGACTAATATAATTTGCAGACATTTCCACTCATCAAAGAAGTATGATGACTACCGTTTCTATCACTGGGCTGGCATTGACTATTTTTGTTACTTTAGTCATAATTATATAACAATACCGCCATGCGGATGGCTAAATGCAGCGCACAAGCACGGTGTACGCGTGCTGGGTAAGTATTTTCATACAAATATAACACAAGTTAGCACATCTCATGAGTTCGCATAGAAATGGCAATTTTAATGTAATGAAACTGAATTTGGATACTGTCTCATTTTGTTACTTTTAAGATAAAATTCAGTAAGGCCCATCGTTATGCTAATATATTTGAACTAAGTAGGAAGTTGTACTTCAAGAATTGTTTGTGTCTTAAACAGGATGCTCCGTTTTCGAATAAAGCAAACCCTTCACTTTTATTTGTTATTGTTGGGCCATTTCACTATTTATTTTAAATATTTTTGAGTTTTAAGGCCGATTGGTTAATTGGAAAATTATTAGGAAAAAAAACAACAATACTCAAAGCGGTAGAAGTTATAGTACTATTTCGGAAATCACCACATTTCCTCATCAGACTTCTTTCTTCTTCACTTTTGAACTTACATATATTGAGGCAGATCTCTTACTACCATAAATAATAAATACCGTTATGCTCATATCTCTTTTCAATGTGCAAATTTCGAAAACAAATATGTTTAAATAAGTTAACGAAATAAGCATACAAGTTGTCGTATGTACGAAGTGAGAAATGTCTTTGGCAGATGAAATTTTTATACCCGAGCGTACTTGTACACATAACGGTTGTTTTTAATAGCCAAAAACAGTCGAGATAAATTTAGACATATACACATGTACATATGTATGTATATACCCAAATGATCAGAATGAAATGAGGAATCGATTTAACCCTTACTGTTTGTCTGTACGTCCATCCGTTCGTCGTAAACAATAACTTGAGTAAAAGTTGAGAATTCTTAATGCAACTTGGTACATAGATTGTTCTTTGGCCACGGTAGGTTGGTATTGAAAAAAAAAAAAAAAAAAAAAAAAAAAATTCCGTATCTCAATAACAGTGTTATCGTCACTAAACTTGGTGAACATATTGTCCTCAATATCGCTGTTATCATCGTCAAATATTTTTGAAATCGGACCATAACCACGTCTACCTTCCATGTATGGGAAGTTTTGAGAAATCCAAAAACTTCGTTTTTTTTCGTTATCCATTGGAATAAATTTTGTAAAGTTTAATACTTGCAGCGATTTGAACAAAGAAACGGAATTTTTATGAAATTTTGAAAAATTCCTGTGGCACCACCCATACAAAAATACATCGCGAGGGTGTATAAAATTCAGTTTCGCCCAAATTTTGCTTTCCCTACTTGTTTTAACTTTATTTAAATTTTTGCAGAAACTACATCGGAAAAGTTTATATATATATATTTTAACTCGTTATAGGCACATTTATTACCGAAAGTGGACACGCTTCGTTGTTGAATGATGTCTTGCAGTCAACGGATATGGTGGATAAGATTGTCGATGCTATGGTGAAGCTTTGCAAACATTATTGCTTTGAAGGCTGGCTCATAAATGTTGAATGTAGAGTTAAATTAGAGAATATGGAAAACCTTTAGTAAGTTTTAAAAATCGTGTGTTATTTGATCCCTAAGAGAATAATCTCCTTTTCCAGCTACCTCGTGCAGCGTTTACGCACAATCGTCGAAAATGAAGTGGACCATGGTGTGGTGTTCTGGTATGACAGCATCATTGATACAGGCGAATTAAAGTGGCAAAACGAAATCAATGCAAAAAATGTGCGTTTTTTTCGTTCCGCGCATGGCATGTTAATCAATTACACTTGGAACGACAAAAGTCTCGAGTTGACAACAGAAATTTGCGAACGCTCACAATCTCAATGTCAACGCGCCTTTTTTGGCATCGATGTTTTTGGACGTGGTCAAGTTGCCAAATTTCAGAGTAAACAAACATTGGCACGGATTGTGAGTCAACGTTTTTCCACGGGCATTTTTGCACCAGCCTGGACATATGAAACTTTGCAAATGTTTGGTTACAATATAAAACAGCCGTTGGGAGATGACAGCGTAAATGATGCTTTTTTGCGACGCAACGAAAAATTCTGGTGCTCATTATGGGAACATTTGGCTACACATCCCTATCACGAATTACCATTTTATTCGGACTTTTGTTTAGGTTCTGGAAAGCACACCTTTAAAGGTGGCCGCTCAAAGAGTAGCGGGAACGGCAGTGGTGGCGGTGATGGTGAACAGTTTTTTAATTTGTCGCGTTGCTCTTTGCAACCTTCTGTGCCTCTATATCAGCTCGCCGAACGCTACTACGCTGACGGTTTTAATGGCGGCTCATGTCTACGTATTCTACAGTACAATAATAGCTTTCGTGTTTTCGTTTCCGATTTTAGGCTGCAAAGTGGTGGTTTGGTTTTTGCTTATGCATACAAACTACATTCGAATGATGGTGAATTCGATTGCATTTTGCGTTTCTGCACTAGAAATAATGCACGTGATTGCTATCTATTCATGGGCGATTACTTCAATACAACAAACTTGCAAAAGGGCCGCTGCTATGTGTCACCATTGAAGCCAAAATACAATGATCTATTGACAAGCAATACGCTCGATACACCAAAGATACCCAAAGAATTTGCGCTTCCAGAAAATGCACCAAATGGTTGGCGTGTACGTTACTATGTTGTAGCGTTTGATGGCGCCATCCAAGTGAAGGATATTGGTGTATTATATAGACGAAGTGCAGAAGCGACGGACACTGCCTATCTAGGCGCGGTATACCTAAATAAGTGTGATGTGAATACACTTGACTTTCCACAAGACAGCAATATTGCATTGATACAAATTTATGGGGAGGATTTGCTTAATTAGTTTTTGATGGTCAAGGTCCAACGGTAGTCAATAGTCAGTTGGCGCAAATAGCTTTTGATTAGTTAGTATAGTATTTTTATATGCATTCATACGTACATTTACTACATAATTATGTAAACAAATTTTATACTGATTTTACACTAAAACTATTAAAGTTCAATCAAATGTATGTAGTTTGGTTTTTGTGTTGCCGATATTTACCTCTTTGTTTTGGTTTTTGTGAGGCAAAATTCTGTGCCACTCCTACTTATCTACGCCTGCGAAGCAATAAAGTCCAATAAAGTATTCTGCTTTTTATTGCGGATCTAGCTATTGCCCTTTTAAACATTTTAAGTATCCTTAACTTATATTAAAAAAAAAGAGTCTGTGAACAATTCAGGTCTTATTCATCTACGAAGCTCTTAAAATGCATAGGTCCCTTACTGCGGTAATATTACATATAAAAGGCCTTGTTTATTCATTATAATTAGGTGTTTCAATTAAATATTTTTTTGGGAATAACGACTCCTTTTATTGAATGATTTCTGAATTATGTTGGATATAATTTTGAGAACTATAAATTTATTTAAATCTATTTAATGCTTAACTTTCATTATGTCAAAATCACTGACAAAAACAAGTAAGAAAGGCTAAATTCGGGCGAAACTGATTTTTATATACCCTCGCGATTTATTTTTGTATGGTCGGTGCCCATAATTTCATGAAAACGCCGTTTTCTTTGTTTCAAATCGCTGCTAGTATTAAACTTTACTCAATTTCTTCCAATAAATACTGAAAACGAATTTGTTTTAATTTTTCAAAATTTCCGTTATATGGAAGTTGGGCGTGGTTATAGTCCGATTTCAAAAGTTTTTGACGGTGATGCTAATGATATCAAGGACAACATGTTCCCCAAATTTTGTGACAATACCTTCCATCGTTGTTGAGATACTAACAGACGCTTTTTATAAGTGGGCGTGGTAACTATTATTAACTATCTCTCTAAATAATAAATTAATATGTTCAGATAAAGAAAAACCAAAATTTTTGCATTTTTCAAAATTTCCGTTATATGGAAGGTGGGCGAGGTTATGGTCCGATTTCAAAAATTTTCTACGATAACAATAACGATGTCAAAGAAAATGTGTCCACCAAATTGTGTGACAATACCTCACACCGTTATTGAGATACAGACATTTCTTCATAAGTGGGCGTGGCAACGTCCATTTTTTTAAATTTCATAAATACCTATTTTCTTTGTTCAAAATCGCTCCAAATACCGAATTTCACACAATTTCTTTTAATAGATACCGAAAAAACTAAGTTTTTGCATTTTCCAAAACTTCCGTTATATGGGAGGTGGGCGTGGTTATGATCCGATTTCAAAAATTTTCTACGATAATAATAGCGATATCAAGGAAAATATGCCCACTAAATTTTGTGACGATACCTTACACTGCTATTGAGATACGGAAACTTTTTAATAAGAGGGCGTGGCAACGCCCATTTTTCAAAATTTCATAAATGCCTAATCTCTGAGTTCAAAATTGATCCAAATACCAAATTTCACTCAATTTGCTATAATAGATACTGAGAAAACGGTGTTTTTGCATTTTTCAAAAACTTCCGTTATATGGGAGGTGGGCGTGGTTATTGACCGATCTTGACCATTTTCAATACCAACCTACCCTGTCCAAAGGGCAATCTATATACCAAATTTCATTGAGATATCTCAATTTTGTAACCACGGACAGACGGACGGACGGACAGTCAGGGCTAAATCGACTTCTCTTTTCGTTCTGAGCATTTTGGTATATAAGTACATGTTTATATCTATCTTGATTATTTTTTGCTGTTACCAGCAACCGTTATGTGAACAAAGTTATAATACCCTTGTGTACAAGTACGCTCGGGTATAAAAATAATCTTAACTGCCGAAATGTTGGCTAGTGGTGTCAAATGTTGAATCCATATGACAACCTGTTTTCGTGCAAACAAGGCATAAGTTTTGGAAATACGGTTGGATATCAACGTGAAACTCGAAATTCTTTAAATTTTTTATTGTGGTTGGAATGATAACTTGATTATCATTAATTTCTCCAAAGTTTTTAAACCATGTTGGATAACAACTTCAAAACTACACAATTTCAAAAAAAGTAGGTACAATATTTTTATTTTATTTTTGTTGGTTTAAAACTAAATTAGTTAGATCATAGTATTTTCAATTATTGTATTGCTACGAATTAGTATTAGTCCTTGTCGGCTGTCGCATCGCATTGTGTTTCGAAACGACTACGGAGCACTCACAAAATAATTAATGTAACTTTTTTGCATTGAAAGCCGCAGTTTGAGTGATTTCTACTACGTACTCAACCTCACGGCCAATGTTCTGCCTACGCCCATAATGTAAAATAGGCTTTGTCGGCATAAGCTTTCTAAGTTGTTTGCCTATGTATGTCAGCATGCATTATCATTCAGAAAACACAAGTACTTAAGTTGACTTGTTGAGAATGCGTCTTTGTTTGGGTTAATGCAAAATCACGCACACTTTTCTGCTCTTATGTGACAGCATGTGCTTTGGATATAAAACATATATGTATGTACATACATATGTATGTATATAGTATGTATGATATACATATTTAAATACATACATATACTCGTACATATGGGTAAGTGCAAGCGTGTGTATGTCAGAAAGTTACTTTATGTACATTAATGAGAGTATACATTGTGCTTTTAAAATAATAAAAAAAAAATGTATAAGAAATAAATCCTTGCGATAAGATGCGCGTTAATTCCTGGCATTTTACACAGGTTTCTATATGCATGAACATTTTTATGTACAGTTAAGGTTATTATTGACAAGATAAACGGTAGTAATTGTCAATATGTAAAAGTTTTTATAACCTTTGTACATATATGTACTATATTTACTATATAAGATGTATATGTAGATGAATAACTTCGTTATCCTTCAAATCGATAGCACGCCTATTCAGACTCCAAGCAAATACAAATAAATATGTACAATGTACGTAGCACATAAATTTATATCGGCGAACGCCAAGTGTCTTAACATTTTAGTTTGTTTGTTGAAAAGTTGGCCGATGCAGTAAAATACTTGAATGGCACTTATGTATGTATGTATGTATGTATTTATAAACATATACATACGTATATTACTTTCTTATGAACCGAACCATAAAAAAGTACCATTTTATTAATTAAATAAAATACAAATTTCGCTGAATGTTTCAAGGTCGCATAAAAAGATAATGTTAAATTTTTGTAGAAGATTTCCAAAGGGTGTTTTTTTTAGACGTGTGATTTTTAAGGAGGCAATACTTTTTCAGAGTTGTCTTTTTTGACAGCTGTTACTTGATTTATACTCAGTTTCGTTTGCCATTTCAAGGCGCCTTGGAAGAGAATATTCGGCGTGTTATTGCTGACGTATGTACGGCGCAGAAAATTGTTCCTCTCGGCTGAAATTTATTCGAGCATGCCGCATCGGTTACTTGCCCGAAATCATTTTTAAAACATAATGGCAAACCCTTGTCATTATAATAAAGCTAAATTCTTGAACATAGCATTAAATTGTATGCGTTTTATTTCTTCTTAAAAACCACATGTCTAAAAAAACACCCTTTATTATGATTTAAAAAATAAAATGGCAAAAAATGCAGGAATTACAGTCATCGTTTCAATAACGCTTTAATTGTTTCTTTCATTATTTTATAAGCTAACATAACATAAACATATTAATATATATGAGCATGAGCATCGAAGGAAGCTTTAATAGTGATACCACAATCAACTATAAAGTTAAGTCTAAGTGATCATCTGTGGGCTGCCACCTAACCTAACCCAAGCTAAAGCAGTGACCCTAAAATATTTTCTTTCAATGCGTGGCCCATATTGCTCGTATTCTCAGCTTCAAACACTAGATTTAGAAATTTCTTTACAATGAATATTTAAAAAAGTTACGAATCTACATTTAGCACTCTTTGAATGTCCTCTAACTCCAAATTCGTTATCAGCAACCCCGAAAACTCTGAGGAAATATGTACGTGTTGCAAAAATAGAATCAGTGAACCTATGTGCTTATGTATGTATGTACATATGTACATAATTAAGTCTTGCCATAAATTTAAATATTCAAAAATGCTTTAAAAATTGACGTAAACAAATTTTAAAAATGTATTTTGAAAAAAAAAATGTTTGCAAATTTTTTACAAAAATGGCTGAAATAGCCAATTTTTGGTAATTTTACATAGAATGTCTCAAAATGCTAACGTGGAGGACCATTTTGAACATTAGATTCGAAAAATGTTAATTTCGAGGTCCTACTTATGTACTTAGATATTGTCCTAAAATCCGATTTGCTATGTTTATAAGTAGGTCTCGCGGGAATAGATTAAGCAATAACTCATAAGTAATCCACTATTAGTCGAAGGTAATTTGTTCTATTGGCCTAGCTCCTTAATTTTAATATGATTTTATATAATAATATTGTTTACCTAGATATCAGAAAGTTTTTGCTTGCTATCTTGTTCAATAATGCACTTACGAAAAAATTATCAAGCCCGGGGAGCTACTACATACATATGTAGTTTGAATTTAAATTTTTTGTATTTCAGATTACGATAAATTTGCTCTTATTCAAATATATTTCGTTCTTATAAATAATCCCCAATCTTGGTTTTTTTGTTTTAAAGAAGTAGCTCCGATTCTTCGGTAACAAAATAATAAATTCTGACTCTAACAGGACTAAAGATAATAATACGAAACTGAGGTGAAAGACATTCATCATTTCCGATGAAAAATGTCGGAAACGAAATCCATATAAAATTTGTTCGGATTAGGCTTTCGAATAAGGTATATTTATGAAAATTAAAGATGTTGATAAGATGTTTCTGAACAACTTTTTATGAAAATTTGATAATTAACAAGTTATTATAGTTTGAAGTATTCCCTTCTCTTGCTTGAGCACAAACCCCACAGACCTACAAATTGTGAAATTTTTCAAGTTGAAACTACATTAAGTATGACATGATTTTCTTGTAAAGTAGCATCTATCCGAAACATTTGTGTATATATTAAAAATGTGTCTCCCTATTTGGTTTGATAAGGCAAAAATGCATAAAGTGCCATTAAAAAATGTTCACCTCTTCACTGATTTCTAACAAATTTTACCACTTTTAAAATATTGCATAAATTTTCGCAACCTTTGGGTTGCTTGAGGCATATCTACCCGTCGTTATACGCGTTTTATACCTAACTAAAGAAGTGTTTTGCTCCCAAATGCAGATATATATAATATATATGTATGTATGTATGTATGTATGGATGTATGTACATATATAATATTATTTGAAATAGGAAATCGTCGATTTGTACTATGATATATATCATGAGATCATAGGAATGGATATATGTACGTACATATGTATGTACATGCATGAGTGCATATTGTCTGATGTAGAAACTTACATTCATATGGACGAATACATATACATACAAGTTCCAAGTAAAAAAAAATACAATATTCTGAAATCACAGTATTAAAGAAACAGTAATTTTTCGCTTCTAAACATAAATGAAACTATCTTAAATTCACTTTAAATAAAAAAACTACGACAATAGTGCTTCTAAAGAGTTTATACACATTCTTGACTTCACAAAAAGTACTACATATTTCACTCACATTATAATTAATTTTGCTGTAGTTGTGGCTTTTTCAGATTTTTTTTTTACCCGTAAACGTTGTTTCTTTCTGTTTGTTGATAATTTAACAATTCATTAAACTAAACTAAATACGAACTATATACGTACATACATATATGTTTCCTCCTGCAATGCACATGTGCATATACAAAATTAACAAATCGCCTTATATTGTATGCATTTATGTATAGGCTTAGAGCCGAATTTGTCCCGCTTTTCGGCTGCCAATCCCCAAAAAGCACTGAATGCCTTGCTTCGCGTGAGAGAGTATACAGCGAATGCACATTGTCCACTCCCTTGGAGACAGCAAACTTAACTGATGCTGCCTGCTGTTGGTACATACTTAGTACTTCGATTCTTTCGCTGTTGGCGGTGTAATGCTGCTGCTACTAACATTGTTGGGGCTTTTGAGCATTTCGCTCTGACGAAGCGGTTTGTTTAGGAATTTTCTTAAAAGGCGTTTTCACTCGACTCAGTGGCATGGATAAATTTCGTTGTGTGAAAAATTAAAGGATACCTTCCAAAGGAATCAGAAACTTATATCCTTTTGAGAAATCTCTAGGTTTAAGAACATTAAGAATTTCTTAAATTTAAGCTTCGTACAGATAGAGCCTTAATTGAGGCAATTAGTAAATTGTCTTCGTGTATTTTGAGTGGACAAAGTTTATTAATTCAGCGCTTTCTGAGCGCCGCATTATCATTAAATAAAGAACGAACTTACTTTCACATAAATATTTTAAACCATTGCATACTTTGTCGATATCTGCGTTTTATAAAAAAATAAAATCACTAACCCCCTCTATGCCTGGCACTGTGTTTGCGTTCGGCCATTCCTTTTCACTCTCATGCGTTTGTAATCGCTACTCGCGCAGGGCGTATGGTGTAACCTATAATGGAAAATGATTCGGAAGAGAGTAAAATCACTGCGTTTGGTTATACAGAGCTGTTATGTTTAATGTTTGAGTTTTGACATTTTAATGTTCAATAAAGGAAATGGGTTGACCCCATACATATGTACATACATATATCCTACGTCAGCGACTAAAAACCTCTCTAATCGAGAGTAAGTAAACAAACTGAGTGTCAAAACAGCTTAATTGTGCTTTCGAACAAGGCTGCCGCCTTTAGATGTACGTATAAAATAACTCAATTTTTTTATAGAAAGACATTTAGGTTTGGTAGGGAGACTATAATTTTGGAGATTATCTACATAAGTATCTTTATACTGTTAGCCCCTCTCTTTGTTCGGACTTGGCTCAAAAATCACTGAAATCGCATTGTTAATAAAAGTCCTCTTTATGAATCGATTTTGTTGAAAATCCAAATTGCACGCAATTAGCATGAAAGTTCACAAAACATAAACCCGCTAGGTGATAAACATAAAGGCAGCTCAATAGTCCGATCTGGTTCAAAATTAGAATGTATAGTAACTACGTGAAAGAAATTAGCTCTGCAAAAAAAATAGACATATGTGTGTACATACATATGTACATATGTAGGTACATACTAACTTTATAATAATAATTAAAAATGTTGATCCGATTCCTATTACCTGTGGTCTAAAGTATAATAATAGCTCCATTAATCAGTTAAAAACAAAAATATTTCACCAAATAGGAGGACAAGTTTTGACTACCGAAGCAAGCCGGTACTAGCTAGCTCCAAATAAAATTTGACTAGTTTAAATGATTAATTTTTCTTTTGTTTAGAATTTACCTTTTTCATTTAAAATACAGTTCATTCTCTAAAAACTTAAAACTTTATAAAAAATTTGTGATAATTTCATATTTCAAATTTAAGAATTATTTTCAGTATGCAGTTTTATACTCCATTCAATTAAGTACAATATAGTGTGGCTTTTAAGATGCTCCAAATAACCGTTAATTTTTGACAATTTTTTTACTGACGCTACTTCGTAATTTCCTCTATGTATATAGAAAAAAATCATAAGATATTTTTATTTTTGAAAAAATTTTAAACTTTGAATACGTGCTTGGTTCATATGCATATTCATATATACACTTATTATTGTATTGAACCACAAAATGTTTCTGAAATGTGGAACGTCGAAGCTTGCAACTCTGTAGGACAAATGGCATTGTCCCCACCATTTACTGTTTTATCAATTTCCTCAATGGAAACTCCTAAATTCAAATATATGTATGTATGTACGTTGGGTATTTTCTTCTATATACGAGTAAATTTTGATTCTGATGATGCTCAACACCCCTGACAAAAAAATTTTAATAAATCAACTGCACTTTTTACCCAACTGAAACTTGCACTTTGATTGGGCTACAAAACTGCATACCCAGAACTTTCCTAAAAATCTTGAATAAAAAGTTTTAAATGTTGATGACAATTTTTAGAAATTTTGGTTAATTTTTACGAATTTCGTATACGCTTTGAAACATTTATTTTATATGGTTTCGGTTAGATCCTACGGAATTTTAAATTAAAATTAAATAAATAAATTTAAGTTTCAAGAAATATTATTTTAAAATTTGCAAAAATTGTTTGTGAACAACTGTATGTACAAATAATTATAATTTCAATTGCTTTGACATTATTCAACTTTCTTTTGTTTTACAAATGGTACAATAAATAGGTGGTATAATGTGAGCAGCTGATTGAAGTTTTTTCTTATATGTGGTCCATAAGAAGCCAATCTTTGTACACAAAAAAAAACTTTGTTTACATTTTGAATATTTCTAATTTCTAATTTATACAAATTTTGCATTAACGTGCTATGGGAAACATACATGACGCTTTCTGTAAACAGTTAAGTGCGTTTCGACCATTTTTAAAAATTTTTGAAGGCATACCGGTGAGTCTCCTGAATTTTGTGGCCAGGACCAATGTTTCGTGAGGATCCATTGTAGGAAGATGCGTCTTGCATTGTTTGCGTTGAATACAAATGTATTTTTTAAGCAAAATGTAGAAACGCGTGCATTTTTTTACATTAAGAATTAGCAAACTCATTAAATTTGATATATCTACATATGTATTTTGAAGGGTTGGTTGAATTATCTTTAATGCTGCTACCTGTTTAATGCGCCTTGGTTTTACCATTACTTAAATTTCTTTTCATTTATTTAATTTGGTTCTGGTTTTCTGAATAACAATGTGTTTGTTGTATGAAATATTTTTCATGCAAAGTGATTGTGCTTCATTGACATTACATGGAATGAAATGTGATTGATTCAGAATTTTAAAGCTTAATTAATACGAGTAAAGAAAATTTAAAATTTAGTATAACGAAATAGTTTGGAATTTTAATGAAAAGTGGTTAAAATATTATTAATTTTGTATTTACATACATTGAAAAAAAATCGAAATTAATGTAAAATAAGTTGTCAATATTTGAATTTTGTATTGAGCGCAGCTGTTCATGTAACTTTAACATACACACATACATATGTACGAGTATGTGATATTTATGCGAAGCTACTTCGAGGTGGCTACTGTGCAAACTCGTCTGCCGATAAAATGCCGGTCTCTCTCTCGACCGATATTCAACTAACTGAGAACTGTAGATACAGTCATTTAATAATACCCGCTGCAAATTATCTTATCAATGCGTCCCTATTTTTAGACAACACTCGATTAGTGGGTACATACATACATACATACATACATACATACATACATACATACATACATACATACATACATACATATGATCCAATGTCTGTGACCGACTAACAGGCTGAGAGGTTGTTGACTACGCCGGAGCCTGCGAGATGGCAATTCCAAATCATTCACACGACAGGGTACGATTTGCTATTTGTGTGTGTCCGAGAACCACTGTGCACCGATGTATAGCTTCACTAGGGATGTCAATTTTGGGCAGTTTGTTGATCCCGGGATTTTCGAGATATGAAAACGAAATCCCGAGACAATCCCAGGATCCCGAATTTCATGAAGTTTTTATTCGTAATTTTTAATTTGCCAAAAAATGTAACACGTCTATAATCGTTGTATTATAGAAGTATACAAAATAACATTAATATAACATAGATAACGGTTTGTTGTAATTCGTTTATGTATTTATTGGTCTTTTCAAGAAAAAAGGTAATAAACGTAAAATTTGACACACATTCAAATAATAATTTCTACTTCAAGTACAAATATACTCGTACATACATATTTGGTACAGAAGAAGCACTGCTGCGCCTCAACACTTGTTGGTTGGATTGTCGACAATAAGTTAAATGCTCTCTGTAGGACATAGCCTTTATCGCCTCATTACAAAAACTATAAATTTATTTTACCAAGCCGTTTGATAAATCGTATGCCTTTTGATTATTGGACAATTGCGAGCTGCTCGCTAAAACTTGATGCAATTTATTTTTGAGACTTTCTGCTTCATCCACTTCAGGCACCTCGTCGTTAGTTTTACTAACATCGCTTTCATAATGACGCTCATTTTCTACTCGGGTGGGATATACTACAGCTCATTTATAATGGCCTTAAAGGAGTTACCAATCTGTGTTATTTGTCGATTGTAAACACTCTAAGTTTGGCTGCTGTGGTCGAGTGGGTAGCGGTGCGTGCTATAACTCGATATGCCGCTGAGTTCGGGGTTCGAATCTCAGTCAGGGCAAGTAAAATCTTAATCATAGAAAAGTTTTTTTCTAATGGCGGTCACCCCTCGGCAGGCAATGGCACACCTCCGAGGGTATTTCTGCCATGAAAAAGTTTCCCATAAAATACATCTGCCGTTCGGAGTCGGCACAAAACTGTAGGTACCTCCGTTTGTGGTAGAATATAAAGACGCGCACTACAAATGCTAGGAGAAGCTCGGCCAACCACTGAGCTTATGTAGTGTAAGCGGCAAATTATTATTATTATTAAACTCTCTAAGGCTTTGTTTTACCCTTGAAAAGGGCATTTTTATGAACAATACACTTTTTTTTAAATTCTTTGTTTTCTACAATTCTAGAATTTGAATAGACTTATCCCGTGATATTTGGGAGGTAAAAAAGACCGGGATTTCGGGATTAACATGCCGAGCCTACACATATGTACAAATGTGCATACGAGTGTGTTAATTAAGGCGTTTCATTTTGTTTAGCAAAAAAAAATAAATGGGAAATATTTGAAGACTTTTGGAACGAAGACAAAAACTATGATTTTCCCTAATATGGCGTGCTTGAAATATATTATATAATCGACCTTAAGCGATACAATTTCTTGCTTGGCACGCTATGTTGATTTCGATCAAAATCGCTCAGGCGGTTTTTGGTACCAATGAAGTAAGCCCGTCCGAAGTCGGTTGCAACAACTCTGACACAGGCGCTCATTTTCAACTCTGTTTTCGATGCTGCATTATCAAAAGATATACCGAAGTTTTTATCATGAATTCGGATAAAATACACTTCCTTAATAACTACTTCTCGTAAGTGTACCTTTGCCTGTCAATACAACTTAAACTCAAACAGGTGCAACCCCAGATAAACCCCAATAAAATTTATGTATCTTGATTTTGCAATTTTTTTTCTTCAGATCGTCCAAGCCTAAATTGAGAGTTCTTCAAAAGGGTTTGATTTGATTCAATGGAGCGATTTGAGAACGTAGTACGTAGTGCCTTCAACGTACTATTGGCGGGTTATGCATTGATCATTTTTGAACTAATATGATTTTCTTTCAATTTAAATACCTAGATATAAACACATAGAAATGTTATAATTTTTGGCCACTTTTACAAAATAAGTCTAAAGTTTGCAACCTCAAATATGATCCAATATTCTTTGTAATTCATATACATATGTACATACATTCATATGTTTATGTGAATATCTAATACAACACCAAGCCTCTTACAAAAACCACTATCTTGGAAAACCGAAACACCCTAATGTACATATTTTTAAATATCCAACTACTAATACATATATAAGATTAAAGCTGATCGCAAGAATCCGGTCTGCTGTTCTCTCACGCTCTCCAACATATCGCTCAGAATCATTTCATAGCGAAACTTATAAAAACAAAGTGCAATAACTGCCGTTCACAAGTTGTTCGAAGCTCAGCACCGCGCAATTATTTTCCAGCTTTATTTCTAGCACGCGATTAAAAATAAAATAATTAATAAAATGGGTAAAATTGTTTTGTTCGGTATGGATGCCAGCCCACCAGTTCGCACTGTCCTGTTGACTTTAAATGCCCTAGACCTGCCGTATGAATATAAAGTGCTGAATCTACTGGAGCAGGATAACAAATTAGAGGAATATCGTAAAATCAATCCACTTGGTACAGTACCTGCGCTGCTGGACGATGGCCACGCAATCTCAGATTCACATGCCATTATCGCCTATTTGGTAAGCAAATATGGCAAAGATGATTCGCTTTATCCGAAGGATCTCGTAAAACGTTCACTTGTCGATCAGCGCTTATATTATGATACCGGTGTCGTTTTTGAGCGCGCACTTCGAGGCACAACAAAACCAATTATTTTCAACAATCAAACTGAAGTGCCCCAATCTCAGATTGATATCATAGCTGATGTTTATAAAACAGTGAATGGTTTCTTAAAGGAGCATCCTTATGTTGCCGGTGATCATCTTACAATCGCCGATTTTTCACTCATATCGGCGATAAGTTCATTGCTAGTGTATTTGGATATCGATGCTGCTAAATATCCGAAATTGCTTGCGTGGTTGAAGCGGGCGGAAAAGTTACCCAACTATGAGAAGGCGAACGGCAAAGGTGTTAAGCAATTTTACGATTTAATCAAATCAAAGAATATAAAAATTGTGTAAAAGTGGGTGTAGGCAGCGACTTGCTTGTGTACATACATATATTTGAAACGAATTAAAAAAAAAATACATATATAGTATATATAGTAAATAATACATATATGTTTGTATATACAATGATACATTATGTATATAAGTTGTTTACAATTCATTAACATTCTCCTATCCACTTTTGAAATGTCTCGGTGTAGTATTTAATTAATTAATAATGAGTACTGGAAAATGCATTTGATAAACAAACATACTTTTACATACATACATACATACATACATGCATATATTAATACTTTGTTTTCTATGCGATAATAAAAAAATATTATGAAATTGCAAGACATAAAAATGCTATGTTATAAAATGTTAGACTGTACTTATGTTGAATTTTAAAAAATCTACATATTTTTGACATTGTAGGAAGAGTTCTAAATTTCAATCTGATAAAAAGTAGTCTGCGTAAAAAAAAATTAAGACATTATTCGGACGATGACCCCTTACCTCTAAGAAGTCTTCGTGCGTATTTACACCTCAGAAGGTACAGAACAAAAGTACGGTAATTTGGTTTATTTCACAACACCGATATTAAGATTGGATTAGTTTCTAATATACCTTAACGAAGTGAACACCTGAATGAAGTTCTTCCAAGCCCTTGCTCTAGGCCTTCTTAGGATGTCATCCGTTTGAACCTCACCAAGGTGAGCGCCTGATGTTTGATACGTCTTCATTAAAATGGCTTGGAGTCAGTGAAACGTTTAAGAGTCTAATCCCTTTCGATACGTTCCTGAGGAGCGTCATGCTGTACCCCGTTCCCGTTGCACTTTAATAAACGAGCGCATTTGGACGGGAGTCAAAGCCCTTGAAAAGCTACTGTTAATGGTCCTCCGCTGGGCTTACCAACTTTGGGGAATGTAAATAAAACTTTATGTCAGCCTATATCCTTCAAAATATTATTTCATCTACCCACAGACAGGCTTCTAAAACCAATACACATTTCGAGTTAAGTTAACGAATAAATTTGCTAGAAACAAATAGAAAGATGGAATTAAATAAACCTGTTTCAATATACATTTGTACTTGTTCTGCATTATTTTTTTTTCTTGGAATTGTAAGCCTATGAGAAGACAGAAAACTTTGTCAGTTAATGTTAAGTAATTTCACAAGATTGGGTAATGAGCAAGAAACCGAAAAATTATTGTTAATACAAATATTATTTTCAAGTGCGATACCAGGAACTACATAGGTAAGTAGTTCGGGTACTTGAAGATTGTGTTTAAGTTGTTTAGATATTTGAAGTGGCTAAGCTTTGTGACTCAACGCTTTATAAACTCTTTAAGCCTAAACGTATTGGAAGTTTTTGGCAGTTTTTTACCAAAATCTATAAATTACTAAACGGACGATTTTTGTAGATGCTGAAAATGAAGCCTCTTAATGAAAACACACTTTTACCTTTACTTCTCAGAAAGTATATTTCTTATTGTAGATATTTTAAAAGCATTGTCATCCATATATTAGTACATATGTATGTCCGACCTGTCCTCGCAGAATTTTCATACGAAAAGTGCTCCAGCCTAATGTACATACGCTTACAACAGTTACAAACATACATACATTCACACTTATGAATATTCATAAAACAGTTGTCAAATTCAAACTGTACATCTGGTCAAATATATATACAAGGTGGCGCAAAATAAAACTTCCGATGTTGGCTTGAGCGTATGTTAGACGCGATTGGCGTTCAGCAGCTAACAGCTGATGCACCGTCTGGACTTTTTACGGAAACATCTTCAAATCTTGTACCAAAATTCGCTGTAAAGACCGTCGACTGATACCCATTTGCGTGGCACGTCGTCTCGTAGATGTCGACGGCGCTTCCATGACATCCTCGGCTACAGTAGCAATATATTCTGCAGAACGGCTACTCCGGGGTCTGCCACGCCTGGCAGCATCTCGTGTTGTGCCAGTCTCTTCGAGGCGAGCTGCTAAACGTCGCAGTGTTTCACCAGTAGGCGTTGGACGGCCAGGAAATCTGCGACGAAATCACCGACCGATTATTGGTCAAATAAATAGTCAGCAATATTCCGCGTTCTGGAGCAGTGTAGCGTAACATTGTTTATTAACGTGTATTTCGCATGTGTCAAAACAGAACTGACATTAGGGACCAATCGCAAAATTTATAGCATTTTCTGATAGGAGGATTACTTTTGCGCCACCTTGTATATTTTATACCATCTATTTTATGAGTAATAAAGAAAATTTGAATTTCCCGGCAATTACTGTATTCTATTTTTTATGATTTTTTTACTGATCCGCGAATAACGGCAGTATGTTTTGCGCTATTGAAAGTTATTGGGTTCATTTGCTGTCCGTCAGAGTTTATGGTGGCATATGCCCAGTTCAAATTTTTCGGTACTATAACTGACCCATATTACACATATTTATGTGCCGCCTTTATTTATTTTAAATCAGCTACTACATTTCAATGGATATACATACATACCTGTGTGTGTTTTTATTTAATTATAAGTGACCTGCCTGTTTCTACATCAATTACAATAGAGAGGATCTTTTGTATTTAATTTAATAACAAAGACACGCAACCGATAGTCGATATATGTACTATATTTTCTTCATATAAAAGCAATTGTAAAAGTATGTACCACTGTATATTTATTAGGTAGCAGCAGTAAAGAAATTAAAACAAGTTTAAAAGCTCTGTTTTGGTTTTGCTTTTATGAGCTTAAGTTTAAAAAATATATTATAAACCTGTTTGTTTACTTTTCTGTTGGCCTGGTAAATGTTAATTTTACAATTTTTATTGAGCTCAAGGCCAGTTTATGGAAGATTTTTGTGAAAAAATGGTTGAAATTATAGTACTTTATTTTTATTAAATTAATGAAATTTATTTTTCATAACCACTTTTCCCATGCTTTGAACCCGGGAGCTCGGAGTTGCAGAGCCAATACTCTACATATTGTGCTACGCTAGCCGAGTTGGCTGTTGTGTTTATTTTATCTTCCTTAAACAAACCAACTACAAACGAGAGCAACTAATCTGCTGCTATTTAACTTGTTTGTTAATTTAATTAATTTAATAAAAAGAAGTCTGATGAGGAAATGTGGTGATTTCCGAAATAATACTATAATTTCTACCATTAAAAAACTGTTGTTGTTTTTTCACAAAAATCTTCCATAAGCTGGCCTTGAGCTCAATAAAAACCAATTTTAGAAAAGTGGTTATATAAAGATTGTTTGTAGTTGCTTTTGTTAATTTTGCTTCTAGTTGCAGAAGGAATAGAGTTCCATACCCTTATGTCATTGACAAAAAACAGTCTGGTTGAGTTCTTTTAATTAAAACATGGTACAATTAAATATTAAGACCGTTCTGACTTAGGAAAAATTAATTGCGGAGTCTTTATGCATAACAGTCTGAAGAGAAAGACGCAAATTCTATCTTTTAAATATTCATTAAACTCGCATCCTAATAATTTAAGCCTCCAAGCTGAAATATGATCAAATTTTCGTACTCCAAAGACATAACGCGTGACATGATTGAATACGGTATCGATTTTATGAGACGACCTGGAGTCAAGCTTGCTATAAACCACCTCAGAATATGTAATAATAGGCAAAATGAATTGAAGAGCAAGTTTTTGTCGTATTGATTTAGGAGTAAATGATGCCGAATGCCTTAAACTCCTTAGTGTAACGTATATTTAGCTTGAGACAGAGTTAGTATGATCAGCGCAGCTAAGACTACTATTTAATACAAAACCTAAGTTAGTTATTTTTTCAACAAACTTTAAAGAATTGTTGCTAAGGTAAATAGAAGGAATGCTGTTAAAATTTAGCTTTTTCTTGCACACAGGCAGAACATACGATTTTTCGGGGTTAAGACTTAGACCATTATCGGCAGCCCATCGAGAGATAGAGCATAAGTCTGTGTTTAAATAAGAGCTGACATTTCACACTGTCCTATTTGAACCAGATAAATAAATCTGAAGGTCATCAGCATATGCATGCATGCCAACATGTCGACATATTAAATATATCATTTATAAATGCACTAAAAAGCAGAGGGCCTAAAATCGACCCTTGGGGAACACCACACATCACAGGTTTTGTCTGTGAGACTACCGAGCCGATTCTTACACGTTGGGTAACTTCGCATAAATGACAGAGTATTTTTACCAAATCCAAAGTAGTAATCGAGCTTTGAGCAAAGCAATGAATGATCAACTGAGTCAAATGATTTAGAGAAGTCAAGTAAGCACAGCAGGGATATATCACCGTTGTCAAAAGATATTCGCAAATCGTCCATAATTTTAACCATCGCTGTTAAACATCCATGTTTTGGCCTTAAACCAGATTGAAGGGGCGATAACAAGTTTTTAGCGGATATTTGCAAAGATATTTGTTCAGACATTAAAGACTCGAACACTTTCGACAAAGCGGACAGGACACTAATCGATCGAACATCAGTACATGAGCGTGCGTTTTTTGCGATTGGACACAAAGAGGCAACTTTCCATGCTTCCGTTTACATACATAAATGTGAAATAGAAAACGTTTCCAACTTTAAAATTTTCCTTCACTATTTTCTCATCGTGGCCGCTGTGGTCGAAATGATAGCGGTGCGTGCTATAACTCGATACGCCGGTGAGTTCGAGGTTCGACTCTTAGTTAGGGCAAACAAAATCTTAATCATAGAAAAAGTTTTTTCTAATAGCGGTCACCCGTCGGCAGGTAATGGCAAACCTCCGAGGGTATTTCTGCCATGAAAAAGCTTCTCATTAAATACATCTGCCGTTCGGAGTCGGCACAAAACTGTAGGTCACTCCGTTTGTGATATAATATAAAGACGCACACCACAAATGGTAGGAGAAGCTCGGCCAAACACTGAGCTATATAGTGTAAGCGCCAAAATTATATTATATATTTTTTCAACTGGTCAGCTGTATTATTGGAGGTTACCCTTGGTTCGTTTTGATGGAAAATTCGTGCGATTCAGGCAATGACATTTTTTCGATACGAACAAGAGAGTAAGGGGCCTTTACTTGAATGCAAATCTTTGCGAAAAGAAATTGCACTGTCCGAATTTGTAACTTCCTCTCAAAATAAAATGTAATACGGAGAACATACGCGGATATAAGAACTCGTTTAATAGTCATGGAAAGTTTTCTTGGATCCTTGCTTTTTCTCGCACAACTTTCAACGATAACCTTTATCACGACTTTAATGCACTCAAAACATATCATTTTTCTGCTTTAAGGCTATCTATATTATCAACTAATTTCATCGGGGCATGTAAAAGCGAAAATCGTAGAAAAAGACGCGCATCACAAATGGTTGGAGAAGCTCGGCCAAGCGTCGAGCTATTTGGCCTAAGCGCCAATTATAAATGTGTAAACTCGTTTGTAGATAAGCCAATTGCACAATTTGTTAGTATTTATTATTTAATTCCGATAAGCAATGAACATATGTTCACTGTTATAAACGATAATCGCGTAAACTTGCACCTTTTACTTCCTTGAATGAAACGAAATAAGATTTTATGTATGTATGTATGTACACATGATCTCGGTGCGAGTATTATCAGGCAGTCACCCAATCTAAATCCAATATTATTAGCACATTCACGGCCAAGTTTTCTTTAATAAATTAATCAATTCACTATGTGCTACATTTGTACATACAGTATGTCAAGTAATTGTTTGCAAAATTAAAAATTGCAATAAAATTCGAGTTCGACAATTCACAATTCTAAGTAGGCGATGTAACGTAAGCAAAATAAAACTAAGGGGTTGAAAAACTGCGAAATTGTATATGTATCGACACTTTGCAGTGAAGAAGCGAGTTAGAACCAATCATATTATTTCTTTTTCAGTTGGTTTATTTTAATTATTACAAAGGAAAATCAACAAAATAACTTACAGAAATGTTCTCAATTAAGCAAAGAACCATCTACAATATTATAAGCCGCGCTAAAAAGTTCTAGAGGCCGACCAAAGAAGTTGGCAATAAGAGATGAAAGTAGGATTATACATTCAACTGCAAACAATGCTCAAACTAGCACCTGAAAGCTTGCCCAAAATTTAAAATACGACTACGGTGTATAGTAATCGCATGTAATAATTCGACAAGTACTCAAGAAGCACAAATATTCCTAGAGAATTGCGCGGCGGAAGCCACTGCTGGCTTCACAGACTGTTTGCAAAAGGATATCAATTGCTATTTCCCAAATTTCCAAGCTAATGGATTTTTCGAGCGACGAGTTTTTTGCGATCAAACTAAAGTAATGCTGTATAACCACGATGGGCACAACAAATTTTGGAGAAAACCGCTCAC
This sequence comes from Philophylla caesio, assembly GCA_963971545.1. Lineage (NCBI taxonomy): Eukaryota > Metazoa > Arthropoda > Insecta > Diptera > Tephritidae > Philophylla > Philophylla caesio. The sequence goes on along the minus strand of OZ020606.1, from coordinate 95,666,434 downwards.
AGCCCTTTAAAATAAAAATATAATACCCATGGCACATACAATACATCCCATATTTCTAGTAAAGGCTTTGATATTTTTAACGGAAATAATGATAAAAGAATTTTATTTGGATATTTTGCCAAACGAGGTAACTAAAAGTCCAAAAAAATTTGTCTTTGAAGACCCCCAAAATCCACAAGAACTGAAAGATAAGCTATATCTAGATAACGACCCCAAAAATAAACCGCTGATACTCGTAAGTATGACTTGGCTGCTTTATAACTGCAACAAAGTAATAGACACGCCTTCTCAAAGTCCAGACAATAACCCAATATAAAATTTGTGGACATACTTCTAAAGAAAAGTTGGAAAATAAATAAATTACGTAAAAAGGAATGGGTGAAGATACACGAGTAATTGTTTTTTTTTTCTTTTTCTCTATTTCTTTCTCTTTATAACATAAACTTTTTTTATTTATATTAAAAACATATTCGCTTCCTGAACTCGAATTTTATTGCAATTTTTAATTTTGCAAACAATTACTTGACTTACTGTATATACATAGGTACGTACATATGTACATACATTTGTATATGCTGTATAAGTATTGCCATTCCCTACATTCTTGCCCTAGCTATGTATATAAATATATACGTACTCATAGTTATATATGTACACTAGAGATGTCAATTTTGGGCATGATCCCGGGATTTTCGAGATCTGAAAACGAAATCCCGGGACAATCCCGAATTTTACGAAGTTTTAATTCGTAATTTTTAATTTGACAAAAAAATTTAACACGTCTGTAAACGTTGTGTTATAGAAGTATACACAATAACATTAATATAACAAAGAAGAACGACTTGTTGTAAATCATGTATGTATTTATTGGTCTTTTCAATTTATACTTCAAGTACAAATATACATATTTAGTACATAAGCAAATGCCTCTCTTTCTGAAGCCATGTAAAAGTAATTTTGAGTTAAATGAACCACTCCGTAGTTTGTGTCAGAATTTTAACACTCACTCCGGTTCGTTTGATATTTCAGACTCACTTTTTTACATAAAGAAAACTATACTCAATGCTCTTTATAATTAATACTTACATACATATATATTACTATTCGATCAGCTGATGAGCATTTGTTCTGTAGCTGAACAGGTTTAGATCTCGACACTTAACAACCTCTGCTTTTCATGACTCGGCGCAACATATATTAAAAACAAAAAAAAAATTTTTTATGATACAAAATTTAAAAAATAAATGGCTATTAAATTCACTGTTTTCTACAATTCCGGGATTTGAATAGACTTATCCCGGCATTTTCGGGAAATGAAAAAGGCCGGGATCCCGGGATTGACATGCCTAATGTACACATTAAGCGTGTGAAGCTCCGCTCCAATCACGGCAATATAAACAAAGTCCACATCGCTCCGATGCAAACACCAGCAATTGCTATTTCAAAGCGACAGTTTCACAGTAGCAACCAAAACGAGCGGCGACGGTGGCGACAGCAGCGCTTCAAATCCATTAAACCATCTTTATTTCATTAATCAAGTCCACAAGTCTACCGCAAACAATCGGTAATAAAATATTCTTCTGCAAAATGGGTAAACTAGTGTTATATGGTCTCGACCCTAGTCCACCGGTGCGCGCTTGCAAGTTGACCCTGGCTGCACTGGGTCTACAATATGAATACAAATTAGTGAAATTGCTTGATGGTGAACATCGAACAGCCGAATTTATACGCAAAAATCCACAGCACACTGTACCGTTGCTCGAGGACGATGGACAATACATTTGGGATTCGCATGCTATTATTGCTTACCTCGTACGTCGCTATGCCAAGGATGATGCACTCTATCCCAAGGACTATTTCAAGCGTGCCGTTGTCGATCAGCGACTTCATTTCGAATCGGGTGTAGTGTTTCAGGGTTGTTTGCGTAACATAGCTTTGCCGTTGTTCTATAAGGATGAAAGCGAAGTGCCGCGGGCAAAAATCGATGCCATTTACGAGGCTTACGACTTTCTTGAGGCCTTTCTTGGCGATCAGTCATATCTATGTGGCCAAACAATAACTGTAGCCGATTTCAGCAACATTTCTACAATATCCAGCTTAATGGGATTGGCGCCAATCGATGCAGCTAAAAATCCAAAATTGAATGCTTGGCTTAAACGCATGACCCAGTTGCCATACTATAATCAAGCGAACGGCTATGGCACCCAAATGCTAATCGATATGTTGAAGGAGAAAGTTAAGGGGATTATATAAGTGATGTGGGGCCACATGAAATCTTTTGAGATACGAGTTGTTTGCGTAGCAATAATTTTATTTCATTCAAATAAATTGAACGATAAGTGTTAAACCATTTACAGCGTGTGAGTGTAATTAATGTATTGCATACATACATATGTACGTAAGTACATACATACATATTAGTAGATATATAGGAGAATAGTGACTTTATCTAACAATAATCATGTATTTTTGATATGCCTATAAAATAATAATAAAAATAATAATAATAAATTAGAAATATGAAATTGTATTTAATTAAATTTAGTTGTGTTTGCAATAATCTCGACCCTTCAGCTTCTACAATAATCGACAGACTAAATGGGAGGGCAGAGTATGATGAAATGAATATTCGTATGTACATATCCATTAGGGTGGGTCAAATGGTATGGGTCAAAAAAAGTCGACGTTTGGTAGGTACCCCCTAGTTGTGTTTTATAAATCATTTTAAGCAACTTTTCCAATGGAAGTATGGTTTTATTTTGAATTCCGAGCCCCCCAATTTTTAAAAATAGGTATTTTTTCGTCCTTTTCAAGATTCGACGTGGACACAGCATTGAAAAAAGGATTACAATATTTTGCTATGTATGTGTAAAGGGGTTTTTTGGTACGAAAAAACCGAATTTGACATTGGCTCGGCGATAAAATTATGTTTTGATACTCAATTTGAACAAAAAAGGCTTAAGATGGACGAAAATGGCACAAAAACCGGACTATTTGTATGGAGAGTACCCTCATTTTTCATCATGATGACTTAAAATTTAGCACAAATTTTGTTTTTTACAAAAAAAAAAAGATAATGAAACTTACAGTGCAATACAATAAAAATTAAGGGTACTTCACCTACAAGATTTTCGATTTTTAGCCTTTTTCTGGCCAAAAATTTAAAAATTTGTATGGAAAATATGTTTATTTTCTAACGGAATGACTTGGAACTTGCTGAGATTGTAAAGTTCAGTTAAAATGAGAGATTCTAGAGTTCTCGTTATGATGTTGCAACTACTACTATAGATTTCAGATAGAAAATGGAACCCTCTGGAAGACAGAAATTTAGATCTTCCTCTATCTACTCGCTAAATGAACAGAACATTTTTTTATCACAGTTTTTTTCTTCAGAAATTCAACTCTAAAGATGGAAACATATGTTAAAAAAACAAGAAGCAATAAAGCATTCTCTAATATTTCAATTTCTAAATACATAAAAATAACGTATTTTTAAAAAAAACGTGGCAGTGCAGTTCACCGACGTTTTATTAGCAATGTTGTTCGACGATGAAAAAAACATATGTACGCGACTTAGCTCTAAAAAAAATTGTACACTACCGCAACCATGTGGATAATCCGATGCAACTGAGAGCTTACATATAAAAAACCTATCTTGAACTTCAATTGCACGGATTATACGAATATGATTGATATGAATGATAATTCAATCATATTCGAACCACCGTTTACTCTAAGCATCCCTTATGAACATCTAGAACAATATCTGGAAAATGATGATCGACCGCTACCTGATCCAAAAATTCCGTTACACATACAAGCAACGGAAAGACATGTTCAATTGCTAGCTAGCGTGTCCAAACGAGTTTTAGAACAGAAACGAGAAGAAGTGATGGCAGTGACATTAGAAAGCCGTAAAAAATTTCCTAAACTTGACAGCAAGAAAGACTTTCAAGAATAAATCCTTCTCGCTTCTTACAATATTCAATTGCATTTTTTCATTTATATTTTATATAAGTTTTTATCTTTAAGGTTGGAATTGTAAAGAATAATAAATTTGAAATGAGAAAAATAGGCTTTGTTCATTTAGCGAGTAGATAGAGGAAGATCTAAGAAAAGGAAAAAAAAAAATACCAATTTTTAAAAATTGGGGGGCTCGGAATTCAAAATAAAATCATACTTCCATTGGAAAAGTTGCTTAAAATGATTTATAAAACACAACGAGGGGGTACCAAACATCGACCAAAAATTTAACCCACCCTAATATATGTACATACATGTAACAGCATACCACATCACATCATGTTGTCACATCACATAACATTTACCCGTCATCACGTTATAAAATGTACCAATCATGCTGTTTTTTTTTTTTATTAATTTTCACTGAACGAGCAAATAGAAGAAAATTTCACTTAAACAGCCGCCACTAACTTAAGAGTCGACTTTATCTTGAATAGTAACGCGGCATTATTTATACTTTCTTTGCATTTAAAGTGTATGTTGGTTTGCTTTTTTTTTTGCAAAAATCTGTCTACTTAATTTTTGTGTTATTATTTTTTTTTTTTTTTTAACGGGCGATAAATATTCGAATATGGTTCCAAAGTTTTTTTTATTCCTACTTTCATTTTATTTTCCATTTAAAAAAAAAATTGGTTCAAAGGTTATCTGGAGGCGAATACACTTTACTAAAATTGTATGACCTATAAAACGTGCATACTCAAAATTATTCTACAATATTAAAAAAAAAAAGTTCGAAATTTTGATGACACTTTGTTGAATTAGTTTAAATTTAAAATGAGGAGACCCTGAAAAATCTCAGAGTTTGACAATACTCAAATATTGCGAGCAATTGTATGACACTGGTGTGGACAATTGTCACTCAGATATCTGAATAGCTAAATTTTGTATGCCTATTCCGCAAACACGTGACATTTTAACGATAGACATTTTTAACGGAATGAATCGTTTACCGTAAAATAACGACGTTATCAGCGAATATTTTAAAACCCGACAACATATGTATGTATGTAGATGTGTATGTTCATATGTACGAGAATACGGGTATAATGAAGCTTATTTAGTGCCTTCTGTATTTACTTAAGAAATTATCTATGATTTTCGGACAATATCACACTGTTAAAAAGTAATTTGTTAAATTTAAATTCGCCGAGGTGAAATATTTCAAAACAAATTTTTCTTTTAATTCTGAATGGTAAAATAATTGGAAAAGTTTTTCTACTAACTATTCTTGCCGAATTTATATTTGACTGTAGCAGTAAAACTTCCGATTGTTTGACGATATGTAATATTAAAAAAAAATGTATATCTAAATCCAGAGAGTAAAAGCGGAATACTTGCGTTTTCTGCTACTGCTACCATGATTTCAACATACCTAAAGGGAATTCAAGCGAGCTTATTTTTTGGGAACTCGTAATTTATATAATTTTTTTAAGTAGTTTACCTAGTAAAATGCATATATGTATGGTATGTATATATATTTCTTTCTAAAAGTATAATTAATAAAAACAATTATAGAAAATTTCATTATTACCTAAAATGTTTAACTTTAATATTCTTAATATCAAATATTGCACTCTCAAATGCATCAGTTTTGCTTGTTAAATTTTTTTTAAGCACAACGTTGGTGAATTTTGACAGACTTCAAAAGTCTGCTGCCCTGTAGTTAATTTGATCCGAAAAGTTTTTTTTTTTTTTTTCGTTATTCCTTCTTAGTAATTCGAAGCATACTGTTCTTGCCATTGAGCCCAACCATTATTATGAACTTTTTTTTCTTCTTTCGCTATTCGATTTGTATACCAACTTCATGCGTTGCACACAATCACGATGATTCAATGCCCACAGCAAAGAAGTTACATGTCCGAGAGTTGCTACATTATCATCTGCATCGCGAATCCATTGTAGTAAAAGTTGATAGATTACCTTTAAACATTAAAATTAGTTTTTTTCACATTTTGCTATGTATGCTTACCTCTTTGATTCCACCATGCATTTGATGATCAATTAGTGCCTGCTCGATTTGTCCTTCCGAAAGTTCCAATTCTCGCATAACATGTTTCCAGCCTTCACCGAGATGGGTTGATATTGTTTCCAATATCCGGTGGTTTGGCTCTTCATGTGACTGCATCATAGATACAACGGTGGTGGTTTTACGTGGATATTGCCTTTTGCAGTTTTCTGTAGTGCCGTTAGAAACACCTGGTGTGGTGGTTTCATCAATTGTGGTATTTCCACTTGAATTAGTAGTGGTTTCGCCGCTTATATTGCTATTAAAGTTATAAACAGAACCAAAGTGCAGTTGTTTTATGTTAGAGAACTGCATTACCATTTGCTGCTGAGCATTGTGGACATTCATAGTATTCATAGTGGCAGGTCCAAGAGTTCCCGGCGCAATTGGAGTTACGGCACTACTATTCGAAGACAATGCCAATGCGCTTACATTGGAATTCATTGAGGAATCTCCTCCATATTCATTACCATTAGAGGTAAATTCAATTGAATTGTAATTTGGATTTGATAATTCCTGCACCAAAGATTCAGTAAGTTCTGTTGAAGGTGTCGGAGTATTAATGTTGCTGATTGGTAATTCGTCGTTATCAACAGGCAATGCGTCTGTTTCTAGTCTACCTTCAACACATTTACCGATACCTTGAGCATCATCACAGATTTTGCTATGTCTTTTTATGTGACTTTTCGAAGTATCTTTGCTTTGGCCGAATATACCAGGCAATAACTTGTTTAGTTTAGGCATTTTGTTACCTTGCCTATATTGAGGATAAATTAGTCCTTAACTCTGCACAAAGGCCAAATTGCTCTTTGTAGCGCCGAGACTTCAAGTTGCCGTTGTCTGTCACATAGATAGTAATTTCAACAATTACTTTTGTGTTTTGAATTGTGTAATTACGGAAATTCCAAAAAACAAAGAATATTATAGTTTTTCAGTCATCATTTAACATATGATTAGCGACTCTAATTATATATTCACTCCAGATGGCGCTACTATCAGTATGACCTTTCGTTAACAAATGCTGCCAATAAAACAGAAAAGGAAATTGGACGCTTGAATGCATTCTTATATGGTGTTTCCACAACAAGTGAATCACGTTTATTCGCCATATTCGTGATTCCTTTGGGATTTCGGCTTCTTTTCTAATACTTACATATATATTTTTGCCTATTCATTCAATCTACTCGTATCCAACCACCTCGTCGACATAATTATTTGCCTCACATACTCAACTTTTGAATCCATTTTAGCATTAAATTGGTTATTTATTGTTTTGTTTTGATAGCTGTGTGTGTTGTGGCAGCTACTTTTGATAAACTACCTATTAAAATTAGATCGCTTGGTGATTCAGATTGAAGCAACTGCAAATAATGTGATTCGCTCAAAAATTTTTGGCTGGGAGTCATGTTGGTTCGGTTTTCTGATCAGGGTGCTTACCTGTATGTAATATGAAGCTTGAAACAAGTAGACATGATCCTTCTTAAATTTCTTGTTTGCTTTGTTCTTTTCAAAAAAACTGCAGCAGATGCCAATGAATGAAAATTGTCACCCGACGACAACGTGATGACATGATTGACGAATTTATTTGAAAGTTTGCGGGCAAGACGTCTTGGGCAGTATTTGCTTATTTTATGTTTTAATTTAAAACAATCCAGCATCACTTTTCGTTCACTTTCGTTAAAATTGCAATTGAACGAAGTACTCAACGAAGCATTCCTCGTTATTTTGATATTCGGGTGGAGTGCGGGACTTTTTAAAAGTGTGCTTCAAACAGTATTCGCAACGGTTCGCATACACATTAATATTTTCTTTGTATAGGCAATTATCTTTAGGAAAAACTGCGGCTAAAACCTGGGTGGATAGGAAAATTGTAATAGAAAAGAGTTTGTCAACTTTTTTCTATCAAACAAAAGTGTAATTGAAGTAAAATATAAATAAGAGAAGCAAAAATTATATAGGAAGAGCATTGATCATTAAAATCTATTCATATATTGATTGTGGGAAATTCGATACTTATTTAAAAAGGACTAGCACGATGGTGGGCACAACGAAAATTCGCATTGATGAGGTAAGTGAAATAGAATCGTTGGAAAAATGATAATTCCAATTGTCCTTGGAGGTTTTACTGCGTTGGGCGTGCTTTCATACATACATCTCTATTGCAGCTTGCAGTTCAATCTTTTATTTTTTGTTTGTTCTGCGTGGCCTCTTCATTAGTGTTCTTTGTTGTTGCTCTACCTGAATTTCCTGACGATAAACTTTGTTGGTAAACGGATAGGGGGAACAAAATGGTGGTTCATATAGGTAGGAAAAAAAATTGGCGCTCGAACTCTATGTATGTACATACATTTACATACATACATACTATGTATGTACGTTGTGTGCCATGCCCACCGTTTTTGTTCCCGCTATTTGATACAAGTCAAGAATAATATACATATTAGGTGAGCATCTTGTCTTGCAAAATCCTTGGGCCAGTGTACAGAATAGATGGTAAAAACCGGTTTTTCTAAACTTGTCATTATCAGCAATCCGAGCAATGGTCTTGCAAGACTTGTTATTCTATCAGAATGAAAAAATTAAACCTTTGATTCAAGAAAACTCAAAAAATGAAATTCCTTCCATAAGTATGTGTGTAGTTTGTGGACAAACCTTTTGAAGTAATCATTTACATACATACATATGTATGTATATAATGATTTAATTTTTGTTAAATTTAAATTTAAATTTTTGTTGTATTTCTTTTAAGAATGATTCAAATAATGTTACCAAGGTAAAAAAATTTGGTGTTACTGGTACAACTGAAACCACAAAACGTGCAGCTTTGGGAGATCTGCAAAATCGGGCATTTCTACGACCTACCAACTCCAAGGACGGCGGGCAGAAAGAGTAAGTACAATACGGAAATTACATATTCATCATCTGAATCATAAAATTTACGATTTAAACTTTCTTTAATTTATAAAAAACGAAATAAAAAGAATTTACTCTAAATCAGCCTCACAATATTCCTACGTTTTGAAATGCAATAATTTTGGTTGATCTTTATCAGAACCATTTAAATAAAATCTGCAATCTTTGCTTTTATAATTAAAAAAAAGGGAAATATTGTCAAAATTTTGAATGATTTATCAAAATTTTGGGAAAATTTAGATGTCATACATAGTATAAAGATTGCCCCTCAATATGCTTTATTATACATATGAATGATATACGAATAAATATAGTAAATAGCAAAAATTTTTTTTTTAGTGTTTAGTTAAATGACTGAATTATCGGGGGTTTATTTATTTTTGAATTTACTCGTATATTTTTCTTTTTTTTTTTATAATTAAACTTAACTTCATTGCACTTTCTCCCAATAATACGTTTCAATTATCGTTTTCTTCAAGAATCTATACGAAATTTAAAAATGTGATTCAAAACACAAAGCCACGTGTGGACACACATTGGAAGAAAGCGCCAGTTGCAGTTGCTGCTTCAATCAAGCCTAATGTTATTGCAGCAGCCGACCAGCCTAAGAAAATTCTCACCAGATCGAATTCCTTGCGAGGATCCAACATTGTTGCTGGGACAAATGCCTTACAACGCAATGCTGTTGCCGCCGGCCTGAGTAATCCCAAGACGCTTGCTACAAAAGTAGCTGAGAAAAAATTACAACAAGCAAAACGTAAATGAAAATTTAAACAAAAAAGTATTTGTAAATTTATTATTTTGGTATTTTAGTTTCCAAGAATAAGTCTGCACAAGAGGAGAAAGTAAAGAAAACCACATCTACAGGAGAGCTTCAAACATTGCGACGGGAGGATAGCAACTTAACACTCAAGTCTCTAACAAAATTAAAGTCAGCATTATCACGTGATGCCGTTAAAGCAACATCAACAAAAACATCGGCACAGTGTACTAAAATCGAACTGAAGACATCTTCAGCTGAAGAGCCCAAAGCAAGCGTAGGAAGCGATAAAAAACAAATTGAATTACAAATCAATAGCGTACATACACTCTCATCACAAAGAATCGAAGGTGTTGAAGATATTGACTCGGGCGATTCGGAACTACTTTTGTTGGTATCCGAATATGTAAATGATATATATAATTACCTATTTCAATTGGAGGATGAGCATTATATTCGCAAAAATCATTTGCACGGTCAGGAAGAAGTTCATCCAAAAATGCGCGCTGTACTCATCGATTGGATAAATGAAGTACATAATCAATTTCGTTTAGCACCAGAAACCTTTCAAATGACCGTAGCCATTATTGATCGGTACTTGCAAGAAGTAAATGACACAAAACGCATACATTTGCAATTGGTTGGCATTACTGCGCTATTCATTGCATCAAAATATGAGGAGCTAATACCACCACCAATATCCGAATTCGTATTCATTACCGATAACACATACACTTCCAGGCAAATGATGCAAATGGAATTGAAAATCTTCAAAACACTCGATTGCAATTTGTCGCGACCTTTGCCCATACAATTTTTACGTCGCTTCTCCAAAGCGGCTAAAGTAGAAGATATACACCATATGATGGCCAAATATTTTATTGAACTTACCTCAATCGAATACGATTTTGCAGCCTACAAGCCCTCTGAGGTAAGCTTAATTCTAACTTATTAATTTAAATTAAAAAAAACACCGACAAATTGCACGTGTAATTAACTTTTTTGGAAAATTATTATTTGATTAAAAAGGTAAAAACTTTAAAAATTAAATGATTTCATATTGCTTTCACTTTGGTAATGGATAAATGCAATTGTTTTAAAATCTTTGTAATATCTTATGTATTTATGTACACATGTTTCGAGTATTTGATAGTTACGGACTCTACACAAATACTTATTCTGTATATCCATTATCAAAAAATACAGAAATATGTATGTTGCAACATCTGCAAGTTTTTGATCCAATAACTAACAATATACATATTTGATGTTCGCTTATAATTTTGTATGTATGTACATACATATATGTATGTTTACGTTTAAATATCATTATTTTACAGGTCGCCGCTTCGTCGCTCTTTTTAGCCTTACATTTGCTTGGAGATAATGCAAAAATGCCAACTGGTTTCAACGACAAGCACTGGACACCTACTATGCAATGGTATTCCCACTATTCGGCTGACCATTTGCGACCGATCGCCAAGAAAATTGCTGCCGTCGTACGGAAGTCACCCACCGCACAAATGAAGGCTGTATACACCAAATATCAATCGTCGAAGTTACATAAAATTGCGTTACGTTCAGAGTTATATGATAAACTAATTGATTCTATAATTAATCATGCTGAATAAGAAAGAGTTAGTTAGAGGCAGCTGTAACGGCAGCGGCTGCAATGCATTCAAGTACTGTTTAATGTCGTTTAGTTTAATTGTTTTTATTTTTATTTTATAAACATTTCTATAATTTTTTATTGACTCATACATATTTCTTTATAATATACATATATTATTATTTTAAGTATTATGCGACATTCAAAGAAACCAAATTAAATTCAAAAATAATCTATCAAACTATACCTTCTGTATAATGTGCAGCATTATAACGTCGAAAGAAGGCAGCAATTGTGGAACAATATATTGAAAGTCGGCGAAAACAACAACACAAACGGAATTTGAATACTTCAACCACATATTTATGTATGTATGTATGTAAAAGCAATTAAACATTCATTTAGTTTTAATTAGTCTTTTTAAGCGGTGTACCATCAATTTCTTTGTATTTGTTACAACTAACTTTTCCTAAATGTGAGGAATGTACCGACTGTGCAACATTAATATTATCAGTGACTGAATGTAGTTCAAATAAAAAAATATTACACATTGGCAAAGTAAGAAGATCATTGCTTGCGGACCTAAAGCAATTATTGTAAAAGTAAATTTGGGTAATTGCTGGCAATGATCTAAACGAAACCAGCAAACAAAACTTTGTCCCCATTAGCATATTTATAAGTAATATATAAAAATGTAAAAAAAAAAGAAACAAAAAGGTAAATAAATAAATTAAACAAAGTTTGTATGCTCAAACTGAATGCATTAGTCTGCTATATATTTTATTTGTTTAAAATGTAAGTTTCGCTGCATAGTTCTTACGTGCATATGTATATTTTAATGTGTCTGTTGATTTCTATTATACTTTCCTGCTATGCCCGTTACTTATTGATTTCAATGTATTTATGTATGTATGTATATGTAATATCTTTGTATGATTAAAACAATTTGTACGAAAACATAAAATGAGCTTGGATTTCATATTCAGAATTTATATTCCTTCAACAAGCAGTATTTATTTGGAAAGATTAGCTATTTGGGTACTACCGAGATATGTATGTAGGTTCAACACGCAAATTCACTCGGAGAAATTCAGTTAGGAAACCATACGACTTGTTGCTATTGTTGTAATAGCATAAAACATTCCTTTAACCCTCTTAAATGAGTAGTTCCGGTAACATAGGCTTTACTGTCTTTGTGAAACGAATGTGCCGTGGTCTCAAACAAGTTTTCTTTTTGTGGCTAATAAGCCGAAATTGTTTAATCAACTTTAATGAATTCTTTACCGTATTTGGTTGCTTTCTGTGTTCTCTACCAAGTTGCTGCTTGGTTATTGCGCCCACCCGGCTGACCCGCACAAAGGCCGTTATGCCGCACATATTTCGGTAACAGTAGCTCAGCATTAAGGCAAAGCAATTATACGTATCTAAACAATGTAAAAAAGTGACAAAAGTTTCAATCATTTCTCTATTCTCTGCACATACATATGTACATATGTATGTATGTGTACATACTATGTGTATACTTGAATGCATGCGGGAAGTATTTGGTACGCCAAAAGCAAAGTGAACACAACATCGCATTGAAGTTCTCTCGTGACGTATATTTGAAAAGTAGAAACCATTTGCCAAAATTCAGCCCCTGCCATAGCGAACACCTCTTTTTTTTTTAGCCAGTTAGCGTAGAAGCCGAGCGACGTGGACCATACTTTGAATACTTCGTCCGTCGAACACAAAGTTGCTAAAGACGTTGAATTGGCAGAGGCAGGAAATGCGCATAAAAATGTTTGTTGGCTTTGAATTGTATGGTCGGTCATATTTGGATTTTAACATGTGTAGTAGTACATATGTATGTATGTATGTATTGCGTACAGGAGGCATCGGCATTTCGGTAATAATCCCCAAACTGGCAACCAAAATCGTTTGTTTGTTTTTACATGACGGCATACATACTTACATATATATTTCTTGCCATTGCTACTTTTGTCCGTGTGTGTGTGTGTGCTGTGGTGCCTGCCTGCCAGTTTCACTCGTTAAAGTGTCGAAAAATAATGACGCTCATAAAACCGTCAAACTCGGATTTGGAATAGGCGCACAGCGAGCCCAAGAAGTGGCGCACAGTTTATAAAGCAAGCATTACAAATGTAACAGTATGCGCAGCAGTAACAGCGAACGACAACAGAGCAATAACAGATGTAAGGTTAGAAATTCTGTAATGAAAGCGAACTGTGTATTTTTTACAGCGGTGAACTGACCTTGCGCAAAAATAAGACCTTCTACATATGGATGTACATATGTATATTTTTTAACCTATAAATATACAACGCCGACCACTCGAAACGCACCTACTAAGCTTTTAACATATTTTGGAACAAAAACTTTATATGAGAAAGTAGAGTTTTTGAAGAAATTTTGAAATACAGTTTTATAGCTCATTTAATGTATAAAGCGGCTTAAAATTGCTATTGAATTTGTGCCGCGGGCTTGCATTGTCCACGCCTACAAAAGCGCAGTTTATTGTTGGCAATGTCAAGGAGACGTGGCCGACTGCAAATTGGTCGTCTCGAACAAGTAACGACCCGGTGGGCGAAACTATATGTATAACTTTGTAACTCTGGTTTAATTTTGACTGATTGACAGTTAGAACAACCCCAACATCGCAGTCACTTATTTACATTGTATGTCTGTATAAGTCCTGTCAAACGGTCTTATCATACACCCCATACCATCGGAAGGATTATTACAAAAACAGCATTTTCTACCTTTTGGTTAATGGAAAAACCGGCTTAGCGCTTCAACAATTAATATTTGGGTAATACCGCTGATGTGACACTTCTGGAGGAAAGCGTTGAATTTTAAATTATCGATTAATGACAATCCTCCCGAGCGAATTTCCACCATAAGCGAATCTGTCAAAAAGTATCGGCCAAATGACCTACATACATATGTCGTTTCTGTGACATGGTCAAGAAGACTCACCCACACATACTCCTGGAGTGCGAGGCTGTAGCACGTCGAATGGAATGGTGGTTAGGTTAGATGTGGCCTAGGGAAGAGTATATACACTCCCTACCTCCGGGACCCATCTTAAGATTTATAGAGGATCTCGGACTAGAGGAAGTGTTATATGGCACTGAGGGCACAATAGACCAACTTTGTATGTAAGTACATATATGCGCTTTTCCAGAAATTATAGGACACAAATCAAACTAGCTAATGCTTCTCGACTAAATCTTACGTCTTTCTGACATTTTGACAAATATCTACACCTTTTCCAATAGTACTTCAGAAAGCATGACTTGAACTTCAGAATCCGTAAAATGTACTTCAGAATAGTCAATTGTACTTCGGAAAACGTAAAAAGTATTTTCCGAAGTACAATTGACTATTCTGAAGTACATTTAACGTTTTCTGAAGTACAATTGACTATTCAGAAGTTCATTTTACATTTTCCGAAGTACAATGGACTATTCTGAAATACATTTCATGGTTTCTGAAGTACAATTAACTATTCCAAAGTACATTTTACCGTTTCTGAAGTACTACTGGAAAAGGTGTATCCTTATTGATGTTGAGTCTAATACTAAGGGCCAGTTTTTTAGTGCTGGTTTAAACTCAGTTTAAACTAAGTTTAGTTAAACTCAATTTAAATTTAAACCCAGTTTCTTTGCGCTCAATAAAATTTGTTGCAACCAAAACGAAGTAGTCAGCACACAGCTGATAAGTTAAACTAAGTTTAACCGAACACAATCGGTCGTTTAAACTCCGTTTAAAGTTGACTGAAAAACAGCATACAGAGTTTAAACTTAGTTTAAACGACAAACAGAGTTCAACTTGCACTGAAAAACTGGCCCTTACTGGCCCTAAGTTATCCAAATTTTTTACTTACGCACAAATAGGAATTTTGAATAAGCTTTAGTTTTTGTTAATTGGTGGGAAAAAAGCCGCAGTTATTTTCTCACATCATGATACGTTTGTAATAGATTGAGTTCGCTTATTGTAATTAAAATGGTTCTATTTTGGTTGTATTTCTCACCTCTTTTTTATTAGTTTTTCGCTTCACAATAATTTGTTTGTTTTTGGACTGTAAACCTAACAACAATTTTAGTATAATTAAATTTTTTTTATTGTTTTATATAAATTAAATACTATGGTGCAGTTGAATTTGAAACATAAGCAATAACGCAGCCATACGCCAAATTTGTGCAGCAAATGAAACACCAACATTTTTTAGGCGCTCTCGTTAAATGTTTTAAATGCGCACATATCTAGCACGTGACCTCGCCGAATATGGCAGCTTCGTTCAAAAACGAGACCTACAGACGAACGACAACCGTATATTTTATTTTTATGAATCGAGTATCTATTCAATTGCTAGTTGTATTGTAGTTTATGATTGCATATAATAAAAACGGAAACATGAATGGTGTGTTTTTTCTATTTTTTATAAGTATTTAATTTCGATTTTTTCTTCGCATTATTTGGTTCTGTATCTTTACGTTAATAGTGTATATATTTAATATTTTCGACGCGACCTGCATTTGTAGTTGGTATTTTCGCGCATTTAACTATGAATAGTGTATGCTTTCTTATTCTTGTTACTCTTCTAATTCAAAATGGGTTTGCACATCAATTCGTAACTTAACCCTGGAAAGTCGACAAGAATTTTGAGACAATTTCCTTCAGTTTGGCATCAGCGCCCTCTGAGATTTGGCCTTCTTTCGCGATTTGGTCGAGCAGTACTTGTTCGTTGGACTTAACGTGTTGCAAGAATTCCTTTTCAAACTTGGTGATCTTGGCAGGATCCATTTTGTCCAAATGACCGCGCACACCGCAGTAGATGACAGCAACCTGTACAAAATGATTCAAGATACATGTGTGGTTATATTCTGATTTTAACAAGTTCTCAATCTTTTTCTAATTACCTGATCTTCAATAGACATGGGTACGTATTGACCTTGCTTCAGCAATTCAGTTAGACGCACACCACGGTTCAACAGTTGTTGAGTTGCGGCATCCAAGTCGGAACCGAATTGGGCAAAAGCAGCAACTTCACGGTATTGAGCCAATTCCAATTTCATGGAACCGGCCACCTGTTTCATGGCCTTGGTTTGGGCAGCTGAACCGACACGCGATACAGACAAACCGACGTTAATGGCTGGGCGGATACCCTTGTAGAACAACTCGGTTTCCAAGAAGATCTGACCGTCAGTGATGGAGATCACATTGGTTGGAATGTAGGCGGACACATCACCAGCCTGTGTCTCAATGACGGGCAAGGCGGTCAAGGAGCCACCACCCATAGCAGGTGACATTTTAGCGGCACGCTCCAACAGACGGGAGTGCAAGTAGAACACATCACCAGGGTAGGCCTCACGACCTGGGGGACGACGCAGCAACAAAGACATTTGACGGTAAGCAACAGCTTGTTTCGACAAATCGTCATAGATGATCAATGCGTGCTTGCCCTTGTCACGGAAGTATTCACCCATGGAGCAGCCAGAGTAGGGAGCCAAGTATTGCAGAGGGGCAGCATCAGAAGCAGTAGCCGAAACAATGATGGTATACTTCATGGCACCAGCATCAGTTAAACGCTTCACAATTTGGGCGACAGTGGAACGCTTCTGACCAATAGCAACGTAGATGCAATACAATTTCTTGCTTTCATCTTGACCATTGTTGAAGCGTTGCTGGTTGATAATGGTATCGATAGCCAAAGCGGTTTTTCTGTAATTAAAAAATTTCATACAAACAAAATTAATCGGATAGTTAAAATCGTTATTTTAGTAAATGTATGTGTTCTTACCCAGTCTGTCTGTCACCAATGATCAACTCACGCTGACCACGGCCAATTGGCACCAACGAATCGACGGCCTTAATGCCTGTCTGCATAGGTTCGCGCACAGACACACGAGGAATGATACCAGGGGCTTTCACACCCACACGGAAACGGTCCTTGGTGTTAATGGGTCCCTTACCGTCAATGGCGTTACCCAAAGCATCAACAACGCGACCCAACAATTGATCGCCGACTGGTACATCGACAATAGCGCCAGTACGTTTGACAATGTCACCCTGCTTGATCAGCTTGTCATTACCGAAGACGACGACACCGACGTTATCGGGCTCCAAATTCAAAGCCATACCCTTAAGACCGGAAGAAAATTCCACCATCTCATCGGCTTGGATGTTGTTCAAGCCATATACGCGAGCAATACCATCACCAATGCTCAACACACGACCGGTCTCTTCCAAATTGGCTTTGGGCGTAACACCCAAGATGCGCTCCTCCAAAATTGAAGAGATCTCGGCACTGCGCTGAGTGGCCGAGACATGAAGTTTACGTGCAGCTAAAGTAGCAGCTGGGTAAGCTGCTTTGCAGGCGACCTAAAATAAACAAAACGAATCTATTAGAGAATATTTGAAAATGTATAGACTTTTTTTTCTTTGTGGCAAATGTATACAACTACATATTTGAAGTTATGTCTAACTGCTAGGCTGCATGTGTTTTATTGCAAGAGTTTACGTTTATGTTAAATTAATGTGAAAAAAAGCTATGATTTATTTTGGAAGAGGTTATAGAAGTTGCTTAGATGCTTATGTAAGTAAATATTTGGAACATTACTAGTATAATCTAGGCTTTATGATAAGAGTGTAATAACACATTTCATAACTTTCTTGGCTATCAAGCGGCCATAAAACATCAATTATATTAATTTATTTTTAAACACTGCAAATATCTTCTAAATCATTTGATGAACATAACCCTAAAATCGATTTTGCTTGCTTTTCTTCGTTCAGTGTTCATGCAAAGACCACACGAGTGCTGCTCGGTCATTTGGCAGGCAAATAAATCGAGCCATTATGTAACCAGAAAAACTATATATTTACTTAAATTTCAGCAAGCTTATTTTTCAAAAAAATATTTTTTCTACCATCTCGAACACAATATTATGTAACACATAGCTCCAACCTCCTTTTTAAAGTAAACGCATTGAGCAGCCCACCAGCATGTTGCGTAACTTTTTGCACCGAACACTTGAAATTTTTATTTTTAATTATTATTTTTCACAGAAATATTGACAAGTAAATGTGAAACTTTTTAATTTTGCAAACAATAGCGAGCTGATAAAGTTGTATACTGCACTTTAAAATTATCCAATAGCCTCATTTTTAGTTCTTTTTTAAGTTAAATAACCGGTGCGTACCTGTGTAGCAGCTTTTGGCAGATTACGTGCCACAGACGAGGCCAAACGTGCAGAAATCATGGACATCTTAATTTTTCTTTAGTTTCTCCACCGGGATAATAAAAACAACCTTTTGCACCCAACTACAATTCTCTCGACTTATTTTCCAAAAGATGATTGGATGATGGCTGCCGAATTCACGTTCACTCTATTCGCAAAGTGCTACGATTTGCCGACGTTCGACGTTTATTCGTTTCGTTAAATTTCGATGAATCCACCTTGAATAGAAATGAATTGATGAGTTTTCTTTGACGAAAGGTATTCAGGCTGCCAGCTGTAATTATTAGATAACAAATTATATTACATCCGATTTACATAATTCAAGTACATGAAACGACAAGACTTGAAGAGAAATTCCGCAACTTTAATTGTTCCGACGATCGTATGTAAGTTTTTCTGTAATTCTTTTTGAACGACTCTCTGCTATACTTATTAATTTAAACCCGTATTATGGACAACTCAAGTTATGAATATTAAATTTTCACCTTTATAGGCCTATTCTCACAAATAGAATTTGGTATTCTAAAGTAATGTTACAAAGTTTTTAGAAACAGTGGCAGCACCTCACATTTTGACGATGGGATGTATCATAAAAAACTTGAATAAACATACATAAATCAATGAAAGCAACATTTTTTTTTTCAGAAAATGTATAAATGTGAATAAACATTTTGTCTTCCTATTTAATTAATTAGTTTCTCGCAATTATTTTACACGTGTCTTACTGAATTTTCGTTATCTTAAAAAATTGCTTTAAGTTAATTTGAAGGATCATCTTCGCTTTCGGTTTTCTATTAAATTAACAAAACTAAACAGCTGTTTTTTATAAGCTACTCTTTCACAGGTTAAACAATTTACCTGGTTACAGTAAGCGTAAAATACGAAATGGTTACAAAATTTACTAGATGGTAAATTTTAATACCCCAGTAAATTTTATTAACTTGCTAAAATAGACCTATTAGGACCAGTTTTTCAGTGCAAGTTGAACTATGTTTGTCGTTTAAACTAAGTTTAAACTCAGTATGCAGTGTTTCAGTCAACTTTAAGCGGAGTTTAAACTGAGTTTACACGGCCGATTGCGCACAGTTAAACTTAGTTTAACTTATCAGCTGCGTGCTGACTAGTTTAAATTTAAACTGTGTTTAACTAAACTTAGTCTAAACTGAGTTTTAACCAGCACTGAAAAACTGGCCCTTAGTGTCAGGAAATTAAAAGTTTGAAAGTTCATTGTTTTCGTTATGCCGAAACCACTCTAGATTGTGGTTAAGTGAATAGCTAAGTCGATTTCTGCAATACTTAATCGTCTAAAAAATTGGAATTTCCTTAAAACTGAAATAGTAAATTCTGTTACTAGAACTTCCCCCCATATAAAGACTTAAATTCACTATTTGAACAGTGTATGAGATAATTCATTAAATTAACTCTTCATTATTTTATGAATAAAAAAATTATATATGAAGTTAAGCTGTGGTTAATTTAACAATTTTGCAAATTCTAAATTCGTACGATGTTGGAAAACTTTTTCTTCGCGTTAAATGACAGATTTGGTTAGGCAGTTAAGTTGGAATTAATGGAATAGCATATCTATTCCACATCGAACTTTTTAGCTTAAACCTCCGGTGTAAAGTTAGCTAACTGCCAAAGTGGAATAGACTGCGGAGAGATAGTACTATGTGCCTTCCTGGACATAGAAGGGGCCTTTGATAACGTCTCGCACAAGGCAGTATGCCAGGCCTTATCGAAAAGGAACGTAGAACCAGCCATCAACAGATGGATAGCATCGCTTCTCCAAACAAGAACAGTGGAGACAGAGATAACAGGCAAGACAATAGAACTCAAAACTCATAGGGGTTGTCCACAGGGAGGGGTACTATCCCCCCTACTGTGGAGCATTTTAGTAGACGAACTCCTAGTAAAGCTGACAGCCGAGGGAATTCGGTGCCAGGGGTATGCGGATGATATCGTCATCATAGCTACAGGAAAGTTCGAGAACACTTTATGCGACATAGTCCAAAGAGCTTTAGTTGTAACTAGTGGATGGTGTGAGGGAGTAGGGCTTAAAATAAACCCTCTCAAAACTGCCATAGTACCATTCACTAGGAAAAGAAAACTATCAGGTATGAGAGCAATCTCTTTAAACAGGGTTGAGATCGACACAGTGGACGTAGTAAAGTATCTAGGTGTCACTTTTGATGCCAAACTTCTATGGAAGACGCATGTCGATACAGTAATATCAAAAGCGACAAAGGCACTCATGGTATGCAGACGCTTAGCAGGGAAATCTTGGGGCTGTAGCCCTCAAATTCTAAGATGGATGTATACCATGATAGTTAGACCAGCGATATTGTATGGGGCGGTGGCCTGGGTCTCGAGGGCCACCCTGTCGACAACAAAAAAGTCTCTATCCAAACTTCAGCGACTAGCATGCGTTAGTATAACAGAAGCCATGCGCACTTGCCCAACGGCCGCGTTGGAGGTAATTCTCGATCTGACCCCCCTATATATTCTTATAGAGCAGACAGCTAAACGGACCCTGCTAAATATAAGCAGGGAGGGCTGGGGGAGAGGAAAGCTCATATCGTATCGCAACATTCAGAAGTTGAGAGCTAGGCTTCCCTTAGCTGAGCTTCCGAGAGACGATATGACCAAGATCTTACACTTTGAGAAGCGATTTAAAATCGAACTCGGTACAAAAGCAAACTGGGATACATCCATATTGGTAGAACATCTAAAAAGGAACACTCTGCACTGGTATACAGATGGCTCCAAAACTCCTGAAGGCATTGGCACAGGAATCCATGGCCCCAGGGATAATATATCGATCCCAATGGGGAGCTTTCCGAGCATCTTCCAGGCAGAGTTATACGGCATAAGCCTATGTGCATGGATTAACCTAAGCCGAAGCTATAAAAATGAGCGCATAGTGATAATAAGCGACAGTCAGGCTGCACTCAAGGCCATTGCCTCGTATGAGGTGAAATCTTTGCTTGTGCTTGAGTGCATAGAAACACTTAATTCTCTGGCAGTCCACAATGAAGTCCAACTTCTTTGGGTCCCGGGACATAAAGGTATTGATGGGAACGAGAAGGCTGATGGTTTGGCTAGAGTTGCTGCAGCAACAACAGCAATAGGACCCGAGCCTTTTCTAGCACTAGGACAGCACACCATAAGGGAGGAACTCAGAAGAGAGGAGGAATTGTTGAGGGGACAATACTGGCACGGGACGACTGGACTCCGACAGTCAAAATGCCTGTTGGGAGGATACAGTCAAAAGCGCTTTAAGCAGCTAATTGTCCTATCAAAGAACAACCTGAGAATGCTTGCAGGATTTCTCACGGGCCACTGCAGACTTCGTGGCCACCTCCACCGGTTGGAGATCTGGTCCAGTGAGTTGTGTCGCTTCTGCGACTCGGCCCCAGAGACTCCTTTGCATCTGCTCCTTGAATGTGATGCCATTTCAAGGAGACGAGAAAAATGTATAGGCCTAAGGGAACTAGGAGAAAGACAGGCACGGTCGTTGACACCGATAATCATCCTTAAATTTCTTAGGATATTAGGGTTAGACGAAGTTTTGTAAATTATTAGCTCGAGGGCACAATGGACCGTTTTGGTCGAAGTGCATACCTCCTTTAAAATCTATCTATCTAGCTAACTGCCAACTTTTGCGTGAATTTGAAAACAGTAGGTTTAATTTTTACGCTTTCAATATCAGTGTAGCCGATCGAAGTTTTTAACTTCACTTCACTGGCCAACACTTCCCAGCAAGAACACTCTTTGTTAAACAACGTATGATTTACCAAAGAGGTCTACCATCGGCTTCAGGTAAAGTTTCTGTCAGATATTTAAGGCTGAGTTGACAATTCTATCTTTTCCTAACTCATTCAATTCGGTATGAATGCAAAATGTATATCATATATAGCTTACTCAGTGTAGTACTAAAGGTCCGTCCTTATGTACATAAGACTTTCGCTTCGCTTTGCTTCAGAGTTTGACAAATAAGTTGAAAACCAGAAAAGGAAAGCAAAGCAAAACGAAGCAAAATCATGGCGAACTGTCAACTTTTGTACACTTTGCCAACCAACTGTTAACATTTCCATTTTGTTTCTGCGCGCATATGTACACGATTTAGAAAATTCACTAGTATTTAATAAATTGTGCGAATATATTTACTTTTAAGAAACGAAAAAAGAGAAATATGAATTCTTATTGTTATTACTATTGCTTATTATATTGTTGTGTATTGAACATAGATAGAATAATATGGAGGAAAAATTAATAAAACACGCCTATTTAAAGGAAGATGTGTTGACTGCAATCAAGCGCTAATATCTGATGTTAAAAGCATATGTATATAAGTTTAAAATTATTATTGCAATATCTACTTTTTGTCTTATGCAAGCGTGATGAAACAAACAAACAACTAACACAGAATCTGTCAAAGCGTGCTATGTAGCAAACCGTCTACACCTCATGCTTTTTTGTAAAATTTCGAATTGTCAAAATTTTATGTGTACGGCTCTTAACAGTGATATCGCGGTATAATTACCCGAAACAACTGCTGAAATTCCAATTTCGGTTAGTCATGTCTTGTAGGGATTCTACCAACTGATTGTACTTTCGTTAAGTATTGGAATGAACTCTAACAGTGAATGGGTGGCAGCACTTCAGCCATCGACATTGTCAGCTTCATGTTATACGAGTAATTATTAACAGGTATTCATTATGATTTACAAAAAATCTATCAGAGCTTATTAATATTTTTTACTGAAATGTTCTTTTCAAAAATTTATCGGCCACAATCCTTATTTATATTATAGGGACGCAGCCTCTTTTTTATTTACAAGCATTAACTCGGTCAGCTGATTTGTCTCTTCCACCTCTTTTTCGAAGTGATTGCAAATTTTCTGTTCATATGCCTTTTTTGCTTTTTCTTCTTTTTGGAAGGGTACTTTTGATTACGCTCATGATTTGTATTGATGTCAGGTGATCGCTAATTTTGTTATCGAATACAACTATGTTGTTCCCAGGAACAGCGAACCTAGTACTAGCATAAAAGTTTAAAGTAGTCAAACATAAAAGTTTAAAATTGATTACTCTAGTTTACAAAATTTAACTTTTTGTCTGTTGCCGTGCATTTTGTGGTTGATAATGTTCACTTATGACTTGTTTTTGTCAAATCTAACCTCAAAAATTTTTGAGCAGCTCGAATTACTTTGTTTTTGATTTTTGACATTTAAGCGTATATATGTATTAGTCTATAGTAGGCGTATTTCACTGTGTTAAGATTAGTATCTAAAGTTTTTGCCTCATGAGTTAGTTCAAGGAGACGTTGTTCAAACAATCCAGATCATGTTTGCTATATATGCGGAGAATATGTGTTTAACAACTGTAGAAAAGTTATATCAACGTTAGAGAAAATACCAATTTCGAGTATTTTGGGATGCTCTTGGATTAAAATGAGAGGTCTTGGACTCCCAATTGTGTTTGTAAATCGTGTGTGGAATATTTAGATTATGGAAAAGTGGTAAAAGAAGTGCCTTCAAATTTCGAACACCGACTATTTGGCGAGAACCAAGAAATCATCTTGAAGAGTGTTATTTTTGTAGCATGAACGTAAACGGTTTAAGCACTAAAAATCGAGCTAAATGGCAGTACCAGTTGTACTAGTACTAGTTGTGTTCAACGCCCAGTGAAACGTTCACCTGACTCTTCAGTGTTAAAAATATATGTATCTGAACCCTTAGAACAAGACATTGAAGAACCAAGCTCATCACAAAATGATTCTGATTTTGAAATGACCCGAAATGCTTTACACAAATTGAGTTAGATGATCTTGTAAGAGATTTAAATCTTTCTAAGCAAGCTTCAGAATTGTTAGCATTTTGTCGGAAATAACAAATCTGAAAATTATATTGAACTTGTAGAAGATCTTATGCTACGATTAAAAAATATGGGCTGCTACGATTAAAAAATATGAGCATAAATCTCCACCTCCTCCATAGTCACCTGGACAGGTTTCCGGAAAATGTATGAGATATGAGCGAAGAGCTGGGAGAGCGCATGCATCAGGACTTACGCGTCATAGAAGAGCGCTATCAGGGTTTCTGGGATACGAATATGATGTCTGACTATTGTTGGTCTCTGAAACGTCATTTTCCGAAGTCTACACATTAGAGAAGAGCTTTAAATAAACAAACATTTATTTATTTTTTTTATCAAAAACAAAAGTTAAAATTTGTTTTTTTTGTTTTTTTAGTCATATGATGTGTATAAAAGCTACAACTTTACTTTTATTTTCACGATAAAAAAAGTTAAAACGTAATTGCTATTTTATTTGATTGTAACCTTTTAAGTTCAAAAGTATTGTTGCTACGAATAAACAGGGTATTTGTCATTTGTTATATAATTGATGTCAAATCGTGCAATGATAAATTAATACCTACTATTTCTGATCAAAATTTAAAGAATTATATTTGACCGAAAAAATAAAAGTAAAGTTTTAACTTTTTACTTTGACCGGAAAAATAAAAGTTAAAATTCAATAAACGATTCATATACGTACTTACATATATACATAGCTATAACTTTTAGACACTAGAAACTTGCATTTAAATGAAAATATAAAACTTTGCTCTGTGTGTTTTGTTTTTGCTTTTAAAAGCTAAAGTATTTACGAACAATAAACGTGTTTTTGGAAAATTGGCGGTAATCTTATGTGGTGTGGAGGCATGATCGTTGAAATTGGTATTTCTAGTAAATTAAATTAAAAGTTTTCGAATGAGAACGTTTGTATTGCCTGTGAATTTTCAGGTCGGGAGAACACAGTTGCGCGAACCTTGAACGAAATAATAAAGACAGGTGTTTTTACGGTACATATGTAATATGTGAGCATGATTATGAGTATTTCTGTTTATTACATTTCACTCAGACTCAATACGTAAGGAGATGGATTAGAGGACATAATAGGAAATATTATAAAGAAAAGATTTTAAAGGGAGCCTCGCGAAATACTAACCGGGCCCGGATTTTCTCTTGGCGGCGCTGGCTTTGATATGTATGATAAATAGTTATAAACAAATGGTAAAAAGGAAAAAAAAACAAACTTAAGTAAAAATATATCTATGATTTTCTTATATTTAGGAAAAAAAAGCAAAAGAAAAGCATAACTGGCGGTATGGCCAATGTGTATTTATGTATTGAATAATTTGTATAAAGTAATGACAACATTCTTATAATGTCAAATAGGCAATGTCAAACAAAATACACAAACAAAATTTTCGGCACAGTTTTTTAAGTTGCTTTGTGTTGAGATTTTTATTATAAATTTATTTCAGATACTTAATATTCGTTTTGCTTATTTTTATAATTGAATTTTTTTATTTATTGCACTCATTCATAGCACTTTTTCAGCGTTCCTGTTTTGTTCTGCTCTTTATTACAATTTCGCTTCATCTGACAACAAACAAA
Source organism: Philophylla caesio (assembly GCA_963971545.1). Taxonomy (NCBI): domain Eukaryota; kingdom Metazoa; phylum Arthropoda; class Insecta; order Diptera; family Tephritidae; genus Philophylla; species Philophylla caesio. The sequence continues at coordinate 95,640,413 of OZ020606.1, read as the reverse complement.
CATGGTGTCTAAAAGCGCTACGTCACTTGCAGAAAATATTTTTTTTCTCTCACTTCGTATTGCGAGATCTCGTATGTTTGGTTCATGGTATTCCTGGGGTCATTGCATTTGTGATGCAGCTTCAGAGTTAAAATGACATAGAAAATTATTAGCCGGTAAATCTCGCGAGTGGTATTATCAAATTTAATATTTGTATAAAATTTTAAATTTAAAATGTCCATAAAAACTTTAACTGAGAATGCAAAAAGATTTAGAAGTTTTATTTAATGAGTCCAGGCCTGCCATTCTGAGTTGGAATCATCAAATTTTGCGGCGCTATATAATTGAATCAAAGAGTTTGTTATTTGCGTCACTTCAACAAGAAGAAATGAGTAAAAAGGCAAACAAATGCACTTTTTAAAACAATTTCCTACTAAAATAAAAATAAATTCTTATTAAAACTTCTCATTTCTTTCTCCGTCATACGCTTCTTTCCAAAAACTTTAAATTTTATACACCCAATTTTTCTCTGTGTATCAGACTTCTTGCACTAGGAATTACCCTTAAAGACAATATTTAAGATACCACTGACATATTTAGCGCGAATCACGGGTTAACGAATTTGAGATGATATTAAAATCTAACAAAACTTATTCGTACATTACTAAAAGAAAAATAATTTACCATATCTTATACGAAAATTCTTAAACAGGCCAGTGTTGTTCTCATATATTTTTTCATATATGTATGTATGTAGGTACAATTATTTGTCAAACAAGATTTTTTTTAAAGCAATTTACTGAAACTCACTGCAATTAACTGACTGCACAGCGATTTCCTCAATAACCCGAATTTCTTAACTGTCAAAAGTGACATTGAATTTAACCCAAAAAATGGTGCAAAACAACTAAATGTCATCACAGCGCTTGTAATTTTACTACTTTTCCCACGACATCCCAACATACATATGTATGCGCAAGGATAATGCAAAAAAGTGCCTGGAAGGCGCATTGGAAATAAAATCTCCACACATACGCTCTTCCTCTCCCACAATGAATGGCCAGCACTCAGTGTTTTGCCTTTGGCTTTTGCTTTTCAGAGAGGCTGAGCCGCACATAACGTACATGGACCACTGCCAGTGCCAAGTGCCAAGTGCCAAGCACAAACGTATTGTGCGTGTGGACACAGATGATTTCGCGTTGTGCTTTGCTTTGTGCCGGATGTGTTGCGCGGAATGTGAGTTGTGCTTGCGCCAAGTGCATAAATATGCATGTGAGTGTGTGTGTGCGTGCGTGTACTAATATCGCTAGCCAGGTTGTGTGACTGAATGGCTTGTAGGCACGTTGAAAATTTTAAATTTGTACTAATCAGTGTAGATAAATGGACAGCAAAGACTACAAAATTGATGATAACTATGAAATGTACATAATTCATCTGCCAAAATTACATACATATATACATACAAATGTGCACTATAAATTTCATCATTTTGCTGCCGAAATATCTTGGCTGATTTAGAGTCTCCAAGCACGCAGCCAGTCAGCAAGTAAAAGAGAATAACGCGATGACGACGGCAGTTCGCTAGCGAAGATATTTGCACATTCAGTAGTAGTAGTCAGAGTTTGTGTGGTCTAGTGAACGCAACGAAAAACGTGAAAGTTTTCGGTGATGTAGTAACATTTCGTTTTTTTTTTCTCGCCACGGATGAACAATAAGAAGAAATCAAAAGAAGACAAATCAAATGAATAATGACAAAATGGCAAATTAAGTAAATGTTAAATGAAAAAAAAAAAAAATATAACAAAGACATACTCGCATGTGCAAAAGAGTGTTGAGCTCTAAGTTATAAGTGCAAAAAGCGCCGCTGACGTAAAACGTACCCTACTCTAATAGCAGCATATCGGGTTTAGTGCGAAAAAATCAACGAAGAAGTGCAAGTGGCAAAGTGGTAATTAATATGAAAATGACGCCAATACGCGCATAGCCACTGTCTGGCCAACATATAACAATGCGGTGAATCTTAAAAATATGTACATACAAACATATATTCTCGTATAAATATAATTAAGCAATAATAATTGTGCATTGCATACTTTATGGCGCTTATGGGGCATGGTGAGAGTTTCATGCTTAGAATTACAAAGCCTGATATGCATATGTATTCATGTATGTATGTAGGGGAATGTAACTAATATTATTATAAAATACATGTGTAAAACCGAAATGAAAAATTTATAGTTATGAAAATCCGGAAAATATACAATTATGTAGAATGAATTAATTGCATTCCAACTATAAGTGGACACTTACAGCCACGTGTGTATGATAGGGTAGATGGCTGAGAGTATGTACATATTTAATAATAAATTCTCTATGTGCGCCTTGTACATATGCAAGCACCATGTATATACATACAAAGGTATGTAACGACATATAACACCTTGCAAAAAACGTATGAACTGGCATGAAGTTTTGTCTTTCTGAGCATAAAATATGCGCTTACAAATTTATGAAGCATATTTTTAGGCGCAGAAGTCGCGAAAAGCTACGCTAGGCTATTCGAAAGTTGAAAGGATGAGCTAAAAGTAAAAGTAAATTTCAATAAATACCAGCGCCACAAAACCTTAAAGTGTGAACACTCTAAATGCAACAACAACAAAAACACAACTGACTTTAAATTAAATTTGTGCTTTCGGTCGCGGAGCAGGCACGAATGCCATCATTTGTGTTAATGAGTTCGGACATTTTTTGAAAATGTTACGCGTGTGACGACAGACGAATTTCGCACACCGGAATATTAAATCATTTAAAATATACATACATATAAACTAACACACTTGCATACATATATAGGCAAAAACAAAAAGTCAAGTATGAAAACTAGTCAACTTAAACGCACACATTAACGCACAAAGAAGAACATCGTCCGCTGCCGATGCCGAAGTGAGATGTTTGCAATTGCGGTGCTGTAAGAAATGAGCGAAAATATTAAGAAATTTACTTTAATAAATTTTGCGTTAATTGTAATCAAAAACTTGAAAATAGCATTAAAGAAATTTACACACAAAAATTGAGGAAATAAGCGTGTTAATTAAAAAAAAAAAAAATCGACTGGAAAAAAGTAATTTCTCAAGCAACTCACAGTGTGCAACAAGAAGAAATAAGAAGAAATCGAAAAGAGAAAACAAAATAATAAAAAGAGTAGAAAAAACGACGCAAGCAAAAGCACAAGCAACCCAAAGGGAGTACCAAAAACAGCACTGGGCAAAGTTGCAACCAAAATACCGAGCCATAGAGCAACCGCAAGCAATCAGCAGCAACAGCAGCAGGAGCAGCGGCAATGGCAACAACGCAGCATCCAATCTCCAAAATTGAACATTTTATACGAGTACAAGCAGAGAACGGCAAAACACGCAATGTGCAAAGCAATACGAAACAAACGCAAAAATTCCAAGCGAGCGAAAATATATAAATGAAAACCAAAACAAAAAGCAAAAAAGCTAAAAGCAATAACAGCAGCAGCTGCAGCAGCCAGTCGCCACTAAGCGTTGGAAGTGAATTTTCTGGCAATAGAAGGGAAGAAAGTCGAGAGCACATTTATGTACATTTGGAGCGGCGAGTGTTTATATACATACATACATACACACACACATACATAGTAGCGGGCGAGTTGTGTAGTGGACTTTCGCGAATGAGAGCGCGTATGTGTGGATGAGGGTGTTTTGTTGTTGGCGACGAGTTTCGGCATACATACATACATACATGCACAACTACAAAAATAAGTGCAAGTAAACGCGTTGTTGCTGTGCTTTTGCAATTCATAACGCAAATCGGTCGATGTGACGATAAGACGCGTACAGCTGCCGTGCCGGCCACACGAATTACACTAAAACAATTTTCGCTACCCACAAGTGTTGGCACACATATTTGTTAGCATGCGAAAGTGTATACGAATGAAGTTTGTATAAGTAAAAAAAAGAAAAGTATGTGCACACACATACATTGGCACAGCAGCCAACAGCATGCACAAAGGGACAGTTCATTGCTTTGCACAAGTACACGGCGGTGCGCCTAGAAATAGACTACAAGTATATTTATATGTGAATTGCGTGCGGCGAAAGAGAGCGTAATATACTGGCACTTTGTGTTTTTTTTTTTTTTTTTGGTTTTTTTGCCGCCAAACTGCGCTGCGCTGCGCTGCGCTGCGCTGCGCTGCGCTTACATACCGGGTGACACCACCAGTGCACATTAAATAACATACATATGTACATACGCGCACTTACTTCTTTGTAATACAATGAAAATGCTGCGTTCTTTATTTGCTGCTGGTGTTTGTGTCGCACGAGCACAATAGTGTTTGGCGAAAAAAGCGAAAAAAAATGTGAGTAACAAAAGAAGCAAAAAAAAAAAACCTAAAAATAGAATAAAAAAATACAATCAAAGAAAGCAAAAACCAAAGAAGTAGAAGCAAACGTAACCAACAAATACATTTCGAACACTCAAATCAAGGTCAACAAAAATCGAAATTCACACCAACTCAAGTCAAGTGTAGTGAAAGCGAAAATTGAAAAGCAACAAAGGTTTGCACTTGCATATACATATACTCGCAACATAAATACGCGCATGCATGCATACATACATACATATGTACATACCTACGTACATATATTGTTGCATGTCTAATGCTATCTACATTAGTGTTTTATCAAAAAAAAAAAAAAAATTCTAAAAATCTTTCTTAACTAACAAACTGCAATTTAATCAACACAAAACCGTTTTCTTGCATATGTGCTTATGTGAGCTTGTGTCTGTGTGTGTGTGCGTATATGACACATGCACTGCCTGCCCACACTTGAGGTTTTTCTATGCATTGCTAATTGTAAAGTCTTCATTTAAATATAAGTAAGTAGCATAGTGTGAAATAAATACTTACATACATGGAAAAGTGAATGTAGTAATGCATATAAAGTTGTGTGTTCAATATATGTAAATAATATATATATTTATTTGTGTATAAAACGTATAAAAAAAAACAAAGTTGAAGTGAAAAAGCGACAAAATAACAAATAGCCAAATTTGTAGCGGCGCTGTCATGCAGTTTTGAGCGAATTGTGAATGCTCAATTAAGGTAAATTTATTATAAAAAACTATTCAGTAAAATTTTATAATCTATTTGCCACCCTTAAAAACTTTTCCAAAGTTAATTCTAAATATATTTACCCAACAACAATCACTTTATGTTAACCCTAAATATTTTCTGCAGCTTTTAATTGAATGTTATCTCAATCTATTATTTTCTTCAACTTATTTTAATATATTGACATTTTTGCTTCAAATTACATACCCACATCCAATTGTCGTTTGTTACAAGGATATTTACTTTGAACATACGAAAATACACTGAGAAATAAGGTCACATCAAATGTCTTTGGTGATATAAAAAAAGTGAAAACTATATTGAGAAATTAACGTTTTCAAATGTGTATGTAGAAGATATTTTTTTTCGAAAACTATTTCGACCCGGATTTAGCAGCTAAAATCTTCAATTATAACGAACATTTTAAATTTAGTTACTAAAATTTATAATTCTGTTTTAAACACGTAGGCATAAAAGATGTGGTTTAATTTTTAAGAAACTACAAAATGCACATATTCAAATTAGACTCCAATTTTTTTCCGTTTTATATTTTATAACAGGCATTTTAAAAACAAATTTTTAAAACATTGGTTTAACATTACACAATTTTCATTTTCAAATATATATATTCGCTGTATAAAAAAGAATTTCCTTTTACTATTATTATACTTTTTATTAATTTTAAACAAGCATTTTCAGCAGTATTTTTCTAAAGTATTTTAAAATGTTTCGTTTTTAATATGTTTTTGGTTTGAAAAATTGCTGGTTGCAAATAAAAATTTTTTAGACATTTGAAATTATTCCATTTTAATATTTTTTTTTTTTTTTATAAGAGCTATATATTTTACTATTTAGGTAGTTTAAAGCGAAACATGTGGGTTTACAAAATTCTTGTGAATTTTTAAAAAAGAAAAAACTAATGAAAATAAAACTATATTTTTTTATGTTCTGACTCCTCCACTCATCGCCAGTTATCACTTTCGCATCATAATAATTTACAATTTTATTGAGCTCAAGGCCAGTTTATGGAAGATTTTTAGTGAAAAAACAACAACAGTTTTTAATGGTAGAAGCATCATATGTTAAAATATACTTTTTAATATTACCAACATGGCAAGTCGCCCAATTATTTAAAACTGTTTTTTTTTTCAATTGCTTCTAAATGTTATAGCGTGAAAGAAATTAATCGAATTAATTTTTTTTGTACATGTATGCTAGCAAATACAAAAAAATCGAATTCGATCAAATTTTTTTTTGATTCGACTTAAAAAGTGTCTTCACTGTTTTGTAAATTACAAAAAAAATACTGCATGAGTTTGTAGCAGTGAATGAAATTCTGCTTGTCATGTAGCATCATACCAGAACATATCTGTGGTGATTTTCAATGGAAGCTGCTTAGGTGCATTCCTTTTGATAAAATGAATGATTCCTATTATTGATATCGTTATTTCAATATTAAAAAAAATATCGGCAAGATTTTCACCGAAAACCATTTCAACTTGATCTAGATTATAGCAAACCACGCTCGTTTCTGATATCCCCAAATTGCTTGTGTTAGTTTTCGAAAAAATACACTTTGTTTTCATTTCGTTCTCTACCAGACCTTAAATGGAAATCATTTGGAAAAGATCGTGCTTTAAAATAAAATAATAATAAACATATTTTGACACATATTTTTTTATTTATTCTAATAAAACTTGCCAATTTTTTAAATGCATATACAATTATTTTCCTTTTCGAAGTACCAAAGAAACGCGTTTTATTTAGTTTTGTTCAAATACTAATACTTTTATAGCTCTTTATTAGATTTCAGAATGACAAAAAAAAAAGGAAAGGCAAACATTTAATTTCAAAAAACACATTTTGGGCATTTTTTCCGTTAAGACAGAGCGCATGACGATGATCTGATTAAAACTGCTTGCATTAAATTATTTCATGTTTCATGGTTTCCTGGCGGCACATACACATATTATTTTATAATTTCGTTTTTAAATTACCTTTACAAATACACCAAATATGTCTATATTGTCGACAACAAACATTTCGGTTTGCGCAAACTTTGGCGGCACTTTTGTACTCCAAGAAATAAGTTCGTTGTCTCCTTTTTGAAGATAAAAAACTAAATTATTCTTTTTCTTTATTCTTCTTGTTTTTAATGTTAAATTATGAAATATTTAAAATAAAAATAAGGGGTAATCTCGAAGTCCTGGAAAGACTTTTCACAGTACGCCGAATTAATTAAAAAATTTTCATTAACATTTAAAACTTTTTTATAGCAGTTTTAGTTTTGAGTATGCAGTTTTTAAGATATAACTGTTTTCACATTTTATGACTGAAGCTCTTCCAAATTTTCCTACAAATAAATTAATAAAATTTTTTTTTTTTGGAGAATTTCTTTAAATAAATAATCGCGTATATCTACTAAATATACTCTAACTATATGCGCAACAAATCAAGAGCAACATCTGTATATGTATATATGTACATATATATGTGCATCCTGCTCCCTATTTATGTTACTAATTCCTGGTTAATTGCTAAATTGCCTAATTACATGCTATTAAATTTTGTTGGACACATTTACGACACATTTCAAGCGTTTAATAGTTATTCACGCTATTTTTTTTTAATTACATTGAAAACTTTTTGTTTTGCAAAACGTACGCATCGCGGTGTTGATATTGGATTATGACAACAACAACAATGCATAGCAGCAACTACAAATAGCAAGCAAAACAACAATAGCACTCGCATAGCTGATTACAAAATTTAATTACGTGTAAACTAGTTGAAGCTGAGTGACTGTGGCTGTGGTTATTCGAGTACGAATAACTCGCATTGGCATTAAGGCGGCGCGATGATGCATCATTTCACTTACATATCTATGTATGTATCTACCGAAGCAAGTGTGCAGTTGTTGTCGATTTAAGTTGTTGCTGTTGCAAAATGAAAGTTGGCTGTTAGTGAAGTTAGTGAACTTTTATAATATAATTTGTTAAGCGTTAGAAATGGTAAGCGGCGTGGTATGGCAGGGCCATTGGCATCGCGCCGGAGAATGCCGCTATAAAAGTAATAACTCCGTTATCGATATTTTCATGTTTTGTTGACTACAATAATGTTTGCCCAACGCATAGGCGATGTCGCAAAGGTGGAAAATAAAGTGGTGAAAGGACATTTTTTTGATGCCTAGAATCGAAATCATTTTTTCCTTTATAAATTAAAAAAATTAAATTTTTGCAAGGGCAAAAAAACAACGGTCTGCTCACTGCAAAAAACATTTACTTTTTTCGAATTCCTTTTTTCATTTATAACTTAAAAAAATTAAATTTTTGCAAAGGCAAAAAAAAAAACGGGTTGCAAAAGTTTATACTTCGTTTTTAACGATTTTTTTAAAGTTATTACTTGAAAAATGTTTTGGTCGCTGGTATGGCAAATTTTACTAAAACATCGCGTTAGCGACGATGAGATTGAGTATATTATGTTCACGTATATCTGAGGTGTGATCGAAACTAAAACCCGAACCAAAATGGCAAAAACAAAAGTGAGTACAAAACTGTCGATAACGTACTCAACGCGAATTACATAAAAACCAAACCCTGTGGAATGTTCTCAAAGCGAATAAAATGTGAATAATATATTCGGGAACATTAAGAGAACTAAATATAAATGGCATAAAACAAAACGGTTACGAAAGTCTCAGCAAAGTTATCGCTAAGTACAAAATTAAGAAAAAAATTCTCGGAACCGTTTTAACAGGAGACTGAAATGTGAACAATTGAAGCGAAGAACTGAAACGAGAACATTTTTATCCAAAGACATATTCGATGAGTTTCACTTCTTCTTTCTAAACTTTTTGATTATTGTTTTCCAATACTAGACATTTGTGATGCTTCCCAATAAATCGTAATTTTTTTCGGACATCTCGCTTCGATTCAATTACTAAAAAAGTGAGACTGTAACGATCATATATTTTAGGCTTTATAAGTCGAAGATATCTTCACGAGTTCTTTAGGATCACGCCGATCCTTTCCCGCGATAAGTGCTAGAGAAAATCCTTAAAATTAAAGCAGATCAGAGGCAATCCAAAAATATTAAAAAAGTTGATTTTAACAATATAAAAGACAGAGAAGAAAAAAAACAAGTAAAGAAGTGGCTAAGTTCGATCGAACTTTATATACCCGGTGCACGCTTTCAGCTAAATTTTTAAATTAATAAAGCAAAGACTAAGTTCGGGCAAAACAAAACTTGATGTAAGCCTCTTTTTTCAAAATTTTCATATAATCGGATTTCTTGATTTAACACAAAACCACATACCAAATTTGAGCAAATTAGCTTAATTATGTAGTTACAGAAGTATACGATTTTTACGGGTTTCAAAAACTTACTGGGTCTGGTCCAATTTTAGTGATTTTAAAAATACTGCTTATTTAGACATAATAAAATATCTGTACTAAATTTGGGCAAAATCGATAAAGGATTTCCAGAGATATATGTACATATGAACTCTAAAGTTGCCGGTACCATCTACTTTTTCCAAACTGTTCGTTTAAATGGGTTTGTTGACTTAATTCCAATAGTTACTGAAGTATCAAATTTTCATAGTTTTGGGAAATTACCGTTATATGGGAGACGGGCGATTTCAAACATTTTCATAATCTCACCTAACTAAGTACAATTTAACATGTGTGCCAAGTTCAGACGAAATCGATAAAGTAGTTCTAGACATATACATATGATCTCAAAAGTGGGCGGTGACATGTCCCTTTCCAAAATTTTCATATAGTCGGATTTCTAGCTGCAATACAACACCACATAACAAACTCCAGATATTTCCCTTCATCATCTATTGAAATGTCCGATTTTTAATGTTTTCGAAAATTACCGTTATAAGGCAGGTGGGCGTGGTTATGGTCAGATTTTGATGATTTTCCAAATATCGCTTAAATAGACATAGAGAATTACGTATACCAAATCTGGGGGGTGGTTCCCGAGATATACATATGAACTCATAAGTGGGCGGTGCCATGCCCCCTGTACAAAATGTTTATACAGTCGGATTTCCTGCACGAATACAACACTGCATACCAAATTTGAGCAAATTAGCTTCCATAGCTACTGAAAAATAGCAATTTTTTGATTGTTGACAATTGCCGTTATATGAAAGGTGGGCGTGGTTATTGTCCGATTTTGCCCATTTCCAATACCAACCTGCTCTGGGTCAAGGACAATCTACCTACCGAGTTTCATTGAGATATCTAAATTTTTATTCAAGTTATCGTCTGCACGGACGGACGGACGGACGTTTTGGTATATATATGTCTATATCTATCTCGATTCCGTTATGCTGTTACAAGCAACCGTTATGCGAACAAAGTTATAATAACCTTGTACACAAGTGCGCGGGTATAAAAACTATTATTTGCGAACTTTCAGTTAGGATGAAATTGAAGAAAAAACTACTCGATAAAGCCAGTGATTCAATATTCTTGATCTAACTTTCAAAACATTTTTCCACAAACGTGATAGCGATTTTTAAAAACTAATTTTCACGTGGTTGGTTATTCAAATACAGTTACAAATATTTTTTTTAAATTTTCTGTATAAAAATTGTATGGAACTTGCGAACACTTTGTTTTTGATTTTCAGCATTTTTGTGATGTTTCCATATTTTTAAAATACACATTTAAATATTTCATAGTAAGTTTTAAATAAAATTCCATTTGTGCTAGGCATCAAAAGTAAATTAATACAGATATTTTCAATTTTGCGCACATCCTAACAAATACAGTTATGTACACAAGGGATAGGCGCTCAGAAAGTGCAATTGCAATTTATTCTCACGTCTATAACGAAGTTGCGGTCGCAAAAATTGTGCAAACGCGACCACATAAATCCATTAGAGCGAGTGTCAAACAAGTCAATTAAGGAATAGTTGAAGGAAAATATATTTTTTTTATGCTCTTTAACATACATAAAACTTAAACTTACGTTATTGAATACTTTTTCAACATATTTATTTATTAAATTATTATTGAGCAAAACATACCTCAAGTTACTTATGTCTACAATAATTTGTATGCAAATATTTCTTTTATTTATCTCTCAATATTTTGTTACGAATTCTTAATTAGTGAAACATTTTTGTAAGAAATCCCATTCAACGTATCGTAACTCAATTAAATATAAATCCATATATCCAATTGAGCATATTCAACTTCTGAATGCATTAAAATACGATAACAATTAAATCCCAATTAAATTAAATAAAAATATATGCAAATATTTTTAGTATTAAACTGCAAAGAAATTTATTGAAATTGAAATATCTTTATTTGTTTTGTACAGTAGATTGAAGTATGCTTTGAATTGAATGATTTTCGAAGATTGGCTTTAAAATAACTAACAAACGAGTTTTGGTCCGTTTGTATGAAATTATTCCTTCTGCAAGCATTTGAATTGAATTGAAATTTTTGATGAAGAGTTATAGCCCCTGAGTAAATAAGTAAAAATGATTTAGTTGTCAGTGATCTAAACACTCATATGAAAGCATGTGGGCAAAAGGAGAGCTCTTAAAATGATCTTAGCTGATTAAATGGAGGAGTTATGATGTAAAATTTAATAACTGAGCATCGAAATAGCTTGAAAATTGAGGTATTTGTTTGCGTTCAAACAGACGGACATAACTTAAACGACTCAGCTCATCATCCTAATGTTTCTACAACGACGCACTTGGACGCTCACTTTAAATTTAGTTAAACAAAGCGCCAGTTCTAAGTGTCTAAAAATGATCGTTGATTTTTGACAATTTAAGTATATCTGGAATGTCAGTCACCAGGTCGCTGTTTTCATTCGTACAGGAATTAGACGTGGTCTTGACACCTTTTATTAGCCGTTGGATCTTCTGAAAGAGCGATAGCATCTTACGCTCTTCGCAGACACGCTTTTCGGTCTCTTTCTTCTACTCACGAAATATTCATTATGCTTTTTTCTTCAGCTAACGATTTCGCTCCCAAATATGTATCTCGAGTTGCACTATTTCACAGCTTTTTACTGTAGCAGCATATTTTCCTTTCGTAACGGCACCACATCCATCTATGTACACACAAACTGTTCTTTTGAGCTTGCTAAAATTCAATGACTCTTTGACGGTGGCAAGTCGAGAGCTATAAGTGAGGTCCCATGGTAAGGAAATATTGTTTCGCTGATTGTTGCTCATTGCTTTGTACTATATTTCAAATCATGTTTCGCAGTATATTTCTGAACTCAAAGATTTGCATGTAAGTTTAAGACCTTTCTTGTGCTTACTACTGCAGCAGGTTGTATTTAACTATTTGTTGGGCATTGTTTTACAGAAGAAAGCATGAACAAAAGCTAGCCAAAATTTAAACTTTTGAATTATCTTAGACACAGAAAGTAAAATTAGAAATTGCGATGCCAACGAAGGGTAGAAAACAAAATAATAATAATAACAAATGTGAGGCAAACCATTATATAACTCCCTATAGTGAGCTGCAATGATCGTACATACAGTGACTCAAAAAATTTGACCATATGGCGGAAATGTTTTTCATGATGAATGTTTTTCGATAATTTTTTTATAAAAATATAGTTCATCTTTCAATAAAAATAGCGTGCATAAAAATTTAAAACTTTAAAAATAAATAAAAAAAAAAACGAAGAGTTTTCGTAAATCTTCAACTTATTGTTAAGTACTTAAAAAAGCCAGAGAACGCAGTTTTTTAATGCAAAAATTTTAAAATAGTTAAGCGCACATTTCAATGATTTTTGACAATTTTTTGAAGTAGTCTTTTAAATATATGGTTTTTTCATAACGTCATATTTAACTAAAGTTTTCATTAATTTTAGGATTTTCTGTCATACAACAATATACGCATTATACGAAAAAAGTTTTCAAAAGAAATTGTCAAAAGTATTTGCGAAGTTAGTACTTTTTGTTATTAAAATTGATAAAGCAATGAAACTCAGATTATAGAAAACTCAGTACTAAATACAAATTAAAAAAAAAAAACTCTGTGTAAAATATAAAAGTCGGGTCCATGCAATTTTTGTTTCAGTATATACTACATAATAAAAAAAAAAAATTCGTTATAGCAAGGAAATTACCACGTGTGCAATGGTTTGAGTTACGGCATATTTTATTGCAGTCCTTTCAAACATACGAGTATGTTTGGAAATAATGTTTACGTATTCACCTCCTCCGTCTGCTCTTAAATTTTATTCGTAAGAAAACATAGTTCTGGATATATATATGTATTTGTATATGTATATTTATATGTACTCGTATGCGTCAATACAAAAAGGATATGTTTACCACATATAAAAAAATATTCAGGAAAAACAATAACATATTTCTCAGAAATGATGACATGTATTAGTTGCATAGCAACATGTACTTATCGATCTACGGACATTATTAGCCTCTACGAAGAAAGAGGAGGAAGCCCTCAGTAAATCACACTGGGACAATCTGCCAGGTCTGGAGCACTCCAAATCCCTTTTGAGTAGCTACAACCAAACAAGATTTACGGAATGCATGGGCCTGTCAAAGAAAAACTTGAGAATGATCACAGCAATTCTAACAGGACACTGTAGGCCGAATTATCACCTAAATAAACTGGAAATATATTTGCAAGAACGTTGCAGATTGTGCAGGGAAGAGAATAAACTTCTAAACTAGGCCTGGAGAAGTGCCCTGCATTGATGCACAAACGCCAATAATGTCTAGGCGAATATCTGATTACGGACGATGGGATAATTTCCAGAGACTTAGGCTCAATACTAAGCTTTATCTCGGAGGTTGGACTAAAGGAAATTCTATAATCTAAGTAGGGGCACAATATATCTTAAGGTCGCGATACTTGCATAAATAACTGCACGAAATATATTTTTATTGCAAACGCATCGAGTCCTACTAACAAAGAAAGTGTAATTTGAAATTTTATTTGCCTATTGCTATGCAAATGCCCATTCTGTTCGGCCGTTCACTTATTTACATACACACATACATACTCGTAGAAATGTAGTACATACATATGTATACGTCTTTGTGTGTGCGTTAAATTTTTTTGTTTAATAACAATAAAGGTAAAATGTGCACAATCTCATTTTTACTTTTTTTTCATCCTTCCAAGCGCTGCAATTCGTTACGGATTCGAGAAATTCGTTTTGCAGCTGTGCCAAGTGCGTTTCCATCCAACTGCTATCGCTCGATGCGGCAGCTGGAGTACTGCAGTCACTGTCACCTGCTGCCGGGAATCATTGGCCTATTGAACATTAAACAGTTTAGTCACGTTCATGCGGCAGAAGGATTTTATTAATCAAATTTCTTTGCATTGCGGTCCGGTTGTTTGGTCCTTCTCTGGTTTTGGTCTGCGTGTTCATGTTGTTTTGGAAAATGTGTGCGTGCTCATTTTGTTTACAATATAAATACATAAGCAAACGAAGCAAATGCGCTTTCTGACACTAGAGTTGCCAACTACGAGCATGTAGTGAGAATTTACAGAAGTAGACTACATTGAATGCCTAAAGTGATGGATGGAAATTTTAAATTTTAAGAAATAATATTATTTTGTGAAAAGTCAAACCAAAGTAAAAATAATGAGAAAATATATACATAATTGCTGAGTCAATTAAAGCTAAATTCCATAAAAAATTGAGTAACAAACGGACCGCGAGTTCACCAAAAATTAAAAAAATTGAAGTGGAAAAAAATGCTTGATATTTTATTGTTTTTGAGGAAAATTGAATTTTGAGTTGTTAAGCTCATTAAAGTCTACATCAAAAAGTACAAGTTTTAAGTGGCTAAAAAAATCGAAAAGAGGAGTAGGGAAATATATTTTTTAAAATTTGACTCAAAGCCCAATAGAATTTTTAAAAAATGGGCCACTTCTAAAATATATTTATATGGTTTAGCAATTCGATAAAATTATCTATTACAATATTATCAACGTTATCGGAAGCGATGAGGTAAATGTAAAAGAAAATGATAAAAATTATAAGAAATATATAAATGGTGACGACGAGATTGATGCCTATAAGAAAGACATTTATATCAATTTCGACAACGATTATGGTGTCGATAATCATGATCAAAACGATCCACGTTGTGAGTAACACATTAATAAAAATAAAACTTGACAGACAATGATTCCGATGGTGAACCTGCCAGCAAATTAATACTGTCACGATATAATTTTGCTTACAACATCGATAGGGACATTGCTAGCGATATTTAAAATTGCTAGTCGATAACAACGTCGATAACAATATCAACAAAAAAAAATTCATAACAATCGCTTTAATCTAACTGTCCAGTTTACTAGCAAAAAAAAATTGTTAAGCAACAAAAATATCGATAACAACGGCGATAACAATATAAAACAAAATATTTTAACCATAGCGATAATGTTACGGACAAAGACTAAGATGATAACAAAATAGACGACTACAAAAATACCTATAACAAAATGTATATCACAGATTTTGTAATAAATACTTTAACTTCTTGTAACACTAATTTTCTCAACTGTACTTGGCAATCCTCTAATAGCTACTTACAATCAGGGGTGGATCTAACATACAATTGGTGGCTGTAGAGGCGGCATATTTTGAGAGCAAAAATTAAATTAAAAATACTATAATAATTAAATAAAAATAATATATTTACGTACATTATAATGATAGATTTATTGATGATCACACATAATTTCACAAAGTTTTTTCAAACAATTTTGCTTCCTATTAACAGTTACCAACTATAGAAATAGAGAATAAAATTTATTTACTCTGATTAAAAAAATTCAAAAATATTAAAAAAAAAAAAAAAAAATTAAGTTAAGTTACTGTAATTGAAAATTTCTTAATTTTGAAACTGGATATCGAATATATTGCGGAGGATTATTTTAATCATCCTTCTTAATGCTGACATGTGTGCCGAAATAATTTATGTAATGAATCGATAACTTATCTTAAACCACTCCTGTATGCACATACATACATATGTACATATGTATATGTTAATAGGTATATAAAATCATGTCCATAATGCAAAGAGAGTTTCCAAAGTACGCATTAAAAAAGCAAATGTAATATTTATTTTGCAATATAAAATTTCATTGTTATTCTCTTTGAATTTTAATTAAATGCAAACATAATAGAATTTCGTCTGTTATACTGTTTTGCTTATTCTTTTATATTTTATGGAAAATAATTAAAATTTGTATCCCTCAATGGTCATTCAATAACAAATAACCATTCGTTCTGCCTCATTGTTATGCCAAACATGTACGCAATAAAAAAACACAAAAACAAAAGAAAAGAAAAACAAAATGGAAAAAACAAAGTATGTAGCTGTATGTAGATATATACATATATAGGTAAATATGTTTGCATCAATAAAAAATATATTTATGTTTTGCATTTGAGTGCTCTTCTCTACAAATGTCAGTTCATTGTTAACAATTGTTATAATATTTAATTCAAATTTTTTAATTGCCTCAGAAAACTCGAATACACAGTTTGCATAAATAAATAATTAGGCACATTTTGTGCTCTCAACAACATTTAACGAACTTTATTTTGCCGAGCATGCTGATGCCTGAAGTGCGGACACTAGGGATGTTCATCCGAGGAAGCCCACAGTTCTGTGATTTTCGGTATTTGCTATTTTTTTAGCCTTTAGCACATTTGTCGTGCAATTATTGAAAAAAAAAATTAAAATTAAAATTGCATGTTTTGTAATAATAACATTAAATAATTATTAATTAATTGCTACCAAGAAAGTTGGATATTTCATATATAGCATTTTATTTTTGTACATTTTTTAAAGGCTTTTTAAATGATTAATTATTTACAATTTTACTGAGCTCGAGACCAGTTAATAAAATATTTTATTTTGGAAAAAACAACAATAGTTTCAGTGGTAGTAGTTATAGCCGCTATTTCGGAGATCTCCACATCCCAACAACAGCCTTCGTTTTATTTTTATTTATATATTCTTTATCACCGCTTCGCATGCTACATGCTACGCTTGCGGAGTGTAGTTTTGTGCTTTTTCCATCTTCGATCTCGTTTTCTCCAAAATAAAATCTTTCATAAACTGGCCTCGAGCTCAATAAAATTGTCAATTATAACATTTTATTTTATAAAGTAAATGAAATTTCTTTATTGTTTTCTTCTTTTTCTTGTACGAATCGTTGATATTTGTTGGAACGATTTTCCGTCATCCCTTGTCAAGTTTGGTTTGGAGATAAACCGGTTTCGGCGTTGTGCCATCATTCAGTGTCTTTCATGATAAGAACAAAAACCTATAAATTTATATACATGAACCGTGAACAGAATCGAAAGCCTTAGATGGTAGCTCTTCCAATTAATCTGAATGATAATGAAAATAATGATAATATTTATTGTATGCAATTAACAAAATAATAAAACACGGGATTCAGACAACTGTAATAAAAAGATAACGAAAATTCCGGTTTAGTAAAAATCGAAAAATTTACATTCCTAGTGTGCGCCTATTATCAACACTTTTTCAATTATATATATATATTCTCGTACTTAAGTATTAAATCCCAAATGATTTTGCAGATTATTATTTTTATATAATAATGTGCAAAAGGATGGGAATCTTGACAGTCCCCCCTAAAATAAAACTCAACACAAACTTTGGTCGGAACCTTGCAATTTTTTTTATTTCTGTTATACTAAGTATCAACTAAAATTCCATTACTATCGTTTCTATAGAGTTACAGGTGCACTGCAAAAAAAAATTTAAAATATTCAAAGCTCTAAAACTACATCGAATAAAGAAATACAGCTTTTAAATTTAAACGCAACAATATTATATTCAGAAAACACAATTCAATACAAAATATTGAAACAGGATAAACAGTAATTTCAGGTAAAAAAGTGATAAGTACATTTATTATTGATATCGAGTTCTTAGCATTTAGATAAAAAAATATAGCTGAAGTAAATATATGTATGTATCTGAAATAAAGTTAAAATGAACCTCCGGTACGAAAATAGGATTTCGGGGAAAAACGATTGGATTGGTTTTTTTTATGATGTTTTGTCAACGGTTTGTTGTTCAAAGGTTTATCCTTACAATCAACTATAATTTTTGGGAAGAAAATACAAATCGATTTTTCTATCGAATAGTCCATTTTAACTTTTATTATCACATACGACGGCGGTTTGTTACGTCAGTGAGTATTTTAAATAAAATATATCTTTCTGCAAAAAGCCTACATCCTCAGCCACCTTACGCACTTTCATTCCCCGTTCGTTCAACATCATTCCAAGTATTTTATTGCCGATTTCTGATATAACGACCTCTTTTGGGCGACCTGAACATTCGGCGTCGCTTGTGCTGATACGATCACAACGGAACTCAGTAAACCATTTCGTAACCATTGAAATTGCTGGTGCAGTGTCTCCAACGTATTAATCAAGCAATTTTTCAACGTTTTGGTGATGGTTTTTTTTACGCAAAGAATAATGCTAAATCAGCACAGAAATTTTTGTTAAAGCCAAGAAGTTATCTACTTTCAATGGCTGTCAAGCATAAACTAAATGACTCAGCTTTCACCAAATTTGACAGTAGTCTATTTACAGATGCCAGCTAAGGGCAGCAGTGATGGATTTAAAGTTTATGTGCGGGAAATTCAAAAAGTCACTAACATATCAAACCGCTCTCGCACATTTTCAAATGTTGGCAGCTGTAGTGCCTCCTTTGCTTAGTGTAAAGCCATTCTAGCGTCCAATTAGCGCTCAAGTGCAATTTTGTTACGCTATTTTCATCGAACCTTTTGTATAAATTTCGACGCTTGCTGCTCAAAAAATTGTTCCAGTGTTGTGGTTGCCATTCGTGCTCATAGCCGATATCGAGTTCTTTATGACTCAGATTCCTCAAGAGACTGCGGCTCTGGCAAATTTGTCAGCTATCGCGTTACGCCTGTGTTTAGGTGCTCAGACCAGAATCCAAATATAAGTTTCTGGTATTCAATAGATTTTTCAATAGATACTCACTTACTCTCTGGTATGTTTGTATATACATAAGTATATATGTTTCAGCTCACTGCCACGCTCCCTATTTGTTTTACACACAGACGAGTGGTTGCGACAGCTGCCTCTTACTTATCGCTACAGTCGCTTGCACGTTTTTTAATTCCGAATTAATCACACTCTCGATACTTTGCATTAATAAACAAAAACTTTAATACCAAACAAGTAGTAACAACAGCAAAGAAACAGCAAATTTTAGCGAAAACTTTCGAAAACAAAAGCTTACCGCAACAACAAGAGCAATAAGGAAAGAAATTATTATTTTTCATGAACTTTCAACGCCGCCAACTTCCCACGAGTCTAATTTATCTGCACAAGTATGCACAATGAACGAAAAAAAAACAATATTAAATAAGTAAAAAAAAAAAAAAAAAATTGAAAGCAATCAACAAGCCACATTAAAGCGCATAGCACAAAGTTTAAGCCGATGTTGCCACTGTGGCTGCGTCTGCGATTGCCGCATTGCGTCACTTAATTTCAAATGCAAATTTCCGCCAAACTACAACAACAGTGCGTACATATAAACTACAACAAAGCGCATACACACTCGTAAATATATTCGTTTGTACTCGTATGTACATATGTATTAAGGCTCGAAGTATGAAGTGCTGCTATTACATTTACTAAGTTTCATTTTCATATTCATGAGCTACTAAAGTGAGCAGTTTCATACTACGAGTATCTACAACAAAAAACTGCACTGCACCAGTAGTTCGTGTTTTAAAATAGTAGCAAGCGTTGGCCGCAAATAAGTAGCAAAGGCAGAACACTTCTTATACGCAGAGTGTGGCACACACGTCGGCACACTTACACTTACCTACATACATAAGTAAGTATGTGTGTAGGGGCATGTTTTAGGCTCAAACACCATTTACACCCTGCAACTAAAAGTGGTGAGTCCACTTCATTCGCTTTCAAGAGACACTCGCTAATTTCCAACTGAATAATTAGACTTATTTACTCACAGTCATATCATTGCTGCATGTTGAATTTTGACTTTCTAGGCGAGAAATTAGTTTTAGAATTTTTGGTTGACTTCATACTTTGTACAACATTTCGGATTACACAGGTCTGCAACAAAAATGCTGTCTGGATATTTCAAACTAATTTCTATATATTTAGGTGTTCTGAAAACTAAAAAAATACTCAAAAAAAATTCCAGAACGTAAGGTTATTTTACAGAACGCAAAATTTTATAAAAAAAAATGTTTTTTTTTGGGCTTTCTTGTAGTCTCGGACAACAATCTGGGTTTACCAAATTCCCTTGCTTTTTGTGTCTATGGGATAGTAGAGACCGAACAAATCACTGGACCAAAAAGTGCTGGCCTCCGAATGTCCGAATGAGTTGGCGAAACGAATGTCCTGAATCCATGAAACTTTGGTGCCTCCTCATAAAGTTCTTCTACCACCGCTTCACATAAAGCTGGGATTGATGAAGCAATTTGTAAAGTCATTTCCAAGAGATGGAAATTGCTTCAAATACTTAATATCAAAGTTTCCAGGCCTCTCGCAGGCAAAGTTGAAGGAAGGAGTTTTCGTTGGACCAGTTATTAGACGGCTTATGGCTGATCCACTATTCATCACAACCATGACGGATCCTCAAAGAGAAGGGTGGATTGCCTTTAAAGGGGTCATAAAGAATTTTTTAGGCAATAACAAAGATCCTAACTATAAACAAATCGTCAAAACAATGTTAAAAGCATTTCAAGCTTTAGGTTGCTTGATGAGTTTAAAAGTACATTTTCTTCATTCCCACCTCGACTACTTTCCAGAAAATTTAGGAGACGTGATTGAAGAGCAAGATGAACGATTTCACCAAGATATTAAGGAGATGGAAAAAAGATACCAGGGACGATGGAGCGTTTCAATGATGACAGACTACTGTTGGACGCTTCAAAGAGACCTTCCCGATGCTGACCACAAGCGAAAATGTACCCAAAGGAGTCTCACTGAGAAAAAGAATTGTGTTTAGTGCTTATTAATTAATGTATTTTACATAAATAAATTAGGTTTGTTACGCAATTATAAATAAAAATTTTTTTTAATCTTTTATATTTTATTTTAAGATGATAAAATGTTTAACATAGACACCTACATTGTCAGAAAACGTGACGTTCTATGACAAAATTAAAGTTTTTTTCGGATTCAGCACAACCAAAAACATAAGAATTACACATAAAAAACCAAAACAGTTCTCAATTATTTTTTTTTTGCAGACTTGTGTTATTTGTCAAAATTTGACCTAACTTTAGAAGTTTTTAATTGAAGCTCAAATGTCGGCATCTGCACCTATTTTCTAGAAAAAGTACTTGGTTTTTTATTTCCCAACTTTTTCACAAAACAAGAACACAAACTTTAACTCTCTTTCTGATGCGGCGGAGTTGTTGGAATTGAACCCCTGATGCATACGCTGATATCTATTGACGAGCAGAGAATGTACATATATGAAAAATACCGATTATAAATTTATAGAAATCTTGCCTGTACTTTCTAAAGTCTGATTTCTAGTCATAAAATAGAAGTTATTGCTAGACATATGTTTGCACTTAAAGGACTTGATATCGACCGAAAATTTCTGAGCTTTTCTTTTGAAAACTGAAAGTAAGAACTCTCGTAGGCTTAAATAAAATATTACATACAATCAGCTTTATTGTAGGCTCCATTTTTTTCAATCTACGCGGTCAATACTTCTTTCTTTACCTTTATTGAAGCTCTACATTACTACAGCCACTCGGTTTCAATACTACTTGGAAAACTTTATTCGGCTTTTTTATTAACAACTTCCGCTTGATTTTTATGACTTAATACTCCGGCAAGATTTTTCGTTTGATGTTTACTGCAGATTTTCTTCAGTTCTTTCCAAACACGCGCTATATACATTTTTTCGATCGAGGGCAGATTTTGAGATGTATTTTCACTGGCGGTATTTTGCAGAAGTTTCGTATTTATGAATAAATCCCTTTACATTAAATAACATCTTTAATTAGTACACAAACTCATATGCACGTACATATGTATATGTATGTATTTGCTTAATGATAAAACCGCACAGTCTTGCAGTCATCTGCCCAACGGCGATGATGAAGTGGTTACACTTAGTTTTAAGTGAAATGCCCGGCTAATGTTGCAAAGTCTATATGTATGTATATATAGAAGCATTCATGAAAAATGTTCACGCGTACATCTCAACCGCTGATGGATTACAATGTTTTTGAGCGTACACTCTTTGTAGTAACAACAACAATGCATGCAAAGTTCAAATTTCATTCGCAGCTACTTCTTCTTTTCAAACTGTTTTCGCGCTAATTTCTTGGCGTTACGTATACGCCATGGCCGCACCGCAACATAGCTGCCCCTGCTACTCAGACGCCTGCCTCAGTTGATTGTATGTATGTAATTAGCACAAACTCTGTCTTTTCAACTTTATCCTTCAGTTTTAGAATATGTTGGCGTCGAGTTTTGTGCATATTTTAATGCAATACCTACAATTACACTGAAGAGTTCTGGTTCTAGCTAAGTATTTACTTTACTTTATTTTATTAATTGCGGTTTACTTTTTTGCTTTGCGCTTCTGCTAGCTTCGCGGTTTAACATAATTTGTAAGCGCAAAGTCACTCAAAATTAATTTTAATTTCATTTTCCGCATTCAGACAAAAAGCAGAAATTTAATCTTTGTGTTAAGATAATTGAAAATAACTAGCAATGCAATAAGTTCATAATGAATACAATGAATGAATTGCGCCATTTCTTAGTGGAAACAGAAATGCGCTCGAATGTAATTTAATGCTAATTAACAACCAAATAAAAGTAAGCACAACTTTCTTCTTTTTGCTTTGTACATCTACATAGGCATAACAGATTTTTAATGAAAAGTTACCAATCCAAATTTCAAACGAATACAATTTTAAGGCGGTAATTTCAGTTAATATTATTTTAAAATAATATTATATTTTTTCAGGGCTCTAATTTAATTTAACTATACACAAGGTTTAAGAGGTATTGCTTGCATGATACAATTGACTTTCTGAAAAGTAACTTTTTGTATAGAAAAAATTATCAAAAATAAGATTTTAATTTTATTTTATTTCCTGAAAATATTGCATTTTTTTAATTGTAAATTTTTGTTGTGCACACTTCTTATGTGTGCCAAATGAAAAGGTATTTAAAATTTTTTTTAACAATTCTGAGCTGTTTGAAGATAATTTCCAACAGTTTAAAAAGCTAAATGCTTACACACACACACATAACAAAATTATTAAGAAATAAACTGAAGCATTGCATTATTGCTGGGAGTCTGAAGTGGTTTACTTAATTGAATTTTGGAAAAGGTTTGTGCAAAAAATTATTCATAGCTGTTTAATAACACAGTGTAACAAAAAAAAACAAACCAATATTCTAACCACCGAGTACGATAGAGGAGGAAAAAGTTTGTAAGCCCCCAGTTTGGACATTACTTTAGAAAGAAGCCTTGCGATCCACCAGTTTTATGTACATAAAATTTAGCGACGAATATTTTTGCGGAGAATTTTAATACGCCAGCTTTTGAAAAGTTGGATGTTTTTGTCCTATTTCTAAACAAATGCAAAAACTGTACATAAAAAAGTTATATCACGCTCACAATAAATTCGAAAATAATGATAATTGATTGCTCATTAATTTACGAAATTTTGGGCTGCTTCTAATTTGAATTGTTATAAA
This sequence comes from Philophylla caesio, assembly GCA_963971545.1. Lineage (NCBI taxonomy): Eukaryota > Metazoa > Arthropoda > Insecta > Diptera > Tephritidae > Philophylla > Philophylla caesio. The sequence goes on along the minus strand of OZ020606.1, from coordinate 95,616,511 downwards.
AAATTATACTTATATGCCTTTCTATATAAAAACAAAACAATAAATACATAAAAACACCCTCAGCTTACTTCGGGTTATTTGAACACTGCAAGTTAGCCGACACTCGGCAGGCAGCTGCGGTTTTCCTTAGTTGATTGAGTTAATTGTTAAAGCACTGTGGGAAACACCCTTAAATGCTTAAAATCTCATTGAGTCGCTCTGTTGGGCTTACATATTCACAGACACATGTACAAAGGCTTATTGTTTCTTAGATGTGTTGGTTTTGAGGCAAAATTAATTAGCCTTGAAACGACAAAATGAGCAGCCAAACAATAAACTATGTAAACCAAATGACCGAAATGAATAAACAAACAAACAAGTGAGTGATTGAAAGCAAACAAACAAAATGCTTGTTGGTATAATTATGCACTTGCGTTCAACAAAATAGCAGTCGTTTTATATTTAGCATCGAAGGCAGTTGATAAATGTAACAAAAAAGCTATTTATAAATACAAAAACAAAACACTAAAATACTATGAAACCTGCTTAAAAATTTATCCTTCATTATAGCGGAATAAAAAGAAATTTGTTATTTATAAAATAGCATTGTGTCGTAAACAATTTTGTGATAATTCCGCGCATTTTGAAGACACGCAACTAGAAAAAATTAAGCTAATTCCAAATCTTAATTGATAATGTTTATCACTACTCATATTTCAGCCGTAATTGTGTATAAAAGTATGTGTGTTCATACATATATATTTGTGCAACTGATAAACATTATATCTCCTTGAACATTAATGAGCAACAAGAGTTGTGTGTTGGAGGCCTTTTGTGAATGAGCAGAAAATAATTTCACAGACTGCTTGTGGGTTGTGTGTAAGTAAACAGTAAACAGTGTTGAAAATTTGTTAAATTTTAAATTAACGCTTGCAATTAAAGCAATAAAGGCAATGTCTGATAAGCATGAGAAGCACGAAAGTACATCCAAACGAAATAGGAGCATTTCGAGAGGGGCGAATGTTTGTGAAATTGTTTTTTCATTACTACTAACTACTTAAGTCGACGACGTGTGAGAAATTTCTAAAAATGTTCGAAATAATATAATTTGTTAAACATATTTCGCAAATATATTATAGAAATCAAAATTGAAATTAAAAAAATTTAATTTGATAGTGGCCGCTCGATATACCCCTGAGTTCGAGGTTCCAATCTCAGCCAGGGCAAGTAACCCCTTGGCAGGCAATGACAAACCTTCGAGGGTATTTCTGCCATGAAAAAGCTTCTCATAAAATACATCCGTCGTTCGGAGTCAGCACAAAACTGTAGGTCCCTCCATTTGTGGTACAACATAAGTAACGCACACCACAAATAATAGGAGAAGCTCGGCCAAACACTGAGCTATATAGTGTAAGCGCCAAATTATTATTATTATTGCTATTTTTGTTTAATTCACGTTTTATGCTTTTAAGCTTAATTCTTTCCGGTCAAGCGAGTCAGCTGTTAAATCGAGATTTCGATAAGATATCAGAATATTTATATACACCCATTAGTAAAGGTTTAACAATATTGTTTGCATAAAAAAGTGTTAAAAAATTTATATGAAATATTAGTTAAAAATAGGAAAGATTATTATTTTCATATACAAATTGTAGACGAGTGCTGGGGCGCGTAGAGTCAGAAATTATATAAAAATTTTCTATGAGCGATAGCTTTATGTCAGCCAATGGCAATTTTTCAAAAACTCAAAATTTCAAAAGGGACTTAAAGCGAAATAAAATTTCTTATTATAACTGATTCTTATGATTTTTTCTTTTTGTTTTACTGCTTATGCATTAAACGGAATAAAAAACGAATCCATATAGTTATCTTTTATAATTTGTAATAGTTTTTTTATAAGTCTGCATTTTATACATATAAATTATAAGACAAGTATTTCACAAAACACTGGTGGTAAAAATAACACAAGTCTGCAAAAAAAAAAATAATTGAGAACTGTTTTGGTTTTTTATGTGTAATTCTTATGTTTTTGGTTGTGCTGAATCCGAAAAAAACTTTAATTTTGTCATAGAACGTCACGTTTTCTGACAATGTAGGTGTCTATGTTAAACATTTTATCATCTTAAAATAAAATATAAAAGATTAAAAAAAATTTTTATTTATAATTGCGTAACAAACCTAATTTATTTATGTAAAATACATTAATTAATAAGCACTTAACACAATTCTTTTTCTCAGTGAGACTCCTTTGGGTACATTTTCGCTTGTGGGAAGCATCGAGAAGGTATCTGTGAAGCGTCCAACAGTAGTCTGCCTTCATTGAAACGCTCCATCTTCCCTGATATCTTTTTTCCATCTCCTTAATATCTTGGTGAAATCGTTCACTCTTTCGCTCTTCACTCACGTCTTCTAAATTTTCTGGAAAGTAGTCGAGGTGGGAATGAAGAAAATGTACTTTTAAACTCATCAAGCAACCTAAAGCTTGAAATGCTTTTAACATTCTTTTGACGGTTTGGTTTGTAGTTACGATCTTTGTTATTGCTTAAAAATTTCTTTATGACCTCTTTAAAGGCAATCTACCCTTCTCTTTGAGGATCCGTCATGGTTGTGATGAATAGTGGATCAGCCATAAGCCGTCTAATATCTGGTCCAACGAAAACACCTTCCTTCAACTTTGCCTCCGAGAGGCCTGAAACTTTAATATTAAGTATTTGAAGCAATTTCGATCTCTTGGAAGTGACTTTACAAATTGCTTCATCAATCCCAGCTTTATGTGAAGCAGTGGTGTAGAAGAACTTTATGAGGAGGCACCAAAGTTTCATGCAGGACATTCTTTTCGCTAACTTTAAACTCCCTCGGAGGCCAACACCTTTTGGTCCAGTGATTTGTTCGGTCTCTACTATCTCATAGACACAAAAAGCAAGGGAATTTGGTAAACCCAGCTTGTTGTCCGAGCGCCATGCCCAAGATTTTGAAATCACCGCACACTTGCCAATCGTGGTCTTTATATTTTAATTTGCAAATAATCAATTCCAAGTTCTCGTAGGTTTCCTTGAGGTGTACGGAATGACCGACATAAATGGAAGTATAGAAACCGCCGTTATGAAGCAGAACTGCTTTAAGACTTCTTTTGGAAGAATCTATGAAAATGCGCCACTCTGCTGAGTCGTATGAGATCTTAAATGTATCCATCAAACCTTCAATATTGGTACAATAAACCAACTCGTCCTCTTGGGCAAAGTAGGAAGTAAACTGCTTCTCACTATATCTAAACCAGAGGAAGACACTCCCGAAAAGTAAGTTCCTTATTTAGAAATTAGTGATAGTTATGGTAAACATTTAAAAACAATAATCAAAATAAAATTGTACCTATTATTAAGTACAAGTTAGCCCAAAAAAACCCTTTTTTATAATAAAATTTTGCTTTTGAAGTGCTTACGAAGTTTTCAAGCTGACGATGCTAGTAAATACCTTCCATATACAATTTTTTTTTTTGGCATACTTTAGGTATATGTAGTATAAAAAAATTATGAAGAAATCAATCGTTCGAAAAGTTAATGAGCTGCTGAAATATATAGTCAAACACATTTTTTTTTTAATTTTGAAATTTAGTACTTACTTGATGAACATTTATAAATTTATGCTACAATATTTGAATGGAAAAATTAATAAAATAACGCCAGAAAAAAATATTAAAAATCAACGAGAATTAAGTATGTGTTCTTGATAAATTATCCAATATTTACAAATACTCGATAGTTTGTCATTTGTCAATAACATTTTTGATATTTATAATTGCGCAAAGAAAAAAGCATTTCATTATTGATTAGAATACATAAAATTTGATAATTTATCAGAATCGTACGGTTTGCCAAAAAATAGTGATTTTGAATGCTGCTCATACGCCTCGGCATGCTGCCTTCATGCACAAAATAGATAAACTTAACAGTATTTAACAGTAAGCAAAAAAATACCATCAATATCACTTAAGATAATGATTATGCAAAAATTTATTTAAAAGAAAGCGCATAACGCATTTATATGTATGTACATACATCAAGTGCATTTCAAACTGGAAAAAAAAAAGGCAAAACAGCAGCCAAAGCAAACGCATAATTAACGTTAATGAAGAACTTAATAAATGCACAAAAGCGCACACGCACACACGCTCGGCTGAGCAAAGAATTTCAACGGCACATTAATTGTCAACAACGGTTAATTCTTTGCATTCGCTATTGCCACAACATTCCTCAGCCATTTAATAAGCAAACTAATAAGACGCGAGTAACGCTTGAATACACATAAGATGCGGGCTTGTTGTGCTGTGTGCGTGCGCGTGTGTGTGATGAGTGCGCAAGCAAGTGTACCAACACTACACTATACTAAAGGTTACGGCTAAAGGTCATTATCATCAACGTCAATGTGACTAACAAGCGAAACAAGCGACCAGACCAAACAAAAGTTCAAGAAAAAAAAAAAAAAAACTACAAAAAATAGCGACCAAATGTGTTCGCATGCATGACCATTATTACGCACACACACACTCACACACACTGGCCACACACACAGCCACGCTTGACAACTTACAGCAGAGCTTATATAAAGCTTAAATTGATTGAAACGTTCATGCTGCTTCGAAGCGAGTTGTTGAAAGCGTTCTTCATGATTGCATATATTTGCATATTTTTAATGCAAAATACTTTTACACGTATTGTGTTTGTGGAGTCAAGCTTGTGTAAGCTGATACCAACATCAGTGCATACATGCAAACATATATGCACACACACACACACACCCACTCAACTCTGAAAGGTAACCAAAATAAAAAAAAATTTAAAAAAAAAGTGATGAAAAAATAAACAGCACGAGCTGCCAGATGAGTCTTGTTGCAACGCTTTAAGATTACTATTCTCTAGCTTGTAATTGCTTGCACCTGGGACGTGGCGGGGTGTGTGCCACCAGCGCCGACGCTGCCACTACGCCACTACACAAACACAAACACACATTCACGCGCATCCTTTCACTTAACCAATCGCAATTGTTTGCTGCCCTGTTGCACTCAAAAGTGAAAAAGTTTCCATGTCGCAAAGACGTGTGTGTGTGTGTGATGCGGCGTGGGTTTGTATCTGTGTGCGTGTGTATGGGATTTGCATAGTGCACTCAGGTGTAAAGTAGAAAATTGTGATAATTGAAAAGGTCACCACCATCGCCATCACCATCGCCACCGCTCCACCTTTAATCGGCATGACCCCGCTTTCTATGTGTGCGAGAGAGAGAGAGTGTGTGCGTTAACGGTATGTATGCAGTTACTTGCGAGATATTAGGTATCCAAGGTGTGACGCTTGGCACCCATTGTACCCCTTGCAGATTAAATTCAAATGAAAAATAGAAATTAAAAAAAAAAAACATTCCGAGTGTTTTGTAATGCGCAAAAAGTGCAAATTGAATTATTAAATTACTGTAACTTAACCTGAAATGACGGCTACATATATGTATGTATGTAAATATGTGTATGAGGGCGTAAATGCTTGGGGATTTTGACGATATTGGCAGCGTTTGTCATTGAAGTGTTGAATGCATACGCACTTGGAACACAAAGATTTCATAGGTGCGTATTAGATTCGAGAAAAGGATGGAATCTAATGTAATATGACTATGCTGTCACGAAGGATAGGAGGATGTGTGTTATAGAAGATAAGAACTAGCTAGAAGTGTTTGGTAAAGTTTACCAACATATTGCTTTGGTTTTATCGAAAACTTCAGTAGCTCCAAAATAAATCCAAAAGCCCGCTGATGAATAAACTTCATCTTGCTCCGAAATACTAAGCCATTTTCTATTTAGCTCCCACTTTTCTGGGTGTACTGAGGAACTTGTACCTTTGTCACATTCAAAAAGCATGAACTAAGGATAGGGTATTTATATGTAAAAGAGCAAGATCTCTCAAGTCAAGTTCCTTGAGTTAACAACCATATACATAATAGAAATACTCAATGACTTCCACTTCAGATGGCATCTACTGTGTTGGATGATGTTTCCGAATGCCAACGAGCGTACACTTAAGATAAATTCGTGGAATTCAATAAATACTTTTAGCTTTCCAAGTAGGCTGTACATGTTTGCTACTATATATCGAACATCCCTTACCGCTGGTGGGGGAAAATATAAGATATTATAATATAATATATTTTGTAGCTCTGTACACATTAGAATGAATTTTCATTCTCTAATGTAAAATAAAATGTACTGATCTACTACTTTATCGAATATCCCTTACCGCTGGTGGAGGGAAATACAAGATAATCAAAAGTAGCTCTGCACAAGTGAGAATTTATTTTCATTCCACATAATTGTTGTATAACTTGTGTGAAGAATTTAATAGATTGGAAAAAAGAGTCGGACGGATCCAAGAGAAAACGTTTCAGACTGCTTTTTTGGTATAAATTTTAAGAAAAAAACTCACCATTGTTTACTTTAATTTTCACTCAGAAACTAAACCTGTGGCCTGTAACACAAGCGCTACAAGTCCTACAAGTTTTCAAATAAATTAAACAATTGTAAATATTTTGTAACACAAAGCAACTTGCAGTCTAAAGGGGCACCCTTGTAATTACTGAAAGTTTTGTACAATTGTAGTCGATTTCCGTAACACAACGAACACACTTGCACAATTTTGTTAGGGATTTTTCTACAATTGTAACTAATTTTTTACATATCTCGAAAGCTTAGTAGATTCTGTTTCATGAGGTATTTTGCAGTGAACAAACATACCATTTAGCTGTCGATATGTGGTCAAGTGATTTCAAAAGTGAAAACGAAAATGTTGCTAAAGTGTATCGGCATCGGGAAAGAATGATTCCCCCTCTTCCTGAGGGAAGTAGTATTCGTGGAAAGGTTTAGACTAAATCGCAAACAGTGTGAACCCTTGCTGCAAGATATAGCCCCAGTAATCGTAAATAAAACAAAATCTTAAATTCAAACCGTATACAATAGTCTAAATGGTCGTTGTTTTTCAGGATTCAATTATAAAAGGTTAGGTAAAGAAGGTTTTTTCCTTTCTTAAAAAGTAAATAATTAGTTTTAAATGTTATGGATTTTTTTAACTAGAAGTTTCATTGTATTTCATTGTATTTCATTTAAAAAAAGAAATAGAATAGCTACATTTACAAAACACTTTTACTTATTGGTAAATACTTTTTTTAATTTTTGACCAGCGAATAAATTTTGAATTTATTTGCCTCACGAACTAAACGATAAATACTTTCGATCATAAAACATTAACCTGAAATATTAAAGTAATTTATTCGCTTTATTTCTACTATTTTCATATATACCATTGACATCAGCATTATTTTTAATATTATGACGAACCCCTGGATGGCGAAAACCATAATTATTCGAAATTAAAAAAAAAAGAAAATCATTATATATTTATTACAAGAAAAATTAATAAAACCTCACAACTCAAAAATTTTGTACTTACAAATTCATGTTTTTGGATGATTATCACATTATGTTACATTATTTTAAATTTAATTAAAATATTCCTTCTAAAAATTACAAAACTTTCCACTCCGTCACATCGAATTTATATGCATGCAATGGAAAAGCGCGTAATTTATACACATGCACATGAAATATGAACGATACGGGGCCAGTCTTGTAATAAGAAAAAAAGCTGTCTTTAAACGTCGGATTTGAACTAACCGTTTACGCGGACAAAAGAAACAAAAAGTGTTGCCTGTTAGTTTTTGGCATTCAACAGTTACTAACTACCCTGCTAGGGGTCGTTGGTGCAGGGGCTTAGTCGCACCTCAAAACGGTTCCGACCATCCGATCGCACTATCACTGTTTTGTGGGGGTTCGGGGGGATGGTCGGAGCCGCTTTGGGGGGCGATGACCAAGAACTACCACCTCCTAAGCCAGGGTGTTACGCGACACCGTACCCATTGGTTGGTTTGCAGCCAGGAGGACAACCGGCTGTATTTATACGGAGCCTCTTCGACACCGGGCCGCCTCGAGAAGTAGCATTGGCCTTACCGCGGCAAGGGGCGCTGACGCGGCGTACCGTTTGGTTTCCCCCATAAACTACGTTGACTGCCAGGCTCGGCCTAGTCCGAGCAGGTGGTCGTAAGAAAAAGATGAATAAGCTACAACAACAACAAAAACAACAACAAAACCGGGTCAACCAGGTGCGCTGGACGACCACCGTCGAGCTGGTTTAAGCGGCTCCGGGGCAAAATGGTACCTTCGGTATCTCGCACAAGGGAAAAACCCGGAGGAGGCTCGGGCCATGGCTGGGGTACGAATGGAGGTAGAGGATGAGGAGCGGACGCGTAAAGCGCAAGAATCCGGCAGCACAACCGCGCCCGCAAATGAGCGGAGAAGCGGGACAAATTTACCTGGTCGTCAACCCGCGCCTGCCCGGGGGCAGAGAGGCGGTATGCAGCGACAGCAGATACCCGCGCCCGTCGATAGACGGAGAAGCGGGGAATCCACTCAGTCAAGTGGAAATACGGTTCCCGCGTCCACATCTAAGCGTGGAAACGCGGAGATTACTCCACCGGAACCACCTACCAGTAAGCGTCAGCGGGGGCAACCGCCTATCGCGGCTGCGTGGTCCAAGGGGCAGGGGGCCTCGGGGGGAGTGCCGGCTCGTGGTGCGCAGCAGCCCGGTTACTCGAATGCCCTCAAAGGTGTTCGGGTGGCTGTGTTGCCTCGCGAGTATCCTGCCGCCGCTCTTGGCTCGGATGACCTGACCCGGCTGCAAAACATCATTATGTTCGCGGTGGCGAAGGGCTGGTCGCACCCGCTGGCGTTCTGTGGGGTGCACTTCCGGTCAGGCATGCTCCTTGTGGACTGCAAGGATGAAGACACCGCCACTTGGCTGGCAGATAGAATCCCACAGCTAGAGGGCTGGAAGGGACCCACATTGTGTACCCGAAGGGGGGATGATATCCCTCCGGTGCACAACGTCTCGATTTTCCTCCCCAGAACCGGCGTGGAGCAAACAGGGCATGCCATGGACCTACTCCGGGCACAAAATGCAGGGTTCCACACCTCTGCCTGGAGGGTGATGTCCAAAAGTGCGGTCGAGAACGGGCTCAGGCTCAACCTATGTGTTGACGAAGAGTCTTTCCTGAACCTGAGGGAAGCTGCATTTGTAGTAAACTACAGATACAGCACAGTAACGATGAGGCCATGGAGGCCCAGAGCACAGGTAGGCAGGACTGCTGCGCCATCGGTACAACAGAGTACCACTAGTGCGGCCCCTGTCGCACCTCCGTCGACTAGTTCGGTGGTAACAGCGCTGGCGAGCCAGCTAGGCACCGCTACATCAGCTCCAGTGGAAGCTTCTGAGCCATCCGACGCCGACGGCCCAGGCGAGCAAATGCCTTCCACTCAGGAGCTCCTAGAAGGCATTGACCTAGGAAGAATCGAGCTGGATGAGCAGAGCGAGGGCGGTCTAGGGCTCTCGGACTTGGAAGAACCCCAGCTCTGACAGAACTACGGATGCGAGCAGCCCAGGTTAACCTGCATCATGCGGTGGCCGCCTCGGCGGTCATTGCAAGCAGGTTCTCCACGGAAGACCTGGGCTTTCTGCTCATCCAAGAACCGTGGACCTACAAAGGCCAGGTAAGGGGCCTAAATCAGAATAAAAACAAGGTAATTTGGGACCTCTCCTGTGAGAGGCCCAGAGCATGCGTAGTGCTTAGAGCAGGTATAAATCACTTTTGCATTACAGAGTACTTAACCAAGGACCTAGTGGCGGTGCAGGCAACCATGACAGTTTCCGGCACGGAGATGGAGGTTGTCCTGGCATCGGCTTATTTTCCGGGGGACAACGCAAGCGTGCCGCCCCGAGAGGTAAAACAGCTTGTGGAGCATTGCAGAAGGAAGAGGCTTCCGCTCGTTCTGGGATGTGACGCAAATGCCCATCGTTTGGAATGGGATAGTACCGACACAAACCCCAGGGGTGAGTGTCTTCTAGAATTCATAAGTAGCGTAGACCTAAGTATTCAAAATGTCGGGACCACTCCGACCTTTGTCACCAGGGTCCGCCAAGAGGTATTGGATATCACTCTCAGCAATGGATTGGCTAGCCCTCTGATAACTCGATGGCAGGTCTCATCAGAGCCGTCATTGTCGGATCATAGGATTATCCAATTCGAACTGGCAGTGGGGATCCAGATAAGATGTCCAAGTAAGAACCCCAGAAGAACAAACTGGGCGAAGTATGTAGAGACACTTCAGTTCACAATAGAGGTGGCTGTATGGAGTTAGACTTTAGGGTAAACAGGCTAAACGAAACCATAATAGATGCCTTTAACTCAAGCTGCCCTGAGAGTAAGCCACAGAGCAGATCGCAGACTGCATGGTGGTCCAAGGAGCTCTCTAAGCTCAGGAGGGAGGTGCGTAGGCTTTTCAACAGAGCCAAACGCACGGGGCAATGGAATGAGTACACGGCCAGTCTAACTACATACAGCAAGGAAATAAGAAAAGCCAAGCGCGCTAGCTTCAGAAGCTTCTGCGAGAATATTACTGCAGTTCCGGCAGCTGCCAGACTCCACAGAGTTCTGGCAAAGGGTAACTCGGAGGTCAGGTTAGCAATCAAACTACCTGATGGTACGTACACGAGCGATGAGAGGGAGAGGTCACAGGCACTGCTGGCAGCCCACTTCGCCGGTGCCATCCCTGTGCCGCGGGGCCTTGCTTTTCGGGCGGTTAGGCCGAGAGCAGAGGACTGGAAGGTGGCCAGAAATTTAATAAACTGGCAGACGGTCGTCTGGGCTTTGGGCTCTTTTGAGAAGTATAAGGCCCCGGGGGTGGACGGCATCGGTCCGGTGTTGTTCCAGCAGGGCGGGACGCTCTTGGTCCCTCACCTAGTGAAAATCATGAGAGACAACCTTGCTCTGGCCTATCTCCCCGAGGTATGGCGTAGAGCTCGGGTGATCCTCATCCCAAAAATAGGTAAGAGGGATTGCTCCCTTGCAAAATCCTTCAGACCCATAAGCCTAACTCCTTTCATGCTTAAGGCAATGGAGAAGATAGTTGATAGAGATATAAGGTACAATACTCTCAAAAGAGAGCCACTTCACATCGATCAACACGCTTACAGAGTAGGCAGATCGACGGACACAGCGCTATTCACCCTGACTGAGGTGATTCAGGAAGCCTTTGAGTGTGGAGAAACAGTGCTGTGCGCCTTTCTCGACATTGAAGGAGCTTTCGACAATACCACCCACTCAAGTGTGGATCGGGCGCTGGAAGGACGAGGTGTGCAGCCAACTATCCGCAAATGGATAGCTGAGCTGCTGCACACCAGGATAGCTGAAACTGACACTGGTAACGGCGTGGTTCAGCTTAAAACAGTTAAAGGGTGCCCACAAGGAGGAGTTTTATCTCCACTGCTGTGGAGCCTCGTGGTAGATGAACTATTGCAGATATTCACTTCAAATGGTATCCGCTGTCAAGGTTACGCGGATGACATAGTGATTATCGCAAGAGGTAGGTTTCCGAGCACCCTCTGTGACATTATTCACAGAGGGCTCCAACTAGCAAACGGATGGTGCACTGATGTAGGGCTAAACATCAATCCGTCTAAGACAGTCATAGTTCCCTTTACCAGAAAAAGGAAGCTGGAGGGTATGAGAACCATAGCTGTGGAGGGGGTCCCAGCCATGATTGCCACGGAGGTAAAGTATCTGGGAGTAATCCTGGATTCTAAGCTTCTGTGGAAGAGTCATGTGGACGCGACCACCTCCAAGGCTACGAGGGCACTGATGGTGTGCAAACGTCTCGCCGGGAAATCGTGGGGGTGTACCCCGAAGATTTTGCGATGGATGTACACCATGATAGTCAGACCAATGGTGACGTATGGAGCGGTGGCTTGGATCTCTAGGACCAACCTGGCCACGGTGAGGAAATCGCTAGCCAAACTGCAACGCCTGGGGTGTGTGTGCATCACGGGAGCGATGCGCACGTGTCCCACGGCGGCGCTAGAGGTGGTGCTGGAGCTAGAGCCGCTCCATGCTCACATAGCTCAGGCTGCAAAGAGCTCCATGTTGAACTTTGCAAGAGAAGGTTTCGGGAAAGGTAAGGTTCTATCGTCCAAAAGCGAGGAGAAGCTGGGTAGTCAGATCCCACATGCTCTTTTTCCAAGAGACGATATGAATAAGGTAATAGTTTTTGAAAAGCGTTTCAAAGTAGAAATTTTAAGTAACAAAACTTCTTGGGACCCCTCTATTTTAGAGTACAGGGTTCGGGAAAGTACACTGCAGTGGTACACGGATGGCTCTAAGACCTTGGAGGGCATTGGAGCAGGCGTTTTTGGTCCCAGGACCAGATTGTCGCTGCCCATGGGTGCCTATCCTAGTATTTTCCAAGCGGAAATATATGCCATTAGCGTTTGTGCCGAGATTAATCTACACAGGAACTATCGAGGAGAGAAAATTCTTATTCTCAGCGATAGCCAGGCGGCTCTCAAGGCCCTTTCATCTTTCGAGGTAAAGTCCTCACTGGTCTTGGAGTGTACTAATAGACTAAATGACCTAGCAAGGAGAAATGACATCCGTCTTCTATGGGTGCCAGACCATACAGGTATAGAGGGCAATGAGGTGGCGGATCACCTGGCCAGAACAGCGGCCATCTCGGACCCTATAGGACCCGAGCCCTTCTTCCCGATCGGTGCAAGCTCTATAAAGGAAGCGCTCAGGAAGGAGACAAATCGGCTCAGGGAGCAGCAATTCCAGAACATACAGGGACTTGTTCAGGCAAAGAAATTATTGGGAGGTTATAACAACACGAGATTTAAACAACTCATAAACCTCCCAAAGGCAAAACTTAGAATCCTCACAGGTATTCTCACAGGTCATTGCAGGTTAAGAGGTCACCTGTACAAGATAGGTATTTGGTCAAATGACCTATGTCGCTTCTGCGATACGGCCAAGGAAACGCCCTCACACATATCACACACTCCATGTGACGCTGTGGCGCGTCGAAGGGAGAGGTGGCTAGGTCAGATGTGGCCAAAGGAGGAACACGTACAATCCCTAAGCCCGGGATCCATCTTAAAATTTGTAGATGCTCTCGGACTGGGGGAGGTGTTGTAAGGTACTGAGGGCACAATAGATCCACAGGTCGCAGTGCAATCCTCATATTTTTTTAATCTAGTTTTTGGCATTAAACAGTTTTCAGGTTACTACTATTTTTATTTTTAAGAATCAACACGGTTTGAATGCTAAGTGAGCCGTTTGACAAAAAGTGAGGGAGCTAGCTGCTAAGTTACCAAACCTTTAATAATTGAATCATGGTTGTTTTTTGTAGAAAAAAAAAATAAAATTACTTGTTTTTCATGGCACGACAAAGTTGAAATTTTGTTCTCCTGTGTAATTTACGCAAGTTCATACATTTAATATTACAATGAATTTTACTAAAATGTCGATGTTCATGCATTACAAAGTAACATTTTTTTAAATAGAATGCTTACACAACGTTAAAAAAAAATTCTGACGTGTACATGAAAATCTTCGATACACGCGTTTTTTTATTTTTTCTCCCCCTTCCGAAAAAGTATATTTGGTTTATAGGAAAGAACTAATGCAGTTTTATTAGTAAATAAACATTTCTATTTTCAAAAAATATGAATTTTTTTATATGTCTTCAAAAATTAAACATTGAAAAAACTTACTAATGGCTAAGTTAATATTTATTTTAAGTACAAAAGTTGATTAACTTATAAATAGTGATTATATTTAAAATAATTCCGTTTAAATAGGTTAAGTAAATTTAATGATGAAAATGTTAAAAAAATCATGACTTTGCTTCATATGCAGTATAGCTGTTAGTTTGATTTTCGAAACTAATCGATAATGTAGAATAGGTCCTAAACTTTACTGCTTAAACAAAAGTTTTTTTGTAACAAGAATAAAAGAATAAAAAGAGAAGTCGATTTAGCGATTTTATTACTTACATTGGTGTTAGCTGTTATAAATTACTTGCCAAGATATATTACAAATCTTCTTTACATCCATTTTATTTTCGTTGATAGCATTAATATGGCAAGATTCCCAACTTTACACCACAAAATGTCATCCACGCTCAGTCACTTTCGATGACAAAATGGCTTGTTGCCAACCACACGTTTCTATTTTATAACCATCATTATCATTGACTGAAAACATTTTCGCTTCCAAGTGCTTCTCTTTGTGCTGCTTTTATTACAATTCATTTTCTCAATTGATGCTACATTCTCATACAAATGAATGTATGAAATGTTCAAATGTCATTCACGTGTGACTCATTATTTACTACTAGGTCAATTGAAGAGGTTTTCAGTTTTTTTTTTTTCTATTTATTTTGTTGAAATATGATGCTTGTGTTAATTATTATTGAGCCCATAAAAATGAAACGGAAAGTCGTAAATGGTTTGCTGTACTGGCTAGCATATATATTTATATATTTCTAGTTGAGTAAGAAGCCAGTTGACACATATGTAGGTTTAAGTGGTTTATGGGGCCAGCGAAAATATTAATCAATTTCCAATAGCTTATAGCACACACCAGGGCGTGTGATCAACAAGTGCAGGACAGGTTACATACAAAAAAAAAACATGCAAAGTTGAACAGTGTAACTCTTTCTAATGTGTTAAATGATACGTTACGTATGAAGGATTTAATTTAAATTGTATTTTGCGAATAAATTAAGAAAGTAACATCATCCAGAAACTTAACAAGACTCGATAGCGAGGCAATTTTTTCACAATACTCGCAAAATAAAATTTTTAATTAATAAAAATTTAGTTTGATTCATTATTAAGCCTAATTAATTCATTATCAAATCTTATTAAAAATTTAAAAAAATTCAAAAATATTTCTTCGTCAACCAGCCTATAAAAGGTAAGGTTCGGTTACATTAAGTGTCAACTCGCTTAGGAGCTCACTTAGACAAATAATGACAGCTCACTAGGCAATCCAGTAGTATTAAAAAAAACGCTCATTTTGAAACTCTACAGATACCTGCTATTTACTCTGCAGAGCTCCTCGAAGGAAATAGTTAAATAAAAAGAAGTCGCGATATTTAAGCCTACGCTGAGCGATAGCAGGGCGATCTTGAGAAGGTATATCAGTAGTGGACAAAGCTTGGCCGAGAATTTTCTAGCAGTGTTGAGAGTAACCACAGCCGAGGTGACAGAAATCGGCGATCCCCCATCGCAACATTACCTTGGTACTTTGCTGTATATCGGAATTTACGTCTAGCGTATGCTTAGCGCTGAGCCCAGTCGTGTATGAGCAGCTCAGCAGTCTTAGCTCAAACACGATTAATAAAAAATATAAACGACACAAATTTTTGCAATTTCCCAAAGCTCATTTCATATATATTATTTTCTTTTAGTCTACGTACCAACCAACATTTTATATTTTGATGACGATAAAAAATCAATAGCCGACAGGAACAAAATGATGAATTCAGAAAAATTTGCCACAAACTCATAAAATTGCGCGAAAAGCAATTAGGTGAGCAATGAAAAATTCTTAAAAAAAAAAATTATACACTTGTTTGAGTTACCGCGTTATGAATGTTACTCATACGCCGCGGTGTACGAATTTATGCTTCGTAGAATTCTGATGTAGTCGTTGGCAGTATTTGTATTGCATGTATGCATATGTAGGTGTGTGTGTGCATATTAAGGAGGCCACAACGTCCCTTTTTTTAAAATTGTATGTTTTGTTTTAAATAATTTAAATTTTTGCAGAATTTTTGCTGTTAGTATATAATAAAGTTTTTAGTAAAAGATTATTTAATTTGAGCCTTTTGTTTTGCAACTGGAACAAATTTGTTTGTGAATAAAATGCTTAATTGATATTATGTATAAATGCATTTGAACACCCATGGATAAACAAATGGAAACGCCCATTTTTAACAAGTTTAACTTTCATAAAAATTTGAATATTTATACAAAATATAAAAAATGTCTTCCTGCTTCAAAAAATTTAATTATCAAATCGGGATGAAAAGTCTAGACCCATTCTCATATAAATTAATTGTTGGGGCACATAAAATTGTTATTTTCCCACATTTTGATAATCACCCTAATGTATATTCATATTGGATATTTATGTTTTTATTCATGCATAGCATATGTGCGCGTATATTGCTTTCAGGGCAGCAAAATGGTTTGTTAGCAAACATACATATCACTTCATTATTAATAGACATACGAGTATATGTATGTATGTATGTTATGTGTATTTTTATAAATTTTTATTTCGACTAGCTTTAAACCAACAGGTACGATATAAATTTTAATGAAAATATTAAAAAAGAAATTTTAGTTATGAAATGCACGAATGTATTTGGTAACGAATGTTAAAGTATGCAATTCCCCAGCTGGACTTACTTTTAAGTACTGAAGTAAAGAATGTTTTAATGAAAATGATTCGAGGCAATCTATGCCCTTCATAAAGTATTTCCCAACCGTGCAAAGAGTTGTCCATATTCGATGAGTAATTGAAAAGACTAATGCCAAATTGTGTTAGATAAATCCACGGTGGCCGTTGAATGCTTCATGTTTACTGGATTTATAACAAAATTGTCACTTTTTAGTACAAATATAGTTGTACCAGATTCATGTAGGTTCGCTTAAATTCCGCTAAGAAAATCGGCTGATGATTCCTCGACTCAATCAATAAGCATTTTAAAATTATAATGTTTTATATTACATTGCGTAATTAACTAGGAAATAATTAAAATAGTTATCGCTAATCTACGACCTTTGGACCCTCGATTTTTGCCAAAAAAATGTATTTATACCAAGCACTATTCATACATCTGCTTAACGCGTGTATGAAGAAATTGTTTTCCTCACAAAAGTTAAAAATTTCACTCAGTACATGCTAAAGAAAGTAACCAGACGCTTTTTCAACAAATTTGCAACAAAAGAAACCAAACTAATTCTAATTTAAAAGACGTAATACTTAATATCATAAAGGGTGCTTTTTTTTTAGACATGTGGCTTTTAAGAAGAAATAAAACGCATATAATTTAATGCTATGACCACGAATTTAGATTTATTATAAAGGTAAGGGTTTGTCATTATGTTTTAAAAATGATTTCGGGCAAGTGAACGCCGCGGTTGGCTCGAATGAATTCCAGGCGAGAGGTTCAATTTTCGACTACTTTTTGCAGCAATTGGTGCCGTATGTCAGCAGTAACACGCCGAATATTCTTTTCCAAGGCTTCAATAGTCTCGGGCTTTTCTGCGTAGACAAGCGACTCCACATAACTCCACAAAAAATAGTCCAGCGCTGTAAAATCACACGAGCTTGGAGTCCACGCCACAGGCCCACCAAAAGTTTCCTTCAATAAATTGATTGTTTCGTTGGCTGTGTGGCATGTAGCGCCATATTAATGAAACTAAAGGTCCTCCACATCAACATCCGCCAATTCAGGCACCAAAAAGTCCTTAATCATGGCTGTATAGCATTCCTCATTGACTGTAACATTATGGCCGGCTTAATTTTTAAAGAAATATGGACCAATAATTCCCTCTGCCCATAGAGCACACCAAACAGTGACTTTTTGAGGATGTAACAATGGCTTGTGGAGTATCATCACTCCAAATGTTACAATTCAACCAAAAGTCAGCTTCATCGCTGAACAAAATTTTCTTGTGAAAATCGGGATCGGTGGCCATTTCGTTTTGGGCCCGAAAAAAGTATGGACTCATTGAAAACCACACGTCTAAAAAAACATCCATTATAACGATCTTAAGTGTTACGAAGTAATTACAAACAATTTGCGGTAATAAAAACAACTTCGCCAAAATGTGATAGTTAGATGATACTTGCTAGATTCGTATTTGTCAAAACATTTTTATTTTATAATGCTTTTAAACCATCCACAAACCCTAAACAATTATTTAATTATAATCTCGGATCCAATTCGAGCTAACATCGGAACAGTTTGCGTATCTGTTCAGGGCTAGTTCGGGATAATGATTTTGTGACAGCTTTTAGACCAGCTCATGGACAATTTCTTAACTATTTGAATTTTATTTCTGGACTATTTAACCAAGTTCAAGAAAAATAAAGGGACTGGTTCATAGAATATTTCAGACCATTTCAGTACTTATTCACGAGTTTTTCAGGGCTAATAAAACGCCTGACTATGTGATTACGTTTTCAAATCTATTTCGGGACTACTTTGGGATAAATTAAGGACTGTTTCGGGACCGATTCGGAACTATTCCAGGAAAACTATGCGACAGATTTGGGACTATTTTGAAATTAATGAGTAAATATTTTGCAATTGTTTCGGACCATTTCGATACAAGTTCACGACTTTTTCAGAACCAATTTATGACCATTTTTTGGACTTACTCTTTATTTAGGAACAGGAAATTTAAGACTCGAAATTTTTGTTACCGAAAAACTGCGAAGACCGTTAGACAAAACTCCTTCGAAATTTGTAGTAATTTCATATTTACACTTTACTCACTTAAATTAAATGGGCTGGAAAACTATTTCCCAAAAAAAATTTTTAACATTTTTGTAGTAAAGAAGGTTTTTTGAATTTTTGCTTTCTGTTGTGCAGCCAAGCTGAAAAGGTTTAGACTAATTATTTTTCTGTTATCCAGCAAAATCGATATAAATCCTTGAAGTCTGGATTTAATACAAAAATGTATAATAATTCAATGAAATTTCAAATCAATCCGAAATAAAAAAAATTGGTTTTTAAGTATGCGATTCAAGTAAAGGAAAGTGCAAGTTGCAAGTGAATGAAAATAATTCCTGAAAAAATCACGCTCAAAAACATTTTAATTTTATTTTAATTAAAACTTTTAATTAAGTTATATTGAATTATTTTTAATTTCGAGTTATGTTTAAAATTTAGATTTATGTGGCTTTGGTCAAAGAACGACCAGAATTTCAATAGAAAAATATAAAAAATACGATGAAAGAAAAATATAAAGTTGAAAATGTTCAAAGTAGCGCATTTCTATTATTTGTGCTGGCTGTGTTATTCAGCAATGGCAAATGCTTTTAGGCCAAAAAAAAATTTGCTTGCATGTATGTGTGCTTATAGGCCATTTATATTCATATACACTCGTACATACATAAACCAATAATTTACTTATCAACATCCATTAATGTTAATTTTTTATCCTCTGCCCATCACATTGTACTTACTATCTGTAGCACTGCTCAAAAGCATTCTTTAATTTTGTTTTCTTTTGTCATATTTATAATTTATTTACATTCATTCTCAAACCACTCAGCTGTAAGATCTTTGATTGCATTTTTTTTTTGTGATTTTTCGCTTGCGTTTGCTCATTTCCAACTTATCTGCTAAGTGCACATTTTTGGATACTCATTCGTAAGTATTTCACTTGAGTTGGTTTTCATTTTATTTATATTAAAATATTTAATCAATCTGCTTCATTTCAATTGTATGAACTAATGCGGCAACTTCAATGTAGTCATTATTCTATTTTGATAATCTGCCAGTGCAACTCACATTCCTCACTTCAGCGCGCTGCTCAGCACTGTTGGCTTACCAGTTTTGCGTATTATCCATCAGCGTGAGTTTTTTGTTTTGTTTTATTGTGCTTTTGCATACATATTCAAAAATATCCTTGTATGGTTTGTGCATTTACATAAAACGTACGCATGTAGTCAAAAATTATTTACATTTATATGAATGTATGTTTGTAAATGCTTTCCCGCTGTTGCAGAAGCAGCCTTAGAGCACGCGGATTTTGGCATCTCCTTCGTTCTTTTGTTACCTTCTTTGCTTCTGTGCTGAGAATTGCTTTTGATATTCATAATCTCATTTATTATTAAGAAATAATGGTGTGTTGCCTGTATGTCTACTGTTTTTGCTGTGTGTGTGTGTGTGTGTGTGTGATACATACATACATACCCTGCAGGAAATGAAACTAATATAAAAGTAACTTTAAATTGTATTCAAAATACAAGTGCTGACTATTTACTGTATATTTTCATAGAACTAAACAAACTACTTTTGTATGGCGATGGGCAAAAAAAAGTCAGTTTTGGTTGCCTCTGCATGAGGTAGCAACTAGCAATGGCCAAACTACTTTCAACCACAAAATAGTCGATAGCTAGCTTTACATTATAAGTAAACCAGCTATTAACCAGCGTTTATAAACATATATCAGTCGTAAATAACTGGCTGTTTTTACGCTAGTTATATCATACTGCATATTAAATATTTATGTAAAACTTGACTTAAATTCCTAAGTAACATAAAAGCAAAATTTATTTTAGTATGCAAAAAATTGTTCTGTATTACAATCAAAACTAATTTATATTGCTTTATCTTTATAGTAAAATTATAGGAGAACAATAAATTATATATATAAAAAATTGAATTAGCATAACTACAACTTTGCAATTTAAAAGATCAGTTTGAATCAAGGATGCATTTTAACGTTAAATTTAAACGTACCGAAATGTTTTCTCTTGTTTCGGTTGAAACATTTCAAAATATTATCGTTAAAGCAATTATCATAATAAATTTTATTACGTTTTTAACCGAAACGAAATGCTGGCGTTGACGTTAAAACGTTAAGAAAAACGCTGGCGATTCACTCGTCGCAAATAGAAGCGCAAACAGAAGCGCTGCATACTTTTAGGCACATTAAAATTAACGAAAACGGAAATTTTATAACGTTGCAACATTAACGATTTGATTTCGTTTTAATAACATGGCGCCGAACAAACTCATTTCGTTAAGTTAATTTTGCTCGTTAACAAAACAAAATGGTATAGTTTCGTTTGTTGAGCAGCCCTGGTTAATAGGCATTGTTGTATAAACTAGTTTTACTGAAATTAATACATTTTTATACAATATTCACAATATTTTTAATGTAAAATATTTTTCATTATAATTTTTTATTGATTTTATGTTATGAGAAAAAAAAATGTCCAACACCGCCAGCAATACTAATTATCAAACATCAGAGAAAATGTTTAGCTACTTGAAATTTGCACTTTTTTATTCTTCTAGTTTTCAAAAACTCGGATTTAAAAGTGTGAACATTTTATAAATTGTTTTTAAAATTTTTTATAATTTTTGTGAATTTTGTACAAAGTTAGAAACTTAGATTTGCATGGTATATAATATATATTGGTATAACATTTCTAAAAAAATTATGAAAAATATTCTTATTAAAAATTTTGTGATATTTTATATTTACGTTATTATATATACGAGTATATGTATAATCTTCTTTTTTTGAGCGGCTGAGTTTTGGAGGCTGACTTTCTAATGATAGGTAGGACCCTCAAATGCAGCTATATTTTTTATTATATAATTAAAATTAATTCGTTTTGCGAATATAAATTTGTTTTTGTGTTTATATCCCTAAAAATTTACGCTAATTACGTCCACTTGGACCCATTTTGTATATTTTTCCAAAACCCTTGCCAAAATTTGTGCTAAGCAAAAAATTATTCGTCCACGTCGTCATATTGTCCTTTTCGTTTTCGATCAAATTCGTTTGACAACTGAATTGTGTCATAGCTTACTTTTAAAGTAACTAGAAGTTAGCATTCATGATTTTGATAAAAATTGGATACTCACTTGGAATTATCCCAAGTAGTAGTTTACTGCAGGGTTCATACATATATAGCGGAAAATACGCACAACAGGAGGCTTATTCAAGTTTCGTATGCTTTTTTAAATAAAAAAATATAATTTCTTCCTACATACTTATGTGCTGTAATAGGTATGTATGTACATACATATGCTTGAATTGCGCATATTTTGGAAAATTTAAAAAGAGAAATAAACATTTTTACTTTTTTGTGTACTTTAACAAAATCATTCTCTATTATGTACTTAAAGTACCTGAAACGAAATACTTACCGTATTGCCGACTAGAATAGCTCTAAAATATAAAATAATATTGTTGAAAGGTTATTTATTTATTATATGATCATTTTCCTGCAAAAATACAATTCGATCGACATAAATGTGCATGCATGAACGTTTTAGGGCTTGTACAAAAAAAAAAATTAAATGAATTTAAAAAAAAATTATCGCCAAAACGTTAAACCTTGTATTCGGAGCTTTCTGGAAATTTTCACTGACGGAAAAATAATAGAAACGCGCCATTTGGACAAGCTTCTTTGGTCCTTCACTGTTAAATAAGTTTCCCGAATCAGTAAGTTTTGAGCTAGCCATGAAAAAGAGGCAGAGCTGTCGAGGTGCCGAAAAAAACTCAAAAGATTCCGAAATGCTCTAAAGAAAAATTAAATTTAATAATTCCACAAAAAAATATGCTTTTAATATCCATTTCTTCCTTGGTTTTTGATATTAGTGTAACTTTGACAACGTTTTTCATAATATTTCTCACAAAACGGAAATTTAACGCTGAGCATTGCAATGAAAACCACGGAAAGAACGCACCTCGAAGGGGGACTAATATTTCATTTACTATGGAATATTAATGTGGTCATTGTGACAACTTGGGTGATTTCTTTTAAATCTATTTTTGTTTTAAAGTAAATTATATAAAAACTATAATTTTTTTCTCTTAACAGCTTGTTAAAAAAAAAAAAAAAATGCAGTAAACTTAATTGTTTTATCCCTGCAACTACCTTGGAAGCCTTGCAGAAAGAAATTTTGTGATCTCCGAAATAAAAGCTTGTTTTTTACCGCTTTGAGTATTGTTGTTATATCATTACTCATATAAAATTTTTCCATATTCAATCGGCCTTAAATCTCAAAAACAATTGCAATTGTTAATTAATTTTTTTAAGGAAAATTCTTTAACCAATCAATGCGTAGCAAACAGTCAATAGAGACGTCACAGCAAGCGTAGTTCATGGCGAATGCATAATATTTTTTAAATCACTATTGTGTACATTCATTCGAAATTGTTAAATAGCATTCTTATAAATTCAATTGTGCTTATCTTCCGTTGCCCTTTGCTTACTTTCAATTTGACTCTTTTTTTCTACTTTTGTGCTTTATCTTTCATTCTTGCATTGACGTTTTATGTGTTGCTGTTGTTATCGTTGCGCCTTTTGCTGCTGTTTTAAAATTATTGTGCCATTGTCTTCTACCACTTCCATTATATTGTTGGCTTTGTATGCATACACATATTTACGCAGCGTATGACATACATACTTACTCCTTGCCTTGGCGCTGGCTGGCTGTACATACATATGTATGTACATACATATTTGTTAACAATAAAATGCTGATACCTGAATGTCTGTCATGTCTGCGTATCCTTTTTGACTATTCGTTGACTGTCACTGGCTGATATTATTGTAGCATTCCTCTACGTTTGCATGTAGTATGTATGTATTTTATATTATTTGAATATATTTTTGTGATTTTACGATTTCTGGTACTTACATTTTGTTTTTGTTTTTATTTTTGATAATCATCTAAATTTTGCCATTTTATTATGACATAAATCAAGTATTTAATTCTGTTATTCATTTTTCAAATGTACGTGTGAGTAAATCTGATTGCTGTGACATCTTATTTTAATGCTAGTTTTTCTTGTGTCGTGCTGAGACAATTTTTGTTTATAATTTTTTGTTTTTGGTAACATGTGAGAACACAAAGTACAGGTTTTGGAGCAATAACTATCAAAGGAGGATGGATCAGAGAAAATCACGACAGTGGGAAAAGTTTCAGCTGCGAGTGACTAGAGAGATTTTTTTGTGTACAAATTAAGCAGCTCACAACTTTCGGGTGATTTCATCCAAGTGTACTCTGGATAGCTCCAGAACACAGTACACAAATTCTTGGAAAATACGAATAAAACCACACTCTATAAGTCTCTCAATATGTCCTTTCTATTGTATCGCGCAGAAGCATGGACGATGACAATATTAGATGAGAGTGTTGGAGTGAAAGATTCTTCGAAAGATTTATGCACTTTGTGGCAAATTCAGCATACGATGGAACAATGAGCTCTATGATCTTCTAATTTTTAAGATTTTGCTTGTTCAGTTATGGATGCAAATCTGTGAAGTCGAACTACATTGTCAAATCACATCAACACATCACATCATGCATCATATTACATCAACAAATCATATCATCATAGCACATCATAATAGCTCATCATCACTTTCCATTATCATATCATATCATTGAATCGCATCGCAGAACATCAGAAGATCACGTGACATCAACCCATCATATCACATTATATAATCCGAAGATCACGTTAAATCACTCATGTGATACATCACATCACCATATCACATCACATAAACCCAGTAATACAATAGACTCTCTTGGTGAATCAAGTGAAAGCGAGTTGAAAAGCTTTCTTCCATAAGCATATTCCAAGACTTATTCCTCCGCAACTAAGTATTTCCTGTTTCAAAGCACGAACGAATGACACGACGTTTAGTGGATTGAAGATAAGTCCAAGCGATGTCTGAAGTTCTTTAAAGGTATTGTTGCCAAGAGAATATCGAAAAAATTAAAGGAGGACTTTTTAGAATGAACAAATTATTTCGCCTTCATATTTTGCTATGTTGCACTAGATAATCTAACAAAAAATAAGATTATACAATTCACAGCCAGAATTGTAAAATGATTGGAAGGAGATGCCTCAGATTTTTAACTGTTACTATTTTGTGGCATAGTAGGAGGTACGAATATAGGCCGAGATATTTATGTTTTTCGATGTTATCTTGCTATACCGACAGAGAGGATTGTTGAAGTACATATTGGAACGATTTTCTGCCATCCCCTGACAAGTTTGGTTTACAGACAAATCCGTTTTGGCGTTGTGCCATCTTAGATGAAATTTTTCGTTATCACTCTTTCAAACTTAGCTAAGTCCAATACCTTAGATGATAGCATAATGAGCTGTAGGAGTGTAAGTGAAAAATATATTCTTTATTGCGTTGAAAGATCAAGAAGAATCTATCAAGTTTTACGTGGGTTGATGAAAACTCTTTCAAATAATTTAGATTTACATATTTTGCAGATGTTCCGGGACGCGAAATGTTTCGAGGACTTAAAGGACGTATAATTGAAGTTATCGTAACTCGTCGAAATTGAAGCTTCTAGTGTATTGCTCGCCTACTCAGATGAACTTACTTGCAGTAATGACTGAGAGACGCAACTGTCTATGTATGCTGATATATTTGTATTTACATACATACGTATTAAGGTGTTAAAAATTGTGGTAAAAAATGTGCCAACTAAACACCCAACACATGACAAACACTCAAGCGCGACAATGTCACTAACTAAAACCAAACTGAACAACGAAAAGCACTTTGCAGTGGAAGAAAAAAATTTCTAAAAAATTTCAAAGCGGTAAAATGGTGTGTTGCTAACCTACTCGTGCGGTTATTGTTGGTGCGCCTGTGACGAGGCGGGAAGCATGCATGGTTGTGTTAGTTACATTTATGGAATTTCAAGTCAACGCAGCTGCTAACCGTCGCACACGCCACAATGAACAAACAAACGGCCAACTAAAAAGTGACGATGAATGGATGCACAAAGCAGTTCGGATGCTGAGTGAATAAATGAGCAAGTGGAGAGACAGGAGCAGGCAGGGAGTAAAAAAGTTGGATGAACTTTCGCTAGAATGCCTATTGCGTGTTTATGACCTACATACACACATACACACTCACATACATACATATAACACATTTAAAATGTTATTCCAAGTTGGTTTGCACGCCAACTGACCCCGCGGATGATGGCGTACGTATGAATAACGGTTAAATGAAATGTGGGGGTTCTAGAAGTTGACATATTTA
This sequence comes from Philophylla caesio, assembly GCA_963971545.1. NCBI lineage: Eukaryota > Metazoa > Arthropoda > Insecta > Diptera > Tephritidae > Philophylla > Philophylla caesio. Next base: position 95,590,756 of record OZ020606.1, on the reverse strand, counting down.
ATTTTTTTTTTTTAGAATACCTTTTTTGTATGTGAAAAGTGTTACAAAGGCACCAGGAAACACTGGTTGTATGTAGGCATGTGTGTTTATGTAAAAGTGCCACTGACTGCCTTAATCCCTTCGCTGCTCGCCCACTTACGTTGTTTTGCGATTTCAGTTTATGAATTATTAGCGTACTTATAAGTGCTTAGGGATTTTCGGGCGTCATTCACCTACGCATACGACAGTATAACAGTTTCAGATTTTTTTCACATTGTTTTCCATTTGCCGCTAAATCCTTTGGTATTAGCAGGCAACTGACGCTTAATAAACGACGCGGTTCACTTGCTAGCAAGCTCACACGCATACACACACTTACATACATAAGTATATGCACTTTTCATTGTTTGTTTGTTAAAAGAAATTCCAGTCAGGCGAATTTACACACACATACATATGTATGTACGCACAAAACACAAACGGCAGCAGTCTGTGAAAGTGTGTCAAAAACGGTTAGTCTGCCTCGAGCAAATCGGTTGGCTTAGAACTTCAAAGGTCAGCTGCCGACCCTTATTATCGTTTATTATCAAAAACCTCCTGTTGAAATTGGTTGTTGGTGTGTTGGTTTGATGTGCTCTGTGTGATTTGTAATGGGGAAGAGGGAGCGGCTGTGATTGCTGAATAAAGATTCCGATGACTCAAGCAATTTATAAATGCGCTTGATCTCTTTAAGTTTAAATTTCTAAATTGAATAAGGAAATGCAAGTAAAAAAACATTTGCAAATTATGCCAAACATGTGTATGTGCATACAAGTTTTGTTGACTTATTTTATACTCAAATAATGCTGGGTTAAAAAAACGCCTACTGAGCTTTGAAGTAATGCTGCGATATTCTTTTGCGACGTCTAGCAACGACTTTTGTCGTTTATTCTAGCTCCGAAACTCCAAATTTGATTTATTGGCTGGTGACCTTAAAGTTTATTCTACAGTTAGTAATTTGAATACAAAAATGTTCACACTGCACATTTACAAAAAAAAAAAGTTAAGATCTAGGTATTTATTAGGATTCTAAAATCAACTTCTGAAAAAACCCATTTATCTCTCAACTTATTTTTTTCTTTGTTAATAAAAAGGAGTCCTTTTTGATACTAAACTTACGTTTCAAAAACACATACAATCATCCCTAGCTAAACTAAAAATTTGTACAACACTGCTCTACTCTTTAATTTACCGTAAATCAAAAAAGTCGTTTCCCAACAAAATAATTCTTTTAAAAACAGTATTTTTTCCTATTATTCTCTATGCTGCCCCTGTATGGTCTGACTGCGCTAAATGTCATATAAATAAAATTCAAATTGCTCAAAATAAAATTCTAAGAATGTTTCTAGATTTGCCTTTCTTTTATTTCACAATTAAATTACATGATAAAGCTCAAGTCAGTCCCATTTTAGATACCATCATTAAATTCACAAATAATTTTCAAAATAAATTGACATATTCTGATAACCAATTAATTAGAACATTGTAGTTATTACGTTTAGTCTGTAAGTTGTCTGTAAGTGTTTTATAATAAAATAAAATTTTTTAAGGTTTTTGTTAACTTTTCTTCTGTTAAAATTTATTTCATACACAAAATATTATGTTATCTATATCATGTCTTAGTTGTAAAGAGAACTTTATTTTCTCTAAAACTCTATAAAATATTGTAAATAACGTATTCGCAAAATTGTACATTTACATATGAATAAACTTATTTGAATTTGAATTTGTTAATAAAATACTTAACGGTTGCTTAGCCAATGATACTTCTAGATATAAATAATATTACAGTGCCTTGCTGTTGGTGTATTTTTTTTGAGAGCTTACTTATAACTTTAAATATTTTTTTTGTTATTGTTTGGCCATATAACTATTTATTTTAAATATTTTTGAGCTTTAAGGCCGATTGGTTTATTGCAAAATTATTAGGAAAAAACAACAGTACTCAAAGCAGTAGAAGTTATAGTACTATTTCGGAAATCACCACATTTCCTCATCAGACTTCTTTCTTCTTGGCTTCTTTTTTCACAATTTAAAAACACAGATTTTCCCAGATCATTTATAATCCACAACAAAGTAAATATTAAACACAAAAAAAATTCTAATTTGTAAAAGATAGTGTTACTTACGCACCGATTAAATTAAATTGTAAAAAACAACTTTCAAATACCGCTTTTCGAAACTGTGAATGCTGTTCGCCAGCGTCGTTGAGTAAAGGCTGGGAGGCTTTACATCCCTTTCATAATTATTAACAGGTCTGCAACAAAAATGCTGTCTGGATATTACCAACTGATATCTATGTATTTAGGTGTTCTGAAAACTAAAAAAATACTCAAAAAATTCCAGAACGTAAGGTTATTTTACAAAACGAAAAATTTTATTATAATAAAGGGTTTTTTGGGCTAACTTGTAGGAATTAATAATAGGTATAATTTTATTTTGATTACTGTTTTTAAATGTTTACCATTATTATCATACATTTAAGATCTCATACGACCCAGCAGAGTGGCGTATTCTCTTCCTCAAAAAGAAGCCTTAAAGCAGTTCTGCTTCACAACGGCGGTTTCTATACTTCCATTCTTGTCGGTCATTCCGTACACCTCAAGGAAACCTACAATAACTTGGAATTGATTATTTGCAAATTAAAATATAAAGACCACGGTTGGCAAGTGTGCGGTGATTTCAAAATCTTGGGCATGGCTTGCTTTTTGTGTCTATGGGATGGTAGAGACCGAACAAATCACTGGACCAAAAAGTGTTGGCCTCCGCGGAGCTTTAAGTTGGCAAAAAGAATGTCCTGCATGAATCTTTGGTGCCTCCTCATAAAGTTCTTCTACACCACCGCTTCACATAAAGCTGGGATTGATGAAGCAATTTGTAAAGTCACTTCCAAGAGATGGAAATTGCTTCAAAAACTTAATATCAAAGTTTCCAGGCCTCTCGGAGGCAAAGTTGAAGGAAGGTGTTTTCGTTGGACCAGCTATTAGACGGCTTATGGCGGATCCACTATTCATTACAACCATGACGGATCCTCAAAGAGAAGGGTGGATTACCTTTAAAGATGTCATATAAACAAATCGTCAAAAGAATGTTAAAAGCATTTCAAGCTTTAGGTTGCTTGATGAGTTTAAAAGTACATTTTCTTCATTCCCACCTCGACTACTTTCCACAAAAAAATTTAGGAGACGTGATTGAAGAGCAAGGTGAACGATTTCACCAAGATATTAAGGAGATGTAAAAAAGATAGCTGGGAAGATGGAGCGTTTCAATGATGGCAGACTACTGTTGGGAGCTTCAAAGAGACCTTCCCGATGCTTCCCACAAGCGAAAATGTACCAAAAGGAGTCTCACTGAGAAAATGAAATGTGTTTAGTGCTTACTATTTAATGTATTTTACATAAATAAATTAGGTTTGTTACGCAATTATAAATACAATTTTTTTTTATCTTTTATATTTTACTTTAAGATGATAGACACCTATGTACATTGTCAGAAAACGTGGCGTTCTATAAAAAAAATTAAAGTTATTTTCGTATTCAGCACACCTAAAAACATAAGAATTACACACAAAAACCAAAATTGCTCTCAATTATATTTTTTTTTGGAGACTTGTAAATGAATATAAAATAGCGTCCAGTGTATTGAAATCCGGAATTGGAAATTACTTTTGAAAAAAGCTAAAAGGTACAGTTGGATCTCTTCGGTTTCATTTGGGACAGCAGTTTAATCAGAAAATACTACTATCAAAAATGGACCTTTATATCCTATAGGATGGGAATCACGATTAGAGTAAAAGAAGTGCACTTAGTCTCCATGTAAAAGTACAGCTCGTCGAACTCTGAATAGCATAAGTGCAAACATGTCTGCAATTTTTTTCTTACACACTTCCAAAATGCACTATATTTCAGCAGTCTGCAGCGTGTCAATATCACTTCCTTAATGTGACGCTGCGCATCGCAAATATGCCAAAATATCGCCACAAAAGTATTCGGAAAAACAGGCAACCGCTAAGATTTATTTTTATTGCTCGATTACAAGCAAACGATAGATGCGATTTTCGACGATAGAGCAGTTAGTGGAAACCGGTTATACAAACCTCGCAAGCTGACAGAGAGAGAGAGAGAGAGATTTTGGCATACATTGTAAGCCCTTACTAGCGATGCCAAATATTCAGGAGGTGCCATGACTGCGACTAGCCATGTTTTTGCTTGGCATTTGTGCTGCTATTGTCGGTGTGTTGGCAATATACCAGCACGTCATGCAAGCGACGGAGGCACAGTTCGATTATTGTATCTATGCATGTATGTGTGCAATTCGATTGAACGTTTCACACACCAACCAGGGTCTCGTAAGCACGCACTTGTCGCGCACCGCGCCGCACAAACGATAGAATGAGATATGCGAAATTCCACTTGCCACTTACCACTTGCGCTTCGTTGAATGCATAGTTGATGAAGAGCTGACGATGAGATTGGTAATATTTCCACCTAGTGTTTCTTGTACTAACTTGTTTTGCCTACTGTGATAATCCCCCAAACGGACACACACACACACACACACACACACACACTGATACACCTATTCTCAGCATTCGTGGTTGTTGTTATTTTTGTGGGATTTGGCGTTGGTGCCACCGTTGGCTCACGCAGCGCTTGCCGAGCACTTTTACACCCCAGAGACTTTGGCGCATGTTCTGCCGAAAATTAAACAACAGGCACTCTATCTCTTCCTCCTTCTCCTTAGAGCAGCATGGTGAAAACGCTTTCGCTTTAGCGCGCGCTCGGTTGCGTGTGGTGACTGGTTGCTCAGCAATAACAACCATAGTCAAAAGAGTAAGCGATTGTATGCGCTGCTTAATCAGCTTTGAAATTGATTGTGGGAGTTTTGGGTGGGGGGCAGCGGTTGGTCGGTCCCTTGTCGGAGAGGTAGAGAAGTGCTGTGTAGCACGTTCTTGATAAGAAATAAATAAATAATTGCACCAGTGTGGCACAAACGAAAATCATTTTTTTATTTTTTTTCTCAGAAAATCAGTGACAACGAAATATAAAGCAAAATCTATGGTAAAAGGGATTGTGGCGGTCTAAAGGAATTAAATACTGTGAAATTGCGAAGTACTGTAAAGCACAATTTGCACATAAGAAGTTAACGCACACACTTATCCATATTATTGTGCATATAAGGACATAAGTTCATATTTGCATGTACGTTAGTGATGCAAAAGCAGGTAGAATTGTACCTTCTATAGTAATATTTCAACAAGAAAGCTACTTTCTTTTAATACTTAACACAAGTTAGACACGACAAACTTGAGAGTTAATCACAAACCTGTGAACTATCCCTGAAAATCGAGGAGCACAGTGTTATTTATAAGTTCCATACTAAGCAAGGAGAGTCTCTTCGAATTGTATTAGAAGATAGGAAAAACGATTATGCCGACTTATGCCAGACGAAAACCAAGGACTACACGGCTGTGCCTCATGACCTACGGGGAAAGCGAACAAACGACGTGGTCACTCCGGAAATGATTCAAAAAGATAAAAATCAATATTGATAGATGCTTGATTAAAGAAAAAGGAGTGCGCCTTGGTCGCGAAACTTCTCAAGACTTTTTCTTAATCGTTCCATAATCTTGATATATACATTCAATTATCGGGGTTACGATCTACTGAGCTTAATATAAGTTAAAATTAGCTAGCATAAAATCGGGTTTGGGTTTCCTTAATTTAGTAAATATTTTTTATGAATAGATGTGTTGTGTGTTAAGGTGTGGTGAATAAAGGAATGGTGTGCTTAAGTAAGGTAAGTTTAAGTGTGATGACTTCAGGAGTGATGTGAGTTTAGGTATGGTGGATGTAGGTACATTGAGTTGAGGTGTGGTGACTTCAGGAGTGTGTTGAGTTTAGGTGTGGTGAATTTTCTTTTTGGAACTTTCTCTGAACTTAAATAGATAACTGGTATATACAAAATGTATTCAATTCAAGAGATGTGGCGATCTCCGAACTATATATACAATTTTAAATACTCTAATTAACTTAAAAAAATAATGAAATTTTATGCAGTATTCCACACAGCTCTGAAATCGTTCGAATCGTTCAATTTAAGAGATGTGGCGATCTCCGAACTATATATACATACAATTTTAAACACTCTTATTAACTTAAAAAAATAATGAAATTTTATGCAATATTCCACATAGCTCTAAAATAGTTCAAAATAATTTTTCAAAAAAATAAAATATTTTACATAACAATTTATTAATTTATTTAAAAGGCGTTAAAATTTATTTAAAAAACATTTTTTTAAGCTTCTCTAAATAACTGACGGTATTTATCAAAATAACAACAAATTACATACCCCCAAGAAAATGTATTTATTAAATTTTTTAGAGTGCCAAGAACCCCTTTTGAAAACGGCTTTAAAAAACTGCGTTCCGTTTTATATTGACAGTTGAATATATTACTACGTAAGTTGTGTACAGTAATTATTTTGATTGCTTTCGTAACTTTTTTCCACACGTCCAGATTTTATGATTCTTAATTTACATCCTAAATGTGTCTGGCGTTAGCCATATTTCCGATTTAACGGAAACTACATTCCATGTTTTTCACACTAGCGATGTTCTTAATTTAATTTTATTTCGTTTTATAAACTTAATTCTTTATTTATTTCATTACAAAAAAAAGAGTTTTGAATAAAGTTTGTCAAATGGATCACATGACCCCGGACGACATTTGATGAATGCCCAAAAATTTTTAAATTTAATTCTTATAAATTCTTATAAAAATGCACAGCGGAGAGATTGATGATACATTTAACTAAATGATCAATGATTTTAGGCTTAGAGAGGTTCGTTTCATGCTTTTCATTTCGAAAATATCTAAAATACTTACCCTTTATAAAGGAAACTACGAAATGGGCATACCTTTATTTATGTACATACATATGTATGTAACTTCTTAGTAAAAGTACCCCTTCATTCTTCTCAGCCACCTCGATCTACCAACATAGTATGCCAGCTCCTCGGCTTCCCAGCGGGTGTGTACATTTATGCGCGCCAATTATTGCAGCAATCGACCACGTTCCTTTTGCCCCATGCGCTTGTATGTGTTTGTGTATCGGCAATGTAAAGTGGTAGGTGTGTGTAAGTGCGTTTGCTCACTTCGAAATGGTTGAATTGTCTGTCGTTCATTGTTGTAGTCGAATTATTGCTGACGCCAGGCGCGCCGCTGCATCTGCTCACGTTCGTGGCATTTATAAGGGGATTTTATTGTCTGTTTGCTTGGTAATTTCAAATTAATTAAAATGTCTCTAAGAGTGGGCGGTTTTTGTTTGAACAAATACAGAGGCAAAATACGAAAGCGATGTTGTTGCGCTGGTTTAATTTTGTCCTTTTTTTTTTTTGTTTGGAGTGAAATAATTGCAATATAAAAATTATGTGTAAATTTAAATGGCTATTTATAGAAATTATTTAGTGGTGGTGGGTGACCAACAATTTGTATAATTTTATAATTTTCCTGAAGGTCTTTTTTAAACTCCATTACAAAAAAATTCGGTTCATTTAAGGCAATTTTTTTATATGTTTTAGATTGTCGTAGTAAAAATCAAATTAAAAGTTTTAAACCCACTGACACAAAGCATCTTCATATGAATTCACTCATAGGAAAATATACATACATATTTATATTTTTGGATTTCTTTGAAGGTCTCAAGCGGCCAAATATTTTATATACTCGTATATATTTTTTTAATTTATCGCCGAGAAAGTGAGTCAACTCATCTTAAATTTTTTTAAAGTTCGAAATTATGAAATTACTTTAAGTTTCTTATAAAGTTTGAAACTTGGTTTCTTTTAGTTTTTGTCTCAGAAAACTTTTGATGAATTGTTATTAAAAATATTAAAAATTGAGTAAACCTGATGATGACCGATTCAAAAAATTGTTTTACAGGAATTTTCGACCTAAGTTCTCCTACGATGTCATTTGCCTTGTTAGAGCACCTGAAAAGTAATATGGATGACTGTTGAAATCCAAGTTTCTATAAAGTTTGACAAATTAAGCATTTAGTTTTATTAATATTTTAGGAATACGAAACAACGTCAAATGTACTAATTGATGATGACTTATCTACTACGAAACAAGTAGTACTAATTTTTTTATGATTCGGTTATGCGTTTGATTGTAAGGATGATATAAAATTATTTGAATACTAATTTAATTTTATCTTTTTCATTTGACTTTTTTTTCCTCTTTTTGTATTTATTTATTTAACTTTTTTTTTTACTCATCAATGTTATCTAACGCCCTCTCGCCCCTCTGTCATTCTAATAGAAACTCGTATAAGTTAATTATTACCAGCTCGCTTATTGGCTCATTGCTTTGCCATTTACAGAATGTTTCCGCTATTGAGGCATGTCTTGAATTTTAAGATTTCCAAGACGTAGCAAACTAGCATTAGCCATTTTTACTATATTCGTGGTCGTGCCGGTGTATGTGTGTACAAAATCATAAATTTTTATTTGAATGCACAAGCATTTATCTTGCGAATGCTGGTTGTAAAGTAAATTTGATTAGCATTAAGATGTGTTGAATTATCGATTGATTTTCGGTAAAAGCGGAGCGTGGCTAATTGAATGAAGGATGCTGAGTTTGAATCCGTAAAATATAAGACTTATTAAAAAATATTTTAATGCTTTATATGCACACAAAAAATCATTATAATATTTAAAAAAGTACACAAAAGAGTAGAGCATTTTATTTTGCTAAAAAATAATTAAACATGGCAGCGGAGCGGTCAGAACACCAATTCACTTACAGTTAATGGGTCAGCTTTTTTATGTACATTGAAATAATAGGGCATTGTATTTAAAATTTAAGGAGGAAAACGAAGGCAAGTTAAAAAGGCGGTTGTTGTTTGCGGTGTAGTTAGGTAAATTTAGCTCAGTTACCTCATCCATGCCAAGGATGACACACTTATTACTAATGGACCCATTGTAAATTACAATTTTAGAAGTATTATTTTCACCGAGCGATTCCCATAAAAAAAAATTATATAATTCGCCAACAATGTCAGTTAAACTAAAGCCTGCCAAATATTAATTCTCTTTTGCTTTAATATGAGATGCTTTTTACAAAAAAAAAAAGAAAATTAAAAAATTGTATATTTTAAAATAATCTTTATTATAAAACAAAAGAAACATGCTTTATTATTATATTATACAAAGAACTGTGATATGCCGTAGTTAACTGAGGCAGCAAGATCGCACTACTTTTGAATAAGGCGGAGGACACTTGAATTCAAATTCGTCGGCTCGAGGGAATTCATTTTTCTTTAGCACAGTTCGTATGTTGATTCCTTCGCTATTTACTGAATGTTTCGAAATTATATTCTTCTCCAACGTAGTCCGTCAGCATATTAAAGCTGTGATACCCATTTCGGGCACCTTTTTCGCTATTGGAAAATAGATAAATTGATAAATTGACAAATGAGATCAGCACTTCGACCTTAAGATCCAAAGTCCCTACCTCTGCTCTAAATAGTCATTCGTTCATTTCTTGCATTTGCAGGAACTGAAGAACGATGCTTGTGTTTGAGAGTTTAATAAGTTATGAGACTTTTTTCGACTGTATCATACCAAATCAGGTCCTGGTGGGTGTCTTTGCTGTTGCATCTCTAGTCAGTCTATCCGCCATCTAACTTACATCGTTGATTAAGGGACCGCGACCCAGAGAAATTGAATACCATCAAAGTGTTAAGGTTATTGGTTTATTTGCAAAACGTAAAAAGTGGGCTACAAACAAATATACTTGCGTTCAACGAACAGTCTGCTCTTTTAAAGTGATCGCAAGTGAGGTGTTCTGGTGATTAACGCTCCAAATTCTATCGAATTAATCAGTGAGGAATCAAAGATCTGAATATATTTCTGCAGATATGAAAGTTAAGAATAGCACTCTAAAATCAATACGTTTGTCGTAAAACTTGTTAATTTTTCCAGTAAAAGATGAAGAGTAAAGCAAAATAGAAACGTTGATATCAAACTGCAAATAAATACTTAAATTTTTTTTTTAAATGATTATAAATAGTTGTACAACAATCGAAAATTATACGTGATGCTTCGGAAAACAAGCGGTTTTAGGAAAAAAATCCTGCATGTAATTTTAAATAATGACCGGAAACAATTAACTTGCACTCTTTTTTAGTCGCACCTCCTTTGTGTATGGCCAAACCAAACCCATCAGTGTTACTTATCTCTTTCATTGACTGTCGTTATGTGGAGGATTGTGGGTTTTTGGTGTTTTCATTATGTCACTCAAATTAAAATTTCAAAGTTTTTATGAATAAAGCACAATATTAGTTGCATAAAAACACACATAACTAGTAAAACGGAAGAAGCACATAAGCTAAGAAAATTTAAATTGCAAATCTTTTCGCTACCTTGAAGTTGAGCGAGTGAGTGCGGAAAGCAAATGGTAGATAAAAAAAATAAAAAAAATAAAGCAAAGAGCAGAAAGGCGGAAAACGAGGGAAGGGGCAACTTAAAAGTAGCGAAACCCCATTTTGTTATGCAAAGTCATCTATGGAGAATAAGTATTTCTTATATATTTAATACGCTGGGGAGAAGAAAGCGGAGCAAGGCAGCGAAGCTTGTCAAAGCGATTTGAAAAGAGATGAAATTAAAGCCTACGCAGAACTGAATGAAGTGGTGTACAATTTTTAAAGTTGTAAACTGAAGTTTTAGAATATAAATAAGTACCAAAAATTAAATGCGGCGTTGTCCCTCCGGTTGAATTTTAAATTTGAATTTATTTAGCGCCGACATTATTCGATTTGCTTTGTTACTTTAATGTAGTAGTGAGATTTTGAGCATTCAGCACAAGTTTTTACTTATAACTCTAGAGCTCAGCCAAACTTAAAGATTTCCCACTTGAGCACTGACTTACTTTTAAAGAAATTCCGCTAACGTTCTGAAAATGGAGAATTGTCAGTGAAGTTGTAATACAAAATTTGACTGATTTTGCTTATTTATGTATTTTCCACTTAAATAAAAAATTACCAGAAGCATAAATTGTAATAGCTAAGCTGAGTTGCGAGGGCCACTGTGGTGATCAAGAGAAATTTTCGAATTTTATTAACTCTTCTAATGTAAAAATTTCAAAATTGTTAGAATTTATGAAAAATACGAAGCAGTGAATCCACTTAGAAAATCCTGACCTAGTCCATACCTGGCCTTTATTGTCGAAAATAGATACACTAAAAAGTTCTCAACTTCAAACAAAGATAAAGATAAAGTGCTTACCTGTGGACGACGACGTCGCACATGGGGAAGTCAATTGTTGACCGATTTTAATAATTTTTATTTTAAAATACTCGTTGATAATTTTGGAAGAGATTGTCTAGGATCCGAATTTTAATTTATTTTGTTTAATATATCAAAACATACATACCCTTGAATAGGGGTAGTTTTATGAAAATTTCAGAAAAACTTTAAAAACAAAAAATTATATGTATTCAAATTCAGGTTGGCATTTTATTATATCAGTTCTAATCCATGGTAATATATCACGGCAAGTGTGGAAATTTTCAAACCCCCTTAAGAGGTGACATCATCCCCTAAATACCTGAAACCAAAACATTTATCCTAAAATGACGACAAACGTAGAATATTAAATGGAAAAATAAAGAAAAATTTTAGGATAAATGTTTGGTTTCAGGTATTTAGGGGATGATTTCACCTCTTAAGGGGGGTTGGAAATTTTCGTAAGGGGGGTTGTATTACCATTGATTAGAACTGCTATACTAAAATGCCAACCTGAATTTGAATACATATTTAATTTTTTGTTTTTAAAGTTTTTCTGAAATTTTTATAAAACCACCCCTATTCAAGGGTATGTTTTGATATATTAAAAAAAATAAATTAAAATTCGGGCCTTGACAATCTCTTCCAAAATTATCAACGAGCATTTTAAAAAAAGAATTATTAAAATCCGTCAAAAAGTGAATCTTGTAGCCATTTTTGAACAAAATGTGTCGAAAAATCCCCAGTGTGCGTCGGGGCCGCTTTGCCCCACTTGAGAATGATTGCCCTTTTAATGATATGACCTTTTAAGACTGCCAGAAGACTGGGAATTACCTTTTTGGGTTTCTACCTTGACTTTTTTTTTTAGTCTGGATAAAGAAGCGAGCGAACGGGTTTGGAGTTAGTTGATGGCAAAACGTGGTGACTCTTGCCATCAAAATAAATAAATAATTTGAAAACCATAAAAAAAACATAAGAGTACTGTCAGCCTAGAAACTCAATGGAGAGTCTCTCTTTCTAACAATTGTACTGTGGAGCTAAGTAGACTATCCCTCTTCCTCGGGTAAGAGTGGTGAAGCTTTCGATAAGCTGTACGAGCTAAATAATATAGATACGTAGTGCAGTCTTAATTTAAAAAGCTTCACAGGCTGGGGTTTTAACTGCCGTCAGTTGTAGTGAGAGCGAAGGAAAGTTTGAAAAAATTACTGAAGGAATGCTTTAAAAAAACAGCAAAAACTCTAATAACATCTGCCAATACCAAAATTTGATTTCAAAGCCTCACAAAAGCCGTACATAACAAAATAGTCGTCAATTTATTAGATTAAATTAATTCTCAAGGTATCTAGTTCTGATTAAAATTTCACTAAAACAGAACCAGTTAGATGCGAGTTAACTACAATTGGTGCATATGTTTTTCGCGAACTAAATTTGTTGCACGCTCGACATTTCTTTCGACCACTTTTGGACGCGCAACCACCACAGAACTCAACTAAGAACCACTGCGCTTCGTGTTTCGTATTTCGTGAACAATCAAAAATCAACAAGTTTGCTAAAACTTTGCTTAAACGCCTGAGTGCCTGTCAGAGCTAGCAACCACGCACTGTAGTTACATATTTGAGTTTCGACTGAGTGGCTAATGGACAAATATTCATACATACATACATACTTACTACTAGTACAAAAGTATTCATGTGTGTGTAAGTAAATGCTGTAGGGCAATAGCAGAAGCGCAGAGCGACGACTTAAGAGCGTTGATGTACTCGTAGAAATGGAGTTACACACATAAGTACTACATACTTACTATTTATGTATGTATGAATAGTGTGCAGAGAAATTTCTGCGATCCACACTTCTCAGTACTTAAATGCATTCGTGTATAGGATGAGGCATCTAATTGATTGAGTGGAAAGTTGAGTGTTTTGCTTGCCGAGTTTCTGAGTGAAGCCAAGAGAGGAGAGACATACTTACATATACTTACACATACCGAGTAAATGTATCCTGAAGGCAAAGCTACTAGTTGTATACTTTGAGTTTAAGTTTCGGCACAACTACTCGTAGTTCACCTTTCGTAATTTTTGATTTTAACATGTCGATATTCTACGATAGCCAATTGTGCGCGTCTACATCAGCTCATACCAGTTTAAATACCAGTTCGCTGGGAAAAATGTAAAAACAGAAAGGAGCTTTTGTTCACGCTGCTATGGTCGAAAGTATAGCCGATAGATAGGTTTTGAGTTCGAGGCTTGGTGTAAAAGCTATAAATTTTTCAATTAATTTTTTAATATTTAATTTTTTTTATTATTATTATAGTCTTCACGCTTCGAATGTCGTCATGCGCGAGTTAAGTGATATTTTTGTTAACACGAAAATGGTTGGAGACGATAAGAAATGCTTCATTTTCTTAATATACCTGAACTCACTACGATTAAGTTCCATTCATTTAAACTACCCACATTAAAATTCACTTCAACTCACCTTAACTAAACTTACCACTCCTTAACTTACCACATTTTAGCTGACAACACCTAAAATCTCCACACCTGAATTCAACTTGCTTTATCTTACCGTTGCTCCGCTGTACCCGGCGCACCTTACGCCATAACAGAAAGCAAAGTCAAACATCAATGAAATTTATATCTCAAATAAATTTAAAATTACACAACTTAGTTTTGCGGTTTGCTTGCTTTTTTCATTCATGTTAAGTTCAGTTTATCGTTACCTAGAACTTTGTTTCAAAAGCAGATTTGCTTTCGTAACGCGGCTGAACCGCGCTCTATTTCTTTGAATTGTGGTAAACAAAAAAAGAAAACCAATTACTTTTCAATGCTTTCAAAAATTGTTTAAAAGTTTTTGGTAAAACAATTAATAGGTAAACCAAAAAACAAGTGCTTCTATAAGTTTAATTCTTGTTTTATAAAAGAAATTTCTTTTCGAACTTAATAACACTTAATTTTTGTAATTTAAAAACTATTTTTGACAGTCGCAATAAAAAGCAGAAAATAAGATTTTGATTTCTATGTTGTTAAAAGTGCTCTTCTCTTCTTTCAAAAAGTAGCTCAACAAACTATTTATGATTTTATTAAAAACACAAAATATTTTAAATGGAAACTTTGGAAACAGTTTTACGACCTCGCTGCCAAGTATAAAAATTCTGAATCTATTTTTTACCCACTAGTCTTCGCCGAACTAGTATAAGTATTATCCATGACTTCCCGATTAAATACCAGTTTATGGACTTGAATTATCGCATACTTTACTACTACTTAAGTCACTATTTCACAAAAGGGTTCTTACTAATTCATATTCATATAAGTATTTACATCCAATGCGAACTCGATTACTCATTAGAGCGCCAGTGGACCTAGCCAAGAAATTGGTGTTGATGTGCGAATGTGTTGATTAGATGTACACTCTTATGGACCATACAAACTAGCGTTGTGGCTGCAGAGAAATAAACTATAATTTCTACATCATCAAAAAGCATATCAAATACAAAATTAGAAAAGCACTACAAAGCGCAGCCTTATGAATACCAATAGAATTTTTCTCAACATCAGGCATGTGTCTCAATATCTAGCATGTGTGAGTGGCTGTGTGTATGTTGAGCAAATGCACTTGACGTCTGTCAATTTCTGCAGCCCACAAGTCAATTGGGCATATCACTTACTTACACACTTAACCACTTACTTAAGTATGCAACAAACGATATTGAACGCTGGCAGTTCTGTGCGACGGTAGCGGCAGTCAAGGGTAGCAAGTAGCATAAGTCGTATATGGCACTGACACTCGACAAGTCAATAGCGTGGTGGCGTGGATGACAATAGCTGTATCTCATCACCAATGTGTGAGCGTGTGTGTATGTGTGCAATTAATTATTTATAGAGATATTATCTAAGCTGCTTATGTTGGTCGACAAGTACGCTAATAATGTTTTGCCAACGACTTTTGCTGTTAAATAGATAGGTTTACTACAGTTCGAAAAGTTTTTGTGACAATTTCGGTTAGTGCCGGAAATGCCACTTTATTTGTATTTTGAGGGGTGATCCTGCGTTTTTCCGGGAATCTGTTTGGCAAGGGAAAAGTTGCGTCTGCGTTTTACTTTTATTTCAAGAATAAGTACTTTTCATCATGAAAGATGCAATTTCATCCGACCTATGTTCTGGTGGCCGAGATGGAGGTCAGCGGAACAGTTCTATAATAAACAGAAAAAAGAAAAAATTGCGCCTATGCATTTTAC
Source organism: Philophylla caesio (assembly GCA_963971545.1). NCBI lineage: Eukaryota > Metazoa > Arthropoda > Insecta > Diptera > Tephritidae > Philophylla > Philophylla caesio. The sequence continues at coordinate 95,575,208 of OZ020606.1, read as the reverse complement.
CCTTTTGGATAAAAAAGTTATATAAAATAAAGTTTTTGAAAATGACCGCTTCAGTCTAAAAAACAATTCGTACAAGTTTGTGTTATTGAAAAAAGTATGACTAGGTGTGCCTATCCGATTTGAAACGTTTTGCTTCTATAAAAGTATATTTTTGGTTTGAATATCAAACAATTTAGTACTGAAAATAACAAGCTTTTATTAATTTTAACTTGTTGTTAAGTTTGTTTTGCAATCATATTAAGTGGTTTAAATTGAAAAGTAAAAAAAAATGACTTCCAGAAACAGCAAATAAATACATTTACTACTATGAATTCTTTATATCGTACTCAAAGGGCTTTAAAACTATTCCGAATTGAAATGCGGAATAAATTCTCGAGAATTGAAGTATTAGGTTCGTTAGACTAATCATCGAAGGGTTTATTGATAGTATTGCAGTCCAAAAAAAATGGTTACTTATTCTTTACTTCAAAAACAGGTTACCCCTTAAAAATCTCGAAACCTAGTTATTGAAACCATATATAAAAGACAAAAAGAAACAGTTAGAGAGCAACTGTAGGAAATTTTTTCAACTTGCAATATTCTTTCCATTCCGAAACATCTATCGGCAAAAAGTTCTCCTATTTGGGGTAACTACCATAACTTTTATAAATATAGCAAAGTTCTTGAAAAAACAATTACATTTAAATGGGCTTATTTTCAATATAAAATTGATTTTGATTTAAACATTCAAAGGGGCCATTAAAGTCGGGACTGAACGAATTGTACTTAAGTTAGTACACACCAATACGACTAATGCTAATGAAACTTTTCTTTTGGAATGAGGCATTTAATATCCAATATAAAAACAACAAAAATATTGTTATAAATATTATTATTGTTTTTTTTTGTAAGTTTTCTCATGTTGCAAACTCACTGGTTGCTTGTCCACTACACAGTGTGGAGTTTTATAAATCTTGGAGCATTTTCTACCATTTAATCATATAATTTTTTTTTAATATTTTCTGATATTAAATCCGCTAAGACGTTTCTGATTGCTTACAAATGCAATAAATCATCTATTTCGTTGAAATCGTTCTCGCTAAGAACTAACCAGAAAACGAGCTTCTTTCTGACAAATTTACAGCAAGTATGTAGTAGGACACACTTGCAATCACAGAATGAGAAACAGAAAAAAAATTCTAAGAATGTAAACAATGTCGTTATTTGAAGACGTTGAACGTCCCGGTTATGCTGCAATGGCAGTGAAAACTTTGAAATTACATTAAATCGGTGTGGAATAAGACAAGCCGAAATGAACATTTTTTGCATAAATACCTAAATTTAATACCACCCCGCACGCTTGTAGGAAATACATCACCAGGTTATTGTTTGATATTGTACTGTACGCCAACCAAGACTTGAATTGGACTACAGCGTGTGAAAAATACTTGAAAGGTTTTAAGCTGCTTGAAGAAGGATTCACACATTTTCTGTTTATTTAATTTTATGTACATAAAAAGAAAAAAGTAAAACGAATATTTAAAATTGAAAGCATTTCCCAACTACACACATTCATGCAGATAATTAATAATGCAGTAAATAAAATGTTTATCTTAATAAGCTGTTAATTAAAGTTGATGTTTACTGTTTGCTGCGTTTCAAGATCTTAACACGTTCGCATAAAAAAGTTGAAAATCGTTTTGGCATTGTGGCGCATATTTATTAAAGCAAAATATGCTTCAAGTTACTTCAAATGTGCTGCTTCTTTTATATTTTTACTTATTTATGTATGTATGAATGCAATAGGGTGATCGAGAAAAATTATGTTAAAATTTGTATGCACTCACTGTGTGCGGCTGTTCGATTTCAAAAAAAGAATATAACAATTCTTGTATTTAAAATCAGCGCTCAAAGCGCTCAAAGATCCCACACTTTGCCACACCAAGAGTGGTTTTAAAATAGAGTATACCGTTTTTTGGTATGGAACGGTGCACACCTACTGGGAGCATTAAAATTCTGATCTTAATTTTTTTCGCGTGAATTTTTGAACCACCTTAGTGTGAAAAGATACACATATATACCGGTACTTATACGAGTACATGCATACACACACATACATACACATTTGTGTAGTGGCTAAGCGCGTGAAATATCGAAAAGTTCCATAAACAACCACATAAAGCAACTTATGATGCGCTGCTAATTATATTTTCACAACTTCCGGCGTCGTGTTTTATGTCTTAATATGATGTCTTTATTATTGCGAATATATCTACATACATACACATCTTTCACTTATCCCATTTCATAAGTGTATGTTCGCCATCTTGATGAACTTCGTCACGAGTATGTACAGCTTTACGACTAACTTTTAATTACAAATATAAATATGTATATATAGATATGTACATAAAAAGCATGCAGTTCATTGCTATGCCGAGATAGACGATTATATTTTACTTATATGTTATTTCAATTAAAAATACTTGCGGCATAATAAAAAAGTTATAATAAGTAAGAATGCATAACAAGACGTCAGCATTTTTTTAAAGGCCTTTAATTAATAACATATTAAAAGGCCTTTTTAAAGACTAATTCGTCCTTGTACTCCAAAAAATTTAACTTCTTCAATTCTATGGAATTTTCTCTTTCATTGGATATCCATATTGTTATTTAATATTGCTCAGAATATTAGGTTAGGTTAGGTTAGGTCAGGTGGTAGCCCCAAGAATTGGGCTCACTTAGACTAGATTTAAAGTCCATTGTGGTACCACTGGTATAATTATACCCTATTTTATTTTAACCTGAACAGAGACGATACCCACCGTAAGATAATATTAAAAAAAAAAAACAAATTAACCATATCTCTTTTATTTCACAAATTTAACATTTTTTTCATTCAGGGCGATTAGTCAATATTTTTTTGTTGAAAAATTGTCTGCAAGAAGTAGAATTAGACAGTTCTATAAGTATTTATTTTGTTCGCTATTTCCAAATCTCTTTACGAAGTAAGATTTCTTTTCATAAGGCTTGTGAACGCACTTCAGTCATACCATTTTAGATTTGACAAGATAATAAGAAACACTTTTTTTAAATTATAAATATTTATAAATGCTTTACAGTTGTGTAACTGCTGCTCTCGTTTTCAAAGTAAGATTTCTTCTTGAAAGTATTACAAGTATTCTCCATACATACCGATCCTCCAAAAAATAAAATAAAAGGTGTTCGTATTGTATATCTGTTTTCAAACAGGAAATAATATATTCATGTTTCTTCACGTAGCATTTTTCTGTACATTCATTTTTCTGATTTTCTTAATTCGCAAGTGATTTAAGAATGACCTAGCTCACCATATAAACTATTTTAGATTTTAATTTACTTATTGTTTGCTTATATGAATTTGTTGCTCGATAGGCGAAAAAATGAAAATTTCATTTATTAACTTTGATGACAAAAATCAATTCAGTATTCAGCTAGTTGTATCAAAGTCACATTTTTATTAATTTGTTTGTCTTATGTTCAATATTGTACTATACACAAATGATTTTTTTTTTCAAAACGATGATTTAGTGCTGCGACGCAGAATCTCGATATTAGACAATCTTCTGAAATTATAATTCGACTGGCATTAAATTTAACAAAATGTTTTAGTCATTAATGTGTGAGAGAATAGAAGGGAAAAATATTGCTGTCCAGAATTATTTCTCTTCACTTTTGTGTTAATTCCTATGGAATATATTTTTGTGTCGATATTAATAAAATATTAAACTTTCATAAAATATGTCAGGTAAATATTTTATAAACTCATGTTGTAGACATAAAAGTCTTACAAAGTGTCAACTTATGCACAATTTATAATTTAATTATATATACATTTTTTTTATAAGAAATTTATTGACTATTTATAGAGGAAACAGGCAGAGTGATTGTTCTTCAATTTTACGTAAGAAATCATTATACAAATTTTGTTAAATGTTGTGTGCTATCCGGGGTTCATTGTCTTCATAAGTTAGCAGAGAATTGCAGACTACCATGTTTTGCGAGTGAAATACTTAAAGAATAGCGCCAGTAACGCAGAGGCTATGAAAAAAAAACACGTTTTCTTATTTTTACACTTTTCGAATGTAAGTAAAACTGCTCGGCCTTTCCCACGCCATTTCTTTTTGCTACTCATAGTTAATTGTATTGCTAATATTTTACTTTCAACACAATTTGTAAAGATATTAATAAAACTCAACAGCTTGGAAAGATATGCATTTAGTGTAGGCATTGTTTTTGGGGCAATTTTTTCGCATGAATGGCGCGGCATTTGTTGTTTATATTATTTCATGGTGCTTTTTTGTTACAACTACCATAAATACACTTAGTTCAACCAAGTGTTTCGCAACGTGGCAATGCGATTGTCAACATGCTGTGCACTTTATTCGCTATTTCAAGGATTGAGTGAAAATAACGGAAAGATATACATAGCAAGAAATAAAATAAATCACTGCCGCAATAGAAAAGAGCAGAAGAGTGGATTTGATAAACATTTTTGATGGGATAAAATACTAGGGTGTAGAGAAAAGCAGAGTGTGAGAGAGAGATTGCTTGAAAGAAAGAGAGAGAGAGAGGGCATCGTGCAAAGGGCAACAGGAAAACATTAGTTATAGCAACGATAATAAGAAAACTGGCAATCGTCTCACCACCGCTGCCGAAGCTATAGTAATGGCCAAGAGTAAATATATTTTTGACAGCTAATATTTGATTGATGATTGCTGATGAAAAATTACAAACTACCAGGGAAACGTTATATTGCTGTTGCCAAATCAACGCCTTTTGTGTTGGGGAATAAGTGGAGATTAATAAAAATACTCTATTGTGTGCATACTTCTGTTCAGTATGTGCCATTGTTGTATTTGCTCGCTGATTGCTAGATTATTGGCTTGATGGCTGGCTGCGTTAAGCAATATTGAACGTATGTAGCGTAAAAAAAGTTAAAGCAATAAACTCTTCAGTCGAATTTTGCACAGCTCTTCATTAAAAAGAAAAAGAAAGAGACAAATGTGTTTTGGTTTAAACATTTCTGATGTGATAGTTTAAAAAAAAATTTCCCAATTCTAAAAAAAAAAATTTAATATACTAATTGGTTAATTAAGACTTGCAACAAAGACATCCTGCTACATTAAATCGGATACAATTTTACTAACAAATTACTAATATAATACTTAGGGCTCAAAACTGAAGAAAACATTTTCGCAACTAATACTTCTTCAATTTCATACACATATTTAAGAATTCATGTTGGTAACGCAGAAAATATTTCTAGTTTTTGCATAGAAGAGGCCCGAGCTTGTAAAGATAAATATTCATAAATATATAAATATTTTTAACAAAAATAAAAGACGGTTTTGTATTTATCTTTAAAGCTTAAAAAAAATGTTGATTTATAAACTTGATTTAAACCTTCCAAATGATACAGAATTTTTTTATGTCTTGTGTTAAAATCACATATTGGGAATATTTTTGCGGAGTTATTTTCATATTTTTCTAAAAGATTAATTGATTTAGTGCAATTTTTTGTAAGTAGAAGAAAAATCTCTCTCTTGGGTAGAAAGTCCGAGAAAAAAATTCACTTTTTACATGTTTTTGAATACTAATTCGATTTTAAATATGCTCTGTTCAGACTAACTTCAACACTTTGAAAAGTTGGTTTACTTTTATTTTTGAAGAAATAAATAATATTTTTATATATGTTATTATCTCAAATTTCTCACCCGATTTTTGAAATTTCGAAACCACTCGCTACCTCTCTTGTGTATAGTAAATATTGAGTCACCTGAAATAATTAGAGTCTTAAAAGGTCGACATACCGTTAAACAAAAAAATGATAAAATTCTCAAAAATCAGAAAATAAAAAAATCCTGGTGTTAAAGAACATTTTCATCGTGTTTCGGCTAGGTCTTTTCTTCATTTCTGGGACATTCGATTTAGAATCATTAGTTGAAGAATCTTTATGTAAAAATAAAATTCATATAAATTGGCGTTAAATTGCAGCCACTTGAAACTTGCTCTGTATTATATTAAAATTTATAGTACCCCAAAACTGTATACTCAAACAAATTCTATAACTTCTAAAAAAGTATGAAATTGAAAATGCACTATTTTTTTAGTTTTCTGACTAAAGCTTATACGATTATTTTTAGAGAATTAATTTTATTTTAATTTAAAAACACTTAAAATTTAGCATTAACTTCAGTTTCAAGATCCCAAAAAATGCAGATTAAGTTTACCCAAGTCATTCAAGAATTGCGATTGTTTCTCGCGACAAAAATTGCGCCGAATGAGATATTAATCTGCTGGAATTTCATATTTTTTGTCATCAAAAAAGTTTCTGCAAACTTAAGATAAAAACCAAAAACGGAAACCATTAAAATTAGGCGAATTTAGTCTTATTTCCACTAAAAACTCTCTTATTTTTGGCCTTCTTAAGTAAGTCTCCTCCTTAAGGCTTAATTCAAGATTATTGTTCAGTTAAATATTTACACTAACGTAGTTAGGCATCTATAATTTGACTAAAGCTATTACAAGCAATATTCGCCATTGATGTTTAGCAGTTCAAATTCGTTGTGCTGTAAGAAGATTACCAATCTTTGCTCAAATCAAAATGAAGTGGTTTATCCTCATAAACTGCACAAACGCAGCGATACATTATTGTGAATGAGCATATCTACTTACTGATGTACATACATATGTATATACATATGTACATATATTTATGTATCTGCTGTTGTCAGTAGTTTGAGTTTCATGTTATGATTGATTGCAATGCATTTGCAAGTGAGCGCAGTGCATGATTGAATGTTTGAGTTTATGTTTGGCGTATATTCCCATTTGTGTGTGTGTGTGTATGTGTGTGTGCATGTTTGACGCATACAAACAAAATATTGCCACATGCGAAAGCCAGCTAAGAGTGGCGCAGTTGAGGGGCGGCAAGGACATAGCAGAGGCGGCAAAAGAATGAAATGCAAATATTTGCGCAACGCGTTACCAATTAACAATGAAGTGAAAATATTTATTGCAAACTCGCACATACAAAGACAAATAAATACAAAACTCGTATTTTCTCCCAATACCACATAAATATAGACAAACAGCGTATGTAAGTATTTACTTACAAAGTTACTGCGGTCGTTGCTGGAGTGAAAAAAAAACTTAGGAGCTTATAAATTCACTTTTCGCATTTTCTGCGCGCATAAAAGCGCTTTGTAACTCTTATTGTTGTAATTATAAAATGTTAATTTACATTGTTTGTTGTTATATGGTTTAAAAGAAAGAGAAACTTCTTTTTGCCCCATTCGCGTTGCATTGATCTGAATTGTGGTTACGTATACGCACTGGTACACCAAATGAAAAGTCTAATTGGGAAGAGTTTTCGAGACAATTATTTCGCTAAAATTCGCTAAAAACAAAATTAAAATAATAAAATTTGAAGATTCATATAACACAATTAAATAAAAATGTATTCCAAATTTTGTTGAAAAATATTTATTTTTAATTAACAAAAAATATATAATTTCTCGTCCAGTGGTTGTAAAACCATGAAAAAATCTCCTACGAGAGTCCAGTTCAGCAGAGTTAGTCTAATAAAAGACCGAACCTTTTTTGATAGCGAGGGTTACGCACTTTAGCACTTCAAAATTACGGTCGTTATTGACTGGCAAATGCTTGACTTTTCGTCGATATTGTTTTTCCGAGCCATGAGAAGGTCTCATTGGTCTTCTGTAGAGTGATGTTAGACATCAGTTGTATTTTTTGGAAAATTTTTTTATGGAAGAAATGCCCTCGATGGTTTTCAATGCAACACTTTTTCTATGTTTTAGATTTTACATTTAGCGACTGAGATTAGAAATTTTGGTCTCAGCCATATACTGAGTTATAGCACGCAGTGCTACATATGTATACATTCGTAATTCCCACATACAAAGTCTAAAACTTTTTTTCTTTCTTTTCCAGGTAAGCGAAATAAAATTGATGAAAAACAAGCGTAAGCAATAAGGAAGAGGTACGTATTTGGTGTGTTTACTAGTTAATAATTTAACGAGAATAAGATAGCAATTTAATGGAATGAAATGGTCATGTTGCCTATTAAATAATTTTGATTTCGAATTTCTGATTTTTTTTTATTGAATGAAACCAAACGTTTTAGACGAACGATGTGTTTTGCAATTATATGTGGAATTTGGCGGAGAAAATTTTTATAAACTGAAAAACTTTTAACTCTCTACCTTCACAACATGTCGTTGTTTTGCCTTTCCTAAAAAAATTTAAACAATTTTATCTTGTTTCTTTCACTTATAAAAAGTCTCAAAATAATAACAATTGATTGTTCATTAATTGCCAATATATTGGTCTGTTCCGAAATTGAATTGTCGTCCGGTATTACTTATACGCCGCTGTGTACCTAAATGAAACACGCATGCATTCTGATAGAGTTAGAGTCCCTCAATCTTAATTTAGTTTTGAATCAGGTGAATTAGCAAGATGCATTCAAAATTCGAGATTTACATACAAACATTTTTTTCTTACAAAAACACACCAGAAGTGTGATTGATGGATATCTTCATAATATTAAACTTTTAAGTTTACCACTAAATTTACTTAAAAGCTATCGAACTGATGCAAATTGCAATGGATAGCCCACAACTCTTTCGGCACATATGCGGTAAGAAGTAAGTCGGTATGCTAGAGCGTATGAGTAACATTTAATTTTACCGGATGACCATTCGATTTAGGAAAAATGGCATTCACCCTCATCGGGAGTTTCGCCCGAAAAAAAACTCACCAGACATTTTTTTATTCGCCCTGATTGAATACATCTACTACTTCGAAAATTCGAACATGGAAATTACAAACTGCATTCTTCCTAATAGTAACTTTCTTTAAACTTTGTTAATTGTTTTGTTCATGGAATGGGTGATTATACCTTAAAATATTTAAATTAAATTACTTACATTTTGAATTCGAGTATACTTTTCGCCTTTAAAAAAATAGTGAACAAATTCAGTTAATCCGCCAACTATTTCCGCTCGAAATTTGTGTTGCCAATAAGTGGAAGCAATGTTCTCAATTGGAGCATTTTCGCCCGAAATTTATAAAAAGCGAACAGTGAAAAGTAAACTATTTCGGGTGAAAACGAATTTTACGAGAAATAAGTTGCCTTCTAACATTGTAATTTTTGCATTAGGCTATCTGTCTTCCTGAAAAACGGCTGTATTAGTACAAATTGTTGCAATTTGGATAGGTCTGCATCCAATAAAGAGGAAAATTGCTCGCAATGCCTAGAAAGGGTTAAGAAAAAAAAAATGGTGCAACATTAATTGCAGAAAAGAAAACGCCATTATTGTGAGTGAACTTTCTTATGTGCAGTTTTTTTTCACTTTTTGTTTAAGAAAGGGAACGAAAATAACCATCGGTTGAGGAGCTAGCGGACTAATATATTCCACAAAAATGTTCTCCGCCATATAAAATTTTTGTATACTGCCATAAATATTGATCAAAACAGTCTTTTTGATTTAAATCTCAAAGACTAGATTTATAAAAAAGTTACCTTTTTGAAATTATTGGCAAAATTTGTGAGATTGGCATTTTTTTTCACAACTACCTGTCGCAGAAAGAGGTTAGAAAGAAGCAGAAATTAATTTGGGGTTACCATTTTATTTTAAAGAATTTCATTTTTAATATTTTTCAGCGCAATTACTTCAATTGTACTGCCTTTTCTTAACAGCGAGATAATTTGAGATAAAAACAAGAAAATGCAATTTGAAAAACCATGGAAAAATACAACCGAAGTTAGGGACTTTTCAAAACTATCGAAAACCTTGAGTACGCATGTATGTATGTATGTATGTTTAATAAGAATGCACCTTTCTGGCTTAACACCTAAATGTGTGTGATCATATTTCATTGATCGATGATGGCACTGCCGCTGCTTTGAATACTGATAACATAAACCTCTTCCAATTCACTCGATCCCCTTCTGCCTGTCCTTCGCATGTTGTCCACAAAAATATTTCAATGCTGCGTGCAAAGCTTTTGATCACATCCACACATACATACATACATCGAAACAAATCTAGTGTACAATTTTGCGGCTTATTGTCTCGCTCAAATGTTGTCACTTCTTGCTGCTATTATGCGTCGTTGTTGTTTTTTTTAATTCTGCATTTCATTGTTTTACAATGGCAATGTTTTCGCGTTGTCAAAAAGTGTCACAGCAACTAAAATCACAGTGCATAGCGCAGTGGCAACAATAACAATAACATCAACACCGCAACGACGACTCAAATTAAACAAAAGTAGAAAAAGTATACAAAAGCGGCGCAATTTTTAGCGCTTTCATGCAAATGCATGTAAATTGTCGTATGCATGTTTGTATGTATGTGTGTTCATATGTATTGTGCTTGAATGGCAATTTTCTAGTTGTAACGGCAATTTTTACCCTTAATTGGTTGTCACGCGGCCGGGATTGTCTTTCGGCCGGGTGTATGCACACAATTCACTATTTTTGCATGAAATACATTGTGAAATGTATACCATTGCGTTTTGCAAATAATTCCCCTTTCATAGACAAAACAAAGCCTTTAGGGAGTTCACAATCGACAAATAACACAGCTTGTTAACTCCCTTAAGGCTTTGTTTTGTTCTTGCCATTATAAATGAGAAAATGAGTAAAACTAACAACGAAGTGCCTGTAGTCGATAAAGCAAAAAGTCTCAAAGATAAATTGCATCAAGTTTAAGCGAGCAGCTCGCAATTGTCCAATAATCGAAAGGCATACAATTCATCAGAAGGTTTGCTAAAGGAAATTGATAGTTTTTGTTATGAGGCGATAAAGGCTATGCCCTTCAGAGGGCATTTAACAGTGCTTCTCTACTGCAGATATTAAATGCAAAAAAAATTAGGTCCAGGTTGGAGGATAACTCACTTAAAGCTTTTATTTCTTTGATATTGCATTTTGATCCAAATAAGGAATTATTCTGCCTCGCTCAAAATGGAATGGGTGATGTATTTAATTTTTCCTTGCTGTTTTTCTTTTTTACTGAATATATTAATATATAATATTGGTCTCAAACAGTGATTAAAAATAATTTTACATTATGTAGGTGCATTTGCTTCTGTAACAAATATGAATGTATATTTGTTTTTGAAGTATAAATTATTTTGTATGTACCATATGGGCAAATCCTGGCGTTCGAACAGACAACGCAAATTTTCTTTTCAAACATTTATTTTTATTGATTTTGACTTCGTTGTCATGGCTACTTCTAAGTTATTGTCATAGAAGTTATTAAAGCGATGGTAACTTTTTAACTTAGTAAATTTTTTTACATTATTCCATATTTTGCTTATGCTTTCCGTTTCCTTAGTAACTTCAGCTGACGAAATATAAATGCTCTTAATTCCAGCGATGTTTGCTTTTGCGCAATCATAAAAGTCTTTAGCATTGCTCAATACTATGTTTTGTGTTCTAACTAGTTTCCAGACTTTCCGTTTCACAACAGCTCCAATTCAATCAACTGCGTCTTTTCCATGAGCGGTATTTAGCAAAAAAGTTCCACTGAAAAAAGTTCACATTGAAGCGTTGTACAAAATGCGGTGCATTATTTCAAAAAATTAATTAATATCAGAACATACCGTTCGGACGTTACAAAAATTAAGAGATACAAATTGTTGGACTGATTAGCTTTCCTGCATACTTCATTCATTTTTTCTTGCAGCTATAATGAAACTTACTTGAGAAATGACCTCGCTGTCTTCTTTTACCTCACTACATTGGTTTAGCACAAATTAAACATTATTTTTCGTTACGGACGTAAAATACTAAGAGCTTAAAGTAAATTTATGATTTATAGTTTTACGGTTGTGCTCTTATTATTGTCATAACACCAGATCGCAGAGTAAAGAGAGGAGCTCAGTAATAGGGAAAAAATTAGAGGCATAACTTTAGTATACGGACTTAACAGAGTTCATAAAAACAAACAAAAAACACATAGCAACAGCATAACAGAAGACTGACTTAGAAGATGTGCATAAAAGAAGAAACAACCAACTCAATTAAAACAAAAGAGCTACGAATGCAACTATTTGTTTCTAGTATTTTACGAGGCAGCAAATATTTTTTTTTACTTCTGGTTGACCATTTTCTGGATTTACCCATATGGCCAATTTACGTTTATTTCCTATTTTTTTCTTGAAAATACCAATATCAAATCAATAAATATATATATGTATGATCTACAACAAATCGTACTTCTTTGTTATATTAATGCTATTTTGTATACTTCTATAATATAACGATTACAGACGAATCAAAACTTCGTGCAATTCAGGATCTCGGGATTGTCCCGGGATTTCGTTTTCAGAACTCGAAAAACCTGGCATTAACACATTGTCTAAAATTGACATCACTAGTACACACTCATTTATACGTGCATATATGACTTGATTTTTTGCGTTTATTTATTATTACATACTAAGATATGCACTGTACTGGCTGCTGAGTTCTAGGTTCGAATCTCAGTCAGGGCAAGTAAAATCTAAATCATACAAAAGTTCTTTTTCTAATAGCGATCACCCTTCCGCAGACCATGGCAAACCTCCGTGGGTATTTCTGCCATGACAAAGCTTCTTATGAAATACATCTGCCGTTCGAAGTCGGCACAAAACTCTTGGTCCCTGGATTTGTGGTATAAATTAAAGACGCTCACCACAAATGGTAGGAGAAGCTCGGCCAAAGACTAAGCTATATGGTGTAAGCGCCAAATAATTATTATTGAAATCATACGGAGAGTCTTCGCAGACAAATTCTTTAAGTTTCTAAACTTAAATTCAAAGAATCCCGTTTTGAAATTAGCTAAAGATTGTTCTGATGACGTGTCAAAAGCTGTCCTTGCACGTATTGAATATAATTTATTTGCTTCTGATGTTAAATACCATGACAGTTGTTACAAATACTTCCTGATACCTAAAACTGGTGGTAAAATCGGCCGTCCTCAAAATGAGGCTGTAAACTCTACGATGCAGGAAATTTTCAAATTAGTAGAAAGTAGTGATGACACCACACGGACCATAGAATAGCCATATGTTATTCAAGGCCATGCGGGTAAAGGTGATTTTGTAAGCGACTGACTGTCTTTAAAGTGTATATTTTCACAGAATAGTATAGCTGAGGCCTTGTAAGGCCAAATTAACCATTACAAATTTACTTGAATTTACCACCCATGTTTCAAATGTGTTTAGGGAATATATTGATACTGATGTTATATATACCGATTTCACTAAAGCATTTGACAAAGTATGCCACTCTTTACTCATCCGTAAACTAGATCTGCTTGGTTTTCAACCTGGTATCCTCTGTTGGATGTCTTCTTATCTCTCCGGTAGGACGCAAAAGGTTTTTTATACAAATTTTTATTCCGAGATCATTGATGTTTCCTCGGGAGTTCCTCAGGGCAGCCACCTCGGACCAATTCTGTTCCTGCTATACATCAACGACATTTCTACGGTAGGAGAGTATTGTAAAATATTGATGTACGTGCATGATGTTCAACTTTTTAAGACTTATGCCTCGGCTGAAGAAAGATCCTTGCTGCAGCAATATTTGGACAGCATAGTCAATTGGTGCAGCATTATTTATATGCCGCTTAACCTTAACAAATGTAAATTTATGTGCTTTTCTCGACGAACCATTCAGCCAGCCTCCTACAAAATAAATAACTCCGTCCTAGAACATGTAAACAGTTTTGTTGACCTGGGTGTTGGTATGGAAACTCAATTTTAATTTTCATATTAATTCCACAGTTAATAAAGCAAGGGGTGTGCTGGCTTATGTAAAGCGTTGGTCAAAGGAAATCCGCGACCCGTATATAACTAAAACACTTTTTACTTCATTGGTAAGACCAATACTGGAGTATGGTTCCATAGTTTGGAATCCTCGTTATCAGGTCCACTCAGACCAACTAGAGTCAATACAAAAGTAATTGTTACTTTTTGCTTTGAGAAATATTCGATGGGATTCGCCATACAATCTGCCTCCTTACACTAGCCGTTTGAAACTTATTAATCTTCCTACTCTTTCGAGTCGTAGAGAAATGTTAGGTATAATATTAATGGTAAAAATAGTCAATGGATGGATCTCAAGTCCATTTCTTCTAGAGCAAATTAGTTTTAATGTACCCTCCCGTGCAACAAGAAACTTTAAACCACTTATCTTGAAACTATGCAGAACTAGCTTTGAGTTGAATGAATCGTTTCAGGGTTTATCCCGAGACTTTAAGAATCATTCGAGCACCTTTGAAATTGAAGTTCAATCTTCGAACCGTGAGTTTATCAACTAACTCTTTCTAAGAGGCTGTACCGAAATTTTCGAGAGTCTATGTTGTTGTGGTTGGATTCAGAACGAGCTGCGAGGAGTGCCATTGCATTTAGGTGCTACTCATATGATTAATAAAATTAATTGGTGTTTATTTTAAAATTATTATTAATAGAGCAGATTCTAATAAAGCCATCCAAGCCATGAAAGACGGCGCTTCCTTTAGCACCCTGCTGAAAAATGAGGTTGAGTAATCATTGGAATTCTAACTACCTATCTCGATTGCAACTGCACTTGTTCTTTCTTTCTATCCCTCGAAGGCTGAAAGTGATCGCCTACAATCTTTCGGCTACGCAATAGCAAATTATTTGTTATTGGCATTCAATATGTCAACGTTTGCTAAATCCGCTAAATACAGACAAGTCAACGTTCGCCAGGAAAATATCGTTCAGGGCCCTATAACTTGCATTAAATTATCAAATTTTTCTTTTGAATTTGAGTGCCAAGTTCAAGTGGTTACAAATTACCGTCGATGCCAGACGATCTTTTTATTGACGGTATCGTGCAGTTTTTTCCATTTAAAAAAATCTCAGGATATAAAACAAAATGAAGCAGAGCTTATATAAAAAATGTCTGCACTGAAGATTAAATAATTTGTTACTAACTTAAACTTAAATTTCATTATACAGTTGCATTATTATATTTTTTGTTAAAACTTGAATTTCATGAAAGCATGCATTTAATATCAGAATTTACATAAAAGATAAATTAAAACTCAGAACTAGTCATTGTGGGACTAGCGGTCAAAAATCTTTAGAAATTTCGACAAGAGTATTTCTTAAAATTTCGATTTTAATACTTCCAACTCCTCTTAAAATATAATAAGACCGAAAAAATCTTGTGTAAGGAAAAAATCTACAATTCTGTAAAGGCTATTGCAGTAAAAATTAACTGCGAAACATTTTTTAGAAAATACTTTCATTACCCAACCAAGCTCTTTTGTACTTTGATGGCTCCAGACGACTGCATGTGCTCTCTTTCGACATTCGGTTACATTGATCATAATATTTTTAAAGTCTCAACGTCGATTGTTACGAAAAAGTACGAATTATATAAAAAATTATGTGTATATTTTTGCAGTTGAACAACAATTTGAGCAGAGTTAGACAAACAAAGCGGTAAGAAAAAAGGAAATGACAAAGTCTTGTTTTTGTAACTTGTTTTTTGTTGTTATTGAAGTTTCCGACATGATAGGAATTTCCTGAACGATTTTTCGTAGTTTCTTGTCACTTTCGTCGTTCCTACGTTCATGTTACTAATGATTTTGATCAGGGGCGGATACAGAAAATAATTTTGAGGGAGGCGGGGGCCTTCCAAAAAATATTTTTGTAGACAAATCATGATAGATGAATCTGATATTCCGGGGGGGGGGGGGGGGGGGTTTTGGTGGTTTGGTGGTTGTTGGTTTCCGGACCCCCGTATCCGCACCTGATTTTGATAAAGAGTAATAGGACGGTGAATTTTCCGGAAAGATCCAGTACTTCAATGAATGGTTAGGATTTGACATTTATTTGCACTCAAAATATTCCTTTTCGACAAGTGCCAAAGAAATTTTTATTTATTTTATTTATAAAATTTTTCTTCTTATAAAGGTCTTTATGTGACTTTTTACAACGACAATTAAATTTTTATGGAATTCTGTTTTAAGACAGAAAAATAAAAGTCCAAATATAACTGTTTCGAAAAATAGAAAAAATATCTGTCAAAAAAAAAAACTTTTATTTCTGGTTCAAAAAATAAAAGTCATAAAATAACACATTAAGTTGAATTTAATTGTATGGGTTAAAAAATAATTTATTTCTTTCAACTTTATGGCTAAAAGTAAGAGAATAACAATCTGGAGGTAATTTTTTTGAAAGGACTCATAACAGTTACGGTCCCCGGTTAAAGCACAGCATGCACATTTATGCGATATGTACGTATATGTATGTGATTGTGCTCCTATGATTTCATATAAATATTTGGACAATAACGAAAACTCTGCACTACTAGGTACAGTTGTTATTCAATTGTCAATTGTCAGTCAGTCAACCAGTCCATTGGCCGGTTATCAATTTCAATTTCCATCAAATTCCATTGCAGTCACAATGTAGTAGCAGTGGCGGTGATTGGCATTTGTTTGTGCGAAAATTAATATAAAAGTATCCAAGTTAGTAAATGTGTTTATACGCGTATGTATGTATGTATTTCTGTGATTGTACAGCTGAAGCATTCAAACAACACATTCCACTGCTGCTGCTGTTTACGTAAAAAAGTGTTCTAAAAATAACTTTTCATTGTATTTTGGCCCTGAATTGATAGAGTTCCATCCTCTGTGCAATTTTGTTCATTCTCCAGCAATGATTTGATACAAGTTTGCTCTTACAAAGATTATTTTATTTGCAAATACTGAAAGTACAAATAAATTGCTTATTTGCGACAAAAGAGTGCTAAATCGATTTTCTAACGCATCAAAATGTTTTGAAGAGTCAAAAAGCTTATTTCCCATCCGAATGAGTGTGTAAAAACTCAACTTGTCGGTTCGTTGGTGAAAGCGCTTACAAAACCCATTATCGAGGAACCTTTGGTGTGTCTTTCGATACCGCCACACCAAAAAAAAAAAGCGTTCCGAAAGGAGTTTTCTTTGTGAGCTATTTTAGAATGTTTTATGTAAACTTCAATAAACTTTTTTCTGAAGGTTCTTAGCGTTCTAACGGAATTAAAAAAAAAAATTAATGCAACTTAAAGTGAACTTAAAATGAACAGTTTAAAGTCAATACTTCGCACGTTTTTGTGTAAATAGAGATGAATAATTATGTTATAAAGGTTAAATTGTGTAAAAAAGGTGAATAATAAAATTATTAATAAGTAGGAAAATGTTTAGAAAACTATGCAGAAGAGAAGCTGCTGAAATCAAAGAAAAAATCATAAAAATATATTCTTATATATGTATGTGGTATATTTATTTAAGTTATAAGTCTTCTACGTTAGAATTCATTATATGTACATATGTATATTAATAAAATACAGTACTAATCAAGTTAAAATTGAAAATTGAAAATTTAAAGAAATAATTTTTATTCCATCAAAAAGTGGCTTCAAAAATGTAAAAATTTAAATAAATGATCGATAACGACTTCAAAAAAACCTCCAACAATCCACCAAACCGAACCAAGAAATACTCAATTATGAGTCTAAAAAGACTAAAATTAACCATAAAGAGAACCAATAAGCGCTCAAATAAGACTCCAAAATGAATGTTTCTTCAAATATGACTCTGAAAAAGCTCTAGAATTCACTGAATATGAGCCACAAAATATATCGAATTCATCGATTTTGAAGTCTTTTTGGAGTATTGTTTAGACTTCTTTCAGCGTGCATGCGCATAAAGAAAAATCGCTCACTTAGAACTCCAAAAATTGTTCATTTATAAAGGAAAAGCTCCGATATAAGATGATTTCCTGCTCAAAAAAGAGCCTTTTAGGATGCTTTCGGTTAGCTGGAATTCTTAAACCATCAACTACTTTTTTATTGATCCTCTTCCAAAAGTTCTGAAAAAAAAGAAATTGCGGAAGAGCGTCAATAAAAAATTTTAGCAAATTCAACGGTAAGATTAAGCTCCAGAAACGCGCACATTATTACTCCAAAACTTTATGTGCTACAAAACTGTATAATCAAAAATTTCAAATTTTTCTTAAAAGTTCCAATTTTGTTTAATTATTATAAATTTACCATAGTGTTAGAAAATTGCTGTTATAGAAGGATCTAAGCTTTAAATAAAAAATATTGTAAATTAAATAAATAAAAAGCGTCTTATACTTATGGGAAACAATGTACTCAGCATACAAAACGCATGCGCGCTCATACGATATATTCATTTACCTAACTATTTGTGTATGCTCTGGTGAGCTACTCTTGCAAATAATGCGAAGTTGGCTACGGAGAAATATTTTTTCAACTATTTATTTTGGTTACACAAATTGCTTTCACATGCGCAATTCCATTACGAGCAATTTATGTATGTTTGTATTAGCTGCGTGCCTCACTAATTTCCTGCTCTGCTGCAGCAACGCAACAATAAATTCACTGCAACGCTGGCCAACAAACATTCGCGGTGACCTCTTTACTTTACTCCGCGTGCAATTAGTGAAATTCAATTACATTCGCATTTTGTGTTATTCCTAAAATAATTTTCAAACAAATATGTTTTTAGTTTATTGCAATGTTGTACTTTTGTCACACATACATACATACACACTCACACACACACACACACACATACATACATCCAAATGTGTACTGCCATGAAGGTGGATCACTTCCAAATACTCGTACATACATGTGTAATTTGTTGTTGTGTAAATAATTTTGTTGCATGTTCGCATGGAGATTTGTGTGTTTTGCGGAAATTGAATTGTCTGTTAGCCGGCTGTGGAGAGCTCAAAGCCATGGATAGCATTTGGCTGGTTGGCAAAGTTCAATGTACACATGTTAAATTAAGAGAAAATTAAGCGCCTAGTTAAATATACAATGTACTCGTATGTATGTATGTATGCATGTATGTGGGAGTGTGTTTGTATGGCTCAATTAGTTTTAGATTTTGTATGAAAATGTTAATATAAACGCGTGTGTTCACCTGTGTCTACATATATTTATGCGATGTAATACAAGTAGATGTATTCAAAACTAATTGGTGTACGCAATAAAATTATTTATACTCGTACATAATGCCTAAATATATATACATACATATATCAACGTGTGTACTTGTAATTTCACCGTTGATTGTAAAAGAGCAATTAACTTCTCCTTTACTTTCTTAATGATCATTACGCTTGAGGGGGCTATTCTATTTTCATTTTACAGCGTTGATTGTAGTAAAGTCTCTATGAAAAGAGCTATTTTACAAGTAGGTGCCAGAAGCTTGTGATTTGTTCCAGCTTTCTCATAAACCACATGAGAATTACTGTAAAGATAAAGAGGGTATGCTCTCCCTGCGACAGTGGAATATACGAAACATATCTCGATCACACCTACGTAATATTTTCTTCGAACGCTAACAGGTCGTAATTAATAACCATTTACTATTTGTACGATTAAAGAAAAAATTCCTTATAAGTGCTTGTAAGTGCCTGACAATGCATTATTATTCGTGAGTAATCTGTTTGGTCGTACCTTGCCTCACAAGTTTATCCGCTGTAGAATTAATCAAGTTTTTTCTGCTCAGCCATCTCAAGGAAATATTGGCGGCTGATTGAATTGAACTCACAGTTAGCTGTCTAAGGAATATAAATTCTTTAAGATTGTTTCTTTTGTATTTATACATATATAAAAATAAGATGCGTATGTATAAACGGCTGTAACTCGATAATATATTGTCCGTTATAAGCAGACTTTCTTGAGTTTTGTTGGTCTTTGTCCCAAAAAAGCCAAACAATGCTACGGAGCGAAAACCTCGATAGGTGGCGCTAGTGTCGAGTTATAACTAAAAAATCGTATTTACGATCAGATTTCAGTCATCTTGTATATAAGTATAGCTAAGGGGAAGGAAAATATCTCTGCGAAAAATTTATCAGATAGGTGGCGCTGGAGTCGTATTTTTTTAACAAATTTTTTATGAAATTCATGTTGTTTTCTACTTGCTTGTTAAAAATTGGCTTGCGAAAAGTTATTTTGTTTAGTAGCGCTTTATCAAAGCGGCATTTTCAACATGGAAAAGTAAGAATGAACGAAAAACGACACTGAAGATGGCACAACGCCGAAACCGGTTTGCCTTAAAACCAAACTTGACAAGAGATGATGGAAAATCGTTCCAAAATTCAGTAAAAATGGAAAGCTATGATATTGGATGCGAAATTTACGTGGCAGTTTCGTTTTTCGCAATAAATACGTGTACAACAGACTTCAAAAAGTGTTAAATTTACTTCTAATAAATTTTGGGCGGGACGAAGTTTGCCGGGTCTTCTAGTTTTTATATAAAACTGGTTTGAATGCGTTTCTTGGGATCAAGGCTCAGTGTATTGTTTCACTGCAGGATCATAGTTAAATATCAAAGTTGCCGATTTGATGCTTACTGAAGTGAAATCGTTTAAGAACATTTTGGGAGCTTACTTTCATTTATGTTGCGCTCCAAACTGGTCGAGTGGGCCATACACTTTGGTATGTTGTATTGTAGATGTCAAGGTAAACTCATCCCCTAATTTCCTTTTCAGCTTACAAATTTTATTTTCTCCGACCGTAGCTCACTCTTCAAACAAAAGGACTGATCGAACACAACCAAGAGCTTAGCCATTCTAACTGAGCAGCGTTCCTAAGCTCTATTTTTTATTTTTATTTTGCTTACATAATGCTTTCGAAAGGACAATCCCATTGCAGAAAATGCAGTAAATAAAATTCGAATAATGCCCTTGAGATATATTCCACCATACTCGTATTAAATTGCGGTTTCGGGAACATGAAAACATAAACAAAATAAACCACAGCAAGACAATAAATTTAAACTGAAGAAAACTCCACTTACATTTGCACGAAGACAGTATAAATTTGAGATATTTACAAATATATGTATGTACCTAATGTATTGCCCAAAATGATAGCTTTCGGTTCATTGAAAAATATAGCGACGCGACGCGTTCACTCCAGCGTAAACGCATAAAAATATTTTACAAAATTTATTAGCTTTACTGGCGAAATTGAAGTATTTACAAGCGACAGCCAGTAAAAGTGGAAGAGCGTCACAAATTCCAAGCAGAAGGGGAATAAGCTAGGGAAGGTAGCCACGTAACACGCGCATGTGTGTGTGTGTGTGTAAGTGTTGGATCGCCGCGCACCACAGGAGCTAGCGAAGCGATTAAAGAGTCTGTAATAGAAGTGTTGCGGTTAGAATTGCGGTTGCTAGGCAACAGCACTGACGGCACCCGCAGCAGCAGCAGCAGCAGCGACAGGGGCAGCAAATTGAGGAGAAGCAGTAAAAGCAACAGCCAAACCACAAACTAACTGCGTGGCTGCTTTATTGGGTGATGTTCACGAAATGTAGCAAAAAGCAATAAACACTCGTATAAGAAGAGAAATAATCTACAGGAAAGCGGATGCTAAGGTGCGGAAGCATTAAAGCACTACAGGATGAGAGATGAGTAGTTGGTGGAGAGGCATGAATGGCGACGGGGGCACGGGGGCACGGTGGCGTTGCCAACGCGCAGACCACGCGCCAACGTCCGACACTTGGAATTATTTTTCTTGCCTTGGCCACTTCAACTCGCCTTTTGTCAATTGTGTAAATTGCAGCAAACGCGCTGTGTGTAGCTCCTTTGGCTACACGGCTTTCAACCGCGGCGACTAAGCTTTGTTAAATCCATGTTGGCTAACACTAAACATTTCAATTTTCTTTTATTGAGGATGCGCGCGGCGGGTGGTTCGATTTGCATACGCCCATACACATCTTACAATTTGCTGCTGTCAGCGCGCAGTTTTTATTGAAGGCGCGTGTGGTGTTTCGCGCTATCGGATTTCGCGCGTCAGCCATGGAAATACTCGAAACCTACGAAAAATTAAACCTATTAAATTTAATTTATTTAGCATTTTGTGGATAATACCCGTATTCGGTTAACTTTTGCAGTCAAAAGATTCAGTGTAGCTGCGACAGCTCGACTTTCTTTGATACTACTTATCGGTTATCTGAGATGTTGAGTTAAGTATTGATTAATATTTAATTAAATTTATCTCGAATCTATAGCAAAAAGATAATGAGATTATAAATTTAATGGAATGCTATTTTTTGTTTTTTTTTCTTCTTCATTTTTGTTTGTCACCGCATAACTTTAAATCCTGTACCGATACTTCTTGCTTCATCTAAAAGAAGGGGGCCTCAAAAGGCGTCGCATATTATTTTGGTTCAGTTCCAACATTGTATTATGGAGAAACTAACGGTTCTTCCAAATTTGAGTCGGTCGCTTTCTTCTCTCGACTAGAAAACCCTACACTGATGGCACCACCTTTCGCCGCCAGCTTTCAACAGCTCTGGCTTTGTTTTCCTTAAGCCCGCCTAACTGCTGTTCTCAATCCGTCCTGATCGAGTGAAGGGCTTTGACGATTTTCTATTTTCGCTGCTAACATTTCTTTAATCTATATTTTTTAAAGCTTCTTGAGATACCATGGGCGGATAAAGAAAATAATTTTGGAGGGGGTTAAAAAAAAATATTTTTGTAGACAAATCATGATAGATGAACTGTTACATACATTTAAATTTTTTTGCGTGTAAGTTTCTGATATTTAGGGAGGGGAGAGGGGGTTTCAGGTGTCTGGGGGCCCGGACCCCGAAAACCTCTGTATCCAATCCGATACTAATATTTTGTAAATATTAAAAAAAATAAATTTTAAGTAGGCTTCAAGCCCATATGAAAAGGAAAAATAGGAAGCAGTAACAAATTCTACTCAAAGCAGGTGTTAAAATTTTTAAACTTCAAAACAATAGTTGTCAAAACATTTGAAAACATTGTAGAGCTTTTATTTCGTCCACCAGTGTATGTGTACAAGAATTGCAAAATCACTCCTTCCGAGGTATGACGTCAATTAAAAGTCATTGAACTACATAAATTCATACTCATACAATTGGCACATAAAATGCTCATACGAACGGCTATGTGTTTGCACAATTTTGAGCAAATTTGTTTTACGTAAGTTGAATATTTGCCAAAAACATAACAGTTTTTTGGCAGCCCTTCCATTGGGGCTTATCACATTTTTGTTGGTATCCAAAAGAATTTAAGTTATTCAAGTGTTTAAAAAGGATTAGAGTTGAAGTTTGAAGTCAAATAGAAAATTAATTCCGTGTTTGGAAATGTTCATTAAAGTTTATATTAAATTTAATATTCTAAATGTTTTTCACAATTAATTTTGTCTATGAAATGTCGCTATTTGCCTCACATTTTCAGGGAGGAGAGTTCCTACACCGAACCATCTGACAACATTTGGCTTATCATAAATAATTAGAGGCGGTTGTGTGTTCGTGCTTGTTTTATGAGTTTCGATGCAGCACATAATCGTTGCGCAACCGCAACAACATGCAACTTGCAACATGTGTGCAAATAACGGCAAATAATTCACACACACTTGTTAATGTATCTATAGCACATAAGCCCATCGCTGCTCTTACTTATTATATGTGTTTACGTACATACCATATTTATGCAGCCACAACGTCATAAATTGTAAAAAATTATGAACTACACAATATTGAATGAGTCGCTTACATACTCGTACATACATAAGTAGTTACTTGCTTGTATAGATATTATTTAGCAGGGCACGGATTTTATGGAAGTTGCCATTTTACTGATAACAGTTGAGTGCTTTCGATTAAAAATCAACGTTTTAGTTTTTGCTGAACCAAACAATATTTTTTTTTTAATTTTTAACTAACAATCAAAAGGAAATATATTATTTTGATTCAATAGTAAAATTCCTACGAAAATTTTTAAAAACAAAAATAATGTTTCTTTTTCCAAAATATACCCTCTTAAATATTTACTTACCATTAACTCTAAGCCTTTTTAGTATGGCAGAATCTTATGGCCTTGAGTTAAAATTAAAATATTAATATAAATAATTTAATTTTAAAATCAAAAATAAATAATTTAATTTTATAAATGCGGAATAAATTCGACGAATACTTGCTGATATTGTATCAATTTGAACCTTCGATCATAAAAACAGGTTTTGCTTTGCGCGGATTTAACTATTGAATTTGGTAAATTTTAGACGCAAAATAATCATTACACGGAATAATTAATTAAGAGATAAAAAAATTAAAGCAATGAAGAATATTCGAATCTATTAACAAATTCTACAAAATTTAAAAGAAAACTAGTTTTTGATGGCACTAAAATGTTTTTTTATGTTTGCAGATGTTCATTGTGAAAAAGTTCAAAGCAAATTTTATTGTAGGATATCCGAAGATTTCGCCAATGCAATGACTTTAAAAGCGTTTTATGTTTTTAATGTTGTTTTTTGGCCATATAACTATATAATATGTATTTCATTTTTATATATATTATTTTCCTGAGTTATTTTCCTGAATTAAAGATTATTTTTATATTATTTGATACTCTAAGAGAGGGTGTAAAATTTGTTCACTAAATTGTTAACTATAAAAGGAAGAATTTGTTTTTTAATAATTTTTATTCATATGGACCTTAATAGTAAGATAAACCGTTAATAAAGTAGTATGTAAGTGTCTCTAGATACAAAATATTTATTAATATAAAATAATTAAGTAAATATAAATTGTTCATTTTTCTGTTGGCCTAGTAAAATGTTAATATTTTTATAATTTTATTGAGCTCAAGGCCAGTTTATGGAAGATTTGTTAGTGAAAAAACAACAACAGTTTTTATGGTTGAAGTTATAGTACTATTTCGGAAATCACCACATTTCCTCATCAGACTTCTTTTTGATTATTAAATTAAATTATTTTTAATTTAATTTTCATAACCACTTCTCTCAGGCTTTGAACCCGGGAGCTCGGAGTTGCAGAGCCAATACGCTACCTATTGTGCTACGCTAGCCGAGTTGGCTGTTGTGTTTATTTCATCTTCCATAAACTGGCCTTGAGCTCAATAAAATTATAAAAATATGTAAATATAAATTTATTTTTAAGACATTCTTCCATTCTACGATACCCATATATTTCTATCATTTATAGTTTAATAGATTTCGAAACTCCCTAAATCAGAGAGAAGAACTTAAAAAATACTTAAACTATGGAAAAAGGGTCTTTTCATGGAACCGATTTTTGAAAAATTAAAACCTTATTAAAAGGCAGAATAAGACAAAAAATTTGATAACTCTTATGTTAAAAAAGTTCATGGAACTACTATTGCAAGTAACTAATTTTAAATGGTACCAAAGAGTAAAGGTATCGATTACACTAGGGTGTCAGTGAACACTACATATGTATGTATGTATTTATCTGTAGTTATGTGCCCATTATACAGCATACCCTGCGTTTGTGGTTAGTGGATGCTCTACATTTTTCATGCTATTGTTTTTGTGTTTTCTATAGCATTACAAACCACTGTTTATATTTACTTTTTAAATATGCATCTAAGAACTTAATATTATTCCACACTTATACAAGTGGTTAGTACTAAGTTACGAACATATGTACAAAACATTCAAATTATGACCAACATAATTCTTAAACTTGATTGAACAGCTGTATAAACGACTAAGTGGCAGCTAAGAAATGACCAATATTACGTATACGGCATGTACTTTATATATTCTGTTCACAAATTATAGCACAACCCCATATTGACTGATTTGGGCACTTTATTTTTCTTCTATTAAGTTAAAACTATTTTTCAAGTAAAATATGGCTCATTTTCTAAGACAAACCATAAACATCCATTTCTTAAACTATTTAAAAATTGTACAATTATTAAACAAAATTGTATCAAAATTTCGAACTTTTTAAAAAAGTTTTTAGGATTTTTTTGAGTATGTAGTTTTTTGTCTCGTTAAATTTATGTCTGAGAAAGTGCCAATTTTAAGTGCCTAAAAGTTATAACTGATTTTTGACAATTCTTTTACTGACAGTTTTCTCCATACAACGCAGAACCGCGAAAGAGCGTCAGGAAAAAGAATTGTCAAAAATCAGTTATAACTTGTAGACACATTGAAATTTCCACTTTCTCAAACTTAAATTTAATGAGCTACATATCTGCATACCCCAAAAAGTTCTAAGTTTGTTTTATAAAGGACGAAATTTAGATAAATATTTTCTACAGTTTTTATAAAACTTAAAAAATTGTTTTTAATGGCGTTTGTTAGAGGATTAACGATATCAAAATCTGTTTAGTATCTAAACAATGAAGTTCTTTGCATTGAAATCATTCTTATTAAACGTTTATATTTTTAATGTTGACACTTAATTAGCATTTAAATTTATTAGCTTGCTTTTAGTGCTGCTTGATGTTTTCTATAGTTTTGATGTTATTTTAGGAAATTATTATTCAATGTTGGTACACACATATATATCTACAGCTGTTTATTATTATTCTGCCTTGATACACATTCTCTCTTGTGAGTACAAAACGACATTTAATGATAAACAGGCTTCGTTTGTTTTTTAATTAACTTTTTACCTGTAAGAGAAGAAGGGAACAACAAATTGCATTGAGAGTTTGTTAAATTTAGTGACCAAATCGGGATCAAATATTCACACACCTATTTGGCAGATGCATACTATCTTGTTGCGAATTAATAAAACCCTAAATGAGAATTGAATCACTTTAAATCGAACCTCGAGAGGGATTTTGGAAATTTGTGTAAACTAATATGACCGCCTTCGCGTGATCGACGGTTGCCACCAAATGAATTGAATGAAACATAAAACTGTCATGTTTTAATCTCAAATTGAAGACCTGTCTATATTTATGTTTGACTGAGTTATTTATTTTTTGAAATGGTGCTACAAAGCGTCAACCTGATATGACTTGTGAGTCAAAGGATATGAAGCGTTCAAAATCTCGCATTTATTAGCGGTGACTTGCCTACTTTTCCGAACTCATTGATATTCATATTTTTATGAGTATCATTCCAAGAAATGCTCTAATATCAATGTGTCGTGCCTCATACCAAGTTCCAATTCAATATGTTGTGTGAGCGGTGAAAAATGTATCGCCAAAGGGCGATGTCACACCCACTTTTCAAAACCCAATTTTCTTCAAAACTCATCTTATTATTTGCTACCAAATTTCCATCGAAGTGTCTAGCGAGACGAAAGGTCTCACGTCAAACTCATTCATATTGATTATTTTAAATGCAAAAGTCTAAGGAATATCTAAATACCATATTACGAAAGTTATAGATCCAAATATTTTAAGTCTTCTTAAAAACCCCTCCTTTTATGAAGCCTACAATAGAATCAGGTGCCCTGAGCATATTGTGGCAAGTTTTTCTTCAATTGAGGTTAAGGTCATGCAAATTAAATTAATTCTCATTTGGTACAAAATCGTTTACAACTATGTTTTTTATAAATAACTCGAACGATGGACTAATTGTATAAAGATCTGTCTATACCTTTCTTTTGGCAATTTAAACAGGTGAACGCAAAACCTTTTCAGATATGACTTGCAAGAACGAATTGTGTCCCACAAAACAAAAATGCTGTACGAATATCTGCTTGACTCACTGTATGAAACGCGCCAAAGTGCTGGAAATACAATGACAGAACTCATTAGCTGGTAATGCCTTTTAAGGATTAATTCACATAATTTAAAGACATAATTTGGCAAAGTAGTTACAAAACGGAAGATGGCAAAGACTTTCCAGCAGTGAAACGAAATTTCATACGTTTATCAAGCACAAAGAGAAAGCGAAACTGAAAGAAGGAAAAAGAGAAGGCAGGAAATACAGCGCGGCATTTAGCCAACAGTTTAATAAGTAAAAGTGAAAACAACTAATTAGAAGGACAATGAAAACGTAAAGTAAATTGCCACACATAGTACAACAATGAAACAACCAAAAAATTTTATAAAATATAAATAGAAATAATCGGAAAAATGGCAGGAAATTAAAAAAATTAAAACAAAATAAAAAAGAAGTAGGTTCGTGGTCAGAACAAAAGAAAATGTGAATAAAATGGAGAGCACGAAGAAGAAGAAGCAAACAAAAAAATGGGCTTTCCTTTTACACAATTCGAAATGCAGTGTGTTTGTGAATTTGTATATAAGCTTCTGTACAATTGGGTGGTAAGTTGCTCAACGCAACAAAAACAACAACAACAACAACAACAACAACAACAATATGCACTGGCAACCAGCTAGTTGACAACACTTGGCAGCCTTAAGCTTCACAGTCCAGCCAGCTTACTTGGCAGCTGCTTGACAATCGCTCAATGGCCGGAGCTCACTTCGAGCTCTCTGCCGGGTAGCGGGCACAACAAGGCGGCGGTGCGGTATGCTGGGCAAGGCGCGTGCATCCGATGCTGCAGATAAGTAAGTACATAACTAAACAAAGTCATTGAAGAAATGGGTTACGCCATTGCTTTGATTAAAGTTTTCATTCATTTCGACTTTTGTTGCCGCTGCATTTCTTACATACATACACACGTACATACATATGTATGTATATTTGGAATAGTGTTGTTGTTCTTCTTGTCATCCTTTATTTATTTCAGCATCTCTCCTCACCAGTAACTTATGTTTGTGTGCTGGCGTGCTTTTTTTTTGTTTTTTTTTGATTTTTTTCTTGCTTACCGCTTTGTCCACGATGACCGCAAACGGAGAATGGCGCTTCCTTTTCTTTGGCTTTGCGCTTTGGCCGACAACTAGTTGAAGTTGCGCGCGCTCGCTGTTGGACAGCTGCTTGGCTATATTGTTACATATCGCTTGATTGTTGGATTGTTCTATGCACTTGCTTATGTATTTATGTATGCTTGTTGTTGTTGCTTGCAGCTGCAGTCCAATATGCTGTCCTGTGTACACCTTGGTGAAGCCTTCGATGCGCGCAATGCTGCTCTGACTTGTAAGGTGAAAGACATTTTTAATTTTGCATAATCAGCAAAAATGTATTTGTTCTGTTGGAAATTCAGCGCACAATCGTTGCTGACGTTCTCGCAAATGAATGTGCAGTAATGTGTGTGTGTGTAAATGAGCGCGCTGTCAACCATTGAAACTTGAATTAATCTTGATGATTTGGTATTGTTCCCTTTCTTCATTTCAAGTCAAGTTAAATTACCAGATTAAGATGTTGCTGCTTTGCCTTGAAATTTTGATGGGTGAAATAATTATAGAATATAGAATAAATTGCTTGTTAAGGATATGATTTTGTATAACATGAAAAGCACTCTTTAAAATATTTCTTATTTTGACAAATAAACGGGTTAAAAGTGGTGAGTGGGCAATGGTAAAGCTCTTCAAATCTCACTTCAATGAAAAGAAAAAGTGGATGCATACATAAAGTTCATATTCTTAAGGTCTTCCAATATACCTCACTTTGAGCCCCACCGGTGGGCATTTATATTTTGACGATTTGGGGCAATGTGACCACCCGTGGGCATTGGTGGATTACTTTATGGGACATCGTGACCACGTCGTGTTTCATTTACCGATATTGTGATCACCGGTGGAAACGTTCTACATACATCTACCATTGAAATAAAATTAGTTCGGTCCCAGGATGTAAACCTTTTTGACTTGGACTTTGTAATTTGGTCTGCCAAAGCCTAAAAAATAGTGAATTAAATTTAGGTAAGAAAACTTCATTTTAGCATTTAAAAAGTAAGATATATTTTATTTTTCTTGTATAGCATTACAAAAAAAATAGATTTTATCAACGAAAAAAAATCCAATTCCTTTATAACTCTTCCAAAAATTCATTTTAGGACTTAAAAAGTATGATATATATTATATAAAAAAAAAACAGATGAATATAACTATTCCAAAACTATTCAGAAAAAAAATAAATCTGAATAATGATTTATCTGTGGCTTTGAAAACACACTAAACACATTGCTTCTTCACACTGCTCACAAATAGTGTTCACCCTTTTGGCATTTTTTCGCGCATACGCCGCGTTGTGTTTCTTTGACATTGTTTTATAGCATGTAAAACATCTCTTTCTGGTCACTCTCTTTTGACCCTCCAACTCTTTTAATATGTGTCTTTGGGGATCTCTAGATGTCGATGGTCGCATCATATCCGCATCTGAATTTAAAAGGCCTGAAACAATTAATTCCGTGAATCGCGTTATATTCATCCTTTTTCCATTCAATGTATTAAATATATGTAAGGCGTTTACAATTGTGGTAGCAGTTATTAGTAAACGTTTAAACGTAAAGGTTTATACCATTTTACTGTGCGGCGACAGTAGGGAGCATACGCTGACATTTTTTTTTTTCATTTATTCATTTATTTTATTCACAACAAACACAACAACCAGATAGTTATATTTCTATTGTTTGATTCATAATTAATATAATCTGATAAGTTGATAAATGTTTTACCTTTGTTGTAGTCTAACACTACAGCTGGTTTGATGCATTCTCTTCCTGTGTTCAAAAAAGTTATAAGCGAATCGTCATGTTTTGTAGTAAGCATTAATACATCGCGTTTGTCTTTCCACTTTAGTACTACTGTTTTATTTTCATTCTGTTCCGAAATTATTTCGCCCTTTTTAATGTTGCTTTTATTACTTCTGGAGGATTCTGTTTTCGATTGGCTCTTATAGTTCCAACGAGATGGGTATTATTTTGAAACATCTTATCTGCTAACGAAACACTTGTATTCCAATTGTCCGTGAAGAGAGTTCTTCCTGAATTTAAGAGTCCATCCATTAACTCAGTTACAACTGTCTCTGAAACTGGTGTATCGTCCTGTTTCACTTTGCCTGTATAGACTTTGAATGACCAGGTGTAACCTCCTGCTACACAAAGTTTAAAAACTTTAATGCCGTATCTATGCCGCTTTTTTGGTATGTATTGCCTCAAATGTATCCTTCCACGGAATGGAACGTTACTTTTGTCAATACATACGACATTTTATGGAACGTACGCCGCTTTGAACTTGGACTGGAGCATATATAGAACGTCAGATATTTTGCGAAGACGATAATTCAGATTTGCTTGGCTTTCGTTATAAGAAGTATGAAACAATAAATGTTCAAACCTGTTTCTGCTCATAAATATAATAAATTTGATTTTTATACAGTATGTTCCTGGACCCATAGTCCCTTTGTTGTGGTTCTTGAAGTGGGCCCACCCAAATAATAATAATAATAAAAATATAAAATTAGAGTATGCCCACTGGTGGCCACTTGAGCCAAGATATATTTTCACATTTTGGGACAACGTGACCACCGGTGGTCACAAAAAAAAAACAGGAAACAAACAACAAAAATACATTTGGTTAATCAAAATAAATATCACAAAGTCACCCCAATTGCAAAAAATCAATAAAACTAAGTAAACCAATGTTGGTCAACTAAAGCACAACCCTTCGTCAGCACGCGGTCCAACGGTGCAGAAAAAAATGACGGGTGGGCACGTGGGGCTCAACACATTTTCGTAAAAAAATGTTCAACAGTTCGTGTTTGTTAGATTAAGTCGAAAACTCTTTTTCTTTTTTTCTATTTGTTGAAATTTCGCAATCGATCTAAAAACTATTGTTGGAATATTCCAGATCTCTATCTTAACTTTTCAGAGAGCGCCAGCAAAACAAAATCTATTAATGAAATAAAATTGTTTACCATTTTATTTTAATAAACAGTCGTTAAAAAAATTTTGACGTATACAATATTCAATTTAAGCATTATAAAATTCAAATATAAAGTGGTTAATATTTTCCAAAAATTAACGAAGCTCTTCCGCATATTCTGTCATTTAAATCTAAATTGTTTTTTTTTTTTTATAGAAGCAAACTTTTTCTCACTTCTATTAGATGTTCATAGCTAGCTAAGCGTTTTTTTGATCGTCTAACCACCTTTGGAAGAGATGGATTGCATCGTTATTCGGTTTTTTCCTTTTATTTTTCGGCGCATATTTCGCCTAAGTACGCAGCCCCTTCTCTGATACAGAGATTGGGCATTAAAGTAGATCTCTTAAAGTTCTTTGCAGGAGTTTTTCTATGCCAAGTGTTAGCTACGTTAACTGACCTCGTAAAAACGTTGAACGTTAGGCTATTAACTCAGGTATTCAGGTATTTGTGTCCGCTCGCGCAAGGATTATACTGATAAGCACCCCTTTACCCAGTGCTGGCAATGTTTGTATTGTTAGTCCATAGAAATAATGAACTGACAAAATTTTACCCAGCCATAAAGCGCTGATCTTCCCATATTATACGCAAGTAGCCGGGTGACTAGTTCAATTCGGACTTCATCCTGAACTTAAATCTAAGTCACACTTCAAGTTGACTAGCATTTTGAGGATTGTCAACTAAATTGTAGGAAATTTAGAACTCGGAATTACTTTTATGTCTTTTGACGAATTTCGCCACCGTCAAAAGCGAATATGTTTACATCAAGGTGGTCCGTCGAAAAATGTATGCGAAAAAATCAAGTCTAAATTTTAATGCTGCCATGCTCTAGGTCTGTGAGAGAAAATATTTTAACATTTTTGAAATCAAAAAGTATTCATATATATTTCGCGTAAGAACAAATAAGTTGTCATGAAAAGGCTATAGAATCCTTGAAAATCAATCTATACCATGCGTTCAACTATCTCTTACGAAGAGACGCCAACATAGGAGTTATCATTATAAAATCGTTTAATAAACATTTCAGAAATATTATTTGAGGTCTGCTCAGGAGAAGCAATCCTTGAAGGGGACAGTATTAAATATCTCACTTAACTCATTTTGCACCTCCCTAGTGTACACATACACACCTCTCGCACTGCCAATTCGAAAACTGTCACTGCCATATCCGACTGCAGCTGTGGAATATTCTACAACTCAATCGAAAAATTCACGCTCTGAGTTTTTTAGTATAATTTGTTATGCATTTTTTTGCATTGCTTTTTTTCGAGTTACAAACTCCAAGTTTAGAATTATTTCGAGTGCAGGTGTACTCTGCAAATGCTGTGCTTGGTCAGCGAGTGAATAGAAAAGCACAACTGCGCGAGTGAGCTAGCAAGCGTGCAAGCGTATGTGAATGGGCACGTTAATGTGTTTAGTGTGTGTGTGCGGCAAAATGTGGCAACTCTATGACGCTGCAATAAAATAGAGTAAAAGTACAATCAAATTTGCTAGTGAAAAAATTTACTGCTCCCGGCGGACTGCCAACATTGCAGTCGCTTTTGAATTGCCAAACTAGATTCTTGTTTTTTTTTTCACTTATTTTTTGTTTAGATTTTATTTTCTTATTTGTTTTGCATTTCGCTTGCTTTGTATATTTTTGTGTGTACGAGTATGCATGTATGTATGTGTTGGTGTGTGTGTATTAGTGTTTGGCTTGCATGGTTTCGAGGTGGCATAAATTCGCTTGGTGTAGCTTGAATGCTTGTGCCAACTCAAGTGTGTGTGCACACATACAAGCGAACATTGATACAAATGCCAGCCACTTCATACGGTAAACTGCATGAAAAAGTGCAGTTTTTCTGCTTGAGTTCATCGCCGCCTCGCTGTCCATCTACTCAAGTGCAATTCACAAGATATACATTGCGAAAATGTTTTCTGTTACTTTCTAAGTTTATTTTTTCTTGCTTATCTTTCTATCCATTTGCTGACTTGCTGCAGATGGCAATAAACCTGGTTGTATTGCTGGCACATTTGGGAAATCACTTTTTATTGAAGTTCAACAACGTATGTGTGTGTGTGTGTGTCTTGATTTAAAGTTTTCTGACGCTATTCTTCAAATAGATTAAAGTGCCTAGTCTTTAACTATAAACATTCCACTCACCGTTCGCTTGCAACTTTGTAGTAACAAAAACTAAGTTCACTTTTCCGACAATGAATGAATTTTTCATTAAGATTGTCAAACGATTACATTTAATACTAAAGCTGCTAGTGAGCCGTGTTCGCTGTTTTGTTTGAACAAAAATCAAATAAAGGATTAAAGATTTTGAGATTCGTAGATGAAAGTTTTGGGTTGTGGTTGTATAGTTTTAAGTAGTCTCTATGTGAAATATTACAACGCTGTTAGTCTTTGATGCTTTGTCCTTGTTTAGTTAAAAGTTCTTTCGAAGTAGTCTTTTAATGAATTTGTGAAAACAAAATAGCGAGCCATTCATTTATTACTCCGAGAGCAAATTACTTCAATAGTTGCCTATCTGCTTCGCGAAATCATACCAAGTGAATAGCGGTCCTTCTTCACTTGGTCCATCAATGTGTTCCTTTCCCCACTCTGGGCGCCAAGTCAAAAGATAAGTGCATACGAGCATCATCATTCATACGAACGACTTGTCCAGTGAGTGTTTTATGCACTTAACTATATTCACATAATTTTATAGCTCATAAAGGTCATAAGTTTATCATTTCATCTTCTAAGGTATTCGTCGCCCACCCAAACAGGGTAATACATCTTTTATAGAAAACTTCACTCGAAAGTGCTTTTGCGCCATATCAGCGAACCGTCATAATGAGGGGTTTAAAGAGTGATTGCCTCCGAGTCGAAAGTAGTATTCTTGGCTTGATTTCCAGGTTAACATTGACGACCGGTTTTGCTGTTAATAGCAATGAAATGCATACGTCAGCAGCGTCGTGCTTCGGTTTTATTTGGGGTGCCTCTGCGATCCTGATTGCTTATAAAAAATTATAGTCTCGAGCTTTTTGTTTAAGTTAAAACATATAAGTATTCATATAAATATTCTCCGAAGTTTTTGAGCTACATTGAAGTTATAAAATCTACATACATTTCTGACAGTTTTTTTCTTTGTTTTTCAGGTAAGCGAATAATAAGTAATGCTAAATTAACTGGTTTGATAATTTATTTTTCAGTTTTTAGTTTTAAGAGTATTTGTAGCTCATGCAATTTCAATAAAGGAAGTGCTTGTTTTGGTAATAATAAATTTGTATCACTGTTCTTAAGCTCTAGACTAGTTTTTGTGGAAGAAATATTGTTTAATAAAAACAGCAATAGCGTAGTGGTCGAAGTTAGAGCCGTTATTTCGGTTCAAATTCCATCCGAATAATTTGAACGCCAAAAAAATACCTTAACAATCTGTTTTTCTAAACAGCGCTACTTCGATCTAGACCAGACTTGGTTAAGTTAAAACTCCGCTCGACTAGCAAGCTCTTTCTAAACATTTTGCTTCGTACGAACTCCTGCTCCTGTCAAAGTTCCTAAAAGGCTGGATGGTGGAACAAAAAGGTAATAAAGAAACACGCAATTTGCTACTATCTTGGGCTGCAGCTACTCTACGCTTACCTAACTTAAACAAGACACTTATTACACAAATTAAATTTTTTCCTATTGGGCACATGTACACACATATACACGTATGTACTTATATGTACTTTCTGCGTGGGCGACGAACTGCGTCCGTTCGCTGTCAATCTTTGCTTTAATTTAATTGCTGCTAAGAAAAGTGTTTGTGCACAGGAAGTGAAAAGTTTTAATAATTTGCCATATCTTTCACACTCGCATACGCAAACACTCGCTCTCACCCACTCACTCACTTACTCACTTTTGAATGACAGTTCATTTGCCAAAGGCAATTCAGAGTGCATCTAAAATGCACGAAACGCTTGTGCGCCGCGTCCTTCGTGACTGTCGAAGTAAAATAAGTGCTTTGTGTGTGTGGGTGTTTTCAAAGTACATACAAATCTACACAGATTTACTGCGGGCGATGCAATGACAGATATTTAGCTTTTTCGATGTACATACGCATAGACGGATTATGCCTATCGGGCACTTACTAACAACCTGAAATTGCTTTAGCACTGTGTTTGTGTGCGTTTATGTATATGCACGTGTGTATTTATGTATGTGTTTATGTATGTGGCAGTTTATGAGGTTGAAATTATTAATTATTTTTAGTTATATTAGATTTCATACTTTCAAACTAATGCTAATATATACTAACCCATGTGTATGTATCTATATGTACATGCATACACTCCGTTTCAAATTGTAAAGTCACAACATAAAGAGTAATTTTTTTTTTAATGGTGGTACTAAATTGTAAAACCAACATGGCGAATACAGACGAATTAGCAATTACTTTTTTTTGGCAATCACACTTGAATTCACTACAACTAAACTCACTATACCTGATCTAAACTCACCATGCTAATCTAAACTCACAACATTGAAACTGACTACATTCAAACCAAAAGTCGCGATCACTTAATCTCTTATATCATACCTCATCACACTATAACTACACTCCTCACACCAAAACAAAGACCATATATAAACTCACCACACCTGAATTCAATACACCTAAATTCACCACACCAAAATTCAACTCACTTAAATTCACTACACCCGAACTCGGCACACCTAAATTGAACACACTTAAACTGATCTCACCACACCAAATTCCACCACGCATGTCAAAAATCCACAAAAAGTGTATACAATTGAACTGCATACAACTCGAAATATTTTTTTAAATATTTTTTTTTGAAAGTTTCTCGCATTTTTTATATTATGTACAAAGAGTGATGTGGGTGTTCTTATCACCTTTTTAACTAAATCCTTATTTTAATTGAAAATTTCCAAAAATGAAAATGAAATATAATGTGCGGTTATAATTATGAATGGAAATATATACTAACATATATGGTAGGACAGTTTTCGAGTACCGCAAGAAGCGGTGAAAGTAAGATAAAGTTAATCTTAACAATTTTAGTTGTCTGCAGAGCAGAAGCACGTATGAGTAACTTTAATTACACGTAGTCGCACTCCAACACACGCACGCACAGTGCAACATATACGCATATAGACTACATTGTGGAGGGTTTGTGAGCTAAACTGCTGGTATAATACTGGAACTAAATTTGTTTGTGCGTATGTATGCAGGTATGCATGTATGGGTATGTGTGTTTGCATTTGAACGGTTGAAGCTATTTGACGCTTGTCAGAATTTCAGTTTGTAGCCGGAGTCTATTCGAGACTAATTTGTTTAATTTCATGATTTCATAACTCACAAAAGTTTCTAATAATCTGAAATTCGTTAGCTAAAATCAGCCACTTATACGTAGCTTTGTATGCTTGTATGTATTTAA
The DNA here is from genome assembly GCA_963971545.1 of Philophylla caesio. NCBI lineage: Eukaryota > Metazoa > Arthropoda > Insecta > Diptera > Tephritidae > Philophylla > Philophylla caesio. The sequence continues at coordinate 95,538,170 of OZ020606.1, read as the reverse complement.
GTATTGGCAGTAATTGCAAAAAAATAGAGTGCAATTAGTTTAATCGTGTGTGATTAGTTTGAAGGGGTTAACGTCCGCGCCTTTGCCTGCATAGTTTTCTACAATAATATTAGCAAAGTTTTTTTATTCAGAAAAAACGGGAGCAATACTTTGAAGGATGAACTATCATTTCTTGTTCCAAATCGCTTTTTTTAATTTTACTTGAATTTTAATAAAAATAATTCAGTAAGACTATACGTTAAGTTGAATGAAAAAAAAAACATAAAATAAAATTGTTTTAAAAACTTTAATGGGTTTTTAGTTATACATATGTATGTCCACTCCAGTGCAACCTGTCCGTTTTTTTTCTAATGTTTTTTGTTATGAGGTGAGGCAAGATGAGTTCAGCTGAGGAGAGGTAAGAAGGTGAAAAGAGTTGACGTGAAGTGAATTCAGGTGTGTTGTGTTCAAAAGTGGTGAGTTTAGGTGTGGTGAGTTCAGTCGTGATGAGTTTAAATGTAATGAGTTTAGGTAAGAGAACTCTAAGTGCTTTGAGTTAGGGTGCAGGGAGTTTAGATGGAAAAGCGTGTGAGTGTGGTGAGTTTAGTTATGGTGAAAAGAAAAAAACATCCCTTGCTATCTCAGCGATTCCGTGTACACCATTCTCGTCGAAAGTAACTGTGGATGATGGAATTTATATTAAAATATTTTTTTTTATACGTATCTAGAAATGTTGGTAGCTATGTGAGTCATAAATGTAGCTACATGTATATATGTATGTATACTTGTTAGTAAATTGAATGCCGTTATATTCATGCATAATTTTTTTTTAATAAACATATTCCTTGATGAAAGAGCAACCGATTCGCTGAGGAGGAAAAAAAGGAAGCTTAAGTAGTTATTGCTTCCAAAATGCTTTACGGTTGTTAAGTTCTCTTGATATACCCAAATATGTGGTTTTTCTCAAAGGCTGACCTGAATTTCAGCTGAAAATATAGAAAGTTGAATAAGTGAAAAAACAGCCAAAACTCGCCAATATGTTGGTGATATATAATAATGAAAAGCAGTATACATATGTATGTACGAGTATGTCTGTGATCCAAGTAATTCTTTTCTCTTTAACAAATCGCGTTGCCTTTCCTCTGCAGCCTTTCATATTCGTTTTGCTTTTTGTACTGTTGCAAATTGTTGTGGTGCCAACTGTACCGCAAAAGTTTTTATTCGCACGACTAATTGAATTTTTATATATTTTTAACAAATGCACCGATACATGTCAACCATGTAAGGATGTGTGTTTGCTTCCTTTTGTGGCTTTGGCGCAGTAACAACAAAAGCAACAGCATCGTCGACGCGACCCCAATTGGAATATTTATTATTTGTATAAATTTGAAATTGAGCAAAGCGGAAGTATGAGTAGCAGTGAAACAAAAACAAAGGTGCTACAAAGCGCTGAAAAACATATGTACATACATACGTACATACATACATACTTGCAAAGCGCTATACCAGCCAGACAGCCAGCGAAGCAAGCGCACCAAACCGCCGCAGCAAAGTGTACCCTTACAAGCTGTTGTATGGCGGCTCGTGTGCACATTGTTGCAACTTGTATTTCCTTTTCAAATTTTAATTCCATTTGGCCAACGGCACTGAAAATAATAACAGTAGAAACGCGAAGGCTAAGGAAGAGCTGCCAATAGCTACCCAAGTGGCAGTTTTGTGTGTGGCAACTGGCAGCTGGATTGGCACATGCTTCATGCCACACGCTACTTGCTACTTGCCACTTGCAACTTGCAACTACTACAATTGCTGTTGTTACTGGTTGTTACACCATCTTGGCGGAGGGTTGCGACAATATTGCAAAGACTGCCAACATTTGCACAAGATTGCGTCTTTTCTGACGTACGCAGACACAAACACACACACACACATACACGCTCACAAATATAGAAAGCAACGCGCGCACCAGTTCCATTCATACTTTCGCGCTGTGTATGTCCATGGTTTATTGCGTCTCCACCGACCGTTGCGCCATTTGTGACGGCTCACTGCTTTCTTGTGCTATTTTCAATGCTTGTCGCAACAATGTTCTTAAGCGCGTTGTGCAATATATTTCGTACGTGCCATTCTCATATTGCGGCAGACTTTGTGACAAACTTGCGCACTACCGCAGCTATTGCCTTGTGGCAACAGAATTTGTCTTGCCGCACCAACAAAGGTGCCGATGGAGTGTGTAAACTCTTTCAATGAATTGCCCACGCTAGTATCAACAATCAAGCATTAAAAAATAACAACAATCACTAGCAACACAACTCACATAACATTTGATGCAACAGCAGTGTGAAATTGTGACAGTGCGGTCGACCTAGTGGCGCGAAATCATTGCAAGTAAGCAATCATTGCAACAAACAACATCAAACTGCATCTAAACGACGGACAAATAAGAACGATATTGCTGCTAGGTCTGCCTTTGCTCTTTGCATGTGTTGATGCAGCAACGTGTCTAAGTACGAAAAGCATCAACTTAACTGTACTTATGCTTTTAATCGCCTACATAAAGTGTATTTGAAAAATACTAACAACTTTGTATAGTTAAATGTCATTGAAAAAAAAGAGGCAGCCCTGCGCCTTTGGCTTGACCTGCAGGCTGCGGTGAAGCTAAAAGTGGTTATTAGTTAAACTCTTATGCTCTGTTGGATAACTTTAAGTCGTTATTCATACGGTCAATATTTTACGCAAACATGGCAAGCTTATCATTTCTTTTAGAAGATTTTTAAAAATGTTTGATTTATCGTGTGAATTTTTTGAAATACAAGACCAGCCACTAGTGCTCGCTTTATGTTTACACGTCGAAAGTTGAAGGAAAGTTTGGTTTATGTCAATGTGTGTAGGCATGAAAATATATTAATTTAGGCGAAAAAAACGCCGAAATGCGTAGGAGAATATAAATAAAACTTTGTTTTACTTTCACTTAAAAAAAAAAAACGGCCGTAAAGCTCCTTATTATGCCATACTTTATTTCCCGTGAAGATAATAATTGAGGTTTTGGCCCAAACTATTCAACAGTTAAATCAATCAAGTTTCACCACACCAAGCTCTCGACAAAATTTCCCCATAGACTCTTCTTTCTCTCAGTGGTATTTTCAGATGACATTATAAATCCTCAGCTTCTATGCATTTTACCATGAAACTTTTTAAGCAAACTGTGTTTTATTTTCTTACCCTTGAACGTGCATATTTATAGTCTCATAAGTGAGGTTATGTAACTGAGATCGTGCATATCTTTAAAGAAGTGTCTGCCAGTTGTACTAAAGACGCTAAGGCTTTTAAGTGCGTCGGCAATTGCCGGAAATCATTGCAATTAAACTCAGTGCAATTTAACTAACCACACCTAAACTGTGCAAGCGTAAATTCACCATAGTTAGTTCACCATATCTAAACCCACCACACCTAAACTCTTCACGTCTAAAATCACCAAATCTAAGCACGCAATGTCTTTATTTACCACACGTTAATTCTCTTAACCTCAACTTACCTATACTTATTTCACCACACCATTCCTTTTTCATCAATTAACAAAAATTATTTTACTGGAATTGATTGATCGGTTAAACTGCGTATTCCGTGATTTTTTTTTGAGGTTATAAATAAAAAGTGCAAATTTCATAAAATTTGAACGAAAAAATTGGCCCTGAATAAGATTTCGTCTATGGTTAGAGTCACGGTATTTTCATGCTTATACAATTTGAATTCAAGTAAAACTTTCAAGTACCGATAATGACTTTTGATACAAAAATATCTTGACCTATCTGCATTGCAGGCAAAAAAGACAAGTTGAAGTACATTCAATACTTTCAAAGAAAAACTCAAAAATGATTTTACTGCAATCATTGAAATTCGCAAGAGGTCCTTAAACAATAGCAAAGATTCTTTGCTTGCTTTTATTCCCAATGTCGTCTTTATTTCCGCAGCAAAAACAACAGCACCTTTGTTTGCTTCAGATTGTATGCAATCTTGCACAAAACAAAACAAAAAACAGTGTTGACTGCAAGCAAATAAAGAAGCGAAACGGAAAGAAAAAAAAAATTATAGTCAAAATAAGAGAAGCAAGCTAGATTTGGAAAGAAGCAGCCAGCGAAGTGGCAACACAGCAAAAAAAGGAATCATTGCAACAATCGCATTTACATACTCATACATGTAAGTGTTTGTTTGTATGTACATACATATGTGAGCCAAAGCATGCATATGTGACTCCCTAAACGCTGGCAGAGATGTTAGTGAAAATATATATTTGTATTTTGGGAAATACAAATGTGAGTATAACAGAGTGAACTGTAACAAACATTGAAAATTTAATAAAAATACACATGTTCCAACATACATATTATACATACAAACATACATACATACTTACATGTATATGCACTTTTTTGTAGTATTGCAGCAATGGCTGCAGCGCCAGCGAGTGTCAATAGCCAGCAATAAACTAATAATCCCGAGGTTATCTATTGCAAAAAGGGTAGCATGAAACGCTAAATCGTAGCAGAATGCTTTAGGAAGCAAAGTGCATACGATAAAAATTGCAAGAGCAAAATATTTAAGTAAGTGTTTAAACAAGAACAAAAGTTGCAACACATTCGAAACGTTGAACGGAAAATTTAGTTTGATTTTGATATCTGTATACTACTATATACTATATGTACTACATAAAAACTTCGTTAAACACATAAGCGAAAGCATACTCATTCAATTCAAAATATTTGCAACATTTTTCATGATGAATATATTTTGTTAATCTTAGAAAAGGCTGGGGTTAAATTTAAAACTGAAGCCATTTTACCTTAAGTTACAGAACTCGTAGTTATTCTGGAAATTTGGAAAATGTTTCATCAAAATTTAAAACTCTTGATGTAGCTAATATATAAAATTAATTTTTGAAATTTCTTTCATTAAGTTCGCATTTTCTTTTATACAAAACATGAACGTAATCTATATGGAAGATATATAAAATGATATATATAATAAATGAGTTTTTAATATTGATGAAAAGTTATATGAAATATTAAAAACAAATTTTTTTGCGAATTTTTTTGATTGTCACAAATTTTGGCAATTTTGCATCTTTTCATTTACTTATGTACATATATTTAAAGTTAAATAGAGTACCATCTCTAACAAAAATCATATAAACACAAACTAAAGACTGATAGTTTTTCATAATTAAAAAAAAAAAACTGTTCTCAGATGTTGTAGGAAATTAAATTTTAAAGCAATAATAAGCAAGTTTTAAGACGCAAAATCTACCGCTGATTTTTGAGTATTTTTTTTTAGAGGGTGCAGAGTTTCTTTCTTATAAAAAAAAAAAGAAGGAGTCTGTGTCAGAGACACGGCCATTAAGTTTAACGTAGAATACGCCATCCGATAAGACAGAAAACATATGTATAATGATAATTTATAATGATAAATAATGCAAGCAAATGAATTTCTTTATTTGATAGTTACTTTTGATGATATACATAAGCTTATGATAGGAAAATAGGATAAAAATGTTTTTAAATTATCAATTAAATTTCTCGCAAAAACGAAGTCAATGGTAGTTATCGATAGTAAAGATAAATGATAAATAACAGACCCAAATCTATTTGATTATTTGAAAGTTACTTTTGAGAATATAGGCTTATGATGGGAAAAATAGGATAAATATGTTTTTAAATTAACATTTAAATTTCTGGCAAAAACTAAGTCAATGGTTGTGTTATCAATAGTTGTGGGAGCACCATTTCGAATATAATCTAAATTAAACGTATCGCTCATAAATTTCGCCAATCTAGTATTTGAAGTGATTTCTGTGTTAAAATCACCACCAATAAGCAGTAGTTGGCAGCGCTTTCTCTGCCTTTACTCTACTTAAATTTTACCGCCTAAAATTATGCAATAAAATGAACGTCTATTCACGCTACACACTCAACCAAACACCACACACATATTTGTGTGCATGTGTTTATACAATTTTCATTTGCGAAATTTATATATTAGGAAGATATCAACCAATATGAAATGTATGTCAAACGAAAGCTAACATCTTCATTTGACTACAAAAAAATTTTTAAAAAAAGTTACCGAGCCGTTTCCTTATAATTAAAGAAATAGAGATTACAACAATAAAAACCTGACATGGGTGCCCATACCGTAAGGTAAGACGTATTCTACGCCAAAAGAATCACACGGAAGCAAATGCGTTAAAAAACCTTAGTTTCATTTTCAAGTTTTTCAATTACAATTCCAAAAAAATTCGTAAAACTTAAGCATTAAATTAAACATTAATAAATTATTGGCTTCATTTAAAAAACCCTATTTTCCAATAATCATTTGTACTGCTTGTATGTACCTAAAATTTCTTATGCCATTCTTATGAAAGTTGTTTTTTAACAAGATTTATTTTCATATTTTTTTTTATTTTTGTAAATATTTTACAAACAAGATTTAATTGTACTATATTTGAGATTACAGATAAATGAAAAATATCCCAACTACATGTGCTTCAAATACAGAAGGCATCAAGGCTTGTGCGGTGCATAAATTATAATACAAAAAAAAAAAAACAAATGCTAGAGAAAAATGTCTCATACCAAATTTTCTTTGTACGAGTAACACATATTTAATACTACAGTTTTCAGAACTAAAAGAAAATTAAAAGTATAAATATTTGTGACCTTCATTACCTTTTGAGTGGTGAGTGAAACTACAAGCAATGCATTATTATATTTTTGATTCATTCTGTTAACTACATAGTTATACAATTAATTAAACAAACGTATGTCTGTAAATATGTACATATGTGCTTATTATTGTGAGCACAAGTTTACATAAATACAAACAAAAAAATTTACTTATTTGCCCATGGATATGCATTTAATTGAAAACGAACATCTAATATCCATTTCATTTCAAAATCAAATTATATAAGTGTTTAGTTATGCACATTTAATTAAAACTTCTGCACCAGAAAGCAAAATAAGTTTAATTTTAACTATATTTTTTTACCTATTCGTAAAGTTTTTGTTTTCCATTCAGCAGAAAAAGTACGATTTATTTGTATTTATTTTAATTAAATTGCGTATATTTATGCAACAAACAATGCGATTGTATATGAAGGTGCTTTAGCATTGCAAAATTTCACATAAAATGTTGATCTATTTGTGTTAGGAAATTGAAGCTTGATTAGTTTATATGAAAACAGATTTTGTGACAATAACTTCTCGTCCCTTAAACAGCTGATGAAGCCTGGATTATCTATTACAGTCGAAATTATATTCGATGCCGTTACAATAGGGAATTCAGGTATTAAGGACATTAAGAAGAATATTTAAGCCTTAAAAAGGCGGCTCAAAACGCATTAAAAGAAAATAAATCGTTTTCATTGAAATCGTTCGCGAGTAAAACTTTATTTTACAATGAAGGCTGGGACTCATTTGAAGATGTCCAACGACCGGAATGACAAATCGACAAGACTTCAAAAGTTGTAAGATTTACTTTAAAAGATGCTCGATCAAAGAAAAGAACTGCTCGCAGAAATTATTGTAGCATAGGACCCAATTATTTAAAAAAAATTTGACGATCACCTTGGAATGTCTAAAGTCGGATTACAAGAGTCGCGCGTTGACTCAATAAATCCACTCGTTGCGGTGCAACGTACACCATCTCTTTCGAGCTAAATACTAAACTACTGAGTCACAATTTTTTTTTGTGTGTGAAGTGAGCGTGCGACACATTGCTGAGAGTTAGTTCACGAACTTACAATTCTGCGCTGAGCAAATAAATTATTTAAAGGAATTGCAAGCTTTCGTTTCCAAAATTATAAAAGTACAAAAAAATACGTATTGCAATATCTGAACAATCGACTATCATAAAAGTTATTGTCGTCCGAACTGACCGATTCCGGTAAACGATTAATAAAATATAAAAAGCCGCCTGACTTCCCAATTTCATCGAAATAACTTTAAAATAGAGTGACTAGTTTGCGTTCAAACAGACGGAGAGATATACGGACATCACTACATCGATTCAGCTCATCATCATCCTGATCATTAAAGTATACTTTTTGATGGGTCTATCTCTTCTCCATCTAGTACTTACAAACATCGGAACAAACTTAATTAATATAAAATTTTTCATGAAAGGTATATAAATATGTAAATTATCCTTTGCGTTTTATTAAACTTCATTAAATTCTCATTGCATGGATGCTTAGACTGATACATGCTTTACATAAAATAGTACAAATACATAAGAAATATTCAGTAATTTCCAATTGGCTATTTTTTTTTTGGCAATTTTGGAAAATTTAGTACCAATAAATTATAAAGTGGACAAAAATAGTTGATTGGTTTTTCATACCGATGGCAGTGGCTGTGAAAATTATTAACAATTTTTATAGTGAATTATAACAGCACACTCCATCTGTGTCCAAGCTGCATAATTATTGGAACTGCATATGTGATTTAAATTTGCATATAAAATGAGTTGGCCACACAAACCCATTGAAGTTGATTAAACCGATAGAATATTTTGATTTATATTATTTTTAATGAGCTTGGTGTTAGTTTGAAGCATAATGGCAATTTCATTTGCGGCAGCGTGGCTAAAACTAAATTCAATAACAAAAATATACACGTTCAACATACACGTTTCATTTTGTACCAATGCCGTAATATGTCATTGAACTAAAACAAAACTTTAATAATTTGCAGCCTTTTACTTACATACATTCCAGGTGACAGCAACTAGAAAAATAAGCTTCGAAAATTTAATGCTATCTACTTAAATATTAATTTATATATTTTGAGATGGCATTATTATACTCGTAAATAAATATGCAGTGAGCCACATTCAAAATAGGACATTTCATGCATACGAACTTTTGACTTAATAAGAAAATAAACATTTTGCGATTTCATATTGTTTTTATTTATTTACGTACACTAGTCTGTAGGAAGTACAACTATAGGAATTAACTTTATGTAAAACAAAATTCAATACAAGAAAAAAATGCCATATATACAGCTCACATTCAAAATGGGACAGTTAGAATTCGTGAACTGGGTGCCGTTCTAAGTTGAGTTCAAATCGCAAATAACTTATTTTCAGTAGCATTTCAGTGACTGTTTATGAATTTACATTATTTTACAAAAATGCGTCAAACAACAATTGAAAACATGGAGATTATTAAAAAAAAAAAACGAACGAAAATTGACACTGAAGATGGCACAACGCCGAAACCGGTTTGTCTCCAAACCAAACTTGACAAGGGATGACGGAAAATCGTTCCAAAAAATATCAACAATTCACCCTGTCGGACAAGAAGTCGATTCGCGAAATTAGTGGAATTGTTGGCAAAGAAAAAAGTCAAGAGGGAAACGTAAGAGATTAAAACGTAATCTGAGTAACAAAACGAAAATTGATGATCGCAACTGTAGATATATCCTTCGTTTAATAAAACAAAGTTCAAAGCTATCTGCGGTAGAGTTGCAAAAACAGCTAAACGTAAATAAATGTATAAGCTTGTGCGGAAACGATTCGCCGACTCCTTAAAAAGTACAAATTTTATGCCAGAGTGCCTCGTCGAAAGCCACTTATTTCGAAGAAAAATCAAAAAGCCAAGTTGGAGTTTGCCTAAAAGTACCAACATAAGAATGTGAATTTTTGGTTTAAGGTATTTATTGAAAAAAAAAAACAATATTGAATTCAAAATCTTACATAATTTCAATGTATTATAGATTTTATTTACGGATGAAACAAAAATAAATATTTTTGGATCAGACGGCAGGCGTTTTGTGTGGAGAATGCCTGGAAAAGAATTGGAGGACAACTATGAAATATGGATGATATTAGATATTATAAATAAATAATAAGTTATAAGATATAGGTGACAGCCCTGTTGATATATATGGCGTTTTAAACTGGGCAGCATATCTTTCATTTATTATTTACTTTGTAATATTTCATTTAAAATTAGTATTAACCTAAAAATATCTTCTCCCTGTGACAACATACAAAATTTTATCAAAATTGTTATTGTCGAATATTAAAAATTTGTCCTGTTCAAATGCTTGAAAATATCTTGAATGTATTTAACGTTAGACAAATAATTAACTTAGATATTTTATTGATATACTACAAAACTGTATTTGATCTTAGTGGTAGCCCTTTTTATATTTAAAACATGCAATAGTTTTTAGGTAGCTGGCAACCATACATATTTGCAAATATTTCCTTAAACCATTTGAATGAATATTTATCAAATTTATGAAAGTAAAAATGTATACATTTTATTAGCATGTAGCATAAATTGGGGTTTCCGAGTGAATTATTACTCAAATAAAAAATAAAATTTTATTCACAAATTTTCCATTTATTGCCGCGACTGAACTCACTGTTAAATATGTAAATACAAAAATAAATTTACGAACAAATTTGAATTTCAATTTCAAGTACTTGAAGCAAGTAAATCGGTTAACAGTCTAAAGTTGGTTTATAATTTGTGATGACGGCAAAAAAATGCGGCAAATCCAGAGTGGCGGTATATGAAACGGTGTCATCTTAAGTTCGCTGCATCAGGGCTAAGATTTTCAAAAAAGAACTACACGTTATCATATCATATCATATCCAACAAAACAAAACATAACATAACATAACATAACATAACATATCATAACATAACATAACATAACATAACATAACATAATATGATATAACATAACATAACATAACTTAAAATAACATGACGCAACATAACACAACACACCCTAACATAATACAACAAAACATAACTCAACTGAACTTAACTTTACTGAACTTAACCTACATAACTTAACGAAGATATAAATCGGACTTACAAAAGTAATTTCAAATATATTTGGTATAAAAAATAAGTTAATATAATTTTGTGCTTCCTTCTTCGCCTTACAACTTTCCATAAGATACTTTATATATTCTATAACCCCATCCAGAGATGCTACTTTATCTCGCTACACAGTTCAATGCGTTCGCAATTGAACAAACAGCAGGAAGACATAAAAGCGCTAAAAACAGGCTAGTAGAAACAAAAACAACTAGCCGGAATTAAAAGCGAAATAAAAGACGGAAAAGGAGGAAACATTAAAAAGAGTAATGTTTAATCCTTTGACACTTTGCGGAATTAATCAATTTCAATGTTGGAGCCACAGCTGCAGCGACAGCAGACTGTGAAGCTCATTCCAAAGTTGTACTCGAAGTGTTCGTTCGTGGCGGAAGTGACTCTGAAGGGATGGGGTGGGAAGTTTTGACATCGCAAGTAAACGTGAATCAAGTGTTTGGCACTCAGTCGCGGTTTTGCGCGAGTCAACATGGAGTTTGTCGCATTAACGCCAATGTCGATCAGAGTGGTTAATAGTCAGTTGCAGTTGCTGATTAAGTAAATAACTACACATGTACATACATACCGATACGGGTAAGGGTATCTACTAGGCATGTCAATCCCGGTATCCCGGCCTTTTTTAGCAGCCGAATATTCCGGGATATGTCTATTCAAATCCCGGTATTGTAGAAAACAAAGAATTTCATAGCTATTTATTTTTCAAATTTTGTATCATTCTTAAAAATTTCCCTTTCAAGGACAAAACAAAGCCTTTACGAGTATAAATAAGCTGGAGAATATCCCATTCGAGTAGAAAATGAGCCTCATTATGAAAGCGAACTAACGACGAAGTGCCTGAAGTGGATAAAGCAAAAAGTCTCAAAGATAAATTGTATCAAGTTTTAACGAGCAGCTCGCAATTGTCCAATAATCGAAAGGCATACAATTTATCAGAAGGTTTGCTAAAAGACATTGTTAGTTTTTGTAATGAGGCGTTAAAGGCTATGCCCAAAATTGCCATCTCTAGAATGTACGTAACGATAAGTGGCGGAACAAAAGTGACGAATGAGCAAAAAATAAAAAAATTTGAAACTTTCACTACAAAAAGTAAAAAAAAAAAATTTAAAAGTTGCAATATACTTGCCACAACAAAATGTTGACCCTTTAGCTGCTGCTTATACTGCAATTTTTTTGATGTTGTGGCTGCTGTCAGCGCCACGTTATGGCAAATTATGTACTCAGCGCAATCTACCGAATGGTGTTGGAAATTAATTCAGCGCTTTCTAAAGGAAATATTACCACTTGATCTGTTGCTGCGTCCATTTGCTGCTCTACGTTGGTGTTGGCTTTTCTGGGCAACCGCGAGCATATAATTAGCGTCTAACTCAGTTGTGATGGGGAACGATTACACAGTACGACAAAATTAAATTTTTTTTGGTACACATGAGAAATGTTAACAGAATATGAAAATATGCTTAAAATCAAGGCACATTCGATAGGTAGCAGCAGTAGAAAAATTGAAAAAAAAAACTTGAGCTCTGTATATTTTGTTTTTGCTTTTTAAAGCTAAATTTTCAAAAATATTTTATCAACTACCTTGAATTGTACTGAAAGCATTCTTATAACAACGAAGTTCAAAATTTCACAATTCAAATTAAAATAAAATATGAAAAAAGTTCAAAAAAAAATTTTTGCTGCGGCTACCTATTTGGCTTAAAATAAAGAAATACGTGTCTGGGTGTTTTGCTGTAGCACGTCAGAATTTTGATAAAATCGATTTTTAAGCTTCAAAGTACTGTGGAGGTTCACTTCTAATGTAATACTATTATAAAAAGTTCTATAAAATCAGAATGGGTGAACCGATATTAATGCTTGAGCCAGTTTTGAAATTAAATTTGAATTTTTATTTTTATTAAGAAAACAATTTTTTTTCTCCGGTAGATGGCGCTTTTCTTTTCATGTAAATTTAAAATATAACGAAAAATGTACGAAATTCATTAAAAATACAAAAATAAAAATTAAAAAAATACAAAAATGAATATGAAATCTTAACTATTATTTTGTGTTAAAAATGTCAGTCGTTTATTTTTTCGTGTGTAAGCTTCAGGATTTGTATCACGGCATAGATTCCAACAATATTTAGCAAGCATGTGAGTCATGTCTTTTCCTTTGAAACGATTTGCTATTGTAACAATAACTTTATGGAAACGTTCTCCATGCTCATCACTTAAATCACCCAAATTTGAAGGAAAAAAGTCTAAGTGGTTGTGCAAAAAATGAATTTTTAAAGACATATTAACTTTCATTTCACCATACGCTGAAACCATTTCGTTAACAATTTCTTTCTAGTTATCCGCTTTCTTATTTCCCAAAAAATTTTGTACGACATCAATAAAACCATCCCATGCACGTTTTCCAACAGGATTCAATAAACTCCTAAACACATCATTTTTAATTAGTGTTTTTGCCTGTGGACCACCTGCGATCTCAAAGTTGTTGAAATTTTAATTGGGGTAAAAAAAGGGTTTTCAATGCATTTGGAAAATTTATTTACATATTATTATATAAATTAATTTTTCAACTTAAACAATCGTTAATTCTCTCATAAAAACCATTAAAAACAAATTTTTTAATATTATAATAAATTAAAAAAAAGATTTATCAAAATTTCGAACTTAAAAAAAAGTTATAGTTTTACGGGTATGCAAATATGGAGCTCATATAATTTTAGCATAACAAAGTACAAGTTTCTAGTGGCTACGATTGACTACCAAATTTTTTGAAACAATTTTTACTGACGCTCCTTCGCAATTCCTAACATATAAAAAATAACCGCGATTTTGCATTGTTTGAAAGAAATTGCTAGTAAAAAAATTTTCAAAAATCAGTGAACAATTTTAGACACTTGAAACTTGTAGTTTCTCCCAAAAAATTCTAAAAACTTTTTTTAAATATTTAGTTCGAATTTTTGATGAAATTTTATTTAATCATTGCATATTTTGTGTAAAAAAAGAGGCGTTTCCTATAGTAAAATGGGGGATACGTTCCATGTGATTTGAAAACCGTGTAAGATGAAATAAAGAACTATATTTACTTCGAAAAACCGTGTAAAAAATGTTGAAAACTATAGAATTTCAGATATGCATACAAATTGTATGTTCATATGGTATTTTATTGAGCATTAAAACTTAAAATACATAATTCATGCTGGTGAAAAATTGGTAGAGCATGCAAAAAACAAAAGAAATCTGTTAATCCAGAATTAAGAACAGAAAAATTAGAATAGAAATAAAGAAAAAATATTTACATAGCTACATAATTATTCGTCGCTGCTAGGTATGTTCATTTCAGCAATGGTGCCAAGTGTTGTAAAAACAAACATAATTACAAAACAGTGATTTTGAAACCGTACTAGATAAAACAATTTTTACAAAAAAAATTTTTTTCAACCGTGTAATTTCAAATCCGTGTAAAAAGAAACCGTGTAAAAAGAGTGTTGGGTGTAGTTTAAAAACTCTCATGTGGTTTTTCTTAGAAATTCAAACTGTTAGTTTGTGGTTGTGTTAAAATTTGTGTGCAAATCGTTACCGTGAGAATGACTAGACGTTGTAGTTGGTATAAAAAAAATTTGCCTCAAGCTCAGGTGAACTGCTTTTTGTTTGAATGAATGAAGTTTTGTGGATCATTTAGGCGTATAAAGAGAACGCAAATTAAAATATTTTGAGTCTCTCTTTTTTTTTGCAAAAATAACACAGGCTTGCAAAAAAGTGTATGCTTCAAATTCTTAACATAGAATCTTTATGTTCATCAACGCACTACAACCGATGAAATGTTTCTTTGTATAAACCTCAAATTTTATATATGCTCACAAACGTTTGGTGCCACTTAATCCGAATATGGGCGCATAAACTTTTCAAAAACATGTAGCGGTCGTGTCAAGTTCACCTCAAGGTCAAATCAACACCATCGGCCAAACAAACAGGTACTAAATGATTCGCTCCCTATTTGACTTCCAAATGACTCACGGATTTGAAGAGCCGAAATACTCATGTATTTGAATACAAATTTGTTTTTGAATTTTTAGTTTTATTCAAAGCAACTTTTTCTATTTGACCTTAAAACGTGCTGCAACCTGCCATGATGAAGTTAAAGGGTTTGTTCAATAAATATAAAGCTTTGCTTTGTCAATTCTTGTATTCAGAACATTCAAATAGTGTTCCCCAAAAAATTACTAAAATTTAATATTTTTGAATTAAAAGAAAAAGCGAAATCGAATTGCATGCATAAGAAAACGCTTGCCATTTCTTTGCTCCCACCCTTGCGAAAAATATAACCTCACTAAAATCAACGGATAATTGCTTCATTGAACAGCGTAAATAAGTGAAATTGTCGAAAATAAAAAAAATAAATGCAAAGTTGAAAAAAATGCGAAAACGCATGAGCAAATAGTATAAGTTGAAAAATAAATATTGTCACTGACGTAATGGTCAGCATGTCGCGTCACTTTTCATTTCGTACGTCATCACCAGCCGGGGACCACGCAGTAGTTGTTTTTTTTATTTGGTTTTTTCCACTTGTCATCCATTTGCTGCGCAACTTTGCAGTCTTGCAGTGCATAAAAAAGAAGTAGTCCCTCCTACCGAAATTTCGTACATACATACGTCCTTACCAACGCTTCCACCATTTCACTTTTCACTCAGCAATGCCATTAAACTTTTCGTTGCTTCCATTTCAGTTTGCTACTGCTAATGATGTTCGCTTGAATGGGGCGGCGAGTCGTCTTAATATTATCAATATTTGCGCAACGAATTGGTACGATTTTTTTTTTTACGGAGTTAAGTAAATGTTCAATAAGTTCATCAGCAGCAACGACATCAAAAACAATAATATTGCCCGGCGTTAGCTATAGCAATAGCGACATCGTCAGCGCGTGCGCGGAGGGCAGTCACACTTAAGTAGATTCATTTTATAGCAAATGCGTTTATCGTTCTGATGGATAGCATTGCTCGCTTGATTACATTAAGTCTGTAAAGCTTAAGGATTTCACAAATGCCAATTGAGTTGTGAGAGCTGGAAATGTGGCATTAAAGCAGCAGTTAAAATCATTAGATATACAGACTAATATTTGGACGAGCGTTCGGACTTACACAAATCTTAAGTTGCACTTCTTGGTTGCTGTGTAGTTTGTTTCTGGTGTTGAAGAAACTTTTCTTGCGTTAGTTTTTTACTTGGTTCAGTTTGCTGAAGTTTTCGTTTCCTTTGCGCATATGTATTTGTTGTGTTGAGAATTTCGCTTGAAATTCACTTTCAATAAAGTTTTGGTTTAAGCTTAAACTCGAGTTTTAGCTGGCATTTTGCGCAAACAATTCATTGAGTTTCAGTTTGAGTTTGCATCTTGTTTTGTGTTTGAGTTGAAATTGTAATTTGAAATTGAGTTAAATAGTACGAATTTGAATTTATATTGAAGCTTCAACCACAAAAACACGGCGAATGACGAAAATATGGCGATGCATTTGTTCACCTATCATTCCACTATTTCGCCTAATTTTACACAATTTGAGCGGCGGTCAAAACATGGGATGCTACTTCATCAGAAAATACCTCCATGTGGAGGTAATCTGCGTTTCTTGTTACATTCATCGAGGCAAAGGTCGATGCAGCACAACCTGATTCACAGCGACTGCCTTGCATTACAGACTATTTTAGTTCAAACCTATTTTAACAAATTAATAATTTTATTTTTAAACCAACAACAAAAAACATATATTATTTTGTTTAAATTTTAAAACCTTGAAACTAAAAGAAAATACCCGGCGATGGAAATAAATCTACTTGTGAGTGTTTTAATTTTGACAGCGGATTTTTCGTTGTTCGCTGGTATTCTTAGTGTTTGCAAGATAAAGTTAAAATTTGTGTTAGCTTTTGAGACTTGCAGCGCTATCGTAACGTACCGTAACATATTATATCATAATTAGATATGAAAGGTTGATGATAGGGGTTGAGTGTGGGGAGTTAAGGTGTGGTGAGTTCAGATATATAATATATACGATTACATATACATAGAGAAAGTGGACAGCACTTTTTTAAGGTAAATCGAGTTAATTGAAATAATCAGACTAGTTGGCACAATTATGGACAAATTTCAGTTTTGCATTTTTGAAAGTGGGCAAAAAAAGTAGACATAAATAAAAATGAAAAGGAAGACATACGTTTTTCGTTTGAAAAGAAATGTGCATTACCAAACCAAGCATCAATGAATTTATTATTATTAATAAACTGAACTGAAATGCCTTTAGGTGACGAACTAAGGCATTGCAAATTATGATTAAAAGTAAAAATACTATTGAGCCCATTTCTATCGGATCTAAAAAAAAATCGTATATGAAACTTCAAATTCTTTTCACATATTACTAATGAAATTATTAAAAAATATTTGGAGAACAGTAAGTGTATGAAGTGCTTGCAAAAGACTTGATTGAAATTAAAAAAAAAAGTTCATATGCAAATACAAAGCACATTTTAAAGCAAACCGTAATGCACTGCAGCCTCGGCTCCTTCACTGGCTAACCATTCATATTTGGAATGCATTTATTTTATTCATTTTTCATGCCACTACATTTCCACACAACTGCCAACTAAACACATGAGGTATATGCAAATACACACATACATACATACATCATAGTATGTACATATATAGACACACGTACGAGTATAAAAAGCCACTGAAGTACATATTCAACGCAAATTTTGCCAACAGCTGAAGTTTTCGACACATGTTGCAAGTTGTTGAGCTGTTGGCGAAGAGGAAAAAGTTGCAGCACTTTACCTCTGTGGCGGCGGCAACTGTTGCTTGTAGACTTTTGCTTTCTTGATTTCTTAATGGAAATCGCATTGGTATGCAGCAGAGTAAATAAATAGTTATTTTGATTTGCTGGCTGTGGTATGCACACACACGTACGCACACACTTACAAGTGGGTTCGCAACTTTTTACATTCCCACACACTCATGTACGAGTATGTAGGCCTCAGGCAATATACATAATTGCGGATGCAGTGGTTATTCTTCAAATTTACTTTTCCTTTACTCTTACTGTTATTTTATTTCTAGTATTTGTCTTAAAATATTTTTCTTGCAACTCTGAAGTTTTTCCGTACACGTGCACATGCTTAATTGTATTAAGGGTTGCCAATTTAATGGCATTAATTTCATTGCATGTGGCATTTTAAAATTTGGGTAAATTGGTGAAAGGCGTGAAAGTAGCAGATAATAAAAAAAGTTTATATTTATATAATCGATGTTTTTTGTTTAATATTTTACAATATACTTCATCACACATAACTGTGGGATGATGTAAAGTGAATTGTGGTGAGGGGAGAAGAGGTACATAGGTTGAGTTGATGTGAGGTGAGGTGATGGAAGGAGAGGTCTGTTGACTTGCGGTGAATTTCGGGCTTGTAAGTTTAGATGTGGAGAGGGTTAAAGTCTGGAGGGTTCTGGTGTGGTGAGTTTAGGTTTTACTAGTAAATATTTAATAAGTTTTTTTCGTTGAGTAAAGTTTCACCCAATTAATTAGTGACGGGTTAGGGTACGATGGGGTTAAGCTGGAATAAGTTTGGGTATGAGTAGTTTAAATGTGGTGAGCATTAGAGTGGTGAGTTCTTTCCAAACAATTTGCATGTATACCTTACAAACATAACTTAACATGGCATAACATAACATGACATAACATACCATACCATAACTTTACCTAACATAACATAACATAACATAAAATAACATAACCTAAACTAACAAATCATAACATAACATATCATAATATAATACAAGACTACGAAACATAACATAATAAAACATATCAAATATAACAAAACTTTTTTTAAATTTATGCTTTAATTTATTACTGCATGAATTGTTATAAATAAATAATTACAATAAATATAGCTTGACATACTATATCGTAAAATAGCGAAAAGCAGAATATACATATGTACATAAGTAAACATAACACTACATCACATGTATTTCTGCAGAAATATATACAATTTCAACATCTTCGTAGCCATTATACATATGTTATGAAGCTGAAAAATTATTTAACTTGAAACTTTAGTGTTAATGTATTTTATTTAAATCTGCTACAAAGCTTTATATTTGAAAACTCTCTAAAGATTCTCAGAAAAAAATTTGATATTGTAATGAATATTTAAAAAAATGTTATAAACTCTGTATTGAATTTTGGTTTTATGTCGTTATTAAAAATAAGTTAAAAATTAGGTTTACAAAATTTTTATAGAACGAAATGGCCTTCTTTTGAATACTCTTAGATTTCGATTAAATGCTCTTCAGAGTCTTTTCAGTCCAAATACCAAACCTTTTCTTATGCAGTTGGCAGCTCTTTTTTTATTTTTCTATATTTATTTTGTGTATTTGTTAGCTGTTTGCTGCAGGCAAATACTCGTACAACTGCTTCTGCGTATATACATATATATGTACATATGTATGTACATACATTGAGTATGTGTTTGAGGTTTTGGTAATAAGTAATTTTCCTTAACTTTTTGATGCAAGTGGATTTGTATTTAATTAATGTAACATTTTAATTGTGCGTATAAATAAAGAAGTTGTAAGAAAGTTTGGGCAAGTTGTGCACTGCGAAGTTTTCTTCACGTATTTATTTTTATAAATAAGTGACTTATGGCGGAAAAAGATAATAATAAAAAAAACAAAAGAAATAACTTCGCCATAATATTGAAACTCATTAGAATAATCTGAGGGCAGGTGCTCTAGAAAATAGGGTGCATGAAAAGCAATTCGAATTTTAATTTTATGACTTGAGCCATTGAAAAGATGTCCGAAAAGATGGACGTTATAAAACAAAACTTCTGTTTTTGCAAAATATGTCAGTTTGGTTTTGATTTCATTACCTAAACTTTGCATGTTCACAGGAAATGATGAGCAGGCCATAGAAACTAATATAAAAGCGAACAATTTGAATGCGAAGGCAAGCAATAATTTCTAGTTTAGTACTTGATACCCTAATTCAAATTAGAAATTACGTTTTAATTGGTGGCAACCTTCATATATGTAGTAAAAAAATACAAACCTTTTCGATTGATGCCCATATCAAGCAAACCTTTTATTTTTGGAAATAACGGTACAAACATGATCTACTATATAAATATATATGCATCGGAGATAGCCCTGTGTGCATTCCTTGACAACACAAGTTATGAGGAAATCTCCGTAGATTTGGCAAGGAAGGATTATTATTATTATTATTATTATTATTTATTTCTTACAGCTCTTTAGAGCCTAATTCTTTACAATAGTGGTAGACTTAACCTAAATATTTAATAATATATATCTTAAGTCTAATAAGGTCATTTTATTGATCATTCATTAATGCAATTGGAATTTAAAAATACGGAACGGTAGTCAACGGAAAACAAATATTATAATAGATATTATAATATAATTAAGGGCATATGTACATTACTTTATAATGGGATGGATTTACAATATTCAAACAATTTTCTTTTAAACTCTGTAATGGTCGTACATTGCTTCACAGTATTTGGTAACTCATCATAACATTTAAGACCTTTATAGTATAGATTACATTTATCAGATTCACTTTTTAGCATAGGTAACTTGAAATCATTTTTTTTACGAGTATCTTTATTGTGTATATTAACGCCATACTTTAAGTTAGTGTTTAGGTAATCTGGTAAATTATTATCTATAATATTTTTGACAAATTTCATTGTGTAATAAAAGTGCTGTTGTTTAACACTTAGCCAATTAAGGGCTGACAGCATATCTCTAATTGGTGTGTCGTATCGTCTCCGAAGAATAAACCTCATTGCTTGATTTTGCTGTTTTTGCAGTTTATAAATCTGGCTGTCATTCATTATGAAAAAAATCGTGGGACAGTAATTGAGGAGCGGCTCGATGGTGGATCTATAGACCATGATTTTATATTTTCTTTTCAAGAGTTTGCAAGTACGTCGCATAAAGAACATTTTTTTTGCAATTTTGTTCACCGTATGGTTAATATGTTCATTGAATTGCAGTTTTTCATCAATTTTTACGCCCAAATATGTTATATATTGTACTCTTTCAATTTTTTGATGGTTTATATTAATGTTACTAAACTCGCCTATATCAAGATTTCTTCTGGATATGACCATATACTTGGTTTTATTAACATTTAATTTAAGCTTGTTTTCACAAAGCCAATTATAAATATCATTTAAATCATGTTGTAGTTTTGACATAATATCGGGAATATTGTCGCCACTGATCATGGTTAACGTGTCATCCGCAAAAAGATTAATGTCACTGTACTTTACACAGGTCGAGATGTCATTTATATATATATTAAACAGTATAGGTGCCAGAACTGAACCTTGAGGCAGACCAACCGTTATAATTCTTTTTTCGGATACCGACGATGCAATCATAGTCTTTTGGGTACGATTCGTAATAAGACTTTCAAACCACTTTAGCTCTACATCGTGTATTCCTATTTTATTTAACTTCTGTAAAAGTAAATCTTGGTCTATAGTCTCAAAGGCTCGTTTGAGATCTAGAAAAACGGCAATTATGTATTTGCTTTTGCTTAGTTCTTCTTTCCAACGAGCTATCACCAAATTTAAAGCAGTCTCACAAGAGTGTTTTTCCCTAAATCCAGACTGTTGTGGTATCAGTATATTGTTCGTTTCTAGGAAATTTACTAGTTGATTCTTTACCACGGTTTCTAGTATTTTTTCATCATTTGGCAGTGTATTAATTGGTCTCATTTCTTCCGCTTTAATTGTATTCATTACCTTCTGAATTGGCACTATAATTGACATTTTCCAGTGATCAGGAACTATACCATTCCTTAAACTTTCATTAATGAGTTGCTTGTAGAAATACCCTGTATATGTTATTGAGTCTTTTATTACTCCTTCTGATAGGAGCTTTTTTCCACCTATTTTATTCTTGAAACCGCTGACAATTTCGATCACTTCGTCGGTTGTGATTTCTTGGAATATAAATGTATGAGCACAATGCGATGTTAATGGAAGTCCATTATTACCAGATTCTATATTTGATCTGATTTCAACAATACTGTCTATAAAATAATTATTTAGGGATTGCGCGATTTCTTTTTCAGTCGTGTAAACAGTATCATGAACAAATACTCTATTAATTGTATTTGTTTCTTTTGACATACTTATACAATTTTTTAAATGCTTCCACATTGATTTACTATCTCCAAGATTTGATGTTATTTTATGTTGCAAATATTTAGCCTTTTTAACTTTTACAAGCTGTTTGTACCTATGTTTAATTTGATTATACTCTGTCCAATCTCTTGTTGCTAATGCTATATTATAAACATTATATTTTTGTTTATTAAGGTGCGCTAACTCGTGATCGTACCACTTGTTTATTAGCTTAACGGTTATTTCTTTAGTGCATGTTAAAGCGTTCATTGAGATTGTCAAAACTTCAGTTAAGAATTTCGCTTTATTTTCAATACTTAACCTTGAAAAATCACTGTAATCGAATTGTCTTAGGAGATAGATAAGATTCTCATTTGAATAATTTTTCCAAGAAGTAATTATTTTCTTTGTTCTCATTTTATATATTTTTTTTAAATCAATTTTAAAGTGCAATGTTTCATGGTCAGAGATCCTATGCATTTCCATCCTTTGGCAAGAGATATTATTGCTATTAGTAAATAGTAAATCTATCATGGTTTCCGTCTGTTCTGTTTTTCTAGTATAAAAGTCTATCTTCTGAATCATTGAGAAAGATTGAAATAAATCTAACAGTTGTTTACTATAGGTAGTGTTTTTATATAGGTTTATATTAAAGTCTCCAATAAATATAGTGTTATCATCAAGATTAGTATTGTTTAAAATTTCAGTAAGGTAACTAATAAAGTCAGAATCGCTAGCATTCGGTGAATGATATATTACTCCTATTTGGTATTTTGGAGTAATATTTCCAATTTTTACGAGTAGACACCAAATGTTTTTATCACGAGCATAGTTAACGACAGTTTCGTATTTAATTGAATTATGCACATAAATTAAAACACCTCCTGTGTGTCTACTTTGCGAGTTGCATCTAACTAGGTTATATGTATCTATCTTTACTTCTTGGTTTGTAATATCTTCTGTCAGACAAGTTTCTGAACATAATAACAATTGGGGTTTACAAGTTTCAACTAATTTCTCTAGTTCACATTTATTAGCTGTAATGCTGTTAATGTTCAGATAAATATTGCTTAGTTCATTGACCGTTGGTTGCTAAATTTTGGCTTTATTTTTCGCTTGGACATATTTTTTGTAGGCAGGACAATCCAAACTGAAAGCTGAGTGATTAACATTGACATCAATTACTTTCTTCTGAACAAGTTCACAGCAATTTACACACTTCGTTATATCAGAGCTGCATTCTTTGACATCGTGACTTCCAGCACATCTACTACATGCTTTTTTATTTGTGCATTCACTTGCCTTGTGCTTATAACCCAGGCATTTAAAGCATCTCATAATATTAACATGTTCAAATACCATACATGTGTCCCATTCGATGTTAACTTTTTTTCGGTTTAGAATATTTGCATAGGTTAGAGAGTCTGTTTCGACTAGAATGTTGAAGCTTTCTTCCCTTCTCGTTTTATTTTCATAAACCTTAACTATTTTTATCTCCTTGCCAATGAGCTCATCGTTTTGTTTTGTTAAACATTCTATGATTCTTTCATTGCTTATTTTTTCTGTTAATCCAATAACTTTAAATATCTTTTTTGTTTCATTCTTTCCTTTAGTTTTTTGAGCTTCAAATTCCGTTCCAATATTCTCTTTAATTTTTTGATGTACTTTTTCACAAGTGTCTTTATTTTTGCATTCTAGAATTATTCCGCCTCTATTAATTTCTTTAACAGTTTTAACGAGCCCATCTGTTGGCTCGAGTACTTTTTTCAAAGCTTCTTTTGTTTCTTTAACCTTTTTATTTTTGTTTAACGGTTTTATTACTATTTTATTTTCATTTGTCTTCGCAGCCTGGGCATAAGATAATGGAACACTTTTATTTATATATACTGGCTGAATGTTCTTAACCAATTCATTACATTTTTTTAGCTCATTTGATATTTCATTTATAATTTCATTTTTCATTTCATTTATTTTGATTCCAATATTATGTTCTAAAAACGTATTGAATTCTGAAACAATACTTGTTTTTATTTGGGTACATTTGTTGCTAATCAGTTGCTCAACTATTTGTTTTACGTCAGCTGCATTCAATTTGGTTTGTTCACATTTACTGATTAAGTGTTTAATTTCAATGAATTTTGTATTCGTATCCGATAAAGTACATTGATTACAAAACCATCTCAAATTAATATTTTCCATTATCAATTTGATTTCAGCCCTTTTAATATTGCTGCATTTTAAACAATAATTATAACCACACCCACCAGAGCATGCTATCATTTCATCTAATTGAAGCAGTTTTGAAGTACATTCCTTACATTCTACTGTCGGCATCTTGCCACTATTAATGTGGCAATACACCTAAACTTAACGTATAGCGATAATATATAATAACTACAATAAGTACCAATATGGTAAACTATGAAAAAATTTTATGAAATATTCAATAGCTTCACTAAACTAAATTATACAAATAAAACGTGGTGGCAGCACTCCGTCTTCAGCTGATCAGCTGCTTCGTTTCCAAGTTGTTCTCAAATGGTTGTTTGTGTATGTGTGAAGGCGAATCAAGTGCAAAATATAATGGCAATAAGCAGAACAACAAAAAGGGGTATCTGGACAATGGAGCGCCCTTGGTCGCGCAATGGCATGTAAGTGGAGGATTTTTCGACTCCTATGCTGTGGCGGAGGCGTCCAAAGCAGATCCGCTACAGATTGTATCCTGTGATCGGCCGATTAACGACAATTGCAGCTTGACTTACCCACTTCCAGCACAAATATCACCGCAGCAGTCACAGTCAAACAAACAAGCAAATGCTTCCACTAGAGCGCGTATTTGTTGTTTAGTTGTCTGTTTTGTTTTGTTTGTTACGTACTAAACCACTTCCGATGACTAAGCTTTCGCTTAATTACTGTTTAACCATAAAAAGCTTTTTAATATGTTTTGTTTTAAATATATTATAGAAAATAACTACTTCGAATTGAAAAACACATCTGTTCCGTTTACTAGTCCGTTTCTTTTTTGCTTTTATGCTTCATATGGCTCTTTGCATAGAAAAGTAGATCGTTTCAACTTGCGATTGCTCCCGTATCATAAATTACAGACGGATACACATTGGAGAAAAGCAATATTTTCCATTCAAAATTTTGTACACGATAATCTTAAGAGTTTGCAGTGATCCTAAGTAAAACAATAGATGTCCCGAAGCATGTAATCGACTGGGTAATAAGTATGCTGAGATCGAGAACCATAATGGGTGAAATGAGGGCAGCAGACTTCTATTAACAGCCTTTAGTGGCTGCCCTCAAGGGGGTGCTCCCTCACCACTTTTGTGGACACTGGCTGTCGATGAACTCCTAGAGAAGCTTAAAGGAAATGGATTCAATGCTTACGGCTATGCTGACGGCTTTGTAATCTACGTTGTGTGCTGGGATGAAGGAACATTAAGCTCCAGGCTTTAATCAGCCCTAAATCTAACGCATAAATGGTGCAATGAGAAAGGATTGTCAAACACCCCATCAAAGTAAAGCATCTTCCCTTACACAAAAAGAAGGAAGGTGAACCTGACCAAACCAATATTGGGAGTTGAGCTCTCAACGAAGGTAAAATACCTGGAAGTCACACTAGGTAATAAACTCAACTGGAACTCTCATCTCAGAGTAATAAGGCGACAAGAGCGTTCTATGCTTGCCAAAGACTGCACATTAACACGGTAATAAAGCCAATTATTACCTACTCAGCATTAGTATGGTGGCCTAAAGCCAAAATGGCGAGCTTCGGAGCTAATCTCTGCCAGCTTCATCAATGCGTCAGATGCCATTGGCCATACTCGTTGAGAGAGAGAGTTCTTAGAGCGCTCTAACCACTCAGTGCTGATCCAATTGTCAAACTTACAGACTCTTTGCCGCCAAAGCTGTCCTTTACTAAGACCTACAAAGTCATATAATAGTTAAAGGGGACACATGTAAAGATATGGTGAAAGTAATCAACAAAGGATCACAAGTGTGGTACACTGACAGATCAAAACTTATCCAGGGGAGCATTGCAGTTGGGGTGTTTGGATCTAGATTTAAAAAAAGTGTCCCCATGATGGGGTTATACCCAACCATCTTCCAGGCGGAAATCGATGGAATAGAGTTGTGCGGTCACGAATGTCTTCGAAGAAGGACCAATGGAGCCACAATCAACATTATGTCTGACATCCAGGTAGCCCTTTGGGCACTAGACACCTTCAAGACTCCTTCGGAGTCAAAGCTGGTGGACAGCTGCAGAGCGGCACTGGACTCAATAGGAGCCGATAACAGAGTTTCTCTGTGGTGGGTTTTGGGTCATGAGGTAGGTTTTGCGGCTTAGATGCGGAAACTTGAAAAAACTCTTCGACCAGCTCTAATGTACGCATTTACATACATACATACCTACATATATTTGACTAACGCGAACATATTTCCCCCAGATTTGGTATTAGCGCGCTTATTGACCAAATTCAATTGCAAAATAGTAGACAATAATTTTTGTATTAAAATTACCATCGCATCGTTGTTGTTGTTGTTGTTGCTGTGTTTGTTATTGTGCCCGCAATTGCCTCATTTCTTGTTTATCTGTATGACTTGCTTTTGCAACGCTTTTGCAACGCTTTCATTTCCAACGCCGTGTATGTCAATTTAAGCTTTCCGTACCTCATAAATACATACATACAAACGAGCATGTACATTCATTCATACGCACACATTCTATAAATTTCCGCTTAGGTTATTCGCAATGGTTTATTAGTGAGGCAGATTGAAAAAATAAAATAAAAATTGTAGATAGCTGCATATGAATTGTGTAAATAATACAGCGCTTTATGCAACTGCATATTCCTGCCGAACTGTATTTATGCGCACGAGCATATGTACATATGCATGTATGTATGCATGTACATATGTGTGTGTGAATGTGTCTCCCTGCAATTTGCGTGAATGAATTGGAAAATTATTTTCAATTTGTCCGCATGAATGGGTTTGCACAAAATGCAACAAGCTTACGTTTGCATACATACATATGTACACACATATATCGGTTGGCTGGCATATGCATAAAGTACAAAAACAATTTCACAGATCCCCTTGCTTATTTGACCACATGAGAACAATACGTACACATACAAGTAATAATAAGCAGCGAATGCCCGGTGGCGTATGAGTAATCTTTTGTACATATTCTGTATTCAAATCACTTTTGCCGCACTCCAGCTGCAATATGCCACATATGGTGTGCTCAATGCAGTTTGCAATGGAAATTTAGTGCTAATTTGGCATTCTCTTGTGTAGGTATTCGTGCTTCAAAGAAAAATATTTAGACTTTTTGTATTTTAACAATCGAGTGAAAGAA
Organism: Philophylla caesio; assembly: GCA_963971545.1. NCBI lineage: Eukaryota > Metazoa > Arthropoda > Insecta > Diptera > Tephritidae > Philophylla > Philophylla caesio. The sequence continues at coordinate 95,510,712 of OZ020606.1, read as the reverse complement.
TTAAATGCAAATTAATATGAAATGCCAGCATTGCTAGCAAATGCTTGAATACTAAGAAGTATAGGGAAATACGCTGTAATGCTGTTGATTTGCATGAAAAAGGGTTTTCCAATATTCATATGTATTAGCTAGAAAGCTTAATATAATTTTGCATTATGTAAGAAATGGTTAATAGTCGTCAAACGTTCGTTCGAGTAGTAACTAAATAAATAAGTTTGAATTTTATAAAATAAAAAGTTAGAAAATTCTATAACAGAAACAAAATAAGCAGATATTTGAAGCATTGGTAAAGAAATTTTAAAATTTAAAAAAAGTTTTACCAAAATTTCATACTTTAGAATTATAATTTTTAAAAAATTTTCATGTACGCAAGTATTTTTGTCTAATAAACTGAATTTTGTAAATTGCTCAAATATGTGTACCTTAAATTTCTAAGATTTTTTTTGCCTTATATACTCGTATAACATCAGCTATTTTTTATTTTTATTGAAATGCTGCGCAACATCTTAATTTAAAAATTGCATTTAACAAAGAAATTTAAAAAAAAAATCTAACATTGAATGATCATTATTTTAAATTTGCAAATTTATTGTGAGTATTGCCCAAAGTTTAAATGTATTTTCATTAAAAATAATCGATTGTTTAGATTAATAGTAGCCAACATTTTTTTTCCAGAAATTGCTATTCAACCGCAGCTATTTATTCGAACGTCTACTGACTAAATGAGAGTTATTGTTTGCGTTAATTTTTGCTAAAACGGTAATGCTTGTTATAATAATTTAACTTTAATTGATTAATTTTATATAAAAGCACATTTAATTTTTTAGAAAATATCAGCTTACAATTAAAACTTTTGTGAATTCCCCATTTATTTATTTGAAAATATTTTCAATGCTTTTCATTCAAATTTTTTTTTTTTAAATTTCAAATAAACTAATACTATTTAATTTCAAGTGTTCGCTGTGGTCGAGTCTGTAACGGTGCGTTCTTTAACTCGATATGCTGCTAAGTTCGGAATTCGAATCACAGTCGGGACTAGTAAAATCTCCAAGGGTATTTCTGCCATGAAAAAGCTTCTCATTAAATACAACTTCCGTTCGGAGTCTGCAGAAGAATGTAGGTCCCTATATTTGTTGTATAATATAAAGACGCACACCACAAATGGTAGGACAAGCTCTGCCAAACACTGAACTCTATAGTGTAAGCGCCAAATTATTATTATTATTAATACCATTTAATATAAAGTTCTAAAATGTGTACTGAATTTATTGTTATTTTTTAAATTTAATTTAAATCAAGTTTGATAACTGCTTTGGTGCAGTTTTGTTAAATTGTTGTAAATTTTGTATAAAACTAAGAGATTGGGTTTACTACATTCCCATTGAAGAATATTAAAAATTAAATACGAAAAAAAAAATTGGAAGTCAAAACATATAAATATTTGGGTGTCGTTTAGTTATGGCAAGTCAAGGTTTATTTTTTCCTTTTAAAGGATTTACTAGTATTAAGAATGGTTCACTAAAACTAACTAACTTGCAGCCACATTTTGCTCGGTGGATAATTTGCAACGCTTTTAAGTAGATTTCATGAAGGTTATTGATGCTTTTTGCATAACTACTGTTTTATTATTTAATGAATTCAAGGGTTCCCAACCATTTTAGTCGTATTTTCTGTTCTGATCATTTCCTACAATGTTCTTGTTCGTTTAACCTTTCTCTTTTATGCATAAGCTGCTGCTAGGATATGTTAAATAAGCAAATCGATGAGAGCTCCGCATTTGATTCTTGCCATAATCAATAGGAAGCGAGTATAATCTGGGGTCCAGTATTAAGGCACATGATTTATGCCGTCTTGCAGGTGGTGTGCTCCTTCCAGCTAAACTCTTATATTCTCGTAGTCGTTGTTGCACACTTATTTGGTCAGACTTACAGCCCTTTTGGCTGTCTCAAGTGCTTATGAAATTCTATATGAAGTAACTGCGTCAATTCCGCCTAATTGTGGACCTATAAATTAACTTTAGAGTAACTAGATTCTCGCTTCCATATAAGTCAGCTTTGCGGCTGTCTCCATAGAAAAATCCTATCCTTGAAATATAATGCGGTGCCACGGGTTTAGTCCAAAGCCTTTATTCGATAAGATCTATAGGCGGCAGTCTCAGAATTCATTCCAGAGCAGCGACTGGAGTAGAATTCAAAGCCCCTCTGATATAGCAATGTATACCTTTTTTCACTAGTGTTTACTCGTAATATTTATTTATATTAAAAAATAAAATACACTTTTCTTGTCCTTTCTACTCTTTCTAGCTTTTAAGGCAGCTGCTTGTGCGGTAATTTTGGCGAGCAGCTTTATTCCTCAGCTTCGACTGACTACCTTTTATGTTTTAACTTTTTCATTTGAAGTACATATATCTGAAGATTTACGTTTTCCTTGCTTTGGCATTTTTATTTACAGTTAAGTATTTTGAGCTGACCTTTTTTGCTTGCTTATATTTATCTGCCAATTGTATGTGTATTTATCTCTGCAGCTGGCTAAAAGCATATATCCGCACATAAACAAAAACAATTCGTTAAAAGAAAAAAGAAAAAGAAAAACATTTAATGTCAACCATAAATGTTGATTCTGCTGTCCAGTTCTCATTGCTGAGTTGTGTGTTCAATAAGTTTCCCATGCGCGCTACTCAGTCCTTTCTCCACGCTCCTGGTATGTAAGTATGTATGTATGTACATAGATATGCACATATATATATGTATGTTTGCACGTATGTTTGTATGTACATATGTACACATATCATACATTTTTCCTTTTCGGTTTGCTTTTTATTAAAATAAACATTACCGTCGCTACGCTTCACTTCGCTACTAACTTGGCTTTGTACAAATGTGATGGGATATAGTTTTCGCTTCTCACTTGGTAATTGCTTGTGTACACATGAACACACACACAAAATACCCAGCAGTTCGAAGAGTCAGTTCCGACTTAAGAATTTCTCTAGATTTTGGAAGAAATAGGCTTTGAGGAGTCGCTAATCTATTTTCAACGCGCCAATATAATTCAAGCATGCCATAAAAGGTCATAAATTCTTTCATATTATTGATTGATCAGTCAAAAATATACAGCTAGACGATAAGAATCATAAATCTTAATTGTAGAATGAAAGGTGTTTTTTATATGATAATAATAATCCTAACGGTTTTAACTTCCATACCCGTCCGACTGACGCGAGGGGCGCATCCGCATGAAAGAAACTCGAATTTCGTCGTTTTTTTTAATAATTAACACAATATTCCAAAACAGAAAAACTTTTAGCATAATTTTTTGTGCTTAAATGTACGATTTAAATAGCTGCAACCCAATTCTTTGCTTTGTGAATGCAAATCATCCTTCTTCTTCTAAGGTAAAGTTTACCGCATAGCTATTTTCGAATGGCTCCAGAGGAGAACTTCACTCTGAAGAGTATTCATATTTGCTTTCGTGGCAATAGCTGTTGGAACATTTCGTTCTAAAGCGGAGTGATTTAAATATGCCCGCGTGTGTAGCTGGGCTTGCTGTAACTCGCTATGCCGCTGAGGTCGAGGATCGAGTCTTATTCAAGGTAAGTAAAATCTTAATCTTGGCAGGCATTGACAATCTTCCGAGGGTGTTTCTGCCTTGAAAAAGCTTCTCATAAAAAACATTTACCGTCCGGAGTAGAACCAAACCTGTAGGGCCCACCATTTCTGGTACAATATTTATAAAAGTAGTACCCCACAAATGGTAGTAGAAGCTGGGTCGAACACTGAGCTATGAAGTGTCGGCGCCAAACAAAAAAGTATCAGTCCATTGTTCTAGGCTCCTTACGATGAACCCTGTGGACCCAGCACCTTCTATGCAAAAAAAGCTCAGTCCCTCGAAAGTAATATATTTTTAAAGTAAAATTTGGTTAGCAGATGAAAAGCCAACATGGCGAATTGATGCGACGGAAATCGTGCCAAAAGGATACGTGCGCACTGGTATTGTTGCGGTGTGCAAGAATTGCTTCTTACTACATTTAAATTCAGCGTTCATGAGCTCACTACACATAAACTATTGCTATGCTATGTTATGTAATCTTTTGTGCTTTTCTGTTATGTTATGTAAGTTTGGGTGGTGGTACGTTGCGGTATGATTTATATATATATTATGTTTTGGTATGCTAAATTTTATTATGTAATGTTATGTTAAGTTATGTTTTGTTATGCTATGTTATGCTATGTTAGATTGTTTTATGTTTTGTAATGTTGTTCTTTAGCTGTGGTAGGAATTTAATATAAACATGGTGATGTTAAATTTCTACTCACCACACATTGTGTCACCACACCTTACTTGACCACACTTAAACCTCTTACGCCTCAACTTCACAAACCTTAGCCCCGCGTACCTTAACTCACCACATCTGAATTCTCTCTTCGTTAATTCTTTTTACCTTACCGCAACTGATTTCACCTTATCTTATCTAACTATAAATTCACTAGTTATATAACTAGTATTCAAAAGAATGTTGACACTTGGCAAACTATCGTATATATAACTAACTAAATACATATGTATGTACAAATGTGCATGCAACCTTTAATACATAAGTGTGAGCTTCTTTTCTTTTCGTATATTTGCGAATTCCTTTGCTGTCAAGTGGAACCAAAATTTCGTTCTATATCTTGCGGGTGCGTCTGTCAGCTATGGATGCTGTCAGCATGTGTTTATATACTGCACACGCAAATATATATACTTGTACATAGGTTTGTATGGGTGAAAATGAAAAAATCCTTAAAATTTTATTATCGACAGGTAAAGCGCCTAACGCAGGCATTGCCATATATGTATGTAGCTTGCATTGTTCATAGAATCTATGACAGCGTAAATATGTAAATTTGTATTAATAAAACTTCTAAGGTTTTCGTATTTACGTACATATATTTATACGTTAGATGTAATGAACAGATGTACTACACATACACAAGCCAATTTACATATTTTAATTTTGTTGCTAAGCTGTGCTCTTTATTCGGTTGCAAATGCGTATTATTTGCAAAAATCAAAGTAATGTTAAGGAAAATAAAATGTCACCTCAATATGCGGACAGAAGAATAATGAATATTAAAAACAAAGATAGACAAGTACAGATTTGTAGTTATGTTGAACTGTACATATAGATACATACTTACATTCACATGAAACTGTACACATACGAGTATTATGTGCGAACTACTCGGAAATCGCCTTTATATATGCCTTTACTTAACTTGTTGGCCAAGTTAAACTTCTGAAGAAATATTCGATGTGAAACAAACAAGAACTCATTTGTTTTCCAATCCGATGCCAGTTTCGTGATCAGTTACTGCTAAACTCTTAGGTACCAATGTACAAAAAATATGTCTTTACGAAACAGCTCCACCGTACTCGATTAGGTTTTGTTTTGAGACAAACTGGTACAAACCTACCCGTTAGAAAGAAAAAATAAAATGTCATACGTTTCTAATAGAGCTAATTATAACAAAAACCAAGTAAGAAAAGCTAAATTCGGCCGAAACCGATTTTTATATACCTTCGCGATATATTTTTGTATGGGCGGTGCGCAAAATTTCATGAAAACCACGTTTCTGCTAGTATTAAACTTTACTCAATTTCTTCCAATAAATACTGAAATACGAAGTTTTTGCATTTTTAAACATTTCCGGTATATGGAAGTTCGGCGTGGTTAAGGTCCGGTGTCAAAAAATTTTGACGGTGATGCTAGTGATATCAAGGACAATATGTTCACCAAACGATGCCTTACATCGTTAATGAGATACCTACAGACGTTTTTTTATAAGTGGGCGTGGTAACGCCCATTTTTCAAAATTTCATAAAAATAAAGTTTCTTAATGAACTATCTCTCTAAATATTAAATTTTAATTAATATATTCCAATAGATAAAGAAAAAACGAAATTTTAACGATAATAATGGCGATATCAAAGAAAATATGTCCACCAAATTTTGTGACGATAACTAATACTGTTATAGAGATACATAAAATTGTTCATAAGTGGGCGTGAAAACGCCCATTTTTTTAAATTTCGTAATGGTTATGGTGGGATTTCAAAAAAAAAAAATTTGTGACGATACCTTACATCATTATTGAGGTACAGAAATTTTTTCCTCAATAGGCGTGGCAACTCCCATTTATAAAAAAATTTCGTAAATACCTAATTTCTTAGTGCAAAATCGCTCGAAATACCAAATATCACTCAACTTGCTGTAATAGATACCGAAAAAACGGAGTTTTTGCATTTTTCAAAAACTTCCGGTATATTGGAGGTGGGCGTGGTTATTGACCGATCTTGACCACCTACCCTTTCCAAAGAGCAATCTATGTACCAAATTTCTTTGAGAAATCTCAATTTTTACTCAAGTTACTGTAACCACGGAAAGACGGACGGACGGACAGTCAGGGCTAAATCAATTCGTGTTTTCATTCTGATCATTTTAGTATATATATGTCTATATCTATCTCGATTATTTTTTGCTGTTACAAACAACCGTTATCGCATAACAAGTGTACAAGTACACTCGGGTATAAAAAAATCGTCGCTTAGTCATGTGAACAACGTGCCTATTAAAGGTTAAAGAATTTTAAGAATGATAAACTTCATATAAATACCTGTAAAAACAGAAACTACTAAAATATTGAAGAAAAAAACAAAAGACGAATTCCAAAGCAAATAGAAAGCGACAGGGTAGGAATCTATTGAATTTTGGAATGATTTTCCGTCATCCCTTGTCAAGTTTGGTTTTAAGACAAAGCGGTTTTGGCGTTGTGCCATCTTGAGTGGCGTTTTTCGATAGAAATCGTTGCAAAATCCAAGAGATAATTTGATATTTTTTTTTGTTTTTAATTGGTAATCTAATTCATTGAAGAACTTCCAAATTTGAATATCTGCCAGGAATGAAATAGTCTCTGAATTTATTTGATTTATAATTATAAAGTAAATTCCATTCATTTGATTTCTCTAAGAGCACAGGGAAGAAGTTTTTAATACATTTATTTAACATGATACTTTTGAGACATGGTCAACAATAAGTTTTCTTTCATATAAAAAGATACGTGGTTTGTTTGTATGAGTGCAGATTTACCACTCCCAAGAATAAAAAATTATTCGCCCAAATTGTTGTCAAAGTAAAAAAAAAATATGTATTACACTTCTATTTCTTGTTCTTATAGCACTTTACCATTTTAAATTTTAATTAATATTTTCTCTGGTTTTTCACATGACCGACATGGCGTATAAGTAACTGATTATATCCACTTCTTTTTAATTATTGCTATTAAGCGATTAAGTTAAAAAAGCAAGTAAAATAAAAATTTCTTAGAAATAGAAAATTTTTAAAAAAACAACAAAAACATATTGTAGTAAGTGTATGTATGAATGTCTGCCGATGCGTAACTTAAAAATTAATGCATACAAATTGATGAGCTGCCGCACCAATTTACATTTTGCATTCTTTTTCTTGAGAAAGCATAAAATATGCGCAAACTATTTGTACAACTGTGGAAGAAGAGAACTGCTCTAGAAATATGTATATTAACTAGTATATACAATTGCATAGATACATACGTTTTATTCGTAAATGTGAAAAAACTGAGAGAGATATTATACAGCGAATGAGGAAGACGCTAGTTTTTCTGGCTCTTATCCTTTGTTCTTCTTTGGTTTTAAGCTTTAAGTAAACCTAACAAATCCCACCTTTTTCCTTTTTCCTTTTGCCTAGCGTAATGCAAATTTTTAGTTTATTTTAAGAATTTTCTTGCTTTATAAAAAAAGAAAAAAGCGAGAAAATTAAATTTCATAAATGATAATTTAAAGCTTTGCGCATTTCCAATTAAAGCAGGTTGAGACATTCAGCTCGAAGGCAAAATCTTAAACAGATAAGCAAAGTATGAGAGAGACTAGATAGCGAGTAGCAAATATTAAACAGATGAAAAGTGCTAGGGAAATTCTTTTTGTTCGGCGATGTGGAATGCAAAAGAGGCAAATGCCATTACAGAAAGTCGGCAGAGCAGTGTCGCAAGTAAGTAGAAAGCGTAAAGTGCGTGTCTTGTGGTTAGTTTGATGCTTTGTGTTTATGTCACAAATATTGTTTAAAAATTTTAATAGCTGTAATGTGTTGGGATCTGTGTGTATGTCGAAAGGGGGTTTTTGTGGTTGCGGTTGTGGTCGCTGTCAATGCCTTTAGCGTCGCTTTGTGGTATTAGCGGTTTATGCTCTTGAATTTTCTTTAAAACATAATATGTCAAAGTATGCGTATATATGAACACATACATAAGTTAGCATATAAATATGTGTGTTTTTAAATAAAACAAGTAAAATTAGGCTGTCTTCCGCTATGCCGAAGGCTTCATACTGTTCATGAATTGAAGGATTGTATGTGAGCTAATCTTTATGATTTCCACTGCAAATATATTGCTAACAATGGCTGATATTTTTTGTACGTCAAGCTTTAAGCTGACGTAAAGGAAGGAGTTAAGGTGTAGAATGCAATATCTGAACAATCGGTTGTATGGGAGCTTTATGTTATGTTTCTCTGATCTGTACGATTTTTACTGCTTATAAGATCTAATAATAGAAGGAGTTATGAAGCAAAATATAATATCTGAACAATCGGCTCATATATACGTTATAGTCGTTCGATCTCTTCGACACCTGACTGCAAAGTTTTACTCAAATAGCTTAAAATTTTTGGGACTAGTTTGCGTTCAAACAGACGGACAGGAGGACAGACGGCCAGACATACGGACATGGCAAAATTGGTCTTTGAGTTAACCCTAATCCATCTGGTACCTACAAACATCGGATCAAACCTTATATACCATTTCCATAAAAGCTTTAAAGTTATGTTTCATGCGATAAACGAAATCATTTATTTGCTAAATAAAAATCTTGTGTTATTCAACTGCAAAAATAATCACTAAAATAGTGAATTTTTTTAGAATTTATTATTTGAACGTTGTTCACAGAAATAATTTACATGTTCTATAGAGTATGAAATTAGTGGCCAAAATAGGTAATTAAATTCTTGAAAAGTTTCCTTATCTTTAGAAACATTGAAAGCTTATTTGTCAGACACAAAAATGCGAACTTGACATAAAACTCATGAGAAGCGTACCTCGAAACCTAACGTGACAATTTTAAAAATAATTTTTTATTTTTTTTTAGCCAAATGAAATTGCGTTTGTTCCATGCCAACTCTACAAAATTTCGTCAAGAGTGTGTCTAAAGCTAAGCGAACTTTTTAAAAAGATTTTCTTACTTTTAGAGAATAGTTATTTAACGGCTGCAAACTGTCAAGCTATACACTTCTTGGAATATGCGGACAAAGATTTTTTTTAAATTTCGGAACAGTTCTTTTAATATTTTGCTTACTCGTAAAACAAAGCTTCTCTGCCAACTGTCCGTTGGTTTTCATATCTTCAAAAAAACGTAGCTCTTGCGCATTATTTTCTACATAAAATATTGTTGTTGTACAAAAAAGAGTTCGCAACCAAAATTTTAATGAATTTGCCAAAATCATTGTGGAACTTAGGCTACCTTATAATACTATAATTGAAAGCGCTATTAAACTGTGTACATACATACATACAATTTACTATTGAAGGCTTCAAAAAATTTATTCGATGCTTTGGTTAAGGAGAAATCAGATGTAAGAGATATTTTTAAATTATAGTAAACTCAAGTAAGGTTTTCCCTTCAAATGCCCTGCTTTATAAACAAAAATGTATCCACTTTCTGGAGCTTTTTCATGAATTTCTTGTTTGTTTTATCAGCTTAAAAAAAAAAAGAAAGTTTAGAAATTATGCGAAAAATTATTGAAAACATACAAATGATTAGATTCTATAGATGCAATAGAATTAAACAAAAATAATTTCAAGTTAATATTTTACATGGCACTCTTTTTTTTTCTATCTCTTGCAGTGCTGTCATCTGCGGCCAACGGGAATGTCCACAGCCAAAAGGCTGGTACTCTCACTACGCGGTCGCAAGCATTCACAGGGCAATACAGCGACATCATCGACGCGTCTAGTGTCGGCTGGCACCTCCCCGGGACATGAGCTGGACGAAATAGCCGTTGTCTCGGGTACCGGAGGTTCCAGCCATCATCTCTCCTCATATGGCGGTTTTGGTGCTGATATAAGTAATGGTCCCCGATACTCAACAGGTGAGTGTGCAGTTATTACACCGACCAACACGTCCGCACATGCAAACATAACAAAAAAACATTTCATATTTCACTGCCTCAGTGTTGAATGCTAAACGAAAAATGTAATTTTCTCGAATGCGAACATAAAACCTTTTTCCCAGAATGAACCAAATTACTTTCCTGTTTTTTGCTTGATTTCATGAACGTCTGTTCCTTTATTTGTTTAATTACTTTTTGCTGTTAACATTTGTATAAAATTAATAATTAATGTTGTTTGTTAGGCAGATGGCAATTTTTTGCTTCAATAAGAGTACAAAAATAGAAATAGAAAATAAACACCTTTTTTGTGTCGTTAGATTTGTGCATATTTCCACACAGTTTTTTGGAAAGCATGTGTAGCTTTAAGCTCGGTTTTATTTTTTGAGTAAATTAAACATTTATAAAAATAAATGCATATAAGGTGAAGCAAAAGTAATTATTTTATCGAAAAATGAAATGAAATTTTGTGAAAGGGTAAAGTGCCAGTTCTGTTTTGATCAATGCTAAGGAAAAAGCTATACATTTTATAAGATTTTCGAGGTATAACTCGTCGCAGTCGTCTGACACTAAGTGGACAAACATCTCGGCATCAAAGCTTGTGGTTATCCCAATAGCATCTGACTGAGACTGAAATATCACAGAGCTTTGCCCAGACGTGGCGCGCAATTGGTTATCAATTGGTGCTCTTCATGGAGAATTTAGCCTTCAGCAGCAGATTTTTTCCTGAGATTATTGCGGTTATGACTGAAGATGTTGCAGAGAATGGCAGAGGAGCGATCTGGTGCGGTGCTGTGCACTTGTGCAGTTGTCCTTACAGAGAATTTTGGTCATAGATCTGCTCGTTTCCGGTAACTGAACATTTTCACATTGCCCCTCTCAATCCAACATATCTGCGAAGTTAAATTTTTTTTACCGAAAACACAACACGTTTAAGAAATGGTGCCGACATTAAACAGGGTTGTCTGAACTCTCATTTTCGTGATTTATAGTCTTGACAGACGAGAGTGTAAATTAAGGCTCTAACTGCTTTTCTTCTGAGTCCAGTTTGTAATTAATTCCCAAAAATTAAAATGGTAAGGTGATTTTCATAATGATCCAGATGAGATAGAAAACTTAAAGTAGATTTTTCAAGAAACTATTGGCAATTTCAAAATTTCACACTGTTATCGTAAACCTGAACGGCTCGCTCTCGCAGGATGAAAAATTGATATTTATTGCCCGATTTTGAGTTCTTGAAAAATTGTCACACATTTTTAAATATTAAATATCGAAAATTTATCAAGTTTTTTTCTATTCGATTAAAAAATAAAAAGCTCGTTTTTTGCTTAATTATAAGTATTAAAAAAAAATATTGACAAATTATAAACTTTTGAATATTTAAAAATGTTTGGTAATTTATCAAGTACACAGAATCAGGTAGTTAGTTACCTCTTCATATACATAATTTATTTAAAGTTATTTATTTGTTTTATCCATTAAATAAGCAATTGATCTCATCACTGAATTTGTAATATTGTCATATTTTAGGGTTGTAATTAATCTGGATTAACCTTGTCGTCTGTCAATGCCTTTACACTGATCGGCTATATCACGTTATTTATTTATTTATTTAATTATTTCAAAAGTCGAATAACTTACAAGTTCTTACTGACTAAAACGATAACATTTAGAGTATACTACAGAGGTTCTTATGACTAAAACTTAGAATTAAAGTGCAGAAAGCACTAAAACAAAATAGAATTCAATAATTTAGAAAACACACTCTTTGGCAAAGAAAAATCAAGCAGGGTAGAATTCGAAATCTCGTTGAGTTCTCGAAGTGAACGCGCTCATGGGGCATTTCTTGCATAATTCGTGCCAAGGGTCTTGAGGTAAAAGGGAAAGTTAAAACGAAGTGTTCTCGCAGGAATAAGAAATTGAATAGAGAGCAGTAATGAGTGACAATCGATTTCGCCACTTATCAATCCATGCACGAAAGTCAAAGAAAGAATAGTCCTTCTGCATTCTAGGGTCGGGAATTGTAGGAAGGGACGGGAGTGGAAAAATTAAGGAAACATAAAGCATATTTAAGAAAAATCGTTTGAATACGTTCAATTCTATTAATAGCAAATCTAGTATGAGGTCTCCAAATAAATGCAGCATATTCAAGTTTTGAACGAACAAAAGACGTGTAGAGTAATTTCAGAGTGTATGGATCAGTAAAGTTAGAACTATTTCGACGTAAAAAACCCATCGCACCATATGATTTTGATATGATTGAATTTATGTGGTTATTAAATAAAAAAGAGGCATCGAAAATTACCCCAAGGTCTTTGGTCTCGTCAACAGACTGAAGGGGAGTACCAGAGATACTATATGACGTTCGAACAATGTTTCGTATTTTCGAGAACGTAACATGATAGCATTTGTTGATATTGAGATGGAGGTGAGACCGACAACACCATAAGTAAAGGCTATTAATTTCATTTTGAACCCGAGAAGCATCTTCAGGGGTCTTAATCGAAGAAAAAACTTTTAGGTCGTCCGCGTAAAGCAGGAATATTTCAACATTCTCGCCGCTATTTTATTGGGTTTATCCAAGTCAGAATTTTTGCAAAACACCCTCTGATTCTTGGAGCTCTCAACGTGACAAGATTTCGAACGCCTGATTTAATTTTTTTGACGAAAAATAGAACGTTCGTAAATAAAAAAAAAAAGAAAATGCAGCCAACCAAAATTGCTTGACTTCTATTGCGCCACCTTGTATAGCGAAAATGCTTTTATTTCCCGGTATAAGAGATTCTTTGAGTCTTTAGAAGCATTGCTTTGAACTATTAAAGCATTGCCTGTGTATTAATCCACAAAGTTGAGTGCTTTGCTTAAAGATGTATACTTGTGTGTACGTAATAATAAACATACTTAGCTACAATGTTTGCAAGTGCTTCCTCTTTGTTGTGGTCATCATTTGCTTTAACATATGTTCATATTCTCACGACTCTTACTACAACTAAAACCCACTACCACATATTTACATACAGTCACACACACGCACTAACCAACACATCAATTCATATTCCGCATTCAAGCAGACAAAAATGTCCTTAGGTCTCAACATACTTTATATGTATACATACATATGTATGTATGTGTGTATGTATTTAGTATGAAAATGGAAAAGCAGCAATCGTTATTTGCGAAATGTTAGTGCAACTATTTTCGCAGCTGTCAAGCTTTGAAGCGTTTCCTTCATAATGTACAGCATTATTTGACTGAGTTCATGGAATATCGCATGGATAATAGCAAGGGCTGCTGTAATGAGAGAACACAATCGTAGATGCAATAACAGTTAGGTGGGTTGGTTGGCGTGTTAATGCGTTTGATGTGTTGAGCAGCCGAAATGGATAGAGGTAAAGTTGATATTTGGGCATTAAAAACAAATGGTGTTTTAAGCTGTTGGTTTAGTGATGAGTGAAACTCACTGGCAGCTTAATGGTGAACATTTCTTTTTTTTTTTTCGAAAGCAATTCCTTTTAATGACTTCGGCTGGAATTTGAAAATTTTATTTTCTATTTGCCATATAAGTTTTTACAGCAATTTAAATGTTGTTGTACATTTAAAGTAAATTTTGTGCATAGATTTCTTAATTTATTTAAGGCATTATTAACAATTGCTGCTATTGCCATAACATGAAACCATATTGTAGTACTATCATCTACGTTTAATTAAGACATCTCTCCATGCGGCTCAAAATGTGGTACATTAACAGTTTGTTTGCGTAGTGAATGTCCTTAGTAAATAATGAAATGTGAAACGAGCCATTTAAGCGCAAAAGTCCTTTTTTTTTTTTGCTTCCCCAACTTGTTTTACTTCCCCGGTATGCTTTCTTTCGATATATTTTTTTTTTGTACTTCTGTAGAGCATACATTCGGCCTTTTAGTTTTCCATCCGGTCAGCTTAATAGACATGTATGCTACTTTCAGTTCAGCAGATGTAGAAGCGACCTTTTGTTCGCTACACTTTTCTCTTCTATTTCCAGTTAATTTGGTGAAGACAGCATCGAGTTTTTCTTTATACTTGTATAGCATGTATGCTATTAATATATTTTTATTTGAGTTTTCGTCGATTTCGAAGTTTGTGTGAAACCTTAATTTTTTGTGGTAAACATTACGTTGATTGTGGTGTTCTGTGTCAGTTATGTAAGCCTAGTTCGAACAGCTGAGTTTGGCAATTTTGTTTTGTTCGTAGAATCATTTTTAATTGGTAATTATTTAAGCTGTAGATTGGCTGTAAAAGGATTCGAAAAAAGGTAATATTGTATTATTGTAAATAACTGAAATTTCCAGCGATCCTCTTTGAAAGGCGTTAACTATTTTAGATAATAACCAGAAGGGGCTCACAGCCATTGCTCCTTTAGGCTCAATAAATTCTTTAATTAAAATAGGAAGTGGATTTTCCTGATATCGCCATCATATTAAATTCAAAAGGGTGCAACTAAAACCAAAAAATTACAAATTCACGTTTTGTTAGATTTTATTTATTTTTCTAATTTTGATGAGCATTTGCAAACACACATTTTTAAACAATATTATCTTCAAAACTTATGTTTTCTTAAAGTTTTTGACGCAATTTGATACAATTTTTTTTTGAAAATTTTCTATTCTTTGAGCTTTCAAAAAATATTTCCTTGTTATGCAAACATAATTATGTTCAAAAAATATTTAAATAATAAAGCAAAATCAGAAAATCACATATTCAATGTGAGCTCAATATTAAAACTTGTATATGTAATAAAAAATAATTGTTTTTGCAATTATAAAAATTGCTTTGTACTTTGAGGTGATTCAGTAACAGCATACTTTTTTTCGGAAACATGCTCAAAAGTGTTTGTTAAGTGCCGATATAGGCCTCGTAAAATATGAGCCATTCGTTTTAATATCAAGAGTGAACTGAAACTGTATTTTTAAGTTTTAAAAATTAAAAAAAAAATAGAAATATCGATATAATTCCCTAGAAAATTGCTACAGTTTTATGGTAGGAACCAGAGAACGGCATTGAGTGCGCTCGAGTGTGCATATTCATCATCCCTAAAATTTGATACAAGCAAGCACAGCCGTCTGCTGCTGTGCGCTCATTCATGCTCACTCATAAACATAAGGCTGACATGTGCGGGATATATCATTACATTTTCGAGTGTGGTAGTTCACATGATTGGCCGTGCATGTGAAGGCGCAAACTTGCGCATATACACACTTGAGTGCACTCGGGCATCTACTAATGGCGATTTCTTTTCTACAAAAAATGTTGCACTTCATTGCCCCGCTCTTGTGTGTACGTGCGCAGAGGGCAATGTTAAGGCAACATTTTCTGTAGAAAAGAAAACGCCATAAGTATTTATCCTATTATTTACAGATAAAAGAAACGACTTAGTTAATTTTAATTAATATGTATTGTATACATTTATTTAACAAAAACATTTCATGAGATCCAACATGTAGGGTTAGTATTTAAAAATTTTTTAAATAGTAGGAGTTAAATTTAAAATGAAAATAAACATTTCATAAGACTTAATTTAATTTCAAAGTTCTTAATCTGCTAGATAGAAAATTAAAGTTTTCTGGACAAAGTGTAATTCACACTAAGGATTTGTTCAGAAACAATATCTGCAGTATCTGCCATCTCACGTAAAAAAAAAAACAATACAAAAAATATGATAGAAAACACACTTAAGATCGCTAATCAACTACTGCTTGCAAAGAAAAATATTGTTACGGGTAACCCGAGTGGCTCGCAAACAACCCTTGAGTGTCGCGAGCGTTTGTCGCCGGCGAGTGTGTTACATACATGCAACTTTGTATGCTGACGCAAATTTGTCCGACGGATAATGTAGCGAGCATGTATGCATCGTCATGATCGTATTGATCTATGAGCAAACAGACAAGCGACGGTTTGTACACGAAAACAATAAAGCATGCAAAATACGGCTACATGCGCGAGTATACACACAATTTCTGCACTCGTTGCAGTTCTCTGGTAGGAACATTTTTAAATGATTTGAGTTGAATTGTGTAAACGCTTTTAATTTGCAATTTAAACTAGCTTGAAGCACGTGTTGAGGGAATATTAAGGGGAGGTTCTTTCAAATTTGGCCGAAAAGAAGGCTAAGTTGGGGAATTATTTGTGGCATGACGAAAAACCTACAAACTTCTGGTTTTGATTATCAAATGTCAAAATTCAAAATGTCGTCTGAAAAATGGTGGCTTTTGTCTGCCTCTGAACGCAGAACATCGTCCCTATATTTCAAATCTCTAAGCCTTATACTAAATTAGAATGAATTTTGCCAAAAAATTAACTGAAATGTGGAGATTAAACAATTTTTTTTTCTCACTATTTTTGCGATTTGACCTT
This sequence comes from Philophylla caesio, assembly GCA_963971545.1. Classification (NCBI taxonomy): domain Eukaryota; kingdom Metazoa; phylum Arthropoda; class Insecta; order Diptera; family Tephritidae; genus Philophylla; species Philophylla caesio. The sequence continues at coordinate 95,494,097 of OZ020606.1, read as the reverse complement.
CAACAAGTTGAGTAACAATTAAAATGTAAATTTTTAGTTAATGCATGCATTATCTGTCAAACAAGATTTGAATGGAGAGAAAAATAGATCAATATCTATGCTTGAAGCTCTGATGGAAAACATGTTTCCGAGAAGAACGCATTTTAAGGTTTTAGAAAGCGCATAAGCGTACCTCAGCGAGCGCGACTTATACGCTATATTCTATGAATATGTAGCTTTCTTTTTTTTATAAAAAAATCGATTTCCTCGACTAAATTCGAAAGAACCTTCCTTAAACAGCTTGTTATGCCACACTGTCGATAGCAATGGATAAAAAAAATACAGAGCAAAAAAAAAACTGCGATATAGTAAGAAATAACTTCACGTCGTATTGACCCAGACCGTGGCTCAACTTTTATCGATTAACTCTCAACTGTGCAAATCGAAAGAAAAATAAAAATACATAAATAAATATGTATTTACAACTTTGCATACATTCAGACACCCATGAAATATATACATTAACATTAACAATGACTCAAACAATTGATCATGCGGCGATTTTTCGTTCCTTCAAAATAGCAGAAATATTTCTCAAAGTTAAAAAAAAATAAAAATGCGTGTTTTAAATTGCAAACAAAATTTGTATCAATATTTCGAAATTATTAGTTCAAAGTTTTAACGAGATTTTGGCACTGCGGTTCTATATTGAATTAAATTTTATCACATTCTGTTTCTAATCTATGTATAATGAAAAACACGCTGAAAAATTGTCATAATTTATTTTTATTTTACTCGTTTTGCGTATACTTCCGCGAAAATATAGTCCAATTTCCAACTACAACCAGAAAAATCACACTTTTGATTTCTTCAGAAAACTTAAATTTTTTTTTAAATATTGCTCATTAAATTTTAGTATAAAAGTGTATGAGTCAAGGGGCCTAGATATTGATTATGTAAATTTTTTTACTGACTGTATGCATGAAAAAAATTTCGACGGAGGAAATCGTGAAGGATCGTTAATCAAAAAATTGTCATAAATCAACGTTAATTTGTGGCTGCTAAAAACTTGAGATTTATTTTATTAGTTCAAAAAACTGCATACTCCAAAATATTGCTTTGCAATATCTTCCACAGCTCAACTTTTTTCTATTTGAACAAAATGAGCATATATTAAAAAAAGTAAAAATTGTGAAAATAATAACGAAAATAATTATCATAAGGCCAATTCATTCAGTCACATTATATTTTACAGATTTTTTAATACAGCATTACTGGCGTTTATTGGCTATTGTTGTTGTTGCATTTCTCATTTTCTCACACTTTATCAGCATTCGCTTTTGTTGCAGTTTTATTGCCGCTGTTTGTGGTTATTACGATTCTGTTAATGTTCCGCCTTTATTTGTCCATATTTTAAGGAATATCACCAACGCATATCTCATTTCTCCCGCACGTCATCTCTCCGCGTGCTTTTGCCAGTAGGCTCCCTCTGTCTCCTTCTCGCATTCTTTCGCTGTTTCTCTTTCGCACACTCTCATTTCCAACCTCAAAAGCTTAAGTGATACACTTTGACCGCAGCCCACCGAACCGCTAGTGCGGGAGAGAGGGAGTTTTACAAATACAAGAACTGCGGTTGAATTCCCCAATGACGCTGCGCTGCGCTGCCCTGCTCATAAATAAACCCCAGGTTAATTTTCCATTTGTGTTTTTATGAGCCTGAGATTTGTTTTATTTATATTTTTAATGTCTTTCTTTATTTTGACCAAAAGTGCGTTGATGCGGATTTTTTTCTAGTTTGTTTTGATAATAATTCAGTCAGAATTTTTTGCTGTTGCCAACTGTTGCTTAGTCAACCAATTTATTTGACCTTTAATAAGAGCGTTTTTTTTTATCTCTGATTACTGCTTCTGCTTATTGAAAAAGTAAATATTCCTTTGGCAGACATGTATACGTACAAATTTTGTTACTTTTGAAGTATTTTACAATATCATACAAATTCGCGGTGTTTAGTTTGTGTGAGTGGGGGGAACAACAATAGATTGCAGCATATAAATTGTAATTGCTTTTTTTTTAATGTTAACCTCACTTTGACCCGCCTAAATAAATTTCAGGCAACTGAACCAGGTTACGCGTCGGTGTTTGCAACATCTCCTCTATCATTTTGCATTTCCGTCGATCGATTTTAGGTGGTCTGGCAAACGTGAATGCAAATTGTATAATTTTTGTCAACAATTTTTTTTAAGCAGCGGCTATATTTATTGGAAATTTTTATATAGTAGATAACAAGAAAAATTTACACTCTCTAAAAGTTTTAGATTTAATTTGGTTAAAAATTTTAATTTTTCATCAGACAACTTTCTAGACTTTATTAAGTTCGGTACACTAAAAGGCTTTTAAAGCAACGACAAGACAAGTAAAGGTGGAAAGCCACTCAAAAGATCTTAGAGTTACCTAAGAGGTGGAAAGAATCTAAGACTACTACTTAATAGAAAAAGTCTAGTATAGAACTCCAATAAAGTAGATTATATGAAGATCTCCAAAAGTCTCCGTGAATTCAGTCGAGAACGCTTGTGGGCTATTTCACAGATCTTCCTAAGTTTGAGATGAAATGCAAGTAATGTAGACCATCCATTAGAACACGTAACGCTGACTTGGTAACATTAGAATCAAAACTAGTGAAATCGGAAATTTGTAAGGAAAAACATTGTAAGTGGGATCTAGAAGATCTCGCAGTCTATCTAGTAATTTCTAGATACATTTTTATAATCGCGGCTGCGAACAAAAAAAAACAGTAAACCTTCTGAAACTTAATAGATTTGGAGTAAAGGCACATACCGCCGTTATCAACACAGTGCTATTGCACCAATGCTCCAAAGAGTTAAATTAAATTATATTTATATTCAGTATATGACGCTTTTTAGGGGTACCAATTTTTGGAGACCTCGGAGAATTAGGTGTTAATATTAGACCCAAGGTGCTTGACGAGATTCGGCAAGAACTCTAAATGGTTCAGCGAAGGGGAATGAACGCTAGCTAGTGGTATCACAACGGGCCTCCAATTTTGGTGTAAGTGGGTCGCTGAAGCATCAATGACAGCCACATATACCTACCTACCTAGTATTTGACAATGTTTTTGAGAATTTTTAATGAAAAACGTATGAAGCTTCAACACAAAACTCTTCTTTTATATTTAAAGTTCTATGTTGACAGTCCGAATTGTGTTGATTGAAATGCTTTTATTTCATGTAAATTATTTAAAGAAAAACTGATACCCAATATGGTATAACGCCGAAACCGGTTTGTCTGCCAATCAAATTTTGACAAGGGTTGACAGAAAATCGTTCCAACATGCAGCAAATATTTCACTTTCTAGAAAAAGTTAAATTTGTTTTTATAATCGTATGTTAAACTCATAAATAGACGAAAAATAACAATTTTAGGGGAAAATGTGAGTGAGATATCCGTTGTAAAGTAAAATTGCTTATAACAATAAATTATAACGTTCAAAAAAATATTTCAAAATGGTGCACGCTTGATACATCGAACTTTAGTGAAGAGGCGGTTTAACTTTATTAAAATTTTATAATTGCTTATCTTTTGTATACAAACAAATAGTATTATTTTAACAAGAGCATATGCAAATGCACACAAATTTTACGCTTCATACTCGCGAGCATATGAAAGTGTGCATGTGAATATTTTGTATGACGTTGATTGTACGAGTATATACAAACATTAAGTAATTTTATTCAACTGTTTATTATGTTTTAACTGGCAATGTGTACACGATATTTGCATTACCTACATATAAAAAACTTGTAAGAAAAAATAAAAACACAAAATACTGTACAAAAAAAAGAAGAAAACTTATCAATATTGAAGCAAAAATTAACTTGAATTTTTTATGATAGCAAATCGCCAAAGCTGGTCAGTCTCAAATTAAATTTTTCCGCTTTCGTTAACGAAATACAATTTTATTGTTGTGTCATATAAAATCGAATGAAATTTGCAAATCAACGTAAAAAGCACAACGACTAGTTAGCAGTAAAAACATATTAAACCGCAAAAACTTACATTCCAGCTGTGATAAGGATAAGCAAATGCCGCAAGTTAAACGAATTTCAATGGAAAGCGAAAAAATGTAACATATGGAAAATTTCATGGTGCCAAGTGTGGATCGGTATTGTTGCATACATAGCAATAAATAGGTTAAATTGGGAAACGTTAAGTCGTCACATTTGACCGAGAGCTTTTTTACGTGAAAAAATTATTGAATTTGGTGTAGAATTTTTTTACATATTTATTTTTAATGCACAGGACTTTTTTCAAAAAAGAAAAAAAAATTCCGTGGTCCGATGATATTTACTTCGATATTTTTTCGATGGCTTTGGTCAATAGTTAACCAAATAGCAAAATCGTAGCAAATAAAACCAAATAAATTCCCAACCGAAGTGCAGTTTAAAAGTTTAAAACTCTTTCTGTTTACTTGTAAAATAAATATATTCACGGTTCTATATTCAATAAGTTAATCAATAAAATTTCACAATAAGAATGTGCCATGGATAAATTAAGGAATTTATTTATATCTTTATGTGGTGAGGTCTGCAAATTTGTTTTAAAACAATTTTTGAAAAATTTATTGTCCATTTGCTAAGAGATTATATGGCAGTTTTCTTTTATAAAATTCTAAGACTCTGCAAGGGTTTAATACGCAAAAAAAAGTCAGTCAAAAATTAAACAAAATTCTTATTTAAAGAAACAAACAAAATAATTACTTCGAACAAGATATCTAGTCTTGTTGAAGCGAAAAGTATTTATTTCAAACTGCACAGGTTTCAAGTTACTCGCTTCCATGAAAACGTAACGCCAAACTATCATTTTTGTGCACTTATCTCATTTGTTTTTCCATCTGATGTTAACGTTTTTTTATATTAAAAACCATAAATAATGATGAGTTATCAATCATTTATGTGTAGAATACTCGAAATATGATTTTAAAATTTTTATCAAAAAAGAGAAACTCTATTTACTATTTATTTCCTCGGTAAACCAGTTTATAACTATTTTAATACCAAGTTGTACAAACTAATTTTCAAATACAATTTAATTTAATATTTAGCAATTCGTATTTAAATGCGGCTACTCAGAAGCTATCAAAAGCGAGTTGCAGCTATTAATTCTAGTTGCCATAAATAGCAGAGTTCATGTCAGCCGAAATTTAAACTTTTTTTTTTCAGTATAATATTTTTTGGAATACGAGAAACTAATAAAAGCTACATGCATATCTACACTGCAATCAAACTAGCATTAACTTGCTTTTAATACAATTGGAACACCCTGTGTGTAATACCTTACTTAAAAGCTTTGTTTGAATTTGCAATGGCTTGAAATGAAGTAAAATTGAAAAACGCATTTTAAATGATTGGCAAAGTGTGTGCAAAAAATAAGAGAAATAAAAAATGGTAGCACTGTTATAAAAGGCAATCGATTTGTTGCGTTAAATCAGCTGCCATACTTTAAGCTGAGCGTTCATTTTATTCACCTCAATTTGCATAACGGCCAACTTGTGCATTTGTGTGAGTATTTGCTGATACAGTGTAGTGAGTCACCAAATCAGATAGAAGAAATACTAGTTTACAGTTATAGTCGCCTTAATGAAATCGAACTAGTCCGGAAAAGGCCAAACTTGTACGAAGTTCAAAACGATCTTTTCATATCTTTATTTGGTTTCAGCCCAAAACTAATACACAATTAGGTTCAAACAAAGTAAATTTAATTAAAAAAGAGAGTGCACCTGGGCCGCACTAGTAAAAATAAACAACTTTTGATTTATTTTTTTATCGTTTCTTAATCTTGAAACACAATAAATTTGTGGTGAAGTAATGTGAGGGTTCGGAGTGAGGTTTCGTGGGGTTAAGTGAGGTACAATGTAATCAAGTGTGGTGAGTTCAGGTGAGTTTAGGTATGGTCAGTTTATGCGGTCATTTAATGTATGGTGTGTTAAAGTGTGGTGAATATTGATGTGGTGAATTCTGGTATAACCAGCTTATGCTGTGATTTAAGGTTGGGCATTTTTAGCTGTGGTGAGTTCGGGAGTGGTAAGTTTACGATAGTAGGTTAAGACATTGCGGGTTAAGAGAAGGTGTGTTTAGTTTTGGTGAGTGACTACTTAGCTGGACTTGCGAAACACACTAGTTGCTAGGGCGTTCACCAATTGTACATTTGTCTGCAGGGTAACTGCAACATTTCGCTATCCTGAAAAACCATAACATTTATGTAATCGCATTTTTGCAGCATTTAAATGTAATAACTAAGCTTTTTAAGTGCACACACGCACACACGTCCATCCTCATGCACTCAGTAGCTGCAAGTGGAGTAGCAAGTGCAACTTCAGAGCTTACACAATTTTTTTCTTGCAATATCCTAAAATGGCATTCAGCTTTGCATATCGAATTTATGCTTCCATTGGTGATTTTTTACTGCAAGCAAATAAATGTTTATTTACTATTTTTACAGTTGAGTGTTTTTGCTTTTATACCTGTGTGTAAGCGTATGTATGTGTGTGTTTGCCCAATAAACAATGTGGCGAAAGTTTGGCAATGATCTTCTTTATGCAATATAAATATTGAACTGAGTACGAACTCATAACCAACCTTAGTTTATATTTTATTGGAAACCCATTTGAAAGCAAAGGCTACTTCTTAGTGGAGAATGACATTGGTCTCCAATCAAGATCAACTTGATTTTACATTCATTAGCGAAGGCGAGACTTAAAAAAGAGAATAAATTGTTTTCGAATTGTTTACCAAGCCCACTGTTTATTGGGTGAATATAAATTCATACATATGTTCATGCATATGTAGGTAAATATGCTTCTGATGTCATTTTCCGGTCTGATATCCTACGCTCTATTTGTGTTTTGAGATTATTTCAGCTTTATATATTTTGACATCGGGTTTTATTAGGAGCGAAATTTAAAAGAAATGCGTAAAAAAGTACGAATACGGTACCTACAAAATAATGGTTATACTATGAAATACGAAAACGATGGCTATTCAACTTATTCATTTAATATTTAGAGTAAGCAGCAAATCTTGCTGTGTAGATTTGGTTAGTTGAGACATAAACTGTATATGAAAAAATCATTGAAAGCAGTTATTAGGAACAAACATATTTTAGTTGCAATTTGAATAACAAAAAAAAAAGTTTTCTAATACTAAAGTTTTATGACAATTTTACGCATTGAATCAAGTTTCTTTAAATACTAAAGGAGAAAATGAATTTAAGAAACTTAAAAATGCCTAAAAATGTAATTGATTTTGAAAATTATATCAACATTTAAAAAATACTCCAAATACCCTTTACATATACATATGTATGTATAAACCTCAAAAATTTTAAATTTTGAGGGAAAAATGATACCTTGAATAAAACCGTAGGACCGTTGTTAAAATTTCAACTTATCAGAATTATGCAAAATTTGTAGTTGGTTTGTTTGACGAAGATGACATAAACACAACAGCCAACTCGGCTAGCGTAGCACAATAGGTATCGTATTTGCTCTGCAACTTCGAGCTCCCGGGTTCAAAGCCTGAGAGAAGTGGTTATGAAAATTAAATTAAAAATAATTTAATTTAATAATCAAAAGAGGTCTAATGAGGAAATGTGGTGATTTCCGTACTATAACTTCAACTATTAAAAACTGTTTTTGTTTTTTCACAAAAATCTTCCATAAACTGGCCTTGAGCTCAATAAAAATTGTATAATTAAAATTTGTAATATGTAAAAAATATTTAATATTAAATTTAAATTAAATAGTTATATGGATACACAATATCAAAAAAAATATATTTTTAGTTAAGCAGTTTAATTTTAGTTGAATAAATACAAGTTTAAGGTGGATACCATTTACTGTTGACTTCGACGCTCGTTTGGGGCGTAATAAAAATTTGACCAAAAATCAGTGGTATTATTGAGCTACGTACAAATTTCATAATTTAAACTCAAGTTAATTTAGCTACAAAACTGCCTACTTCAAAAAAATTCTTTAAGTTAAAAATGTTGATGATTTTTTTAAAATTATTATATGTATATATTGAAAATTAGAATAATATGAGGTGTTTTTGGAGAATGAATTGCAGTCAATAATAGGATAACTAGATCTCCGTTGATATACTGACAAACGAATTTTGTCGCCTCGTCTCAGACGAATTGTGTAAAATTGCAGTTCCTCCATCCAAATGCCACCTGTGTCTATAAATACCTAAATTTTTCCTTCAAGCATAGTTTAAATTTCGATTAGTTAATAACTAAATGTTAAATTTACAAGAATTTATTAGGAATTGAATTAAGAAGATAATCATTTCTGTTTTTGGACTTATTCAAGCTCGACAAAAATATTTAATAAATATCTAATTTTCATTGGTTTTAAAAGGTGAAAATTTGGTTATTTGCCGGCAAAATTTGTATTTAAAATAATCAGTTAAAATTTTACACAGAGCTTTCTGTTTTTTTAGGGCTCTTCTGGGGTGAACCCTTATAAAACTCACCAGGAAAGATATTAGGAGCAGCTAAGTGAACAAACGCGTATACTTACGAGTGTGTGTTTACTCATTTCTCATGTCCGTTTGCAAGTTAACTCGGCATAGGACTCTTAACTCATCACTCTCCTTCAAAAAAAAAAAAAAAAAATTTGCAGAAGCATAAAATTCTAAAGTTTTTTTTTGTTTTAATCTACTGCATATCAATACCTTCGCAGAGCTCATACAATTAATCGTTGCATCGTCCACAGAATTTGCTTTCGTTGAAACCTCAAATATATTTGTATTTATCCCACATGAATGATATCACTCTAATCATTGCCATCTTATTACCACAATCCCAATGTGGTTTGCTGTTGCCATCACAACAGCGTAAGGAAGGAAATAAAATTAAACTACGACGGGCAGGAATAAAATAAGGTGAATAAGTTGTATTTGAAAAGGTTAAGCAAGGGGTTATTATGGATTTTTTTTTAAATTCTCTCGGGTGTGCTATGCTGAATTTTATTTGCATTTTTATGTACCAACAAAGTAGTCAAAGAAAGCAGAGTATCCCACTTCGCGCTCGTAATGGTCGTCAACATCGATGCTTAATGTGGTTCTGTTGTAGTCGTTGATTGTTGTTGGTTCACCTTTTGTCGCTGCTATACGAGGGCAATAATTCTCAAGGGAGTGTAGCAAATATGAGTTTGACATACATTTTTTTTTTGTTGCGCTTGTGAGCTTTTCAAACGACCACTGAGTGGCTTTGTAAAGCGAAAAGTTGGAGTTTGTTTGTTATTTGACTGCTAATATTTTTTTAATTACAAAATATTCTACAAAGTTATTGCTAGTGAAATTTTACTTCGTATATTCAAAAAAACATTTTTCGCTCTGTTAAGAAATTTAGCCCTTTTTCTCTTCTAACGTTAAAAATTGCATATAATGGATAATAAAAAAAGTTAACTGAGAATGCAAAAGAGATTTTGAGATTTTATTATATGAATTCAAATCTATCATTCTTAGTTGAAATCGTTCCGCCGCCAAAAATGTTTATCCATTGTGTTGTGACAACAGCCCTTTTAGAAACTCTTTTGTTTGTAAACCCTTATGGTGTGTTCATATCGCTTAAACCGAAATTAGCACAGCCATAAGAGTAATTTTACTCAAAAAATAAAAAAAAATTGTCAAAACGCAGAGCAAAAAAAAAAAGAAAAAACAACAAACTAACAAAAAAAAAAAAAATTCGGCACTCAACCTACTGGAAATGGAAAAAGTTTTGTTGAATGAATAGAAAATATGGAAATTTTGTGAGGCAACTTAAATGCCCGACTAAATGCTGAAAGTACGGCAAACGATTTGACTTGTGGCGCAATATTGTGGTATCGCTCATTATTTTGGCATTTCGGCTTGTAGGTGGCGTTGCAACACTAAAAAACACAAATGCCAAACAAACTATTAGGTAAAAAGCAAAATATCTAACTATATTCAGGTTTATTGATTTTATGATTTCATGTTAAAAATTTGCATTCTCTACCTCTCTAACCAAAAATTGTAGAAAAACGATTTCCTGTGCTTTAATTCACTACAAGAAAAGAAAATATTGTTGAAAGAAAAAAAAAAATAATTGAAAACTTTGGCTAGAAAGCGCATTACGCGCGGCTATTGTTTGCCTCGCAGTCGCTTGAGACGAAGACAAAACTTAGCTACGTTCTGCTCTCTTGTTGGGGTGCAGGTGCGTATACGTAATGTGTAACATTAAAGGATTTGGGTGTACGCAACGCCACGTTTGCGCTACTTTTTCGGTTTACTTGTAGTTGTTGCCATTTGTTTGCGCTTTCCTGTTTGCCATTGTTTGTATTGCTATACGCGTATTTTGTTTTATTTTTGTTTCTTATTCTTTTCTTTTCTGTACTTATGTATGTAAGTGGTATGGGGTGAACTGTAACCGAGTTAAGCAAAGTCATTGACATTGAAGAATGATTGCTGTGAATTTAGTACCGAAAAGTGTACTTAACCTCTAATGCTTAGATTCATAGATATTTGTTATTTTTTTTTTTTAATTTGCTGCATTGCGGCAGTTGTTGACTTGTCGGTTTAAAACTTGAATGATATATTACTGCTTCTTCAAATGAAATTTGTAAGATTTAAAAATGTATTTTAGTAAAATTCAATTAATAACAAGAATTTACAATTTATAGCTTAAGTATCTTAAGCAAAATTTGTGGTGTTCGTCTTAAAGTTGTAGCGAAAATTGCGGGGAATACCGACTCCAAACGGCAAATGTAATTCATGAGCAGCTTTTTCATGGCATAGATATCATCGTAGGTTTACTATTACCTGTCGAGTGGCGACCGCTATTAGAGAAAAACTTTCCTTGGCTGAGATTTGATTCCCGAACTCGACCACTTTTTCAGTGAAATTCTGTTATAAAGCCGCAATTGCATTCGTATAGTTTGAAAACAGACTGAAGGAGAATCCATTACAACGCCTTTGCATTTTGTCACATTTTTCACATTTAAATTTTACCCAAATGATGAATAATGATAACAATTTAAAGTGCGAGGATGAATATTTCCTTGTACTGTTATGGTCAACGTTTGTTGGGTGCATTTGTTTCAGATAATATCCAAAAATGTTGAAACAGTTTAGTCTACAAACTTCAAATTTGACAAAGAACAACAAAGAACAACAAATATTCACTACAAATACCTACAAACAAACAAAAAACAGATTTAGTATCTTTCTGTCATACACAGAAGTAAAACTTTTCCAAAACTTTGCTGAATAATTTACGTGCGCATTATCGTACTCATTTTCGGATGAAAGCTTTACAATCAATCAAACATACTCGTATCATGGGAACATCGGGAGAGGTAAAATGTTTAACTACAACCTGCAGTTGATTGCCGTTTTAAACATAATGATCGCCCAAGCAAATGGCAAATGAAATATACTAAACAATAGTACGGCACAAAAAAAAAAAAAATCATCGGTAACATCGTTACCATTGCCATTACCATTATCAACTAGTGTTTCCATTAGCAGCATCAGTAACGATAGGAGTACCCGTAGCAGCATAGAAAAAAAAGGAAATGTGTGATATAGAGCACACACACTTATATACATATGTATATTCTCGTACATACTTACGTACAGGCTTACATGTTTGCTATATACATACTTACAAGCATTTCCGTCATAAGGAAAATCATATGACATACATAAGTATGCTCGTATCGATGTATGTATTTTTGAGCGGTTGCCTCGAATGCGGCTGGCAAATGATGGAATACCAATATATTTGCAATCAATCAATCTAACAAGCATATAAAAAGCATAGACGAATAATAATAATAACAACGACACCACCAGCAGCCAGCCATTCAATGACTCAGCGCACAAATCAGTCAAGCAAGCCAACAAGCAGCCATAACTAATGCCAAGGGATATTTTCAATGCGCACACACAACTTATACATACAAACATACAAACATACATGCACACTCGTACATGCATGCACATGCGAGTAAAAAAATTTAAAAGGAAATGTGATGGCGTTGAAAATGGCGATGCCCATGGGTTTGATGAATATGAAAATATGTGTTCAATAAAAAAAAAAAAAAAAAATACATGTGTCTGTGTGTGTAGGTACATTTTATATGTAGACATATGTAAAAGTAAACAAATATGCTGAAAGATTGATGTAGATTTAAGTATGAATGAAATTATTGGCAATATTTTTTATATTTTTTTGACTATGGAGAGTAAGCAATTTAACACACTTCACATGCTGGGAGTGGAGTATATTAAAATAAGAGAGTTTTAATATTTGCATGTCTAAGAAATGGGTCTATAAAGGGTCCATGTGCTTAACATATTTTTAAAGCCAAATAAAATAAGTAATAAATTTTATAAATTTGTATGTAAGCTTATGAAAGTGTTTGAAATCTCTTAAGGGTTGATGACAAAAACGCATGTTCGTTTTAAGCTCATTTTATTTTGAAACTACAAATACAATTTAATCAAAAGTTTTTAAGTTTTTTCATCGCATTGCATATTTAAACTTATTTCGTATCTTCTTTTTTTCAAAATGAAGTAAAGTATTAGTTTGAAAGTAAGGTGATTTTAAGTACTTCTCTGTATATAATCCTTGAAGCTATGAACTTTAAAAAATGTGATGGTCGAAAGATACCATTCTAATGGACTTACCAATTGTAAGATTAGATTGAAATTCTAAGAATTGTGAATAAAAGTACATAAAAACAAAAAAAAAAAATGGAGAGCTACGTAAATATTGAAAAGCACTTGGAAAGAAGAATCTTTGTGCCTATACAGCTAATCGATTGGAGTGAAACTTCGAGAAAATGCAAAAATCACTCCAAAAACATTGCGAAATACATTTGAAAGAATTGAAGTATACAAAGTGATAGAAAGCCAAAGCTTTCCATGCATTCTGAGATGACGCCGCCAGAGTAGCGGTATCCTGTTCGGTGATGATCTTTAATTCGCTGCATCAAGACCAAAATACGTAGCATCGCCACATTACATCAGCTTATATTATATTGTCTTATGACATAATCATGACGTCACATCACATTCACATCGTACTTCACATCACATCGTCACATAACATCATATTGTTACATCGGATCATCTTATCATAACACCACATCATACAACAACACATCACACTATCACATCATGTTATCACATGACGTGATCACACCAAATCATCACATAACAACACGACGTCACTGCACATCGGCACATACTAATATCACTTCACATCATCGAATTATATAAAAAATCTCGTGATATCACATTCACATCGTACATCACATCACCATATCACTTCACATCAACACAAGTAGTTATCTGCTTTGAACAACGTTAATGGCAAATGCAACCATTTCGGAACTCTATTTATAAATTTCAATTAAAAAAATCCATTAATATATTCGGAATACCATATATTTATACAACATGAAGTGATTATTTATAGGTATTTTGTTCAGTAAAGATTTAAAACAAATCAACTGTCAAAAGGCCGTGCTATTTTTTCACTACAATTTGAAATTTAATCATGGAAATTCTTAGTCCATCACTACTTGTTTGGCCTGAATAACAATAAAGATATGAAGAGCAGTAATTTCGTTTCAGTCAAATGAAATTATTGCTGCAGTGAATGAGCGGTAAATATTTCTTACAAAAAAAATAAGTAAATCTAATCAGGTAGTGAGAGTAAATGGTGACGATTATCGCGTTTTTATTGTACATTTTTTTTGTAGAGAAAAATTATTTTTATACACAAATTTGGGTTTCGTTTTAACCTTTTCTCTAAAACCTCATACATTGGTCTCTAAATTCGCCGAGACTGTTCTTTTCCTGTCGCATTCTCAGTATGGTATGCATACATACGAACGTATGTATGTGTGAATGTATGTATAAAGTATCCAGTCCATCCGCCAAAATCGAGTAACATATTTTGAGTTGATGTTGAGAAATTTACGAGCGTTTTATGCGTTGTCCTAAAGTATACTCGCATGCCAAATGCACTCTTATGACGGCAAGTGTGTTTATAGTTCTGGGACCACACATATACGAGTTTGTGTGCAAATGTGCGCACTTACTCTCATTTCCGTCTACATATTTACAACTGCTGTTATAGGCACATTTCCTCCTGTTTGTTGCCATTGTGGCAAATGGAAATGCTTCACTGACAAGTCATTTGTACACAAGCGTGCAATAAATATTACAACCACAATAAATGTGATCCCATAGCGGTGACAAAAAAAATAATAATAACAATCAAAATAGCAGTAACAAATAATGACAACCTGCTGAGAGCAGTTCAGCTTAGCAAAATCTACCCTAAGGTGAATGTAAAAAAAGGGAGATTTTACATTTAAATGTTAAGTTGCTTGCTTGCCCGTAACTATTACTGCAGCAGGTAAAAATCCCAACTATGCAGGTTTTTAAGGGTCAGCCAAGTGGAAGGGTTTGAGGAAACATTAAAGTAACTTGCGTTTCTTCTTGATGAATCTTATTTTGTCTATCTCACTCGTGCGCCACATCAAGACTTAAGGCGAAGCTAACTCATTTATCATTTAAGCGTTCGAATGTAGACCTTAACAGCTGTTTGGCTGCATTATTTCTTTGTTGGTGTAAAACGCTAAGAGTTCACCAATGTGTTGAATTAGGTTTCATATTTTCTCTTTTAATTTTTATTTTAGTTGTACACAGAAGTCCTTCATACCTCTTGCATTTCTTGGACATCTGAATTTTGCGGTACTGAGTGAAAGCGTGAGGAAGTGCTCCCTACATAACTCAAGTCTACTTGGACGTCTGCTACCAGGTTTTCGTTCTCAAATTTACAAGGAAAAAAGCCCTGTCGTCGACGAGCTCTTTAAACTCACATCTTGCCGACCACCTTTATTGTTTAAATATTTATTAAGAGACAATTAAGTAGTCAAAACTTTTTATTTTTTGGGTAACGTATAATTCATATTCTAATAATAAACATACACATTTATATCTCTTTACTTTCGAGATCAACCATTTAACTTCACATATTTCTTGGTTCTTGGTGCTTTCGACAAACGTAAATGCACTGAATTAATGTCATTAATCTCCTAGAGCGAGGGGACTAATACTTTGTAAAAAGCAAACATTACAACACACCCATCAAATATCGCCTGATGCCGCCCCCAAAATAATTTATCTCTTATTAATTGAAGTTGATGGAATAGTTCACTTCATTTTGACAGAATTATTTGGCATCTTGGAAAAAAGTCTAATATTATTCACTGCAAAAAAAAATATACTTAAGGGCAGACAAATTGTTTTAGTAAAATGTGTCGTATCACTAATTGATATTATAAATTGCATGTCATTTATGGGCACATAATTTTTTTGGTTTTTTGTTTCATGTGTGTTTTCGTTTGGTTTGTGACAGCCATGTTTACAGGCAGCGATGTACTTTGTGGGGGCTGATTTACAGTTCTAAAGATAAGTCACCAAAAGCTATAGAAATGCGTTATTTACTTTTAAATATTCGGTAAATAAAGTTTGCCAGACCAAAATTAAAAAAAAAAAAATAAGTAAAAAAGGCTTCATACCTTTTATGAATGAAATAACTGTATGGGAGCTGTATGTTTTATTTCTCTGTTTTTTATGACTTCCTCTGCCAATGCATTGTTAATAATAACTGATATCTGTTTAAAATTTCAAAACTTTAGCTGATTAAATGAAGGAATTAAGACACAAAATGCAATATCAGAAAAATCGGTTGTTTATGGAAAATTTCAAGTCTTCAGCTGCTTAAATGAAGGAGTTATGAAGCAAAGTATAATATATGAACAATCGGCTCTCATATACGTTATATTCGTCTGATCTGACAAATGTCTAATAAATTATAAAATGGCACCTGACTGTCAAACGGACAGACGAACAAACGGACACAAGCGGGCATGGCTTAATCGACTTAGCTCATCATTCTAACCATTTCGGATTTATTTTTGATAGTCTAACTTTACATCTGTTACTTACAAACATCGGACCAAACTTAATATAACCATTCAATGAAAATTATAAAACTTACTTTAAAACCAAATGTAATCTGTAGCTTTTTGAAGCCAGCACATTTGTAGTACTACATTTAAATATTCCACATAACTGCATACTCAAAGTACTTTTAAAGGCACTCATTAAAAAGATTTAAAGTGTCGTTAAAATGTTAAAATTTTCCGCTATTTCCCTTCGCAGGCTTGAACAGCGCCCATAACATCGACCTCTAAAACAGTTGCAGTTTTGTCAATGATTAATCATTTAAAAGAACGTTAGAAGTTTAATAAAATTATTCTTACATTTTTATAAAAAGAAGCAGCTCAATCGATCTTGTGTTGGTATTAATTCGACCAAGTGATTTATCTGATATTAATTTAAACATTTTGGTTGTTTTCGACCTATTTAATTTCATTATTTTATTTTTTAAATGAGCTAAAGGCCAATTTTTGTTGGAAAAATTAGAGAAAAAAAAAAACAACAACACCAAAGCGGTAGAAGGTATAGTACTATTTCGAAAATCACCACATTTCCTCATCAGACTTTTGTTTTGAGAAAATCAACTACTTTTTACAAATAAATATATTGGTACATGAATTGAACTAATTGACGTTTAATAGTACAGTGAAAATGGTACAAAGATCACGTGCATCAAGTTTTTTACGTCAATTGCTTTGAACGTAGAACGTTTGATGTTCGAGTTGTGGTAATAGTTCGTCTGCAAAATTATGGCTGCAAAAAGGACTAACTTAGAACCATTGAAAATTATGCAAACAAATGTTTAAAAATATTTCCAAAGTAACTGTTTCTTGGTCAATATTAAGATAAGGCGTTTGAGCCCCTAAAATTTCCTCTTCGGTGCGTTAATGCTGTCAGTAATAAAACGCAACTTGACAAGCTACAAATCTTTGGCTTAAAAGTGGGTAAATGATTGTTATTAAAATATTATTTTAATTATTAGCAGCTATTTATCTATTTCATTTATTTTCATTCAGCTATCGCCTATACATAAATACGTTTTCCTTTGGCATAAATTCAAATTCAAAAATGAAAATCTGCAAATGAACACTTTTCAAATCAACATTATGTCTTATTTGTATTCATTTCAATCAATCATTGCACGAATTTCCTTGCTTAACTTCCTCTAGTACGCAATGCCACCACCGTACTCGATTTATGTAGCCATCAAGCTTACCCTTTGCTCATAGCTTCAGTTATTTAAAGAGCCAACGGTTGACCGCAAACATTTTCTCAGCACTCAAATCGCACACCAACTTGACCGCAACCCTAACTATTGGCATTAAACGCTGACCAACTGTGGCAAGCAAGTGAAAACAATTCGAATTGGTAAATAGTTTACATACAAGTAGAAGGCATACATGTATGTATGTATGTATGTAGAGGGATGCTACTGGCGTCAGGCGGTCAAACCGATGCGTGACACACTCACATCGCAAATAAATCAATCAAATGACAAATAAGCACCCACAACAATTGTCAAACGAATGTTTGTCAGGCGGCTGGCTGATTCGACTGCCCCACACTAACAGACAGCAGACACAATGGCAACAACAAACGACAGAAGCATTCGGAACTTGCTGCTACTATCCGTCCATATGAAATACCATTTCACACTGCAGCCAAATACTCCGCGTAACTACTGTGAATTATAACCTCACATTTATCCTGCTTAAGTCGTCGGCCTGGTCGTTGTGCTCAAGTGGTGGCGGGCAATCGGTGGCACAAACTCGTTCTCATTGCAATAAACTTTCACTTTTCGCATTTACAGTTCAAGTGTTGTCTGGGCGTTCGGCGGTTTTTTTTGCACAACGAGCGAAGCTCAATCCTTCGTAGTGGCATCCTTTTTGCCAGGACATGTCGTTGATTGCGTTTGCAGGCCGCATTGATTGCCAACAGATGTTGGACATTTTTCTGCTGAAGTCGAAGGGTTGAAATTCTTTTGCAATGCGAAAGTTGATGCGCTGTTCGCCGGTTTATGAGTGTGTGTCTGCGTTTGCGGCCTGTTTGTGCGAAATTTCTTGTGGTATGTTATTTTCTTCTATTGTTTTGTAAGTGATTTAGGCATTGCAGCTATAATTTATGATCACAACTTATTGCCCATTCGTTGAGTCAGCAATTCTTGTGCTCGGTTAAGTGTACATGTAAATAAATTAATTTTTGTCTTTGACAATTTATGGAAAGGCTTAAATGTTGAGTAGGTTGCGTTGTTGCTGAATTTATTAATTACTTGTGTATTTTTAAATTATCAATTTATTTTAAGCAGCTAAATGAAAATTATTATTGTTTGTTTTCGTAATCATACCTTCTATGCCACTTAAAAGCAACTGCCCTTTTCCTGCAAACGAAGCACAGCAGATCAAACTTTTTCTACGTCGAGTGCTTTCACAAAGAACAACTGCATCGGCTACAATGCACCCCGAACCCCGGAGACATTCATGTAACTTAATTTAAATTATTGTTGAATTTTATGAATTTTCTTGCCACCTTTTGGTTTCTTATGACAGAGAAACAAAATCAAAGGCAGCAGCAATTTGTAGCCAACTGAAACTTGATCTTTCTAATGAATCTTCATAATTGAATGGGCTTAAGATGTGTGTTCAATAAAAATCTAAAGATTCTTTAACCAAATTTGACAAATTTATGAAAATTGTGTGATACATATATTTTTAGCTAAATAAAATATAATAAGTGATCAAAATTTGAGAAACGCGCTTTAATGTGTTGATGTGTAATTCATTTAGTTTATTATTTTGAATTTTTAAACTTTTAAGGAAACTAAAAAACAGTCAGCGAATTGCATTAAAATTTTAAACTATTTGAGTTTTTATGGGCTAATTTTTTTTTCGAAATTTTAGCAGTTTTGTCCATAAAAAAATTAATAAATTGACTTTATCTATTAAACTACACTTTGTAGGGCTTATAAACTGAAAACAATATACTATTACTTCTTAGAAAAACATTTGAAATTTGGTTGAAAATTTAGTTATTTTTTTGAATTTATTTTTGATCTATATAAATTTTGGAATTTTTTATTAGGTTTTTGGTGCGTGCTGAAACATAGTTCCGTCAACTATCGCAATTTGAGATGGAGCTGGTAAAAATTTCAAGTTTTACATATTCCTCAATGAAGACTTAGAAAATTTGAACATTAATGCTACTTACGAAATTTCGAAGTTAATAAAAAAATTAAAAAATGTCATTATTTAATCGCAACTTCACGAGTTTTAAGATATCTCCACTTGCTGACGCGACAGTGAAAATTTAAAAATTGAATACATATCCTTTACTAGTGTTTATTTAAATAGTTATAGTAATTTATTTTTATTTAATGTTTTATTACTTTTATTATTTTTGGTTTTAAGTTTTAGTAGAATACATTTTTTTATATTTTATTTATTATTTGAAAGTAGATTAATTCCTACATTATTTTTAATTTTAGGTTGAGGTTATCAACTTGAACATTTACAAGCTGGTGTTTATTTATTATTTGATACGTTATTAGTTTCGTTACCTTTACTATTAGGAGTTTTTTATTTATATAATAATTTTATAACATTAAATTATTTTTTAATAAGTAATTTCATAATAAATTAGGATTTATTATATTTATCAATAATTTCATCTATGATTACCTAAAGCTCATGTTGAAGCACCTGTTTCTGGTTCTATAATTTTAGCAGGTATTTTATTAAAGTTAGATGGATATGGATTAGTACGGTTTTTTATATGTCTACAATTTACTGGTTTACAATATAATTATATTTGCATTAGATTAATTAAAGGTGTTTTAATTAAATTGGTTTGTTTACCTCAAACTGATTTGAAAGCCTTTATACTTATTCTTCTGTTGCTCATATAGGAATCGTTTTGAGAGGTTTAATAACTTTAACTTATTGAGGATTTTGTGGTTCATATATTTTAATAATTGCTCATGGGTTATGTTCTTCTGGTTTATTTTGTTTAGCTAATATTACATACGAACGATTAGGTAGTCGTAGTTAATTAATTAATAACGGTTTATACAATTTTATGCCTTCGATGACTTTATGATGATTTTTATTAAGTTCTTGTTATATTTTGCTGCTCCACCTTCATTAAATTTATTAGGAGCAATTTCTTTATTAAATAGAAATGTAAGTTGATGTTGATTAACTATAATTTCTTTATCTTTTTGTCTTTCTTTATTGCAGCTTATACTTTATATTTGTGTGCTTATAGACAACATGGAAAAATAATTTCTGATATTCATTCATTTAGAATAGGAAAAATTTAAGAAATATTTTTACAATTTATAGATTGATTTCCTTTAAATTTCTTAATTTTAAAAAGAGATATTTGTATTTATTAATTTTTTCTTATTATTTTTGCAAACTCACTCGAAATT
Source organism: Philophylla caesio (assembly GCA_963971545.1). NCBI lineage: Eukaryota > Metazoa > Arthropoda > Insecta > Diptera > Tephritidae > Philophylla > Philophylla caesio. The sequence continues at coordinate 95,473,628 of OZ020606.1, read as the reverse complement.
TATGCAAGTATTTTTTTCTTTATATAATTTATTTTCAATAATTGCACTAAGCTCTCTTGAAAAAATACTTTACAATAAAGATATAAAATGAAACTATTGATTAAAGTTGCATGGGCTTAAAGAAACGCCATAATTTTAATAAAACCCAGATGGCCGACGACAACAATGCATGTCATTTAATGGACTTTATGTTTTGTGACATAGTACTTATTCTTTGCATTATGTAATGTTTGTCATTATTTACATCGAAATAAATACTAAATTTTTTTTATATAAAGTATAGTGAAATGCTAAACATGGCGTTCGTGAATTGACACATCTTTCATGCAAAAATTCCTTACAACATTTTGAATTTTACGTGTTAATGAATAATATAAATTCCGATCAATTTCAATAAAAAGGAATGAAAAGAAGATTAATAGTAATATTTCGAAAAGCTTTGCCACCTTTTGAGAAGACAAACAAAACTAAATTAAACTTAAATAAATATGAAAATTTGTGTGTCAAATGTTTACATGTCAATGTTATAAAAGTAAAAAAAAATTAAAAATATTGTTATAAAGTTGTAAAATGCTCTTTAGATACGTTCATACATTCATAAATAGTTTTGTTGGTGGCGCAATTCCACTTTATATTTTTTTCCGGTATCACAAAAACTATTTTCTTTGAGAGCTTTTACCGCAAGATTTCAACCTTAAAAGTCAATTTCATGTCATCTTTGTCTTTTCATTCTAATACTCGTACGAGTATATATCGCTTGCCAATTCTCCAATCGAAGTCAACGCTTACTGAACCACTTTTTTTGTTGTGCTTCTAACAATTCGCAGTCAAAAGGATGCGCACTCTCTCATGCAACTGACTTTCCTTGGGCTCTGCTTCATGTGTACATTGTTTATGTATATACATACATACAGTCATATATGTGTATGTATGTATGTACATATGTATGTGTCACGGTTTACGTATGCATCGTAGCCAATATCCACTTCCGATTGCAATTCACTTTAATACTTTCAAATTATTTTGTGGTAGAATTAGTTTCGACATGCTCAAGCGCTGACATACACATACACACATATGTACGCACATATGTATCATTTGTTATGTACGGAGCAGAGATTTGCTTGAGGAAATAACCTATTTTAGAAATTGGCAAGGAAAGGAGGCAAACAAACAAAAAACAAAAAAAAAATAAAAAATTGTACCCATTAAATATTTTCTTATACCCACTCGCTCGTGTAGCGTATAGAGCGAGCACGTGCCTGTCTTCAGCACTTGCAACTGCTGCGGTCGACTTGAGTACTTGTGTTGTGGAAATTGAAACTTATCGGCAGAGAGAAAACCACAAAATAAATCAATTATAAATCTGAAACCGCATGAGTAGTAGAAAAGTGTGGTTATACGATGGAGAAGCAAGCGATCAGAAGACAATGCTGTGCAGATAAAGGTCTGAAAAAAATCACTGCAATGAGAAACACAATTCATTCAATATCCCAAAGAGTGTGTAGAAAATGCCACACAAAGACATTATTGTGGCATAAAGTGGTTGGTGGTGAGGCAGGAGTAGGTAATTGCCGAACCGCCGTAAGCTGTGCACACAAACAAAAAAAAAATAGAAAAAAAGGTGAGCTAGCTCTACTTAAATGGCTTGCTGTGACTGCAGATGAAATCAATTTCACATGCAAACCCAAAATCTATGCCAAACAAAAAAAAAATAAAAAAAAACTTGAAAAGAAAACAAACAGAGATGACGAGAATCGCAAGGCAAAAATAGAACCTTCACTTGTGTAGAATAATCATGGCGACTTAACAAAAAAGCCACTTAAGTGTACATTGAGGTATTGAGGAAGAGCATTTTAAATACACAGCCTGGTTGACTTGAGCTGCTAAAATATAGATAGACTCCACACACACTCACAGACTCAAACGTCAACGCTCACGGATTACCTTGACGTGTTGTAGGTGTGGTTGTGTGTGCATACATACGTGATGACAGTTCTAACGTTTCCTTAACTAAATCGTGCCCATAAAAGCACACACACACACAAACACACACACACAAGTTCATATATATTTTGTATGTGTATTTGTAACTGCCACGCATAATGTTATTTATCCAGCTTGTTTGGTTACTCCTTCGTCTTGTTTGTTTATTTGTTTGTTTGTTTACTTGCGTTGAGTGATTGATTGAAATAATGATGAATAAAGGCGCATGAGATTCCAACAATTTTAACAGCAATAACAACAACACTAACTATGGCACTACTTTATATTGAAAATCTGTACAGTTTATTTTTATTTATTTTTTTTTTATTTAAATCACTTTTCGATTAGAATGCATTTATTCTCTTACAAAAGCTTTGAATATACATAGATATTTCAAACTCTTTAAAAAAATTATAATGCAACAAAACTTTTTTGAATTTTACACCTTTTTAAAAATTGTTTTTAGAATTTTATTGAGTATGCAGTTTGTGCCTCTTTTAATTTAACTGATTGATGTGCTTATTACCGTTGAATTTTTTTAAAGACACTTTTCCGTATATTCTTTAATAAAAAAATATGGAACTGAGAGAAATTGCAGAAGAATCTCAAATTTTTTTTTTTTTTAAATAAATGGTAGCCATTAATCACTAGATGCTTGCACTCAATTGCACTAAAATTAAATGAACGATACATCTGCATACTCAAAAATATTTTTTACAAATTCCAATTAAGTGTGAAAATTCGATTGATATGGTTTTCGTTAAGGGACGAACTATATATTAATTGAAAAAAATAATTAAAATTAAATCAATGCAAGTAAATTATCAAATAAAAGTAGTGCTCTAACTATTTGACGTGGTGTATTATTAACACTTATTGAATGATTCAACGGAAAATCGTTACAATTTAATTATATGTATATTGTAAAAGTGAGAGTCACACGCACACACAAACAAATGTACGCTGTCAGCCGCTCTCAGTTGTTGCTGGATATTCTATTTGCCTAGATGTGATATCAGATATTTTCATTTGTACGCCGTTTTGAGTGCAGTAGATGAAGTATATTGAAGAAATTATTCGGTAGCACTCGTAAGTGACTTGGCGTATGAGTAACATGTGAGCATTGAAGTTTACAAGAAATATATAAAAAAATTTTGAATTCACGTTTTTTTTGTGGTTATTAATTTAATAGCCAGAAATTTGCAGGCTTATTAACTCGATCATAAATGTGTACATATGCATGAATATTAAGGGAAAGCGTGTGCCCATATGTTTTAATTATATAAAACATATGTCCGACAGACGACAAATCACTTCAATTTACTCAGTAGGTTGTGTTCAAAATACGCGAGCGATAGTACAAAAAACTATCGTCTCTATTCTTATATTCAATGAGCATGATTATAAGGTAACTTACTTAAAAGTAAAGCTTTCAGTATGCCTTGATCCAAGTATTCTAAAATTTTTTGTTTTTTTTCCCCAAAATGGTTTTTGATCATAACTCGATATTCCAATGAGAATACTGACCTTAACAATAATCTGCTTCAAAGTAAGTTTTCTAAATCGCGATTTCTTGGTGTTTTCTTCAGAGTCATTCATTCGTTCATCTACCTTGAAGCAAAGTCCTTTTGGTTCGGTTTTAAATGGTACCGTTGATCACTTGATCACTCTTGCTTCTACTAGCATTACTCTTTGTCAGCAAAAACCTAAAAAAATAAGTAACGTTTTCTTTAAACAATATCTCCTCACTATCACGTAAGGTATACACATTGAAAACGTATACTTGTATAAAATAAGCATCGAAAATGGCCATCGTCCTTCACTACCATTATGTTGACGTAGGTTAAATACTCGTACACCCAATTTCGAGTACGCTTACCCAATCGCATTTCATATGCATTTATGAGATAACTTCTTACGTATGTATGTATATACAAATATTGTATATTTGTTGTGTAAGGCTACAAATATACATAAATATTTGTACATATATAAGTGAATACAAATGTGAGTGCCGATATGCAAATGCCATTGGCTCCGCAGTCAGCGGCATCAATTCGAGCCGGCGAAATGGACGACAAGTGATTGTCGCTTGACTGGAGCGCATTGGCCTGCAACCGAGCAGCTCATACATGAATATTTACTCCATATCACATTCGCGTGCAAATATTTGGATACAAAAACGTATATTCTACTATAGACACATTTTGAGGTTAAAACCCCTTCAAGAATAAAATGAAAAAAATTCTTAAATTACGAAACATATTTCCAGTGCTTTGATTTATTACTATAACTCTCAACTAAAATAAATAATTTTTAAGGAAAAAATTTTTTCTGATAAATTCTGCTTGTTATGAAGCCAAATAATAAGAAACTTTGAAAAATTATCAGTTCCGTCACATTTATGATATCATGTAATTGTATGATTGAAAGTTGTGATGCAATCGAGAAAAATCATATAATGCAACAGTATTTTTTTTTTTTATTATTTCCAGTGCTAAATTCTATCTTAACTAAGACATTATTTTTATTTATTTTTCAATTAACACATCGCTAATTCTCTAGCAAGAACCATTAAAAACAATTTTTTAAACTTTACAAAATATTTAGAAATCACTACTCAAAATTTCTTCAGAACTTTAAAAAATTTTTTTTTTAATTTTTTGGAGTTTGCTGAGCTCATTAAATTTTAGTATAATAAATTACTAATTTCTAGCGACACTCTTTCGCAATTCCTTCCATATAAAAAGTTATTGCGATTATTCGTTGTATGAATGAAACTGCGAAGAAAAAAATTTCAAAAATCAGTGAAACTTTTAGACACTTGAAACTTGCACTTTCTCACATTAAATAAAAAGAACTGCATACTCAAACAAATTCTAAACACATTTTTAATGCAATTTTGTTAAATCATTGTACATTTTGTAAATAGTTTAAAAAATGATGTTTGTGATTTTTCTTACTGAATGAACAATATTTTAAATAAAAAGTCGAACAGGCACAAACAAGAGTTCCTGATGATGATCTCAAATTGAGGTCGAAATGTGGACAGTTAAATACAAAAATAAACAAACATCGAAGTTTATTTAATTTAGGGGTCTCGAGCTTGAAAAATAAAAATTGTTCAAAAATGAAAAAAATTTAAATTAATTAGAAGATAAATAAAGCGAATACATTCTTTAATTTTTTTTCTACTTTTTTTGGTGAAATCCTATGATTGTTAAGTTGAAAAAGATGCAAGTTTAAACTGACTTGAAATAAGTCTTAATTTTTCGCTTCTCGGAAATTTTTTTTTCTTATACTGAATGATCGAGATTCGGTTTGCGCTACTGTTTTTTTTTATTTGTTCATCGACACTTTTTGAATTATCGCAGTGTAACTTAAAACCTAGTGCAATAAATCTGCTTAAAATTATTATTTCGTCAGGAAATACCGATTCGAAAAAGTACATAGTACTCCGTTTAGTACAGACATTTATACTTAGTGCTTACATTCAGCGATATATAAAATAAAACTAGACTTTATGAATTGTTAAAAATAAATCGGGGAATGAAGATGGTTAAGTGATAAAGGGTGTTCGCTTAAGTCTGCTCAATGAGAGATGATATCATAGCTGAACTTTCTGAGAATAAACGAAATTTGTATCTGAGACACTTCTATTGCATCATTTCTGCCCCGCAATACATCGTTTAGTGTACTATTTTTTTTTCTCACTAGGTCATTGTAAATGTGTAACTAGTACCAACATTTATAAGTAAAAGGGATTTTGTTCGGTGCGTAGAGCTTTTTCTGCGAAAATTGTTGCTGACTTCTGTTTTTTTTCGTGCACTCGGCTTTTTGCACTTTGTACATGTTATAAGTTCTGACATTGCATTTGAACAAAGCGAATTTTAAAATAGTCCACTGATGAATGCACCAACGAAATTGATGCCAGCATACGAGCATATCGGCAAAAAATTTTAATTTTATTCTTTTTGCTTTCCAAACGTTGAAAGATTAAAAAAATATAGTAAAAGCGAAAAAAACATATATTCTTGATTTTCGCAATGGTTTTAATGACAGTATCTATTTATTGAAATCTGTTTATTAACTTTATGGTAATCAAAAATCTTACGAATTAATATTGAATTTTATTATTTCAAAGTTTTACCATTCACTCGAAAGAGTGCCAGAGTACATTAAATGCCGGGTACATGAGAATAGTCCATTCCAAAGTGGACATTACTTAGCAAATAATGACTTTATATTAATTGTACTTTCCTCGTGTGCAGTTAACATTTATTTATTTATCTATAGCAGCTATTACAGCTAACATTTGAAGATTTTTAGCCCAAAGTGATAACTGAAACAAAACATGATGCATCGAAAAAACAAAAAAAAAAAACAATAAGAATAAAATATTAATTTAACATTATTGATACTCTCCTTTTTCCTTTATTTATTGATTTCAGTCTACAGAAAAGATACTTACAGACTAATTGACAATCTTAATTTAATAAAGAAAATAGGTACAATTTAAATCAATGTAAGTTTACATTAAGCATGTTCCTAATATCTCTTTCAGAATTATACATTTTAAGAAAATTATTAAGATGTGGGCAATTTGTGCTGCCATTGACCAACTTATAAACAAAGTGTGGTGAAAAACCAATTCTTCTCTCATGTAGAGATTGCATACCAAGTAATTTTCTTCTGCAGTTTTATGAAGGAAGATCATCTTGCTAGTGCAACTTCAACAGAGCAAATTTAGTAAGAATTCTTTAAATCTTTTCCATTATGTTTGAGTGGGTAAGGATTCCAGATCGAAGAGCAATTGTCCAAACGACTTCTCACTAAAGAAATAAAAAGCGTTTTTAAAGTAGTGGGATCCTCGAAGTCTTCAGTGTTCATTCATATGATCTCAAGCATAGCGAATGACTTAGAGACAAAATAACTAAAAAGTTTTAAAAAATAAAGTTTTGAATCCAAAAAAAATTAAACTCCCATGTCTTTATCTTCATAGCTACGTTCAAAAGAGTGATGACCTAGAACGTAGTTGGAAACAATACTTACTGACTTCTTGGAGTAAATAACAACGGAGCATTTTTTAATAATAAGATAAAATTTATTGTTAATACACCATTTCTCAATTGCCATAAGGTCAGATTGAAGACTCATACAATCTACCATATGGCGAGTTGTTAGGAATAGCTTGACGTCGGCGGCAAACATTTAATATTTACAAAACTTAAAATAATTCGGCAAAATGAATGAAATAGCAAAGGTCCAAGGTGAGTACCTTGGGGTATGTTTTTCAACAAGCCTACGATCATTAAAGAAAGTAAAGCAAATATCGAGGAGCTTCCCACTTAAGCTTTTCCAAAAGTATCGCATGGTCAACATTATCGAATGTTTTAGAAAAGTCTGTGTAAACGATGTCCATTTGAGATTTTTGTTTTAGAGATTTTATTCTATGATTCGTAAGGAGATTTACTTAAGTAGAGGTTAGTTTTTGTTGACCTTTCCGGAAAGAACGCATGCTCTTATTCTGAAATAGCACTCTGAACGTGAACAAATAATTAAGTTTTGATTAGAAAGTCAAACTGCTACAAAAGTATAAATATTATATTTTTAAATATTTTTTTATCTAGTACTGCCTTTTTAGTTTAAAATATTTTAAAAGTGATAATAAAATAAAAATAAACACAGAGGATCACTGAAGTTTTTCTGGCATAAATAACTTTATCTTTGATATCTCGCACGGTGTTACATTTAGTCCAGTAAAAATAGGAAACAGCAATGATTTTATTAAAAAGAAATAATTCAATCTATTTAATGAAAATAATTAAACGAAATAAAATTTCATATTTTTCTTACGTTAACGTTAATATGACAAATCAGTGGTTTCCTTTTCAGTTATCCTTTCGCGACTGTTCTGCGTGCGTTGATTAGTTAGATGCAATGGAAAGAGAATGACTGCGAATATTCAGCCACGAAAATTTCGAAACGCGCTGGAATAATTCTCGGCGCCACTCTTCAAAATATTGCTTATTCTTATCGAAAAATTATGGTCTCTAAATTAAAACAAAATAAAAAATGTTTTATTAACTTGTACAATCTGAAATATATTGGTTTACAGACACAAACTTTAGTTCTGGTGCAAGCGGACAAATGTTATTTCCGCGCCATGTAAATGGCATATCGAAAAAAATTCGCATATGAATAAATACAATTAGCACTAACCTTACAGCGTCTTATATTTCGGCAGATTTAAATAATTTTATTTAATTGAGTCCACTCGTAGAACCACTCCGAGGTTCCTTGGTTTAAACCTGGTAAACGGTGATAAATAAATAGAAATAAATAAATAAAAAAAGTCTGATGAGGAGATGTAGTGATCTCCGAAATAGCGGCTATTACTTCTATCGCTGAAACTGTAAATATATTTTTCAAATAAATTCTTTCATAAACTGGCCTCCAGCTCAATAAAATTGTCAATTATGAAATGTTGATAGTTTTCGCACTCTATCGATTGATTTATTTCCATAAAATTTGTTATAATAACACTGTTACTCTAAAAGAGAGTATATAAGAAAGGCATTCAAACTGCGGAACTATATTTAGACATTTTTAAAAAGACGCTTGCAAACCTTGCTGTACTAGACGAAATACCGCGCGTTGTTTTTGAATGAAGGATCAATGAGTTGAAAAATTGTGTAAATAAGAACTGAAAAATGAAACAAAATATAAAGAAAAAAGGAAGCGCACACAAAGCCAATTTACAGCTTCTTAGCTCAATTTTACGCTTTGTGGCCACCACCAAAACACAACGCCATTTGCTTTTTTGTCTTTCTTCTTTTGGCACTGACCAACGAGCACCACAGACCGCTACTCGGATCAGAAGAAGACACGAACGAAGAGTTTATTTTCGTTTACGCCAAAATAATTGGCAGCAGATTATGTTGCAAGTTGGCTGGCGGCAAGTAGAGGGAGTTGCACAACTTGTAATTGCCACAAGACAACAGCAACGGACTCTAAAAGCCACAGTGTGTGTGTGTGTGTGTGAGTGGTGTTGCCAAAAATTACGGTGCAACCGAGCTGGCGAGAAAGTGGCGGCAGCGGGCAACAGATCGGCACAATGCAACAATGTGGCAAGAATAAGGATGGCAATTACAAGAGTACGCAAGCGAAGACGAAACAGCAGGCAGCACGCTGAAGCACTTACAGCGAGTGCTAAGTGAGTTAAGCCCAGGAGGGCGCTGTGACGCGGAGAGTTGAGTGGCGCGCAAATTAAAGAGCAGAGCCGGTTACGGCGACAGCGGTTAAGGTGGTAGAGCGCGTTGCAGCTGTGTGGTTGCGCAGCAGTGCGACAGTGCGGCAGTGCATAGCGTGGCATTCCATTTCGGGGTATTTAGATTGTTGCGAATAATGTGGCAGTGGAAAAATGTGTATGTACTTTGTTGTGTTTTAATTTTCGCCTACTTTGTAATCACAACTTTGCATAGTTTCGAAATTCGCTGCAAGCCAATGCGCGGAGGCAGTACATTCAGCAGCCAGGAGTCAGCAGTCAGCAGTCAGCAGTCAGCAGTCAAAGTTGGAAGAGCAGCTGAAGAATGGCAAAAGCAAAAATGTAAAAAAAAAAACCAAGCCATAGATTAGATACAAAGCAGCAAGCGGGTATTGGCAAGCAATAACTTACATTGTATGCCACACACACACACATAAAACATACTTATGTAGCTATGCGAATAGTAGGGCTTGTGGCATGCAAAACTGCCAACGGGCCAAAGGCCATTGCAATGTGCCTCTTAAGCGTCAGCGCAACTGCCATGAACAGCAGCGTCATGGTACACGCCCGCTGCGAGGTCCTTCTGGGCGTGTTTGCTATGTAGTTGCAGCAAGCAACCGATGTGGTAGCAGCATAAAATGATGTTAAGCTGTCATAACGGCTGGCAACAATACCACTTGGCATACAAATTAAAGGAGCACCGAGAAATAAAGGTTGCCATAATAATAAAAGCAAAACAAATAATATAAAATAAAATTGTGCAAACGCTTTGACAGCGCATTTATCTACGTGCGTGTAACAGGTAAAAAGCCCGCTCACTTGCGTTTTGCTCCGCACTCTCCCTCTGCCTATCACACACTCTTTAGCATCATTTGTTTGGCGTCGCAAGTCAAGCAGCGTGTGGCACGTCGCATAGTTGCATGCCACTTTTAATGTTGCAACTCTAAGTCCTGTATATACAAACATTTTTATGCGCTTTCCAGCACTTATGCAACATGCATTCGTACCCGTGTGTGCCATTAAAAAATCCTTGCAATTATTTTTCGTATTTATTTCATGCGTGGAAAGGTAACAAAATATCTGAGCGCTCGAGTTGTACGATGTATGCTCATACAAACGTTGGTGCAAGTGTATTTGGCGCATTTGCTTTATGACACATACATAAATAGTTGAGCGATTAATTTGCGCATAATGTAAAGTATTTGCTTGCTACGTTCTTCTCTTTCGTTTTGCATTTGATTTTTGTTGTTTTGTGTTGGGTTGTTTTCTAATTTTTAGCTTTGCAGCAATTTCTGCTGCTTTGCTTTTGCTCTTCTGACATTGCAGAATTTTATTTTAAAATACTTTCGAACATTTTGTTGATTGCTTTGTGTGGTTGGACAAATTTTTGCGAACAAAGTTAATCAACTCTGGCTTACAATATTTGTCATAGGCTACTTGGCCATGGTTTCTTTTATTAAATATTTGTAAGAGGCACTACCTCTGGAATGAAAATAAAGGAATGTCTGTGAAATTGCATTGCCTAAAGTTTCTTTTTGCTTAATATTTTTTTTTATTTATAAAAAATAATTAAATAAGTTTAAATAAAGCATAGCCGATTCTTTAAAAATATACATTTAGAATTTGCGAACCGTGATATTCAAAAAAAAATTGCTCACTACTGATATAAGTTAAATTTTCCATTTCTTTAAAAATTATAATACTTAAATTTAAAAAAAAATATAGCGCTAAGAGTCAGTTACCCATGAATAGCAATTATTTAAGGATGAAGCTTTGAAATAATCATTCCAATTTTCCGAAAGAATTATACATGTCTTTTGATATTTTTTATCAGTAAGAAAAAGTTTTTTAAAACAATGAAAACGTCTTTATTTTGTACCATTTTGAGCTAAGTTTGACATTTGTTTTTTGGTGGATTTTATGTTCTTTTTCGGATTGTTTTGCTATTTTTTTCTAAGTATCTTTCAGTTACTTGTCCGATATACTTTCGTTTCATTAAAAACTATTTTGGGGTACAATTTCCATAATTTATGGTACATTTTCGTTACGTTTTGGTACATTTTTGGTCGATTTTTCGGCACAACTTCGGTACATATTTAGTACATTTAAGTTACTCTTTCGGTGTACGGCTTGTACTTCTTGGATACATTTTAGGTATATTTTTGGTATTTTTTGGTAAACTTTCAATACTTTTCGGTACATTTTCAATACATTTTCGGTACAGTGTCCATAATTTATGATACATTTTCGCTTTGTTTTGACAAATTTTTTGGTCGATACTTACCGGTACATTTTCGGTACATTTTCAATACATTTTGGGTATAGTTTTTAACCCATTTCGGTACATTTTAGGTACATTTTCGGTCAACTTTCGATACGAATCGCTCTGAAATGGTCACAAACTCAAAGGGTCGGTGGTTCCAGTCTTTTTCAGCCTTTCTCTTTTGTATATATCTTTTCATATTTTATGTTCATTTATGTAAATTAATTTTGTTTCTCAATACATGAATTAGAGATGAAATCATTTCTCGTAATTTTATTATCAAATTTTTTTGATTAAAACTTAGTACATAGATATACTCGTAGAGTCCTTTACTTCTCCACAAACAATCGTGAAATATATTTTTACATAAACTTCCTCATTTACATACAAACTTACCGGTATACTCACAGACGTAAACAAAATGTGCAACAACACTTTTTTTTATAGTAAAAATATCTATAGGCACTTAACAATACACGCTCGCTGAGCAATAGCAAACTTTATTAACTGAGTTTTCTCCAAAAAAAGCAAAACTGACAGGTGAAGCAATTATAATTGGAATTTATTATCTTTATAAAAGCTATTTATTGTGTTAAATATTATAATCTCCCATCTCCAATGTATTCCATCTCATTCAAATCGTACACAAAGAGGCCAAACAGCATGTCAAGCGCAACGCTTTATTGACAACGGAAATTCTGCAACAATGCACTTAAATACCAATCGACTTCCGTGTGCTCTACAGCAACAACAATAAAATTGTGAAAGTAATAAAACTCCAGAGACTGCAGTCATTTTTCAAAGTCTTAACCACAAAAATTTCTATTGTTATAGATAAGCATTTGAGTGTTTGTGTGTGCATATTTCACAATGATTGTGTATGTGTTGCGGAAATGACCTGTCGCATTGACAGTAGCTGGTTGGTTAAAGCAAAATGTTCAATGCCTCGAACATTGCATATCTTCAACGAGTACCTATGCATGGCAATATGCTATGCTTGTGCGAGTATGTACGTGTTGTTTGTTTGTTGTAGTATTACAAACGGAGTTGATGGGGCGTATGAGTAACATTCGATTCCGGTAGTAATGAAGTTCATTGTAAAATAAATGAAAGCAAAGCAACGATGTCATTTTGGCAAGCTCTTGTTTACTTATTTATAGTTAACTGGGGAATGGAGAGCAGGTGCATGGGAAGTTAAGCAGTTGAAAGCAGCTTTGCCATGAATGGTTGCACATGCAAGCGGCCTTTGATGACACTAATCCAACAGTTTGTCTATGCGAAGCTAGCCAATTAGAAATATGAGAGAATATTAGGCAGCAACAATGAATTTATATAACTGCACTAGAAACAGTAGCAATTTGAGCAAATGTGTAGCACATTCATGCCCTGTTTACCGCAGTACGCTGACTACAAAAATATGTCTATCCTTAAATGTAATAAATGGATTGTGTTGATATTTTTATTTATAGCTACAAAGCTCTTGGAGTATGAAAGTGTATTATAGTAAAGTATTTTTGATAGGTTTTATCTTTTCATTATGCCAGAAATTGAGATTAGCATACTTTAAAAAAAATAATCACCGGGTATTAAATGCTTACACTTGTTGCACGGATAGCATGATACCAGCTTCGTGTGGTAGCCAAGAAGCCAGATGGCCATAAGTGGTTGGCCTGTTTGAGAGATACAAATTATACAACGCTATCGCCAAAATCTTTCATAGACCATAAATCATCGTGTACGATCTCTTAAAAAATGCCAATTCCACTCGTCTTTGTTCGTAATCTATCTGTGTCAATCTGGTTTCAATCGAGCGATCTCATTTCAGTTTCTGTGTGAACACAAAATTTTATGACAACCTCGATTGATTTATTATAAATAGATTTGCTGCTATAGTTATTAAACTTCACTTGGAAAGTCTACTTTAGTTCGTTATGGTGTCCATACTCAAGTTGCATATGGTAAATATTTCTAATGCAGATGTTATTGACGTTGCAAGAGTGTTGAGTCTTTATGAAAATCCGTTTTTGTTTAAAATCTAACAGCTTATCCGGCAATTGTTGTAACCGGTATCTAACAGTTGCAAAATGTTGCTTAAGTTGTAGGTCTAATAATAACAAAGTTCCCTTAACCAAAAAACAAAATCAATTTTTATTTCTGAAGTGGTAGAAAAATAAATCTCGAAGTCATTTTTATTGATTTTAGAAATATCCTTATTAGGAATATAGAATAACCAAAAGAAATTACGACGGGAGTATTTTGAAATTTTTTTTTTTCTTCCGAATTTTTTTATGTTCGCCGCTCAGTGATTTTAATTTATTTCTTTTATTTAAGTAATTTTTGAAATAAACAAATAATATAAAATTAAGTCAATTAACTAACGAAATAATGAGAAATAAATATTAAAATGATATAACTTTTTGACAATGATAGAATTTCCTTGAGAATGTGAGAAAAAGCTGTGAACTTTTTTCAATATAATTACAGTCTTAAGTTAATATTAAAGTGACGTATGCAAATTTTTGGGAAAATTTGTAACAATAATTTTTTGTGTTAAATATTGGTCTTTTTCATAAAAAAGAACTGAGAGTTCAACAGTATTTTACTCTATTATTTTTATTTTTAAAAAAGAGTCAGCCTCTTAAATCTTGTATCACCTGATAAACGAAAAAAAAATGTCTGTCTTATATGATTAGCTAAATTAAAAACATTATTAACTGATATGATATTTTTGATTTTTGGCTACCGATTCAGCAATTTGGACCAGCACAAACTAAAAGGTAACTATTCGGAATTAACTTCCTTTTTTTAATATAGCATTACAAGTTCTAATAAGTAGGCGTCTGCAATCCTCCCCTCAACCGCAATTCGCACAGCGACGCACAGTTTTGCGAGTGTGGCAAAAAATCACAAAAAATTAAGTCCAAATTGTTGGTATTTTTTTTGTACAGTTTGGAAGAAAACATATCTATTAAGAAATACCAAAAACAAATTTTACAAAAAATATTACAAGTTACAAAAGTTCAGTGGACAATTTAAAAAATACATTTAATAACACATTTTTAAAATTTTGCGTGGAATTTGTTACAAGTATGTACTTTAATTTAAAACAAATTCTAGCTGCAGAGAGGTGCAGATAGATTTTCAATTTTTTTTATTCAGTGCCTCTTAATGTGAAAATACGTTCGCTTTTTGAAATATGGCTGTCAAATAAACAATTAAAGCGCAGTGATTTAATAAGCGCTATGGTAAAATGCGTTGAAGAAAATGTAACAAAGCCTATAGATAACAAAATTTTAATAAAACAATAAGATTTGTTAGCACTTAAATTCCAAAACTTATGGAATGCTAGCTATCGTAAAAGGCACGCATCATGGCTAGATCAGTGCATATAAATAAAAGGTGTAAGCGAGTCATTTGCTCATGCGAGTGCACCAATTGATCATGTTAGTTTATTTTCTCGTCTCTACATATATTTAAAATAAATAACATTTCTGTATAATTCATAGGAGCCAAGTACTAGCAGAGGCAGGTCCAGAATCGCGTTTGAAGATACAAGCGAGCGAAGTAAACGGTACAAGATTGATGAGCTAATCTCTTCAACACCCCCTACAGAAATAAAAGCGGCTGCAAATTTTTTAAGAAAGCACAATGGTTTGGAAACTGATAAGACGTTATCAATCTATCAAGCGCTTGCTTTATTTTATGAATTAAAGATATCGGTGTGGAAATACAATTTATTGCGAACTGTAGTTAATGTAATTCGCCCTAACTTATTTCCAAGCTATTATGAATTGAAAAAAAGCCATGGACGAGTTGCTGCCAAAACCTTTAATTCCATCTGAAACAACCGCGGCAGTACCTCTGCAAAGTTTATTAAATAAGACTGCAGATAGTTTACTACAAACCGTAGATATTTCTTCAGATATAAATGTTCTTTTACAGTGCAAATGGGGGTTTGATGGTAGCTCAGGTCATAGTATTTATAAACAAAAGTTTTCAATTGAAACAGACACCGATGAATTCGCCTTTGTAGCTCTTCTGTGTCGCCCAATTAAAATCATTTTTATGAATGAAAATCCTCGTTTAATACACGAGTTTGAACGTGAATTGGCATTACAAATCCAAGAACTTTTAAGCCATACTGAACAAATAAAAAACTTTGAAATAATTGTAAAATATGAAATGTATCTTACGATGATTGATGGAGCATTGGCTAATGTACTATGTGATAATAAGTCACCTCTGCCACTTGCTACCTGTGTGGTACAACTCCAAATCAAATGAACACATTTCAAACTTTTCAAAGGCCAATTAATGAAGATTTTGCTAGATATGGCTTATCAACATTACATGCATGGATCAAGTTTTTTGAATTTGCAATGCATATTGTATCTTACAGACGTCCTTTAATGTGTTGGCGAGTACAGGGTGAAGAAAACGTTTGCATATTCAATGAAAACAAGGAACGGACTTGTAAAGAGTTTAAAACAAAAATGGGATTGGTTGTTGATAGGGCCAAAACAGGATATGGTACAACCAATGACGGTAATACTGCAAGACGATTTTTTAATAGCATAGAAGTTTCTGCGGAGATAAAAAACCTTGTTATTAAAATGTTAAGAAACTTTTTATTAATATTAAGAACTCTTGCTAGTGCAAAACAAGTTAATGTAAATACATTTGAAAATCTTTTGAAGAATACATACGAAATATATATGAAAAATAATTCGTGGTATAAAATTGCAAATTATTAAAAACTTCAATATTCCTATTGGAATGCTCTCAGAAGATGCATTAGAAGCAAGACACAAAGAATTTCGAAATACCCGTAGAAACAACGCTCAAAAAACTTCCAGACAGGCTTCTAATAAAGACCTTATGGTAAATTTATAACTAACTTCAGAGCCACTCATTACTTTACATAGAAAAGTTTGCAGCAAAAAGCAGCACATTTCTGAAGACATTAGCCAATATATTTTATTAAGTGGCTGAAAGAAACTGAAGAAGAATGTAGTACCTTAGGAAGCGATTCAGAAATATAAAGCGATTTGGATTAAGATTTATGTAATTATTTCTCTTTATTGTAATAAAACAAGATATATTTCACTTTTTATGTTTAACTTGGCGGATGTTGCTAATTTTTTCAAAATTTTTATGATAAAATTATCATGAGACGCTCCTTTGCTAACTTTGGTGACACTGCAACGATTACTTATATTTTTTGCCGCAACTTATATGTATGTGCTCGCGACACTGTGCGACGCCGCAAACACACGCAATTTGTCTTTGATTCTTTACAGCTGCAATGCATAGGCACAATGATATAAATGATTTTATGCTGCGGTTATGATGGTTCTCTATCATTTGTGTGCCCCTCATGAAGTTCATTGCAAAACGAATACATAAATAGAAAGTAAAAAAGAGCTTGGCTGTCTTATGTGTAAACATTAACGATAAAAAAATGGCACATACATAAGTACGTAAACGCACACGCATAACCCATAAAACCATTGAAGTATATGAAACACCGAAGAAGTACAGTGGAAGTGGTGGCAAATGAAAGATTATACAATATAAAATTTAACAAAGCGCATAAATCATGAATTTTTCGACGAGCACGCTGAAGTGGAAGGGTCGTCGATGAAAGAAGTTAGCGAGAAAGCACAAGCAACAAGGAAACAAACTCTCATCTACGGTTGACTGCTGTTGCTACTTTTGTTGTTGTCCTCTTCTTCACTTTACTCACACCAGTTAGTTTTATGTATATAAGTATTTCTAGTTGCAAGTAACTATATACATATGTATGTATGTAGTTATTGAAATATCACGCTCTACGCAGTTGGTGGAAATACAATTTTCTCCTAACTCCTGCTGCCAAACACTTCCTCATGAAATTAACCCATTTTCGCCGTTTTTTCTTTATATTGTATTTACATACCATTTGTGTAAGATAACCTTTTTTATTTGCCCAAATAGTAAAGGAGCTTGTTTCTACCCACCACTGCGTATACACAATCACACGAAACTTTTCCCATAAATTTATGACGTAAATAATTGACTAAAATTTTCAATTACCACAATGAAGAATGACAGCTACTTTACATAATAAAAGGGGCGTGAAAGTAATTGCACAGAGTAAAGGGCGCAAAGTGGTGCAAATGACTTTCCTCCAGAAAATTCAATTATTGCTCATAGAGAGTGAAGAGAATTTTGAAAACAGTAGCCAAATTGATGAATTAGTAATACAAAAAAAAAGGTACAAACAACTTGGTAACGCGCTTAAAGGTTTTGGCTGAAATGAGCATTTCTATTTTAAGCGAGATGGTAGGTTATTGACAGTTGGTGAGCTTTCATATAGCTTTGTAGGTTTCTTTGACTCTTTAAAGGTTAATAATAAACTGTTGTGCCACAAACCAGTTTCACAATAAACAATTACCAGCCATTTAGATAATCAAATGATTAAGACTAGATGTTTAAAATTGCCGAAGAGGCAATAAGTTAACTTTTATATACAAAGAAAGAAGAAGCACACTAGTTTTCATACGCAGTCGCAATTGTAGTGCGAACTTTGCTTAACAAGTTTGAGTATACGGAATTAAAGAAGAGTTAATAGTGAAGTTAAATATAATATTCATATACACAATCACGTTAATATGAAGATGGAGTACTCTTTTGAATAAGTAGTCCTTTTGAAATATATACAGGCAACTCTTTCAACAGAGTAAAGAAAACTTTTTAGTTAGTATTTATGTCATCTGTTTTAACATATCTTCTTCTTTTTGTTAAAAAAAATTCTTCGTTTATCAGCACAGGTATTTGAGTTTGCGAAAAATCGATTAAAAGTCATGATATCAACTATCTAACAAACAAAAATCGAGAGTTTTCTCTAAAAAAGTCGATTCAGTGGTATTTAAGAAAAAGGCGTGACTGTCAGGTAGCCATAAATTCGATATTGTAAATATCTGTTCAGTTCTTGGAAAAGCATAAGCCGGTTTATTTATTTACATAAGCTAACTGAATACTTTTTTTTATATTGTATCCATTTATCAGAAACAACTCATAATCAATTCCAAAAACCAAGTGTTCACAGAAAATTTTTGTGCAAAAAAAAATGTTGTTGGTGAATCTATACATAATTAAATGCTGCTTTATTCTCTTGTGTAGTGTCTTCTTTAATTAAACTAAGAGTTGTTCCTACAAAGAGTCAAAAAATTTGCAAAGTATTTTTCCAATATAGAATTATCCTAGGGTGGTTAGAGCATTCAAACCATAACTTGTCTTTTATTTTTGAACCACTTATAGATTATAATTTAGAAATTTTTATTTGGTACAATGTGTAAGTGGGAAGCGCAATTTTTTTATAGGTTTTTTACTCTAGAAATAAAATCATATCCCAACACTCTGTGTTAAACGAAGGATATGTAAAAACTTACTTTTAAAAATATTTGTTCTTTGAAAGGTTTGTCAATTGTTAAAAAAATAGTTCTTAGTTGATTGACATGATTTGATGGAATATTTTCTGTTTTGTGAAATTTTTTGTCCAAATGCTTTGACATTTTAATGTCACTAAATTTTTATAGTTTTTGTTAAGCCATAAAACCTGTTCCGATTGCCATAAATGATGAAGTGTTACCATAGTGAACTTAATTATAGTTTGGTAAGAATTTGTTTTGAATATGTGTTTTTTTTCTTCTATAAACTAAGTCTATCAATCTCTTAGCGAATATCGTTTTTCTTCTGTTAACTAATGTCAGAACAATACCTTCTAATTATGTTCTTCATCTCGCATTCTCTTTACTGCATAAATATTTAGAAAGTTAAAGCGAATAACAAAATGTACCTGGAAAACCAAAAAGTTCGCCTTTTTTTCCTTTTCTTGTATATTTAGATTCTTACCTTTTCTCTGAAGTTTATCTGCCTCCTCATTTCTTTGCCGATGTATACATATGCGTATATATGTATATACCATTCTGTTTAATATTTCATTTGATGGCTGTGTGTGAGGAAATATTTAATATTCAAACCTTTTTCAGTTACTGCCTTTCGTACCAGCCAATGACACCGCTCTCATCGCACATATGTACATACTCGTATATACGTATAAACATGTACAATTGTATTTTTGTATTTAAGTCTATTTATACTCGCTGAAACCACTTGCAGGCGAACAGCAACGATACAAATATTGTGATAGCGCACGGATAGGAGTTGAGGAGAGGAGTGTTGTCGATAGCGGATGAAGCACACCGCAATGGCTAACAGCACGAAAATTGACTTAATTTCCGCTACGGCCACAATGCGCGGTCTGTCGATTTTCATACGCATAGCTGGCAACGCAAGTAGACGTCGCTACGCTTGGAACTCATCCACAAAACAAGTGAAGTGGCTGCGCTGTAGAGTAGCGATGGTAGAGAGAGATATATAGAGAGAAATAGAGGTGACAGGGACCGTGGAAGTCAAGCGAGCCAGTCAACTGGGCAATTGAATTGAGTTGAGCAGAGTTTTAAGAGGTTGAATTCACCAACGAATTTGAAGGCCTTAAGGCTGGCGTAAAGCGTGTGTCTGTAATAGAACTTAAAAAAAAAAACAGGAGGCAGTAACCGAAATGAAAGGAAAGGAAAACAAAAAAAAAACATATAAATAAAGGGTCCAACTTTTTAATTTATTTTCTACTTTCATTTTGTTTTTTTTTTTGTATATTTTATGTCCTAGGTTGGTATTTTAAAGCAGTTAGGAAGTTGGTATTTTAAAATTTATTTTCATTGATTGTGCGTATGCGTACGAAAATATTTTAACAGAAAACTCTGAAATTGAGTCTTAAATTTACAAATAATAGTTTTATCATTTAGTTCTTCACTGGATTCACTTGCTTACAACATCTAAGCGTAACTATGCCGATGCATTTTTCTTTATCTTTCTAATTTCCTTTCATATTTATATGAAAATCGTAGATTCTAAATAACATCATCAATTGAAGTCGTAAGCGATCATTAATTTTTATACAAGTATCTAACATGACATAAAAATCCAGATTCGTTATATTTGACACATAACACAGGTCTGCAACAAAAATGCTGTCTGGATATTTCCAACTGATTTCTTTGTATTAAGGTGTTCTGAAAACTAAAAAAATACTCAAAAAATTCCAGAACGTAAGGTAATTTTACAAAACGCAAAATTTTATTATAAAAAAGGGTTTTTTTGGGCTAACTTGTAGGCATTAATAATAGGTATAATTTTATTTTGATTACTGTTTTTAAATGTTTACCATAACTATTATTAATTTCTAAATAAGGAACTTACTTTGCCGGGAGTGTCTTCCTCCTAGTTTAGATTTCGTGAGAAGCAGTTTACTTCCTACTTTGGTCAAGAGGACGAGTTGGTTTATTGTACCAATATTGAAGGTTTGATGGATACATTTAAGATCTCATACGACCCAGCAGAGTGGCGTATTTTCATAGATTCTTCAAAAAGAAGCCTTAAAGTAGTTCTGCTTCACAACGGCGGTTTCTATACTTCCATTCCTGTCGGTCATTTCGTACACCTCAAGGATACCCACAAGAACTTGGAACTGATCCACTATTCATCACAACCATGGCGGATGCTCAAAGAGAACGGTGGATTGCCTTTAAAGAGATCATAAAGAAATTTTTAGGCAATAACAAAGATCCAAACTACAAACAAATCGTCAAAAGAATGTTTAAAGCATTTCAAGCTATAGGTTGCTTGATGAGTTTAAAAGCACTTTTTCTTCATTCCCACCTCGACTACTTTCCAAAAAATTTAGGAGACGTGAGTGAAGAGCAAGATGAACGATTTCACCAAGATATTAAGGAGATGGAAAAAAGATACCAGGGAAGATGGAGCGTTTCAATGATGGCAGACTACTGTTGGACGCTTCAAAGAGACCTTCTCGATGCTGCCCACAAGCGAAAATGTACCAAAAGGAGTCTCACTGAGAAAAATAAATGTGTTTAGTGCTTACTAATTAATGTATTTTACATAAATAAATTAGTTTTGTTACGCAATTATAAATTTAAAACATTTTTTTCAAATCTTTTATATATTATTTTAAGATTATATATTGTTTAACATAGACACCTATATACATTGTCAGAAAACGTGACGTTCTATGACAAAATTAAAGTTATTTTCGGATTCAGCACACCCAAAAACATAAGAATTACACAAAAAACCTCTCAATTTTTTTTTTTTTAATTCAAATTGTTGTAGGAAACCTTTCTTTTTAATATTATAAACATAATTAAGTTCAATATTTAATAAAAACTGAGAGGAAATTATTTTTAATAATTGTTCAAAATTTAGAAAAATTTATAAAATTCGAAAAAGAATTGCGAAAAATTAACAGACATTTTTATATTTTTGAGACTTGTGTGTTATTAAGGTATATCCTAAAATTTATTAAAAAAACTTAATTCCTTAATTTTTTTAATGAATTAAAGTTAATTTAATATTTTTCTCTGAAATGCTTATTAAACTTTCGATACCTATTATTTATATTTACATGCTTGGTAAGTTTGGTTTGAGTGATTTTTCAATTTGTTACCTCCACTAAAGAAGTTGCGCTTCAAAAACGACCGTTTATTGGTTTTGAATTAACGCACACTTAATCAAACATAGAACAAAGTATAACATAACATTGCACGACACTGCATACCTAAACATGGCATAATGTAACATAAAAACATCATTAAAGGTGGTGTTGATAAAGCAACTCCAACAACCACAAGAAAATTGTTTTTGCTTTTGTTGGGTAATTGATAAAATCATTTGATTGACTAAATCGAAACAAACACATTTCATAAAATAAAAACAAACAAAAAATTGTAAATTTTTATAATTTGTCGGTAACCGTTTTGATTTTAATATTCTGGTTTGTATATGTAAATGTCCACCCTGACGAAGAATTTGGTTCAACTAAAATCGCGTGAGCCACTGCTTAAAGAAGTTATAAAAACCATATTGTAACAGGCTGAAGCTTATTTTACTGGAGTACTTTACTTACCATCGGTAGTATCGTGAACTGTATTTGGAATTGTGAGTGTATAAGTGCTTGTTGGAGCATGAATAAGTGTTAAAGCATATACAATATTTGAAGTACACACAAGAAAAAAAAATACAAAATCAAAAAACACAAATTAATGTTGATGTATTTTGGAACGATTTTCCGTCGATCCTTGTCAAATTTGGTTTTGAAACAAACCGGTTTCGGCGTTGTGCCATCTTCAGTGTTATTTTTTCGTTTCGAACGACAAGGATCGACGGAAAATCGTTCCAAAATACATCAACTTTCAACCTTGTCGGAGTAAAAAAATAACAAAAAACAAATTAATGTGTTTCTGGATTGGTTATATGTACATACACGTGAATTTGATTTGAACATTTAAATAATTAAATTGTTAATTTTCACTATATCTTTAAATAAAATAAAGCCAATCTTTATTTGTAAATACGTATTTGTAATATCTTTAATAGCAGTAGATATGTATATGAAAAAGATATTGTGACGCAGACTGAAATCAATTGTAAACGCTACGTATCAAGCGCGGTGATCTTCTGTTGAGGGATTTGCATATATTCATATGTATATATTTTTTATACTATCTGAAGAACTCTCGGTTGTGTGGACTGCACCGAGAATTTGTGCTCCACATCATTTGCTTTAGTTCCTCGCTCGGAACTTGAAATTCAAATGTTTCAGCACACATAACAACTGGCATGCATATAAGCTTGCCCGAAATGAAACCACGGCCATTATAAAGAGAGAGAAATGTAGATACTATAGGAAAATGTTGGACACCTCGCATGTTTTGTGGCGCAACATAAAAAATCTTCGTGTACATGTTAGTGACAGTTCCCATTGTTCCCTTAGACCTGAAGACCTTAATGATGCTTTTGTCAGTCGTGCTACTCCATCTTGTGTCAATACTTGTTTTATACCCTGTTCCTCGTCCGTAGCGTTCGTTTGCCAAGTCTTTGAGTTCAATACTGTGTCGGAATGTGATGTATGTGTCAATAAGATTAGGTCGAATGCAATCGGAGCCGATAGTATACCAATTAAATTTGTAAAAATTATTGCACCGTACATATTGCCTACTCTCACTCATGTCATCAATCATAGTATAACAACTTCTTGCTTTCCTGATGCGTGGAAAGTTGCCACGGTGCAACCAATTGCCAAAAAAAAGTCTGCATGTAGTCCGGCTGATTTTTGGCCGATCAGCATTTTACCCGCACTCTCCAAAGTCCTTGAGATGCTGATGTCTGAACAATTTCATGACCACATTGACAAATTTAAACTGCTGTCTTCGTATCAGTCGGGATTCAGACCAAAGCATAACTGTTCCACGGCTATCTTAAAAATTCTAGATGACATCAGAACTCCTTTTGACAAAAACTAACTGACTTTGTTATGCCTACTTGACTTTTCAAAACTTTTGACTCTGCGAATCATGACTTACTCTGTATAAAGCTAAAAAACTACTTTGGATTCGGGGATTCCGCATCGCGTTTTATGCGGAGCTACTTAGCGGGTAGAACCCAATGTGTCAGAGTTGGCTCTCAGACCTCTGGTCTAAAACCATTGTAAGCTGGTGTACCCCAAGGATCTATCTTGGGTCCGTTCTTTTTCAGTATCTTTATAAATGACATATTTTATGCATGCCAGCATGTACATATGCTGATGATATTCAACTACTTATATCTATCTGGAACTTATGAGGAAACTGGCAATCTCTGTACAAAGTTTAATAACGACTTAAAATCCATCTCGAGGAGAAATGAGCTATGTCTAAACAGCGATAAATCGTATGTCCTACCTATAACTAAAAAACGAATAAATTTTTTTAAATATACCGCCTCAATATATTGCCAACAAGTGTCTTAAACTTGTGTCAAAAGTGACTAATCTCGGATTCGTTATTAACACAAGCTTAACGTGTGATGATCATGTTAACTCGATAGTTAGCAAAGTGTACAATATTTTAAGACATTTACGAATGTCTGCAGCTTTTACGCCGGTCCCTGTTCGTAGAAAACTTGCTTTACAATTAATAATGCCGATCATCTGCTACCCTGAACTAGTTTACAGTAAATTAAATTCTCACTCCGCTCATAAAATTAATGTAGTATTCAACCATGTAATACGCTATGTGTTCGGGTTAGCAAAATTTGATCAAATATCCGGCTGGAGATCGCGTTTATTAGGCTGTGAAATTACCGATTATTTGAAAGCCAGAAAATGTATTTTTCTCTGTCGACTTATTATGTATAAGGAACCGAGCTATGTATCTTTACGACAAGCTTATTTTTCCTAAGTCAGTTCGAATTAATGAGCACGGCTATTTTTTGTCAATGCCATACGTACGTGGAACTCTATTCCAATGCACATTCGCAGTAGTCTGAATGAAAGCAACTTCATGAAAGTCTTATATATGTACTTTCGTTAAAATAAAATAAATATATGTATATATGTATTATTTATAATTTTCTGTAGTATCCTTTAAAAACTTAGCTTTAATAACTTTTATAACTTTATTTATTTATTTATTATTATTTGGTTTTCTAATTTTACCTATGATTTGTTGTACTATAAAAGATCATAGATAATTTTTTTTTTTTTACGAATTATCATCATCCCTTGTTAAGTTTAGTTTTACGACAAACCGATTGCCATCTTCAGTGTCAATTTCTGTTATGATTAATTTGGTTTCTTTGTCCGTATTTATAGTTACGTTCCGGTGGATGTCATTGTCTATGCTCGTTCAGGTACTTGAATTGTGATTATTTATTAATAATTTTTGGTGTCCCGTCTGTTAAGCCGTTATTTTGAGGTTTGTACGTGCAGGTGATTTTGTGGCGTTGATATTTGTTGCTTGTTGTTTCAATGTTTATTTTCGGGTTTTTATTCCTCCGTCCGTATAGTAATTTGAACGGTTCGAATATTACGTCTGATCCGGTGTTTATTTGTTCGGTTATGATTTTCCCATTGAAGTTTTTTTGTTTGTATATTTCCATGTTTTCCAGTATATTGAGACGACTTTTTGTTTTTTTTCATGATTCTTGTTCTAATATGAATATAAAGATGAAGAGGAAAACATTTACGATTACGAGTATGCACCAATACCTGTTTGACCCAAAAAACGAAATAAATACGGAACAACAGACATAAACTAAACATAAACGAAAATTGACACTGAAGATGGCACAACGCCAAAACCAAACTTGACAAGGGATGACGGCAAATCGTTCCAACAAATATCAACATTCCACCCTGTCGGACAAGAAAAAGAAGAAAACCATATTGAAAACAAAACAATTTATTTGACAATCGTCCACCAATCACCTGTTCGATGACAACCACCTGGTAATTAATGCGCCTTGATAACAATAATCTTTTACAAATTATTCAATTCGTCTCCAGCTACATGTTTATATTTTTAAAGTGTTTTTTCATTTCTATTTTGAAACTTTTTCTACCTTTTCTCTTGACTCCAATATCCGTAGATTGCATTTATTTGACTGTGTGTCGATACTCCCAAAGGCATACTTTGCCAATTCTGTGTTAAAAGTGAGAAAAAAATTTTTGTTTGTGTGTAACTGTTTTAGACAGTTTTTATTGGCTGGCATCATAAATTGAAATGGCAAAAGTTAGTGTGCAATTGAATGTTGATTAGCAAATAATTGTAATTGCTAGTTTTATCGTTTTTATTTGTATACACTTTGAACATTTTGGGATATAAAATATTAAAGGCAGTTAATTAAAATTGTCGATAAAATTATTTTTTTTTTGTCAACAGATAAACAGTTTTTGTGAATAATTTTTGAAATCGATGTCCCAGTTTATGTGAATATACATAAGTCGGTAATTGAACACTCTAAAGAGTTTCAGGATTTGTAAAATCAGTATATGAAAGTACAAGGCTTTCAAAGTCCTATTTTAAAACTGGTAACACTTAATCAGAGTTAATAATTCTACTAAAAACCCTCTCGAATCAGTAGTGCAATCAAAACTATTTGAATATAAAATTATAAAAAACTATTAGAATATAAAATTATAAAAAATGTATAAAAAAGTGTTTGCTGTCAGGTCAGGAGAGGTGTGGTGAGATGAGAAAAGTTAACATTTTGTGAGTTTACCTCTAACGAGTAAAGATTAGATTAAGGTGTGGTGTGTTTAGGAGTGGTGATTTTAAGCATGTGGACATCACGCATGGTCAGTTTAAGTGTGCTGGGATTAATTTTAAAGAGTTTGTGCTACGAAATGCCAACAATAAATCGATGTTAGCTTAATCGAGGTGTTTTGAGTCGACATTGATATTTAAGTGGCAATATAATATGTAGGTAAACTAATTTCTATATAAAATTGTTGAGTTTTGAACTCAAACGCCTTTCTCTCTATATTTGGTGTCGGTTTACATATATACTTGTACATATAGCAGAAACTTCAGTTTAATTTAAATATAAAGTAAAAGAATTTTCATCAAAACATTGTAAATATTTTAAAAAGTTGTTTAGGTAGCTGTCCAAAAGGATCAATGAACACATTATTTAAAATTTAAATAAAGCACAAACAGAAAAAGCTGTCTTTATAATCTTTTACTTACATACTAAGACAATTTAAGTGTACCATAGCGTTTAAAAAAAGCGTAATTTTTTTTAGATGGTATACGAGTATTCCCACTTTTTTAATAAATAAATAAAATTAACAAAAAAAAGTGAATTAAATATCAAAACACTAAAACAGTTGATTAAGATGGTTTTAATAGAATATGTTCGAGATATATTGCCATTTAATTTTAATACGAAAATTAGAACAGTAAATATCAGAAAATCTGTATTAAAGGAGAACAATTTTAGATTATAGAATGAAAGGAAGACGTCCGACTGATGGACCGACAGACAGTGACGATTTAATCGACGAATTTTTAGTGTTCACCAAAAATCAGAGCTAATAATTATTAGTTCTCTAAGCCCAATATAAATTGCATTGAAATTTTGATATGTCCAAAATCTTTTTTTGTTAGCTAGGGATTGGCTTTAAAACTTCGTACTGGAGTTGAGTCGAGCAGATATTCCATTCAATTTTATATTTTGGTAGTATAAAATAACAAAACTTTTTCTTTTTTTTTTGCTTGAGCATTAAGCATTTTATGACAATATTTTACCAAACCACAAATTTTGATATTTACCTGCAAAATCATAAATTTTCGGAGTCAATAAATATTATCTAATTACATTTTACTCAAATTTTTTTTTTATTTAAACCTTATTTATCTCGAGAAAGAATCATTTTACAATAAACTAGTACCATTTTTGGTAGAAAATCTTCTCATCAATTAAAAAATGTATGTAAAGTTTTCAGCACAGAAAATAGTTGTCCTGTTTCAATAAGAGCAGTGTGAAATGTTGCAACATCGACGGAAATTTATTTCCAGCTTTTTGTGTGTTGATATCTGCAATCAAAAACCTTGTTTCTATTGACGCAATAGCAGATAATTTAGCGAATTGCACCGGTTTCTTTCCGATTTATTTCTTATAATATTTTTATTAAAATTTTAATATTATATAATGACTCACATTAATTTAATTTGGGAAACCATATGCCTTAGGGCACCTGCAGAATAGTAAGCTATAGTATTCACTTTCAGCACATTCAAAGCATTCCAAAACAATCGAATTGAAGGCAAGTTTTATACAAAATAAAAAAAAAAACATGGAAAATTTACTCTAACAAGAGACAATTTTTTTGAAAATAGTTTTCCCATTTGAAGAAAGTGCCTTTTACCGTGTGAAGGCACTAGTTCCACTTTTGCTAACTTCAACTAACACATTTCAAAAGCACGCTTTCCCATTTCCATTACGAAAACATTCAAAAGCCCATACAAACTCTCACAGATACATCCATACATCGAATCGCAGGCACATTCATGCAGTTGTCCATGTATGTTTGTACCACCACTACATATGTTTCCGTTAGTATAGCTGTATTGCTGTTGTTGCAAATAAAAATCCTCCAAAGTCCATTAAAATTTCTAAGCTGCCAGCATAGAAATAGGATGACGAAGACGATGGCGGCGTTTTTTATTTGATTTCATAAAAACATAAATGGATGGCTGGCATGAAAGACATGACATAAATGTTTTTTGCAACAAATACCTAAACGAACGTATTTGCGCACACACATACATACAAGCACACACTCACACACACACACAAACGCAGACCACTCGGACCGTTCTGCCGTCAGCGGCTGAATTGACTTTCATGCTGACAATGGTAAATGGCGACGCACACTTAAAGCCATCAAGCCAACGTATTTATTAAGCTACATATTTTTATTTGTGTTGTTTGTGTTATTGCAGTCGCTTGCTTGCTGGCTTGACTTCCACTTCATCAGTGTCGAAACTAAGCCTGGCATCAAGTCGGTCGGCTCACTGCCTTCTATGTATCAATGTGCGGCAGGCGCTTCTATAGTTTGACATTTATGAATGTTGTTTGTGCGGCATTTTGATCAGCGCTGAGTATAAATATTATATATTTCGTTACATATTGCACTTTTATTTGTGGCTAACGGCATTTTGAGTTGGTTCAGTAGCGCATGTGTTACGAGTACTGATGCTTATCATAAATACTTGGAAGAAATGTTATACTTTTACAAAGAGATGTATTGTATGTAAATTTGGTAGGTTTGCGTGGACGCAGCTGGTTTCTAGCTAGTTTAAGCTCTTTGGAATACACACTTTGTATTGCAAAGTAAGCAGGCTATGAAAAAATCAAGTAAGGTAAACGAAAACAAAATTGCCAGCCTACTACAATTTTACCAAAATATGGTTCAAAATGTACTGTTGCTTATAATAAATAATAATAATAATTTGGCGCTTACAACATATAGTTGCTCAATTTTTGGTGGACGTCTTTTATGTTGCCCCACAAATGGAGAAACTAACAGTTCTATGCTGACCCCGAAAGGCAGATGAATTTTTGCGAAGGTTTGGCTTTGTCTGCCGAGGGGTGCCGCGATCAAAGAAAAACTTTTTTTATGATTAAGATCTTACTTGTTCAGGTTGAGATTCGAATCCTGAACTCAGCGGCATATCTAATCGACTACAACGGAAATATATACAAAATGCCACGCCCACTCTACAAGGTGTCGGAAATAGAAATGGTTTCCAATATTTAATAAAATTAAGTTTTTATCTTATAAAATTATAAATTTAAGAGGGTCTCTTAAAGAGGGATTTTTTTTTTGATGACAAGGAATTTATTTAATCGCAAGATATATTTGAGACAACTTTAAAACCATATTCTCAAAAAAAAAAACTCGAAAAAGCCAAAAAATGGCGGAGTAATCAAAAGTGCACTGAAGCGTGTCGCTGATGAATTGGTCCAATTGTGTACAAGATAGCGTCCGTAATTCTCAACTGAAACAGAAATAATTTATATCTCGTTATTTTTTATACTATTTCATTTTATATTACTTACTTACCTAATTGGCGCATTAACCGCCTAAGAGATTTTGGCCGAGGTCAACAAAGCACGCCAGCTGTCCTTATCTCGTGCTAACTGGCGCCAATTGGAAATCCCAAGTATAGCCAAGTCTTTTTCCACTTGATCTTTCCAACGCAGAGGAGGTCTTCCTTTTCCTCTGCTACCGCTCGCGGGTACGACGTCGAATACTTTCAGAGCTGGAGCGCTTTCATCCATTCGAACGACATGACCAGGCCAGCGAAGCCGCTGGATCTTAAATCGCTGCACTATATCTATGTCCTTATAAAGCTCGTACAGCTCATCGTTCCATCGTACACGGTATTCGCCGTCGCAAAGACGCAAAGGTCCATAAATCTTTCGAAGAATCTTTCTCTCGAACACTCCAAGAGCCCTCTTATCTGATGTTGTCATCGTCCATGCTTCTGCGCCATACAATACGACGGGCATGATGAGAGACGTCATTTTACATAGCCGTATAAGTTTTGCGGGGATACCAAATTCAGACATTGCGGCATAAAGGCAACTTCTCTTCGTACTGTCGAAGGCGGCTTTGAAGTCGACAAAAAGATGGTGTGTGTAGATTCTTCTTTCTCGGGTCTTTCACTTTATATGAACCTCAATACACCGAGCGTACTTGTACACAAGGGTATTATAACTTTGTTCGCATAACGGTTGTTTGTAACAGCAAAAAATAATCGAGATCGATATAGACATATAACGGGGTTTTCAATAGGGACGCTACAAAAGTTTTTATAAATGAAACAAAAACGGTTTTGGATATCAATGAAATTCTTTATTCCTGCGAAAGTATATTCGATGCCATTATGTATGAAACTCGATTTCTTTTGCATGGCCACCACGGGCACGCTTGCAGGAGTCCCGACGCTGAACCCAATTTTCGAGTTTTCAAGCATAAATCGGCCGATACAGCTGTAATATCACGTTCGATATTCGGACGAAGTTCATCAAAAGTCGCACGACCGAGGCGGCTAATTGACTGAGCCATTTCGTGAGATAAGACGTGCACCAAACTTGGTTTTCAATAAATCAATTGTAGCATTCGCTGTGTGACTTGTGGCGCTGTCCTGTTGAAACCACATATTGTCTAAGTCCATATCATCTAATTCAGGCAAAAAATATTCGGTTATCATTGAGCGGTAGCGATTCCCATTCAGAGTAACGTGCTGGTCTTGATCATCACGGAAGAAGTACGGCCCAATGACGCCGCCGGCCCATAAATCACACCAAACCATAATTTTTTCAGGATGCAATGGTAACTCATTATATAACGCATATTTTGCTTATTGATGAGGCCATTCAGCCAGAAATGGGCCTCATCATAAATTGCACGTAGCGCTCTTAAAGTTGAGGTCTCTGACTCCGAATTTCGGTAGTAAATATTAATAATTTCGACTCGTTGTTGGATCGTATATCTTTTCATGATGAAATAACAAACCTTACTGAAGAGAAATGTCAAGAGAGCGGGAAAAAATATGGCGCCGTTTGCTGTCCCTATTGGTCTACTTTTGTAGCGACCCTATTGAAAAACCCTTTATATACTAAAATGATCAGAATGAAAATAGGAATCGATTTAGCCCTGACTGTCTGTACGTGGTTACAATAACTTGAGTAAAAATAGAGATATCTCAATGAAATTTGGTACATAGAATGCTCTTTGGATACGTCGAGATCGGTTAATAACCACGCCCACCTCCCATATAACGGAAGTTTTTGAAAAATGCAAAAACTCCGTTTTTTCGCTATCTATTGCAGCAAATTGAGTGAAATTTGGTATTTAGAGCGATTTTGAACTAAGAAATTAGGTATTTATAAAATTTTGAAAAATGGGCGTGGCAAAATTTCCGTATCTCAATAATAACGTCAGGTATCGACACAAAATTTTGTAGACATATTTTTCTTGATATTGCTATTAGTATCGTAGAAAAGTTTTGAAATCGCCCACCTCCCATATAACGGAAGTTTTGGAAAATGCAAAAAACTTAATTTTTCAGTATTTATTGGAAGAAATTGGGTAAAGTTTAATTTTAGCTGCGATATGAAACAAAGAAACGGGGTTTTTATGAAATTATGGGCACTGTCCATGCAAAATTACATCGCGAGGGTATATAAAAATCGGTTTCGCCCGAATTTAGATTTTCTTACTTGTTTTTCTCGTTTTGAGTCTGGAAATTAAATTTTTATTCAAAATTGTTGTATATTTTTTTTGTTTACATCATAAAAAACGCAACTACAAAAAACAAATTTTATTATACTCCGAGAGCATCTATCAAACCTGCTTCTTAAGTTAATAAGTTTAAAAATATGTCAATTTGCGCCAGTTTTTAAATTCCATTTTACTTGCCGTAGGTATTAGTTATGTATATGCAAAGTTTTAGTTAAGTCGTATCTAAACGACGACTTTTTGTAGCAGCTAAATAATGTAAATTGGGAAGGGTAGTTTCAAACTTTTGGTCAAATAAACATTCGGAAACTACAGAGAAATAGTTTTTTTTAAAGTACTTTAAATTCTTTTTCAACTTATTGCACAAAAAAAACTATTAAGCAGAACTCAATGACACACTTTAAATGTACCTTATGATATTTTAACAAGAAGAGATAGTTGTCAAACAATTAAAAAAAGAAGGAGGCTGTGTCAGAGACACGGCCATTAAGTTTAACGTAGAATACGCCATCCGATAAGACAGAAAACATATGTATAATGATAATTTATAATGATAAATAATGCAAGCAAATGAATTTCTTTATTTGATAGTTACTTTTGATGATATACATAAGCTTATGATAGGAAAATAGGATTAAAATGTTTTTAAATTATCAATTAAATTTCTCGCAAAAACGAAGTCAATGGTAGTTATCAATAGTAAAGATAAATGATAAATAACAGACCCAAATCTATTTG
This sequence comes from Philophylla caesio, assembly GCA_963971545.1. NCBI lineage: Eukaryota > Metazoa > Arthropoda > Insecta > Diptera > Tephritidae > Philophylla > Philophylla caesio. The sequence continues at coordinate 95,440,682 of OZ020606.1, read as the reverse complement.
ATTATTTGAAAGTTACTTTTGAGAATATAGGCTTATGATGGGAAAAATAGGATAAATATGTTTTAAAATTAACATTTAAATTTCTCGCAAAAACTAAGTCAATGGTTGTGTTATCAATAGTTGTGGGAGCATCATTTCGAATATAATCCAAATTAAACGTATCGCTCATAAATTTCGCCAATCTAGTATTTGAAGTGATTTCTGTGTTAAAATCACCACCAATAAGCAGTAGTTGGCAGCGCTTTCTAGGCCTTTACTCTACTTAAATTTTCCCGCCTAAAATTATGCAATAAAATGAACGTCTATTCACGCTACAAACTACACACTCAACCAAACACCACACACATATTTGTTTGGATGTGTTTATAAAATTTTCATTTGAGAAATTTATGTAAATATTAGGAAGATATCAACCAATATGAAATGTATGTCAAACGAAAGCTAACATCTTCATTTGACTACAAAAAATTTTTTAAAAAATTTATCTCGCCGTTTCCTTATAATTAAAGAAATAAAGATTACAACAATAACAATCTGACATGGGTGCCCATACCGTAAGGTAAGACGTATTCTACGCCAAAATTAATTAAAAGTTATTCTCCTAGTCATCAATAATATAGCCAATTTTCATTTTCTAATCTTCTCCATAATTTTGATTTACTTCCGTCATTTAATACCAATAAAACCTACATTAATGTGAAGCTTTGTTCCCTAAATATGAAAACGTTTTAATAAGTTGTTGTTTAGGTACAAGTTAGAATAGAAAATTGTTCCGTCGTCAGATCCCTTTTGAAAAAGGCTGGAGAAATGAAGTTTACATGCATTTTCGCCCCAGTAAGATGTTTCGAACTTGGTAGAATACCTATCTGCCCCAAAATTAAGCAAATGGCAAGTAATTTTTTAACTACGTCAAAAGAGTGTTAAAAGTAGTGGATAATAAGGTGCTTAGCGCGAAGATTAAAACTTTGTACTTTATATAAAATACAAAAGAAATTAAAGCTTCTTAAAATAATTACCTCAACAATCACTAAATAGCAGGGTTACACAAAATTTAAATATCATTAAATTTCATTGAAAATCAATCATTTATTATAGATAATCACAATTTAATTCGAATTACTTTTATCCAAACTGACGTGAATATTCAAGCGACGATACTTTTTGGTGGCATCCGCACATTTCGTAGTTATAGTGTTGCGAACCTCACGCTCCTTACAGTTAGTCATTTCCATCACACAATAAATGATGTCGGCCACTTTAAGAGCATCCAATTGGCCTTTGTGCGGTCGCTCCCGACCACGAAAAGCCGGCGAAGGTTTGCCACTAAGCGTGTGTGTCGCGAGAATGTCCTCCGAAAAGACGAGTGGCAGTAAAGTGCGCGTAGCCATGGCTGGTGATTCCCAAGCGATCTTTGCAAATTCGTAAATTGGCACGAGCGTACCATTCGGACCAATCTCTTGGTGTGCATCTTCGCCAATTGCATTGCAGTTGAGTGGTGGTTCTTCTATGACAACATTTGATGACGGTGAAAATGAACACTCTGCAACAATATTTTCCGAAGCTGATGTTGAATTAGAAATGTTGTTCGCTTCTTGTGCAATGACGTTAACATCAACCAAAGTTTCAACCTGCATCGATTCATCAATCACTAGATTACTAACGCTTCCATCAGTTGAATCGTCGTTGTGTGCCGAAAGAGAGAGATCAACGGCCATTGGTGAACGCATACGTTTTGGTGTATTTTCCGGACTGCTTTCGTAGTCTTCGAATGCAGCACGTTGATCTTGCATCATACTTTCTCGTTTTCTCTTCCTTTCGCGCAGTTCTGCTAGTCTTTCAAGACAGAATTTCCTAGCTTTTAAAGCCATTTCCAGTATTTCGTTGCGTTGGCCGTCATTCACTGTCGTTCGCCCAAATGCTGTTGGCTGCCCCAGCAGCGAGTGTACCAAAGACAACACATCTGCGGGGTTTTTAAAGTCTCTGTTTTCAATTTTGTTGGGTCTATGCGTTGTCTCCTGCGCTTCGTGTGGATTCATATTGCTTCGTACTTTGCTGAAAAGTTGCTCTGCTTCATGTCATAGATAAAATCACATTGAGTTGAAATGAAATCGGCGATCAACTTTTATACTTCAACTGTTGGCTGTTCTCGCAAAATGGTAGCACAGGTAAAAGGCACTGGATAATCATCACGAGGCTTCGGGGTGGTTAATGAAATCTTCTTTAACGTACTGTGCATTTTCTAAGGCAGCGTAGAGATTTGGTGATTACAGGTAGGATAAAAATTCAATTGTGAGAAAGCGTCACTTCTCATTTTTTGTTTATTTACGTACAATGTTTAGAAGATTTCTAAGCAGTCCTATTTATTAAGATAGTTTGCAAGAAAGAGACTACACAGATATTTTTTTTTTTGGAATATTTAGGGATGATTGATTTTCAAGAAAAATGAGTTTTATCCCCAAGTGAAAGCGATTCTTGGTATTTATTATAAAAAAAAAAACGTATTTTTAGGTGTTGTCATATAAATTATGTCTCAGTAATTGCTGATATTGTTATTTTATAGTAATACATAGGAACATTACATATTGCAAATTTTTACATACTTATGCCAATATTCTTTATGTAAAATATAAATTTTCTACTTCTAAATGCCGTATTAAACTGAGTTTCGAACTTATCACAGAACTAAAAATAATTTTGTTTAACTTTTAAAACATGTATTGATGTAAACATTTTCTTTTCGTGCGGTCTTGTACATCTTCTGCAATAAAAACAAATATTTTATTGTCAGTGTGAAGTTAAGCATCTTTGGATTTACATTTCCATTTTCAATTAAAGTTTATTCAAAGCGATTGAACTGAAAGCGTAGAATAGTTGAGAATAAAGTGCTGACATGTTTTCTCCTCACATCATCATCCAGGGACTGAACAATTCTAAGCGATACATTTCGTTTGGTATATTTCTCAGTTTATTTCTTAGTTTGAAAAAATCTGACCCTAACACAACCTAGAAGATATATTTATATATAACTAGATGACCTGGCGAACTTCGTCCCGCCCAAAATTTATTTGATGTAACACACATATAACACTTTTTGAACTCTGTTGTAAACTTATTTCAAATATGAAACTGCCACCTAAATTTCACATCTATTTTCGTAGCTTCCTACTTTTCTTTATATTTATGGCATATCTTCCAAGTTAAAAATGCAGCTTTGATGAATATAAAATAAATATTTCGTCGTCCCAGTTAAGATGTTTATTTTTTTCCTACATCTCCATCCCAGCGCTACCCAGCAGATAATTTTTCGCAAGCCCATTTTTCATCAAGCAAGCCGTATACAACATGAATTTCATAAAACTCGGTTAAAAAAAAAGACTTTTATAAATAACTCGACTCCAGCGCCACCTATTTGATACATTCGTAGAGATGCTTTTCATCCCCTTACCAATACATATGTATGTAGAATTTGGCTAAAATCAGAATATAAATATGTCTTTTAGTTATAACTCGACACCTGCGCCACCTAACGAAAGAAAAACACAACTAAAAAAGTCGACTTAAATCGGCCAAACCATTCTCGATTTATGGGGACGCAAATTACTTTTTAAATATAGTTACGATCTATTTAAAATATCAGCTTAGTAACTTCTAACTCTACGCCAGCACCATCTAGCGGATTATTTCATATAAACACGTTTGTTATAATTTCGGTATCAGCAATATCGAAACTATGCTGATTAAAATGTTCTTACATACGCGTACATATTTTTTTCGCACTCCTTTTACTTAAAACATTGCCTTCATTAAATTCTTAATTTCTTCTGGCATCTGCACGCATTCTTCTTTTCGCAATAAGGAACGAAAAATTAAAATAAGAATTACGACGCAAAAACAAAGTGTTTGAGTACGTGCTGCCGTGCCGCACGCAGAAGTATTCCATTGCAATCAAATCCTTAAATGTCCTTACGACGCCTCCGCAGCTCCTATCGACCATCAGTTAGTCAAGAGGGCTTTAAAATTGCTTCCATCTCCTTTTTTTTTTTGCCAAATTTATAGCGTAATTGTCTTAAGAATCAAATTAAGAGCTTCGCTCGATGTCCACTCAGCGTTTTCGTTTAAGAGGATTAAAATTTGTTTGCTGGGCGGGACGACGACGTGATGAGTGTAATTTTCGCACAAGGACACTTTGCATCGCAACGCGCCTTTTGATGTAAGATTTAATTTATTTTTAGGGCGAATTTTTTCATGAAAAGGAGACGATAATTTTAAATTCGTGAAATGATGCTTTGCTATGCAAGTACCAGAAGTGAGGGGAGTGTTAAAAAAATTAGCACGGTTGCAAATGAGAAGGGGTATGAACATAAATTACAGTCTCGCAACCAAAATAGTTAAGGTGTCTAATATTTTAGGCAAGTCCTGGGAATTTTTCGTACTCTTGCTAGGCCAACCAACTTGCACAAACAAAATGTACGCACATGTGTATAGAAACAAACGTACATTTGTCGAGCACGCATGATTCCAACTAACCAACGCTCACTTTTTCATCGCATGTAACAGAAAGTTGGCAAATGAAAATTCCTATCACGCCAGCGCATCAAATGCTGTGTGGCGACTAGTAGGCGCAAACACAAGAGCCTTTCCACGCGTACATACATACATATGTACATGTAAGAGGACTGAGGATATAGAATTGGCCAGAGTGGTTTGCGGTTTGCCGTCTCGTTGCGTCGTTGTAAATATGTTGGAGTGCAATTTGGCGGATGCCATCAACATGCATCAGCGGCAAAAGTGGCGCATCAGCAACCTAATGAAGTTGAGTGAATCAGACAAATTTGTATAAGAATGTACGAGTATGTATGTATACGTGTACATATGTATGTATATACAAAGTGTGCGACAAAAATATAGTGTAACCACTTATAGTTTATTTTTGTTTTGTTGAATATATAATAATAATTGGTTGAAATACGGTTTAGAGTTTGTAGTTTAAGTGCAGCTTATCGCTAACAGCGAGTTTAAATGTGGTAAGTTGGGGTATGGTGAGTTTGGATGTCGTGACTTTCGATGTGGTGACTTAAAGTGCGGTAACTTTAGATATGTTGTGTTTAAGTGTGGAGAGTTTAAATATCGTGATTATAAGTGTGGTGAGTATAAGTGTGATGAGTATAAGTATGGTGAGTTTAAGTGTGGTGAGCTTAAGTGTGGTGAGTTTTGATAATGATGAGTTTACGTGTGGTGAGACAAAGGACATTTGTTGACGTCCCCAACAATTTACGTGCTGATTTTTAAATTTACTACCACCACTTAACTAATTTCATTTCAATCAGTTGGCAATTTGTGGTGATCTCACAACTTTTTGGCATACTATATTTAGGTATATATGTTTGAACTACAACTACAAACCTAAATATACATACTTTTACTCGTAGGTAGATGCAAGGATATGCAGAACGCTTTTGGCTGAATTCTGCCTAGCGCATTCGAATGATACACCACGTTTCCTATACATACATATACAAGAAGATTTGTATGTATGTACATACATACGTACTAGTCCTGTCGTTGACTTACTATGAGGAGGCGAAGCAAAGCGTAAAAAACCCGCATTAGCTTCTCGCTATACTACCAACTGCGCTGCTTCTGTACTTGTTATTGCTTTTAGTACATTAACGCATCAACACATTTACATGCGATTTTACACAGCTAGAATGATTGAGTTTGTAGGCAGATAAATGAAAAAAAGGCAGAAGTGTGCCGAAGAAAAAATGAATGTAGCAAAAATTAAGTGAAAGTGCGTGATAATGTGTTATATGCTCTACTCTTTTGCCACAAAAGCAGAACTAGGAAAATTTAATTCATTCTGCGAGTTTGATGAGATTCGCCTAATGCATTTGTGCTAGTGTATGTAATTCATCAGATTTACATTTCAGCTCTACATTTCAAAGCGAATTGTTTGATTTGATCGAATATATTTGTATAGTACACATTCGTTCGTATCTTATAACTTTGGCGTAAAAAATTCGAATATTTAGAAAGGAATTATGGAGAACCGAAAACCGAGATTGTTTCGCTTAAACTGTGGACGTGTTTGTCCATTGGCAATTTTTTGAAGACATTCTGAAAAGAAAATAATAATTACTAGTATATAACCTCCGATAATCGGATGTGTTTGACTGAACGTGTTTACGTTTTTCCTACGAACAACTATAATCTTTCTTTTAAAATATAAAAAAAAACAGTATGAAAATTTATACATTTTCTACGCAAATATCTCAGGAATAATTTTGTGCATATGTACATATCAATATAACTTATTTGATATATAATCTCTCTGCAACTATTGTAGTTTAGTCAAGCTAAGCGCCGATTTCTAGAATAAATGTGTACATTGCTGTGCATATCAAAAGCAACAACCTTAAATTTTGGTCTAACAATGTGAAAGTTTCAAGTAAACAGCTAGGTGTTACCGATGATTTATTCGAATTTTTTTTTGTCAAAGGTATTGTGACTTTCTTTCATATAAAAATAATTGTTGCTTATTCGTTGAAAAGTTGAAATATTTTGTATCTTTTTTAGGTTTCTACAAAGTTTAAAACTATGATTTTTATAGTTTACGTTAGAGAAAGAACTGATTTTTTTTTGGAAAATTCTTAAAAATAAATAAATATATATGTGTCATTTTGAATGCTATTGCTTTTAATATGCACAACACTGTATATACGAGTAGATCATTTGACGATTGCACATTGCATTGTGACACTTTTGAACAATTTCATTTTATTTTAAATATTTTAAATTATTTTTTATTTGGAATGTCATTCAATCTCTAACGAAACCCACAAATATAACTTTTTAAACTTTTCACAAAATGTGCAATGACTTAACAAAATTTCATGAAAATATTAAACACATTTTTTTGAATGCAAGTGAATGTTTCAAGTGATTTTGTAAAATTACGGACGATTTTTGACAATTTTTATTTACTGGTAGCTGCAAAGCTGGAGAACTGATGGTACGTATGTATACAGCTTAGAGAGCCAGTCCGAAGGTTTACCATTTCAAATTTTTTTGAGGGTTTTAGTTTCATGTTTGCGATTTTTTTTAATAACTCCGTAAGTACGTTTTGAAATTAAAATATTGCCTGTTACAATAAAAGTGTTGTGCTTATTGAAATTTTACTTATTTAAAAAAAAAAAAATCTTTCCTTCCTTAATGTACTAGAGTGGACGTTCTTGAAATAAGGCGAAGCGCATGTCAATGACTTTAAGATTTCCAATGCCCATTCAAATGGACGTGTGCCAGTGAGGCCACAACGTCAATAGCCAAGAATGTCAATTCCTTGTCAACATGCATCTACTTGGCTTCACAAACAACCACGCGTTCACACACAAAACGAGTACAATGTATAAACATGCTCCAGTAGCATATCAGCTGTCTTGAACGGCTGGGCCATGCCTGTCGAGTTTCATGCAAGAGCTAAGAAGAAGCTGGACAGATGGTCAATATGAATGTATTGAAAATTAAGAGCATTGCAAGTGTCTGCATTAGGGTGCAACTTTCTTGTAATTTTGAAAATGAAATGTAAGTGGCTTTGCAATTGCGTAAATGTGTTCTCCGATATCTTAATACCATAGCATCAAGTATACCAATTCGATACTATTGTCGATACTATCAATGGTAACTTTTATTTAATTATTGAAGACGAAAATTGTTGGTTGCTACGCATTAGCTTCTCTGAGTCTGCGCGCGATCCACAATGAACGAAAGTGGCTGAAAATAACCAAATAAAAATATAATCGAAATGAATTTGAAATATTTAGAACATTCCGGCATTATCTATTATTATTATAAAAATTATTGAAAGAATATAAGTAAAATATATAATTCAATACATTAGAGCTATAGCGACGGAGGCGTTTAGCTAAATGGTTAAATCTAATATAAACAGAAAACAATGAAATGATTGTAGGCGTCACTGTGCATCTTACTTTTTGATTGAGTGACCTTAAATATCGTAATACAGGTTAATCTTACGGATCAATTTTATGAAGATCTTTATGTTGTAGTGATTGACGTTTTTCAGAACATCGACTAAATTTAAATTTACTTGTTGTCTTATGTTGTCTATTGTGGAGCAGCTGTTGATTAGGTGGAGATGAGTAAGTGTGGCAAAATTGCAAAAAGTCAAGTAGGTTTATTGTTGTTTTCAAATATGTATTTGGAAGTTACGCTTGTGTGTCCGAGACGAAATCGTGTGAAAATTATTGAGTGCCTTCTGAATAAAGTCACTGTGAAGCACGGGCGAATTCGGATCTGTGATGTGTTAAAGAGTTTGTAGTCTTAGGAATATTCTGCCTATTTTTATATTGAAGCTAGTTTAAGGTGTCTAGCAACATGTGTTTTTGGCGGTGATTTGTAATATTATCGGCGTACTGGTGGCATGTTTTGCTGCTTCATCCGCTAGAGTGTTCCCATTAATTCCGATATGGCTTGGTATCCACATACGTTTTATTTTCCTTTGGGAGTAGATAACTGTGTTTCGTATAAGCGAAATTGTGTTGTCCTCGTCGTTTATGTTTTTAGCTGCGGTGAGTGTTGATAGCGAGCCTGTGCTTATTATAAATTTGCCCTTTCCTCTCTGTGCGTGTGTACATGCGTCAAGAATCGCCTGCGCTTCTGCGGTGAAGGCGGATCAGTAATGCGGGAGAGTTGCTATTTTGATAACTTTCTGCTGGTCCACGATGCTATACCTAACCTTTTCGCCTGACCTCGAGCTATCTGTGTACTAAAAGTTCCAGTTGTGGTATTGGTTCTGTATTTCGCGGAATTTATTTAGGAAAACAACTGGACTAGTGTTATTTTGGGTGTGATAAGTCAAAGAGAGGTCAATAGATTCTTCGTTCAGTTTCCACGGCGGTTCAGTTTTAGATTTTGACTTGCGATAATTTAAAGGTAAATATTTCATATTAAATTTCATTGAAATAGAAGCAAGTCTAATTTTAGTTAGAATATATAAATTTTTCGACTATTGAATTTTAAAAATTGGTTGACTGCGTCATTGAAAATTGTGCAATAAGGTAAAAGACTAAAATCTTTTCTTCGAAAAGTCATATATTGCCTTAGAAAAACTTTTGTTGTATATCAACTATATTTTTAGTAAAATTTTATTGCTATATTTACTAAAGCACTTTTTTTTCAATATGGCAACAAATTTTGGTTACGAAAATAGTTCAAAGGATATGCTCGAATAAAGAATTTCAAAGGATTGCGTTTGCAAGTTTTTTTTAGAAAAAAATTATTTGGCTTGGTCTTGCTCGTTCTTGTTATTTCGAAGTGGGATAACTTTTTTGTGCTTATTAGTAAAAAAAAATATTTTTGTTAGCATTTCTACATAAGCACGTGTTTAGCATTAACAAATAGTTTAAGTAAGTATTTCATAAGTCTAGCAAATAAGTGTAGTTGGCAACTCTAGCTTATTATACTAGTTGGTTACCGTAGCGAATAAGAATCGATTGTAAATAGCGAATAAGATTGGTGGTAAACGGCATTTTTAAAATAAAAGAGATCATTCGATTTTTGGTAGCGAGAACGTCGAACGTTTTTATATTCACTCGCCTTCTGAACATTTCATTTTTTTATTATTAAAAAAAAGCCTATACTGGGTTTAATAATTCTACCACGATTTATTTTTCCTACAATTTATTAAAATTTATTTGCAATTAAAATAAAATGTATTCTTTAACAAAAGCAATATAAACCATTTGGTTTTTGTTTATATAAAATATACAATATTGAAACAAAATATTCGACCTTAAAAAGGTTTTTTTTTAGAACTATGCAGATTATGCAATTTTGTGGCCTATTCAACTTTAGTATAATAAACAGCAGATTGTATCAGGTAGCTATAAACTACTGTTTAGTTTTGAAATTTTTTTTTTGATTTATATGGAATATATTGATATTAAAAAAGTCGTCAAAAATCAACTGTGAAGATGAATGAGTTACAAAATAGCCTACTTCAAAATATGCTTAGTTTTTTAAAGTTCGAAATTTTATGGAATTTCGTTCAATTATCGTGCGTTAATTATGAAGTATTTCAATTTAAAACTAATTGGTGTTTATTAGTAGAAAAGTAAACTTTTATATTTGCGGTTGTGCAATAATTTTTAATCTCCGTGTATATGCTCTGTATGTAGCTATTTTATTTTATTCTAGGAATTTGTAGCAAACCAATTACAACATTTCTATTACCGTCTGTACGCTTCATACAATTTTTCGAACATTTTACCATTGTAGCAGTGACTGATTGCAACAATTTTGGGAACTTTTTTTAACTGAAATACATAGAAAATTTCAATCACTTCTGTAATTTTTTATCAAAAAATTTTTTGAGACTTTATTTTTGTCTTTTCTTTTTACAATATTTTAATGAATTTATAATGAATTATAGCGAAGTAGCAGAAAGCTAATTAATTTTACCCGCGGCTTGTATTTGAACGCGACACTGTGCAGCTTCTCTTTCTCTGCTCATGCATCTACATTGTGATGGACTGGTAAATATGACAGCTTTTGAATATTTTGTTTGAGTATCCAAACATTAAGATCACCCTAATATGCAGCGTTGCTGACGATGACGATGACGATGCCAAAGCCATACAAAACAGACAGTAGTGGTGATTGCTGCTGATGGTGATGATGGCACACACAAGCACACACAGATGCATTGAACGATGGATATCATCTGAGCGGCCAATCACATATGCAAAAAGGTTACATCGAAATGCCGTGCCTTCTCAGCGTCTGGCATTGCTTGCTTAGCGGTGTGTGTGTGTGCTCTCAAGCCTTGCATCTGTTGCTGACATTTCATCGTAGAAAGTCAACAATGGTTACCTCATTGGCAGTTGTTGTTGTTGCTGCTGCAGCTGCTGCTGTTGTTGTTGTTATTGTTGGTGGTATGTCGTCATTGTTGCCAGTTAATTGCTATACTGACCCAATAGAAATTTCAAAACAACGCCTACCCCCAATGCCCGAACACCGCCTCCGTAGCGCCGTCTGTTGCCTTGCGTAGGCAAATGCAATCATATTCGGTTTGTTGCTTCCATTTTTGTTTATTTGTTGTGTTTGTATTTGTTTTATTTGTTGTTATTTGTCGAATGTTGCCGGTGGGCCACAATTGGTGTTTATCTCTTTTTTGCTGTTGTTGTCGTTTTGCACATTTGTTGTTTTGGTTATTTTCAACGTTTTTGTACTTGCCAACAAATCAGCCGGGCGGCAGGTCGTCCAACCAACCAACGAACGAACCAAACAACCAACCAACCAGCCAGCCAGCCCTTCAAGCGACCATGCAACCAGTCAACCAGTCAACCATTCTGCCATTCAGTCGACCAGCCGTTCGGCGGCCATTAAGCTAAGCCGCATAAGCACCCGTGTACGCCATATTGGCCATTAAAGGCTATTGTCGTTGTTGTGTAGCCAAATTGCATTATTTGCACTCATTTGTGTGCCGCTCTTTATATTATTTCTCATCGTTTTTTTTTGTGTTTTTGTGTGTTTGCCTGCTCGATGCTTTGGCTTTAGTTACATGTTAATTGCAATGAATTTTTTTGGCGCGTGATAAGTCAGTTAGACAGTTAGCGGTAGCTTTGTTTTCTGGCCGTATGCAGTTAGTAGCTGATAGCCAGCTGCCGAGAGCTACGCCTGATTTACGACAATTGGCGGTGATGTTTTTTTTTTTTGCTTGGTTGGAATTCCTGTGTTTAAGCGCAGATTGCAGATATACAAATTGTGGAGACGACATGCTGTCGGAAGCTTTGTGGTGAGCGAGATTGCTTTATGATATTCCAGATTTTTCTTTTTTTTTTAATTATTTAACATTTTCGCAGTGGTTGGTTAGCTAATGTTTGTGTATATGAAAAAAATAATTAAAGTTATAAACAACGGTGCTTACGTCTACACCCTTTGCTCGTACACTCAATGAGATAAAAGCCGTATTTATAAAATATTGATTTATTTATATTGGAACTTCAAAACCAGCTTTCTAGAAATTTGCATTCTTAAAAATGTATAATCAAATGGCAGCGATAAAGTTTTTACGAGCTGCTTTTCATATATCTCGCTTCCGTCTTCTACTCTCGATGTCGCCTTTGGACAATTCGCACCCCAACGTTTTTTTTGTCTTTTCAATAGTGCTTTCGGTCTTGCTAAAATCGAATGACTCCTGCAGACGTGCATTTTTCATACAAAAACCTCGACAAAAAAAATCAAATACGAAGAGCAAAATTCGTGCGAAACCGAATGTTATATATGAGTACATCCGATGGAATTTTGTAAACTTCTAAAATTCAAATATTTTTTTGTATTTCTAAAAATTACCGACTCTTATATCGTAAGCGTTTAGAATATCAGCCACATTTTTATTTAAAAAAATATGAAAATCATATCACAAAAAAAGTTCATCTTCAAGAAAGTTTTAAAAAAATTTATGAAATTTCCATAAATTAAGTAAAATTTTTCAATATCAGCCACATTTTTATTAAAAAAAATATGCTAATCATATCACAAAAAAAAGTTCATATTCAAGAGAGTTTTAAAAAATTTATTTAATTTTCATAAAAATTCGAAGCTAGAAAAAAAAATTTAGAAATTTTTTGAGTAAGGCTGTGTGTCAATTGGTAGAAAAAAGCAAATTTTGACAGATAGAAAATAAATTTTGACATTTTTCGTCGTGAAAATGAACGTCAGAATTTTACCTAACTCAAGAGGGTAGGTAAAATTTGACAGCTTCACATTGTTGGCAGAAACACAAGATATAAAACGGAAATTTGAACTTGAATAACTTAAAACGGAAAAAAAGGAAAATTTAAATCGAACAAAATTAGAAATGGAAGCGGGAAAAAGGAAGAAAAAAGCGTTTGTAACTTGTAAGTTATAAAGTAAATTAGATTTATTATTGAAAGTTCAAAATCTACTTTCATTACGCAAATGTTATGTGAGACAAATGCGTTAAATATTGTTTTTATACAATTTTAATTTGTTAGCTCAAGATCTCTGTTAAAAATATTTCTCCATCTAGTCTTTAAAATGCCAAAGCTTTGTTCTACAATCATTCTTCCTCTACTATGTGCACTATTAAACCTAGCTTGCTCTTCAGTTAAAGGTTCCTTAAATGGCGTGATTACAGGGACTGGTGAAAGTTGACATGGGTACCCCTTATCGCCAAATAAATAATATCCGTTTGGTGGATAGCTGCCTTTTGCATATAAAGGGCTATTTAGAAAAACACGCGTGTCATGCAGAGATCCAGGAATAAAACTTCTTGTAGTTAATATATTCATCCTGTTTGTTAACAGTGCACTTAATCCTTATGTGAGTGCCAGCGATAGCGCCAATGAACCTGATGAATGCTTTATTTTTTACTTTCCGGCAAAACTTTAAACCATGTCTATGTTAGTCGTTCACATAACCATGGTTAATCAAATGCCGCAGCTTCACAAATTCTTCTAACATTTTATGTACTATATTGCTCACTGTGTACCGACTGAAACCCGTAAAACCTCCCACAACCCGGTAACTGCAACCACATGCCATCCAATATAAGAAACAAATAACTTCATACTCGCACGTCCATCCGTGATGTTTGTTGAGAATGGTTTGTACAATTTTTTTAAACGTGCTGGAAGAGATTCTTAAATGCACCCGGATTTTCGTTCCGTCACCGGACGTAATTGCATTGATGTCCTCAGATATAACTCTCGGGTGAAGATAAACAATTTCCTGAGAATATTCGCACAAAATCAAATATAAAATTGTAATAATTCTTTGCCTTAAGTTTCCAATTAATATCGAATCATCAAATGAATACATTGCTTCTATTTCCATCAATACCGCCATCAATAAAGATAAATATTTTCTTTGTATTCTTTTCATTTTATATATAATTTAGCAATTTTAGCACAACGCAAAAAATTTGTGATTTGGCACGAACGCTTGTTTTGTTTTTCATTTGTCAAAATTTCACTTTCCATTTGACACAGCAAAAATTAAATTATTTTTACACCACAGTAAATTTTTCCACCTCATCTTACCACGGAGTAAAAAGTTACCGATTAACACACAGCCTAAGCAATTAAGTAGGTCGTACAATTTAAGTATAGTAATGCACGAGCTGTAAATACCCTGATATTCCAAAAGGAAATTTTCTAAGTGGAACGATGTTAAAAATATATTATTGCCCTAAATTATCATTAAGTTTCTAAAGAATAAGTAAAGCAAGACTGCGAGTCATAGAGCGCAGTTGTGTGCTGCTATCTTGATTAATATATAGTCTTTTGTCAGAACCTGGTTAAACAAACCACCAATTCTAGGACGCTGACAAAGTCGAGTAGTGTAAGTCATCGCGAGTTTCAGAAAGTTTGTATTTATTTAACCCAACTTCTTTTTATGTTATCGCCTAAGCTTAGCAACTTTTATTGAATATAAACTACTCTTTTGGCTGTGTTTCGGTACAAATTTTCGTCAATCCTTGTCAAATTTGGTTTGCTGAAAAACTAGTCCCGGCTCTGTGGTTTAAGTTTTTTGGTTTAGTTTTGTGGCGTGTTTGCCAGTTTTAATATTTTTCCGTTAACACCTCATTGTGAAAACTAACTCGAAATAAATAAGATTGTTCGACTTTGTGTGCAAGTAGAAATCTTGAATTTTTGCTTCGGGTTTTTTTCTTCCCGTTTTAACCTTTGTAAATGCTGCATTGGATCCGTTAGTGGACTCTCGGTTTTCTTAGTGAGTCTTCTTCGCTTGTGTTCTCCTATAGACTGTTTTTTACACGGTACGTTTTGTTTTGAGTGGGGTTCGAGTTTCATATTTTTGGAATATTTTCGCTTGTTAATATGTTGATTTTCCTTGTTTCTCTGAATAGAATGGTCTTCAAATATCGTTACAAATCTTCTTAATTCGGCATTTATATGTTGCTGCTGATGACTTGAGGTGTTCGGTATTACCATATTAATGGCAATTTATGTTAATCGCCTTCATGAAGCTCTCTTCGTCGCATCACTTTGTTCATAGTCTTAGACGCTATATACAAAAAGAATAGAAAAACGCTTCGCTCGCGTAAACAACACAGCAAATAATTGCAATTTTAAAAAATCGCCTTAAAACGATGACCACCAGGAAATGATAAAATCTTAGTGTTCCTGCAAATTTATCTACGCGTTCGCAAAACAAATTACTACCGAATGAGACTGCAGCGGCATTCAAATGGCCACCGATGTATTCAAAGTTGATAATCTAATAAGGCTTCCATGACTTTGGCGAGTTACTGTGCCGCTTCGCATAATTTAACGGGCAAATAAAGCGAAAAGTATGTTATATAAAAAATTTCAAAACAAAGTACAAATTTTTCGATATATAAAAGTATGTACACACATATATAAATATATATATATGTACACACATACATACCAACATATGGTCCTTGTATGCCCGTTGCTGACGTACGAAAACTTTACAGTTGACACTTAGTGAATTGGCTGTATACTCGTAGTAAGTGCCATTTAAAACAACTAAGGAGCTGGGGAATTTTAGAGAAGGATGAGAAGCTGACAATGCTTTAGTTGGGGAGTGATTGAAAGCTTGGCGACAAGTGGCTCACAATGCAAAAGGCCGATAAGAGCAAAGACTTTTCAACTTTGTGTGACAATCACATAAATATTTACATTTAAATTTGGGTGTACGTACATAAGTATGTATGTGTGTGTGTGTGTGTGGCTTTGTTATTTTTAACAGTCATTCGTGCTTGCGTGCCTACGAACGAAACGAACAGCCGTGAGAATGTCATACTGCGGGAAGGGGTGCTTTCGAGTTCTTTGACGGATGTGGCGGCTGTGGCGGCTGTGAATGAATGACAAGTGTGGGCGGGTCAAAGTTTAAGATAAATGTACGATATGCTTGTTAGACTTTCCACGCTTATTAATATACAAACATACGAAACAAAATGAAAACAACATTTGGCGGGTGTTGACTTTTTGTGGAGGAGAGTTAAGAAATTGAAATTTTTAACTTTAATGCTCAGCTATTTGCAAAGAAACTTTGAAATACATTTGGTAGAGGACAAGTGAAAAGTGGTGACTATTTATAGCTGTGCGCAACTACAACAAACTCATTAACATCTCTTTAGTATTTTGAAGTAAGCGAGTGAAATATGCTATTAAATTTTTGGAAATGTTGAAAGTTTCGACAAATGTCTATTATACTCGTTGATAGATATCAATGCATTAATATTTTTTAAAATTGTGCATATTAATTTTTCGTGTATATGCTGACAAGTATAAAAAAATGGTAATTTCATTTTTGCTATTAAGGCTTAAAAATATTTTAATATGATATTTTTATAAAAAAGGAAAAAACCAGCGCATGAAGAAGTGAAGTAGCTGCAGGCATCGACAAACAAAGAAACTCATGTACATACATATATTGATGTATATTGGAACGATGTTCAGTTATCCCCTTGCCAAATTTGGTTTCGGCGCTGTGCCATATTAATTGTCGTTTTCGTTCACAACAACGAAACCAGTATGTCACAAAACCAAATTTGACATGCTATGACGGAAATGACACCAAATTTTCACCCTGTCGGAAAATCAGCAGAAAATTATGTATATTCCATTTTACAAGAAATGAGCCTTAACGAAAGCTATCAAGTTAAATATTTCAAATATTGACTGACTGGAAAAATAGAGACGACTCCAATAGTCGTTGTCTTATTGTCATTTCCAATGCTCATGATCGACTCCAAACATCTTCCCAGCTTATTTGAAAAGCCAATTATAATTTTTATACCCTTTTACACAAGGGTATTATAACTTTGTTCGCATAACGTTTGTTTCTAACAGCAAAAAATAATCGGCATAGATATATACATATATATACTAAAATGATCAGAATGAAAAGAATAATCGATTTAGCATTGACTATCTGTTTGTCTGTCCGTGGTTACAATAACTTGAGTCAAAATTGAGATATCTCAAGGAAATTTGTTACATATGTATGTAGATTGCTCTTTGAACAGGGTAGATTGGTATTGAAAATGGTCAAGATCGGTCAATAACCACGCCCACCTGCCATATAACGGAAATTTTTGAAAAATGCAAAAACTAAATTTTTTCGGTATCTATTGGAACATATTAATTAAAATTTGATATTTAGAAAGATAGTTAATTAAGAACCTTGATTTTTATGAAATTTTAAAATATAAAAAAACGTCTGTAAGGTATGGTCACAAAATTTGGTGAACATATTGTCCTTAATACCATTAGCATTGCCGTCAATAATTTTTAAAATCGTACCATAACCACGCCCAACTTCCATATAACGGAAATTTTGAAAAATGCAAAAAACTTCGTTTTTCAGTATTTATTGGAAGAAATTGGGTGAATTTTAATACTAGCTGCGATTTGAAACAAAGAAACGGGGTTTTTATGGGCACCTGGTTTTTTTTTAAAGTGTTTCCGAATTTTGAATACCAAACCCCCAAAGTCAGAGTCCCAAGAAGCATTTTCCCTACATTAACTTTTATAGGATGGGGAGTGCGTTGAAAGAGATAAATAATATAAAAATTATAAGTTGAATAAAAATAAAACAAACAAAAAATGTAAAATAATGGAAAATAAAACTAAAACAAAAAATAAAACTAAAAAAAAAAATTATTTTTTAACTGTCTCTGAAAATGATGATTTGGCTTAAAATTCAGCTTACCCATACAGTTTTTCGAAATAGAAATTATATTTTCTCAATTAAGTCATTACTGCATTTTGATAATGAACTTCACAAATATTTATAATATGTTCTCGTTCGAAAAGGTTTCTGCGGAATTTCGTTTAAATTAATCGAGAAGGAAAACAATTTTGAAGCATATAAAACAAAATAAGAAATTTAAAAAATATATAATTAAACATCATATAAATCTTTAACTTAAATTAAATGAAGTAAAATAAATTAAAAAAGCATAGCATTAATTAATTAATCAGCTAGAATGTGTAAATTCTTCTTAGTGTTTGGCGTTTGAAATTGATTGGACGTTAGATTAGTTAGCTGGCAGGAAAATCGACTGTCTCATCTAGATCTATGAAAAGAACTCATTGTAATACCAAGCTGATCGTATTTCATCCTAAACAAAACAACGCTCAGAATCAGTGAGTCTGTGCCATGTCACTTTGGTCTTTAAAAACACAGAACGGATAAATCTTCATATCCTCTTCAAAAGTGCAAAACACTCTCGAATCCTGGGCATTTTAGCTCCATGAAGTAAATTGCTTTTGCCTACTCGATTTTCATAATAGATAACTATTGTTAGAATTCAGAAAAAAGCATTTTATAGTTCATAAATTAAGTTAACAAAGATATACAGAGAGCTCAGAAGAATTATTATCAAGCTAGAGAATGAGATTATTGGTCGTAAGAGAAACAGTCCCGACGAACACTTCGTCCAAAATATAATCTGTGATAATTTTGCAATAAAATGTTGCAGGTATAGAAAAAATGCAATTCATTA
Organism: Philophylla caesio; assembly: GCA_963971545.1. Lineage (NCBI taxonomy): Eukaryota > Metazoa > Arthropoda > Insecta > Diptera > Tephritidae > Philophylla > Philophylla caesio. The sequence continues at coordinate 95,422,138 of OZ020606.1, read as the reverse complement.
CTGTGATATTAAGTCAATAAACATAGCAGAGTGTGCGATACCCAACTCAATAAACATTGAGGAAACAAGTAACAATAAGACATTGGCGATCATATACAGAATGGATGAAAAAAAGGGCCCTGGATTTGACGGAATGCGTCCAAGGTAACTTAACATATTAGCACTTGTGATAGCCACTCATCAATCTGAGCCTCACTCAATGCAAAGTACCCGAAGTACTAAAATTATTTTAAAAGAATTATCTAAATAAAAGAATTATCTATTCATTTATCTATATATCTATCTAACTATAAACGGAAGCTTATCGAGTAATTTTAGTTCCCGACTGCGCAAAAACTTCGTGAGCTGGGGAGTGCTAGAGATTCTTTTATGACTTAATTCTTATAAAGAACTTATAAATACAATATGTTAGCATAGAATGTCTCTGTATAATAATAACTATTGATGTGCATATGTATGTATATATGCACATCGTGTTAATGTGTGTACACTAAAATACCCTGGAAATATTTGTAGTGAATATGTTTTCGTAGTAGCGACGTGGTAGGAGTTGAAAAGCAAAGCCAACATACAATGGCAACATTCTCTGAAAATACGAGTTAAACAAAAAGAAAGGAAAGATCCAAAAATACCGTTAGACTAGACAATGTGAGAGACAGATAAATCGGTTGGTGGGCTAAAAAGCTCTCAGGCTGCCAGAAAAGCGATTAAAGCTAAAACGAATATGGCGACAGCTGTTTGCCAACTACAATTGTTCACATGCTTGCGTTTAAAAGTCAATATTCTTGCGTATGTGTGTGTGTGTGTTTGGTGGCTGTTTAACAATCACATATAAATGGAGCGAACGAACAAAAGATTCGTAGAATGTAAATATGTAGAAGTATACATTAGGGTGTCTGCTAAATGCGATTTCGCCCAAATCGACAGAGAAGAATAAACTAAGAAATAACCAAACATAATCAAAAATAAAATACAAATAAATTGAAATATAATGAAATAAAAAAAATTAAATCTTATGCAATAAAACAAAGTAAAAATGTTTGTAATAAATTTAAATAAAAATAAATAAAACAAAACAAAAAAAAATGTTGTAAAATAAAATAGGATAAAAAAACAATACAAATAAATAATCAGAAATTAAAAAAAACTATATAAAATTCAATAATTAAAATTTTATTAAAATTGAATTAAAATAAACAAATTCCAATAATAAAAAATAAAGTAAAAAAGAATAATGCTATGGATATTTTTTTAACTTCAATTTTCGATCATAAACCAGGTACTAACAAGACTTATCGAGAGATCAAATTGAGAAATAAGAGTAAAGCAAATTATTAAAGTGTTATTCTATTCTGCGCCTCGCGCTTGAAAAAATTAAAATTCATAATAAAAAATTGAAAGGCCGATAACGAACCTTAAACTAAATTAACTAAAAAATAAATAAATTAATTAAATCATAATAAATCAACTAAAATAAAATAAAATTAAGAATGAAGATGATTGTTAGTTGCATTCCATCAGCTTGAATGTATGAATTTTCCTAACTTTTACAAACTTAAAAAATAAAAATTTTTTACAATGGAGCAATTTGTCCGTGAAGGTACTTTTTTTCATCCGCCACAATTCGAAATAAATAGTTTATCAAAAACTTTAAAATCTTTCCAACAAACCATTTTATTAAACTTTGCATGACAAATTTCGGCTCGGTAATTAAAGCAGGTCAGACAACGATTTGCGCCAACGAAAAGATTTATGTAATTTTCAGTAATTTTCATTGCAAATTTTATGAAAACTGTCAAATGTCCAAATTTAAATCTATTTTGGTTATAAACCGGTATAGAAACAATATTTGTTCTTAGAAGTAAAAATATTCTAAAAAACTAATTTGTTGTCCTCTTCTGAAAAGCTACTGAAAAACACACAACTGGTTTTTGGATTGGCAACGATTTTCTTTATAAGGGGTGGAAATTCTCGATAGGACAAAGTTATTCTTAAAAATTCATTGGTAGCCAGGTTTTTACCTATATATTCGGATGTATTAGTTTATTTGAAAAAAATGTAGTTTTGAATTTTTAAGACCTAATTCATATTTTCTTAAGCAGTATTTTTTCAAAATTCGTGTTCACCCAAAATATTTGACAAAAATTTTAGACAAATTTCTTGAAATTTTCAGGCTTCATGAAAAATATGTCCTAAAAGAGAAGTTTTCATTTTGTAAAATCTGTTTTTTTTTGCGAATAGCAACAACGATTTTAGCAATACTTAACATTCTTCAGGGGCAAGAACATAAAAAACACCGACTTTAGTTTATTTTTCAACCACTCTAATGTTGATACGCTAACATTCATATTTACCATGTCACACTTCATTGCGGTTACTGATCCATTGTTATACTCGTACATATATACCAAGAAGAAATGTACAAACATTCCATTTGAAGTTGTACTCATGTATGAGTTCTTTTACATAAATGCTTGTATGTTCATAAGAGTATGAAAGTGTTTGTGCGCTTTGACCGAGCTGTAGTGTGACTTTTGTCGACGATTTCACTTGTACGTGTCTCATGCGTATGGCGACAGGCGCCAAGTTAACGGACAGACAACGACACATTAAAGGCAAAGATACGAGTAGTTTATTAAAATAAAAAATAAAAAAAATACATACATTAAATATTTACTATATCTACACATGCAAGTATTTACAAGTTCATATTTATTCACATAAAGACGTCTGCTTTTCTATTGACTTTAGTCTAAAAGGGAGACTTAAGCTAAGTCTTATAGTTAGGCGTTTAGAAGTAAGAGTAGAATAAAGCTTTTACTTCAATATTTACGTGAATTGTAGTAATATTATTTTAAATTCATTTCTACAAATATCGCAAGAATTTAGAGACTTAGCAATTTGATTATAAATACACAACCAGTTCGGACTACTACAGTTACCACCCAAAAAAAAAACGGTGTTTTCTTCCTCTCTCTCTATGATATCATACTTTTGATTGATATTAAAAAAAATATTTTAAATATTATTTAATTAAATAAATACTGGTTAACTTAGACCAGTAGGTATAAACCTGCGATTAGGTGAAAAATGTTTTGACTAAAGCGCTGCTAAAGCGAACGATCTGCATTGGCTCCATTTATGTATGTACAACTTTGCTTGTGTTTCGGTTCAACATGCTGATTGCTTTAGTCAACTGTTAGTTTGCTCTGAAGTTTATGGAAAGAAAAAAAAAGCAAGTTTATCACATTACTGGTATTAGTTTTGTCCTGTTAAGCCATTACTAAATCCCATCGACATATGTTGTCCACTGTGGCTTTGTTTAGGAATTATAGCAAAATTTATACGATTGTTGGCATATATACTCGTATGTATGTATGTACATATATGCTTAAAAACACCACGCCTCAAAATTGTAACCGCACCATATATTAAAAATTTCTGACATATTTTTTACAATTTATTTTCAAGTTTTTCAATTAAAATAGATTGTATCGCTTAATAAAAACGCGTAAGCCGAAAGCGGCTTAATTGTGACAATTAGCAAATTGTCTTCGTGTATTTTGAATGGACAAAATTTACTTATTGACTCAATTAAGCGCTGTCTGAATAAAAAAATAAAAGAAAAATAATCAACAAAATTGCAAGCTCCCTCTTTATAGAGTTATTAAAATTTATTTAATTGAACTTGTATATAAAACAATGTCACACCCTCATTACATGAAAGAAAGGGCGTCATTCAAAAAATTTTCAAAAATTAACGATGATTTCCAGCTAGTTTTAACTGGCACTTGATTGTACTTAAATTTCATAGGCTGCAAAGCAGCATATTAAAAAAAGTAAAAAGATTATTTCAAAAGCAAAAAATGCACTTACTCGTATTTGAAAGTTCTTTCAGTTTTTTACATACCCAGAGACTGTGTTTTTAATTGAGCATTTATAAGAACTTAATAAAAGAAATGTAAATTGGTATGCTTGTTGGTGCGACTATATTTATGAAATTGGGTATATTAAGGTATAACGAAAAAGTTCTTTCTCGTTCGTATGTTGAAAAGGCATTCTTGTTTTGCTTGTTTTTCAATGTAAGCTGCTCTACTTACATTTGTATGTGTACTTTAAGTGCTTGTTCATATGCAGGTATGTTTGGATATTACCAGGCAGACGCACACACACACACACACTTACACACATTCAGATAAGCTGTTTGAAGGCTCGCTCAGCGTTTATTTGTGATCTTAGTGCCCTGCAATTTGCGCCTTTTGTGTATGAACACACCAGCGACTGTCTAACGCTTTGCATATGTTTAAGCTGTTTCAACACCTACACACAAAATGAGGTAAAAAAAAAAGAATTTGAATAACTAGTTGGAAAATAAGTTCGCCGTTGATAGCTTCCTTAATAAGAGAAATTCTGGAAAATTTACATAACTTAAAAGCCAGATAGCAGGTTTAAATTACTGCTATAGAATTAGATTTTTTTTAACCAAATAAAATTTATAATTTGAAATTAAAAATTAAAAATAATTTAATCCCTGTTAAAAAGAATTGAGATTTATTGTGAATATGTCACAGGTATTTTAAATTTACCATTGACTTTAAACAACTTTTTTCACATTCGCTTCCTTATTCTACGATATTCAAACAAGTCAATTAGTTGAGGCAATTGAGATGTAAATTGTGTTTGGCGTTGAAAAATACTCAATTTAGCTTAAACAATAAGTTTTTGACTGCTGTTTAATAAGTGTTTCGACTTTGTGTATGTATATGAACTTGTATGTATATATATAAATTTCTATAAACAATTGCATTATTTTATTGCAGAACCAGCAATCTGCAATGATGACCAGTTTTCCGTATTTTATCATTTCATGTAAAATTTTAATAAATCTACTCACCTTCGATTTTGTCAATTGTTTTGAATTTTTCTGTATTTGATATTACCGACATTTATTTTTTGTCATTTCTATTGGTGACTTTTCGTTTTTTTTTTTCTTATTATACAAATGCTTTTCGCATATAAATGATAAAACTTCACAGGGTTGCCTAAGCACTATTGATGCAATTAATTGACAATTAATCACTAATTGGAGCAATTAGTAAATTGCTATATTGTATGGTAAATTTGCGGATAATTAAGAGTTAAATTTGCGGAAATTCGCATGAAGAAAATAATTTTTTATACGGAAGAAGAACACGGTCGGAATAAAACAAATTTTCGGAAAATAAAGGTAATTTTTAGCTATTTAAAATTTTCACTTAATTGTACTGGAATTGAGTGGCCTTAAAAACAACATACTACCAAAAAAATTTTAAAATTCTTTGAGGAAATTTTATTTGCCAATAGGCGTTAAATGCAAGTAGTCTGACTATTTATGTGAATTTCAAGCATTTTAATAGAGAAAAGAATGATTTTAAAATAAATAAGTTGCGTTTTTCGAGTGTTCGTAACGTCTGGGATGACAATTTTGAAAAAAGATCTGACATTTTGTGCATCACTCACACAACGAAAAGAAATTCATAAAATCATGCACACAAGCCACGAATTTCTACATGGTACGAATGTACGTATATTGTATATATGTATGTACATAAGTACCTATGTATGTGACTGCGCAAACATGTGTTAGTGTAATTCTGTAAAACTGTGCTAGCAATCTTTTGATGAGCGCCCAGCACCAGCTAAGTACTCTTAAGGGCGCCCAACTCCTTAATCGGCTTCTAAATAATTTTTATTGCTCTTTCTACGCTCTATCCGCGACTCGCTACCCTTTGCCTCGTTTACTACTCTCATTCCACTTACATACTTTCCATTCAATTTTATCTACATACTTTTATGTTCATTGACTTTGTTGAGTTAATTATGAATGTAATGAAATGAAAATGGATTGGAGAGTTAAATTCGATAGGCGGTTGTTTGCCAAAGTATCTTACAGAAGTGATTGTGTGAGAGGGTAGGGGTGAGTGGGCAGAAGAGAAAATGGTGCGCTGGTTGCCACTTTTAATTATGAAAGAGTTAAAATATTGTTCTTATGATATGCGCTTACTTGCGCTTACTTGACTGTTTGCCAACTTTCATGCCGCTCTCTCTATAATCTTGTACTTTTGTAGCTAATTCCCAATATAATGCGAAGTTGGCTCTTTTGACTTTCGCATTTTTTTTTTAATTGATTAAAGTGAATAATTTTTTAAAATGATTATGCTCAAAGGACTTGTTGAACCTTTGGCTGGTTTAGTTTTTGCCCTCTTGAATATGTAATTGGGCGATTGACTTGTTAAGAGATAATTGAGTTAAATATTGTCAGTTTACTGATTCACAAAAGCATGCACTTTAGATCCAGTCTGTACAAACAGTTTAAGAAACTTATATCCATTAATTTTTAATAATTTTTAATTTAATAGAAAATATATACCAATGTAATGAAGAATCGAATTTCTGTAGTCTAAGCTACTCACAAAGTGAAACCAAAATCATAGAATTAATAAACTAAAAAAATAAATAATATTGTAATTATTGTTGATTTTAATTTTTGAAATATCAGATTGATTTTTACACAAGCTTATCTCCAATGAACTGAAATAAAGAGTTAGAACAAACTTTTTTCGACACTTACCATAACTTAGAATCGAATATTCCAGTTTTGCTAGAGTAAGGCATTATGTGCCTGAAACTTTGTTAATGTTTGTTTGACACTTGATTTTGTTAGCCATTTTACTTCTACTTAATGGCCATGTCTTATTATAATTTGTTAGGATTTATTGGACACATAGTGCAAAAAAAATAAGGATTCTTTCATTATAAATAATGTCGTAACGTAAAAGAAATTACACCAGTGCACCTATATGGCTAGATGTAACGAACTTTTTTAAATTTTGCTTACAACAAACTCTTAATTTTGATGAATTCGTCATGGTTGAATCATGCAAAAATAATATTTTTGAACCTCAGTTCAGATATTGTGGGTGCATTCACAATTCTATGTATGCAGCATATTAACACAACTAGAGCTTCGAGTCAAACTATATCTAAGCACTTTTTTTATTTTTATCACTCTACTTTGGATTTACATCACTGTGTTATTATTATTGTTTTTATGGACCGTATACACGGCGACCGCCAGCGTAATCCATTGTTTGTGGCACTTATTTCTATAGAGAAATACTTTTAAAGCAGCCAATCACTTGCATGGGCTTCTTCTTTCAAATTGAAAGTGGATTACTTGAGGTTTTCGAAGCCTACCAAGAGCGGGACATTATTGAAAAAAATGTTTTAGCCTTTTTTCGCCCAGCTTGCAGCATGCGGTGGGAGTTTTAAGCTTCGCTGTGATTAAATTAAAAATATTTATTGCAGCCTTTTTGAAGGACAGATAAACCAGTGGTTGCTAAATAATTTACCTGTTCACTTTTAAGTGGTTTTTTGTGAGCCCACATAAGGTTTCTGGGCCATTAAATACAGCCACTTATTTCACTAAGCAATCCGTCTGTTCATTGCTGCCGAGTGCCTCATATCCCGCATGGTGGGGTAGTTGCTCTTTGGTATCGAGTTTTTGAATTTCGGCCTAAGTAGAACAACTTTTGTTTTTCCATTTTCAAATTTGCAACTATCTGTACATCACGCCTCGCTATTTGACTTGGTTTATAAGTTCCCTGTATTTCAGAGGGTTCGATCTTCAATAAGCAAATATTGCCTTCCAAGACGTAGAAAGAGTTTTAAATATAAAAAAAAAAGAAACCGAAGAAAAAGTTTAAAATATCAACGAGTTGACTAAAGTTGCAATGTATTTTGAGTAATTCGGTGTTAAAAGCAACCGTTCTTCTGTGGGAGTACGGTCTCCTTTGAAACGAAATATCCAGCAGCTATTGGAGTTCTTACTGAAATTCATATAAATGATTCCCAGATGCATATAAAATTGTAATGATGTACTCATCGCTAAGCTTCAGTAGTTTGAATACGATAAAGGGGAAGAAATGTATGCCGTTCCACGATTATAAAGTAGCAGCATTTTTTAGACAGTCGCTTGTCTGTGCGTGTGAGTATTTTTTTGACGTGCATATTTTCCATTAAATCGACAAAATGGTTATTGGGTGTAGATCTTTTTTTTCTAAGCACTTGGCTCAAACCCCGATGAACGCATTTAAATCAAATTCAATTTGTGAAAGTATATAACACGTAGACTATAATTCCGCTAGGTGGCGCATGTGAATCGAGATATTCCGGAAATCTGTGTACGAGTGTGTATGGTCTGATTTTGATAAAACTCGAAACATACACTGGGAATGCGACAAGAAATACTTTTACGAAAGGCGAAATCACTGGTTGGCGCTGGAATCGAGTTATTGAGAAAATACGAGTTTGATAAAAAACACTTAATTGAATATTAATCCGCTAGATGCCGCCAGAGGCGAGTCTAATAGAAAATATATTTATAATCCGATTTTGGGAAATCAGCAACGTATAGCGAGTTAGTTAGAACATCTGTATTTAGTCTGGCATTAATGATTTTAGAAAAGAATGCTGCAGTTGTCATTAGAGTGGCGTTAATAGTGCGATTAAGATAACATTGCAAAAACAAATATGTAACCTGTATACTGATAGAAAATTTATAAAAATGTATTGCAAAGTGATGTACTCATAGTAATCGTTGTAATAAGCCCTTTGTCACGAGAAAAAATGTTTCGATCTACACAAAATTGTCTTTAAATAGATATGTATAATGACGATTAAAAAATAAAAAAAAAAGTTTTTTTTTATTATCTTCTCTACACATACTCGTATTAGACATATTCATAGTTTTCTAGTGAGCTGGAAGTCTGAAACTTGGTTCATATTCATATCGCATGATTCAATTATAAAAGCTTGGATACTTATTGACGTTTGAGTTTACCGACTGCCTTGTAAGGTTGCATTTAGGAAGGTCTGATTAAGGGGAAAATATTTTATCCCTTTTCGCGCAAAGGTAGTAGAAAAGTAGGTAACTAGTAGCGAAATGCGGTTTGTACTTACATAGAACGAAACATATTTGCAGAAATTTGATATTTCAATTTAATATAACATAACCGAATATTCAACCACACATGTACATATGTATATAGATAACACCTTAATACAACAAACTAGATAAACAAAACGCAAGTGAGATTTAGAAGCAAATATTTTTTACACATTTTATTAACAAAAACAATGTGATTTCAACCTTTTTTAAGTTTTCACATGCAGAAAATAGAACTATCACATTTGGAAAAATTTTTATAACAAATTTTTCTTTAATTCAATATCAATTTTAGCAACCAAAATTAGACGTATCTATTAAAAGCCCAGTAACCAGGATTGTATACATATTTCATTACAATTTCAAACTTTTTTAAAAATATAATTACCATTTTTGTAGATCATAAAATTGTAAGATTCAAGTCACTAAAAATGTAACATTAGTTGTTCGAAAAAAATTTTGTTTTATAAGGAAATCACCACACAATACCGTCGTCAAAAATTTAACGGAATCTTTATTGATATACATCTGTTAGAAATCAAGTAAAGACGTTAGTCAAAACTAGTCAAAATACTAATAAATTGTTCTTCTATTCGATATTTTAACTGTATAATTTTATGGTTGTTAATATTTAAATACATTTTTTTTTAATTTTATGTTATTTTATATTTTATATATACAGTAAAAAATTTAAAAACATAAAATGCCTTCTTTGAAAAAAAATATCAAGCAAAATGATCTGACCTGGCCGGGAATCGAACCAACGACCAATCATTTTCATACATGCAAAGAAAAAAAATTGCATTTCCTGTTCGCTGCTAGATAAGCAAGGCTACTGGGAAACATACGAGAATGCCGTCAATTCGATTATTTAATGTAGGGCATGCTGAAATAATTTAAAAACTTCAAAAAGGCAACAGTCTTGCCTGCCAGGCCATTTCACAAGAAAAGTACTAATTTCCACGTGTTTGATAACATTTTATTTCTTAAATTAAAAGAGAGCAACACAGGCTACCTTAAGGCAGCGTGCAAGAGTGAGACAACTTCCTAATTATCCAACCTTGTATGATTGAATCATGTTCATATCGTATTTATTTTGAATTTTTTGTGTAATATTATTTGTACTTGGGATCATTTTTGTATACAATTTTTCAGCAAAATTTTGTTAAGACATATAAAAGGGATTCACAAGGTATCGTGAAATGTTGTAAAGCTGTAAAGCCATACAAATTTTCAGAAACTCAAAATTTTAGTTTTTTGTGTTTTTTTGTTTGCATTGCACCGAAAAACGTTATAAAATAACATAACTTGGAGTCTTTCAAACTTTATAACTTTACGACAATACGATACTTTACAAAACCTTGTGAATCCCCTAATACCTAGAGTTTCAGATATGAACAACACTGAAAAAAAACGAAAAGTTAATTGTAAACCTTAACCAAAACTATGCTTTATAAAACCTTTAATGAAGTAAAATGTACATATATATTTTAATATATGCTGCAATAAACATATTTGTATGTATGTAAATCTGTACAGACATTAATTTACGTAAGCTTACGCAGCAAATATGAGAAGCAAAATGAGAGCATTACAAGTTAAGTGGAAATCTCTTACGAACCCAAGTGGAAGGTATTAAAGAGCAAAGACGTGAACTCACGAATAATTACATATCTACATACATACCTCTATTAGGAGTATGTACAAACAGTTTAGTATACACTGAAACATTAAAATGCAGTAGCAGTGGCAAAAACAGTAAAGACTTGAAAGAGTTGTTTTTATGTTTGTATGCCGGCAAGCAAACAATTTGGCTCGTGAGAAAATCTAAGGTGTGCACGAGCGAAGGAAAGTAAAGTACAAATATACGAGGGCGGGTCAATAAGTTTGTGACTTTTTGAATTGCTTGCCTCTCTACTGAAATGGCAACAATGCTACTATCAACAGGCATCTGCCAGTTGACTCCTGTCAAAATTTGAACAAGCTGCGGCATTTAGTTTGAATGATTTGAAGAGAAAATGGAAAAAAGTGTATTTGTGTGCTAATTAAGCATTATTTTATGCGGAAAAAGATCATCACTCAAACCAAAGCGAAACTTGATTAATACTATGGGGACTCTTCACCATCAATTTCAATGGTAAAAAAGTGGTTTAATGAATTTCGTTGTGACCGTACAAGCACGGAAGATGTCGAACGTTCTGGACGAAACAGTTGGAAAAGTTCACGATATGGTGTTGGCCGATCGGATATTGAAAGTGTGAGAGATGTGGAAGCCTTAGACATCACACATGGCTTAGTGGTTTCAATTTTAAATGATAACTTGGGTATGAGAAAGCTTTCCACAATATGACAATCGACCACAAACGCAAACGCACACATGTGTAGTTTCCATGGCAAAACTCCATGAATTGTAATACGAATTACTCCCTCATCCGCCCTATTCTCCGGATTTAGCTCCCAGTGACTATATCCTATTTCCAAATCTGAAGAAATGGCTCGGCGGAAAGAGATTTGACTCCAACGATAAAATTTTCTCACAAATAAATGCCTATTTTGATGCCCTCGACAAATCTTATTTTTTTGAAGGGTTAAAAAAATTGGATAAACGTTGGACAAAGTGTATAGAACTCAAAGGAGACTATGTTGAAAAATAAAATATTTGTTTATCCAAAAACTTGTGTGTTTATTCAAAAAGTCACGAACTTATTGACTCGCCCTCGTATGTATGAATGTTTCTAGGTACACAAACAAATATACCTACATGATAAAGTAAGATAAAGTAAGTAAACGAAAAAAAAGCATACAAATGCAAGTCTGTGACAGGAGCGGCAATAGATGAAGTGCATAGCAGAGAATAAGGGAAGAGTTTAAAAGTGTATGAATTTAGCAGGAAGCTGAGAATGAAAGTGGCAATGCGAATCTGCTTTAAGATTGCACATTTGTCTTGTTGCTGCACAAGCACGGAGGATGCGCAGCAATGTTGAGCGTCACTATGAAAAATGTGTGTGTCTTCTACTATCCAGCTGTGCGCTCAACCAGCTCACCAACCGAACACTTGGCAAGTGCGTATGCCACCTAGAGCGAACGACCACCTGCCTGACTCGCTGTCATTATCGACTTGCTGCTGCTGCTCAGTTCGGCAGTCACGTTGAATTGGAGTGAACAAAGCATACTCGTACTATACTGCTGATGCACCGCTTAGCAAACACTTTCCGTGTTTGGCGTGACACGGTCTTTCATTTGTACGAGTACTCGTAGATGCATACAACTAGGCATACGCATTTGTTATTAGAGTAAGTGTGAGCATTTGATGCTTTGATGCGAGTGTTGTTGTTTTTTTTTTTTTGTACATTTGTTTTCACTTCGGCAGCAGGAGTGATTAAATCGCTTTAATTAAGCTGGCAAATAACACTTGAAGTAAAAAGTGTAGGGCGGCTTACTCGGTCATGTCATTTGGGTGTTAGTGAGAGAAATCATTTTCAATAAATTAGCAATCAATAAAAAAACTGATGGGATTCGGCGTAATTTTGAAAGTAACTACAGGTGTGTTGAGTCTTCTTAGAATTTCAAATGTCGATAAGGTGCGTTGTCATGTTTTCTCCATAGGTGCTGTCAAATCCGATGACTTCCCAATATAAAAGAACAATCACTATACATGTTTGGGGTCTATGTTTCTCAAAAAAATGTAATCTGTTTGTTGGCTTTCCTGAGGCATGTTTAAAATATGCTGAAAGATCTCATCTTCTTAGCGCACTGGACCATAGTATAAACCGCAGTCGATTGTTTTCCGATTTATTAACGATTTAGCTTAAACAATTTTAGCTTAACCCCAGAAATTCTTCATAATTATAATTTTCGTAATAGCATTGATGCAATTACAATACACTTAGGAACGATGTATGCGTTCCCTAGAAGGTCGCATAAAAAATCCGTTAAAAAAGGTCTTCACATTCATACATAAATGGAGGATTCGTTCCACAATTTTCAAAAACCGTAGACCTATGTAAGTGTATTTATATTATAACACTAGATGACCCGGTGAATTTCATATCACCAATCCTTAGCTTAAATGGCTGAAAATTTTGATCGGTAATGTCAGGAATTGCGATTTTCATAGGTTATTATACTCTTAAGTCTGGCAATCAAAAGTAAAAAATAATTGAGGAAACCATAGATTTTTAGCGAGCCACACTTATTATACTTCATTAAAGACTGATAATTTTTCATTTTTAACTATTAGATATGCCTTTTTTCACGTCACGGTTTATTCAGTTATTCTATTACAGACTCTTATGTCAACAAATATGTTACCTATATTATTATTTTTTGGTTTGTACCGGTCACGCCACATTACTAACTAAAAAACAGCCAACAAAAATGTCATCAAATGTAAGATAAAGTACTTCAAATAGTTATTTTGAAAAGAAAATGAAAATAGTTTTAAGTTCAATAAATAGCTATGCATTGCCCCTTTTGCAAAATGTGGAACATGTTCATGTCTTAGTTGTTGTCACTATCTGTTACGTTGTGCTGCATGTGAAACAAAAACCGCAGATTGCTTAAATTTTTGTGTAAAATTTGGTCAACTACAGAAAAATAAATTTAAGCGCAAATTAACATCAAACCAAAATTTGTCATTTCATTAATGCCATCAATCTCGGATGAAAAAAGTTTTCTAGATTTAAATATAACTTCCGTAGAGTTTAAACAATTAGAAATGATCTAAAGAAGCCAGGAGCATAATATGACCGATGTTCTGGTACACCAAGACTAATCGGAATCACCGGGACTTACCGACACGCCGCCGTCGCATGCTGCCGAGCAGAGTTTGCCTTCGCCGTAACTGTAATTCAGTGGGATTAAATCGAACGAAAGTGTATACTTGCAAAATATAATAACGTTATTCAAAGTAGGTTCTATTTTGCAGTTGATTTAAAATTGTTTTATAGGCAGTCTTCCGAAGAAAATACAAATGTTGGTTTCTGCACAAACCACGCATTGCAGAGAAAACCTAGAAAACCCGAAAATTTCTTCACAATAAATAGCTTTAGAAACCATGAAGAAAACCGGGGGGCATTTTTTAAATGTTAACTTTTGTTGTACAGTGCAATCAAACTACTCACTTTTGCCATCATAAAGTCATGAGCCTTAAGAAACAAACTCGCAATAATGCAAAATAGTTGATTATATAACGAAAAAAACGATGCTTTTTATTTGCCATAATTGGCGCACATATAATAAAAAAATTGCTTACATGAGTAAGCAAAATAAGTAATTTAAAATACATTTGTCTTTGAAATGCCGAACAAACCGGCTTAACTTTGATTAAAAATTGACTTGTATGTTTTTAGCTTGCTCTCTTTCTAACACATACGATTTTTATTCTCATTTATCTAATTTTTGGAAATTTTTCGACAGTTCGGGTAAGATGGCGAGAAGTTGTAAATTTTTTTGAATTTCAGGGGAAACTGCGTAGACGTGGCTGGCAGGGCAATATTATCCAAAGCCTTGAAATGAGAGTTGCTGGCAGATATCGTGTAGGAAGTTATTTTCTTCATTAAAATATCATCACGGCCGACTAAGTTTGTATATAATAAATTTATTACCAAAGTTCTCGAATTAAAAGCATAAGGGAAACAATTTAATCACTAACTAAATATTATTAATTTTTCATACATTTTTGAGGAATACAGTTCAGTGTATGTTTTTTAGCGACGAATATTTACTAATGATTTTTGACACTGGAAATCCTTGAAGACTGCTCACGCTATATTTTTTTTCTTGGTTTTGAAAATATGTTCTCATGGCAGCGTGCATTTATTTATTAAGTATAAAGTATCAAACGTTTTTCTTTACTGTTCGCCAATATCGTTTTTATCGTTTTTAGCGAGCAGGCTAATAGCGTTCTCTTTCTATTAAAACTATTTCTTTTAACTTATTAATTTGCGCGGCACAGCACTTTATTCAATTTTCCATTTTGTTGCTACAACTAGAGGCACACCGACGCTTTTTATAATCTTCCATGTCGCTTTTTAGTTTTAAGTTTTAAATAAGTTTTCATTTTCCTGTTGTTGCGCTTAAGCTACGTAGCGCTTAAAGTTTTGCTTTAAAACAAATACCGGAAAGGATTTACTTTTATTTTTGATTTTCGTTTACCTTTTGCGTAGCTTTTGCTTTTTGTTGCTTTTGAACTTTATTTAGCTTTTAAGATGTTCTATTGAAAATTGTTTTAAATATTTAAAATTCCTTTGATTTAGCTAATTCAAATTTAAAAGAAACATAATTGTGGACTGATTTGTATATATACATATCTCTATGTACAATTTCATAATACACGCCAAATTTTTGGAATAAAATTTTTTTAATATGAAGTCATTTTCGGAAAATATTGTGTTTGTACGTACATTCTACCATAGACAAAAACCTGAACAAAAACAATTTAATAAACTTGAAGGGTAAGATTTGTTAAACGTTAAATCGATTGACTTTTGAAATAACTCATGGTAGTTCGAAAGTAATTAGCCACTAGGCTTACATCTTGTGAGCAATATTTTATCTCAGGTAATAAAAATGTGATGTTACTGCTCGCTTAAGCTCCGGTGGTAGACACAATTTAAAAAAATATGAAGGACCTAGGTGTGTTTATTTGATACAAAATTTGTTTAATTTGAATAAGCGGTTTGTTCGTTATTAGAAAAGGAGTTTTGTTTCAGCTCTAACAAATGTTTGGCCATATTTAACTGTTATGACTGGACAAAAGCAATAAAAGTCTGAATTTTTCATTGGATTTTTTCCCAAAAAGTTGAAAAAATAAAAATAATACAGAATTCTTGAACAGGAAGTCCTGGATCAAAGGAACACTGATAACTTTCGTCTACAACAATATTTGTTCGGGACTTTTCTAACATCGAAAAAAATGTTGTTTGCGGTTTAATCATCATAAAAAATCAATTTGCAGTTTGAAATAATTCCTAATTATATCTACTTTGAGGGCATTTATGCTTACAATTTTATAGTTTTGCGTTTGTTGAATGACTTAGCGTATTAGATTTAATGCTTTCAGCTTTTATTGTTAAACCACTGTAAAATATTTCTTTTTTAACTTTTGCCTCCTCCTCCTAACCACCTCTATGCGTTAAACATATTACTGGAAGATAATATTCCCAAATTACTGCCAATGAAATCAAATAACTCAAGAAAGAAAAACTAACTTAATTGAGAGGAAAGCACATAAAGTGGCAAAAATATACAGTTTTAATGATTCTTTTTTATTTTAGTTAAGCTTCGCATTTAAGAGACTTAACACTCAGCACTCGTAATTTCCTTACAAAAATTTTCACCAGTAAATATTTAAATTCTTATTACCCTTCTTGCCAGCTTACAATTTTAATTGCTATTTATAAGTACGAGTATGTATTTATGACCAGCTACTTTAGTGACTTTTTATCAAACAATCAAAATAACTTTCGAGCGATTCACTTTTTCCACTCCGCTGCTGAGGACCAAGGAAATAGCACAGAACTTTTGGCTATTTCAAACATCATTCTTACTTTAGCTGGAATTTCAGAGTCATGATTTAATTATTATCCACAAGTTTTCATAATTAAAGGCAAAAATTCCAAAAAGTGTTGATAATGACGAGGGAGACAAATTGTTTGGGCAGTCGCAAGCAAAGCGAAACCAAAAGTTATTGCCGTTTTTTTGGTATAAACTTGACTGGAAAATTAAAATAAAATGCATTATTGCTTTCATTAAAAGCAGAAGATGTAAAAATAATAGACCTAGATACAAGTTGGTGGTTTTTTTTCACTGCACAAAATTTGACCAGGGCGTATACGTAATTCTAAGTGTACGCATTAAATTTCTCACTCATTTTAATTTTTATTTTGTCTGCTTTTTATTATGGCATGATTTTACGCATAACTGCCTTCGTCTCTTTGGCTTCTCAGTTGCCAACATACGAGTACTTACACATACAAATATAAGTATTTCTTCAGGCAAAGCGAGAAAAGTATTGAATTATTTATAAGTGACCAGAAGTGAAGCGGGCCGAATCTTTAATTTCAGCCAACTCGTATTACATCGACCTGCAATTGCTTTTGCTTGGCGAGTTGGCAGCTCGTGGCGTTGAAATATGCTTTAATTAACATGTTGGTTCATTTGTAAAAGCAGCGATAAGAGTTTTGCAAAAAAAACGACAAATTACAAATTGAAAAATAACAGTTAAACTGAAGTAAAGAAAATGATTGCAATCAGCGAAAGCGAGCAAATTTTAAATCTGGCTATTTGGGATTGGTACGGCGCACAATAGTGCCGCTACATTTACTTTTTGGAAAACTATGCGTATATAACATTCCGGGAAAAAATTACAAAAGCAAACAAAGATGAGCTTAATGGATTTATTTTAAAACATTGTATGTATGTATGTATATGTGGTTCTGAAATTGAGTCTTCATTTTTAAAATTCTATTGAAAAAGTTAATGTCCGAGATAATGATTCAATTATTAAAGGCTTGGTAACTAAGCTTCTAGCTCCCTCACTTTTTGTCAAACGGCTGCCTTAGCAAACCGTGTTGCTTCTTGAAAATAGTAATAGTAGTAACCTAAACAACAATTTTTAAGAACTAAAACGTTGAAATAAGAAGTTTGATTTATATTTCTTGTATAATAATAATAATAATAATAATAATAATAATAATAATAATAAAAGTAATAATAATTATAATAATCCCAACGGTTTTATCCTTCCATACCCGCTCGACCGACGCGAGGGGCGCATCCGCATGACGCACGGATATATAAAAACAAAAATTTTTGTTTTTTTCATATATGTTGCTCCGAGTCATAAAAGGCAGAAGTTTGTTAAGTGTCGAGATCTAAAACTGTTCAGCTACAGAACAAATGCTCATCAGCTGATCGAATATACATATATACATATACTTATGTATGTATGTATCAATTATTGAGAGCATTGAGTATAGTTTTCTTTATGTAAAAAAGTGAGTCTGAAATATCAAAATAACCGGAGTAAGTGTTAAAATCCTGACACAAACTATGGAGTGGTTCATTTAACTCAAAATTTCTTTTAGATGACTTCAGAAAGTGAGGGACGGAAATGTCTTGAAATTCTGGAGGGAACGTTTAGTTTTATTTCGCCAAGAAGAGATGGGCTATAGATCAGGCCTGTTAGTAACTTGACCAAAAATACTACGCCTAGCATTTCCAACGAAAATTTCTTAAAGCAAAAAGCAGAAATTGTTTTTGGATTGGCTCTATTCGGTCGGAATGAACTTGATAGCGCGGGTTACAAACAACAGTTCCATATTCCAGTATTGGCCTCACTAACGTTGTGAACAGACCTTCGTAATGTGTAAGGGTCATTGAATTATTTTGACCGTTTTACAAACGCAAAAACACCTTTGGCTTTGTTAACTGTAACATTTATGTGAAGATTGAAATTGAATTTCGGGTCCATTGTAATTCCAAGAACAACAAAGTTAAAAACTTGTTCGAGGTTATGTTTACATATGTCATAAGAAGCTGGTTGAACAGCCCTGCGAGAAAAGCTCATAACTTTAAATTTTTTAAGATTTAGTGGCATGTAATTTACTTCACACCAGTTAGTCATGCTATTTAAATCTCCTTGTAGCAAGGACCATTCCTCAACAGAATGATAAGATCTAAAAAGCTTTACATCATCAGCATACAATAAAATTTTTGAATAATTAATTACAGAAGGTAAGTCAACGAAGGAAATTAGGTTAAAAACCAGGGAGATCGAGTTTATGGATCAGTAAAGAGGGACTTACTCTGTCGAATGCTTTACTAAAATCAGTGTATATAACATCAGTGTGCATAAATTCTCTGAATTCATTTGAAATATGAGTTGTGAACTCAAGCAAGTTTGTAACGGTAGATTTACCCTTACAGAACCCGTGTTGTGTGCCGGAAATTATAGAGGATATGGAAACGTTAAATGGTCAACAACAATAGCTTCAAATAGTTTAGAAATAGCAGAGAGCTTAGCTATACCGCGATAATTTTCTATAGAGGACCTACTCCCGGTCTTATAAAGGGGTATAATGAATGATTATTTCCAAGCTGAAGGGAAAATCCCAAGCTTAAGAGAAAGATTAAATAAATTAGTTAAGGGCTCATAAATATGTTTAGCACAGTTTACATAAAGGTTTTATTTCTTAAATTTCGAATTATTGTGGTTTTCGCAACATCATAAACTCCACAAAGTCACTTACTATGTATCGCAATAAAATTTTTGGTCCTTTCACCATCCAGGGGATCATCATAGTATTAAGAATAATTCTGATATCAATGGTATATAAATTCAAGGAATAAACCGAAAAACTAACTTAAATATTTCAAGTTAATGTTTTATTATCAAGCGCCAATATTTGCCGTATACCATAAAATCATTTAGTTTTCCATGCGTTGCAAAACAACCTTTTTATAACGGAATGTCAAAAAGCGAAAAAATCTATGTAAAGTGTCACAGAAAGTACTCTTAATAAAGTAAAAGTTTTGTTTTTAAATATTATATTCACTTTTAACCCTTGCATTGTATTGCCAATATTCACTTTTAACCCTTGCATTGTATTGCCAATATTTCTTTTACTATTTAGTATTATGACTTTTATTAAAAATACTTAAATTTAAATTAAAGTTAAAGATTTTTGTTCAAGAGCTTTCATTTTATTAAACAAATTTAAAGACAAATTGGACTTATACGACATCACTGGTAAACGAAATTTTTTCAAATAAGATTAAGATTTCTTTAGACATTCAAATTTATAACATAAAAAAGCGCTTTACATCTACCTTTATTTTAAAAATTGTTTGCCGGGGATGTTGCCTTTTTTAATTTGTTTTGTTTTTTTTGCGGAGAGCTTTAGACTGATTTCTATATAAACAAATTTCCATTTCATTTCTTAAGTGTAATTTTATATGCATTTTTCGAGTTTCGTGAGAGCTCTTTACTAAGCAAATACGAAACAAAAAAAAAAAAAACTCAACGATAAACTTTATCGCTTTAAAACTTGCTCACTTTGATATAAATACAATTTTTTTATCGATCATTGTGAATAGAAATTTTAGGCAATTTTAACTATTCGAGTTATCGCCTGAGTTGTAAATCATTTAAAACCTATAATGTTTCTGTAAGTACATATATCAGAAGCCTGCCACATTAAATATTATGAGAAGCTTTTTTTTATAAAACTAAGGAAATTATTTACCATTTTCAGCGGACTTAAATTATATTTCATTCCGAATTGGGATGTACACAATACTTTACCAACAACTTACTCGTATTTATTTATTTATTTATTTATTCAATCAACAAACAAAATGCTTATAGACTATGTGACAAGTATACTTACATATTATTTTAAAATAAAAAAGAGTGAAAAAATAAGGATAGAGGAAACTCCTATGACAAGTGCCTTAAGAGTTCATTCTTAAAAGTGAGTCTTAAAAAAGAAAAATCAAAGTTTAAGACTGAAGAAAAAGTATTAAACTAAGAAAGTGCTCTTCGCAAAGGGGCATTCATTCCATAAACAGTTTTGGCAACACACACAAAAAACATTTCATTACAGCGAATAATTCGTGAGGGAACATTAAAGGAAATCTTCATTAGAAGGTACGGGCAATCAATACCACCTGTAATTAAATCTCAAACAAAGTACATTGATAAAACAAAGTGTGCCTAGACTCTAATGACATTAGATTAAATAACAAACAACGAGAACGATAAGACGGTAAGCGGTCACGAAATCTCAAGAAGTGCAAAGCAAAGCGTATAAAAGCCCTTTGTACAGACTCCAGTCTATTAACAAAAATTGCATGGAAAGGGCGCCAGATAAATACCGCGTATTCCAAATTAGACCGAACCAATTTAGTATGAAATTAATGTGAGTGATGAAAGAAAGTTTGGAGTCAAAATAAACCCCCAAATCTTTAAATTCACTAACTAAGGAACAATACTAATATGTTTCGAATAAGAGGCATAACGACATATGCTAGTATTGTGTAACAAATTATTACGCATACACCAACAATATAAGCTTTCAAGCTCGCCCTGGAGAATGAAATAATCTTCCAAACATTTAATTTCATAGTAAATCTTCAGATCGTCTGCATATAGGAGGAAATTACATTTAATAAAACAAGATTATCAAATAAAACATTCGGCAACGAAATGATAACAGTATGCAAAAAAAATGCCTAAATAAAATAGAGAAACAATCAATATGTATAAGAACATAAATAAAACAAAAAATAAAAAAAAATAAAAAAATAAACATGAAAAGTAAGCTGAATGAATACGCGCATACTAACAAGTAGCCGTAGGCCAAATGATATTGAAAATATTTGCAAATACAGGCGAACGCAAACTTTGATATATGTTACAAGTACAAACATAATCGTACTTTTGTACATTATGTACATATATATTTTATGTGTATTCGTAAATTATTTATAACTAAGAATATCGAAATTTAAGCGCAGCTGAATTTTATATACATTCGCAGTTTTTGTGTGTGCTGCGTCATATCTAAAAACAAAATTTATAGCAGTACAAAACCTCCAAAAGGGATGCAAACTGGGACAATCTTCAATCAAGCAGAATACACTAGGTCATTTAAAGCTTTCAAGTATGTTTGCAGAACCAATCAAAAATCCAATACGAAGGCGCTGAATGCAAGTTTTCTGTTATAAAAAATAATAAACATACGCCTTGCTAAACCTTTTTATTCTATTTTTAAGAGGGAATCATCCCAAGGAGTAGAGTCTTATCCACACTCTTTTCTTAATAAAAATGTATTTACAAAGCAAGTTGATTCCTCCTAAGAATGCAATGAAACCATCCAAAAAAATATATTATTTTATTTATTATTGTTTGGCTATATTTATATTTCTTTTAAATATTTTTGAGCTTTTTTCCTAATATTTTTCACAATAAACCAAACCGATCGGCCTTAAGCACAAAAATATTTAAGATACATTTTTTTGTTTTCCATGTTCACTGCGCAGAGTTTCAAGCCAAGTTGGATGCTATAACAGAAGCAGCGCAGTGGCTGATTGGCTAATTTGTCTTAATCTTAAAGAAGTAACTATTTTCTGGAATAGAAAGATTTAGTTTTCTATAGCAACTACTAAATGAATGTAGACATGATCTGAACGAACTAGCAGCCTGACCACGCCACACGTGAGAATTTGAGTTTCAGGAGATAGAGATGGATAACAAATTTAACAAAAAATTTAACATTTTAAAGCAAAATATAAAAGTTGATCATGGCTTGACAAGTATAGATCCAACAGCCTTATTTTTTTGCAAAATCCTATGCTAAAAAATAAAGGAAGGTTGTATGCACTATCTCTGAGTGAAATACGTTACGCAAAACTAATTTTTCTAGCAAGCGGTTTCTGTTGAAACGAAGCTGTTATGGAAACGTTTTCTCAGACACTATCCGACTAGGACGAAACTATTATCTTTTGAATATTCCTCACACACAAACCAAATTGGTTCTTTACTAAGGATCAGTATAGCAAGTAGTATCACAAGTGGCCCTTCGAGCCGGAGTTTAGATTTAGCAGATTGCCAATGCACGCCTCTGTAACCTAACCTCACCTACCACACAGCATTTGGGTGCCAACAAAATTGCCCGCAGGTAAATACACAAACCACATTGTATGTAAGTAAAACTACTCGTAAGTATATTTGTGTTAAGATAACATTCGGCCAAGAACAACACCGATTGCAGAAGGAATATGGAGGTCAAGTGAGAGAGATAGACAGCCGCTGGTCATAGAGCTGCAATAGATGACTGAAGTAAGCAATAGCAATAACTCGACACATTGCTGCGCCATATTTACCACTCAGTGCTAAGCCCATCGACGAGTATTCGCATTGAGTAAAGCTGATGACCGAGACAAAATTGATCGAATATTCGTTGACGTTGCACTACTTGCCATTGGCAAGATTGTGACATATTGGCTAACCTCAGACGAGAAAATGTCAGCATGGCAGAGATATAATAATAAAATAATAGTTGGTTTAACATAACCATATAAGAAAATAAGTAAAATATCAAAAACAATTGCAACAAATCGCATGAAATAGCGAATAGCGAAATAACACACACACACACACTTGAACATTCGCACAATAAAGTGTGTGTGTGTGTGTGCATGTATGTATGTACATTTAGGATAGATTTAAAAAAACAAATCTTGAGAACAGTGCAATTCAAAGAGTAGTGAAATGAAATTCAATCAATTACCATAAAATGTGATTGAGGACGAATGAGTGGCGCAAAAGGTAGTCGAAGGAATTGTGCTCATGCATGTATGTGTGGTGTGTGTGTGTGTGTGCGTGTCCCAAAAATATAAAATATGTATGTAGGTATGCCAAATAAAAACCGAAAATCTCCAAATAAAATAGAAAAATGCTTGCGAGGCTCAGCTCAGCTCAGCACAAGTTTCGCATTGATGCCGTTGACAATGACTGAATGACTGAATGGTTGAATGACTGGTTGCTGCACGAGCTGGATAAGTGCTTGATTGGTTGTACTGCGGTCGACCGGTTGCTAGGTCGACGGTTGCACATCGACTTTTATTTACTACTTATTTTTCAGAGATTTTAGCTTAAAACTTGAAATTCGCCATTCGTATTTTTATTTGATTTTATTTTAGTGTTTTTTTTTTTTTTTAATTTTCCATTTTTTGGTTTACCAAGCGCCTGTTCGGATTTCGATTTGATTGATGTGCTTGTGTAGAGGCGCATGAAAGCAAACGATGCAAGAATAAAGCATGCAATTGAAATGGGCATTACATTTGCTGAAGTGGAACGAATTGTGGTGATGTGCGAGCACATGCATATGCCTGTGTGTGTGTGTGTGTGTGTGTACTCATATAAATAAACTAACATACAAATGTATGTAGGATGGCGCAAAGAAATTGAATTTAAACAACGATTTTAACTTATTCAAATACACGTTTAGTCTTTATTAATTTAAACTGAACACATTTATAATTACGCTTAGGTTGAAGCCTGCAGTTGGTCGGTGCGTTGTCTACCCTTGTGTGCTAGCGAGTGTAATGTTCGTGATCCTCCGTCCGTTGATGAGTCCTATGTTTCGTCAAGTTTGTCTGTTTCCCTTTTCTTCTTTTCTTCGTCAATCAGTGTTGCCCCTGTGGTTTACAGTCCAGTGTTGCTTAAAGGCATTACGGTCAGTTTGTGTTTAGTGTTGTCTGTCGGTCAAATCCCACATTCGGCCATCCTGAGTGTTTATTCGGCCGCGAATGAAGGGTTCCACTTCTTCATAAACTCAGCGACCGTGATGGTTCGTCCAGGTCCTTCGTGGTCTCCAACCCTCTCGACTTCATATCTTCCATGCTTCATCTTCTTAACAATTTTGTATGGACCAAAGAATTTTGCTCTCAATTTTAACCCTGCTCCATACTGTGTCCGTTTAATGGCAACTAGCTCGTTGACTGCGTAGTCGACCTCAGCTCTACGCTTTTCGTTGAATGACCTTCGATTCTCCTGTTGAATGGCGGCGATGTTGTTTTGCGCTTCTCGACGCGTTGCTTCTCTAGATGCATCGAGTTCGTCGACTGCTGCTTCTTCCATCAGCTCCTGCAGTTGTGGCAATCCCGTCATTCGCATTTCGAGTCCTGTCAGAATTCGGAACGGCGAGTATTTGGTGCTTCTAGGCGCTGTACTATTTATGAGTTGTTGCACTCTATCAACGTGTCGGTACCAGTGTCCGGAACTCTCACCACCCAGCTTGGCTATCATTGGGATGATGATCTTGTGCATGCGCTCGACCTGGCCGTTACCTCGCGGTACGCCCGTGGCAATCAACAAATGCTGAATCTGTTCAGACTCGCAGTATTCCTTGAACAGGTTCGCCGTGAAAGCCGTTCCTCTGTCGGTGATGACGCGCCTCGGGTTTCCAAATGCTGCTGATTGCTTCTTCAAGCATTGAACGACTGCTTCTGCACCGGTGTTCTTCGTTGGATACAGCCAAACGAATTTGGAGAATGCATCCACGATTACAAGGATGTAGTTATAGGCTTTTCTGGTCGACTCCAACGGTCCAACGTGGTCGAGGTGGAGAGTGCCCAGAGGTTTGTCCTCCTTGTTGATTGGATTTAAGAAGCCTTCTTTCCTGCCTGACTTGGTATCGTTCATGATGCACTGGATGCAACTTCCTACAATCTTCGCAGCTTTTGCTCTAAGATCCGGGACATAAAACGATTTCTCCACGGCCTCTTGCGTTTTCTTGATGGAAAAATGCCCTTGCCTATGTGCCATCTTGATGATTTCGGTGTCCATTACGGACGGCACGACTAGTAGTTCTCTTGCCGGATCTTTATGCAGCACTCCGTGCTTAACGTAGAAGTCGTCGTAGTCACTCTTCTCCAGCACCTTAAGGACTGCTCGTACCCAGTCATCCTGTTGCTGCGCCTGCTTCAGCCGGTGGATCAACGAATCTTCCAGCATGAGGCAAGATACTCTGCTTAGTGCGTCAACGTGTCGCATTTTTGTTCCGCTTCGATGCTCTATTTGATAGTCGAAATCTTGCAGGAACATCGCCCAACGAGATACTCTTAATGGGATATCCCGTTTTCGCATCGTCATTGCGAACGCGTTGCAATCAGTAACGATTTTGAAGTTGATCCCCAAAAGGTACACCCTCCACTTTTTGAGTGCTTCTATGATTGCGAGCACTTCGAGTTCGTAGGAGTGGTAATTTTCCTCAGAGAGTTTAGTTTTCCGGCTCATATATTGAACTGGGTGGAATGCTTGGTCGTCCGCGTTCTTTTGTAGTAGCACTGCGCCATACCCAGCCATGCAAGCGTCCGTGTGTACCTCCGTTAATGCCTTCGGGTTGTACAACATAAGAACTGGTGCACTCGTCAACGCTGCCTTTAACTGCTCGAATGCTGTCAGCTGCTCGTCACCCAACTGGAACTTGGCTTCCTTCTTAAGTAAGTCCGACAATGGTTTGGCGATCACTGCGTATCCTTCGACGAACCTTCTGAAGTACGATGTCAAACCCAGAAATCGCTGCAGAGCCTTCCGATCGCGTGGCAATGGGAAGTTTTTGATTGCCTTAGTTTTAGCTTTCGAAGGCTTGATAGCACCGTCCTCTACTACGTACCCCAGAAAATCAATTTTACGCATGAGGAACTGACATTTGTCCCACTTCATTTGCAAGCCGTATTCTGCTGCCCTCTGGAAAACTCGTTCCAATTTGCGCACGCCTTCGGTGTAATCCTTGGAGGGAATAACCAAATCGTCCATATAAGCTACGACAGTGTCATCTTGGATAAGATCTCTGAAGATGGCTGAGATGAACCTTGAGAAAACCGCTGGTGAGTTTGATATGCCGAAAGGCACGTGCAGGAACTCGTATTGACCGTTGTAAGTCACGAACGCGGTGTACTTTCTGGAAGCAGGTTCCACTGGCACATGGAAAAATCCGTTTGTAAGGTCCAGTGTGGTGAACACTCCGGCACCCTGTAGCTTCTCGATTACGTCGTCAATATTAGGCATCGGAAAATTATCGCGAACTATCTTGGCGTTAAGGCGCCGATAATCGCAGCACAGCCGTTTTCTTCCGTCCTTCTTCGCAACAAGCACCACTGGGGACGCGTAGTCTGAAGTGCTGGGTTGGATGATGCCATCCTTCAGCCACTGCTTCACTTGCTCTTCTACTACCTGCCTATCAGCGTGTGACATTCGCCTCGGGTTCTCGTAAACCGGGATGTCATCAGAAAGCAAAATCTTCATCTCAACTGGAGACTTTGAGTGGCTTGCTGGCCTATATTTTGCGATCATGCTTCTTACCACAACTGCCTTTTCGCGGTCGAGGTGTGAAAGATCTACTTCATCCGTAGGCACCTTTTCTATGCCGGCACC
The DNA here is from genome assembly GCA_963971545.1 of Philophylla caesio. NCBI lineage: Eukaryota > Metazoa > Arthropoda > Insecta > Diptera > Tephritidae > Philophylla > Philophylla caesio. The sequence continues at coordinate 95,395,205 of OZ020606.1, read as the reverse complement.
CATACACATTGTTCCGAATTCCTTGGTTAGTTCGGCAACCCTGTTGTCTTCTTTAGTAACTGGGTCCTTACTAGCAGTAATACCCATCCCCACACACTCGTGGTCTAGCCTCGTCGTCGCTTGCATCGCCTTGTCCACTCGCGGCTGCTTAGCCACAACAGCGCCCGCGCTCTCATTGTGTACTAATTCTAGTGCCCTTCTGACATCGATGAGCTCTCGGTACTTTCTAACAGCTTCTGCGTATTGCCTGTCAACATCATGCACCCTTGTGCCACCACAAGATTTACCAACAAATCTTTCAGGTCTTGCAGACCCAACTTTCGTACCCTTCGGCACGGCTCCTTTACTAACCGTCTCGTTGCTCAACTGCTTTTGTTGCACCTCCTTCCGCCTTAGCAGAGCACCATCCTCTGTAACCACTAAATCGACTTGCTTCAAAACGTCGTTTCCGATCACGAGTGCGTACTTAATGTCTCGCTCCCTTGCGACATGGAATGTCATCTCCAACTTAATGTTGTCTACTTCAGTAAGTGTGGTAAAGCTGCCCATTGTCGTGAGTTCGCTTGTACCAATCCCCACCAGTCGTCGCCGATCGTTACTTAAATCGACGTCCAAATTGAGCATCATTAGCGTATCGTAGCGCATTAGGCATAGGTCGCTACCCGTGTCGATCAGCGCCGAAATTATCGTTCCGTTCAAGCTTATATCTTTAAAGATCAACCCGCATTTCTGCCTTGATTTGACAGCATCTTCTTCATTCGTCATGGTATTCACGCTGTTCTGTTCCGACTTGACCGTTTTGCCGTTTGACTTACAGTCAGCCGCACGATGACCTTCCTTACCACAACTGAAACACGCGTTTCGTTTACGAGGGCAATTTCTAGCGAAATGTGATACGTTGCCACAGATATAACAACCCTTGCTTGTTGATGCTGAGTTCTGGAAAACCTTGTTTGAGGACGATGGCTTTCCAGTATTCATGCCCGCGGATGGTGGCTGGCTGGAACGAATCTTCTCGTAAACTTTAATTTGCTCTTTCAGGTCCAGGATAGTTTTTGATTGGTATAAGTTGATTTTGTTTGCCTTCGAATCCGGTATGCCTTCAATAAAGTAGTCGATTAGGCTAGCGTCATCTAGACAAATCGGTTTCCCCAGTTCCATTAGCACGTACAAATACTCTCGGAGATCTTCTTCGTGACGTTTCCGACGATTACGCAAGGCCCGGTGCACCTCGATCGATGACAATGCAACACCAAATTCCTGACGCAGTGTGAGCTTTAAAGAGCTCCAACTGTTGATGCCGCTTTGGCTGCGTATAAAAATTTTCGCGCCACCTTTCAAAAGTTGCTTTGCATAAATAAATTTTTGCAAATCGTTCCATTGAACCGCTGATGCATTTGCTTCGAAATCCCCAAGCCATTGTTCGAAACTAGGGCGACCTGATCCGCTGAATGAAGTCATGGAATCTTCGACATCACGAAGAGTAAAATTATGCCTCTCCACTCGAACCTCACGTACGCTTCGCTGACTTACTATTTCATCAACGTCGGTATCTTCGCCATCACTCATATTTAGGCCGAAGTGTTCCATTAGTCTGTCTTGCAAAGTCGCTTTCCGTCCGCTTGTCGATAGCGCTAAGTCACCCAACTTCTCCTTTAAACCGTCGACAGTCAAGTTAAAAATTTCGCTTCGGTCCATAGTTTACAAATTTTAATGAATAAGATGTTATATTAAATAACTAGTGGTAAATTACAAGGTATGTAGTAATATTTGATGATATTAATTCATATAGTGTATAATGGTAGATAATATTTTACGTAAAATCCAAAAAAAAAAAGGGTAAATTTTAGTTGCTCTTACACGAAACAATTAGACTGTTATGCTTTTGCACAGTGGCTTCAAAACTTTCGCTTGAATTATGGTAACTAGAAATTTTCTTATTAGAAGTTTTGTTCTTTAGTTATCGCTTCACTTTACAAGTTCTTATTGCGTTACCACAAATACATATGTATACAGTATCAAACAAAGGTTACAAAAATTTATATTTCAACGTATGTATGTATTATCTACTCATCTGCTCCTCGATCATCCCTCGCTGCTGTCTACTCAGTATGTTGTTGTTGTTGTTGTTGTTTTTTATTCGTTTATGTACTCGGTGATGTCCCCCGCCGCTGTCAACTAGGCTACTTGCTGTTTCGCTAAATGTGCAATGCTGCTGCCGTCGGGATTTTCTGCGCAACGCTTGGTTTTCGCTGCCTTTGTTTTCTTGCGCGTCGCTTCTGCTGCGCAACGCCGCTTGCTTCGCTACTGTCGCTGCTGGTAATTTCTTGCGCGTTGCCTATGCTGCGCAACGCCGCCTCCTTCGCTACGTAGGTATGTACTTTACGGAGTACTGCCGTCTGCAATTATTGCGCAGCGCTTGTTTGCTGCTGCCGTAGTTTGCGAATTCGCTGCCCAACGGTGCCTAGCTCGCTGTTGTATGACCGTTAGCAGGTTGTACTTCTACGTACATACATGTGTATATGCACTCATGCCTATGTACTTAGGGGAGTACTGCAATTTTCAACACCAACAATTCGATGCTCTAGCACAACGACGCACTCGGACCACTTGAAGTAACAGTTATGTTCCGTTATGAGGAATAACGGACCCCAAAACTTTGCACAAAATTTCGAGTTTTTGAATGTATCAAATTTAAAGTTTTTTTTTTTTTTTTTATATGATGCATATGCGCACTACTAGTTTAAATACGCGAATGCGCTGCAAATCACTTCACTTGAATGTTCGCAGATTCGATATCACTTTTGACACCAATTTGTAGGATGGCGCAAAGAAATTGAATTTAAACAACGATTTTAACTTATTCAAATACACGTTTAGTCTTTATTAATTTAAACTGAACACATTTATAATTACGCTTAGGTTGAAGCCTGCAGTTGGTCGGTGCGTTGTCTACCCTTGTGTGCTAGCGAGTGTAATGTTCGTGATCCTCCGTCCGTTGATGAGTCCTATGTTTCTTCAAGTTTGTCTGTTTCCCTTTTCTTCTTTTCTTCGTCAATCAGTGTTGCCCCTGTGGTTTACAGTCCAGTGTTGCTTAAAGGCATTACGGTCAGTTTGTGTTTAGTGTTGTCTGTCGGTCAAATCCCACATGTATGCATATCTGTACACATACTCCTATTCCATTGAAATGCTTTAAAAAATCATAGCACACCAAATCGCGAGTGACTTGCTTTAAAATAAAAATATTACAAAAAAAATTAACTTGAGTGTTAATCGTATGCAAAAGTTCTTTGTAAAATGGCGATTGAAATGTATAAAAAAATTTAACAATTTCACTTTTGTAGTTAATACGAGTAGCATCGTCACACTCGTTTGGCGCTAAAGCAATCATATTCATTTTTAAAAACATTTTAGTATTAAGTACGAAGACTTATATTTGCTATTTAAAAATAAAACGTTTGTGCGAGATTATTAAAAAACGATTTTCCATCATCCCTTGTCGTTCTTAGAACAAAAATTGACACTGAAGATGGCACAACGCTGAAACCGGTTTGTCTTCAAACCAAACTTGACAAGGGATAATGGAAAATCGTTCTAACAATTATCAACATTCCACCCTATCGGAAAAGAAAAAGAAGAAAAGGATTCTGATATTTAGTTCAAGTGACAAGTTCGAAAGTTACTTTCGGTATGTTTACAAAAAATGGAAAAACTAAAAAAATTGCCTTGCATTTCAAGCCACAATTATGAATATTGGAAAATATATATAGATTGCAATAAGTGCGGTTAAAAACTTAAAATTACTTAGCCATTCATTGTGTACAAAATCGAAAGTGGAATCTCAATCACAGAATCGCCTTCAATTTCGATTAAACGCTTTTTAACTGCTTTGCGAAAGCTATCTTCAAAATTTCGCAATGATTCAATTGGATACCGAAAAAATCATCGAACTCAAGAAATATGTAAGTAGGTAAAACCAAATCAATTTAAATATCGCACGCAGAGTTTGAAGCTGAAGTTCAAGAAATAAAATATAAACTTAAAAACAAAAACGAGCTTCTTATCCATTCGTACTCTCTGCGCCTGTGTAAATTTATAAACTTTTTTACTAAAACCTAACGTTGAGTAAAACGCTTAAAAAATGTATTTGTAAGTAAATTAAAAGTAATTTAGAGACTTTGGTGTGACGCTACTAAACTGGGAACCTTTGAAGCTACTTTTCGACTAGTCCCTGTTGAAATTTTTTACACTTCAGAATTTGTCCAATGGAATATTTTATTGATCTTCGTTCATAGGAAAAAAATGAAATTACTTTACTTTTAGGAAAGCAGTATTTAAACAGTCAAAACTCTTTTCTTACTTTGTGTTTGATTAGCTAGAGTCGATCATAGTTCAATCAATAATTTTCCATTGCTCCTGTAGAAATTGAGCCACAAATACGCTACTATTAATTATAAATTGAGCTAGTGTTGAGAAACATTTAATGATTCTGTTTAAATGCTTTTAAAAATTTTCGAACATACGAAAATTATCCCTGTATTTAATAAACGAGAACCGAATGGCAATATGGAAACTCGAAGATGTGAAAGTTTGTAGTACTGAATTTTGGAACGGTTTTCCATCTTCCCTTGTCAAGTTTGGTGTTAGGGCAAACCGGTTTCGGCATTGTATCGTTTATCGTTCGCCTGAAGGAAAATCGTTCTAAAATTCTATAGATTCCTACCCTGTCCGATCTTGTCCATTTTCAATAACAACCTACCCTGTCCAAAGAGCAATCTATGTACAAATTTCATTGAGATATCTCAATTTTTACTCAAGTTATCGTCTGCACGGACAAACGGACGGACAGACAGTCAGGGCTAAATCGACTTCTCTTTTCATTCTGAGCATTTTGGTATATACATAAGTACATGTCTATAACTATCTTGATTATTTTTTGCTGTTACCAGCAACCGTTATGTGAACAAAGTTATAATACCCTTGTGTACAAGTACGCTCGGGTATAAAACAAAAATTGAAGTAGTTTGAAATAAATTAAAATTCAAAGATGACATCTGCTATAATTTACTCTTAAATCCACCCTTTCATGTGTACATAAGTATGTACACGCGTATATGTACTGGCTTTTTTAAATAAAAATCTTAATTGTTGTTTTGCGAAATTTCACTATTTCGTCGCACAATCACATTGTCAGCAGCTCCGAAGGAATAGCTGCAATATTCATACATACATACATATGTACAATACACACTTGCATATGTTTATACATTAAATAGTATGTAGATGCTTAAATAATTTGAATGCAGACATATTAAATATTCACAGACGACATGGTTGTACTCATTGTTGCAATTCACAACGCGTCGCATCAGCTATTGACAGCATCATCATTTCTGTATTACTCAATAATGAATGTGACAATTATTATATGTCTGGGATTTTTCTGTCGCATGCCACTACGGGCGTGTACTACTTTCCCAGTTCCACAAATATGAGTTGAGAGTTGAGGAAAAGTGTGTGAAATTTTAATTAAATATAATATAATACACAACTCTTATTTGAGACTAATTTGAAGTACTCTTTTTATTTTTTTTTTAATATTTTAGAAATTTCATTCACTTAAAAAGTTTGCGACAGTACTGAAATGTTGCCTCTAAAGGTGAATATGAATTTTAATAAAAATTTTCTTAAGCTACCATTTCGGCAAATATTGCATTACTTTGTTTGGTTTAATAGTTAACATTTTATGCACGCCTTTATGAAAAAAAATATATATAAAAAAGGGATGACAAGGGATGACGGAAAATCGTTTCATTATACATATGTACTTCAAATATACATAAAAAAAAATGTCATTTGGCTATCGCACAATTTTTCTTGCTTTTTTTTTGTGTTAACTCGCTTAATTTTTGCAACAATAAGCAACTGTATGTGTCTTTTTCGATGGTATATAAAGTGATGGGATTGAACCAAGATTTTTTTTCTATAAATTATAATTTCAATAAAGTAACTAAGAATCCATTTTTGGTAAAACGCGCTTCAAATTAATGTTAAATAAAATTCCTTTTTTGAAGGTGCGTCTTGATGCCTGAGCGATGAGGCGTTTAAAACTGCGGCGCTATTTTACTTACGATAGCAATTATGATTAAAATAACTTTTAATTTTAAAACGATACATATTATTCACAAAAATGAATATGTTGCAAACACTAGATGACTCTATAGTTGATATTTGTTGGAAAGATTTTCCGTCATCCCTTGTCAAGTTCAATTTGGAGACAAACCGGTTTCGGCGTTGTGCCATCTTCGGTGTCAATTTTCGTTCTGTTCAGTTTAGGTTGGTCCGTATTTATTTCATTTTTTTGTGTCCAGCAGATATTGGTGCGTAATCGTAAATGTTAACAAATTTTAAGTGCCCTGAGTATAGGTACCTAAATTCTCGCGCGGTTAGAGTACAAAAGGGTATTTTTTATCTCGAAACTGCCTTTGCGGTAAGAACAGTCAGTAATTTTAGTCCGTTTGGGTATTGCAGGTTTGTTTTGTATGTTAGTATCTGTCATTTTACCTACGTCTTTGTTTTGTTTTTTCGTAAACAAGCCTGAATGGAGCAAATATCGCATCAGATTTGATGTTTATTTGTTCGTTTATTATCCTCCCCTCAAATGTTTTTTGTTTATATATTTCCATGTTTTGAAGAGCATTTAGGCGCCGTCCTTTTTGTTGTACGTGCAGTACCTTAGCGGTTTTCTTTATGTTTGCGGGTGAACATTTTGCGTTTACCAAATGGTTTGCAAAATTAGATTCAGGTATTGCCGTGGGTTTTTGCATACCTTTGTTGTAGTCGTTTATGAGTTCACTTTACGTCGTGTTTGTTCTATATAGCTATATTGATACTCACAGGTCAGTTTATTCACGCCTTGTTTGTTCAATGGGTCTTCTTCATTCGTGCTGCTTTTAAGTATCCTTTCCATGTTGTTTCCAGTTTTAAACGCCGTGTGGATATTATACTTTCTGAAAAAAATCTGCAAGTTTGTATGTAATTTTTCCTGTATAAGTCATTACTATCCAAGCTTTTTCCGTCTAGCTCTCGGTCGCTTTTTTTTTTTTGAATTGCATACATTTTTCTGAATTTATCCACGAGCTCCTTTTTATGTCCGTTGTTTGTTGCTATGTTGTATATTGTGTTTAGTTCCTTTCCGTATGCCTCTCGCGATAGAGGTATTCGTTCAAGTCTGTTTGTTAGTTGTTTTATAGCAGCGTATTTGTGTTCTTGAGAATGATTTGATGTGTTATGTATTATGGTGTGTGTAGCTGTCGGTTTTCTATAAATTTCGTAGTCAAGTTTTGGGCAATTTTGTCTATTTTAATCGTCAGATCCAGGTATTTTATTGTTCCCTTATTTTCCATTTCCATCGTAAACATTAAACATCCATGTTTTTTGTTCAGGTACTCCAGTATTTGCTCTTCATTGCCTTGGTGATCACGCAGATAATGTCATCCACGTACCTTGCGTAGAATACTACGCCTAAGTCGGCTTTTAGTTATTCTATATACTGTCCCTCCAGAAGAAAATTTACTCTATAGCTCTTTAAATATCCATTCTGGCGTAAATGGTAAGTAGCTCTACAATTTTTTATTTCGCAAACCAATTATGAGCCCTACGAGGTATGTAGTTGCAAATACTTTTCTGTTTCAATTACCATGCCAATTACTAATCCTAATTTCTAAGTCAAGAAATCAGTTAACAAAATCAAAAAGCAAAGTTCGTGAAAAATATCCTTTTATAGACTAAAATAAATTTTTACGAGATATAACATATTACTGCATTTTGATAAATCATAACTATCACAAGTCAAAGTTTAATAGTTTTAAAAGTTTTGCTTTCTGAAATGCTAGATTTTCTGTTGATTTTGTACATATGTATGTATATGAGCGGGTATATTTACCTATTGTCCTTAGAATATTTCTTTATCTATTTTTAGCATTTATAAAATATTAAAAAAATGTAATTAATAGTTAAATTAATAATTTATTGTTTTTATTGGAAATTTTAAATAAATAACATAGTGTGACACTCCAAAATACCATGGGAAGTGATGTTATTTTTCTTGCAGGTCTAATCGAGTAGAACGAGAATGCAATTTTTGAATTTGTCAAACACCCCCAAAATCTCGAGTTAAGCTTGAAAACCCGATTTTTCGTACTTTTGCGCACTTACTCGTATTAGCCCATATCTTAACTAATTATCAACCGATTTTAGTTTTTACTAAATTTTGACGTCTTTAGAACTTTCCGTTATAAGTGCACGTGTGTTTTTTTTATCTTTTGCTGTGTTTGTTATTAAATTGCATAAAAATCGTTCTAAAGTAAAATTAAAATGTGCAATAAACGTAATAAATTTTGTTATATTTGTGGCTTATTTACGGATACAATTTATTTGGATTTATATGGTGGCTACACAAAATATATTTTATAACTTTGTGAATCGGATAGTCGGGCATAATCACTATGATCGCAAGGTATGGCCATCTCCAGAGTCACAGCAGATGGGATACATGAAACAGTTTGTAAAGAAATGGGATGTTAATAGCGAAGCTTTTTTTCATCTTAAAACTGTCTTCATAATATAAGTGAAGCTGGTATTTATTAATTTGATACTTTTTATTTTTTTAATTGGACCTCAAATTCGCAAAATTATGAGCGACGTTAACTTTATGAACAAGTGAAGCTGTGCTGAAAAACGTGAATGGAAGAGTTTTGTTATAATTTCCTTGGCAACAACAGAAGCGACGACTATATCACGGTTGTAAACGAATTTTTAAGTGCATATGGTGAAATGAGTTGCAACATGTCGATTAAAATTCATTTCTTGCATTCGCAATTGGATGAACAAGACGAGCACTTCCACCAAGAAATGGCAACGATCGAAAAACGTTTCGAAGAAAAAAAAACAAATTAAATATAATGGCAGAATTAAGTTGGTTGTAAATTTTTGCAAAAATTTCGCTTTTATAAAAACTTGGATAACTCAGTCAATTTTTGGCCAATAGAAACATTCGTTAAACTCAGTATTAAACGTAACCTTTGAATCAAATAAACACTTATTTATTTGTTATTGTTTGCCCATATAACTATTTATTTTTTTTAAATTTTTTTGAGCTTTAAGGCTGATTGGTTTATTGGAAAATTATTAGAAAAAACAATAATACTTAAAGCGGTAGAAGTTATAGTACTATTTCGGAAATCACCACATTTCCTTATCAGACTCCTTTCTTCTTGGCTTCTGCGGGAGTCGAACCCGCAACAACATGCGCAATACTTAAGCCGGCAGCTGAATGCATTCACCTAAGCTTACGCTGTGTGAGCTGTTGTTATTTTTCCTGCTTTCTTATAAAATTGTGTGTGAAATTATCGCCAAAGTCAAACAAAGGAGAAAAAGGGTTACACAATTTATGTTTGTTGTGCAAAAACAAATAAATCTTATCAGCTTTTTTAAGATATCTTTATACTTATATCATTCAAAAGGTCTGAGTTTCTTCTTTCTTAAACCGTTCTTAAATTAAAAATAATAATTAAATAATAAGCTAAGATATGGGCTAAGAAGTGCGAAAAAGTACGAAAAATCGGTTTTTAAAGTTAACTCGAGATTTTGGTGGTGTTTGGCAAATTCCAAAATTGGGTTGTCGTTCTATTCGATTAGACCTACTTCATTCTTTTTTGTAGCACTGTGTAATTTAAAATAAATATTGAAGCAGGCACCTATTGCACCCAAAAACACATTTTTTTTCGTATGATTTTCCTTTGTCTGGTGTATAAAACATCACATCATCTCACGCAATGAGTTGCATCTGTGATTGTCTCAAACATTTTTTTTAGTTTTTTTGTCAACACAAAACTATTTTAGAAGTATATATAAAAAATATTTCCTATTATAAAGACCTTCAATAGAGCGTAATCACGATATTTTGAATATGCCTTCGACGTAATGCCGTAAAGCGCAAAGCAACGTAAATAAATAGCATAAATAAGTGCATGACTAGTAACTTTAAACAATTTTCAAACAATTTTTTTTTTCGCAGAGACGCAGTAAATGTTTTCTACTAACCATGGCGCGACTATGCGGCATAAAGAAGTACAAGTATAAAAAGATAAGGCGTATTGGCTGTTGGTGGCAAATGCCTAGCTGATGGCGCTAACCTTTTATCAACGGCTTTGTTGTTGCTATTAGTGGCCGCAAGCAGGAAATTGATTACGGCAGAATGGTGTCAACTATTTTCAATTATTTCTCGTGCCATTTCCTTGGCTTCTTAAGCAATCTCATACTTTGGCGTGTGTCCGCCATTGCTGCCATCCGACATCCGACATCCGCCATCTAATATCTGCCATATACTCGTACATGCATGCGTTTGTTGTTGCCTTCACTTTGGCCAGCTTTTACTGCTACAGCTGCACATTTACGTCTTTATTTATTTTTATTTATTCACATTTTGGTCACTTTTTATTTTGCCTATTTTGTACTTCTTTATTTGTTGAATTTCATTCGCTTGCTTTGGTTGTAAAATGCAAATTGCTTGCGGTTATTCTAAAGTTATTGCTTATTTTGCTATAGCAATGGCAACACTACGACGTGAGCGTCGAAGCCGCAACCAACGATGGCGGCTGCTTGCAGTGCTATTTTATACCGGCAGCGCAGTCAACGTAGGCTTTAAAGCCGCAGCTGCAGCTGCCGCCGCAATGCAGCAATGCAAATGCAAATGCAGCGCAAAATTGTAAATTTGCTAGCTTTTGTTGCAGGAAGCGTGTTTTATGTGTGTGTGTGTGTTTGTGTTTTTATTTTTCTTGTCGCTTTCGTCTTGTTTCGCCATGCATTTGCTGTGTTGGTCAATCGCCGCCCACTAAACGGATAGCGGCTAGAGATTTTGGTAGCGAACACACCAATGAAGGTAGACTAAGGGCTGGAGCCGGAGCAGAGGTAGGTAGATGTGGCAGAGGATTGGTTTTGAGGCGCTGTAGTCTTCTGTGTGCATCGCATTGAAAGAGCGCCAATGTTGGCGAGCGGTTTGTAAGCTCACCGCAACAGGATATTTGCATATCTACTTCCCCTCCATTATTCAGCATTTGAGCGATTAAATATCTATAGTTTTATAGTATGTTTGTATTTGTTATTGCTAATCAATTTGTGTGTGTGTGTGTTTTTGATTGTATTGTTACACGCAAGTAATTATTGAAATTTGGCCTCGGGCTATTTGGAAAACAAGCCAGTTGCAACACGGTCTACCGGCTAATAAACTGAGGGTGCTCTAAAACTTTTAGCTGCGTTTATGAGCTGCTTCCGATTGCCTTTTGTTGATTGCTTGCATTTAGTTTACCGTCAATTTATTGGCTAATTATGGGCTGCTCGCCGGATATTGTTGCTGAATAATTAGTAGATAGCATGGCGCTACAGCGATGGGAATTATTGGAAGCACGAAATTCATTAAAATGCAGTAAACCAAACAACTTTTCCATTTTTGATACATTCACAAATACTTGTAAAAACATATTGCAGATTTGTCAAAATAAACCACAAAATGCTCGCACCATGTGAAAACTGTTAAAGTCAGTGAACTTAGCAAATTTTAAATTCTTCCGGAAAATAAGTGAGGTAAATGGTTAGATAGGAGTGACTGTCGCTATAATAAAGTTGTATTATATAACATAAAAGGTATCGGCCAAATCTACTCTGCTAAACGTTGTGGTTTCACCTTATATCAGCGCTTACTCCTCCTCATAATTTCTGCAGTTTCTGCAGCAATGAGGGAAGAGGACCTCGCGTCTTTATGCGTGCTTTCCACTAAGATAGTGCCCTTATAATGCTCCAATGATACAAAATATGTGTGCGTTCACGTGAAATGGGACCACTTCGGCGGTATTGGAGTTATGCATCTAGGCGTCTTCCTGGTTGATTTCTGAACATTTTGAGACAAATTAGACTATCCTAACTGAATAATTGAGGGAAATATATGTAGAACTTTGAAGGTGAATATCCGAAAAATGACTAATTGAGAAAAATCAATTTGAAGTTGAAAGTTTGATTTTTTTTATTTCTACTCGGACGTTAAATGGGTGTTCGTTTGAATCGAACAGGAATATAGTCAGCATGAGAAAAAATACTATTGGATCACTTTTCAATCATTATTATATGTGAAACAACTAATTAACATCAACTCGACAAAGTGAGCTCTTTTCTAAATATTTGCTTTTTCAACTAATTCAACCGATGATCACAGAAAATTATGAATGAGTTAACGTTTGACCAATGAATCAGGAAGATGGGGAAGTAGAAAAATTGAAATGGACTCAACAGTAAATATTTTATTATAATTAAATATGAAACAAATTAGTAGTAATTCATTCATTACAGTCATTGACAGTAATCAATCCAAAGATTTTATCACATCTCATCGCGTTTGCACTATCCGTGTTTTTATTTTTTTTCTTTTCTTTCAAAAAAAGTCCATAGAACACGGAAATTCTTCATATTTCTCTAATGCGACAAAGTGGGCCCTTTTCTTTTTTTTTCAAAAAATAAAATTAATTACTTCTATTATACCTAGGAAGCTAAATTTGAAGTCATTCGACGCGAAAATGTATATAGTTTCATAATAAACCATAATAGAAAATTACGAAATTCGATCCATGTATGGAAAAATCTATCTCGGAAATTAGATGCGACAAAGTGGGTACTTTTCACGTGGACGCACACATATATTCTCTATCCTTCGTGTCAGGCATACGAAAGCGATCATTACCAGGAAGAGTCCATTTCGTCGCGCCTTGGTCTTGCAAATTCGTCAGATTGGCAGTTAGTTTCCTTATTTGGCCATCTTCTGCGACAAGTCAGTATGAGTTTTGAGCTACGTGCCAAGGAGCGCAGAGTTTCGATTCCAAGTCCCTCTGTGGCCTCTTTTATGGTCGAAATTTTAGGTTGAAAAGCGCCACTGTAGGCTTGGTAATTACAAAAAAAAAAAACATTCCAGAAAATGCCATCGTCTACTCCAGATCGTTCAAAGTAACATTTGGTATGGAAGTTTCAGATTAACTGCGGCCAAGGAAAGATCGCATTCTATTGCAAAATCGGTCGAAGGAAAGCTGTCTCCTTTTCAAGTATGCAAGGCTTATTAAACTTTCTGATGGCCCTAACTATATCTTCCTTCCAGTTCAGCTTTCTATACAAAATTACACACAAAAGTCTCTTATGTATTTTGTATTTAAATTTGTTTTTGAAAACTTTGAAGAGCTCTAAACCGTTGCCGGATATAAATGCTTTATTGCTTAACCGAATTGTAGGAAAGTTTGACCATTTTGTTTTAAATATTATCTTTCGTAATAGGTCAAGACTACTTGAGAACCATTTCGGCAGGTCTTTTGTACGATTAGTTTAGGGCCATTTCTGGGCTAGTTCAGGATCAAATCGGGACAGTTTGGCGACCTGCCAGGGCTACTTCCAGAACGTAGAACAAGAACTAGTTCCGGGTCGTGTTAAAGAATATATTAAAATTTGGGAATGTTTACAGCCTAATTCTTCACAATTTGAGACTAGCTCAGTACTGTTTCGAGACTTGCCCTGAACGAGTTCAGCTCGTGAATGGTTCACACATTAGTTCTGCACCAATTTAAAAACTTTTTCTATGTTTAAGACCATTTCGGCAGTTCTTTTGGGACTAATAAAATATCATTTTGTGACCGTTTCAAGAGTTGTATGTAGGCAAATCATATAATGCTTTTTTTATGTGTCTACATTTACCCTTGGGAAAAGGCTTATTTTAAATTTCCTCAAATATTTTTAAAGCAAAAACGCGGAGGTGTGTCTGATTGATGTTCGCTGACATAAAACCTTAAAAAAAACTTCCGTGATTAGTGATTGTGTAGTTTACCTCGAAATAGACAAACAAACAATACTAACTAATTGCTAGGTAAGTTATAAGGGTTTTTAATGATAAGAGGCTTGTAACTTTCATACCTCAGCTAAGCAGATGCATTCCTTCGTGAGTTCAGCATACAAAGTCCGTTTTAGTATACCTGAGACAGGTAGGTGTAATTGTGCATCGATAATTTTTAACAATCACACCTTAGCTTAATTACTGAAAAATTCCGCATGCATTTACCTGCTTCTAATGAGATCTTCTCTCTCTTGTTAAAATATAAAACACAACGGCGCTTCGTAATCTATACTCAATTGTACATTTACGCCAAGCAAAGTGAACCACAAAACGAGCAATTAAATTAAATTCCCGCAAAATGGAAAGAGTATATGCTTATCAACTCTCCACCGAGCTATCTCTAGAGGATTCACTGATTCACGAAGAGCAAATCTCACTAGATCAAGATATGAGTGAACATCGTTTGGCGCTGAATACCATACAAACTGTGGTCGACAGAATATCTCACTTGAGCAGCGTTGATACACTCGAAACTGCAATAAATTTGCAAATACATCTCGAACGAGGAATGCAAGATTTAAAAGTCAAAGAAGAATATCAGAGCGCCGAAAGAAATGCAACACCATATGGAGCAATATATCCAGATGATCGAGAAGTTTTCAATTTTGCTCTGCCTTCAAGCGTACAATATATGAATCGGGAATCGGTTGCGCGCATTCAGCGCTTACGCATGCACCAACTTCAAGCTTTTCATGAAAACGATAGCGAAGAAGAAGATGAGCTCAGTGACGAGGAGGAAGAAGATGAAGACGAAAACCTCGAGCTAAATTTTATCAGTTTTCACCAAAGTAACAGTCAAGCAATAAAGGCGCAGCAAAAATATAAATATGTACGACTGAAGAAGAATCAGCGTCGGTCGTTGCAGCGAAGACACTAAATCGAAATTAATTCATACAAAGTATTATTAGGAATATTGCTTATTTGCCGGACACAGCAAATGGAAACGAGAACTACCTAAAACAATAATAATAGATAATATTGCTTCAAAGAATTCTGAAACCAGTTCCGGTCTAACTTGACATGATAATGACGCTAAGTCATTTGATAATTTATTTTTAAACGTTTTTTTTTTTGTTAAACTGTCGTAGTATAAATTAATAAAATTGTACATTATGTAAAAAAGTTATCCTAATACTAATATGTTGTTTTCAAACAGTTGTATCTCCCGTTTGAGTTAGTTTGGAAAACTCAATAATAAGACTCACAACAGCTTGTTGGGTGTATAAATGAAAATGACTAGGTTCAGGACAAGTAGAGAATCATTTCGATACCAGTTAGGAACCATCTCGCGACATGTTCGACATCATTTTGTGTTAGTTGCAAAGCCCGTTCAGGATCATTTTGGAACACGTACGAGTAATTTCGGCATCACTGCGAGGTAATTTCGGTTACATTTGGTCACAAGACTATTTAGGAGCAACTTCAAAACCATATTGGGACTAATTCTCAACGAAACTTACATTTCTTAACTAATACGAGATCGTTTCAGGCAAATTTTGGGATAAGTGTGAAATCATCTTGGAAACGTTTCAAGACTTGTTCGCTATCATTTCGATACAAGCCATTTTCGGAATCATTGCAAAGAAGTTCGAAACTACTTCGATGCGACTGAAATTTAATAGCAGTGATTCTGAAAAAGTCCTAAACTGGATTCGATCAAACCATTTGCTGAGTCTTACACAAATATTTAAGCTTAACACTTTATAAGAATGAGGGTATCACGGTATTTTTTCTGTTTTAAAATTAACGGAGTTGGGGTAAATTATCGTCCACACAAGTTTTGAATAAACTCACTAAACGTTATTTTTGCAACAAATCCTTGCTTCGGATAATTAGTGTGCTGATGACTACCAAAACAATGACTTTGGAATATGTATGTATGTAAGTAGAGACGTATTTTCACATGCACTGAATTATGATACTTAGTTATGCACAAAACTCTGACAGCTATTATGCCAACTGACAACAGCAACAATTACAAAAACTGCTGCTGTTACGTGGTGACATTTTCAAGCATTAATTAAACTAATTTTCAAAACAAAAAAGGTAATAACAAAAATAAAAAAAAAAATATTACACGCTCTCACTCGCTCACTCAGTGTAAGCAAATTAAATCATTTTGAAAGATGGTTGCTAGCTGCTGACTGATGCTCGCTGACTGATGTATGCAATGAAGTAGAGCGAAAGAAAGCGAAAAAATGAAAAAGTCCCAGAAAGCTGAGAAAATTGTGTTGCTGCTGCTGCTGCTGCTGCTAAAGTTTTCAATGAATTCGTAGCCAAGTTGAGGCAGTTGGCAGTAGCATTCCATTTACGAGTATGCGAGTATACTTACATAGCTACTAAGTCGCTTGAATGTCGAATGTTGCACATACATAGCTACTTGCGTATATATGTAAGTATGTATGTATGTATGTGCAATGTAACAGCATGCACCCTAATGCTGTGTTATTGCTATGCAGTGGGATTTCGCGTCGAAATAAATACAAAAAAAAAAAAAACACGCGCTAGCATATTTAATTATTTGCATATCTTTGCAGCACTGAATGATTTCAATGTAATTATATTTGTTTACAACTGCTTATCATAATTATAAGACAGCTAGTTATTAACATACTTTGTTTGTTTATTTTTGTTTTACTTAACTTGTTATATTTGTCAGTAAATATACATATATAAAAATCAAAGTGTATAAGAAATTTTTAACCACAAAGAAAAAAAATGTTTAGAATTTTTTTCAGTGTTTATTTTTCAAGTCCATTCGGTTTAAGTATATTGCGAAATTTTCAGGTTATTTACGGTTATCGCTGATTTTTTAATTTTTTTTTTTTAATGGCGCATATTCATATTGATTTTTTGTGCCCCTGTAATTCTAATAAACAAAACATTTGACATGAAATAAAATTCGGCTTAAAGTTTTTTTTTCTTTGGTGCCAGAATTTTTGAGACGATTTTAAAACTTTTCGAGTATGCATTTTTATAGCGGATTAAATTTTAGTATAACAATATAAAAGTTTCTTGTGACTAGTAGATTTACCTGTTGCGGCTTTCTTCCATATAAAAATTAATGTTGCCAAATCGTTATATGGAAGCAAATTCGGCCAAAAATATTCTAAAAAGTCAACGGTAATTCTTAGACATTTAAGGCCTTAATATTGTTAGACTAAAATCTAAAACTATAAAGCCGCATACTCAAAAAAAGTTTAACACATCTAAGAAATAAATTAAAAATCTACATACAAATTTGTAGAAAATGTTGTTTGTATGGTTTATGTAAGAGAATGTACTGAATTTTATTTTAAAATTCTTAAAATTAAATAAATTTATATAAGTGGTAAGCTATGCCATTTTGAATGCTGTTGCTTCTGATATGCACATATACATATGTATGTATGTATTGATGTTAAAAGAGCGCTACGGGAAGTTAATTAATTTTTTGTAGATAAACCATTTTGAAGTAACGAAGTTGATTTTGATGCATCTGAATGTATTTATGGTTTAAAATGCCCTATTTTAATATTTTTGGTGTACGTTTTTTTTAAAATGTAAATTAACGAATCCTATATGGCGCGCGTGTTTTTTTTAATTAATATTTTTCGCTTGAAGCTCTCGTTATTCTGGGTTTTTTTTTTTGGGAAACATTGACTAAAAATTCAAAGTTAGAGTTACAAAATTCTAAATGATGGATCGAATACTGATGTCGAAAATGCGATCGAATTTTCGAAAGATTGTCCACAATATTGCACTTGATATATTAAAAATTGGAAATCTGCAAAGCTATTCTTAATCTCTGACTCCGAAAGTCTCCGAGTAACTAGTTTTAAGTGCATTGGATCAATTTAAGAAATGTTAATTTTATTGTACCTTTTTTATCAACGTATCCATATACCTATGAGGTGAATTTGTGAAAAAAAAGAATGCAACTAGAAAATTGCAGTAAATAAGCGCAACCTCAATTGCTGAGAGAATAAAAATCGACTTTCTTTGTCGCAAATGTTAAAAATATTGAATTTTTTGCACTACCTCAATATTAAGTTACAATTTTAAAAGATTCTTGCAATACTAATACATCATTGTGATCCAGAAAAGTAAGTGATTTTTTATTAACCATTGCGTTGAAATGTAAAAATTCATTTAAAAAAATTACAAACGCAGAGTTTTCAAATTTTACCACTGGTTCCATGAGTATTTAAATTTTTCATCAGACGTGAGTTTTTTTGGTATAAAATGTTTACTTTGTACCAAGTTTCCAAAAAAAAAAATTGTCGCTTGTAGCAGCATATTTTGATACCGAAATCTGTTGGACTATAAAAATGGTTACTCAAAATTTTCATAGATGTTCTAAATAAAGAATTTAACATTTTGTGAGAATTCGGTGATTTTTCATAAATTTGGTGTACAATTTTAAACTTTGGTTCTCTTCATTTTTGGTTGTAGTGCAAACTGGTTTTTTATAATTTTTTATAATTTATAATCAATCACTTAATTGTTTGAGTCACTGTCTACATATACATATATATATATAAAAGAGATTGTAAAGGAGCGTCAGTATTTAAATTAATAAAAATCAACGGTAATATGTTGCTACTTGAAATTTGATTGTATGTTATATAAAAATTGCATTCATGTTGAGGACACTGCATACGCCAAATAGAAAAATTCTAAAATTAAAAAATGTGTACTTTTGTGAAAGTTTGTTGGAATGCATTTTTTTCTCTAAATATTTAACAAAGTTTCAAAATTTCATTTGAATGAGTCTCCTTAGAGAATTATCTATATTTTTAATTGAAAAGATAAGAAATGGGAATTATTTAATAAAAAAAAACAAAATGCCAATATGCGGATGTCGTATAAATATGATAAGCAGTATGTAGTATAAACCAAACTATATTTATTATGTGCGCATTTGTACACTTTCGTTTGCCGCCATCGATGCTCTTTGCATATGGTAGATACGCTTGCATCCTTGCACTTGCTACGATTGCATACATCATCATCAATCTTCGTTCGCTGCTATTCGCATTCTACGCTTTAGTTTGTGTGCGATTGTAAATCTTGAAGATAACTTAGCATACACGTTGCAGGCAAACGAATGTTTAAACACATATAAATACATACATACAAGCATGTTAATCTATGTAAGTATGTGTTGTGGCACTTCGAGCATTCCATGTCACACGTCAGCCCTCAACAAAGTAAATTTTCTTCCTCAACTACCTTTTGACTACGCGCTGTCTTGTGCTTTTCATTCTTATGTGTTTTTAGCTTGCTTTTCCGAATTGACGCACGCATGTTTGTGGCATGCCACGCAAACGTCTGCTTGACACAATGGATAAATGAACGAATGTTTGCTAAGTCGACAGCGCACGCAGGGCCATTTATACTGGAAGATTAGCGTATGTCTTTTTTTTGTTTTTTTGTTTTTGTTTTAGTCGAAAATTTTGTTTTCCTTTTGAAATGCAGTGTGGAAATTTCTTGGCTGATGGTTTGTTACATTTCGACAATTGGCACGAATGGAGAGACATTCGTAAATGGATCGATCTGCAGAATGGGAAAAATATGGGCATGTGTTTGTCGTACCTTCTTTCCAAAAGTGAAAAATCGTGCCAGACAATGTTATAGTAAAAAAGAAGAAGCTTCTCTAGCTGCATTCGTAATTAGCAGGCTCGAAAACTGACGGCTAATGATTTGTAAATAGTTCCGATTAAGAAAAAAATCATTCGTATAAAGTTATGAAAATCTTGGTTGAGATATTGCTTTCAAAAGCCCTCGCAGCAAAAAGTTGTAACCTTGAACTCCAAAGTATTTTGTTTAATTATTTTTTTTTTGATTTAAGCGAAAGCTTTAATTTTCTTTGAGACGCATAAATATACTTATGTAAATTACAAAAACTAAGAGGCACTTGTTGATCCTTAACAATATTAAATTTCAATAATTTATAATTTTATTAAGCTCAAGACCAGTTTTTATGGAAGATTTTTGTGAAAAAACAACAACAGTTTTTAATGGTAGAAGTTATCTATAGTACTATTTCGGAAATCACCACATTTCCTCATCATCCTTGTTATTAAATTAATTAAATTTATTTTTCATAACCACTTCTCCCCGGCTTTGAACGCGGAAGCTCGGAGTTGCGGAGTTCCTTAAAGAAACCAACTAAAACCAACATAAAAACGAAGTTTCTAATAAATAAAATTGTCAATTATTAACATGTACTAGGCCAACAGAAAAATAAACAAACAATTTTAAATTTCTACAAAATATTTTATTTAGTGGCCAAGTCAGAGAATACAGAGGAGTTCACCGTTCACGATACCACCAGTCCTCTCTTCGTTGGTTGCAAATTCTCTCAAGTATTTTATATTTCTGTGCAAATGTAAAATGAACAATTTTCCCATCAAACACATTTTTTTCATTTATGATTATGTTTAAACAAAATGATCGATTCATGCTTAATAGCTCAAGCGAGTTGTCAAAATATTTTTCTTTCCTTGGCCAGAAGTACTTTTCCAAATCATCAGTTCAATTTTTTCCTAAAGGGTTTCTGCTTTGACCTTAGCTATATTTATATATTTTGGGAGTTCATATAGCTTATATCAAATGCATGGTTATTTGCAAATTCTTTAGATGCGATTTTATTACCCGCTGTGTGATGTGTGATGGGTTGACATAAAGTTGAATGGCTTCTCGTGACAAAATGAAAGTTGTTAGTAAATGAATAAAAGCTGTACCCGTACGCTAGTTATAATAAATATTTTATTAACCTAAAGGTAATATGTACTACAGACTCACCATATATTTATATATGTAGAGTTTATAAGAATTTAAAAGCTACTTAGTTTATTTCATTATATGGATAGCTACTCCTACATTTTCTGTCATATAAACACGTTCACACATTCTATTTATTTATGTACACTTTATACAACTTTTTCTTTCATACACAACTATCAATTCCGCCTTAATGTTATTTTACTACCAGAAAAGCAATTTTAGTACATTCAATTTCCTCTCGTTCCTCGCGATACTCTTGGAATCAATTGCAAAGATTCAGCAACTATGCTGTATACCAGAATATTTGTTTTGTGGTGTCGAAGCAATGAAATGAATAACATATTGTAGTTTTGTTGAAAGGTAATGCAGCTAAAACTAAAATTGAAAAATTGTACGCTTGAAGTGAGAAGCGGAAATTATTGGAAGTAATGATAGACACTTAAGATTGGTTGTCGCTTTAAATTTTAGGTTAAGAAAAATGCAATTTGCTTGGCACAGAGCATATTTTTTTTTACTCTTACCAATTTATACAAAATGAATGTGTGCTTACAATGAAAGTTTACTTTAATGCATTGAGAATATAACGCTTACATTCGAGCTTCACTCCGAGCGTATTTCTAAGCTTCGAACTATGAATTAGGCATCTTAGTAGCGGGTGACGGGTCAAAGTAGATGTATGTTTTTTACAATGTTTACAACCTCACATCCAATTTTTAAAACTTGATTTCAGCGTAGTTTAAAAATAATCTTCGCGTTGTATGAAACTCAAAATTTTTGAATTTTTACACACAAACTTCGGTTATTTATTTGCTATCTAAGAATAGCATCGGACACTTACTCGCAGATCTAAACAACCGCTTGAAATTAACTTTCATAAAAAATCCTATAATCCTCGCTCTTTATTGCATTGATGGATTTAATATAAAACTTGGAAGGCAGTTTTTCTGTCGCCAGTTATGAAAAATTCCCTTTTTCTTAATATATTTGATTAACTTTAAAAAGATCATGAAAAGACCACGACCATTTTGTTTATTAGTTTCAAAATAATCTCAAAGCTGTACCGAAATTTTCGTCAAATACTTCTGAACAGGTAAAGAGACCGTTCCGAAATGATCCCAAATTTGTCTTGAAATAATTTCGAAATGGATCATAACCAGTGCTAATTATTCTGAAATATAGAATAACCTGTCCCGAACTCGCTTAAGGGAGCGGAATTATTCCGAATTGTTCTAAAATAGTATAAGAAGAGTTTCTGCAGAGTTAACACAAATTTTGCCAATATCAACCACCATTCCTTACTCATTTCCACGTTTTGTGTGCATTCAAAAAAATAATTTGAAATTAGAAACTTCGTTTTATTATTTATATGATATATGCGAGTATAAATTTATAATCTCTCAAAACCTCTTTTTTATGATGCAAATTTTACTTAATTTATTCTATTTAAATATATTTTTTTACATTGTATATAATATATATACTTGATCATTTCCGATGTTTGTACTTCCGAGTTATACTCGTATGCATTTTTCCCGTTTTTTGGGTAGTTCTCGTTTGTGGCTCAGCTGCTTCGAATGCTTTTTCGAAATGCAAGCAATCTCTTTATTTTCTTCTATCTCATGCCATGTCAAATAATGAGAAATTGGTGAAGATGTTACAATGTGAATTGACGGCTCAAAATGGTAACTAATATTTTGAGACAAGAGATCATCTCGTAGCCAAATGCTTGACATTTTTGCTCGTTTCCTTGTAGCTGCGGCGATGCGTCGAAAAGACTGTTGATGAAGAGAGTAGCGAATTTGTATTTATACCTTTAAATTTCAAGCATTTCAATGTTTTTAATAAAAAGTCACTAAGTGATTAGACAGACTAGGTAGTCACGATGACCCTTGGCGGCAATTATTCAATTGTTCGTGTGACTCGTGTTTTTTTTTATTTCAAGATCAGATACTTTCTTAATAGGTAGCAAATTATTTATCGTTGAACACATGCGAACTTGAGAATAATTTTTAATACATAGAAAAGTGTGTGTTTTTTGAAAATCTGGCAGAGCATTAAACTACCTAAATATTGGCACTAAGAAGAACACTAGAGTGGCGACTTAAAATTAGAAGACACGTTGAAAAATAGATGCTAAACGGGAAGTATATAATTTATTAGACCGATGTTGCTTGAATCGTGGAAGAATTTACAAAAATTAAAAAAAAAATTGAAATTGAAAGTTGTGATGTCCGAAATAGAAGTTTAAACTTCTTGAGCTGTTGCTCTGTTTTCCAAGTTAAATATCTTCTATAGGTCGGTAATTTATATAAGTAAAATGCAATAAAGAAATCTCATAATGTTGAGCCTATCTTTAAAGATATTGCTATTAACAAATAATGATTAAAATATTTAGAACGCGTATGGCAATATTTTATTCATTATTTTTTAAAACTAATTTCTTTTTATTAATAAAAAGGTAGTGTTTGTTTCAAAATTGTACTTCATATAGAATATTTTCCACTCAAAGATATTTTAGACAATTTTTGAAAGGGCTCTCTACTCCATTTTCAATATAAATTTTAAATTTATGCCAATATTTTATTATTTTAAGTGTTAAAATGCCAACATATTTGGTTATACAGATTTTATATCGGTTGGTGCTTTAACGACGAAGTTAGAAAAAAAAAAATTATGTATTGCAAATTAATATAAAAAAATTCTCTTTCCGGACATTTTTGCCAACTTACAAGGTTAACTCGAAGGTTAACCAACTGCAATGCTCGGTCGCTTAAATACCATATATTTTAATTTATTACAAAATTGAGCTATAAAAATAGTACCAAGCGCTATTTTGGCATTGCCTGAATTTTGCTGCGGACACGTGTTTATGACATCTGCTGCGCATGGTTGCATTTTCATGCGTTTGTGTGCGCGACCGGCGCGTATTCACCATTGCAATTTCCCTAAATTTTAATTGTATGCGCACATAAACGATAACGACCATCACAATGAGCGCAATGACAATGCCAGCGTTAGCGACAGCCACTACGCGTAGGATTTAGGAAAAAAAAGGCCTACAGCCAACAACGAACAGCCAACAACTGGCAATGATGTTCATTGTTTGGGAGAATAATGAGCGCTCGTCTAACACATGACCGTGGCAAGCGCAAAGGGAGGAGGGAAGGGGAAACAGCAACAGCAGCTGTGGTGGACGTTGGAAGCGACTAATGTTTTCCGCAGCATCTGATGTGTTATGTTGCTGACGCTGATGTTTTGTGTTTATTCTTGCTGTTGTTGTTTTTGTTGTTGTTAGGTTGACAGTTGTCGGTCGGCAGCGGCAAATGTTGGCAATTAAACCGGTACGCACGCACGCATGACAACAGCAGTTTTATTGTAAATTACATAAATGCAGTTGGTGGGAGAGCAACAACAAAATCAACAACAACAACGACCTCATTATGTGCAAACAAGTGTGTGGCAGCGCGAACATTGCTTTGCTGTCACTCATTCCACCCTTCTTTCTATCTGCCACCGCGCCAGATGGGCGTTGAAAGCGTTAATGGTCGCCACATTTGCTAATGCTACACTGCCTTGTGTTGCTGTTGTTTTTTTTTTTTTTTTTTTTTTTTTTTTGGTACCGATGTTGACAGTCTAACCTAACGGTTATGTTGATTGCTGGCATACATCAACTCTGTAACATCAACAGCGTAGCCGGATCAGCAGGCAGTCAAAGTGGCAAACAATGGCAATGCCGGTAACATGGCAAGTGACAACAACAATTTCTATAAAGAAAAAAAAATTGAATTTGTAAAGAGTACACAGCGAAAGTGCGCAATGGAAATGTTTAGTTTTTGGTTTTCTTTCGTTTTTTTTTTTGTTATACAATGATGGCCGCAAAGTGCATTTCTGTGTCGTACTGCTTGGTTATTGCAGATGATAATTATACTAAGTAGTTGACGATGTTCTTTTCCTCTAACTGTAAGTCATAAATGTATATTTATACATATACGAATACATACTTAATATCATAAAGGGTGCTTTTTTTTAGAGATGTGGTTTTCAAGAATAAATAAAACGCATATAATTTAATGCTATGACCACGAATTTAGCTTTATTATAAAGATAAGGGTTTGCCATTATGTTTTAAAAATGATTTAGGGCAAGTGACCGCCGCGGCTGACTCGAATAAATTCCAGCCGAGAGGCCAAATTTTCCACCACTTTTTGCAGCAATTGAGGACGTATGTCAGCAGTAACACGCCGAATATTCTCTTTCAAGGCTTCAATAGTCTCGGGCTTATCTGCGTATACTTCTTCGATCTTGGAGGCTACGCCACAGGCCCATGACGCGAGATAATGCGATCACTTAAAGTTGCATTCAATAAATTGATTGTTTCGTTGGCTGTGTGGCATGTGGCGTCGTTTTGTTGGAATCAAAGGTCGTCCACATCAACATCGTCAAATTTGAGCCCATTCACCGAACGTGCGACGCGCTGGATGTTCGTTCGGCTTCAATTCTTGAAATGGCAAACTAACTGAGTATAAATCAAGTAACAGCTGTCAAAACGATTAACGCTGAAAAAAGTATTGCCACATTATAAACCACACGTCTAAAAAAACACCAGTTATATGTACTTTATATACCAACATAGAAATATAGCAAATTAATTTGTATGTTCTACTTTTAACATCTTTTCAACCGATTGGCCGTCAGATGAACTTCGTGTTGATACTAAATTCCATAGCGGTAGCATAGAATGTTTACAAAAAAATATTTATACATATATATATATGTATATCTACACAAATTAATTAATTAAAACAAGAATGTGCTTTCAAAAATATTCTACCAATACAATCGTATTTCAATTACGCCAAGCTACTTCAGTGTCTCAACGAAGTTGTGATAGATGGAAAGATTGCCTCCAGTTTTTCAATACTGTAAGTTACTCGTACTTAAGTCGAACTTCCTGATAATGGTAGACTGCTTATGACAGCACTCAAAATATTAAATTTTTTATATGTATCCTTAAACTTATCGCCAGGGCAACCAAAAACATGCGATTAAAAATGTTTTTTAACCTCTTAAAATAATATCCTTAATCCTCCTCCTCTCCCGGTATCGCTCAATTGTTGCACGCGTAGTAATTGACTGCGTATTTCACTGCAGCAGCGACGCGGCATTCGTCATCGTACCAATTATTACTTCGAGGCTGGTAGTAGCCAACCACTTCCTCCGCAGCGGTGCGAAGAGATTGGGAGATGTTATCCCATTGCTCGTTAATGACGGGGCGATGAGAAGTTGCTTGCCTTAGCAGGATCGAGAGTCGAGATTGAAAATTCTCAGCTGTCCGTTGCGATTGCAGCTTTTCGACGTCGAACTTTCGTTGCGTTACTTGATGAGCGTTCTTCATTGCAGAGAGGCGCATGCGGACCTTAGCTGCAACAAGGTAATGATCCGAGTCAACGCTTGCTCCTCGGAAAGAACAAACATCAAGCACGCTCGAAGCGTATCTCGCGTCTATCACAACGTGATCAATTTGATTTTGCGTTTTTTGATCAGGCGACACCTAACTGGCTTGGTAGATGCTTCGGTGTTGGAATCTGGTGCTACTCACTACCATGTTGCCAAAGGTATTCTCATGAAGGCTGAATCTTCCGACTGTTGGACCAAAAATGCCTTATTTGGGTACACGAACGTG
Organism: Philophylla caesio; assembly: GCA_963971545.1. Taxonomy (NCBI): domain Eukaryota; kingdom Metazoa; phylum Arthropoda; class Insecta; order Diptera; family Tephritidae; genus Philophylla; species Philophylla caesio. The sequence continues at coordinate 95,368,770 of OZ020606.1, read as the reverse complement.
TACGTAAGAGAACAATTTTAAATGTATGCGTCTCGCAGACGTATTTTATCAAAGCAGGGTTAATAAATATTGCATATATTGCATTTCCAAAACGGGATCCATACATTTCGTCAGTATGTTGACAACTTTGATAATGCGAATATCGAAAAAGTATGCGTTATAATTGCTTTCAACAGCTGTACAAATAAATTTCAATATACTTTTTAATTTTGCTTGGAATTTAGGGTAAAATATACGCATTTATCATGAAATATGCATTTATTGTAAAATATGCAAAAATTAATGCTAACAAATGCAGCTTTAACTTTTTCTTTTTATGAGTATCGCATTAGTATTTAATCTATTTCACGTTATCATGTTTTATTAAAAAAATGCATTTGCATAGTTTTGGTTGCCCTGCTTATCACTTAAGTTTAAATATTTTTTGAATGGAGAATTTTAGTTAAATATTACAAAAATTATAATACAATTTCAAAAAATTTGAAATTAATTGAATTTCTTAAATTAAAAAAATTTAAATCAAACTCAGTAATTTTAGCAACTAATTATTCATAAAATTTCACACATCAACGCTGATCGTTGCACAAAGCAGCGTAACGAAAACTAAATTTGCATATTTAACAGTTAACCCAACAAAATTTGACACGTCAAACGCATTTGTTTGACTCACATGTGTAGTATACAAATGTACATACTTACATATATTCATATGTAACTATGTTAGACTTTACGTACACATTGGTATATTTGTTGAAATTTGCATTGACAATTACATTTACAAGCAATCAGGCGATGCTAATGCAAAACATAGAAAGTTACATTCGTTTTTGAAGGTGTTTATGCAAATTCGCAAGTTAACACAATTACGTAAGTGGAAGCCAAAATCAAATAATTAACTGCATACATTAGTAAAATAAATTCGTGGGTGTATTTGACTCAAATTTCTAAATCTTAAAATAAATTGCCAGTAGAAAAATATACACTGTTTAGAGATTCAGTTTTTTAGTTTCGACTACTATTTTAAATTTAAAATTTTTGATTTTGAATTTGAGTAAATTATATTTTAATTGAAAAGTCGGGGGACATAACATAATGATTATTTTCTAGATTTTCATAAAAAAAAAATCAAATAGTTCAAAATATCGGAGAACATGTAAATTATACTTTGATTTTTATAAATCGCTCAGCGTAAATAATCATATATCAATTTATATATAATAATAATAATTTGGCACTAACACTTTATAGCTCAGTGTTTGGCCGAGCTTCTCCTACCAATTGTGGTGTGCGTCTTTATATTCTACCACAAATGGAGAGACCTACAATTTTGTGCCGATTTGGAACGGCAGATGTATTTAATGAGAAGCTTTTTTCATGGCAGAAATACCCTCGGAGGTTTGCCATTGCCTGCCGAGGGGTGACCTCAATTAGAAAAATAGTTTTTTCCATTATTAAGATTTGACTTGCCTTGGCCCAAGATCCGAACTTCGAAAAAAATCATTTCTTAAGCGTTATTTTATACCCCAGCAATAAAAAACAATTTTTGTGTTTTTTATTTTGGCTGATGGAAAATCTCAAAACGACACGCCGCCTTTCTAATAGTTGTTAGGTGGTTTTTTTTTTGCTATGTTCTCGTAAACACATGCAGTTTCGAATTCTGATGCAAGTTGTAAGACTTTTTTTTTAATTTCCTGTAAAGTTGGAGACTTGGGTTTATGTACTGTATAAATTTGTTATCACAGTTGACTGCATGTGTGAACGAGATAATAGCAAATTGTTGTTTTGAGTTTTTCGATCTGCCAAAAAATAGAAAACTCAAAAATTAAATTTAATTTCTGTGGCATAAAATAATGCTCAAGAAATGATTTTTATTTTTGAAAAAAAGAATCAAACTAAATAAGTAATTATTATTTCTGATTGAAAAAAAACCTTTAATAAACTGACCTTGAGCTCAATAAATAGCACAGCATGAAGCGCGTTGGCTCTGCAGCTCCGAGCTCCTGGGTTCAAAGCCTGGGAGAAGTGGTTATGAAGAATTAATTTAATTAATTTAATAAAAAGAAGTCTGATGAGGAAATGTGGTGATGATCAATAAACAGTTACTCTAAAACTAAGTCTTATGTCAAACCGAAAAATAAACACAGGAAAAATGAGTTTTATTTATGATCAAACAAATTTTGATGGATATCAAATATTTATATCTGAACAGAGAAATAAAACGGAAGAAATTATTATTTATTTATTTTGATAAATCTTATAAACAATATGGTGGCAGAAAAATTTATAATCTAATTAATTTGTCACAGTGACTCTAACAATGACCTCAAAAACAAAAAATGTTAAAATATCGGAATTGTTTTTTATGCCACATTCTTGAAAAAATTTTCTAAGAAACTTCAGAAAAATCGCTGGCATGAAAATTTAGCATTTTAAAGAAATATCTTTTACAAACGTTGCCAAAAAAATGTGAACTTTTGGACACTTTGACTAGGTTTTTCTCAAAATCTGGCTCTCATGGAGCGTACAGTTTTTTTACAATTAGCTGTAAAGCTTGCCGCATCAAAACTCGTTTCCTTTTTTGTTGGTTTGTGAAACTTTTCAGAAAAATATGATTTTAAATTGGCAGCTAATTAACAATATTTACGAACAGAGTAGCATTACTTAGCTTCTGGGCTTCAATTAGATCGTGAATATAATAAAGTATTTTGTTTTTTTTTTGTATACTTTTTGGCTTCTTGCTTATCTCAGCAATTGTTACGAAAATAATAAGAATAACCAACCCACAAACATAGAAATACTCGTAACTACTTGCACACATAAACATACAAAATAATGTTTTTTTTGTTGTTATCCTTACGGCGTATTGTTTCATATTTGACCGTGATTTGGCATGGCAATATAAATGACCCCAAAATAATTATAGCCAATTCGAGAGACCAACTAAGCTTCCAATCAGTTGCTTTCTATGGTTGCTGAGCGCGTTGGAGCGTGCGAGTGTATTTAATTAAATTGTATTGTTTTTTTTTCAGCTTTCTTTCATTTGCAATGAACGGCAATTAGGGAAGTGGAAAAAGGCAAAACTAAACTTCTCGATAAAACATTGAAATAAATTAAAAAATAAATAAAATAAAAATCAAAACCGATTAAGAATAGTTGCTTATGTCAATAAATAATTAAATAGCTTAATGCAATTAGCTCCGAAAATCACAATGAAAATTAGCTAATAAAAATTGTACGCAGTGGCATTATCAATATGCTGGACAGCAGCGAAAGTAGATCGATAGAGAAGTAAATGGACATACATTATTATATATGTACATATATTAGTATATAAAGCAAGCCGGATTATTTTGATATTGATCAAAAAGCTCAACTAAAAAACTCTAAAAAATCAATTTCGAATTTGTATCAAAATTTGTTTGAGCTCTTTTAGTTTTTGCGCAAAATGTTATACTAATTTAATAAGGCGATTAAGTGTTATTTTATTGAAATGTAATCTTAACAAAATCAAAAAAAAAATTAAAGCGCAATCTAAAAAATGTTTCAGATTAAAAAAATGAATTAAAATGTTTTTTTTTTGGAATTTCAATTAAATTAAATTTTTTTCCAACTTTAAAAAATTTCCTGAGATTATTTTAATTTAAAGAGGCAGCGCATTCTCGTTCGGGAAAAATTTATTACAATTGTTTTTCGCAGATAACAAATATGGAACAAATATTATTCAAAAGTAGTATTAACAAAATAAAAGCGAAATATTTATAAGAAATTCCATCACTATGTGTTGTTTAAAAATCGAAGAAAATACTCGAGACTAATTATGCTCCCAAAACAAAAAATCAAGAAACTTTCTTTAATTTGTAAATTATTATAAAAATAGAGAAATCAAGGTTTTCTGAGTATGCCGTTGAATAGCTCATTCAACTTTAGAGTGCAAAAGTGGAAGATTGAAGTGGCTACAAATTAACTGACGAATGGACAGGTGTTAATGGATATAAATCGTAATCCTCTAAATTTTAATATAAACTTGTCTTGCATATCTTAAATAAGTGCATTGAATTTGCCTAAACTGCTATCAACAACCATGCGATTGAGCATTAACTTTTAAATATTCAATAGACAACAACATATGTATGTATTTAAGATAATGTAAATTCTAATAGATGACTAAAGGTTGTTAATCAAAGGAAGTTATCATCCCAATGAAAAATTCCCTACAAAAACATGCTGACATTCATAAAACCAGCACTGACTGTCAGCTTACCGGTAAAATGACTACCATGGTGCTTACCAAAAAGACACACTCGCAACTCGCTACGATTACTAGGGTTGCATATATGCGAGAACGAAACAACAAAGTCTTCATGTTTATCTTTACTGACCGTAAGGTGACCGGTAAAATAGTTGTCATTTATAGTTGCACAAAAGAGATAATCACCATTTAGACTTATTTCGCATATGCGAGAGAGAAACAGACAATAAATTCATAGGAGTTTTGCAAATGGCACGCTGTATTCAGAAAACCCTAAAGTGTAAAGTTGAGGAAACATTTTAATCCTCATGTTTTTATAAAAGATAAGTTTTAAATTAAAAAAATAGATTTTCTAAATGCTAATTACAAATAAAAGAGAGAGTACGCAAAAATACTGATAGAGAAGCCGGAATTTGTCCGGGCGAGGATATTTTTTGCAGGACGGCCGAAAGATACTTACGCAGAGAGCAGTTCTGCGCAGAAATTAGTTTATCAAAAATATATTTAATTTTTTACCATGATTAAGGTTATTACCTTGTAGTAAAATAATAAATTTTTATTGAAAAAATAAGAAACAAACTTGTTTATCAATTCAAACAAAATAAGGAAATATCATTTGATGTTGGTACATGATTCAATATTAAAAGGTAATAAAGCAGCCCTCTCGTTTCCGCATGACAAATCGGCTCCTTAACTCATGAATAATGTTGCATATTCAACAGTTTTCACTTGTAATAAATAGTAGTACATTGTAAACTTCTTCATATTAAACAAAATGTTGGCATTACTGACTAATTTGTCTAATTTAAATATTTTTTATTCATTGACGTTTGATTTTGTGATTGTGTGAATTTGGGTAAGTTTTGCAAAAAATCTTTGTTATTTCATAATATTATAACAATTATTTATTTTTGTTGAATTTCGAATCCAAATGGCAACTCTGTTATTCATTCTTCGTATTGTTAGACATTCTTTGCTTTCACATTATTCTGTTTCTACAAGTCTTTGTATTCTTATAATATACATACATGAATTTTTTCTTTTTTTTTACTTCGAATAAAGCTATAAAACGTACAACACGTGTTCCAAATATTTTTTCCTAAATCCCAGAGGTCCAACAGGTTATGGGCCCAGCTGAACCAACAGCCCCAGTTGAATTTTAATCTAATAAAACCGCGATGAATAATTCAATGTTTAGTGTGGAAAAGTTGGGTGATTCCAACTACGACTCTTGGTGCGTCCAAGCTAAAAGCGTACTTGTATTCAAAGAACTTTGGGATGTGGTGACAGGTGAACTGCAACAGCCAAAAGCTGAAGACGATAACTCAAACGCAAGTGAAGTCAAAGCATGGAAGTCTACCGACGAAAAGGCGATGGCGTTCATGATGCTCAGTTTAACACCTGTACAAATTGCATACGTTAAGCAGTGCAAAACTTCCAAAGAAGTGTGGAATGTGTTGAGGGAAATTCATAGACCTAAAGGTCCGGCCAGAAAAGTCTTATTATTTAAAGAATTATTGGGACTACGTATGGCAGAGGGCGAGCAAGTGCAGCTGTTTTTAAGTAATTTTTCAACATTGGTCGATAAACTAGCGGAAATAGGAGTAGACCTTCAGGAGGAGCTCTTCGTTATAATGCTTCTCGCCAGCCTCCCGAAATCGTTTGAAAATTTAGTAGTGGCTTTAGAATCACGCGATGAATTGCCTAAATTGAGTGCATTAAAAATTAAGCTTCTAGAAGAAGAGCAGCGGCGTAAGGTGAGCGAGTCACCGATTGCCGAGTGTAGCACACAAGTTTTCATGGCGCGCGATTCAAGCAATAAAAGTGCGAAGTCATCAGGCAGCGGCAAATTTACGAAGGGTAAATCGAATTATAAATGTTATTGTTGCGGAAAAATTGGCCATTTTGCTTCACAATGTAAGAACAAAAAGAAAGACACAAAAAGTGACGAAGTGAAGTCATCAGCATTCCCATTATTTTCGGCGTTTGAAACGAACATTTTGCAACCAAATGTTTGGTGCATTGACAGCGGAGCATCGTCGCATATGTGTTGTGATCGCAATATGTTTGAACAAATAGAAGAGTACAACGAGACAATTTCCCTTGCAGGTGACAAGCGAATTGAAGCCAAGGGCATAGGTAAAGTGCGATTGAGAATGGAGAAAAGAGAAGTTCTGCTAAATGACGTTCTGTATGTACCCGTGCTGCAGTGCAATTTTATTTCTGTATCCAAAGCTGTTAACAGTGGAAATTACGTTAAGTTTACAGCCGAACATGCTACTGTTAACGATAAGAATGGTTGCGTATTATTGCGTGGAGAAAAAGTTGGAGGTATTTTTCTGTACAAAATGAGTGATGAAATGTTGTTTTTTGCAGCTGATGCTATTAAATGGCACAGCCGCTACGGTCACTTGAATTATAATAGCATTCGTGAATTAATTAATAAAAAGATGGTGCATGGTATTTTAGTGAATGTACCAACAAATATAAATTGTTCTATTTGTATGCAGAGCAAATGCACAACAAAGCCTTTTACACAAAGCGAAAATAGAGCAGGTGAGTTACTTGAATTAATACATACCGATGTTTGCGGGCCGGTTAAGCTATCAGCTGGTGGTGCACGCTATGTATTGACGTTTGTTGACGACAAATCGCGATACTCATTTGTTTATTTCCTCAAACATAAAAGCGAGGTTTTTGAAAAGTTTAAGGAGTTTAAATCCTTTGTCGAGCGTCAAACTGGGCGCGCAATTAAAGTACTGCGAAGCGATAATGGCACGGAGTATACTAGCAATGAGTTTCAACGATATTTGAAGGAGTGCGGAATAATGCACCAGCTAACCGTGCCATATACCCCGCAACAGAACGGGGTAGCGGAGCGCCTAAATAGAACGCTGATTGAGATGGCTCGCTGTATGCTTGTCGGTGCTAATCTTAGTGAGTCATTGTGGGCAGAGGCAGTTAATACTGCAGCCTATCTACGTAATAGATCACCGACAAAAGCACTTGAAGCAGCAACTCCGTATGAGGTATGGCATAAAAGAAAACCAGGTGTGTCTCACCTTAGAACATTTGGTTCCACAGCATACGCTTTAGATAAACGTCACAAAAGCAAATTTGAGCCTAAAGGCAAAAAGTACATTATGGTAGGGTATAGTAGCGTAACAAAGGGATACCGTTTATACGACTCTGAGACACGGACAACTATTGTGAGCCGTGATGTCACTTTCATAGAGCCAAATACTATGAACGACGATGCAAATAATCTGAATGTAGACATTTTAGATAGTGACGAGGGTCATAGCGATTGTAAAATTTTAGAGTCGGAGAGTGACCATGAATCAGCAGAAGATGATTGCGATGACGAACCTGTATCGGGGCAAATTAGACCGGGTCGCCCGAAGCTCGTTCGCACAGGTAAACCTGGAAGGCCAAAGAAGGTATATAATGTTTTGAATTTGCTACGCGAAGTTGATACCCCAAATACAGTGAAAGAAGCCTTGTCTAGTGAACACGCCAGTGAGTGGCGTAAAGCAATGCAAGACGAATACGATGCCCTTATAGAAAATGGCACATGGGAGCTTGCAGAGCTACCAGCAGAGCAGAAAAGCGTGAAGTGCAAAAGGGTTTTTGCTGTTAAAAGAAATAAAAATGGTAACGTAGATCGATTTAAGGCAAGGTTAGTTGCAAAGGGGTGTAGTCAGGTGTATGGAATAAATTATACCGACACGTTTTCACCCGTTGTGCGTTACTCCACTATCCGAATAATATTTGCACTAGCCGCGGAATATAAATTGCATCTGCATCATGTCGATGTGTCATCAGCATTTTTAAATAGTAGTTTAGACGATAAAATTTATATGATTCAACCCGAAGGTTTCAAAGACGAAATGCATCCTAACAAGGTGTTGCGCCTAAAGAAGGCAAGATATGGGTTGAAACAATCGGGACGTCAGTGGAATTCAAAATTGAATGAAATTTTAATGAGCATGGGCTTTAAAAGATGTGTAACTGAGCCCTGTGTCTATACAAGACATCATGAATCAAAATTTAATATAATTGCCGTCTATGTCGATGACCTGCTCATTGCGAGCTCAGATAAGTTAGAGCTGCAGTCAATTAAACAAGAGCTCTCAAGTCATTTGCAAGTTGTAGACAAAGGTCCAGTTCAATTTTTCCTGAGTATGGAAGTTCAAAGAGAGGGCGAGACAGGTCCAATAGCTATATGCCAAAAGGGTCAAATCAAGCAACTGTTACAACAACATAGTATGATAGATTGTCGCACAACATCGACACCATTAGAACCCAAGCAGCAACTCCATTGTAGGAGCGATGAATGCAAACGAGTTGACCAACAAGAATATCAATCGCTAATCGGTTCTCTACTTTACTTGGCGTTATGTACGCGGCCTGACATTATGCACTCCGTAAGTAAACTCGCACAGAATAACGTCGATCCACACAGCGAACATCTTGCTGCAGCTAAGCGAGTGCTTAAGTATTTACGATTCACCAGCGACTTGGCACTTCAGTATTCCAAAACTGGAAGGGCAATTGAGTGCTATGTGGATGCCGATTGGGGAGGAGAAGCATCTGAGCGAAAATCGTATACGGGGTATACATTTTTGTTGGCAGGCTGTGCAGTATCATGGGAGTCTAAGAAACAAGCGAGTGTTTCGCTTAGTAGTACTGAGGCAGAATATGTTGCCTTGTCGACAGCAGCGAAAGAGGCAGTGTTTTTAAAGCAATTTTTCGAAGAAATCTGTCTACATAATCCAAAAGCCATCGTACTTAATGGCGACAATTTGAGCGCATTAAATCTCGTTCGGAATCCAGTATACCACTCAAGATGTAAGCACATCGAGATCAAGTTTCACCACGTAAGGGATGTATTCGAGAAAAATTTGATTGAGCTAAAATACTGTTCCAGCAGCGAGAATATTGCCGATATATTAACTAAAAATTTAAGTAAACCATTGCATAACAAGTTTGTAAATTTGTTAGGTTTGAAATATTATTCATAAAATTTTGAAATGTTAAATAATTTAATTTAAATCATTTGAAATTTTGGAATGAATATCAGATTTGAGGAGGAGTGTTGAATTTCGAATCCAAATGGCAACTCTGTTATTCATTCTTCGTATTGTTAGACATTCTTTGCTTTCACATTATTCTGTTTCTACAAGTCTTTGTATTCTTATAATATACATACATGAATTTTTTCTTTTTTTTTACTTCGAATAAAGCTATAAAACGTACAACACGTGTTCCAAATATTTTTTCCTAAATCCCAGAGGTCCAACAATTTTAAACATATAATATATCTTATTTCAAGGGTAATTGACCGGAAAACACATATAAAGAAAGCGAATCCTTATGTGAGATATTCGCATTTCCAATTTTGTTTTTATTTGATGGCATCAATGATAAATCCATTTATTTGCAGAATATCTTTCCCCAGTGAGCGCAGCGGGATATACAAAATTATGTATATATATTTCCATCGCCGATCGTTTTGAGCTTTTTTTTCTGCAGCAGATATGTAGCACTCGGTTGCGAGTATTAACATAACCATCACGAAGACACACACACACACGTAAGTACTCGTAAAAATTAAAAGTAACTATAAGGAAGTATTCTAAATCTTTTTGTTTACAACTTCGTTTATGCGTCACCGTCTTCGAACTTTTTTGCTGCCCCAGACGCACACACACACATACGTAAGTTAAATGATATAGCTACTGCAACTATTAAGATAAATTCTAACAATTGAACCTCTTTGTTTACAGGTTCCTTCGAACGCCTGGTATTTACCTGCTAATTTACGTACCTTTTTCAAAAATCTGGTTTTTGTCGATTAAGAGCAAATAAAAAAGCGTCTTATCGTTACATTTTTCACTATAACCATGTTGTTTAATTTTTATTTGCACTTAACAAAATGAACAGGCTTAATCTGCATTCGGTCTCGGAATATATAAATCCTTTCTACTCGCTCTGTGGTTAGTTTCTCCAGTTTTGTGAGGATCAGAGTTTATTCATTTCTTTTCGGGGAATCAGAGACAACACTTTAAAACAAAAAAGATGCTCGTCAATGCCATTCATTCCGACTCGGACCGAATTTGTTAAAATCGAAATGCAGAACAGACCTGTTAAATCTCCAAGAAGAGTTAATTCTCTATACGTTTTATTTATATGAAATAGCGGAGTAAAATCCCGCAGGTACACACAGTTACACTCTAGTTAATACATAAAACAAATAATTAGTTAAAAGCCATCATATTTTAACACGTATTATACTTAGTGCTTTTCTACTGCCTTTTCACAAAAGGGATCACATTCTCTCCCTCTTCTGCTGATGTTTTTATAGAGAGCAAAAAGAACGAGAGTGAGCAGTACAGCTATATGCTTGTCTATTCGGTAATATTAATGTGTTAGAAGCAAATACAATATCACACGTACACAATTGTTGGCATCAGATTTTTCATAGTGGCCTTAAGAAAATGATAGAAACTTTGTTCTAAGTGCTGACAAAATTTTTTCAGCCACTGACCATTAGATGTCCGGTAAATTAACCGGCACTGTTCTTGAAGGGTTCACGCTTGGTTTGAACAATTTCTAATGGTAAACGCAAAATGAAATACAAAAGCAAGTGAATCAGAGCCAAAGGAGAATAACGGTGGAAAAAAGCAAACAAGAAAGATGCTAACAGAAAAAAATGCGCTTTGAGCGGCAGGCAAGAGGAAGCTGCAAATGATATAACGTCTATACATGCGGCATTCTACATACATACATATTTCTTTGTGGCAAACGTGTATGTGGCAAACGGCGTATTTGTATTGTGGCAAATTGAAAATTGGCGCAAAATTGCGAACAACAAACACTCACATTCACACACGTACTCTCCGCAACGTTCAAAACTGAATGCAAGCGCAAAGGCGTAAAAAAATGCAATACAATGGAAGTGAAATAAAAAACGAAAACATGTTTTAGCACTTGAGAAGACAATGCAGCTTATAGTAGAAAAGAAAAAGTGAAAAATTAAAAAAGAATAGTAGTGAGACCGCTAGCAAACAGTAATTACTACTATTTGTATGCGTTTTGTGAGTGTAGGTACATTCGCGTGGCTTCAATCCTTGAAGTCAAATTTACTTGTCCTGAACTAGTTGTGTACCAGGCTGCAGCTCAATTACAACTTCTTATAGCTTTTTCTTCACATTTTGTGAGTATGTTTGTGCTATTCGTAACGTCAAACGTCAGCTATGAAACTGATCAGCCTTTGTGAGAGCACTGTACCAGTCGAAGAACCAGTTAGTAATTCGAAAGGCGCCTTGTTTGATTTCTATTTTTTTATGCTTTCAAGCGAAATCTACTGGACGGGTTTTTCTAAAACTTTAGGGTGTGATTGACTTAAAACAAAAGTTAGTCATTGTAAGGCTATCAAGATAGATTTTTGTATAAGTTTGAGTAGTGACGATTTTTTAAATTTTATGAAATTATGTATACAGGCAAACTAATGATTTTCTTGTTTTCAAAGTAACTGCCTTATCATCTGTTAGAGAAAAGAATTACAGAGCTTTACACTTGTACACATTCAGGGATAAAGTTGCCAGCCATATGAGAAATAAAGAAGAGTTGAAAGCGAAACTGAAGTAAAATATTGCCATAATTGTAAGTATTGAAAGGGGATTAGGAAAAAATTAAAATCGTCTGCAAAAAAAATGTATACGAGAAATTATTTACAATGTTATCTGAAGGATATTTTTGTAACATATTTACCCCTTACTTTTTCAAATGAAATTAAACTAAAATTGCGCCAATTGTTGAAATTGTGAATTAGATAAAAAAAAAGTGTTATAAAAATTATATGTATCTCTCATTTCTTTGTACAATAAAGAAACTATATTGGGCAGAGTAAATCTGTCGGGCGAGCTAGTTGCAAATATTGCAAACTCTTTTAAAATCGGGCAATACACATGAAACATGAAAGACAGAACTTTGCAGCGTACAAAAAAGTTAAGGACCGCAGTTCTATTCTATTTTTCGGACGAAGACAAATGAATGATTTTATAATTAACAAGTAAGAATAACTAAATTCGAGCGAAACCGATTTTTATATATCCTCGCGATGTATTTTTGAATGGGCGGTGCCCATAATTTTATAAAAAAACACGTTTCTTTGTTTCTAATCGCTGCTAGTATTAAACTTTACTCAATTTGTTCCAATAAAACTGAAAACCGAAGATTTTGCATTTTAAAAATTTCCGTTATATGGAAGTTGGTCGTGGTTATGGTCCGATTTCAAACATTATTGACGGTAATGCTAGTGATATCAAGGCCTAAATTTTGTGACGACACTTTACATCGTTATTGAGATACCTACAGACGTATTTTTGCAAGTTAATATGTTTCAATAGATAAGGAAAAAACAAAATTTTTGCATTTTCCAAAATTTTTATGCGAACAAGTGTACAAGTACGCTCGGGTATAAAAAAAAATTCTTTAATTTCGTATGCAAGATTATTGAAATGAGGAATGAAAATATATGCATATAAATTACATGTATTCAAACATAATTAAAGGAAAAATGAAAATTTATTCTCCGCTCAATATTATTCGCCCTTATCGTAAGTTTCGTTTTCGCCCGAAATAATTCACTTTTCACTGTTCGCTTATCCTAAATTTCTAGCGGAAATTTCGTGTATTCAAAATGTAAGTAAGTTAATTAAAATTTTTTTTAATAAGATCGCCTATTCCAGGAACAAAACATTAAACAAAGTTCAAAGAGGGATAATATTAGGTAGAAAGCAGGAAAAGAAGATTTGTCAAAGAAAACAAGGAAAATGTAGCTGAGTAGTTTGGGGCTTACAATGAAAAATTTGTCCGAATGGAAAGGGGTAAACAATTTATATTAAAATAAGCGCAGAAATAAATTTTTCTTGATGCAAAATAGACATGGACTGGCCAAAAGTTCTATGTCGTCCAGCATAATTTGAATAAAAGACGATTGCGCCAGCCTGTTACCTACACCATTTTAGTATCCACCTTCAGCGAAAATTTTTTTCTGGCGAAATTCACAATAAGGGTGATTATATTCGTAAATAGAAATTTATTGTGCATCAAAAAAGAGCAAATTTTAAAAAATATTTTTTTTTAATGTAAATAATAATTTACACTGAAAACAAAGTAATCGAAAGAATCGAAAATATCGAGAAAAGCATAAATTTGTGTTTTATTTTCTCTCAACCAATTCTGCAAACTTAAGGCGAAATTCAGTCATGGCAGCCAAAATCTTAATAATAGAAAGGTTTTTTTTTTAATAGCGGTCACCCCTCTTCAGGCAATGGCAAACCTCCGAGGGTATATCTGCCATGAAAAAGCTTCGGCTCAAAATTTTGGGTCCCTCCATTTGTGGTAGAATATAAAGATGCACACCACAAATGGTAGTAAAAGCTCGGCAAAACACTGAGCTATATAGTGTAAGTGCCAAATTATTTTTATTAGAAGGCTGTTGATCAATTTTCGCGATATGCGACAATCAAAAACATTAAAAATTTAAATACTTACTTTCACAAAAAAAACCTTTACCCTTCAGTGTGTCAATGATTTACTCCCTTTATTATATAAAACATAGCATCTGTGTCAAAACTATATGCGAAGGATTATTTTATTATAATTTTAATCAGATTCTATGCGATTTGGCCGAGCTTCTCCTGTCATTTGTGGCATTCGTTTTTGTATTGTATCACAAATGCGATTAAGTTTTATATATTCAGGTGTTAATTTTTAATAAATAATTTTTTTTTATAAATGAAATTCATCATTTTTTCTTAAATTACTCCACAGTTTGACATAAGTAATGAGCTAGCAAACAAATTCAAATAATTTCATACGATTAATACCAGCAATAATTTTTATTTCTATGGTTTGACCAACAAACAATAACACATACATGTGTACATAGGTGCATACATACACACACATATGTATGTACGTATGTAAGTGAGTACATTCCAAGTCCTGACATAATTGTATATGAATATGTTGCAGTCAGGCAATTAATTTAATACACATGTATGCATTTGTTTACTTCCAACCACATTTGTTGCAATCTGATGCCACACAGCATGCCACACAGCAACAATTACTTAATGCGGTCATACCAAAGGTAGACTCTGAGTTCTAAGATATCTGCATACTGCATCTGTCGATGGTCAAACAAAGAAAGACTGATTGTCGAGACAAGTGTCTTCTCATTCGTTTAATCGGCATCAGCCAGCAGCCACAAATGCTGACACAATGTTTTAATATATTTCAAATCACTTCGTTACATCACTTATACACATACACACACATACACATATGTACGTTTGTATATGGACAATATGCAAAACCTGATAGACTTTACTCATTAATTTGACTTATTCTTCAATTGCATTTACACAACAGATAGCTGAGTGTGTGTGTGTGTGTGTGAGAGTGTGAATGCGTGTTTTTGCATGTGTGAGTGCTGGTGATTAGTGAGAATTTTATTATGTAGATATAATATGCAATCAAATTATTGAACCAAAGCTCAAATTTTTAACTCTTACTCGCCTAACTGTTTAGGCAAGTGGTGGAGAAACGGCCATCCGACAGATTATTTAGTTACTGGGTACTTATTTATGCATTTAACCAAAAAACAAACTATGCAATTTAACCAAAAAACAAACATTACTAAATATGTAATTGCTTGCGTCTGATTGAAATGTACGTATACTAAATGTCCAGTAAAAGGTTAAGTGAGATGAATTTTTAATTAATATTTGTCAGTGGTTAACCTTTTTGGTTTATTTGTTTACAAAGAAAGAGCAACGTATGTTAAGTTGAGTTGTTCGATGTCTTACGCGCTCGTAGTTGCTATCATAAATGCAAAAATATTTTTATTAATGAAATGCACTCGGCGATACTTCACTTCCCGACGATGGTGAGGGGCAATTTGGACTAGAGCCGCCTTCAAACAAGTGAACATTTTTTAATTTTAAGCACTATAAACAACGATATTGAAATGTCAATGTTTTGATTTTTTTTTTTTTTGCTATTGTTTCGCCATTTAACTATTTATTTTTAAATAGTTTTGAGCTTTAAGGAAGATTGGTTTTTTGGAAAATTATTAGGAAAAAACAACAATACTCAAAGCGGTAAAAGTTATAGAACTATTTCGGAAATCACCACATTTCCTCATCAGACTTCCTTCTTCTTGGCTTCTCAATGTTTTTTGTTTTGTTTTTGAGTGAGTTTTATTATCTACTTTTTTATTTTTATTAATTTGATTTTCATTGCATTTTTCGTTTTTTTAGGTATTCAAAATGTTTTCTGCTTCGCTTATACTTATATGTTCGACATCGAGGAGTTTATTTTTTGATTCCTTCTATTTAAAGTTACTCAAAACGTTCCCTTTCTTGGCAATATTTATTATACTGTCACAAAATTATTAAAGAATTTTAGTTTAATACGTTCTCCATATAGGATGCGTCATTTTTAATTTTACAAAAAAAAAACATCATACTCAGCTGCACAAAAAGCTTTCCAAAACCGCCATATTGACTACGTCATTTTTAATTTCATAGTATATTACGAATATTCTATTATGTTCATTTATGAATATTTGATTATATTTCAATTAAATATTAAACAAACCCATGTGCCTAATTTTTTTAATAGATATATTGGCTGGGTTAAGAAGGTGGAAACGGCTGCGATTTAACAATAGTTAGAAGACTTTAATTTTGAACTTTCGATTAGTAGCCTTGCCAATGCAAATTTAGCATCTGAACCTGAAGGTCTGTTAAATTTACTTATTCAACAGCGAAAACTTATTCGGATAAAACGCGGTTTTCTACACAACCTATATTTTAGTACACGGCACAAAAAATCTATCAAAAATACCCTTGACATTTGCCGCACAAAAATTAGTTCTATCCTGTATTATAATTTTTCCTTTGAGTGAACTTAAAAACCAATAAATTTTCATCTGCCAAAGGTTTCAAAGGGTTTCAGTGGAAATATTTGTACACTGCATCACACCCGTCCTCTTGCATGGCGCAAAAACATGGACAATGTTGATCAACGATGAGAAAACTTTGAGAGCTTTCGAGAGAATTATTCAACGCAATATTTTTGGCGCTGTTAGCATAGACGACGGCTACCGTAGAAAATGAATTGATGAACCGTATGAGGCATATAAAGACATTATCATAGTTGTGTCCATAAAAATTCTGCGATTGCAAAGACTTGTCGTTCGTATGGATGACGGAAAGAACCTTTGAGCAAGAGCCACCCCAGGATGTATGGTAAAGGAAGCTGAGGTGAGAGGGAATAGGCGAGGTGTTTTGGTCTCGTCGCAAATTGCTAAGCTGTTGTTAAGTGATAAAAAAGAAGAAGAAGAAACACACACACAAGCGCGTAAAGCTCAACTTTCTGAGTGCAAAGTAGAGTTTGAAACATCACTCAATAGTATTTACTAGCCATTAATTGATTTTATAAATTGACATCGTATACAAAATCAGTAATCACAAAAAAACAAAAATAGAAAAATTATTATTAACAAGTAACATTTCTACCAATTTTATTTAGGCACACAAATATCCACTTAGTCAATAAATTGTGCTTACTTTAAAGAGCAGTGAGAGATGTCCAAGACTTAAACTAGGCGGCGTCCCATCTTGTGCCTGTGTGCGTGTTATTTGCCGAAGCGTAGTTAGCTTGTTTGTTATAATACAAAATAAATATCTCAATAAGATAGTAATTTGAAAACACATAACTAAGTTCAATGTATTTTAGCTGGGGTGAGTGTTTGTGACGTTGTTGCCCAATAGGTTCTACCGCTAGCATTGCAAACGCCTTAGAGGCAACGATCTAGCTAGCTAAGACAGTAATATATCAATTTGTCAATTCCATTATGCTCTCTTTTCCTGTGAATTCTTGCATACTGAGTTGGCTAGCTGGCAGCAATTATTCAACTGGCATTAACTGGGCTATACTCAATTGGAATCGGCTCGAATTTGCTTATAAATATTTTCTAATGCATGTTGTGCATTTGCTCCTTGCGCACATAGATTTTGCTCGTTAGTTTGCAAATGGCTTTGTATTTTGGCCATTTATTTAATAGCAAACTTTAGCTCAGTGGCTTATATTCTCTATAAATAGTTAAAAGTGTGTTCAAAATTCTTTCGACGGCTGTCCAAAGTAGTTTTGCAGTTGTGCTGCCAGAGCAATATGTGTACATCCGTACAGATGAAACTATACTTATACAGAGATATGTGTGAATAAATGCTTGTGCTAACATCAGCTGCATGTTAAACAAACGAAATTGTGTAAGTACCCTGTAAGAAAAAACACTAATTAATATTATGATGGGAACCTCTTACCTATAAGAAACACACAAAGTGCTTAAAAGTGCATTATGGCAATTTCAAGTTCTTAGCTGTTTAAATGGAAGCGCTATGACGCAAAGTCACATATCTGAATAATCGGTTGTAGGCGACCTATATGGTGTAGCCGTCCGATCAGGTTGATTTAATTTTTATATTAGAAAAAGGCATATGAGGCTAGTGTGCGAAAGAATAGACAGACGAGCGGACAGAGAGTCGGAGTTGGCTAGTTCGACCCAACGTGTCAACCTGATCATTTTGCTGTGCTTTTTGATCTATGTACTTTAGCCTTCTTTCTCTGTATTTAAAAACAATAAAATAATTTAAAAAAATGCTATTTCGTTTTCATTAAAGGTATACAAAGATTTCCTTAAAATTTGAGTTTATTTACTGAAATCAAACTATCTTGTACAAATTACAAAAAGAGTTAAACATGCTTTAATTTCGTTCACTTCAATATAGTAAAAAGCATTTAATGCGATAAACTTTGAATAATAATAATAATATGGCGCTTACACTATATAGCTCAGTGTTTGGCCGAACTTCTCCTACCATTTGTGGTGTGCGTCATTATATTCTACCACATATGGAGGGACCTATAGTTTTGTGCCGACTCCGAAAGGCAGATGTATTTTATGAGAAGCTATTTCATGGCAGAAGGGACAGCTGGCGTGCTTTGTTGACCTCGGCCAAAATCGCTTAGGCGGTTGTTGCGCCAATTAAGTAAGTAAGTATTTCATGGCAGAAATACCCTCGGAAGTTTGTCATTGCCTGCCGAGGGGTTACCGCTATTAGAAAAAACTTTTTCTATAATGAAGAAAAACTTTTGGTATTTTATTATATTGTAAACAACTTAAACTAGTCTTTTAGTACGAGTATATTTGTATGTACATTCATAAAATATTGCTATTGAAAATATTAAAATAACGTGAGTTATTTAAGTAGCTTAAAAAAAGTAAAAACGAGAAAAAATAAAAGCGCAAATAAAACAATGTTGATCGTACCTTAAAGCTCGAATGCACGACGTCATGTGTGACAATTCAATGCTCTTAGATTGCAGGATGACCCCAGGCACATATGGATTTATAAATCAAATTACTGTTAAAGTCATAAAATGAATTTGGGATTTTTTTTGCTGGCTCGTGGTCGCAAAGAAAAAAGGAAACCAAATTCAAAAAAAAAAAGGTCGACAAAATCATTATTGTCTTTAAATGAAATGAAATGATTAAGAATAAATTAAAATTAAGAGGAAAAAATTTAAACTTGATTAAACAAACTAGTTCTGTCGAAACTAGTATGTGACTATTGATATGTTGGATCTGATAAATGCAATCTCAAAGTAGTTGCTTATTGAGAAATGGTATAAATACAATTAATTTATAAGTTTCACTGCAGGGTAAATGCAGACGAGTACATACATATTTGTGAATGTGTGCCAAATTTATTTTGTGGTTGTTGCAAAAACCAAAAAATTTCCAGCTTGCTGCTAATTTCTCATGTACTTTCAATTCGCTACTATTTGCCATCAGTTTTTGTTGCATGTTGCTGGCGATATGCGCTTACACTAATCCTTTCACACACTCGCACACTCTCGCTCTTTCTATCGCTATCAATTCGCTTTTGATAGGCGTATGCACTTGCATAAGTACTTAAGTCCATTGAGCACAAAAATAGTTGCACTTTCTATTTATGCTCGAATTGCTTAGATGTTTGAGTCAATTTCAATTTGTTGTTTAACTACTCGGTGAATTGGTTGTGTCGCTGGTTGAAATATACTTGCACAAACCTCTGTATACATAGTTATATGTATGTATGTATGTATGTATGTATGTAGTTGCATACATGCGAGTGTATATGTTCGTATGTGTGTTTATTTCTTTTGGATATAGTAGAAATACTGCTTTTGTCTACTTCAATATGCTGTGCATTGTTGCCAGAGAAAGTGTCTGCCACAAATTTCTCGCCATTTAGTTTAGCGTTTTCGGCAATTGGTACGGCAAATAACCTCGAGGTAGTTTCCCTTTTGTCATCAAATACTACAGAACTAGGAATGTTGAATATAATGGAAAATGTAACTTGGAACAATTACATACATACATATATGTTTGCGCAAATGATACATACCGAATATGGCGTAGAATTGTTAAGTGCATATAAATTCATTTTAAATATTGAGAAGTGCGAAATAATTTTTTTGTATTCAAAATATTTTGTTTTGTATAAGTAAACCAAACACGGTAAGTCTGTGGTTTAATTATTTATTTCCCTTGCTATGCAAGGGCAGCCGATAATGCCGAGCGAGTCAATACAACTGAATTGCGGTGTCTGCACCTGAATGCCTAGTTCCCTAACTACCAACACCTCACGTAGACTGCCGCGTGACTCTTTTTAGCTGAGTCGGCGATTCCCACGATTTCGGACTGCTGGCATGCGCTTCCGTTGTTGTGTCTGCGTTACCTGAGCTGCGCATTTTATTTGTTTCAGTTGTTGTTGGTTCATTTGAAGTCGCCTACTATGGTATGTTAACTATTCCCCCGCTAAAAGAGGAGACGTCCACGGATTCCTTAAGAACGCTGTCCAATATTGCGATACTAACATTGCGCTTCCGGCGATTGTTGATTATGTAAGCTAATATGGCAAATACAAAAAAAGCAATTGTAACGGCGTAAGCTATAAGCCATTGAGATGATTGTGCTTCAACAAATCCCCTCGATGATGCAATATGTCGCAGATTCTTTTGGTTTATGTTGTGCAGGTATGGAAGTGACAAGAATGTTGTATGATTTGTTAGGTTCAGAAATTGTGCGGGTACGGCCTCAGGATACAAGCGTACCATCTTCCGCCAGTTCGTGTATGTTGTGCCATTAATAGTTACATTCTCTGTAAACTGTATCACAAATGTTCCATTCAAAATTACTGGTAGGGAATCTTTTTCGCGAACTTCAATCAATTTATCGTTAATAACGACTAGGCCTTCGTCAATTTCCTCCACCGGGTCGATATGGTCAGCTGTAATAGTCTGGCAGGATGCTGGTCGTTGGCTTAACAAGTTTAAAACACAAGAGCTATTTACATTTGATAATTGACAAAATATAGTTGATACTGAGTTTTTACAATTTTCAAGCTGTTGATATTTGTTGTTACATTTTGACACTATACTAGTCTCTATTATAATTGATTTGGAATCTTTTACAACCGGCTTAATTTTAAATTTCTTACAATTCTGTTTTACAATTGGGTATTTAATTACGAAATAAATGTTTTCATGGTCTTGTAAAATTTTCAATTTTGACACTGTTAGTAAATCGCTTATTGTTATATCTGTAGAGTGCTCGGTGGTTAGTAAGTTCTTAACCGCATCACTATTTAACAACATTGGATTAATTAATTGTATCTTACTTGTCGTCTATTACTCCAGTATCGAGTTCATGTTTTTTCGTTATACTAATTATTTTGTTTACGGTGTCAGTTAGCTGGTTATAAGGTTGCTTTTAATTTCTTGCAGATATTTTGATGACGCGAAATGAATTATGTCGATGGGCCGTTGTCCTGTCACGGAGTGTATTGTCCTGTTGTATTTGTAAGTCGCGAGTAGGATAAGATCGTTCGTGTCATTTAGTCCCTGGCTTAGTTTGATACACCGACTGATTTCTGAAAGAGTTCCGTGAAATCGTTCTATCTGTCCATTCGTTGTACTATGGTGCGGGGGTGTCGTAAATATTGAACTATTAAAATGGTCTTTTAGCAGTGACTTTCTTGTGTTAGAATTTAGTGATTTTTCATTATCACATACAATATTCTGAGTGTTTTTAAAAAAATTCATAATGCGGATCAAGGGTTCCTTTATATCGACTATTGACCTAGAGGGAATTGACTGAACTATGGCAAATTTCGAAAATTTGTCGATACAAGTTAAATAGTGTTTCTCATCGGTGGAAAAAATTTCTACATGCAGGATTTCTCCGGGTTTGCTAGGGATTGGCGTCCGCCCCATTTCAGGGCTTGGCGGGTGGCGCTGATATTTCGCTTCTGCGTCAGCCTAGCTGTCAATGCGTCCACTGTCGATTGGAATTCTCGTCTCGTTTGTTCTGTTGCGGCACCCATTAAAGCGCGAATGCTATTTTCGTCCATGTCGAGTCACTTTGTTATAATGTTATAATATAACTTTTCTAAGAGGTCTTTCTTTTATATCTTTCCTAACTTAATTTTATGGAGCACTCTACTTACAGGTTCATGCTACTCTAGACTCTAATTAATATTCCCGTCTTCCAGTTCCTTTGGTCAGCCAGGTGGAGAGGGAGTTGATTGTTGTTTTAATTTTATGATTTGATGATTCTTTCCTTGTTTTTAGCCTTCAGCTAAATGTCCTTGATTTAACACTGTTAGTGGTCAAACTACGGCTATACGGCCTTTTTTTATTCAAACACTTTAATTTAGTTTTTGTTCGTGTTCACTTTTGGCTATACGGCCTTTTTTATTCAAACACTTTAATTAAGTTTTTGTTCGTGTTCACTTTTGGCTATACGGCCTTTTTTTATTTGAACACTGCCCTGGGTCCGGGCACACGGCCACGATACTTTAATATTAAATACGCGTGGCCCCACGTTGGGCGCCAGTAAATCAAACACGGTAAGTCTGTGGTTTAATTATTTATTTCCCTTGCTATGCAAGGGCAGCCGATAATGCCGAGCGAGTCAATACAACTGAATTGCGGTGTCTGCACCTGAATGCCTAGTTCCCTAACTACCAACACCTCACGTAGACTGCCGCGTGACTCTTTTTAGCTGAGTCGGCGATTCCCACGATTTCGGACTGCTGGCATGCGCTTCCGTTGTTGTGTCTGCGTTACCTGAGCTGCGCATTTTATTTGTTTCAGTTGTTGTTGGTTCATTTGAAGTCGCCTACTATGGTATGTTAACTTATACAGATTGCCTTGATGAGAAAAAAAAAAAATTTTAAATCTTTGATAAAAAAAATTAGTTGAATTTTCAGTTGTGTGAAACGAAATTTTATATTTTTTCAAGAGTGTTGAATGAGTATACAAATTTCATTCGATTTTTGAAAGTGTTTAGTTTTGTCAGTAAATACCGGTTAAATGGAGCCACTTGAAATTTGCACTGTCTATTGGCAATTTTTCTTTGACAATTCGTTAAAAAGTTGTGAATTTTTTATAATTTACGTAATGTAAAATGTTGATGAAAATCGGCATCGCATTCGGTGATTTTTATATTTTAAGAGGTTTGATGAAGTTGTATTTTTCTATAGAGCTTATTCAGTTACTTCGTCGAGAGCACTGAATATTTTTTACTGCATAAAAAATAAGAAAATTAAATAAAAATAGTGGGATTCCTGAAATTTTGAGAGGACAACCGATTACATTCTTTATAAAAAACAGAATAAACCGTTCACTACTATTGAGTTATAGTATAATAATTTGGCGCTTACACTATATAACTTAGTGTTCGGCCGAGCTTCTACTACCAAACGAACGGCAGAAATATATTTATGAGAAGCTTTTTCATGGTAGAAATACCCTAGGAGATTTTTCATTGCCTTCCAAGGGGTGACTGCTATTAGAAAAAAAACTTTTGTGTGATTAAGATTTTACTTGCCCTGACTGAGATTTGAACCCCGAACTCAGCGGCATATTGATTTGTAGCACGCACTGCTACCCACTCGACCACAGCGGCCACAATTGAGTTATACTAGTGGAAAAAAAATTAACATTTAAATAAATAATAATGTTTCTTTTTTCCAATAAATAGTTTTGATCTTAAAAATTTGATAAGCATTTTTAAAGTAAAAGCTTCCCTAGAATCAGAATATGAAATCAAATTTAATGAAAATAAAAGTTCACTCAATTGCAATTATATGCACGAACGCTTCATCAGAATATTTGAGTTCATATTGCATTTTTTGTTGGTCACAAAATTGACCGCACAGATGTGTATTTATAAATCTTTACCATGCATTTTGATAAACGAAATCTGCGCCATGGAATAATTTTTGATAAGAATCAAAATGATGACTTAATTTTTCAAATTGACCAATTTAGTCAGGTGTGATTAAGTTGAAAAAAAAAAAACAATATATAAAGGAGATTGTTTTTAAAGTTTTTTTTTTTAAATTAAAATAAAATTATATCTACACATTTCTTTTGAATTGTGAGAAAATGGCTTTGCTGATTTAAACTTTGTAAGTTATTTAATAGTTTTTTGAGCTAAATGCCAGTTAAATGTTAAAATAATTTAGAAACAGCCAAACGCAGTTGAAGTTAATAAATATATTTTTATTGAATTTGTTTGCAAATAATTTCATTTGTTTATCAGCATGCATATGCTAAATCGCCAGGGCGTATGAGCAACTTTAAAAAATAGAGAGCGCGCAGCAAACGGACTTCCTCTGTTTATTGGCAGCAGCTGTTAATGACATTTGTGTTTATAGAAAAAAGTAAATCGCCTAGATTAAACTTTTATTGTGCTACTACAACGTTTACTAAATGCCAACTTTTAGTTTGGACTTCAATTGCCATGCCCACGATTTAGCTGCAGATGTGACCCAGTACAGGACTTGGGGTAGCTATTCCAATATTTTGCAATGCACATACTTACACACATACATATATATATATTTATTTTTAGATATGGTTGTGAAGACGAAAATGCTGACATGTGCTTTTGTTTTTGTGTATTTCTTGTATTCAGAAGCTTGGTATGCCGTTGAACAAGTGCGAGTGCGAGTGCCTTACAGACATATTTGTTGGATAAGTAAGACAATATTTAACATTTGCCCAAAGGTCATTGCGCACTTACACTGCATGATAGAATAACAATTTTTTGGCAAAGAAGAAGATTAGTGAAGTGGAATATCGCAAATGGTGGCTGCCGGGAATGCGGTAAAATTTGCTAAATTAAAATAAATTGAAATTTAATTACCGGAAATGTATAAGTAAAAGAACATAATCGCAAAAAAAAAATGAAATGAGCTACAGAGTTAAACATTTCATTACGATAAGCCTATTATGTCCGAATATTAATATATTTAAGGATACTTTTTCTATGTGAACAAATGTTAGTTCCTAAAGCTCATTTATTGAGAATTCAAAGTACACAAATGACTGCCGGACAGCAAACTGTTGCTGTTTGGTAAGTCAACAACATGGCAGAAAAACTCGAATTGGACTTCAAAGGACAAAATTATACCAAAGCCGAAAGTAAACAAAATTAGAAATTGCAGCTCAAAATTAGTGGCAGAAACATTGCCGCTGATAGAAGTTCAAAGTAGCAGGCCACACAAACACAAGAAAGAACAGCTAAATGAAATGAAATCACACAAAGCTTTGCAAATCAAAGGAAATTTGGCGCAAATTGAAAGCGACAAAGTGCATACATGTACATATACATATACACATCCATATGTGTATGCGTATAAAGTAAAAAAAGAGAATAAAAAGTCAAAGTAAACTGGCAGCTGGTGGCAGGAAAAAGAATAGTAACGCCACCGAGCAAACGGAAGTAATGAGAAAGTAACAACACAAACAATCAACATGGAATAGCAGCGACCCATTTCTCAAAACCAACAACAATGACTTTAACACAAACAATGCTAAAACAATTTCACAAATACGCGACCAACAAATGGAACGCAATTTGCATACAAATGATAGCAGACGACAGGATTAGACGAGTATGGGCGCGCCAAATGTCATTCACGCACATACATACATGCTAAGGCTGACACACACTCTCTTGCAAAGAGTTTTAGATTTTTTTTTTGTTTTCACAATAGACAACAAAAACTGCTCAAAGCTTAGTTTAAATTTGCGATTCTAAATAGAAATATTATCCTCAAAATAGTATTTGAAACAAACGCCAGTTGATCAGTAAGCGTTCAAAAAGGTGAATGGTAAATCAACAATAAATGAACCAATAGAAAAACCTATCTTAATAAAACTTTGCAGTGATTTATAATTATAATTAATCAGATCGAAGCGTACTTATTTTCCAATGCTAGCGCCATATTTTTTTACTCCTTTTTTAAGTAACTAAAATTTCTCGACGTTTTTTTTTGATTATCACATGGTCGTGACTAATGCGCGGTGTTGTTAATAGCAAGAAATATTCATAATTATGCAACATTTTTTGGATAAAAAACTAATATTTTTTTTTGTTTTTGTTTGGCTATATAACTAATAAAGTTTTAATTGTTTATGAGTGTTATCGGGAATAATTATTATCGTGAGTTCACTCCCGCGTAAGCCAAGAAGAATGAAGTCTGATGAGCAGATGTGGGGATCTCCGACATAACAGCTATAACTTCTACAGCTTTTGAGTATTTCTGTTTTTCCTTATAATTTTTGCCGAAAAACAAATCGGCCTTAAAGCTCATAAGCAATTTGCTATTGTTTAAACATTTTTGTGGTCGAACACAGAAAAGTTAATATATTCAAATTTTTGTGCACTTACTTTTATTTGACATGAAAATACACGTTTTTCATAGAATTTCTATAAAAACATTAATTTATTTCGTTCGATAAAGACATTTTCCTTGAAGCATTTTTAGTTAAATTCACATCAATGTCATTGCAGTCAAGAATAATTTTTTTTTTAACGCAAGAGATTTTTGCAATAACAGCAATATTTAAGTGTTAGATATTATAGTCGATATTTTGAAAACCATTTCACCGAAACTAATTTTTATTTTTCCTTCATCACTTTTCCCATGGCTCGATTCTAGAAACAACTGACTGCTAAGCTATTACAATTAATGCTGTGGTATGAGGGGATGTTTGGATTTTCGAAATTACAGTTCAAATTTCCACCACGTAATTATCGTTGTTCTTCAGTTCAATAATAATCGTGTATAAAACGTTTTTAAGATCGAAAATATCTACGAAATTAACGAAATTGCAATATTAATAAAAATAATTTTACAAATGAACAAAATTGAATGATGAAGAAACAAAAGGTCACAGATCTTACTATTGCAAAAACTATTAAGTCCTATCAAGTTTTAGAGAACCGCCGAGTTATCGTTTTGAATGGGTTGAACATACAATTTGTTATTGGTGTCATTTATTTCAAATATTGAATGCACAACTATTAAAAGCGTCAATTCTATGTCAGTCGAATTAAAAAAAAAAGAACAAAATCAAATTATATATCGATCTTCTTTAAGGAAAGTTAAACTGCCTTCGTAATTTATTTATTTTTTCTAATCAATTTTTCATCAATATGTTGCCTACATCCACACACCACGATTCATCTGAAATTCTGAGCCTTTTATGCAACACCTGAAAATATTTTCTGCTGTGTTCAGCTTAAAAAGAAACTTATTCACCATTGCATCTTGATGACAGTAATATCCAATTAGTGAGCAGCTAAGAACATACACTCATCTAGAGGTGAGCCAAAGCTTGCAACGAGTTTCTGTCAAGTCTTTATTAAAAACAGTGCAAGCAACCACTACTAAAGGCAAACAGCAAGCGCGAAAAAAAAGCGGCGCAAAGAACAGAGAATTTAATTGTCACAGTGCGTTAAGATGACGAAGGCAAACTTTGTCTTGGGTGGCACAAGCAACTTTAATTAGTAAAAAAAGGTATTAAACAAAGAGTAAGAAAATGGTAGAGTTCGCTTGAAGTAAGGCGAAAACAGAAAATGCATAAGTTAAAAAAGTTTAAAATTTTTTTTTTAACTTTAGGACCAGCTGTGTAACGCTTAAGTGGTATCAACTCAAGCAGCAGAAAAGCAAGCACAATGCGGCAATCCCTGCTTGTATGTGTGGCGTATTTTTGCTTGTGAGTAAAGGTTTTGGACACCCACGCACGCACGCAAAATGAAGTGGAACAAATTATTTAATAACGTTGGTGTCGAAAGAAAAAAAAATAAAACAGAGCGACGTAACAAGCTTGGCAAGCTGAGAAGAAGAAACGAGAAAATCCGTAGATGACCGATAGACTGATAGCCAAAAAAAGTTGATAAAAAAAACAAGTCCAACAACCACCTAACCGTTCAACATACATACTCGCATATTTAAAGACAAGCCATAACAGTTAGACACGCTCAAGTTGCATTGTCAATCGCTATCAATTGGTCCTTTCACCATTACCTGGTTGTTGGGTATTTCCCCAGCACCGCCGCTGGATTGCCTGGTGGCTGGGCTGTGCAACTTGGTGGGTTAGCTGACCGACTGACTGTCCAGTTGAATGACCCCTTAAAGAGGCTATGGGCAGCTGCTGTCATTTCGATGTAACTTAAACCGCAAGATATCGACGTGGACAGGCAAGGAGAATGGCCAAAGGGCGAAAAGCAATTTTTACTTAAATGCTTTTATATTGTTTTTTCAGAATTTTTTTCTTTTACTTTTTCTAAATGCTTGGCTACTCCTGCAAAAAGCCGTAGAATAAAATGCAAAAAATATAAGAAGTTCGATAACCGTACAAGAAAAAGGTTATTTAGAAAAACTTAAGGTAAAGTGTCAGCATATTTTTGCTTTCACTTATTTTACAACAACAAATGGAAGAAGGGAGTACAATGAAAAAGTGCAGTAAGCAATTGGGAGAAGAAGCGCATGGTATTTATGTGAGAATGTGGATTTTTGCTCACAAAAAATATTTGGTATGAATTTACAATCTGTATAGACCTGCGTCTAAATTGACAAATTAATACAATTTATATTCATTTTATTTACTCAAGAACTTTTTCAATGCAAATACACTCCATTCTCTTACCAAAATCCTAAAAACGAAAGTTTGAAACATTAAACAAACTTTTTATGAAATAAATAACTTTTTTTCCTCAGAGGCTTTAGAATTGAGATTTATAGTGTGTAGTTTTATCGTGCATTCAATTTTAGTATTATAATTTGCAAATTTTAAATGGCTTAAAGTGACCGCAGATTTTTAAAAGATTTTTATATCGAGGTCCTTACATTTTTCCCATAAGGAAATAACTTTGGTACAACCGTTAAACGAAAGTAAATAAGACAAAAAAGTTTTAAATATCACATTTTTTTATGGTATAATTGAATGGGGAAAAAACTGTATACTCGAAATGAGCTGTCACCGGTTCGATGAAATACATTTATATAAATGAAATATTTCGATATGGTTTAAAAAAATTATAATAACGAAATATTCGTTTATCAAATATTTTTCAAAATAAAAATATGCCTCATTTAAACGATAATATATTTGAAGATGACTGCCAACCTCTTAAAAAGGGTCAACTTGATTTAATAAATAAGTTTCCACACACTATATAATTTTTAATTTTTGTGTTAATTTAGAGAGATTCAAAATAGTTACTTAACGGTTTGAAATATTAAAAACAATGCTTCACGAAAAACAATTAATATCTCAGGTCCTATAAGGAGACGCCCTTTCAGTTTATTCTTTGATATAAGTTCTATCGCAAAAATTTTTTTAAATTTTTAAAATTGTGCAAGCATGGTTTTACAGCAAATTTATTTTTTTATTAACTAAGGTATGAAAAATATTTGAAAAAAAAATTCTCTCTCTAACTCTTTGTCTATAAAAAAGTACTTAATAATTTTTTTGATAAAACTAATATTTTGCGAGCTATGAAGTGATAAACTTTAAAAAAATTTCTAAGAAAAAACTCTATTTTCCATTAATATAGCATGAAATGCCTCTTATAGTGGAATAAAGTCGCTCATACGCAACGACATACAAACTCGAGAGCATTTCACATTAGCTCTCAATTTTCACTTAATTGAACTGTGTTTTATAAGACATAATCTAGTCAAATCTTTGCCCAATTCAAGTTGAAGTTCGCTAAATATTTTGAATAAATATTATTGAATTGTGTTTTTAACTTAGAAAAGAAAAAGTATTTTTTATATTAAGAAACAGTTGAAATGTCCTACTAAATGTCTGCTTTAATGTCATTAAAAACCGCACAAACTTTTCAACAAAATTATATTTTTTACGCGCAGTTTAACCCTTCTTATATAATTATATTGGAATGAATTTTCATCCGTTTGACCCAATAAATAATTAATTGATAGTACTAATCATAAAATACTTTCAGCTATTTGTTATCCCGTAGCAGCAACTGTGATAAATTCATGGGAACATAAAAAAAATCACTTTGACACTCAAATTCTTAAGTGAGTTTTTAACTCTTATTTGTAATATGTTATCTAGTCTCAAATCAAAGAGTTTGACTTTTATTGCCATTGAACAAAAATTTGTGCAGTAATCGAAATTCGAAAAAACTTTGAAAGTTTTTTGCCATTTTTTAAGTAAGTACCATAGATGAGTTCTAAGAATTTCTTTTCCTTAGCACGAATTTATGAGCACATACGTGCACATTTATGTTGCATTTGTATGCATATGAGTATGTGTAACTTTTTGTATAAAATCTCAATGATTTGCCTCAATGTAATCCGAAAGTCATTGAAAATGCAAGAAAAAAGCTGTTTAAAAGCATTTAAAAACGCAAAGCAGGTAATGCACTTTTTACGAATTTCTACGTGTTCCATTAGCATTTGCGTTTACAGTTACTACATACATACATAGACATTAAAATAGTTTTTTTTCTGCGAGTAGGCCGAATGGCAAGCAAAACTCCAAAGAACAGCCAACATGGAAATCGCACCGGAACAGCCGTCTAGTAGTTCTTTCGAAAGTGCATACGCTCCAGAGTTAATACGTTCAAAAGTATACTTATGCACATGTCATACCTACCTACATACATATGTATATTTATATACTTAATCTAGCAAATGTGTCCGAAAAAATGAAAACTTTTTTCATTTATCTTTAAATGCTCGTTTTTATGCTTTTACATTCGATCGAATGGATTATGCGTGCAAGCTCTTAAAATGCCAACGTAGTTTTAGGTATTAAAAAAAAAATTAACAAAACAAGTTCCAAGTTGGCACTCTTCTGGTACTCCTTCCACATAACTACCGCATGACCGTGTTATATGAAAGAAAGAAAATAATCGGTATGCAAATTCTCAAAGATCAACGACGAGTAAATTAAACTAATTTTATTAAAATTAAATAAAAAAAATGTTTGCAATCAAATTTGAAATAAACAAGTTTTTCATATATTTACACAATTCTTTGTTCGAAAGCGGGATTAATGAAATCTTATCCGGTGAACTTTGACGCTTGATAAAAAAAAAACCTATAATCTGTTTATGTTCTGTTTTCTGTGCGTTATTTTGATTTTATTTGTTATAAAAAAAGTACGAAACTCTATAATAGAAAGCTCAACAGGGTCTAAGACAAATGATTATTATCTAATTTTAAATTTTTTTCGCATATTGCTAATGGATTATGGAAACGGCCTTATAAATATTTAATGTTTGTCAATTATTAATAATTTTTATAATAAATACTTATTTATAAACAAATCAAGAGTACTGCAAATATAAAGTGGAATAATATAATCGTACATATTTAAAAAATCGAGATTACATTTTTAAAATTTCTTTCGCTTTATTTAAGAAAATCAGCATCTTTTTACCTCTTCATTTATTTATAACGAACTCTATTTATACTTAGTTAAAACTCTAAAAAAATATTGTTTGGTTCTTCCATTTTTTTTTGTATTTCTTTCGAGGGAGTGTAATGAAATGTTTCGAACTTATAGAAATTTCACATTCAATTTACAATTGCAAACGGCGGCGACTGACACTTCAATTCCTTTTCACTGCTTCGGTTGTATTTCGATTACAAAGAACATTCGATATTTGCCAATAGCACAATTCAGGCGCTTTATGCAATTTTCACGCAACGCAGTAAAAGTAACAGCAACAACAAATGCATCAAGAGCTGAACGTTTTTTTCTCTTCTTTTTATATTGGCGATAAAAATTGAAACATGCAACAATATTGCAGCTGCTTTAATGGTGCGACACGCAAATGCTTGTGCCGTTGCAAGCAAATTTGCGAAAACGACGTTAAACTGGCGGTGCGAAGAGTTGAAGGGGCTTAGCATTTCACACGAAATACCAGAACATCTACTTGTACTCGTTTATTGAATAGCAGCCGTTGAACTGCAGCTGTCGCCAATGCCTGTGCTCATCGCATTTTTTTTTTTACCGACTCTCTCTTTTGATGCATAATAATTTAATACAGATGCAATTTTGTTGCCCAAAATTTTACAAGCTATGCACCATTTCACTGCACGTGACGCATGCAGCCAATGTTTAAAAAAATAAATAAATTATGACAAACTGTCATAAAAACGAAATGTCGTCAAAGCGAGAAGAAGAGGAACTTAAAAGTAATTACCTGCGCGCTTACTTTGCCGCCAGTGTTGAGTGTGCAAATTCGATAAACTCTCACTCTCTCTCTCTCTCTATGCAAAGTAGAAGCTATTTTCTTCAGAGCGCTATGTTTTTTTTTTGGTTTTAATATGACTTTCCATATGCATGTGGTTTTTCTTTGCCTGTGTAAACATCCGCCGCCTCGGTATGCTTAATTCTCGTGAAAAATGTTTTCATCAAAGTTTTAATGGTTTTACGCGAATTTACTTTTGGTTTGACAGTTGTTGAACTCTTCGAGCGTCCATTACAAGTTTAATGTCACATGCTGAGTGGCAACAACTCTAAGTATTTTTCGTATTTTGACAGCTGTGGAGGGATGTAGTGATTTCGAATATATTTTTGTGTTTTCACACTTACAAAAGTGCACTCATCCATACGTATTTACATATGTGTCTGTATTGTGTGCGTGTGTATGCATGTGTGTGTGTAAAGTGAAATTTTGTCAATTTAATAAAGTCTTGCCCTGCTTTAATTGTGTGACAGCTAAGTTAGAAAATAACATTTAAACGGCCAATCATGTGCGCGAGAGTTGCAAGCTAGTCCGTAATTTCATTTGAAATTTATTTTTAGAATGAACTAAGGATTCCTGAAAAAACAACATAACACAGTGCAGACTTGCAAAGTCACCACACATTAACAAATTTTCACAACTTATAATTTTTTTAATTAATTTTTTTTTTTAATTTAGTTCCCAAAGTTTTTCAATTAAAATACAGTGCGTGTTCTTACATTTATGGATCGTATAAATCCAAGCTTCAAACTTTGTAGAAAACTGAAATATTAAATTAACTGGTTTTCTTCAAAGTTTCAAAATGTTTGTGGGTGCAAATTTCTCAACTGAGCATCCGATTTCATTTAAATATTTTTTTTTTGTCAATATTCGTGAGTAGTTAGGTTAATACAAATAAAACCTTTTTTAACTATTGACTTTTGCAGTGAAATAAAATAGTTTTTATTTTCTGTTTAATGA
Source organism: Philophylla caesio (assembly GCA_963971545.1). Taxonomy (NCBI): domain Eukaryota; kingdom Metazoa; phylum Arthropoda; class Insecta; order Diptera; family Tephritidae; genus Philophylla; species Philophylla caesio. The sequence goes on along the minus strand of OZ020606.1, from coordinate 95,335,840 downwards.
TGAAATGCTATGGAAAATAAAAAACTACACAGATTTGCATGAAGATTTTTATATGTTTGTACTGATGTATATTTCGAGACATTTTCACAGCTATCGCAATGTATTTCACAGCGCTATGTAATGAGCTTTCTGTCTGAAAGACTGGTAGCGTTAAAGAACGCACATGACATTGAAGTTTTCTCATTTCGTAATATTCGACGCCGTATACAATTTCCATTTTTCTGCTGTTAACATTTGGTTGATAATAACTAATCGAGTTTCATTTCACAGTGAATTGTCAACCATTTGTTTACTATTCACTGTGAAATTGGCTCTTAAAGTAAGCGTTTAGAAATATTTTTTCTTAAAACTAAACTTCAAAGAGTCACCAATATGTCATTTCCTCCTATAAATAATTTCATTGCAGAAATTTTCACCTTAATCGATATTTTCTCTTTATTATTTTTTTTTATCGAAATAAAATAAATGTTTTCTATAAAATTGTTTACCTGCATAATTTGATTGGCTTTTGTGACGCGTGCGTTTTATGCCGGCAGTAAATTATATATAGTAGTAGTAGTGGTAACTAGTAGTAGCTAAAATTTATTTAACAAGCAAATTATACATTTCAATTTATAAGTATCTACTAGTTACTAACTAGTGCATACTTTCAGCCACAGATTATTTATTCCAATAAATGTATCCTTGTAAATAATAAAAGAGATACACAATTCTTGATAAAAGAAATATGCAGCGTCTATTATTATGATAAAAGTCGTGGGTAGGAAAAGTTAATTTGATACTAGAACATAAAGTTTGGGTGGTATATTATATATACATATATATGTATGTATGTAACCTGAATTGCCTATCCAAATTAATATTCTGATACATACATACACGTACAACATTTTTTGGCCGTTTTTTTTATTGACCTGTCTCACCAAGCAACCATTATTAACGATATTTTATAAGTTCTGATTATGTCATTTCTACATGCCTTGCAGAATTTTACCGTAACTAAGTTATGTAAATATAATATTCAGAAATATTAGCAAAGATATGTTGCTAGGTTAATAAGCATTAAGCTTATTGTAATAAGCATTTTGATTAAAGACAAATATGAAATTTAATTTTGTGTAACGAACTGTGATATTAAAATGAGTTAATGCAAAAATTTAAAGTTTGTAGTCATTTTAGCTTGGTAAGTTTTTAAATAACTCTCAATCTGGCACGTTAAAATAAATTTTAATAAATTCTGGAATTTTCTTTTTTATGCCTCCAGCTAAATTGCGTGTTGTGACTCGTCTCTCAAAACATGCGAAAGCTTAAAAAATACATTTAAATTTTTAACATCTCATAATGCGACTTCAAGATCGCTAAACATATTATTGATATTTAATTTTTCGCCTTGACTCTTTCTCTTAAAAAATAATAGGAAAACATGTTAAAACCATAAGGAAAAATCCAAACTTGCACTCTTGAACTAGATCGACATCTTAAAATGCTTTTTTTTTTAATTTTATCATTTTTAATATATCTAGACACATTATCGATAAATAAAATGAATTGAGTTAGGAAATATAATGTTTATTAGCGTTCTAAAAAATATGTTTCTTTCTTTATCTATGAGGTATTCATAGCTTTAGTTTTAACAATGAAACGAACTATAGGAAAAAAATGTGTCAAAGTGGCTAGAAATATCCTTTGAGCATTCCAAAAAATCTAAAAAAAAATCTTTCGTAGAAATAATAACTTTTTTCATCGAATTCCAAACTGGGTTAAATTGATCCATGTTTCTAATACCCTGTTTATTCTGCTAACATATTTATAAGATACAACCATATTAATAAATCATTTACTTGTAATAAAATATAGATAACTCTCTAATAAAAACCACCCAAGCAAAAAAATCATATTTTGTAAAAAAACAAAAAAAAAATTCAATTTATTTTTAACTTTTCAAAAATCATTGTGCTGTATAAGTTGATTACTTTGAGAGCGCGTTTAAACATCTATCATCTTTCTTACTTACATACTATTTAAATTAAATATTAAATTTTTTGTTTCGCCTAAACACTACCTGAATTTTAAACCATATTCAGCAGTTGCTCAACAATTTAAGCTGAATAACACACGCAAACACACCCAAATTGATTGCTATTTAAAGCAATCTTAAGCAAAATACACGCTCTTACAGATTTAAGGGGCTCCACAAAATCTTCAACAGCGCTTCACTTAAGTTTATTTGCTTGGAAGTGAAACCATTTCATAAAGCTGCCACCCCATCGTTACTTTTATTTTGACAGGTATGAACTGACTGACAAACATACACCAGCTAACCTATTTGCAAACATACATATATACATATGCTTATATACAATATACAGTTGTGTATATACATAAATTTGCTACTGCAATCGTAAGTACCCAGTTTGATGTCGAATGTGCCTACATTTTGCCAAGGCTGTTAAAATTAAATAAATATTTAATGATGCCCGTGTGTGCACATAAACAACACAACGCGAAAATTATACATCTCTTGTGTGCATGCAGCATATATGTATATATACATATATATTTACTTAGATATATGTATATACATACATACGAGTAGGCACATAAACACGATAAGTACATAAGTACATCTGTAGTATTGTTTGAGACAGGGCGGTCGAGCGCACGATTACAGGTGAAAACGAAAAAAAAAAACCAAAAACCATATGAAAAAAAAAATTTTAAAAGACATAAAATATAAAAAAAAGCATGTGCTTTTCTAGCATACACACATCTAGGTTGGCATCATTTTGCCACAAGTCATATCAGCTTCAAATTACGATGGTAAGACGCCTAAAAGTGTACCATTCTTAGTCCTATGTACACATGTTATTGAATATTACAATATTACATGCCAACAGCCCCATTTAAGGCAAGAGTTTGAGACTATTTTCATTGAAATTGCTTCGTCGCATATTTGTTATTTTCGGTTTTGACTATATTGAGTATTGAACGGTGTTTTATTCAATCTAAATGTTTTAAATTATGCAAACACTTCCTTCGTCAGTTAAGTTATTTATTCAAGAGTGATGGATTAAAGGTTTTCGCTGGTATTCACTGGTAGTCATAATGTTTTTTTTCGCTTTTTTTATTTATTGAATACTCTTTTAAACATAGTCATTGAAATTCACGACGCGTTTAGTCTAATTTGAGCGTATTCAAAAATAGTGGTGTGTGCTCGTAGTTGAAAAAAGTTGTTTCTTAAAAACCGTTCTTAAAAACTAAATCTGAAACATATTGGAATTAGTATTATTTATCATTTTTTAGTTTTTTTACAGGCAAAATAATTAATTTTACAATCTTCATTTACAACTACACAGACCCAAAAATGTAGGGAATGGTATAAAAATCAAATTAAATTCATTTTCTTAGACAAACTGCAAATTTGAAGTATCCACTAAATAACGTTTATTTTTCAGAAGTTTTTTAAGATGATCGCATTGAGCTTTTTCTTTCATAATTTATAAGTATAATTTATATTTGAATGATTTGTAAACATCTCTTGTCAAATTTGATTTCAAAGCAAATCAGTTTTGGCGCTGCGCCATTTTTAGTGGCAATTTTCGCAATTTCCTTTTTCCGATTTAAATACTGAAATAAATTCATATAAATCCTTATTCAAACTTTCTAGCGAATAAAAAAAAAACTCTCAAAATAGAATTGTATTTTAATGCGTCCAAAAGCCTCAAAAGTTTTTCACATCCAAGAAAATGTGAAAATACAATGTTTAATAAAAAAAGGAATTCATTCTCGTATTAAATATTTAAGAGCATTTTCAAAGTGATGGAAATCAAATTATTTTACAGTAAAATCTATTGATGGCATAGCCTCTTAATTAATGTAACTATGTATATATTGGAAATATAATTCAAAATGTAAAAAAAATTATCTTATTTTTACTCATTTTTCTGCTACAAAATGACTCGTACCTTTAAATGCGTTACTGCGATTTACATGCGGTAAAAGTGAGGATATGTAAAATACATCACTCCTGCTTTAAAATCAAGCTCCCATTCTGAGAGCGGGTGTGCCAATTTTTACAGAAATACCCCTTCGTGGACTGCACTATGGATATTTAAAAATTTCATTTGCATCATCAGTTACCAGAATATTTGAACACTTTGAATCACTAAAGGCACTCAGTACTATTCAAATAATGTTTTATTAATATACTTCTATAGCAATCTCAAATGAGATATATTTTCCCAAAAAACACTCGAATAAGTTGGAATTATATTTTATTTGTATTTAATTGGAAGAAAATACGGGCCTTAAGCTCAAAAGTAATTTAATTAAAATAGTTATGTAACCAAAAAATAATCAAAATGTATAAAAGGATGAGCCTGCCTTATAGTCTAAATAAAATAGAAATTGCAAAAACAACAACTACACAGTCAAGTATTAATATCGGCAGAACAGCCGCACTTGATTGGAGTAAGTTGTTAAGGGAAAAATAGGAAAAATAACAACAGCTCACTTAGCGTACCATGAACTTAGCTGAATGTGTTTAGATGCCGGCTTAAGTATTGCGCATGTTGTTGCGGGTTCGATTCCCGCAGAAGAATGGTGGTGATTTCGGAAATAGTACTATAACTTCAACCGCTTTGAGTATTGTTGGTTTTTCCTAATAATTTATTTTATTTTGTGTTTTTTTTTTTGTGTATATGTATGTAAATAAGGTTAAATGTAGTTGATTAAAAGAAGTTCGAAATTGCATTTCGAATACACGTGTTTTCAAATGAATAATACCTTTCCACAAAATATATTTTAAACTTTTACTAAAACCTTATAAAATAGAATGTTAATATTTTAGTTTTCAATATTTGTTTATTTAACCATTAGTATTTTTTTGCAACTACATATCGGCTTGAGTTTCATACATATTTCTTCACGAAAAATATTCCTTCGGTGCGCGTTAAAAACCATCAAACTGCATTGGTTGCGCCCATTTCCCACTCCCAAGAAAATTTCATAAAAATGAAATTTTATGGGCGTTTAAAAAAATTGCTGTTTATTGTTTAAAATAAAGAAAAAAATTTAAAAAAATTTAAAATAAATGAATTAATATAAATTAAAAACCTTAAACCATTTCATTTACATACTCATGCGTATGTTTATATTGAAATATGATTCCAACAAAGTCGCAGTTGACCTGTCAGGGTTCTTGTTATATTGGAGAGTTCATTTCGTTTTAGTCCCAGAAGGGTTGATGTGCGCCTTTTGTCGTAGGACGGCCAAGTAAGCTTAGAGATTTCGCAGTTTGGGAGAGTATTCCAACGTTCATTTGCGACCTTGGAGATGTTGAGCTTGACTTGTAGTTTAAAAGTGGCCAGTGGTATACCAACCCTGTCCCTTCTCGGAAGTATGGGGGTAGTCGTGCCTTTCCTTGCCAGTTCATCCGCTTTACAGTTAGCCTCAATATCGCGGTGTCCAGGCACCCATATGAGTTGTATTCTATAATGCTAAGCCATCTCGTTTAGAGATCTACGGCATTCAGTGAGAGACTTTGTATTATCTATACATGAGTCTAGCGCTTTCAAGGCAGCTTGGCTGTCAGAGAAAATGAAGACCTTTTTGCTCTCATTAGGATTCTTTATTAGGTGCTGCGTAGCCTCCTGGATGGCCAGCACTTCCGCTTGGTAGACGCTGCAGTCGTCTGGGAGTCGAAATGATGTCTCGAGTTTTAGCTCAGGGGAAAATACACCACCTCCGACATTTCCATTGAGTTTGAAGCCATCAGTGTATATGTTGATGGCCATATGTATTTGGTGTGGTCTTACGTACCAATCCTGTCGGGTTGGTATGATTACTTCATAGTTTTTTATAAAGGTAGCTGAGGTAGTCAATATTTGTTGATATTTGTATGGCAGCCATCTTTCTTAGAATTTCTGTGTGACCAAACGTATTCTGGGTCCAGAAATTTGCTTCTCTGAGTCTAAGCGCTGTGACAGCGGCTACTTCTTGTGTGACTACGTCAAAAGGTGGAAGATATAGAATGGTATTCAGAACCTCAGTGGGTGAGGAGCTTAAAGCTCCACTGATACAAAGCTCCGCGCTTCTTTGTACTATTTGCAGTTGTTTAAGCATTGTTAATTTTTTTTAGAGTGGGCCACCATACTAGGGCTCCATAAAATAAGATTGGGCGGACAATGGCTGTGTACATCCAGTTTACTATCTTAGGGGAAAAACCCTATGATACCCCAATCGCGTTTTTTACAAGTGAAAAGTGCCGTAGTGGCTTTACTTATTCGTTCCGTTGTTTTGTTCTTCCAGTACAGTTTATTATCTAGAATCAGACCCAGATACTTCGCTTAGGCTTTTGCCATCAATTTTCGGTTGTGTAAGAGTGGGTATCTTATACCGCCTGGTGAATATCACTAATTCTGTATTATCAGGATTCGTTTCTAAACCACAGTACTACATATGTGTATGTGTGCTGAAAAATTGTTTGCAATAAGATCGTGTGATGTGTTTTTTAAGAACCTGCGAAAATAAATAAATGTACAAATATACAAATATATTGTTAAATTTAGTATTTACTGTGTTATATTAAATGTGTTCAATAATGATGTTTAACGCAAAATCACTATACTCACTAAATATTGCTGAAATTTTCCCAAACACTATGAATAGTTGTTCCTCATTTATGTATTTGTTATTTTTGTATTTCTGTGTATTTTATATTAATTAAATCAAACCAAAATGTAGCACGCAATCATTGTCATGCTGTTGGCACAAACCAAATTTATATTAAAATGCATACTAAATAATTATGGACGTTCGCTAGACAAATAAAGCACATAGATAAATGAAAATTTTATGAATGTCCCTGTAAAATGTGTGTATTGTAGTAAAACTAATTAAAAAAATAAAAATAATAAATTATATAAATTCGAAAAAATTTGTTTCATGGTAATTGAATTGGTCCAAAGTATTTACCCACCCACCACGGCCTCCACAATACGTGTAAATCATTCTCATTCCAACTTGCAAAACACCCTCATCACTAGCATCACTTGCATCATGGTCACTATCAAAAGTAAAGCGCCCAAATTCACCGCTACCTCCACAAGATTTGCCATGAGCTTGGTCCACACTAGTCGTTGTTATTGTTGTTTTATTTGTGATAGTTTTATGCAGTCAGTCAATTACTTAGGCAGTGGTCGGGCTTGCCAAATAGCCAGAAAATGCAATCAATTACAAATTCATGCCACGCTTACTAGAGCAAATCGTTCGCCTGTTCACCTGCCCACCTGCCCACTCGCCCACCTGCCCACTCGCCTGTCCTCGCATCTCTGCCACCACCTTGCTTTTACCAAAGTCCTACACATACATATGTGCATACAATTTAGTTATTGTTGTTGTTTTTTACTTGGTATTTGTTGTTTTTGGTGAATGCCTTTCACAGTTTGCTCTTCGTCCAGCTTCATCGAATTGTGTATTAAATTATTGAATAACCCACATTCCAAAGGTAAATTTGTATCTTGTTCATCTTCTCTCTCTCCCTCTCTCTTTCTTTCTCCTCTCTCCCTCTCTTTTTCTCTCTATTGCATACAAACTGTGAATACGCTCCGTTAATCCTTCCAACGTTCGTACAATTCGCCAATGCATCGTTTTACCTGTATCCGCAATCCGCTCGTACTTACATGCGTTCTGCACAATTGCCTTTCGTATACCCCCGAACTGCTTGTCCTCCACCAATCGCACTCCAAAAATCATTTATCGATTGTTAAACCTTCCCGTATATAATTTATTGTGCAATATTAATGCACAACAACAACAAAAACTAAACAGACTTACCACCAACTTCACCAATTTCCGGTTATTTTCATAGTAACGATGAGGAGGAGCGGATCTTAGCTGCGGACGAGCCGGAAGCAAGTGGTCAAGTGGTCGCGGCGAAGCAGCAATATCGTTACAAGCAATTCAAACCAAAACAACTAACAACAACAGCAACAACAATAAGTATAGTTGCAGAAAGTAAGCCAATCGAAAGCAAGTGCACGACGGCCACATTTCGCACACAGAAAGCAATTAAAAGTAAAACAAAAAAGGTAATATTCAAAGCCAAGACCGCATCAGTCAAGCGCTTAAAAATGAGTAGTAACCGTGGCGGTGCAGCTAGCGCTGGCAAGAGTAATAATGCTGGTGGTAATGTTGGCCTTCGACACGCTTCCAATTTAAATCCGCGCAATTATTTTTCGTTAAGTCGACAGGCACACTCTTCGCAAAAGCCTCGCGCTAGCTATCCGGAGATAATGCAACCGCGTCTCTCGCTAAACGGCACTTTGCGGCATTTGGTACCCTCGCCACGTCCGCTCTATCGCGATCACAGTTCGCGTTCTATACAACCGCTGACGGCTAATGAGCAACAGATGGCTGAGTTGGATGGCAGTTTCTATGGCAATACGTTGGGTTGTTTCAGCACAAGCGGTGGCGGAGGCAGTAGCGGCAGAGGTGGTGGCGGCGGTGGTGTTGGTGTGGGCAGCAACAGTCGCATTGGCCTTAGCGGCGGTGGTGAATGTAATACGGCCTTCCATACAACTGAATTGTCGATTACGCCAACGCTGACAGGCGATGAACAATTCATCGATTTGGGTAGCTTGCGTCGTTTTTCGATCGATCGGCATAGTTTTCTTGGTAAGCGTTGAAATTTGTTGAATGTTTAGTGTATAGTAGCAGGTGCACACACCTACCATACATACTCTGACGAAATCTATTCAATAGAGGTCTGCTTATCTCTACATAAGCCATATCTTCCCAGCTTGAGTCAAAGTGCACTCTCCTAATTCTACTTATTAACCCAAACACCCCCCCAATTGAAGTAAAATTTTCATTAATCAACTCAGCGCGACGCAGACCAACTTGAATTACCACGGGTCAATCTGTTCCGCGGAAACTTAACTAAATTAATCAGATCTCATAAAAACAGAAATTCAACCATTAACCATTCAAGGTATTCCATACTCAACTTAATATAAAAACACATATCTCTTAATCTCTCTCAATAGATTCAACTCAGTTTCTTGCAACCAGGCTCAATCAATATAAGCATTTCAGCTCAGATCTACTTAAGTTTCATATCATATCAGTTCCGTTCGATTAAAATCCAAACAACTCAACTTTAAGGCGATCTAAGTAATTCGATTCTAATCTACACCTTACATGTTTCAATTAAAGCAATTCAGCGAAAACAACTCAACTGAGTGCAACTCTACTCAAGCAATAGTAGTGTACTCAGCTCAAACCACAAAAAACTGATATAATTTTATATATTTTTATTAAAACACATTTAGTCCGATAATTATTGTCATATATTTTTATATGCAAACTTATGCTATAAAAAAATTTTGTACATATAAGTTCTAATGTACTCCTGAACAAATCTAGTCCAGAATTTTTTTGATACCATTTTGTGCCTATTTCGGAAGGAGTTTGGGAATATATCGCGAGTAGTTTAGGGTCATCTTGGAATAAACCAGAAATAGCTCAATACGTTTTTGCTACTAATCACAAACTTTAATTTCGAATTGGTCTTGAAAAATTCCTAGTAAATGTAGTCCCAAATTTGTCCTGAAAAAGTTTCGAACGGATTTCGAAATTGTATTGAAAAGTATGGAACAAAACAAGTATAGGAAAAGTACCGAAAGGGTAACAAAATTTACCCGAAATAGTCAAAATTTTATCGTAAATGTACTAAAAAGTACCGAAATTTTACAGAAAATGTTACGAAAATCTACTGAAAAAGTACCAAAAATGTTTCGTAAACGAACCCAACTAATCTTGCAATACGAAAAGACTTATACACTTTTTTCTCCCTAATTAGTATTATGACGTATAGTTATACATATAATCGCCCTCATCGTGAGTTTCGTTTTCGCCCAAAATCGTTTACTTTTACTGTGCGCTAAGTAAATTCCGTGTGCATTTTTTTTTTTGAATCTCTCGATAAGGGTAAATGTGAATCATAATAATATTAACCAAAAACTTTTACAAATTTCAATGATTTTTAGAAGCTCCCTCAACAAATAATTACTATTTAATTTCTCTGAATTCAACACATCGTTACTTAAATAAACAAACTTCTATGAAACGCCATGAAACCACACTTAACGCAATCTCACTCAACTCCAAGAAAGTTGGGTCAACTTAATAAAAATCAGTAGCTAAATTCAAACCAAAACAATGAGGATTTTGGTAAACTAACTCAGTTAAATTTAAATTTATTTCATAAGTACTTACTGAGCACAGCTCGAATCATTCTAAATAATTCATTATCTTTCACTCAATTTGAATTCATTACGCTTCGACTTAATTTTTACCAACAGAACTTTAAATAGCTCGCTTTTTGTATCAATGTTTCGCTACTCAACTCAGCTCAACTTGGCTTAACTCAATCCAATTTGAGCCGACTCTGGTTAAGGCACTCAGCGAAATTAAATATATGTAACTTCATTTCGTGCAACTCTGTAAATTCATTCCGACTCAATTTAACATACATTTATGATTTTCTTGTGTATTTTTTATTCACCCGAATTTCACTTAAATCAAATAATTTTAATTTTATTGATAAATCGCTTTGCTTTTTTAAATAAAATTTAACACATGAGTATAAAATTTATAATGAATGAACGTATTTAATAACGATACATAAATTTAACACTTTGTAATCGTACACACACTAACTCATTTCATAATCTCTCTCATTATATAGATCTCGGATCGAAATTTAGCATGCCACAGCCGAAATTCGGTCAGAGCGTCTCACAGCAAGGTTTCTTCACATCACACGACAGCCTCGCCACGCCATGCGCATCACGTGCCTCCAATCCACATGTGGCCACTGTAAGCACTGCCTCCGAAATGGATTTACTGCACAGCAGCAACAAACAGCGACGCAAATCGCGCGGCCGCCTGAAAACGATGTCCGGCGAGCAACCGTTGCTCGATTCATGGCAAAGATCGACGACGGCGCGCGGCTCTCAAGACAACACACTGGCCGGCGGATTCGCGGGGAGTAATCAATTTAGCGGGAATTTCTGCAACGGCACTGATAGGTAAGAATATATAACTTATACTTACATTTTTCTTACTTAAAATTATTATTTTTTTTTTTAATAACTGATATTTTTATTTAATCATAAATTGGCCAAAATTTGTACTAGGACACCTTCTGTGTAACTCGATTGGGAAAGAAATTAAATGATTTAAAATTTTTTTGTTTATGAAAGCTAATATCAAAAAAGGACCAAAATATTTTTCTAATTGAGTTGCAAACCTGATAGAGCCTTCATTTAGTGTCAATTTAAAGTGAAAGCCATTGTTGAGTCGACAATGGAGGAATTGTATGTAGTTAGGCTGAGATCACAGGAAACTGTGCCAATCTAGTTTCACCTACCAGATAATCATAGCTAAGGCCTTTTCACTCAAATGTCTAAATGAATCAAAAGAGTTATGATTTTGAATCTAACCAAATATTGCATTTATTTCTGTGAGATCTATTAATGTGTCAATTAATTACTTTCCACAATTTCCCCTCTACATATATATATTATTTACAGATATGCCCGCTCACGTTCCGGTACCTCAACGACCACTGCCCCGCCGCACAGCGGTCCTTCACAATCGCATCATTCGTCGCATCAGCTGCACCATTCGGCGTCGGTGTCGCATGCGCACCATCAGCCATCACACTCATCGCATTTATCATCTACGCAACAACAACAACAGTCCGCAGCGTCACATCATCAGCAGCAACCACATCGAACCGCCTCGCAACGATTTCGTGCCGCCACTGCCTCGCGTAAATTCCACTTTGTGTTCGATCCGGCGGGGCGCCTGTGCTACTACTGGTCCATGGTTGTATCGCTGGCGTTCCTCTACAATTTCTGGGTGATAATCTATCGTTTCGCCTTTCAAGAGATCAATCGACGTACGATCGCCATTTGGTTTTGTCTCGATTATTTCTCCGATTTTTTATATCTCATAGATATATTTTTTCATTTTCGTACCGGTTACTTGGAGGATGGTGTACTACAAACCGATGCGACCAAATTGCGTCAACACTATATGAATTCAACAACATTCTACATTGACTGCCTGTGTTTGCTGCCATTGGATTTTTTATATTTATCAATCGGATTCAATTCGATATTGCGTTCATTTCGTTTGGTCAAGATCTATAGATTTTGGGCATTTATGGATCGCACCGAACGACATACGAACTATCCGAACTTATTTCGTTCGACAGCGCTAATACACTACCTACTTGTGATATTCCATTGGAACGGCTGTCTGTATCATATTATACATAAGAACAATGGATTCGGTTCGAGGAATTGGGTGTATCATGATTCCGAATCGGCCGATGTAGTTAAACAATATTTACAAAGTTATTATTGGTGTACGTTAGCTTTAACGACGATCGGGGATTTGCCGAAGCCCAGATCGAAAGGTGAATACGTCTTTGTGATATTACAATTGCTATTCGGACTGATGCTGTTCGCGACGGTGCTGGGCCATGTGGCGAATATTGTGACGTCGGTGAGTGCGGCACGCAAAGAATTTCAAGGTGAGTAGCTAGCAATTAAATGAAATCATTTTTAAAATGTACATATGTATATAACTTGGCGTAAGGCAGTGCAAATTATTTTTTTTTTTTGCCAAGATACCCATTTTTTTTTTGGTCTAAAATAAATTTTCTTAGATCAAATTCCACATGCCTGCCACAGGAACAAGCAACTTTTATATTTGAAGATTAAGCGAATAGTTTTATACACATCAAAGCGAAGCAGTTTTCAACGAGTTCATAGCTTTTCGCTGATTTCAGGCGACATTTTTTGACGACTTAAAAACATAGTATGGATCATAATTTGGATAAGGTGAATGTTATACATCCATAGCGCGAAATACGGATGAGCCTTTCATGAGAAATTTCTTGAAGATCTCTGGCACTGATAGCTTTTTCGGTGCTAGCACGAAGGCGCGCTCAGATTCGCTGCTTAAATCTGCAGTTTGCATCTTTACGCCCTTTGTACTCGAATTAAGAAAAAATTTACTTCGTTTTTTGTGCGGTGATGACCAGAGTGCCTAAGATATTGAGCGGTTGCCATGAACTTTATATTAAAATTATACTTCCAAGGATTTCCCGAACATCAGTGTTGCTCCTTGACGACCAAGCTCATCAGGTTTACAACTACCCCTGAGAGTCTAGGAATCTTACTGAGGATAAGAGTTTGGCGGCATACCTCACCTTTCGTTGATGTGTCTTGGACGACTAAGCCAGGGATTCAAATCCGCCTGACTGTATATTGTCATCTGCCCTGCTGAGTTTAAGCTCAGTTGTCAGTCAAAGGAAAGCATAATATAATGTATTGTTCCGTAAATAATAAACCGCCTTCTCGTCTTCTCTACCGTCAATCGTGGACGCATCCATGTAGAACACGTAAACATTTCATTGATAATTCTTTAGGCTTGTCTGATCTACTAACACATGATTTGCCAACTCAATTCTGAGAACTGTATGTGAAATTAGACCCAAAAATAATAATTTCTGCATCATTCGTTTTGTCTTCTTACCTGCCAAAATATTTTTTATATCGATTTGAAGTTAGTACTATCGTATAGGGAAATTTAACACGTTTTAGGCCCTGTTGTTTGATATAGCTCGACAACCACTAGTCCGATTTAGTTGAAATAAATTTTAAAAAGTTTAGAATTACAATTTCCTTAATCTGATCATATATTATTTTCCTATACAAGCAACAGTTTCCAAGTTAAAAATAAGCGCATGAAGAAAACAATTTCGAGCAAATTTTTGAAATTCATACCTTTACTCAATTGCGAATAAAAGCGAAACGCGTGCATCGATTTTCATGATCTTTGTCTCATTTTGCTCATAGGTTATGTGACTTTGCGAAAAAGTAACTAGACTTTTAACTTATTTCCGTTTTGTATTTTTTATGAATTTAAAAAAAAAAAAAAAAAAAATTGTTTTCTTCATGCGCTTATTTTTAACTTGGAAACTATTGTATAGGAAAACAATATATGAACAGATTAAGGGAATTGCAATTCTAAATTTTTTAAAATTTATTTCAACTAAATCGGGCTAGTGGCTGTCGAGCTATTTCAAACAACAGGGCCTAAAACGTGATAAATTCCCCTATACGGTAGTACTAACTTCAAATCGATATTAAAAATATTTTGGCAGGTAATAAGACAAAACGAATGAAACAGAAATTATTCTTTTTGGGTCTAATTTCACATACAGTTCTCAGAATTGAGTTGGCAATCAATGAACTGAAAAATGTTGTGCTGTGTAATTGTTGACGCAAATAAAATACTTTTTATTTCACCTTTTCCCGACGTTTCGCTAAATATTTTAGCATCTTCAGGGGCAGCTCTATTTATTACACCAAAGACAAATTTTAAAATACATAAAGTTGTTAAACAGAAATAAACACACATATGTTTTTAAGTACAAATGAACATGGATTTACAATATTGGTTTTTATTAAAATAAACTTAAGAGCCACGTTTATCTGTACCACTTCCTGTGTTACATTTCATATTCATAACTCACGATTCTCAACTTACAGCCCGATAACTTGCACCATCTTGAAACGCTTTGGTAGTTTTAGCATCAATTATAAAAAGACGATATAAAAACTTTATTCTATGCTAAAGTTTGTTAAAAAATGCTTTGCATAAATTTTCAATTCCTTCAGATTTATAGTTGACTTAAACTTATGTAAGATGTATAAAAAAAAAACCAGAACATATAAAACGAAAAATTCCCGTTTTGCGCAACGAAATTGAAATAGAGCTACTTTTATCTTCTATTGCCCCTATATTCAGTTAATATTAAAAGGTCGTTAACATGATGAGATAAAATAAGAAAGCTAAAGTGAAAGTGGGGGAGAAAATATTTGACATCGAGATAAGACTTCAAACTATACAGAATATATTGAATGCCACACTGGGTGCACTGGGGAGGGAAAATAAGTGCAAATTCCATAATCCATAAGTCAAAATATACACAAGCATTAACAGCAAAACACAGTAAAAAAAAAGCAACAAAACGATAATAACTAAAAGCTACATTAATGTGCCCAAGAATGGAAGAGCAATCTCTGTGATAAAGCGACGACGTGTTTGCACGATACAAACTGCAACATACAAACATACATACATACGCATACGAGTATACATACATACATATATAAATAGAGGAATGAATGAAAGGCTGAATGAATAGCGAAGGCTAAGCAAGCGAGCGGGCAAGGAGTTGGGTGGCATGAACGCATTCAATGACGCCTCAAGCGAATGGGTATTGAAATCTTAATTCCACTTGACTTCATTGTCGCTTGATAATTCCGAACAAATGTAACGAAACAGACAGCAATGAGAATAGCAAAAAATGGCAACAACAACAACAACAACCAAAACGCATACACTTTGTAGACAGAACAGGCCAGTGCCCGTTGAAGAGAGGTACTTGGTAGAGGTAAATGTGCGACGTGTCGTAAAAAAAAAACTCAAAGGGCGCTGCTTGGAAACTGCGCTTTCAATGTTACTGCGTCCATCGTAGTTAACTGCAAGGGGGACGAACTGTTGATAACGAGAATCGTAACAAAACACAACAACACCGAGACGCAGCAGTGAAAAGCCAAAGTTGAGAATATGAAATATAAAAATGGCGCGCTGGTGTGAAACTAACTGAGGACATTGGCGCCCATGTCAGCTTGAACGCTTCCACTCATCCGATAGAGTATTAGTGAGAGGGTCTGTGTGTTTGAGTCAGTGAGTAAGTGAGTGAGTGAGTGAGTGACTTTGAATATGAAGAGATGATGTTGATGAATTTCCAGTTGAATGAAGATGCAGATATAATGATTTTTCTTTTGTTTTTGCTTTTGCTTTAGCTTTTCTAATACCAGTAAGCAAAGTAAACTGATTTTCATTATGCTCATTTCTTTTAATAGTTTGACTGCGAAAAAGTAAGAGGGAGAACATATAAAGATTTATGAAACAAATCAAGCTCTAAGTAAAATATTATATTGGCCAATAAACTGTATGATGAGAGAAATGTTTTAGATAAATGTTAAGTAAGAACAATGATTTCATGGTTGAAAGCGAGATATATTCTTCTTATAAGTTATGAGTTTTTCCCCATTTTTTTTTTCTTTTTGTTTCATAAATAAAAGGCCAAGTTGTCCAACAATCCGTGGAAAAAAATGGGCGAGAAAGTGCTCGAATCATAAATTGCTTTTCCTTCCGGATAAGCAGGGGCGGCCTTATCTGTCATTTAAGAGTTGAGTAGTTGGAGCTTTTATGTTAAGCCTGATAAACCATTATAGTTCTCTTCACTAGTAAAACTTAAGTGTTTAAAATTAAGTTTCTACCTGCAAGTGTTGCGGGTTGGAAACTTTTGAAGGCGGTGAAAACATTAGCTTAACTCAGACAAACATTCAAACTGAACAAATATACATACAGCGCACAATATTTCAGGAAAATCATAAAATTTGTTCTATGTTGACTTAGTAAAAATTGTCTTCTTCTAAGTGGTTCTTAAATAGTTTGGAATTTGAATAAGTCATAAATTAGTCCTGTAGAAGTAAATGTAAAAGTCCTTGGTCTCAAATTGTCCATAACAAGTTCCGAAATATTTCTGAAATAGACATGAATTAGTGTCAAAATTTGCCCAATTTATTTCTAAAACGGTCCAAAAATATCCCTGAAATTGTCATGAACAGTTCCGAAATAGTTGCAGACTACTCATGATAGAGCTTTCGCCTTGAACTCTTCATGTGTGAGTTTTGATATTATTAGAAATTAATAAAAAAAATTTCCGAATGCATTTCCCTTTCTGCGCTATATAGCCCTATCACCAAGTGAGAGTTCCAGTCATATCAAATTCGTATTCACAATTTTTGAATTTCATCCCAGGGTTGCTTATCTTATATGAGTCCCATCCGTCTCCTTAAATAATGACGCTATCTCCGGTATCTTCAGTTCATCTTTTCAGCCGCTGTCACTCAGTTAATTTATGCCTCATATTTTTATCCCTGTTATAGCATTAAAACTTTTTTTTTTACTCAATAGAAGACCTCCTTATAAACTTTCCATCCCTAGTAAACGATCCCCAGGAATCTTGTTTCTCAAGTCCAAGCCAATAAGCCACTCTAGGGGTTTAAATACAAAAAAACTACAGAAGACTGATTTTTCTAAAACCCCTACGAGCAAACCAGTATTACCTTGGATTAAGTAGCAGTGAAACGCAAACTCTTCTTTTCAATAACGCTGATTAAGCGCTTCATGTAATGCACTTTGAGTGCAGTTTCTTTGATGCGCCGAAATGAGTTTCAAGTTGACGACAATTTTAAATCATTGAAGGTCAGCAATGTACTCGTAGATTTAAATTTGAAGTGCTTAATTTGCGCAGAAAGTATTTCAATTGGTTAGAATATTCTTCTTATAAAAACAATATATGTGACTGCTTTAGAGAATCTTTTAAGGTTTATTAAACTAACTGACTCGCCTAATTGATATTTATTAATGTTAATAATATGACTTTCTGTTAGAGAGGCGGAAATTAAACGCAATTAAGATAACCTTAATATTAACCCAACATAATATTAGAGGTAGTGTTTATACATTTTTTCCTAAGTTTTGGGTAAATACTCAACTGAAGTTAATGACCATAGGCGCGCGAGTTTTTATCGATATAGAAATTGTGTCAACGCGATTTGAAAAGCTGTTTATAAATAGGAGTATATTATTTACGCCATATTAAATATAAGTGAGTGAAAAAAAAAAAGTTTAAATATTTCATGATTATCAGAGAGAACATTCAAATATTTTCAGCTATTTTCCTACAGGGTACTTACTGGAAATATACTTAAATACAAACATATACAACCAACCAAAATAGAGCGATTCGAAAATAGTCACACATTTTGTGTGTTCATAAAGCTAATATCTAGTGCGAGCAACGTAGTCTCAAAGGAATTTTTATATGAGCTCGATAGTTTTTGACTGTGTGTGTGTTGTGTTGTGTGTGCATGCTTTGTATTTGAAATGCTGTTTGTTGCCACTCACTTCAATTCGAAATGCTGTCCACCTACATTTTACTCCAAACAAATTTTTGCGCGCCGCTACGAGTACTCAATCTACTTCCAGGTTGTGCGCGCATTAGTCGCTGTTTTTTGCCCACACAAACAAACAAACAAGTGGCAAAAGAAAATCCAGCAAAATTGTACTCATAGCTTTTTACGTGCACACCTTTTGCTTGCTAATTTTTAGGCAAAGTCAGCAAATTTATCAAAAGAGCAAGGAGTAGGCGGCAAGAATTACAATTTCTGACCTTCCTTCCTTTAGCTGTTGGTAGTTTACCCAGCGGTTATCTACCTTTGCACTCGAAAATTCTGCTATTGAATTAATAGCTAAAACGTGTTTTTGAATTAATTTTAAGTTGCTCGTTACACTACTTACATTGAACATACATTTGTACATACCGCATATAACAACACAAATGATTTAACAAACATTTGCCAACAATGACCTCTACGACATATAATAATCTGCAGACATTTGCTCGACCACACACATTCTTGTACATACATAAGTACGAGTATGTATGTATGTATATTTTTGTACAAGTTAGTTATTCGGGGACAACATTACCATCCGATTAGACTTAATGGCACTTTAAGTGACAAAGCAACTCTACTGCGGTGAGGCAAAATAACACGTGTGCGTTCTCGAGTAGATTTATATTGCGTATACATACACACACACACACACATATAAACGAAGTAGTATGTGTGCATGTGTGATGAATGAGAATTATAATTTATTTGCTGCTTATGTCGATAAAATTTCTACAAAAAAAAAAAAAAAACACGAAACAAAAAAAGAGAGAAAAGTTTTCTACACTATCAACAATCGATTTATTTACGACCCTCTTCTGCTCCACATATTTATTATCTGATATGCTCAGCTGTCATTTTCCGCAGCTTAACTATTCAATAAATCTACTCGCACCTACTCAAATGCAAAGTTTTGCCAATTAAATTTGATTTATACGCCACACTTTGTGCCAAAAAGTATAAACGCTTCTAATGTTTAGTGTTTGCCTGTTAGACGTTATTTATAAGTAGTTAATGAGGTTAAGTGTGCATTTATTAAAGCAGTTATAAATTGAAGGGGTGACAAGTTGCCTAAGTTATGTGTTTGTCGTTTGGGTTGTCAGGAATAATATCCATTTACACAATTTGCTTCATTTCTAGAAACAATTTGTGAATAATCATAAACTTCATACATTTTTTTGTAGAATACCACACAAAAATTTACGAGTACTTAGACATTAAGTTCTTGCCGTTTGCAGAAAAAAACCCAAAGAAAAAGCGAAGCGAATTTAGTGGAATACACAGGGCTGAATAAAAGCATAGACAAATTGCTAATGCTAACACTGGTTTTGGTAATGGCTGTGTGAAAGCATTTACCAAAGTATTTCATTACTTCTCTTGTTTGCTCGAACGCCATGATAGATTGCCCCATCAGCTCTGGCTAAGCCATGGTTTTATAAAGGTTACTTTAATATTTTTTTTGGTTGCAGGACCGAATTTTATGTGTGCGGTGCACAAACCTCGAAAATGTCTTCGCAGACTTCAACTAAACTCTCTATGATTTATTTGCTTTAAACTATGGATGATTTAAAAAATCAAAGATTGAAGATTTGCCAACTGTTTGAAAATTTTAGTTAATTAAAATTATATGATATAAGAAATATTTCCATTCGGATATAAAACTTTAGAGAGAATAAGAACAAGCTTAGGTTGGGAAATAATTTTACCTCCAACATTTAGCTTAAATAAATTGATTAGAAAAATAACATTACAAAGTGGAAACCAAAAATTCTTAAGAAAGCTAAGATTCATAAATATGTGTAAAGATTATTGGCAACTTGTTAAAAACCTTAATATAATGGAGGAGGGAAAATATTTTTAAAGAGGAATACTACCTGATTTAAAAAACTATTAACATTTTATTTCAATATGGTTGAAAAATAAAAGGGCTTGAGAAAGCTAATTTCAAAAGTATTTAAGGGTTGCCACCAGTCAAAAAAAAATTGTAATCAATTTAATTTATAAGGACAGCGAAATTTTGCAATTTGGCTTCCAAGCGCAAACATTAAGATCTTTAGAGGTTTGCCACATGTTTGATAATTTTATTTAACTAAATTGATAAATTGTGGCCGCTGTGGTCGAGTGGGTAGCGGTGCCTGCTATTACTCGATATGCCGCTGGGTTCGGGGGCAAGTAAAATCTAAATCATAGAAAAGTTTTTTTTAATAGCGATCACCTCTCGGCATGCAATGGCAAACCATGAAAAAGTTTCTCATTAAATACATCTGCCGTTCGGAGTCGGCACAAGACTGTAGGTCCCTCCATTTGTGGTAGAATATAAAGACGCACACCACAGATCGTAGGAGAAGATCGGCCAAACACTGAGCTATGTATATAGTGTAAGCGCCAAATTATTATTATTATTAAATTGACAAAAACGAAAGTGGTTTGTGTAAACTTAATTTATAAACATTTTTCAAGAGGGCCAACTGCACTTTTGTACCAACCGAAAGGTATTTATAAATTCTTTAAAGTAAAACGATTTTTTAATTGGGTTTCCACCAGTATAATTTTAATGAAATCCACAGAGATAAATACCAAAAGAAAGCTACCTTCATTAGCTTTATAAAAATTAAGAAGATATTAACAACTTATTATATAAGGATATATTGGAAAAATCTTTGTTCCAGTTGGCGAGTCTACTTCACTCAAGATCTTTGAAAGCTACAGAACGCATGAGCCTACATCTCTTTCTCCACAATGAAGGGGACGCGCAGTAATCTTCCTCGTTTCTGTAGCTTTAATAGGACCATCAGTCCCTCTCCATGCCTTCCTACCAGTGATATGTTTCCAGCTTGTAAGTGCAGAGATATTTTCCCATTCCTTCCAAGATAGCGAACGTGGAAGAAAGTTCGTTCTCTGGAAAACTTGCCTTTTTTCGTGGCCTGGTATATAGCTGTGTTTTTCGTTTGAAGGCATCTTTTTGAACTGAAGGTGTTCAATTGGCCTGTTTCCCACTCTTTCCTCTTCGGCATTGAAATCTTACATATTTTATTTTATTTGTGGTGCTTTGTGTTCAAGTATTAATAAAATAGCTCACGGTTTGCCCTCATCATAACTCTTTGATTTAAAATAACTCCCCTAAGTCTGCATGTCCATAATTCTTTTATTACTTAGAAGCGTATAAGCTTTTGGTCTATAAGCCTCTGCCTTTGAGAGCACCATCTATATCTAGAGCTCATTTTAAGAACTGCAAGGAACTATCCTGGTAGGATACCTTCTTTTGTAACGTTCTTTCCATGTCATTTGTGACTGGATTTATAATATTGTTTTTAAAAGTTGATAGATTTATAGGTCCAAAAACCTTTTGGTTGGTATGAGCTGCCTCCCCCGCCTTGTGTAATAAAACCATAAATTTTTTTCACAGAAACGAATACAAAAGTAATTTTACCAAGGGCTCATTATTTAGTAGTTCAAAATATATTTAAGCTTCAATATCAGTGATATGCATTACATAAAAAATATCTTTACAATGTCTTTACTCTAATTTGCATTGGATATTCACTAAAATACTCGAAATGACATCGTAAAATTTTTATGCTATCACTTTTCCTTTTTAACATTAGAAATCAAAAATTTTGCTTAAAACTATTCAATCAACTGCTTGTGCATGTGCGTAGCTAAAACGAAATATAAGAGGGGAATTGTTTGGTTGCTTTAGGCTGCCATATAAAAAAAAATTATCAAAACCAAATAATTATAACTAAAAATCTTTTAAGTGTATTTCTTATTCTATTGGTTTGTGCCAAAAATTATCGCGAATAAATCTCTAAAATCTGCTATTGCCGAGCGTGAAGCGGTTGAATCTCAGCCAGAGAATATAAAATTAAAATCAAAGAATTTTTTTTTCTTATTGCTATGGCTTTTATAGAATACAACCACCATTTGGTGTCGTCATAACGCAGATAAATTTTGAATATTGAAACATATTTTCCGGTTTAAAAGACGTAACTTTTAACCTTGGGTTGCTTAGATTTCAGGTTAAATATTAAACTCCGCATGTTCTGCAAGTGGGCCTTAGAGTAATATTTTATAATATGTAGGAAGAAACGAAAAGTTAGTGGAAATGCGCATGGCCCGCACCGTGCACCCCTCTCCCCACGTACTCTTACTTGATACGCCCATGCCAACCTATATAAATTATTAAATTTCATTTGTATTCGAAGACCATTATTTAAGTTAACATTTCCATTTAACTGTCCCTTAATTTTACAACCAAGTAGATAAATATTTATATAGTTTATAAATTCCAGTCCATAAATTTATATTACATACGATTATATTGTAAACTTTGTATGCGAATAGCTTGTTTTGTTTTTAGCCATGGGCCACTATGACAATTCTCGTCATTATAGCTGTCATTGTGGCAAACACACAAAACTATGCAAATTATTAAAATGCCCATGAAATTGAAATGAAATTGTGAATTATTGCGTAATTGCGAATGTTGTTCTCATATGCATTTGGATAAGAATTAGCCTGGCCCAACGCAACAAATGCACACAATAAACGGATCATAAATAAATTTAAATGTCTAATAATGGCTGTGTCACAAAAACGGAGATGGAATATATAACGTTACTAGTAAAACGATGGTTTAGTGAATAAATTAAGCGTCTGTTGGCTAAGTTGTTTGCTGAATCTTGCAATGCCTGATTGTTTGGTGTTGTACTGTTGCCCGTACAGGCGCAAATATGCTGAAAATAAAACCGCTTCTAAAAAGTTGTTTTCATTATTATAATATGTTTTTTTCCATCATTAGAACCATTAAGTAACACTGCATTCTTGTAGTTCATCTCACAACCATTTTTCTTGTTCTTTGGATTCACCACACTGCAGTCGCCACAAACAGCTGGTAGGCCCACCGGCTGATCACAGCGGCCTACTTATCCGCCTGATGGCATTTTTTCTTTCTTTTTCCGGTGGCAACTGTCGGCGAGCACGGTGTGAAATAAATTTAATTTTCCGTCAAAATAACTAGTAATAAATATTGCGGCGAGAATTCAGGCGTATACGTATTTACTGATCGTAGCCTATCGAACGAATCGGATGAAAGTTCGCGAAATTAAACATTTGACTCGGGCATTAAAAGCTAAAGTTAACCGTAGTGCGTACTATTTTTGGAGATTTGTGACCTCTTCGAGCGTTCCGAGTTCCCCAACGCGTGAGCGGAAATACAATTTGGCACCAGCAGGCACGTGGCAACACGCAAGGACCTGCCAGTGTCCGCCCACCATCTCCTCAAAAATAATCGAGCCTCAAGTGACCAATAGAACCCTCCACGCAACCTGCCATCAAGACGGATTAAGCCCGCAGTCACCGATAATCAGCAATCTTTTAATTAGCCGACAGGAACCATCCCCGGATCTACAACTCCGCTGCAGGAGTGAGAAATCTCTCACCGAATGTAGTATATACATAAAATATGCATACACCGGAATTAGACAATTCCAAACCAGACATTATATTGTATAATATGTTAGAATGGCGATGAAACTTCCTGTGAATTGTAAATAAGTAAAATTTCATGAATTTACTGTTAAAACTGAACTACTAGGGTTAAAGTAGGTTAACCTACAACTAGGTCCTAGCTTCGCAAATCTAAAACATCAACCTTTTGATCTCTATAATGCTACCTAAATATCCTATACTCAAATAAAAATAAGTTATAAAAGAGGTTAGAAAAGTGCTAACAATTATAAGTAGGGCAAGTTGTGTTAAGTGAAATAATGGCTTATCTTAAAAGTAACTTAAACGTTAAAATTTATTTCTACTTGTAACTACTTTTAAAATGCTTCCACCTCAAAGCTAAATTAAGTAAATAAGTAAATCATTTTAACTAATTCATATATCAATCAAAATTACATTGATTTCATCTACACACCCACCTTTCTTTGTCTAACGTCTTAACATACATTACATATATTTAGCATGTAGTGATATATGTTGGTATGTACATATGTGCCCTCCAACTGAATTTGCACTGGCTTATCAAGACAGCTGATTTATCGCAACAGTTAGTACAGTAGGCACAAGGTCGCTAAGAGCGCCACAATGATCACCATAAATCATAATTAGCATTAATGGCATTGCTTATAAGAGTTAACCACTATAGAGAGAGTAGATAACCGAATAATTCTTTGGTATTTTCTAGCCGCTCGCGATCTTTATGACCGTTTCAGATAATGCAAGTGGTTTGAATACCAACTTTCCGCTTACAAAGTTGCGCGGAGTTTTTTTTAGGTTTGGTTGCAACGACCTACATTTCTTCTTGCAACATCAAATGTTAAAATTCAATATTAACATCTGTTAATAGTTAGTTAGGAAAGTGATAGGGGAATTTACCTTGTACATAATTGCAAAAACAATTTTCAGCTCTCGCTCGGTATGCTGAGAAGGCCTTCGACGCATCGTGGGAGATTGGAGTGAAACAAAAACAAGTAAGTTAGCATCATTACTCTTATCAGTGCACTTTTACTCTTTGGTTGTTATCTCGTGATACCATATGCGTATTTACCTATTTGGGTATACATACTAACCGACAACTCCATATGTACGTACGCCTATGATTTTCACACTCTCGCTCTCTATATATATTTAATTTATTTGTTATTTAATATGAGAAAATGTATTTGCATTCGCGTGTACGCGCGTATATACACATAAGTATGTATGTGGGTAGATACGGATGAACGCGTGTTCTCTTTTATTTTATATATACACCTATACATTTACGAATAGACTTTTCTCTGCGGCTTGTATGTAGGTACAGTAGCACACGTGTTTGTATATACGTAGGTACGTCAGCCTATGCAATTTTTTCTACCTCCCATTGTCAGCGCTCGCGCTTAGCCCTAATGCTAATTTGACAGATCTCTCTCGCGCCTACAAACTTACCATTTACGTACATATGTATGTACATAAATAACTAATTACATACATTCATAAACATATATTTTTCTTTCGGGTCAACGACCTCTGCGCGATCAGCTGTTGAGAGGAATCAGTTTTCTAAGATTTACATGTTAGGCCTGTATCAGAGTTAGTCAAAGAATTGGAAAGTACACTAAACTAAAGCTAAATGTTGAAAAAGTAGCTTATGAAAGGATTTATGTAAGAAAGAGAGGAAGTAAATTGTTTATTAAGAGAGAAAAAAAAAGATAAAAAGATGTAATTATTATACAACCTAAGAATATTAAATAATAAGATATGTTTTTTTTTTGATTATTTGTACGGCCATATTTCTACTTAAATTTAATTGAACCATTATAATAAATTTGCGTTGAAATGATTTGCTGAATTTTATTCGTCATGGTCTGATTTCTAAGGGTTCTGTGAGTGGCTCTGTGGGGCTTTTAATAACACCTTTCAAGCCAATGGTCGGGATGGGTAGAGAGGCAGCCATCCATACAATGAAGCGAGCTGCTAGGCATGTTATGGGTTTGAGTCGATAGGGCCATAGTTTTGCTTTTTGTAGATCGGTTTTTTTGTTGTTTGCTTTTAGTGTGCAAGTGAAGTACTTCTTGTTAGGGCTCTTGGCTGACTAGGAGGATTGTTTGCCCAGTGATTACGTATAGGAACCACACGAAACTGAAGCTCCGGGTATCAACGCCAGTGCACACGCCGTGGTCACTGGGCCTTGCCACAGACACTTCGTCCCTGGTTGCCATGATCATGGTATCATATGTCGGCCAAGGCGGACCCATAACAGAAAATGGCGCCCAACGTGGGGCACACGATAGGCAGGCATTTCAGTGCTTGCTTCAACTCGTGGCTCCATGATTAAGATTCCCCCCCTGGAATCGACTTGTCCGTCCGTATTGAAGAAAAATTATTTTTAAATAACTACATATAATTTTTGGAATTCAGGCCTATTAAGTTAAATACTTTAGATTCTGACCATATCATTGATTGTTGTTATTTAGTCTAGCGTTGTGTTTGGATTTCCATTATTGAAGGCGAACATTTCTTGCCGGATGTTGCGTTCCACACGGCTATATGCCTCAAGAGTGTACCGCGAGCAATTTTGGCTTTCAAGGCTATTTAAGCGTAACGCTATGCTGTATTCTTGTTGATCAGCGCTTAGTTTCACGGACCGTTGTTGTAATTAGGCTATATGCCAGTCGACTAACCTGAAGCTTACGGCAGGTTGCAAGAGAAAAAAAAAAAGGAAAAAAAAAAAACAAAAAAAACAAGAAACAATTTTCTGTATATCAAAGGATAAAATTTGCTCAATTTCAATTTAGAGACACCATTTTTTTCTGTTTTGTTTTAAGAATTCGGAATATTATACTTAGCTACCAATTGAAGTATAACCGACTTTGTCGAAAATTCTACAACACTGAAGCCTGGTCTACTCCCGATGAAAGATACCGGTTGCATGCCATATAATTGAACCATCTCACAAGCCCTGGAGATCAGACCATTTAATTTTGAAGAAGAATTGTACTTTTACTGTAGTTACGAAACCTTGTAATTTATATGGAGCCGAAGCTTTTTTTTTGAAGTGCTTACGAATTCATTTTTTTCAATGTACCTAAGTGCATATACATAGGTATAAATACAATTTTTTTCTGGAAATCGAAGAAAATGATAGATAATTAAAGTAAGTTTTGTTATTCGAACTGGAATGTCATTGGCGGAAATCAGATTCTTTCTATTCGCAATTTACGCGCTTTTATATTAGTTAGCTATTCATTCAAAAATGTCCTTGCGACATAGCAACGAAAACTTGCCGCTGCAGGCCAATGCATGTACCATTTGCCGAGAAAGGTTTTTAGAGAATGATGACATTTTAGTGACCGCGTGTTCCCACCATTTCCATCGTCCGTGCCTCCTCAATTGGCTCAAAAAGAACTCCTCTTGTCCGCTATGCAGAAGTAAATGTAATAGCCGCGATTTTAGTCAGAACACTGGTGCACGAACTAGAGCTCGGGCGGCATGCCAGTCGGATCAACATGGTAGCGGAATCGGCCCAGACAACCCTATCAGGGAACCAAATGAACAACCGCCGACCGAGGGCGCAGCAAGTTTGGCCTTCCTCCATACCCAAGAAACCAACAATGGTGTCAGCGAAGAAGACAGCCGTATACGGAATATTGTAGCCGCCGTGGTGTCGGCTAGGCAAGCATCAATATTCACCAATTTAGAAAACCGTGTTTCACATTTGATAGAAGAGAGACTTGAAAATGCGATGTCCAACTTAGTAGAGCGCCTAAACATAAACCCCCAACCAACTCAACCTGTTGTTAACGAAAGTCTCAACGCGAATCCTGCGCATCAAAGCATGCCACGCAATAATTCAAGCCCCTTTTGGCCAAGGGATATACCAAACTTAGCTAATAACTCAAATCAGAATTTTGGACATCAGCTTGACCAGATACGATTTAGTGAGATTTCGAATGTGCCAAACTCAGGTAGGGTGGCCCAACTTATATCCAACTGGGACGTTAAGTTTGATGGGTCCACGAAACTCTCGGTTGATAGTTTCCTTTACCGCATCGAATGCCAAGTTCTAGATACCCTAGGGGGTAACTTTAACCTGCTATGCGAACATGTCCAAACACTGTTTTTAAATGAAGCCAAAGACTGGTACTGGCGCTATCGCCGTACAGTCAATCGGGTTACTTGGCCTTCACTTTGTCAGGCCTTGCGCACGAACTTCCAGCAGCACAAAAGTGATTTTGAAATCAAAGAAATTATCCGTAGTAGAAAGCAAGGATTAAATGAATCCTTCGATGACTTCCGAAACGCTGTAGTGAAAATTGCTGAACCCTTACACTCTCCTCTGCCTGAAACTGAACTGACCGAAATATTACAACACAACCTAAGACCCCGCGTCCGTCAGCAACTGCTATATGTGCAAATAAGTTCGTTAGCGGAACTGCGTAGACTCTGCCTCAAGGGTGAGAGCCTCGCAAACGAGATTTCCAGATCTACCAATCTCTCACCGGTTGTAAACCCACGATCACAATCGCGTCGATACGTGAATGAAATTGAATGCGACGAAAATCCTCAGCAAATTGAAATAGAGGAAATTACCAAAAAATCCCAAGAAAAATTAAAAATAGTCTGCTGGAACTGTCGGTGTGAAGGACACCGATACTTCGATTGCTTGCAAGAGAGAACTGTCTTCTGCTATGGTTGTGGCGCGATTAACACCTACCGCCCAAAATGCGAAGCTTGTAATCCGGAAAACTCGAAAACGAGCGAGGCTTACAAGCAGAAGCCTCGCCACGACATAAAACGTTAAAGGTTAAAAATTCCATCACGCCTTCTGAGGACCCCGGAGCCAATGCTTTTGTACTACCACGCATAAGTTTAGATAATTCTGGTGAAATTAAACGATTTGTACATACAATTGTCCCCTACGAAGTCCGCCTGCAAAAATACAATAATATAAAAGAAAGAATATTTAATTCAGATAGGAAATTCCAAAGTAACAACCGTTCTTCGGCGCGATTGAAAAAGTTTTGGGAGAAAGTAAGGAAAAATCGTGGAAGTGTTAAGAGCGTTATTGCGAGCATAGAACACAAATCATTCGATCTGAGGCCATATGCTAAAGTTTACATTTTAGATAACAAAGAATTAGGTCTCTTAGACAGCGGAGCGCAAGTTTCGTGCTTAGGTTTTTCGTTAGCCGACCAAGTTTGCAAGCAAAAGCAACTGCGTCAGCATGCCACATCTATTCGTACCGCGGACGGGAAAACACAAGTTGTTTACGGTACGGTCGATTTAAAAGTTCGCTTTGAAGAAAAGGAAGAAGTTGTTCGGTTTTTTGTGATACCGAGCCTGTCTCAAAGAGTCATTCTTGGTGCAGACTTTTGGCTAAAATTTAAAATAGCGCCCCACATAATTTCAGAGGTCCAATGTATTACTAATTGTGAGGTGAATACACTTGACTTAGATTTTGAGCAGCAACGACAGTTAGCGTCAGTTAAAAATCGATTCCCTAGCTTCGAAAAAGAAGGCCTTGGGAAAACTTCCTTAATGGAATATACTATAGAACTAATTCCGAAGGTCCGTCCGATAAAGCAGCGTTACTTCCCAATATCTCCCGCCATAGAAAAATTAGTCCACGCGGAGATTGATGAGATGATTAAGTTAGGTGTAATTGAAGAAGCACCAAATAGTCCATGGTCTAGTCCGGTCGTGTTAGTCAAAAAGCCAAATAAAGTCCGTCTGTGTCTTGACTCAAGAAAGGTTAATAGTGTTACCGTTAAGGATGCTTACCCCCTCCCTCATATTGACGGCATTCTCAGTAGAATACCAAAGGCTAAGTTTATTAGTTCACTTGACCTGCGCCGAGCCTTTTGGCAAATTCCCTTAGAAGAAAGTTCTAGAGATTACACCTGTTTTACGGTCCCGAACCGTCCTCTTTACCGCTACCGCGTAATGCCCTTCGGCTTATGCAACGCTCCTCAGGCGCTTTGCCGTCTGATGGATCGCGTCATCCCACCCCAGTTAAAGAACCAAGTGTTCGTTTATTTAGACGATCTCCTGATCGTTTCCGACAGCTTCGAGACACATATGTCCGTCCTAGCTGAAGTGGCTCATTATCTAAGGAAAGCTGGCCTGACTATTAATGTAGACAAAAGCAAGTTTTGTATCAGCGAAGTGAAGTATTTAGGTTATATAGTTGGCAATGGAACCCTCAAACCCGATCCGGACAAAATTTCAGCGGTTACTGATTACCCCATACCAACAAATGTAAAGCAGTTGCGGCGGTTTCTTGGAATGGCTGGGTGGTACCGCCGATTCATAGATAACTTCGCCTCCATTACAACTCCTCTTACGAATCTACTCAAGAAATCCAAACCGTTCCACTGGAATGATGAGGCGCAGAAAGCCTTCGACACCCTTAAGCAGAAGCTGAGTACTGCACCCGTATTAGCAAGTCCAAATTATGAAAACCCATTTATTATCCAATGCGACGCCAGTAAGCTTGGTGTTGGCGCTGTGTTATCGCAGGTAAATGAGGATGGAATTGAAGTCCCGATCGCTTATTTTTCGCAAAAGTTAAACAAAGCCCAGAGCAACTACAGCGTAACTGAACTGGAGTGTCTTGCAGCAATACTCAGCCTAAAAAAGTTCAGGGCATACGTAGAAGGACAAGACTTCACGATAGTAACAGACCACGCAAGTTTACAGTGGCTCATGCGTCAGACCGACCTTTCAACCCGACTTGCGCGTTGGTCTCTGAAGTTGCAGTGTTTTAGGTTCGAAATTAAACACCGTAAAGGGTCATTTAATGTTGTACCGGATAGCCTATCTCGCCAAAATTTTGAAGAGATTTCCGAACTAGGGATCGGTCCGTTAGTTGATTTGAAATCACCCGAATTTTCGTCTGAGGGATACCAAAGATTACTAAACCACGTCCGTAAGAATGAAAACCAACTTCCTGATCTACAAATAATAGACGAGCACGTTTACAAAAGGACTGAACATCCAGATGGTAACCCTGCTCGGGAGGCCTTTAATTGGAAATTATGGATTCCAACAGCTCTAGTCCATCCGGTTATTGAAAATGCTCACTGTCCTCCTAATAAATGCCATGGAGGAGTAGCGAAGACATTGGAGCGGTTGCGTCTTAACCTTTATTGGCCAAATATGACTGTTGACGTGAAAGAATACGTGGGCCATTGCGATGTTTGTCGGCAGTGCAAGTCGCCCAACAAAACGCTACGACCTCCTATGTCCGCCCAGTATACTGTCCAACGTCCCTTTCAAAAGTTATACATTGACCTAATTGGTCCATATCCTAGATCTAAACATGGTAACATAGGCATTTTAATCATTCTCGACCATTTGACCAAGTTCCCTCTTTTGAAGGCTATTCGCAACTTTAATGCATCCACAGTCTGCTGTTTATTGAAAGAGGTGTTCACTATCTTTGGAACGCCCGAAATCGTATTAAGCGATAACGGCAAGCAATTTAAATCGCACCAGTTTAACAGTTTATTAACAGATCGAGGCATAAAACACATTTTCACCGCTCTTTATAGCCCACAAGCAAATGCCAGCGAACGGGTAAATCGCTCGATAATTGTAGGTATACGGTCTTATCTAAACAAAGACCATACGCACTGGGACAATAACCTTTCCGATATCGCAGAAGCGCTAAGAAGCTCCTACCACCAATCTATTGGGTGCACGCCATATTTTGCCCTATTCGGTCAACAAATGCTATCACACGCGCAGGAATATGAGCTGCTTCGAAAGTTAGAAACGCTTGACGACAATATCATTAGTAAGACGGATAGACTAAAACTGACACGCCAATCGATTCAGGAAAACATTAAGCTAGCCTTCGAGAATTCTGCCAAGCGGTATAACGTGCGAAGTTGTGCGAAAAATTTCTCCGTGGGAGAAAAAGTATATCGACGGAATTTTGTTCTAAGCGATGCACCAAGAAAATTCAGCGCCAAATTTGCACCCAAGTTTGTTAAAGCGAAAGTTATTGCCTTGAAAGGAAATTGCATGTACGAGTTGGAGGATATTCAAACCGGAAAGCGGGCAACTTACCATCGTAAAGACATACAAGAAGCCCGAGATGGAGCTTAGACTGCACCAACACTCTAAGCGGGGGGGTGTGTACTGTTGCCCGTACAGGCGCAAATATGCTGAAAATAAAACCGCTTCTAAAAAGTTGTTTTCATTATTATAATATGTTTTTTTCCATCATTAGAACCATTAAGTAACACTGCATTCTTGTAGTTCATCTCACAACCATTTTTCTTGTTCTTTGGATTCACCACACTGCAGTCGCCACAAACAGCTGGTAGGCCCACCGGCTGATCACAGCGGCCTACTTATCCGCCTGATGGCATTTTTTCTTTCTTTTTCCGGTGGCAACTGTCGGCGAGCACGGTGTGAAATAAATTTAATTTTCCGTCAAAATAACTAGTAATAAATATTGCGGCGAGAATTCAGGCGTATACGTATTTACTGATCGTAGCCTATCGAACGAATCGGATGAAAGTTCGCGAAATTAAACATTTGACTCGGGCATTAAAAGCTAAAGTTAACCGTAGTGCGTACTATTTTTGGAGATTTGTGACCTCTTCGAGCGTTCCGAGTTCCCCAACGCGTGAGCGGAAATACAATTTGGCACCAGCAGGCACGTGGCAACACGCAAGGACCTGCCAGTGTCCGCCCACCATCTCCTCAAAAATAATCGAGCCTCAAGTGACCAATAGAACCCTCCACGCAACCTGCCATCAAGACGGATTAAGCCCGCAGTCACCGATAATCAGCAATCTTTTAATTAGCCGACAGGAACCATCCCCGGATCTACAACTCCGCTGCAGGAGTGAGAAATCTCTCACCGAATGTAGTATATACATAAAATATGCATACACCGGAATTAGACAATTCCAAACCAGACATTATATTGTATAATATGTTAGAATGGCGATGAAACTTCCTGTGAATTGTAAATAAGTAAAATTTCATGAATTTACTGTTAAAACTGAACTACTAGGGTTAAAGTAGGTTAACCTACAACTAGGTCCTAGCTTCGCAAATCTAAAACATCAACCTTTTGATCTCTATAATGCTACCTAAATATCCTATACTCAAATAAAAATAAGTTATAAAAGAGGTTAGAAAAGTGCTAACAATTATAAGTAGGGCAAGTTGTGTTAAGTGAAATAATGGCTTATCTTAAAAGTAACTTAAACGTTAAAATTTATTTCTACTTGTAACTACTTTTAAAATGCTTCCACCTCAAAGCTAAATTAAGTAAATAAGTAAATCATTTTAACTAATTCATATATCAATCAAAATTACATTGATTTCATCTACACACCCACCTTTCTTTGTCTAACGTCTTAACATACATTACATATATTTAGCATGTAGTGATATATGTTGGTATGTACATATGTGCCCTCCAACTGAATTTGCACTGGCTTATCAAGACAGCTGATTTATCGCAACAGTTAGTACAGTAGGCACAAGGTCGCTAAG
The DNA here is from genome assembly GCA_963971545.1 of Philophylla caesio. Lineage (NCBI taxonomy): Eukaryota > Metazoa > Arthropoda > Insecta > Diptera > Tephritidae > Philophylla > Philophylla caesio. Next base: position 95,302,649 of record OZ020606.1, on the reverse strand, counting down.
AGCGCCACAATGATCACCATAAATCATAATTAGCATTAATGGCATTGCTTATAAGAGTTAACCACTATAGAGAGAGTAGATAACCGAATAATTCTTTGGTATTTTCTAGCCGCTCGCGATCTTTATGACCGTTTCAGATAATGCAAGTGGTTTGAATACCAACTTTCCGCTTACAAAGTTGCGCGGAGTTTTTTTTAGGTTTGGTTGCAACGACCTACATTTCTTCTTGCAACATCAAATGTTAAAATTCAATATTAACATCTGTTAATAGTTAGTTAGGAAAGTGATAGGGGAATTTACCTTGTACATAATTGCAAAAACAATTTTCAGCTCTCGCTCGGTATGCTGAGAAGGCCTTCGACGCATCGTGGGAGATTGGAGTGAAACAAAAACAAGTAAGTTAGCATCATTACTCTTATCAGTGCACTTTTACTCTTTGGTTGTTATCTCGTGATACCATATGCGTATTTACCTATTTGGGTATACATACTAACCGACAACTCCATATGTACGTACGCCTATGATTTTCACACTCTCGCTCTCTATATATATTTAATTTATTTGTTATTTAATATGAGAAAATGTATTTGCATTCGCGTGTACGCGCGTATATACACATAAGTATGTATGTGGGTAGATACGGATGAACGCGTGTTCTCTTTTATTTTATATATACACCTATACATTTACGAATAGACTTTTCTCTGCGGCTTGTATGTAGGTACAGTAGCACACGTGTTTGTATATACGTAGGTACGTCAGCCTATGCAATTTTTTCTACCTCCCATTGTCAGCGCTCGCGCTTAGCCCTAATGCTAATTTGACAGATCTCTCTCGCGCCTACAAACTTACCATTTACGTACATATGTATGTACATAAATAACTAATTACATACATTCATAAACATATATTTTTCTTTCGGGTCAACGACCTCTGCGCGATCAGCTGTTGAGAGGAATCAGTTTTCTAAGATTTACATGTTAGGCCTGTATCAGAGTTAGTCAAAGAATTGGAAAGTACACTAAACTAAAGCTAAATGTTGAAAAAGTAGCTTATGAAAGGATTTATGTAAGAAAGAGAGGAAGTAAATTGTTTATTAAGAGAGAAAAAAAAAGATAAAAAGATGTAATTATTATACAACCTAAGAATATTAAATAATAAGATATGTTTTTTTTTTTGATTATTTGTACGGCCATATTTCTACTTAAATTTAATTGAACCATTATAATAAATTTGCGTTGAAATGATTTGCTGAATTTTATTCGTCATGGTCTGATTTCTAAGGGTTCTGTGAGTGGCTCTGTGGGGCTTTTAATAACACCTTTCAAGCCAATGGTCGGGATGGGTAGAGAGGCAGCCATCCATACAATGAAGCGAGCTGCTAGGCATGTTATGGGTTTGAGTCGATAGGGCCATAGTTTTGCTTTTTGTAGATCGGTTTTTTTGTTGTTTGCTTTTAGTGTGCAAGTGAAGTACTTCTTGTTAGGGCTCTTGGCTGACTAGGAGGATTGTTTGCCCAGTGATTACGTATAGGAACCACACGAAACTGAAGCTCCGGGTATCAACGCCAGTGCACACGCCGTGGTCACTGGGCCTTGCCACAGACACTTCGTCCCTGGTTGCCATGATCATGGTATCATATGTCGGCCAAGGCGGACCCATAACAGTGTTTTGCCGGTGGAAGTGAGTGAGAAGTACGAGTATGTTGTCAAAGCTTAACTGGTTAGTTATACACACTTTTATTTCATTCTATTCATTGCATTTTTCTTATCTTAAATAAATAAATAGCACAACAAGTCTATTGAGCAAATACCTTTTTCATATGGCAGTAATATTTTCAAAATTGATTCGTTTAAGTTTTAAAAATATATACATATTTGCACACATTACAAATTCTTTTTGATAGTTTAATTAATAACACAAAAATGCGGAAAACTTGTGGCTTAACCGCACTCGAATTGGGTTGTAGTTGAAATTGCGCTTTTCTTTCTACTTTAACAAGAAAAAATTTAAGATAAGTCGTGTATATCATAAAATGAAGTTTTTCAACTTTTTATAATGAGTTAGTTACTATCTGGGTATATAAATGTGAATGCCCAAATAATATTTCTATACATTCTCAGAAAATACGCTATGTCAGTATTTGAGATTTGAAGATATAAGTTTTGATATTTCGGAAAGTGTGCAATTGCTACGATGCTTAACTGTTGGTTAAGTGATAACGGAATTTATTTGTAGGTCTGCTTGAAAATAGTCAAACGATAATTAAAAAAAAAACAAATGGTCTATGCCTACATACATACATACTTATTTAAATGTATGTATTGATACACAAGTATTTTTGTCTTTTTTTTTTTTGTTTTTTTTATACAAATATAGTGAATTCTATAAGAAATTCTGATTTTAAAAAATAGTAACAAATTTTCAAAACATTTGTTTACCAAAATTGCACACATTGGATTTAAAAAAAATCCTTTAAATTCAAGTTTTTAATAATGAAACTTTTCTATTTTAAAAGTTTTATAAAGAAATTTGTTAAAAAATTTTTTTTTCTCAAATCTTCTTAACTTTGAAATAGATTTTTAAGAAAAGTTCCTACTCATGCGCATGCCTACTCAAATTTCTGAAACTACTTACGGTGCAAGTTTAAGGAGTCTACTAATTACAATTTTTTTATAAAATATTGTTTAATATATATATAATATAATATAATTTTGGCGCGTACACTATATAGCTCAGTGTTTGGCCGAGCTTCTCCTACCATTTGTGGTGTGCGTCTTTATATTATATCACAAATGGAGGGACCTACAGTTTCGTGCCGACTCCGAACGGCAGATGTATTTAATGAGAAGCTTTTTCATGGCAGAAATACCCTCGGAGGTTTGCCATTGCCTGCCGAGGGGTGACCGCTATTAGAAAAACTTCTTCTATGATTTTGATTTTGCTTGCCCTGACTGAGATTATACATACAATATACATACAAATGGAAAAATATACATAAATAATGAATTTACTACTTTTAATCTGATGCAGTGGGATACAAAATTTGAACAGAACGTAAGAATATTTTACAAAACGAAAAATTTTATTATAAAAAAGGTTTTTTTTCGAACAAATCACTGGACCAAAATGTGTTGGCCTCCGAATGTCCAAATGAGTTGGCGAAACGAATGTCCTGAATCCATGATACTTTGGTGCCTTCTCATAAAGTTCTTCTACCACCGCTTCACATAAAGCTGGGATTGATGAAGCAATTTGTAAAGTCACTTCCAAGAGATGGAAATTGCTTCAAATACGTAATATAAAAGATTCCAGGCCTCTCGGAGGCAAAGTTGAGCGAAGGTGTTTTCGTTGGACCAGATATTAGACGGCTTATCGCTGATCCACTATTCATCACAACCTTGACGGATCCTCAAAGAGAAGGGTGGATTGCCTTTAAAGAGGTCATAAAGAAATTTTTTAGGCAATAACAAAGATCCTAACTACAAACAAATCGTCAAAAGAGTGTTAAAAGCTTTTCAAGCTTTAGGTTGCTTGATGAGTTTAAAAGTACTTTTTCTTTATTCCCACCTCGACTACTTTCCAAAAAATTTAGGAGACGTGAGTGAAGAGCATGATGAACGATTTCACCAAGATATTAAGGAGATGGAAAAAAGATACCAGGGTAGATGGAGCGTTTCAATGATGGCAGACTACTGTTGGACACTTCAAAGACACCTTCGCGATGCTGCCCACAAGCGAAAATGTACCAAAAGGAGTCTCACTGAGAAAAATAAATTTGTTTAATGTTTACTAATTAATGTATTTTACATAAATAAATTAGTTTTGTTACGGAATTATAAATTCCAAAAATTGTTTTAATCTTTTATATTTTGTTTCAAGATAATAATTTGTTTAACATAGACACTTAAATTGTCAGAAAACGTGACGTTCTATGACACAATTAGAGTTATTTTCGGATTCAGCACACCCAAAAACATAAGAAACTTGTGTAATGTTAGGTTAAAAATATGGATATTCCTGAGCGAAAATGTGTCGAACACAAATCGTACATTAGAGTAGTCGAAAAATTGCGTTTTTACATTATTATGCTTACATTATTTACTTAAGCAATATAAAATTTGCAGGTTTTTTTATCTGGAACATACCGGAATATTTTGAAATATGAACACGCATCTCTGCAACAGAGCTGGGGGAACAGTATTATTTCATATAAAGAAAACATTGCTAAACTTGTTAAATTGCCTTAAACAAAGCAACTTACAAACTTTTTAAATCTGCGTAAAACTTAAAAGTAGTTTTTATGAAAATTTAAATTTTAAAGTCATGCTCCTGCAGACATTTATTACCGCGGTAGTTTCATAAGGTACACAGTTTGCGATAGAATTTCTATTCTCTAACGAGCGTGAAATTCATTGAGCAAACTTGAGGGTTTCTGTTGCCATTGTTTTAAATTATTAATAATAATTTGATGCTTAGTTTTACTTTCAAACATTTTTGCTTTTTGATTTGAGCCATATTTTCGTATAAAAAATTAAGGGTTCTGCGCTTTTGTGCCGATTTCGGAAGAAAAATAATTTTTTTTATAAGTTTTGATATTCACTCAGCAGCAGTCGTTGCGTTTCAAATTTTGTCTTATAACAAAAATCATTTCTTTCAAAATGAGAAGCCTGACTTGAATTTCTCCTGATGCTCACACAAAGTCGTATTCACAATGGACAATTATGTCTACGAGTGTAAGCATAAAATTCCATACATTCATGTTGATGTTTCCATTTTATGTTATATCCAAAGTTTTTTTTTTTTTTTAATGAAAAACTCGCTTTTTCTAATTTAAACTAACTTTCAACATGGTCATGAATAACCCAAATTAACGTTAATGGTTAACGGTATAACAATTTTTCATTTGCTTTAAACTTTTCAATTTACTATTGCTCCCAAATGCTGAAAATGAGTTCACGTTTTACTCAATTAGATTATGCAAATATATATTTTTTTTATGCATTATTTACGTATAATGCTTTTCTAACAAAACTTCTTGGATATTCGATGTGCGCAATAATATAAGCAATTTAAAAATGTTGCTCATCGGCCATGTAGGCCGAACAAATGGTTGGTTTGAGTATGTTAAAAAGTGAACCGGCGTACATTGAGCTATTTATTTCATACAAATCTACTTTGTGCCTTAGCGCCTAAATGTATGCAAAGCAATGCTCGAATGTAATTTATCAATTTATCAAACGCGCTGTCGGTCACTGCCGGGGACTTTCATTTATACAGTGTGTGTGTGTGTGTATTTGTGTGTGCGTGTGTGTGTGTGTCTGATCTGTCACAGACATTTGCGTTACTCGTTTGGCTAAGCTAATAGCAAAAAAGAAAGGACAACCAAAAAAATCATAAAACGAAATAACATCAACAACAATGATTGTTTAACAAGCTTAACAACAGTAATAACAACATTCTTCAACTGCATGACAAATCGAGTATGTCTTTAAAGAAAAAAAACATTTCCGTATGCACATATATCCTTGTGTGTGTATGTTTGTCGTCGTTTGCCGTGAAATGTGTTTGCATAAATTTTTGAAAACCACCCGACAGTTGTGCCAACATTTAACAAATGAATTCGCTCTGCGACAATTACAGCAACAACATTACAAATATTTACAACAACAATAGCTATCAACGTCACTCGAACCGCAGGCATTCAACCGCTGACAAGGCTGTGTGCATGCGAGTATGTGTGTGTGTGTGCCAGGCTGAGAGTGAAATGGGCGAATCTGTAGAGCAAACGCAACAAATAGAATTAATGCACATATGCACATACATACATCAGTGTGTGAAAAGATAGCAGCGTCGCATTTTGATACATTTTCACAATATATTTTATTTACAACATTTTTAAATTTAAATGCAGTTCATTCTCTAACAAAGAAATATTAGCCCATGTTTTAAACTAAGTATGAAAGTGAAAATACAAATCTCATTATTCAATTAAATGAGCTAAAGGTCAATTTTATTTTGGGAAATTTAGAGCAAAATCACCCATGGAAACTTCAATTTTTTTCTCAGAATTATTTCCAAAATTTTCTATAGGTTTGCTGTTTAAGAGCCCAAACAAATTTATAATATAAATGGCGTTTATTTTTAAGAAACCAGTTTGAAATTTTAAAATGGTATTTATTTTTTTTTTTGTTGCGTATAAAATTTAAATAAGACTGTATATGAGTTCTTTAATTCCAAAAAATAAGGACAATAAAACAAGAAGAAAATAATTTGTCAATATGTAAAGCTGCTGTTATTTTATACCAAATTTTGTGTTGGAGTAACTGAATACAAACAAATTTTAACTGCGAATGAGTGAATTTTATAGTGAAATTTATCAGTTTCACATTTTTAAATACTCAATATGGAGTTAATATTTAAGTGTTGTGCTATGTTGGCAGAAAATTTTAAATAAATTTAAGCAAATATGTGTTTCAAAATCTTCAAATAACTTCAGCTGCTGGGGCATGTTTTGGATTCCAATATTTCTTCTTTTCCAAATTTATACATTTTAGTTAGATAAATAGATTCCAACTCTGATATCTAAAACGGCTTGGAAATATAGAACAAAATAAATGCAAAAATACCAAAAAGTATTATTTAAATTAATAATAATAATAATTTTGGCGCGTACACTATACTAAAGCTTAGTGTTTGTCCGAGCTTCTCCTACCATTTGTGGTGTGCGTCTTTATATTATAACACAAATGGAGGGACCTGCAATTTTGTGCCGACTGAGAACGGCAGATGTATTTGATGAGAAGCTTTTTCATGGCAGATATTCCCTCGGATGTTTGCCATTGCCTGCCGAGGGGTGACCGCTATTAGAAAAAACTTTTTGTATTATTAAGGTTCTGCTTGCCCTGACTGAGATTCAAACCTCGAACTCACCGGCATATCAAGTTATATGTGTTAATGAAGCTAGAAAAATTTATAACTATAAAGAGATGTCTAATAAACGATTAGTATTTGATTAACGTTAAGTCCAACCTTATTTGAAAGAGCATTCAAACTTAATTAAATAATGAAAGGTATATATTTAAAAAAGTTGTGTGGATATTTTTTAGACGTTAAATTCTAAACGCAAAATGACAAAATTCGTTTAACACTAAAACTATTTACAGAAGTCTCAAACCACTAATTTTAGAGCGTTAGTTTTTTCGAAAAATATCTGCGAAATAAAAAGATATGAATGGAAGTGTTCTCTTTCAATTAGCATTGGGGGCATCGTTCTTACGATTTGTGTGAAACAAGGGATACGAGTTTTTTATATGAAACAAGTTGACATGCATGATTGGTTTTTTTTTTTGAAAACTAGATAAATAAGTTATATATTTACTTATTTATATATTAATAATTAAGAGAAATAATTATAAATAACAATTACACGATAATCTATTAGCAAAAGTACTGGCTACTTTTTTTTTGTTTTGTTTGTAATCTGGCACGAAACAACGCGTGCAGAAAACAGCACTCACACTACATGCCGTCCATTGTACTGTTTTAATGTTCCTTTTAATCTGTTTTAAATCTGCAGGATTTACGAATATATCTTAGCAGATTTTGGGGTGTCAAAGAGCTCAGGTGTTCGTCTCTCAACACGTCGCGACCAAATGCCTCATACCTAGTTCTAGCAAAGGCAGGGCAAAAGCACAGAAAGTGTTCCGCCGTCTCTTCCTCTTCAAAACAGGATGGGCATATGGAGTTGTCATGTACGCCTATCATTGTCCGGTGTCTATGCCACGTGAAGTGACCGGTCAGCAGTCCAACAAGTTGCCTGCAGTCTTGCCTGTTAAGCGAGAGAAATTCTTTTGATAGTCCTTCTGAGATTGAAGGCAACATGAGTTTTGCCCATCTGCAACCTCTCGACGCCTCCCAGTCATTGCTGAGCAAAGTATTCACCAAGTTTCTGATGGTGGCATCGATGGACGAAGGTGGTAGTGCTATAGCTGGCTGCGGGCCAAGGAACACCTGATCCGAGCCAATTCTGGCAAAATGGTCAGATGTCTCATTACCAGGTACTCCCGAGTGACCAGGCACCCAGAGTAAAGCAAGTTCATTATGTTTACCAACATAGTTTAGTCGAGACTTGTATTGCCGAACTAGTTTGGAAGTCGTTAGAGGGCTGGCCAGTGCCTTGAGTGCAGCTTGGCTGTCACTGCAGACACGTATACTCCTCCCCCTCCACCTACTTTCCACCACGTAGTCCATGGCCTTGAGAATTGCTAATACTTCGGTCTGGAAGACCGATACATATTCCCCAAGAGAAAAGTAAAGCTTATCCTCATGTTCAGTTGTCAGAGTCAGTTTTGGAGTCATCAGTAAAGATTCGACAACGTGTAAGACTGGGTACTTAGTCCTTAAGCTCGATCAGTCATATAATTATTATTCAAATTGTTATATCACAGATTCTATTGACAAATCAGTTTCTACATCATTTGAAGCTTAACGATATGTTGCATGTGTAAACATCAAAATTGTGCATTTATAAAATAAACTTTCATACGAAAAGCTAGAATTTTTTAAGAGACAGAAATTTGTTACTCTACATAAAATGTTCATTTTCTATTTAATAATATTTTTTTTTATTTTACTATGGCAAAATTATCTAAGCTGATTTTCAAAATGAAATAATTATAAAAAGATGCTTAGATAGTGTCTTATACTTGTAGCAACACTGAACAATCGTGCATAAATGGGAGTTTATTTCAGTGGATTTAATAAAAATAATAAGTAAATAAGTAAATGTGGCCGCTGTGTCGAGTTGGTAGAGGTGCGTGCTTTAACTCGATATGCCTCTGAGTTCGGAGTTCGAATCTCAGTCAGGGCAAGCAAAATCTTAATCATAGAAAAAGCTTTTTCTAAATAAATAAATAATAAATTATTATTATTAATATTTTAAAAAAGTAAATTAAAGCCAAGTACTCATTTGCTGTTTCTTGCGTGTATTACAAATTATCTGAAAATAGTCGGATGGTGACTGAATTCGGTCTGATGCTACGATAATCAAATATACATAGAGAGCTAGTCAATTATGAAAAGTCGAAGTTCCCATTAATCTCTGAATGAATAAGATCACACAAAAGGTTTTTGTCCCACTCTAATGTACTCCCACAAATGTATTACATTGGATATACAGGCTAAACTATTCAATTCATTTGACACATTTCTTTCGCAATTTCACTCTAACGCACACAGATGTAGCTGACGTACAACCATCAATCATTTTATTATTCATTCGGTCGCTCATTGGCAGCTTCACAAACTATCCAAACCAAACTACGAAAAATATTATCATAAAATATTAAACATAAGCTATTCATCTTCATCTCGTTTTGCGCCATCCCACACGCCATTCTTCCTTTCGCGTGTTCCTCATTCGACTCAGTCAATTTGTATTTGCATAAATATTGTCGAGTTGTGGTGGCTCGTTTGCTATATAATAAAATAAAAACTAGTCTAATAAAATGTGGCCGCAACTCAAATACTCGTATGTACGTATGTATGTGTTTCCTCCTCAGCGAACTTAATAAATAGCTACAGTTTTCTGCTTTCCGTTTTAATTTATTTTCCCCTCTCCACCATATTACCGCTCCATTTGTGCTTATTGCCCTCCTTTCAGTTGCGTGTCCGTTTGCATAAACTCCTTCGTCGGGATGAGTAAATTTGTATTCAAATATTCTAACGAGCCACGCGTTTGCGTTTAGCATTTTTAAGCCTTGACACGCAAGTCATTTCGAAATGTCATTAATAACTGGAATCAAATGCCTGTTAACCACTTGTTGTTAGTTGTTGCCGAAATTCCTTAAAAAAAAAACCTGATTTACATACAGTTTGCATATATAAATATTTAGGCCAATGTTGACATACAAAAATGTGGTTTAAGCAGAAAAATTAACTGAAAGTGAAATAAATTATTTCACTAGAACAGCGCCAAATAATTATCTGCTTAATCCACACTTAGAAATTAATGGTAATTTTAAGCGATTTGTATTTCCGGGTAATTTTTTAGGAATTAAATGGACCACAAAACGACATAATGCAATTTTTTTTTTTATTTTGAAAATAAGAAAATGTTATACGCACACATTTTTTATTTAAAATTTGTTAGGCTATTAAATATTTTGTTTTAGAATTGAAACACGTTCTTTTTCAATTGACAAGAATTAAATAAAAATATATTCTCTGAATCTATCAATATTTTATTAAGCTATTGTGTTGTTCCGTACGTTTTGAGTTTTACGACCTGCCAAAGCTATACAAATTTATTTCAGAACGATAAAATAAAGCACGATAAATGAGTTAAGCAATAAAAAAAAATAATGGAAAAGAAATCATTTTTCATATCAAAAAGAAAAAAAAAACAAAATCATTAAAAATTATAAACTTTGAACCAAGGTAATACACATTTTTTCCAACCTAAAAAATTGAAATTTAATTATTACTATTAACTAATTTGGCACTTACACTAGTTTGGCCCAGCTTTTTTTTGTGAATTGTGGTGTGCGTCTCTTTTAGTTTGTTCCACCAATGGAGAGACCTACAGTTTTGTGTCGATTCCAAATGGCAGATGAATTTTATGAGAAGCTTTTTTATGGCAGAAATGAGCTCGGCGGTTTGCCATTGTCTGCTGAGGGGAAACATTTTACATGCTTTTGCTGAGATTCGAAGTTCGAACTCACCGACATATCGAGTTATAGCACGCACCACTATTCACAGGACAACAGCGGCCACTAATTGTATTTGTAATTTTTATAAAAATTGATAAAAAATTATAAACCATAAAAAAATCATACTGAGCATGAAAAAATAAACATTTATTTTTATTTAGAAATGTTCGCTGGTATTTAGAAGTTTTCGAATTTTTCATTAAATTTTTGTTCTAAAAATATGAAAATAATAATACTAATACAGGTTACAATTTACCCAAGTTTATTTTAAATATTTTTGAGCTTTAAGGCCGATTGGTTTATTGGAAATTATTAGGAAAAAAACAACAATACTCAAAGCGGTAGAAGTTATAGTACTATTTCGGAAATCAGCACATTTCCTCATCAGACTTCTTTCTTCTTGGCTTCTGCGGGAGTCGAACCCGCAACAAGTTTAATCCAAATTTTTGAACATTTTCATCACGAAACATTAACAAATATATTGCTTAGGAACTCAATCACTTACAAACTTTCGCATGCAAAAATTCAGAAGAAATTCGAGCATAAACGAGAATATTTCGATCGAAATTACTCTACACCTGTTCACGAAAACCAAGACATGTTCCAAATTTTGTCGAATTCGTTTGAATTAAAAATAATGAAGAGTAAACTCGAGCACTGAGGAATAAACTGTGAGGCACTTAATACCCCCATCACTTATGATTGCTTTGAACAAAGTCTAGAGTGATCAAATACTCAGCTGAACATGTCCACGTCTTTATAAGATATTATTTATGTTTTATGAAATATAATGCAATTTACGGAGAGAATCTTACATTCTATAGTCTTAGCAGCTTTGTTTTTATTTAAGTATACTCGTAAAAATACGATAAGGCACATTGATTGAAAATTATAAAACTAAATTTCAAAGAAAAAACTCACTAAAAAAGCTAAAAAAAAGACAATCTCACTGTACTCAAAATGCAATCAGCTGACTGGCCAACTGCCAATTCTGTCCACCCAATATATTCATTCTGCTTAGAAAGTGCATGCCCTCGCTTACTAAATTATTTATAAAAGTATTAAGTATTCCCATAAGTACCAAACTATTCATGTGGCGATTGTCGCGCAAATATGCTCCACTGACAATGAAAATGCTTCTAGTGCTAGAATATTCCATCAAATATACTTACATATGTATATACATGGCACAAGCATTCGTGTGTGCTGGTGTTGTAGCTATTTTTGTACTTCCCCAAACATACTAACATACAAAAACACAATTTACTCAATTATTTATGAAAACTTAGCAGCGCTTTGAGGTTACAAGCCAACGCCTTGAAGGCAACTTGTCAACTCAGTACCAACGTACAATTGATTCAATTTAAAGCATATTTGTATGTGTGTATAAGTGCACACTTGTAAAATTTAGTATATGTATATATATATACTTGCCACATGCAAATAGCCGCATGTCATTTACCTACATACATTTTTTATGTGTAAAATGGTCTCCAGTTGCCGTTTATCGCTGTGGTTTCCTGCGCTTTCTACTCGAATGGGGGTAGCAAGACAAAGACTTGTCTTCTTCGGTGACAGCAAAAGCACAGATATTGTGACGTGTTGTTGCGGTTGCGGCTGTTGTTGTTGTTTGAAAGCAAAACCAAACACAGATTGGAACATAGTGGTGTTGCTTAAATGCAGTTATGGCAGTGCAACAAACCGAAAGAAAATTTCATATAACAACGCACTTTTTAAATTGTTACACATACGCACTGGCGTACACAGATATATATGTAGATACACATAACTTAAATTTTTTACAAATCTGAGCAACACAAATATGCATGAGTTGAAAAAACGTAAATAATTTAAAATTTACTAAATACAATTGCTATAAATATTTCGAAGAAAAAAATTTCCAAAATTGCTCATTTTAATAAAGGTAAACAAACAAATAGTTCCGTCAAAGCAAACAATAAAATTAACTGACCTGCATTCTCGATATACAGCGTTTGCAAATTCCAATAATTATAACAAAAATAACAATTATGCAATTTACAATAACAACATCAACACTTGCCGAGAATTTATAAAGTTAATTACCGTGGCATTAAATTACTAAACGATCCGGAAAACAATTAAAAAATGACTCAATTTACTCCGACGCCTGTGCCATTAACTCAACGCTAGTTGCTGTTGTTGTTTTGCTTTTTATTTCTGCACTTACTTACTGTTGTTGCTACATAAGCCACAACAAACTGGCAATGTCCTGTGGTACTTTGCTATGCACGTGAATATCTTTTTTACGTCACTCATTCTTCCCCTTCACTACGCACGCCTCGCATACATAAACGAATATTTTGCAAATGACTTGTTGTTGGAAAAATGTAATAAATTTTGTTGTTGTGTTGAGTATCGTTTATATTTCGATACATGTATGTATGTGCATCTGAATATAATCGTATTTATAACGAGTACGCAGGTAGACGAGAAGCTTCTATGGTGCTCAGCAAGTTGCATAAACATCAAATTGCAATTATGTTTGCTTATTGAACATCGCCTGGGCTTAAGCCAACGGATGTATAAACATCAATGAGCTCACATACATACTTACTTATATACATACATGTAACATCATATGAAGCATTAGTACATGTCCCGCTATTGATGGAAAAACGTTATTGTTCTGGAATTCAAAACATCGAAGACAGTTATTTTAAGAATTTGAGTTGTCAACAGAGTTTATTATTTAAAAAAAAAAATATTATTTCGAAAATATCCTTCAATGTTGTTATGAATTTGGAAAGAAACACGAAAATGTTTATGAATATAAATATGCAAATAATATGAATTTGAATATGAATATGAATATGAATGTGAATATGAATATGAATATGAATATGAACATAAATATGAATGTGAATATGAATATGAATATGAATATGAATATGAATATGAATTTGAATATGAATACGAATATGAATGTGAATATGAATATGAATATGAATATGAATATGAATATGAATACGAATATGAATATGAATACGAATATGAATATGAATACGAACATGAATATGAATATGAATGTGAATATGAATATGAATATGAATATGAATATAAATATGAATACGAATATGAATATGAATACGAATATGAATATGAATACGAACATGAATATGAATATGAATAAGAATATATTATTATTATAACCCAACGGAAACCCACTTTCCCGCCCAACCGACACGAGGGGCTCAATCCGCATAACGTACGGATGTTTTTTAAATATACAAATCTTAGGTGCCGAGTCGTGACAGAAGAAAGTTTGTTAAGCGTCGAGATCCCAAGCTGCTCAGCTACAGAATAAGAATTCATCAGCCGAATACAAAGTTAGAGAAATGCAAAATAAGAAAATTGGATCGTTAGCTGTTATTAAGAGAGGATAGAACAGTTCTTTTAATTATAAAAAGTGAGTCCGATACATCAAAGGTGCTGGAATGATTGATAAGGTCTCGGCATAAACCCCGAAACGGTTCATTTAACTCAAAGCTAGTGCTGCATAGTTTTAAGAAAAGTGGTTTAAAGTTTCTCGTTGCACGGGGGGTACATTAAAATTAATTTGCTCTAGAAGAAATGGACTTGAGATCCATCCATTGACTAATTTTACCAGAAATATTATACCTAACATTTCTCTGCGACTCGAAAGAGTAGGAAGATTAATAAGTTTTAAACGACTAGTGTAAGGGGGAAGATTGTATGGCGAATCCCATCGAAGATTTCTCAAAGCAAAAAGTAAGAATTGGTTTTGTATTGACTCTAGTTGGTCTGAGTGGACCTGATAACGAGGATTCCAAACTATGGAACCATACTCCAGTATTGGTCTTACTAATGAAGTAAAAAGTGTTTTAGTTATATACGGGTCGCGGAATTCCTTTGACCAACGCTTTACAAAAGAATATAAATGTGAAATTTTCTTTTGAAGTTTCCAACAGGGTGAGTTAAAACCAAACTAGACAAGGGATGGCGGGAAATTCTATAAAAATTAAAATAAATATGAATGTGAATATGAATATGAAATGAATACCTACGAATTTAAATATGGATATGAAAATGAAATTGAATATGAATATTAATTCGAAATATGAATTTGAATATGATTACAAATATTTTAAAATGAATAAGAATTTGAATATGAGAAGAATATGCGACTAACTAATGGGTATGAATATGAATTTAAATATAAATAACAAAAACGATACTTAAAATTGAAGATATATAGTAGGAATCTGAATACAAAAATGAATATGACTATGAATAAGGATATGAGAATGGATGCATACATAAAGAAATACATATTAATATGAATATGAATAGGAATATGAATATGAATATGAATAGGAATCTGAATATATACATTACACCGTACCAGAAAGAAGTTCCCAGTTCATTTACCAATCTAAAGCATTTTGGGTTTTGCAAATTTGAATAATAATATTTTTGGGGCACTAAACTATTTTATTCGCCATTGAATATTTTCGTCTCGGGGTGATAATTTTTGTTCCAAAAATTCATTGACCTATTTTAACTCCGATAAAAATTAGAAAACATTATTTGTGATTTTTAAATCAGAAAATCAAGGCAAAAGTAGGATCATCAAATACTTATCCAAAGCAGCAAGAGTTAAGAAAAGGTTTGTGTTACTTTAACAGTATTTTCGTTACTTTAATTAAAATCGTATTTGCAAAGCATTCTACGCTAATTTTTTTTTAAATCGCCTTACCGAAATGTTGCAGCAGATTTCTTCTTAACTAAACGTAAATAAGTAAATCGGACGAATGTGGCCAATTATTTTTTTATTTCTCGCTTACCTTTCGATATTTTACTTTTTCTTGCTGTCCATACCGCTTTATTGCCACTACATTTGGAACACTGCGGTTTAACGCTTTATTAATATTACTTTATGCAGCATAACAGTATGAAAAAAATGTATTTCGTTTTTCGTTTGTTTTGGTTTACTCTTTGTTTTTTTTTTTGGTTATCATTGCGATGAGCTCGCTTTGGATGCAGTTCATTCATATCGCTGCATTTGCTTTAACATTCGGGCACCAAGTTCTTCATATCAATATACAAACACATACCCACACATGCATCATATATATACACTCATTTGCATGTGGATGTGTGTGGGTTAATACTAATATTTAAAATTCCACAACATTGAGGCAACAAACAATGCGTAAGGAGACAAAGAATAAAGCAACAAACTGAGCGCTGTATGTGCGCCAGCATAAAGTTACTGTAGTAACAATAATAATAAAAGCAACAATAGCAACAACAACAGCTGTTGGTGCTAGCAGTATGTGACGTCTGATGGCTGACGTCGACGTGCCACATGCCACAAGCTGCATGCCACATGAGATGGAGAGCAGTGATAATTTCCGCAGCATTAAGCACAGCAGACAAAATTTTGCGTTTTCATTTTTATGTTGCAGCTTTTGTTTTGGTTTTTGTATCGTTGGTATTGTCTCTTGTTTGTTTTTGTTTTGTTGTTTTAACTCTTTTTTTCGTGCTCAGCGCGTTGTTATTATTGCCGAGGTTATAATTGTTGCTGCTGTTGCTGAGGTTATTGCAACATTTTACTCAATTTTCTGTTTACGCACACATTTACGTTTTTGGGTTAAAAGTTCACACGACCAATGCCTGTCGCAGTTTTTGTGCTCGTATTTTTATTTTTGTTTTTTTTGTTCATACTTAGTGCAAATATTCGCATGGAATGCGATGTAAGCGCTGATGTATATGAAGAGGAGAGAGGGTGAGTGTAAGCTATAAAACATTGTAGCACTCGATAGTTTACTGAAAATTTAAAATATGTGTGATGCTATAAATATATTTCGACTATTTTGTTTACTATACCCGATTACGATCGCTGGTTTGAGTGATACTCGATAGGAGCATCCTGAAAATAAATTTAAAAAAATTTATTATAGAAAAAACAATGTTATTGTAGCAACTTGGTAGCTCTCTTTAAAAACTTTATAGGGAATATTATTCAAAAATTATAATCCACCATATATTGTCAAGCTTTTCATATTTATTTTTCCTTTACTTAAATTTCACTTGTTATCAGAGATCGAAAATAACCCTCTCCACTTATTTTCATAGTATTTTTCACTGACACAAACACGAAAGTATCAAGCAAAACAAATTTCTGACCGTACAAAATCTATATGTAGCATGATTCAACTATAAAAGGTTAGGTAAATAATAAAATTCGAATTTTGACACTACCTTATAAAGGATTC
This sequence comes from Philophylla caesio, assembly GCA_963971545.1. Classification (NCBI taxonomy): domain Eukaryota; kingdom Metazoa; phylum Arthropoda; class Insecta; order Diptera; family Tephritidae; genus Philophylla; species Philophylla caesio. The sequence goes on along the minus strand of OZ020606.1, from coordinate 95,285,656 downwards.
TTTTACGAAGTATGGAAAATGGGTTAGTTTTTATTACCCTTTCTTAAAAAGTAAATAATAAGTAGTAAAATGTTAGTGATTTTTTTAATTAAAAATTTCGAAGACATTTCATTAAAATAAAAAAATACAATAGCTACGCTTACTAAATTGAAATAATTATGTACTTCTTAGTAGATATTTTTTTTGTTTTTAACTAAACGATTTTATGTTATAATTTATTAATTCGGTTTAATCTTTTTATTTATATACCATTGGTATCAGGGTTATTCTTAATATTTTGATGAACCCCTAGACAGTGAAAGGACAAACTATTTTATTCCGATAAATAGTAAGTGACTTTATAGAGTTAATGGAATTGTAAGGAACCACAATTCGAAATTTTAAAAAGATAACCTTTATATATTAAAAAAAAAAAAATCAAACTTCATAACTTAAAAATTTAGTTCTTACAAATTCTTGTTTTTGGCATTTGGATGATTATTATGTCACATTATTTTTACTTTCTTTAAAGCTAGTCCTTCTATAAATTACAAAACTTTCCATCACATCGAATTTATATGTGAATAAAAAAGCGGTCAATTATACACACTTACATGAAATACTTACGAGACGGGGTCAGTCTTGTAATTAGAAAAAATGCTGTCATTAAGTTCCGTGTTTGAACTTACTATTCACGCCCGCATAAGAAACAAAAAGTGCTACCTGTTAGTTTTTGGTATAAAAAAGTTTTCAGGTTACTACTATTACGTATTACTTTTAAGAAGCAACACGGTTTTAATGCTAAAGCAGCCTTTTGACAGAAAGTGAGCGAGTTAGCTGCTTAGTTACCAAACCTTTAATAGTTGAATCATGTATATGTACGATCATTTTGTGTTTTCAACTGTGAGTTAAATATTTTTCAACTACTGAAATTTCTATTAGAAAAATACACTTTCGCATAAACTTTTATTTTTAAGTGTCTTCGTTTGCGTGTTATTGAAAATCAGGAAAAAAAAGTCCATATATATTAGTGGAAATTTGAAACGTTAGGCATTTATTTAGACAACATTGAGGCATTTATAATGAATTGGTGCGAACATTTATGATATGCAAGAGATAGCTTTTAATAATAACATATTATAATTTTGGCGCTTACACTATACTATAGCTCAGAGTGTGGCCGAACTTCTCCTACCATTTGTGATGTGCGTGCTTATATTCTACCATAAATGGAGGGACCTACAATTTTGTGCCGACTCCGAACGGCAGATGTATTTAATGAGAAGCTTTTTCATGGCAGAAATACCCTCGGAGGTTTGCCATTGCCTGTCGAGGGGTGGCCGCTATTAGAAAACACTTTTCCTATGATTAAGATTTTGCTTGCCCTGACTGAACCTCAAACCCACCGGCATATCGAGTAATAGCACGCACCGCTACCAACTCGACCACAGCGACCGCAGAAGATAGCGTATACATTTATGATATTATACACGGAAAATATATAATTTTTTCCTATATTTGGCTTTTTTATTTATAAATTAGTATATGGAATTTGAATTTTGAAATGGGTATTATTATATTTGAGAACATTTTCGAGTTAGTTTGAGTCAAAAAATAAAATGAAATCTCTTCATGGTTACATATAAGTACATATGTATGTACATACATATGAACGATTTTGTGTAATGACTTAAGAAACAAATTAAATATTTTTTATAGGAATTTATTAAAAATTGTGTGCAAATTACAAATATTCACATATTTGCAAAAGTAAAAATCACGCGACTGCAGAGTTAGTTATATTATTATAATTTTCAGAATTAAGGTTAACTACCAAAAAAATGACACCTGAGTCGCCGGTACGGCAAACACAACTAGCGCTATTTAAAATAAATGTGGAGTTTTATATTTCTCTATGGAAGAGGATTTAAAGTTGCTTTTAAATACGAACTAAACATTTGAAGAAATTATTTGGTTTATTTTCTAAGAATTTTTGTTAAAGAACGACATACATGTATATTTACATATACAGTGAAATATAGTTCGGGAACAGAATATTTCGTATGTATGTACATATATATATTTTACTACCTGAATAACATTTTCGTTAATAAACCTCTTGTGAAATATGGCGAGATTAGATGAAACAGTCATCTAAAGAAAATTAGTGTGAAAACTAGAATGAAATCTAGTAAGTATTTACGCTTTGAAATCCTAAAGAGAGTAAAAAAATTAAACTGAAATAAAACAAGTAAGGAAAGCTAAATTCGGGCGAAAACGAATTTTATATACCCTCGCGATGTATTTTTGTATCGGCGGTGCCCATAATTTCATAAACACCCCGTTTCTTTGTTTCAATACGCTGCTGGTATTAAACTTTACTCAATTACTTCCATTAAATACTGAAAAACAAAGTTGATTGCATTTTTCAAAATTTCCGTTTTATGGAAATTGGGCGTGGTTATGGTACGTTTGCAAAAATTATTGACGGTGATGCTAGTGATATCAAGGACAATATTTTCACCAAATTTTGTGACATGGTAACGTCCATTTTTCAAAGTTTCATAAAAATCAAGTTTCTTAATTAACTATCTCTCTTAATATCAAATTTTAATTAATATGTTTCAATAGATAAAGAAAAAACAAATTATTAAAAAAATATGTCCACCAAATTTTGTGACGATACCTGACACCGTTATTGAGATACGGAAACTTGTTCATTAGTAGGAGTGGCAAGGCCCCTTTTTCTAAATTTCATAAATACCTAATTTCTTAGTTCAAAATTGCTCAAAATATGTAATTTCACTAAATTTTCTGTTATAGATACCGAAAAAACTGAGTTTTTATATTTTTTAAAAACTTCCGTTATATGGGAGTTGGGCGTGGTTATTAACCGATATACCAACATACCCTGTCCAATCTATGTACCAAATTTCATTGAGATATCTCAATTTTTACTCAAGTTATTGTAACCACGGACAGACGGACGGACAGACAGACAGTCAGGGCTAAATCGATTCGTCTTTTCATTCTGATCATTTAATTATATACGTATATGTCTATATCTATCTCGATTATTTTTTGCTGTTACAAATAACCGTTATGCGAGCAAAGTTACATTAAGTTACATTACGCTTGTGTACAAGTACGTTCGGGTATAAAACTGGAGCAATAACTAAACTAATTTTACAATTTTCACTTTAAACATGTCCTATTATTTCCTATCTTTTACAATTTATGTCTATACGAAAATTAAATTTTTCGTATTTAAACGACAACTGCGCCAGCAGAGTGATGGCAATTAATGGTTATTCTTCTTATTATTTATTTCCTTTTATGTTGGGCGGTAAATAGGCCATCACCTACCCTTTTTGTCGATGGTCTCATTTGCTATACCGCAGTAGCGAGAGGGTATTGCATTTGAATAGCATAATTACTATTAAGCTTGAGTTCATTATTATTTATTTGCCTTAATGTTTACCTTCCACCTGAGAGCAATTTGGTTCTTATATTCGGTCGGAGACTACCAAGCAATCACATCGTTTCACTGGCATGCTAAGAACTTTGAAATTTTTAAAAAGATTCACCCATCTTTGACTAACCAATTTATTAAAAATATAGCTGACTAAAGCGCTGAAAGCTGGAAAAGTTGCTTAAACTTGTATCGATATGGTGGTTCTTTGTTAAAGGCGCGATAACTTGGTCTGTCAGGGCACGGCTTTTCATATGAGAGACAATCGTTGGCGCTTATTAATAATTCTAAATCGAAATGATGAATTGGAATCTGGTACTTTCAGCTACTTCAAAGCATTTACTATGCGTAGTCCACAGCCGGGGAAATGCTTCCGAAGGTGAAAGACATTGTTTCCTGCGAGTGCAATGAACGCAATCTATGGCAGACAGACCAAGTTGCTGATACGAAAGTTGCAAGATATAAAACCCAAATACTTATATCCTTTGTTATTTTAAGCAAACATGAAAACGACGTTTATATTTTTGTATCGCTCGCACAAGCTCAACGACTTGAGTTCTCACCGCGCGTATGACAATCAGCAGTGCGCCTGAAAACTGTAGATTTAGTTGATTCACTTGAAAGATAGAGAGAGCTGCAAACTCGGTTTACTTACCTTCGAAAAAATTCACTATTAAAAAAATATATACTAGTGTATAAATGTTAATGACATTATTTAAACTTTACTTCTTTTTTTTCCGAGAAAAGCTTACTGTTGAATTAATGTAAAATTAAAGACTTTGAAAAGGCAAAGTACTTAGTTATATTGAACAGAATACTTGAAATTTTGAGAAAATTACCACTGGAGCGTTTAATAATTAATTGATTTGTTTATATTTTTATAAATAAAACAAGTATTAATTTCAATAATGAGCATTTGCAATGAATGCATTTTCAGTTACAACATGAAAAGGAAACACAGTTATATGTATCAGAGCTGTGAGTAGAAAAATGTGTGCGTCCACGTGTGCGAACATTTTGAGACAAATAAGACCATCCTAACTGAAGAATTGAGGGAAATATAGAACTTTGAAGGTGAATATCCGAAAAATGACTAATTGAGAAAAATCAATTTGAAGTTGAAAGTTCGATTTTTTTCATTTCTACTCGGACGTTAAATGGTTGTTCGTTTGAATCGAACAGGAACATAGTCAGCATGAGAAAAAATACTAATTAACATCAACTCGACAAAGTGGGTCCTTTTCTAAATATTTGCTCTTTCAACTAATTCAACCGATGATCACAGAAAATTATGAATGAGTTAACGTTTGACCAATGAATCAGGAAGATGGAAAAGTTAACAAATTGAAATGGACTCAACATTGAATATTTTATTATAATTAAAGATGAAACAAAGACAACAAATTAGCAGTAATTCATTCATTATCGATAATATTTATTACTGAGGGGATTTTTTGGAGTAAGAATTTCTTTCCGGTCGCTATAGTAGGTCATTGCCTCGAAAATGCGGCAAGAGCTATTTCGCTGGCACTTATGAGTTAAAAGTCCAAAATTATCACCATTTTTTTTTTTTTTTTTTTTAATTAATTACTTCTATTACACCTAGGAAGCGAAATTTGGGGTCATTCGACGCGTAAATGTATATAGTTTCATAATAAACCATAATAAGAAATTACGAAATTCGATCCATGTAACGAAAAATCTATATATCTCGGAAATTAGATGCGACAAAGTGGGCCGTTTTCAAGTGGACGCACACAAATGTCTTAATAATAATAATATGGCGCTTACACTATATAGCTGAGTGTTTGGCCGAGCTTCTCTTACCATTTATGGTGTTCGTCTTTATATTCTACCACAAATGGAGGGACCTACAATTTTGTGCCGATTTTGAACGGCATATGTATTTTATGAGAAGCTTTTTCATGGCAAAAATTCCCTCGGCGGTTTGCCATTGCCTGCTGAGGGGTGACCGCTTTTAGAAAAAATAATTTTCTATAATTTTTATTTTACTTGCCCTGGCTGAGATTCGAACCCCGAACTGAGCGGCATATAGAGTTATAGCACGCATCGCTACCCACTTGACCACAGCGGCCAAAAATTGTCTTAATTTAAACAAAATTAGGTGGAAAAAGATATTCAATACAATTTTATCATTCGACGCCTCTTTTTAATTATTTATACCAGACATTAAGCTGCGTATGAACTTTTCACTATTATGCCAACCGTATTGTTTACGAAAATGCTTCGGGTGAGGTTTGCGCAATTTGCGTTCAGCAAACAATTAACACTCATCAAAGCAACAACAACTACTATTTCCACTACAGTGACACCAACTCAAATAACATATATGCGAAAAATAATTTAAAGGCAAAAACTATTTGAAAATAAATATTCTAATACGCACACATGTAAACTTAACTAAAAACGTAGCTTGTCCTTTGTCAGCTTTTAGTCGCCAGTTGTCAACGCCACCGCAACAATGGTTAGTTCACCGTTTGACTGGTTACTTGCATATAAATATACAAGTACAAACATACATACAAAAGGTTGCTTTGGGAATTGCTGCTGCTGTTGCTGTTGTTGCTGTTATTGCCAGGCAGATTCGGTGTTTGGATAGCCTGCTGTGGCGGTGATATTTTTGTTTACCTAACGCGTGTCAGTGTCAGTTGGTCAACCCCGACAACGGAGTGAATGAGTTGGTTTTCTTTTTTTGTTGGTAAACAAATGCAGCGCTTAACATTCTAACTTGAATTTTGTTTGCACATAAATTTATGTATACATACGTATGTATACAAGTGCTTATTGAAGGTGAAAAAAAAGGAATTCAAATAAATTGCGATGGCTGAAACAAAAGTTTGATATTTTCAATTTAAATTTCTAAATTTGTTTCACATACATTCAGTTACACGAAAGCAATTTAAATTAAAATTTTTATTCGGTTTTTGATTTTTATATGGAAACTGACAAAAGAAAAAGAATTTAAATTCGACTTAAATTGCTTCAACGTGAGTAAATTTTTGTTAATTTTTAATGGTCTTAAATGATTAATAATTGATAATTTTATTGAGCTCGAGACCAGTTTATGAAATATTTAATTTGGCAATGGAACCAACAACGGTTTTAGTGGAAGAAGTTAAAGCTGCTATTTCGAACTTATCAGACCTTTTTTATTAATTTATTCTTCATCATCGCTTGCCGAGTTGACGGTTTTTTTTTTTCATTTTCCTTAAACAAACCAATTACAAACAAAATCAGCTGATTTGCCGCTATTTAAATTTGCTTATCATAAACTGGCCTCAAGCTCAATAAAATTGTCAATTATATCAATGAATGAATAAAATTTTTCTGACAGTGCTTACACTAAAAAAGAGAATGTGTCTCGAAAAACTGCTATTGATAAATTTTTTTTATTTTATTTATTTAAAGTCCTAACACATAATTCATTAATTTAATTGATTTAGAGAGCAACATCTCCTGAGCTTAACATAATACGAAAAATAAGTTAACATGCATATATCAACCTGGGTTTCGTGGGGTAAGTGGAAAAGAGGTGACATAAGGTTAAGGAAAAAAAGTTATGGTGAAGTAAGCTCAGTTGAAATGTGTTCAAATCAGTAAGCTGAGGTGAAATGAGATGTGGAGACGTAAACAAAAAATTGACATATTTGGAAATGGCGAGCTTGACTCTAGCGAATTAAGACACGGCAAGTTTACTTGCGGTCAGATAAAGTATTTCAGGCTTAGTTGTGGTGAGTTTAGATGTGATGAGTTTAGCCGTGGCGAATTATGATTCGGCATGATTAAGGTTGGTGAATTTAGATGTGGTGCATTTAGGAATGATTAAGTTCGGGTATGGTGGGCTTAGGTGTAATGAACTTGGGTGTGGTAAGTTCAGGGGTGGTGAGTTTAAGTATGGTATATTTTGACATGTTATATTGGGAAGAAGTACAGGCCGGCGTCTTTCAAATGTTAAGTTTTCTGTATAATTTAAAAGAGATCCTTTTATTGGCAAATTATATTTTTCCTGGTTGAACAATAATTTACGTGACGGATATATGGTGGCTGAAACAACGGCTGTGATCTTCGGTGTTTCCAAAACGGGAGTGAACCAGTGAAAAACTAAAACGTTTTTCCAACCTCTCAAAAGCAGTTTTTAATGACAACCGTTTTGAGGAGAAATCGGTTAAAATACTAGCTGGAAAAACGGTCGTTATTCCAGTACCGTCTGTGTGTGTATGTGTCAAAGGAAAACACATGAAATAAAGGGTGATCCAATATTTTTAAATTGAGTTTAACACGGAGATCTAAACAATACCAGTTTTGCTTAAGAGACAATGGTATAAAGTGGATGCTGATAATGGATGTACAAATTTCAATTTTATAACTTATTATCACGATAAAGTTTACTTTTTAACTTCTTGGAAGTTCTTTAAAAAAAATTTTAATGCTAATTATAAACGACAATTTCACATTTGCTAGCACTGATTTGAACATCGTGCCCATAGCGGTTTTCTCTTATGTTAAATCAAATAGGTTAACAAATTCTCAAAGAAAATATGCTGATAGTTGTCCTACCAAAACGAACGTAGATTTTTTTACGATAACCAAAAAATTATCGGTGAATTTTTGAACGAATTTTCGCCATCCCTTTCGTTCGACAAATGACACTGAAGATGGCACAACGCCGAAACCGGTTTGTTTTACAACCAAATTTGACAAGGGATGATGAAAAATCGTTCCAAAATCCATTATATCACACCCTGTCGGAAGCAACAACAACAAAAGAACAGAATATCAAAAAAAAAATATCCTTCAACTACCATGACGCAATCGTGTTGGTGAGCCATTTTATGGCAAGATTTTCAAAATTTAAACCACACGCAGAAGCGCCTCTTTTGGATGCTTCCCAAAGTTGCGTATACGCCACGTCGTGCAAGCTATTGAAGCAAATAAACAAACTTTATATCCAGTGCGTATGCAGAGCTGAGTTGGCATTTAATTTGCGCATTGTCAATGTACTCGCTTACAATGTGCAAACACCGAGGTGAGTGTAGCATAAGCTTCCTCATCACTGCATCTTAAATGTGTACGCGTTAGTGCGTAAATTCGCTGCGCTCCAGTTAGTCTCACTTTCGCTTGCAACATTGTGAATCAAGTTGGTGTAAATGTGCTAGAGCGAAAACAGAGTGTGACAACAAAGAAAGATCGATTTGCAGTCGTCATAAAAACACACTGCATTTTCCCCCATTGCTGATGGTAGTACTCGTGTAGATTACTTACAAGTTTAAAAAGTTAAACGAGTTTCGTTATAAAATCATCGTTAATCCTGAACAGCTGACTCTAACCGCAAACGTGCGTACGCACGTACGATGCGCGCTTAAAACAATATCACGTAACAATTAAATTTCGCGAAATTTGATTTTTCTATTTTCTTCTCGTTGCACCAACATTTTATGTACATACCGACACACATACATACATATGTATGTAAATACAGATAGCTTTTAAAAAACTGAATAGCAGTTTACTAGTTTAGCACCCAGCGTTTATGCTTTCGTCCTCGCCGCTATCGTCAGTTACGCTGGGTACTTACAACCTTCAACGAGTTCGTTACCAATGCGATTATTATTCCTTTACTCTGCTTCTTTTCCTTCTTTTTCCCTGTGCTTCCGCACCCTTAGTGGCCGTGTTTGTTCGTATATTTTGTTGTGTTGACTGCCGTTGTTATTTGCTGTTAGTGCGCCAGTATTCTTAGAATGTGTGTGTGTGTGTGTGCATGCAGTAAAAATTCTAAAAATAGCATTCACAGTAATTTCTAAGCTATTTTCAGTGTTGCCTTCATTCTGACGACGACGACCTAATGTTTGTCTCTTAACCCCTGCACTACACATAACTCGTCGCTCCCTCGCAGTCGATATGCAATTTTATTCCAGCAATGCCATTGCAACAGCATCATCGAATTTGCACTTGCTTTTTACCCTATTGCACCAACATACTCTCTCTCTCTCTCTCTCTATCTCTTTACAATTCTATACCATCGTTGATTCTTCAACTCTCACCCTTTAAAATTTGCTATAACAACAAGATAAATGAATACTTTTGGTTATTCCCCGCCTTAAAGCGACTCATCCTCAGTGTCCTTGTGGTGCCTTATTGTTCGCCATTCAACTTGTGGCGAACGTTGACGGTAGGAGGTGAGAGAAGTTGATTGTTGACGCAGGTCATGTTGGAAATTTTTAAAACCAACAGAATTTGGAACAAAAAATTAAGACATAAAAAAGTACAATAAACATTGCTGTCGATAGCACAAAATGGAAAGAGATTTATCCACCAATCATTATATGGCTGGAAATGATTAAATACCCTTCCAAAAATATTATAACTAAAAATACTTTTCACAAAAAATTTTTTATTTTACTCTCCTCCACCAAAGCTTTTATTTTAAGCTACATAGACAAGTTTGTAAATATGTATAGCATTTTAATTATAAAGAAGAATAGATTAGCTCCAAAGTATGAGTTATTGAGTGGGCCAAATAAAACATTTTATTACTTTTTTTAATTAAAAACTTTAATTTTAATTTTTGTTTTAATTGGAATTGTTCTTTCTCTTGGATTTAAATAAAGTTTTTATGTAAATAATGTTTTTTTTCTTCATATTTAGCAGGGAAAATTATATTATTGCAATTTATTGGGAAATAGATACTAAATACTGATTGATAGTTTCATTTACATAACTTCTTTCTCAAAAACAAAGTTTACACCTTTCTGGACATATTCTACCGATTAAGCGAACTCCCTGAATAAAATGATGATCAGTACACTCATAGAGCTGAATGGGGGCTATGGGGGCTTCCATATAAGCTGTATTTTTATTATTGTATATCTCTTAAAGCTTTGGAACTGTATAAATAAATATAGAAAATTAGTCCTAAACAAATAAATAAAAATTGGGAATAGTTCATGAAATAAATGAGTCTAGTACACTACCAAAATCTCAAGCACTGCCGTCAAGTTACCCTCTCAAACCTCAATCCCATTACCCTGCTCTCTGATCCAAGGATCCAAGCCCCAACAACCTTTGCAAAATACTGAATTTCCTTAAAATATCAAAACTATTGCACTCTATTTAACTCTTCAAATGTAAATGTAAAAAAAAAAACTATTTCTTAGTCTACAGACTATTTAGTATATTTAGAATATAAATTAATTTAACACTGTAAGTTTTAGCTGTAAGGCCTTGGTTGTCGCGCTTCAAAATAGTTATACTTAAGTTTTACATTTAAGCCAAATAACTTGTAAATAATAATAATAATAATAATTTATGAGAGTGTTGCCACCGGAAAAAATTATTTAATAAGTGGAATCAAATAAATAAAACCATTAAGAAAAACTATTTTTATATATTGAAATATTTAATCAAAATAAAATTAAAAGCTTTATTTAAATTTTTCTAGCGTTTAAAATGTAAAACTAAGACAGGATAGAAAAAAGGTCACATCAAAATTCAATATTTTTACATTAAATATTAAACTTTATGTCTGTGAAATTTTAGCTACAGGAGCCAAACTTATTTCTCCTGCACAAAGTTTGCACTCTTGGGTAGTTATGTGCAGTTTAAAAAACGAAAAAGTCTGCTTTTTTAAATATTTAAGGAAGTAATTATATTTTTACTAAATTTTCGAAAGAAAAAAATTATTTAAAAGAAGTTAGGAGTAATGTAATCGCTGAAGTTGTAAAAACGATTATAAGTTTTTTTTTTTGTGAATATATTTTGGGTTATAAATTATGCTTTAGGTGAACACACCCACAGTCCATTTACTTTTAGTACGCGAAAATGCAAATTTCAGCAATTAAAGGTTTTCTTTAAATTAAAAAAAAATTGTCTGCAGTCTTTTGTTCCATATAACATTTAAACAATATTTATTTTGTATTTAAAGTTTTTCAAGTTTAGCTATATTTATTTTTGGCAATTTGGTATTTGCACTTTGCTCTAGATTAATTTTAAAGAATTACAAAAAGTTATCTAAAAATGCAGAGATAAAAGTTTCAAATCGTAATAACTATGGTTCAAAATCCAGAATCTAATTTCCGATAACCAGAAACAAATGTTTGAGGCGTTTTATTTTATATGCACGGCTAATCGCAGCGACAATTTTTTTTTTTTACAGAAATTTAAATTGCAGCCCAAAACTGAAATTCTTTTCAAGTTAGAAATTTTTTTTTTGCCTGTTTATATGGGTTTTTAGAAAATGAACTTTATCAGAATTGTATATTATTGAAAATTAAATGAAAAATAAATTGTAAAAACCAACCAACAAAGATCTTGCGGGCTCAACTTTGAGTGGATGCTATTTATATTTAAACACAAATTTGGCAAAATTCTGTATGTAGTTTGTTGAGTTCACTGTTTGATATTAATCGAAGAAACAAATATTTGCGAAACGTTAAAAAAGTGGTTTTATTGTTTAACTATTTTGTTTTTCCAATGAAATGTCCTTTAATTGCATATACTTTTCAACCAAGTAATTTTAAATATTTTCTGCATTTATTTTATTTCTGTTGACAATTTTTTTCCTACACAGCCACCTTGTAGCCAATCGATATTTCCGTCGCAGCGTCGTCGCCAACATTCGCCGCTATTTCTATTTTTAGAATATGGGTTGCTCACACTAACACACACGCAAACACCACACATGTGCTCGTACATATGTATGTATGTATGTAGATATTTTATGGCTGCCAACAGTGTGTGAAATGTTTGCTTGCTTATGCGTGTGTACATATTTCTATTTCTATTTTTACTACCCATTACTATTTTCTACTACTATTTCCGTGCGGGCATCTGTTTTGACAGTACAAGTATCAACAACAACATGGAAATGAAAATGAAAATAATATCTACATACATACACATATTTATGTATATGGCTCTGCGCTATGGTGGGTTTTTTTTTTGTTTTGCTTTCTTTGCACTTTCACATCATGACGCAAATATCCTTGAAAAGTACATTTCCCAAGGATATCATTGTCGGTGGTGAGGGTAGCGCAAACAAGCGCGCGGGCACGCACACACTAGCATACTACTTATAATTCTGGCTGGGAATATACGTATACACACCCATACATACTTCTTGTCATTACCTTGGGGTTGCCACATAACACACTTTAGTAGTCAGAAAGCAATGGCAATGCAAAGTCACTCGTACGTAGTGTGTGCCACAAGTGATGCCTTCCACCGCATTTATTGCTTATACATACGTACTCGTATGTATGTATGAACGCATTTGTATGTACATATTTAAATATGCACGCATTTGCAGTCGAAAGTGCGCATTGTATGAAGATAAGTGCTTGCATGCATATTCTGGTTGCAACATTGTGCAACACATTATTGACGGCAGCGGGGTGTCAGGTAGGCAGCCAAACAGGCAAGCGGCATAGCAGTCAAAATAGTAGGCAAATTGCCAGCCCAGCCAGCAGTTGATTCAATTTAGGTGTTGTTTCCTGACGTTGTTGCCACCGTCGCTTTTTTTTCATTCCATTTCACTTGGCTGCTTTGTTTTGGGTGCCACAAATGTGCACAGCATTTCATGAGTGAGTGTGGTGTGTGTGTGTGAGTGAGTGCATATGTGTTTTTTTTTTGTTTTTTTCCCTTTTATGCACATAACTTTCGTGCTATACTGGCCTTATTTGTGTGCTCTTTGATGTTGTTTAGCCTAGATGGATCTTGGCAAATAGTAGCAGCATGAACAAACGATTCGAGGGCAAAATTATAGTCACTTCTTCTTTTGTTTTATTTTCTTATATGTTGCGCGAAAAAGTGTTGCACAATTACTTGGTAAGGATTTTTACTAAGTAAGCCTCTTACTGTCCAAGAAATTGGAGCGGGCAGAGGACAATGCAATGGTTTACGAAAACTTACTGAAAGTCTCAAACTTGAAGGGAATTTAGATAAGAACTAGCCGGTAGAGTCAAGCAATACAAATCGGACAGTTGTCTGGAACGTAGATTTTTTTTATTATTTACTTGGAATTTGGAATTTGGTTCTTTAAATACGTGTTCTATCTTTTCGCCCATAAAGATTGAATTCTCGAAAATTAAAAGAGCTTTCAATTAGCTTAACCAGAACGAAAATTTTTTTAAAAATGTATATTGAAGTATAATTAATAATTATTTAGTTTCGATGTCTTTTATAAAGTTTGCCTTCCATTGCACCAGCAACTAAGATATCCCATATGTACATAACTAACTTTTTCGAAATTTCGGTTCTCCAACAATAAAATAAAATAAAAAAATTGCTCGGTTTTCTTCCTTTAGAAATATTTTGCAATTCTTAATCAAAATTTAAATTAAAAAGTTTTAAGTTTCATAGCGAATATGGAAAGTATTGACCAATAACTTTTAAGCATGTTTATTTGATTCTTTTGTAGTGTCAAATTAAAAGATTGTCTGCCAATTAAACAATAACAAATTAATATATTCCAATTTAAATGGACTAATTGATTGATGTATGTATGATATGTTGGTTTGATTTTCCGTCATCCCTTGTCAAATTTGGTTTTGTGACACTCCGGTTTCGGCGTTGTGCCATCTTCAGTGTCGTTTGCATTCTGAGTAATTAGTGTTGGTTGTGCTGTGTTTATTGCTGTCCATTTATTTCCAGGTATTGAATTCAGTATTTTTGTGTTTTATGTTTCGATACCTGAAATTTCGTCCGTATAAATTTCCGTTGATTTATGTCTATTATTTCCGTGGTTATTTCGTTTTTTTTTTTGGTCATGCAGGTATTGGTGCGTAATCGTAAATGTTAACAAATGTTAAGTGTCCTGAGTGTAGTTATCTGAAGTCTCGCGTGGTTAGAGTCCGAAAGGGTATATTTTTATCTCGAATCTCCCTTCGCGTTAAGAACAGGTAGATAGTCAGTAATTTTAAACCGTTTAGGTATTGCAAGTTTGTTTTGTATGTTGGTATCTGTCCATTTACCTACGTCTTTATTTAGTTTTTTTGTAAACAAGCCGTAATGGTGCAAATATCGCATCAGAGTTGCTGTTTATTTGTTCGTTTATAATTCTCCCCTCAAATGTTTTTTGTTTATATATTTCCATGTTTTCAAGAGCATTTAGGCGCCGTCCTTTTTGTTGTACGTGCAGTACCTTAACGGTTTTCTTTATGTTTGCGGGTAAACATTTTGCGTTTACCAAATGGTTTGCAAAATTAGATTCTGGTATTGTCGTGGGTTTTTGCATACTTTTGTTGTAGTCGTTTATGTGTTCACTTTACGTCCTGTTTGTTCTATATAGCTATATTGACACTCACAGGTCAGTTTATTCCCGCCTTGTTTGTGCAATGGGTCTTCTTACTTCGTGCTGCTTTTAAGTATCATTCCGAGGTTGTTTCCAGTTTTGAACGCCGTGTGGATATTATATTTTCTAAGCAAAATTTGCAAGTTTGTATGTAATTTTTCCTGTATAAGTCATTACTATCCAAGCTTTTTCCGTCTAGCTCTCGGTCGTTTTTTTTTTAATTGCATAATTTTTTCGGAATTTATCCACGAGCTCTTTTTTATGTCCGTTGTTTGTTTCTATGTTGTATATTGTGTTTAGTTCGTTTCCGTATGCCTCTCGCTATTGAGGTATTCGTTCAAGTCTGTTTGTAAGTTGTCTTATAGCAGCGTATTTGTGTTCTTGAGAATGATTTGATGTGTTATGTATTATGGTGTGTGTAGCTGTCGGTTTTCTATAAATTTCGTAGTCAAGTTTTTGGGCAATTTTTTCTATCGTCAAATCAAGGTAATTTATTGTTCCCTTCTTTTCCATTTCCATCGTTTAGTTTCGTTTCATTTTAGTTTTTTTTGCAATATTTTGGCTTGGTTTTGTGTGTTGCTGTCTGTCTTTTTACCACTAATTACTCTGTCCTTTGTATACCAATTTAAGTGGTTCGAATATTCCATTGGAGTAGGTATGTATGTGTTTGCTTGTTTATTACTCTTCAATCAAATGTTCTTTGCTTATAAATCTCCATATTTTCGAGTACGTTCAGGCGGCGTCGCTTCTGTTGCGCATGATGAAGTTTGGCTGTCTTCTTAGTATTTGCTCGTGGACACTTATTGCTGAATATGTGATTAGCGAAGTTCTGCTGAGGTACTCGTGGTCGGCATTCGTACCTTTTTGTTGTAGTCCCCAATATATTCGCGGAATCGCAGGTCAGCTTGTATATGCCTTGCTTGTCAAATGGATCCTCTGTATTCGAGCTGGTTCGTTGCTTTTGTTCTAGGCTGTTCATTGTTTTAAATACTGTCGGATGTTCACATTTTTTTTTTTTAAGTTTGCCAATTTGTAGGTGTGTTTGCCAGTATAAGCGCCCATTTTCTTTTGTCTTTCTCCTCGTCGTTTGTTCTTTGTCTGCTCTTATTTTTCCGGATTCTATCCACAACATTCTTTTTGTATCCGTTATTCTCAGATATGTTGTATATTGTTCTTAGTTCCTTCATGTATCCTTCCTTTGATAAAGGTGTTTTTTCTAGTCTATTAAATAAATGTCTTAGTGCCACCATTTTATGCTGTTGAGGATGGTTTAAGGTACTGTGGATGTTGGTGTGCATGGCTGTTGGTTTCCTATATATTTCGTAGCTGAACTTCTTGAGGATCTTATTTATCTTGATTGCCAAGATACCACTAATTGATAATTATTTTCGATTTACCGTTTATCTCTATAATAAATGTTGAAATGAAGTCTATTGCGATCGAAATGACTCTGTTACAACTTAAGATTTAGCGAAATGTGAACCACCAATCGAGAAGGAATTTGCAAATAATATCCTACAACCGTCGAAAAAAAAAAATAACCCGCTTATTTTGTTCTTTCACATTGCACTTACAACGACAACCACTCTCTCATAGCCACAAAATCAATTGTAAATCATAATTCTCTCGGTTCTGCAGTATAGTACGTAGTATCGAGTAAATTTTCAAAATAAAGGCTGCAGAATAAAAACAAAAATAAAAAAACAGAAATTTTTAGCAATTGAATTTATGAGAAAATTAAATAAATTCGACATGACGTTTTTTTCTTATTCTAAATATCATAATATCAGTCAAGGCAAGCAAAATCTTAATCATAGAAAAAGTTTTTACTCATAGCGGTCACCCCTCGGCAGGCAATGGCAAACCTCCGAGGGTATTTCTGCCATGAAAAACCTGCTCATAAAATACATCTGCCGTGGAGTCGGCACAAAATTGTAGGTCCCTCCATTTGTGTTATAATATAAAGACGCACACTACAAATGGTAGGAAAAGCTATAAAGTGTACGCGCCAAAATTATATTTTTATATAAATATCATAATTCTCAAATGGTTCAAGGACCTTGTTTTGTTAGAGAATTCGAAATAATTTTCCAGATGGTTCTGAATTATCTTGAAAAGATTAAACTTGTGCAGACCCATAGCCATAATGCAAAATGAAATTTTTAACAAAAGGTCGATACCGCAAATATTACTTCGAAGTTTAAGACATACTTTCGAAAACATCAGAAGAAAAATTGAATCAACAAAGTAGATAAGTACATATTTCAGCAAATAAATCAATATTTGTAAAAGCGATAATTTTTTTGAAAAATATAATTTCTTATCATTGATGCTTACAAAGATAAGATATTTGAAAATGGGGATGGGAAATTTTGCTGATAAATTTTGAAGGATCTAAACCCTATCCTTAGCCAACTTGGCAGGTAAAAAAAACTTTGATAAAAGAGCCAACCATATTCGAAAATATTTTACTAGTGCAACAAAGTTTTTCGTGAAGTCTATGTGCAAGTCAGTTTGAAAATGTTGGTTCTAGCTACTGCTGAAGAGCCTGCCTTCATTTGGTGTGATTAACTGGCGTAAATTCGCATAGCAGAAAGGAAACTAGCCTAGGTCCAAACGGGCATTTGTTGTTTGTGTTCACAGTGCATTTATTACTAAAAAAATTTTAGTAGTAATAAGAAAATTTTTATACTTTTTTCCCATAATAAATAAAATTGTTTCTGAATCAGATTGCGTTTGCAGTTGCAAGAGATAAACGAACTTGTGGAATTTTTGTAAATTTTCATAAAATCACTGAACTAAAAATAAAGATTTATTTTGTTAGTCGCTTAAATTAAATGCAACGAATGGTTATCGCAACCTGAAAGGATTGTTCTCAAAGTAAACTTAAAAACCGCTAAATATCTTATAAATCTTTTTTAATACTGAAGAACAAATTGTGCGCTCAAGACGAAACAAACATAAACATCAGCAGGAGTTCTTAACGAAAACGCTTGTACCTAAATAATGTCAAAACGTGAATTTTTTCAAGGGTGTTTTTATATAATACCAAAACCCTTTTCGTGACGACAACTTAAAAAGGCAAAGCAGTACGACAACATTTCATACAGAAAAACTTAATAAAAAGTCTTGAAAAAACTAAGCATATGCATAGAAATTGTTTGTGTCATACACACATGGAGGCTTGCAATAAAATAAAAAGAGCAATCAACAATATAATACCGAAAGCACAGCCTTGGCGGAAAAGGTGTCAGCAGGCGATGAGCGCAAATGCAAACACTACAGCGACGAATTAAAGGAACGCGCAGGGAAAAAAGAAATACCATTTAGAGGCAGTCACCATACACGGTCGGCTGCTCCTGCCCAAAACTTTTAAACAAAGCGCTGAATCACTGATGCACTAGCACTAGCAGCATTTGTGAATTGAGTGCATTTTGAGCTAACACACCGGGGCGTATGAGTTATTATTGCTTAGTGACTGTGATTTGTAAGCGAAACACATGCGAGTACATATGTATGTATGTACATACGAGTACCTCGAAGCTACTGCCATAGTCCTCAGGCGAGTTCCAACAAATCCAGCCTTTTGGCGCACTTTTGTCTATGTCCACAATAGAATTGCACGAAATGTACACCAATAAAACATAAAAAATGCGAGGAAAAACAGAAAAATGCAAAATAAAATAAAACAATCTACTGCAATTTCTTTCTGTGCAAACAATCAGCTAGGCTGAAATAAGACAAATTTGTTTGTGTGTCTACAACTTGTTGTCGCTGTTGTGTAACACTCATAAACACATTTTCGTAGATTTGCACGAGTATGTACATATGTATGTATGGTGCATATGATGGTACCAACACGCTGTGAAGGGTACAATTTATTTTGCATCTGCATGCTCTCAAACTAGCTGCACAATAAATCTGTTGCCTTTGCGCTCGCCCAGTGGGACCGGTGTGGATGGTGCATACAATGCTCACACCTTTCCTACTTTTTATCGCTCAAATTACTCAGCAAATGCAAACATTTCTCAGCAATTCTGCAAGTCAAGCGGTAACTGTGCTGAATTTGTTTGTGTGCAGTATGATTTAAAGCGCTACACTTGGCTACGAATATGTTTGCTTTATGGTAAAAAATTGTGAATTGTTTGTCATCAGCGATGGAGTGTGGCGAGAAGTGAAATATTAGTAGACATTCGCGAAAGATATGCACTTTAAGTGCTTGAAAGGCGGGTAGGAGTCAGTTGATCCATTTAGATATTTGATTGTCAATATCGCTTAAAATATTTATTATTCTTTCGCGACTATTATTATGATGAAGTGTTTCAAATGTAATTTAAAAACCGTAAGTTTCTATCAAAGCGTTTCATTTAGATTATTTGTTCCTTTTTAAAGTATTACATTTCAAATTCCATTTAAATTCATAAGGTGAAAGAAGTAAATGGCTAAGAGTGACCGTTGATTTTTGGCAATTTTTAGAAAAATATGAATGATGCTCGCACCATACAAGTATGACACTAATTTTCAACTATTAAAAATGGCTTTTCCAAATGAAAAATCGCCTTTTAAAAAACTTTATTAGAATACCTTGTTTCTTTTCCAACTTGTAATGAAAAATATTTAATTTCGCTGAATTAATCAAATTAATTTTACCAATAAAAAAATCATTACATATTTGAATAACCTCCGGACTAAGTCCAACAATAGAAATATCTGTGTGAATAAACCGGGATACATGGCCTTTTCTGATATTTAAAAAATACTCATTAAAAAAAAAAAAGTTCTTAAGTTGAAAAATTACTTGCACAAGGGTCCCAATGTAACTGCCAGAAGTCAGGATTTTCCACTAGGTACTCGAAAATATATTTTTATTTGGGGCATTCCGATTTATTCCCTCAGTCACGCCAGAACTTAACAAACCTGGAAAAACAAATAAGTTATAGAAACTTAAATTATTTGTGAAATATATTTTTAAACATACTAACGTAATTAAATAAATTACCAAATTCTTAAATCTTCAAGTCCTTTGTGGAATTTGACTGGCGGGACCATTTTATCTTTGGCACTCAAAGACAAATACTCGTTTAAGTACAACAATTTGTTTGTTGAGCTAGTTTGTTATTCCATTACAAATAACACAGATATGAAATTTTTAGAAATATAAAAAAATATGTAAATATCTGTTATTTATTGGCCTTATAAATGTTTAATAATTGACAAATTTATTTAGCTCGAGGCCAGTTTAATGAAGGTTTTTTTTATTTGAAAAACAACAACAGTTTTTAAATGGTAGAAGTTTTAGTACTATTTCGAAAATCACCACATTTCCTCATCAGACTTCTTTTTATTAAATTAATTAAATTTATTTTTCATAACCACTTCTCCCAGGCTTTGAACGCAGGAGCTCGGAGTTGTAGAGCCAACGCGTTTCATGCTGTGCTACGCTAGCCAAGTGGACTGTTGTGTTTATTCTATTTTCCTTAAACAAACCAACTACAAACAAAAGCAACTGATCTGCCGCTATTTAAACTTGCTTGTATAGTTGTTGTTCGTGATTTGTGCAATTCTGTTTGTTTTTAGTTATTTTACAAATTTTTAGAATGCATTTAAGGTGTGCTCTTCCTTTGCATATATTTATTTTTGTTATTTATTGATCTTATAAATGTTTACTAAAGGACAAATTTATTGAGCTCACGGCTTACTTCTACCAGTTAAACAGTGTTGTTGTTTTCCAAAAAAAAAAAATGTGTCAATTAAAAAAAAAAAAAAAATATGTAAAAAATTATTGGTGGGGCTTCTTCGTTTGACGAACCCATTCTATTTATTTGAATATATATGTATATAGGATCCCATCGTTAAAAGTACTTATTTATTTACTTTTTAATAGCAATAGATTTTTTAAATTACTAGAAAATACCATTTACAAATGCCACGACTGATTGTTTTAGAAACAAGGAACGCGTTTCGAATTTTTTATGTTGGCAATGAAAAGTATCTTTAAATCTTTGTGCAGTTGAGCTATTCTTTAATACGAATGTAAGAGCTCCATTTACCAAGCAGAAAAAAGTTATATTTTAAAGGTACAAATAAAGATTTTGATTATTTCATAAAATGCCGTGGTCATTATTATTTAAGTGATCCCTTTTTTTTTAATTGAGTTTATTAAGGAAACATTTTTTTTTTTTGTACAATGGTTAGTTCTACAATGAACAATAGAAGACTTAAATTTAATGCTTAACTATAGTCTCCTGCTCGAGCTCTTAAGTTAAATGTATTATAATTATAGAATTCTCTTTTAAAGACTAATTAGTGGAGAAGTTTCTTACATTGAAATTAATTTTTATCTGTCTGTAATGGAAAATAGTTAATAAAAAGCATTACAATTCGTGCGTTTTATGAATGATAAAATCGGAAAGAAAAACAAAAAGGTAAAAGAAAGAAGTAATTTTACACATAAGAGGAATATAATAATATAATATTAAAATAATATAATATATATAGAAAAAGCTATACTATTCTATTTGATCACAACCACAATAAATAGTTCTGCGTAATGATTGTACGCTGTCGATATCACGATCAGAGATTGTCGCACCAGTTTCAATGTACTTAATACTTTTATCCCTTGCCTTTCTAAAGTTATTGTAAAATATTGGTGTTCCATTCTCATTTTGGATAAAACCAAGTTTATCGAGCGTCAAAAATGCTTCAGGTGGGACAAAACCAGTTTCCAATGATTTTTTTATTATAACTTTCATCACTGTATAATGGGCTATAGATAAGGGAATTATCAAAGTTTATAGTGCATTCTCGAATATGGGATCTTATCAATTGTATAATTAAATTATCTATTCTGATTATTTCGCTTATATTATACAGTCTTTTATTTGAAATATATTTTAAATAATCGCTTTCAGCAGATCTATGTATGTGGTTTGGTACATATTCTTAAACATTTCGTTTCGAGGACTCTTATTTTTTCCGTTATTGAAGGGGATATGTTGAATCAGATGGGACAACCGTAAGCAAGAATAGGCCGAACAAGGGATTGGTGCATTAGGACTTTGATTTTTTTGGCTAGGTATTTTGAAAAAAATAATGATTTATGTATCATGAAGGATTTCCTGGCCTTTTCTATTTGGGTCTTTGCATGATCAATAAAATATAAAAATGTATCAAGGTAGATGCCAAGGTATTTTACAATGCCCTTATTAGGTATAACTGGGTTATAATTTTTAGACTTGATATGGAAAAGCCTCCAGTTTTGCTTAACATTGTGGGTGCACTTTAGGGTAGGGGGACGAAATAGTATCGTTTCACATTTCTGCACATTTATTTTTAGTTTCCATTTTAGAGCATAATCTTCAACTTCTTTTGTTGTTCGCTGTTTATTTGATCAATTTTATTTCCGCTATGATATGCTTGAATTTCATCAGCAAAAGCAATAATATTATTTTTATCCTTGAGCAGATCTGCTAAAAAGATATTATTAAGTGATTCCTTTGAAGCTATGGATATATGGATAGCACCGTCAATTTTCGCACTGGGAAAATACTCTGGATATTCTATTAAATCTCAAGAGCATTGACTCGATTTAAAATCTTTTCAACTTGCTTGAGTTCCTACAATAAAATTTAAATTACTTCTCAAATATTGCAATTGCGTAAAAACAATGTAGAACAATTTTTAGTTAATATATATTTTCTTAAGTTGACTATTAGGAGTAATTGCATGTTGGAGTAGATTTCTCTTTTAAATATGAGTATCAGGAAGCGCACTTCACGAAAATAGACAAAAAATAAAACCTCTGTAAAATGAATTTCTAACATAAAACTGATTTTTCGATATTTAATTTTGATTTTTTTTCTTGCGGTTAAGCCCTTTTTCTTGGACGTGCTCTATAGTTTTTCCATAATTTAAGAATTTTTAGCGTCAATATCCAAAAAGTTTAATCATTATTTTATTTTCAACCGTGCTTCCATTCCATAGATCGCGGGTATTGGTTTCGTTTAGGAAAGGAGTTATTATATGAAATAAAAAATTATTTATAATCATTAGGTTAATTATCTTTTTGGTGCAGATTGTTAAAAATATTAGCGTTTAGTCGGAGCTCCGATTTTCCTTTTATAGAAAAAGGGATTCAAAGGCTTATTTGTGGGTTAAAGCTAATTTCTGGAATTCTACTGATTTGACGCTCAATAATTTCATTTTATTCTCATAGAATAGAAATAAATTGTGAGGTTAATAATATAATTTTGGCGCGTACACTATATAGCTCAGTGTTTGGCCGAGCTTCTCCTACCATTTGTGGTGTGCGTCTTTATATTATACCACAAATGGAGGGACCTACTGTTTTGTGCCGACTCCGAACGGCAGATGTATTTAATGCGAAGCTTTTTCATGGCAGAAATACCCGCGGAGGTTTGCCATTGCCTGCCGAAGGGCGACCGCTATTAGAAAAAACTTTTTCTATTATTAAGATTTTGTTTGCCCTGACTGAGATTCGAACCTCGAACTCACCGGCATATCAAGTTATAGCACGCACCGCTACCAACTCGACCACAGCGGCCACAAATTGTGAGGTTAGCTTTTGCAAATACCTGAAGAGACTGTTTCAATGCAATACATGCTTTTATATGGAGGTATCTAAAAACGTCTAATTTGTTATTTTCATATCATAAAACCTCTCCCCACGCGGATTAATATATACCTAAAATACTTAGTTCGTTACCTAAGAAGTTAAAAATTACCAATTAACCTGCTTCATGTATTTAGAATATTCATATTTGCATACATATGTATAAGCACAGGTAGGCTCGACTAATTTCAGCAATTGTTTTACTCTAATAATTCAATTGCAAAATTTTTGTACCTAAGATATCTTCACATTCTTACTAAATAAATCTATGGCCAATTTTAACATAAATTACTAAGATTTCAAAACAATCGATTTTAATAGATTAATTATTTGCGTTACTTATCGGCAAATAGTAAATTGTATTTACAATGGCGGTCATAATAATAGAATTAATTCTTATTTTAGGGTTTTAACCACTTGGATTTCCTTTATTAATTTTTGTTTGATTTTATTTAAAATACCGATTATTCACAGAAAGCATATAACTATGGAGTCATTTCCAAGTATGCAGTTCTCTTGCCTATTTCATTTTAATTTAAAATGGCTAAAATGTTCCGTTGATATTTTTAAATTTGTTTGCAGTTTGCTATCCTAGAGTTGAATGCGCTCAAACTTGCATACTCAATACAAAACAAAACCTTTAAATTCTGCTTCGATATTGTGTAATTTAAATAACTACTTTCTTTTACAATTTTAAGTTTAGCACGTTGTCGTGCTTCTTGTTAGAAAAATAATTGTAATAGAATTTAAAACATTCAAAATTGATAAAATAAATAGTTATGTATTTGTCAAAGTTTGTAAATAACAGTTATTATGTATTATTATTTTAAATATACACATTTCTACACTATTTATCTAAGGAAAAGCTGTTAATAATCATCAACAATTTCGAATTAGTGCATTTGAAAATATGAGAGGTTTTTCGGTTAAAAAAAGTTTACATTAAAAAAATAACAGAATACAGCAGTGACAATTGATAAGTAATTTTTTGTTATGGATATCGAAATAAATCAAAAACAAAGGAGGTTTGTGATTATGTTATTCTCACTTGCAGGTTTAATATCACACCTATAATTTAGGTAGGCGAGCGTTGGCCTTAAATGAAGCCCATTCATACAAAAAAGTTGCATTTCCTACCTGTTAAATCCCTAAGTGCGATAGGATATTTTTATAAACGCTTTGCAAAGTTCGGTTCATATAGCATGAAGGTAATTCTACCTAAGCCTTAACCAGCTAACCATTTCAAATAAATTGGTTTCACAAAGGTGGCCTTTTATGTTCATTTTTAATTTTACCTGCTTTCCCCTGGGCTGCAAAATAGTATAAAACTTGCGACCTATTGCCTCGAACCTCAGAAAGATTTATGATCTAACACAGCAAACACTTCAAAGCAAGCGACTGTAAACCAATTTGAAATTTATTTAGTGCAAGGAGCATTATTTTAAAGTTAAATCAATAATAAAAAAAATGGCTAAAATTTGGATTAGAAAGGATATCTTTGATGGCACCGCTAATGCAACTCAACCAATGCCGTGTATCTCAACGAACGCAATAACTTCGACAAATACAGCTGACGGACTTAATGGAGCATTTGAAGCGGCAGTAGATCTAAGAGCATTATTAAAACCGGAAACTAAGCAGCAAAATATAACAAAAGCAGTAAGAAGAATGTCTTCCGTGAATGAAGCGAAAGCTAAGAATTCGCCAATATTTACAAATTTGCAAAACTTCGAGCTGCATACACAATCCATAGCGAGTATACAATTAAAACGCAGACGCCAGTTTGAAAATAAGCTCTATCAATCTAAGCAAAGTCTGCCTAAGAACAGTGGAACACAGAACGAACAATTATTAGCAGCAAGAGCGTCGACCAGATCAAGCGATATTATTACTGATTTTGAGACAAATCAACCAATGCACAAGTTAAAAATACTTGTCTACCCTTCACATAATCAAATGATTGGAGATGAAGAACCGCTAGCTAAGAAATACATAACAACGTGCCAATTAACAGATTTAAGTAGACCTTCTTCGGTCATCGACATGGAACCGAAATCACATGAACTCTTCATTACGACAGCGCAGCCATTTACGTTGACCGAAGCGATCAATCGATTGGATCAGTCAGCAATAGAAACCATTAAAATAGGCCCAAATTGTACAACGATATCAAAAATAGATTTTGAAACGATTCAATGGAGCTCAGTAGCAGCTGCTACACGAGCACTTCTCTCACGAATCTTCGGTCGGCAGACGCTTGCCGCCCAGACGCTCAGCGGCAAGCCCTCGCCTGTGTTCCGAGGCAGTGAACATCCAGTAAAGAGCCGGTTAGATCCGCTGAAGGTAGCTGACATCATCTACTGTGTGCAGCGGAAAACTAATTGTACGGAACGAGAAGTTCGCTTTGCCATCACCATGAAATGTGCCGATACTGCAAAGGCGCTCAAGCGCAGCATTAAAAATAAATTAAAAAAACAACAACTTTAAAAGGATATTTTGAAAAAGTGAAATTAATTTTGTAAATATTATTAACATTTTTTTTATGCTATTTAAGAAATAAAATATACTCCATTTATTACTATAAATATGATTTCTCTTTTATTTTTTTATCGCAAAGCTCAGAAGGTTATTGGGCTAGCAGTTAATGTTTTTTTTCGACATATAAAGCATAATTTTTGTCTGTAATTTGAATCGTTTGTTACAATTCAATTACGTTTTGGTTCTTGTTGCTTCGGACCGGGGTTGACGAAAATAGGTTTATTTTTATTTTTAACGCTCTAAGACTCTAATTATTTGCAATGATTAATTTCTTTTCAATAGTGAAATCTTAGAATTTGCAGGCTAACTAATTGCGAATCTCGTTATAATTAGAAATAAAATGCACAATTCTTCAAAGATCTTCGTTAACCAATTAAAAAAGAAGGAGGCTGTGTCAGAGACACGGCCATTAATTTGAACGTAGAATACGCCATCCGATAAGACAGAAAACATATGTATAATGATAATTTATAATGATAAATAATGCAAGCAAATGAATTTCTTTATTTGATAGTTACTTTTGATGATATACATAAGCTTATGATAGGAAAAATAGGATAAATATGTTTTTAAATTAACATTTAAATTTCTCGCAAAAACTAAGTCAATGGTTGTGTTATCAATAGTTGTGGGAGCATCATTTCGAATATAATCCAAATTAAACGTATCGCTCATAAATTTCGCCAATCTAGTATTTGAAGTGATTTCTGTGTTAAAATCACCACCAATAAGCAGTAGTTGGCAGCGCTTTCTCTGCCTGTACTCTAGTTAAATTTTCCCGCCTAAAATTATGCAATAAAATGAACGTCTATTCACGCTGTTTAGGTCCGTATACTAAATTCGCGGACAAATCGTACCACCCTAATGTTTTTGCTTTCACACTAACTAAACAGGCATTCACGATGACAGCTTTGCCTATCTCTTTCTCGTTGAACGGTCAGCTGGAAAATTTCCCATTTTCCCGCAAGCTGTTCAACGGGCCTTTCGTTGAAAATCGGAAAAAACTGTTTTTTCCTGTTTTTTGCCACTTCACTTTGAAGAATGAAGGAGATCACATAGCCAGCCGCCACGCTTTATAACCGTTTAACAGGTAAACTAATTTTCACATCATAAATTGTACCTTTTGATCCATATGTTCAACCAATTGATATCAATATATTATTAACATTAATTCAAATCATCTTTGTCATTTCTTCATTTCAATAAATCATCGGCGCGAGTGGGCTACATCTATTGGCAAGGTCACGCGGATGAAGACACGCAGTGCAGCACTGTGTTACCCACCATTACTACACACTCAACCAAACACCACACACATATTTGTTTGGTTGTCTTTATAAAATTTTCATTTGAGAAATTTAAATATTAGGAAGATATCAACCAATATGAAATGTATGTCAAACGAAAGCTAACATCTTCATTTGACTACAAAAAAATTTTTAAAAAAATGTATCTCGCCGTTTCCTTATAATTAAAGAAATAGAGATTACAACAATAACAATCTGACATGGGTGCCCATACCGTAAGGTAAGACGTATTCTACGCCAAAAGTGTGTGAGAGTGCGTGCTTTAGGGGCGCCTTTAAAATATTTAAAAAAAGGAGTCCCTCAGAAAACAACCCTAATTTTACAAACACCGATTACTCAAAATACTAGCATTAAAAAAAAATTTGAAATTTTTATAAATAATTGTGTTTTTTATATAATATTAAAAAAAATATGTAATTGAGTTATAATTGTAATGCGCAGTGTGCCATCGTAGTTTCTTTAATTATATATTTTTTTAAAAGTGAATTACAGGTTATTTATTATAAGTAAATTAAAGTGAACCAAAATTCGCCAGTGTGTGCCTCTAGAAAGCGTAGTCTGTTTTTAGCTAGCGCAAGACAATTGCATAGAAGATGTAGAACCGTTTCGTCCTCTTCATAATTTTTGCAGCGTCTTCAGCATTTGCGGAAGAGTCTCCGAGACGCCCAGCGTGGTTACCTATGAGGCACTGCCCTGTTAGAGCGCCAATTACCTGGGATATACCATTCCGTTTTAAGGTGTACAAACTACGCGATCATTTACGGTTCCATCTGGGCAAAGTCTGCCTAAAGATCATGCAGGTCGTAGTTTCTGACCAACTGTCATTTGCACGAGCATAAGTTGGTTTTTTCTTAAAGTAGCTTGCAAGTACCAAAGGGCATACCAATGCGTTCTTTACCAGGAAGAATATGCTTTGTGGTTCCTTCCGTCGCAAGTTTTTCCGCTAAACCGTTATCGAGGGTAACTTGTGTCCCTGTGGCCTGCAACCCAAATGAGGTTAAGTCTGTTCTGCTTAGCCATCTCCTATAGAGATCAGCGGCAATTCAGTACAATCTTTGATTTAATCATAACTGAGCTCAGAGCTTGAATTGCCACTTCACGATTTCTTTGCCCTTTAAAGCGGCTTGCAACATGTCCAAAACCGCCATAGTGGCTGAAACCCCAGCTTGAAAAACGCTACAGTGATCCCGCAACCGAAAAGAGCAGCTCAGTGATAGGTCCTGCGAAAATAATCCTCCTCCCACTCTGCCATTCAGCTTCGCATCATCCGCTAAAACCCTAAGATTTCCAGGTTGAGTATAGAAGTTTCTAGACCATTGCCAGGTAGGAATTAACGTCGCTAATTTTCTGTGCGGGACCACAGTATCGGCGCAGCGATCTGTGCAGTCCGAAAGAAAACTATAATTATTCAGTAGTATGCTAAGTGCCCACGTAAGCTAGACTTCCATTGACATGTCTCTCTTAACCGAGGCGCAGCAAGAGCCGCCACTTGCTGACCCACTAAGTCTAGTGAGTGGTAAAAGTTCCAGGAAGACATTCAAGGCGTCGCTTGTTGTTTTTCGCAACGCTCCGCTAATGATGATCCTACTCGATCTCTACACTTTATTATGGTAACAAAAATGCAAAAGCCTTCTAAATTCTAAAATTAAGCAGTTGATAACTGCGAAGCACACACTGTGACGATGAACGCTACATTTCTGACAAAACCAATTTCAATTTTTGCCCAATATTTGCAAAATTTTGTACCTCGAAACGCAGTCATAAAAATGAAATGAGTTTTAATTATTTATTTTTATTTTTGTTTTCACATAAATTTATATTTACTTTCATTAGCGCGATGGACGTAGAATAAAAGGCATCGAAAAGATTTTCCTAATGCTACAAATGCAATCAGCATTGAATTTTACTACAAGTAAAGCAACATTTAATACACAGCGGAGACAATAAAATCCGTTGAACGAACTGCGCAACGATGTACAATTGCAAATCTAATACTCACACACACGCACACACATACCTACCCTGTCGGAAAAAAGCAGACAGTCTGCAAAATTAACCAATTTTAAAGTAGTTGGAAATTAACTGCTTTGAAACAAATGCAGCGTGCGAGTCTTTAATTCTTCGTACTCGTATATTTATATGAGCGTAATTCAAAATAATTTAAAAACTTTTGTAGTGAAGAGAAACATATGTGTATAGTATATACATATGTACATACACTGTACTCATAAAAACTCTCATCCGACAGCAGCAGGCTGTTGTGTCATTCACTTACAATTTCCAATAAAAACAGATGACGAATAGACCGCCGTTGTCGAAAATAATTACGAAGAAAACAAAACAATTTACGTGAGAAGCTATATATTCATAAAATTCTAAATACGTTTATCTAAAGCTTTTTCCCATATATTCCATAGCTTAATGGAATGAATTTCAACCTTAAACTCACGGAAAAAAAGATTAAAAGCTTTTGCTAATTTGCTAATTTGCTAATTTCTATCCGCTTTTGAAAGGTACGACAGTGGGCGAGCCCATAAAATGCGTGATTCTTAAAATATTTAAATTTTTTCTTTATCATTTTTAAGATACATAGATGCCTTTTGTATCGAAAATCGTGACCCAGTGGAAGTTACTCGCAAGGCCATTCAGGCGGTAAAAAAACAATGTTTATACGAAGTATGTATGCCGAAGAAACTAAATTCAAGTTTATTTAAAACGTGTAAACTTACGTTAAACATGAACTGAATTCCTGCTTAGTTTAAACAAAAATACATATGTAAATATATTTAATAAAAACTTAACTAAAATGCGTTTTTAAAAAGTTAGAAAAGAGTAGGTATAAAATAAAGAAGTTTAAAAACAAATCGAGTTAAAAATAGTTGTAAAAAAGCAGTTTTAAAGTAGCTGGAAATAAATACATATGTACATTTTATTGCAGTTGCAAAAAAAGTAATTTTAATGTTCTTTCTTTCAAATATATTTGAAACTGGTTGAAATCAAATGCAGAGTCGGATAA
Organism: Philophylla caesio; assembly: GCA_963971545.1. Taxonomy (NCBI): domain Eukaryota; kingdom Metazoa; phylum Arthropoda; class Insecta; order Diptera; family Tephritidae; genus Philophylla; species Philophylla caesio. The sequence continues at coordinate 95,255,401 of OZ020606.1, read as the reverse complement.
TTGACTTGCTCCTAGGACATCGCCATGTTAAAAAAGTTAGTTGATAACAAGAAAATATAATGAATTTAAACCACTTGTGGTTAGAAAAAAAGTACTTTTTAAATTGCTTTTAAAGTACTTTGATTTCCGACAGGGTACATACATATGTACACACACACAACTGCAGCATTGAACAAACGTGTAAACCTGTGAGCTAGCCGAAAATGTCATAGCCCCAATGCAACCGCAAACTTTATCGCCATTTTGGCTATAACTGTCACAGTGGCGACTAAAAGTTCTAACTTGAAGTTTTTACTTTGTTGTTGTCGCCTTGCCGCAGGAAACTCACCGTATGCAGCATGCCACTTATGGTTTTCAGCAGTTCAACCACTACATAGACAAATTTAGTTGAGTTCAGTTCAACAACGGCGAGCGAAAGCTCTCTTACTCCACCCAATTGTAATCAATTGAACTGCAGCGCATTTGTGGCATGTGGCAAATAGCTTGTGTTATTGCAATTACAACATGAACTCGTACATTTGCTACGTACTAGGCTGCAGTGAATTAGTTGCAGTGGGGTAGCGCCAGCTGTTGCTGCTGAGTTTACTTTATCGAAATGAAAATGGTAGCGAGTTCACGAATTGAATAAAAGAAAAAAGTAGCAGCGAAAATGGCGAAGAAACTAAAGGAAAAATGCCTTGTGTCATTTTTTACGAGCATGTACTTACGCGCGTGTGTGTGTGTGTGTGTCATACAAATACATGTGCATGGCAGTCATAGCAGTTTTGTTGGCGAACTTGGTATACTCTCTATCTTGCGGTTAGCAGTGATTTTCCGTTATTGCTCCGCTGTTGCTACCGCGAACACATGTTGAGCTTCATTTCAATTCAATTCCAACTGTCTTGAGTAGATTTTATTCGCAAAGACTGCTACTTTGCGACTGGAGAGCGTTGAATATTCGCAGTGCTGGTGAAGATTGTAAATGCATGGACACTCTGTGTACTCGTACAGCCAACTATATGGGATACCAATAGCGAAATCTTAAATAAGCCGTATGTACGAATATATGAAAATGCTGCCGAAAAGTATAAAAAAAAAAAATACAATTTGAAAGTATATTTTAAGCCGAGCGCTTTCGAGCTCTACCGGAGTTATTTATTTTGTTTGTAGTTGAAGCAAATTAACATATCCTAATTTAATATTTCAATGACCATTATACATTTTCGCCTTGCTTGCAGATGTGAAAGTTTAAATTTTATTATTAAAGTTTTGCCTTTGCGTCAACCAATGAGTGGTGTTGAGTATACAAAAACAGCTATGCCTGTCGGAAAAGCTAATGATCACTGAGAACTAATAAGGAATGACACAAGGAAAATAAAATCCAGAGTATTAAACAAGCTATCTTTAATATTATTATTTAAGATTTTTTATTCCTTCAATGAATTCAAAATACTTAGCTTCTCACTGACTAGTACGCCTTTGAAATAACACGAGTTAGCGAATAGTTAATTATATTTTTTACTTCAAGAACCAAATCATCCAGCTCTCACGTAGAATTGTTCCTTGTGTTTTAAAATGTCCACAAAACTGTTGTTGTTTTTTCCAAATAACATCTTCCACAAACTAACCTCGAGCTTTATAAAATTGGGAATAATAGTTTTTCCGTAATATTTTTTTTTATATTTTTTGCCAAATCTGTTGGGTGTTTCAAAATTATAGCACGCCCAAATATTGACAAATTTTGACAATTTTTTTTTTATTTATTTAATTTTAAATATTATTCAATTAACAAACATCATTTCTATTCCGCCGCAAAATTTTTTTTCTTATGTTCGCATTTTAATACAAAGTTTAACATTTTCGTAAAATCACAGTTCACAGTACTGTAGTGTATTAAATGTTTTATAACAAAGAGTAAGTTTCATTTGACCAAAGATCGACACATACATACATACTCGCATATTTGTATTAAAGGAATATAACCACAGCTAAAAAAATTATCAAAAACCATCGGAAATTTTTAGCCAATTGGACAATGTACTTTATTATAAAAAAAATGTGCCTAAATATTGCTTACGCAAATTTTTTTAAGTTTGAAATTTTAATGAACATATTTGTATCATTCAACATTTTGTAAAACGCTTTTAATAAACATTTTTGTATCATTCAACATTTTGTAAAACGCTTCAAACTTTGGTTAAAACAGGGTTTCTTAAAGAATGAAGTGGATTTTATCTAAAAAATTTTAGAAATTAAATAAAATAAAATAAGAAATTCATCAATGTGCTGATGTGGTTTAGCTTTGAAAGGCTATGCAATTTTCAATAAAGAATTTTTGTATAAATTCGTCAACTAATAAAAAAAATATATTTATATTAAAATATTATAAAATTATCGGAATTTTATTCCTCTACATATTGACGTTGCGCCATAAACTGTAGTTAACTGTAGTTAACGATTGTCAAGCATACAAATTGGGTAAAATAATAAACTTAGAGTTCAGTTTGACAGAGTTCTTTGATGACTTTCTCTTATACGAACTCTCAAAACACTCAACAACGCGGCTAGATTTTTCAACAGTTCGACGAAATTTCTCAAGAGCGAAATCACAATTTTCCGCAATGCGGCAAAATTCAATCCAAGAATATGTTGCTTTTCCATAAAAACTAAGAAAAATAGTATTTCATGCGAGTTAAACGAAAGATATTTATGTGGTAAACTTCGAATTAATGAGTAGAGTTTGACATCAAACACCATAACGGCCAATGAACTTTAACATTTTTTACCATACCTTTGCACCATCTGGTTCTATTTATGGCGCCTGGTTTGAACTACTTCACGTTTGCCTCGCGCTGTTTCTCCTCCATATCTCGTGGGTCTTCTAAAAGGTCTTGCCTTTCCAATTCAGATATTCTCTCTGCGTAAAGTTTGCATTGCATACAACCATTTATATCTTCGATTGCAGCATTTTTCAAGCTAAATTGGCTGATATTAACAAACAAAACTGTCAATCGGAAGCCTACGACTGCTAAATTCTTAATGCAGATTGCTGAAATTGGCTGTTCAATTTATTAGGTAATTATTGAAATCGTAGTCTGATTAAAAGTAGCTAAGGGTTGGCTTTTTATTAAATTTAAATCAACGTTCAAATTGCCAATACTATTTTTCGATTTATGTGTCAACTGTGTTCCTCTTAAATGATATCCTGCTCACTACTTTCACACAGAAATCAGTTGCTTTCGCTTTGCGAGCGCACACACAAATTTAACTAGTTATATTTTTTCTACTTTTCACATTTATTTGTTTACCTAATTTATTTTCCAACTGCCATCAACAGACAGTGAGAATATTCACAAATTCGTAGAGTTTATTTATTTAGGCAAATCAAATAAACTGGTCAAATAAAAATTAAAATTCACTTTTCATGATAGTTTGAAACTGTTCATATCCACTTGGCTTTGGTTTATTGTTATTTAATAAACTATGTAATATTAAATATTCATTTCTACCTTATTTATAGAGTTGGAAATTTCTTTCGAAACGTGCGCTAAAAACTTAAAATCCGTTGCGAGCTTTTAACATATTTTTTGCGCAACATAAGAAAAGTCATTTTCAATGGAGGATTTAAGCAAATACCACATATTAGTCTGTGTATTAGTGTTCACACGCTTCCACCTACGAGTACTTACATTAAAATTACATAAAGGACATATGTAAACTTTAGCAAAGCACATTCATACTCGCATTTTACTTTCGATTAAGTTCTGAAAAATTTTATTAACTCTGCTTTGTTTGACACAGCTAGATGCCTTGTTCATTGACTACCAAAAATTTTGCAACTGAAAAGTGATTTAAAATATCAAAACGAATTTTTAACACCCAAAAGTAGAGCATACTATGAGAGAAGTGAGCATTCGATTTTTTTTATATTTATTAACTAAGCTATTGAGTTTAACAAAGCAATCTAATAACTTTGAAAACAAGAAGCTTCAAATTTAAAAAAAAAATTGTAAATAGTAGTTTGTAGAGAACTCCAAATTAAAATAGCATGCTTTATTTTTGGCTTATGAAAAGAATGAATTAAATATAAATTGACTGAACGTATTTTATTGTTAACAACAAAATTGTTCAAGACGCAGATATTCGACACGATAATAATTAATTTTTTGCTAAACTGAAGAGTAAATTCCTGCACTTGTAAGAAAATTACTTCTTTTTAAGGGTAAATATTTTCAATGCCAATATTGTTTTAGTATGTCGATGCGGTGTGTCATAATGAAATAAAAGTGTACACATTTTATTAGTCTCGAGTCGGGCGTGATACAAAGCATTGCAAAATAGATTTGCTAAGAAAATTTTAGTGTTAACAACTTTATAAATTACTGGGTCTTTAAGAATAACTGACAAATAATATTTAGACATTTCTTAAAAAAAGAAATTTTAAAACTTTAAAATAATAAAAACAAACTATTTCTAGAATTGAGATTGTATTTCATATTAAATTAATTTTAGAATTAAAGTAGAATTTTGTAAATCTTTAACTACTAAATATAGCAATTTCATTTGACGAAGGCAAATTGTTATCAATTTATGGGAATATATATTTTCTTTATTTTGTATAAACCATGTAAACCGATGTCGATAATTCGTGATTTCTCAGAAAGGTGGTGCCCGAGGAGTCGTTACCAATTGATTTGTTCAAAACACCAGAAGCCAATGCATGTGGAAATAGTAAAATAGTTTTTCTTGTCTCTGATCCCCAAAGGGCTCTACGGTCCTTACTCTTCGCAGCATCTACCTAATGAAGGTTTTATTAGTAATTGCATAAAATCGTTTAGTTTACATTATCTCGCCCTTTAATCATCATTTACTTAAAACTCAAATTCCTGAGCGTTAAAGCTGTCTAGAAAAATTAGTACAAATTCGCATTTATGCATTTTTTATAAAAAATAGCTTTGCCAATGTACTAAATGTACTGAAAGGCCGTTTTTCATTTGCCCACCGATATTAAACACTTTCCAACAACTGCCTCATCACTGAGATGTGGCAATTTATTACACTGAATGCTTCGGAAAAGAGTTCAGGATTCATGATCGACACAATTAACATCCGAGAAAAATTCACACCCGAGTCCTGCCCGTAGGTGATTCCAATACTGCAATTATACAAGATCTCATTAATCCAAAGTCCGAGTCACAAGTCCAAGCTCGGCAAGGTACCGGATAATTGTGTGTTTGAGAACTGATAGTATTGAGTTGTTAAAACTGTGTTGAATAAAGAAGCATTGCTAAAGATTACTGCAATTAAAATAAAGTACTGAAATTTGATTTTGTGTTAATATACATATGTAAGTACTTATTCAGATTGTTTAATTATAATAATAAACTAATGTAACTTTTAGTTACTCTGTCGTTATAACTATTCTCATTTATTCTCCTTCTTGATAGGTTTAGTTGTAAATGTAAGTAAAACAACCAAAGATTTATCATTAAACCGGAATCTTAAGCTTTAAATTGTCCGTACAGTCCACGAAAGAGATTCTATATCGATTCCAAATATCACAAAATTTTTATTTTCCTTTATATAATTTGCATTATTTTTTAATTCAACTAAAGTTGTTGTACGTTGGCAACTTCTCGCTCTAAATCAGCCATCTTTAACGCCCTTAGAAATGGTGTTGTTCCTTTGAAGAATTTGGTTACCAGTTTTGCACAAAAAAAATGTTGAATTGTAGTAGAAAATTAAGTTTTTCATGTGGAACTTATAATATGGATTATCGATTGTTTTCACATTTTGGATACTTTTTCTAATTTGTTGATAATTTGTTTTCTAAAAGCGAGAATTTGAATAAGTTATTGTAAAAATTGTCAAGTATTTGTATAATGAAACATTATTTGTTAAAATATTAAGTGGAATAAAGCTCTGGGGTTCATTTCGGAAGACAGGATAAACAATTTTATTGGCATTTGCAATACAATATTTTAATAAAATATCCGTTTTTTGATAAAGTATCAAATATATATTTAACCTATGGTTGTATTCTAATGTCCGTTTTTGATAAAGTATCAAAAGTAGTTCTCCATAAAATCATCTTCATAGAAGAACTCCCATTTCTCTTCCGCCTTCAACCGACTCGATCGTCTCGTCAACGTCAATTTTTCGTTTTCTCCGCTCGTCTTTGGAATAAGCTAATTTTATATTCAATATAAATGAATGCATTTTCGTCATATTTGAACATTTTACATTAATTTCTAAAGAATAATAATTATCGAAGAAGTTTGTCTTTATTAATTTTGGCATCCAAAAACATTAAAAATGCGTACTGTGCGCAGGTTTTACCAGCAATTTGAATACAAATTATGATGTTATTAATTTTTTTTTTGTCAGTTTTCATATAAAATTCATAATATTCCAATCATTGTGGTTAAATTTTATGTAAATATCTTCACTCATTTGTACCTTTTCCTAAGAACGGCCTTCTTTTATTCCCGTTTCTCTAATACTTCCAAAATACAACATTGAGCTAAGGGCGTTCTATCTGGCGCTGTCACAACATACAACACCTTTCATTATTCCATCATGCTACAGTTCGCTCTCTAACAAATGCCGTATAAACTGAAGTTTCAACTTTTACTTTACTTTCAAATAGTTTTACGAAATTTCATCGAAATTTTGATATAATATTATTTCAATATGTATATTTTTTACGACGCCAAATGAAGTTACGCCGACAGTACTCGCGTCTTATCAGTGTTCTCCACAAATCGGTTTGTGTTGAAATGCAGCCCTGTGTGCAACGTATAGCTATATTCATGCAACTCTGAATTTTTCGTTTGAATTTGAACTCTCATACAATAAGGACTCAGTAATAAGTGTTAGTCGTGTGTAGTGAGTTTTTTTTTTGGATACAAAAGGCAAGTCAAGTTAAGAAAGAAGTTTTAACCGTTTGCAGCATTCAAAATTTTAAACAATTATTAAATATCAACAAGGGTCATATTCAGTCACTTTGAACAATCACATTATTACGAGTATATAAAAATATATAGAAGAAAATTTCACACACAAAACTGCGTGAAAAGATCTAACTAAAAACTTTGAGGTTCGTGTGAGATATGTATGGCTTTAGCCACTTGGAACTTGCACTTTCTAAAAGGGCTGACAGACGGGCAGGGTTATCTAGATAAGTAGCTTTGATCTGCATTAATTCATGGATAATCCTCTTCCAAATGCGCATAAGCAATCGTATAATTGCACGAAAATTATGTGCATAAGTATTGAATATTGTGATTTCTATATGGCAATGCTGCCACTTTTGACAGAAAAATACTATTGTGAACTAGCAAAATTGCTACAACTGCTGTCAAAAGTGTTTATTATTGAAAAATAAATGCAAATATTAGCAAATTAAACCACATTATAAATTAAAATGCGATTTCTTGTGGGTTTGGAGGATAGGAATTCATGGAATCCGAAAGATTTTTGCAAACTGCTAGGCAAAAAATACACAACAATTTCACCAACAGTACTGCATCATATAGACTTGCTAAAGTTTTATATTCCAAAGCGAACAATGAGATAGCCACTATTTTATGAAGTGGAATACATTGCCTCATATTGCTGTTTACCTTTTCAATGCCCACAACTTTTACACAAAATCGAAATGCATTTGTCTTGAAATGAAAATTTTCTTTGAAACGATTTTCGTCCTTTGAAGATTCATCTCTTTCCCAAAAGTCATTCATGGAATAGTATGCATGTGTATAAATTATTTATATCGTTATAGCAAATAAAATATACTTACACATTTGCATACCTACCTTTCTTTAATGTCGAGAAATATGTAACCACACAAGGCTTTAGCATTCTGCAAAGAATTATTTACTTATGTGCCAATGTTTTGCATATTTTGATTTTATTAAGCAACTTTAAGATAATAATTTTAAGCTTTTTTTAATTCGTTATGATTTTTTGCCATTTAATTAGCTGCCAATCTTATTTTCCTTACTTTCCATGTTCAGCTCAATTTCGTTTGTCAAATCAGCTGATGTCAAAATGCAGATAAGTGTCGTCTGTCAGGCCTAAAATATTATGCAGATATTTGAGCTCGTTTATTTGCATAAGTGTTCCCGTCTGTCAGCCCTTTAATAACAAAGTTAAATTAGCGATAAAATTGCAAATTCAAAAAAAAATCTTAATTAACTCTTTAAAAGTATTCGTTTGCCAAAAGACAGGTGTCTCAGTATCAGCCTATATATCTTTCTCTAAATTGTACACTGCGATGCCAAAATGGATCACCACGAATATATATTATAAATATGTTTGTATGTTTAATTGCACACAAACAACATAAAATTAACGGCAAGTATTGAAGCGATCTGGTGTCGTGGCATCATTAACTTTTAAATATGCCGATATTTGCTTGCGGGTCATGCGAAATCGTTGCAAGGCATACATAAGTACATACTTGACTTCATATACATCAAGCCTTCGCCATATTTACCCACATCAACTGCTGCATCATTTCATTCGCACCGTGGCTCAACGGCGGAAATATTGTCACAATTAAAAATTGACGTTATTTCACTACCTGCATACATATGTACATACGTACGAGTATATATGTATGTAAGGATGTAGCTGCAATGTCACGACTTCCACTTTGCAACGCTTTCGCATGATTTTCTGCGTAACACCTCCATGTCTCGCGTTTATTGCGGTCGAGCAACGCAAAATGTAAATAAGTATGGAAAAAAAAAAATTAAAAAAAATTAATTCGGTCATTTTACCGTTGAGAATTGGAAAAATTGCACTTCGCTTCACTAAGTTTCTTGATGTCCTGCTGTTATGTATGTATGTAAATTGTGGAATTTATAATTGGACGTACATATAAGGCAGTCCTATAGAAAAGTTGGCCATTTTTTTCGATAAAAAATGCGAGTGCGTTTATTGGAACTTCATTCAAGAAATGCAGAATTTGTAGTGTGTAAATTTTATTAAATAAAACTCAACTCTACATTATCAGTTCGAAAATATATCATATTTAGATGCAATGTTTTTCGGAACAAATTTTCATCGTAGGTTGTCGATTGTGGTTTGGAAGGATGTTGGTTTCGCTATAATAACATTTTCAATGCCACTGGTTCGTTAAAAAAAAATTAATTTAATTCACTTGAAACAATAATGTTTAATACATATAACCCAACGGAAACCAACTTTCCCACTCGCATAACGTACGGATGTTTTTTATATATACAAATGTTTGGTGCCGAGTTGTGACAGAAGAAAGTTTGTTAAGCGTCGAGATCCCAAGCTGCTCAGCTACAGAATAAGAATTAATCAGTCGAATACAAAGTTCGAGAAATGCAAAGTAAGAAAATTGGATCGTTAGCTGTTATTAAGAGAGGATAGTACAGTTCTTTTATTTAAAAAAAAGTGAGTCCGATACATCAAAGGTGCTGGAATGATTGTTAAAGTCTCGGCATAAACACCGAAACGGTTCATTCAACTCAAAGTTAGTTCTGCATAGTTTCAAGAAAAGTGGTTTAAAGTTTCTCATTGCACGGGAGGGTACATTAAAATTAATTTACTCTAATAGAAATGGACTTGAGATCCATCCATTGACTAATTTTACCATAAATATTATACCTAACATTTCTCTACGACTCGAAAGAGCACGAAGATTAATAAGTTTCAAACGACTAGTGTAAGAGGGCAGATTGTATGGCGAATACCATCGAAGATTTCTCAAAGCAAAAAGTAACAATTGTTTTTGTATTGACTCTAGTTGGTCTGAGTGGACCTGATAACGAGGATTCCAAACTATGGAACTATACTCCAGTATTGGTCTTCGAGTCATTGTTAGCCCTGCGGATATAGGATACTGGAAGTAAGCCTTCCGTCCATCGCACATAGTCCATTTGCGAGTTTTAACCTAGTTCAGCAATCTATCATGTTTAGGGTCCCGAAGAAATGCATCAGGCACGGTAAGTTATCGGAGCTTTCGTCGTGGTGACTGTAGTTCCGACTGTGCTTTGGCTTGCTTTTAATTTGGCGAGTCCCGAGCTCTGTGCATAACTAGATCCAGCGGCACTTAAACCATATATGTCGAAGTGGCCTCACCAGGTTCGACTTCTCACTTGAAGTCACTCCTAAGCGGTAGTTGAGGAGCAACCGAGATACTTGGATGAAACCAAACTGAAGTCGCGAGCTGCGTGTAGCGTATGCAAAGAAATCGTTCTAGTTACTTTCAAGCCAATGAGAGTGACAAACCCTCCATTGATGTTTATTATTTATTATTATTTTTAAAAACATTTAGTATTTTTTTAAATTTAAATTACTTACTAGTCATTTGATGTCGGCTTAAAAACTTTTCTTGGCACATAACAAAGTTGAAAAAGCTAAGCCAAATATTCTGCGATGTGTAAGTCTAACTAGAAAAATATATATTAATTATACTGAAGTATACATATTGTCGATTTTACGCCAAGTAACATTAAATACATTTATTTATTATAATAAATGTATATTTATTTATATTTTCAATAAATGCTCCAAACTAATCCAATTTATTTTATTTTTTTCCTACCGATACGCTTTGTTGTCATTGATTGATGCTATTTTGAAAACGAAAAAAAACATTGCATTTGGAATTGCAAATAACTTTGATGGCTGCTGCTATTTTGGTTGGCTGTGCTCATGAATTCGACATCGATGTTTTCCTGTATCGCTCTTGGACACCGGCAATGCTTCAAAAAAAAAAAAAAAAACAAAAAAAAAACATTGCTTTTGCTGTTGTTGGCCCATCGAATGCAGCCAAACTGGATGGCGTGAAAACGTATATGCGTATGCGTCGTGTGCCCAATCATTTGCAGGTGAAAGTCATTAAATGGTTCGATTACCTGTGGCTGACCCAAAAATGTTCTGACGAGGAGCGAGCTGTATCCTGTCTTCCTGATAAATTAAAGGTAAATATGGTCAAACACATTTCAACACACTCAGCCACTTGCCAATGCACTAGCCCATATATACTCGTAATACATGAATGCAATGTGCAAACGCCTATGTGTAGGCTACTCTAATATTAGTGGTGCGCAGATATCAACGAAATTGCATCGCTGCGGCTGCTGCTGCGTACCTCTGGCTAAAGCATTGCTGCAGGAAATCTAAATGGCATTGCATACTCGTATGACCAACTCTTGGTTAAAGGACACTGCACACATTCACATACATACATGCATACATACATATGTACATACAAATGTTCAAATCGACATTTCGCATCCTATCGGATGAATTACTTACTCATACTCAGTTGTTGGTGATTTTGCAACGGACATTCGAAGTTGGCATCGTTTGGAAATTCAATTTTTTATTTTTGTGTGAAACTACGCATACGTGCTAGTGTGTTGGTGATGTAATGAGCTGGTCTCTGCACCCACACACGCCCACACGCAAACGCATTCACCGCAGCTCACTTAGCCCAGCGTGTACTGTTTTTAACGCTTTCACAACCGAATTGCCATTGCATTTAAGTTGATTTACGTTTGTAATTGCATTTTTGAAATTTCACATTTTCAGTATGTACGTATTTCCCACTACGATTTTAATCTTCATTTTTTATTGATTTCGAAACAATTTCACTCTATCCATAGAAGCCACTAAATAATTCACTTTCAAATGTTTATTGCATATTTACAGGCTGAAATAGCAATTAACGTCCATTTAGATACACTTAAGCGAGTTGAAATTTTTCAAAATACCGAAGCGGGTTTCCTATGCGAATTGGTGCTACGTCTGCGGCCGGTGCTCTTCTCACCCGGTGACTATATTTGTCGGAAAGGTGAGTGAAAATTGTAATGCTTGTGAGTATATACTTAGCAAATATATATTCCAGCCAATAAACAAATGTGCATTTATCTAGTTATCAAATCCCTCAGGGGCTGTGTAAATGTTAATTAATAGCGCCGCGTTGGTTCAATTTTCAACTTGAAATTATGCTTACAGCGATTCGCGTGGTTAGAATTTTGAAAAAAAAAAAAATACTTATTTGGCACATCAACGAATGAATATAAAAATATACGAAGTACGTAGTTCTCTTGAATCTAGTAACTAATATTTTTTTTAGTTTAAAAGTTTATGCTTTTTTGTTACTTCTGATTAAGACAAAAAAAAATTGCCTTAATCCGCTGTTATGATTTATGTAATGAAATTCTGTTGTTTTTTTCTGTAATCTTTTGTGCATTAGTTGATTGCAGTCATCGAGCTGCAAATCGAAAATGTTAGTCATCGTTCTAGTGTTTCTTTTTTATAGATATTTGTGTATTTAAATTAACAATAAAAACGATGTTACAACATAGTCTGAACCAATTCGTATAATGTTTTAAAATTGGCGTAGATACAAATTTTTTGATCTATAAAACTGTCGTCTCAACTTTTCTAAGTCTACGTTGTAATTTATGAAAAAAATAATTATTTTCTTTTTAATTTTGTGACTTCAAAACTTGGTTAGAGCAAGCTTAATATATATTTTTTTTTAATTCACACGGCTTGTCAGCGACTATATATTATATATAAAATTAAAGAATTTATAGACATTCTTTGATTATTTATTTCAAAAATTCCACGCAAATGTATTAGTCAATGAATGTTAAATTTAATAAAATTACCACTTATATAAATATTTTATATAATAAGTTCTTAAAAAAAGTCAGCGATTATAAGCTAATGTACTTAAATTCGAGTTAAGTTAGACAATTTTTTCAATTTTAGAATTAAATTTAAAATACGCGTTTTAGGCTTAAGTTTGTATGTTTTTTTTTTTATCTGGCTTCGAATTGGGCCCAAACCATTTTTTGCTTGTTCTGAGTCAATTTTGGAATTTTTTTAAGTCTGCAAAAAATTATTTAAGAATGGTCCCGAACTAATTCCTAAATTGATTTAAAAACTAGCAAGGGGTTTATATTTTTTTAAGAACTTTAAACATAAGTTTCAGTTCAATGTTGTTTGACCTCTGCTTGAACTTGAATGCACCCCTTCAAAAAAAACGTAAATTCAAACGGTTGGCAGGATCCCGTACATACAATCAATTTGAAACAGAAAATTCATAAAGAATTTATTATTGGTATCCCCTTGTTTATCTCGTCTGATACAAGGTTTTTCAAAAATTAGAAAACTTGGCAAAATGGTTGAGTTTTAAACAAAAAATTTTTTTTCCCCGTGTTTTTGTTTAGATAAAAAGGGTAAGTTTTGTAAAAATGCAAAATTGAAAAAAGCTCGATTCAGACGATAGCGGTTCGTTTTTCGAACATTTCCCAAATTGTTCCAAGTCGTTTGATAAATTAGTCTTTAGGATATCTTGCCAACCAGTTGCAAAAACACAACGTTTTGTAAATTGCTTTTAAAGACTGAAGTGGATGAAGTAGATGGACGCGCGCAGCCATGTTCAAAGCTGTCGGAAAACTTAATTAATCTGTATTCCGTTAAAACCTTTTCGGAGTGTATTTGTAAAATGTTTAAGAGTAGAAAAATGCAAAAAATTTTAATGTTTGAACCACATTTGTAGAGGACCCGCTTAAGAGAAGAGAGATAAAATATAAAAATACCTTTCTTAAATTCAAAGTTTTCAATCAAATATGAAAATAATTAAACAGCCATTTTTTATGTCATACATCCTTCTAATATTCACTTCTCAGAGAAAGTAATGAGAAGATATTAAATGAATTCTCAACACTTTGGTGATCCAAATGAAAGAACTCGCAAATATAAAAAAAAACATTTTTTGGCCTGGTAAATTAAACCTTTATCATATAGCAATTAATGAAATATATAAGAAATTTATTTAAAATACAAAAAAATGTTTGAAATACCAATACAAAAAACTCTTGTGAAAAAATATTTTGTATTGGTAATTAAAACACTTTTTTAGCAACAAGTTTTTATAATTTGTGTTTGTATTTAACAAAATTGTATCTGGTTAAAAATCAGCAAAAACTTTACAAAACTATTATTTTTTCTACCAACAAAGCAACATTTTATTGACTTAGACTCGTAAGCCATAACTCCACCAGCTTTTTAACTTCAGATAAATATCCAAACGAAATAGCAAGAGAATGCGAGTATAACTCTTTTATTTAGTACGCAAATCTGTGTTTATGTAGCAGCTTTAAATAGCTCACTTTTACTAAACCAAAATATTTATCTTTTCATCTCTTCTACTTGCTGCAATTTGACAACAACACCATTTAATCGCTGTCCACTGACCAATTGCATGGCTCTTCGTTGATCTGTGGCGCCACTAATAACCCTGCCACCTATGACGACAATGACTGTGGCGATGCAAAATGGCTGCGACTACAACAACAAAACTTCTTCTCCGCTATGTGAACTCGTTAAAAAAAATGTGTGTTCCAAAATTTTGAAAATTCTACGATACTAACGAAAAATGCAACAACGAAACTGCACAATCACGAAAATTGTGTTGCTCATACATACGAATCAATGGGCGCATCGTTGCACTGATATTTTGGTGACTAATTAACTGTTCGCTGCATTTTTGGCCACGAAATTTTGATACCAAACAAACTGTCAAACAATGCTGGCTACTTTTGTGTCCAATGCAAATGTCTACACAAATTCGGCGCCACTGTTGACGGCGATAATGAATGGTCTGTTGGCTGGCAACAACTACGAATATTCGAATATTTTATGTCTGTATGTGATTGGTAATGCTATTGCAAAAACAACAATAACACCACCCACGACCACCACCAACAACAACAACAATTAATCATGCGCTTAAACATCTTAACATCACCGCCGTTGGGTATATCGCACGCCATTTGTTATGCAACTCTTGGAAACTTGGCCGCTGGAAATGATCTCCATCCACTTGACCGACGCACGCACATTCTCAACACTTGTCCACCGCAAATCACTGAAACGACCAACACAACCAACACAAACACACTCAAACACGCTCAAACCCACTGCAACGCATTTAATGTACGGAACTGCCCGGATATCGTCACCAATGAATGCTACACCCAACCACTCTGTGTACAAACGAACCTGACCGTCATACGTCATCGTCACTCTAATCTGCTGGCAACTACATTTGTGCTAATTAACCACGTGCACCAATCGACAATCGCCACCCCCCTCCACCCTTGCGCCTATGCGCTTCCTTTCGCTATGTCTGCTCGCCACACTGAATCATTAAAATTGGCGCTCACTTCCAGGCGAGGTTGGCAAGGAGATGTACATAGTGAATCGTGGCCGTCTGCAGGTGGTCGCCGATAATGGGAAGACGGTGATGGCGTCGCTGAAGGCAGGTTCCTATTTTGGCGAGATTAGTATACTGAATATGGGTACAGCAGGTAAAGAACTTGGTAAATATCAGTTTTAGTGCGCCAGGCGGAACAATATACACGTAAATAAGAATGTGTTTTTTTTTTGTGGAAATTTTTATGAAATCCCTTAGCAGTTGTTGATAACCCTTCAAAGAAAAGAGAAAATTATAAAAAAATACGAAAACACTTCCATTTATAAACATAGTTGTGTAGCTGCTTCAAATCCTCTTCCTTTCAATTATCTTTTGTAAATCATACACATACAAAGCAACAACACTTTCGGCTGCATACGATTTAGAAATAATTTCGTGTTGCTTGTGTGTGGTAAAATATTTGTGATAGACTGTTTATGTTGTTATGATTCACGTAAGTGAACTAAATAATTTTTAATCTTTTTTATCTTCTTAATATTATTACGTTTAACATAAATATGAATTATTTTTCCAAAATAATAACTTACCGACCATGAATTCTGTTAGAGAAGAACGAAAATATAAGTAATTCGGAGTTTTGAAAGTTTTCGAAATGCTCAGCAATTCTGAAATTTAACCCACTTGCAAAAAAAGTACATAAATTTCATTAGGTGGAAAAATGTTACTCATACGCCGTAGGTTACCCACATACCATACATTCAGAAACGAGTACGATCACCCACTTATATTCTTAAAAAAGATGTAAATTTTCAAAACACCGACTCCTGTAATTTTTCTTTTGGTATTCTCTACCAGAATAATTTGTCGGAATCGTGATATCACTATTAGATACTATTTATTTTACTGTAACAGAAAACTTTAAATAAATAATCCACTCAAAAACAGATATAATAAAAAAATATTTAAAAAAAATTACTATAAATTTCGCAAACACAGTGTTGGTTATGAATTTTGCACACTTTCTTTTACGAATAAATATATGACTTTGACTGGCACACATTTTTGTTTTTATACAGCATTTGTGTACATAATAGTTGAACCGTATAGAATCAATATAGTTTGCAAAACACCAAATGTAAGGGATGATTGGTAGCTAGGTATTAATGTACATGTAGATCAAGATGAGGTTTGTGAGATTTTCTTTAATGTTCTTAACGTTACAACTCTGTTTCTCTTTTATACTGAAAAATATTAAGAAATCGAAATTGAAATTGGGATACTTTTACTTATACAGGAACACACGCTGACTTTGATCTTCACGGCTATTTAACCACTCGATATGAGATCTCTTGAGTTTTTAATAAAAATTTCTATATTTTTAAGCAGAATAAAAATGGACTTCCATTAAATTTTTAAACTTTCAAGGCCAATTACATATTTAACAAATTGTGCCAGTATTAGTTTTTCTCCTAGAGTAAACGACGAAACTTTAAAAACATTTTTCTGCAAACGTAATAATAATTACTATTTAGGAAAATATGTTTTTCATAACTTCAAAACAATTTAAAAAAAAAAACAGCATTTAAAATTTACAAGTTCCACTTAAAATATGTTAACTAAATGTGAATGTTTTTATTTATATTTTTAAAAAAGCATTTAATAAGAAAAATATCCCTAAAGAAAAAAATGTATTAGATTCACTTGTATTGTTAATTAGTATTTTAAAATTTTGTCACAGCTCGCAGCCAAAAAATGTATTGCATATTTAGTAATTAGAGAAGGTGAAAACAAATAGTATGCTTTTAATCATCGGACTTATAACAGCTTGAAGACAAATGTGTAAGTCAGTACAATAAGAAATTAGATTAAAGCTAATAGAAAACTTTAAACAAGTTTTTAGATTACCGGTTATATCTTTTTTTTTTATTATTTAACTCAGTTAAAATAAGATTTATTTATGCTCAAATAACTAGTTGACTACCAAATAAAAAGGCCAATAGGCACCGCATTATGATTTTAGGGAAGACTGGCAAAACACCGGTCAGAATTATTTATTCATTCAGAAAGATAATATAAGATACAATTTTCAAAAGACAACTTTACTCTTTATTGGCGATTTGTGAACGGTAATAAGAAAAACATGTAAAAAAAGCTCTCTTCGGCTATGCCGAAGGCTTCACACCTTTCATGAATGGAAGAATTGAATGAGAGCCTTAATAATATTACATTAATTCGATATTAGTGATTTTGACAGCTATAATAGTCCTAACAATAATTAATATTTGTGGAAAATTGCAAGTCTTTAGCTGATTTAAAGAGGGAGTTTTGGCCCAAAATGCAAGTTTTGAACTATCGGTGGTATGGCAGCTATATGTTTATTTATCCGATTTAAATGATTTTCACTGCTAAAAATGTTCTCATAATAGCTATTATTTTTGAAAAATTGCAAGACTTTAGCTGCTTAAATAAATGTGTTTTCGCGGTAAATGAAATATCTGTTATATATCTATATAGAATAGCGGGCCCTCTTGCAAAATTTCAAGCTACTTGCTGCTTTAATGAAGGAGTTATGAAGCAAAATATAATATCTGAACAATCGGCTCCTATATACGTTATAGTCATCCGATCTAGCCGCTTCCGACAAATGTATAATAAATTATAAAAAGACACCTGACTGCCAAGTTTCATTCAAATAGCTTAAAAACTGAGAGACTATTTTGCGTTCAAACAGACGGTCAGATGGGCAGACGGACAGAAGGTAGACGGTCAGATGGGCATACGGACGGATATGGCTACATCGACTCAGCTCATCATCCTAATCATTTTGGTATACTTTTTAATGTGTCTAACTCTTCTCCTTTTGGTATTTACAAACATCGGACGAAAGTTAATATACCATTTCCATGAAAAGTATAATAAATAATGAAAATGAGTTCCACCATCGCTTCTAATTACAGTTTTAAAACCTTTGAACTTTTAAATTTAATTTTATAGGAACATGTGCTAAATTGCTCAAATACTCGTATGTCACCACATATTAATTAGTAATTGAAAATAAAATAAAGTTAATACTGCTGACAGGCGGGCATTAACTCATGCATAATCCTCTTCCAAATGTGCATAAGCACTTGTATAAATGCACGAAAATTATGTGCATAAGTACTGAATATTGTGATTTCAATATGGCAATGCTGCTACTTTTGACAGAAAAATACTATTGTGAACTAGCAAAATTGCTACAACTGTTGTCAAAAGTGTTTCTTATTAAAAAAAATTGCTGCAAATATTAGCAAATTACCAAATTATAAATTAAAATGCGATTTCTTGTGGGTTTGGAGGATAGGAATTCATGCAATCCGAAATATTTTCGCAAACTGCTTGGCAAAAATCCACAACAATTTCACCAAAAGTAGGTACTGCATCATCATAGACTTGCAAAAGTTCTATATTCCCAAGCGAACTATGAAATAGCTACTACTTTATGAAGTGGAATATATTGCCACATATTGCTGTTTACCTTTTCAATGCCCACAACTTTTACAAAAATTTTTCGAAATGCATTTGTCTTGAAATTAAAATTTTCTTTGAAACGATTTTCGTCCTTTGAAGATGCATCTCGTTCCCAAAAGTAGCTATAGCGATCATTCATGGAATAGTATTCATGTGTATAAATTGTTTATATCGTTAAAGCAAATAAAATATACTCACACATTTGCATACCTTCCTTTCTTTAATGTCGAGAAATATGTAACCACACAAGGCCTTAGCATTCTGCTAAGAATTACGTACTTATGTGCCAATGTATTGCATATTTTGTTTTTATTAAGCAACTTTAAGATAATAATTTTAAGCTTTTTTTAATTCGTTATGATTTTTTGCCATTTAATTAGCTGCCAATCTTATTTTCCTTACTTTCCATGTTCAGCTCAATTTCGTTTGTCAAATCAGCTGATGTCGAAATGCAGATAAGTGCCGTCTGTCAGGCCTAAAATATTATGCAGATATTTGAGCTCGTCTATTTGCATAAATGCCCCCGTGTGTCAGTAGTTTTATAAACCAATAAGAGCAAATTATCTGGTTTTGAGTGGATTGCACAACAAAAAGTAGTAATAAACTGCACTTTGATATTTTAAAACACGCAGAACTTATGTTGAATGTAGTAACTTGTATTTTGTTTTTCACTTTTTACTACTTGAAATTAAAGTTAGCTTTAAAAAACAATGTTTAAATTTTTATTTTTGTAATAAACATTTTGCACTTTAAATTATGTTTAAAAGTAAAAATTATTTTTAAGGAAAATTTGATTTTGAGTTATTAAATTGGTTTAAGCGCTACTAAAAAAATTTCAACTTACTGAGATACAAATTTTAATTAATTCCTTTTGAGGACTTAAGTCTTACTCTAATACTTACATATCTATGCCAGAAAAAACTATTTGTTTTTTAAAGAATTCTTTTATGTTATGCAACAAATAAGAAACGATAACAAAAACGCCAACAAAAGTTGTGTTGATAACGATGACGATTGCATGTAAGTTCAAAACTTTTTTTTTTACTGATTAACTTAATCAAAAAAGCAAATAATAAATTTTCCAATGCTTATGTTTATACTTTTATAGATATACATACATTTTTTTATTAATAAGATTACGGTGCCAGGTGAAGATGGGTTTCTGCCAGCTAAATTTCGGTGCACGCTGAAATCCATCACCAGTACTGAGTAAACAGAAATACACTTTCTTCAAAAATTATAGCGCAAATGGCACTTTATTTATCCACCAATTATTTAAAACTATTTTTCAATTAAAACATCGTTAATTCTCGTTAAAACACAATCAAAACCACTTTTTAAATTTTATAAAACATGTAGAAAGAAAAATCAAAATTTAGAATTTTTACCAAAAAATTTTTTAGAGATTTTGGGAGTATGCAATTTTAGTACAACTAAGTGCAAGTTTCCGAGTTGGTAGCGGTGCGTGCTATAACTTGATATGCCGGTGAGTTCGAGGTTCGAATCTCAGTCAGGGCAAGCAAAATCTTAATAATAGAAAACGTTTTTTCTAATAGCGGTCACCCCTCGGTAGGCAATAGCAAACATCCGAGGGTATTTCTGCCATGAAAAATCTTCTCATTAAATATATCTGCCGTTCGGAGTCGGCACAAAAACTGTAGGTCCCTATATTTGTGTTAGAATATAAAGACGCACACCACAAATGGTAGGAGAAGCTCGGCCAAACACTGAGCTATATAGTGTACGCGCCAAAATTATATATTATATATAAGTGCAAGTTTCTAGTGGCTTCGAATTAACACTAATTTTTAACATTTTTTTTTTTACTAAAGCTCTTTTGCAATTCCTTTAATATACAAAACCATCGCGGTTTTAAATTTGTACGGAGAAAACGGCCAGTAAAAAACTTCTCAAAAATCAGTAAAACCTTGTAGATACTTGAAACTTGAACTTTCTCAGACTAAAATGTAATGCTCTAAAAAATTCAAACCTTTTTTTTTATAAAGATCGAGATGTTGTTAAATTATTGTACATTCTGTAAATAGTTTATAAAATGGGTATTTATGGGTTTTCTTAGAGAATAAACAATATTTGACTTAAAAAGTAATTTTTATTAGTAAGAAGAAAAAGAAAGTGGCCAATTCTATCAATATGTAGTGGTGCTATAATTGCTGAACAGAATAAATATTTGTTATTTATTTTAATGAAAGTCGATACTCGTTCCTGCCAAAATATACCGAAATGCAATTCTTGAACTACGTCTGCGTTTTTTTCTCTTTTTTAACGGCATCGTGTGAATTATACATATTTTCATGTTTAACGCTCAGTGGAATTATACAAAAACCACCTACCGACTAGATTCTCCTGTTTATTTTTCTTTACTTTTAAATTGAAAATTATAAATAATTAAAACTTTTCAATATGTCTTTGTTGTACAATTATTTTTAGCAATATTAATAGTTAAGCAGGGTCTTTAAGAAGAAGTGTAGAATATATATATATCTATGGTATAATGCATGCATGCATTTCAAATTTATATATTTTTTATATGTAAGAGTATCTCATATCAATCGACTAATTTGCACACATTGCATTATTTTAAAATGTGCTGATGCAAATTTACGCTCAATTTTTTCGCTCGACATAATAATTGTAATTGTACTTAATGAAAAGATTGCAAAAAAATTATGCGTAACGTATTAAATCAGAAAAAATATACACATGTAGTGCATATCTTTGCATTGCACATTGTTGTTCATGCAAAAAAAAGAGATAGTTTCCCAACCAATTAAATATTTGTCCCAATTATGGTATTTATTATTCAGTTCATTATTATTTAAACAAATTTAAATTGTATTTTATTTACAATTTTTTTAATATACATTTTTGTAACAATATTTATGGCAGTAAGGTTTTTTTATTATTCATATGTGGACTTACGTAGGTGTTAAGTATTAAAATATTCACATGATAACGAACACACTCTTCTAGTAACCTCATCTAGGATCTAAAAATTTTAGATCTTATTTTTTAAACAATGCAAGATACACATAAAAAAAAACGATGCATTCTCACTTTTTTCATCTTGCATGAAAAATTTAATAGTTAAAAAAAGTGATTCAACACCATTGCACTCCAAACCGGACATTTGATCTATTTTCATGTGAATGGATGTAGCAAAATACCAAAAAAAGGAAAGCACTAACTCACATTTTTATTTTAGGTTCCATGAGCTTTTCCTTAATTTTCAGGGATATTCTACTTTTTTTGAATTTATATTAAATTGGAGGGAATATGTTAAGGTTATTTCAATAAAGCTTACCATCTGCTTACGATGATATTAATACCCAATACGTAAAAAGGGAGTCGATTTATTGGAATAGTTACAGCAAAAAAAAATTCACCTCGATGGTGGCGTAATACAGATATTTGGGTGATGGGGAAAGTGAAAATATCACCTTTCCCCTCAACGCGGCATCATTCGAGTATTCTTATAAATGAATAAGCGAACTAAAAACTCTTAGGACTTTGGCGTCTTATTTAATATTTACGCGTTATCAGAGACAAAAGGCACTTGGTTTGATGAATAACTGAGTGAATATGTTAAAATAGTTGGTGAACTCTTATAGTTTCGAACCTTAAAGGAAATTTGAGTTGGTTGTTTGCCATTATATTTAAAACATATGTGGATTAATCACACATAAATGAAAGCGCAAAATCCCAAGAGAGCTTCGACCCTTAGGTGTCGTCCCTTGCAGATAACCACACTTGTTCACATAATTATTAAATTGTTCAAGCATTGCTTTATTTTGTACA
Source organism: Philophylla caesio (assembly GCA_963971545.1). Classification (NCBI taxonomy): domain Eukaryota; kingdom Metazoa; phylum Arthropoda; class Insecta; order Diptera; family Tephritidae; genus Philophylla; species Philophylla caesio. The sequence goes on along the minus strand of OZ020606.1, from coordinate 95,232,876 downwards.
AACATAATTGCCACTGCTTAAGTTATCCAATGTGAATATGTCAATTCGGCATTAATCGTAAAATAACTGTAATTTAATTGGATTATAATTACAGGCGCAATGTGGCGTATACGCAACAAAAGCGAATTCGAAATTGCAAGCATAATTGCTTCAAGTACAAATGTATGTACGAATATACATATGTATGTATATGCGAGTACAACGCACTGTGTGTATATCTATTTTTACACATTTACTAATTCTCTTACAACTCGGTAATTTCGCTCATTATCAGTTTGCAATCGATAACGATAGTACAGAACATAAAGTAATCAATTTTATATAAACAAATAATTGCATTTTCCTATTAAAATGCAGCCATGCACATTTCCTTTTATTTTCTTTTTTCCGTTTTATTATATTACATACATATAAGTACATATGATTATGCGTACTTTTATTTCGTTGTTTTAATCGTTAATGAAAATGGAAAGCAATTTCAAGCCTCTCTTGCAAGTACAAACTTATATGTATAAAGTTTTCATGAACTCCACTGAATGGCATTCAATCGGGATAATTACTAGCAGGCACTTGAGTGAAAGGTACATTACGAGTATATATATGTACATTATATATAAATAAATATATGTATTTATATACAAAAGGATGCATGAGTGATACCTAGATTCGTCTTTGTGCAAAATCATTCGAAATTGCATTATATATTTTTAACTCACAATCATTGAATCAACAAAGTCTCTTTTTCCTTACCGATTTTGGAATAATACTCTAAATAAATGCAAAACTTTGGTATGACCTCAGCGGTTTCAAATTTGAGTCAAGTAGAAACTACTCTAACATTTCGGAGCACATCAAGTTTAATATGAAGAAAGAATTGATATAACATTTTTTGAATATATTTATAACATCCAGGATATAGCATAGTTCAAGCTTTGATCATTTTTGAAATTGATAGCAGAGAAAACAATTAATAACAATTTGTTAACTAGAAACCCTTTTAAATATAAAGTCCTCGGGTCAAATTGTACACTCTTTTTTGCCGAACTTGTACTTGAAGTAGTGTTATACGTCTTTAGTTTATAACTCAATGGAACTTAATTTCACGCCGACAGAGCATATTTTTTAAATACTCGTAGAAACATTTTCAAGGCAAAATGTACAAGCATCGGCAGAGATTTGAACCCATAATATCATTGGCCTACTAAGAGTTCACAAAAATAGCTAATAACAAAGTCTGAATTATTGTGAAAAATGTTTGCAATTATCTCTTGCGTATAAGTTTTTGCTGTAAAAACGATTCCATAACCAACTTTTCGTAAAATTGTCCAAAATAATTGCGAAAGTTTAACAAGCGAAAACGTGTACTTAAGAAATTAAAAATATTTGGGTTAAAAAATTGCATACTCACATTTTTGGAGTTTCAAATGAATTGCCATAAATATAAATACTAAGTAAATTTATTAATTATTTTACATGCATTTTTTGTTAAGGTACTACAATTTTTATAGAAAGTATTTAAAAATAAAATTTGTCATGAGCAACACTTCCGCTAGAGCCAGAAAATCACCACGTGCTCAATTATATGGGTCACAGCTACCCTTTACTTTCCGTTTTTGATTAGGACTTTTCATAAAAAAAAGTAATGTAAAAAGCGTTCTGAAAGTATATTTAAACGGAAGTCCGGTTGCTGGTTTTTATCAACCTCTTCGAGTTTGTCAATTATTACTTTTTTTTTAACTTTTACAATTTTGCAGCTGCTGTTGCTACTTTACAATTTATCTTCATTTACATATTCGCTGGCGCATTAATATTTTTAATTAATTAATTAATTTAAAGGTGCGGGAGTTGGATCAAGTATGTGTGCAAGTGTTCTGTTAACATGCATACATACGTATAAATACGGTACCTATTTATGCTTTGCTATATAACCGTGTACATTTATGTATGTATGTATGTCTGTACGAGTATTTATGTGTGGAAAAGCTACATGTGGCTGTAGAACGACCGATTCATTAATGATGACAGCAACAATTAATAAAACAAAAGCTGCTGTCACCACGTAAGAGTACTCATATAAGCACCAGGCACTCATTTACATTCATTAATATATATGTAGATATATTTGGTATGTATATGTACTTACATATTCACTTGAAAAGTAAACATACAGCAAATCGAATTGTCTGAGAAATATCATTTAACGCTTTTGTCAGACTGAGCAATGTTTGGCCGAGCTTCTTTCCTATGGCTATTGCTTTCAAATAATCATTTGAGACTCCGACGGCTTTTGTGCTAGTGGACGCCTAACTAAATATTATTAAAGTAAAATGTACCTTCTGTTAATATAATGTTTAAAATTATTAAAAATTTTGAATACGTTTCGAGTGTGCAGTTGAGTAGTTTCTTAAATGTTTGTAGATAAAAGACCAAGTTTTGAGCGGCTATGAAACTTAGTTCTGGTTTTAAAAACTATAGTTAAAAACACATAAATTTGTTTAATGTGAGATTGCACATTTTTTTCCAAAATATGCTTTAAATTTATTTTATAAGGAAGACAGTGTCAGACAACGTAAGCTAAATTAAATTATCAAAAATTAAAATATTAATATAAATAATGTTTTTAAACTGTCATCTGAACTTTTGTAGTCAAACATTGTTGCAGAGAAAAGGTTTCGTCGTGCAGGTGAAGTTATCGAATTGTGGAATAAATTACTCCTCTCTGCAATAGTTTTTTTTCTAAAAGCGTTCACACCTTGACAGATAATGGCGAACCCCCGAAGGCATTTCTGCCATGAAAAATATTCTCATAAAATACATCTGCCGTTCGTAGTAGGCCAAAAACTCGGTGAAATGTTGAGACAAATTATTAATATTATTTGTCCGCCATCTGCGGCTTGACCTAAAGAATGAAAAATTAGATCGCAAATTGTGCCAACATTTCTGCCTATTTTTATGAGAGCAAGTCGGGAGTGTTGCCTCCAAAATAGAATATGTTTGAAGAAAATCGCTTAATTACTTCAATAGACATTTTTTGCAACTCATAAATTGCAACAACATAATTTTCTGGTTTTGTTTTTTCTCAATCTTTGAATAGGATGTATTCTAGTCAAGCTTCGGATTTTCTGGTATGCTCACGCAATTTACCTTATACGTTTGCCGAATGGTAATAGGTAAAGGTAAGTATTTAGCTACCCAAAGTCAGTTGTTAACGAAAGTCGTCTGGTGTCTTCAGATATTATGTGTATCGCGAAGAATTCGCGAAGTCTTCATCCCAAAACCGGCAAAGTGAAGCAAGAGTTGGTCCTGAATTCCACAAATTATATATTCATTTAGCACCTGTTACGATAGAACTAATGAAAGTAAGCTCTATGCAGAGTTCAAGACTACACAAGCGCTCTAGTTCACTGACTAACCAATTAATTACAAATACATACGAGTATGGACATATGCAATAGTCAGATAGGCAAATACTCTGCATTTGATGTTCTTGTTTTGCTTTTATATAACATAATGTAAGAGTGCGTTTGTACATATATTATCATAATTGAATGTGTCTGTTTATTCACGCTTGAGCACATTTGGTTCAATTGCTCATTGACAGCGAATTATTGATGCAACCGCTTTTCCGCTGCAGGTGCTCGAGTGTTTTTGTTGATATGTATGAACATACATAATTGTCATTACGTTGCTTAATAACAATTATGTATTGATAATAAATACTTGTGAATGAGATATGTTTATTGTCGTAGTGAATGAGTTAAAGCATTTATATATTGAAGTGAATTAAATAAATGATAAATATTTTGATAACTTATGCGCAGGATGAGCTGCGAACTTTACGAGTTATATATGTATGTGAGTAGTATGCAAAAATATGTACAAATGTATTAATGAGTACGTACATACATATGTATGTACATTATAGTCCTAGAGGGAAAATTTGTTAAAATTCAACAAAAAAAAAAGCGAATTAAAATAAGAACCCTGCATATGGAAGAACACCAAACGCGAGCGTAATTAAGTAATAATACCAGGGTGCACGTCACGTGTGCACAGAATATAGTATACAGACACAGGCACAAATAAATCAGAGTAGATGGAAACATAAATGTTGATAAGAATAAAAAAAAAAACAGAAATCGATTACCTGTGTATATATCCATCCGTGCATACAATAACTTGAGTTGAAATTGGGACAACTTAATGAAACTGGGAATACTGAATGAATGGAACTTTGTCCAAGGTTAAGTTGCTATTTACAAAACGCGAAGTCGCACGAAAGCCACGCCCACCTCTCATAGGATCGTATTGCTGAAAATATATAAACTTCTTATTTCTGAAAACTGAAAGAGTTTCATTATTTAGGTTGGTATTTGAACGACACAGATTGAATATTTTGAATTTAGCGAAATTACTGGAAAAAGAATTTCGAATGTTCACAAATTGCGAAATGGAATTATTTAAATAAAATTTTTAAACTTAATAAGATGTCAAATGCATATAAGGTTATCATTTCGTAGAGAAGTAGAGATATATAACGTTTGTAATGTTTGTTGTTGTTTTCTTTTTTTGTTAAATTTGCTTCTTAAAATAATTGTAATTAAATTACATATTCGTTTAGCGTTAACAAAAACCCGGTCTGTGGAAATTCTGAAATTCTGGCAAGATAAGTTTTTATACCAGTATTAATATGCCTTTGTGTTCATAATTCAGAATAGCAATTACAGTTCTAACATACATATAAGCTTAGTACGAAATTTTGCAAAAAGTAGAGACCAACTTTTAAATATTTGTTAAAATTTTCGAGTTCCTAACTGTGCCGAGTAATATCATTAAATAAAATATCAATATTGCGGGCAGAATTGGAATAAAGTTGGCACCGGTCTAATTCCGAATATGTTATTGGCAGTACCTCTAATATTTCCACACATTTTTTCACATAGAGTTGATGTGATCACAAAACAAACTTGACAAGTGAGGACGGAAAATCCCTCCAACATACATCAATAGATATGACGTTAAAGTTGATGAAAAAAAATTCAAGTCAGTTATTTTATTAACCAGCTTTACAGAAAAAACAAACTCAAAGGTAAGACCTTATACAAAGTTTGTAATATTAACAAAAATACTTTAAAAATTGCGATCTTTTAAAAAATATATTCTTAGATAGTGCCACTTTTACTGGTTTGGCACCTTTTTTTTTTATTTTGTTAGAATTATGTAAATAGGATAAAAAAAACCTAAAATATTTAAATTTAATTTTCATAAAGCAACTGAAAAATTTCCATTCAACTGGATACCTATTTAAAGCAATTCAACTGTATTAATACAATCTGGGTTGCTGCACCCATTTACGTTGTAGATACAAATCAGGGACCGTAATCCTTATTATCAAAGAAATGTGTATTTAATCAATATTTTAAGATTTTTAAAATTCCCATCAAAAGTAATAATAATTTTTTGATTTTTATTGCTTTGTTCAAGAAATAATCATTATTTTAATTATGAGTGGTAATTATTTGATTGAACTTGATTATTTTTTTATTATATTTTTTTTCATCAAAAGTAATGATTATTTTTCGAATTTTTTTTTTTTTATTAAAAATAAAATTCGTTTCTTGAGCGTTGTTTTATAGCTCAGATATAAAAAATGATCTTTTTTACTGGGTGTAAGCAAGTATACATACGAGTATGCATAAAAGTAGATAATTTTATTACTTGACTTTATTTGTAAAACGAAAAACTATTAAATTTCATAAATTACTTCAACTAACCGTGTTACTTAAGCGCTCGATTAAATCAAATGCTATTTTAATTTTTATATTTGCGTATGCGCCACATACATTCAATTATAATTTGGAATGCTTCTTAATCGTTAATTATAACGTCAACAAATTATAACGTCGCCAAATTCAACCTCGCCCGTGTCGTCGTACAAAAGCAAAAACAAAATATCAAGAGCCATAATGCACTTAAGGCGTTAGTTTCATGCAAATTACCCAAGAATATCAGACAATTGTATCGATTCAGACAATTTCGAATTCTCTTAGTATGTATGTATGTACTACACCAAATTGCCTTGGAAACTATAATTATGCATTGAGAGAGCGTCCAAGTCGCTGCCCTAAATTAACTACTTGTACACATAACTGTTGCGATTGATGATGCAACTATTTGGCATCCATTGAAGGGGGATGATGTACCTACATATGTACTTACTTATGTAGGAGTGGTCTGTAAATTGGAAATTTTGCTTACTAATTTAACTGTTCTACGTAGTACTTGAGAATGCGCAACATTCGCTTGACTTTTTTATAATTAAACGCGCAGATCTGTAGTACTTCGTACCGCCCACAATTGATATCGACATGGTCATTTCCAAGCTTTGTGGGATAACGTGTAAATATATAAAGACGACGGCCTTTCGACGAATGGGCATGTATTCCACATAAGTTTTTCAACTGAAATTGCGCTTTATTTATTGTCATGGCGAATGCTAGACGAACTGGAAACTTTATGCGTATGAACCTAAAAATCAAATCAGTTTGAATCATTGGAACTCTCGGAATGAGCACTTCCTCATTTCTAAATTTGCCTTTGGGTATTGTTGCATTAAAAAGACGTTCATGATTGCCAGTGGGACATTAATCCGCGCTAATGATGATTTTGTGGTTATCAAACGGCATACTTTCCAAACGCCGCCTTGACTAACCGGACCAAAGCGTTGTGTTTATAAAGTAATTCTTGCAATACTCCAGCAATTGACATTTTATATCACATTTAATTGCATAACGATGATCAACTTCGGTATCAGAGTTGCCAACGAAATAAATTTGTAGAAATTTGTTATCTTCGTTTGCAGTACGGTGAAGCATTTTTTGTTTTAATCTGTATAAGTAGTTAGTCGCAAATGGAAATTGGGTGATTAACTTACAGATATATAATAACTAAATCACCTACACTTTCAATTTTTATTTCCAAAAAGATTTATTTCCAAAAATTTATGGAGCCTTTGTTGGGCTGTAATTCTTCATGCATAGCCTTTATTGATTTTATACAAGCGTGATTAACTTATTTTAATCCATTCATACAAATCTAACCTCAAGGATGCCTTAAAAGAGCAATTAGAACCACATCGATGAATAAATATCTTTGTTTGTATGTTTGCAATCGTTGTTATCAGCTTCGTTTAAGTCAAAATTCCCATTCACAAATAACCTTAAAACGAAATTAAAATCCATAAAAAGCGTAGGGGAAGTATAAAGACTGAAGAATAATATCGCAGCTGAATGTGTTATATATATTATCCAGCTGTCAGGATACACTTTAGTTTAACGGACATTTACGGAAAAATGTTATAATCTGTAAGATAAAGAAATATGAGAACATTAGAACCGTTAAAAAAAATAATATTTAAATTTAATTTTTATAATGTATGACCAGAAGATCCAGCATAAAAAAATATATTTTTTATTAATATTTATTTGCAATTATTGCCATTACTAATTAGTACTTATGAATATAAACATACCTTCTTGCAATTTGTATCTCTTACGCACAACCTGTGGCCTTCTTTTTATAATAACGCCGTTGAATAGTTGCCCTTGCAGACGCTATTCAGTTTTGAGTTGCTACTCAAAATAATATCGCTAATTAACCGCATTCATTGCTGAATTGACTGCAGACAACAAAAAGAATATTGTAAGAAAAGTAAAAGTGCGATAGAATTACAGTGACTGCAACAATGAGTACATTGCGTATTTTTTTCCCATGGCGGACATTTTTTAATGAACATTTATTTCAATGTTTTTTTTTTATAAAGTAATCAAAAAATTTTAACTTATTTTTTATCACCTCCAGTAAAATACTAAGTCTGAATTTTTTGTTTTAATTTTATTTTAATAAAGTACATGTGGCTAATAGCACAAGCTTTGCATTTAGACACGTTTACTGTTTGAGCTGTTTATTGCATTGCAGCTTAGTTTTTGTTCGGTTATTTTAAAATGACGAAATGGAAATATTTTTTGTTAACTAAGAAAATTTCGATACAGTTTAAAAATTTGTTGAACCTTCGGCAATAATAAAACGATTTTTTTTTTGTCAAAATTTGATATAATCTAAAGCCATGATTCAATTATAAAAGGTTTGCTCAATAAGCAGCTATGTAGCTCACTCACTCTTTGTCAAACGGCGCCCAAAGCAAGGCACTTCGTTGTTAACTCTTCAAAGTTGCGTGAAAATTGGAGCAAACCAAAATGTAGAACAAAAATTTCGATGCCATCACTGCTACCTTTATTTAAACTTTATTGTTGTTGACTTTTTATGTATTGGCTGAGATTTTGTTTCTGCCTGTGTGAATTTGTGTAAGTTTTTCCATAAATTTATTTTATTCCATAATATAATAAATTTTCAACATATAATGCATCCCATTTGCAGAGTAATCACGTTGGTTTTTTTGGCTGTTCAAGTGCAGCACACTGTATTTCCTGCCTCAGAGTAGTGAAACCGTTTTGTCTTTAGCAGCTTATATCCACATCCGTATTAGATTTAGTAAATTTATTAATACAATTAGCTATTCATTAAACAATAAAATAAATACAAAGAACAAGGACAGATGATCTTTAAAATTTACTTTTACGTGCCAAAAAATGCTCCTGGTTGGTGTGTGCTTTGAGTGCAATGTTTAAACAAGTTTACATACTTGGTAAGCAGAACAACTAATTTAGTTTTTTTTACCAATTAAGGAAATCAAAATGGCAAAAGCAAGTTACAAATTGTGCCATTAAAAATGGTATGAATAGATTCCGCGAGGGTTACTGTTCGTCACCAATGTAACTACGTCCAAGCTGTGATCGCACGTAGACTTAAGTCGTAAAGAAGGTTTTATTTAAACAAGAATGTATCAATTTATAAAAAATCTAAACAAATCGATCCGAAACAAAGGGCGGCAATAGTTTCTGAAACAAATTCATTAAATTTAATTAACATTGTTTTACCTGTTTCAAAAAAAATTGAACATGTATTTTAGATGATGTACATTTCAATAGCATAAGAATTTTTTGTTAGATAACATGAAAGCTTCGCTAACAATTTTACAAAAGAGAATTTATTTTTGCCATCTCTCCATCCTGTTTTAATGCAACCTCTGGCTTGGGAGTGTCAAAACTCCAATGTCAATAGTGAGCAAACCTTTATAATCGAATCATAATCTAAAGCATGATTTAATTAATCTACGAAAGTAGTTTTACTTCTGCTTGTAGGTGCCCTGAAAGATATACATAGTATATCTGAAAAACTTTTATAAAAATATAAAGTTAAACTAATTTGCCACACGTGAAATAGCGGTCAGGAATTTTTCATTCAAAATGGTTAAATAAATAAATTTAACGAAATAATTATTTTGTTGGTTTATGGATTCGTTGCACTTTAATCCGGTGTTAGATTTTAAATTGAATCATTCAAAACTAAAAAAAAATTAGTTACCCAAAATGGTATATTGAAAAAGAGTTTCCTACCACATATTTTTAGAAACCCAAACAAAATTAAATTTTTGATTGTACTCGTGTGATTGCATGCAATGCTCTCTTTCGGAAATTTTCTTTAAAAATGGGTTTGCATCCTTTTTTTTTTTGGTCATTGCTATTTAAAACATTCACCAACTTTTCCTTTAAAATAGAAAATGGGTGTTCTGTAATATTTTGTAATAAAATTTAGTATTTGCTTTTATTAGCAAGAAATGTAGTAAAACGAGGCAATGATGTAAACAATTATTTCAAGCTAACTTTGAGTGATTTAGAAATAAAGTTCCAGTTTAGCATTTATTGAGAAGTCTTTCGACATATTTAGAGGTTTTATTATCTTGTTTATTAACTTATTTACTAGAAGTATAATAAGCGTCGTTAGGTTAGACATTGTTATCTGTATTGACATTGTTATCGTCATCGTTGGCGCGATATTTATATTTTTACTGCTTGCATTTATAAGGCAAGTTTAAGAAAACGTTTTCATTAATAATTTTTCAGTTAGAGTTTCCATTGATTCTAAAGTTTCGGACATTGTTATCGTTACCCAGTCGTTACAAAATTAAAAATATCTATAACTTTCTTTCAACTCCCAGCTCGCTTGATCTTTTTACTTGCATATGTAAGAAATCAAGTGTCAGTGTATTACAGAATAATAGAAAAATTTTATAAAAAATTGACTGTCTGAACTTTGGTTTAAATAAATTTTTTGAACGTATCGCTATCGGCATCTTCACCGTATTAATTAATGTATATTTTTGCAAAAAAAAAACAGATTATGACTTCGCCATACCAAATCGAACGGTGAAATGATTTTATAATTATAACTATAAACATAATATTATTTTTAAATGATAATACAGTAACTACATACATTTGTGTTTGTTGTGAATTTTTTTTTGAGGTCATAATAATTGCAATAAAATTGTTTATATTCACTTATTAAAATATAATTTGATTAATTACTTTTGTTTGCTACACTATAAACTTTACGCTAATAACCTGATCTAATTTTAAAAATGTTATAGCACTCACAACAAATTATATGCACTGTAGTAGCCCATCTGTGTAACCCTTTCCACATATATTTATGAGCGTGAGTAATTTTTGTTTATCAATCGTAAATGTAGCTATTTTAGTGCTATAATAAATTAATATTTTTGTAATCAAAAGAAAAAATAATCGTTTGTTTTTAACTAATCGTTATCATTTATGCCTGAGAGTAAAAAATACAATAATCCAACAAACCTACTTTCAACACATATTTATAGTGAAATGCATTCAGAGAAAAAAAAGTATATAAACGCAGCTTTTAAAGAGCAATCCGCTCTACGTACTCGTACATTTTTATTGACATAAGTCGATAGGATAAGAAATTAAATGCATACACTATAATGAACAACAAACATAAATATTTCAATTATACTGCATATTTTATTAACGTTAATCTTCCTCGTTGTATTGCTTTGCCTGGCAGTAACTGAACTGTTTTTCCAGCATTAAATCCCATATATACATACATACATACATATATTTATTTTTTCAATTACTTACAATCACCAGCAATGCTTTTTTCTGGCATCCGTACATTTTTTTAATGCAACCACATATATTAAATCGTTTTTCCTGTATTTTAGAGCACTTTTTTCCATTCAGATTCATGTGTGCGCATTAATGTTTTTCACATTTTTTATTTCATGCTTTTTCTGCGGTTTTCCTCTTTTTTTCCAAATACACGCCAACACTACTAAAACATATTACGCACTCAAATAACATTATTGAATCGAATATAAAAATCACTAGAGAGAATGTGCAATAATTTTAATTCATTCCCTAAACAAATTTTTAATGGGCAGAAAAACGCTTTAGCAATAGTAAAAACACAAAAATGATTATTCTATTAAGTTGGCGTATTAATTTTGCAGAGAAATATATACATATACTCGTATATTTATTTCTAAAAAAGTAAAATTAAGTCTTTTTTGTATGCGATGACTTTTGAATTCTAACATGAAATAGTAATTGGCACTTATGGAAAAAAAATTATATTTCAAGAAAACAAATAATTTACACTAAAAATTAATACAAAATTTGTATACATACATATGTATAACGGATAAGTAGATTAAAATAATTTTAAACACACACAAAACCCGTTTAATTCCATAATTTTTTAACATTATTTCCCACAAAAAATAATGGCAATAACATAAGCTGAAAATTGTTTGGTAGTCGCACATCTAAATTACTGATTTAATTATATTATGATTTAAGAATTGCTGCGATCGCACTTGAAAATATTGAGATATTTTATCTACTATTACAGAGGTGATATAAATTAAAAAAAACAGTTTGGTAACAGGTTATTTTCGATAGTCTCCACTGCCAAAAATAAATGCCACGCAATTAAAAAACTAGAGAGCGGTTACGAGGGCAACTACTTATGTATTTAGAAAATATAAGAAAGAAAAAATTTGTTACATTCTTAACGCATTTATTGCTTTCCACTTGTGCATGCGCTCAAACCATTTTTCGAAACACTTTTGCCTGTCCGAAGAGTATATCTCAGAAACATGGTTTTTGAACGCTTCAACCGCTTCTTCAGGCGACGAAAATCTTTGACCATGCAGTTTATTTTAAATTGTTGGAAACAGGAAGAAGTTATAGGGTGCCAAATCGGGGCTGTACGGCGGATGTCCCATCGATTCGATCTTTGTGTGTGAGCTCGCATGGTCGTGGTGCAAAATGCTTCGTCGTTTTTGATTGGTCTCTAGCAATTTACCGAAAACTTCTGGCAAACAAATGGTCTTATACCAAGCTGAATTGATTGTCTTTTGATTTTCAAGAGCCACAGTTGCCACATGACCTGTTTTCGAAAAGAAACACGCCACCATCTGATTCGCGCTCACACAACTTTCGTTGGATTTTCTTCGAATTGAAAGACCCAAACAGTTGATTGGTTTTTGGTTTCGGGTTCATACGCATAAATCCACGATTCATCACCTGTGACGATGTAGTAGACACTTTTGGAAGCACCGTTGTCGAATTTTCCAATCATTTCTCAGCACCAATCGACGCGAGTCTTTTTGGAGCGTCAGTCAATTTATGTGGAATCCAACGCGCACACAGCTTCCGCACACCTTTGGATATGTTCATAAAAAATCGTATGTATGCTAGTCACCGACATGCCTTGGGTTGCCTCTATCTCGAGATATGTCACATGACGATCTTGCTCAATCAGTTTTCTCACCGCATCGATGTTCTCTGGCACAACAACCGATTTTGGACGAACTGGTTTCTCATCGTCTTTGAGCGAATGTCGCCCGCGCTTGAAATCATTGTAGCAGTTGTAAGCACTTGCTTTGGATGGTGCTTCATCGCCAAAAGTTGAATAAAGTGATTCGAAACACTGTTGTTGAGTTAGCCCCTTTTGGAAGTCGTAAAAAATCGTGGCACGAAAATTTTTACGAGATAATTTAATTTTTTCAATGAATTTAATTTTTCAACTTGACAAAAACCAATGTTTAATTCGAATTGACTTATGCTAAAAAATGTCAAACTTTTCGAATGTCATGTCGGTTTGCCTCTGGCAATACTAATAGTATCATTTTCCAAATACATAAGTAGTTCCCCTCGTATGAGTCAACAACTCGCTCTTTCTCTACAAGCCAAATAAATTTCACTAGTACGAATATTTATAACTCATATTCGCAATAATTTTAGTTGAATTTTTTAAAGTTTAGAAAGTTAGAAGTTTAATTATTAACAAGAGGCTATGTTAAATAACTGAAATTGAGTATAGCATATACATACGTATGTACATTGACTCACTGCGAAAACTATCCAATATTCGCAATTTTTTATTAATAAATATTTTTTGAAAATGTTTAACAAAATTTTCTTTCTTATAGAAATTAATGTCGAATAATGTGAATAGAGTGGCTGGATCTTTTTCACTGTTGCTCAACGTATGTGCATACAAACATATACAGACCTATTCATAAACACGTGGCCATTGTGAATAATCAGTGCGCCTAAAACTATGACGTAGAATGCAAAAAGTATTTCAATGTTTGTTCCCAGCTCAGTAGATTGCAAAATCATTGGAAATTAATTAATGAAGTTGAAAAGTTATACACCAAAACATTTTCAGTTTTGTCGATTTTGTCAAGTGTTTCCTTGCGTAAGTTTCAAAGTACCCCCTTAATAGAGAATTTTTGATTGAAATTCGTTAGGTAGCTGCATTTAAAAAATATTGAGTCAAAAAAGCTTTTTCTTATACATTTTTTAAAATAAAGCGTTTTTATTTGAAAGCGTAACTATTTGGCAGTTTAAACCACATAAGACCAATCGCCTTGTTCCTCGTCGTAGTCTCGCCGAATTTTCAAAACAATAAATAACTAAATAGGTTACATTTTGTTCTTTAAAATAACATAATTTTAGTTATTAATGTGCATTTTCATTATTTCAAATATTCATGTATTTAAATTTAGCTCCTTAGGAATTTACCAAGACACGTCCTATCAATGCAAGGTCGCACACACCCACATTTTAGCTCTTAATGCACACACATCTAGCAAAACCATTTCCTTTTGATATATTTTTTTTTCTTTTTGCACGTCACATAACTTCACAATCACATACACATTTTTTAAAACCGTTCAACCATTAACTTTCTCAAATTTTTTATATTTCACAAATATTTCATTACAAAAACACAAATATTAAGGTAATCGCCGTACAGCGTCCGTACGCTCGGTCGGTTACAGTGATCTCTTTGTGCTGAGTAAAAAGGATATGTGGGACGTGTTAAAGGAGTATCCGGCGGCGCGTGTGCGACTCGAGTCGATAGCGGTAAAGCGTTTGGAGAAATACAAAAAGGCGCCACTCGAGAAAGGTGAGTTGAGTAAATATGTCACTTTAAGAAAAGAGTGAATGCAATATTACACAATTCGCAAGCAATAAATGCCAATCCTGTAGAAAGAACCCCAAATTATATGAGTAATGTGTAGCTCTTGTTTAGTCAATTTTAAATTTAATTAGTTTTAAATTATTATTAGTTATCATAGTTTACGACAATTCACTAACCACCTTGATTGTTTGTTAATTTGAAAAAAAAAAAATTGAAAAATATTTACACACCATATGCTTTCTACCCAAAAAATTGATTCGTATTTTATTATTTATTGTATGCTCGTATATTGCCTTTGACAATATAGTAAAATACTTTAATGTAGTTGCCATGGGACGCTGCCAATCGACGCCCGGCTTAGTTGAAAGCTGTGGACGTACAACGTTGGAGGATATGTGGCTGCCACCGCCAACAATTCTAACCTTTGCACAGCAACAGCAGCAGCAAAGCGTTACTTACAGGTAAGTCTCGAGTACTACAAAATAAATGGGATTTGGTTTCTGTTAAAATGGATTGCCACCATGTGGCAAACAATTAGCAAGTTTTGCAATTTTTGTGTGATTCGCTTTTTTGGTTCTTGATTTCTCTGAGTGCAGTGCAAGGTTTTAAGTCAATGCAGAGCCGCACTTCGCTAGTTCTGCTAGTGATTTAATACTAAATCGATCAAATATCAAAGAGGGTTTATTACAAAAAAGTTAAAAGTCACAAGTCACTTTTGGGTGTGTAGAAAAGAGCCGTGAATGAAATGTCCTTTGCAGATATTGAAACCAATTTTCTTCTGCAGTTCTTCATTAGTTCCGTGTTAATTGAGCATCACAGTGTTTTCTTTGCACCTATTTAGCCACTTACTTAATTGCAATAATTTCGGCAAGAAAAGCGTATTTCTGGACTGTTAGTCTAAAGGATAGTTTTATATTGAGTTTCCGTAAGGGCAACCACATCACTTTTGACAGTTAAAACATAAAGGCCTGGGTGTACCGAGGAACCACTATAAACACAAGAATACAGTCATATTTGAAATCCAAAAGAAAATCTTTCTTACCAAATAGTGCGTGCTTTTTTGGACTGAGTAGGCAATTAAGCTATAAAGTTGTCTCTCGACCGACAATAACCACATTCTGTAGGTTTCTCATTAACCCCGTTCTATTGTTTGGCGCAGAAGCATGGACGATAACCACATCAGATGAAAGGATTTTTGAATAGTTTGAAAGAAGTGAATACTGTAGTTCCGCTTGCTAGTTTATGTCAGGCAAATAGATGTGGTACCAGCTGGAGATCACAGAAAAATTTAGAGCATTTGCAATATGCAATGAGATATTATTCTACATTTAAAAATTGAGAAAATGTGTCCTATTTTCTTAACAAGTCTTTGGCTTCAACAACGAGTATATTCAATTTAGAATAGTAAAAATAAATAATTCATGAATGACAATTATGGTTTCAATATAAATGTATATGTGAGCAATACTCTTAATCTTTTGTATTACAGTCGCGCTCCCAGTCCCCGCTCAATACTCACCTACACGGAACGCATTACGCGCGCGACCGATTCACCCGGTTCGGTTAGCCCTAGTGTGCACAGCTCGGATGATCGACCGCGTAGTCGCGCCACATCGCATCACACGACACGCCCACAATCGCAGCCAAGTCGTGCAGGTAAGTGAGGAAGAATCACTGAAAAACAGTGTAATTGTACAAAATGAAATGTTTTGAAGTCAGTATAACGAAACGAGTATGTTTGTATGTTTGTCTAGTTGAAATTTTAGTATGCAATGATTTATATTTCTCCAGAGCAATGTTATTTTTGAGTTTTTTCTTTTTCATTATTTCCTTAAATTTGTGGATAATGTTTTCTTTCAAAACGATGTTTCATATTGCAATTAATCTTTTCCTCAATTAAAACAGAGTAATCAATACAATTCCATTTTTTTCTCTCACTCCTTTTTCTTTCTCACATTCTCTCCTTCTCTCTCTCGCTAATGATTTACATGCTGCCATCGTTTAGGACATATCTGTGATTCCAGTTCGCATTTAGAGTATGGCGGCGGTTTGTCCGTTGCCAGCGGTGGCATCGGTGGTGGCGGCACTACGCCATTACTCGGTTCACACGAAGCCTTAGAAGATGAAATCAAACGCCTGCGCGAACGACTGCATACCGTGGAATCGGAGAATCAAGCATTGAATACCAAACTGTCACAACAGCAATGGGACTTAGAAAATCGTCTAGCCGAAATTGAGATGCAAATATGTGGAGTCTCATCGACGTCGAGCCTAGATCCGGAAAATGAGACCGAAGAGATGGAACGCAATCGTGAGAGTATCATATAACACGGGAGCGAGCTGCCCCATCAGCCGATCGGTATGATGTACATATCATGTTTTACATGACTCGCATTGTTGTTGTCCTTAAATGTTGAAAAAATTGTCGTTGACATTCACGTTGTACACAAGATATCACTAACAATAATACAACAACACAAAAAACTTACAACATACAAAGAAATTTAGAGGCACAGCAAACACATTTAAACAACAAACGCCCAATCGATTTTAAAGCCAGAAAATGCTTTTATTTCTATGTGTGTATGTTTCGAAGTATCGCATGTCTGTGTGTATATCATTCAGTTGTATTGCATTCAGAAAATAGTTTGACCAATGCCACACAAATATTTGCTCATACTTGTACAAACATATTCATCAATGTATGTTTGTATGTATATTTACTACTACCACTACCACTTCTACTACCACTTCTACTACTACACTACTTCACTATTTACAAAACGCTCAGTGTTCTATTCGTTCCTACTATACATTGAATGTGGGCGAAGCAACAACAATAATTCGGCAGCATTTTCAATTTCCGTTTGCAACAATGTTTTCATTTCTGATTGCATTGCCGCCTCTGTCATCACCAACATCAAATCAACAATGTCATCATCATAATCGTCCGCTTCATTATCGCTATCAATGTCAGTGTTTAGAAAGTGTCATCGCTAACATTCTCGTCACTGTCATTAATCCAAATTTGAATGATTTTTATATGTAACTAATATTGTGTGTGTTGTATGTGTTTGATTTTTGGAAAAACTAAAAGTTGTTTTTATTAATACACAGTGGGTTTCTACCTACCTATTTAGTATCAGAGACTGTTAAGAAAAGTAAATTACTATCGTAATTTAATTGATCAGATGGCTAAATAAATTGGGAATATAATTAAAAATGTTCCAAAAACTTGTAACTCTAATTTTACTTTCAAGGCGAATGCCGGTGCAAAAAGCTGAAACATTTTCACCTTGCCTTAGCGAGTCGTTCATTCATGCAGATGAATTTAAGTTCACAAAATCAAACAGTTTAAAACGCCGATATCTTGAAAAACAACGCTGGTGACACCAGAAAAAGGTTCTTCTGTGTGAAATAACTTTGCCGGTAGAAAAGTTGTAGAATCTTAAAGTTGCAGATTTTGTTATTGGTTTGCGTTTTGACCGGACACTGTCCGATTGGAACTCACACAATGGAAATTATCATCGTTTTCTCCCAACTTTATTGGGAAATAAGAAGGTCAAATCCTCTAGCCATTTTCTTCTGAAATTCCCGGGGTTTACGAGACTGAGAAGGAAAGACTTTCGCTCTTACTTTTTAAGATCTCTCTGCAGTTTATACAAGTCGCTTGAAAATTATTTTGTTGTTGTTATCAACTGAAATATTCCAATGCGCCTGGGAATATCACTCAAATCTAAACGAACGTTGTAAGTAGAAAAGATAGGTAAGATTTTGGAAAAAGGGCTTTTTTACTACCAAAATGTTTCTGCATTGATAAGACTTAACGATTTTTTTCACATTTTCAATCAGCTTTAAGTGAGCGTTTTAAAACAATTTTGTTTCGGACTTGATTTGGAGAGAAAGTTTTTAAACTTAATTTAGCTTGACTTCCAAAATTGCAATAGTCTCTGATATATCTCAATTTTTTGCTACCTTTTCAATTAATTTCCAATATTTTATGAAATTCTCATAATCTAAATGTACTCGTAGTATGGATGTTTACTTTTTACATGCATTGTCAATAATTTAAGTTAAGAAACAAACTTGTAAACTTGAAACTTTAGTATTCGTAAAACACTTCACTTTGCTATAAATACACATTATAAATAAAACCGAACATAATCCTTCACCTGTCACAACTAAAACAACAGGAGCAGCGCTAACAACAACAGCAAATACAACGAGCATACAAACCGAGGCTAGAGTTTCAATTGTGGCTGCCTCAACTGAGGTTGAGTCCACAAAATATTCATGGTCTCGACACTTGAATATGGCTACACAAACGCCACCCGCTCGGCGTCATCAGACCAGCATGCAAGTCGACAGCGCTGAAGATGGCGACGACGATGATGATGACAACGATGATGATGACGACGACGATGATGATGATGATGATGATGATAAAGATGAGAACGATGACGATGACAGCAATTGTAAGGATGATGAAAATGAAAATTTAATTGACGACACCAAAGCAGATGGTGATGCTGCTGGTCATGTCCGTGCGTTTGGTGGTGGTGGCGATGGCGATGGCGGTTGTAGGCCACACGCTTCCACTTCGGATGCTGCAAAAGTGCGTGATCGACATGCTGATCGGGTTGCCAAGTATTCATCTATTTGAGAATTTATGGAATATCGATGACTGTGGTGGGAGGAAGTGGGGTAAAGTAGATGGTGCGAAGTAATAGAAGCATATTTGCAAAAAGTTTTGAATATAAGTGCGTGTAATTAATTTCCAGTTCAATTATTTGCATGTTGTTGGCAAATTTTTAGCTTTGGAGTTAAACATTTAAACATGAATTCGATGTATGTATTAAGTGGCTATTACACAAAATTTATATATACGAGTACACACAAACACAACATATACTAACACAAACAATTATAGCATTTACATTTTTTGGATTATTGGCATTGGCGCTTTGATGCCTTTTTATTCGATATGGGCGTATAAAAAAGTTGTGCGGCCAGGTGCAAAAATGATTGTCGATTTGTTGTTCGCCTAATGTTTTTATTGTGCATTTATAAAATGTATAGTTCATTCATGTATATCGCAGGTCCACTTTCATGTTGAACCTTAGCTTTGGTAAAATATCATTTTAAATTTGTATGGATAATTTCTATTGAATTCGAATTTTGGGTAGACGACGGTTGTGCAAGGAGTTGTTTTTGTAAACTCTTTAGACTCAACACATTAAGCTGGTTTTCTTCCGAGCACGATTTTTTCCAAAAAAAAAAAAATTCTGAATATCTCAAAATTCTTCAAGGAGGTCAAAGACAAATCAATTCTTTTGATTGCTTAAATATATTTCTAATGTATTTGAGAAAGAAAATGGCAGTGAAACCAGCTTGCGTCGAACCGTTAATCGACAGTTTTATGCGCTTATATCACCTTTAGTATTTGTCTAATTATTTTAAATTTAAAAAAATAATTAATAAAACGTTTAACAAAAAAAGGGCAAAATTTCGAACTTTATAAAAATATTTTTTGAATTTTTTAGGGTATGCAGATAAGTAGCGCAGTCAATTTTAGTACAACGAAGTGCAAGTTTGTAGCGGCTACGAATTACCACTGGTTTTTGAAAATATTTCAACTGACGCTCTTTCGCAATTTCTTCCATATCAAAAATAACCGCGATTTTGCATTGTATGGAGGAAATTGCTAATAAAAAAAATGTCAAAAATTTTAACATTAATTACAATTTAACTTAAATTTTATAGCAATCGATTTCCTGCCATTTGTTTATAGATTCTCGTAGAAAACAGAAGATTTTTGAGAATCCTGTTCAATTTTTCACTTAAATCAAGAAGTGTAATTTGTATCGCGTTTCCTACGCACATATGTACTTATTTTATTGGTTCATTTCCTCTTGTGGATTTTCATGAGAAATTCATAGATTGTCGTGTTTACTTATTAAGACTGTAATGCCGAACTTCATGAGTTGCTCACAATTCAATTGAGCAGTAAGCCTTAGAATCGCATCAGAAAGCGGTCAAATAAAATAGGTATTACGACTTCCAACATCTGCAAGCTTTCACTGAAACTTGTTAAACTCTTCTGGCGTCGGAGCTATCAGATAATAACATAACTCATTTTTCAAACTACCCGACCCTCAAAAATTATGAGAGCTTAAAAAATGACACTTTTGCACGCAAGCTTGTACCCAAAAGAAAATTCCAAAAACTTCACATTCAAACTATTGTTCGCAGAATTCAACATTTCAGCAGCTACTAATTTTTAGACACACGAAATATAGAAAAATTGTATTGTCTTTTTAATTTTAGAGAATATAAAGTTGTAATTGAGTTTCTGGTATATACATTGGTAGGCAAAAAGTACAAATATAATTTTGATCAAATTTCTGAAAAGGTCCATTCAGCAGCCACACCTCACTTTCCTTTAATTGAACTTATTAAACCCTGTCCAAGCAAGCATCGAACAAAACAAGAAAATTTTAAATGCATACAACTGTCGCTCGCTCTAAAAATATTTTGGGGATGTGCGCATGAGGTACTCATACAAAAAAAAATAAAAAATAAAAAATATTCCCTAGAGCACCCCAACAAATTTTTAGATTGCAAACACACATGTGAGTGAACCAAACACTTAAATCTTGTAAATAATAATTAAATGAAAAAAAAACTTGCTGTAAATATCATCATCTTAGACAATTTTTTTCTAATCGGACAAGCATCTGCAACAAACTTTCGCATACATACTCGTACATATAACCAAGTACAAGTGAAAAAGTAAAAATAGATGGGCCTAACTTATGTACAGACACATTTTATGGCGCCCAAGTGCATTATTGTGCTATATTTGCATTTGTAACTTATATATATATATATATATGAATATACATATATATTCGTAAACAACTAATTAATGAAACGTAAATTTAGTTTAAAAAAAAATATATAATTGTAAAAAGTATACATCCTAGTTACTTAACGCTAGCTTTGAAGAAAAAATTCATACTTATTAACTATAAGTAGTTGTAAAACGTAATATAGCAATGAGGAATTAAAAAACACATTAAATTTTACTCGAAAAAGGTTTACATTTAAAAATTTCACTAGCAAGTCATTCATATTCATTAAATTAAATCATCAAAATATTAAAAAAAAAATGTATTTTAAAGTGCATAATAATTGTCATGTGTATATTGGAAACGATTTACTTTAAATTTAATTAAAAAAGAGATGAATATATATATTAGTGGCTAAGTTTCAAAAAATAAGAAATAAATTAGCAATTATTTGTACTATTGGAAAAGAACTGCCAAACAAATGAGTAAAAGACAAACAAATAAATATTAAAAATTAAAACATAAATTAAATAAATTGAGTTGTAAAAGAAAACAAAAGCCAAAAAATAAAGGAAATAGTCTAAAAACAAACAAAAAAAAACTGGAAAACAAAGCTTTTCAGCATTATTATTAGTATTTATGAATGTACATACATACATATATAAAAATTTAGTACTCACCAAACGACTAAAAAGCGAAATAACGAAGAAAAACAAACAAGCAAAACTAGATTATATACCACTAGTAAACCAAAACAAGAACAAATACAAGCAAACTTGGTAGTTTTAAATAAATATTTACCATAATTCCCATGAGAAATGTTTAAAAAAATCTATTTCAAAACAAAAAAAATTAACTGTGCATAACTAAAATGGTATCAAACCGCAGTTGCCAATGTGAGTCAGGCGAATTTTGTCGTTTTGTTGTAATCGTATGTAACGTATGTATGTATGAAAATTATAAAACTTTAAAAATTCGTAAATGATACAAATTTAGTGCAGCCAAATATAAAATCCAAATTTAAAAAGTACTAAAAAAATAAACATTTACGCAATTTTCAAATAATATCTAGGTAAATGAGACTAGATTTAAAAAAATAAAAATGAAGTAAATAAACAAAAAACTTACAAACAAATTAATGAACTACCAAACAAGGAATGCGTAAGCAAAACTAGAGGAACATAAATTTAAATTAAAATAAAATAATTATATAACAAAAACCACATAGCACGTAAGTAGCAGTTATTTAAATTTAGGTGAACTAAAAATTTGAGATTATTTTAAATGTAACACAAGCAAAGTGTGAAAATTGCATGAAAAGCTGAACAAATGATTAGGAAATGAAAGCATATTTCTCTGTTGTTGTTGGCGAAAGTTTTGCAATTCTTATATTTTAAGCTGTGCACACCACCCGACGAAGACCTGCAGAGAATAAATATTTAAATAATAGAAAATTTTAATTAACAAATTGTAAATATTCTGCTTCCGATAAACTTGGCAGACCAAAAATTTGCTTTTATTCATTTATTTGATTTCGCATGCGAAGAATATCTAGGCGGGAATTAAGAGATTTTTATAACTTCAAATTTCAATAAATTTTTATAACTTCAAATAAAACTACATAAGAAATGAAATAAAAACTTATTTGCCGCGATTAAAAAAAAAATTGCTGTGCTGCTTCTAGAAAATTCTTTGTAAATGTGGGGTTCTTTTCATGTAGCGTGTTAAATTATAGCAACAAGAACATATAACAACGCAATCTAAAATATATTACGACAAGTCCTTGGCGGACTAAGATAATATCAACTGCTCTTATGGAGGGTCATACACATAACAACCTGGTAGAAACGAAATCCAGATAAAATTGATGAGTACTTAAATCTAAGTCTGGCCATTGCGGACAGTTACACATAACTTGCGCTAATATCAATATCTCTTAATGATAGGAAGTTTTCTATATCGGTTGAGAGATAAACTCAGACTTGTGATTTATAAGCAGAAAATAGAATAGAGTGAGCGCCATATTAATAAAAGCAATAGATAACTTTTGATGTCATATCCCAGAAGATTACTCAAAGTGATAAGTGTAAATGAGTCTACCCTGAGGTATAGCTTGCTAGCAACTTTGTTTACTTCATTCCTGAAGGGAAGGTATATACAATCAAAGGCTAGCACCGCACTCTCTGACGAGCCTTTAGAAAGTACCATTATGAAAGCGTTTTTCGAAAAAATGTTTAATTTAATTTTTAATATCACACAGTTAAAGATTGCTAGCACCTCGGTCCCAAATACTGTGACCCCTATGCCTTTCAAAATTAAGAATTTAAAGTCGAGTTCTTTGCATCCAGATTTGAGATTTTAGACAAAAATGATTAGACCGTTGAAACTCGTACTTTGGCCTCTCTTTTGTTTGGATCGGATAACACGCATGTTTTCATTCCTCGTATTTTATCCAAAATATAAGTTTTGTGTGGTCTTGAAACTGCATTTAGTTGGACAACAAATATAACATACGAGTATATGTTTATTACGGGAGTGACTCTAACGGCGTGGCTGAAACAGTTCTGACACAGCCATTTGTGTGTCTAACCATTTTATTAATCGATATATTATTAGGTAGGTAGCCAAATGGCTCGGAGTATATTCCAAAAAAGCTTTGCCTAATATGGGTTCGTTCTCGGACAAGTTGCGTGAAAATTCGAGATCGATTCAAGGTCAGTAGCAAAAAAAATGTGGGATCCATTTAATAACAATCTGAGAATTTCGGTACGATTTACTTACGCTTTCATAAATATATAATAAGAGCTATGTATATTCAGGGCGATACAGACCAATTTCGCTACATACATGTATGTATGTATATACAGTAAGGTACGAGTATCCTAGCAATTGACTGATTTCTTTTTTTGTTTGTTTTTAAAAAAAATCTCCTAACGCTAACTCTCCAATAGAAAAACTCAAACACACAAATTTTCACAAAAAATTTAACTTCCGCAGCTAAAAATTAAATACATATTTAAATCGTATATTGGAAATCGTATTGCGCTATGTTTAATTGAAAATCAATGAACTGAAAATCAATGAATATGAAATATTTTAAAAGCAAAGTACTCAGCGGGTTGGAAAACTTTTCGTTAATAATGTATAATACTGCTTTTCTTAACGCAAAAGTTTCCTAAGATTCAATACTCTAATTTCGGTAGCTTAATTGTTTGAGAAACACCGAAATTTGTTAAAAATGAATTTTTCTTAAACAAGTCGTAAAATAATATCATACCAAATTTGCACTTTGCATTGTATATATTATTAGAGTATATTTGCAATCAATTTTGTTAAAGTTTGCATTGTTGCTATATAGTCAAAGGCATTTGTTAGTAGCTTTTTTAAGATGGTGAATAGATAAAAAAATGTTATTACTAATTTTATGAGAAAATAAAATTTTGTAAAAACATTTTTATCTTTGTCTAATATTAACGGGAATACAATTTTTTACTCATTGCATAGTACATAAAATTATTTGTTAGCTTGAAATTTTTTTTTTTTTAAAGTGGTGTTGAACTTCAATATTAGAGTTTTGTTGAACAGTAAAAAAAAAAAAAATTCTTACTAAAAATTTAAATAACATATGTTTATTACTTGTTTTAATCGGTAAATAATAATATTTTTTAATTATTCAAAAATGTTTTAATCAAGCCTGAAAAATGTCTGCGCAATAAAAGAAATTACGTTGTGTTTCTAGGTAGTATATAATTTTATTTAATATAATCGAAATCATAGTTAGGCAGCAAGCGACTGATTTAAATGATAACATTGCAAATTAAAATTTTGATATTAGAAATAATTTCCTACGAATTTATTTGTATTAAAACTAAAATTCAAAATAAACAAAATTTTAATTCAATTTGAAGACGACTTTGCTGCTATTACTTTTTTCTACACAATACCTTTGCTTAAATTAATAAAAATATATATGTATGTATGTAAGATATGCAGTTATGTATTTTTATAGCATTTATTATTTACCAATACTTGCTTACACCATAATATATGTATATGTATTTATGTATACATAAGTATACCAATGCAGTGTAATTTGCTTTTATTTCTTCAGAAAAACGTCAAGAAATGTTTGGGAAATTGAATTGATTCTGAAGACGTAAATAAGGATAAGTGCTTGCTATAAAAAAGAAAAAAAGATATTCATTGTAATTTCTATGAAATGCAGTGTAATCCTTAATAACAAATAAAGTAATAAAATTAACAAAATACTATTTGAAAATGTAAATGTAAGACATTTAAGTAAAATACAAATTGAAAAAAAGAAAACGAAACAAAACTAAAAACAAAGTCAAAATGCAGTCAAACGTGTAAGCTGAACAAAATGAAAATTTAATAAAAATAAATATTTAATAATTCTTAAAAAAAATTGTTTTATTTACATTCAATAGGCAAGTTTCACCAAATGTTAGTTTACGTATTTTGCTACTACTTTTTTTTCAAATATTAAGAATATTAAAAAAACATGTTTTTATAACCGAACAGGTAAAAAAAAACAATAAGGCAAAAAAAAAAAAACAAGAGCAACTACGAATTCTTTAAAAACTGCGTAGACGGAGAAAAGCCTGAAACCATTTGTTGTACGTATGTCCTGCACTTTAGAAAAGAAGGAGGATTTATAGAATATACACAACGATTTAAAAAAGATAATTTCATGATTCGCGTGGTATTTAAACTTGCCCAAATAAAATGTATAATGCTTTGAAAATTGATAAATTAAATTACTTTTCTTTATTAAATATTTTTACTTCTTGTTTCTTGTATAAATTTACACTTTTATAAAAAAGTAGAAAGTTGTAGAAAAATAAAAAAAATTAAAATTATTAGCAATGTGAATTTGGTTTTTGCTTTAAAAGCAACCTTGAGTTGTATTAAAAGCATTCTCATCGAAAGGAAATACAAATTTCAACAATGCAAATTAAAATTAAAAAAATAAAAAGGTAAAAAAAAGTGTATTGCTGCTACTTATTTGATGTGTCTTGACTGCGCCTGGTAGACCCTGTCAGACAGTTCCTGACGTTGTTGAGTCATTTTATTTTATTTTATTGTTTTATTTTCTTTCGGCCATGAGCTCATCAAAAATCGATATATTCTATATATTAATTACGGCCAATAGAACCAAATTGACAATTGCATTTCGTTTAATGATATCGTAAGTTTAAAAATTGCCAGTATTCTGTGAAGCAACGGCCGTAATAATTTTCACGTGTATTCAGTGTTCATTTGTAATTTATTAAACAAAAGACATAAATTACTGAAAATAAATACCTACTCGTATATAGAAAAGGGTTTCAATTTAATATCATTCAAAAAATTTGTATTACTTGATTATTTACTTGAAATATTTTCAATGAATGTGACGAAAGATTCTCAAAAAATGAGTATAGTGTTTGTTCGTATACTAAAATTTATAGGGCGCCAAAACTGCTTACTCGAACATTTTTTAAAACTGCGAGAAAAAATTTGATTATTTGAAGGAAATTCGTTAGAAATTTTGTATAAAGTCAGAAGCATAGACGCCTATGGTTTTCTTTAAGTAATAAAATATATTTTTATTCAAATATACTTCAAGAGAACAAGAGAAAATCAATTATCAAAATGTGTAGCAACATAAAAGCAATTGAAGGACTACTTACAGAATGATTTAATTACGAAAAACGTAAAGCGTTATGCCTATTAAGTGTAAAAAAAAATAATCAAAACAAATAAACCAAGCAAAGAATATTAATCACAAAAGCAAGTAAAAAAAAACAAACGAACACATTCCAACACTTACACCTAAAACAAAAGATATATACAAAAAACACATTAAAGACTACGCCGAAGCAACATCACAGACATCGAGTGAAGGTAAACAAAAGATTTAAGACACAAACTCGCCGTCGCAACTAACAAAGAGTAAAGTAAGTAAACAATGACGTCACTAACTTCCAGTTAGTTATTTCAACGTATTTCCAGTTGGAAACTTAAGAAAGACAGAAAAATTTGTATCAACACAAGGTGAACAAAAAAAAAAACTTAAAAGCTGCACCAAAAGCTTTGTTTAGTGAGTAAATTGAAGTGAAGACTTTTGCGCCAGCAAACAGTTGTCGATCGCGCTTGAAGCTCGTCACAAGTGTTATTGGCCAGACACTAGCATTTTTTTTTATATGGCATGTAAAAACTTATAAAATTTGCAAATTGTGCAATAATAAAAAAAAAAAACAATTAACATAAGAGGCAAAATTTACAATAAAAGTGCCGAAAATAGTTGTTTAGTGTTGCAACCAAATTAAAGTGCATCAAAGTTGTGACAGCTGATGTTTAAAATGTAATCATTTATTCAGTTACACTAAAATGTAATTACTTACGTGCATATATTTTAGTATAAATCTTTTAGAAAAAATTTGCCTTTGATTTTTGTCTATTATGCTACGCTCCGAAAAGTGCTATCTCGCGAGTGCACTTTAATTACTTTTGCTAGTTCCACCTCACGTCTCGCTCTTTGACAACATATTACGCGCCGCAATTTATAACTCGCAATCAAGTTGCCGCACCAACCGCCAATCTGTCGCCCACTGCACTGACTCGCCTGGCAATTGCCACAAACTCGGCGCCGCACACGCACACATTTACCTCCTCCGTGTGTGTACTCACTGCAACTCACTTCAGGCTCTTTTGATTACCTTTTTATCTATTTTCATTTCCAGTTGAAGTGTGATTCAACCGTGCCTCTCCACTTCACGCCACTTCATTTGTCTGTAATTAACGTGCGCTCGCAGGTGCCGCTTTTTATCTTATTCACATTACTCATCAAATATTTTTTTTATGATTTTTAGCAGTTTCTTCTTCATTGTGTACTTTGATATTATCTCTTTTTGTGATTTAGATTTTTTTCTTTAACATTTTTTTTTTTACATTTTTCATTCGTCAGCTATGTTGCATGCTTCATTTACAGTTCTTGCAATGCATCTCAGGCCTTGGTTCGCTATGTTGGTGCGTCGATTTTCTCACGTTTTCTAGTTACTCGTATATTGAAAATTGTGGCATTTTAATTTCACTTCTCTTTGTATTCTTTATCGGTGCTTTCAATCTTTTGTGTGCCATTTATAAATGAAAAAAAAAACGGAATTTTTAGGATTATTTTCGACATTAACTTGCACAAGGTAATAATTGACTTGAAGTTGTTGAATCTTAAAATCAAATCTGACTTAAAAATAAATTATATTTTTAGTTGTTTATAATCCTATTGGAAACCTTTTAAGACTATTAAAAAATAAATATTATGATGTATTTTGGCTTAATAAATATATTCCTTGTTAATGAAAAGTAGCTCTGATATTGTAGCTTTGCAATTACATTTCGATGCCCTTTAAAAATAATCTAAATTTTTTTTATAAAAATTTCTTCAAAAATCAAGCATTACTTCAAGAACCGTGTTACAAGTTTTGTATTTTATGTGATATTTTAATGTTGAGAAAAATTAATTGAGAAGAGAAGTGCACAATTCCTGTGTAACAACATTTCTTATTGCAAATTTTGAAGTAAACTTTTGTCAAGAAGCAACATAACTCTTTCGGTTTTTTAGCACATTGCTCTCCGGTGCTGTATTATTAATTGGAAATTTGGATATTTCATTCGAAAGGATAACGTATTATCGTTCTAAAGGTAAACTTTTTACTCATTATATTAAGTTGGAATACGATGGGAAAAATGGTTATAGGCGAATCAATAATCTTCCACTTTGTTTTAAATTATATTTTTCTCTCTTCTTTGAACACTGTTCGTTTGTCCACTTTGTTTTTATTTCTCACTGCCTCAACGTAAATTTAATTATTTGCTTTTTCACGTTTAGTTTACTGTTACTTTCAGTTATTCAGAACATTATGTGGTTTGTATTTATTTAACTTGTATTGCCAACAAAGCCGTTTTGCCAGCTGGTGGTAAGTTTTCGGCATCAGTTGATTTATTTTGTGACCTTGGCGAAGTTATTCTGAAGGTGTATTAACATTTTTTTTTTTTAATATTTCGGATAAATATTTATTGACGTATTTTTTATTACTGCGAGTATTAGATTAACAAGCAGTTTCACGAAAGATTTTTTTTATTTAAATTTCTGATTGACTGTAGACTTTTGATTTTAAAACATGGAAACCTTGTTCTTCACTTTTATGGGCGTAAAATTCTTTTATTCAGCCTTGGCTCAAACCATTGATCACATGGCGATTTTCTTCATTGAAGAGCAAATGTTGTTAATGATAATTTTTTTTGTTCTTTTTTTATAAAAGAATATATTTGTCGAGTTTTTATGAATTTTGTGTAAAGTCTGATGCATTGATCCTTTAGAATTTTACTTTGCTATTAACTATAATTAATAATTGACAAATTTATTGAGCTCGAGGCCAGTTTATTGAAGATTTTATTTGGAAAAACAAAAATAGTTTTTAAATGGTAGAAGTTATAGTACTATTTCGGAAATCACCACATTTCCTCATCAGACTTCTTTTTATTAAATTAATTATTCATAACAACTTCTCCTATGCTTTGAACCCAGGCGCTCGGTGTTGCAGAGCCAACACGCTACATGCTGTGCTACGCTAGCCAAGTGGACTGTTGTGTTTATTTCATCTTCCTTAAACAAACAAACTACAAACAAGTGAAACTGATCTGCCGCTATTAAACTTGCTTGTGTAGTTGTTGTTTGTGATTTTTGCAATTCTGTTTGTTTTTAGTTATTTTACTAATTTTTAGAATTCATTTAAGGTGTGCTTTTCCTTTGCATATACATTTTTTTTTATTAACCTTAAATATTTTGGAGCTCAACAAATTTGTCTATTATAAAACATTTTAAGGCCAATAAATAACAAAAAACTATAATTTTATTGAAAAATTAATAATAAAAAAATGATCATAAAAATTATATCGGTTTTAGATAAAATCGCTTATGTGGTAAATTGTTTGAGCCACTGTGTGTAGGAACTCCCATTATGTTTATAAGCATGAAAGATCTAAAATTATAGAGCAAAACCATTTGCTCTATGTATGGCATTATTAATTATAAAATTATAAATACTTTAGAGTTTTTATAGAAAGTTCAAGTAATACGCCAAATATGTAGTTTGAGTGAAAATGTATAATGTAATAAAATATTGAACCAATTAGCTTCCTCTCAGTAGAGAGAATATTGCCTAAATAAGAATAATTTTAATTGGGGACAAAAGACCTATACAAATATGTAAAAACCCCTTCAAACTCTTAACAGGGCCGTTGCACTAAGTAAGATTTTAGATAACATATTAATAATTGCTATTTAACCTATTTCTTTGATTCCAAAATAAAATTTTTTAGAGGTTGTTAGAGCTATGAACTGCTCAAGAGCTTACAAGCCAGAAAGTTTCAAAAACTATTTTATGCTCTTTAGTGCTATTTTGTTTGCTACTAAATATTTAGCGCTTACATCATTTAGCGCGTTGTTTGACCAAGTTTCTCCTAGCATTTGTAATATGCGTCTTATTGTTTTTCCACAAATGGATGGATCTACACTTTTATGCCAGCCACAAACGGCATTCGATGATTTTAATATTACACGCCACGACAGATCTTTTAATTTGGTAATCTCTGACATTACGCATTTATTTTGCTTACCAGTTTATTTAATACTTTAACTCAAACACTTTTCTTCGTTTCACTTTTAATACATTTTTCAAATTTGGATTAAAAAATTTATATGTTTACCTTCTAGATTATGGCTAATTGCTACTGGTTCTCGATGAACTTTTAAATTGTAATTCTCTTTTTTTCAACGAAACTTGTTGCTCACCCACGTGGGTGTTTAGCAAATCAATTTACAATTTCAATACAAAATTTATTTATTTATATTTTTACTTACGAATTTTGTGTACTTCATTGTTGTGGCACTGGTTGCCAAAAAGCGTCAATTCAATTTTGAATAAATCTGCCCACAAGCGAGCGGGTGCAAAAGTCAACGCAATACACCAATAATATCGCCCACACACATACAAAGCATATATGCGAGCATATCAAATAATCGCATGCAAACTTTAAGACACACACACACACACATACATATACACACATACAAACATATACATATATAAGTAAATATGTATGTAAAAGTACATTAGCTGCCCGCAAGCAGATTTCGAAAGTCGTTGACGTTCGCGTTGGCGTTAGCGTTGGCGTTGGTGGCGTTGAAAACGTCAAAACAACACATTCGCCGATACAAATCCCTGTTAACTTTTCGCTCTTATTTTGTACCCGAAATCGGAAAAAAATTGATTGATTGCTGAGTCCGTTGCAAATTTCATTGATGCCTTGTTGTTTTGCGGCTTAGCAAAAGTCTTTTTTTTCTTTCTTTATTAAAATAATATTTTTGTTCAAATAATCGAAAAATCGCAATTGCTTTAAACTTTTTTTAAATTCTTTTTCTCATTGCAGCGCTCATATATCGTTAGCAATACTCATAAATATGTACAAACATTTATATGTTACATACATAACACAATCGTATGTGCGCTTGCGTGTTAACACTCTCACAAAAACCGATGAATATGAATTTATTTTTGGAATGTTGTTGATTAACGCTATTTGCGTGGTTGCCTCGACCATTTCGTTCGCCAGCCAGTTTGCCTGTTTGTTTGTTAACCGTACTTTGGTGCTGTTGTTTATTCGCTTATTTCAGCTATTCGCATTTCTCGCGGTACGAGTTTGCCCATTTTTTCGCATTGGTAATATAGGTTTTTAGTTTTGTTTTTACATACGTTTTTGTTGTGAATCTGTTATTGAATTCATTAAGCTCCTCTACACACACACACACACACACACACACACACACACTAGTACTTACATATATGGCACGAAAAAGCGAAAACAACATTGAGTTAAAAATAAAATATGTCTGTGCATAGCTACCTACATACATACATACATACATACTCGTAAGTATGTATGTGTGTGATATAAATACTAAATTTAGTAGAGCGAAATAGGATGTGGTGTGGTCAGTTTAATGGATGAGAATACTTTCGCTTGGCAATGTAATTTAATGTTGGCGTTGAACAGAAATCGGAATTTAAATAGAAATTCCTTTCGCACATTTCGATTTTTGTTTAGTTAATATTTATATTAAGAAACTTCATTTTTATGAATCGTTTGAAACCAAATAAACTTAACTTAAAGTGGTAGTATATTTAAAAATATATCGTATCAAAGTGCTTTCAACTATTTTTTTGTATGTTTTAGTCAACACACAGTCGACAAAAAATTTCATCATTGCATTCCTCATAAACAAAAAACGCACTGGATTTCGTAGAACAAAATCGTAATCACACAAACGCCAGTTGGCATTTTTTTCACACTGTGTAATTATTTTATTTTTCAATGACCTGCTTTAGTTGCACAAATAATTTCGCCACACATCCTATGACACACTAAAGTATACAAAATTTCGAAGAGGCAGTGTCAATTATAGATAAATTATAAAAAATAAAAATAATTTTATGGAATTGCCATAACTTTCTCTGTTCAAAATAGCTTTTTGTTTTACAAACCATGAGAATTGTAGCGAAATTAAAAAAAAAAAATATTTATGCTAAGCTTACTTTCGAATAATTACCAAATGCTTACCTTAAAAATTTAAACCATTCTATAGATCAATTAATATTATTTTGATCCTTCTATTTTCAATTTACTTCAAGAAAAATCAAAATATAAATTTTAGAAAGATTTTTATATCTAAAAACATTATTGCCAAAACTGAAAAAATTAATTTGTAGAAAAAATGCCAAGCAACTAAGAAGTATACATTTTAGTTTTGGCGTAGTTAAACTAGTTTCTAGTTTTCCCTCTTGCTCCCATTTCAAGGGCTTAAATATCTGTGACCAAATTCGGAAGGTATGACTAAATAAAAATAAAACGAGTAGACAATATTTAAGAATCGAGTAAAAATATGAAATAAATGGCACTTTTAGTACCAAAAAAAAAAAGGAGCTCTTCAACGTGTGCTTCAAAATTTTTAGTTTAGGCACTAATTTTTATGCATATTCTTAGATCCGAAAAAAATTAGACTACATTTATTTTTCCTTTTGTTTCCGACGATACTCAAAAAAAGTTGGAGAATTTACATTTTCCTAAAAACATTCCTGCTGTTTTGGAGTTTTATAAATTTTAGTTTAATGAAAATACTTAAAAGAAAATGATAAATGTCTGCGCAAAATGATATAATTTTGAATATAATTTCGAGAGATAAGACCATCACTGTATGTGTTAATAGAGATGTCGGCTCGCATAGACAAAAACGCATAAATGCAAAAAACATGGAATTTCTCAAATCAAATTTTACGTAGCATCATTTGCTATTTTACTCATCAACTTTCTTCTCTCTATATTCGCACTGTACAAACTCAAACTGCGGCGTTAGTCAGCGTAATTAAATCCAACCATTTACCGCTTTGCAGTCGCGAGAAAAGTACTGTTATTTTTAGTAGACAACATTTTCCAAGTTCAAATCAGAACATCAACTCTATAGAGCGTCTTTCGAACACATTAATATTAGGGTGGCTCGCAAATGTAAGAGTAATTAAAATTTAAGCATTTTATTGCGCTCATACTTTATAACCAGGAAGATATATTTTCATGTAAAATCCTATAAAAAAATTATACTTTAACGAACAAATCTTCGTCACAAATATTGAATAGAAAAACCCCGATATATATTTATTTTTAAAATAAAAAACTATTTATTAAAACTAGTAAGTCGCTCAAATATTAAAAAAATGGATATGTAATTGATTGCGGGTTTCTAAAATTTATTTAATTTATTAATTATTTATTTATTTTATTTATCAGGTGTAGCGTTATATATAAGTTAGGAAAAACTCGTTAATATAATTTAAAAAAGAAAAAATGAATTGTGATTTTATGATTTTTAAAGCCAAATATTATTCTGCTTAACAAAAAAAGAGTATTTTCCGCAAGTAAAATAAATTACAAATTTTGAAACTCTGGCAGAAACTTTAAGCCAATTATCGATCAATTCAAAAATATGTGAATATATTATTTTTCCATATTATTCTGCTTAACAAAAAAAAGAGTATTTTCCGCAAGAAAAATAATTTACAAATTTTGAAACTCTGGCAGAAACTTTAAGCCAATTATCGATCAATTCAAAAATATGTGAATATATTATTTTTCCATTTTTGTTTAGTGTTCGAGGAGCACTCTAATGCATAAGTGCGCATGTATTTATGGATACTATGTTTATTACAAATTAAGTACTTACATACATACATACATATGTATGTGCATATCATCATACAAAAACTCACAGCAAAACAAAAGACTTAAGACACAAACCCGCAACAGGTAGCAATTTGGTATTTCGTTTTCGTTATTATTCTTCGCTTTTTATAAGCTTCCGCTACTTCATACCACAGCGAGTGTATTATGTAACAACATTTTCAGACTCCATTAAGAAGCGCGAAAGCATGAAATATGTATGTAGATGTGTATGTGTGTGTAGGTGTGTGTTTGTGTGTGTTTTTCCCTAAGTACATTTCAATTAAAATGCACTACTGATGAATAATACAGCACTGCTCATCAGCTATGATAATGAAGCAACTGCTTTTGTGGCACATGTGTGACACACGCGATGTCGACACAAACGCATACACTCGTACTTACAAATAAACACACCTAGAAATGTGATAGCAATTTCAGTCAAACACAAGTCAGAAGAATACCAACTAGCTACAGAGCAATAAATACAAATTTGAAAAGAATGCGCATTCTCTCTTACGTGTTTTTTTTTTTTGATTTATTTATTTTTATCGAATTTTTTTATAATTATTTGACCCTAAAAGTTGAACAGAAGAAGCAGTAACGTAGAACGCTGTGATTGAAAAAAATTTAAATTAATGGTCATTTGTTTTTCTACATTTATAAAATTGATTGATTGATTGTTTGTTTTAATTTCTTATTTATAATTGTTTTCTGTTTGGCAATCATGATTATATTTCAATTAACAAAGAAGTTCTGAAAAAATATTGATGAAATTTGTAAACAGCAATTATTTGCAGAGTTAGGAGAAAACAAACTTTCGTTGATTTAAAATAAAAATTAAGAAAATACAACGCGCTGATCTTAATTGGCATTCATACAAATTACTTCGATTGAACACTAAAAGTGACATGCTGGTGAAAATTTATTTTTTTTTGTCTCTTTCATCAAACATAATTCCCAGTAAAGTTTCGAGAAAGCTGCTGAAATGTCTGGCCTTGGTTTGAAATACACATACTCCTGTAATTCTGGTGATGCGCAATGGTGTAGCCGGAAAAGGACTATCATTTTTCGTGTGTAACTTTTATGTACCCAAACCAAGGAATGCCCGAAAAAGGAGCGTGACCAGTTCGTTTCATTTCATAATATGCAAGCGACTTTTCGTCAAGGTTACGTTAAAAATCGCACATTTTCACAAAACTACTTTTTTTTAAATAGGAAAATAATATTCCATTATTTCTACCTTCTTCTATAAGTAGAAAACGAATGAAACAAAATTTTTTGTACAGCAAGAGAGTCGAATATTTGTAAAGTTACCCCTTTTTTTTGGCATTGGCATATTAAAATATTTGGTTGATTATACTAATTTTGAAAAAAGGCTTTTTATTTGGACATACAACAAATATAAAAATAAAAAATATTAAAGACACTCATTATTCAGTTGAACAAAAATCTCGATGAGTTTTGTTTAATAATATTTTTCACCTTTCTGCCACATTTATTTTGTATAAAGTTATTATCAATTTTTTTGTTAAGTTATTGGTTTAAAAGGTTAAAAAAAATTCAAAAATAAACATTTTTTATACGAGATTCAAACACTTATCGATTTGGATGACCAGTTGCCTTTTATTGTGCATTTTGTTCACGATCCAGCGAACCAAAAATGAGGCACAACAGAATACCGCTGCCAAATTCAACAGAATCAGCTGTTTGTGTGGCTTCATCACAGATTATAAAAAAAAAAGATTTCATTGCAAACATTTTACATGGTTCAAGTACTTGAAATTGTAATTCCAAATATTTGTTAGTTAGTTTTTGTGTGCTTCCATTTGAATTTAAACGCTGCCATTTTTCGAATGAAAATGAAAATATCAATTATTTTATTTTAATAATCCAATTTATTTTATTAATCGTCGAGCTGTATAGGCTTACAGGCTATTATAATAATTTGCTAAGGCATGTATGCACAATTCCAAGTATATTTTTTTTGTAAAAACAAAAACTATGTTTATTCATAAAGCATCGCAAAATGGTGTTTGTGTTAGATATGCACCCTTTTGTATCTTGCCTAAATATATGTATAAGAAACCACGTTTAATCGGAAGAAACATTTGTAACGTGTTTATAGTAAACCCTTTAAAAATCGAGAAGACTGCCTAAAGCAGGTATATTTTCTTATACCAATACGCCACTTGCTGGTTAACAGTCAACGTTCCATCATATTTCTCCACTTCGCAAAATCAGCACTATTTAAATTTTAAAGTCATGTTTTCAAATATCGATAAGCCAATCACACATTGCTGTAGAAGTTCGTCCCACACACAGCAATTTATTCATTTATGATTTTGTTTTTTGTATGCAAAACGACGGCGCTATTACCCCAACAGTGATGCCGAGAGCAACCACTAAGTGATGTTGTTAATAATCCATAAACAAAAATACTGATGTCATCTCAAATAAACAAATACTTAAACGAACAAAGAATTTCATTAACAACAAACACATTCAGTATTTTTTTTTTTTTTTGTTTAACTATTAGTTATGTATTGAGGTATTTAAAATAAAGGAAAAAAAACAGTTTAAGTTTTGTACGATGAGCGACGAGTTGAACTGTTGAAACACGCTGTAATGTTTACATAAAAACTGGGATCCGCTGCTTATCTTGTTGACATACAAAATGCTTTTACAGATAAAACGTGTAAATAATTGCAAAATTACTTAATATCTACAAAAAAAAAACACAACAAAAAAGTATTAATAGTTTTAACAGCAAACGCAGCTACCTTGAATCATTTACTTACATAGTTGCCTTAGGCGGGGATGACTTTTTTTTTGAATGGAGAGTTAAATGTTTGCACAAAAAGTATTACCAAAACAATACTTGCAAAGAGAAACAAACGAAGAAACCTTTGAAATTTCTTCAATAAAAACCGAACAAACTTTTGTCGAAGTTTCATGGAGACCTCATTCATTTTAATTTTAAAAAAATGTGTTTAGTTTTCTTTGGAAATTGGTCGATTGATTACGCTGTGTTACTCTCTCTTAACATTGATGCTAAAAACATTGCGCTCAGCTTTTGGGATGGCGAGCACACGTAACCAACTCAGTAAATGCAATAGCTGATTGCTCAGAGAGAAATACATTTTTTTTGGAAATTTAAATTGGAACTTTCTAGGTATTCATATCTTATCACATCATATTCGTTGATGTAACATGGCTTCATGTTCAAGTAAAAATACTTCAAAAACCTAATCTAACTTCAAGTTTGGGTTATTATGTTCATATAGCAAACACTTTTTAGAAAGTTTATTTAGTATGGTTCGAAAATTTCTGGATGATTAGAAAGGACGTTTCTTTCGGATATCAATTTACCGATATCGATTAAGCAGTTACAAATCGCACTTATCTGGCAACGCTAACAGCTAGTGTGCTCTTGATTTCCTTGTAAGAACACATTCTTGTTTTTGATGAGTACACAAAAAATACACTAAATGCTTTTTTCTTTTTTTTTTTTAAATTAATTTTACATAACACTAATTTCACTTTTTTGCAATTATTTACGTGTCAGTCAAAGCTTAAGCGTCAACTCCATTATGAAGTTGTCAATGGTGGCGTGGCTGGGGAAAAAGTTTACGAGTAATTCACAATGTTTGTGATCTCATTGGTGGCGCTGTCGCATGGCGTTTGTCAGTCGCTGCGCTCAAAAACGAACACTTGTAAAATATTACTGGCTATAAGCTAATACCAATTTATGAATGCTGAACTTGGCTCTATAAAAATCACGCTGAGCACCGAGCCAATCTGACATTGGCATTGAACTTTAAATGTGTGCAATTAGTCATTTGTTTTGTATATTCGTATGTATTTACCTGCATTTATACATACTTAGATATGTGCAATGTCGCAAATGTATTAACGTTCATGTTTGTGCACATCAAGTGGGGCCTTTTGTCGAACAAAAAAAAAACACAAATCTTTAAAGCGATCGCTTTCAATTTGAACGCTTATTTGAAAAATGTATATCTCTTAAAAATATAGACATTCTTGTGCACAATTTTAATAGGAATTTGCAAAAAAAAATCGAACTTTTAAAAAATCATTTGAACGTCTACAATTGGGTTTGTTTGCTACTAACAAATTAAACTGGTTTTCTTTTGATTGGAATTGCCTGATATTACCATTTGAATATGAAGTAATTTTTGGAGGTTACTCTGTATTTCGATTTGATAGAAAATTAGTGTTAATTCAAACGATTCAGAGCATTAAAACAGTGTACTTTCTAATGGACATTATTTTCGATTCGAACTACTCGAAAAAAAATTTTAATTTGAAGAAAATGGTGTGAAAATTAATTGAAAGTTTGACGAATGCGCTGAAATAATCATTTTTTTTTTCTGGGGATGCTCTCCAAAAAACCCTTCACAGAATGAAATATGAACTTTTTTATTTGAGCCCCACTAGTGTAGTAAATTTTTATGCATGATGAAGGAAAACTGGTTGAAAATGGGAAAATGACTCGCGCATTGATTTTCATTTCATTTTTTCATTTAAAAAAAAACGCATCCATATAAAATTAGATGAAATGCTGAAATGGTTGTATTAAATTGTTTTCGAATGCAGTCATGCGATTAGCTGTGACTATTCATATGTGTATATACGAGTACATTTTTTTTACAATTGAATGCACAGTCATATTGTTTGTTAGAGCTTGTTTTTAGTTATTTACATTTTTTTTTTGCTCAACAATATAATTTTACTGCACATTAAATAGGTGTTTGGGATTTTGCGCAAAAATGTTCTCGTAGTGTGTAAAGCTGAGTTTATTATAAGAATTATATTTATGTTTTATTCACGTTTTAAATTTTTTTCAAATTAATATGTGTCTGTTAAAATTGATGTTGTCTTCAGCAACTGATGCCTTGTCTTTATTACCTTCTACTTAGTAAATAGTATATCTCGAAAGCTCAGATGTAAGGGAATTTTTTTTATACGTGTGTTTTTCAATGAGGACTGCTTTCGGAGTTGGTCTTTTTGACAGATGTTACTTGATTTATACTCAGTTTTGTTTCCCATTTCAATTGCTGCAAAAAGTGGTCGAAAATTGGCCCTCTCGGTTGGAATTTTATCGACCATTTAATTATATGCGTTTTATTTCTTCTTAAAAACCACATGCTTAAATAAAATGCTAATGTATTTCAGAAAATCGCAAATTAATTTTATTTCGTATTTTCTCAAATACAATGGTGCGTTTCTAAATTTGATTTGTGTTTTTCTGAAAAACAATTGATATTCTTTGAAAAAGTTATAGAAAAGATGTAGAATATCTTCCCAAATATTTTCAAATCAATAATTTAAATATTATTCGCGAAGCGCGAGTGTTTGAAATAAAAAAAAAATAGTTTGTGTTAACAGAAAAAATTGTATTTGTTATTATTTGGCCATATAACTGTTTATTTTAATTATTTTTAAGCTTAAGACCGATCGGTTTATTGGGAAAGTTATTAGGAAAAAAAAGCAATACTCAAAGCACGGGAAGTTATAGTAATATTTCGGAAATCACCACATTTCCTCATCAGACTTCTTTCTTCTTGGCTTCTTCGGGAATCGAATCCGCAACAACATACGCAGTATTGTTGTTTTTTTTTCCTAATTATTTTCAAATAAACCGATCGGCCTTAAGCTCAAAAATAATGAACAAAAAAATTTTTATTATTTAAATACATTTTTATTTTCAATTGTTAAATTATAAAAATTTTACATTAACTCGTATGGAACCAATTTAAACCAAATAAATGCATTTGAAGTTTATAAGAGCACAAATGAAAGTGAAAAATTACGTTTTATTGGAAAACCAAGCCATATGTATGTAGTACCCATTCGTCAGCAGGGAACGTAAATAAAATTTTATTAAATTTTTTTGAAGTGCTGATTCAAATACTGTTTTTAATGCACTGGTTTGTTCTTAAAAATTCTTATACAATCAGAATAAAAATTAAAAATCAAACCTTGTTGATTTGTTGTGGTTCTTTAATTTTTTTCACTAATACTAAAGTAAGTAAATATAGAAAATAGTAGTCTCCCGATTTTGACTTTTACAAAGTCTTCTTCATGTAAAAGAACCTTTTTTATTTTCTGATCTTCTCTTTCTTGTTCGACAGGGTGGTATGTTGATGTATGTTGGAAGGATTTTACGACATCCCTTGTCAAGTGTCATCTTTGTTCAGTTTAGCTTGAAAAATTCGTTTTGTGTCTTTTTGATTTACTCTCTTATGTGTTTGCGAGTCCTTGTGCAAATTTTGCGTTCTCTTTGTCCTATATTAAAAAATTTACTATAACTAAAAACAAACAGTTAAGGTAGTGCACGTGCATCAAAAGGAGAGGTGCCTGAATACGTTTGAAGGAAAAATAATAAAAAGGTTTCTTTAAAAAATAAAAACAAAGCTAACAAGTAACTAAAACGACAGTCACCAACATACAAGATGAACCCAAAATGCCACAACCGAAAAAATTGCAGACTTTCTATTTGTATTTACCGCGAAGACAGTCGCAAAAAAAATAAATAGGCTAGGTCCCTATCGGCGAAAGAATTCAGGTACCCATATACACTCAATAGTTTTCACATGTTAAAACTTGTTTATATTGTCGATTTTGCATAGCTAC
Source organism: Philophylla caesio (assembly GCA_963971545.1). Taxonomy (NCBI): domain Eukaryota; kingdom Metazoa; phylum Arthropoda; class Insecta; order Diptera; family Tephritidae; genus Philophylla; species Philophylla caesio. The sequence continues at coordinate 95,191,600 of OZ020606.1, read as the reverse complement.
CTGAATCGTCCAAAAATTCAAATAAATACAGAACACTAGAACCGGTTTGTCTCCAATGCAAACTTGACAAGAGATAACCGAAAATCGTTGCAACGTACGTTAGAGTTACTGAATACAAAAATAATTTGTATAAAAATTCCTTTTGAAGAAAAAAAAATTGAACAATTTCTGCAAAAATTAATAGAAATTATACCGTTTATTTAATGCTAGTAAAATTGCTTCGTGGATTTTCTTTGCACTCATGTGTTTGGCTTCTGTAGAATCGGTACCATGGAACGACGTGCTGATAAAAACGCTAAATTATATGTTGAACACAGATTTTATCCTGTCATTTTACGTTTTCTTTAAAACAGTGGTATAGCGTATTTTTTATTGTAGGCGATAAGGGATACCTTTGCTGACTAAATAACACTTCACCACAAATATAACAAAAAGGTATCAGAGTTTTTCAATAATATCCAAAACGTTGCGCTGCATTTGATTCTTTCTCACCCAAATACTATTTCGTAAATAGTAACTAACGCAAAATGGTAACTAAGTAAATGGTATAAATTTTATCAAGTTCAATGAGTGTTGAAACATTAAATTCGGAAATGACGAGCATCGCAAAAAACAAAATAACTTGTATTCAGCATGGGTAGATAAGCAGAATTTGGTTAAAATTACCTCAAACACTTTTCCATTTTAAAACAATGTAATTGTGAAATGTGAGCTGTTACCTTGCTATTGATCTTTAAATAGTAGCAAAGCACTAATAAATAAAAATAACTATTATCTGCTGTGTTGGTCACAAAAATCGCATATTTCCCTTTAATTTTTTCGAGCCTTTTAACGATTTAAATTTAATAATTCTATAAGCAGAAACGACCGCATCATTCACATATTTTTCACTCGTAACTAATTGATTAAAAAAAGTGTTAAGAGCATTTAGAAAGAGTGGATGTCAAAGCCGTCAATTGCACCTTAAACTACAACTTCGAAGTGTCATTTAAGTTTAAAACTATATCTAACAAATTTATATGTGTATACATATTTTTCGTCGATCGAACTTATTTTATTTTCCAACAAAGCAAGTTATTAAAGATATATTAGCATTTTTTTGCTTGTTTGTTTGTTTGAAAAGAAAGCCATAAAAATTGGCACACTAATGACGCAACTGCACAATTTTTATGCCATTTTGATGGCAGAAAAAGCTGAAATAACGCTTATGGTATAAAGTATTTGCCTTAAGGAAAGAAGCGCATATATACATATGTACATACATACACACAAGCAGATTTAGGTGGAATTTTTAAAAACAATTCTGCTGGCGTTACGATATTGCGACACTCACACGCGCAGCCAAATCGAGAACGTGAAAACACAGCCCAAAAATGAAAGCAGCACCACGCTAAAGTCATAATATTTATTATTTGCATACATTTTGTGAGTTGATTTCGAAATTTTCGCATCCTTTAGGACATTTTCACTAGGAGTGTATATTCATTTAACGATGCCAAAAAAGCTTATGCAAATCAGTTAAGTGTGCTTTTCAAACATTTGCGAATTCAATATGCGCCATAGTTTATGTAACAACAAATGTACATACATATTTACATATGCTTGCTTGCCCCACGTAACTTCATTTTGCTATTTAAAGTTCAAATAAAAGAACGCCGCTTTGATTTTTATTGTTGCTGTTATTTTGCGCAATGTCAAATTTTTTAGTTGCATGCATTTCTGCTCGTCGCTCACATTCAACATCAACATCAACAAATCTGTAAAAAAAAACAAATACACAGCGCAATCAATGTCTGCATTTTTTCCTATTTCACTCGCGTCTTTATTGCCAGGTGTTGTTGTTGCTTTAGTTGCCAAACGTATTTGTGTCAGTTAAAGTGACACAAAACGGAAAAGGCGGCAGCGATTTCCTGCGCATTGCCAACTGTCATGACGCTGACGACAGCATGGGCCACATAGAATAACAACAACAACAACAACAACAACAACAACAACAACAACAAACACAACAACAATGACAACAAAACGCCCAGTCAGCCACAGTGCACTTTTTTGGCAATTTGCAGCGAAGCAGATTACATTTTATTTTTTCGCACTGCCGTACATACATACATTTGTATATCCAATATTTCAATTTCTTTTTTTTTAGAATATTTTTTTAAGCATTGAGTTTTGTTGCTTGCTCCCACCTTTGTCGCTTTGTGTTACATGCTTTTATTTTATATTTTTTAGTTGTCAACTCGCGCCCGTTTCGCACCTGCTTGTGCGCTTAGCTGTGATTGTCAGCAGCGCATTTGTGGTTTCGACATTTTAGATGCATTTTCGTGTATGGATTTTAAGTTATTTGTTAAATTGCTTTCGATCTCTGCAATTTAAGCGGTTTTTCAGCGGAGTGATTTAGAAATGTTTTGACAGCTTTTGCGGTTGATTTTATGCAATGCGCAGTGACTATGTTGCATTGAAAATATGAATAGCATTTGTATTTCCACTTTCAAGTAGCTATTGCATGTGATAAGCTTATCTCGCTTTATATACAGGGCGCTTCAAAATTATACCAAACGCTGATATTTACGAATTTTTCTAATTTATTTTTCTTTTATAAAAACCGCTAAAATCCCAAGTTTCATAGTTTATACCAATTTTCATACGAATTTAGAACTAAAAAAAAACTTTACAGAATTTTCAATTTTATTCTAATACAGTACAAAACAGTTATCTTAATTTTTTGGCAATTTTTTTTTTTAGAGGATGTAGGATTGTTCTTCCAAATAGAAATATATTTTGTTCACGTGCTTTATTCAAATTTCATGGACTACAAACCTATACATACAAATATTATTTTAAGAATTTACAAATTTAACTGAAAATTTTATCATTTGGTATAAATTTTGTATACAAATATAAATTTGGATTGTAACGGTTTTCGTTAGGGAATGTAATGTATTTACTTATAAAAATTAAAAAAAACACACTAAATTAGTTTTGGAAGGCTCTAGGTGTAGTTATACGAGTATGGAATGCATAACATATAGAAATCTTTTCTTCTTTTATTTTATACAAAAAAATAAATACAAACTAATAGGAAGCTAATTCTCATTAAGTTCTACTGAAAATATTACTATAAATTAACGATATTTTCTAGACAATTGAAATTTGCACATTATCATACGAGCACTCAAATTGACCGCTGTGGTCGTTTGGGTAGCGGTGCGTGCTATAATTCCATATGCCACTCAGTTCGAATCTCCTTCAAAACAAGTTAAAACTAGATCATAGAAAAGTTTTTTCTAATAGCAGTCACCCCTCGGCAGGCAATTGATAAACCTGCCATGAAAAAGCTTCTCATTAAATACATCTGCCGTTCGGAGTCGGCACAAAATTGTAGGTCCCTCCATTTGGTGGTAGAATATAAAGACGAACACCACAAATGATAGAAGAAGCTCAGCTTAACAAAACACTGAGCTATAAAGTGTAAGCGAAAAAATACCATAATAATAATAATAATGGACTATAAAATTGCATACTCAAAAAAGTTAAAGAAACTCTGAGAAAAACATTAGCAATTTTGGCCAATTTTTTAATAATTTTCTTTACTTGCTATTTCAAAAATTATCAAAGTTAGTTAAGTACGCCCTTGATATTTCCAGCACACATATTAAATTTAATTTCTAACATCTTTCAACTAAAATTGCGTGGCTTATTTAACGAATAAATAAAAAATTTAAACTTCATACAAAACTTTTGTCAGTTCAACAGTATTTGATATTTGTTGGAACAATTTTCCGTCATCCCTTGTCAAGTTTGGTTTGGAGACAAACCGGTTTCGGCGTTGTGCCATCTTCAGTGTCAATTTTCGTTCTGTTCAGTTTATGTCTATTGTTCCGTATTTATTTCGTGTTTTTGGTCAAGCTGGTATTGGTGCGTAATCATTCATTACAATTACACATTTTTTTTTTAAATAAATAAATAGTGAAATGTCAGAGTCCTGTTATTTTTGCCGCCTGTTTACATTCAAAGGGTTTGATGTTATTGCACTTCTTGCACGACTAAAACTTTAACTAACAACATGTGTTTCTGAAACAGGGCACCACTAAGAAATTTGATTTATCCACAATTGACGCCATTGGAACATTGTGAGATTTATTTTATGCCTAAGTCTTCAGAGGTGATTATATGTGAGATTTATAAGCATGTAAATCACCGAAAAGCAAGTAATCAAGTAACTACTTGATTCCCAAAAGTAATAATAAAATACGGCACTCATAAGTAAATTAGTTTCTAATAATCCTTCTCAATTTGTTAATTTGAAGTTATACTCGTATGCAAGTGGAATTTCATTCAGTAGTCTCATTAATTTTATTCGTATTAAGCTCACTTGGAGTATGCGGGAAAATAACTTTTCAGCTGGACGATTGCTCTCATAAATTCCTCTTCGGTTAAAAATGGCATTTGAATGATTTGGGTTGGTCTTTATTTCGCTGACTTGCTTTTATTTAGAGCACATTCGGTACAAATTTTAAATTGTAGAGAATACTTTATTAGATACCTCGTTGAATTCTTAACTTGCGTTTCTCATTTTTTTTTCTCGTCAGTAAAGAACTTTGAAAAAAATATTTAACTATTATAATAATTCAAAAATTATTTTTTGTTGTTTTTGACCTGTTTAATTTCATTATTTTATTTTTAAATGAGCTAAAGGCCAATTAGAGAAAAAATTAGAGAAAAAACAACAACACCATAGCGGTTGAAGTTATAGTACTATTTCGGAAGTCACCACATTTCCTTATCAGCCTTCTTTCTTCACGGCTTCTGCGGAAGTCGATCCCGCGCCACCACGCAACATTTAAAAATTATTGTAATTTCACAACTTGTACATTTTACTAGTAAAACTTCTTTGTAATTCACTTAATGCTTACTCGCACTAGCATTTTCTTGTACCAATACTTTCATTTAGAATTTAGCCACAATATTTTAGTGAAGTATGACCCAGTTTACATCCATCCAATTCTCTCCCCTTCTCTCTCACTCTTGTAACTTATATGTATATTAAAAGATTGTTTTAATACCGATTATTAATTTAAATGTGACAACAAGTATATATCTTGCATTATACTAGTTTAGTAAAAAAGATTACGCTGTCTATAATTGTAATTGAATATTCAACTTTTTAATGCTATGCCTTTTACCGAGTTTGGAGTTTTCAATTTTTACATAGCGTTTGTCGAATATCCTATTACTCTGAATTTTTGAAGGTTCCATAAATCGTGCTTTATTTCTTTTTGTGCTGCTTGAAAATGCAAAATGTGCCTTAGTATAAAAATAACTACTAAGTCATAAGTTGGTGGCAATTTTTTATTTAAATTTTTACAACATTTCAAATTTAGGTACGACTACTACACCCACATGTAATTCTACAAATCAAAAAAAGGGAATTTCAGAAGATGAAAAAATGTCGTCACTGTGTCCAAATATCTCTTCCACTTCTCGGTTTTTATTTGATTATAAACATAAACTGAACATAACAAGTAAAAAATTAATAAAAAATAACACAAAATTCCAACGTCCTGACGTCAGTAAAAACTAACCAGCACCAGCAACCTTTTCCCGATTTCAAAATTAAAAAAGCACACCGTCGTGTTGCTGAACCAATTACGTAAATAGTTATCTATCTCCATGCTCAAGTATATACATTCCTATGTATGTATGTATGTAAGAGTACACTTGCTGTAAGTATCTCAGCATGTGCGGATGAACACAGCTATTTAATCAAGCGTGCAGGTGTTAATTAAAAAGCAGCAACTTCTAGAATTTCACATATTTTACTCAACTGGCTGAGTGAACAAGAAAAGTTTGCAAAGATCGAGATACATATCCATTCAAACGTGTTTTTTTTTCTTTTTCATTCACAAGCGATTGAATTGTCAACAATATACTCACTTTTTCATACGGATAGTAAATACTCGTAATACTTTGTATTTAACATAGAAGCTAGTTTCACCAGAAATTAAAAAATGTATAAAATTTTTGGTAAAAAATTTAAATTTTTGGTATAAAAATAAAATTATAATTATAAAATTAAAATGAGTTTTCGTTTAAATTGCTTTTGTTGAAATATCTGTAAAATACATAAAACTATAAACTCAATTTGTGAAAATAGACAAAAATTTATTTAAGAATAATGCTGAATGGCGCAATGTTTGGATTAAAGTTAACTTCAATTGGTTTAGGGAAGTAATCAATCAAACTAATGTAAACTTCAAATTTTGAATTTTACTAAAAAGAAAATATGCGAAAATTATTAACTTTAAACAGACTCCGAACGGCAGACGTATTTTATGAGGAGCATTCTCATGGCAAAAATAGTTTATTTAAATGCAACACTAACCCAAACTTCTCTTAAAAAAACTCATCTTATTTGAAATAATTAAAAAATAATGACAACTTTATGCAATTAAAAAAAGCCTTCATATAATAAAATTAAATTAATAATTAATATAATAATACGTTACTAGACATTTTTTATATGTAATAATCGTATATTTGTGTACTTAATTCAGTGATTAGCAATCGATAGTAGCTAAAAGTAAACAAAAAACAAACAGCTATTTTTGGTTAAGCAAAAATAATCAAATATATTGAAATTGAAGTATTAATCATGATAAAAATATTACAAGTATTAAAACAAATGAAAACAAAAAAAAAAGATTGCGCCAAATGGATAGCTATTAATAAGAATTAAAAATAAGTTTAAAAATAACAATTTTTCAACTTAAATAACAATATTTCAACTTAAAACATATAATCACATTATAAAATAAACACGCTTGATAATAGATTTTTTGTTTCAAATTATCTTTTTATTAATTTGAATTGGTTTGCTCGAAACCCATCAACACTCACTTTTGCATCATTTAGGATTTTCAATCAATTACATTATCTTCGTTGCAGAGACAAGATTAAAAAAAAAATAATTTTATTTAAAAAATTTAAAAAAATGTTAACAATACTTAAATATAATAAAAATAATAATTGACAATTTTATTGAGCTCGAGGCCAGTTTATAGAAGATTATATTGGAAAAATTGGTTCATAGCCTTGGAGAAGTGGTTATGAAGAATAAATATAAAAAAAAAAAAAAAAAAAAAAAAAGAAGTCTGATGAGGAAATGTGGTGATTTCCGAAATAGTACTATAACTTCTACCATTTTAAAAACTGTTGTTATTTTTCCAATAAAATCTTCTATAAACTGGCCTCGAGCTCAATAAAATTGTCAATTATTAAAAATCAATAAGGCCGAAAAACAACTAAAATTCATATAATAAAAATATTAAAAGCCACAATTCAAACTTAATTTTTCGCATTTTTCTTATATATTTTCTTACAGAAAAATATATTAATGTTTTGATCAATTAAATTAAAATTGAATTAAACCGAAATAAGATTTCCTGACTCGTAAAAAAGTTTTTCTTTTGACATTCAATGTTCAAAAAATAGTAGTGAAAATCTTAAAGTCATAGATTTCGAGAAATTTTTGTATTGTACATACAAATATTGGTTTGACTTTCCCTCACACCTTGTTTATATACTCCTTTTTGTAAGAGAGTTATGAAAATGACTTATCATTTACAATAATTGAGATTCCACGAATAAATAAATAACCTAAAACTAATTATATAATACTTATTTTTGGCCGCAGCTCACATGGGATCGCTACACCGTGCATCGTGTTTTCATACGTCGGCCCCAGCTCAACTTCTGCACAGTCCACTAAAGAAGAATTTATTCAGGAAAAGGGATAGATTTTCTGCAGTGTAATCATATCTTCAGTGATTAGCTCAACTATTTGCTCTTGGCTACTTTTTATATTGTTTTTTTTGTATTTTATTGTAACCCTTTTTAGTCGTGCTTTTTGATTTTGTCTTAAGAAATTTACTCAAAATTCTCTTTTTTAACATTTCGCTTGAGCATAAGCATTAGCAACTAAGCATCAGCTTTAACAAGCAGACAACAAATATACTCGTATATATGTATATATATTGTTTTCTAAGTCAAAAACAAGTTAGTCAAGTCTCTCCAATAAAAAAAAAATGACTCGTGCAACAGAGAGAATCGATTAGAGCGACAACTAAGTCATTTAGTGTTAGCTAACAGCGATACCAGTTAAGTCAGGTGAGTGAGCAAACTGTGCGAGAGCGATCGCCCGACTGCGTTATATTTGTGATCGTGAACGTTCGCGATCGCATTGTTCATTTTCATTTTCGAAAAGCGCGCATGACGTCATCGTTTTTTGCGGTTTGTTGACGTTCTGAGGCAGGTTTTTCGAGTCAAGTCTAAAATTGTTAAAAGTGGAATTGTTGTTGTTGCCGAACAAGAGTTTACAAAAAGTGAGTAGGTTGACTTGTTAGGTTGGAGCTCGTAGGTTGACGGCAAGCAGCTCACAAAATAACTGGCTGAGAGTGTGGGTATTAAAATGGCGGCGGGGGCGGCGGTGGTTTTAGGTGTTTGTGGTGAGGGAAAGATTGGCGACGCTGAGCCGAATCAAGCGGAGAGTTTTTGAATAGATTTATTTATTTATTTTCAAGTATTCGCCAAATTGAATTGGCGTACTTGGCTAAAAGCGCGTTTCAGTCTAAGCGCAGCAGTGGCTGAGCGCGCACACACGAGAAATCGCAGCGTAAACGTGAAAAAAGTGAAGAAAAAATTAATTAAACACTATTACATATATACACCCATATGTATAGGCATAGACATACATATATGTATGTGTGTACATACTTGCGTTGAAAATTTTAGAAAAGCAAAAGTGGTAGACTATACGTAAAGATGAAATAAATGCGGTGTTATTTTAAGAGTTAATTAAAATTATATTTTTATTTTAAATTTCAGTACCGACGAAAACAAATTACCTCAGCAAGAACTCAATAAAAGTATCTGTCAGATACTAAAATTCAAAACTACAGAAATTTGTGAATGCACAGCAGGTGAATTCCAAGTAAATTCGCTTTAATTGCAAAGCCATTAAAGAACATTACATTCCTTTGCGGGTGTATGCGTGCTTTTTGAGTGTGTATAAGTGTATTTTATTATCTATTCAATTCGTAACTGTGCGAAGTTCACTATGAAAACAAAACGCAAATATTGTTGAACGGATATTTGCGCGTAGTAGTTATTTAACTATCGAATTGGCTTCATAAAAAGTGATAGAAGTTATAAAATAAAAAATATTTTTAGAGCATTCAAAACGAAAATATATTCAGCGCGTAGTGTGGTTGTGCAATCAACTCATCCTCGGGCAGGATGGATGTGAAGGATATTAAAGGTGCCAAAGTGACGCATGCGGGCTTGCTCAAGCACAATGCTGACGGCAGCACCGAAACACAAAAGATCACCCACGCCGGGCTGGTGGCACGCAGTCCCGAAGGAACCGCCGCCAAGGGTATGAACATACGTGGCAATGAGGACTTGTGGGTCGAAATTCAAGCGAACACATTTCGCAATTGGGTCAACGAGCATTTGCGACCGACTGGAATGCAGGTGAGTGTTGAGGAAAATTATTTCAACTTTTTAAATTAAAAACTACGGTTTATTAAAAACACAATTGGTCAATATCTTTAATCCCTGCGGAGGTCACACAATGAGAGTAAAAAGTATTAGTTCACTTGTGCGCACAAACTAAAGCCAAAAGTATGTTTTTTTTTTTAAATTTATATGTTTATTTTTTTAGATATTTAGATTTTTTTTTTTGATACAGTTACGAAAAACCCTCAACAAAAAAATAACTCAAAAAGCAAAGGTTGATTTGGTTATTTGAGGCTTTCATTTAGCTATCGCAAAGTTGAGTGGAGTGATAGCAAATTAAAAAAAATTTAAAATTTTGTGAATTCTGTACGAACTTTTGAACTATGATTTATGTACATATGTTTAGTATTTAAATGATAAAATAAATAACACTTTTATTCAAATTATTAGAAAAAATTTTATCATGAAAAATATGTGGTGAAAATTAACATAGGCGGTTTATCAATTATTTAAATGTTTGTCAGTAGTGAATCCAGGATGCGATCCAAAAATGTAGACTACTTTTGACTAACAAGTTGTTTCTGCAAAAATGTAAAATTGATTGAAATAATTCTATAGCGATCTATATTTAAGTAACTATATAAGAACCGAAAATCGATTGTACTATTTACGGTGCGTGCTATAACTCGATATGGCGCTTAGTTCGAGGTTCGAATCTCAGTCAGGGCAAGCAAAATCTTTATTTTCTAATAGCGATCACCCCTCGGCAGGCAATAGCAAACCTCCAAGGGTATTTCTGCCATGAAAAAGCTTCTCATTAAATACATTTCGAAAGGGGTCCGGACACAAAATCTTCCCCTCTCCCTCGCGTTAATCTGCATTGATTTTTAAGACCTTTCAAGATCATCTTTATCAACCCTCATCGACTATTTTCCAATTTACTACGAAGTAGGTATTTAAAAGCACTTAGCGATACGAATATTTTTGTTTCCTAATAGAACTCGAACTTCTTCCCTTGATTTTCTCCCACTGGTAGGAAAATGAAAGCCAAAGGTCTTTGAGTCCACCATGAGCCGAAAAATCATTAAAGCTTTTAAAGAATCTATCGCATTTTCGACAGGACAACCCGCAATAACACTAGTTCATAAAAAGTTTTCATTTTAACTAAGTTTTCATGGAATCCAGCAGTTCCCAATTTGTGCAAGTATAACGAGAAACCTCTTACCTAAAAAAAAATTACTCGGCTACTGACTACAAAGTTATTAAATTAAGCCTTTCTGAATTTAGCAGCCACCAGCTATTGAGACGATTTCACCTCCATATCTTCCATATACATACATACATTATATATTTACTATTTTTTTTCCTTTCATCATAATTTTTATATTAAACATTTCAAGCATTTGCTGCCCACTTACTTAGTTTATACGCACTTCTTTGTCTTTTGTTTTGAATTATTTACATTGTTAAACTTAGAGTGGCATGAAGTGTAGAGCAAAGCTAAATCTGCCGATATCCGCGTGGTAGAAAAAATATTCGTCAATGAATACTAAATATATAACATTTATTCACCCTTTATGGAATCTAGTATTCAGAAACAAGGCGTTTTCATTGATAATACAAGTTAATGTATGCATTTTTGCCTTCTTTTCCCCTTACATATGTAAGTAAGCAATGTACGAGTTTGTATGGTATACGAGTAAGTAGTGGAAATACTAAGCTACGCAAAAAGCGCGAACTTGTCCGCCTAATATGTTAACATGACATGAATATAAATTACACCTCACACATACGCACTCACTTAAGCATATGTATGTGTGTATGTGTGTGTGTGTGTGTGTGTGTGTTTGTGTGCAAGCGCCAAAAATCAGAATTTGTCATTTGCTTAAGCAATAACTTGTTAGAATACATACAGACACGGGGTTGAATATATCAATATGTACAAACGAGTATGTTTATTGTATGCCTCAGTTTTTTTCGTGTGGGACGCACATTTTTAAAGCCAACTTGATATGTATTAGCATAAATGAATACAATCTTATTTTCTATATATATTTCGGAAGGAATTAAGTAACCAAGTATCTAGCTTATGTTAACATTAATTTTTTTTTGTTACGTGTAAATAAACCAAGTGTATTTTGGCCTGACTATACGTATTTGTGTATGCATGTAATTAATGAAAATAGAATTTACTTCATTTTGTGCGGAAATACTCAGGAAGGAATCACCGCTGATATACGAGTACAACAACATACATAAGTACATACAAATACATTTAGCACATTTGTCAACCGGAAGTGACAGCTTTTTTGCGTGTAGTTAATTCTCTGTTGTGCCATTAACTTGCGAACGTATTTTAGTGAAAGTAGTTAATAGGAACTGTAGGCTTTTACTTGAAAATGAAAATATCATACTATTTTACAACAGCAAATTTTTGTGGAATGCGTCAATGAAATGACATCTTCGCCTTCAATCTAAGTGAAATTGCTCAAACTCTCAAGAGAGAACTTTGTATTATTAAAGTTATACTTAGAACTTGGTTTTATTAAAGTAAACACAACTCCCAGTCTCCTGAAAGCACTTAAGAAATTTTAGTGAGCACCGCCTGGGTAATACAGGAAGTGGAAAAGCAAGGTCGATTTATATTCTGTTCACAAATTAAAGCACAACCACACATTGACAGATTTAGGGGCCCTTTATTTTTCTTCAAATTAATTAAAATTATTTTTCAAGTAAAATATTGTTCATTCTCCAAGAAAAACCATAAGCTCCCATTATTAACTGTTTACAAAATGTAACATGATTTAACAAAATTTCTTAAAAATTTTCAACTTAAAAAAAAAAATTTTTAATTTTTTTTAGTATTAGTTATTTGGTTCATTCAATTCTAGTGTAATAAAGTGCAAGTTTCAAGTGTCTATAAGTTATCACAGATTTTTGACAATGTTTTTACTGGCAGTGTCCTCCATATAACGCAAAACCGCGATGTGGAAGGAGTTGTGGATGAGCGCCAGTAAACAAATTTATAAAAATCAGTCGTAATCCTTGCACTAGAACCTTGCACTTTATTATACTAAAACTAAATGAGCTACAATCGGTATACCCCAAAAATTCTTAAACTTTTTTTTGAAAAAGTTCGAAATTTAGATGAATTTTTTATCGATGATTTCAACATTTTTAAGAAAATGTAAAAAAATTTTTTTTTCTAACAAATGAATGATAATTTAATTAGAAAATAATTTTAAATAATTAGAGCACAAATAAATTGTTCAAATGTGTCAATATGTATTTGTGTTATAATTTGGGAACACGGTGTAGTATAATGTGAGAAAGTAGCTAATGATAATTGCCGGAAAGTTCTTTAAGGGTTAATAGCTTAGGCCTTTACCACGCTTGAGCTACCATAAGAATGACTGAAACTGAAAGTTTGAAAAGCTTTAAATTAATATCTTCATTCCATGAAATTCTTCTAACACAATACAATCTACTTTTTAACTATAAAGTCTTACCCTAAATCTTCTTTTACTTTCCCTTCCTTTTTTTTTATTTCCGCAAAATTGCAATCTAAGGAAATCAGGACTATGTTATCAGGTTAGAGACGGCAAATGGAATCGCTTTCACTTGTGTGCAACGCACAATTACTCAGTCTGCTCGAAGGAAGAAGGTTAAAATCGAAAACACATAAAATAATTAGATCGACTAGCCTAAAATAATAATAACAACAAACAAAAAACTTCTTGTTGTTGCAAAAAATAAACGTTATTGGGGAATAACGATTTCATAACTTTTTCCAGAAAATTATGTAACACTAAACTCCTAAAGCTTGGATAAGACATTCATTAATTTCTTAAATAAGCTGCCACCTATTTATAAAAGTTTAGTAACAATTATTTAATACTTAATTTCAAGCAAATATTTTAAACTGGATATCAAACAAAAGAAAGTTAAGAAAGTTTCAAAGCAAAAATATCTTTAAAGAGAATTGCGAACTGTTTAAATTTTGTGTAAAGTAATAAGTTAAATAAATTATTGTGATGCAGATATCAAGCAAAAAAAAATTTAGAACGGCTTTCATTTTCAAATGACTGAACACTTTGCCATAAAGCTATACAGGGTTTATATTGAAATTTTCGAACTGAGTATATCAATTCGAATTCCGTGACCTAAAACCAAAATATTGAAAAATATAGGAGTAAGATAGTACCAACAAGAGAGACAGAAGTCGCAAAAACTAAATATATATTATGATTTTTGTTAAAAAAAATGATGACAAATTAAGTCCCTTTGTGCTCTAAAACCACCAGGAGAGTCGAAAAACGCAAAAACCTAAAATCCTAAACTTCTCAACAACAAATCTCTTTCAGTAGTCACTGGACAAGTGTTTCCAAATATTGAAACTAATTGTGCAAAGCCATTTGGCACATGAAAACTACGATTTCAATATTTAATATTGCAATAATCTAGTAAAGAATACCGGGTTAGAACATGGGAACCTGTCGATGCAGTCCCCAACGAAACGCATTCTGTGCAATTTTTCGGTTGAGTAACTTAACTGCTTGGGGCCATCAGGAATTCTTCGGTAACGACTAGTATTCAATAAAAATTTTGCTACGCAAATTGGATTATCCAATGGCATTGGATAATATTAAAAGTCAAAGCTTTATGACGTCATTTCGAACCCCTCCATTTTCCAATTCGATTGGCTCTCGCAACGTCTATCAACCATTAGCTGTGGCAAGCGGAAATTTTATTAATTAATTTTTCTCCCTTGGGATATTAAATGTAGTTTTGGCAAAAGTTGGCGCACCACAAAATAATTTTAATCAAAAAAAAAAAACAACGGAAATAACTTATTTGAACATAATTTGAACCCAAATATTGTACGTCAAACCCTCGGGTATAAGCTAGATTTATCTATAAAATGTTATTCTGTATTAATATATATATTTTTTTTTTAATATTAAGTTACCATTTTACGACAAAGCTAAAGTAGTGATATATTAATTTGAAACAAACGACATATTTTATTACTTAATGACAGCTATAATCGCTAGTGTATGTAATATCTATGTGCTCGTATACAACATATATAATGGATGGAATGGATTCATAAACAAAATATTTCTGTAATTTAGTTCAATTAAAATTAGCGCACTTGACGATTATTGAATTGCGTATTTAACAAAATAGGTTTATGCTCTTTTCTAAGCTACATTAAACTGAGGTTCCTCTTTAATAGCTGGCAATTAAATTCCATTAAAACATTGATTGCTATACTTTTCTCTTCAACATTTTATTACACTCTAAAGTGCAGGCATTAATAAGGAAATTTGCTGCATTACATCACAAATCAATCAATCAGCGCGAGGTATTTGGTATAAATTACACATTACAATATATTGATTAATGCATGTGTAGATATGTATGCATAGAGCATATGCTACATATATCGTTGAAATAAATAATTTACGCCACTTTACGTTGCATCACCGCAAGTTAAATAAATTCCTGACTGACGGCTCTTTGTGTTGCATGCCGCATGCCAATATAACTTTACATACAACTATTTAAAAGCAAAAATAATAAATTTACATATGATTAAAAATACTCTTTATAGGCTCGCATATAATGTTAATGATACGTACACATATTTACTTAAAGATATATATTGTTGTGTGCATACAAACGTACATACATACATACGAACTAACAAAGCTCTCTCGCTAGAATTGGCTTTCACGCAATTGATTACTGTCTAATGAGGCTATCAGGCAATAACTTGAGCGGCTCGTCTTCACACTTTATTTGTTGTTGCTGTTACTGTGGGTAATTACTGAGTTCAAAAAAAACTGTAATTTAATAGCAGTCGGATTTTTCTTGCCTATTGCCACACTTTGCATATTTGATACTTTTCAAGCGGAACAGCTCTAACAAAAAAGAAAAAACCAATAAATAAATTATTTAATTTCAGCGCGAGCATTGATAAGGTTCCGAAATAGGAAATATATATTTATGAGATTGAATACACATATAACATTATACATTACATTATTAAAGTATAACAGGAACTTGTACTTCCCTTTTCTTGCCGGATATTTCTTTTGAGGGTGTCTAGTAGATCAAGCTTGTTCACATAGCTTCGTGACTCCAAGAAGCCCCACAAATAAATCTGAATCGGTTGAATTGAATGCAGTGTATAAGGATCCAACGATTCCTTTTAATAAGTCAGGTACTTCCTAAGAATGAAAGCATTGCAGCAATGAAAGTATTTGACATTCATTTAATTGACCGAAGCCTGCAAAGAGAAATTTTATTCATTTTTGAGTTATGAAAGCAAATTTATGCAAGTCAAGTATAATGCATTAAAAGAAAATACGAGAACACATATCTGATAGGTTATAAGCATATAACTAGAAATAAAGGAATAATCGTTTGTTAATTTCCATTCAATCTGTTTTGAAGGTATAGGAAACCAATCCTCGTGCCCATTCAAAAATAGTAAAAAAAATTTTTTAATTGATTCAAGGTTCAACTTCTTTGCCAAATGGATAACGCTTGATCATATCAATGACTTACATTCATTATCTCTATCTTAAAATTTTACAAAAATAAATTTCTGCTTTTAAAACGAATTTTAAATTTAGTAAATGTTATCGATTCTATTAAGGTTTTCCTTATTTTTCGCTTCCTACTAAAATTTACTGCTTGATTGGAATGTTTGAATTGGTAAGGCAATTGGCAGCTAAGCCACTGACGGTAAACTCATTCTAGAGCACTCTAGACTGAGGTGTTGTAGGTTTGGGTCAAATGCATTTGGGATGGACAAGATATATTTAATTTTCACTCGACGGCTAAAGTTTTCGTCGGCTTTATTCTGCGCCTTGCCCCAAAACCCTTTAATATAATTAGCAATCAAGTCTGAGTGTTGAAAAATCATGAGTTTTCTGGTGTATCATAAATCCTGTATAACAAAATTGCCATTAAATTCTGAAATATTTTTAATATTACAGACAAGCTTTTTTACAGTCACACCTAGCAAATGCCGTTAATCGAAAATCCTTTCAAATTTTTTCAAAAGAGTACACTGTTATTTTTTTTGATTAAAAAAAATACATAGTTTTTTAAAAGATTTGAAAGTTGTTTTAAGAAAGCCTCTTATGTTTATGTAATTCAAATGTTGAATGGGGTAAAACATTTAAAAAATACACCATTACTTTTAATCGTATGAATATTTTTATTTCTGAGTTAACTTGCTAACATATGCTTACATATGTACATACTCACATCTGTTTGTATACACACATATGTACATATGTACAATTGCATATAGCATTTAAAAGTACATTTTCGAAACAAAATTCCCTTACGAAATTGGGCAGTCTGAATACCAAGGTTTCGACAATTCGTCGCAAGTAATTTTCGGTGATGTGATTTTGCGCGTAGATGAAATCAGCAAACAACAACAAGCATAAGCTAAGCTGACAGTTGGCGACAAAAAAATCGTATAAAATACAAGTAATGTAAGTACATATCCGTGCATTAACTGGAAAAATGGCATAATTCAAATTATGAAAATTGCGAGAAAAGTAACATCAAAGCGTTAGCGGTCGCGAATGTTTAAGAGTGGCTTATTTAATAAATAATAAAGTACTTTAAATAATATATCTATGCAATTTTATACAATATGAAGGAAGAGATTTGCTTAGCTAGCTCAATAAAGTAAAAATTAAAAATATGCTACTATTCCAGCAAACATGCAAAATTTATGTGAAAAACAAAAATTGATACAATCGCAAATTCTTACACGCCAACACAATTCTTCGAGCTCATCATCGCTTTCAGAAGTTTTTGGACATATTTGTTTTTTCTTTTAATTCTTTCGTGAGTTTGTCATTTAAAGTTTGCTGACCCTCTAATATATCAGAGATACAATTTTATTTAATGTCAACTACGTGCGGGTGTGTAAACTAAATTAATTGTTTTTTTTCACATAAATGTATGTTAAATGTCCAAAGCATTTAAGTTAAAGAGCACTTACGTCATTTTATTCCAAAGTTGACTTTTCAAATATATGCATACTGTGGTTTAAAATAAATCCAAATTGTAAATATTTGAAAGAAATGGAATTTTAAAATTTTTTTCTAGAGTTTTTACAGATGGTATTTAAGAATTCTCTTTAATGTTTAAATAAATAATTTTTTTAAACAAATTAATTGTTTCCTATGTTCGCAGTGCCTTTAGGCATGCACCATAGATAGTAATTTCAAGCATGATGATATGTGTGCGTCCACGTGAAAAGGGCCCACTTTGTCGCATCTAATTTCCGAGATATATAGATTTTTCGATACATGGATCGAATTTCGAAATTTCTTATTATGGTTTATTATGAAACTATATACATTTACGCGTCGAATGACACCAAATTTAGCTTCCTAGGTACAATAGAAGTAATTAATTTTATTTACAAAAAAAAAAAGAAAAGGGCCCACTTTGTCGCATTGGAGAAATATGAAGCATTTCCGTGTTTTATGGACTTTTTTTGAAAGAAAAGGTGATAATTTTGGACTTTTAACTCGTAAGTGCCAGCGAAATAGCTCTTGCCACATTTTCGAGGCAATGACCTACTATAGCTACCGAAAAGAAATTCTTACTTCAAAAAATTACCACCAGAGGGTTGGCGCTCGGAAATTAAAAACAGTAATAAATATTATCGATAATGAATGAATTACTGCTAATTTGTTGTCTTTGTTTCATCTTTAATTATAATAAAATATTCACTGTTGACTCATTTCAATTTTTTTACTTCCCCATCTTCCTGATTCAGTGGTCAAACGTTAACTCGGTTGAATTAGTTGAAAAAGCAAATATTTAGGAAAGGGCCCACTTTGTCGAGTTGATGTTAATTAGTTGTTTCACATATTTCTCATGCTGACTATGTTCCTGTTCGATTCAAACGAACACCCATTTAACGTCCGAGTAGAAATGAGAAAAGCGAACTTTCAACTTCAAATTGATTTTTCTCAATTAGTAATTTTTCGGATATTCACCTTCAAAGTTCTATATTTCCCTCAATTCTTCAGTTAGCTTGGTCAAATTTGTCTGAAAATGTTCGGAAATCAACCAGGAAGACGCCTATATGCATAACTCCAATACCGCCGAAGTGGGCCCTTTTCACGTGGACGCACACAAATATTACAAAATTTTTATTTTGCACAAAGTTTAAAACTTAGATTTACATTGCTTGTTGTGGTGAAATGAACTACATTTTCTTAAAAAAATTTGAATAAATAGGAAACAAATAATTTGACTTCACAAATCAAGAAGCTGCTGTCTTATAATTATGAAACGCTTTAAACTAATAGTATTCTTACATAAATATTCTTTATAATTTTTGTGCAGCTAATTTTTAACAAGGTCCACTTACTTATGTTATGTCTTTTTAATAAATAAAGGAGATATCCTTAAAGAAATAAGAATCAATACTATCAATTAATTCAATGCGATAACCTTATAAAAATAAGAATACAATTTTTTCAATAAATTCTAGGAGAAAAAGAAGCTATCAACATAATAATTCGGTTTCCTTTTCATTTCATTGAACAGATAATTCCATTAAAAGTAAGAATACTTTCTTCATGAGAAAAACTCATTTAGATATCCTTTTACTTGCATTATAATTTCTCATTTGGCTTTAGTTTTGCGGAGTTGATACCCACGACTCCGTCTGGTAAAATGCAGCTTTGATGAACTTAAAACCCATTGAGTCGACTTTAAAGTTATCAGCAGTTAAGCAGTTAAGGTGTGATAAGTTTAAATGTGGTGCATTTAGATGCGTTCAATTCAGGTATGGGAAGAAGAAGAAGCACTTGTTGCCATTCACAGTCATTAGAGAGATAGAGAGAGAGAAATGAAATCTCAGATACAAATTTCAATTTAGAAACACATATTGACTTCAAGCACTATTTTTATGACCTTAATTGACTTTCTCTGATTAGCTAAAAAGATTTTAAAATGCACAAGAGTTAAATTTCAAGTGTTGTTCTAGAGGCTTGATTATCAAATAAATTCAAAATATAAAAAATAAATAAAATATATGGCAATTTTTTTTGATATGCAAAAGTTCTTTATAAAAAAAAACTAAAGCTAATTTTCCTTAACTCGTTTCAAGATTTAAATTGAGAACTTGCTCAGGCGCAGGTTCATATTTTATCATTCTTATGCCTTGCAATGCCGATGTTAGCGCTGGCAAAGTCATAATGGCGTTTAAATATAAATACCGCCGAAGTGGGCCCTTTTCACGTGGACGCACACAAATATTATAAAATTTTTATTTTGCACAAAGTTTAAAACTTAGATTTACATTGCTTGTTGTTGTGAAATAAACTACATTTTCTTAAAAAAATTTGAATAAATAGGAAACAAATAATTTGACTTCACAAATCAAGAAGCTGCTGTCTTATAATTATGAAACGCTTTATACTAATAGTATATATTCTTACATAAATATTCTTTATAATTTTTGTGCAGCTAATTTTTAACAAGGTCCACTTACTTATGTTATGTCTTTTTAATAAATAAAGGAGATATCCTTAAAGAAATAAGAATCAATACTATCAATTAATTCAATGCGATAACCTTATAAAAATAAGAATACAATTTTTTCAATAAATTCTAGGAGAAAAAGAAGCTATCAACATAATAATTCGGTTTCCTTTTCATTTCATTGAACAGATAATTCCATTAAAAGTAAGAATACTTTCTTCATGAGAAAAACTCATTTAGATATCCTTTTACTTGCATTATAATTTCTCATTTGGCTTTAGTTTTGCGAAGTTGATACCCACGACTCCGTCTGGTAAAATGCAGCTTTGATGAACTTAAAACCCATTGAGTCGACTTTGAAGTTATCAGCAGTTAAGCAGTTAAGGTGTGATAAGTTTAAATGTGGTGCATTTAGATGCGTTCAATTCAAGTATGGGAAGAAGAAGAAGCACTTGTTGCCATTCACAGTCATTAGAGAGATAGAGAGAGAGAAATGAAATCTCAGATACAAATTTCAATTTAGAAACACATATTGACTTCAAGCACTATTTTTATGACCTTAATTGACTTTCTCTGATTAGCTAAAAAGATTTTAAAATGCACAAGAGTTAAATTTCAAGTGTTGTTCTAGAGGCTTGATTATCAAATAAATTCAAAATATAAAAAATAAACAAAATATATGGCAATTTTTTTTTTGATATGCAAAAGTTCTTTATAAAAAAAAACTAAAGCTAATTTTCCTTAACTCGTTTCAAGATTTAAATTGAGAACTTGCTCAGGCGCAGGTTCATATTTTATCATTCTTATGCCTTGCAATGCCGATGTTAGCGCTGGCAAAGTCATAATCGCGTTTAAATATAAATTAATCAACACACGTTTTTAAGCACAAATCCAGTATTTCTTTTTTTTTTTTGTTGGAAGATTTTCTTTCGGAAAACAACTATAGCTCAAGCGGGAACTTATAGCAGTCATTTCTTTTATTTTCTTATAATACATGTTTTTTTCAGTGTAGAGCCCACAGAATACCTTCACTATCTTCTAAATGCGACATAAACTTATACAGCAGCTCATTTGGCGTAAAAAATCCGCAACTGTCAAGATTATAAGCGAAACACTACTACTACTACTACTGAAAAATTTTAAATGAGAAGATAAATATTTATAGAAAAATTCATAAAAAAAATTAAATAGATTTCAGATGCTTTTAAATCGAAAAATTCTTAAGAACTGTCAATTTATGTAGATCATAGTAAAATGAGGCAATAGTAATTCGAATATCATGCAAATTAGGCTCTTATGTTTCTTTCGTAACGTTCAATCGAGGAAGCGTAAAATCGAATCATTTCAAGCGCAACCATAAAAACGAATTATTATAAAAATTTATTCGAGCATCAGCAGCGATAGCAGTTCACATACTTGTTATGGTCAGCTTATGATTTAATGCTTAGCGCTTTCAATTTTTTTCTTTCTTCTACCAAAAACAGCTTTGCATATTTTGATATTTTGTGTGATTTGTATGCACACTTCTTGCTTTAGTTATTTCACAGCTGTTGCGTATGGCTTATACAATAGCTTAGCTAATAAATAAAAATAATTTTTGACCAGATTTTGTTACCAAAACACCAAAAGACGCATTAAGTTTTTGCTTTTGCCATTTTTGTTTATAAACTTGCGAAACATTTACAGCTAACCATCCGACAAGGAAACGCGTAATCTCTCAGCAGTAGTGACAAACACAACAGCAAACAAGAACAACAAGATCAACAAGATCAACAACAATGTGACTTGCAAATGAGAGTGAAATGAATTTTTAATTGAGGCCAACGCACCGCAAAGTAGTTTGGGCTCACCTTATTTTTTCGTATTAGACTTGATTTTTGTTTTTTTTTTTCGTTGATTTTCTTGTTTTGTCTGTTGCTTATGTTGTTGTTGTTGTTGCTAGTGCGCGCCAACACAGTTAGCCATGTTAATAAACTTGTTTGTCGCTAGCAGCGCGTTCCTCCGCCAACATAAACACCAAAACACCAAAACGCCAACACCAACACCAATACAAATAAACCAAAACCACTCACCGCCGCCGCCACCATGTACAGGCAGTAAACTCTCATCTCCACCCGCTCCGCCACTACCAACAAAATCAATGAATGAATTTTTCTCATACGCCAGCCCGCTCGCTCGGCCATTCAGCTCAGCTATGCTGTTAGTTAGTTGGTTAGTTAGTTAAGTCAACTAACGGCCATCAAGTCAACGCGCTGGCTAATTCTATTGCAGCTGACTGACTGACTTTTGATCGCTGCAACCTTATTTTCACTTCCTCTTGACGACTTGGCCGCCGCCTCCATGTTCTGGTATTTGTTGCGCACTTGCACGCTTGGCGTTGCCATCTACAGCGAACCAGTTCGAGCTACAATCGTTGTGTGTTGGTCATTGCAGGTTTGTTTTGGCCAAGTTCTGCATTTCTGTGCCGGAATTTGAAATAGCTCCATGCATGCGGCCCCAATTGTTGGGTTTGGCTGGCATGTGGGTTGTCTGCAAGACCTAAAGTTTTGTTTTTTCTTCTTTGTTTTGTTGTTGCTTCGCAGACATTTATTCAACTTGTATTTGATGTCGTCACGCCTCGTTTCGCTGTCTTGCTTTTACTTAAATGTTTGTTTTATAGCTTTAATACGATTTTTTTGTATTGAATCGCTGGCGCTCATGTATTTACATACACACACACTAACACAAGTATTTATAACCCACTTGCAGGCATGGAAAATTGAAAAAAATTATCCCACGATTGACACTTTAATGCAATTACTTGATAGTTCAAAATAATTTGTGGCGTATTCACCAAAACTTATAGGTAACTTCGGCGCTTAAACGTCTACTAAGTCATTGGACAAGAGTTTGTTTAAAAATTGCACTTAATTTATGATGTTTTTACTGATGACTTAATACAATGCACGATTTATTTTTTTTATAAGTAAAAAATCTGGAAAAACTGGTATCTTAACTATTTACCGTACGAGTATAAACCTTTTTTAAAGCAACAAAAAAAATTGTCAATTAGTTTTTAAAGAACAGTTATGCGTTTAGAAAAGAAATATCGTATATAATCAGATAGTTTGCGAAATATTATGTTGTTCAAAAATACATAAAAAAGTGATGATTTTCGGGGTGTCGAAAAAAGGGCAGGTTAAACGGGATACCTCCAAAAATAAAGCAAAAACGCATTTTTCTTTTTTGGGATCTTCTCAGTAATTTTACATTGCCTTTTTTCTCTTTTTTTTTTTTTTTAATTTTAAAGCGAAAACTCATGATTTCTGAAAAAAGCAATATGCTCTCAATGATCTGGCGTTAATCCACGTAGTTAGTATGAAAATAACGTACAATTGAGTAAAATCACGAATAAGATTGAGATATCGGGTACCCCGTTTTACACGACCAAATCAATTTTTACTAATAAAATGAATAATTAATTAACAACTTTACCTAACCGAGCGGTCGTCACCTTAAGTTACGTGTAATAGAATACAGATTCGCACGTAATACTGACATTTTGTCTTTCGCGACGGTCGTAGATGTTTGATGCCGAAATATGAACCTCTTGAGACTGAATAACCGTTAAGTGCTCTGTTTTCCCCCTGTTTTCAGCACGTTTTCCCCCAAAACAAGGTAGTGCCCCGTTTTACCCTACTCTCCCCTACATCTGTTAGTTCGCGGCTTTGGCACAGATTAACAGCAAAAACTATGTTTTTAATCGAAATGTTAATAGAAAGGAGATCCCTCGAAGCACAGGAAAGAATACATTTTCATTAATCAACAATTCCAAATTGCTTTCGAAACTAGAACAAACGCAAACCTTGGCTGAGGTAGAGGAAACGCTACAATCAACCAAGCTTATTGTGAGTTAAATTTGTAAACAAAATGCTTACTTAGATCCAAAAAAAACCTTTTAGCACAATTGCTAATGGTTTTCATATCACAAAATTGCTTATTGAATATTTTATGAATTTGTTTCTGCTGCAAAGGCATTGCAATTTTCTTCTACATCGAGTTGTTTGCTAAATTTTGGTTTCAACCAATTGGGTAAATATATTTTAATTGCTTAAAATATTATTTTAATGGCATACCATTTTGTGAAGCTGCATTCGATGTATGCAACACATTCTTCAATTCAACAATTCCAAACAGATAACTAAAATATTTAAAACTTTGCACGAGTTATCTATTCAAATGTGTATCTACTTATGTATGTATGACTTTATGTGCGAGTAAGTGTGTGTGTGTGTATGAATCTAAAACAAATTTGTAAATTTTTCTTAAACTAAAAACAAATAAGCATACCAACAAACACATTTAAGCAAAAGTTAACTTGAAGTTGAACACCTGCCAGCCATGGTCATCAAAAACAACAGCACCACCTTATTTGTATTCACATAAGTATATTTACATACCATATGTTCATGTATATGGTACACACAAATTAGCACAAATACCTGTATACATATATACAAATGTTCATACTTAGTCAGTTAGTTAATTAGTTAGTTATGTGTAATCTAATTGTGCATTTGAATATATCTACGGGATGTGTGGGTGTCAACTGTGTGACAACGCCAGCAATGTTGGTGACGATGACAAATGTCGCAGGCTAACAAACTTTGACTTTGAAGTGAAATAAGCGAACGAGGTGAATTAAATCATAAAACGATTTTTCAATTTTTTCCCTCCTTTTCTTTTTTGCAATTTAAACTTCTTAATGGTGTGGTTGCATGCTTTTGAGTTTTGTAGAAAAGTTGAATGCGTGTGTAGGCGGAGTTTTATGTGGAAGCAACTGGAAATCTTTTAAATCATACTTCATGTGAAATTACTTAAATTAAAATTGTAAAAACATCTAGCGAGGTTAAGCGTACATGCAATATTCTGCCTACATTAAATTTTCCGAAAACATTTTATGTTAAATAAGGTAAGCAAAGGTGGGCAAGTACAGTTAGACTATCTTAAGTCTCATTTCTAGTGCATTTAATGCGCAAGTAAATGTATTCACATCGGTGCGAAATCATGAAAATAGTATTAAAACAATATTCGTTCACAAACTGTTGCCTTATTGCTAATCAAAATAAAATAAAATAAAAATAAAAATAAATATACATTTTAATTCAAGTGCAGCTTTCTCGAAATGGGCAACCAGCTCGCCTTCCTTTCCAACCAAATATGGCATTTTGTCGCATCGAAAAACAAGTTGAACATTTCGAAATCGCTCAACTTGAAATCAGCAAATAAATAAATAATTACATATGTACATATGTACGCGCATAATA
Source organism: Philophylla caesio (assembly GCA_963971545.1). Lineage (NCBI taxonomy): Eukaryota > Metazoa > Arthropoda > Insecta > Diptera > Tephritidae > Philophylla > Philophylla caesio. The sequence goes on along the minus strand of OZ020606.1, from coordinate 95,166,233 downwards.
ACATTTGCTGAATAAAAAACAATTCACATTTTCATTTCGTTTTATGCGAAACCTGTAGCACGGAAACACAATTTTTTGTTTGTTTGAGATACAATCTTACAAATTGCACAATTACACGCAAATAAAATTGTGCGTGAACACACCCGAAAATGCTTTCAACTGACGGTCGCGACTTGATATGTAGTGACGTGATTTTGTTAGTTACAAAAACAATGAGTCAAGCTGTAGAGTTGCAACTTGAAATTAATTAATATGCTTCTCATTAATTTATTTTCATCTATGTACTCGTATGTATTTTTTAGTTCAATTTCATCTTAGACAATATTAAATATTTTTGTTTTATTTTGGTGTAGTTTTAACTACTGTTTACGCCAGCTGTTTACATCACCATTCACAATTGATTCTGCAATAAATTGAAACTTGTGTGCTTTTATTTGCAAGACAGCATTCAACCGATTTACGGTCGAAAATTTTCAGAAGAGCGGCCTCCTATTTTTCGAACCCCGTTGCCATGGAAATCAAGAGGAATACCCGGCCCCTAACTTCTCCCCGCTCGAACAACTACTTTTTTATTTCATTTTATTTTCTTTTATTTTTTTTGCTTTATTTTATTATATTTTTTCTATTATATTTCCCATAATTTAATTTGATTTTTTTCATTATTTTATTTCACTATACCTTTCATGGAAATGGTATATTAAGTTTGGTCCGATATTTGTAAGTACCAAAAGGAGAAGAGTTAGACCCATCAAAAAGTATACCGAAATGATCAGGATGATGAGCTGAGTCGATGTAGCCATATACGTCCGTCTGTCCGTCTGACCGTCTGTTTAAACGCAAACTAGTCCCTCAGAATTTAAGCTATTTAAATGAAACTTGGCAGTCAGATGCCTTTTTATAATTTATTAGATATTTGTCGGAACCGACTAGATCGGATGACTATAACGTATATAGGCGCCGATTGTTCAGATATTATATTTTTCTTCATAACTCCTTAGCTTCCATATAACCGATTGTTGAGTTATTCGATCTAGCATGAAACCCCCCCGCCCCCCCCATTTAAGCAGCACAAAAAATAGTTATTAATAGAAATATTTAAAAAGTGAAAATCATTAATATCGGAGAAATATAACTTATAGCTGCCATACAACCGATAGTTCAGATATTGCATTTTGGGCCATAACTCCTTCATTTAAGTAGTTAATGTCTTGAAATTTCGCGCAAATATTAATTATTATTGTGACTATTATAGCAGTCAAAATCATTAATATCAAATTAATATTATATGTATGTACATACATATATCGCTCCCATACAATTATTCCATTCATGAAAGGTATGAAGCCTTCGGCATAGCCTTTTTTACTTGTTTTTGATTATATTCATCATTAATTATTTTTTATTTGAATATCCCATTCCTTTTTTTAATTGGGTTTTTATATTTTACGAGTATTTAATTTAGTTACATTTTTTCATTTCACGTTTTTTTTTTTTAATGTTAAACATTCTAGTCTTTTTTATCCGTTTTTTTTATTTTATTACTTCTTTAATTTGATAGAAAACTATTATTTTCGTAGCATATTATTTCTTACTATTTTATTTTATCTGCGGTTTTGATTTTTTCTTTAATTTAAGTTTGGTTTTTACCTCGTTTACCTTTCATTTCTCTTCTTGTTTGCACATTTTTGTTTCGTTTAACTTTATTGAAATTCTTATTTTTTTTGGTTTCGGTTTTTATTTACTAATGCTTTTTAATTTTATTGACCTATTTTATTTTTCGTGCAATATAATTTATAAAAGTTTATTTTCTTATTGAAAAATATTTAACAAGAATTTTTTTTGTTTATTTTTTTTCAATTAAAGTGCAGATAAATTAAATTATAAAGCTAATAATAACTTGCCGCTTACACTATATAGCTCAGTGTTTGGCCGAGCTTCTTCTACCATTTCTGGTGTGCGTCATTATATTCTACCACAAATGGAGGGACCTACAGTTTTGTGCCGACTCCGAACGGCAGATGTATTTTATGAGCAGCTTTTTCATGGCAGAAATACCCTCGGAGGTTTGCTATTGCCTGCCGAGGGGTGACCGCTATTAGAAAAATTTTTCTATGATTTAGATTTTGCTTACTCTGACTGAGATTCGAACTTCGAACTGCGCGGCATATCGAGCACACCCCACAGCGGCCACAAAAATTATAACAATAAACAAATAAAGCCGATATGAACCAAGGTTTCGAACTTTTAACACGCTTTGTTGTTGTTCAACAAGTTTTTGCTCTAAAAAGCACATTTTATTAAATAAAAATTTAGTATGTTGTTTTGTGAAAGCGTGGCCATTTCTTAAAGTTGCTCTACGTTTTGCTACTGATTTAAATTGGGGGCTTCATCAATCTTGGTAATCGTGTCTAGATCACGTATCCCAAACGTTAATTTTGGGTTGAGATTTGAGATGGTAAATGAGATCTTCTTAGTTTCTCGCTGCAATGAAAACTAATTTTTTCGCCGTACCCGTTCGTTGTTTGCGCTACATTTTTCGGAGGGTTTAGACTTACATACTTTCGTAGCTGTAGTCATGGAATAGCTTCACTTGGACTGTCCGATAATGTCTCTTTGGAATGCTGGATTTGCTATTTTTTAACACCCTCCTACCAAAGGTTATTTTCGCTGACGATATAGTGCATTCGCCTCCCTATCATTCATTTCCTTTGGATATCTTTCATTGGCTGACTATAGTCCTTGAAGTTCGGTCCCTTGCTGGAAAATCTACAAAAATGCTAACGGGATAATTTTGGTTACTTAAAATAGTCCCTCATATCTCTGTTGGAAGTTTTTTCCATCATGGTGTTACACTTCTTTTGAAATCTATTTCAGAGTAAATGTGACGAGGAGTAAAGAACAATTGAACCCATACGACTATATCGCGTTGCGGTGACCTGAATTTAACCACGTTTCTTTTTTCATTTTCATAATTTGATTTTTCTTTTTGAATCAATCTAACTTAATTTAATATTAAAAATATGTTGTTTTTATTATAATACGTTTACCTACGAGCACATATTATTTAAGCTTGATTGAACTTTTTAATTTTTATTTTCTGTATATTAATCAATTAACTCTGTTTTATCTTAATTTATTTAAATTTGTATTCCCCTTCTTTCCTCCACAACAATTTGCAAATGTATTCATTTGTGCATATTTCCGTTGTTAAAATTTTTCGTGCAAATATTTTTAAAATAAATCCATCACTTACCAGCGCACATTTCTGGCATCTGCAACTCAGTTGCCGCGGCTCAACGGATGTAATGTTTTATTCAACAATCGCCACCACCACAACAAAAAATAAAAATAGTAACACACCGGTGCTCATACATATGTACGTATACACACACACACACACACATAAACAAATGTGAAACAATTCAACATCGGTGCGAGGCAGCAGCCACAACACACTACTCTTTTGCAAGGGAAGCGTTGACACTGATGGAACTTCTGCTGCCACAGCGATCCCACGACCATTGGCTGTCACCAGCAGCCATCTAGCCAGCCTGCTAGTCGCCCAAGTGCGTCCTAACCAATGAATTTTGCAAGCCGTGCGCCGGCACTGCCTCGTGTCGCCCTGCTGCCGTTGATTATGACACACTCACATGGCCGCCATCGCCGTCGCTGTCGTTTCTGTATCGTGTCAGTTTTGCTGTTACTGCTGAAATGCGAGTATATGTAGTAGCACTGATGCCGCGTTGAAGGCAATCCGCTTGCAGAGCTGTAGGAGTGCGATTTGCTAGGTTGCTCAGAAATTCCGCTTCTCATAATTGTCAGTGACATGCTGTTTGTTTTTGTTATTAACGCTTTTTCTTTCTTCCCTCTTTTTTAGTGCTGATAATAAAGCCGCTGGTGTTTCTATTTAAACACACATTTGAATGACCTCTTTTGCAAACAAATATAATTTGTATTTGATGAGGTTTTTTGTGGTACATTTTTCTCTGTCAAAATATGTGAAATTGCAAACTGGAAGAAATGTGGATGTTAAATAGTAGAAAGTATTTCCTAACAAAAAATATCTTGTTTTACACAAGACAGCAATAGCTTTGAGTGTGGAGTTGAGTAGCAAATAGACTCAATAAATTTAAGATATGACTTACACCGAAGTGTTGGCCGCAATTACTCAAGAATAGGCCGCTCCACATCGCTGCAATCGCAGATACGTATACATTCCTTTTTGAGTTTAATGAAAAATCTACCGTCATCTTTTATCAATTTGGGTTTTAAGATGATGAACCAACTTTGGTCACCTCCCTCGTTCCACTCTTAACGAGCTCGTTTTTCCGAGCGAGCTGTGGCCGAGTGGGTAGCGGTGCGTGCTACAACTTGATATGCCGTTGAGTTCGAGGTTCGAATCTCAGTCAGGGCAAGCAAAATCTTAATAATAGAAAAAAGTTTTTTTTAATAGCGGTCACCCCTCGGCAGGCAATGGCAAACCTCCGAGGGTATTTCTGCCATGAAAAAGCTGCTCATAAAATACATCTGCCGTTCGGAGTCGGCACGAAATAGTAGGTCCCTCCATTTGTGGTATAATATAAAGACGCACACCAAAAATGGTAGGAGATGCTCGGCCAAACAGTGAGCTATATAGTGTAAGCGCCAAATTATTATTATTATTATAAAGGAAAACACATTTTGTTATACTAAGAATTTTAATTTTACTAAGGATTTTTGTCATTTCATCTCGGTAATAGGCCTTCATAAATAATTGCACTTTCACACGCAACAAATACAAACTTACACCTTACTTATGTATATTAAAAGAGCATTTAATAAAACGATCGATAAAACTTAATCACATTTTCTTTCATCCAAAACCTATAACAAACACGAAAAAGAAAATTTGTTAAGGCTCAACAGAGCTTTAAACTATTTGGAACAGACCCCGAACTAGTCTCAAATTCATCCTCATTAACCCCAAATTGTCCTCGGTTGCTTTTTGGAACTATTCACGTTTTTATTATTTTTATTTGGCTTGAATTCACAAATGTAACCTAAATTAGTACAGATTTTTTTCAAGACAGATCCCAAACAAGCCGTCAAATGGTGGCAAACTGGTCGTGAACATTCCAAGTTGCTCCTTTCAAAAAATATGTAAAACTTGTAATTGAAGTTCACATCAAAAATGACAATTGCAATGACAATCACTATATCTGACACATCGGAAATACCACCAACACCACGCTTATTAAATCACGAAAGGGATAGCCTTATAATTCAAGCCCACCACATTACAGTCTGTACACAGATGTCCAACACAGTCAACCTGGCAGCCAACCCGCCTGTCGCCTGTCGCCTGTCGCTGCCTGTCGAGGGCAAAGGTAAATAGAAGCCGCACCCAGACGCTCACTTGTTCGCTTATCCGCTTTTAACATCACTCCGCTTTAGTTATTATTATGCGCATAAATATTCGTATGTAATACATACATACAGACACGTGCGTGTGTGTGAAAGTAATTTTGAAATGTTGTCAGTGCACTTGAATGCTGCAGGTCAGTACTGGGTCGGGCTCTGGCGTTAAGTATTCGTAGTGCAAATGACTTTTGACTTGAGCGACGGCAGGCAATCGCATCTCGGCATCGCTTGCTGTGAAATGTGAAATTTTGTTATTTGTAATTCATAGGCTAGTATGAGTTGTAATTTTAATATGTATTGTCACTTTTAGACTTGACGATCCAATTGAGCCGACGCACAGTGTTTCAACTCCCAACAAAAGATGGGCAAAAAATGGATGAGTGGCCCGAATTGAAATTAAAAAAACTAATATTAAATATAAATAATTTACAATTTTATTGAGCTCAAGGCCAGTTTATGGAAGATTTTTTAGTGAAAAAAGAACAACAGTTTTTAATGGTAGGAATTATAGTACTATTTCGGAAATCACCACATCAACCAATAAAAATTAACAAGTAAATAATTAACGAAGGAATACATAATGAACATACAAAATTTTAGATTTTCCAGTATGTTGTGTTTTCGTATCTCGTTAATTTAAGTAAAACTGGATTTCTACAGTAAATACCTTTTAAGATTTTTTTCTTTTTGGAAAAAAGTATCTTTTGTATAAAAACTAAGAAATTAAATTTGGCAAATTATTCAAATATTAAATTTGCATTGGGATTGAAGAGCTGCTGCCTTCACAAAAGCAGCTTACGTGCAAAAGAGTTTTTGTTTCTCTTAAAATAAAAAATTAAGGATAATTTGTATTTTCTCACTTTTGACTCAAAACTTATGTAGTTACAAAAAATTTTATAAAATATCTTTTAAAAAAAATTTTTAATTATAATTTAATTGCGCAAATTTTTTTTGATTTGTACAATGTTTGAAACTCATATATTTCAATTGAAAAAAGGGAAGGGCCCAATAAAAAGGGATTGTTTGTAAATGAAACATTAGCTTCATTTTAATTTTGTCGGTTCCTAAAAAAATCGTGAACTTCTCTATAAATGATATCGAAAAAGTCACGAAATAATACCGCTATGAACATTAAAAAATCTCAGAATGATCGCAAACTAGTTTCGAATTTTTTCACAAATGATTCCGAGGAACGCCGAAATGTTCCCGAAATTATACCTTACTTGCTCCGAATGAATAAGTCCAGGCACTACTGCCAAAATGGTGCTGAATAGTTCGTGATTTTTTCTGAAACAGGCCTAACATATTCTATGATACAGTTCAAAAATAAAACCGAACTAGTGTCACGTTGTCCAGAACTAGATCCCGCAAATACCTCCAATTATCCACGAACTCATACCGAACTAGTCCCGCATTAGTATTGAAATTGTTCCAATTAGGGTGCAAGAAAGTTTTAAAAATTTTGAAACATACAAAATTAGAAGAAGCAGTTACATTTTCTGCTGGTTGTAAACAGATGTTTTTTGACATTAAAAACGAAATGTTTTTAAACAAAACTCAAATTAATCAAAATTTGAAAAAATATGTATGTTAACATTCATCTAAACAGTCCTAGTAAGTGCGTGTATTTGGATGCTAATTTGTTTAAACACTTGCATCTGAGTGATTGTCGTTTGCGATTCGATAAATGCCAAAGTGGGTCAGTTAGCAGATTAGTGTAGAATGCAAATACTAGAAAAATAAGTAAAATAAAAATTTTGCATACAAATTTACATTTGCACTTTGGCTGACTCACTACATACCTATTTTCTTTTTATTAATTTATTTCGCATTGCATAAGGCTATTGTGTGTAAGTTTCTTTTTCACTCAAACGATTTTACAACTTTTCAACTGCATTGCTTTCACTGTTGTTGCACTCAATGCTGACCGTCTGTCTGACGTTGATGAAAGTTGTTGGCGGCGCATTGCATTTTCTGTTGATTCTCAAGCTTGCGCTCGCAATCAGCAAATAATGGCGACACTCTCAGGCAAATGTACTACATACAAATGCTATTAGCACACACACACACATACACATACATATACATACATACATACATACATACATGATATACGAGCACAAAACCTCATAGACACCGAATTTGTAGTGCTAATTAGAGCCGCATTCAATTCCATGCCGCATCTAAAGTAAAGCGCAAATTTGTTATATTTTCAGGCTCTCAAAAAGACAAGTGCAAATAGATGCACAAACACATATTTACGTACCCTAAATAAAAGGGGTTTGCAATAGGTGCGGCGGCATTTTGAATTTATGTAATCGCATTCATTAGGATGGCTACGCCAGGCAAGCATCAATAAATGATATGTCATTTAGACAAAAAACTAATAAAATGAAGTCGTTTTATTTTTTTACAATATTTATTTTGTTGCATAATTTACAGAAATATAGAACAAACCTGAATTGTACAGCATTTTATTTATCGCCATTTTTTGGTTTTTTAAGTTAATATTTTCGAAGGGTTCCAGCAGTTTAGCTGAAGACGTGGATTGTTCTAAATGCAAACATTTTGAGAATTAATTGCGAGCAAAATAAAGCAATGAAAAATTGTGGCAAATTTTTAGTCATCATACAATATTTCTGATAACGAATGTAAGTGGTGTACTTATTTTTCCGTCTTTCAGTTATTCAGTTTTCTGATCACGCCCATCTTTTAGGCTAATAGTTGAAAGCTGTATATTTAATTTTTGAATATTTCATGTTTAACATTTCAAACATTTTAATTGGTGGAAATCCTTTTAAAATTTGTATTGGAATACCGCCTTTTGATATATAGTCTGTGGCATAAGCATTAGAGATTAGAGATTTGAAGTAAAAGGATCGATTATTTAATCAATTCCAGTCGAAGTAAATAAAGCGATCTCGTATTTTCGTGACATCTGTTTTTATATTGATGGAATTGCGAAAGAGCGCCGATATAAAAATTGTCAAAATCAGACGCATCGCGTAGACACTAGCAACGTGCATCTTGTTATACTAAAATTTAATGAGCTAACATATCTGCATACGCCAAAAAAATTGAGAATTAATTTTTGAAAAAGCTCGAAATTTTGTTGAAATTATGATAAATGTCTTCGTCATTTTTTATGAAATTTAAAAGATTGTTTTTCATCGTATTTGAAAAATAATATTAAATAATTGTGTCAATATGTGTTTGTGCTACAATTTTTTTAACAGAGTGTATGTACCTCAAGAAACGGTTGGAATATCAAATGAGCATAAAGCCTTTAGTAGATGAATTTCACCTCAATTGATAAGTGTGATTCGTTGGCGATAATTTAATCATAATTTATCTCGAAAAAATTATCTCATATCCAACATAAATGAAACACATTTGAAGCCTAGGCGCCTATATTGTAACACCCTGTATGGGTGCACATTAGCATGTAAACACACTTTTCAACAGCGGTACTAAGAGTTCGTTGCGTATTTTGTTTTTAAAATAAAAATTTTTTAATTTCCATTCACAAACAGTACAAAGTATTTTGTCACTAATTTGTTTAGTTTTGTAGTTTGCATTGCATTAGCTTTTGACTGTTTATTTGACTTTGTTTTTCCCGTCCTTCTTACAGTGGCCACAAAAAAAAAAATGCCCCTATTTGACTTCGGAATTGCCATTCAACTTTGTGCTCACACAAAGCAAACGAACATTTTCTCAATGAACATCAAAAAAAAAAAAAAAATAAGTATTTCATTTTACACTTGATTGTTCATAACTAGTAGACTAAGTAAAATAATATGTTCAAATAAATTTGCATAACAAACTGCGTGGTCAATTGGCGGACCTTAGACTTTAAAGCGTTTGACACATACTAATTAACTCAAAGGGCAAACTATTTGCATTAGTTTAAGTGTGTGCGAAAGCCTTTTATTTTAGGGCACACAAATATGTCCACATAGTTTCATTTTTATTTCAATGCAATGTTTGTTAAAGCTTTTGAGAATACTTAATTAGATACGGCGTTGAAAATTTGCGTATGAATTGAGTATACTTGTTTTTATTTATTTATTTATTTCTTACAGCTTTTTTAAGCCTAGGTTATACATAGTTGTTAAAATCTACAATTTATAGCCTAAACTAAAAAATAAAGTTAAAGCTACTTATTTGGACCGCCAAGTATTAGTGAAAAATAACAAAGCAGACTTGCAAAGCATATTAACACAATGATTGTTGGTATCACTCTGTTGCATGCCAAACATATAAAGTGCAAAGCAAGCATTCATACGGCGATGCACTGATTTGATCTAGTGATGCTTTTTGAGATGAGATTAACTTCGGCTACTTAATGGTTGCACGTGGGACCGATATACATAGGTGTCTAGAAAAAACCTTGGAGTGTACAGTGTAGTTCAAATGACCGCCCGTCTGACACTAAATTGGTAGGATCCTAAAATAAGTGTACAATTTTCTTTTAAACTCATATATATTGTTACATTAAATATCATTTACCAACTCATTAAAACATTTTAATCCTTTGTAATACAAATTACATTTATCTGCTTCTATTTTATAAGCCGGAAGATTAAAATCATTTCTGTTACTTGGTATTTTTGGAGTGTACATTATTGACATATTTAATATTACTCTTTAAATAATCGAGCAAGTTTCCCTCTATAATATTCTTAATAAACTTCATTGTATAGTAAAAAAGTTGCTGCTTAACACTCAGCCAGTTAAGTGTGGCCAGCATATCTCTGATGGGTGTGTCATAGCGTTTAATAAGAATGAAACTCATTGCTCGGTTCTGTTGCTTTTGTAACTTATAGATTTGACTAACTCTCATTATGAAGAATATAGTGGGACAGTAAATGAAATGAGGTTCAATTATAGATTTATACACCATAGTCTTGTATCTTATACTTAAGTATTTAGTGGCTCGTTGAGTAAAGTATATTTTTTAGCTATCTTTCCAACTGTATAATCAATGTGCTCATTAAAGTTCGGTTTATCATCAATATTTATTAATAGATATTTCAACGTTCTAACTTTTTCAATCATTTCGTTGTTTACACTTAGACTTGCAATTCGTTTTCCTCAAAATTTCGCCTTGATATGACCATATATTTTGTTTTATTGACGTTAAGTTTAAGTCTGTTCAAGCATAACCAATCATAGACTTCATTTAGGTCATCCTACAGTTTAGTTGATATATCTCTGATATCAACTCCAATTAGCCTCAGTCAAATCTAAAAAAACAGCTACTACATGTTTTTTCTACTCACGCCTTCTTTCCAGTTTGCAATGACTAAATTGGTATATTAATTTTTTTTATCCACTAAATGTTGTTCAAACTGAATTTTTACCACGAGTAACTTTTCGTCACACGGCAACGTATTAATAGGCCTTAATATTAAGTATTAAAAAAAAAAACTTGGCCAGCTGTAGGGTGGAAAGCAAACTCGAACTTTATGCAAAAATAGTCGACTCAAAACTACACTTTAGTACATACATACATAGATATGTATTTACTCGTATTCTAATTTTATAAATGTCACACGCATTGCTTGCTCTCGGTTTTACTAAAACAATTCGTCTTTTAATCTATTTTTTCAAGGTTCACGATTGGGCCACCGACTTCTGTGACGGTACTTGTCTCTGTGCGCTTGTGGAACACCTACAAACGCGCCCTCTTAAGCCGTCATGGAATCGTCGGCCGGCCAATCAGCATCATTATCTGGAAAACGCGACAACCGCACTAAATGCCATCGAAAAGGATCACATCAAACTCGTAAACATTGGCAACGTGGACATTGTCAATGGCAATGTGAAGCTTATTTTGGGCCTCATCTGGTCGCTGATTGTGCGTTATCAAATCGGACGTAGCAAATTTCCGCCCAGAAAGCTGATGCTCGCGTGGTTACAGGCGGCATTACCTGAGTGCAAGATCAATAATTTGACCACAGACTGGAATAGTGGTGTTAATTTGGCGGCGTTGTTGGACTACTGTCAGCCTGGATTGTTTCCACATTGGCGCTCGCTGGATCCTAGTCAGAGTGTGCGTAATTGCACGAATGCCATGAATTTGGCGCAGAGTGAATTCGGTGTGCCAAAAGTCTTGGAACCGGAGTACTTGGCTTCGCCATGGTTGGATGAGTTGTCTGGCATGACATACCTGTCGTACTTTATGAAGCCTGGTGGACCGGGTTACAATGCCACATTGCGTTGGGTTAACACGCAAACCAAGGATAGTGTGAAAAACTTTACGGTATATTAAACTGTTACTTTTTTTCTCAATTTCCATCACTTTCATTGCATTCCCTTTTTTTTTTTTTCTTAGACCGACTGGAACGATGGACGTGTGATGTGTGAGATTATTAAAGGTCTCGGTGGTCCTGCGCCTGCACCCGAGAAACTGAGTACTGATCCCTTCCATTATGAGAACAACATACGCAAAGCAGTTGAGGCTGGCCAGCGTTTGGGTGTACAACCCATACTCACACCAAAGGACATGGCTAATCCCGAAGTAGAACATCTGGGCATAATGGCGTATGCGGCGCACCTGCAATGGGTGCCGCCACGTCCACCGCTCTCCGACTTAATAAACGTACTAATGGAAAGCAATTCAGGGCGCGTTGGCGAGCCGGTGAGTTTAAAATGAAGAGCGAAAAAGTTTACTATGTATTTATTCATCTCAATTTTCATTCGTACTCAGACGCACTTTCGCATCGAAGTACTCTCACGCGAAATTAATATCAGTACGGTGAAAGCATTTGTAGTGCCTCCATCAGGTCAGCCACAGCCTGTGCGTCTCAATCAACATGGTGAAGGTGTATTCACACCTGAAAAATACGGCATGCATGAGATTATTGTCGAGATTGGTGAGGACAGCCTGGGCGGTCATTTCTTCCGTGTCCTGCCACGCTTCATACAGGTGGCACCACCCGGCATGGCACCCTGCGCGCTGGGCAGTCTTGTCGAAGTGCTCGTCAATGCTACCGGCGCGCCAAAGACCGAAGACATCTTGGTCACTGCCGTCTCACCGACTGGCATCTCGCATAACTGCCCATTGAAGAAGGTCGACGAGGGACACAGTGCCATATTCAAACCGGACGAAGCTGGCATTTGGGAAATCGCCATTACATATCAAGGCCGTCACATACAGGGTGGACCCTTCACCTGTGCCGTTTTCGATGCTAGCGGCGTTTCTGTGCATGGCTTGGATGGCGCAATGCCGTTACGTGCACATTCCTTCGAAGTGGATGCGCGCGGCGTTGGCGTAACGGGCGAACTGCATGTGGATATTGTGCACGATAAACATTCGCTTGTCTGCTCCATTGAGAAAATCGTTGAAAATAAATATCGAGTCACTTTCATGCCACGGCAAAATGGCAAATATCGAGTATACGTTTATTTCAATGGTTACGATGTGAAAGGTTCACCATTCATCATGCGTGTCGGCACCAAAGGACGTTCGGGCAAAACACGTAGCAGCCCCTTACATGAGAGTAAACATCGCTCGGAGAGTCCGTCTATGCATTACACCTCAACTACGAATGCAAGGCACAACGACTATAGGAATACAACATCGGCAGCCACGGCTTCGCTCTCGCGTCGAGATTTACTGAATCACAGTAGCGCAGAGCGACAAAGATCATATTCGCCGCAGGTGTCACCGAAAATGGATCCAAACGACTACCGTACCACATCGAGCTATTACAAAAGAGAGAGTGAGGTAAGCGCAAAGCGAAATGAAATCGGCAAATGTTATACGCTTGGGGAGGTCATTTGTGCTAAAATCATACTAGAAAACTTGTATCTACGATGCGTTGTAGGTAATCGTAGTGACTGTTACCGCGTTAATATGCGGGATGGATTGCTCTGAGCATTGAGTATTGCAGTTGTTGTAACAACATGAAACATTCACCCACAAATATGTGGGAAATGTTGGTTAAGTGGCGGTACTTTACGTAGACTCGTCTGTCTTCGCGTAATCAGTTGCTTCGGTTACCTACTTAGCACTGGGTTTCATTGTGTTATTTTGTGGGGTAAGGAACGTCATACTAAGTTGTAAGCATTGCCGGATAATTCAGCTGAGTAATGAGTAAGACACAATAAAAGCCAGGCTTAAGCGCAATCAGGAATATGTATTTTTTTTTAAATGCTACTTACTAACGTCATTCCGCTGTAACTAACTCAAAATTGAAACCGGCACCGCTCTACACCGCCTCGCACACACGTATCCGCTACTAAGTCGAAAATCTAAAGACCAAAGTCAATCCACACTAACCAATGTCTATACTTTCTCTTCCCTCCCCTTTATGTTTGTATGTGATTGTTATTCGTTATCCTTACACGTACACTTTCCCGCGCACTTCCCGCGCACTATGTGTGTAGGAAAAATCGGCTACATCCCCACCACCATCGGCTCCCCAACATGCTTCACGCGATCAATACAACAATTCTCCCACTACCAAATATATCAACTCAACCGATTTATATACCCTCAATTCCACACGTCGCGACTCGAAAGTTTCCTCGAACTCGTCCACCACCAAAAACGACTATTACTACGACAAAGAGAATGAGCTGTACAATCGTAAGCGTGAAGAACGTGAGTTAAAATTGGCACCACCGCGCGAAGAACGTTTCGAAGATACGACGCCGATACAGGCGCCATCACTTTACCAGCAATTTCATGTGCAACAGCAACAGCAGAGTCACACGGCTGGCGCCAGATCGGCGACCACTTTTGCGACACGTCTTAGTCCGATACCTAGTGTAATTAAATATGTGTATAATTTGTTATTGTTTGTTTTGTTAAATGTTTATTGTATTTAACCGTTCAATGTATTCCTTTCGATATTTTATATTTATTGTTGTTGTTTTATACAACGAGTAATAATAATGTTTATCGCTTTGCGCTGCACTTCTCACAGATACGCTCGAGTGAGGTACGCACCCACAGTCCATTGACAATTAAAACTTCAATTCCATACGAGTCGAATGCGCGCAATTTGAGCAACAGTCCGCGCCACACCTCGATTTCGCCGGTGCAACGTTATTCGCCCAGCAACGCCTACATTTCAACAGCCTCACATCGCATCGGCAGCCCAGTCACAACTGTGAATAAGGTGAGCGAAATTTTTTTGTTTATTGAATTCATTTAATTTTACTTTGTAAAAGAATCAAAGGAAATATAAAGACAATTCTACGGTTTGATGGTCAATTTTAAAACATATTAGGTTAGATAGGAAGACAACGGTGGTTCTCTAGATATGTGAGGAAGCTATCGAAAAGAACAGGGGCCTGTTTCGCAAGGTCATGCTGTTGAAAGATAAATATTTCATATTTTTGTATTTCATCTACTTGTTCGCTTTGACAACTCCCAGCCAAAAGTTTCGAAGAGAAACTCCAGAAAAATATGTACTCGTGATTATTTTTATTCAATGTTAGGCAAGCTGGAATTAAAGTTCATGAGATGTGAGCTCCTTTACATTTAATTATAAACTTGCGCTGCGGAACAACATAGAGCCAGCGAAAATGCTATTTTTTCCTTCTTTTCGGCAATATAAAAGCTAAATATATTTTTCCTAATGTATACATAATTTTCTTCTTTTTTCTACAATTGCTCTTTCAGAACGGTCTTAATCGCTCCGATTACGAAACTTCTCGCACCGTAGAGAAATCTTCGACTTACAAATCGACCTCTAATTATGTTTCCGACTCAAATGTACGTGCCAGCCCCTCGTTGTACTCAACTGCTGAGCGCTTGCGACGTACTGCCTCACCCGAACCACGCGTCGATCACTCGTCGAATGTGCGTGTGTCATCGGTTAAACCGACAACGGCACGACGCGACAGCTGGGATGTCATCAATAAAACCAAACATATGCTTTCACATAATTCGCTTGAATCGTTGGCAAATATGACCGAAAAGCAATTGAATACGGACCTCTCGTACAATCGACCCGATATCGACAATGAGACTCATCGCAATACACAATACAATAAGTTTGCATTGCAAGAACAAAAATATCACTCAGATCGTCGTGGATCACGCGATTCTGTTGATGATGTGGATCGTTACAAGTAAGTTGGCTGCATAGAAGGAGAGCAAGAATTCAATTTCGTTAATTTTTTACTTATTTCTTTTTGCTAGACCCAGTGCCATTACAGTGAAATCACATTCGAACAACACTTACACCGACAAATCGGGTGGCTATACGAAAACCGTTAAGGAATCAAGTGAACACGTCGTTACGGAGCGCACCTCAGGTGGTGGTGGCGTCACCGCTGTCAGCGGCGGCGGTGTTGGTATCGGTGGCAATGGTCACTATGGTTATAGTTCATTGTCACGTTTTCGGCCCATAGACAACAATGCCACCGGTGCGCGTGCTATACGTGTACAAGATATACCAAACGGTGCCATTGGACGTCCAGTCGAGTTTGAGATTGACGGTTCGAAAGCTGGCTCCGGTAATCTGGAGATACTTGTGAATGGTGGACGTGTCACATCGTCGGTGCGTTCGTTGGGTGGTCAACGTTTTGTAGCCAGCTTCACGCCACACGAGCCGGGCATACACTCAGTGCAGATAACATTCAATGGAGAAACTGTGCCAGGTAAATGAATAATAATGAAGAAATGCATATTTGATTGGTGTTCTTAAAAACGTCATAGGGATTTCAAGGTTTTACAAATGATTTTTTTATTATTAGTAATTATTAACCTCCTAAATGCTAGCAAAAACTACCTCAAGGTGTATAGTAGAGTCAAGCTCCATCTGCTCAACATCAAAATGCCTTGATCTTCAAACTGTTGGCGGGTAGCGATGTTTTTAACTTTTCAAAGGCATACGCCACAGTTTCGGATGTACTGTTGGTTGTAGTTGATTTTGTATTTTCAACTGTGTCTATTCCGTTCAAGCAACAGAAATTTGTTACGTATATTTTGTATTTATTTATTCCAAGTTTTATCATTAATTGTTGCTGCGCTAAAGGCCATATCTATGGAAAAATTAGAGATTTAATTTTTTTTTTTTAATTTTTCCAATTCGCGGTTTTGTTGCCAATAAATTTTTATAGGATAAAGTGCAAGTACCAAATAGCTAAAAATTACCGGTGATTTTTGAAGTAAATAGAGTGTTGCGTTTTCATAAAGCAAAATAAAATGCATATATGTATGACTTGAAATTTGCACTTAATTATACTCAAAGTTTCGTAGCGCAACTGTTCACTTAATTAAATTCTAAAATATTTTAAATAAGGTCGAATACTTAATGAAATTTTCTGAATGATTATACTTTGTTTTTATTTGTATTGTTGGAGAATGAATCGTATTTCAATTTAATAAAAAAAAAATACAAATAAGTTTTGAAAATTTGTCAAAATATCATATTTCTATTACTTTCGGCGCTGGTATACGAGTCGATTTTTTTTTATTTTTGTGAAAAATGCAAGTTTTGACTATCTAATTTCTTTTACCTAAATTCGAATATTCAGCAATTGTACTTCGTTATCGTACAGAAACATTTTACATATCGAGCCATAACCGCCAAAAGGACGTAAGTAACAAATACATTATTTTAATTTTCTCCGCAGTTAGGCTTCACATTTGAATGCAGCTTTGTATTCAAGATTTACGTTGTTTTTTCTACAAAACGCGACTATACTTATTGAAATGTGCTTTGCTTCTACCGAGAAATTAAAGAGAATCAGCCTTCTTCTCTAAAATTTTTCATTTGTCGGTTACGTCATTTTGGCGGTTATGGCCGATATTCTCAACATTACACATTTATAAAAATTAAAAAAAAACATAAAAATTTCGAAATCAAATGAAAAATTTGAATTTTTTGGAGCATGCAATTATCAATCATAATAATGTTAAGTCTCAACTGGCCTTGAATTTTATAAATATTTATAGACTCAGCATATTTTTGCAAAAGAGTAAAAGTAAACGATATTTTCAAAAATCAAAGCCAATATTTAGCCACTTAAAACTTGCACATTATAATATTAAAAATGAAAAGGGCTACATAATAGCATACTTAAAAAAGTTATAAAATTGCTTTCGAAATTTGTATGAATTTTTTTTTTAATTTCGAATTGATTGCTGCGGTATGATTTAGAAAAATGTTCCCAAAACTTGAACGTACCGGGTCATCTGGGTATATTATAACTCATATTATAGCATAAATATTTTTTATTTCTTTTTTTAAACAATTTTTATTTTTCAAGCTCGAGGCCCCCAAATCAAATAAACTTCGATGTTTGTTTATTTTTGTATTTTACTGTCGATATTTCGACCTCAATTTGAGATCATCATCAGGACTATAATTATTTGTGAAAACATATACCAAACAAATATTTAAAATTAGGTTAATAACAAACATAAAAATACAACAAAAATTTAAATTCAAAGGCCGATCATCGGAATACACAAACATTTTTTTAATTCTAAAAAATAAAATAGTCGTATACATACTACATACAAATCCCATGTACATTGAAAAAGTGAAGGTTCGCAAAATATTTAAAATTATCACTTATCAAACTTTGTTTTAGCAATTTAAGCAATGAACCACGAAACTGGCATGAAATTATTAGCTTTGATAGGCCAATACAATTTGATACATACATACATATGTACATATGTACATACGTCCCCATTTAATATTTTTGTACATTCTTTAAATTTTTTTTTAATATTTTTATTTGTTCCCATTATCGAATTTTTTATAGTTTTACATTATTTTTCGATTTAAATTTTTTTCATCAGTTTTGTGATTTTTGCAAAATATTATCTATTCCACAGCTTAGTCTGTAAGCAGACTCTAATCGTGAGAAATTAATTTAGTTTTACAAGTAAAAACCTTTAATTCGCGCTCACCTGCAACCGCACACATTGCCTCATTCACACACACGCACTCATTCACGCATTCCTCCACTTAAGAAACTCAGAAACTCAGGTGTGTAGGCTCCCTCAGCTTAAATGAAGCCAAAGGTTCATCGTGTGTGTGTGAGTGGTTTTTTTTTTGCTGCGCGCAACACATACTCGTACACTCACTGAGCGCCAGCGCTACCTGTTTGCTGCTTCAGAGTGTGTGACGCTGCAGAGAGCTATATAGCTAGCTAGCAAGCTGGTGATCTTTGCAAGTAGCTCGGCTACGAACTAGACTCTGAGCATTGAGAATGGCTTAAATGCCACAACTCAACAGCCGGCGGCAGTCTTAGCTCGCGTTTGCAACTAAACTGACACGTCTGCGGAGAAAATTCGAAAAAGCAAAACTGCATATTAATTGAAAATAAAGTAAAAAAATACAAAAACAAGTGTCACAGTCGATCGTGAACTATGTATGTGAATGGGAATATCTAATGAATTAATTGAAATAAAAAGAATTATCGCGGGAGTGAATCATTGCATGCAATACATGCTAGCAAAATTGTATGTTTTCAAGTGTAAAAAGTGAAATTTTCTCTAATAAAATAGCATGTGCAATACGGCCAGTTAAAAAAAAAAATCTCAAATCTAAAATAAAAGTTTGCTTATAGAAAAAGGTTAAAACAACGAAATTTTCCACGCTTTTGAAATTCGTGCATTCCTCAGCTATGAGCCAATAACCGAAATGCCAATCGAGCAATATCTTAAGCCAAATAGTTAAATTATTTAAAATCGAAATATAAATCGAGATAGCAACGCGACACTAGAAGACAACTTACCCGTTTCGATGGCCAAATATGCAAATGTTGCTGTTGTCGCTGGCGCTGCCGCGTCGACGTTGCCGTTTGCTAACGCTATTCGTGCTGTCTAGCTGACGGTCTGCTTTATTACTCGCTTCTTAGCTGTTTAGTTGGTTTGACTGGCTCTTTGCCACTGCCGCCGACGCTGCTGCGCTTTGCCGCTGTTGGAAAACCAGTTTAATGAACTTTTTGGCTCGGCGTCAAGACGTTAGTTTGTTGTTATGATTTTGCTTCTTTTTTTTTGCTTCTAGCACTTTTGTAGTCGTTGAATTGAACTGCGCTTCAATAGTTTAACATTTTTTTGGAATCAAAGAAATAAAAATGTTGTGGATGTGCTTCTCTCAGAAAACTAAAATTTATTCTGAATAAACTAAAATAAAAATGGATTTTGAATGCAAGAAATAAGTTATTCGAATTCAGAAGGAATAAGATATACATATGTAAGATAAGTTCATTAATAAGAAACAAGAACTTACTTTAAATGATCAGAACAGATCTCGAATTAATTTATTCTACTGCAATTGTCCAAGTAGTATGAAAGCAATGTATGCATTTTTTTTAAACTGAAAACTTCAGATAGATTTTACAATTGGCCTCGCATAGTTTTCTACTCCTTCGCAAACTTTGTAAACTATTTAATGAATTAAAGTAGCTTGTCGCGTGATAGAGAGTACGTTATTTTTCGAGAAAACGCCGGATATGTCCATAAAGTTGCATACTTTGGAGGATGAGGATCGCCAGACAGATGTACTTATGTTTGGTAATCAGTCCTTTTTTGGGAAAACATTTAGTTCTTTTCTTACACTACACAGGAAGATAATTCCTGATATTTCTCTTCAACTGTTCGATTGATATTGGCTAGTTTCTAAAGAAAACTCTTTCGTGGACTAAACAAATATACATTTTATACTGCCTTCTTAATTGGATAATAACAAAAAGCCTTTGAGAGTTCTGTCCTTTTTCTATTTGTTGATTATAGTTTAGTCTAATTACCCTTATGGATTGTACAAGTCTGCTTTTTTAAGCAGATAAAGTATTTTTATGTAAGAGGTATTTACCTGGAACGATTGAAAAATGTATTCGATTTTAAGGGCAACATTTTACACAAATGCTTAATGTTTTTATATAAATTTCATTGTCTGTTTAGTATAACACTTTCAAGTGATATAACAACCTGAACATTCATAGCCATCTGATTATGGAGTTAGTTTGTGGAACACCCCAGTCGGATATGGCCATGTGCTCGTATAGTCATGTACCCAGGATTGTTATGTATCGTATTTTATATGTCAGGGTAAAGCAAAGAGGAATGCTTAAATGGGCATTACCATTGAGCACGGCTCAAACTGAGAGCGCAAACATGATCAGCTCGCTGTCTTTGAGACGTTTGCTATTTTGCGTCCCGTTTCTTATTAATTAGCATCTAGAAAACGGAGTCAAACCATAGTATTTTTATGAACGCAATCTTGCTTGCATCTAACCACCAAAAGCATCCAACCGCGAACGACTCTGATCACTTTTTGCTTCCATGTGTTTACATACGCTTGACTAATTTTCTCACTCGTACTTTGTACTAAGTACTTATTCTACAATTATAGCTTTTTCTCAGACTTTTATTATTCTTGTTTGTATGCACTTCCAACTCCAGACTCATTGATTGTCTTGTCACCTGTCACATTTTTTTTTTTCGAATTTAGTTCACACAATTCTACACTTACGTACATACATTTCCCATGAGCTTCAGAGTATCTGATTCCCATGCATTCGAATATGTTTACACACACAAGCTTGTTACCAATGTTGTTATCACTTTCGAAAGGTATTCGTATCTACTATTGATATAGAAAAACATAGAAAACTTTGGTCGTACATATATTTTAGCGACGATAGCAGATCTTTCTAAAATTTGCTATTCACTTTGTTTTGTTGCGGGTGCTTACATACACTTCTACATATATATATACATATGTACATACATGTGTATGTAGAAATCTATATACATAAAATCTCTTCGACCAAAAAGTTCGACGCATAGCAGCGGAAGCGTATGAATGGTGGCAATAAATCTATGAGTACGAATAATTGTTGCCGCTGCAGTCGCTTGAGTTTTGCTTGGAGAGACTCTTCTTTTTCTCACTTTCCTACATGCGCATTTGTTGTTGTTCTACCTGTTGCGTGCCTCGAATTGTTTAACTCGTAGATGTAGTGAATTTTTATATATTTTTTTCATTATAATTGCATTGTAAATGTGTTTTACCTTTTGCCACTTCTACCGCTTCCTTGCACTTCCTTGCGTTGTTTATGTTTTTACAGAGATTGCTCGCTACGTACGCAGCGGATTCGTGCAGCCAGCCGGAGTGAGATATGCATACACACATACATATGTATGTATGTATGTACGAGCACATAAACATATGAATATGTATGCGTGAAGGTGCATAAGACAATGCAATTGCAGGCAGGAAGTAGGAATTGTCCACACTTTAGTTTGTATTTCTGCCGCATACTTACCTGTGTGTATTGCATTTGTGTATGCGAGCGTGTGCGTGCGTTTGTAATGCAACATTCTGTGGAATTTTAGTATTTCCTTCCTTGCTTTCTTGCATTTTACACGCCACAATTTTACCAATTTTATTTTTATTCATACTTACTCGTATTTTCATTGCTTTGCTTTATTTTATTGCATTCATTGAAGTAGACAAAATATTTTTTTTGTATGTATAAATGATTGCGCTGCAAATAAGAAGCAATATGCGAGCACAAATCCTATTTTCCCGGTTCATTGTGCAGCGTGCAACACGCCAACATGCAACAAACGTTCGTCATATATATATTTGTGAAGAGTCAAAGAGGCCAATAAACTTATAAACTGCTGTGAGCCATTACATTTCAAAGTAGTTAGTGGATCGTTGTACAAGTATCTACATATGTGTGTCCCGAGGCCTCAAGATTCTGGCGGTTAAAAGGCCTGGCTCAGCAGAACGACTACTTTCCTACGTTTTTTCAGTTATCATTTTAAAATTTTAAAAACTTTTCATTATAAAAATCAAAGTCTTTTTTACGCTCTAAAATAAAAGGCGCGGTTTTGGCGCACACTGTATACGAGGACATCAATTTTGTATAACTAGTAATTGGCTCGGATATTCCTGAATGAATTTCAAACGCAGTTTCGTGGGTTATTTCCTTAGAATGTGTTGCTTGTGTCAAAGATTTCGATAATCTCCGATTTGTTTTAAAAGTAAAATACGCATTTACAAACTAAAAAATAAAAAAGTCTAAACTCTATAGGTGGCGCTGCGGTCAAGTTGTTAAAAGAAATTGTATGTGTTATCTGATGTCATAAATGATGAAAATATGCTTAAAAAATATAAAAATATTTTGCCTAAAAATAGACAAATAAGTTCGCTCTGGCATCAAATTAATTAAAAATGTGTATGTTGCTGTTATTGGCCCAATTCGATGAAGGTGTGTGGTTCAAGCTGAGCTGCGGACGTAAAAAAGGCGAATTCAAAAATGTATTCCCTTAGTAATTTTTAATCCTTGGAAATTTCGAAATCATTACAGTTTCCAAATTGTGGACCTACGAAAATCAATTTGAATTCTTTGATTTCATCTGTGCCATACAGATGCACACCACATTTTCTGTGTACATTTTCAAGCTCAGATTAGAAAAGTATCTCTCCCATTTATTAAACACCCTTGTCCTCTCCTGGCATTCCATTGTGCTCACTGATACATAGCAACTTTCTAAACATAGAGAGAGAGAGAGAGAAAGAGCAGCCTCTGATGGATCACATAATTTTTTATTTTTTTTTGCTTTTGACGTTTATTGGGCGCCTCTACGCTGAGTCTCACTTAATTTACTTAGCGTATGCACAATCAAACATCTGTAAACATAGATGTTGCAGGTGTTATTTGTGTATAACTCTACCTGTTGCGACAATACAACAACACTAAACGAGACACACAACAAATGTCTTGTGAATATTGGCACACATTTTCACATTCCAGCCAAGTTTTTTATGTAAACTTTGGCATTCCCTACGCAGCCGCTTGATTGGCAAAATACGACAGCCGCTTCAAAGGCTGAATACAAAATACACGTTTATGCTTTATTTAAAAAAAAAACATACTCGTACAATAAAAATTAACTAAAAGCAGTGAAACTGTATTTTGATGACGGTTTTATGGCGCAGCGAGGTAGGGAAATAACTTAAAGTGCGTCTTTTCTTGTCTCTTATCCGTCTATGTGTGTACCTGTTGGTATTTTTTAATAGTACGCAAGCCGGTTTTCAATAACGCTCAAGCAAGAAAAAATAAAAAAAATTTCGTACAGAAATAATGAAGAATGCGCGCGCATGCGCAAAGACTCACTCAGTTGGTAAAGCAGACAATCACGGCCAGTCAGCGACATTCAACAGCACAAACAGCGGAAACTTGGCGGAATTAAAAAAAGTTATATTACAATATGCATTACATAAAAATAAACGGGAAAAACTAAGTGAAAAGCGCATTAAAAATACTGAAAAATATTTATAGTGAAGTGACCTTTTGACACATTCTAGAAATTAAAAAAGTGCAAAAAAATTAAATAAAATTTAACGAAAGTTATAAAAATTAATATTAAGAACAAAAAGGAAGATTTAATAAAATCAATGAAATTAACAAACGAAATTGAAAATAAGATTAAGAGTAAAAATAAAAAATAATTTAGTAAAATTAATTTTCAAATAAATTTAAAAAAAAATTTCCTAATTAAAAATAAATTAATTCAAGTAAAATGAAAATAAATAAATTAAAAATATTATACAAATTTTAAATTTAAAATAAAATATATTTAATAAATCAAAAAATAAAAAATATATGTTATAATAAAAAAATTAAATAACGGTTTCTAAAACAAATTTAAATAAAGTAATATAATAAAAAATAATTAAAAAAAAAATAAAAATATAGGTTAAATATTGTGTTTTAAAAGGATTCAAATTTCAAACCCATAAAATACAATAAAAAATAAAATGAAAATTTTCGAAAATTATTTCATGGAAAATTTGGTTTTTGTTGAAATTTCTAGCTCATGTCAAGGGCAGTATCTGCGTAGCAATTATATAAAAAAAAAAAAGCAAAATAGCTTTACAATGTCTACGAGTTAGAAATTATTTGTAAATGCATAATTAATTTTAAATTAATAGTTATTTATTAAATTAATAATTATTTCTACAAAATCAAATTCTAAAAGTGAACCCATGAAATACGTCGCGCCAGACACCGCCATCGTCGCCGTGATTTGATACAAAAGAAAACCACATTGTCACCACACCGGGCGCACAGGTGCACACGCACTCGATACGAGGCACAAACGAAAAATAAGTAATACAAACGCTGCTCAAGAAAGTTGTCGAGCAAGAAGAAGAACCCGCTCACACACACATACACGCACACACACGCTACAATACGCCCGCCATATTCTTGCACAGTCACTGCCAACAGAGACCACAACCAGATAGATACACCACCACCGTCACCATTAAAAGCACCAGCCAACAAGGCTTTTGCCCGTTAAACGCAACGCCATTGCCACCAGCATTTTTCTTATCATCGCCAATAAGTTCCAGTTGCTAAGTTTTAGTTGCTTTTGCTGCCACAAGTAGCACACGTAACCGCTGCTGGCGCGAAAACAGCAATCACAAAGGAAAACAAACAAAAAAATCGCCTTTGCTCGGAAAGAATTACATCAATTGCAGGCAGCAAGCAGTCATTTATCGGTAAAGAAAAGAGAAAAAAATAGAATAAAAAAAGAATTCGCATTCAAGACAACACAAAATACTGCTAGCGATTGTTGTTGTTGCTGCTGTTATTGTGGCATAAAATCCGGAAATTCTGGTCACCAAAGCGCCAATACATTTCGTAGTGGCAGCCGGTCGAGCTGTCGAAATAGCGAATTCCGTCGATAAAATTTCAGCTACGCAAGAAGAAAAAGGTGAGCGGTTTTTGTTGTATGATTGCATACCACAGAATATGTAAACACTCATTGCTAGGATTCCATTTTCCGGTTAGAAAAAAAAAAAACGTTGTTCATCTCTATGCGGCTGAACCAATTATATAAGAAATTATTGTGTATGACAGCAATATATTTTGCTGTTCGTAATAGTTAGTACAGACGAGTACGTTGCATAAAGTGTTGCGAATCCAGTTGAATGTTTAGCTTTTGAATGTCTACGCAGAATTGTATCGATGTTTTTTTTTATTGCCTTCCACCACATTTTCACAATTTCTTTGAACTCTTCCCAAACACTAGAAAACTATATACTTTTTAATACTCCCTGCATTTTCAGCGCCCATTGCTTTCGCTCAAAGTTAACAATGGAACAATGTTGCCAGTTTCTTGGCCTATTTTCTTTTTTGCGCTGCCACAGCGTAGCAATTGCCCAGCAGTGAAAAGCTAAACTTGTATCAAAATATTTCAAGCTGTGGAAAATAAGAAAACATGAATGATTGATTTGTAGCTAATTCAATTTCCTTGTGCCCTTACTTTTTGAGATTTTTTTCGCTAAATTTTCTCTGCTTTAAAAATTGATTTTATTCGTGCCTTATTTTATTTTAGCAATCTGAACTTTGCAAATTATTATTCTGAAATTCAAGTGGCTATAAATTTGCTTACCCAGAATTTCCTATTTTTAATACGAGATGTTGTTGTTGCGATAATATCTCAGAATTATTGATACAATTATTTGCTTGAATATGTGTATTTTGTTTAACATTAACCACCAAATAAAAAACTATAAGACTATATTTAGATAAGTTTCTCGCAGAGAAAGGTAAGCTTTTAGGTAGAAATTCCAGTTAGTAACCTGGTATTTACAGAGGTGAACATACCAGTTCCCCTTGCACTATAATAAGACCAGCTCTCCGCCGTTAAAAAATAAACTACCACATGAAAATTACAGCTTATAAACTAAAAGTTTATACTTCCATATTTTAATGGAAAAAATTCATAAAAAATACGGCAACGCTAATTGAAACCAATTTATTTACCGTAAGGAAAGTTTTATTGAATCTGTTTAATAAAAATAAAAATAATTAAAAGAAAGAGAAGAGAGAAAAGAGAGAGAAGAAAGGGATCCAAAGAAAATAAAAACGATTCTAATTTCGTTGGTATTTTTATTACTTTTTATTATTATTATTTTTTGGTTGTTGCAATAATTTACACCTCATATACCATAGTCATGTAAAAAATACCAGTTGCTAACATGGAAATAGAATGAAATGTGAAGTAGTTGGGCTGAAATAGAAATTGGTAGGATGCTAGTTCACACCTTTTAGCTTCCCTTGCTGGGTAGATCTAACAATCTGTATTCATTCGTTTGGCGTGCGCATCAAATTGGTGTGTGGTGCGAAATAATGCCAGTGTATGCACATTTTTGACAAAAATATTATTTTATGCACTGGTGGCAAAAACAGTAACAACACCACCTTTTCATTAAATTTTAGGCATTTCAATGAAAAAGGTAACACTGGAATTATAGCGCAATTTTTTTCTTATCTCGACGCGAGGCACTTTAAAAATTGTACAGCTTATATAAAAATCTATCAAAGTTAAATTTACATAGTTAACAAAGCCAAGTGTGTTTTTGCATTTGTAAAACGGTGGTCAAAAGAATTCAACGACCCTTACATCACGAAGGCTCTGTTCACAACGTTAGTAAGGCCCATACTGGAATATGGATCTATTGTTTGGAACCCGCGCTATCAAGTTCATTCCGACCGAATAGAGTCAATCCAAAAACAATTTCTGCTTTTTGCTGTAAGAAATTTTCGTTGGAATTGTCAGTACAACCTGCCGCCATATATAAGTCGTTTAAAACTCATTAATCTTCCTACACTTGCTAGTCGCAGAGAAATGCTAGGCATTGTATTTTTGGTCATGTTACTAACAGGCCTGATCTATAGCCCATCTCTTCTTGGCGAAATAAAACTAAACGTTCCCTCACGAATTTCAAAACATTTCCGGCCTCTCTTTCTGAAGCCTTGAAAAAGTAATTTTGAGTTAAATGAGCCGCTCCGTAGTTTGTTTCAGGATTTTAACACTCACTCCGGTTCTTTTGATATTTCAGAATCACTTTTTTACATAAAGAAAACTATACTCAATGCTCTCAATAGTTGATACATACATACATACATACATATGTATTACTATTCGATCAGCTGATGAGCATTTGTTCTGTAGCTGACCATTTTTAGATC
Organism: Philophylla caesio; assembly: GCA_963971545.1. Taxonomy (NCBI): domain Eukaryota; kingdom Metazoa; phylum Arthropoda; class Insecta; order Diptera; family Tephritidae; genus Philophylla; species Philophylla caesio. The sequence goes on along the minus strand of OZ020606.1, from coordinate 95,138,852 downwards.
TCGACACTTAACAAACCTCTGCCTTTCATGTCTCGGTGCAACATATATAAAAAAAAACAAAAAAAAAGTTTTTTTTGTTTTTTATATATATGTTTGCGTCATGCAGATGCGCCCCTCGCGTCGGTCGGGCGGGTATGGAGGGATATAACCATTGGGATTATTATTAAAAAGTGCAAGTTTCAAGAGCCTAGAAAATTCTGTTAACTTTTGATAATTTTTTCTTGCTGATGGTGTCGTGCATTTTCTTCTTACATTAAAGGTAGTCTTGAAATCCTCGTTTATGGAATAAAAAACCTTCCATACAAAACCCTCAACTTGAAACTTGCTCTTTTACCTAATTAAATTTAATAGGCTATAGCCACATAAATGTTCCTTATTGTTAAGTATATGTTTATTTTTATTTTTATTTATGTGTATGTTTTTTTTTTATATTTTTTCTTGTTTAGTTAGTTTTATGTTTAGTTTATAATGTGTGATTGTAAAACCATCTTGCTGTTGTGCTACAAGAGATATATAAGATCTATATATATATTGCACTAATACTTTAAACCTTAATAAATAAAAATAATAATAAATTAATATTTTTTTTAGGTTTTATTTTCCTGACTGATAAAAATTTAAATAAATTAAAAAAATAAAATATTTTGTTGATTTCGGTATATGCTAGACATTTATGAAAAATATTAAACGGTGACCTCCATATTCTATAAAATTAAAAAAAATTTTAATTTAAAATGCTTTATAAGTAAAAATTTGTAAGAAAGTGTCAGTTTATAAAGCATTTTAAATATATTTTATTTTTATTTGTATATTTAATAGAATTTCTCTTTTGAGTTCGTTTTTCTCTACATGTCTAAGTATCGCCTTTCTATTACTTTTGCCACCAGTGTATGTAAATAATAATTTCTAGTAGGAGACTACGCTTTAAAGGGAAGAAAGTGCGAAACACTATCTGCAAAAATGACTCACACGACTCCTAAGCCACTTTAAATAGGCGGAAAACATTTTTTAAATTGAGAGAGGCTATTAAATTGCCTTCTTTGATGATTTCTACAGCTTCAGAGAAAAACGTTTAAAGTTTGATGGATTTTTGTTTGTTAATTTCTTGTTGCCAGCTAAATTTATGTGGGAGAAAAATAAATTGTCTACATATATACAGCGCTGCTTTTATTTCGCGCTCACATGCATTTATGTATGTATGTATGTATGTATGTGTGTATGTGTGTATGTATCGTCTGGCGCTAACAATGTGCCTTTTGTCAGATCGTTAGCAACTCAGTCAGTAAGCCAGTCAGTTATGTGATGCATGCAACACTGCTGTAGCGCTATCAAGCTTCCTTCTTTCAACTCTATTGTTGCGTTTTCTTGTTTTTTTTTTGCAGCTTTGTTTTAAATAGCTAACTGTATTTGCATTATATTCAAATAAAAACTACCGTTTGTATAGTTTCCCATTTTTATTTCAATATCACGCATACATTCTTTTATATGTATTAATGTACATATGTATGTATATATTTATGTATATACTTAAATTATATGTATGTACATACTCGTGCTTGCATGTGAATAACTATTCTTTGTATAACTCGCACTCCCCACCATTTTAACATTTATCTGCCGTTAGGCAGCACATAAAAATGTTGAGATGTTTTGGTCATGCCAACATATTTGAATACAAATGGCGACACATATTGCCGATAAAATAAATACTACCGAATATTTGTAAAAGCCTTTTATGGATATACCTTCAAACATAATAACATGTTTGTGGTTGTGGGTAAGCATTAAAATGGGTCGTGCGCCAAACTCACGATTAAAATGTGTGTTGCGGTTTGCTTGCGCAGAGAAGTATGGCCAATCTATTGTAGATAAAATAAAAAAATTAATAAAAAAAAAAATTTCCTAAATATATGAACTTTTTCTTTTAAATATCTGCAAGACGACTTGTTTTTTTAAAGCTCAAACTGAACGCAAAAATATTGCACACTTAAAAAAATGTTTACCAAAGTTTCGAAATTCGCATAGAAGAATACATAGAATTTTTAAAAACCTCTTTACTAGGTTATCATTAAGTCAAAATCACTGACATTAACAACTGCCACAACTGACATAGATATTCCAATGTGATTGTTATCGGTATTGCAATGTGAGTCAAACGCATATAAAGTTTGTGAACATCTTCGAGCCCGTACTTACAATTTTTTTACCAGAATAACAATTGAAAGGGTAAACAATGTTCTCTTTAAACGGAAGTTACCATTTTCAGTACGAAGAATTATTGTTTTTAAATTCTAATAAATCTGTCAAACCATCAGGAAACAACGAATTTGACAGAAAAATTAGTTAACTACAAGAAAAACACATTTGTATAATTGTAAGTTGTAACTTGTATTGCCCATTTAGCAGTAAAGTTGGAAGCATGTGCTACAGCTTACCAAATAATGAACTACCACTTTTTAGTTTTACTCCCTCGCTTTGAGGGAATTTGAATTTATTTCCACTAACTGCTAAATACTTTGCGAAAGTGAAAAAATATGTTCGATTTTTTTCTCTCTGTGGTAAAATCGTTATATTTTGACGCGACATGATTTGCAGCATCACCGAACGACTGAACTAAATTTCTTAAATGGCCACTCAAACAATCAAAAAATAATTTATACGCCATTTCTGAATTGCTAGTTCGTAGGTTTTAACTTTTATTTGTATTTTTATAAAAAATAAAAACCTTTTACGTGATATGAAAAACAAATTAAAACAAAAAAACAAATAAATCAATGGTAGCTAATCTGCGTTTTTAATTTTTCACCAGCAGCTCAGAGTTTTTATTATTCTAGAACCTCACATTTTCATTATCAGAAACTATCATAAATTTATAAAAAATATGACTTTAATATGTACATATATCAAACGAAAGAGGGATGTTAAGCGAATTAAAATCTATACTTTGTGCATAACAAACTTTGCCAAACAAAATTTGAGAGATAATTTGCTACGAGTTTTTTTTGCTACGCACATTTTCAAGCTTATTGAAAGACAACAATTTCGAAATCAAAAGCCAAGATTCATTTGGAAACAAAAACTGCATTCGCCAGCGCGTCCTTCGCTGAACATTAATTTTCCAAAATAACTTCTACCGGTATTTGATTTTGACTATATTTTTTTTTAACATTTCACCATGAAGCTCAAGAAGTTTATTTTTTTTATCTATAAATAATATCTAAGCAAACGCATTAGCTTAGCTCAACCAGTCGCAAACATATGCATCGTTATTAATCTACTTTTATACAAATACCAAACAGCTTGTACATTCAAGAGACAGACAAACGTTTGGCTTTAACCTTTGAAAAGCTTGTGAAATATCTGCCTGTCTTGCAAGTACCTAAATAAGCATGCAAAATGCAAATAGACATTTGAGTACGCGCTCCAATAAATAGTGAATAGCAAACAGTTTGCGATTTATGAGCAAAATGCATGAAGTATTGCAAAATCGAGCAAAAGAAGTAAAGTCACAAAAAAAAATGCTACAAAAAATAAAGCGCATTGAACGAAAAATATTCAATGCAAAGCTCGAGTTTACATATGTACATATGTATGTATGTAAATACTTACGGACTTGCTGATATGTGCATATAAACGATGTACATACATACATATATATGTATGTATCTGATGTTTATTTATACAAACATACACATGGCAGTTGCTTGTTGTCTGCTTGGCGACTTGTTGATACCAACTTCTTTGGCCAGGCCAGCAAATTGTAAAATATGCAATGCCACAGTCAGCTCAAGCATTGGTTTTAACGCGCACACACACACACACACACACATTTGTTAGCACTGTGCAGCGTGTGCATACACTCCCTGAATTTGAGCCAAGTTGTGTGGCGTTGTTGTTGAATTGTTGACTCGCTCGTCAAGTTTTGCATTTTCAGCTGTTTTCTGACTTTTGCTGGTAACCGCAATGCGGCTAAGCGGTTAGTTAGCTGACGATGTACAACCAGCAAGCGGACAAGAAAGGAAGGAGGGCGCTGGTGCCAGCACACGCATTTTGGCCGAATGCAAGTTAAGTTGGTGTAGATTTTCTGTTGTTACCGCAAAATGCGTGCAAAAAAAAAATGGTAAACGCAGGTGGGCGCACCGCAACGCTGATGAGTGAGCAGGTGGGCATGGTGCGTACGAATATCGAATAATTGTTTTTTTTTTTTTTGGAATATCAGAAAACATATTATAAGTCTATTAATAAATACCAAAAACGTCGCGTCATCAAATGTTCGATATTTAAAATTTCTAGCGACTTAAAATTTCTAAAATATTACTCACATAACAGCAAATAAAAGCGCAAACACATTCACATACATAAATACATTAATATATTTGTGTACATAACAATTCTATTTTCATTGCGTTGCTAATTGCGGTTGCTGTCTGATTTATATTTAGTCGCAGGCCGTTGTGCAAATGAATGAGTTATTTGTTAGGGGGGGGAGGGGACAGGGGTAAATTTCAGAAAAAAGACGAAAATAAAATTTTATTTAGCCCACTTTAAATTATCGCGTGTACACATATCGTCAAAATTATAGCTTTTGCTCTTAAATGAGCTGGCGATAGCGACCCTGAAACGCCAGCTTTACTGACATAAAATATAACATTTTGCTTTTTCAAATTCACCGTCAATGAATATTTTTAAATGTTATATTTCTATTTTATTTATTTATTTAATGAAAGTGGTTGTATCTGTAAGACTTTTAGTCTTTTATAGTACATCAATTGGATGGTAGTTACACAAAATTGAGTTTTTGCATAATACTTACTATGTAAACTTAAGGTTCACTTCATGTTAACAAATAGGCAAATGGAAAAACTAACATACATTTATTTAAATACTTTAAATTAACATTAAATTAAATTAATTTAAGAATTAAAAATTAACATTTTAAAATTACAATTAAATTTAAATGTAAACGTAAATGTCAGGTTGCGGCTAAATATTAGACGTTACAAGTTTTTTTTATTTTTATTATAAAGTATACAAATAGGAAGACAGGAATTTGATTTCTTAGGAGAAAAAAAGACAGAGACAAGAGCACAGACGTAATGCGCATTCCTTTTAAAGTTTTAAACAAATTATGAATTACGACTTTGTAGTTACCCCTATTCACAGCAGCCTTGATAGATTCAGGAATGGAATTCCAAAGCCTTACAGCATTAACGAAAAACAGTCTTGATGTGGATAAATAGGAACATTTAGGGATAACCAGATTATGAAGCCTGCTTGACCTTTTTGACTTAAACTTCTCGTATAGGCACCATGGAGTTTTAAATTCTATAAGCTTGAATATAAATATGCAATTTCTAGCTGCTAGATAACTAAAAATGCTTCATCCTATAGACGTAGCGTGTAACATTATTAAGCACTACATCTATATTGCATATTTTTTAAATGTATTACTTTATGTACAGGTAGAGATTTAATCCTTTTTTAAATTTTTAACATTTTCGTTATTTTTATCGGCATTGATATCGATACCAATAGTATTATAAGAAATATTATTTTTAAAGATATTTTTAACAAATATTCAGTACATTTCATAGTTTTGGTTACGAATACTATTTTTGCTATCGATATTGGTATTTTTATCGTTCTTGATAAGCATACTACAATATATATCTATGTATATTAATATAGTCTTTGTTAGGCTTAGGCCATGATTGCATGTAACTATCGATATTTGATATTCGCTTACACAAGCCACACATTTATTTCCCTAGCACTTTCCGCAGCGAAGAATTCAAATACATTGGCCACGTGCATATAAAAATGTTCTCGTATTTAAAAATAATCTTAAAAACTAACAAAACTTCTTAAAGACTTAAAACTTACAGTTTATTGAATTAAAATTTAATTTGCCACAAAACTCGAGAATTTTATAAAAGCTCTAAATCAAAAGTTTAAAACATCGATGAGCAATTTTAAAAACTTTAAATTTTTTGTGATTTCTGAGTGCCCGTAACTAAAATCAAGAATGCATTTTAGGGTTTTCGATGTGCTGCTGTATTTCTGTTACTTAACAAAGGCTATATCTTTAAAACTAGGTTAAAACCCGGTTTTGGAGATAAAAAAAACCGATGATTCGATATTCGTAAAATTTAGATTTCAAAAAACGGTACAAAAATTTATGAAAAACCTGAGGAAACCGGTTTGAAAAAAACATTTTCTTGATTTGAAGTTAAAAATTATAAGTCCTTGGATTTTTTTTCTTGAATTAACAACAGTAAACCTTTTAGAAAATTACTTAAGCTTAATAAGTTTCAAAAGTGACTTTGGCGTTTTATATGAGTTTCTTCAGAAAGCAGTCCTCATCAATTAAGTCATACAAAGCGTAGAGGAATTTTCTTAACATAGATGAAAAAAGCCTTAAAAAATTCGCATGCAAATCAAATTATACACAAGATGAATAAAATTAAAATTATTAATATTTGTTGTCTTGTGCTGTTGTCTTCTGGCAGCTAGCTTGAAATAAAACTGTCTGTTACATCAAATGTCCAAAATATATTATAATTCTCATATAAATTAATGCATTAAAAGTAAAACTCTCATCTTACAGTATTTATAGAAAATGCTTATGAACAAAATACAATATCTACTTACAACACACTTACACTTGAAAACTTCAACCGAAATCATTTTAATTGAATTAATTAAATGTTTTGTAATAGCAATAGCAACATTTTTATTATGCTTTATATAATTTTGTACGATATTTATCTTTTCTTCATTGCATTTAGGTTTTTTTTTTATAACTACTTTTTATAAGAGCTTTCATACGAGTAGCTGCATACGTGCTGTATAATGTAATCACTTGACGATTTATGATAAGTGAGAGTTTTTATGTTTAACTTTAAACGTTAAACGTTTTTCTTGATTTTCTCTTTTTTTTTTTTGATGCTTATTTATAATTTTGTGGCGTATGTGCTCAAGCAAGGGCAAAAGAGCAATTAAATGAATTTAATTGACTGTGAAAAAAGTATTTTTTTTTCTTATGAGAGTAATGAAAATAATATGTATGAATAATAAAAGTGCAGTTCATATTATTCAAACTAATTAAAATATGTATTTTCAACTCAAGGCTAGCGGATCAATATTACGAGTGATTACGACCGCCACGAAGTGTTCTGCTCGGCTGAGTAGAGACGGAGTAGAGCACGCCGTATTGATTTAATGCTATTTTTTGTAGTATGCAGTTTTGTAGAAAATTTCATTCTACTGTAATAAAATTTAAGTTTTAAGTGAATAAATATTGCTATTTCATTTTGAGCACTTTTTACTGCAGCTCTTCGCGCGCGGAATTTTTTATGGAAGAAACTTTGAAAGAGCGCCAGTGAAAAAATTGCCAAAATTAACGCTGGTTTTGGCACATTGAAGTGTGACCTATATTTTACTAGAATTGAATGCGCTACAAAATTAGATTCGACATTTTCATGAAATTCGTTTCTATAAAGAGTTTAAAGCTTGTAGTGAAATGTGTTTCCTTAGAGACTGACATACATATTTTTAGATTGAAATATATTAAAATAGAAATGAGAGAAAAATATATATGTAAGCGCTGAAAATTTTTCAATATATTCGATGGAATCCTATCAAACTATAACGCAGATTTGACCGACTAACGAGAATCTACTCGTCCCTTTGGCTACCTGCCTTATGAAGAGATAGGCTGCAGAGCATCTTAACAAAGCATTGGTTTGGGTTTGAAGAAAGCCATTGCCGGCTGGGAAAATATGCAGTAAGGTTTAGCATATCTGCAAATATATTTTGCTTTAGCGATTTGAAAACTCACGACGTGTACTCTTCTTGGATTTCCTTTACTTTCTCGAGATATTTTCAGATATTAAAATGAACTTGATAGTGTTTTAATATTTGAATAACCTTCAATCGGTATCGTAATTGCCTACTTCTCTTTCTTAAACTTCCTTCTCTCTTCTTATATCTTTTCGCATTTTTGAAAGGTAAGTATTTCATTTAAATGAACTTGTGCAAATTTTTAATTTATATCAGTTCAGATATTGCATCATGTAAATTCAGATTCTGAACTTAAATATGTAAGCTTAAGGCATAAAAAGTAAGCGGTAGAAATTTAATGTTGATTCCTTCACTAGGACGCTTAAATTCACAATTATTTCATTAAATCTAAGAATTCAAACTTCTCTCTCGCACACCAGGCGTTTGCACAGCGTCGTCGCCGAATCGGCCATTTTTTTTTTGTCTTTGCTCGAGACTACTTTTATCTTTTAATGCTACTCGTACATGATATCTTCACTTACTTTTTCTAATCAATTATAATTAGTTGCATTATCATTCCGCACTCCCCTATTCGCCTGCTTTCCGGCCGACAAACAACTGAAAGTGGATGTGGACATCATAAGTGGATTTTGTAGCATTTTTTGCGTTGCGCGTTGTTGCTTTTGCCTTTTCTTTCAATCACTCATCAGAAAATCGTTGAAATTCGCGAGTACATTGTTCGTAAGTTTTTGCCAGTCACTGGTCGTCGTTGCATGTTGCACAGAAATTAAAAATTCAACACTTCTTACTGCTGCTGCCACAGCTGTTGTTACACGTTGTTGTTGTTGCGACATGGCCAATTGATGTTTTGCTGGCAATGAGTGTTGATGGTTTCGTTGTTGCCGGCTAGCTGGTAGCTGGTAACTGGTAACTGCTAGCCGCCTTTTTCGTTGTAGCTTATCGCGGCGCTTCACTTGAGTTTTTCCGCATTTTCTCTTTTCGGTATTTACTGTGAATACATCGCCGTCTTTTGCCTCGTACTCATGCAACTACGCAACTGCTGCAGTAATGGTTGTGTTTTATTTTTATTTTTTTTAAATACTTTGCTATTGTTGCTGTCCACTTGCACTTTTCCTTTTTCGTATGCGCCTGTTGCTTGCTATTCCATATATGTCTGACTTGTCGACATCATCACATTCACTGCGATCGCTTGTGGTGATTATTGTTATTGTTTTATGATGAAAATGAAAATGATTACGGCCTGTGCCGGCACGCCTCTCCTCCTCGTTGGTACGCATGTGTGGCTAAGTAGCATTGCACCTTGCCTGCATGTGCAAGTCTCGTCCATTCGTCACACCGTCAGTTGGTCATGCCGCTGCCGCATTAACATTGAATTGTACTTTTTCCGATTTAATGTCCGATGCTCTCATGCATTGTTATTGCATATTTTCAATTTTTGTGTTTACTACTTAAGTGCTTATGTACATACGAGTATGTATTTACTTTAAGTGGTAATGTAAGCGTTCGCTGGTGCCATATTGACCGCTAATCCATCTGTTACCTCTTACCTTCTCATCACTTTCCATATTTGCCAGTCATAACTCTGTCAACAATGCATTGAAACGTGACATCCATTGCGGCGTTGTGAAATTGCAGCTTATTTTCGCTTAGCTCAAAAGTGCCATGAATATTAGGTTGGCTCGATTTTGCTTTTTCAATAACACCTCGAATATATTTACAAAATTCCAGATAAATAAAAGCTGCGCGTTATGTATATTAATCGGTAATTTACTACAACTTTGGAATTAAGTCGCCATAATAGAGAGTTTTCAAAATGGAGGCTCGAAGGCCTTTTACTGCTTAAATGATTATAATTTCTAGATGCCAGAAGTTTAAAAGAGACCGCTACAAAAACAGCAGAAAATTAGGAAAATATTTCATCGAATTTCGAACCGACCAAAATTACTAAATAGATTTAGATAACAGATATATAAAAAAAAAATATTATTTGACGTCCATTAATAAGCCGAGAAATGTATGGACTTATTCAAATACAAGTTGCAAAGTGTTAAATATTTCAAAGCTAGTTTCGTAAAGTCTCTTTTCCTAGTATACTCTTACGTGTATGTAAATAGAGCCGCTTTAACTAATAAATGATTGACGATACACTAATCTTTACAGAAGGTAAAAAAAAGAGTACGTAACATTAAGCGTTTAGATTGATAGAATCGCCGAAAAAATTGTATTTATTGAAGTGAGAACCATATTTGGGAATAATCACCAAATCCCTCCACTCGGTCAAGGCAAGGTGAGATCAGTAGTAAGGCGTTTTAATGTAACAAAGCCGTTGGACCTGATGGCATACCGGCTGAGCTGTTCTGTTCAAAGCTGACAGCGAAAAGGAGCTTCTAACCCGCTGTTAAACACAATTTGGCATGAAGAGTACATGCCAGTAGATTGGAAACTCAGTTTACTTTGCCCAATCCATAAGTAGGACGATTTTGTTGTGTTTGAGGGACTCGGTCAGCATATCGACTCATGTCACAGCATATCGACTCATGCCACATTTTTATGGCGACTTTAAAGCTGACTTTAAAGGAGCTGACTATATGACGCCATCTCTAAATTTGCGATCCCCGCAAAACTTATATGGATTATCATGACCGTCCTTTTATATAGCACAGAAACATGAATGATGTTGATCAGCGATGAGAAGGCTTTGGGTCTTTTGAGAGTAATCTTCTTCGGAAGATGTATGCCACTGTTTATATTGACCAAGGGTACCGAAGGAGATGAATCATGAATTATGAAGGATTTGACTTCACTTGACTATGACTTGCTGGCGTAACTTCGCAAGGGAGAAAGTGAACTGGCAAAATTTTTTGGTTATGGCCAAAACCAACACACAATTGCATTTGAAACCGATCTCATCATGAGTACAGCGTTTCTACATACGTATTTCGAGTGTACGCAATACCAGTATATCAATTAAATTAACTTTGAGAACTAAATTTTCCAACGTAGATGCTCGATTCCCGCTCTTTGTAGGGGTACATTTTATGTGAACTTATTTATCATCAAACAAGTAATATAAATTTTTGAAATTCAACTCAATCGATTCATAAATAATACTTTTCAGAAAAACTTGACTCCAGCATGATTCAATTATAAAAGGTTAGCTCGATAAACCATATTTGGCTAGCTCGCTCACTTTTTGTCAAATGGTTTTCTTAGCATCAGAACCGTGTTGCTTCTTAAAAATTATAATAGTAGTAACCTCAAAATTTTTAATACCAAAAACTAACAGGCAACACTTTTTGTTTCTTAAGTGCGAACAATAAGTTTAAATTCGGATTTTAATGACAGTATTTTTTCGGATTACCAGATTGACCCCGTCTCGTAAATATTTCATGTAAATATGTATAAATTACGCGCTTTTTCTTTGAACGCTTTTCACGCGCATATATGTAAATTCGATGTGACAGAGTTAAAAGTTTTGTTATTTCTAAAAGAAATGGGTTTAAATAAATTAAAAATAATGTGACATAATATTCATACAAATGTCAAAAACCAGAATTTGTAAGAACTAAATTTTGAAGTTATGAAGTTTGATTTATTTTTCTTTTAATATATAAAAACTTCTTTATAAAATTTCGAATTATTGTGGTTTTCTTACAACTCCATTAACTCCATAAAGTCACTTACTCTTTATCGGAATAAAATGTTTGGTCCTTTCACCATCCAGGGGTTCATCACAATATTAAATAAATAAAAGCAATAAACCGAATAAATAACTTCTTCGTAGTAAGAACGCTATAAGTACTTGTCGCAAAATAATGCAAATGAGGCTTCGTTGACATGGGTAAACGAAGTGTCCGGGAGCACATTGACCTAGCCATCCAATTATACCATGGCTATAATCAACAACGTAGAGCTGGTTTTGTAAATTTTAAGGGCGCAGAAATAAAATCGTGCCCATGTTCTATAGAAACCCTCATTGCATGTTCCCAATACATAAGTGAAAGAGCTTCTTTATTTTAAAACTCCAACTCAGAACCACTTTGTGATTACAAAAAATTTTAGAGCTTAACATAATTTTAACTTGCAGTTTTAATATTCTTACTAAATAGCAGTTAAATTAGTTAATTGAGGTAAGAATATTTTTAATTGCCATTTAAGCACAAAATTTCTTGCAAATATTTGCAAACTTTTCATACTATGCTACTCCGAGTTTCACAAAAAGGGAATGCATTATTTACCCATTTTCCGTACTTCGTATATGCAACCTTTTGTAAGGGAGTAGTGTCAAAACTCCCTTGTCAATATTGATCAAACCTTTTATTATTGAATCATGCGACTCCAGCACCACCTAGCGAGCTTTCAAGTTCAAACAGTGAGAGTACGATATTTTCCTGCGATAATATAGAGACGTTTTATAACATTTAATTTAGCTCAGATTAATTCGATTCTTTATAAACGAATTTATAATTGAACAGTCACATCGTTGCATTGAAGGCATTCTTTTATTTATTTGATTATTAAGGTACATGCACAACAACCAGACGTTTTAAACTACAGTGGATGTTGTCGTAGATAATTAATTATAACATAAAATTTGTCTTAAATTTAGACTTAACTAAAAATACAAATATATGAATTTAAATAGATATTAAGATAGAAGATATAATATGTTTGGTAAAAAGGTTTAGTAGAAGAAAAGAGGGACAGAAGAGATCAATAGATTCAAAAAGAAGAGTTAAAGGTATTCATATCAATTATTTAGTAAAGTGACACATGAGTTCACCTTTGAATCGCAGCGTGGTTTTATTATTCCTAATCGCTGGCGGTAAACAATTCCAAAGACGGACCGAGTACACAAGGAATTGACGTTCAGAGGTCAGGCAACTCGATTTCAAAGACGAAATAGTCAGAAACCGGGAAGATCTGGTCCATGACAGTCGTTCTCTCAGATAACTCGGCTCCTTAGTTGTCATGACTTTATGAAATAACGTTAAGCACCTGACTTTGAGTATGTCATCGAAAGTTATAGAAAAGATTTTCAACGGGAATTCAGAAATGTGCTCATAACGTTTAATACCGAAAATATATCGCGCGATTTTTCTGTACAGAACATTCAGTTTCCTACTACATATACTATCACAATTTGCAAACAATTCACAACCATATAATAACGTCGGTAAGAGATACGTTTTGGCTAGTAAAAGTCATATTTTTAACGGCGTAAAGTACTGAATACCCCACAAAGTCCGAAGCATGCCATATACTTTGCCAATAGTACTAAGAATATGGTTGTTCTACGTCAAAGTTATATTGAAAACTATTCCTATGTTTTTTGCTTTGTCCACGTATTTTATCACAGAATTGTTGAGTTTTACCTCGTTATAGCCGTCAAGGTTTAAATATTTCTTATAGATAACAATGCACTGGGACTTGCTTGGATTAAGCGCCAAGCCATTGTCAGATGTCCACTGATTCAAGCAATATAAGTCTGTGTTTAAGTTAGTAATACATGCATTGACAGATACTAGGGGACAACAAAGATACAGTTGGACGTCATGTGCGTAAACGTGAATATTACTATATTTCAAAATAGTTGGAAGGTCATTAATGTACAACGTGAACAGTAGAGGACCAAGAATTGATCCTTGCGGAACACCTTTAGAAATAGGCAACGGGTTAGACACACTTTCACGTACACTTACGGAATGCGAACGGTAAAAAAGATAAGACTTTACTAGGTTTACTGCCGATGTGGAAAAGTTGAATACGCTGTCAAGTTTTAAGCACATTAATTTATGGTCAACGGTGTCAAAAGCTTTTGAGTGGTCAAGAAGAGTTAAAAATGTTACGTGATTTTTGTCAATATTTAGCCGAATATAGTCCGAGACTTTAATGAGCGCTGTAATACAACTTCTATTTGTAGTAAAGCCTGATTGGTGCGGGGTCATCAAGGATTTCTTTGATATAAAGTGGTTGATTTGCTTGCTCATAATTTTTTCCAGTACCTTAGATAAATAAGGAAGTATCGCAATGGGCCTATATTCATCATTGGGCTTTTTAACCGGAATGATTTTGGCCATTTTCCAGCAGTTTGGAAATGAAGACGTAGTCAGAATAGTATTAAATGCATAGGTGATTCGCTCTTACTTCTAAACTAAAATATAATTCAAGTTCGCTTGAACGTGAATTTAAATGAATTTTTATGAATTTGCAAATTTATAAACGCTTTGTTAAAGTATACAACGAATGTGTTTTGCATAGGAAAGCGTGTTTAATAAAATTTAATATGCAGCAGAAACTCAATAACATCCAAATTCGGAAGACTGCTTAGTTTTCAATATTTTGTGGCTTTCAATTTTCACTGTGATCATCATTTGTGTTATTGGAACGCGTTGGGATGCGAACAAACCTCTTATTGCTTTCATGTGCATATTTGCTTGTTTTACTGCAGGTTATTTATAATAATAAAAAGTAAATTTCTAAGAAATAAATAATTTTTTTTTTCTAAAACCACTTTAGCTTCTATCTTCCATAAAATAATCAAAAAAATTATTTAAACTGTGATTGCTCAAAAATGGTGTCAAAGCAATTGCCATAAGTTGCGCCTGATTGTAGAAAGGGTAATTTGCCAGCGGCTTGCAACACTTCGGCATTTACGCCTACTTCTTTGCGCTTATGAATGTATGTACAAACACGATTTCTGCTCACAATTGCCTTCATAGCCTAAATTAACCCACTGGCAGCACTGGCAATATGTGGCACGTCAATTGGCAACTTTTACTATTTAAACTTTCAACATAATTTTCTATGCAATTGTGCAATTATATCGTTTATCTTTTGGCGCGCCGTTGTTTGTTGTTTGAGCCTCTGCGCTGTCTTAACTTTGCCATATTTGTGTTGCAGCGATTTCGAAGCGATTCCGCTATACATATGCGTATGTATAAAAATCGCAACAAAAAAAAAAACTTTGCAAGTTAAGTAAGAAAAGTAAAGTGTGTGTGCGTGAGTGTGGTTTTTACTTCTTGTCACCAATTTGGTGCGAACGCAAGCAGCTAACGGAATTGTGGCGCAAATAACTGGAAACAAAAGCAAATTACGCAGATTGCGAAAAATTATTTTTCACTTATCCATTTAGGCGTGGTCCACTTAAGCATGAATAATAATAATTTACACTATACAACTCAGTGCTTGGCCGAGCTTCTCCTACCAGTTGTAGTGTGTGTCCTTATATTCTACCACCAAATGGAGGGACCAACAATTTTGTGCCGACTCCGAACGGCAGATGTATTTTATGAGAAGCTTTTTCATAGCAGAAATACCCTCGGAGATTTGTTATTGCCTGCCGAGGGGTGACTGCTATTAGAAAAAAAAAAACCTTTTCAATGATATAGATTTTACTTGCACTGACTGAGATTCGAACCTCGAACTCAGCGGCATATCGAGATATAGCACGCACCGCTACCCACTCGCCAACAGCGGCTAGCGTGATGCTTAACAAAATATTTGCAAATAAATATGTAGGAAGTATTCTGCATGAAATTAATAGCAGACAATATTTGTTCGGAGAAGTACTTTACAGAAGATTTGATTATTTACATTTCTTTAATAAATGATTATGATGAAATTATTTGCAGATTAATTCTATTTAGAAATTTTTATTCAAAATGTGCCTTGTTTTAATGCAGTAAGACCGCATGAAGCTCTCTAGAAAAACAAAAAAAAAACGGTTTGCTGTGAAGAAAGAAATCGAATTTGCATTTGCATAAAACAGTCCATTTTTTTAGTTAAAATGTGCCTATATCCAATTATTGCCTGCCATCCATTTCATCTAATGTACTTTCTACTTTTTCCATATATTTATTCGAAAATATTTTGTTAAGCATCATGTTTAGTTAGTATTAGTATTGGAGTTAGAGTTAGTATTGGTGCGTGCAATAATTCCATATGCCGCTGAGTTCGAGGTTCGAATATCAGCCAGGGCAAGCAAAATTTTATTTATAGAAAAAGGGTTTTTTCTAACAACGATCACCACTCGGCAGGTAATGGCAAACCTCCGAGGGTATTTCTACCATGAACAAGTAAAGAACTGGCTAAGTTCGAGCGAACTTTATATACCCGGTGCACGATTTCAGCTAAATTTTTAAATTAATAAAGCAGATACTAAGTTCGGGCAAAACCGAACTTGATGTAAGCCTCTTATTTTAAAAATTTCATACGAGTATAATCGGATTTCTTGATTTAATACAACACCACATACCAAATTTGAGCAAATTAGCTTAAGTAGTTACAGAAGCATCCGATTTTTACTGGTTTCAAAAACTTACTGGGTCTGGTCCAATTTTAGTGATTATAAAAATACTGCTTTTTTAAACATAATAAAATATCTGTACTAAATTTGGGCAAAATCGATAAAGGATTTCCTTTTCCAAAATGTTCGTTTAAATGGATTTAATCACATAATTCCAATAGTTACTGAAGTATCAAATTTTCATCATTTTGGAAAATTACCGTAATATGGGAGACGGGCAAAGTTTTCGTCCGACTTCAAGCTTTTTCATAATCTCACCTAACTAAGTACAATCTAACGTGTGTGCCAAGTTCAGACGAAATCTATAGGGTGCTTCCAGACATATGTATGCATATGATCTCAAAAGTGGGCGGTAACATGCGCCTTTTACAAAATTTTCATACACTAAACTCAAGATATTTCCCTTCAACATTTATTGAATTGTCCGATTTTTAGTGGTTTCGAAAAATACCGTTATATGGCAGGTGGGCGTGGTTATGGTGAGATATTGATAATTTTCCAAATATCGCTTAAATGGCCATAGTGTAATACGTATACCAAATTTGAACAAAATCGGGGGGAGGTCGATGTATGGTTCCAGAGATATAAATAAGAACTCATAAGACGGACGGACAGATAGACATCGCAAAATCGACTTCTCTTTTCATTCTGAGCATTTTGGTGTATAAATGTCTATATCTATCTTGATTCCGTTATGCTGTTACAAGCAACCGTTGTGCGAACAAAGTTATAATACCCTTGTACACAAGTGCGCGGGTATAAAAAGCTTCTCATAAAATACGTCTGACGTTCGGAGTCGGCACAAAAATTTTAGGTCCCTCCATTTGCGGTAGAATATAAAGACACACACCAAAAATGGTAGGAGAAGCTCGGCCACACAATGAGCTATATAGTGTAAGCGTCAAATTAATATTATTATTATTATTATACTGAAAAAAAGGAGATTAATTGCTCTCTTGGCCATTGACTCTTATTATTTAATATAGTAGATACTAATTTTCTTAACAGAGCATATGCCCCAATAAGTATAACATAAAAATATATACATTAAATATAATCCTCTGTCAGGAAGTTTATAATATTCAAACTTACTGAAACCATTCACAAACGAAATATTTAGACAGGACATAACTTCCTATCTCATCGTCAATACTAACTTAAAAATTGTTTACTCGTTTCTTATGATGTTTGTAAATAAAGGCGGTTTTTATAATCTAATAGCAGCAATCTCTTTTTACATGCTTTAGTTGAATTTTTAATTTGATATATATTTAAATGGGTTGCACCTTGAGAGATTACACGTAGAAAAATACTTTCTTATCGCAAAGCATTGGGGAGAGTTCTTCATACACACATATGTATGTACATACATTTATGTTTATCTACCAGCACATTTTTTGTTTTCTTTTTAAGCTCCATATTTGCCAACAACAACTACCATATTAGCTGCCGCCACTAATTCGCCTCCTTACATTTTCCATTGCCATTTAAAATATGTTTAACTTTTGTCGCTGATGACTTACACGTAATTGATATGCTTGGGTAAAACTGTGTGAAATACATAGCTACCGATGAACACGCTTCCACACTCGTACATACACATGTAACTCCTCATGTCGGATACTTTCCCAAAATGAAAACTGCTTGCAGATGGCTTTTGTTATTCCTCACTCACACTGATATTATTTTAAATGCAGCAATCTTTTGTATCTAAACACTTGCTCGTACATACATATGCGTGTCATTTTCAGCTGCAGCAAGCCAAGATCAAGATCAAGATCAGTCATAAACGCGCTAAACGGAGCGTTACAATAGGCGGGCGGTAAACTTACATACATTTTGGTTTTTAATTGCGTGTGTGGCTCAATTAGTTACGAAATTGATAGTTTAAAATATAAAATAGGTTGATAGTAGAGTGGAGTGGTTCGTTGCGCGAGTAATTTTGTAAAATGAATATGTAAAATTTAGAGCAGGGAGCGGATTTTGAGGAACTTAGAGCGATTTAAAAAGCAATAGAAAAAGGTGAAACAGGCTGAAACTTGCACCAAAAGGCGACAAAAAAAGTCATCAACAAGCAACCAAAAATCCACTCGCCTTATTTCTAGGCAGGTCAGGCCGAGGGTCAAAGGAAAATGATCCGAATCCGTAATAAACTCTTGTTGTAAAAATGAGCACCAATGATAAGAGACTGGAATATTTAATAATTTTTATGAAAATGCAAGAATTTTGGATGGCTTCGACTTCATCCTTAAACGAACGGATCACGGCGCCACCGTATTGTTTCCCAATAGCTCCTTCTGTACTCTTCTGATAGGCAGAAGTGGCAGCCATTAAAGAATGGAGTGTAACTTTATACTGTAAAGTGAATAATCATTTAGATGCTCAAACGGTTTGAACGCTTGATGATGCACATGAGACTGGTTGGAGACTGTCTGGCCTCACTCTTGTATGGGTCTCGAATGTTGTATGTTGTATGGGTCTCGCGACATAGTACAAATGCTTAACTGAGAGGCTAGCAAGAAAGGGTACGCGCTAACAGGCGCTATCACCAGAGAAGGAGCAGTTCAGCACACACCTGCCAAGCTGTGCTTTACTTTTGCATAGAGCGAGCTCTGGGTAACAAAGACCTACACACTTGTAAGGAACTCTGCACGCTGGCTAAACCACAACACTTCCATTCAATTTGGGTTCTGACAAGTATTTGTTTTGTCGTTACTGCCTGGAAGGTGATGAGATGGAATCTTATTTATTTTTACTAAGCTGTGCAGGTTTTGCGAGACTAAAGTTGAAATATTTTTGCTTGCATCTCCTTAATAATCTTGAGTAGTTCTCGTGAGTGGAATACGCAGTTTTCGCGGTAAAAGAATCAGCTCGCGACATTTCAACGACATCCAAGTGAGCAAAATATTTTCCGATTTGAATTAAATAGGCTTTGTTCTAGGAAAAAATGAAATATATGTATATTAATATTTATAGAATGAAGCGCACATTGTAATTGTTCCGATTATTTAGAACACACTTAGAGGTTATTAAAAAACAATTAGAATACTTGTTGACTTTACTATCGTCTTAACTGAATGCATAAACTTATGTATAAACACAATTGTGTGAAATTTTTCTTTGTAAAAAATGCTAATTGCAAATTGAAATTTCACTACTTAAAATTTACTACATCTTAATCTTCTCATTTCACTTTGCACCCCATTATTTTTGCTTATAAATTTAATTGCATATTTCTATTGTTCGCTTCTACTCGTACATACATACATATATACTGGGTGTACAATTGTGCAAACTTTTATGAAACCATCTAAAGTCTAAAGCCATTTAAAAGCATCTCAATGACGAGTTAAATTACAAAAGCAATTAAACTGTTGCCGGGTCTAGTCGACACAATGGGGTGGCTGCCGGTGGTCGTTATACTCGTAGCGATATGAAATACACAAGATGCAACTTATTACAGTTAACTATTGCAAGTATAATGACTAAATTGTAAGATGCGCAACTACCCATAAACTGCTGCACCGTTAAAAGCCGAAGTCAAGCTGAGTTGAGCAGCCATACAGGCAGTCCGGCAGTCCGACAGTCCGGCAGTCCGACAGTCCGGCAGTCCGATAGTTCGACAGTCCGGCCGTCAGCTATCCAGACCGTCGCCTAGCCAAACAATCTCAGCATGCGGAAGCACTACAATGCAGAGGCTACAATTACGCGCACCAACAACAAACCGGCAGGCACATTCCTTTCATGCAACAAAAAAAAAACAAAGGAAAAAAAATAAAAACGCCGAGAATACAATGCGCAGCCATGCACTTGACCAAATGGGGTGGCAGGCAATTGAGTAGCAGCTGCTTACAGTTTGCTGCTTTTGGCAAGTTGCATGCTGCAAGTGGCAAGTGCATGGCCATTCACATAAGGCGCAAGTTCTACATGCCCATTTATGTACAGACAAATGCGTTTGCATGTCTTCTAGCTATGTAAAGATTTGAGTGTGTATTTGGTGCATCCACGCCATCATCAGTTATGTACAGACATTAGCCAAACTTGTAAGTCATCATCATTGTATCGGCGTCAGCGTCGACGAAACCATCACTTCTCAGAATGTACTCGTACTGCAGTTGTTTCCTACAACACAAGCTGCAATCGCCTTTGCACGCTGAATGCCCCAGCACAATGCCTTCATTATGTTCGGTACATAAAGCGGCTTGTTGCTTGGCTGCCTGAGAAGGAGTGCATGTTGCCTGCCATGCTTCGTTGCATCACACACTGACGCACGCACAGACGCACAGATGCACCGACCGAATGACTGATTGACTGACTGACTGACTGACTGACTGACAGACTGACTGTCGGATGGACGGACGTTCGTTCTGCAAGCAAACGGGCAACTCAAACGATCTGCCAGTGTCCGGCAACAATAAAGTTTTGCATGCCTGCGCGCTAAACGACTTCTGGTTCAAAACGCTTCAAAACACCTCATCATCATGGCTGTAGAGCGTGTGCTTAGTTGTTGCTGCCGTTGAGCATTTCACTTCAAGTGCCCGATAAAATTACTTTCCTTCGTACATCCATACGCTTTGCATTCATACATTAATTTAAATTTGCTTCCTCAATGCATACATACATTCATATATCTTTTGGTTGGGGTGGATACGTGTGTGTGTGTGTGTGTGTTTGTGTGTGTGTGCCAGTGGACACCTTGCTTGGCCGCCACAAATTCATTAATCTAGTCTATTGCCTTTGCATTATGAATGAATTGGGTAAAGTTTATTGCCGCAACACTAATGGCCATAGCATCGTTTGGACTATCTTGCAACAAGTTGCAATTTTATTAAGTTCACAAGTGCGGCGGTTAGCCGACATCTTAAAACTTCAATAAATTAATTTGATAACTTTTTATGCATTCGACTTGGATTGGCTTTGATGTGGCGAGAGTTGCCATAAAATGTTTTTGTCATACTCGCAGCATACGCCCGCTTCCAAGAGTGTCTTGTTGTTATTATTATTGGTTGAAGAAAATTGCCTTGGCATTTCAATGAAAAAAATTACTGTTTATGGCAATTTCGTTATTTGAAGTAATAATTGATTTAATAACTTACACGAGAAGCGCAATGTTGGCACAATTTGTATTAAACTTTTCGGCTTTAAATTTATGCTAACTTCCTAGTTTTGCATGGACTAATTTGATTTTAGGAGTTGAAGCTAATTTGAGCTAAAGAAATATGCTTATACACATGCTCAAACAATTTTTCCAAAATATGTATGAACATTTCACTTCACTTGAAAAAAGTTTAAGCAGTTATCTTAGTATTTCTTTACCTTTCTATGGAGTTAAATTTAAAACAGAATATTCGCGATATGCTGCCTTGCTCGAGCGCTAATTGAATTTAATTCACTTGTTTTTTCAATTCCAAAAAATGTTGTTCCTCGTTTTTTAAATTGAGCTATCTAGATTTTTAAATCTTAATTTTTAATTACTTTGTAAATAGTATGTAAGAAACTTTTGTTCATAGAAATTACAACTCTGAAATGTGTATACTTGAAGTGTATAATTATCAAATAATTTAAATTCAATTGTAATTTTACAAAAATTATCAATGTTCCAGATCTTTGAAATATAACAGTCAATAAAGAGTCGATAAAGTATTTATAAGATCTGTGCTAACTTCTTCAATATCACCAGCGCGACTACAATTTGCTATTCCGCCAGTTGGGAAGCGTACCTGCGATTTTTCGCTGAAGGTTGATACCAAAAAGGTGTAGGTAACAGTTTCGAAATTGGGCTGGCGCAATCGTCTTTTGGGAAATCGTCGAAGTGGGAAAAGCGGCCTACTCTGGAAGACATAGCGCTTTTGACCTGTTCAAGTCTACTTGGCATAAATTTTTATTCCTGCGTACATTTAAATATAGTACATTTTTTACTCCTTTCCATTCGGACTAACTTTTCACTGCAAGCTACAGCTACATTTTCCATGTTTTCTTTGACAAATCCTCTTGCAATTTTTTTCCTGCATTCTACCTAATATTATCCCTCTTTGAACTTTGTTCACTGTTTTGTTCCGGGAATAGGCGATCTTATATAAACAAATTTTAATTAAATTACTTACATTTTGAATACGCGCAATTTTTCGCCTCTCAAAAATAGTGAACAAATTCAACTAATCCGCCAACTATTTCCGCCCGAAATAAGTGTTGCCGAAAAGGGGAAGCAATGTTCGAAATGGAAAATTTCCTCCCAAAATTTATGATAAGCGTGAAAAGTTAATTATTTCGGGCGAAAACGAAACTCATGATAAGGTTGAATATATATTCCTATTGAGTCAGTATTGTTGAATATACCTCCATGAAATATTTGTATGTTAATGATAACGAGCCGTTACGAATAATATTACGGAGTTTGGTACATACATATTTCAGCGCATTAACTTTTAAGTATTTTCCTTTGAAAGTTGTTTACTTCCTCGTTAACACTTCAAGACACTCTGCAAATAGAAAGCGCACTAAATTTTTTAAAAACACTCAGTTCTTATTAAACTATTAAACAAAAAGGTAGTATGGCAACTCGGAAATCGCCTGGCTTAACTTGTCTACAAAAAACTTACTTTCTTTATCAACTTCATAGCAATTATACGTAGCGAAAACTTCAGCAACAATAATTTTTCAACACAAGTAAGCAGAACACCGTAACACAATTAAAAAGTGACTTCGCACGGAAAATGAAGAAAAATGAAAAAATATTGCGAGTGCCAGAAAAATAAGAAAAGCCGCTTACGTAGGTAGGCTTGTTAACGACATCCATGGCAGTTGTTCTCGCTGTGAGGAGGATCATTTGAAACAAAAATAAAATAAAAAACAAAAAAAACTTAAGGGAAGATAAGAGCAAAAGCAGAATTAATTACTCGGCTACAAGTGTTATTAGAACGCTTACTTGCGATAAACATCTGGGGATGTTTAGTGCACTAATAATTTTTCACATCAGAAATTAGTATGCAAATTAAATATAAAATAATACGCCTTAAAGAGAAGTAAAAAATTTAAGAAAATTGTACTATGATTCTCAAAGTATGATTGTGAGTACACGAGCATTTTTTTCTTTAGATCTTTAGATTGATTTGAGAAATTCGTATAGTAGAAAATTCATCTTTATTTCTTGAGTGTCATTTTATATGCATTTTTCGCTTTTCTTAAGAGCTGTATACTAAGCTATAGAAAATTAAAGAAAATCCAAAATAGGTTTATAATATCGTGGTGTTAAAGTGTTAGCAAAGGTGATTTAATTTGTAATTTAATTTCAATTTCTTGAGATTTTAAGTACGAAAATGTTTATTGATGATGTGATGTGACGTTAAATGTAACTGTAATAGAATTAAGCAATGATGATGTGATGTGACATCATATCGCATGTTAATATAAATTGTTGATGAAGTTGATGCGATATAACATCATATCTTGTGATAATAAATATTTTCGATGATATGATGTGATGCGGCTTTATATAAAATAAAATGTCACATGATATCATATGGTTACATTAATTGCTGATTGTGATGATGTAATATGACGATATATTAAATGATTCAAACAATTGTCAATAATGATGGTCTGATGTGACATCATATCTTATGGTAAAATAAATTCTTGAGGGTGATGATGAAATGCGACCTCTTATCTTACGGTAATATAAATGATCGATAGTGATAATGTGATGTGACATCATATCTTAGGGTTTGATCGCATATTATAACATATCTTGTGACCATAGAAATATTCGATAACAATCGTCTGATGGGACATAATATTATATAGTCGCATAAATTGCCTAAATGTGCCAAAATGAGAGAAATTCTCTACCGAAATTGGGTTGAAATGAGTAAAATTCAAAAAAAAACTCTGATAAGTTACTTGCATTCAACCGCTTATCATCCTACATTTAAACTTCTTTAAAACTTCTACTTATTTTTCCCTCTTTGTATCTATTCTTACAGGTTCACCGTGGCACGTTGAGATCATGTCTACACCCGGTCTAACAGCACTGGGCGAATCGACACGCCTTGTACCCGCCAAAACGCCGGCGGTTTTTGAGATACTGCCGCCTCCTGGACAAAGCCTAAGCAAGGGCGAGTGCGTGGCTACAGTTTTGACGCCAACTAAGTCAAAACTGAATGCCAGAGTCACCCACGAGGCGGCAAATGGTGCTGCGCGCATCGAATTCGTACCCACCGAAGTGGGTACGCACATCATCGAAGCATCGATAAATGGCACAAAAATTTCGGGCGGTCCACTCATCGCCAAAGTCTACGATGCCAGTCTAATACAAGTGACCGATGTGAATGGCGGCGTTGTCGGGCAACCGTGTCAATTCCGCGTCGATGCGAGCGCCGCTGGCGAAGGCCAGCTTGAGATATCGATTAACGAAGGCGAAGTACCAAATCACGTTCAGGTAGTGGGCGGTGGACGTTGTTTGGTCTCCTTCACACCCGAACAGGCCAAATCACATCTAATCGATATTAAATTTAATGGCGAAACGGTGCGTGGTTGTCCATTCGTTTGCGCAGTCGCAGATACATCGCGTGTCATGCTAAATCTATCGAATCTCGAATTGATAACCGTCAATCGGCCAGCTTCGTTTCATATCACTGTGAGTGGTGGTGGTGCTGCTGAGTTGGCGGTGAGTGTACGCGGTCCACATGGTGAGTTGCCCGTACGTGTCACTGGCGATATACACGCTGGCTTCACAGCCGAATTCACGCCCATCACAGTTGGTGGCCATTCCATCAATGTGGAATACAATGGCTTCGCTGTGCAAGGCACTCCCTTCTTGGCGAAATCGTACGATGCAACAAAGGTGGCAGTGGGTAGCGTGTCGCGTGGCACGGTCGGGCGACCTGTGCAATTCACAGTGGACGCTGGCGATGCAGGCGAGGGCAATTTAGAGATTACAATATCGGCGAAGGGACAAAACATACCGACGCAAGTGCATCCACAAGGCAGCGCAAAGTAATTATAGAAGTTGCTTCTGTAAACATTCGATTACATATTATTAATTTAATTATGCATTTCTTTCGTACAGATTCTCCGTTTCGTTTGTGCCAACTGAGGCGTGTGAGCACACCATCAACGTCACTTTTAACAAAATGCCGGTACCCGGCTGTCCGCTAACCGTGAACATCAGTGGCGGCGTGGCCGGTCCGCAAGTGTCCCTTGGCGGTCCCGGACCGGTGCATCAACCGAATTCTTTTGTTATCAATCACGCCGGCGGTCGTTTGGAGGACATCGAAGTCAATGTTGAAGGTATGTTGTAAGCATGCAGTGTGGTGTTAGTTAACTCACATGCAAAGTGTTTTCATTCCCTCTTTGAAAATGTATTTTTTTATGTGTATGTACTAATCCTCTATGTGTTAATCTACCAAACATACCTACATACGACGAAAGTGCTCAGTTACTCATTTAAATTGGATTTAAATTGTTTACTTGTATGTTATTTATTTACAATTTTCTATGCATATTGTAAGTTTTTACTTGTCACAAAAATGCAATTTCCAGTACGCACACAAGTCACAAACCTTTTGTTTTTGTTTATGCAAACCTCTGAAAGACTTACCATTCAAATCACAAAATCACGACTTCGCACATTAGCGAGGCATGCAGTAGATAATGAATATTTGTATACATACATATGTAATTTTTTTAATATGATTTACACATTTCTAACCAATCGAAAGCGTCGACTGATTTTAACTAAAGAGCAGCAAATGTGTTTTTTTGTTTTGTTTAAATTCAAAATTCATTAGTGTAACATGAAAAATTGTAAATGTGCGACACGCCAACTTCCTCTCTTTTATACACAAAATTGTTCAACTATTTGTGAACAGTGGAAGCTGATTAGTTCATCAATTGACACAGCATTTGTGAATTATAGTTTAAAAATGCTTCTACTGCAAACTTGGATATTTCCAGCGTTTTCATCATTTTCAGACGCTTATTGCAGTGGTTATAATTCTCAATCACTATGGATTCAATATTCTTTCTTTATTGCTCTGACTCCTGCTAGTTGGAATGTGACCTGACCAGAGCTGTTTTAAAAGAAAGATTTTTAGCTTTTCTGTTTCAGTGCTCAGAATTTGAGAACGAACACTTGTAATTTGGGAGTATTTTCTTACAAAAAGTGTAATGACCGGGTAGAAGGTGTGAAAAAAAACTCTGTTGTGAGAAAGGATCACAGCATTGTGAAAACCTTTATTTCAAAATTTAAGAATCGCCCAATTACTGCGGTAAAACTTTTGGTAAAAGTTAAAAAACGAGACCACAGTCCAACCTCTGCTTTTTGCCACAGTATGCTATGAGAAGAGGCTCGGAAAAATTTTGGAACATTAAATAGAACAGAGACATACTAACGCAGCACACAATGTAGCTTTAAAAAAACTTGTTACATACCTACATACATCTATGAAAGGCAGTTAGACAATACTTAATAGCGAAAACCGAAACACTTTTTAAATTTTTGGTTACTTCGCATATGATGTCCAAATTTATTTTTGGGCGATCTTGAAAAAGATTGTCACAGCTTCTTTATCGCTGGGAATAAGCCTTGAAAGTGGGAATGTAGGCGCATTTGAAGACACAAAGAAGCCAGTATTTACAGCAATGCGAGAACAATGATCCAGCAAGAAAAATAGTTAAATATCCTTTGAACTTAGCACAAACGACGTGCAAGATACATATGTATATGCGCGAGATGCATCATTGGTAATTATTTAATAAAAATAATTCGTATATGTTACGTCCTCCTACAAACATTCATTTGCCTACATTTTCTTCTTAAATGATGTACAAAAAAAAACTACATATTTCAAATTTTTTGGCAATCAACGAGTGGAATTTTTTTTCATATTAGCACTGTTCCAGGTTTAGTAAGATTTGCAGATTTTACTACAAAATTTTTTTAATGAAACAAGAAAATGATTTTTATAAAAATATATAAACATACAAAATACATTATTCACTGCATGGCTTCGGACCACTTCAATCATAATAAATGCATCCGCATACACATAATGCACAATAGATAGGCATGAAGTACATAAAAAAAAAAACTATAAATCTGATAAAATTCACAAAAAAAAGTTCATGCATGTATCCCATGATCAATTATTTATGGGCGCATTTTCATTTACACATTCGATACATTCTAAAGAATATATTCTTCAAATCATTTATCATTTCGAATATGTTTTCGAGAATGCTTCTACAAATACTTGCATTTTTATACTGTTTTGGTTTTATTTTTCACATTTTTTCCATATTAAAATAAAGAATCGTAGAAATGATTTTTGTTGGCATTAAACGCAGCTTCCATTGTAGACCACATCCCTCGAAAGCGTTTGTTTAAATAGTTAGTGTTTGATCTTCCAATAATGATATTCAAAAAAAAATTTTTCATCTTTCGATGTGTTTCTCGCCGTTTTTGTCAGACATGCTTAAGGACCCCCCACACCACACTCACACTTTCAATCGTTTATCTGTTTGTATGTTAATTTTTGTGTGTTTGTAAATACTATTTAAGCCAAAACACCAAATCCGGTTTGTTTGTGCCCTCAGTGTTTACACATTTATTTACACAAAAATTGTATTTTATGTTTATTTATTTTGATTACTTATCATATTTTTTTGTTATATTACTACTATTTATTTATTACCAATTTTTTCGATTCTCACCTTTAATCTGTATTATATTTCAGGGCGGCGAAAACTATTGTACTAGACACTCTTTCTTCTTACTACATACATACATACATATATTTGCATATCATACTTACATATAATATTACTTACTAAGAATATATTTATATACAATATACAACATACATGTGTGCGTGTATTAATGTATATATGTATGAAAATATGTATGAAATTGAATAGTATTGCACAAAATACTCGTACATAGGCTCTATCTTATTGCACTCGGTTACCGCCTTCTAGCACTCAAACATTATTTCTTTGATTATCGATTATCTTAAATTTTGCACCTGCACTTTTTGAAATTTATTTAGAATTCTATTGTTTGTAAAAAATATAGAGCACCTAGTGTCTTTCGAAAGTTTTTAATTGTTGGTTATACATATATATATATTTTTTTTTTGTAGCATTTGCTTTTCAATATGAATTATATTTAAAAATTACATCTTCGGTAATCTCTGACAGATAATTGTAAATTTTCTTTAAATACACGCATCCAGTTTTACTCCCACATTCTTGACAAAACTATTCGCTTGCCAATTGTCAATAAAATTACATTTAAAACTATATTACAAAAACTTGATTGTGTTAAAAAATAAGAAAATCAAATTATCGTGCAATTCTTAAACGCTTACAATCAGGTGTTTGCGCCATAGCTTTATACGCACTCTTATCGACTTGACAGAATTGAGTGATGAGTTTAGTTAAAGGCTTAAAAATGGAGTTGATCATCTAATAATATTTCTGTACTTTCATTTTTTAATATAATGTATTTAATAAAAGATTTTATTAACTTTGTCAATTAAGGGAAATATTATTTTCAAATAAAAACATACTCACAAATAATAAAAATAAGTTAATGCAGTTTTTGTATTGGGGTATATATAAACGCAGAAAAATGTTGTTTAGTTATTGAAATTTTTAACACCTTAACAAAAGAATCCTTTTTTGTTTAAGCAACTTGTTGACATCTCACTATTTTTAGAATATTTGGACGAATTTCTCACAGTTTTAATTTAAAACAAATCACAATTTTTAACCTGAATTGTTATTAGGATTTACTAAATTATTTTTTTTATTACTCGGAAATTACGCAGACCAACACTAACGCATTGTAACAACCAACAAAAAAGAAACATACCCATTACCTTCATAAAGAAAGGTACCGTTCTCCTTCCTCAAGAGGCTTTACAGTGAGGTTTTGTAAGTGCGAACCCTGTCGTAGGGGTTCGTGTAATCCATTTTAGTTCTCGACTAATCGAAACTTTGTCGTATTTTTGTTTTGGGGCTTGAAAAGATATCTACAACATGTGTCTTAAACTCCATATATCCTATTAGAATATTTTACATTTTTGGTGGCAGTAAGTAAAACATCCTCAGGCGGCGCACGTAAAATCTAAATCATGGAAAAGGTTTTCTTTTCTAATAGTGGTCGTCCCTCGGAAGGCAATGACAAACATCCGAGGATATTTGATATGAAATTGTATGTCCCTCCATTTTTGGTACAACATAAACCCCCTGCACTCAGTAATACGTGCAGAGGATGAATCCATCTTAAGGTCTGCCAAGTCCTTACGATATGTGGAGTTGCCTTGCTCGCGCACTTCAGTCTCTTCGTTTTTTCACTAGCATGGAGAAAGTCAGGCTGAATTTTTTCAATTCACGCCGACGGTGCCCCCATTTCGTCTGTCAATCACCTGAAGGCACCTTTGACAACCGTTTAAAGTTACAAAAAAACACATGAAATCCATTGCTGGCGATGCGTAGGGCAAATTTATAGAAACGTTGTGTGCAACAGACAAGTACACGAGACGACAGACATGCGTGAACGCCGCACTCCGAATAGTGATTGGATGGCTTCTGATGCCACTTGACGGCCACAAGGCAATCTAGACCTAGGAGTTACTGTTCGTTTGCCATCGCCTAGGACAACGTAAAAGAAAACTGCTCGAGTTTTAGGAGGAAGAGATCCAGACTTCTAGTTTCGGAGAGGCTAATTGCCACCCAATCTTCCTCAAGAGTTCCTAGCTCAATTAAGATATTGATATTGTGATGAAATTAACTCCTACTTATCCAGAATTAAGCCAGATATTCCTAAGGCATATACATATAACCGGTGTGTGGAAGTTCCCCGTTCGATGCCAATTACCTCTTCTCATGTCCTGTAAAGGCCACTCACCGTACATCCGTATTAATAAAGCTTTTTGCAAGAAGCATAAACATTTTAAAAAGTACACCTCTTGAACGAACCGGGGACAGAGGAAAATAATTTCAAAAACACTTCGATTTTTATTTTGATAGTCCCTTTTTTATACATTAAAAATTGATTCATTGTAAGTCCAAATAAATTGCTGAGAAAATAAAAGTGGAACACGCCTTTTCGTTGTTAGAAAAAGATAAAGAATGCGTTGGAGAGCGATTTGAAATAGTATTTTTTTGACCGTCCCTAATATTAAATAAAGAAAGAAGTTAACTGGATATTAAAGTTTTGAAAATAATTAAAAATTGTATTTATATCATTGTTATTCTTCTCTTTGTGTATGTATATACACATATGTTAAGTCACACTAAATAAAGCCATTTAATATCAATCACATTTTCTAATCACATTTTGTAAATAGAAAAGTTTATTATCTAAGGCTCGTCAACATTATTATATTGAAATTAATATATTAAATACTAATAGCTCTCGTCACCTCTTAGTTAACTAACAGAAATTAAAAATAAGTTTACTTAATCACTAAAATTCCAACATACGCTCATTTCATATTGACAATTATTTTCTTTATTTAAACTAATCAAACTCTTTTTCAAAATTTTTTCTCATGCGCTCATATCTAAACACAACACTCACCTGACAAATTCTGTATACAAAATTAATAAAAAATATAATAATTATTATTATTATTCCAACTAACTTGCGAAATCCATAACTAAAATCAAATGTCTGCTTTTGCTAAACAAAATATAATTTACCCGTATTTTGCAAATTTCCACAAAAACCAAATTCTTACGCCGTTAACTTTATGCTCGCGCAACGCAACGTTAATAAATGATATTAACCAAAACAAATAAATAAATAAATAATCGCAATGCTGTAAATTTTAAAATTAAAATCAAAAAAAAAACAAACTGAAAAATAAAAATAAAACACCATGCATCAAAAACAACAACAATACAATTTGCTACATCGCCACAGGACCTGCCGGGCAATCAGTGCCTGCTCAGGTCCACCAAACCTCTGAAGGTATCTTCAAAGCTGAGTTCGTGCCACGCGTTGTTGGCGAACACCGTGTGAATGTCACCGTCAACGGTTTGTCCACCGAGGGTAGCCCCTACGCAGCTAAGGTAGGACCACACAATTGTATCGCAACTCATAAACAGAAACTCCAAACACCGAAGGCCAAAACAATCCAATATCAAGTAGGAAATTTTAATATATGATTACTTAAAATTTTGATTTCTAACTTGTGCGCCGAAGTGCTTGAAAATAAAAATGACGTAATGCAAACTGAGAGCCACTCTATGGTTTCTTTATCAACATTGGATTGTTATGGCCTACGGTATTATATTAGACGAGACTTATTAATTTGCATACTAACTCTAACATCTTACTTATCTCCGCCTAGGTCTATGACGTGCATGCCATCAAAGTGAAGAATGTCAGCAATGGCACGGTCGGTAAGCCAGTAACCTTCTTGGTGGAGACCTCTCAAGCCGGCCCTGGCAATCTTGAGGTCACCGTAAATGGTGGTCGTGTACCGACTTCGGCTCAAGCTCAAGGCCAACACACCTACGCCATCAGTTTTACACCACGCGATGCACAAAATCACACAGTTGAGTTGCGCTTCAATGGACAAGATGTACCCGGTTCACCGTTCACTTGTCGCGTCTCGGCTGCTGCACGCATACAATCGCCAGAAACTTTGGATAAAGTTAGTGTTGGACGATTATTTGAGTTCATAGTCGAGTCTGATACAGAACCAAATGTTGAGGTACTAGGGCCGGCCAGACGCAGTGTGCCTGTCAAGATCGATGCATTGGATAACATTGGTTACAACATTAAATTCGAGCCAGTGGAAGTGGGTGATCACTCGGTGGAAGTGCATTTGCCTGGTGGTAGTCACGTGGAGGGTAGTCCCTTCTTGCTCAAAGCTTATTCTGCCGAAAAGGTCATAGTCACCGATATACGACCAGGTGTGGTTGGTAAGAGTGTCAGTTTTGGCATCAATGCCAGTCAAGCTGGCGCAGGCAATTTGGAAATCATCGTAGCGGTTAGTGGCAAAAATGTACCCAACTATGTGCAGTCTGAAGGTAATGCGCGCTTTAAGGTCAACTTCAAGCCTACAGAGGCAGCACCGCATTCGCTTTCCGTACGCTTCAATGGTCATCCCGTACCCGGTTCACCCTTCACTTGTCAAATTGCATCGGCACCCATAAGTTTGCCACGCGCTCTTGCCACTGGTGAATGTCTAAAGCAAGCAGCTATAAAGGTGGATAATACATTTGAATTGGAAGGCTTTGAAGGCGTCGAACCGCAGGTATTCGTCACCACGCCATCCGGCGACAATATTAGTTGTCAATTGAGTCCGCAAGGTAGCGACGCCTATACAGCTTCATTCCAGCCCATAGCGGTAGGTCGGCACTTGATAAGTGTCACAGCTAATGATAAGCACATCAATGGTTCGCCTTTCTCGTGTAATGTCTTTGACGTATCACGTGTAAGCATTAGCGGTTTGGATCAACAATATGGTCCCGCCGCGTTGGGCGTACCTGTAACATTTAGCGTTGATGCAGCTGGCGCTGGTGAAGGTACACTGGAATTAGTCGTTTCCACCGAAACGAGCACTGTGAAGGCGGAGGTGGTTGCATGCGCGCGTGGCTTGTACGATGTCACCTTCGTGCCACAGACTACGGAACCGCACTATGTGAATATCACATTCAATGAAGTGCCCGTGGACGGCAGTCCATTCCGTGTGGACATACAACAAACAACACAGCACATACAAATCGGCAGTTTGGCGACCATTGACTTCCCAACGGACGATCAGATCGCGGAAATTGTTGGACCTGATCACAAGCCAGTACCATATACTATTACTAGACAGACAGCAGAGTTCCGCACACACATGACAGGCAATTATTTGATACGTTTCATTGATCGCGATACACGTCAACATATTGGCACACGTACGCTCACCGTCTTCGACCCATCGCTTGTGAAGATTACCGAAGTGGGTGAGTCGATTTGCCAGCGGCCCGCTAGCATTTCAGTATCACTCAACGAAGCTGGACAAGGTGAGCTGACTGCAGTGGTTAAGTGTGGCGCGTCTGAAGTGCCGCACTCCATACGTGGTCCTTCCAAGACCGGTGTTTATGAGATAGTCTATCATCCAACACGCGTGGCTCCACACAAGATAACAATACTGTACAACGAGGTGCCGATATCGCTGAAGCCGCTGGAGATCAATGTGCTGCCAGCGAATGTTGGCAAGGAGATAAGTGTGACTGGACTTGGTTTGTATCAGGCGCGTGTTGGAAAAACGACGTCTTTTGCCATCGATACAGTTAAGCGACCAGCGCGTGAGTTCGATGTAGTTGTATCCGGACCAGGTGGACAAGCTCTACCCGTACGCTGCTATCAAACAAAGAGCGGACATTTGCAGGCGGAGTTCACAATCAATAAACCAGGACAGAGTATAATTGGTGAGTTGATGAACGGGCTGCATTTTCACTTGACTTACGTATAATATATTTCGCAGAGGTGTTGCATCAATCCAAGCCATTACCAGGTAGTCCGTTCACCTGCGAAGTCTTTGATACTAGCCGCGTCGCAGTTCAAGGTGTGCCGAAAGGCCAGTTAGCATTACACAGTCCCATCTGCTTCACAGGTTGGTTTTATATAATTTATTCTTTGCTAACTGTAATTCATACTTCTCATTCCTTAATCAGTGCGCTCTGAAAATGCCGGCGTCGCCGAACTAGAGGCCTTTGCCGTCTCTCCGACCAATCAAAATCTACCCGTTCATATCACCGAACAGTCGGAAGGCATCTACAGCATTGAATTCGTGCCATCCCAGCCGGGTGTCTACAAATTAACCGTCATGTATGGTGGAGAGACTGTGCAGGGCTCGCCCTTCACCTTTACCGCTTCCGCGACTGGCGTAAAGACAGATACACGTGCTGCCGGCAATGGTCTCGAGGTATGCCAGCGCAACAAGGAAGCCTCATTTATTGTCTACTGTCCCATTGCGCCGAATGTACAAATCGAACGTGTCGATGAATTTGGCGAACGTATAGAACCGAAAATTAAGGTGAGTAAACACTATTTAATGCTTGCGATCTATGATTATTTTATATTTTGCGTATTGTCTTACAGGCGCTGGGTAACAATGAGTGGCGCATTTCATACACCATCCTTTCCGTTGGTCATTATGAGATACGTGCCAGCTTTCCGAATCGCGGCAATTTACCCGGTTCTCCGTGGAGTGTTTCCTGTGTGGAAACATCTAAGATCACTCCAGTCGGTGGCTGGGGTACGCTGCTAGATCACGATGGTCGCCTCATCTTACCAGCGCGTATAGTTTTTGATGTGGAGAATGCTGGTCCCGGCGAGTTGACTTGTTCCATTGATGGCATTGAAATACCAGTTGACAAATTGAATGATGGCAAAATGCGCATATATATTTCCGCTGATAGTTTAGCACCAGGCGAACATGATTTAGACCTCACTTGGAGTGGTCTCACCATAGTGCAATGTCCTCGCAGTGCATTTGTGACCGGACAGCAAGCCGCCGATAAAGTGGTGCTCACAGGTCGCGGGCTGGCTGCGGCTCAAGCTGGCGAGGCGGCGCACTTTACCATCGATGCCACAAATGCTCCAGCTGGACGTCCGGAAGTTATACTGGTGCATCAAGATAACACTTCGGTGCCAGTAAGCTTAGCGCAACCACGACCTACAGAGAACATTTGGTTAGCTTCGTACACACCGCAGAAGTCATCCTCAGGACCGTTAACTTTATCGGTGAAATGGAATGGTCGCTTGGTGAAGGGTTGCCCCCTCACCGTTGCTGTCGGTTCATCAATGGATGCCTCGAAAGTTATTTGCTCGGGTGAGGGACTTCGGCATGGCATTGTCGGTAAGGATATTAAGTCGTGGATTGATACACGACGTGCTGGTCCCGGTGAGTTGACCGCTCATTGCGCGGGTCCACGTAAAGTTGCCTATTGCGAGCTCTATGATCATGGTGACGCTACATTCACGCTTAACATAAAGCCACAGGAGCCGGGCAGACATCTATTGACAATCAAATATGGCGGACAAAATGTATCCGGTTCACCGTTTGCGTTGAAAGTGGCTGGAGCGCCGGATGCGAGCAAGGTGAGTTTAATTTATTTAGTTGGTAGTTATTGTGCCGATAGAAACAGAAGTGTCAATGACTGGAATGTGACTTGAAAATTAGTTGGGAATATAATAATTTGGGTCCTGGGAAAAAACAAAATAACACGTTCGCTGTAACCATCTACGCGATACACATACAAATATGTAAGTCGAGTTGTTCAGAGCTCAAAAGCATTTCCTTCTCTCCCGTGTTTTTTCAAATCCGGAGGAAGTCTTCCTTTCGTCGAAATTTCAATTTGCAATTTGAGTTAAAAACTCCCAATGAAAACTGCTTTCTTTAGCAAGCCTTAGCACACCAAAATAGCCAACATTTTACTACAATCTGTTAAAATTATACATTTCCTCGCAGGTACGCGTCTATGGTCCCGGCATTGAGCATGGCGTACTGGCCACCTTCCAATCCCGCTTCATTTGTGACACACGCGGCGCTGGTGCCGGTCAACTAACAGTGCGTGTACGTGGTCCGAAAGGCGCTTTCCGCGTAGAAATGCAACGAGAGAGTCAAAAAGATCGCACCATACTTTGCAAGGTAAAGAGAAGAGAGTAAAAGAAAAAATTCACTCATTTCTCTACCTTCCATCATTTCACTAAATATAAGTTAACGTATTTTCTTGCAGTATGATCCCACAGAACCAGGCGACTATCGCGTCGAGGTGAAATGGGCTGGGGAATTTGTACCAGGCTCACCATTCCCGGTTATGATATTTGACACTGAAGAAGAGCTACGCCGTTACATGCAAGGTATATGAAACCAGAGTAGTATTAGCACAATTATACTGCCCAGCCCTGCCCTCAGTCAATTAACGCAACATCAACAACAACAACAACATCAGCAGCAGCAACATCAACAGCAGCAACAACACCAGCAAACATTACAAATGCAACATAATACATTGCCGGCATCACCGCAACAATTTTACCGCTCCCAACAACAAATACGTCTATCGCCACAGCTGGGCAGTCAGTTACTGAACCAGCATTATATAAGCAATCCGGACTTCATGTACGAAATGGGTTCGCGCAGTTGTTTGCGACGTCGCTGTCGACAAGACAACAATTGCGTGTTGCTCTGACCCATCATGATTGCTGTGAATTTGACAAAACCAAAAATTTCGACAGCGAAGAAATAAAATTAAAATGTGCAAAACTTTATCATCCTCAAATGGTTAACTTATGTAACACTGCGGCTAAATACGATACTACAAACTGGTCACAAAAATCGAAACCTGGAGAGGGCAGCTCACAGTAATCCGCGGCATTGTCTAAAAATTATTTTACATAAAAGGAAAACAATTTGCAACGAAATATTACAATTTGTTAGAAATGCAAAATAATCATCTTTAAGATTTAATTAATCTAGTTTATAACTGTGCACTCTTTAGAAAAAATAACAAACGAAAGCAAAATTTATATAAATATGTACATATGTACTTATTCACGAAAATATAACGTTTTAAATTAATCAATTTTTTGTTCGTCACGTTGCTAATATTAGTTTTGTAGCAATAATTTAGAATTAAAAAATTCTATGCAAAATCGCTTTTGACTTCATTTCTCTTGAGTTTGATTGCTAACACCAATTTTTTTTAAATAATAATAAATATATATATTTTTTAAATACTTTATTTTATTTAAAATGTTAACACAAATATTGATTTAGTAATAAAATATATATTTTAGCTACATAAAATTTATGGTTTTTTTTTTTAACTTAGTGTGTCTGTTTTTATTATAGGTTTTTTTTATTATGGAATTTGAGGTCAAAATTAAAGTCTAATTATAACCAGTCATGGCTCATTTTGACTAGATGATACTTTGCGGAGAAATATGTAGATTAGTTAGTTGAAAAAATATATCACAAAATCCGGAAAAATCGAAAAAGCACCTTTCTTAAAAACTGGAGTGTAATTTGGTATATACATATGTATATGGAGCCTAATGTGGTATGCTGATATACTATACCTCATTACCCGATATGAAAACTATTAAATTTTTTTGTGAAAAATTGTATTTCGAATATACATATATATTAAAGAACACTTTTCATATAGATATTTAAATTTTTTTTTAAGAAAACAATTAAATCATTAATTACACCTTTACATTAATCATTAATTACACGTTACACACATTCTGTCCTATGAGCCAAATATACTTTTTCGGAAAGGGGAGAAAAAATAAAAATACACGTGCATCGGCGATTTTCATTTTCGATACTCACTTTATTACAATCCAACTTGGAAACTAGCAAAAATTCACTTTTTATCAAAAATCAAAAACGATTTATTTTTAATTTACCATCTAAACACATCCTTGCTTTTTATTAATTTGCCGCACTTTAGGGTGAAAAAGCTGTTTGTAGAGTGGATGGATATTGAGAGGAGAACGTGTACCACATTAGCCTCCTGTACCACAATACCCGAAGTTCCTCTACTCTATAAACGAAGAAAAATATTTCTTCGAAAAATATATCCACTAGGTGACGTTGGAATCGAGATCTTTAGAAAATGTGTATTTATGGTCGGAAACAGTTGTAACAAGAATCCACTAGGTGGCGCTGCAGTCGAAACATTTCAAAGACCATTTTTATGGTGATATTCACTTAAAATTAGAAAATTGTTATCATTAGCAGGATGCTTTAAATACGATGAGCCTCACACCAAAATACAATAATTCCAACTGATTACTTGATTGCATTAAATTATATTTATTACAATACAACTAATCACAACACCAAATTCATGTTAGAACTTGTTTTTCTTTTGGATTTATTTAATTAAGTACATATACTTATGTATATGCATACATACGTGTGTTTGTAATAAAAATCTTTGGAATCACTTCACTTAATTGTAAAAAATACATATTTTAACTCGCATTTGAAAATGATTAAGACCATTTCCATTGTAGAAGTCTCCCAAATGTTTGAAATCGATATTTGCTCAATATACCATAATCTACACAACGCCACCGCTATATATGTTTATAGCGGATAAAACACCTAATTCCGCTTACGGCGCTACCTGTAGGACACTAGCGTACAAAAGTGTTGGAGACTTATTGTAAAACATGCTGCAAATCATTGTTGCTTTGTGCCTGGCTCTGCCAGCAGCGTTATAAGAAAAATCTACATTGAAAATTTCAATTAAAAAAGAAATTGTGAAGCCTCATACATTTTATGAGCGCCATAAGTCGCCGTAAAATGTTGAGATGGTAATACATGAATTAAAATTGAAAGTCTTTTGGCATGTACAAAATCTAGTTTTTGAAGATTTTTTGATCGAATTTTGAGAAATATAGTAAATCTCCATATAGAAATTTCAAAGGCTAAGCAGGAAATAAAACCCAAGCCTACAATCATTGCAATTTATTAAAATGCTAGAAATTTTGGAATTTTCATCGCTTGACTGTTGTCCAATACCTCAAAATATGTGACCGTTTAAAAAAATGGAAATAGTTAAGTGAAATATATAGTGTATTTTTCGAGAAATTCCATATTATATTTTTTACACTCACAAATACTTTTCAATACAGTCTTATATCTTCTATGTAAAAGCTTTAATAAAAACAAGTAAGAAAAGCTAAATTCGGGCGAACCCGATTTTTATAAACCCTCGCAATGTATTTTTGTATGGACGGTGCCCATAATTTCATAAAACCCCCTTTTCTTTTTTTCAAATCGTTGCTAGTATTAAACTTTACCTCATTTTGTTCCAATAAATACCGAGAAAACGGAGTTTTTACATTTTTCAAAAATTTCCGTTATATGAAAGGTGGGCGTGGTTATTGACCGATCTTGACCATTTTCAATACCAACCTACCCTGCCCGAAGAGCAATCTATCTACCAAATTTCATTGATATATCTCAATTTTTACTCAAGTTATTGTAACCACGGACAGACGGACGGACGGGCGGACAGACAGACATCGCTAAATCGATTCCTCTACTCATTCTGGACATTTTAGTACATATACATATATATGTCTATATCTATCTCGATTATTTTTTGCTGTTACAAACAACCGTTATGCGAACAAAGCAAAGATGCCTTTTAACGTTAAATTTAACCGTTCCGAAATGTTTTCTCTTGTTTTGGTTGAAACATTTCAAAATATTATTGTTAAAGCAATTATCATAATAAACTTCATTACGTTTTTAACCGAAACAAAATGCTGGCGTTAACGTTAAAACGTTAAACGTTTACTTAGATCGTGCTGGAGATTCACTCGTCGCAAACAGAAGCGCTGCATACTTTTAGGCACATTTAAATTAACGAAAACGGAAATTTTATAACGTTGCAACAATAACGATTTGATTTCGTTTTGATAACATGGCGCCGAAACGCAACAAACTCATTTCGTTAAGTTAATTTTGCTCGTTAACAAAACAATATGGTATCGTTTCGTTTGTTGAACAGCTCTTGAAAAAAGTTATGTACCCTTCGTTCGGGTGTAAAAAAATATTTTATTTGAAATCACATCTATTCGTTCATTATCTGCTTCAAAGTTTTTAAAATCAATTTTCTGATTTGCTAAATTGTTAATATGTACTTTAAGATTTTTCATAAAATGTATCGCTTCCAAAATACACATCTTATCCCAAGGCTTGACTATAATGATTTTTCACACAGTTTTTATTTGAATCGGCGTTTAATATCGCTCTGCTAAGTCTTCAAATTTGTCTGCGTTATAAAACATGCATTTTTTCTTTGCTCCTATATGAATATGGCAAAAATTGTGTAC
This sequence comes from Philophylla caesio, assembly GCA_963971545.1. Classification (NCBI taxonomy): domain Eukaryota; kingdom Metazoa; phylum Arthropoda; class Insecta; order Diptera; family Tephritidae; genus Philophylla; species Philophylla caesio. The sequence continues at coordinate 95,098,863 of OZ020606.1, read as the reverse complement.
CTTGCTTTCATATTTAATTTGGCGCTCGCAAAGGGAAGAATTTTCCTGAAACGCATATTGTTCGCAATATTATACTAAATAAAAATATTGCATGCGACTATCACTATAACATATTATAGGAAATACCAAAATAGATTATAGGAAATACTAATATATTTTATAGCATCGGAATGAATTGTGTCTAAGCTAACTGGTGAGAAAACATAGAATAGGACCGGAAACTGTTGAAACATTTGAGCCAGCTTTTCCGGTTTTGAAAAATGCTAAGAAGTGAGTTATAGTCGTAAGTAAGCTAAGGGAAATTTGTATTATTAATTTTTTTCAGACAGGAATATAGAGAAAGTGCAGTGAACTCAACAGAAAGTATGCCAGACGATAATTAACTTGGGCTAAAACATTTACACCACAGAATTTAACATCTGAGGAGGCATTTTTAATGAATTTAGCTCAGAGAAATTTGTACTGATTATAAAAACACAATACAAACTTATTTCTCAGAATTTTTAGAATTTTCTATGCTACTTTCAAAAGGCCAGATACTAAATATTACAACATACTCCTGAAACATTTTTAACCGAAAAACCAGGGGATATCAATTAAAATTTTCTGCTAGCACTCTGTTAAGTTGATTTTGTAATGTTAACTTTTCGAGGTGATTTTCCATCGTCAATACGTTTCAGACAGCATATAAAGCTATAAAAACTTTCATATCCTTATATGCATTTAAGTTCTCTGATTCAAATTACCCTAAGCTCATTGAAGAAAATTATTAATTCTTAGTATTTTTCATATCCGCAAAACTGGTGCAAGTATTATACAAACTTCCTCTTCTGTCGTATAGCTTCTTTCTATCTTACTAAGACACAAATCATTGTGCAGCTATAAATATATAAGATTTTATTTTAAATTTTATACTGGAAATCGCTTGCAATATTTTTGTTTTTTTATAGGAATAAAAATTATAATTTCGTAGACGAATGAAATTTAAATGATGTTCTTGTTCAATAAAATTTTGCTGACGGATTTAAAAAATTTCAAAAAATATCTTCTGTAATTTAATGTGAATATGTTCATACATGGTTATAAAAGAAATTAACAAGTGGAATCTCTCAACGAGTATTGTGTATTTCATGGGTTAACGAACACATATTTAACGATAATAATAATTGCATGATAGAAATAATTAAAGGTGTTTTGCTTGCAACTTTTCTCAAATCTTATTTGATCGATAACTATTGGAGCAGTTTTAAAGTAACGAAGGTACTTGAAGTTATTTATTTTAATTGTAACTAGGTAGTCACGCTCCTTGTCATCGCTTAGCGAGCGCCAATTTAAAAATGAAGACGGAAAAAAAAATTTGGTCATTTTTTTGTGACATGTAACGAAATTTTCACATCGGAGCGAATAAATAAATGCAGGTTATTTAACGCAATATATTTTTATGTACGTATACATATGTTTTTTTAACACAGCAAATTTTGAAGGCTTGGCCGGTTCAAATAAAAGCAGTGTGAAGAATATTTATTTTCAAGCTCGTCTCACTTGGGATGCGACGTGTACTTCGGAAGCGATTAATTTTTAAAAATTTCTTTAGGTACATATTTACAATTTAGCATAAGAAAACTTTGATTTTTAAAAACTTCAGAGCAGATAATAAACGAATAGATTTGATTTCAAGTAAATTTTTTTATATTTTTTATTAGAGTTTATGCTTTTATCGAAGTTATATTGAGTGCATTGAGGACTATTTTTAAGTATACAAAAAATATAAATTTTAATTTTACAAAAAAACACTAATTCACTCAACTTTTTTCAATTTTTAATCCAGTTTCTTATCGAAATGGGGCCAGTTGTTGACAAAAAATCATTTTTCATTGTGTCTGAATGTGGTTTTGTATTTGAAAAGCAGCTCGTGAACAGCAACCAAACAGATGCAAATTCGCCACAAAAACTTGATTACTTTTAAAAACATATTTTTTCCTTTTTTTTTTTTTAATTTATCGCGGTACTTAAATTCATAAAATTAAGTTTTTTCTTGGCATATATTAAGGCTTAGTTGTATGTGTAGAGGAATAGTCAAGAGATGAACTTTCTCCACGATGTCGATTGCTAAAAGTTTGAAATAGCAAAATGTTAAAAATCATCGAGCAGATTGCAGTAACTCCAGTTGTTTTGCTTTTTAAATTCACGCAAATGCATACCAAATTGTGTATTCTACCTTAAAACAAGAACTTCGGTTCAAAATGATAATTAAGAGAAATAACAAACTTTTACGACATCCGAATCTGCAAACTTTTCTCAAGTAAACATAAATTTGAATTCTTACTTATCCGCTCTTCCCCAGCGCTGCTTAAGCAATAATCGCAGAAATAAGGCCAAGAGTCTAAACTCAAAAAAAAAAAAAAAAAAAAAAAAATTGTAAGCATTTCTATGTGCATATGTGCGTGTGTATGTATGTAACTACTACAAGCATCGTACACTTTTTTCGAATGGCAACTTTTTATGAATGGCAATCCCCTCGGGCGTATGACCGTTGAACGCCTTGCACTCAGCGCTCCACAGGATCACATGACGCAAATTCGCATTTTAATGCAAAGCGAAAAACAGTACGAGCGCGGATAAACAGAATGAAGGCAGCAACAACAACAAAAGCAAATAGAATGTTTGCGTACTCATTACAATAATTTCGGGTGGTACAACAAATTTGTTATGCAACCGAAAAAAAATATGGGCGCGTAATCTATGCGTTGCAATCAGCTGTGGCCTGGTGGCGCATACCCAGAGTCATTTTGAATAAATGGTGGCAAGCAACGACTGTGGACGGCAAACAGGAGCCAGTCAAGCAGCCGGTAGTCGGTAGTCGATGGCAACTATGTAAGTATGTAGCAGCAGCAGGAGTTACTACTGGCCAAGGCAGGACGCGGCAGCGCAGGGCAAGTGCGAGTGCCTGCCTGCCTGCTGTTGCCACGCCACACACAAAGGCAGCAGGCGGCACGAGAATCGCGTTGCAACCAAGTAGACATCCTTTTAGCAACGTTTTCACAACTCGCTTCGTTGATTCAATTTTTTTCAATTGTATTTGTTAAGCATTTCGGTCTCTCTTTGGGGTTTTTTTTTGTTTTTTGTCTTATTTCTGGTGTATTTGTGCTTGCGTTTGTTTGGCTCCAAAGTCGGGCATGCATAAGAAATATGACCGACCGTGCATATGCCGTCGTGTAGAACGAGTTGAATGAGTCTGGGATGACATACACACACAACGCAACAGTTCACGTACATTTATTCATGTGTAGCATGCAACTGCTGCCAGAATATAAAAGTGGCAACATGAAAGCATGGGAGAAGCCAACAAAGTGCAAGAATGAGATAAAATGAAATAAATCGTAAAGTAAGTGAGGTAATAAGAAAACGATCAGCATCAGTTGCTGCGTATCACCCATTTTTCTGCCGTTTTGCCACACACACTTGCCGCAAACCAGGCATGCACGCGCTTACTTAGTCGCACACAAACCCATACACGAGATACGAACGCACGCAAAGAAGCCTCAAAGGTATTGATATCTGCATTAATATATGTACATATGTTTGTATGTATGTTTGTGTGTTTGTGTATAAATTGTACTATCAGCGGTTGTACAAACGCGCATATGGACGACACACAGTTGCACTGCTTGTGGCAAGAGTGGTTGGCTGTTGCAGTGGCAAAAATTATTACAGCCAATTCAGTGAGGATACGTGCGATGGCAGTAAAAAAAAAACGAAACAAAAAAAATGCAAATAAATGAACAGAACATTTGACTATGAAGATGATGTTGCTGAGGACATGGTTGACAACAAGAAGCGGCAAGCGATGCCGCACGTGCTACACACGTACAGGCAGTGTGTGTAAGAGGCAAGTTGAGCTTGTTGCAATAAAGCACAGAGGTCTCAAGAGGCCAAAAAATTTTAGTCTAAAAGATATATTTTTATGAAACGTTCGACAACGTCAAAATGTATTTATTTATTTTTTTTTTTAAGTTGCTAAAACGAGATTTGTAGTATTCTTCATCAAAATCATTTCTAACGAAATTTAAGGTTAATATTTTGTGACTCGTATATTGAAGTGACCTCAAGCTTTTATTTATATTTACGATAGTTTTTTTACGATTATATTGCCATATATTTGCTATACAATTTTTACGAGTAAGTTAACAAAAGTTTTTTTATTTTATTAAATTCTTATTTATTTTACTTGTTTTTTTTTTCAAATAAAAACAGTTATTATATTACTTTAGCTTAAATGTCTTGTATAAAAACATTTTTATTTTTTAAAACTGCAAATTATAAGACAAAATTAAAAACTTTTTTTTTTATTTAAAAATTATAAAAATAGTTAAGCAAAAAGGATTTATGCAATTATATTATATTTTCAATGACATTATTTTTAATTAGCATTATAGCATTATTTTCATTTGGCATTTTATACTTGCGTTTAATGATTCAGTTATACTCGTACCTTTATAAAACTATTGAAATTTTTCTACTATTTTGTAATTCGAAATATTCAATTGAAATAAACAGCACTTACTCTATTCAATAAGCTGACTACGAAAGTCATATCCTTCAAGGGCTCATATATCTGCACAATATTTTAATTTGGTTTAATTTGCGGTTATTTTTTAATAATAAACACTTTGCACAGCAGCTGTAGACATTTTGCTAGTTCACAATATTATTTTTCTGTCAAAAGTGGCAGCATTGCCATATTGAAATCACAATATTTAGTCTTATGCACATAATTTTCGTGCATTTATACGAGTGCTTATGCGCAGTTGCATGAGTTAATTCAAATCAAGGCTACTTATCTAGATAATATTGCCCGTGTGTCAGCTCTTTTAACTGGAGGCCCAAGGCTTGCACAATGTTATCCGGTTAGTGGATGGTCTTAACCTGTTAAAAAATATATAAATAGATTTATGCACTACCGCGATTAATAGAAACGTCTTACATTTTTAATTACTTTAGTGAAAAATATTCACTTAGTTTCTAGATCACTTGTATTTTTTTGTTCGTTTTAATTACTACATACTTTCACTTCTTTCGATAAAGGAAAGCGTTCTTAGATTATTTTCACAAATAACTATCAAAATTGAATATCGAAATTTCGTGATCACGTCGAAATTGATAATAGCTCCGACGGAATTCATGATAGGCCTGTAAAACTGCTATACATCCTTTATAAAGAAATAAAGAAACTTAATAAAAAAAGTGTTTGGAAATTTTAAATTCTACAAAACTGCATACTCGATTATTTGCAGATAATTCTGATAAAATAATTTGAAATTTTGATAACATTTTTTTGGATTTCTTTCAAGTATTTGTTCAAAATTTGCAAATTATGTAAATATGGTTACTATTATTGAACGGAATGTATTTTAAGTTAAGATTAATTGAAATTATTTAAAAGAAAAATATTTTGTAAATATGATTAATGACCTTTTAACTATGACGCTAGAACGCGTCTATATATATATGTTAATAGTTCGGTCCGTTTATAAAAACTGGATTTTAGTTGCATTATTGCTGGTTAGATCCATTAAAAATTGCGTATTATCCACTATAAGAATCTCCAAGAAAGTAGACATTTATCTTTCGTCCCCTATGCCCCCTTTCCTTTCCATGTCACAATAGTATAAGATAAAGGATTTATTCCAATTTTAAAAATAATAATAAACACTTACATTGAGAAACACTCACACCAACTATTTCAAACAATTAAATTAAAGCATAAATAAATTAAAAATTACAATTAATTCCAAAATTAATAGATTACTTTTTATATAGCTTATGTAATTTCTTTTTATTATTTCCTTAAATATAGAAACTCGTGTGTTTGCAAAAGTTGACAGTTACAATTTTGTGCGTTGTTGCCTTTTTATTGACTCTCGTCGGGTGCTCTCAATATTGAGCATAGTGAAGAAACTCACCACGGCATTTCAATAAACGAATAATGCTATCAAGTCAATTAACTGATATAGAGTTGTTACATTTTTGTGAGCACTTAATCACTAGCGCTGATGCGAGTACAAAAGGTGAACTTCCACGACATTCGTCTAGAATGTCCAAGTTTTCAAAAGAAACGGAATCGACAAGAATTTAAATTTAAAGATAGGTAAATACCCGATTATAAATAAAAGGCATTAATTTTAACGACGTCAAAAAACTTTGCAATGTTTATATTTAATTGGGATAGTTAATTTTTCTTTTATTTAAATGAAATTATTTTTCAACTAACGTACCTCCTCTAAAAAAAAAAAAACTTTGTAATAATACAAAAAAAAATTCATAAATTTTCAGTAGGCAATAATGCAGCCCATTTAAATAATACTTACGATCTTCCGCCATTTTTCTAAATAACTCACGCTCGCAATATTTAACTAAATTGAATGGAATGCAAAACTGCATACTCAAAACAGTCAATGGTATTTTTTTTAAATGTTCGAATTTTTTTTTTAATTTTGCTGAATTATCTTATGCAAATTTTATATAATTTTTAAAATTTGGCTTTAAACGCAAAGGATAAGTTGTATTTTAATTTTAAAAAAATATTTAATTTAAATTGGTTCTAGTCATTTCGTGTCTCATAATTTTTTTTAAAGAGAATTTACATCGTAAAGCTCTAAATTATTACTGGATTATTAATTGATTGATTGCATTAACACAACTTGTTTTTTTTCGATTTCTTTACTCATCATTAATTATTTTGTCATGGAAATCGCTTCATTGTCGTTTCAGTTGTCGGTATGTCACAAAACCGATTTTCGACATGGGATGATGGATAATCATTCCAATGTACATCAAGTTACCACCCTGCCGGAAAATCAGAAAAAAATCAAGATACCATAATTTAATCTTGTTTCATTATTTAAACCAAAAAACTCGCATACATTTTCTTACCAGATGTGGACATTAAAACCTTCTAAGCAGAAACTGAGAATAAGAAAATAAATGAACAATTTGCCAATTCGCAATGCGTGAGAGAAGCTTCGAAATCGTTCTGCTCTTTTTATCTTATTTTAAATTTCCCATCGAAATGCCAATATCACAAGCTGTACAAGGGAAAATGTGACCCGGTTTGAACTAAATCAGCCCACCGTGCCAAAGGTGAAAGGTGTGCCAAAAAAAAACAAACAAAAAATATCAAAATTAAATACTGCAAGGAAACGCATAACAGCAGTGTTGCTTGAGTTGAAGAAGCCTTTTAACAGAATAAGCGCTTGTGTGTGTGTGTGTGTGCGTTTTTGTGTATACTCGGTCAGCCGACTCGAGACGCACTTAAGCGTGCCACAAGAACACATGTTGACAATACAGCATGCAGATAAGCATTGTCGAGTTTCGCCAGAATGTTGCTCCTTTTTTGGCTATTCATTTGTGCTTGCCACTGCCATTGCCAATCCCTTCCATGCCCCTCCATTTGTCCTGTTGCAACAAAGCCAGCACAATACAGAGCGCTTCCTTCAAGCCTTGCAAAACGCAAACGCCATCATGTCCTTAACAAAGTGCCTGTCGCATTGTGCGAAAAACAGATTACTTGCGAAGTAGAGTGGCAAAAAGAGGCAACGAAGTGAGGCGCGTTGCGGCATCGATGGTGGTGAAAAGCGCAAGCACTCAAGGATCGAAATGATTTAAATGATTAAATCAGTGAAAATTGCTGTCTCAGCAGTGTGTGAGTGTGTGTTTGGGTGAGTGTGTGTGTGTGTTACAAAATACTCATGTGGTAATTGCTGCAGCACCCTTTCGCCTACTCTCCGCACCTTCGTTATCGTCCTTTGATTGTGGCGCTGAGATGCTAGCGAAAGGAAATCTGTATTAGACATTTATGTGGCAGTAAGCCATCAGCTATAGGCATTAAGAACATTGCACGGCAATGCCGAAATGTTAAACACTTGTCACGAGTTGTATGCGCGCCAAGTGTGGCACGGAAGTAAGCCACTAGTAGTCAAATGAGTAAAGTTCTAGGGAGCTGAAGCATTCGCTCATTGCGCACTGTATTATTAAGTTTGTAAATATCATGGAATGGAAATTAAATTCACCACCGTTCTTCCCACTGCGTCTGTGTCACCGTCAGCAAAGTGCATTGCTGCTTTGCTTGAGCGTAAAGTATGAACGAAAGCAAAAAATGGCGCTTCGTGAAAAGCAAATCGACTAAAGGCTCTTCGCATGAATAAATAAGCTGAATGAGTTCAGCCTTACTTTAAGCGAAACTTTTACCTGTACCAGTACAAAAAACAAAAACAAAAAAATGTATATTGATTGAATAAATGACATAATTTTGACGGGATTTGTCATTTAGTGCGGTTGTTGTTATCGTGCAATCCGAGGTTGGGTTAGGTAAATCTCATAGAAAGAGTTGATCTGCGGCCCGACGTTCTTAGGTAATATCGTTTTCAAATATTCTTAAGTTTTATCAAACAAATTTTGAACTTTTCCAATACTTTAACATATCAAATAATCAGACCACTTGTCACATTTCTCCTTGTACTAAAGTATTCAGTGTGTAATATTATAGAATAACAGATTGAAGAAATGGCACTAAAGGCAAAGCCAACATAACAAGAGTGAGAAAGACAAACTGAAAGCGTGTGGGATTCCAGTATTTAGAGCAAACATTAACTGATTGCGACGCTATGAAATTACATTATAATGATTAAAGAATAATCTATTTGTATGGCAGTCCAAATTGATTACTGTACGAACCACTTGCCGACTTTACTTCCAGTAGTGCGTTCGGCTACGAACATACAAATTTTGGTACCAATTTAACTTATATTCAAATATGTATGCTAGGAAATAGTATTATTTTACTTATTTTATATTGACGTATTTTGGCAATGATTTTTCCTTTTATATTATTTTTAATATTTTTCACTTACAATACGGTCCATGCTTTACGGAAACCGTGTAAGCCAATGTTTCAAAAATTATAATAATTGAGAAAATCGTCAATAAAAATCTACATTAAAAAAATAAAGTTGAAATCCTTAACTAAACTATAGCTGATTTTTTTTTAATATTTTTCACCATCGATTTTGACTTTCTTTCCATTCAAAATTAAAATTTGATCAGAAAATATAATTTTTTATTTTTATTTTTTAAGTGATTTGAAAAATCTCTAAAAGTTTTTGATTTTAAATTTCATACTTGTCTTTACACAGTCTTTGTTAGAGAATTAACTCTATCGTAACGGAAAAAAAAACAGTAAGTGGGTGTGCTATAGTTTTGAAATGCCCCGTAAACTTAAAAACTTCCAATACAGTTTTAAAGTTTTTCATCGGGTGATAAAAAAAAGGAATAAATGTATCAAAACTGAATTTGGCTCTATAAATTTCCTTTCTAGAAATAGTTTTTATGCTTTAAAATCCAAGTAACCTACGCCTATGTATGTATGTCAAAAATAAAATTCATTTAAATCGAATTAAAAAAAAAATAATAGCAATATTGAGGTGAAAATTTAAAGTTGTTTATAATAACATTCAGTTTTTGATTACGCCTTAAATTTAACGAATTGCCACTTTAGTTTGTCTTTTTATTATAAAAAAAAATTTGGACTTAAAACTGCGAACTTTGAAAATTTTAAATTTTGTTAAAAATAAAATAAAGGGTTTTAAAATTTCTGATTGAAAAGTTTAAAATTTAATAAAAATTGCATACCATTATACAAATTTGAAAAAGATCTTGATACTCGAATATATACATATGTATATGTATACGCATATTACTTACTTCTATTATAAAAAAAATACTATTTTCAGAAGAAAAAAAAAATTAACTTAAAAAGAAAATCAGTCGTCATATTGCACCTACATACATATATGTATGAGTAAAGCGAATATATTCAAAATTTTCGTTTATTCAGGTGAAGCAATATAATTAATTAAATGAGTTAGGATAATTCACTAAGCCAAAAAGAAGAACAAACTAAAAAAAAAAATTGCAACTTACTAAAAACCTATGAATATGCTTTCAATATAACCGAAATATGAGAACCGATCAGACTTTGGTTTCATTTTTCCACAAATTTACAATTTTGAAACACTTCGCTTTAAAATTTAAGTTGTAATATGTTTTTTTTTTTTGTTATTTTGGTCACATATGTAAATATGTAAGTCCTGTCCTAACTTTATAAACAAATTTTTGTATAAAAAAAATAAATTTTTATAGCGCTTACTCATCCTCACCTTTTCAGGCTTACTTATTGATTTACTTATATACTCTGTTCACAAATTATAGCACAACCACATATTGATAAATTTGGGCAGTTCCTTTTTTTCTAATTAATTAAAATTATTGTTCAAATAAAATATGGTTCGTTCTCTAGGAAAAAACATAAACACAAATTTTTAAACTGTTTTACAAAATGTACAACGATTAAACAAAATTCCATCAAAATTTCGAACTTCTTAAAAAAAGTTTTTTGGAATTGTTTAGAGCATGCAATTTTTTTGTCTAAATAAATTTTAGTTCAAGAAAGTGCAAGTTTAAAGTGTCTACAATTTGTCACCGATTTTTGACAATTTTTTTTAATGGCGGTTTCATACATACGCAAACTGTTTTATATAAAAGGAATTGGGTAAGAGCGTTAATAAAAACATCTTCACAAATTAGTGGTAATTCGTAGCCACTTAAAAGTTGAACTTTTTTATTATTATTTTTTTTAATTCGAAACTTTAATTCATATTTTCTAAATTTTTTTTAATTATGTTTGTTAGGGCATTAAAGACGTTTTAGTTGAAAGAAATTTTAAACAATTGAAGGATAAATTAATTGATCAAATGTGTCAATATGTATTTATGCTATAATATGTGAACAAAGTGTATGTATGTGTATGTACTATATATGTATGTATATATAAACACCCTGCGAGAAAGCTACCTGTTTGACATTTTAGTGCAACTTATTTAGGTTGCATACTTTTCCATGTTAGCGACTAGCTGACTTCTGCATCAGCTCATACTATTTAAAATACCAGTTGGTTGGAATGAATGAAATTCGAATTGCAATACATTTAAAAACAATTTTTTTTTTAATTATAACTAATTGAATTTTAGTAAATAACTTGCATTTATTTAATTTGAGATGTCCATGTGTCTCAGACCTGGTTCGAATCAATACCTTTAGATCCACAACCTGCGCCTTCCTTTCGGTTTTGCGACTTTCTCGCCTTGAAGAAAAATAGCATTATTTCGAATTAACAAAAAGTTATTAAATGTTTTTGACAAATAGTTGGCAACGCAAACCAAAGGAGTTGAATACAAATTTGTTTTAATAATTACTGCAGGTTACCTATGTATATGTGTACATATGTATGTATGTTTGTATGTATTTACATATGTATGTAAATGCAAGGAGCGTCAGGAGGCTACTGAAAGAAAACTACCCGTACTACAATTAAATACAAGTAAATTCATACTCTAGTGTACAATAATAAAATATAAACGAAGTTTATGTTCATTCATACACACAGATATGGGAGTAAATATTTGCGTAGCTGCAGTGGCACACAGAGGGGGCAGTGAAAAAAATAAAAGTCAGTTTTATCAAACTGGTAGACTTTGGAGAAAAAAAGGAGTACAAATCGCACTTAAGATCAAGGAAGTGCTCAAAGATTGTAATATCGACGTAGAACTCTGCAGGGGCCAAGTATACGACAAAGCTCCAAACATGTCTGGAAGATTTTCAGGAGTTCTAGCGCATATTATGAGTCTATGCGGCGTTCATGCAATGAAAACAAAAGCAGAAAGTATAACCTATTTTGGTAATGTCGAAAAACTTTACAAGATATTTGCTCTCAGTACATCGAGATGGAAAATTATTGTGGAGACAGCAAACCTTTCTCTCCATGGAATATATAACACAAGATGGAGTGCTAGAGTTGAAGCTGTACGTCCATTGATTAAAAACTATCAAGGCATCGTCGCTGCCTTGCAGAAAGTTATAGAAATGAATTTACCAACCGAAATTCAGGCGAACGTTATCAATTCGCTGAAATGGTTTCAATCTTTTAACTTTTTGGTACAAACTACTGCAATGCCTTGACAGTACTAATAAAATTCTACAAAATTCCAAATTGACAAATTGAACGAAGCCGTTCACGCCAATACTTTAACCGCTGAGTAGTTGAAGCAACCTGAAAAACAGTGCGGATGACGATGAACTAACCAAATCTGACCTAGAAAATGCCTCGACCACTGCTGCTCGTGCACTAAAAACCGCACACCCCAATCATTTTGTCGAGAGCGCTCTGCAGATAGAAATATGTTTGCTGCAAAAATAAGAAAGACTATTGCTGGTTTTGTCACCATCCGTTGCGTCCGGAGAAAGAGCTTTCAGCAGGTTAGCTCTTATAAAAAATAAGTTATGATCCACAACGGCCGAGCATGTTTCGAGCATGAAAAAGCCAGTTCAATCAGTTTTGAGAATCTGATCAAAGAATTCAGTGCAATGAAAGCAAGGAAGCGCGTGCAGTTAATTTGTGAAAAAAAGATGTGTATATTTTTGTTAATGTTAACAATGTTGAAAAATGTTCCGAAACTCGATTCGATATAATCTCTAGAAATTGATACAAATATTTATATTAATTGTCATCCATAATATAATAAAATATCATTTGACATAGTAAAATTTTGAAAAATGGGCGCAACAATTTTCTGCCCCGGGCCCCATAAAACCTCTGTGCGCCCCTGCGTTGCTGTGAAATATATGTAAATGAACAATTAAATGATACCTTGGCAAAGTTGAATTACAAATTCAATGTAAATACTAAAATTAATTTTCTTCAATTAATAAAGCAAAGACTTAAGGTCTTATTGTTTTGAATATTTCAATAATTTATATACGCTTATTAATTATAAAAGTGCCACACATTTTGCAACTATTCACACACACATACATACATTTTAGAAATGCTTTCTTCCACGTCTTCGAATACTACAAGTAAGTGCTGCAATAAATTAGAATAAAATCGCTCAACCGAGCAATGAAGCAATGAACATGGCAGCGTTGGCGAGGAGTGCGGGCGGAGCACATAGCAATTTTAATGGGGTAAGTGAGTGCACAATTGCATGAAATACGACTTCGAGCAACGATGGTGGTGCAATGCGAAAAGCAAATACTCACCATACATATAAAATAAAAATAAAAAAAACTAAGAATAAACGAACAAAAAATAATAAATAAATAGAATAAAAATTGGAAATTGGACAAACAAGCGGCAAGTAACAATCGAAAGGACATACGAGCGTGACGAGGAACTTACAAATGGGTTGGGTGAGACACGAAATGGACAGCGCAAATATTTGGAAATATCGCAAATGCTTTAGTGTAAGCTTAGTTTTACTGTGGCGATTGCTGTTTTGCTGTTGATATTGCATTTATGCTTTTATTATTGTTACTTATTTATTTATTTTTGCTTATTATTGCTTGCCTTATTTTCTCGTCTCTTCGCCTGCGTCGGTATAAGTGACTTGTGTCGCCTGCCAACGCCTTTTGTTATTGTTCAACTTTCTTACTTTTTTTTCTTTTGTTTTTATTTGCAAAGTAATTGAATTTTATGCACGAAACAACAGCTGTAGAAAAATTGTCGAGTAGTGAATGGCATTCGCCGTAACAGCTGGGCAACCCCTGAGCGCGCTTAGTTTTAGATGCGCGTGGATATTTTTTTCCACAATTTCCATTTTTTTTTTCTTTTTGTTTTTTTTTTGTATATACACATTCAAGTAGATTTATGCCTTTAATAAAGCGCATATTTTTCCATCAATTGAATTTCATTTAATTTAATTGAAGCCAAAGCCCTTAGCCACTCAGAAACGCAGTGTCGCAACGCCGCAGAGCGCATTGCCAGGATAGTCTTCGGGGCACTCAGTCAGTCGGGCAGCGCACACAAAATGAGGGCGCTCACACAAACAACGCTCCGCCGTCCTGCATTTATTTTAAATCCTTCAATCGACAGAGCCAGAGCAGCCGCACACACACAGAAAAATCCGACACAGTTGCCCAGCTCCCCAAGGGTTTCCCGAGCTGTGTAGAAGCGTTGTGTACTCAACATATGTACATACGTATATGCGAGCTTACACTCCATCCAATAGTGTACTGGTAAATATATATTAATATACATATGTATGTATGTACTTATGTACATAATGTTTGCTAGTCATTTGTGTTGTTGTTGCGGTGGCATTGCGGTGACAAAAATCACTCGTACGCTGACACTATCTGTCGTTGGCGTTGTCATTGCTTTCGCTCTTGTCGTTGTTGCGGCTGTTGTTGTTGTTGTTGTAGTTGTATGTTGCTCTTATTTGAATGTAATTAAAATGCCAACTCTACCCCTAATCCCGGCAAGCCAGCCATCAAAGCCAACCAAAAGCCGGCACCATCTGCTGCATTAGTCGTTCCTCACGCTGCTCTTTGTATTTGCGCACCCGCACTTTCGCTGTTAACGCTACGAGCATTGTTCTTCCTTTTGCCACCTCTTTTGCTAGCGTTAGCTGTTGTTGCTGCACAGCACTAGTGTTGTTGCATTTGCAGCTATTGCCGCAGGCAATTTAACTTTCTGCGGCTTTGGTGCGGTTTCTGTGTCAAGGATGCGGCAGCAATGCAAACAACGTGACAAGCAGCACCAGCACCAGCAACAGCAACAACAACAACAACTACAACAATGCTTCCGAAGATCAGCACCTCTGTAGCTGCTTGTTTTAGTTGCTGTTGACACGTTTACGATGAAGTTCAAAAACTCATTGCAGCGGCAACACCAAAAAAAAAAACAAAAACAAAAGCCTGAAGAGTGAAGTCGTTATCGTCTTCATGCCGCACTCCCATCTTTGCCGTGCGCTCACGCTTCGTATGTAAGCCTCGAATATGGCGTTGCATTTCGCTTTGTTTATGTAAAAATCAGGAAGTCATTTTTCACACAATTTCAAAAAGTTCTCATCTCATTCGCTTCGCTGGGAATATACCGAATTGCTCGCTCATTGCTCGACTGTGCTACGTTGGTGTTGTGGGAGTTCTCGTTGTTGTTGTTGTTGTTGCTTGCTTGCTTGCGTGCATATTAAATATTTGTTTTGAGGTTAGCAACATAAAGTCAATTTATCCAATTTAAAGTGCCACAAAATTTTAAGTGACGTGTTTATTAATAAAATCATTTAGTTTTGCTTTAAAGTGCCTCTGCGTGTTTTCCACTCTGTGCGTTGAAATTTTTGTGTTGCTAAGGAATAAGGATTTTCAATTACGTATTTTTTATTTTCCCACAAAATTGGGAGGCAAAATTCATGTTTAAATAAAATTTTTAGTGGAGAATTGGGCAGTTCTCGTTATATTTTTTATGTGGAAATAATTTGATTGAATAAGTGCTTTTCCACATTTCAAACAAAATTGAGAGATGCGCTATGGAAATAAGATTTCTCATCATTTATTTCTTAATCGTTTTATACAGAATTTAAGATAACACTGAATTTTATAACTTTAAACTGATTAAATCACTTCTATTTATGTTATGCTTCGCCTAGTTGTGTGATAAAATGAGACGAGGCAAGAAGAGTTTAGGTGAGGTGATGAGAGGTGTTGTGAAATTCGTTAAGGCAAGGAGATTTCAGGTCAAGCGAGAAAAGGTTGAGCGAGTTGATAAGTGGAGAGTTACTTTTGGTCTTGAAATTTTTGCTTTGGTTATACCAGGTGTGTAGGTTTAAGTATGGTGCGTTAAGGTGAGATGAGCTATGATTATATATATGTTTGGTTATAAGGGGGCTTAAACGTGGGGTTTTTCGGTGTGGTGACTTCAGATGTGGTGAGTTTAGTTTTCATAACTTTGCCTAAACTTAGACTTTAGAGTTAAAATATGGCGATTTAAGGAGTAACGAGTAAAGGCGGGGTTAGTTAATGCGTGTTGAGTTTGAGTCTGGTAGGCTTTGTTTTATAAAGAATTTAAGTGTGGTTAATTAAGGTGTGTGGAGCATTAGAGCGTTGGGTTCATGTACAGTGTGAAGAAGCATTTGTTGCTGCCTCAACCATTTTATAAATGCGGTCCCTCACAGTTCAGCATTGGTCTTGAGAGAGCTGCTACAATTCTTTAGGACTTACCGACGGCGTAGTCAACAGAGACTTAATTGCTTTTGATACTCCAAAACTATGCAAGAGCTATGAACTTCTAATTCGGCCATCTGCCTAATCAAAACAAACGCTCAGCAATCAAAATTTATTTTCCAAAATCAATACAGAATTAAATAGAGTGGGTGTCGATGTAAATCAAAGCATCTTCTGTCAACAAATAGCCAGTCAGCGTTTGGACGCTTTGGCATGCAAATCACAGTTGATAGGTGAAAATCTTCTGCAAGTAGTGGACTTCGTGTACTTCTGAATAAAAGTCCAAAGAAGAGTCACTCTTTCGAACAAATGCTTCCTCAAACTGAGTAGGCAATTGAGCAGTAAAGCTTTATTTCGATGAACAAAAACCAGACTCTATAAGTCGCTCATTTCCCGTTGTATTGTTAACGCAGAAACATGTTAGAGGACAACATCAGATGATATAAACTATTGGAGTGTTCGAGAAAAAGATTCTTGGAAAGATTTATGGACCTTTTGGCCTCATTGACGACAAAAAGCGCAGACTATGAGAATTGAGATACCGGGGCTCCGCTGGTATTGACAGTATAAGAGGAAGGCCTGCTCAACGTTGGAATGACCAAGCGCTAAAAGGATTGGGAACACTGAGTATATATTAATTGCTAAAATTTGGTGAAATATAGGAAGAGCAGATGAGAATAGGCAAAACTAATTGCATGGTTAAAATAGTAAGCATTTTATCTTATGTATGTAGGTGTACGGTTACCAAGTGTACTGATTTTGGAAGGACAGTACTGAATTTTCACCCGCTGTACTGAAAATTTGCAATTCGCAATTCATACGCATATGTCCTTTTTATTTTGGAAACTTGTGCTGATTTGTAATGATTTTTAAATCTCGACACATTTAAGCGGAAAAATTCTGAAGTTATTTCACATAATTCAAAACTTTTTATTAATTTTCATGCTCACGGAGTCGCCTTATTTTGTTTTTCAAATGCTCTATTCCATTTGAAAAAAAAAAAAAAATGTTCCGTAATTTTTTCAATCTCACATTCCAACACAGCCGACGAAATAATATTTAGTTTAATTTTTGTAGAGTGGCGTGAAGAGAGAAATCGTCTTTAGTTAAATAAATTAGAAGTGAACTTCAAATAAGAGTAAATTTTAAAGAGAATTACCAACAACTAATTGAAATTTTCAAAAAGTAATGACGGCCAACATTTAGTAAAAATGGCATCAAGAACCCAAAAAGTTTTAGAAAAAATACATATGATTTTTAGCGCTGGAAAAACTGAAAGTACTGAGTTTTTGGGAAAAAAAATCTGGTTTTTGAATGCAGTTAGCTCCGTGCTGGCCTAAAGAAATTCAAGCATTTGGATTTGCTACTTTTTAAATAGAAAATAATATTTTTATATTTAGACTATTTAAATTATCCCACTTTCACTTCTTCACCAGCATTCATAGCTAAGCAATTATAGATTTCTATCCGCAATTATTTCACTATACCCAAACGCCTCTAAATTTCACAGCACATTAAATATTTGTCTAACCCAAATAACAAAGCTTTGATTTATAGTCGCTGCACTTAAGGCGTTCTGCATTCTTGAAGCGTATATTCATACAGACATACACATTTATGTACGTAATTAGAGAGCGTTTACAAACAAACATTCTTAGTTAGCTGCGTTTAAATATTGCTACCATAAATTCTCGCCAAGCGACAACCAAGTAATGCTGGCAAAGGAAAACGAAATTTCGCTGGAAAATGCAACATAAACACAAAGACACACACTTGCGTACATAAATAACAATTTTATAAATTCTAAAAGTGAAATGAAGAAACATTAAAATACAGAAAAATGCCGACGTTGTGTGGCCTCACAAAATGGCAAGTGGTGAGCGACAAGCGCTGAACGCCAATTAAGAATTTTTAAAAGCGTGTTGAGGTCAACAGGAAAATTAATGCGGCAAATGGATGACCTGGCCTGGTCTGGTCTGGTCTGGACTGGACTGCTCTGGTGTGGTTAGTGGTGGACTGCCGTTTGACTTCGTGTTTGCTCATAATTTCAGCATAAAACAAAAACACATTAAAAAAAAGACTAAAAAATATAATAAAGCAGCGTCACAATGTGAGATGTGCTAAAATGTTAAATGGGATAGTGGCATAGCAAAGGCACGAGAAATAATGACTTTGTTACTTTGCTAAGTCCGTATGGCAGCAGTAACTGAAGAATGGCGAGCGTGACTGGCGCCAGTGGCGCGATCCGCTTATTGTATGCCGACCGGTCAAGGTTTATACTATCCTCGACTTCTACTTACAAAATTGCACGACTTAATTGGAATTCAGCAGGCAGCGAGCGCATAAAACCTTAAGCGACCTCAAGACCTCAAACAACTTGCTTGCTATGTATGTATGTATGTCTGTACTGTGCTGTCAATCTGTGTGGCAGTCAACAACATCAACATCAACGCGAGCGCCGACATACTATTTAACTGCCGTCACAGATTTAACGAGCTACTTCCGTGTATGCCACAACGCTAAAGAAAAATACAAACACACACACACTTGCAGCAGGTGTTGATGGGCGCGATTCTGCAGCAGTGCCGTGACTTTTGTGCACAACCAAATAAATGAAAGTGAGAAAAATATGAAAAACAAAGTAAAAGGAGTTTGTAGGAAAATCACTTTGACCCAAAATGAGTTTTTGGTTCAAAACCGTCGGGTCAAATTCAACACAGTGCTAGTGTGTGTGTGTGCGTGTGTGTGCGCGTGTACAGCTTTCTGTACATCAAAACAAACGGCCAGCAAGTTGGCCAGCCCGTCGACGGCGTTGAAATGATTTATGGTTACGACTTTGGCAACTCGTACGCCGCTGCTGTTCCGATCCTAAATTGTCCATTGTCTTCCAACTGGCCGGTCTCTTACACGTCGTTTATATATTTTTCAATTTTATTTTCATTTTCAATGTCCATTTTCGTATTATTGTTTTACAATAAACACACACACACACACATACATAGTTGTGTGTGTGTGTATATGAAGAAGTATAAATTTATTTGGTGGTTATGCTTGGTTCGCTTGTATGGCTGTCAACACTTTGGCTTCGTTAGACGCTTGGTTGGCTGCACAGTTAGTTGACTCGTTTAGTTGGTTGGTTAGTTGGTTAGGTTGATTTGGTTTGTTTGGCAATAAATTTTGTTACCTTCTTGCACTTGGTCTGGCTGCAGAAATGGGAAAAAGCAAACACACAAACAATTACACACAAAATACACTGTGTGTCACAACTATATCACCTATGAAAGGGTCTCAAAAACTTTTTCATTTTTGTACGAATAAATAAAATCAACTTTGAGTCTCTTAAATATTTATAAAAACTCATTACAATACAACCAAAAATTAACCAAAAAAAAACTAAAAAAACTGACGCATAACGTCAGATATTGCAACTCTAATTTTTTTCTCCACACATAATTTTCGGCGATATTTGCTGTGTTTTATGACTACAACTGAAAATCTGACATGTCATAAATATGATGCTGCAAAGAAAAAAAAAGTTCTGGAAGCTTCTGAACTTAGGAACACACATATTCATCTTCATTTTTTGAACTAAACTCCACCAAAATGGAGCAAGCAAATTGGTTTTCACAGCTGTTGTCACACGAGATTTCAAATTTACTATTTTATTAATTTTTTTGCCATTGCCGTACAGAGGTACATAGATTCAAGGCGTTCATATCCTCAACCATATCGATTCGGCAAAATATCTGGAGTTTTCGTGATCTGCCTGTTGAAAAGTGTGAAATTCTTGTCGAAACTCGAAAGAGTAGAACATCTACGTAAAGTCTGTTCAATATGCTGGCACTCAGTAATCTGGCTTTTATGAAGTTTACTATGTCTCTGACACTTTCTAATATACAATTTCATTGAGAACTCATCGACTTCGATGCAAATGTTCCACTGGGTTCACATAGCGTGCGAATAACAACGAATATGCCTGTTATCTTATACAACGGCCAGACCTTGCTAGCGATCGATCAGTAAATTTAACGATGGACTTTTCCTAAGCCAAATCACTATCGGTTATAAATTTTTCGAAGTTCTCAAACAAATATTCAGCGAGATTTGTGAGGTGGGTGGCGGCGAGATGTCGCTTAACCTTGCTTGGGAGCATACATTCATCGTTTAGAATTTTCAAACTGTCTACACACATCGGTCTCTTCATTATTTACTCCTAATTTACTCCAGGGAAGAGCCTTCACAGCGCCGCAGAGCGCCACTATACACCGTTTGGGAACTACTGACCTATGATTTTATAAATTTCTTTTCAATTTTTATTTTTACATTTTTATTTTTGATTTTCTTTAACAATGAGAATTTTCACTTCAAAACTAAAGTGTGCATGGAAAAAACCTAATCATAGGCCTCAACCATGATTCAATTAAAAAAGGTTTGCTCAATAAGCAGCTAGCTCACTCACTCCTTGTCAAACGGCACCCAAAGCAAGGCACTTGGTTGTTAACTCTCCAAAGTTTATGAAAATTTAAGGAAAAACAAAATTTGTCGAACAAAAATGTTGATGTCATCACTTGCCTTTATTGTTGTTAACTTTTCACGTATTGGCTTATATTACAGTAGCGACATCCGTTTGAAGTTGTATTGAAGTTGAATGAACAAGTGGTCAATAGGCGAATATTTACCTTACTAGTGAATATTTATGCGTGACGACATTGACATCACGGGCCTTAACAACGGCCGTTCTGCCTTCTGCAAGCTGAATAAAGAAGCTCAACGAATGTGTCTTGAGGTGAACGAAGGTAAGACTAAGTATATCCTGGCATCAAATAGACAGTCGGCACATTCACGACTGGAATCAAACATCACTGTTGACAGTTATAACTTCGAAAAAGTAGAGGACTTCGTTTACTTAGGAACCAGCATTAACATCAATAATTATGTCAGCCTCGAAACCCAAAAAAGGATAACTCTTAACAACAAGTGCCACTTCGGACGGAGTAGGCAATTGAGCAGTAAACAAGTGGACAAAAACCACGCTCTATAAGTCTCTCATCATGCCTGTCCTATTGTATGGCGCAGAAGCATGGACAATGAAAACGTCTGATGAGAGGGCTTTTGGAGTGTTCGCGAGAAAGATTATCCGAAAGATGTATGGGCCTTTACGCCTTTGCGATGGCGAACACTGAAGAAGATGGAACGATGAGCTATACGAGCTTTATAACAACATACATACATCGTTCGATGTTAATTTTTTGGACATAATTATGTTGACAATCTTGGTGTTATCTTTAACAATACATTAACATGGAATGAGCACATCTTTAGCGCAGTAGGAAAAGTGTATGGAATGCTTCGTACACTCTGGTCAATATAGTATTTCACTTCTTTTAATGTCAGACTTCTCTTAGCTAAAGCGTATTTAATAACTACGCTCCTTAATGGATGTGAAATTTATGCAAATTGTGACAGTGTATGTAAGAAGAAGTTAAATGTCGTCTATAACAACATTGCTAGATATGTGTTCGGGCTAAAAAGACTTGACCATCGTCTTTTGCTGAAAGGTTGCTAAGCATTTCTTTTGATAACCTTCTTAAAGTTAAGGCGCTTATTACTTTACATAAGATTATATATTGAAAGCAGCCTAAATACCTCTACGATAGACTTAAATTTCTCCAATCATCGAGGTCTGTACTTTTGGTGCACGTTACCGAACTCTTGTGTCTAAACGTCAGTTTTTCGTCTATTCCATACGTCTTTGGAACTCTCCACCTATTAAACTAAGAAAACTATCAAAAACAGTTAACCACTTATCTTAGGATATAATTGAGATCCTTGTTTTTTCGTGTATACTTAAAAGTATTACCCATAAATATAAGTTTAAGTTTAAATTTGTATTAAATACGTTATATTTAGTCGGAAAATTGTAAACACTGTGACAAGCCCTATAAAATAACTTAAAAATTGTTGCGCTAGGATAAGTAAAATAAAATAAATAAATAAATAGATATATTGCAGCGAATAAAGATACAGCGGCTTCGCTGGCTAGGTCATATCGTTCGAATATATGAAAGTACCCACTGGTGGTAGTAGAGGAAAAGGAAGGCCTCCTCTGCGTTGAAAAGACCAATTTTTGCCCTTTCCCCATACTTCTTAAATGCAACCTTTGCTTGGCAGTGTCAAAACTCTATTATCGTCAGAAAGCAAACTTTTAATAATTGAGTCATGGGCTACAACATCGCACAGTATTCCGGGTAGTGTAAAAAACGCCAAATATGCATATGCAGTTCTGTTATAAATACTTAAGGTAAAAAAAATTGTATATTAGGTTTCATCTTTTGTAATCGACTTGCAAAAGAACACTAGGTAGCTTATCGTTTAGCATGGAAATCAACAGCAAAAATAAGCGGTTTGAAATAAAACCGCTTAAAAAATAGCCGACGTCATTGAAAGTGTTGGAAAGTGAGAAAGTGGTGCTATTGTGAACAATCATTGGAAAGTACCAAGCAAAATTGGTAAATTTTCGCTAAACATCAAACTAAGTAAAAAACCAAAATAGAGTAGACGTAAGTAAAATCGCCTCTTATCAGAATTACTCATTTTAATTTGTTTTGCTAGTAAATTTTACAAACGACCATTACTTTTGACAGACTAGTGTTGCAAAGTGTATGAAAAATATTTAAGAGAGAGATTATAAGCGAGCTGGACGTTCTTTTGCTAGTCGCTTACAAAAGATGACGACTATTGAAAAAGTTGTTTACTCTCAAATCATTTAATAAAAAATGTGTCTGATAATCGTAAATAATTACTAAAATTTCGTACTGAATATTTTAAAAAATTTCGCAGGGATATAATTTAATATAGTGCAAGCTTCAAGGACATCAAATTACGGTTGATATTTGATTTTTTCTTTTTTTCAATTTCTTTCACATAACACTTGAATAAAATCCTTTTCAAACTACTCTATTTTGTGGGCGTATTTAAAAGCCGCTTTCACCAAATTTTATAATTTGACAAAATTTTATTTGTGGAAATCGTACAATCATATGAAATAATGATTTGCACATATTATTGGTTATATTTTTAGGACACGGAATGTAATTTTGCTTCCTGCAATGCAAACACTAAAATGTGTGTCGAAGTGTTGTTGCACCGCCGTGAAACGACAGACAGTTTTATGTAGGTAGATATGGCTGCGCCTAGCTCTTCTTCTGCTTCTTCTCCTTCACACAGGTCACGATGTCCCTTTGAAAGTATAATCGAATTTCTTTTCGTTCGACGACGCTAAGGATGCGCACAAGCGGACACAGGAACACACACACAAGTACCAACACCAACACCAAAAAAAAAAAAAAAACAGTAGTTATGTATTACGGACACGTACTTAACACACTGCGTTTCATAAAATCCTTTTTAAAGTGTAGGTACTTATGGAGGATTGGCATGTTTTTACTTTTCTTTATCGAAAGTATGTAGCTTTACTTGCTAGGTGGCAGCATGTTGTACTAGAAAAGTACCGACTATCTACATACATATGTATGTGTGTGTGTGTGTGTATGTATGTGAGTACATTGCCAACATACGAATATTTAAGCGCATTCTCGTAAGTTTGCTTAAAACTAAAGCAGTTAAGCGCTTAATGCTAAACAACACCCACAGGCGCTAAGCTACGAGTTAAGTTAGGTAATGGAAGAGAAATATTTAAAGAATAGAAAGTGACTGAAGCGGTAAGAGTGGTTGTACTATATGAGAATAGTTTTACGAGCACTCTAAGCTGCACTCTTTCTATTTTAATGTTGAGTAACACTTGAAAGTTATGCACATTTAGTTAACTCGTAAACGAGTTGTAGATAATTATGTCAGTTCTCTTAAGCAACACTTACTATGCTTGAAGGTGGAACAGCTTTTATGATGTCGCCAAAGTTTCGACAGGTTTACGAAATTGTAAAAGGCGTCTTTTAGTGCTGTTGTGCCCAGAATAGTAGCCTCAACATTTTGCACAAATAACTCACACCACTCTGTTCGGTAAAAATTTTTAGCTTAATTATAATAGTTCTTCAAAATGACAGGTAGCCGCAACAGAGTAGATAGAAGAAACAAATGAAAAAAAAACGTATAACAGTTTTCATAGCTAAACAAAAAAAAATGTGTTGTAGTCCGTTTAAAAATTAGACAACTATGCAAACAGTATACTTACAAGATTATTCAAAATACGCTCCTTTTATAATGCCCCAACTTTAGTTCTATAGCAAATGTATAGACAACGAAGGCCTGAAGCAAGATACAAATATTTTTAGAGGTAGTTTCACTTTAAATTTTTTGACACAAACAATGATCGTCGGCAGACGCAAAGTATTGCCCATACTTTGAAATAGACATAGGGGATTTTAATTTTAATTAAACACAAATCGTGTTAGAGATGTTAGAGGTGTTCTTCGTTGTATGGAGATTTTTGAAATAGTGTTCTAAGTTTAGAGAATAGGCTTATTTTTTTCCTTTCCTCTCAAAAATAAATAAAAACCAAGTTTTATTGAAATCGGTTAACGAAAAGGCAGCGCGGAAACGACTTGAAAATTTCGCATGTATTTTGTATGGTAAAATACCAGTTTTTATGTATTCGAATTATACATTTCAAATTCTTTTATTAAGCAAGTAGTAAAAGGAACTCAAATTAAAACATTTTCTGTATTCATATTGATTTTTTTCCAATGTACATATAATAAATAATTTTTCATAAACCTCTCTATTTTGTTGTTAGGAGCTGCGTAAAATATAAAAAAAAAATTGGTTTAACAATTAGTAGTGCAATGGTAGTGCACTGGGATGGAAAAATAAAAGTTGAGAGAATTGCAGTGCTTGTTAGCTACAATGGCGACTCAAAATTTCTTGGCGCTCCTAAACTTTTATCTGCCACTGGAGAAAATATAGCTACAGCAGTCTTTGACACACTGAGCAAATGGAATATTTTAGACCGAGTAGAAGGAATGTCTTTTGACACCACGTCCACTAATACTGGGCCAATGAATGGAGCATGCACCCACTTACAACGCATGCTAGGAAGAAATTTGTTATTTTTACCATGCCGTCACCACATTCTTGAAATATACTTGCGTAGTGTATTTGATTTACATTTCAAAGTGACGCAGGCACCAGAAGTCTCAATTTCTGAAAGATTTGCCAAAGCCTGGCCAAATATTGACACTTCGTCATTTAAAAGTGGGCTCGACGATGAGGGTATAAAATCCCAAATAAGCGACGTTATTTGCAATGACATAAAACTATTTTGTCGCTCGCAATTACAAAAAACTTTTATTCGTGCGGACTACGAAGAATTTGTGCGACTAGTGCTTACACTCCTTGGTGACAATGGCGGTCAATTTAAAACACCTGGCGTTACAAGTCATGCACGCTGGATATCAAAGGGAATATATTCCTTAAAAATATTTGTATTTCGTGAACAATTTCACTTGAGCAAATCTGAGTTAAAAGGCTTAGGCCACATTTTCGTTTTCTTAGTGCGCCTATATATAAAAGCTTGATTCAAATGCTCTAATGCAATTACCTCTCCTCTGCAGGATTTAAATTTTGTACAGGAATGTATTAATTATGACAGTGTCAATGCGAATATTTCTTCAGAGTTAATCAGAAAAATGCAACAACACATGTGGTATTTGTCAGAGGAAAATGTCGCAATGGCTTTTTTTTTTTATTTCAATGTGTCTGTAGATGTAAAGAAAAAATGGTAAAAAATCTAAAATCCGAAGAGCCAAATGTTAAGTTACAAGATAATCGCAAAATAAAAAATTTAAATTTGTTTCTAAAAACTTTTTTGCAGTATTTAATAAGCATAAGTTGTCAATCGAGGTTTTGAAGTTGGATCCTGAATATTGGGAAACAAACGAGCAATTTCAAAATGGTCGTACAACATTACGGAAATTACTAGTAACTAATGATACAGCAGAAAGGGATATAAAGTTCATAAAAGATTTCAAAACTATTCTTACAAATAAAGAAGAAGAGAAACAGTTTCTGCTTCAAGTTGTTGAAGAATACAAAAAATATATACATCCTACAAAAAATGTGAATTAATTTAAATCAATTCTTTCTAAATGTATAAAGCGTATTATTAAAAAAATTACTTTTAAGAAGCAGGTTTATGTTATAGAGTAATATTATAGGTTGAACGAAAGCATTGCCTTTGAATACATGAAACTTGATTTTTTTCTATTGGAAAGTGATTTTTTATTTTCAAAACGTTTCCGCGCCGACTTTTCGTTAACCGATTTCAATAAAACTTGGTTTTTATTTATTTTTGAGAGGAAAGAAAAAAAATTAGCCCATTCTGTAAACTTAAAACACATTTTGAATTTTAAGAACACGTCTAATGTACATACATATGTTTCTTTTTAGATGTATATTTTTACACCAATTTGTGGCCTATTTTTAAACCTAGCTAACGATAGGTAGCCAGAGTTACATGTATTTGATGTTGTACTATAAGTTCTAATATTCTTAAGCCTTAAAGAATTTACATGTGGAGATATTTTGACAGGCGGTAATTGCCTTTTGGAAAATCGCAATTAAAGTTTAGAATAAAATTTCTCACGGAGGTGACTATAGATTTTGTGCAAAGTCTCGAAGAATATTACTAGTTCACGGATATCTAAATTAATTTATATTTATTTTTCATTACTTTAGAATTTATTAAGAACTATCTTCAGTAAAATTTTGGCGTACGTTACATTTGCCAACAGTTTGGCAGGAATATGTGTGATATTCGATAAAATGTGATACGAAAAAATGTTTGTGTCATACGCCAAAATTCCACGATATCGCTGCGACCTTGCACATGAGATATAAAGTTGTACTTAATATCTCGGAAACCAAAAGAGTAATTTTAGTATAACTTCATTATAAACTAAACGTGGATTTTTGTTAATGCCAAAAATTAGAAGATTTTTTAATAAGGAGACGTCTAAAATGAGAGAGTGAAACTACCTCTAAAAATTTTTGTATCATTGGGCTGGAATAATTTTTTATTTTTTTATATTGGTCGCTTATTCCAGCTTCAGCTGAAAAAAAAAAATAAATTTATTAAAAGAAGGACCGTGACAATTTCAATAACCACAATTGCTCCATATGCCTCCTCAAGCCATTCATAATGGGATGCTATACTTTCGAAAAAAAATATATTTATGTAGATATATGAAATTCCTATGAACCTAAACTCAACGTTCATAGAATACACACAAGTTGGGGTCTCTGGCGAAATTCCGATCACCGGCTATTTAAAGGAACTTTAATAGAAAGCAAGAAACATCTCCAATATCTTTTTAATATACATACAAGAAGGGTTATAATTATACATACATATGTACATTTATCAATTAAAAAATGTAGTAGCGTGACCTGAACTAGTAACGCTGATTAAGAGGAAGCTCTAACACAAGGTGGAGTACAATTAATCAATCGAATTTTCTGACTGCACCTATCGCATACCATTTCAATAACATCCAGAAGTTAAATTAAAAAAAACGACAATATTTTTTAGAAATATGTTATATAACAAGAAAAGGTCAAATTTTTACTTTAGATGATAGTTTTTCATCAAACAAGTTGACAACTGTTTCATTGCTCTATTTCAATTCAATTTTATTTAATTATTAATTTACATAAGCTCGCTATGTGTACAAGTGGCACCAAAAAAGTTGCTTTCGCTCACGGGCACGACAGCTGAACATAACTTATTTCGATACAACGGCTTGTCATAGTTGAATTTGTGTTTTTTAAAAAGGTGGCAATCCTTCTATAAACCTTATTAATATTCTAAATGTGGAGATTAAAGCTCTCTCAAAACTCTTTCTAATCATCATTGTATTAGTGTTTTATATAATTAAATTTTAACTTTCAAACAGGTGTCAATGCTCTTC
Source organism: Philophylla caesio (assembly GCA_963971545.1). NCBI lineage: Eukaryota > Metazoa > Arthropoda > Insecta > Diptera > Tephritidae > Philophylla > Philophylla caesio. The sequence continues at coordinate 95,070,829 of OZ020606.1, read as the reverse complement.
AAAGTATTTCTAAAGTAAAAGCTGGTTTAAGTGGCTTCACAGTCATATCATCAAAAATCAAATTGAAAATCATCTTAAATGAAATTCAAAATGATATTTATTTATTTATATATAAAGTCTACTGAAAGAATTTTTTTACAGGTACATTTTTTGATTTTATATTTAAAATAATTTATTAACAATTGACAATTTTATTGAGCTCAAGGCAAGTTTATGAAAGATTTTTGTGTGGAAAAAATAACAACAGCTTTTTAATGGTAGAAGTTATAGTACTATTTCGGAAATCACTACAGTCTGATGAGGAAGACTTCTTTTTATTAAATTAATTAAATTTATTCTTCATAACCACTTCTGCCAGGCTTTGAACCCTGGTGCTCGGAGTAGCAAAGCCAACACTGTACATGCTGTGCTAAGCTAGCCGAGTGGACTGTTGTGTTTATTCTATAAATTCTACCATTAAAGAGCTGTTGTTGTTTTTTCAACACAAAAATCTTTCATAAACTGGCCTTGAGCTCAATAAAATTGTCAATTATTAACATTTATTAGGCCAACAGCAAAATATCATAATTTATTAACATAATTTAAGTTTATTTTATTTATACTAAGTTGTCAACCGATCTTCAAGGAGTAAATGAAATGTCAGTAAATTCAAAACGGCTCCTTGTAGAATTGAAGAGATTTTTTATTCAAGATATTATAAATAGATATTTTGTTATTTCGCGTAGTTTTAAGAAGAAGCGGCGAAAGACAAGCAATTTTTTGCGTATTTAAAACAAATAAACTTTCGATAATATTTAAAAAGTTCCACATAAAAATAGAAATCTGAAATAAAACTTGCTCGTTCTTGTTGCCTGGCATGCTTCTTTGGGTAGCGTTGAACCTGGATTTTAAATTTTATAAAACATTTTTTCTTTAAATAAAACGGAAAAGCTAGCTATATGTATGTATGTAAGTTTATGTAACTATTATGTTAAAATTTTTTTTTAAAGAAAATATCTTGCCACATTTTAATCGCTACGCGTAGAGCCAAAAATGTGTGTGAACAAATTTACGTATCATTAATTTTCATTGAGATAATTACAAAAGCTTTATTTTAAATAATATTACATAATTACTGGAATTAAGTGTTTAGTCAATGACTTTGGCTTTAAACAAAGAAAATTAATTTGTGGTTAGCTGCTATAAACAGAAACAATTAATGCATTTCGAATTGCAACCATTTACAGTTAATTAACAGCTTAACGGGTAGCCACAAAACCAGCAATGAAAAATTCATGAAAAATGTATTTTCCTAGAAAGCTCTTTAGCAGAACTCTATTCGTGTACGTAGTAGGTATGTATGTTTATGCATAAGCAACAAAACCAATAAACCAGAAAAATAAATATAACATAATTTCCAGCATTTGATAAATTTGAATTTTATAACACTCGTTAACCTTTGGGGAGGTAAATTAAAGCGGGAGGGGGATGACAAAAAAAAAAACAAACAAAAAGCGTAGAAAATTTCAAATTGCAAATCATTACAACTCACTTAACATGAAATCGACAAATTTATACAAAAGTGCGTGAGCGTAACTGAGATTGTATGAGTGCTTCGAAGAGTATGTGTGTGTAAGTGTGTGTTCGTGTGTAAGTTTGCGCTAGAAACCGGGCGCCTTGGCATGTATGTATGTATGTATGTATGTATGAAAGAAAAATGCAAATGAACATACAAAGGCACTCATTAGAAAGTCACGTGTCGAAGGGCGTTGAACACGCGCCACAAAAAATACACACACACACACACACATCCATTGTCATGCCGCAGCTATGTATAGCAAACTAGTAAAGCTAAGGAAAAGATACAAACAAATAAATTGTGTATAAAAATAGATGCGAGAGATAGTTTGTGTGTGAGTGTGCGATGCATAAAGCATGCAAGCAGTCCAAGTGGCGTCAACAAGAAAGTGAGAAAAACATTGAAACGATTTGAATTTTTACTGTTTTTTAGAATTTATTTTTGCTGCTTCCTTCTTTTTTCCCCTTTTCCCACTACAAATGTACATATGTATGTATTTGTAAACTAACGAGCCAGACGCCATTAATGAAAATAATTGAAAGTATAGCAAGCGTCTGCGAAACGTGTCATTTAGGCGGTAATCAGAACGGTTGCCCGTTGATGGGTTGTCGGTGCAGACATGGATGTCACACATACAGACACATTTACACACATACACACACACAAAGATTGGGATTATTCGCGCGCTATACAAAAAGGTTACTTGTTTTTCAAATATACTATAGTCAATTTTTTTTCTTGGTTCGCACAAACTTATGATTAATGAACTTTTATTGAAAATTAATTAAATTATTATTAATGAAATTTTAGTGTAAAGAAAGAAGCTTAGTTTTAATGCAATAACTATGATAAGAGAAAATAAGAAATATCAGTCAATAAATCTAAAATTAAATACGCTAAGCATTTTTTTTTGAGTCACATACATAAGTTAACATTTATTTTGAGACTTATTTTATGAAAGCTTTTAAATAATAATTTTTTTCTGATATCAATATTTTTATGTGGCGGCCGCTGTGGTTGAGTTGATCATCAGCCAAGGCAAGTAAAATCTTAATTACAGAAAACGTCAAACCTCCGCGGGTATTTCTGCCAAGAAAAAGCTTCTCATAAAAAACATCTACCGTTTGGAGTCGGCACAAAACTGTAATAAGACTTCCATTAGGTTCATAATAATTTAAATAATACCAAAATAATTAAAAACAAGTAAGGAAAGCTAAATTCGGGCGAAACCGATTTTTATATACCCTCGCGATATATTTTTGTATGGTCGGTGATCATGATTTCATAAAATTCCCGCTTCTTTGTTTCAAATCGCAGCTGAAAAACGAAGTTTTCTGCATTTTTAAAATGTCTGTTATATGGGAGGTGGGCGAGGTAATGATCCGATTTCAAAAATTTTTAACGATGATGACAGTGATATTGAGAACAATTTGTTCACCAAATCTAATTTCTTAGTTCAAAATCGCTCCAAATCCCAAATTGCACTCAATTTGCTGTAATAGATACCGAAAAACGGAGCTTTTGCATTTTTCAAAAATTTCCGTTATATAGGAGGTGGGCGTGGTTATTATCCGAAAAATTTTCTACGGTAATAATAGCGATAACATCAAAAATATGTCCACCAAGTTTTGTGATGATACCTTACACCGTTATTGAGATACAGAAATTTGTTCCTAAGTGGCCTGGCAACGCCCATTTTTCAAAATTTCATAAATACCTAATTTCTTAGTTCAAAATCGATCCAAATACCAAATTTCACTCAATTTGCTTTAATGGATACCGAAAAAACGGAGTTTTTGCATTTTTCAAAATTTCCGTTGCATAAAGGTTGGGCGTGGTTATGGTCCGATTTCAAAAATTATTGACGGCAATGCTAATGGTATCAAGGACAATATGTTCACCAAATTTTGTGGCGATACCTTACATCGTTACTGAGATACCTACAGACGTTTCTTTATAAGTGGGCGTGGTAACGCCCATTTTTCTAATTTCATAAAAATCAAGTTTCTTAATTAAATATCTCTCTAAATATCAAATTTTAATTAATATGTTCCAATAGAAATGCATTTTTAAAATTTCCGTTATATGGAAGGTGGGTGTGGTTATGAACCGATTTCAAAAATTTTCAACGCTAATAATAGCGATGTCAAGGAAAATATGTCCAGCAAATTTTGTGACGATACTTAATACTGTTATTGAGATACAGAACATTTTTCATAAGTGGGCGTAGCAAAATGGGAGGTGGGCGTGGCTATTGACCGATCTTGACAATTTTCAATACCAACCTACGCTGTCCAAATCTATGTACCAAATTTCATTGAGATATCTCAACTTGAGTGTTATTGTAGCAACGGGCAGACGGAGGGACGGACGGACGGACAGACAGTCAGGGCTAAATCGATTCCACTTTTCATTCTGATCATTTTAGTATATATATAGTCTATATCTATCTCGATTGTTTTATGCTGTTACAAACAACCGTTATGCGAACAAAGTTATAATATCCTTGTGTACAAGTACGCTTGGGTATAATACAAATATTGTTGATGATGATAATTCATTAAAAATGACTAAATAATTCTTTGAAAAAATTAATTATAAGGTTATTAAATTATTTATAAAAAAATTTCATTGAAAATGTTTATAATTATTGGTAATATTTTACTCAGGGCGGTAAATGTTTATTTTGCTTCAGCCAAAGATGGCAGTAACTCTCCTTGCACCTTACAAATGAAATTATTAATGACGGTCATTCACGGCCTCCAAATTACTACTACCAAATCACATAAATTAAAATTATCCTTACACTCTATTGTGAAGATTACTGCAGAGTAATTTTTTCAGAGCCACCTCCTTCCTCGTCTCTCTTTTCGTATCCTTCCAGGAGCACCTTAGAAAAGGCAGGCATTTAAACTGACCTTATTAAATTTACCTACCACAGGATTAGCGACAGAACTGTTGCGGCAGATTGAGGTAGCGCGTCTTGAGAAGAGTGAAAAGAAGCAAAATTCTACCATCGTCACTCAGAGTTCTTGTCGTCAACAAGCTGCTGTAGGGTTTGATAAGTATCTGGTAATGTTCCCTGAGAGTTATATATAATGAAACGCTGAAGAAATAATAAAAAAACATTTGCCTTCATTTGTAATTTAGCAAACTCACTAATTGACTCCATAAATTATTTTGCAACCTTTAATGCTTTGTTTGTTTTTAATCTGGTGAAACTGTTCGTTTCTAGAGCTTTACGTTATATTAAATTGTGTGCTCGTTAAAAATGCATCTAAGAGATGAACTGGGTTTGCTTTTTCAGCAATGGTAGCAAACGTAAATTCTAGTCTTTTCGCATACTCGTATGTGCTCTAAGACCAGTGTCCTATGAGAACGCCAGTTTGATGATCATTCAAGTTCGTTTGGTTTGCAGAAGCTTCTTAAGATTCTGCAGGATTATTGACACTTCACCTACTATTATCCACATTTTCTGCTTTTGCGAGATACGACTTTTGGTAAAAAGAACCTCTTCTGCCAATGGGATATCGATGGCCCCCACAGTTCTTTCATACTGTGCGAAGTGATTTGTTCCTTCTAAGTGATAGGCACGATTCGCATTTGGAATGGAGTGTGAGACAACTTCACATAATTATATTCGAATAAAAATATAAATATATGTTTGTTTGTGCGACTAGCGCTTGCCGTTGACAAGTTTTCCTATCCAAGCATAACATAAGGAATGTGAACGGAAAAATTGTATGTAATTACAAATTCGTCAAACCTCCCGCTGGGAAGCCATTAATTTCCTGCAAATGACTGGCATGACACTTGCGTAGAGCAAAAGTAAAACCAAAACCAAAGTGAAAGTGAAAAATGTGGTATCCAAGTGAAAACAGGGCACACACACACACACATACACACACACACACGCCAAGAGGCGCTTGTGCGAAAACAAACGCCGCCAGTGATATCCTTGCCACTAAAGCAGCCATCGAAATTAGAGGATTTGCGTTGCTCAATCTCAGCACTCAGCACACAACAGTCGGTACTTAGTGCGCCAACACAACAAGCCAACTCTCGATCCTATTTTCACATTTGTATGTATATGTGTGTGTGTGTGTATGTAAGTGGATACAATGTGTGCGTAAGTTGTATTTATTTGTAGCTCACTTTATGCCAGCGTTGCAATTAGCCAGCGGTGAGCGAACATTGGTTGTGCTTTGCTCTGGCTAATTAAAATTTAAGCACATTGCGCATCCAAACACAAGCGAAATCGTGGCATTTCAACGGCAGCAACACAAGCAACACAAGCAACAAGCGACTAGAGAAAAAGAGTAGTAGAGCACAGGCGAGGGAATGATTGTGGAGCTTTAGCGTTGCTGTAGACAGGAGTGTTGCAAGTGGCGGTGTCGAAGCTGCTCGTGCGGCAAGCGGCGAATTGTGGCAGCCACAATGGCAATGCGCGATGGATGCATTATTTAAGCGCCGTAAGCGGACACAATGCATTCGACGGGCCGCAGACAGCGGTATTGCTACTTGCACGAATTAAATTTCATATAAAATAAGTTTTAATTCAATTGCATGTGTGCGGTGTAGAGTAGCGAACTTTTGCGAATTTGCGAGCACCGGAGTTTTTTTGTTGAATTATTTTTTGAGTAAATTGGAGCAAAAAATTTTAAATAAGCCAATTAACCTGATTACCTAATGGGGAATTGTTTTTAAAGGATTGCGAGATGAAAAGTGCTCATTGACGTGCTGAAAATAGTTAACAACGATTACACGTATACGCAAATAAAGGATTAAACAATATCAACTTGCAACGCGCCACTTAAGTTGGAAACAAATCAAAATTGTGCAATAGATTGAAAATTAATTATGGCAAGCTAAGTTAAGAATTAAATAAATAAAATGAAAATGTTCCGCATAAATTAATTCAAATGAAATGGATCCTCTGTAAAAACTCGTTATGTAAAACTGCTAAGCTATTATAAGACCGATACTAACCTATGGAGCCACACAAGCAATACAATGGGAGCGAATTAAGAAACACTCAACGTGCGGTGAACTCTGAAATCAGACTCAAAGTGGCCGATGCAGTACGAACTTGATGAGCTCCCTGACAAACTCAAAAGATGTGGGAACAATTGTTGAGTTTTCGGAAAAACTTTAGAATAATGCTTTGTTTAAGAGATTGGAGTAAGTGCGGCTTAGGGAGTAGAGTACTACAGAGTCTTAAAAAGTAAAAATTAAGGTGTACAAAAAGTTTGAATTTTCCCAAATATTATTCTTGCCATTACCATTATCAATCACAAACTGTAAGTGGGCATTCAGCTTGAGAACAGAGTCAAAAGAGAACTCTCTCTTGCTTCTAATCCCGTTTACTGTAATGAGATAATTACTAAAATGGCTAGAGGTGGAGCATCTCTTCCGAAATCCCAGACATTAACGATATGTTTTACACTAGAAGTGTTCTAGAGAGAACTATAGTTTCACACACACTTGCCGGATTAAATTGTAACTAACATACTATTTCAGTCTAACAAATAAAATAATGAGACTATAAGCACGAGTATAGTAAAGAATACAAACTTCACTATTTCTATACTTAAAAAATGCTAAAATTTCACTCCATGATAACTTGAAAATAAAACACCTCCCAAAGTTATTTGGTGTAAATAAGTACGTAAGAAACCTCCTTGGTAACATTCAGCATAAATTTGTCTACATTAAATTAGAGTTTTAAAACCGTTGGCAATCCTTTCATACATACATACCTTCCGTTTGGCACCCACACACAGTCGGGCTCTTAGTTTTACATTTTAAATCCACTGTGTGATTAAAAAAAAATTCCCTATGAAAGTGAATTTGTGTGCTGCACGATTTAACACATTTTTTTTTTTGTTTTGGATACAGCTGATGTAACAAATTTTAAGACGTAAAGATATAAATTATGTTATGCTAAAATATAAAATATGTTAAGAAAGAAACTGAAAGTACAACCGTGTACAAGTTAGTCATAAGTTATTTATGTGAACATAGCCATGTAAGTGCAAACCGTTATAAATGTCACGAAAAAGAATAAAGAAATTGATGGTGGTGTCTTCTTCCGGAATATCAACATAAGCGACAACAAGTGTTTCTTAATCCAATAAATTTATTCTAAACTTATCCACCAAATACATAGGTAAGGAAAACATTACATTTTCAAAGAAATATTCCAATTCTTTTTACTGACAGTAAAGTATTCGAATTCAATTCACAAAAATTAATGTGAAATTGGGAATACGATTGAGGATGTAGTATTTCGTAAATCGTACCCTTTCAGCGTTTAACACGGAACTACATTTTTTAAACTGAAACATTAACATTATTATTGGCTTCTGAAAAAATGCTCAGCTGTTCATAAGAGGTTAATGCAGAAATCGAAAGATATATATCTTTTGAGTAAGTAAAGTAAGAACATCCTTTCGAAAGGGTGGCAATTCTATTACATATAAATGTATTCATTATAAAAGTCTCGGAAAACTCTCATCTTTTAATATAGCCTACGACTTCCGCATTATTGAATTGCTTTCGTTTTTAAAAAGAATTTTAAACTTCGAAAATTTGATCCTCTTTCGTCTATGATCGAAATTTTTGTGACATGTTTCAATGTGTTTATAAATTAAGTTAAACTTAACGTATTAAATAGGTGGCAACACTCCTACATGTAATTAAGAAACGAGGCCTTTTTGAAACCATTGCGAATAAGAAATCGGTGATACAGCGTTGTAATATTTGTTCATTTGGTCCACACGAGCCTTGAGCTCAAGCTCCCTTCAAAACAGTCTTAAACAAATCAACAGCTATATAAATACGTGGTGATAATCATTTAACATTTTGAAGGAATTAACTTAAATTTACAACTTTTTCTTCTAATCGTTTGTTCGCTAGTTGGCTTAGGCGGTAATAAGACAGGGGAATATTTAGTACAAATATACATTTGCGTACCGTCAAGTCGTCAAAGCATGTAAAAGTAACCGCTTTGGCTATCTGCAAAGACTTAAATTTTACTAACAGTTTTTGATAAAAAAAAAAGCTATGACTCGCAGTGGTTAATGTTGTAAGAAAATTTTCCGAGCGTAAGAGTGACGATAAAATAATAAAACAAAAAAATCCTCGTCAGATCTCAAACAGAAAATTGTTCAGAGATAAAACATTTAAATTAAAATTTAGTTGACTTTTGTTGAACGCCTACATCCTCAAGTCAAATACTCCATAAAATAAAAATTTTTCGTTTCAAAAGCAAGCTTTCAAGTTGAAGTTCAAGTTAAGTTATTCTGATATTTTGTTGTTGCTTCCGACAGGGTGTGAAGTGATTAATTTTGGAACGAACTTTCGTCATCCCTTGTCAAGTTTGGTTTTAAGACAAACCGGGTTCGGCGTTGTGCCATCTTCAGTGTCATTTTTCGTTCTGGTTAATTTCATTTTTTCGTCCGTATTTATAGTTACGTTCCGGTGGAATTCATTGTCTATCGTTATGTAGGTCAGCTCAGTTGTGTGTTACTTTGTTTATTTCAGGTACCACTCAGGTACTTGAATTGTGCTTATTTAATCATGTTATATTGTCTTAAGGCTCCCGTTTGTTAAGCAGTTATGTTGTGGTTTGCAGGTAGATAAAAATCGGTAATTTTCCCTTTTTTTTTTGATTTTGTGTCTTCGATATTTGTTGTGCATTGTTTCGACGGTTATTTCCTGGCTTTTGTTTTTTCGTCCGTATAGTTATTTCAGCTGTTCGAATGTTACGTCTGATCCGGTGTTTATTTGCTTGTTTATTATTTTGACATTGAAGTTTTTTGTTTGCATATTTCCATGTTTTCCAGTATATTGAGACGACGTCCTTTATGTGGTACGTGTAATACCTTAGCCGTTTTGTCAATTTGTGTCGTTGTACATTTTTGGTTAAACATGTGGTTTGCGAAGTTGGACTCTGTTGTTGTTTTTGGTTTCAGAGTATTTTTATTGTAGTCTCTTATGTGTTCCCGGAACCTTGTTCGTATTTCCCGTCCAGTTTGTCCAATGTTAGTTTGTACACACCTTGATTTTTTAGTGGGTCTTCGCTATTTGTGTTTTTCTGTAATATCTGTCCTATATTGTTGGAAGTTTTAAATGCTGTGCGGATATTATATTTATTAAAGAATTTGGCCAGTTTGTAGGTCGAACTCCCAGTATAGGTTAGTGTCGTCCAGGTTTTTTTGTCGTTATCTTCTTTGTATATTATGGTTTTTTTGGAATCTCTTCTTATTCTGTCTACTAAGTCTCGGATACGGACGCTATATTTATTTATTTGATGCTATAAAGTATATCGTCCTGAGTTCTTACTTGTGCGCCTCTTTTGTTAATGGGGTTCGTTCTAGTCTGGTTACAAGCTGTCTAAACGCTGCGTTCTTGTGTTGTTGCGGATGAATCGATGTGTTGTGTATTATGGCGTCCGTGGATGTAGGTTTTCTGTAAATTTCGTATTCCAGTGTTTCTGTATCGCCATTTATCTTAATTGTCATGTCGAGGTAGTTTATTCTTCTTTCCTTTTCCGTCTCCATTGTGAACTTTATGTATTTGTGTTGTCGATTAAGATATTCATCCTCGTTGTTTTTAGTGAGTACGCATATAATGTCGTCCACATATCTAGCATACATCGTTACTCCTTGGCTGTCTTTAAGTTGCTCCATGTATTGCTCCACCAGATATTGCATAAATATTTCCATAAGTATTGCTGACGTACATAGGATTACCCATTCCTAGACCATTGGTTTGTCTATATATATTGTTGTTGAATTTAAAATAATTTTGCTGCACTACGATTCTTAGGGTGTTTGTGATTTGTTTAGCGATGTCTCTATCGTTCGTCTTTTTGAGAAGCATGCTAAACAGGACGTTCAACGTTTTCGTTATTGGTATTAAGGGGTGGTATAGAACTTAAATATCAAACGATACTAATCTGGTGTCCCCCTTTTATTTCTATTCCCTCTAGTTTTTCGATAAGCTCGGTCGTGTTCTTTATTACGTGCTTGTTCGGTAGTTAGACCGTTGCTTTGAGGGTCGTTGTTAGATGTTTTGATAGTTTATATACCGGTGCCGATTTACGGTTTACTATCGGTCTCATTGGCATATCTTGTTTATGAAATTTTGGTAAAGCTTTTAGTGATGGAGCTGATGGGTTCATGGCGGTAAGTTTATGGTATTGGCTAGGTTTTATTATAAGTTTCGCTTTTTTCATAGCGCTTTTTATTTGGACTTGGTACTCTTTGGTTGGGTCTCTTGTTATTTTTTTGCAGTTTGTTTCCTTTATGAACTTTTTTTTCTAATGTTTTTCTAATGTATTCTTCTTTGTTTATTGTTGTGTTGCCTTTATCTGCTCACGTTGGAATGATATTGTTTGTTAATAGTTTAGTTAGTTAAGTCTCAGAATTTTTTTATATTTTTAAATAAAAGTTTCTGTAGTAAAAAAAAAAAGACGCCGGAAGTACAACAATGATACGAAAGCTGTGGTTGTTCTTAAGCTAAACCACAGAAATAACTCAAAATTAGTGTTGTTCTGTGGCAATATTTTTAATAAAGCTTAATAACTGAAACGAAGTGCAACGTGGCACTTCTTGCACAATTTTCTCTTGTATATTTTCGAAAATACGTACATACATACATATGTACAATGTACATGCCTATAATAGTAATAATATGCACTGATTGCCTTTCACCAAGAAATTCAATAATCCTTTTTTATCGATAAATTACCAACGTAAATGAACTACTGTACCCCCAGGGTGTTGTTGCAGTTGCGCTTGCTATTAAAACACGCTCACTATAGCAACGTTGCAGCATTAATCATAATCTCTGGTTTGGGCTACGCGTCGCTAATAACAACTAACTGTATGTACATATATACATACTATATATTTTCTTACATTGCTCGTACATGTGGTATATATGTTTGTACATACGTACGTATGTATGTAAGTATCTATGTATGTATGCGTGTATTGAATGTTTGCACGCCTAGCACATTGTCCTGTTAATGTAAAGCGAATGTGAGGCCTGGTGAATGGCGAGCGTACCGCTGCCCGCCCGAAGCCACATGCGGCTTTTGTGGCATTTGTGCGACGACTGATTGCCGCATTGTTGCAAGCAAATTTGCTATTTTGCCTTTGTGCAGCCAATAAAATTGCAATAAATTTGCAATTCAACCGCAGCGAAGCAAAAGCGGCAAACAGCGTAGGCTAAGGGAAAGAGAACAAAGTAGAGAAAAAGTACGCTTACAATAGAATTTTTGGGTGGGATAGATGGCAGCCATTGGGACGACGGTGGCAACGACATGGAAGAGCAAGCGGCGGTGAATTTTGCGGTTTCGCCGGCAAATTATTCGCATAATAGCGTGCAAAGTACGAGCAGCTAATTGGCAGCACGTTGCACGTTCTATGAGCTAGCTGGTTGGCTGGGTTGAGCTTCCGGGGTTGGGCTGTATGGTGGCGCAAAGGAGTTGAATAAGGAAAGGCGCACGCAATTCAATTGCGAAAATATGCAAAATATGCACGCTTGTTAGCTCATTCGATTGGCTAAGTGTGTATGTGTGTGTGCGTGTGTTAGTTGTGTATGTTTCGCATAATTTTAGCAAAATGGAAAATTTCGCTAAATTAAATAAAACGCAATTGCTTTAAAACGCCAATTATTGCATTGATTCACACACAAGCACAAACAAATAATATTAGATGAATCCCAGCAGAGAAAAGCTGAATAAGTGAAACATAATTTGTGGTTGAAAACGAGTTATTTAGATTGATTCAATTCTAAGCCACTTGGAAAGGAATCTGATGGTGAGAGGCAAGAATCCGTAATCGATTTTCCCTCATCAATGCCTAGTTGCCCGATGCATTCGAGAGCGGGGAGGAATCAAGTGAATATGACGACATTATTACTCCTGTACATATTATTCCCTAAATGAATTGGGGAACATTTTTGAAGGATTAGAAAACAAGAAATCGGAAACTTTCAATGCCGTAAAGTATGTGTGAATTATCGCTTTTTATCATTACCGTCCTTGTATCGAGCGAAGACTACACTTTTATAATTTCATTTCAAATCAATTAAGAGCAATGTGGACGTTTCCTAAAAAAAATTACAAATATTATTTTAAATTCCTAAGATTTCATATTCACAAAAACTTTCAGTTGCATAAAAATGTTTCTTTGATATTAAAAAAACTCATACGGAGTTCTATTTAGTTTCCAGGGCTTGTTATCGTTGTGTCATATCTGCTTAATGATTTTGCATTTCGGTTAACTGCTTCACAAGTCTGCAAAAAAAAAAGAATTGAGAGCTGTTTTGTTTTTTTTGTGTAATACTTATGTTTTTGGGTGTGCTGAATCCGAAAATAACTTTAATTTTGTCATAGAACGTCACGTGACAATGTGGTGTCTATGTTAAACAAGTTATCATCTTAAAATAAAATATAAAATATTAAAAAAAAAAATTTTTAATTTATAATTACGTAACAAAACTAATTTATTTATGTAAAATACATTAATTAGTAAGCACTAAACACATTTATTTTTCTCAGTGAGACTCCTTTTCGTACATTTTCGGTTGTGGCAGCATCGGGAAGGTCTCATTGAAGCGTCCAACAGTAGTCTGCCATCATTGAAACGCTCCATCTACCCTGGTATCTTTTTTCCATCTCCTTAATATCTTGGTGAAATCGTTCATCATGCTCTTCACTCACGTCTCCTAAATTTTTTGGAAAGTAGTCGAGGTGGGAATAAAGAAAAAGTACTTTTAAACTCATCAAGCAACCTAAAGCTTGAAATGCTTTTAACATTCTTTTGACGATTTGTTTGTTGTTAGGCTATTTGTTATTGCCTAAACATTTCTTTATAACCTCTTTAAAGGCAATCGAATCTCTTTGAGGAGCCGCCATGGTTGTGATGAATAGTGGATCAGCCATAAGCCGTCTAATATTTGGACCAACACCTAAATACATAGAAATCAGTTGAAAATCAGTTGGCAATATCCAGACAGCATTCTTGTTGCAGACCTGTGTAATTGACTACTGTGTGCTTCTGATAAGGATTTACCAAGAGACACTCCCGATTCTTGCTGTTTCGTCAGCTCTGGTATGGTCCTATGGCCGGGAGCCAACATGAGTGTGATAATCGTTAAATCGACCATCAAGCTAAATACCAGCTTACAATTCTGGACAACCTTAAAATTTTTTGATGAGAATTGTCTTTCTCAAAATTTTTATGATTTTCCAACGTTTTGCTTGCTGGCGCATTCGGTATATTACTGACTTGCCAAATCCCTAAAATCTTTTTTACTTGGAAGTAGCAAGTAAAATTAGTTAGTCAAAAAGTGACATCCCGTTTTTTGGAAATCACCCTTTCCCCACACACACGCCGATAATACTGGATTCGCTATAAAGCCCTCTTCACTTAATAGACCTCTCCGAATTCTGATTATTTCTCCCACTCCGGAAGCTTTCCATGGCTCTGCTAGTGGGACTACAGTTAATGTCATGTCGGATAGTCAGAAAAGGCTAAGGCTTTTCGACTATGGCAAGACGATATCATAAAGAACAGTTACAAAACGCCAATAACAGTGTTACATTAAGATGAGCTCCTCTTCCAGAGATTGGTGGAAAAGCACGCAGATTGATGCACGTCACTGTAGTCTGAGGAAACACTTTCACAAAATAGGACTCTCTAAAAAAACGGACTACAGGCTTTGTGCGCTAAAGGATTAAACCTCAAGGATCAGTACAATGCATTAAGTCAGTAGGCAGCGCTAGTATTCCTTTATAATTATATTGATAATATTATTAAGATATATTAAAATTCATCTTCACTACAAATTCGAAATATTTTATTACCGAGAACAACGAATTTACGATGTCACTTTTTAAAAATCCCCATCTAAATTTTTTGATTTTTCATTATTATATTTTTTGCCTTATAGCCTTTGTAAATTACGATGACAACGTGTCGGGTTTGAATCATCAGCCGCTGAACTCCTAAGATTAAATACGCTTTGTCAACTTCATAATTTGCTTGCGATGAGACGATAAAACTAATCATTGTCCCATGTTCACTAGATGTGAATCAGTTCGCAACAATTGCGTTTTTCCTCAGTGGCCTCAGTGACACTGCATAAAGCGCTAAAATTTTAAAACTCTCACAAATTTAACAAATTGAGGTATAACGCATTTACAAATTCACGAACAATGTGCCATTGAGACAAGGACACACCAACGCAGTATTAGCACAGCAGGATAATGCACTCAACACAGCAACTGAACGCCCACCCCTGCCCGCTGGAATTGCATTCAAGGCATATACGAGTATAAATTTGACTAAACAAAAGGCCACAGGAAGACAGCCAAAAAAAAAAACACACAACGATTGAAAATGGTAGAAAAGTTGGTTTAAAAATTTTTAATTTTTTTTTTTGTTGAATGTGTATGTTTGCATGTGCAGAAGTAGCAGCAAAATAAATGGTTGAAATTCATTTGCCATTGTAGCAAATTTACAAATTCTCACAAATAAGCCTCAACTAAGCGACAGCAGCAGCAGCAGCAATGGCAGCCAGGATCAAAGGACATGCGAGCAGTTTATTGTATGAGTTGCAACAATAGACGCAAAGGATTATATACACGTGCAGGCGCTGCCAGCTCATTTTAAATGCGAGAGAGCGATAGAGAGAGAGAGAGAGAGAGACCTTTATTTATACAAACATTGATTGTACATGCCTGAGTCTGAGCATTTTTGCTGGCGAGTGTGCTGATAGGATCTTCAAAATGTTATCTTGATTTGTGTGTCGTTAGAGGAGTGTGTTTGTGTGTGTGTGTGCTCACTTTGGGAATTATATCAGCCACACAAAAGCATTAGCACAATGCCACAACAAGCCTCATAGAAGTATTGAATAGATATTTACTTTCCTGGGCGCACACAAAACGGCGAAGTGCAAAAGGAGTGTACCTTAAACAGACAATCATACATACATACATATACAATTGTGTGTGTGTGTGTGTGTGTGATCATTGCTAAAGTAACTATTATTTTTTTCTGAGTCAGCACACTACATCCTGTTACATGCAGGTTGTAACAGCACACTGCTCCTTTAATTCCTTGATTTTTTTTTTTTTTTTTGTAGATTTACTTCGTATTTAGTTCGATTGCCTCCGGTGACAGCACTGACAGGGCAGCAATATGCAACAGTTGGGTTTTCTGCTTATATGTACTTACATACATACATATTTACTTTTGTAGTAGTTTGTTATTTTCTATTTAATTTTGTGCTCGCCTTTGGCTATTGTGTTTTTCATATCTTTTTTGTTTTCGACTTGTTTGCTGAGTTTGAAATTCGAGACTTTTGTCAACTAATGTTTTGTTACAGTTTATTCATTTTGTGTGTGCTATTCTAAGCCAAACTCACACTACATTTGAATTAAGGATTATCAAATTGTGTGCCCTTGTTTTTTTTTAGGTTTTTGGCTCGCTGTTGGAAACCAAAATATTATGTTCATATATGTACATTGATGTGTCAGTGAGTTTCAAATTCTCTTTAAGTAGTTAATTATGTGAGTATGTTTACAAAAATTATTGAATATCCTTGATATTTTTATCTGGCAATACTGGGTTTACACATTTTGTAGAATATAGATTGCTATCTTTTGTTTCTAAAAGAAATATTTGATCACTCGTTAGTTATATTTCTTAATAATTTCCTACCCTTAAATCCCATTGTTGCGCGGAGTAGAGGATAAGACAATTGCGTTCATAAGTCCCTTGCATTTTCATCATTGGAATGATTGCCATTATCAGCAATTTGATAATCCTTAACCCTACGGTCCATAACCGGGTACCCGGGTAACAATTTGAACTTTAAAGTGCTGCTGTTCCTATAATATTGAAGATATCAACATGAAACTCCGGATCATCCGACATTTCGGCTAAACTTAGAAACTCGAAAAAAGTGTATCAATTTTGGTTAAATATATTAACCAAAAAATGAGTTTAATGTTTTTGCATACAGGGGTCCATGACCAAGGTACCCGGGTACCTTAATGCAAATTACCTTATATTTCAAAGAAAAAACGTTTGTTTCATTTTTATTTTGTTTCATAATGTTTATTGATGTGTAAAATATGAAATGTAATTGTTTCTTAGTTGAATTATTTATATTTTATTCATTTTAACTTATTTCTAATATTTAATGTTTTATGTTGAGTCATTGTTGATACATGGAAAACATTTTGATATTGTTTTAGTATGTTGATCGCAAACTGGTTTCTTGCAAACGCTGCAGACTTTCCTCGTCTTTCTTCTCCTGTTATCTGGCAAAGAAGCGCACAAATAACAGCTTCCTGTTATTGGTTAATTGCCATCAGTAGAAGCGGCTGTAGACGTAGATGGTTGCTCGGTATAGGTTACCGTCTCCAGTGGTCTTCCCAAAAAGCTCTCAATTGCTGTTTTGGTGGAAAAGAGGTGCGTTACTTGGCGATTGGTCACTCTTTCTTCTTATATTGGTGCACACAAGTCTTCAGCAAGGTTACGCAAAAAGCGTTTTTTCCGTGTTGTGTTATTCTCATAAAATATAATGTATGCCGCGAAAGCACTAACATCGAGCATATTGTACAAAAACGACAAAGAGCCACCTTTTTGTGTGTCTCTGTGTGGTATACTCCCGAAGCGTCTGGTCCATAACACGCCACCTTTCGTTTTGTTATAAAAATTGATGATTTCTGGTTTGCCGTTTTCTTCTACAGTTGCATCATCATGCATAGTCGACCACATTATTACGGAATTTGTTTTCCTCTGTTTGTATGTAACCATAGTCACCTTCTCGTGGAAACCAAATTTGCTTGTCCAAATGGTCCTCCTCTTATCGTCTTTCATTTCTGTTGGTATATAGGCTTTGTTTCGCCGCAGTGTTCCGACAATGGTAAGTTTGATGGATATCAGCTGCTTTGCCAGTGGCAGCGTCGTAAAAAAATTATCCATGGTGATATTACGTCCGCTACCGTAGTATGGCCCAACCAAATCTCTGACTACTCTTTCGCCTACACAAATTTCGCGACCTCTGTCTTGTTTGCCAGTATATATTTGGCCATGAAGAGGATATGAATTTTTAGCATCGCATATCCACCATACCTTGATACCGTATTTCGCAGGCTTCGATGGAATATACTGGGTAAATTTCGTTCTGCCGCGGTACGGATACAATACAAGTTCGTCGATTGTTAAATTTTCTGTAGGCACATAATATTTTGCGAGTTTGGCGTTCAACATTATCCAAACATCTCGTATTGGAGCAGCTTTGTCTGTACGCTGAATGAAACGTAGAAGTCTATTTAATTTACACATTTAAAAACGCAGCATTCAGCTAATCCAGAAACTTATTTTACCTTTCTCGTTGGTTTGGTATTAATTTCATATACTTATCTACGTATGAACTTACTTATCAAGTTTAATTACCATAAGGAGATAATTTTTCCCTGAGTACTGAATTCATTTCACATGCATTTTAACGAAACTCCAAATGACTTCGGGATATGTAAAAATAACAATCAATAAATAATAAATAATAATGTATATCTAAATAAAACCATCCTTTTGAGGTCTGCGACATGTGGGCTAAATTTGATTGTGATCGGTTGATCAACTGCGAAAATGTTTTTTAATTAAGTCGAAACCATCTTTCATTAATAATTAAAAAAATTAAGCTTACGAAATTATCTTTCGATAGAAAGCAACTCTCTTTAGAAATTAACTTACTTATTTTTTCAGGTTATAGGCTATTTATATGCGTTCAGGTTACTTCAGAAAGAAGAAAAAGAAAAAATAAAAATCAAGAGAAAGAAAAAAATTAAATAATGAAAAAGAAACGAAATAAATAGCGAGAAAAATAGATAAATGGAAAATCAAAGAAAATTATAGAAAAAATGAGAAAAATTGCAATTAAAATAAGATAAAGGAAAAAGAGAAGAAAAAAAAAATTAAAGAAAGTATAAAATATATATATTAAAAAAGAGAAAAAAGGATATAATAGAAAAGATCAGAGAAGAAAATAAGATAAGAAAAATTAAAAAAAATACAAATAAAAATATAAAAGAAAAAAAAAGAAAAGGAAAAATAATGGGAAGAAGAGTAGAAACACAAAGAAATAAAAGAGAAGATAAAATAAAAGAAAAGAGAAGATAATTAAAAATATGCATAAGAAAAAAAATAACATAAAAGAAAATAATTTAATTAAAAATTAAGTAACAAATATAAATAAATTAAATTATTTTTTTTATATAACATTAATTTATTTTAGCGTCAAGAGTCATGCCCGCTACTTCGCTGAATTCGAGTATGGTATCTTAGATGAGCCTATGTAGAGTTGGTGATGAGAAATTTCCTTTAACGTAAAATTGATTTTGACCCATTTAACTCAAGGTATCATTTTTTTTGTCTAGGTGTGAAAACTATTAACTGCACACTGTAATGTGCAATGTAAAATGCTTTAAAATGACTTTTACAAAAATCATTAGTGCGCGCAATACGTCGTATAGACTCTCGAATAACATCCTGCAAAATGCTAACGAAATTAAAGACCTAGGAATTATATTTGACCCAAAACTCTCATTCAGTAGTCATATCAACAATATTGTTGCGAAATCATCCTCAGTTCTTGGTTTTGTTCGTCGTAATAGTACAAAATTTTTAGACCCCTACACCCTAAAAATTCTATTTACGAGTTTTGTTCGCTCTCATCTCGAGTATGCTGTGTTTGTTTGGAGGCCCTATAATCAGCTCTCGACGGGGAGGGTTGAACGTATACAAAATATATTTCTCAAATTTGCTCTAAAGTCCCTGAATTTTACAAGTCCATCACAATCGTACACATCTCGTTCGATGCTGATTAATTTAAAGTCTTTGGAAAGTCGCAGGTCTGTCTTATCACTGACCTATACATTTAATGTTATACAAGGATTAATTGACTGTCCCTATCTTTTGGAGAGGATTAGTTGTAATGTTCCTAAGCGCACTCTTCGTGTTTCCTACCCCTTTCTATTAGGCAAACGTAAAAACTCAGTTTGCTATTAATGCTCCATTAGCCAGATCTATGCGGGAATTTAATATTATGTACATCTCAGAATGTAGCATTTGACTTTACATTGTCGAAGCAAGCCTTTACAAATATTCTAAATACAATTTTTAATTCTTAAATTGTAAATTTAAATTTAATCCATGCCTTATGTAATTAGTCTGTAAGAAAATTTTTTTTTCATTGACGTAAATAAATAAATAAATAAATGTGCTCGTAGAGGTTGCTGCAGTGTCTCCTGTGGCAATAAGGGCAGTGTAATCTGCGAACGTAGGGATAATGCAGCTGTTCATACATGGGACATCGTTGGTGTAATAATGGTCCAAGGACACTGCCTTGGATATGATTGTACGAAGTCACAATGTTGCTCGGGAAGCTGCATTCTTAGCTTATGGATAAGCCCTTTGTGCTAAACTTTATCGAAAGCTTTCGAAATATTCAGAAATACAACAGAGCAGATTTTGTTTTCTTCAAATGAACGTTCGATAACATCAGTTTTGCGATGAACTTGCTCAATGGTGGAGTGTTCTTTCCTAAAACGAAATTGATGCAAGGGAATAAGATTTTGAGTCTCAATTATTAACATAAGCCTTGCTATAAATAGTTTTTCCAGTGCTTTTGAGAGGATTGGCAATAGAGATATTTTCCTATACGAAGAAATTTCGTGTGCAATCTTATTAGGCTTACAAATCATGACCACTTCTGACACTTTCCAAGATGTGGGAACGTATTGTAGTTTAAAGCATGCGTTTATTATGTATGTTAGCTGGGCAGTACAATGATTTGGTAGCTTCTTTACAACGTCAGAAGTAATTAAATCGAATCCCGCAGATTTTTTCGGTTTCAGCTCTTTTTCATCAGGACGGATTTCCTCTTTTCTTGCGCCATAGCTCGTGAGTAACATAGTATCACTTTGATTGGAAAGAGTGAATATATTTTCCAGATGATGATGTGCAAAAAGTTCGGCTTTGTGAGAGTTTGTTTTTACCCAACTATTTGTCGTATTTAACGGTGGACCTGGAATAGCTAGACGTTTAAATTTTTTTACTGCTTACCATAAGGAATAGTCTGTGCTTTTGTCATACGTTAATCGTTTAAGATACTTGTTAAATGTTGAAGTTTGTATGGCACGTATCTCTTGTTTTAGATTTTTACAAATTTTATTTTATTTAGTTTTCACCTCCGGGGATCAAGTCTGTTACCACCTTTTTTCGCAGCAGACGTTTCTGAAGAAGCATTTGTTTAATTTCTCGTGGATAATTCTGCCCAGGTAAGGCAGATTTGATAGGCGGTGTGTTATTCCAAGCTGCTGTTTGAATGACCCCTATGAGTTTCCACAGTTCAGTTTCAAGCTGCTCAATGTCGTTAATTGGTGAGCATTTGTAATCAAGGAGCAGACTTTTGAAGAGCTGCCAGTTTGTTAGCCTGTTCGTCAGGTATGGTGGAGAATATTTTTTAACTACATTCTTGCTTATTGTTAGAATAAAAGCGGAGTGATCTGAGTTAAGGTCGAAACTTTCTTTCGCGCTATGAAGCGCTTTGGATTTTTTCTTATGATGAAGAAGACAATACGTCGCAGTTATTTTATTGTATTGATTTTAAGAATTCTTTTCCTTTCGGTGATATCAAGCGAAACCCCCAAAACGTGTGTTTGGCGTTGAAGTCACCACCAATTATAATTTTTTTTCCAAACTGGTTAAGTAACTCTGTTTATTGCTCACATTTGATTGCATGGCTTGGTGGACTGTACAATAATGCAATAGTAACTTTAGATTTAGTCGATTTCCACAATGATTGAAGTAACTTGAAATTCATCAGAGCATACCTTTTGACCTTCGTAGTGTTTGATATTTTTTCTGACAATGACTGCACTGCCTCCTCGTGCACAATTGCTTGGGTGAATGGTGAAGTATACTTCGTAGCCATCAAATTTTATTTGTGTCTCCTTAGTGCAATGCATTTCAGTGATGAGGCATATATCTGTTCTATGCATATTTAAAAACAACTCAAAGAAATGTCGCCGCAAGGGAAGCCTATAAGCATTCCAACATAATATCGTTAGTGAGTCATTCATTTAATTGTTTTACTACTTATCTAATTTAACCGTTTTCAAGCGATTTGTAGATTACTTCTTGTTTACCGATCTTCTCAAGGATTTGTTGTAATATATCATTGTTTCCTTTAGTTTTGTTTTGTTTTCCCTCTTTAGCTTGTGGTGTAACATGTGTTACTTTTCCCTTCATAACGTCAGCTTAAGAGTATCTGTTTTAACGATACTACAGCTGGGTACTACTTGTTTTAACGATTGCATTTTTGTTTTTTGTCTTTTTTTTAGAGTTTTTTGTCGCCATTTCTGAAGTTCTTTTGCAACTTCACAACCGCGGTAACTTGTTGGGTGATTTTTTCTGCAGTTGCAGCATTTGGGCTTGTTTGGTGTTTATCAGGGCACTTCACTCAACGTGGCTGTTTACCACAATAGTTTTGTGTATGCCCGAACGATTGGCATCGTTTGCCATGCGGTAACTGCGTTTGTCGCTTTACTGGCTCGATACTTACAATAGTATTTAGTATCTGTTTAATCGAATAAATTTTATTAATATCTTGAGATGAATCAAAAGATACAAGAAACATATCGAGGGGTTCCTTACTTTTCCATTTTAATTTATTAATTGCTTAGATGGCTTTAAAGCCTTGGTTTTCCAAATTTTCAAAATTAAAGTTATGAAAAAAAAATAAAGAAAGAGATAAAAAATAAAGCTAACTTAAATAAAACGCAATAAAATTAAAGTAGTTAAATGATATTCAAATAATAAACGAAATAATGAATTAAAATGAAATAAAACGAAATGGGTGATGAACAAAATGATTTACAAAATTTTATTTAAGAAGTGACATTTTAACTTTTTAAAATTCATTTTCCTTTAGAATTTCGACAATATTTCAACAAAATTGGTTCCGCAAATATTTTATATTCATGTGGTACATTTCTTAATTAGTGATTTTTTTTTGTATACATTTTCGTGTAGCAAGTTTCTTAAATTATTCACTGGTTGTAAGTAAGTAAGTAAATTCATTTATTAGTATTTTCATAATAATTTAGATTACATTTAAATCATAATACTATTACAAAGTAAAAATTAAATTAACCACTGTTTGGACATTGTTTTGGCTCATATTTCTTGTTAATCTATTCTATACATTTTATTTTAAATCTTTTCACATTATAATCATTCCTTATACATTCTGGCAAGGCGTTAAATAATTGAAATTCCTTATAGAAAAGTGAGTTCTGTGCTGCTCTGATACTCAGGAATTTTATTCTAAAATCGTTTCAATTTCTTAGCTCATACTTTTGAACATCCTTTACATATTCAACTAATGATATTACGGGGCATTATTGTTCTTTAACAACAACAAATGTATATTAACAACAACGTATTGAGTTGAAGTCTTTGTGAGATATGAAGCCATTTCAGCATCTCATGCTTAATTTCAGCCGAATTGGAAATACTACATTTCAATATGCATCTCATTCCATTGTTTTGCACTTTTTGCAGTCTATTGAGTTGCTTTTGGTTACATTACGATGGTGGAACAGTATTCAAAATGTGATTTTATAATTACATTATAAATATTAATTGCAGTCATTGTATCGACTTTACTACGTATTCTT
Source organism: Philophylla caesio (assembly GCA_963971545.1). Taxonomy (NCBI): domain Eukaryota; kingdom Metazoa; phylum Arthropoda; class Insecta; order Diptera; family Tephritidae; genus Philophylla; species Philophylla caesio. The sequence goes on along the minus strand of OZ020606.1, from coordinate 95,047,496 downwards.
TAAAAAAAACCAATATTTTTTCCAATTTTTCTAAATATGTATTCAATATGTCGACTATATAATTTCTTAAATTTCTCATATAATTTTTACGTTGAGTTTATTTAGAAATTGTTTACTTCCACAATACTTTAGAGGTAGAAAATACGTGTTAAAGATGATTTGAAAACGAACATGAAATATTTTCTTAATTTAAATATTTGTTTTCTAAATAAAATATTCCTACGCTCCTCGATTTTCCATTTTTATGACTTTAATCATCTAAAACGAAGTGATGTTGCGACGGTTTTCTTTTAATCAAATATTAATTTGGCAAAATATTTAATTTAAGATTATCGCCTTTTTCTAACGTCATTACCAAAAATTTGCGCACGCACACACTAACATTAATATACCACGCATTTACGCTTGGGATATAGAAAAAAAAATTAATTGCTTACACTTGCCATGCAAAAACTTCACCCTTCGACCGCTACCCCCATTGGCACAAACACACGTACACACACGCAAACACAGGCAGTCAGTGAAGCCAAATCCTCGGAAATATTTCTTTATTAAAAGTGGATTTTCCTGCTACACCTATGTACAAACATACATACACAACTACATACATACGAGTCTGTGCATGCACGTATGTATGTATGGTATGTGTGAACTGGCAGTAAGTCGCAAACATGCTTTAATATAGCTAGGCTTTTGTGGCATTAAGCGCATCGGCCAGCTCAGCGCGGCCCGCATTGCAACATGAAAATTCGATTTTTCACATTTATCGTTGGTGCACGGAGCATGGCGGGGCTTTCAACATGTCAGCCTTTTGTGTTGCCCTTTGCGCATGTTGCGCGCACAGCGGGAGGTGCCTGCAGTATTCCTTCGCCATGTTTTTCTTCCGTTTTACGCAAAGTCATTTATTCTGTGATTTTCATTTCGCTATGCCGCAGTGAATGAAATTAAAGAAAGCAAGAAAAAAAAACACATGAAAGTGCAAAGTGCAAAATAAAAAAATGTTCGCCAAAAAAGAGGGAAGAAAAAACGAAGCAACGCAAAAATCAAGCAAACCCCGACACGCCGCATTAAGGCATTAAGTCAAAGATATCGGCTACCCATGTCACATAAGGACATCAAGGACACAGGCGTGTGCCAAATCCCGCTATCAATTGCATGATAACGAAGAATGGTGGTGAGGGCAGCGAGCGAGTTGGAAAATGGGTGCAATAAAAAGCACAAAACAAAAAAAAAAAAAAAACACACGCACACATATAAAAAAGTGAGATATTGTATAAGTAATTGCATGTAGCTGGTAATTTGTCACAAACGCTATCAAAGGACATTCGCTGGCCGCACACCCACACACACACACGCAGAATAGTGTTCTTGCACTTTGCCGGCTTATCTCCAGCACCGGAGTGACTGATTGACTGACTTTGAACGGCGCGGCGCGCTGACCGAGTTAGTCAATCCCTGCCGCTGTACGCCGTCCGTGCTGTAAATCTCACGGCAAATGCACGCGTGTATGTTTTACTTATAGCGTTAATGTCCTTCGCGTTGCACTACTATTACATCAATCGCGCAGCCAATTCTAGTTTTTTTTTTGTATCTTTTTTCCTTAGTGATTCACTCACTCACTCACTCAGTCGCTTAGCGACACACACTCACACTCCTCAAGTACATACATATATTCACTTGCAATCAGGATGAAACGGCGACGAATTCATTGTTTGCCTGTCAGTCAGCGGCCTGGCAAATTGAATTGCGTCGCGCTTAAGTGAAATTGACGATTTCAGCGTTGGCAATGGCGATGACGGCAAGGACGAGGGTGGCGGCTGCTAACCTTGGCTGATGACAACCACGGCACGGATTTTATGAAAGTTGCCTTTTTTATCTAACAACAGATACAGTGGTTCCAACAATTTTGTGTAGCACAGCCACATAGTGCCACATTTGGAAATTTATATGCTTCTAGTTAATTTCAATTATTTTGAAACTATTTACAAAATGTAAAATAATTTAACAAAATTTCATTAAAAAGTTGAACTTTTATTAAAATACATGGAGATTTTTTTTTTAAATAATGCAGTTATGTAGCTCAATCAATTTAACCTTCAAGTATGTAGCTACATACAAATTACAGTTAATTTTTGACAATTTTTTATTGACGCTCTTCCATAATTTGTTCCATTTTCTATGTGGAAGAAATTACGACAGAGCGGCAGTAAATAAAAGTTTTAAAAATCTACTTGAAAACTACACTTCATTATATAAAAATTGGATGAGCTAAAAAGCTGCATACTCAAAATAATTTTATATATTTTAAGTTAAAAATTTTGGCGAATCTTTGTTGAATTATTGTACATTTTGAATATAGTTGGAAAAATGGTTGTTTTTATGGAATAACAATTTAAATTAATAAAAAGAAAAATAAATTATCAACATGTGTCGATATTGATTGCAATATAATTGCTAAAAGCGTTTTTCACCAAATCACCACGACTTAGGTTTAACTGATTTTTAATATTCACATATAAATTAGTCATTTTGAAAATATATATCTTATTATACCCGAGAGTACTAGTACAGAAGGGTATTATAACTTTGTTTGTAACAGCATAAAATAATTGAGATAGATATAGACATATATATACTAAAATGATCAGAATGAAAAGTGGAATCGATTTAGCCCTGACTGTCTGTCCGTGCGTCCGTCTGTCCGTGGTTACATTAACTTGAGTAAAAATTGAGATATCTCAATGAAATTTGGTACACAGATTGCTCTTTGAAAAGGGTTAGTTGGTATTGAAAGTGGTCAAGATCGGTCAATAACCACGCCCACCTCCCATATAACGGAAGTTTTTGGAAAATGCAAAAACTCCGTTTTTTCGGTATTCATTACAGCAAATTGAGTGAAATTCGGTATTTGGAGCGATTTTGTACTAAAAAATTAGGTATTTATGTAATAAAAATGGGCATTGCCCCGCCCACTTATGGAAAATTTGCTGTACCTCAATAACAGTACTAGGTATCGTCACAAAATTTGGTAGACATATTTTTCTCAATATCGGTGTTATCATCGTTAAATTTTATGAAATCGGACCATAACCTCGCCCACCACCCATATAACGGAAATTTTGAAAAATGCAAAAATGTCGTTTTTTCTTTATTTATTGAAACATATTAATTAAAATTTGATATTTAGAGAGATTTTTATACAATTTTGAAAAATGGGCCACCACGTCCACTTATAAAAAAACGTCTGTAGGTATCTCAATAACGGTGTAAGGTATCGTCACAAAATTTGGTGAAAATATTGTCCTTGATATCACTAGCATTACCGTCAATAATTTTTAAAATCGGAACATAACCTCGCCCACCTCCCATATAACGGAAATTTTAAAAATGCAAAAAACTTCGTTTTTCAGTATTTATTGGAAGAAATATTGCAAAGTTTAATACTAGCTGCGATTTGAAACAAAGAAGTGGGAATTTTATGAAATAATGGTCACCGACCATACAAAAATATATCGCGAGGTTATTTAAAAATCGGTTTCGCCCGAAAATAGCTTTTCTTACTTATTTCTCCTTTTGTTTCTTAATTAAATAACTATTTCCTATTTGAAAAGCCAGATTTACAAGCAGGTTAATTATATATTTTATATTAATTTCCATAAAAAAAACCAAAAATTTAAATAAATTTTTATTTAAACTGCAATTAAGAAACTTGCAATGAAATTTTTAAAAACATTTAATATTAATCACACAAATCGTATTGAAAAGTATGTACGTTTATTAAAATATTTTTAGGAATCTCACTTAGTATCGTATTAAGTTAGTATTTTAAACAATATTCATGGACAGTGCTACTGTAAGCACGCGAAACTTGATCAGAACTGTTGAATAATTCTAAGCAACCAATCTATGTATTTGAAATCTTCATACGTTCTTCATGTTTGACACGACTTGTATCAGCCCACACGACGAATGCAATTCTGACACGTTTAATTAGAGCAACAAAACTATCGATAGTCTGATCATCAAAAATAATGTCGAATAAATTAATTTTTATTCAAAAATAAATAATAATATGTTTTTCGGTTTTTAAAAAAATGTTTAGTCTCTTTTTTTTCAAGACAAGTTTTTTTGTATTTTGACGTAAAAATAAGCAGCTTTGATAAAGTTAGGTAGGGGTATAATATCATTTCTTTTTTTCTTTTATTAAATTTTCTTTTTTTTTTTCTTTTAAATATGAACATTCTGTAGATTAAACGGTTAACATCAGACTTTGTAAAAAATTAAAACCAAAAATAATAATTTAACTTTCATTAAAATTAAAAGAAAATTGTTGTAACGATTTTTTGTAACGATTTTAATCTTGCACTCATGATGCTAAAACTTTATGGTCTATGGAACTGTAAGCTATAATGTTTTTATTTTTAATTTTTAAATACGTTTTTTTTTTTGTATATCATTTAACATAAATAAACAAAATAAATATTTTAGTGTATTTTTCTGCCTTCTTCACTTCTTAGCATTGACGTATTTTTATAGGTTTTAGGTCCTCAAAATCCGCTCACCGGATACAACATACATGCGCACATACAAATCTGCATGTGTACACTTTTATGAAGTACTTAGGTAAATACTACCAAAAAGGACACACTCATCGATAAGCGGCACACGACTACAAGGAACAAGTGCCTGTTTCACTGCTGCGCGCTCTCGCCACTTCTGGTATGTGGCAGCGTCGCGCCTGTCTAGCACACAATGCCGCCTATGCCCGTAATTGAAGTCTATTTCTGATACGGGTATTTTGGGAAAACGCGCAGACACTTGCTTTGGCTCTACTCGCAAATAGTACGAGTAGAAATGCATGCTTTTCTGCTGACGAGCACACCCTCGCCTTGGCGTTTAATGCAATTAAATTGTAAATTAAGCCTACGAAATTTAAAATCAATAGATAAATGTACTAAGCACATTTCCAGGAAGAGAACTGCCCTTAGTGACGTGGCACACATACATACATACATACATACATGTGCATAAATGTGTTTAAATACTATTGGGATTGCTTGAAAAGGACCTCACGTTACTCACCGCCAGCGGCTATGCTATGCTATTAAAAGGTTCGCAACGCATTAAAAAATCGTTTATTGCCGGAAATGAAATTACTATCTATGAACTAGACAGGGTGCAATTTTAAGCGGTAAATTGTGTTTGATGTGGGTTCGACGCAAGCGAATGGAGTAAGAGTTGAACAGCAGAGGTATAAAATTCAAAAATAGATAGAAAATTTATCGCGATTACTTATTCTAAAAAAAGAGTTCATATCAAAGTAAGTGATACCAGTTTTAATTCATATTTACATTTATATGAGTACATACAGCATACATCTACTCATAGAAAAAAAAATGTTACAAAGTTTTTAGCGATACTTTAAATATAGTGTTGCATATGCAAGCAAAAAATTAATATACTCATACATACGATGCTTAAAATATTGATACAAAATATCTTTTAATATACCATGTTTTTATAATTATTCGAAAGGGAAGAAAATAATCCTCTGGAAAGTTTGATTTTAAAGCCGTGCCACAAATTATAATACAACCACATATTGACACATTTCGACAATTTATTTTTGTTCTAATAATTAAAAATTATTCCATTAAAAAAAGATCCATTTACGCCTTTATGGACAAAATTACTAGTAAAAAATGGTCAAAACATAACACTCTTTTAAACTGTAGGTTTGAAATTTTTATGACATTATAATGGATTAACTTGGTGTGCTTATTGTATAAAATTTAAAAATGGGATTTTGTGGTGATTTTAGTGAAATTATGATATATTTGTTGCAAAATAATTTTCGAATAATTATAAGAAAAATATACTTTCAAAATGTGGTTGCTCTATAAATTGTCAGCAGAGGGAAATAATAATAATAATTTGGCACTTACACTTTATATGTAGCTTAGTGTTTGGCAAAGCTTCTTCTACCATTTGTGGTGTGCGTGCTTATATTCTACCATAAATGGAGGGACCAACAATTTTGTGCCGACTCCGAACGGCAGAACGTTTTCGATGAATTAGATTTTACTTGCCCTGGCTGGGATACTAACTATTTGGCTATAAAAGGGTTACGGCCTAAACTATTTTGTGGGCCCCAATCAAACAGGTCTTCTGTACGGTTCGCAAGAGACCTTTTCGCAATCACTACCACAAGACCACGATAAAAAACCTTTTAACTGGGCACCTTCTCGGCACTTCCAGCTTCTACATCCAAATTTTTTTAAGTAGACAGAAACCTCGTTTTTTTTGCCAATCTTTGGACTAATTTTGTGGGAAATTTTTTGGGGTTATAAAACAAATTCACCAATAAATAATCAGCCGTGCTCCCAGTTTCACATTCACAAATTTCCCTGTGTATTCGGTTTGAAATCAAATGTTTGGTGCTCCCAATTTGACATTCACGTACATTTTTGTGAATTCAATCCGAATGGTTGGTTGTATGTGAAATGAAAAGTAAATGACAAAAAGTGTTTGAATGTTTAATTAATTTCGATTGGAATAATTTTTTAAATATTCTTTGACGTGCGTAGAAGCCATTGATGACATTTCTGTATTAGTTATTCATTGAAATGTGCGTATTTTTAAGTATTTTGCTGATGACTCCTCAAAAAAGCATACATAGCTGAATCCGAAACGGAAATTTGAACAACAGCTGTTTGTGAATTGCCACTACTAATTCACTTTCACAGGAAATTTCAAAAATCTCATTGTGGAATTGAAATGTGAAACAAGAGCACGGCTGTATATTTCTTAAATATCTCAACTTTGGTTCTACTTAGCGTGTTTTTGTTTTGAAAAAAATCGTTATGTCCCGTTTTTAATAATAATATACGTTTTATGGCTGAATGTGCAGAAAACCTAGACCATAGCACCACTTAACAAATTAGTAATGAATGAAGGTTACGAATCTAAAAAAATGTGATTCAAGATGTTGGTTTTAAAAACATTTCGACACAAGCGCCACCTATCGGCACCAGCATACTTAGAATTCTTGTTGTAACTACTCATCAAAATTGGATTACATACGATCGATGTTAATTTTTACAACGGTCATGTCAACTCGCCATGGTCGTGTATGCCCAGATAGATTTATGGATGCAGACTTGTAATTTAAAATAAAGCAATTTGAGCCGTTAAGTTACTTCGTAAGTTTAGTTATTCGTTAACTCCGCATTTATAGTTCGATTAAGTTTATATTTTGTTTTATCTTACGTAAAATAAAAATATTACTTAGTTACTTAAATAGGTTGCAAACATTTTTTTTGCAGGCAAAACTAAAACGAATTAAATACTGAAAGCAGAAGTGGCCTTGTTCAAAATATTTTGTTTGTAAGGTACTTATTTTAAATGCGAAAAAATCGCTTGCACTTTAACTATTTTAAAGTAACTACCTGAAATATTATTTATTTTACTTTATTTGTAAACAAACACACAACCATAAGTTATTTTACAGTGTTTGAGCTTAAATCTAAAATCTTAAATTTAACGTTTAATATGGAGATGTTTTTGGGCGAAGAGACTTAACAAAGGTAAACAGAGGACTCTAAAATTATGAAAGTATGAAAAGGAAATACAATATATTAGGTAGTTAACTAATATAAGAATTTCAATAAAAAGCAAAAAAAATTTTTAAGTTGAATTAAAATACCTTTTTGTATGTCTCTTATAACAATTTTATGAAGAAAGTAAAAATATATTTAATTTAATAAAGAGTCTCCATATATTTTGGTTTAAAGTCATTATAGTCATTCGCAAAAAAATATTCGCGTATATCGCGGAAGACCTAAAAAAATTGAATGGTGATATGAAAAATTACATGCTTCCAAACCCAATTTTCACAAATGTATGCAATCGATCTCTTATTCAAAACGGCACTTTGGAAATTTGAGATCTCACCGACGACATTAAATTTCAAAGCGTACTATTAACTGGTGATCCTGCAGGATTAGTCTTCTTAACATCGCGTATGAGGTTCTGTCGAGTATATTATGTGAAAGACTTAAGCCCACCGTCAATGAACTTATTGGACCTTATCAGTGTATCTTTAGACCTGGTAAATCAACCACCGACCAGATATTCACAATACGCCAAATCTTGAAAAAGACCCGAGAAAGAAGAATCGACACACACCATCAACAGCTCCGTCAGAATTGGGAAGGAACTCTCCGAGCCGTTTAATATCAAACGAGGTTTCAGACAGGGTGACTCTTTGTCGTGCGATTTCTTTAACCTGATGCTGGAGAAGATAATTCGAGCAGCAGAACTAAATCGGTCAGGCGCTGGCGTACGCCGATGACATTGACATCATCGGTCTTAACAACCGTGCAGTTAGTTCTGCCTTCTCCAAACTGGATAGAGAAGCTAAGCGAATGGGTCTGAAGGTGAACGAGGGCAAGACGAAGTATCTCCTGTCATCAAATAGACAGTCGACATATTCACGACTGGGATCAAACATCGCTGTTGACAGTTATAACTTTGAAAAAGTAAAGGTCTTCGTTTACTTACGAACCAGCATTAACACCTATAATTACGTCTGTCTTGAAATCCAACGCAGAATCTCTCTTGCCAACAAGTGCTACTTCGGACTGAGTAGGCAATTGCACAGTAAAGTTCTCTCTCGACGGACAAAATCCATACTCTATAAGTCTCTCATCAAGCCTGTCCTATTGTATGGCGCAGAGGCATGGACGATGACAACATCAGATGAGAGGGCTCTTGGAGTGTTCGAGAGAAAGATTCTTCGAACGATTTATGAAACTTTGCGTCTTTGCGGCGGCGAATACAGCGTACGTTGGAACGATGAGCTGTACGAGCTGTACAAGGACGTAGACAAAGTGTAGAGGATTAAGAACCAGCGGCTCCGCTGACTAGGCCGCTTCGTACGAATAGATGAAATAGCTCCAGCCCTGAAGGTTTTTGACGTGGTACCCGCGGGTGGTAGCAAAGGAAAAGAAAGACCTCCTCTGCGTTGGAAAATCCAAGTGGAAAAAGACTTGGCTACACTTGGGATTTCTAATTGGCGCCAGTTAGCACGAGATAGGATAAGTAAGTAAGTAAGCGTGCTATTAACTTGGAATTTTGGGAAAACTGACAATAATTTCCCCCAGCATTTCACATTACAGCATGTTGTTTTACTATCAATTAAAAGCTATGGATTTTTTAATGCGCTACCCTCTTCTGACCGCTGTGTTTGAGTAGGTAGCGATGCGTGCTATTACTCGATATGCCGCTGTGTTCGAGGTTCGAATCTCAGCCAGGGCAAATAAAATCCAAATCATAAGAAAGCTTTTTTCTAACAGCGGTCACCTCTCGACAGGCAATGGTAAACCTCCGAGGGTATTTCTGCCATGAAAAAGCTTCTCATAAAATACATCTGCCTTTCGGGGTCGGCACAAAATTGTTGGTCCCTCCATTTATGGTATTATATAAAGACTTACACCACTAATGGAAGGAGAAGCTCGGCCAAACACTGAGCTATGTAGTGCAAGCGCCAACTTATTATTATTATTATAAAGTATTATGGATATGAGGGAATGAGACCAGCATTCACAAAAATACGGAAACGCTGTAGTCCTTTCAAATATGGACCCTACATCGGAAGGCTTTTGTGCTAAGATGTTTAATTACGGTTACAATATAACGGCAACTCGAATGGTTTTTAAATTAAAAAAAAAAAATAATTACATCAATGCGTGATGATTAACACTTCACGCACACAATTATCCTTAGAAACATCTTTAAACAAATATGTCAAGGCAGATTTAAATTATACGCCTTGATTTTCTATTTAATCGTTTACGCTAGACAAAAGAATATATTTTCAAAAAGAAAAACAAAATTGGCCAGTTAATTAATGATTCTTCGTAAGTGCACTTCTCCTTGATATTTAACTGACATTGTTGACCAGCTGTCGATAGTTTGTGACCGAAAAAGGACAAATATACAAAAGCACACACATACATGCATATGTGCACATATATTTACAAATGTGCCATCGAAGAGAAAAATGAGGCGTTGCTCACAAAGGTGGAATAAATAACCAGACTTAAAATGTATGAAAGTGATAAAAGTAACAAAGAACACTCAGGCATGTGCAGCCCAAAATCCGCTTAGTGCACCTACGATTATGGAGACCGAACTCCATCTGCGTCACATTGTTGCAAGATAACGTACACAAGCGCACGTCCCTACAAAAAAAAAAAAAACGAAATATTAAACAAACATGCAAGTGCGTATCAATGCATGCAACACAGCAAAAGTAACAATAGATGTATGTACATACAGATCTGGAAATTCTTTTTGCATTTTCGGGCATTCAACAATAAATTGCATGTTGCACGTTGTGTGCGATGTGTGAAAATTGTGTGCGTATGTAATAAATTACAGTTTGTGTGAAGTACAAAAAAAAAAAACAGCAATACACACACAAACACACACACACGCATTGCAATACTTTGGAAAAAGGACACAATGACTGAAAAAAATTTCGAAATAAATGCGAATCAAAGCAATTACGGTGGAGACAATGTTGTGTTAAAAGGAAAATGTTGCAGCCAGCTGAGGGGATTCATTGGCAAATGTTCTTGTTGCTGTTGTTGTTTGTGAGTTGCTGTTGCATGTGACACATTTCCGCACACAATTTTATGATGCGAATAGAAATGTGCTCGGTGTAGACGCATTTGTCGTTTGTCATTGCATAAACAAAGGCGCACAGTGGACAATAAAAGTGTGGAGTATAGAATGTGTGGTATGTATGTATGTGTGTATGTATGTGTGTGTGTGTGCAATTGCAATTCTCAGCAAGGTATTCAATATATGCACATACATTTATATATGTACATGTGTATGTGTATGTGGTTCATTCATAGCGCATTTGCACTCGACTATTAGCCATTTGTATGCTGCATAAAGTTATCCTTATTATATTGCGAACTCACATGTGTAATAACAACAACATGCAGCATGCAACATACATATACAATACCTTGCTCTTGTCTTGTTACAAGAAAGTTTATTAGCATAAATGCAACAACAAATATGTGCATACTGATGGGATAACTGAGAAAACTTGTAGCCCTCAAATGTCTTTCATATAAGTATGTATGTATGTAAATACTCGAATATGTAAGAGTATATATACAAATGTATACATACTAGGGTGTTTGACTCGGTTTTTTCAAACAGGATTTCCCCGGGTTTTTTTTTCATAAATTATTGTACGGTTTTTTTTTGAAATCTTGATTTTTCGAACATCGAATAAATCGGTTTTTTAATTTTCAAAACTGGTTTGTTTTGTAGTTGTGAAGATAAAGACTTTGATTGAAATATGGCAACACATCGAATAATTAAACCTTGGCAAATTGTACAACGCCTTTTTGGCAACAAGTCCTGCTAGCTCGCTCAATTTGCTCAATGTGAAATTAAGCAATTTGGTATAATCTCAAGTTTTAAAATTTGAGACTGTTTCAGTAACTTGGTATCATCTCAAGTCTCAAAATGAGCTAGAGATCATTGCTTTTCCTCGCAGTCACGTTTTCTTCTTTTGTTTTTATATTAATTTTTGGTGACCTGCTCATCAACAGGTTAAAATTTAGAAGCTCTTTTTTGAGACTAATGAATGCCAACTGTTTCAAAATTGTGGCTTTTTCTCTGTTAGAGACGGAGATTGCTTACTGAATCCCGGCATATGTATGAGTTGCAGATTATTGGCTCTCCTCGCTTTTAAGTTTTTATTTTTTATGTTTTGTCTTAATTTTTGTGACCTGCTTATTACCTGGTCATAATTGAAAGACTTTGTTATGACACCAATTAATGCCAACTGGTTTAAAATTGTGACTTTTGTCTATTATTTTGTCTATAACACGGACAATTTAATTTTCCAAAGATTGCATTCATAGAAATAATAGCATTTAGTAACATGTATGCGTATTGATGTAGCTTTTTTTTTACTTAGAACAAGAACCGGTTTACTCGGTTTTTTCTTGATTTAAAAATTAAGAACCGGTATTTTTCAAATTGCTATTTTTTAAAATATTAATTCGAAAACCGGTCGAGTAATCGAACACCCTAACACATACATAATATATTCCCTTTAAGGATGTCCTAATTTTAGCAGCTCATTCAATTTTCTGTTCTAAAAAAATTGTAATACGTTAACATTTTGCCAATCGGTAAAAATTACGTATACCCAGCAGAAAATTTATAGCTGTTTCTTGTGAATTTTAATTTATTATAACAGTATGAAAAGTAGTTGGAACAGTCTATCAATGCTCATGTCTTCTCTAATAATATTTTGCGATCACATGTAGGTGGCACTCCAGCTGCCACTGAGTTTCATCTGTAGTTCGAATCGAATATACATTTTATTCGAATGTATAGTGCATTAATTTTTTGAATCATTCGAATTCGAATAAATTTTCTGTCAGAGCGAACTGCGGAAAATTTTTGTCACCAATCAATTGGTTCCGATTTTAAAAGATTTTGTTTGCCAAAGAAACATTTTCTAGGCTGGGGGATATGTTTAAATATTTGCGTTTATCTAGCAGACATCTTTTTTGTGTGCACAAATGTGCTTCTATGGATTAGTTCAGGCAGATATCAAGACTTTCTCAGGACTAGTTAACGGTAGTAAAGGATCATTTAGTAACAGTTTCAAGACCTCTCAAGGCCCATAGCGGGCCTAGCCATGAGATGTTCATGACTTTTTCGAGACTATTTCAGGAGAAGTTTAAAATTTGATGTATATTGGAACGATTTTCCATCATCTCTTCTCAAATTTGGTTTTGTGATATACCGGTTTCGGTACCGTTGTGCCATCTTCAGTGTCGTTTTCGTTCTGCTTTCAGAAGAAAATTAAATTACAGAAGTTTTAAACTTTTTCGGACCGGTTTCGGCACCTGTTTAAAATTTTAACAGGCATATTTCGGGACTAGTTTTGGAGTCAATTTAGCGAACTAAATATTTTAGTAATCTAAAGAATTCTACATAGAAGCACCTCAATAAAGTTTGAACACCTTCAATTATTCTAGGAAAAGTCAACCTAAGTAACATTGCATTCCTCTGAAAAATTTAATGTAGGATTTGGCTTTGAGATACAGAATGGGAAAATTGATTTCTACCACTTGGACAGAGGTACAATTAAACCGAGACTCCTATAAAACAAAAATGGCAATGCACAAAACTGAGTTTGGAAATATTAAAAGATGTTCATATAAGAAATATTGAATATTTAAAATTTGAATGTTCTGGAGAGCAGTATTGAATTTTTAAAAATATTAATAAAAACATAATAACACTTGACTACCTTAATATTTACTTCCAAATTTTTCAATAAAGAAACATTATTTTCATTTAGTTCCGCACATTTTCGATTAGTCTAATGTACATTCAAGTGCATGTTTATACTGCAATGTACTTTCCGTCTGTGTTCGTATATTTATGACTGGGCTCTTATTCGATTGCCTTGTCCGAGGGATTTGTTGGTGTTTTTTTTTTTTATTGGGTAGAAGGGCATAGTATCCGATAGAGTTTTATCACTGCCTGTGGCCATTGTTACAATTCCCATGGTATTTTTACTCAACTATGTATGTATTGCACAGGCGCTCATAACTGAGCACACATGCATGTAATTTATCCTACATGTACTTAGTAAAAAGCTCGTTTGCTTTTCATGTTTATGTCTTCTTACGCCCGTCAAGCATTTTAACAACTACCAGTCACATACACACATACATACCGGTATGTTCATAAACGCACATACACATATTCATTGATTTATATGTATGTATATATTTTTATATATGAACTCGTTTCTGAATGAACCATGTAACGACAAAATGCAAAGTTTTCATAAAAAATATTTAAATATAAAAAAATCATAAAAACGTGTATGCAAAATATTTAAAAAATCCAAAATACTTTTTATAATCTACTATTGTTATAGAGTTTGAAGCTGGTTTTTTCTGGAGGCATAACGATTAATAGCAATAAAATAAAATAATTAATATAGAGCAATGAAAAAATGTTTTCATCTCCTAAAATGAAATACGTTAGACAAAACCCCTTTTGATTACTAAATATTTGGGCTTTTATTTTTTATGTTTTGTCTGGACGATTATTTCTCAATGCGAACTTTATTTGTCTTCTTTTAGGAGTTATTTATTTTCTTTTTGTATCTGAAAATGTTTTGTGATATTTCGGCTTCTATAAAAATATCTTTACAATTTTAGAGTAAAATGTTTGAATAACTCCGTTTGTCACTGCGTATGAGTGACCAATTGGCATGTAAAGATAAATGGCATATTTTCACTTAATCAAATAGAATATCATTAAATTATTTAGTGAAATAAATAAATAGAATAAATTTCAAAATTTCAATGACAAATTGTATTAGATAAAAAATGTAAAGTTGAAAATAGTCACTTAAATGATTAGGTTAGAAAATTATTAATATCAATTAATGCAATCCTTCTCGAGTGAGCTTTACCTGACACTTGCTTCAAATGTTCGATATTTCGACTGGCACAAAGTTACATATTTATATTCAAAGTATCTTTTTTATTAGAAAATCTATAATTTTAACAATTTATTTATAAAATAAAGAGATTTACAGCATCAGTTATGTTTTATATATTGCTTCCAACCGTTATATGTCAACTAAAAATTAATAAACTATTTACAAAAATACGAACTACATAAAACTAATTTTAGAATTTCTTGAAGTTAGCAGTTTCTTGTGATTAATTTTTGTGGGAAAATGTGCAAGTGTAATGTGGCATTGATTTTGAAGATTTTATAATTGACTCTCCACGAAATTTATTTTATATGGATAATATTAATTATGGGTATGTCGCTTTTTTTAAGAAATTTTTTTTTTTAATTTTACTGTTCGCGGAAATAAATCGTGTAACAGCTCTGCCAGGTTTGAGGCTCAGTAACAAATGTTGAAGTAAATAAAGATCTTTGCAAAATTATCTCTCATGACGAATGTTAAATTTAAGGGCACTTGGAATATACTTCAATGAAAAGTAATTGGAAAATTACGCTAATAGTGAAATATTACTTGTTTGGCATTGTAAGTGAAATTAAACAAAATTTAGAGTTGAGTGTTTTTGTTCACAACCAGTAGATATAAAATTACAAAAGAAAGGGGAGAAATATGTTGAAAATAGATATGCATGTGTATGTATGTATACATGAATGACCCTACAAATCTGTATATATAGAGACATAATAATAAAGAAATGTATGTGGCGTTACCAGCGAAATGTGCTTTGATAAGTGTCTGCATAAAGTGATGATAAGTTTTTATGCCGACAATGCAACTTTTACTATGAGAGATTTATATATTTTGTCAGCCATTTGGAACCAATGAACATCCTTAGAAGTAACTACATATGACTATTTGGATAGGAAAAGAGCATGCATATGTATGTACATATGTTTCAGAATTATAAAAGATGTTGAATGTTCAAAAATTACTTACTGATATTCAATTGTTGAAAATTGCCTTATTTAGTTTTTATATTTGTACTTACCAATCGAGGATATAAAATTGTGTTTGAAATAAAATTTATTGCAAGTAATGCCAAACGATACTTAATGAACGAAATACAATTTTATTATTAATTGCTAAATTTACGGTTTTGCACAGAAAAAAAAAACGGATCATTACTTTAACAGAATAACTATGAACAACTTTCCAGAGCCTAAGTTTGTGTGTATGACACTCCGCTCTACAAATCACTACCGCACATACTGATAGACTTGCATATATCAGCTCAGGTTTCAGCTTCACCTCCTTAAATGTAGGACTGAACGAAGGCTCCCCAAAAGAATACATATTTTTTAAATGAAGCCGTCGATTATTTTTTTTTGCCAAACTATCTTGAAATTGCGTGCATTAAGATAAGGAAATTCGCTCCTAAAATTTCTGTTTCGAGAAATTGAAACCTATTTAAATAATCATGAATAATGTACTAATTTTAATGTTTAATAACTAATTACATTTATTAATTAATTTTTTTTTTAGTTTCCTGATTAATAATTGATTGTTTTTAACTAATATTTTTTGATGCTTATAATATAACAATTTCACTAATTTAAATTAACTCGTTAAGTCTAAATTAAAATTGTAACTTAGTAAATTATTTAGTACACCGCAACAGATTAAAAATATGAGGAAAATAGCACCCAAATAATATTATTAAACATGTTCGTTCTATTCAATCGTTTCTTATATTGTTGTTAGGCGAGATAAGAACAGCGACATTAAGATCCATTGAGGTCAACGTTTCTTCTATAAAATTCATAAATTTTTACTGTTTAGCGAATTTGGTTTCAGTTACTTAAAATTAACTTATACAAATTTGTATGCCAAAAACAGCTTCATCAATTCGAAAAATTAATGAAGAACAATCAAATAGTCGAAAACACTTAAAAACAAGATATAAAAATACGCAAATAATTTTAAATACTGATATGATTAAAATATATTAATATGCTTTTTTTAAATATTTCATTGTTTTTTATTTTGTGATTATTTTTGAATTTTTTAATGTGATTAATTATTAAGTGTTGGATTATGTAGAAAATTAAAAAAAAATCATTTAAAATATAAAAGTTAAAAAAAAATAATGATTACAAATCGTAATGGTATTTTAAAAGCGCTTCGTAAAACTATTTACCTAAGCATTACTCTTTAGTTGTAGCAGCAGAAATCCTAAGCCTTGGAAATTGAGATTTTGTGGGTTTGCTTAAATGATGGCTAAGGGCCAGATTTTCAGTGCTGGTTTAAACTCAGTTTAAACTAAGTTTAGTTAAACTCTGCTTGAAGTTAGTTTTTAGTTTTCTTGAGCTCAATTAAATTTGTTGCAACCAAAACGAAATAATCAGCACGCAGCTGATAAGTTAAACTAAGTTTAACTGTGCGCAATCGGCCGTTTAAACTCAGTTTAAACTCCGTTTAAAGTTGACTGAAAAACTGCATACTGAGTTTAAACTTAGTTTAAATGACAAACAGAGTTCAACTTGCACTGAAAAACTGGCCCTAAGAAATTTAAAAATTTGAAGAAAATATTCCCAACTTTAACTTGTCTTTAAACGTTTTTTGTTATAGAATTAAATATGTTAAAAAAAAATATAAATTTTATTAAACGAAGCACTTTATAGTCAAAACCTTACAATGTTTGCTGCTATTTCAGCTTACTTTATTTAATAACATATTTTATCTTACTTTTTTATTATTTTGTTGTTGTTCAAGCGCTTCTACGAAAAATGATATGTTCATGCTCAACAAAATTGTATTGACCAATGAAAATACAAAATATGTATATTCACTCGAATTTCAACTCACCTTCGTGAATTGCAAATGCCCACAAGCGTATCTGCCATTTTAGCCCACTAAGCTGTCAGTTGTGCTTATCGGTGATTTTAAGCCCACACTAAACCGAAAATTATGTAATGGAAAAGGGCAGCTGCCAGAAATCCAATTTCATCCCAACAAACCGAGGTCCGACCGAACAAACGTTGTGCAAAAACAAAAGAAAAACAAAAGCAAAAACATAAACGAAAATATGTGGCATGTTCGTAATGAGTTACAAAAACCAAATATTTACAAATATATATATGTATGTTACATACATACATACATATGTATGTACATATATAGGTATGTATGCAATTAGAGAAATACATATTTTATTATCTATACGAATGCCTCTGTTTATATGTATGTATGTATGTATGTATAAACGTTTGTGTGTGCGCATTTGATTTGCGAAGCTAGCAATAATTCACTGAAAGCAAACAAATACATGTAACAAAAGCAAATATTTAATATGAAAATATTTTTGCCGAAAATATCAAATAAAAATTGCATACTTTAAAAAGGGAATAGATGAAATGATGCAAAAGCAATTTTATTGATTTAATCCACAAACCGAAATACACTTGAAACAATAAAGAGTTTTTTAATCACGCGCACATTTAATCGAGTCATGGAAAAGCCAATGGCATATAAATAAAATATATGTACGTGTATATGTAAATGCAACGGATATACATACATATGTATGTATGAATAGAGGAGATGCAAAATTGGTTTGTGCGTTTAAAAATATTTGCTTAAATGTATTTATCTACGTTTGTATATTTATTTCCAGATATGTATGAATGTTTGCTAGTCCCTTTGGGGCAAAAACTGTAATCCACAAGCTAACAAAACAGATTCGAATACAAAAACAATAAGACAAATGCATGTATGTATGTATGTATATGCGTGTATTGTAAAATGCCACATGCACATGCACGTTTATCTATGTTTTTGCATCTCAAATCAGCATACTGTTCTACAATTTCAAATCACACAACAGATTTGCTGTGAATAGTCTGCAAATGTACTTGTGTATGTGTGTGTGTATGAGCATGCTTTGCCGCTAGTTAAGTTGTTGGGCTTTCGATTTGATTGTGTTCTATTCCTCAATATATTTCTTTATTTTAGTGCATACCATACCGGACAGTGTTGCCAGATTGGACTATATTTTTTATCATTTTCAGTGAAGAAATTTCAAAAAACCTTTTTGGCGTTTTATGTAAGATATTGCAGAATTATTTTATTTAAATCATTTCCATTTAATAGTTTTTAACAATATTTACTTTTGGTAATCCGTTTGGTGTGGTTTTTGAACTAAATATACATTTATATATTTATTTGTTTATTTAATAATTTAATTTAACAAATTCAGGTCTTCTTAAGTTTTGTTTATTTTTAAAGCCTATTTTATATGGAGAATATTCATTTTTATGCTTAAGAATGAGGAATTATATGTTTCAAATGCAGATTTTCATTACAGCTAAATTAAATCTAATAATACGTAATTTAATTAAATGACGCAGTATATGTGGAATTAACCAAATTGTTTCATTGTGTTGAAAATTTTTGGAAAAAAAAAAAGTTTAGGCCTTGTAAGATTTTGTTACGACTTAGTCAAGGCGAACTTAGTAAGGTGGCCTTAGTAAGTACCCTACAAGAACAGTGCCGGTCAATTTATCGTACATCTGATGGGCAGTGGCTGAAAAAATTTTGTCAGCACTTAGAACAAAGTTGCTATCAGTTTCTTAGGGCCACTATGCAAAAACTGATGTCAACAAATGTGTACGTGTGATATTGTATTTCCTTTAACACATTAATATTACCGAATAGACATACATATAGCTCTACCGCTCACTCTCGTTCTTTTTACTGGGTCAATGCTCCCTATAAAAACATCAGTACTGAAATTATTCCTTTATTCCTACATCAAATGGTATTTCCGTTTTTATTTGATTAAAGTATTTTTATTTTTTCAATTAAATTTTATTGATTTACTACAAGCTAATAACTTTAATCATGATAAAAAATTAAATATATTTTTGATGAACTACTTTTTGCGCAGAACTGCTTTCTGCATAAGCCCCTTTCGTCCGTCCTGAAAAAAATATCCCTGACCAGACAAACTACGGCTACTCCATCAGTATTTTTCGCGCAGAGCTCTTTCATGTTTTATATTAATTTAAGAAATTCTCTTTTCTTTATAATTAGCATTTAGAAAAGCTATTTTTTGCATTTAAATTTTATCTTTTATAAAAACACGACGATTTAAAAGTTTTCGCAACTATACACTTCAGAGTTTCTTGAATACTACTCGCCATTTGAAAAACTTCTATGAAGTTATCGGATGTTTCTTTCTCGCATATGCGGAATCAGCCTAAATGGCCATTGTCTCTTTTGTGCAACTATTAATGACAACTATTTTACCGGTCATCTTACGGTCAGTAAAGATAAACATGAAAACTTCGTAGTTTCATTCTCGCATATATGCAACCCTAGTAATCGTAGCAAGTTGCGAGTGTCTCTTTTTGGCAAGCACCATGGTAGTCATTTTACCGGTAAGCTGACAGGCAGTGCTGATTTTATGAATGAGAGTGTATTGGTAATTCTGCCAGCATGTTCTTGTAGCTCTAGCACAGCAAATGTCAAAAACAACACTTAAAAATTTATTCGAAAAACAGGCATAATTTTAGGTTCTGAATAATACAACAAAACTCAGAGAAAATCATCAACATTTTGGTTGGGAACTATTTTTATGGAATGCTGGCAACGCCGCTCACAGATAAACAAACACTTTGGATTCTTTTAGATTTCGTAATTCGTGCAAGTTTTTTGCCAATACTTGTGTCATTTTACAGCTCAATAATGTGCTTGAAATTTTGTTCACATACATACATACATACATATGTAAGTGTCTGAATGCATGCATTTTTAAGTGTTGTTGCATGCACATCTGTAATTCTAATAAGCGGCATCTCATTCAGTCTTTGTACCTCCAGTCATTCAGCTACCACCCTCAGCTATTTGAGTTTTGTGCGAAAACTCTTGAAAGTATGATGACCCAATAGAAAATGGAGCGCATCAACAGCACTTAAGAAGCGGTCAAATAAAAGGGCTGACAGACGGGGGCACTTATGCAAATAAACGAGCTCATATGTATATCTGCATAATACTTTAGCCCTGGCAGGCGACACTTATCTGCATTTCGACATCAGCTGATTTGACAAACGAAATTGAGCTGAAAATGGAAAGTAGGGAAAATAAGTTTGGCAGCTAATTAAATCGCAAAAAATCAATATGAATTGAAAAGGTGAAGAGCAATATGAGGCAATGTATTCCACCTCATAAAATTGTGGCTATCTCAGTGTTCGCTTTGGAATATAAATTTTTGCAAGTCTATAGGATGCAGTACTGCTGGTGAAATTGTTGTGGATTTGTGTAATTTTCTGTCAAAAGTGTCAGAATTGCAATATTGAAATCACAATATTCAGTACTTATGCACATAATTTTCGTGCATTTATACGAGTGCTTATGCGCATTTGGAAGAGGATTACTACTTATCTAGATAACCCTGCCCGACTGTCAGCCCTATAAGTCATGAAGCGCAAAGGTGATAATTTTCCCTGCGAAGAGTGCGGAATTTAGCTTTAGCATGTCATTTCGATTAAGCGCTTCCTTCTCGCTTCCTACAATGCGCTTTGGATGCCCTTCTTCGGGTTTACTTTGAAGTGTATCTCAATTGTGTTCACACTCCTGAAAAGAGCTTTACACTGTCTACTCAACAGCGCAGCAAGGATTGCGCCTAAAAATTTCCGACTGGGTACGTGGGTACGAGCTTATGTGTGTGTAAGTGTGTAAGTGTATGTGCTTGTTTAGAATTTACCCGAATCATTCGGAATCGACATACATATTTTGGGAGCTGAAATTGTGTTTTTGCATTTAATGCATTCAAGTGGAATTGTTAACGTTTTCCCAATATCTTTCGATGCTCATCCAAAAAAGTTCATGCGTGAGTGAATATGTATCTATGTATGTGCGTATATATGTACGTACACATATTTGTATGTGCCGCTGCTTGTGCATATATTGTTTTGTTTTGCGTATTAAAATCGTTGCATTTTGCATTTGTTTGCAACACTCTTCTTGTGCAGACAGTTACTTTTTGAATGCACAATTTGTCGGTTCGTGACCTTACATAACCGCTTAGCATGGTGCCCGGCTGGAAAACGAATAATTGATAGATATAGAAAAAAATAATTGGAATGAAATTTCAAGGAAAATATCCATTACGATAACAATATCTGCCGATAAATATATCAATAGAAGATACATATACTCTCTGTTTCCATATTTTAGCATAAACACATTTTGACACATTTGAACAGTTTATTTATTCCCCAATTATTTAAAATACATTTTATAAAAAATACAGTAGAGACTTATCAACATTTTATCAAAATTTCGAATTTTAAAAGAATTTTTATTTCGGATATGCAGATATATAGCTCATCCAGTTTTAGTACAGCAAAGTGCAAGTTTCCAAAAACCTGCATACTCAAAAATATTCTAATTTTTTTTTTTTAAATTTGAAATTTTTAAGAAATTTTGTTAGGTCATTATATGTACATATTTTTATAGTTTTTCTAAGAAAATGAAACATAGTGGATGAATGATTTAGTTTGAGGAAAACTTGAGACACGGGTTAAGAAAGCAATGAAAATCACTGAGAGAATAAATGTAAAAAAGCAATGCCAATGAATTAATCGATAGCAAAGCAAAAATAAACGAATATTCAATCGATAATAATAATCCCAAAGAATTTGTAACTGAAATAAAATTATTTAGCTTTTGAATTTTCAAATTCATTATAGACGACTCATCTAATAACTCAACTAGAGAAAATAATAAAAAAGTTCTAAGTTTTCAACTAAAAGGTATCATATTAAATAGCAATACATACGAGCAAAAAAGACTTCTGAAAGCAAATATTTCTCTCTGGTCAATGCTGGTTGTAAATGTTCTAAGCCCGAACGTCCTTTTTTTTTTTTTTTGTTGGAATCAGGCACGAAACAATGCTGGTTGTAAATGTTCTAAGCCCTACCGTCCTTTTTTTTTTTTTTTGTTGGAGTCAGGCACGAAACAACGCGTGCAGAAAACAGCACTCAGACTACATGCCGTCCATTGTACTGTTTTCATGTTCCTTTCAATCTGTTTTAAATCTGCAGGATTTACGAATAAATCTTAGCAGATTTTGGGGTGTCAAAGAGCTCAGGTCTTCGTCTCTCAACACGTCGCGACCAAATGCCTCATACCTAGTTCTAGCAAAGGCAGGGCAAAAGCACAGAAAGTTTTCCGCCGTCTCTTCCTCTTCAAAACAGGATGGGCATATGGAGTTGTCATGTACGCCTATCATTGTCAGGTGTCTATGCCACGTGAAGTGACCGGTCAACAGTCCAACAAGTTGCCTGCAGTCTTGCCTGTTAAGCGTGAGCAAGTGTTTTGATAGTCCTTCTGAGATTGAAGGTAACATGAGTTTTGCCCATCAGCAACCTCTCGACGCCTCCCAGTCATTGCTGAGCAAAGTATTCACCCAGTTTCTGATGGTGGCATCGATGGCCGAAGGTGGGAGTGCTATAGCTGGTTGCGGGCCAAGAAGGAACACCTGATCCGAACCAATTCTGGCCAAATGGTCAGATGTCTCATTACCAGGTACCTCCGAGTGACCAGGCACCCAGAGTAAAGCAAGTTCATTATGTTTACCAACATTGTTCAGTCGGGACTTGCATTGCCGAACTAGTTTGGAAGTAGTTAGAGGGCTGGCCAATGCCTTGAGTGCAGCTTGGCTGTCTCTGCAGACACGTATACTCCTCCCCCTCTACCTACTTTCCACCACGTAGTCCATGGCTATCCATAGAATTGCAAATACTTCGTTCTGGAAGACCGAGACATATTATCCAAGAGAAATGTGAAGCTTATCCTCATTTTCTTCTATAAAAACTCCAGATCCTGACCCAGAGTCCATTTTGAAGCCATCAGTTAAGATTCGACAACGTGTAAGACCGGGCTCAGTGTTGGCATTAAACCTAGCATTCAGCCTCAGGGAACTCAACATTATAGAGTCACATCAGCAAAGAAAACGGTGGCGTACTATCCTTTGGCATTGAAAATACGCAAGTGTCCATATCTCTGCAGCCAGCAATTTCCACCTCGCCCCACTCCGTTTTATACCTATATCCGTTTCTTTTAAGTCTGCAGGTTGCCTTTAAGGCCTCCCCACGTATAAATATACAAAGTGACGGTAAGTGCAGCAATGCGTCAAGAGCAGCACCAGGCATAGTAGAGAATGACCTTGTACAGCACACGGCGATTGTTATCTGAAGTTTAGCAAGCAGGTCCCCCACGCTATTAATTGAGAGTCTGCTCCACCATGCCACTGAAACATAGCTGATTATGGGTCTGATCATGGAGGTATATATCCAGAGGATACACTTTCGTTATAGACTCCACGTTTTGCCGAATACCCGTTTACACTGCCAGAAATCAGGCAATGCTTTAGAGGTCTTTTGCTCAACGTGAGGTTTCCACGAGAGTTTTGCATCCAGAATTACTCCTAGATACTTTACTTCGGGAGAAGTCTGAATTTTGACTCCCTTAAGTGTGAGGGAAGGACTCCTCACAAAATGTTTAACTAAAGCAAGCTCAAGATCGACTGAAAGTTCTTCCTCTCCCGGAAGGGAGAAAGCCGCAAGGAACCCCATTATGATTGAGTTGTTTCGTACAGAAAGCAAATAATGCGACCAATTGTAAAGCATATACAGGGTGCGGCAGTGAAATCCGTACAAATTTCAATTTGATTTTCATAGTTCCGACAGAGGTCGCGTTTGAGGTTCTTCAACGACATGGAAGAGCGCCGAGATCGACTGTTTATGATGTTGTGGCGAAATACTATGCTTCGGAGAAGTCTGAGGAAGGTTCCGCTAACTCGGCAAAGAGTTCTAATTCGAGGGAATGGGTGTCACGAACTCTGGCGGTCGTGAAAAAGCTCAGGAGCTAATTTCGGAGGATCATGTCACAAAATAAGTTTATCTGAACGTTTTAAAGCGCGTTGTGGTAGCGTGAATGGTAACTGTGGCCGCGTGGAGGGAATATGTATTTCCATAGGACGGTGCACCGGCTCACACAAGCCATTTAGTCCAAAACTGGCTACTTCTTGAGCAGTTAGAGATTATTATAAATACTTTATCGTTAATGCAAATTATTTATAGCAAAACTCCTTTACAAATAACACAAATTTCCAACTAGGCTCCTTGATATTTCTAACAATTTACCAACAATTGTGCGCATATTGCATCTTACGATTGAATCGATTTCAATGATTCATTTGCCTTGTCCTTTGCTTTTATTGCCCTACATTGTAGTCAGATATATAAATATATACACACACATACATACATATCTACCCTACCTAACGAATGCAATACATAACTACATTGCATTGACCTGGAGGAGTTGTTTTTTTATTGTTATGAGTGCCCAGCAGTGATGCTGCTGCTGCTATTATTAACCAAAATTGTTTACATAGTTTTTGTGTACGTTCTTGTTTTATTTAGGTTGGTGCCGTTGTTGTTGTTGCCATTGCCATTTCTAGTATTTGTCATTTTCATTTGGGTTTTCATTTTCATTTGACTGAGTTTTCGATGTGCCACTATTGATAGATTCGTAGATCGATGGATGGCTGAATGGTAATGAAAGTGTGTGTGTGTGTTCTTCAGGCCTTTCTTGCTCCAGTGGCAGCAATTCAGTATCGTCAGCTAGGCTCTTCTTCGTCTACAGCGCTCTACTTTTAGTTCTCTTCGTGCATTCTTCTTCTGCTTCATGATTGAGTGGAATAGTTTGTCTTTTTCGGAATTTTTATTATGATGCCAATGTTAAGTTTTGAGTTTTTTTTTTTTTTTTTTTTGGATGAGATTCTTTCGTCGGTGCGGCAGATAAACACAACAATAACAATAACAACAACAACAACAACAACAACAACAGCAGTTATACATACATACAACGAATTAGATATATCTGTGAATTTTCAAGCCGTTTGTCTTGCTGCTAAGTATTTGCTTTGCTTATTTGTAGTTCGTTTCCGATGCCAAGTGGGCACTTGTGGCTAAACATACAGAAGTATATACTTCAATATATTTATGTATGCGGCTATTATCTATTTACTTAAAGCGCACCTACACAAATAGTTCTTACTTTGTCGATTTTAATTATTATCCCTTATCAATGGCACCTGAAATGTTTGCTGAGTAAAGTTACCACTAACAGAATGAAAAGCGAAAATTAGGTCCGTCACCCCATCACAGGCCATTTACAGATCGCCAAAGGCGATAATTGTTTCACCATGGACTGTGAATGTTTACACAAACACATACATATGGGTATAATACACTTAAATATAAGTATATATGTATATATATGTATGCCAACAGGGAATCGGAGCGCTTAAGTACTAAGAAACTTAAGCAATTTTACTCGTTACTGTTTGCACACGGATTTAGTATATAACCTGAAGTTACGAGCCGAAGTAAATAATTCTCACTCCACTGACCAACCTTGCAAAAATATCTGTGTTCATATCTATTCACTGCTGCTTATCTGACTCGGTTTTATTTCATTTTCAACATAACCACAATTTCACGATAGCAATTGCTGTTACTCGAATGCCTTTGAATGCTTTTTTTTTTTTTTTTTTTGTAACAACTCCCTAGTTGCTGATAAACATAAAAATCTAACGATTTAATGGAAGTGCATTGAGTGCGAAACTCTGTGCGCGTGTGTGTCGACTGGAGTGGTTAGTTTGGTGTACTCGCGCCAAGTATTCAACCGTTGAGTGTTGAATGTCAGTGGAATCATTAAAGCATCGTCGCCATCGCAGCGGTCTAAGACAAGTGTCACGATAAGAAACAACCCTTAGGTTCTATGTCCGCTGAACGTTTGCAATGCCGCTATATATTCGATTTCTTCGAGCTCGATACCTGATACCGCACAGTGTCTTAATTTCATTCTGAGAGTGGATTGATTAGAGGCAAGTGTATGAGGAACACATACATATTTGATTAAATGTCTTGTTGGTGGAAGAAGCGAAAATAAAACTACTTAAATTTAAACTTTTTTTGTATCAAAGGTCACAATCGAACAGATACGATAAAGAAGACGCTGTATACAGAGACCTCACTGCGTTCGGACGCAACGCGAGTTGTGTAAGAGCGATATCAGGAATTGAAAAAGTTGGCGAGACGTATGATTTAGTTATACTCTACAAGTTCAACAACACAATATGTCGTTGTCGTGAAGTTGATCAAAAGGGAAAGTTTAACTGGCAACATTATCCAGATCTTAACTAAGCCAAACTAACGTGCTGCTCCTCCATTGTTTCGATTGTTGTTGGACTCTTAAGAACGCATTCACAGGACGAGAACCTAAGAAGGTGAAAATGAGCTCTGGGTATAAGAGGTTATTTTATATACTTCTGGACAATGACCGTTAGTTAGTAGAGATACTTGTGATATGTTTAGGAGACGGCTACTGAGGTCCCTTACTGGCAGCCGGCAATCGGTCACTGTACGGTGCGCAGCGCTTTGCCACGTCTTTCGTCTCGTTCACTTGGTTGTACTCGTTCCAGCGGCCCAAACTGGCGCCACGTTGTCATGAAACGACCGAAAAATTGCCTTGTAACGAGTATGTTGTCAGCAATGTTTCACTGCTTTTTATCCAAGTCGTTTTGTGGCTCTAGCTGCGAGCGCTGATAAGGAGACCAGGCTGTCAAAGGTTACATGCAGGATCTTCGCTTTCTACCTGTCGAAATAGGGAGAACATCGATGGGAATATTTAAATTAGCTCAAACTTATTCGTCCAAGTCCTCTGCGAGTTCAATTAATTAATCCATTTTTTATCGTCAACATACTGGGAAGCATAGAATGTTAGATGCTGTTTCGAAATGAACAAGTAACAACGAAGAGGATTTACGTTACTAAGGATGTGTCTTTGTTTCATGCTCAGTAGTTTTAGTGATTGATTGCCTTGGGATCGAAATGACTTTAGAAGTGCAAAATCAGATGGAAATGTATCATTACATTTACTTTCCAATTTATATCTTCAATTATCCTCAAGCCATTGACAAAAAATTTTCGATGCTGAAATTGAAATACAATGATTTTATTATCTCGAACTTAACGGTGGTTTCTAGTTGTTCTCAAACCTTTACAACTTTTATAGCATATAATCTATCTATTTACATATACCCTGCTTATATTTTTACTCTCAAGACTTTAAGAAAACTAGTTCCAATGCCTAGTATAGCTTTCTTTAGCCATGCTAGCTTGCATATTTAAATTTTTTTATCTTTTCCCAAACTGCTATCCAATAATAACGTCTTCAAAATTTGTTGTTTACCGTATCACTAAGAATTTATAAACTCTTTTTATTTTATTTTTTTTATACTCCACATTTCGCCGACCACTGTTCATTCACAATTCGCCGACCACTGTTCATTCACCCGTCCAATCGCCGAATGGTTTTGTGCGATTCGTTACGCTGTTCAAGAAGATTTACATAAGTTTATGGAGCGTGTTGAAGGCAAACGAAATAAATTGCAGCGAAATCCTATTAAGCCATTTCAGCAAGAATTCAGCTTGTACTCGCCAAACTGGGACCACCGGTACAGTTGAGTGGATGAATTGTGGGTGCGAGGACAAGCGGAAATCAATAAATTGTTGCAAAAGGATATTGCATTAAGGGACAAGGATGCCAGCGAAAAAATAGAAAATAATAATGGCTGTATAAATATCAAGCGCAGTAATAAGATGTGCGCCGCGCTCAGTCGAGCGTTGAGGTGCCGGGTAATTTATACTAATTCGAATATCAAATACGCTCAAAGCGAAAGGCGTAAGAGGTAAATGGAGTAGGAGTTACTCCTCAACAACTTATGACAAGCAAAGGAAATTGAAGCAGAGCAACGAAAAAATGTGGAAAGTTAAAGTTTATCATGGAAAAAATATCCATTGCAACTTGTATATTGATGTTTCTCAAATACGAAAATTCTGCATTAGCAAAATGTTTGCTAAAATCACAAAAAAGTTTATGGCAGCGTTTGAACTCTCAATAATGAATTGTTTACATTTTTTTCCATTTGAATTTATCCTTGGGCTGCACTTGACTGACAAGCACTTCGATTGGGAGTATCTGTTTTTCTACTTCAAATCGCCTGAAGTGCTTAATGCATTTTCCGGCTTAGAAGTTTTTTTTTTTCGATGCTTTTCTAATCTCAGTTCTTGTTGATACACATTTTTTTTAGGGTTTCACATTCATTCATTTCGCCAGCCACAAATACCAGTTCATGCATGAAAAGTATCGTCAGTCAAGTGCAACGAAAAACAATTAAAGTGAGTGTATGATTGAGTGCAATACCAGATAAAATTTTCAAATTTCAACATTGAACACGCAGCCATAGAGTATGTAGTAGCGTAAATAACTATGTTAGTGTGTGTATTTGTGAGGATGCATGCATGTAAGAGTGCTTATGCATGTGAGTTTTTCGAATTTCCAAATATTTTCCATAAGTGTTATCGAGTGGCTTTCGGGGACACAGACGCCGCCACACAAGCAGCCTCAACTCAAAAACTCTGCAGCTGTAAGGCACTTAGGCGCACGAATTTTCAACTGATGCTTATTTTTCCTATAAAATTTTGTGTAACATACTAATAAAAGACAGGAAAGTATTAAAATGCATTTATGTGTGTGCGTATATCTACAAATTTATTGGCAATTTTACACACGTACAGATGTGTCTGGAGCATAAGTTCCTTTTATGATAAGTGAAAATTACATGAAGTCAATAATTTTTGGAAATTTTAATACTACCTAAACACCGAAGGAAGCATGCGAGTGGAAGAAAAGCATAACTTGCATACCCAGCAGACAATAAAAAGTTCAATAAAACCGAATGCTATAAGCTTTGGGATTTTTCGCTTTTATTTTGACAGAGCTTTTAAAATATTCGCAACCTTCAGAGAAACAAACTCATTTATTAGGTTGATAAATAACTAAATCATTATCAAACTGTTAAGTTATATTTACATAACTTGAATGTAAATTGGACAGTTAAAAGGCACAAACTTCGCTTAATTTTACGATTACTCTTATTGAGATCGCCGAAAATTTCATTTCGAAAAATTAAGCCCTTGGAGAATATAGCACAGACTATAGACCCAACAGAGGAGTCAGTAGATGAGACTAAAAAGGAGATCTGTGAGTGCCTACTAGAGGCATACGCGCGAGAAAGATGTTCGTTCTATCTGAAGAGAAAACTTAGACTCGAATCATAACCTTGTCGCAGCTAAAGTCCGCATGCGTCTCTCTGCTCTGAAGAACGTCGGCTAAGTAGCGCAACGAAAATTCGCCGTCGAGAAGCTGGGATCGCAACGGAAAGCTGAAAATTATCAAACTCGACTCTGAATCATACTAAAACCAACATCTTCTCATCGTCGCTTCTTAATCTCTTTGTACCGTTTCAAAAGACGATGTCGGTTTTTAAATAATTATGCGATTTTTACTAGAATACTGCTGAACCAATTTTTATTTACACTTTTCTTCATATCATCGCCATGTTCACACTGCTTAAACAACATTTTTTTGATAAATATTGTCAACATTTAAAGAGACTCTTTTCTTCTAATACCTTGTCAATATAAGCATTACTTTTCTTAAACATGCACGACAGTATAAGTACAGATTGGGTAATTTTCTTAAAATCATGGATGGTAGTTTATCTGTCATTTTGATCTATAAAAGAACTGACTTCAGGTTCGTAATCAGTTCGCCAGAAAACATCTAAGCAAATAAATTTTAAAGAAATTGGTATTTACGTAAAATATATATAATTCGATATTTCGGGATTCGTACTCATCCGTGACGAAACCTCAAGTTATACTTTTAACTGAATACCACTTCTTTTGTAAAATTACGTTTATAATATTGAGCCAATATTTTAAAGGCTCCAAACTGACTTCTTATTTATAATCAGAAACCGCTTAAACTCTGTGGTAGATTGGGTAGCGGTACGTGCTATAACTCGATATGTCGCTGAGTTCGAGGTTCGAATCTCAGCCAGGGCATGTAAACTCTAAATCAAAGAAAAGTTTTTTTTTAATAGCGATCACCCCTCGGCAGGCAATGGCAAATTTCCGAGGTTATTTCTGCCATGAAAAAGCTTCTCTTAAAATACATCTGGCGTTCGGAGTCGGCACAAAATTGTAGGTCCTTCCATTTGCGGTTTAATATAAAGACGCGCACTGCAAATGGTAGGAGAATCTCGGTCAAACACTAAGCTATATAGTGTAAGCGCCAAATTATGATTATTATTATTAACCTCTTAAACCCTCAAGTAAATGTTTACTGGGTCTGCTGAAAATGTCACTTTTATGCATTTGTGTGTAGGAGACACACATACCTTTGCTTTGATACTCATAAGCACAATCTTTGTATAGCACTTTGAGGAAAATTTCTTGTAATTTATTTATGAATTTATTTAAAGTTCAAGTTCAAAGTTATGCCTTCAACACTTTAAGACTATTTCAATATTCATTACCATTAAGCGGTACAAACGAGTTCATACAATAAAGACACTTTTATGTAACAGCACATAGCGTGACTAAAGTAACCAAATAACCAAAGGCCCACCAACCACACCACAACGCTCCATCTCTCCCACAGACCACAGCATCTTCTTCTTGCTCAATTTTCCCTTAGCTTCACATCTAATACATTGACTCTTTAAGCTAGACAAACACGTTTTCGTCACGTCGCTTTAACATTTGTTATTCTACGCTATAATTTTACTCACTCACAGCCATTGTCTCTATAAAGCATTTGATTCTCCTCATCCCACAGCCAGCCCCTTTGTTTCGGTTGTTTTTTTTTTTTTACATTTTCAAGATTTCAAGATTGCTACTCCATTAAATCGTTCGGTGACAACGTTGATGTTCACCAAATGGCCGTTCAATTAGTTTGCAGCTGATACCCTCGTCGAACGAAATTTCCATAAACATTTATGGGGCGGAGTTAAGGTATACTTGCATATACATTTATACGAATTAACATGCCCGTATTGTTGGGGTTAAAAATTAAATACACGCTCTGCCAAATATTCGTGCGCCGAAAAAGCTTGTAAGGTGAAGCGTGACAAATGCCACATTTAACACCTCAATATGGGGGTCAGCATAAATTCTTGTGGGGTTCATTGACTATTTGCGGGAGTAGCAAATGGATATTGCAGACGTGAGCAATAGGCAGTATAAAGCAGGGCAAAGATAGGTGGGAAGAGAGTGCGAGCATAGATTTTAAGCGGATGAGCTGCCAGAACAATGAAATGGCGTGGCTTAGCCACTACTTTGAATTAGGGGGGAATTGCTTTATTTAAATTACATCTTGATATGAATATCTCTCTGATTAAAAACGGTGGTAGGAGTCACAACAGAAAAAATACGCAGAAGTTGAAAGAAAAAACCCCGCAGGTTCAATAAACTGAGAGCTACGAAAGTCGCCAAGTTAAAAACTTTGCATGCTTTTTGTTTCAGGCATACTCAAAATGTGCTGATCAGAAATCGAAAGACGTGTGCGAAAGGAATCCAACTATTGCTTTTGTGTGCAATTGTTTTAAATCTTAATTCTCATTTTAACAACTCTGTCTGGCGACAACTAGTAGATAACTGACGTGGAGAACTGGCTCACATTTCATAGAAAATGTCGTAATACTAGATGACCCGGTGAACTTAGTATGACCTATTCTCTCAACATTAAAACTCTCCCTTTGGTAAAATGGCATCCCGCCGAGCAGAGTCCTTTCGTCAGGTTTACTTTCGCCGTCAGATTGATCGATATGTCGCGAACCGATCAAAATTTTCATAATTCTCGAAACTTACAAAATAAAGTTGATCTACAATAAAATTATTTCATTTGTTGCAGTTTATTTCGGAGGAATATGTTTCAGTAACAACATTAACCCACGCGCACACTCACACACCTTCAGCATACTTACATATCTCACACCGTTTTAATTTCGTTCGGTTCCCTGCAAAAAATGCGATTAGTCTAGGATGAGTCCGGGAATAGTCGCAAGGGAACATGCGACTAATACAACTCTGATCTCTTTATATGGAATGAACTGTTCCCTTTTGTTCGAGCATGTCCTATGCAGAGACTAAGTGTCCCCTTCTATATTCGAATGGGTATAAATGAGGACCAGTCTATTTATAAAAATAAAAATTAAAATCTTTGCTTCGACTTAGAATCGAACCAGCGTCCCGAGGATTGCTAAGCGAATGCTCTCCTTACATGCCAACGACGTGCATGAAACTTTATTGCCTAAGTGCGTACATATACCAATGCATCGTTTATCATACCCGAAAGATATGAATACAGGACTAATCTACAATTATACCCGTTTGAGACTTGTTGCGACTAATTAATGCCCAGTTGTACCCGATACGGACTAATCCCGGAATACTGTCTTTAGAGATTAGTCGCTAAATTTTTGGCAGAGTTATTAAGTAAACAAAACTTGCTTACAATTCAAATGAAATGTGTAAATATATTAAGATGGTGGTTTTCCGACGCGCGAACACGTAACGTATAATTGTCCATGCGGGAAACATGGAACCTTCAACTTGATTCCGTAAACTTGCAACGACTGACTTTATTTATGGTTATCGCAAAGGCCAGACGCACGGAAAATTGTAGCCGCTAAAAATCGAATGGTAAATCTGTTGGAATCATCGGTGTACGCGGGATCAAGACATCCTCTTCTTTGTGATTTCCCTTGATTATCTTGGACCGATGACGTTATTTATTAGCTTTTTCACAGCCTGTCTCGTTTCATTGCACAGTCAAGGTTGATTAATGTTACGCAGCATGATCACAACTGATCCTACTTTTAATTTTAAATTGTAAGATCGTAATCCAGGCAATTCCAGTGAATTTATAAACTGGGATAGTTGACTATGTCATCTTGGTTTGTAACTGTGTCAACTGATTTGTAAGAAAACAACTCTCCTGAATATTCGCATTGAGATCATCGACATCTTAGTTTTTAATCGCCAACATTACTCTTTCCCTAAGCCAATTAAATATGGTTGTTGAAGTGTTGTTCTATGTCCGGAAAAGTTCGCTGAATAAGCTCCTGGTTTAAGTCGGTGAGGTGGTATCAACTGCGACCTTACCACTTTCATTATCTAATAACTGCTTCGAGAACACAATCACAGTATGATCTTGTTACAAAAACACTCGCATGTTTGTTGTTAATTGGAGCGGCACGTTAACCGTCAAAAATAAGATGATTTTAGGCATGCGCTTAGTTCATCAGCAACTGTGTATCGGGGAATAACTGAAAGAGTCCGACGAAAATCACCTGATAACAGAATAAATGGCTCGTTTAACGTTCTGTCCAGTGCCTGCAGTGACCTTTTGTGAGCCATCGTGCGTTCATCCCAAACGATCAATTTGCATATCTGAAGAATCCTCGCCATGCGCTGTTTTTGGCGATGTTGCAAACTGGTGCTTCGTTGATTTGTATGTTTAGTGGTAGAATGTGCAGTTCGTCCACCTTCTAATAATGTTGCAGCTATTCCAGATGAAGTCAACGCTAGAGCTATTTCATTTTGCGATCTCATCTTTGCCAATAGCAATGCAATTAGATATGGTTTTCCAGTCCCCTCCGGGAGCATCAAGGAAGTAAATTCTAGCAGATCAATGGTTTACAGCTTCTATCAAAGTATCATAAGCAATCCTTTGTTGTGCATTCAATTGCGGATCATCTGAACGAATTGAATGTTTCAGTCAATACTTTAGTATCGTACCGTTGTTCTCTTTGTAACTCGTGGTTAAATTCATCGCGCATGGCACCATTTGGTGCTGTCATGCCCAAACACACAAAACTTTGTTTGCTATCAAAAAAGACATACCTTCTATAATAATCAATGTAGAACTGTTTATATGGGAAAATAAAATTGTGGTTTTTGCTATCTTCCACGCAATTTTTCCATATTTTCTGACCGTTTAAACCTTCCATGGACTACGACAAACATTTCAAAATAAAATTCGGCTAAATCGGCCCTGCCTTTCTCGAGTTTTAGCAAAACAAACGAACAGCAATTGATTTTTATATATGATGATGATAGATTGGTCTCGGGGCAAAGGTATATTTATGAAGATCAGACGAAGGTTAAACTAATGAAGTGAAATCTAGGCAGGATAACCAAAATCACGCGACAATTCTTGGTGTCCTATGACTTTCTTAAAATCATAGCTTCGTTGGGAAGAGGCAAGAAGATCTGCAAACTTACAGCTAAATCTCCAGTTTTAAAGAATCTATGTTAAAGCAATTCTCCTCACTTCCTCTTCCTTAACCGTTCTTTCCTTCCAACAATTTACTTTTATTTTTATTGCACTCATTTGTTTTATTATCCTCTTCTTTTGTGCTCTTACAAATCATCTGTTATGAGTTACAACTTGTTTATTCATTCGACCTCAATCAATCTGTAGTCACTTACTCATTTACATCGAAATTTTGTTTATGAAGCTGCTGCTTGTTGTCCATATCTGTCAATGTCCACAAGTCAATATGACAACAACCGAACATTAAGCAAATGGCATTTCGAAATCCCATCTATACACTCAACCAGCAGATTACTAAGAATATTGTACAACCGCAAGCAAACCACTTTACCAAGAACCATATTTCAATCTCTCTTAGTGTCAAAGATCATCTGGACACCAGCTGATTTCCAATTGTCAAATAAATAGCCTTTCGTACCGAAGAAAAACTAGAAAACACTTCGACTCTTAAAGTATGTAAGTGCCGCCTATCGCCTGAGTAAGCAACGCAAGTGAGCATCCTTTTTCGCTCAGCGTACACCAACGAAAACAGCAACGAAAACAGCAACAACAACTCCAACAACGTTGCCTCCGCCGAGTGTCAATCGAAATGATGTTTGGTTTTGAATTACATTTTAAATGGCCTTAAACACTTACAGCAAGCATCATTTGCTTCAATCAACTCGACCAAATCGAAATGGTTGTGAAAAAGTGGCAACAGCAACAACAATGCGGGCATAAGTTGACACAAGTGGCGGAGCCGCTGCGAGGAAACATAATACACGAGAGAAGTCAAAGTAAATATTACCCGATTTGGGAATATACTAAGTATGTATGTTTGTATGTATATGAATGAAGTTTGTTAGGCATATATTGACAGAACGACTGCCAGCTGAAAGTGTCTGCAAATTTTTGTTTATTTTTTTTTTTGTTAAAAATTCAATATTTTTTTTTAGCAAATAGCTTAAACGTGTAAGCATAC
Organism: Philophylla caesio; assembly: GCA_963971545.1. NCBI lineage: Eukaryota > Metazoa > Arthropoda > Insecta > Diptera > Tephritidae > Philophylla > Philophylla caesio. Next base: position 95,011,668 of record OZ020606.1, on the reverse strand, counting down.
TTTCACAAGCGTCTATATGGTATGTCGCATCCTGCGCCTGAAATATTTTTTTCTTATCGCCAATCCGCAAATTGTAGCCACACACATACATACACAGCTGAAAACAAAGGTGTAAGCGTTGTGCCACCCGCCATGTGTGCCATATGCTTAGTTGTACTAGTCGATTGTTTTTTTTTTGTTTTTTTTTTTGGTATAATGGCAAAAGGACTCTGCCATGCGTAGGTGCCAGCCGGCAGCCGTCACCACCAATCGAGCGCCAACTGCCACACATCCTGTGCACACGCAGCGGTCGATCGGATGTTTAGTTGATTGCTCGGTTTGAATGGGGGTGTGAGTGTGTGTGTGTGTAGCCTGACAGCAGAAGCGTGACGTTGTCCCCGCTCCTACCGCACACCTCTTGCTGCTTTGACACCTTTTTTCGATTAGACCCCCACAAGTGAGTACATACAATGAAGAATTCATATGTTTGTACATTAAGGTGCTTATTTTTTGCATGAGCCAGGAAATTTGAAACGCTGAAAATGTGTCTTAAAATTATAAAAAATGGGTATTTATATACATATTTTATATAATCAAAAATATTATTGAGCTCGAGACCAGTTTTTGTTGTTGAGTGATTATTTTTCTTGATTATTTCTTGAAAAAAAACCCGCAAATGTTAATCTAAGTTTTAAACTTAATACACAATTTTTAATTATGGTATTTTAAAAACTTCCATCAAATTAAAAAACAAAATAAATTAATTTTTGAGTATGCAGTTTTGTAGCCCATTAAATTTTAGAATAGTTATGTGCAATATTCAAGTTGCTAAAAACTACCGCTGATCTTAGACATTTCTTTTCGCATAAACATGCTTTCTTAAATTAAAAAATAAAATGTTATTTATTGATTTATAAAATTTATAATCATTATTATGCTGATCCGAGTAGCTGTGGTCGAGTTCTAAGCGCTGCGTTTCAACCGATCAATCATATAAAAATATGTTTTTCTTATAGCGGATGGCAATAGCAAACAGTGTATTTCCATTATTACAAAAATATCTCATAAAAAATATCTGCCGGTCGAAGGGACTACGGGAAGACGGGATTTTCAATTAAAATATTATAGAAAAGAATAATCATTTTGAATTTTTTTCTGTTCTGCATAAATTTTGCAAAACAAATTTACATTATAAAATTTGTATTGAAATATATTTTACTAAAGAGTATTGCGCAAAGTTAGCTTAATAAAATTTTTTATAATAGTTTTTAATTGAAACAGAAACTATAAATAAAATATTTTTTTACAAAAAAAAATTTTTAATAGATAAAATAATTTCTAACATCGTTTTTTTCTTTTAATTTCAAATATGCACAACAGCTCGTTATCGGCTCGCCTAACTTTTATTGGCCATTTCTTATTTATAGTATGTGATTGACTTTTCAGACAACTTTTTAGGCGATGTTCAACCCTTAAAAAAATCGATTCCTATATGCAAAAGCTGCATACATGTAATGTACATATATACGAGTATATATTTAAATAGAAAAAATGGTATAATTTTCATATTTTTATAAAATTGTGTGTTATAAATAGAAACGTTTAAACAGAGATTTGTATACCTTAATATGCCTACATACATTAATTTAAGGGCAATTTCAAAGAAATGCGGAGCCTTTGCCAATAATCACTAAAAATTTGTGATTGAAACAATATAGATTATGTTTATAAAATGTACGCAATTATCGCACTTGCAATATTTATTGTAAATTCAGACCTTGTGTTTGCGGTAAGTTTTTTGTTAAATTAAAATATAGACATTCAAATGTTTCTGAGTTAACTCACTTTGTGGTGGCAAAATCTTCCTTTTTTTTAGCCAAAATTGGTGCATGTCATAATTTTTTTTTTTCATCTATTTACATAACTTGCAGAAAATTTCAGATTTCTTATATACTACAACGGTCTATCAAATACTTTACAACTTAAAAAAATCCTAAATTTTTTTCGTTCGACACTTATTTATATTCTAATCTTACATATATGCATCGAGACCAAACCGTCAAAATAGCGTAAGTGACAAATACAAATTTTTCATCAAACGCATTTTAAAATTTCTCGTGCCAGTTACAATATTTTGGCGGTTAAGGCTTGAAATTTCAATCACCCAATTACCTTAATACAAGATAAATTAGCCGGTTTAAAAAAGGTGGCAACCCTCCTGAATATGGTTAATAATACATACATATGAACATAAACTTATTTTAGTACTTCAATTAACTTAATTATTTTAATTTATTTTTTAAACACCTACCCTATTCAAAAAACTAAAAAATATAAATGAAACAAAAAAATTATTAAAACTAAAATATATAAATGAGTCAAAAAAATTATTAAAACTTTTTTCCCTCTATATAAGTTAATTCTTATAATTTTGAGTATTCTACGTGACAGCTGGCAACACACGTCAAATTATTTGTATACTTAACCCTTCTTAAATTTATTCCAAGCTTACTTTTAATTTATACATAGCGGGCAACCTTTAAACATTGTTAAAAAATAATAATGGTTTTTCAGAGTCATTTCTATTCCTTATTTTATAATGATTTCATTCTACTTTTTAAATAATTTGAATCTTGTTTTAAACAGGTGACAACGCCTTTCAAAAAATAATATCTATTTCACATCTACATGGCATTTGGAATTAAATTTTGCGTTTATTTTTATGCGATTAACCATGGAATCGCTCATGTGCATATGCGTACAACCCACATACTCGTACGAACATACATGCGGAGTTATCTATACAATAACATCATTAAGCAATCTCATAGCTGTAGCGGAAATTGCAAAGGCATGTTATAGTACGTTATTAAGCGAAGGCACAAAAAAAATATCACAAATATGTAAGCAAAAACTGTTACACCTGGGGGGGTGGAAAAAAAACGTTCGTTCATCACGCAAGGCCACAAAAACATAGGCAGGCGTATCCTTTTTAACTTGCGCTTTGATATGCCCGCCAGCGAAGGGTGTAGAAAATCAATAAACTTCCGTTTAAAAATTTTAGCTGCCCGTTTTTGCACGCTCCTGCCTCAATCCAATGCACTCGACAGCCAATTCAATTATGAATGCCATTGAATGTTGCTGGCATTGGCATTGGCAATACGCAATGGCCATGAGCAACAAAACCAGTCGATTTTTGCACCAATTCACCGCACAGCACCGCACCGCACCGCGTTTGTGACACACACGTCTCTTTGCCAATTCAAACCAATTTGTTACAGTTGCTTTGCGCCCTGAGCTCTATGCTGAGCGGAACTGAACCAGTCTATCGCCCGCTCGGCTAGTTGATCGCCTAAGTCGGCTGGTGTGCCTTTCAGCTGAAAAAAAATATTCACATTTGCATATGCACGTTCTTGGGTTGGGCTCTCACTCTTGCACTGAGAATTTGTGGCATATTTCCAATTTTCAATTTTCATCAATTTATGTATATTTGTGAAATTTGTCCTCACTTTTTGTTTGTTAGTTTTTGTTTGCTTGCTCCCTGAATACGTTTTTTCTTCTTTTTTTTTTTGTTTATTTTTATTCTCGCTCATTGTGGCTTAGACAGGATTTGCTCTGATTGAATTTGGATTTTATCAGCTTACGCAGTTGGTTATTATGAATTTTTTCGCGCTGCTTTAGCATGAACTCAAATTATAAAATTATGATGCTCTTGGTTTGTGTGTGAGTGTGCCGATGTGTTGGCGATATACACATATGTATGTACACATATACATGCATACGCATACCTACGTAGATTTATTTAAAGCATTTGTTGCACTGCATTGAATTGCTGTAAAATAAATGAATATTGTGGTACTGTATGACAACTTCATCTGTCAAAACGGATTTATGGTATGCCCATAGGTGTGTGTGTGTGTGTGAAAGTGTATGTGGTTGTAGTAAGTCTCTAAATGCCAATCGTATACAATATGGATGTATATCCTTTACAATATATTGCACAATGCTGTCCAGCTGCATGAAGCCTTGCATGACAAACGGATGTCAATGAAATTTTGTGCAACATATTATTCATTTGTCAGTCACATAGCAAAGCAGCATGTCAGCCATAAAACAAATAGTACAGTGTTAACTAAATATATTAATCGACTGTAGAGTAATTGAAACAGCTTCGTATTGTCCGTTTTTGCTTTTTTATTTTTTGTTATCAGCACCAGAATTAAATGTAAGTCAAATAATGTTCTCGCAAAAGAACCTAGCGGGCAGAACAGCATTTAGAACATTTTCAAGGGGAACAAACTTGAAACAAAAAAGTTATGGAACCGTTCCTTACAGAATATATAAAGCAAAAACTAATTGGAACATTCAACCGATGAACAAAATGAGAAAGAACTCTCAAAAACGAACTCTAGATGAACAGAATGTGCACGAGATTATCGAAAACGCTTTCATGTACAAATAAAATAAACACAAAAGAGAGAGAAAACTTAACATTAAGATTGAGAAAGGTTTCTCTGAGTTTAAATAAAAAATCGTTTCAGTCACAACCGGGATTGCTTATTGTATTCCAAAAGTAATTGAATCATTTCGCATTATGCTGAACCCACAGCGAACAAAATCAGAACAAAACTGTTGAGACCGGTATCAACAAGAATGGAAAGCGAATGAAAGCATCGATAAAGTTTTGTATGGGAATAGAATGTAAAAATAAATATGAAAACCGTTTCCTAGATTAAGCAAATATAAAGTATCTGGTGACTTTTCTCTTAGAGAATAAAATTATATCCAAATTTTTAAGCACTTACGTTAATAATGCGATTTAGGATCAATAACAGTTTCAGTGAAAAGCACCAGCCAGAACATGAAATACCTAAAAAAAAATATAGTTCATTTAACAAACATATTTATTCGACAGAACTGGATAGCCTCTATAAACCGGATAGTGATGCTCTACACGTCTGTTAACACTTTGAATAACTCTTCGTTCGGGGAATAAGAAATATGTTATATATTTTTAGATTTACTGCCACTTCGTTCTATGTCACCGCATGTTATTAGCATTGAGTGCTCTTTGGAAACGTGCCGCACCGTTTTCGCTCTAAGTATTATAAACACCGTTCATAAAGTTCTTTATAGTTTGGTATCGAGTTTCGTACTTAAGGAAAAATTCCCGAAAGTTTTGTTCTCATTTCGGTTTGAGTTCATACATGTTCTTGGGAAGAAAACTATGAGTATGATGATTAATTTCGTGCATGCTTGTACTTCTCTTACACTAATATTTTGCGCTCTCTCCAAGGCAGTGGAATTAGCAGAATACGATCGAAGGACTGTTTACCTGTATATTGGAATTAAGGTGTACCCTGCCAAATCGACACGAAGAGTGATCTTGTGGCTTGCGCCAATTGATATATTCTTGAAAAAAATGTATAGTGCAGTGAATTAACATCCAGCGGCTCCGTTGGCTTGGTCATATATTGCTGATGAACAAAAATCCCTGAAATTTTCCTTAAGCTGTAATGGACTTGTCTGCACTTGGTGTTTCCATTTGGTAGCAGTAAGCGAGACATAGAGAAAGATGGCGCTCTACATTAAGCTTGGCTAAAATTGCTTAGGCACAGGAATACACAATCTCTTTCAATAAGTCAATTTTCCTAGACCATCCGAGGTCTACTATCAACCAAAAGAACTTTGGAACTTTGCATGTCAGGGTTTACGCCCAGCAATCACCGATTTGACTAAAAGCCCACTAGCCCATAGGGGTGCAACTACCACTGTAACCCAAATAAACTAATGTGAAGAGAAGTTTAAAGCAGTCTAGAAGAGAGACCAGGCAATTTTAGACGAATTCGATAGTACTATAAACGTTCAAAGTGCTCTGATCGCTATTTGGCTGTTAGAGTAGATATTCACTTCTCTGAACGGTCAACGGAAAAATGCTGCAAAAGTCTGGCAGTTAAAGTAAAAATAGAATTCCTTATAGAAAAAGAATCGAAAATACCATTCATCGAACTTTGATCCATTCGTGAGACCAAATATTTACCCCAGAGACTAACCCTCCTCCAAATCCGGTGATATACGAGAATGTGTATTGAAAGATTTTATTTAAAACGAGGCTAGAGGTATATTTCAGCTATTAGAAAGATATGACTGTAACCACGATTAATATATGGATTTCAAATTAAGGCTTGCCAATTTACGTAACAAGATGGCGTGAGAAACTTTCTCAAACGCCTTTGAATAGTCTAAATAGTGTCCACGAGAGACCGAAATTTGTAATATGACAGACAATATTCAGAAAAGGACACTAAATTAGCCCCCGTTGAATGGCTGCGGGAAGCGAGAGGAATATTTGTAATGATATTTCCAAATAATTGAAAAAGCTGTTAACTGGAAAATATGAGTCTGCCTGATTTTTGAGACCTCTTTGATATTAGTAGTTTAAAAAACTTTGTGTGGAACGTGCGGAGTTTTAGGTGCTCATGACAATAAACATATTGGTGATATTATTGATTAAACATAATACAGTAAACTCCTTACAAATAAATAAATGCATTATTTCCGATTGAAAATCATTTACATGCATACCTACATATACATATGTACGAGTATATCCAAACACTACTGTATGCTAGTTGTAACAAGTCCTTTTGTGGTTTAGAATTAATTGACTTAGACAGGCTTTGTAAGCCTGCTACCTCATTGATAGCGCACGTCGGCACCAAACTAATCTATGTACACCACACAGATCCCTGTGCAATCGTTCTATTAAATTATGTGGACATGCATACATATTTGCGTATGTGTGTGTGTAGGTAAATTGTGAGATATTTGTCAGTGAGAGTAAATTTAATTATGTACATATCTACACATATACAATCTATGTGTGTGCGTGTATTCACATAAATACTGCCATATGTGACACTGCTGTTTAGAATTTTCGACTAATCACCGCGACCACCACTGGCGGTCTGTTTGTGTTTGAAGTCCAAACAAATTGCCATAATTTATGTGAGCCTTTGACTAATGCCCCAGCTTAATTTGGGTAAATTTAGCCGCCAACAGTGCTGGCGACAACAGACAACAACACTTACACTAACAAAAGTGAACAAAAACAACCAAAAATTAATTCGAAGCTACTCACACTTTTGCTGCCAGCAATGCCAGTAACAGTCCTTGCTGTTCGTTTTTGTATTCCTCGTTGTTGTTGTTTCAAATTTTTTCATAGCTGCGCATTTACATAGTTCTTTCACGCCTCTTTGTTGCTTTCGGACAACTATTTTTTTGTTGTGAAAAATTTTATAATTATTCATTGAACAGTAAGCAAAATCACTGTTCCATGCACCATTTAAAACACAATGTGGATTTTTCAAATATTAAATTTTCTAAATTTCAATGAAATTCGATATTGCATGGCAAATGCAGAGATGGAAAATTTGTAAATTAAAGTGCATAAAGCGAAATGCCGATAATTATGGTGCATATGAAAGCAGAAAGCGATACTCCATCAACCCGGAGGTGGAAATGAGATGCGTAACGAATGCATACATGCATGTGTGTGTGTGTGTGTGTGTGTGCTCGACCGTATGTCCTGCTTCGTATTTTGAAGCTCAGCGCACAGTTAAAAAGTAGGCAGCAGCAGAAAAAAAATCAAAAGCAAACAACCGAGTGAAATTGAATGCTGCAGCAGCGAGTAGGAGAGCGTTTTATAAAATTATTGCTGTGCATACACTCCACACATACATATGTACATCTCTGCGTCGGTCTTCAATGTACGCCATATGGTGCTACACGGCAAGGATAACAAGAGGATAACAACGGTTCAGACCGTTAAGGCAACAGCAAATAACACCGTAAATCCCCTATTAAATAAATGAAAACAACGCTAATAATAATTTGTATTGCAGCTGAATTCTATAGTACAGTAATTTTTGTTTTATTATGCCTTTATTATGTCCAAGCTGTCATTTATGAAAGTGTGTGTGTGTGTGTGTTTTTGTATGTGTATACATTAAGGTGCCTCACACTGTTCCAAACAACTTACTTTTGAGTCTATTGGCCGAAAGAGTAATCATACAATAGTGACAAAATATATTTGGTTTTCCTCTTCTTTCGGTCTAACAATATTTCAAACAAAAAAAACTATTCGCAATAATGGAAAACCGACCGCGGCCATACAGGACTATGCTTTTGCATCAATTTTATTGCGTCCATGTCCACGATGCTTCGTTGTAAGGACTTTTTCCACAAACTTTTACAACGTTAAAGAGCATTTTTTGGTCGGCATTTTTTGAGTTAGGTAATTACTCTTTAGTAAGCGCTGTGCTGAATTATTTCGCAGGCATTCAAATATTATCTGAGCTAAAAAAAAATAGTTTGATAAAAAATCATCATTATAAATTATTCTTGTAGTACGAAGTAAGACTTTAGTCTTTTTAAAATACTTCACCTCAAATAAGAGTATACACTTAAAAGTAATTAATTATTAAATCTATAATAGTAAAAAAGGCAGTGAAAGATTAAATAACAAAATCGGAAAAAGAGACTGATTAAAAATATTTTGTATATCTGTTTTCTGTAGTTGAATATGTCTAGTCCACCCTTTACCGACTCAGGGATGGAATTCCAGACTATAACAGCGTTATTGAAAAATAACCTAGAGAAAGTTAAGTATTTATATTTTAACACAACTAAACTATCAAATAGATGAGAAGGCGTCTTCCACGTTAAAAGTTCGTAGGTTTTTTTTTCGCCAAACAGAAATATGATCATACTCGCGTATTCCATAAAAAAAAACGCATAGCATTGTTAAATGCCACAACGATTTTGTTACAAGATACTAAATACAGTTTACTGTTTACGACTTCAGAGTAGGTGATAAGCGGAAGCATTACTAGAGGACGAATTTAAATCTGGTTTAGACTGGTGGAAATGAGGCCAAGACTCTCAGTTTTCGAAGAATTCCAAACACATTACCGACCCAGGGGCGGATCCAGAACGCTTTTAGAGAAAATTGCTATAGACGCTTTTCGTGAGGCAAATCAAGTTTGTTGTGGCAGCTACCTATATCTTATAATCATATGAAAATGTTCGTATTTTTTAAATCTCGTTTAACTGTAATTGATTTGGGTTTGCATATTTGACAAGTATAGCCGATATAGCTTTTCCTTGCAGCTACTTGGACTTTCAAATCGAGGTTAAGGTTTCTACAGCAAGATGTTTGCAAGTTTAACTGCTAAGCACACTGAGAGAATGGTTCAATTGCGTAACAAAGGACAAAACATGAAAGTGAAAAGGTCCTACGAGTTCTGTGACATGCGGGAGACGTATTATGTTACTTTATCCAATTTGGCGACTTTGAACTCACTTCAACGGCTTAATTAAATAAAGTACATTAATACACAATTCCTTCACATATTCTCAAGCCTCGTGCGATTGCAGGTCTGGGATTTTCCTTGTCCGGCAAACACGCACTTGGCTCAAAACCTGTGAAGAATTCATTCAAGAATGTAAGTATGTACTATTTATGCTTCGGGAGGAACATTAGGCATTATTTACAATGTACATATACTAAAAATCATTTGAATTCTATTTTTTACGAAAAATTCAAAATATGTTTCCTCGACTGGAGAAGAGTCGATAATGAGGCGAAAAACCGGAAAAAAAAATGTTGATATCTGGGGTTGAGGAAGCGGTCTATCCCCTGTATCCGCCCCTGTACCGACCACCCTATCTTCGTGATAATTACAAGTAAGTTTAGAGTTCAGAATGAACCCTAAATTGTTTATTTCATCCACAAAATAAAAGTGGAACTAAGCACTGACCCTTGCCGAATACCAGCATACGAAATATCTGTGATTTTAACCATTGCTTTCGAGCAGCTATGCTTTGAACTAAAGCCGGATTGTAATGATGAAAGTAGGCTATTTTTTTTTTGTATACCATAAATGTACAAATTTGAAACGCGAGTACCTTCTCTCAAACCTTTTAAAACATTGGCACATAGGATTTGCATTTTTCCACTTGATTTATAATTGCTTGTTTATACACTACAGGGAACCATGAATTTGTAAAGTAATAATTTATTATACAGACAAAAGAAAATACTTCCAAATTTCGGCAATATTTGGATTAATCAAAATTCATGAATTTTTGAATTGAATGCCCCCTATTTATATTTGAAAAACTGTTAAGAACTTCGGAAGCCTGTATGAAGATTCGTAATCGGTAATTAAAAAATCTTAAAGAGCAGATGTGTTCGAGGGAGAAATTGGAGCCGTGAATCCCTCGATAAGTCCCCTAGAAGCAGGGATGAATACAGAGGAGTCAACCGTGTGAAGATTTTTAACAACAAAGAAAAGTCTAAATCGCCGATATAGGTATGTATTTGCTAGGAAGAACACTAAGGGTTTACACTTGAAATTTAACAATACTTGCTTGCAAAAGAGTTCTTTATTTGAATTTAAAAAAGCTAAAAGTGCATGACTATAATTCGAAAATACCATCCAAAGTGGACGAGGGCTAAGTGTTCGCAGAAAGCAAATTTCAACATCCGATATGGTTGACAGGACTCGAGAAGGATGAGACAATACAACGAGTCCCCGTTTCCGTTTAATTACAGCGACAGCTGCAAGCGAAATTCGTAGCTGTTCCCAACAATAAACCATAAAATCAAAATTTTGAGTGATACACCTTAATGTGTGTATATGTATAATTATCGGTATGTTGTAGTGAGTGCTTGTGCTACTGATACATCAGCCCCGAAAAGGCACATGTGTTGAAGTGTCAGCCGGCGCTTCACAATTATCCGCACAAAACATCTCTACAAAACAAACATGCATACACATTTAAGTGCAGAAATATATGCACACGTAATTATAATAATGCACATTCATATATAGGAATACGAAACACATGTACATATACATATATTCGAGATACTCTCACTTCCGTTCACCAGTGAGCATCCAATAAATACCTGCGCAATTTATTTGATTTATTCACTCGAGCGCATAGATTCGCAATTGCGAAGGAATTTATAATGAAATTGGATAGTTCGAATAATGTATGCATTCGATATATATATACATATATGTATGCACAAATGTCTGTTTATGGTATATCTACATATATATATATATATATATATATATATAATAATTTTGGCGCGTACACTATATAGCTCAGTGTTTGGCCGAGCTTCTGCTACCATTTGTGCTGTGCGTCTTTATATTCTACCACAAATGGAGAGACCTACAGTTTTGTGCCGACTCCGAACGGCAGATGTATTTAATGAGAAGCTTTTTCATGGCAGAAATTCCCTCGGAGATTTGCCATTGCCTGCCGAGGGGTGACCGCCAGTGTGACCAGATCCAAAAAAGTGTTGCAGCTAAATCAGCATTAAAATAATGCTAAAAAATGCTAAAAAAAAATTTTAAAATGCCAAAAAATAATGCTAAATTTAAAAACGTTTTTTTTTTAATAAAATGATCACTATAAAGCGTTTATTTTTTAAAATTTTGTATTCAATGTTGCCTTAGAAATATATTTCATTAGAATAAAACAATGTCATGTAATAATTCAACCATGTATTGTTGAGCCATGGCAAACAACAAAAAAAACTATTTATTGAATAAAAATGAAACATAAAGAGTCTTACATACATAAAAAAACTGACCATTCAATTCAATGTCACATTGGTTTGTACATACATACATACTTATATGTATATTTATATAAAAAAAATAACATAAACATTTAAATCGCTATTAATTAGCATTTCAGTACATTTTTAAATATCATTTGTTTAATTATAAACTAAATACATTATCAAATGAATATTGCTCCTCAACTTCCGAAGAGTCGGTCGAAATATCATTATCATACATGTTTTTATCACATTTTTTATGAGATCGTTGGTAATTTTAAAACTTTCGCAACATTTATTTAACCTTTTCAATCCGCATCTAATGTAAAGAAGTGAGTTCATAGTGTTCAATATCATTATATTTCTAATTTTTGTTTTTATAAGGTTCATGCCACTGAAAACTCTTTTAACTTCTGCGTTACTAAATGGTAAAACTAGAAACTTCATAACAAAAGAAGCCAATTCCTGGAACGGGTTTTCATTTAAAGCATCTTTATATTCGTATACACTTATCCAGAAATCAATTGTTGAGTTTTTGTTAGCCCATTCATATGTACTTAGCTTTTGCCATTGCTTTTCTAAATTGTCTTGGTTATATGTATATATAAATGTGTGGTCAACTAAAAATTAACAGATTTTTTTTATAAAAAAAGGTTATAAAATATGAAATTTTTTGGATAGAATAATGCAAAAAAATGCTAAATTAATAATCGCAAAATGCTAAGAAAAATGCTAAATGCTAAATGAAAATTTTGCGGCTAAATACAAAAAAAAAAAGCTAAATTTAGCTGCTAAAATGGTCACACTGGTGACCGCTATTAGAAAAAACTTTTTCTATGATTAAGATTTTGTTTGCCCTGACTGAGATTCGAACCACTAACTCACCAGCGTATCGAGTTATAGCACGCACCGCTATCAACTCGACCACAGCGGCCACTATATATATATTTTTAGTGCTCGGCACACTGAAATTGTGCTGGTAGATCTGCTACTATTTTTACAATATTTTCATAAAAACTAAATCTTCCAACTGACAAAAAAAAGGATTTTAATAAAAAATTTTCGCATTTAATTAATTAAAATTTTAATGATTTTTTAAGTCGAATTGAAGGTCCAAGCAGATAATGCACAAATAAATCATTTAATATTGTTGTTCAAAACAGTACTATCTAAATAATAACAATGAAAATATTAATAACAAACAAAATTATAATAAATGTGTCAGAAAAATCTCAAAATTCAGCGGTAATTAAACTCCGTTTTGATTTATAATATTTCATTAATTTTGAGAATAAATTATAATTTGTTAAAAAATGTTAAGGAATTTCTTAGAAAAGTGTAAGTCTTTATTTACTAACAAAAAAATTTTAATTTTGTAATAAAGTGTGTGGAGCTAACACATTTATTTTTGCTTTTATTCGACTTTTCATAATATTTGCGACATAAGTGTGAAACATAACATAACATAACATTTCTTTCGTGATACGCCCTAATTGACACGATATTCCAACAAAGAATAAAGTGGCAACGTAAACAAAAAAAAACGAATGAACTTGAGTTTTTTAACTTTTGCTTTGACAATCGAGCTCTACAACCAATTTCAATTTTTTAAATATTTCCGCCAAGTTTGATAGACAAAAAGGAATCACTCATTACAATCATTTAAAAAAAATAGGTATTTTAACAAAGAAGTTTCCTTATTTTTTTTACCTTGGACAATAATATTTATGTTTTTCGGATTTAATTTTTAAAACGAATTGAATTTAACTTTTAATATAGTCTTACTTGAAAATTTTTAAATGGTGTAACTTTCTGCAACATAAACATCCATTAAAAAAATTTCTGCGTTTTAATGGATTTCGCATTTTAACCAAATGGTAACTCATTTCAAATATATTATTGACGGAAGCTCTGTAAAAAACTTACGTTTGATAAGTATACTGCCATATTATTTATACTAATTATTTTAATTTCATTTAAATTTGAAGCAGGAGGCTACTCTCTTTTGACCGTTTTTGTGCACTTTATTTTTCTCCTAATTAATTCAAATTATATTTCAAATCATATATGGTTCACTCTCTTAGAAAAACATCAATTTTTTTTAACTCTTTGCAATGATTTAATAAAATGTCAACATTTCGAGGTTTTAAAAAAAAAGTTTTTAGAATTTTTTTTGATTATCCAGATTATTGGGTAACTCAATTTTAGTGTGAGAAAGTGCAAGTGCCTATGTACAGGTTATCACAGATTTTTAAAAAAATTTTTACTGGGAATTGCGAAAGAGCGTCAGTAAAAAAATTGTCAAAAATCAGTGGTAATTCTTGCAATCTAAATGCAAGGATGCATTTTAACGTTAAATTTTACCGTTCCGAAATGTTTTCTCTTGTTTCGGTTAAAACATTTCAAAATATTATCGTTAAAGCAATTATCATAATAAATTTCATTACGTTTTTAACCGAAACGAAATGCTGGCGTTAACGTTAAAACGTTAAGAAAAACGCTGGAGATTCACTCGTCGCAAACAGAAGCGCAAACAGGCGCAAACAGAAGCGCTGCATACTTTTAGGCACATTAAAATTAACGAAAACGGAAATTTTATAACGTTGCAACATTAACGATTTGATTTCGTTTTGATAACATGGCGCCGAAACGCAACAAACTCATTTCGTTAAGTTAATTTTGTCCGTTAACAAAACAAAATTGTATCGTTTCGTTTGCTGAGCAGCCCTGTCTAAATGTGTTCTACATTTTTTATAAAACTTAAATAATTGTTTTTAATGATTTTATTTGTTATTGTTTGGCCATATAACTATTTATTTTAAAAAATTTTAGCTTTAAGGCCGATTGGTTTATTGGAAAATTATTAGGAAAAAACAACAATACTCAAAGCGGTAGAAGTTATAGTACTATTATTGATGTTTGTTAGAAAGTTAACGATATTTAAATTGAAAAATAATTTTAAATAATTGTAGGATAAATAAATTGTCCAAATTTGTCAATATGTGTTTGTGCTAAAATATGTAAATTCTTTTGTAATCTACTCCCATTTTTTTTTATTTTCCCCACTTAATAAGACATCTATGCGCCGAACACTGAATAGTATATATATGTACATATGTATGTGTGTTAGTGTGTATTTGCTTTTTTTTTTGTGTAGCATGCGTTTCAATATCCGAATAACACAATTATGTTATATTTGCATTGTTGCGGAAATTAAGCCAATGTGCTGATAATGTATTATCCACTTCAGATTTGCAATAGTATGTGTTTGCTAATGAGTTAACGGTATCGTTGTGAAATCCATAAATATTAAGTGCTAGCATAAAAACTACAAGTAAGTTGTCAGTTTTTATTTGATAAACAAATTGATTTAAAATGTTTTATTCACAGCAAAAAAGAAGAAAGTTATGACGATTTCGCATACACATTTTAAATGGATAGCGATTTTAATTCTTTTAATCATTTTGATATTGCAGTCGTTTGTTGCAAGCAAATGAATGTTCAAGCAGCGTGTTTTAGACATATTCATAATTTTATGAGGAATTTTTGGTAGGCGCAGTGGCTTTAAGTTTTTAAATATACAAATATAAAGTTCGAAATTAGAGCCCGAGTGGCTTAATCAGCGTCAGAACCTCCTAGTAAGTAGCATTTTTCTTTAATCCGGCCAACGGGTTCAGTTCTTAAGACAGGATTCGGGGGTTCTCTGTGACATCGATATAGACACTCTGATCCAGCGAATGCAGATTGGGGTTTTAGGCGTCTTTAGTATTATCTGCATACCGCTGCCTTTAAAAGTATCCAGTCCTTGAGAACATGCAGGAGTGGGTAAACATTTTTTGGTAGCAGTTTTCTGCGGACGCCACTCGCTACTTTCAGCCCTCAATCGTTTCCTTCAAGCTCTCGCAAACTGTAACGTTGTCTTATTTGTTTAGCAGTCTTCTCGCTTTGCTCTGACAGCCTTATAATTGACAATTTTCTTTCATGAACCCCTAGAACTTGGAACCGACATCAACTATATTAAAAGCTTGTAGTTGTAAGCTTTTAGAAATTAGACGTTAATCTTATTTCATTTTATTCAATCGATCCCAACTAACCAATTCAAGAATTTTTCAAAGCCATTTAGAGAAGAGTTCAGGGGTTCTTCGAGACTCTTTACCAACTCGGTTCGAACTACCTCGCAATGATCCTGAACTATTACGAAAAATGGTCCTAACGTGGTTTTGTAAAATTCATGATTCAATTATAAAAGGTTAGGTAAATAATGACATTCGAATTTTGACACTCCCTTATAAAGGGTTGTTTTACGTAGTATGGAAAACGGGTTAGAAATTTTTTCCCTTTCTTAAAAAGTGAATAATTAGTAGTGAAATGTTATAGATTTTTTTAACTTACAAACCATAATTATAGACTTATTGGTACATTTTTTTTTTTTAATTTTTGACCAGCGAATAAATTTTCAATTTATTTGCCCCATGAACTATGAATGTCGATTGATCATAAAACATTATCTTGAAATATTTAAATTATTTATTCGCTTTATTCATTTTAGTTACATATATATCATTGACATCAGGATAATTCTTAATATTATGACGAACACCTGGACGGCGAAAACCATAACAATTCGAAATTTAAGAACGAGAATCTTTATAAATTACAAGAAAAATTAATAAAACCTCACAACTCAAAAATTTAGTTCTTACAAATTCATGTTTTTGGTGATTATCGCATTATGTTACATTATTTTAAATTTAATTAAATATTTTCCTTCTAGAAATTACAATATTTTCCACACCGTCAGATCGAATTTATATGCCTGCGAAAAGCGTTCAATGAAGTATTTATGATACGGGGTCAGTCTTGTAATTAGAAAAAGGCTTACTGTTTACGCGGACATAAGAAACAAAAAGTGTTTCTTGTTAGTTTTTGGTATTAAAAGGTTTTCAGGTAACTACTATTTTTATTTTTAAAAAGCAACACGGTTGGGATGCTAAGGCAGCCGTTTGACAAAAAGTGAGGGAGCTAGCTGCTTAGTTATCAAACCTTTAATAATTGAATCATGTGTAAAATTCATAAACCTTTACCGAACTTATCTCGACCAAGTACTTGATGGAACGCATCCTGTCCTGAAGTCATCTCGAAGTAGTGTTACGAAATGTTCCTGAGATAGTCGTGAATTCACACCGAACTAGTTCTGAAGAAGTTCTTAATTTGTCCAGATACTTTGATAACGTAGAAGTTTATCAAAACACATCGGTTAACCATTCGGGCATATATTTTTTTTTCAGAATTTCCGCTGAGTATGCACGAGGCTGTTTAGAACGACTGTGGCCTATTGAACCCACTCACATTTATTTATTTTATTTTAATTACAAGGAAAACATGTTTTTATGAAAAAAAAAATTGATTGCCCTTTTGAAGCATGCACTTACTTATATTTGTATGATTAAAGCCATTTTCATGTCGAACATTAACTAACTGCCTTTTGCCATGAACACTCTATAAAAAATCATATAATCATGCCAGTTTATCGATGAAGGCGGTAAAACAATAATCACAAATAATAATAACAATAACAAAATGCAACAAACAAAGCACCGACAAAATAATTCAGGCAAACACCATATGTTGAGTTTTTAAAACCCTTAAATACACTAACACATGTAAACATGAACAAAAAAAAAACATAAGTCCTGTCCCGCTCCTCCGAATTGAACACGAAAAGAGTGAGGAAAGCGAGAAATATAAATTGGGCAAAAGTGAAAACTTAATATAAAAAAAAAACCGAAAATCTCTGTAGGTAGCCGCTGAACTTTGATTGAGTGGCGGATAAACTGCCAAAAGCCGACATGTGTTCTCATCGCCCTTCTTTGTGGGTCGGCACGCCCCTCATATTATTTGTTATTTCATAAGGACCTTGTAGCAGGATAATATTAATACTGTACATTTATAGTGGCATGTATAAATATACATAAGCATTGCATGCATGTATGTATGTATGTAAAAACATTCAAAGTGTGTATGTGTGCGTGCGTTTTTTTACATAAACTACCTTTTAAAACATCTCTTATGCCTTTTTTATTGTGCGTGCGTTTTTTTACATAAACTACCTTTTAAAACATCTCTTATGCCTTTTTTATTGTAATCATCCATAACAACATGCGGGGATTGTTTCAGTTCCACATTTATGTGTGTAGGTCACATGTGTGTATGTGTGCATAAATACCATGTCGGAAATCAAAGTACTTTAAAAGCAATTTAAAAAGTACTTTTTTTCTAACCACAAGCGGTTTAAATTAATTCCATTTTCTTGTCATCAACTAACTTTTTTAACATGGCGATGTCCTAGCAGCAAGTCAATTATCCGACTGTGCATTTGATTTCAACCACTTTCAAATAGATTTGAAAGAAAGAACATTAAAATTACTTTTTTTGCAACTGCAATAAAATGTATGTATTTATTTCCTGCTACCTTAAAACTGCTTTTTTCACAAGTATTTTAAACACGATTTGTTTTTAAACTTCTTTATTTTATACCTTCTCTTTTCTAACTTTTTAAAAACGCATTTTAGTTTAGTTTTTAGAAAATATATTTACATATGTATTTTGGTTTAAACAAAGTTTTGAATAAAATTGAATTTAGTTTCTTCTACATACATACTTCGTAAAAACATTGTTTTTTTACCGCCTGAATGGCCTTGCGAGTAACTTCCTCGGGGTCACGATTTTCGATACAAAAGACATCTATGTATCTTAAAAATGATAAAGAAAAAATTTAAATATTTTAAAAATCACGCATTTTATGGGCTCCCGACTCTCTTACCTTTCAAAAGCGGATAGAAATTAGCAAAAGCTTTTAATCTTTTTTTCCGTGAGTTCCATCGAGGTTGAAATTCATTACAACGTTCTTGGACAAAAGAGCCAAAAGCTTCTTTTTAGGTTTTCCTTTCATTAGGGACTTCATTCCATCAAGCTATGGAATATATGGGAAAAAGCTTTAGATAGATATTTATAATATATTAGCTTCTCACGTAAATTGTTTTATTTTCTTCGTAAATATTTTCTTCGACAACGGCTGTCAATTCGTCATCTGTTTTTATTGGAAATTGTAAGTGAATGACACAACAGCCTTCTGCTGTCGGATGAGAGTTTTTATGAGTATAGTGTATGTATATACATACACATATGTATACTATATGGATTCAATTAAATAACTTCCTAGTTTCTCTTCACTACAAATGTTTTTAAACTATTTTGTATTACGCTCATATAAATATATGAGTACGAAGAATTAAAGACTCGCACGCTGCATTTGTTGCAAAGCAGTTGATTTCCAACTACTTTAAAATTGGTTAATTTTTCAGACTGTCTGCTTTTTTCCGACAGGGTACCTATATGTATGTGTATAAAAATTTTTGTAAATTAAATAGAGTGAATGATATGCAATTGGTGGCTTCATGCCAAAGGCTTGTATGTAATCACTGAAGTAATTGTGTTTTTGCTTAATGAGTTAAAAAAAAAAAAATTAAGTTACACAATTGGCTTTCACTTGACGAGTTCCTTTTTGGTTTTTTTTTTTGGCAAACACACTAGCTTTCTGCCAAAATAGCAAGACTATGACTAACCAGATAAACTAAATAATGCGACTACCGCAAGTTATTGCCGACGTTTTTTTTTTCTTCACAATTGTTCAGTTACGAAATGATAATATGATAAAAAAAAATGCATCATTCGATTTCCTTCCTTTTTACAAAACATTTTGTTTAACACACACGAATGTCACTAAAGGGTTAAAATGTTCCAGAAAATGATTCGACGAAAAATTTCACGAGATATATTCGCAGACAAAATATTTGTACAAAGAACGTAAAAGTTCAAAAGCTACTTTCTTGATATTGTAACAAGGAGGAATTAAAAAAAAAAAGAATTTGTTTGAATCTGTTTTTCTAAATCTAAATCCCTCTCCAAACGAGAAATGACACTGAAGATAGCACAACAAGAGAGCTTCATATTTCTACAACGTCATGTCTAAATTTGTGATCCACGCAAAATTAAATACGGCTATATACATAGAGTGAAGTGCGGTGCAATGGGATACAGTGGTGCTTCTGGGTATGCGGTTACAGTTACACTGCTGTACTCAATCCCTACTCTTACGTCCACGTTCGTGCACCCTGGGCAACGTGAGCAACCAATTTGCGAGATACGGTAACCAACCCGTGTGAAGCCGTGGGTCACGGCTAATAGTAAGGGAGCTTTAGTGGAGCTACTCCGACATATTCGCTTTAAGGGTCCACTAAAGTCCGCAGCGTCTGTTCACCAGGAGGTGCGGCTGCAAGCGGGCGTCTGTCTTGGAGCAAGCGGCTCGCTATATAAACCAGTTTACATTTTCACCCCCAGCAATGGGTTGTGCGCAGGGCTTGGAACCCGCCACGTAAAAAACAACTTCCAATGAAAAGGAAAACAAAGCCTCGTATGAGACCCCCCCGCCTTTTTTATGACGACCACAGCAAACGTATTAAGGACAATGATATGAGGGCATGCACCTGGACTGTGCGGACCCTTAAATGGGACCCTTAAATGAAGGTGCCTCTATCCGGCTGGTTGATGTCTTCAGCAGAGCGAAGACTGACATCACCGCCATCCAAGAGATGCGATGGACGAGGCAAGGGAAAAAATCGATAGGCCCTTGCGACATCTACTTTAGCTCCGTCCTAATTGAGAAGCACCTCACCGTTCGAGAAACGTATACATATGTATATCAAAAGTTTGGTGCTGTTATTTGTCGAGTTCTTAGAGAAAAATGTATTAATATCAGGTGCCACAAATAACAGTTATTCAAGAAAATAGTCATTAAAATATTGCGATAATTAAATTCGCTTTAAATATCATTAGCAAATTATAATAATTAAATATCTAGTTATCTCATATTTGTCTCATGACAAAACTCTACGAAAACGTTTATTTATAAAATCAAAAAAAAAATATTTGGTGATTTTTATTTTAAAAAAGGTGTCAATAAAAATCACTCAGTCACATTTATGTTGCGTGTCTTTTGGAAAAGTCATCACCAAAATTATGGTAAATACTGGGACATTTTATTTTTTTAGAAAACTTCAAAGTAAAAAGCAAAATCAGTGAGAATTTATGAATTTTCATTAAGAAAGACTGATTTGGAACGATAATTTTTATTTATAGAAGTTACAGACTGATTTTTATTGCTGGCTTTAATAAATAAAAAACTATGTTAATGACTCAAATCAGAATTTTATTTAGTAATTTTATTTTGACTTACTAATAATTTTCCCAATAAACCAATCGGCCTTAAGCTCAAAACTAAATCAAATAAATAATTGTATGGCCAAACAATAACAAACTAAAAAATATTTGATTTGTTAAGTATTTAAATATAAATAGTTTTACATTTTTAGTAAATTAGTTTCTGTTCTTTCTTGGGCTAAATTAGTAAAACATTTTACATTATTATGGAACAAAAATTTAAATGAAGTAAAAATAATACGGAAATTATAATAAATTCATGCGTCATAAAAAGAAAGACAGAGCTCACCTGACCCACTTTTATACTCTTTGATGCAATATTTTATTGCGGAAATAATTAGCATGACTATCAACTAGCAGCAAATTTGTTGAACACAAATAAACCATTTTTTAGTTTCAAATAATAAACGTATTGTTGCTGTAACAAATTTTTAAGTTCTTTTTTCTTTTTTCTTTAAAGGCATGTCAATTTTTAATTCATACAAGCGTTGCTCAACGGGCTCAATGTTGATGGCAGTAGAGAATTTGTAAAAGACTAATCATAGCACAAATATTTTCGACACCGGAGTTCAGCAAATAAATTGTAGTAATGCACCCCCCTTCCGACCGCTGATAGGGTGTGGTCTATAGAATCCACTACGCACGTAGCAATCAAATACGAATTGAAAATTTTTATTTAGGCCGGGAGAAGAAAGAGTGGCGTCAGCGAAACTTTTATATCACCATTTTCCCAAAAATACTAACAGAGCTTTCGCGGCAGTAAGAATAGATGTAATAGTGAAATATAACACAAAAATATGCAGAGCCAACAACAATAAGTTATTCTATGTTTCTGAAACGAATAAGCTCAAGGATGTGGCAGAGTTCAATAAGAAAACAATATGAGAAATTGTTGAGGCGCAAATCAAATGGAAAATAAAAACACCAACTAATATGAAAAGAGCAATCAATACAAAAATCATATGAAAAATATGAATTAGTTCATAAATATATTTTGAGCGATGAATTTCAAGTGAACAATAGTTCCTCATTTCAACCAATGATACCTAGTACACTTGCACAAATGTAAGTTTTTGTGTGTGTGTGTGTGTGAACATATTCATATGTGTCAGCAATGTACTCGTATTTACGCATTCACGGTATGAGTGAGGTCTCCATTGTGAGTTGAACAACGCGCGAAACAAAGGTGGATCCAATTGAAAGCCCCGGGATAGTAATTGATGCCGTTCACCAGCGCATACACGCATGCATGTACACACACATACACACGCAATCACAAAAGGACGCCACACAGCAAACTGTTCATGCATTAATCAAATTCACAAGCGCACCACCCGAAACAATAGTGGCTCAATTTTCGCACAAAGCACACAAACTCACACTCGTACCATCAACGAGTTTCATTGTTTTATACGCAATTGATGAATTACTTTCATTCGGTTTTCTGTGTTCTTTGGTTTTTTATTTGATCGCATAAAATGTCAAATAGGGAAGTATCAGATTACAATCTCGCCTGCGAGCGGAAAAAGCGCCACTGCCATTGCAAATGAACGCAAAATAAATAAATAAATTAGCCAAGTGCTACCAGCAGCCATTGGACTAAAAGGACGACGTTCAGGAAGGATATACGAGTAAGTACATACAGAGGGCAGGAAGTGGCACTTTTTTTTTGTTTGCCTTTTCTTCTTTAATTATAAACAGCTCTTAATTATGTAATCATCGATCAGTTTCTGCATATCAAAGTCAATTAAAATTGATATCAGATATGAAGGGATGTGGAAGTTTACACTAAATGGCAGCTGATTAAAAACAAATATGTAATTTTACTGTAATCGTAGACTAGTATGTGTGTACATGTGTACATATGTAAGTGGCCTTAACATATGCTTACAAACATATTTTAAAATGTTTAAGTAGTGATAAGTTTGCGTAAAATAAATGTATAACCCAAATTTGGATGTAAAGGAAAAATCTTCCTTTGAAAATTTTTGTTTGTTCAGTCATTAATAATAATGGAATTTTGGTTCCAGTTTTGTGCCGACTCCGAACTGCAGATGTATTTTATGAGAATCTTTTTCATTGCATAAATACCCTCGTAGCACGCACCGATACCCACTCAACCACAGCCATGGTGTAAAATCCACATTTGTATGCCTTCATCAAGGCGTGTTCCCGCAAGTGTGAAAAAATCAAAAATAAGTACTTTTCCATTGCTTTAAAGCGCTACAGTCACACTCGATTAAGCATACTTTAAACATTCTCGTAAAGCATTCCAGATGTAAGAGGCTCTGGTATATATTTGTAACATTATTTAAAGCTTATTGGAAAGTCGAGCTTAAGAGCACTCTAAAAACGCTAATACTAAACAATTTACCGATACTGAGGTAGTCACACAGAGCTCAGTACTGGGTCCAATTTTCCGAAACATATGATGGCAGAGTTAACACAACGTTTGCGACTGTCATTAAGTGGCTTATCAATAGTCGCTGAAAAACAGAAAAAGTTCCTGCAACCGCAATAAAAAAGAGTTTTTCAAAAAAGGACACAGTATTCAGCTTCCAAAAGTGAAACCTAGATCAGTCCATCCGCAAAGATATTATAAATACTCGGAACCTAGTCCATTCCGACCGCTTCAATGTAAGTAGTGTTTTAAAAATGAAAACATTGTCTGAATAGAAGGTGCGGTCTGAAACATATTTTACTCTATCCGCGAATGCCGTGTGGCCACCTCGACAGCAGTGTGTGGTTGTCCTGAATCTAATCCATTCCGACATCCTTAACAAAAATAAACTTTTAGGGGGTTTCGATCGGGCTAAAGTCCCAAACTGGTCGCTGTTGTGCTTTCGTTGCCTCCTCCTTGTAATAAGGTTCGTTGGTCACGGCTACACTCATTCAATCAAAAAGACACACCCAAACCTCCATGGCCCAACTTGGTTGCCATATTTGGTACTCCTTGCGTGCCTCCTCTTATCCTGGCAATAAAAGCAAATTCAGAGCTGAAAACTCTTTGAAGCATAGAAGGATAAAAAATCAGTTGTTTTTTGAAATTGGCTTATTGTTAATATGAAGTGATTATTGGATTTTTTTATCGTTTAGTTGATTTCTTGAGTAGTTGACTTAGCGTAGCACAGCATGTAGCGTGTTGGCTCTGCATCCCGAGGACCCTCAGTTCAAACCCTAGGAAACTGGTGATATATAAATAGTAGATACTATAAATTCTATCATTAAAAACTGTTGTTGTTTTTTCCAAATAAAATCTTTCATAAACTGGCCTCGGAACTTAGTATGCATGAAATATAAATATAATTCGCGAAATAGTTTACTGTCATAAAAATCAATATGTATCACAAAATACTATATAAAATTATCTGCACTGTAGTGTTTAGTATTTACTTGCAGATAATCAATTTCTTTTTGAAAATGTGTGCAAAACTTCTTAACCTTGCATGAAAAGTAAAGTATTTTAGTTTCATGAATAATAAATGCATTTATGAAGTTTTACCTAAAAAAAGAACAAATAACAATAAATAATTTATTTCGAATTTCAATTAATATATTTCAATGATCTATAAGTGCCCTTCTGCAGTAGTTATCCTTGTTTATATCGGAAGAATAGCAATTTTTTTTTTTTTAAGCGAGGCCTGCGTACGACGAATTTATCGTAGCGAATGTTCATCTTGAAAAATAGAACACGCTACCGCATACGAGAACGCGCGCAACCAAAGCGTACCACGAAATTTGGACGGCGTCTTTTCGAGGCGGTAAACCAAATATGAAACTATGTTGAGCTTTCTTAGGATTTTAAATCAAAATTAACAATATTTATTAATTTTTTTTCCAAAAGGTATTTATTATGTTATTTGAAAAAACGTTATTTTCAAAATATAAAATTTTTTTTTAACTTGTTTTTTTATACCCGAGCGTACTTTTCCACAGTTATAATACCTTTGTTCGCATAACGGTTGTTTGTAACAGCAAAAAATAATCGAGATAGATATAGCCATATATGTATATACTAAAATGATTAGAATGAAAAGAGGAATTGATTTGGCCCTGACTGTCTGTCCGTCCGTCCGTCCGTCTGTTCGTGGTTACAATAACTTGAGTAAAAATTGAAATATCTCAATGAAATTTGATATATAGATTGCCCTTTGGACAGGGTAGGTTGGTATTGAAAATGGTCAAGATCGGCCAATAACCACGCCCACCTCCCATATAACGGAAATTTTTGAAAAATGCAAAAATCCCGTTTTTTCGATATCCATTAAAGCAAATTCAGTGAAATTTGATATTTGGATCGATTTTGAACTAAGAAATTAAGTACTTATGAAATTTTGAAAAATGTGCGTTGCCACGCCCACTTAGGGCAAAATATCTGTATCTCAATAACGGTCTAAGGTATCGTCACAAAACTTAGTGGACATATTTTCCTTGATATCGCTATAATTAGCGTAGAAAATTTTTGAAATCGGATAATAACCACGCCCACCTCCTATATAACGGAAGTTTTGAAAAATGCAAAACTTCATTTTTCGGTATCTATTGAAACAAATTAAGTGAAATTTGGTATTTGGAGCGATTTTGAACTAAGAAATTAGGGATTTTTGAAATTTTGAAAAATGGGCGTTGCCACGCCCACTTATAAAACATTTTCTGTATCTCAATAACAGTATTAGGTATCGTCACAAAATTTGGTGAACAAATATTTCTCAATATCACTAGCATCACCGTCAATAATATTTGAAATCGGACCATAACCACGCCCATCTTCCATATAACGGAAATTTTGAGAAATGCAAAAAAAAATCGTTTTTCAGTAATTATTAGAATAAATTGAGTAAACTTTAATACTAGCTGCGATTTGAAACAAAGAAACGGGGTTTTCATGAAATTTTGGGCACCGCCCATACAAAAATATATCGCGAGGGTATATAAAAATCGGTTTCGCCCGAATTTGGCTCTCCTTACTTGTTCTTACTATATTCATTTTATGTTCTAAAAGTTGTATCAGATCAACATGATCACTCTATCAGCTGACATTCAAGCTGTTTATGTTAGCGACGTAACTGTGTTTTAGGTAGCGAAATTTCTGAGCGAGAGACGCCGGAATTGTGTTTAAGCATTTTTTATTCACATTCATAAACGGCACAACTTCAAACTTCTTTCGCAAAATAATATATTCGTAATCGTTTCAGATTAATTAGCTAGATAAACCTTTTTGTGCTTTGGATCTGTGTGGAAGTACTAACATATTTCCTAGATCAGATAAACCTATCACAATATCAAAAAATGTAACACTTATTTTATGAGACTAACTGAGATTTCACTCTAATCTCCTGCTATTTTAAGATTAAACTCTTATCTTAAGGGAATTTACCCATAAAAGAATACATCTGTTTAACTGCTATTGTCTGTTTGCCCACCTTGCAAAAAAAATATAACACAACTCACATACACAATCAGCCTTAACGACGAATTACTCGTATCTATCGCTGTCATTTTAAGTGCAATCAGCAACAATTTGAAATTTCACTATCAGCGCACGACGTCAATGTCGCCTAAAGGACCCACATCACTTACAAACTTAACTAACTCAGCTTAGTAAAACAGCAGCGAAAAAAATAACAAGCAAACGAGCAGAAAAAATTAAAAAGCAAGAAGAATTGTGGACGACAAGTAAACGACAATCCATTTATCCTTTAAAAAGGTCCTTAAAACAAGTCGCACATTTCTTGAACTTGTTTTTTTTTTTTTCGTTACTGTTGTTGTGATTCTACTATAGCACTAATGCGGCCACTGACAGCGGCGATGCTTAACAATGAAAGTATCACAAATTTTTTGTGCGCAGATATAAAATACGAAGAGAACAAAGGCTGGAGGAAAAAAAATAATAACAAAGATTGTGAAAAAGATACAGACAAGACAAAAGGAATGCATTAGAAGCTGCAAAAGTGATTTGGAAGAAAAACATCTGCCGGCTAGTGAAGAAGGGCTAGCTAGCCAGTCGGCTGTTAGCTGCAGTTGATAACCTAAAAAAAAAAAAAAGTAAGAGGAATAATGAAGAAGCCAGAAAGCAGAAGGCAGCAGGCAGACGAGTGTGCAGTTAAATGGTTAATAACAAAGAGTCGGATTTAGTTACGCACAAGCATATATACATACCTACAAACAAAAGGAACAAACATACAGACAGACAGATATTTTATTTATATACATATGTAGCATAATGTACAACGCAAATGAATTGTAAATGCAGATGATATCCCACAACTGCATAAGAAAACCACTCCATTCTCTATGCTTCCTAATCGAATACTGCCCGATGCTCATACATTCACATTCGTATTCGTATTCGTATTCGTGTTGCCTGCAACCACTGTCGCTTGCCACCATGCTACGAGTGTGTCAAAGTGTGGCAAACAATGTTGAAACTACGGAGTGCAAATAGAAGAAAATCTCGAAAATTGGTTTTGCCGACGGTGCAGCAAAGTGTAACAAATTTTCAACTCCGAACGTGCAGACGCAGGTCGGCGGCAAGGAGGCAGATTGTTGTATGTTTATTTGAATGTATGTAAGTATGTGTGTGTGCATGTGTGTAGTGGTAAAAGGAGCCTAATTTCAGATTTGAATGCATTTATGTAATTTGCGCTCTCAAATTCTAAACATTTTGTCGGTTGCTTTTACGCGTAAGCTATTTGTGGAGTGGCAAACCCAGTTGGACTTTCTGCACATGCCTTTTAAACAATGTTTATTTACAAATTTAAAAAAATAACTTATCAGCAAATTTTTGAAAAACAAAATAAGAAACATTTTTTTTTTAATAATAACGCTGTAATTTGTCCCTAAAAGTTTTAAAGTGTCACGAATCTTTAGCTGCTGTTGATATAATTTTCCTGAACAGTAATTGTAGAAAACCTGTAAAGTAAAGATAATTAAATAGAGTTATGATAAAATTAAAATAAAATAATATCCTTAAATTACAAAACAAAACACAACTGTCAGCTATTTTTCGATTACTCGAATATTTTCGTTTCATAATTTATTGTTGTGCCAAAATGCCAAACTTTTTTGAATTACTATTTTACCATGGCATTCACCAATATTAAAAATAAGTCTGTGGTCTACCAATATTTATGTAAAAAATTCAAAAACATTTAAGAACAATATAAAATACTCATAATGAATATTAAATGTATTAAGTAAAGTTAATAATAATCAAAAAAAATGAAGCAAAGTATTACAAAAATTACGTATATTTAAAGCAACAATTATTAAATTAATAATTTTCTCTGAATATTTCTTTTACTTTCAAATATTCAGAAATTTTTTTTTCCAAGGCTTTATAATTTCCGAACAATAGTTGCTGAGAATTTAAGAAAATCACCATCAAATCAGGAATAAATTGCCCTCTTGTCTTTCAGTAAGTGTTTCTTAGCACTCAAACTTGGCAGATCAAATTTCGAAAAAAGCGAACAATTCGTATTGATAAATTTGAACCGTTTACTTTTTTCCAAACATTTATTTTTTGTTTTAATTAAAGTAATATTCAATAAATTTGAATAATAACTATAATTTTTTTTAAATTTCATTTGATCACCTTAGCAATTTGTTTGACACGCGATTTTTAGCTGCGAAAATGAAGACAAAGGCAGAATCCTCAAATAATTCCCAGACATCTCCACAGAAAATAGCTGATGTTCTAACATCTGTAATTTTGACTGGAAAATTTGAGAAATATATTGCCAATTTTTATATGTGAGCAGTTTAATGTCTTGACATAAACATTTGTAAGATGGCGTCAAACAAGTAAGTTCGCTTTAATAAAGCGCAACTATGTTCTAAATATTACAAGAAATATTATATTTCGCTCTCAAATATGTTAACATAAATAAATACATTGACAATATGTATATTTTCTGACATATATTTTGGGACATAAACTTTTTCTTGTGAAGACGTACACTTACACCCAATAGCTGCCATTTTTCTTTTTCTTTTTTTGCAATCTTTAAAACCACCTTATATTTAAGCCCCTTATGTCCTACAAGGACCTTCATAATGTCAGTTGTCAGCTTCGTTGTGTACTGAAAAAGAATGAAAGTTTTATGGGCGCTTGTTACTAATTTTGAATTTCATTTTCCTTTAGCAGCACTTTGAAAATCGAAGAAACGAACTCACAATTCTCCTATTAAAATATCGAAAAAAAGCGCTAAAGGCATTAAGAAGAACCTCAGTAATGGAAGGATGTATGCATGCAATAGTAAAATAAAATCAATACACATAAAAAAACACATTCCTTTCTGCTCCAATAATATTATCCCTTTTTTGCCAGCCTTTCTGTCTGTTTTTAATTGCTTTTCCTCGCTGCGTTGTAAACGCGATCCTCTGCTTTAATTGAAATCCCTGGATTTTCACTTCCTTGCATTTACATACGCGTAAGGTATTAGTATATACTTTGTATATATTTTGATATTTTACGCACTGATATTATTTTAATTTCTTTTGCCTTCTTGCGAAGCGGCAATCCCATTAATTGATATTTTAAAAGGGCCTTAGAATGAAGAATATTTGCTTTGGTAAATTTCTAACTGTTCTAAAATAAATTTAAATTGATTTTTGAGACAATATCACTTGAATTTTCTTTTTGCTTTAACAAATAAAAAAATGTGTGTGAAATGTACGATAAAATTTTTTATTGCCTGCACTTATTTAGCTAGCATTTGGTTAACTGCTATTAATTAAAATTGCCTCCATTTACTCCACACACAAACACACACACACACACACACGACCACGAACATTGTGGTTATTACTTGTTTCAGCTATTTGGTTAATTGCTATGGCGGCGTTTATGTAATGCCCAAATACTTGAAATGCAATGTGATATAAAGCATTTGTGGCAAGTAGCTGAAGAGCAAGAGGACAGTTTATCAAAAGCGGATTAAACATAGATTTGATTACCCACTGTCTGGCGTTTTAAGGAATGTAAATACATATTCCAGAGGCTTAAATTAAATAATTTTAGTATGCCAACGCCGAAAAGAGATTAAAGACAAATTCCCTCAAAAAGATTATTTTGAGCAGCATATGTTTTAAATTTTCTTTTCAATTTATTCGTAGTTGTATTAAATGAATATTTTAGGAATGTTTTGCATTGTTTTTATAAAAGTTTCTTAAAATATAAGATAGTTAATATTAAAACGACATAGATGTACTTAGTTCTTTTAATATACCATAAATTTTATCAAATATTGAATATTTAATAAAAAACCTTTTTTTAAATAAATGTATGACTTATTCTAGTAAGTTTCCAATTATTTTGGATCTCTTTCAAGGAACCAGCTCTAATTTCAAGTTAAGGGTGTGTCTTATCACCAATGAATTAGGTAGATAGCAAACGCTTGTATTTTTAATATTTTATAATAAGAAAAATCCAAGTAGAGTATTTGATATTTTATAATATGCGAAATGCTAACATAAATCCGTCGAATTGCATGCCGAGGCTGAATATAGCAACCTCGAGGGAAACTATTTTTGTCTATTCAACATTTTAGTGATTCGACTTTTTTTTGATTATTGGTGGCAAGGATTTTAAGTTGTTTGCAGATACTTTTAAATATCTTTCATCTGATAATTTAATTTTTAATTTTTTTTTTTTTTCAAATATAATTTTCCATAAACTGGCCTTGAGCTCAATAAATTGTCAATTATTAGGCCGATATAAAAATAACAAAATTTATATATGCAAGGATGAGCACACCTTAAATGCATTCTAAAATAAGTTAATAACTAAATAAACGGAATTGCTAAAAAACACAAACAACAACCATACAAACGAGTTTTAAAAGCGGCAGATCAGTTGCTCTTGTTTGTAGTTGATTTGTATAAGAAAGATGAAATAAACACAACAGCCCACTCGGCTAGCGTAGCAAAGCATGTTGCGTGTTGGCTCTACAACGCCGAGCTCCTAGGTTCAAAGCCAGGGAGAAATGGTTATGAAAAATAAATTTAATTAATTTAATAAAATGAAGTCTGATAAGGAAATGTGGTGATTTCCGAAATAGTACTATAACTTCTACCATTTAAAAACTGTTTTTGTTTTTCCAAATAAAATCTTTAATAAACTGGCGTCGAGCTTAATAAAATTGTCAGTTATTTTTTCACATTTTTATTATATTGTTTTGTTTGTTTACAAAAGTATTTGGATTTAATATTTTTCGTTTCATGAACATTTTATTATTCGTTATACATATATGAACTCTATTACTAAAGCTCTCAGTATAAAAAAATGTATCAGTGGCAACCCAATTAAAAACAACGATAAAACAATTCGTTTGATAATATATGAGTTGTCATTTTTAGTTTTTTTTTTATAAAACTATTTAAAGCTCCTTTGAAAATATTTAAAAATTAACCCTTCTTTAGCGAATAAAACATTTCATTTAGTTAGCTTATCAATATAATTTAATTTTACTTTTAAAAATTGTGTACAACCCTTCAACAATATATAGTACATCAATATTCAGCCTTGTTGGAAAAACAAAATTAAGAACAATGTGAAAATCCGAGAAAATTAGATTATTATCTAACATCCGGTTTCGCCATCAACATACTTGGAACTTCATATATGATTATTTTCTGTCAATTATCATATACATATAATCAAAAATTAATCGACCTTAAAGCTCATTATTATATACATTAAAAATTTAATAGTTATATGGCCAAACAATAAAACACAAAATTAAAATCAATTTTCGTCAAAATTAGTTTCGTGAAACTAGCTGGAAGTCTCACGTTTATAAATATACAATTTTTTTTTCATTATTTTTAAACTTTGCTGAGTTTTTAAAAAATAATAATAATAATATTTAACTTTAAATTATTTCTTGGAGTAAAGAAATTCATAATAAAATTAAGACTTAACAAACTATAATTAATTTCATAAAATTTCCTCCAAAGAATCATTAAATATATTCAGAAGAGTTTATTTTAAAAAAATTAGTGCTTACCATAGAACGAGTATTTACAACATACACACATATCAAAACTACTGTCATTTACTTATTTAAATATGTTATCAGTGCTCTATTGACACTTTCCAGAACATTTATTTTGAATTTTTTTCTTTTATGGCAACATCAATGCGCTGCATGAATTGAGTTAAATCAAATGGCTATGAAGTGTCCAATGACCACTCACTAAATGTCATTAATGATGATCGGCTTAAACTAATGGACTGTGAAGTATTGTGTGCAATAATGAATTGAATTTTATGTACACATACATACTCGTACATACATATTTATATGTTTGCACATATGTACTGACTTATGTATCAGCACAATTCACAAAGGATTATTTGTACATAAAGGAAAGAAGTAGGACAATGAAAGGAGCGTCTGACTTTCACTTGTCACATTTGTACGGTTGAAAATTTATATGAGATTATGAGAATACCTTATACGAATAATAGTTTTTTGAAGAATGCAAATCATTCTTTGAAAATAAGAATGCAAAGATTTGTATTTTTTGCACCTTTGAAAAAATTGTAAGCAAACTGTAAATTTAGATAGTATGTAATACCTTTATCTCACACCGCAACACTTTAATTTCGAATCGAATATTTATGTGAGCAATGCCTAACTAAGTCATAGAGAAAAAAAGAGGTTATTAGAAAAGTGCACATAGCATATGCGAGATATCTATGCTGTGTTATTGAAACCAATAAGTAAGATAATGATTTATGCGTAATAACAAAAATATAATAAAGTGAATTTTAGTGCTTACGAAGGAGAAACAAAATTAAAGGTGCTAACGTTTCAAATTAAAAAAAATATGTCAGACGTATTCCCCGACCCCAAAAATACCCGAATACTGGTTTTTATAAAAGCAATATTAATTTGTGGAATTTTTGACCGCCATTTTGTATTTTGAAATTTTGACCTTAAATTCGTATTCCGCGGCCCCAAAAACACCAGAATACTAAGTTTTATAAGAGCAACATAAATTTTTCGAAGTTCGGCCCGCCATTTTGTATTTCGAATTTTTACCTCAAATTCGTATTCGCCGATCGAAAAAACACACGAATAGTAATTTTCGTAAGGTTGAAGTGATTTTATGAAATTTCGATCCGCCATTTTGGAGTCACCATTTTGTTTTTAACAATTTTAACCATAAATTCGTATTCTCCAAACCCGAAATTAGTAACTTTGTGACTTTCAAATTTTTTCGTAGAGAATTTGAATTTTGGCCAACTTTTCGGTTGTTACAGACCAGTGTGCGTTGTTCCATATTCAGTGACTTTTCTTGTTCTTACAGACACTGATTCAAAAAAAAATCAAATCAAAATTTGCCAAAAATTGCGAGGTATACGAAAGAAAGTTTTCAAAATAGCGTTTTCAAAAAATTGTCAAAAACTATATACTCCACTTTTTTCTTGAGCTTCTAAATAAAAAGTTAAACATTTTGTAAATCAATCATAAATTTTATAGTTTATAAATTACACTGCGTAACAAAAATTTAAAAAACACCTGCGGTCATGATTTTGTTAATAGTTTTTATTAACATTAGTAGCAGGCTTACGAACTGTGTTTTTACTTTTTTTGGATTGGCTCTAGTACTTGAGATAAACGAAACTTAAGAAATTAATGAAAAAAATTATATGACCCAGTTCCAGTTGTATTATTTTAATTATTCCTCAATAAGTTTTCTTATATAAATTATTAAAACAAGTAGTTCGTTGGTTTAAATATTTTATTTCCCTTGCAAGAGAGCAAGGGCAGCCGGTTAAGTCGGGTGAGTTAATACAACTAAACATTAATTCGACGACTTCGCCTAAATACCTGAAAACTCTACCAGTCCCTGCCAGCCGCTGCACGCTGAAATGTGTGTTGCTAGACAATGGAAATAAACTTGCTTCGGTTCCAATCGGTCATAGTACCAAACTAAAAGAAGAATACGAAAATGTAGAAAATGTTTTAGCAAAGATTTTGTATGCACAACATATGTAAGTGGTCAGTATGCGTGGAAAATTTATAGTCCTTAGTATGGAAAAATTAAAAGCAGGAGTCTTCGATGGTCCTCAAATTCGTACCCTTCTAAAAGACACTGAATTCTTAAACCATATGTCACAAATTGAATCTGAAGCCTGGCTAATCTTTAATCACCAGACTATACAAAACTAGTTGCTGATATGCTTCTCAATTTTCGCAATCTAGGAGCTCAAATGAGCATTAAATTACATTATTTACAAAGTCATATGGACAAATTCCTGGACAACCTAGGCGATTACAGTGAGGAACAAGGTGAACGGTTCCACCAGGACATAAAAATAATGGAAGAAAGATACCAAGGTCGATGGGACGACCACATGACGGCAGCCTACTGCTGGAACTTAATACGGGATTGTCCTGAGCAACGACATCATAGGAGGTCCTACAGAAAAAGTTTTTTGTAATTTTTTTTAAATTAATTAATGAAAAGAATATTTTTTTTTTATTTTTGTATTATTTTTTACAGGCGCGCAATAAAAATATAATTTAAATCCATATTGGTATTTTTAATTAGGTTTTTTCGTGAAATATTTAAAAGCCTTTATCTGAAAAACCAGAGCCAATTCGACAAAACTGATATTATTTTCGTAATCAGCGCCCTCAAATTACCCTAGATCGACTTATAAATCTCCGACCGCAAAATTTTGTTCCGCAGTGTTATGTGTAACATTTGAAAATTTACCACATTGTTATAAAAAATAACGAAAAAATAACTGTCAAGAAGGACATTTGCGCTATTGAAAAATAAATCACAATGTGTTCCATTGTTTTAGGCACGGCTTATCTTATTTATAAAGTTGTGAATTTTCTTTAATCGGTCGGTCACCAATTGCTGAAGTGTGTGTATTCATATATGTATGATAAATATTATTATTATTGTTGTTGGGGATAGCACTGTGACCTTAAGATCTGTTGTGCCCCCTACTTGGATTAAAGAATTTACTTTAGTCCAATCTCCGAGATAAATCTTAGTATTGAGCCTAAGCTCTGGAAGTTATCCCATCGTCCGTAATTAGATATTCCCCTAGACATTATTGCCGTTTGTGCATCCCTGCAGGACGTGTTTAGAAGTCTCTTTCTCTTCCCTGCAGAATCTGCAACGTTCTTGCAAATATATTCCCAGGTTATTTAGGTGATAATTCAGCATACAGTGTCCTGTAAGAATTCCTGTGATCATTCTCAAATTGTTCTTTGATAAGCCCATGCATTCCCTAAATCTTGTTTGGTTGTAGCTACCCAAAAGGGATTTGGAATGTTCCAGACCTGGTGGATTGTCCCAGTGTGATTTACTGTGGGCTTCCTCCTCTTTCCTCGTTGAGGCTGATAATGCCCCTTTCCCTAACCCTGAAAAAGGTTGATGCCCCCATTTTTGCGAGCATGTCCGCGATTTCATTTCCAAATATTCCAGCGTGACCTGGTATCCAAAGAACCCAGACCCGGTTCGTTAGACCAAGTGTGTTCTGCCTATCAAGACACTTCATCACCAGTTTTGAGGTTACCTGGTAAGATTTGAGGGCCTTGATGGCTGCCTGGCTGTCCGATAGAATAGCAATATTCCGTCCCCAGTAGTTGCGCTGGAGGTTAAACACCACACACCTTCTGCTTGAAAAATGGACATCTGTGTCCCCATTCCGAGTACTTTGTCCTCGGTTCATACCGGTACGATACCGTGTTCGGTAAGCGAGCCGTCCGTGTACCAGGTAATCAATTGTTGGTTTATTTTGTAGGTTTCTGAGAAACTCACCCAACTTCTTTTGTTAGCTATGGTAAATATACCTTTGCATATATTTCCACATTTCATCCACCCCAAGTTGCGATAAATTTTTATACAGTAACTTGAGTCGAGCAGCTGCAATCGGCGTTGCTCACCGAACACTTCATCGAATTAAACACCCTTCTACAGTTTCGAATTACCAAAAAACATGCATTTTGATTTATTATTATTCATAAACCACGTGCCTTCATTGAAAATCTTACAGATACATTGTTTCCAGTTCCAGTTATCAGCTGCAACGTAAGTAATTTTTTTTTTTTTTACATATTCGCACTTCCATATAAACATTTGAATATACATATGTATGTACTACATATATGCATAGATATGTATGTACGATATGTATTTCTTTTGGCTTCCGCTCTTGAAAATAATTATGGTTAGACCACGCTTGTGCCACGCGTGGCACATCTTCCGCTAAGCGCTACCTACCGCCGGAGCTCCAAAGCGATTGCAAAATTAGATTTTATGCGCCTCACATTGATAACACTAGTCAGCAGGCAAAAGATGCCATAAATGGCTAAATTCATTGAAAATTCGTTTATTGTTTTTACAGGTGATATCTTTTTTTCTTT
Source organism: Philophylla caesio (assembly GCA_963971545.1). Taxonomy (NCBI): domain Eukaryota; kingdom Metazoa; phylum Arthropoda; class Insecta; order Diptera; family Tephritidae; genus Philophylla; species Philophylla caesio. Next base: position 94,975,365 of record OZ020606.1, on the reverse strand, counting down.
TCAAATTAAAATTTTATTTCAAATTATAAAATTCGAAATTGTCATATTTTTCTTTTGAAAACCATTAATTTTTTATTAACATTGAAAAACATACTACATATATTCCCGGAGTGATAGAGCAGATATCAAAAATTTCTAATAAGTTTTGGTAGGTACCCATTTTCTAAAAACATTTTGTTTTTGTTAACCAGTGTAATCGTATTGCTAATCATTTCGTCATCTAATGTTACTTTTCAACTTCTTGCTTCACTAATGGTATTTTAGCTTGGCGTTCTTTCGATTACACTTCCGCTCGACCTAATCTACCGTAACCGTAGTTTGTGCCGGCAATGGCGGTTCGCCCCAAAAAACCACACAGCTCACGCTACGTAGTGATGTGGAAATGAGAGCAGCTGGAGGCGGCATTCGTGGTGTAGTTAAGTCTTGGTAATGAAGATTATTTCACGCCGCGTCCATTGATGTGCGCACTGATGATGCCGCGATTTCGAACTTGGAGAATTATCTTGCCCTTCTAATTAAAATTCAATCAAAAACACAGGAGGCCGGATCATTTTTCACTTTTTTTTTGTTTGTAATCTATTGGAAAATGAGCTAAGAATATACATATTTATAATTTGCGAGGTAATTGAAAAATGGAGGACCATATTTATTTGGTATAATTAAATTAGATAATTTAAAGTCAAAGGTGGCATTCCTAAAATAAAATTAAAGGCCACAATTAGAAATGCTTTAGTAAATGAAAAAAGAAAAAAAGTATTTAAATTTAATTTAAGAGTCTGGAGTGCGGTTTCGAAAACTTTTAGTGATTAAATCATACTCAACTATATTCGGAAATTAAAGTTTGTTACACAACCATTTTGTCATTTGACCAATTTTCACAAAAGTTTTTTTTTTCTTATATTTTACCCGAACGTCTGGTACAAAAGGGTAATGTAACTTTGTTCGCATAACGGTTGTTTGTTAAAGCAAAAAATAATCGAGATAGATATAGATATATGTATACTAAAATGATCAGAATGAAAAGACGAATCCATTTGGAGCTGCCTGTCCGTCCGTCCGTCCGACCGTGCGTATGTCCGTGGTTACATACAATAACTGGAGTAAAAATTGAGATATCTCATTGAAATTTGGTTCATAGATTGCTCATTGGCCAAGGTAGGTTGGTATTGAAAATGGTCAAGAACGGTCAATATGGCATGGCACTTCCCATACTAAAATACATCGCGTGCGTATATCAAATTCGGTTTCACCAAAATTTATTTTTCCTTACTTGTTTTTTTTCTATATTAGTGTATGTGATTTTATAGTGCTTTCAATTTATTCCTTATCTACAGTTTTTTACAGTATTTAGTCCAAAAAGCATTCCCGTACTCAAAAAAACTGTAACTGAGAGCGCAGTTGAGAGAGTAACTGCGACTCTCTTCTTGTCCGAAGTTACAGGATTTAGTCAGAAGTGTCAAAATCAGCTGTTAGTAGTATTGTTGTGAAAGCACAAAATAAAGAAATTACAAAATTTGTATAAAAAATTAAACATTTCACTAAAAATGACAAGTGCTGAAGTAATAAATAAAATCGTAAGTTCTTGTGATAGTTTTGCTTGCGTTTAAGTGTTTTTATTACCATTTTTTGTATAAATATTCTGACATTCGCTTCTAGGGCTAAACAAATGGTTTTTTGCATTCCCGTACTTTTTCCTGTAATTCTCTATTAGAGAGCGTTTTTACCTTACTCTCTTGCATTTGGACACTTTTTAGGAACTTACAGGAAAAGTAAAGGAATGGAACTAATATTTAAGTGGCTACAAATAAATTTTCCTTTATTTCATTTTCAAAAATATTTCAAATGAAAACACACTTAGACAACAAAAAATTAAAATATATCAAATCAGCTCAATAAAATGAAATAGAAAATATTTCAGCTCGCATTCGATTTAGTTTCGAAAATAAAGATTTAGACAATGTCCTATAAAATTTATACAAATTTAAAAGATTTTTTTTTTCATTTGCATAATGCTTAAATATAGATTTATGGCTTTTTGCTTTGAAGCTCTTCACAAAAACCTTATGTTTAAAATGTTTACAAAATATGGATTAAACAAAATTGCATAAAAATGTTCAACATATAAAAAAAAATTTGGAGTATGCAGTTATATCGACCATTTAATTTTAGTGCAATAATCTGCAATTGTAATGTGCCTAATTGATACCTTTGAATATTGACACTTTTTTTCCGAAGCTCTTCCGTAATTTATTTTCATATGAGAGAAAAGGCGGAAAAGCGCCAGAAAAATAAAGAAATCTGAAGTTATCATAAGATACTTAAAACCTGTGTTGACTACTTTACTAACATTTAACGGTCTACAAAACTGCTTACTCAAACTTATCATAAAAAAGTATTAAGCTCGAAACTTTAATGAAATTTTTTTTAAATTTATTTACTTTTTATATAGATTTCGTAAGAGATTGAAAAGGGTTTTTACTTAATACATATCAAACATTAAATGTAAAAAAAAACTAACCAGGCGCAACATTTAAATTTTTGGTATTTTATAATTTTAATCCAAATTTTTTGTATTACTTTACTTGAATAATTTACCAAAAAACAATAATTAATTTTACATTTCTTCAACGTATGCTCAAGTACTTTAAACTGATACAACAAAATGACAAAACATAATAACCCGCGGCACTTGCAAATAGAGTTTCAAAATCAAAATAAATTCGCCTACCTAAAGCGTTTAATAAATTGTTACAAAACTTAATTAACTGAAATTTACATAAACTATCGATCGATGTTTTAAAGGCGTAGAATGTAAATACAAAATGAGAATGACAATAGAGAACTCAAAATGCAAAAGCAACAAATCAAAGCCAGCTGTATTAAAGTGAAGGTCAAATGGTGTAAACAAAGCATTTATTACCAACGAAAAGGCGCTGCAGTTACGCCTACGAAATCCAATTTTAAAGAAGCAGCAAATAAAAAGGTTGAAAGTAATTAAAAAAGGCTGGGCACAGGTAGCTATAAGCACAGCTATTAAATATTTTTTTCGTTTTTTTTCTTTTCTTATTTGCTGAGTAATTAAAAACGTTGTACTTAAAAATTTGGTACACTGAATTACTAGCATATTTACAATTCGGTGTAGATCGTTAGTTCACTTTTATTTCTTTTTAGATACTTTACAATCATCCATTAACGCGCACGCACATAAGTACATAGCTTTGTGAATTGTATGTATAATGAGCACTTGCTGTCAAACTGTGCGCATTCCAAATGCATAAACATTTCCATTTGGTTTACAAGTGCTCATTCATCTTCAACAAAAAAATAATACATACATATTCTTTGCAGGCCCTTGAGTTTTTTTATCAATTTTTTTTTAAATTATGTTTATTTTATCGGCAAAGTGTAAATGCGAAGTTGGTTGTCGATCCAAAGACCTGCCACTGTTTATTTGTTATTCTGGTAACCATCAAGAAAGAAGCTTAGAGCCGCGCAAAAATAACAAAGTGCACAAAAATTAAAATAAAAACTGTTTTAAAAATGTTGATAGTAGGTATATACAAAACTTCCTAAAATTAAAGAAACTTTAAAAATATAAAAAAAATTTTTTGCAATTTTTGAGTATGCAACTTTTTAGTCCATTCAAATTTGGTATAATAATTGGTAAGTTGCTGGTGGCAAACAAGTTCTGATGGTTTGCATTTTCTTTCATGTAATGCAAAAACAAAATCATGCTGAAACACTTACATATATGTATGTACATATTATTATCTCGAGAAAAGCGGTTGTACTAGTTTTAAAGAGTTCTGTACCCGCAGACAAGTTTCCTTGGCCTCGCGGTTTTTTTTTTTCTAATTTGTACAAAATTAAATCTAACGCTTTGTGAATAAAGAATAATTAAATACTCAATATTTATAAGAAAGCAACTATGTAACAGCCTCAGCGAAAAAAATTCTCAAAACTCAGCGGTTTATTTTAACCCTCTTAAACTTGCAGATTTTTACATTACATTTGTCTGGACTATAAAACTGTATACTCAAAAATGAAGAAAAAATTTTTTAATATTTTTATGAAAACGTTTAAAAGTTGGTTAGCTTTTGTGAACTTTGTACAAGATATGGAACTTGAAATTATCCGCTTTTTTTTTAATAAAACGATCTTTAGTTTACATGAAAATTATAAAATAATTAATTCTCGTTTTTATTTTTTTCCTATTTTTAATTTTAATATATGTATGTAAGTTTATTTTGCAAAATATTTACCTGCTTCAAAATTGATCAATTACAGCAAACGTTCGCTTGTAACGAAATTTTCTTAAAATATATACGACATTTTGGGCAAGATTTTCATTTTTTTGCAATTAAAAATCAAAGTTTTTCACAGTTAACAGGTGTTCTTGGGTTTGTCACTTAAGTCTTCCGTTTCACTTATACACATTTTCGACAAGCTCGCCATTTACGGGTGCAGTGTGACAATTTTAAAAGGCTCTGAGAGTAATTTTGTTTTCTTAGTCTTAGTTAGTTTTGTAAGTTTTAGAAATTTTGGATGAAACAAGTTCGGTCAGAATAAATTGTATTGATGGTTGTCTTATTTTTTATTTAAAGCTTATAAAATATGGGAAATACACCTAAAAAATTGTTGTTCCTATGTGTGTTAAATAAATGAGTATAATACAACACAACTTGATAATCACTTAAATTTCTTCCCTTCGACAAAAATATAGCGCATCTGCTTATTGATAAACTAGGATTAGTTATACATTCATATTACATGCAAGATTATTAATATATTTAAAATAAAATTCAATAAATAAAAAAAAATAATAAATTTTAACCCCTAAATTTTAGAATAGTACAGAGCAAGTTGCAAGCTGCTTAATGGCGTATTATTTTCTCTACACAATATTGCCCCGGTTGTTATTCTCAGCCCTTTCAAAGCGTTGCGTCAATGTCAGGAGGCAATATTTTTTTTTTTCGAGAAGAAAACAAGCCATAAAATTAACGCTGATTTCTGAGGCTTTTTTAGATTAATTTGCTGTCTTTGAACGTTCCAAATGTGTACATTCGTGTTTATGTATGGAAAAAAGCAACACTCTAAACACAAAAAGTGTCAAAAACCAACTGCAAACTCAAAAAATTCTGAAAATTAAAAAAAATATATGTGTTCAATGAAAAGTTGTAAAATGGCAATAAATCTTGTCTAAAATTAGGAACTTTTTATACGGTTTCGTAATATATTATTTAAGTTTGACAAAGCGCGGGAGTGTTATCGTTTTGTCGTGGGCTGTACTCACTACGAATTGAGTATCAAATACTCGTATATAAAATATATATGGACGCAGAACAATGATATATACATTTATCATTTCTCAAAAAATTTATTATTGCGTCAATGATATGCGCTCTATGCAGCTTGCTCTTGACCTCTACACAACGGTATACATAAGTGCATTTACATAGTTATGTGTAAGTGTAAGCTTAGCCGTATTTTGACACTACGCAGCGGGTGTGACATGGTCTCGGCAGTCAATCGCACTTATCAGCTTGTAATCTTTTCTAAGGTCTAAATATTCATTTGTATGCAAGTTTATATTGTTTCATGTTTCCTTCACGTAATCGAAATATTTCCCACTTGTAATTCATTGTTCATGCTGTTATATTGAATTTATAATTAGTCGTTGCGGCCGCCTGTAGAGATTTTCGAAAAAAAATAAAAAAAATAAAATTAAAGGTTTCGAGAAGATATTTGTAGCTCTAAAATTATGTGCAGGGATGATTGAATAGGCAAAATATCGATGATAGATAGAAGATGATGAACAAAGGTATTGCTGGTTTAAATCGCTTTTTACATCGGAATCAAAAGGCTAGATGTTTAGTAAAGCGTAGCACGGATGCCAAATTAAAGTTTTACAGCCGTCCAATTCGTCCAATAAGATTTTGAAGCGAAATAAAGGAGATTTTTCCTAACCTATCGATACCTCCAAGCATTTGACATGCAAATATCAACCGTACCAGATTGCCGAAACCCCCAATTTACAATGTTCGGTCTACCACTCCTTCATTGCATTTTCGTATGTTAAGAATAAATTCTAAAAAAAAAAAAATTCTTAAAATTTGATAAACTGAGAGTACTCTGGATCCCGTTTCTCGATTATGTTCATTTGTTTAGAGTCTAATTTTTAAAAAGAGTTACCGTACACAAATATCGTCAAGTCGAGCATGAAGTTGTCTCAATTTCCGCGCAACTTCTGTCATTTCTAAGTTTTTAAAAAAGGCGATTTCCCCTAAATTCGAATTAAGTGGGTCGCTCTGAAAAACTTCATCAATTTGAAAGCAAAAAGTACGACTAAAACGATTTGCGCTTAGTTTGAACACGAGACTATCAAGTTGTCTATCGATTTTGTCAGATGAAAAGGCTATTTTTCATAATTTTTACTTTTTGAATGATGCTAGATAAAATTCATTCGTGCAAGTTAAGATAAAATAAACAGTTTTTGTTAAACGAGTTAGTCATTTTATTCTAGACTATTTGGTAAACATCTCCTCTATTATTCTTAAAACCTCGATAGCATGAAAACTTTGAGATTTCTTGTTTTTCTTCTGTTGGAAATTTGATGTATATTGGAACGTTTTTTCGTCATCTCTTTTCAAATTTGCTTTTGTGACATACCGTTCAGTGTCGTTCGTTCAAAAACAAAACTTAAAGACCCCAAAATCGTACTCAGCGCACAAAAATATATCATAAAGACTCATATCAAAAAATAATTACGAAGACCTGTGTAATTTATTAAAAACACGAGAAATCAAATAAAAGTAAATGAGTTGTATACTTGTCAAAATTATTTTTGCAGCCGGTACATTTATTTTATGTTCACTCGTACATATGTTTATTGCTCCAAACACGAATTATGTATATACATACATGCATTCGTGGGTTTTAATATTTTTTGTCACTTCATTACACTGATTACTAAAATTTAAATGACTCGCCGTCTACAACATTTTAAACACTTCGTAATGGATATCATAATGGCGTTAAGCGAAAAATTTAATTAGAATAATACATATATATGTATGTTTATGTGTTTTGAAAGATCTCTTTACAGTTTTTAGTTTCATTTTCAGTAGACGCCGCTCGAGTTCATGAATATTCGGTGTGATTTGTAAAGCATTAGCTCGACAAGGTCAACAGCAGCATAATTGAAAATCGTTATTCGCAGGCGGTAGAAGTTTGACACAACTAATCGGCTTAACGAATGGATATGGCATGATTTACATATTCAAATTCAATTGACTGTAAATTTGAGAAGTAAAATAATGAAAATCTTTGACGCTATACAACCTTGTTTTAGATAGAACTAGAAACTGTTAAAAGCGATAATTATTTATAATGACATCGATATCGATAAAAATATACTGATACTGATAACTGTTACAAAGTATAAATAACAAAAAAACCTAAAAAAATGTTTGGTTGTACGGAACAAAATTATTAATAAAAAAAATTTTATTTTATTCAATACGCAAAAACTAAAATTAAAAATATTTATCGATGTCAAAGCAGAACAAATAAATGTCTAGCTTTACACTTCCAAAAAAAAAACATAAAAAATAAAACTATTCTTATTTTGCAACGAAACCAGAATATTACATTTTCAATGAAAAAAAAAATAAAGATTTGAAAAAAATAATCTAAATCGAAAGCTAGCTTTAATTTTCCAAAAAAATTTAAATTTAATTTAATTAGAAGCTGATAAAAGCTCAAAAATAAAAATTGTTTGTGTAATTTTTTGCATAAATAAAGACAGTTTTATTTTTCTCGTTAACAAATAAAAAAAAACGCATGCAAAAAAGCACTTTGATTCTATTTAAAAATCATAAACTTGTTAAAGAAACTTTCTGCCCAAAATTTTAGATTTAAGAATTCACAAACTTCACATAGTTATGATTTAAAAAATAATTTTATTTACCAAAAAAAACCTAATTAATATTTTAAGGTTTCATTACCAATGACTCACATCTTTCAAGCAAAAAATCAAACGAAAACAATGTTATTTTTTCTAAAACACGAAATGAGACATATCTTTTATTTTTACACAAATATAGTTCTAATATTCGAAGCAAAAAATTGTTCCAAAGTAATTAAATATTTTCCTAAACAAGTCAAATAAACGCAAAAAATAAGTTTTACTTTAGAAAAAAACTAAAAAACTTTATTATTTTTCGATGAATGTGTGTATATACATATGTATATGTATGTATATATTTCATCCGCAAAAAGTGATATTTAACTAGTCGTTCATTATTATTTTTTTCGGAGGAAGTGTCTCTAAGTATTTATTAATAATTTTGTTAGTCCATTAATTTCATTTAATATGGTAAAAACTGCACTCCTATCCGCTTCCGAGTTAAACGCACGCAGCTTGAAACCGCCCATTTTCTAATTACATTAATGATTACGCGCAGCATTTGGGCATTGCTTAAATTGCTCAAAAAATATGTAGACAGGCCATAAACAAAAACCTCAAAATACTTCAATTAGCTTGCAACACACTGTGCCATGCGCGCCCTGTTAAAATTTAAAGGGCTGAGCGGACGCGACACGACAACGCAGAACTTCGGACGCCACATGTGGTCAACCGCAAAAGTTTAATTTCATTATGAAACCCAAAAAACCAAAACACAAAAACACAACCAAAAAACCAAAGAGCACAAAACTTGCAACACGAAGCAGCAGCCGCAACAGCAGTAAGAAAGTAAACAACATTATTATTAGCAGCAACAGTAAAAAAAATTAAGTTCAACAGCGAATTTGGTAAGAAAAAAAAAACAACAAACAACACGGAAAGTACAAAATGATAACAGCTTACAAAATAGATATTTTGATGGACGAGCAGATAAAATTTTGTTAAACGAAAACAGCTATGAACATTGACGACGATGACGATGATGATGACGACGTCACAGGCGAGGCAGACACGCCGACAACAAACACAGCCACAAATGTTCCAACATAAACCGCAACAGCAACAGTATTTGGTCAAAAAGGTGCTGCGCTAACGAAAAAGGTCGGCACTCAGCCGCAGCTAAACATTCATCAACATAGACAGGGCAAGCCCATCGGCGCACGTACACACACTCGTAGAAATATTCATACATACATACTTACATATGTGGCAAGAAGAAATGTTTTATATAAATTTATATCTATACGTATATAGTTCACGACAAATCGATAAGGCCACCAAATACTGTAAATTAACTGAGATATAAAGAGAAAATGTAAGGTGAGGTGACTTGAAGTGAGGTGGGATGAAATTAGGTGAGGTGAAATAATGTGAAGTGAGATAAAGTGAAATATGATGAGTTGAAAGGAGGTGAGCCGAGGTAAATTGAGGTGAGATGAAGTGAGGTGAGGTGAGGTAAGATGGGGTGAAGTGAGGTGAGATGAAAGGAGATGAAATAAAGTATAGTAAAATGAAGAGAAGTGTACTCAGATGAGAAGAAGTGATGTGATGGAAAGAGAAGTAATATGAAGTGTGGTGAAGGGAAGTGAAGTGAAGTTCGGTTAGTTGACGAGAGCTAAAGTGATGTGTGATGAGATGAAGTGAGGTGTAGAGAGGTGAGATGAAGTCAGACGAGGGTGGTTAGGTGAAATGAGATGAGATGAGATGAGATGAGATGAAATGAAACGAAATGAGAAGAGATGAGCAGATATAAGATAAGATCAGATGAGATGAGATGAGATCAGGTGAGATAAGATGAGATGATATGAAGTGAGGAGAGGTGAGGTGAGGTGAGATGAGGTGACAAAAAGTGAATTGAAGTGAGTTGAAGCACAGAAATGTGAGCTGAGATGATATGGAGTGTGGTGGAGAGCGGTCAGATAAAGAGTAGTCTGCTTAGTTCAGTTTCCGTGACTTCAGATATGGTGGGTTAGGATATGATGAGTTTGTTTTGGTGCTGTGAGTTACGGCATAGAAAGTTGATGTATGGAGAGTTCAAGTACATGCATATGTAGGTGTGATCAGTTCAAATGCAGTAAATTTAAGTATGGTAAGTACAGGAAGCACTTGTGGCAGTCCCAAACTATTTCTTCCACCACTTTTTTCGTATTTTTCATTTGACTATATCCGCTTAAGGGATTCCACTACAAAAAATTTTAATAATTTTGTAAAAAGGGTTTGATATAAACTTAATATCTCATGCTCCAAAATAATAGAAATAGTAAAATTTTTTGATAACATCGAATAAAAATACTGAATATTATGTATGAGAACTATAAAACCAAAAGCAAGTGCCAAAATTTCAAAATTTAAATTAAAAATTCGTCGAAAAACTTTAAATTTAATATAATTAAAAGAAAAATTGTATTTGATATTGAAAAACTGTCAACACGTAGTTATCTTATGAATATGACGCACTTGCTCGTATAATGTTTGTTAAATGCATTTAATGCAAGTTCGCCAAGAAGGGGAAGGCAAACGCAATCACACACAAACAAATCGTGATGAGTGTATAATGTGTGAGGTTATGACGTGTATGATGAGTGCAAGAAAGAAGGATGAACCGTCAGACAGACAGCCCGTTAAGCTCGAACGCAATCGACTGACAAGGAAGTTGGTTTCAACTTTTGGTCGCGCAAGCAAGACAAGCGGCTTAAAGATGCTCACCAAACTGATGGGCGTCTCGGCAACAAGCGGAGAGTGATACAAGTTTTTTTAATAGAAAAACTTTTTTCTGCGGAGTATTTAACTAAATAAAAAAACTTTCTTCTCAAAAAAATTGTTATTACTCACAGATGTATGTTGCCATCCCAATCTTCACTAGAGTTCACAGCGAGCGAACAAGGTATAGAGAGCGGCGGGCGGGCGTTAGCAACACATTCTGGGCATGAACAGCTAACTCACTCCAAGCGCAACACCAGCTGTCAACTCTCATCATTTCGATAGACGAATTCATGCAGCTACTACCGCTGGCCCCTGCGCCGCTTTCCATGGCATAGGGTAATTTACTTTTGCCAAAAGCCTTAAAACTTTATGTTCCTAAAAATACGGCATGGATGTTGGTTGGCTTCATTTTTTTTTTTTTTGTTTTATTTGTGAGTCTTTATTAGCTTGTTTCTGTTGTATTTCTGGCTGCACAAATTGAAATTATACACTACGTCCGAGCAATTTTGTTAAATTTGAGGGTATTCCAATTGACTTTGAGGATGTTTGAAGCAATGAAAAATTTAAAAATCAACACAAATGGACGCATGTTAAGCCGTATAAATAAATATATGATGGTACATACATTTATTTACGCATATACATACATACATCTGCGAAGTATGATGTTGAAACTGATGTAGTTGGCATTGCTAAGACCATATAAAAATCGCCTTTGGTAAGAAACTAGTGTAATTTCGAAAATATGTTGATACCTCTTTACAGCCATCATAAATGTTTATAACAAATTATATGCTATAAATTGGCCTAAGTTTTTTAAAAAATATTTTAGAAAACTATGGTTGAAAAAATTAGGTGGGTTTGCGTTTTCAGAAAATCTGTTAAAACAAAGAAGTTAATATTAGAAGTTTCCAAAAACGGAAATGGTTTCAGGGTACTCACAAAATTAAGCAAAACTCTATGAAACTCGTGAGGTCTTCGCTTCTCTAACAACCTTTTTATCAAGTCAACTATTACAACCAATTCAAATTCAGGGAATAAGAAGAGATAGATATAGACATATGATGATCAGAATGAAAACAGGAATCGATTTAGCCGTGACTGTCTGTCCGCCCGTCCGTCTGTCCGTGGTTAGAATAACTTGAGTAAAAAGTAAGATATCTCAATGAAATTTGGTACATAGATTTCACTTTGGACAGGTTAGCTTGGTATTGCAAATGGCTAAGATCGGTCAATAACCACGCCCACCTCCCATATAACGGAAATTAAAAAAAAAATGCAAAAACTCCGTTTTTTCGGTATCCATTAAAGCAAATTTAGTGAAATTCGGTATTTGAAGCGATTTTGAACTAAGAAATTAGGTATTTATGAATTTTTGAAAAATTGGCGTTGCCACGCCCACTTAGGAAATATTATCTGTATCTTAATAACGATGTAAGGTTTCGTCACAAAATTTGGTGAACAAAGTTTTCTCAATATCGCTGATATCATTGTTAAGAAATTTTGAAATCAGACCATAACCTCGCCCACCTCCCATGTAACGGAAATTTTGTGAATGCTATTATTTCGTTTTTGCTTTATCTATTGGAACATATTAGTTTAAATTTGATATTTCGAGAGATATTTTATTAAGAAAATACATCGCGAGGGTATTAAAAATCGTTTCGCCCGAATTTAGCTTTTCTTACTTGTTTTTATTAAAATATGACATCAAACGAGTTAGTTTTATTCATTTGTAAAACAGTTTAGAAATTCATTCAATTTAAGAAGTTTTAGACGCTTATGGTTACTATGGATTTCTTTGACAAAGTTTTTTTCGTCGACCATAATTAAATTAAATTTTGGTGCTCTACTCATAATTATAATAATTGAACCCAAATAACTTAAAAATGACAAATGGAAAAAAAACTTAAGATATTTTTGATAATACGTTTAATGAGATTCCCTGAGGATATTTTTAAAGCAAGAAGAGGGAACCTCTGAGCATATGTTATTTGAGCTTCTCCTACTATTTGTGATGTGCGTCTTTATATTCCACCACAAATGGAAGGACCTACAATTTTATACCGACACCGAACGGCAGATGAGTTTTATGAGAAGCTTTGTCATGGCAGAAATACCTTCGTAGAACTGCCATTGTCTGCCGAGGTGTGATCGCTATTAGAAAAAAACGATTCTATGTTTTAGATTTTTCTTGCCCTGACTGAGATTCGAACCTCGAACCCAACGGCATTTCAAGTAATAGTACTCACCGCTGTCCACTCGACCACAGCGGCCAATAACAATAATAATAATAATAATTAGAAAAGTATTTTTCTTCGAGTTAGAATTTATAGAGACAATCTTTTCTAATATCGGTCGCCTCTATATTCCTACACACCCATTCATCTACCTCCTACAAACCATAAAAAAGCAATAAAAAGCTGTCTAGTCGAATTACTAACCTCCTCGCCATTTCAGGACGCACTTGTAAATCACTTGATTGTTGTGTTAATATCATTTGGATGATGATACTAATGTTGATGAAGAATTTAGTTAATAACATCACCCATTCGTTTGGGGTAATGACAAATAAAACGAAAAGCAACAACAACAAACATATATTAACAAACTACTCTACTTGAGAATTGCTGAAGTGTGTAGGGATGCCAAAGGAATTTTAGCAATAAACAAATGCCACATCTGTTAAGGACCAAAGCAAGGATCCCTTCCAACTGTATAAATACATATGTCTTTCTCGAATTCCTCGCTCATGACAAATGTGCGTTCTGCAAATAAAAATGTATGCAACACAACTTACTCGTCTGTTCTCATACGTTTGCTTGCATGTGTCATGTAGTTGCCATTATTTCCATTCAAATATTTGCACTGCACAGTCCGCAAGTTCTACTTTGGTGCCTTGTCAACGCTGTTACAAAAATTGCAACTTATCTATTTTATTCTTGTTTTTTTTTTTTTTTTTTGTTTGCTACTTCTGCTTCTCTTGCAATCCTTCAGAAGGGTGCAAGGGACTTTTTGAAAACAACTTTCCAACCCTCAACTCATTTCATCAGCACTCTTGCACAAGTCAACTTAAAACCGCAGACTGCAACATGTTGTGTCACCCACACCCCCTCCCCCCCCCAAATGTGGCTGATGATTTTTCATATTGAAGTGAAAATGAAAAATGGTCGCACGAATTTTGCAGATTAGCCGGGCAGAGATATTTATGCATGTATGTACATATGTATAAAAATACATATGAGAATTGTGTGCAGTGAATCATATTTACTATACGTACACACATACACATTTATATATATATGCGAATATGTGCATGTGTACATATATTTAGAGTAATGGCTGTTTACATAGCAAGGAGTACGAAGAAGCAGTTTTTTTTATGTGCTTCAAAATGTGTGCTGTAATTAAGCGAGAGGGTGGATTTAATTGAAGAATCGAGCATGCATTAATGATGATGACTGTATGTGTAATTAACTGCAAAAATGTTCGAGAAACTATGCAACTAAGTATGCATGTGCTCCTGGGGGAAATGTCGCTTAATACTTCTACCTCAAAAAAAAAAAGGAAAACGGGCACAAAGTATTAACTAACTACCCTCATCATATCCTCGTTTTAAATTTAATTTAATTTGAATGGTGAAACATTTATGCATTGACTGATTCCTGCTTGATAAAGCATACAACCACAGAAGGCAAAATCTCTTGGAAGCAGCAAGTGAATTGAAACTCGATAGCGAAAAATTGCTAATACAATAATCATTCGATTACGCTATACCACAAAGCCATGAAACGGGTTAATTTTACTTTTCAGAATTTAATTAGTATGCAGGGTTTTAGAAAAGTCAATTTAAATATGAAAAAGTGCAAGCAATAGAGATTACTGCTGATTAAAACAAAATTCTAGGCAGTGTTGCACACTTCTTCCATATAGCAACACTCTCGACACAAAAAAATCTTGAAAATCCACCGCAGATTTTAACCAATTCAAACTTGCACTTTGTTGAATTAAAATAGGTTGGGCTATGAAACTCCATACGCAAAAAAATCCAATCTGAATATGTAGTTTGATATTTTGGGAAACTTTGGTGAACTTTTTTTTAAATTTTTTTGCAAAATTTTAAACTTGGGTTCACATGGATTTTCTAATAGAATAAACTACATTTTATTTAAAATAAAATTAAAATTAATTATAATTAAAATATGTAGACGAAAAAAATTAATTGATTTTATTTAAGGACATCCTCTTGCTAATAATCTACATAAATATAAAGAAAATAGCGATATTAATATTTCTGTAAGTTATTTTGCTTTTCCGACTGGGTCGAAAATCGATATGTATTTAAGTTTATATTTATTCGAATTATTTTCCTTCATTTGGTTCGTGACAAAGTATGGCACCCGGGACTTCTTTTTAAAATAAAAAAGCTTTTGCCGGCACATTTCTACTTAGTACTCAATTCCTATTTAAATTTCAGACACTTTTACGTAAGGCACCAGGATGAGACATCCGAAATTTATGGAATTAATGCTGGTGTACCTCAGGGTAGTGTTTTAAGTCCCGTCCTATATACTATATTTACATCGGATATGCCAACATCAGAAGAAGTAGAAGTGGCGACTTTTGCTGATGATACCGCTTTTATCGCAAATCTCAACTAAGCCTAGAAAAGAAAGTACGGCTATACAAAGCTATACTTAAACCTATTTTGACCTACGGCATACAGCTTTGGGTACTGCTAGCAAATCCAATGTGGAGATCTTGCAACGGTATCAATCTAAAACATTACGATCAATGGTTAATGCACCTTGGTTTGTCACTAATGAAGCTATCCACAAGGACCTGGGCATTCCACTTATAAAGTGTGAAATACCAAAATACAGTGCTAGATATCTTACACGCCTATCTAACCACATAAACCCAACTGCTATTTGTTTATTAGATACCACTAACGAAATTATACGGCTAAAGCGCCGCCATATCTTAGACATGCCATTCCTCTAAAATTGAATTCTCTCTAAAAAAAATAAAAAATTGTAATAAGAACCCTACTTTGTATTGAAAATATCGGCATTAGGGCTAAAAAACTATCGATAGAACTACCACACATATTTTCCCATTAAACAAATTTAAATCATTATGAAATTTCTTCCGACGATAGTCTCCGTTTAAAAAGTAAAGGGTACTATAAAAGCTAAAGAAATGAGGCCAAATAACGGTCTTCCAAATATTGAAAAAAAATTCTGGAAAAAGTGGTTAAAACGCAATTGTTGTGTCATATTGAAACTAATAACATATTCATAAAAGACCAATCAGGTTTCCGGGAGAAGCACTCGTGTCAGACTGCACTAAATTTGGTACTACTCCAGTAAAAGGAAGATCATAACTCAAAGTTGAATATCGTAGCGGTGTTTATTGATCTCAAAAGAGCTTTTGAAACTATTGACATGGAACGAATGCTGAAAAAATTTGAGTATAACTTGGTATAAAAGACAAGGAGCTTGATTGGTTTCGGATCTACCTTACCGATCGTATGCAGCAAACAGTGATCGAGTCAACTGGTTCAAAAAAGTAGCCGTGAACATTGGGTTACCACAGGGATCGGTGTTAGCACCAGTTCTTTTCTTTTTTTTATAACAATGATATTAAAATGGTGCTAAAACACTGTAAGATAAAATTGTTCGCTGTGGACACACTCCTAACAGTCAGTGATAGGAACGTGTAGAGTACGATTGAAAAAATTCAAGAAGATCTGAATTCCTTATCTAACTGGTTATGCTGTAATGAACTAAAACTGAATGCTAATAAGACACAGTTTATGGTCTTAGCTAGGGCAGTCAATAACGGATGCTCAAACTCCACCTTAAAAATCAAAGATGAAGTTATTAAAGAAGTTAAACTAATTAAATACTTAGCGATATACATTGATAATAAATTAAAATTGGATGAGCATGTTAAATACGCAGTTAAAAAAATTGCAAAAAAAAAGATGTATAGTGGAAATCCACTTTATATACTGTCCAATAATATGCATTATAGTTAGCGATACCCAAGTAGATAAACTGCAAAAACTGCAAAACCGAGCTATGCGCTTTATACTATCTTCGAAACATTAACAACACCGACTCATACCTACTTAGAGAGAACAACAGCTTTAGGCTACGCTTCTATAGAACCGAAATGGATAAAAGAAATATCTTCTATAAAGGGCTAAAATGTTTTAACGAATTACCGTCGCACATAAAAAACTGCACTAACTTTAGTAGTTTCAAGAAATTACTGTATGACCATTGTAAAACATTGGCTATCCGGTAAGGGCTCGGAATGGAAACTTGGTCGTTCCATCCGTCCTGGCATCAAATAAAGGCGATACGACCAAGGATCGAAAACACGGCCTTTCCGACTTTGATAAACTGTTCGTCTATAGAGCGAAGCGGAAGGCTTTTCCGCCCGACTCACATACAGTATGGAAAGTAAGAAGTGGAATGTGGATCGGAAGCTCGTTCTTTCCATTATCAAAAACCAAGTAACACGAATGCGGAGCAAAAACTAGGCCTTTCCGCCCGTGGCTCATAATGGCAGACTGGAAACTAGGCCTTTCTAGCTACCCAACTACGCAATTATTTTTAAGCAATTTTATTCATGATTTTTAGAAATATATCTAACATGTACTTATGCTTTACTGGAAAATATATTATAACTTTGTAAAATTGTACATTTTTAAGTCGCAAGACTGTAAACAATAAATAAATAAATAAATGCTTATGTTTATATTATCTAATGAAATGGATGATGTATTTTTAAATATATGATGCTGTAAATAAAAAAATCCGTAAGACCAACTTTAGTAGATTATATTTGGAAGTTCTAAATGAAAATGTCAAGATTTAACGTGAATTCGTCAAATGTTTTATAAATTCTGTGTAAAGTTTGAAACTTTAATTAATGCTATTTTCGTTGAATACTGAACTATATTTTTATTTAAAAAAATTTCGAAAAAATGTGTCATGAAAAACATTTTCGCTATGGCACAAAACTACAACGTGCTCAATTGTTTCAGTCACTGTATATTGAAATCAATTTTAGAATTCCATACGCGTTGATAGTGTATAATCTATTTATATATTTTTTTTATTTGTAAAATTTCACCCAAATTTCAATAATCATATAACGCATGAATAAAACTCTTGTTTGTATGATGAAAATTGCTTTACCCTTTTCAAAAAAATTCCTTAAAAATCAGCGGTTATTTCTAGCGACTCGGTAGATACTGGCTTTTTATTATACTAGAATTGAATGTGCTACGAAACTGCATTCTCAAAAAATCCCTAACACTAGAAGAAAATGTTTGAAATGCGTGTGAAACTTTACCAAGTTTTATAATTTGCATATATTGATCTAATTTTTTATAATAAAAATGTAAACCTTAAATGAACAAAACAAATAGCCGAAAATTTGTTCAAATGCCGCGATCTTATTACTCTTTCCAACTCAATATATACTTATGTACATTGCACAATTACCATACACCCAAAACTGATGCGAAAATTCTTGACACATTTTCCAGCCTTTCAATTTTGAGTGATCTACGATATTTGTCAAAGGGTTATTGCCCTACATACAGTTGAAATTTAAAAGATTTTTCCCATAAACTTCATTGAGGTGTTGTACTTATAGTTTGAGTTACAACATACCCTGCCAATGCATTAACAACCAGTTCTCAAATTTTCACACTTTTCTGCTACATATTTGTCATTGAATTGACAACGAATCGATCGTGTAGATCAATCTCAGGAACTCAAGCGAAAAGTTGTGCATACGTGCGATGTATATTTTGTTGTGTAATTTAATAGACATACATACAGTGAGTGAGTACATATGTATGTATGTATGTATTTATAAGAGTATAAATGTACCATAAATGCCATTTAGATCTTTAACTTTGCTAGCATTAAGGTCTATGCATAAAAACTTGTGCTGTTGCCAGAAGCAAGCGATTGGGGAGAACTTTATATAGTAAGTAGGCATATCTGTATGTATGCACAGACTATTTAAATATTCATATATGCATATCCATTCATACCTATATACATATATGTATGTATGTAAGCCTATATGCGTTTCTATGATTTTACAGCTTGTGCGCAGCCAAGCAGAAGATCACTCGATATTCGACGCCTTCAGCATAATTTACATACCAAACACCAAAGCCATATCGCTGCCATCCCAAAATGTGCATACAAAGAAAGTTTGAAAAGAAAACACAAAGAAAAACAAAAACAAAAACAAAAACAAACTAACAACGAAGTTAGCATTGCAGTACCGCAGTGAAAACAACATAAAAGGCACAAACAACAATAGCGATAGCTCATCAAAGTAGCATCTTTGTATGGCTGCATTAGCCGCGTGTAAGTATCTCATAGATACTTAACGCATTTTTTTTTTATACCCGACACACTATTGGTAAAGTATAAGACTTTTAGCACGTGGAAATTATAGATTTTTTCGCAATATTATTTGGTATTTTACAGTACATATTTCCAAATGACTTTTATAATGTCAAGTAGCATATACATTAACATATTTGTAGAAAAGATGCAGTTAGATAATTCGGTAAATTGTGACGTCCATGGTCCATGTTCGGTAAAGCCTCATTTTTACACACGCTTGCGGAAAGCACGATAAATCAAGAACAGTTTATCTTAAATATATAAACAAACAAAAAACTGTTGGCTTAAAAAAAATTACGAACGGAAATTGCGTATACTTTTTCATAAATGTCGATTTTTGATATTCTCAAAATTTAGTTTTCCAACCAAAAACAATATTAATTTTTTTCCAAATTGAATTTCCTTTGTTCACAAAATCAAAATCAAATGATCACAAAAGATAAATAGGATGCGATTACAAAAGACAAAAGGGGAACTCTTCCCGAATTATTAGACAATTTTGAAGAAGCGTTTAAATTTTAAGTTGTTCACTTCGCAACGAAATATACATACATATACAACGAAATATACGTATATTAAAGTAAGTTGCGTACGTAAAAACGCCCATAACTCGAGAATGGATTGAACGATTTAAGTAGTTTTTTTTTCCCAGAGAAAAATCTTACTTAAAGAAAACCTCGATAGGTGGCGCTGGTGATGGAATATAACTAAAATTCGCATTTATAGGCCAATTTCAATCAGTTCATTATTTCTGCACCGACCGATTTTGATGAAATTAATGTTGTATTCAACTTGCATGAAGAAAAATCGGTTTGCGAAAAATTATACACATTACAAAAAACTATACATATTATCAAGGACGACAAAATATTGCTTCTATATTGATCAGAGCTACATTTTAACTGGGAAAATCTGCTATAAGTATAAAAAAAAGTAGGAAGCTACGCAAAAGGATACAAAATTTAGGTGTCAGTTTCATTATCCGCATGAAATACGTGTACAACAGAGTTCAAAAGGTGTTTCATTTATTTCTAATAAAATTTGGGTGGGACGAAGTTCACGGGGTCTGCTAGTATTAATATAAACAACACCTAAAAACTTCAGAATGATCGGTAAAATGGCTTTCGAGAAATCGTGCTCACCGTTAAGACAGTTTCCAGAACATTATAATTTAGAGATAATCGAGCTCAAAGTTTCGAGGCAAAACAATTTTTCGAATTTGTTGACCCCACCGAAGGTATAAATATAAGCCCTTAAACAATTTTTCACCCAAAGGTCGTTTTTTATTTTTGTATGGTAGTGTCCAAGAACTTATAATAAATATTTCTTTTGGTATTTAAATGACCTTAAGTGTTGATGCAACAGAAAAAATATTGATGTCAATCGATTTTAAGATGGTACGCACTCGATAAGTTGACTTTAAGTGAGGCTATACTTAAGTGCGCCGAAAAATCTCGCAAATGTTCACAAATATGTGAAGAGAAAACGGTAAATACACACAAAATCCCTTTATAAAAATGGGTTTAAGTGAAGACAAAGACCCGAGAACAAGATTGATGATAATAGTTTTAAATCAAAGCTTCTGACGCTTCATGTGCTATCCTCACCTTATCACTCTAGAATTCTTAAAAAAAAACTAACTAAGATGTGTTCTAAATTGATGATTTCATGTTATGTAACCAAATATTTCACAGATAGATCCTAGCTCAAGAGAACGTTTAAGGAAGAGTCTTCTGTCCAGATCGCCCTCTCAATTGCGTCGGACTCCTTTTGAATAAGATCCATTTGGTTTCCAAGACATAGTGACCTCTTGATGAGACACGTAGCTGACGAAATATCTATCAACGTTTTGGTGCTTCTCGGTTTGGATTCTTATAGGTGCCTATGGTACACTTTTAGATAGACCAGATGTCTAAACAGTAATGCGATTTGCATATTACTACTTCATTTAATAACTTTTTTTTGGGTATTCGATCACTTTATCAGCCTTTCTTCTTCTGGCGTTTGTCTTCCTGAGCATAGAGAGTATGGTAATCAGATGCATTTAAAGAAGCAGCTACATAAGTCGAAGTCGACATCAACAAAATTTCAGTAAAAAAGAGTTTGAAGATTTTAAATAAGTGTAGGCATTTTAATTATAACTTATCGGCGAGATGCGTTGGGTATACAAAGTAAAATTCGCTGTTACACGACTTAGACAGTATTGTACCTATTTTGGTTTTATTTGTTTTTCTCTGTTGCCGCTCCACTGCAGCTTTTTGTTATTGATTCTTAATTTGAAGATTTTTTTTATTATTTTCAACAGCTTGAATAGTTTACGCTGCCGCCAAAGGTATGTGCACGTTGCTGGTGTAGTTGTTGCCTACGATTTTTGTTTGGCTTCGTGCGAGTGCAATGTGGTATAGCTGCAGTAACAACAGCTGCAGCAACAAGAACAACATCACAAAAACGGCAACAAAAACGACAACAGAAAAGTGCGACGATACGCACGTTTGCATAGCAATCAATGCATTCGAAACACAAACATCTTTTTCGTTTCGTTTTTTTTTTTTCATTTTATACAGTACTTATTGTTGTTGTTGTATTTGTTTATTTCTAGTTTTTGTTTTGTAGTTTTTCAGTTGTTTGCTTTATCACCAACAGCAATCACATATCGGTAGTTTTCTAATCCCTTCATGCATTTACATTTGCTTCTGTTGCTTTGTTTTGATTGGGTTTGGCCCCTCCTCTCTCTCCCTCTCTAAATACTCACTCTATTATTCAATAGAGTGTTATATTTTTTCTTCGATTTTGTACTTTGCCCCATTTCGCTTCGCTTAAAGATTTTCTATTTGTAATGCTATTGAAAATATTATTTCCTCTTTGCTTGTACGAGTGAGTGTGGCATACGGAAATTGAGAGTGAGAGAGAAATGAGCAGCGAAGCGATAAAAACACTTTAAGTGGAATTGTGGCAGCATGAGCGTTTTACTAAGTGGAAATGTACTTGAATTAGTTCTAGTTTATTTTCCCCCTTTTTGATTTGATTTTTGGTACAAGACACAAGAGTTGGGATAACGAATACTCAAAAATCAAATATCTTTAACAAACTAGTAATACCATAAGGTCCATAGTACACATTCTGGAAATCAATAAGAATGAGGTTAGGTGGAGTTTAAGAGTCTGGAGAGCAAAATCCACCTTTACACTTAATTCATGATTAAAGCCTCTATCATAGAGTGCCTAATTTAGTCAATTGGTATAATTTGTCTATTCAAAATATACGTAGACAATTGATTTATTTCTTTAATTATGACTCTGTCTGAACGTGCTCTTCTGCGATTTTTTATTCCCCTACGATAGTTCCCACTCAGACTCAAATCGGTTTTTACTTCGATGAAGGCCCAAAGACGCCGGTGGCTGAGGGCGGCTTTCAGTACTAAAATCTTGGCATGTATGCCAATTAGGGTATTGGTTAGAACCGGAGCCTCATTTCTTTTCAACTGAAGCATAATAATGTATCGTAGAAAGGCTAAGTAATGCAAAAGATTTTATAGTAAAAGAGGTTAAATAAGCCTTAATTTTTCACCAATTCAACTCTTAGCCTGAAAGTGGCCATCTACCCTGTACTTTCCCAGAAGGTTGGGGTTAGTTGTGCCTGCCATTTCCAATTCAGTCCCATTGCAATTAACTTAAATGTGTCGGTACATCTCAAGTGAGTTAAATACTATAATGCGCAGCGAACTTGTTTAAACATCTGCGAAAACCCTTCGAACTTCCTGATGATATTGTACTCGTACTTCTTTTTTACTTAAAATTTATTAGAAATTCTTAAAAATGAATAAATAACAATAAAAATATCAATAGTACTACTTTACACTTAGTTGCCAATGATAGGACCACAGCCGTAAATTCGATTTTCCACTCTTTAGTTAATCCTTAAGCATACCATTAATTTTTAACTCTAATTTTCTATTTAAGGCATTTTATTATAGTACTCGTATATTAAGCAAACTTATTAAACGCTCTCACTGTATGAATGATTAATCCCTTAATAAGGACTTTCTTACCAAGATGCAAGGGGTTTTATGCTTATTGGACTACTGTCGCAGTAATTTAAAAAGATCCAATTCTCGGTATGTAAAACCCATTCGATACTCAATACGATACGTGATTTGGAAAAAGATGAGATTCTGTGTCGTTACTCCGACAAAGCAATCAGCGGTGTGTTTACTCACATTATTTTGCTCTTAATATCACTTTTCGGGTTCCTGTGTTTATTCTCCATGCGACTACTATTCTCACGGATAGTCAGGCGAATTCGAGGACATCGCTTGAGTGCAAGAGAACTCTTAACGAGCTAGCTACCAGATGCGGCATATGTGTGATATGCGAGTTACTGTATACAGTGACTTTCAAGGCAATTGCATATCAGATAAGCGGCAAGGGCATAAACTCTACTGTCTCACATAAATAACTATCCACGTATTAGCTCTGGTTGAAGACAAATGCTTTAGAGCAAGCAAAACGTGAACCAACGGGTTTCCCCCGTATCTAACTGAAACTTAACTAGTTTTTTTTTTGGCAGATTTTGCGACGAGAAGGAAATGGAAGGAATTGATCACTGTCCTTGTGGCTGCCCTGCATTATCGGCTTTAAA
Organism: Philophylla caesio; assembly: GCA_963971545.1. Lineage (NCBI taxonomy): Eukaryota > Metazoa > Arthropoda > Insecta > Diptera > Tephritidae > Philophylla > Philophylla caesio. The sequence goes on along the minus strand of OZ020606.1, from coordinate 94,951,608 downwards.
TTAAATTACATATTTAAGTAATGTAAAGTTACAAAATTTCCTAGGCTGTCTCTCAGACAAATGTCCACAATATCCAGCTTTTATAATAATAATAATAATCCCAATGGTTTTATACCTCCATACCCGCCCGACCGATGCGAGGGGCGCATCCGTATGACGCACGGATATATAAAAAAAAATTTTTTTTTTGTTTTTTTCATATATGTTGCGCCGAGTCATGAAAGGCAGAGTTTTGTTAAGTGTAGAGATCTAAAACTGTTCACCTACAGAAAAATGCTCATCAGCTGATCGAATAGTAATATATATGTATGTATGTATGTATCAATTATTGAGAGCATTGGGTAGAGTTTTCTTTATGTAAAAAAGTAAGTCTGAAATATCAAAAAAACCGGAGTGAGTGTTAAAACACTGACACAAACTACGGAGAGGCTCATTTCAAAACAGAAATTGTTTTTGAATTGTACACTGTAACATTTACATATGTGATGAATAAAATTAAATTTCGGGTCCATTGTAATTCCAATATCAACAAAGTTAAACACTTGTTCAAGGTTATGGTTACATATGTCATATGCCTGCGATAAAAGCACATAACTTTTATTTGACAAATAAATTTGATCTCTTTCTTGGGGATGGGTCTACAAAAATCACCTCCTTACTGGTATCACAACGAGCGCAGCAGATCGAGTGTACCCTGGTTTTGAATTTGGATCAGGGTAGCCGTCGCAACATAAAATAACATACATACATAATTCGAGTGTAAATGAACGTAAAAAAGGTAAATTTATTTTTGTTCATTTAGATCTTAGTATAATCGAGGTAACATCAATGAATTTTAATATTTAGGATATTTGTGTGGCGTTACATGCTATCATCTGGAGTAGACGGTGTCGATTTCTACCGTAAGGGATTTCTCATAAAAGCCTATTATGGTTTGGTGTCAGCAAAAACCTACACATACAAGTCCATAATCAAACCACAAATTGAAGGATTCATTCGACCTCTCATCGATCTACACGCTATATACATTATCTAGGCGGTAAATTTGTATTATTTATGATATAAGAAGTTTCTTAGAAAAATAAACTAATGTATGCAATATAAAAAAAATTTAGTCCGCTTGCCTTATATACATATTTCACAAAAGATAAACTTGAATATACATACATATTTATTAAGTATTGTAAACTTTGACTTTGCAAAAACCAGTTTTCCTCATCCCACAAACCGCCATTGTGTTTTATTGGCAGACACAACGACTTCAGGGAAAATGGCAATAAAAAGCCAAAGACAATAACAGCAGGAACTATTATAAGAAAGAATTGGAAGCAAACCAAAAAAAATTCCAATAAAATCAAAGGCAAAAGACGACGAGCCTACAGCCAAAAAATTTACTAAATTGCTTACACTACTACTTATGTATGGGTTATGTATGCACAGACGCATACACCTACGCACGCATACACACACAAACAAACATATAAACCATAGACCCTAGCAACTCAGCCAAGATGGGCAATACGATAGAGAGTATTTTATGTTCAGATACGAGAGAGCCACAGTGACTGACACTAAGTGAGCGAGTGAGTAAACTAAAAGTGGTTAAATAAGAAATAAACTTACAAAAACAACATAAAAGGTGATAGCAAAGAGGCACGTAAACAAAGCCGAGAGCATAAATAGAACCCACACTAAAAACAGATGAGCGAACAAAAAGAAAAACAAAACAACAAAAATTGCATTAAATAGTAAACAAGAAAAGAGTGGAGTCAGGCAGGCAGGCAGGCAGGCACAGGAAATGTAGCCATAAAAAGTGTACGAAGAAAAGTAGCCGCAGAGGCAGCAACAACAGACGACGAGGATGGAGCATCGAACAGTTATTGAAGAAGAGCAGGACGATTCGGCTGATTCAGGAAGCACAACAAAGCAATAAGGTAATAACATAACAACATTCCAACAACAGCAAAGACAACCAACCATAAGAATCATTCGTACACACATACATACATACATACATAAATACACGGCAAGGCAAAATAATCGGTGAGTAAATGCTCTGCATGTTTATTGCCTCGCCGTTGCACGTTTTCTCGCCAGCGTGTGTGTGTGTGTGTGTGGGTGTATGAGTTTGCTAGCTGTGTGCATGACTTTATTGTTGATGGCGGGGTTGCCAAAGTTGGGAAGTATTAGGAACCTTTGTGCCTACTCACATATGCCAAAGTAAAGAGAGCGTTTCAAAATAATTAACTTGCTTGATGTATAATAATTTTATTTTTATGACGATAATATGTAAAAAGTTCTTCTGCTCGTATGACACAGAATTTACTCTAATCAATGTCAAAATTAAAAATATAAAATATTTATAGTTCGCGGCTGGCACAGAACCATTTCCAGACTAGTTCGGGATCATTCCGGGAAAATTTTGGTATCTTCTCAGAACTAGTCAAGATTTTTCCGGGACCATTTCGGAGCGTACCGACGACTACATGTTTCAAAATAATTTCGGAAATTGTTTTGGACCATTTCGAAGCAATTGCAGGTCCGCAATCATTTCGGAAACTGTTCAAAACTTTTTCGGCACTAATTAAAGTTCACTCTTGGAATAATAAATAACCGTATTCGAAACAATGTTGGTTGACGACTTTTTAAGAATTACTTTAAGATTATTTTTGGATCTAGTTCTGGATAATTTCCAGGGAGTACAAAACTATTTACGAAACGCTCCTGAAATTTCCTAAAATTACAACTAAAATGTTATTTGATGTTCTCTACCTTTACGTTCAGAATGGATGTTGATGTACATAAATACTTTGTATATGGAAAGATTTTCCATCAAACACATATTAAAAAAAAAAAATTTCATGAAAACCTGTTACTCACGCCTTTTTCGCAGGGTATCACAATATGTACTGTAACCACCTTAACAAACCTTCGTAAGTGCAGTGCAATTGAACTAGCGACTTGTATCTAGTATTTCTCTTGACACTGGACAAAAAATTTTGTTTTACAAAAAACGGTGGAAGATTTTACGAGGACCTTCGACATTCCTTTAAATTTTTTATCAATTAGCACTTCTTTCCTCTTTTGTTGGAAAAACGATTATAAAATACTTGTATTTCAGTGAAAAACTGTTATTCAATTCAAAATTAAATCACCATTTCACTCATATCACATCACACCACATCCCACTGCGCCATCACTATACCACATGACATTATATTTCCAATCAAACCTCACGACTTAACACATTCCTACATTACCACTTCTATAATATCGCCACAATATATCACAGCTCCTCATTATAACACATATCATCATATAAATTAAGTTAAATTGACATATGTAACTTAATATAACACAATTTAACTTAACATAATTTAATGTAACTTAAATTGACGTAAATTACTTAAAAAAATATTTATTTTGATTTTTGAGTAGTGAGTATAGTTTTGACTTCTGTACATATGTAAATATATTCAATCGGTAACTCTGGCAAAAAAAAAGTTAACGGTGATCTAATATAAACTTTCTCCATAACAAATTTGTGTTAGCACTAGTCTTATAACAGCATAGCAACAAAAATTTAAAAAAATCAGAACTCTGTATGTATGTATATGCATACATACATATGTACATACAATGAAGTAGCAAGCTTGAATGCCTAAAAGTATGCTTCAACTTTTCATTACTGGCATTTTTGTCTTATGATCAAAGAAAAACCATAAAAAAAAAGAATTGATAACTGAAGTACAATCTATTTTCGTATAAAATAATAAAAATTTACCAACGAAAAATGTTGGCAACCCTATTCGTAATGTTATCATTAATGTATTTTTCTACCTTGTTTTATTGGAATGTAGGCGAAGGCGATATTGATTGTTGCAGCAGGGCAAAGGCAGAAGAATGCATTTTGTTGACGACCCAGCGAAATGCTACAGGGACGCTAAATTCTGGTGGTTGTTTGTTTTCATACCTAAAGCGCTCTCACAAACACACACACGCAGGCTAGCAACCAAGCAAGTAAGCGAACAAACAAACATCTGTTATTTCCCAAACACACGCACATACACATACATCCATACATACTGTTTATACTCTCATGAGAGCACGAGAGTGTGGTGAAGAGATACATTATGGTTATGGCTAAGCGTGCGACGACGTAAACAAAAATTTGAATTTTTCAAATCAGTTTTTGGCGGCACTCCAAACGGTACAGACCGGTCCATTCCCCAAAACAGGGAATACGTGTATGAATTAGCGCGAGAGTGTGTGTATGTACGTTTCTGTGTGTGAGTGCGAGTAAATTTACGTAATGTAAACACGGCAGGCACGCACTCAACATTAATTGATGGAAAGAAAGTGACATATTGAAAGTGAAGTTTTTTTTTTATATACTCGTACTTATTTATGCAAATACATTTATACTAAGCGTCGTCCTGGATCACAGGCCTTAAAGGATACTCAAATGTATGTGAAGGTACATACATACATACATACATACATATGTTGGCGGTGCTAAATATGCAGTTAACAGTGTGTAGTAGTCGGTGCGATCAAGGATACACGCTTTGCAGTGAAAGTGAAAAGCATTAATTCAAAAATGGTGACACAAATTTGATAAGCTGTTGCAAAAATGTGCCAAATAAAGTTTTAGAAAATTTATAAAATCTTTCACTAAAAGATTTACGCTTTATAAATTCAACAAACGCAAAAATTATTTCCTCACTCTTAATGTGTTTTCGTTTCCGGATTTAAAGCAGTCATTAAATTAAAAGGAAAAGAAAAGAAAATAAACACACGAAAGATTGCGACTAATGTCCGCTGTAATAATATAAAAACAAAACAACAATAACACTTTCTTACAAGCACACAATCATTATCATCATGGCTGCCAGCGGCAATGCCACCTCCATAAATCAAATCACTTCCACTGCCAACGCCAACGCTAATGCTAATAACGGCAGCAGCACTGCCAACAATACCAACAACATTTCGCATGCCTCGGTTGTCTTCGAGAACGGCACAATCATGGGTGCCGTCTATGAGTACAACACGAGCTACAACAACATCAGCAACAACAACAACAACAACAACAACAACAAAAGTAGCCATAGGAATAGCAGCTATTACCAAGAGCCGGAAGGGCAGTTTGCCAGCATACCGGAGATTGTAATCAACGGCAGCTACAACAGCCACCAGAATCTCCATCACCCCCACCACCAACAACAACAACAACAACAGCAACCATTGCCACAAAGTGTGGCCCACATAGCCGATTCAACGAGCAATTGCGATGATGCTGCCATTGAAAGCACCGCACTACTCTCCGCCACAGATGAGCACAACTTTGCAACGATGAATGGCGTTGAAGATATGATGTGCACGGCTGAAATGTCCGATGCTGTGGCAAGCGATGAATTCGAACAATTCCTGTTGAATCGCAGCACCTCCGATAGTAATATACTCGAGTCGAGTATTTATAGTGAACTCCAATTTCCGCCCTCAATCGGTAGTCTGAGTATTGGCGGTGGAGCCAGTGTAGGAGCATATATGGGCGCTTCGATGGCGCAACAATGCCAACTGGCAGCTGCACGCGCCCAATTGCAATTGCCACCATTGCCGGCAGCGAACGCAGCAAATGCGGCTGTGACCAATCCCACCACCGGCCCCCACACAACAACAACGGCGGGCAGCAATGTAGCCGAGCTGGCCGACTTGCTGAATACGAGCACCTGTTCGCGTGAGTCATCGTCGCGTGCCAACAAACGTTCGCGTACGCGCAAGTCGCACAAATCTAGCAGCAGCAACAGCAGCAAGGCGAAGTGGAATGCCAATGTGGCCGCTGCCAATGCGGCTCAGGGGGCCGCCTCTGCTGCTGCTGCTGCTGCTGCCTTTCCACCGCAATATACAGCCATCTTTTTGGATCACGGCAATGTGACGGCGGCTGCCAATGCAATGGGACAGATTGCAAGTGCGGCAGCCGGCTCGCCATTCCTCAATGCGCCGATTGTGGATGCTGCAACGGCAGCCGCCTACTTGCAACAACAGCCATATCAGCTGATAACCACGGCGACGGCACCATATGCACATCTCGGCAGGCATTTGCACCACAGGTGGGTGAAACAAAATACGTACTTAGCCATATACAAATGTATATTTTTTATTTAAATATATGTAACTATGCGTACCTATGTTACACAGATATGTAGGCAATCGAGCGTGTAAACAGGCGATGAATAATTATAGCGAGCTTTTGATAAAAAGTGCGGTTGCACACAGGTTGTGATATTGTCAATATTTTACTGATAGTTTTGGACGGTGATTGTAGCGCAGACAAATTTACATGATACATACATATATGTATATACTCGTATTATAATGGAAATTTACTGAGTAAGTCAGTCGCTTTCTAGCAGCCAGTATAGTGAGCTCCTCAATTGAAGGCCTACAGTAATCTAACTTCATGACAAAATAACTTTATTAATGTCATCATCTTATGTTTTGCCTAGTAATTCAGCCATTCAAGCTCTTTGGTTACCTGTTCAATCTACGACCAAGTTTACTCAAGCGCCTTACCGTCTGATTGTGCTAGCGCAGAGGTGGTATTTCTCTTCATCCGCTAACGAGTAGTTCTAAGGGCTGCCGCTTGTACATTCATTCGCACTGCATGCCCTAGCCAGCGTAGCCGCTTTTTTTAAGTTCCCTGCACCATGTTGATGCCCTTGTAAGGCTCGTCTGCGGTGCTTGCTGTCGCAAAAACGTAAACTACCACAATTTTTTTCGAAAAAGCAACCTCTGGAATACTCCTAGAGCAATCTCATCTGTTTTAGCAAGCGTTATTGTTTCTGCGCCATACAACAAGACGGGATTAATGAGAGACTTGTTGAGCATTTTTTTTTCATTTACCGAGGGCGGAATTTACTGCTTATTCACCTAATCAGTTCGCTTCATCGAAGAAATGTTTCTTAAAGTTACCAAAAGGTGTTGTCTTCTTCTTCTCATCCGCCGTCTAGCTCCGTCCTATGCGACTGAAATTTAGCTTCGTTTTAAAGATGACGACATGATGAGGTTGTTTGATAAAGAGCATCCTATCGGCAATCGGCAATCTCTGCCCTTTTATGAGACAATAATTGTAACTGATATCTGTTTGTTAGAACCTCACGCGACATGCGAGGCACTGGCTTAGCTCAGGGACGTACTCTACGTTTATTCTAAGCAAGCGGTCGGGCACTCCTGGCACACAACAGATCACTCGGCAAGCTTAGCACAGCATGTAGCGTGTTGCATTCCGAGCTCCTTGGTTCAAAGCCTGGGGAAGTGGTGATGAAGAATAAAAATATTATTAATTAAATAAAAAGGAAGTCTGATGAGGAAATGTGGTGATTTCCGAAATAGTACTATTGTAACTTCTACCATTTAAAAAACTGTTGTTGTTTTTTTTTCCAAATAAAATCTTTAATAAACTGGCCTCGAGCTCAATAAAATTGTCAATTGTAAAAAATAACTTGAAAAATGCTGAAATGCTGATTTTACAATTCCGGACAACGATTGGATGGAAATCAGCATAGTTTTTAGTATCAAACAAAGATCTCAACCGAAGCCCCCGTCCCACAAAATCAATCCAAAAATGCTCGAGGCTGAACCGAGGCATTAGTCGGCTATTATAAAAGAGCAATTCATGCTGTGATATTATAAATGCACAGAAAAGGTGTCTAATAAATTTGCTAGGACTGAGCGGAGACTATAATTTTCTAGCGACCCACATATGTATTAGGGTATCCTCAAAGGTTTTGGTTATTAAATAGATGTAAATATAAAATGTAATTGTCCACCACTAGTCGTGCCTTCAAATAACACTAACAACTTGCTGTGAGTTTTTAATTGGCGATTGCCGGAGATTGACTAACGAAAATATTTTTATTTTTTAACCGCTCAGCATATAACCCAATCAAACTCTTTAAATATAGACTCTTATTTCTGGGGAACCTATTGTACTAACAATGTTTCTAATAAATGAAATATAAATATTAAATGAAGTATTAGATGTACGTCAATATAAAAGTATTGCTTAATGAAAACCTAACGCAGCTCGTAAGATTTACTTTTCCTTTTTTTTTATTTGATATAGGCTACATTTTACTGCAGTACACAAAATAAAAATATATTGAACATGCCTTCATTTAAAGCCTTTGAAATAATAAGGCTCGCAATACTTGTCGTTCTCATTCTTCCTTGAATACTGGCAATGTTTTTGACTTATTTAAAACAGTAGGTGGAGGAAGATGGCTTTGAACCAAAAATTAAATTTAATTTTAGTAAAAGTATACAAAACACTAATATTTACAAGAACATCGACGACCCTTCGGCCTTTTTAGGAAATATATTAAGTGGTGATTCGCACAGCAGGAGGTAATATACACATATATTTATGAATATACGTCAAAATATATACGAAGGAAGTAGATACACAAACTAAATGTAATCCAACTCGTCCTTCAAAAGCTTTCATATGCGCTCGCACGGCACTAAAATGTTACAAATGTGTCCTCCTAACCCAGATCACGTTTCAATGGGGACCTCAAAACAATGCTGAAATCTAATAAAATATTAAAAAAAAAAAAAATTAATTGCATTTCCAAAATCAAACATCAAATTGTCACGCACGACTTCCACAAATCAATATAAACACTCATCAACATAATTTAAGTAATCAATCGAAAATACTTACAAGTACACATGTACCCTACATAAATCCTAAAACTCCTACAGTAAAATAAAAATGTATCGCCTTAAGTGTATCGATATTTGCGAACACGTTGTAAATACACACAACATACAAATGTACTCGCACATCAGCGAATCACCCGCATTTATAATTCCTGTCACAATCATGACACACCCACCGCGACTGGGTGCAAAGCGTTTGCGAACGTTGCGCCTGCAGCGCAGATTTTGAACGCCAACACAAAGGACGTTGTCCTTATAACATGCGATTTTTTTATTGCAACTAGTAATGGCACGCGGATGAAGGATGCCTTTTTTTTTTATTGTGCTTCTGACACAACTTTTTCCATACATTCCCATTCATTACAACTACTTGGCGTTTTTATTTTGAACTAGTTTACTATTCGTTTTTGTTTTTTTCTTCTTTCTTGTATTGTTTCCTGCTACTTGCTACGCCAAAGGTCCACTCGAACCGCAGCGATGCGAAGTTAAAGTGGCTCCTAAATCAAAGTCAGTCATCCAAAATGTCGAAAACCACCCCAGACGCAGACCAAATACAAACTAATGTTTGCATGTGTGTACGTGTATAGTGAATGAAACAAAAGGAAAACCAGCAAAACAAACGGACACCAGTCAGCACATCCGAATAAATATACACACTCTCGCGCGAAGCTTATGCATATGAAAGATGAAATGAAAAAAAAAAAAATTTAAAAGCGGAAAAAATCAGAAATATTGTTTGGTGCTGGAAATGAAATCAAGCATCTCTCGAAAAAGTTTCAGTTTGACAGGCGCATTTAAAATTGTAATTGGCATGCTCCATCACGATGCGGGATGGATGGATAGACGGACGAACACACGGACAAGCGAATGAATGTCTGAATGAATGCTTGACTTTTTGGCTGAATGGTTGGTTGGTTGGTTGGTTGGATGAATGCGTGCCCAAAGAATAGTGTGTGTACGCTCACTGTTGGACATAAAAAAAGTGTACGAGGGTCGCCCAAAATGTATAGCCGAAAATTAGAAGACATGGTGCAGTCAACTCGAATGCAAAATTGTTCATGGAAAAAAGCCTGTTTCAGAGAGCACACATTTGAATGGTCCATAAATTTGTTTTTCTGTGATTGTCTTTGGAAATAGGCAACCAAGTGTCTTTTTAGTAGATAAAATCTGAAAATAAGTCAGCGCGGATTTTATTTATTTGTGATGTTTTTCAGCACTACAAGCCCGCGATGGAGAACAAATTCCACTAGCCGAATTCCACTACACATGAAAGTTTTTTTGATCGCGGTGATCTTCTAATCCATTTGCTATCTCAAATGAAATGGAAAAGATCCAAGAAGGTGATCAAATCATTTTTTTTTTAAGTTCCATTGACCTCCCTGTAGTTATCTTAATATGTATCTTTAAGATGCATATTCTACAATTTATTCTCGTCAGCTCCTCAGCACATATTCCTCTGAATATTACTTTGTCCGGGGTTCCAGAGAAGAGTGCTTGAAACACACTGCAGTCGGTCGGTGGTCGAAACGATTAGTTGATCTACAATTCCTACGAGCTGAGACCGTCTCCCGTATCTTGTTTCATTTTGAATCATTTGTATTGCTGGAGATCGCACCCTCTGAAAGTGGAGATCCTGTTAGCCTGTTGTTTGGAAACTCTTTGACACAACATTCTTCTAGTTTAAATGATAGCCGGAATTATTGGTCTGGTAGGGGAACCCAAAAGTTTCTTCATTTCGAACATGACCCAACAGAGGCATCAAAATATATCTCAATCAGACGCTTAGCGGCGCTTCCCTCGTCAATCCGTGTGCTTCAACCCACGGCATCACTATTTATTCCACAAAGACTTCAATCAAATAAACATCCGCTTTGAAGACCGCACGAAATCAAAATATTAGAGATACAACAAGTTAAAATGGTTTTCTGGCGAATTCTTATATTCATTCGTTAAAGTTTCAGGGACTTATGGATACAACCTTGTTTGTATATACTAACATACATATTCGACACTCGCGGGAAGTGAAAAAATAGGAAAAAATTGTGTATTTTTTTTTCAACAAAAACGTACACACTGTGGCAAAACTGAGGAGGCACCCTCAGCTGATGAGGCAAACTTTTATGCTTGTTTCATATTTTTGTCGCCCTTAATGCCTGACATTTTGTATTTCATTTCTACATGTCCGCTTTTGCTTTGTATGTAAGTACATATGTATCTACGTGTGTACTACGACGAGAAACGGACGCTTATCATTGCCCAAAAATCTTGCCACACTAACGCATGCAACATACTGTTTGCCCGATTGCCCGCCACACACACAACAATGAGCCACACGTTGCGGCGCACAGCGAAACTGAGCAAATAGTGTGCCCAGCAGATAGCCCCAAACGGGTTGTAATGCGAAGAAGGGGAGGGCGGGTGGTTAGATTTGTAAGTGCACGCATGTTGCGCTTTACATACATACATACTAACAAATATGCGCATTCTAGCAATCTCAGTATTGCATAATAACTATGTATGTATGTATGTAGTGGTCGTTGATTGTCGCTGCTTGCTGCACACATTGTATTTGCGTGGCGCGCCGCAAATGTGCGCCTCCATTTCCACTTGAGGCTACTTCTCAATACGAGTAGCGCTGCTGCTGCTTTAATAAGCTTTTGTAGCATGCATACATACATACGTACGTACGTGCGTGTGCGTTTACGTGCGCGCGTAGAGGAAGCACATTTATAGCGCTTCAGTGTCGACAATTTCATTTCATTATTATTTTTTGTCTTTGCTTTTGTATTTTATATTGTTACTACTATTATTTTATTATGTTTTATTTTATTTTTGCTGCCGCTGAGAAAACTTTACGCTTGCCACGGCATTGTCAACGCTCGAGCTAGTAGGCAGACAGACAGACAGACAGACATAAGCTGGTAGAAATATGCTTATATGCATACTATACGCACATTGATGCCGCGCATTATAAGGCGACAACGAGAGATTCTCAGACGTTTGAAATATCTACACATAGTACATATGTATACACATACACTAGGGTGGTCAAAAAAAAAGTAAATAAAAGGATTGTTATATGTGTGTGTGTTTTTCATTTAAAAATAGATGTGCATTTTAATTGTTATAAGTATCTTATAGTACATCAACAATAATTTTTAACTTTTATTTAAAATTTACTGAACTCATTTTCTAACAAAATTAGCTTAATATAAATTATGGTAAAGTGTCTATATTTTAAATGTTTTGTGTTACATTTAAATTTTAGAGCTTTATATATGTATATTCGTTTCATCTACATTGGATGCCGGCTTTTATTTCTATCCTGGTTTTTTATGGCATTTTTAAGCCATATTTGAGGTTAGGTTTGTATGGAATCACGCCCCCTTTTTAATTTTTCCCTTATAATTTTATTTAAAGCATATGTTCAAAATTTCAGAATCTTATGTTAATCGACTGCTTTAAATGATGAGAAGTGGCTGTTGAAAGGAACGAAGTTCACGCTTCTCTTAGATCGTTCATTTATGCATAACATTATTTTAATTATATGAACGATATTTCTGAGAGTCATATATTCTTTATCAACAAGGTTTTTTGTAATATCATTTAAAAAAATATATTTTAGCTTAGATTTGTATGTGAACTATGAGTTAAAGGAAACTGTTCGCGCCCATATTAATCGTTTCGCTTTTTATAACATTTTAAGCCTTTTTTGAGGTTAGGTTTTTATGGGCCGTATGATATAAAATTAAATTTCTACGTCTACTCTTTCTAATTTTTCCGAAAAATGTATGAAGCGGTACCTTCTTTCAATTCATCGGCCATGACGTTTTAGGAATTTTTATTTATTTTTTTTTAGAAAAAGAAGTCCCTAAAAGATGTTTCTACGATTTTCTATAAGTGGATATGATATTATTTGCTGAAGTCAACTGCATACTCTTTTGATTGAAAGGCATTAATTTTTTTTAAAGGCTCTGTACCATTTCTACGATTCCCCCCCCCCCCCCTTTGAGCGAAATTTAAATATGTGCTGTTTAGAAAAATAACTTTTTTTTTGCAATGCAAAACAATTCTACGACGATTTCAGCATTTTTACCTTTTGCCGCACAAATTTTTGGACCACCCTAATTTATGTATTTGAGTGTGTTTGTGTGCGTGTCGCAGCGCCTTTCAGGCGAAGCCAATAGAAATTCCACAAATGTCGCTATATTTTCGTGACACACTAGCGCGAATTATTGCGCAGTTGTTGCTTTATTTTTTTTTTTACTTATTTTTTATTAACTTTTTTTTTTATTTACTAAAAATTTTTTTGTTCATCTTTCTTTCACGACTACTTAGTTGTTATTTCTATTAGTATGGGGTCTGGCAGCTGTAAGGAACGCGTAGACTTTTTGCCCCTACCCATCACATTGCATGCGCTTGCTTTTATATTTCCTACTTAATTTTTATCTCTTCCTGCCGCCGCCAACTATCAAACATTTGCATGTCGCAGCCGCCAAAAAGTTTTGATATGTCTGCCTTTTTAATATTTGACATGGACAATGTTGCAGCAATTCCAGAAAGTTCCTCCGCAAATATACATACACTTCGACATACATACATACATAGTATGTATGTACATATACATACATATATATAGCCACATAACTATCATTACATATACTATATGCATTGTAAATATATACATGTAATGTTTGTATGTATGTTTTTTTCCATATTAATATGAATGCGCATGCACCACCCACAATGGGTGGCACATAAATCTGCTTCCACTGCCAGAGATGCAGAGGTTAGTTGACTATAAAAAAACCAAAAGACGATGTCAACAACAATAGCAACTGTAGCAGCAATAATCTGCAGTCCATCGCCGCAGCAGAGACGCTGCAATGCGAATTTGTGAATTAGAGCGTACACAATAATAACAAAAAAACACGATTAATTACTTTAATGATATGTACGTTGATAATTGTATGGTACTTAGTGTCGTCGTTGGGCTGCCAACTAAGTGTTGTAATTGACCCAATTACATACATATATGTACATATACGTATGTATGTATATACATATATACATACATATATGTTTGTATGTGTGTGTGTGTGGGTCGGAGTAATTTGGCTTGAAATTGGGTAGCTCTTTTCACGCAGCCACTTTGAATTAAATCTCTGAGTTCGTAGATCCTTGAAATAATTTAATTACTTTCCGCTCGTATTCCCCTTTACGTATGTACATACACACTCAATTTGTACATAAATATCTATGTACATACATAGCTGAGTATTTCTGAACGGTTGGCCGCTAGTTAGAAAATTTAATTGGAGTCGCGAACGGGGCTATAGTTGAAAGAAAGTTGAAGGTATTTGTTGCTGAACCTTTTAAGCGGCTGGTCTACCGTCGCAAACAAAAAATAAAAAAGACTTAAAAGTTATGACTGATGTTCTATAAAATACGTATTAAGGTGAAGATGCACCTGCTATTGAGAATAGTGGCATCATTTGATTTAATTCTTTGAAATAGCAAAAATAATTAATTTTCACTCTACAAGAAAGTCTTTTTTGGTCTCCTCTTAAATTTCTAGAAACTTTAGGTTTACTTCTTAACTGATGAGTCAAACTTAAACGGAAAGAGCGCGCCATGCTTGTTTTTTTAGCAGATGTAACCGCGTTTAATGACCCAAATGTCTTTGCTAAATTAATTGGACAGATTAAAATCTAATTTAGTGAAAGAGCGATACATTGATGTTAGTAAACTATTACGTATTATATTTAATTTATTATATCAACATACAAAGAGTGATATCGATTACGTTTGACATCTGTACAAATAATATCTATTACACTTAACTTAACCTTAACCGCAAATTCGTTGTAACCAACAAGATTTTTTTTTTTTAATTTGATCAAATAAAGCACATTGTACTTTTGTGGTAGTGTTTATTTGTATGTGGGCTATGAAACTAAGCTTTTTGATAACAAAATAATCAAGTATGTCGATTAAGATTAACATAAAAATGATGCATAAAGCGGTGCAATCGTGAAAGGTACAGCATTTTAAAATTAAATGTTGTCAGTTCTGAACACGCTGACTTTGATCGGTTGATACATATATTTATGTATATACTCGCTCATACATAATATTTTTATTACTCGTTTTATTTTTTTTTTTCGATTTTGCAAGTGAATTAGTTGTACACATTGTTCGTTGGCAAATTTTATAATTTTAATTTTTCAATACAATTAACAACTGCCGCAATTTAATAAATTTCGTTCTACTTTATAAAATATGTACACGCAATACAATCAAAATTGACAAGTTAAAACCACAGACCGCCTACACTACAATAGCGCTCATTTACATACTTGCGAGTATATAAATTATGCATTACACTACACTTCTTATTGTATGTCAATCAGAGCTGACAAAGGAAATTTAATTTATGTAACTACATACGTAGAAATTAAAAACAGTTTAATGTAACAAGTTGCAAAAAAATTATAAAATTCCCTTGCTCTTATTTGTCTAACAATGCATTTTTGTGGCAATTACGTATTCGCTTAATTAAAAACCGCCGCAAAAAAACAAAGGCTAATAAAAAATTAAACATTAACACTGATGTACTAGTCAATTTATCTAAAGCTACGAAAACAATTAAGCTAAAGACCAAAAAAAAATTAAATCGCAAAAAAATGCATTTAAAAACTATATTTAAAAAACAAAGTGAACAAATGAATCGGCGAGAGAGATGAATTTGCAATGCAATTAAAATACAATTTATAAATTGTTGATAATTTAATGCTAAATTAAATTCAATACCAAAAAAATATAATCAAATAACAAATAATGCGTGCAAATTGTTAGCAGAATCTGACACAATATTAACTCATTAAAAATGAAAACAAAAAAATTCAATGGAATTTGAGCAAATCAAACGACAGAAATGTTGCTCTAAAAAAATTGATAATAAAGCAAAGTAAACCCAAATTTGAAGGAACCCGGACGATTTGCATAATATTTTCATGGAATAAATCAGAATGCGCTGGAAAAAAATATATTTAATTCAAATTAGATTAAAATTCGCTGTAATTATATTTTGACGTTTTTACTGCGCTTTCACAAATACATTTGCGAAAAATATACATTGCGCATGAAGCGAAAGAATAAACGAAAAAACAAATTTAATATACTCGCAGTGAGGTTATGCTATGGATATGAATTTTTTGGAAAGTATGTAAATTTAAATAATTACATTACTAAATTTGGTATGCTTTTTGTGTAAAGAAAACAAAATAATGAAACTGCAAGAATGTATGTTCACATTAACTTTGTATAAAAGCATATTAACATACATACATAGATATATAGGGACCATATTTTAAAATATTTTTTAAATATTTTTTTTTTAATAATTTACAATTTTATTGTGCTCAAGACCAGTTTTTATGGAAGATTTTGTGAAAAAACAATAACAGTGTTAAATGATAGAAGTTATAGTACTATTTCGGAAATCACCACCTTTCCTCATCAGACTTCTTTTTATTACATTAATTAAATTTATTTTTCATAACCACTTCTCCCAGGCTTTGAACCCGGGAGCTCGGAGTTGCAGAGCCAATACGCTACATATTGTGCTACGCTAGCCGAGTTGGCTGTTGTGTTTATTTCATCTTGCTTATTTTTTTTCACATTAAGTACTATCACGTCCCACATTGGTCTAGAAATCCAAAAAAGCAATATATTATTTAGAACTTATTTATAAAGTGAATGCTAATAATGCATGATTCAATTATAAAAGGTTGGATACTTATTGACGTTTAAGTTTTCCGACTGCATTGCAAGGTAGTAGAAAATGGTAGTAGAAAAGTAGGTAACTAGTAGCAAAATGCGGTTTGTACATAGAATGAAACATATTTAAAGAAATTTGATATTTCAATTTAATATAATATAACCGAATATTCAACCACACATGTATGTATGTATATACATATGTACATAGCACCTTAATACAACAAACTATATAAACAAAAAACGCAAGTGTGATTTAGAAGCAAATATTTTTTACACATTTTGTTAACAAAAACAATGTAATTTCAACCTTTTTCAAGATTTTACATGCAGGAAAAAGAACTATCACATTTGGAAAAATTTTGATAATAAATTTTACTTTAATTCAATATCAATTTTAGCAACCAAAATAAGACGTATCTATTAAAAGCCCAGTAACCAGGATTGTATACATATTTCATTACAATTTCAAACTTTTTTAAAAGTATAATTACCATTTTTGTAGATCATAAAATTGTAATTTTCAAGTCACTAAAAATGTAACATTAGTTGTTCGATAAAATTTTTTTTTATATGGAAAACACCACAGAATACCTTCATCAAAAAATTAACGGAATTTTTATTGATATACATACATCTGTTAGAAATCAAGTAAAGACGTTAGTCAAAACTGGTCAAAATACTAATAAATGTTCTTCTATTCGATATTTTAACTGTATAATTTTATGGTTCTTATTATTTATATAAATAATTTTTTTTTAATTTTATGTTATTTTATATAAAATATATACAGTAAAAAATTTAAAATCAATAAATGCTTTCTTGGAAAAAAAATATCAAACAAAATGATCTGACCTGGCCAGGAATCGAACCAACGACCAACTATTTCATACATGCAAAAAAAAAAATTTCAATTCCTGTTCGCTGCTAGATAAGCAAGGCTACTGGAAAACGTACGAGAATGCCGTCAATTCGAATATTTAATGTAGGGCATGCTGAAATAATTTTAAAACTACAAAAAGGCAACAGTGTTGCCTGCCAGGCCAATTCACAAGAAAAGTACTAATTTCCATGTGTTTGAAAACATTTTTTTTCCTTAAATTAAAAGAGAGCAACACAGGCTGCTTTAAGGCAGCGTGCAAGAGTAAGACAACTGCCTAGTTATCCAACCTTGTATAATTGAATCATGCTAATAATGTACAGCGTTATCATGCCAACTTCGTTTTCTGTACGATTTCAAAGTCAAGTATTTTCATAGTCTCGTGAGATTTACAAAAAAAACGTTGAAATTCAACCAACGTTAAAAGTGTTATAACTCATAATGGAGTAGCTTAATTAGCAAAGTATAATATGGAAAATGTAATTGGTAGTATGCATTTTAATTGAGTGTGTTATTCCTTGAATATAATCACGTGTGATGTATTTGTGACAACAGCAAAATTCACCATTCATGAATATCTATATTTTGATAATTATTTAATAAAACACGCCGCAAATTTTGTATTGTTGTCGATTGGTTTTAGTTTCGCTGAATTTTTGAAAATAAATGGCTAGCGAATAAAAATTTTTGAGAAACAGTTGCAGCCATTTGCAGACCTAATTATTATCAATTTTTTTGTGAGCGTAACACAGTAGTGTCTCCAATCACCGCCACAGTTTATGCCTTAGTATTGAACAAATTTTAACAGCTAACGTTTCAAATTAATTGCTATTTTGGATTTTAAAATTTTAACCCCAAAATCGTATTCGCCGACCCCAAAAATACCCGAATTTTGATTTTTATAAAAGCAACATTAATTTGTCGAAATTTGGCCGGCCATTTTGTATTTCGAAATTTTGACCTCGGTCGGGGAATACGAGCCCCGACCCCAAAAACACCAGAATACTAAATTTTATAAGACCAACATTAATTTTTCGTAGTTCGGTCCGCCATTTTGGAGACGCCATTTTGTATTTCGAAATTTTGCCTCCAAATTCGTATTCCCCGATCGATAAAACACATAAATTCGTATTCTCCGATCCCGAAATTAGTAACTTTATGATTTTCAAATTTTTTCGTGGAGAATTTGAATTTTGGCCAACTTTTCGGGTGTTTCTGACCAGTGTGCGTCCCCGAACCAGCATATACAACAAAAATAATTTGATAACTTTAGAGAAAATCAATCCGATATAGAGGTTATACATTACGCTCAGCAGAGATAATGAGAATGGGGAAAATTCTAAAGATGACGATATTAATACGCTTAATTAATGTCACTTGTAGCGATATCGAAAACGATAACGATACCGATAGCGATTAAAATGTGAATACAGGTACAAAATTGTAGGTCCCTCCATTTGTGGTATAATATAAAGGCTTACATCGCAAATGGTAGGAGAAGCTCTATAGTGTAAGCGCCAAATAAATATTATTATTAGAGAATCGGCCAACATAAAAATATGATCTCGATACCAAAAATGGTAACGATAATAAAATCGACCATAACGATAGTAAGATACTTACATCTTATTATTGATTTATTATTTATTTATTTTGAATTGAATTAAATTTGTATGTACAATGTCGATAACGACAATAATACTAACGCAGAGAACAACTATGACAAATTATAAAAAATTGTATAGCGTCATTGAATTGTAAACAAAATAGTGATATCGATAACGATAATCATAACTTAAAAGGCAATGTTATAGAGCCGAATACAAACATATTGTAAATAATTAACGATGCGTTCTGTCAAATTGCATGGGCATCGTTTGGAAGAATCTGTGGAGAAAACATGTTCCCTTTTCTAAGCAAGATTTTACATAAAACATTTACGCTGGTACTGCGCTATTGCTGATCTTTAAAAGAGATGGTCTAAGCAGTACATAATTTTGATTATAGCAGAGCTACATACATATATGCTGGCTAAGTTGGGTGTAGAGATAAATGAAAGATAGGGTGAACCGAAAATGAAAGTACACTTGGACCTAAAGGGTCTTTTGTCTGCCTACAGTATGCACTTGATCCAAAAATTTCACAGAAGCTGTCCTTATGAATAATGAACAGCTCAATATATTTTGCTAAGGAGTTCTTAACTTTTAAGCTAACAACTATATACACCAGCTAAATAATATTATTATTTGTCTGGCCAAGGAATTCGGTGCCAGTATAGAATCGGTTCATGTCAATGCGCAGGCGATGGTGTCCCGTTGAACAATCGGATATCAGCCCTACCTAGTGCTCTTCCCCCTGAGATATTAGCTAAAAGGCTTAGAATATATATGAAGCCTTTGGAGTTTACCACTACAGATTTGTGCTAAGTCGAACAATTTAGTTATAAGGCACTTTTCAATTGATGGACTGAGAATATTATCTAGAACGCATTAAGCCGGCTTTGTTATTCCATTCCATTCCAGTGAGATCAGCGTCATAGACTTTGAAACGTCAAATTTCATCTATACTCCAATATGAGATAGAAGAAAAGTTAAAGTATTATTCGGCTAGTAGAAAGGTGATCTTCGAATATCGTGTTATATAGTTTTTAGTAGAGCAGACATTCGGTTCTAGTCTCAGCAATATTTCTTAGGTAAAAAAAACGAAAACGACACTGAAGTTGGCACCACGCCGAAACCGGTATGTCACAAAACCAAATTTGACAAGGGGTGACGGAAAATCGTTTCAATACACATCACCTTAGATAAAACGTAGAAGAAAACAATCGGGCTTGCCTATCGATGGTATGGGTAAAACTTTTATATGATCTCCTCCGATCTGTTATACTTATAGTAAGTTATTGGCTCATAGGTATTGGAAATTATATCCCGATAGCTAAGGGTTGCCTCATGTGATCGGGTGTTTTCCAACGCAAAATTGCAAGAAGATGAATCACTTCTCAATGTCGTCCTTTATAAATAAAATAAATTGAATGACAAGTTTAATCGTGCAACACTTTTAAATAAGATCAATTTATATTTAATAGCTCTGGATTTTTTCGTGTGCCCAATATTATCAGAAATGAGCATTGTTTTCATTTATAGTTGTGGTTGTTGAAGTTTCCGACAAGGTAGAAATCTACCAAATTTTGCAACGATTATCCGTCATCCTAGCCATCTGTAGTCTCGTTTTTCGTTCTGAAAGCTCTATACTTTGGAAGTGGATGTGAATGCAGTCACGGCTACTAACCAATATACATACGAGTACGTAAGCAACTTTTCATTATAAATCTAGCTGAAAGCAAAGTTAATAATAACCAATTTAATGATAAATTCTGGAATTTTTGTTTACATTTTCAACAAATATTAGATGCCAAAAAAAGGGCTAGAACGAATGCAAAGTATTTAATGTAATTAAATTAGTTTATGCATTTTGCGAGTTTTCCTAATTTTGCTACAATTTGCAAATTATTTTTGTATACACGCATGCATACATTTTTCTAGTACGCAGTACAACTAAAACAGAAAACTAGTTTACAAATTATCTGATAACCACGTAATTTTGCATTTTGTGCTGGAAACTTAATTATGCAGAAATTTCAAATTTACATAACTGTGTGCGTGTGTGTGTGTGTGTGTGTGTGCATACAAAATAAATTAAAATTAGTTGAAGCACTCGCAACTACATAAAAACTATATCAATTACAGATTCACCTCAAATTAAAAAAACATTATCAACAACAAATAGAAACTAAACATTACGCAAGTAGCAAATTACCGCTTATGTAGTATGTACAGTGCGTGTATGTGTCTGTGTATGGCTAGTCGTTTAAAATTAGTTTAAAAAAAAGTATTTGAACTCTAACCGCCAGAGTTATGTATTTATTTTTTAATTTAGGCATCAAACACGTGAACCATAAGTTTTCTTTATATTAGAAAAAAATAAAATAAAATTGAGATGATAAGTTTTGTGAAGCGAAAGGAAATACAATTAGATAGATTACAGATGTTGAATAAAATTTAGTAAAGTAATGCAATAGTTCTTTCTTAAAAAGAAATTATTTACGGATACGTCTGATCTGTTGGCATATGGGTTGAGCTGAAAGGAAAGTTTCCTTTATTTTTTAATGAATCTCCTTTTGGTTAATTCAATTTCCAGCAGCCAAATAGAGCCCATTGTTGAAAAAATCCATCCCTTCATGAAATTGAGGAAAACAAAAATTCTCTAAAATTCTGAAATCTCCATAGTGGAGTGGTTCCGTCAACTGTGCTCAAATAAAGTAATCTGCTTAAGTTCCTCTTCATCGGGTAAATGTCGTCGACTCACGCCCTTCTGTAAAAAGCTACATTATGTTTTTCTACGTAACATTATATATATTTTTATCACTGTCGTCTTCTTCGTCAACGTATCCTCCTTTCGTTCTTGTAATAGTCTTGATCAGTCTTCAGCTTGTTTTCCCCTTCTCTACATTTGCGTCGCACCATGTTGATTTTTCAATTTACTGCTCCCGCTAAAGGAGCTTGGGATATAATGCAGAGGCCTTCTAAGAAATTCCTAATAAATTTATTTTATTACACATAAATAAAACAGATAGATAGATAGTAATTATATGTTACGGATTCCTCACACAGGTCTCTGAGTTTCTTTACTAAATACAAATATTTGTTTATTGCAATGTGACATTCACAATAATGTCAATTTTATTAGTTCACAATCGTTTATTTGTTATATTACTTTTGGTTTTAATTTTCAACAAATCTGTGTGCTAATTAATAATTATTTTCAGTGAAATTCTTATTATCAATAAGCGCAAGTGCATACTTTTAAATAAGCGTAAATGGTACATACATACATATGTATATGTGTATGAACATAAGTATATATACATTTTTTTAAAATACCCTGTAGAGAAATTAATTAAACAAGGCGAGCTTTTTGTGAATTTAAGAACGTCGAGAGAGTTAAGTACGGCGCTCGAATCTCAGCCGCGTTTGTTAAATCGAAAATCATGAAAACTTTGTGAAGTGTGATGAATTCTGCACTCTTCACTTACGATCTGTTTTCCATAGTTGGGGAAATTCAAATTACGATGTTTTATAACTTTAATGCACACCAAAGGCCCTTGAATATGAAATACGCAAAATTTCGCTTATACAAAGCACTTTCCCAAGTTCTTCTCGATGTCCCTTGCATTATTATCGTAAAGTTTATAAAGCATTTGTTCGACGATAAAATGTTCTACGAAGTTTTGTTCCCATTTGATCCTTCTTGAAAACTTGCTCGATACTTTCGTTACCATTTCGATGGTATTGAAAACGTTTCCAAAAATTATGTTCTCATTCTGTTCTACTTGATAATGTTTTTGAGGTTTATGTTCGCATTACGTTCTTAGTGGAAACGTTAACCTTAATATTTAAACATTTTTCTCCAACTTTTACCCATTCAAAATGTTTTCAAAAAGTTTGTTACTATTTAGTTATTTTGCGAGCGTCTTCTTGATCAATTGCTGAGTCGGAGTGAAGCAATTAGATTTTTTATACTTTAAATCAACAATTGATAAGTGATCTTGAACAATAGTTCAAAAAGTTATATATTGTAGTTTTAAAAATATGCAACTAATATGTGACCCTTCAATTTTCAACCAGTAATCTGTTTACCCCATTCAGGTTTTCTGCATGGTAATTTTTATATACCCATATATACTCGTACATATGTATGTACATAGTAGGGATGTCAATTTTGGGCATTTTCTTGATCCCGGGATTTTCGAGATTTGAAAATGAAATCCCGGCACAATCCCGGGATTCCGAATTTCACGAAGTTTTGATTCGTAATTTTTAATTTGCCAATAAATGTAACACGTCTGTAATCGTCGTATTATAGAAGTATACAAAATAACATTAATATAACAAAGAAGAAGGATTTGTTGGTATTTTCAAGAAGAAAATAAAAGGAAATAAACGTAAAATTTTACACACACAAAATAATTTATACTTCAAGTACAAATATAAATATTTGGGACAGAAGCAATTGTACCTACATAAAGTAAAATTAGTTTTAAAAACCTTTTTGAGACCAATATTAAATATTAATATATTATCATTCAGTAAAAAAAAAGAAATACATCAAGTAAAAATTAAATACATCACCCATTCCGTTTTGAGCGAGGCAGAATTATTCCTTATTTTGATCAAAATGCAATCTTAAAAAAAATAAAAGCTTAAGGGCCAGTTTTTCAGTGCAAGTTGAACTCTGTTTGTCGTTTCAACTAAGATTAAACTCAGTAAGCAGTTTTTCAGTCAACTTTAAACGAGGTTTAAACGGCCGATATGTCACGGTTAAACTTAGTTGATTGCTGAGCACTATGTTTCAGTTGCAACAAAGTTAATTGAGCGCAATGAAACTAAGATTAAATAAACTAAACTTAATTTAAACTGAGTTTAAACCTTCAGTGCTGGCCCTAAGTGTGTTATCCCTCAACCTAGACCTAAATTTGTTGCATTTAAAATATGCAGTGGAAAAGCATCGACTCAACACTTGTTGGTAGGATTGTCGACAAAAAGTTAAATGCTCTTTGTAAGAATTAGCCTTTATCGCCCTCATTACAAAAATTTATTTTACCAAAACTTCTGATAAATTGTATGCCTTGCTATTATTGGACATAACGAGCTGCTCGTTAAAACTTAATGCAATTTATCTTTGAGGCTTTCTGTCCTATCCACTTCAAGCAGCTCGTCGTTAGTTCTATTAAAAACTTTCATATTGAGGCCCTTTTTCTACTCGAAAGGGACATTTTCCAACTCATTTATAATGGCAAGAACAAAACAAAGCCTGGACGGAGTTAAAAAGCTGTGTTATTTGTCGATTGTGAACTCTCGAAAGGCTTTGTTTTACCCTTGAAAGGAGAATTTTTAAGAATGATACAAAAAAAAAATTGCTATCAAATTCTTTGTTTTCTACAATTCCAGGATCCCGAGATTGACATGCCCAGTACATAGATTTGTATGTAACCCCTTTTTTGTGTGTCAATCTCTGTATACACTCTCTCAATTCAAATGAAATGCAGTTATTAATTAAAATAAATCTTTATTAATTAAAAAGTATGCCACATATCGTGTCTATAGAGCTATTCGAAAAATTCACAACCAAATTAGAATTTATATTAAAATTTATGTGCAATGAAGTGCAGCAAAACAAATGCTTTGCTGTGGATCTCATACAATAATAAATGTTGCACATATACATACATGTGTATAATATACATTATATACTCTGTTTATATAATTGTATCAATGCATTTACATAAGTATCTGCGCATAGACAAAACGCTGCAGCGAATCGCATTTTCTATTTAAAGGATATTTATGTATATATTTACACATACATACATACATGTTATGACATGCATTTGTGTATTTATATATATATACATACATACATATATATGTATGTATATGAACATTTGTATTTATTTGTATACTATTTACCACTTTGCTCATTTCAATGCAATCAAATTCAAACACACAAATGTAATTTAAATGGCTTTTGTCAGCTGAAGTGCGTTAAATCACTTTAACATTGATAACAGGCAACAAAAATGATATGAACAACAACAACAACAATACGCACAAACAACACCAGCTGCAAATCAATTTGATGGACACTTGCATTAGAGTGCGGCGGTCATTTAAACAAATCCATGCTAACTGATACATCCACAAGTAATACATTTTCACATACACACACACACATACTCGTTCATACATACACACATGCATACATAGAAATGTACAAACGTAGAGTAAAATCTGACAAAACCAACCAGCAGCTTTATAAACCACAAATAAGTGCCGTACAATCTTGATTAACACAAAATTATTGCATGTATTTGAAGAGAAATTTCTGTTTATTCGTTTGCGCCCTGGCCTAGGCATATCAAAATTAAATGAATGCATGTTTAATATAATTGTTTATATGTATGTACATGCGTATGTATGTCTCAGATAATAGAAGCAAGGCGGCAAAACGGATCGTTTAATCGCCGGTATTCTCAAATTTAGTATATTAAGTAAATGTTAGGGCAAACACGTTCATATCTATAAGAACGTCACTGTGGTGTTGTCGTAAAATATGGCATCAGCTTGAATGACCTGGAAAACTGAAATAATCAAAGAAATGACAGTTCACATACGTATGTGCCTTTGTAAATTTATTTTGGATAGAGTGACACAATAAGTCCACGAAATTCAAAAAGCGATGTCGTTTCTACTTCAAATCGTACATTTTGTTAGTGAAGAAGCATTTTTTTTAAAGACTGCATCTAAACTTTCTGATCACTCTAAATCTTTTTCGTTTTTAACAGATGCTCACACAGTCAATAACATTAATTTTAAATTTTAAAGGTAGGCCTCTAAAGAACAGCTCTTAGATCAAAGCGTGTACCAAACAAGGAACTAAACTAAATTAAAACAATATTTGCAGCTTTGTCAAATTACTGAAAGATCCCTGACTCCGCGCATCAGAGATTTTCCAGATCGTTGAAGAATTGTCAAACCCGAGAAGAGCGTGCGATCGCCTTGATAGAGCCCGACAATGGCACTAAAGGTACAACATTGTTTCCTCCTTTTCGTGTTGAGTGCCGGGAACAATTTCCGGGCGGTTTTGCGAGTGTTTTGTTTTTCGACATCTTTCAGTTGCTATTTGTGTAAGCCTTTCGGAATTATGTTTCTCGAAAGGTTTCTAAGCGCTCGACTTTTTCATCGCTTAACGTTCAACCGGGAGTTACCACAGCATTGATCTGGAATCATGTAACCTTTGTTCGAAATGACTCGGCAAACTCGTTGAGAGCTGCGACGCATTTCATAGCTGCAGGGTTATAGCGGCAAAGTCTTAAGTATTTTTAGTAAAAAACACATGGTCCGCCTTTAATGAGTTCACTCACTATATTATACGATTTATTTAATTTAAATTTATGCTGATGCTGCTCATATGGAAAGCTAAAAACATAGATTTTTACTCTACAAATAGCCGTTAAATTTTGAATTTTTGATTCCTTTTTGTTTTGGTTATGCTGTGCATATACCACTTGAAAACAACTTTTTTTTAAATATGGAAGAAGATTTTGAACAGACTCGACGGCAAATATTTTCAAAAATCTACATTAAGATGTAAAGACTTCAAGTTGCACTTTACCTTACTCAAATTATATTAACAACAAAATTGCGTAGGTACTTAAAAATAGTAAAAATATTTTCTTTAAAAAGTTTAAATTTTCCTGAATTTTGTACAAAGTTTTAAAACACTAATTGATATGCAAGTTAAAGTTGCAAAGTTAAAAATCTATTATTTATACATGCAAAATTTTAATAAAAAATTAAGCTTAAAAATTACCACAATTCTCGACTACTTATACTTATTAAAATTATAAGCTAAGAACTTGAGAGCTATGGCTGCTTTGGCCTTAAACAAATTTCGAAGTTAGTATGTGAATGTGTATATGTATAAGCTTATGTATAGAGTATAGTGATGTATAGCTATTTATATTGAGAAGTATAGACGTGAGGTTCTTAAAAAATTTGTAATTAAAAATATACTCTGCATTGAAAGGTTGTTTAATAGGTTAGAAGTTTGTTTTGGTTGTTTAAAAACTGAAGATCTGAAAGCTTGTGGTTATTAAATCAAATTTTTTTTCATAAAATTTAAGGCAAGTTGAAAGCTATACAAAAACTTCCTTTCTATCTTGAAAATACTTAGAAGTTAAAAAGAGTATTCTCTTGTCCTCCAGATCAATTTATTTGGCCCTAGCTTAAATACCTACAAAGGCAGATATTTTTAACTATTAAAAACTAAAACGTTATATGGTCAAACAATAACAAATAAAATTTATTTTTTGTCGAATTGTAATGTATTTTATGCCAATTTTCTGGCACTTATTGATCCAGCCTTGTACTTTTATAGTAAATTTGTGCTTGGGCATACAATAATGCCGCATTTAAGTGCAGTATTTGTCAGTTAATATACGAGTACGATATATGACACATGCACACATACACACACACATACACAACACGCCTATACTAAGAGGCATTCACTAACTAAGAGGCGGATGATTCAGATTTATATGCTAATTGACAGCTGAAAGCCGCTTAAGCTGTTTACATAGTTGCTTTAAATTTAACATTACGAGCATATGTGTGTACGTACATAAATAAAATATATACTCAGTAACTATATACCAATTGTTTACACGCTTATGTTTACATACATACATACATACATATGTACATGTGTGAAGTGTCGTCTTAAGAGCACAAGGAGTAAGCGAAAATGCTGTCAAACCTTTTGTTTGTATTCATGCAACTCTATAAATGTGTTGCAATTGCGCTTAAGCTTAACCAAAGATGCTACACTTACTTGATGTATAGGCTGTTGCTAAGATATTTTCAGCATATGCACATAACAAGATACATATGTACGAGTTATGTGTGTGTCTCAATGAAAATTGCAGCTACAAGTGCAGATGAGTTTAAGGCAAATAGGCGACATTGTCTTGCCAGGCACTCGAGCGAGCGGCTTGTGTCTTTGTTAAGTAAACAAGCGCACGATTTACAAGCATACTTATAGGCAATCGAGCAGGCAAAGCAATAGGAGCAACAAAAGCAAAAACAACAACAACAACAGCAGGAGCAACAGCAGCAAAGATAACATCAAATGCAGGCAGCATTGACACAAGCCATTCCAAGCAACACTTTCATGTGCAAGTGCAAGTGCAAGTGCAAGCGATTGCTTATAGATATGCAAATATGTATGTGTGTGTGTGTGACTTTGTGTGGCTAAGACAAATATTTATGCCGAATATACACAAGCAGGCATCTACACTCTACCATACACATATGCATAGTTAAACATATCCTTGAACAGCAATTGCATTGAAAGCCGCATCGTCTGCAGCTCCTCCCAAGCAAAAACTGTTAATTGCATTACCACAGTTACATGCATACATATGTACATACACAAAAATAAATTAGTCAAACAAAAAACCCAAACATACAAACACAAGCAAGCATTTAATGGTATGTGTGACAGACAATTGGCCGTAACTGAGTATAAATAGCATTGCCACTAATTGCTTGCGCAAACAAATAAATGCATGCGCACACATCCAAACACATACTTTTATGCAACTAAGTATGTACATACATACATACATATATATGTATATCGATACTTCTTTCAAAAAAAAACTAAAAAGTTTGCCTCAAGCAAACCGAATGCTCATCGCCAGCTCCATTTGAAGTGACCAACCGGGCCCAGACCCAGCTCCAGTCAGCTGATGTTTGCCTTAGTCATTAGCGTTATACAAACACCATTATTAAGTTTTACTTGCAGCAGTCAGGCGTAAGCCAAAGCCATAGTCATGCTAGAGGCACAAGGCAGAGGCAGTGATAGAGGCAGCGAGCCAAAGTAAGTTACAGAGTCACAGCCAGAGCTAAGACCATCATGGCCCAGAGCGCCAACCACAACCACAGCCACAGCCACAGCAGCAGCTGTTCGGTTCGTCACTAAAAGCACTGCATATTTAAAGGCAGTTCAACCCGCTAGCGCATACACACTCACACATTTCACACGCATTTCACATAAAATAAAGCAGTAAGTGAACGCTTGAAATGCATTGGACGCGTCAAATAAATTTGATACTCGGAAGAGTGCGGTCGAAAAACTACAAAATTGTCACAAAAGTATTTGGCTGCCTTCTTACGGCGTTAACTCCCTCAGGGTTGGTGACTTGTTTGATAGTTTCATTCTTGTTGTAAATGTTGTTGTTGCTATTATAATGTTGCCTTAGGCACGTAACAACAGTTCTAAAATTTTGTGAATTTATTTATTTGACAATTTCTAATGAACGTGCGGCGCTGCGCCTCGTAAAGTGTTAGAGAGATATGAGTTGTATTTTCTGTTTCCAAAAAGTCCAAGAAATTTTAAATACAAAGAATACACAAACTGACAGTGAGCCGCAGAAATTTAGTACAACTTAATGGCGGCCAATTCCAAAAAAACTCGTATGCCCAACTAACATTTGAATGATTTCTAAGTGTCATATCATTTGTAAAGCTGTTCAATTCAAAATTTTTTTTTTAATTTCCAATTTTTTTATTCTACTACTCTGCTATTTCCTTTTATATATTGTATGTACATATGCTTTCACTTATTCATCGCTGCTTGACTTTTAATTTTTTCCTTTATTTTTTATACATAATTTAAAGTAAGTTTAGTTAGCTACCATTTTTTTCTTTTCCTTATTCTAATTTGTATTCATAATCAGCCCTATTCTGAGCAAAAGCTCCCGGGAAATTTGTTCCCTTTTCCAATAGCTTTAACATGGGAAAGGTAGAAAAATTCCCGGGAGTTTCTTTTCAGAATTAGCTTGATTATTATTATCCTTCTTTTCTTTTTTTCACGTCTTTTTTATTTTCCTCTTTATAAATTTTTCTTCATCATTTAAGTAATATTATTTTACTGCCGTTATCAATTTTGTTCTGCTTTTACGACGCTTTCATTCCCTTCCCCGGTTCTTGTTTGTTTTTTCTATTACGAAATGGAATAGCTATGAGTTCCACTTTCTGTTCTACATAGATAAGTAGTCTTCTTCTTCCTTTTGTATTTTTGTCCTGTCTTTTACCCTTTACTATTACCATCCCATTTTTTTTCACAATTTCAAAATCTATTTTTTTCTACTTCTAAAAATCTAAGAGAAATCGATTCCAATTTCGGGTTAAACATTTTCGTTTTCATTCTGTCATACAATTTTAAAACATTGTACAATTTTTTTTTTGATTAAAAAAAAAAAACAAAAACGAACACTTCACTGAAAATGTTTTTATATGGCTGCTAATGAAAGTTCTTAATAGTATGGAAAAAAAATTGTATCGCCAGAAGGCAGAGGTTTCGCCGTTTTCAGTTGTTCTCTTAGTTTCAATAAAAATTGTTTCTTCGGATACATATCATACATTTAAAATCCGAATATAAGAACTTCAAATAGGTCGAAATATCCAAAGAACGATCCCAAAGGAGGACAGAAATAATTGTATTTCCAAAATATTTCATATGAGCGGGCGCATAGAGAACTTTTCTATGCCAATGATGTTTCTTTTGCTAACAAATAGTGAGCGTGAGATTAAACTACTAAATTTTACTAAATGTTTTTTGACAAATTTATTTTTCTATGGGAAAATAAGTAACCCGCTGTACAAAAAAATGTTTGCGAATTAAAATCTGCACTATATTTCTTGAAATTGAATGGGCTACAAAACTGAATAGTCAAAAAAAATTTTTAAAATAATTAGGATTGTATTTTTAAATAAAATTTTTAAATTATAATTA
Organism: Philophylla caesio; assembly: GCA_963971545.1. Classification (NCBI taxonomy): domain Eukaryota; kingdom Metazoa; phylum Arthropoda; class Insecta; order Diptera; family Tephritidae; genus Philophylla; species Philophylla caesio. The sequence continues at coordinate 94,920,800 of OZ020606.1, read as the reverse complement.
ATATTAAAGGCTTTTTATTTGAATTATTGGATGTACGAGTATATTAATTGAAAATAAAAAATATAATATTCGAAATTGCCAATAGGTGAATGCGCTAAATATTTGTCGAGGATCTTAGATTTAAAGATGATTTCTAAATTGCATATTTCCTTAATTATTGCTTAACGGCCCATTTGTACGTAAATACATTTTTAAATTTGCACCCGAATATACATATATTTACTATACTTATTAGTTAGTTTAAACAAATACACCAACGTTTTTCGTACAAAAATTCGTTCACATTGCATACGTCGAGTATTTTTCGATTGTTCACCCATGAGTGCCAGAGTTTAAGTGACACTTACCGCCGCCTCTTGCAGCTACTAACTTCCACACTTCACACAAAATACATATATACAATATTTTGTCCACTCTTACCTGTACTCGACCGATAAATTTTCAATGCTGCTCTTCACTAAAAGTACACTTTTGCGTTGTGCTATAGTCTATTTTATCAAAAATAAAAAATAAAATAAAATAAAGTTTAACTTAAATCCTTCGTACACAGTAAGGTACTTGATTGGCCTGCGCCAGCAAAAAACTCGCCGAACGCCAACAACAATAGCAATTGTTAAAGGTATCTCTCAACTTAAAAAAAAAAAAAAATTTGTACACATAGTGCATAAGATACGTAACAAAAGGTAAAAAATCAGTTGGTGTCCACTTACAATTTGTTGCTGCCACTCGCCAGCGCCCGTGGACTGCCGGCCTGCTGCCATCACTTCCAAGCGTTCGCTCGTGCGCGCAAGCAAAATTTAAGGTGATTCGAAAATGTATTGGAAAGAATAAAAAGCCGGAATTTTATTGCGGTGATTCAAACTGTTTCATATCGAAAAAATATGACCCTGTTTTTATTTTGAAGACTAAAAATATTAAAAGGTTGTTGAAAGTGCTTAAAATTGCCCAAAGAATAGTGATAAATTCTGGTAAAAAAAAAATTAAAACCAAAATGTTTCAATACGAATAGTTGGTATCTCTTCAGGGTGACTCAAAACGGATGGGCAATTGTTTATTTTAGCATTTTTAAAATATTAAATATTTATTATTTAATCTTATTATTTATTAAAGAATATTTGATTTTTGAGGGGTTTTCGTTGGACGCATAGCAAAAAATTAATTTTTAAAAAATGTTTATAAACTATAAATTATTATTCTTAGTAGTAGTCCTCGATACATTTTCGATACGTTTTTGTTATTATTTTGTGTGCTTTCTGCATGTGCTCTGAACTGTATGTGAACTGGCCTTTAAAAGTTTTCGGAATATTTCACAACTCGTCTCGAACTCGTCCTGAAATTGTTTTGAAAAAGGACTGAGCTGGCACCAAAATTTCTGAAAAATTTTCTAAAAATGGTCCCGTCTTTTTTGACTTATGTATAATTCGTGTCCTACCTTATAAAAGTAGAAATACTTTTATAATACGAGTATCATTTAAAAAAAAAAAAAGAATTTTTGGAAAAAAAAAATATTTATCGCGCAAATAATAATTACTTATTATTATAGATTGACTTTAAGTTTTTTCTCTTACAATAGCTGTCTCATTTTCATACCATTTCTACGAAAATTCGTTTTTGCCACATATTTGTGGGAAAGTTTAAGCGCTTTGAGCAAACTTTAAATATATTCACATTAACAAAATAGAGTTATTTTTTCCTAGCAGGTGTTAGCATTAAGATTACGATTTTTTTTTTTTTTTGAATCACCCTAATACATGTGTCTGAGTGTATTAAGGTTTCATGCGTTGCTATCACAATTGCCATTACTATAGCTATTGTAGTTGGTTTATGTTTGTTTTAATTTTTTTATTGTTTTTTTTTCACTGCTGGTGCTTTACCACACCGCTCGTTGCTGCTTTGGTGATTCTTTTCGCCTCTCTCGGACTTGGCTGACTGTTGTACTGCATGAACTTTGGTTATCTGACACCGCAAAGGAAGTCCATCAATATCATTTTTCATGCATGTCTTGCGGTTCTGTGCGGCTCTTGCGGTCATTCATGCTGCTGCTAACCTTTCCGCCTTCCTAACCGTCGTTCACCGCCTCCTCCTCCCGCTCCTGCTCCTGCTCCTGCTCCAGCCTTCAACACTTCGTCGCTACACTTTTTTTTCCAATACTTTTCATTGCGTTTGTTCTTAACTAAGTATATTGCTGTTATTGCTTTTATTGCCTTTTGGCTTGTACATTGTGGTTGTTGCAATTTTCTTGTGCTTGCTTTTGTTTATGTACTTTTTGTTGGTTAGGTTTTTAGATATTGACATGGCTCGCAAATACATTAACTAGCATTCTCTTGTGGCTGCGAGTTCTTGTAAAACTTTTTCGTTTTTTTCTGATATTTTGGTTTTTTTTTGTTTTTGAAGTTTTCCGTTGCGCTTTTTGTTTGCAATTTAGTTTAGACTTTTTGCCATTTGCTGTCAAAATGGATTATTTTAAGTTGTGTGCTTTCAGTTTAAATCTTTTCACGAAAATTGCTTGTACGCAGTAGAAAAAAATGTGACTTCCATAATAGCTGCCAGGCATTTTTGCACTGAACATGCGGGTGTATGAGGACGTTAATGAATCACTAAATGGCATTTGACCGCACAAAAAGCTTAACATTTTTCTAGTTTATATTAAAATGGTATGACGACATTGGTTTATCTGGCACACTTAGTCACTTCTTTTTGAACACAGCTATTTCAAATACTACAGGGCGCACTAAATAATCCATGACATACTCAACCAGCGGAGATAATACCTATTGACTAAGTATATATATATCTGCAAGGCAAAAACTATGTTAAGTCCCAGTACGATTGCAATAAATCTAATATGAGATTGCGATAAGTTTAACGGGAGATTTGGTGAGCTTTGGTGTATGTTTTACATTTGGTTACTTTGCAGTGAAACCCTAAGCTGGTGAAAGAAAATTCTGGTTCAGCGCTAGTGTGAATTCGAAAATTCGGAAGCTCTGTAACAAGAAATGGCATTGTCGCGTTTAGTGGTTTATTGCCAAAAGTAAAATTAAATAAATATTATTTTAAGATTTTTCTACACAAAGGTGGCATTGAAAGCCAACCTTACGAAAGCTGATCTGATTGTGATTTTGTCCGTCGAAGATTGCATCATTTTCGAATCGTCCTCTGTTTAGTTGCTTTGTGGAAGTCGAGTCATTTCGTACGAGATCTTCTTAATGTACCTACTTGCTAATTGCATCTCGGGCAATTTTGTCAATGCTGTACTAACGACAAATATTCGAGAATGAGGTAATTTCTAGTTGAAATGAGCCAGTCACTAAATTTTGTCTCAAAAAATAAGTTCCAAAGGCTTACCTCCTTTGTACTTGCGTTGAATTTCTTTAAAAATTGGAAAGCTTCTGAGCCGCCCGGTCCCCGAATTTTGTGTTTATCAGTCGGTCTTAAAGTAGCAATTTTAGGGGGTAGGAATTACCTTCACATAAAAAGGATGCCTTTCACGATTTTAAATTAATTATTATATTTTTTCTCATTCTATATATGTATGTATGTACATTTCATATGTATGTACAGAAAGGCATACGAGTTGAAAAAAATATGTATGGATTCTAAGCGAGAATTTATTTGCCCCAAAAAAGAAAAATTCAAAGTTTCAAAAATAAGTAAGCCTCTTAAATACATGTAGCGAGTTTAAAAAAAAAACAGTTTTCATGTCGCTGGTTCATTGCTTGTTAGTTGTTATTTTCAATACACATCGATTACGCTTTTAAAGCCAGAATATCGAATCAATATTTTCGGCAACGTCAACTGTGACTAAGCGGATTGACATTTTAGCAAAAATTTTTGGCGCACTTGCATTTTCAAATTTAACTTTCACCAACGAATATGCATTGAAATTTGAGTGTTTTTTTTTTCGAAAGTCGCATCATTCCATCTGAACGCGTACCTGCGCTACATATCGTGTTAGTAAAGAGTAAGCCTGAATTTTTATTCGAATACGGCGCGGTTACGTCCAAATAAGTATTACGAATTTTTTTTTTTATATTTTGAAATAAATAATATTTGTTATCTTTCGATTAGTTTTACTAATTTCAAAAAAACTGGATATAAAAAAGGACAGATTCAATTGATTAAATTGGGAGAAGTTCGGTTCAATTTTGCTTCGACCACAAATTTGCTCTAAAAATGCATAAAAAGCTGGACTATTTCTACAAAGTGATTGAAAGTCTATTTTTAAGTTTTTAGTTGAACAATTGATTATAATCTTTATATCGCATTACCTTGTTTTTAAACGAGTTTTAAATATTTTTTTAATAATACATGAAATTTATTTATTTTGCCTTAAAAACTCCCACTTTTATTTTTGCATCTTTGGAAATTCTTTCGTTAATTTGTATAACTCAAAAATTAATGCGTGTAAAGTTGAAAATGTTTAGTTTACGTTGTTGTAGAAAATGCGTCATTTCAAACGTTATGAATGGCTATCGATTTTATTTCTTTTACTTTTTACAAAAAATGCTCCATGAAATCTGCATACATCTAAATAATACTTTGTAATACTCTGATCAAGAAATTTTGTTAAACTTATCCAATAAAAAGTTATTGCCATCAACAAGCGCTCTTCAAATTTGCCACAAATCCGTTGCTTATTGCACGTGGTTTACAACCATAACCAAGTTTTGCAAGCCCCCACTCTTCGAATAAAATTCAATATTACTTTTCAATTTTATTGCTACTTCAGCGTGCCATCTCTGCGACAAAAACATTCACGGCACACACTTACACATGTTTTTTCTTTAATTTTATTTGTATTTTTTTTTTTTTAAACGCAAGCCTTTCGTAAGTTTTTATCAATGAACTCATTCACTCGCTCACTCACTCAGCAGCTTCTCTTCACAACATTAGCCTCATTAAAATAACCCTTAAAGTTTATTTTTTTTCCACATTTCTGTGTTTACTCACAGTCTTGAATGAGCGGCACTGGTTAAAATTATTGAAGCTCAACTCCTTTGCGCACTGCACACACTCAATTATTTACTCTTGCAAAAGCGTGGTAGTAAGTAAGTCTTTTTTTTTTTATTTCCTGTGAAGTATCGCATTTCCAATAAACAAAATTGTGCACTTTTTGCTTATTTAGTTTTTTCTCTTCTGGTTTCTTTTTTTTTTTGCCTTTTTTTGCAGCGAGTTCAGTCACTTCAAGAGCGGAAATCCCCTATATTTACTGGAGTTCAAAGAATTTTCATCTTCAATGAACACAGCAAGGAGTTTGCAACTTGTAATTTGAGATCTTTTTTTTTATTATCTCGCAATTCCAGCGCTCACCGCGCATCATTCAACGCTGTGTAGTTAAGAAGTTGCTGCAGACGAAACGCATGGCGATGAATTGCGAAAGCGGCGAATGGGAAAGAAAGAGGAGGAGCGGTAGGGTGGAAGACGCAAGCAACCCTCGACGATGACGACGACGAATTGGATTTTGTTGCACCCAAATCATCTTCTTTCATATTTACGCATTTATTTGTGTGCGCGCATTAAACTAAATAAACTTATTGGAAAGTTATAACCAAAAAACAAAAATTATCAAATTATGCTGCTCACCCTCAAACACACTCACACAAGCATACAAGCGCACCGTCAAAAATAAAAGTCATTTGCCATAATCATCATCAACATGAACATAAACATGAATATGGACATAATTTTATTTAACCCCATTTTCCCAGCTGTGGCTCAAGTGTTAAGCGGCTGAGTGCTCGGGCTATGTGTACTATGTGCACTTGTATTAGGATGGTCCAAAAACAAAATAATGAATGCTTTCACTTGCTGGGATTTTTTCACTATTTCTCTTTACGATACTTTCGAGAATAACCCCTTTTTAATACTGACTATTTTTATACTGATACCAAATTAAGGGTATCTGAAAACATAAACTAAATTTAATATATAAGTATGAGTCGATCCTTGAAAGACTTTCTCAGCTGGAAATGTATTACTTTGAAATAAGATATACATTCGCTTTTATCGTGAGTTTCGTTTCCGCCCGAATTAGTTTACTTTTCACTGCTCGTTTATCATAAAATTTTCCGCTTTCGAACATTATTTGCAACACAAATTTCGGCCGGAAATAGTTTAAAGATTAATTGAATTTGTTCACTATTTTTGAGAGGCGAAAAATATACGCAGATATAAATGAAAGTACCTAAAATTAAATTTTAATTTCTGTACATATTATTGCCCATTCCAGTTTAAAGATTAATTGAATTTGTTCACTATTTTTGAGAGGCGAAAAATATACGCAGATCTAAAATGAAAGTATTATTGCCCATTCCAGAAACAAAACAATTAATAAAGTTCAAAAAGAGATACTTATAGGTAGAATACAGGAAATGCTGTACATTGTAAGAGGGTTTGTAAAAGAAAAAAGAGGAAAATTTAGCTGAGTTATGAAAAAACTAAGGATAGAGCTGAATAGTTTGGCGCCTGCAATGAAAAATTAGTCCAAATAGAAATGGGGAAACAATTTATAACTTATATGTGCGCAGAAATACATTTTTTATCCTTAATAGACTTGGACTGGTCTAAAGCGGTTTGTCTTCCAGCGTAGGCCGTTTTACTCACTAAGGGTATAATATGGACTCCTTAATTTTTACAAAATATGACTAATAGACGATTGCGCCAGCCCAATTTCAAAACTGTTACCAACACCCTTTATAGTATCCACCTTTAGCGAAAAATCGCAGGCACGCACTAAGCTTTCCAACTGGCAGAATATCAAATTGTAGTTATGCTGGCGGTATTGAAGAGGTTAGGTTAGGTTAGGTTAGGTTGGAATGGCTGGGAAGAGAACCCTCCCTTGCACTTAGGCCTAGCGTGGCCCATTGTACCGCCATATGCGAGTTCGCTTCTCAATTCTCCTGCACATCGGGTTCAAACCATTTTGTTGACTTGATAAATTTCGACAGTGCTTTTGGGTTTATTAGCGCTATCTCCGCGAGGCTTTGTAGAGTTGGTCTGCCAAGCGTGCGAAGTCTTCTTCTGCTTAAAGCTGGACATTGGCAAAGTAGGTGTTCCACGTTTTCTTCTTCTTCGTCGCAACTTCGACAGTGTTCCGGAGCATTTACTCCTAGTCTTTTCGCATGAGTACCAATTAGACAGTGCCCTGTGAGGGTTCTTGTTAAGGCAGAGACTTCGCTTCTCTTTAGCCCCAGAAGGTTTGATGTGCGCCTTTTATCGTAAGACGGCCACGTGAGTTTGGAGATTTCGCAGTGTGGGTGACTACCCCAACGTTCATTCGCCACCTTTATGGTGTTATGCTTGATTTGTAGTTTAAAAGTGGCAAGTGGTATACCTAACCTGTTCCTACTCGGAAGGATCGGGGTGGTCGTACCATTCCTTGCCAGTTCGTCCGCTTTGCAGTTGTCCTCGATATCGCGGTGTCCAGGCACCCATATGAGTTGAATTCTATAATGCTGAGCCATCTCGTTTAGAGATCTGCGGCATTCAGTGAGAGACTTCGTATTGTCTATACAGGAGTCTAGCGCCTTCAGTGCAGCTTGGCTGTCAGAAAAGATAAAGACCTGTTTGCTTTCTTTAGGGTTTTTGATTAGGTGCTGTGTAGCCTCCTGGATGGCCAGCACTTCCGCTTGGTACACGCTACAGTGGTCGGGGAGTCTGAACGATGTTTCAAGTTTTAGTTCTGGGGAGAATACACCTCCCCCGACTTTTCCGTTGAGTTTGGAGCCATCAGTGTAAATGTTGATGGCCTTAGGCATATGGTGTGGTCTTGTGTACCAATCCTGTGGGTTGGTACGATGACTTCATAGTCCTTTTTAAAGGAAGCTGATGGTGTACAGTAGTCCGTATTTGTTGGTATTTGAACTGGAGCCATTTTTCTTAGAATTTCTGTGTGGCCAAGTGTGCTCTGGGTCCAGAACCCAGCTTCTCTAAGTCTTAAAGCTGTGACAGCGGCTACCTCTTGAGCTACTACGTCAAGAGGTGGCAGGTGTAGTATGGCGTTTAGAGCCTCAGTGGGTGAGGAGCTTAGGGCTTCACTTATGCAGAGCTCCGCGCTTCTTTGTACTCTCTGCAGTTGTTTAAGCGTTGTTGATTTTACTAGAGTGGGCCACCAGACCAAGGCTCCGTATAATAGGATTGGGCGGACGATGGCTGTATAGATCCAGTGTACTATCTTAGGGGAGAAACCCCATTTTACACCAATAGCTTTTTTGCAAGTGAAAAGCGCCGTAGTGGCTTTCCTTATTCGCTCCCTTGTGTTGTCTTTCCAGTACAGCTTATTGTCTAAAATCAGACCCAGGTACTTCGCGGTACTTTTAAGAATTAGGCTTTTGCCATCAAGTTTCGGTAGTGTGAGAGTGGGTATCTTATACCTTCTGGTGAATAGCACTAGTTCTGTTTTATCAGGATTCACTTCTAGACCACAGTCTTTGGTCCACGTGACAAGTGAAGTGAGAGCTGTTTCCATGAGTTCGCATAGCGTCTGAGGAAATTTTCCTCTCACAATTACCGCGACATCGTCGGCGTACGCGATCACCTCGTAACCATTTCCTTCCATGCGTCGCAAGAGCTTATTTACAGTTACCACCCATAAAAGTGGAGATAGAACTCCTCCTTGTGGAGTGCCTCTGTTTACGGGTCTGCGAACGGTGCTTTCCCCCAGCTGCGAACACACTACCCTGCTGGTGAGCATTTGGTGAATGAGTCCAACTAGAGAGCTGTCCAATCGCAGATCCCTGAGAGCCGAGGTAATCGCTCGAGGGGTTACATTGTTGAATGCCCCCGCAATGTCGAGAAATGCAACAAGTGCGAATTCTTTTTCTTCTAGGGATTTTTCAAGCTTGGAAACCAGTGAGTGGAGTGCTGTCTCCGTGGACTTGCCTTTGGTATAGGCATGTTGCGCATTAGACAATAGGGATGGACTAATCGAGATCCTAATATACATCTCAATTAGTCTTTCGAAAGTTTTGAGTAGAAAAGAGGAAAGGCTTATAGGCCTAAAGTCATTTGGTTTGGTGTGTGAGGCTTTACCTGCTTTTGGTATAAACACCACCTTAACTTCTCTCCATAAAATGGGTATATAGGCGAGTCTTAAGCAGCTGGTAAAGATTGTTTTTAACCAAGGTTTGGTGCGCTCCATGGTATGTTGTAGCTGAGCTGGGTAAATACCGTCTGGTCCCGGACTTTTGTAGGGTTCGAATTTGTCAATGGCCCAGCATATACTTCTGTCACTTATTATCTCGTTTATAAGCTGCGGTCTGACATTCCTTTGTTCTGACTCATTTCCAAGACCATTGGTGTACTCGGAGAAATGGTTGTCTAGAAGCAGGTTAACTGTTTCAACGCTAGATTCGGTCCAGGTTCCATCTTGCTTTTGAAGAAAACTGGGTGCTGTCGGTGATTTTGCCAGAACTTTTCGAAGTCTTGAGGCTTCGGTTGTGGTCTCTATCGCGCTGCAGAAATTATTCCATGAATTTCGCTTTGCATTCCGTGTGTCTTTTTTATAGAGTCTTAGTATTGCTTTATAATGCGCCCAGGAAGACTCCTGGGCATCATGCTTAGCAGCATTAAATGCTTTCCTACATTCTTTACGTAGTCTATTTAGGTCTGAGGTCCACCAGGGGGGCCTGTATGTTTCTTTTACTTTCTTAATAGGGCATGCTTTTTGCAGTGTTGCGTTGCAGTTTTCAACAAAGACACCTACTAAATGGTCGAGTTCCTCTGGCGCCTTTGGCTTAGTGGGTGGTTCCGAAGGGAGTCTCTTGAGTAGCAGTTTTCTATAATAACCCCAGTTTGTTTTTTTGATATTCTGCGTCACCTTAGGGGTGGGTGGCGAGTCTGATATACTGAATTCTATAAACCTATGGTCCGAGAATGAGTGCTCTTTCAGGACCTTCCAGTTTATTATGTGGTTACTAAACTTATCAGTACAAAGGGTAATATCTAGGACTTCTTTACGATTGGCTGTTATAAATGTTGGGTCAGTGCCTTTATTGCATAAGGCTAGATTTGTATTAAGTAGGTAGTTATAGAGTGACTGTTGTTGTTGTTGTTGTTGTAGCGGCTTATAGAGTGACTCACCTCGTTCGTTGATGTTGGAGCTACCCCATTGCGTGTGATGGGCGTTAGCGTCTCCTCCCATAATTAGCGTTGCACTTAGTGGGTTTGTGTCCCTCACTAGTTCCCTCATAAGTTTTAGCGGCAGAGGCCCCTCGTGGTCATGAGCCAGATAAAAGGAGGCCACCCTGAGCCTTTTCTGCGCCAGTTGAATGCTGACTGTGGTTATGTCTCCATTGCTATACTGTGGTAGAATAAAAGAGTTTATAATGGTTTTAACTAGAATACAGGTACGGGGCTTCCCTTTACCTTGAGCTCCGAACAGAGCATATTTCGGGGTCTTCAGGCCACGGATCCTATCACCAGTGATCCATGGCTCCTGGACCAGAGCTATGTCTACTTCTCCTGACGCCAGTTGAAGTAGAAGCGCAGCGGACGCTGCTTTACTGTGATGAAGGTTTATCTGAACAACCTTCATCACACGGTACCACCTTATCCACGATTGTCGTGTCCGCTTCCTCATCACTGAGTAGCTCGCACTCCGCATATAGCCTACTTAGGGCCGCGCCTCCTTCCGATCCGGATGAGGTGTATCCGCTAAGATCTTCCTTCATCTTCTCTTCTGTCTCTATCTCGTGGTCGCTTGGTGGTTCCTCCGCTTCCACACAATTTGCCAGGTTCACTAGGGCTTCGGTGTCGGTTTTGTAAACCTTAAGGGTAATCTTCCCGAAGCCATAGTTTATCCTGTTTTCGCATTTAGCCAGGATTTCTATGCTCTCATTATTTAGCAGGAGAACCACCTTCATCGTCGCCCGGTCTGTCGGTTCGGTGTTTACCACTCTCCAATTTTGTGTAGGTAGGTTTGGGTTGAATAGTTGCACCATCTCCAGGATCTCCACTGGGTCCGATGGTGTAACTGGTACCCAGGCTCTTGCTCTTGGGCGTGACGGTATATCCTTCGCATCCACTACTTTGAGGCAGGCTCCGGGGTACACTTCGCCAACCTTGTCGATGGCCGCTTTGTACATCTCGACCGATCTGTTATCGTCACAGGCGACTAGCTTCACGTTCCCCTGGAACCATCCAGCATCAGAGCATGATGGCGGCGGTCCAGGGTTCTCTTTCAGCACTGCTAGTGCAACTTTGGCTAGGGCGGCATTTACCCATTTCCATTGGTGTCTGGGTATCCTACCTTCCTCGTTATTGCTATCGATGACGCCAATAACTTTTCGATCTTTAGCAATTTCTGCGAAGGATCGAGTCCATGCGCCCTGCGTTTTGGCCCTTTTTGGTGCTAGCGGTTGCAGTTCCTCTACGGATCGTTGTCGCTTGGTAGCCGCTGACTTGCCGTATAATTTGACATCGAAGTCTGGAATAACCAGCCTAGCCCACTCGATATCCTCTTGAACCTTCACGAAGTCCTCCCTCGATACCTGATCCTCCCTGATCGGTGAGGTGGCTTGACGACGGAGAATCCGTGAGGCTTTTCGTCTATCTTGGTGGGTGGCCTTCGACGGGTTTGGACGTGCGAATTCCTTGGCCCTATTGCTCGTCAACGGGCCTTGCCTGGGTCTCACTACAGTCTCCCCGCCAGCCGCTGGTCGCTGAGTGACGAGATTGCTGCAGGAAGGCGCAGGGTGCCCGCTGTCGACAGTTTGGGCCTCCTGGCTCGTACCACTCTTGCGAGTGGCATTAGCCTTCGGGCTTCTCGGACCAGGGGGTACCTTTGTCCTAGTTAGCCTTTGTTGAGGGTTGTGTGCTCTTAAGCTCGGTGGTCCCGTAGCTTTATGAGTTGCGGAGGTTGTAGCTCCTGTCGGCCTTTGCTTGGGAGCGCCGCACTCCCTTGTTGGTGTTGTGTTTTTGTTTTTAGAATCCATAGTAATGTCCCACGAGTGGCGGAGAAAGGGAAACGTCCACCCGGGCAGAGATCCGCTGTACCCGGGTAAGGCTAGTTAGCTCCGAAGGTTGCCCGGTATCCGGAGCACTCCGTTTGAGACTGGGCTTTGTAAGGGCCCCCAGCCAGGCTGATCCTCGGCACGGGTCGTATGACACCTTGATCCGGCCCTGTAAATAGATAAAAAGGGAGGGGAAGTTGGGTATTGGAGTAGGCCTGAGTAGGAATTGCGGGTTTGAGGGGGTTTTGGAGGGGTCGCCGCTCGAATTAGCCGCCAAAGCGTTACCGGGTGTCACCACGGGGAGGCCCCTAGTACAAGGGGGGTGTCAGCCACCGAGTGACTGAGCACCTACGAGTCGACGATTTGGAGTGTCGCGTGTGTGCAAGTCGATCACCCCCATCAAAGACACCCAGAGGTTAACAAATCTAATAAATACTTGAATGATTCCTTATTGACTGTAATATTTTAAAGATCTGGGAAATTGATAAATTTTGTCAAATTACTTTTGAATTTAAATTATTTGTTAATGTTACGTTTCAAGTATATAACTACATATATTTTAGAGTTTTAATTTCCATGTTCGAATTTTCGAAATGATATTTATTTCGAGCGAAACTCGTAACAGGTGTTTTCAATCCGGGCGAATAAAAAAAATTGGGCTGAATTTTTTTTCGGGCGAAACTCCCGATAAGGGTGATTATCTTCTCTTTCCTTTCCTTCGAATTTTTTCGACGCAGAACAATTTTAGGAGGCGTGACCATAAAAATTTCAACATTGGCCACAAACATTTTCGTACCACCCTCATGTGTATTCATACATCCATTTACCGTGTGCGTGTGTCGGTGTTGTCTATGTAGTGCATCAGGGCATCTAATAAATTTGCTATTTTAATATTTCACATTATTTTATGGTAATTTTCGGGTTGCTAAAGAAAAGTGGATGTTGCCTGCTGGCTGGTTATATCCGGTTCGTTGGTGGTTTGTGTCGTCGTCGTCGTCGTCGTCGGTTTCGTGTCAACAACATCATCAGGCAACCACAGCTGAGTTATAAGCTATGAGCTGGATAAGAATTGAATGGAGTGTCGTAGCAGCTGGCGTACTAAATCTAGCTCAATGCTCATCCACCTCATATGTACATATGTACATATGTATGAATTCTCCCACAAACACAGCTTTTATCACATTTGGTCGTCGTTGTCGTCGCCACTCACCCAGCATTTGAAATTGAATTTTAATATTTCTAAAAAAAAAAAAAAAAACAACAAAAGAAAGAAAGTACGCTTTATCATTTTTCATGCAGCCGCCCCTCTACAAAGTGCGGCTTAAATTTTGCGCGAACACAGGCAACGTTTGGCAACCGCAATCAGCAGCAGCAGGAAGAGAAGCAGCGGCGGCAACAAAAAATGCTGGCGACAAAAATGAAAATTGGTTTTATTAATGCAACAAACGAGTGTTGCATGCATCAGTCGACACGTTGCGCTGCCAATGCCTGCCGCCGCCACGCCTCTTTCCCACTCTGCTCCACTGCCACAAAATTTGCACTATGCCGTGTGATATAATAACAAACAAAAAAACCAACAAGAACAAAAAACTTCTACATTTATTCTTTGTAAACGAATGTGTTGCCATGAAGGGTGATTTCCGGTTTTTCCATTAGTGAGTGTATAAAATATTTGCTGATATCTGGCACTGTAGCAACCCTTATCAGCGCATTCGTGTTCTTCGTTGTTGTATTTTTCTTTATTTTTTATAAAATACATAAATATATTTATCATTTTTGTTGTGTTGAGGTTTTTCGGATATTGCATGCGGTTTACCAATTTTTTTCATATTTAACGCAAACAAATGATAACAGCAGCACAAATTTATTCGTTATTTTGTATTTCAAATTTATTACCAGCGTCAGCGAATGCAAATCGCTAAATGAAATGTTCCAAAATGAAAAAAATAAAAAAAATTAAATAAGCAAAACAAAATTGCTAAATCTGGTTGAGTGCGCACTTCGCGCTATTTCGCGTTTTTAATTTTGATAAATGATTTTTGCGGTTAAAGGTTTGTTTGTGGCATGCAACAATCAAACGAAATATTCATTAGTTAAAACATACACACGCGCACACTCGTCCGTACACACGTACAAATGAAGATAAAATCACCAAAACGCTAGAGACTCGTAAATAACACGCCCGCCACTCTGCCTACTAATAAATGTAATTTTTCTTTTTCGGTTCTTCACAAATAAATATGTACTTACCCATACACACATACATATATTATCAAATTTCCTGCGCCCTAACGCTTCCTATACACACGCCGTGTGCTGCTTCTTTCACCTCTCCCACATCTCCTTCCCACAGACATGTCGGTCCCTAATGCATTGTTTAAACATTAATTACCTCCTTTTTCAAGTGCTTGCCTTCGTCATTGAAATGTACAGGCAGAACGAAAATCTGTAATCATAACCAATCTAAAAGCTTAAGACTTGGCAGTGATTGGCATAGCAGTAGCGAACAGTGTGAAATCACCGGAAAAGTTGTAGACAAAAAAAAACATGGACCATTTGGAGAACTGTCAAGAATTTCTATGATGTAGTAAAAAATATATTTTATATGTCGCTCATATTAGTAATTGTGACACCCCCAAAAGTGAATTTCTATTGTACTCCAATTTTATAATTTTTAATTTTAGAATTTGCACATCTTTTTACATACATAGTTACCTATACATGTGTTGTAATGTCCCTCAAACATGTCACCTGTCAAATATCAACTCTCACTCATCACTGCTACCCAGCGCATTTTCAATAGATTCTAAGGCGAGGTAGAAAAATTTTCAAATCAAATTTATGAGCTCAGTGAATTTTGTGTTTGCTTTAAAAGCCAAAATTTTAAAAAATATTTTGTTAACTTCCTTGAAATGTACTGAAAGCATTGTTATCACAACGAAGTATTTGAACAAAATTTTACAATTAAAATTGATATAAAAAAAAAAGTTAAAAACAAGACGAATTCATTCAAGGTTGTATACTCGACATATAAGTGAAAATGTGTTAAGTTTGCGGTGAAAATGTTAGAGAAACTTAGAAAAACAGTAATAAACGAGTGGGTGGAATTCCAAATTTGACACAGAAAGCAAACGTACTGAGGCTTTATAGTAAAAATATTCAAATGAATTTCTTTATAATATTTTGTGCTGCTTGTCCTAGACGTGGAATTTTTCATCACGAACGTAAATAGAAATTTAAAATGTAAACAAAATAACCATTTTGACACTTTCACCGCATAAGGCGTACATAGAACAAGCAAACAGCTGTTGAGAATATACCACCTTTTATGAACTTGCCTTGGTTAAAAAATAGTATTCTTCCACACCTTACTCTCGTCTCCCACTTAAAACGGTCTCTCTTGTAAATACGTTCTTAACTTAAAAGATTCTCATTTATAACTTAAAAGATTCTCATTTATAACTTTCAACAAATTTTGAAAATATAACTCACTCTGCGATGTTAACACACTGCAATTTCAAAAGGAATTATTGCCAATGAAATTCTGGGGCAGCCAAATTCGGTGCGCATCGAAACAGGGGTGGAAAGGAACTCCTACTACAGCGCCTTGAAGAAGCGCTCGTAATAAGCAGTGAAAGGGGAGTCTTTAAAATCACCGCATATTCCAAAAATATTTCTGCGAATAATTTATTGAGACACTTTTAAAATATTATTAACGAATAGAGGCGTACACACGGAGTCTTTGCTGATTATCTAAATGAGCTCTCTGCGTCGCCGAAGTGGAGTGGGACTCTTGGCACGCGATTTTCTTGTAAATATGTGTGTATATTATATAAAAATATATTTTTTTAATCAGGATTGGTCATCTTTTTGGCGGCTCTAAAGGAGTGTGAGTGTACTGCAGAAGGAAGTCTTAATCAATAAACGAACATTACAACGAACGATACGAAAAACGATTATTTTATTTACGTGAATCGATCCTACATATATGGTATAGAAATACTATATATTTTCAATTTTAACCAGCTCCAGCTCCAATCTCGTTTCCATTTTAAGTTTTCCTTTAAGATTCTAAGTGATCTAAGCCGTATCATTTTCAATTTACTTCCCATACCACAAGTATTTTACTCCTACTTTAAAAGCATACAAAAGCAACCGCAAGTTATGCCGTACACCTCAACATCAAAAAGTAATAAGAACTGTCTGTAGTCGCTTTCCGACCAGCTGTCACAAGCACACAAAAGTTTGATACGAAATTTCCACACAAACACCAAATGCAATGGGTTCGCCATCACCAATTTCGGCAGAATGCTTGAAAAATAATGCTGAAATTAAAAATAAAAATGAAAAGCGAAAAAGAGAGAAAAAGTAAAAGAAAAGAAGTAGCAAATAAATTATAAAGGTACTTTAATCAGCTTAAAGCGACTTACAATTAAACAAAAAGCAGTAGCGCTGTTCGTACGTGCGTTTGTGTGCTTTTGTGTGTATGAATGGTTGCTGCTGCAAGGGCATAAGGGTACTGTAAGAGATGCTACGCAACAAAAAAAAAAAAAAAAAAAAAAAAAACTACAAGCAAACATTTTTACCAACTTAAGTAAATGAATAGTAAATTATAATTTATTATACTTAAGATCGCACGCACAAAGGCAATGAAAGCGCACTGGCATTTAATGAGGAGTTGTGAGATGCATAGATGCCAATGTAAGTAAGTATGTAAAATAATATATATTTACATACCTCACAAAGCATAAATGTGTGTGTGTGTGTGTGTGTGTGCGTGTATGTATGTGTATGGCGTGCGTTCATGGCAAAGCGCTTTTAATGATACTAGAAAATAGTTTATGTGCTGGTGCGTAACAGCAGCTAAATCTAATTAGAAGCAAAAGCCTAAAAAATTTCACGCTGCTACCTTTATGACCTTTTTCTATATACACTTTGTATATACACACGTACATATGTATTTACCCATAATTAAGTACATATATAAAATTTATATATGCGTATATGTAGACTTGTGATGCTGTGATTTCTGTTAGTTAGTAATGCGAACAAAATGCGCTTAGTTCACACAGCTTTTTGCTTACACACATAAGTTCATACCTTAACATTTAGTTACTTACATACATACGAACATATACATACATATGTATGTATGTATGCATATTTTTTATATATTTTTCAAATTACTCAAACTATGACTGCAGCTTTCACACTCATAAAATTCACATTAAGTTGAAAGCTTGTGGGAAAAAATTTAATATTTTCGTTATCATATTTCCATGCTCTTCCTAAGTAAATATATATGTATGTATGTATGTAGGCACGAGTACATATGTACATGTGTATGTGTGTATGTGTCTAAGTGCAAGCTATTTTTACGTGTAGATAAATGCACAGGAAGTGAAGTGCGCAGACACACAAACGCTTATATTTACTGTAATGCAGCACTTCGCATTTGTCAATGTGTGTTACATAAATATATATATGTATATATATGTGTGTGTGTATGGGTGTGGTATTCATAGCAAGCTTAGTTAGGTGACTCTCGGTTTATGACTGACTCGTGAGTAGTTTTCTGACTTTTGCTAAGTCTTCATTAACGCCATCGTCGCTATAATCAGCGGCGGCTTCACATTCATAAGTCCTCATTATCAACACCACATTTTCTACGAGTACATATAGTATGTATGTACGTATGTATGTATGTATTTATGTGGTGAGTGACACACTATGCCATTTATCAGTGTATGTATGTATGTATGTACATATATATAATTATGTAGGTAGGTAATTATATGTTAGAATGCATGTTAGTGGCATTAATGTCACGAAAAATTACTGTTAATTTAGTAGCTCTTTGTTGAAGTCGCAAAGGTGTGTAAAATTTTACAGAAAATTGCTTTTTTAAATTATGGCAAAAACTGCTTTTTTAGCTTAAATTATTTTTTACAATTTATGTTTGCAGTAGGATTATGTGAAAATTATGTGATATCGATTGAAATGTTATTATTCATCATTTAATCAGTTGCAATGAGTACTAAACTTTTATAACATTTGCATGCACTGTAATTTGAAACTGTGGTTGCTGTGCGTGAACCGTAAGTAAATAAATGAAAATAAAAAGTTCATTGTTAGTAGTTCATTTACCAAATACTTTCAACAAGAAGTTAATTACAAAACTGAAATTAATTTCCCAAAAATCCAAAATGACTGATGAAATACTTATCCAAAAAAAGCCATTACCCAATTGGAATCCGCCATTTTGACATGAGAATATAAAGAAGATTTTTTGGATCCTTTCTAATAAAAATATAAAAAATTTAACTGCATACATATGTATATACGAAAAAAACTTTAATTTTTTCCCCTTTTTTATTTAAAAAAAATTAATCTACATTTGATCTTCTCAAGGATTTTCTTCTTATCAGGAAAAAAAAAATCAAAAAATTGTTTATTAATAGATATAAAAAAAATTTCAAAAATCAAAGGTAATTTGCAACCACTTGGAAGCTGAATTTTATAATACTAAAATCAAATGAGCTAAAGAACGGAATACTTTAAAAAATTCTAAAAAAAAATTTAGAATCGAATTTTGATGAAATGTTATTAAACTACTATTCTTTTTTTTTTAAGTTTAAAAAATGTTTTTTTTTCTGGTTTTTGCTATGGAAATCTGCATATTTCACAAATATATTAATTTAACAAATATATTAATTAACTTGTGTTGGTCGAAAAAATCGAAAATTTTTTTATTGCATTTTCTTAAAGTATGTCCCTTGGAGTTTATTTTGTTCAAATTTCATAAAGATCTTAGCACTAGAGCTAAAGTTACAGCTGTCAACAACGCGCTCCTCCCGAATGTTCCCAAGTACGTGCAAAAATTTATTTTGTGATGGAAACATTGAATTTTTAGACCTTCAAAAATCGAACTTTTCAGTGAAAGCATCACCATTTGCGTAAAAATGTTTATTTCGCTAAATCATTCGTTCATGTACGGCGTTATGATATAAACTAAAGAAAACTGTTGTTTTTTTTTGTTGCGGACGATCCATTGCCTACTTATCATGCTCACCGCAGAGTGTGTAAGAAATAAAGTGTATCAGCGCAACAGCTGTAGTGCCAACAAATTGGCACATTTTTAACTCAAAAATTTAATTAAACATCTTCCGAGATGTTCAAACGAACACGCAGTGTTTGATTATTAAAAAAAAAAATTCTTCAAAAAAAAAACGATTTTTTTTCATGCATATAACCCCTTAATATTGTTTACGTAAGAACAAAAATAATTTAACCTAATTCCAATCGTATCAACCAGTCTCTAAACTGTAAAAGTTAAACGTAGTTTATATAAAAGTTCTCAAAATACATAATTATTAATTAGTTTAATGGTCTTTAAAAAAATCAAATGAATTATTTTTTCATATAAATAAATATCCATTAAAAGATTTAAGTGATTTTCCAAAGCAAATTTTTTTGGCACGCAAATTTAACGTTTCATGTATAATCACAATTAAATAACTCGATTAATAGATTTATTATTTGATTAACAGTGCAACTGATTAACTCGATTGCTCGCTAATTTGCACGACACCAGAAAACACTTTTACGTTGAGAAGGGTTTGATAGGCGAAAAAAAATGATGAAATTTGCAAGGAATTCTGCAACTTTAACTTTTGTACGACAATAAGTTGATGAGAGCGCGTTATTTATATTTTCCCTTTTTTTGTTCCTGTTTTCATTTTGTTTTTGTAATAGGCTTAAAATGCTTCTACAAAACCACAATCATTCTCTTGCATATTGAAAAAAAAAAGTTTATTACGAGTAGCTTTCTGTGCTTTTACTGACATGTCCTATGGATAAATGTTGATATGCGCGCGAGTTCTGTCATCTCAACTCATGGCATCGCTCCCAACTACGAGTTTGTAGGTACGGACGTAGTACTTAAAGCCCTTCTTCACAACTGAATTAGCATTGGTATTAGTGTTGCTGTGTTGCTTTTGTAATTACGCTGAGTACCTTGTTCGCGCACATCACTCCCACACAACCTATGTAAATATGCATACATACATACATACATACATACATACTTCTGTTACTAACTAACTAACTAAGTAATTCAACAGACTGTATGCTGTGCATGTCAGTTTTTTTTTTTTTTGCACTCGTACAAATCGCTACCAGTATTTGTGATTTGAGTGAAATATGTCGTGTGCATAGTTTTTGATCTTCAGATGCTAAAAGTGACATGTGTGCATTAAAAAAGTTAACGCGTGTGTACGTATGTATGTAAGTATGTAATTGCATATTTTTGTGCGTAGCAACAAGCCAGCAAATAAAAGTGATTTAAGTAATTTTTTGCGTCCTATATTTTTGAAATAAAAAAAAATCCCATTACGAGCGCAGTATTTTGTAATTCATATTTTTGCCTTTTAATAGGTTTTTATTTATTTAATTTTACTAATAAATTTTTTTATATATTTTTTTTTTACTTTATGTGTTGTAATTTTTTTCATAACTTTTTTATTTCGAATTTTTCTACCTGCTGATACTTATGGCAAGATGACTTTGAAAGTATTGAAGAAAGTTTTACTCCCTTCGTTTTATGTGAATTTTTTGTTCATAATTTAATACAAAGTGGCATACTTATTCCATCTCACACCATTTCTCTCTCTCTCTCTCTCACTCACTATTATATATATATTTATTTTTTTTTCATTTTGTTTTAATTGTTTTTTGATTTAAAATATATGTACAATTTTTGTTTAATTGAAGCTCAAATCACTTTAATTTTTATTGCTTTTATTTTTTGTCTTTTTTTTTTGGAATTATTTTATATTTTTCTTTTATTTATACTTTATGTATATTTTAAAATATAAAAAAGTATCGTTTGAAAATCTGAAAAATAGTCTTTTTAATCGCTATTTTTTAAATGTGTTCATAATTATTTGCAATACAAATTTTGTTCTCTTATTTTCATATTTTAATTTCAATTCCGTTTTTAATTTTTCTTATTTACTTTCTCACTTTTTCCTTTTATATTTTAAAAATAACACTGTTTTGATTGCATCAATTTTAAATACTGTTCCTCATTTTTTAACCACCGATTGCAATATTTATTTTTTATTTTCAATAGTTTCGTTACCTCACGGTTTATATCCGCACTTTTTACTTTTTATTGCATTTCATTTTTTTTTATATCCATTTCGTCACCTAGTTTTCTTTTTAGATTTTTTTCCGCATTACTATATTCACTTCTACGCTTTCCTCGCTTTAAAGCACACTAACACTTAGCTGAATTTTCTAAATTTTACTACACGTTTTCCTCCATTTATTTCCATCCCATCACTCTCACCTCAACAGCCAACCTATTCATGCCAGCAAAACACTTTTGCGCTTTTCCGCGATGCCACGCCATTTGAGCGCGACTGTTTTCTATACAATTTTTTTCCCACTCCTTTCACGCGAACACTCCAACACAAAATTTCATTAGAGACTTGCACGCGCTTAATTACTGCTGAGATTTCTCACGCGCTGTCGGGTTAAAAAAGGGTTGAATGGGCTGAATGGCGGCTTGGTTGTATATGCCACCTTGCCAATGGCTTGCTGCTTTTGACCTCAGCTTAGCTTCGCTACCAAGCTTTAGGGTATTAAACACAAAGTTAAAAGCGTCTAGCGGAAGCAAAAAATTATACAGCATTAAAGTTAAATATTTCATCAGAAAAGTGCGAAAAAGGCTGAGCAGTAAAGTAAATGTTGCGAAGCATTAAATCAAAAGTCAAGCAAGACAGCTAAGCAACACTGAAGCTTTAATTTTGGCGCTGCGTGTGGCATTTGCTTTTTATTCTTCGCGGTCAACTATGCAGAAGAGCGAGAATAAGTGTCAAATATCTCTACTAAGTATTATTTTTTTTCAACATTTTCTTTTCCCTATTACTGTTTCAACACTTCGTCTTTGTGTGACGGCGGCGATTTTCAAACACGACTTTACTCACATACTGTAAATGTATGTAATGGCAAAGTGGATACCCATGTGGCACGCTAAATGTGCGTGCTTCCTGTTCGAAGGCAAAAAAAAAAAAAACAAAAAAAAAACAACACAAACGCAAGCACTTAACACAAAGACACAACAAACAAAGACTTCGTTTTTCTTGAGCTGCGTGCTGTTCGCAATATTTTCTAGATACTTTTCAATTGAACTTCAAATCACTTAAAACGTCTTTAATTTAACTAATTTAGAGACCTCTAATGGGGCGCCTTTGTATTCTAGCGTTGGCACAGCTGCAACAGGTCTCATACATACATAGATATATACTTCACACCACATTGGCAGCACGCAATAGCATTTTGCTTTTAATGTTTCCTTTTTAAGCCACAGGAAGTCACTTTACTTACCAAACTTAACTGCTATTGTGAGTGCAGCTTGCTTTGTTCGGCGTTGCATTTACGTTTGCGCATGCGCGGCTCATATCAATGAGCTGCGTGAGTTGTCAATATTTTCTTTTCAATTTCTTATTTTTTGCTATTGACTTTAAATGAATCAACTGCTGCGGCATTCCTTTGAAGGACAGTCATTTGCTATTTGTGCATAGTAATGGATTTTTAAATTGTGCATTCATACCATTTTATTCAAATTTGGTAAAAAAAAAAATATTTTTTCATAATGCAACAGGTGTGCATTTTTTCGGTATTTTATTTATAGAATCGAAGCGCCGCAAGGAAAAATAGAAGGTATATAAAAAGTAATAATCCCAAGTTGGCTATTTATTACTGAGTAATTTATAACCGCTGACTTACTTATTGAGTTGGCATAGCATTCGAAATCATACAAATATTCATATTTAAATCCATACTCATATTCATGTTCAAATTCAAATTCATATTCGTATTCAAACTTATATAAATAATCATATTCGTTATCATTTTTAATATTCATACTCGTATTCATATTCATATTCATATTAAAATAAGTAGTTACTACATTTATATGCGCATTCATGCTAATCTTTTTATTCATATTTATATTCATATTCATGTTCACAATCATAAAATATTCATACTCATATCCATATTCATTTTCATATTCATATTCATACTCATTATTAAATTCATATTCATACTCCTACTCATACTCATATTCACATTTACATTTGTATTCGTACCATATTCATGTCCATACGTATACTCATAGCTATCTTTCCATTTGCATTCGGATTAATTTAAAATAGGTAAATTTACTTTTGTTTAGACATGTGGTTTTAAGAAGAAATTAAACGTAAATAATTTAATGCTATGGCCACGAATTTAGCTTTATTATAAAGAAGGGTTTGGCATTATGTTTTAAAAATGATTTCGGGCAATGGACCGAACGGATCGAATAAATTCCAGCCGTGATGCCCATTTTTCGACTACGTTTTGCAGCAATTGGTGTCGTATGTCAGCAATAACGCTGCGAATATTCTCTTCCAAGGCGTATTGATATGGCAAACCAAACTGGGTAGGAATCAAGTAACAGTTTTAAAAAAGACCACCTCCTTGCCTCATTGAAAACCACACGTCTAAAACAAAATTCCTCGTTAGAAAAAATTATACACAAAATTTTAATAAATACTACATTTTTTAAAAGTTCAAAGCTCTCGAAAAATTATAATAAATTCGAATATCTTGAAAAACTCGTCATATTCCTTACCATATACATACATAAATAGTTAAAGAGTGCCACAGTTTTCATTATTTAAAACCTATTCTCATAATCCAAAGTGGAGGAAAAGGAGGGCGATATCTCGTAAAGAACTTCTTTCGTACCGACTGTTTCTTTTTTTTGTGTAGATACTCAAATACTTACATATTTTTGTAGCGAGCTTTTAAGTGGTCACTATAGGAAAATTAATTAAATTAACTTCTTACTTTCGTTCACTTATTTGTCATAAAAAAAAATAAAAACTAAAGCTTTTACCAACTCTTGAATGACAGACATTGGGACTACACCGCTCCATTGTACGAGTACTCTTTTAACTTTGCAGGCATTTAAAGCTCGCAGAGTTTGTTTAAAATAAAAACTAATAATTTAAAATACTTAAGGAAAGTTGAAAACTTTTTACATAATTCCTTCCTAATGTAAATTTTCATTGTTAAAAATTCTGACTCATACTTAACGCTATGGGTGTTTTTACACTTAAAATAGTTAAACTTTTTTATTTAAGAAGTTCTGAACGCAGATTCTAACGCCCACAAGTCTAAAGACTGCATGAACTTTCCATTTTTCCAAATATTTTGTATTATTCTTTTTAATCCCAATCCTCGAAATCCACAAGAAAATAATGCTGACTCTATTATGCAAACATATTGCTGGACGGGGGTCTAGTCATAAGTGAAAAAAAAAGATGTTTATACGAGCATACCGTAATTAATTAATCATGTTTTCAACAATAAGCTAAAAGCTCGACTTCCTATGTAAATGAGAGTGTGTAATCCAACATTAAAAAGCATTTAATTAATGAATATGCCAGCCATAAAGCCATTAGCTAAAGCCAATGCAGTAAAAATGCAGTTTGTTGCATAATAATAACGAAATGAGCTTGAAAACATAAAAAATATCCAATATGGCGAGTGTAAAAAAAAAAAAAAACCTCGTTAATGTGGTAATACCGATGTGTGCATAAACATGTGTACGAGCAATAGCATCAGAACTGTATTATAGTAAAAAGCGCTTAAATTGTAATTAAAAAAAATAAATGTTGTACGCATGTATGTACGCATGAATGTATGTGTGTATGTGTGTGTATCTTGCAACATGCCAGAACTGCCATGTTGAGAGTGACTGCAAGAGGAATGAGTTGGGCAAGGATTTCTAATGAGTTAGTTTAACTGTTGAAGATCTTCTGCATAAGAAAAAAAATATATGTCCGCATGCGCGTATGTAGCCTACTTCAGATGTGCTTAAAGAAACAGCAAAAAGTTGAGATGAACAGAATTGGTTTGGAAAGGTATTGCAAAAATTCAATTAAAGTTTGGCCAAACAAATGACAGTTCATCTACAAAAGTTGACTGGACGCATTAATAACTGTATACTAGTGTGCAATTATTCACATACATACATACATATATACTCGTACATGTCGGTCATGTGAAAATAACTTGTTCTAGAAGGCACTTGTGGCTCGCACTGTGTCCCTATGTCATTTATGTGTTCAACCGAATTCTTAAACCCAACAATATTTTACAAAGAAGTAGCTATCTTCTTTTATGTGAACTTCGAAATGCATTCTTAGCCCGCCTCGCTACAGACAGTTCAAATTTGGGAAAATTACGCGTATTAAGATTTCTTTGTTTGACCTCCTACGAAAAAAGAATACATTTCGAGAAGAGAATATAAAGAAAAATTGTATTAAATTCAATGAATTTATGTATGTATATATGTACGGGTAATCTATTTGTAGAGATTTTGAAAAGCGACGAAAAAATAAAAACATTTCATTTTAACTAAATACATATAAGACTTATGAGGGCTTCATATATAGAACAAGGTAATTTTTTTTTTCTTTTTGATTGAATTCAATTATCTACTTATATCAAGATCAATCTAATCGCTTCGACAAATTTTAAAAAATATATTTTATACGCATTTTACCATTTCCTAAATTATTTATTAAATTATGTTTTCTCATTATTTCTACGAAATTTGAAAAGTGAAATTATGACGATTTGATATGAAGCTACTTATGTATGTATTTCGTGTGTCGCTAAAGCAAAAACACACACTTCCAGTAGTCTGATAAAGTTTCAAGGCTAGAAAAAAAGTCAAAATCAGCCTCTTATATAAATACAAAAATTTAATAATATCTTAAATTATAATTATAAACATAATTTGTTACAATTTTTTTTTAATTTATGCATGCGTAATTTTTTAAATTTATTTTTAGTACATTTTTTACTGATTTTAACATTTTCTACGAGTATACAACAATTTTCCCTAATATGCTATTTTATATCTTACTAAAGTTATTTGTTTTGATTTTATTTTCTCACTGGCGATATTTTTTGTTGTTCCATACAATTTTTATTTTTTTCTTCAAATATTTTTTTTATTTATTAATATTTAATATTAATTTATTTTTGTTTTGTATCAAATTTTTTTTTTAAATTTAGATTTTTATTTTTAAATTTTCTTATATATTTTCCGTATTTTTTATTTTTACGGGGGATAAGTATGTATATTTTTAATCGAAAATATTAATATATTGAGATTTATCTTGTTTTGCCTTTATTTTTTACTTTTTATAATTTTTTATACCAATTTTAACTATTTTTTTTATCGTACTTACATTGAATACATAAGTACATAAATTATATTTTTTAGTTGAATTTTATGTGTTTTATTTTTTTGCATTTATTTTATTTTTGTGCATGCATACTTATTTTGTATCGCTAAGATTATATTTTTTAATACAATTTTCTCAGCTTAAAATCTATTAAAATTTAAAAAAATAATGCACTTTAGATAGATTTTGTAACTCTACGTTTCGGTTTATACTGGCTCAGAAGTGAAGACAACTCTGCATACCGGAGTTTTACACTAGTTTAAATACAGCTACAAAACGAGTAATGCGAAACTATTTACTATTAACACAACGTATGTGTGTATGTATGTATATACGTAATTCCAAAGGCTATGTCATGCGAAGTCATAACCAAAGAAGGGTCATGTGCGTTCACTCCCCTCTCCTTTTTTTGTTTTTTTTTTTAATCTTATATTTATTTCGCTACAAATGATAAATTCGAAATTGATTACTCTTTAACACCCAGTCATAATTTAGTGCCATTTTATGAGACAAATTGTTGGCAACTCAGTCACTCACTCGCCGCTGGCTTATAATTAAATGCCGCATGGCACCTTTAGACAGTCCATTAAAAGTTTCCGACAACAAATAAGTATGTTCATCAGTACTTATTATTATTCTGAGTGTTGCCGTGATGAGCTATGAGCGGCAGAGCTGATGATTTATGTTGGCATTAGAAAAAATTAATGTCATTAAAAAATTAATTGTATTATTTTGCTTTAATGAAAAGAGAATTTTCTATCAGTGAAAATTTAAAATATTCTACCTAAATGACCTCTTTTTTCGGTGCAACATACTCTGGTTGCTGGCGCTGCCGCCACACGTCCCTCCCCTCCGCTCACTACCTTTTGCATCCTCAGTCTGCTTTTTTATTACTTTGGAAATTTTTATTTGAATGCTGCTCAATGTGTGTTTGCATCAATGCGTGTTTGCATCGAACGGTTTTTTTACTCCTGCCAATGCTGTTTGCCTGCAATTCTTTTTTTTTTTACCAATAGTCAGGAGTATGTAGTAATATAAATTGTTTTTTATTACTCTGCACTTTTTCATAGGGTTTCATCAATTTGTGCATAAATGTATTCATATACTCGTATGTATGTATGTATGTAACAAACAGGGGCGGATACAGAGGGGGGCGACCGCTTCCTCGTCCCTCCCCAGAACTCAAAATTTGTTTTTGTACATATTTTAAATTTTTCGCAAACAATAGAATTCAAATGATTTTTAGTATACATTATGCCTTCTTTTGTTAATCCCGAAGCATAAATAGTACATTATTGAACGAATTTTTCACATATATGTACATGTCAAATATACATACATTTTTATGGAGATACTGCACACCCAAGTCAATTACAGTTGAACGAAATTTAAAAAATCCGAAAATTTTCATATGATTATAAGAAAAGGTAGCTGCCACAACAAACTTGATATGTCTCATTTTCATTCGCCCCTCTCCCCTCTAAAAACATTTTAGATCCGCCCCTGTTTATGAATGTCTGTTCATATGTGCGAGTAGAGTCCATTAATTGAGTTGATTGTGTGCGTGTGCCTCTAATAAATTCTTCACATAGCTGCAGGCTGGCAAGCTTCAAAGCATTTCAAATGCATAAAAATGCTTTTATTCAATGTTGTAAATCGCTTTGAGCATTCCTTGGTGTTTGATAGATGTATGTATGTATGTATGTAAGTAAGTATGTATTTCATTCCTTTTTATGTTTCAGTTGCAGTTGCGCGAATAAGAAGTCATTGAAACTCAATGATTGAGTTATCAATTAATAAATTTCTCAATGCTTCTTTGTTGCTGTAGTGTCTCGTTTGAAGTTTAAAAGTCAGAGTTGCGTTAACACTCGTAATTGTTAATCGAATAGTCAGAAGATTTTATTGCATTTAGTAAGTTCAAAATTAAACAAAAAAAAGTAGGTCGTTTGTAGTTTTTAAATACTCAATTATTTTGAAAGCGGTGCAACCATATTAATAAAAATCCTTATCGGTTAAAGTGCATATCGGAATTATACGACAACACACATTATGGGAAGTTGTGACTATTTGTTTTTCTCTTTTTAAATTTCTAATATTTTTATTTTAAAATTCTGTTTTCTATCTAAAAAAATATTATAAAATTATACGATCTTTACAAAACCAAATTGTATCAAATTTCCAACTCAATAGAAATTTTGAATATTAATGAGTTTAAAATGTTACAGCTAATTTCATTTTAATAAGCACCAGCTTCACGTGACTATAAATTAACGTAGCTTTTTAATATTTTTGGTAAAAAAAAAGCTTTTGATACTAATGCCATTATTTTACGCCCACAGGGTATTCAAAAAGGTCATTCGAAATTTCAAATTTATTACTTTTAAATAATTTAAAATATTTATATGAAATATTGTGGAATCGATGAAAGGGAAGGGAAATCGCTTGGCAACTTTTTGTGTCGCTTTCAAATCGTCTCAGAGATGGAATAGGTGATCGAAATTTTTAAATGTCGCTTGGTTTGATTCGATCAAATACTCTGTTTAACTCATTTATATTCTGCGAATGAAATGATTTGGAAAACACAATATTTTTACTTTTCAGTATAAGAAAAAAATATTTTTCCAAGCTGATCATTTCACCAATTACATATATTTCATTTTTTTTACTTAAACAAAATTTTTAGAAACATTGTTTTAATATATTCTGTCAATATAAGGCAATGTCATAAAATGCTGAATACCTCGTTACAGAATATATTAACTAACGGCATCGAAGTTGAAATTTTTTGAATATTGGGAATATAAAGAGTATACTATGTTTCCACCGCACATGATTCGCTATCCCATTCGTATTTCGCTCTCCCATTCGCATTGGCAGCCTAATCACGAACCGAATTCACTTGATTTCTCATACAAATTTTTGTGAGCGAATCATCTCATTTGTAGTTTATTCAATCTAAATCACCATGCGAATCATGAAAAAAAATCGATAACGTCTCTAATTTTAATCGGAAATTTATCAAAAATAGCTGCCAAAGTACACATATAAATTTTAAAATAGCACAAAAATTAAGCAAACAAGAAACAACTTAATGCATAAATGGTTACAAACATTGAGTTTGTGAAGAAAAGAGGTTTTTGGGCAAACATAGAGTGAATGAAAAGTACATTTGTATGTAAGTATTACAACAGCAACCGGTATGCCAAACGCATTACGAATGTGTCGTGTGATTCGCCATTCATAATTCAAATAGTGAAACACGTAATTCACTTGCCGTGTAAACACCGTTTATATGTCATACGAGTATGTACCATACATACATACATGGTAGGGAGTAAAATTCCAACCATTACAAACACGTCAATTAAAAGGCTCTGAAAAAGCTATGGCATCTAAACAATTATACATTTTTTGTATTTCATACAAAAGAAATAGCGCATTTTTTATTAGAAACAATTAAGTAGAAAAATAACGTGCCGTATAATTTCAATTTATTTTCAACACCATAAAAAATATGGTGCCATAAAACAATATTAGCTCTACTAAATGCAATAAAATAACAAATAGGTAGACTATATATGTACATACATACAAACATACATATGTACATGTGCATATGTAAGAACATAGCATGCGTATGTTAGTGTTGTAAATTTAATTATGGGCCCCTAACATAAGATTGAATTTACAAAGCAATCAATTAATCCTCTTACAGATCGGCAGCCGGATAAATGTGTGCTAGTGATTGTCTAGAGCCTGTGGCCAATCAGTGAGAGTGTGCGTTTAAGTAGTATACATATATATATATGTAAATATGTATATATGTTTATACATATGTGATGCATTGACCCTAACATATGGCAATTTAATGACTTCAGAGAATAGGGGAAAAAGCGCAGAAACAACAAAAATATTAATCACTTTTTTGCTGCTTTGATGCAAAGGTTGCAGCAGCCTTAATTTGACAACACTTACAAGCAACTATAAATTTTAAAGAATAAAATAATACATAAACTGAAGAAAATAAAAATAGACTTAGCACATCATTTGTCAGCCGCGTAAAAATAAAAAGGAAAAAAAACCTACAATAAAAGCAAAAAGGATCATATGCAAATTGTTTAAGGTAGCAAAAAAATAAACTGGCTTGCGAAGGATTTGATTAAGTAGGTAATTAAGCGTTTTGATGCTGCAAGCTTCGTTGAAACTAAAACAAATTCAAATTAGTGATTTTTAATTATTTTGTTTCAGCGAAAGCATGCTATTTCCTAAGTCACTCCAATATCGAAGCCTTTAAAAAAAATGAAAGCTTTTGCTGTAGTGAAAATCTATTTCACCCCTTTTAATTGTACGCTTAATAGTTGCTCGAAGAATCGCCGCCTCATTTTTCAAATCAAGGCCTCCAGGAAGCGCCCTGCTTAGGTTAGTGAGCTTAGCTAACTGTGTGTGCGTTTGCATTCGGGCGCTTGGAGGCGTCATCAACACTGCTCGCCGCCCGGCTGTGGACTAATTTATGAAGCGCTCGCCTCTAGCTGTTGGCGTTGAATATTTATGTGCGCTCGGAGCAGTCGCAACTTACCAAGCTAAATTAAATTTTTACTTGTACGTATTGTAAGTGCCTGCATTTGCATACACTCCATCTCAAAAGTATAAACACACCACGTATGAAAATATGTTTTTATTTAATTCAAGTGTTTAATATTATTTAGTTAAACAACTCTTTAAAAGTAAGTAGAAATTTAAAAAAATCAATAAAATTTAAAAAGTATTTTCTGCCATCACCAGCCTGCAATACAATTAAGAGCGTAGCACAGAATTCTCCCGCAAAGAGAAAAATATCAGAAGAAGTTAACGTACGCAAAATTTTTCAGCACCAGCTAAAAGAGGAAGAAGAAGACAAAACAGCTCGTTTTGACTATTTTCAATTTGTAAATGAAATAAATAAAGTTTGAGGTACCGCCAAGGAAGGTCGCAAGTTTTTTGTTTATAAATCCAAATCTATCATCCAACTGTCACTTTTCTCTCTCAATTTTTGGTTACTGCAAAATTTATTGGTGTTACGAACGCCGTTTGTGATAATTTGAAATAATTAAGACAAATTATTGTGTTAACAAACAGAACTAGTGTTGCGCATTGTTTTTCCCATAAAAAAAATTAAGCATTGTGGAAGAGTGCCAACTGAAATACTGTCAGAAATCAGCAATACTTTACAGCTACTTCAAACATTCCCTTTAGTTTAACTCATACTCAAAAAATTCTAAAACTTGAAATAATTTCATTTTTTTTACATTTTTCTACTTTAGTTTGAAACTTCTGAGAATTAACCAGCCCTATCGCTGAGTACGTAGTAGTACGACTTTCGTAGATTCAACGAAAAAATCCATCACTGAGAACGAATGATATGATTTTAAAATCATATTCTGAAGGTATATCCACTTTATTTTAATAATTTATAATAATATCTACAGAAACATAATGAACAATTTTCTTTCTTGTTTGCTGTTTTCCATTTGAGTTCAAAAACTTTAACATAGCTTTCGCATTACGCTCGGTTGCTAGAATAATTGCAGAAACATTCAGAATTTGTAGTGGATAATACCAAATTCAAAAAGGAGGAGGTGGACAACTTCGCATTTTTCCTCGTTAATCATTTCCAGCTTTGCCCATAGAAGGCATAGCCGTGACTGCAATGTATTCTTGAAAAATGTTGAATAGACCATTGCTATATCATAGTCTTTTTCAAATCTAAGCACCGAAGCCAGTTTATGGATCTCATTCATTGACGACGGTTTTGGAACACTTCAGATGCCATCTTTTAGAACCCCCTCCACATTCACAAATGCTGATTTGTTTAATTGATTATTTTTAACAAATCTGTAATTTAAAACTGGAAAAATTATATATTTCTTTCAACAACCGAAACTTTTTCATACAAAGTGTCATCAGATTCCAGAGGATTAAAGGTATATAATAAAGTTGTCCTCTGCATTTTAACTGTTGTTTAATTTTGCCGCCTTTCTTAATTTAGAAAAATTATTCTGGCACTCCCAAGCATAATCATTTTGTTTAATAAATCCAGAATAGAGCTTTAAAATTAAATTTGTTCTGCTAAAATTTGTGTGATTACTTTGTGCCAGCTGATGTCAAAACCTCGAAATTTGGCATTTGAGTTTGGCAGCACTTTTTTAGAGTTCACACGGAATCAGCGTTAGCAAATTTTTCGTGTTCGTAGCGGAGGGTTTTCTACGACGTACTCAGCGATAGAGCAGAACGTTTTCTAAATTCAAAAATAATGAAAATTAAATAAGATAAAAAAAATGTATCCAAATTTTTCAATTAGTTTGTGTGGTTACCATTTTGAGATGGAGTATATGAACATGCATGTATTTGTAGTGTGTTCAAAAAATTTGGTAGTTTTTGTGTGAAGTGTGACTGAAAACAATTTTGCTGTTCACTGCCTGACAGAAATTACAAAATAATTCATGGAATAGTAAAAATAAACAAATTAAATCGAGAATAGTATGATTTCAAATGCACTGCAGCACACGACAATCAAATCAAATGTCCATTTGTTGGAAAATGTATGAGCGAACGAACGCAAGTGCTAGGCATATTCGTACTTATGGGCAAACACCCTGTAGGAAAGATATTTTAATTTTTAAAAAGTGTTCACACAAGTTTAAGTGTTAATCACACACCAGTGAGCGGAATGAAAGCGCAAGAAGGGTGGGGAGAGACTGATGGAGAGGGGAGGTTGGTGCGAATGCTGTGATATTTTGCTATTAATACTCAGCTGGTTGAGAAAAAATCAGAGTTCGAATTGACAACAAATATGCATTAATTTTCAAAAAAAATTTCACAACTTTTTCATAAATTTCAAATTGGTTGTTTCTTTACTTTTAAAATTTTCAACATTTTCCAATAAATTAAATCTTTAAAAACCACAGCCTTACACTTGGTAAGAAATAAAAAAAAAATTCTACAAAGTTTTCATCAAAATTTCAAACGTTTTATCCATAATAGGTGCTGAATATGCAATTTATAGCTAATTGAATTTTAGTGTAATATAATGCCAACATTTTTAAGAATGTTATTGATGACGGTATTGCTCACTTTCTGCCATATAAAAATGCATGCAAAATATCGTATAAAAACATCTGCAAAAAATCTTAAAAAACAATTTTTTTATTTCATTTTTTTATACTTTTTATTATTCAAAAACATTTCTCGATTTTTTTGGCTTTTGAAGAGGTGTCGTAATAGCTTACATTATTTCAATAGAAAAAATATTAATTAATTTTATTATTAAATGAGACAGAGAATTTTACATTTTGTATGCAGATTGCAAAAAGTTTGCAAAATATTCTAGAAATTACGATTATCAGAGCAGAATTTCGATTAAGGCTGCCCTAATGTTTAGTCGAATTACGCTTATTCCTTTCGATTTAACAAATAACGGAAAAAGGCGTTTTCACGATGTTTGAAAATCGATCGTTGAAAAGTTTGGTATTGGAATTTCTATTTAAACTATTCATTAGCTGGATTATAGATACACACATACTATTTTATTTATTGGAAATATTAAAAAATAGTTTGAAGCTGTAGACAAAGGTTTGCATAGACCTCTATGTTTTATAATTTTTTTTTTTAAATGCCAGCTTCTAGCAAAATACGATATGTGTAGGAACGAATATTTGCAGAATATTCGTCTTCGAAACAATTTAATGGGTCATTTTAAATTTTTCAATTGAATAAACACAAATACGAGTAACACGCGTAAACCAATTAATTTCCTATTGGACACAAACTCAAATCAAATGTGATGGAATGAAATCACTTGGCATGATGTAGTATTGTATGAAAAAGTATTTTGTGGAAATAAAATGTGTTTCTAACAACTGCATTTAATCATCACGCGTGAGCAACGCTACAACAGTGACAGCAAAATATCAACAACAACAACCAATCAACCAAAAATATATCAAAAAGTGGCACGAAAATATAATCGAAATCGACCACAGCAATATTTCACGCGGTTGTTAATTCTTTTTTTTTGGTTTTTTTTTTTTGTATTCCTGCTTTTCTGTTTATTGTTCATGCCACATATTTCGGTAGCACGTTTTCTGTGGTTGTTGTTGCTCATGTCGTTGTTTATATTTTAATAAGTACTATGTAGTTTGTATGCACTTTTTTATTTTATATTTGTTTTAAATTTTTTTGTTGGTTCCAAATTTTTTTTTTTTTTTCTTTTAATTTATTCTATTTTTTGCAATAGATTTTCGATTTGGTTTCTGATTATTGCCACGCTTTGATTCTGTGTTTCACGAATTTCTTAACTCACTTTATTTTCGTTGCCTTTCCATTTCGAAAATACAAACAATTTCCCAATTATATTTGTTTCGTTTTTTGTAGTAGCAATGCTGCTGTTAAAAAGTTTGGCATTGCCGAAAACGAGAAGTTTGCATTTGATGTTTTAATTACGCCTTGTCGTTTGTAAATGAAGTTAAAATTAAATTATGCTTTGAATTGCATAAAAATTTAACTTTTTTCTATTAAATATTCATTTTTTATTTAAAAGCTATTTGCAAAATAATTTTATTTGAAGGTCTATTCATTTAAGGAAGTTTCTGGGAAAATATCAGTTCCTTGCGTTTTTAGATTAAATAGGATTATATTCGAAAATAAAATTTTATGATTTAGTTTTGGCGGCTTATGCTCCAGAACCGTGTCTTCTTAATGCCTTAATTTATACCGGATATTTTTAAACACAATATTTCGTCGCTACCGCAATATAAACTTCTAACTCCTTTAAATAAAGTTTGACCTCAAACGAAAAAACATATTTTAAGCAACAACGTTGATTTATCTTCAAGATTTTAATAAACTATTTTATAACGTTTCGTATAAATTATTTAAATAATAAATTTTTTAAAAAAATTTAAATGAGAAGTTAGAACAGATGTTTTTCGAGTTAGCAGATTTTATTTTCAACTTTTTTCAGCGATTCTAAATACTGAAAAAATATTTTATTTCACTCCTATCTTGAGTTGATTTTCTCCTCTTCGTCAGTATCCAAATAGCATTTCGACCAAAAAGTGGATTTAGACGATGACGAGCATTTCAGTACAAAATCTTTAGTGAAACAATTTAAAGATTTACCTGTGTAATACTAAATAAAAGAGCTATATATTGAAATCAATAAAAAATGAAAATACTGTTGGAACTTCTGGAAGTTTATCATTTAACGGAAGCGTGAAAGGGTTTTGTTTCGTTTTTAACTTTTTTTATCCCTTAATTGCTGCAAAAGTGTTTTTAAATAAATCTACTGTTTGGCAGTCTGTGGTTTTTCAACATTGTTCCAATAAATTCTAAGCCAATTTAGAAAATCTGAACTTAAATTAAAATTAATTTTATTTTTTTAAATAAAAGCCAAATATTAACTTTAATCTTCTTTCTAAAAAATAAATGTGAACGATTATTTTTAATCGCAAAATTTAAGTAAATTTTTTAATGATGAATGAATGTTGAAAAATCAAAAAAGAAAATTAAGAAAGTGATTAAGTATAATATTGATTAGCTAATATGTATCTATAACGCTCAATAGCATCACCGATCATGGTTATATTAATATCAACCAAAAATAAAAACCAACCGATCAATATATATTTTTTATCGATATTAAATATTGGTTTGAAAAATTTTGTAACCATTCTTTATGGAATGAATTTTCGTCATATTGACAAAGGTCGGTGAAAATTTCGACCAAGTACAGAACAACAACAGCAAAGTATAACACTAAATAGTAAATTAAGGGGAGACTCATCGCAATGACTACAAAGAAATGGCGGTTAGGCAAATTCGGCCCAATATTTTTCACACTCATAGAATTATTGAAAACATTATACAGCATCTTTTTAGAAAGTTTAAATAAAAATAAAATAACAAGGAAAATGATATATTTCCCCAAAAAACTATTAATCTTTTTTGTACTATCTCTTTGATTGGCATACGCTGAACTATAAGTCTAAGACTGGAAATTTATGCCTAAAACTATTAAGTGCAAACCACTTACGCACTAAATCCCAAGCGTTTACTTTTGAAATGCCTCGAGAGTGTATCATCCATCAACTCTAATTTTGTTCTCCAATCTTCATACAAACATGCAAGGACACACATATTTTTTTCAGAAAACAAAATCCGAATTCCTTTTTTATTTTTACCTTCTATGTAAAAGGAAATAAATCTCACAATAGACGCGCTGCGCTGGCCAGCCCAGTCAAAAACAAAAAAAAAAACAAAAAAAACAAAAAAACGAACAAATTCTAATACATTAAAAGCATTTTTCGTGAGATTATAGAAATGGAACTGCCCGAAAAAATCGAAGACAAAAGCAAGCAGAAAGCAG
Organism: Philophylla caesio; assembly: GCA_963971545.1. Lineage (NCBI taxonomy): Eukaryota > Metazoa > Arthropoda > Insecta > Diptera > Tephritidae > Philophylla > Philophylla caesio. The sequence continues at coordinate 94,884,129 of OZ020606.1, read as the reverse complement.
CTGCCCATTCGCTCGCATAAATTATAGTCAAATGAGTGGCAGGCAGGTAGACACATTGCGCACTCAACTAAAGGTGCATACGCACATACATTAACATATTCAACGCGTTAGGTAGTTACCTAACTGAGCATCATTGGTATTTAGGCAGGTGTTGCACGTCAATAGGATGTACATATCTACAACTAACAAAAAAGTAAGCACACATAAAAATAAGGATCGAAAATTTTGAGTATAAAGAGCCTTTGCTTGTGGACCACCAAAAGCAGACCAAATATTTTGTTGAGCTGTAGCAGCGACAAGCAGACAAAGATGCATGACAGCACTGAGTCCTGTGACCCCGATACGCGCCATACATACAAACGCTACCAAAAAAAATACGAACGACTACTTATTTACTCCTACAGATGAGGGAAGAAGACAAAGGCGCCGAGAATCTGAGCAAAACGCTCTCGCTGGCGTGTCTGTGTGTTGCATTAGGGGGCGTATGGTTGTGTGATTGTTTGGATAAGCAAACATTAATTCAAGCAAATGTTTTCCACTTTTATTTCCAATCGTCTAATGACTTTGTGTGACGCACAATTCTCGTACCTGCCCAACAACAGTCAACGGCTGTCAGTGGCATGCAACATGCAAGATGCTGCTGCTCAACAAAGAGAACGCCGCCGCCGCTAATAATGCTGATGGTAGAGGATTTTTCTTTTTCGTTTTCTTGCTTTATGCCTCTTCGTTATTCGTTATTTACCATATTTTCTTCGTTTTACGCTACAAGCGTTGTCATGCCACAGTGAGAAGGCAAACGCAAACATACAGACAGCTGCATTGCCGCCATTACAGGTAGAGCGAGTGAAAATCTCTCGCTTTATTTATAAATTTTATTTATCACCAGTCAACGCAAAGCAACACGCTGTCAACTATAAACATTTTCCCAACAATAGCACACACATACTTAGTTCATATATTGATAAGAGCACACAACATTCAGGCCACCATAAATAATAATATTTTTACCTTTCATTCGCTTCCTTTACAGACGCTTCCTTGACACACCCACCGCTGTTGTGGACAATTCGACTGGTGTTGGTGGCGCAAGCAATGGTTGCGTTGCGAATGCTGGTGGTGGTAGTGGTGGTGGCGCGGGTTCGGTCGTCAGCAATACAATGGCCAGTGGAGCCGCCAACGCCGTGAGTTCCACCTTCCGTAAATGCTTCTCACGCCCTATTGTGCCCTTTATCATCGGCATATTCGCGCTTGGCGGCGCTGCGTGTACGCTGGGTGGTGTTGTGTTGGGCGCGACGGGTCTCATCGAGCATACCACCCAGTATTTGAGCGCCTCGCTGCTGATGATCGGCATTGGCCTGTCATTGCTGATTGTGGCTGGCATTATTTGGCGCTTGAGTTCACCTGGTGATGCGGACGAGTGTCCCTGCTATCGACTGATGGAGACTTGCCGCAATTGTAACAGTCCGTATTGTAATAATCGCATACTACCCGGCGGTTATTTGTATCCAGAGTTTCAGCATCGACCGCCACCGCCATCGTATTTGACATCGCTACATGAGTGTGCGGCTATTGGGTGAGTGTTGTAAACGGAAATTTTAATAAAAAAAAAATAAAAATTTAAACGCCTTAAATTATGCTTCCTTTCTTGCAGTTTAATCAATGGCGCTGTCTACAGTGGATTACGAATGAATACGCCACCACCTTTATATCGTTCTACCAACTCTTTAAGGTATGTATGGCTTTTTTGAGCAATCACGGGGTATATATTTAAGAAAAACACTAGTCCAAGGAGGCAGAGGAGTTAATATTTACAAAAAATCGTAACTGAAAAAAGAAGTTAGTCCTAGTTATGTCCTTCGGCGACCATTTCATAAGCAAAGTACTATAATTAAATAATTGTCACTCTTCTACACCTCTTCTATTTCAGAAAAACACAAATGTATTTCAGAAAATCACAAATGTATTTCAGAATAACATAAATGTATTTCAGAAAAACGCAAATGTATTTCAGAAAAGATCAATTGTATTTCAGAAAATCACAAATGTATTTCAGAAAAGATCAATTGTATTTCAGAAAATCACAAATGTATTTCAGAAAAACGCAAATGTATTTCAGAAAAGACGAAAGTAATACATTTGTGTTTTGCTAAAATACATTTGCGTTATTCTTAAATAAATTTGAGTTTTTCTGAAATACATTTGTGTTTTTCTGAAATACTGATGGAAAAGGTGTAGTGTGGTCAGGCATATAACAGGACAAATATCTTTTCTTCAGGTTTATAACTAGTTTAAAAGATACATTATTCAAAGGCGCATGCCCTTAATAATAAGGTCAGGGCGGTTTTACACCTTCTAACTTGAGAATTGTATGTCACGTTGCATTTGAAATATGCCGGAATATAAGGACACATTTTTTTTCTTAGAATCCAAGAGTGGAATGAATGAAGAGATTCAATCTAGTGAACGGCCATTCAGTCTTTCCTTAACAGTCCACAAGACAACTGGCCAACACTTTATAATAATTATAATAATTTCTCGCTTACACTATATAGTTCAGTGTTTGACCGAGCTTCACCTACCATTTGTAGTGTGCGTCTTTATATTATACCATAAATGGAGGGATCTACTGTTTTATGCCGACTCCGAATGGTAGATGTATTAAATAAGAAACTTTTTCATGGCAGAAATACCCTCAGAGGTTTGCCATTTCCAGCCGGGGGAGGACCGCTATTAGAAAAAAACGTTATCTATGAATAAGATTTAACTTGCCCTGGCCGAGATTTGAACCTCGAACTCAGCGGCATATCGATTTATAGCACGCACCGCTACCAACTCGACCACAGCGGCCAACACTTTATATCCTGATAAATTCATCCCTTACCAAAAATTAAGACAAATGCTACGAAACGTTAGCAAATACTAGAACCTCTGCCGGGTAATACTTTTACGTAGAATAAGATTTCTTAACGAATTCCAAAACAAATTTTTAACATGATCTTCTGATCTTAATAGAGCACCCATCTAAATCAAACCTCGCTGTAACCTCTTATAATTCTGTAAATACTATTACTTCCTCCAATTACCCGCTGCAGATCGATGGACTATTCCTGATTGTTCCACGAAAAATGTTGAGGTCGAATGTGACCTTCCATTGCTATTCGATCGAAAACTTTGTTTTTGTTTTCTGTGTGCAATTTTAAAAGAAAATAATGTTTAATTCAGAATTGTTGCCCTTGAACTTGAGGATTTATATCCAAAGTTGGGAGGGAAATTTGTGGTTTTAATTCCATTAAGTGAACATTCATTTTGCTAATTTTCATGATTTTCATGAATACTACGAACTGCTGGGCATAATAGAATCTGTCTTTGACATAAAATAGAAATTACAAAAGCAAATTGTTTCTTTATAACAAGATTTCCATCACACATACTGGTAGAGAAGAAAAAAAATTATGCGAGTTTCGGCGTTTCAAAGGCATACTTTTGACAGAGAAAATTGTTTTGTAATATTTTAACAGAAGGCTATATTTTGTTACTTTTCGAAAAATTGCAAACCAGTAAATGATTTTATTGAAAGAATTATTCGGAACATTTTCAATAGTTCAACCAAAACTCTAGCTTGAATATATCGTTAAGCTCATTCATAATGCACAAGCTTGTCACAAAATTGTTTGTCTACTTTTAAAAAATTTAAAAAAGTGCAAAACCTTTTCGATAAAAAGGCTTATAAAATAAACCAATGCTTTTTACAAATTTGAAAAATTTATCTAACAAACACTTCTCAATTCTCTTTGCAGTATTTTTGTGCCCGGTTCGAATAGCAATACGCAAACACTCACCACTAATACACCCACAACGACATTTACATCCACTACAGTAATGCCGAACAACAATCAGCCGACACAAATGGGTCCACCCAATTATACGAGTATGCCACCTGTCGCGCTTCCCAATGCGAATGCGACAACGCCGGCCACTGAGTTGCTTCCCGAACAAATGACGCTCATTGAAAATTTACAAACACAAACACAACAAGCGCTGCAACCGTTGACCAAAGAGATCAATTATCTGGAATTGGATTAGGCAAAAATAGAATCGAAATCAAATAACTAACTATTTGGACTAAGCATATAACAAAGTGAATTACTTTTTAGAGGAAAATGTTAGAAACTAAGTAAAAAAAAACTGTTATGTGTAATACAAATACATGCATATGTACATATACACTTCCGTATGAACATGTATGATGACAGCAGTGGCGTAGACGGGTTTTTGGCAATGCAAATCTGTGGTATTCTTATTTATGTAATTTGTTTTTTGTAATTATTAAAAATGTATTTCAATAGCGTTTGCCTGCCGCAGTTGCGTTCATTACACTGGCCTACACTCATTTTGGTGCCTAAGATTTTAGACCAGATTTTGGGTATATTTTGTGAGCTGAAACGAAAATATCAGTTACATTTTTCATATCAGCTCTCGTTTTTTACTTTTAATGTCATAAAAGTGATAATCATATAGACTGATTTTGAATAAAACCGGAAAAATTTTAAATAGGAATTGTAGGTAAACCAGAGCTGTCAGCTGACATCTACTAGCAGCAATACAGTTTATACTACCTACCTTACCGATTACAGTTACGGACAGAAACAACATTTTTTTTTTTTGTAAGCCAGTGTTATAAATTTAGTTCAAATTTTTTGATAGTACGAAACTTAAATTTTGAGCAGTTTCGAGTTCCTTCTCAGAGCTCTGAACAGCTTTTTTGTAAAAATTAAATAATTTTATCTTGTTTATACCTGACACCGCAGTAACATTTGCTTACCTGTGCAAATACTTTTTTGATTTAAAGTATCGGTGTAACATTCAGTGCCCAGTGACGGCGCCAAAAATGTAAGGAACATTGGTTCACTGACCTTCAATGACATTTTTTACATATATTTTTTTTAAATTTTTTCTAAGAGCACACATTTTAAATAATGGTATTTTAATGTGGTATAAACTCCACCCAAAAACAAATACACAAACACTTATTTGTAATTAGTCAGCACTCACAATAATAAATTAGTAAAGTTCAATTAACTCGTATGAAATATTTATTTTTGATTTGCTATGATAAATAGTTTTAAAATTATTGAACAGTCTTCCAAATTTATTTACATTTTAGAAGGACACACTAAAAAGCCATATTATTGAAGATGAGTGTTTAAAGCACCTTTTTGTTTTCGGCCATATTACGAGTATACTTTGAGTTCGAGAAAAAACAAGAATTTTTTTTTAATGATATGCACAAAAACATATGAGAGGCTTTATAACAAATAGCAATAATTTCACTCTTCTAATTTGTTGTCTCTTTAATTGAGTTAAATTTTATTTATTAAGTTTGTATAGATTTCAATAAATTCTAAACATTTGGTCTGTGCATGAACCAAAATTACAGTTTTCCTTCTCGCTTCATCGCGCGACAATATGGAGTGCCGTAACTAGGCCTAAGACATTTTGAAAATAATGAATCAGACCAATTCATATATAACTTATCTAAATTGGAATAAAATTTTCTCAATTAAAACTAAATACAATTGCATGGTGTTTGTAAACTTGCAGTATACTTTCGTTAGTTACCAAAAATGTCGAACCGAAATCACAGAGTGTAATGTGAAAACGCTCCTCCGTTCACTACGCCACTGATCTTTACACGCAAACTACATAGTACTCATATAAGAAAGGTGTTCAAGTCGCATTGAAAATGTTTGGCAAGCAGTTCATAGTGACATCGTTTGCCGGACGACTGATTTAAAATGCTGTTTAGATAGTTAGATATATAAATATGTGTGTATGTGTATACAGTAAGTGTTTAGTTGCTAGAAAAAAGTTGAAAAATATAAATTTTAAGCTACAAAGAAGCGAACTGAAATTGTACTTCTTTCTGAAGAGGAAGTGGTCAACATACACACACACACAACTAAACAAAATATACATGCATACTCGTACATATACAATCTTAAATAGATGCACAACAGTTTTCAACAATTTAGTGTATTTTTGAATGCATTCTAACGAGTTTATACATACATACATATGTATGTATGTTGATCTTAACAAGCCAAATTTATGAAAAGTAAAATTGCAAAAATTTATTGGAAACATCCTTTTATCCAAATATCTTAAATTTATTTTATTTTTCATGAATAGAGCGATAAGTTTTGACAAGTGCAAGAAGCTGTTAAATTTAGTATGTCTGTTTGTATTTATAATACAATACAAGCCTACACATGCGTACATTTGCACTCGTAGATATACATATGTATGTACATACATACATACGTTAGCATGTTGTTGCAAACTGCTCTCGGTGAATTTAAAATCCTACATTTTTAAAAAAGTTTAAGTGCTAAAACATATTTTTTTTGTTTTTGTTAAGGAAATATGTATAAGATACACTCGTTCTCGCATAGTACATTTGAAAGCAAATGTTTTAAATTGTAAATAATTTATATAGTGAAAATAATAGATGTACATACATATATGTACAAACATGTGTTTGTTAATCTGTAAGTTAAATAAATACATACAAATATACACATAAAACCTACACACACAGTGTTATAAATTTACATATGAGCACTTCAGTGTGCACATGTTTTAGATATGATATGTATGTATGTTTAGATATTAATTTATATGCAAAAATAGTAGATATGAATGTGCGTTTATACATACATATAAACATATAAGTTTAACTACATAAACACAAAGGAATACAAATGTTTCTACTATAACCTATTCGTGAATGTTGTTTTTAGTATTTTTCTATGCCAAATTTTTTAATAAATATAGACATAAATATTATTATGACAGAAATAATTTGAAAAATTTGTTTGTGTTTTTCATTCGCGTAGCTTTTTAGTGATCGCTGATAACAATAACTGGTCAAGGCGCATCTTTTAAAAAGGTCAATAAAAATTGTCAACAAAAGTTAATGTAGATAATCTACGAATGAACGAAGAGGTCAAGTATACTGACAACCTAATGGACACATTTTATAAATAAATGTAATTAAAGGCTTTAAAAAATTGCTTAAAAATAAGCAACCTACCTAAATATATATTATTCGACTTTGCGAATTATTCGCTGCAAGTATTTCTGGAATATCTGATATCCTTTTCCTAGTGAGCGAATCTTCAAATATTACACTTCTAACAGCAATTACGCATTCACAGCCTAGTAATCAGGTTCAAATATTGTCACTCTCTCTCATATACGAGTATTATGTTTCGTAAGTTCGAGCTTATTGCAATAAAAGCGAACGTAAAGTAAGTTACCGATGGCAGAAGAAAGACAGATTATCTACTAAATGGTCGATAGCGAAGATACAAACTTCGAAGGTCTAGACTTATTCCCCTAATATACATATGTATGTATATGGAGAGACTCGTGTCTAGCTGCTAGCCTACTAGCCATCGTTCTTTGTATTTCATAAATGAAACAAAGTGACGTAAAATGTCGTAAAATAAAAGTTAAAATTTCGGTAGTCTAAAACTTATTTTTGTGGCTTCTTTTGCATTGCACAAAAAAATCAAGAAAAATAACACAACATGGGATTTTTGCAATTGTATAATTTAACGATAATACAACAACTTACGACACCTTGTGAATACCCTAAATATTTACAATCACGTTATATACTTATTTTGCTATGATAGTAACAATGTTTGGCCATATGTATTACCAAATTCTTGGCGAAAAAAACTAAAACTTTATGTCGGGCGCTGTTTCTTGCATAATAGGCTACTAAAAAAGTAACTAGGTGGCGCTGGAGTCGAGTCATTTTCAAAAGTCGTACTTATGAAGAGTTTTCCTTCGAACTCCGAACCTTACATACCCAAACCAGGTTAAAAATGTTTTCCATCACGGTGCGCTTGTATAAGGTTTAACCCAAAGGTTTGTGCCCATCCAATTTCTTTTCATATTTCTATTCTAGAAGCAGAATGGAGTAATTTAAGCTAAAAATGTAAATAATCCGTGGAAGGAATTAAAAAAAAAACTAGATTTTTCTTAATTTTGTAAAGTATAACTGTTCCACCAACGCCCAATAATATTTTAATCATTTTAGTGCTCCAACACTGTAATTTTATTTCAGGATTCTGGTTTTGGTTTTTATGTTAAATTACTACTCCAATTCTTTTAAACGTAGACAAAAGAATAGTAGATGAAAAGCACAATAAATTGCCAACAAAACAAATGCTGAATTAATTTTTTTTCACTTGTTTATCGAAAGATATGGCTATCGGAACTTAAAAAAATAACACTAAAAAAAGTATTGAGCGTGGTTTTTGTACTATAACTTTGTAACAACTCAAAAAATCGAAAATGGCACTCCATACATTTTAGAAGAGCACTCAATTTCCAATAAATGAGTAGTAAATTTGTATCGATACCTTAAAAGGCATCGAAGATATACCGACCTAAACATGGTTATATTGTCTGTTTGCAACCGCATAAGTAGATTAATCATGGTACTCATGGTACTCATACTGAATATTTTTCTGTCAACGCTGTCAACAACAATATATAAACATTTTCTTTTCGATTGGAATAAACATATATATAATACTTATATATTGGCAGTATGAACAAGTGCAGTCAGGCAAACATTACAGTACAGATATGTATATAAAATTAAAAATGGAAAACCGAGTAAACGTAAGTCAAAAATGGCACTTGAATTCAAAAGAATATCCAGTGGTGTAGCCAAAAATTTATTCTCAAACTCTAAATTGTTTTTATCGTTTTAAAATTTTTCGTTTATTTATTTTTTATTTTAAATTATAGTTCATTTGACAAAAACCATATGCTTTTAAATGATATACTATGTGCAAAAAATTAGAAATCTTCATCAAAAAAAATGAGCAAACAAATTTGAAATGAACGACATTGCGAATGTTGTAAAAATATCACTTCCGTTTTGAGTTGAGCCAACAACCAAAACCAGAAAACTGAAATGAAATTAGAGCGTTTGAGCAGTAAATTGATTAAAATATTATTTGTTGTGTGTAAGAAAAGACGTAAGTCAAAAATATATGATGTGCGACCGTTTCCGGTGTTGGTAGAAAAGTTATCCTTTACAAAATTCAGAAAAATCGAGTTATTTTTTAATTCCTTGCACGGATTATTTTCATGAAATATGAAATGAAATTGGATGGGCACGAACCTGTGGGTTAAACCTTATACAAGCGCAACGTGCCATGCTTTGACCTACTTGTCTATTTTTATTTAAATTTTGTGAGTCATATTGCCAAGCTTTAGACCCTAAATTAAATTAACTTCGATGTTTGTTTAACCCTCCGATGAGTTACAGTCCCTACGGACCTTTTTTGTAAATCATGTTTTTTTTCATATAAACAATTTTTTTTGATTTTTTTTTTGTTTTTATTGTTTATAACTAAATTCTACATACAAAACTAATTTTTTCAATTTTTTTAATTTTTTTTTTTTTTTTTTCTTGTATTTTTTTAAGAGTATATTTAATTTTCGATATTTCTACCTCAATTTGAGATCATCGTCAGGAACTCTTGTTTGTGCCTGCCGAACAAACATCGAAGTGTAGATATTTAATTTTGGGGCATAGAGCTTGGCAAAGTAATGCACAAAATTTAAATTCAAAGTTCGATCATCACAATACACAAACATTTTCATTTAAATAAAATATTTTTAAAAATAATTTAGTTGGTTTTTAACTTAAGACATAAAAAACAATATTTGCTGACAAAAAGTTTTCAAATATTGAAAAATGACAAACAAAATTTCAAACGTTTTTTTAATAATATCAAACGATTAAAATAATTTTTTCATTTCAATCGTTTTCGCGTAACTGCGAAACTTTCTGTAAAATACAAAATTCATTTTACGAATGATTTTAACATTTTCGCCACCATGCTACTTCCGGCGACTCTAGCCACCAACGTTGTCGGTTCGCGTCTTCACTAAAATTAAATATTGCCTCAGCTAAGCATTATTTTACGCACAAAAAATGTAATACTGGAACTTAAAATAGCAAAATAATAAGCAAGTTACTGAAAACAAAAATTTGTACGTGAAAATAAACAAAAACAATAAAATTTAATTGCTCTATCAACGAAATAGGCGTTAAATTGGGAGTCACGCAATCCTTCTGAACATATTCATTTCGCTCATAACGTGTAAAGGACATTCACATGCGGTCAACCCTTTGTCTGTCATGTACAACTTTAGCCTGTGAGTATTTTAAATTTTCATAGAGATATCTAATAACCTAAATTGTTGTGTCTCAAAGTGTTATACAAGTAAACCTCGCAACACTCGTCCGCCCTTCCGGTTGACACTACTATGAAAACGTCTCTACATTCACACATACATACAAATACATTTACAGACATACTTATGAACGAGTATGTATGTATGTATGATAAATATTTGGACAACTAATGTGAGAAAAGCAGAAAATAACGCCCCTTCAATTGAAAATGCCGTCTAAACAAGCGCGGACCATCGAATTAAGACGGCCTGCCATTTGCAAGTGGAAGACTTTTGATGAAAGGAGTACATTAAAAATTCATAAAAATTATTAACAAACGAATACTACGGCTAACAAAAGGACACCTACACATCTACACGCATGCACACATACATACATACATACACACAGCGTAGTAATTGCTGAAATACAAGCAACATGTGCTGCTGCAATTATCATGCGTCGACAACTAAAGAGGTGAAGACAGAATAAAATCAGCAAACGGCGAAAGAGTTCAAACAGTTTCATTTCAAAATCGAAGTCGTTCATTTCAAAACATAATTTTATTGTGGAAAAAAAAAATTAAAAAAAAAACTGAAATTAATTTGTGCTTTTCCGAAGAGTTCGCCAAAATGTACAGAAAAATCCTTATCGGTTCGGCTGTGGCGGTTGCTTTGGGAATTTTCGTTGGATTTATAGGCTTTCCAAAATTACTGAATAAAATGATAAAGGGGGTGAGGAAATGCTAAAATATTAAACAGCTAAATTTATAGAAAGTAAAATTGATTTAAAATATTTTATTATGTGACATTATCATTAAAGTCTCTACTTTTAAGCATTTTAAAACAAATTTCCTCTTTTATGACATTCGGGATGAACATATACATACTCGTATTTAAAATAAACTCTTTTGTGTTGAGAATATTTCATTACCAAAAGTGAAATGAGAAACGTGTGTGGCTTTGGAAACTAAATTTGCAAATGAAAAATAATTTCAATAAAATTTAAGTTCTATTGATAGTAATTCATTTTTTGTGTTTGACAATGTAATTGAAAGTTCGTTGATTTTGTTGCCAAAAAATATGTAATACACAAGGCACATCAAATAGGTAGCCGCAGCAAACTTTTTTTTTTTAACTTTTTTCATATTTTATTTTAATTTGAATTGTAAAATTTTTAATTCCGTTGTGATAAGAATGCTTTCAGTACAATTCAAGGTAGTTGATAAAATATTTTTGAAATTTTAGCTTTTAAAAGCAAAAACAAAATATACAGAGCTGAAATTTTTTTTTCAATTTTTCTACTGCTGCTACCTATTGAATGTGACTTGGTAACATGATTCAATTATAAAAGGTTATGTACTTACTGACAGCTAAATTCTGACACTCCTTAATCTAGAGTTGTATTTTTGGAAGTACGCAAAAGGGGGAATAATGTGATCCCTTTTCACGAAATGGTAGTTAAAAGTGCGAATTAAAATAAATATTTAAATAATATTTTTTAAGTATTTATTTAATTGATATATGACCTAGCTTATACCCGCGATATTTTATTTTGCTATTTTACACAAATGTGTATACAACAGCATTCCAGTACTCCATTGCATGTACATACGTATATTCTGCGAAATGCGATACCAAATATTAACAGTTAACAGGTGTTTCGCCCACTCCTCCAATAACCTATGATTTTCTCTATAAACATGAAAATGATTTTATTTATGAACATGCACCCGCACGAAATTCCATCATTCCAGCGCATGTATGGGAAGCGCCATTATCAATTATCTTTTATAAAAAGTATCCTGCTTTCCTGTTAAATTTTATTTTAATTTGTTGGGCCGTAACTTAAATCCAAATAAAGAAATTTTCACATTTACTGCCTGATTCTGTGTTCTTGATAAATTATTAAACATTTTCAAATATTGAAAAGTTTACAATTTGTCAATATCATTATTAATATTTATAATTAAGCCAAGAAAAAAGCTTTTAATTTTGGATTATTAATTTTGTTTGTCTATATGTATATATTTATTGGGAAAAAATTTTTTTAAGTGAAAATATAAATCAAACAACATGATTATAGTGGAAACTCTAACGAGAAAAACCACTTTTATTTCCGTGTTATCGACAAAAACGAAGTGTAAAACAATTGTACACAGTTTTCAGCATGCTCGGAAAATTAGGGTTTCTGTAAAGTTACATAAATATAAAAATTGCATTAGAATCTCAGTGTATAGGTAGTTACTTTTAGGTATAACATTTTACAATCAAGGATCAGAGAGCTTACTAAAAAATAACTGTAGCTGTTAACGCCTATTTATGGCTGGAAAAATATCGCTCTGCAGTGCAGCATAAAACGTTCGAAAGATGCAGTTGCTATTATTTAATTTTACTTAAGTGTAAGTGGGCCTTTGTAATTGTTGTTAATATTTAAAAGCACGAGGGATCGACGATGGAAACGAATAAACAAAAGTATATAGTAATATATATTCTGCAAACAAATGGATTTATCATTAATGTGAACAAATCAAAACAAAACTGTTTTTTTACTCACCAGATCGGCAAGAATATGCAAATAATGTTGCACAGAAGAGTTCGCTTTTTTTAATTGATGGTTAACTATAAGATATATTTGAAAAATTGCTGTATTATTATGAAAAAACATACATACATTTTTTGTAAAACTTACCCGAATTCACGCAATCACAAAATCAAATGTCAATAGTGAAAAAAATTATAAATTAGACAACCGAGTCAGTAATGCCAACGCTTTTTTTAGTATGAAGAAGTTTACAATATACTACTATTACAAGTGAAAACTGTAGAATATGCAACATTCTTCATGAGTTAAGGAGCCGATTTGTCATGCGGGAAAGAGTGAGCTGCTTTATTACAGAACCTTTTATTATTGAATCATGATACGTACATATGTATGTAAAATAATAGTTGTTTAATAACTTCAAATTCTTATTATTCTTATTTTAAAGCAAAATTTGTGACCCGAAATGTTAAAAAGACGAGTAAAATCGAATTTTATCTCCTTAGCGATTTTTGTTGTAGATGAACGCGTTCGTTCAATCACAATACAATTGCTATGCTTTTTCATAAATCCACTTCAAAGTACCAAGAAGTCTTTAAAATCATTTTGAATTTAAAATTTAAAATCTTTCTCATGGAGAACGAACATCATTGAACAACTAAAAAGCGAATGAAAGCAATTAAAAAATTTCAAAACCTAGCAAAAACAGAATTTATAATAAAATTAATATAATTTTTCAAAAAAAAATTCATATATTAAACTTTATTAATATATTTTTCAGTGATTAAGGATCCTGCGCTCCGACAAAATTTGATTAAAGTATCTTATTAGTAAGAAATAAAATTTGAAATTAAAAAACTCAAATGTATTGAGTTATTTCAGATATTTCAGTTATTTCAGAAAATTGTGTAATAAAAATAGAAACGTCTGTGAAATACATTGGATGGTGTTTTTTTAATTAACATAGATGTCCCTTTTCTGTAAGAAAATAGTTTAAACAATTGACCGCTCTACATTTACGCCAAAAAGGCATTTACTAATTTAATTTTAAAACTAGGTTATATAACAATTTAAACCAATCATTATATTTAAATTCAACTAGCTTACATTCAAATTTTTTAATAATTGTGCTGCAACCAGGCATCGCTAGGAAAATAATATATTTGGTTGGTATTTCCTCATTTTTAATTTTTTACTCATTTTTTTTCCTTTGAAACGTTAAAATTGAAAGTGTACTTCCTATACCCAACGTTTCTTTGGGCTGTGTTATTTCTAATAAAAGTATGTATGTTAGACCAACAACTTAAAATTCAAATATCGGCAAAATTCCTCTCTGATGTTATCCGGGCGGTAGCGACCTGGTATCTTTCATACAACAGTAATTGTATGCGAATAAAAACGATACATTCTTCATTTTGGAAGACAATTTTCTCGAAAGCTATATTTACTGCATGATGCAATATTGAAAGGTGTTGCACGTTGGCATTTTCTTGCTCTAAATCAGTCATCTTGAACGCTCTTGTGAACTAGAAACTGTGTTGTTCCTTTGCAGAATTCGGTTACAAGTTTTGTAAAAAAAATGTTGAATTGTAGCAGAAAATTAAGTTTTTCATGTGAAACTTATAATATGGATTATCGATTGTTTTGACATTTTTGATAATTTTTCTCATTTGTTTGAATTTGAATAAGTTTTTGTAAAAATTGTCAAGTATTTGTATAATGAAACACTATTTGTTAAATTATTAAGTGAAATAAAGCTCTGGGGTTTATTTCGAAAGACAGGATAAACAATTTCATTGGCATTTCCAATGCATTATCTTATTGGCAAGAAAAAAAATATTCATTTTTTGATAAAGTATCAAAAATAGTTCTCCATAAAATCTTCGTCATAGAGAACTCCTATTTCTCAAAAGCCGCCTTCAACCGACTCGATCGTCTCGTCATCGTTAATTTTTCGTTTTCTCCACTCGTCTTTGGAACAAGCTAATTTTGTATTCAATTTAACCTATGGATGTTGTATTCTAATAATTATACCATAAAGGCTAATGGAACTCCATGGGCCTGTATATTTATGCTTTTTCAGTTATCAATTAGTATATATTTCTTTCATAAAAATCTGTTGAAGATCAACAAAATATGCTTTGTGTTTTTTGTATACTTGTTAAAATATTTTAAAATAAAAGTTCATTAGTTCGAGAGAATTCAATCGATACGTTTCATATTATCCAACAGGTTATGGGCACCTCAGCTTTGAATTAAAAATCAATTTCAAAAAAAAAAAAAAAAAAAAAAAAAAAAAAAATTTTTTTTCATTTTTTCCGCGGTACATAAAATAAAAAATTTTAAGATGTCTTCTATTTGCCAAATAGAGAAGCTTAATGATTCCAACTACGAATCATGGAATGTACAAATGAAAAGCGTTCTTGTACATTTGGAGCTGTGGCAAATTGTAAGCGGAAGAAGCGTGAAGGCGCAATGTCTAACTGCGGAAGCAAAAGCAAAGTGGGAATCTCAGGACGAGAAAGCGGTGGCTTCTATAATGTTAAGCGTAAATCCAACGCAAATAAATCACATAAAACATGCGAATTCATCCGCTGCTGCTTGGAACGTTCTGAAGGAAGTTCATCAGCCAAGAGGACCAGCCAGAAAGGTAGCCTTATTTAAGGATTTGCTGAACCACAAAGTTTTAAACTGTGAAAATATTACATTATACGTCAACACATTTGTGGACATCGTTGAAAAACTCAATGAAATTAATGTCAAGTTACCAGAAGAGCTTTTGGTCATCATGATGCTGTCTAATCTGCCGAAGTCGTATGAGTCATTTATAGTCGCGATAGAGACGCGAGATATCCTGCCAACGTTGAGCGCACTGAAGGTGAAGCTGATGGAAGAAGGCAACAGGAAATGTGGACTGGAACGAAATGCAGACGATTCTGGCGAGCAAGCTTACGTAGCGCGTAACAAGGGTGAAAGAACAACAGACAACAAGAAGTTTACGAGGAATAAAAATGTAAGATGTTTTAACTGTGGTAAGAAGGGACATTTTGCGGCGAACTGCAAGGACCAAAGAAAAAAGAAGTCAACGGAAAGAAGGGATGATGAGAAAATGTTTTCTATTCTCGCATCAGCGCAAGATAAATCGATTGGTGAAGGGGCTTGGTGCATTGATAGCGGAGCGACATCGCATTTGTGTTGCGATCGTAATTTGTTTGTAACATTTGAGGAACACTACGAAAAAATCATGTTAGCAGGTGAGAATTTCATTGAAGCTAAAGGTTTAGGAAATGTGGCGTTGAAAGCGGAAAAATTCAAGGTGACGTTAGCAAATGTTTTGTATGTACCAGGTATGCAAATCAATTTTATATCTGTAAGTAGAGCTGTAAAACAAGGAAACACAGTAATTTTCAACAACAGTCACGCAACTGTTAAAGACAAATTTGGTCAAGAAGTTATAAAGGGGAAGCATACAAATAATCTTTTTATGGTCGTTGACCAGAAAAATAAAGTATTTGGTATAAATACTAATAATAAAAATGCAATGAAGTGGCATAATCGTTATGGTCACTTAAATTTTTCAAGTTTGAACATAATTGCAAAAAATGAAATGGTTCATGGTTTGAATATGAAAGGTTTTTCGAATGAAATGCAATGTAGAACTTGCATGGAAAGTAAAATTTGTACTAAATCTTTCCCGAAATCTCGAGAAAATAAATCAAAGGATGTATTAGACGTCATTCACACTGATGTATGCGGCCCAATGAACAAGAACTCTTTAGGAGGCTCGAGATATTTTGTGACTTTTATTGATGACAAATCGAGATTTATTTATGTTTATATCATTAAATCAAAATCAGAAGTTTTTGAAAAATTTAAGGAATTCAAGTCGCTTGTAGAGCGCAAAACTAACAAGAAGATAAATATTTTGAGAAGCGACAATGGTACCGAGTATGTTAACAAGGAATTTGATATGTTTTTGAAAATTAATGGAATTCAAAGGCAATTAACAGTACCATACACACCACAACAAAATGGTATAGCTGAACGAGCAAATCGTACTTTAGTTGAAATGGCTAGAAGCATGCTGGTTTATGCAGAATTAGACGAATATTTTTGGGCGGAAGCGATAATGACAGCAGCTTATTTAAGAAATAGATCACCAACTAAAATAATTGAAGAAAAAACTCCATTTGAGGTATGGACAGGCAGAAAACCTAGTGTTTGTCATTTAAAAGTATTTGGATCACTTGCAATCGCACTAGATAAAAAAGAAAAACATAAATTTCGTCCTAAAGGAAGAAAATATATTTTTATTGGGTATTCGGAGACATCCAAAGCTTATCGTTTATTTGATCCTATCAGTCGTAAAGTTATTGTGAGTAGAGATACTGCATTCATAGAAAATGCAAAAGACTTTAATCGAAACCAAATAAAAGGTGATAACAAAGAGTACGCTACATGGAATGATAGTGATTTTACAAGAAGTATATCAGAAGAGAATATTGATGGAGGGGAGCAAATTGTTCCGTTATCGCAAGAAGACCAAAGGTCCATCAACATTCATGATAGTGTAGAAGTCTTAGACGAAAGTTTTATGGAGGAAAATGTTAAGAAAGGTCCAGGGAGACCTAGAATAATTCGCTCAGGTAGACCTGGTCGACCGCGAAAACAACCGAACATTTTAGGGGCTATGAGTTGTGATGAAAATATAGAGGTACCGCAAACGGTCAAAGAAGCAATTACTTCAAAATATTCTAAAGAATGGAAGGGAGCAATGGCAAAAGAGTATGAGTCGCTAATTGAAAACAACACTTGGTGCTTAATGGACTTACCGCGTAACCAAAAGACAGTGGGATGCAAATGGGTTTTTGCATTAAAATGCGACAAAGACGGCGCAGTCGAGCGATTTAAGGCAAGATTAGTAGCTAAGGGATGCAGCCAACAATATGGCGTCAACTATAAAGAGACATTTTCTCCAGTTGTTAGATATGAAATAATTCGAATGATAATTGCTTTAGCTGTAGAACATGAAATGTATTTACACCAGATGGACATATCAACAGCATACTTAAATGGAGAACTTTATTGATGAAAAATATCCGAATCGCGTACTAAAGCTAAATAAGGCTCTTTACGGTCTGAAACAGTCAGGTCGAGAGTGGAATGTAAAGTTAGATTCAGTTCTAAAATTAATCGGATTTTCTCCATGCGCAAGCGAGCCATGTCTATACATAAAGAAGAATCAGAAAGCATTAAGCATTATTGCAGTATATGTAGATGACTTGATGTTGGCTTGTACAGATAAGGATGAGTTGATAAGCATTAAAGCAAATATCGCTAAAAAATTCAAATTAGTCGATAAAGGACAACTTACTCATTTTCTGGGTATAGAAATTAGCCGCAATGGCGATCGAGGTGGAATAAGTATAAGCAACGAGCAATTTATTAAGAAACTACTAATAGAATATGGGATGGAAAATTGTAAGCCTGTAGCAACTCCTTTAGATGCTGGATTTCAAGTGAAATGCAATAACGAAAAATGCAAGCAAGTTAATAAGACAAATTTTCAGTCATTAATAGGATCTTTAATGTATTTAGCACTTGCAACGCGACCTGATATAATGCATTCTGTTTGTAAACTTTCACAGAGAAACACTGATCCTCATGTTGAACATGAAAATGCAGCGAAACATATTCTGCGATATCTTTCGAAGACCGCAAAGTACAAATTGCAATATAGAAAGCTAGGAAAACCAATAGAGGGTTACGTCGACGCAGATTGGGGTGGTGATACGATAGACCGAAAATCATTCACTGGATACGTTTTTACATTGGGAGGTAGTGCTTTTTCTTGGCAGTCTAAGAAGCAATCCACCGTCGCACTGAGCAGCACTGAAGCCGAATACATGGCTCTAACAGCAGGTGCAAAGGAAGCAGTTTACATAAGAAAACTTTTGGCCGAAATAGGTTTGCAATATGACAATCAACCGATGGTATTGAATGGAGACAACGTCAGCGCACAGCATCTCGTAAAGAATCCAGTATATCACGCACGCAGTAAACATATTGACATAAGATACCATTATATTCGAGAAGTTTATATGAAGCAAGAAATCGAACTGAACTACACTTCAACGAACGAGATGGTAGCTGATATTTTTACGAAAAATTTATCTAAAAATAAGCATCATAAATTTGTTGAAATGTTAGGCCTTTCTTAGTCTTATATTAAAACATTTTATTACTTCAATGTATGAAGTTATTGTTCATTTCAGTTATAATTAACATTTTAACTAGCAATTTAAGTACGAATTATGTTATTAATTTTTTTTGTCAGTTTTCATATACAGTTCATAATGTTCAAATCATTGTGGAAAAATTGTATGTAAAAATCTTCACTAATTTACAATTTTTCATTATTTCATCATGTATTTACTGCTCGAATCTGTGTTCTTGATAAATTGTCAAACATTTTCAAATATTCAATATTGAAAATTTATCTAGTTTTGTATTCTATTCAATAATAAAAAGCATTTTTCTTTGCTTAATTATTGACAAATTATAAACTTTTGAAAATTGGTAAATATTTAGTAATGTACCAAACACATAGGAATTGACAGTAAGAAATGGTTTTAACAAAGAAGGGGTTTTATAAAAAAGTTGATTTGTAGTAGTAAGTAATTGGTATAAAAACACAAATATTGCTCCATGTCCTTATGTATTTACATATGTACATATGTATGTATGTTAAAAAGAATTTCGATATAAATTTCGGGCATAAGAAGTTCGCTTACTAAGGCATGACTTAACTAATTTATTTGATCGATGATTGAATGATTGAATAATTGAATTATTAAAACTACGAAAAATCTTTCTTTCATCAAACTAAGATTCACAAACTTTTGTATTACGTACTTTTCAATTCCTTTTCAAGTTTCGGTTTTAGTATATTTCGGTAAAGAATCTCAGCGAAAAATATAAAGATAAGATTGTTATGACGAAAGTAACCACGACGAAGGGTTGTACAGATGAGAAAATGCAAAAATAATCTGATATACTAAAAAAATATTCTAGGAATATATGTATAAGTATTTTAACGGTTTGTGCAAGCACATCAAAGTTTTTTTCAAAGCACGTTTAAAAAAATTTAACTAAGCGAAAAAATCATTGAATAAAATATCGTTTTCACTTTTATTTTATTTTTTTATAGAGTTACCATTTTCAAGAGCATTTCATGGCCAAAATATTCAAAATAAACTTTGGTTTGACCTCCATATTGTTGGGATTTACTTGAAAAGGAAATTTTATTTATTTTATCTATTTTAATAGGTGATAACCATTTTTAAAATCAAATACACAAGAAGCTCTTGAAAATTAAAAAAAAAAAGTGTGCTAACCTGAACTTGAAAAGTCTCGCGATCTTATTTAAAGAAAGCTTTGAAGTATTTTACTTTCAGTGGAAATGTATTTGTACGTACGTACGAGTTGTCTTCGAAAAGTAGGGTGGATTTAAAAATTTCGCGGGCAACATACAAAAGAAACGGCAATTATGTTTCAGCCACCATATTCAACGGATTTGGTCCCCTGCGACTTTTTCTTATCGCCAAAACTTAAAAGACCTATGAAAGGCCGGAGATTTGCAAAATAAAGTCAATTTTCTTTATGAACACACCTCGTACATACAAATTGTATGTGAAAAATGGAATCAAGTGCTTTTAGAGCTTGAAATGACATTGTTATTGACATTGGCGAACGGTTAGTCTGCGCTAAGTAATTCGTAAATTGATGAATAAATAAATTTTTTTTTTCATAAATATATAAAGTCACCTTACTTTTTGAACACACCTCGTATGTATGTAAATGTTATTTGCAAAAATATGTAATAACAATTAAAAAATAGTAAATTCCCTCATGTCTTATTAAAAATAGTATATTATAAAGTTATTCAACGACTATTTAATTTTTTTATTTTTCCAAAAGAAATTAAATTTAAAACCCGGCAGTGAGCCTCGTCAAATGTGGGAAAAATTTCCAATTGCAATCAATTTCTCAATATACGTATTCAATGTGACAAATGCTGAAGAAGTACAAAATGGTGGCAAGCCGCATTTGCAAGAAGTCGGACCGTTTGTGTTTGAGTGAGTGTCAACAAATTGCATACCTTCACCTAAATACTCGTACATACATACATATGTACGTCATACACATATACTAAAATAAAATTAATTTTTAATTTTAAAGAGAATGGAAGGATAAGTACGATTTGGAGGACATTGAGGAAGAGGACGCCGTTGTCTACAACATGCGCAATACATTTATTTTTAGACCTGATATGGGCCTAAGCGGCGACGAAGTAATCGTTATGCCGCACCCACTAATACAAGTAACATTCGTTGCTTACATTTTTAACTGCAATTATCTACATAATTTTTTTTTTCAAGATTATGGCCATCGCCGTTAAGCGCGACAAGGAAGTTATGATCAATATGATTGCCGAGGGTATTGAGGCGCTCTTCAAACCCACTACACCCTTCGTCCGTGCACCGTTTATGGATATCTTCTTCAGGGGTATTGACGTGGATTGTTCGGTGGATCATTTTGCTGCGACGGCGATATGTCTGAACTTCCATACTGGCGCTGTTAAGGGAGCGGTGAAAGTAGATGAAACACATTTCAAGTTTTCACTAATGGGTGGGGTAAGTTGTGGATATTAATACCAAATAAATATGTTTTTATAAAAACAGATAAAGTAGTTTAGGTCATACGAATATCTAAGAAGTGTATTATTTCGTTTTCTATACAAAATATTAGGCTAATCACACTGATGCCGGGCGCTATAAAGTCGCCAGAGGCGTCAAAGTTAGTCACGATATTGGACGTGTACTTGAATTTGACGACGCCGAAGAGTTGAGCGTTTGGGATGGTGATAATTGTAATCGTTTTCGTGGCACTGATACAACCATTTTTGCGCCACTAATGAAACCCGAAGAGGGTCTCTGGTCCTTTGCCGCTGATCTTTGTCGGTCGCTGGGCGCTCAATTTGAGAAGAAGACCAGCTATGCTGGCATACCGGCATATTTATATACGATGGATTTAGGAGATCCAAAGGTATGCAAGCATTTGCGATTAATGTTAAGGAAAGCTTTCTTCTTTGTGTTTTTATTTTCAGAATGAACCAGAGAATCAATGCTTTTGCAGAAGTTATCCAGACGATTGTCCACCCAAAGGAACTATGGACCTAACACTGTGCAATGAGGCGCCTATGATTGTTTCGCTGCCACACTTTTTCAGAGCCGATCCGCAATTGGTGGCGGATGTTGAGGGTCTGGATCCACAAGAGGAGAAGCACGGTGTATTTATTATATTCGAAAGGGTGAATATATTGGATAAAGATCAGTGCTATGTACATATAAGAACCTGAACCAACTTTAAAACAATTAAGTTTTCGATTAATTCAATGAAAGATTCATATTTAGAACAAAGTAGCAGTGAACTTGTTACAGTAGATTTAAGCTCCAAATCGAGCTCAAATTTAAGTATCCGTACAAATGTTGCAAAGACGAAAGTGAAGACGGGAATTCGCCTATCGATAGTCATACATCTATTAAATTTTTATTAAGTATCCTCAAAAAGAAAATGTTTCTTATATTCAAAATTATTTCTGTTTGTGCACCCAGCGGTGATTTTAGCTTACATTTTTTTTGAAGATAGTTTTATCATAAGAATACTCTACTTTCCATTACCTTTTAGAATTCTTAGTCTTCTTAGTCAGCGAAATGCTACGAGCCGATAAAGAAATTACCATGAGTTTATTACAAAATTGAAAAGACGGCTAATTGAAATCTCCGAGAAGTGGTTTCGAGTTAAAATATTCTTAAGTCTTCCAAAAGATGAGCAGCTGTGATAACAAGGCCTCAATATCTTTCATATAGCTATGGCAGGAGATTGACAAGCTCTCTTCAGTGACAATAATTCACTCCCATAACAGAAATACCTTACAATTGTGCATCCAAATTGGGTAGATACTATTATCAAAATTAGACGACTATCTTTAAAGTCTCTTCCGCTACTTCAATGCGCTTTGTTGAGGACCCCACCTATTTAAAAGCAAAGTTTTGGTTAAACATCATCCCAGTGATTATTCAGTTAGATATCTGCTATAAATTTACATATATAGGTAATTATTTAGACACTTCATTGCATTTTTTTGAAGTTTTTATGCTTTGTAATTGGGATTATATTTCCCCAATTTCAGTAAAAACTATTTACTTTTTTCACATTACAGATATCAGGCACGCCCTTATCTGCTGCTAAACGCCTACAATTTAGTCTCTCAATGATGCCTGTGCCCGAGGTGGAGGTCATGAAAAAATTGCGTACCCTCACTATGCCACTCTTTTGGGTCGAAGAGTCAGCGAGCTTGGATAAAACATGGACGGATATGTTGAAGAAAAAGGTTTTCTTGTGAGTGTCAAATTTGCTTAAAGCTAACGTCTATCGATTTCTTACAAATATTTTCGCGCAGAGTTATCAAGATCAACAATGTCTTTAAATGGATGTCGACAGTTTTGGGCAGCTGCGGCCTACTTCTCAGTCTCTATATGCTTTATGGTAATAGACAAATCACAACAACAAATGTTACACCAACAACTGATGTCAATACTTTCGATAAACATTAGCACATATTTTCAAATGATTTAAACTCAGATAATTAAAGAATTATTGAATGTATGTATCTAGTATCGTATTGTTTAAAATAAAGTAGTTGTAGTGCATATAAACATGTACATGTACATACATACATACGTACGTACATTTATTAAATTAGCTTAACAGTAATAAAACTGTATTGGTGACGACCTTTCTGAAGGAATGAACAGTTGTTTTGTTTCTCATCGAAAGTCTGAAGTTCTCGTAATTGCTATTTAGGTGTTACAACGATAATTTGCCATACTTATCGTATTATTAATTGGATGAAACAGAAGAATGAAATTGAACTTATTATTGCCCTATTACTTTGTATTAGTACTCGTATATATCTTTAGAAAATTATTTGCCATGTCAAGACTTAAGGAATTTTGCACGGTTGAAGAGTTGAAGGTTGAAAAATCGCATAGGCGTTACTGTGTTAGGTCTTGAACAATTTTCAAGTGAAAACTTAAAACATTTTCAGTTGTTTCATAAGTTTCACATCCGTCAAAAGCACATGCCATTTACTGAAAATATTCTAAATGAGTTCTCTGAAATTAGCACTAATGACATAGTCAAGCGTTTATTCAAGTGCCTAAGGATATAGAAGTAAAGTGAAAACAAAATTTGACTGAAAAAGTACAAGTAAAAAAAAAAAAACTTAACAAGCTTTAACTCCAATATTTAAGAAGATACTTATGTAGATGGTATTATATGTTTCAATAGCATATATTTTCAATAAAATTTTAAAGTTTTTTTTAGAAATTCTAGAAAATTGTTTGGTATGCAGTGTTGAAGCACACAATTTTAATACAAAAATGTTACTTTGCATTGATATTTGGCAATTTTTTAAAAATTTGATATCGCAAACCCATTTCAGAAAGGGCAAATAGCAACTATGTATTTATCTGTTGCTTGGAGCTACAATTAATTCCATTTCACTTTATTTTTATGTTTTTAGTGTTGATTTGATTACTCAAGGTGCAGAGCACGGAGGCACGCAAAGACTAAGAACAGGTCTATTGTGATATTAATTTCCTCAAAAAGCTAAATTAGAGGTTTCCTTCAATTTTATAATTTGTTCTTCGACACTTTTAAATCACATACAGATTTTAAGGCACGTTTCCTCCATAGAAACCATCAACCTTTTATATCAGAGTCCTACTACGTATTGCTAAATAGTTGCCACAGAAACTGAGGTTCGTCCAAGAGTGCGCTTTCCCTCGTAACGTATTCTTGTCGTCGCGAACCCCATTTTATTGATGACTGCTGTGATTTAATTAGAGCTGTTACTTTATGTAACAATAGGCCCATCTGTCTGTCAGATAAAGTAGATCTGTATTTTTGATTTAAGTAATATTACCAAGAAATTCACTAGTCTCGCAAATTCCCAGGCATTCCACGAATATCGGTCTTACCGGGCACTACCACGATTAGGTTGGAATGGCGTGTATAGAATTACATACATATGTACTCGTACTTTCACTCGGAGACAAAATTGTTCATTATGTTGATGTTCAAGGGAAATTAAGGTAATTTTTCGTGACAATGACCTCCTAACTCCATCAAACCAAGAAAAAATGTGGAATAAGCCAGATCCGAAGCGCTTGCTGAACGGAACAGCGGCCGAGTCAAATATTTGAATTAAATATGTAGTCCTTTAATTTTCGTAACATAAAATGCTTACACCTACGAAACATAAACAAAACTGTCTTTTTTAATGTATTGCATTCTACTATTTGAAATAAAGAAACGCTTGGAATATTTAGTATCAAATTTTATTATTTATGTAAATACAAACAAACTGAGCTCAGAAACAAACACACAGACAAACCAAACACTTCAAAACTCGTCTTCACTTTGGTTTAGTTGTTATAATTATAACTTTTCTTCATTACTATGAAATGAAAAATAAAATATAAAAAAGACTTAGGTCAATATAAACAAAAAAATAAAACATACTAGACACTTAGGTTTGAAATTACGGCAGCTTTGAAATTTCTAACCTTTTCCCTTTTTTCCGGTCGCCAAAATTTTTTCATACACAATATATACATACTATGTTTTAAACATGTATAAATTAAATATGAATTTGCAGTTAAAATATTTACAAAAGTCTTTTCTACAAAACAGAAAAAGTCGAAAATATTACACACACACACTGTGAACAATTAATTAACACTGCGATCTCTTAGACTTGAAGAGTACAAGAAGTTGTAAATCAATATACATACATATATCACCAAGAATTATTTCACTTTATGCTTTCATTTAAGTTTTTTAACCTTCTCTTGTGCTTGACGTATGCTATGACGTATAACATCGGGACGAGAGAGTAAACGTTTCAGCAGATAACAAGTGAGATAGATGGCGCCCATATAGAGTGCGAGTACATCGACCAGATAGTATTGGATCCAACTGAAAAAAGAGAAAAATAAAATGAAATTAATGTTTCTGGTATTTTTTGGCGTTTATTTTATTTTTTTTACATCCTCATTAGGCTCTCTTCAAAAGCTAACCGGTCCCAAAGCTAAATCATTCTTATTGTTTATATAAGATGAAATTTGTTTGAATCAGAGAAACAGAATAATAATTAATTGATGGTGGAACTTTAAAAAAGTCATCAACATTTTTGGAAAGAATTAAAATTTTTGAGAGGAAATCTAGAAAGTCATCGAAAATGCTAAAAAATCGTTCTATAATTATTATAAGGGATATAAATATGTTTACGTCTAAAAAAGTTTTGTTTTTATAATAATTATATTGAAACAAGTAAGAAAATTTCGGGCGAAACCGATTTTTATATACCCTCGCGATATATTTTTGTAAGGTCGGTGACCCTGATTTCATACAATTCCCGCTTCTTTGTTTTAAATCGCAGCTAGTATTAAACTTTACAATATTTCTTCCAATAAATACTGAAAAACGAAGTTTTTTGCATTTAAAAAATTTCCGTTATATGGGAGGTGGGCGAGGTTATGATCCGATTTCAAAAATTTCCGTTATATGGGAGGTGGGCGTGGTTATTATCCGAAAAATTTTCTACGGTAATAATAGCGATACCATGAAAAATATGTCCACCAAGTTTTGTGACGATACCTTACACCGTTATTGAGATACAGAAATTTGTTCCTAAGTAGCGTGGCAACGCCCATTTTTCAAAATTTCAAAAATCTCTAATTTCTTAGTTTAAAATCGCTCCAAATACCAAATTTCACTTAATTTTCTTTAATGGATACCGGAAAATCGGAGTTTTTGCATTTTTCAAAAACTTCCGTTATATGGGAGGTGGGCCGATTTTTGACCGATCTTGACCATTTTTAATACCAACCTACCCTGTCCAAAGAGCAATCTATGTACCAAATTTCATTGAGATATCTCAATTTTTACTCAAGTTATTGTAACCACGGACAGACGGAAAGACAGACATCGACTATTTTATGCTGTTACAAACAACCGTTATGCGAACAATGTTATAATAACCTGGTGTACAAGTACGCTCGGGTATAAAAAAATTGTAAGTTTATAATTTAAATAAAGTTATTAAATTATAATGCAGAACGTGCTGAGGACCATTACGTGACTAGTTTGGTATATTTTTAATAAACTTTTG
This sequence comes from Philophylla caesio, assembly GCA_963971545.1. NCBI lineage: Eukaryota > Metazoa > Arthropoda > Insecta > Diptera > Tephritidae > Philophylla > Philophylla caesio. The sequence goes on along the minus strand of OZ020606.1, from coordinate 94,857,016 downwards.
TTACTTTTTAAATCCTTTTTTAAAATGGAGTTTCTGCTTATTGTTGTCAAGAGTACACCTACAGCAGACTCTTTAGATGCCTCCTTGTCTAACTGCCTGTACACACACGAAGAAATACCCGCTTCTCAAGCAGGTGTCTACCAAATATCCAGGCTTCTCATACTGAGAAGCGTTTTTACTCATTAACGATCAGAGTGCTCTGAAAATTTGGAAACTGGTTCAATCCACCATTTTTTGTTTTTCTTTTAATCAGCAACTTATTTTATGCTTGTAAAGAAATGACAACGACACCAGTGGTAGCAACATCAATCAGAGTCGTGAGAATTTTAATTCCGACGTCTCAATGACTGGTAGCATAGCAGCTATTTACCTCAAATTTCTAGCCGGCGACTGTAGGTGGTAGGCTCCTTTGTGCCGCAACACATATTCAGTCCAGTAGATGGAGGTCTCCAGTGGCGTAGTACGCTGGTCAGTCAGCAATTTTTGACGAAATCTGCAAAGAAAACAACATTACAAAACATTCAAAAATATTTTATGTTACACAACTTTTTACTCACCTCGCCGCCTTTCTGTATTGTGGATCATGTATGACCTTCATTATCGCCTTGTGGAGTTGACTAACTGTCAAAGTTTCCAACTGCAATTTAATTGCATAACCATCGACCTCGGCCTTGGCCGAGTTCACATCGTGATCACAGAATACTGGCATCGTAACTACGGGCACGCCATGATACACCGTCTCAAACATGCTTAACAAACCGCCGTGGGTAATGAAGGCGCGCAGCTTGTGATGTCCCAAGATGTCCTGTTGCGGCAACCAGCGACTGAGGCGGACATTCGGCGTTAAATCATGCATTTCCGAGGCGTCACCCTCGTATTTCCACAGAACGTGATAAGGCAGGCGTGCAAAGGTTTTCACTAATAAACGACGCAGCGACTCCGGCATATTCGCCGCCTTCACCGAGGAGCCCATGGATACGTAAATAAAGCCCGATTCACCAGCGGAAGCAATGAATTCCTCAAGATCCTTAGGCAGTGGTTTCGCGGGCTTACAATGAATGCAAGCAATCTCCGCGACATTTGGATTGAGTGCGCGTGGGTATGACACTACAGCGTGTCCATTCTGTAATATAAAGCTGACATTCTTCGAAATGTCATAGGGGTGCGGTATTTGCGTGCCAATCTGATTACGCAGCACACGATAAACCAGCGCCATAACAAACTGTGGAGTATCAGAGTTTAGGTAAAATATATATATAAAAGCACGATATACAAATATTTTTTGCCATTACCCTATGCATAACATCCTGAAAGACTTGTATGCCTGTGTTTACAGCGCGTTGGAAAATGTTCATTGTGTCGGTGAAGCCGGTGGAGAAGTTCGGCGTTATCGCATATGAGCCGGCATTGCCAGACTTCGCCAGACTGCCGGTGTAGAAACCCACTGTGTTCATGTACATGAAAGGAATTTTATAATGATGAACCATGCCGAGTGCACATTCTGGGAATGCGCCATCCAAGATGGCTAAGTCAAAGTGACGATTCATAAGCTCCTTAGTTTCGGCATCCTCCAACATAGCGTCGCAGGACTAAAAAAAAAATAAGAGAAAATTATTAGAAATTGTTAACATTAAATAAAAACTGTGAAAAAACAAAGAAGAGAAAATAGTTTTTAATATAAAGCATCATTAGTTTTAATAAGATAAAACGAATCTTTAGTTATTATGCCTTGTGTCTTTTTTATAGCATATCCCAACCTGTTTCACCGAACTCTTCTGCGTAATAAGCTTTCTGTTGAACCAGCAATAAAACAACCATAGTTTTTAGCATGCGAAGTGGTGGAACTTTTAATCTCAGCCAAAATCGAAATATGATCCCTGAAAATATGTTTCATACTAACACCATATCGTTCCTCTTCTAGCTTTGCCACCTTAGTCTCACTTTAGCGCGCCACATATTCGTTTTTTTTATGCCGATATCCCGATCTGCACTCCTCCCAGTTATCGACATAGTTTTAATATCTCTTATTCTAAAATGAAACCTTTCAATTGTGATTACAGTCATAATAACATAACATAAAGCACACAAGAAAAAATAAGACCACACGCTTAGGACTTCTAATGCAAGCCGACAGAAGGATTTGAAGACGGAGCCGAAATTCGTTTAAGAGCGAAGGACTTGAGTCCACTTGCCGTTTGTAGTTGAATCGAGAGAAAGGAGCAGCTCGCGAGCTGCGAGTATGCTGAGCTCCGTTGAAACTGCCTGGGCTGTTTTAGTGTCAAATGAATATGCAATAAGTGTTGTAGTTGTAAGCCTCAAATCTCTTAGCTTACATCAAAGCTTCATTCATCATTACACCTTAGTATACGCAACTATTTTCACTATTCAATTCTTAGTAAAAATCCAAATTGAAACACCTAACACGTAATGTTGAGCAAATGCTTAGCAGCGGTTTAACTCAATTGAACGTGCCAACCTTGAGACGTAACAAGGCATTTGCTGCAATAATAAGTAATAAACAAACAAAAAATGTCATGTTGTTACATTAATTTGCAAATGTAAATAAAGCGAATGTTTTGCAATTGCGGGTGCATGTAGGTGTTGCAGACGCCAGACAAATGTCTTGCATCAAAAAAGCTATAGAGCACAATTTAGTTGCTTAACTACATAAATTCCAATACATTGTCAGAGGTTTACAATGAATTATAATTTTAAAATTTATGTCTATTGATATTTCGGTTTTATTTTGAAATGTTTTCACTATTAACCGCCATACTAAATATGTAATAACAGCGCTGAATATTAATTTCTAACAATGGCTGTAGGTACATAAAAAGTTTTCAATGCGGGTAAGTTGCTATTTTCATGTGAGTTTAAAAAGCGTTTAGTGACAGAACTAAACTCATCATTAGCGATACATAAATATTAGTAATTTCCGTAAACAATTATTTATAAATTATATGCAATAATTTACATCAATAAACGTTGGAGCAGTTAAATACATTTTTTTTAATTCCATGGCGTCATATCGGTTATGTATACTCGTATAATATTTTAAATTTTATAATTCGCAGTCAAAAAAAAGTTAAACGTTATGGCGTAGTTATAGTCAAGATACTGTTGGAAAACCTATATACATGTAATTGTAAAATTGTAGTATTTTTCCTATTAAAAATGGTTTGTATAGATTGATAACAGACGCTGGAGATTTTAACAGAAATTGTAGTTATGGTTTTGTTTAAATGAAACGGTCTCCACATACCGATGAATTTCAACAATTTATTTTTCTTTTATTTAATCTCTATTAATGTTCAATTAAGCAAGTTAATGCTGTTATAAATATCAACGGTAATTTGTAGCCACTTTAAGCTTGAACTAAAATTGTCTTGACTATAAAACTGTGTACTCAAAAAATCGAAGAAAAAATCTAAAATTTTTTAGATGTAACTTAATTTTGTACATTGTTTTAAACTTGGATTTATAAGATTTTTTTTTAATGTGAACTGTATTTTAGATAAGAATAATTGGATATAAATAAAAGTGATACACATATTCAATATGAATATTTCACTATTTTACTATTTAGATGAAAATTTTTATAGGGTCTCATCAAAAAAATTCACTTACAAAATTTTGGTGCACTCAGAAAACTCAAATTAAAGAATAAAAAAATGTTTAAAAACTATTTACCTGAAACGCATAACGAAACGCATCCCAAAATGATAAAGGCATTTCACCAGACATTCGTGATCCTAATAAATCCCAATTTGTGTAGTTGTGGATATACTCAACCAGGCCAGCTGGCGTAATCTCGTGCAACCCGTTTATATGATAATCAGATGGGAAGCCATTCAGAAAAGTAATGTTGTGACCTCTGAAAATGATAGCACAAAATTTTTATTATCAAAATATATGTATACTCGTGTGTGAGTTTGTTAAAATAGTGAATAGTGAATAATAAAAAGTAAACCTAAGAATGCAACATACAATAAGTTGGTGTCCCAAGATAAGGCCATAATTGAAACTGTATAAAATATTTTATCTGACGCTGCATAAAAATAATAAGTTTTTGGACAGGCGTGGATATTGAGTCTTAATGTTTGAATATGTTATAAATGTTAGGAGTTTCCTTGATTAACGATAAATTTTAGTAGCAAAATTGACTGGCAAGCCACCGCAAAGTTTGAATATTAAAAACTATTTTTTTTGTGATAATTGCTGGTAGCGGAGATTGATTAAAAATATCTTTAATAATAAATTTCGATGTTATGTACTTGCATATATAATTTTGATATAGTTTTTATTTTATAAATTTAATATTTGATTATAGTTTTCTGAACAACAGTGAAACTAAGAACTTTTTTAGAAGAAATAACCTTTCAATGGCGTAATTTTTGACTGCCTAGAAAATTGTGAAAAAATATTTAATATCAAAAATGAAATTATTTATAATGAAACATTTGAAAACATTATTAGAATTACACTTATGTGGCATTCCATTTCCATTTGTTCCGCTAGTCACGCCAGAACTTGACAAATTGGAAACTATACGTAAGGCATCGAAACGGTTAAATGACTAATGTATGAAAAGTTCATTGTAGATATTATTTAAATGAATGTGACTGGTGGAAAACTAAAAAATCTTAATTTTTTTTATCTTGGCGCACTTAAAGATGAACTTTATTGTATTGTAAAATATATTCTATACTTTTACTATTAAAATGTATATTGATAAAGACTTTATAAAAATATTAAAAAATATTGATAATTATTCTTTGTGACGGTCTCAGAGTAATTATTTAGCAAATGTACAACTTTCTTCAAATTTATTAAGTGTAGTCAGTTGCAGGCGGCTTTTCATTGAAATTGGTTCTTTATATTTAATTTTAAAATGTACGTCGTTTTCCTCTTTTAATGTAAGCAACATTGACAGAAGATTAAGTAGACTTTCAAGTAGAGATGATTATAAATAAATTTTTAATGTATACATTTTTTTTTTTAAATTCTGTCTATACTATTAAATGGTACTATATCTTTCTTGCCAGTTTTTATTTCAATGCGGAAAATTACTTAAAAAAAGGTTTAAAATTTCTTAAGCAAAAATTTATTAAGGTGGAAGTGCTACTTGAGCAATTTACATGAGCGTTTATGTAAAACAATCATTTTTTACCATGGAATACTTTAGGTGTTATTTCTTTTTGATACATTTGTATGAACTTATTTTAATTTATGCTATGGCACACACCTTAATTTCACTTTAAATAATTTCGTTTTTTATTTTATAATAGCACTTGACTTGCCTGTGTATCAGTCCTTTCGCCAATTCCCAGAAAGGTATTTTGTGCGATTTAGTACCACCCATTGTGACCATTAGTATATCAGCAGCCATAACGTTGGCAGCGCAAAGCAGCAACGCCGCACCGTACCACAAGCGTTTCGCCATGTTGAAATCTAGCATGAGCAAGAAGAAATATAGATGTATATATTTAGTAAGTATATTTTACCAAGTTTTAAGAGAAAAAAATGCTTTATTGAAGTGTTCAAAGAAATCAAAGCACAAACTGACGAAATATTAGCGCCATCGCTGCCCTTTATAGACTGGGAGTGGAGTGCGTATTAAAATTAGCAATCAAGCAGTTAATGGTACTTTAAAACGATTGATTGCTGAAAGATAAATAATTTGTAATTATATATGCGTTTAAAATGTTTCTACGTTAAATAAAAGTAAACAAATTTATCAGATATTCTCACACGTTTGTAATATTTTGAAATGTATTTATATTTCGCATTTTGCTAATCGGCTTGTATTTTATATATATGTTTGGTTCTATATTCTGACTTCTGTCGACTTTGGTTATAATTACAATAATACTCGAACATGGCCAGCTTTGTGGGGAATCCACCTAAACGACAAGTGACGCAAGCAAAATAGCGAAGCGTTCCCATTTAAAATTTTTTATGCGCAAGCGTGTCAATGGGCAGTGCCAAAGCGATATATTTGAATAATAAATAAAGATGTAAAAAAAATATACACTAACGAGTAAGTTCCACAAACAAAGGTGGACAAATAAGAAAAGATTTCGTAGCAGGTTATTGGCTTTTGACTTAAATTGATTCATAGTTTTCTTTCGATGCAATTAGTTATAATAAAATAATTATTTGTTTATCAATGTAAAACTCATATTTAAGTTTTCGAAAAAATGAAACAAAAAGAAATAAAATTTTACAAAATTTATCTTTAGAAGAAAAGGATTTTTTTTTTGCGTCAATTAATGATTCTGTTTTTTAGTTTTCGCGAAATCGCACAACAAATAAAACTATCTGACTGAGGCGGTTGTGAACGTTTGGTAAACGCCGAAAACTGTGTGAAAATGCGCCTAATATAAGTTATTTAAAAGATAGATAGAGAGAAAAACGACACTGAAGACGGCACCACGCCAAAACCGGTTGGTCTTAAAACCAAAATTGACAAGGGACGACGGAAAATCGTTCCAAAATTCAGTTGATTCCTACCCTGTCGAAAACTTCAACAACAACAAAACATAAAATAGTTTTCTCAAATTTCAAAAAGTTTAATTTGATTTATAAAAAAAAACAACGAACATTGAGAAACTATAATTTTCTCACATCTTTTTCAAAATTTTACGTTTTCATGGTTTTATTTCATTTAAAAATCGTACACCTCTAAAAACGAGCATTGCTTCTACCAAAAATGATGGGTTAAGTTCAACCATGATTAAATTTTAAGGTATTTCAAAATTCCTTGAACTTCTCTACCGAATTCAATTTTATTATTATTTAATTATTTTAAACTGCCACGCAGAATACTATGGACAAGCAGCTCCTCGAGAATAGCGAAAATTTGCCAATATAGAGATCTGGAATTTATTAAGTAGAATATATCAAATAATTATATAAATAAATGTCTAAGTTTTGAAATAAATTTATCAATTATTTAATTGATTGCCGATACTCAAACTTTTCAACGTGCATTATTTTAAATGTAAACTTATAGACGTTTCAAACAGGGTAGGAGTAATTTATATTTTCTGAAAAGTTCTTTGCTTTCGAAAAACGATACTAAAGATGGCACATCTCCGAAAAGGGTTTGTCTTTAAACCAAAAATTTTTCTTTTGTACTCGTATAAGTAATTTACCAGTTAATGAAACGGCGAATGAGCTTACAAGAGGAGAGCATTCACTTCGCTTTCGTCACAATTCACAAAACAGACTCTGTCACAAAGATCTTACTTTATACAAAATTATCGAGTCCAAGGTCTTGCAGAGACGATCTATGTATCTACTCAACAAACTATTTTATGTATTTTTCTTCGTACTTTGGTCAGATTTACCTTGCTACGTTTAATTGAAAACACAATATCAATAATTGTAGTAACTTTCTTCTGGAAGGATTGTAGACGTCAAAGGGTAACTTTTTTAACAATTTAGATACTTAAATTTCCATTTTGTATTTTAAGAATAAAAGGTAAATGAGAACGTTGACAAAACTTTTTTTTTTTCATAGTTCAAACCACTTTTTTGTCAAGCTGTGCACTCTAACCTTGGCAACGAGCTGAGCTTATTTCACCAACACGACACCTGCCACAACATTCTACCTTAGTATTTTTTTAATCGACCGTGACCATATTGAAACGCTTTTTAGATTATTTTTAATTTGTCATCATTTTTTGCTTGTTTTTATTTACCATGTTGCACTTGTTTAGCCCGATTTTGCAGCTTCACTTAACTCTATCGACAACAATAAAAAATTGATGTGGCAATTAAAAAATATTTGAGCACTTTTTAGTCTAGCACCGATTTGCACCAAATACATTCATACACATTTGTGCATAACATACTACATTCTTAATTAAACATATGTATATACTTATATGTATAAACCAGCATATATGTATGTATGTATGTATGCATTTAATCAAGTGGCCAACTTATACCGAAGTCATTGCCCGCGGCAGTGTTGGTTCATGGTTGAGCACAATCTTGCTGCAACTGCAATTCACTGCACTGAATATATTTTGATTTCGTATGTAACTAAATTAGTTGATTTTCTAAAGATTAAAGTGCTTAAAACGCACGCACACACACAAAATATTTGAGCGAAATCGCACGAGTCAAGGCTTGAAATTTACCTGGGTTTTTTAAGTTAATGCTTGGTATTCTCTAAATAGTATGTGGTTTAGCTTTAAGAAACTATTTAGAAATCTAAGTTGTAATAACCTTGTATTGTGCTCATAAAATTAATTGGTCACAAATGTGTGCACTTTAATTTATTTAATGCCAATAACTTCTTGTTGAACTTTTTTAAATTAAATCTTACTATTTTTGAAATAAAAAAAAACTATTCGAAATGACTTCTCCTAATAGCACTCGTATGTAAAATGAGTAAATCGTTAAATGAGTGAACATCTGATTTTATATGTATTTTCAACTTGAGCCGTTTCAGAAACTTTAGCTACTTTTTCACAGTTCAATTTGCATGCAAATGTATGTTTGTACTTCTGTGCTTGTGCTCGGCATGCCGGCTATTACGTTAAATGTTATGTGTTCAAAACAAATCTTCTAAAAATCACTTTCCATAAATACCGTCAACAATGCATATATTACTGTAATATCTTTTCTCACGCGTTTACAAAAAAAAATGTGGCCTAAACCCGTCAATCTAAAAATTATATAATATAAGCGCTTTCATTATCACATTCGTTCCGGAAAACTTGGAATGAATCAATTGTTATGTTGTAAAGAGTTTGAAAATGGGACAATCAGGTAAGTGCTTCATATTAAGAAATATTGACAAAAAGATAAATTGGAAGAACCGCAACTAAACTTTTCTGTCGACGTTGTTTACATACTTTAGAGGAGTTACCTTTTTCGCATATCAGATATTTAGAATGCTTTTGATTAAAATTCAGTTTTATCTGAATCATAATAGATATTCATATTTTATATTGAACTATTAGTTTTTTGTCTTTTTAAGAGAAATAACTTTTCTTTGTGATTAACTAATTACGCGTAATTGTGCCCCTTTTCCAAATTTTTCGAAATTTTGTATATTAAAAAATATGATGTGGAAACACTATCAGCGCACGACAGCCGCATGTGTTTTTCATGTAACGAGTGGACGAGATTTTTTCGCTGAAAATCAAAAATTAACGGTAGTTTATGTTCACTTGACACTTGGCAATAAAGCTGCATTCTGAAAAAATCTACAAATTTTATTTTTAAGTTTTTGAAACTTTGTTATGCCAGCTTTCAACTACGGTTTCCAGAGATAACCGCCGCAAACCCTGGCTATCCAGTTATCCGTGGATGTTCGTTTTCTTACTCCATGCAGATGTTTCGCATTTGGGAGCTTACTAGATGGCTGTTGGATATAAAACCATCCAGCAGTAATAAGCTATCTGTATTGCATGCCAAAGAATCATTATGGCTGCTCCCAGATAAATTTTGATCCGAATATTTCCTACCCTGGGCATGGAACACGGCAAGAGTAGCAGTTCGTTGTGCGAAACAACTGATTCTAAATGAATAAAACATGTTGGCCAAGTTAAAGACCTTTAGCGGGTAGACCAATAACCCTGATTTAATAGTAATCTCATACTTTCCTACTACTCAACCAAAACCTGTGTTCTTAATTGCATGTTGATCGGCAAAAATGTTTAATCGAATATAGTTTTGTTAAAATGCATAAATCAAATGTTTTGCTTTACTATTTAAAAAATTTCATCTAAATAGATCAAATTGCAAAAAAATTCAATCAAGATTCTACGAGCTCTTTTCGGGTTAAAAAAATTGTTTCCCTTATGGCTCTAAATGTCGTTTTCGTTTTCAACATCCATAAACGCATTGATTGGAGCATATTTGTTCGAATTCAAAGGATTCAGACGACGACAGGATACAATTTCGATTAGAAATCATTTTCGATTCGCATATAAAGTATGGTCTTTATATTTTTTTTTTTAGACTAACTATATACAATTTGTTCAAATGATTCGTTTGTACAACTAGAAATTGAATTTGTTAGATAGTTCTATAAGTTACGACGAAGAGTATTTATTAGCTAATTAAACCATTATTAAATAAAGTAAAAATAAAAAATGGCAGCTGCCGTGGTCGATGTGTAATGCTGCGTGCTCATACTTGCTACGCTGCTGGACTTGTGTATCAACCGCAAAATCATTATTATTGCGCTATGTTGGAAAAATACTCTCATATTTTCATATTATTTAAGTCCAGCTAACACATTTTAATTATTTTTATTATTAAAGAAAGGAGCTATATAAGCAAAAGCAAATTAAGCAAACTCGTAGTAGCTTCATTTTGTAATTGCGGAACCCTAAAGCCTGTGTACGTACACTCTCAAATGCCAATATATTTGTATATTATTTAAATATTTTTAAATTGCACACCAAAAATCAAAATTGGCAAGTGTGGTGATTAAATTCACATTTTAAGACGCGCACACGACAATTTCAGTTTTTGTACATATGTACTCGTATATACATACATTAGGCATATACATAAATCCAGGGATCCCGAAATCCAGGAATCCCGGCCTTTTTTAACTCCCGAATATCCGGGGATCAGTCTATTTAAATCACGGCATTGCAGAAAACAGTGAATTTAATAGCCTCAATGATTTAAAACAAAAAGAGCCGATCGAATAAAACAAATAACACACTAAACATACCGTTCAGAGTTGTATTGAAATAAAAAAGTTTACAACTGTTGTCTTACGACAACACACGGCTTGGTAACTCCCTAAAGGCTTTGTTTTGCCCTTCGCCATTATAAATGAGCTGGAGAATATCCTCCTCGGGTACAGAATGAGCCTTACTATGAAAGCGATGTTAATAGAACTAACGACGAGCTGCTTGAAGTGGATAAGGCAGAAAGTCACAAAGATGAACTGCATACAATTTATCAGAAGTTTTGGTAAAAGAAATGTTTTAATGGGGGCGATAAAGGCTAATTCCTACAAAGAGCATTTAACTTATTGTCGACAATCCGACCAACAAGTGTTGAGTCGATGCTTTTCCACTGCAGATTTTAAATGCAACAAAGTTAGGTACAGGTTGGAGGATAACACACTTAAGCTTTTCTTTCTTTAAATTTGCATTTTAATCAAAATAAGAAATTATTCTGCCTCGCTCAAAATGTAAAGGGTGATATATTTAATTTTTACTGTATGAATTTTTTGTTTTTTTTACTGAATGGTAATATATTTATTAACATCTAATATTGGTTTCAAATAGTGATTAAAAATAGTTTTACTTTATCTAAAAATATTTATATTTGTACTTGAAGTATAAATTATTTGTGTGTGTCAAATTATCCGTTTATTTCTTTTTTTAATCTTGAAAAAAACAATAAATACATACATGAATTACAACAAATCGCTCTTTGTTCTATTAATGTTATTTTGCATAATTCTATAATACAACGATTAAGGACGTGTTACATTAAAAAAAAATTAGAATTTACGAATCAAAACTTCCCGAAATTCGGGATACCGGGATTGTTGCGAGATTTTGTTTTCAAATCTCGAAAATCCCTGGCTCAATAAAATGCCCAAAATTAACATCCCTAATATACATACATATATAACAATGAGAAAAAATAGGTAGACTAAATTTAAAAAAAAAAAAAAAGAAATTAAGTTAAAATTAAAAATGTATTTTTTTTTTTCAAATTACGGCAAAGCGTTTAGAATGAATGAGACCTCAACAACGAAGAACTATTTTTAATAACTAAATTAAATTATTCTATTGTATATTTTTGGGTTGAAAGGCGACCTATTTCCCATATTAAAGCGCTGTACACGTGCAAGCACAGCAATTAAGTAACAGTGTTATAAACTCATCCTCCTGTCAATTAACTTAAAGTCGTTGTCGCAACTGCAGCGATTCGCGATACCACTTGTCACTTTCTCGTTCGCTTATTTAATTACATTGCCTTACATAGATTGGCCGTATAATTCATTTTCGTCTTTTTGCTTCGCTGAGCTTACACGCATCGATGGCATTGTGATGACGATTTTTACGCGTCGCAATGATCAATAATTATGTGTGTACGTCAACACACGTGTCATACTGTATACAAACATACATATACTATATGTAAGTGAATATGCCCCAAATTGTTACATGCAAATTATAAAATATAAAATACTCAATTCGACTTGCGTCCAGTGCGAAAAAATTTTACGGAAGAAAATCTTGATCCCGAAATGCTGCATATAATATTTATAATTGTGCTAGAAATAATATTGTGAATTAGTTTTTCGAAATGCTAATGTATGCTCGAAATTTTTATTCTATACCTAAGGGGTTTCTCTTAAGTTCGATTTAATAGAAAATTTTCTAATATACGAGCAATTAAAAGGATGAAACATTAGGCTTTCGAATAGATTTTCGTTTCAATTCGAAATTCTTTGCAATTCGAACTGCAAAGTAGATATCGACGTTTAAGAAACTCAAGACCACCGTCCATGAAATAATTGGATCTAATCAAGCTTTAAAAATTTACGATCAGATTTTAACAATGCACTAAGCGCACTATGAAAAATGTAACGAGAAATTTGAGCTTCATTGGCATTTTGAACTCCGTAAAGTATGATAAGATGAGTTGAACTACTTACTTTTAAAAATCTGCTACTAGTTTCGTTCTACTTCTGAACAAGTTCGGTTTCACTTCGGGATTGTTTCACAGGCTATTTCAGGACCATTCTAGAGTCGTCTCAGACCTATTTCAGGAACATTTTTAGGGCTATTTCAGTTTCTGGACTAATTAGTTTGGGATAGGATTTGATCGATATTATTTCGACACAATTTAATTACTTTTGCACAAACACATTTGCTCCATTTTTGAGACTAGCTCGGAACTATTTTGAGAAAGTTCGAGATATTGTGAATTATGCCCGAAGTTACTCTGAAAAAAATGTAATTTCTTAAGCATCAAAGCCTAAGCAATATTTTTAAAATGAAAGAAACTTTGACATCTGAATGGTAGTTTCAATACGACAGCAGTCATAAAATATGAAATCGCGAAATTTAATAACTACAATAACAAACAGTATATTTATTACGAGACGACACGACCTCAGTCAAAGCAACGAGGCGACAATATGCAATAAAGGGCGATATGCCAAGTGACGGTTAGCCAAAAATTCAAAAAGTCAATAGTGAATCAAAACCAAAATAAGGGCATTCATTGCAAGTAAACGAGCACGCATTTGCGAATTTATATGTATCACGATTATATTTGCACGCAAATACAAAGCGAATATACGAGTATGCATTTGTATTTGCTTGGGGAATGGAAATTGTAAAAAAAGTGTTTCCTATGGCAGTTTTGAAAGTTTTTTTATTTTGTGTTATTGCATTTCTGCTTGTATTGTCGCCCACTAAACATTCATTGCGATGCTACTAAAGAACTTCAAAAAATTTTTTTACCATAAAAACGAAAAATCTAAATTGAAAGATGCACTTTCGATTTTCTTCAGAGCAAATCGCAAACTTTGGTTTGCTGGGTTTGGCCTAAGCACATGCGTTTGTATGTCACTGTATTTATGTATGTGTGTGTGCATGTATATTTTGAAATATTTGATTAAAACAAAAAAAAGTTTTGGCATTTTTATGCGGCAATATAACCAAACCGATGCAACTCGGCTTCAATTAAAAAGGTAAAATGAAATCAATTATTTTTGGCTTAGCTATTTGGTAAGTAGGTTTTAAAGCCATACCTACATGCGTATGTACATATGTATGTATGTGCAAATACAGTTACGTACCAGTATGTACGTGACTAAAGTAGTGTCTTAATTGGTCACGGTGTCAATTGTTTACGCAAACGAAAAAGTGAAACAAAAATATTTAACTAAGAAAGAAACAATTACCTTGCAATAATTCGCCATTAATTTCAAAGGCATTAAACTATAAAACTTTTCTTTTACTTTTTTCCAAAATATTTTGCAACGTTCAAAGACTGCGTGTAAATGTTTCAATAATTTCTAAGGCTTCAAAATATTATTTAATCGTATTTGTATTCATATAACGACGTAAAATACTTTCACTCAATAAATTTTTAACGCAAATTGGCCAAGCATTTGCTTTGGTTTTTGTACAATTTTTTGACCGTTTTATTGCAAGAATGTTTATTACTTAAAATTTTCATGTGTTCGTACCAAAAACAATAGAGGTATGCCACTTTTTAAAAAGCCCTATCTAAGGTTTTTGATTTTCTGTTTACAATGTTTATCGATTTTTCTCTAAAATATAAAATTTGTGTGCGTGCTGTCATTGGCTTTGTGAGGATATGTACTCGTGCATAAATTTGTCGCTAGTTGGTCGAAATTTTAAAGAAATTTTCGAATATGCAGTTTTAAATTATATTCAACTTGAATGCAAAATCAAGTGCCTGTTTCGCTAATATTGATTTTTTTATTGCTGTGGGCCTTCTTCTATGTAAAAAGAGATTTTGTTCATGCGTTATATGGAAGTATATTCGCACCACCTTTCGGCTAAAAATAATCTAAATTTCAATGCTGATTACAGACACGGTAAACTTGCCTTTTATTACACTAAAATTGAATATGCGAAAGTAAATTTTTATAAACAACTATAAGTTTCAAGGAGATAGTCCTCTTGTTTTTTTTTTTTCTTTTAGTTTGGTAACTATCAAAAATATTTGAAAATTCAAAAAAATGGTTACGCTAAGCCAATGAAGAAGCTTCCAAAGTAAACCGAAGCAACGTGAGCAATCAGTGTAAGCAAATTAAGCTCACATAGGTCCAGCAAAAATCATTAGATACACTTCAAACTTGCATGAGTTTGTTAAAAAAGAAAAATAGTAAAGGACAATGGCCTCGAACTTGTTATGAAAAAGGGTTTATTGGCTTTAAGTATGCTGAGTGCATGTGTGGTGATTAAAGGTGTGCTGAATTTAGTTGTCGCGTGTTCTGGCATGGTGGGCATAGGAATCTCGAGTTTAGTTAGATAGTTAGCCCTTTCCATTTCTGTGTGCACCATTCCCATCGTCAAAATGTTTATTAATTTTCTACCGCCGCAAAGTTTAAGTTTCAAGAATGTAATAAATTTATGAAAAAAAAACGTATAAAAAATAAAAATAAAATATCACAATTCTACTACTTAGTGTAGGTGTATCACTCTCGCATCAATCCGCACTAAATTTGTACGCGTTGAACACGCTTGGAATTTATTGTAATCACAATTCTTCACGCTTACCACCAGCAACTTTTGGAAAACGCAATAAATTCGATATATGTACCAAACAAGTACCAATGGGATATATCTGGAAATACTCTAATTGATTACGCCCGAACTTATTCCGTTCTTACTTGTTTTTTGCCTCAAATCGGCTTCGGGTCAGCTGTCCAGTCGGTTTTTTGTTTGATGAGAATTTTAAAATTATTTTGTTTATATTTTTTATATTAAATGTATGCAAATTTTACGCATACAATTTAAAAGAGCAAACTCTAAAAATATCGCTAGGTAATATCAACAGCTCGATTACAATTTCAAGTTCTCTAGCATGCGACTGATTCATGTCAAGCTAGACTTTAATTAGCATTTATTTTAAGAAATTAATTTGGCTTTGTTATAGCATTTTGTAAATATTTTTAACTTAAAAGTCATCATAACATATTATCTTCGGCAATTGAGTGTATCTAATCAATTGAACCGCGTGCTTTTGTCACTGCCCTGGAAATTTTTCAACGAGTTTGCAGCTTAAGTCTTTTGTTTTGTTACTTTTACTTGGGCGAAGCACGTGGTCCATAAGAATTCAAAACTAATATTTTCGTTATATTTGTGAATCATATTTGTGACAAAAAATCGTAGTTAATTAACATCTGCCTAAGGAGCAAAATTTAAGACATTTAAATAAATGGTAAAAATGTATTTCTAAAATCAGCGAAAGAAAAATGCTAATGGTACTTGCCTCCACTGTTAATGAAACTCTCTTTGGGTCCACGGCCGATAATTTTCGCAATTTTGCTGCCATAATCATTGTGTTTTGTTATATCTTTCGGGTTTATCCAAATAATCAAGAGGATTTTGTGTGATATGATCGAAGTCGAAGCAAAGAAAAAATTATTTTAATTTATAAAATTTCCATGTACGTATATACTCGAATATTGCAAATAAATTTTAAACATTATTATATGTATATTTCCATTCGCCTGCTTGTACTTATACACTTACATAAGCATAAACTAAACGCTGCTTTAGCCTCCTGACCAGTGAAATTATTTCAGCTGTTAACGTTTTGTTGAAACTTTTTGCAGCCATTTGTATAATATGCATTAAATATTGTTTTGCAAATTTTGATAAGTCATTTTCATTATTGTTTCCTTAATATGTAACAGTGTAAATGCAATCGCTGTATACAAAGATATTTATTTAACAGTTTTCATTTTTGCGGTTTCGTGTTCGCCTGCATTCTGTATCGACTTATAAATGCAAGTGCATTTTTTGTTGCTGAAAATGCAGGTACTAATAAATGAGTAAGTATATTTACAAATACACATGTACGAGTATGTATGGATGTGCCTATGTTAACAAAATCCGGTTTAATAGTTACCCAGCAAATAATTGTGGATTTGTATATAATTTTACTAATGCATGCGATTTGCCAGGAAATTTACATTTTTGTGGAAAAGTACTATTTAAGATCAAGCCGTGGTTATATTTGACTACAAAAAATAATACAAATACAACAACATATATGTAAGTCATTTGTGTAGGACCATTTGTTATTTGTTGTTATTAAATAAAAATGTATTTCTGAAACTCTCTGATTGAGTTAGAAAATATCGAACTGTAATTTTTATGTGTAAGTTTAGCGATCTACAAGCCATCGATGCCCATTTATGTGCATTTGCATTTGCCGAAGGTCAAACGCGTTGACCGTGACACAAATGTGAAGACGACGAAAAATTATGTAAACAATAAATTAGAAATAGCTTAGTGGATAGCTGGCATTGTTAAAGATGAGATTTTCAACAGACAAAGACTGACTTATAACAGAGAAAGCGTTGTCTTCCAGGCACATATATGTACATACATACATATATAACATAAAACTATATTAAATTCAACAATAATTAATTTGGCCAATTCTAGTCATTTAATATCGGAATTTTGCGATCAAAAGGTGGATTTCAAATTTATCGATGCCGATATACATATGAAATCAAATACAAAATATGACATAATAAATACATCAAAATGCATCAATATGAAATTAACATTTGGATTCTAAGTTTTCAAAGTCAATAACTTTTATCTTTGTTAGAAAATATATCAGCAGAAAATTATAAAATGATCAATGAAGAATAAAAAAAAAATATTAAACGTTATCAAATACACAAATTTTGACTGATATTTTATATGTATATCTTCTTTAAAGAGCTTGAGCCTAGGCGGTAAAGGAGCTAAGTGTTTCAACAAAAATAATTTTTATTTTCAAACCCAGATCTTAGGGCAATTTCCTTTGATGGTTTGTATTCGAGATAAAGAGGACCATTAAAAATAAACCAGTGCTTTTATAGCACTGAATTTTGAATTAAATTAGATATAATTCACCATTAAAAAGTGGGATTTTTCTTACGACGTTGGAGCGCCAATAAAAAAAAACGTACATACATCTGGTTTGCATCTAATGAGATTTCTTGCATTAACGTGTCTTTCTGTTTAGATTTGCCTTGTTTTTTCAAAACTTTATGATTTAAAGTATATAATAAATCTGTGATATCCTGTCCAATTTAAAAACACAACACATAAGCTTGGATGATCAAATTATGTTTTGTTTCATTATTTTTCAGAGTTTTAGAATTCTAATTTTAATTTAAATAATATTTATTCAATGGTAAACTTTCTAGGCTTTTTAACGTTCAGTTTGTCGAGGGAAACAGAATGATTCTTTCTCAATAAATTTAATCCAAATATACGTCAAGCTTAGACAAGAGAATATCGGGCAATCGCAAAAGAAAATTATTACTAGTATCCTCGTCCACCTAACAAGACGTGTACAGTACGTCATCTATAACGCCTATAACGACCATTTGATGTGGCATAGATTATGGCCCCTAAACAGAGGAATATGATCGGAATCGAAATGAATTAATCCTTTGGGACTATTTTTTTCAGCCAGCATTTTTATTTTGATCAAAATTTGGCCATAGGTAGTGGCATTATAATCGAAATAAGAAGTTAGTAAAATACGATGTGATTTGGAAACGGACGCGATTTTCTGAAATTCGCTAATTAAACAAACTGGAGACCAACTTGCTATCTGTTTACCAGCAGTTATTTAAGGTTACAGAGGAAACTAATCTCAATTAGCAGCTTTTTTGTTTTATTACTCCATATCAAACTAAGGGAAAATTTCTATATTGAAATTTAATCCTTGATGTCAATGAGGTTTGATGCCAATGTTCAGTACTGAAATGATTTTCAGGCATATCATTTTTAAAGTTGTAAAAGAGCTAGAATAATTCATTTCGAATTATCTAAAAAAAATTCTAGAATTTTTTTGAGTATAGAAAAAAATGCTGAAGAGCGTGAGTATAAAAAATTGCATAAAATCGGCGATAATCGTTAGACACCAAAAATTTACACACTGTTAAATATAATTGAACGGACTACAAGACTGCATACTCTAAACATTGTAGTTTTCATACCCTTTTTGTTTTTGGACAGATTAATTTTAATATAAATTCAATATAAGAAAAATAATATAGAATTTATAATGATGGATTTAAAAAAAAATATTCCCAAATCATTGCAGTTTTTTTTTAGTTTTGTATCAAAACTCATTTCAATTGCTGCCTGGACAAAACTCCCCGCTTAAACTGGAAATGAAGAAGCGAGCGACGGAGAAAGGTAGCAATTTCCAAAGAAAAGCAGACTCTTTGTGTCTCTCTCGTTGTTGTTTGTGTTATCGCTTTGCTAAATTGGCACGAACAACACCAAATACCAAAAAAATATAAAAATATAAAAAAATCCAAGAAAAGCCAATAATCAGCTACAGCCGCTGTTTGCTTGCTATTAGTAATTTAATTGCGGCATGCCACGAGCTTGTGACGCCGGAGGCTTTGCTGAAAACGATAAAAAAAAGTGGATAACGTGCGGAGGCGGGAAGGGAGAGCAATTGCATTTTCGCTGCTGTTGATATTCACTGCTACCCGGGCGAGTGCAACACACACGGCAGCGCGAGCGATATTACATAAAAGTGCCAATCAAGGCGATGCGGCGATGCGCGGCGTCAAAGCAGGTAGCCATGGACAGACTGCAGTGGTGTTATATGGCTTGGTGTGTATGAATGTATGTAGGTATGTATGTATGTGCGATGGTAATTTTCTTTTTTTTTTTGTGAGGTAGTATTTGTTTGTATGTATGCTTTTGTGCTTTTATTATTTTCATTAAAGTTGCTTTAAAGTGAATGCATTTCGCTGATGGTGAAGGTGTTGCAATTTTCTTGCCTTTCGAAGCCGGCTTTAGATACTTTTTGTTGCTTTCAACGGGCTGCTGAGTGTTACCTCATGGTACCATAACTAAAACTTAATTACATATTAGTCAAGCTACGAGTAAATGAGTGTTACGAATACATCTCGACATACGTAAATACTTATATATACATATGTAGTTATGTATGTTCATGAGTGTTTGTATGTACATATGTGTGAGCGCACGTGCTATTTGCTGTTTTGCTTTTGTACACACTTTTTCTATTTTGTAAAGGAAAAGTGTTTCGGTGGATTAAAAATAATACACGCCTCTAAAGTGAAATGGCGCGATGAAAGAACATTCATACATACATACTATATATGTACAAAATTGAGAGATGTAATCAGAAGCGTCGATTTAACAATTTACTTGCAGCAGCAAAGTTTCTATGGTTTTCGAAAATCATATCACTCAGTGCTAATGTTGGAGCTGGCAAAACTAGTTCAAATGCATTCGAATTAGTGAGTTCGATAATCCTAAACGATCAATTGAAAAGTTCTGTTTTGTTTAAGTTACTTTTCCGTGTTCACTTCAAATTGCTTTCAAGTTTTAGGTTTATTAAGTAAGTGAAGTTATTGTTTCTACTAATTATTCCTTTTTTTAATGAAAAGAGTCGTGATTTGAAAGCAAACTGTTACTATTCTCTCAGTTGTAGAAATATATGACTGATTTTTTTTTTCGTTAATCAGTTGTGAAAATCGAAAAATGGCCACTGCAATAACGATTTTAAAGAAAAATATTTCACTTATTAAAAATACAATAAATTTGATTTTATCTGGCTTTATTACAAATTTTGTTCAGAGCAATGACTGTTTTTTCCACAGTAGTGTCTTTTAGAATTTAAAAATTATAAAGGTTTTTTTCTGACAGAAGAATATAACGACCAACATTGCTCTGAGACTAGCAAGGGCAGGAAGAGTAATGAGCTTTAAACAACTAATGTAGGATGGCAGATAATACTGAGAATCCTAGCGAAAACCCCTTAGAGCACAAAACCAAAGAATTGATTTTGAATAGACTCTATGCTCTCTGAATAAAAATTTTAGCGTGGCTTCCAAACAATAGAGCCCTATTCCATTATTGGCCTCTTACAGTCATTTATAGAACTTAAAGAAGAATACTTTCATTTTTCTTTTTCATCTCAGTTCATTTATTAAATTAATGGTAACAAATCTTACTGACTAGATTAACAAAAATTGCTTAATATTAAATTAAGAGCGTGACTTAAACATTGACCTTGGCATCGCAAAATCAAAATCAATGATTGTTGAAAGCCAATTCAATTCTTCGAGCTCTCTTATAAGAGAAGGCAAAGCGATAGTAATTCGATCTTAGAACATCAATATGAAATAAATTATGAAAACGGTGTTTTCTATTAAATATATTCAAACTTAACTGCCGAAGTAGAGCTAAACAGTCAATGGTATCGGAGATAATATCATAAACATACGTTAAACTTTGAACGAATCGTCGGACTTCAAGCGACAAAACACTGATAAGCATGCACCGGCAGAGGATTTTCAAAATGAAGTGGTTGTAGAGCAAAACGTAGAAACTTGCGTTCGACTCTTTCAATTCTAGAAGAGTGTGAGGAATACATCGGATTCAAGATGACTGAGGCAGCTTCGATCGCACTAAAGAATTAAATAAGATTTTTCTAGTGTATGGGTCATTGAAATTACTAGCATAGCGTCGCAAAAGAGCTAGGTTAGCATAAGACTAAGGAATAATAAAATTAATATGGTTAGCGAACGTAAATAACTAGTCGAAAGTTACGCCAACATCGCGAAATTCTTTAACAAAGACAAGTGTTACATAAATATGAGACAGAATAAGTTGAAGAATGCGCATTCATGGCCCTGGAAAAAGTCACGTGACAACATTTAATAATAATAATAATTTTGCGCTTACACTATATAGCTCAGTGTTTGGCCGAGAATCTGCTACCATTTGTGGTGTGCGTCTTTTTATTTTACCACAAATGGAGAGACCTACAGTTTTGTGCCGACTCCGAACGGCAGATGTATTTTATGAGAAGCTATTTCATGGCAGAAATACCCACGGAGGTATCAAAACTTATATTTCTTCTAATCCGAGCAGCTTGCTCAGCAGCTTGTGCTTCTTCGTCTATTACGGCAAGTGTAGCAGGCGTTTGCCTTGGGTATAAGTTGACAAAAATGTTGCCACAAGCTGTTTCACTAGCTCAAATTTGATTTTGCTGTAACGTGAAGAGACTTATGATAATTATATATAATGTGGCACTGATGAAAAAAATACCATTTGGCTTCTCCATGCCAACAGAGAGTGAATAGTTTGTCAACATTGGAAATTGCATATTTTAAATAGTTAAAATGCATAGGTCAATGCTATGAAAAAAATTAGAAGCCAAATATGTTGGTCAAACAATATTTTGGAAAGACGGCCAGACTTACAGACAAGCTTGCTTGCAATAAGTTGTCTTTGCCTTTTCCAAGCGAACTTCTTCAACTTGCCCTACACCCTTGACACAACTTCAACGCACTCTTGCGAAATTCACTTCTAAAAAACAAAAAACACCATAGCACCAAATTCAAAAATTACTATGAATATGTATTAACAAACATACTTATGTATGTAAATTTAATATTTTGCATAAATTTTGTGCCGACTACTCTTGCATATTTAACATTGACAGTGAAAGTTTATTGTATGCATATGTACAATGTATGTATGTACGTAAGTACATCTGTATATGAGTGTGTTGTGACATTTGATGCGGCGTCGACGACGTGTTGTTCCAGTTTTAGTCACCGTTTTTTTTTGTTTTACTAAATATGCAACACATTTGATATTTTATCTTTTTCTACACGTTTGCCTTTGCCTTTTAGTTTCTATTGCTTCACAGATCAGTGAGTTTTGTTTTCTTTGTCAGTCAACTGAACATTAAAGAGGGCTAACGATAATTGAGCGATCGATAATATTTTCTTTAAACTATCGATATATGGCTGATGGAAAGGAATAAAAAATTAAAAGCGATTTATGAAAATAAAAATGGTAGTGGTTGTATTTTTTATTACTACAACTGGCTTTCGGCAATCTCCTTAATAATAAATTCCTAGCTACTCTACGATATCGAAAGCATTCCAAATATCATTAAGTTTTAATAAATTATAAAATAGTGTTCTTTAATAAAAACAAAAATAATACATTGCTAATCTATTTTTAATCCTTTATATTAAATTTTTATTGCACGTTTCATTTAACAAAAATTAAATATAAAACAACTTTGCTATCGATTGTTGCGAATAAAAAATATCGCTTTTATCGATAGTTTTAAGTTCTTTACGGTTCGTGCAACATTTGAATTTACATTAGATTGATATCAAAATAGGAGATTAAACTGTAAGAAATAGGTTCTTATTAAAGAAAATTTGGTTGCACTGTTTATGATTTTGTGCCATTGATGTGCCAAAAATGTCTTTGGAGATATCGAGCGTAGTCAAATTCCTTGGCGATAACTGCCGTGAGAGACTACGTTAGAATATTAATTCAGACAAAACTCTAAGTAAAGCTGGCGAAGGAGGAGTTTTTGTTCAGAAATGGGGACTATTTAGATTTCAAGTAAAAAAAATGACGATTATTCTTTCGATGATAAGCAACACCTCCAAAAACCACCATTAAACTGTTTAAAAAAGCTTCAAAGGTAGGCGTTACTTTCGGTCGCATGATCAATAAGCACTTTTTCAATCATGGCTTTGTTATCGCTCCTAGAGTAGACTCCTTTACATATTCCAGTCCAGTCAGTAGCCGACTCGAAAACGGTGTAAAAATAATAAATAATGTTTATCAGTATAAAAACTCAGAATATTATAGTCGGGTAATCCAATTTCATACAAAAGGAAGTCTGCTTTGGTAGGCATGTTCAGGTCAAAATACCAAACCTGGAGCTATATTTAAACTAATCTCTACAACTCTTCTTGAACCTAGATCCACGTTGCTTATTATTAGACAGCCAGCCGGTTACCTCGGCTTAATTCAATAGGGTGATATATTTCCAACTCGGAAGACAGTAAAATGACAGTATCCAACTCTTGGCAGTATACTGCATGCTTGAATTTAACTATGTATATCTCTATCATCTGCCTTCCCGGACCTCTGTAACACTTATAATCGAGTGATAGTTCAACCAGGCATCAACGGAGGGCCTTCCGTATTTTTATATATCAACTTATAAAATATAAAATAGAAAGAGACAGAATGTTCTTATTAGGCATGTCAATCCCGGGATAAGTCAATTCAAATCCCGGAATTGTAGAAAACAAAGAATTTAAAAGCCATTATTTTTCGAATTTTGTATCATTCCTAAAAATTTCCCTTTCAAGCGTAAAACATAGCTATATTGTTTTCTTTTGGCGTAGAATACGTCTTACCTTACGGTATGGGCACCCATGTCAGGTTTTTATTGTTGTAATCTCTATTTCTTTAATTATAAGGAAACGGCACGGTAACTTTTTTTAAAAATTTTTTTGTAGTCAAATGAAGATGTTAGCTTTCGTTTGACGTACATTTCATGTTGGTTGATATCTTCCTAATATTTAAATTTCGCAAATGAAAATTGTATAAACACATGCACACAAATATGTGTGTGGTGTTTGGTTGAGTGTTTGCTGTTGGGCGATTTAAATGTACTCGTGCAGCCCTTTCTTTGTATTGCATAATTTTAGGCGGGCAAGTTAAAGTAGAGTAAAGGCAGAGAAAGCGCTGCCAATTACTGCTTATTGGTGGTGATTTTAACACAGAAATCACTTCAAATACTAGATTGGCGAAATTTATGAGCGATACGTTTAATTTGGATTATATTCGAAATGATGCTCCGACAACTATTGATAACACAACCATTGACTTAGTTTTTGCGAGAAATTTAAATGTTAATTTAAAAACATATTTATCCTATTTTTCCCATCATAAGCCTATATTCTCAAAAGTAACTTTCAAATAATCAAATAGATTTGGGTCTGTTATTTATCATTTATCTTTACTATTGATAACTACCATTGACTTCGTTTTTGCGAGAAATTTAATTGATAATTTAAAAACATTTTTATCCTATTTTCCTATCATAAGCTTATGTATATCATCAAAAGTAACTATCAAATAAAGAAATTCATTTGCTTGTATTATTTATCATTATAAATTATCATTATACATATGTTTTCTGTCTTATCGGATGGCGTATTCTACGTTAAACTTAATGGCCGTGTCTCTGACACAGCCTTCATCTTTTTTTTCTTTTCCGACAGAGTGGAATGTTGATATTTGTGGGAACGATTTTCCGTCATCCCTTGTTTCTCAGGGACCAAAATTTGACAGTTAAGATGTCACAATGGTGGAACCGGTTTGTCTTAATACCATATTTGGCAAGGGATGACGGAAAATCTGTCCAACAAATGTCAAGTAAAACAAAGCCTTTAGAGATTTCACAATCAACAAATAACACAGCTTGTTAACTCTCTTAAGGCTTTGTTTTATTCTTGCCATTATAAATGAGCTGGAGAATATCCCACTCGAGTAGAAAATGAGCCTTACTAGGAAAGCAATGATAATAGAACTAACGACGAACTGCCTGAAGTGGATAAGGCAGAAAGTCTCAAAGGTAAATTGCATTAAGTTTTAAAGAGCAACTCGCAATTGTACAATAATGAAAAGGCATACAATTTATTAGAGCCTTGGTAAAAGAAATTGATAGTTTTTATAAAGAGGCAATAAAGGCCATGTCCTACCGAGAGCATTTAACTTATTGTCGACAATCCAACCAACAAGTGTTGAGGCGCAGCAGTGCTTCTTCTGTACGCAATATTTATTTTTTTACTTGAAGTATAAATTATTTTGTATGTGTGTAAAATTTTACGTTTATTTCTTTTTTTTTCTTGAAAATACCAATAAATACATAAATGAATTACAACAAATCATTCTCTATGTTATATTAATAATATTTTGTATACTTCTATAATACAACGATTACTAACGGCTTACATTTTTTGATAAATTAAAAATTACGAATTAAAACTTCATAAAATTCGCGATACTGGGTTTGTCCCGGGATTTCGTTTTCAAATCTCGAAAATCCGGAGATTAACAAAATCCCCAAAATTGAGATCCCTTAAGACTATAGAAAACGACAACGTCACCGTCATTTAGTGGTGACTTTTTGTTTAAACGAAAATCGCATAAGTTAGGTCGTAACACGTTTTCCGTTTTTAGAACGCTGTAAGTACAAGTGACAATTAGTTTCTTATTTATCGATTTGGGCTCACCGAATAGATAAAGTTTCGTTTATGTATTGAAGAGGAGAAAACCCCTGGAGCGCACTATGTCCGACTGTCTGTCATTGGAAAGTCTAATGCCCGAATTCAGTAACTTGGTATCATGTCAAGTCTCAAAATGAGCTAGAGATTATTGGTTTTCCTCGCTTTCACGTTTTTTGCTTTTATTTTTATTTAAATTTTTTGTTACCTGGTCATCAACAGGTTATAATTAAGAGACTTTATTTTGAGACTAGACTTTTTATTTTGAAACTAATAATTGCCAGCTGGTCTCAAATTGTGACTTTTGTCTCTATTAGAGACTGAGCAGACTGCTTTCTGAATTCGGGCATAAGAGTAAATTGCTTTAATTAAGCCACAGTCGAACACCTCAATATCGGGAAATCATCTACCGTGAATAGTTTTTATTGGAGAAGTTAAAAGTACTTTTCACCATCAGAGTTATTGAGAAATAAGTGGGATACAAAAGATATTTTATGTCGTTGTTTCCCTAGTTTTCTGCCTTAATCTCTAATTTAACAAGCCAGCAAACTGATATTTTCGGTCAAATAAGTGTTCTGATTTCAACTAACTACTTTCTAAGAAAACAACTTTTGTACGAAAGCAAAATAGTAGTTATTTATTGAGTGCATGCTTTAAAAAAAAAGAGCGTAACAGTAAAGGTTTCTGCTTATGGGAATTTAATTTAATACTCTTTACATAATAGGAGTAGATTTTTCTAAAAAAATTCGACCCGCTCTAATGCAGATACATATGTTTATTAGTGCCGAATATTGCGATAAAGTTTGCATGTATAAACTCGTATACATTTTCTGAAATTTGAAATCAAGTTCCACTATTTCGTTAAAAATGATTGCCTCATAGTCGAAATGCAAAGGTATTTTTACATATTCTGATTTATGTAAATATCTGTATCATGCATATGAAAAAAAAAATCTTTACATACATACACACATGAATACATTATTGATAAATATTTTGAGTTAATCGACTCGGTATTGAATTACAATCAGCTGTTTCATCAAGCCGGTGAATGACTTCTCTTCGGTTTGCTTTGCGCGCAGTCATTCGGAAGCTTGCGCGGCTACTTTGACGCTACGCGCAGACGCCACTAAACTTACAAATAGCAATTGTTGTTGCTAACAAAAGCATATATGTACATATATATTTTTTGCATTTTAGTTTGTCTTTTGTTATATTTTTTTACTCAATACAATGATCGTATTTAGTTTTGTCACAATAGCAGTATTTTTACTTTTGTTTATTAACATGCAAACATCGTTTCGTAGCTGCCTCTTTTCGCTTGCGCTCTTTATGCAATTGCCATCGGGAGCCACTGCCGTTTATTTTTGCAGATGTTTTTTCTTGCACATTTTACATTGTTTTTTCTCCTGTTTTGTGGCCAAAATTGTCAAAATGTATTTGTTTTAATATTTTTTTATTTATTTACTTAAATGTTTATAAAGACAATATTAATAAAATTATATACTAGTACATATGTATGTATATGTACATATGTGGTTGCTTTTTTTTCATAGAAATTTGTTTTCATTATAAATGTATGTATATATGTATGTACAAATATCATCACCAGCTTTCATGCCGTTGCGTAGAGCTGCGCAGGTGCATTTTTAAAGATGTGCATAGACAAAAAAAAATGAAATTGTCAAAAGAAATTACATTTAACTTGAAATACACCACCAAAAAATTTTAGCAGCCATATCACATATTTTTGCATACTCTACATGGAAAAAGTGAATTAATGAATGGACTTTTTGGTTCAATATGTACAGTGGCGGTTAAAATGGTAGAAGTGATTTTTAGGTGAAAGTGATTTTTAACACAACATGCCGCGACGTTATTTTAAAAATTTTTAAGTCATCCGCATATAAAATAAATTCCGAAAATTTAAAGCAATCAGTTATATCATTAAAAAAATTATGAAGAGTAATGGACCAAGAATACTGCCTTGAGGGACAAAAGAAGAGGCAACAAAAGAGTGGGATGACACATTATCAACGATGACTGCACATTTGCGACATGAAAGCTACGACTTTACCCAGTTTAAAAAAATGGAGTGAAATCCAATACTACGCAATTTGGAGACTAAAATTGAATAATTGAATTTGTCAAAAGCCTTGAAAAAGTCTGTATAAACTGTATCAACTTGGAGTTGGTCATTGAAAGCAGACATACAAAACTCTGACAACACCTCAAGATTAGTAACCGTTGACCGTCCAGCCATGAAACCATGCTGTTTGTTGGATATGTAACGCTTTACTGTAAAATATAACTTTTGCTTGATAATATATTCAAATAGCTTTGAAGTAGAAGAAAGTTAAGAATAAGGCCTATAATTAGCAACGTTTTTTTTATTATCGGCCTTGAATATGGGTGTAATGGATGTAATTTTCTACGAATCTATAAACTCCCCGTGTTCTAGGGATTTATTGAAAATTAAAAAGAGCGGATATATCAAGGATATTGCTTGTAGAAATAGGATGACAGACCATCAACATCAGGACTCGAAGAGTATTTAATGCACTGAATTCCTACCCAAACATCGTCAATAGACAGTGAAAGAGAGCCAAAATTAATAGTGAAATTGGATGGATCAAAATTAGAACTAAAAAGTTCGCAAAGAGATTAGCAGCATTTCGAGCAGAGGAAGCATAACTCCTATTGTAAAATACTTCAGATGGTATATCAGAGCAAGACTTTTTGGACTTAACGTAGCGCCAGGAAGCCTTTGGGTTAGACTTAATTTCTGCCTCGAATTTACGAATATAATTTCGTTGAAGAATTTTGCTCAAGCGTTTAAATTCCTTGGAATAGCGCAATTACTTATCCCTATATGCTTGGGCGTTTGTTAATTTAAATTTTTTTTTTAAATCTATTTCTCAAATTCTTTAGCCTTCTTAGTTTTTTCGTGTACCAAGGAATCCTGTAGCATTTCTGTGTAACATGTGGTACGTGTTTGCAGAAAATTACATGCAATTTCGATTTAAATAAATCAATGAATGAAGAAATATTAATTCCAGTAAAAAGAGAATTCCAATCTGACATAGAAATTTAATCAATTAATTAATTACAGCGATTGAAGCAAACACTGTTATTAGTATTATCAACACGAACATATTTATAATTATAAAATTCTAAATAAATAATAAGCGGCATGTAATGGTTGCAGGCACTCGATAACGAATCAAGACATTCATGAATTGTGTAATGCATATTATTATTTATAAAGATAAGATCTAAAATTCGAGAAAGCTTATTTATAAAGCAATTTATTTTAATTAAATCTAAATTAAAAAAATGTTCCACTAAGTAAGATTCCGACGAGCTATTAACATTTTTTGGAATTAGAGCATAGTTATTATATGGAAGATTAACACGAAAAAATTAGCGGTCAATTTAATGGTTATCTTACTAAAATGGTATGAACTACAAACTGCGTATCCAAATCTTTTTTGTCGGTGTAATGTTTAAAATTTAGGTTTATACTCGTATGGCTTTTGTTAGAGAAGAAACAAAATTCAATAAAAAATATACTCGTAGTCCAAAATTAAATCAAGAAAAATTAAATAGTCAAAAATGTACAAAACATCGCATATACATTTTTTTTACCACAAGTGTATTTCTTCGGATTTCGGAACATTTTATTAGCCATGAAAGAGAACAGCAAATCGTATTAGATCTCTTAAATCAATTCAAGAACTGGTGTGTAACTGCTTAAATAAATAAAAATCAAGTGCGTATTATAATAAATTGTATCTCTCCAATGTAGAACTGATTCAAAAATATAGACAAATTTATGCAGATTCGAGATTAACAAGAAAAGTTCGTCACCGGTTGGTTTGCCAGATGTTTACATATATACAGATTTTCACACATGCGAGTATGTAAATGGTTTGTATACAAAAGTTACATATACACATTTATTTAAAAAAAAAAAAGTATGTAAAAACGTACGTAAAAGCAAAAAAAAACTTAAGTCAAGTGTTTAGTAAAACTTTCTATGTTAATTTTTCGTCAATGTCTACTTTTCTTCATTCAATTAAACAACATTCACTGGAATCTAAGCAAGTTAGTAAGTAAATTTAATTGTTCCTCATTTTCTAGTACGCTTAGTGGAAAAAAATGTTGTCACTTGCTGATTCAGTAGCGACTACCTCGCATATTCACAAAACTTTAAACACTCATACATCTAATTCCTTATCTGATATTTTAAACTTTGTATTTATTGTCAAAACTTGAAATTTAATGTTGTGATAACCACATTTCTGTTAAACAATTTTTCCACATATACCAAAGAAAATCTCGAATTTTTGAAAGAAATGGCGAAAGAGCGTGAGTCAAAAAAAAAGTATCGAAAGCTGTGTTGCCATTTCGAACTTGAACGAGGGCGGGTCAATAAGTCCGTGAATGAAACACAAGTTTTTGGATAAACAAATATTTTATTTTTCAACATAGTCTCCTTTGAGTTCTGTACACTTTGTCCAACGTTTCTGCAATTTTTTTAACCCTTCAAAAAATAAGATTTGTCGAGGGCATCAAAATAGGCATTTGTTTGTGAGATGATTTTATTGTTGGAGTCAAATCTCTTTCCGCTGAGCCATTTCTTCAGATTTGAAAAATAAGAAAAATTCACTGGGGACTAAATCCGAAGAATAGAGCGGATGAGGGAGTAATTCGTATGCCATTTCATGGATTTTTGCCATGGAAACTAGACATGGCTGCGTTTGCGTTTGTGGTCGATCGCGGCACCCATCTTGCGGAAAGCTTTGTCATACCCAAGTGAACATTTAAAATTTATTACCACCGAGCCATGTGTGATGCCTAAGGCTTCCACAATCTCTTGCACTTTCAATCTCCGATCGGCCAACACCATATCATGAATTTTTCCAACTGTTTCGTGTGTTGAGACCTTAATTTGGCGTCCAGAACGTTCGGCATCTTACGTGCTTGTACGGCCACAACGAAATTCATTAAACCACTTTTTTACCATTGAAATCGGTGGTGAAGAGTCCCCATTGTATTTATCAAGCTTCGCTTTGGTTTTTTTCCGCAAAAAATAATGCTTAATGAGCACATGGAATTCATTTCTCTCCATTTTCTACTCAAATCACGCGGTAGTCTACTATGAATGGCTGTCAAACACAAACTAAATGGCGCAGCTTGTTAAAATTTTGACAGGAGTCAACTGACAGATGCCTGTTGACAGTAGCAGTGTTGCCATTTCAGTAAAGAGGCAAGAAATTCAAAAAATCACGGACTTATTAACCCGTTCTCGTACTTTATTTAACCAAAATTTAAAGGGCTATTTTAATCTTTTTAAGTTGGAAAATTTTATGAAATTTTTTTTAATTCTTATAATTATGTATTGAATGTGAAACTTGGATTGATATGGTTTTTAGAGAATAAACGGCATCGCCAAATTGATAAGCAGTATATTTTAAATAAATTTCATGTTCATCATCGTCCTATACAAAATATTAGGCACGTCTTAATCAATATATGTATATGAATTTTGAAAATACTCGTATAGAAATTTGTGTTTTTGTTTTTTTTTGTCTATAAGAATTTTTTTTTTCCATACCAAATTGGATTTGAAGATAAAAACCGTTTACGCGTTTTGCCAAAATCGAATGTAAGAAAGTAATACAAAGATATATTAACCTGTTTGTACGAGTATTTTGGTTGTAAGTAAATTTAGAAACAAATTAGATCTTTTGCGGAGTTGTAGATATAATGCATATTTAAAAAAAACACTTAAAATGTTTTTATAAATAAGTTCATTACGTTTTTTTTTCATTATTTTATAGTATCAATATATCTTTTGAAACCACTTTTCTATTTTTTTTTTCAATTTTGGCGGGTTTTAAAATATATTCCGCCAGGTGGCGCCGCAGCCGACTTGTTATGAAAAACCATATTTATGGTCCAATATAGCTCATTTTCGAAATCTATGATGATATAATGAGAAAAATGTTTTCGCAGAAACTTGACCCGCCAGGTTGCGTAGATAAGTAAGAGTATTGATTTAAAAAAAATATAAATGAGACAAGTTTTTATTTGCACCTATGACAGGAATCGAACTCAACTCACGTCACCATTTATGGTAAACCTAAATGAGATGGATTTTTTAAACTTGTTATTCAATGTTTATTTTCCTTTGCTTTTATTTTTTATTATAGTTTAAGGTTTATTTAAATTTAAACATTACAAAACGGCTTACATTACTTAAATTTGAGAAATCATATGCCTCAGAATTGCAATCTGTAGTCTTCGCTCGACGTCGCTCTTAATTCAAATGAAACAAATTTAATTCAAATTTGAATTCTTTTTTAAAAAAATTAGATTTTCTGTTTATATATACGTATGTATATGTCTATGTAAATGGTGCCACAACGCTTGCACTCTGTCTATCTGCCGAAACGGGCTCCTTCCCGTTGGGCTGTCTTTCCAAACTTACATTAACACATTTTTATTATGGAGTTGTGAAATTTTAAGTTTCATTAAAGTCATATAAGTTGAATGGCCAACTTTTGGTATATACTATATATACTCGTACAAGCGTTCGAGGGCGTTTTTTGGAGAATTGAATATTGATGGGCAGACACAATTTTTTGGCTAATTTAAGCAACACTCAAAATACAAACAATGCATTTCAATCGCATGTCACGTTAAATGTAATCAATTGATCAAAATCTTTTAATAATTTTTATGCAGCCTAGGTGATTTCGGTGATTGCATCAATACACATACATATGTACGTATGAACGGACAATTAACAGCAATGAAAAGAAAGCAAAATAAAACAAAAAGCGATGCAATAACAATAACAATTGAAGACATGAATTCCATAACAGCTGCAATGGATACAATAATTTGAATATCACCGCAACAGCAATGGAATGCAAAAAAGGAAGCTTAAATTGCATAAAATGCCACTCAAATAAGAAGAAGAAATGTTAGAAATGTAGCGAGTAGGCAACAAAACTTGCACGCGCAAACACATTTTTAGATATATATGTATGTATGTATGTACATATGTGTGAACAAAAAGTAAGAAAATGAATGAAATTGACAACTTAATTGCAAAAAAAAATTATCTCTCTATGAATATGAATATAAGACGCAAATGCACAACAACAACACATCAGTATTGCTTACAATTGCATAGCTCAGCAAGCGACTAGCATGAGGATGAGTTATTGTTACAACAACACAAACGAAAAGCGACTGCAATCAATTATTTGAATTTTGAACATTTTTACGCACAAAACAAGTGGTTGAATGTAAGAAAAACAACAACAACAAACAGCAAGTGTATAATCCTGTTGTATGTATGTGTAAAAATGTTTTATGCGTAACTCATTTGACATTGCTGATAGCCAACAATAACATAAACAACAAATAGTTGCACATATAAAAGGCAATTTGTTATTACGAAGGCTGCTTGTGTAGTAATTGAGGTATCGGTAATTGTATTTTTACACAATATTTGTTTTAAAATTGTACTTTTTTTTGCAAATGGTAAGGCGATACATGCTGTTTTCGAGTAAATCAAAAATGTTTACCAAGATTTTTTGAGAGAAGTTAACAATGTTTTCAAATTCGAAGTGCTTTTTAAGGGAATCTCTTTTGAATATCGCGAATAGAATTGCTTTTTTTCGAGAAGACGTGGGTACTTGTACTTCAATACTGTGGATCACAAGCGAATAAAAAGGGAAATTTGGATTTTTTGTTAGTTACACCTTTTTGCATTCCCGGCGACGACATGTTTTATATTCTCATACGAGTATAGCTGCACTTTAAAGTAAAATAATTTGGTTAGTAAATATTCCTTTATTTTATACACCAATAAATGCTATTACAACAAAATGTAAGTTTCGAATAGCTACAGATTACCGGTGGCTTTTGACACTTTTTTTCTTGATAGCGTTGCACAGTTATATGTACATACTCGTATCTATACGGAAGACAATAAGCTACATCTACGGCAAAAAAAAATCTCAAAAATAATCGGTATATTTAAATAATAATAATAATTTGGCGCTTACACTATAAAGCTCAGTGTTTGGCCGAGCTTCCTCTACCATTTGTAGTGTGCGTCCTTATATTCTACCACAAATGAAGGGACTCCGAACGGCAGACTTATTTTATGAGCAGCTTTTCCATGGCAGAAACACCCTCGGAAATTTTCCATTGTCTGCCGAGGGGAGACCGCTATTAGAAAAAACTTTTTTATAATTTAAATAGATTTTACTTGCCCTGCCTGTGTGTCGAACCTCGAACCCAGCGGCATATCGAGTAATAGATTGCACCGCTACCCACTCGACTACAACGGACATACAATTGGTATATTTTAACCACCTGAAATTTGAACTTTTGCTCAAACTGCATATTTGGAAATTTTACAAAAAAATTTTAAAATTCATGTTATGGATGGAGAGAAATACTTTCGAAAACTTAACTCATTCTCCACGACCAATTTTACTGAAGGACTGAAGGAGCAGGAAAAAAGTGCGTACTAAGATCCCATTCAGGCAAAAGCGCTTAACACGATTATACACCTAATCCCTATTGATATTCATATGAAAGGAGTGGCTATAAAAACTGCAGTCAGACTGTGAGAATCAGGGCAATGAAAAGAAAGCTAATTGACGCACAGGAAGAACAATTAATTAAATGCAATTACCCGAATTGGAAATTACGCAAAAGCGCACGCTGCGGCGATTAGTTCTTCGTAAATAAAATTTCGCATGTGGTGAAGTCCAGCATTAGCATCATTAATAATGTCAGCCTCAAAATTCAATGGAGGATCTCTCTTGTCAACAAGTGCTACTTCGGACTGAGCAGGGCAATTGAACAGTAAAGTCCTCTCTCGATGGACAAAAACCACACTCCATAAGTCTCTCATTATGCCAGCCCTGTTGTATGGCGCAGAAGCATGTTCGATAAAGACTTCGGATGATATCGCTCTTGCAGTGTTCGAGAGAAAGATTCTTCGGAAGATTTATCACCTCGGCATTACTTTTCGTTTGTTTTTGAATTGCAGTTAGATACGTGAATAGTTGACAATCGCTTAAATTTCATATATAATGTTTAAAATCTGTATCAAGATTAAATTGAAATTGAAAATGCTATGAAAAATACTTCTACAAAAATGAATCGGCTAGGTGGTGCTGTAGTCGGGATATTCCGAAATTTTTTTTTCATTTAAGAAAAGTGTTACTCACTGAAGGCGCAATAATTAAGGCATTCGGAAAATTCGTATTTGTAGATCGATTCTCTTGAAATTAAATATTCGAAAGTTTGAAAATTATATTCTTTACACATGCCTCAAGCAATAGATACCTTTAAATCCGCTAGGTGGCGCTTAGGTCAAGATATTTGTACAATCTGTAATCCGTAATCCATTTCTGCAAAAAAATGCTTTTGCGAAAAATGTATTCGCTATGTGGCGCTGAAATTGAAATATTCGGAAAGTAACTACGAATGGTCCATTAAAATGAAATTAAATAAAGAACCAAAATATTTCTACGATAATTTTTTCACAAACATTTTTTTTTTTTTCAAATCAAATTGCATCGAATTTGGATAAATTATTTATAAATAAATGTATAAGCACTGTGCACCATTCTATCATACTATCTGTATGCAGAGTCTTAACTACTTATTGGATTTCCTTAGTGTTTGTGAATTTTACTGAAAATACGTTTATTTCCAAATAATAAAATTAGTTTCACTTTGAACCGCCGTTTTTCACCACTTCTCTTTAAGCTTATCAACCTTTTTACAATTCACTTGCAATTGTTGTCTTAAGTGCTTCATTACCTCAAAACGCTTGTTTTGACTAAAGTAGCGTAATTTTACTTAACCAAATTTTATGACATTTACTGAACTATGTAAAATGAATGAACAAACGACAAAAGTGACAGTTCATCCGCCCTAGGCCATTAATGCCTCTGACCTTGACCACAATTGGCTAAGCGAAATTATGACAGAAACAGTAATAAGAGGCGAAAACATTGGCAACGATATTATCTCTGTCAAATTGGCAAATTTAGTCAAAGTAATTGAAGTGGTTTTTTAATGCGATAAAAATGTTTGTTTTGAGGTTATTTTGCAGTGAAGCAGATAGCTATATCTTTATGCTGTGTTGGTTTTTTTCGTGGTATTTGTTCATTAAACTATTTCTTTATTTCGTGTCTTTAGAATTTATACAATTAAAGTGTTATTAATTTGCATAAAATCCTTTCAACAAGTTTCGTTGTGCTGCATCGCTTCAAACGCGTCACCCTCCATATCTTACATTTCTTCGCTCACCTGCTGATGCGCCCTTGTTCTTTCAACTGACAGTTCTTTAATTAAATTCATCTCTGCCGCTACTTATATTCTCATTTAAAAACTGCCTTTGGCGACTGCTCACGTGAAGCTGGCAGAACAAGTTCGTTTCTTAAGTCTTTTGTTTTTTGCAGTTCATTGAATTGTGCGTGCGCATATTTTCGCTTTGAAACCTGATTTTATGAAAGTTTCCATAGTTGTAGACATATTTTCACATAGTTAAATTATTATTAAAAATATTTTAAAGCATAAAATATGAAGCAATGTGTTGTTAAAAAAGGAGACTTCATTCTGTGTGGTGTAAAAAACTAGAATCTGCTTTTGTCCGTACTTTTAAAAAATACGGACCTTTGTAGCGAGTACTGCAATTATTTGCATACATTTTTAACACATTTTACGTAAATCTTCTCCACGCATGTCGTCACTTGATCATTTTCAAAGCGATCTAAAGCGTGTTCGCAGACCTCTTGCCATCGAACGAGCAACGAGTTCTTTACTAAGAAGCTTATACAAATGTGTTGAGATTGCAGTACTTCCAACTTCTTACTGCAACTCCAAAGAGTGCCAATTTGGTTGCTGACCGCAGTACAAGTAAGCAGCAATCATCAGCTTAGTGGGTCACAAACAACTTCTGTGTCGATTTGGAAAATTGAAATCTTGTTTATAAAATGTTTTCGATTTTTTTCTATTTCTTTTACAAGTTTTATTTTTTTTTTCGTTTTGGTCTTTGGTCAGCCATGTCTGCCAATATAATACAGGTAATTAAGTAATTGAAATGCATTCGCTGGAAATTTTGCGCAAACAAATTGCGATTTTCGTCGACCAACGGCCAAGCAGCAAACTTGATTTGAATGCACACGCTTGTACAAATGTATATGTGTGTGTGTAGGAGGGCAGCCATGGGGATGTGAATGAGTGCATGTGTATGTGTGTGTATGTTTCTGTGTCTGCAACTGTAGTTTACCAAATTGCATGCGGGCAAGTAACGAACAATCGATTTGGTTTTGACGCTGCAACGTGACCAATCAACACCAAATAAAAAACTCTGCTTATTTTTTGTATTCTAAAGGCACAGCATTTCATCGGTAAGATATAAAACTTGTCAGCAGTTGCTAGAGAAGGGGGCTTGGTTTATAAGTTCTTAGGTAACAGTCACCAAAGGAGTGGCTCCAAGAGATTGCTAAGCAGTAGTAGAAAGATAATTTATTCGGCTAATCGTTTGAAAACTTTGACTATTTTCTAAATTTCGTGTCGCTCTTAAGTAAGTATAAGCATATTATTATATGTAAAAAAGAATTTCTTTTTTCAAATTCGAGAGTCCGACTTGGAGAAAAGAATGTCCTGCATGAAACTTTGGTGCCTCCTGATAAAGTTCTTCTACCACCGCTTCCCATAAAGCTGCGATTGATGAAGGAATTTCTAAATTCCAAGAGATGGAAATTGCTTCAAATACTTAATATCAAAGTTTCCAGGCTTCTCGGAGGCAAAGTTGAAGGAAGGTGTTTTCGTTGGACCAGATATTAGACGGCTTATGGCTGATCCATTCGATTGCCTTTAAAGAGGTCATAACGAAATTTTTTAGGCAATAACAAAGATCCTAACTACAAACAAATCGTCAAAAGAATGTTAAAAGCCTTTCAAGCTTTCGGTTGCTTGATGAGTTTAAAAGTACATTTTCTTCATTCCCACCTCGACTAATTTCCAGAAAATTTAGGAGACGTGAGTGAAGAGCAAGGTGAACGATTTCACCAAGACATTAAGGAGATGGAAAAAAGATACCAGGGAAGATGGAGCGTTTCAATGACGGCAGACTACTGTTGGACGCTTCAAAGAGACCTTCTCGATGCTGCCCACAAGCGAAAATGTACCAAAAGGAGTCTCACTGAGAAAAAGAAATGTGTTTAAAGCTTACTAATTAATGTATTTTACATAAATAAATTAGTTTTTTTACGCAATTATAAATTTAAAAAATTTTTTTTAATATTTTATATTTCATTTCAAGATGATAACTTGTTTAACATACTTCGACACATACATTGTTAGCAAACGTGACGTTCTATGGCAAAATTAAAGTTATTTTCGGCTTCAGCACACCCAAAAACATAAGTATTATACAAAAAAAAAAAACAGCTCTCAATTATTTTTTTTTTTGCAGATTTTTGTAATTTATATTTTTATTTATGATTTTTTACTTAGCCAATTTTTTTAATTTGAATTTGTTAAGTTAAATTTTTTATTATTACATGTAATACGTTTTATTTCATTTTATTTTTGCTTTTATTTTGCTCTCAAAATTTATTAAAAATTTTTTTTTTCCGGTTTTATTTCACTGTCCATTAGTTTATTTTTTTTTATATAACTGTATTTTAGTCTATTTTTTTATTTTTATGTATTGTTGTTATTTTGTTTTATATTATTTTATATTCTAGATTTTTGTCTCAGCTTTTACACTTTTAATTAATTTTTAGTTTTTTTTGCAATAGTTTAGACTTATCGTTGTCTTATTAAATAAACTAAAAAGCTGTTTATAATTCCATATTATTTCATATTATTCTTTCTATATTTTTTCTTTCTTTAAATAATTGCAACCTGATTAATTTTTAAATTTTGTATATTTCATTTAAATGCAGTTCGTTTTATTTTATTTTGCTTTGTTTTTTTTTTTATACACATTTATCATTGTATTTTTTCTTAATTTTATTTTTACCGCTGTTAATTTCTGTTTGTTATATTTTATACGTTATTTTCAATTAATCAATTTATATCCCATTTTTTATTTTTCAATATTTAAAATTCCACCTACCTTCCTTGTACAAGCTGGCTTGCCTTGTTGCCTTTTGTATTTTTTGGCCGCTCGCCGCTCGCCGCTTGCTACTGCCAACTGAAACAAGTTATAAATATCCTTCCTTTCTATTTTGCCGTTCGCTTGACGTTGTGTTGTCGGAAGTTGAACTCTTGTTTTTCCTTTAACGGCAGACTATGCAACTATAAATCGGCGCAACACACTGATCAGAGCACTTCGCTTGCAACACAATGCAATAACAACAAGTTGCAACACCGCTTCACTTTTCTTTGGTGGTGGCTTTCAAAGCGGTCACTGACTACTTTGTTACTTTTATTTTTTATTGCCACTTTTATATTTCGTTTTATTTTGGCGCTGCAAAATTAGTGTGTATGTGCATGTGTGTATGCATGTGTAGTTTAGGGAGTTTATTTTTTGTTGCGACAACGCACTTTCACCACTGTGGTTTCACAGTTAAAACAAAACAAAATATATTTAATTTTTAATTTAGGTAAAGGTTTTTGCAACAAATGCAATATTTCACAGTAATTTCCTGTAGTACTATTTTTAATATTTTCAGAAATAAACCACTTAGGACTATAACAGCTCAGTGATGCAGGCTTTGTTTGTTGCTATTATTATTATTTTTTTTTTTTTTGTCTAAACCACTAAACTTTGTACTGCGTAACCGTTACTTGTTGTAGTTTTCACGTTGTTAATCATAAATTTATTTTCATAATTACTTTGCTTCGTTTATTTATTTTCTTTTTAACATGAATCGTCCGTCATTCGAAAAAGGGAAACCCACCGGAACTGTTGTCACTTTTTCACGCTTCACTTGTTATCAACAGAAAGTGCTTGCTTAGTGGTTTGGCAAAATAAAAAAAATAAAAACCAAAATTATAGAAATTATTTTTATACAAAGCGAAATAATCACTAATTAAATCACAAAGCAAATGGAGCTTTCAGTATTTTGCACAAAAACAAAATACTTTGCGCTTGCGCAGCACCACAACGACGGACAGTGGCAAGACGTCACAAACGCGCCAACAGTCGAAAACTAACTGAACGTTCACTGATAAAGTCAGCAAGGTTTTGGCGGCCCAACAGCAGTCGACAGACGACGATTAGCCGAAATTTACGTCGGATGCAAGCTCAGTTGGGGCATTACAACAAGCCGACTGTCTTATAGCGCGTAATCACCTACTGACAGCAGACATTTGAACTTAAAGAGCACACCATTCTACAATCAAATCATTATAGACGCTTTATTTATTTGCAAAGAGAAATACTGTTATATGCGACAAGTAGCTCTTCGCTTAATTTAAGAGCAAACTGGAAGTTGTGTTAAGCAAAAGAACATAAATTCTGTTTAAATATTTATGTATGAGAATTACTATTTCAAGTTATAGTCAGGCGGCACTCAAGGTACTCTCCTCTTAGAAAGTAAAGTTTTTACCGGTCCTGGAATACATTGAGAAGTTGAATTCTGTGGATAAGAGAAAAACTATATCCAACTTCTCTGGATACCAGTGTAAATGGACTCGAAAGTTATGAAAAAACAAATCTGCTAGCTAGGGAAGCTGCCGCCTCGATAACAATGGGACCTTAATCCTTCCTTGCGGCTGAGGGAGGTGCACAGAACAAAATACTAAAAAACTAATGAGAGAGAGGCTGCGAAATAGCATAGCCAAATTGACGGAGCACTGCAGACTGACAGATCACCTGTACAAGATGAGGCTCTGGTCGAGCGACTCCCTTATGTCGCTTCTGTAACTCGGTCAAGAAGACTCCATGAAGTGTGAGGCCTTGGCACGAACACGGGAATGAAGTCTAAGAGGACCATGGCCAGGTGAACAGCCGAAAAAGATATTGTTAATGTTAATCCTGCGAGTCCAATTATGCCTGCCCTAACTCTGCTTGATTAACAGTTGGAAGCAAAAGAAATAAACAAAGCCAAAAGCGGAATCGTGTGGTGGGATCTAACGACTGCCCGCTCGTAAAAAAAAACGTCGAATTTGGATTCGCTCAAGTAAATAAATTTTAAACTTGGCGTCGGCGAGAATATCATTACGAAAATTGATGAAGCCGGAGTTGGAGCCTGCTAATGTATTCGTTCAGCCGCAACACAGCAAAATTAGCTCGCGAATTTTTTCGCATACAATTAAGCGTATTTAAATATTGTATCAAAGTAGCGAGGTCTTATGGATTTTAATATATTTGTGATAACCGAATCATGGCTGAATTTTTTGATGTCTTCCGGAAAGGCAGGCATCCAATCAAGACTGGCAGTAGCAGTGGAAGTGGGTCTCGGTTTACTTGCCCGAAATCATTTTTAAAACATAATGGCAAACCCTTATTTTTATAATAAAGCTAAATTCTTGGCTATAGCCTTAAATTATATGCGTTTTATTTCTTCCTTAAATTCATGTTTAAAAATAAGACATTATAAACTACCATGGTTTTCTAAAACGCTTAAGAGTCTAAGAAAATGTGCGAAGAAAAAGTATAGTCCACTAAGGCGCCACGCTTTTATGATTTATTTATAAAAGGTGAATTTAACGAGATCAATAAGACTTTGTATATTCGAAACTTTGAATTGGATGTAAGAGATAACCCGAAAAATGTTTGGCGCTACATTAAATCTAAAAAAAAAACTTCACGCATACCCAAAGCAGTTTTTTATAAGGAATTCACTGCTACCTTGGTAAAAGATGCGGCCAATTTATTTGTCGATTTTTTTTCATCTATTTTCGCATCTGATAAGAATGTACTCGATGAGGAAATTGATGATATTCGGCGGAACATTTCTTTCGCGTTTCTTTGATGTGCAACCAAATTCAAAATGACATAGTTGGCCATTTATATTCATTTATTTACTTTTAAGAATTTTCAATTTAAACTCAGATCATTCTCTAACATAAACTATGTATATAAAATAAAGTTTGAAACTTTGTTGAAAACTAAAAAACAATTCAACAAATTTTCAATTAAATTTTGAACTTTTTTCTCAGGAGCGTTTGAATTTTTTTAAGTATGTAAAATTAGTTTTTGTATTTATGAAAGAAAATCTAAGTATATCCTAGACAAAAAAAAAAGTTCAAAAAAATCATTATTACTAGTTACTTGATATTTTCACATTGTTATAATAAAAGTGAATGGGCTATAAAGCTGCATTCTCAAAAAAGTTATACTCAAATTTTAACACTTCTAAAAAATAGTGATAAATCTATATAAATATTTGCGGACCTGAACTGTCACCCCCATTGTGATTTAAAATTGTAAATCCAACCATTTACAAATGTTAACAAAGGCACAAACAGAAAAGCACAATAGAGCAGATTTTCGTCGATCAAGTTTCACAATACCAAAATAAAATATAATCCACACAATCGACTGAGGTCTGCTCTACTGCCAGTCGACAATCGCAATAGGGGTGTGAATTTTATTAAAAATAAATAAATGAATAAAAGTGCACCTTTTGTATAAATATTTGTAAGTTGTTTTGAATTTGGTTGCAAATCCATTGGCTACCACTGTATGTACATATGTACGTAACAGAAGTCACCAAAAGCAAATTTGAAAACTTTTTTCGAATTCGAAGTACTTGTAGCAGAGATGTACCAGAGAACTTATATTTAACATTGTAAATACACGTTCTCTGGTTGTACCATGGTCGAAATCCAAGCTAATAATGTTTTGATTAAGTCCCAAATGTGACGTTTACTTTCATAAAGCACTAAAAACAATATAAGTTCTTTTCAAATGTTGCCTATTTATGCCTTAACTTTTTTTTATGTAATATGGATTCTCTCTGGTTATTTATTAGTATTTTAAACAAATATTCATGTACGATTACTCTTTTCCGGTGGCTAACTTTTGACCCCAAAATAAAATATCATAATCAAACGCTTTTCTAGCATATTTCCTTTTCATATAATATGTATGTATGTATGCATGTGTTTTTAGGTATTCATATTGTAATTTTATTTATAGCATATAATAGGCGGTTATCAACTAATCAATTTTAACATCAGCAAGCATGCTTTATAAATATAGCGGATGAAAGTATTAATTTTATCAGATACTTATGAATTTAGTCAGTTACATAACTAGATAAGAATGTATGCGTCAATTTAATTTTTAAAATATGTATTTTGCTTGTATTTAATAGTATATGTCTATGCTAGGATTTAGTTGTTGCGTCTTGACTGACGTAGGTTCTTTTCAATTTCGAATTGTCGTAAATCGGTGCGTTGCAAAAAGTCTTGACGTTCCAAATACCTGGATATAGAAAATAATTGTGTTAAATAAATGATGCATCAAAAAATGATTCGTATAAAATCTTTTTAAATCTAACTTGTTATCTTAAAACCATAAATAGGTCATATTAATTGTATTCAAAAAAAATGCA
This sequence comes from Philophylla caesio, assembly GCA_963971545.1. NCBI lineage: Eukaryota > Metazoa > Arthropoda > Insecta > Diptera > Tephritidae > Philophylla > Philophylla caesio. The sequence goes on along the minus strand of OZ020606.1, from coordinate 94,813,615 downwards.
CAAACCCATCTTTGCCTTTGTTGAATGTTTCCAGTTCCTCATTAATGCCTTCATCTTGCTTGAAACTCTTCCAGTCTAACTGCGATTTTTCCAGGACTGAGATTTTTTTCTTTTTTCCAATTTGTGTGAGTAATGAGCCCAAACCTCCGCTTCCACTGCCACCGGCCATTGGTCGTTTTAATCCAGCTGGCAAACCGGTGCGCACTGCTGATATACCCACCACTGTGCGCGGTGTTGTTGCTTTATTTTCTTTAACACTGTCAGCAGTAACTACTTTTTCTACAAGCACTTCTTCTCCTGCAAAATCTAAAACTTCCTTTACAGTAATCTTTTCTGTTGACTTCTCGTCTAATGTATGTTTCTCTTCTTTTTTAGCTAAATGCTTCGGTTTATCACGACCATTCTTTGTAATGGCTTCTGATTTGCCATTTGTAGTGGCAAAATTTTTAGTAACCTGCACCTTGGATTTTGATAACTGCTCTGGTGGTTTTGGTGTTACATCGCTGAGAAAATCTGCCCAGAGCGCATCAGACCTCGATTTGTCTTCATTTCCAGATTCCAGTGAGTCCTTTTCTTCGCCACTACATAACCGCTTCGAAATGTCGGTTTGCCGCGTGCTGCGTCTGCGCTCTGTGTCTTCTGTTGAATTTTCTTCGTCGGTGTCGCTAGAATGTACCTCGCTTTGGGCAAGTGTACGCTTTCGGCCTTTTATTCTTTTTACAGGTTGTTTTTTTGAGTCACAATTCTTTGTTTTCTTTAGTTGTGGTTTCTTAACACTACTTTGCTCTCCTTCACTGCAACTTGAAAGTTCACTAGAAGCCTCCTCCGAAACTTCATTGCCGGCATCTTTTTCCGGACAGAAGTCACTGTCACTTTCATCACTATCATGAAGTTCCTAAAAGCAAATGAATCATAAAATGTACTTTGAATAAATACCAGAAGTCACTCACCACGTCACGATTCATTTTTTCTAGAAAACTTGAAGAACTTTTACTACTCTTTAAATTTGAAGGAAGTAAAGTAAATTCTACAAATTTCTGTCTAGCAGAATCAATTTCTTACACGCATTTTCTTTTGTTAACTTATTCGTTTCAGCGCGGCTTTGTAAGCAAAAGTCAGCTGATTCAATTTTCTAGTGCTGCCACATAGTTTGATATTCAGATTATAAAAATCTGTTCTACAAAACATAGGGGGGATTATATTTAAGAATCATAGATATCTGCAACGTGTTAAACAAGATACATATATCTAGTGTTATTAAATCACGGTGTTAAGTTAATTCGACCTACGAAGAAGAATACAATACGTTTCACTATTTGCTTTCTAATACCGATTTTATAATAAAGAGATCTTTCTTATAATTGTTAAGACAGCGAAATTATTTTTCTTTCCGGCTTGGAATGCGATATGCCGACGTGATAATCAGCTGTTTACACATAAAAAATATTGTGCATAGAGCCCAAGATTGGCGAAAATCTATATTCTAAATCATTCTTGCATAGAGTTGTGAGTTGTAAGCATTGTGTATAACAACAAGTGAGATATCTTATTTGACAGGTGCTTTTGACAGGATACCTAAGATGGCGTTAGACAGGGTACCTAAGCTGGCCGCCAATATGTCGACAATTACGAATGGCCCGTAGTTGGAAAAAGCTGATCTGAAAATATTTTGGGGTGGTTTCAATTTTTTAGGATATTTTGCATATTTTGAGATATTCGATTAATATCCATTATAAACATAGATATAATAATATTGGGTAAAATGTTGAATGCATTTTTATAAAGCCATCGATAGGCTATGATATCATTTGAATCAGTAGAATCATAAAACGTCAGGGGTTTAAAGTGCTTCATCGATTCTCCTCTTTTTCTTTGCCAAAATATCTAGGTCACTAGTAACCTCAATATCTCGAGATACGTCTTTAATCTCCGTAAAAAGAAAAGGACCGTTCACTCGAAGCCACCGTGACTGGCAACGTAACACTGATTTGAAAAATTCGGAAAATGTGTTTGTAAAATTGCATATTACGAAGGCGGTTTTATAAGTCATAAATTTTTAGAATAAAATATACGTTTCGGCAAAAAAGCATTCTTTGTATTCCAGTTACTGGGTAATAATTTTTAATTTTTTTGTCTATAGTGAGTTTTTGTGTGTGCTACGAATTTGAAAACACGGTTGAAACTTTCTGAGACTACCGATTTATTTTTTATCCACAATGCTTACAACCCACGATTTAAAAAATACTTTCGTTCTTGGATAATTCCACTGTCAATAGCAACTGTCAAATAAGATATCTCACTTGTTATACACAATCATAGACACAATCATCTTTGACACAATGTCTTTGACAATGTTTGTAAGCTTATAATTGAACAAAGCTTACAGCAACTCCCGCGTTATCGAAACGGTATTCAAATTTTAATTTATAAAAGCAAACGTGATATTTACCAAATGGATACCAAAGCCGACAAATTACATAAAAAAGCAATACGTGATCAACAAAAACGTATAAAACCTGGTGAATGCCGAAAATATGTGCGTCTTGTCTTGGACGGCGAGATATTACTTTGCAACGCTCCAGGACTAGGGCCCCAATTGCAGGCAGAATTAGAAAAGCTCCAACTTAAATATGTAGTGCGCAACATGCAGGCAAAAATGTGCATAATTTGGGAACGGCAATCGGGACAGCGCGAACTGTTGCCCACTGACGATGTAGAAGAACCTTTAAGCGCACAGTGGAATATAGAGAATCAAGTAATGCAAATTCACACGTCCCAAGATCTTGGTAGGAATATACCATTAAAACATATTGCGCAGAACCTGCAAAAACAATTCCCTGAGGCAAAACCTATCCTAGCAGTGTTATCACAACGCGATAAAAATTCCGATACCCTTACGACCGCACTTATAGATATGCAAATATTGAACCAAGTAGCTACACTGCAAGTACCACCACTGGCTAGCGAAGTAGCGGAAATGCTGAGACGTTTCACCAAAGCCATCGCTGAGGCACCCTACAAGCAACAGAAATCAGAGACTTTAGGCTCCTTCAAAAAATTCTTAGCAAACGATAAAAAGCAATGTGTACGCGTGGTGGGAACCAGCGGTTTTGGACGTCTTTGGCAGCAGCACTTAAATCGTTTGCCTTTGGTCACTTTGGAAGTAGCCGAATCCATAATTGCACAGTACCCATGTCCTAAGCGACTTTTGGAAGCATACGAAAAGGATGCTGAAGGGGAGAAGAATCGAATTGCGGATTTGAAAATTACCCGTGCCGGTCCCCAACCGCTACAAGCAGACAGGCGCATTGGAAATGTGATGAGCGGGAAATTGCATCTGCTTTATAATAGCAGAGATCCTAATGCAATTATATAATTTTAATGGCAATTTTTAAATATATTTAGAGATATCGATGATAAGAAAAAATTTAAATTTTCTATATGTTATGATTTGTTTATTAATTCATTGTGTCCTAAAGATTAGGTATACATTCACATAAGACTTCTCCTTTTTATATGTACATATGTATTTAGTAATTTAGTTATTAATTTGTATATGCTTTAATGTGATACCTACGACTAAATATCTATAAGTATAATAATCATTAAATACAATACCGAAAATTAGAATATTATTTGATTATACACAATTGCTAATAGATTTAATTATTATAATTAAAAATCACATATTTGCATTATACAATATTTATCGTTATTTTCTTTGCGATCCTTGTAGTTTATATTAACTTACTTAAGTAATTTGACAAATTGTACATTGAAAACGCTGTGGCCACGACCGGCCGCCAAAAAGTTTTGAGATAATCGTATTAATTTTTTTCGTCCCTAAACGATTGCTCGTATTGATTAAAAATAGAATATGCAATAGAAACATTTTTATTTTTATAATTTCGTAGGTATATAGAAAATAAACTAACTGCTTCTGCTGTATAAATTTACATACATATGCAGACATTTCGAGTATTAAAATCTTAGCTTAAAATTGTGATTTTTTTGTTTGTCATGGTTTTTGGATTTCTCATATCTTCTTGTTTGGCCAAATTGAAAGGTGTTTTATAATGGTGAAGTAAAAAGGGTTCGAAGTTATAAGAAATATAGCTTGAAACTTATACATTAAAAAAAATTTTCATTGGTTATTCGATCTTTAAAATGGTAAACAAAAAAACTAACTTTTTGCGTTGCATTACAGAGTAACCCCCCTGTTTAGTCTGCAGAATTTTAGAACAATTATAAATAATTTTTATTGCTGCGGATTTTCTTTGAAATTCAAGAGTTTTTTATGCTTCACCAAGAAACTTTTTTTGCTTATTTGATATGTAGGCCTGTCGTGAACCTGAGATGAAACTAAAACCAGTTTGCGCATAAATCCGTTTATTTTTATTGAAATTTTTTGTTTTATTCTAATTGGCCGAAAATTTGTACACATATCATAGTTTAAATTAAGTTCGTTGGCGTTATAGCAAGTTTTCAGTTTTTCACAGTATATTTGGTAAAAATTCAACATGTTCTACTAAATTATAGTTTGTTATAGATGTATTAATGTGTATAACTTAGATATCCTTCAATAAAAATTTGATTTAACTAAACATCGATTATGTGAGAATTTGACAAAACAAATTATCTCGACTTAATACATTTTTCATGCTAAGCTCAAAATTAAACGGTTCTTGCACAAATTTTCATCAATTGTTTATGGAAGCTCAAAATGAATATGTTCAAAGTAAAAATGTTTCAAGTCAAAACAATTGTTTTATCAAAATCAGTACAAAACAAATTCAAATTAACTTTTTGACAAGATTTTTACGATTTTTTTTCTTGTCCAGAAACAATTAATTTTGAAGATATGTTCATGTTATCTTGCTTAAAATATAAGTGTTGATCGAAATCAAAAATTAACTGGCTCAGACATACTAGTTAAAAATAAGAACATGGAAAAAGATTAAGAAATTATTGATTTATTTTTAGACATTTTATTTTTGAAAAATCGTAAAAATAAAACAATGACATTATATTTTGAAAATGATTCTAATCATTCCCTGGTTTTGATCGTTTATTTAAAAGCCGGGCTACAAAGTTTTTTTTTTTAATATGAAATGGCTGACTATATCAAATTTAGTTATATTTTATATGTATTGATTTACTAATTTGGCTAATTTACACCTACTGGCTATGCTTGTATGTAAAACTTGAATGAACGCCTGAATGCTTGGGTATATGATTTATTAATTTTATATTACACGCGGATATACATATGTACATATATAATTTCGATAAATTGTCAAAAAAATTATCAAAATACTAAATTAATAAAAATCTACAGTATAAATATAAAATGTACGATGACAAATGTTATAAGCGAAACTTATTTACAAAAATACAAAAAGCAGCAAACAAACATAATTTAATTGGACATTTTAAGAAGATAATATTATTTATAAAAGAAAACCAATTTCCTTTCATTTTCTTAACATTCGTAATTATTATTTAAGACTTAAATCACTAGGCGATTATCACTAAGACTTTACGTGTATGTCTGTATATGTATATGGAACTGTAAGTCTGTCGGTCGCTCACTCTTTGCCATAATATATTCCCCATAGAGATTCCTATTTTCTATAGTGTGGCCAATATTCGTGTAAAACCTAAACACGCTGACACTATCGTTTGGCCTATTCCCCACACCATCGCATAAATTGGCGACATTGGCCAACTAGAAGCCCGATGTACGAAAGCTATCACCGCACTACTGACGATGCCACCCATCGCTGGTGATAGAAATCCCATTACCAAAATTAATATGGAGAAAAAGCGTCCGAATTTGTGTTTGCGCAGTGTCACAAAAGCAACCAATGCAGCACATGTGTGTATGAAGATGGATGAAAAGAGCGCCCAAAGGAAAATATGGTACCACATTTCGCGAAATTTGATGAGATGATTTTTTGAGCGAAATCCCATAACATCGCCAATGGTGCCCAACTCACCGGTGTCATCTAGGTCGGACAACATTACAATGTGGATGGTAGACGTGTTGACGGTGGCGGTGAGGTTATTCGTGGTGACAATCGTAGAGGCAGATTACAACTACGCAAGTCTTATTTACTGGTTGTCGATATCGCGTGTTGTTTAGTGAACCTGATGATAAGATGTGTTTTTATTAATAAACATTGGCTGTTGCGCGACTTCCTTGACTTAAACTATATCCGGTTTATGCATTTGCTTACAATTTCTTATTGCTGTTTTTGCCGCTTTTAATTTTTATTTTACTCGGATTTAATCGTACTTATAATAGACGAAAATATCACAAAACTTATTTGCTGATGGATGTATGTACATACATATGTACCACTTTGGCGGGTGTACATGTGTGGATGTAGCTTTCTGATAAAGTCGGTATGCGGTGCCGCGTTTAACTAGTGCAAATCTTGCATTCACTGATATATTTATAGTATAAAGGTTGCATTGCTATATTGCTGATAAGTTCAACATCAATTGGCGGCCATTTTCGATGTCAACAAACTCCGAGATATTTTAAAGACGTCTTTAAAGACCTTAGCAGGGTTCAGAAGTTCCAATCGCATTATTGTACCTATTAAAAATGTGAATTAAAAGCGTGATTAGAAAAATTAAGTTTGATTTATTTATTTTGAGTGTCTGTAATGATCTACTCAAAAATATTTTAAAGTTGAGTTGTGGGCTTTACTCATTAATAAAAAAAAACTCCTTCGCCTACGAAGGTACATTTGTGAGCTTATATTAAAGTGATGGTTTTTGCCAATTTACTTTTTATACATATGTACATACTTGGTTCGAAAGTAATATTATAACATAAAGGAATCCGATACTGTATTTTCCACCTTCTAAGTAGTGTCAGCGCCTCTTTCAATGATTTCCGCAAGTACCTTCTGGTATCCAGTGGTTTAACGTCCTGAGTGTATGAGTGTTCCAGTCCATTTCCATGAGAATTACACATATTTACACACATTTTATTTATTAGTTAATTTATTTTTTATGTTTACTACTATTGCAAATTTAATAGGCATTTTTTAATTAAATGCCAATCGATTTACAAATTACGGCCGCAACACCCTATGACCGCTGACAAAACGTACTCCACCCGTTTGACTTAAATTATTTTCACCAGCATTATTTCCATTATATACCTAGCACGGTTTGCGATTTTCATTGGTAACTATTACACAAATTATCGCTATTCTTTGCAATATCTACAATTGTTGAATAAATCACTTTTATATGCAAATAATTAATTTCCTAGCAAGAATAGCTACGTCCATAACAAAGAAAATTAACAGCGTATTCTTCTTCTTTCTGCTTCCTAAAATGTTGCCAGAGTTTTTTCTTTGTTAGTACATATTAGTTCCGTTCACTTAAAAATATCCAGTAACTTGTCAGCATTTCTAAATATACTATTGTGATGCGTATATTTATTCCCTCTTTTATATTTCACTTATTTCTATCAAAATATATGTATTTGAGAAAACTTTAAGAATTTCTTTACCAAAAATATTGCTATCAGCTGTTTTTTATTACTGGCAAATTGTTGCAGGTAAACATTTTTGCAGTCATTCCAAAATCCAAAAATCTTTCAATTTCCCCTACTTTGGAAGTGTCATGTAAGTTTTTGTGTAAGAAAACGCCAAAACATGATAATTTGTAGCAATTGATACTGGATCTTGCTAGAAAGTGCGAACGTGAACACGACTAGTAACCACGACACATCGAACCAGAGATGGCGCATTCCGAGCAAGAACGACAGGTTACAAGATCACATCTTCTCGCACGATTTTAGATTTCTGGATCAAAGTAACACAGAATATGAGAATGAAAACGAAGAGAAGGTGATTTTTAGTTATAAACATACATATCTTGATTTCGAAAAATTGTTAAAATATACGTTGTAGAAATGTGTTGGGTTAGCCGTAACATCGAATATCCATGGTACCGCCACTTTGGTTTTGCCGCCTTTGGCATGTCTGGCAGTTTGTAAACAAACTAAAACTCGATATTACGGCTAACACAACACATTTCTTTCTAGTTTTTTTCATTATTAACTACCCTATTAAAACAAAGTAGCTATCACTTTCATAGAGCCACTATGTTAAAACTGATATCAACAAATTTGTATGTGTGATAATGTATTTCACTCTAAAACATTAATATTACCGAATATACAAACATATAACTCTACTGCTCACTCTTGTTATTTTTACTGGGTCAATGCTCGCTACAAAATCATCAGTACGTAAAATATTCCTTTATACCTACATAAAATGATATTTCCGTTTTTCGTTTGATTTAATAAACAAGTTTTTTTATATTTTCAATTAATTTTTATTGATTTACTACAAGCTAATAACTTGAATCATGATAGAAAAATTAAATATATTTCCGATGAACTATATTTTGCGCAGAACTGTTTTCTGCGTAAGCCTCCTTCGTCCGTCCTGAAAAAAATATCCCTGACCAGACAAACTGCGAATACTCCATCAGTATTTTTGTGCAGAGCTCTTTCATGTTTTATATTAGATTAAGAAATCCTTTTTTCTTTGTAATTAGCATTAAGAAAAGCAATATTTTTCATTTAAAACTCATCTATTATAAAAACACTACGATTTCAAAGTTTTCGCAACTATACACTTCAGAGCTTAAATGGTCATTGTCTCTTTTGTGCAACTATAAATGACAACTATTTTACCGGTCACCTTACGGTCAGTAAAGATAAACATGAAGACTTTGATGTTTCATTCTCGCATATATGCAACCCTAGAAATCGTAGCGATTTGCGAGTGTCTCTTTTTGGCAAGCACCAAGGCAGTCATTTTACCGGTAAGCTGAAAGTCAGTACTGATTTTATGAATGAGAGTGTTTTGGTGATTCTGTCAGCATGTTCTTGTACGGTAATTAACCATAAATGCCAAATCCCGGGAGAATTTTTTTTAAGAGATAGCCTAAGGCGAATTTATGACGGTGTTGGTGAGCGAATATAAGTAAAAAATGTATTTTGTTTTCGTGTTTGAGTGCCATGCCAGCCATTCCGAACGAACAAAGCGCCCCAACACCACCTCCTTGAATAGTCGAAATCATAATATATGTATAAACAATTTTAATATTTTCAGTATTATAAAAACACTCAATATGTATATAATATATATAATTTTGGCGCTTACACTATATAGCTCAGTGTATATCACAAATGGAGGGACCTACAGTTTTGCGCCGACTCCGAACGGCAGATGTATTTAATGAGAAGCTTTTTCATGGCAGAAATACCCTCGGAGGTTTGCCATTGCCTGCCGAGGGCTGACCGCTATTCGAAAAAACTTTTTCTTTTATGATTAAGATTTTGTTTGCCCTGACTGAGATTCGGACCTCGAACTCACCGGCATATCGAGTTATAGCACGCACCGCTATCAACTCGACTACAGCGCCCACCAATATGTATATATACATAGCATAATAAGTGATAGATTTCCTTGAATGTGTCATATTTATTAATAAATTAGTAAGTGGCAGCTTTTTGTACATAATCAGCTGTTTTAACAGTCATTCACAATCAACTTTATTTTGACATTCTTCATTCGGTTGACATTTGACATGCGAAACACGTGTGAATAATAATAAACTTGTATCGTTTTATTGCAATTTAACAAAATGTATCTTATGTATACTTTAAACGAAAACGGCGAACGCGTCTACACGTTGAAGGTATAACTTTGAATAAATGTATATCTTATTTAGAAAGCTAATAGTGCAGTTTTCTATAGAAACGAACTGAAGACGGCCAACCAACAATTTCTGCTCATCCAGCCCGTTTCTCACCAGAAGACAAATACTCACGCCAACGTTTGACTATCAAAAAACGATTTGGATTACTGATCACACAACAAGCTGAACCAGTTTACTAGCTTCTCTACCTTAATAATGAATACGTTTATAAGTAAATTTTTTAAATGAATAAATAATTTGAAATAAGCTATACATGTTTTCTTACTTCAATCAATACGACGCTTAAGGCCCGCGGTGTGGTCAAACAGTTGTGGATTTCGAAATTCTCCACGCATGTCGAGTACATAGTATAGTGTGCGGTTTTTTACTTTAATGGGAAGTTGGGTTTGCGCTGTATCACGTGAAGCTTGAGCTGAAACAAATTTGAGCGGTACAGTTAAGATGCGGTTTTTATTAAATGGCCCGTATGTGACAAACGCAACGTTCTTTCCATCTTTCCGAAGAATGAGATAACGAACGGAACGTAGGGTGAAAAACCAAGCTGCACAGAGAATTCCATAGCCTAAAATAGTAAATATGTAGTTAGCAATCAGAGTTAAAAAAACACGCAACTAAACTACCAATTAGAAAGCAGAATGTGGTGATCCCATTTCTATACTTATTCTCTCCAAGATTAATCCGCTCGTGCCATGCTAACTCTTCTCCAGGCCGTTCTTGTACTGGCGCATCTTTCAGTGTAGTAAATGCAAAATGTGAAAGATAGGCCCAAAAAACAAATTGACTGATTGCAAAAAAATTCAGCACATTGTAGTATCTGGGATTCTCGTATTTAAAAAGTATCACATCCTTGGTGACGTTCGTATTTATATCATAGGATGGAGTAGAACGATTACGTACCGGCCCTCTCAAAACATTGATAGGATTTTTTAAGAAGGTTAACGTCTCTGGACAAATTGCGCGCTTTGGTGAAAGTGCTAAAAGAGGTATCCGGTGCAATAACCGACAAGTACCATTACGGAAAATATTTGTTGATGAATTTACCGCGATATTTATTAAGTTGATCATTTTGAAACAAAATTACAAATAAACACTTCGCAAGTACAATAACCTAGGGCTGCGACATCGACATCGATGTTTTTCTAAAACATCGAGTACTTTTAACATCGATGGCTTAGTGCCGATGTTTTTCCAACATCGATGTTTTGTATCGATGTTTGCATCGATGTTTTTGCTTTCGGACTGGTTGTGAGCCGAGGCAAAATTAAATTGTCGGCTTCGCATGTGTTTCATTTGAGAACCTATTTTTCATTTTTTTAGTCACAAACTCATCGGCGGCGTGAGCGAAAACATCGATGTTTTTGACCGATGTTACATCGATTCAATGGCGCGGCTGAAGTAACAAACGATCTGCGTAGAAGTTTTTACCGACATCGATGTTTACAAAACGATATACAAAACTTTATTTATACTGGAGTTATTTTATGTATACTGGAGTTATTTTATGCTTAAAATATTCAAAAACATCGATGTTTTTGGGGGTGTCTTAATTTTGCAGAAATGAAATGAGAAACATCGATGTTTTTTATTAAAGCAGTACTAATCAACTTTTGTCTGTTTTTGCTTAATATCGTCGACATGACATATATAAAACTGCACTTCAGGGAAAACAAAACACGCAGAAACATTTGTAACCGATGTTGGATCAACATCGATGTTTCTCACTTGACGACCTTTTTTTTTTTTTAGTTAATGTCAGAGGGAAAAGAATACGTGCGCAGAAACATCGATGTTTGGAAACATCGATGTTTTTAACCGATGTTTTATCGACATCGATGTTTCTCATTTGAAACATCGATGTTGAAAAACATCGATGTTTTGAGGTCGATGTCGCAGCCCTACAATAACCTCACATTCTCCTTGGATAAAATTGTGTTAAACAGCTGATTATTAATAATTGAATATCCCAAACATACTACAGCTGATGGAGTGACAGCTTTTTGCTATGAACACATTTTCATTTACCGACTTAAAAAAAAAATGTATCCAATGAAAAGAGAGACAAAGCCCCGGATAAGACACCCTTTTTTGGTGACGACCACGGCAAATATTTTAAAGAAAATGATTTGAGGGCATGCACTTGGAATGTCCGGACCCTTAATTGGGAAGGTGCCTCTGCCCGGCTGGTTGATTTCCTCAGCAGAGCAAAGGCTGACATCACCCCATCCAAGACAGCTGTACTGTCGTTCACTCCGGTGGACGAACGTCTCGTTACAATCCACATCAAGGCGAGGTTCTTCAACATCTCCCTGAATTGCGTCCACGCCCTGACGGAAGAGAAGGACGAAGGGACCAAAAATCGTATTTGCGATTTCAATGCCAAGGAGGACATCTTTGGTTCCACAGTCAGAAAATTCAGTCTCCACGACGAAACGTCCGATAACGGATTGAGACTGATCGACTTAGCCGGGGCCCGAAACATGGTAGTCTGTAGCTTGGTACAATTAATTGTACCAAGGTCTGTAGTACCAGGTTCCAGCATAGGAAGATTCACCAGGCTACGTGGCTGTCTCCAACGAGCCCGAAAGAACAACTGGTATGACGAGGAATGTCGCGCCGCTACAGAACGTAAAAACGCTGCCTACAGGGCTACACAGCGATTGAGCGCAACGCGAGCTGTGCGGGAGCGTTATCGTGAGTTGAAGAAGAAAGGTAGACGCATTTTTCGTGAGAAAAAGAGAGAAGCCAAAATGCGTGGGTGCGAATAGCTTGAGATGCTGGCCCACAGGAAAAGCGCCCGGAAATTTTTTCAAAGAGTAGGGCGCTAACAGAAGGTTTCAAGAATGGAAGCAGCTGCAACAACCTTGGGGAAGATGTTGAACCCGTATCCCCAATCAATGATGATGGACGCTATGTACTGTCACCCGACTATGACGAAATTCGGAAAGCGATAGCACGGCTGAAGATCAACAAAGCCCCGGGGCCGACGGGTTACCATCTGAGTTATTTAAGTACGGCGGAGAGGAGTGGTTAAGTGAAAGCACGAGCTCATTTCTAGAATATGGTCGGAAGAATGCATGCCAGCTGATTGGAACTTAATTGTGCTCTGTCCAATCCACAAAAAGGGTGATCCTGCAGTTTGTATCTTCTTAATATCGCGTATAAGGTTCTGTCGAGTGTATTGTGTGAAAGACTTAAGCCCACCGTCAATGAACTGATTGGACCTTATCAGTGTGTCTTTAGACCTGGTAAATCTACCACCGACCAGATATTCACAATACGCCTGATCTTGGAAAAGACCAGAGAAAGAAGAATCGACACACACCAACTTTTGGTCGACTTCAAAGCCGCCTTCGACAGCACGAGAAAAAGTTTCCTATATGCCGCAATGTCAGAATTTAGTATCCCGGCAAAAATTATACGGCTATGTAAAATGACGTTGAGCAACACTACCAGCTCCGTCAGGATTCGAGGCTTCAGGGAGGGTGACTCTTTCGTGTGCGATTTCTTTAACCTGATGATGGAGAAAATAATACGAGCCGCAGAACAAAATCGATCAGGCACCATCTTTTATGAGAATTGGCAATTGCTGGCGTACGCCGATGACATTGCCATTATCGGTCTTAACAACCGCGCAGTTAGTTCTGCGTTCTCCAAACTGGATATAGAAGCAAAGCGAATGGGTATGGAGGTGAACGAGGGCAAGACGAAGTATCTCCTGCCATCATATAGACAGTCGGCACATTCACGACTGGGATCAAACAACACTATTGACAGTTATAACTTTCAAAAGTAGAGAACTTCGTTTACTTATGAACCAGCAGTAACACCAATAATAGTGTCAGCCTTGAAATCCAATGCAGAATCTCTTTCGCCAACAAGTGCTACTTCGGACTGAGTAGGCAATTGCACAGTAAAGTCCTCTCTCGACGGACAAAAACCATACTCTATAAGTCTCACATCATGCCCGTCCTATTGTATGGCGCAGAAGCATGGACGATGACAACATCAGATGAGATGGCTCTTGGAGTGCTCGAGAGAAAGATTCTTCAAAAGATTTATGGACCTTTGCGACGGAGAATACCGCGTACGATGAAAGAATGAGCTGTACGAGCTGTACAAGGACGTATACAGAGTGCAGCGGATTAAGAATCAGCGGCTCCGCTGACTAGGTCACATCGTTCGAATGGATGAAATAGCTCCAGCCCTGAAGGTTTTTGACGCGGTACCCGCTGGTTGTAGCGAAGGAAAAGGAAGACCTCCTCTGCGTTGGAAAGACCAAGTGAAAAAAGACTTGGCCATACTAGGGATTTCCAATTGGCGCCAGTTAGCAAGAGATAGGTACAGCTGGCGTGCTTGGTTGACCTCGGCCAAAATCACTTAGGCGGTTGAAGCGCCAATTAAGTAAGTAAGTAAAACTTAAAAATAGGAAGTCATCAAGTCGTCAATAATAATTATTATAGTCACAACTGAAATATTTACGCTGCGCATTAAAAACGTTTTTAAAGGAAGAACTTTAACTTGCGGTCTTCACCTGCAGTTCTCGCTTACTTCTGGAAGCAGACGAGATGTCGCACGTGAAAACAACAAAAAGTAGAAAGTATGTTTCGTCTCGCAAACCGATCGGTAAGCGAGTGCTCGCTGCTTTCAATTGTCATCTGTATAGTTTGACAGCCATTTTTGCATTTCGTAGCATCTTTCATTGTGGCAACATCGTTTATCATAGGCTCTTTTAGCACAAAAAAGCCTTTTGATAAGTTATAATAATAAAATCGAGTGTCGCGTTACTGATCTTTTTAAATTTATTAATTTATACCGACAATATGAGTGCGTTTAGTGTTTGAATAGCAAGCAGGGCACGAACCTTCTTACTCGGCGACATGTTTCAAATGAAAAAGTATGCTTTCAAAATGCCAAGTGAACCAATCTCTCTCGCTTGCGACTACAAAAAGTAGAAAGCAAGCGACACATGGAAGCAGGTGAACACAGCTTGTAAAAAAGCTTAACTAATGTAAATTCGGCTTAACTCTTTTTGTTTCCCAATCGTTCCATTATCATCCTTTTTATAAAATGAATCAACGTTAATATTTTGCGATGGGCCTAGACGGCCGATCGCACACGGTTAAACTTCGTTTAACCTATCAGCTGTTTGCTGACTACTTCGTTTTGGTTGCAACAAATTTAATTGAGAGCAAGAAAACTTAGTTTAAATTTTAACTGAGTTTAACTAAACTTAGTTTGAACCGGCACTGAAAAACTGGTCCTTAATCTTGTACTCTATCAGTCGTGGTCCTATGCAACCCTGTTGAATAATATTTTATCAGTCCCTTCACTTGACAGCTGTCATTAGCGGTATGCCTATTAAACAAATCAAAAGTTATTGTTGTCTTGTGAATAGTCGGGTTGGGTTAAAGCGGACGGTGAATTTATGAGTTGGGAGAAAAAGTTTGAGTTAAAAAAGTTTTTAGTGGATGAAAAATAAGTTAGTATTTACAATATTAGGAGCTGTGACGAGCCGGGTTTGTTTTGGGCTTAAAGTTTGCGTTTTTATATTAACGTCAGCGAGACTGTGATGCATTTTCCGCTAGCTGGATACACAACTTAGGCTTGAAAAGTAAGTTTTTTCTCTACTTTACAATTTTTTAATAGGTTTGTTCTCAATAATTATATTTTGAAAACTATTTTCTGTTGAGATAGTGTTTAAAAGAGCTGCAATAGTAAGTTCCCGCTTTTAAAATGACTACCCGATTATATCTATTGTTTTACTTACACGAGAGAGTTGCCATTAGGCAGTAGCATACTATAGCCATGGTATAGGTGGTCTTATTGGATGCTTTCAGTATGTAACCAATGATGGGTGAAATTTTTATTAAGCATGTCAAATGATTGCCCCATGCGGTTATGTTTTTTTTTTTCAAAAATACATCCATCTTGACAAAAAATTTTAAAATTAATATTATTTCTGTGTTGTGCTAAATACAATTTATAACAATTTTCGAATTATTGTGTTTTATTCACTATTTTTTATACACATATAAAACGAATTTTGATGTAGTACGTGATAATAGTACTTCACGCCATAGTATAGCCAAAAATTTACTGTTATATCTTTTATATTGCCTAAGTACTGGAGTATTTTCTTTGATTTTTAACTGACAGACGATTGCACGAACATTTATATGAAAATGCAGGACAATATCAATAAGTATCCGAAAACTGTAGATGAAGCTAAATAAAAATAATCTTATACATATATAATATACTTTTTTGATGTACCTACATACATCGCATATTTGTACACACATTTATACATATTTTTGTATTACTGCATCTACTCTTACAAACACAATAGCAGCTCGAGTTCCTTTTGCGTCGCCATTGTGCAACTAGCACAAGTCTGTTTTCACAGATGGCAACCCTATTCTGCATGGTGTATTTGCGAAAATATATGACTTGCCTTGTAGAACATGCTATGTAAGAACCGATTTACATATATATATCCATATCATTGTCCTATGGGGTGCTTGCCGATTTCATTGCTGTATTTTATAACTTCATATATGTATGTATGTATTTGTGTATATAATAATGTACAGCTTAGTTCTGTTTATTTCCACCTGCCCAAGAAATTTTTAAAAACTCTGAAATTAATGATCCTTTTGTAGATCTGTGATATAGAGCAAATGAAAGACTTGAAAAACAGAAAACAAAATGAAACATAATTCGTTATGCTTGGGAAATTCATTGAAACACATATCTGTGCACGATTACGAAAAACCTAACCTCAAAGTTATCTTCAATCGATAATATAGACACAGGAAAAAAACAGAAAATGTGAACTAGCTCTACATCGGCTTGAACATCGGCAAAAATATATATGCATACATAACATATGTATGTATGTGTGTATACATGGATATATGTATGTGCACACATACCTACTCACGAACAAACGAACCACTTCATGCAGCTGCTGAAGAGCGAGCGACGGAGCGCACAAAGCAAGAGAAACCCAAACTAAACCGATGACGTATGGATAATGAAATTTGTGATTTTGAAATCTGAACCGATGTTCAATAAAAACCACAAGACGAACTGTTACAAATTTTGAACTAATCCCTGTACGTTACTTTTTGGGAACGTACATACATATGTATGTATTATATAGCCGAGGGAGCTAAGTGTTTTAGGTACAAATATTTACAGAGCCTACATACACACATACATACATACATACATACATACTATGTACATACCGGACCAAAAATTTCTTTTACAGATCTACTAAATAACTAACCAAATTATAGTTCACGAGAATGAAATATTAGAAAGTTATAAATAAAATCAACAAAAAATCACGAATGCTCTAATAACCTTCCGACAAATGCAAGCATAAACGTAATTTACGCTTAATAGTTTTTCTCGGCCCAAGCCAATATGGCTGCCATTGTTGCTCGTGCAATGCAGTCGTATATTTCGCTTATGTGCCTCAACTCAGTACATTATCACCGTTGAAGAAGCGGGATATAGGGGGGACGGTATACATTTGTTCGTTATAAATTTATTTTCGTGTATGTATACTATTGGGGCGAAAAACGGTCAGGGCTTGGTATTTATATTATTGCATCCGCTAAATGTGTGTCTAAATTTTAAAACCCTTAGACCAATAATTATGTTTATACATATGTACATATGTACATACATATATGGACATTAGTATTTATTCGAAAAAAAGTTTTTTTTTTACTGTGCATACGACTTCTTACTTACTGTCTGTTTGATACTTTTGTATTGCCCAGCATGCTTGCGTGGATGACAGCAGGGGTACTTACGAGGTGGATGAGTGAGAGATAATAGCGTAGAGGTATTGTCGTGCCAATATTGAAGGAAATTTTCTTACTCTATTTAAAACCTTTATAGGTAATTAGGTAGAAACTATGTAGGAGCATAGGTACTTAACTTAACATTAAAATGCATACCTTTGCACATACTTATGTATGTAGGTACCAACATATTGGTAGGCGCTATATGGTATTACAAACCCGAAATATTCAATAATTCAACATTTTCATATATACTATTTAAATAAAATTCAGCACTTACATGACATACATATGTACCTATGTACATATTTGCAATTTTTAGTGAACTATCTTTATTTCGTCTTCAATCATACATTTATTTAGTTATTCGTATGTTTGCTTGCGTTGTTGATGTTCGTTAATTCCACTATTTCGCTAAATGCGGGAACAAGTCGTCGTCATCGTCGATACCAAAGCGACTCTGTTGTTTAGTAAATTTATGGTTGCTATTTCGATGTTTTTCGTACGTTTCTCCACTACGTTTTTCAGTTAAAATTTGGTAGTTTGAAATTTTAAAAATATCCATAGTTTTCCATAAAAAGATGCATATATTTTCTTCGTATATATGTATGTACATACATATATATGTACATATTCCTACACTATATTCTTATGTATATATTTATATAGTTTGTATTCTCATAAAAATTATCATTCTATCGCATTCACACACATTCGCTAATATTTGTTATTCGACGCAGTTTTGAGCTGTTGCTACTCTTTCTACGAGTGTACCAGCGCTTGCCGGATTTTATGTGACTTTGGTTGTGTGTGCTCGTTCGTGTATTCAGTGCAATCAAGTTTTCCTTGTGATGATTGTTGTGCTATGTGGACTTTGCTTTTTATGGGTTTATAGGTATTTCGTAAAATTTTAGGTAGCCGAAACGTCTTGTCTAACTGACAATGTCTGTAACAAAACAATAAAATAATCGGTAAAAAAAAAATATTTTATTTCTTGAGTTACCTATATGTAGATAGTTGTTTAGGTACCTAAATTATATAATAATTTTTTTTAAGGTTTGAGTAACTACTTGTAAAATTTTCATGTGTCTAACACACACCTAGCCTGCGGCATGCTTGCCACTATGGTTTCAAAGTGACAAATCTGTATGTTTACTAGACACCGCTTGGACGATGATGTTCGTCTTTATTGTTTACACTTAATGCGTTAATGCCTAGCAATGTTAAATTTTCTATACTCTATTGAAAAAATTTACAGATTATTAAGTCCTAAAATTAGCTATACGTTAAACCTCGTTTGCTTGCCCCGCCCGTTGCTTAGCCATCGCATAATCACGTTTTGTCCATACAAAATTTGCGCGCTTTTCATCGCTATTTGCTCAACACGCCAGCGTATATTACGGGCAATAATAAACACTGATTTCTACACTTGAAATAATTTTGAAGTTAAGAATTGCCCATTTTTATTGTTCAAATTTTAAAGTAAGGAAGATTTTGATAAACACTTCGAATTTAAAGTAAATTAAATGATGTCAGCTTTTCTCTGCTACTCTTCTCTTAAGTTCTCTCTGGCCTTGAGAGGGCGCTCTCTGGCGCTCTCTTAGTTGGCTGCTATATAGCGGATTAATATGTACATATATATTTTCGTATTGCTCGTGTGAATCTGTGTAAAATGTGCATACAGTAAATTATAAGTGTCTGCTAGTAGAAGAAATAATTTTATAAAATTTGCAAAAGTAAGAAAAGGACACAAATAATTAAGATAGGTAAGTACATAACTGATAATTATAATTTTAGTAAAATTCTGTCAATGATTTGACTTTTATTTTAAGCTATTTTGTGGTTTTATATGAGCGTAAGACTCATAACGGTATACATACACATTTAGGCAACACACACACTTGCATATGATAAATACAAATACATACATACATATGTACATACATACATTTACAAAGAAAAAAACCCAAGGTGGCAACATTTTTTGTCACTATTCATAGTCGGAAAATTTAAAAAAAAATGTTTAATAATATGTATTAATATATTGTTTTGGACAAAATTTCCAATATTAGAAAAAATTATAAGTACATATACATATGTACATATGTATGTATATATGTATATAGTAAATACATATATGTATATGTATGTATACAGCCATTATGTACATACATACATACATATACATCTGAGAACTTAGGTAGGCACTTGACTTTAGAAAGTTTTTCTCTGGGAGCATTAATTAATATTACATAATTTAAATCGATTAATGTGAAGATGGCTGCTTAAACAACAGATACCTAGTTTTTTAAAAATTGCGTACGAGTCTATTAAGAGCTTGATAGGAAAACCTTCTAAGTTGTTAACTACTAAGTAGGTGCATCTCTTGTGATTTTTCCTCTGTGATAATAGAGGACTCAAGCGGTTATTACAAAAATAAACACAGTTATAAACGTACCAAAATATCTCGATATCTACCTATGTATGTATGTATGTACATATGCACATACTATGTACATGGTTTGCCCAACTTATTGTTGCTTTTGCAAGATTTTTACTCCTGAAATCTATTTTCCAAACACTTCAAAACTGATTTTATAAAAAAACTTTACAAAAGTTCATCTTTAATAAAATATGTATCCATCGAGAAAGTACCCTCCTCCCCGTTTGCATTTCTTGCCCTCGTCTATCTCTGCACACAATTCCGCGCTGCGCTCTTTGTTTGCTCTCGTGAGCGCGAGTTCAGCACACATACCCACACATACATATATACATACATTTATGTATGTAGATGTATACTCAAATGTGCGATTCGTGCTTGTCCACTGGTGCTTGTCAGTTATCGGTCGAAAGGTCTTTTGCAGATCCAATATTTCGAAAATTTCAATGACAGTTGAATAGTTTGTGTTAACTTTTTTTTCCCCTTGTTTACAAAAAGTATTTAACTAAACGCTCGCAAGCTTGCCGCAAACATTTAACAGCAATCAACATTATACCACGGCGTCCAATTCATTCATTGAGTTGTTGGTGTTGGTGGTTGCGTGTTGTCACCCCGTTGCGTCTCAAAGCCTGTCTAAGTCTGCAGCTGTGGCTTTGGTTGCTTTAGTTGCTTGCTCCATCCAACAGGTTTTAGGTTTTCCGTAGGCATGAAATACAGTATACTGCGTAGCTTTTGGTTGCTATAGAAGATTTCCGAAAGATTCTTGCTTCTCGCCAATTCACACAAATTCGGTATTATAGTGATTATTGGCTTTAAAAAGTTAACGTTTTTGCAATATCTCTGCCGGCCAGCGATGGATGGATTATGATTTGTTAAGTTTGTGATATTTGGAATGATGTGGAACCTAATACAAGCGCATCTGACGTAACAGTACAGCCTCCTCTATTTTCTGTATAAATATCCACACGCTACTTTTTACGTTTTAGTTTTGCGTCCATTTTACATACTGTCTGCGCCCATATAGAGAGCAATATTTTGCTTGCTTGCGAGATATACTTTTTATGGTGTGTATCCACTTTCGTATTGTGGAAAACGTGATTGTATATATGTACATATGTATGTATATGTATATGTATGTAAGTATGTCAGAATTTAAGCTTTTTCTCTCACTGAACGAATATTTGTCCGTCCACATTAGTTGGAAGAAATTTTCTGATAACGTTAGACGAAATATACAGTTTTCTTATTTAAAATTATGTAGTTGTTCAGCTGTATGGATTTATAAATGTGGGTATCTTATCAAAAGGGAGTTCTTGATTGTTAGTAATACGTTTGTGTAAATTTATGTATGTATGTAAGTTTACAAATACAATACTTATTAAATTTTCAATAGAAGGCTATTGCTTTTTTCAATTCATCAACTGCAAAAACCGACCTTTTCGGAAATTCTAAAATTTGAAATTGACTAGTCACATATTTTTTTAAAGTTGTTTAATTAAAATGTTGAGTTTGACAATCATATCATTCAAAATATATAGCTTTTGCTTTTTTTCATAAGTTTCACTGATATTGGAAAGCTCTTAAACTGGAAATGAGCTCTTTTTGACTTTATTTGAGCTTATAGTGTGGAAAAAATCTCAGAGTTCTAACACATTTCTGCCTCTAATCTGATTTATAATGTTTATTTAGACTTAAAGAAAAATGTACCGCCAAAAAGAGTCCTACGTTATTCGTTTTAAGACCAGCTCTCTTGGAAGCATCGTCAATTGCAAGAACTTGTCCACTTTACGACGAGCCTTCTGAAAGTTTCGTATGCGATAACCAAAGCGAGTCTTCCGTGACCATCTTGGGAAAGAAAAATTTATTGAAAATAGTCTTAAGTTTCAATTCAACTAAGTGCGTTGATTGTTTTGAGAAAAAACATCGTCAAACACTATTTGGAAAGTAGTGGATTAATCGATTTCGGTTATCTCAACAAACGAAACGATACCATCTCGTTTTGTTAACAAGCAAAATTAGCTTCAAATGAGTTTGTTACGTTTCGGCGTCATGTTTTTGAAACGAAATTAAATTGTTGATGTTGAAATGTTATAAAGTTAACGTTAACGAAAACCGAAGGTTCTCGATATTAGCAGACGGCTTGTTGTGGCATTGCCAGTACACTTTAAATTAAACGTAATGGAATTTATTATGATAATTGCTTCAACAATAATATTTTGAAATGTTTTAACCAAAACAATTGAAATTTAAAGTAAAAATGCACCCTTGGTCAACTCTATTAGTACAAAAAATACTGTTTTAAATGTTAAGATATACATATCTTTCGCTTTACACCAAAATATGGAATGAATAAAATTGCACCAAGTAATAATAGTTTAATTCGGATATGTCTAATGCGGTAAGTTTTTAGTAATTAAAGGTCCGAGGATCTTTTAGCGTTTTCAAAGGGAATATTGGACGATCTGAAGACACATTACTCGGATAAGAATCAGTCTTTCAACACGTAAATCAAACTAAAAAATAAATAAATCTTCACATATAAATACACACATCAATAGGAATATCCACATGATGAGAAATATCCACATGAAATATAAATTATACAGATTTATGGAAACATATAACCGCTTCAAAAATATTTGAAGGCAAGTACCGAAAAGGCTTGGTTGGAGTAACAACTAAAAGTATTGTAGCGATCATCTGTAAAACATATCGTGATTAATTCATTGATTTGAAGCTTTGCTTGTAGTTCTGTTAAGAACATGGTTTCAACGATGGTTTCAAGAACCGGAGTTTTTACAAAAGCGTAATGCGTAAAGCTGGTGTTAATTTGGAACTCCAGAATATACCAAAATTCACCGCCATTGCTTGTGTCTCTTGACAAGACGCAAAACAATCCAAATTTAACACGGTTCAATTGTACCTGGAAATATCCCGCCAGATATGCCTGCTCGTATGGAAGGGTCCTGATGAGAAGGTAATTAATGCCTGTTTCGATATATGAAGGCTAACAAACTTGTTTATTTTGCGGTGGAGTCCACTAACCGGAGAACTTCTCTTCGATAGCGCAAGAAGAAACCTATATACCTTTAAAGTCTGACTTTGGTATCACCGCAAAACTAATTTGGTTTTGTAAAATGGCTTAAAGCAACACCACCAGCTCCGTCAGGATTGGGAGGGACATCTCCGAGCCGTTTGATACCGTACGAGGTATCATACAGGGTGACTCTTTGTCGTGCGACTTCTTTGACCTGATTCTGAAAAAGATAATGCGAGTAGCAATATTAAATCAGTCAGACATCATATTTTAAAACAGCATACAACAGCTAGCGTACGCCGATGACATTGATATTATCGGCCTTAAAAATCGAGCTGTTCAGCCCTTTCTAAACTAGATAGCGAAGCCAAGCAATGGGTTTGGAGATAAGCGATGGCTAGACCAAGTATCTCCTGTTATCAAATACACAGTCAGAACATTCGCGGTTATATTAAGCGGATAATATATCTTGCCGACAAGTGCTACTTTGGACTGTGTCGGCAATTGGGCAGTAAAATCCTCTTTCAACGGCAAAAGACATATTCCATAAGCATCTCATGTCCGCTCGATTGTATGGCGCAGATGCAAGGACGATGAAGACATCAGATGAGAGGGCTAGGGCTCTTGGAGTGTTCGAGAGAAAGATTCTTCGAAAAATTATGAACCCTTATGACTTTGGCGATGGCGAATACCGCTGAGCTGTACGAGCTTTACAAAAACGTACCCATAGTGCAGCGAATTAAGATCCAGCTGCTCCGCTCATGAGAGACCTTGTTCTTCTCCTCAGCCACTGTGCTCCAACGTGTATCGCGTCGCGTGATTGCATCCATAACCGCAATATGGATGCCAATGTATTGTAAGTCCTTATGAAGCTCGTCCAGATCATCGTTCCGTCATCAATGGCGAGGTATCTTTCGAGATATCTTTCTCCCGAACACTCTATGGGCTATCTCATCTAGTGTTGTTTTCGTTTATGCTTCTACTTATTAAATAGGAAGGGTATTATGAGAGACTGTCGTATTGGTTTGCCAAAAGAGGAGAAATATTCATTTGTCTACTTAGTCCGAGGAAGCATTTGTTGGCAAGTGAGATATTCTATTGGATTTCTAGTCTGATATACAATTGCTGCACTGTGGCTCGACAGTTACATTTCTCTCCCTTACAACAGACCACTCTTTAGTTTTCTAAAGTAATTTTCACCCTCTACTACCACCGCTCAGGCTCTCCCGTATTGATGGTATTTTCAAGTCATCGACTGTACGGTATGCACACACATACATATATACATACGTACACATTTTCAACATACCTAGTCGGCAAGAGAAGTGAAATTCATCTTTTACTAGTCCATTTCACTTTTTGAAAGTCTTTTCTGTATTCGATTAATGCCTTCTTAATAGTAACTATGGAAACAACGCATACCTTCTGTCTTCACAAAGATAATGCTTTTTTTTAGAAATCGTTTATAAAATAATTTTTATATTTTGACTCACTTCAAATTGCCGACTGGGTTTGTGCAAATTTAGTTACGTTTTGTACATAATTAAATATGTGTACGTATGTACTATGTACTACATACATATATACACTTTTAATTATATAAAAAGATCCTTATCTGATTTTTTTAAATTTCGCCACCGAAATTTTCCACGTTCTAAACTAACAAAGTGTAGGTTCTAAGTCGCTAAAAATTGTCGTTGGTTTTTGAGATTTTTTTTTTTGTCGAGAGTGTTCTACACAACGCATGAACGAAATCTATTTTTTATGAAGTTAACTTTTTTTTTCTCAAATTTTACCTAAATATGTAGTTTCTATCGATTTTACAAAATCCGCCGAATACACATTTATTGCCAACCGGCTTGCCACCTCGGCGAACCGCCTCATATTTATGTGCACACTCGTATGTGCTCAGGCGAATAGACGAGTATGTAACTTTTTCATTTGAACGAACGACTTCGGTTTTAGTTGTCTTATTTTGACTTGCTCTCTGGGCGCTCGCTTCACGTTCACTATACTTTTTATGCAGCTTTGGCCTGTGAAATTTTTATACGCCATATTGTTTTTAAAGATATGTATTATACAAAATGTTTGCATACACTCGTATATTTCTGTTTAAAAAAAAAAAAGGGTCGATAGAGTTTTTATGATGTGTAGATAAATTACATCAGGCGTCATATTAAATTTTCCATAACGCTACTATAATTTTGGTCTGTTCACCTACATATGTATGCCTCGACCTTAACTGACTTAACACGCTCAATTGAAATTAATATTTACTTATCAAACACATACGATTTTTTGAAAACTGTAAACATTTGTCTGAAATATTTCTTGATAAAAAAATTTCTATTCAAAACTTTGCTTGCCCCATTTAGAATCACACAGTAGCTAAGTAGCTACCTCTCGTTTGTACAACTCAAGATGCGCCTCGTTCGTTTTCACTCGTTTCGGCTTTGTTTATGTTTGTGAGCAGTGTTGATGTGTGTTTGTAAGTGTCTATGATTTCTCTGCATAGTTCAATTTTTGTTCGCTATTCTACTGTTGAACTCATAAACTTTTCCATAGTTTAGTAGCATATTTTGTTTAACTGTGATTTTCGAGTTTCTTACTTGTGATTGATATCACATACATACATACATACAAATGGTAGATATGTATCTTGAGTCCCCCTATTGAGTGTTTATCTTAACTGCGATCTGCTCGATATCGTTTTCCCTATAAAAAGTAAATATTGTCTTCTCTATTCATTGACCTTTAGAAATTCTTAGTGCCTTTTTTGTCGGCGCATCCAGAAATCTAGCCTTAAAGTCTTTGTAGATTTGCACACAATTTTAGCATCCACACTGCATTTTGTGGATGGTGTGGATGGTATGTGTGTATGTGTGTGTGTGTGTGTATGCGCATATTTTGCGTACACATGCACTTGTGCAACAACTCATTACGTTGCTGCGTTAGCTTTGCGAATCTTATGTTACTTGTTGTTCTTATATCGAGGCGCCACTGGACAAGCCAATAGTTGCCGCAGAGTCGCGTGAAGCCTTCATTTGAGAGAGAGTGATGCCGTTTTGTGTCTAATGATGGCGCTTAGTAGCCAATGTTAAGCCCACAAACTCGAATATTCAAGCGTTGTCTAGGTTCTTCATCGCAATATGCCTTTGCTTTGAACTGAAATTTTGTCCATTTTGGGATATTAAAAAAATTGCTTTCAGTTTTTAAATTTTTTGAATCTTCATAACGATATTAATGACATCGTTTGCCTGTTTTCTCTAATAAATTAGTTTGCTTATTAAATTTTCAATTAATTTATTTTTACCTTTGTATGAAACAAAAAGCTGTACGTAAAGTAGAAAGCTTAATTTTTGGTGGGGCTTTTCGCGCAAAAAAAAAGCTTTTGCATTTAGACAGGTTGTATAAAGTAAGTATATAAATTGCGTAATTTCAACACCTTTTCAAACTATAATTTTCGTTTGGTTTAACTTAATTTGCATTTTTGTATGTTTGTCATTTTTGACCCCGCTATTTCGTGTCGTTCCTTAAGCTATGGGTTTTAACTTTATGTATTTAGATACTTACGTATGTGTATATATGTTTAAGACACGTGTTTTATAACCTAAAATTCATCATGTTATAGTCATATTTGATATTATCTCGATAAATACCCCCTATATGAGATATATGTATGTATATGTACATACATATGACTACATACATTCATACATACATACATATGCATCTCCACAAAAGCTGCCAAATCCACTTGCGTTCCACACGGCGTGCATGTAACATGCAATTTCCCCCTCCAGCCCTTCAATGCACAATGACTGTAATTTTTCTTCTTCTCTGCTTTTTCAGAAATTTTGACTACCTGATAATAAAAAGAAAATTTTTAATTCCTCCGATACAGGTGGTCAAATTTTTGGAAACCTCCGCATAACCTCCTATCTTTTTTAATTATTTGCATTATTTGTACACATACACACACTTCTCTCGACCCATGCACTTCTTCGTTCCGAATAAAGAACTCGTATAATACCTAGTAGCACTTCGGCTTACGAGAAATCGTACCAGCTATCGAGTTAAGGCATAAACAGACAGTTCGTTCAAATTTTTCTGCTCGCTACTTATTCAGTTCTTGGCATCACGTGAAATCGGCCGGTTGTGTTTTGTGTAATTTTTGCGCCTGGGAGCGAGTTTGTTGTTTGTGTACGATTGTGTGAGAGTGTGCTGCGTCGCGTTAATCATTGCATTAGCGGATACACGAATTTGCCGCCTAAATCAAAGCGAAAGTTATATTTTATTGTAAGTTGTTGAAAATCGTAATTTTGAAAACATTGTTTATTCATTACGATTTTTGAATGTTTTATTTTGAAAATTTTCATTTGTTTTCGTTTACTTGTCTGTTGTTTAACTGTTAGCCGCTCTTTTCTCTTCGCATGCTCCATTCTCTTTCGCATTTCTCTTTTTGACACTCTTTATTTCTTGCGGGTTGTTGTTGATGCGCGCGTATCGCGTTTAATTTCGTTGCTTGTGCTATGTTGATTTTCAGTTAATTTTTAATGCTGGATTATTTTATGTTTGGCTATTGTTTTCGTGTTCTTTTCTCATCACATTCCTTACGTGTTTTTGCCGGTTTTGGTACAGATTCTTGCACATAGCCAAGGCATGTATTACATACTACATACAATAACCGCACACTTTTATTGTTGTTTTGTCAAGCTGCAATGGCTTAAGGATCTGATTCCTATTCACGTGTTTCTGTGTGTGTGAATTTTGATTTGGTACAAAATAAGCCAACTTGACAGTTAGGTTGAGCATTGCTGCTATACGTTTGCTGTGTCAATAGCAGTAGAACAGCTGATTTCATTTGTGTTTTTCACCTACACACATTTATTTAACAGAACAAAAAAAAAATTATAATACGCGTACTCTTTTCATACAAACATACATATGCACCACTACTACTACCTTATATGAATTTGTCTTGACTTCGAGTTTAGTTTTTGTGTATGTATATTAACCTCAAAATTTAATATTCAATATGTTTGTACACTTAGCAAGCACACGATTTTCTTATAGCCTAATGCATCTAAATGTTCTGGCAATAAAAATGTTTTGTCAGTCCCATTAAGGGGACCCTCTACTCTCAAGGACCCTCTCATTTTTATTTTATTTTAAAGGTACATGTTTTGACTTTAAAATTTTTGTATTGAATACCAAAAAAAAAAACATTGTCGTCCTTGAAACGTCATTGACCAAATTGATGTTGAATCTGCATGGGTCCCGCCTAAGAAAAATTGGGTAATATGTATGTAATCAGAAATTAAATATTCTTTATAATCACAGTTACGTTGGCTTTGTTTTCCCTAGACAGAATTTTTTTATTTTGCAATTTTAAAATTTTTGCAACGATTTTTTGACATATTAGAGACTCTAAAAATATAACAAAATAAAATTTTGCAAAACAAACTCGGATAAACATAGCGGTATGAATAGTTCAATAAAAAAATTTTTTGAAATCGGACCAATACTTTTATGGAAAGTCTTACTCGGCAGCTAAAAACTCACTACTTTCGGGAAAACGCGTTTAACGATAAATTACGGTGTATAACTTGATGGGTACGGGTACATTACGGAGCCCAGATGCATGCAAAGGCATGTGATTTCTAGTTCGATTTTTCATTTAACGAAATTTGAAAAATTATTAACATTTTTGTTAAAATATGAGATTTTTTCGAATTTTTTCGCCTTTAATTGATCTGACACATTATTTGTCATATCTTTCTGTTCGTCAAGTTGTGAAAAAAAACCTTCAAAAATTAAATGCTTTTTGTGCAATTCGATTTGGAAACGTAGTATTTCGCACGCCAACTCTGAAAACAGCGTTTCGGGAAAAACGCCCGTAACTGCGTAGCTGCAGCGTGCAGTGAACATAACATCCACAATTTTCTATATTTTTCAATGAAACTTGTGAAATGGTTCTTTGACATGCATTAATTAAATAAAAAAAATATATTTATACCAAAAAAAAAAGGAACTCCCACCTTAATTGTAGAGGGTTATAGTAAGTTTTAACCTTAAAATTAAAGAAATTTGTAGCCCTAGGAGCCCCTTTATAGCCCAACTTGTACTTCATTTTTGTCTTATATTTCTCACGTGTAACAATAACATTTATCTTTCTTTTCTTCCAGCATAATTTAATGCAGAGATCACAGTGAAAACTGTACATAAGCTCAAAAATGATGGAAGTTAAACAGAGTACACCCAGCGACTTTAATGCACTATCAGCTGCCACCAGCAATGGCAAGCCTGAGGACTTGGATTCAGACATAGAATTGGAGGCAACAAAATTGAAAAGTGATTTGTTAAGCGCAAATGGTAAATATAAATATAATCTCTTCAAATTGAACGCTTCAAACCAAAAACGTTATAATTTTTAGACCTGCCTCAGAACGGCCTAATAAAAGAAGTATCGAATGGTTTCGCCGATGCCGGCGATGACTTAGATCTCGATGAATTGATCGACTTAAACGAATCTGTTAATCCTGAATTGGAAGACGCGCTATTAGCTGAAGATGATGATAGCGGTTCAAATGTTGTTGACAAATTGCTCTCTGAAGTAGCGCCCAAAACTGGAGATGTGAATGACAATAAAACAGAGTGCATTCCCACAGCAGCTAGTCTACATAATCCTGGTGATGATCTCGACAAGTTAATCTCGAAAATAAATGATCTCGAAGGTTGCATTGAGACATCATCCGACAAAGAAGAGGCAGGAAAAAGTATTGCTGTAAGTGCTGAAGAATCGGCAAAGAAAGTCGATACAAGTGGAGAGAAGAAAGAGGGCACTGAGAAGACAGATGATATTGAGGAGGCAGAAAATGATAGAAATGAGGAGTGTGTTGGTGAAACAAATAAACCGTCTGAAGAAATTGTTACTAATAAAGAGAACAAAGGTGATAATGAAGAAGAAATCAGTGCGAAAAGTAATGAAGCTAACTGTAAGAGTTGTGATGTAGCTGTAACCGTTGAAAATGAAGATAGTGAAGTGAATACAAAAGCAAAAGATGAAAAAGATGATGCTGATGTTGAAAATAAAACTGAATCAGCAACAGCAACAGAAATTGGTGAAAAAGTTGGCGAAAAGCTAGAGAAAACAACAGAAACAGTCGATAAAGAAACTGAAGGTGACAGCGGAAGGCAACAAGACTCGAATAAAGTTGTTGAAACACCTGAAGATATATTGGAAATTAGTGATGAAAAAATTGATATAACAGAAGAAAAGAAAGAAATAGCTGATGCTCTAGATGGTGAGCTGGTGAACGGTGACAATGTGCAGAGTGATGCAAAAGAGTTGGAAGACAATGCAGAAACAACCGCTACAAATGAGGCGGAAAATAATGCAGAAGATGAGACAACTGAAGTTACTGCTTTGCATTTAGATGATGACGAAGAAGTAGCGCCCGCGGTTAATGTAGACGAGAAGAACTTAGAAAAGGGTAACGCAAAGCTCGAAAAAGCAGCGGGAGCTAAGACCAAATCTGCGGATGCAAATGAATCGGATGACGATGATATAATTTTCTTCGTTGACAAGCCAGAGGAGGAGAAAAAGCAAGAAAACAGCATTGAAAAAAATGTGGAAGCTATTGAAAAGGTAAAGCCCCAAGATGAAAAACAGCCCACAACGGAAAATGTTGCTGCGCGCATGGATGTTGAAGATGACGACGATGTTGTATTGCTGCTCGATGATGACGATGAGTCGGACCAAAAGAGCACGGATGCGACCGAAAAAGCTACGGTAGCGAAAACAGTCGAAATCGAAGCTTCAAAAGATGAAGCGAAATCAAAAGAATCCAAAGTGGACAGTGAAACAAAATCGGAATTGAAAAATGCTAAAACTGTTTCAGAGGCAGCCGATAAAACTGAATTACAATCCGACAACTCTGATAATGCGTGCGACAAATTCGAAACCAATAAGTCAACATTATCACAAAAAGATGATGAAACGAAATCAAAATCATCAGACGCCATCGATGAGACAACCAGTAATTGCAGCAGCAGCAGCAATTTATTGCAGGAGACACAAGCCATCGACAAGACAGGTGCGCGCAGCCCTGGCGAAGAAGAACCTGATGTAGCCGATGAGCCAGAGAATGACGATGATGCGGATGATGCGGAAAGTAGTAGCGCAATTGAATTGGTTGAAGACGATAGTCGCGCCGCTGGTGAAGAGAAAGAAACTGCGCCACCCGCCAAACGCATTCGACTCAGTGTTGAGGCAGATGAAAGCATGAAAGCGGAACAGTCGGAAGAATCACGTGGCAGCAACAAGTCTGGTGGTTCAGCACAAAGAGAGGAGGCATTAGAGGTAATAAAAATTGCCGAAGATAGCAATGATGCTGATAACAACGAAAAATTATTGGGCGCGCAAGCAACTGGTGCAGTGAAACGCTCGCACGAGTCACTTGAACTGAGTAGTGGTAATGAGCCCAAGGACGGTTCGGTAGCAGAAGTGGTTAATAAAAGGTCAAAACTTGAAGAAGAAGAAGAAGCGGATGATACTTCAAAAAAATATCTTGTTGAAAAAGTAACCGGCAGTGAGATAGTGCCAGTGGATAAAAATGAGCTTTTTGATTTAAAAGATCCAAAACTAGAGAAATTGGACGAGAAGTTCGAAATCGGCAAGGTGCTACCACAATTGCGTGCCCTCGCTTCAGACATTCCAATACCCCTCTATCCAGCGCCCAATTTTCAAACTTCTAAACCACCTGCAATAAGCTTAGGCTTTCTCAAGCGTTTTCGTAAAAATTTCGACAATCTCACAAAAAGCGATTTGGAAGAATTGGTGCTACAAAAAGTCGTCGAAGCCATCGTACACAAAAGTGAATTCGCTGAAATGCGCGAAACCATCGACAAACAAGAGAAGCAAATTACAGCGCATCGTGCAAAAATTGGCGAAATCTCTAAACAGTTTCGTGACTTGGAAATGGTGCACAACCGCGTACTGAAGGACATTGAAACAAAGAACTCACAATTCATTATGCCCGTTAAAATTACACGTGCTGTTGGCCTACAAGTTTACGTACCAAGCAAACGTAGCTCGGACGCTGCCACAGCTAGCAATTTATCTGGTAGTCATCTTCACGTCGCTACATCACCACAACGCAGCCAAATGCCGCCACCATCGTCGCCGCCACGTCAACCGAATAGTACGCCGGAGGCACGTACTGGCAATCCGGCGCTAGCTTCAGCTGCAGTTGCTGCTGCTATGAATGCGCGGCGTGGTTGCGTGCAAAAAGTGACGCCCCAACGGCCTGTGAATCCAGATAGCAGCATGCCTACAACCACGACCGTTTCCACCTATCGCATTGGCACCGGTGCTCTGCAGACGGCTTTGACACAGTCGACAAATGCAGCGACGCCGCAACAACAATCGTCCGGCATGCCACGATTATTGAACAAAGGTGTGGCGTCGGGACAACAACGTCCTGGGCGCTTCCTTCCTACCGAACAACAGCGTGCACAGCAATTGCAACAACAACAGCAGTACGCTCGTCAACAAGCACAAAATGCTGGATTGTAAGTACTGATTTGGGTGCTTTGAATTTCGACAGAGGTCAAATAAATCAAAATTTAGTTAATTTTTTTTATATGGAAATACAAATATAGAGCTTTTGCGAATTTTCATATTGCAGAGATAAAGTCAAAGTACGAATTTGCTTTGTGGGGCCGCTGCGGTCGAGTGGATAGCGGTGCGTGCTATTACTCGATATGCCGCTGGGTTCAAGCTTCGAATGTCAGCCAGGGCAAGTAAAATCTAAATCATAGAAACGTGTTTTTCTAATAGCGGTCACCCCTCGGCAGACAATGGCCAACATCTGCCGTTTGGAGTCGGCACAAAATTGTAGGTCCTCCATTTGTGGTAGAATATAAAGACGCACACTGTAAATGGTAGGAGAAGCTGGGCCAAAATTAAGAATTTTCTTTTTTGTTATGGTTGAAGTTTCCGTAGGGTAGGAATCTACTGAATTTTGAACGATTTTTGTTATATTGCATATATTTTTGTTGGTTTTCGAACTAATTTTTTGTTTAACCTAAAAAAATATTTATTTACACGAAATTTTCTGTGATATTCCCATACACGATATTTTCAGTGAGATCCCACATACATACATACATACTTACAAAATACATATGAATATATTTTAGGTTAGGTTTCAAGTATTTTCTTACAAAATTAATGTGTCTCGTGCATATCAAGCGAACTCAACAAAATTTTTCCCTTGATGAAGTGACCTTGAACTCAACTGTTTCATCTTAAATTGTGTATGTGTTTAATCCAGCTTTTTATTCAGTTTTTCTTCAAATTATTCATACACGAATTGAAAATCATTGCCGTCAGTTACTCACTTAATAAAATGTTCTTTCTCCTCGAAACAGGCGCAAGCTGGTACCAAAGCCTAGTGCCAACGTCGTGTCACCGCAATCAACACAATTCCGGCGACCCGTCGAATCCACAGGCACATCGCCAAATGCTTCCGTAGAGCATTACATAAACCAGTTAAACCAAGCCTCGCCGGCAGTAGGTACCGTAACAATAACATCGGCTAAACCAAAGGAGAAGGCAGTTATCGATTTGACTGACGAGGATGAGGTGGCTAGTGCTGCTGTAACGCCACCAGTTCGGCAGCGAATGATCAATCCCGGCATTGGCACTAACACACAGCCATTGAACAGTGTACGCGCTGTGCCACCGCTCACACGCATGCCCAGCATGGGCCAGCAAACAGCTGTACGAATGCCCGTAGGTGTGCGACAACAGCAACAAGTTTCAGGTGAGTTTGCCGCTTAGCATAAAATGTCGCTTGATATGAATTTCAATAATTTTTAAACATTTATGTTGCAACAACAGCGAAACCCAACAACAGTGCACTGATGTCGAATATCTCTACACCGCCCGGCACTAGCATTACGCGTGTGCATATCAGTCAATCGAACCAGCCTGTGGCGCCGGTGCGCAAATACATCCATCCTGCGCCGCTGCCGAACACGCCGCCACAACCCTTCAACTCTTTATGGAAGCTTGCGCCTCCCAGACCAACTATACGTATAAGCAATCTCGAGAATGGCATTGTCATCTCTTGGACGATGGAAGATTCTATGGAGCGATATGCTGAATGCGTTACTTACCAGATTTATGCATACCAAGAGACTTCGGGTCCGCCAGCGGTTGATTCGTGGCGACATGTTGGCGATGTGAAAGCGATGTTGTTGCCGATGGCCGTAACATTGACGCAATTCCAAGAAGGTCAACGTTACTACTTTGCAGTACGTGCTGTAGACGAACACAAGCGCCTGGGTCCGTTTAGTTTGCCAAAAACGTGGAGTTAAACACAAGGCTAGATAGTTTTTGAAATTTATTAGCGGCAACTGAGATGGGAGCAAGTGATGAAATCGACAGAGTTATTCATTTTCGCATGAATTTTGATTTTAATTTTCCCATTAGTTAAGTGTTTTTAATTATAAGGTTTATAACCTCCTATTTATTGTTTATAAATGCAGAATTAATGTTTATGTAACATAACAAATTTAATTGTAGTTATCTTAAGTTTAGTTTAAAAAACAAACAAGAAAAAAAAATCACATGAAAAACATTGAAAAACTACAAACTACACGCAAAATAATACTACAATCGATATTTTTACTGTTTATGTTTCACCGCATCATCATGTTTTTTGGTGAGTTAGTAATAACACCATTGATTCATAATCTAGAAATAGCGAATTACACGTAATTCTTATATTAGGACTCAATTAAAATAAAAATAAATAAAAATGGAATATCGGTTTGCGTGCGTATAATAAATGAAGCATATGTTTAACATAAGTATTTTTAATCTACATTAAAATAAATACATATTACCGAATTGACATACATAAATAATTCAGCAGAAGTAGCGAGCTATAAGGATTGTACACAAAGACCACACAAACATGCGAATAAATATTTAATTAATGTAAAAACATAAGTATTTTTATTATTTAATAACAAGATCTTAAATATTCAATATTAATACATACATACATACATATAATACTCGTATATTGGCAGTAACCTATCTGCGCAATGTGCAAAAATTCAGCAATCAAAGGGAGAAGTTTTCGTTGTTGTAGCGGCAAGAGAAGTTTTAGTGTAAATGTACGTTGGTTTTACATGTTTGACATATCTGCAGTGGCGCCAAAAAATAAATTTGAATAGGGTCGCTTCACTGTGGGGTGCTTATACCCTTTTTTGACGCAGTTTACTCATACAAAATAAAGTGTGCTGATGAATTATTAAAATTTTATTTCGTAGCTCCTTGGAAATCAAACAAAAACGATTTGATTTGCATTGATAAGCAATTTTTTATATGTGAATGTTTAATTCATATGCATATTCATAAATTTCCATTTTCAGTGAGTAAAAATTTAATCATTGACTATTCAACTAAAGAGAAAAAACATTATGTTGGCTCAACTCAAAATGAAAGTGATATTTTTACAATATTCGCAATGTCGTTCATTTGGAATTTGTTTGTTCATTTTTTTTTTATGAAGATTTCTAATTTTGCACATAGAATATAATTTAAAAGCATATGGTTTTTGTAAAATGAACTATAATTTAAAATAAAAAATAAATAAACGAAAAATTTTGAAACGGTAAAAACTATTTAGACTGAGAATAAATTTTTGGCTACACCACTGGATTTTTTTGACTTTACTCGGTTTTCCTTTTCTAATTTTATATACATACATATCTGTACTGTAATGTTTGCTGACTGCACTTGCTCATACTGCCAATATATAAGTATTATATACATACATATATGGCATTTAAACACTTTTTTTATGGGAAAATCAGATATTTTTAGTTATCTCTGAAAAACGTTTTTCTTGTTGTACCTCCTAATTTAGTGACGTGTTTAAGAAGTTTGGCGGACGGCTTGAAAAAATCGCAAACAATTTTTTGAAACTGAAGATTTTCTTTGACTTGCGAATATGAAGATATCCCCCAATTTTGAGTGTCGATTGTCGATTAGGGACATTATTTGTGGTGTCGATAGCTGATTCAATTATTCTTGTTTTAAACGCTTAAAGTTTTTCTTGCTACAGCAGTGGAGAGATGTGCGATTAAGAACTAGATTTGGAAAACTGTCGATGGCGGACGAATATTAAAGAATTTACCATGTTCATTTAGCCGCCAAAAAATTCAATTAATGATATGCTGAAATTTTTAAATTCATTTTGAGCTAAAGGTCTATTTTAATAGAAAAATTAAAAGGGAAAAACAAAACATTCAAGCGGTTAAACTTATAAATGTCAATTCGGAGACCACGCATTTCCTCATCTCCCATCGAACCTACGACATTTGGATGTAATTAACACAAATGCGATGAGCAGACCAAGAACAACCTCTAGTGCTTACTATATTTAGTTTGGGGTTCGTTTACTGATAGCTAATGTGCAGCGATATTCAATTTACTTGATTGATTGATTGATGATTTATGTTGCTCTCACACTTTATATGAGAGACTAACTTGGCCCGACTTGTAAAGTTATATCGCCATAACTTATTCGGACTTTTTAACTCTGGTTAAATGTTTATTAGGCTTCTTTAATGAATTTCTATAGGTATGTCGTTTGCTTTAATGCCGCGATGGCGTTCTTTCTGTTTGCTTTATAATCTTTAACTTCATTTTGAAATACTGCAATGTTTGTTTTGTTACACTTCAATCTGATCGAGTACGATCGTGAAATGAATTTACTTGATAATTCTTATCCGTCAGCTGATTGTTTTAAGAGTTCATAGGATTATATTGTTTTCTTCGTTTTCTTGTCCGACAGGGTGGAATGTTGATATTTGTTGGAACGATTTTCCGTCATTCCTTGTCAAGTTTGGTTTCGAGAACGAAAATTGACACTGAAGATGGCACAACGCCGAAACCGGTTTGTCTTCATAGAATTGTTTAAAAAATGTTAGCATCAACAAATCGTGATGTGTTCCAGATAGATTTCTGATTGAAATCTATTTTTCTATATGCTCTCCTTTTTATGGGCGCGATACATGTTTTTCTTAATATAGAAAGACCCCTTTACATTTTTGTTGATTTAGCCGTAGTAAAAAAAATTGGCTTGTTCCGAATAATGACATTAGCCATCGAAGAGCGGAAACGAAAAAAAAATTACAAATTTATGTTATTGAGTGACATAATCTCAAATGCAACTTTGGAATTGAAATCGATTCGACATTGAGTGCCTTAATTTCGGCTCTAATTTTTGGTGGATATAATTAGCAGGTTATGTGTTCATAATTTTTCTCAGTTTTCAAGTAGGTACGAAGAACGGAGAAGCTTTTTTTTTAAATTCTGTGTAATTTGTTTTGTTGGAAAATAATTAAAACCTCATAATCAGATACTTTGGGTAACCTGGATGACGTGAATTACCTAAATATTTTGTATGAAGCACAATAACAATCGTGGGTATAACTTTATGAAGGCTGCAAAAACGATAAAAACATTTTTGTGATACTAAAAGTGTAGAAATTATTTAACGCAAGAGACAACCAAAGGAGATCCAGGTTTAAAAAACACACACAAAAGCATTTAGCTTTTTAATTCGCTACCGCATGAGTTAGTTTTGAGGAAAACATTAGAAACGCATTGCTATCTGTGATATAATAAACTCCAAAATTTTATAAAAATAATAATAAAAATAAATTATATAATTCTTTATTGGAATTATAGAACCTCTAGGTAATTAAAATTCGCATTATA
Organism: Philophylla caesio; assembly: GCA_963971545.1. NCBI lineage: Eukaryota > Metazoa > Arthropoda > Insecta > Diptera > Tephritidae > Philophylla > Philophylla caesio. Next base: position 94,775,747 of record OZ020606.1, on the reverse strand, counting down.
AACTAATAAGAATTCAAGGCGCGCTTCGATGGCCAAACTTTTTACGATATCGAGAAATAAGTCTAGCTTTTGCAGATAACGTTATAATTCTCAATTGCTTAATAATAACAATATTCAAAACAAATTTTCAATTACATTGTTAAGCTTGTTGTTTGACCGAGTTTCTTTTACCATTTGTAGCTTGCGTTATTATGTTGCTACTTAAAAACAATTAATGCTCACTTTCATCGGCAAAAAGTATTTTATGAAAATCTTTTTTATGGCGGGAGTTTAACATTGTCTGTCGAAGGGCGATCACTGTTCGAGCCGCCCGATTTAATCCTAAGAGAAAAACATTGGTATTAGCTGATTTTTTAAACATTTTCATTACATTTGTTGCCATGTTATTTACTATTCCGAAAGCAGCAAATGAATTATTATTAATTTTACAAAGTACTAATGATTTAATAATTTGGTTGGTTTTTCCTTACTCAATTTATTTTGAATATCTGCTGCTTTTTGTAAGCCTCTTGTGGAGTTGAAAAAGGTTTCGCTTAACTTAAAAATTATATCATTTAAACTTAAAATATTCTTGTTGCCCAGTTTTTGAATATTTTAAAATACTCTCTTAGACGAATTTCTTTTACAAAATTTCTGTTACTACTCTTGCATGGTTGCCCATTGAATTTTTATTTTCATATGCAAAGAAATGTTTGGTCTCCTTCCAAAAATAATTAAAAAAAAACGAGTGTCCTTTTTTAACTCATCAACATAAAACATTTTCAAGGAAAAAAAAACTGGCGCAAGTTCGACCGCCTAATTGCAAATGAAAGCCAACAAATTTCTCACACAAACTTGCAAAAACCAAAAGGAACGACGAAATCCTGCCAGTCAGTTAAAAGGGTCATTTAAATATATGCACACATACACACAAACATACATATATACATACATATGTATGTACTTACAAATGTACCAGAGTATGTCGTCTACGTCACGTCAATCACTACATTTTGGCACGATTTCAAGTATAGTGAAATTATTGTTTTGTTTTAACTTTTGCTCTTCTCCTCTAAATAAGGACACCAACAAAAGTAAGTCAAAATCAAAGGCATGTGCAATATCCTTGCACATAAATCAAGTTTTATATTGAAAAATGCGCGCGTGTATATGTACTATATATGTTTGTATGTACATATGTACATACGAGTATACATACTTATAAATCTTGCTTTTAGAAAATAATTAAAGTATTTGAAAGCGCATGAAATACAGTAATTAAAGCTGTCACACGAAATAACTTAAGTGATGGATGAGGGTTTAAAATAAGAACAAAATTCAAACATGGGTCTGCTATATACATATACATAAGTTCATAAGTATTTTGAGTAAATTGATTATATTTATTTTATAGTATATTTAATATATCATTTATGCACGCATTGTAATATATATGTATTTCCCTACTTTTGTGAACAAAAGCTAAGAAGTGAAATTAGAGTTAATTATTCTTGATTGACACGGCAAAGAAATCAGATACATTTATACGCACACATATGTACCTATATACATTAGGGTGGTCCTTATAATCGAATGTAGTATTTTTTCCAGTCTCACCCCTAGATCGGTTGCACCACGGTCAACTATATCGCACAAAAATTTTTATCCCGATTGGAGATGGTTTGAAATTGCTCTATGGAGACTAAAAAAATAAAAGTGATTTTGGCGTAGAATACGTCTTACCTTACGGTATGGGCACCCATGTCAGATTGTTATTGTTGTAATCTCTATTTCTTTAATTATAAGGAAACGGCGCGATAAATTTTTTTAAAAATTTTTTTGTAGTCAAATGAAGATGTTAGCTTTCGTTTGACATACATTTCATATTGGTTGATATCTTCCTAATATTTAAATTTCTCAAATGAAAATTTTATAAACACATCCAAACAAATATGTGTGTGGTGTTTGATTGAGTATGTAGTAGTGGTCAATAGACGTTCATTTTATTGCATAATTTTAGGCGGGAAAATTTAAGTAGAGGAAAGGCAGAGAAAGCGCTGCCAACTACTGCTTATTGGTGGTGATTTTAACACAGAAATCACTTCAAATACTAGATTGGCGAAATTTATGAGCGATACGTTTAATTTGGATTATATTCGAAATGATGCTCCCACAACTATTGATAACACAACCATTGACTTACTTTTTGCGAGAAATTTAAATGTTAATTTAAAAACATATTTATCCTATTTTTCCTATCATAAGCCTATATTCTCAAAAGTAACTTTCAAATAATCAAATAGTTTTGGGTCTGTTATTTATCATTTATCTTTACTATTGATAACTACCATTAACTTCGTTTTTGCGAGAAATTTAATTGATAATTTAAAAACATTTTTATCCTATTTTCCTATCATAAGCTTATGTATATCATCAAAAGTAACTATCAAATAAAGAAATTCATTTGCTTGTATTATTTATCATTATAAATTATCATTATAAATATATTTTCTGTCTTATCGGATGGCGTATTCTACGTTAAACTTAATGGCCGTGTCTCTGACACAGCCTCCTTCTTTTTTTTTTTATCTAATACTCGAAATCGGTAGCCCAGTGGTAGAAAATATCAGATGCAAATTCTGGTCCCGATTGGAAACGCCTAAGGGGTGTCGCAGGGGGGTAAAAGTTCAGACTACCCTATGGAGACACGAAAAATAAAAGTGATTTTTTTTTTATCTAATACCCCAAATAGATAGCACTATGGTCGGAGATATCAAATAATAATACAAAATTTGGTTATGATTGTAAAAGCCTAAGGCGTGTCGCAGGGGGGTGAAAGTCCAGCTTAACCGATGGAGGTTCAAAAAATGTGAATAATTTGTTTTTAATAAGTTTTCAAGTTATAAATAAAATAACAATAAATTCATGTTTGTTCATTTTACATCATAATTAAACAATTAATTTCTAAATAACCAATGGTTCTGATAAAGATTGCTTTGTAGCGTTTGGGTATTTTTCTTTATAGTATTTGACTACCTGCTATATGTATTGTTTGTCCTCTTCATTTTTGGATAAGATTTTGTTGTACTCTTCTACAAGTTTAACTCCTTTCGCAAGTAGTACATACAGTTTTTGTTATCCAAGCTTCATATAAAAATCGTATTCCAAAGAAAAGAAAATCTGGTTCTTCAATTGTAAGGAATATCTTTATTCTGCTTTGATGGTGTGTAAAATGTCCACAAATAAAACAAAACCAATCTCTTAATTTGCAAACAGAATCCGCCACGCTTATTTAAGCTTTAATTGTTCTTTTTTTATATTAATTTTAGTAAAAATCACACCCGATATGTACTGTTTAGTAGCTCAATTATGCTTAATTTTATCACACCCGATTTGTAAGTCACAGCTGATTTGTAAGTCACAGCTGACTAGACGCGAGAACTCAGTGTTTGGCCCGGCCGAACTTGACGACGTTTTCACCTGCTTTGTATATGTTGGCGTGTAATTTTGCCAATTAATCATAAAGAGCTTTATTTACAACATTGGTGTCTTTGGTGACCCCCACTGAAATTTTCCGCAAAACATTTTCGTAGGATATTTTAATCCTAAAATGTCCTTTTTTAAAGGATATTTTTTGATTTTCTCGAAAAAAGGGACCAGTTAGAGGGTTAAAATCTTCCACAAAAATAATCCTCATACAATTACACAATACAACTCTGACCATAAGAATTCTCTCAGACATTAACTTACAACATTTTTTTCATACATATAGTATAATGCTCCCTTCGACCAAAAAATGAAAACTTTAACCCACTGTAAAAAAAACTCAGACGTGCTGGACCATAAGATTGTTCTACAAAAATGATCTACTCAACATACCCTTTCAGAATTATGGGGTCGCTATTCTGTTCCATTCAAAAAGTCTTCATTTGTTGGACAGTGTAATTATCCGTACCCGAACTTACCTATTGACGGGAGAAATGTCAGAACATCACGTTAACGCCGTTTACCCGTTTATCGTTTGTAAAATATTTTGACCTACAGATGTGCAATAAGGTTTGATTACTTTGAAAACGTTTGCCATCTCTTATAAATTGAATTAATTTTATTTAATAGGAAGTAATTTGATTTGATTATCTTTCGAAATTTTCTCTAAAGTGTACGTAGGAGGTTGTAGCCCGCCGATAGCCCTGGTAGCTAGTGCGTCTATATTAATATTGTAATTTTAATTATAGATATTAATAAAATAATAATAATAATAATATCTTGAATTAAGGTTATTATCTAATCCGAATATGCATTACAATATCTGTGTCGCACCCAAAAGGTTTAAGAAATTGTCAACTCGATGAACTTACAGACACGTAATTAATCTCCACTAACAAAGTACCTACCTACAATCATGAAATTTCATTTTAACCTTCTGCAAACATTTTTGGATACCACAACGTTTCATAAAACTCGACTAGTAGTTTTTAGGACCTAAATATAAAATATAGATAAATAAAAAAGCTTTGAAAAATATGGCTTAAAACCAAAACATTCCGGCAGTTATTCGATCTGATCCCAGATGAGCCCTCGATGTTACTAGAACTAGTCACTCACCAGTTCCCTGCTAATGGCTTCAATTGTCATTTTTAAAATTTTTGTGTCATTTGAGAAGGCCCGGTACACCAAATAGTAGACCGTAAAATGGTCGAAATTGGAAGATTAAAATTCGTTTTAATTTTTTAAAATTATTTTTCCAGAACTCTCTATTTCCCTTTCCTTCAAAATGTCGTTTGAAATCTTTACCTAAGTAAAATTCTACAGTTGCTAATTTCGTCGAAGTGCTGATTTTTATTAAACATAAAACTTTATCTAATGTTGTAAAATTTGTTTTCCATTTTTATAAAATAGTTATTATACATATTGCGAACTATTTGAAAGTTTTTAATAAATCTTTATGCAAAGAAAAAATAAGTAATGAAATGTAGTATTTCACAGAAATACCCAGTCGAGAATCGTGGTCGGAGGGAGTTCTGGGGCACGAAAATTCAATCAGATTCTACACCGACGGATTCAAGCTTGATAAAAAAGTAGGAGGAGGAGTATACGCTGAGTAACTTGGGCTGGCGTCCTTCTTCCGCCTCCCGGACCTCTGTAGTGCCTTCCAAGCCGAACTAGCGGCTATACAAGAAGCCGTAGACAGTCTGCGCTATGTGGTCACTACTACGAACATAGTGTACATCTACTCCGACAGTCAGTCCGCTGTTAAGGCAATCGACTCTGCCAAACGGTAGCAAACTGGCGTAGATCCCTTAATGTGATGGCAGAGCAGTTTGTTTTGCATCTGGTATGGGTACCTGGACATTGCAACATACCAAGTAATGAGAAGGCCGACGAGCTAACAAGAAGGGGTACTTCCGCACAACTTTCTACGGCATGAAAGAGGTTATGCAGCCACTCGCATCCTGCAAACTTAGTATCAGAGATATCTTCCTGGACCAAGCACGTCTGGGATGGAAACGCCGTGATAGGTGCAATACAGCAAAGCTAATGTGGCCCGAGTGCAGCATAAGAAAATCACGAGATCTCCTGTACTTGAGAAGGTCAGAATTATCTGTGGCTATGGAAATTATTACAGGCCACCTACTTATAGGGAGGCATGCAGAACGACTTGGATGATTTCTGCAGAAGATGCTTTGACGAGGAGGAGCCTGAAACGATTAGGCACCTATTACATATGTGAATACACTGCGCTATGCAGGAGACGACGAAAATTCTTGGGTTCCGGATTTTTAAAAGATCTAAGCAATGCTACTGAGTTGAACATACGGCAGCTGTTAAAATTTGTCGATTCCACGAACTGGTTCGAGTAGGAGTAAAGGTTTGAGATCTCTGTGGTATCACAATGGGCCTAACATAGTGGCCTCAGTGTGCTGGCGGTACATCAGCCAGCAACCACCTGAACCTAACCTAACCTATGTACTAAAGTAGCAGTATCAGGGCGACTGATTCATATAATATTCCATTTTATTTTAAATTATTTTCAAATAAGCTTAAATAAAAAACCTTAAAGTTTTAATACGCAAATTGAAGATGGCTGTCCCTCATCTTTAATAAAATATATGCCACTATATTAATTGAAGTTCATTTTTGCACGTGACTGCCAGAATTTTAATTTAAAGAATTTATTACAAAGAATCGAAACAGAAATGTTTGACACATCTTTAATCCAGCAATATTTTTATTACAAAAGTTTTAATGCATTAGTTTGTTTTAAATTTTTAATTTTCGATGCCTCCCAGGTTCAGTAGTAGATGGAGGTCGCGAAGTGATTTTCATTCTAAAAAGATTGGCAAATAAATAAACGAGGCTTGTGGTAAAAAATTAAGGAAATTAATATACATCCAACTGTACATGTAAGTATGTAAATACATATATATATACATACATACATACATACTCACTAGCTCGCCAAATTTTCTTTACTTTGCTGTCATTTGTAGAACGATTTGTAGTGCCTGACTCATTGTCATTACCAGCGGTGAGCAAGGAGAAATATTGACGTTGGGTGTCATTGAGAAATAGCTCGACAAAAAATAGCGCACACACTCACACACATGCGCAAGTTCACAAGTTAATGCAACTGCACTGGGAGCTATGTGCATATGTATGTATGTAAGGCTAATGGGGCTGCACTCAAGCGTTCGTTTACACAAGTTCAATTCGTTAGAAAATGCTGACGAGCGCGTTTATTGCGTCAATTGCAAGACATTTCCACGTACATACAATGAAGCAGATGAAAGTAATAGAACAATACATTTTTACACTATTCACAATTACAATATTTTTCTTAATAAGTTTTCGTACTTTTACACAAGGGTATATTAATTGTCTGTCCGAGATTTCTTAATGAAACTTGGGACATACTAGATTGCCCTTTGGCCAGGGTATTTTGGTATTGAAAAGGGTCGAGATTGGTTTATAACCACGCCCACCTCCCATATAACTGAAGTTTTGAAACGAATTTTAAACAAATAAACTGTATATTTATGAAATTTTGAAAAATAGGCGTTGCCACGCCCACTTATGAACAAATTTCTGTATCTCAATAACGGTGTTGGGAATCGTCACAAAATTTGGTGAACATATTTTCCCCGATACCGCTGTTATCTCGCCAAAAATGTTTGAAATCGCCAACGCTCAACTTCCACGTTTTTTTCAGTATCTACTGGATACAATAGGCTGTACACTCTTGGCGAAGAAGATTCTCAAAAATCTACGGTACCCTTAAGATATATGTAATTTACTCATTAATAAAATTAAAAAATAACACCTTGAATTTTTCTACAAACTCTGAATAAAAAGTTTGAAATTTCGCAGTTAAGTTTTTTAAATTTAAGAATTTGTGGAAGTTATTTTCGAAGTTTAGTTTTTTTTTAAATTCATTCTTAATAGTTTAGATAAAAGTACATTATATAACACTAAAAGTGTTACCTTCAGAGTGAACCCATATTAATTTTGTTCAGTTCCAATTATAGGATTATAAGGAAACCTGCAGCAACCTTAACTGTGAAATATTACTGGTATTACTTGATGTATGGAACCAAACGTAGAAAACCTTCAAAACAATCTTACCTTTTTCGATTATTAGTTATTTATTTCCAAATATGAATAAATAATATTTAGAGAACAAATTCTGAAGTGATGAAGAAAAATTAAGAAAAATGATTTATTTTCGAATGTGAGGCATGCAAACTGTACTGTAAGTGAGTATATCGAGAAAGAAAATTTCATTTCTATTATCAATGAGCTCAATGTAGACCCTACGGGGTATATTTAAACTAAGGAAAATGCCGCCAAACAGCGGCGACATTTTAAATTCAAGGCATACGACTTTTCACATTCCACTTTAATAAAAGCAAAGTCAGACAACGCTTAGCAAAGAACCTTGACATTCCCAACCAACAGTCAGCAAATACATATTAAGAAGAAAAACGGTCGATTCACCACTGCAGGCCACCTATTTCTACATAACCACCAATTACACAACGTCCCCATGCCGTTGCTGAGAGTAAAAAAAAACAAGTTTTAAGACCGGTCGCTCTAACAACAATAGTGGCGCGCCGTGTAACCAAAAGGAAAAAAATTCAAATCAAAGTTTTCACTGAAGTGGGTAGCGCAGGCGACAAGCATTTTTAGTTGATTGGCAAGACTGGGTGGCACCGCGAAGTGAGGGAGGGGGTTTGCCTGTGTACAACGCAAATAAAATGTGGTTTTCATTTTATTTTTATTTAGTAATTCCAATTGCATTGCCGCTTTTTTCATGTAATTTTCTAATGTCTCTTTTGATTTTTAATTTGCTAAAGATTTTTGCTGATTCTTTTCTTTCTTATTTTTTTATTTGGTTTTGCATTTTTTTTTTTGCCGCATAAACCTTGAACGCGAACACATTTACGCAAAAGAAATGTGCTTAAAGGACCTCCAGAGCGGCTGTCAACACGAACGCTACATTTGTTATGGTTGAGAATCGTTGCAAATGTGGTGAATTTGGCGAGTCTCTTCAATAACGTTTTAGTGACGACAGCAGAGCGTGCGAAAAGGATGCGGAAGTGAAATTGAATATTAATTGCCAGAATCTCTACGTTTACACAAACGCTCAATCACATAAATATTTGTATGTATGTATGTATATACATATGTGTACATATACCATGTATTAATGTAAACGACTGTATGCAGTTGAATCACGTGTCAAGCGTATTATTAGCATGTAAGTCAAACCACTGCATACCACGCAATGGGTAAAAAACTAACGAAACGGAATGTAATAACGCCAATCTCTCCTCGTAAGTCATTGGAAATATTCAAAAAGATGTACAAAATGTAAATACTCATGCCAATTTATATGCTCGTATATACATATGTAACTATACTCGTAAAATTGTGTTTACATCAGCTATGGAAACCTTAAATGTAATGCTCACTACATGCATACATTCCATATTCCATACATATTCATATACCTGACTGCATAATATCACTGTCAATCGATGGTGAATAATTTATTTTGCATAAGTGTGAAAGCCGACTGGTTCGTCACCTGTGTGCTTTTCATACACATTCATACGAAGACTCACGCCAAAGTCCATTGCCGCACATGTGCTGATACATGATTTGTCCTTTGCAGGTAAGAAACAATAACAATAACTATTATAGTTTCAGCATGTCCTTGAAAACTTCAACGCTTGCAATACCCGCTGAAAGGAAACAAATTAAATTTCACAGAGACGTACGCACAAAAAAATGTCAGCGAAAGTTTTATGGACTCAGAACATCAAAATAAATTATATAAATGAGAAAGCCCTTCTCCGGTGCACAGTACCTTCAATAGGATCAATAATTTCAAACTTCCTCCTGGCTACCTAACTCCGCTATTAGGTAAATTTTGGAGTAGCTCCGTCTACTAATAGACTCCTCAATAAGGAATATGATAATCCCCCTTGGTGGCATCTTCTTTACATTTTAAGCTGTATTACTTCAAGTATTAGTACAATCACCACTGTCCTGGTTTGGAGAAGCAGTTTAATCCATTTGCAGATAGCAATGCCTGACACAATACTGTAAGCGAAATGTTATCGAAGTCTGCCTCTATGTACAAAAATGCGCTAAGTCTGATAAAGCGTAATTTCGGTGGATCTCGCTTCCCTATACGCGTGCCCACAGGTATGTATTTGTTGTTTAAGCTGAGTAGATTAGGTCCGATTTCTTTGTCAATCATGTTCTTCATTACCTTGAGTGGTCTGAAGGAGTTATATACATAGATATGTAATAGTCTCTTAAACGTTTTGCGTACGCCTCTGAAATTCCAATGTTAAACAGTTAGACTTATTCGTAGTAGATCCTTCAACAAAAGTGAGTGGCCTGCAATGAGATAAATATATCTTTCTCTTTTTCTCTTTTCAAATTAAAATCACAAAATCAGGTCAAGTTTATCCGTGATTTCAGTTTGAAGTGTTCTTTAACTAGGAGCATGCCAATCCTTTTAACCCTTTATTCTGTAGTGCTCGCAGACAGTTATTCAACGTCTTTATTCCTTTGTTACTACCAACAGGTAACAGCTTCGAATGGTTGCGTCGCAGCTGCTGATCACCTCATCGTCTATGATACTTGAAAACAATACACCAACATCACGCAAAGGTCAACGAGTTTTCAGTAGAATCTTTCTCCCGATAAGTTTCTGCATATCTCATTACTTCGTCACAGTTGTCAAATCTTCAAAGAACCATAAGTTGCTCAACAATGTAGTGGCTTTTATTCTCATTACGACTTCTTTGCAGCTCGCCAAAATTTTTGTTAAAGTTCCTCAGAGTGTTTCGTTGCGAGAGAAAGGTATGATCTCACTGAAGCCTCATATTTATCAAATGAGAATAAACTTGGGTCCCACTGCTCGAGAACTTCGTATGATATTTAGAGAACAAAGTGAAATTCGATAGATGAAATTCTTGGTAGTCTTCTCATATTGTGATTACAGTTTGTTGATGGAAATCCTTTCTTGACTCAATTGGCATACGTTTTCTCCTACGCAAAAGCGTTTATGTATCTAATGATTTTAATCTACGTTAAATCTATTTTTCTTTTATGGAATGTGACCGTCATAATAAAAGATGTATTTATATTAGAATCATAGTAAGAAACATATAGACAAATGAAGGTAATCAGCAAATACCAAGGAATTAATAGAATTCGAAATTTTCATAAATCACTTGAATTTTTTCTACACTTGCAAATAGTTTTTTACATTTCTTAAACACAAAAAGTTCGTTTGTTTTGCATTGGCACCCCATCACCACCCCTTCTACAAAAACAACAAGAAAAATAAACAAAACATTCACAGATGCTTTTAAATGTTGTAAAGAATGTGCCAAATCTTGATGACAAATAGGCGATTCGGCGCAATGCCACTGAGCGGATTTTGAGTACAAGTTGAGAAAAAGTGTTGCCATTGCAATGTCAAATCGTTAATTCACCTCACTTTAAAAATAGTAGCAGGCGGTTAAAGAGTTAAAAGCCATGTGTTGGTTCATAGTTATTCCTTGGAAAAACGTAGTGTATTGCTGTGCCATGTGAACGGAGTCAAGCTCTTGGCCAATTCGAATTTAGTTAAGGGATGACTGGCGAATGTGGCGGAAGCGTTTCTTTCGAGCGGTGCGCGAATATTTGTTTTTAAACATTTTGAAGTCTTAGAAAGTTAAAAAAAATTTAAGTACTTAGTGAGTGAGTTAGTTGATGTGTTTATGTTAAGGTGCTCAACGTGAATTATTTATTAAAAAAAATATTTGTTTACTTGGGAAGGAGTGCTTGAGTATTGCAAAGCTGTGTTGTTGTGGCAATTTAAAACTCAGTTAAACGCCCATGTTCTAAAATGTAAAGAAAGGCATCACAACAAGTTATTAATTATTTATTTTAAAATAAATTATAAATAAAAACGTAATGCACTTGATAAAACGTATATTAAATTGGTTACCATTAATGCTTTAAAAAGGAAAAAAGTGATAAATTGAAAGAACTAAAAGATAGTGAAATACAGTTTGTTTAAATAATACAATTTTTATAAAAAAGTGAATTTTAATGCTCCGAAGCAAATGTTGCGAAGAAATGGTAAATATTTTTTTTAAGGATTGTAAACATAAATAAAATACTAAATACAGTAATAGGCGTCACAAGAAAAAAAAACTTTTTTTAATTTGATTAATTACATTGTCATTGAGTCAGCGATAATTGGATTCTATTAAACATGTAGCTAAAACTACATTTATAAAAAAAAAATATTTATACTATAACATTATTGCCGTTCAGACTTAAAATACGAGTATATCATATTTTACCTTCCGACCGTGATTTTGTGTGAAGTTTTCTTCTAAAAACAAAAAATTGTTAAGCCAAGTACGTCAAAAGTTCAAATAATTTTCAAAAGTAAAGCTTCGCAGACTCGCTCTAGTGTATGGGAAATCTGTGCGCCACTGGCCACTTCCATTAAAAATAAAATTTTAACCTAATTGTAGTTGACGTTAGTTCTACGAATTAACTCTTTAAATATACTTTTTTTTATTAACATACTAAATTTATGCAAACAAAAGTATCTTAAGCCTTGCCAGTAACTATGTCGATTGAGAAGGACAGATGCGAGCTAGCAAAGTTTATAAAACTTACAAAACTAATTCCAACCAGGGATTAAAAATAAATGTCATCTCAAGCTAAGAAATATAAAACGTTGACAGAATTCGAATTTAACAAAAAGGTTGTTTCATACTTTGTTATCTGCGCAATATTTTATATATAGAAGAGATATAGAATCAATACTAAGGTTAAGATAGAGGTACCCATACATTTGAGAATAAAGATGACGATGAGATAAAAATATAGAAAAAGATTCAGTTAAAGTTGAAGATGATAATAAAGATAAGATAAGAGGATATAATTCGGCAAGAATAAAGTTAAAAATTCACATGAAGACGGAATAAGAATATAGTAGAAGAAAGTGGAGTATGCCAAAGAAGAAGATAGTTATAATGATAAAATAGCATACCAGCAACGTAAAAAACAATCGTTGCCGTTTAATTCTTATTGTGAACAAAATAAAAGTTGATTGCGTCGCAATGTTATTAAGAAACATAATTAACAAATATTGTATAATAGCTTCCCATCACTACACCTCGATCGGACCCAATATCGAGAGGTAGCTCAACAAACGTTTTTGGGGAAGTGGGTTTGTGTGATTGTGTTAAGCCAATTAGCTTATCACGTCTTCCAGCGACGGCGGCACATTCTGCCAGAAAATACCACGATGACGGCCGAGTTGCAGAAAGGACAGAATTCATTCGATCATCTGGACATGTTCCCTTAGCCTGCAGTGTCCTGTGAGAAAACCCCTGAGCTTCTTTAACATCTGCATACGAAAGTTTATCAAGAGTTTATATATTTTGAGATTGCATTATTAAAATGGAGCCTTAGCCTGGTGAAGGTCCGACATGTTGTGCTAACACCGTTCTTCCTTTAATTTTAACTCTATGCTGAGCTCCTCTTTGATCGCGTATTGATCTGTTGGGATGCAAGGCTCTGATTCTACCGGTTTGGTTGCCGCCATCGTCATTTAAGCACGTTCCACATTTAACAAGAGATACTCGTATATAAAATTCGGGTGCTTTCAAGGTCTCGTAAATATTGTAATAAAATCATAAAATTCAAATTAATTTTTTGTGTGCAATCCAAGAGCAAAAAAACACAAACAATAACTTATTTGGTTTTTCTTCTAATTTTCCGACAGGGTGGAAATTTAATTTATATTGGAACGATTTTCCGTCATCCCTTGTCAAATTCGAAAACGACACTGAAGATGGCACAACGCTGAAACCGGTATGTCACAAAACCAAATTTGACAAGGGATTTCGGAAAATCGTTCCAATATACAACAAACATTAATCTTATACCAAAGCAAATTTTTAAAACTTAATGTTAATCAACAGCAATACAATTTATGAAATTTATCAAACATCGAAATTAAAAAACTTGAAATTGCTAACATTCATTTTTGATTTTCTTAGTTTCGTATATTTTTGTAAAGTAGCGAGTATTAACTACAACATTACACAGTTCAACAAATTTGGATTTTTTTCTCAAGAGAGTTACCATGTTATTATTCAGAAAAGTGTAGATAATTCCGGCTGAACAAAGCTATAGTTCAAAGGTTAAGGAGGTCGCAATGGGTCTCAACAGAGTTACCATGTTATTGTTCAGAAAAGTGTAGATATTTTCGGCTGAACAAAGCTATAGTTTAAAGGTTAATGAGGTCACAATGGGTCTTTGTACCACATTCACAAAAACTTGAAGAGTTGCAGCTCTGAGGCCTAAAGCTTAAAGTTGAGGTCAAGTCATTATATATTTGGATGGACGAAGCGGCGGATGGATGGTGTGTTCAGGGGCTTAGTCAAATCTTATGTCATACTGATAAATTTATTGTTTGTCCATTCCCTGCAAAAAATGCGATTAGTCTAGGATGAGTCCGGGAATAGTCGCAAGGGAACATGCGACTAATACAATCTTTGCTTCGACTTAGAATCGAACCAGCGTCCCGAGGATTGCTAAGCGAATGCTCTCCTTACATGCCAACGACGTGCATGAAATTTTATTGCCTAAGTACGTACATATACCAATGCATCGTTTATCATACCCGAAAGAGATGAATACAGGACTAATCTACAATTAAACCCGTTTAAGACTTGTTGCGACTAATTAATGCCCAGGTGTACCCGATAGGGACTAATCCCGGAATACTGTCTTCAGAGATTAGTCGCTAAATTTTTTGCATCAGTAAACCAATGTAAAATATAATTAGCAAAGCAAATGAAAAAGATTAACTATTAATTTTTTTTTAATCTAGTGCGAGTGCATTTAAGGCTCTTTCACACGGTAGGTATGAATGTAATATATTTTCTTATTTTCATTTTGTCTTAAAAGCGACATCTGAAACTCTCTTCTTCGAAATCGCTCAATGTCCACTGTCGTTTATAATTGTCGTAGTTATTCCATTGCCAATTAATGAAAATACAGTGCAATCAGTTTATGCATTTTAGCTAACTGAAATGAGTTCAATTCAAATATTTCTTAGAAAAGCTTTGTTTGATTTAGGCAAAGTATTTTATTTTACAAAAATTAAATAATTTTTTACTGATACGTTATTAACTTTGTATGAGCACTTTAAGCGTATTTAAAATAATTCAAGAAACTATTTTTTGTCAAGAATTTATACAATTAATGTTTAACATATTTGTGAGCAAAATTTTAATATTTTATTTAAGTTAAAAATAGGAATTTAAGATTTCATGTAAGAAGTGTTCCATTTATCAATTTTTCGGTCGAACCTTGCATTTAAAACTCAAAAAAAAATTAAAAAAATTGTACAGAATTTCCTTCTTTATTGTTTGAAATTGGTGATACATATTAAGGGGACAAGGCATAAGATGTCGTAAAATGTCGAGAAGTTGTAGGTCTAGATTACATTTGAGAAAAAAACTTCAAAAATGATTAAGTGACTTCCATGTGAGGTACTTTTTCGACTAATGTGAGGTTGCTGAGCACAATTATGTTATCCATTTATTTCAGCAAACAATGTTTTTCGAGAATACTGGCAATAATCCCCGAAAATCACAAATTTCGAATGTATATTTATTTAAAGAAAACTACTTGCTGCTTTCAAAAACATCCAATCCTTAAAAATATCGATGACGAAGAATTCATTTTTTAAAAGTATGTGAATAGAAAAAATAAAAAAAATAACAAAAGACATATTAATCTAAATTTTAAACAAAACATAACGAAATTCCCTTAACATTTCAAGCTATTTGATCAAAGTGTTTAGAAAATGTTTGGGAATTCGAATTGCGATTGTTTTTCGAAAATTTCTTACTACGGATCTTTCAAAATTTCTCCTATACCTATAAAACTAGTTCGATTTATTTTAAAAATAATTTTCAACTTAAAAGCCAAACTCATATACATACATAAATACAAACAAAGATTGTTTTGTAACATGATTCAATTATAAAAGGTTGAATACTTATTGACGTTTAAGTTTTCCGACTGCCTTGTAAGGTTGCATTTAGGAAGGTCTAACAAAGGGGAAAATATTTTATCCCTTTTCGCGCAAAGGTAGTTGAAAAGAAGGTAACTAGTAGCGATATGCGGTTTGTACATATAATGAAACATATTTGCAGAAATTTTATATTTCAATTTAATATAATATAACCGAATATTCAACCACACATGTATGTATGTATATACATGAATACAACAAACTATATAAACAAAAAACGCAAGTGTGATTTAGAAGCAAATATTTTTTACACATTTTGTTAACAAAAACAATGTCATTTCAACCTTTTTAAAGTTTTTACATGCAGAAAAAAGAACTATCACATTTGGAAAAATTTTGATAATACATTTTTCTTTAATTCAATATATTTTAGCAACCAAAACTAGACGTATCTATTAAAAGCCCAGTAACCAGGATTGTATACATATTTAATTACAATTTCAAACTTTTTAAAAAATATAATTACCATATTTGTATATCATAAAATTGTAAGATTCAAGTCACTTAAAATGTAACATTAGATGTAGGAAAAAAAGAAATTTTATATGGAAAATACCACACAATACCTTAGTCAAAAAATTAACGGAATTTTTATTGATATACATACATCTGTTAGAAATCAAGTTAAGACGTTAGTCAAAACTGGTCCAAATACTAATAAATGTTCTTCTATTCGATTTTTTAATTGTATAATTTTATGGTTGTTTATATTTATATAAACTCTTTTTTTTTAATTTTATGTTATTTTATATAAAATATATACGGTAAAAAAATTTAAAACATAAAATGCTTTCTTTCGAAAAAAATATCAAACAAAATGATCTGATCTGGCCGGGAATCGAACCAACCACCAATCAATTGCATACGAGTACATGCAAAGAAAAAAAATTTAAATTCCTGCTCGCTGCTAGATAAGCAAGGCTACTGGAAAACGTACGAGAATGCCGTCAAATCGATTATTTAATGTAAGGCATGCTGAAATAATTTAAAAACTACAGTGTTGCCTGCCAGGCCATTCCACAAGAAAGGTACTTATTTCCACGTGTTTGATAACATTTTTTTTCTTAAATTAAAAGAGAGCAACACAGGCTACCTTAAGGCAGCGTGCAAGAGTGAGACAACTGCCTAATTATCCAACATTGTATGATTGAATCAAGGTTTTGTAAAAACTTTTGTTTTTGTTTTGAAAAAAAAAAAAAAATTTTGTTTTGTAAACAAAGTTTGACTCGTTATGTACCACATATAAGAAAAAACCCCAATCAGCTGCTGACATTATACAACCTGTTTATTGTACCATGATACGTATTCTAAAAATTTTATTAAGTCTACAGTTGTGAATTCAGTTGAAATGCAAATTTTTATTAAATCTATTATTATAATATTTTTGTAAATTTTTTTTTGTGTAAATCTGCATGAGTTAGGGCTCTTCTATATTAAGGTAACGATATTAATGTACATTACATATAACAAAAATATTTGCTATTATGTATCTTATCTCTTATTTTCTTTGTTGACAACTTAAAAAAATTAACTTTTTGTTTGGCTATGCATTCACCAAAGTCCTGATTTTGTATCAACAGACACTCTATTGTTTCCGCCACTTAAAGCTGATTTAATCTCTAAATACAGCAAGGATATGGAGATATTAATACGAAGTGGCCACTGTGGTCGAGTGGGTAGCGGTGCGTGCTATAACTCGCTATGTCACTTTGAGGTTCGAATCTCAGTCAGTTTAAGCAAAATCTTATTCATAGAAAAAGTTTTTTTCTAATAGTCGGTACAAAACTGTAGGTCTCTCCATTTGAGGAACATATATTATAAGGACGCACACCATAAATGATAGGAAAATGTTGGCCAAATACTGAGCCCTAAATTATGATTATCATACGTGCTCCCAGTTTCACATTTCAATTCCAAAATGTGATTTTAAAAATTTCCTGTGAAAGTGAATCAGTGTACTCCCAATTTCACAAATTTCTTCGTATATCAGGTCATCCCTGTCACACATATCGGTTATCGTTGTGGCAATTCACAAACAGCTGTTTTTGAAATTTTCCTTTCGGATTCAGCTAAGTATGTTTTCATTTTTGAAAAGTCATCCGCAAAACACTTAAAAATACGCATATTTCAATGAATAACTAATACAGAAATGTCATAAATGGCTTCTACAAACATCAAAGAATATTTTAAAAATTGTTCCAATCGAAAATAGTTAAACATTCACACACTTATTGTCATTTACTTTTCATTTCACATACAACCAAGCATTCGGATTCAATTCACAAAAATGTATGTGAATGTGAAATTGGGAGCACCAAACATGTGACTTTAAACCGAATCGACAGGGAAATTTGTGTGAATGTGAAACTGGGAGCACGGCTGTATATTATTATTATGAAACTAATACGATAACATTCGACATATGTAAGTGATACCGTTATTAATCAAGCTGTCATAAGAAGGGTTGCAAGTATTCACCTCGAAGAATTAGAGCTTTGCAAGTGGCGCTAATATCAAATACCGCTAAATAAAAACGATTTGATAATAACTTGCCATTAATATTTAATTAATTCCACACAAATGTCTCTGTCTCTGTCATAAGTCGACATGCAATTCTATACTTTTTAAGCGTCAAACGTCAACACATTAATTGAATTAAATTACAATGACACCCGCACACTGGTGAAAGAGTGAGGTGAATGAGTGAGTGAGGTGAATGAGTGAAATGGCGAGGGGTAGAGTGAGAAAGGTGAGGGGTAGGTGCTAGTTGAATAGGTTGTTTGGTTAATTTTCTTTTTATTTTACTTGTAGCACAGTAAGGGTTGCAGAAACGTTGAAATGAAAGTATTAAAAATAACAAGTAGAAAAAGTAGCCTACGATGCATATGTACAGCGCAACGGTAATAATGGCTTGTGGCGGTGTGTGGTCACGCTAATGCTATTAACAACATGACAATCGACTTTTTCAGCGCTTTGCAAGCAATCAACTACCCTTTCATATGTATGTATGTACATATGTATGTAAATAAATACGAATATAGATATGATTGTACGAGTATATTCACACCTCAGTTTATATACGGCAAACCAGTGCCACAACTTTATATTGGCTTTGTATGTTATGCATGTCATTGTACTAAGCATTTGTGTGTGTGTTTGTGTGTATGTAATCTCACCTTGTTGCTTGATCGTGCCTACAAACAAACAAACAAACTAACCGAAACCAATAGAAAAATAAATAAGAACACTCAAGCGAAATGTGAAACGTTAGAGCAAGAAATATGACCTCCCTTCGCAGATGTAACAAACGTAGTTTTACTTATACAATGTACATAAAAACATAACTGCGTTGGTATGTATGTACATATGTAAGAGTCTTTATGTCATTTATCTAAGCCTATTGCAAGCATTTCTGCACAACCACCAAAACAAATAAGTTTGTCATTCCTGGGCGTGTTTGTTTACTTTGCTAGCTTTGGTCAGCGGAACATAAATTTCGACACTGAATCGAGTCTTCGGTTACACTGAACCATCCTTTGACCCTTCATATTTCACTATCCACTAGCTAGGCATAAATGTGGTGGCACGCTTGCCTACGAGTACAGTGAACTCGCGATAATATGAACTAGTTAAAACCAAGCTTGTTCATATTTGCAAATTGTTCAAATATGCGAATGAGATGAAATATTAGTAAAAAAGTCATCTACTTGACACAAAAAGTTTGTTTGTATGTAGGGAATGAGTTATATATTTAAACATTGATGCTTTATCTTATTTTAAAAATTAAAAAAAAATTATTCTTTTTTTGTCCGTAAATATTTAAAAATCCATAACAATTAAAGTAAACAAATTTTGTAAAAACATTGGTTATTCCCGAAAATAAAGAAATATGTGGTTAAATTCATAAGCATTTTGTTCATATTTTAACGCTTTTAAACAAAGTTCAGAATTTGGTGTAGTCAATGGCATATTTAGATTGTTCATATTTTCGGGTGTTTATATTTTAGGGTGTTCATATTATCGCGAGTTCACTGTATATGTAAATATGTATGCAGGTACATATACATTTATACATACATATATAAAATGGTTGACTGTTGCGCTCCACCACTGTCCTCTGTTGGCCTTCAAAGTTAAATTTAGTGTTTCCCAGTTGACAATATTGTGTCGTGAGTGCGGAGCCTTAACAACAGACGCTCTTCTATATTAACTCTACTAACGCGAACTTATGTTCATATGTAAGTAACGGATTTTTCAATATGGACGCTACAAAAGTTTTTTTAACTAAAACAAAAACGATTTTGGATATCAATGAAATTCTTTTTTCCTGCGAAAATATATTCGATGCCATTATGTATGAAACTCGATTTCTTTTGCATGGCCACCACGGGCACGCTTGCAGAAGTCCAGACGCTGAACCCAATTTTCGACAGTTTTCAAGCATAAATCGGCCGATACTGCTGTAATTTCACGTTCATCAATCGTCGCTGGC
Organism: Philophylla caesio; assembly: GCA_963971545.1. Taxonomy (NCBI): domain Eukaryota; kingdom Metazoa; phylum Arthropoda; class Insecta; order Diptera; family Tephritidae; genus Philophylla; species Philophylla caesio. The sequence continues at coordinate 94,755,639 of OZ020606.1, read as the reverse complement.
TTGTTGGCATAGACCATAGACTTGACGTAGCCCCACAGGAAATAGTCTAACGGCGTTAAGTCGCACGACCGAGGCGGCCAATTGACTGGGTCATTTCGTGAGATAACACCAAAACTTCACCAAACTTGGTTTTCAATAAATCCATTGTGGCATTCGTTGTGTGGCTTGTGGCGCGTTCCGGTTGAAACCACATATTGTCCAAGTCAATATCATCCAATTCGGGCAAATAATATTCGGTTATCATTGAGCGGTAGCGATTCCCATTGACAGTAACGTGCCGGTCTTGATCATTACGGAAGAAGTACGGCCCAATGACGCCGCTGGCCCATAAACCGCAGCAAACCGTATTTTTTTCGGGATGCAATGGAAACTCATTGAGTACGTGTGGGTTGCTGTGTGACCAATAACGCATATTTTGCTTTTTGACGAAGCCATTCAGCCAGAAATGAGCCTCATCATAAATTGCACGTAGCGCTCTTATAGTTGAGGCCACTGACTCCGAATTTCGGTAGTAAATTTTAATAATTTCGAGTGGTTGTTGAATCGTATATCTTTCCATGATGAAATGGCAAACCTTACTGAAGAGAAATGTCAAGAGAGCGGGGAAAAAATATGGCCTGTCGGTCTACTTTTGTAGCATTCCTATTGAAAACCCCTTTACATACATTAAGGCGTCTCACGTTTCAAAAAGAAAATAAATCGAGAAGGTGTTTTCACGTGAGTTTGGCCAAAATATAGTGTGTGGAAATGGCGTTACCCGTTTTCAGCTTCTCATCGAACATATTTTCGTCAGGCGTTATCTTTTTTTAATTATATGTATATTCTAAAAAGACGTTGACAGGGTTATGCGTGAATTGGATTATTTGAGCAAATTGAGTAAAAAGTTGCACGGCTAATCTATTATTGAATTAATCAAGATTCTTATCTGTTAAAAAAGCTATAATCCAATTAAAAAAAAAAGTATATTCCAAATTATTTAATTAACTCTTCCACACAAATGTACACACGCGCACATAGCTAATTAAAAATTTTTAGTTCTCGGGTGTTCTTTTAAATCAAATTTACAAAATCTTTCACTTCTCATTTACACCAAAAATTTTGAGTTAATGTTCTTGTTGTCTCCATCAAAGTAGATGCCAACGCTTATTCCAGTCCTCAAAGCACCTGTGATAAGCACTTTTGGTTTTTTAGCCTTGAGTTCTCACAGCGATGCGTTTTAATTTCCTCCATGGTTGCAAGCCTGCGTCCATTCATGGACCTATCTTTTTGGGAAACAGTGACAAGTCCCAAGGTAAATTTTGTGGCTGATCCATATGTAATTGAGGCGTTACGGTTGGCTGTTTATGCGACGGTCCTTTTGCTCGAAATTAAGCACTTTAGGAATAAACTCAGTATCTAAAAAATTTGTATGGAAAGTACTAATTGAGATAACTACGCCATCAGCAACTGCATTAATGGGACGCCCAGAGAGACGTTCGTTATTGGCATCTTTTGGACTTTTTCTTTTGTAAAGTTGTGTTGATATTGATTTTTTCAAATTAAAAATAGTTATTTATCTATTACGCATTTAATCTATAATATTTTAAGAAAAATTATTAATTTTATTATATTTCAAATTATTTTCATCAGTTGCAAAGGTCATAGCAGTTGTAATAAAACAATTCGAAAAATTATCGTAAAAAAGAAGATATATATTTTTTTTATTTAAATACTTAAAATTGTTCATAAAATTTGAATTTCAAATACAGCTTTATAAGCGAATTTTTGTTATATTGCGAATAAATCTTTTCCCTTTGTATTGAAACATTATTTTAAGAAAAAACAATAAAATATCATATAAAACCATATAAAAGAAAGTTTCATACTCCATACATATAAAACTTATAATGATTTATAAAATTTTTATCGAAATATACTTTTGAGAACGCATATTTTTAATGCTATGTAATATAATTATGAACAAGTAAATTTTGTTAAGATCGATTTACTATAAATTATGTATAAAGTTTTAACAAAGGAATACGGCCAATGCATGCATGGAGGGTCAAGAAAACCGAAAAAAACCTACATGTACTTCGCAAAAACATGCCAGCACGAATGGACTTTATTGGAATGAATTTGAGTGTATAAAAATATTTGTAATACCAAATGTTCTTAATAGCTGCATTACAAATTGCCATTATTTCACTTTGACTTCAAAAAATCATAGTTCCTAAACAACGAATTTAGGCTAGTGGAGGCTGCTACATAATTTAGTATACTATATGTATATATGACCATAAAAAAAAATATGAAAGAAAAAAAAATGATGCAATTCGAAATTTTTTAGGTCAAACATTTTTTGGGTTTTTTTTTTATAATGACGATGTAAAATTTTTTTAAAAATATATCATGTTTCACACTTTTTACTTTTTTTACTTTTAGAGGAACTCTTTACCTACCAACAGAAAAAAAATTTCGAAGATCGGTCATTTTTTCGCAAAGTAACCGAATTTTAAAAAGAAATTAACATTCACCAATACAGCAAAATCGAGTTTTCAGACTAATTTTCAAAAATTCCTCACGACGAAGGAACTCAAAATAAAACAAAAAGAAAAAATACGTGACTCATCAATTTCGATGTAGAAACTAAAAAAAAAAAATGTATTGAAAAAAAAAACTTAACTTTAACTGCCTGCACGATTTGAGATGAAATGACCCTATAACTAAATGAAACTTGAATAATTTTGTTTTATGAAAACGTTATCAACAATAAAGAATACATTTTGGACAATAGAATAGCAGCTCTTTATACAGCTGACGATATTTAAATGTTTTAATCTCGAGAGCTATTTAAATAAAAATGATATCGATTTATTTTTTAAGCACAATTTTATTTAACTGCTGATTCGGAAACATTTTTCAAGAAAATGCGAACCTTAAATATATTTTTAATTTGATTCAGTCCTTAAATATCCAGTATTGAAGTGACATTTTTTAAGGTGGATCAAAATGTGGCCCTCCATAAACATATGTATGGTCATACATGCAAACAAGATTCATCGTACAATAGTCATTTAGTGCCTTCGACCGATTTATGAGTACCGTAAATGCATTGCTTAACAAGCAAGTACCTAACGCCACACTCGAATTGTTTATTTATCTCTTTTAATAGTGAATTGCATTAAAGTTAAGTATACGCCACGTGCACTTACACACATTAACATAACATTATGTACTGGATTAAGTCTATTAAGCTGAACGGGGCGGGGCTGGGCGGCGTGTTTAGCGAACAATGCTCAGTGTTAAGTGCTAAGTGCAGACATAAAGTGTAAAGTTAAAATGTTAAATATGTGCGCGGGCCCAATGCAGGACGGATATACGATACAAGGGCAAGAATTCAACTAAGTTCATATGAGTATGTATCGTAGTACTATAGGTATTGACAAACCATCATAAACGCAATGTTAACGTTGTACAAATAATTTGCCAAAAGCGCTGCATTGTCTGTTAAATCGATTATTGATTGTTCAAGGTTGTTTTGTTGTTGTCGAGCCTTCACAAAATTACATTTAAAATGGATTTTTAAGCATTTTACGTTTTTTTTTTTGCGGAACAATAGCTAAGCACATTATATACATACACACCATTTCATCTATATAACACCACTAAATTATCAGTTAATTTTTTTGATTTTTGTTAGTTTGAAATTTAAGTACAGATAATTCTCTAACAAAACCCATATTTACAAACATAAAATTGATATGTTACGAGTATAACAATTTATAATAATACATCAAATTTCTTTTTTCGAACAAAATTTTATGATTTTAATTTTTCTGCGTATGCATATTAAATTTTAATTTAAAAAAGCGCAAAGTTTCAAGTGGCTACAAATTACCGGGGTATTTTGAAATTTTTTTTTAACAATTTTTTTTTACCAACGCACTTTGGCCTTATAAATATGAAATGTGGTATATAGGTATGTATACCTTCACATTCACATGGACTGTGTATCAATTGAAAAGCCTTACTGCATTTTGTCTACCAAAAGCATTTCTGTATGACTTACTTTACTTGTCTGTATATATTCCTTTGGCAGTAAGTTCTTACATTTTACTTAGAAACGTTGAACCAAATTCCCATTCAACATAATAATAACAATAAAAATAAATGTAACGTGCCGCTATTCAAACTCATTGTACGAAAAGCTGATTGCTTCAAGCAACCCACACACATACATATGTTACATACACAGGCCGCGCTTTAGAAAAGGTTTTGGGAAAATTTAATGTTTGTTATGCCTCAAACTTTCTAACGAATAGGTTAAATAAGCCAAGTTGGGAGAAATGGAAAATTAAGCTTTTATGTAAATATTTTAGTAAATATGGGTTGCGTTTGTACATATTTATAAAAACAAAAATTGGTCGCCTTAGTTGCAAGAGTTTATAATCCAGTGTGCCGCAAGTTTGCCAAACCGCACATAAAATGTCAAAATGATAAAAAAAAAGGTTTTTCTACATACAAAATGGTTCAACATTTTAAAGCGTTGCTAAGCTTAAGATTACTCCAACTGTGTGGGGCAATAACAAGATGCCCATAACTAATTGGACGTGTAGTTTGAGTAGCCAATAAAGTAGGCTCATAAACTATTAACTTTAAAGCAAAGATATTTTATGATAGGGTTGACTTCCACTTCAAAATTGAATTCAATTTAATATATTTGATAGCAAAAGTAAGTTATTGCTGTATGGGGATCAAATGAAAGGCATTATTGAGAATGTAAATTAAACTTATTTTCGAATAGAGCTGTTTGCAATTTCCAAATTATTTAAGTTGAGTGAAATAGGTTACTGATGTACCGTAGTAATTTATGGGCATCAAACGAAAAGTGTTTGTAAACGATTTAAATAAGAAATTTTTATTTTTGTAAATGACGCCCGTTGATTGCAAAATACAGATAATGTTGGTGTTTTAATTAAATAAAATATTACAATATGAAAAGTAAAATGTACTAAATATGTTACTCAAGTGAAAAACTACAACAGGTGCATCAAACATGTGTATAAGTTTCCGAGTCCTCTGCTGTTTACACATCAAATACGTGATGACAATCTTATTAAATTTCGCTAAAATTCAATTTGAAAAAGAACTCCATTTTGTTAAAATAGAAAATAAATGGACTATAAAATTGATTAAAGGCAATCATTTTTATTTCAAAATTTATTAAAAAGTTAAATTTTTTTATAAAAAGTGTAGATTTTTGTATACTTTGTATAAAGTTTGAAACAAGCCGATTTCAGAAAAGGTTATTTTGAGTTGACAGCTGTTCGCTTTGGTGGACTGAATGTCAAAAAGCATCTTTCTGATTGATTGACTGTGTGAATATTTGCAATAATTTGATAAGAGGTCCATAAAAGCGCAGTAGCAGTAGGGAACTGAACAGCTGATTAGCTAAACTCACGCGTTTAAGCTTACTTTCAACTGCTTTTAAGTTGGACCGAAAAACTACGTAGCGAGGCAAACAGAGTTAAACTTGCACTGAAAAATTGTCCGTAAGTTCGAAACGAACTCTTTATTTTTTTTTGATCACTTGGTTAGTTCAGTGAAAACTAAAACACTCACACTTGTACTGAGCCCAAGTGCATTTTAAATTTTTCATACAATTCGCAATTGATTTAAGGCCTCAAAGGCCAGGCTAAAAGCTTCCCAAACTATCCGCAATACATTCCATTTTACTTAGCTTTGGTGTGCTGCTTCTGGCATTTTACTGCTATAAATGTTTAAGCTTAAAACCAATGTATTTTATTGCGTAAATTAATAATGAAACATGAATGCGTATAACAATCAATCAAAATCGAAAGCAGACTTTGAAAAAGTAAAAATAATAAAAAGAGCAGAAAATAAAGAGTAAACAAAAAGCTGAAACGAAAAAATAATGATGATTAATGCGAATAAAAACACAACAAAAATAAGCGTTAATCGTGCCGGCATGGAACGGAGTGAAAGAAAAAAGAAAACCCCAAAACAAAATCAAATAAATACAAATTCAAACATAAAATTGTATAAATGTTGGTAGGCGTTGTACGTCTGCTTAAGGGTTGCTCTATAATGTGTATATCAAAACAAAAACATGTTTTTTTTAACTTAATCAAGAACTATTTAGAGTTAGGAAAACTGCAATTTTGAGGAATTTGTAAAGCGAAAATGAAAACTAATATTTGCCAATCGGAATAGTCTAATTCTCTTCAAGAGACTTCGAAACCAATTTTTCATTGAACCATTTTTGTTCTTAGCTATTTAAACTTTTCGTTTTAAATTAAAAATCACGATTATTTAATTTTTTTTGTGGTGTTTGGTGTCTAACATGTAAAAATGTTAAATAAGTAATAAGTTAAAATACTCTGAAATCGCCTTAATAGAAACAAGGTTTTTTTGATTGAAAAATATTGGGAGTATATTTTTCCTTTCAGCAATAAAATTCTGACTTCATTTTTTTTGAACAACCCTAGTCTGCATACATACAAGCTCAAGCAAAGATTGGTTCAAAAATTGAATAAGAAAGTTTTTTAAAGAAATAAAATTTGCAAAACCAATTTTTTGGTTAATTGTTCAAAAAGCTCTTTAAGCCGCCAGAATTCTTGTCAAAGCTCTTTAAGCTCTTTAAGCTGCCAGAATTATTGTCAAAGGTGTGCATACTGTAAAATAATTTGCTAAAATTAAAAAAAAAAAATTTCATTTGTGAGTTTTTAAATAATTAAGAAAGTAAATAAGAAATACATTCGGTAACACTAACAGAACGAAAATTTACACTAAAGATGGCACAACGCCGAAACCGGTTTGTCTGCAAACCAAACTTGACAAGAGCTGACGGAAAATCGTTCCAACAAATATCAACAATTCACCCTGTCGAACAAGAAAAAGAAGAAAACAATATAACTAACAGAAGACTTTTATTAGCTTTGAAAAACCCGGTCCACCATTGTCTTCCGTATCAAAAGTACCTTTAGCAAAAACTTTGTATCGAGACCGTAACTTATCATGTGGACATATACCATATATCTTTTGAGTTCTCTTTATTATACGAATACAGACTTACGATGCCATAGTCTGATGGTGGTATGATTCGAAATTGCAACATATTACTGTTAAGTTAGGTCGCCTGGATAGAGTAAAACATTCTAGGATAATGGGCGTGATTACTTTTAGCACACCAGAACCACTAAATGTCATTTCATGAAGTGAAGCTAGATTTCACAGGACAACAATGTACCGGTTCCGTTACTGCCATGCCAAAGTTAAAACGTTGAATGTTACGCTGCCAGCGTTTTTTTTCTTGTTAAGGGATAGCTTTTGCGATTGGTATTGAACCTCACAGATGTTTCTGTGTCATATATATACGACACTTTTTATATAGACATCTCGATTCAAGTACTTTCACCGCATAGTGAGACATCCAATTGCCAGGTTAGTATGTTTTGGTTAACCTTAATATATGCAAGTACGTCTCAGAAAAACTTACCTAAAAAGTTTATTTTTAATTTTTCACTTAAAATGTCTAACTTTTTATGAAACTAGACTAAGTCAGGGTTGATTTTTTAATCTCAAATTTTAAGTAACTTACTGCTCACGAATGTATGTGGAATAAAATACCGATACTGTAAATAATTCAACCCATTACCAGAAATGGAAACAACCTAATACACATTCAGACATACATACGAATATTTATATGTAAATGTGTATATGAAACGAGATATACGCGCGATGACATCCTATTAAAAATTTAATGCCATTTGTCAGCCGGCCTTGTGACTTACAGAACGTCATAAAAACATTAAAACCAGGTGGCGGGTGGGTGGCTGGACCAGTGGTGCACGCATGTGGCGCGCAAAAAAAAAAGAAAAAAATAAAAAGGAAATATTTTGGATAAAACAGTGAAAAAGGAAATATATGGAAAAATGACTCGGAAAATCGTTACGACACACAAATAAAAACACCATTTTAATGAAGCTTATGTTGACACGTACAAACGGATACAGATATGTACTTATAGTATATGTATGTGTGTACATATGTACGCATAAAATAAACCTGCGAACAACTAAATAGAGTCACGACCGCCTTAAACACTTTCTATTAACATAATCCTTACGTATCAATGTTTTAATCTTTGTAAAGAAAAAATAAAAAACTGCACAAATTTTCATTAAAAATTTAGAACTTTTTATAATATTAGTAATTTGTCATGTATGAAATTTTAAAGCCCATCAGATTTTAGTAAATAAGTTGGATGTAATTTTTCTAACAAAAAGGTGTACAAACTTACACAGTTTTTTCCTGTTAAAGTTCTTGTATATTTGCATCCATAAATCGATCAAGAAAGAAATTGCTTCGGAGCGTAGTAGAAAAAATTTAGTTATAAACAAGTAAAGAAGTGGCTAAGTTCGATCGAACTTTATATACCCGGCGCACGCTTTCAGCTAAATTTTAAAATTAATAAAGCAGAGACTAAGTTCGGGCAAAACCGAACTTGATGTAAGTCTCTTTTTTCAAAATTTTCGTATAATCGGATTTCTTGATTTAATACAAAACCACATACCAAATTTGAGCAAATTAGCTTCACTAGTTACAAAAGTATACGATTTTTACGGGTTTCAAAAACTTTCTAGGTCTGGTCCAATTTTAGTGATTTTAAAAATACTGCTTATTTAGACATAATAAAATATCTGTACTAAATTTGGGCAAAATCGATAAAGGATTTCCAGAGATATATGTACATATGAACTCTAAAGTTGCCGGTACCATCTACATTTTCCAAAATGTTCGTTTAAATGGATTTGTTGACTTAATTCTAATAGTTACTGAAGTATCAAATTTTCATAGTTATGGAAAATTACCGTTATTTCTGAGACAGGCGAAATTTTCTTCCGATTTCAAAGTTGTTCCAGACATAAGTATATGTACATATGATCTCAAAAGTGAGCGGTGGCACGCCCCTTTTCCAAAATTTTCATATAGTCCGATTTCTGGCAGCAATACAACACCACATACTAAACTCAAAATATTTCTCTTCAACATTTATTGAAATGCCCGATTTTTAGTGTTTTCGAAAATTACCGTTATATGGCAGGTGGGCGTGGTTATGGTCAGATTTTGGCTTTTTGATTTTTCCAAATATCGCTTAAATAGGCATAGTGTAATACGTATACCAAATTTAAACAAAATCGGGGAGGTGGTTCCAGAGATATACATACATACATATGAACTCATAACAGGCACAAACAGGCAGCAGCAGCAGAAGGAATTTAATTTAATTTTATTATTTTTATATGAACTGCGTTTTTTGACATACATATATTCTAGAAGTATTCTTTAAGATATCCGAAAGATTTTTTTTTCGAAAATTAACAATAAAATAAAGTTGAACATGAATAAATGTAGTAGTTTGATTTAAATAAAATCGTGCACAAAATTTCGTGCGGTTTGACAAAATGGTTTTCGAAACACACCTTATGATATATCTCTTTTTTATACAAAAGCTTTTGCTAACATATTATTGTACCATGATACAAATTTTTTTAGAGCTAGTTGAGCTTTTTATTTTTTGACAGAAACAGCGTTCGACGGCAGACGCCCAATATTACCACTACTTTAAAATAGACATTGGCGATTTTAATTTTAAATTTATTGTATTTCCAACACAAATCGGGTAAAGTTCATATATGTTCATATGTTTTATTTATTGGATGTATATGTACAATATGTGGCCTATTCCTAAAACCTAGATGGCGATAGTTAGTCAGAGTTATATGTATGTATGTATTTAACGCTGTACTCTAAGGTCTAATAGAATTGAAAAAACAGTATACTGGCGTTAAAATCAAAATATTTTAAGCTTTAAAACTGTCAAAACATAAGAAGATTTTTTGACAGGTGATAATTGCCTGGCAAAGTTGCATTTGAAGATTGTTTTTTTTTGAAGTTTGGAATACAATTTCTCAAAAAGGCGAAGATTTTACCATGGTCTTGAAGAATATTACTAGTTCACGAAAATCCTAAATTATTTTATTTTTATTGTTTATTCTGAATTACTTTTGAATTTATGAAGGATTTTCTTCATTAAAATTTTGTCGTATGTTACATTTGATTTTTTGCAGAAATGTGTATGACATACTCCAAAATGTGATACAACTTATACTCAATATATTGATCAATATAACGATTAACTGTATTTGCAAAATTTTCTTTTACATTTAATTATTATTTAAATGAAGAATTGTCGTATGCAAAAAATGAGAAATCCAAAAACAGATAACGTCATTTAAAAGATCTTAATTAGTTTAGTATAACGGCATTATTAACTAAATTTTTCCCGATTTTCACATACTACATTTATTTATCTGGGCAACGATATCTATGTTCAGATGTCCTTTGAGGCAAGCGATTTTTTAATCGTCCCATGTACATAAATGCAGCTTTGCACATATTCTAATTCTATTTGTTTTTTTAATGCCGAAAATTTGAGAATTTTTTTAATAAAGAATTGGTAGCATAAAAATCCGTAACACTGTTTCTGTCAAATGGTTAATATGGCGTCTGGAATGAGAGAGTGAAATTACCTCTAAAAATTATTGTACATTGCAATTGTACATGCAAGTTTCGAGTGAATTTTCTTCAAATGCTATAAATACGACATACTTATGTACAGTATGTTTTAAAATTTACGAAATATATACATATTTTAATTCCGAAATTCAAAATTTTTCTCAATTAAGAAAATCATTGTGACTACAAAGATGCAGCATTTCACTGCAAATTGTCAATATATAACACTACTATTATTTCGCACACAGGTGTATATTAACATTTAACTACTTATGTACATACATACATATGTACGTATGTATCAGTATGTAATATACAAAAACAATTCCTTTGTCGGCGGTCGGTGTCTGAAAAATATGAGAAAAATGCGTATAATAAATTCCAAAGTATGTGAGCCTGAAGTTGAAGTGAGTACAAAAATGCTGAAGTCAGGTGTTTTTCTATCGAAAAATAAATAAAATAAAATAAAAGAAACCAAACAAAAAAAAAACAGAAAATCCGGGAAAACAGACCAAACATGGATAGCAAATATGGAAAAGAACTTCCAGATGAAGTACAAATATAAAAAATGCTTCATAAGATATGGCAGAGTAAATCGGCACGCCGAAAAAATAACAAAGGGAATGGTATGGCAGTTTGAAATGAACAATTCGAACGCTACCACCACTTACTTACGATGGGTGGCCATATAAACGTGACTGTTTTGCGTTGTGGAATTGTAATCTTTAGTACGAGTAAATCTCTGAAACAACCTAAATAAGGGATACATTTTCGCGAACGTGCGAGAATTGATTGCCCAGTTTAGCTTCATCAAAAAAAAAAAAATTAACTAGGCAAACGGAAGGAAAATGAAAATCAAAGCACACAATTGAGTATTGCCGATAGATGATAAGGATAAGGGGGGTGGTCAAAATAGTGTGGCTAGCTGATGACTGGCGAGAGTTAACGATAGATGTGACTACTCCAGACATTTTGCATTTAGCTGCTAACAGTAAGTCTAGCTGTCCATTATTGTTGTTGTTGGCTAAATCTAAGAGATTTCAACTGCTATCGGCTTTCATACATTGTTGAGGTCGACCGAACGGATGGATAACGCCCGCTACTGTCGAAAAAGGTCGCCTTGTGCGAACATAAACAAAAAAAAAACACACACGGCGTTTATGTAACATATCTTGGCAGCGATAAGCCGTAGAAAACTCGTATAGGCTGTGCGATTGCTAGGAGGTCAAGCAGAACAAAGACTCTAAAATCCTGCGCACCAACCGACAATTGTCAAGGTGTGCGTACAAGTATGTAACTATGTATGTATAAGTAAAGACGCACATAAGCATGTAAGCATTTGAAAAATTTTTTACTTTGATAAATGAGTACATAATGTACAAAACTTCAGCCGCATGTGTCTATATATATATGTATGTTCGCGTATGTCAATCCATGGAGTACACATCTTGCGCTGGCCAGTGGCCAATATGTATGGAATGAATGAAATTTCCACGGCGTATGGCATGCAACCTTGAGCTGCTCGTTAGAGTTGATCTGAGCGTTACCAAGCAATGGCCAGTGGATGTCTATCATGGGCGACTCGTAATTTGCGCGCAGGCCATGTAGGAAATATTAAAGTCGTCAGTGAGACTTGCCGTAGTATTGACAGTGATATCTTATTTATTTAATTACCACAGTCATTGATTTAATATGGAATGTCTCATGTGAATTTATATTAAAGCCATATCTTTTTATGTGTTAATAAAATCGTTCGAACCTCGCGGGAGGAAGCTATCACTTGACCAATTATTATTGTTGTTAGGGGAAAATAGTACTGCGACCTTGAGATCTATTGTGCCCCCTACTTTGATTCAATAATTTTCTTTAGACTAACTTCCGAGATAAATCATAGTATTGAGCCCAAGTCCCTGGAAGCAATCCCACCGTCCATAATCAGCTATTCGTATATGCATCAATGCGGGGCACTTCTCGAGGACGGGTTTAGAAGTTTCCTTCTCTTCCTGGGTTAGCTTTAGAGCGCGTCCATAAAATATTACATACTATCACTCGAAAATACATTTTTTTTATTGTGAATACTGAAACTGAAGATCTAAGAGTTTCACCGTTGCTAACATTGCCAAACACTTAAAGAATGACTCTTGTGGTTAACTAACACAGAAAGTGGTTAACTGTTTGGTATTCGCTTTGAAGTTATAACACAAATGTAAAGCTGCACATTTGGCGATCTCGCCAACAGATTTGTTCCTTTTTTCAAACATTTGTATATCCGGGGATACAGCAGAGAGTGAAGTTGATATGACTCGGTGATGACAAAGTGTCAACCGTGGCATTCTTTAAAATACTAGCTGCGTTCTCTAGAGCAGTTAGATATCCACTTGTGGGACACTACAATCTTTCTGCGGAATAATTGGTAGCTCAGCTAGGCTTCCGAAAAGAGAGACTGACTCTGGTGGCTGGTTCGTTATTGAACCAACAGATTATATACACATACCTTTCGCTACCACTTCTTACATACCATTCTACTTTTGTCGGAAATCTAAAAGGTTGATATCCAAAACCGGTGTTCTGTGCGGTGCGGGTTTCTTTGCCAACTTTGATTGTGAAAGAAAAATCAGATAAAAATTTCAACAAATAATGTGATATAAGTCGTCGACTGGCAAAAGAACGTCCAACTCTCTTATATTTTGAATACACTTTACAACACTAGTCTGTCAAAATTGATGTTCTTTGTAAAATTTGCTAGCAAAACAAAACAAAATGAGTAATTATCATAAGAGGCGATTTTACCAACGTCTGCTCTATCTTGTTTCATTACTATATAGCGAAAATTTCGCAATTTTTCTTGGTACTTTCCAATGATTATTCACAATAGCACCACCTTCTCACTTTCCAACACTTTCAATGAGGTCCACTATTTTTTAAGCGAGATTTTTTTAACTCGCTTATTTCAACACAACTCGCTTATTTTTGTTGTTGCTTTCCACGCTATACGATAAGCTACCGAGTGTTCTTTTGCGAGTCGCTTACAAAAGATGAGGACCATTGATGATATTGCATCAAGGTTGGTATAGTTTTGTATGGCAAATGAAACGTCATTATGTATGTCCATATATTTGTACTATGCATTTCTTCTTCGCAAAAACATCTGAATGTAATATAAGAAAATAAATGAATTTGTATGCAAAAATGCAAAATTTTAATTTTATCTATGTATGTTTTGCTCTTTATGTATTTGCAGTATTAATTCCACGAAAGACCGACTCTACCAATTTTTGACGTGCACTTGTATAGAGCTTTTTTTTGGATGCGACTACAACCTAGAATTGTGCTGATGATCCCCAAGGACGGACGAGCAGTAAAGTGTTGCGTGAAACAAGCTTTGCCGAAAAAACAATAGATTTTCATTTAAAGACAATAGAAAACAAAAGAAACACATTTACATATAAAAATACTCACTTTAGGGATGCCTTTGATGATAGAAGAGAATGCAAACAAATAGAAATGACATAAACTTAAAAAGAAAATGAAAAAAATAAAAGAACGAATATGTACATTGTGAATGAAAAATATGTGAACAAAGAAGTGAAAAAGTGAATCAAAAATTTTGTGCAAAGGAGCGTGCTTGAGTTTAAAACAAACAAAAAAAAATCAAGGAAGTAAAATAGTGCACGTAAAAAATTGCAACCTTTCATCAAAGCGCTGACGCTGCTTAAGAGGCACAGCAACACACTTACATACAAACATACACATGTATTTACATACTTAATCAAACACCCTTGTAGCCTAAAGAAAGGCCTAGCGACCTTCCGACCAAACTGGCACTCAGCCAATCCTCAACATAAAAACAAAGAAAAAGGAAAAAACCTACTTACGCCTTTAACAACGAATTTCTCTACATCACTACGTTAGTGTGGATGTGTGTGTGTGTGTGTGTGTATGTAGGTGAGCGACACCACACGCCTACACCGAGCAACCAAAGTGTCCCACGTTGACAACATCCTTGTATTATCATCAACGTCTTAACAAAATCCTTCTCATCTACGAAACGTGCAAGGTGTGCCGCACAATAAATCGCAATGGCAAGGTAAGTGTCAGTGTTCCTTTAACTAACTGAGTTGATTTTATACATATACATACATACATATGTACATATACAATTTCATACACACGGCCATACATTTATATGTTTGTGTTTCACTGGTGTCTGTTTCCTGTTGGAAAAATCAACACAACAAAAAATATACTCCTACACTTTTGCGTGTACACGTGGAAAAACACCATCATGACGAGTGTATATGTGTGCGTGTGCATTAGTAGCTTCATTGTTTGGCATTTATTTCATATCCTTGCTTTGGTCCTCTTTCTTAAATGCTTTACTTCCTTTGTTTCTCATTTATTTATTTATTTTTTTTTCGTTTTTATGCGCTCTCATTCATCTTCTCCATGGCTCCATGACTGCTAGCTCCTTAGCAATATCGTTTCAGTCATTTCAATCAAATACGCCTCATCGTCGCAGCGCTCCACAAAATTTAAAATATTCATCTCCATCTTAAGCGTTTTGTGGCAATGTGTCGGTGGGAGCCGTCAACCTTGGCGCCGGGGGCGGCATTCTTTCATTGTTATTTGTTGTGTCAGTCAATTTGGTATAACACATTTGGAAATTTGTTGCTTGCAATTCGAGTTACATCAATGTTTTACTCACTGGCAGCATTTGTTTGTTTTTTATTAATATTTCTTTTGTTATTCTTATTTGCCCTTTCGTTTATGTACATTTAACCCAAAAGCGCTCGTGCCAATGTGTGTATGGTTGTTGGTACGTATATTGTTGTCAAGAACTGTAGGTTCCCTCACGAATATTTTTCAATATAATTATTATTAGTTTGTGATGTGAAAATCCCTGCGGTAAAATATTATATTGATATTTTATGTACTAATAATAAAAGCTCCCTCTTAACCACATCACTTGCCAACCACTTCTCTTCTTCACTTCCGAATCACTTAGAAGTATAGAGGCAATATATAAAATTACAACTCCATTTTACTTCCTATAATAAATTAGTCATTTGATAGGTATATTTACGTACGAGTATTTATGATGAGTTTGTCGTATAAATTCTTGAAAATACAAAATCACAATAACCGGCTTTCAAGAGTTCAAGATCTTGATTTTGCGATGCCAAGGTCACTATTTAGGTCACGCATTGAGTCCTATTATGTAGACAATTAACCTTCGTTTTATCCTACCTCATACAAATAATTAATTTAATAATAAGATATTTTTGTTAATCTAGTCAGTATGTAAATGAAATTAATCTGAAGCTGTCCTCCTCTGAAAGCAGCAGATTGCGAATTTCTTGAACGATTCCCAATCAGTCACTGCAGTTGACCGCCTAACAATTGGTTTTGAGCAGACGACCCCACGACTAACTGAAGATATTTAGATCACTAAGTCCTAATTAGCATATATACTGAGCAAAACACATATCTGGGTTTAGTTTACGGTCATTATTTTAATTTTTTTTTGTTTTGCCATGACATCCTAACTGATAAAAAAATATATTGTTGCTGACGGTATGCTATCCCCTTGTATTAGCCCGTAAAAACTTCTCTGTATCTGTTTCTTTATTTGATACAACAATTAAAGCTAGTGATTTACCGAACCGAGAAACCGGATCCATAAAACTGGGGTGGGTGTCTAAAGGACAAATGAGTTTCTAAAGCGCTTAAAGACGATTTTAAGAGACCTAAGAAGAACTGTAAAAAATAAGTCCAAGTACTGAAAAACTATTCCAAAGGAACATAAAACGGATGCTACACAATCGAAAATCGACGCCGACAGAAGCAAAAACGTTCAAATGCGCTTACTTAATTAAACGTCATGTGTTTATTTTTAAAAAAATTTTAGTAACACAAACCTTAAATATATTTAAATGTTTTTCTTTTATATAAAATAAAATTTTATATTTTTAAAACTTTTTGTTTTATTTAGCCAATTTCGATTAGCTCTATTTTCGAAAGCGGATCAAATACATGAAATTTCCTTTGGTAGCACGGTCTAATGCACATACATACATATATATATATATTAGGGTGGGTCAAATTGTATGGGTCAAAAAAAGTCGATGTTTGGTACCCCCTAGTTGTGTTTAATAAATCATTTTAAGCAACTTTTCCAATGGAATTATGGTTTTATTTTGAATTCCGAGCCCCGAAATTTTTAAAAATAGGTATTTTTTCGTCCTTTTCAAGATTCGACTTGGACACAGCATTGAAAAAAGGATTACAATATTTTGCTATGTATGTGTAAAGGGGTTTTTTGGTACGAAAAAACCGAATTTGACATTGTTTTGATACTCAATTTGAACAAAAAAGGCTTAAGATGGACGAAAATGGCACAAAAATCGGGGGGCTCGGAATTCAAAATAAAACCATACTTCCATTGGAAAAGGATTACAATATTTTGCTATGTATGTGTAAAGGGGTTTTTTTGGTACGAAAAAACCGAATTTGACATTGGCTCGGCGATAAAATTATGTTTTGATACTCAATTTGAACAAAAAAGGCTTAAGATGGACGAAAATGGCACAAAAATTGGGGGGCTCGGAATTCAAAATAAAACCATACTTCCATTGGAAAAGTTGCTTAAAATGATTTATAAAACACAACTAGGGGGTACCAAACATCGACCAAAAATTTAACCCACCCTAATATATATATATGTATTGTTCTCGATTATTGGCACTCATCACGCCCACATGTTTAGATGTAGATATCTAATTCCAATTTCCGCTTTCCAACCGCATAAAACGCCCAAAACGTGTAAGAATATGTCTGACACATTTTTGCAACGAACACATCAACCGCCCTACAACACCTGCTGGAATGCAAGTAAGTACTAAATGCCGAAAAGGGTTATATTTATTATCTGTCTTGTCGGATGTCGTTTTCATCCTTAACAGATATTTCTGTTGGTCTCGATAAGGAAATGAGCATGTGTGCGTGTGTGATAGATAGCGAGTAAAAGGAAACACGTTGATGGGTGTGTTACGCTATCAATTCGTTTACTTAGCATGCTTTTAGGCGCGTACACACGCGCATATGATGTGCATTATCTCGACACTGGCTGCTTAAAAATTGATTTGCTTTTCATTTCACTTCAATTGTTTGACATTTTCGTGCAGCCTTATGTGTGTGTGTGTGTGTGTGTGTGTGTGTGGGATGATGAGTCGTTGAACTTTATAACCCTCAGGCGTGCAAGGGTATGTTTTGTTAAGCTGGACCAGCTGTTAGCATTACTCGATTGCACGATGGACTAGTCAACTGCTTGTATTGAATTCAAGTATCATAAATTTTCCATTTCATTTGGATTAAAGTTTACAAACGCTCGAACGTTTTAGGCGTCCACTTTACATTTTTGCTCTATTTCACTCATTTTTACCGCATCCCATAAATGCTTTGTTCATTTGCTGGCTCTTTTGAATTTGTTTGTTTTATTTTGGCTGGTTTTAGGTTTGTCAAACCCATTTCATTTATGTGCCCAATTCACTCGTCTGCTTCCGCTCATTCATATTGCCTGCCATTGGCAACTCTTTGAATTCCATACAGGGGAAATGGCCAAGCACTTGAGCGGCCGTCCGCTGTGAAAGTTTGTTGAAGTGAAAACGTTTTAGCTGTCAAGTGTAGCAGGCAAATGGGCGGAAAGTGTGCTAAATGTGGGTAAAGTAAGTTTGGAGTTTTAGTATGGAAAATATGTAAATTTTCTTTAGCAATCTTTCGCCAACACTTTGGTGAACATTTAATGTTTGAAAATTTATGGCTTTAACTGTTGTAACTTTGGCGCACACTTGAAGGTGATTTTAAGTAATGGCATATCAATATTTTATATCGGCAGCAAGTACAAGTTTGTTTGTAGAGCTATGACAGGAATTTGCGTTGCCATATTTACTTAAACCCTTCAACGCTTGCTGAAGTAGTATGCATAATAATTTCATTTTAATGGTTCTCATAGAACCTAAAAGAATATTTGTTTGGAAAACCCGTGTCATGTAAAGTTTCTATACGAGCTCAGTGCGTCCAAGTTGCGTAGGGTATGCCTTATTTCCCAAGGTAAAATCTGCTGTGAATTGATATTTATGCTTTATCGTCAATGAGATAAAATGCCAAATTAATTGAAATTCGTGTTTTGCTTAGCACGAAAGTTGTAAGCTTTTGTTTGGAAGCTTCTATCCCGAAGTTGTTTGAAGCTATTGTTACCAATCAAATGACTTATCCGATTTCCTCAATAATAGCAAATTGCCAACATGGCTTCTGTAAGGGCAAATCGACCATTACAAATTTACTTGAATTTACCACCCATGTTTCAAATGGGTTTAGGGAATGCATTGATACTGATGTTATATATACTGATTTTAGTAAAGCATTTGACAAAGTATGTCACTCTTTACTCATCCGTAAACTAGATCTGCTTGGTTTTCAACCTGGTATCCTCTGTTGGATGTCTTCTTATCTCTCCGGTAGGACGCAAAAGGTAGTTTTTAAAAATTTTCATTCTGGGATCATCGATGTTTCCTCGGGAGTTCCTCAGGGCAGCCACCTCGGACCGATTCTGTTCCTGCTATTCATAAACGACATTTCTACAGTAGTAAAGTATTCTAAAATATTGATGTACGCGGATGATGTTAAACTTTTTAAGACTTATGCCTCGGCTGAAGAAAGATCCTTGCTACAGCAAGATTTGGACAGCATAGTCAATTGGTGCAGTATTAATTATATGCCGCTTAACCTTAACAAATGTAAATTCATGTGCTTTTCTCGACGAACCATTCAGCCGGCCTCCTACAAAATAAATAACTACGTCCTAGAACATGTAAACAGTTTTGTTGACCTGGGTGTTGGTATGGATTGTAAACTCAATTTTAATTTTCATATTAGTTCCACAGTTAATAAAGCAAGGGGTGTACTGGCTTTTGTAAAGCGTTGGTCAAAGGAATTCCGCGACCCGTATATAACTAAAACACTTTTTACTTCATTAGTAAGACCAATACTGGAGTATGGTTCCATAGTTTGGAATCCTCGTTATCAGGTCCACTCAGACCAACTAGAGTCAATACAAAAACAATTCTTACTTTTTGCTTTGAGAAATCTTCGATGGGATTCGCCATACAATCTTCCCCCTTACACTAGTCGTCTAAAACTTATTAATCTTCCTACTCTTTCGAGTCGCAGAGAAATGTTAGGTATAATATTTCTCGTAAAGTTAGTCAATGGATGGATCTCAAGTCCATTTCTTCTAGAACAAATTAATTTTAATGTACCCTCCCGTGCAACGAGAAACTTTAAACCACTTTTCTTGAAACTATGCAGAACTAACTTTGAGTTGAATGAACCGTTTCGGGGTTTATGCCAAGACTTTAACAATCATTCCAGCACCTTTGATGTATCGGACTCACTTTTTATAATTAAAAGAACTATTCTATCCTCTCTTAATAACAGCTAACGATCCAATTTTCTTACTTTGCATTTCTCTAACTTTGTATTCGGCTGATGAATTCTTATTCTGTAGCTGAGCAGCTTGGGATCTCGACGCTTAACAAACTTTTTTCTGTCACGACTCGGCACCTAAGATTTGTATATTTAAAAAACATCCGTACGTTATGCGGATTGAGCCCCTCGTGCCGGTTGGGCGGGAAAGTGGGTTTCCGTTGGGTTATAATAATAATAATTTCTTAGTTTACTTACGTAGGAGTTCGAAGTTAAATTTAGCTTACTTTAACGTATCAAGTTAAGCTTAAAAAATTTGTCAAAAATTTGCCACATAATTTTGATATGCGTAGCTCGTTTGACAAATTTTAAATTAAGTTTTGTTAGGGCTTATGGAATGTTTAAAGGACCAAGTGAAGGGCATCAACATGTTTAATATTTGGCGACACAGCCAAATTTTTAAAATGTGGCAAAGGCTGCAGACTTAATTTTTCTAAAATTTAATTTTTCAAAGTGGATTTTTCGCTTTGTATTGCTTATTTTGCTTGGCCCTGATTATAACTACTTTATTGGTCTACGTCCAATTAATTACCTTGTATATACCAACTACTCTACTATGGCCGCTGTGGTCGAGTGGGCGGCAGTGTGTGCTATTGCTCGATATGCCGCTGAATTCGAGGTTTCGAATCTCAATCAGGGCAAGTAAAATCTTAATCATAGAAAAGCGATTTTTCTAATTGCGGCCACCCCTGTGGTATAATATAAGGACGGACAGTACAAATGGAAGGAGAAGCTCGAACAAACACTGAGCTTTATAGTGTAAGCGACAAATTATTATTACTATTATACCAACAACTCTAAGGTTTGTTTTAGATTTTTTGAATTTCGGGAAATTTTAAGAAAAATAAAACGATACGTTATAAATTTTTGAATATTTGTAAATGTGTGATAATTTATCAAGAACACGGAATCGGACAGTAAGTCACCACAAAAAAATTTAGAGGAACTCAAAAATAGTTTAAATTTCAACAAATTTATTTTTCATAAATATTTCATTCATTTACAATTTTTTTAGATTTATACATATTCCTGTAAATTTAAATACTATAAAAATCACCAATTTGTAAGAAATTTTCTGTTATACAGATTCGGATGGATAAAAAAAATTTCTGACTCAAAAAATTTTAAAAAGTAAAACCGAAAATTACCTTATTCAAGTGTGTTACATTTTTTTCAAATTGTGTGCAAAGTTTCCAGTTAATGTTCATATAACTTTAGTTGAGAACTGTAATGAAAATGTAAGCTGTCATTGCCTTATTACGAAATGTAAAACTTATATTATATTCATAAAGTGCCATCAATAGTTGCGAATAACCTTCAGGATGCCAAAAAAAAAAAACAAATTACCTACTATGCATTACATACTTATCAACACACACACTTACTTAATCGTGCGTACGTTATTTCAATTTAATTATAAATATTTACGTTCCTCAGAGTTGTTGGGGATACAAATATTTCCGTAGGATTAATTAACCAATCCGCAAAGTTTTTTGTAGTACCAGAAAAATTTCGCTTTAATTAGGCATTGTCAACAACAAATGCAAATTGTGAAGGAGAAAATCAAACAAAATATTTGAGAATGAAAAATAACAATAAAATACACGCAAAATAAATTACGGCGAAAGTGCTGTCTCATTGGTTTTCAGTTGCTTTGTGACCCTTTTGGCAACCACATACAGACGGGTTGGTATATCGAGGGAAGTATCAGTAAATTATATGTATGTACATATTTATATAAATTCACATGTAAATCAAAGCCAACTTTATATTATCTTTCGCTATGGCGCACGGAAGTTTTTAAATTGTAGTTTTTGGCTCTTCGAACTGTGTCGCGGTATCGATCTACTCGACCTGTGCTGCGATCTATTCACTTAGTCTTCGAAGGTTTCGCTTCGTGGTTCCATATTTTTCCGGTTGTGATTTCTGTTACTCGAAAAATTCTGCCTGCCGGATGTATGTATTTTCACGGTTAACTGCTAATTGATAGTCTCCCTTGCTGGAAGAGGCCTCGTCGTCAGGCGTTTTAAGTCAGCAACTCTGGCCACGGTTAGGCCACCCATCGTCACTTTCCGAAACCTCAGAAGCAATTTTCAAACAAGCATTGCTTCATCCGACTGATGGTATACAAATTAAAGTTCGACTTGGACGATGACTGTCCTAGTAGAGGTCATCATATAAATAAGTAAGTCTCGTTCATATCCTGTTTTCCCGAACCTTGAAAAATTGCCCTCTTCATCAAACGTTAAACTAAACGTTGGCTATGTTTTGCAAGAAAAAATATATTTTCTATAACTGTTCAACAGTTGAATTCCACTATGAAGCCCGTTCCTCTCCTTCCTCCATTAATGGGAGTTTTTCATAGCATCATTCAGTCATTAAACCTCGACATTTTGATGACTGTCTGACTGGATTGCAATGGTCTGAAGAAGCCAGCTTGTCAGTATCCTTCTTTTAAAATAAAAAAAAAAAAACAATATGACAATTTTATTCACAAAATATCTCAAGAACTAACAGACTGATTTACAATTTGATATTTTGATATATTAACCATATCTGTAGCTATTGTAGTTTAGTCAAGCTAAGCGCCGCTTTTCAGAATAAATATATAGAATATCATCATTGGTAAAAATAGCATAACTTGACATTTTTTTGTATTACAATTTTCTACCATTTGGTAGTTGAGTAAGAAGAAACTTCCAGTGCATCAGCACACACACATAAACACGCTCACATTTGCATACAAATTGCGTAAAAGCCCTTGAATTGTATAAAAATGCAACTAATAGAGCTGCAAGTAAATTGAAAATGCAAAACAAAAGAAAACGAACGAAAAAAAAACGAGAAACTTTACATACGCACAAGAGTACAAACTCATTTCACTATGCACATACATAAGTATGTACATATGTACTTATGCATAAAACTGTCAAAGAAAATGTTTGGCCCGAAGAATGCCATTTCCAACAATGCTGCCAGTGGCATTTGCCCCTCTGCACAACCCAATAGCCAACGTGTGTAGTCACATTAATTATTCACTTAGTAACCTTTGCAATGCAACAGTCTGATATAACTGCTGATGCAGCAAGGAGGCGGATGAAGAAGTGGCATGGCGCAGTGTGCGAGTTAAAACGAATGGCGCAAAAAGAAATGCGTCATTGCGGCAATGAAATGCATGAAACTCATTCATACATAGTACAAGAGTATGTATGTACACCCCTGCAGGAATTGAAGCGAATGTTATAGTAACTTTAAATTGCATTCATATAAGCAAACACTAACTACTTTTGCATGGCGATGGCCAAAAAAAAAAGTCAGTTTTGGCTACCTCTGCATGAGATACCAACTAGCAATTATTTAGCTAATTTTAGCCACAATTTGGGCGAAGCTATTTTTGCACTACAAGTCAAGCAGCTATTAGATAGCATTTTACATATTATCCGTTTTGCCAACTGCATATCTCATACTTATACGTATCCATATAAAACCGGATCCATATCTACCATACCTACATACGTCCATTTTTATCTTTTTTTTATAGATTTTTTCCTGCATTTATCAACTTTTTCCTTTTAATTTTATGTTTAAAATCGATTGACGGTTGACTTAGTATGTCATTGCCAACTATGTATGTTGCCTCATCATTATTTTATGAAGTTTTTGAATTGTTATGCGTTTTCAGCTTACTAGTAATTATTTTTTATGCGTTTAATAAAAATGGGGTTATTTTTTTTCGCAAATATCGCAGAGGAGTCATTTAAAAGTTAGTTAGTGTTAGCAATTGATTTTTTTTTGACTGCAGGGACACTTGTGTGTGTGTGTGTGCAAATAAGCGCAGCCGTTGGCCAGAGACGGGACTTAGAGAGTGCGCAAATAAACGGATATGGATAAGCCTTTGCGCATGTGGAAGGGACAAAAGCTGACAACCAGCTGTTCTCGTATTACCAGCGAAGTATCATTGACGTGGATTGCTTTGCCCGCCGGGTGGCTGACATCTACACTTGGGCAAGAGTGTGCTGCATGAAGGTGAACTAAGTGACATGAAGCCACAGCGCAGTAGGGTCAGTTACGTGTTGCTATTGTGCGCAGGAAATTTAGTTTGACACTTACGTCCATTATGCACATACTCGTGTGTGTAAATGTATGCGTTTGTATGAATATACGCATATTTTAGCGAATTTAGTTTGTGCAGTTTTTGCTTTACGCCCAACCATTTTTGAAGTTCTGATTAAGTGAACATTTGAATTGTTTTGATTATGTTAAAAAAAACCTTGATTTCATTGTTTATTTGTTGAAATAAAATAATAATTTATTATTTACAGTTGTATTTTACTTCCGTATATAAATTTTTAATTTAAATTATTACAACAAGCTATTTTCTTAATTTATTTAATTTTTAAAATAATTTTAATTAATTTTCCCAATGTTCATATCTTCCATTTAAGGGATTGCTACTATGTAAGTATGTACATTTGACCGTACCAGAATATGAAAGGATCATTGTTAATCCGCTTATAAAGAGATTTTTGCAAAGCGATTTAAAAAATTATTTTGACTGATTAAGCATAATTTGCAAGTAGGTCAATACTGCTGGGCATTATTGATTTGTTGTGAATGTTTTATATATTCGTTTTGCTCTCCAATATTTTGCAATCAAAATACTGTTCATTATTTAACCAAAAAAAAAAGATTTTTATTGAAAATTTTCTGGTTATTCAACAAGCTAAACCAGGTCACCAAATGATTTAAAAAAATTTTTTTATGACACTCTCGCCATTTTGAAAAAAGTGTGTTCCTTTTATGTACATACATACATATGTAGTTAGTTAATTTTTTTTTAGTTTTCTACAAAGTTTAAAACTTTGGTTAACATGTTTTGTAAAGAAATAATAAAAATTTGTTTAAAGCAAAAAAATAGTCTGTCAAAGAACCATATCACTTTCGAAAATTTAAATACTTTATTTTACAGTTTTTTTATTTGCATTATATTTCAATTTAAACATCGTGATTCACAAACAAAAATCTTATAAACCGTCGTTTCAAACATTGTAAAAATGTAACAAAATTTAACAAAATTTTATCAAAATTTTCGTTAAGTTTATTTAAAATTTTTTTGAGTAAGCAGTTGTTCAAACATTTTATGGAAGTAAATGCGGTAAATTTATCGTTTTAAGTCTTGCTTTTTATGGCACCAAGAACTGTGGAAGTTAAGTAAGAGGAAATTTAATATTAGCTGCCAATAAATTCACTTACAAGTTTCTATATTTCTTAAACAGTTTTATTGATTTTTATTTACAATTAAAATTTCTAAAGTACGCTTTAAGAAGGCTTCTGCCATTCTTATAGAACATATTATGTACATATGAGTACACAAGCAGCTCCTATGGATAAAATGTTACGTATACGCCATGTTATTGATTGCGACAGTTTGAAAAAGCGGATTTTCATTTCAACATGCTGGCTTGACACAAGCACGCATACACACAGATAGGTACACATATGATTTCACACATTTGCAAACACTTTAAACAATAATGCTGCCCCATTGGGCGCTGCCCTCTCCGGCTCATTCTCCATATTAACGTTGCTTTATCACCTTTGTGCCTCTCTAAGCCATTTTTAGTTTCAATTACCGTCAGTGCCATGGCCAAAGTTGCTACTGTTTGCCCTCTCTCTCTCTCTTTCGTTGTATGCTCATTATTCTCACTTTTATTTTCCGCATTAGACTTTGGACTTTGCTGTTGCTGCTGTTAGGATTATTGACGAATGAAGGCTAAAGTAGTGGAGGCGACGAGAATTTGCGGGTCTTCTGCTGCTAGCTTTTCCACGTGGCTTAACTTTTTTTTCCGATTTGAGTTTGTGCTACAAGCAGCCAGTCGGTCGGTTGCCAATATTTTCTTGTTGCTCCTTGCCACAACTACAGCCACGTCGATTAGGAAATTAGAAATTGGGTTTAGTGTTGGCTGTTTTTGCATTGCTCTTACCACATTTCTCTGTAATAATATACAAATGGCAGACAAAATGATAGAACAACAACAAGTATGAAGAACATATTTTCTAGCTCGTTTTTGTTTCTGGTTGCTGGGCAATCGCTGCAAATTAATATTGTATGACCTTTGGCGCCTGCAGCCATAGACTAATGCCCGTGGATACTGAGTATTGTGTGAAATAGGATATGTAAGTAAGCGGATAATCAAATGGACTTGTGTATTAGCTCGGGCAAGAGGAATAACGCTATACGGAGCGAGGAGTTAATAAAATCAGCTTATAAATAAATTTTCCATGTCCTTGTTTACTTCATTTTTATTTCCTCTTTTTCTCAGCAATTAGTTCATTTTAATTACTGGCGGGATGCGGCACACTGGTAAAAAGTTCTGAAACGTTCAGTTATAGTTGATTGTATTTTTTACTTTATTTACAATTTCGTCGGAGGTCAGATTTTGTACAAAAATTTGAAAGTGTATTGATCTGATAAAATGAATTCATATTTATTGGTATTCGTTCAGATTAAGAACTTTTTATAAACGGTGTCAATATTCTTTTCAATCTGCAAAAATTAATTTATAAAATGAAAATGATTTAGTAAATCTGAGGCAGAAGCATTTTTTAACTTTAAGAACCGCGATTCTATGAATAAGCCACTCTTTAGACAAAACAAGAATTATTTTAAGTGAAGGACTAAAGTTATTTTTGATTTGATTAGATTAGATGATGCGAGGAGAGATGGATTGAGATGACTTGAGGTAAGATACGGAAAAGCAAAGTGATTTGTGGTGAGGAAAGGTGAAGGGGAGGTGAAATAAAGTACAATAATATGAAAAGAGTTGAAATTTTTGGAGTTAGGTAATTTTGAGTTTGGGTGTGCTTAGTTCAGGCTTGGTGAGAAGAAGCACTTGATTTTAAAATTTTCCCCACAAGAAAACATAACATAGCTTTATATAACATAAAATAAAATAATTAACTCTACTTAACGTAACTTGACATAACATAACATAACAGCGTAACACAACATGACATAACGCAAAGTAATTTGACATAATAAAGCATAACATGTTTTCATAAGTTACGGTATGATGAACGTGACATAACATAACATTATGTTAATTAATTCAACTTAACGTACTATAACATAACATAACATTCCATTGTGTACATAGCAAAGTTTCGCATACCCTATCAAAGCGCAACGCAAGGTAACACAACATGACATAATGCAAAGTAATTTGCCATAACAAAGCATAACATATTTTCATATGTAGCGAGTTACGGTATGATGATATAACATAACACTACACAATAATCAACTGAACTCAACGTAACATAACATTGCAAAACATAACATAACATAACATAGTATAGTGTCATATACCATATCACAGCATAAAACATAAAGACGCATAAAGTAACGCTACGTAACACAAAATGACTTAACGCAAAGCAATTTGACATAATATAGCATAACATGTTTTCATGTATGTATGGTGAGCAGAAATAATGCATTTTTGCTTCCAATTCAAATGGTTACGCGCAAAGAAAATATGCTTTTTTCCCCTTTTTTTTAATGGAAAATTGCATTAATGTTGGTTTTAAAACTCTACTACTTCAATATTATATCATTGAACGTACTTATTGCTCTCAGTGTATCATTTAAGATATACGACCATGTTCGCCTCATTGGCTGTCCGTTCAAGAGAAAGCTTGTAAATGTTGCCTATCATTACCATTATGGTAAGCTGTGCCATTGCATTTGTCCGATTGTCATTAACATTTTTACAGGCAAACAAATTACAAAAAAAGACATTTACAATGGATAAAAGAAGTAATGTAACTAGAAAGGAGGGGAAACGGATCTACTCGTGCATATATACATACAAACGTGTTGATGTGCGTGTAAAAGGCAAGACTGGCTGGCAATGACAACAAAAAGGCAGACCAGCTGGTAGCAGGAACCACGCATATACACATACATATATATATATCTAAGATAAATACCATAAATGGAGGGAAGAGGGATCAATGGAAAGCAGATTACGCTAAATCTATGTGAGTGCGGAATTGTGTGGGGAGTAGGTGCGAGTGAAGTAAGTGAAAAGTAGGGCTAAATTGTATTTGACGGACATTGGGGAATGGGCAAATAAGGCAAATGGTCTGCAGTTAGTCAGCATGTTATGGCGAGCCGGAAAGTGTTTATTCGTCAAGCATTACCGAGTAAATTGAGTAGGAAGTACACATGTGTGCTTACATACATACATACATACATTAACACATGAGTGTAATTGTATTTATACGCAAATATGTACAAACATACATACCAACTTATTTATAAAAAATGTTAGTATGTGGACATATGTTTATGTACTACGAATATGTGTATACGTTGACATAGAACTTTGTAAATTCTATTATCGTTAAGGATTACAGGCAAAACAAAAAAAAAAAACAATAAATACAAGTTTTACATGAAAACTACAGTGAAGACAAATGTTACAAAAAACTTAGTTGGAAACGTTAAAAAATGTGTACAAATGTTTGTAATCAAACTGTTATACCTGAAAAAATTTATATATTTTTTTCCTGCTTTAAGATTTCACTACCGGGGTTCATTTCTAGTTAAACTCTGTAAAGATAGCGATAACGATAAGCTGTCTATTGGACATGTAAATAAATTCCTATGAAACATGAGAAAATATAAACGTCGCAGATTAAATGGCTTAATCAGTTCAAATTACCATGCAAACAAATAGTTCCGCATACAAATATAGACTTACAAACTATAGTTTACAAGTAGAATTTCCTGATTAAAATCGAACTGGTCCGACATATTGACTTGTGCACAATTAAATTTAACTATTAATATACTTATCAACGAAAAACATTTTTGTGTGTTTTGCACTAGTAAGATACTAGCATATTTCATCTATAATTGGACAAGTTTATTTTTAGTTTATTTTTTTCTAGTATAAGACTGGTACATTTCTGATCTATATAAAACTTACAATTGCCATCTCGTAGGACATTGCAATGTTAATTTAGTTGGGCTTGCGCTGCAAACAAGTTGTGACGTATTTTACAACTAATACATTTGAATACGGGTTACATATGTATGTCCATGTATGTAACACATACATACATACATACATACATCTATTTTCTCTATGTCAAGTTGGATATCTACATAAATAAACACAAATAAAAGTTTGTTTTAACACAGTGCGAGAGGTTGTGGTTCCAGTAAAATTGTTTGTTTACTCGATCATAATATCATAGAAGCTATCTATGTTACTTTAAAAAGCCTCTTCGCCTTAGATTGCAGGAAATTTGTTTCAGTTTTAAACTGCGAAGGAGCGAAAAGTCTATGTTCAGCAATTCAACAATGTCATTTGCGCAGACGGTGCAGAAAGATAAGTATTAGGTCGTCTCGGTGTCTTCTCTAGAGCTTTCTTTGTAAGGAAAGAAACGTTGTCAGTACTGCTCCAACGACTTAGCTTTTTCTGCAAATAATATTCATCATAATCACCGGGACTTCAACCGCCTTCTTCGATAAGCTATATATTGGAAAGAGGCGAGATATCACAACTCAAATCACAAACAAAAATTTTGAATAACTAAAATATAATAAAAATGACTTCCCACATCAAAAAACAATGTAGAGGGGTCACTATTTAACATAAAAATATGTATCTCTTTTTCCGCAAGATGTGTCCCTGCTACTGGATCAAGTGTTTAACTTTATTGATCTTGGAATTACAATGGACCCGAAATCTAATTTTAATCTTCACATAAATGTTACAGTTAACAAAGCCAATGGTGTTTTTGCATTGGTAAAACGGTGGTCAAAAGAATGCAATGACCCTTACATCACGAAGGCTCTGTTCACAACGTTAGTGAGGCCCATACTGGAATATGGGTCTGTTGTTTGTAACCCGCGCTATCAAGTTCATTCCGACCAAATAGAGTCAATTCAAAAACAATTTCTGCTTTTTGCTTTAAGAAATTTTCGTTGGGATTCTCAGTACAACCTGCCGCCATATATAAGTCGTTTAAAACTCAATAACCTTCCTACACTTGCTAGTCGCAGCAAAATGCTAGGCATTGTATTTTTGGTCAAGTTACTGACAGGCTTGATCTCTAGCCCATCTCTTCTTAGCGAAATAAAACTAAACGTTCCCTCCAGAATTTCAAGCCATATCCGGCCTCTCTTTCTGAAGCCTTGTAAAAGTAATTTTGAGTTAAATGAGCCACTGCGTAGTTTGTGTCAGGATTTTAACACTCACTCCGGTTCTTTTGATATTTCAGACTCACTTTTTTACATAAAGAAAACTATACTCAATGCTCTCAATAATTGATACATACATACATATGCATTACTATTCGATCAGCTGATGAGCATTTTTTATGTAGCTGAACAGTTTTAGATCTCGACACTTAACAAACCTCTGCCTTTCATGACTCGGCGCAACATATATGAAAAAAAAACATAAACAAAACATAAAACCGTTGGGATTATTATTATTATATTATTAATACTGCATGTTAGTGATATGAAAAAATCGTTTAAATTCAAAAACTTCTTATAGACGTTCAAGTAAGTCTTTCTTGCCATGACCATATCCACTTAATCTAGCTGAATATACTTATAAAACTTCAATTGAAACTTAATCCTTAATGTTCCTTAGATTCCTCTAATACTAGACAGGGACATGAGGTATCTTTTATGACTGCGCGTCATTTGGTTCGGTTTGTAGTAAACTTCTGCGAATGTTATCCGAAATAGTTCGCCTCAAACAGCAGCTCTCAAACAATCCCCTAAATTTCTATTTTTGCGCAAGGTATGGACTATCAACTACCAAACCTGCCTCTAAATTCAGATCTCAAGTAGCTCAATGCTCGGTTTTTTAACTATTTATGAGAGATTAATTTAGATCAAATAAACTAAGTATTATTCCAAGGAACCAGTTTACAAAACTCACAGGCGCCATTGGCAGAAAAGAATCATCAAAACCTTGTTAAGGACTGCTAATACTTACTTCCAACGCCGATGACGCCCTTATCTGCCCTATGCAGAATACTTTTACGGCTATGTCCTTGTAGAACCCATTATTACTAAAAGGTAGCGAAACATAAGTAAACTGTTTTTCTTATTTTTTAATCTGCGACTGCGAAATAGGAAAATCTCAAAACGACTGTAAGAGTCAGAAGGTATAGTAAGTAAGTGCGAGCTGCAGGAGGAGTGTGAAGAGCATATAATCTTTGCTTGCTTAACTTTCGAAAATCTGCGTTTCCTAATACCTGGCGTGTGGCTGTTTTAGAGTATGTTGTCAGTCATCGACAAAGGTCCAAATTGTGTCAAAGGTACAGCTAAATATATTGAAAAAAATAAAGTTTCCAATACATGAAAGCATCTGATTTCTATTCGCATTATACCTTACTTGCCATGTCAAGCTACAGTCTTTTTTCACAGTTCGTTGCCGTGCAAACTAATTCCGTTTGAAACATGAGGAAATCTTAGGTACGCAGACTAATTGGCTTAATCAGTTCGTATAATCTCATTTTCTACTTGCATGTTTAAGCAGAATTTCTATGTGCGTATGTACACAATATTTTAAAATTTCTGTATGTGAGCAGGCGAGAGGTGGACTTCTTGTGGCAGGGGTAATCTAAATGTTGTGTTATATTTCGCCTTTTGTTCGTCCAAGGGTGTCAACGTTAACTGAATAAGTTATAAATAAATGCAAATTGGACAACATAGCACGACATTTGTTGTGTTTTGTAGATATGTATGTATGTATGTACAATGCCTTTTGATTTGAGTTGGACGTTGATTGACAGAAGGAAAATCCATAGAAAGGTTTAACTTAGTGCTCCATTCGTTATATATTTGTATGTATGTATTTATGTACGGATGTGGCTATGTATGTACATTATAAAAAAGAGAAAATTCAATATTAATTTGTATGCTCTTAAAGAAATTACACTAGAATGACGTAGGTCCATTGATGGATTTCCTCAATGCACATTTTCTTCATACATCGCTGCTTGGCGCTTTTATAAGCAACCTAAACTACCATAAGTCGGTGAAAATGTACAAAATTTGATTTGCTGCCTGTTTTTTTTTTCTACCAGAAGCAAAAATGTGCCTGTCATTCATACGAAGTACATATGTACTCGTAATTGTATTTCACGGGCGAGTGAAGCAAAGGTTGTGACATCCGAGAACTGCTAGATTGCTCTTTGTCGATTTGACAGCATCCACCTATTCGATGACGTAGTAATAGTCTTTTCATGCAATAAGCTGTCTTCACGCGATATTTATTGTATGCAAACATGAATACCAAGGCGAGTGGTATGAGCGTATGATGGTTAAAATTGCATGTAAATCATTTTTATATTACGGTTTTCAAAATTGGTTTATGAGTTTGCCTTAATAAATAAACGCGCTAAATTTTGCTTCGCATACTTTTACATCGAACAATGGTTGCATACAAAAATTACAGTGTGAAGGCAGCAAATCAATCGTTCGCGTCTTTCTCTTCTTTTTTTTAACTTTTTCTTTTTTGCTCTCCTATCCTTGGGATACTACTGATTGCGTTACTTATTTTTGCTCTCAGATCGATTGTCGCAATTTTGTATTATACATTCTTAATTGTGTTAGAATGAAGGGACGAAACGAGATGAAAAATGTGAAGAGAGCCTAATCGGACAGTAACTACAATTTTTATTTGTCCACTTTATGTGATTAAAATGAATAAAAGTACAAAACAATTAATACTGAATATGTTAATACGTACATATGTACATACTTTGATGCTTTCAATTACTAACATTTTATTTTTATTTTTAATTATGGTTCAAACGCGTCCAGGACTTGTATAACCTCTTCTGTCCACCGTCAAAGTTAAATTATTGTACCTTTCAAAATGCTCATACAAATGGACAAAAAACTATTTAAGGGATAACATGAAATGTTTTTTAGTGAAAATCCATCTGATTGTCTTGTATAACAACCTCGATAGAAAATTCGGCTTGTGGAAAATTTTATCAATTTCTATTTGGCAAATCTGAGAAATTGAAAAGAAGAAGCAAACGGATAAAGAAATAATCTGCAAACAGATTTACTTGAGAAATTTGCACATGAATTGCTGACAAAACGCTCATTCAACTTCCATCATTTGTGATTGCCAACGAATTAAATCTGTCACGCTGAGCTACGAATTTTTCCAATTGATTTGTTGCAAATCGAACTGATGATGTGCACTGTCGGCAAAATTTGCACAATAACAGAAAGGTATTTACATTTGCACACATGCACACACACACACGTATGTATATACAAACACACATAGCATGCAATAACAATAAATCATAGTTGCGAATATGCGCCATGGGAGCAGTTTTTAGGGTGTAAGCGTTGGCTGCCCGAGGTTGCACAGTTGTGTCACAAAGCGCAGTACAATAACTCAAATGCTTTACCGTTTATTAAATTTCACCAATTTATTGATGCATTGAGCTTTATTGCTTGGGTATTTTTCGATTTGCCACATTCATAGTTTGCTTGTACGTGTTTCACGTTGGTTTTTTTTTTGTCTTAAAAGCGTTTTGCTTTACACTGCAATTGCAAATGAATATTTTCTACTTCTACACATTTTTTTATGAACGACATATTTAGTATGTACATACATACATACATATCTATGTTTGCACTTTGAAACAATTTTTCGTCAGCTCTTGTCAAGTTTGGTTTGGCAAAAATCAAATATTAATTATCGTTAGAAATGCTTCTACTTGCTTCAAAACTCGTTGATGTCCTTGATAAAAAGGTTATCTTTTAGGTGATAATTCAGGTGTATAGATACTGTACTTGGGGTATTTAAACATTTTGTTACAATCAAATTGTATTACCGAAAAGCGTTACCAATCTAGAGCTGAGCTAAGTCTAGCCGAAATGATCGTGCATACTTTAAAAAATGGTTGTACCACATACTCTATTCATTTCTGTCAGCCGAGTTTTATTTAATTAAACATCTGTCAATATTAATGTTTTTAAACTTTCACGACGATATTGACCAGCGATCAGCAGGCTTTGGGGGCTTTCGAGAGATTTATAGCCCTGTTTGCGTAAGCGACGGGTACCGAAAAAGATGGAATGACGAACTGTATGAGCTGTATAATGATATGGACATAGTCAAGCGCATAAAAATTCAATGATTGTAATGGCTTGGGTGTGTCGTTCTTATAGATGATGATGCACGAGTGAAAAATCCTTCGAATCGGCTCCATGGAAGGCAAGGGCGCCCATGCACGCTCTGAAAGCAGGACCTCTGCTGAAGGACCTGTATACATATGATGTGAGTAATTGGCGAAGGAGAGAGAGAAATGGCGAAGCTTTATTGTCTTGGCCCAAACCGACAAATGGTTGTAGCGCCAAAAAAGAAAAAGAAGAAATTTTCAATCATTTCCGCAGGCCCATGTAAATTTTTGGCCGGTGGGTTGCCATGTACATAGACTTATAAGCCTAATTTTTAATTTTGTTCGGTGAGCATCGGTTACGGTATGAAAATTATATAAAAATTTCAGATCAGTTAACCGACAACGAGCACTTGCAATTTAGCGATGGAAAATATAATTTGCTCGGCTTGACTTGAGAGCAACTACTTTATAAATTATAGCGTTTGAAAGTAAAAAGAAAATAATAACAATAAGTTGCCCAAAACTGTTTCATCAAACTGTGTCAAATCGCTTACGAAAAGCAACACCCAATGCATAGAGTGAGTGCGTGCATTACGGCCAATTCTTTGTAAGTTACCCCAGACAATTGTTAATTTTGTTTTTGCATTCTTTCGGGACTTAATTTTTATGGGTTATGCCAGCATGCATAGTCGCCTTCAATATTTTATCGAATTTCTAAGACTTTCACGAAAAATCAACTTACCGGCAGAGAGCAAACTGCCCACGTCACGGCGTGTGCCCAATTTCGCTGCACCCAGTTTGGTACTTTCTACCACCTGTCGCTATTTTTTAAATGCTTTAATATTTCGCCTTTCATGACCAATGGTAATTAATGCCAATCGTCGCAATACTCAACACAGCTGCTGCCGAAAT
Source organism: Philophylla caesio (assembly GCA_963971545.1). NCBI lineage: Eukaryota > Metazoa > Arthropoda > Insecta > Diptera > Tephritidae > Philophylla > Philophylla caesio. The sequence continues at coordinate 94,720,410 of OZ020606.1, read as the reverse complement.
CAACAAATCAACTGTTCTACATCAGACACGCTCTTTCCAGCGCCAACCCCTGAAATGCAGGAAAAAATTGGCCCCGGTCGGTCGGCCGGCCTGCAGCAAAGCTAAGGGCACATTGTGCGGTGGCTCGGTCGAGAGCTTGGTTAAACATTTACACGAACATAAAAAAAAAAAATATTTATAATAAAAAGTCTTTGCATAATTTTATTCTTGCCGAAAAGCATTCGGAAGCTTTGTTGTGACAAGAAAATGGGCTCGCCTCTTCAAATGGCCAGACACCCCAGCATTTTTGATTTGCATACGGCAGCTTTTTTTCGCTTATCGCTTTTAATTTTCATGCTTCTTCAGCATTTCAACCCAAATTAAAAATCCAATAAAGGAAAAGCGTTAAAGGTTACCAAATTAGAATGAAATATATTTTAGGGAAGGAAGGAAGAAATTTACATTTTGCATTTGTAAGCAGTACTTGCGTAATGTTTTGAAGAAAGCGCCGCGTTAAAGAAAAAGCCGCTATAAAAAGGCCTGGGCAAACAGAAATTAATGAGAATATAATTTCACGCACAACAAGCGAACAAAAATAAAAGAAATCGTTGGGCGCAATGTTTTTAGTTTTTTTTTTTTGATTGGGTTGAGGTGTTGGGTTAAATACTGTTGTTGCTTTAAGAAAAATTGGTAGTCATCAAAACAAAAAACAAATGAAATTTTGCGTAATCATGCACAGTGGGGCTAAAACTGTGAATGTTTGAGGAAAATAATTGAACTATACGAAACACAAAATTTTGACTAAATAGAAAAAGGTGGGAAGAAGTCAAAATTTATCGATAACTATTTTTAAGATTTTTCTATGCTTATAAATAATATTGAAATCCTGTTTAGATTGAGTACGGCAAAAGTTTCAAACCGTTCTGACTTACAAACTATTTGTTTGAATATGTTTTGGATAATATTTAAAGTGGTTATCCAATAGATATTGATTGCTTATTTTGACATTTGCCAAAAAATATTTACCAATTATGTGAAATTTAAATTTTCGTTTAACATTTCTTAAGAAATTTAAGCGCATAACATTTTGATTCATTATTTTTCACTTCACATTCCACTCCCTAATTTACATGTACATATACATATGTACATGTATATAAATATGTGATGAGTACGCATGTGTGTATGTACATATATTTTAGTAAACATGTGATTTTTTTACCCATGGGTGCCATTTTTACATGCAACATTTTCATGTTTAATAAACATAATGAATACGTAATAGGAAAGTCCAAAGCGATGAGAAAGGAATGGCAAAGGAGGTAATAACGCGAAAGTACTTTGGCTGCGAATGCGACAGCAGCGAATTGAGAATTATGTTGATGATAGAATGCTGTTATGTCGAGTAAGCGGTTGCGATTATATCGCTCAGGAAGATTGGGTCACCGTCATGACGGCCATGACGCACCAGTAGCTTTTTAATTTTGCCGACTTTTCGGCGGTCTGGTTGATGACATCGTTTCTTGGTTGGTTAGCTGCTTTATGAAAATGAATGAACACGAATTTGACGCGAGGAATGTTTATTAATTTTTTTGCGAAAATAAATATATAAATCTTTCTATTTGTGTATGCGTGTGAGAGTACACACTTCTAAAGTGTTTTCGTTGTAAAGTTAAAGTGAGAAGGCGAAGTAACGCACAACTTTTATTACAAATGCCAAAATCTCTCAATTTCTTCCGAATGGCTGAGTGTTGGCTTACTTACGGTTGCTGTTTGTTTCACTTTGGTTATTAAAGTATTTTTGAGTACGGTTTGGCGCTGTTTTACGAGCCACCAGATAAGTAGCGCAGCGGGTGTTCACTGACAAAAGGTAAAAAAAAAAAATACATTAAAAATCTTACGCAGCTAAAGTGGTTAAGGTCCTGCATGAAACGCTTATCGTACGAATAATTTGGTGCAGCTCATTTTTTTTATGGCGAAAATCAACAAAACGAACGTTTAACTGAACTAAAGTTAAGTGTTGGCTAAGAATTATCGCATAAAGTGTGAAAGTAGCCAATGGTTGAATCATAAAGAGGAAAAGGAAAAGGTTAATTACTTGCGTAAAATTTCTACAACTTGAATTATCGTTTGAGTTAGAAATGCAAATGCGAAATATGTAATTAAGAGGTAGAGTTGTTTGGTTGGTAGAAGTGTATGGTTTCACTTCACACTAAGGTAAATTTAAGAAAAAAATGCAAGAATCCTTTTTACTGCAATTACGCTAAGGTGCTTTAGGAAACATGTACGCGTATAAGTTAGGATTTCTTAAAAATATCATTCTTTGTTAGCTCAGGCAGTGCGTGTTCAACTTCAGTTCAAATATGATAACTATAGCTATAATAGAGCCTGATGTAATGAAAAATTCGATATTTGACGATGTTCAGGAAACTAGAATAACTAGTGAATTTAAAAGTATTGACTTTGTTCCTGAGTTTCAGATCAGGGCAACGCAGGTTTCGCTGAATGCTTTTCGTGGTTTTAGAAATACTAAGTCTTTTTTACAAATCTATTTTTCTTGACCTTTCACTACAAGCACACCAAATTAAGATGCTTCTATTTACGCTCCAAATAATATTACAAAAAAAATTTAGGTACTTATACTCGTTTTCCAGTTTAATACAGACTACCTAAAATGCTAATAATATGCAGCCAAAAAAATAAAATATTTTGTTTTTTTAATTTTTATTTAAAATTGTGAGCTAAAATTCGGCGGTATAAGAAGAATAAATTAATTAAAACATCTTTGAATATGTATATATGTATGTATGTATGTTTGAACGTAAGATGAGTTGGTAAGTTTTGCACATTTTCATTTCTTGTCAGCTAGGAGTAGTACTCGTACCAGTGCTCTAATTGGTTTTTGTTTATGTCAGACATTTAATATCTGCATGAAGTGCTAACATTTAAATTTTTAAATTTTTTTCTGGTTAAGTTCGAAGGGTTGTGCAACTCTTCTTTTCCAGTTAAATTTTTCGCCTATTTAAGCAAACATATGTACATAAATATGTACGTTAGTAGTTAGTTTGTTTACAATCCTGTTCAAAAAGTAGGAGCAACTAGTTTAAAATAGTTGTGTTAATTGCAATTTATTTGAATTTTTTATATAAACATAGTTAATTTTGTATCAAAAAACTCACAAATTAAAATTTCAAATTTAGCAGGTTTCAGAAAGACTTTTTAAAATTGTAAAATATTTTAAGTATGTTTAGGATTTTTTTTTATACAAATTTTTTTGAATAAAAATGTAGTTCTATATCAAAATCATTTACATTAGAATTTCGAATTTTGCAACGATTTCACTAGAAATTGTGGATAGTTAAAAAATTATCGGTAAAAATTAAAAAAATTTCGAACTAAAACAGCGTGACCGCCTCGAATATCAAACACAGAATTTTAACTTTTTATTGAAAATTACATATGTACATATGTATGTACATAGGTGCTATGTATGTAGTTTTGTAGTCGACTCAATGCTAATTACACGGGAAATAAATTTCAGTTCTTTAATTTAATCGTTGTAGAGTTTTTTGCCACGGGTTATGTGTATTCTTCCAATATTACATCGGGAAGAAAACAGCTCCCAAAGTTTGTAACTGAAAAAAAAATCCAATATTTGAAACTTAGGTTTAATAGGGATTCTGGTTTTGTTATAAACTTATTTATTGGTGATAGTTAATACTAAGATTAATGTTGCGAATGTAAGCTTTACATCTGATCTCACCAGATCAAAACTCACCACACCTGAACTCACCACACCCGAACTCACCACTTATAAATTCACACATAAACTCACCACATCTAAGCTAACCACATCTTAACTTCAAGGCGAATTTAACGAAATGGTGTTGAGCAGACAGCTGGTTTTTTCGCTATTTTCGCTTTGCTGGACTGAATGTCAAAGGGCTTCGTTCTGATTGGTTGGCACTGTAAATCAGCTACAGAAATTTCACATTCAGAGCAGCAAAGCAAAAACAAAATACATGGATGCCTTTTACTTATATACACTCACCACCACCTTGATAAAATCGCCTTGCTTAACTTACTGCATCAAAATTCACCACACTTTCACATCCCCAAATACAAACTTCCTACAACTAAAGTCATTGCACTGCAACGCCCTGTATCTCAACTCACTTCATCTCCGCTCACTTAGCCTAACCTCCCAGATTTCATCTCTCTCGACTTCGTCACAGTGAAACGAAGTAAAAATCTCCCATTGAAGCTATTATTTTGAGCGGAAGTGTCTGCATAGATACTCGTATATGTATTTCCCTTCCGCCATTTTTCACTTCAACATTGAAAACCGACTCTGGTGCTTCTGTTGCAGTGTTGCTCGGACCAAAGTTAAGTTCCTTTTAATGAAGACATTTCACGCGTATAATGAAGCGTTGCGTACGTACGAGTGTGTGGGCAGCAACGGCTATGCTTTTGTAGCGACCGCAAACCAGAAAAAATTCTTACATACATACATACTTAAATATATATGCATATGTATGTATGTATATGAAGTTGTTGTGGCGCTAACAGAGTGGTTAGGTGGACCGGAACGGGTTGACGTACAAAATTACAAAGTGAAAATGCGAATGTGGGATGACAGCAGCATCGCCGCGGCGCAAAGCTTTTTCGTTTTATTCCTTTTTCCTTTAGATACTGCCTACTAAGGATGATGGCCATGAATTGCTTACCTACATATATGTTGTAGTTGTTCTTGTGCTTATTTTAAACACATCTGTGTTGCTCATTAAAACTTGGGAACGCGTTTTATTTTCCTTTTTTCCACCTTTCTCTCCGCCACTGAATTGTTTTTGTTTATTTTATTCTTTTTCGCTGTATAGCCATTATTACTGCAGTTGGCCGCTGCGAGGCACAATAGAGACACATTCATATAATTATAATTAAGGCGCGCCATTTGACGGCGTCCACCGGTATCACAGTAACCGGATGCGGATACGCCAGCGCCATATTCGACGTATTACAATCGCAAACCTCTTTACTGCACATATTTACTTTCTATATATGTATGTACATAAGTTTGTAGATATGTACGAGTATATCTTCTCTCCTCAGCTCTTCAGTGTGGTTTTACAACATTCCTCTGAAGTTCTGGCGGCTGTGTTGGCGAGTTGATTGCGGTTTGTCAGCTCGGTTGGCAATCAACTCATTTCTTACGTCCTCATGCTCTCTTCTCATAACTTATCCTTGTACGAGTATGTAGACACAGTACGGATGTACGAGTATTTAGTTGTGGTTTTCTTTTCTTAGTATTGTTGTAATTTCTTCGTTTTGTCTTTGTTTCTGTCTTTCTTGTTGTTTAGTTGTTGTTATTATTTTGTTGTGCTTTCGCTATTGTTCCTGGCAGCTAGTTGATTATTTAGTAATGATAATGATTTTTTTATTATGGCAGCGTATATCTCTTGGATTTATAGGATTTACATGGATAATTGAACTGGAATGTGGTACTTAGAAAATTGGAATGTAAAGAAGATGGCGGACATATGTATTTGCATAAGGAAATGTGTTTTCATTTAGTATAATTATTTGCATTTAGAAAGATCGTAATGAATCTGTGAATTTTTAACAAAGCAACTTAGGTGACTTTAGCAAGCTTTACTTGAAAAATGAAAAATATTTTGAATCGATTTAAATGAAGGGCGCTACGAGTACTTAAAGAACAAAAAAGTTATAAAATAAAATGTTTAAAAATACTATAGGGACCATTTTATTTCGAGGTCTCTTGTCAAATTTCCATAGAATTTTTTTTTTTTTAGTTGGAATCAGGCACAAAACAACGCGTGCAGAAAACCGCATTCAAACTACTTGCCGTCCATTGTACTGTTTTCATGTTCCTTTTAATCTGTTTTAAATTTGCAGAATTTACGAATAAATCTTAGCAGATTTTGGGGTGTCAAAGAGCTCAGGTGTTCGTCTCTCAACACATCGCGACCAAATATCTCATACCTAGTTCTAGCAAAGGCGGGGCAGAAGCAGAGAAAGTGTTCCGCCGTATCTTCCTCTTCATAACAGGATGGGCAAATGGAGTTGTCATGTACGCCTGTCCGGTGTCTATGCCACGTGAAGTGACCGGTCAACTGTCCAACAAGTTGCCTGCAGTCTTGCCTGTTAAGCGAGAGCAAGTATTTTGATAGTCCTTCTGAGATTGGAGGTAACATGAGTTTTGCCCATCTGCAACCTCTCGACGCCTCCCAGTCATTGCTGAGCAAAGTATTCACCAAGTTTCTGATGGTGGCATCGATGGACGAAGGTGGTAGTGCTATAGCTGGTTGCGGACCAAGGAACACCTGTTCCGGACAAATTCTGGCCAAATGGTCAGATGTCTCATTACCAGGTACTCCCGAGTGACCAGGCACCCAGAGTAAAGCAAGTTCATTGTGTTTACCAACACAGTTTAGTCGAGACTTGCATTACCAAACTAGTTTGGAAGTAGTTAGAGGGCTGGCCAATGCCTTGAGTGCAGCTTGGCTGTCACTGCAGACACGTATACTCCTTCCCCTCCAACTATTTTAAACCACGTAGTGCATGGCCTTGAGAATTGGTAGTATCGAATGCAAAGGGATATTGCTTGCCATATATGTTTTTTAAAGACTACCTTTTTTTTTGACTATAATAAAATCATCTCATATAATTCATGCAGCTCAACTTAAATTGATAACATCTAGGAACAAATTGTTAAACACTCTCGACATTTCGCACTTACTCACTACTCGTTTATTTCGAGCATAATAAATAACAATTATTATCTAAATATCGCAAAAATTATAGCGGTTTTTTACATAAAATTAAGTGCCGATTTATTAAAAATTTTTCAGATTGGCGATTGTTCAAACTGCTGTGTCCTGTAGGAGCTTTAGTTCGTTTTGACCGATTGTTCTTTGATGAACTCATTTATCCCTAAAATCGCGTTTGGGTGCAAGGTCATCAAAGCGCTATGGTATGCTCAATACCTTTTAGATTGTCCAAAAATATTTTTCTGATAGTCCCTTCCTGTTCGGGTTTGGTCAAGAAAGAATGTTGAGCTTGCCACGGCACCGCATAACTCATAACGACAAGTTTGCGGTTTTGCATTGTCAGATATTGACAACCGCGTATCTTTTTGTGTGATCTACTTCTGACCGAAATATAGACATTTGTGTACCTAGACATTTCGAGTATTTTACTCTGGCTATATCAGACTCGATATTAGTTTTGATCATCCGCATATAAACATCGTCTCTTGATTTTAAACACGTCGATATTTGCAGTAATCAGAACACTTTGGAGGCTCATCTCTGAAGCATTCTGTCTGACGACAACCTCCTGGGTTAGGATGGATCGTACAATAACTGTTCGGCTCACTCGGAGTTTGCAATTGGCGGCAGTTAGTTTTAAGGTAAATAATCGACTGGCGTGCATTCGTCGAAATATTGGTAAATACTACGAGTATAGAGAAGAGTCACTTTTGTGGCTGCGTCTGTCATTAAGAATTGTTGCGTTTGTAGTTGATATAACATTTGTAGACCCTTCTGAGTCATCCTTAAATGTTGTCTGATTTCTTTTTCTTTGTCCAGTGACTACTTTCATGCTGCTCGTAAAAAGGATTGTACTATACTATAATATCTTTAGTAAGTTGTGGAACTTATGCGTTCGTTACATCGCAACTGAAAGCTATATCACAATAATCCTCGCTCTTTGTACATCGATTTTTTCTTCATATTCCAATTTTCACTGCGGGGGATTTACTTAAACTAGTACTAGTAAAATTGATACTATGGCGAGTTCTCATGGTAATTGTGTGTGCAAATAAATCGTTAGTAATTTTACTTTATTCAAAACAAGGTCTGTATGTACTCGTATGTTGTTTACAGCTGTTTAATATTTGAACATTGTTGCTAATAGCTGCCATACAAGACTGCTGGAAAATAAATACACTACGCAATGTTGTGGAAAGGATGCGAGCATTGAATATCAGAAGATAAACATGCAAATCCTATTTGACCGCGCCATCAACGCCCGCCCGCTGTTTATGAATGTACATTGTGGTTGGCCGGAGAAAGCTTCATTTCCGCTATGAAATTAGGTCACAGCATACTTAAGATGTTAGGATAGTAGAAAGTAGCCAACAGAGTTGCCACAGTTTTGTAATCAAAGTCAACGGTCATGGTGCCATTAAGATGAAAAAAAAAGAAGAAAGGGCAAAAATTAGACGATAAATTCAAATAAATTGTGCTAATTTAACCGCAAGGGAAGTTGAACTTGCTCCAAGCGCGCACCAGCGGAGCAAAAGTAAAAACTACGTTCGCTAAATACACAGTTTGAGCGGCACTGCAATGTGGTAAAGGGAAAAGAACGAGTGCGGACTGTGTGTGTGTATGTGTGAGTGTGTGTGTTTTTTTTTTTTTTTTTTTTCGGTTACGACCAGGGAGGAGGAATCTTCATAGATACGAGCAGCCCGTGCTGCCCGCATGCCCGATTTGCCTCCAGGCACCTACGGACTAAACCCAACCTCCTTCGTACGCTGGGCCTGTGGCACCCCTGCGGGACTATCAATTCCGATATTACTTCGCAGGGCAGGCACTGGACGTTATTCTTCGTCTTCACTCAGCGTGCGTTATTATACTGCGCGATTTGCGTTTCGCTCGTCTATTCTAAGGCGTTTCATGACTAACGTGATGATGTCTGCACACTTTTTCCATACGTCGTTTTCGGACAACATGGCCTTCAGCAAGCCTTCGGGGGACACTGCTTCTCCTATATATTGTTGCAGGTAATTGCGTTCATTACTAAATCTGTGACAGTCCATTAGTATGTGCTCTGCGCTTTCAACTTTCCCGTCGCAATGTAGGCAGTAGGGACTATCGGCATGTTTGTACTTATGTAAGTATTGGCGGAGACAGCCATGCCCGGTGAGGAACTGCGTGAGGTAGAAATCAGTATCTCCGTGTTTCCTGTTTATCCAGTCATCTACCTTTGGGATCAATTTCCTTGTCCATCGTCCTTTCAAGGAGGAGTCCCACCTTTTTTGCCACTCGTCGATGCTCTGTTGCAATATTTTGCTGCGATCGCTTGGGCTGCGCTTGATTTCTGCTGCTGCTCTGGCAGCTATGTCTATAGGACATCTTCCAGCTAGCAAATTTGCGGCCTCGTCTGACACTGTCACGAACGCGCAACATACTCTTAGTGACGCTAGTCTGTGCACTGAGGCTGTAGCTCTCATGTATGAGGTTACTGGGGTAGCGACTGCCCATACTGGGGCCGCGTACATCAGGATGGACGAACTGACCGTTGCAAGCAGTTTCCTTCTTTCTTGTTTTGGACCTCTTATGTTTGGCATGAGTCTTGCCAGAGCCGTGCTGACTTTTCTCGCCTTCTCGCTAGCATAATTCAGATGTTCTTTGAAGCTCAGACGCCGGTCGAGTATGACACCGAGGTATTTGATAGTTGAGCTGGATTCTACGGTGTGACCTCCTATTCGTATCTGAATATTTTCAACTCTTTTCCGGCTGGTCATTAGCAGCGCTTCGGTCTTATGTTCCGCTAACTCTAATCCTGCTGTTTGGAGCCAAGTTTTGGCAGACTCTATGGTTTCAGTGCTCAAGCGCGCCACGTCCACTAAGTGTTTTCCGACCACTACGACCGCGATGTCATCAGCGTATCCTATAATGGACACTCCTTCCGCTTTTTCTATTCTCAAGATGCCATCATACATGATGTTCCAAAGAAGTGGTCCAAGGACTGACCCCTGGGGCACACCTCCGGTAACATGGTGCTTTTTTGGTCCTTCGTTGGTGTCGTAGAAGAGCTCTCTTTCGCTGAAATAGCTATTCATTATTCGAATTAAGTAGTGGGGAATATTCATTGCCATCATCGCCGTTATTATTCGGGTCCAGTTGGCAGAATTGAATGTGTGTGTGTGTGTGTGTGTGTGTGTAGTGGCGTGTGCGGGCACGAGGTCAAATGCCGGTTGAATTGCTGAGCTGAAATATGGTATAGCGTTGCAAATGATGCATGCTATGCTGAAAGGCGCCTTCCAGTTGCTCCCAATTTAAATCTGAAATAAAAACCATAAAGCATGAAAATGTAAAACGCGTAAATGTGGCAAAATTATGGTATCCCCTTTTCACCTCTCTCCCTCGCAGCGTTTGTGCGAATCTTAAATTACATTTAACATTGAAACAATTTGTTTTATTTATAATGAGGCATTTTGTATGCCACTGCCACGCTTTCGAGTGCCATCCTGAAGTGCAACGTTTGTGGGCGGCTGAAATGGAGCGAAATTGGAGTAGTTGGGGCTTCGCTGTGGTCGCGTTGATTTGTGGTGGCTGCTGTAAGTGAAGCACAACTGAAGGAAATTATGAATTGCAGTGCTTTGGCAAGATGCGAATTTGTGTGCTTTGCTGGAAATTAGACACATATTTCATTCGAATGTTATAACTACTATTTCCTTCATCCTTGCGCATTTATGATTATGAGCATAAATTGCGAAGTTCAAAATATGAAAAGTTTGCCTAATAAAAATATACAAGTTAATATATTTTTCAAGTAAAAATGTTCTTGAAGAAAGGAAACAAGTGTTAAGATATGACTGGATGGTCGTTTTTTTTTGTATTGATTTAAATTTAGGAATAAATGCAGAACTAGCACTAGTTCAAGCCCGTTGCAATTTTTTTGATTTCAAGCAATTTTGTAAGCTATAAAAAGTATTGCTGGGTCACATTTATCGCTGAATAAAAATATCGTTACCATACCGTGAACTCAAATTATTACGAAAACTTTCGCTTGATCAAGCAAGCTGCCAATATCTACTGCGAAGAGGTCCTCAGGAACCTCAGTGAAACAATAAATAAGTTTACTGGATCAAAGCCTTACGAAATTATATGATAATTATACCTTATCATACTCGAAACAACGATTAGAAATTATTTCACAGCGCACAGCCCAGCATAAGCCAAAGAGTCCGAATATGTCCGAAGTAACCTCTCTTACTTTCCCTCCTTTTCGGAGCCTTCTAAATGCTATGTTGTCGATCTCCTATATCAGCCTAAACAAACATTTTTCGAAGCGATCAACAAACGAGTCCGACTTTACGACTAAAAGATTACAATATTATGTAGTTTTGGTTGCTAATTTGAATAAGGGCATAAATAGATGCCCTGTTTTGTATGAAATGCACTACATTAAACCGGAAACCAACGGTCATTGTCGATATTATTATATACCGGTCTTATTATTATGAATTTTACTGTCTTTTTGGAAAAGACCCAAGAAAGAAGAATCGACACGCACCACCTTTTTGTCGACTTCAAAGCCGCTTTCGACAGCACAAAAAGAAGTTGCCTTTATGCCGCAATGTCTGAATTTGGTATCCCGGCAAAACTTATACGGCTATGTAAAATGACGTTGAGCAAAACCACCAGCACCACCAATGAAATTGTGAAGGACCTCTCCGAACCGTTTGATACCAAACGAGGTTTCAGACAGGGTGACTCTTTGTCGTGCGATTTCTTTAACCTGATGCTGGAGAAGATAATTCGAGCCGCAGAACTAAATCGGTCAGGCACTATAACAGTGTGCAACTGCTGGCGTACGCCGATGACATTGACATCAACGGCCTTAACAACCGCGCAGTTAGTTCTGCCTTCTCCAAACTGGATAAAGAAGCAAAGCGAATGGGTCTGGAGGTGAACGAGGGCAAGACGAAGTATCTCCTGTCATCAAATAGACAGTCGGCACATTCACGACTGGGATCACAAATCACTGTTGACAGTTATAATTTTAAAAATGAAGAGGACTTCGTTTACTTAGGAACAGCATTAACACCAATAACAGCGTCAGCCTTGAAATCCAACGGATAACCTCTCTTGCCAACAAGTGCTACTTCGGACTGAGTAGGCAATTGCTCAGTAAAGTCCTCTTTCGACGGACAAAAGTCACGCTCTATAAGTCTCTCATTATGCCCGTCCTTATGTATGGCTCAGAAGCATGGACGATGAAGATATCTGATGAGAAGGCTCTGGGAGTGTTCGAGAGAAGGATTCTCCAAAAGATTTATGGGCCTTTACGCCTTTGCGATGGCGAATACCGTAGAAGATGGAACGAGCTTTATAACGACATAGATATAGTGCAGCGATTTAAGATCCAGCGGCTTCGCTGGCTTGGTCATGTCGTTTGAATGGATGAAAGCGCTCCAGCTCTGAAAGTATTCGACGCGGTACCCGCCGGTGGTAGCAGACGAAAAGGGAGGCCTCCTCTGCGTTGGAAAGATCAGGCGGTAAAGGACTTGGGTACGCTTGGTATTAAACTGGCGCCAGTTGGTGAAAGAGAGAAATAACTGGCGTGCTGTGCTAAGCTCGGCCAAAATCGCATAGGCGGTTATCGAGCCAATGAAAGAAAGAAGAAGATATTTTTTCCTAGTGTACCACTTTATTCCTCAATAGATTTGAAGCGAAATTAGAAAAAAAAAAATGTTTAATTAGATAAAGAAATACTTTCATACCGCATTCACATGAAACGATTTCGTAAGCTCTTCACCAACGCCCGAAAAGTTGCCTGAGATGTCGATCTCGTATAAAAAGTACACGGGCAACAATAATTGAAGCAGCTGAAAAATAGTTTACAGAGGTTAAATCGTTAAGGAAGTCGCCTCTGGCAAGGGAAAAAAGATTAAAATGCTTATTTGTTAAACGCTGAATTGCAATTTCGTTATAAACAATATTTCGGGATAAAAAGTAAAACGATGTGTATTTAGTGATTCATAGTTCCATCCTCAAGCCTGGTCTTCCTAATTTCGGTTCATACTATCAACTCTTCACTGTACTTTCAAATACATAGTTAGCCTTTTACTTTTTATATTACATTAGAAATTTTAACTTCGCTATAGCTTTATATGTAAATGAATAAAATAAATAAATCAAAAGCATAATCTCGGCGATGAAATGAGATGTGAAAACCAAAGGCACTTACAATAATCTTGACACCAGCATACCTACTATAAATTTTTATAAGCAGTGACATTTATTAAAACAGCATGAAATGTTTACAAAAGCAATCGCGCTAGCTAAAACGCAAAATTATTGAGTTTAACTGCCGTACAGAAGATTAAGAGAGAAAATGAAAAACTCTAAAAATGAAAGATGGAAAATATTAAGAAACAAAATTTTGCATCTACATACATACATACATACAGACGTACATAGAATAATACATTGTACATTTATTTATTCGCATAAAGTATAAACCGCAGCTTCACACCATAAATAAGCATTTGTTTACGCAGCCATAGCGATGGAAACACGCTCAAGTGCGAGTAAATGTGAAAATCACAATAAAACGTTGTATAAATCACAATCAACGTACTCGCATTTATATTTACACACAAATATTTACCCTGTAGGGAAAGTTTAAGTTAAAATCGTCCGAAGTTTCGAATTTAGGACCTTCTGAATGATACACCAATGCGCCATGATACGGACTGTTACAACAGTGAGAAGAAAATATAACTTTTTGAATATGTGCATAAATTTAAAAAATGCAATTCTGCCAAACTTACTTGATGCTTTTATGAAATTGGCGATTTTAACAGTTTCTGTTCTTGAAATGGCTGGAGTACGATGGCTTTTCGAAGTGAGGCGTGGAGATGTCATTATTTTTCAGCATGCTTAACTAACAGCTAATGCCTTAAAAATATTGTTTCTCGTTTTGTGTAGCAAAAGAATTCCCTACTGGGCATGATAGTTACTTACTTTTACCCTTTTAATAATGTTTTCAAAGCCAACTGCCACCTAGCTTTGCTCCTAGCGCTCCCAATGCTTACGGCTTCCTCCCACATATTTTCAACATTTATCAGCACACTCTTGAACGATTTGAAGTAAAAACACCGCAGTATTTCCGCGTATCTCGGCGTATGCGATGGTGCGCTTCAACCGCGGCCTCCACAATCATCAGCGAATGCCACCGCCAATATTGACAATGAACTTTGCATAATGCCAAGTTTACTTTTCGACAAGTCTTCACTTTTTCGCTCTCTTGCTGCCTTCACCGTTTTTATATCTAACATACATATATCATCGTTACCCATTTCCTTAGCTGGTTGTCTCATAAATCGCAATTTCTATTTTTTTTGTTTTAGGCTCAAGCTCTTTTGTTTGTTTGTTTGTTCCCTTTTGGAGCCTCATTCCTCATACACTTCAATTTTTTCACTTCCTCTCGCTCGCTGGCGTTTTCGTTTTTACTCAAGGGTGTAAGATAGGCTGCTAAACACTTGTCCCCTAGAACCTCAACTTATTTTAAATAAGTATTTGATTGCTTGTTATATACGGGATACCAATTTCGTGGCGATTTTAAAATGAAAATATTCCAAACATTGGATTGCAGCATAAAATTGATTTTATTATAGACTTAGCGCTGGCTTTGCTACAAATTATTCCTGCAATGGGCGGATGGTTTCAGTCTCTGAGTGATAGTAAATAAAATTTGCTTTAATTTGCCAATCAGTTTTGTGGCTTCAATTTTTAATAATACAGTATTTTTATTCTTTACAAAATGCTATTCATTCGTTTGAGAAAATATTTAAAACTACATACAGAGCAAAGTTTTTGCATTATAAATTAGTAGCAGATTATCTTCATGATACATTTACACTAAGTACAATTTTACTATATCTGTGTCAAACAAATGACATACTTTTTTTAAGAAAACCTTGAAATCTGTGAAAAATATGTATTATTACAGTGCACTTGCGAAAACTCGAACTAATGAAAACCAGGCTTGTTCGAGTTAAGGAATTTTTCTAGTTTTCGAATGTTATGCTGGTTTAAGGAAAATGAAATAAACACAACAGTCCACTCGGCTAGCGTAGCACAGCATTTAGCGTGTTGGCTCTGCAACTCCGAGCTTCTGGGTTCAAAGCCTGGGAGAAGTGGTTATGAAGAATAAATTTAATTAATTTAATAAAAAGAAGTCTGATGAGGAAATGTTGTGATTTCCGAAATAGTACTATAACCCTACCCTTTAAAAACTGTTGTTGTTTTACCTAATAAAAACTTGAATAAACTGGGCTCGAGCTCAATAAATTGTCAATTAATAAACATTTTAAGGCCAATAAATAACAAACAATTTTAATGTTATGCTCTTTAATTTTATTTATTCGTTTTGTCGTTTAATTTCTTAATTTCTTAGAATAAATAAATATTGCAAAAATTGTGTTCGAGTTATAGAGCCATCATATTTTGTTCGAGTTTTAAAGTAGTCAATGGAGAATAAAAAGTGTTCAAATTTCCGAACGTTCGAGTTTTCGCCAGTGCACTGTATATTGAAATTTAAAATGAGAATGGTATAATTTTTATTAATTTACACCTACATATATTTGTCTCGGGAAAATATTTAATATTTTGGATATAAATAATAAAGATGTATACTCCAGCTAAACATAATCTTGGTAGGTGATGCCTATTTGAAGATTGCAACCCAATTTAAACTTTTTAGAATAAAAAAGATTTTAATTAGGAAAATTGTTTTAAATAGCTTAAATCATAACAGTTTTAATTGCCACCTCTTATTAATAACAAATTTTAATCAATTAATAATTGACAGTAATAAATAAAAAAGTTTATTTCATGTAGTCTGATTTTATAATATAAAATAATTTAGACAATTTTAAACCAGAAAGTTATTTAAAGGAGTTATTACTTAATTTAATTTAAATAATTTCAAATTCTTCTGTGATGGATAAAGTTAAAAAGCAACATTGCCGAACATATTCGAGATGCTTAACAAAATATATTTAATGAAAAAAGGTTAATAAATATTTTACTCGTACAAGAAAGCCAACAATCTTAAATTATATAAAAACTGTATTAAATACTAGAACGTAGGTATCAAATCAGAATAATACACCATTAAAGATTTGTAATATGAAATATTTTTGTTATGGAAAAGATTAAAAAAAAATATTTTGTAAAATTAATACAAAAACGATTCTAAAAAAAACTAAGCACATTTCCAAATCAAAATTAACCAGAATCCAATAAGCTCGCTTTCCCACAACTTAAATATAAAAATTATAATAAAATCTGTAGCAAATGAAAAATTTTTGGCAGCCCCTCGAGACATTTTAAGCAAATACAACAATGAAAAAATAATCAAAAAAAAATAAATATTTAGTTGCAACAGTCGGTAATTATCTGAAAATTTATTGAAAGATTCATAATCAAATGTTTAGAAATATTTCTTTAAGGTTAGAGTTGCAACATAAAAACCCATATTTAAATAAAATCTAGGCCAACGATCATTTTTTGATTTTTTTTTTTATAAAAAAAGTTTACACAGTTAACAAGCAGTCATCATACGATTAAGCATAATAACTGGACTCTGCAGCATAACGATTTGTATAATGAAAATTGAAATTAAATAACCTCTTGCGTTTTTGAATAAAATAAATAAATATTGTTATATGATATTTATTTCAATTAAAAAAAAGAAGAAAAATTAATAAAAAATGTATATTAATTTTTTTTTTGATTCAAATCAAATAAATTAAATGAAATCGCTATTAATCAGCTGTCCATATTCAATTTTCCAATTTTCCAATATTCACATATCCGCTCCTATTAATTTTATAGCAATATGCAGACATGTTGTTGTTTAATTGTAGACATAATTAAAAGTTTAAACAAAATTGAAATCATTAAATTTAAGTTCATTTATGTGTAAAATGGATTTTAAACCCGCCAAATGCTTAAACTAACTCCGTTAAAATTTATTTTAATTTATGCCATTAAATATATATCAACGTAGTGAAACTAATAGTTCTGGTATGTGTGTTTGTTGTTGTACTTGTTTCAGCCATAATTTGCCAAGTTGTCCGATGCACAATTATGCCACTCACAATTACTGGTTGCGTGGCTCTGCGTGAATGGCACAAAAATATTTATTCTAAATATATTAATTTCATATACATACATTCCACAGTTGCAATTAAAGAAAAAAAGATATTTAAAAAAAAATAAATTTTCTATTGATATACAACAAAAACCTTTGTCCCGCAAAAGATGGTTACCAGAGAACCTTTCGACAGCGCATGTAGTCCAGTGTTCTTGCAGAACTCCCAAAAAAAAAAAACCAAGAGTCGGCCAATCTGTACGAGCTAAAAGTATTTTTATGACCGCCACTGTACAATCATGCGAGGCAGCTCTCCGTTCTACAAAAATTCTATTCATTGCAATTTCCCTGTATTGTTGGTGACTTCGCTTGGTTATTTTGCGGATTTTCAAATGGCATTTGAATAGTTTATATACAACCGCATTGTGGGTGCTGATGTGGGCCCGAGACATGGCCGCCAGCTAAGCACCTATTTACAAGCAAATTAATGCCGCAATGGAGCTAGAGAAAACAAATATGAATAAATGCTGGCGTTTAAATATCATTATATACAAACAAATGCAGAATGTATGTGTGAAATCCTTTCAGGATATGCGAGTATGTTTTGTATGTGTTTTTTACTTCGTTCGCTACTGTGTCGATTGTGTCGCCAGCATTGCCAACGCCGCTATTTTCCAGGAATGTGACCCATTAAAATGGCATTTGAAAATAAGCAATATTATCATAAGTGCCCTGATAGTGTGCTTGTCATATAATTTTTATGCAATAAAATGCCAAAGCACGTTTCAGACGTGTGTGACCGACCCATTCGCATGCACACACACACACACACACACACAGACATACATAAAGTACCATGGGTGTGCCGGACTGTGTCCTTGTGGGTGGCCGCGTCCAAATTGCATAGCAGTGCGACACTTAAACTGCAATTAAACGATTTGGTCGTTGCATAAACAATTTTGCGAGAATTTCAAGTAGGCACTTAAGCGAGAATCTAAATCAATGTAAGCGAGCAGGGTAACGAGGTTCCGTATTTCTTTACTAAATGTGTGCGTGTTTGTGTGCATATGTTTGTGTGATTGTCATAAATCAATCTTTAATAGCTTTTCCTTGGAATGGGTATCGTATTGTATAACTTGAGACATTCTAGAGAATTAAAAAAAATATTAATGTACACACATACACTGACCCACGGAATGTTGAATGTTCTTCAATAGACTGGTGCTTCATATTTAAAATAGCACAATAGACACAGCAACCTTTATAACATTTGTATGCGTTAAAATGTCAACAGTCTTGAATACTTTTGATATCTCGCTCGTACACTCTAGAACCATTTAACAGTTTTAGTGGATTTCAGGTATGTCATACAGATAGCAAGGGGCAGCTACACAGGTTTAAAAGTATCCAACTTGTTTCCCCGGATTCCGGGTTCTCGCAATTGCGGAATAACCTATTTAAGGATACACCGATTTTTTTTGACATATATTTCTACGGAATAGCGCCCTTTGCAAAAGGAGCTGTAAGTTGCAGTCTTCAGTGGATCATAAGGAACTCACAACTACTCGATAATTATATACAAATCTGTATGATCCCACTTGTATCTGGTTTTTATAAAGTAAAATTCAGAAAGGCGCCCAGGTCCGCAACATTCAGTGAAGAACAGCACCTCACTAGTTCATCGGATGTGACATCTAAATACGTGAAAGCCTCTTTAAAGCGGCACTCATATCAGGGTAGTTTCGTATTCACTGGAAACCTCTACTACAATCTGTCGGCATCTCAGCCAGGGTAGTGTCCGTTGACTACATTTGCAGGTATGCATCTTAAGAGTAAAATAAATTGAACATTTTCAGTTCAAAGACAAATTGCCTTATTAGTACGTTTCTCCGCTCTAACAATAAAAATGACTTCAATTTGCTTTTAGTGACTTAGTACTGAACACTACACGACAGGAATGATCGGCAACGATGCTTCCTAACATTCATTAAACTCTGTCGTAAGGTGAAACTACTAAAAATATAATAAATTGTGTCCTTTCCCTCTTCAAAAGTGCCTCGAAGTTGCTTTCTGAGAAGGTTAGTGAAGAGCTTGAGGAAGCAGTTAATCTTGTACTTATCCTCTACATGCCCGGCGGAATATCTTCGAGAGTGGTTTTGTATAAGTGCCTAATTTTCTATTAGAAGAGAGATGGAAACTATGGTAGACGCTCCAATTATATTAACTTAAGTCGCAATAAAAGGAAAGTCGCTACTATAAAAAAAATTCATTTCTATTGCTTACCAAGTTCAAAAGGCAAAAAGACTTCTTGTAAGTCATCTTACTCTTTCAAATTGGAAATTTGATTTCTTTTAATATTTGAATAAATGCATGTCATTTACTTTATCGCACTTTCTTTTATGATCGATGAGACGATTGTCTGCTGTTAAACTACGCAAACAGGAATGTTTAACTAAACATACATAAGTATATACATACAAGGCATGTCAATACCGGGATCCCGGCCTTCTTCAACTCCCGAATATCCCGGGATCAGTCTATTTAAATCCCGGAATTGCAGAAAACAGTGAATTAAATAGACTTTTTTTAAATTTTTAATTTAAATTTTTTCAAACAAAAATAAACCTAAAACGATTTAAAACAAAAAGAGCCGATCGAATAAAATAAATAACACACTAAACATACCTTTCAGAGTTGTATTGAAATAAAAAAATTTAACATGATAAACAAAAAACAGCAAGTAACACGGTTTGTTAACTCCATAAAGGCACAGAGCCTTTGCCCTTGCCATTATAAATGAGCTGGAGAACATCCTCCTCGATAAGAAAATGAGCCTCTCTATGAAAGCGATGTTAATAAAACTAACGACAAGGTGTTCGAAGTGGATAAGGCAGAAAGTCTCCAAGATAAATTGCATCAAGTTTTAACGAGCAGCTCGCAATTGTCCAATAATCGAAAGGCATACAATTTAACAGAAGGTTTGCTGAAAGAAATTTTTGTAATGGGGGCGATAAAGGCTAATTCCTACAAAGAGAATTTAACTTTTTTTTGACAATCTAACCAAAAATTGTTGAGTCGATGCTTTTCCACTGCAGATTTTAAATGCAATAAATTTCGGTCCAGCTTGGAGGATAACTCACTTAAGCTTTTATTTATTTAAGATTGCATTCTGATCAAAATAAGGAATAGTTCTGCCTCGCTCAAAATGTAATGGCTGATGCATTTATTTTTTACTGTATGTATTTCTTTTTTTACTGAAGTCTCAAACAGTAATTAAAAATAATTTTACTTTATGTAGGTACCATCGTTTCTGTACGAAATATTTATATTTGTACTTGAAGTTATATTATTTTGTGTGTGTAAAATATTACGTTTATTTTTTTTTTGTTCTTGAAAATACCAATAAATACATAAATGAATTACAACAAATCGCTCTTTGTTCTATTGATGTTATTTTGGATACTTCTTTAATACAACGATTACAAACATGTTAAATTTTTTGAAAAATTAAAATTTACGAATCAAAACTTCGTGAAATTCGGGATCCCGGGATTATCCCGGGATTTTGTTTTCAGATCTCGAAAATCCCGGGATCAATAAAATGCACAAAATTTACATCTCTAGTACATATGTACATACAACCAAGTGGTGATGCATTGCAGATTTTGGCCACAACTTGGTATGTGTAATGCAAAAAGTTTCGATTGAAATTTAGCAAACGGATTTTAGATACATTTTTTCATGCATCGCCCGTTTTAGATTTTTATGTTCGTATGTGTTTCCATTTTAATAATTTTATTCGTTTCTGAGATTATTTGCAAGTGATAGAAGTATGTTCTACATTCATGAATCTATGAAATTTTTACTTGACAACGTAAGAATTTATTTTTATTTAAATTATAATAATTCTTAGTTATTATGTCGTTAGTTGATAAAACAAAAAGGAATTCATCATTGCTTGGTTGGGCAAAGCTTT
Organism: Philophylla caesio; assembly: GCA_963971545.1. Classification (NCBI taxonomy): domain Eukaryota; kingdom Metazoa; phylum Arthropoda; class Insecta; order Diptera; family Tephritidae; genus Philophylla; species Philophylla caesio. The sequence continues at coordinate 94,699,541 of OZ020606.1, read as the reverse complement.
GTGCTGTAACTAAGCAAAGCAAATTTCTTGTGTATTCCAATTTTATTGAAATTCTTGAAACATAGGCCCACAAAGAATATTAGTTTTTTTTCTCTGCATTGAAGTCACAAAATGTTTTACTCATGTACATATGTACCAAGGCACATTCAATAGGTATCAGCAGTAGAAATTTAGAAAAAAAAAAAATTGAGCTCTGTATATTTTGTTTTTGCTTTTAAAAGCTAAAATTTCAAAAATATTTTATCAACTACCTTGAATTGTACTGAAAGCATTCTTATCACAACGAAATTCAAAATTTGACAATTCAAATTAAAATAAAATATGAAAAAAGTTAAAAAAAAAATTTTCCTGCGGCTACCTATTTGATGTGCCTCGATATGTACATAAGCAAATAGTTTCGAAAACTCTTTAAAAAAGGAATTTTATTGCATTTTATTGTTTGATTTTAGTTTTTTAAACAAACGAAAATTCCTGGTTTATTATGTCAGACAGTAAATAGTCGATTGCATACATGCGTTTTAAAATTGTTTGCGAGAGTGTGAACAGTTAAGCGTATTTGATATGAATAAAATAACTTCAAACATCATGTGTGCACTCAGATTTTTAAAATTGATACGAGTATTAACGAGGAATGTTTTGTGATGCATATTAACCACTGTCTCTATTCTTAATTGGCAAATTTGAGAAATTTTAAGTTCATTAATAAAGGCAGTTATGTATATGATTAAATGGCTCCACAGAAACGAAAATTTCGTACGAATTTAAGGAAATATGCAAACAAGATTTATTCAAACTAATTTTTACACGTTTGCTAAATATATTTTGCAAACACTTACAACGATAACCATTTGGGGAAATTTGTTGACTTACCATAGTCGTGTTTAATAAAAAATTGTGTTTTTTCAATTAATTGAATACATATTTTTGAATTGCTTTTGACGGAAATGGATCGAAAAAATATTTGTAATATGGAAAATAGAAGATTTGATAAAAGTTTTTACATATTTATATATACGAGTTTTTTAGACATTTCGAATGAAGATTTCTCGATTTATTTGTATATCGATTAATAGCAAGTTGCGCAGTTATAATTCAGCCGTCTAAGAGGCCCCTTAAGCAAAAACTGTCTCCCAAAATAGAAGAAAACGGAAAAACGAAACGAACGGTCAATCACGCACACCAAGTGAAGACAGGTCCTTTTGCACTTGATCCTTCCAGTGTTCATGGGCCTTCGTTGAATTTTTATGCGCTTGCCTATGTCAATATCATCAAACCACGCATACAGTTCATCATTTCATCATCTTCGGTATCGTGCAAAGAACATTTCTTTCGAAAGCCCCCAAAGCCTTCTCATCGCTGATCAACATCGTCCATGTTTCTGCGCCATATTTATAAAAGAACGGGCAAGATGAGTGATTTCTAGAGAGAGATTTTCAAACGTCGAGAAAGTGCAGTTTGTGTTTATGATTTGTTAATTTTTTGTTAACAGCTCGCAAAGAACATTTCGGAAGGAAAATGTAAGTAAGCACCAAAAGGAGAATTTCATGAGTGACAAAGTAGACACCTAAAAGTTTAAAACTCAAATTTTTTGTTCACACAAAGTGCTATGATTTCAAAACATATATTTTGGTGATGAATAATTTTTTCAGCCTCAAGTGTTTTCAGCACAAAATCTTGCGCCGAGCTGTCACGTTGCTGTCTTAATTTTGTAGTGATGCGTACTTTGGTGTTGTAATTGAACACCAAGTGCCAAAAATTAGTAACAAATTTTACAAATTTGTCTTAAATCCAACACAATGTGAATAAATTCGTTAAAATAAAAATTAATTTAAAGTAACTTTGCTTTAATTTGCATTTTTCTATGCTACACAGTGCAACAGCATACATACCTTTTACACATAAGAAATTTATTAGAATAAAAAAAATAAAATAAAGGTTTTTTATGATTTTTGTTAGTTAATAAAAATTTGAAATTCTTCAATAAAATTTTTTTTTTTTAAAGATCATATGTAAAGTGTGTTATTTTTAGACGGGTGGTTTTCATTGAGGCAATACTTTTATCAGAGTTGGTCTTTTGGATAGTTGTTACTTGATTTATACTCAGTTTGGTTTGTCATTTCAAGACGCCTTGGAAGAGAATATTCGGCGCGTTATTGCTGACATACGGCCCCAATTTATGCAATAAAGTGGCCGAAAATTGTCCCTCTCGGCAGCCGCGGTGGCCACTTGCCCGTAATCATTCTTAAAACATAATGGCACATATCTTTATAGTAAAGCAAAACTTTTGGCCATTGCATTAAATTATATGCGTTTTATTTCTTCTTAAAAAACACATGTCTAACAAAAACACCCTATATGTAACATACATACATACTATGTGTTATATACCATGTGGAATATGTCATACTTCTAATCACTCAAATTACAAAATACCTTCGGAAGAAATACGTTACTGAGAAATTTTAAAAATAAAAATTTAACGTTTATTCTAAAGTAGATAAAGAGAATAAAGAAAAGTATTTTGACTAGTTAAAGAAAACATATTTTTAGTTCTGTCACAAAAAGTGTTGAAAATCAAAATCGTCAGAGTTCTTAATGCATCTCTACATTCTGACCTAAAAATGCATCAATCATCTCAGTCTGCTGATTGTCGGAATAGTACAAAGAAAATACACTCTATTACCCGCCTTTTAGACCACTACCTCTACTCAGACTGCAATTTTTATCAAATAATTTGCAGATTTGCTGCTTTGAATAGTAGACCAATGTTTCTTAAGAATTGAATTCGCAAGGATCTTAACAGTCGTGAGAGTACATGCTAAACTAAATGATATAGTTAGCAAAACAAAAAACAAAATACGCAGTTGCCAAAAACACTAATTCACTGTAATGCATCAAATAAGATTTCCCACACAAAAGAAATATATGAATAAATATGACTATTTACATTAGATATAATCTTCTATTGATGCAGCAATTTTTCGCAATCAATACACGCCCACGACAATAACCATCTAACAGACCATTTGTAAACCTATCATCAACTCATTAGCTACTCTCAACGGCAGTTCTACAAACTGGGACAAGATCTCCCATGACACTGGTTTATTCACTTCAAATTGTGTGTTACACGTCCTACACTCCCACCATCTCACAGCAGCAGCAGCAGCACATCCTTTTATCATAGCACTTAAGTATAGAGTACACTTACATATTTATGTATGTACATATGTATGTATGTAATAGCTATGATTTTGTTCAACCACACCAACCATTCATCATCGCCAGCATCTGGTTCAATCGCGTTGGCTGCCACTTAGCGTCACCGTCTGCCACAGGCAAGCGACTGGCCAACTAACGCTGCGCTGCTGAGGCAGCAGCCTCTGCTCACTGAGCGTAAATGTTGATTAAACACTGCTGCTATTATAAGTTGGCAACTCAGTTAACTGTTATTGAAAGCGCAGTCACTTGAGTTTGCTTGTATCCTTTGAAATGGCCTCATCGCCACCTCTGGAGTTGTGGCGCAATTTCCCATCGCTTTGCACTCGATAGCAATGATTTGCTCTCTTCTTCATTCTTCTTCTTCTTACAACCGCTGGCCAACACTTACACTTACATACAATCATACACACATACACACATATACAAAGGGATGTTTGTGTACAACAAAAAAAAAGCGCAATCATTATCAATGACGTGCTCTTCAGCGCACTCTTCATTCCCATTCCTGGCAGCTTCCACTCACAGCTATGTACCTACTATAGATGTATATATGTACATCATTATTATAGCCAATCGTTGATAACTCGGTTGGTTGTTAGAAGTCTGTTGCTGCTGCTCTTAACTGGGCAATCAGCAGCCACACCAGTAGTTACTCCTTTTGAGGAATTTATTTTTATTGCAGCCATTTATTCCACAGATTTCTTTTCGAGCCAAGTAGTAAAAGCTGCTACAATAACAAAAATTGTTGCAATTGCTTGTAGCGAATGACTGATCTTCTTCTTCTTTTTTTCTTCCATTAGTTTTAGTAAATGCCGTCTTACTCAGTGGTATTGACAATATTTAATGCCTCAAATTTTAAAATTTTTGACGCTTTGCTTTGTCTGTGGTGTGTTTGATGGAGGCATATTTCGTTCACTTTTACGAAAATTTTAATTTCCGCTTTCTGAATTTACAGAATAGCTGTCAGTCAAACTTATCGCGTGACAAAAGAAGTCCGATATGGACATTGTTTAATAGGCGTTCACATTTGTTACAGGATGTCGAATATCGGTGCGCGGAGCTTTGTCTTTTATGCGCTTGCAGAACTCGGATGGACAGGTACTAGGGACCTGATAAGTTTCCTGCATAGTACGAAGCGGTTTTTTTGGTGTCATCGAACTTATTTACGTTATCACTAAGAGCTCTGTGCTTAAGTGAGTTTAATTAGAGTCAACGGACTCAATTCACAAGAAATGAGATCTTAAAATTTGCGCCAACTAAAGCAAAACTAGACTTTTTGATATCATATTTAAAAACCTATCGAGATTTTTGTATGATAAACTGAAAGGCAGCTTTGAAGCTCGTAGGTTAATTCTCGACTCATCAGAACAAGTTTTCAGACAGTCAATATCATCGCAACTTCTTTAATCGTATTTTGGGGACGGTCTTCGTCCGACTCTTGAGAGTACCTCGGAACTTTTCAGTAGACGCGAATCAAAATATGTATACCAATCTTAGTCACGCAGGCGCTGGGCAGCATAATAAAAGAAAAGATGCTAAGAGAAGTCCACCTCATTATCTGGCAGAAAGCAGCGACAGAAAATATCATCTAATATTTTTAATCTTGTCATGTGTACCAATTGAACTATCAAAATCTCTACTAAAAATGATCGTTACACAGGTGGTCAGGAGCAAAAACAACTCGGGTCAGGCGCTTTTATCCATCCTGTCAAATTTTCAACGTTTCTTTCATCAATTATCTTTCCGAACCTGTCTTCCGTTTAGCGAATGTAAATGGAGAAGTAGCTTCGTTGTCTCTGAGATAATGCTGAAACTCTTCAGAACTATTGAATGCTTCTAATCTACCAGGATTTCCGTTGCGGTCGTTCTGCCTGCAATGTCGACAGGCGGTTTGTTCATTAAAGCATCAACAAATGCAGAAACTTTTAACGCCCTATTTTCTCTATAATGCTCTCACGACAACTTTCTGTCAAGGCTCAGACCAAAATCTTTGTACCTGTGTGTGCAAGAGGATGCTGTCCCAAGCTAATCTGGCAATGCGTTGTTAACACTTAAGCCAAATTTAAATTCACTCAAACAATAAATAATTCGTTTGGAGGTTTTTATGTTAGATAAATATGCACATTTGCATGTGCGTCACCATTTTGTGCTCCCCGACTGGTGCATACACTAATACCAATATCGCTTCCGATCATCTTTAATTCAAATTCTACCTTATTTAAATGCCACTTACCACACAAAGTGTTTCATTTGTAATCTTTGCCATTGCTCTACAGTGACCAGAAGTCAACTGTATACTTAATATTTGTCTTTCATTTTCATTTCGCAACCCTTTCATTTACCAAACAAAAATGAAATGAGCTCTCTTATCTATATGAGAATCTTAAGGCTTAAGGTACAAAGAAAATACAGGCGACTCGTAAAGCCGTCAACAAATAAACAAATAGACAATGGAAATATGTTGTGTATTTACATACACACACACATTAATGTGTATGTAGGTGTGTGTGTGTTTGTTTGAATGAAAGCATTGATATAAATCGGAAAAATCCATATAAGCTAACAAAAAGCTAGAAATTGCTCTCCATTGAAAATTTGGCTTATCGCGCAAATCGAAAAGTCAACGACAAGAAAAGGCAGTGGGAGTGTGATTATTTCCTAGAAACTCGTACATACAAACTCCTACATAAATATTATCTTTAGTCATTGCTACACACACATGCATATGCATAGTGCGTGTCAAAGTTGTAGCACAACCACGCATTGACATGTTTCTATTATTTTTCAATTAAATCACACTTCATTCTTTAACAAAAACCTATTAAGTCTAAGCTTCCGACTTTGTAACAAACTGAAACAATTACCAAAAAAATGTGAAAAAAATAGATAATTTTTTACTTAACAATTTAGAATTTTTTTGAGTTTCCCGTTTTTAGCCCATTCAGTAAGTATTTATATTTAAATACAAGTTTTAAACGCTGTTGATTGCCAATAGATTTTAAGAGTTTGTTTGCCCATATGCTGACATATTATGCAGAAATGACCTTTATGTGGTGTAAAAAAAATCCTTAAAAACTAGGCTAACTATAAAACTGTTTACCCAAAAAATTAAAAAAATTTTGAGAAAATTGTGTTAAACTTTTTTTGTTAGAGAATGAAACGTAATTTAATTGAAAAATAATGAAATTTATTAATTCATTAAGTTATTTGATTGAAACTTGTCTCGCAAACAAAATTTTAAAGCATGCTAATTTTTGTTTAATCAAAATTATTAATTTTACGTTTATTTTAACTTTTGGTTATCAGCGTTTAATCGAATTGATTAATCACAACTTGATTAGTTAAACATCTAAATAATTGCTGTAACATTTTCGTTAATGTAAAAGTAGAAAAAAGTTATTCATAAATTATTTTTCATTTCCATTATATGAAAAATTAGTTATTTATTTTGCATTGAAATTACACTCTATAGTAATATACAAAGTTCCACAGATTATAATTATTTTTTTTAGTAAACAGGACACGTTATGAGATTAATCGGATACTGATTAATCAAATTTCTTGATTCATACAGATAATGATTAATAAAAAAAATAATTTAAAGGAAAGTAAATAAAAGCAAAAACTATTTAGAAAATATATCAATATATAGTTGCACTATGACTTTCACACGCACTGTATGTATGTGTGTACGTATAATTGTGTTTGTTTGTGTTTGAATTGCATGCTCTGCGTTCTATATCTGTGTCTGGCTGCTGTCCAGTGCATTGGAGAAATATCCGAAGGCTAAAGATATTTAACAGTCAGTTTGCTTACTTTATATCCTCATGCCGCAATTACATACATATATCCATACATGCACAAAAACACAAAGGAGTAAGTTTTTAGATATTCACATTCCTTTTATGCCTGAATAAAGATAATATCAACAAATGTCTGCTGCAATTTTTACATTTGCTTCTATGTACTATGTATGTATGTATGTATATGTTTGCGCAAATAACCAACTGCAAATACAAAGTCAAGCAAACATGCGAGCAAAGTAAACAAACACTAACTATGCATAGCAACAACAAGAAGAACAACAACATGTATGTATCTCCCATTCACCCATTCAACTAATCTTTGTAATTTTCCCCAAGTGATGAAGCGTCTAAGTATAGTTTATGATTGTCTGTAAGGCGTTGTAAAAGGCGCGTGGGTCGGTCGTCCGCCGCACAAAAGTACCGTTGAACTATGTCCTTTGCTTATGTCAAACGTGTGTTTGTTTATTCATTCATTCATACATTCATACGTTCATCTATTCAGTCAGTCAGTCAGTCAGTCGCTCATTCATGCACGCGTCCATTCTTCGCGTAATATCTGCTTGGCATTCTATTTCGAAATTCTCTTCTTCTCTTGCTCATTGCTCCTTCATAGTGAATGTACTTTTGCTTCCGCATTGGAAGCGAAAGTTGTTGTATTTTTCCTTTTAGCTCGTCACTGCAATTGTACTTCTTTGTTTTCGTTGAACAGTTGGAGGGTGTCAAAAGCGGAACACAGTGGGTTAAAAAAGCATTTTGTGAATGTTATTCAATACTTGGGACTTGCATTGGATTGCATTGGATTGGTTTTGTGATATGCTGGAAACCTTAAGGTTTTCCAAGCGTTCAGAGAAGTTTGTCTATTGCACTTATGACAGAGGCATACAGAGTGAACCGGGCGGGAAGAGGAGAATGAAGAGTAACTACTACGCCACAAGCCTTCAAGACTTTTTGAAAAATATATCTTAGCAGCGTGTCGAGTTAAAGATAATGTACCTAATCCATTCTCAATACATTTAACCCAAACATAAGCAACCTCAGTCTAGAGAACGCCGTCCAGGAGAAAGAATAAAGGGGTCTCTATACTTATTTCGCCATTTACGAACATACTTTTCTCATCAATGTATATGTAGTTATAAATAAAAATGTAGCCGTTTTTTTGTGACCAATTGGCTCAAAAACCGATGAACGGATTCCAACCAAATTTGAGTTGAGTTATTTAGAAAATCCGTATTTATGGTCCAATTTTGATGAAAATAACATAAAATGGATCGGGATTTTCATAAAATCTACATCTATGATCCGATTTTGATGAAATTAGAAAAAAGTAAGAGGTTTAGATATAGGTAGTGTTTTTAACTTATTTTATTTTCATTTCTGTTCAATCAATTACTCCTTTTTCAACAAAAACCAGGTTAACTGCTTTTATATGTAAAAACTCATATTGTAACTTTTGTATTGGCTATCTGCCTTCCTAAAAAATGGCTATATTAATACAAATTGTTGTAACTTGGATAGGTTAGAATCCAATAATGTGGAAAATGGCCACGCTGCGCTTTAAAATGGCTGAGAAAAACAAACGGGGCAACATTGTTTTGAAAAATGCCATAAGCTTAAAAATTTACAAAAAAACTGAAAAAATAAATTGAAAAATTTTGATCAAAATTTAAAAAAAGATTAAAAATTTGTTTGAACATTTAATTTTGCACCCCAATCAATTTGTAAGTTAAAATGTGTATTAATTACCTTTTACTTTTGACAGATTTTTACTATCGCTCTTCCGCTTTTCGTTTGCGTGATCCATGCTCGAGATTATTTTCAATAAAAAAGGGAATTGCGGAAGAATTTCGTTAAAAAATGTCAATCTTCAACAATAAAATTGAGTCGCTTCAAATTTACCTTATATTGTACTGAAATTAATTGGGCTAAAAAGCTGCTTATTCAGAATATTTAATATATTTATTTTAAGTTGTTAATTTTTATGAAAATTTGTTGAATTTTTTCATCTTTGTATCTAGTTTAAAACTCTGATTGATTATGGCATCCGAAAGAGAGGTTAAAAAAAATATGTTATCAAAGATTTTCAATATCTGTGTGTAGTTAGTTTTTATACAAACTTTACATATATGCACATATGTAACTCTAACGATAAGGACATTGAAAAATAACCTCTGTTTTCAAACTCATACACACTCATAGTGCCCAGATTGCTACACTGCCGCTCATCGCTGCTAAGCTTTACTTCACAAAACACAATTCAACGCAATTTAGTCAGTTCGGCGCCAACAACATCGCCATATTTTCTTGCATTTATTCAAAGCCAACACATTCTTTTAGTAACTTTCTTATGCATCTTCTATTGTCAACTGCTGCTGCTAGTTTTCTTAACAAACTGCTTGTCTATTTCTCTGACGGACTGTCTGTCTGTTTGTTTGTCTGTCTATTTGTTGGTTTAGTGCGCTCTCATAGCTCCATTTATTAGCTCTGTTCATTGTGTGGGGGCCAACAACGAAAAACACTACAGCCAGCAAAATCTTTGCAACTGCGACAATAATAAAAAAAAACAACAACAATACTAATTTGCTAACTCTAAACTTTGGCTGCTGTCTTTTGAAAGCTTTTTTGCTATTACTTCTTATATCTCACTTGAATGTATGTTTGTGTGTGCATCGTTCGCAGTCTAATAGCGCATAGATTGCAATAGAAATAGAAAAGAAAAACAAAACAAAAAAAAAAAAAGAAAGTACACGTTGTTTTGTGCTATGTTGCATGCAACAATTGTGTCCCAATTCGCTGTCCTTTGATTTGCTCTTTTCTCTTCCTGTCTCGCTTTGTGCCTGTTGGCATCATTTCTTCGGTTTGTCGTTGATTTATTCCATTTGATAATACATAGCTGCACCAAGGCATCATTGTGCAGCCAATTATTGCACACGCTGTTGTTGTTGTTGCTGTTGCCATTTATTTCGCTCCATTGCAGCAATGACTCAATTAAACTTTATTACTGCACTTTGCAGGCGGTCGTCACTGATGCAACGTCAACATCAACACTAAGTCGAATGTTGGTAACAACAATAACAACAGTCAGTTTGGATTTTAGAAATATTTAAAAAAAAAAACCAAAAAAAAAGAAATAGTTGAAAATGTACAACTAAACTTTTTCAACTGACTTCATTCAACTTTTACATTCTCTCTCTCATTCAGTTTGGTTTTTCTTCTCATTGCAGGTAATGCATATTTATGATTTGATTACTTACTTGGTGCTTTGGTCTGGCATTTGGCACTCTTAGTTGGAATGTACATACATACATACACATACATATACGAGTGTGTATCTAAGTAAGTAAATATTTATATAAGTCTCTTCAATGCATACAAACGCAAGCCGTGTCTGTCGGTGCGGCCAGCTGCTGCCGGAAGTTCTCGGAAATGTGTCAAATTTAAATAATGGAATTTATTAAATGTTGCCAAATTATTATTAGATTTGTTTGACTTAATGTAATTTTATTATGATGCAGTTGCATATACATATATACGAGTATGTATGTATGTATATGCCCATTAGGAATATGATTTATTTTTAAAAAATGTGTAACTTGGTAATTTGTATATAATGTTAAGAAACCGTAAAAGATTCACAAAAATATTGCGGCAAGGTTTCACTTTTTATCTTGCTTTTATCTATATTATAATATTTTTCAAATGAAATGCAGTTTATTTTCTTACAAAAACCATATAAACCAAAATTTAGAAGTTAATGTTAAATAAAAAAAATAAAAAACAGAAATATTTCAAGTTAAAAAACATATGCGGATTTGTTGCTCATTTAGTTTTAGTGAAAAAATTGGCAAACTTCAATTGACTAAATATTACTTTGGATTTTTGAAATTTTTTTATTGACGCTCATTCGCAATTTTTTCCATATGCTGCATATGGTATTAACAAAGGAAGAGGTTCCGTTAAAAAATGTGGACATTATTTAAAGGTTCCAATCAAAAACGTTTAGAGCTTTAATAGGAGCTCCGACATACGTCCGTAAAGAAAATATACAAAAAGAACTTAGTATTCCAATGGTTAAAGCTGAAGTCGAACGCAGCAGGGAAAATTATTAAAATAAAGCTGCGTAACTACCCTTCTCTTCTCTGGGAAATGCCTTTGCAACACAACAGAGATATATTTGTCTGCAAACAAAATATCGGCTAGCGTTCTGAAGAGCGACGTGCTCAGCCTCATAGTTTGAGCCATGTTATTATTATAATTTGGAGTTAAGATTATCATACTTCTTGTCAGGCATAATAACAGTAATATAAGCAGATTCAACAACTAAAAAACAAACAAAAAAAATCTAGCTCTAAATTGTATGGTTTTTAGGCAACGTTTAAATAAGTTATTATTTAGATCTGTCGTTTAAGCAGCATTTTTCAATTAAAGCTAGCGTCCATTTTAATACTTAGAAATATCGGAAATGAAAGGTTCTTCTTGATCTTAAATTTTATTCTATTTTTCTTACCTTTAAAATCCTACTGAGTTTATCGGCACATTTGAGCACACTCTTTCTGTTGAATTCTTTTTTAGACGAATATTAAAAGTAGATCAAAAAACATGCTTTTATTACTTTCATCCAAAATTCAAACTGTCCTTACGTATTCGATACATTATTTTAAATTAATTAGCCGCTGCAATCTTTCCAATGTACGAGTAAACTTACATAAACAATTCGAATTCAAGAAATTAGCCAAACGGAAATTCGGTATTTTATGCCACATGAATTCAGATTTAACAAAATTTTAAAGATCGCTCAACTTAAATATGGTCTTAAGTCGAAAAAATCGATTATTTAATAATCGTTTTTTTTTCTTTTCAAGTTAAATCGATTTGTAAAAAATAATCAATTTTTGTACATACTTCGATTTTTTAATACGAAAAATGCTTATTAGACAGATTAGTGAAAGTATATTATAAACGATTGGTTCAAATAAAAATCTTTTTAAGATTATAAGTATAACAAAACAACCAAAAGAACGAATTTTAGATTAAAAATATGGTAAAGATTAGAATTATTTATATATACATGTTCAGTCATCTTAAATACTTTATTGCAGAAAAATAGTACAAAACAATAAGATCAAGAAATATAACGACAATTGTTTGGTCTCAAAACTAAAATACAATATAACATAAATATATATTTTCTCTTTTTTCACCTTTTTTGCCTTTCTTCGACAAATAGATGCAAATAATTTTATCAAGATAAAAAATGCCCACGCACAAATATATCATCAGATTACATTTTTATCAGGTAATTAATATGACAGTTCGTAGGCAATAATATTTGTATGTGGAGATTTTTTCATCCATCGCACAGATGGCATTATTTACAAAAATCGATTAAAAACAGTAAAATTCATAAAATCGATTTATTAAAAGTCGATGTTTACCATTAATAAAATCGATTAAAAAAGTAAAATTCATAAAATCGATTTATTTAAAATCGATGTTTATCAGTAATAATATTATTATATAAAAAAACTCGATAACAAGAATAAGAAAAATATTGATTAAAAAAATCGATACATTTTTGACTTCCCTAGTTCTGAACATGGCTTGGTTTGTAAATAAAACAAAGGTTTTTGAGGCGGAAATTTCTAAGGAGAATGCATTGCACTACGACTCACTTGTTTTTCAGAAATCTTGACGAACATTTTTCGTAGATTGAAATTACAGTGGAAAGCAAATTAAGTCAAATGCTAAGTATTTCTAAGAAAACATTTCGAGTTAAGCGATTTCGAAAAATTGAATGTTTTAAAAAAAAAAATTTATGAATATCTGCAAAATGAAACCCAGAACAAAATATACTATCTAAAATCACAAATTTTTATTTTTACATTGACACTATACTTAAAGCAATTTAAAACAGAAAATAAATTTAAATCTGGCCATCTTACTTCTTTATTAAGTGTCGCTTCCATTCGTGTGCAACATCAGCACACTTTGTCGTTATGGCCAAACGAACTTCCCGTTCACTACAATTCATTCGCTGTCGCACACAACAAATGATATCGGCCACCTTTAGGGGATCTAACTGTCGCTTCAATTTCCGCCTGCCATACAGCGTGTGTGTTAAAAGTATCTCTCGATCGAATACCAGCACCAGCAGCTGTCGCGTAGCTACCGTAATAGAGAACCAGCGGATGTTTTCAAAACTCCGCCTCAGCACCCTTGTACCATTGGGACCTAGTTTTACGAACTCCTCCTCGGCTACGGCGGACAGGTAAACATTTTCGACATTACCATTTCGTAATGGCAGATTTACTGTGGATGGTATCATCAATTCCATTTTAAAATTTGCACCTATCGGTTTGTTCAAAAATTCGTTCCATTTTTGAACTTCGCAGCCATCCAAAATTGGTGTTGTGTTGTCTAGTTTTGGTTTTGTAAAAGCACCGCATGCTGGTGCAACGTGAAAATTACTCGGAAGTGTAGTATTTTGGAATATATCTTTTCTAACCCAAATTTTTGCCATTTTTAAGATTATACCACAACTGTGTGATGATTGAATATACTCTGCAGCGAAAATGCAGAGAGTAATGAGTTTTCTACATTTTTGGTAGGTACATAATTAGTTGAGTAGGTAGTGGCGAATAATTATTTGACAAAAAAATCTTGCAACAAAATCAGTGTGCCTGTGAAGCAGGTAAAAATAGCACAATGTTCAATATTGGTAGTCGGTCATTCAAGGTCACAAAAGTTGTTTACACTTTTAATTAGTTTCAATAGGCAAAAATATGTGTACCTTGAATTTATAATTTTGAAAAGATACTGACATGCGCAATTACCTAAATCACAAAGAAATTCAGCTGCAAGTTTTACTTTTACAAAACCTTCATTGGTAAAACAAAACAAATGAAGGAAAAATCTGAAAATGCCGTGGAAGTGAGAAAATAATGACATTAAAACGGTTTTTCCAATACATTTAAGTATTTCCTTAGGTAAACACTTGTGGGATTCTAAGATTCTGTGCAAAAAGATACTTTCGTTATTGAATATGTAAATACCCAAATTGTCCTCAAATCTTAACTCGAATATACAGAAATATCGATAATTTTTTTTATTTAAACGGAAGTTTTTCTTTATGGTTATGAAACCTTGAGAAGGCCAACAGTTATCATGGTACTATACTCGTATGCAATATAAACTGGAGATTTTGAAATAAATTCGTAATCATTAATCGCACAGTTCAAAATAAATAAAATTATATTTAAATGGTTGTAAAGAAGTTTCATGTGCAGTAAATTAAGTAAAATATCATTAACCCTAACTGGTGATACTTCGGTGGAATTGCCAAATAATCGCACTGAGTAAAATATGTTGCTAAAAAAAATTATGAATATATACACAAAGATTTGAATTCTATTGGAAAAATAAATTCATAGTTTTGCTATAAAATAATTTGTTTACATATTGCGAAAAACTATGGTTTAATGTATTTCATTTATTTTGAGATAAATAATTAAATTAAATAAACATTAAGGCAAAGGCCCTCGTTTCTACAAAATAAAAATTTAAATTAAATAAATTGATTGTAATAGTTGTAACAAAAAACAAGTAAAAAAAGCTATCTTCGGCTGTACTTTTCATGGAGGGAAGAACTGTATGGAAGTTAAATGTTATGCTAAATTTAGAAACGGTTTTCTGTCATCCCTTGTCAAGTTTGGTTTTAAGACAAACCGGTTTCGGTGTTGTGCCATCTTCAGTGTCGTTTTTCGTTCATACATATGTATGTTACATTTTTTCGATATTAATAATTTTAACTGTGCGAAATTTCAAGACTTTAGTTGATTAAATGAAGGAGTTATGGGCCAAAATGCAATACCTGAACAATCGGCTCCTATATACATACGTTATAGTCGTCCGATCTGGCCGGTTTCGACAAAAAAGCACCTGACTGCCAAGACGGACAGAAAGATATGGCTAAATCGACTCAGCTCGTCACCCTGATCATTTCGGTATATTTTTTGATGGGTCTAACTCTTATCCATCTGGTACTTACAAACATCGGACCAAACTTAATATACCATTTCTATGAAACGTATAATAAAAATATAGAGTTGTTGGTAACCTCCATCCACAGGTTCCAATTAAAGTTAATGGAGTTCAAGGAATAAAATATATTCACAGAACTTTAAATTAAAGGGTACATCGATTTTTATGACACGTATCAAGTTTATTGAAAATTTTGAGACGCTAACTTACCGAAAACTATGTTTAAAAGCTTTTAACCTAAAACTTAAAACTAAAAAAATATGTTTAAAAGTTAAGTTAAATATTAATTCTTAAATCAAGAAATGAACCTGGTAAGAACATTATCTAAATTCAACAGAAAACGAACTGCTAGTGCAACTACTCGTATAAGGGTTGATAAAAAGTACCTAACGACGGAATATTAATATTCACACTCTCTACGATTGTTCTACGAGTATTTTGATAAAAATATTGCCTTCATTTATTTCGAAATCGAAAAATATTTAGAGGTTGCTTAAAGATGCCAAAGTTTTCTATATTTGCAATAGACAAACTTTAACTCCTTCTAAGAGACTTCAAAACAAAATATACAATTGTTTAATTATTTTTTTATTATTAATTATGCGTTATGGATTCCCAAAACCGCAAAAAAAAAATTAGGTTTGAGGTTCAACGAATAGAAATGATTTTTTCTCATGATGAAGCTCGGCCAAACACATTTATACATATTTTGGCCACCCAAGCGTATGTAGTCACTCACAAATTTGCAATCTAAAACCCTTTTCTATTAAGTGGTAGTTTTTTTTTTTGCTTTATTCCCGAACTATTGAACTCACAAATAGTAAATAGTACAAAAAAAATTGTCGAAATTGTGAAAGAAAAGAGCCAACGGTTTGCATTGCAAGACTTTGAAGATACGATAATTTCAGTTTATTGTAAATACTTACCCAATATTTGGTCTATAAATAAGTAAGAGTGTTCTTTTTAAATTTATTCAACTAAAAATATAATATACGGATTGAAAGAATTTAAATTAATAATTTGTATAGAAAAATAAAATTACTTTGGACGGTGAAACCGGTAATAGATAAGATAATTTGATCCCACTTGAATGAGAGTGCCCTGCAAACAAACACAAACAACCTTTTGGAAAAACCCAAAACAGAGTTATCACAATTTGAGAAACAACATCAAGCCAATCACTGAAACTGAAATACATCTTAACATAAACAATTTTATAAATGTTCGTTATTTTTCTGTTGGCCTAGTAAATGTTAATAATTTACAATTTTATTGAGCTCAAGGCCTTGAATCAATTTTATATATTTTTAAATATTCACAATTTATGAAAACAAATTTCTTTCATTCAATTTCCATTAATTTTTAATTAATATATAGTTCATTTCATAATAAAAGCTATTGAAACCAAAGTTTTAAGTTTTATACAACACTTAGAAAAATAAAAGATTTTAAACTTGAGTATGCATTTTTGTAGCTTTCACAATTTATGGCGAGAAAGTGCAAGTAATTACTTAAATTTTTTTACTAACGCTATCCCCAATTTTTCCTCGGCACTCGGAATATTTAATCAGCCAAGCCAAGAATCTATTGGAAAATAGTTGAAACTTTGTTGAATTTCCTTTTAATTTACTACAAAGTCGTATATGATTTGCTAGTGAATTATAGAAATTAAATAATCAAATAAAAGACAAATTAAATTTTCAATGTCTGTCAATATGTGATGACCTCACTATTAACTTAAATATTTGTGTATTTACGTATTTAGGTGTGCATTCCTATTTATGTACATTTGCTTAGTTATATGAAGAACAAGAACACATTAAATTATATGCTTAAATTATTTTCATATAAATTATTCTCTCACAAATTATGCACTCAATATAAAACATGAAACATGTAAATTTTATTATCCTTTACATTTGCTATGACAAACTCATTGCATTTCGTCCTTCGAAATATTGATATGGTTTCCATGTAAAATAGCTCCAGGTATTCAATATCATTTGTCCTTTCGTTTTACTTATTTTCTTTTTAGGCACTACAAAAACTCTCAAACATTTGCATTTAAAATTCAGTTAGAGGAATATAAATAAGAGTTTAAATGTTGCATAAATATTTAACGAGCAATTGAATTAACTGAAAGAGGATTTAAATACAATAAAATTATCAATAGTGGTGAAGTAGAAGCATATAGCCTGCGGCTATTTACGTGATTGCATTTATGAAATTTATTGCTTTCGCAAATGCAATCCGGTATTTAGTTGTAATTGCAATAAATGTCTGTAAATTGGCAAATGCGCTATATTTGATTAATTCATCAGTATGCGGAAGTGTGATCGTATTATGTACGAGTACACCCAGACAAAAAAAAAATTAAATTTATAATAACGCCACCAATTTTCATTAAAATGTCGAATCCGTTTGGTTGAATATTTAGTACAAGTTTCAAGTTGATAAATATTACGCTCGAATTTCGAGAATATACTTTTTTTGCCGCATCAACTTCCGTACAAAATTTATTTGGTATGCAAAAAAAACCGAACAACCTCGGTAAAAATGTTAAAACTCAGCGGTTATTTTTATTTTCTTGAAATGTACACTTTTTTATTATTCACAAATTAAATGGGCCACAGAACTGGATACTCAGAAAAATTATTAACTCTTTTAAAATTCGATTTTGATGAAAATGTGCTAAGTTATAACAAGTTTTTTATAAGGTTTTAAACATAGGTTTCGCTTGAAAATGAACAATAGTTTATTTGGAACTTTTTTGTTTTCGGCCTTATACATTTTTTAATAATGAACAATTTTATTGAGCTCGAGGCCAGTTTTATTGAAGATGTAATTTGGTAAAAACAACAACAGTTTTTTAAATGGTAGAAGTTAAAGTACTATAATACCTAATCTTTAAGTAAATTATTTTCGTTTCGAACGTACAAAAATGAATACTACTAGAAAAAAAAGAGAGCCAAACAACATCGGATGACTTCTTTTGGCCCACCTTGTATTATCGTAGAAGTCCCATGTTATGGAAGATGCTACCGAAGGAAGACCGATTAAGAAAATCAAACATTTTAGGAATGTTACTAGTAGAGCACTCATTCGCTATTTGGAATTGCGCATAACTTCATTCCCTATTTATGTGGACCTGTAATTCCTAGGCTGCTTGTGGGATTATATCTATGAGAGTAATTTTCGCACGTTGCATGTCGCAAGTATCAGCTAGCTCCCTTTCTAGTGCTTGAGTTTTGGTCTCGCCCAAGGTAGATCTAACAGGTAACCGCAGTAGGGATATTGCAACCCTGCCTGGTTTTTTGATATACCTTTATTGTCAATAATATAATTTTAGCGCTTACACTATATAGCTCACTGTTTGGCCGAGATCCTCCTACCATTTGTGGTGTGCGTCTATATATTATACCGCAAATGAAGGGACTTACAGTTTTGTGCCGACTCCGAACGGCAGATGTATTTAATAAGAAGCTATTTAATGGCAGAAACACCCTCGGAGGTTTGCCATTGCCTGCCGTGGGGTGACCGCTGTTAGCAAAATATTTTTCTATCATTAAGATTTTGCTTGCCCTGACTGATATTCGAACCTCGAACTCACTGGCATATCAAGTTATAGCAAGCACCGCTACCAACTCGATCACAGCGGCCAGAAAGAACTATCAAATCAGTCTTATGAAAACAAAATTTGACAATTCACAAATTCAATTCATACCAAATAAGTAAATGAAAAATGTATATTTTTATTTTAGAACTTAATGTTTAAGTATTGGAAAAGAGTTAATCATCAAGTGTACCGGTTTAGCGTCAGCAACCAAATCACAGTTTGCGAAATGGTATATTGACACTACATTGCTTGCGTGAACGTTCTGCCACATGCCCTCTTCCTAACAATCCTTTGGTGTGGCTCTTGCGACACTTTTAAGAAAGAAACTTCGCCTTTTAAGAGCCGTTCTTTGTAGATAACGCACTTTTCAAACTCTGTTCTAGTCGGGCACAAATGAAGAACACAAATATACAAAATATTCATTAATTTGTTGAGCAAAATGCACAATATACTTTTTCACTAAAAAGCACGAATCAGATGGAAGAAATGTTTTTTTGTTTTTATTAAATGAAAACAAAGTTTGACATTTAAAATAAACGAAAAAAACCAAATTATCAATTCTACTGAGGTTACCTGTTAAATCTGCCTTGGTCTAGCCTCTTTAAAAAATAGGCGGCATTATAACTCGGTGGAGAGCACAATTTGGTACATGTGGAAGCCCAAATTGTTTTTTCACACCAATCAGGTAACCAGTAAGCAATCTAAGATAGATCTAAGTAGAGGTATGCACTGCGACCGATAGGTCTATTGTGCCCTCAAAGCTCATTACAAAACTTCAACTAGCCCCAAGACCTCCAGAAAACTCAGGACGGTCTAAGTTTGGCGGTATTAAATACACCCATGTCCTTCCTGGCGAAGAGATATTTAAATTTTTGACCCCTTCCAAGGCTTCTTACCGCTCCTCAGTACATACTCTGTTCTGAGTTGACGAAATATAATTTAAAAAGCAGCTTTCAAACCTTTTTCAAGGTCAAATGACGTCTTGTTCAGTGACGCAAAATTTTTCCGTGGCAATGATAACTAGGTCGTCTACGTACCCGGAGAGTTTGTAACCACTTTCTTGAAGTTTGCTTAAGAGGTCTTCTATTACTAGAAGCCAGAGAAAGATAGGAATAACATATTCCCCCGCATAATCAGAACTGTAGTGAACGACGAACAAGTGCAAGTTTATGGCGCTCGCCGTTTTGTTCTTGACCAACTCTTCCTGTCTCCTATTATCTCCTTTTACATCGTGATAAGAATATTTTCCGTACCGCTTCATACATATGTTCTTATTTCCCTTATCAAATGATTGTAAATACATGAAGTATCTATGTATGTATACATATGTGCAATGATTAATGACAACACCACTCGAATCGTCATTATACAGGCAAATAAACTGCTACTCAAAGACAAAGAACAGCAACAAAGCCAAGTTAATTGTCATAATTTGGCAGTCATGATTATTACTTGCATTGTTTCAACATTTCGCTTCTCTTTATTGTAATTATTGTCATGGCTGATAATTTTATTGAAAAAGTGTGAAATTATGACTCAAAATACCAAAGCTCAGTTAATTGTTATTGTATTGGTTAGCGGGGAAATCTCCAACTAAATACCGCCATTAATTACTAATCTCGAATGTTGCAATCAATTTGTGTTTAATTGTACGTATGGATTAGACATGTCAATCCCGGGATCCCGGACTTTTTTAACTCCCGAATATCCCGGGATCATTCTATTTAAATAAAGAAGTCGACACACACCATCTCTTTGTCGATTTTAAAGCCGCTTTTGACAGCACGAATAGAAGCTTCCTGTACGACGCCATGGCTAAATTTGGAATCCCTGCTAAATTAAGCCGGCTATGTAGAGTGAAGTTGAGCACAACTTTTAGCTCCGTCCAAGTTGGGAAGAACCTCTCCGAGCCGGTCGAGACCCAACGAGGTTTTATACAAGGCGACTCACTTTTGTGCAACTTCTTCAATCTGATGCTGGAATCCGTAATAAGAGCTGCCAATCTGAATCGCAGTGGCACTATTTATAACAAAAGTACGATGCGGCTGGCGTATGCGGATGATATTGACATCATTGGAGGTTGGTCTTGCATTGAACGAGGACAAAACAAAGTATCTTGTGACAACAAACAGAAAATCCTCGCCGCTTTCTGTTGGCAGTTACAACTTTGAAGAAGTCAAGGATTTCGTATAACTTGGATCCATCATTAATACCACCAATAACGTCAGCCTTGAAATCAAGCGCAGAATATCACTGGCCAACAGGTGCTACTTTGTGCTCGGTAGGCATTTGAAAAGCAGAGCCCTTTCTCGACGAACGAAAATCTCGCTCTACAATGTTCCTGTTCGCGTTAACGACGAGTACCGAAGAAGATGGAATGATGAACTGTATGAGCTGTATATTTATATGGACATAGTCAAGCGTATAAAAATTCAACAACTGCGCTGGCTTGGACATGTCGTTCGTACGAATGATGCTGCTCTGGTGAAAAAATTGTTCATGGGTGAACAACGGAGGCAAGGACGTCCACGAATACACTGTAAAGAGCAAGTGCAGAATGAGCTGTATTGACTTGGTGTGAATAATTGGTGAACCCGAAGGAGAGAGAGAAGTGGCGAAGCTTTTTGGTCTCGGCCCAAACCGACAAACGGTTTTAGCGCCATAAAAGAATAATAGGTCTATTCAAATCCCTGAATTGCAGAAAACAGGCATTTAATTTTTTAATTTTGTATCATTCATAAAAATTTCCATTTCAAGGGCAAAAAAAAAACCTTTGGATAATTCACAATCGGCTTGTAAACTCCCTAAAGGCTTTGTTTTGCCCTTTGAGAGCGATGTTAATAGAAATAACGACGAGGTGCTTGAAGTGGATAAGGCAGAAAGTCACAAAGATGAATTGCATCAAGTTTTAACGAGCAGCTCGAGCAGTGTCCAATAAAAGCCAAGCCTTCCTTGGTAAACAAAATTGATAGTTTTTATTATGAGGCGATAAAGGCTTTGTCTTACAGATATCATTTAACTTATTGCCGACAATGAGGCGCAGCACTGCAGATTTTAAATAGAACAAACTTAGGTCCAGGTTGGAGGATAACACACTTAAGGCTTGAATTACTTTAAGATTGAATTTTTATCAATATAAGGAATAATTCTGCCTCGCTCAAAATGGAGTGTGTGATTTGTTTGAATTTTTAGCATTTTTTTTTTACTAAATGGTTATATGTAAAATATTTAACATTGGTCTGAAACACTGATTAAAAATAATTTTACTTCAGGTTGGGGGATTTTGCTTCTGTACCAAATATGTATGAATATTTGTACTTGAAGTATAAATTATTTTGTATGTGTGTCAAATTTTACGTTTATTTCTTTTTTGTTCTTTAAAAGACCAATAATTACATACAGGAATTACAACAAATCGTCTTCTCTATTATGTATATTTATTATATTAGCGTTGTTTTGTACACTTCTATAAAACAACGATTACTGACGTGTTACATTTTTTGACAAATTAAAATTTATGTATAAAAACTTCGTGAAATTCGGCATGCCGGGATTGTCCCGGGATTTTGTTTTCAAATCTCGAAAATCCCGGGATCAATAAAATACCAAAAATTGACATCCCTAGTATGTATGGATGTAAGTACATTTTGTATATTATTTGTGTTTGTTTAGTGATTAATGGTTGAGTGCTAAGGAGTGTGGCTGTGGGCGGCGTGCTGTTCTACAAATCAACAATGTTAGCGGAAAATAAAAGTCGGAAGTGTTTTTTTGTTGGTCATAAACACTAAATGCAGTAAAAACATGTGTTTATTGCAGATGTGGGATTATTGTGAATTTGAATGTTAAATTTTATATAATATATTCGATAAATACAATGAAATGCATACATTTTTGGCAAAAAAGAAAATAACAAACTAATCGATACAAACGGAACGCATTGATTTGTGTACGCTTCACTTCGCATAAGGAAATAAAAAAATGCGCTGCGAAATAAGATTGTAAAGGCGAATTTTCTATATTTAAGTCCACAACTAATTATAATATAACAAATTTTTTAGTTTTTTGCCAAACATTTTAAATATCTGATTTTGAGAAAAAACACAATATGCCTTTGCCAGGCAAAAAGGCGCTAACTTAGCTTCCTGTGATATTAATGTATTACATTTTTTTTTAATTTGAAAAAAGTTATTTAAAACATTTCAAGGAAGAAAATTCGAGGCATTGTAGAAAAACCAATAGAAAAAAATCTATAGAAATGAATAAAACTACTTTTGTTTCAACTATCAAGAAGAGTAAGTATTGAAAACTAACAATTCACCTGAGAATAGTTTATGGAAGATATTTTATAATTTTATTGAGCTCAAGGCCAGTTTATGGAAGATTTGTTAGTGAAATAACAACAACAGTTTTTAATGGTTGAAGTTATATTACTATTTCGGAAATCACCACATTTCCTCATCAGACTTCTTTTTGATTATTAAATTAAATTATTTTTAATTTAATTTTTCATAACCACTTCTCTCAGGCTTGAACCCGGGAGCTCGGAGTTGCAGAGCCAATACGCTACCTATTGTGCTACGCTAGCCGAGTTGGCTGTTGTGTTTATTTCATCTTCCTTAAACAAACCAACTACAAACAAGAGCAACTGATCTGCCGCTATTTAACTTGTTTGTGTGGTTGTTGTTTGTGTTTTTTATTTTTGCAAATTCTGTATTATATGCATTTTTAAGGCGTGCTCATCCTTGTCTACAATGTTTGTTCATTTTGTTGTTGTTTTTTCACTAACAAATCTTCCATAAACTGGCCTTGAGCTCAATAAAATTATAAAATATTAACATTTTACTAGGCCAACAGAAAAATGAAGAAACATTTATGGAAGATTTTATTAAGAAAAAAAAAACAACAAAAATTTTAACAAATTTATTGAAAAATAACTTATTATAAATATTTATACTATTATGTTCTTCAAAGCTTCCAAAAGTTTTATACGAAACATTTTTTCTTCGGCACTTTCTTCTTCACGATCTGCTGAGCACCACATAATAATCATTTCGGGTATGGTGCTGGACCATGTCAAGATAATTTCAAGTATATTTCAATAACATTTCAGCACTAGGTCGCAACCGTTTCGAGATTAGAGATCTTATTGGGTCAAGTTCACAATATTTTCATAATGAATTCAAGAGTTTTTTTGAGATTAGTTCCCTTTCAGTTATTGAGTTTTTACTCATTTCAAAAAGGTCTAGCAAGAATTTTTTAAAAATATCGCAAATCCACAGAACATATTTTTACCTACATAAATATTGGCGTCCACAAAAGTGTAAAAATTTTTCTTAGCTTCAGCAACATGTTGCCAAAGAAAATGTTGCTATTCCAAATTGTAGCGGTGACCAAACTGTTCTACGAACTGTATGCTGTTTGCTGATTTCAAAAATTGAGAAACACCAGCAGAGAGCACAAACAAACATAGATTGGGGCATTTTTGAAAAGAGCAAAACCAAGGGTATAACAAATATGGATAAGTGAGTGAGAGCGTTTGCTGATACCACAAACATGTGGTGCGCGCTCCCCTCATACCCCACAAAACAAAGGAATATATACAAAGAACGTGCAATATAATCTGTTTTGTTTTCGTGGCATGGCAGAGAGTGATAATAAGAAATATAAAATCAGCAGTGGATGTGTGCTGGTGTTTCCTCCAAGAGCGTCCATGTTGCGATACTTTCTGTTTACAAAGTGACTGCGGCTAGCGGTAAGCAAACAAGGCGAATTTAAATAAGGTGGTAGCGATTATACAATTAAAATGCTTTGGTGGGACTTGGAGGCAAAAATGTAGATCCCGCTAGGTATCAACTTGGAATTAATTCGGGTTACTTTAAGGTTTAATTTACAAATAGTTCGGTACGAAAATAGTTTGGCACCAGCTATGGGGGTTTTCGCGGCCAGTTAGGAAACAGTTCGGGTTCAGTTTGGCACTCTTTCGGAATTCTACACTTTTAAATCACAATAAGCAAATACAAATTTTGTCTTATTCCTTATTTACATAGTTTAAAATCGGCAGGGATCCACTATATTAGCATCACAGCAAAATATCTTATTTCCTCAGCTTAGTTTTTTAAATTTTTTTTCCTTTTTGACAATTTTGTATCTATCAACTGATTAATCAACACCACCTTCTATGAGTTCGTCTTGTAAGCAAACACTAAAATTGAGTGGATGCTGAGAGCCAGAGTAAGTTTACTTCTCAATTGCAGAGAAGCGCAAAAATATAGGTATAAAATATAATAATACAAATATTAAAATAAAAAACAAACACAACACCAACAATTCCAACAACACACGGCCGAATAACATTCATGCGCTCGCTCGCTTATAAGACAACAACGAGTGAGTGCGTGCGTGTGTGAGTGAGCGCAATGCCGAAGGCCATTGCTGGGAAGGCAGTATGCTGTGGGAGTGGGTGTGGAGCAAGGTGGGCAGTTAGGCAGCAGCGGCAAGTCAGAGTGTGGATACCACTGCAAGCAATGCGGTGGCAGCAGCAGAAGCAGCAGCAACAGCGCCAGCGCCAGTAGCAAAGCAACGATAAGCTTTGTCATAAGTTGTGCCATTACTGCAGTGTTAAAAATTCAGTCGAAAAGCTACTCTTTTAGTGTGTGGCCGCTCCACAGAAACTACGAGATACTACGCGAGTTCAACGCGAAAGAAGCACCAACATATACTACATTTAATATTTAACAACACACTCGCTCTGCGCTTAGCAGCGGTTCGGGAGGGTGATTTGTGATTATTGTATTTAGTGAAATAAATTTCGAATATCTGCGAAAAGTTTTGTACAAACAACGCTTAAAATATCCAAAATCTACTAAAAACAACAGTGAAAAGTCGATGTCAATTGATACGTGTGCCAAATAGCAACAACAACGACGCATACATTTGTATGTGTCATGAATGAGCGAGTGCGTGCATACGAAGTGCGATGTTAAAAAGCCGGAGAGGAAGAGCAAAAGAGAGCAAGTGAGAGAGAGAGAGATAGTGCGCGGGATTACTTGTATTATTCGTAACGAAACGCAGCGATTGTTTCACTAGAAATTGGCTCAAAAGCTAAAGAAAAAAATCTATTATTTTTTATTTAAAGTTGTTTGCACGCCAGTGTGAAATTAAAATCGAGAATTTGCAATTTCATAGATTTCGTTTGTCGTTTTGGCTATAAGAAAGCCACCATTGTGGTGATAAAACAATATTAACGAAAGAGATTAGAAAAATCTACACAAATTTGTTTGCGGTCAAACGTCGTCGAACGCAAACGAATATTCGCAAAAATTTACGACAACCATCGGTACGAGCGTGTGTGTGTGTGTGTGTGTATTCGCTCGCCGCACAGGTGCAAATGTACGCGCGTACTCAAGCCTATGGACTCATACACCTACATACATACCAATGTATATAAAATGATGTGTGTGTGTTTGTTTGCCTAGAAGTTGCCAACGCAAAGTGGCAAAGCAAGCAAATAATCAACCAGTCGGCCAACTCATGGCTGTAACTAACCTATACACGTTCATATGTACATATGCATGTATGCATGTATTTATGTAAGTATGTGTGTATGAAACAAAATTATTGCCCAATTTGTTGCTTCATCGCGACGCACAGAAGCTAAAATCCAGTTAAACCTATTGCTTACCAGACATACTACAATACAGAAATAGTTAGTAACGAGTTCGAGTCTTGAAAGTATCTCATAGATACAATATTTGCGAAACCTCGAATCAATAGTGTATTGTGATATTGTTTTTGTTGTTCGTTCGTTTTCCTTTTTTTAAATCGACAAAACGGGAGAAAATCAATAGTGAAATAAAAATAAAATTCGTTTACCGAGTGTATTTAAAATGTAGAAAGTGAGGTGAGTGAGTTACAAACGGGTATTTACATATGTATAAGTATGTACATACATATGTAGATATATGTATGTGCGTGTGAGCAAAGAAAGTGTCAAACAAAACAAAGCCGCCAATAAAAGTAATTTCAAACTCGAAGAAAACTTTTTCTTAGTGCCAAGCGATCGACGTGAAATTCATTGCAAAGTGCAGGGAGAAAGCGTTGCTGCAACACCCATAAAGCGGCAATCAAAGCAGACGACGTGAAACAGCAAACAACAACACGCAACGAAGTTAATGCGTACATATGATGAATGCATGCCTGAACATACATACATATGTACATATGTAGATGTAAAGCGAGGCACGAAACAAAATACGATTAAAGCGAAATGTTTCGATAACTAAGTGGTGCAAAAATTAAATTTAAAAGCAATAAAAAGCTGGCATAATACCTAAGAAATCTCTTACAAATATTATATTTAAATTAAAATTGTTTAAAATTTAAACATTTTTACTACATATGGAGTAGTATTTAGTTGAAAACCCATTAAAAAATCATTATTAATAAACCGTTACCATAATAACAGATCAATAAAATAAATTCTTTAGAAAGTCGGTAAAGTAATTAAATTAAAATTTTTTCGGAAAATAACTTGCAAAAATTATTTACATGACCGCTCAAAAGTGATTTAAGATCAACTAAATTGAAGCAAGCTGATAACAACGTTGGAGAAATACTTTCAATAAAAAAGGTAGGAGTGCCAATAAATTTTCACTAAACATATAAAGGAATATTTAGTGAAGTAATAATAAGACTTAGCCCCGAATGCAGTAAGCAGTCAGTTGGCATTCATTAGATTCAAACAATATAAAAACAAAAGAAAAAAACGTGAAAGCGAGAAAAAGCAATAATCTCTAGCTCATTTTAAGACTTAAGATGATACCAAGTTACTGAAGAAAATAATTAATAAAGTTTTTTGGTTGCTGCATGGTAACTATGTTCAACAAATTATCGTTATCGTCATCCGCATCAGTTGGTGGATACAAAAATTTAAGAAATAAATAGAAAAAATTAATTATAGACACAATTTATCTAATTCTATTAACTTCTACTTTAAAGTTGTCACTAACCGCTAAGTATTTTCTATATACATAAGTACGCTACGGGATACAACATTTAAATGGAAAATTATGACTGATTGTTTTTCTCTTATCTAATTTGTAATAATTTTCTACTAAAATTTGGTTATTCTCTAACAAAGGCAATATAAACTAAAATTTTCAATTTATAATAATTAAACAAAACAAAACAAATTTAGGGTTTTAGTACGCATTTTTATGGTCCAAAAAATTAACGCGTATAAGTTTCATTTCGTTCAAATTGGCCGCTGAGTTTTGAGATTTTTTTTTCGAGGGTATTGCTTTCTTTTTCCATTCAAAAATAAATTTGGTTCAAACTTTATTTTAACGAATTGCACTGCACCTTACTTAATATTTATGACCTACAAATTTGCATAATCCAAAATATTCTATCATCATAATTTTACAGTAAGATTCTTTATTGGAATTTTTATAAATTTAAATTTTGCAAAAAATTGAAAATATTGGAATTTAGATAAAGGAAAAATAAATAGTCAAAACTTGTTAAAAGTTTCGAGACTTAAATTCGCCATTCAATTCGATTCGACGGCGCGCCGGCGGTCTTGTGAATTTGTTCGCATGAACTCAAATTAATGACTAATCAAAGTCGTACTTTTTCATACAAAACGGAGAGTAAGTAAGAAAGGAAAATACAATTGTTTTTCAATGTCTGCAATCGGAATTTAAGCACTTGATTGAGCTAAAAACTGCACTCTTAAAACATTTCAAGCACTCTCCTTGAAAATTTGTCAAAATGAACCACTATCATTAAATTCGACATAATAATGTATTTAGATATGAATGTGCGTACTTCGTTTTTTATTACTTTCCTGGCATCTGTTTTCTTTGGTACTTACAACATTTCTTAATTGAGTTTATTGCAAAACTGTACGCTGTTGGCGTTCAAAGTCGACTTCTTAAAGAAATTTCTTTAATTTTTTGTTATGTCTAACAGTCATTCTCAACGTCTATCGTTTGATATTTACTTCTTACTTTGGTCATTGTTCGACATACGTTTTTGGTTAACATTTTCCGTTTTTCTCGTTTTACTTGTTTCAGTCGTTTGCTTTTTGCTTCGCTTTGACGTCCACCAATTTGATTTTGACGGTTTTTTACTTTTATGCTTCGCATGTGTTGCTTTCGACAACAATTCGCACTTGATCGTAATTTGCCTTTTTTTACAAAAATAAATTATCGAAAAATCGCTGGTTGAGAGTAACCTTCTTTTGAGTCTTTATACTATTTCGCTCGCTGTGTTGCTAATGACTCAGTTTAATGTGGTTTTTTTTGAAAGTTTTGGCGGTATAATTCATTTTCCATATGGCAATTTTTTTATTCATATAAGTATTCATAACCTAATATTTCGTTGAAGTTTACATCTTCATCTCGCATTTATCGACAAGGTACTTTTTTAAGGCCCAGAAAGCTGTCTGACATTTTCAACTTTGTCAACAAATTGCAAATGTGTGGTAATTTGCTTTTTCATTTAATTGTATATAATATATACATATGTATACATTTTTCAAAAAAATTCATACGATTGAACTTGGCTATTAAAGAAGGTATGTCAAGCAATGTGAATCTGACAAGAACTTAAACGTTTTGTCTTTGGTAACATGACAATTCAACTCACTAGAAACGCATCAATGATTATCGGAGTAAAGTATTACAAGTCAGACCTGTCACCATTTATGTGGAACCTGCAAACATAACAGATTTAATTAAAGATCTTGAAAAAAAGAGAAATCAGCGGTTGTTCATTCTGTAAGAATGCAAACGGTTGCCGGAAATATTGCTATGTTTAAAGTAAAACGGTGTAAAACACTGCCCGAACGGCAGTTGTATTTTTTCTGGGCACAAATACACTCGGATATTTTCCACTTTTATAATGTTTTAGATTTCACTAGCACCACCTTTGATTCGAATCTTGGATCTCAGCGGCATTCCGATTTTTGGCACGCGCCGCTAGACACTTGACAACAGCGGCCGCAGGAAAAGGAAAACATTATTTAAAAACCCTTACCTATTGTTACGAGTAGAAGTGTTTTTTTTACAATTTTTTTATAAATGAGGAAAATACTCCAAATTTTGTGGAAAGATAAATACGACTATTCTGAAACCTGGCTAAGTGCAAAAAAAAAAAACAATTCAAAGTCTTAATAATGATTAGGTTTACTGTAGTACTTGAGAAAAGGTATAATTGCAAGATTTTCTTTGATATATGTACGCAGTTATCTATTATTTGGGATTAAGATATATTTTTGATGAACAAATTAATTTTTCCAAACTGGTTGGTGATTACTGGCTTTTTAATTTAAGTAAATTTTTTATTTCTGAATAAATAAATTTATCGTACCTCTGTTGTTATGCTGTATTTTGTAATGAGCAGGTGTTTTTTCTATACCGTCAAATAAAGTGTTAATTAAGCGCGATGAAATCTGCCTGCTACTAACACATTAATATGTGTTTATTTAATTTTAGGTTCTTTCTACTCCCACAATTTTAACGTATGTAAATTATTAGCTGCGAGAGGTAGAACTTACTGTCAAATAAATTGGAAAAAAAACTATTCAAAAAAAATGTATCAATTTGAATGTCACTAAAGTCTTGCAGAATATCTTTAGAAAAATCATTACACATACTCGTATTTTCCGACCATTGAAAATAAAATAGCCAAATAACGACATTAGCTCCAACGTTAGGCTTTATCTACATCTATCTTAATGATATGTCTAATTATTTGTTATTCTCTAAGTTGTTATACTTAAAAGAAATCTATTTTAAGCTTCGATAAGTTATGAAATTAATTAATGCACACGCCCAACTCGTAAATCAACTGTTTTAGGTTCAATAGTTTCTATTTCCCTACACTTAAAACTAAGTAATTATACGTTTATTGGCATCAACGTGCTTTGCCACTTGATATTTGTGATATGCTTTTTCAAACTTGGAATTTACTAAATGACATTGATTAACTATTAAGATTATGTATATTTTATTTTCAAGAATGTGTAATTTCGCTAAACACAATTACACTTAAAATCTAGATAGTAGGGTTGATTGACTTATTAGTTTTGGGTTTGAAAAGAACTTTGTAAAGCTGATATATATTTAGTGTGAAGCATATGAATTGAATTATAGATTAAAGTGCGTATCGGAAAGTAGTTAGTAATTAACTTTTTTTAATGTACGAGTATGTAGAAAAAACGAATAAAATTAATGACAGCGGAAAAAGTTGTGTTGAAAAGGAAGGCATTCGCAGAATAAGAGTATAGTTGTTATATGTGTTTTTGAGTTCAATATGATTATCTACTATCTGTCCACACACCATTTAAAATTTAACTTGAGTTATTCGCTAATTGGGCGTTGAGGTACTTCATCGCCATTCTAACCTAAGCTAACCTAACCTAATCTATAGTTGTGCTCGTTTAACCTTTTAGAAAGTGAACAATGTAAAAGTAAACTAGTATAAACTCGATTTCTACATGGAAATTTACACAAAAAATTAACAATTTCATGCAAATCAATTTAATCGGACACAACATCCAAACTGATTGCTTTATCAATTTGACTGTAAGCGATTGTTGCGCTGCTCAAGCGTTCATTTCAGATGAACGTTTCAAGTGAGTGTTCCGTTCCTGTTTTCTTATGAATAAAAAAAAAAGAAAAATAACTAAACATAAAATCAAAAATAGCAATTCAAGTGTAAACACTTGAAACGTTAAATGTAATGTAAATGTTAACAAGACAAGGTGTGTGCACTCGTACACTTGTTTTAAAACCACGCAAATCGATTATATTTTTAAAACCTTGAGTACATTTGTACGTTTATACTCGTACATACACGAAAGTTGATGAGATTTGTGTTGCAGGCGTTCAGTCAACCAAAACGAATTTTTCACGCCACAAAAATGTATACAGTGGTGGCTTGATAATCCTTGCGTTAATTGCAATGGGACACTCGTTTTGTTTGGATTATGAAATTTCAACTAAGCACGAACCAATCGAATGGCCAGTTAGTCAATATGCTCGTTTAGAAACTCAAATATTTTTATCACAAATATACGAAATTTAGATTGAATTGAAATCTCACTGAGAAAGTGTGATTTGTTTTGTACTGCTGAAAAAAAGTTTTAATTGCTTAAAATACTTTTCGACTGTTCGAATTATCACGCCAGCCCTGTTTGTACTTATGTTAGTGCAAAATTATTCGCATCTTTTTCTTTTCTTATATGTCAGACCATGTAAAACACAACAAAGGTACAAAATATATAAGTATTTATATCTTAAAAATCAATAGCTCAAATTCCTATGAGTAAGTAGACATAGAGTGGCCGCTGTGGTCGAGTTGGTAGCGGTGCGTGCTATAACTTGATATGCCGGTGAGTTCGAGGTTCGAATCTCAGTCAGGGCAAACAAAATCTTAATAACAGAAAAAAGTTTTTTCTAATAGCGGTCACCCCTCGGCAGGCAATGGCAAACCTCCGAGGGTATTTCTGCCATGAAAAAGCTTCTCATTAAACACATCTGCCGTTCGGAGTCGGCACAAAACTGTAGGTCCCTCCATTTGTGGTATAATATCAAAGACGCACACCACAAATGGTAGGAGAAGCTCGGCCAAACACTGAGCTATATAGTGTACGCGCCAAAATTATTATATATATAAGTAGACATATGTTCAAATATATATTTCGAATACATTATCTCTTAGATGCACTTTACTCAGAACTTTGCATACCGCATGCATATTATTGATGGTCGGGTTTTTTTGAAAACAATATACAATTTTAACAAAGTTTCATAACCCATACATATGTATGGACATAAAGTATTTAAAATGGTGAAAGAAGTCACTGCGAATATAATAAATCTATAGTGACAAAACTCTCTCCACTGCTCCAGGTAGTATTTCGAAAATTCATCAGAATTCTAAGGCAGCATGCCTTGAGGTGCGGTGTTTCTAGAAAGTGAAGAAGAATAATTTTATTTATTCTTTTAATGAACCTGTGCAGTAATTTTAAGCAGCCTTTTGAATGCAGATATTATAGATTAGTTTGATTGGACTTCAAGTGAACGTGTGAATGCAAAATAATTTGGTGATTGTACTACGGAAGTCCAGGCCTCTCATCCAGAGTTGAAATATTGTTGAACATTTATGTGAAGATTAAAATTAAATTTCGGGTCCATTGTAATTCCAAGATCAACAAAGTTGAACACTTGTTCGAGGTTATGGTTACATATGTCATAAGAAGCTGGTTGAACTACTCTGCGAGAAAAGTATGTACATTACTTTACATTTTTTAAGGTTTAGTGGCATGTAATTTATTTCACACCAGTTAGTCATGCTATTTAAATCCGCTTGTAGTAAGGACCTTTCCTTAACAGAATGATACGATCTAAAAAGCTTTACATCATCAGCATACAATAAAATTTTTGAATAATTTATTACAGAAGGTAAGTCATTTATGAAAAGTAGAAACAGAATCGGACCAAGGTGAGTTCCTTGCGGGACCCCTGAAGAAACATAAATAATGTTTGAGGAACTATTTTTTAAAACGAACTCGTTGTGTTCTATCAATGAGGTAAGAAGACATCCAACGAAGGAGATTAGGTTGAAAACCAAGGAGATCGAGTTTACACCATTTGTGGTGTGGCTATTTATATGTATGTATTATACCAAAAATGGAGGGACCTACAGTTTTTTGCCAAACGGCAGATTTATTTAATGATACAATTTTTCATGGTGAAAATACCCTCGGATGTTTGCCAATACCTGCCGAGGGTAAACGCTATTAGAGAAACACTTTTTCTATGATTAAGATTTTCTTGCCATGACTGAGATTCGAACCTCGAACTCAGCGGCATATCGAGTTATATAGCACGCACCGCTACCAACTCGACCACAACTAAACAACCCAAAACTGGGTTGTCAAGGTTTTTTTAAAAATACCAACAAATGTACATTTGTATATAAGTTTGTACAACAATACGAGAATATATACATATGTATGTAAATGTTTGTGTTTGTAGGTGGTAATTAATACTAAACACCTAACCACACTAATTGCAACGTCATGACAGTGCCGCTTCGTCTCCATCATTTACATGCATACCAACATCTGTAATTATACGAAAACATTACACATTTGTAAGTGTAATTCATTGCATTTGCGATTTTAATCTACACTTTCATGAACCATAAGTTCACCCACAACAACGATTGCGGCATATGGAGCTGGACGCTGTTATTCCTTCAGCTTCATTTCAGCTTTCTTTGTTTATTATTATATTTTGTTGTAGTATGTTAACGCCTGCGCTTTCTCTTTCTCTCTCATCTTATTATCACTACGTCGAAATATACTCTCTCGTCACAAGCGCAACTGTTACTGAACAACTGTCAGTGTCATTGCAATGGCAGCACTAAAATGCAATCTAATAACCATTACCCCGTTCCGCAAGTACCCAGTGGCTTGGGTGGTAATTGAAAACTCCTACGCGCGGGTAAGCTGGTTACTGAGAGAGAAGGAGAGAAGAGGGTGTGATAAAGCAGAATGCAGGGTCTGCATCGCCACCCATTCAAATTGATGTACTAGTGAGTAGCACTTCTTCACTGTGCAACGCTGCGCTCTCTTTCACTGCCCTTCGTGTGCTATTTGCCTCTCTCTCAGTTGAGTAGACCCCTTCATACATATGTGTGTGCATTGTTCATGTGTTCAATGCGCGGTTGTTGGCTTTTATTGTTTCTAAAATACATTTTTTTTTTCTTCATTGAACTCACATTTGTTTGTCTCTCAGATCTCAGAACAGCTGTCATAGTCGGCCGCTGATTTCTAAGTATTTAATAATGTTATACGTTATGTGGCTGCTGTTTGTTTTGTTTTTAAGTTTGTCATTTATGCAAATTGTATTTTAGTGTTCAAGTGTGTGTGTGTGTGTGAATGTGTAAGTGAATGTTTATTTTCGTTGCCTTTATAGCCAATTGTCTAACTATGTTTTTGTTTAGGGAATTGGCTATTCGCATAAAATTTTGAAGATTTTCGATTAGCTTCAGTTTATGAACTGCAATTTGCATGAATTTTTGATAAAATCTGAAATTCTATTAATTTTATTTTGTCATCGGCACAATGCCACTTGTTCATTCCACATTTTCGCCTTTATGCATTAGTGTAAATTTTTGTTTGTTATTTTATTACGCATTTTGTGTGTTTTTTTCTAAATGTGCCTGCATTTTTATGCACCCGTTGACATTGAAATAGTTGGTGCTATCAGTGTGAGCGGTTGAATGTGCGTATCTGTGTGTGTGCGTATATGAATGTACATATGTATGTACATACATATATCTGTTAGGTTATTGCAATTGTTTGCTATTTTCATCTCATCCTACACTGTTGATACTATTGTCTTACTCGCGTTTTATTGCGGCTTCTCTCTTGTTGTTGCTTTGTACTCATATACATATGTACATACCTAGACTGGTTGCTATATTCTACTGTTAGCTTTAATGTGTTTATTTAATTATTTTAAATGCCAAAAAAAAACAAATCAAAAAGTACGTTAATAAAAGTGTGCGTCACTAAAAATTAAAAAATATAATTTTTCGCTAACATACATACATATATACATACATATATGCATGTATGTATGTATAACTTTTACTGATTTTTCAATAAAAAATGTCCTAAAAGAAGATGTATTTGGATTATTTTCAGCTAGTCTTAATTAGTTTTATTGCTCAACTTGTTACAATTTTATTAAGATCATAAAGTCACAAGCATTCTAAGAGATACATACATATGTACATATGCCCTGAACTGGTTCATTTAGAAACGCATACATGTTTTTATGTATTTAGTCTTTGTTGAATATAATTAATTTATGCCAAGGACGGTGACTTTTGTAAAAAATAAAATAAATACAAAATTTACAAATTTTTTTTTATCTAATTCCGATTTGAGAAAAGTAATGATCTTAGTTTTTTCTTGAAGGCTTTTTATGCATTTGGTAAAACGTAAAAATAAAATTGAAAATAAAAATTTAACAAAACTACTAATCGTAATTTAATTTTTATGATTATGATGATATACAATGTTTTTTTGCTAAGTTTGTATTATTTCACAAATAAAACAGAGTTCATTCTCTAACAATTTAAAAATCAAAAATCTGTGAAGGAACCAGTTTCCAAAGATTTTTTAGAATTTTCTTGGGTAGGCAAATGGTGATGCTGTGCTTTTTTTCCATATAAAAAACTTCAACCATGCGTTATATGGCAGAATTGGTTAAAATTGAAATATTGATGAACATTTTTAGAGTTTTTTTTCGAAGGTTAAATTTTTGTTCTGCCCAGAAATTTATAACAAATATCAACAGAAGGAAAAAAACAGTTTTTTTAATATTCTTGTCAAAATTAAAAATACAACCGTTTCCTGTGAATCGAATAATTATTCTAAGTTTTCAAGCATCAAGGAAGGAAAACAGCAAAAATTACTATTAATATTTACTTATACGAGTAATGACACTTATATGTATTTGCTTTAAATTATGCGGAAAAAATTGTTTTGTGCAAAAAAGGTCCCCAATTCTGGACTTACAAATAAATACATACATATTTCGTGTTATAAAGTTGAGATTTTGAACTTAAAAAATAATTTTTAGTTAATAAATATTAGTGGCTCCAATTTTAAGGACATTCCAAGCAAAACAAATTAGCACGTCTAGTTTGCTAATTTTTTTCACTCAAATGCATTGCCTTGACTCCGTTCCGTTTTCGTGATTGGTTAATTTTATTTCCTGGAAATAATCTGTGCATAATCACTAACCACGATGGATTGAATTGATGTTAGCTCAATATTTGGGAATAAATATTCGTTTGTCGTTTTTATTGGAATTTTCTTGTTAAGACTTTGTTTCATGATGGAATAATGAAAGGTGTTGTACGTTATGACAGCGCCAGATAGAACGCCCTTAGCTCAATGTTCTATTTTGGAAGTATTAGAGAAACGGGAAGAAAAGAAGGCCGTTCTTAGGAAAACGTACAAATGAATGAAGATATTTACATAAAATTTAACCACAATGATTGGAATATTATGAATTTTATATGAAAACTGACAAAAAAAAAAAATTAATAACATCATAATTTGTATTAAAATTGCTGGTAAAACCTGCGCACAAGTTCGAATTTTTAGTGTTTTTGGATGCCAAAATTAATAAAGACAAACTTCTTCGATAATGATTATTCTTTAGAAATAAATGTAAAATGTTCAAATATGACGAAAATGCATTCAAACCGTACCAACAACATAACAATGTTTGTCCATCTATTAACATTTTTTCAGAAAAGTTTTTCAACATTAATATAGTTTATTTCCAATCATTGGATCATGAAAAAACTGAAGGTAATCCTCAATGGTTATGAGCAAAAAAGCACTGAAGGCGGGATTTTTATGAAAGAAATAGATACTAATTGATAACTGAAAAAGCATAAATATACAGGTTCATGATGTTCCCTTAGCCTTTATGGTATAATTATTAGAATACAACATCCATAGGTTAAATTGAATATAAAATTAGCTTGTTCCAAAGACGAGCGGAGAAAACGAAAAATTAACGTTGACGAGACAATCGAGTCGGTTGAAGGCGGCTTTTGAGAAATAGGAGTTCTCTATGACGAAGATTTTATGGAGAACTATTTTTGATACTTTATCAAAAAATGAATATTTTTTTTCTTGCCAATAAGATAATGCATTGGAAATGCCAATGAAATTGTTTATCCTGTCTTTCGAAATAAACCTCAGAGCTTTATTCCACTTAATAATTTAACAAATAATTTTTACAAAAACTTATTCAAATTCTCGCTTTTAGAAAACCAATTATCAACAAATAAAAAAAATTATCCAAAATCTCAAAACAATGGATAATACATATTATAAGTTCCACATGAAAAACTTAATTTTCTGCTACAATTCAACATTTTTTTTGTACAAAACTGCTAACCAAATTCTACAAAGGAACAACACCGTTTCTAAGCGCGTTCAAGATGGCTGATTTAGAGCGAGAAGTTGCCAACGTACAACACCTTTCATTAATGCATCATGACTTTGTTTGGCATTTTTGTTTCCTATGGATTTCTTTCTTCATAATTTGAGTGAAAAGTAATTAATAGAAATAACAATTGTTCTATAAAGTCAATATTTTCTTGAGAAGGTAGAGTACGAGTACCTCGAATATTTATACCTAAAATATAAACGTTTACATTAATAAAACTGTATATGGAATAAGCTCAATAATTTTCTCAAGGACTTAGTGAGAGAAAGTTTTAAAAGAAAGTTAATCAAAATAAGAAAAATTAAGAACGCTACAAAGCCCTATTTCCGTGTTAAGTTTTAATTAACTTTATAAATGAAATATGTACATAATTCCAACAATCGGATATATCTATTATAAAGTTATAAAAGTTATTGACGTGAATTTGGCAAATACATAAACAAAAAACGATTTTATTGCATAGCAAAGTGCAATCATTTTAAAGTATTTTAGCACCCTTAATAATACAATCAGAACATAAGTTTTTAGTTTTTTTAAAGTTTAAGCATCACTTTCTCCTCCAGTCGATTAAAAAAAATTAAAAACTTGCAGCTCGATAGCCTGCAGAAATTCCTAAGATTATTTAGGATATTTCAAATTCAAAGGAACTTAAAAAAATTCGCTAGTAACTAAACGGATTTCACTTTTCTTTAGCCCAACAGATGAGCAGAAAAAACCCGAATAGGAATGCAGATATAATTTGCTAAGTTGATAAGTAAAAGTGATTAATTACTAAATATGGTTATGCAGAACGTGGGATAAATAAAAATATTTGTATACATGGTTATCTTCCGTTGTTTCGTTTATTTAATTTTTATCATATTTTACATAAGTTATTTAATATATATAAACATACTAAGAATTAGATAGTATTTATGCTTGTTTTGGTGGTATGCAGCCGAAGCATTGTTGAAACTGTTCTGAATGTCTTAGACATACAGGCACCATCCTTATTTTCGACATCAAATGTAACGCTTTCACCTCCACTCCCATCTTGTTCATTAGCGTTTGAAATTGCGTTCCCAATACGTTCCAGGAACATCCACCTCATCGTCAAAATTTCCGTTTTCTTCCATAGTTATGCACTTTACTTTACTGTATTTTTATTTACCGCGAAATTTTACTTCGAAATTACCGCCCGACATGTACAGAAGTTAACCGGACACTATCATATAACAACGTCTGTAAAAACGAAATAAAATAAGGGAAATTATACTTTAAAATAACGGTGCACAAAATACGTAACTTAGTATCTAACTCAAAAGAGAACAATTCAAAAAAATGTTGAATTGCCCGAAATTATATTTAATTGTATGAAATATAATGAGGGGTCTAGCTAGACCATCGTATGTGGGGTCATAAGATATTTTACCCTGATATGATCACTTTTTTTAATTTTTTTCTTTTTTTTAATGTTTAACTGGTATATAAATAGCCACTCGAGGATATCATGGAATATCAATCCGAACCAAAATCATTTACTTACTGAAAATTTATTTTAAAATTCAATATAGTCTGACCAGGACCGGTTGTCGGCATAAGGATTAAAACAATTTATTTGTAGGCTAACTTTGCCGATAAATTTAGAACAGGTGTTGAAAAGGTTAATTTTGAAACTCTATAACTGACGTTTCAACTGCAAAGTAAGACTCGAATTTTTATGTATGTATGTATGTAAGTAAAATGTTACTAGTGTTGGGCTTATGTGCAAAAATATAATAATATTTGGATTTAAACACACAGCGAGTTTGTATATATATATTTGAAATAAAAACAATAAATATGTTTGTTTCTTGTATACACATATGTCTGTATGTATTTATTGTCTTTCGTTCACTTTAAATTAGGCCACCGACCGTACCGTGTTTGCAATTATGCACACAAACCTTTCATTCGCACAAAAATTCACATCATGTAGTTGTATGTATGTATGTATGTATGTTTGTGTGTATGTGAGTCTATATTTATTAGCGTATGTATGTATGTACGAACACAATATACAAGTATGTGTGTGTGTAAATTTCGTTTTGTGAAGTAGTTGAAGGTCATCTAAAGCACTTATTTATGTAGCGGCTGAGAGTAACTAATTTACATATGTACATATGTACATACATACATACATACTCGTGCATATGCACACATTTCGGCGTGACTATCAAAATTCAAATTGAATCAAATGAAAATATGTACATAAATATGTACCATATAAACATACTCACACCTACTTACACACACATATGTACATATGTACATATGTATGCTCACTGCCCAATAAACATTTATTTTTATGTAAGTCTCAGTTAAACTTGAAGCTTAGCCGAGAATTAATAACGCCTTTTATGGTGTTTTTTTTTTTAACAACATTGAAGACGAAACAGAAATAACTAGAAATTGAATTTTTTTTTGGAAAAACTTGAGAAAATTTTAGCTACGACTTGTGGTCAAAAAGAAAATTTTTAACAATTTTTTAAAATTAATTTAAAACCCATGTTTTTACAAAAATCCATACATTTTTTTAAAAAAATATTTTTTTAATTCATATATTGAGAAAAACAACTTTGACGAAAATGGCTAAAGATTTTTTTTTATTTGTGTACAACAATTATAATGAAAGTGGGGTTTATTTGACTTTTGTTAGAAAGGAAATCGGAAAATAATGGAATTTTAAAATGAAAAAAAAATAATAAGTTGCCAAAAATTTACAATGTGTGGCAACGCGCACTTCATTTGTTGAAATAAAAATGGCTTGAATTTAATATAAGAATTACATAAGCTTATACTTCGATAAGCATAAATAAATTAAATTCGTACAGAATAATAAATATTTTCTCAGAATTAAGAAAATAACCTATTAACTACATTAAATAATTTTTAATTCTTACTTTAATCTTATGATTTCGCAAGAATTCTTAACTAAAAAAATGTTGGTTTCTTCGAAACTACGAATGAGTTCATCAAAAAATTGAATGATAGTGTTTTCCATACAGATTCTTGTTAATCTTAAAATTATTTTTTATGTTTGTGTGTGTGTGAGAATATTTAAACTTCTTCTGGAATTGCAATAGCGAATGTATTTCTTTGTAAAAATAAATTTACGAGTAAGTATATACGAGATCATACTCGTTTATATGTTATATTTGCGAAAGATGAAACATCTCATTCTT
Organism: Philophylla caesio; assembly: GCA_963971545.1. Lineage (NCBI taxonomy): Eukaryota > Metazoa > Arthropoda > Insecta > Diptera > Tephritidae > Philophylla > Philophylla caesio. The sequence goes on along the minus strand of OZ020606.1, from coordinate 94,658,599 downwards.
GCCAAAATTCTCAATTCATTTTTAGAGTTACTTCATTCTTTGTGTACTGTTGCTTAAGAAACAAGGGGAGCTTTGAGATAATTTGCTTTTTAATTTAGATACAATTTTTAATTTAATTATCAATTAAAATATGGTTCGTTCACTGCACGAAATAGAAAAGTGAAAAAATAACAACTTTTAATTAAATTTAAAATATTTTTCTCAGCATTGTGAGCATTTTCTTTTATGTGTGCTCCTACAATTTAAGTATAAAAAAAAAATATTTCAAGTGCCAAAAAGATACCGTTAGTTTTTAATGTGCAATTTTTTAAGCAATTTTTATGTGAGCTTGTTAAAGATTTTTCCATTTTGTGAAGAACATCTATAAAAAAAAAATAATATGTATACTTTGACAAACGCTCAAAAAAGGTACGAAAAATATGCAAATTATTTTTTTGGAAATACCACTAAAAAATTGTTGATATAAGTTTCCTTTTACAACGTTTAAAAGCAGATATACGTAAGTACGAGTATTTAAGTCAAGAACTTTGACAGTTTCCTCTTTTTCATACAAAACTCGATCGGATAAGAGAATTTCATAGGAACATGCCCAGAATTAATGAAGCTATGCTATAGATAATAATCTGTATATTTTACAAATACCTTAATTTTTCGATAATTTTTCAGTAAAATCGTATTGGAAAAGTACAATTGTGTCGGAAAGCGAAATCCTGGTCTACCACTTGAATGGTAATGACAATATTTATTGCTATTGATCATAGTATTTCTATGCAAATAAACAAATATATATTTGTTTGGAAACCTCACTAGAAATTGCTGAGTATTAATATTGTTTACAATACTTTATTTATATTTATCGCATGCCTTTCACCTTAGCGAAATATACATTCAAGTTGGTAAGAAAATTATTTTGTAATATGGAATAAGTTCCTACGCAAATCTGTTTTTTTTTTGTATTAAATATTCAATTTACATTACACACAAAGTAAATGCAATGCGAACTAATAATAATAATGAAAATTTATTGGCACATGCAGCAGATACAAATGTACATACATTTGTTGAGAACATTTGTTACGCCTGGGTGCTTGCTAACGAAAAACAGGAGTGTTTTATTTCGTGACATACAAATAATTGTATATACATATGTATATCGAATTTATTAGCTTATGTAAATACATTTTATACGATTTTCGTTATTCCCCTTAAGTAAAACTCTATTTCTTATAAATTATAATAAATTAGCATAAAATGTGAAGTCAGCATATATGAATTTATAGCCAATAAATTATTGATATGTATGTAAATACTAATGTGAATAAAATCGAACTATGTAAATGGATTTCTTCAAAAGGGAAGGCAGCCAACCGATTATTAGTTACAAAAAAAAAAAAAAGCTTAGCAGCTGAGCATAGCCAACTAGAATACCGAAAATAAAGGCGTGCAGCTGTCGAACTCGCAAGAAAAAGCTCATACCGAATAATCGATTGCGTTAATACTAAATGTAGTATTGCTATAAATAGACTAGCGAGAACAAAGGGCTCAAATTCGACTTTATCGAAAATATTGTTAGCATTAAAACAAGTTAACATGAGAGTTTATTGCTGTTGAATACAGTAAAAACAAACGCCCAGCGCACATTTCTTGTGAGACCCAAAGCTGTTTACTAGTGAAATGAAAAGTGTATGTAAATTATAAAAGATCATTAAAGTTATTAAGATATTAAAAATATATTTTTTTGAATACAGATACCTTTTTGTCACATTCGTTATTATTGATTTTTTTCCAATGCACAAAAATATGCCACTAAAAATACAATGTTTTTCAATATATTCGTGGTTACAGGAAACGGAAAATCGAATGGGACTATTTGTTATGTCACGCATACTTACTTTGCGCCACCTGTTAAACGCATATTCCTACTACTTGTTGCTCTATTTTAATAAACATTTTGGGGTTTTCCATTTTTTATTCATTTTCTTTTTCCTGTACATTTACTTTGGCTTTTTTTCCCCTTTCATTTTCTTTTTTTTTACCCTTACCTTTATCCTATCCTTTCCATCTTGCTTTTCGCATTTCTTTCCCTTTCCCTTTTACATTTTCTGTTTTCTGTTTTCTTTCCCTTTACCATTATCTTTACTTTCCTTTTCGTTTTTTAATTTTACTTTCTTGTTTTTTTTTTAGCAAAAATCTTGAAATTTTGCAAGAAGGTCCGCTGTTCAAAGCTCTATAGAAGCAGTGAAAATCATATTGATCCAAAATATATAACATATAGCTCCCATACAACTGATTGTTCAGATATATCATTTAGCACGAAAGCACCTCAATTTAAGCAGCTAAGGTCTTGAAATTTTGCACAAATAAAAGCTATTATAGGAACTATTTTAGCAGTGAAAATCATTAAAATCGGATAAATAGAAGATACTGCTGCCATACAACCGATAGTTCAGACATTGAATTTTGGGCCATAACTCCTTTATTTAATCAGCTAAAGACTGGAAATTTCGCACAAATATTAATTATTATTGGTACTATTAAAGCTATTAATATCGATTAATATGGATTCTAATGTTTTTTCTAAATTGTGTTATTTTTCTATCGGCCTAATACATTTTTTTTCTGTTTTTCTTTTTCCTTTTCTTTTATTTTTATATTTATTTATATTTATCTTTGGGTATGCCATATTTTTGTTTTACTTACTATTTTTTATTGTTTTTTTTTACTTTTAATTTTTTATATCGTTTTCGTTTTTTTGCTTCACTGTCTTTTTTTTTTTGTTATATTTTTTTTTTTTCTCCATCTTTTGTATTTTTATTTTTATTTTCAACCTCATTACTATTGTTTTATTGTATTTCACTATTTTTTCCTTTTTTAAATTTTCTTTTATATTTCATTCTCTCTTTTAATTTTTAATTTTTGTGTTTTTTGCTCATAAGTTCATCCGTCATTCCATTACATGGTTTTCGCTTAGTTTTCGAAATCACGTTGCTTTTTCGATTTCATATACAAACACATCTTTGCATTATTATATTTTATTTTTTATTCTAATCTACTTTTGGCATAATAATTTCTTGCCTTTCACGGCAATAAATCTTGTGTTCATTGTTTATTTACATTCGATTATCTAAATATTTTCAAATTGATTTTAACGATTTTTCTATTTGTTAAAGCAATCAGTGTGGTATTTTTCCGAGCCTTGTAAGAATATATACATACATACTAGGCATGTCAATCCCGCGATCCCGAAATCCCGAGATTCCGGCCTTTTTTAACTCCCGAATATCCCGTGATAGGACTACTCAAATCCCTGAATTTAGAAAACAGTGAATTTCATAGCCATTTATTTTTTAAATTATGAATCATTCTTAAAAATTACACTTTCAAGGGCAAAACAAAACCTTTAAAGAGTTTCGACAAATAACACAGCTTGCTAATTCCCTTAAGGCTTTGTTTTGCCCTTCGCCATTATAAATGAGCTGGAGAATATCCCACTCGAGTAGAAAATGAGCCTCACTATGAAAGCGATGCTAATAGAACTAATGACGAGGTGCCTGAAGTGTATAAAGCAGAAAGTCTCAAAGATAAATTGCATCAAGTTTTACCGATCAGCTCGCAAGTGTCCAATAATCGAAAGACATAAAATTTATCAGAAGGCTTGTTAAAAGAAATTTATAGTTTTTGTTATGAGGCGATAAATTGTGTTACACAGAGCATTTCAATTTTTGTCGACAAGCAGTGTTGAGGCGCAGCATTGCTTCTCCACAGCAGATCTTAAATGCAACAAATTTAGGTCCAGGTTTGAGGATAATACATTTCATTTTTTTATTACATTGAGATTGCATTTTGATCAAAATAAGGAATAATTCTGCCTCGCTCAAACTGGAATAGGTGATGTATTTTAGATGGCAGGTCTCGAAAATCGCGGGATCAACAAAATGCCGAAAATTTACATCCCTAATACATACATACTCAATATGTTAATATTTATTTATTGTACAATTGTATGATTATTTGCAATACATATTTATGTTTGTACATTTCCCTCTCTGCTTTAACTCGTGTAAATCAACTTGCATTTTTTCACACTTCACGCTTCGGTACTTATTGAAATACTATGATTAATGGGTTGTCGTGATGTCTCAAAGTTAGCTTACTGCAAAATGGCAATTCTATTATTATTTAATTGGATATTTCTTCCCCTTGCCTCTCTATTCGTCAGCCACATTAACATAAGTTTAATCGTATTCGCACTCACTAATTAAGTAGTTCACGTGCGGTGCATGTCAGTTGCAAGATTTCCTGTGCATTTGCTAGTCAATTTGCTACCCGAACCCGAACAAACAACTAATTCCAAATTCTCGTAAAATAGATTTTCGCTGAATTTGTTTAAAATGTTTGCCTTAACTATTTTTAATAGTTATCATGAAAGTACATTTTTTTTTAATCTTTGTCCAATTTTGAATATAAAGTTTTACAGCCCATTTAATTTTTGTACAAAAAAGTTAAAAATTGAAATTCGCTAATATGTAATTACGGCATATTTATTTTTACATATATATGGGAAAAAGCAACACTCGTTGTAAAAAAATCTGTATAGTTAAGCCACCTGAAATTTGCTCTTCCTAAGACTAAAACTTAATGGTTTTTAAATTAAAAAAAAAAAAATTGTACATTTAATTAAAAATTTGTAAATTTTTTTTAGGTTTGTAAGATATCTCTGTGCTTTATTTAAAGAAAATTAAAAATAAAAAGTCGAGCACCATACACATAAATTCAAGAAATGAAGCATAATTAAAAGTAAATGCATACCTGACCGTTTCCAAAGTAGATATGGCATATGAAAGCGAAGTCATGAAATATCTGAATCGAAAAACTTTTCCTAATTTCGCTTTCGTAAACGTCACTATTATACCGCTTCCTTTACCATTTTCACTTTCTTCATGAGTACGCTAAGAACGATTTTTTAATTTTCTTGCAGAGCTGAATTTTTTTACCTTTTTTTTTGTTATTCAACACACGTCGTTTGGGCTTTAACCTTACAGTTTACTCTTTCAATTCCGATAAATGGCTCGTTATCATGATTTTTGATAAAATTAATACGCCACCCATAATTTGCATAAATTCACAGCTTATTTGTGTCAAGATTGCGAGCAACACATTATTTTTAATTTTTTTTTGTAAAGTATTTTTTGAAACCAGCGCCTCATCAATTATAATGCACCTAGCTAAGTGATTTTCTTTAAATATAAACCGACATTGTTGCTTCGACGCTTTAAGTCGCTTATTGTTGTTGTAGTTGTTTGAACTTTAAGCATGCATTAGCTAATTAACTTACTTGCATAGAATATCAATTTCATTAAGTGGCTACCATAATTATGCTAATGCCTTAATGCAAATCAACTGCTGTTTGAAATCGAGGCAGCAAATATTTAGTCAATAATGTTTGTAATGAAGCGAAACATATGTACATACATATATGATTACCATGAAATGCAGTTAACAGTTGTTGACTTGACAGAATGGCAGGTAAGCTGTCGTACATGCAAGAGCGGAGACAGCAGACGAAGGAATAGAAATGCCTTAAATACCCTGCACAAAATATTTATAAATTGTTAAAAAATATCTAGTCTAACTTAAAACTAGCCATTTTTCCGGAACCCAGATGACTAATATTCTATTACTAAGCTATAAAGAGCGAATATAAAATTTGTTAAAAATATTTGTAACAAAGTTTTCACTTTCGCAGTGTCTTCACTACCTTGCCTTGTAAGTAAATACATATAAGCACAGTCGTTCAAATGCTCGCATGTCGTGTAAAATCCCACCATTGACTATAAAAAGTTAGTTAGTCGTTAGCTGCCATGAAATGCAGAGATAACTGGCGTTGATTATTTTGCGACCATCGTAAAATGAAATAGCAAGCTCGCTTTAAAAAAAACATGCGAATACAGATGTCTTTTAGTTGATTTGTAATCCAGTAAAAATTTATGAGTTACATTTCCGACAATCAGCTATGGTTTTTGTAGCGAAGTTTGAAATACAGTTCACGCCAAGCATACCAGACCAGTACATTTCTATTTTTAATTTTATATTCTTTTTTAATAAAAGTACAGATAATTTTCTCACACAAAAACGATATAAGTGCAAGCATCGAATTTTATACAAGAATTGAAATTAACAAACTTTAAAAGTTTTATTATATTTCTATCGGCCTAATTAATGTTTTTTTTTTAATAATTGACAATTTTATTGAGTTCGAGGCCAGTTGTGGTTTTTTTCAAATATAAAATCTTCCATAAACTGGCATCGACCTCAATAAAATAGTCAATTAAGTATTAACAACTTTAACTTTTTGAGTATACAATTTTAGTACTAAATTAAATTGCAAGTTTCAAGTCGGTAAAAATGACTACTAATTTTTGATTTTTTTCTCGCATTTGCTTGGATACAACATTTGAATTAAACTTATTTTTGCAGTTGAAAAAAAACATTCAAAAATTCATTGGTATATTTAAGCCATTTAAAACTTGCTATTTCTGGGACTAAAACTTAAGGAACTATAAAACTGCATACCGAAAACATATATTTTACAACAATTCTTACAGATGCTTCTCGAAAAGAACCACCTTTAAAGTAACCATTCTTGTTTGCTTTGATTTTTCTACGCTGAAACGTGTTTTGTTCAATATTAAACGCAAATAAATTAAGTCATTCTAATACACTCACATTGGCAACTCTCTGACTATTTCACCCAGATTCAATTACAAATTTGTTACTATTCTTTTGGGAAATGAAATCCAGTTTTTGCGGCTACCTGAATCAAGTCACGTACGCTTTTGAAATGTTGGCGTAAATATTTTGAATTTTCGATTTGCTTTATCAGTGTAAATTTAATCGGTTTATAGAAATTTTGGAAACATGTAGGCGAGTACAGCCATACATATGTATGTATGTATGTATGCACATCTACGCGTTTACTTTTATTGATGCAAAAGTGAGTCTATCATTTTCAATTTCAACATAGCGGTGGCATTTGCTTAGATTCATCTAACTCGTTGTTGTTATTGTTTGAGTGAACATTTTTTGATTCTCGAAGGTAAAATTTTTGTGCTTTGTTAAAGTTCTGATAGTTTTTTTGGTTTAAATTTGTTGAACTTGTTTGCGCTCTGAATAGCATAGTTTTTATTTACACCAACGCCAGGTGCAGCTGGAGTTTAGTTATTTGTAAAAATCGTATTATGATCCGATGTAGCACATTTTGGATAAAAAGCTACACGAAACGATCTTAAAATAGACCTGAAATAGTCTTCCAAAATAGTCAAAACCTTGTGCGGAAATTGCACTTAAATATTCCTGAATATATACCCAAGTGGCTCCGAGGTGATAAAGTTTGAAAATGGTCTTAACATAATCACTTTTAATTCAGGAGTGCTCCGAATACCAGTCATTAAATAATAACGTATTGGACTTGAATAAGCTCATAAGGGGTCCCGATATTATCCTTGAAGAGTCGTGAGCTAATCAGGAAATTGTTCTAAACTAGTCTCGAAATGGGTTCCAATAAGCTCTGAACTATTTCATAAATGATCACATTGGAATCCAAAGAGTTGTTCTCATAGCTAGTACATGTTTGCTGCTTTTCCATACTTACATACATATTTACCCTTAACATACCAAGCAATTTCAAACATTTACCTACCGGAAAACTACGCAGTGTCGGGCGTCTGAGACGTGCGCGAAATTGCAACTAAACTGCCCGAACTTTTATTATCTTTGTTAAAAATATTATGAACGTGATATAAAATTAAATTTTATTTTTCTGTAACTTAAGGAAATAAAGCAAAGCAAAGTTGGACTTCATAGTGACAATGGCTGACAGCTGTCAGTTGCCAACAGCAAATGACAGTTGAAAGCGCGTGACAATGACGCTGTGGGCGTTGTTGTCGGATATAATTTGTTGTTTTTGGTATACCACTATATTTGCCGTTCTTTTTGTTTATATGTACATATGTGCATGTGTATATGCAGCGCTCTCTCAATCTCTAGACTTTGTTTTGTCGCATTGCTTTGTAGATGTCAACTTTTAAAAAGTTACTGTCAGCGCGTTTGTAACCAAACATAAAGGAAAGGGCGAATTGTTTGTGCTTGCTATTAAGCTATGCTTTAAGGAAAAATATTTGGAATTTTTTTGCAGAAATTCGATTAAAGTACCCCGCTGCACATTCTCTAGACACGTAGATAGATCAACTTTATTTAACGAGTTTCCCTCCATAAAATATATTATATGTAAAGGGTTTTCCAATAATAGTGATATGATTTCTTAAAAAAAAAAAACACACACTAATTGTTAAGAAAATTCAATTTTTTTTTATTTTGTGTGAAGTACAATCGATACAATTAAGTTCTGAATATAACATCACTCAAATGTCCTCCACGACTTCTTTTGCAGGAACGAATTCGATGAACCCAATTTTCGAGTACTTTTTCCACTAAATCATATTATTGAATAAAACTTGAAGAGAGTCTGGTTTGTTGCTAAAGACCAATGACCATAAAAAGTTGGTTATCATCGATCTATATCGCTCTCCATTGACAGTAACGGTGTCACCAGCTTCATTTCGAAAGAAGTACGGACCGATGATTCCACCAGACCAAAAACCACACCAAACTGTCAATTTCGGTGAATGTAATGGTTGTTCATAAATAATTTGTGAATTTTCTTCGCACCAGAGTCGACAGTTTTGTTTATTTACCGCACTGAGTGAGCCTTATCGGAGAAGATGATTTTCTTAAAAAAGCGATTATTTTAATAATAAAATTGAATAATTTGTAAACGTTGTTCTTGCGTTCCATGATGAAATTGTAAACATTACTGAATACAATGAAAAAAATGACAGATTATGACATATTAAAAATGGCGCAAACGACACTTAGAAATCATATCATCCCGATGAATTGCCGCTGAACAGAGGCTTATATTGTTTCAATTGCTCTTCTGTAAGAATTATTAGGCAACTAGTAAAGTTCCGTTTTGCCAATTATAGCTTCCACTTGACAACCAAGGTCAGGTGACCCCGCACCAAATCCGGAAGGATGTTTCAGAAACATTTCCATACAATTAGTATTACGTCATTTCCATAGGCTATAATGCGATTGCACTTATTCTCTGGTTATTCTCAGCGTTCGCTAACTATCATGGATTAAAGCAAGTAAAATATTCGTTTTTATTTGCGTAATTTACTCATTTATTGCACACTCTGTAGTCTATTTTTTTCCAATTAAGGCTTGTCAACTAAATTTCAGTCAAAAAGGTTGTCATTTTGAAGGTAATAATTTTCGAAAAATATGCCTTCGAAAAGTAACAGACTTATAGACCCATACTCGCATCTGAGCAAACAAAATTTTTCAATAATTTTTTACGTGCTTCCAACCCAATTGTCATCAGTTGATTTATAGATACTTATTACGGAAAGTTGCTTCTCTGCCAAACGCTATTTCAACTAATGTTTAAGTAGCAATTTGCATGCAACACATCAGAGGTACTTAAAAATAAATAACTAGCAATGCCAAGTTTTGGAAAATATATGTATTTAACAAAAGTGACACAAGTGACAATAGCGTACTCATCATCTTTACATATATGTATGTATATATAGGGTGCACAAATGGAATTGTCGAAGCTATAACTTCTCATAATATATTTATTTTCTCTACCTGTAGCAGTATACTTTTCATATTTAAGAAATCCAAAATCAACTTTTTTCGATATATTTCACATTGCTTCAATCTTTTGAATTATTTACTTCCAAGTGTGAACATTTGTTCTTTCTCCTTGCAGTAGTTTAAATAATTAATTTCTTTCATATTTTTTTTAACGATGACTACTCCAATACCCTATATTTTCATGTCTATAAGTAACATTTCTTTTATTTGCTAATATCGTATGAGCATCTTGTTTTTTTATCTAAGAAATAATTGTAAAATTTTGCCATTTATTTGCCACACAATAATGCGCTGATAAAGACCAATAACAATAGCGGCAACAATAGCTAGCGAACAATAAACCACCTACAAAGTTAAGTGTAGAAAAATATAAAGAAACTATTTTTACATAACGTGCCTTTGTATGGTTATAGTTACTTATGTGTGTCGGTAATACAAATAAATTTAGCATTAAGCGAATTCTGCTTAAGTGTCTCTATATTTATGGCACATATTACGTGTAAGGCCCACTGTTAAGCGTAATACGCAATGGGTTTGCAAATTAAAAATGCCACTACGAGTACACAGTTTATCCACAACAACCGAATTGATCAGCATTAGAATCGTTGTACACTAGAAATTAGGGATGGACTAATGAAAAAAATATATCGTTATATAATGTTTAGATATTTTTAAACAATATCGAATAATATTGGTATGCATAGTAAAAAATATCGATATTTCGATATATCGATTCAAAGTATTGTCAAAATATTCGATAGCAGAAGTAAGTCTTTCGGAGGATTCTTGAATAAATTAATTAATTCTAGTTAAATTATTTAAAGAAATTTCAGAGAGAACCGGTGTGATATGACGAAAATTCACTGAGAACTCTATTCGCTTTAATTTTTTTTTATTTGTGTTCACAAACTATAAAGCGCAGTAACGTTTAAATCAAAGCAAATTGAGCTTTTAGAGAACTTAAAAAATATCGAATTTGATACAAATTTGATATTAAGAAATAAATATCGATACATTCAGGTTAAAAATTCGATATATTGATATCTTTTTGGCCAAGCCTACTAGAAATTAAATAAAAATTATTAAATTGAAAAATGAATTATTAAATTGTTCGAAATGAAATATGGAATATTTTGATTATTTAGTGATTTTTAATTATACAATTTAACTCTTTCAATAGTGATTGTTTTAAATTATAGCTTACATTTTTCTTTTTATAAATATATGACACATACCAACTTGTATTACTTTGCATAAAATAACTGAAAACAAATTTTGTACCTTGAGTAAAAAATTGTTGTTTTACAGACATTGGCTACTAGATAATTGATACTTTTACAAAAATTTTGTAGAGGAAATATTCCAGTAGAATAACTAGGTAGGCATATTTCTCCCCTTAAATTACGAGTATCTATCTTTATAAAGCGATTTTCACATTGATAACTTTTGACAATTTTTAAAATTTCTTGTATCTATTGTTTTTCATTTAAAGTTGCTATAGTTCTCTAACAAAAACTATATAAATCCATGCATGAAGTTGGTGTATGCACACAACTAACAAAAATTAATTGCATACATTTTTTTTAGCTATCGAATTGAAGTGTAAGAAAAATTTATAGTGTGTGGTTTTGTACTTAGTTACTTCAACTTTAGAATAATAATATGCAAATGGTTGCAAGATTTTGTTGATTTTTAACAAGATTTTAACGTCGCTTTTACCGAATTTTTTGCATGTAATGCGTTCTGTACTTTTTATAAAAGAAAATAGGCATGAACGTCAGTAAAAAGTAAAATTTTAATTTCAGTCATTATAAAATTGAATATTCTAATAAATAAAAAACAAATATCTTATATTATATGCTTAATAAATATTTATTTATTTTTTTTATTACAAATTTTTGGATAAACATGATTTTTAATGTAATTTTTAATAGAAAGATTAAACTCGTGTAAAATACTTAACTGAGATGGGGCAACCATTTCAAGCAGCCTTTTTTATAGTTTTTAAATAATTTTTATTTATCAAGCGGAAAAAGCTACTAACCAATCTCGGGAAAAAGTTGTACAAATCATTTAGAATGAAAAACGGAAATTTTCATGTATACATTTTTTAGTATCTTTAAAAAATTCCTTTAGAGACATGTAAGATATCACCCGGTTCTAAGTTTTTGATTATTTATGGACTTATTTGTATTCAATGTCCAGAGTTCGGCTTCAGCTTTTCTTGGAAGAGCGCTTATAATGACTATGCAAAAATTAAAATTAGAATATTAGATAGAGCTCAATTTCTCAAATAACGCTGTTCGACACTTAAGCTGAAATGTTAACGCTTGCAAATTTAAATGTTTGGCCTTACTTCTGGCAATTTTAATTTGAAAAGGCATTAAAAAATTTATGTATAGTTTATAAGCTATTCTCACTAAAATTCGTATCTGACCAAGACTTACATATATACTATAACAACTTTATACACAAATGAAAATATAAAATATTTTTCTGTACTTTTTCTCTCTTCTAGGTGAGTCTTCTTTGTGACCTCAAACTAAAATTATTAATATGACAAGTGCCGCGGTCGGTACGTATTTAATACTAAACTTAGTTATTTATCTTTCATCGCCTTATTATATATTTTTTGTTTGTTTAAATTGTTGATACAACTTTTGACTCTTAAAACACGAGAGTAATAAAATATTTTTATCACCACATTTATGTAGACATAGCGCTTAAGCAAATAACTTAAAATAAGAATAAAATACAAAAAATAATAATAACAGTTTATTAATGGAAACGATAAAAATAAGCGTTTAACAACAGCTATCACCTAACAGGTTTTTATTATCATAAAGAAAAGCTAAGAAGCTTAAAATACATGTATACATACATAAGTCATAAACATTTTTATCTTATCAAAGATAAACATAGCGGTGTGCAAAAACAAAAAAAAAACAAAAAAATGTTTTGCAAATATTGATAATTGGCTGAAAACACAAAAGGTAAACACAAACAAAACAATAAATAACATACAAATACATACACATATGTGTGCACAAATGAATGTAGGAAAGTACAAATGCAATAACGTTTGGTTGGCCATACATGGCGTATACGTTACCCGCAGTTAATGGCGTTGTAAATAGTGTTTCGCGTTAAAATAAATGCCTTTAGGTATTAAGTTTGAGTAATAAAACATTAACATAGCATTAAATTGTTTGTTGATTCGTTGTGTATAGAAATGGTCACACAAACATATGTATGTGTGTATACCACATTTCATAATTATAGCCGCACTAAATATGATAATTTAGATTTCATTTATTAAATTATTATCATTTCAATTAAAATACAAAACGTTCGATAACTAAAGCCATATGAACGCAAGCTTCTTATTTTTTACAGTATTAAAAAAAATGCATCGCACTTTTATACAAAATAGAAGTATTGCTTCAAAAACAGTTTCGAAGTTATTTAGTATGCAGTCTTGTAGCCCATTTAAATTTTTTATATGTAACAAAGTACAAGATTCGAGTGGGTGCAATTGAACTGAACTTTCTTGAGCATGCTGGTTTGCAGCCCATTCGAATTCCATAAAAATCGCAGTCGATCTCCTTTTAACGCGGTTCTTTTCAAAGCGATTTTTTTTGAATGAAAACCTCAGCGCTTATTATCTAACAGATTATTTTAAGAACTGAAGTATGGAAGGTGATCTCAATATGATTTTTTGCCAAAAGCCTGTAAAACAGAGGGTTCTTATTATGTATCAAAGCATAGCGCATATGTAAATATGTATGTAATAAATTTGTTTTTGTTCCCTAAATTTGGGTTTCGGGTGGAAACTTGGTTATTTTAATGCGGAATTTTTCGCAAAATAGGAACGAATAAATTTCTGTCCCAGTGAACCGCGTTAAAAAGAGATCGACTGTACAACTTTTCTGCTTTAAATCTTTCAAACTCTTTTGAGACTACAAATGTACAATGAAGAGCAATTTTACAGTGTTTAGAAATAATCATTGATTCTGAAAATAATTTTACCGACGCTCTTTCGCAATTTCTTTCACCATCAGCAACTTGTTGTTAATTTGTTACATTATAATGAATGGTCTTTAAAAGTGCCAAAAATTTTATGAAAAAAAAATTTTATGTTATGAAAAAATTAAAATTTTTTTTTTTAAATTTTCTACACAGTGTGATGATTTTGCAGTAGAATTAGTTCTAAGTTAATAAAAAACTAATTAAAAATTAGTACAATATAAATATAATGCCTAAAAGTTGTTAATTTGAGGTGTAGCTATAATTGTGAGACGGGGTATATACGTTAAATACATACACATACATTTATGTAAGAAAACAAAAACTGCAGTTATCGTATGCTTATCAGGCCGTAGCTTTAAAATTTAAATTGTGCAGAAAAGAGCTATTAAAATTGTATACTTTAAAATAATATCTCAACCCGTTCTGAAGATATAATATCTAAAAGCTGATATAAGCGGGCCTGGTAAAGGTACGATTGGTGATAAAACCAATAGCTTAAAAAAAAATAACTTTATTAGATAAGTATCGAAATTTCAAACTGAACTCAACTTAGAAAACTTGTATCTTTATTATCAATAAAACATTTTATAAATATTTTCAATACAAATTTTGACAAAGCTGAATATTAAGTGTGTATTCCGTAACTTGTGGTATTCACAATTTAACAGCTCATTCGCTTTTAATATATGTACATAGTCAGTGATTGAAGAAATTTTATTCATTCCTTTTTATGTTTTTATTTTCTTTCAGGCGCTTCAACTTTTACCGAAGTAATTTATTTTGTGTCTAACTTTCTCACAACATCAAATATAACTAAAAGTAGAAGAGAGAAGCAGCTTGAAACGATTTTAGAATACAGACTTGGCCATCTTAAAGGGGATTAAATGAAAGTTTGAAATTAAAAAAAAGAATACATTTACTTTTTTGATTTTTTTATGATTTTTTTTTAATTAGAAAGTTTGGTTTTGTTAAAAAATAAGTTATATTTTGATTGAATATAAACAAAACGATAAAATGGAGAAACAACATTGTCAATATGGCCGAGCTGCATATTCGCTACCATCAGTGTAAATATATAAATTAAATTAAATATTTTTATAAAATGAAAAAAAACCGTAAAATCTGAAAATTTAACAAAAACTACCAAATTTGTAAACAGAATTGTAACTTTCTTGCAGATTCTAAGACCATCTTATTTAAGCTTAAAAGCTTTAAAGGTTTAAAAATGTTTAGTGTTTCATTGAAATTTGCTACTTCTAATCAGAATTAATATAATTTTTGTTAAAGTTTTATAAACAAATTAAGTGTTAAAGGTTGCGTAGATTTTTATGTCCGTTGACAACATGTAAAGGGCTATAACAAAATTGTGATTTTTAAAATTTCTATAATATTAAAGCTAAACATTTATTAAAAAGAAATGTTTTCAAATATCGTCGAACTTGCTTGTTCATAAAGCCTATTTATGTATCTCCAAATTATAAACGCTCCTCATATTAACAATATTCGACAAATAAAAAAAAGCAATACATTTAATTTTTACAGTTTATCAGATTGGTTTGATTATTGCATAGTCCATTTTAGTATTATAAAATTCATGTTTGTAGTCATTAAAATAACCGTTGATTTTTGTATTTTTACAATAGAAAAATATCTGGAACATTCGCAAGAATGATAGATATTAGAGATTGCGCCAATCGTTGCTCCGCCACTTCTCTCCTCGTGAATTTGACATTCGCTGACTTCACATATTCACAAATGAAAAAATGATGGAATGTGAATTTTTTAATAAATCGAATTTTCGTAAATTTGTGAAGATATTTGTGAAAATTAAGTGTCTAAAATTGTTTTATTTAAATCAAATTTACTTATTTCTGAATATACTACGCTATTCCTCTTTACTGGCTTAACAAATTAACAAATTTTTATTTACATAACTTTATGATGGAGTAACTGTCAAACATTTTTGTTCTTTCTTTACATTAAAGATGAAAAAACAATGGATGGCACCATCGACAATATCGATAGTTTTCGCTTTTAAAAACTTTCAATTTGTTTGAGTGGCTATCGAGAGGCTTGTAATCGTCACTCGTTATTTCAATCGAAGCATTTATCTTTAAACAATATTGTAGACGTTTTTTAAAAGTCAAAATAAATTGCGAACATTCATTTAATGGATGAAAATGCGTTATACTATTAGTAAATAAACAAAATTGCCAAAAATCAACGAAATTTTGTCGGGACTTGAAACCTGCACCTTTGTGTACTTCAATTTCATAGGTTATAATATTGTTTAAAAATAAAAATAAACAGCGAAATTCTTATGAAACTTTTTACGTTTTTAAGTTTTGTGCAAAGTTAAAAAAATTTAGCTGGTTGACATTTTTATTCAGATATAATATTTAAAATTAATTTTAAAAAATTAAGAAATGAGCAACAGCAAAAGCTATTATTATTTTATCACCGGGAGTGTGGTGACCCATAGCGGGGGTTTAAAAATAAGTTAACATTCAGTGGCTTCAAATAATTGGTATTATAAAGAGTTAACTAAGAGAAAAACATCCATTATACATATATATGTATGTATATGTTTTTCTTCTAACCTCTGTTACTCATAAATTGCTTTAAAAAATAAGATTTACTGCCCAATTCTGTGTTCTTCATAAATTATCAAACATTTACAAACATTCGAATTTTTATTATTTGTCAATAACATCTTTCATTATTATAATTAAGCAAAGAAAAATCATTTTTTTTATTAGAACGCATAAAGCTTTATAAATTTTCAATATTAAATATTTGTAAATGTTTGATTATTTATAAAAAACACAGAATCGGGCAGTTATTTTATTAAAAGAATTCGATAGTACTTCCGATTGTTATAGAGGCAGTTTTGAAACCTTCAAAAACCAATGATAGTTCGGGTATCAACATTTTTCCAACTCACTCTCTCATTCTTAACTTTACTTCACTTCAATTATCATTGTTCGCTTGACATATCATTCGAATATGTGACGTCACGCAAACATTTTTCCTTTCTCGTTGGCGCAATCTCTACAATCTATATTTCTTGAAACATGCGTTATGGGAAGAAGTTGCAAGAGCGCCAGAAGATTTTTTTCAAAAACTCAACGATAATTTGTAGTCACTCACTGCTTTTTGTTTTGTTTTTAATTGATTGGCCCTCAAATCTGCTAAGTGGCAAACAAATTACTTTAAAAAAAAAATGTAGTTCTTATTTGTTGTCATTTGAAACACGATTAAAATTGCTCTTCGTTTAAATATTTTTAAAATTTATTCTTATTCTACTTCAATGCGATTTTCAAACGTAATTTCCAGCACAAAAATATATGAATACAAATAAACTTTGATTTGCAGCAACGTACGACGGGTTTGGCTAATTTCAAATTATAAATAATGTTTACACTAAAGTAGCTGAGAATATCGTTGAAAACTTGCGAATCTACACACACACTCAGCACTGTTCAACTGAATCGCTAATTTATCTATTGTTGGACTGACCCCGCACAACTCACATCCAATTCAAACCTCATTTAAAGTCATTCAGTTGTTGCAATTGAACTTTCACACTTTTCATAGCGCAGACATCCACACACACACACCACTTATATACCTTTTACATTTTAGAATTTTTATTGCAAAACAAACGCAGCATTGTGGAAGTGCATGAAATAGCGCGAGTCCACACGCGAGAGGTGTTGGTTGCGCTAAACGATTTCAACTTGTAAAATTTTCCATTTGCTTGCCTAACACTCTAATTTAATTTCCTGCTTTAAGCTCAATCGTAGACGACCTTTATGACCCACTTACGGCTGATTCACTGACTGCGCGCTTTCACCAGCTCCTTAGCGGGCGGCTGCCCTATGCAAAAGGCCGGTTGCGGTGCCTCAACCAAAGTGTGCCAAAGCAACATTTAAGCGCTCAATTTGTAGTCGTTAAAATGAAAGTGAAGAAAAATTCGTTAATAAAAAAGGGAAGGGAACGCTACAGCTGAAGACTGGTGTGGAAAGCAATCTTCTTTTTTTATAGTTGTAACAAATCGTTGTGCGCCGTGTCTTTTATTTTAGTTTTTGTTTTTTAATTTGTTTTTGCTATTCTCATAGGAAATTGCAGTCATAAGTAATTAGTAAGTGTACGTTTCTAACATATATACATTTACATATTTATATATAACCACACTGCACCAATGGATTTTTAGTGGTGTTAGTTATGTGATCGATCCGCGTTCACATTTTTTCATTCGCCGCACTTTACAATTCTCTTCAATATCAGTTTGCTTTCAATTCATTTACATATACATACCATATGTACATATATTTATTCAATTTATTCTCTTTTAAGTAGTTCGCCTACTTATTATTCAGCGCTGGGCAAATGTTATTTATAGCATTTTTTAATTCCTTGTTATTTTAATAGTCACAAATTTTGATTGGCAAGTGACGAGAAGTACAAAGCGGCGAGATGAGTTGGTAAAAATAACTTTACTTCCATATACCTTATTTATTTTATTACATTCGTTAAGCTCGTGGTTCCACTTTTTAAAATCGCCGAGACCAAACATCGTCGTCAGTTGCCTTTCTGTATTGCGAATCTGGCTAGCTGTTGAGATACTTAACGAGCATAAACCGTTATATGTCGAAACTTTTCTCTCATAAATGAGTTTTAAAGAGTAGTCCTAAATGAGAGACTTTTATTCTACGCAAGCACACTGAATGGGGGCCAAAAATTAATACGAAAAGACTCGAATTTATGTGAATTCGATGTAGCCTTTGATTTTTTTTTTTAATTTCAGTAAATTTAGGAGTAAAGCCGATTTATTTATTAACAAGATAATCTCAAAACAAATACCAATCGATCTTATCCTAGGCTCGCC
The DNA here is from genome assembly GCA_963971545.1 of Philophylla caesio. Lineage (NCBI taxonomy): Eukaryota > Metazoa > Arthropoda > Insecta > Diptera > Tephritidae > Philophylla > Philophylla caesio. The sequence goes on along the minus strand of OZ020606.1, from coordinate 94,639,956 downwards.
GTCTATGGGTATCGTTGATAGACTTTGTCCGTAATTCTGCGTCTTTTAAAAATACAGGCGTGATGAAAGATTTGTATACAATATTGTATATTTTCGTTAAAAAAGAACATTGCTTTTCTGTTGCCTACAAACCCAAAATTAGCTCCTCTTGGCATTTTTATTCTTTGCTTGATCTTTAGGCTATCCAGGCAATAGTGACGTGTTCGTTTCAGCATTCTTCCAGGCAAAGATGTGTAAGCAAACCTTTTTAATAAATTAATTATTTATAAAAATAATGTGTAATATGTTAGTAGTAGGATATGCATGTCAAATAAAATATATTTAAGACAACCAGTATATTTTTCAATGGAGCTGCCATTTGATTTTTAATATAAAACTTTTATTTGTAATACAAAAAATGTGTAAAAGAAAGAAAACATGTTAAGTGAAAAAAAAAATACTATTCTATTTTATATGTAATTGTATTGACACAGAAAATATTCACGTGTGGTTGTCATTTATTTTAAAATATTATTATAATTATTATATTTTTTTGAGACACATGCAATATTAATATTATAGTGATAATAGCATGCAATATTAATAGGCTAACACCAAAAATTTAATTAAAAAAATCAATTTTAAAATGTATAATGTGTATAGATAGCATTAATCTTTAAGTAATTTGCTGTCAACTTAATTTTGTTTTAATATTGGTTTTAAAAAGAGTTACGCAACGAATATAACAACGCTTTTGGTATATTGACAAATTAATAAATAATATTTTTCTGTGTGCGAACGCCGAGTAAACTTTGGGGGTATCTGGTACAACGAGCAATTAAATAGTCATAAGTCTAGAATTAATATTTCAAGAAGTACTATTGATTGACTTAGTGCCCTTTTACATTAGTCAATTCGTTGAAAGCAATTCTTGCACATTCTCTTTTGTGTTTTCTATTCGCGTTTACACGCTTCAATTGAATTGAAGTCAACTTTTGCATTTTCTGTTTCCTCACAACAACAAATAACAAATATTTTTTTATTTTTTTATTTATTTATTACGGTCTAGATTACATATAACAATCCAAAATATTTAATTTTTTTACATTATTTTAGAATTTTTACTAGAATGACATATTATATCTAACAAATTATCTAATTGGTAAAGTCTTACAGTGATTAAATAGTAATTTCTTAAGAGTTATGGTGTTATTGCAATATTTTATATTATTTGGTAGATCTCTTACTCCCTCATAATATAAACTTTTTTTTTATCAAATTCTGTTCTTACAATTGGCAAATGAAAATTATGTCTGTTTCTTGTTTGATATCTATGTACGTCTCTATTATCACACGATTATTTAAATAACTTGGAAGGTTTCCTAATTTTATGTTATGTATAAATTGCATCGTATGGTACATAATTAGTTGCTTCACACTAAGCCAGTTTAGACTGTCTATTAACTCCTGAATTGGAGTATCAAACCGTTTTTTAAGTATATATCGCATGACCTTGTTTTGCTTAATCTGTAGTTTAGATATTTGTGAGTTGGCTAGGGTGAATAGTATCGTGGGACTGTATATAAAGTGTGGTTCAATGATGGATCTATAAACCATTTTTTTATAATGCCTTCTAATGTGCTTGCATGTTCGAAACATAAATCCTAGTTTTTTTTTGATAGTTTGCCTTCTATATATTTAAGATGCTTATCAAATTTTAACTTACCATCTATTATTATTCCAAGATATTTGATTTGGTTTATTCCTTGTATAGGCGTATTTTCTATTTTCAAAGCTACGTTATCATCATTGACCAATTTATTCCCAATAACCATCCATTTAGTTTTCACTACATTAATTTTAAGCTTATTTTAACATAACCACTTATATATTGTGAGACAACTTAGGGTCAATAGTGCGTCATCCGCAAATAATCGTATTTTGCAGTGGCTAAGGCAATTTTTAACATCATTTATATAGATTATAAACAGGAGTGCTGCGAGCACGGATCCTTGTGGTTAACCTATTCCAACTTCTATTTCAGGTGACAGTGTATTTCTTATTATAGTTCTTTGCCACTTAACAATTTGAGGTATAAATATATATGATTCGGTCACTTCATGGAACATCTCCAGTGCATTCCATGCACATATGCAATCGAAAGCAATATAAGTTGCCACTCATCCAGGATTCATCTCGCATTTCTACGCATTTAAGCGCACATTTGCATGAGTAGACTTACATACGAGTATGGTAGATCAGTGTCTGTGCATATTTTATGATGAATTTTCCTCATTTACCAAAGCAAAATAAACAAACAAACAAAAAAAAAACAACGCATCTTGAGCGATTTCACCAATTCGTTATCTTCATTATTATTTGCTGCGGTTCGTGGAATTTTTCCATTAAAATTCTTTCATCATTTTGTGTTTCCTTCTGCATACTACAAATTTTGGTATTTTCTGCCTTGATAATTTTTTTTTTGTTTTGTGTCCTTAACATGAACGCTTGCACTGGCACGTTTGCGTCTCATGTAAAATGTGCACATTTTATCGTATCTGGAAAAATATTTTTCAGCTTCTGCCGTTGCGAAACATTTTAAGGATGTACCTCTTCCACGGAAGCACTGCTATGGTTGGTGTGCTTGGATAATGTTGATATGTGTTTTGTTTTTTTTTTTTTTTGATTATGGAAATGTTTGCTGATGCTGTCTTTGCCACAAAAAGTTGTATGCTTTCATTTACTTGACTTCGTAGCAGCGTTGGATATTTCTTCCACTTTTATGGATGTTCATATTTTCCCCTGCATTTTGTATGATTCTCTACAGACATAGCTATGTACATACACAAACACATAACATATATGTATGTATGTATGTAAATGCATTGTTGTTTTATGCGGTAAATGGAATTTGAATTGTTACAGCAAGTGTGCAATGGAATTTTACAAGCGTCGGAGTACAAAGTATGTATGTATGTGTGTACGAGTATATCAAGCGCTCTGACAAGTCTGTACGGCAGTGACATTTGGAATCTCTATTTCAAATGGTGGTCCAACGGACAAGACTTCCTTTAATGGAATTGTAATTTGTACCATATTTTACAAATATTTTGCTTCGTATTCGTATATTTGTAATTGCAATGTGACATAAGTAGTATTAAGTACTTAGTAAGCTATTCACAATAACATTTTGTGCACTAGTTGTTTGCAGCAGAGTTTAAGACGCTTTATGTTGCTAAGTACCCTAAAAGTTGCTATCAGTTGCAAGCAAGCATTGTACTTTACCAAATTTGGGGATTTTCAAGCGAGATAAAGTTGTTAGTGCTGAAAAAGGCAACGTAAATAAGTTCTTTTTCGTGAGTTGACTCAATGACTTTTTCACAATACAACACGTGAGCTCGGTGAGCTGCAGCTGTGGCACCAGCACCATCTAAAAAGCCTATTCGCGAATGAGTCGTTATTTTATTCTTGTCAAAATATATACTTATGTTCACATTACTTTTAATTAGATTATGAAGATGAACATTCGGTTCACAACTTATAGCGCAAACACAAATTGACACATTTGGATAATTTATTTATGCTTCAATTATTTAAATTACTGATATATCCTTCAATTATTTAAAATTTTAAAAATTTTAATCAATTAAAATTTCGTCAATTCTTTAAAAACACCATTCAAATCAATTATATAAAACTTTTATAAAATATAGAAAATATTTTTCAAAATTTCTTCAAAATTTTTTTTATAAATTTTTTTTCGGTATGCAGATATGTAGCTCATTCAATTTTAGTATAACAAAGTGCAAGTTTCTAATGGCTACGTGTTATCACTGATTTTTGACAATTTTTTTGCTGACGCTCTTTCACGTTTTCTTCCATATAAAAAACAATCGAGGTTTTGCGTTCTATGGAGGAAACTGCCAGTAAAAAGCTTTTCAAAAATCAGTAGGCACTTAAAAATTGCACTTTATTTTTTTTTTAAGTTCGAAATTTTGATGAAGTTTTGTTAAATCATTGTACATTTTCTAAATAGTTTATAAAATTGGTGTTATGGTATTTCTGAGAGAATAAACTATATTTTATTTAAAATTTTATTTTAATTAATTAGTAGAAAAATAAAGTGCACAAATCTGATAATATGTGGTTGGCCTATAATTTAAGTATGTATACTCTATACTACAGCGGCGGGCACTGAAATAGTAGTGTGGACTCGTAGTTAAAAATTCTTGAAAACACAAGAAAACTAAAATAATAGATGCATTCCTTTATTGCAAAACTAAAGGCCAATTTCATTACCAAATGTAGGGTCAAAAGAGTTTCATTTAAATTAACACTAACAAAAATTAAGTATGTTAAAATGTATTTCCTATGCAAATTACTGCGAGAAAAACATAAATTTATGTTAAATTGTTATTAGTACTAAAATTTACACAAAATTTTCCTCCCTTGCGGGCATAATCTAGTCTGTATACCGTCTGTGTACCTCATGCTCTTCTTTCAAAAGGGGGACCTTACGTGAACTTCTTACATAAAGCTTGTGTTCTCGGGGAGGTCTCCTTACTGTATGTATACTACATGGTAACTTAAGTTTATCCAAAATTTCGACAGCTGACATTGTGACATTGAGTCTTCGAATATTAGGTCCATTCCTTTACTTTTCCTGTAAGTTTCTTAAAAGTGTCAAAATGCAAGAGAGTAAGGTAAAAACGCTTTCTAATAGAGAATTACAGAAAAAAGTACGGGAATGCAAAAAACCACTTTTTTAGCCCAAAAAGCGAATGTTAGAATATTTATACAAAAAATGGTAATAAAAACACTAAAACGCAAGCAAAACTATCACAAGAACTTACGATTTTATTTATTACTTTAGCACTTTCCATTTTTACTGAAATGTTTAATTTTTTACACAAATTTTGTAATTTTCTTTATTTTGTGCTTTCACAACAATACTGCTAACAGCTGATTTTGACACTTTTGGATATTTACAGGCAAAAAAACTTCTGACTAAATCCTGTAAATTCGGACAAGAGAGAGTCGCAGTTACTCTCTCAAGTGCGCTCTCAGTTACAGTTTTTTTGAGTACGGGAATGCTTTTTGGACTAAATCCTGTAAAAAACTGTAAAAAACTGTAGATAAGGAATGGACCTATTTTATAATTTGTCGTACACAAGTTGTTGATAATTTCTGCTTAGCACCCCTGTTTTTCAGATTTATTTTGATAAGTTAACGCATTTGATTGAACTGAACAGTCACCTATTTTTTTCCATTTCTTTGTATGTTTTCCCATTATTAATGAGGATTTTAATCACGGTTTTCGTGAGTTCGGTGCATTCTTCGCCCCACTAAAAATTTTGGAATTGCGTTTTTGCTTATTCAAGCTAAACATATAGTAAGCCAAGTCATAAAACTTACTTTTTATTCCAAAAAATCAAATATTTTCACTTGAAGTTTAATTTTGTGACTTTTTTTGTTCCGCGCTATTATTTCACTGCTAGCCCAAAAAGCCGTTCACAACAGAGACTACCTTTTAAAAATTTAAACCATGGTTAAATATTTTAATGTGTAAATTTAAAATCTGACACCGTATTCTTATCCAGTGACCTCAAAGGATATATCTTTTTCGACCATTTTTGACAGTGATTTTGAGGTAATGAAATTTTATCTCCACGAAGGTAAGTAAAAAACAAACAAAAAAGGGAGAGAGTTGTTTGTAATGTATAGTATGTATGTACATACATACATATATAAAATATAATTATATCACATCTTAAACATCCCTATTAAATTATAAAAATTGTTCACGTATTACAGTTTTTCTAAAAATTGGGTCATAATCTTGAACTTTATTTTAGGACGCAATCTATATCACCCTTCGAAATTAATCTTAATCTTGAACTTTTAACTAATTTTTTATTGTCATAATATACTTACGATATACAAATTTTTGTTCATATAGCGACAAGAATTGGTAAAAAGCATTATAATTTCACTAGATGAACATTTTGTACGGGCAGTCCGTTTTCTCATGTTGATTATTGGGCTATGCTGTTAACAGCTTTGACCACAAAAAAAAAATGCAATTAATAAAATCATATAAATTTTCACTTATCAAGCAACTAAAAATAGCTTTTACGAAGAAAATTTTTCTCAATGTAATATAAGTTTTTTTCTGTTAATGTTAGGAACAGCTTTGAGACCGATTAAAATATAATGAACTTTGTTTTTCACCATTTACGTGCGAAATGTAGGTCAATAAATCACTTGACAATTTATGCAAATTGAAAGGTGCTTACGCAATTAAATGTTAAGCAATAGAAATACATACATATGTTATATATAATAATTATAAATTATCATAGATATTCAGTTATAATTTCTATGGCTTTGCGAATATTAATGTAGTTTAAAAAAAATACAGATATTGCTGTAATCAATGTACGTACTTTAATTAGTACGTCATTCATTAAAATTAAACAAATTGTCATTAACACTAGCAATTAGCTAAGCGTAACAAGTGTAAGTTAACAATAACAATTTTAACGCTATTAAAAGAAATTAATAATATGTTATTAGTGGGCTGTTATCTGATTTTGCTAATAGAACTCATCAAATTTATAGATCTCTGAGTTAAAGAGCTCCCCGCAAAACTAATACGGATATGTAGAGTGACGTTGAGCACAACATTTAGCTCCGTCCAAGTTGGGAAGAACCTCTCCGAGCCGTTCGAGACCTAACGAGGTTTTAGGCAAGGCGACTTACTTTTGTGCAACTTCTTTAATCTGATGCTGGCATCCTTAATTAGAGCTGCCAATCTAAACCGCAGTGGTACTATTTATAACAAAAGTATGATGCTGCTTGCATATGCGGATTATATTGACATCATTGGCCTTAACAAGAGAGCCGTCAGGGCAGCATTTTCCAGTCTAGAGAAGGAAGCAAAAGAGGTTGGTCTAGTAGTGAATGAGGACAAAACAAAGTACCTTGTGGCAACAAACAAAAAGTCCTCGCGTATTAGAACCCATGTCACTGTTGGCAATTACAATTTTGAAATAGTCAAGGATTTTGCATACCTTAGATCCAGCACAAACACCACCAATAATGTCAGCCTTGAAATCAAGCAAAAAATAACATTTGCCAACAGGTGCTACTTTGAGCTCGGTAGGCAGTTGAAAAGCGAGCCCTTTCTCGACGAACGAAAATCACGCTCTACAAATCCCTCATCATGCCCGTCCTTTTATAAATATGGTGCAGAAACATGGGCGATATTGACCAGCGATGGTGGGGTTTTGGGGGCTTTCGAGAGAAATGTTCTTCGCAAGATTTATGATCCTGTTGGCGTAAGCGACGGGTACCGAAGAAGATGGAATGATGAACTGTATGAGCTGTATAATGATATGGACATGGTCAAGCGCATAAAAATTCGATGACTGTAATGGCTTGGCCATGTCGTTTGCATGGATGATGATAATATAATTTTTGCGCTTACACTATATAGCTCAGTGTTTGGACGAGCTTCTCCTACCATTTGTGGTGTGCGTCTTTATATTATACCAACAATGGAGGGACCTACAGTTTTGTGCCGACTCCGAACGGCAGATGTATTTAATGAGAAGCTTTTTCATGGCAGAAATACCCTCGGAGGTTTGCCATTGCCTGCCGAGGGGTGACCGCTATTAGAAAAAACTTTTTCTATGATTGGATGATGATGCTCCAATGAAAAATCCTTCGAATCGGCACCCATGGATGGGCAACGAAAGCAAAGGCGCCCTAGAACACTCTGGAAGAACCAAGTGCAGAATGACCTGTAAATACTTGGTGTGAGTATATGGCGTAGGAAGAAGAGTTAAAGAGCTCGCCATGAAAAGATATACAAAGGGTGAATAGACAAATTGTGGAAAAGTGAGGAAGACATACTTATGAAAATTAAGTATTTTTTCGCCATTGCTCATTTGTGCTGGTTGATGCTTGATAACTTTATTTACGGAACGAGGGCTTGTTATGATGATAACCGGTCCCCAGTTAATGTTCTTCATTAGCTGTCATCTTTTGTAAGCGACTTGCAAAGGTAGAGCGTGGAAAGCAATATCAAAAATAAGCGAGTTGAGTTCAAATAAGCGGAAAGTGTTGGAAAGTGGTGCTATTGTGAATTATTATTGGAAAGTACCAAGGGAAAGTGGAACATTTTCGCTAACCATCAAAATAAGTAAGAAACCAAGATAGAGAAGACGTAAATAAAATCGCCTCTTACAGCCCAACCTAATATAAACGCACGGGGCAAATTTATTGTCAAAAATGCCTCATGCTCATACAACTTGTATGGGAGCAACCGAAATTGAACGCCGTGTGCAAAAAGCTAACTCGATTTTCAATTTTCATTTTGCGTGACATTTCGATTTGACGTTTACCTCACCGTTGAAGGTGATGCGCATTGTCTTCAATATAACGAATACTGTTTTGTTTTGTTTGAATTAACAAAAAAAAATTATCAAAAAGCTTTGAATGAAAACTTTTTGTAAATTTGTACATTGTTTGAAATCCCAAGTTTCAAATTCAAATTATAATTTTTATGATTATTATTGCTTTTTTAATATAAACGAGGAAACAAATCAATTGCCAAACTTATTAATAAGTTGGTGTGTTAAAGCTCTGCGTATAAATCAAGATTATATTTAATGTTTAATTAAAAATTCATAAGTAACATAAGGTAAAGCAAATCTTTAAGCCAAATAAATAAATTGAACCAATGCTGAAAACTTCCACCTTGTATTGTTTTAAACGAATATGACAGCTGTGCAACACTGAGCTGAACGCGCACGCAAAACAATTTCGGTTCAGTTACAAAAAAACGTTTGCGCAGTGCGTTTATATTTTGTTGGAATTTTATAAGAATTACTCATTTTGTTTTTTTTTTGCTAGCAAATTTTACTAACGACCATTGATTTTGGCAGACTAGTGTTGTAAATTACATATATTCAAAATATAAGAGAGTTGATTAAAATTATTATTATTGAGTAAATTGCTAAGTCAAAGAATACTTCGAGAGAGTTTGAGGCTTTAAATACTTACTGTTTTTTTTCAATATAAATTACAATTTGTCGATGAATAGGCGAATTAAGAGCGCAATAGCGAAAGTGTGGGTAAACAACATACGATTCATATGAAATCGCTGAAAATGAAAAGTGAATATATTTTCATATGAGTATAGTACTTATTTATCAGAATTATATGACCTCACATTTTGACAAGTTTTGACTATTTTATATTATTAAATTTTGTTTAAGATAATAAGCAAATGAACATTTCCAACATAAATTTTATACACCCACGTTTAAGCATTATTAGAAATCGATCCCACAAACAAAAACAATAGATATCGTCCGAAAAACATTACTCGAAAACACGAAGGACCAGATAAAAAACCCAAATCACAAACACATTACGAACTACACTGCGACAAAATTATTTGAAGTGTAATAATAAAATATACCGACAATCAAACGGACTCGGAATGGGAAACCCGATCTCAGCCATCCTCTTTGAGGTATTTATGCAAGGACTGGAGGGACATTATGTAGAAGAGCTAAAAGACGAGTCAGGCGTAGTATTCTATGCCAGGTACGTGGATGACATTACCTGCTCGATCACCAATGACAATGAAGAGCAGATACTGGAGTACCCGGAGTACCTGTACAAACAACATGGATGTATAATGTTTACGATGGAAATGGAAAAGAAGGGAACAATAAATTACCTGGGTCTGACAATTAAGATAGATAAAATGGCCCAAGACCTTGACTACGAAATTTACAGAAAACCGACAGCTACAGACACCATAATACATAACACATTCTCAAGAACACAAATACACCGCTATAAGACAACTAACAAACATACTTGAACGAATACCTCTATCGTGAGAGGTATACGGGAAGGAGCTAAACACAATATACAACGTAGAAACAAACACAACGGATATAAAAAGGAGCTCGTGGACAAATTCCGAAAAATGTATGCAATTAAAAAAAGAAACGACTGGAAACAACCTGGGAAGGATACTTAAAAGCAGCACGAATGAAGAAGACCCATTGAACAAACAAGGCATGTATAAACTAACCTGTGATTGTCAATATATGTAGCTATATAGGACAAACAGGACAGAGAACGAAAATTGACACTGAAGATGGCACAACGCCGAAACCGGTTTGTCTCTAAACCAAACTTGACAAGGGATGACGGCAAATCGAAAAAAAGAAGAAAACAAAATTATTAGAAAATTTATAATATTTTAACTTCAAAGTTTTTAATATTGTTTTTTATTATTAATTCGAGTTAAAATTTAAATAAACATTTTCTTTAAATTTTGCTTATAGTTTCATGCGTTCCAACATTATTCAGATTTGCCAAACCAATACAAATAGAGTTTACTTTAATACTTCTTTATTTGTCCTATGATTGTGTGTACTCGTACATATGTATGATTGTGATTATTGCTATTATGTTCTCATAAGTATATATGTATGTTACATACATGCAGAGCCTGCATATGAACGTATTTAAATAATTAAATCAATGGAGAAACTAAAATATTATTTCCCACTTCAATTGTTTTTGTGAAATCGGTCATAATAGCTATTGGTAAAAATTAACTAACTCTGGCCGCTGTGGTCGAGTGGGTAGCGGTGCGTGCTATTACCCGTTATGTCGGTAGGTTCGAGGTTCGAATCTCAGCCAGTGCAAGCAAAATCTTAATAATAGAAAAAGTTTTTTTTAACAACGGTCACCCCTCGGCAGGCAATGGCAAAGGTCCGAGGGTAAAAGCTTCTCATTAAATACATCTGCCGTTCGGAGTCGGCACGAAACTGTAGGTCCCTCTATTTGTGGTAGAACAAGCTCGGCTAAATACTGAGCTATATAGTGTAAGCGCCAAAATCTTATTATTATTATTAAAATTTAACTAAAGACCAACGATAATGACTGTGAAAGTGGCCCTCATAAGTAAAAACTTGTACACCATAGTTTAAGGTGCAACCGGATTGACAATTGTTAAGCCGCGATTGTATCAACTCGTTTGCGTTGATTTCCAAATAAATTTTGTTTAACGTATATTTCCCATTTCACATCACTTCATTGCATTAATTAATTTTTATTTTATTTTACTTTAAAAAGTTTACTCTAAAAAGTTTCTTAATTCAATTATAATAATAATAATATGATAATTATTTAAGCATTTTTTTTATATGATTTATTTATTTTTAACTAAACCTCTTTTGAGATTTCCCGTTTATATTTTGTATAACTTGTGAAAGTTTTTATTTCCCTTACTTATAAGATAACAACACCCTCCAGGGAGGAACCGCTTGAGACCCATGTTTTAATATTCCATACATACATATGTATATATTTTATTGATTTGCCTTATTGTAGTAAAGGTAATTTAAATTTAATTAATTTCATTTTATTCTTGTTGTTTTAATTATAATTTATATATAAATAATTTGGTTGCGATCAGTTCGATATTGCATTGATGAATTTTTTAGGCAATTCGGATCGATTCGCCCGACATTTCGCTAAATATTCTAGCATCTTAAGGGGCGTTATATTTATTCTTTGGTTAAATAAATAGAGCCGCCTCTTTGTCTTGTTTTCGATTTATTTTTTATGTCAATTTCGTTTAAGGATATTTTACTAATTATATTAAATTTTGCATTTTATTGTGTTAATTTTTTGTTTTGCATTTTTAATTAATCAATCACTTTAATCGTTTGTCTTACACCTTAATAATATTATTTTTTAGAAAATATCTTATTTGGTAAAAAGTTTGTTTTTTGTGCAAAGAGAATTTAATAAAAAATATAACAACAATTTAAGGAATTTGCAAAAAGATTTGCAGTAAAACCTATAAAATTGCTGCCACATTTTTCCTTCAAGAATTTAATTTCACGCCCACTTTCCGCTTGTAAATTTTTAAACAAGAACGCAGATGTATTATTTATATGTATAATTACGAGTATATGCAAATAAATAAAAGTATGTGTAATGGGAAAATTTTCCTCCATAATGAGAATGAATTGCGAATTCGCAAGCATCAACAGCCGCAATACAAAACCAAACACCAAAAACACAGGACAATGGAATGCGTAATTCTCAAAATTAACTGCAATCATGTAAAAAAAAAAAACGGCTAAAGCCAAAAGTAAATCACAAATGAATGTAAATCGCTTACGAACAGCGTACAAAATACAAATGTGAATTACGAGAGATCAATGTGCAAGGTGGCAAAAGTTGCCGGAATGTGCGCAGTTAAATGAAATGCGCAAAAAAAAAATTAATAAATAAACGAATAAGAGGCTGCTAAAACAAAGCAAAAAAAGGCAAACAACAGCAAGAATAAAAATGTTCATCGTAATGATGGGAAAGGCCGAGTTAATAAACTTACTTAAAGCTCATTTGCAATTTTAGTCGGTGCAAAAGTGTATGTGTGCGTAAATATTTGCAATTCAGTAAAAACAAAAAGTTAACAGCGACAATAACAAAAAATGCCAATAATCGTAGAAGAAATGGTAGGCGACTGAAGCTTTTTGTTGCCACAATTGATGTTGTTGTTGTGAAAGTAAACATTTTTTTTTTTTTACTTTAACAACTTTAGCTGCTTGACGTGTGAAAATTGAATGCAATCGCATACGAGTATTTTATAAATTTTTTGCTGATCTTTATTTACACAGCACGCACAAGCGACAGCTGTTAAAATATTTAGTGCGAAAATGCGCTACACACACATACATATATATGTAGGTACATAGGTACATACATAAATGATGAGCTAAAGTCGAAGAATAATGGATTGTTTTGCTCATTGGAATCGTGGAGCGTTGTTATGCAGTAAAAAAAAATCAACACTGTAACAAAGGGAGTTGTTTTTAGTGTCTTTTTTTTAATTTAAATACCTAGCATATATGTATGTACTATGTTTGTATGTATGTCGTTTGGTAAATAAAACATGCAAAGCTAACGAATCCTGTACTGTTTCATTCGATACTTACGATATTACATGTTTGGGGTATTCACAAAGTGTCTTAAAATGGCGTAAAGTTTTAAGGTCATATACATTTTCGGTAGCCCAAAATTTTTTTTTTATTGTTTATATTGCATTATACAAAAGAAAGTTAAATAACACAACATGGAATTTTTCAAATTTTATAATTTTGAGACAATACCTACGATAACTTACGACACCTTCTGAATACCCTTATTATTTAAGTATAACAGGGCGCCGCAAAAAAAAAAATGTTAAAAAAAACTGAAATTTAGCAATTTTATAATTTTCAATCAAAGCAATGCTTTCTTGTTCTGGCAAGGAAGTTAGATTCTACTTGATTTATTTCTGAATTTAATTATCATAAACTGAACTAACAGCCCGATTCTGTGCACTTGACAAATTATTAAAATATTGTTTATTTATCAAGATTTTTATCAAGCCAAAAGCTTTTTGCTATTCTGTGCATATCTTGATAAAAGTGTAAACGTCAGTGCGCAGTGCTTTCACCACATCTGTGGTGAACTAAATAATGTAAACAGAAATCAGCTGTTTAGTGAAAAATGAATTCTTCTGCAACGTAAGTATTTTACAAATTATTATTTATTTTAAAATATCTTATTTAATAATGAGTTTTGTTTGCAGGAAAACAAAACACGATCGTGCTACTCACGAGCAGCTGGAGCACTATGTGGCATTTTGCCGGGGCCATCCGGAAATTGGCACCGGGAAAAATTCGCCAAAGGCGCCCCAGCAAATGCAGGATTTATGGAAGCAGCTGGCAAATCAGCTAAATGCGTGCCGAGGGCCAACACGCACTGCAGCTAAATGGAAAGAGGTAAGTAACACTTTGCATATTAACATATGTACATACATATGTATGTATGTATTTTATTAAATATTCAACGCGTGTATGCACTTATGGACATATGTTTGTGCGTTTGTATGTTGGCGAAGATGCATTTATATGTCCATAACCTATTAATTATTATATTTTGTATTTAGACCTTGGGAGTGTGGAAGAGCCAACTGAGAACGCGGGCCAGGCGTTTAAAAATGAGCCAGAGACTGACAGGCGGAGGGCCAGGTGTCAAACCAATGAGCGATTTCGAGGAAAAGGCGTTAGATACTTTTGGTTTGTTAGCTGTGGATGGAGTGAACGGCGTACAGAGTTTGGGTCTAGCACCATGTGAACCATCATGCAGCACTCTTTTGTTTGAACCACCTAGCTCAGCTCAACCACCCAGCCCAGCTCAACCACCTAGCCCAGCTCAACCAAACAGCCCAGCTCAACCACCCAGCCCAGCTCAACCACTAAGTCCAGCTCAACCACCGGATTATACACCAACATCCAGCCTTTCCCAAAATCAGGTAGATATTAGTGTATTAAAATTTCTATGTGCATACGTATACTGAAGTGTATGACATGTGTTTCTACATTAGACTGGGTCTGCCTGGGGACATAGACAGTTTTTTACCCTACTAATGTATATATACATACTACATTATACATATGTACCCACACTAGTCGGCATAAGTTTATGACGAAAAAAAAATCTTGCATTTTTGAGTTTAATTTATTTCGTTTATATTAAATAATTTTTGTTATTTTTTTTTATAAAAATATGGTTTATGGTCGCTCCATACAAAATTCGGGTTTGTCCATATGTTATATGGAATAAAATGCTTGGCACCTTCGACAAAAAAAATTGTCAAAAATAAACGGTACTCTTTAGCGACTTGAATGACGTCACTAAAATTGAATGAGCTACAAAACTGCATACTCAAAAATTGTCTAAAAAATCTATTTAAAAATTTGACGATTTTCATGAAAATTAATGGAATATTTGCTAATTTTATCGAATTTTCCCAGTTTTCGCACAAAGTTTGGAATGTAGATTTTAATGGTTTCTGTTGTACCATAAACCATATTTTTATAAAAAAAAATAACAAAAATTATTTAACATAAACAAAATAAATTAAACTCAAAAATGCAAGATTTTTTTTTCGTCAAACACTTATGTATGCCGACTAGTGTATGTATAAGTTTTTGAATTGTTTAATTAATGGTTTATTTAAGGATGTTCGCGTACCTCGGCAAGCAAGAAGCGAACGAAATAGGATGATTGATATGCTAATAGCGAATATGGAGAGAAGGAATGCTGCTGAGCAGGAAATGCGGAATAATGAAGATGTCCGACGTCAGGAGCACCAGGAAGTGATGCAAGCCATACACGGCCTCACAACCACTATGGGAGAAGTTCTTAAAGTTCTCCAACACAATAATAATAATTTGCCGGAATAAACCGAAAAAGGAAATAAAACTCCTTGATTTTTAGAAATGCCTGCTAAATATGACTACGAATATTTTATAAATTTTTGATATACCCACGTGGACGAAATAAATAGTATGTTTCTGCGGTCAAGTTTGACAATTTTTCTTTAGGTTTGTTGAATTCAAACAAAATTGTATAAAACTAAGAAAAAACTCTACAACCCAAACCATATCGATAGCAGTTTTTAACTTTTGCAAAACTTATAACGATTAAAGAAATTCTAAAAAATTCGAGCTAAATAGAAAGTTTTTAGAATTTGTTTAATCGTTATAAGTTTTGCCACAACAAATGATAGCACACAACAAAATGATAGCACTTAAAAAAATTACTTTATTTTTGTGTTTTTAAATCCAATTTCTTTTGTATTATTTTATAAGTTATTATTTAGCAAATTTTTATTAAATCGAAGTTTAAAACTTTTTAAAGCTTTATAATATTTAAGTTTACTTTTATTAATAATTTTGTTGTGACTTGTATATACGTATATTGTTAGTAGTAGTGTATGTAGTGTAATAGTAGTAGTGTATAGTGTGATAATGTGTTAAAGCGTAGATATATATCTCGCCCTTATCCTTGCACCTTCTCGTGTATACAATATTTTCACAAACAGTTGTTTAATTTGTCAAGAGCATTTGACATCTTGAAAATTTATCAAGAAAAGAGCTTTTGACTTTTGACACAGAATACCAAACACTTGATAAATAATCAATATTGATAAATAAGCAAGATGGTGAATTTATTAAGTGCACAGAATCGGGCTGTTAATGTGATCAAACGGCAGCATAAAAATAATTTTATTTAAAATTTGCTTCCTGTTCACGTGGTGAGATGAATTGAAATAGTCCTGAAAAGGTCGTGAACCAGTCCGGAAATGAACCAAAATGTTCTTCAAATAGACCTGAACAGTTATCGAAATGCTCGCGCCCTAGCCCTGAAATGTCTTTGAAACATTTCTGTACAAGCCACGAAACTTTTCCAAAATGGCACTGAATTTTGAAAATTACAAATTTAACACTGAATTATTAAAATTAATAATATTTTGGCTTTCACACTATATAGCTCAGTGCTTGGCCGAGCTTCTCCTACCATTTTTGGTGTGCATCTTTATATTCTACCACAAATGGAGAGACCTACTGTTTTGTGCCAACTCCGAACGGCAGCTTTTTTCATGGCAGAAATACCCTCGAAGGTTTGCCATTGCTTGCGGAGGGGTGGCCGCTATTAAAAAAAAACTTTTTCTATAATTAAGGTTTGACTTGCCTGAGCTGAAGCTCGAACTTCGATCACAATGGCGAATTTAATTCTTACCTGGAGCAAAGATGTTTACATTTGGCAAAATCGATTTTGGGTTGAATTTCATCCGAAAGCACCTTAATGTGCATACTGACAGTCATGCAGCAAAAAAAAAAAATACAGTATCAGCTTACAAATGCTGTCATAAGTACCATAATCGTAAACACTGTATTTGTTTTCACCACTTTTTGTGACTCTTCAATCCATTCTCTGCACGCCACTTGACTGCAGTGGCCATTGTTAAAGTCATATTTACCTAAAAAAAATTTGTATATAGCAACTCGTGTATATACACATACATATATGTATGTATGTACTTACATTTATTTAGTAGTTGTAACAATACATTTGTATACACCACCAACGCAAACGTGGCCAATATACAAAGCTATTGTATGCATGCACATACATACATACGTGTTGCACCATTCGCTTACAAAATCGATTAGGGTCAATGCTTTTATGGCACGCAAAAAAAATAAAGCATACAAAAAAAAAACACCAAACCAACCAATAATTGTGAGTAAAATCCAACAGAAAGTGGTAAAGTGACCAGGAAAAGTTTTTTTTTTGACTGTAGATCGAAAAAATGTTGCCATTGAATATCTTGCTATTATATGTATGTGCAAGCCATGCCAGAAAGCTCAATTGTATAAAAAAAAAAATGAAAAGAAAATCCTGTTACCAAATAATAAAGATAAAAAAAAAATGCAATTGCGCGTGGTAGTGGCCATTCGTAACAAAGAATTTGCGGTATAAAAATTCAAGTGTTGACTGGTGTTGGTTGCTGATGTCATAGCGCTAATTGGCATTCATCGATGTAGTGCATACTCTATTTGCAAAAAAAGATTTCGTTTTACTTTAAATCGAAGCGCTTATTTAACGTGGCTCAATTTTTGAAATGTTTTGTAATAAAAAACCTATTAAAAGAAAAAAAAAACACTGGAGATGTTACAACGATAAAAACCGGTTTGTCGCAAAACTAAATTCGGCAAGGGATAACGAAAAATTGTACCAAAAAAATATCACTTTCTAACCTGTTCGAGGTAGTAACTATAACTTCAGTAAGATCGGGTAACGGTCACACTAGGTGAAATTCACCAACGCTCCGTAAAAGTCGTATATTTAAACTACAGAAACACATTGCTAAAAAGTAAAAAAAAAAAAAAAAATTGCTCTCGCTTTCGATTAAAATTTACCATTGCACTGAAATAGTACCGGAGCCTATAGCTTAACCACACAAATGGTTTTAAATATAGTCAGTATAAAATATGAGCGGGAGTTATGGAAAGAAAACGCTCAACACTTTCGACAAAAAAAAAATTGTAAATCAACTAAATAAGCTACAAAACAGCATATTCAAATTTTTTTTGAAGCCTCGCAGTTGAATGTTAAACAATTTTAACTAAAAAAAACGGTTTCAATTCGTTGACACTAACATATGTACATATGTATATGTACAGTATGCTTTCGTGCACTATGATAAAAATCGTACGTTTTCATTTTAGGAGCTCCTGTAAACACCTATTTTCCACTTTTCACTATGTTTTATGTCAACATGTTTTGATTATTTCAGTGAATATAGCAGCAGAGGAAATTTTTACGAATTTTGCCATTTACTCTTGATTCCACTGCCTTGAAATCATCCAATTTTAAACCGCGAAATCTTTACGATTTACGAATGTTAGAGTACGGAAGTTGCGATTTAAAAAGTCAAACGAAATAGTTTTCCGATTCCGAAAATGGAATCATGGCTGATAATATTGTTTTTATGTAACACTTTCTTACATACATTTAAAAAAAAAAAAAAATATATCACCGTAAATTTTTAAAAATTTTTTTAATTCGACATACCTATAGAAATTAAGTAACTAAGTATTACCGCTCGAGTAAAGTTTTTCTTTGGAGAAAATCAAAAAATTTGGCTTGTATCCAAGACAAAGAATTGAATAGGTGAGTACTTAATTCAAAATGAAAAACTTTAAAGTAAAAACCTACATCTTATTTAATAAATAAATAACCAAAAAATAAAATTATTTGTTATTGTTTGGCCACATAACTATTTTATTTAATTATTTTTAAGCTTAAGGCCGAACGGTTTTTGGAAAATTATTATTATTATTATTATTTATTAGCTCTAATATACAATACTAAAACTAATTGTGATACGAGATACGAGTACTAGCTGCTATGGCCTGCGACTCGATGATTAGAGTATATAGAGGAGGATATACATACATAATACTGTGTTTATGTTGTATTATTAATAGTGAGAAAGTAAAAAATGTTATAACTTATTTACTAGGTTAACATTTTTTAAAAATGCAAAGATAGTGTGTATATTGCTGCTGAAGATTTTAGCTAATAAATCGGATGGGCTACTTGATCCAAAATGGTTCCTTCTCGTGGTAGCTATAAAGCAGCATTCGTCAAGGAGGTGTTTGATTGCAGAAGGGACATTGCATTTGGGGACTATTTGAAAGAAGATGTTGGTGAGTAGGTTTTGTGTGACCAATTCTAAGTCGGATATACAGGCTGCTTACTTGACGCGGTATATCAATAGGGTATGATGCTGCCACGCATGTCTGATTAAAATTAGAATACCAATGGTTAAAGCTAGCCCATTCTCTTTTCTTTTTATTGTCCAAATGTTTGCTTACAAATACTTTCAAGTCCTTCTCCAGATATGCTTCAAATATTGCGTCTGTTTGAGATGACATTTGTCGAGCTGCTTTGTCGGCGTTTTCGTTTCCAGGGATGCCTTAATGCCCGGGTTCCCACATAATATTAATTTTCTTTGGGGTTTTAATGAGAATATCTCGTATTTTCGTTATTAGGTGATCGTTCTTGTAGATGTTTTGTACTGCGAAAATGTTTGACATACTATCTGTACAGATAACAAATTTACCTTTGCTATGCTGTCCATCGGCTGCTTTGTATATTGCCATAGCTTCTGCTGCGAAGACCGAACAGTATTTAGGCAGTTGGCCACCGAATAGCGAATGATGTGATTTCATGATCGGTTCTTGAACCGTCTGTGTATAAAAAATGCCAATCTCTATTTAGGTAGTGCCGCCGCTGTTGTTTCAAAAAATGTTGTTGGATCTGTGATGTGAGTGTAAGCTAGTGTTGAGGCAAAGTTGATTGAGTAGTCAATAAGGTTGAGACCTGGTTTTTGCGCAGCTTGGTGGGGGTGTTATATTTAATTGACGACAAACGCTCGCGCATTTGTAAATAGAGGACTGAACCTTGTACCTGCGCTTGTTGCTGTAAGCGTTCTGGAAGTCTTTGTATAATATCTGGTTAGTCGTATTTAAAAGCTTCGGCGTCAAATTCCATATTGCTTCATTTCTTCGCTCGTCAATAGTTGGGAAGCCGGTTTCCGGGACAAATTTACATTTGATAGGTGGAAAAAATTATTAGTTTTATGGCCAAACGATAACAAAAAATTTATAAAAGATGAGTCTGCCTAATACACACAATACTAAACAAAACTGACTGCTACACAGTCAAGTATAAATAGCGACAGAACAACCGCAATTCATTGAATTATGTTGTGAAAGGTGTAAAGAAGGAAAAATAACAACAGCTCACACAGCATAAGCTTAGCTCAGTGCGTTGAGATGCCCGTCTTAAGTATGATGTTGAGGGTTCGACTCCCGCAGAAGCCAAGAAGAAAGAAGTCTGAGGAGGAAATTTGGTGATTTCCGAAATAATATTATAACTTCTACTGCTTTGAGTATTATTGATTTTTTCTAATAATTTTTCCAAAAAACCGATCGGCCTTAGAAATATTCAAAAAATAAAATAATAAATACATATATTTCAGTAGCTAGCTTGCCATCAGTCGTTATTTCTTCAATTTGACTCTGTCAGAACTGCCATCTTAAAGACGATTATTTATGAATGGCGCTTAAAATCCCCGAATAACGAAAGTAAAATCATAATAATTCACATTCAAAACAAAAGTGAATTCCTTTTATGAAACACAAAGTACTTATTATTGTTCCTTTAATTCTTAATCTTTAAACGGGTTGGTAGCATTTTAAAAAAGCTTCATTTATTATCGTCGAAATAGAAGTAACTATTAGCTGAACCAATTCTTAAAAAAAATTGTTTGCATATTCATATCTAATGAAAAAAAAATTGAAATTTATTAAAAAAACAAAAACAGCAATCAGAAAGTATGAGCACTAATAAGTGCTCGCTGCAGCTACGTCACGTTATCATCTCAACAACAACAAAAAAAAAATTGTATATCTTATTTGCAGCGCATTTATATGCGAGGAAATTGCATTTTCCGCTTACTGCAACAAAATCAGCTTCATCAACAGCAGCAGCAGCAGCAACAACAACAATGAAATTGACAACTCGATTGCAATTTGAGAAATGTTGCAAATAATAAGTTTGTCATTTGCGCGGCAAGGAAGTTTCTCGCGTAAGAGAATGAGTAGAAATTAAGACGGAAATTGTTGGGGAAAAAAATTAGGCGAAAAAGTTAATGCAACTTTAATATTAAAATATCTACAAGCATTGGTTGCACGAAATGAAGTGAAAAAATGGCGTGAGTACCAGGTGTTCATACAATTTAATGTGTAAAAATCCGCATTAAACTCCAGCTAGTCGAAGTGACTACGAAATAGTCTGGAAACGGTAAAGAAATGATCTTTCATTAGTTCCAAAATGATTCTCGAAATTTTCCTGAGAACTGCTACCGACATTGTTCCTGCCGCTCCGCCATTTTTCCTTAACTCACAAACTTTGTCTTCAAGAATATTTTAATTCATCTCACCCGTTGGTCTCTTCCACATTTCCTTTACGCATAAGCCATTCAAAGCAATTCCTTCTTCGGACGCACCAACACCCTGCGCCTACTCGCATTTTCTCGTGGATCACCCGTTGTAGGGTTTTTGCCCACAACTGCTGATGCATGTGTGATAAAGAGATTATTGCTGGACTACTCGTACTTCCTGCTTGGGTGCGCCAACAAGTCTGCTTTCTGTTGCTGCTGTTGTTGTCGTTGTTGTTGCTCTAAGCTCGTCATCTTGCTAGCTGAAATTTGCTGCTCCAACATCTGCTCCTAAAATTCTGTGTGTTTTCTTAATTTTATTGCCACTCTCAGAGCTTCGTCGGCGTCGTCGCCTCTTTGCATACGTGCATGTATGCATGTATGTATGTGTGTATGTTTGTGGGTTTTTGCAACTGGCTGTCATTAATGTTGCAACGCTTTGTGTACTAATTAAACAGCTTGTCTACCATGAAGTTGTTATGCCAGACACGCCCACTAAAAATCCCACTTTTGCCTTGAGCAAAACTCTGGCTACAACAATGTCGTGAATGCTCAGTAGTCGGCTGGTGCTGACGTTGCTGTCGCATATGGTTGTTGTTGCCTTTGTAAATATATAGTAAAGTTCATTTTGTTTTAGCATTTTCATTTAGGTGAAGCCAACATTTTGTCTGCTCTTCCACTGAGAACTCTTGTGTGTCTGGGATTGTTGAAATTGCTTTTATAGGCAAGGAGTACTTTTTTCTTGAAGTGTCTTTCATTAGCATCCTTGTGAGTTGTCTTTAAGGTGTTGCGAAAAATTGCATTCCGTCATCGCTTGGGATGAAATTTATGTCTTAAGAGACACAGTCATGTGGCGCATGCGACACCGAACCCATTGTATGTAGTTTGTTATGTAAAAGTAAAGGGTGGCGCAAAAAGTTGTCATTGTGGCACAAACTTCGAAAATGAGAGATTGGAAGACCCAGCAAAGCAGTCCTCAGATTTTTGATTATGACGCTGCATCCTTTTGAAACCACTTGTTCTCCAGGCTCAATTCGTTCAAATGAGGAGAAGGGAAGTCGTGTCACTTAAGTCTCTATTGCTCGCCGCCTACAAATGCCGTTGGGCCGTAACGTTTTCGCGGTAATAAATTCCAACGCTGTCTGTAGTCAAAACGGCCATAAAATAGCAGATTTGCTATACCCGGAAAGCGATAATTTTGCTTATTCACATATCCACAGGGATGGAAAGCAACGATTTTGATGAAATTTTGTTTTTCTTGTGATAACTCAGGTTGAATAAACATATTTTGGGCTTCCTGTCTTCGGTCAACGTTGACGATAAATTTTTGGTGGTATTTTCTTAAAATTGGCTCGAAGATAGCTTTTGAAGTTTGATAATCAGGCAATTTTTTTTCGTAATAGCATCGATTGTATCAGCAGCCAAATGCCATACCTTTTGTACGATGAAACACTTTTAACTTCGCTGTGTGGGAGATTAAATTTGGAAATGACCGACTTATTGTTTGTTTTTATCTCCATATTGATCGTTATTTAGCAAGCGAGCAACTCGATCGGAAAGTTTCAAAAATAAGCTGATAAATTTATATCGGAAAATATCCGATAAAAAACAATATCCAGAAATGGTTGGGGTATTTATTTATACCAAAAATAAAAAAATTATTTTCGGTGTGCAGGGCCGGAAACTTCATATAATTTCTCACACTACCTACTCGGCCTAAAAGTGTTCCGCCAGCCCTGGCGGTGTGTCTTACAACTCAGAAAAATTGTTACTTTTCCTTAACCCTGTCTTTTGGAGGACTTTAGTGATCAGCTGACAAAGCGCTTGACATTAATTTCATCAGCCAAGGTACCAAAATATATAAGGTCTGTTAAGATAGCGTAACCACATGGAGCAACCGAAGCCTAACGTATCTTAAAATTAAGGGCGCATTTAGGGCTAATAACTAATACCGTAACCCTAAATTTAAGTCTCAAATTAAAAAAAAAAAACTTTTGGCTGCGCTAGCTTAACGCTAAGCTGACGTATCCACAACTTAAAAACTAATTTGACAAAAAAAAAGGAAGAAATTAAAGGCTCATTAAGGGCTCTCAAAAGAGGCTACAGACTTGAAAAAATAAATAAATTTTGTAAAAACTAGTGATTACGTATCCACAACTTTAAACTAACTTAAAAAAAAAGAACAACTAATAGCCAAAAGTTTTTTAAAAATTGTCTTAAAAACCATTTTTTTTCTTTAAACTTAACTTTAGCCAACATAATAGAAAATACCTCTAGATAAAACAACATTGCAGGAATGTGGAGCTTGTTATTACTCAAAGTTTTGGTTCGTTTTTCTAAAAAAAATTCTTGGAAAAAACTTAAAAAAACTACTAGCATAACACAAATGCTCTACAAATTTTGAACTGAATGAGCCATTCCGGTGTTTGTGTCAGGATTTTAACTTGCTTTCCTACACCTTTGATGTGTCAGACTCGCTCTTTAACATCAAGAATAATGTGCTATCCTCCCTCTTAAATTGATTTGCGTTAGTACATAGTAACATTTCGGCCAGCTGATGAATTAATTTTTCTGTAGCTGCACAGTTTGAGATCTCGACACTTAACAAACTCTTACTAGAATCGGCACAACCATATTAAAAAAACAAAAAAAAAAAACTCCGTGCGTCATGCGGATGCGCCCCTCGTGCCGGTTGGGCGGGTGTTTTTTGAAAAAAATTAGTGCATTAAATTTAGGGTTCCGACATTAAATTAGTCCTACATGCGCCCTTAATTTTGATATACGTTAGGGTGTGGAAAAGCTTGCCTCCTCGAAAATTTTGCCAAAAAAACTCTCTAATAATGTAAATTATTTCTCAAGCAATTGAGTCCAAAGCTTGCGTTCTTCCATAATGTATCACTAAAAAAGTAAGCTTTCTGCTTTAAACCCCAAAAAAAAAGCATTAAATTTTTGCCAACGTAGTTTTTTTTTAAGAAAACAAGCAAAATAATTTCTGATCCCAACTTATAATGTGTGTGTCAACGCAATCTGTCATATTTAATTGGATATTTTGCAGTGTACTTTTTGCTGGAATAATCGCACCACTTTTTCCTTCGCCCAGATTTTAATAAACCGACATTTATGTGAGTGCCTGGTCGCCCACTACTTTTGGCTAATTTGTACTCTGCTTCTTTTTTTTTTCATCTTCAAATTGAGCAAACCCTTCGGTGGCTGTTTTAACCATTCCATCAGCATTGTTGCTGGAGAGCAGCTCATTAAATATGCAATGCACTTATACTTAATATATGTATGTATGGCGAGATGTTTGCTTGTTTCGTTGTAATTGTGTGAGGCAAAAGAAAAAAATAGGTAAATAAACAAAAGTTTTAAGATGCGCCACTACTGCCTTCATCGAGTTGTTGGAGTTGCAATTTGGTGATGGTCGCGCCAACTACCAAGACATTTGCTCCACTCGCATTATATCCCCAAAGGCTGTCATAAAGCGAGTGTGGCACGCAACTCCGCTGGAAATTATCTTCTGCTGCTTTTCTTTTCATACTCTGCACTTTTTATTTATGCAAATTTCATCCCGCAATTTTTAAATGTGTTTTATATACATATTTCGCAATTTTTTTGTTTTCGTTAGTTTTACATTTTATTCATTTCGTTCGTTGTTCGTTGTTCGTTTATGTTTGTTTGTTCGTTCTTATAACGTTAGTTGCAATGTTTTTTTACATTTCTTTTGTTTGCTGCGCGCATTTGTTGCAACCAGCCAACGGCATTGCCGATGGACTTATTGTCGCTGTTGTTTTTGCACTGTAGTTTGCTTGCCAATGGCTATGTGTTTGCATACGAAATGCATCGCTGTCACCACATCACTCTCCTTTCTCTCTTCACTGAAAAATTCAAGTAAATTTTTTTTTTCTGATTGAAATGACTTCCCTTGCGGCAGCATACTCAAACACACGTAGGTAGTAAGATTAGTTGCAAGCAACAATATGTAACTTTATATTGCCGTGCATTTATTGTTCTACATATGTCACCATATTTATGTATGTATGTACATATGCATATGCCCCTTGAAGCTATTTCTTTATGTTATAAATGCACGTTTATCCATTTTTCAACGGCCAATGACCTCTCCTTTACATAAATACAAACAAACATTTATTCCCTAGGTTCAAGCGTGATCTAAACGAATGTACTTTCAGTTTGCTTGGCAACTTTAATGCCGAAATTCATCTTTAAAATAATATTCGCTAGTATATCAGCGAAACATAAAACATGCAGTCAATTCCATGGGTTTATTTCATTTACCAAAACTCTGCGCTCACTTTGTAAAAATGGAAACGGACAAGACAAGTGAAGTTGTTGGCTTGAAATTCCTGTAAAACATAGATGCTCTAAAAAAATAATTTTTTGGAATCTTTTTCAAAAAGTGTTAAAAAGGCCCGTTTAGTTAGGAGGTAGAGGGTTAAAATGTACCACAGAAAAACTACTAGTGAAATTCTAGTAGAGAACTGTGAAGACAAAAAAAATATTTGAACCAGTTTTATAAATAACATTTACGATAAACCAATCGCGTTTTGCCGAAAATTGTAAAACTTTTACCCTGGAGACAAACAGTTTCATAGTAAAAGTTTTGTGAAATTATTGAACTACTTACCAAAAAAAAATCTTGATTAATTTATATGAAAAATTGCGAAACTAAGGTCTCAGTTACTAAGAGTAATCTCATTTCGAAAAGAGATGGAACGACTGCTTCACAGAGGAAAATGTATAGAAGTGCATTAAAAATAAAAACAATGTATTTTTGAAATGAAACTTCTTAAGCGGCAGTAGATTATTCGAAAATTTAAATGACAAGAGCAAGTAAAATAATGCGAAAAATATGCCTGCAAATGAAAAAATCTAGTTATCTATATATGTATATAAAATAGAAAAAAAGTATTTGTATGTCCTTTATAGGCGTCAAAAGTACCTAACCGATTTTAATACAATCTTTCACACACATTTTTTATGTTTAGGAGCTTAAGAAATGTTTTGAATTTCAATCAAATCGGTCTGTAAATACGGATTTTAGAAATATCTCGACTCCAGCGCCACCTATCGACATTATTTTCACACAAAGTATTTATGTTTAGGAGCATAATAAATGTTGTGAATTTTAATCAAATCGGTCTGTAAATACGGATTTTAGAAATATCTCGACTCCAGCGATTAAATTATATTATATTTTAATCGGTTAGGTACTTTTGAAGTAAAGGACATATACATATAAACATTTTTTCTATTTTATATATATAGATTATTTTTAACTTATTGTAAAATGGTTGGACCTTAGTAAGCGCGGAATATCTTGTGTTATCGAATGATGTAAATATTTTCTAAATAAACCGAAATTTCGGATTTTTGAATGCAACATTTCGAAAGTTTTTAAATTTTGATATTGGATCATTTTGTAAATAACTTCGAAACTACATAACCGATTTAAGAGTTTGATATCTCGTTTTGAAAAACATGACAACGGATTTCAAAAAAAATAAAATAAATAAAAAAAACCACAAAAAATAAAAATATGTATATGTACATATATCAATATGAAAAATAAAATAAAATAAAAAAAGAAAAATAAATACAAATATGTACATATATGTCAATATGAAAATTGGATTTTGCCACGCTCCTCCGCCCGCTGACCGAAATTCAGACTTCACAGTGTCGCCAGCCTGAATAGTCTAAAGATTCTCTGAAAATTTCATCAAAATCGGCCCAGCCGTTTTGGAGTCCATACGTTACATACATACATACACACATCCTGTTTTATATGTATATACATATGTATATGTATGTGCATAGATTCCAACTCAAAAAATTTAGCACCAATTTAAAAGAAACCACAATTTTTATTTGCTGTCGCTGAAAAGATTAAATTACGATAATTTGTATCGTAAAATTGCTTGTAATTGGTCGAAAAAGTTAATTATTATATTTGATAGCTGAAAGTTTATAATATTTAAGGAGTAAATTTTTTAGAGTACTTTACATAAGCATGAACTCGGGGGAAATTATGTTAATGAATAGATCTTAAAATAACATACATGTGTCTAAAAGCTGAGCCTGAAAACCCTTTTAGAATGTAAATGCTTTATATTAAGAGCTTTTCGAAAAGCTTATAAAAATTAAACTTTTCAGGCTTAAAGTGTTTTGTTCTTTGGTAGCAGATGTTATTTATTTACGTAGATTGATAAATATAAATATATATGTACACGTAAGGGGTATTATCATTTATTAAAAACTCGAAAAGATTTGTATATGAACTTTTACATAAATGAAAAATTAAGAATGTTTCAACAAATTTCTTACGGTAATTTTATTTTCCCATTTCAGGTATGTCAGCGCTTTTGTATATTTCCACATCAAATGTATTTACTTTTGAATATAAAACGAAAACACTTGAGCATAAAGTAAGTAAATGAGAAAATATTGTAACTGATAAACGTCAAGACAAACATAAATATAAAGAAGACAAAGTACTTATTTGCATATGAAGCTAATTTAAAAATGTATAAAGAAAACAAGTAAAAACAGGGCTTTCTTCGGCTTGTTAAAGGCTTCATACCTTTCATGAATAGAAGAATTGTATAGGAGCGGTATGTTTTATTTCTCCGATCTTAACGGTATTCACTGCTAAAATAGTTCTTACCAAAACTAATACTTATGCAAAATGTAATATCTGAACAATCGAAATAAATATCCAATTTCATCGAAATAGCTCTAATTGAGGGATTACTTTGCGACAGACGAGCGGAAATCGTTAACTCGGCTTAGCTCATCATTCTGAACATTTCGGTATACTTTTTGGGGTATGAGTCTAACTCTTCTCCATCTGGTACTTACAAACAGCGGACCAAACTTATTATACAATTTCCATGAATGGTTGAAGAAGACAAGTGCACGAGAAGCAGAAGGTGATGGAATGAACTTAACGGATGCACAAAAAACAAAAAACATATTCACAGCCTTTGAAAGTCTGTGTCTAAATAGAGAAATTCGGTTTTTTTTTGTTGTTTACTTAAATTATCGCAAAGTTCAAGCGGCAAACGCTCTGGCAACCTTCAAAAAGTTGTGTAAATAAGTAAACTGAGTAAATAACTACTAAATCAACATACATGTATGTGCATACGAGCATAATATACTTTTGTTTGTTGGCGAAAAGGTGTAAAAACAGAGATGATATGATTAAACAAATAATGAGTAAATAATAATAATAAAAAAAATGATTATACTCGTATATAATAAATTAAAATAAAAAGTTAGTATAGAAAACAGCTCTCAAGAAAAATCACAAGAAATATTCTTCATTATTTCTGTTGTTGGAAAAAGTACTTTGCCGTTGTTGTAAATTTTTTTTTAAAGAAATAAGTAAATAAACGAGCCATTCCTTTTCGTGAGAGCTTCAGACTGATTTAAGAAATTTATATAGATGAAAATTGCTATTTCATTTCCAGAGTATCATTTTATACGAATTTGTCGATTTTTTGAGAGCTTAAAAGGTAAGAATAATTAAAGACAGTTTTACAAGAGTTTAATTAAAAGCGAATGGGAAAGCTCTAACAATTTGTTTGCGAATAGTTCAACATTTCAGAACAATGAAAATCGTCGATCGGCAGTGGATTAGTTCGATTTATTGCAAAACTGTTGCGTGCATGAAACGAACGTGCATAACAAAATAACACTTTTCATCAGCTGCATTTTGGACCAGTGCAACAAAGGCTACAGCAACAAAAAACTAAACACGTCAAACACTCTTTTTTTGTTTTTTTTTTAGAAATACTTAGTCACGATATAAATTGTGAATACCTTGCGATAAGCAAACAATGACGAGTATTGAAATAACTAAAAGTAAAAAGCATAAAACATGCTATTACATTTAAAGTAAAAATGAATAGAAAAACGGCAGGAACATGAAAGAAATAAAAATGAAATTTCATATAAGAATCGTCAAAATATCAAAAAAAAAAAAAATAACAATTTTATTACAAAACAATGGTGGTTTGGTCGGGTACAGCGATAAAAGCCGCTTAGAATAAAAATACAGATTTATAGTGCTTATCACAGTTATATTATTTTTTATTAAATTAATTAATTAACAAAACACATATACATATACAATTCAGGTTAAAAACTTTATACAACATTTATGGTAAATTAACATATTTTCGTAAAAATTTCAAATAAGAAAATGCGTCAATATAAGACGCTCACGGAATTTGATACGATAACGTCTGTGCAAAGCCAAGGAAAGCAATAGGCGAATAAATTGCATACTTAAATAGCTTAGGTTAGAAACTGAATATTTATTACTTTTCATTATACAAAGTTTGTCAATGGCAGATGCCGACATTTGCACAACAATTTTGTGCATTTTTCGGAACGATTTTAGGATATTTCGTAACTAATTTCGAACTTTCTCGTAATGATCTCGTACTTGTCACAATTGCAGTATCGAAGTGGTTCTGAAGAGACTAGAAATTGTCCTGAAATCATCTTTAATAAGCATTTAAACGATTCCGAAATGTGTAATTTATTAATTCGAAATCGTCCTGAAATGTTTCTGAAATAGACTCGAAATAGTCCAGAACTAGTTCTGAAATGCGGCCAAAATAGTTTGTGACCCAGTCCCGAAACGAACTCAGAGTAGTCTCAAATAGTCGTAAAATAGTCTTGAAATGGTGATGAGATAGTCCCGAAATAGTACGGCACAATCCCTAAACATATTGTGAAACGGTCACAAAATGCCCCCGAAATAATAACGGGATATCACTAAAATAAATAAACTGCCCCGACAAGATTCTTTAAAAGTTTCTTGAATATATTTAAAAGATTATTGAAAGGGCCAAAAACTAATTACGAAATGACCTGGCAAAAGTACTAAGTTAGTCGTGGAATGTTCATAAAATTGCCCTGAACTATTTTGAATATTTATTACGTTACTAGCGAAGACAAGAACCCAGAAAAACTGTTTCCCCAACGTTTCGCAGCGCGCTACAAAGTTTTAAAATTTTGCACATAGCTAACAAAAAATTATCTAATATGTGGTTGCGCTATAGTTTCTAAACGCATGGTTTGTGCGCTTAGCAACAACAAAGCAACGCCAATGCAGCTTAGCAATAAATAACGCTCACCGAATGGCCCCACATGCGGGCTTAGAAAGTGACGGGGAGAGAGAAATTTAAAATAAACAAATGCGGCTTGAAAAAATTGGCAACGAAAACTGTTTTTGAGCATTCGAAAAGAAAACTTAAAACAAAAACCAAATATTAATTGTGTCACGTGCGTTAGCAGCACGAAGAAGCAAAAACTAAAAAAAAAAACGCAAAATCAACTGCAATGCGAGCAAAAAGAAACATCTGCATTTGCTGCTTTAAAAACATTCGTACTTGAAACTTTCAACTGCCGTTGCGCGGACACATTTGGTGTTGAAATGGCATTGGGGCGTGAGCGTTAAACGGCGACGACGGCAGTAGTGGCAGTTGTTGCGATTGCAACAAACACATATGTATGTATATGTAACATGCATCGCAATAACAACAACAACAAACACATCACACAAAATTGCTGTGCAAAAACGCCGCAGCGTGCAAAATAAATAAATTGCATGCGACAGAACAGATAAGCGGCAACTTTCAGCGAGTGTTAGCAGCGTGTTGCCAGTTGCATGTTGCCATTTAGAAAGCAGCAACAACAACAAACTCGATTGGTCGCACATCGCGTGAATCGCAGCAATCGCTGTTATAGCTGCAACTTTGCGTGTGTGTGCGTGTGTGTGCGCAATTGGCAGCCATGAAAAGTCGAAAAGTTGCCTCCAAATGAAAACGAACCAAAAAATAATAATCAAACAAAAAAACAAACGAACGCAACGAAAACTTGCTCCACTTTTATGCCAAA
Organism: Philophylla caesio; assembly: GCA_963971545.1. Taxonomy (NCBI): domain Eukaryota; kingdom Metazoa; phylum Arthropoda; class Insecta; order Diptera; family Tephritidae; genus Philophylla; species Philophylla caesio. The sequence goes on along the minus strand of OZ020606.1, from coordinate 94,608,593 downwards.
ACATTTCGCACATCATATCATTGCGCACAGTCGGACTTCGCAGCGGCGTTGAAGCGAAAAAGGAATGCAAAACAAAAACACAAAAAATTCGATTGCAGCGCTGCGCCTTCTTTGTAAAACTTTCGCTACAATGAATGCTGTTGGTGCGGAGAAAACTCCAAATTGCGCAGTAGCAATGCCACGGGTGCAAACCATTTTGTGGCAGCAATGAAAAGTTGTGGCCGTTGTTGTTTTTATTATTGTTGCTGCTGACTACTTTGTGGCTGTAAATGCGTGTTATCGCTCGTAAATCATCGAAGAAGCAGCAATTAAACATGGTTTCTGACGTAGAAGCGTGTTTTTTACGCCTTTGTTTGTTACGCATTTGTGTGAGTGTGTGTGTATGTAGTTATACAAGCTTAAGTATGCAGATACGTATTACTCAGACGCCATGTATGGCTGCAAGAGACTGGGCGAGATCAATTAAATTAAGCGCTTCACACTTTGTCTCATTTCGGCAGCAATCGCACTCACAATTCGAATGGCAAATATTTACTCCAAAATAAAAAAAAATGCTTAAATAATAAATATTCACACAAAACAAAGACTTAATGTTTGTACAAAATTTTTAATAATTAATTTTCATTAAACGTACACACTTTTTAATCCTCTGAGAATGCAGTTTTTATTATAATAATAATTACTGTGATTTTAGCGATTATTAAAAAATTGTTTTTAACTAAATGATAAAAAGAGCAAAACCCGAGACAAAATTCTTTCAAAAACTTCTAGAAAATCAGCGATAGTTTTTAGCAACTTGAATATTTCACTCTTGCATTTTTGTTGTTCATTTGTCCCAGTTTTTTTTTCTATAGTACGGGATGAATAAGCGAGTACTCCGACAAGGAGAAACTTAAATCTTACACTGAAAAGTTATGACTCAGTTGAATCGGAGAAACCTTTTAACATGTATGCGTATTCAATGCGGATCTCTCTATAACCTGAATATTTAACTGTATTTAAATTACGAAAAAAATTGTTAGACGTTTGAAAAGCCTTTATGAACTTTAAGTTCAGTATGCAAAATTTTAAAAAAATATTCAAAGCGGACCAACATTTAAAGTTTATTTTGAATAGATATATTATTTCAAACTTAGCTTGCCGAAAAACCTGTGGCTATTGGCACTTAGCATGAGCATCTTCCAACTGTAGATCGATGCTTCAGCTTACATTTCAATATCTGGCCTTAGCAAACAACAAGAAGAGAGCGGGTATGTTAGTTGTAACTCATCCCTAAATAATTTCAACAGTTAGGCATATGTACTTAGAGCCCTATCAGATCGCATTTTATTATAAGTTTGCATTTAATTGCATATTTTCATTAAAGTAAGGGTATCATGTTGAGCTGATATTAAAAAGGCCTATTTCTACCAGTGAAATAATGTTGTAATTACTATCTACCTATACGGAAAATAACTTTTAACTAGACAGAACAAAAAATTACATAGCATAACATAGCTTGACATAACATAACATAACGTGACATAACATAAAATAACGCAACATAGCATAACATAACATAACAAAACGTAATATGACATAAAACAAAATAAAATAACTTGGAAAATCATACGAAAACATAACAATAAAACAACATGTCCTAACATTACAAAATATTAGGGTTATTCGGGATCTGTTGTATTTGCCATTGTATTTTGTATTCGTGGTTTTTGTAGCAAAAGCAGTAAAAATTCAACACTAAAATATACGTTCGTTCCACTTCAAATACAAGAGAATTTCTCAATGCCGATCGCAACAAAAAAGATGAGTCGTCGAATCATCTACAAATACGTTTTATTTATTTGTGTGTATTCAAGTTTATCGTTTATCTTAGCAATTTGATTTTCACAATTATTAGTAACAAAATGTAGTATTTTCGTTTTTCGCCTTTTCGGGGCATATTACGCACATTTGTTTATTTGTTGGTGACACATACATATGAACTTGTAAATCAGCCGTTCGGGAAATTTTACAATGACACGAAGACGGATATTAACACAGGGCGTGTTCGCGATTTACTTGTGTAATTTCGAATTCGTTGTAAAAATAGTAAATATTAATACGAATACAACAAATTCCGAATACCCCTATTATTTTATAACAACACTATATCATAACATAACACAACACAACAAAGTATAACCTAGTTAAGGCGTGGCTAATTTAGATGTGGAGAGCTGTTGTTGTTGATTTTCAATTTAAAATAAAAATTTATAATTCATTAAAGTGTTACAAATCAGATATTAGTTAAGCTCAAGTAACTTTGCGAACCCTTGCCATTGTCTCTAATATTTTATTTCAGTAAAAAATTTAACCAGCCACAGGTGTAAAGTAAATATTTGTGTGCGTTTTCCTTTGCTCAGTTCGAACTTGTTATACATTTTATATACTCATTAGCGAATAAGAATGAGAATAATGTTGCGAAAAATAATATAAAATAGAAGAAATATAGAAAATTAACGTGGTGACCTCCAAACGGCGGCACGTGTATCGCAAAATGTACGATAAACAGTTTTGCGTTACAAATCACACAAAAACACACACATGCTTCTGCATAATTTCCTACACACAATCATAAATTTATACACACACACACACACACACACACGTGCAATTTAATTCCTATACGTACGTACAAATATGCACATTTGTAGTTATGCTTCATTCGCATTCGCTTTATGCCCTTCGACAGATGGCTTTTGTCTCGGCCTGCGCTCCTCTCTAACTGTCTGTCTATTTGCTTGTGGGCCGCCTGTCTGACGGCTATGTATGTAAATATGCACAAACACCTTTGACAGCATGCGAGCACATCAATGTCAGTGCATTTGTTTGTTCGTATGCTGATTTCAGCGCGTACCTCCACTGCCAGCACTGCCACTGCCTCGCCGGCCACTAAAGCGGTTATTCACTTCGAAATTTCTATGCTTTCATAATTTTTAGAGGTTAATTTGCATACAAGTAGGTATATGAATTCGCTATTGTATTTTTTTGTGCGCAAGTACTTTTAAGTCGACATTTCGGTGGAGAAGCAAACGAAAATAAACAATTTATTTAGTCATGCAAGCGAGAAGTTGAACGACCCTCTATAAAGTTGTTTGCTAGCTATTAGTGCGAATCGGTTCAAATTTTAGCCAATTAACTTTTTAAAGCAACTTACATATATAATAAACGGTATTGTAAGATATGAGAAAATGTACGACGCCATAAATGTATTTTAGGATCTTCCGCTACGTGGATCTAGTGAGCCACTTGAATCTTGCTGCACTTCAATCAAGAGAGACATGAAATTAAAAATTGTTTGTATCTTTTGATTGAGAGAATGATCATAAATAAAGGGTGTTTTTTTTTAGACATGTGTTAATGTGAATTTCAGCCGAGTGGTCCAATTTCTTTGACCACTTTTTGAAGCAATTGGGGCCGTATGTTTGCAATAACGTACCGAATATTCTCTTCCAAGGCTTCTTGAAATGTCAAACCAAACAAAGTGTAAATCAAGTAACAGCTACATATCCAAAAGACTAACTCCGAAAAAAGTATTGCCTCATTGAAAAACACCCTTTATATTACGAATTTTAATACACGCTTAAAATTTTAGCACAATTTTATCTACAATAATTGCTTTCTTATTCCGTTTCCCTAAAATTTAAAGCACTTTTCCCAATTAATTTCCCCACCTGAATATGGATGTAGTATATGTTTGTGCAAAATTTGGATTCAAATGTCTAACATATTTAAGCGCATCTCTGTACAGTAAGAAACCTCACCTCTCATAATAATAATGAACGTTTTTTTGCAAGCGAATCCTAGAATTTATTATATATAGATATACTTTTCATTTAGTATCGACACACGGGCTCGATCCATTGGAAGTGACTCTTTAGCTTAGTCCACAATTGTATCATAAAAAAAAAATCACTCAACAAATATGTTTTAAAAAGTTAGAAATGAAGAATGTTTAAGAAAAAAGTTCAATTAATGAAAAGTGATGGTAAATGTACTAAAAAAATTCAAGCTAATAATTTCGCTTCTGAAAGAAATAAGTTGCAATATATATATGTACAATGTACATACTATATTATGCCTACGGTGTAACTATTTGTACATAAATGCGAATAAAAAAATCGTATGAAGCGTTTGAAAAAGTATACATTTTTGTTTTGGTTTTAAAACCTTAAATAACTACACACATACTAGTAAGCATTACTTCTTTGTGTACGCCAAATTGAATGCTTATATGTTTTTTAATTAAATAACTTTTAATATCAACACAAATTCGTATAACTAAGTGATTTTGGGTAAACACTCACAATAATAAATAGCAATATTTGTTGATACCAAATAAAAGTTGTAAAGCTTATTTATTGCATACACAAAAACCAACCGCGAAAACTTTCAGGAATAAGGGAAACAAAAACCTAAATTGTATGCAGTGAAAGCGAGTTGAGCTAATGCGTTTTTTGTGTTGCTTTTCACGCGCCTTTTTTGTCACGCTATTATGGAAATTTTCGTTTTTATGCTGACTTTGCTTTATGCCTTTGTAAAAGTAGGAATTAATTGCCTTTCGCCTGTAACTTGCAAACTAACCACAATTTTTTGTTCATTATTTCTTTAAAAAAAAAATTATAATTATTTTGTCACTCAAAGTTGTTTACAAATTGATAAACAAACTATAAATTATACTATGAAGCTGGAGAGTATTTTTACAAAAAATATGCACTGCAAACACGCGTTCAACATTTGTGAATTTAAAAAAAATTTAAGCAAGGATTCATATATACATACATACGTACATAAATAACTATGATGGCAAGTAAAATATGTTGAAAACAAATATACAACGCATTTACAGCGCCTTTTTTAAGTTCTTTGCCTCTAAAACGTCATTAAATTCTGTTAGTAAATTGTTTCTAAAATTTTACACTCACTCTCGCACAAAGCGTTGTCTTTCATAGGGGAGCAGTATTTTTCCAATTTTATTTAGACAACATTTCAGTTGTGAGAAACGAATATGGCGAAACGCAAGAATGTATTTACTTATATTTAAATAAATTGATTTTATCTATACATATTTGAAGGCACTCGTTTGACTTCCGATAATGTGGTTTGAAATCAAGGGGCCTGTGGATTCGCAATCGGTACTGGACTGAAAATAAATAAGAACTTTTTAATAAAATAATTGTATTTCAAGTTTAATGACTTTGTGATTTCACATTTTAAAATCTTTTCAGACGCCATATTAACCATTTGACAGAAACAGTGTTCCGGACATTGATGCTACCAATTCCTTATTAAAAAAATCCCCAATTTTTTGGCATCAAGAAAAACAAAGACAACAGAAACAAAATTGGAATATGTGCAAAGCTGCCTTTATATACATAAGGCGATTTAAAAATCGGCTGCCGCAAAGGACATACATACACATCGTCGTCCGAATAAATAAATGTCGTATACTAAACAAATTAAGATCATTTTATTGTCGTTTTTGGATTTCTCTTTTAGTATCCGAGATATTGAGTAAAATTTTGTCGGATGTGCAAGGTCGAAGAGATTTTGCCAAATTTTGTGGTATGTCACAAACATTTTTTACATACGACAATTACTAATATAAATTCCGTGCTATGAACAGTCGGAAAAATATTGTCAAATGCTCAAATTACTTAATTTTTTAAATCTATAAAATTTTGTCGTAAAAGCTGTAAAAAAATTTTCGTATTGTCACACGGATAATTAAATATTGTATGTGAGAATTTTACAAATAAAGTTTATAATGCTGTTATTCTCCACCTATGTAGCCATTTCATATTGGGTTATCCGTTTTTTGAATTCCTATAAAGTTTACGATGTATTGAGTATAATTTGTGTCACATTTTGTCGTATGCCATGCAGATTCCTGCAAAACTGTAAAATACGAAAAAATTGTACTAAAAAAAACCTTCATAAATTCAAAAGTAATTAAGAATAAACAATAAAAATTTATAACTTAAGATTTTCGTGAACTAGTAATATTCTTCGAGACTTTGCACAAAATCTATCGTCGCTTCTTTGAAAACTTTGAATTACAAACTTCAATTGCGATTTTCCAAAAGACAATTACCGCCTGTCAAGCGTTCTTCTCATGTAAATGCAACTTTAAGGCTTACAAATCTTGATTTTAACCCCACTAAACTGTTTTTTTTTTCAATTCTATTTGAACTTATAGTATGACAGCATTGAATACACGAAACTCTGACTACCTATCGTTAGCAAGGTTTAAAGAAGAGGAAACAAATTGCACATTTACATTTTACTGCATTGGTAAAAAAGTAAAGAAATATATAGAATTTGTGTTTAAAATACAATAAATCTAAATTAAATGTTGCGGATTTGACTCCCGCAGAAGCTAAGAAGAAGAAGTCTGATGAGGAAATATGGTGATTTCCATAATAGTACTAAAACTTTTACCGCTTTGAGTATTACTGTTTTTTCTAAATAATTGTCCCAATAAACCAATCGGTCTTTAGCTCAAAAAAGCTGAAATCCACGTGGTACCACAATGGGCCTAAAAGGTGTGCTGGCGTGATCGCTAGCAGCCACTTACAATCCCCAATGGCTATTTCAAAGTAGTGACAATATTGGGCATCTGCCGTCGAACATAGTTTCTGTCAAAAAATTATAAGTGAAACTACCTTTAAAAATATTTGTATCAATATTTTGTCTATTGATCTTCTCTGATGCGGTTCATGGTTAGTCTTTACAAGGTTGATTGCTTTGAGGTGAAGAAAAGCGTAAAGGCTATGCATTTAAATTGTTTTCTTGTTTTTCTTGTCCGACAGGGTGAATTGTTGATATTTGTTGGAACGATTTTCCGACGGATATCATTTCTTTAAAACAGTCCAAAGTTGAGCTTTAATAAAGTATACTAAATTAAAGAAAAAAAAAACAAGAAAAAAAGATATGAAATAAATCTTATAGGATACAGAAATACATTTTATTCTGCGTTGCTAATGACAGTAATTTTATTGCTTCGTTTTTTATTTTATTCGTGGCATAAATTTGTTTTTAATTTTATTGATTTCGTTTTTATTTAAAACATTTTATTACGTTTCTGCTTTGACATTTTAAATACAGATCTCAAATATTTTACGGAGCTGACTACAAACAAATTATAAACAAATACGAGTATTTACATATATTTTCGCAGCCTTCGTATGATTTTTATTCCTCTCGAATATTTATCAGTTTATCAGTTTGCGCTCGTTGATACACTTTTTTCTGGCTTTTGTATGTATGTTTTTAAGTGAATTTCTCATATGTTTTGTTTTTGTATTAAATTTTACATTTCGTTCCTGCCCACAACACACAGCACACAGTCGCTTCATTTCTGTTTTTATATGAAAATTTGTAACGATTGTTAATAAATGAATTTCCATTACTTTTTTCGCATGAAGTTGAAGTGAAATAAGTATTGGGTTCTTTCAAATTCAATTGCCCGCATTGAAGAAGAAGCGAATCAATTTGTAAATTAAATTTATCATAATTTGCAGCACTAGTCCGCCATTTACATATAGCAACTGATATAACCAAAAAATGGTTGACGTTTAGAAGTTCATTTCATAAATGTGTCTTGGAATCAGTAGATCAAGTTTTCTACATATGAATATATAAGTATATGAATGTAGCAGCATCAAGTCCATTGCACAACTCTACAAGTAAGATATCTCGTTCCATCCCTCTATAATTTCCTGTCTCTTTCTATTCAATTCAATTCTAAGAAGGTGGTACATTCCCATCAGCTGATTGCTTGTTATATCTACGCCTTATGCGGTGAAAGTGTCAAAATGGTTATTTTGTTCACATTTTAAATTTGTATTTACGTCCGTGATGGAAAATTCCACGTATAAAACAAGCAGCACATAATATTATAAAGAAATTCATTTGAATATTTTTACTATAAAGCTTCAGTGCGTTTGCTTTTTGTGTCAAATTTAAAATTCCACCCATTCGTTTATTTTTGTTTTTCTAAGTTTCTCTGACATTTTCACCGCAAACTACACCCACTTTTTTACTTGTATGTGGAGTAACCACCTTGAAAGAATTCGCCTTGGGTTTGTTTATTCAAAAACAATTTTGACGTTTTTCGTAAAAATTATTTTTGAACTTTTATCTACAGTATAAAAACTCGTACTAGTACACCTTCTCTTAAGAACAAGCATCTATGGTTTTTTTAAATGTATCTTAAAACGAAAGGTGAAATAAATTTATTTCGCAGGATAATCAATAATAGGTTTAATTACTAAAACGGAGACAATAATGCATTGTAATAAACAAAATAACAAAAGAAGCAAATTAACTCCATTTACTAGAGGAAAAATTAGATTTAGTACACACATTTATTTGCTTTTTTAAAATAAATAAGTAACTGTTCGCGTTGTGACTTAAATAGAAAAATAATTTTCTAATTCAAAAGCAAGGATAACGATCCAAAATATACATCGTTGGATACTAGAACTAGAATGGAGTAAAATTTAACCGCACATTTTATCTGCTATTTGAAACCAGGATATGTCATAAAATAATAACAATTGAAAAATTTGCTTATTCTTCACAAATAATCTATAAATATATGAATGTTCATGCATTCTTGGGAAAATTCTTGAAAGGATTTTATGTATCAGAACAATTCGGTTTTAGAAAATTCCGAAGCCGCAATAAATATCAAAATTTGGCTCCAATCAATGCGCTTAACGCTGGCCGATTACAAGACTAAAGGGGTTTTGATAAGCAGCAGAAAGGCCGTGAAGTCTCTGAATATTTACGTGGGGACAGACATCATCACGACCAAGCCTGCTATCAAATATTTGGGGGTGATGATTGCCTCCCAACTAAATTTAAAGGCCCATGTCGCTAAAGAGGCATCAAGAGTGCAGTCTAGCAAACGACTTCTTTACCATAGGGTTGTCATACTGCTTGCGGAAATTAATTAATTAAAATTATAACGAAATTAAGGGAAACTGTACACGCGGTCGCGTTTTCTGCATAATTTCAGAAATAAAATTACAAAATTTTTGACTTTTAAATTAAACGAATAGTGAGAACAATACAAAATATAAATTAATAAATGGTATTCGGAAAATTTCGTTTCACAAAAGTTTTAAATACATATGTATGTATGCACATGTACATTATTATTACTATAAAGCAATATCACCTATTTTTTACATATAATTATCTAATCAGTCAGGGCTTTATAAAATCGGATTGCTTTCGAAATCAAAATTGATTCGAATAGTTGATGTGTGAGAGTGCGCTGAAATCTTACATAATTTGATTTATATGTACGAGTACGTATCAAGAAAGGATTACGGACCACAACTGTGCAATTTTGATTTAGCATCAAACCTGATAAATTATCTTAAAATAGTATTTAACTATATTTTAACTTGTAGCAACTGACTTCAACTAACTTAGGTGAACTCGCAGTCAAAACGTTAGGATTTTGCCAATGCAGATTTAACAGGTAACCCCAGTAGAGTTAATAATTTGATTTTTGTTTTCATTTATCTTAATTGTCAAACATTGTTTTCATTCAACAAAAACAAAAAAATTTTTTACATCTAATTCGTGCTTCGTAGCAAGGCACATTCAATAGGTAGCAGCAGTAGAAAAAATTAAAAAAAGAAATTTGAGCTCTGTATATTTTGTTTTTGCTTTTAAAAGCTAAAATTTCAAAAATATTTTATCAACTTCCTTGAATTGTACTGAAAGCATTCTTATCACAACGAAATTTAAAATTTGACAATTCAAATTAAAATAAAATATGAAAAAAGTTCAAAAAAAAAAAAAGTTTGCTGCGGCTACCTATTTGATGTGCCTTGCTTCGTAGTGAAAAAATATTTTGTGCATTTTGCTCATGATACGAGTATGCATGAATAGTTTGTATATTTGCGTTGTGTAGTTTGTGCCCAACTTGTACAGATTGCGGAAAGTGCGTTCTTAGCCAGAAACAGCTAGAAAAAGGTGGAGTTTATTTATAAAAAGTGTCGCAAAAGCCACACCTATGAATAGTTAGGCAGAGAGCTTGTGGCATAACGTTAACGGAAACAATGTGATGTCCATAGATCATTTCGCGAGCTGTGGATGGGTTGCTGGCGTAAAACGCGTACACTTGATGCCCAACTCTGTCCCAAGGCTCAAGCATTAAGTTTTGAAATAAACATGTACATTTTGTATTATTTATTTTGGGTAAATTTATTTTGTGAATTGTCAACTTTTGTTTTCATTAGACTGATTTTTTAGTTATTTTTGACAACAAAGATAGTATATAAAAAATCTAGCAGGGTTGCAATTTCACTACTGCGGTTATCTGTTAGATTTTACATAAAGTAAATTAAAACTTTCTGACACTACTTAATTGGTATATCTTTTTATTAGAGACTCCAACCATTTATTTGATATTAAATTGCACTTAATTAAAATGATCTCAGCTTTCAATTCTCACTAACTTGAGATATGACTTTTCTCCCAAATCGATCATTAAGCGAGCTCTCGCTCATTTCGTAACATCTTTCACTGTGGCTACGTCGTATTTGTTAGCGTCCTCTTTATCAAAAAAAGGCCTTGGATTAGTAAAACTGACAAAAGTGAGTGTCGCGAAAGACACGAACTTTCGTACTTGACGACACATTGCAAATGAAAAAGTATGCCTTCAAAAAGGCCAGTGAGGCAGAAATCAAGGAAGAGTTGGAAGAAATTTGTATTAACTTGGAATTTATTTATTATTAATTACATTTCGCACATCATTCCATTTACATATGAGTTTAACAAATTTTTTAAGCTGACATATTTTTTTATCAACAAATTGAAATTCTTAAAAAAAAAGACAATAAAATAAGACTGAAGAGTTAATTATTTTTCACTTTTAAATGTCTGTACAAATTTTAACTACTATTTTATGAAAATTAACTTATATTTCATGCAACTCTGTCAGTACTTAGTAGTTTTAAATACAACCGTGCTCTGAAAATCAACTCTGAAAATCAGGTGTTCTCAGCTGTGAACTTTTTTCCGGAAAACAGCTGATTGCCACGCTAAACCACGTGCCTGGAATATGATTGTATTTAGCTGTCAGTGATGAAAATGGCTGAACTGCCAGTCGCCAACTGCTTTGTTTTAACTTTTTTTTATTTACTTACTATTCTATTTTGATGGAACTTCGTGCTGTTTTTACAGCTTTTGAGGTGCACATATTTAATTGAGACTTTCGAAAGGCAAATTTTTTTTCATAACATCAAAAATAATGCTTCAAAACGACTGCATTTTAAAAATTTTAATTTTGTTGCTGTTGTCAAATTATTTGAACAGACTTTGCATATGCGAAAACCCCGAAATTATGGATGAATGCAAAAGTAATACACCGTAAATATTTATTTTATTTAATTAATTTTTAATTTCTGTTTATACAATTGTGTTTACTCATTTCAGAATTTTTAATAAAATGCTAACTGCTCGGTTTATAAGTTTTGATTGTACTGGTTGCAGTGGACATGGTAAAAGCATTGGTAAATTGTGGTCTGAATCGTGTTTTTTCCTTAATTTTCGTCAAGTTTTGACATTTTATTTTTTTCTATTGCTATCTTTATAACAATTCGACAAAAATTTGCACGTTGTTAAACACAATTTATTAGAATGTCGACTTTTGTAGTTCTGAAAATTGTATTAAAGTTTGTTTGCAAATACAAATCTAAAAAAACACAGTCGTAATTTTTAACGACTTGGTACAAAATAGCAATTCTAATATTCAAAATTAAGTAAAAGTTTGACTATTAAATCAAATCTAGTCAAAATATCGTATTTCTATTATTTTTAATGCCAGTGTATATAACTTACTACATTTGTACGATACAAATCGACACATTTTGACTTTTATTTAAGAAAAATTAATGAAGGAAAAGTCGCCAAAATCAATGTTATTATAGAAAAATTATTATCTAACATCTATCAATTAAAACAGTAAGCTAAAATTTCATTAAAATTTTGTTTTTTTTAACAAATTGTTAAAAAGATTGTTAGTCTACACTTTTAAAATTTTGACCGGGATGCTGCCTGTTTTCTAAGAAAATTAAACTAAATAATAAACTTATTAAATAAAAAAAAGTGGTAGAAAACTCTTACGAAATTGTCCTCCAATAAAAAATTTTTCAACATAAAATATTTTTGGAGAGTTGCCTATCAAGTTGTAATATTCAATTTTTAATATTTATATTATTTGTAGAGTCTAAATGCGATATAGCGATGTTGTGATGAGTAAACATGCTAAAAGATAATGATAAAAAAGATATTGTACTCTCTACTGAATTTCAATAACTTAGAATAAAGAATAACGAATGTGTAGAAATGCGTTCAAACAATTAAAATATTTGTATTAAGAACAAATTTCATTTCAGCATTCTAATAATATTTGTCATTAAAATAATTTTAATAAAATGATAATTTGTTCTTATTTTTCCGACATTCAATTACTTAGTTATTGCAAATTTATCTAAAAAAATCTTTTTATGCGAAAATGTTGTTAATTTCCACGACAAACTCGAACAACGTGGAGCAAAGCTTTACCACCGAAGAACTGCGTAATAAGAATTTAAAGTCCTTAAAAATATTTTTCAATTAAAACTAGACATTTAATACAAAATATCACAAACACACACGATAGCTACTTTCATGGAAATTAAACGAAACATTAAGTCCAAATAGCTGAAGGTAATCAAGAGTTTGTTGTGTTAAAAATACAAAGGAGAAAAGTGTTTGAAATTAAAAAGTAAATAAAAAGCTAATTGAATACCTGACAAAAAATCAATTACAATGCGTTATTTGATTGTTGCTACATGCCAGTAAAGCAAACAAATGCAATAACACAACTAGCAATAAATAAAAAATAATTAAAGTGAATAAAAAATAATAATTGCCAGTGCAAACAACTGACAGCCATTGAATAATAGCAAGCACGATTTCTTGCTTGACTGACAAATTCATGCGTTTGTATGTATATATGTATGTATGTTCCTCGTAAGTACATATATTAGGGTGCCTCACTTGAATTGATGAAAGGATACTTATTTTCCAATTTAAATAGTAAATAGGTTTCTTCAACGAAACTCACAAAATATTAATTAAAAAAATTATGAAGTCAGCGGCGATACTCAGACATTTTTCTGCCTATGTGGAAAAAACATTTTATAAACACCCTTCACTTCGGTTTTTTTTTTTTAAACATGTGGTTTTTCAGAAGAAATAATTTAATGCTATGGCAAAGAATTTAGCTTTGTTATAAAGATTACGGTTTGCCATTATGTTTTGAAAATATTTTCTGCCAAGTGACCGCCGCTGCTGGCTCGATTAAATTCCAGCCGAGAGGTCCAATTTTCGACCACTTTTTGCAGCAATTGGGGCCGTATGTCAGGCGTCTTGAAATGGCAAACCAAACTGAGTATAAATCAAGTAACAGCTGTCAAAAAGACCAACTCCGAAATAAATATTGCCTCATTGAAAACCACACGTCTAAAAAAGCCTATTCACATTACATTAGCTGAAAAATTCTTTCCACAAATACTATTAATTTCGCCATTTTTCGCTTACAACGAACTTTCGAAAACATGTTCTATAATCGTTTGTCCATCATTGAAATATAATAATAATAATAATTTGCGGTGTGCGTCTTTATAGTCTAGCTCAAATAGAGGACCTACAATTTTGTGCCGAATCTGAACGGCAGATCTATTTGAAGGAGAAGATTTTTCATGCAGAAATACCCTCGGATGTTTGCCATTGCCTGCCGAGGAGTGATCGCTATTAGAAAAAACTTGTCTATGATTTGGATTTTACTTGCCCTGGTTGAGATTCAAACCTCGAACTCAGCGGCATATCGAGTTATAGCACGCACCGCTACCCACTTAACCACAACGGTCACACTCTGCGAGAGTAAGGAGATTTTTTTTAAAACTTGGGTTTTGACACATTTTTAAAATTTTTTTGTGCACTTAACACGAACCCTAAAGTATTTGTATACTTAGTACAAATGTATAGTGGTGAACGCTTGTGCGAATACCTTTTCGCACGCCGTTGTTGTATACCGACCCCAACCTAACAATTGAAGAGCCATTAATGTTTCATGCTAGCGTGTATTGCAGTTTTCTGTATCAGTGTTAAAGCAAAAATTAAAAGAACAAATAATTGAAAAATTCACAACATTTTAAAACAAGAATAATAAATAAATGAATACCTACGAAAATGTGGTAGTAAAAACTCCATAAAAGTGGCGAAAAATTGCTAAAATATTCGTCATTGAGCTATAAATACAAAACGATAAAGATTCAAATTGAATGAAAGCACCGAAAAAATAACAAAAACTATTTTATGCAATACACCTCTCAAAAAAAAATCTTTAAATATGCATTCCGTAAATAGTGCGCTTTATGCCACTTGCATATTGCATGCCCCATTCGCGCTGTTTTTTCTCGTGTTCGCATGCTGAATTGGTTAAATGCTTTAAATATTTTAGTGCCATTTATGTTAAAACATTTTTTCAGAAACGCTGCTCACTTTAACGCGATATTTCAAAGTTTTCAGCTTCAGTTTTTTTTTTTTAATATTCAGTTGCATATGGCTCGTCAATTCATTATTGCACACTTGAGAGCAATTCCATCGCGGCCGCGCATTTTCGCTACGGCTTTTGTTTTTGTAGTGTAATGACTTCATCGTACCCTTGGGCATGCCGAAAATGAATGCAAACACATTTTACTAATAAATACCTGCGAGTTTTTGAACAACATTTTTTTTAATTTTTATCAACGCCAACTTGATTATACAAACAAACTACTTCTTTTTGGCCTTAGAAAACTGATTAGTAATAATTTTAAGTGCATCTGTGCGGTCAATGAGAATATTTAGGCTTAAAAATCTATTACACCAAACTAAGAAAAAACTGTTAAGTATTAACTGTAATTCTTAATAAAATGTTAAACTCCTTTACCTACATACAGATGATATTTTTTATTTTGTGTGTTCTATGGATATAAGGATTTCCAATGTCGTTAGTTTAGGTATGACATGAGAATAGGTATGACGATTTACTTAGGTGTGAGTTGCTTAAGTGGTAAATTTAGGTGTGGTAAGCATACATACATAGGTGTGCGGAGAGTGCGGTGTAAGGAGAGTTAAGGTATTGTGAGTAAAACGAAATGCTGTCTTTATGAACCATTTCCGTGTACACCATTCCTGCCGACACCCTTTCCATCACCACCATTTCCATTTCATTATTTTGATTAAATTTTGAATTTGCCACCGCTGCTAATGGCAATGCGCTTAACTTAATCCGACATAGCATAACATAACATAATTATAACATAACACAACATAACATAAAATAACATAACATAAAATAACATAACATAAAAAAGCATAACATAATAAAACTTAATAATACATAGCGTAACATAAGATAACATAACTTTACACATGTATGATTTCCGTTTGCAGCACTGAAATATGTAAGATTTTATAACCCCCTATTTAAGATTCAAACCGAGCTAGCGCGCATCGTTACACACTCGGCTACATCGGCCTCCATAAGAGTTATTTTAAACTTCCATTCTATTCCTTTAAAGAGATACAAGACAAGCTTAAATTCTACACCTCAAATCCGTCCGCGTAAAAAGGTGAAAAATTCCTTAAATATTACCGTTGATTTTTATTAATTCCTCCTATACAAATCATGATGAGAAATTTTTTATGAAATGAAACAAAACTCAAAAATTAATTAATTTTTTAAAGAACAAACAGTATTTTAATTGGAAGTGGAGTAAGTAAAATATGAAGAAAGTAATACTAAATTCTTAGTACAAAGATGTGATATAACTTTTACCGTATTTACTCTTTAAACTAGCATACATCTATTGCCTAATTAAAGTCGGATGATAGGTAAGCATCACGAGTTGAAAGACAAACACACAAAAAGCACAGCCTTCGAAAAACTGCTACTAACTGTTAACTTTTAATTGTTAAAATTCGAAATTTTCCGTTCGGCGAATTTAATTAAATTAAATGTCAACATTTGTATTAAGCAGCATAAATATTAAATCGATTTTCTGCAACGAGTACAACCGCGAGAACAATACCTATACATACGCTCGTATGTTCATACTTATGCACATCAGCTCGTTTCTATAGCAGCCTTCCGAAAGTTTAAAATTAGAGCGACGAGCAAATTGAAGTAAGGCAAAAAATTTTGCTGCAAACATAAACAAAAAGAGTCCGTCTCGAAAATCCCAATATATTTTATCAAATTAGTTTATTTGTTTTTGTTTTTTTGCGAGTGTGTTGCAAGCTACAAACACATAACTGCTTGTAAATGAATACTCACAAAAACGGTTTTAATGCTAATTAATAAACAGACTTTTATAAATGTGAGCAAATGCGCAGACAGTAAAAAATAGTCGAAAATGAACGACAATTTCTAGTTACTTCAAACTAAAATTAAATGGGCTAAAATCTGCATATTCTTAAGAACTCTAAAAAACCATTAGAAAAAGTTGAATATTAAGTTATAATTTGACTAACTTTAATTTTAAATGTTTACAAAGTATTCTTGTAAAGTAGCTAGAGTTCGTATGTTTTTTTTTAAATAGAAAAAAAATTTAAATCTTAAAACCCACGAACAGGCATAGTTCCTTGACCGCTCATTTGGCACAAGTTAAACATTATTTCGCTATGCCACACAAAGAAATTGGATATCAAAATAGTAACAGTGGCTTATGTATTTGTTGTATTTATAGATATTTAGACTATAAATGTTCCATTTTTTAGTTTTGGCAATTTCTAGTTTGATGTCAGATGATTTTTAAATAAAAGTTGCGTGTAATTTTTTGAAGCTAATAATATATTCCAGTGTACCTTAAAACACCTAATCAATTTAAAAAAGTTTATTTCGTTTTGCATTTCCGAGCATAGTTTTTGGTTAAAATGTACAAAAAAAAAACAAACAACAGCCACTCCAGAGTCTATGGAAATTAAGTGTTGCGCGCATTCTTCCGCAGTGCATTTAAAAGCGCAGCGCCAAAAATCATTGCAAACATTGCGCAAGCACTAACCATTTGACGACTGATTGAATTTCGCGCGCAAGCAATGTGCACAAACTTACCAAAATAAAAAGTATAATAATTATAAAGGCAAAGAAACAAAAAAAAAAAAAAATACAATTACATGCCATTGCAGTGAGCAAACAGAATTTGAAGCGCCAGCATCGAATAAAACTTTTCATTTTGCACAAAGTCCATGCCAAATAACTAAATTCAAAGGCTTTCCATCGCCCGCGCGTTCAGCAACTGAACAAAAATATTTCCACGCCAGCAATTACATTTCACACCACCACGCCGTTTTTGTTGTCCTTTCGCTCGTACTTATAACTAAAGCATTTACGCCACACTGCGTACGCGTTTAGGCGCTGCGGCATAGAAGAGGAGGAGGAGAAGGAACGTGCTGTCGAAAAGTTTGTAAATTTGATTTTTGGCAAAAACGAAAATATTCTCGTTTCGCGTTAAAGTTCGCACATAGTAAATAAAGAGCAGCAACAATGCATTACATTTGTTTGGCGGCAGATGTATTGCTTTCGCGTTAAGTAGTATATGCAGTGTATGCGCGCATGCTCTGCAACGTTGTGCCGCCTCTGCGCGCTTCCTTGGCTGGCCTCCGCAAATTGCCAATATATTAATGAAAAGTGTGAAATATTAAAAGCGTTGAGTTGCATTTGTGCATTCGTTGATTTCTTAATTAAATGCTGTGGCGGGCCAATTTCTTTGCGCGCTGCAATGAAAGCAGTACACAAGTTAAACTTTTAAATTATTTCGAAGTGCCGCTGCAGGCGTGCTTCCGCTGCCATTGCTTCGACTGCATATCCGTTCGCAACGCTTGTCTGCCATTTCACCTGCCTGCTGTTATCTTTAGCGATTTATTTTTAACTTTCGGTTGCTTCTGTCTCATAAATAAAATCAGCAGCTGCTACTACTTTTGGAGCTGCATTTTTGATTGCTTCGCACTGTGCTGTGCTGCCGGTTGCCGATATTCGCATATTTTACTACCTTGCTGGTTTTCGTACACATTTTTTCTTTGCTGTCAAGTTTTCGAAGGTGCTAAAAATTTGCTTTCATCGCGAAAAGTAACCACCCCGTGACCAGCTTGCTCACAAAGGTTGCTTTTATGCGGCCAACTGTCCGTTGACGCCTTTTCTATTTTACTTTAGCTGTACTATATCTTTTTTCCTTTGTTTCGCTGCAAACTTGTTTTTAAATTGCCTTTTTTCGTCATAGATTTTTCATTTCGTGGCCCACATCCGCCACAGCCCTTTCTCTTTGACTTATCATCATGCCATTTTTGGTTTTTATTTGTTTGTCACCACCGCTTTGTGGCAAGTTAGCTGTGGTTGCTAGAATGCCATTAGCCTTTGGCTCCTTATTCGTGTCGCTGATGCGTTTCCTTCTGGTCGTGCTGTGTATCAAATTCAATTTTCTACGCCACGCGCACAACCACAAAGGCAGCATGCATCAGCTAGAACAAGGAAGAACAAAAAAAAAAAACAAGTTGAGAGACAGTTGAAGAAAAACGTGCAAAAGTTTGTTATGTGGCAACTGTATTTGTGGTTGTACGCCATATTGTCGCACATTGCAGTTGCAAGTATGGAAACTGGCATCGACACCTACATTGCGGCAATACGTTGCAATATGCTGGCGTTTCATGAAATATGAGAAACAAATTGAATTTTCTGACGACAAAATGAAACTCAACGCAACGAAATGCTCATAATGCCATTAATGGCTTGCAAGATGGCTTTCTTTGCATTCGTTGAAGTTTGTGGTATTGTTTCAAGCGGCTTGAATTGTTTAATGGCAGAGGAGTTAAGCCTTCTTAAAAAATATTACGTTTTATTTAAAAAAATATAGAGAAAATGAGAATGTCGAGCCGTGTTTTCGATTTTATCATAAACCACATAATGAAAAATTAACAGAAAAGCGCTTTTAAGTGAAACTTCTTTAGCGGTAGTGATGGAGTGAAAACTCAAAATTGAGAACATCATAAGTGCGTAAACCGAAACTCAACAGACCTAACTTTGCACACTTAAACTCACCACACCTAAACTCACCACACCTAAACTCAGCACCCCTAAACTCACCACAGCTAAATAAACGTTAAGCTATGCTGTGTTGTTTTACGTTATACTCGGTATTTGAGTTATGTTATATTATGTTTTGCTCACCACACTTAGCTCGCCTTAACTGACCACACTCAAACTCCGCTCATCCTAATTCGTACCTGAATTCACTGTAAATGAAATCGCCACACAAAGCTGACACCATTTCATTGCATCTTAACACACACCACATAAGCTCACCACACCGTAATTCACCCATTTTTAACTGGCCATACTTGATATCAGCAGAATTTAGCTTCCTACTCGTAAACACGTATGAAGGGTATTACAACAGAGCGCAAAAGTACCGGCTGGTAGGTAAATTTTAATGATTTAAAATATTGCAAAGAGTCCGCAGATTATGATCCCGGTTTCAGAAATGCCGTATGACGTGAAAACTCTCTGATTTTAATGGATTAGTTTTAGTTGTTATGAATTCGGGCTCATTTTGACGTACTTCGACAATTCCTTTCTCATAAGATATGTAATGACATCATGCCATTGACACAGTAACCTCTTAAGTGATTTTCGCCGACCTCAGCATAGCATGACAGCTTTTGCTATCTCTTGCTAGTTTGCGCCAATTGGCAATTTCAAGTGTAACCAAGTTGATTTCCACTTGGTTTTTCCAACGCAGATAAGGTCTTCATTTTTCTCTGCTATTACCAGCAGGAAAATCTTCATCATCCGAACGACGTAGCCTAGTCGGTCATTGTAAGTTCCTACATCCCAACATCAGATATGTAATAAATGTTAAAGATTTAAATGATTATTTCTTTGCCGAAAGTAAGGGACAAAAATGTTTTTTGCAATAGATTTTGTTCTATTTGAATTTACAATAATTTCAGCGTAATATTTACCTCGTTCAAATAATTAACCACTTTCAATTATTACTCCTTACTTATTAGCAGAAAATATTGAGATGATGCTGCTTTGCCACCCTACTGGGTATTACAAGGCTCTTTATTAACTCTTGGTTGTTAAAAATTTAAGATTTTCGTTATTGTTAATATATACTACATATGTATATATGTACATACATAACTATATATTTTGTTTGAATATCTAAATTAATTTTTTTTGTATTTAAAAATTCTTTTAATGGCTTGCCGGACGTAAGTATTACACAGTTTACACTAATTTTTTTAATAACCTGCAATTGGAAAATATATTTTTTACATATATGTAAGTTTTATGGTATTTTTTTCTATGTGTTTGTGAGTTGGAAAGTTGTTGGTTTGCACACTGTTTTTTTGTTATTTTTATTTCGGACAAAGTGAAAAAGCACAGTGTTTATAAAAGAATGGCACAAATTAATTTTTTTATGCGTCTATGCAAATGCCATAAAAAAAAGTGGAACTTTTTGTTGTCCCATAGTTATAAACTGAAAAAAACATAAATAAATTGACATTTTAAAACTTGCCAATGAGTGGGAAACATTCTCTATGAAAAAAACACAAAAAATATTATTTAAGATTTGAAATCGTTTGAAATATGTTGGAGTAAAAATGTTATAAGTTCCGTTTGCAGACTAATAAAATTTCCCAACTGCTTGCATCGAAACACATTCTTAATAAGAAGTGCGTTAAGGAAACTCATACGATATGCAAATAATCAAAAAAATAAATAAATCCAAATCAAATAAGAAACGACCTGCAGGGAATCGTCATGCGGCACGTAGTTGTAGAACAAATGCTTGCAAAAAAAAAAAATTTGGTATTTTTAACGTTTGTATATTCTTCAAAGTCATATGTGTGTATGGATGCGTGATTTTGAATATTTGCCGCTAGTTTATTTGATTTCAGTACCGGATACCGGCAAAAAAAACCAGCAAACAAACGTGCCACTATGCGAACAAACAATGCATCCAGCTAACCCCCGACGCGGCGACAGGCGCCATGGCATGCCAACAGGCATCATTCAAATGCAAAAATAATAGAGACGAAATAAAAAGGAGATGGGGTGGTGGATTTACGGCGATATCTACAAAATCTTTGGAATTTTTTCATTTACCTGCTGATATGCGAATATTTCAAATCAAACGTGTTTGTTGTGTCAGCAGCGGCAACAAGAATTTTACGCAAATTGAATGCAAATTCAATATCCGTTGCAAATTTGGAGCAGAGAGCAAATTGTATTTTGTTCGATGAGATCATGAAAAATGCGTTCGCCCAACCAATAAAGCAATTTTTAATGCACCAGGAGTGCTATATTCTATGGTGAACCTAACTTGCCATTGGTATATTTTCTGTTTTTTTTTTTTAATATTTCCGAGAATTGTAAAAGTGCACGCGAGGCTTGCCGATCTGCAATTCACCAGAATTTTGTGTCTAAATTTTTTTTTATATCGGTTATTCATTTACAATTCGAAATGCACAGGTGCACTCGCTTTTGAGCGATGAAATTGATATTGGCTTGGATTTTTTTCGTACTTATGAAAATTTGTAATTTTTACTCAGAGCTACCAAATTTCCAATTAATTAAGTGATTATTACATTTAAATATAATCACGATTAGTACAATCAAATATAATCATGTTTATTTTCCATTAACGAAATTAAAGCATTATTTTTAAGTAAAAATAAACGGATAAATACAAAACATGAAATAGTTAAAAATAATCAAATAATTAGCAACTAATGCACTTATTATTTTCGATTATTTGATAAGATTTAATTGAAAATAGTTAAATAATCAAAGATTTTATTCTTCATCACCACTTTCCAAGGCTTTGAAGCTAGGACCTCGGGGCTGCAGAGCCAACACGCTACATACTGTGCTACGCTTGCCATTAAACAACTTGTGTTCTTTTTTTTTTCAAATATAAAAATATAAAATATATTGGCCTTGAGCTCAATAAAATTGTAAATTATTTTACATATATAGTTTAATAAAATAACGTATTATTTTTAAACAAAAATAACCGGGTACTTTAAATTAATTAAATAATTAGAAATAATAAAGTTATTCAATTTAATTTGATTCAATTTATTTAAACAATCTTTAATGGCACAAGGAAGTATAAAATCAAATTATTTTTTTTATTTAATTAAAATAAGAGAAAACATAACAATAATCTCTTTTTCAGTTTTTATTTTCACTCTTCGATTATTGTTCATAATATAATTAAATTTAGTTATTTGATAATACTTATTTTAATTGTTAGATTTTGATTACATCGGCTCGAGTATCTAGACTGCCATTTGGCAGGTTCTCATCTAGAAAACTCCAGGTAGTCCGACCTCGGTAGGATGGGTTATTTACATCGATTAACATGCCCGATGTAGAGGGAAGGGGTTGAAGTTTGAGAAACTTATTTGCCTGTGAGTTCATTGTTTTTTTGTGTTTAGACTGCAATTTCGCTTATTCCTACCATTTATTAAGATTAAAATAACAGTTAGGAATTTGCTTTTAAGTTTTCGATCAAATATCAGTTAAGTTTTTCAAATGAATGCATCGAATATTTAAATTGCGCCACATATTTTAAATCGTATCTGAAATTTAAGACTTAATTTTTGACCGCAAAAGGAGAGGTAAAATTTAAACTTTGTTAATTTGTTCGATGAAATAAGGAAAAAAATTTAATTGAATCTTTTTATTGAAAAATAAAATTTAATTTGTAGCTATTATTTTCGCTCGAAAAAATATAACATATACACTTTAGCACACAAATGCGTGCGATCGCGATAACTAAACGATTTTGAATTATGTTATTATGACTTGAGATTCTGATATAGCATACCAAGAAACTTCGAGAAGTATGGTCTACTTTTAAGTTGGAAAATCTTGGTGGCCTCTTTATCATTGTTTACTTTTGTCCTTTGAATAAATTCTTAACAACTTCGTTCGTCTTTTCAGATATTCTATGTGCAATAGACTGCCACTTAGAAGAAATACGCTTGCGGCACCCCCCAGACTGGTTCCTTTTCCCAAAAAAATGATTGTGGCATAATTCATAATTTTTTCAAAAAAATTTGACTTTGGCCTTCAATAACTCAGCTAATATCAATTACTCATAAAAATGACATTTGAGGGAAATGAAGAAAATTTTACGCCAAGTAATTTTGCGATAGAAAGTTTTTAATTATCTTCAATCGTTTTCTATTTATACCCCTAGCAACAATATTTGCGTCTTTAAAAACCTCATTTTCAAAACGTTTTAATTTTGTACAAATTGTATTACAAAAAATTATGTGCTATGGGTAAAATGTAGAAATGCATTTGTTTCAAACCTACACTGATACCTAAGTTGTAGTCGCACATTAATCGCACTCTCTCGATAATAAAAGACGTATAAATCAATTTTTGTTGTTTAAATATGCGAGAACATATGTTAATATTATTTTAGAATTAGACATTAGAAATTAATCGCAAACTTCTTGTTATATATTGATTTCCTAGAAATTATGTACATACATACATGTGTACGTAAAAATGTACGGAATTCGCACGGCGGTAATCAATTGATCAGTAAATTTATGAAGTTGAAATATTATTTTTTAATAATAATAATAATCCCAACGGTTTTATCCTTTCATAGCCGCCCGGCTGACGCGATTGGCGCATCCGCATGACACACGGTTATATAAATTTTTTTTTTTATAAACATAATTATGCTGCGCCGAGTCATGAAAGGCAGAAATTTGTTAGGTGCCGAGATCTAACATGTTCAGCTACAGAACAAATGCTCATCAGCTGATCAAATAATAAAATAAAATATATGGATGTACGTACCAATTATTGAGGGTATTGAGAATAGTTTTCTTTACGTAAAAAAGTGAGTCTGAAATATCAAAAGAACCGGAGTGAGTGTTTAAAATCCTGACATAAATTACGTAGTGGCTCGTTTAATTCCAAATTTCTTTTACATGGTTCCAAACTGATCCATATTTCCTCAACAGAATAAAATATGAGTATAATCGTACTTAATTGAGCGTTTTGCTTTAGTTTGTCAATCAATATATTTGAATTGTTCCGAAAGAGGCTAATTAATGTTTTATTTTTATTTACAGGTAAATATTTATGTCTACATTATCATAATTTCCCTGGTTTATGCCTGTAAGTAAAATCAAGACATTTTTTGTGTATAATTTATTATTATAAATACAAACAAAGATATATTTTGAATTCTCTCTTAAGTTTTAAGCACAAATATACAGCAAAATGGGGAAAAATATTATGATATTATTTCTTGCTTTAGTTAATACAAACTTTTTGAAGTAAATCTCCTGCGATTGTGCACACTAAATATAAAAGTGTCGTTTATCAGTGCATGGTAAGGAAAGGAAATAAGGAAGCGAGGTTTTTCCAATTTTAGCATAAGTTTCAGTTCAAGCTTACTTCACTAAGTTTGAGTAAGTTTGAGATTAAATACAAATTTTTGAGAAATAACTCAGTTTAAATGGACATGTAAAACTGTAAAGCGTTATATTTAGTTGATATTCGTAACGAAAAAGTCTGCTATAGTTTCCTTCTAATCACAATAAACATTTAGAGCCACATTTATAGTTCTAATTGGGAGACAGTAGTGATAAATATTTGTATTGTTTATTTATTTATCTTTATTCTTTTCGAAGTCCATGCGCTTTGCAGGTGGGAAAGCATTTCCACGAATAGGACACGAAAGAATTGCTCCTCGGTTTATGTAAGCTTCGATTTTAAATCACCCTTCCTATTGGACTTCTCTTCGACTCGTCTGTATGCCACTTATTTCGCCTCACTCTTCAATATATCGAATGTCGCAGAAAGTACTCAAGCTTTTGTGGCGTGTAAGCTAGCACTTTAAAACAAAGAAATCTATCTTTTAAACAGTGTTAGGAATTCGAGTGACTGGTGGCGCTTAGCTAACTCTCTTAAACGTGTTCATCCAGAAATTAGCACCTGTCTGGAGCTTCAAATCTTTTACAAACACTTCAACTCGCTACTGTTCCGCGGTAGTGAAAACATAGTTGCCTATTGGGGGAATACGGCTATCATTGACGCCTTTTTGGACGCGCCGGTTTAGCTCCAACTGGCACTTAAAAAAGCTAAAAGAAATAAAGCTCCAGGATTTGACCGGAAGAAGTCCTTTCACTGCTTAACTCCATTTTCCTTAAAAAAAAATCCCCTAATCTTTCCGTTCTGCGGTAGTGGTCGCCCTTCATAAGAAAGGTGATCCTTGCCTGGTGTCAAATTACAGAGGACTGTCGCTTCTTGACACAGTGTATAAGATTTTTACTGGCGTTCTACTAACTAGAATAAATGCATGGATTGACTGTAGTAACATTCTTAACGAATTTCAAACAGGCTTTCGTAAAAATTACTCGACCGTAGATAACATTTTTAATCTCACAAGCATAGTAAATAGAACTTAATTTAACAGTGAACAAAAAGGCCTTCGATTTCTTCATAGATTTCTCAGGTGTCTTCGATACGATCCCGAGGGAGATGCTCTCGCATAAATTAGCCACTTTTCGTATGTCTGACCATATAATTGAAATCATACGTCTTATCTACAAAGATAATAAAAGTCAAGTGTGGTTCAATGGCTCTCTTTCAAATGCTTTCGCGGTGAACCAAGGCGTTCGATAAGGGTGTCTATTAAGCCCTATACGTTTTGCTATGTATCTCAATGAACTTAATGATCACCTCCAAGGCGGGTTAAAAATTGCTGGTACCACAATGAAGGTCTTGATGTACGCAGATGATCTTGTAATTCTAGCAGACAGCCACACTCAACTGCAAGGTATGATAGATGCGTTGAGTGTGTACTACACCCAATGGGGTCTAAAAGTAAACCTGGATAAGTCGAAAGTCATGGTGTTTCAAAACTGCACCAGGATCGTATTTGACTTTAACTGGATTTATGCAAATGAACCAGAGCAAATAGTAAAGGAATACAAGTACTTGGGCATTCTGTTAAATTATAAGCATTCATTTGCCAAGCACTTAGAGAATAAACTGGTGGACGCAAGGTATGCCATAAACGCGACTTGGTTAAAATATATAAATAATCCACGTATTAACTTGTCGAAAAAAAACAAAAATCTTCGGCGCAGCGTCGAAGTCAATAATGTTTTATGGTGCTGACATATGGGAAGTAGACAAGTATGAGCAAGTGGAAAAACTTCTTAGATACTTTATAAAGAAGGTTATTTTCCTCCCAGCTAATACCCCAAATTACATGTTACATTTAGAAACCGGTTTTGTTCCCCAGTTCATACAAAACTTAAGCTTACATATGAGTTATATAAATCGCTGTTTTAGTCTGAACTTCAATAGGCTACCACGTAAACTTGCAGAAGATACTGTTCGCAAGGGTGGATATTGGGTTAAAAAATTGCAAAGTTTATCCCAGAGTGTGTGCTCTTCCTCATTAACGGATTTTTATATCTCAGCTCTTAGGGATTATATACCCTATTTGCTTGATAAGCTAATAGAAAAAGATTTCAGTGTATATCTCTCTAGTGCTTACATGATCTCTACGCGCAGCTTGTTCCCGTAAAATCTCGAAATATCCTACAAAACCACGCTATCAGTATCCTGCCCAGTCTGTAATCTGGGAGAGTCGGAAAGCACCTATCACTTCTTTGGCATATGCCCCATCTATAACAACATACGGCGGTATTATTTTGCTGAGAGAACTTTAGATCTGTCTGCAGCAGCCGACATCCTCTCCGGTAACAAATATGTCTCACTCACTAATTATGTAAAATATAGCCTTAAATATAGGAAACTTATATGTATTAAGTGAATATTCTTGAAGGCAAATTTCTGGATATGACACACAACAACAAGTGTTACTGTCATAACTTATTTAATAATTATAATGTTTACATAAGTATTTAAAATGAAATAAAATTTGTAAAAAATAAATAAATATACTACTACTACTACTCTTCTATGTATACATATGTGAGCCACTCCAATTATTGATAGAAACTTGAATTGTGTTATTTTTGCATTTTCTTTTTAAACTTACTTTTGAGTTACTACAAAGACTTTTATTTAAGAGTCATAAGTTGAACGTTAGTAAAGTTCCACCTATGCATAGCTTAATTTTTGTGCAGGAAGATCACTTGCAGTGTACATTTTGTAATTGATTAATTTATCTTTAGTGCTCACAGAAAGAATTTTATTTCTTTAAGCTTTGAATTTCTTAAATAAGGTGTCTTCATTTCTGCATTTAAAAATTAGAGTTTCACCGGTTTAGAAAAGTTTTTGAAATCGCCAAGATTGATTTCTCCCTTAAAACAGAAAATAGTTTAAGCTCGAGTATTTGATGTTCACAAATGTTCATACCTAGAAAATGGTGAATAGTGGCTTTTTTTCTTTTTCCAAGTTGTCATCTACTTGAAGGGCACTGAAATATAGTTGACGCACTAACTAATAATTTAAGTAGACCAAAGCGTGATTATGCGCAAACAGTATATAAAATTAAAATTAGCAACATACGAAATCAAACTTAACTGAGTAATATCAAAAAAAAAGCCAATCTAGAATGAATGAATGAAAAATGGTTTGTTTGCTAATACTCGACGGCGAAAAAACGAAAAATGTAGCAGCAAAATAATCGTGATTTAATATTTGACACAAGCCAACAAAGCGCACAAAAAGGCAACTTGGCATTTACCATATGTAGATAAATGTGCAACATACGAGTAAACCACTTGCCACGTGCCACGTGCAATGCATGCAACATGCCACTTGTTTACTTTGCAGCAAATAGAGCATGAAATCCTTAAGCTCGGTATTAAAAATCCCTTTGTTGACTGAGTGCGCCATTTGCCGCCACACAAATGCCAAAACATACTCATTTATTTTTGAACGACTGAGTAAAATAAAATATCGTGCACATCGCAAATAAAAAAAAAAAAAGTATTTAAAATTTCTCCTCTTCTCTGTTGGCATTTAACACAAAAAAATAATTAAATTGTCGAACAGTGAAATTAAAATGTCGATAACATTCAATTAAACATTTTAATCGCGCAAGGAACCAAAAGTGGCTGGTGGTGGTGGCTGTAAAACCAAAAGGCTTAGCAGTCCTACTCCCTCGTCGGCTGGTTTTCGCTCGCCCAGTTGTTCGCTCATGCGCACAAATCCCAATTGGCGTATTTATGTGATGTGCAAGCTAAACGAGCATATTGCCCCCTTTAGAGCCACTGTGGTTTGTGGCTAAACTGTTTCGATTAAAGCCAAAAGTGAAACATCGCTTGCTGTGTTGTAGAGAGCAAATAGTTGTATAAATTAAAGTAAATATGTATTTAATTATATATGACAGACATTAATGAAAAATATATTTATATATGTATGCATTTACAAAAAAAAAATTATTTTCATTACAAGTTTTTCTGTAAACCTCTTTACCTACATATATTTGCCAGTTATTTGTAGCATTTTGTTGGTACGTTCATCAAGTCATGTTTTCCCTTTTTTTCGAACTTTATGTGCATACACTCCTGTTCATTTGAATAAGGGCACCGTTTACCGAATACAGTTCATTCTCTAACTTAGTAAAACTATACAAACTCAAGTGCCAAAATTAATACAAAATTTATCTAAATTTAATTAAAAAAAAAAATCATTTAAACATGCAGCCTATTTAATTTGATGGAATAATATGCAAATTTCGAGTAGCTAATTACTTGTTTACCCCTTTAAATTGAAGCTCTCTAACAACTTTTCATCGACAAAGATGTCTGGAATAGTGTGTAAAAAGGCCGAAGAGCTTCTGTAAATAAATTGTAAAAAATCAATTGAAATCGGTGGCTACTAGAAAGTTTGCTTTAATATGGTGTTTTATTAAAAATATAAGAAATTAAATAAACTCAAAATATCTCAAGTGAACAGTAGTGTAAGTAGTTCATTTGCTAGACAATTAAGCCTCTTTGTAATATCACGTCAAAATGCTTAATTGACATTTGATGATGCGATTCAGAGATTTTGCTTGTCACTCACGAACATAGCTAACACACCTTTTGTACATCAGCGTTGAAAAAATATAGCAGTAATATTGAAGATATAAGACCTTTCTAGACAAACATAGTTCAGTGAATAAAGCCGGGAAGTTAAGAATTGGTTTGAAGTCGAATCTGATAGAATCATGACAACATATGTATATATGTGATTTAGGAGCCCACCTGAGTCTACAGTTTCGGCTCAATCGTTCATTGTTTTTTTTTCATCATCACCTATCAAGGTGTATGTTTATCGGAGCAATGAAAGAATACTATCGGAGGAGGCGAGGGCCACCGCAATTATCATGTGAACGAGCCAAAGTTTATGAGCGTCTCCACCTTCGAGTACTGTCATTTCGTCGTTCTGGCCACTCTTCGTTTTAAAGCAAATGTCTTCAAAGTCTTTTTGATTTTCATCAACGAACGTTAGTTCGAACAGTAGCCAGAAACAAGATTTTTCTTAGCCGAAGGAAAGAAAATTATAAATCGCTTACGTTGAATGTCCAGTCCCTCTTGAAAAAAATTCCGAACAGTCAATATTATCTTACGAAAATATTGCTTCGCTTAGAACTCTAAAAAATACACTGACACTCTAAATGAAATTATTAATATTTGTGGTACCAAGTGTCCGATTTTTTCAGCAACATCTTCTTTCAGTTTTCGCAATGTTTCTGTACTCACTGTAATTATTTTGAGAGTAGTTATATGAAACCTGTTTACATATATATGTTTTTCAAATGTGGCAGTTTTACCAATCTCGTTGCAAGTAGACTACTCGCAGTACATAATTTACGTGTGTTTGTTTGTAACTATCTACGCTTGTGCATAAAATTCAATTAAACATGTGGGCAAGCAGCAATCTATAGTTACATTCATGCAGCATCATTACATTTGCAAATTGTAAATTAAATTTGTGGCATGTTGCACGTTAACAGTGAAATTGTGGCTAGGCTAGGAGTGCTGCAACTGCTGCGCTTTAATCAAACATACATACATACATACGTACATATATGCATGCATAAAGATATGTTATTGTTGCTAATTAAAAATTTATCCTTGATGATGACACATTTAAAGCACTTTTGTGTGTTCAAAATTTGTAAATTAGTGTCCGTAATTTTCTTTAATCATTTGAATTTTCCCTGTAAAGAAAAAAATATCTAAAAATTACACAATTTAATATTCTTCTAAATGGAAAACATAAAAAATGTTTTACTTCTATGATATGAAGGTTTATATGAATATATTTTAAAAGAAAGCTGCAACGTTTTTAAAAATTAATAAAGTTTAATAAATAAGTTTAATGTAGTTCTACGATAAGGTGTCAAATATAGGGCTTTAAGAATAAAATACCAAATATTTAAAAATTGTGTAAAATAAACATAATTTAAAAATCATTTAAAATCTAAATAATGAAACATTGAACGAGGTATTGAATGAAGTAGTTAATTAAATGAGAACAGGGGTATTTAATGAACTAGTGAATGAAGTCGTGAGTGAAGTAATGAAGGAGTTAATGTAATATAAGAATTATTGATTGAATGCAGGAAGTAGAGAACGCGGCAATCTATGAAGTAATAAATGAAGTATCAAATAACATAATGACGTATCGAATGAGGTAGTTAATGAAGTTATGAGTGTTGAAATAAATTAATTAATGAATACAAAAATGTGTAAGTAAAATCATGAATGAAGTAGTGATTGTAAAAACGAATAAAGTAATAAGTGAATTATTGAATGAAGTTTTGAATTACGTATTGAACGGAGTTCAGAATGATGTATTGAATAATATAGTGAATGAGAAAATGCATGAAGTCATGAATAAAATATTGGATTAAGTATTAAATTATGTATTAAATGAAGTAAGAAAAAAGTAATAGGTAAATAAATAAAAAATGTGACATTTTCAACTTTAAATCTAAGGCCTTAGAACTTAATAAAAAAATTTGTAGTAAGATTTCTTATTGGAGTTATAGCAGGAATTCTACAAGTTGTTAGGGCTTTCAAGACCAGACAAACACCAATTGACTATTTTATGCTTCGATGCGCTCTTGTCCCGAATAAGGATGGCTAGTAAATTTTTAATTACGTATTTTCCACAGCTTACCACAAAAGCAAATAGAAACAAAATCTTGAAAAAAAAGTTTAAAATAGAAAATTTTAAATTCATTTGAGGAGGAATTATAAAATATTTTCAACAAATTCGCAGATCTACAGAACCATTATCATGGAGTATTACGTTGCCTTCAAGCTTTTTTATGCAAAACACTCGTCGTCATTCAATTGACCTTTGTACACTCTCTTTTTTCATCAGCAATGAATAACAGTTTGCAGTAAGTCACATAATAATGCACACAAACCTACAAGTTCATAAATAAACGCATAAATTCAACTGAATCACTTTTAGATGCAATTATTTTACTATTTCCAACACTAAAAATTTTACGACTCTTTACTTGCTTTATTGACTGCGGCTAAATAGCAATATTCAATGCTAAAGGCAATAAAAGTTGTGTTCTAAAATATGCATATTGCATTGGCTGCTACAAGCCACAGTGGTAAATACAAGTGTACATATTAATGTTTGTTGCATCGACAAGGCCTTCATAGCAATACAATTTTAATGTCAATGAAATATTGTTTGATCTAATTAAAAATTTATTTATTTGCTTTAACTCAACCACAAGTATTTACTTGCTGTATTTACACACTTGAACACAAATAAGAGCGTACAATTGTTTATACATTTGCATTAGGTTCGGTCGCTAATAATACAACAGAGTTAAAAGTTGCCTATCTATGATACTCGTATGAAAATTGGCTCACGACACAGCAACTAAGACTATCAATTTATTTTTTTTATGAAGATACGATGTTATGAAATCTTTCTTATTTGAAGCCATATAAAAATACTCATATTATTTTCCTTTTTTATAAAATTGGGTGGTATTTGCGTCGAAATTCAAATGCTTGGTTTTATTTTTTCGTAATTTTCTAATGATTTTTCAAATAAGTAGTAATTATATAAAAAACGATTTTTTTTTCGTCGACCATATGAATACTTTTGTGCGTTAATACTCGTATACCTGAAGGAGTGGTATTTAATTTTATAGCTTGCATCTTAAAGCTTACATTCACCTCTATGTAAATGCATTTATTTCTATTCATAAACACCAATACATATCTTAGTACAACCGCAAGGAATTTAATGGAGAAATTTCGTAGTTTAATTAATTTGCTTACTTTGGCCATTGGCATTTACGGCCGCGGTCAGTGAAGCCAACGAACTAGTTTAATATAAGTTTCGTAAATTGCTAAGGTTTCTAAAGAATTTGTGTGGACATAAAGCGTTGAATATTTTATGGGAAGTATTGGCTCAGTGGTATCTCAAAGGACATCGGTCCAGTTACGTCCCAGACCTGGACATGAGCGTTACCTAACCAACATAGCTGGCGCAAACTATAGGATTGCTAAAGCTGGGCAGAAGTTAGTTTTTTAATTGAAATCAAATGTTTTTATACAATTAGTCTCACTTTTGTATATGTTAGAAAAGTTAAAATAAAAAAAAAATTAATCTATTATTTTTTAACTTCCTAATTTCTGATGTTTGCCAAGGTAGATTAAAGTTGTGAAATAAAATTCCATATCGTCCCTTTTCTTGTAGAACGATAAGCGATATTTGGTTAGTCGTTTTGCATGTTTTCCCTTTATTTATTACTACATCATATGCGATGTTATCGCCCGCCGGCGTCTTTATTGCTCTTACCTTTCACTTTGCTTTCACAACTTCTCGCCATTAACCTCTTAAGGTTGCTTGATTGTATGGATATACAAAGTTTTTTAAGTTTCAGTTGACTTAAATATCCCGCTAGTTTTGATATTATTTTGCCTCATTTGCTTTCTTATAGCTTTTGAACAAAATTTTGTTTTATAAAAAAAAATAAATTTTGATAAAATTTAATGAATATTTGGGTTATGAGTATAATAATTTTTATTAGAAAATAAACTTTTATTTCATTAAACAAAAAATAAAAGACTTGTTTATATTTAGCATTTCTATTACTGTTATAAGTATAATTTCCTTATTTAAATCGAACTAGTCCGAAAAAGACCAGACTTTTACCAAATACAATGCTATTTACAATATTTATACATAAGTTACGAGTGCTTGTGTACATAAGTTACGTACTTATAAACATAAGTTAACTTACCATTTAGAAAAACGATAATGGTTCAGCTAGTGATTTTGGTGCACAATTCGAATAGTATTTCTTTCTCTGTTATGGACTAGTAAGAGACTGACATGTTTGGCCCACAATTGGACTAGTATTCCTTTGTCTGGTTTGAACTGGTAGGAGACTAGCCTGTTTGGGCCATAGTTGGATTAGGATTTTTGTTTATCTATTATGTACCAATATGATACAGGTACATATCTGAACCACATCTGACAATTGCCATCTCTTAGCACATCCCCATGTTAGAAATACCAGTTGCATGTATGTAAAAAAAAAGATAGTTGGCTGGCTAGTTGGGCTTCCTATGCATACTAGCTATAAAGAAGTATACAACTAGTAGATCAGACTGCAGGATTGTTTTACACTAATTTGAAATAGTTTTGTATATTGCAGTATATACTCGTATTACCTAATTGTGTCATGCTCTTCCTTTATCCTTTATCCTGCCATTGTTCACGTATGTATTCCTTTATTTATTTGCTTCTACCACACTCATATGTAAATAGCTGCCAAAGCACACATTCACACATTGCTACCAATATACATACTCGGATGTGTGTGTCATCTGTTGGCTTTGCCAAATATTTGTTTAGCAGCGTGTTTTTTTTTTTTTTTGGCGAATATGAAAGCGTTATGGCCAAACAGCAATGCTGGCTATGTAAGCTGTTACTAAACAATTCTAAGCTTCAATGTGTCGCGGTGGTTGTGTGCTCCAGTATTTTATAGATATTTATGCATTGTTTGTTTTTGGTCAAGCAAAAGCAATGTACTCGCTCACATTGTTTGCTTGCGCCATTGTGAATGCCAATATTTAATTTAATATGCATAGCATCCCTGTAGCGAAGTTTGATTTGTTGCACGGGCAATTAAAAAGGTAATTGTTTTTACGAAACTCATCGCTTTCAAGCAAACAGCTGGCGCATTTGGATGTCTTCAGCATCGGGACAGATTGCTTTTTACTGATGTTCGTTCATTATAATAATGTTTATTTACGAGTAAGTGGGCAGAATTCAAACACAATTTGAAGCTTTTGCATTTGATTTATTTGCCGATATTTTCGAGATCAGTTCGTAAATAATTTTCAGGATTGGCGAAAAACACATTTAAACAATAAATAATTAATATTTGTTGGAACGATTTTCCGTCATCCCTTGTCAAGTTTGGTTTGGAGACAAACCGGTTTCGGCGTTGTGCCATCTTCCCCGTTGTTGATATACTGTCAAAAGTCCAATCGTCGTAGAGTTATAAGCCTGTCGGCATTAACTATATTGTTTTCTTCTTTTTCTTGTCCGACAGGATGAATTGTTGATATTTGTTGGAACGATTTTCAGTCATCCCTTGTCAAACCGAAACCGGTTTGTCTCCAAACCAAACTTTACAAGGGATGACGAAAAATCGTTTTAACAAATATCAACAATTCACTCTGTCGGACAAGAAAAGAAAAAAAAACAATATAATAAATAATAAATTTTTTTTTTCAATTAATTTTAAAAGTTCGAACTTTTTTCCAGCTGCAAAAATTAAATACTACAATATAAGGGCTCACAATTTTCAGAAAATTCGTTCTGCTTAATGATTATTTTATATTATACTATTTTATACATTTTTTTGTATTCTTGTTTTACTGCTTGCACAAATCATGATCACATCGTGATTTCGTTATAAAAATTTGCAATTCAAATGTTTCTTAAAATATTTGTAATTACATTCAATACTACAATAAGAACATTGTTTATGCACGCGTATGTATATCTTAAAGTTTGAAGTTTTTTTTTGGAATTTTTTTAAGATCATAGGCATTTTATTAGAATTTTTGAAAAAAATATGCACGCAGATTTGTGGCATATTAAGTTTAAGACTTAATAAGCAAATTTGAAATAATTAAAAACTTTCCTTGATTTTTGATACATATTTTCTGCCTATGTATCATACCATTTTTCCGGTTTGCATTTCATAAAAATGCTTTTTTGGAGAGTTTTTGTTAAATCTAATATAGTTTTATATGTAGCAACTAAAAAAAATTAATGTTTGCTTTTGGTTATTTGAAATTTGCGCATTAATATTTTAAAATTAAATAATTTTTTTTTTTAATTTAATGAAAAGCGTTAACTCTATCTATATGATTTTTTTTTAAACAGTTGGTATTTTTCTTTAAAGTTATTTTTTATGTTTTTTAATTCTTTTAAAAAAAAAAAATGATTTTTATATTCGAAACTTACCTTAAAAAGTTTTTTCAGCAGAAGTCCTCTTTTAAAGTTAAACTTGCTCTCTGTCTCTCTCACCTGGCTTAAACTTTATTCTATATTCTAAACACTTCCCCCTCCATTTAGATTTTGCATTTTTTTTTCAAGTAAATTACACGCTAAATGTATAAATAATGTAAGTTCGAAAAGCAACATCGACTCTCAGGTGATTCGGGCAAGCATCACCCGATGCCGCGTATTGATTTATTATCCTATTACTCTCAGATTTGCGAAATTGGCCCGATGCAGATATCAATTAGCTTCAAAAATTCAGATTACCCTACAGGGATGTAAACTATGCAATAATGCCTTTATTTGGTTTTGTTTACAATTTGATATCCTCAAAAGATGTTAAAAATGAATGAACCACGGAATTAATAAATAAAATATGGCAACATTGTGCCGTAGAATTTTAACGGCATTTTAATAGAAGTTTTATATTTTACAAGTGACTGTATGAAATAGAGCACTAAATTAATTTAAATCAAGAATTTATTATTCAAATAAGCTTGATTTAAAGCTCGGTACTTGTTTAAACACTTAACGGTAGCAATGTAAATTTCAATAATTTAAGAAATATTTTGAAGATGCCTCTTTTGGTTCAAAGTTCGCACAACTATATAGAGTTCTATTACGTTCAGTTTGCGCCTTCAACACAAGCTTAAGTGATTATAAATTGGAACGTTGAAGAAATCCAGAGTTTTATTTGAAATTTATTGGCTATATTTATCTAAGTAGGAATTAGAGGAATTCCTCTCTTTCTAAAGCTCACTCAAGAGAAATTCTAATGCTGGTGGAAAAAGTCGCCCAAACACTGTGCTACATATTCTAAGCGGCAAATGATTATTTTTATTACTTTTAACAAATAAATACAATTTTTCCCAGAAAAAGTTCGTCTGCCAGGCGCTTTCACCTTTTGTTCAAATGACAAGAAATCTCTATTAACTAAATTCTGTCCTGCTTGTCCATATCTTGTAGAGATCAACATAAAAGTAAAATTTTTGTATTATATTATTATATTACAACTTCAAGTACATTAACCGATTTTTTTACAGTATATTCTTAATTCTGAAAAGTTGAGGTTTCTCAAAAATTTCAGTTAAATTTACCACCCAAAGAAGCTTCCTACTTTTTTTTTGCATTTCGTGTAATTTTCACTGCGTGCAAGTCATTCAATTTTGTACTGCTTTGTGGGTGCTCCCATTGCTATTTTCATTCTCAGTGGCTTTCATTTTGTCTGCAAAAAGTTGTATTGCCACTATATATTTGTGTTATAGTTGGTATTTTAGTTTGTAATTAAATTTGAAATTTAATGCATACAAAGTTTTTGTAACAAAGAGACTCGTCAGTTATTCATCCAAGCACCCCATGCAGCTAACATAATTCGCATATTTAAAATAATAAATTATGCAAACGTGAAATCTTCATTGCAATTGCGGATTTCGTTTGGTTTGTGGTTGCTGTAAGGAAAATTTGATGTGCTCCTTCCAATACGATTTTACTTTAATTTGCTTACTTAACGAAAGTTTGAATGCTTTTGCCAATTGCCTTTTATGTATTCTTCATTCATGCTTATTAGTAAATGTGAGTACTTTAATATTAGTATTGATGTAGTTTTTGAGTTGTTCTAAAGATAAGCATTCGATGGATTTGATGCTTTATAATTAGCGTAGAATTTTTGTTTATTGTAGTTAGGAGTGTGGTGCTACAGTTGAAAAGTGTTTGCTTCAAAATTAATAATCTATGAGTTGTTTGATTTTCGTAATTAATCTTTAAAAAA
Source organism: Philophylla caesio (assembly GCA_963971545.1). Classification (NCBI taxonomy): domain Eukaryota; kingdom Metazoa; phylum Arthropoda; class Insecta; order Diptera; family Tephritidae; genus Philophylla; species Philophylla caesio. The sequence continues at coordinate 94,571,148 of OZ020606.1, read as the reverse complement.
GATTTGAACAGTAATCAGAAAGAAATATATCAACACAAAAAGGAATTTATTGTGGTTTGCTTAAATGGGCAGAGCTATGTATGTTTGAATGGGCGTTTCAAAGTTAATTGATCTCGTCCGTATAGCACAAAACAATGGCTATTTTTAAATTAACATTCAGTTCTTTGTACGCAAAATAACATTAAATACATTTATACATTTTGCAAATATAACTTTAAAAACAACTACTTCCGAAGATCCTTTGGGTGCGCATCGAAAATTTCAACACTTTGAACACTTGAATCGATTACACTATGCAACAAAGAAAAACATATTTTTTTCACTGGGTTCACAGTATGTAATTATGATTCGCCACCTTAAAACTATTAGAAATAATGAAATAAAACTGTTCTATCGCGTCAAGTTGAGTAGTGAAACGCATTAATTGATTTTACCTAAAATTATATGAAGCGGTGACATAAATTGTTATTCTACATTAAAAAAAAACAATTTTTTTCCCTCTAGTAGTCAGTAGTGGCATTATCTCTCTGTATGCTACAACAATAGTCTGCAAGCATGGCTGGCTCCCATCTACCCTGCAATTTCTTGATGAAATCTCTCACAGTGTTCATCACATACTGAACCCAATGTTGTGATATATGCTTGTGACCTAATGCTGACATTAATCCATCAATATTATAGCAGAACTCTTATCCATCTTCGTTTGAATAAAAGGTAGCTAAGGTAATGTGATTTTAACCCCAGTTTGCAATAGATTCCATTGTTTTAATCTCGAGCTAAATATTTCAGATTTTTATTTGGTCAAATCTAAATCTCTAACAAGGTCATTTAGTTCTGATTGACTAATTTATTTTGGTTCTGTATTTTTTCATCCTTAAATACCACTTCGCTATTAGAAGGGCTTACTTCGTCTTATTCCTCAATAGGAATCGATAAACTTGACGGAGCTGGAATGTCTGGAGAATGTGGTAGCGGCATTGGCACTGATGACACAGTAGCATACCTCACCGAGTGTTTTGATTTTTTTGAAAAACCTCTCACAGTTGTTAAACAGATGTAACAGTCGTCTATATGATTTTTGGGTTTACGCCACTGCATTGGTAGACCAAAAGGCATCTGTTTAATATTACCCTTGTACCAACCCGTCAAATATTTATAACATTTTAAACAAGACACTTTCGGCACCCATGGTTTGTTTTGATTACTAATGTAAATTTTAAAACAAGCTTCATAACATTTTTCAAACAAAGACGAAATTGGCTTTTTTTCACTTTCAGGAGTAAATTGACCACAAACGTAACAAAATAAGCTAGGAGAATAAACACAAGCACGCGACATTTTGTAGATTTATGAATAATCTATGTAAATGTTTTGATGATTTTTGTACACACCAATGATATAATTTTATAGCTACCCCTCAACTAAGTGTAATGATATGTAAATATGAATTTGTTTGCTGTTGTTTACTAAGTATACCTAAGACGAATTACCACTCGGGATATCGGTGATTTTTTTGATGTTGCATAGTGTTATTATCAAAAATATATATTTAAAGGCGTTTAATTATATGACATGTACACGCATGTATGTATGTATGTATGTATGTATGTGCATATTTGTATTACGTAGTTACATGCTCGCAGCAGCGTCGCAAGGGCGTAATCGCAATCAATTAAAATTTTGCTGCAACGCAACCAATACTAATTAAATGATGTCAATTTAATGATTTAATAAAATTTAATAGACACACGTCAAATCTATTTTTAATTGACGCTGTTAACGCCACTATCGTTAAGTGAACCAAATACATATGAAATTAATGCGGCATTAAACATTAATGGATGAGTTTAAAATAGATTTTGTATATATTTTCGAAAACGAGGCGAAGGTTTTGATACTGAATGTCATGAAAGTAGAGCATTAATAAGAACGAATAATGTCTAAGTACATTTATATATTAGTTTTTAAGCTAAACATGAGTTTTTTAAGTATTGCGCACTTATTACTGAGGAAAATAATAATATAAACATTTGCACTGTACTACGAAATAATGTGAAAGTAGCTTGGCTTTAAACTACTTTTACCATTAAATGAAAAATTAAGTTAAAGTTAATCACGCTTCCTTTTAATTATCTTTATTTCAAAGTTTTTTGCAGAGCGTGTTTAAACATTAAATAAAAATAATTTTTGCTTACAAATTACACAAGTTTAAGATTAATTGAAAAAAAAACTACTTTTTAGATTAACAAACTGCTCTTGAATTATTCAACCTTAATACTCAACAACATTTTTATAATTCATAATAGCTTTTTCGATTAAGTTGGCTTACATCTTCTTAATATGCCTTACTCAGTGCATACTTTTCTGATCCTTTTACAAATTGTCAGCCAAGATATGAAGAAATGTATTCGAAGTTAAAAAAATATTCGTATAATAAGGCAAACAATTTTTCGAAAACATAAAAATTTTAAAAGGTGCAATAACACGTATTCGGTAAAAATTGTAAGTTTATGTGCAACGCTGTAAAATTTTAATTATTTTAAAAATTTAAATCATCCCAGCTACAATTGCACTTTGCCTTTCAAGGACTCATAAATACAGTTTCATTAAATATGAGGATTTATTTTTTTTGTGTTTTATGTTCATTTGAGCGAGCCGCAGCGCATACGAATGTCATTTCAGTTATTTTACACTAATGAAAATTATTAATTGAAGATTTTGTTGTATATTGGACTGATTTTCCGTCATCCGGTGAGAAAAAATTGAACAGCATTTTTTTTTAATTGTGTAAGCCCATTCAGGCACGCCGTAAATACAAAGAAAAGCTATCAATTTTTTTTTCTGTGTGTGTGAGCCATCAACTGACATGGTATGTGAAAAGTTTAACAGTGTAAATCGTTACGTGCTCTCGGAAGATGTCGCAGGAAAAGGTTCAAATGCCTCACTTCCAAGCTCTTTAAGCTACGCCCTAACATACTCGTTCCAGAGGCAATTCACACTCGTTAACAATATGTACATGGCGTCGCAACAGTTATGTACAATCAAATCACTGTAGTGTAAGAGTGTGAAAATGTAAAAAACTCCATTTGTTCCAACAAAAAAAAAGGAAGAGAAAAAAATCAGAGTTTAACATCCGCAAATGAATGTGTTAGAAAATGTTTTCCATGACGTGTATTCCCCGCACTTCTTTCCCTTTTAACACATACCGACATTTTTAAACATTATTCCGCTACATGTTTTATTATTGGTATATTCTCTACCAGTCTGAATATGTATGCTTTATACAGTGACTCTACTTGTGTTATTTGGTATTGTTTTCATTTCCATTATTATTTTTGACATTGATTTTCCGTGACAGTTGCGGCCATTTAGCACGGATACACATTGTCGTATAGCCAAGAGTGTAGTTCGATATATAAAAAAAAAACATGAACAAAAAAACTTGCAAGCGAGCGTGCTATTTACTTTCCTCATTTCCCTTGCTTTTGCGCGAATACCTAAAAAATACTGAAATATTTTTGAAACGCTTTGTGATTTTTCAATTTTTATTTTATATTTTTTTTTTGTAAAACATATTTTACTTTTTGCTCTGTTAGTACGGAAATATTATTTACATCACTGCTTCCATTCACATATAATGCCAATATGGTCGCTCTTGTATGCACGTTTGCATATGAAGGGTAATCCAATAGACAATAAAAACTTTCTACATAATTTTATATTGAAATTTAATCATTATATCGTAGTTCGTAAAGATAAATGAACAGAAAGTTCTTGAGGGTCCCTTAGGCTTTTTGCTCAATAAATCGTCAGTTAATTCTCATATTTTGTAAATGTAATCATGTTTTTAAGTATATTTTCAAGCGATAAATCAATATTTTTATAGTTTGAGAGTTTTTTTCCATTCTTTTCAACCCCGTTAACATTACCACTTCTAGTAGCAGTACCATTACCATTCCCTATTCATTATTTTAAAATGTGATATTATCATTGCGATTGTTATTAAATTTATCATTATCATTGTTACTACTATTGATTTATATTATTTTCGTTTTGATTTCTTGATTTTACGAAGTCATTGCGGCTTTGATTACCATCAGCTCTACAATTATCATAACCAGTACAATCGCCATTACCAGTACCATCACCGTTATCAGTTCCATTACCATTACAACTTCTACTATCTTTACCATTACCGTTACCATTACCATTACCATTACCAATACCATTACCATTACCATTACCAGTACTATTACCATTACCAGTACCATTACCAATACCATTATTTCTGCCATTATCCAAAACCACTTACATAACCAATGCCAATACCTTTACCATTACCATGACCATTACCATTACTATTACTATTAATATCAATAGTACTATTGCCAATACCATTATTACTACCATTATTACTAACAAAAACCATTTACATTACCTTTACCATTACCAACACCTTTACCGCTTCAAAAGTGTGACCATATCACTTTTGTACTATCATTCCTAAATTAAGCAAACTCATAACCAAAAAAAAATTTGCTACATTTCACTTGGGTCACCTTGTGCGTGCATGTCTGCTACAAAATACAGTTAACCTGTCTGCTGCAATATAATCGCCTCACTTCCACTACGTTGATTTCGTGGGTGAATAAATTTCCAGCTCGAATGTTTGCATGATTATTCTACTTACATATGTGCTCATATAAACACTTATTTGTGTTCGTACATTGGCGTATATGAATGCATTTGTATGTCGGAACAGCAGCTAATCAATTGCTCAATCAACCAACTAAACACTAAGTTAGACAATGTGCCACTCAGTTATTCAGTCACTGAGTTAGTAAACCATTTCTACTAACCACTGCAGGCAGTCGGTCAATGCCCTGCTCTGTTCTGCCCGTTCTCGGTGGTATTACCATATCCTGGCTCTACTACTTTTTACCAGCCACAATCCACACTGTCGATCAAATAGTATAGAACAACTGCAATCGGCCATCAACCGTCAACCGTCGACCGTCGACCGTCAGCCGTGAGCTCACAGTTTATGCATCGTTGCTTGTTGACTTGCTTTTTTGTATAAATTGAAGTCCCTTTAGCTGAGCTTCGACAGCTCGAGCTGACTGTTACTTCCACACATACATAAATGCTGCTAGACATGTACATATGTTTTGTATAAACGAATATTGGACACCACTGCTATTGTTTTTTGCTTTTGTTTAAATCATTATTTGTAAAATCGAACAAGTATTTATAAAAACATTTTCTATTGTTGTGTGCCACTAATGTGTGTATTTGCCAGATGCATTGGGAATAGTAACTGATGCGGTGGTGAGTTGAAAAGATTGGCACACAAGTGATTTCTGTTGATAAGTGAAAGAAATACTCAAATACTGAGATATGTGTCAACCGGCAAGTAAGCCATTATATTTTGCATGTGCTTAATAATTTAGTGTTGGTGCAATGATCTACATATCGCACCCTAAACCAAAAACCGTCCCAACTCAACATTTTTTAAAATCGTTTTTATCTCATAAACCTATTCCCAGAATACTTCCCAACATGCTCCGAAAATTTCTTCATCGTAACTATCTTATTTACTGGAAAAGTACGTTTAAAATATTACAACCATTTTTACATACATTTTTTTACTTCTCTTGGATATTAAAAAAAAAATTTAAATCCTTTTTCCACATAAACGAATTCACGAAATACGTCCCCAACTGCTCCAGAAATTTTTTCATAGTTACTATCTTCTTTTACTGGAAAAGTATGACTATAAAATTATCATCATTATTGTAGAGACTGTTTGTTTTGCCTCTCCTGAACATTTGCGATTTTTTGAGTTGTGACTGCTTTTTGTTTAGGGTGCGATATGTAGTGACTTTGGTTACTCATACGCCCCGCCGAACAGATATAAATTCTGACGAAGTAGGCTTTTTCACTGGCCAGCCGTTGCTACTTGTAGCAAAAGAAAACATACATTTCTTTATGTCCGCTTAAAAATTTACAAAAGTGCAATTTACACTATTAGTGACGAACGCTGAAAGAATAATTGCGTTATTGATACTAATTTTGAAATGCAATAATAATAATAATAATTTGGCGCTTACACACTCTACTCATCAAGCCCTTAAACTCTGCATTGCTAAACTCACGTTTGCTTATTTATATTATGTTATGTTATGATACGAGTATGTAATGCAATGTTACAATATGTTATGCTATGATATGATATGCTATGGTATGGGTTGGCATAACTATACCTAAATCCATCATCCTTCTGGCGCAATCAAAAAATCGATTTGTTTTTAATCCATGCGTCTAAGTTTTAAGAATGTGTGTGAAAAATATCAGCTCTGAATTCCAAATATATTAAAAGAGTTACAGTATTTTGAACAAGACAGGGTCGAGGGTATCGATATATTTTGTCTTTGCAACGTGAAAAAAAATCAAAATTCTCAGTTTTGTTTATGTTCTTGACTAAAATTAAGTATAAAAAATAAAACGCAACCTTGTATCTTTGTGTCAGGCAAGAATTGTGAACGCTATCACTGCAGCGTGGCTAATTCTGTCATTTTGAAACCATTCGAAGCCAAAAAATTATATTACATAGTTTATTTGATTGTTTAAACGCACCTAGGAGTTTAGTGAATTGTATTGTTTATATAACTCTGAAAACAAATTTTCTGTAGCACCTTTTATCAGCTCGCTAGATGGTCGGACCCCCTTAACTACCTTATCCAAGCTCATTGAAGTTAAAATCGGAAACTCAACAAACTTAAACTCACCACTTCAGTACTCGGACCACTTTATTTCACCACACATTTTTCTACCTTACATTAACTACAGCAGGACCTTAAATCACCAGATGCGAACTCTGTTCTTTTATCTACCTTATTTTATCTTACCTAATCTCCTCTCACCTTACCTGACCTCATTTCCCTACACCTCACATTCCTTAAATTCACTTCAATTCCAACTCACTTTTGCTATTGTGATTTGATTGATTTAAAATTGTGAAACCTAACTTAATGCTACCAAACTTAAACATGCTTCTGGTATAAAAAAAATTTTAGAAAATGGTGCGTCACAATTTAAATTATCATTTTCTTGAGTGAGGAAACATTTGCGAAATTTATGTCTGTGAGCGACACCATAGCCACCGTGATAGGTATTTTACCCGATGTCTATCAATTTGCATATGCAGTTCGTCTCTTTCTCTATATTTTCATCTGCTTAATCTAACTTTTTTCTGCGTTATTGCATTTGCTTTTGCCTATTTGTATTGGTTATAAATACCCGTTGTGCATCGACTTTTTTTATGCTCCGCTGTTTCAATCGTTATCGATATACTTGTTTGTATTGTTCACCGATATATTAAGTACCATATCGATTTTTAACAATAATTTATATAAACGCAATTTTATTTACATATGTATGTATTCTCACGAAATCATGCGCATATCTTTGTAAATACAATGCTCATGGATGTGTTGATATTTGATGCCATAAAATAAGTTGCGATATAAACGATATGCTTTCATGGAACTTTCCTTTCGTCCTCAATTTTGCACAGATTTTTAATCCTTTTCCATTTTTATTACCATATCTTTTGTTGCTGGCAAATCACTGCTCATTAAATTTACGAATGCATTGAATGCATAAAATGCAAATGGGAAAGGCAAAATGAACGCTGAGAAAATTGTTCGCTTAATAAAGATGGTTGACAACTGACGGATAACGCACACGATTGCCGAGTTGGATGGATAAACGTCAGCAATGCAATTAATTACTGAAAATCACTGCTCTGTGGTCGATTTATATACACACATACGTCTTTAACGTTTAAAAAATGATTGGTGAAAGCGCTGCCAAAGGTAGCAGTATGAGTAGAATGGTGAGTGTCTGATCATTACTCATACGACGCGGTGTACACAAATATAAAGCTTTACGTTTTTATGGATATTCATATGTGTTTACAAGAAGGAAATAATGGGTAATTCGTTTAGTCCAGGTGTGGTGAGTTTTGGTGTGGTGAGCTTAGGTATGGTAAGTTTAGTTGAAATGACTAAGGCGTGGTGAGTTTAAGTATTGTCAGCGCGGGTCTGATGAATTCAGTTGTGATAAGTTAAGTTGTTGTGAGCTGGAGAAATACTTATTGCCGTGTAGCATTTTCGTGTTCACAATTTCCGTCGCATCACTAAAAAGTTCCCAAAAAAAAAAGCATTGTGAATATTTTCAAAAAGTCCTGCACGCTTTATTCCTTGAGCAAATGCATATTTAGGATCTGACAAATAATCAATAACTCAAGTTAGTATTGAAATAACCGCAAAGAAATTCTATAAATTATCTTTTACCTTTGCAACATTCTACATCAAGGAGAAACCGCAATTTTACTAAACAAAGGAAGAATTCAAAGTATGCAGACAGTGAGGAAAGCCATTAAACAGAAATGTTTGTACGCATACGAGTATGCATTTCCTCCGGCCCGGTGATTTTAGAACAAAGCGCATATGATGCGTATATGTAAACTTGAAAAGTCAACAATTCAAAGAAAGTAGAAGACACAGGGAGGCAGTGAGCCCGAAGAGCCAAACCAAGCAGCATTCAACCGCATGAGCTGCTAACAAATTATGAAAGCAAAGACTAAAGGCAACAACAATCACGTACATATTAAATGTAAGAAGTGCGAAGGCAGAGTGCTGCCTAAAGCATTAAGGAAGTGCATATGCAGCGAGTGAATGCCTAGGCAACCACTTTGTAAAGCAAACTGACTTTTGGGGAGAACACAAATGTACGAGTATAACATAAGGCGGCGTACGAGACAGAGAATGCAATATTTTTATACATTTATATTAGAAGCATTCTTATAAGAGCAGTGGCAAAGCCTGAGACTTTATGTTGAGGAAGAAATTATCGTACTGTACTTTAACATTTTCAAAATTTCCTGATATCACAGCTACAATTTGCCTTGAAGCAACAGCAGAGGATATAGAATCTATTGTCGTTGAAAATTGAATTCGTTAGCAAAGGAGCCTTATTTCTGGATCTAATATTTCAGTGGGTTTCGTTTTCCTTACAGATGATGCCTTAGGCTTGGAATTTACACTCCACTGCTAAAACTTCGATTTCGCGGCGGTTGTAACGTTTAAGGCTTTTACGAGTTTTTGCAGAAAAAATGAATTCTTCCTAAGCATAAATTCCCCTATGTCAGACTTTTATAAATGCAGTAGTAACTGGTTGCAGATCCAGCGGCTTCGCTGGCTATGTCATGTCGTTCGAATGAATGAAAGCGCCCCAGCTCTGAAAGTATTCGACGCCGGTGGTAGCAGAGGAAAAGTGAGGCCTCCTCTGCGTTGGAAAGACCAGCCGGTAAGGGAATTGGGTACACTTGGTACCCAGTTTGCGAAAGAGCGAAATAATTAGCGTGCTATGCTAAGCGGTCTGGTGTTTTTAGTTTTATTAAGCCATTTAAAACTTTTCCGTTGGGATCAGAATGATATCACATTTCATGCGTTATATAGCAGCTTTATAAGAATTACAGATGAATGATTTTCGTCTGGCCACTTCTGCTGTTGAAAAAGATATTTCAAACTGAATAAGTGACGGAAAAAAGCGGAGTTATGCTAGTTTTTCAATATACATTTAATACCACGATTTTAGAGCCGCCAGTTTCACTGTTTTTGTCTTATTGTACGAATGTATTCGATCGCTTGAACTTTGAGAGGATTCATTGCTATACTCTGTTCTGGTGACCAAAGCACATGGACTTCATTTTTACTTTGCTGTTTTTGATCTCTACATTGTTTTTAGGATCCACATATAGCCTCATAAAAGTAAATGTAAGGCTCCTCGTTCGGGCCTCCAAAGAAAATTTTGTTGTATCTAAAATAAATTGGAAATACTGCTCCCTTAGGACGGGCATTCACAAAAGAAGTCGCGAATACATCTTTGGTAGAGTAGGATGTTAATATGTTGGCATGAAGAACACTTATACATAAATGTATTCTGTACGCAGCTGACTTCTTTCTCACCAACAATTTGACAGTTAAGTAAACAATGGAGTTTGTGGCTGCATGCCCGCCTAGCGTAAGACCAAAGTAAACCGTATTTGCATTTCTACATATAACATACAACTATGCCTCAACATACACACTTACAAAAATGCATGAACTTCTTATTCGAGCTGGAAACTAAAGCAGCTGTTGCATAGTTTCGACGTTGCCTCAAAGGTATGTGACTAGTTGCGCGAGTATGCTTTGTGTTTTTTTCTGCTCATCTTTCACTCTAGCTCTCCTCTTACCGCGTTATTCGTTTACTTTGCACAACTACGAGTATGTATGTAGATGGATGATGATGTCTTTCCTTGCCACTTTTTGACTGCTGGCTTAGGCGGATGGCAGTGTTGCAGCTTCACTTAAATAAAGTTTAATACAAACTTAAAATGAAGATTTGAAAGAATGGCGTAAAGCAGCAGTATACTTATAAGATGTTCGTCGGAATTATTTTTCTTACACGCTTTATCTAATTTGGTTCGTACAAGATCTTTGGTGTTCGTAGAATAGCTTTGGTGTTCAGCAAAAGTTGAGTAAACATCCTGTTTTTCGAGCAAGTACATTTCCTTCTGAAACGAAATAAGATGAATAGACCTACATCAAGCAAGAAAAATAATTCTATCAAGTCTTAAGAACGAATAATATGATATTTATTGATTTATCGAAAATGTGGTAGCAGAGAAAACAATTAAATATATCGATCTTACTTCTGTGTCGATTTGTTTTCAGTAAAAAAAACATTCTGCTCGCTAAATCTCTAAATCTGAATATGACTTCGGAGTTATGGAACTTTTGTTTTCAGCGCCATCTAGAGTAAAAAATTTTGTTACAAAATTTATAATAATTTGATAAACTTTTTTTTAACAGCACACATATTTTTGAGATGTTTTTCTTAAGTATCTGACAGTATTTACTTTTAAATAGATTTTCTGAAAATGGTGATTCTAGCGACACCATATTGATCAAGTTTCCTTAGAACATTGTCTCTTTATTGAAGGAATGTAATACTTCTAGTTTCGTGTAGCACTAATAAAATTTTTGTTGAACTAATCCACAGATAAGTTCATTCGACTGGGCCTTAATAAGAGAATTGCAATAAGGTTTCTTCCTTGCCTCGTATTTTTTCAAAATTTGTGACTTTATCTACTTCCATCGAGAATTTAACTATAGTGCATTAAATTTTAATTAGAAAATGTAGGTCCTATTTACATTAAATTAAAACAGCTTGCTTAATCATTATTCTTCTTTAGATCTATTTCGCTATTTTTATTTATACCAAACAAGTTTTGTTTTTTGCTTGACAACCTTTTTACTCTTATGTAATTATTTCATTCCTTTAAAAATTTATTTTCGCACCAAAATCACTCACCTTGAAGTCGCATTAAATTCACTTTCCTTAGCGATTATGTGGTTTTTCGCATACCAAAATCAGCATGTGCATTCAAATGTCTCTCGAAAAGGAAAATCAAGATTTCTCAATGCTTCCATAATTGCAGGTCAAGTGCAAACCTCAGACCGAACAAACCAAACGTTCAAACGAACAACATACTGAGGCAATAAAAACATAACCAAAATAGTGTTTGCTTTTGGTTACATGAGAAGATGGCAAAACGAAAACCTAGGCAGAGCCGGTAGGAAATTCAAACCATTGTTGTAGTGATCGCAGTTTATTGCAGATGAAATAAAGTCAAATAAAAAGATTTTATTCCGCGCAAGACTGTGGATTTAAGCAAATTAATTTAGTTCTTTTAATAATAGTTTCATTCTGTTTTCGTCAGTATGCACTGTCTTAATTTTTCCTACAAGTTTTGTTTCTAGCAAATATTGCTGGTTGACTAAGCAGCTTCTGATTGTTGTGTGGTCTTTGATTGCTCTCCTGTGGAATACGAAAATCGGCAATGCAACAATGGCAAGTTGCTTGCATTCCAGTAAAAATTTACAAAACTCAAAGTATGTAGCTTCACTAAAACCCTGCAGTGAAACCTGCTGGTTTTGAACTTGCTTACAATTTGTTTTGAAATGAAATGACTCCGAAGGGTTTGAAGTAGCTTAAATTTATTTGTACATTTAAATTCGTTTTAAAATTACGTTTTGCCGAATTAGTATTTTAAACGATTTTCCCCTTTTCTTTGAAAAAAGCTCACGTAAATAAATTTAAACTTATCTCGCAAAAAAATAAAATTCGGCTGAGATTGCAGACTTCTGCCATATAAACCTATAGCTTTCATCATGAATTGGTGCCATTTGCACTATGTTTTCTCTAGGTTTTTAAACCCTTAAAGTTAGACATCAAGTTGTCGTTGATTGCTTATGATTTATTTTTAATTTTGAAATCGCTATCAGGCGATCAAATTATGTTTAAGCTCAACTCTGTGCATTGCTTTCTGAAAACATTTGAATTTTTTGATGTTGAAACTATTAATTAGTCCAAGTATTACGCACAGTTTAGAAATGATGGTAGACATAGACATCAAAATTATAAATATCTTGAACTTGAAGAACGATGCTAGAACTTGGGTTACTATACATTTTTCAAAGGTTTGAAAACAATTGAAAAATGATGCTGGATATCAAATAGAGACGCATTTATTTTTCTGTGGTTTAAAAATAGTTGGAAATTGATTTTTAATATCACATTAACGACAACAAATTTTTTTCAAGCTTCAAGACAAACTATAAATTTCACAAAGGTTTCAGAATAAGAACGGACATTTACTAGGCAACTTTTAGTTTCTCAAAAATTTGAGGATAGTTGGAGAATGCTTTTGTAGCTTAACTTAAGAGCTGTACATTTCTCATATTAGCTTATACATATCTCTTGTTTTCATGTTAGTTCATTGAGTATTCCCCATTAAATACCAGTTTACGAACTAGAATGCTTGTTGATTATTTAGCTTCATTATGTACTACAAACAAAAACATCTGTGGGTATGCAAGCAACGTCTGTATTGTAAGTAAACAAACAAAAAAAACATTTTGGTTGGCAAACTATTCGGGAAAATGTTGCATACATCGACCATTCACCAGCTGTTACTCGACTCGACGAAGCTGCAAGCGAATTTCAACAGATTTCTATATACTCGTACATACATATATGCAAGAATTTGCAGAGTTAAAATGTGTGCGTGTTCATAGAAAATCTTCAGCCTTGCCACAATGCAATACGATGATGTGCAAAACAAGCCAGCCCAGACTGGTTACCGAGCTTAGTCAGAGACGCCGCACTGCATTTGTGGCGCTAACTTGCTTGCCGCAAATTGAAGTTGTGGCTTGCCAGGCTGCCTCTACCTCGATGTTGCCTTCTTGTTGTCTTGTTGTCAATGCAATACCTAGCTAAAATATATACAAATTTGTGAATGAATATGTGTGTTTGTGCAAATGTCATTCGATAAGCGTCGTGTCTACCATGTGACACATACCGCAAATGGCTTGCTTCTGTTCTCCGCTGTCGTCTTCTGGCGGTGCCTACACACCATCACCAACAACCAACAACCATCAACTAGCTACATATTTGTGTTTCGTTTTCGACTTGTAGGTATAACTTGACTTTTTGCCTTGTGTGTTGCCACAAGAAATTGTGAAAAAAAGAGTAATATAAATGTTTTCGAATACAAAAATGAAAACATTCAACAGTCTCAATGGCTGCTCGTGGTGACTCAGCGCTGCAACAGCTACAAAGTGGATAGAAATATATTTCGTGGGTGGCTGGATTGCAGCTGACGCATTGGGGATTTTTTTTTTGGGTGCTTCGACTATAAAATTTAATTGCTTGTTTCCTGCTTTTATTGTATTAACAAATGGAATACTTTGTACATAATTATATTTCCTATTTTGAGAATTTATCAAATTTAATTTTCAATAATTAATAACACTATTTTCTTGTTGCAGGTAAAAGCGTCGAAATGAAAATTTTTAAATTTAAGCTGCCTTGTGGGTATGTGCACATAACTTATTTTTCTTTTTAGAATGTTAATATAAGTTTCTGCTCGTTATGTACGTGGGATCCACACAGTTTACTAGAGGGTAGAGGCCTGATGGATTTTATTATTCTAGAAAGAAATATGGGCAACAATTTGCCAAAAAGTCATGCAATATAGACACGATAAAATACCAATACCCAGGCAGTGCATCTTCTATTAAATTTTCTAACGATACACTTGAGAACTGGCGCATACCAAATTGATTTCACGGCCAGATGGCACACAAATCATTGTGCAGGATTTTTCGGACTTGTAAGGAAATCCACGAGGACGAATCTGTTACCGCTAAAAAAATTTCTCCATGAAAATTACTACCATGACAGCTGTGTTGTATGAAAGACCTAAAATTTCTTCATTCAATCACTTTAAAAATTTCTTTAAATTTGTAACAAAGCCATTCGATTTTGTATTAAAATATAAAATCACATTCGTCTTCTGTGCAACCACATCAGCTATGCGTAAAATTTAGTGTGCTCACAAAATTTTTGTTGCATTCAAATTTTACGGCAAAGCATTATATTTGTAAACCAAACATTTTGTATCACATACCAAACTTTGCAACACTATTTAATAACTTTTCCTTTGCACACCAACGAGAACCCATAACCTGATTTAGGTGCGCAGCCGCAGAAGCGAACACTCAATTAATTAGTAGTTAGGTACGAGTACAACCACGTCCTCTCCCCCGCACCTGCACTGCGCACTTTAGTGCTTTTGAAAATTACAATATTTCGCACTTTTGTCTCATCAACAGAGCAAAGTTTACGCTTTACACTCTTATGCGGACATGACATAAATTTTAATTAAGCAGCTTTTTATGTGATACGCTGTAGTTGCAAAATAAAAACAAAACAAAAAAGTATATATAAAAATAAAAAATTACAAGAGAAAAGATGGAGTACACAAGGATTAAAAAGATTAAAAGGGAACATAAAATGCGGTGCCGGCTACGCTCTTTAAAAATAGGTAAAATAAAGGTAGACAGACGACGGACGACGGACGACGACCTGGCGAACTCACTTGCCATGTAACCAAAAATTAATTGACCTACTTTTCACAACAGCCTTTTACTTAACACTAAAACATCAAGAAGTTTACAACAGCAGCAATAACAGCACCGAGAGCAGTATCAGCGCAATGAAAAGCCTTTTGTTTCACGAGATTTCGCCTCACATTCACCGCTCTTCCTTCACTTTAGACTCTTAATCGCTCTACAACACCTTCTAATGCAGTAAAATACTCAGTCGCAAATGCGTTCGCCCAGCTCAAACTGTGTTTTGATTGCTAGCCGAATCTGATATTCATAAAATTCCCTTTCACTTTTGCTTTTAGAGCGCAATGATTTTCCAAAGCATTGAAGCAATAATTGAAAGCAACCGCTTTTATACATCGTCAACTTCGACTTCTGATCTTAAATTCATGCAAATGCTGATAATGTTGACTTGGCCGACAATACGAAGGCGGACTCAGACAACTACATGCAGACATACATACATACATTCACATATAGTTGCATGTACAATACTGACATTACTCATGCATATGTTCATAGATACCCAGTCGGAAATGAAATTACTTTAAAATCAATTTAAAAAGTGCTTTAAATGCTTTCCATTTTCTTGTAATTAACTAATTTCATTAACATGGCGATATCCTAGCAGCAAGTAATTTATCCGACTCTGCATTTGATTGCAACCACTTTCAAACATATTTGACTAAAAAAATGTTTAAATTACTTTTTTTTCCAACTGCAATAAATAAAGAACTAAAGATTCGCACACTGCATTTGTTTCAAAGCAATTGACATCCAACTTCTTTAAAGTTGGTTAATTTTTCTTGTTATTGGATTTTTTCCGGCAGGGTATGTACACTCATGCATTCGGGCATATGAGGATGTGTGCGTGCATTGTAAGTGGTAAAATATTTATGTGACCTGAAAGTGTTGGCATGATGGAAAATTGAGATTTATAGGTGAAACATGAAAATGGTGTGCCGAGGTGTAGAAGATTTATGGTGAAGTGAACTTTATAAAATGACGTGAAATGAAAGACAATTGATTGTTTTTTCGAGATGCAAAATTTTTAAAAATTTGCGTAGCGCAATGAACCGGCGCCTGCACTGTGCTTGAATAAGGTGTCTCCTGTAGGTAAAGAGGAATTCACGTTTTTTTATATATTCTTTATAATAAATGAACTACAAGTAATTGTTGATAAATAAGATTTTGAATAAAAACATATAGTAGTTATAGTTTGATACTCGCCTGGAAATTTCGATATAGTTTAAAAATATTTCGATTCTTGAACCACTTAATAAAAGTGAAACTTTTCACGGCTTTTCTTGCTTTTGTTATAAAATAATCATTATTTATTAGATAACACCAATTCATCATACAAAATTACAAATTATTATTGCCATATGACAATTATATTTTAAAAATAGTATAATTATACTTTAGTTATCCTAATTTAACTTAGCTAAACTTAACCTAATTTAATTACCTTCACTAAACTTATCTTTACTTAACTTAAATTTACTAAGCTCAGCTTATCTGAACTTAACTCAAATAAACTTAACTTTTTTCGATTTAACTAAACTCAAACCAAATTACCTCAACCTGACTTACATATTTAAACTTAACCTAACTAATCTGAACTTAACTTTACTTGTTCAATTTAACTTAACAAATACTAACTTAGTATTCCTAAATTAACCTTCACTTAATTTAATTAACTCTTATCAACTTAATTTAACTAACCAAACTCAACTCATCCGAACGTAAGTTAACTTAACGGAACTTAAATTAGCTTAGCTCTTTTTAAACGAAACGAAACTTATTTAAATTTTACTTAACTTAACTTTATTGAAATTAGCTTAACATAACTTGATCTTACTTATCTTAATACAACTAACTTTTACTTAAACTTACTTAATTTAACGGAGCTCAGTTATACTTAACTTAACCTTAACTTAACTTAACTTAATTTAACTTGACAAAACGCAGCCTTACTTTACCTAATTTAATATAACTTAGCTTAACAAAATTCTACTCAATCTCTTTCATCATCTTCATATTTTTATAATTTTACCTTCATCTCTTTCTTCTCTTATATATTCACTTTTGTCTTAATATCTCTTTTATTTGGAAGACATCTCCATATAAACTTTTAAAATGGCGTATCCAATATGGCAAACATAAAATAAAAAAAAAACAAAAAATATGCAATTAACTTACTAAAACACAAAATTTCAACTCTTAACTATCAAACTACATACGAGCATCATTTTGTTTGCTGGACGTCAGCTATTGTGATTCATATCTGCGTTCTAATTAGCAGCGTGGTGTTGTTGTCATTGTGTTTATATGCGACAATTTTAGTGCAGCTCAACTTAATCACATATCACCTCGACAGGTGACAGTGGCAGTCGAACACGACAACAATAGCAGGATGTATTTATTTATGTGGGTATCCGTAGCGTGTGAGTCTACTTGAACGAATAGAGGTGTTGCAAATAACAATAATTATCGGTTTAAGAATCAGTGTGGCTACGCCGCTCAGTCCACAATTTCATTGGTGTCTGATTATAGTTCAATGCTGTAAACGTCCGCATACACAGACACACACACATATTTGTACAAGCTTTTGTAGTTTTATTATGTGGACATTAGAAATCAAAATGCATTATAGAATTTTTTTTTTAATTTTAATAAATTATTTATATGGTTTTAAAATTAAATTTGAAAATATACACACGAACTAAACACTGAACTTTTATTTATATGAGCAAATATATAGTCCAGGACAAAAATAGAGCACAACATATTTTGACAAATTCAGACAATATAAATTTTTATTATTTTTCAATAAAAACTCGTATAATTCCAAAAAAAAAATGTGTTTTCGAATGCCTTTCAGACCTAAGTTCGACTAAAGTCAGCATAAACCAAAACTTTATAAACAAATCTAATTGGTTACAGTTTTTGAAACGGGATCGACTTGAATCTAAATGTGCCTTCGGCTGTTTTCAGCCGGCCACTTAACATAATTGAAAAAAAATTTAAATTATATAAATTGTCCGCATTCATCAATATATGGGTGCGCAATATTTTTGCCTTGGGCCATAATTATTCGAAGAGAACAGCTTTACTTGTACAATTTATTTCATACAATAAAATAAATTTAATTTACAAAATTGCCTCATTCCACTGCCAATCATCGCCGCCTACTTACGAAACATGTGAGCTGATTTGATGAGTAAGAAAAATTACAAACGCTTTGCGTAAGCAAAAATGCTCTGACTCAGACAAAATACACCATTTGAAATTCAATTGATGTGTGCAATTAAAATTAAATTGACTCGTAGGCTACATATGAACAAGAGTTATACCATTTATTTATCATTGTCATATCGATCAAAATAATTTGACTTAAAAAAAAAGTAATTCAATACATCAGAAAAAGAAGTAACGCTTTCCACGGGTGCACTATCACTGCTACAGTATCCCTTCATTTACCATAATACCCACGTCATGCTGTCAGTTTGGGTGACTCGTAGAATCCAGTCCATTTGCAGCCATGTTAAAGACTTATATAAAGCATTAAGATGCCGCACAATATCATTCGAAGAGAGCGCCATCTTCTAAGTTTAGCAAATGTGCAGAAATGTAAAGGCAACTGAAGGCTTTTGTATGCTTTTCTTAATATTCGACTTTAATAAATGTTTCCTATATAATACTAAAATGAAAAGTCAGTACTTAATCGAAAGGCAAAGGGATATAGTTCAAGACGATGTATCTCATATTTTCAAGTTAACAAGCTGAACTACATACTTCTAGCGAGGACTAACAGTCCTACTGTGTATATTCCATCTGATCATAAAATGACAGTAAACATAAATTGCGGCATATTGGGTCTCAATCAACGATAATCCAATCAGGTGTAGGTAGTCATCAGAGAGTCTTTCTATTCCTTCGTCTCCTGTAGAGCGTTTCATTTGACTGGAGCCCAGAAATATACGGATGAGGTACAACGTTTTTCTAAATATGTAAATGAATTACTTTTTCAACCTCAAATAATATTCTCAATAATATTTCAAGCAGCTTTTGAAAAAACTATCTTCATCTTCTTAAATTGCGAACCCAAAAACTCTATTGTACGAAGTTTTATAGAAGTTCGTTTTATAGAAGTTCGCTTTAATTGAACAGCTTCCTGCCCACTGTGCAGTGATGCAAATACATAAATTGTGCTTTAAATTGTAAAACCACAATAGAACATCTGCTTAGTAATATAACATCACCAGTTGAAAAATTGAATTCCAATCGGTGGCAATGCACATACGAGTACATACGTTTGAATTTGTTCTACCTCCGAATATATATACTTTCTAACTTTAGTCATGGCACTTCGCTTCCACGTTTCCTTCCGGCATCGTCGATTACCAGCTCGAAATTTGATTTCATGCGCTTTTCGCAAAAGAAAAGAAATATAAAGTTCCAGGAAATCGGAAATGCACAATTTAAATTTATGATTTAATGAAAAGCGCGGTTATCTCTAGCCGCTGCGCTCCCTTTCGATCTTACCTTTATTTATTTTTTACATATGTATATAAGGACCACTGTATATAACCACATAGTACGAGTATTTACACCATTATATTCCTTGCATCAGTCTAGACACTGAAGTGCTACTTGTCCGTCAGTCAGGCGTTGTTGTTGGTATATGCAATTTATGTTTGCGGATGACTCAAGTTTCGCGTAATTTTTTTTTTTTGTATTATGGTTTACTTGGTGTTTAGATGATGTGATTACCCACAACGCACCAGGAAAGTTGTTAGAACGATTCTGAACATCTGTCGTCTACAGCAAAAACGTACAATGGCAGCAGAAAATATACTTACAACAGCCGCTTGTAATGTTACGATGATACAAAATACTTAGATTTCTATGCACTTGTATAAGTACGAGTATTTGCATATGACATTAGGGTGTATGTTATTTGCTGAGTTGATTTAAATTTTTGTAGCGCTATTTATTTAAGCTCTTTCCATTATAAACAAAATGTAATGTTACTATTTATATTGTGAGTATATAAAAATAGTAAATCAAAATTTTTGTTAAGTAATTGAACGCTTCAACAAATTGATACCTTATGACTTCGTAATAAATTCAATAAAGTTATTCAAGATCAGAATCAAACTTTTTACTTTGAAGATGAAATTTGTATGTTATAGAAATAAGTAAATAAGTGCAATGTGCAAGTTTATAGCGGCTATAAATTATTTTTAATTTTTGATAATTTATTTAACTTATACTTTGTTATACGAAAATTTAGTAAGACATAAAATTGCATACTAAAAAAAATCTTAAATTTTCCTTTTAAACATTAATTTGGTATTAAAGTTATGTTGAAGCTTGGTATACAGTTCTCAAGGAAATCAACAATTTCACAAAACCCACACTAAAAAATGAAAAAAAAAATTTCTTTTATAAAAATTTCATAAATTAATTTGAAGCTTTCAAGAAAAAAAATGCACCTATATCTATTTCTTCAAGAAAATTTACAGCAACGGTGAAGTACTTCTTCAAGCAACAGAAATAATGAAAAATATTTCTTGTGATTTTTCTTGAGAGCTGTATTCATAGCTTAAACTTCGAATAACCTTGAAAGTAATGAATTTATTGTAAAGTCAAGCTGCAAAAATTATGTTGAGCACTCGAGATCTTACAAAAATATATATTCCGATTTCTATGCTCTGAATTGTTTCGAAGGAAATAATTTAAATATGAAATAAATTAAATAAATTTATGTAGGAAAATATATAGACTTATGGACAAGGGTTAACATGAAAAGATATTTTTAAATTTTATACATATTTCGTTTTAAGAAAAAACTAAAAATTTACACCCTAATGTTGCAAGTGCATTTGAAAAATACCTAAACGAGTGAATTTGTTTGATGCGCAAGTGTTGCTCGATTGTGAAATTATTGTTGTTGCTTGTGTTAACAGCTGCTGTTGATGTTTCTGGCCGCCATGCTGCAGTTATGCTTCTTCTTGTACATGTCGTACATTCGAAGTCGAAGTGTGAAAAGTACTAGATGGGTTTTGAGCGCAATTTCCAGCGGGAGGGTTAACACCCAAGTTGTTGCGTTTCTTATACGGCTAGAACACAAATAACTTTACTCATTTAAAATTAGTGCAGGCAAAACAAATGTAAGCAAAATTGTTGGGATAATATTTTTAGCCCTTGCGATTTACCATTGCCTGCCGATAGTAGAGCGTTTTTAGAAGAAATTATTTACAAAAAAAAAAATGAACGGTTCGTGTTGTGTTTCATATATTGATTAACTCAGTCGCTAACGATTGTAGATATGCCGATAACAAGTCGATATAATAACGATAGTCGCGGCATTTGTAAAAGAGATACTTCAAATATGGAAATAATACCGATTGCTATAATTAATCTTAAGAATTTAAGGTGTTTATTCAAAAGAATTGAGGCATATGGATGTGTATGTAGACGAAAGTTTATAAAAGAGTAGGAACATACAAACGAATATAAATTACCTAATGAATGCTCCGATTTGCTCTTACTGCTGCTGTCTGATTTTGTATAAAAAAGAAGGGAAACAGTTCGAGCGGAATTTTGGCATAAATACTTATTCCTGTTCCAAAGAAAACTAGCGGTTTTCATTCAGTAACAGTGCAGCTTTGTACCGAACAGCTGTGTAGGAAAACGATCAGTGGTTCCTAACAATTAAATTAAAGCCTTTGGCTTCAACACGTATTGTTTATCATTTTATTATTGTCACTGACGCTATGATTTTTCTTTTCTATTACCCTTGAAAAGGGTTTGAAAGGCGCTTTTTTAATTATATTTTCAGACAGCCAGGCGGCTATAAAAGCCCTAACCAATAGGGTTATCAATTCCAGGCTCGTCAAAGAGTGCTATGGCACTCTTCAACACCTGGCAGCGAAAAACAAGGTAACGCTATGCTGAGCACCAGGACACAGCGGGATTGAAGGCAACAAGACCGCTGATGAACTGGCCAGAAAGGGCTCTTCGTCTGTCTTTATGGGGCCGGAACCGTTTTGCGGACTTAGTTGGTCCTCTTCAAAATCTTTAATCACTGAGTGGGTGGCAGAGGCAGGAGGCCTCAGACAGGCCAAATTATTTGGGTATCCTTTCTCTAGAAATAACATAATTCATCTAAATAGCGGCAATAATAGGTTGCTTACCGGTTATCTGACCGGTCACAACAATCTACGTGTCCACATGCACCGGATTGGACTCGCCATCCAAACGGAGTGCCGTCTATGTCTTGAGGAGGAGGAGACATCGGAGCACATTTTGTGCGATTGTCTGGCTTTGACCAGACTAAGAGTTAGATATTTGAACCCAGCAATAGTCGAGTCTCTCAACATTAGGAACTCGTCTACCAAGTTATTATTAGCATTTATTAGATAAGCAGATATTATCTTGGGCCAACAGGGCTAGAAACTATTTGCAGGAATACTAAATATCTTTTAGGTCGCGGTGTTCCTTGATCCTACTTTACCCTTTAACTTAACTAACTAACTAACATTATTTGTCGTTAATTGTTGCCTTTATGGTATCGCTACTGATATATATTACTTCCTAAACACAAACCTTTCTGATTAAAGATATTCAATATCAAAACTTTCTGTCTTATGCGTTTAGGTTTTTTTTTTAATCAATTCCAAGTTTTCTCCGTTGCCTTAAACGGCAGATTACCGAGTCGGGTAGTAATTTTGGAAAAAATTTCTTTTTACGAGATACGTATACAACTTGTCAAATCTTCCCCTTAATGACATTATGTATATGCATGCAATTGTTTCGATTCCATTCCTTCTTCTTTTTTCTCTCTTTTCTCTCTATTCTACACTCGCTAATATTGCTACTTGTTAGAAATACTTTTACTTTGCTGAAGCGATTGCTGCAAAAAGTCAAGTCACTTCAACTACAAATGACAAAAAATGGTGTACCAACAACATACCTACACACATCAACGCAGAATGTTGAACAAAATACGAAAAGATTATACTAAAAATGAGCATTGTCGCAGCGACAGCAGACAACAAGAACTTTGTAGAGCAAAAAATATGTCTTAGTAACGTCAAGCGATTGGAAGCAATAATGATTGTGCCACCAAGCAAGTGGCAGCAAATGCAATATAGCAGTATAAAAAAATGATAGAAGAAAATAAACAAAAAAAAATAATAAAGAAAACAACCAAAAAAAAAAGTCAAAGCAACAGGAAGAAGTGCAAAAAATGACGATGGAACGAATGTAGCGCACGTAAAACAAGAACGATGTATGTACATATATGAAATGATCATTATTGAAGTTTTTGCATTTGAGAATTTTTTTATTTTGAAAATGTTTACTCATAAAGAGAGTTTTTCTTTAGTTAAAGTTCATATATATTTTTTGTACTCTTGAGTGTGATTCTGTTGCCATGTATTGGCCTTAATTTCGAAAATACTTGATTTTAATAAAATGCTGCATTGTAGTGTGGTACTGCTGTAGACAGTTAAACTACATTCCCTTCTGGTATGACACCATTATTAATTAAACTCGCCCATCTACTGTCCTTATTTTGAAGAATACAGTGGAGAGGTTAGCTTTAGTTAAGCTGCTGAACAAATGGAATATCTTGAAAAGGCTGAACTTATCTTACCAGAAGACCGACTAAGCGAGACTTTTGAGAAACCAAGCAGATCCTTTCCATTTAACTTTATGGATACTGATGAATCAGTGTAGTTAGAGTATGAAAGCTGCAACTTTAGTGTTAGTTTTAACTGTGCATTGTCCGCTTTAAAATGGAGGCAAGGAGGTCTAGTGTAAGGTCAAGTTCGATCTAATTGTTAAAAGAGCTTGATTCTCATTTCTTACGCTCTTCTGAGTAGTTCTTAGTTACAAACGAAACGTACTTGTTAAGTTATGCGTGCTTAGTCTTTGATTATTGAATCAAAGTCTAACTCTTCTTTCTTTTTTTGTACATCATCCGACTAAATGTACTCGCTTTAAGAACGAACTTTATAAAAAAAAGCTATTAAATAGTTTTTGGTATTTTTCCTGCATTTTAATTTATTCTTTTAGCCTTCATAAGGTCTTGGGATCAAATGCGACCTAATTTAATTTTACAACTTAAAAACTATATTGTTTATATAAAGAGCTTTCGGATCAAATAGGATCCGATGTTGACAACCTACTTGCTTTTAAAGAAAAACTTGACGGATACATATTTGTGACATTTCATCTCAATGTTGTTTACACTTCAACATATATGGAAAATCCGTAGATGATTGGTTTGTAGGAAAACTTGAAATGCAATTGAAATTTTAATATAATGAAATAAATTATTTGAATATAAATATTTAGAAATTTGAGTACGAAACAATAAGAAAGGTCGTACGTTAAATAAGTTTCTGTATCAGAGATTTTAAGCTTTGTAATTATGGTAATCTTATGAAAATCTTAGCTTAGTTTTTTTTTTAAAGTATGTAGGTATTTTCGAGTAACTCGAAAAGTGACTTGTGCAGAAGTAGATTATTATCTCTTTAGAATTATTTTCAGAATTTACTTAATTTGTTTAAATAAATTAAATTTTAATTCTATTTACTCAGCATTTTAATGTTGACGTAGATTCCTTAAACTGTTCGGCATGCTTTAAATTACTGTAAGCGTCATTATCTATATTTCTTTGTTGAAAAACTCATGTATCTCCTCTTCCAGTTCAGACAAAATTTTTTTTTTTTTATTTATTCAGCAAGAAATATTTACCTAAGCGTATATACACAATTTCTTTTTTAATTTGTGCATTGATATTGCTCTTACATTTTTCATTTCTCTATTTGATTACTTTTATGAAAGTTTTACATCTGAAGCATTTTTTTTTATTGTATCTCTTATTCCTTAATTTCTGTTGCATATTTTTATGCTCGTCAGCATTGGTCACACACACTCACACATTGTTTGTATGTTTTTTTTTGCAAATTCTTCCGCTTGGAGCACTTGCCTGCCTTGGGTAGTAGGGCACATTAAAATCTCATTAGTGTGCGACAAGTTTGCTGGCTATGTTGTTCGTCGATATTGGTGAAACATTACAACAAGACACAAGACGATGCTAGAATTTCATATTTATTTATTGCATGCAAGCTTTTGTGCGCAGTCATTGTCTTTATGTTAAATTATGTAAGCAGTCTTTAAAATTTGTGATGCTTAAATAAAAGAAGTATTCTAGAAATTGATTTTTTCATATTAAAATTTGAACAATTCCAGGAGTTTTCTCTTCACTGAACGTTGATTTCATGAGAGATATTTTGAAGAGAAAAAGTGGAATATATGTAGCTTGATAATGTCAATACTCTCTTTTTCTGCCACATATTGTGTTATAGTTTGATATTTTAAATAATATTTTAAACCGATTGTCAAAATGAGCCCAAATAATAAAGGTGGGAACCGCAAAAAAAACAAGTAGCGGACGAACTGAACAAAACTTACGACTCTGCAACCCGTATCAGATCTATCAGACTTGGATGCAACGATGAAAAAAAAAAATAAATGTCTCCCCGACATTTGATAGCAAACGGTAAGGACAGACGCGCGACGCCAAATTAGACTTTTAATAAAATTTTAAATTAAAGTATATAATTTAAGAAAAAATTAAGTAAATATTTTTAATTAAGAAACCTTCATAAATATTTCTGCCACAAAATTTTTTTAGTTATTTTTTTCTGCTCATTGAACCAATGAAGTACACAAAATTTCAAATTACGCGAGTATTAATGAACATAATATTATCTGCTACGCTTCATCTTGATTTTCGATTGCCCTATTAATAAATGTATTTAGTTATTAAAAAGTGTACTTTTTTTTAAACAATATACTATGAAAACGCAATTTTCCTATTTTTTCTCTTTAATTTTTATAATTTTTTTTTTGATGCTGCACTCTATTTCTCAAAGATGTGATTCAGGACATAACAAAGAAATTGTTTATTAATAAATATGTCATAATAAAACACGATCACTTTTGTAATTCAGTTGTAGTTTATTTTATATACACTCGCCGAACCTTGCCACACGAACTATTTAATGTCGCCATAATGAGGTTGCCAAGAGGACTTTACAAATATTATTCTAACCTAGAATAAATATCTGTGAAATTATAAATTTTAGGGTTTTAGTTTTCGAATTTTTTTCTATAAATATTTTAAACTATTATCTTCAAACATAAGGACCGGATCGTATTACAAACATGCCTAGCCGGTTCAGCGAACTAGAGACATAACAAAGTTCCTAAATAACTAAAATTTGATTATGAATTCTCCATTCGTAGTAATTTTAAGCATTTAAAGTGCAACCATAAATATAGAATTTTTCACCAAATTTTCAGGATATAATTTTTGCAGATAATGAAAGGTAAAATGTCATGAAGCTCATACAACTAAACACTTTAATTATTTTCTGACAAATCTAATATAGCCCCATCTATAAAGTTCCCTCTAAAAGAACACTAAATTTGGCTCCCTCTGGTATAAAATATAAGTCACACTACGTTTTCGTACAAATTAAAAAGCCTCCTCTTCATTGGCACATTCAATGAATTTATTATTGGCGCAAATCAATAACACTACACACCTTACATTGGCGGCCACACGAGCATTGGCACTTCAGTGCGCTCCTCCGCGGACTAACAAACAACTTTCGTAGTTTTTTTTTATTTCGTCACGTACGAACACAAGAACGGTGAATTGTTGCTCTGCTGCTTACTACATTCGTTGTTTATGTGCTCGTCCTTTTCATAGTAAGCCATTGCGTATGCGTGACATTTGACAATTAACAGACAGAATTGCAGACAGTTCATAAATGTGTCACCACTACCAAAGAACATTTATGTTTTTCTATATGAGTGCGTGTGTGTGTGTGTGTGTGTCATAGTTTTGATTAAAACTTTTGTGCGGCAAATGTAGGAGTGTGTCATAGATAGAATAGACACAACTGTTTTTGTGTGCTAGTGTGAATAATGGCAAAAATTGCATTTAATTAAAATGAAAAGATAAGTCCAATTAAAAAAAAAATAAGAATTGACAAACAACAACAAATAAAAATACACAAACATAATAGTAATGAACAATGTTGTGTCCAAACACGCGTGCATGCGTTGCTTGAATCCATGTTGGCTATTAAGTATTTGCAATTACGCATTTGGAGAAAGTATGTCACAGATTGTATCAAAAAACTTTTGTACCGATTTTAACCTTTTGCTCTTAATATGGTATTTGCGATAAAGCTCACGGCAGTATAGCGGTGATTTCGTTATGGGAAAATAAAGCAAATGGCGAATGCGGCGGAAATGTAAGTGACAGAAAAGTTGTTCATGTAAATGGTTGGAGATGGCAACATGTGCCTCTTCTACTCACCAAACAAACACCTAAATTCACCACACTTTAATTCACCCACTCCAACTTAACTCAGTGCACCTGTACTCACCCCACTTAAACTCCCTATTTTTTATTGCGGTAGTTCAGCAAACGAGAAGTGTGATCACATTATTCTTCTATTCAGAGAAGACGACCACAAAGTTTTGTGAACATTTTAATACTGGAACCTTATGCTAAAGGCTACTCTTTTTCGAACTCTTCGAAGAAGTTAAAACGTTGTCTGCTTATTTTTCGTGGCGTATTGCTCCTTCACTCGGTAGTGCAATCTTACCGAATTTGTGCTTATTTACGTGACACTTGTTGGTCGACGTTCTAAAATCGGATGTACTTTTAAGCTTCTCATGGCCATTAACTTTCTCGTTTGGCAGTGATGTCGGTCTTCCTCTTTTGTACACAACTAAGAGTCCAAGTTTTCGTAGTTTTTTTGTAATAAGAAAGAAGCGTTGCTCAGAAGAGTGAATTCTTTAACTAAATATGTCGAAACATTGCTGAAGGCATTGCTTTGCATGCACTAAAGTAAATGTAAGAACTGGCATAGATTAAAGAATTGAAGTTATAGTTCCATGCACAAAAGAACCCCATTTCACTCGATGAAAAAATCGCATTAAGAAATCCTTAGTTTGATCAGCGGCAGGCCTTAAGTGTTGTGTTAAATACACTTATAGAAGACGAAATATTCAAAATTTAAAAATATTTTGCTAGCAAGCTGATAATAGATAAACTTAGAAGTTTGTTTGTTGGCATTATTAAATTATTTTGAACTTGCAAACATCTTATAACGCGATATTTTTGGGTGAGACTGCCGTTTTTAATATAAACACAAAAGTTTAAAAAAAAAATAGGGATAATTTGAATGCTTTAAAGTTCCTTAAACATGTTTTATTTTTTTTATATATAAACCCATAGCATTTTTCCAAACAAAAATCACAATGTGTCCACCTTTTATTTACAACATTTAATTTATGATTTTAAAACTATGTTGGCTTTCATACACACATTTGTATTGTTTTTTGCTTATTGGTTTCTAAATATTTTTTTCTAATGCACAAATCCATGTTCATACAACAGCAAATACAACATTTATATTAATTTTACTACGAAATTTTATCACCGAACACACAGCTTTCATTGCATTGTAATTCACTGTTGTTCGAGAGCGTTCCTCCCGGGAATGTCTGCTTGTGACAGCGCTTGTCAAAGTATTGCTTTTAAATTGTTAAATATTTTGTAAATGCATTTGTGAAGTACATATGTTGGCCGTTTGAATGTGTTACTAACTTTTCAATTGTTTTGTATGCGATAATGTGCTTGCATGCCACTGACTCTGTCATTGTCATATGTCATATGACACGAGCACATTCAGACGATTTAAATAAGGCGAGTGTCACAGATTATCATAAATACAATGACAATATATATTTGAAGAGACATAAGGAAAGGAAACTTGCCTGCATGTTAGTAGTGTCAATTGCTCTTTAGATCGCATTGTAATAATTCCATTCAAGAAAATTACTAAAAATAATGATTTATATCGAAAGTGAAGTTATAGATTGAAAGACTAGGTTAAATAAAAGCTAAGATAAGCTATCAACAAAATACAAACATATTTTTTCTGAGTTTAAAAGAAATAAATTAAATTTAAGCTCTAGGAACCCCCGCCGAAAACTTCTAAAGTCAAATGCTTCTCTTTATGCTTACTACCTTCAAGGGAGCATGTTTGGTAATATAAGAAGGAAATGTTCCGTTATTCCTATTACTGCGCAAGAAGTGAGTTTGTGTCACCATATATATATATAAGAGCTGAAAACTCCACAACACTGCCTTCTTATTAAAACTCAGCTTTGGTGGATTTAGTTTAATAAAATTACTCCCCAGCGACGGGAGCAATCGAATTTTTAAAAGTAGGGCGAAAAGTTGAAGGAAGCAATGGAACGCAGTAATAAAGAAATTTACATACATTTAAATAACGTATAAAGATAATTCAGCACTGAGTGATGCTTTGGGACAATAAGTCAAAAGGAAGGAGAATTCCTGACAAACAAGCACACTTACCTAACATACGCATTCACTAGGCGGGTCGATGGAGTTTCACATGTTAAGGTTGTGTTACTTTTACAGCAAGAAAGACTGGCAAATTTACATACCTTAAAACAAGGGTAGCTGTCATTTAAGGAAATCAGTTTTAGCAAAAAAAAAAAATTTTAATTCGTAACTACATACACGTGTCTACATGTTTCAAATTGAAAAATTCAAACAAATGAACAACATTTATTGTTATTGTTTGGCCATATAACTAATTTGTTTAATTATTATAAAGCTTAACGCCAATTGGTTATTGGGAAAAATTATTAGAAAAACCAAAAATACTCAAAACGGTAGGATGAGCCTGCCTAATGCAAACAATTCTAAAGAAAATAGAAATTGTACAACAACAGCTACACAGTCAAGTATAAATAGCGGCAGAACAGCCGCACTTGATTGGAGTAAGTTGTGAAAGGTGTAAAGAAGGAAAAATAATAACAGCTCACACAGCGTAACATAGCAAAGTGCGTTTAGTTGCCGGCTTAAGTATTACGCATGACGTTGTAGGTTCGACTCCCGCAGAAGCCAAGAAGAAGGAAGTCTGATGAGGAAATGTGTTGATTTCCGAAATACTACTATAACTTCTACCGCTTTGAGTATAATTAAAAAAAGTGTATATTTGTTTGGAAGAAGAACGAAAGATCTTCACCAAAAAAAAATCTTTCAAAAATCAATATAGTTAGTAGGTCATACAAAATTCTTTAAAAAATGTTGCCTGCCAGTAGTGTTCAATGGTCCCTGTTTATATTTTTAGATAAACGTAAATTTTATATTCTTCAATTAAATAATAATTCTCATTTATTTTTTTTTTGATGCATTTTTAATAAAAGTCATTAAATGGTAATTCCGAAATGGACCAAATGATCCCTTTAAAAGGGCTCACTAAAGTGTTTGTAAGTAATCCATTTATGAATACCATGAAAATTAATTTGATTTAAAAATTTGCCCAACGGCAAAGGTTATTATAACTTTGTTCGGATAACGGTTGCTTGTAACACCATAACGGAATCAAGATAGATATAGACAAATATATACCAAAATGTACAGAATGAAAAGAGAAGTGGATTTAGCGATGTCTGGAAGCTAATTTGCTCAAATTTTGTATGTAGTGTTGTATTCAAGCAGGAAATCCGACTGTATAAAAATTGTGTACAGGGGCGTGGCACCACCCACTTATGAGTTCATATGTATATCTCTGGAACCACCCCCTCCGATTTTGTTCAAATTTGTTATACGTATTACAATATGCCTATTTAAGCGTTATTTGGAAAATTATCAAAATCTGACCATAACCACGCCCACCTGTCATATAACGGTAATTTTCGAAAACACTAAAAATCGAACATTTCAATAAATGTTCATGGGAAATATCTTGAGTTTAGTATGTGGTGTTGTATTGCAGCCAGAAATCCGACTATATGAAAATTGTGGAAAAGGGGCGTGCCACCGCCCACTTTTGAGATCATATGTATATGTCTTGAAGCACTCTATCGATTTCGTCTAAACTTGGCACACATGTTAGATTTTATCTAGTTAGGTGAGATAATGAAAATGCTTAAAATCGGACGAAAACTTCCATATAACGGTAATTTTCCAAAAATATGAAAATTTGATGCTTCAGTAATTATTGGAATTAAGTCAACAAATCCATTTAAACGAACATTTTGGAAAAGGTACATGGTACCGCCCATTTCTGGAAATCCTTTATCGATTTTGCCTAAATTTAGTACACATATTTTATTATGTCTAAATAAGCAGTATTTTTAAAACCACTAAAATTGTACCAGACCCAGTAAGTTTTTGAAACCCTTAAAAATCGGATACTTCTGTAACTTATAAAGCTAATTTGCTAATCCGATTATATGAAAATTTTTAAAAAAGAGGCTTACATCAAGTTTAGTTTTGCCCGAACTTAGTCTCTGCTTAATTAATTTAAAAATTTAACTGAAAGCGTGCGCCGGGTATATAAAGTTCCACTTCTTTACTTGTTTAAATAAAAGTTTTATCAATATTCTTTAAAATGATTTCAATTTTATCGTTCGAACCTGGGTCAAAGGTTCTTATGTTCAATTCACATTTCTTCGTATTTGAACACTTTGTTTTTCTAACAAAGAAAACCTAAAATTTTACCAACGAAAACTTTGCAATTTGGACAATACAACCCAAACACATTTCAAGCCCTGTTGCTCGATTTGTTTCGATGGTTCAAAGTAATATTTTGTGCTGTTTAAAAATCGTAATTATCGCACACGCCTAGGGCTATATAAATGCGAGTACATATCTATTATTCTATACCCTGAAGTGACTAAAGTTCTTAATGTCACCGAGAGGGAATACCATTTTACGTACAAATGTACGCAGATACGAGTGTATTTATACATAAAAATGTTTGTTAATATGTCTGCCTGCTTTGTGTCCACTGATGGGCCAGACTTTGCGCCACATTTTAGTTGTGCCAGCATTAAAAACTAGGTCAACAGCGCATTTTGGCGCTCGGCGGTAAAGGCAACGACAAACGACAACAGCTGTTCAAGTCACACTCCCAGCGTGCATTATCATTGTTGTTAGTGTCGGCACGCTTAATGGTCTGTTTTTTTTTTTTTTTTGTACTACACTTTTGCTCTTTTTCTTTAGCTGCCCTTATTTTCTTTCCTCCAGCAGCCTGTCACTCGCTGGGCAGCCGCCTTGCCAGATGTCACTTAAGGCAACACATGTGCGTCCATTTAGTTTAAATTTCATTATTATTTTATTTTTATTTTTTTATTTTTCCTTTTTATTTCCATTCCCTTTTTGTTCTCATTACTTTTATCTGTCACTGGCGACATGTGAATACGCAAAATGCTTGCCCACAGCCGCACAAGCGCACTCACGCGCATAAATAAATTAATAATGCGTGTGTGTGTGTGTGTGTGTATTCTTATGAGCACATTATGTCACTCACCGCCATTTGCCATTTAGTTGCTTTTGCTTTATTTTCACATCCTTTCGTTTGAACTCCCTGTCCCATTCACTCGACAGCGGAAGCTTGGCTTGTATTAAACCGTTTTGTTGTTGCCGCTTTAGCAGTTTATTGTTGCCAGTTTTGCTACTGTTGCGTCTACAATATTTGTTTCTTTTTTTTTGTTTTTGTAGTCATCCAACTTAATGGCCGCACTGCAGCCGCTGTAACTGCGAGACCTAGGCGCGGCACGGCACGGCATTGTACCCATCACATCTTCTCACGTGACTGACATTTTAATATTGCAAGCGCTCTTTCCTTTTTGTTCTTTGTGCACATTTTGTACGACTTACGAGCTATGTATGTGTTTTAAAATTTAGGCAAAGTTGACTCGTCGGTATTTTTGGGAAATTGAAAATTTCTTCTCTAGTAATCCGTATACATAGATATCTTCTTCTTTTTTTTTTGTATGTTTACTTATTTATTAATTTTAAGGAATTTTTTGGTGCTCGACTGCTTTTTAATTTGTTTTCAAATATTTAAGTTCTTACCCACCCATAAATTTTAAATTTAATGAACGTTTGAAATTTAACAAACGTTGGTTTGTTTTGATTGCTTCTTATTTTATTTTATTTTTAATTATAAAAAAAATCAAGTAAAAAAAAATATGGCTTGTTGAAATTACACTTCTTTTATTTTACGTTAAATTCTAAGCATTGAGGCAATATATGTCTATTAGCGGCGTCATGCGTGAAAACCATAAATTTCCTTTGCATATTGTTTTATGTTTTAACAATAATTTTCTCTTTCAATATATTTAGATTTAGTTTAGACTTATAATCTTTGCTAGCTTCAGTAGCCTAGATCTAAATTGTAAATGTTTCCGAACATAGCATTTTCAAATATTTAAAAAAATCTGAATGCTTTAAAGGGATTGAAAAAATTAATTCTTGTTGATATATATTAGCTTCAGATAATACCCGCTTGCCTCTAGGCGCATCGTGAGAAATTTTACGTTGCAATTTTTCGATAATTAGAAGAAATAAGTTTGTTTCAAAGACTCTATTTTATTAGCAAATTTTGCTGCTTTTTTTCGTAAATTTTTAGATAAATGTTAATTTAATTTTTAAACAAGGAATATATAAACTTCCAAACTTTAAACAAAGTTTTTAATATGCAAGAAAATTATTGCATTCACAAGTCGAACTGAATTTTTTTAAAAGGCAGTGCGTAGACCATTTAAAATTCGTATATGAAAACGCAAATTACAATTGGCCGTAGATTTTTGGTTATTTTTTAGTTGAAAATTTTAATGATATTTTGTTTAATTATTAAAAAAAGAAAATAAAGTTTGTAAATATAATTAATTTGGTTTCTGATTGAGGGAACTAGAACTAGTTTGTAAAAAGCTCAGCTCGATTAAGAGACATCTACGGCCCACTTCGCGATTATACAAACTATGATTTATTGATTTTTGGTATAAAACTGTAATGTTGAAAAATGGTGAGTAAAAATGTTTGTATCACCTTAGCTGGACCCGAGACATCAACAAAAAGTTATAATCGACAACTCATTTGTGTCCCGTGATGATTGCAATGAGAATTTTTTCATTAAATTTGTAACCTCACAATCTTCTTTTGGCGATCATTTATAATAAATTATGATTACAAATATTTTGCTCAAAAATCGATGGTTGACTTGCCACCACATTCGCACGCTTGCTGGCGCTTTGGGATTTCCTCAGCTATTTTTTTTCGATTGCACGTGTCAAGCGAACCGACAAAATACAGTTTTTGCTAGTTTTTAAGTAAACTTTATATATCTATTATATTTTGAAATTTTTTTTTTTTATGTTATCTAAAATAGAATAACGAAAATAGTTGTTAATTTTTGAGTTAATGGTAGGACCTTCAAAGAATACTAAATAAGTACAATCCATTGGTGCTTAGCGACTAGCTTTACTGTTAATTTGTAAAGTTTTTTTTCAGAAATTCAAATTCATACAAATTTTCATAAATTTTTACTGCAAAAACAAACTTACAACCTAACTCACTTCTAGTAATAATTCACAATTTTAAAATATCTTTTTGTAGTTTTCGGCACATTTCATTATGCTGACTACCTTTCGCTTTTCTATCTACTTGCTCACAGACTGCATACCTCTTTTTAATTTTCTTTTTCGCTCTAATAATCCTCTTTCGTTCGTAGTAAGCAATTTACCTCTGCATAATCTACTAAGCGTTTACAATCATTCATAATGGAATTTCAACTCTAAATTCACAAGTACTACAATTCCATTTAACCGGTCCCCTGCAACATCATTAAACCTGTTAAGGCAGTAAATATGAATTTTGAAATTTGCTGAACATTCAGTCAGCATTCCATCTCAGCAATTCAGCGGAAGAGCTCATAGCTAAGAGTCGAGAATAATCGCTTACTTGCTAAACTTGTTAAAGTTTCGATATCGCAGTTTCCTTTCAATTGATGAGTTCACTTAAATCGCTGCAATTTGGTTAATTGAGTTCAGAGCAAACTGTAGTGCTCTATCTATGAAGAAAGCGTTAAGCGATTGAAATGAGCTGATCTTATAACGAGTTGAGCAGTTGGAAATGCAAACGCAATTCTGGCAGTGCCTTTGTACATATTTCGGTAGACTAAAAAAATATTGTGAACTTGATGCTCATTATTTAGTGGTTGCAAGTTTAGTAGCTTAAAAAGATGACGTATCTCGAAATCAAAGAAGAAAACCAATTGATTTAATAGTAGTATAGATACAATTTTTTTAATTCATACACATACGCATTTTCTATGCCAACAAAGTTGATAAATAAAACATTAACAAATAATTGATGTATTTAGGGCACGAAAGGCTATTCGTTTTTTTAGTAAATGTTTATTGTTTCTATAATATTATCGATTTAATTAACGATAATGTATGATCCTCTATCAATGTTATTCTTGGCATTGTTATTGTTCAATGACAGCAATCATTAAGGATAATTATCATAGTCTCAGTTAGACTCGTAATAGTTGCTGCCTTTCGATATCGTTATAACTATTATTATCGATAATACAACGCAATCGTTGGATGTAATTAAATGAACTATGATGATGTCATCCCAGTGCTCTGTCGGTCAATCCAAATTCTTCAATCCAACAAGGTGATTATTCATGGTGTCAATCGCAAATCAACAGAGCTTGACCTACAGATTTTGGGGTGTTGAAACATCATCTCAATGTGCTTATCTGCCAATAACCCGCTTATTCTCAAATCTGTCGCGAAGCCAATTCAGGGCCACTTCGTAGTTTTCATATACGATTTTTAAACCTTCTATAGTGGCCTACCTACACTGGTGTTTTGCCCTGTGCTGAAGCGGTTTGCGAGCTCCATTTGCGTTATTAAAACCTTAATGGCTGCTGCGGTTTCATAATGTAATTCCTCGTAGGTTGGTCGATTTTGTTGAGTTATTTCATCAGGATCTCTGTCCTCGACTTTTAGTTGGACATTATTGAAACCATCAAATGCCTTATGCAATGCGTTCAACAAAGTCCCGTCCCTCTCCAACTGCTGCTCGTGCATAGTGCGACGAGTTTTAAAGGCAGCAACGATATTATCCTGTTTGCTAGTTCCCGAAGACTTTAGAGGAGAGCCCTAGTATTTTTTTGCTTGATGGAGGAAGTGATTCGGAGTAAGAAATTAAACAGTCACGTGGCCAAATTGATCTTTGACGAAATTGCTATGTTTGTCGTAAAATAAGTATATATCTCGCCGGGGCCTCCAAATGTTTTTGGAGGAATTGAGCCTTTTCAATTTCCAAGGCGATTAACTATGTTAAATATATACATATTACGATGCAATATCCGTGATGAAATTCAACGAACGTTTGTATTACGATAGTAGAAACATTTTTTTGTTGACAGCGAGATCAATTTATTCTTCTTCGTTAACGAACCAAGAGGTCACAATAAGAACTTAAAACACAATGTGGGTACTTTTATGAACTCAAAGATTGACTTTTATATGTTTACCTATATGGACTCAAGGATTGTCTATTAAATGGTTACTCATTTTAAGAAAGTTGCAGGGATAAATATAGTTCACTTAAAATGTGTTTTCGAGTACAAAACAAAACTTTTCACACCCGGTTCTTTTTTCGTTATATTTTATGTTCATATACGATACATATTTTGTGATTTATATATTTATTTGAAATACAATCATTTCGATCGCAATCCAATCTTTCGATTACAGTTTTTACATAAACATATAATGCTCGTGAAAAAATATTTATCTCTAAATATAAAAAAGTATGTATATATACATACATATGTATATAATAATAAAATAATGGGATTGCGAAGATTTTAATATTTTTTTTTTCAAATATCATTTCTGCAATAATTTAGTATGTTAAAGATATATGTAGTTTTCTGCATATCTAAAAATGTATAAGAGTATAAGAATATTGGAAAAATCGAAGGAGTAAACTGAAGTTACAAAATCAACTAATTAATATTATTAAAATTATTGTAAGCTAAAAATAATTGATTAATAATGAGTATTGTTGTTATTTCCTTCTTAAATTTCCCAAAACACTAATCGGCCTTTAAGCTCATAAACAATTGAAAATAATTAATATTTAAGTCAGAAAAACTAAATTCGGGCGAAACCGATTTGTATATACCCTCGCGATATATTTTTGTATGGTCGTCGCCCACGATTTCATAAAATTTCCGTTTCTTCGTTTTAAATCGCAGCTAGTATTAAACTTTACTCAATTTCTTCCAATAAATATTAGAAACCAAGTTTTTCATTTTTTAAAATTTCCGTTATATGGAAGTTGGGCGATTTCAAAAGTTATTGACGCTAATGCTAACGGTATCAAGGCAAATATGTTCATCAAATTTTGTGACGATACCTTACATCGTTGTTGAGATACTTACAGACGTTTTTAAATAAGTGGGCGTGGTAACGCCCATTTTTAAAAATTTCATAAAAATCAAGTTTCTTAATTAACTATTTCTCTAAATATCAAATTTTAATTAATAGGTTTCAATAGATAAAGAAAAAACAAAATTTTTGCATTTTTCAAAATTTCCGTTATATGGGAGGTGGGCGAGGTTATGGTCCGATTTAAAAAAATGTTTAACGATGATAACAGTGGTATTAAGGAAAATTTGTTCCCAAAATTTTGTGACGAAATTTGTTCCTAAGTGGGCGTGGCAACGCCTATTTCTCAAAATTTCATAAATACCTAATTTCTTAGTTCAAATCGCTCCAAATACCAAATTTCACTTAATTTGCTTTAATGGATACCGAAAAAACGGAGTTTTTGTTTTTCAAAAACTTTCGTTATATGGGAGGTGGGCGTGGTTATTAACCAATCTTGACCATTTTCAACACCAACCTACCCTGTTCAAAGAGCATTCTATGTACAAAATTTCATTGAGATATCTCAATTTTTACTCAAGTTATTGTAACCACGTACAGACGGACGAACGGACCGATTATTTAATGCATACAAACAACCGTTATGCGAACAATGTTATAATACCCTTGTGCACAAGTATGCTCGGGTATAAAAAAGTTTATAAAACGTGGACGTAATCAAAAATTTTAATATGCAAGTTACGATTAAATAGTATAATATAAAAATATGTCAGAAAAACTTCATATTCAACTAAAATTGCGGAAGACCCCTTTACACTTTTTTTCTTATTACTTATTGCTCTACGTAGCGCCGCGCAGTACTTAGTTGAGTCTTAGCAAATGCATTTTGCAATTAGAGATTTAAGAGATTAGCTAAGCTTCCGCTTCGCAATGAATCTGCTGGTGCTAATGACAACAATTGCAACAACATTTTGTGCAGTTACATGCACAACGAAGCTTTTTGTCAGCTAACTGTTTTTTTTTTCCATTTTCAGCATTCCGCCTGCATATGAACAAGTACAGTTTCCTCAGGGCTATATTTCACAACTACTGTGCTCAGTTACAGTAAAATGAATAGTTAGCTATATCTCTTAGCTAAGTTGGGTCTTAGCTAATTGAATTTGCATGTTGCATGCCGCACATATTCGCTTTCCTCGTCTTCTCTTTCTGCGAAATATATTTGTTAGCGCACTTCGATTGAACTTGGTAGAATGTTAAGGTGTGCATACTCGTATGTATATACGAGTATCTATCTAGGAAACCATAATGTTAACTTTTTAATTACAACAAATACAAGTATGTACGAGCAGTATGAGATATCTATAAACACATGTGCACCAACTTTCATGTATTTAGGTGCACTCGTGGCCGCTGTGGTCGAGTTGGTAGCGGTGCGTGCTATAACTTGATATGCCGGTGAGTTCGAGGTTCGAATCTCAGTCAGGGCAAGCAAACTCTTATTAATAGAAAACGTTTTTTTTTCGTTATATGGGAGGTGGGCTTGATTATGATCCGATTTCAAAAATTTTCTACGTTAATAATAGCGATATCAAGGAAAATATGTCCACCAAATTTTGTGACGATAACTTATACTGTTATTGAAATACAGAAAATTGTACATCATGAGTGGGCGTGGCAACTCAATTTATACTTAAGTTATTGTAACCACGGACAGACGGACGGACTGACAGTCGGGGCTAAATTGATTCATCTTTCCATTCTGATCATTTTAGTATGTCTATATCTATTAAGTGTGTACAAGTACGCTCGGGTATAACAATTCTGTCTCGGGAAAACATAGCCAACGTAACTGTGATTTTAAAGAATATTATAACGAATTATTTTAGAAATTTAATTTAGAATTTTAATTATAAATTTATTTTAGAAAATATTGGGCGGGGATTTTTTTATACACAAAATATCAAAAACCTTAAAAGGATTAAATTATTTATAAGAATTTAGTTAGTTAAATTATGTTAGTAGAATTAGCGACCAGTTTGACACTGTTCAACTAATTATTTAGTGATAATATACTATTAGAGACCAGCTTGTCGCTGTTCATACAATTTATGTATATGTATGGACAATATTTAGTAAAAGGAATATGTATACATATATATCTAAGAAGACTTACCTCTCGAGTGAACGTCTGTCGCAAAAGAAAACGATCACTCGTAGGTTCGTCCGTTTATAATGGCTAGAGCGGAGCTTTTGCTTACAGCTCAAAAATATAAAAGCTTTTGTGGATTACAACTTCACATATGATTGGAACGTAAGTTAATGGTTTACAATTACATAGTTGCATTATGATACTTAAGTCTTAGATTAATGAAATGAAGTTCTTATGCTATAAAATTAAATACTTATGCTACAATATTTAATTTCTGATTACAGATAACATAAGTGGCCAGAATTTTACTTGTAGTTTCAACATCAATTTAGTCTTTGACGTTTCAAGGTCGACAATGTTTTCCTTTTATTGGTATTCAATTCAAGAATTTTAAAGTCAAAACATGTACTTTTAAAATAAAAAAAAATGCTTAAATCCATTCAGTAGATCTTTGCAATTTATGTCAAAAAAAAAACGCTCGATTTCAGACCTTAAATCCCATATTAAATATACATACATATATATTTATTTAATTTCACAACACAAATAAAATTTCAACACATCGTGAAATATTAAGTAATTTACCTATCCGAAGTTGTTCTAATAGAGATCAACATGGCAGTAATTTTTGAAAAAATTGCGCATTTGATTAGCAACTAAATTCAAGGGAAAACACTTACATTTATGCAGACAACATTTTTTGCAATTAAATTGTGGCATGCCACAAAAAAAGCCAACGCAAATTATTTGTATAAATACCGCGAGTGCAATGATTGGAATTTGTTAACAAAAAGTCAATATGTGTAATGGAAATTATTAAATTATTAATTGTATCTAAATAAATATTCAAGCAAATTAATTGCGAAATTATGATGCATTGCAAATTAACTGATAAATGTTTAAACGCCTTCATCAACCGAATTGTAGTTTTGCTTAGCTAATAGCTGGTTTTTTGAAAAAAAAAAATACATTATTTCTGGAGAAACCAGTTATCATTTTAAAAACTATTGGAGAGCAACAACAATCAAGGCGCTAGAAGTTTTAAACTGAGTCCTTTGCAACATGGCAAAAAAGTTATATTATGTTAAAAACTAGTAGAAAAATATTATTAAACTATTATTTGTTATTTTAATACAAGGTTTGAATAGATTAAAGCTTTCTTTAAGCATTAACTAAAAATTACAATAAAGAAACAAATAGAATGGTTTAAATCTGAAAATATTTTCAAATGACATTTTGAGCTATATTTTAGCAAAAACATAAGAATTAATCACAAATTTTAATGCCAACATATTTCTTAAAAGTCTTGGCACAACATTTTTGATAGTTAGCCGGATAACCCGGAGGAATTCGTGGTATCATTATTACAAAAATATTTTGATTTTATAGATTTTCAATATAGTTAAATTATACTAATTAACGCAACTGAATATACGTTATCCACATTTTGACAAGTTCCGACTTTTATTATTATTAATTTTTCATTTCATACCCAATAATTTGCAATGAAATACAGTTCAATATCTAGCAAAATTTTTCAAATAAATCTCAACAACTTTCTGTTAAAAATTTTTTTTAAAATTTTTTAGTATACAATTTTGTACAATTAGGCAAGTTTAATAATACAGTTGATTTTTTACGATCTTTTGTCCATGCTCACCTACATGTTTTTCC
Organism: Philophylla caesio; assembly: GCA_963971545.1. NCBI lineage: Eukaryota > Metazoa > Arthropoda > Insecta > Diptera > Tephritidae > Philophylla > Philophylla caesio. Next base: position 94,529,913 of record OZ020606.1, on the reverse strand, counting down.
TCAAAACTTATGCACGCTTTTTTTTATGGAACAAGTTGTTGAAGGCCGCCAATAAAAATTGTCAAAAATCAATTATATGTCCTATAAATTTCCATGCAAGAAAAAATTCTAGTCTTTATAAGTTTAAATTTATTATAAAAAAAATTAGAGAAAAAATGTCTTATTATTAAAAATATTATAAAAAAAAAACGAAATACTCATAAGTAAGATATACACACACGCAAATGTATACGAAAGGCTACTTAATTAGTTAAGCGAAATATTAAATCTTTAGGGTGATTAGTTTATTGGAAAAGTACAAAAAAAATGTAATTGTTGAGTCATCGCGCTTAGGCACATACTCGTACGCATAAACACAAGTTTAAGGGGGATTTCAGTACTCGTATCAACATTAAGTCAAACAAAATTATTTATAAACTCATTATTTCTAGTCATAAACTGCCGTATCACTAATAAACGTCTTGTCAATGCCAAAGGTGACAGAGGTGTTAAACAAACTATAATTATTTTCTGCTTAGCCTCTCATTTCATTTAAATGTTTTTAATTCCAAAGGTGACTGCTGATTGATGATATCTGTGTCCCACCGCGTTAGTGTAGCTTGTTTACTTAGTTTTCGTAATGTATGTATTTACTTATAGACATGTAAATCTCTATAAAAATATAAATTCATAAAAAATTAATAGAAAGGACTACTAAGAAAAACCGCAGGTCTCACAAAGCCACACATCTGAATGCTGTGAGGCGTGGTGATCTTTTGTGATTTAAGTAGAGCAAAAATCATTATCTAAAATATTTACTAATACTATTAAGCTTTTAATTACCGATTATCATTAACATCGACAATAGCTTTAGAATAATAATCAACATTATGGCATTATCATAACTTTGTGTGCTCCTAAAATTCAACAAAATACTTTCTTAAAACACCATTGCAATCAATTAACCCCTTAATCGCACCTCTAAATTTCTATTCAACCCAATCAACTAAGCAGAACATACAACTCTTCTCAACTAATTTCCCACTACGAATATTATACAGTCGAATAAATTGTGACAAATGTGCAGTAAGTTCATTTGATTTATAACTGCTACGTCAACAAAACTTAATTGAATGCATTTTATTTTATAAATGTGTTTGCTAAGCATTTATTAATATTATTAATACTTGTGCATTTAATTGAATAACTACTACATATTGAAAATGTACTAATTTGTATTTTATTTTGCTTTGTTTTGATTTACAGAATTGCAGAAATTTCGATTAACACGATTTGCGGTCTGACAACAAATCAAAATGGTAAGTTTAATAAATGAAATGTGCAGATTTAATCAAATGGAAAATTAGTAAATTCTCATTTAAATTTAAATTAGCTTTTTGAGTTCACTATTGAAATAGTCATACATACTTAATTTATACTTTTTGTTTAGTTCAATATTAACGAGTTAAGTGTCGCAAGTTTTTCAATGATAAATAAGAAAATTAAATTTTTGCTATTTGCTATTTGCTTACGATTGCCTAGCATAATCATAGTTATACTTGCATATACAGATTTATGGACATAGACACTTCGAATTTCATTTTAGTCATAATAACTTACTTGCTATGCTTCATTCGGAACAATATACTGGAGGAAAATAATACAATTAATTCTAATGTTTAAAATGAAAATATTGGAATCGAAAAATTATTTCGCTTAAGTAGGCAAATTTTGCATTTTTTTTTTCTAATTTGCGGGAATTTTGTTTAATCAATGATTCGCTACAAATTTTTTTTATTTCTCGAATTTCACTGTCCTCATAAAGTATTGTTAGCCAAAGATTATCGAAGTCATATACATATTTTTTTTTTTTACAAGTTTGGTGAAATGATAAGGGCAAACATGTTTTTTAAGCAATTAAAACAAATTAGTTGATAAATTTCATAAAACGTTTCAGTCAGAACAAAGCAATTTGAGAACTTAGTTATAGTAAAAACCCAAAATATAAATAATTGAAATATAAATCTGTGTAACCAAAATCTTCTTTTTGGCATACAATCATTGGTGCTGGTTTTTCAATGCTAGTTCAAACAAACTGTAAGCACCATTTTAAAAATAATTGAAATTCAAAATTTATCAAGCAATCACTTTTAACTTTTGGAAGTTGGTTCAACTTTAATTGAAAATTTATATTAATATACAATGTAGGTTAGGTAAAGTAGAAGTGACTGCCAGCGATCTCACCAGCACACTTAGGCCTTGTTAGGGCCATTGTGGTACCACGCGGATTAAAAACCCCCTACTCGAACCAGCGAGTGGAATCTGCAAATTTTAATAGCATGCGTACCTCTATCCTGGCTAGGTCGCTAAGCTCGCTGAAAAACTCTGATCCTAAGAATTTCCTCCTTATTGCCCATAGCGCGGGACATTCACATAAGAGGTGCCTAACCGTTTCAGGCTCCTCTTCATTTATGCAGAAGTCATTGTAGGGGGCCCCAGTCTCTGTGCGTGTGTACCTATCAGTAGATGGCCTGTTATTATGCCTAAAGCTAAGGACAGGTCTCCTTTGCTCAGCAAGAGCAGGCCTTGTGATTTTTTGACGTCCCATTCAGGCCACAAGAGTTTGGATTTGATGCAGGTATTACCGTTGTTCCAGCGGATCCCTGCTTCCTTAAGGGATGAGTCCCTTAGAATGAGCTTACAGGTAGCGAGCGGCATATCTAGACCCTTCCAGCGTGTTGAAAGCGGAATGGATGTTCCCCCTCTTGCAAGCTCGTCCGCTGTTTCATTTGCCAGTATGTTGCTATGCCCTGGCACCCATACCAAGTAAAAAGCAAACTGCTCCGCCATCTCGTTTAGAGATTTGCGGCAGGTTGTCACCGTTTTCAAGTTGCAGCTGACAGAAACAACAGCCCTTAGCGCTGCTTGACTGTCAGAGAAAATTACGATTTCTTTGTATTTGATTACTTTGGTTCGTAAAAACTCCACCGCCTCCTGTATTGCAGCGACCTCAGCCTAGAATACACTGCAGTGATCCGGAAGACGGTAGTTGGGCTGAGAAAACACCCCCTCCTACCCTGTTCTCAAGCTTTGAGCCATCGGTGTAGAAGTGAAGTGATTCAGCCCCTATTGGTCACCCATTGGACCACCAGTCTCTTTGAGGTATTAGCATTTTGCACCTCTTGGTAAAGCTCTGAAAAGGGATGCAGTAGCAAAGATGATATGATACGAAACTCTTTGCTCCATGAGAGCGCTGCCAAAATCCGCATTTTTTATAACATTTTCCTATAGTGCCCTATGTAAGAAATGTGGTTTGGGAGTATTCATTTTACTTTTTGGGGATTTTGCAGTTTCTACACAATCGTTGAAGTATGTAAATAGAATAAATGCAAATGCTATGAAAAAGAAGAAATACACGATATCATCTTCTTTCTTACCAAAAAATCACAAAATATTGAAATTAACATGAAAACAATACCAAATCACAGAAATTCATAAACTTATGTACAATGCGAAAATATGAACTCAAAACAAGATGCGTATTTTTATATAAATATTTATGTCTATTACGGCAATTTTAAATGCAATCAATGTCCAGTTCTCTTTGAAAAAATATCTTTATGATATGTTTTTTTAATAAAAAACCATATTTTCAAGTAAAGCTAAAACCTTAGTACTTTCTTTTATCACTTAACTATGAAATTTATCTCTTTACTCAAAGATTTTAACACCCATTTCGTTAAATAATAACATCAATTTTATTTTTTATCCAAATAAAATTTCACTGATTTGATAGCTTTTTTCAAGCATTTGCCTCTGGTAGCGCGTCTTTTTGCGTATCAGCTGTTCGTGGTCCCCTGATTCGGTAGTGTTGCCAACTCGAACCGAGAGTTCAGGGGACCAGCTCAGTAGCAGAGAGAGAGAGAGTTTCGTATCATATTATCTATGGCAGTAGTCCGTATTGTGTGAGCCTACTTTATTAACGATATACAATGTAACTAAATACAGCAAAAATCGAACGCTCGAGCTTACATAAAAAAGTAAACGAAAGATTTTAAGTACCGATATCTAAAGACGGGTTAAGTTTTGGACATCAGGTCGTTAAATAAAATTAATCATAATTTACCAAAATATCGCTGGTAAGCAAATAATATGCAAATCGAAAAAAAAAACAATATTTTTACATATTTATCTGTCTGCTGATTTTTAAAACTAATATGTACATTTATTAAAATATAAATGAATTCAATTATTCAAAGAAACACAAACAGATTAATATTCATTTCTTAAATATAAAATGTTGCACTCACGACTGTGTGTCGTCGGGCTGTTTCTACGCAAAATCTCAATTATGCAAGATTGCCATCAGTCGCTTACACAAGCATATAACCAGAGTGCCCGTGTTGCCGTTAGAAACAAGTCTTGAAATAGTCGTGAATTAGTCTTAAATTTATATCGGAATAATCATAAGCAGACGCCGAAATGTCCCCTGATATTAACCCGAAATGTAACGGAAATAAATATATCTAAATAACACCCGAAACTTTCCCTATGTAATTCGAACTACTCCAAAAATGTTTATTTGCCCACAGAAGAAGCAGTTGAAATTCAAGGTCGAATAATTGAAATAATAGTTCGTTGTGTTTTAATTGTAGTAATTTTTTTACAATATTACCCCCCGCCTGCGCATAAAACTCGAAGAGTGCTATAAAATTAAAAAAAAAAAATCAATTACAAGCTCTCTACAAGGTTAATCCAAGATTTACCCATACCCAAGGCTTAGTTATTTATATGGAAAAAAGTGTCTCTGACTGCAATTAAAAAAATATTCTAGAATAAAAAAAAAAATGTTTCTTAGCGAAGTTTTAGAAGCAGTAGCATTAAATATGGGTAATTGTGAGCTTTGCCAGTAGAAAAGGATTAACCTCAAATTTCGGTAGCGCACATTAATTTTGCTCTTTCTTCCTATGCACTCATTAGTGCCATTTTTAACAACGACCTTTTATATAAATTATCTTAAATTTCATCAACTAATTTGTTTTAAGTTTTCTATAACAAAACATCATTCAAAATAATTAACTGCAAAATAACGAAAACAGCAGATCGTAAGTAATTTGCACTTTTTACCTTCCGCTCCTATTTCCGCTACTAAATATGTATGTACATATATATTTACTCTCTAGTATTTGTAACGACTCTAACAAGAGGAAAATGGCAGGAAACGACTAATTAAGTTCTCTAAAATCACAAGTTAATTAGCTACTGAAAATATTCTGCAAATAAAGTCCTGCTACTCGTAACAAAAACACGCACTGCTCTTGCAAAAAGTACTACCAAACAAAAAAAATATATATGTATGTACTATAATGTACTATAAAATAAAAGAAGATGAAGAGAAATGCACACCGGAAGTGACAAATTACAAAGCGAACAATCGCTCACAAATCACAACACAAGGCAAATAAACGTGTTTGAAATGTGCAATTGAAAAAAAGTGGCAAACGACTTTCATAAAATGAGTGAAATGACTCGACCAGACGCCGGTCATTAGTCACCTTTACGAGTGTAGCAGAACAATAAAATGCTGCTATTTATAACCGTAATCAAGAAAATTGAGCACGTGTTTTACCTGAGCGCAGGTTAAATATAGCTAAAGCGTCGATATAAACGTATTAAGCATATGAAATTAAGTAGTTTTATATCCTTTTAATTAAAAGTAAAAATATAATTTTTAAATTTTAAATTAAACTGGTTTTCATTTTCATTTGTTTTGATAGATTTATTTTCAATTTTAACGAGTTTCGCGTAGCTTCAAGTTGGCTCAAAATGAACGTTTGAAAGTTGCACAATATGAAGCTGAACGGCTTTTTGTGTATACAAATAAACATTTGGATATGGAGTGGTTCAGAGCTGCATCAAGACCATTTCAAACTAGTTCACGTTTAGCTTTAGTCACTTCAAGACCAGTGCGAGTTCGTTTTGGGACATGTTCAGTTCTATTTCAGAACTATTTTGGAACGATTTCGGTACTAGTTGGGGTCTACATCAGGGACACAGGAAGACTGGTTTGTGTTAATTGCGGGTGCTAGTTTAGGAACTCCATAGGAATATAAAATGCTTACTTTGTGGCCGTTTTAGGTTTGTTCGAGGTTAGTTCGAAACAAGGTCAATACTTTTTCAGAAGCACTTCAGGACGAGTCTGGTTTTCAATTGTTCGTGTTTTAGCGTGAGCACTGTATTATCATTTGAAATTAGTTGCTTAGTTGCTACGTTATTTGTCCTTATCGGAGTAATAAGAATGTGCTATTTGAAATGTGAGCGTGCGAGATGGAAAAGTTTAAAATATAAAGAGTTGCCAGATAATAGAAAGCAAATATATTCAAGATCATTTACCTAGGTAAATATTAATTGTTTAAAATATCCCTGGTTTTTAGTACGCCATATTTTATTCGCTTTTTTTTGAAAACTAGACCTTGAAAACTCAGAATACCGTGTGTATCAAATACTGTATCGGTGGGCTTAAAAAGTTAAAAATTAAATTTGTAAATTTAAATATTTATAACTTCTCCGCAAGTGATCGTAAAGTTAAAATTAGGACTTGAAGCTGATAAAAAATTTAAGGGTTTCTCGAAAAAATTATATATTATATTATATTATGTCATTGAATTCCCGAATATATTAATTTTATTTACCATTTGAACATCACATTCGTAAAATAATCTACACAAATCACCTTCGACTTTAAATAAAAAAATTAAAATATCGCAAGCCTGCTGAGTAGAAATGTGACAAATTTAGGAATTTAATAGAAAAGTTATTATAGATTTGTTCAGCTTTTATAACGTTGTCACTAATAACCGATTCCGATTTAGAACGACGCGAAACGGTCACTTTATAACAGTGGCTTGTTTTTTATTTGATTAATAAAACCACTAGAAGAAAAGTGAAGTACTTAAGAATAGTAAAAACTTGCATAAAAATTAAATTTAGATGCAATATGACTCGGACACTTTGAAGTCAATTAGAATAGTTTTCGAATAATTTAGTTGCGATCAGTTCGAACTTGTATTGATGATTTTTTAGGCTGGTCTGATCTATTAATTGTTGATGCAAATAAAATACTTTTTATTTCATCTATGCCCGACGTTTCGCTAAATATTTTAGCATTTTCAGGGGCGGTTATATTTATTTCACCAAAGAAAAATTAAAAAAATATTACATGAAGTTGTTAGCACATACATAGAACTTAAACAGAAATACATTTTTTTAAAAAGGCTGTTAAATTTTCAAAAACAAAAATCATTAGAGATAAAATAACCTTAAACACATTTTTAATAATATGCAGCTATAATATTTAGATTCATGTTGAAAATTTTTGTCATTAATTAAAATGATGTGATGCTTACTCTAATTAATAAATAAAACAGTAAACTTCAATACACACATACATACACAATTATATTGTTTACCGCGTTCAATTTCGTTGCCGGTTAAAGTAAGCACTAAAATTTTAATTTATTGTAGAAATCGCATCAGAAAAGTATCAAACAACCGCTCGATATTCACTCCCTGGGGGTCAGCGTTGAATGAGCATAATATTAGCGAAATTCCTAATTAATTGAAAATCAGGAATGTATGTTAAATTGTGTGCATATCACATGATAAACAGATGTTCCTTGTGTGGTTGTAGTTGTAATGATTGTTTGCTTGTATGTATGTGTGCTTTCCTCTCTAGTGTACACAAATAAATTACTAAGACTAATTGGCAACATAAAACGACAAATTCATTTAAAATCTGCTGGGAGTAGGCGCTTTAAAAACAACAAATACATACATACATACATACACATGTGTGCGTGTAAACGTGTCCCTGAATGCTGATGCTACCTCAAATAGGCGTTTGAAATTGGTAAATTCAAAAAAACCCCAAAAAAAAAAACATAAATCAATGGCGCTCACACTCACCCACAAACTCACGCACATTCTCACTCTTTCACTCACTGACGCACTCACCTTTAATTGTTTTATTGCCACGCTGTGTGAAAATTAACAAAAAAAAAAAACAACAATAAAGCGGTTAGTAAGCTGTCAGGAGTCAATAGAACTTGGTAAAAGCAATAAAAGTTATTTGTAAACAAAATACATAGCAGCAACAAATTCCCTTTAACTAATCGGATGTGGAACTTGTGTGGACACATTTGCATTTGCTGATTAAGTAATTTGTAAATTTCGCGGAAAACCGTATAACGGATTGTCGGATTGATGATTAGCGGGTGTCCGGGGCGCACAAGCGTATGCGAGTCCCTCACATACCCTAATGCTTGGTTTTTACTAGCTCAAAATCACTGACATCAACACATATACATAGACGTCGATATTGTAGTGTACTCGTTTGTCAAACAAACACAAAAATGCCAACAATTTTGACAAATAATGTCAAATTTTGACACCAAATTTTATTGGCAACATTTTATGGCATTTGACCAAATGAAAACCTGGCATAAATTGAACGGCTAAACTTTAAAAATTAATTTTAAAAAATTCCAAAACATCATCAGGATTATAAATGTTTTTAATGCAATGTTATATAATAAAGTGCAAGTTAAAAAAAACTTAAAAATTGCCATGCGTTAAAAAAAAAATTTTAATAAAAATAAAAACAAATTGTCAAAAATCAATGCGTACTTTTCATACTAAGATATATTAGTAATTACATGAACTGCTATTAATTTGTTTTTTAATATTTAATATTTATATATTTAATATTTGGTTTACTCTGTAATGTAAAGCGGAAATAAAAATTAACGAAAACTTAAAATGGAATCAGAATAAAGAAAAACTAGCCGCGCTTAAAAAAAAATTTAAAAAACTTTAGAATTTACAAAATATTTAAAATTTGTAAAAATTTGTTGATTTGTAAATATTAAATTTTTTTTTTAAATTTGTAAAAAGTTTAAGTGTCAAAAAATAATTGGAATTGTGTAAAAAAAATTTTAAGGTTTTATCAAAATTTAAAATTTTTAAAAGAAATTTCATTTTTTTTCTTAATTTCACGCAAGAGAATTTGAATTACATAACTGTTGTTGAAGTATAAATTGTATTATTTCAATCAAAGTTTGCCAAATCCTATAAAGAAAAAATACTAAATTAGTAAGTTCGTTGTTGGCGCCTTGCTTATGATTGGATGCGAATTAATATTGCCACATCAGTATTTAATAAAAGAAGAAATCTGTTGTTCAAAACACAGATTTTGGCAGTCTTGCCAAATAATTTGATTTTCTTAAAAAAAATTTTGTATAACTCAGTTAAATACTTGCATTAAAGTATTGTACAAAAATGGTTCTTTAAACTTAAAAAAAAAATTATGATGAAAAGATAAAAAGTTACTATGAATATCACTAAATTAATGATTTAAATAGAGGTGTTTATTAGAAAGGGGTTGATCAATAAAAACTTCATATTAGTTTTTAATGGCGTTGCCACTAAATCATAAATTACAAAAGGAATAAATCACAAAACTGCGCTAAATTTGAGAAGATTGTTATAAAATCAGAAATACTTGTAAATATTTAACTTTTTGAATATTTTCAAAGTAAATTCAAATAAACATTTCCTATCAGGAACTACATACATTAAAATTTGTAGATTTCTGAAATCGATGTGGCATGAACTTTTTATTAAATTTAAAAAATATTCAAATACAAAAATAAGTATATTTTTTTTTGTAAATGTGAACCATCTTAATGCATTTACATGCATACGCTTGTGTGCGACATCATGAAAAAGTAGAGTTGTTTCAATGAGTTCATTACTTTCTATCGGCCAACCGCATGTGGCACGCGCACTCGAAGCACACACACGTCCATTGTGGCACTTCATTAATCTCCGACGCACAGCATGTGTACGGCAATCGGTTTTTTTTTTTTGTTTGCAATTAATGATGAGAAGATTAATTATGAATTGTACTCCTATCCTTGACTGAAGGTGTAGAGCAGATGGTTGGCGTGTTCGGCGACTACAACGCCTCCCCAGTTTCTACTCTGGAGTCAATTAATGCATGGAAGCGCCAGCTTGTTCAATCGGAAGGAGGTTAGAAAGGCTTAACGTCTACAGAGCAAAATTAGTTTGGAAATATGATAAGACGGAAATGTTGCTACGGAAATCGCGTCGATTGAAAGGTTCAAACAAGAATGGTTGGGCACGACGCAAATAATTTCTTTTTCAACGCACCAAACCAAAACTCACCACGTCCTCTTAGTCGTTTTATGTTACGTTCCGTTGCATTTTGATATGTTATTTTATGGTAGGTACAGTTTAGTTTTGAGTTAATTAAATTAGTGCAGGGTGCAGTGAAACTTCAGTAGTGGCGGTAGTTAATTGTGAAGTCAAAATGGCGAATGAGACGGAAATGGCGGCAACGGAAATGGTTTGTCACAGTAACAAGTGTAAGTTCTTCTCACCATACCATAATTCATCACACATAAAATCAAATGGCGAGTGTAATAAAGCGATTTTTAATGCACCCAAATAATGTTAAATTTTGAATGCAAATAAAGGTAAGTAGCAGCAAAATGTCTATAGTATAAAAGTATGTACATATCAAAAAGCACGTCACATTAAATCAGCGCTTGATAAACAAAACCGCAGGCATTATCGCCACATCTCGCACATTAGCACGATGCGTATACGCTCAGGCATTTCACCTTCCGTACGCTCAATCACTGCTGTGTGTGTGTGTGAGCAAGAAATGCTGATCAAACTCTTAAAAGTAGCAATGCGTGCATTCTTTTTTATCCGTCTTAGCTGTTGTAGAATGCTGAGCAGAAAGTTGTCGTTCACACCATTTAATTCTCAAACTCAATGGCAAGCGGGGAAAAAGCGCCATTAAGAACAATTGAGTTGGTTGAGAAGTGCTAATGTGACAAGAGGAGGCATTGCAAAGGCATATTTGTTCTAGTTTGCTTGTATGTCGCCATGATTAATGATTGTGCGAACAGGGCGGCAATATGTCAACTTAGTAGCTGCAGATAAATTTACGATCTTCGCCCATAACAGGGCAAATTTAAAGCGCACAAGTGCTTTATTTTACGTACAATTTTAGATAGATATGCTGTATATTACTTGACATGGTTAGCAGATTTATTGGAATGACAGATTAACCTATCTATGTATACTAATGAATCTGATTACAATGTCAAATAACACATGTTTACATTTATGTAAATACATACATATATATATGTATATACATATATATATATAAATCAATTGCTGTTCGTTTTTCGCGCTAAAACTCGGGGAAAGGCTGGTTTTGAAGTGTGTGTCGTAGTCCAGGGAAGGTTTAAACGGTGAAAAATTTTTAAAAATTGCGAGGAAGATAGTAAACACCACAATTTCATTTTCCCATATAAACTGTTCTACCCACTTTCATGTCAAACCTTTAATGCTCCCAAAGGGACAGGAAAAACGTTCCTTATTTCATTGCTATTGGCAAAGATCAGATTGCCCTAGCGTCGGCTTCATCTGAAATAAGTATGCTAAATGTGTGTGTGTGTGCGTGGGGTTTACGTGAATTATATATGTTGTTACTAAAACATATCCGTTCAAAATAAAATTCGACTCAATAGAATCCAAATAATTTTATTGTAGGTAAACTTTATTTTGTAAGTTCCGAGAGTTCTGAAAATTTTGATCGGTTGACGACTTATCGATCAATCTGACGGCGAAGGCAAACTCTGGTCGGCAGGATGCGTCGTTGATCTTAATAAGTGCTTGAATTGATTTTTCTGTAGTTGACCAAATTTTACACAAAAATTAAAGCAATCTGCGGTTTTTGTTTCACATGCAGCACAACGTAACAGATAGTGACAACAACTAAGCCATGAACATGTTCCACCTTTTTGCATAGCTATTTATTAATCTTAAAACTATTTTCATTTTCTTTTCAAATCAACTATTAGAAGCACTTTATCTTAAATTTGATGACATTTTTGTTGCCTATTTTTTAGTCAGTAATGTGCCCTAACCGGTACAAACCACAATATAACAATATAGGTAACATATTTGTTGACATAAGAGTCGGTAATAGAATAACTGAATAAACCGTGACGTGCAAAAAATCATATATAATAGTTAAAAATGAGAAATTATCAGTCTTTTATGAAGAATAATAAGTGTTGCCCACTAAAAATCTATGGTATCCTCAACTGTTTTCTACTTTTTATTGCCAGACTTAACCTAGGAAATCGCAATATCTGACATTATCGATCAAAATTTTCAGCCATTTTAGCTAAGGATAGGTGATATGAAGTTCACCGGGTCATTTAGTACATATATAAATAACAATTTTTAAAGGATCGCACAATTAAATAAATATAACTGAAACATAGGTAGCATGGAACAAAATTTTTGGTTTTTAACCTCTTCGTATGTACAATTTTTGCTTGTGTGCGGTCGAAATAAATATATAACAAGCGAGTGCCCAATTTTTTTAACTCCTCATACTTAACATGGAATTCCTTCGCAGTAGTTTTTATACTTAAATACTCAAATACAATTTTTTTGTGAGATAACGTTTATATATCCAGTAAAGGAGGGAAAATGGCTAGCTTTATTAATAAGATTTAGGGTTCTTTCGATATTAATCAGATATAATGAGAAGACTATTAATAAAATTTGAACAAAATGAAATCTTGCTGTGAAACTACAAAACCAAGTAACCTTAGTATATTTGTGAATTTGACAAAAATAAATTTTACCAATGACAACCATGATTCAATTATAAAAGGTTCGATACTTATTGACGTTTAAGTTTTCTGACTGCCTTGTATGGTTGCATTAAGGAAGGTCTGATAAAGAGGAAAATATTTTATCCCTTTTCGCGCAAAGGTAGTAGAAAAGTAGGTTTTCCGACTGCCTTGTATGGTTGCATTAAGGAAGGTCTGATAAAGGGGAAAATATTTTATCCCTTTTCGCGCAAAGGTAGTAGAAAAGTAGGTAACTAGTAGCGATATGCGGTTTGTACATATAATGAAACATATTTGCAGAAATTTCATATTTCAATTTAATATAATATAACCGAATATTCAACCACACATGTATGTATGTATATACATTAATACAACAAACTATATAAACAAAAAAACGCAAGTGTGATTTAGAAGCAAATATTTTTTACACATTTTGTTAACAAAAACAATGTGATTTCAACTTTTTTTACATGCAGAAAAAAGAACTATCACATTTGGAAAAATTTGGATAATAAATTTTTCTTTAATTCAATATCAATTTTAGCAACCAAAATAAGACGTATCTATTAAAAGCCCAGTTACCAGGATTTTATACATATTTCATTACAATTTCAAACTTTTTTAAAAATATAATTACCATATTTGTAGATCATAAAATTGTAAGATTCAAGTCACAAAAAATGTAACATTAGTTGTAGGAAAAAATTGTTTAATTTTATGGAAAACACCACACAATACCTTCGTCAAAAAATTAACGGAATTTTTATTGATGAACATCTGTTAGAAATCAAGTAAAGACGTTAGTCAAAACTGGTCAAAATACTAATAAATGTTCTTCTATTCGATATTTTAACTGTATAATTTTATGGTTGTTAATATTTATATAAATTAGTATTTTTTAAATTTTATGTTACTTATATAAAATATATAATACAGTAAAAATTTAAAAACATAGAATGCTTTCTTGGAAAAAAAATATCAAACAAAATGATCTGACCTGACCGGGAATCGAACCAACGACCAATCAATTTCATACATGCAAAGAAAAAAAATGTCAATTCCTGTTCGCTGCTAGATAAGCAAGGCTACTGGAAAACGTACGAGAATGCCGCCAATTCGATTACTTAATGTAGGGCATGCTAAAATAATTTAAAAACTACAAAAAGGCAACAGTGTTGCCTGCCAGGCCATTTCACAAGAAAAGTTCGAATTTCCACGTGCTTGATAAAATTTTTTTTCTTAAATTAAAAGAGAGCAACACAGGCTACCTTAAGGCAGCGTGCAAGAGTGAGATAACTGCCTAATTATCCAACCTTGTATGATTTCATGTAGACAACCCATTTAAATTTTTTCTAAAAAGTTTATGTTATATTTTTTAATTGCATATGATCATATAATAGATTTGAATTTTTTACTTGTAACAACATTGAAAAATTGTATGAAAACATTTAGGAGACTGTTTTTTCGAGATTTCTGAATAAAAAAAAAAAACAGCTTTAATCATTCCTCCAAAACATTTTCCTGTAAATTTCGGCATACTGTTCTTATCAATCTAATTGATTTAATTTAGCAAAGCAATCAATTTGTAGTATCATTCAATCAATCCGCTCATTATTGGCAGTCAACAGTCGCACCACTTCAAATTCCAATTACTCAATTTCTGGTAAATGGATCCCTACGAAGGCAATACATTCTCATACACACATACACATACAAATGCAATACTAGTTAATTTATGTATACATAGACCCTTTCAGTGTGCTGCCGACAAATATTTTGCTTTGATACTTTGCTGTCAAAATTTGTTTTCATAAACTATACGTTGCACTCTTTATTGTTAGTGTTTCTGTGCTGCCTGCAAATGAACGGATTATGTTCAACGATATTTTTTGCCAGTTTTTTATTTTTTATTTATGTACTTAATAACGCTGACGCGTCACGCATATTTGCACAGCAAATGATGCTAAAAATTCGTCTGTACACAAGTCAGCAATAGTACAAACTAACAGCTGCAAAATATTAATAAAAATTATGAAACTATGTGTCACTTATAAGCGGTACATCTACATATGTATATTTTCTGCTTGCTTTTTGTTCTTTCAGTTTTTTTTTTTCCGCCATTTCGCCATTTCGCTGTCAATATAAACCACTTACAACCGATAAGCAGTCGAGCGGCAAGAAAATATTGCAAAAATAGCAAAGAAATTTTTAGTATTGCTGTTGCTATGTCGGGCACTTGCTGCCATCCACTAAGTGACATTCCGCAGCTCTGCTTGTAAGATGTATTGTTATTAAGAAGAACAACAACTCAACCACCAGCGGTGTGGCCTCAGTCAACTGAAGATGATTGATGGCTGCCTATGTCATTACGCTGGCAAATTAATGAGATTGGAGATTTCATTATAATAGCAATGGCAACGTGACACGCACAAGAAAACAAACTCACGCACACGAATCCCATCATATTGGAGAACAAATATTTTGGGTTGAACAGAGTTCTGTAGGTACAACAAATTATTAAAAAAAAATCAATTTTTTTGTAATTCAATAATAAGTTGTTTTAAGACTTCATATTTAATTTTTTCATTAATCTTTATTCTCTTTGGTTTTCTTTTTGTTTTGCTTAAATTTTATTTTACCCTCTCTTTATGTATTCCTTGGTTTTTTTATAATCCAATTTGCTTTTTTATTTATGTTATGATATGAGATTTCTTGATTATTTATTTTGTCTAAATTGTATATTTAATATTAATTTATAATTTTACTTTAGTTATTATGCAATTTCGTTTTATTCATATCTTAGCGTATTTGGACGATTTTTATTATCATCATTTGATTAATTTTGACGCTATCTTTTAGTTAATTATATACTTTTTATTAATTTTATTTACATTTTTTGTGTGATTCATTATTTTCATTGACATATTTTCCTCTGTGCTCTTTAATTTAGATGTACTTTTTAATAAATGTAATATAACCTTCTATATTTTGTCTTAGTTTTATTTAATTGAGCAAGAAAAAATATTGAAGCTTAGATCGAAATTTATCATTTTTTGATGGTGGAGCTTGAAAAGAGTAATAAAAACATTTTTAACAGAATTATAATTTCAAAACTAGTTTCATTTCCTTCAAGATTTTTACATTATTTAGGGATCAGTTCGGGCCCGGTTAAGGACAATTTCAGGACCATTTCGAGAATAGTTTTCGTTATTTTTCCTAAAAAAAGTATGATCTTGTTTTGAGTGCTTCGGAGTTACTTCCGCACTGGTCCCCAAATGTTTCCGTACGCGTTCCAAAAAGACCCCGAAAGGGTTCCCGAAAAGTTCTAACATAGTTTCTTAATAATCCTGAATAAGTCCCATCTATTAAGATTTATAAATTTTACACTCTTTAATAGTTATTTGGAAAGCTTTTTTAATATACTTGTAAGTCACAAAATACAATTTTTTATTAAGTTTCCGAAATATTTAAATAAATCGTTGATAATTGTTGTGGAAGGGCCAATATCATTAAAGCCTCAAAATAATAGTAAAATATGACTCAAACAATTTTTATCTTACCATTAAATAATTGATTGATTTTTAATTTTTCCACATAAATAGCTATACTCTTTTAAAAAATTATAGCACAGATTTGGCCACCTTATTTTACTTTTAATTAATTAAAATAATGTTTCAAGTAAAAAATGGTTCATTCTCTAATAAAAATCCATAAATACGTATTTTGTAAACTATTTACAAAATGTACAATGATCTAAGAAAATTGCATCAAAATTTCGAACTTTTAAAAAAAGTTTTTAGAGTTTTTCTGAATATGCAGTTTTTATTAAATTTGTATGAGCATGTTTGTAAATCCCAAAAAATTCTAAAATATTTTTTTAAAAATTTCGAAGTTTTGTTTTTGTTCTGTTTAGGTCCTGTTTTAATAAGTTTTATTTTTTTAAATTAGGTTTGGATTAGTTTAGGTTAGTGCAGTTTTAGTTTAGTCAAGTTTGTTTTAGTTCGGTTGAAACTAGTATTATTTAGTTTAGAACAATTTCGTTTAATTTAACTAAATTTAGTTTGGTTTAGTTAGGTTTCTTTAGTTTAGTTTAGTTAAGATATGCTAAGCATAGTTTTGATAAGTCTAATTGTATAGTTTGAACTTATTTGGATTAGTAAAGTTTAATTTAGATAACATAAGTTCGGTTTAGTCTAGATCATTTTTTATTAAGTTTAGTTCAGATAAGTTAAGTTAAGTATATATTTATTAGCTTGTTTTAGTTTAGTTTAGTGTATCAATCAATAAAACAATCAATCAATCAATTAATTAAATTAAGTTTTGTTATTTTATTTAAGTTGAATAAAATAGTTTAGTTTTTTTTAGTCGACATATACATTTTTTTTACCCATTTCTGTTTTCAAAGCTATGTATTAACTAAATTTTTTTTTAGCTAGATGAGCTTCCCTTAATTTCTGTTAAATTTTCAATTTATTTTTATGGTATTTTTAATGAATTTTTGCTCCTGCCTCACCCTAACAATTTACCGCTCAAAGGCATGTTACGCATCAAATGACAATCAGTAACAGCTTTCAACTAATTTTTGCCGTATACTTCGAAGACTTGCTTTACAATTTTCCAGCCTCCTTATGCTTTTTTTTTTATTAGGTTGTCTCCGGTGAAACATTACATCAATTTACATTTTTCCGGGAAACTTTTTGACTTGAGGCAACATTATACGAGTATACGTAGTGCAAGTGTATTGTGTTTGAGTTTAAGATAAGCGAGCGAAACTAGCTGAATGATGTATGATTACATACAAAATTGGTGTTTTCCTTCTCACACATTTACCACCACTAAGTGAGTATGCAACAGTAAATTTAGCAGCAATTTGTATTCGGATTTAAAATTTATGCTCACAACAGCCGCAACATCACAACAGATGATAAGCCTTGATTAATCTGTTTTGTTTTTATTTTATTTTTATCGTGATTGGGATTACTTTTCACAGCGTAATATGAATGTTGCTTTTATTGTTGGCTATGAGGGTGTTGTTTCAGTACAAAGTACAAATGTTTTTTTATCTAAGTACATATGTATGTTGGTATGTCGGATATTTTTGAGAGTGAGAGGAAGGTACGTCTCATTCACCGTCAATGCTTACCGATGAATATTAGCTTAATGAAAAATGCCTTCACCTTGATTTATGCATTATTTACTGCCTGCTCTGGGTAACATTTATTAAATCTAATTTGTAAGTATTAACTTGCTTCGACAACGCATTCTTTAAGTGAGCGACAGAATTTTAAATGATAAATTACACTTGATTTGCATAATTAAGTCAATGCTTTTTTTGACTTCCATATGCATTTACGCACATTTGTATTTGCCGGAGCCAATGCTCAAATATAAAGGAAAAATCTTCGAATATTTTAATATTTCAATTTCGTTGCACGCCTTTGTGACACTGACACTGTGCCTTCCCTTTGAAATTGTCAAACAAGCGTATGCCATCACTTTTTTGTTGTCACTTAATGCATTTACATATGTTTTTAGTATTTCATTGTGAGTATTATATCAAGCGGACCTAATTGGAAAAGTTTTCATTTATGAGATTTTATTAGAAAGCGGGTTGAAAATAACTAAAAATTAAAGTAAAGAAGAAGTACAGTCCGCGCAAGAATTGTATTATTTATTTATACAAATTGACATATTTTGACAATTTGTTTTTTTATTTTTTAATACTCTTTATTTTTCAACAAAAATTAAAGCTTAAATGTTAAATGTTATACAAATAAAAGTTTAAATTTAAACCAAAATTTTAAGTAATACAAGAAAATGTCATTGAAAATTTCAAACTTAAAAATCTGATTCGCTGTTAAATGAGGTGAGGTGAGGCGAAGAGAGTTATAGAGTAGGGTGGTCAATTATTTCAAGTTTAAGAATAGTTAATTTTGATAAGGTCCAGTGGTTAAAGATGCTGTGAATATAAGTGTGGTGAGTTTAGGCGTGGTCAGTTTAGGTGTGGTAAGTTTAGCTGTGGTGGATGTAAGTATGGTGAGCTTAGATGTGGTAAACTTAGATGAGTGGAGCCAAGGTATGGTGAGAGTTCAAGTATAGTAAACAGAAAATCATTTGTTTCCATCACCTTTTCTAGTCGTCACAATTTCCGTCTGACATTGGTTTATTTAATGAGTGTAAGTGTGGTGAATTTAGACGTCGTTCGTTTATGTGTGATGTGTTAAGGTGAGTTGAGTTCCGGTATGCTCTACAAAAGAAGTTCTCACGGCCATTCCAAACCATTTTCGTTTGCACCATTCCATTCGGCGGGATTTTCGTCGCATAATTTCCGTCCCTTTCAATTTTCTATCGCCGCTAAAAAAGTTAAATTTCAATAAATCATAAAAATGTTCCAACATATGGATGCGCTATAACTATGCCGTATGCTGTATAAGTAAAAATGGTTCTATTAATTTGAAAGTGCAAAGCTAAAACCTGATAAGATAAGCCATAAAGATTAGTCAAATCTTACAAATGAATGTTAATATTTCTGCATGTGAGTGTGTGCATTCGCAGACACATACTCATACATACTTTTATGAGAGATATGAACACTTAAGTGAAAAATTTTAGCACTGACGATAAGCAACCGACATTTTTGCAACCAAGAAACTCTGATCAAACCTTTGCAAAATAGAAGTAGAAATACATTTGTATGCTTACAATAAAGAAACTTCATGAATTTCAAAAGCATTTGCTGATTATATAAAATTTTGTCGGTGGTTACTGTTACTGGCTGTTGCTGGTTAGCCAGCTTCTTGTCATCGCCACTGCATACATTCCCGCTGCCCACCCACCTACGGATATGCAATCTCAACTTCATTATCCCATTCTCTATCCCACCTAAGATGCTGCATACAAAACGAAATTTCAAAGTTGACAAGTAAAATTTATTTAACTATGAATTGACAGTCGGACAAATTGAATTTTCAATTCAAGTACGCTTGCTGGCACAGCTGGTGTAGCGATGAGCGTTTGTCCGTCAGCGTGTGAAATGAACAACTGGCTGGAGAATAAGATGAATAGAATTCATTGGGAAATGTACATGCTGAGACTGAATCCGACGACGACGACCAATAGATATTCTCGTAAACCTAGTATGCTTTATCATCAATTCATTGACGGCGCTAGTGGCATTCAAATCAATAGCGGTTGCTATGCATTACAACAGCAACAAGAGCGCCGAAGATTTATTGAGCTGTCATGAAAAAAATATATGGCAAAAAAAAGTTTGTATGTAAAAATTGTGCTATAAAATCGATTTATTGTCCAGGCAATCGCCGTTTTGTGGTGAGTGAAATAAAAAAGTGAAAAAGAATTCCGAAGAATAACAAAGCAGCCGATTGCATTTTACCGTTTTCACGTTTACACTTCCCGGCCAGCGCAATTTCTTTTTGGTTGCAGTTGTTGTAACTGCGTAGCGCCCACAAAAAGCGAAGTGTGAAAATTATTTTAGATTTTGCGTTCTTAAAATTTTATTTCCATCCAGCCGCTTCTCAAATATTTTACAGTTGAATTCTGACTTAACACATTTCCTACAGTTGACTGCATTACTCATGATTTTTTCTTTATTTTTTAATGTTGGTGCTGCCGTTCGCATACATTGCGGTGGTCCAAAAGTGTATGCCAAAAAAGTTAATTCGCCACTTTATTGATCTTATAGGAAAAAAAAATGTATCTACGAAATGGCGTAAAATCCTTGAGAATCGATATTTTTTAATAACCATCCTCGGTCTTTTTGCCAATTATAAAAAATCATGATAAACATTCAAGTTTTCTTGTAATAGGGAATTTAACATACATATATTGTAACGACTTATTCAAAAAGTTTATGATAGCTGATTTTCAAGAATTCAATTTCGTAGAAAACAAAAAAATTGGTATTCCTTTGTAACACAGATGGACAACTATGAGTGCTTTGAGTGATTTCCCAGCAAATTAAATTTGCCAGTAATGTTTTTCATGATCAAACTTTCCCTTTAATTTTTAATAAAACTACGAATTATTCTATAACTAACTAACACCAAATCATTCAAATTTGAAAAACCAATCATTAATATTTCAAACTTTTTAATCAGAGTTTCTAAAAATTTTAAATATTTGGTATGCAGTTTTGTAGCGAAGTCAATTTTAGCACGACCACGATTAGGTTTTAAGCAGAGAGCGCAAATAACGCTCTCCACTTATTTTCAAAGCATTTTTCACTGACAAAAACACAAAAGTATCAAGCAAAACGAATTACTCACCGTACAAAATCTATATGTAGGATCATTTTGTGTTTTTTACTGTGAGTTATTTTCTAACTACTGAAATTTCCATTAGCAAAAAACAGTTTGGCATAACTTTTATTTTTGAGTGTCTTCGTTTGCGGGTTATTGAAAAACAGAAAAATATAAGTGGAAACATGAAGCGTTGGGCATTTATTTAGACAACATTCATGCATTTATAATGAATTGGTGCGAACATTTATGGTATCCGGAAGATGTACACGCTATTTTTGATATTATTTACTCAAAAAAGGTAATTTTTTCCTACTATATTTGGCATTTTTATGTATAAATTAGTATAAGAATTTTGAATTTTAAAAGGGTATTATTATATTTTAGTACATTATTTTCGAGTTAGTTTGCTTAAAAGAAATTAAATAAATTCTCTTCATGGTTACATATAAATTCATATTTAACGATTATGTATGTATAATGACTTAAGAAACAAATTAAATATTCTTTAATAGGAATTGAACATACAAATATTCAAATTTTTGCAAAAATAAACGAGACTGCAGAGTTAATTAAATTATTATAATTTTAAGAATTTACATAGTTTTACCACCTATAATGAATTTATTGTTTCCGTATTTAATTTGTACCGTCTCTCAGGCTCTTTATAGAGACACGTGAGTCACTGGTACGGCGAATACAACTAGCTTTATTTTAAATAAATGTGGCGTTTAATAATTCATGTTTTCAAAAAAATCGAATTTGCTGCTATTTACAGACAAACGATCATACATTGAAATTTTCAATATCTGTGTATATTTTTCGGATATCATCTCCTTTAAGAGCTAACAATAATAACAAGCACTAAAGCGAAAATATTATATCAGTAACATAATAGCAAATGTAAAATTTATTTTCTGTTACCAACTAACACTTATTTTTTTTTCTCACTGCTATAAGTATTCCAAACAAACAGTAACAGAAGTTATGTGAAAAAGAATGTTTCTGACCGAGCAAAAGCACTCACCTACAACAAATAAAACACTTTTCCTGTTATGTGCGTTATTTTTTCTCTCAAGTAAGAGGAGTTATTTTGGAGCATTTTCTAAGTGGAAAGTGTTATTTTCGAACTCTGGTTTTAAGTGGCTAAGAAGTACAGTTGATTTTTGAGTACTTTTTCGCCGTTGTTTGAATTTTTTCAATATGAAAATTGATTTTATTAATTTGGTTTTAAGTCTAAATCCACACTTTTTGCTGCACAGGGTCTTATGTGAATCTTTGCTGTCAGCCACGTAACTACGACGAAGTCGTTCAGTCCCCGTCCGTTGTAGGGGGGTTGCGACAACCGATCTTTGTTTACCAAGGAGACCTATAGCCCGTCTCCTCGTTTTAGTTTAAATATCAAGTTTGCATCTTCTAATCGCATCAGCCATCAGCTTTACGCTTTTTAATTTTTATTTCTTGATTCATTGATTCGTTCCAACTCTTGGCCGAAATCTTTAGTTATCTCAAGCTTAGTAATATCCGCTTAGTCATAGCCCTTGACGCTGGCTGCCGAAGAACAATTTACTCGTACCACAGCTTAAGCCCACCAACAATGCTTCACCGGTTTGACTCGTTTGGCTGGTTTGGCTAGCTTTTGGCTTTCACATTATTTCCATGCTGCTGATTCATTAATTCGACATTTTATCATAGTTTCCAGCATAGCTCAAGCGTGAAATTCGTCTACATTTGCAACATTTGTTATAAGTCTACAAAGTATGCTTTTCCTCCATGCAATTGTGTGTGTGTGTGTGTGTGTGTGTACACAGTAGTTTGTACGATTATGCAGCAACAAAATGTAAAATGAATTACTTTTGCCTGACTGTGGCAGCTCATAGCGCTTGAGCTATCGTAGTTGCAACATTACTTAGTACTATTCGTACAAATACTACCACAAATGGCCAGCGACAAAGACATTACAAATAGCAGTCGAATTAGCAACAGAAGCAAGCGGTGGCGAATGCAAAATTGCATTGAAAGCAACAACAACTATAATTCTACCAATGGTAATAGTAGTCGTTGTGTGTTCGACTAAGTCCACCGATTTGGGTGGATGGTGGCGCACGCGCGCTCTAACTTCTGACAATCCTCTCAGCGCTTTTTATAGTGCGCGTCATAATTTAATCGGGACCAGATATTCACTAACTTTTTAACCCCAATTAAAAAGGAAGAATTCAACATATTTTTCGTTAAAATTTACAACATTTACAGTATATATTTACATTGAAATTTTGTAGTACCCTTACTTTTCGCAAATTTTTCCGAAGCAGCCTTTTTATTTCGAACTTTAATAACTTCAGCCATTTAATGTTGATATTTTTGCCTCTCTACTGAGTAATTATTAACTACAAACTAAATTTTTAATGCGTAAATCTCTTAATTTCCATTATGACTAAAATTTGCTTTAAAATAGCAAGAAATGATTTTTATGTGTACTAGTAAACATTTATCGAATTGCTTAGGGCTATTTCAAGAACAGTTTGGGAAAAGTACTCGTCTAGTTTGGGAACATTGTGCGTCTAATTGGGCAGCCTTTCAGAACTACTTCAGCACAGTTTCAGAATCTTTTTACGACTATTTAGTGTTCATATTGGGATTTGTGCGGAATGATTTCGTAACCGTTGCAAGACCTTTTCAAGATCATTTCGGAATCTGATTACGACTAATGCGGTTTTATTTTGGCAATGGTTCGGCATCATTAATTCGGTGCCTGTGCGAGAATACTACTACTAAGGACTACAAAGCGCCTATTTCGATATCGTGTAGATCAAATGAGACTAGTTCAGAATTATAAAGTCGTTATGTAGATTTATTTCCGGACTGTTTCAGAGAGTTTATCACAATCGTTTCAAGAGTTATTTACGACTTTTTCAGGGCCGTTTCGAAATTAGTATAGGATTATTTCAAAACGCTTTCATAACTTTTCCAGGAAAATTTTAATATTTGTTCTTGTTTATTAAGGAATTTATAAATAAATATTTTTGGAAAATTTCAGGACTTGTTCTGGAGCATTTTGAGACTAAATTGTGCAAGATCATTTCTGGACAAGCTCACGACTTTTCACAAGCAATTTCAGTTGCCTGTTTAAATTTGTTATTTAATCGCGTAATGCTGTGTTGAGCCTTACTTGGACATTTAAAAATCAAAATTCATGGGTATTTTTTAATATTTTTGATATTTTTGACATTTTTGTTTTTTTTTTGAATTTGTATAAAAAGAAATTTGTGTGAACAATATGCTGAAAATATTTACATTGTACTGTCTATCCCGCGTCGA
Source organism: Philophylla caesio (assembly GCA_963971545.1). Classification (NCBI taxonomy): domain Eukaryota; kingdom Metazoa; phylum Arthropoda; class Insecta; order Diptera; family Tephritidae; genus Philophylla; species Philophylla caesio. The sequence continues at coordinate 94,505,609 of OZ020606.1, read as the reverse complement.
GCGTTAAGAACACATTTTTTGATTTTTTTAAGATTTGTTTAAAGTTTGAAGTTTGTTTAAAAAGGCATGTACTTATATATTTTTTCCAATTGATTAGTAAAGTAAATAAGTAAAAGAAAGATAAGTTGTAAAAATTTGTACAACATGTGCTGGGCATATAATTATGACGCGCACTGTAATGTACATATATGCGTGTATGTTTACTTGTAATACGCTTCTAAAGCCGTTGGCAATGAGCTGCTATTACCATTTGACATCATATTGCTCGCAGCCAGATTTAGATTTAGCAGATTTGGACATTGCGAATGGCGCCAAAGCAGCGCGCGTCGTAATAGAGAGCGAGAGAGGGCTGGTAGGCGAGTGTATCAGCACGGATGAGAAATGGAAATATTGTTTACGCTACTTTGCTTCCGCTTTGCTTTACTTCGTCCAGCATTTGCTATCTATCGTTTTTTATGACTTGTATCGAAATACGAGACGAGTCTTCTTCTGCTGCTCGCTCCGTCCTTTCCACTTCCGACGTACATACGAGTATATTCGAGTATGTACATTTAAAGATTTATACAGCGTCTGGTCGCCTAACGTTTGCTGCACATTTTTCGGTTGTAAAACGGAAATCACTTTAATGCAATTGAGCTGAAATGGCTGTGCATTTCTAGGTTGGAGTACTACTCCACTTTTTACTCCATTGCCATAGCTCTCGGCAAGTTTCCGCACAATGCTGCTGATTGAAAAATGAATAAGTGAATGATGAGCGAAAAATACGAAATGTGCACCGAAATATGTATGTATGTGCGAGTATGTGTGCAAGTGATGGCATGCAGTTGCTGTTGTGGCTATTTGTGATGAAGCTAGTAACTGCTGCAACGACTCCTGCTGACATTCGCTGTAATTTCCAAACTTTGAAGTACTTTACAAATGGATTAGTCGTATGAAATGAGCAGCCAGACAGACAGACAGTCGAACAGTGAGTGAGAATAAGAATGGCTGCGTGTGTGTGTGTGAAAGAGCAACTAACAATTGATTGAGTGAAGCGCAAAAGGATACGCATTCCAAGCGCTTTGCATCCGTTTATTTTCCGCACATTGTTATTTTGTTTTTTTGGATTTTCGTTTTATTTATCTTTCATCTTATTTGTAATGCTTTTTGTTTTCCATTCTTTGTGCGCTGCTTTCATTTGAAATGCTAGCTATGTTAATTTTTGTTTTTTCGTTTTTTTTTGCTTTTTCTGAAGTTGAGCTTATTATCGAGCGACTAATTCGACAAAGTGCTGAAAAGTTTGGTTGTACATAAATATATTTGTACTTTTATAAAGAGTGTTTCAAAAATACTTACTGTAATTTAAGGCAGGTTTTTAAAATAGGCTCGAAAGTTCCTTTTCTAGCTTGATAAGTTTAAACAAAGAACAAGTTTTTATTGAATATAATCGTTCGTTTTTTTTTTTTTTTTTGAAAACTATTAGTTTGGGAACTTCCGGAAATCTTGAAAATCAAAGTTGTCTGAGAGTTATTTTGTATTCCATACTAAATTGGAGGTTGTATATTTCGTTATGAATGTTTTTAAAAAGCTGTAGATCAGCCTTGGTCACACATGTATGCATTTTTGGAGCCAGGTTTGTTGTTGCGTTTTGTCATCTACTCTTAACAAACCAACTACAATCGAGATAGTTTTTATCGAAAATTCAGTTGCGAAACGAGCTTTCAGATTGGATTCATAAACTATTCGGACGCAGTGCCGTCCCAAAGAGACTTCAACCTGAGGTTAAAGTATTGCTCACTCACTAAATCCTGCCGAAGACTTATGTTAGCCTTAACCCCGACGAACGTCAATTTCAGCAAAACGTTTCAGTGGGCAGCCGTATTTCTCTCAATGACATATCGAAAGTAATAAAAGGCGATAAATGTTTACAAATTGCACAAGTCGTGGAATCAAAGTGTCGAAAAATGTCTAATTGCTGATCACCAGAGAGGCATTTCTTTTAATACAACGAACCAGCTTCTTCGAAATTGAAATCCTTTTCCATTCTAATTCAAAACTGATATCAGAAGTTTTGGGTCACCTTGTCGATGTGCGCTACAATTCGAATAATCATTAAAATGACAGCGTACAAAGCGAATGACAATGAAAAATAAACTCAGTACTTTGTAAACGACCACGGTATTAATTTGAATTACCGTTTTCAATCGCATTTCGAGTACTCTTACTCAGTGAACGAGTAATATCGCACTGCAACCAACAGTAAGATTATACAAATGTCGATTTTTTTTACGTTTTGCTCTTCATTCTTTTAATATTCATTTAAGAGTTACAGAATATTACATTTTCAATCACTTCTAAGTGTGATTTCAAAGAAGATTGAATAGTGCAAATGCAAGCGAAAAATTCACTTGAATTGTGTGCTTTACTTTGTTGTTTTAAAAAAAGTGCTTAAAATCGGCAAATGGATTAAATGCAATCGATTGAAGATCTCCACCAATTCTTGTTTAATAAAAATATTATTCAGCACAAGAAATAGTTAAATTGCTTGGAATAATTCGACTTGTTATCCAAAAATGTGGTTCTCAACGAATTTTCTTTGAACACTTCAATTTTAATCACTTACAGCCAAATCATAATTGATTTTTAAAAAGTTTAAAAATTTACATTTCAAAAAGACAAAAATAAAAAAATTTTAAATGAAAAAAATTGCAATTAAAAATACAATTTTGATAAGAAACTTAAGTTTGGATAAAATTTTCATTTTTTAATATAACAAAAATTAAATTTTATAACAAAAATAAATTTTTTCATTAAAACAAAAAAATTTACCTTTGATCAAACATTTGGAATTTTGGCAAAAATATTGTATGTATATTGAAAAATTTGGAGTGTTGAACTTCTAAAAAAATTAAAATTTTGATAAGAAATTAATTATTTTAATAAGACATTGAAAATTTGTATAAAAATTGTATTTTGAATATAACAAAATTAAAAATTTTAAAACAAAAATAAACTTTTTTCATTCAAAATAAAATTTTTACATTTGATAAAACATTAAAAAATTTTACAAAAATTGTGTATATTGAAAATTTTGAATGTTCGTAAATATTAGAAGCTAACAATAGATTTGAATAAAAAATAAAAAAAATAAAACATTTAAAGTTGAAATTGCACATTTTAGATTCCCTTAAACTTTGTACATAGATGTTAATTCTCATTTGCTATGTGTTCCGCAGTGAACATACATAAATAGAAAACAAATAATTTTTGCAGCTCTAGTAAGTCGTCCGCGAATGCAAATGATTTCCTGCTCGTAAATCACTAAAATTGTATCACTCATCCAACACAATTTCTCATTTCCTTTACTAATTTATTGCATTTTGTTTTTTTTCGCTGCAGGCCGTCAATATGAAGATGTTTATTTGGAACTTTGTTGGTCACTGCGTTAATGCAACGGCTGCGTCATGCCACAATTACTCACCTGCAACTTGCGACACCAACGTGAGTGTCATTAATTGCAATTTCAAAGATGAGGCCACCAGCGGTGCAAACAGCCGCGTTGCAGCAGAATAATGATGTGCACATAAACACACAGCGCCAACATCAGTTACAACAACAACAACAACAACAACCACAGCAGTATCTACAACAAAACACAACACAGCATCATAAGCTTGCCTTACAACTGCGGCCACAGCAATATCAGCAGCAAGAGCAGCAACCACCACAAACCACTCCAGTGACAATACTCAACTACTCGAACCACGATACAACTGCCACGACAGCAGCGCAACAAGCGCGCAAATACAATTTTGAGCAGCACAACTTTACAGTTGATTTACCGCTGAATTTTGTTGCTACCACAACAGCTGCGGCGCCGGAAAGGGAGGTAGGTGTATTGTTGCCCAAATTGAGTGCGCGCCGCAATTCCGCAGCATATTCGGCAGTCGCTGATGAAAAAAGCAGGCAGGAGCAATTTGTGCAACGACAGCACTTGCAACAGCAACAACAACCACAACCACAACCGCAACGCGCCAGCCTTGATTGCATACAATTGCTGGACTTGAGCACCTCACCGCCGCATGAACCTGTCTACCCGCTCCAGGGGAGTATTTCTGCATATTTGCCGCAGCGAACTTTAGCGGACGTGCCACCGCCTTATCGACGCGCATCAGCTGCCAGTGTAGCACCAGTGCCAACGCATCGCACCTCCTACGCCAGCCAATATTCGCGTTCCTCGTCCAGTGAAGACGGTTCCATTGGTGGCGGCGGACGGAGTGGCGTTAGCTCCGTTAACTTCCCTTATACCTATTCGCGCGCCAGCAGCGCTTTCGATGATGCGGCTGAGCATTTCATAATCAACTTTCCAGCTGCAGACTCACCGTCGCACAATCAGAACGATTGTGTCATAAATTTGCCACTCTCCGAAACTGAGCCACTGCTGACGGATATCGAGACCACCGTTGCGGATAAGCAACGCTCCATACGCCTACCGAAGAGTAGCGCTTCATTGATATTCACGAAGAAGGATTTGTTGCCGCAGCGTACGGCGTCTGTGGCGCCTCAACACACAACCAATACGAATAATAATTGTGCTACGCAACAGCAACAAAAGCAAATAAAACAACAAAAGCGCAAACAACAACAGCAAGAACAATTGCTTCAACACAGTCTCAGCTTGCGCTCGGCAAACGAATACGCTGCACGCAAGCCCGTCAGACATTTGCCCGCTTCGTATCAGCAACAGCACGAACAGCAGCAGCAGCAACGTCGTAGTTTACAATTGAATTACAACAATAATCTAGTGACCACATCGACTTGTTGTAGTGCAAATAATAATTATTGTAGCAGCGCAACGGGTCAAAAGACAAGTGCCAGTACCGGTGGCAGCGGTGCCAAAGGTGTCGGAGTCGGCGGTGTTGCAATTGGTGCTGTTTTGCATAAACATCATCAAGCTAGCGGTGGCGGAGCGCACTTGAAAGCAACTACATCAGCTACAACAACCACTGCCAAAGTCATTCCACAACAACACCAGCAACAGCAGCAGCAGCAACAATCGGGCCAAAGCAACACAATCACGGCTGCAGCAACACGCAAACAACAGGCGTACTCCTGGTACGCTCCGGTCTACAGTGCGCTCGAGGAGGAACTGGAACAAGATTCTAGGGTGAGTAGAGACATAGTTTAGTTATTGTCGATTCAGCGAAAGAAACGCCTATAAAAATATAAAATTTTCATACCCACTCATCCCTGTCTTTACTAAATTTAAATCTTAAACTCATTTCGATTGAACTATGTACATTTAAAGGATGACGCAACAGACTCACATATTTGTAGTGAGGAAACCTTATTAACATAAGGAATTTGAAAATAAAACATACACCAACAATGAGCAGAGTTCCATTTTGTTAGGTAGCAAGTGTAAACTAGACTCGCGTTCTTTCGAGAGGAGTGTGAAGAATTGCTAATGAGAAGTATGCACAAATTCATAAGCGGTTAAAAACTTTGCTACAACAGAGAGCTCTACCAGTGGCTCTTGAGTGGCATTTCGGGAAGCACCACAACCAAGCAAACGCACATTTCTTAGCGCACTTCTGTTTGATTATAATTGATAGCAGAATAATAATACCTTCATATCCGCCAACCCGGAACCCACACGAAGAGTACATCCGCATGACGTACGGACTTAATTAATCAGTTGATTGTATTATATGAATATAAAGAATATTAATTTTAATAATTGATGTTATAACATCTTCCCTTATTTATTGAGAGAAAATAGTATAGCATTTTTTATTTAGTATAAAAAGCGAGTCGAAAATATTTTGATACACGAGCTGAAATGTTTTAGAATTAATCAAAAAGGGCGGAAATCGGCACTGTCAGTCATTGAGAAAAGTACTATTGCAAAAATTAAAGTAAATTAAGCTGAGTAATAATAATAATATTAATAATAATAAATTGCTCAGTGTTCGACCAAACTTTTCCTACCATTTGTAGTGTGCGTTTTTATATTCTACCACAAATGGAGAGACCTACAGACTCCAAACGGCAGATGTATTTTATGGAAAGCTTTTTCATGGTAGAAATACCCGCGGTGGTTTGCCATTGCCTCTCGAGAGGTGGCCGCTTTAGAAAAAAACTTTTTCTATGATTAAGATTTTGCTTGCCCTGACTGAGATTCGAACCTCGAACTCAACGTCAAATCAAGTTATAGCACGCACCGCTACCCACTCGACCACAGCAACCAAACAATAACAGTAAACAGCCAACATGATTTAATTTTGGCCTACTTTTAGGCGTGGTTATTATCGTAATATTATCACAGGGTACCTCAAAGTGAAAAACAAATTTAAATGGAAAATACACAAATATTTTCCGCTGGGTTAACGCAAATGTTACTCTTGTGTTTGTATACTATTTGGAGAAGGCGTAAGATTGAAGAGCTTCCCTATTTGTATACATCGTAAATACTATAAATAAAGTTATCTAGAAAAAAAGTATCGCACAATTAAACTAACAAGAATATAAAATTTCTAAATATGTACATATGTACATATGTGTACATATATTAACTTAATTAACATATACGAGTAAACGCCGACAGCTGAAAATTAAATAAAAAAAAACATCTTTAAATATATTTTTTGTGTGTCGAAAAATCCTGACAAAAAGATTTTGCGGCATAGTTTTAGGCGCAGTATATCGATGGCGGGCATTAGCTCCGAATGTGTAGCGATATGCCGCTAAGATCCCAGCTTCTAATCTCAGCCATGGCAAGTAAAATCTAAATCACAGAAAAAGTTTTTTTTCTACTATCGGTCGCTCCTCGGCAGGCAATGGCATGGAGTTTCTATCATGAAAAAGCTTCGCGGAGTAGGCATACACTTTTTTTTAAAGGCATTCCAGCATAACTTGATATATGTATGTATGAAATTTAAGGTCTCTGAGCAAATTAAGCGTTAAATCTGTAAATGTTTTTTCCAAAACTAGATCTCGAAAAAGAAGTAATATACATTTGTATGATAAATTGTTTTGTGCAGTTATATTTTCCAACACTTATGTATTTTGAAACAATATCGAAAAAAAATCATAACAAAAAATCATGATTCAATCTTGAGAAAAAATATAAACATCAGACATGAATCATGCATACATACATACATACATACTCACATACATACATAACTAAAAATCAACACAATTTTTTCAATGTCAAAATTACCGATTTCTTTGTTTCTCTTTTGTACGCTACTTGTAGGACTCCTCGCCAATCCACAATCTGGCCAATACAAAGAAACAACACCTCAACCACTACCAACACCATCGGTCCACACAAAACTCCTCGCCGGCGGTTGACAATGAGACTGTTGCGCTTTTAGAGACGCGCAACCACGTCAACATCCAGGCCCAGCTGCATGCACAGGCCAGCAGTCAATCCCATGTGGGTAAGGACGGCATTGGAATCACTGTTGGTGGGGGTGGGGGTGGAGTTTTTGGAGGCGGCATTGGTCGCGCACAACAGAAACATGGTGCTCAGGCGAAACGTTCAAATGGTAGCGGTCCACAAGCGCCAACAACATTACCACTGGCGCATGCACACAATGCGGCGCTGCAACATGAAATGGCGACCGGCGAGAGTGGTGGCGGAAGCGTTGCGCTACCAACTAACGCAGATCAGAATGCAGCGGTGCCGATAAATGGTTATGAAAGTGATAATGGTTTGGTGAGTTCCTTAAGTGGTACGCTGCCACCACGTAGACGCATAGAAAACTTTCTAAAATCGTTGGTGGGACGAAAGTCGTCTAGTGCGCGTAATAGTGGTAATTCGGGCAGCGGTGGCAATGTGGACACCGTCGCGACAGTGACATTGGCAACGCGCGCGGATAACATCGTATGTCAACAGCCTATGCCCGCCTCTCCAGAAATTACTATAACGGGTACGCCATCGGAACAAAATTTAGTGCTACTGCGCGACGCTTCGTTGCACGGACGTGAGTACAAGCAACCGCTGGCGTTGGCGCAAGAGCAACGCAAAAGCGATTGTGGTGGTGAAAAATTGATGGTGAATGGTGCGTTGCAAGGCAGCACGTCCTCGCTAAATGTAGTGCAACAAAAACTGTGGAATATGATGCGGCGCGAGGGCAGCGCAGCAAGTTTGTACAACGAAAAATCGCATTCGATAGTGCAGTACCGCGGCCTACGCAAGTGTGAAACGGTATTGGCATTGACGCGCCAAACTAACTCGTTGTGTTCACCAGTTTTCGGTGGCAGTACGGCGGCGCAAATGGGTGCAGGGGGCAAGTACGACAGCGGTGTGGCGCGACACAATAGCTGCAGCGCCTCTGGTGATGGTGGTGGATCAAGAGGAGCCAGCATCGGCATGCGTCGCACACACACGACTGGCAGTGGCATTTTTAGCTCAAGCGGCGTCGAGCAAATACGACCATTGAATCGGCTGCGCAACAGCGTAACGAGCATCAATGCCGCAGCAACCTGCTCGCGCTGCTCTAGTCTACTCTCACTGGCCGCATCGGGATCGCGTTACTCGCTCAATGTAGCAACGAATGGCAGTGCGAACGGGTTTGTGCAAGCGCACACCGCACAAATGCCTACATCCGCATCACAACATCAGCTGCAAGCGCTTGCGGCAACGCTCGAATGCAAGCCGCCGCCGCACTCATCACAACAACACCAGCAGCAACGCGAACGTAAAATAAGTAATGTAAGCAGTAGTCAGTTAAATAGTAATTGTAATATATTAGCTAGTAATCGGAACGCTGATGCGCACGCCGTGGAACAAAGCGCCAGCGGCGGTGGCAACAGCAGTGGTAATTGTTCCCGTAAGAGCTCGGCTGGCGCGGCGAGCACGCACAGCGCGAGTAGCATCACACCGCCGTCCAATTTGACCACGGCAACGCTCACATCTAGCATAACATCCCCGCACGAGAGCACACCCACCACACCAACAGCAACAGCAACAGCAACAGCAGCAGTAGCAGCAGCGGCTGTAGTAAGCTTAATCGCACCAGACACACTTATAGTCACACCCACCGCCAACTGTCCGCATCCGCAAACAGCAATGTCTTCATACGCAAGCACCAGCAACAGCAACACCTCAGGCATACTCGTCGACCTGCCATCGTCACCGACATCTGCCGCCTACTCAGCAAGTACGCCATGCACCTCCGCTTCCTGTTCGTCAGCTACAACGCCCGCACCTGCGCCCGCGCCCGCGCCTACTTACGCGTTGCCAACAACATCGCAAACATATCCCTTTACCATAACCTCGCTGCTGGCAATGACAAAAACGACGATGGCACGCGATGGCGGGCGGTATGCTGTTGGCGGTGATGGTGACGCAAATAATGATGCCGCTCTAACATTAACAATGTCGTCGGCGGGTGATACGTCTTTGGTGGATGGCAGGATTTATGCGCCCTATGCAACAACACCAGCGCCAATGACTCAATCGATGAGGCGCTTTGAGTCATTCACCTGCAAGCTTTGTCTGATTGAAGTGGAGACGATGGAGGAGGCGACAACGTTGCAGCAATGCGGTTGTGAATTTTGCACTGAGGTACGTACATACTTACAAAGAAATGATTTACTAGGAAATATTTTCACCAAATTAAGGAATCTGCTAAGAAAGGTATTTCTTAGAATTTTGTTTTTAAAAAGAATCTCCTTCATCTCTTATAATAATTCGTTTAGAGGCAAAACGGTGTCCGTATTGTGCTATATTTCGGGCCTTTTTCAACTAAATAGCTTCTTGAAGCAGAGTAGACTTAAGGTCAACCCAACCAAGATCGAATTATACTGTATAAGAGAAAATACAATGTACCGATTTTTCAGCCTCCCTCTTTTAAACAGTAGAGGTTTACGAATCTGAACCTTACAAGACGAGGATCAGGAAAGGTTTTGCCGTCTTCGTCTTCTCGTAAAATATAAAGTATGCATCAGCTGTCCGACCCAACCTTTTCAATAGAGTCATAGCTTTAGAAAAGAGGAAATTTTTTGTTACATTTTTGTTTGGATATGAGTAAAAATTGGTAAAATTCTATTGTGTTCCGAGCTCAAACTCGATATTATTTTACCGCCAGCAATCTCATATGGCTCATTTGTCTACACACGCACATACAAACGGACACACAAGATCATAAAAGCTTTTAACTTCCACCCAGCAAACAATCATAATTCAATTATAAAAGGTTAGGTAAATAATGACATTCGAATTTTGACACTCCCTTATAAAGGGTTGTTTGACGTAGTATGGAAAACGGGTTAGAAATTTGTTCCCTCTTTTAAAATGTAAATAATTAGTAGTAAAATGTTATTGATTTTTTAACTAGAAATTTCGAAGGCATTTCATTTAAATTAAGAAATACAATAGCTACGCTAACAAAATATAATTATGTACTTATTGGTAATTTTTTTTTTAAATTTTTTTCAGCGAATAAATTTTCAATAAATAAATTCGATTGATCATAAAACATTATCTTGAAATATTTAAGTTATTTATTCGCTTTATTCCTTTTATTTACATACATATGTATATGTATATCATTGACATCAGGATAGTTCTTAATATGATGAAAACCATAATAATTCGAAATTTAAAAAAGAGAATCTTTATATTATATGCAAGAAAAATTAATCAAACTTCATAACTTAAAAATTTAGTTCTTAAAAATTTATGTTTTTGGATGATTATCACATTATGTCACATTATTTTAAATTTAATTAAATCTATTCCGTCTAAAATTTACAAAAATTTCCACTCCGTCACATCGAATTTATATGCGTGCGAAAAGCATTCAATGGAAAAGCGCGTCATTTATACACACTTACATGAAATAATTACGATACGGGGTCAGTCTTGTAATTAGAAAAAAAAGGCTGTCTTTAAAAGCCGGATTTGAACTTGCCCGGTAGTTTTTGGTATTAAAAAGTTTTGAGGTTACTGCTCTTTTTATTTTTAAGAAACAACGCGGTTTGGATGCTAAGGGAGCCGTTTGACAAAGAGTGAGGGAGCTAGCTGCTTAGTTACCAAACCAAACCTTTAATTATTTAATCATGGCAAGCAATTAGGTTTGATAAACATTTGAGAATGATTTCATACGAGTATCAAGGCACTTTCTCAAATGTCAAACGTTTAAAAATTATTTGATATACATATACATATTTGAAATATACAGTCTTATTTATTAAATGAAAAGCTTGTGTATTTCATATTTTTATTTCGCGATATGTGTACATACATAAGTGTCAAATGAAAGAAACAATTAAGATAAAGTAATTCTATATATATGTATAAAGCAGCTCACAAATGTAACTTTTTAAATTATAAATTCACATTTCAAAAAAGTAATAATACATTTACATTGAGCCCAAATGCACATTTCGAACGAGTCATTTCATGACCGTTTATATTGTCTTATTCGCATTTCCTCTGACAATTCATTTGAAACATCTTTCTTGTACGAGGTCTGATTGATAAGTCAGTAACTTTTTGAATTTTCCCACGCAGAAACTAATAGTATCTATTAGTGACTTCTGTCAAATTTTGAGCAAACTGTGTAATTTAGTTTATGCTTGATAGACATTGAAAACAGATAACCTATTGACTTCTGACAAAAACTACGTATGCTGTTTAAGCATTAATGTTTACGTAGTAAACCCAACACCAAAACCAAGGACACTACTCCATCAATTTTAATGGTTAGGAAGTTATTTACTGAATTCCGTTGTGGTCGTATCAGCACAAGTGACGCCCAACGTTCAGGTCATCCAAAAGCGGTCCTACACCAGAAACTGTCGCGATGCGGCTGTGAACAGGTACATCACATTTTATACGAATGTTTGGAAACTAGAAGAACGCTGGACTAAGTGTATACAGTTTAAAGGATATCGTGTTGAGGAATAAAACCCTTTTTTCACCAAAAAAAAAAATATGTTTTATTCAAAATGTTACCGACTTATCAAACCGCCCTCTTATTAATTGTGTTGAAAATCAATTGTGAGTGCCAAAAACTAGTCAAATCAAAATATGTCACGTTGGAACGCATTTCGTTCGGGATTTTGTTCAAATGCGTTAAAATGAGTCATTTCGGCACTGAAAATTTGTATGTAGAAATTCGTGATTTGGCTTCGCATTTGAGATTTTATAACCAAATGCGTCATTTCAATGTAAATGTATTATACAATAAATGTATTTGTTTACATATTAAACAGTCTTGTTCGTTTTTTAATATTTTTTCTTGAAAAAACGAGTGTTTGCATGCTGGAAAAAGGAAATGCTATGGATATAACGAACTATGTGGATACTTCGTCAAAAAAAGGCTGAACAATTAAAAAAAAAACATAAATTTTTGAAATAGAGTTTAATTTTCAAATGAAATTACTTTTTAAGGCCGTTGTCGCGCTAAGTCATCTAGCTGACATTTTGGTTTCTGTTACCTTCCAATACAAATGTTGAGCGGCCTCCTGCGAGTTCTGGCTAGATAGCTCCACTCTGCGCAAACATCAAATTCACCTTTTGTATGTACTTTTAATTTTTTTCCCGTTCATTGTTATCTCTTTTCAATTAAAATTCATTTTATTCTTGCATTTTTTGATTTAACTGCGCATTTCTATTCACATAAATTTGAGAGATCATGAATAATAATTAAAAGCAAAATGTATGGCATATTATGACATCAATCTCAAATGAATATCAAATGTAAGTTTTTCTCAAACGTTTGAAAATGTGTTTGCTGGGTACTGGTCTAATCGCTGGTTATGCAGTTGGATACACGATTTAACTCAAACCACCTTACAAATGCCAAATTGTGCTTGTTTGTTTGCTTAGCTATCACTCGAATTTCGCCTATTTGACTCATTGTACGTTTCTACCTAAATACATATAAATGTATATACATACATATATGTATGTATACATGTTTGCAGAAGTATTCTCTCTCTCTCACTCTCAAATTTATGTGAACATGTGAACCTGTGGCTTCTTATGGATTTAAGGAGTACATTCCGTTTATTTTTGTGAGTGCTAAGCATACAAATAGCGCAACTGCAGTTGGCAACGCTGGTTGGGATATTACCTTTTGCACACCTTTACACACACACACAAAAAACTATATATGTATATATATATGTATGTATGTATGTACATACATATGTATGTATCTGTGCTTACAAATGTTTGCACATATAATTGTGTGTAGCAGCAACATATGCTAAGCACTCGTGAATTGTTGATGCCTTTCAACAATCCATCGTTTATACTTTTTTCTCATTTCTAATGCCGCAGGCTTTGTGTGACATTAATTGCTCTTCCAGGTGCAATTAAATATGAATTTGATTGTGTAGCTCTCAGCATTTTCATTTTGTGTCATTTCGGGGATTTTCCTGCTCAGCACTTTGGCTTATAACTGTTTACTCATAGTTTATGTTTGTGTGTGTGCGTGTGTGTGGCAATTTCATTGCAATTTAATTTGGTGTAAATCGTTTGTTAGTTGGTTATGTCAAGCTATTGTATTTCATTATAGATTTGAAATGAATAGCAAGCTTTGATGGTGTATTATAAGTACATCAATCGTTTCCTTTGTGACATCTTAAGTTATGATAAAGTGTTAATAAAGGGTTAACAATGACATTTGCTCATCAAACTCAAGCGCTTGGGTCAATTTATTGTCTTATATTTATAATATTTAAAGGCATTGTCCAAGTAAATTTATCGGCAAAGTGCTTCTAGTAAAATGATTTTGTCCGTTTGAAATTTTCAGTTGAAGACTATCTGCATATATTATAATATTTTGTTATTCATATAATCACTCGAGTAAACAAAGAAGCAGGTGATCTATACAAATTAAAATATTATATTTAATTGTGCTTTCTGCGATTAATGACGAGTGCTCCGATAAAAGTGCAAGATTTGGATATATCAATGTATATTGGATATTTAAAACGTTCGCTATGCCATTTCTCTTGTAAGCAGTAATCATATGGCGGCCTACTTTAGACAAAGAGCTTAACCGCAAAGTAAATACTCACTTAACAAATGCTTAGTAAAATCTGTATAAGGGCAGCGCCTCTACGCCTGAGATATTCATCACAGTAGCAATCTTGAACACAGGAACAGTTTCGTATATTAATTTGATTAAGTGTACCTGTAGCACGAAACTTAGCTCGGTGTTTACAAAATTTGTAATTAAAATATGTGTGACAATCTTGTCTAAAACGATATACCTTTAAAATTTTTAGTACGCACTCATCGTTTGCGACAATTTAACTAATTTTTCATATAGAAGATTTTTTTTTGTAATTATAAATTCACAATTTGGGGCTGATCCAGTAAAATAATTATTATAAATTTAATTTTTTAACCAAAACTATATTAGAACATAAATCTAAAGTTCATGCTTTGAATGAACCTTAAAAAAAATTCCAAAAATTTTCATCAAAAATTGTGTATCTAATGTTTTGTTGACACTTTTGAAAATGCTCGAAGTATCAACGCCTCTGCTGGAAGACGGTCAGCATTTCAATTGCCTTAGTTTTTCGCTCCATGGTCAATTTTACCTATTATATGAAAAAAAAATGCGTTTTGCAAAATAAACACAACTTTTTAATGACTGCCCATTTGGCAACCTTTTTGCAAAAAACTTAACCATTGGCGACCATGGGGTATGCACGGAACATTCTTTCATATATGGTTTTGTTAAAAAATTTGAATGCACAATTTTCTTATTAATAATAAAAATATTATTTAGTAATAAAGACCATTTAGGTTAGGTTAGAGCGGTTGTCATTTTAGACACACTTAGGCTCATGGCCCATTGTGATGCCGCATTTGGGTTGTAACTCCCCACGAAGGAACCACCCCCTAAAACCAATTGGTGCTTCGAAGGAACTTAAGGAGATCTCTTATTTCAATATCTCTAAGCTCTTCCAGGTCGTTGAAGAACTGTCTGCCCAGAGTGGAGAGTCCTCTTCGGGATAGAGCAGGACATTGGCACAGAAGGTGCACGATAGTCTCTTCCTCTTCCTCGTCGTGACAGCTTCTACAGAAGTCGTGCAGTCTCAGCCCTAATCGGAAGGCGTGTTTGCCTATAAGACAGTGTCCTGTTATGACCGATATTATCATGCTCAAGTCGTGTTTATTCATGCTTAGTAGTTGCCCTGTGCGTCTTGCGCTAAGAGCCGCCCACAGTTGCTTCGATATTTTGCAGGTTGTTTCCTGCCGCCATCTATCGTTCGATGATTTTGTAAACCTTTCGGCTATACGAAGCTTGCATGTTTGCAAGGGTATTCCTAGTTCATCTTCTATATCTTCGGTCGAGAGCCCAGTACCGAGTCGGGCTAGCTCGTCGGCCTTACAGTTTCCCTCTATTCCGCTGTGGCCTGGGACCCATGTCACCCTCAGGCGAAATGACTCAGCCATCTCGTTAAGAGATGCGCGGCATTTCATAGCCACAATGGAGGTCGTTGATTGTTTTGTGAGAGATTTTATTGCCGCCTGGCTGTCAGTGAAAATGTAGATATCAATCTCGGGTATCGTATCACACTTTACCAGTTGTGTGGCCTTGTATATCGCCATCAGTTCCGCCTGAAAGACGCTACAGTGGTCCGGAAGACGGAAGCTATAAGAGATCCCCAGATGACGGGAATATACACCTCCACCAACCTTCCCCTCAAGCTTAGATCCATCTGTGTATACATGGATGGACTCGCTATTTCCAACTGCGTTCAGTTTCCACTCTTCCTTTGAAGGTAGGAGGGTCGTAAACGCCGTAGTGAGGGTAGCGGGCGGAAGAGCATAATCCACCAGACCAGGAAGCTCCGAGAATTCCGCTAGTATCTTGCCGTGACTGTAGGTACAGTTTGACCATTTCTTCAGGGTGTTCAAGCGTATCGCCGTAGCACTTGCTACCTGTTTGGCATGCAGGTCTACCGGAAGTAGATTTAGTACGGTATATAGTGACTTCGATGCCGTTGTTTTCATCGCACCAGTTATGAGAATGGACGCCAGTCTCTGAACTTTATCCATCATTTTAAAGTTTACACCTTTCTGGAGGGAATCCCACCATACTACTATGCCGTAACATAGGATCGGCCTAATCACCGCTGTGTATAGCCAGTATATAATTCTTGGTTGCATTCCCCACTTTTTCCCAATTGTCCTGTTGCAGGAGTAGAGAGCTATTGTCGCTTTACGCACTCTGTCTTGGATGTTCGACTTCCAGTTAAGCTTCCTGTCCAAAATCAGTCCCAGATATTTAGTCTGTTCCTTTACTACGAGGGTGTTTCCCCCTAGAGTTATTTGTCCGAGATCTGGTGTCTTGTGCTTTCTAGAAAAGAGCACCAGGTCCGTCTTTGATGCATTTACTCCAAGTCCTCGGCTACTGCACCACAGAGTTAAGATATTTAACGATCTTTGAAGCAGGTCCGTTGTTGTGGAGAGGTGTTTGCCTGAGATTGCTATGACGATATCATCAGCGTATGCAATTATTTTGCATGCTGCGCGGTGGTAAGTCCACTGCCAATATTATCTCTAATATGCTCGTCCAGTAGCCGTTCAAACGATTTGAGTAAGAAGGACGATAAACTAATTCTAAAGTCTTTCGGTCTCGTATGGGTTGTTCTTCCTCCTTTAGGAATGAAGACTACTTTTACCTCTTCCCATCTCCGTGGTATGCGGCTATACCGTAACACCGCCTCATAGACGTGTACGAGTATAGGCGCAATTAGCTCCGAAGTGTTCTGTAGGTCGGCAGGAATGATCCCGTCTAGTCCAGGGGATTTAAAGGGCTGAAAACTGCCAAAGGCTCGTTTTATTTTCCCTTCGGTTATAGCGAGCATGGAGAAATCATTATTGTTCTCAGACCGAGTACAAGCTATGTTGACTCTGTTATCCAAGCACCCTGGAAAGTGTGTTTGCATTAGTAGTTCTAATGTTTCACCGCTGTTTGTTGTCCAATCTCCGTCATCCTTTATGAGATAGCTTATGTTGCTTGGACTCATCGACAGTACTTTCCTTAGTCTGCTAGCTTCCGAAGTGCTTTCTATCCCCTGACAGAAGTCTCTCCAGGAGGATTGTTTAGCACTTCTTACTGCATACTTAAAGCGTCGTTGACTATCCTTAAATTCATTCCAGGAGTTTGTTAACTTGGCCCGGTTGAATTTTGTTCTGCATTCTTTTCGAAGACTTGCAATTTCAGTCGACCACCATGGAGGTTTCGATTTCTTACTCGCTGCCCTTGCGGGACAGGCTTCCTTGACGGCCCGTTGGTAGGCTTTAGTTACATCGTCTACGACTTTGTCCAGTTGATGCTCTGAGTCTATTTGGCAATTTAAGCTATTAATATTGTTGGAAAAGGTTGCTTTAAACTTTTCCCACCTGGTTTTTCTTCGGTTTAGGAACGGTTTTCGCTCTTTTACCGGTATAGATAAATTATAGATCACATACATATGATCCGAGAGTGAAGACTCTTTCGAGACTTTCCAGTCATGCAGAAGTTCTGCCCCCTTCCCATTAACACATGTAATGTCTAGGACTTCCCTCCTATTTGAAGTAACGAACGTGGGAGTATCTCCTACATTGCTAACCTGTAAGTTATTGCACATAATGAATTCAAAGATTGACTCACCCCGTTCATTTGTGTCTGAGCTACCCCAGATATGATGATGTGCATTTGCATCTGCTCCAATGATTAGCGGGGTGCCGCGCTTGGAAGCTTCCGTTACCGCATCTTTTATTGGCTGGGGTGGAGGTGGTATTTCCGCGTCGTGCGCCATGTATGAGGACGCCAGCCAAACTGTCCTGCCTTCAGACTCCACTGCCACGACAACATTGTCCGCATCACTGAACTGTATTAAAAGAAACGCATTAATACACTTTCTTATCAATATGCACGACCTGGGTTTACCTTTGTCAGTAACATAGATTAATTTGTATTCCTTACTGCTCAGTCCGCACACCCGATCTTTTACGACCCAAGGTTCTTGGATGAGCGCGACGTCCTCTACTCTTTCAGTGAGACGGAGGACTAGTGCGGCCGAGGCCGCCTTGCTGTGGTGAAGATTAATTTGTATTATCCCCACCATCAGCAGTGTTGGGTGCTTCTCTCCACCCGACTATGGTCTGGTTGGCGTCCTCCTCATCGGATATGGGAGGGAGCTCCCCTGTCTCCTCCTCCATTACAGTGTCGGAGAGGTCAGAGAAGTCTCCCAGCCCTTCTTCCAAACTAACTCTTCTGAAGAGTTCGCCCACCATACCAGAGTTGGATGCTGCGTCGTCCTCTAGGACATTTTCCGCCGCCTCTGAATTCTCAGCCAGGTTTGTCTTCATTGACACATCCTGACGATAAATGTGAAGATTCAACGCTTGGAAGCCATAGTTGATCTTCCACCTCTGGTTCGCAAGCGGTGCTATTGATTCCTCATTGAGGACTATTACCGCTAACCTGCGCCTACCATCCACTTCACCGATCTTGGCTACCTTCCAGTCGTGGGTGGGTAGCTCTGGATTGCCCAGTTGGATTAGCTCCAGCACTTCCTTTGGGTCGGTGTGGAACTCTGGAATCCAGGCTCTTGATCGGGGCCTGTTCGGAATGTCCTCCCGACGAACCACATCGAGGCGCGCTCCTTCCCAGAGTTCGTCTACACGACTTATTGCCAGCGTATATAGATCCACTGACCTTTGATCGGCGCACCTTATCATTTTGACGCGAGAGTGAAACCATCCCGCATCCGCGCAGCTAGGAGGTGGTCCTGGGTTTTCTTCCAGGATGCCTCTGTACACCGTCCAGAGTTTCCTGTTCACCAGCTCCCAATTCTGCGGTGTAATCGCTCCATCAGGGGAACTGCGATCTATTACCGCTCTCTCAAACGCTTCCTTTGCCACATCAGCAAAGGATCTAGCCGGTTGCTCTCTCATAGCTAGAGAGGGGGACGTTTTCGTCCTCTTCGGGTCTGACCCCTCCTCTCTCGAGTTCTTTCGCTTTCCCTGTGGAACCTCGATCTTTACCTTTGCGCGGTGTTCAGCCATGAAAGTTTCAGCCCATTTCTTGGAGCCCAGCTCCTCTTTGGAGAGTTCCTCTTCTTTGACTTCCCTCAGTCTCTCCAGGATCCTGAGGGCTGACCGTTTCGTGCGGTAGTATCTCTCAGACGCGCTGATTGACTTCCGGGGATGGCTACAATCCGGGGTCACATCAGAGTCAGAGGGGCGCGCATCGGCGGCCGCTGGCTTAGCCATGCGGACCGATGTCGCCGACGCCTTTTTAAGGATAGCACCTTCCGGTGCCTTTGTGCCTCCTGGAGTGGCAGGGATAGCAGAGGAGCTAGCTTGTCTTTTGACAGGGCTGCTCTTGCTTCCCGAAGACCTATCAGCGAGGTTGGGTCTTTTGCCGGAATTCAAGGAACTTGCGTCACTAACTTGTCTAATGACAGAGTTAGGGCGCTTCCCGGCAGATAACCTCGATGCCGTAGAGGCAGTCCCCGAAGGGATGGAGCGTGCGCTTGGCCCTGGCTTAGCCACAGGCTTAACACCGCTGACAAGTTTGGTCTTGTCCGCAGACAGACCTGACCTTCCTGAAGGGTTGGGTCCAGATTTTGGGGGTTCTCGGTTATCCGAGGCAGGTTTTTTATTAGTTTCCATTTTTTCATGAACGTCCACACTGCTCGTCAAGGCGAGCGCGGCAGACTAGTATTTTTAGGGGGGGAAAGGGAGTGGTCGACCAGGGCAGTCCCCTCTGCCAAGGCAAGGTCGTTCTACCTCCTGAGGTGACCCTGTTTCAGGAGGGCGCCGTTAAAAGACAGCCGGATACCCCTGGCTGCCAACCATCCAATGGGCACGGTGTCGCATAACACCCTGGATTAGGGGGGGAAAGATCGTCGGTGCGGTACTCTTCGCATGATGATTGGAGGTCCGGCTCCCGCGGGAACGGAAGGACGGTCAACCAAACACCATACCAAGCTTCCCTCTTAGTTCGTGTTGGGTTAATGACCTTTTTTAGAGGAAGTTAACCCACCACTTAAGCCTCATCCCCACGGCAAGGAGACCAACATGATGAGGACCATTTATATAGTGAACATTTTTGAAAAAATGTTGCCAATTTTAACAAATTTCAAACAACATTTATTGTTTATTTATTTAAAGAACAGCTAATGATATCTGAAACCAACTAATCGTTTTTTGACAAGCGTGTGGCAACTTCGTTTTGAAAAAAAAAACTAACTATTTTAAAAATTTTAATTATACGCAAAATAAAAGAGGCCTTAATATTGTACGTTACTATGCTTGAAAATCATTCGACCCAAACCGTTTGAAATAAAACTTTTTTCTTAAAATAATTCATAGCAGTATGAATAGTGTGTATTGAAAAAACCTGGATATCTTTAAAACTAATAGAATTTTCCATTGATGTTTTACCATTATTTAAAGTATTTTGTATGGAAGAAATTTCGAAAAATGTTTAAAGTCAACTGTAATTTGTAGCTACTGCTTAATCTCATTTTATTATTCCAAAAATTTAATGGCATGTAAAAATCCATGGCTTGATATTTTCCAAAAATTTTAAATTTTAGTAAAATTTCAGCAAAATTTGAAATTTTTTTTTAGCGTTCACATCCCTTCTTCCGACTGTTATTGCGATAGCATCTAGATATTTTACTTAGTACCACTTACAATTTAATTCACTTACTTTTACTTCTTTCGCATTCAAGCGCATTACCCGAACTAAAGTTAAATCTCTAACTAATACTTAAAGTTTCAAAAACTTGAACAACACTTGATTGATTTTCTCATTAAACTTTACCAATATTACTTACGTTTCCATTTATAACTAACGCAAATTGCAATCGGGGAAAGCAATCAACTTGCCAGAATGCACCTTGCATTCATAAGTAGATAGAAATGCCAACAAAGTAGTAGTTAGTAACCAAAGCTAAGCTAAGCAACTGAGCAAGAGTGACCGAAGCATGCCACCACATAACACACACAAACACACTTACATACATATGTAAGTATCACATTCCCTCTCATCGGCGCCGCATCAACAACATTACAAGAACTACCGTCCAAGTAGTCAAGTCACGCTTTTACCTGCACGCAATCACCACCGATTCTACCAATCGCTTCGCCTAGGTAAACACCCGCCAACCGCCGGACTGCCGCTCAACATTTGTGGTACGCCGAGTGAGGCAACATCTGCTTGCAACGCTGCGACCGAGCAATTGCAATGCATTTCACACTCGAAATTGAAGCAATAAAATGCTACTTAAGCGATTTCTTTTATAAGGCGAAATATAAAAAATATCAATGAGAAATTCTTATGTTTCTCATGAATGAAAAGCCACAATGCCAAACCATCCGTTCCGCCGAAGAGTTGTTGTTGCGCAGGCGCACGCATGGCACGCAAAGAATTGTTACATAGCAAATATTTGTAGAATGTCGCAGTCAAGCAGTCAGCATTATATTTTACCCGTCTAAAAATGTTCTCTGCTTCAAGTTTGATGCGCTGTGCCATGGACATACATAGATTGCACATAGTATGCGTGTATGTGGCGTGTGAGCAGATTCATGTTGCATTCTTTATTGAATTGTTATTTTTATGTGGCAATAAAATGTGCTGGAGAATGTGTTAGTCAAAAGTTTCATCTTTATCAAGTAGAGCAAAAATTTTAAGTCAGAAATGCAGAAATAAAAAACCTTTATAATAAAAATACTACTTGTACGAGTACTGTGAAAAAAAAGAATGCCAATTACTTTTAAATAGATCTCATATTTATTCTTTGAATTTTTTGAAAATTGCTTATGAAACATTTAAACAAAAAAAATTTATATTTTAAAATTCTCACGTACCCTTTTTCCGTGATCCCATCGAGCTGAATTTTTGCAGGCAGTCTCGTGGAAATGTCTGTATCACGTCAAATTAAAAAAAAAAATTGATTTTTATCAATTCTCAGATTTTCCTGAATTTTTTTTGTGCGCACAACCCATTGCTTATGTTCCTTACTTGTGGTATACTCCGGAAGTCGTGTGCGACTATTGCTATAGAAATTTATGCAAGTTTACTGATGGAAGGTCAACAATGAAGTACGCTGCACCAACAATTTGGCTACCACGTACGGAGCACTGCAATGAATTGTGCTACTTTTGCGTAACTTTTACTCAAACTAAGTGAACTTGGGACTGCAGTGCCGCATTTAGTAACGCAAGCCGACTTCAATTACCTTGTACGAGACGGAAATTTGTCGAGGAGAACAGCGGAACTCTTGGCATCACGCTTTAAGCAGTGGAATATTCGCCGTAGCACTATTCCATATAACGAATTTTTTTAATTGGCTTATTGTTATGATATTGATTCGATGTTTGCAAAAATTGGTTACCCTCATATTTCAGAGGAGTGGCGACTTTTTAGTCGTGCTGCTTCATTTCGGTAACAAACATCCAGCTGTCCCGATCGATGGCCACAATCCTCAAAGAAACATACGAAGGGCATGGACTTAATCTTATAGCTGATAAAGTAACAAGAGCATAATTGGAAAATATGCTGCGATTTGAAAGTGGTCGGATTACTCATGAGTGTTAAGCGTGGATTTCCAACCCACCAGTGCTTTTTGTGTACATGGGAAGGTCGCAAAAGAGATCAGCATTACACTGAATTTAAGTGGAAGCCGCGAACATGCTACAAAGTAGGCGTAGAAAGTATAGAAAATCTACCATTGGTGCAGCCATCTCAAATCATTTTGCCACGACTACACATTAAGCTCGGTCTCGTATCAAATTTTGTTAAAAAACTGGTTCTTGAGGGCGAGGCGATTGCAAGTTTGCGCAAAATTTTTCCCAAATTGAGCGGCGCAAAGATTCATGCAGGTATTTTTTTAAGAAGGCATTCAGTAACTTTATTTTTTTTAATGATGTGTAGGATTTAAGGTGTTTTCAATGGTTCGAAGATAAAAAAATAGTTGCAAGTTATGAATTTTCATCAAAATTGAATGCTATCGAGAACAACGTGCATGGAAAGGCATACTAATGTCGCTAAAGATCCATTTCCTTCACAATCATTTAGATTTTTTCCCTGATGATTTAGGAGCTTGTAGCGATGAGCATGGCGAAAGGTTCCATCAGGACATTGCGGCTATTGAAAAGCGCTTTAAAGGACAAGCCATTACGCAAATGCTTGGTGAATACTGTTGGTCGATTTGTCGCGATACTGCCACAAATGCTTACAAACGCAAAAATAAAAGGCATAAGTTTCTTTAAAAGCATTGAAATTTTTAATGTAACAATTTTTAATTTTAATATAATAAAATGAATAAAAAAATTCGGTTTTTGAATGAGCTGAAACCGTTACAAAAAACCGATAACCATTTTTCAAAAAAAAAATTCAGGAAAATCTGAGAATTAATAAAAATCTATTTTTTTTTTAATTTGACGAGATACAGACATTTCCACGAGTCTGCCTGCAAAAATTCAGCTCGATTGGATCACGGAAAAAGGGTAAAAAATCGATCCAAAGTCTTTCACACAGGCGGACAGACGGACACTACGAGCTTTATTCTTTATATATAAAAAAAAAATTCTGACGTGTACATTAAAATCGCCGATACACGTGTATTTTTATTTTTTCTCCCCTTTCCGAAAAAGTATATTTGGTTCATAGGACAGAAGTAAAGCTCGTTTTTGTAACGCAGTATTAGCAGATTTTTCTTAACTCGCGTATTGTTACAGGTTATGAAAACGAAGCAATAACGCTGTACTACAAAAAAAAGGGTCCGATCGCATATTCTGATTGACGGAGCAAAATAAAATATTCAATTATTCGTGGTTTGATAGTTAACGTCCTAGTGTTTTTTCCTATGGAGGAAGGTCAAAGAGTCCCCATTTTGGCACATCGCTATGATAACAAATATTGCGGTCCTCATATTTCTAGATATACGATAAGTTCAGCATGTCTATGAGTAACCTCGCGGAGAATATTTTAATGGAATCTTTTAACCCACTTACTCCCCTTGTTTTCTCAATAATCAGGGGCTAGTTGTTCTGTATGATTTATTTCTACAGCTCAACCGACATGAAGGCCATTTCCATTTAACGAACGGATCTCCTAAAATTTAGATTTAGATCCTTTCCTCGTGTATTCGCATGCTGTATAAGCTGAAAGGTTTTTTAGACTTGAGAGTCGTAATCACAGCTTCCTTGTTCACAACCAAGGGGAGTTTTGAAAAGTGATACTCGCCATATTTTCAGTCAAGTCAATGCTGATGCTTCCAGTTTGAACAAACTTTACTAGTTTCAATATACCAGTGCCCATATTGTATCACATATTAGGAATTAAATAGGAAACAACATTTATAAAAGAAAATAAAAAAATTATTATAGTAGAAATAATTTGTTTGTGTCATATACATATGTATAATTGTTAATTTTAGATTTATATTATTAAATTATTTGCTTTATAATAATCAGCGAGATAAACTTCTTTAAGTCTTTTTATTTTTTGTTTTGAGACTTTTATTAAAAAATGGTAAAATTTAGTATGTATTAGGAGGTGGCACTCGTTACTATTTCGATAAAATTCATGACCATTTTGAGACTATTTTAGGTTAAATTAGGACTTTTCAGAAACATTGTGAGCCTAAGAAGTTTTTCTCGGTGATAACTATTTTAACATTAATTATAAAAGTTTCAAATTAAAAGTATTCACTTACCTTTATACTTCTTACGAAAATTTGCAAAATCTTTTTTTTTTAAACCCACTAATTACTCGTCTGAGTCCAACAATCACAATTGGCTAGGTTACAGAGTGCATTTTTAAATGAACAGAAGTGATAAGATCGTCTGCCAAATAAAAAATTCATTACTATGCTCCCAAAACAAAAAGGAATGATTTTGATTATTGATAAACTTCTCTCCTATTTCCCAAATTATTTATTTTAAGAAAATTTCTCATTTTTTCAAAAAGTAAACTATGGTGCAACCCAAGCAGGACTTTTGATTATGGGCGTAACTATTTGGCATTTTGTTTATCTCCAAATAAGCAATATTGTTATGCCAGACAAGAGAGTTTTTTTTGGAATTTGGTTGTATATGCTGTCGATAGCTCTTCATAAACGCCAAATGACAGATAATAGACAACCCTAGTGTTTACTCAATAGTATTTTATTAATATGGGAACTTGAATTGACCCTGATATTCAGGAACTTAGTCTCACGCATATTGTCTTAAGAACAAGTCACGTAGTGCCTGACCGCTCCTTTGGTTCATTCAGATTTTTAACTGCTTTGCGTACATGTTTTGCTCGAAAATTAATTTTAATTGAATTGGGTAAATAGAGTACCATCAAGGATTGAAAATGTATTGCTCTTCAAAAGATGCCCATCACGCCAACAAAGCGAGCACTGGAAAGCATAACATGGGAAACCGCAATTTTGTTCAGCCTGAGATCGTTCGGAGGAGCTTCGGCTCATAAGGTCGCAATCTTCGATTTCGGTATTTATTTTCATAGGACACTGGCCAATTTGAATAATTTACGATGCAACTATTTAGAGTGTAATAAGATTGAATCATTTCAAAAACTCCCTGACTGAGGTCTACTCACCTTGGTTCCCTATAAGAAGTTCCTTGTATTTTTATCCTACACTTGAGGGTTTGTCGAACTGTCAAAATTGTACACTATAGCAAACACACATATCCTTAAAACTGATAACCTTCAACTTTAAGACACATATACATTTATTCGGGGTCGTTGTGTGCATAGTTGTCTATCAATCTTCCCTTCACCTTGACTTAAGATTACTATATGTTCGGCAAGCCGCTTAACTTCAAGTACATACAAAATGAAGACTACTTTCAAATTTATTAGTTCCATACAAAGCCGACAATATGTGAATGCTTTTAACACCAAAATACTGAAAAACAATGCTGCAAACACATTCCATATATATTTATTAACACAATTTGTGCCACAACACTGCTGCCAACGCCTTTATTTGGCGCTTTAAAAATTATGTGTTGCAACAGCAAAGCACAAAACAACGAAACTGAAATTAAACAAAACAAATGGCATATGCAACATGCAACCGCTGCGAAGCACAAAGCATATTTGCAACAAACTTATATAGCCACATATAAGTACTCGTATTTACAAAAGACTGTTACCCTACACTGAATTATGCAGCAAAGGAAGGTGGTGGTCGGCGCATTCAACTAGCTTTGAAAATGGGCTGGGCTTTAGAAGAGAACAGCATGGCTCCTGACAGGTTGCTACCTCCTGGCAGCTGTCTGCCTAAGCAGTCAGCAAAACTAATTTCCTACACCTAATTCCACAACAGATTTGGTTGTACGCCATAAATAAATTAACGCACTGGCGCCCAGCAGGTGGTGGACCAAGTCAACGTGTCTTGCTGCTTACACTGCACCTGCTGAGGGCGACTTTTCAAGCTGACTTACTTTTGGTGGAGTATTGCGAATGCTTTGTGTGCCAGACTACAGCAGACGGTGAGAGAAATATTTGAAGTTGCACAAGCGCTTGCCATAGGTTTGTATACCCAATCACTTCTAGCTTTAGGTGATCTTAAATTCTCACTAACGTCCACATTTTTATGTATACATTCTGCACAATTGGTTTAGGTATATGGAAGGTCAAGGCGGTGCCATTAATTACGGGCAAAATTCGAGGAAAACATGCTTGAATTTCTGACCCTTTGACAAGAAAGCTTTATTCATGCAAAAGCTTTTACGTTAAAATTTGGTTAGTCATAAATGTTTACACTTCTTCACGCACAGATCGAGGGCAACAAGCCTTTTGCCTGCATAGGCAGATAACCTATATTGGTTCCGGCCGTTATATAAATAATATGTATCAAACTAAGCCAGGCATAGTCCTAATTACGATGGTTAAATCGCATGTTCTTTCAAGCAGCTAAATGGTCATTAAGTCCATCCATAAAAATTAGAGCTATGCAGCGGCTGCTTATGCTGTTTAGGACATCTGCTTACACTATGAAATTGCCGATAAACTGGCCGAGAAGTGTCTGTAAAACTCGTGTAAATATTTTGTTGTCTCAGCTGACCAGAGTGAGCAGATACACTCATGGTGAAGTCAGCAATAGTAAATTATGGGATCTTCAAAGAGGCTATCCAATATGTTATTAGTTACTACATTCTCTGGCATTTTCTCATTCGTCGATTGTGTCTGAAGAATTGGATAAAAATATATTTAATGTAGAAAAGACCAAACCGCATGTTTTTTTTTTTTATTGAGCATTTGAAACTACTTTTTTCGCATCAACTTTAGCAATCAAATTAACTCCAATGTTTGTTTTTTTTTGTTTGGAAGTCTATGTAGTGTCCTTCATTCTGATGACATTAACAAGTAGTGAAAGATAATAATAATAATAATTTGGCGCTTATTAAAAACATGGTTTTTCTTTGATTAAGATTTTACTTGCTTTGGCTGAGATTCGAACCTCGAACTCAGCTGCACATCGACCACAGCGGCTGTGGGAGATATAACAACTAAATTATAACCTCACGGAAATTGGCAGCTGAGAAGAAAATGAGAGAATAATTCCGCCGCATTCTACAAACAGATGCGACAAAAAGGGTCAAAAGTACATATGTAATACTCGTTTTATTTCCAGCAGCAATCTGAGATAACCAAAGGGAAAATCTGGTCATAGAGAGTATGGGAACAAAGCTAAAAGAGGTTAAATTTTGATGTATATTGGAACGAATCAAATTTCCACCCTGTCGGAAAATCAGAATACAATCAAAATGCAGATTAAATTTTCTTAAACGTCACTCCCCTTACTTTTGCAACCATTATAAAAACATCATATCTCTATGGTAATTATTAGCACGCCTAAAACTATGTCAGAAAAATAATTTTTAGGTATGCAAAAATATAAGCAAAAATGTTTGCACCTCTCAATTTTAAGCAAAGTGTTGACTTAACTTCTTATACATTTTTCTATAAATTATGATTGCATATATTTTAACAAGCTTCCTCAATATTTTATCACACATATTTAGGCGCAGTAATTTTCAAAAAATAGATTTGATGATAGGCAACGGATTTTTATGCAAAAATTTGCCTTAAAATATGCAGCAAACTAAATTTAAACCAAAGTGTGTACCTATTTATTTATATACTTTAGTTATTATTATAATCATTAGTTATTATAATCATACATATTTTCTAGCATAATTTTTTGCGTTGTCTAGTTACATACAAGAATTGAGTGTTTTAAGTAAAAAGTGAGGTAATGAGGTGAATCAGAATGGAGCCGTACGTGTATTTATCGATCTTCGAAAGTTGAATTATACAACAACTTATATTTTAAACGGAAAAATTTCCTTTTGTCACTTGTGGATGGTTGAACAATTTCCAAATACTAATTTCAGACAAGATGCTCATCGATAGCCTTGGATTTGACTACGATTACCATATTTCTCTCAACTCTCAGGCATTTTTCCTGCCTCTTTCTCTCTTCTCTTTTCATATACGAGTACTAACGCGCATACAGTGTCGTATTATTTTGACCATTTAAATGTTTTAAACCTGGTTTTTCTTCTACACTTGAAAGAATAAAAACAAAAGCCCAAACCGTAACAAAAAACCAGGTAGAGCGTTTAAAAATTGTATAATCCATTTTTAAAATAAATTTACCAATTACGTTTAGATTTCTTGTTTTTGAATTATTAAGTCAACTTTCTTATCAATCATTTTTTAACACTATCTAATGATACGCACTATGCATACACCTTTGGTGTATTTTGGTGCCTCTCACCATTTTGATTTCGTTACGCCATAGAACCAGAGTTGTTAAATTTGGATTACGATTAGTAATCAATTAGATTAAATTTTAAAAAGAATGGTTTTGATTACATAATTCTCTTTTTAACAATTCCTGATTATTAATTATTTATGATTACAAATAATTAAAAAATAATTAGTTAGGATTACTAGAAAATAATCAAAAATAATCAAAGTAATCAAACAAATAATTGACTACTTTCAAGGATTATTTTTGATTATTTTCGATTATATTTTAAATACATACATTTTATTTTAAAAATTTGCATTTAAAACGTAAAAAAATTCTGAACAAATATAACAAAATTAGATAGTTTTTGTATACAAAATATAGGTATATTCACTTCAATAACACAACAACCAATAACAATTTTAGTGCTTCCTAAATCAACAAAAAAGGGAAAAATACATGGAAAAATAATAAAGAAAACAAATACATTCAGAATACATTATATAAAAAAAAATATTTTTTTATAATTTACATATATTCACAATTGGCCTTCATTACAACTAAAAAAATGTAAATCTCGTCAGCACTTGCATTATCATTTAAATAGCTGAAGAACTGATGTTTTATTGCGGATCGTTGGTCAACTTTAATCTGTTCTTGTGGAGAAGGATTTACTTCAATTTCATCATCTGCAAAGTCAAATCTTTAAAGTGAAAAACAAAATATATGTACGCATAAGCTCACCATCATCAGTGAAATCAAAAAAATCGGGCATAGTCGACACATTTTTAATTTTCCTTTCAAAATTAAATGTTTTACAATTTTTGGCGTAAAAACTGTAAAGTGTTTCTTCAACTCTGCTGGTTATATTTTATAAAGTATAAAGTATATATTTCTTTATACAAATAGAGCACAAACCCGTGAACCCGTGATAAATAAAAAGAATGCAGAATCATGAAGGATGCAAACAGGTTATCAATTATCAAATCGATGAACATCAATAATAATAACAAGAAATGAAAAAAAAACAACTAACATTAAACAGTATTGCCATAATATCGCAAAATAAAAAAAAAAAATAATCAAAAACAATCAAAAGTAATCTTCGAAAGTAGTCAAATTATATTTCGATTCCTTTTTTTTTTTTTTGTTTATTTTTTCGTAATTTTTATTAATCTTGATTATTTTTCGATTATCCGTAATCGAAATCAATTAGTAATCGTGCTAATCTGAAAATAATCGTAATACAATCATTACTTAACCTTTCAAAAAAAAAATCATTTGTAATCATTACTTAACAGCTATGCATAGAACGTTACAACAATTTTCTTATCATGCAGCATTTGAATCTTCTTACTCCACACTTTTCACAATAGAAATAT
The DNA here is from genome assembly GCA_963971545.1 of Philophylla caesio. Taxonomy (NCBI): domain Eukaryota; kingdom Metazoa; phylum Arthropoda; class Insecta; order Diptera; family Tephritidae; genus Philophylla; species Philophylla caesio. The sequence goes on along the minus strand of OZ020606.1, from coordinate 94,475,478 downwards.
TCTCTCGATATATAAAACAACAAAAAAAAATTGTGGCTCTCAACATTGTTGCACAATTTATTGCCACAAATCGCATTCGTGTGCTTAAGCATCACGCCCAGCACTGAACTCCAACTTGCTAAAAATGTTCTGATAGCTTTACAACATAGTTCCACCGCTCCCAAAACATTTGCTCCACTCATTCTTACCCTTTTCACATATCCATTCTCTACCCAACTAATATATCTTCCCGATTCATTCGAGTACTTGAGACCTTTTCACAAAGCTACAAACATTTGATGTACAACATGCTTACAATAACAAAACACACACGTGCATTTGTGTTCCTACACTCTTACTATATATACATACATATGTATATACACCCTAACTTACACTAACTGATATGCGTGTGCATATTGCTTGAGTTATATGTTACGTTGGCATATTGCGAGACGTGCCTGTTTAGTCTTTGGGTTTTCGAATCTAAGTGCTTTGCTGAAATGAAGTTGAATGTCGACTAAGTGTACGTGTCTTCCTCAACATGCATCCTTACAGATTTGCAAATACACACACACACATCAAGTTACATATGTATGTGTTTATATGTAGGCAGATATATTTGCTAGACTGCCATCTAAGCCCATTTCATTCATTCTTACATATATACATAAGTATGTTTGGATATACTCGTACATAAGTGTAAATGCATGTTTGTGCTTCTTCATTTAAATTTAAGGTATTTTTCTTAATTTCAAGAAATTCTCCAGCAGTTCGCAATGTTTCTCAGGAAATACCTGCCACACAATCACATATCCGTGCGAACATAAAATAATTCTCCCAAATCTCACGTGAATTATTTGCCACTACTTTTCTCGTCTAAATTAAAATGAGCTGCAAACGTGTTGGTGTGGCATTTCTTCTCATAGATAATACGAGCATTTGTAGTACAAATATTTCGCAAATAAGGATGACCAGAATTTCATTACTCTAGCAGTTCATTTACTCGAAATTTCGTGGAAATAAAATTTCGTGAATTCAAATGTGTTGCTATTTCTGGTTTATAAAATATTTGTCTTTGTTTTTGTGTGTTTATTATTTAGTGAGGACATCATCTAATAATTTATTATCAACATAGCTTTTCTCTTCATTTAAAATGAAATTGAAGAAATAAATTTAAAGAATTGTAAAAATTTTAAAATTTAGTTATGAACAGAGTTTGAAATGAATAACTTGTGAGAAAAAATGTAAACAAAGCTGTACGCAACTTTACATTATGATGCGACACTTTTAGTTTAAAGGAAACAGTGCACTTTGAATGAAGGCCTTATGTCTTATTTTATATTAGTATAAATAACAAATAAATAGGTGTTGCATGTTCAAACGAACACTGTTAACATTATAAAATATCATCTGAAACTTGTATTAAAACTAATTGAAAGTATTTTATTTCATATTATCAAACTTGTATCTAATTGATGAAGTTATAAAGTTAATTCGGTCGTGTTGTATTTAGTGGTGCTAATACTTTTTCTAGGTTCGGTCATTTTAGCGATTTTTTTCTGAAATCCAAAGTTTTATGTAAGAGTTAACTACAAAATTGTATTGTCATTTTTTCGGTATTAAATAAAACTTAAACTTTATTGGAGTTCCACACTGACCGATTCAGTGTAAAATATGATTTTTTCTTAACATGTTCTCATATTACTCATACGCCCCGACGAACAGCATTCTTCGAAATTTTTATTGGTAGATATGAGCCGGTTCAAAAAATTTTGAATTTATTTTGTACTATGTGGTTGTGGTAAAAGAGTACTTTGTGAAATTTGAATTCCTAATCTAAAGTGATAATTAAATAATAACATAAAAATAAATAAATAACGGATTTTATCGCATAATCACATAACATAAAATCACATTTCATCACATCACATCGTGCTACATAAGATCACAGCATGTACATATTACAATTTAATTATGCTGTGGTTTAATTAAGTTTTACAGTTTTTGCGTTACAAAATTCCTGTATAACTTCAAATCTAATACGCCTGTTACCACATTTCCTAATTTAGTTTTTTAGCAGCGCAAAGATTCATCTTGCAATTTTAATTTTATAAAAATGCTATTTCATTTCAAAGATACTAATATATCTTTCATTCAACTAAGAGTTTGTACTTTATCACTTTTCGACATTTAGTCTGTTAATAAATTCATTATCATCATTTATTCTTATCGTCTTTATGCTTTTTTTTTTTAATTTTCGCAACTGTCCATTTTACATTTATCTGCCTTTCACCCAACTACCTTTTGCCTTTCGTTCTATTTACTAGCAAATTTTTGCCGCTTCAATTACTCTTCCACTGCTTTGCGTTATGTTGAATTTATTTTTTGCACGCAAACATGCCTCATGAAATATTTGCTTCCTTTTTTTTATGTTTTTTTTGATATAAAAACTTTCATTTCATGTTTAGGAGATGTATTTTTTTTTGTTTGTATTTTTCTACCATTATTTTTTTGCATTTGCACATTTGCTTTAAGTCAGTCAGCAATTTGTATTGCGATGACACCATCAAAATGTTTTGATTCACTGATTTGACAAATTTGTCAATCTCAGCAAAAATCAGTACATACACGTTTACATATCTACATACATATGTACACAACAACAACAACAATAGTAATAGTGAAATGGAAATGTACGCACACAAACAAATTTGCAAATAGATTCATAGGAAGGTATAGAAATTATGTTTGCATACTTGTTAGAGAGCTAGAACGTAAGCCGCCACTCTCATACAATTTTAATGATACATATCATTTCAATCCAGACAAATACTCGCCAATTGCCCACACCTAGGTAATTGGAAATAAATGCTGTTATAAGAAGGGACTTAGTATTTGTTGCATTCGTAAAAATTCAAATTATACCAAATAAATTTTACTGCTATTGTGTAAACATTTTGGTGTGCATGAGTTGTATGCGAAGAAAATTGGAGGAAAAAGGCTTCTTGTGTAAAATTAAGTAAATATTTGCTTTAAGCAAGAAAGTTATACTAGTAACTAAGTCGACAAAATATATATTTCTTAATACTATATTCGATGTTTTTATATTTTGTGTAGAAGTAAATCAACTTGATAATAAATATTTTTCCAAAACAATACTTGATAGAACTTGTAGCAAAGAAATTATTGCAGAGTTGTATCCCACTTTATATTTGTTTGTTTTTTTAGCGCAGAAAACAGACATTTAAAAAAACTTCTTACTATTATCACCACTATCTCTTTGATAAATGTAAATTTGTATAATCCGGAGAGTTTAAAAGAATTGGTAGAACAGTTTATGATAATGATGATGTGATGTGATGTTATATCATATCAAACAGTAAAACGATTAACCGAAATATGTCAATATGTAGTCAGAACGTGCCCAAATTAATGTCATATAGAACAAAGTAGGGACTATACTGTCGTTAACAGAACATGAGAGTATTGTATAGTATAAATATCAAATCATTTGACATCACATCATGTCATCACCATGATTATTACTATGATGCTATTGTTATTGCTATCAACATATTTATCAATGTTGTAATCGTTACTGATTTAATTTTTAGATGGTAACTTCATTTTGCTTTATGTGTTGCAGATTAAAAAAATTTGTTTCATTACTTTTTTGATTTAAACTGATATATAGTCCTGTTTTGTCGAAATCGAAATTAGTAATAGTATTATTATATATTGGTATTATTTCATTTCTTTTATTTCAATAATATTTTCCGGTTTTTCGCAATAAATTCTAACTCGGACAGAACTTAAAAAAATTAATACCCGCACATGAAAATACGCATTATTTATTTACTCAGCATTTTTTATTTGAATATAAATTTCGGGTTTATCTGATAAATACCAACTTCAAACAGCATTTCGGACCGTCAGGGTGCTGCATGACCATTTGGCGCCAAAGCCAGTAAATAGCAGCAAAATGTGTCTGCATTAACCACAAAACCAACAACAGAGTAATCATATGGTGACTAATAAGTATTGAAGGCTTTCTTGGGAATGAAATCTGAAAGGCTCTCAGCCTTTCTGTGGTCCACAGAGCTTTTAAGAAGTTGAGAGCTCTCTGAGCAGACTACGTGACTTAATAGTTTTTGGGCTGGATAAGGGTTTTCCCCTTACGAACAAGAATTATTCACGTATACATTTTTGCCATTTGATCACTTTTTTTTTGTATTGACGACAATCAACGAGAACTAAAGTGTCAAAATTGTTTTCGAAAAATAGTGCCTATATCACTTTGAAAGATGACGTAAGCACCAAGCTTAACGTTCATTTATGTTGTGTGTGCTGATGTAGTGATTTGTGTGTTGCAACTATATTTGCACTTGGCTCGGCTTCAAATTTGCGTTCAGAAAAACAGAGAAGTAGCAGCTAGTCATTTGTCATATTCGCTCTGAATGTTGGCGCTGTGCTTTTTTTAATTCTACTCGTATGTATGTACGAGTATACAACAAACATATATACTAAAGTCTATACATAGTACTTCGTAAGCTTAGTTATTTTCTTGTTGTTTTTGTTTTTACGTGCATGCTATTGCTAGGTTGTTATGTTACTATGCTGCTACGTTACACGCAACGATTTATCAGAAATACCGTTTTTTTTTTTACTTTTCAAACGCACGTTTGTGTATATTCGAGTATATCTATTTACCTTAAAAAAAATCAACCTTAGGGCTTACTCATGTGCACTTATGTATATACCTTCTTATAGTTGGATATGTATGTATGTATAGGCATAAGTACTTAAGGCTTTGGGTGTATCTTATTTCCATATCATTTCTGCAGTGCAGAGTCTAGTCTTGCCTAGTTCATACATTGGTGTGCAATGGTGGGTGACAATACTACTTTCACAGTCATTTAGGCTCATCATTTTCTTTTTAAGAAATGTGTATTAAAAAGGTTACAAAAAAAACCGTAATTACCTTTCAAAATCATCACAACTGTATCCGAAAAACTATAAAATTTACAAAAAGAGTCTGCGCTTGGCTGTACAAAGGAGAAACAACTTTTCTTAATCCTCTTTTTACTGAAATTAATAGTATAAGCTAAAATAAGATAACATTACATAATTAAGTGCGTAGTTTTTAAATCACAATTCAAAATATAAATTTCATTTATTTATTTTATTTTTGTTTCGCTTGCACTGAGGTAAAGTGAGTTCGGCTGAGGTCAGGTAAAATTAGGTTTGCTAAACTGAATAGAGGGGAAGTGAGGTTCGAGGTGGGGAAAGCACTGTCTTGTGGAGAGTTCAGGAATGTGGTACTTAAACATTTTTTTTAGATGTGGTAAGTTTAGGTGTGGTGAGTTTCGTTGCCGTGAGTTTAATTATGGGGAGTCTAAGCGTAAGGTATTTAAGTGTGGTGAGTTTAGGTGAGGTGAGTTTAGGTATGGTAAGAAGTAGAAGAACTTGTTGCCGTCTCCAACCATTTCATTGTACACCATTCCCGATGTTATCCTAGCCATTATATAACATTATATAACTCAACTTAGGTGTGGTGAGTTCAGATGTGGTGAACATAAGAAGTACTTGTTATAATCCATGCACACACGAGTGCCGCAAGTATTCGCACGGTAAAAACTGATTTTCCTATGGAAATGCTTTGCAATTCCTGCAGTCCGTGCACCACACAAAGGTTTTGTAAGACTTAAATAATCCCCCTTATATGTTTAAAAAACCCCTTCTTAGCTTGAAAGAATGGTAGCAAACGAATCAGTTAATTTTTTACTGCAGAGATGCTTCGCCTACTGTACACGCAAGTAAGTGGCGCCGAGTTGCAGCGACGCCGCACATTAAATATGCTCCAAATACTGTTTCGTAGTACAGCCACTGGCAATAGAAACACACATCGAATCGTGAAAAAGTACTTGCGATACTTTAGTAACTACCAACTGCCAACTGGCGACACTCATTTCATTGTTTCTGCGTAATTGAGACTTTTTGCGCTTGAGTTGTTGCTTTATTGCAGTTATTGTGAGTATTTTTATTTTTTTTGTTAGTGTTGGCCATGTTGACTGCCACCAAAAGAGAAATGAGAAGTGATTACCGCAAATCGCTTGACTGTCAACTTCCAAGTGGCGTCAAGCCATACCCAGTAACCCTTTAATCCGCCGGCTGGCGATTTCTTCGTCTTTTTGCTTCTGGCATGCAAACATTTCAGTTTATTATTTTTTGCCGCAAAAAAGCGATTGTTGGTGGTTGCGAACGGAAGCAAGAAGTAGAAGCGGGAAGTCGTCGCCACTTTTTTTTATTTATAACACGCCTACTTTTATTACCTTGGCAACAATTCTAACAAGCATAAAACTCTATAGCGGTCAATAGAAGCCGTTGCGCTTCTTTTACATCATGTTTTTGTTTTTACACACATATTCGTATATTAATTAAAACCAACATGCATCTTTCTGCAATAACTTCAATAAGCACATTGCCAACTACTTAGCTGAAAAACGAAGAATACCAGAGTATTCGATCTTCTTTCAAGTTAATATTCTTTTTTTTTTAACTAAGGTGGATAAACTTAAAATAAGGCAAGCCGTGTGAAGAATACCAGGTTTCCGTTCTAGCACTGAAAATAACTTGCGCCAAACGATTTATTGTCGGCTAGCAGTTAAAGTCGGCTAGTAGCCTAAGCGCTTTGCATTCAAGGGCGTCGCAATCCTTTTCGAAAGAAACGTTCTGTCCACGGAAATTATGCGACGAAAATTGTTGGAGAAGGTAATGAGTACTTCTGCTCACATTAAGTTATCTCACCAAACATAAATTCACCATACCCGATCACACTTTAACTGAACTAACAACACTTAAACTCACTACAGATAAACTCACTATGGCTATACTCGTGTTACGTTAGGTTGTTGATGGGACGAATGTTGATGCCTGCGTGAATAGTATGCACATAAATATTGGGGACGGCAACAATTGTTTCTTCTACTCACCACACCTAAACTTACCACTGTCACCATATACCTTAACTCACCACATCCAAACTTTCCACACCTGAACTTACCGTAACTCAACATATAGAGACTGGCCAGACCTCACCTCAGGTAAACTTCCCACGCCTATCTTACAGTATCTTACGCTACCACACCTCACTATATCTAAACTCACAATACTAAAACACGCTACATGTCAACACTATTCACTTCACCGCACCGGACCTGACCTTCCTCAGCTTAACTACTTTCACCTCACCTCGCTTACATACTCGTATATTAATTGTAACTATTCAAACGGAAATTGACACATGAAAAACTGCTTAAATGTGACTACTTTTTTATTAGAAAACGAGCTCAGCATGCTTTGGATATAATCACCTACTTATACATACATTCAAATATGAAGTTAACAGTGCCGATAGATTTTATTTTTTTTGTCTTCACTGTCATTTCCAGCTTTTGAAGAGAGTTTTATTTCACACCTTATTTGTGAATTTCACGTTCTCTTCCTTTGATAATATATCGAAATATTACCTTTAAAAATATTTTGCTAGACCGCCTGCTGTATTCTCTCAAATTCTTAAATTTCAAGCGCACATTCTTTCAAATTCAATAGTTTGCAAAGTAAATCATTAAAGACTCATCTAAGTTGCAACCCATCTAACTGATAAACGTTTCATCTAACAAAAATTGCAGGATGATAACAGAGTAGTAGGGAAGTGTTAATTAGAGCGTAGGAAAACTTGCTGCACAAATCACGACATAGCGGAAGCGAGATGAAACGCCATCAAGTTGACATTTATACAAAACCAAGTAAGAACGGTATATGTACGTAAAAGCAACAACTAAAATAATTGCAATGGAAACCAGCAGTTTGACTGACTCACTGACTGACTGACTGACTGCCTCCGGTGAATGGCAGAACTTACTTTGAGAAACATTTTGTATTCGTTGTATTCAGCAGCACCGTTCAATGCAACATAAAACTGTGTCGTAGTGTATGCAACATCGCGCGTAATAATGATGCCGTTTGATGATGATTGAGTGGAGCAGTAGAATGCCGTGGTAGTGATCTGATGACAGCCTAGACAGACGGCTGTTGCAGTGATGTTGCCGCAGGCAGTTGGCGACATGTTAAGGATTCGCGCACGACATATATTTTCTTTTTACTTTTTTACCTTTACACTTACCAGGAAATGTACTTCCTTACACGGTGATGCAAATGAATGTCAGAAACAGAGACGCTATACTCGTATTAATGTACCTAAACACAAAAAGGGTGTTCCAATAGAAACTATAGCAAGACAATGTTGAATAAAATTATTTTTCTATATTTATTTAGTTTATTGTAGACCTTATAAAAAGATATAAAGAAAATTACATATACGCATGAAAAGACTGCAGTGAACAAGGTATAGAGATCCAATGAGCTAGAACTTTGTAAAGCGAATGCCTTTGGAGAAAGCGATAAGTTTTCGTAATGAATGTGTATGAACGTCCATGCTGAGGAGTAAGCATTTAAGACAGCGCTTTTACTATCCCGATTTTTTGCGCATATGTCCAGTGTTCTGTACACATTTCGCTAGCGTATATTATCGAACTTATGTATTTATGTGTAAACATTTCGATATTTTTGAAATCTCGGAAAAGATACAGCGCACAGAGATATTTAAAATATGATACAAAGGCAAATTTTATGAAATTGATTACGATTTTGATACTTCATCACAACGTCACATCATTTGATGTGATAGAATATCATTGCATCATATGATGTCTTCATGTGATATCACATTTTTTTTTCACTATTTCGCTCATTGGCGGATATTTTGTTTGAGTGAAAGCTTGTTTGCTTGTTCTCGCTGTTCCAGTGATGACGCTAAAGCGTCGGTATTTTGACTCGCGCTTTCTCGCCGTTCATTTCGTCATTTCTTTTAAAATACTGCCATATAATTTTCACTTGCTTCGCTACTCATAATATTACCCTTAGGCCCCGTTACATAGCAAGAAAACAAGCTGCTTATGGGCACAACTTTTGGCTCACTTAAATTGAGAAGGAGCTCTCCCAGTCTTTGGAGACCAAACGAGGTTTCAGACGAGATAATACTGACAGCGTTGGTCTTATCACGGCACTGTTGACAGTTAAAACTTTGTGAAGTGAAGGACAAGGTATACCTTGGATCAAGCGAGGAATAACACATGCCAACAATAACTGCTTTGGCCTATGTAGTCAATTGAAAAGCGGATCCCTTCCTTGATGAACAAAAATCACGCCCTACAAATACCTCATCATGCCCGTGCTCTTCTATGGCGCAGAAACATGGACAATGTTGATCAGTCATGAAATGGCTTTAGTTTCTTTCGAAAGAAACTCCGGATTGAGAACGAAGACGAAGTCACACTAGAATATAATGGCTGGGCCAAGTGAACAATGATTACTTTATTTAGTGTGAGTAAAACGTCTAACTTCTCAAAGGGGGGAGAAAGCAGGACCGCAGCAGAAGTGTCCAAATGCTGGGCTCATGCGAGTGATGGTATCATATGGTGGGATCATGTGATATACATATATATATCACATGCTGGGGTGATATTATGAAACTGTATAAACGAAACTCATTCTTATTTCAATCAACTATTTTATCTTTATTATGTACAATAAAACACTATGCACATTTTTATTTTTAATCATTATTTTTTCATAATGATTTGCTTTATCGAAAAAATGTTAAAAATTTTAAATTTCCGGCTATCCTACTGGAACAGTCTGTATATATTTACACTTATGTATGTGCATATGTGTGAATGTATGGATGTGCCCGCAAGTGAAATAGGTGAAATCTATCGCAGCTGTAAATGGAATTGGAAAAGTTGGCCGCATTTAAAGTTGCCTGTCATCAACGCATTGATTTTGTTACAGTTTGAAGTATACTTTTTTCACTTTGTTTTACTTCTGTCATTTATAAAAGTACTTATGCTCGAGTAAACATGTAGATTTGTGTGTGTGTATGTATATTGGTAAAAGAACTTGCGTTTCCCCACTATTTAATTTTTTTTGCCACTGCGGTGTCCCACATACGAAACTTCTTCCTCAATCGCAATCAAGAAAAAGTTATTGCGCTTGGGCTGGGGAAACAAAAAAAAAACGCGTTTACATGCTTCTGCATCTGGCGACAGCAGGCATAAAGCGGACAAGTTGCTGAAGGTGCTTTAGCTCCTATTAAATTCAATCATAATCACTTGACTCCGAATGCGAACGAGCTTACTTGCGAGTAACTTCCATACACATAGTCGTATATAAGTATGTGTGTATATGTTTTGTAAGGTTTTAATTGAAGCTTAACTTAGCCACTAGCATGCATCCATAGGAACTTTTTTACACACATGAAAAAAATATTACGCAGCTACACAAACTGTGTCGTCTATGCTAATACTCCTACATGTATGTACGTGTACGTGCATACAACTCTAATTTTATTTCACTCATTTCATTCAGCGTCGTAATATCCTTTGGCGCAATCCATTCAATTCGAGATAAAACAAAGAACTGCAATTAAAACTTTCAGCTAGTTGGCAAGCGCTTTCTTGTCTGCACAAATTTTTGTATTATATATATTTTTGTATGTGTATGTGCAGGTGTATTTTTGTGAATATGAATAGTTTATTATATGCCATAACTGAGTCACATTTTGATAGTTTTTCTTTCTATACATAACTGACAACTTGTCTTAACCAAAAGCAGTGGCGCAATGAATAAAATAAATATTAATTTATATACAAACATACTTTCTCTAAAAATTATATGACTCTTTATATTAATAGATTGTATTTTCCTTTTTCTATTTCCAGGTGAGTCTTTCAATCAAAGCCAACTAAGCTTTTAAATAAGTATTTGTAAGTACCAATCTATAAAATGAACATTTTTACTTAACGATTTTTGTACTCAAAAAGATCTTAAAACAACATTCTGCTTTAGCAGGTTTTGCAGTGCTTCATTGCTTCGAAACATATTTTAGGTAAAGAAAGAACTTTATTCTACTTATTGTGCAAAAAGACGAAAAACGCCTAGAAGCTTCAAGATCAGTAAAAAATGTTTATTGTTTTGAAATTATTTTTCGATATTAATGAGATTTGATCCATAAAAAACCCTTTTTTGCTCAAAATCTCTGCTAATAATTTTGTTCGGCTAACTCTGGAGTGAGAACCATAAGTGCTGTATTTGGTTAGCTTTTTGGCTTATCTGAGCAAATTAAAATAAAACGCACCTGGGTGATGTGAGATAAAGTGAACTGAGATAAGGTATGGTGAGATGAGGTTAGGTGAGTTGAGGACATGCTGAGCTAAAGTGTGGTAATAATAGGAGCGGCGAGTTCAGTTGTGGTGAAATAAGATGTGATGAGTTCAGTTATGGTCAGTTCATTTGTGGTAAGTTTATGTGTGGTGTGTTAAGGTATGTGTAGTTTAAATGTTAAGTTATGGTGAATACAGGTATGGTGAGTTTAGTTGTAGTGAGTTAAGATGTGGGGAATTTTTATGTATAGGAGAGTTAAGATGTGACAAGTTCAGGTGTACACAACTAAGGTGTGGTGAGTTTAATTGCGATTAGTTCAGGTATGGTGAGCTAAACTAGTACATTTTGCCGTCTTCAACTATTCTCGTTTTCACGATATTCGTTGTAATATTTTTGTCGAAATTGTCATGTGGATTATTCAATTTAATACTGCCGAATAAGAAGTTTCACTTCCAAAGTAAAAAATTTATATATTTACAAAACATTATAAGTTCCACAGTTGTTTAGTTAAAAGTATTACGACTATAAATTATAACTGGCCTTAAGGTCCCCGCGACTCGGGCCTTCACGATTCAATTAATTCAAAAAAAAAAAATATTTCGTCAAATTGAATCTGCTAATTCCGATTATTAAAACAGGATATAAAGTTTCATAACATTAATTTTCTTTAAGTTTATTTGCTATATTAAATCAATTTTTTAAAATTGACTTCACATAAATTACTTCTTTAAAACAAGGAGAAACATTAATCGCTTTTTTGTTTTCCGCAGACTTTTAATTTTTTTCATCTGCAAAAAACGTATCGGACGCTCATACTCGTATGTAGATACTCATTAATATCTACATTTCAAGGATACATCTCACACACCAAAAGCCAAAGGTGTAACATTTGAATGCGCATCCTTTGCCACTTTATTTATGGAATTTTGTATGCGTTGATGTGCACAAGCAAATAATTAGTTTACTATCACCAAAACTAGACATGTACATATAATACTTTGTGGTAAAATCGATTATGCGTTAGTAGAAAGTAATGCAGGAAAGCAGGCTGTTTAAATAAATGAACAATTGTCTAGCAGTTACGCCATTTTGTGTTGAATAAATGACTGACAATACGCGATTGAGTGAAGGAAAGGAAGGAAGCTCGTAGCAGTGGATAGGAAACGGAATGAAGAAGCGGAAATGTGAGCTTGCAAAATGGGAAACTGTTAATGTATGCTGCGTAATTCGAGCGAGCAAATGAAAATGGGAAATCTAAGCCCTTTGCAAATAATCCAAATACAACGAATGACAGGCAGTCGGCAAATGATGGTTAATTCGAGGCACAATAGTAGAGCTCATTTCATTTCAATTAGTGCAACACTAAAATGGCGAACGCCCATTCAATTAGCGCTACGAAATTGCAAGTTGAGGTAGAATGACAGAACAACGAACACATAATCGTATTTTTGGGCTAACTAGTTACGTATAACTCTAAAGGGAAATCAGCTACTATTGAATGTGTTGAAAATTATTGGCCTTAGTCATTGCGAGAAATATTACGGTCAGGTATTTAGATAGATTCGATTGATTTTGTGTGGAAATATAAATTGGATCAAACAGCACGTCAAACAGCTTTTGTGGAACCAATTGGAGCCAACAAATCGTTTTGAACTGTTTCCTTAAAAAAAAAAAAGTTTTTATCCGATTATTCTTGCACGTTAATTTACAGCAAAAAAAATAGAAATACTGCAATTATAAGCCAGCAAAAAAGAAAAGTTTTTTGGACTTCTGCTAGGTCGACATAAGTCCAAGCTTAAGCCTAAAACACTCTCTTAAAGGCACATTTATTATCTACTGAAAGAAATATTTTCGAAAAAAAAACCCGGGGGCATAATTTTTGCAGGGAAAATGTATATGGAGTCGAAGGAAACTAAACACCGAAATGATAACTACTTTTGGTCAAAAATATCATTAACCTCACTCGTGTATTCTCTGCTTGGAAAATCTCACTCACCATCAAACAAAATCTCTCTCCGTGCCCGCAATTAATTGCCTCAATGTATTTGCTACAAAGGGCAAGTACCGCTACAGGCATGCCAAAGCAATGCGCTACATGCCACATGCCACACTCACTGCAAACTGTCATTTGCCACAACAGCACCAGCAGCAGAGCAGTCAAGCAATTATTGCTGTTGTCACAAACTCGAAAGTCCTTGCTTGTCTGCAACAGTCTACAGTGAATGCAATGCATTTTGCTATTATGTTTGTGCATTTGTCCGTGTTTATGTATGCTAATGTGTGTGTGTGTACCGAAAGCAAATTGACATAAATCACTGATTTGCCATGATTTGGTGTGGTGAATTAATGTTGTTAAGCAGACGCCGGTTTTCCATGCCATTTCCAGCCTTTTTCCCATTTGTCGATCTGCACATATTCAGAATGATATGCAAATGAATGCTCCGTTAACATGCATTGATATTTACATATATAGGAATATGTATGTACGAGTACTTGTATGTTTCCAAACGTTGTGCAAGCAATTCAAGTAATTATCTTTTACAAGCCAAAAGCAATTAAAACTTTATTATCAACTCATTTTAGCAAAGTCTATGCGCTTTTTTACTCATTCAAATGTAAAGGGTGTTTTTTTTTAAAGACATGTGGTTTTTAAGAAGAAATAAAACGCATATGATTTAATGCTACGACCACGAATTTAGCTTTATTTATTATTATATTAGATAAGGGTTTGCCATTATGTTTTAAAAATGATTTTTGCCAAGTGACCGCCGCGGCTGGCTTGAATAAATTCCAGCCGAGGTGCCCAATATTCGATCACTTTTTGGAGCAATTGGGGCCGTCAATCGTCTCGGGCTTATCTGCGTAGACAAGCGACTTCACATAACCCAACAAAAAATAGTCCAACGGTGTTAAATCGCACGATCTTGAAGGCCACGCCACAGTCCCACGACGCGAGATAATGCGCTTACCAAAAGTTTTCTTTAATAAATGGATTGTTTCGTTGGCTGTATGGCATGTAGCGCCATCTTCTTGGTACCAAAGATCGTCCACATCAACATCCTCCATCCACGAAAAAGTCATTAATCATGGCTCTATAGCGTTCCCCATTGACTGTAACATTATGGCCGGCTTCATTTTTGAAGAAATATGGACCAATGATTCTCTACACCAAAAAGTGACTTTTTGAGGATGAAACTACGCCACAACAATGGCTTGTATATTATCATCAATTCAAATGCGACAGTTTTGTTTATTAACGTACCCATTCAACCAAAAGTGAGCTTCATGGCTTAACAAAATTTTCCCATGCACCGAACGTTGTTTCGGAGTAAGTCTGTTCATTATGAAATGACAAACCAAAATAAGTATAAATCAAGTTAACAACTATTAAAAAGACCAACTCCGAAAAAAGTCTTGGCTCATTGAAAAGCCCACGTCAAAAAAAAAAAACACCCATTATTTACAGATGTAGCAATTGTGTGATTCATCTGGAATAAGGAAATTTAAAAGTCATCAAATATAGTAACAGCTGGAAACCTTTGCTGGAAGATATGAAAAAAAAAATGTTTAATAAATTTGTTGAAATTTCTTTATTAAAAATATTTTAAGGCTAGTTTTGTGTTGAACTGACTTAAGGCTATCGAGTTGGAGGCTTGATAGTAATAAAAAGAAAGGAAGACATAGGTAGGGGAAGGAAGTCATTTGCACGACAATCCACATGAACGTGCAAAATAGTTCATAATTGTGCCAAAGCCACTTTCTATCCGGTAGCTAAGTCATCTTAAGCATAAAAAAGGTTTTTGTACAAGTTTTTGTTGGTTAGTTTAAAACTCTTAGTACGCAGTTTTTTTTTAGAATGTCCCAGTCTTCAACTTGAGCTACCCCTCACGAAAATAGTCTGCTTAAATTATACACTTCACACAGATTGCAAAATAAAAATGTCAAAAGAGTGAGAATTGTTTAGAGAAGAATTTAGTATAATAAAGTGATTGTTTAAAATTTATCAGTGCATATGATCCATTTAACGCAAATAGGAAAACTCTGCTGAAATAAAAATATGGCAAACTTGCAATAATTCTTACATAAATAAAGTTTGCATTTTGTTTACTAAAATTTTATAAGCGACAAAAATGTACATACTCAAAAACTTACGCTTTCTTTTCTGAGAAAATTTAAAATTTTCAATAAAACTTTAGGCAATTTTTTATAAAATGTATATATTTCTTTCACAAAGCTTGAAACTTGTATTACGTTACATAAACTAAAAAGCAAATTTTTATAAAAAATATTAATATCAACATTCAAAAAAAAAAAAAAACTTTGTTGAAATGTTGTGATCGTATAATTTTGTTTTGAACTTATGTTTTAAAGACGGCGACTACTTCAAATGAACTTCACGAAATATTTTAACAATACAGTTTTGTAGAGTTTTAATATCTGATGGAAACGGATAAAATAAATCAGATACAAAAAATTTTAATTGCAATGAAAAAACTTAACTATTCGTGATATTCGTGTGCTTCGTTCCAAAAAAAAGAACCGGAAGCGTACAAAACCATCGGGTTGCATTTTATACAGAGTTGCTTATATTGGAACATTGGTTTTACAAAACAATAAATAAACAATTGCTAAAGTATTCAGTACAAATAATTCAGCAAAGGAACCGCTTTAAAATGAATGAGTATATTATTAAAAAAGAAACTAAATTAAATGAGTAACATTCTGCGATGAAAATTGTTTCAGTTAAGCTATAAAAATTAATAATATAACTACTTACTCATGAATAAATTAAAAAAAATTATGAAAATATTTTTTTATACTTTTTATACTTATACTTTACCAAAGTTTGTTCTAGCTATGAGTGAATTGAATATTAATAAGACTGCGCCAGTCAAAAAGCCAAATAACTCGATCGTTAATTAGATACATTTAGTTCGAGCACGCTGAATTCAGTGGTACTACAATTTTTTTTATGAGTTAGGCTAATTAAGCGAATATTTTCATTTAAATATTTTAATGTATTGCAATTTTTTGAGTATTAAATTAATGAATTTTTCTAAAAAATTCCTGCACATACTTTGTTCTCAATATAATATAGTTATATGTATGACTTTGCTTTAATTAATTTAGGTTTACACATTTTAAATGAAATAAGCTTTAATATATGTATTAAGTTAAATTGCGTTGGGTTATAGGTGTAGTAATTATGTCGTTTTTTTCGGTCGGCCGCTCCAGCCGATTCTCTTTATTGCTTCTTCTTTTTCATTTGCCTTTTTCTTGTCCAATTTTTTGCTTTACGTTTGTATGTTATTCCATTAAGTCATAATACAAGGTAGGGTTTGCTTTAAATCGCAAAATTTTAGCTAGTTTCAAGAGATTATTTAAATAGAAAATATGTAATTTTCTATTATGTATTCATAGGTTGCTCATACGCCCCGTCGAATGGCAATCGGATAAACTTTCACACCTAGATATTTTTAGGCGCAGTTCAGACCAATTTTAGTTTAAAATAATAAAAATCTGCAAATAAATGCCGTTAGAGCTTTTTCTTAATTAAATTTTGTTTTAAACGAACGTAGTTACTATTTACATATGTACATACTTGTGACATAAATGTTGATAATTTTCTACTTGTAAAGCTAATTACTTAATCCTCATGGAGGTATTTATGCAAGGACTGGAGGGGGAGTATATGGAAGATCTAACACCCGAGTTAGAAGTAGTATTCTACGCAAGGTACGTGGATGACATTTTCTACGTAATCACCAAGGACAATGAAGAGCAGATACTGGAATACCTGAACAAACCACATGAATGTGTAATGTTTACGAAGGAAATGGAAATGTAGGGAACAATAAATTACCTGGATCTGACGATTAAGACAGACAAAATTGCCCAAAAACTTGACTACGAAATTTACAGAAAACTGACAGCTACAGACACCATAATACATAACACATCAAATCATCCTCAAGAACACAAATACGCCGCTAGAAGACAACTAACAAACAGACTTGAACGAATACCTCTATCGCGAGAGGCATACGGAAAGGAACTAAACACAATATACAACGTAGAAACAAACACAACGGATATAAAAAGGAGCTCGTGGACAAATTCCGAAAAATGTATGCAATTAAAAAAAGAAACGACTGGAAACAACCTGGGAAGGATACTTAAAAGCAGCACGAATGAAGAAGACCCATTGAACAAACAAGGCATGTATAAACTAACCTGTGATTGTCAATATATGTAGCTATATAGGACAAACAGGACAGAGAACGAAAATTGACACTGAAGATGGCACAACGCCGAAACCGGTTTGTCTCTAAACCAAACTTGACAAGGGATGACGGCAAATCGAAAAAAAGAAGAAAACAAAATTATTAGAAAATTTATAATATTTTAACTTCAAAGTTTTTAATATTGTTTTTTATTATTAATTCGAGTTAAAATTTAAATAAACATTTTCTTTAAATTTTGCTTATAGTTTCATGCGTTCCAACATTATTCAGATTTGCCAAACCAATACAAATAGAGTTTACTTTAATACTTCTTTATTTGTCCTATGATTGTGTGTACTCGTACATATGTATGATTGTGATTATTGCTATTATGTTCTCATAAGTATATATGTATGTTACATACATGCAGAGCCTGCATATGAACGTATTTAAATAATTAAATCAATGGAGAAACTAAAATATTATTTCCCACTTCAATTGTTTTTGTGAAATCGGTCATAATAGCTATTGGTAAAAATTAACTAACTCTGGCCGCTGTGGTCGAGTGGGTAGCGGTGCGTGCTATTACCCGTTATGTCGGTAGGTTCGAGGTTCGAATCTCAGCCAGTGCAAGCAAAATCTTAATAATAGAAAAAGTTTTTTTTAACAACGGTCACCCCTCGGCAGGCAATGGCAAAGGTCCGAGGGTAAAAGCTTCTCATTAAATACATCTGCCGTTCGGAGTCGGCACGAAACTGTAGGTCCCTCTATTTGTGGTAGAACAAGCTCGGCTAAATACTGAGCTATATAGTGTAAGCGCCAAAATCTTATTATTATTATTAAAATTTAACTAAAGACCAACGATAATGACTGTGAAAGTGGCCCTCATAAGTAAAAACTTGTACACCATAGTTTAAGGTGCAACCGGATTGTCAATTGTTAAGCCGCGATTGTATCAACTCGTTTGCGTTGATTTCCAAATAAATTTTGTTTAACGTATATTTCCCATTTCACATCACTTCATTGCATTAATTAATTTTTATTTTATTTTACTTTAAAAAGTTTACTCTAAAAAGTTTCTTAATTCAATTATAATAATAATAATATGATAATTATTTAAGCATTTTTTTTATATGATTTATTTATTTTTAACTAAACCTCTTTTGAGATTTCCCGTTTATATTTTGTATAACTTGTGAAAGTTTTTATTTCCCTTACTTATAAGATAACAACACCCTCCAGGGAGGAACCGCTTGATACCCATGTTTTAATATTCCATACATAAATATGTATGTATGTATGTATGTATATATTTTATTGATTTGCCTTATTGTAGTAAAGGTAATTTAAATTTAATTAATTTCATTTTATTCTTGTTGTTTTAATTATAATTTATATATAAATAATTTGATTGCGATCAGTTTGATATTGCATTGATGAATTTTTTAGGCAAGTCAGGGGCGTTATATTTATTCTTGTTTTGATTTATTTTTTAAGTCAATTTCTTTCAGGGAAATTTTACTAATTAAGCTTTTTTAATTAAGCAATCACTTTAATCGTTTGTCTTACACCTTAATAATATTATTATTAGAAAATATCTTATTTGGTAAAAAGTTTGTTTTTTCGTGCAAAGAGAAGTTAATAAAAAATATAGCAACAATTTAAGGAATTTGCAAAAAGATTTGCAGTAAAACCTATAAAATTGCTGCCACATTTTAACGCCCACTTTCCGCTTGTAAATTTTTAAACAAGAACGCAAATGTATTATTTATATGTATTTTTACAAGTATATGCAAATAAATAAAAGTACGTGTAATGGGAAAATTTTCCTCCATAATGAGAATGAATTGCGAATTCGCAAGCATCAACAGCCGCAATACAAAACCAAACACCAAAAACACAGGACAATGGAATGCGTAATTCTCAAAATTAACTGCAATCATGTAAAAAAAAAAACGGCTAAAGCCAAAAGTAAATCACAAATGAATGTAAATCGCTTACGAACAGCGTACAAAATACAAATGTGAATTACGAGAGATCAATGTGCAAGGTGGCAAAAGTTGCCGGAATGTGCGCAGTTAAATGAAATGCGCAAAAAAAAAAATTAATAAACAAACGAATAAGAGGCTGCTAAAACAAAGCAAAAAAAGGCAAACAACAGCAAGAATAAAAATGTTCATCGTAATGATGGGAAAGGCCGAGTTAATAAACTTACTTAAAGCTCATTTGCAATTTTAGTCGGTGCAAAAGTGTATGTGTGCGTAAATATTTGCAATTCAGTAAAAACAAAAAGTTAACAGCGACAATAACAAAAAATGCCAATAATCGTAGAAGAAATGGTAGGCGGCTGAAGCTTTTTGTTGCCACAATTGATGTTGTTGTTGTGAAAGTAAACATTTTTTTTTTTTTACTTTAACAACTTTAGCTGCTTGACGTGTGAAAATTGAATGCAATCGCATACGAGTATTTTATAAATTTTTTGCTGATCTTTATTTACACAGCACGCACAAGCGACAGCTGTTAAAATATTTAGTGCGAAAATGCGCTACACACACATACATATATATGTAGGTACATAGGTACATACATAAATGATGAGCTAAAGTCGAAGAATAATGGATTGTTTTGCTCATTGGAATCATGGAGCGTTGTTATGCAGTAAAAAAAAATCAACACTGTAACAAAGGGAGTTGTTTTTAGTGTCTTTTTTTAAATTTAAATACATAGCATACATATATGTATGTACGTATGCCGTCTGGCAAATAAAACATGCAAAGCTAACGAATCCTGTACTGTTTCATTCGATACTTACGATATTACATGTTTGGGGTATTCACAAAGTGTCTTAAAATGGCGTAAAGTTTTAAGGTCATATACATTTTCGGTAGCCCAAAATTTTTTTTTATTGTTTATATTGCATTATACAAAAGAAAGTTAAATAACACAACATGGAATTTTTCAAATTTTATAATTTTGAGACAATACGATAACTTACGACACCTTCTGAATACCCCTATTATTTAAGTATAACAGGACGCCGCAAAAAAAAAATTAAAAAAAAAACTGAAATTTAGCAATTTTATAATTTTCAATCAAAGCAATGCTTTCCTGTTCTGGCAAGGAAGTTAGATTCTACTTCATTTATTTCTGAATTTAATTATCATAAACTGAACTTAATGTGATCAAACGGCAGCATAAAAATAATTTTATTTAAAATTTGCTTCCTGTTCACGTGGTGAGATGAATTGAAATAGTCCTGAAAAGGTCGTGAACCAGTCCGGAAATGAACCAAAATGTTCTTCAAATAGACCTGAACAGTTATCGAAATGCTCGCGCCCTAGCCCTGAAATGTCTTTGAAACATTTCTGTACAAGCCACGAAACTTTTCCAAAATGGCACTGAATTTTGAAAATTACAAATTTAACACTGAATTATTAAAATTAATAATATTTTGGCTTTCACACTATATAGCTCAGTGCTTGGCCGAGCTTCTCCTACCATTGTTGGTGTGCATCTTTATATTCTACCACAAATGGAGAGACCTACTGTTTTGTGCCAACTCCGAACGGCAGCTTTTTTCATGGCAGAAATACCCTCGAAGATTTGCCAGTGCTTGCCGAGGGGTTGCCGCTATTAGAAAAAATTTTTTTCTATAATTAAGGTTTGACTTGCCTGGGCTGAGGTTCGAACTTCGAACACAGTGGCGCATTTAATTCTTACCTGGAGCAAAGATGTTTACATTTGGCAAAATCGATTTTGGGTTGAACTTCATCCGAAAGCACCTTAATGTGCATACTTACAGTCATGCAGCAAAAAAAAAAAAATACAGTAACAGCTTACAAATGCTGTCATAAGTACCATAATCGTAAACACTGTATTTGTTTTCACCACTTTTTGTGACTCTTCAATCCATTCTCTGCACGCCACTTGACTGCAGTGGCCATTGTTAAAGTCATATTTACCTAAAAAAAATTTGTATATAGCAACTCGTGTATATACACATACATATGTATATGTACTTACATATATTTAGTAGTTGTAACAATACATTTGTATACACCACCAACGCAAACGTGGCCAATATACAAAGCTATTGTATGCATGCACACACTCGTACATACGTGTTGCACCATTCGCTTACAAAATCGATTAGGGTCAATGCTTTTATGGCACGCAAAAAAAATAAAGCATACAAAAAAAAAACAATATAATTTAATAACAATTTAATATAAAACTTTTATTTGTAATACAAAAAATGTGTAAAAGATAGAAAACATGTTAAGTGAAAAAAAAAATACTATTCTATTTTATATGTAATTGTATTGACACAGAAAATATTCACGTGTGGTTGTCATTTATTTTAAAATATTATTATAATTATTATATTTTTTTGAGACACATGCAATATTAATATTATAGTGATAATAGCATGCAATATTAATAGGCTAACACCAAAAATTTAATTAAAAAAATCAATTTTAAAATGTATAATGTGTATAGATAGCATTAATCTTTAAGTAATTTGCTGTCAACTTAATTTTGTTTTAATATTGGTTTTAAAAAGAGTTACGCAACGAATATAACAACGCTTTTGGTATATTGACAAATTAATAAATAATATTTTTCTGTGTGCGAACGCCGAGTAAACTTTGGGGGTATCTGGTACAACGAGCAATTAAATAGTCATAAGTCTAGAATTAATATTTCAAGAAGTACTATTGATTGACTTAGTGCCCTTTTACATTAGTCAATTCGTTGAAAGCAATTCTTGCACATTCTCTTTTGTGTTTTCTATTCGCGTTTACACGCTTCAATTGAATTGAAGTCAACTTTTGCATTTTCTGTTTCCTCACAACAACAAATAACAAATATTTTTTTATTTATTTATTTATTTATTACGGTCTTAGGGACCTAGATTACATATAACAATCCAAAATATTTAATTTTTTTACATTATTTTAGAATTTTTACTAGAATGACATATTATATCTAACAAATTATCTAATTGGTAAAGTCTTACAGTGATTAAATAGTAATTTCTTAAGAGTTATGGTGTTATTGCAATATTTTATATTATTTGGTAGATCTCTTACTCCCTCATAATATAAACTTTTTTTTTATCAAATTCTGTTCTTACAATTGGCAAATGAAAATTATGTCTGTTTCTTGTTTGATATCTATGTACGTCTCTATTATCACACGATTATTTAAATAACTTGGAAGGTTTCCTAATTTTATGTTATGTATAAATTGCATCGTATGGTACATAATTAGTTGCTTCACACTAAGCCAGTTTAGACTGTCTATTAACTCCTGAATTGGAGTATCAAACCGTTTTTTAAGTATATATCGCATGACCTTGTTTTGCTTAATCTGTAGTTTAGATATTTGTGAGTTGGCTAGGGTGAA
This sequence comes from Philophylla caesio, assembly GCA_963971545.1. Lineage (NCBI taxonomy): Eukaryota > Metazoa > Arthropoda > Insecta > Diptera > Tephritidae > Philophylla > Philophylla caesio. Next base: position 94,452,580 of record OZ020606.1, on the reverse strand, counting down.
TAGTATCGTGGGACTGTATATAAAGTGTGGTTCAATGATGGATCTATAAACCATTTTTTTATAATGCCTTCTAATGTGCTTGCATGTTCGAAACATAAATCCTAGTTTTTTTTTGATAGTTTGCCTTCTATATATTTAAGATGCTTATCAAATTTTAACTTACCATCTATTATTATTCCAAGATATTTGATTTGGTTTATTCCTTGTATAGGCGTATTTTCTATTTTCAAAGCTACGTTATCATCATTGACCAATTTATTCCCAATAACCATCCATTTAGTTTTCACTACATTAATTTTAAGCTTATTTTAACATAACCACTTATATATTGTGAGACAACTTAGGGTCAATAGTGCGTCATCCGCAAATAATCGTATTTTGCAGTGGCTAAGGCAATTTTTAACATCATTTATATAGATTATAAACAGGAGTGCTGCGAGCACGGATCCTTGTGGTTAACCTATTCCAACTTCTATTTCAGGTGACAGTGTATTTCTTATTATAGTTCTTTGCCACTTAACAATTTGAGGTATAAATATATATGATTCGGTCACTTCATGGAACATCTCCAGTGCATTCCATGCACATATGCAATCGAAAGCAATATAAGTTGCCACTCATCCAGGATTCATCTCGCATTTCTACGCATTTAAGCGCACATTTGCATGAGTAGACTTACATACGAGTATGGTAGATCAGTGTCTGTGCATATTTTATGATGAATTTTCCTCATTTACCAAAGCAAAATAAACAAACAAACAAAAAAAAAACAACGCATCTTGAGCGATTTCACCAATTCGTTATCTTCATTATTATTTGCTGCGGTTCGTGGAATTTTTCCATTAAAATTCTTTCATCATTTTGTGTTTCCTTCTGCATACTACAAATTTTGGTATTTTCTGCCTTGATAATTTTTTTTTTGTTTTGTGTCCTTAACATGAACGCTTGCACTGGCACGTTTGCGTCTCATGTAAAATGTGCACATTTTATCGTATCTGGAAAAATATTTTTCAGCTTCTGCCGTTGCGAAACATTTTAAGGATGTACCTCTTCCACGGAAGCACTGCTATGGTTGGTGTGCTTGGATAATGTTGATATGTGTTTTGTTTTTTTTTTTTTTTGATTATGGAAATGTTTGCTGATGCTGTCTTTGCCACAAAAAGTTGTATGCTTTCATTTACTTGACTTCGTAGCAGCGTTGGATATTTCTTCCACTTTTATGGATGTTCATATTTTCCCCTGCATTTTGTATGATTCTCTACAGACATAGCTATGTACATACACAAACACATAACATATATGTATGTATGTATGTAAATGCATTGTTGTTTTATGCGGTAAATGGAATTTGAATTGTTACAGCAAGTGTGCAATGGAATTTTACAAGCGTCGGAGTACAAAGTATGTATGTATGTGTGTACGAGTATATCAAGCGCTCTGACAAGTCTGTACGGCAGTGACATTTGGAATCTCTATTTCAAATGGTGGTCCAACGGACAAGACTTCCTTTAATGGAATTGTAATTTGTACCATATTTTACAAATATTTTGCTTCGTATTCGTATATTTGTAATTGCAATGTGACATAAGTAGTATTAAGTACTTAGTAAGCTATTCACAATAACATTTTGTGCACTAGTTGTTTGCAGCAGAGTTTAAGACGCTTTATGTTGCTAAGTACCCTAAAAGTTGCTATCAGTTGCAAGCAAGCATTGTACTTTACCAAATTTGGGGATTTTCAAGCGAGATAAAGTTGTTAGTGCTGAAAAAGGCAACGTAAATAAGTTCTTTTTCGTGAGTTGACTCAATGACTTTTTCACAATACAACACGTGAGCTCGGTGAGCTGCAGCTGTGGCACCAGCACCATCTAAAAAGCCTATTCGCGAATGAGTCGTTATTTTATTCTTGTCAAAATATATACTTATGTTCACATTACTTTTAATTAGATTATGAAGATGAACATTCGGTTCACAACTTATAGCGCAAACACAAATTGACACATTTGGATAATTTATTTATGCTTCAATTATTTAAATTACTGATATATCCTTCAATTATTTAAAATTTTAAAAATTTTAATCAATTAAAATTTCGTCAATTCTTTAAAAACACCATTCAAATCAATTATATAAAACTTTTATAAAATATAGAAAATATTTTTCAAAATTTCTTCAAAATTTTTTTTATAAATTTTTTTTCGGTATGCAGATATGTAGCTCATTCAATTTTAGTATAACAAAGTGCAAGTTTCTAATGGCTACGTGTTATCACTGATTTTTGACAATTTTTTTGCTGACGCTCTTTCACGTTTTCTTCCATATAAAAAACAATCGAGGTTTTGCGTTCTATGGAGGAAACTGCCAGTAAAAAGCTTTTCAAAAATCAGTAGGCACTTAAAAATTGCACTTTATTTTTTTTTTAAGTTCGAAATTTTGATGAAGTTTTGTTAAATCATTGTACATTTTCTAAATAGTTTATAAAATTGGTGTTATGGTATTTCTGAGAGAATAAACTATATTTTATTTAAAATTTTATTTTAATTAATTAGTAGAAAAATAAAGTGCACAAATCTGATAATATGTGGTTGGCCTATAATTTAAGTATGTATACTCTATACTACAGCGGCGGGCACTGAAATAGTAGTGTGGACTCGTAGTTAAAAATTCTTGAAAACACAAGAAAACTAAAATAATAGATGCATTCCTTTATTGCAAAACTAAAGGCCAATTTCATTACCAAATGTAGGGTCAAAAGAGTTTCATTTAAATTAACACTAACAAAAATTAAGTATGTTAAAATGTATTTCCTATGCAAATTACTGCGAGAAAAACATAAATTTATGTTAAATTGTTATTAGTACTAAAATTTACACAAAATTTTCCTCCCTTGCGGGCATAATCTAGTCTGTATACCGTCTGTGTACCTCATGCTCTTCTTTCAAAAGGGGGACCTTACGTGAACTTCTTACATAAAGCTTGTGTTCTCGGGGAGGTCTCCTTACTGTATGTATACTACATGGTAACTTAAGTTTATCCAAAATTTCGACAGCTGACATTGTGACATTGAGTCTTCGAATATTAGGTCCATTCCTTTACTTTTCCTGTAAGTTTCTTAAAAGTGTCAAAATGCAAGAGAGTAAGGTAAAAACGCTTTCTAATAGAGAATTACAGAAAAAAGTACGGGAATGCAAAAAACCACTTTTTTAGCCCAAAAAGCGAATGTTAGAATATTTATACAAAAAATGGTAATAAAAACACTAAAACGCAAGCAAAACTATCACAAGAACTTACGATTTTATTTATTACTTTAGCACTTTCCATTTTTACTGAAATGTTTAATTTTTTACACAAATTTTGTAATTTTCTTTATTTTGTGCTTTCACAACAATACTGCTAACAGCTGATTTTGACACTTTTGGATATTTACAGGCAAAAAAACTTCTGACTAAATCCTGTAAATTCGGACAAGAGAGAGTCGCAGTTACTCTCTCAAGTGCGCTCTCAGTTACAGTTTTTTTGAGTACGGGAATGCTTTTTGGACTAAATCCTGTAAAAAACTGTAAAAAACTGTAGATAAGGAATGGACCTATTTTATAATTTGTCGTACACAAGTTGTTGATAATTTCTGCTTAGCACCCCTGTTTTTCAGATTTATTTTGATAAGTTAACGCATTTGATTGAACTGAACAGTCACCTATTTTTTTCCATTTCTTTGTATGTTTTCCCATTATTAATGAGGATTTTAATCACGGTTTTCGTGAGTTCGGTGCATTCTTCGCCCCACTAAAAATTTTGGAATTGCGTTTTTGCTTATTCAAGCTAAACATATAGTAAGCCAAGTCATAAAACTTACTTTTTATTCCAAAAAATCAAATATTTTCACTTGAAGTTTAATTTTGTGACTTTTTTTGTTCCGCGCTATTATTTCACTGCTAGCCCAAAAAGCCGTTCACAACAGAGACTACCTTTTAAAAATTTAAACCATAAGCGTTGAATGGTTAAATATTTTAATGTGTAAATTTAAAATCTGACACCGTATTCTTATCCAGTGACCTCAAAGGATATATCTTTTTCGACCATTTTTGACAGTGATTTTGAGGTAATGAAATTTTATCTCCACGAAGGTAAGTAAAAAACAAACAAAAAAGGGAGAGAGTTGTTTGTAATGTATAGTATGTATGTACATACATACATATATAAAATATAATTATATCACATCTTAAACATCCCTATTAAATTATAAAAATTGTTCACGTATTACAGTTTTTCTAAAAATTGGGTCATAATCTTGAACTTTATTTTAGGACGCAATCTATATCACCCTTCGAAATTAATCTTAATCTTGAACTTTTAACTAATTTTTTATTGTCATAATATACTTACGATATACAAATTTTTGTTCATATAGCGACAAGAATTGGTAAAAAGCATTATAATTTCACTAGATGAACATTTTGTACGGGCAGTCCGTTTTCTCATGTTGATTATTGGGCTATGCTGTTAACAGCTTTGACCACAAAAAAAAAATGCAATTAATAAAATCATATAAATTTTCACTTATCAAGCAACTAAAAATAGCTTTTACGAAGAAAATTTTTCTCAATGTACTATAAGTTTTTTTCTGTTAATGTTAGGAACAGCTTTGAGACCGATTAAAATATAATGAACTTTGTTTTTCACCATTTACGTGCGAAATGTAGGTCAATAAATCACTTGACAATTTATGCAAATTGAAAGGTGCTTACGCAATTAAATGTTAAGCAATAGAAATACATACATATGTTATATATAATAATTATAAATTATCATAGATATTCAGTTATAATTTCTATGGCTTTGCGAATATTAATGTAGTTTAAAAAAAATACAGATATTGCTGTAATCAATGTACGTACTTTAATTAGTACGTCATTCATTAAAATTAAACAAATTGTCATTAACACTAGCAATTAGCTAAGCGTAACAAGTGTAAGTTAACAATAACAATTTTAACGCTATTAAAAGAAATTAATAATATGTTATTAGTGGGCTGTTATCTGATTTTGCTAATAGAACTCATCAAATTTATAGATCTCTGAGTTAAAGAGCTCCCCGCAAAACTAATACGGATATGTAGAGTGACGTTGAGCACAACATTTAGCTCCGTCCAAGTTGGGAAGAACCTCTCCGAGCCGTTCGAGACCTAACGAGGTTTTAGGCAAGGCGACTTACTTTTGTGCAACTTCTTTAATCTGATGCTGGCATCCTTAATTAGAGCTGCCAATGTAAACCGCAGTGGTACTATTTATAACAAAAGTATGATGCTGCTTGCATATGCGGATTATATTGACATCATTGGCCTTAACAAGAGAGCCGTCAGGGCAGCATTTTCCAGTCTAGAGAAGGAAGCAAAAGAGGTTGGTCTAGTAGTGAATGAGGACAAAACAAAGTACCTTGTGGCAACAAACAAAAAGTCCTCGCGTATTAGAACCCATGTCACTGTTGGCAATTACAATTTTGAAATAGTCAAGGATTTTGCATACCTTAGATCCAGCACTAACACCACCAATAATGTCAGCCTTGAAATCAAGCAAAAAATAACATTTGCCAACAGGTGCTACTTTGAGCTCGGTAGGCAGTTGAAAAGCGAGCCCTTTCTCGACGAACGAAAATCACGCTCTACAAATCCCTCATCATGCCCGTCCTTTTATAAATATGGTGCAGAAACATGGGCGATATTGACCAGCGATGGTGGGGTTTTGGGGGCTTTCGAGAGAAATGTTCTTCGCAAGATTTATGATCCTGTTGGCGTAAGCGACGGGTACCGAAGAAGATGGAATGATGAACTGTATGAGCTGTATAATGATATGGACATGGTCAAGCGCATAAAAATTCGATGACTGTAATGGCTTGGCCATGTCGTTTGCATGGATGATGATAATATAATTTTTGCGCTTACACTATATAGCTCAGTGTTTGGACGAGCTTCTCCTACCATTTGTGGTGTGCGTCTTTATATTATACCAACAATGGAGGGACCTACAGTTTTGTGCCGACTCCGAACGGCAGATGTATTTAATGAGAAGCTTTTTCATGGCAGAAATACCCTCGGAGGTTTGCCATTGCCTGCCGAGGGGTGACCGCTATTAGAAAAAACTTTTTCTATGATTGGATGATGATGCTCCAATGAAAAATCCTTCGAATCGGCACCCATGGATGGGCAACGAAAGCAAAGGCGCCCTAGAACACTCTGGAAGAACCAAGTGCAGAATGACCTGTAAATACTTGGTGTGAGTATATGGCGTAGGAAGAAGAGTTAAAGAGCTCGCCATGAAAAGATATACAAAGGGTGAATAGACAAATTGTGGAAAAGTGAGGAAGACATACTTATGAAAATTAAGTATTTTTTCGCCATTGCTCATTTGTGCTGGTTGATGCTTGATAACTTTATTTACGGAACGAGGGCTTGTTATGATGATAACCGGTCCCCAGTTAATGTTCTTCATTAGCTGTCATCTTTTGTAAGCGACTTGCAAAGGTAGAGCGTGGAAAGCAATATCAAAAATAAGCGAGTTGAGTTCAAATAAGCGGAAAGTGTTGGAAAGTGGTGCTATTGTGAATTATTATTGGAAAGTACCAAGGGAAAGTGGAACATTTTCGCTAACCATCAAAATAAGTAAGACACCAAGATAGAGAAGACGTAAATAAAATCGCCTCTTACAGCCCAACCTAATATAAACGCACGGGGCAAATTTATTGTCAAAAATGCCTCATGCTCATACAACTTGTATGGGAGCAACCGAAATTGAACGCCGTGTGCAAAAAGCTAACTCGATTTTCAATTTTCATTTTGCGTGACATTTCGATTTGACGTTTACCTCACCGTTGAAGGTGATGCGCATTGTCTTCAATATAACGAATACTGTTTTGTTTTGTTTGAATTAACAAAAAAAAATTATCAAAAAGCTTTGAATGAAAACTTTTTGTAAATTTGTACATTGTTTGAAATCCCAAGTTTCAAATTCAAATTATAATTTTTATGATTATTATTGCTTTTTTAATATAAACGAGGAAACAAATCAATTGCCAAACTTATTAATAAGTTGGTGTGTTAAAGCTCTGCGTATAAATCAAGATTATATTTAATGTTTAATTAAAAATTCATAAGTAACATAAGGTAAAGCAAATCTTTAAGCCAAATAAATAAATTGAACCAATGCTGAAAACTTCCACCTTGTATTGTTTTAAACGAATATGACAGCTGTGCAACACTGAGCTGAACGCGCACGCAAAACAATTTCGGTTCAGTTACAAAAAAACGTTTGCGCAGTGCGTTTATATTTTGTTGGAATTTTATAAGAATTACTCATTTTGTTTTTTTTTTGCTAGCAAATTTTACTAACGACCATTGATTTTGGCAGACTAGTGTTGTAAATTACATATATTCAAAATATAAGAGAGTTGATTAAAATTATTATTATTGAGTAAATTGCTAAGTCAAAGAATACTTCGAGAGAGTTTGAGGCTTTAAATACTTACTGTTTTTTTTTCAATATAAATTACAATTTGTCGATGAATAGGCGAATTAAGAGCGCAATAGCGAAAGTGTGGGTAAACAACATACGATTCATATGAAATCGCTGAAAATGAAAAGTGAATATATTTTCATATGAGTATAGTACTTATTTATCAGAATTATATGACCTCACATTTTGACAAGTTTTGACTATTTTATATTATTAAATTTTGTTTAAGATAATAAGCAAATGAACATTTCCAACATAAATTTTATACACCCACGTTTAAGCATTATTAGAAATCGATCCCACAAACAAAAACAATAGATATCGTCCGAAAAACATTACTCGAAAACACGAAGGACCAGATAAAAAACCCAAATCACAAACACATTACGAACTACACTGCGACAAAATTATTTGAAGTGTAATAATAAAATATACCGACAATCAAACGGACTCGGAATGGGAAACCCGATCTCAGCCATCCTCTTTGAGGTATTTATGCAAGGACTGGAAGGACATTATGTAGAAGAGCTAAAAGACGAGTCAGGCGTAGTATTCTATGCCAGGTACGTGGATGACATTACCTGCTCGATCACCAATGACAATGAAGAGCAGATACTGGAGTACCCGGAGTACCTGTACAAACAACATGGATGTATAATGTTTACGATGGAAATGGAAAAGAAGGGAACAATAAATTACCTGGATCTGACGATTAAGACAGACAAAATTGCCCAAAAACTTGACTACGAAATTTACAGAAAACTGACAGCTACAGACACCATAATACATAACACATCAAATCATCCTCAAGAACACAAATACGCCGCTAGAAGACAACTAACAAACAGACTTGAACGAATACCTCTATCGCGAGAGGCATACGGAAAGGAACTAAACACAATATACAACATAGCAACAAACAACGGCTATAAAAAGGAGCTCGTGGATAAATTCAGAAAAATGTATGCAGTTCAAAAACGAAGCGACAGAGAGCTAGAGGAAAAAACTTGGACAGTAATGACTTATACGGGAAAAGAGACATACAAACTTGCAAATTTGTTCAGAAAATATAATATCCACACGGCGTTCAAAACTGGAAACAACCAGGGAAGGATACTTCAAAGCAGCACGAATGAAGAAGACCCATTGAACAAACAAGGCGTGTATAAACTGACCTGTGAGTGTCCATATAGCTATATAGGACAAACAGGACGCAAAGTAAGAACAAGGTTTCGTGAACACATAACGAAAGGGTACGAAAACACACGGCAATACCTGAATCTAATTTTGCAAACCATTTGGTAAACGCAAAATGTTCAACCGCAAACATAAATAAAACCGTTAAGGTATTGCACGTACAACAAAAAGGACGGCGTCTAAATGCTCTTGAAAACATGGAAATATATAAACAAAAAACATTTGATGGGAGGATAATAAACGAACAAATATACAGCAAATCTGATGGGATATTTGCACCATTAAGGCTTGTTTACAGGACACTTAATATTTGTTAACATTTACGATTATGCACCAATACCTGATTGACCAAACAAACAAAATAAATACGGAACAATAGACATAAACTGAACAAAAAAAAAAAATTACACTGAAGATGGCACAACGCCGAAACCGGTTTGTCTCCAAACCAAACTTGACAAGGGATGACGGAAAATCGTTCCAACAAATATAAACAATTCACCCTGTCGGACAAGAAAAAGAAGAAAACAATATAATACTATTTATTTTAAACACTGCATTGTTCGCGTTTTGTTGCTATAGACTTTTTGTATTAAGGTAAGTGCACCTAATTCCGTGGTACTAAGGTTTTTCTGACTTCCAAATTGTGTGACGTTTGGATAATCGGTTGAAAATAGAAAATTAAAATATCTCCCTTAAATCAATCAATTTAGATTAGTTCCCAATAACTTATAAGCCATAATAAATCGTATTATAATTTATATTAATATAATAGTAACACGTTCAATCGTCCCTAATTCCGTGCCCAAAATTCTTTAATGTACCTAATTCCGTGAAAAAATATCCCTAATTCCGGGATATGCGTATATATACAGATTTTACGCTATTAGAAGGGAATAACTTATGTTTTAAACTTAAAATTAATTATTTTTGAAGCACAAAATAAAATTTGTATTTACAAAAATTTTTAATTCATTCCCGTATTTTAGAAATTAGGTTCTTAAGATTTGCTCACAAACAAAAGTCATTGCTCAGATAATAATCAAATAAAAATCTCTCACTGTTATAAAAAATTGTTAGGCTAATACAATGGAGTTTGTATAAACAATTTAAAAACTTTTAAATCATTAAAAGCATAGACTCCTCGACTTTTCATCAACATTCGTGGACCCAATTTTTTTCAGGACATCTGAATCATCGGATCTCGTAAAACAATTTTTTTGCATTTTTGCTGCAAAATAAAACTATACTCTGTGGAACGGAATTTTGCAAGAAAATCGCAAAAGTAACTGCTTTTTCAATAGTAGTTTTGAAAATTGACTCTTGTAAATTAATGCCAGGCAATTAGGTGCTTCTCTTTTCACTGCTTGAACGTAAATGCGTGGTATACCACGGAATACATTTATTAAAATATTAACCATTCGCTTAAATAAAACTGTACCACGGAATTAGCTCAACAATTTCCTCAGGGTTTTATTTGATAATAAAATCGCTTTGTTTGAGAAAGTTTTATAAAAAAATCAATCAAATTAACAAAAATTTAGAGTGTTAAAAAACCCTTATTCCGTGATAGGCACGGAATTAGGTACATTGAGAAATATCAATTTTTAAGTAATAAAATATATTAACATGTATGTATTCAGATAGTACACAATTCAATTAACAGATGTTTATCGAATGCCAAAATCAAATCATAGTTCCAAAAAGTCTTTTGATTTAAATATCACAGCCTTAAGAATATATATGTACATGAGTCCTTAACATTTTGCTTACACACTTTCATATGACGTGCATATTATCTGAGGTACCACTTTTCAACTGCTCAATAATTTAAAAGTATTTACCATACGTACAATCAGAATTGAAATTATTACTCTTTAAAATTTCAAGTTTATTCTAGTATTTTTTATTTTATGTAGTATGATGACTCCAAATTTCTTGTTTAAACAAAAAAATCGGAATGCCACGGAGTTAGGTGCACTTTCAGCAAATAGCTAACTCTTTTTCATATTCGCTCGGTTCATGTGATTTAAGGTAAAAAATAAAATATTTCCCACACCTAAAAGACGAAAAAAAAAATCGATCGAGCATTTTTACAGGCGTTAATTATAAATCCTTTTTTTTTGTTGAAATTAAGTTTCAATATCTGCTGTCAATGGCTCCACGTACCTTATGCTGGTAACACGAAGTTAACAACAACAAAAAGAGCACCGAGTAACCTGTTGACCATTTGCATATAATATAAATTGGTGCATTTTCACTTTATGCCCAAATTAATTTGAGGCTAATTAAGCAAAATTCTAGAAAATAATTAATAACTAGTGAATGTGAAGTGCACATATGAATTTATGCAAATAAATTGAGTAATAAATATTTGCTTGTGCAACCAAATGTGCATATACGTACATATATATGATATATATATATATATATATATATACATATGTTTACATGGGTGTGTGTCTGTGTGTGTAAATGAACCGCAAAATACACACCACCAATATCAAATATGAAACACCAAATTGTGGCATGCACACATCCACATGCACGCCTTCTACATAGGCCGCAAGTAACAAACACTCCTACCCGTTCACGACCAAAGTGAATAATCTTTATATATGTATGTATGTATGTTGATTTGTATATGTATGTGTACAAATGCGTGTGAAGCTTATGTAAATGTGGTGAGAAATTTCACTTTAATTTCTGCTCATACATTTTATGCATTTGCTATGCCGACGCAGAAGGGTCTTCAGCTGTTGCCCTAGTTAGTTGTTGACTAGCAGTCAGTCGTCTGATGGCGCACGCCAGCAATGACTTTCGGTTTCCCTTCTTGTTTCCTTTCCATCAAATACACTCAACTCGTAACGCAGCAATGTTGCCCTGTTGGTGGTGGTAATTTGCATTTGTGAAACCAGCCAACAAATACTCTATGAAGTGTGTAAGTGGAGCACTTGCAATCACTATAATAGCAAAAGCAGCTGCAACTGCAACAACAACAACAAACAACAACAATAGCTATATCATCAGCAACAACTGTAATAACAAAACAGTGCAACAACAACAATAAGTAACAACAATAGCAACTGTGGCAACAATGCGCGTGTAGTTGAAAAGGATGCGGAGCGTTGAGGAAACGCTCGCTTCAAGAAGAAGTAGCAAACTTTTATAAGAGTACATACAAATATATACATATGTACATAAGTATGTATACGCATTTGCATAGCTATCACTCATTCAAGTGCCTGTATTTGTATTTGATTTGTATATACATATGTACAGTTGTGTTGCGTGTATGCAAATTGGCTTCACAAGCCGGAAGTTGCAGGAAATACCCCTCCCTACCTCGTTCGGTCTCTCTCTCTAACCCGCTGACACTTGAGCTTGTTCACATGCCCGCCTGCTTGTTTGCTCGAATGAACGAGTGAATGAATAGTTGTCTCTAAGTGAATGACTGAATGAGTGTTGTTAAAGTTTTGCAGCTTGCAATTAGTTGTATCTTGCAGGTCGAATATTTAAAGTTGGCAGGCCAAGTTGAGGCACTGCGTTGTAAGCCAAAGACATTTTTGGAAATTTCTGTATTAATAAAGTTTTCAATGTTTTGTGCAGTTATTGCGCTTTATTGTTTCCTCAATTCAGATTGTAGCAGTTTTACTTTTATTAGTCTTGAAAGACTTACATACAAACCTCTGATAAAACAAAATATATTTTTTTGTTATTATTGCATACTTGAATATATGAACTTTTTTTGCCACAAGAGAAATGTTATTGATTTTCGAATTTTCCCTTTCATTTTTTATAAAAAAGAAAGTTCATAATTCAACGGAAACCGCATGAAATAAAGTTTAAAATTTTACACAAAATTTATATGAATTTTTGTTATTTTCAGCCTTATAAATTTTAATAATTGATAATTTTATTGAGCTCGGGGCCGGCTTATAGAAGATTTGTATTTGGAAAAACAACAACAGTTTTTAAACGGTAGAAGTTATAGTACTATTTCGGAAATCACCACATTTCCTCATCAGACTTCTTTTTATTAAATTAATTAAATTTAATTTTTCATAACCACTTCTCTCAGGCTTTGAACCCGGGAGCTCGGAGTTGCAAAGCCAACACGCTAAATGCTGTGCTACGCTAGCCGAGTGTACTGCTGCGTTTCCTTAAACAAACCAACTACAAACAAGAGCAACTGATCTGCTGCTATTTGAACTGGTTTGACTGGTTGTTGTTTGTGTGTTTGCAATTATGTGTGAAAATTTCATCGGTTTTTACCAATTCTTGTAATTCCTAGAATGCATTTCAGTTGTGCTCATCCTGGCCTCGAGCTCAATAAAATTGTCAATTAAAATGTATATAAAATAAAAGATCTTTCGTAAAGGTTTGTACAGCAATTCTATAGCTAAATCAATTTCAAAATAATAAAGTGTATATTTCACGAGGCTTAAACTTCGCACTGATTTTTGTGTATTTTTTGAAACCCTTTTTTTAAACTATTTTTCATGTAACACAAATATTTTATGTAGTAAAACCTGCTAAAATAGAAACCATTATTAAAATATTCTCAAACTTTACAAAAGCACTCCGTCGTTAATGTACAGACAAATGCAGCTACTTTAAATTTATTCAAAGATGAATAATTTTTTTATATACGAGTATTATAACGTAGTGCGTTAGTATATTTTGCACACATACTCGTATGTTTTAATCGATATATTCGTAAATTGTGTTTTTTTTTTCTCCCACTGGCAACAATATTTTTGGACTGAGAAATTTCCAGAATATGGTGTTTTTCTTAGACGTATGATTTTCATTGAAGCAATACTTTTTTCGGAGTTGGTCTTTTTGACAGCTGTTACTTGAATCGAAGAGAATATTCGGCACGTTATTGCTGACATATGGCCCCAATTACTGCAAAAAGTGATCGAAAATTGGGCCTCTCGCCTGGAATTTATTCGAGCCAGCCGCGGCGGTCACTTGGCAGAAAACATGCGATGGCAATCAATCCAAATTGCGAAAAAACGATCTATCATTCTAGCCTGTCTAGGCGGGAAATTAGTGTATTTATCCGCCTTCGGCTTGGACATACAAACATTTCCCATGCACATCTCCTTCGTGGAGCAAGTGCAGAAACCTGTCCATTTTGCCAAGCGTACCCATCTGTGGAACACATCCTCGATCAATGCCCAGCCTTAGCCACAACACGAACACTAACTTTCGATTCTTCACCCCCTTCTGCTCTACTTAAGGAGACGAACATCGCGAATGTAAATCCCATATCCAAATACATAAAAAACACTAAATTTAGTATAAATATATGATTAAAATACTTAGTGAATTAAGCTTTTTTGTGTAATCCAAATACTTAAATTAAACAAAACACCTAAGGCCTGAGTAGCTAGTGTACTTGTTATGGTAGGTTTTAATATTTCATATTATTCTATCAATAAATAATAATAATAATAATTTTTTAAAATATAATGGCAAACCCTTACCATTATAATAAAGCTTATTCTTGGCCATAGCATTAAGTTATATGCGTTTCTTCTTAAAAACCACTTGTCTAAAAAAACACCCTGAAAAAAGTAAATATGGAATAATTTTTTAACTTTATATTTTTACTAAAAATTAATTAATATCTAATGGTATATTTTCTATTCCATTCCTATGGTGCCGAACATGACTTCCTTGTTACGATTTGAATTAAACATTTTCCTCAGTGTTCTAAGAACTTTTAGCATTGTTATTGATTTCCAATAGATGTTGGTGTTTATAGATCAGCTTCTTTCTTTACTTCTGTCACACCTTTTTTGTTTTATATTCACATATATATCTATTAGACTTCTGCATTCTTGCTTTAACTGTCCCGATATAAATTTTTCTTGGCTACATCGAATCCTCTCGATGACGTTATTTCTCACATATGTATGTTGTAAGCATGTATTAAAAAAAAATCTGAGTAACAATTTGTTTCATAATCAAAAAACAAAAAAAAAACTTCATAGAAATCCGAGCAGTTATATTCTTATACTCTTGAACGACAACTGTGTTATTTACATTGCTTCAATTATCCACCATTTGCGGTTAAGCGAGCGACAGGCCAAAGGACGTGACCACACAGGCTTAGAGCAAAGTGTGGGCGAAAACAGTGAAGAAAGAAGACAAATAAAACTACTGCCAATTACTTAGATAGCAAAAAACGAGCGCTTAATTGTTGAAAAGTAAAAAAAAAAAAAAACTATGTAATATCTCTTTTGGAAAAAATACAAAAAGCGCTTGCCAGGAAATTCATGGAATCGCTTTTTGACTGTCTACTTCCTGCTAATTTCAAACAAGCCAACCGAAAAGTGTGCGCGAAGAAAAGAGTATGGGGACAAATAGTGCAACGAAAAAGTAGTTTGGCGACTGTGACATAAAAGAACGTACAAAAGTTGAATTGAATATAGTTAAAAAAACAGGAGGTAGGAAAAAAATTAGGAATAATCTGCTAACGAGCATCGCGTATTATTGGTTGAAAGTTTAAAACAATATGGTGGGACTGTAAAAATAATATATTTCCTAATTCTTCGCCCAACAAGTTGATGTTTGCTGTGAGTATTTTGACTGTTGCCACCTTTAAAGCCGTCGTCGCTAAGTGTTGAGTGCTGATTTCAATTTAAGTTTTGCTCACTCAACAAAGTTTTCCAGTTTTATTTTTTTTATCGTCGTAATTCAAGCTAACTTGCGATTTTTCAATTATCTAACCGAAAAACTCAAATCAAAGCACTTTACTCAAATTGCCATCACTGTTCATATCAACTCCTTTTTCAGCACATTTAGATGTGACAGTGTTTCCTGCCATCTAGTTTGGTCTAGGCTTAAGTGTGCATTTGGGCCATTTTTAAAATTCGGTGACCACATTCGCTGCCACAACCGCTTGGCTGCATTTGATGGCGCACTCTTGGTGAGGTTTATTCTCACAAACACTCACTTTAATGTATGCACATATGTGTATATATGTACGTGAATGTCAGTCGTTGTATCACAGCGCCGCACAGTTGGCAATTGTTGCAGCGGTGCTATAAAATGCAACATCGGTTGGACCACCGAAAATGGAGCCGCTCGCAGAAATGCAAAGCTTGAGCTTTTCGCAATTATGTATGTTTGTATTCTCTTTACTTGCTGCCATCAGCAACGACATCATTGACGCCAATTTTCGCGCATTGTTGTCGTTGAATCATTTTCGAAATTATACCACTCATAGCTTTCTGTGAATTGCCATTTGCCGCCCGTCCGTCCGTCCGTCCGTCCGTCCACTTTTCACTCTCTACGTCCTAGTTTGCGCAGTTTTCTGTATTCTTAAAAATTGACTGTGGCAGTGAGGATGTTGAATACCACTTGCCGCTCGCTGCTTTCTAAGTGCTGTATGTTGCAAGTTGCCGGAACAATGGCAGTAGCCGCCGTGTCTGCATAGTGTGGCATCTGCTGCAGCAATTTTATCTTCAAATTCTTGCATTTATTACTAGCGAAAATGTGCGCTTGTATGTGTGCGCGTATATTAGCCTAGTTTATGCTGAAAAGCAAGTGTACTTCTATTGTGACAAGATGCAATAACAGCTTGTGGTAGTGAAATTCTACGTTAGTAAGAAATTCAAGGACATTATTTCATCAGCTAGAATGTGTGCGTGGAATGGCGCCCAAGCGTCTTAAACTATAAAAATTATGATGTTTATACTTAAAATCAATGATAATGAAATTGTGAAAAATTTCCAAAGCGACAAGCAACTCACATCTGAATGGATGAAATGCATTTTGATTGTTTTCAATCGCTGATATACGAATATCTAAAGAGTTCAGTTTATAAGAAATTCAAAATTGCCTTCTCAAATGATATAATCCCATAATGCTTTCTGAAATGATAAATGTAAAAATACCCACTAAAAGTAGTACTTCACTATTAAAATATGTCTTAACTTCCTTTTTACTTCAATGAATGAGTACTCGAAGCTCTCCCCCTGATGAACTTAAGCATCTAAGTTGATGGTGGATCCGGGGTGGCATCTTCGATAGTTTTCTCTGCACAGCTTACCCAAACAAAACTGTCAATAAACTCAGCATGCATAGAAGTGAGCGTTCGGAAATAAAAATCCGGAAAAGCTTTATTTTTAAGCAATTTTGGAGATCTTTTATTACAAATTTCCAAAATATACACCTTTTTTTTTAAAAACTCTTGCAGTATTGTGCTTTAATACTTAATTATAAAACTAAAAACGATGCAATAAAATTTGTCCAAAAATATTTAAATATTACATAAAGAATATACGTAAATCACTTGTAATGAGAAACAACTCACAGAACGCACCGATTTCGTTCGACTAGAATCATTTTTTTACCTCTTTCAAAGTGCGCACATGGAATGAAAATGTCGAGTCAGATTTATTTATTTATTTATTTAGTTAATGAAGATGGTTATATCTGTAAGACTTTTAGTCTTTTATAGTACATCAACTGGTTGGTAGTTACACAGAATTGAGTTCTTTCATAATGTTGTGTAAATTCAAGATTAACAGTTAGGCAAACGGAAAAACTAAAACTTATATATTTATTTAAATACTTGAAATGACATTAAGAATTAAAATTTAAAAAAATATTAATTAATTTCAATTAAGTAAAAGCTTAAATTTAATTTTAAATTAAAACTTAAAGCACGCCTAAATGCATTCTAAACTAAGTAAAACTAATATATATTAAGAATTGCTAAAACACAAACAACAACCACACAAGCAAGTTTAAATAGCGGCAGATCAGTTGCTCTTGTTTGTAGTTGGTTTGTTTAAGGAAGATGAAATAAACACAACAGCCAACTCGGCTAGAGTAGCACAGCATGTAGCGTGTTGGCTCTGCAACTCCGAGCTCCTGGGTTCAAAGCCTGGGAGAAGTGGATACAAAGAATAAATTTAATTAATTTAATAAAAAGAAGTCTGATAAGGAAATGTGGTGATTTCCGAAATAGGACTATTACTTCTACCATTTAAAAACCGTTGTTGTTGTTTTTTTCCAAATAAAAATCTTCCATAAACTGGCCTCGAGCTCAATGAAATTGTGAATTATTAAAACTTAAACTAATGAAAGCTTACGGCTAAACATTAGAAGTTGAAAGTTATTATTTTTTATAAAATAGACACATTTAATTTTTATTTCTTAGGAGAAAAAAAACAGAGACAAGAGAACAGTTATTTTGCGTTTGCATTATGATAAATGAAAGTATTAAATAAATTATGAATTACGACTTTGTAGTCACAAAAGCCTTGACAGATTCAGGAATAGAATTCCAGAGCCTTACAGCATTAATGACGAACACCTTAATGTGGATATGTAGGAGTATTTAGTGAGAATCAGGTTATGAAGCTTGCTTGACCTTCTTAACTTTAACTTCTCGCATAGAGAAGTTTTAATTTCTATAAGCTTGTATATAAATATACAATTTCTAGCGGCTTTATAATTAAAAATGCTACACCCTAGAATTTTGTTTCTCCGCAATGAGATGTGGTCGCATTTTTTTAAACCATAAACTTATCGTGTAACATTAATTAACGTTACATCTATTTTATGGACCTAAATAGAATCGAGTTTGCTATAAACAAGCTCAGAGTAGGTTATGTGTGGCACAAAAAGTTGAATAGCTAACTTTCTTCTTGTTTCCAAGGATGTAAACGACGCTAACATTCTTAACCTACGTAAAACAATACACACATTACTAACAACATTATTGATGTGCTCTGAATAGCTCAACATCGAATTAACAACAAAGCCTAAATTTTTTATTTTGTCTGTAAACATTAGCGCGCTATTATCAACAAAAAGTTCTGGAATATCTCCCACATGTACTTCACCATTGCTAAGTAATTGGCAACACATATGATTTGGCAGAATTAAAACAAAGGCAATTGTCACGAGCCCATGGCGAAATTGCTGACAGGTCACTGTTAATTTTGTAACACAAATCCGCCTCAAGACCGACACGACTAGACAAATACAATTAAATGTCGTCAGCATAGGCATGGACATTGACATACTGACACACAGAAAATACATCATTGACAAAAAGAATAAACAAAAGAGGACCAAGGACAGAGCCCTGTGGCACAGCAGAGATAACATTACAAGACATTGAGTAGGCAGCCTTGCCCATCACCTTTTGGGTCCTTCCCGCAAGATAGCTGGTCATAAATTTTATAGAGCTGTCAAAAAATCCAAAGAGATATTTAAGCATTTTGCAAAGAAGGTCATGGTTTACTAAGTCAAAGTGCTTTAGAAAAGTCGAGCAGGCAAAAAAGAGTTAAATCGCTATTGTCAAATCGTATCCTTATGTCATCAAGTATTTTTAGCATAGCCGTGGATCAGCTATGCTTAGGTCTAAACCTTGACTGTAGTGGGGATAATAGATTATTTGCATGAATAAATAATGAAATTTTTGCTGCCATCAGTGACTCACACACTTTCGAAATAGTTGCCAAAATACTTATCGGCCTATAATCATTGGGGCTAGCAGAAATACTCTTTTTGGCAACAGGAATAATGACGGCCTACTACCATTCAGCTGGGAAATAGGAGGTTGTAAAGCAGTGTTTGATAACATCGGTTAGAGTACCCAGAATAAATGGCAGCACAATCTTCATGAATTTAAAAGATATGCCATTCTCACCAAAAGCATTCGACTTGATACCCATAACAACCTTCAACACTTCCGCTTCAGTTACTCCGCCAAACTCAAATGTTTCTTTTATGTTAAAATTGTTAGAAAAGTTTTGAGCTGGAGGACTAGTACTGCTTCTGCCGGCGCTGGTGAAATATTCATTAAGATGGTAGGGAGGGGCACAAATTAGAGTTACAGTACAATCGTTGAAACAAATGTAAGTTAAAAAAAAATTTATTAAATATAATAAATACCTAGTTGCTGAGGAACTCTGTTCATTTCCCCACTACTCGCCCTTAATAATGGGATAGTGTGAAGCTAATATTTCTAAATTTTAAAATATTGGGAAAAAATAGCGTGAGTGATTCTTAAATACTTATTAATGAAAGTCTTATCAAAGCCGATTCGTAAAAAATATAAACAAAATTTTCAGCGCTCTATCAAAGAAGTACTTAGACACACAATTCCGAAAATTCCATAAACATTCTTGGTATTTCCCCACAATATTCATATACTCGTATATCCGCATTGATTCGCAAGAAAATATTGCATTCACGCTCTTCGCTTCTTGAAATGCCGCATTTGTTAACCTCAATTCGCACCCACTTCACAATTTCTTATTCGCGGCTAGCATTTACAAATAGATTAATTACAGCAAATGAATTCATTAATGACCAAAAAAACAATTTACGAAGCAGAGAAATGTAAATTTGCTATGAGTGTGGATTGCAAGTCAAATTGTTTTACTTCATTCAACCGTGCGAGCGAGCTTTTCACTCTTGACACACAGAAGAGCTCTAGCGGCTAGCGGAATTTCAGGCGGACAATCTGTTGGAACTCACAGTAGCAATGCCAGCAACAGTTAACCAATAAAACAAAACTGCCTTTCAGGCGTAAATAATCGTTTATTTTCACAACAGCAAACTAAAAGCAAAACAACTTTTCTTGTGCCACGCAGATGGTTGGTTGGTGGCTGGTAGCTGGTAGCTGGTAGTTGGGTGGAATCCATTGTTCTTCACTCCTTCACAAACAACAATTCATGCAGTTAGCTATTTGTCGAATGCTTGAATGCCAAGCGCGTGAAAATTTCCACTGATGAAGAAAAACGACGGCGACGATGAAGACAGCGATAGTGACGTTGAAGAAAATGCGCGGTGGCAAAAAAAATTAGTTTACGGAAATTGCAATTTTCCACTCAGGAAAACAATAATGGGCGGGTGAGCGCGACGACGTTGTGAAGTATGAGCTATTTTTTTTTTGTTTCCTTCTTAGTTGCATTGTTTTTATCGTTTCTTAAGGGAAAGGATATGCGACGCACAAACGATTAGGCAGCGAATTCGAGCTACATTTACAGTGTGGAAACCGGGAATGTGCTAAATTTTCATTGCGTTGAAAAAACGCTCAACCGAAATTACGTCGTAATTTAATATTTCAGCGAATGAAAGAAAAAGGAGCGTAGCAAAAACCAAACAGAAAATGTATGCGGCGCTGTTCGTAGACGTTTTGGTATGAAGTCTACGCCTTTTTAAAGTTCACCTTATTGCCATTTATTTTCAATGCTTTTGTGTTTGTGTAAATGTGTTTTCTTGCTATTTTCACGGCTTTTTCTTTCTAATTTTCTCGTCTTTATTTTTCAGCTGCTTGCATTGCCCATTTTCCTAATTTTTTTGAACGGTCAACATATTAAATTGCTCTTAGCTGCAGGCAATTTTCATGCTTTCAGCCGCAGCGTGAAGGCTAAGTGCCACATTGACATTATTATCATTGCCCTTCTCACACAAAGCAATGCCAGTCTCTGAAGGTCTAATGGCACAAATATTTATTTGTATTTATACACGCGCATCTAATGAAAAAAAAATGCTAAAGTTTTCGCTTGAAAAGTGCCAAAGGCTAAAAAAAAGCATGCTCTTATTAAAAGAGATTAATTTGATAACTATTCGTTTGCCCAAGTTTTGTACTAAATAAACGATTTAGTATCTGGTTCAAATATACTTCACAGAGAGGAAAAGCTAAAATATCCAAAAAATTTTATTATTATCATTGAAAGTGATAAATATATGTTAGTCTGGTGTTGCATGAGTTGTTACGACATTTTTAGTGTAGTTTGCGTTTTTGGAGCCATACAAAAATTTAGGAGAATGCAAATCATAATTATTCTTAGTGAAATCCTAAAAAGTAGGAAAATTAAAAAAAAAGAAGGAGACTGTGTCAGAGACACGGCCATTAAGTTTAACGTAGAATACGCCATCCGATAAGACAGAAAACATATGTATAATGATAATTTATAATGATAAATAATGCAAGCAAATGAATTTCTTTATTTGATAGTTACTTTTGATGATATACATAAGCTTATGATAGGAAAATAGGATAAAAATGTTTTTAAATTATCAATTAAATTTCTCGCAAAAACGAAGTCAATGGTAGTTATCAATAGTAAAGATAAATGATAAATAACAGACCCAAATCTATTTGATTATTTGAAAGTTACTTTTGAGAATATAGGCTTATGATGGGAAAAATAGGATAAATATGTTTTTAAATTAACATTTAAATTTCTCGCAAAAACTAAGTCAATGGTTGTGTTATCAATAGTTGTGGGAGCATCATTTCGAATATAATCCAAATTAAACGTATCGCTCATAAATTTCGCCAATCTAGTATTTGAAGTGATTTCTGTGTTAAAATCACCACCAATAAGCAGTAGTTGGCAGCGCTTTCTCTGCCTGTACTCTACTTAAATTTTCCCGCCTAAAATTATGCAATACAAAGAAAGGGCTGCACGAGTACATTTAAATCGCCCAACAGCAAACACTCAACCAAACACCACACACATATTTGTGTGCATGTGTTTATACAATTTTCATTTGAGAAATTTAAATATTAGGAAGATATCAACCAACATGAAATGTATGTCAAACGAAAGCTAACATCTTCATTTGACTAAAAAAAAATTTTTTAAAAAAGTTACCGTGCCGTTTCCTTATAATTAAAGAAATAGAGATTACAACAATAAAAACCTGACATGGGTGCCCATACCGTAAGGTAAGACGTATTCTACGCCAAAAATTTCGCAAATTTTCAAAACCGAAAATATTAAGAAAATTTAAAACCAAAACTAAAAAATATCTTTCCTCGGCAAAATACTTTAATTTGCCTATTTCTACAGAAACAAATTTTTTTTTGTAGAATCGTCGTTATTTGCTTGCCATATAGGAAATGTTTTTCATTTCAAATTGTTTAAGTTAATATTTTATAAAGATATACTCGTAGTTCACACATCATCACCAACAGCACATATCAGATTTTCACAGTTTGCAAACGATCTGCACTCAAAATTGAAACGAAAAATTTTCAGAAAAGCATGCAAAGGGCATCTTTAAGAAGGTTATGTGCATGCAATTTTATATACAAATTAAATTTATTGCCACAAGCTACTTGTGGCCCAAACTTTGCAATGCCTTTTGTGAAAAGTTCAAAATTTTTTAAATTTTTGTCCATTTTTCGAATTTCCATTTAATAGAGTTTTAACAAGGAGTATAATTTTCAATTTTTTTTTTTGAGCCACTGGATATCCATACTCCGTATACTCCGAAAAAGGTATGTATGTTCTCTCACTCCACTTCGCTTTGATTCAGCTGGATAATGTTTAAGTTAACAAGCAATATGTCAAAATATGCCGTGCAAATAATTACATGAGCCGCCAAATTATAGCGAAAGATCCAATGCAAGTGGTTTCAGTTCGAGCTATTAATTTAGTGCAAATTGTTAAATGGATTCATGACCGATTTTGAATTAATCTACAACCCAAAAGGTGAAATTGTATATTACGTTGAATGTGATACCTCATCAAGCTTCAACTTTATTAATAATCTGATATGTTTTTAGAGATAAAAAATATTTTTTACACGAATATTTTACCATATATTCTTCGTTTTTGCCACAATGAGAAAGTGGCAAATAGATAATCGAGTTTCCATATTTCCACCGTTGGACAAAAACCCAAATATCTTTAAAACACATGAAGAAATCAATATATTTATGAAACTAAATAGAGGGTAATTACAGTAAAAGTGCTCTTTTAGTTTTTCTTTCTATCGTTAAGATTTTTTTTTTAAAGACATTAAAAATTGATTTTGACAAAAATTTTTAAAAGGATATGATTTAAAAGTAATTTTGTCAGTTGGTAAAATAATGTCAGAATGAATTCAATATATTATTTTTTTCTTAAAGTTTTTGAAGAAAATATTTAAAAAAAATGTATATTGTAAGTTTTTTTAATGCAGTTTTTACATATTCAGAAACATTTTTTTTTTACATATTTCATTTCGCATACATATTTTATGTTGTACATTTTAATAATTTTTAAATACTGAGTCCTAACGGGAACTGTGAGATCCTGATAAAAAACTTAAAACAAAAATTTATAACTTATAACTTTTTTATTGTAATATAGCATAAATATCATTTATTTAAAATAATAACTAATTGAAACTGGCATGAATATGAAAGCATACATTTTTCAAAACAAAAATTGGAATATTAATTTGTCCATGACTCAAAAATATTTAAGTTTATTGTCGAAAAAATCTAATTTGCTCTATTATTGCGTATCCGTATTGTTTTTATACATTGCTCTGAATATATTTTACCATTGCTTTTATATTACATAGCCTCGGAATTGCATAGTTCTTTAAACAAAATCAAATTTTCCAAAAAAAAATTAACATGCCGTTATATTTTATTTTCTGCCGAGTTTTGCGAGTAACAGTATATCCGATATTTTGTGTGTTAAATTTCTTATCGTATTTTCTATGCTTAATTGTATACACAATATTACAATATTACAATTTGTAATATCAAATATTAAGCGTAAAATACATTTTTGACCCAATTGTAATGAAAGCTGTGTTGGCATTTCTTTTAAAATCGCTGAGCTAGATTTTTGCTGCATTCATTTGCTAATATATAGCTGCAAATATTATAAGAAGAATTTCTTTTTCTGGCTCATTGTATTAGATGCATTTAAAATATCAGACATTTAATGACTTATAAGCCACCAAATGTTTTTTCTTATCTTTCGTTTTGCAATCTTAACTTGGCACCTGCGGAGTATTATTCCTTGCCGCCAAAAAACAAACAAACAAATGGACAAAAAAAAGGCAAACCCATTTTATTGCTGATTGTCCAACAATGCTGCATACTTTTTTTCCTTTTCTCGCTTTATGTCATTACTACATATTATTCGTCCATTCGCTAGCTCAACGTTGGGAGCGGAATTCGAATGTTGTTACACATACGCCCCGTCGTGGCGGGAAGTACTTACTTACATATGTAGGTAGGTAGGTAGGTAGGTACCTGTGGCGTTCATTGTCTTTTCCTCCCACAACACTGAAGAAGTATTTTTTTTGCTTCGGAATGTGTATAAAAAAATTTACGAGTACTTATGAGCCACTCCTGCTGCTTTTATGTGCATTTGTCGTCGTTGTCATGCGAATTTTGTTGCCACTGCTGCTGCGGCTATGCTGAGTTGGCCGTTGACGTCGGCTTAAATGGCCTCATCTTCGTATCCGTTGAGCACTTCAATTCAACTCCCACTTAATGCCACTTCACTTTGCGCTACTTTACCAAACTTACTTCGCCACTTTTCGGTTGTTTCATCACAACTGACGCGCCAAAATGGTTACATTCGGCGAGGTAAAAAGCACTTGCGCTGGCACCGCTGCCATTGTACAATTGGACGGACGATGGGTGTCGAAAGTCGCAGCGTTCACTTGGATATTACAGCAACTTGGGCCATCTAAAAGCCATAGCGTAATACGCGATTTGAATAGAAATGCAGGTCACGTGCGAAACAACGCGACTCCGCGTACGAAGTGTGTCCTGTCTAAGGACATATTAGCATTCTTACGGCGCTCAATTGCTTGCGGGGTACTCATTCATTTTTTGAGAGTGTAAGTTTGTTGTAGTTTTTTTTTTAGCGTGCAAAGCTTCTTTTTTCAATGACTGAAATGATTATTACTCCCACAGCAAGGCGTTAAAGGAAATCTATGCTTTCTGGTTTGCTCGAAAAATGTCTTTATTTTGCTTCCAGTTACATGCTCTTCGCTTTTATTATGTTCTTTTATTTCGCTTTTTTACCAAACCAAATTATTCGAGTAGAAAATTAAAAAATTTTTTTTAGCTTACATTTCGTTTTACGATTCCTTTGACTGCTGTTTGTTCTACTTAATTCTATTCATTTTTTGTATACAACATCATTCTTCATTGTTTTTGCTACAGTTCTTCGTAGAGTCAACGTTTTTCATTTGTTTACTCAATGTTTTTTCGTAACTTTTACTTTGAAATGCGTCTGTCTGTCTTTGGGTGTCATAAATTGCTTGCTGCCGTATTAGTTTTGCAACGGGCGTAGAATTTCAATTGCAGACACTTTTTGAATGTGTAAACAAAGTTCTAACTGCTTCCTGCATCCGTCGCAACCCTGCTTCACTTATTTATTCTTCAATAGCTCAAATCACGCTTACGCATGGCATTTCGTTGTATTTTATTGCATTACATTTCCTCACTTCAGAGCTCATATTGCCATTCCACAATGTGCATTTTGCCGATTTCTCGCCGTCTAAGTAAATAGTTCATATTTCATTCCTGGCGTTTAAATCTCATCGGATTTATGTACGTACATCTTCATTGAGTTCATTTTATTCGCGCTGACAGTTCGTATGATGAATTGGTAGTATTGTATGTCTATATGTATGTGCATGCTTTGAATGATTTGTACTGCTTTCTGCGCGGATTTGTAATTTTATTATTTCTTTTGAGTTCATTAGCAGTTTCCTGTTTATGATTCATTACGCGTTTCCAGTCTAATTGAGTTTGTTGCGCCTCAATACGATGATTGCTGTGCTTTATTCACTTGCAAACAAAATCATTTCACTGAAGTTGGCTATAAAAATAGGACTGCAGCTTTCTTAAAGCCAAAGCTTGTGACTAGAGTGATTCAAATTTTGGATAAAATTACTTACGATGACAGTTAAAATTATAGAAAGCTTCGTATTTACAAATTTTGACAATTACTTGTTACTTTACTCAATTTTGATGCATTGACCTTTTTTTTGGGGCATTTATTTAATTTTAGCACATTTTTAACTTCCTCAGGCATAAATTGGTCGGTGTATAAAATACCATTTTTTTTGTCATTTTAAAAAATTTTATTGTACAAATCTTAAAGCTTCGTTGCGCTCAGCTTCAATCATCAGCGTATGGAAACCAATTTCGTTACTTCTTTTAATCGTGCACAAATTTGAAAATAAATGTGGTGCTCATATTTTAAATCACGAATTTACTCTCATTAGTTAGGCAAAATTTACAATTATGCGGATTTATGTACGCGGATGTATGCATTTACGTCCACACAGATGTGCACTTCGACGCATTCGCGTAAGTTTGCGGCGCTCCCACAACATCAATTTGTGCGCCCCAAAAGCAAGCAAGTCCCTAATCGCTGCAGCAACGCAATTCTATGGCTCCCCAGTTGAACTCGTCTGAATATTCATGCGCGCTTGGCTGGCGTAGTTACATTTGCTTATTGCCACTGTAGCCGCTTGGCTGGGGCTGGTTGACTGACTGGCAACCATAAAAGTTTGCACCAAGCGTCAAAGCGGCAACTACAAAACCAAACTGTTAGCTATCGTATGTATAGTACATACATACATATATATGTATGTATGTATGAAGTGCGTTTGTATGAAGTTATTATTTTTTTAGTACGTTTTACGGCAGCTGAGCAGCAATGCGCTTTCGTAAGCGCCAACCAGTGGCAGCTATAAAAACAACAACACTTATGATTAGGGATATTCTTTTTCCCACCGAATTTCTGCGCTGTGAGAACATTAAATAATTATTTTTTATTTAAAACAAAACGTAGAGTTAGTCACACAGATGAAGTGTGAATTTAATGTTGATGAAAGGGATTGGCAATCCAGTCGATTTTGGCATTAATACCTGTAGCTTGTGGTCGAAAATACTATGACAATTTGTTATTCCCGTCAGAGAATTGCAAAAATCGGTTATTTTCTCCATAAAATGATAAATGAAAAAGTTCTTCAAATGCGGTATTTTTTCCAACTAAGATAGTTCTACACACTTTCAAAACTTTGGAAACATAAATGGACATTTTTACATAGCAGGAATTAAGAAATTTCATTTACTTTGTTGTCCGAATCGATAATTTATTTTTATTCGAATTTAAATAAATGATAATATAAATATATTGCCCAAAAAAACTAATATTCCCAGAGGTGTATAATAAAATTGAAAAAAAATAATTTGCTGAAATCTCTTTGGAAAAATGAAGTGAAAATTACTGGTTCTAAAGAATTATTCATAATACTATTTCGAGTGGGGTATTTACTACTCCTTTGTGATAAAAAATATTTCTTGTAATTTAAGAGAAATATAAAATTTTGAAAGAAAATTTTTCAATATTTCTTGAAAGCCTCAAAATTTGAAAATTTATTTACGTATAGCGCTATCTGCTTTAAATCAAATTATTCGCTGATGATACGTTGCTGATGCTAAGTGGAGATAATATCAGAGATGTATCAACTAAACTGCAGGAAGACCTAAATGAAGTCTATGATTGGTTATGCTTGAACAGACTTAAAATTAACGTCAATAAAACTAAATATATGGTATAATTAAAGCTAAATTTTAAGGAAAACGAATTGCAAAGTCTAAGTATTAACAACAAAATTATTGAAAAAGTTAGAACGTTGAAATACGAAAATCTAGGAATAAAAATTGATGATAAACTGAACTTTAATGGGCACATTGATTATACAGTGGGAAAGATAGCTAAAAAATTATACTTCTCTAAACGAACCTGTAAATACTTAAGTAGAACATACAAGACTATAGTGTATACATATATCAGTAATTAAACCTCATTTCATTTACTGTTCCACAATATTCTTCATAATGAAAGATAGTCAAATCTATAAGTTTCAAAAGCAACAGAACCGAGCAATGAGATTAATTCTTATTAAACGCTATGACACACCTGTCAGAGATATGCTAAACTGGCAGAGCGTTAAGCAGCAGCTTTTTTACGATACAATGAAATTTATTAAGAATATTATAGAGGCAAACTTGCCCGATTATTTAAAGAGTAATATAAAATATGTCAATAATGTACACTCCAAAAATACTCGTAACATAAATGATTTTAATCTTCCGCCTTATAAAACAGAAGCAGATAAATGTAATTTGTATTACAAAGGATTAAAATGTTATAATGAGTTGCTAAATCTTTTGAACTATTAATCGTAATGAATTCCTACACTGTAGATTCGAGGGTTTTTCCAGAAATCTATGTATATCGATCCCACATTTAACCATTTAGTAGCTGAAGCTAATCTCATCTCATTTTAAAAACTATGTAAAAGCTGTAAGAAATAAATAAATAAATAAAATTGGTCAGTTTAATTGTATACAAGTACAAGTCTCAAAAATTGAGACTATGTATGATCTAGAGATTATCGCTTTTCCTCGCTTTCCCTTTTTCCTCTTTTGTTTTTATTTAAAGTTTTTGATTTGATTTGATTTGATTTGATTTATTAAGGTTTAATGTATTAGTGCAATAAGATCTATATACATCTTTTGTAGCACAACATCAAGAAGGTAATACAATGAGACATTATAAACTATTAAAAATAATAAAAATAAAAACAAAAAAAATTAAATAAAATAAAATAAAAAAAATTTAAATAAATTGAAATGAAAATTAAATGAACATGTACTTAAAAATAAGGAACGTTTGATAAATCTATACAATTTAAAAATATCTTATTTTATTAGATACATAGTTTCGTACTAGAGTGTTCTTAAGTATAGATATGTAGATGGGTCAACCAACTTTAGAAAAGTGGTTATATAAAGATTGTTTGTAGTTACTTTTGTTAATTTTGCTTCTAGTTGTAGAAGGAATGGAATTCCATACCCTTATGGCATTGACAAAAAACAGTCTGGTTGAGTTCTTATAATTAAAACAAGGTAAGATTAAATCATTAGACCGTTCTGACTTAGGAAAAATTAATTTTTCATATAAGTATTGCGGAGTCTTGGTGCATAACAGTCTGAAGAGAAAGACGCAATTTCTAGCTTTTAAATATTCATTCAACTCGCATCCTAATAATTTAAGCCTCCAAGCTGAAATATGATCAAATTGTGACCTATTCATTACCAGGTCACAATTTAGAGACTTGATTTTGAAACTAGACAAGCACTTTTAGTAAACGTTCCCACGACAGTCGGGTCTACGATACCAGAACGACCCGAATTTTCGTCCGGCCAAGGACTATCCCTTCAGCATGTTTTATGCTGCTACAATAACAACAACAAAAACAACTTTTCGTAAAAATTAACTTAAAATGTAGATTAATTGCATATTGAAAACATCTTTTTGGCATTGACTATATAAATAATGTAGTAATTTAAAATTTTGCATTAAAAATTCTTAAACATATCTATGTATTGAAATTCTTTAAAATGTACTTTCGTTTTGTACCCAAATTCAAATGCTCTATTTATTATTTGTTGGGACTAAATTTTTGAACAAAAAAATTTTACACCGAATAATTTTTTTTTTAAGTAAAAAATTGTTATTAACTATTATGTTTAGGCACTGAAGTCGAAATTATAATTTTTTTAACTAAATTCAAAGAATCTTTTTTGTCTAAACACCAATATTTACATCTGAATAAGCTCAGAGGCAAAACTACTTAATTAAAATCAAATCATTAGAGGAATATCAAAGGTATCTCTTAATATTGTTATATAAAATTCTATCTATATACATATATTTAATGTATTACTGATTGACAATTTTATTGAGCTCAATTCCAGTTTGTGAAAGATTTTGTGTGAAAAATCAACAACAGTTTTTAAATGTTAGAATTTATAGTACTATTTCGGAAATCACCACATTTTCTGTACAGACTTATTTTTTATTCTTCATAACCACTTCTCCCAGAATTTGAACCCAGGAGCTCGGAGTTGCAAAGCTAACACGCTACATGCTGTGCTACGCTAGCCGAGTGGACTGTTGTGTTTATTTCATCTTCCTTAAACAAACCAACTACAAACAATAGCAACTGATCTGCCGCGAATTTTCAAAAAATATAGCCCATATTTTCCTTTGATATATGAGTATATGTGCATGTGCAAATAAAATTTGTGTTGCATTAAACAAAAATATTTTAGAGGAAAAATTATTTTTGAAAGCTAAGAAATTGAACATCCCTAATAGCGTGACTTTTTAAAGCGCTGCCCAAATTCATAAAGTTCGCAAGTGCTGCGACATATGAAGTGTTAATTTCCTTGCTTCTTTCTAATGCATGTTGTTGTTAACATTTTTTTTTGTTGTAAATTCATCTATATACTCTTATGTAATTTTGTCTTACAACTAGTTTTGCAGCTTCAACTCGCTGCTGCTATTTGATTTCAAAGTTCGTAGTTTTTAACTTTATATCTTCTTAGAAGCCTTCTTCATCAGTGTACTTTTCTCGCGTTCGTGTAACTACACACACACACGCATACATACGTACGTTCTTAGAGTATATATATGTATGTATGCGCCTGTGTGGCATGCAAATGCGTCAAGTCTTTGGCTTTAATTATTATATTTTTTGTCAATTTCAGTGGAAACCAGTGCATACGGTTGTGAAAAAGTGTGTATTGGTATAAAAGTATGTTTGGACGCTTGGGAGTCGCGCAGCTCCAGCTTAGTTTGTGACTCATTTAAGTTTTGTTCGCTACTTCACCTTCTTTTAATTCGCCCTGCCATATTTTTTTTTTTTCTTTAATTTTTGCTTTTGCGAACGCGCATAAATATGATTGCGCTAGCATGTGCGTGCGTAATTCCGCAGAGTCTAGGCTGCGTCACCCGCTTTGTTGCAAGAAGATTAAAAGAACTTTGCGAGCGCAAGTTTGCTTGCGTGTGTGTTTGAATACTCTGAAGTTGCTTAACTCTAGTTGGTAATAGTTTTTATAAAAAAAAAAATTCTTGCATATCTACATACATACATGCTGGCATGGCACAAAATTTCACTGAGTGTATGTATGTGTTCGTATGTGTGTTTAAATGTTTGTGTGTGTTCGTACACAAAATGTTTTAATAACTAAAAATGTGTAAACTCGTAAGCTCTACACGACTTCTTGTTGAACTTTTGCGTCCTGCATTTGCCTTGAGATATGGATTTCAACTTTTAACTGAAGCTTTAGAGCTCATATAAGTTTACAAATATGTAGGCGAGAGCTACACAAATATACATATTTGCAAGTAGACAACTTAGATGTTAACTCTGAAGTTTACTTGTATTTTAATCTCAAAATTATATTTAATAACATTAAGTCTTATAGTTCGAATGAATTTTGTAGTTATCAGCTTTTGTTGTGCCACTAAACTTGGAAAACATTGCAACGCAACATCTTTGAATTAAAATTATAAATAAACACATTTTATCGCAAAATGTTTTCAATTTCCATATTCACAGTGTTTAACATGCTAAGTATTTTATAAATTTTTTTTTATAAAAATATACTTTGAACTTAAGTTAAAACCACGATAAGTTTTGCTTGCAGTGGGAGGAAACTTTCTTATAAATTTGCTCTAAAATGGCTGGAAGATTGAATTTGATATCGAGTTGTAAAATTATTTTTTTAAATAATCTGTATTAATTTTGGTGTAGAAAAGAACTCGTTTAAATATCTCTTGATTCTTGCTATTGCATCTTTCGTTTATGCACAATCATAATTCTTTGCTATTAATTCGTTGCCTACTTTTTTTTTACTTTGAGTCCATTTTTCCATCGAGAGATGATTTGGGCTGCAAAATAAAAATAAATCTTTAGTTACTTATATTCCAAATAATTTTTTTTTTTTTTGAGTAAAAAGTTACTTTTGAACTCGAATCTGATTAACAAAATTTTTTTGACCAAACAAAAATTTGTATTGTTTCTTCCATTATCTTTTTTTTTTTTTTAATTTTTCATACTTTTGATGTTTTCCATATAAATAAATATCGAACATTTTTTTTTTAATTTTTTTGTAGTAATATAAACAATAAAAAAGCAGAGATATCGAAAAAAATTCAATAAAACTCTTGCCGTTTTTTCTAAGCTTTGGTTTGGCTAATCTTTTAGAAGTATTAGACAACGATGCAGTTTTTAATCGAATATTATTTTATAGGTAATCGCTTATTTATTATCATAGCCGTTTTGTGTCATAATGAGTAGTTTCCTAACAAATCTGTTTTAATTTCTATATGTTCAGTAATCTTGCAACTGGTCATAATTGAATATTCAAAAACAAAATTTAGTTCTTTAAATTTACCATTTCGTAGCAGGTAAAGGTATTAGCCCATTTCTTCCTTAAAACTGTATTTCAGCACTTAAGAAAATGCGCGCAAACTGCGATGCTCTTCTCGTGCCACATGGCGTATACGCAACATGCATTACGTAAAAATTTCCAAACAGCCAGTCAGCTGTCGGTGCAACGTGCCTTATTGAATAAACACATGTAGCTATGTATGTACATCCACTTTTGCATGCATAAATCGTTATGGTGATTCAATTTGCGAAATTGTCAACATGTCGCTAAGCGATTACGAAAGCGATGGTGCGCGACCGGCGACTGCGACAAGGCGGCAACACCGCGACATTGCACACAACAAATTGGATTTGCTGCATCACAAATTGGTTATTGGAATATTTGTGAGTGAGATGAAGCATTTTGTTGCTAGAACCTTTTAGGGATATACACACATACACATATGTATAGTAAACAAACATTTCACAAATCAAATCACGACAAATTCGCCTAAGACAGTCTCAAACTCAGATTCACCAAAGCGCGAAATGTAAAATTGCACAACTAAGTAACAATTTTTTGGTATGTACATAAGTGTGAGCATATGATTTTTTTTTTTTTTTATCACATATTTTCTTTTTATTTCCTTTAGCTTACTTATTCCCTAACAACTTTTGACAGCCGACACTTGAACCATACATTTCCATATGGTATACATTCATACATACTTACAAGAGTATACATCCATTTTTTCATTTATTGCAATTTTCGCTTACTTTTCATTTCGCACGTTCTCCATCAATAACATTCTACTCGCTGCGCGTCACATTTGAGTGTTGGTTGTGTGTTGGAATATTAAAAAGATTGCCAAATCGAATTTTACGCTATATTTTTGAAAATATTTTTCAATTTAGCGCATGCATACGCATTCAAGTTGAGCGAATTGCTAAAAAATGTATCAAATAACGCACGCAACTCAAAAGGGCATTTGCAACAGTGAAAAATTGTTAGTTTTGCTAAAAATAAATTGTAAAAAAATTTGCAAAAAAATTTACAACAAAACATTATCGCCTTAGCAGCAGAAATTATAGCAGGAAAGTGCATCGACAGTTGTAGTAGAACAAGAAGGTTCTCAACACTATGCTTATTGTGGGAGGGTACAGAGTTTTTTTTATGTAATGAGTGCATAAAAATAGAAATAAAAATGCTGACCAAAAAAAAATTACATATTAAAAAATAAAATTACGCTATCTCTCAAATAAAATAGAAAAATAAAGTATGCGATCCTTAGATTTTTTGTTTCTGTGAAAACTTATAGCAAATTACATACTCTAGTCCGTAGAAGAGCAATTGGAGCGACATTGAGAGTGAAGATAATAAGTCTAAGCTTATACTGAACACACACTTTCCAGATCCAGAAGAAATAAACAGTGCTCCGGCACCCACACGAGTTCACGTTTATTCCATTTTTCAATTGGCTATAACTTCAACTTACATTCCTCGAGGATCTCGAGGACCTCTAAGAGGTATGTTGGGGATGTCCCGTAGAGTGTCCAGAATGTCACTGAGGATAATAATTTGGTATCCGCGCCATAGTACATTGTCTATATAGTCTACTATTTTTTTCCGTCCCAAGGTCCTCTGCCACCGAATTGGTCCCCCAGCTGCTATTAAGCTCGTAGAACTTTACTTTGTAAAAATACAATACACGGAAAGTATGATCCATGAATTCGTGAAAGCATTAATACACTTTCAACAGCTTACTATGTATATGCCGGTACCTATCTTTGTATATATACATTTTTATTTTAGCAGTTGTAATTCATCTCTGTAGCACTGAACAACGCTAGATACAAACTTTCGGATTATATTTCATGTCACGCATACGCCCAGGTGTACTTATACCATACTCGCACAACTTGAACGCTACTTATGTACTACGCACATTCGTATTTAGAATTTATATATATGGTATATACATATACATATGTATGTACATCTTCCGCTTACCTGCTTGTTCTTCACTCACACACACACACACCCATCTACAGCTGCCGTGCTATCATTTAACATGAATGCAACTGCTGCAAGTAAGTCATTTGTATGCAGGAACACGTGCTAATACACTCGCGTATATACTTAGTGGCGTACATGCAGATAAGTAGATATAAGTATATAAAATAAGAAACATATTTACAAACGCATGTATTCATAAGCACATACAAACAAACATATACATTTAGGCAAATGTTCGACTTATTGCATTTTGGTGTAGTTAAAATGTGTCGTTAGCATTGACGCCGCTGCAGATACACAAGCGGGCCAAGCTGTTACAATTTCTATATATAGCAATTTTTATTTTTTTTTTCGTTTGCACACTTTTATAGTTTTTCATCAGCATTGCAAAACGTTTTGAAGTTTGCTCATGAAAATTTCATTTACTGTACGTGTGGCTAATTGCATGTGAAATGAGAAAACTTATTGAACTGCGAAATAGTAAATCATTTAAATAGATTTTTCTTAGAGAAAATATGAAGTTTATTACTTAGAAATATTTGCTGACAAGTTTGGAAACTTTAAGTATTGTATTGTTTAATCATTACCAATATCGTCGATATTAGCTTAAAACGATAGATCGAAACTAATAATTATTTCGCTGATGAATTTTTTTTTAAAAGACAGAAATTAGTCTGAAATTCTGTTAATCTCGCTAGCATGTACATATTAAATGTATAAGATATTCCTGCTTAGGAATAAAAACAATATTTGTCAGCTCGCAAAAATTATGCCCCTATAATTTATAAGTTAATCAGAAACTATTTGGACATCGCTTAAACCTTACATCAAGCCTTGTTTATCTGTAAGATATTTAAAATAATAATAATAAGCAATTGCTTATTTAATAGGTTTTTATAACTAGCTTTGTTATGAGTGCCACAACATCGCAAAAAAAATCGTCAGCTTTAAGTGAAAAAGTGCAATTTTTGAATGCACGACTTCGATGCGAGATAAAATACAATGTTATAATACAACGATATGATTTTATTTTCTGCATTATTTGAAAAAAATTGAACTTAACAGCTTCTTATGTCCTTGGGAAGAACTTTGCTTAAAATTCTAGGTGACGCTGAAGTCAAGAAGATGAAAAATTTCGTAATTATGTGCCAATTTAGTGCTTAAGTAATGTTTGGAAAATTATGAATTCATTTGAAACTAAAAATGTATACTCCAGATACGAAGAAAACTACTTGAGTTAGAATTGAATCCGGTGTCTGCCAATCAATTTCCAACATGTTTGCCCCATTCTTCAGGTCAAATTATTCCATTAACTTGCCTCTGAACAAATCTTATCCGTATAAACTCTGTTCGCTCACCTCTGCTATTATTCCACAGATATCTTCCGAGGAAGTATTTTGTTATTTGAGTAACTTAAAATAATCTTTTAAGGGTGGCCCCGATTTGATCCCGACTTGGTTTCTCAAAAACTGTGCTGAACAAATTTATGAGCCCTTAACGAATTTGTTTAATCATTCTCTTAAGCTTGGTCTTTTCTCTTCATCTTGGAACGAATCATTCATTATTATGCCCCTTCATAAAGGTAGTAGGTCAGAGAATTTATGCACACTGATGTTATATACACCGATTTTAGTAAAGCATTCTACAGAGAAAGTCACTCTTTACTGATCCATAAACTCGCTCTCCTTCGTTTTCAACCTAATCTCCTTCATTGGATATTTTCTTACCTCGTTGACAGAACACAACGAGTTCTTTTTACAAATATTTCCTCAAACATTATTCATGTATCTTCAGGGGTCCCACAAGGAAGTCACCTTGGTCCGATTTTGTTTTTACTTTTTATAAATGACTTACGTTCTGTAATAAATTATTTAAAAATTTTATTGTAGGCTGATAATGTAAAACTTTTTAGATCGTATCATTCTGTTGAGGAAAGGTCCTTACCACAAGCGGATTTAAATAGCATGACTAACTGGTGTGAAATAAATTACATGCCACTAAACCTTAAAAAATAGAAAGTAATGTACTTTTCTCGCAGAGCAGTTCAACCAGCTTCTTATGACATATGTAACCATAACCTCGAACAAGTGTTCAACTTAGTTGATTTTGGAATTACAATGGACCCGAAATTTAATTTTAATATTCACATAAATGTTACAGTTAACAAAGCCAAAGGTGTTTTTGCATTTGTAAGACGATGGTCAAAATAATTCAATGACCCTTACATTACGAAGGCTATGTTCACAACGTTAGTGAGGCCTATATTAGAATATGGATCTGTTGTTTAAGACACGCGCTTTCAAGTTCATTCCGACCGGATAGAGTCAATTCAAAAACAATTTCTGATTTTTGCTTTAAGAAATTTTCGTTGGGATTCTCAGTATAACTTGCCACCATATATAAGTCGTTTAAAACTCATTAATCTTCCTACACTTGCTAGTCGCAGTGAAATGCTAGGCATTGTACTTTTGGTCAAGTTACTGACAGGCTTGATCTCTAGCCCATCTCTTCTTAGCGAAATAAAACTAAACGTTCTCTCCAGAATTTCAAGACATTTCCGGCCTCTTTTTCTGAAGCCTTGTAAAAGTAATTTTGAGTAAAATGAGCCTCTCTGTAGTTTATGTCAGGACTTTAACACTCACGCCGGTTCTTTTGATATTTCAGACTCACTTTTTTACGTAAAGAAAACTATAGTCAATACTCTGAAAGGTTTAAGATGTAGATACTTAGTAAACTTCTGCCTTTCATGATTTTTTTTATATATCCGTGCGTCATGCTAATGCGCCCCCCTGTGTCGGTCAGGCGGGTATGGAGGAATAAAACCGTTGGGATTATTATTATATTATAGGTGGTTTTGAAGCTGAATTATAAAAAAATATTTGTATATATAATCCGATTTCGTAATAAGACAAGTAGATTACTTGTATACATATAAGAAGTTTTAAGAAAAAACGTATCTCCAGATGGCGCAATTTAAAAGTTTTCCGAAAATTTTTCTATTTGAATGAATTCTCTTGAACTTAGTAATGCTAATCAAATAAAAGAAATATCAACCCGTATATCAATCGAGTTTACCTACAAAAGGAGTTTGGAAACGTGCCAAAATATTGTAACAAGTATCAGATTTTTATAAGAGAATAAACTGCATTTTCATAAAAAAAAATTTAAAATCATAAAAAGAAAGAAAATTGCAAAAATCTGTCAAAATTAGCCATTACAACTCAATGGAATTCAGATACACATAAAAATATTTAAACAGTTTACTCCAACAATCACAAAAACATGCCCAACAGACTATTGTCTTACAAAGGTGTACATTGCTAAATATCTTGAGCGAAGGAAGCCCAATGAAATTTTTTCATAACTCTAACTGAGAAAGGGTGTTCGCTGTTTGTATGGCAGAGGTCTTGAACTTATTTTATAGACTAATCATTATGATATCAAAATGATATAATTATGTGATAATTTTGGGTCAAGTAGTTAAAGTCGAGTTATAGTTTTTTTAATATATCCAAAAATTGTTCAATTTCTCCTGTTAAATAAAAAAAATCAAATTTAATTAAACGATATTACTCATACGCCACGCCATTGCCATCTTCACCTACCTTGCATTGCTGAGCTTACTCTCTCCACACTACTGACTATTACTGGACTTTAACGCGTGGCTCTTAAACCGCATACGTTAATAATTAGACTGCTGACCACAAATTAAAACTCGTGCTGTGGTTGCTGAAGAGATAAAAGTTTTACCGCAACTGGCCCTTGCGATTAGATTGTCATAGCTAATCGTTTTTGTGTTCGCACTGTTTCACTAATTCAGCTTGTTTAAGTGTAAATGCAATTTCAATGCAAAGCCCAAGGCAAAGCGATACAACAAAAGCAAAACAATAACAAGAATAATACCAACAATCAGCGAGACAAACCCGCCACGCGCGACCAACATTTATCCACTTAGTGGTGGTGAGTGATCAATGAAGATTTGGGAACGCTAGCGACCACTAACTACTTGGCGGTAGCTAAGTCCACGCTTAAGCATACGAACAATAAGTGGCTAAACACGCACACACATCCTCATAATCAAACACATACAAGCGCATACAAATTTGCATAACGAATGTTGGCGCTTTCGGAGACTGAAATGAGGGAAATAGGCTAAAAGCAAACAACGGCGACCTACATACGAGTATTCTCCCAATGCCCACGTTGAAAGTTTTAATTTTGAAGTACTTCAAGTGCTGACACTCCTCGCATGCGTGTGTATGTATGTTAGCGTTTTGTGTGTTTGCTTTTTTAGGTCTGGACTTTCTGAAAAATCTATTCAAACAACTCATCCGCCACTCAAGTGTTAATCGAAATAGTAAATCCTTTTAGTCGGCTTTTTTTTGTAACTCTGTTTGTATTTATGTTGCGAGATTATGGCGATAAATTTGATGTTTAGCAGTCGATTAAGCTAAACGCATGATGGCAGGGTAGCTTTATAGCGTGTATCTTTATTTATTTAGCTTTAATTTAATTTCTAAAATTTTTCATTTCCATTGCTGTTCGTTCCTTAACAAAGCCTACGTAAACTAAACCCAATTTTCAAACTTAATACAAAATGTATAATATTTAATTTATTTTGTGTCGACCATGTAAATGCGTCAATCAGCAAGTCGTATTATGTACTCAGACATCTTTGGAAGACAGCAGCCTATATACTTTCGGACATAAAACTTAAGCTAGTCAAAACGCTATTGGTGCCTATAATATCTTACCAAGAGTGTGTATTTGGTTGCCTGGACAAGGCCTCCATGAAAAAGCTACAATTACTAATTAATAATGCTGCTAGATATATATATATGAAACGAAAATTTGACCACATTTCTGAGTTATCTATACAAATCCTTGGCTGTAGCTTATCTGCATTTTTTGACCGTCGCTTATTGTTATTTATACACAAGATAATCTACACACGTTGTCCGAGTTATCTCTTCTTTAAATTAACCTTTGCGCAGTCAACTCGTACATGCAACCTTATAGTCCCACAATATAGGTATTCAGGTACCTCCAGAATGTTTTTCGTTAGAGCTGTTCAGTTATGGAACTCTTTACCCAATAAATTAAAACTGGAATCAAATCTAAGGCAGTTCAAATTGGCAATTTATTCTATATTCTTACTCTAAGTCTTAATATTTCTATATATTTTTTTTTTTTTTTTAATCGCTTTTCTTCCTTTCAAATTTCTGCTACCTTATGTACATTACATTAAGTCCTATATTGTTAAAAATAAATAGTTTTAAAGTATTCACTTTTATACTTAAGTAATTTTTACACGTTAAAAGACTATGTCTTACTTGTGTCTAAATAATAAATAAATAAATGCAATTCCAATACAATACAACATTCAGCTTTGTACTAAATTTTAGTACAATGAAGTACAAAATTCAGATAGCTAAATGACACCGTTATTTTTTTTTTCTGAAGCTCTTTCGCAATTTAATGCATACCCTTGATTTTTAAAATGCACAAAATTGTGGAAAGGAATCAGTAAAAAATTGCCCAAAAAAAAACTGAGTACATAAAAAATAAAAATTTCTTGTGGCAAAATTTCCGATATCTATAATTCTAATATGCACTATATTTATTTAATTGTTATGCATTACAAATGAAACTTATTTTTGTCTTTTTTCTATTATTTTCAGGTAAATACCAAATTTCGGGCGTTTTAATTCAATTCAATTTTATGTATTCGTACTTATTTTGGTAAGTTGCAAAACAGTTGGCTTTTATGGTTCTACTTGTTGATTGTGCTTTTTTAAACGATTCCAAAATTGTGTTGGCATCCACCATAAATTTAAACGTCTAAATCTCTGCAATACTTATTTCTTTATTCAGACCGATTAATAAACAATTATTTTGTAAAGCAATAAGACTGCAAAAATCAAAACTACTTTCATGTTTTTTTTTATGTTGAAAATTTTAGAGTTTTCGTAATTTAATATCCCTTCGAGATCATTTTATGAAAAATATTGCCTTGTCATTTATAATTAAGATTTATTTTCATTAAAAATTTGAACTATCTTCTGTATCTTATAACAGATTTCATAAGAAAAATAAAATTACTTAATTTTTTATATCATATACATTTTTCTATGTAAAGCAAACGCATCTTTCCTACTGTGTTTAGATTAATTTTTAATTTTTTATCTCCGACGTCAGCGTTTTTCAAGAAAAAACTTAGAAATTTCTAGGATATTAAAAAAATTTAATGAAATGTTGATCCAAAATGGTATACAATAAAACAAACAATTATAAAGAATAAAAAAAAATTATTTTTTTTTAAAGTAATACTTAAAATGGCTTATTAAAAACTTACAAAAATATTAAGATAAAGTGCATATACTACATATACTTAGGTATCAAATGAAAGAAGAACAAGAACTTAAGTATCAAGGCCTAAATACATAAAAAATTTGTTTTAAAGTTTTATTCTCTCAATAGATTTGCAGAAGTTCATTTAAAAAATTTTCAATGCAAACTTCAAACCCTTTTTTGCAAAGATTTTAAAATATATATTAACGCTCCAGATATTCTTCATTCATATATGTTTCAATTTTATATTTTTATATAAAATAATTTAATGTATGTATTTTAAAAAGTTTTGACGTCAGAGAACACAAACGCACCATTACTTAATTTGACTTCTAGTTTCATAAGTATATTAAATTTTTGGTGTGTTTTAAAATTTTTCTTGTTTTTTACCACAATATAAACATATTTACAGCGTTGTAAAAGTTGTGGAAGAAAAAAAGTCATAATTGGAAACGTGCAAACGAAAACATTTGCACACGTAAAGCACATTTTACCACTTGTTTTTTTTTCTCTTTAAATGGTTAACTAAATTTTTACCCTTTACACATTTTGCACGTTCATGCGTTGCTCTGAACAGCCACCCTTACATTTGATGGGTTATATTTACTTTGAGTATTGCAAAGTTCGGATATTGTGTCGATGCCTTGTTTGGTTGTAGCATTACATTTTTTGCTCCACAACAAACTGCTTGTTGTTGTTGTTGCCAATTTAGTTTGGTGTGACTGAGTCAGCAAATTCATTTCCTCTCTTTGAAATTCCGGTCTAGACGAGTCCACGTAACGTGAGGTGATGGCAAAATGTACTTGTGTATGTATGTATGTATGTATGTATGTATTTCGTTGTCAGTGTGATTTTGTTTGAATATATTTAACATGGTATGTATACATACTTCGACTGTACCTTTGTGGTGCACAAAAAAGTGGATACAAAAGTAGTGTCTGCTGCTTTGGTTAGTTGAGTAATGAATTAGAAAATTACCAAAGTTATAATTGAGTTGGAATAAGAGTTTAACGACCTTTGACTTTGGCGATTTAAATAAATAGCTTTTAGTATTAATATGTATAACAGAAAGGGCAAAATATAGGATGGAAATGTAACAGATATGTAACACTTTATTGAAGCAATATCGAGAATATAATTAGTTTTAGGTTCAACGAAATATCCCGAATTGGATTTATTTTCAAATAATTATTACCAAAGAAATTAATTAATTTTTAATGATTCACAAATTTTGTTATGTTTCGGAACCAATTTTAGTTATTTTAGTTAAAAACTAGTTTTATTCAATTAAAAAGTATCATTATTTTGAGTCTAATGGATGCCAACTGGTGTAAAATTGTGACTTTTGTCTCTATTAGAGACTGAGACTGCTTAATAAATTCGGGGGTAAGTCAACTAAACGAACATTTGATTGAAAATTGAATTAAGGTCAACTATAAATAAATTTGACAACTAAACTCAAATATCAGTTAAGTCCTTTATCATTTTAAAAGTCTGATACCTGAATTCAGTAAGTAGTCTCAGTTTCTTATGGAGAGAAAATTCAGAATTTTAGACCAGTCTCTAAATTGTAACCAGCTGATAAACAGGCCAAAAATAGTTAAGACAAACACAAAAAATCGAGGAAAGGCAATAATCTATAGCTCAAAGCCTCAAATTTTGAGACATGTAATTATACCAAATTACTGAATTCCGGCATAGGTGTCACATATTTCGACCACTTGAATAAAAGTTCTTGTGAATTGAAAACGAAAAAACTCTGCTGTATAATTCACATTGTCAAAACTAAAAAGAGGTGGCAACCCAGTTCAAATATCTGAAAAAAAAACAAATTTTCTTAATAAGCTTCCTTAAATCTCGAGTATATTTCAAGTAGTTTCATTGAAAGCTACTTTTGAACCATTGTCCAACCCTCCAAAATATTTTCAAACCAAAACCATCTTTTATAAAAAACTCTTATAACAAATGGCAACCATTTTTTTTTTTATGATATTTCCGTCATCCCTTGTCAAGTTTGGTTTGGAGACAAACTGGTTTCGGCGATGTGCCCTCTTCAGTGTCAATTTTTGTTCTGTTCAGTTTATGTCTGTTGTTCCGTATTTATTTGGTTTTTTTGGTCCAGCAGGTATTGGTGCAAAATCGTTAATGTTAACAAATGTTAAGTGTCCTGAGTATAGGTACCTAAAGTCTCGCGCGGTTAGAGTCCAAAAGGGTATATTTGTATCTCGAATCTGCCTTTGCGGTAAGAACAGGTAGATACTCAGTAATTTTAGTCCGTTTCGGTATTGCAGGTGTGTTTTGTATGTTGGTATCTGTCATTTTACCTACGTCTTTGTTTTTTGTTTTTTTTGTAAACAAGCCTTAATGGTGCAAATATCGCATCAGAGTTGCTGTTTATTTGTTCGTTTATTATCCTCCCATTAAATGTTTTTTTTTTTATATATTTCCATGTTTTCAAGAACATTTAGGCGCCGTCCTTTTTGTTGTACGTGCAGTCACCCTGTCGGACAAGAAAAAAAAGAAAACAATACATTTTTTTTTACTTCATTCCAATATTTCTTATTTCAGCCGCAAGCTAAAGTATTGTATTTATACTATAATTAGAATGCGAAATTGTGATGGTTTATCTGCTTGATTTGTTTCGCTTATTACATTTACTCCAACTGAGTTGACTCCTTTCGCAGCTATGGTGAAAGTTGTAACAAAAAAACATGCGAATAAATGCTAGAAAAGCAACGGGAAAAAATTACACGTATACTCAGTGTACTGAGAATTTAATGCTGTATTTGCCAAAAACATAAAGCCAAAGCTGCATAGTTTTTTCATGCTCGTGCGGTAGCTTTTCTGCTGCTTATCCGTTATTTGTTTAATATGTAATATGTTTATGCATATATACATAAGTACATAATTCGCAGAAATAATTTCTTTCACTTGCTTATTGCTGTCACATTTTGTCAGACGACTCCAGAACACCTTTGGAGCAAATGAAACTGTAAGTTGTATATGCTTTGGAATTTCATAAAATTTTCAAAAATATCGTTTACCTGTACTGAAAATATTTCAAAAATGTGTGTAACATGTTAAAAGTGTATAACACTTATTTATATTTTTTATATATGTCTGGCATACATCTTTTTATATCGTTAAACAGGAGTGTGTACTCTATGAGATACCAATACTACTAACAGAATTCAGTTTGGTTAACTACAACAAATTGCTGTTTGCATACATATCTAGCTTTTTATTTATGTGTTTGTGAAAAACTATCAAATTAATTGTAGGTAGTCAAATGTAAACCGATTATCTTAATTAAGCCTTTTACTCTAACTATCCCTTTTTTTTCAAACTTCAGCTAAGGTATGCTTCTCCTTTTGGTTTAAAGATAAGCACATACGAGTTTGTTTACAACTACAAATACGTTCATTAATCCAAAACGCTCGACGAAAAATTCCTGCATTCATCTTCAAGACCACAAAGCAGAAAACTTTGTTTAATTTGAGTAGCCAATTTCTAAATTTGAATTTGTCTTCGAT
Organism: Philophylla caesio; assembly: GCA_963971545.1. NCBI lineage: Eukaryota > Metazoa > Arthropoda > Insecta > Diptera > Tephritidae > Philophylla > Philophylla caesio. The sequence goes on along the minus strand of OZ020606.1, from coordinate 94,407,939 downwards.
AAGAACTAAAGGAGGTTTTCGAATAAAAAAATTACCACAGATGGAAACGCTATTTGATTGACTTAAAACTGGCTGTTTGGACAGAGGGAAGCAATTATTTTATACCATTTCAAATATAACTTTTGAAGTATCTAACCAGGGACCGAATATAACAGTTAATTATGAAAACTGTCATTAATAATTTGACTATGAAGGAAATGTTATTCAGCGAAGTGAAATATACCAATCGATTTCTTTTTTCACCAAATTAACAATTATTTTAGATTTTTATTAAAATAATCTACCAATAAAAGTTATTTTTCATTTTATATGTTTTATGATAACAGTTATTGAAGTATTTTATTAGTATGTAGAAGTCATCAATATAAATCAGTCACTGACTTTTATTTATTAAGTCATTATTATAAAAGTATTTTGTATAGTCATAGGAAGACGACTTATTACAAAATTGCACTGAAATCCCAAGTCCATTGGTAAAGAAAACCATGTAATAAATATTTGGGGAAGAAAGAGTAGTTTTTGCCCTCTACTCAAGTTAGTGTAGAAAGTGGATTTTCTGCGCTAAAGTTGATTTTAACTGACTTAATATCTAATTTTTCCTCTGATAATTTACAAAAACTTTTGCTAATAAAATTAATTAGAAAACAAATAGATATTAAAAATAAAAACAATATGTCTGATTTGTTCGATTATTATTGTTAAGATCCTTCTGTTTTCCAACAACTTCTTTCGTGCCAAAAATGATGATGACTTAAAAAATAAATGGCATTGGTAACTTTTATAAATAGAAGTCATCGACTGACTTTTATTTATTGTTTTTTGATATAAAAGTCTTCAATAACTGTTATCATAAGACATATAAAATAATAAAACAAGAATAGGTAATTGTTATTATGGATTTATAAAATAAAAATCAAAAGTAACTGTAATTTAAAGATTAATTAAATAAAAGTCTCAAAATAATCGATAAAGAGCGATTTTAATAATAAAAATTGTAACTGTTACGGTCCCTGTATTTAACACTTAGCACTGTTTTACATTTATGCATAATTATATAAAAATTATTTTTTCCCTACAAATATAATATTTAAGAAAATCTGAATCCATATCTGTTGGAAAATTTCGCATCATACCCTGATTTCATCTGATAATATAATGCATATATAAGTATGTATATGATCTCACCATGTGATACACAAAAGGTTTTTGTATTGCTTGATTTGAAATTGAGAAAAACCGATCGAGAATTTTTGTTCCTATAAAAATTACGTGCAATAGCAAATATATGACCTTAAAATATATATTAGGCATCATCATTATAAATTAAAACGATAACAAGCCGCTCAAATATCATCTTGTGTATTCGTTGAAATACCCACACATATCTAAATCTGTATATATATACATACATATATGTACATATGTGTATAGATATTCGAACGGTATAACAATGTAAACGACTATGCAAATTGTGACGTGATTCTCCATTATGCTAAATAAACAACCATCCATCATGGGCGGCTGTATCAACAAAAACAAAAGCTTAAATTCCAATTTACTAGCCTGCAAGCAGATTAACACACTCACACAAATGCATATATAAACATTCTTAAAAAAATATTAAAAAAAAAATAAAAATACTTCTACAAAGTGCCTGCCACTACAAACAGTTTAGCATAAATTTACATTCTCTTAGCCTTTTGAAGTTGACCAAATTACAAACACATACACAACGCGCGCACACGCAAGCGTGCATTTACATACACATATACATTAACTAGTATGTATGTACATATATCCAGTTAAATTTGCCTAACTGACTAAAAGCTTAAATGGCCGATTGCCTGCCTGGCAAGTAAATTTAAATAAAATCAAACCAATGCGCCTTTGCTGCATTACTCAAATGTCCTGGCCTTCATCGAATTTCACTTCATTTGGCTTTTACGTTTAGCGGCTTCTTGTTTTATTTTTTTTTTTGCATCTAAAGTTTTGCTGCGCTGCCGGCCCTTACTGTTGCTCTCTTTTTATTGCGCTTGTATAGGGTTAGCGTTAAGCTTCTCCCAGCAAATGCCAATCGGTACTCAGTTTCACACATTCTTCTTTATTTTTTTACCTTTTCAAAAAAGTTTTATTTATATATTCTTTTTTTTTGCCAACAGTTGGCCCTCGACTACTGCGCTGGGCTGCATTTGTTGCTTGTTTGGTTACTAAAAAACTCTGTTGGCCAAGTGCCTGCATCCTTAAAATAGTTTTGCGCATTTTGTTTGCTTCAAAGCAATAGTTTTCCGTAGTTCACTAACTGGTTTGTGTTTATTTTATTTTTGATTTTTTTTTGTAGTTCTCTTGCTTATTTAGCATTTTTTCTCAGAAGTAAAAATAAGTTTATTTTAGTTGGCCTTGATTTGGTTCATTGTGGCGTCGCGTTTGGTAGCGGAAAAAAGGGGGAGAAGAGAGTTTGTGAGTAAATGGATTTAAGTTTAATTTTATAAATATTTTTATTACTAATAAGCAATTAAAAATTAATTACGTAATAGCTTATAAATTCGAATGCATAGCAGTAATTCAAGGTTTACTTAAATGTATGGATTTGAAAAGTTATTTGGATGTTTTTATGCGAAACTCTTCTTAAACTATTTAATTTTATTGAAATTGTGCATAAAAAATTGTAAATCACGAAACAAAAACTGAATTTCGACGCAGCAAATTGTGTATACCAACACTATGTATTCTCAAGGCAGTTTATAAGGTGTACCGATTTTTTTTAAATTTTCTAAATTTACCAAGAAAGAGTAGGTGGATGTGAGTATAGGCCGTGTCGCACCAAATTTGAATATTTACTTATTAAACAAAATTCATTCATTAAATGCCCAGTTCTGTGTTCTTGATCAATTATCAAACATTTGTTAACAAATATTTAATATTGAAAATTTATCAATCATAAATTTATCAAAAATAAAAAGTAATTTTCTTTGCTTAATTATAAATATGAAAAATGTTGTTGACAAATTATAAACTATTAAATATTTGTAAAGGTTTGGTAATTTATTAAGAACGCATAATTGGATGGAAAATTTTAAATATTATTCAATTAAAATATAGTGAATTCTCTAGTAAAAACGATAAAAATAAAATTTAAAAAATTCAATTTTTTTTATAAAAGTTGTTGAATGTCTTAAGTTAGCAACTTTGTAGTCTATTCAATTTAGATACAATAAATTGCCGTCGATTTTTGATTTTTGTTTGCGCAGTTTTTTCCATAGTTTGACTTGTAATTATTATTTTATCTTAAATATTATATCTTCTAATTAAAGTATAATTTTTTCTCAAACGTAAACAACACAACCCAAGTTCTAAATTTAATACAGCATTTATAATACTTCAAGAAATTTTCATGAAAAAACTTTTGTTTTGGTATGCAACGCCAATTACAAAAAACAAAAATGTTGGCCACGCGTCGCGTCAAATTTCACTTTAGAACCGCAGGAAGAGCCAGAAATCGAAAAAAACATTCACTCAATAAAATTCTAATACCGTCTTTAAGAAATTTAAAAATTTTTCAATTTACTGCTATTTGGTCTGGAAGGTCGACAGCCAGCTTTTGGGGGAGACATCTTGGCGGGAAATCGGAACCTCGGCACACTCTTGCACACCAAATATGTTTTGTTTTCTTCCACTCTTGCTGACAACAAAATTAAAAGTGCGCCGATTAAATGAAATTTGGATTGCAGCTTTATATTTCCTAAAAATTTAAAAATGATCGTATCATCAATACAGCAATAAATAAACCGAAATATTTCGCACGAAATTTACAGAAAAATGTAAAATATCCTAACGATAAAGCGGCAAAGAAATATTAAAATTTTTTGAATGAAAATATTGAACAAATACTCGTATGAATAGAATACTAAAAATTTGCAGCTGCGACGCGCCTAAATGCAGGCAATAAAATTTCATAATTTATAGCTGCCACGGGAAGACTTGCCAATGCCTACTCGCACATACAAAATGTAGAAAGCCTTAGCGTTAGAGCGAAATAGATTCGCGTTGAAAGAGACAGCGTATAAACTAAAATGCGAATCTGCGGCAGCGCAAGCATTAATAAGAAGGGGGGAAGTAAGGGCACAAAAGAAATAAGAATTGAATAAATGAAGTATTCAGCAAATATATTTGCATTCATATACGAGTTTTAATGTACATATGTATATGCACACAGAGAAGCACAAACCTACACTAATACCTACATACATATGTACTTAGATAGACATAAAAAAATAAAAGAAAAACATGTGTAACTATGAAAATAATGGCTTAAGGCAGAGTGATGATTGCTTTTCCTTTTATTTTTATTTCCCAATGCACACAATCGCTTTGAATTATAGTATTTTATTTTTATTGTTTATGCTGTCACGCTTTAATGCTAACGTTATTTTTTTTTTCTAATCTTATTCGTTACGCTAAACTCCTCTCCACAAGTATTACGCGACAGGAAAACATTTGAAAGGGTTGCGACTTCAATAAAGGCAGCAGCGACAATAAATAAAGTATGCGATGAAAAAAATTTGCATAAATCAAAACGGTTAGCGCAGGCAACGGAAAAGTTAAGAGCAATAAAAAAAAACTAGCTCATAGAGATAACTGTATTTGGTGGAATACTAATGTGCAATAAAATCGAATACAATTTGTTTAATAAATTTTTATTATTTTTATATGAAAAAATAGTACATTGTCTAACCAAAGCTATTCCACATATTTTTATAAATTCAAACATTTTTGAAACTTATACAATTTTATTATAATAAAGTGGCTAGATAATTTTGACAATTTTTTTATTAACGCATTTCTTCAATTCCGAAATAATACGGTGTATAAAACAAACAATTTCTAGGAATACAATTGTTTTTAATTTTGATCGAAATACATTCAGTTAGCATTTTTAATTGTAACTGAATAGGCCTATAAATAAGGACATCAGCGCCATCTAGCGGCCTCAGTTGCTGAATATGTAGCGGTGCTGCTATAAAAGGGGTCAGGTATAAAGCTAAATCGGGATTCAGAAATATAAATCTTAAAAGTTAATTCTTATATCGGTAGTCCTCACAACCATTTCTCAATTATATTGTCCACTGAATGGCATCACAAATAGCGCATTCATTTCTCACTCTACCATCAACTGAATCGATCCCATGTAAACATTCCGGTAGTTGTAGCTCTCATTTGTATTATTGCTATGGATATTATTATCGTAACCTTTCCACATTGTATGCACATGAATGTTATTTTTTTTTCTAGTAACCATAAATTCACAGACACATATACACATATGTTTCGTATCAAAAACTTGAGCAATAAATTTTGTTTCGGTAATCTTAACTCTTTCGAAAAATTATTCGCTTCAAGCATTACCTGCAATGATTGAAGAAATGGGGAAATAATTCAAAAAATATAATTCAATACGACAAACAAATACAATCAACTTGAATGCCATTCATTTCGTAACGAGAACATCATTCCTTCTGCTTCAACTCACTCATCACATCGTCCTTATCGGCACTCAAGTAGTTCACTCCATCATTCCCACAGAAATATCCGCTCATATTCAATTGAATTTTGCCGATAATTTTAAACAAAACCCAGAGTTCTCTATTACATTTCACCACTGCGGACTGCCACGATGCATTTATCATCAACCGTGCCAACGAAATCATTCACTCACACACACTATACCTTTCACTTTGGTATTCATTCCGCTATTCCGGCATTCATTCGATTGCTTACGCTTGCATTTATACAACTCCAATCAATTGAATTTCAATGAAATTCTAAAATATCTGTCAGCCGGAAACGGAAGTAAAGTTGGACTTGCACACTGCACAAGCGCGTACACACACACACACACACACACTCATGCTTTTATATAAAAGCTTACCAATACATACAACGAAATCGTGTTGAAATACTGTGGATATGTGGTTAGAGGATCGGATGATTCAATGGTTAGTTGCGGTTGGGTTCTTCCTGTTGCTGCTTGTGCTATTCGATTTTAATGAAATCCAACGCAGCATCGTCGTCAGTCGGTAGTGGCAGCAAAGGCGCTGCGGAAAGCAGCGGAAACTCGCATTTTAATCGATGTATGCGCATTTGTTGTGCACTGAAGCATATGCTAGTTTTCGCTTTTGCACGAGTATAAACACAAACACGCACGCTTACTTTAAGGATTATGGTGGTTATGGTGGTGGTGGTGGTGGTATTAGTGTAAAATCTCATTTCCGCTGAACAAAATGAACAAATGCATATGTACGTATTTTTTTAAAAGGCAGATTATTTATTCATACAAACACATACTACTTATGTATATATGGTACAAATATATCGTGTTAGTGGTTACATACGTAGTTTTGTATAAATATTGCAAATGTCAATGTCAAAGAGCTGCCGCGAAAAGCGGTCAATGAGTTGTTTATGAAATAACTAGACGTTCAGTAATTTATTTTACGCTTATACATATTTAGATAAACAAATTGGCGCGATGTAGTTGAGGCTTTGTAACAGCGTAAAAAAGAAATTATCAATAAATTTTAATGTGACAGCAAATTTCCGCAATGCAGCGCTTTTTCGTTCAATTTTGTTGCAGTGGAATATGTATTCAATAATATTGCTTAATATTTAATAATTTAACTATGAGCGAGTAAAAATATTTATTTTACTTAAAGCAATATTTTCCATATTCTAAAAACAGAAATGTTTTAAGTTCAAGCTAAAATTTTAATTTCAGATAAGTTAATTGTGTAAAAGGAGGGTCACAAATCGAAGACAGGTCACTTGATAATTCTAATGTGTTCTTGGGATGCTTGCGGAATCAAGATAGATATAGACATATATTTATGTATATACCAAAATGCTCAGAATGAAAAGAGAAGTCGATTTAGCGATGTCTGTCTGTCCGTCCGTCCGTCCGTGCAGACGATAACTTGAGTAAAAGTTGATATATCTCAATGAAACTCGGTAGGTAGATTGTCCTTGATCCAGAGCAGGTTGGTATTGAAAATAGGCAAAATCGGATAGTAACCACGCCCACTTCCCATATAACGGCAATTGTCGAAAATGCAAAAATTGCTATATTTTAGTAGCTATGAAAGCTAATTTGCTCAAATTTGGTATGTAGTATTGTATTCGAGCAGGAAATCCGATTGTATGAAAATTTTGTACGGCCTCCTTATAAGTTTATAGTATGTATATCTCTGGAACCTCCTACCCGATTTTGTTCAAATTCAGTATACATATTACACTATGCCTATTTAAGCGATGTTTAGAAAATTATCAAAATCTGACCATAACCACGCCCACCTGCCATATAACGGTAATTTTCGAAAACACTAAAAATCGGACGTTTCAATAAATGTTAAAGGGAAATATCTTGAGTTTAGTATGTGGTGTTGTATTGCAGCCAGAAAACCGACTATGTGAAAATTTTGGAAAAGGGGCGTGTCGCCGCCTACTTTTGAGATCATATGTATGTATGTATATGTCTGGAGCTACTTTATCGATTTCGTCTAAACTTGGCACACATGTTAGATTGTACCTGGTTAGGTGAGATAATAAAAATGCTTGAAATTGGACGAAAACTTCCATATAACAGTAATTTTCCAAAAATATGAAAATTTGATACTTCAGTAATTATTGGAATTAAGTCAACAAATCCATTTAAACGAACATTCTGGAAAGGGTACATGGTACCGCCCATCTCTGGAAACCCTTTATCCATTTTGCCCAAATTTAGTACACGTATTTTATTATGTCTAAATCAGCAGTATATTTTAAAATTGGACCAACGCCAGTAAGTTTTTGAAACCCTTAAAAATCGAATACTTCTGTAACTAGTGAAGCTAATTTGCTCAAATTTGGTATGTGGTTTTGTATTAAATCAAGAAATCCGATTATATGAAAATTTTAAAATAAGAGGCTTACATCAAGTTCGGTTTTGCCCGAACTTAGTCTCTGCTTTATTAATTTAAAAATTCAGCTGAAAGCGTGCGCCGGGTATATAAAATTCGATCGAACCTAGCCACTTCTTTACTTGTTCTGATTTATATTTGTTTTTGATTGCACGATTAGAAAAGGCCTATATGACGATGTGTTTTGAACCCTCACAACTATAAGGCCAACCTGAGGCTTGAAAGCAGCCAATCCCAATTGCAATAGTATGATATGTGAAAAAAGCACGATAATCGTGACATCTGTACAACCAATAATGTCAGCCTTGAGATCAAGCAAAAAATATCACTTGCGAATAGGTGCTTCTTTAGGCTTGGTAGGCAAATAAAAAGAAATCCTCTTATATGGCGCAGGAATATGTTCGTCAGCGATTAGGCGGCTTCAGAGATGGCTACGTATTTGGAATAATGAACTGTATGTAGTATGGCCATAGCCAAGTGCATACAAACTCAACGATTGCGATGACTTTCACATGTCGAAAAGTCCTTCGACTAAATCTACTTAGTTCGCAATAAAAGACACAAACAGCAGGATCACGCTTTTTATTCCAGCATCCTGGCATGTATCTTCAGACGAAATAGGGCCAGGTATAAATTGTACCAGGTCTGCGCGGTCGGCCTTAAACAGCTTAGATAATAAACCGTCCGTTTCGGGCGCCTTACTTCTGCTCTTACCTTGCCTTAGGCGAGTGGAGGGATTTGACGATTATCCTTAAAGCTCGGTCAATGCTTCTCTTACTGAAACGTAATGTTTTCCTTTTTTTTAATTTTTCGAAAATTATTGAAAAACTATACAAATAAAACAGTTACGCCGCGGAGGCAAAAATAGCAAAAAGTTAAAAAATTAAAACAAATATTTAAAATGGCTTCATTTGTTTACACGCATTCCTTAACATCTATTGTTCCATATATAAAAGGTGTTGATTATTTCAATTATCTCAAATGGATAATTAAAATGAATGAAAGCACAATTGCGCCGCTCTTCACTGCAACAACACAATGCAACAATGATTGTGTGCTTATTTAACGAGTCACAAACGTTTGCGAAAATTGAACTTAATTATTCAATATAATTTAATTTAATTTACGTTAAACCGCAATTAATGCGCTACAACTAAAGAAAGCGAGACAAAGGCAACGGAAATATATTTACGTACACACAAACAAATACACTGGCTCTCTTTCTCTCTCGCATGCTCACACATGGCTGACCATAAAAACGTTGGATTTAATGCCAAAGCCAAAACTGTAAACGCTCTTTATGCAGCCACACTTGTTCGCAAGTAGCTTCTTATTCGCCGCTAGGCTACACCTGCTGCCACATTTAAGCGCTTTACGAGAATTTCTTTACGACATTTTTATTTGGTCAAGGACAAAACCGTCAATCAAAGTGGTCGTTACAGTCTTCGACATGCAAACAAACATAGCTGTAATGTTTGTTGTTGTTGTTATTGCTGTTGCTTTTTGTTGTGCAAAAAGTCAAATAAACTGTGGTAATATGTTGAGTGATAGTTGTGTCAAAGTTAAATGCTAAATAATTACAGAAATGAAATTGCAATGTGCAAGGAGAAGAGTCGTTAAAGAGGCGCTAAAGCTGCTGCCAACATTTGCGCCTAACTAACTTGCAACGTCCTCAATTTGCAAAACATATGTACACATATACACCATGTAAATCTATAAAAAAGAAAAACATTGTAGCACATGCCACCATGGACGTCTTAGTTTACGCTTTTTCTTCCTTTTTTTTTGTTTAACTTATTCTCACCTTTTACTTTGCTCTTCAACGCCAACATTTTCATTTCAGCCGTCTCAGATGCGCACGTATACGCCTTAGCGCTTTTAATTAAGCGGATTTGCCTGCCTTAACCGAGCTTGGCCATCGTCGACATCTTTCACTTGTCAGCTGCGTAACGTTCTTGCAGTCCTGTTACCTTTGCCTACCCCCTGCGGTCTGTCTATTTGGCTATGGTGGAAGGAAAAAAACCACGAAGAAGGTCAACGGGTTTAGCAAGGCTGAGGTTAAGGTTGAGCCAGATGCTGAAGCTGAGCCTGGCACTTATGTTTGTGTGTTGGCGCGTAATAAAATTCAGAATGTTGGATGATGTGTTGAAAAGTGTTTGCAAGATGCTTCAAGTTGCGGTGTTTAAAGAAAATGTGCGGCGAGCGAAATTTATCTGCACATGCTGAGGTACAAGGTTTTGGGGTCTTTTCTCTTAATTTTCACAATAAAAAGTTGTTTAGTAAAACCAAACTATGTTGGCTTTCTTTAAATTTACAAAACTTTGTGTGTGCAAAATGGCAAACTAAGGTCAAAGGCATAATAAAAATCGCATGTAGCTTTTGTTGTAGTTAAAAATGTGTCGTGATTATATTTATATATATTACAGGTCTTTATCCTCGGGTCGAAACATTTTGACACAATTTTTTTTTTAATTTATTTTTTCGTAATAATTTTTTATCATTTTCAATGAAAACTCATTTTATTTTTTTGTAACAAAAAACTTGTAGTGCCAATTTGCAAAAATTTTTACAAATCTTAGACAAAGTCTTCAAATTTTCTCAAATGTGCGAACGAAAATTTTTTAGATAATTTTCGAGTTTTTATGTATCGTTAATTGACGGATCGCTAATCGTGGTGAATTTGTGAAAAAATATGTTTTTGTTGAAGAGATAGCAGAATGAGAATTGACAGTCAGAAATAACTATAAAAAAGGGTAAAAATGTATATGTTAACATTAAGCCGCCGGTCCTTACTTAGCTGTAGACTTCTCGTTAATCAAATCCAAGCTGACCAAAGAATGCCGAAAATAACGAATTCACAAATAAGTTCGTTAAGCAATGTTATTGTTTTGATTATAATCTACAGACCACGCCCATATTGACTTACGTATAAACACTTCGACTCAGACCACCCCCAGTTTTCATATTAAATTTACTCACCTCTGCCTATTCTGCTAATAATTGACGTTTATAAAACATAACAACGCTTCATACAACCAGTTTTAGCAAAAAAATTCGAAAAGGAAATTTTTTATTTATTTTTGTGCGGTGACTATTTCTCTACATTTGAGTGCATGGAGCCACCCCTTTTATTGCTCAAAATGTACGCCTGGCACACACGCCTACTAACACCCAAAATTATAAACATTTTTAATGCTCAACAACTACGAGTACATTTATTAAGTGCTTAAACTTGTATAGCTGTATATTATTGTGAGCTCTTCATAATGGGTACGCTCAACCACCCTTCTCCTCTACTATTACACTATTACAATTCGGTATTAAGGTAAAAGAAAAGGGAATAACAAAAAGCAAAACAAAATTTGCTTCAAACATTAATAACCACAACAACAACTACCTTTTTGCCCATACATACGTATGTATGTATGTACTCGTTTGTATCGCCATCATTCATTTCCTGCTCACGTTTATTAATTAATTTGTTTTGGCCATGTAAATATTTATGTAGATATACTCGTACATAAATGTAGAGATACAAATGTGGTTGTCTCACATTTGCGGTGTCTTCTTACACGGTTATAAATATGTACATATGTACATATCAAATACACATGTACGTAGTTTCGTATGTATGAATATACAAGCTGTTGTAAAATTTTGTTATTTGCATATCTTTGTATTTGAGCCGAAACAAATATTTACGATTAAAAGCCCTTTGGGAATGCCTTGACTAATTTAATTAGCCCAACAAATGGTAAAAAGGTATTTCGTATAGAAGCTCTCAATTTTGGCTTAACAGTGGAACGCGACCGCACTCCCATTTTGGCTTCGATTCACGATCGGTTGCTAAAGTTCGAATCGGTTTCGATGCATATTCGGAAGAAAAAAACAAAAAAATTTGACCAAACATTTTTCTTTTATGTTATATTTACGAGTAGAAGAAGCTCATTCAAATACTGGGCCATATACATAGAGTAAGCGTCAAATAATTATTTGAAAGCGAAATCCGACAATCAAGTGGCCAAATTGCAAAAGTACTTGAAACAAAATGAAAGATGATTATGTGCATATCCTAATTTTGGCGTGAAGAGTATGAAAATTTAAGGATTTCTTTATGTGAATTTTAAGATAATAGGAAAACTTATGAAGCAAAACGAATAATATCTTTTCTTAATTTAAAATTTTTTGTATACAAATATTTATGCATTGATACTACAAAAGTAATTATTACACAATTTTGACACTGAATAATATACCGGTTTCTAATGTCTTAATTTTATATATAACTGGAATCTTAAAGTCGAATGGAAAGCACAAGGATATTACAAGCATCTCCTAAGATGGCTTTTTATCAGGGCTGCTCAACAAACGAAACGATACCATTTTGTTTTGTTAACGAGCAAAATTAACTTAACGAAAGGAGTTTGTTGCGTTTCGGCGCCATGTTATCAAAACGAAATGAAATCGTTAATGTTGCAACGTTATAAAATTTCCGTTTTCGTTAATTTTAATGTGCCTAAAAGTATGCAGCGCTTCTGTTTGCGCTTCTGTTTACGACGAGTGAATCTGCAGCGTTTTTCTTAACGTTTTTCTTAACGTTTTAACGTTAACGCCAGCATTTCGTTTCGGTTAAAAACGTAATGAAATTTATTATGATAATTGCTTTAACGCCTGGTATACATAGTTAGTACTGAAAGTTGGCTTTTAGCTGTGTCAGAAATATAAAAAGTTTTACAAACATTTGAAAATGAATTTTAAATTAATTTTATTTAAGTTTTGATTTCTGTTCTATTTTTGATGGAAATTGTTCTTGGTTTACAAGCATATGAATTTGGCATGTGTATGTAAGTAAAATTTAAATTTTCTGAAAGGTAATAAATACATGACAAATTAAATTAAATGAACACATACAAATCGAATATTACAGTTATTTTATTTATTTGTTTATTTCGTTTATTAGTACAGAGGAAGACTTAGGTCTTTTAATAGTAAATACTTCATCAATCAAATATTGTACAATGACTATATTAAATACTTATACTGATAATAATAACAATAATAATTTCTTAAATTTAGATCTAAACGTGAACTGACTAACAAATTTTTTTGGTATAACTTAAAAATTAACTAAAAAGAAAAGAATGAATTAAGAGAGAATAATAAATTATAATTAAATGGACAAAGAGAAACTTAAAAAAATCATGTTTAATTTAAATTGCTTTTGCGCAACAGGAGTATTAAAAACAAAAATCTACTTTCATGAGCTGGGTAGTAAAGTTATAATTTCTTTTACAGTATTTATTTAAGAAAAATGCAATAAAAGTAGAGCACTATTTCGTTGGGTGGTGCTCAGGAAGCATTTTGATAATTAGAAAAATCGAAACTATGATTCGGTTTGACTGACATTCAGGACATGTGAATGCTATTCAACATAAGTGAAAAAATAAAATAAAATAAATAAATAATAAATTAATGCGGGAATCCACTAAGCAGTCTTTGGTTTCTAGTGAAGAGAAAATTCAAATTTGTAGACTAGTTGGCGTTCATTGGTCTCAAAATAAAGTGTCTGTGTTTTTGTATCTGAATTGTTGTCATGCAAACACATAAAATTCAAATAAAAATATAAATTAAAAAAAAATCCTAAAAGTGAAGAAAGGTAATAATTTCTTGATTATAGTCTCACACTTAGAGACATGAGAATATATCAAAATACAGAATCACGGAATAAATATTTGCTCTTAAGTATAATTTTGGAACAAGTCGAAAAGGCTCTAATTTTGATACAAATTTTAATTGTTAAAAGACATTTCTTATAAGTTCTAATACTTAGAAAACATAGTCTTATTTGAAACAATAAAGCTATTAAAACAAGCATTATTTAAACAAGCCGAAACCGCGTTTTAATTTAAAATGAAAATTTAAAATTAGCTGCGTTGTTTTTTTTGTCGAAACCAACCACCAGATACGGCAAACCGTACTCTATTTTCATGTCATTTTGGTTACTGACAAGGTAAGGTAGAGTATCATGTCGTGTCGTTATATAGAAAAATCATTAGATTACGAAAAATTTATTTTCTATGCAATGCGACAAACACAATGAATTTTATGTTACTAAAAATTTTACTATTTTGTAACACTTTTCTTTCTTAAATATCGTTTTCAATCAAGAATTATAGAGTTTAGAGATTGCGCCAACGAGAATGGAAAAATGGTCGCGTGACGTCACACATTCATATGATGTGAAGCGAACAACAATAATTGATGTGATGTAAAGACAAGAATGATAGATAGAGCTGGAAAACTACTGATAGTCTAACTATCGATTATTTTCGATGCTTTCAAAAGTACCGCAATTCTAATTGATATAACTATCGAGTTCCATTAAAAAATTATATTTTTGCACAAAATTACTTAATTTTAAGCCCCCGCTATGGTTATTTAACGATATGCTCCCGGTGACGAGTTTTGAAAATGTATTATTTTTTTTTTTAGACACTTATATTGCTTATAAAATTTAAGTACATAAAAGTTTTCAAGTGCCGACAAAATATCGTTGATTTTTGGCAATTTTGTTATTTTGCACTTCGTTAACGCTTTATATAGACTAAAATTATTATTAAATTAATTTTACTTAACGATATATTCCCGGCGATAAAATAATACCGCCGACGAGTTTTTTCTTTTGATTACTAATTTATTTAATATATGTATGTATTTATTTGTTTCAAATTAAATTTACTTATTATTTTTTTTTAAGTATAGAATTTTATTTAACTAAAATCGTATATGTTTAAAATTTTGAACAAAATTAAAAAATCAACAAATTTAATTAGAATTTCCTTGTTCTTTCGGAATTTTTAAACGATTTCGTAGCCCAATTAATTTTAGGAAAAAAGAGCAGGTTTCAAGTGCCGATAAAACTCTGCTTTTTTCAACAAAATGAAAGTTCGCAATTTATTTTAATTAAATTTACTTCTAACTTTTGTTTAGCGAATTATTAAAAAGCTATGTTTAATAATTAAATATTTATCATACGTCCTAAAGGACAAATTAAAAAATTGTCTACCATTATAAATGTTTAGAACAACAACAAATGATTCTAATATACAACTTCGTTTTCATAATAGATTTTGTTTTTTGTGTCTTTGAAAGAAGTTCTCTCGTCCTATTTAAAATTTTAAGACACAGATCTATTATAAATACTTTCAAATATAAGAAACAATTGATTTTTTTACATTTCTAAAGTTTGTTGTCTTAAACTTCTAATAATAGTCGGCAAGGGCTTTTTTACTAACATTAAGTTTTATATGCATATATGTTCAATATACTAAAAATCACAGATGCAAACAAACTTATTTAATAAGATTTATGTATGTTATGTATAAAGCTACACAATATTCAGCTAAATCTTCTAAACATATAAATGCGAATATAATAAAAGTGTATCATTTGTCAAGTAAGATGATTGTAGCCAGGCAATAGTAAATAATATGAAAAATATACTGCATTAACGAATACAGCTATGTTGCTGTCATAAGCTGTGCAAAAAATCTCATGATATTTAGTGCCTCAAATCAATAAATAAATGTTATACTTTATCACTTAGAAAGTATGCGTAATTTCAATAGATTGTTGAAGAAACGTGCCGAGCATAACTACATATAATGTAAGCAATGTAAAGTTAAATATATCCCATACTCACACAACTGCATTTATATGTATGTATGTATACATACATATGTGTGGATAAACATACCTTGTGAGAAAATCTACTTAAAACACATTAACTGGTTTAAAATTAAATCAAAAGTGGTGCGATTTTGCTTTAACTATTTTCTATGTTTAATGTCTGATGCTGTGTAGGTCAAACTTTAGAATGGAGTTTGTTCTTTAACAAAAAAGTTTGATTATCAGTAAATTGTATTTTATCGAAATTTCAAAATTTAAACCAATAACTGTATTTTTTTGTAGCCAATTTAATTTTCTTACAATAAAGTGCAAGCTTAAAGAGATTACAAATCACTTTTAATTTTGGAAAAAATTTTACTGCCACTCTTTCGCAATTGCTTCCAAACCAGACATCACCAAAAAGCCTCCGAATGGTACATTTTTTTATGAAAAGATTTTTCGTGCCATAAATACTCTCGAAGGTTTGTCATTGCATTCCGAGTATTTGACATCACCGCATAATAAACAATAGTTTTTCGATGTCACGTAGCAATTTGGTTAATTATTTCACTTTTATTTTAAACTGCATTTGAACTGCCATGACCCGAGTGCAGAAATTTCGAAACTTATGTAGTTGTAAAACATAAATATTTCTCAAATTGCTCCTCCAGGGTCTTTTGCATACACAAGTTAATGGAGTGTCTGGCAAGACAGAATTGGTCGCACAAATGTTGAAGACACGCATGCCGACTAAGTTTTTGTTTAGTATTCATGAGGGCACTGTGACACACACACACACACACGGTGAATAACAACAACCACAACAACAACACCAGTAACTGACAAGTGCAAACAACGATAATAACTCGTTAGTGTCGTTAGGATGTAAAAAAAAATGAAAAATATTTGTATTTGCACAAATAGAAATTTGCAAATAGTACGTCAACTAGTCGTCGTAGAATACTTTGCTGGACTTTTCTCCCTAATTTCCTTACTTGTCTTCGAAAGAAAGAAATGCCAAGCTTAGTTGAATGCTAAACGAAGCGGATGCCAGTAAAATAAAGAAAAAAGTTTGTATTCACCAACTACTTATTGTTCCACTCAAAGCAGCAAAATAAGAATGAATATGTTAAGTAATAGTGCGCCCTATGTCCATCGCTTAGGCTTACTATATACAGTTGCGGACGAAAATATTACACTGTTTTTTTTTTCTAATTCCATAATAGATTAATTTTTATACAAAAATTACATAAGTCTGCAAAAAAAAAAAAAATTGAGAGCTGTTTTGGTTTTTTTGGTTCGCTTGTGGGAAGCATCGGGAAGGTCTCTTTGAAGCGTCCAACAGTAGTCTGCCATCATTGAAATGCTCCATCTTCCCTAGTATCTTTTTTTCATCTCCTTAATGTCTTGGTGAAATCGTTCACCTTGCTCTTCACTCACGTCTCCTAAACTTTTTTTGGGAAGTAGTCGAAGTGGGAATGAAGAAAATGTACTTTTAAACTCATCAAGCAACCTAAAGCTTGGAAGGCTTTTAACACTCTTTTGACGATTTGTTTGTAGTTAGGATCTTTGTTATTGCCTAAAAATTTCTTTATGACCCCTTTAAAGGCAATCCACCCTTCTCTTTGATGATCCGTCATGGTTGTGATGAATAGTGGATCAGCCATAAGCCGTCTAATATCTGGTCCAACGAAAACACCTTCCTTCAACTTTGCCTCCGAGAGGCCTGGAAACTTTGAAATTAGGTATTTGATGCGATTTCGATATTTTAGAAGTGACTTTACAAATTGCCTCATCAATCCCAGCTTAATGTGAAGCGGTGGTAGAAGAACTTTATGAGAAGGTACCAAAGTTTCATGCAGGACGTTCTTTTCGCCAACTTTAAGCTTCCTCGGAGGCCAACACTTTGTGGTCCACTTTCTACACTATCGTCCACTTTCTACACGTTCAGGTTACAGCATGTTTATGTTTGTTAATACAGCTCACACAGGGTGCTCCTTATTTAGAAATTAATGATAGTTATGGAAAACATTTAAAAACAGTAATCAAAATAAAATTATACCTATTATTAATGCCTACAAGTTAGCCAAAAAAAAACTTTTTTATAATAAAATTTTGCGTTTTGTAAAATAACCTTACGTCCTGGAATTTTTTGAGTATTTTATTATTTTTCAGAACACCTAAATACATAGAAATCAGTTGGAAATATCCAGACAGCATTTTTGTTGCAGACCTGTGTTATGAATTAATACTGTGGAAAACAAATAATAGAAACACCATAGAACTTTTTCATTCGATTTTTTTATTATGAAAAAAATTTGGGTGAACACTTTTATAGTTAACTTAATTTTAGTAAAATAACAATACATTTTTTTTTGGATTCATTTATTTGAGTTGAGTTTTTTTTTGGCTTTCATCGTCAAACTCTTTTGTAAGTTTTCCAAATATAAATGAGTTTGCGCCTATGCCGCGTTATAGGAGTGACACTTCTCTAAATAAATATTGATTACGATCTACTGAACATAAGTATTTTTAAAATCACATTTTAAGAAATCAGGTGAATTGAGTTTAGATGTGGTCAGTACAGTTTCAATTCACGTCAGATAAGTAGAGTTCATGCATGGTGAATTTAAGTATGCGAACTTATATGTGGAGAACTCGGGTATGGTGAGTTTAGATACGCTAACTTTAGGTGTAGTCAGTTCATGTGTGGTGAGGTTAGGTCTGTAAAGTTTATGTTCGGTGAGTTTATTAGTATTGAGTTTAGGTTTGATAAGATTAGGTTTGGTGAGTTCAGGTACGGTTTAGATAAGGTGTGGTGAGCTTAGTTGTAGTGATATAGGGTGTGTTTCGTAATGTTGAGATTAGGTGTGGTGAGTTCAGGTGAGGAGAGCATAAATAGTATTTTGATTTTCTTCTGATTTTCTTACAGGGAGGGAGTTTGATGTATGTTGGAACGATTTTCCGTCATCCCTTGTCAAATTTGGTTTTGTGACATACCGGTTTTCGAACAAAAATTACACTGAAGATGGCACAACGCCAAAACCAGTATGTCACAAAACCAAATTTGACAAGGGATGACGGAAAATCGTTCCAACATTCATCAGCATAACCATTTACGTATTCACCATTCCTGTCGGCACCATTTCTTGCCCAACCGTTTCCATCGCAAGCGCCATTTTGATTTTTCAATTAACTACCGACGCTAAAGAATTTTTACTTCAAAAACTGAAAATTTCAATGAAAAGATGTTGAATTTTTCTATGTTACGAAGTTTACGAAAACTTTCTTTTATAAAACATTTTAAAATTTTTATATTTTATTCATTTTTAGCTGTGCCCTTTTCATTATATATGCATTAAAAAAAATGATATTCAATAATTATCAAAACGACTTGTTTCTAAAGGTGGCTCTATTTAGCTGTCCACCAAATTCTTTTGTATGTACATATGTATTTATGTAAACAAATCTGCTGAAGGAAAAAATTATACACTCTGTCCATGCGAGTCACATGCTTGAGCAGCAATTCCGCCACCGGAGGGGAAAACTCAGAATTAATAAAAGAAATAAAAGAGCAAAGAAAAGCAGAAGCAAAAATGTGCATATGGTATATTTTAGCATGCGACGTGCTTCGCTCAGCAAGGATAACTAAAAGTGAACATTGATGGAAGAAAAAGTGTAGAGGCAAATCGTAATAAAAAGGCTTGTTATATGTATGTTTTCTCGTGTGCATGTGTGTGTGTGGGTGTGTGCATTTATGCATACTCGTTCACATATGGACGTGCGCCTTGCTTAATGCTAGAAAATCGGTCAGCAAGCGTAAAGTGGAGCATGCGAGCACGCGTTTACCATTTTGCAACAACAACAAGAAAAAAGAACAAGTTCAACTCAAGCAACACATGGTTGAGCGCAGCCGGGCAAGGCGCGCATTACGTGCCACACGACATTCATTGGACAGGATTTACTGATTGCCTCAGTGGTGCTAGCACAGTTTAGATAGCCAGTGGTCGTAAGCCAACATTGTGTCCGCCGATGCCAACAAATCTGGCATCGCTGCCAGCGTTACTGCTGCAATGACCGCACCATCGTGCTCTGAGGGACTAAGCTGAATGACACTTAGCTTTGCTGCAAATTCTACGTACGCATCCTGGCTGTGTATTAGGGCATTTGGTCTCGAAGCATTTCCATAATTCCCGGATTTCGGGATGCGGAAAATTATAAACCCGGGAATCATGATCAATAAAAATAACAATTTATAAAAACTTATATCGGTTTTTTACCAAAGACTCTTAAACGGCAAACATTTATTTCCATTCAAGTTCAAATGGCTCATGAATAAATCCGAATCCAAATTATGGTGATTTAATTTGAAACTTTTAATACCAAATGCACTTGATCTAATTTTCTCATTTTCATTTTCAATTTCACTTTCACTCAGATACTTGAATCCGTCTGATTATGCAAATGAATCAGTTAAAATATCGAGATTTCGAAGCTGTAATTCCCGGATTTCGTTTTATGGAATAGTTTCTAGGAACCCAAAGCCCGGGATTGAATGCTTTAATGTGTACAGTCAGTCATGCATGCATTTACATACATATATGTATACTCGTATGTCTCGATAATAGATGCACATATACATATAAGGAGCCTTTGCGGCCACACAGTCCCTCTTTTATGGATTTTTATTACCTTTGGTCATTCTCTAACAATTTTTTTTCGCACATCTTGGCATCAGGGTTGCCACTTTTGGTCTTTTCGGACCAAAATTGATCTGATTTTTTTACTTTGGTCCGCTGGTCCGCTTTAAAGAATTTTGGTCTAAGTATTTTGCGATATGAGTATCTTTTCATCAGTATGAAAAATAAATAATGCAAAAATAAAATAAAATTATGTGTATTACCTACACATATGTACATATGTATGTATTTGCTTGCGATTACTTGCGCAAATACAATATAATGTGTAGAACTTACTAAACATGGAAATGTACTTTCTTTTTACATTGAACTATTGCACCAAATTCGTATACGCCTTGACTTTAACCGTGAAGACATTAAGCTATTACAAATCATTACTCCGGCCAAGGTCCTTTCGAATGAGCACTTGCAGATACTTCCTTTAATCCTCAAGTTTAGCGATTTAGTTGACTGCGATATAGACCACATTACAACCAACGCAGTGGAACATGTTGAGGGTTAGTGACGTAAGTATTTCTGCCGATATGGACCTTGATACATTTTGGTCGAAAGTAAGCTTGATGAAGAATGGACTTAACCAAAGCAGCTTTCCCGACCTCTCAAATTTTATATTTAATTTGAAAGTTTTCTTCGCTGGCTTTGATTAAACCAAGTTGCGTAATAGACTGTAAAAGACTTGACATAAGTATGTCGATATGTATACTATAAATATTACACATAAGTGGATTATTTTTAATGAAACATGAAGCTGTGAATATTTAAGAAATGTTTAGTTTGAAAATAAATTAATAATTTAGAAATAAATTGAAAGATAAAGCCAATTTTTCATTTGGTCGGTTGTGATCGAATTTGGTCGGAAACAATTTTTTCAACTGCCAACACTGCTCGGCATATTCGCCGTTTTTTTCACGCTTTTTTTATTTTCATTTTTATGCTTACCCTCAACTGCTAACTTGTTAATCGGTTAACTTTTATAGTAGGAGTATTTAGTAAAATAAGGTAACTGAATTTTAAAAGCAGCTCTTTTACATAACCTTTAAAGGCCTTTAACGAGTCGTGCATGAAGTCATAAAATACAATCACATACCAGAGAATTTCTTTTCAAAACTTTGAGCGTTCATTAAATCAGAAAATTGCACGTTTGGTCAGAAAGTCCACATATTGGAGAACAAGAAAGATCTTCCGCAAAACTGGAAAAAAATTTATGAATTCCAGTGTTCAACATTCTCTTGAGGAAAGTGTAGGTACTAAACAAAAATTTAATGATACGAAACTCTCGTTCTCGTTAGAGCGGCTTCCAAAAGCGCATTTTTTATGGCATTTTCCAGTGATGCCACAATAAAAGAAATCAAATGTGGTAATTACAATTGCATTTTTTGGAGATTTTATAAATTTAATTTGACCATTGCGTTATGCAGACGTAAATAATACAAATGCAATGAAGTAAAAAGTAAAATACGGGTATTAATGAAAAAAATTATAAATTTATGAGTTCTGCATGAAAACTTCATAGTATACCAACAATTTTAACTGAAATAAAAAATATCAGTTTTCACATCATCAAACATAAATATCAATTCAATCGAAATGTGTATATGTTTGTATGTATGTATATACAGTATGTAGTTAAAAAGTAGAAGAAAATATTTTTATTAGCAATTTTAAAGACGCTTTTTCTAAATAAAATGCAACATTTTTGTGAAAAGTTAAAAATTTTACACGTTGCTCTTTATTTTGAGATTGTAACATTTTTTTTTGCAAACAACAAACACTCAATATGTTATTCTGCACAGTTAGAAAGTGCACTGATTTTATTGATGTTTTACACATTTTGCCTCTGGCATCTCGCTATTTTACTTGTCGGTTGATAATATGGGTACTCATTCGGTTTTGATGCCAGCATGAAAAACGAGATCAGTCCCCCTATTTTAATATCATATAATCCTTGCTATTACTTAATGTCAATAGTTACCGCTGTGGTCGAGTTGGTAGCTGTGCGTGCTATAAATTGATGTGCCGGTGAGTTCGAGGTTCGAATCTCAGTCAGGGCAAGTAAAATCTTAATAATAAAAAAAAGTTTTTTCTAATAGCGGTCACCTTTCGGCAGGCAATGGCAAACCTCCGAGGGTATTTCTGCCATTAAAAAGCTTCAGAGAATTTAAATCTGGAAATGCTGAGCAACGAGTGCTTTATCTATCTATCACATTAGTGCGTTAGTGAAAAGTGGATATTCAAGATTTTTAGCATTTCGTTATAACAACAAAATATTTCGATAGAAAATTAAGCGTTTATTTTAAAGTTGCTACAGCGAACCGTGGTTTCAACACGTCTGTCCATGTTGTTGTTTATGTGGGTTTCTTAACTGCATTTAAAAAATTTCGGGCAATGCATTTGCCGCTGGTGGCCAGCAGTTCGACTACTAAATATTTTCCACGCCGCTCTCAACCAACTTTGCGGTCATAATCCTAACAAGCGCTGCTCTTAGTCGCCTCTAAATTAGTTTGCAACAACGATGAGTTGCTGAAGTTCTACCAACGGAAACAAAAATATTCGGATATTTTACTATACAAGTTTTACCAAATTTTTGTTTTTATACGTATTACGCTTTGCAAAAGTTTTAAAATTACTTTTGTCGTGTGTAGCATACAGCAGGCGGAAGACACACATCCCAGCGACTTGCTTTGCTTTGACGCAATTTGTATGTTTGTTTGTGTCCATAGATTTTGCCATATTGTTTTTGCTTTTGTTGCTCCTTTTGTAGTCATAGAAACTAAAAGTTTTAAAATCTTAATGACCAGCACTGGAGCATAATTGCTGGCGACATTTTGAAATTCAATTTAGTTATGTAGTTTTTGTCACTTTTTATGAGAATACCAATTTGCCAACAATTTGCAAACTCTCGTTATTCATGCTCGTCTATCGCCTTCTATTCACTCACTTATTCACTCTCCCTTTTTTTTCTTTTCTCCCTTTTGCAGTGCATGAAGGCCTATGTGGACTTCGAAATAACCGAAGGCGCATACGAGATCTCGTGTCCCGATGCCCAATGCCCGGCGCAAGGCATAATGACACTACCCGAAATCGCCAACCTATCGACGACTAATTTGATGAAGAAGCACCATCGATATCGACTCAATAAAGGTAGGTTATTTATCTATTACTTGGCTTCTGTGGAGAATATTAAAAAAAAAAATTACATATACATAAATAAATCCTATTCATGTTCCAGAAATCGAAATGGATAAGACGCGCACCTGGTGTCCGCGCGCCGGCTGCGAAACGGTTTGTCTCGTCGGCGTTGGTCCACATTCCGATGCCACACCATCCACCTCAACTGGCGGTGGTAGTGGCGGTGTTGGAGGTGGTGTTGGTGTAGTTGGCTCCACCACTGCTTTCACTGACAGTCATGGCGCACACCAGCCGCTCTGCGCCGTTCAGTGTCCGTCGTGTAAGGATGAGTTTTGCTCGGCCTGCAAGAAGGCGGTAAGTACACACGCCAGTGGGCAGCCATCTATTCCACGTTTATGTTGGGGGTTAATGTTCCAAAACTTATGAAAATGTTACGATTTCATTGCAGTGGCATCCCAATATGACCTGTGAGGAGAATAGTCGACGCTTGGTGGCGGATGGTCAGGATGACATTGGCATACCCTTCGACAACGACCTCATCAAGTGTTGTCCCATGTGTGCTGTGCCCATCGAAAAGGACGAGGGTTGTGCACAGATGATGTGCAAACGTTGCAAGCACGTCTTCTGCTGGTATTGTCTGGCCAGTTTGGATGTGAGTACAAAAGAAATTAAATATTTATTTAAGCACTTTTCTTCACATTCTCGCATTTTATGCAAGTGGATATGTTCCATAAGTGTTATTAGTGACTTTAGTGGCTGGCTGGATGGCTGGCTGGCTGGCTGGTATCGTGTGTTCAATTTTTCTTTTTTACATTTGTAGGACGACTTTCTGTTGCGTCACTACGATCGTGGGCCATGCAAGAATAAACTTGGACATTCCCGTGCCTCTGTGGTGTGGCATAGAGCGCAAGTAATTGGCATTTTTGCTGGTTTCGGCATATTGTTATTGGTTGCCTCACCGCTACTGCTGTTGGCAGCACCCTGTATTATATGTTGTAAATGTCGGAGTTGTAGTGGTGCCAGGATCGATGAAGGCGATGCCGAATTGGACGAAGCGACGGCGTTACAAAGGTAAAGAAATATCCAAATTTATAAGAAAAATGTATATTTGGAAAGAATAATATACCTGGTTCAAGTGTAATATGTGGACAACGTAGTACAAATTAACCCAATTAACGGCGAAATTGGTGCAAATACGTTAAGGATTAACAATCGCGAACATTATTAACGATATCATTTTAAATCAATAACTTGGACAATCATGATAGGAATATGTACGCGAACGTAACCTGACAACTATGAAATTTTGCAAAAAAAAAAATTAGCTTTTAGGGTTCGCGTACGCAAAAAGTTTGCAAAGTATGATGATTTGAGAGAGCAAAATGACATTTCATTTGGAGGGGAAGCTGTTGTTTTCTGCTGAAAAATTTTTGCTAGCAGCAATTTGCCAGCAAGAAAACAGCTGATTGCAATTTAGTTTTTGCAAGAATCAAGTAAATAAAGGGCCATTCACATAAGACTTTCGCTTTACTTTGCTTCAGAGTTCCGCTTTGACAGATAAGTTGACCTGATGTTATACGAGTGCTGCTAAATACAAGGTGAAAAAAGTAAAGCAAAGCAAAACGAAGCAAAATCATGGCGTACTCTCAACTTTTGTACACTTTGACAACCATTTCCATTTTATTTCTGCGTGCATATACACACGATTTAGTAAAATCACTAGTACCAGTATTTAATAATTTTTCCATGTATAATTACTTTGAAAAAGAGAAAAGAAGAGAAATATGAACAAATAGCAAATGAAACACCTCTTTGTTAACCACCCTCATCGTTTTCCTAAACTTCCCTGGATCGGTTTTTATTTATTTTGTCGAAAGATGCTGCAAGAAGACTTGTTACTTCTCAGTCTTAATAAAGTTTATTACACTCGCGAATTTCAAACATATGTACATCATAAGTAGCTGTAAAGCACATTTATTATTATTTTATTAAACAAAATACTCGGAATAAGCACATATCGCAATTCAAAACAAACAATTATCGCAGAATCTGTCAAAGCGTTCTATGTAGCAAACCTTCTACACCTCATGCTTTGTTATTAAAGTTCGAATTGTCAAGTAAAGCGAGGAAAGTTGTATGTGTACGGCCCTTAAGAGTGTTCGCTATGCTGATAATTGTTACGAATTGTTACGAAATATCACGATTCTTGTCAAATAGCGTTCGTGGTGTCCAAAAAATTTGAAATTTATTTTGAGCAGACAACGAGGGCGGTATCGCAACATTATCAATATTTAGTTATGCATAATTATCACAAATTTTCATCTTCTGGCGTTTAAGTACGCAAATATCATGCAAAGTAGGCGAAATGGATAGCGCGAATTGACGGTTGACGGTTGACTGTCGAATCTCTAAATTGGGATTTCTGAAGGGCGAATCCGCGGCAGCAGATTTGTGTTGGTAATCTCGCTGAATTGCTTAAAATGCTGTTTCTGCTGAAGTAATTAGTACATATTTCCGCCAATGGTCTGGTCAGAGTGAGGTTATGTTCAACATGCAGAACTAAAGTAGATAGATAGGTAAATGAGTGAAGATCGCACTGCGACCATTCGATCTATTGTGCCCTCAGTGCCCTATAACACATCCCCTAGACCGAGAGCATTTATAAATTTCAAAATGCATCCCGGTGGCAGGAAGTGTATATACTCCTCCTTAGGCCAAATCTGACTTAGTCATATTTCTCTTCGTCGCGCTATAGCATCGCACTCCAGTAGCAGGTGAGTGGGGGTCTCCTGTCTTGTCGCAGAAGCGACATAGGTCACTCGAACAGATACCCAGTTTATGCAGATGGCCCCTCAATCTGCAGTGGCCTGTGAGGATACCTGTGTGGATTCTGAGTTTTGCCTTTGAGAGGTCTATAAGTATTTTATACCTTTTGTTGTATTTTATACCCCCAAAAATAGTTTCTTTGCCTGTAGCCTCAGGTCTCTGTAGGCCTCAGATCTCTTCCCATTGCAGGGTCCTGAGTTGACTTGTTCCTTTTTGGTCCTATTGGAAAGAAGGGATCTCGTGCTATGGGCCTTGAGAAGGCCGCCAACCTAGCCAGGTCGTCCGCCACCTTATCTCCCTCAATGCCTGCGTGACCTGGAACCCATGCAAGACGTCTGGTATATATTTTCCACAGTTCATTAAGCCTATCAATGCACTTTAAGACCATTAAGGATTTCACCTCGAAGGACGAAAGAGTTGAAGGCTGCCTATTTTTGGATGATAGAACCTTAAGTTTACCTTAACCTTCTCTCGCGAAGTTCAACTTGGAACATTTTGTTGGCTGTACTACGTGTATGTGAAGTGGGTCGAGCTCCAGGATCACCTGTAGCGCAGCCGTCGAACATGTGCGCATTGCTCACGTAATGCAGACACATCCCAGGCGTTGCAGCTTGGCAAGATATTGCCTTACTATAGCCAGGTTGGTCCTTGAGCCGCAAGCAACTGATCCGTACGTTAGTATTGGTCTAACTATCATCGTGTACATCCATCTCCAAATCTTCGGAGTGCATCCTTAAGATTTATCAGCTAGACGTTTGCACACCATGAGTGCCCTCGTAGCTTTGGAGGTGGTCACGTCCACATAGCTTTTCCACAGGAGCTTAAAGTCCAGGATTAGATCCAGATATTTCACTTCTGGTAAAAGGGACGATGACTGCCTTCGAGGGATTAATATTTAGCCGTCAGTACACCATCTTTTTGCTAGCCGGAGTCCTCTCTGTCCTCTCGCTTGACTACTCCGAGCTGTGTTTCAGCAATTCTGGTATGCAGAAACTCTGCTATCCATTTCCGAATGGTAGGCTGTTAGTTTGTGAATTGGCTTGAACTAGAACCTAGAGTATAATAAGTAATAAATAAAGCCGAAACTTCTTTTTTCTTTTTGAGATTTATTAACTTACATTTTCTCTCTCTCTCTCTCTTTCAGTCTTTAGAAGGCACCAGCGCACCATTTTCAAGAATTTGGACAAACCAATTTGAAGCACTAGTAAACGAAAAAGAACAGAACTACAAAGCAGTGTATTAAAAGAGGAAGATAAAGTAAAATATTTTACATTGAAACAAATAATTTTGTTTTTAAAAATCTAATATGAAACTAACGAATACGAACAGTATGTAAATGTATTTATAATTAACCGTGGAATTGTAAAAACAGAGCAAATAATTAAAGATCAACTTTAAAATTTTTATTTATTAAAAAATTAAATGCAGTGCAAAATGTAAGCCGGCAAACTGCTGAAGTCAGTGTGAGTTATGAATTTGATAATTCCATTTTAGTTTTGGAGAAAACGTCATTTAGGCATTCGAGAAAAGATACCCAAAAAAAGTAAATAACAAAATGAAATTCTATTGATTGACATATTTAAAGACAAATTCCGAATATAATTTAAATAACTTAAATAAGTGAAAATAATACAGTAATATCAAAAAATGGAGTTGACCTTTTCTGTGGCTGACAACAGGTGGCAATATACACTGGTGGCAAAAATAATAAAAAAAACGAGACATTTTGACTAGCTTTGGCGATATTTCTTTTATTTATTTTATATTTAATGAGTTTTAATTAAAGCCTGTCTCTGCAAAAAAAAACAGTTTATATGTAGTCAATATTTCATAAATTTAATTAAAATTTATAAAAGTTCCTCAGATTTTCGTGTGCCTACTAAATGACGCTTATTTTTTATAATTTTTGCAAATTATTTTGGAAGAAAATTCACTACACCGCAGATAAAAAAATCTCAAAAATGAACGGAATTCCGTAGACAATTGAAACATGCGTTTCCATATACAAAAATTTAATGGGCTACAAAACCGCATGCTCAAGTATGGGTTGAAGGTATTCACAAGATTTCATAAAATGTGGTAAAGTTGTGAAGCAATATTTATTTTTTTCAAGTTTTGTTGCATTGCACAGAAAAAGAATGTAAAATAAAACAACTTGGAATATTTCCAATTCTAAGACAATACGATAATTTACGACACCTTGTGAATTCCTTAATTCATTGTTTTTTTAATTTTAAATTTTGGTGAAAATTTGAAAATAAATTAAAAGTTGACAATATTTTAAAAATTGTGTACACACTTTGATATGTTATGTTGACTTGTATGTTGTTTTTTATGTTTCGAGCTAAAATATTCTACAAAAATATTACATATTAAACAAACAAAAGACAAAATGTCGAAAGCAATAGAAAATATCAAATGGAAAAAGTAATCGAATAAGCATGTGAAGTAGTTGCATATTTAATGAGTAATCCTACGTATGTTACATACATATATGTATGTATGTATATGTTCTTTTGTATGTACATACATATGTATATTAACTTGTAAGTTTTTATACTAAAAAGTATGCAAATATATGTACTTGATTGATGGCAAAAGAGGAAGTTTATGCGGGTTCAGCTGTTATTTATTAATACGTTTTTATGTACATATGTACATACATTAAGGTGCCTCACTCTTAAAAACAAAAAAAAAAATGTTTACTGTTGTCCGAGATAAAATTTGCTGCAATTTATGATTAGAAAAAAAAGGCTAATTGCGAAATTATCATTCGATTTCAGTAATGCATTCCTCTAAGAAATCGGCAAAATAGTTAGGTGACTTCACATCGATTATATCGAAATTACTTGTCCGCATATCAAAAGCACTAATTTTCATATAGAAATAAGCGTTTGCCCGGAATGCGTCACCACAAAAGTTAGTTGCCATAATATGATTTTATACTTTTGAAAGCGAATACGAGTTTTAAATTTCAGTATAAAAAACTATTTATAAAATAGACAACGTAAAATATTGCAGAAAATAAGAAAAATAAAGTTGAGTTCCGATTTATAAAAAAGTTAATTTTGTGTATATTTGCACAAATTTGAATTTGAATAGAAGTTTGTATAACAAAATGAGTAAAATTAAAAAAATAACAATGTAAAACATAACTTTGAATCCGCTTCAATAAAATATTTAGACCGCCTATGAAAGGTCGTTAGAAACGCGTTTTGGGAGGTTGAGGTCTGATCGCTTTTCGCATTGACATTTACACTCAAATTCATAAAGCAAATAAAATGTTTTTTTAAATACATATTTATAAAGTGACTTTTCATAAAATAAAATAAAAACATTTTAAATCTACATTTTTCAATTTTTATAAATTTGTGGTTAGTGTTTTCTTTGGCATTTTTACAAGCCTTTCTTTGCTTTAAAGTTTTACAAAGATTTTCAAAAAAAATATAAATCCAACTGAGTCACGCGAGTCGGTTATGGTTACCAAAAAATCTTGCATTTATTTGGCTAAATATTATGAATTCGGAACTTATAAGTAGAGAAAATTGTATGAGATGAAAATCTGTTAAACCGTGGCTGAGTTATTAAAATTTATGTGAAAATTGCTTTGAATATATTTTAATTTTTTTATGTATCGAACAGTTTTGATGCAGAAATCATCATTTACAAATTTTAAAATCAGAATATTTCAAAATTTTCAATATGCATTTTTTGCATGGAAAGCTGGTTTTTATATAAATTCTTTTTTTTTTTTTTAGAATCAAATATTTTTAAGGAAGCATTAAAATTAACAAATTTACGATTCGGTTAAAAGGCATAATTACCTTTATTGAATTTTTTTTTTTTTTTGGAGATTGAGTGACCTTAGAAATTTATAGCTTTCTGTTGCATACTATTTTTGCGTTGACGAAATTGTTGAAAATCACAGACAAAATTCTTTGTTATCGCCTAAATGACTTATAAGAATAAGAAAAAGGTTTAAAGATATACGTCACTAAGTATATAGTGCACACTAAACATAAAAAGTCACAACTCAAAAATAATACCCAAAAATTTTAATGTTCGGGCATATAAAAAAATTAACTAAATTATTACAGAAGCGTGTATGCTAGCAGATTTCTAGTAGAATAAGATAATCAAGAAGAAAAAATCTTCGCTAATAAATGGATGTAAAAAAGTTGTGTGACTCTTTTGTTTTTAGTGTGCAATATACGAATATGTAAGTGTTTATAGATATTTAAATGCTTTTATTGTGTGTACACATGTATGTATGTATATATGTATGTATGTATGTATGTGTGTATGTATGTATGTATATATGTAAATAACGTTGAGTATGCATTATGCGTTAACTAAATTGTGATATTTACAGTGATTCGATTTGTAATAAATATCTTTTTTTTTATTATTTCTAAGAAATCGATAACTCACAAAGAACAAAAAAAAATTTGCGAGATAGTTCATTTGCTTTGCGAATGATAAATGTTTTTTAAAAATGTGTAAAATGTATATAAAATAAACAAAAGAATATGCGATAATCGAAAATCGAAAAGAGCCAACAGCTAGTAAAGCTGAGCTCAGTAAAATCCCTTTAGTACAATCCCCAGCTTGAGAAAATTTTTCAAAAACATAACTGCTTGCTTTCCTAGTGCAAATTGCAATGTTTTTGTTTTTTGTTAAAAGCATTTTAATGTTAAACATACATAGATACGCATAGAAGAACACATTTTTTCCGTTACATTGAAAAATAAAAAACAAACTGTTAGCGTTTGATTGTTAAATGATTTAAATATTTATATTATACTTAATTGGTAAACGTTGAATGGCTTGTTTAACTGGAAATTCGTTTAGGTTTATACATAGATGAAGGAAAAAAAGTTTTGCCTAATACGATTCCTTTTTTCAAGCTATTGTATATATGAAATGCACGTTTATGTCTGAATGTGCATATAACTGTAAAAAAAAAACGAACCATTTAAACTAACCACTTCTACTTCTCTAACTGTTAACTGTCGAGTATTACAAAATCTTACTGAAATGCTATTTTGGTTTTATTTCTCATTTTAAGCTATATACTACAGAATCTAGCAACATTATATAAATAAAAAAAAAAAAATTAAGTTATAGCCGCGCAACCAAAAGAATAATTAAACTTAAATATTGTATAAAAAAAAACATTTTACGAAAATATTTCGCTTAACATTTAGAAAACTAAATATATACCTATTACATTTAGTCTAGCATTAAGTTAATTAAAAAGAAATTGTAGCTAGCCACGCCCATATACACGTATGTATGTATGCGTAAATAATCAGTTATAGTATATGTACATACATACATACATGCAAAACACTATTTTTATTATTATTATTATTATTAGCACTAAATCATATTTCTAAATGTATTTAAAGTATGAGTAGTTAATTAAAGCGTAAACAATTCGTTTTCCAAATAAAATGAAAACACATATACATACATACTGAAATGTGTTAGTGTGTGAATGCTTGTGACATACGTATGTAAATAAATGTAAAGTGGCATAATGTGCATATGTATGTCTGCCCGTTTGTAGTTCGAGTCGAAGTTTAAACCGTTTGTCTTCGACTCAATTCGAAAAAAAAAATTGTACGTGCATATGTAACCTAAGAAAGCAAATGCTGAATACGTATTTGTATTGTATAACCGATGTATACTTACTATTAAAACACATATATGTACATATATATATACATATGAATAATAAAAAAGTATCATTATATTGTACGAGTATGCGAAAGTTTCAACACTAATGCTGATTAATTCATTGCTGAGTATGCGTTTGATCGATCTTATTTAAAGTTATACTTATTTAGAAATGTAAATGTATTTAAAAAAAATAAAAAAAAACAAGTTATATATACAAATGTGTAAATCTATAAAATATTAAAATTGAAATTTAAAATAAAAATAAAAAGTACACGAAAAAATATGAAAATTTGAGTCATTTTTGCTGGAAATAATTTACTGAAAGGCATAAAATAAACAATGATTATTGTAACGTATACAAAATTTGGCAGAAAAAGAAAATAAGCAGAAAAATTGTCTAATACTACCGTTTAAAAGTGGTGTCTAAAAGTTTTCACTCCACAAACACGTAAGTAACGAAGTTTTCGACTTTATTCTTTGATATATCCCCAAAAGTCACTTTTTATACACGTTTGATACAGACATTAGTAGTGGTTACGTAAAAAATATCGAGTAACTTGCCTGCAACTAATTTTTTTCTGGAACTTGACATACTCGTATTTAGCCTTCAAAGTAGAAAACTTGCAAGAAAGTAAGAAAACGCGAAAATTTCAAGAAGTTGCAAGTTGCGCCCACTTCCTAGTAAGTGTATTGCATTTATTATATGTATTAATATGTATACATACAATTGTGTTACGAATAATTACTCCATTTTTCACTTATTTCAATCAAAATATTTGATCTCTTTAAGTACACTTTAGGAATTTCTTTACAGCGAATATTGCAATTTCGCCTTCTTTGCAAGTTTTTTGCAAGTTTTTGAGTAACAAAACGTGACAATTGTTACTGGATCTTGGTGGAAAGTGCGTACGTGAACAGAACTATTGTTTTCCAGAAAAAGTAGCTCACATGCAAACAGCT
Organism: Philophylla caesio; assembly: GCA_963971545.1. Lineage (NCBI taxonomy): Eukaryota > Metazoa > Arthropoda > Insecta > Diptera > Tephritidae > Philophylla > Philophylla caesio. The sequence goes on along the minus strand of OZ020606.1, from coordinate 94,375,019 downwards.
AATTACACACAATCAATAAAAATTTAAATTCAAATAAAACGGTATCTACACCGTTTTCAGTTTAAGTTCAGAAAGTTGCAATTCAAATTCAGAAAGTTACAATTCAAATTCAGAAATTTACAATTCAAGTTCAGAATTCCCATTTCTAATTCAGAATTTCCATTTCAAATTTTCAATTCAAATTCAGAAAGTTACAATTCAAATTCAGAAATTTACAATTCAAGTTCAGAAAATTTCATATACAATGTACGATTTGAATATTTTAATTTGCATAGAAGCAATTGCGTCAGAAAGATTTCAATTTTAATTTTATTCGGTAATAGTTACATATGTACCAAGGCACATTCAATAGGTAGCAGCCATTGTGTATAATAACAAGTGAGATATCTTTTCGATAAACGTCAAAATTCATCAGTGCCACTTTCCCAGTCACGGTGGCTAAGAGTGAACGGTCCTTTTCTATTTTACGGAGATGGAGGACGTATCTCGAGATATTGAGGTTTCTAGTGACCTAGATATTTTGGCAAAGAAAAAGAGGAGAATCGATGAAGTACTTTAAATCCATGACGTTTTATGATTATACTGATTCAAATGATATTATAGCCTATCGATGGCTATATAAAAATGCATTCAACATTTTACCCAATATTATTATATCTATGTTTATAATGGATATTAATCGAATATCTCAAAATATGTAAAATATCCTAAAAAATTGAAACCACCCCCCTAAAATATTTTCAGATCAGCTTTTTCCAACTTCGGGCCATTCGTAATTGTCGACATATTGGCGGCCAGCTTAGATACCCTGTCAAACGCCATCTTAGGTATCCTGTCAAAAGCACCTGTCAAATAAGATATCTCACTTGTTGTTATACACAATGGTAGCAGCAGTAGAAAAATTGAAAAAAAAATTTGAGCTCTGTATATTTTGTTTTTGCTTTTAAAAGCTAAACTTTCAAAAATATTTTATCAACTACCTTGAATTGTACTGAAAACATTCTTATCACAACGAAATTCAAAATTTGACAATTCAAATTAAAATAAAATATGGAAAAAGTTCAAAAAAAAAGTTTGCTGCGGCTACCTATTTGATGTGCCTTGATATGTACATATCATATATGTATACATACATAGAAGAAAATAAAAAAAGTGCAATGGAGCTTAAAGATAATTGTGTTATATGTCTAACGACAATGTTTTGTAAAGACGTTTGCCGCACAATACCATGCAAACATACATATGTTTATGTATGTATGTATACCACAAAAAATGTGTTGAAAGTTTGTTGTGAACTGTACCGACTCTTTGCGCAATTTGCCGAACGAAGATAAATTGTAAGTTTTACTTTAAGTAATAAAAATTAGCAATAATAAAAACACTTCCGCTATTGCAAAAAAAAAGACCACCGGTGGCACTTGTTTGAGCCATTAATACTATGTATGTAATAATTTCTTCTATTTTCATCAGCTACCGAAGACATAGAGAGAGTTAAATATAAGAATCACTCTTGTCAAGATCGGGAGAGAATTGGCCCGCTTTAGCTATTATTATTATTATTTATGAATACTTATTCCTTCAATGCAAACTACATATTGCACAAATTTTACATATACATACATATGTATGTAGGTATGTACATTTCGAAAAAAAGTTTTTTTTGATATAATTTAAAAATTTCTGAACTTGAATTGAAATTTTCTGAACTTGAATTGTAAATTTCTGAATTTGAATTGTAACTTTCTGGATTTGAAATGAAAATTTCTGAATTTGAAATGGAAATTCTGAACTTGAATTGTAAATTTCTGAATTTGAATTGCAACTTTCTCAATTTAAATTGGAAATTCTGAACTTGAATTGCAACTTTCTGAATTTGAAATGGAAATTTTGAATTTGAATTGTAATTTTCTGAATTTCAAATGGAAATTCTGATTTTGAAATGGAAATTCTGAACATGAATTGTGATTTTCTGTATTTGAATTGCAACTTTCTGAACTTAAACTGAAAAAGGTGTAGAAAGAATTAAAGCTGAAAGTAGAAAAGTTCACACCGAAACATGTCGAAATGCCTGCGAATAATTGCATCATAGCCCTAAGCCGATTTTCTTTAATATTACATTTAAATTAATTAAACTCACATTATAGTTTTTGCGTGACTTTTTTGCATATGTGCGTTGTTAAATTGTTTAAAATAATAATCAAATTCACAAAAATTGTTATATATAATATTTTGGTTACGATTTTAGTTGAAACCGCGTATTTGACATATTTAATATATACATTTATATTATTCACTTAAAATAGGTGTAAAACTCCAATTTCACAGGCCAACCTAGCTAATATTAATGCACTCCGCTAAGTTTCTGTCAAAAATGTTTAATGCCCATGGGAGCGAAATGATTAAATATAAATTCATTCAATTCACTTTTGTTTCTTTTTCTAAATTAGTGTTAGATATACATCAGTTAATACAAATTAACATTAATATAATAATAATTTGGCGCTTACACTAAATAGCTCTGTATTTGGGACCTACAGTTTTGTGCCGACTACGAACGGCAGATGTATTTTATGAGAATCCTTTTAATGGCAGAAATTCCCTCGGGGGTTTGCCATTGCCTGCCGAGGGGTGACCGCTATTAGAAAACCCGTTTCTATGATAAAGATTTTACTTGCCCAGGTTGAGATTCGAACCTCGAACTCAGCGGCATATCGAGCTAAAGCACGCACCGCTACTCACTCGACCACAGCGGCCACATTTAATACAAAATACCAATCAAGAAATGCTTTGACCCGTTTTTTTACAAAAATTATTCTGCAAAAGTCATCACCAATAAATGGAAAGACTTCTTTTTGTACGATAATATTCTTCAGTTTTTTGTGTTAACTTAGTGAGTTTTGTATTCTCCATATATTAAGGTAAATCATATTTTGTATTTACTATTTTAAAGAGTTATTGATAAACATTTTATAAAATGAAATGGTCACACAACTTATGAAAGCCGAAGCGCCACTAGCTTGGATAGATGTTCCTTAATGTGTACAATATTATTTTTCAAACTGTTAAATTAAATTTATTGCTGCGTTCCATTTCGTTATTTTATGTATGTATTTTATTTCAATATTTTTTATAGAAACATTATTATAAAATTTACTATTTTTGATAGGGGCACAAGAAATCAAAGCAATGAGTGCAGTGTTAAAGTAAGAATATTATGTAGTACATAAATTTAAAACTATGTATTAATAATTTGGGTGCAAATGTTGAAAATTAAGATTGCATATAGCATACATTTTATTTAAAAAATTGACTATCAGATTTATAAACATTGAAAACTTATTTAAATCAATTGCAACTCATCGATCATGTTATCGATATACATATACAAACACAGGGTGGCTTGCCTTCAAAAAGAAACGCAATGAACAGCTGATTTCCTCGTATCCCTTCTACTGTGTTTTATCAATATTGTTTTTGTACATAATTATATTGGAAAATCACCGGCTTGTTGTAGGCAACAAAGTTTTTATGCAGCATTTTCTAAAATAATTGAAACTTAGTGCTATCAATTGGTAGTTCTTCTTTCGCCATGGAGGATCAGGCATGTCCGCGTTGCAAAACCACCAAATATCGCAATCCATCACTCAAATTGATGGTCAACGTATGTGGTCACACACTATGCGAATCCTGCGTTGATCTGCTCTTTCTCAAAGGCTCCGGTTCATGCCCGGAATGTATGGTACCGTTGCGGCGTAACAACTTTCGAGTGCAACTCTTCGAAGACCCCATGGTGGAGAAGGAAGTGGACATAAGAAAGCGAGTGTTACGCGATTACAATAAAAAGGAGGATGATTTCCCAACGTTACACGAGTACAATGACTACTTAGAAGAAATCGAATCGATTATCTATAATCTCTGTAACAATATTGATATCATTGGCACTAACAAGCGCATCGAAGCGTATCGGCGTGAAAATCGTGACGTTATACAGCGGAACAAAACACGTATGGGTCGTGAGGAATACGAACTGGAGGAGATGTTAGAATTGGAGCGGGCACAGGAGGAAGCACGTAGACAGGAATTGGCGGAACTAGAGACGGAACAAAAGAAGAAAAAAGCTCGCGAGAAGGAGGCGCTCATTGACGAACTAATGTGCAGTGGCAAAGATGCTGCAGAAATTGTAAACGAATTTGCCGAGAAGGTTGAAAAGCTACGTGAAGAAGAAAAGAAAGTACCACCACCTAAACCTACTACACAATTTTCGACAGGCATCAAATTCGGTCGTTCCACGGATCAAATGTTCCTGCCATTGCCAAAATCGGAAGAGGGACCGCTGTATGTGCACAAGGCGCCGTTACTGTATATGGAAGGGCCAGCTGCGCCGGCAAGTAGTGATATTGAGACTAAAGGTTTCATACAATACATACGTACTGAGAACAGCGCTGAACGTGCCGGCGGTTATAGAGCGCATCTGGCTTGCCAGCGTGCATTGCAAGAGTCAATGATGGGCCTTTATCATGGGGCGCCCGCGCTGAATTGACAATACCTTGAAGGGCAAGATAAAAGTATAGAAGAGATGTTAAGCAGCGATTAGGATGTAGTTAAAAGCACAGCTTACTTAAACACAGATAATTTATTTCCCTAAGCATTTATTTAATACATAAAATATGGTTTCGAATATGTACATATGTATGTATCTCTAAAACTGTAGTTTGTAAACACCACAATATATAATTTAAATAATAAAGTTTCCTTTCAGCTTTTATCGTAAAATTAGTTTTCCTCTATTTCTATGTTAATTAACCAATTTTATTTATCACTTGAAAAAAAAAAACACGTGACTTTTAACAAAAACCCGATTTCAATAGTTATATATGTACATATATTTTAATTAGTTTTTAGTTATTTTCCCCATTATCCAATGATTGACACTAAACCAAAACTAAATTGCAAGAGAGAATTATTATAATCGGTATACGAGTTCCAGCATAAAAAAATATTTCGTCGAATTGGTAAACTAAGTATTTCTTGAAGTCGGTTAAAAGTAAGAGGCCTGTTGGACACAACTCAATATATATTAGATAATAGAAAAGATACTCTAGATGACGCTAAGCTCGAACTCCTTTGAAAAATCATACTCATAGCCAAAATGTCGATACATTTGTATGTAAGTATATTAGATACGTAAAGGTGTTCGAGAAAATGTATGAGCTACATATTTCGAAAAAATAGTATAATATTCCGATTTGGGGCGCTTTGCTTTGCTTTATCTCATGAACGCTAGAGTAATTGTTATCTGGAAAATTTGACTTTGCTTTATATGCTAAAGTATTATGGCGAAGGAACCGAAATATTAAAAAAAAATATTTTATGTGGTTGGAGTCGTGTTTCTACGTAGACTTATTACATGAAATTTGAGAAAGGAAGGTTCAAAATATTTATGTATGTACATATTTATATAAAATGGATTGTATTTACAAATAATACTAAGAATAGATTTTGATGACAGTTTGTATCGTTCTCGAATTAATATTTCTATAGTTACCGCTGATCTTATATGATCTTCTTTACTCTTACAATTCCTTTTAAAGTTATCGATTTAATATTTAATGCTTGATGAAAAAAAAGTGTTTATGCCTACTTCTAAATAACGATGAGCTCCTCCGTATCTTTTAAAATATTAGTGAGCGAAATTTAGTCCACCGCCTTTAACTTATGCCCAACTGAAGACGCCCAAAATCAACGACTTGCATAAAATGTAAAGAAAAAACGTTATGGTTTTAATATTTAATACATTTGTATTAATTGGTATTTTTTTATTATTGAATACTTGACAATAACACGCATTTACTTGTATATTAATATGATTGTTTCAAACACGTGTTTAATTCTATAATATTAATTTACTTTATACTTGACTTACAGTTACATACATAAACCAACTTAACTTTGGTTAAGCAAATACAAAACGTACGCATTTTGGACAAACACAATATTACAAAGTTATTTTTAAGTGGGAAAATATGTAAAATTTCCATAAGTATAAAGTTAAACGGCAATATACCGCATTCTACAGTTAATTACTTATGTTTGTATGTACATACATACATATGTGTAAACAAACATATCTCTGTCTATATTTATTGATAAACTAAAATACACTATCAAAGTGGCAATTGTTAAATTTATAAGGAAATCGTATTTATTGTATGATGAGCGCAGAGCAAAAACAACGAATTTGCTTAGATTTCAGCAACATTGAAATTTGTTGGTTTGGCTCTTAGCTAATCACATGAAAGTATGTATGTATGTACTAAATATGCATATCTCGCATGCAGATCAATTACCGAATTAAATCACAAGTGTACTGAAATGACAACTGAACAGTTGACAACTAAAAACTAACAATAAGAATACGAATGGTACAGTAGAATTGCACCAAGGCTTTATCTACTACAAACTTAAGATACATTTCTAAGGGAACAAACACATTTTTTCTGCATAATTGTATTAAAAATTAATAAACATATGTACATATAACCAAATGTTGTAAACATGTTTTTTAAACGCAAGAAAAATTAATTAAATTTGATAAAAAAAAAATAATAAAACCTGCTTCATTCCATTATTTGTATATAACGGTGATTTTTATGCTAACACTGGACACATTTTTCTCTTTCTTCGCTCTCCTGTGCTAAATTATGCAGTTTCACTTAAAAAACTACCACACTTGCAATAAGTTTATTGTAGAATATTTTCAACCTTTTACATTAATGTTTCTTAGATTATTTTTTATCATACATGTGCTTTTGAAAAGTTAATGTGTTCTTTTAAATATAATGCACTTTCAGCAAACATAGAATGGAATGTTCTTGCTGCGTTCTCAAAGCGATTCACAATTTATTAGCAATTTTATGAGGATGGTTGATGTTAAAATTTGTTTTCAATATTTTGCACGATTTGATATGACAAATATTTTACACATTTATAATAATACCATTTAAAAACGTTTCGGGAAACTAAAAAAAATGCTTGCTCGTAGATAAAAAAAAATTTCAGCGACAGAATGTTCAAAAAATAAATACATACATATGAAATAATGCATTAAAAAAATAATAATGATAATGCAAATTAATGTTTTACTTTTTCGATTTTAAGGTTAAGTTTAAATAAAAAAAATGTCTTTTCATTCAATTCAATGGAAACATTCATACAATCATCGCATATTAAGTAAGTCGAATTTTTTATTACTATCGAAAATTTAGTCACCTTTTCAAGTTTACGTTGTATGCTTGACATTTTTTTAATATTTGTTTTTAATTATATTTATGTATGTATGTATAGGGTATGGTATGTAGGCATATAGAGTTCGTGTTTAACGCATGCTTTCAACTCAGCAGGTTTACATATTTTTCACAATTTATAATGTATTTGTATGTGTTTTTAATTTTTTCATCACTTGCTGTTTGTTGGCTTGCTAAGATAAAGTTAAATTATGTTAAAATATTTAAAATATATATGTATGTATGTCAATTTAATTTATGATTTTTTTTCTTTTTGACACGCTTACACCTACACACATTTACTTTCATCGATACACCGACACCAGCTCAAACGTCTCCTTTAATTACCCGAATGACATGATTTGATTGGTGTTGATTGTTGTTAGCGAATGTCTTTATTTTGCTCTTCATATATGTATACATATACATATACACAAATGGATGTATGTATGTATGTATATGCATATGCACATATATACTTTTACTTGTAGGTATACATGAATGATTGCATTGCGCATTTACGTTTGAGCTTTACGCGTCGACGTATTTTTTTCACAGACAATTTACTCTCGGTGTATATTTGTGTAATTTGTTGTTGTAGTTCCATTCTAAGTACCAGCAATGAGTTTGTTAGTGCAACGAATAGCTTATATTTATACCGAACGGCAGAAACAGGCGCCTTCCACTAGACTGAATCGTCTGTAAGAAAAGGAATATAGAAGAATAAGTATTTTTGTTATACATAGCATTAGTCTGATAATTTAGAAACATACTGCTAGGTCATTGAAGAAATTGGAGTCAGTTTTTCAATTGACTTCTAGTTTCAGCTTTTTATTTTTCCGAGTAGTTTTCAAATGAATTGCCAAAGTCTGCCTTTAGGCATTAAAAAAATGCCATATTTCATTCACTCTAAACAAGTTTGTAGATTTTTTAAAGATCTTTCGAAGATCTGGCAGTTCTTCCATGCTTTCTAATGCCTTTACTTTATAACATTCTTTGGTAATTCACTTTAGTTTTTATTAATCATACGACACATGTTTGTATGTCAAACTCACCATGATACCACCATTTGGTCTTTTTCGGATTTTTATTGCAGGTCTTTACGTAGAGTGTATTGTCTGGTGGGCGTTTCTTTTCGCGACAGCTACTTAGCATCGATGCTATGCTCAGGCAGACGGATTGTACGGAAAGCGCTGGCGACCAATCCTCTGTCAGTATAGAAAGGCAGATATGTCCATTGGAGTAGACGTGTGGATGCACTGGTATATTATTGCCAATAAACGTCACCTGTGACAGTAAAGTTAAAATTGCTTAAATCGAATAGGGTACAAAGTACATATATAAAATTTAGTTCGAATGTTCGGTTTATGACGTTTGATAATTGTAGTTTTAGGAAGTTTTATAATTTATTTTAATTTGTCTAGACTTAACCAAAGCTGCTTCAACAAAACAAAATAAACATATTAGAAAAAAAAAATAGATTAAAAAAATCAGATGTTTATTTTACATAGGATTAGGACGAAATGTTGCTGATCGAGTAGAGTAGAGCCCATTTAAACAAAAGGGGACTAATAGGACTCATTAGGGCAAGCTAAAGCTAAACTATTTAACAAATTTAATAACCAACAAACAAAAAATTAACTAATTGTTTGTGGAATTTGTGTTGCTTTTGCTATTTCATTACAGATGTATTTTAGAAAAAATTTTACTTTCATTTATAACTTGTTTAAACATCGAAAAAAGTCATTAGTAAAACATTAGAAGAAAATCGAGTATTTAAAATTGTAGATAAACAAAAACTGGTCGAAATAACTTACAAATATGCAAAAAAAAGACGGTAAGCAAGATGTCATAAAACACAAATTCAACCTAAATTCCAGTATTATTGAAACCCCGTTCATTTAGGGTCTGCCGCTTGAACTTACCTCTGGCGAATCGAATGGGTATTTATTGTTGAATTTGAATAGTAGCTGAAAGTGTTCGCCCTCGTACAAAGTACCCTCGAAACCGGCAATATTAATTTTCCATCTAGAATGAAAAAAAAACACAATTTACGTAAGTTTTTGTTTAAAACAGATGTTTTTTTTAAATAGTTTTTAACAACTCACTCTGATAAATTTTGTCCTATATTATCGGTATCGACGGTAACTCCCGGTGGTGGTTCCTTTATCAGCGACATCAGCTCTTTGTGTAGTCTTCTCTGTAAGTAGACGTAGAAAAAGATAGGAAAAAGATTAAAATAAAGACCAAAGTAGAGGCACTTTCAGCATTGTATATATGTATGTATGTATGTATTAAAAATACTTTAAATAAATAACAAATTTCATATTTGCAAAAACTGATAATAAAAGCGAAAAGCCGCATATTTCTTGTGCACTTTGACCTTCAGCTAGCTGACCGATAATATAGCAACAGGTTTAGTTGAGAAGCTTAAAGCCACCTAGCTATTGATAAATATTTTGAATATTTAAATTTATAAGGATTATTTTCAAATAGACATATGCGAAATATCAATCATGTGAGTGTGCATTATTGTTGCACTTTCCAACAGCAAATACAATTGAAAAGCCTTTCCAAATAAGTTAAAAACTTTCCATGGAATTTTCTTTAATTCAGATGTCTGACACTTGTCTGGTATTTAAATTTTCGGTATATTAGGGGGTGTAGCAATAAGAGTGTTCGCGATGCTGATAATTGTTACGAATTGTTACGAAATATCACGATTTTTGTCAAATCGCGTTCGCGGTGGCCAAAATACTTGCAAGAAAGGGAAATTTGAGAGCACAAAACAACATTTAAATTTCCAGTGGAAGTTGCAAATACTTGCTGAGCAAATTTTACCCAGCACAAACTTGCAAGCAAGAAAACAGCTGATTGAAATTTGGATAAATTCGAAATTTTTGTTGAAGAGTTTTTAAGGCGAAAATATAGGTAATAAACATGCAAGAAGCAATTAAAAGTTCTTTTGGCTACATTTCTTTAGTGGAATGTTGCAAGAAAACACTAATGCAACGTTTTTCATTTTGCATATTTGGATGCGGACAAGAATTCAATCAGCTGTTCGTAAAACTTGCATGTTTCTGCAAAAATTTTGCGTTCGCCTAAAAATTTGCAAGCATCACTCTTTGCGAGAGAATACTCCAAAATTCTGAGAAATTTTGTTACTGGATAATTCTTGCTGGACTTTTACACGAACAGACGTAATTAAAGTGCCACCAACTGGCAATAATGAAGATAAAAGGGCCTTCGGGAAGACAGAGAGCCTGATGCAAAAGTTACAATGTGAGAAGGCAAACATTTTTTTCAAGAAAAGAAAACGCTATTAGTTTTCTAAAATGTATTATTTTCTTTATTTGTTCAATAAATTGTTTCCACAAAGCTCTTAGAGTAATTTTTCGAACGGAATTTCTAATCTCTTTTAAGGTTTAAATAAAACTTTCGTTCCTAAGGCCAACAAGTGTTTAAAAATCTTCGTTGACTCATAATTCTTGGTAATTTTGTTGTTGGATAATTTTTATTTGTATCTCTTTTTTGTACACTTTGGACACTTCTCTGTTTGAAATATGCATCTTTATCTCAGCAGATAAACTCAACTTTGAAAATTCGTTTGATATATACATATATGTTTTTGTTTTCATTTAAAAGCGGAAGTTTATAGACCGTTTTCTCGACTATCTGTTACTTATATACATATATTTGTTTTTAAATTAATTTGTATTTTCTCAAGTGTATGCCGGTATTTATGGCATCTCTTTATGGCTAATTGTTTAGAGACTAAATTTATACCTACACACAAAGCATCTCTTATGTTCTAAACACCTTCTTAGAGATATATAGTACATGCGAGTATATCGTAATTAGTCATTCTCTAAGGAAACTATAAAGCACAGAAACGTGAAGAAAGACCCAACTATGCGTTAAAAATCTATGAATAAGCTCTACTTTTTTAAAAGTTAAGCGAGGAACGAGGCTGGGGTACGAGTATATGAAAGTAAAAAATTTATCCATTTGCTATTTGCTGCGCGGCAAATTCGGATCCAACAATGTATGTAAAGAATTGAAATCATTGGATTTATATATATACATATATGTGTATAGCAGCGCTATATAACTGATGTGGTCGAGTGGGTAGCGGTATGTACTATAACTCGCTATACCGCTGATTTCGAGGTTCGAACCTCAGCCAGCGCAAGCAAAATCTTAATCATAGAAAAAGTTTTTTCTAATAGCGACCACACCTCGGCAGGCACTGCCGTTCGGAGTCGGCACAAAATTGTAGGTCCCACCATTTGTGGTAAAATATAAAGACGCACACCACAAATGTTAGGAGAAGCTCGGCCAAGTACTGAGTTATATAGTGTAAGTTGAAAATTAATCTTATTATTATTATATTGCAGCGCTGTCATTGAGGCAACTCTCTAAAAGTTCAGCTCAGGTGAACAAGTTTTATTAAAAGGAAACAAATGGTGGAAAATAGTGTTAAAAATAATAGTTATCACTAGAAAGTAAGCTTTTTTTAAAAAAAAAGAAGAAAAATACTGCATATGACGCAAATACATCAATAAGCTTTCAGATAAGATAAAACATTTATCTGCAATACATTAAGTGGAGCCCATAAATGTTTATTATTTAGAGTATTTACTTACTTTCTTAACGGTTATAATTAAATTTGAAAAACACATTTGTTTTTTCATTGTATGTACATATATATGTACATACATACACATAGAAAGAAGTGATTGTAGATATCGTGAGTGTTATTATTTTTTGTTTCAAGACTTTGTCAAATAAAATTGTAATTGATGAGTTATTAATCAGTTGAAGTTTTTTTGAATCAACAATTATAAGATAAGATAGCGGATATTTATTTGTTAAAGAATTTGCCAACAAAAGTGTACGCTTGAAGAAGGTAAATGATATTGAATAAAGGACAAGGAAAAATAAATCGACAAGTTGCCTAAAATTGAGTGATCGAAGTGGTTTCAAGAGTAAATATTCATTTATAGGAAATCAAGTAGAGTAATAAAATAATATACATTAATCAATCAAACGATTGCTAGTTAAACAAAAATTCATAGAGCAGCTACTTTAGGTTAACAAATAAAAAATATTTATATTAAGTAATTTTTATTTACATTAAGATATGAATGTAGATATTTCTGGATTTATTTTTATTGCCACCCTCAGATAACGCTCAGCTTTAAACCTTTCAAAGAGTTGTTGTTTTCTAGCCAATTAAATTAAATTAATTTTAAAGTATCTATCAAATATAACCAAAGTTCACGCATCGTATAAATTTAAATTTGTGGCATTTGCTGATTAATTTTATAAAGAAATGTGACGCATCTTTGCTTAATTTATGCAACAACTCTGTAGACTTATTATTTTATTTTTTAGATTTTCTCTAAAACTCTCAATTTGAAGGTATGACATCTTAAATTTAAATTTAATTTATTCATCGAGATTTGTTGCTTGACAGAACAAATGAATTCTAATTAGCTGGAGGATCTTGCCAAGCCCTTTTACAATTTTTATGTTGTGTGTCTTTCATGACGTCATATTTTTGTACGTCTGACGTATATAGTATGTAACTTATTTTTAATGCTGAATGTCTAAGGTGAGGTTACATTGAGTCACAAAGAAAATGCTTCCTACAATATTCGCAATATTTTTCGTGCCATATAAAAATAGCTTTCGTTCATGCGTTGAGTTGAAAACAAAACTTAAACTCCTCGGTAAAAAAAAAAATGATTTGTTTTTTAATGTGGTCTACCCACAATTTTCTAAAAAAAATTTTTCCTTGTACGCGTGGAACATTTTTTTTTAGAAAATTGTTTTGTTTTTTTGTTTATGTGTGTAGATTTAGTTATAGAAAGAACATTAGTTTTATTAAAATTTATTGTAAAAACTTTTTGGAAAAAATACTGATCCTTTATCACTATGATGGTTAGGTATGATTCACAGTAGAGATATTTTGTTATATCGTCCGACACGAATTCCAATTGAAAAATGAAGAATATTAAAAGAAAATTTTTTTATTGGTTTTTTAATTGAAACTGCCGCATCCAATGAAACGAATTCCCTTGAAAAATGTTTGCTACCGAAATATTTTCTCGGATTATTTCAGATTAAATCAGCGATCTAATTCTATAAGACATAGAAGATAAGTCATATTTCGTTTTCAACTTTTATAAAATAATTAAACGCCAAATTTAATATCTTTAAACAATTAAAAAAAATATAATATTCAGTTGATATGAATCGATTCGGAGTTAGAATCACACCAGCAAATTAGTAAGAAAAAAATGGGAGCACGGCGAAGTTATGAAAGCAATAACAATTCTAGAAACACAACGCTCAATTGCGTAAATTTAAAATCGACTCGATTTCGAAACATTTTTAAGAATATTTGTATAAAAACCCACTAAGAATTTTTCATAGAAAAACTATTCATATGACCTACATAAATGACTAGTGCTTGTATTATATATTTTGAATAAAAATGATTTTTACTCTAAATAACCGCGATAACCAAAACTCTAAAAATCAAGATTTAATTTTGAGATTACCTTAAAGCAGGCCCCTTCTTTTATCGTTCCCTGATTTAATCGATTTGTATATGGCATCTTTTCAAAACTACAAACCTGTAGCATTTGAAAACAAAACCAAAATTAATTCTCTTTAAACTTATCCATCTTCATATATTTTTTTTCAATATAATATTTATTTTTAATTTCAATGTCAATTAAATTTATACACAATTTATACACAAATAATTTCTATCAATACTTGCCTCCCATCGTGTATTGTCCAACACCAACGGTTTGCCGCATTTTGTGCGCGGCTCTTTGGTCACCTGCGGCTCACAGGTGATGATTTCCGATTTTGGCAACTTGTCTTTCTTGCTCTTGAATATTTTCAACATTTTGTCGTGTTTGCTTATGACACTTGCACTCAATAGTGTATGTAAATATGTCTTCAAAGGCAGCACAACATTTATTTATGTATATTTTTGTCTGAGATTGTAGATTGCCGGCCTAAGTAGTGTACATTATTTAGTCTTTTGAATTTGAATTTTTCATTTAACACTGCAGCGCTGATGTAATTTTCTATATTACAAAACAATGTCACTTATTGTACATATGTTTAGCATTTAATTTTAGTTAATAATTCAATTAACCGACAATTAAGAAGCAACACACTCTGTAGAAGCGAGAATTCTAATTTCTGCATACAGCATTTACACTCAGCGCAATGACTTTGACCAACTGACTGAGTGAGTGTCGGGTGAACTTGTTTCTATTAGATAATATTTTTTTTATTATTTTTCAAGCGAATTTCTTGTCTTTTTATGTTTGTTTGTTTTTGTAATACACTTAAGTCAATGAATTAGCAATTTAGTTGTATTTGAATTACAAATTTGATTTTTTCTCCACACACATACATACATACATATGTATGTACAGCGAGCATACGAGTACACAAAAGCGCGCCTATTACAATTATTGCACAAATCTTGCAAAGTAGTTTGTGCAATTAATTCTCTTCCTTCGTCCCACGAATGACTGGGCTGGCGTCACACTTAGTTGCACTTAGCGTTGCGGCAACGCTTTGACGTTTTATTGTATAATTCACTTTTATACTTTTTTAATTATTGTTTTTTTTTCTTTCAGTTATTAGCCAATATGGTCTACAAATACATACTTATGGCTATTCGATATTTTATACACCAAACAAATTATTATTTCTCGACTTCAAATGGTCTAGAGCTAAATTTAAAATACGTTCTTTTTCGCTCTTTTACTATTTTCATATATATTTTTATTTTATTTTGCAGAATGCTCCGCGTTTACGTTGCGATCGCTTCGATGTACAAATTACGAATGTTCGCTTGCTACTCAGGGAAATCGCTAACAACACCTGAGGTACAAAAAGAAAGCAAAATAAAACAAAGTTGTATAAAAACAAAGTGAAAAAGCAACGCTATCAGCCAAAGCAATACACTCGTACAATAAGCACGCTTGTTTAGTGTGGCTCAATTTTTGCTGCGATTGCAACTCGCCTTTCGCGTGTGTGTTTTATTGGATATTCCTTTTTTTTTTGTTTCGTATACAAATATGCCCATACATGCATACATATGTACATATGTATATACATACATACATTCATACTATATTATCTACGAGTTTAACCCCTTCCCCTTTTGTTTGTTTTTTCGTTCGATTAAAAATAAAAATATTTGCGAATACTCGTACATTTGTAGCTGTATAAGATTGAAAACGCTGATATGAGCCTGCTATCAAAGTAAAACCAAAGAGCCGAGGGCGGATCAATAAGTCTCTAAAAACTGGTGTAAAATGGCATAATTTTTCTTAACTAATTACTACCCACAAATGAATTTTAGAAAATCCGGGGGTCTGTCATCCGCTACCTTCACTGAACTATTGAGGCTGCGCGTTTCCAAGTGATTGTGACACTTCGGCTATAGACACCGGAAGTCGTCAAACGATACTGATCACCCTCACCGAGGCAGTTTTTGTAGGCACTATTTGCCAGTATTCGAGATTTTTGGAACACTGCTGCAATATCGCATATCTGTACCGATCGTACTAGTAACCACTTTTTCGGCAAATTATTTAATTACGGTTCAGAAAGTTATATTTTTTTTTCTATCAAGTCACAGCCATAATTTTATGAGGTCTCCTATTCCTAACGTGATATCTAATATTAATAATTGTGAGGTTCTCTAGTTGCTGTGATTAATTCATATTTCATCAATAGCTACGAAACGATCCTTTGAAGTTGTGGAGTAATTCTTTCAGTTAAACTAAATTCACTGATCGATTAAGTAAACTTGAAGTTATAACATTGGACTCGCTGATCGGGCAGTATCATTGAATTTTATCCAGGGTGTCTGGCCTCAATATGATGACCACAAAGTTCAATGCGACTTGTGCTAAAATGACCGCAACGAAATTGCATAAATGAGACATTGAAACTCCATTGCTTCTGCTTCAAATGGACATCGCTTTTAAGCTATTTTACAGATCTGCCAGATAATTCATTCTGTTAAATGCAAAATATAAGTTTTATGGTGCCATCATTTTCAGTGGCTGCTTAATCCTCCCTCGTGCGAGCCATTGCCGTTTGCCTCGATTACTTTGGTGTGGTGCGGATTATTTTATCAACGCGTCTTTTCAACCCTTCCGATAAGTGTATATTTAGTGACTTTTTAGGCGCTCTAGAGCCATTTTATCAGACCACCATGCAAATATCATTAATATCAGTGATTAATCGAAAAGACTAAAATGCAGATTTTTTTTTTAATATTTGCTAATAGTAACCTGAAAATTATTATAATTTGTAGTTCAAAATATATATTTTTAGCATAAGTGGATGTCATCGTTCCAGCTCAACTTTGCATTGTCCAGATCGGTGTTCAAGGCCATGTCTATGCACTTATCTTTAAGAGTTTTTTATTGCTTGCTGTTTTGCATTTTGTTTAGTTTTTTTGTCCTACAATTAACACCAATTACTCATTTAACCAGAGACAGTGAACCTTTTTTTTTATTGGGCAATAACTGTACTTCAGATCAATTGGTCAAGGTTAGGTTTGTGGATTGTCCCATGTGACTCATGTTTTCTCTTTGTAATAAGTATTTAGCGTAAGCGTCGTGTCTTTTAGATAGAAAGTTGAGTGAAGAGTTTATGTCGATTTGGAGCACACCTCATTAACATTTTTGTAAAATCTCAATTTGAGATGCCATTAAAAAAAACAGTACTTCTCATAAATCTCAAACAGAAGTTCTCAAATAACTGTTGGAAGCGTTTTCCAACTGAAAATGTCCTTTTTTTGATATGTAACTTATTTTTAAATATAATGTTTTTTAATTTTTCATCTAACGTAAGCGATGCGAAAAAATGGAATCAATTTAAAAATGTTTTAAGAAATATCGAGGGTTTATGTTAATATTTTCAGAACGTAAAGTTTTTTCTCAAGTGTTTCTCAACCCGTTCTCAAGGTAAAAAACAATACTAATAAAAATAATGCTTACACTATATAGATCAGTGTTTGGCCGAGCCTCTCCTATCATTTGAGGTGTGTATACCACAAATGGAGAGACAGTTTTGAGAAGCTTTTCATGGCAGAAATACCCTCGGAGGTTTGCCATAATATATAATAATTTTGGCGCTTACACTATATAGCTCAGTGTTTGGCCGAGCTTCTCCTACCATTTGTGGTGTGCGTCTTTACGTTATACCACAAATGGAGGGACCTACAATTTTGTGCCGACTCCGAACGGCAGATGTATTTAATGAGAAGCTTTTTCATGGCAGAAATACCCTCGGAGGTTTGCCATTGCCTGCCGAGGGGTGATCGCTATTAGAAAAAACTTTTTCTATGATGCCCTGACTGAGATTTGAACCTCGAACTCACCGGCATATCGAGTTATAGCACGCACCGCTACCAACTCGACCACAGCGGCCACACGCAGGTTTGCCATTGCCTATGATTAATAGTAGCCGCTGGGCAACCATACTAAATTTTCTTTAGGCATGGCAACCCACTTCCCTTTTTAAACTATATTTATATTTTTTGCGTTAATTTTCATTCATATTTTAACAAAGTTGCCTTATAGTTCAAAATGCACTAGTCAAAAAAGTAAAATAAGGGATGTTGTCTGCGCTTTTCTGTACGCTGAGATCATTTGCTATACATAATACGAAGGACAGTTTTAGTGGCCGAACTTAGCGGTATATCGAGTTATAGGACGCACCGCTACACACTCGACCACAGCGAACAGAAACATTTTTCAAAATGTTTAGTTTCAAATGATAAACAATGCGTCAAATCAAGTTGAGAAATAATATTTTCTCAAACGTTTTATATTATTTTTCAAATGTTTGCTGTAAGCTATATGTACAGTTTACAACTGCTGTATTACGACAACACAATACGACAAATAACACGGCTTGTTTACTCCCTAAAGACTTTGTTTTGCCCTTGCCATGAAAAATTACCTGAAGAATATGCTCCTCGAGTAGAGAATAGGCCTTACTATGAAAGCGATGTTAATAGAACTAACGACGAGGTGCTTGAAGTGGATAAGGCAGAAAGGCTCATAAATAAATTGCATCAAACAGCTCGTAATTGTCCAATAATCGAAAGGGCATAAAATTTATCAGAAGGTTGGGAAAAAAGAAACTGAAAATGTTTGTAATGGAAGCGAAAAAGGCTATTCCCTACAGAGAGAATTAAACTTTTTGCCGACAATCCAACCAACAAGTGTTTAGGCGCAGCAGTGCTTCTCCACTGCAGATTTGAAATTCAACCAATTTAGGTCCAGGTTGAAGGATAACACAAATAAGGCTTTTATTTTTTTTGAGTTTGCATTTTGATCAAACCAAAGAACAATTCTGGCTCGCTCAAAATGGAATGGGCGATGTATTTAATTTTTATAAGATGTATTTTTTTTTTACTGAATGGTAATATATAAATATTTGTCTCAAACAGTGATTAAAAATAATTTTACTTTACCAATAAATACATACATATGTACATGAATTACAACAAATCGTTCTTTGTTATATAAATGATATTTTGCATACTTCTATAATACAATGATTACAGAAGTGTTACGTTTTTTAACAAATTAAAAATTAAGAATCAAAACTTAGTGAAATTCGGGATCCCGGTATTTTGTTTTCAGATCTCGAAAATCTCGGAATCAATAAAATGCCCAAGATTGACATCCCTAGTAAGCAGACATGTGCAAAGATGTGTATTTTATCAAAATACAAAGTTTTTAGTTAATGAACCTTGTTAACATCTTTTTTGTTTTATATCCAAAATAGGCAACTCTGAAATAAATTCCTTTTCGACCTATTTCTTGGTTTTCTTTGACTTCTGGATAATTTTTTGGTTGTCATTGATGCGATCTTTAGTGCATTTTGCTGCTTTTTTCGCTACTTTATTAAGTCTGTTTTAACGGTTTCTATGTGCTAAAAATCCGTATAAGTATAAAAATTGTATACAATTTTTATATATATCTAAGTGTCGATTTACTAGTGCCATGCAAAAGTTACTCCAGACCAAACGGCCACAGCATTATTATTATACCACAATCTTATCGATTCCATCGTGGTTCTGTAACATGAAAATGTTGTTCCTTATTTTAGCAACTAAAATTTAACAGATGTTTGTGTGAATGTACATTTATATCGGTATATGCTTATCAATAATAATAGAGGCGATAAGATACGCTTTAATGATACATGAAGCTATGCCGAATTCAGGCAAAATATTTACCAACTAAAATTTTGAAAAACATAATGAAAATATTAACTAGAATGGAAAATAAAAAAAAAAACAAAAAAATAAAACTATGTAAGCATTTAAATTTTTTATTTAAAACTTGTGGTAATTTCTATAATATTTATCAGCTGAGACCGCATGTTTTTGTTTGCTTCTTGGAATTCGGCAATGCGTGTGGGCTTGAATTGCTTTTTGTTTGCTCTTTGGTGATTCGATCAAAGCGATGGCAGTGAAAATATGAGCGCTAAGATGTCAGTCTAATACAATTCCACAGCCATTTAGTTTGCGCTTTCCAAGAAATGAAACTAAACCAATTAGTCAATTGATTGTTGCGAATATGACAAAAACAAAAACTAGGATGATATCAAAGTCCAAATGAATATGGACTTGTATGTATTTTGAAAAAAAAAAAAAATCGCTGTTACGAGAATAACTGTCTACAAAAAATGTTGACCTTAGAATACAAAAAGATTTGGAGGTTTAACCAGTAACCGTATGAGTACAAGTGCAGTGCTTAGTACTTCTGTGACCTTAAATTTTTAGGAATGTGTGCTCATGTTTATAGATATGTATGTATGTATTCGTAGAAATGTGTCAAGCATAAATCGAACAATTGTGACAAGTAACGAAGAAAATATATATCTGTACATCTACACATTACGTATGTATGTATATATGTATGTAAGTATGCCTGTATTTAGATTACATCAAATAAATTTACAATGTCAGTCATCATTAGGCAATCAAAGATTGAGTATAAGGCGGCTGATAGACAATTGCCAGAATCACTTTCAATTGCATTTTTTAATTGGTCATAGCGTTTGAACATCGACCAGCATTGGAACGCGTGTTCAGCGGCGCCGGTGTTTCGCTGGACAAATGCGGCTGAATATAGTACATAGACTGACTTCGCATTTGATGTTAAGCATATCTATCAAGACATTGGCATCTTCCGATACTCAGTTTACCGAGCTGACAAAAGGGCAATTATCAATTGGGATGTGAGAAATTTAAAAAATTGCGAGATTAGGTTGAGTGTTGGAACAATGTCACTCAGTCAATACCACAATGCAGCAAATGGAAGGTGGCGCATTCCGGAGTATCGTAATTTTTTTTTTGTAATTTAAAAGAATCAGCTGTTTGTGTAACGCCATAACAGAAAGTAAACAAATCATTCCCCTTAATTTATAATAATACAAATTTTATTAACAAAAACAATGTGATTTTAACCTTTTTTAAGTTTTTACATGCAGAAAATAGTACTATCACATTTGGAAAAATTTTGATAATAAACTTTTCTTTAATTCAATATTAATTTTAGCAACCAAAATAAGAGGTATCTATTAAAAGCCCACCACAAATGGTAGGCGAAGCTCGGCCAAACACTGAGCTATATAGTGGAAGCGCCAAAAGTATTATTATTATTATATTAAAAGCCCATTAACCAGGATTGTATACATATTTCATTACAATTTCAAACTTTTTTTTAAATATAATTACAATTTTTGTAGATCATAAAATTGTAAGATTCAAGTCACTAAAAATGTAACATTAGTTGTTCGGAATTTTTTTTTTATATGGAAAACACCACACAATACCTTCGTCAAAAAATTAACGGAATTTTTATTGATATACATATGTACATCTGTGTGAAATCAAGAAAAGACGTTAGTCAAAACTGGTCAAAATACTAATAAATGTTCTTCTATTTTGTGTCGTTTTCGTTCTTCTTTTCGATATTTTGGTTGTTATTATTTATATTAATTCTTTTTTTTTTAATTTTATGTTATTTTATATAAATTATATTCAGTAAAAAATTTAAAAACATAAAATGCTTTCTTTGAAAAAAAATATCAAACAAAATGATCTGACCTGACCGGGAATCGAACCAACGACCAATCAATTTCATACATGCAAGGAAAAAAATGTCAATTCAAAACTAGAATGCCGCCAATTCGATTATTTAATGTAGGGCATGCTGAAATAATTTAAAAACTACAAAAAGGCAACAGTGTTGCCTGCCAGGCCATTTCACAAGAAAAGTACTAATTTCCACGTGTTTGATAACATTTTTTTTCTTAAATTAAAAGAGAGCAACCCAGGCTACCTTAAGGCAGCGTGCAAGAGTGAGACAACTGCCTAATTATCCAACCTTGTATTATTGGTATGATGTATGTATACATATATGATATGATATACATGTGTATATACATACATATATGATATATACATACATGATACGAGCATTTTTTTTGAGATTTCAGACTTATTTAAGAATTTTTATAGGAGAACATTTCTTTTTCATTTATTGAGTGTCATTTTATATGAAATGCTCGATTTTCTTGAGATTTTTATACGAAGCGTTATATATTCAGCTGAATCAAAGCGTCTTGAAACTTGTTGTTTAACTTATTAAAATCTTAAGAGCTACAAAACAAACCAAACAACAACTTTTTTTTTTAAACAAGATCAAAATTTTAAATACAATTTTATTTAATTATTATAGATGAATTAGGAATTAAAGAAAAAATAATAGGAATTAGATGAAGAAAAATATTTTTTTTTCACAAGTATACATTTTTGTCACTAGCATACATGTTTGACTATTTACTTTTCTTTATTATAGTAAGATTCATTCTCTAACAAAAACCACGTACATATTAATATTAAAGTTTATAACTTTATTAGTTTATAAATATTTTCAACAAATTTTGATAAAAGTTTTAAGCCTTTTTATGCAGCTTTGTAGTTCATGAAATTTGATTAAATATTACAGTTGACTTTTAATAAATTAGAGATTCTTTTTATTAGTTTTTTTTTAGGGGAAGAACATTTGTTTTATAAAAAGATTCTTTATGTATTTATATATAACAATGTTTTCACTCATTCCCTGGTCGGTGGACACACGCGTGGGGATGTACAATTTAGAATAATAAAAAAAATTATTATTATCCACACAGGCTGTCATTTATAAATAGAAGTGTGGCTGTGCATTCATGGAGCCAATTAGAGGATGCACTGTCTCACTTCGGTGCTGTTGCTTAATTTCAAAGCGTTAAATTGTAATGTAATTTCTCCAATCAATGCATACGAACATATCACACATACACACCTACACTTATATATGTATGTATATGCGGTCATAAAATAAATATTATTGCCGTTAGTTATTTTGTCTGATTTTTGACATTCCTGGTGCATTCGATTTAGCAGGTCTTGAAAAGCGAAAAGTTTGTGGCAGTATTTGGCAACGGAATTGGACATGAGTTGTGTTCAAAAAATTAGATCATTTTCAAAGTTGAACAAAAATATTTATTAATACATTAGTTTTCATGTTGTTCCCTTCAAAGCCTCTTTCCTAACCTTGAAGCAATTCTGGTATAGCCTTAACCGATTTTAATGAAGCATTCTTTATCTCCTCAATCTTCGGAAATCTGTGTCTTATCATAACCCTCTTCAGCTTTGGCAATAAGCGCATAACTGTTTGATTATTGACGCCATTTAATGTTACATGAACGATGCTCATTCGATGGTTTTTTGGTCAAAATTAAGCAAATAAATTTCTCCGAAATAAACAAATAATATTATTCACTTCGTCTTGTTTGTTATTATTCCAATTACTTACACAATGTCCCAGACTTTCGATAAGAGAAATATTAAATTATGGTTGTAAATTTTTTATATATAATTTATTGCTAAATATGTAAATAATTACATGTGTGCACGTTTTTCCATCTTGGTCCACGCGTTCACCAATTAACCAAACAATAGCCGGAAAATATGTTAATTGGAGAAACGTATAAGAAATTGCAATAAAGTATAAACAAAAAATGTTTACTAGAGTAAACAAAGATTTTTTTGCGGTGTTTGCAAAATATTTCAACACACCGCGAAAGAGTTTACTACGCATCAAGCGAGCGGTCAATGTATGGTTTTTTGCCCTCTCAGCGTCTTTGGAATGTTGAGTGCGGTTAACCGAAAATTCATTCGCAAATTTCAAGCTATTCGCCCAAAGATATAGAAACAGTTACGTAAACTATTGATCGATTGTAACTGGTTTTTTTTTTAATTTTAATTGCATTATCTTTACTACCGCACCTCGATGCAACTAACGGAGAACAAACAGTCCTGGAAGAGCGCAAGGATTCTTATAAATCTTAAGACTTTATAAATCGCCTAGAGCTGCCGCGATCTACTTCTGTCTCCTGCAGCAAATAATGAATCGGGGGATGATTTTGACAACGCAAATAATAGGGCCACTTACGCCATAAATACAAGTAAATAGATAAACATGATGAGGCTAACACTTCGATCTTAAAATGCATTGTGCCCTCAATCTCTTTATAATACTTCATCCAATCCCCAGGCAATGAAGGATGATACTTCGTGGTAGCGATTGTATTTTTTCTTAGGTCTTACCAGGCTCTGAAATTTTCTCGTCTACTCGAAATGCCATTGCACTCAATTAGCGAATATTAATCAGTTATCTTAAATATTTTCTCATAAGAGGCACTATTTATTCTCTCTTAAGTTCCTCCCTAATAAAATGCTGACCTATAGCACAGAGCGGCTCAGATCCAGTGGGTGTTGTTGCCGATGCATCTTTAGCCAATCTATTAGCCTCCTCACTTTCTTCGAACTATTTTAGGTGTCTCTATTACCCTAAGAGCAGATTGACTGCCACCTAAGAAAACTAAGCGATCGTTTCTATAGTTTCTCTATAGGTTAATCCATACAAACAGCAGGAAATATAAAAGCCTCTTTCCTTATAGAATGACGTCAAATATCGGATAAGATCCTAAGGAAATTTGCTAATGACCCCATTCCCGAACCAGAATCATCTAGAAATTGTGAGATACTCATTCAGATCAAGCTCGCTGGAATGAGGGTGAGAACAATATGGTAATTAACTCACCCTAATTTCAGCGGAATTTTAAGCCTAAGAATGCCTCAGAAGAGGCACATCTTCAAAATATATTTCCATTATGAAATATGTTAATGACTGTATTTGAAATCAAATTGGTTAAGAATTTTGTTTTTATGTTAAATTAAATCGCATCAACAACACCTGATCAATGTAGTGTAGAACTGTAGATGCTAAGTGAACAGCTCACTATGTATTTACGTATTAAATTAGGTGTACGACCAGACATACAAGCAAACAAGAAATTAAACATTCAAAATATCATAATAACTGGGTGATAAACGCCGGCCTCCCCACGTACGAATCTTTTGGAGTAATGAGTCACGGGCGTGTTGCGCAAATACTCGTACGAGTACATGCAATATTTATGACGGGTTGAATGAAAGTGAATGCAGGTTCCACGTGAAATTTGACATGTAAGAAGATGTTGACATGCAATAATATCCGTGTTTACTTTATAAATTTTCATACAGGCATAAACTAAGTACACGTTACTCAAGACTGCATGGCGTAAATCGTGTCTAATGAACTTAATGATTAAGATAAAGAGCTTTTTTTTCCATAAAATGGTGAGGGAATTCCAATTGAAAATTTCACAAAACGAAAATTGTTTTGTTTGTTAAGTTTATATGACGCTATGGAAGTAGTAAAGATGTGCTAGACATTGTTATTTTTTCAGCACGAAATTGGTTTCAAATAAAACTTGAAATTTTATACAGCTAATAAAAAGTGAAAAAATACTTAATCGAACATACGTATGTACGAGCGTGCATATAAATTTGCATTTATTGATTAACAACTGGACAGAATTATGAAAATTTTTTTTTTAATCTATTAAGATTTACTTTTAAATCACACATTTGTGTCCATAATAAGTAGAATGAAGAGATAATAAAAAATACTAAAAATGAACATTAACGACATTTAGTTAACACTTTTTTCAACAGAAAAAAAGTTAATAAACAATACAATAGATTCTGGTTAGCTGACGCATTCAAAAATATGTGAACAAGTATTAATCGCACATTTAGCCAGAAAAAAATAATGACTTTAAATATCTTTTGAATATACTGAGTTAGCGATATTAGACCATGTCTGGAAAATAATTGGTTTTATCAATAACGCGCTTGAGTCGTACTTAAAATCAACACGTGAAGAGATTTTTCGCAACGGAAAAGTTTAGTTAGTAGTGTACCATGGATTTAATGGCAAATTTTGTCTGAGTTATTTCATTTTATCTATTAGTAGTAGGGAAATAAGACATCTTCTGTAAAACTTAAAGGATATTTTCGCTTTAATGCATCGAATCTATGTACTTGTCTGACGCCATTTTACAAATGATTATGTTATGATATCGAATTGCCCACACACAGAACCTTGCAAATATCTGTCAAAAATTTTTCGAGAAACTTTATATGGCCACTGTGAAAGAGTGTGCATCAGTGCATGCTATTACTCGATATGCCAGAGAGTTCGAGGTTTGAACCTCAGCCAGGACACCCTCGACAGGCAATGGCAAGCCTCCGAAGGAATGGATGAATGGAGTACAAAACTGGTCGAAAATCTTGGAATACAAGGTGGGACATGTAGCCCGGAAGTGGTCCACAGGGTCATTGAGATTAACTAAGGCTTTTTCATTGTTGGTGCCCGTTTTTTTTTATATTATACAGCTATGTATAATTTACAGATATTAAAGAATGGACACAAGAAATCGCATCTTAACCACCAATCAATATGAAGTTGTATGATTTTATTTCGATGGCGCTGCATCAAATCCTAAGTGCTCGTATAGAAAACGAAGCCTTATCGCCCTACTCTAATTCATTTGTTCATAGTAATTGTAATTCTTTTGTCTAATGTTATCACATGAATATAAATTATGAATTTGGACATTACTCGCTAATAAATGTAAAATTGTTTGCAAAACACGAACTTAATGAATGACGTCTTATACTGAAGAGGCTTAGGTATCAGTATTTATTCTAAGCACATATTTGCACATACAAATCTACAGTAGAAAGCATTTAAACGGCAATAAAATGCGAATATTAACCAACATATGAATTCAAATAGGAATGTGAGATAGCTTAATTTTGTGGAAAAATATACAAAGGAGATGTGACTCTAGGTATGTACATATATGGTTTGCATATTATGTCTATATGTTAGGATCTCCTCCTTTCTTTAACAATTTTTTTTCTAAAAGTATTAATTAATATCAAAGACAGTTAAACAACATCTGTAAAAACTCATTTCTTATTTGAATACTATAGAAGAAGTGTTTACCAATTTAGTGAAGTTGGTTTCGGTAATTTAATGCTGACATACAAAAATTTCAGAATAATAACTGATAATCAAATAATTAAACATAACCAAGCGTTTAAAAAACGTTATGGGATTATTGTTTATAAATGGATTATTTGACGTACCCTACATTGACACCGAAGATGGCATAATGACGAAACCGGTTTGTCACTAAAACAAACTTGATCAGAGATGACGAAAAATCGTTCCAATATACATATGTACATACATTCATTAGCAAACAATCATAATTATTTTTAATTATTTTTCATTGTAACTATTAATAGCGGGGTTAGGTAACACCACAAAAATATTCAATAAAACTAAAAATTACTGATTAGTAACCGAATAAAAATTTGACAACTCTAGCTCTGGCCTGTCAATAGATTTCGAAAGGGGTTCAAGGAAAAATTTTAATAAAATGATAGAGAAAACTAAAATGGAAAACTAGTATCCTTCATGATATAAAGTTTCGTAATGTGTATTAGCTGCATTTTTACACCTCACGACTGTAGACATACACATATACGTGCATACACATGTGTGCTTACAGTTGTGCAAAGCGAATCAAATTTCCGCAGCACATGTTCGAACAAGGTGAATGCAGCCGCACTTGGCTTTTGCGTGACAGTACCTAATCCTATTTGCACCCACATTTGGAATTAAATTACAAAACAAAATGCAGTAAATGTTAACAAACAAATTCTATTACAAAAGGAAAGAACAGTAATCGAAAAAGTCGCAAATAAATTGCCAGCAAATTGCAGAAGGTTAGATAAGTATAACTTGGTGAACTAGAATTGCCATGAACTTGAAAGAAAAGACACCTACAAAAGTAGAAAAATGCACATATCTAAATACATATGTACATACATAGTATATTGTACATATGTACGAGTATATAAACAGTGCATTGTTGCCACCTTAAACTTGAACGACGACAAAGTTGCAGACAGAAGAAGAAGAAGAAGCAGCAGCATACAAAAACACCCTGCAGTAGCTGAAAAAAGTTGATCGATTTTGTGTTCATTGGCAAGAGGCATGACGTTGACGTAAGCAAAACTTTGTACCAATGTTCATTTACAGCACATTTGCGTATGCATAAATACTTATTTTTGTATGTACATATGTAAGTATATTTACGTATGTTAAACTGCCAACCATGACTTTTGAGCTATTGTACACATGCACAGAGCCGATGGATTGGCTGACATGAAAAATATGTACGTACGTCATAAGCGCCTGAATGCAGTTCCTGTGTTCTTGAGCATTTTCATGCATATGTATGTAATACTGGTGAGAGTGTAAGCATGTACAAATGTATGTATGGACCTACATAAGTATGTATACTATACTGTATATATCGACTTACAGTTGTGCATAATTTTTTTTTTCATTTTACTTTATTTATTGTTATGATTGTTGATTTGTAAAAAAAAAAAAAACACCAATCATTCAAGTCATTTATTGTGCATTCATTTACAAAAAAACGTACAACAACGCTGCACTTTCAGTTGCGAATTTTGTAAATCCGACACAAAAAACGTTCACTCAAATAGTTCAATGCATAAGAAGTGTTAACGAAAATAAAGCGACAGCATTTAGAAATTTTAAAGCAAAAAAAATGGGAGTGATTTACATACTTACATGCGAGTATGTAAAATGTATTTAGATTGCCACAATAATGTTAATGCGTTGAGTTTAAACATTTGAAAAAACATGTTCATAAAAATGTCGTGAAAGAGCACTGCGCGCTGCTGGTAAAAATGTCAATCAACCAATCATACTCGTATGTTGTGGTTCCAAACTCAAAGTTGGTATTTAAGCGCCGTAAAATTTGACATTTCTATTGTCAATGGGGTGTGGCACTAGTACACAAATGAGTGAAATTTAAAAAGTATCGTAAGGTGTAAAAAGTATCGTAAGGTGTTGTTAATTTATAAAGTCAGCAAATTGTGCATTTGCTAATAATTAAAAGTTGATAATTTTATTAGATTGCATAGAAAAAGCAATTAAATTAACAAAACTTCGATTTTTCGCAATCTCTAGATTTTTATAACATTGCGACACCTGCCACAGCTTGTGAATATCCCAATTAAAGCTCTTATGCAATGAAAATATATTTGGGGTTTAATATAATTTTCTTTAACTTAGATAGATTTTTATGGAAATACTTTTTGACGCTTTGTCTTATTTTAAATTTTCTCCAATTTTCCTCAGTAGCGGCTTTACAACTTTATTAGAAAATATAGATTTATGTGCACACGCAAACAAAAAAGCGAGAGCTACCGGCGAAATCGCGTCAGATTTCGCCCACAAACACTTAGCAAGAGCCGAGTAAAGCGCGAGAAAGCACGTGTTTCGCGCATGCACGCAGAGCAGAAAAAAAAATTTTTGTAAAAAAGTAAAAAAAAATGTATATACCTGTGTGCATTTGTATGCATGCATGTAAATGTTAAATATGTATGTACAAATTATGTATACATATTTATTGCTGGCGGTTAAGCACTTAATCTCGCTTTATTTTGACTCTTTTTCATTTCAGACTTACGAAACTCACAAATAAGCTGTTTTATTTTATATTTTATTTTATATACAATATGAAATATGTTTGTATATACACTAGATAAGTATATTTGCTTTTATAAATATTTTCATAAAATATTTGTTAAATTTGACACTTGTCGTCGCTGACGAAAGATTACAAGCACGCGTGCACAAAAACTGCACTGCTGCAACGCTTGACGCTAGACTGCAATTTTGCCAGCATTTTGTTTCAGAGATTTGCAGTGCATTAACCGCTTGGTCGATGGTTTCTTCCCATTCGCCGGCCGCTTCACTGTTATACATACATACATACATATATTTGCACAGGTGAGAGCGCATTAGCCGAGAGTCGAATGTAGTGAGTTGCTATTTCGTTAGAATTTACTTTTTGTTTGTACTAAAGTTAATGTATGCATGTCGTGACAACAACAAAAAAGATCTGTCATGTCTTATTCGCTTCAATGGCTGGCCACCTCCCAGACTGGTTAGTTTTATATTTTAGCACATTCAAGTGGTTGGCTTTGGAGTTTAGGGCCAACTGTTATCGGGTATTACAAATGAGTCATCCTCAGTATTTTATTGTTTATGCAAATGCAAATTACACTAATTGTTTAAGAACAATTTAATGAATGCGCACTTTTTAATTAATCATTTTTTTATGACTTTGCATGGACAAGGAAGTTAGTGTTTGGATAGAGGGTGACATAATGTCGGCGAGATCAAACACAAAAAACCTAAGCTGATTTCTCATTAAAATTAAGTGGAAAAGCTTTGAGAAAATTTAAATAAATAAAAATAAAAGTAAACTACGAAAGAATTTGTGGTGACAGATAGCGCCCAACCAGTCAGGGATTTACTCAAGGCGAACTCATAAAGGTGGCAGCAAATGTTTAAGAAAAAACAAAGTACATGTATTTTGTTGTTGCTTTCGGTACAGCGAATGTCAAAACCAACCAACACACAAATGATTTTGACATTTGCTGTACCACGGCGATAGAAAAAAAACAAATCAATCAGCTGCTTACTAAAGCCACCATACTAAATTCGCCTTGGATTTACTATTCCCCAAGCAGATATTACGATTTTTTATTTTCTCTCAAAAATACCGAGCATCACACATACATACATATGTACACACATACACTCTGTTCACAAACTATAGCACAAACAAATATTGACAAATTTGGCGAATATATTTATCCTCCAATTATTTGAAATTATTTGTCAATTAAAACATTGTTAACTCTCTACGAACACTATTAAAAACAAACTTTTTAATAAAAAAAAATGTAGAAAACATTTATAAAAATTGCGAACTTTTTTAAAACATCTTTTAAATTTTTTTTGGGGTTTGCAGATATGTAGCTCATTAAATTTTAGTATAATAAAAAGCAAGTGTGTAGTGACTACGAATTACCACTGGTTTTTGACAATTTTTTTCCTGACGCTCTTTCGCGGTTTTGCGTTGTATGGAGGAAACAGCCAGTAAAAAATTTTCTAAATTCAGTGATAACTTGTAGATACTTGAAACTTGCACTTGCTCACATTCAAATAGAATAAGCCAAAAAACTGCATACTCAAAAAACAATACTTAAAAAGCTAGAAATTTTGATGAAATTTTGTTTTTGATTTTCTCTTACTACATACATATTACATATGTATGTGTAAGCCACCTTAGCAAATTGTCTTCGTGTGTTTTGAGTGGACAAAATTTACTAAATTACTCAATTAAGCGCAGTCTGAACGCCGCATAAGAGTAGAAACTGTATAGGCCAAATTGAGCTCAATTAGCGTCTTAATTGAGAAAGCTTGGCTAATTGCTCACTAAACCGCCTTTTTATACACTCACACATATGTTTTTCGCTAATAATATTGACAAAGTAGCCTTTCATTACATATTAAGGCAGAAAATTTTCTCTTTGAGACATTCTTAACAAAAAAAGTAAGGAATTGCACATAGTAGAACTCAGGAAAAAAAAGTTCAAGAAACTTTACTCTAAAATTTCAAACTTTCAAAATTTTCTTTAAAAAAATTTACAATTTTAAAGTTGCTTAAAATTGCTTTTGATTTTTTAGGTTGTTTTCGAATTTTTATAAATTAAAAAAAAAATGTAATCGTCAGAACGTCAATGTTTATTGGCTGAACAGAATGCAGTACCACAGATACAAGTTATTTCGTTAGCTGCAATAGCTGATGGCTGTTTTGTGGCAACGCTAAAATATATGAACACAATGGTGTAGCTCATGTTAAGCTAAATTTTCAAAAATAAAAATTTTAATTATTGAGCGCGAAGAATCCCCGTTTTATCGGCTGACGTGAATATGTGCGAGATGCTTTTTATGTCAAAACTGCAACTTTCAAAACTTATTTACATCGTCTTAACCCATAAACCTACATTGGAGGAAAAATACCCAATAAAGCTTAGAATTAAAAAATAAGCAAATAAATAGCTAAAACGTCAACAAAAATTATTCAAGCCTAGTCCGTGTGATGACAAAACATCAAATTTTTTTAAGTAATAATTTTAAGCATTTTTCTTTAACCGGCAAAAAATTTTTTTCAGCTGTTTGATTTTTAGACGTTTATTCAACTACTTAATTCTAAAGTGTATCTTACACCTGAAAAATAATTTCTTAACATCCTTAGACAAAGATACATCTTTATTCTTTTCCTGATTATATTTACTTAAATTTTTGATTGTGTTAACATCATTTACATTCACTGATATAAAAAGGTTTTCTAAACATATAATCTTATGCAAAAACTGTGAATTTGCCAGCACAAAAATCGGCTTCGTCAAAATGCTTTTCACATACTCTCGCAGAATTGGAAAAATTTATTTGAAAAGCTTCGCATTTCAGGAAAAATTTTATTTCAAAAAATAATTTCAAATTTTTTATTATGCTTATGCATGAATTAACCAATAATGAATTGAATTATCTAGTTTGCGTAAGTATGATCAAAGGCCGACTTAATCATGAAAACCAGACCTTCCCATCTTCTTTAGTGTTAACGACGACTTTTATTAGCAGTGTTGTAGCAGTGATTGATGCTGGAACGTCCCTATTCCTTTACCGATTTGATTATTATTTTTTTATTTAACAGTTTTTATTGTTTTTTTAGTAGTTAATTTTAATAAAAACTTATAAGATAAAATATTGATTACAAAAATGAGGAGTTTGTTTATAAGTACCGAGGACTTTGTGATTACAAAAATGAGTAGTTTGATTATTAGTGCTGAGGAGTTTGTGATGACAAAAATTAGTAGTTTGATTATATGTAAGTGCTGTTGAGTATGTGATGACAACAATGAGTAGTTTGGTTGCCAGCGCTAATTACATTATAACCATAAAAATGATTAGTTGCCTTATCTGTTAGAGCAAATTAGATATATTCTTCACCTATATGAACTTTTTGTAGGTAGGAAAGAGATATAAAATCACACCCACAAGGGGAAACTACCCAGTTTTATCCCATGCCTTGAACAAAAATGACTACTCTGCTAAGCACTTTTGTAATTATTTATAATGATGATATGAGAAAATATTTGATTATCTGCTGTCTTGTAGGGTACATACCCATATACATGTACATATGTATGTGCAAGTGTCTAAATTTCCACACAACTTTTTGTTTACTTTTCTTTTATTTTTGAACACATTTAGGAGTTAACAAATTTTATAAGGTTTGACATAATAATGCTCCGGAATTCAGCAGCTGTCAGTAGTTAGCACACATTGTTAAATACACTTTGCTTTTTACCAATTCAATTAACTTTTCAGTTTTTTCGTTTTTTATTTTCTATTTTAAAATTCAAATTTGAATATATCAACAGCGTGGCGCCACAAAAGTACAAGATTGCTCAATCTTTACCACACCCACAATAGTATGCCATCGCTACAGCCACACCATTGTGCGCAGTGTTTAGAGCATTCCGAGTATTTTAACTTTTGACAGCTCTTACTTCTTACTACAGCCACACAACACAATTCTGTTCAGCCAGTTACTTATCATGCTTACTAAAGTCAAATTATGTTCTAGTTGTTCTTATACTCTTGAATAAATTTCACTTCAAAGCGATTCTCAGCTCACAAAATTTGTTGTTTGTATGTATTTCGATCACCCGGTTTTGGCGTGCCAATATCGACATTACCTTTCAACAGACACACAAATGAACATGACTTATTTGAAAAAAGATTTACCATATCATTTCTATATTTATAATTTCCAGCTGATGTGCATAATTTGGTTCTGTGTCAGTATGACTGAAAACGTGAAAAAATTAATAAAGACTTCATACATTTCATTTTCGTAGAAGGAAAAAAAAATGAAATTCAAAACCTTCAATTCTGCAAATGAGCTGTATGAACAGTAATGAAGCAAATAAACTAAATATCCCAGTTAGCATTTGGAACACCATTAGAAGCAATTTTAAGAGCGATGAAGCTACAATTGTTCAAGCAGAACGATCATTATGTACTTAAAATGTGCTACACAATTTTTTTTTCTTTTCCATCACCACAGCGTTGAGTCTGCTTTGAATGCTTGGAGTGGTTTTAAAAGAAGACAAAATATTCATAAAAATGCTTATTGGGATGTATTTATAATAAGAATACAACCAAAATCCGGATTATACTGTCAAAATAATAGTTATTTATAAGCTAATGGAATACATGATTACTAATGTTCGTAACTGGTTAACGCTCATCGTGAAACTACTTACAACATACATATGTACATACATATGTACATATGTAGGAGTAGGTACTACTTACAAGTGACAACGAATACTCAAATTTGTTTATCAAAAGAATTTCAAGCTGAGGACTTTTGTTAAGCTGATGCGCAATTCAAAAAATAATGTAATTGAATTGACACTTTAGCACGTGCGCTTTTGAAATAATATTTATCAATCAAACGGTGGCAGTGAAAAAAATGGCAGTGATTTATATTAACAAATTTTGAAAATTTTTTAGTCCTCTATTCATTTAACAAGTTTTTTTTTATTAAAATATAGATAACCACCCCATACGCTCAAGTTTCAAAATGTAAGTCTTTAAAAAATAAATTAAATAAAAGAAATACTAATTTTTAAAATGGCCTAATTGGTAGCGGTGCGTGCTATTACCTCGATAAGCCGCTGGGTTCGAGGTTCGAATCTCAGTCAGGGCAAGCAAAATTGTAGGTCCCTCCATTTGTGGTAAAATATAAAGACGCACACCACAAATGGTAGGAGAAGCTCGACCAAACACTGAACTATATAGTGTAAGCGCCAAATTATTATATTATTATTATTTTTTAAAACAGAGCTTTAAGATAATATCAGAGTACGCAATTTTGTAGCCCATTCAATTTTCGTATAACAAAGTGCAAGTTTCAAGTAGCTAAAATATATCGTTAGTTTTTGAGATTTTTTTTTGTCGAGGCTGTTAAACATTTTCTCTCATATAAAAATGGGGTCTGTTCACTTCCTTCATCAACTCACGATATCGTTTCCGCACAACTGATATTATTTCGACATATGTGGAAAAGTACTAAATGATTTTTTTTTCATAATACAAATTTTTGGCCATCTTTAAGTTGCTATTACTAAAGCACAACTTACTCAAAAATGTTGGGCCGTAGCTGAAAACACAATCATCGTATGACCCTTTGTATGAAGTTCTTTTATTTTTGCTTCTGTTTTATAAATGAAAAAAAAAATAAAATTAATTGGGGTCCTTCTATTTTTCGCCAACGATGTTTATTTATATAGTATCGGTAAGTCATTTTGACAAAAAACCAAAAAATGGCAAGACATTCATGAACTGCGTGTAGATAACCGCAGCAGCGGAGTCATTCACCTTCAGCTAGAAAATTCCGTTTTGTTAGCTAGCAAAAGCAGCTTACCCACAGCGGCAAATATTATTTTGTTGACTTAAGTGGTTCTTGCCACATTAATTATTCATAATAATAACAAACGAGTCATTTCACCTGTGTATATGAATTTTATTTACCAAAATGTTTCATCGCCCTTTTAAAGAATCTGCTACACATCTGAGTTAATGTATTTTAATTAAATAAACGCAATAAAAAAACAAACTTTAAATAGAACAGCATGTTAGCATTATTACCAAAAGCCAGCTTAAAAATGATAAAATACTGGAATGAGGTCGAAAGTGAATTAGTTGTGCTCTTTGCTCTAATTCTTGAATAAAGTGAGCCAATTGCCGCGTTGTTATCAATTTTAAACACCATAAACTAGGTTAATTATAAATGTTTAGTTCTTATTCACGTAAATTTAATTTTAATTGTTTAACTACAAACATATATTTTTTAACTTTATATGAATGTACATACAGTACATGCTTTATGTCGTTTAAACTCATAGCTTTCCGGTTATTTGTGTCCTTAATAACGTTTTTATCTCCAACTGTTATTTAGTTTGAGGCCCAAGGACGAGCACGCCAAAGAATGCAAACATTCTTAATTTAAAAAATATATTTGAAGGTTAAAAGAAGAAGATTTCCATTCGAATTGTTACGCAAAAATTCAAATATATTTTTAACAGCAATGTGTGGCACATCCTGACCTTGCCCTTATTATAAAAAAATGAAATAAAATGTCTTCCATCTCTATGTATTAACTCACCGACGCTTTGTAATGCTAATTGAAAAAAAGGATTAGGTCGCGAGAAAGAGGTCAGATTTTATAGTGCATTTAGGTAAATTCAGGTGCGATTTTCTACAATTTTTCGCTTTCAGAAATATCATATTCGGCGTTTTTACCGTTGACAATGTGCAATTTTCAACTGCTTCAAAATTAATGTTGATTTTTAAGTATTTGTTTTTTACCACATTTGTTTTCATATAACGCACAAAAACATTTTATTTTTTATATAAAAGAAAGCCACAACTACATACCTCGCATGAACAATTCTAAACAAAAAAAATCAACGAGAAAAAACAAAAAAAAAACAAAATTATTAAAAATAAATAAGTAATTGAGCATTAAAGGCAAAACATCTCATTTTGAATGCAAATGACATGGCCACCATCATATCGAAATTAAAGAAAATTCACATCAAAAATATTAAGAGAATGCGCCAAATATTGCGGCGCTTAGACTCGACGAACCACACACAGAGAAACCTAATAAGAATACTATAAACAATCTGTTGAATTAAGCAAAAATCATTGCGTACGATTCAGCAACGAAGTGCGTGTTTATATCAAATTTATTCACTTGCACATACATACGTACATATGTAGTATCTGTGGACATTTGACAAAAGCGCTTATCTCCATTAACTATTATTTTGCTATCGAGCTCTAAATGAAATTGCGCTTGTACAATTTTCAAACAAATCATTTTATAAAACTGTCATTAAAGACGACATTTTTTGAGGCAGCGATTTAAAGTATTTGTATTTGTATATGAAAGAACAAAGTCAATAAGCTCACAGTAATACCAGCTGTAGTGAAGTGAGTTTTTTCGCTCTAAAATCCACAAATATACATAAATATAAGAAAGAGTACATATATGTATGTTATGATGGGCTGGTTGTGTGTAAGTCTGTTTATAAAAAAAAATGTACACGTTCTCTAAATTGCTTGGCGCGTGGCCAAACTAAAAAAAAAAAAATGTAGTCGACTGTGCGTATAATCACCCGGCGTGCACTGGTTCAAATCATGGTAGGATCATTATTATTCATATCATCGAAAAACTTGTTTTTAAGTGTAAGCTCGTCCAGTGGCGGCCCAAACATCAAAGCGCACGCCTTAAATTGAAGAAAAATCTCGGCCAAACATAGAATTTAGTAATGCTACACACGCAAAATTATTGTAGTAATAATGGTTGAATGATTATCATCAGTATGCATATAATGTGGTTTATTTAAGTGAAGAATCTCAATTAGAGATAAACTTTCAAAGATTTCAAATAATTTGTTTTTTTTTTTGCATTTCAGGCAAGTTTATGTGCGTAAGCAATTAATGTCCGGGCGTAGCTGAAAATGAGTAAGAGGTGGTAAGGTGTGGTGGGTAATTTGTATATTGCTGCACAAGTTGGCTGATAACATTTGGTATATACCCCATTTCATATTTATAAAGTCAACAAATATCAAAATTCGCGGTTCAATTTTACAATTTTAATTTTGAGTATTACTAAAGTGAATTCTGTAACAAAATTCATATAAACTCAAGTTTAAGACTTTATTTAAAATTTATAATAACTTAACAAACCACACATTTTTCAACAATTTTCTAGAATTTTTACCACGCTCTCTCGCAGGTTCTTCATAAAACACATTTTAGACATTTTTTATATGGAAAAGATCGTCGAACACCAGCAGTAAAAAATCAGAAAAACAACGTTATTTGTTCTACTTGAAACCTGCACTTTATGGCTCTAAAGTTGAATTAAGTACAAAAGTGCAATCTCGAAAAAATTTATTTAAACAAAATTTTATTTTTTATAAAAATTTATTGATTTTTTTTAAATTGTGTACAAAATTTGGAACTTGGATTTACATATATGACTTATATAAGAGAAGTTTCTGTACTTAAATTGAAAAATAATGAAATTTTCATAAATAAGTTGTCATATCTGCAGGCGATATAAGTATTAAATGGCGTATATTCTCAAATTATGAAATTATATTTTAAAGGATTCATTTATTTAAGTTCGTGCTCTATCATAGATATTTGAAATAATTACATGACTATTCGTATTTCCCTTACATACCGACATACATACATTCATATATACACACGTGGCGACGTATATCCGTGTCTAAAAGACAAAATAAAAATGACCTGCAAGTCATCATTAGCAGAGATAGCTCGCGTAGAAGTAAACATAAAGGCAATTTAAGTTGATGAAGTAGCAGCTTAAAAACAGTATGCATTATGAATCCAAGAAATTATATGTACATATGCATGTCTAAACAAATATTTCTTGAAACTATAGGTTTATAAGTTTTCTTTAAAATTTATTGAACTTTTGGTGTCGGTCAGAAAGAAAATGAAAAACAATTGCCTATTATTTTCAAGGGCTCAAAACGGTATTACGCTGAACTTCTCCGAGTAAGTAAGATACGTTTTTGTAGGCAAAAAGCTTACTTAACGGCGAAATATACCAAAGGTTATAGAGGGCGAAAATGGAGCTTAAAACCCCACTTTGTGCACTCGATGTACGCAGCGGTTGTTCGTCGAATTCTATTCTACGGCATCACTATTTTGAAGACCTCCGTGGATCAATCTACAATTAAAAAGAAGCTGGCAAACTTTCATAGCGTGAACTCTATGTTGACTTAGTACATTATTGGAAAATAAAAATTCAAATTTTAAGCTTTTTGATATTTCAGGTGACTGTACTACACAGTCTAGAACAGTGGACTGAGGAATTAATAGCCCGGATACCCAGGGATGAATGGAAGAATGCCGCAATTATGATCTTATTCTCGGATTCTACAGCTGTCTAGGCTGATGGCTCGAAATTAGATCGCTAGATGGGTAGTAAGGTTTATAAAATTATGCCAATAATAAACAATACGCATGTCGACTTCATTGTGTCAAAAGCTTTTTCTATGATACGTATGAAGCGTAAGGGTTCTAAAGATTTCTTCGATCCATTGACACTTAATTCACTTTACGTATGACTCATGCAAAGTATTTTAGATTAATTATAATTTGGAACACATTTTATAAAGACTGCGAGAACAAAATCGAAGAGGTACAAAAAGTTTTTACAATAATTGTCTTATGCAGACTGCAACGGCCGAATGGTTTACCTAATTACGTTGAACGACGTAAACTCTCTCTGAAGAAAAGGATCTTTTTTCGATCCTGTTTGTCTATAAGGATATCAGATCAAGAATAAAATGTTCTGAAATATCAGCGTTACTTAATCGAGCGCGTCCTCTGCTTTGAATATAATATTCATAAAACGAATTACTCATATAATGAGCGTCTTACAAGGTGCATTCGTAGATGCAAAAACTTTGCACTAGAGCAAAATTTCAACCAGAGCATTTTAAAATATTTTTGTATAGTCTGTAAGAATATTTCTGTAGACGAATAATAATAATAAAATATACTTTCGAATATGTGACTCAATGGGATTCAGCCAGCATCGATGACCTTTTGTGCTTTATCGGAGCTGCGAATCGATTTTATTGTAGGTGCAAGAGAAGGGACACGATAGGAGTATTGAAATAAACGATGTTGTAGGAGCTATTCTTGATATCGGTTTTCAACCTAGACAAAAGCCATACATTGGAGCGATTAAATAATATTAGTGATTTTTATTTACGACAGCAAGTTGAGACTATTTAATTTTGATTATTTTTCAATTAAAAAACAGATAGTTGTCTAGCAAAAACCATAAAAGCTGAAACACTTGGAAGAGTTGTATATCACAATCAAATCTCGTATAAGAAAGAAGGTTCGAAGTAGCTACCGATTTCCGTTGATTTTTACCATATGTTTTTGTTGGCACTGTTGTGCATTTTTCCTCATATTAAGGTTTATGTATCAATTTGTAACTACTGTAATAAGTAAGGTATATGAAATAAAATAAACTGGCAATTGTTAAATATTTCAGTCTAGAAATATACTTCGGAAAAATTGTTTCGCGTGGCTAGTTGATCCCAATAATAGAATTTAATCAAAATACATAAGTATGTATATATCATTCTTAACTAAAATAAGAACAATTTTCATAAAAACCATGCTGAGCAACTAAAATGTATAACGAAAAAATGCGGTGCGCGATGCTCGTATTGAAATATTTATGTACAGAAACAAAAATATGCGAGACGGAAACTTTCCTGTCATCCAGTAAAAATACAAGCATATTTATGTATATATGTACATTAGGGTGATTAAAAAAAACATCAATTTTTGACGTTAAAAGATACCAGTTAAAATTTGAGCCCTTAATATTAATATTAAGACTGCCCGTATCTCGTTTTTCTACTTCCCATAAGAATAACATGAACACATTTTTTTCTGCACCTTATGAATTTTATTACTAGCCTGTCGTGTGTCATAAAAAAAATCCTTTTACTTATTTTTGTAGGGAATTGAACGCTCTACAAAAACGGTCTCATATCATATTTCGATTTACAATTATACAATCGAACAATTTATATTGATTTTTATTTTCATAAAAAACATTTATAATAAGTCTTTGAACTATTCGATTTTTCTTTGGACGACTACCAAAAATTATTAACAATTATTGTCTAAGAAACTAAAATTAAGATAAACATGAATTTTTTAGGTGATTTGTTCCAATATAACCATCAAATTTGCTGTAATGCATCAAAAACCTAAAAATTTGCGATAAATTGAACTTTGGTCTCAAATAACTCTTAACCTATTAGGTTTCTCGAAAAATCAATTTTTTGTAGAGCGCTCAATTTTCTACAAAAATAAGCAAAAGGATATTATTTGATACATGACAGGCTAGTAATAAAATCCATAAGGTGCAGAAAATAATTTTTTAATGTTATTCCTATGGGAAGTAGAAAAACGCGATGCGGGCAGTCTTAATATTAAAATAAAAATTTTAACTGGTATATT
Source organism: Philophylla caesio (assembly GCA_963971545.1). NCBI lineage: Eukaryota > Metazoa > Arthropoda > Insecta > Diptera > Tephritidae > Philophylla > Philophylla caesio. Next base: position 94,334,077 of record OZ020606.1, on the reverse strand, counting down.
TGTACGTCAAATTGAAACATTTGAGCCTGTTTGCAAGAAAAAAATTTTTTTTTGAATCACTCTTATGTACATATGTATATACATATATACATAAGTAGATGTATAAGAAAATTAAATATAGCCACTACAACAAAGAAATTATGTGATTTGATGAAGTATAGATATTTGCAGAGAAAAATCATTGACCACTTTTTTTTGGAACAGCTGTTGTGGGGCACGCACTCAACTTTTTTCATTAACCGCTAATTTTTTTATTGTTTATTATTTTTAATTATATTTCACAGTTAACAGTCTTTGCGCATTGATTTGTTTATATTAAATTTTAACAAATAGATATCCACGATTTATTTTATTATACTCGTACGTTCCTAATGTGAACATGTTCTTCAAGGTAATATTATACATAATAATAAAATAATAATTCGGTTTTGGCTTGCACTTCACTAATTTTCATAAACTGGACTAATTTTATGGTGTTCTGTTTTAATTGTTTCGCTTGATTTTGATGTATTTTTTTTTTTTAAGCCGAATGCTTTTTAGTAAACTTGGCGAATTCGCGTGCCAAACCCAACTGATGTCAAAAGTGTAAAGTCGCCAGCCGACTAAACCTGTTTTAGCAACCATAGAACACATTTTACTATAACCACACTTACAACAACAATGATATTAACAAGTCGTCAAAAGCTATAACAAACGGCAGCAGCAGTGTACAGTGGGCTTCGCCGCATAACACTGTTGAACAATCCTTTATATTTGTATCGTTTGCTTAAAGCTGTCGAGTTTGGTGTGTGATGGTCACTGGTTCCAAGTACTGAATGTCTTTCACTTAAGTAGACGATATTTTTCAACATCTCGTTATTTTTGCTTCAAGCGAAAGAAGAGGCGATGTGGCCAAAAGTCGATTTGTCTCCCATCAACACATCAAAATTGTCTTAAGCAATATTTATCTTGTTTATCTTGAGCTGTTTAAGAAAGCGAGTTTTAGTTACTTAGCTGAAAAACTTAGCCGCTTATAAGTGATTTGAGGCTACACACGAGTTTGTACGTGTCCGTGTCTGGATGATAAAAGCCGAAATTGACTTCGGCCAAATTTTGAAAGAAGTTGTGTATTAAGTATCTATGTATGTGAGGTCAAGCACAGTGAAAAGAAGGAATGATTGAAAAAAGAGGAGCTGAAATGTTCTATTTCGAAGCGCTTAAGATACCATCCAAACAAACTAGCGTCCGAATTTTTACTAAAAGGTGTGGCGACTTACACAAAATTACTAGACAAATTTCTTCAATACCAAGATCGATCCAAATCTTGTTTAGTAAGACTGGAAATCGTGTTTGCAAGCATCCCTCTACGAATAGATTTTTGATTTAAAAATACAAGTAATCAAAAAAAATTCATTAAAAAAAAACACGCTCAAAAAATTTAAATGAATTTTTTTTTTCATATAAAAGCTGAAGCTTTCAAAAAAAAATGCGCGTTTATTTATTTCTTTAAGAAAATAACAGCAAGGGCAAATTATTTTTTCAAACAACAGAAATTATGAAAAATATTTCTTGTGGTTTTTTCTGGAGAGCTATATTCTAGGCTTTAGGGTGTAAAATAGTTTCAAAATGTTTATCCTTAATCAACTCTTTATAACTTATCAATTTTTTTACATTGTTTTATTTTACACTAAGTACTCAACGCAGGTTGAGTTTAATACCGCAGTAGAATAAAAAGTATGTCAAATTGTATGATACACTTTCAAAAAATTATTGTTTATTTTTTATTTTAATTTTGTATACACAATTTTTTAGATTTATTTTTGCATAACCATTTATATTATTCAAGTAATTTTCGTAAATGTACAGATGTACATATGTGTGAACCCATTTTCACATTAAAATGTATGTATGTCTTCAAATATTTGTACAATGTAGATGATAGCACAAACATACCTATGTAAATACATATGAAGCAAATTTTGATAGAAATAAAATATTATTCATTTCAAATTTATCTAGTAATCAGAACAAATATTAACTTTATACTAAATTCTTTTTTGCATCTTACACACAACATTTGTTGCACTGCAAAATTACAGCGTGCGAGTTAAAGACAATTAATTATAAATATGTGCGAGTAGACATTAGTTGTTAAACCGGCCAGCAAACTGGTTGAGAGAACAGCTGGTTGGACAGCGCGCTGACCAGCCGTCTAGCCGGTCATGCGCTGCGTGTGTTACCAAAAGCGGGCAAAAAAGAAAATTGCGTAGAAGCTAAGTGGGCGCTAGCAGGGATGATTACAATATCAACTGATGACTCACAGAAGAGAGCAGCGAAGTGTAGGAATAAATCTCGATAGAGATCAGTGGTTCAGAGCAATAAACAATTAATTATGTTGCGCAGTCAGCGAAGCAGAGAACGCGTTTGTCGTTTTTTTTTTTTAATTTTTATAAATTTTGTGGTACAACGTGGCGTATGCGTGATCATGGATGAACAGTGAAAAGGACATATATTTTTTGTAAAACAGCAAAAAAATTATCATACTTTTTAGAATTGTTGAAATAGATTAAAATAAAGAAAAAAAAAAACTTTTTTAGAAACTCCAAATCTGTAAATTTTTCCAAAAAAAATTGAGATATCAGCAATTTTTATTTTTAAACTTAAACAATTTATAATTTCCGTTAAGTGTTCATAAAATTTAGCCGTTTCCGTCTGTCATGTTTCTTGAAATGAAAGTCATATTAAAAAACGAATAAAATTTATTCAAATAAAGTTTTTCGTTTTTTTTTTATTTTTAAAAATCTTTAAAATCTTATTAACTAGACGAAGCAAATTTGCACTCTAAGCCACCACTGATATAAAGGGACAGCAATTAAGTATTAATCAATAAAAATTGCAGGAGTCATAAATGTACATAAACTAAAGATAACCAATTTAATTGCAAATTAAAATAATTCAATACCATTCTTTCGTTGCGAGATTTTCTGCTTTGGCTCATGCACGATTTGAAGTGCACGAACGAAAAAAGTTGCATTGGCATTGCATTCCTTCTCTGCGATACCAAAAAAATCGACTTTGATTGAAAGAAGCGATTAAATTGTTTGGAAAAACTGCAATAAGAATCAAACGCATTAACTATTGTTGCAGTGAAATAATCTCTTTTACTTACATACATACATACATATATGTATGTATATGTATACTTATGTTAATTGTAAATCAAGGCGCCTCTAATAGACTTCACCAGCAGCGCCGACAGCTTGTCAACTGTCAACATTTCCGCGTGTGGCCAAACGCTGTAAACGTTGCGCAAACTTGTTACCTGTTAGAAATTTAATGGCACTCACGTGTTTTGTGTTACAACCCTGCATGGCGACAATATTTATGCAACGCATTCGGAAAATCATGCAAATAGAAAATAAATATGGGTGTATGTAAAAGTGATGAGAAATATACGCAAAAGTTGCATGCAGCACGCCAACGACCAACGAGATGATTTACTTGCCCCAAAAGTGTTGCATAAACAAGTTTTTGTGTACCAGAAATCGACGTATTTGAGTGAATTTTTACTCAAGTAAAAAAACAAAAGTTTTCCATTTCAAGATAAAGAAATAATGTTCGTTCATCATGTTTTTAATGTTAAATGTTTTGTTATCACTTTCAAAAAATTTTAGTAGGTAATGGTTATTTTTCTAAAAAATTTATTCACACTTATTTTTTTAATGATGAATAAATTTGCACTCATTAAACCATTTCCGCCAATAATGGAGGTCATAACCCGGCGAATAATGAATAAGAAAATTCATTGACTTATACAAAAAGAAATTTCAATAACAGAAATCATAGACTTACTAAATTTAAAAATGTTTTTGTAAAATTTCTTTTCAAAAAATCTAGTAAAAGAAAGTAGAAAGTATGAAAAAGGCTGGCTCATTTAGTAAATTGTAAGTATATGTAATTGTATGTATGTCCATATGTATGTACATATGTATGTACATACATATCTACGAATAGAAGCTTCGCGAAGTAAAACATGACACTGTACAAAATTATTAAAACGAATTGAGGGAAATTCGGTATTTGGAGCGATCTTGAACTAAGAAATTAGATATTTACATATCTAATTTTGATGAAATGGGCGTTGACACACCCACTTAGGAATAAACGTCTGTATCTCAATAACGGTGTAAGGTATCGTCACAAAATTTGTCCTTGATATCAATAGCATCACTGTCAATAATTTTTGAAATCGGACCACATACCGGAAATTTTGAAAAATTAAAAAACTTCGTTTTTCAGTATTTATTGGAAGAAATTGAGTAAAGTTTAATGTTTAATACTAGCAGCAACAAAGAAACGGAGTTTTTTGGAAATTATGGGCAACGACCATACATCGCGAGGGTATATTAAAATCGGTTTCACCCGTATTTAGATTTTCTTACTTGTTATTTCTTGCTTTATTTTTTCACTTAATCTACAGAGAATTCTCGAACAAAGACCATATATGTAATCCCATGTTTCGAACAAGATTTATAATAATTTAACAAATTTCATTAAAAGTTGTTTTTAAGCAGTTTTTGCGCCATTTTTAATACAAGTATAATTGAGTGCAAAAATTATATAAACAAGTTAAACATAATAGTTACTGATGTAGTAATATTTTCTGTTTTCTTTTTTATTATGTATATATGTACATACATACATATGAGGCCCTTCGGAGTCGGCAAAAAATTATAGGTCCCTCCATTTGCGGTAGAAGAAGCTCGGTCAAACACTGAGCTATATAGCGTCAAATTATAATTAGGGTGCTTAATTTAAGACGACTATTTTTTTTCTCACTCCAAATATTGTTCTAAGCAACGAAAAAACCACCAAAGGAGAGCTCTTAATTTTAAGTGCTTGCTAAATGAATTTAAAGTTTTCCCATTTGATTAACACGGAAAAATCATTTTATTTTTGCTTAAATTATCTATAGAATAGATAATATTCATTTGACATTGGGCGGAAGATTTCCTCTTTAAAAGCTCTTACAGCTCATTTTAAAATTAATAACCTAAATATATTGCCAGTAAAAAATTATATAGTCGATTTTTGCTCAAAAATCGTGGTTATTCGGCTTTTGCTCCTAAAATTACACCGGATTTTTTTTTGTAGAGAATTTAAGACAGATTGATAGCCGAACCCGTTAAATGAAATGTCTCTAAAATATATTTAATTAATTAATTACAAGGTAAATAAAAAATAAGAATTACGATAAAATAGTTCAAAATTTTAAAGAAATTTATTATTTTAAAATTGTGAAGGGTGTTTTCTTTAGACGTGTGGTTTTCAATGAGACAATACTTTTTTCGGAGTTGGTCTTTTTGACAGCTTTTACTTAATTTATACCAGAGCTCCCAAATAACAGTTAACCTTTTGAACTGTTTGCAAAATAACACACAATTATGGAGAAAAACGACTGCTCTCATTTATTGATAGTCACTGTCTTGCCTGCGTTGCTTTGCTTTCGCTCAGTGAGAAATCTTTATGTACGCAAAATAAATGTTGTTCTCTGCTAATGAGAGATATCATTGACTGGAAAATATAAAAGTCTTTTTGCAAATATGTATGTTGGTATGTATTTAGGCACGATTAAATGTATTGATTTTATTGTGCTAGAACAGTTTTAGGTGACAAAATATTAAACTACGATTTTTACTGTGTCCATAGATTTTTATTATATTTTCTCAGCATTAATGTTTGTAACTATATTGAATTATATATATTAAAAAGGTTTAAATAAGGAAAAAATTTAGTATTAGTACCTACTTAAATAAAAGAGAAAGTATTTGAAAAGTATTTGAGTATTAGCGATTAGTATTTACATACTGTGTCGGGCAAATTAATAGGAACGCAACATTTTGACAAATTTCGCCCATTTTTCTTTTGTTTGCCTAATCTCTATTAATTGTTTATAAATGTATACAAAGTAAGTAGGTTCGAAAATTTTTTCTATATGGAAGAAAATGCGTGACACTGTCAGCAAAAAAAAATTGTCAAAAATCAATGGCATTTTTCACCAACTTGAAACTTGCACTTTGTTGTACTAAAATTTAATGGGCTACAAAACGGCATGCCGAATTTTTTGTAAATATTCTGAATAAAAAGTTTGAAACTTTAGAGAAACTTTGGAGAATTTTTATGATTTTTGCACAATTTTGGAATCTGGATTTGTATGGTTTTTTTAAAGAATGAGCTATGCATTTATAAAAATATTATAGATTGTACAAGTAATACGCCAGATAAATTAGTATGTATATACAATCAAATTGAAAACTTTGAATTATTGCATAAGCGTTTGCCACTAAGCACAAACATTTTATCCTATTTTGAAGAAAAGGTTCAATATCAATCTCCAGACCTTTTTAACATAGCGTTAGTTGTGTTTGGCGTACCGGCGACACAAGTATCCGTAGAAAGGGCTTTTTCGGCACTTAATTTTATATTAAGCGAAAGAAGATATAGTTTAAATGCTAAAACGGTAGAAAAGTTACTTTTAGTTAAGTTAAATACTTAATTTTTTGTTGTTATGTATATATGAATATTATGTACATATGTTAGTTTAATATGAAGAAATATTAATTTTTATAAAATAATAAATTTTTTTGTACATTAATAATGAGTTTTTATATTCATTATTAAACATACTATCAATTGACCTTTTAGAATAACCACAATTCGGTTTGCTCAACAAATAACAGTTGAAAAGCAACCATCAAAAATAAATCACGTTTGTTAATCTCACTAAATGTGAGATATTATTTGACCACAAACATAACTCTCAGTTGCAGACCGTAAAGGCAAACACATATGCATATCGTACAGTGAGAAACCTTTTCACCGTAGCGCAAATGCAATGCCAAGTGATAAATCGAAATGATTTTTTCTGGTTAACTGTTATTTGGGAGCTCTGATTTATACTCATGATTCAATTGTAAAAGGTTGGATACATACTGACGTTTAAGTTTTCCGACTGCCTTGTAAGGTTGCATTTAGGAAGGTCTGATAAAGGGGAAAATATTTTATCCCTTTTCGCGCAAAGGTAGTAGAAAAGTAGGCAACTAGTAGCGAAATGCGGTTTGTACATAGAATGAAACATATTTGCAGAAATTTGATATTTCAATTTAATATAATATAACCGAATATTCAACCACACATGTATGTATATACATATGTACATAGCACCTTAATACAACAAACTATATAATCAAAAAACGCAAGTGTGATTTAGAAGCAATGTTTTTTTTAACAAAATGTGTAAAATGTGATATCAACCTTTTTTAAGTTTTTACATGCAGAAAATAGAACTATCACATTTGGAAAAATTTTGATAATAAAGTTTTCTTTAATTCAATATTAATTTTAGCAATAAAAATAAGAGGTATCTAGTAAAAGCCAAGTAACCAGGATTGTATACATATTTCATTACAATTTCAAACTTTTTTTAAAATATAATTACCATTTTTGTAGATCATAAAATTGTAAGATTCAAGTCACTAAAAATGTAACATTAGTTGTTCGGAAATTTTTTTTTTTATGGAAAGCACCACACAATACCTTCGTCAAAAAATTAACGGCATTTTTATTGGTATACATACATCTGTTGGAAATCAAGTAAAGACGTTAGTCAAAACTGGTCAAAATACTAATAAATGTAAGAACATTTCGATATTTTGACTGTATAATTTTATGGTTGTTAATATTTATATAAATTCTTTTTTTTTAATTTTATGTTATTTTATATAAAATATACATACATATACAGTAAAAAATTTAAAAACAATAAATGCTTTCTTGGAAAAAAAATATCAAACAAAATTATCTGACCTGGCCGGGAATCGAACCAACGACCAACTATTTTATACATGCAAAGAAAAAAAATGCAATTCCTGTTTGCTGCTAGATAAGCAAGGCTAGTGGAAAACATACGAGAATGCCGTCAATTCGATTATTTAATGTAAGGCATTCTAAAATAATTTAAATACTAAAAAAAGGCAACAGTGTTGCCTGCCAGGCCATTTCACACGAAAAATAATAATTTCCACGTGTTTGAAACATTTTTTTTTCCTTAAATTAAAAGAGAGCAACACAGGCTACCTTAAGGCAGCGTGCAAGAGTGAGACAACTGCCTAGTTATCCAACCTTGTATAATTGAATCATGATTTATACTCAGTTTGGTTTGCCATTTCAAGACGCCTTGGAAGAGAACATTCAGCACGTCTTTGCTGACATACGGCCCCCATTGCTGCAAGTGGTCGAAAATTTGGCCTCTCGGGTGGAATTTATTCCAGCCAGCCGCGGCGGTCACTTGCCCGAAATAATTTTTAAACCATAATGGCAAACTCCTATCTTTATAATAAAGCTAAATTCTTGGCCATTGCAATAAATTATATGCATTTTATTTCTTCGTCATGTGGTTTGACTAAAAAAAACAACCCTTTATTTACCCAAAAAAAGATGTATTAGAATTTAAACAATGTATTTAATTTAATATTAATAAATTTTATTTTAAAAGACGTATCACTCATTTACTTTCATAGTGTTATAATTGAAAAAGATTAAAAAACAAGCTGAGTTTGCAGAAATTCCTTTTACCTATTATTAGTAGCTCACTATGTACATAGAACCAAAAATGTCTTCATTCTTACTTCGGCGGTGTGTGTAAATTCAAAACTTAAAAGCCGTGTACCTAGATTGTTGGTGTTTTGAGTTATGACACTATTGGAGTAAATGAGCGAAATGTTCCTACAGTTATTCATCATTTGTTTAATAATTACAATTTATATTCTCGTTTTCAAATCAATTAAATTTATTAACACATTCATTTTAAGCAATTAATATATTCGTACAATATTTAAATATTACTCTCTTATAATTCCTGGTTTAATTTGTTTTATGTGACCTCTATTTAGTCTCACAAGAACTTATGCGCACATTTATTTAATCAATTGATTTCGCCACCCAGTTAAAGTTGCGTAATTGATTAATTATAAAAATAAATTATTAAAATTTCATAGAAAAAAAAAAAAACAATTATTTAAACACATAAGAATTTGCACACATTTGTCACATGTTAGTATTTGTTTTTTTTTTTTGTGAAATTATCAGCTCCAGCTTCCATTTTTAAATTCAGAATTTTTTTTATTTTATATAAGTACCCAGAACAATTTTCAATTCAATGCAAATATAACAAAAACGGCTTGTATTGATAACGTTCTAACTGAACATTTGTGGAACTATGCATTCGAAATATTTCAAACTGATTAACGAAATAGTCGGAATTGGCAAGTACTTAATTAGTACGATCTTATAGTGCATATTAAAGTACGTGATCAATTCATTTAAAATGTATGTATGTATGTGCACATATGTAATTTAAATATACAAACATTTGGCAGTAAAACACAAGTAAGCGCCATTAATAAAAATTCTCAATGGTTTTTATTGCTATTTAAATTTGTCAGCAAGTAATAACATGCACAAATGCGTCTTATGTATAATTTTTAAACACAAATATGTTATGTATGAGTGTAGTAATAAAATCTGCGGATCTCTTACTGCGAAACGAATTTTTTTTGTAGACATGTCTGAGCAAAATTTCGTAAAATATATATGTACCTATTCAACAAGAATGTTATCAGCTCTAGTCATGAGCTGGACTCGGGATGGGGTTAGAGGGCCAAAATCATGATGCGATCAGCTTTACATAGAAATTAGCATATAAGATATATAATATGGGAATTAAATTTATTGAAAGTCCAAAGCCAACTTTTCCATTTTAACATGGATTTTTGCACCAAATGTGTCAAATTAGCCATAAAAGAGTACCTAATATAAATATTAAGTTATATGCAGGGAGCGGATTTTACGGAAGTTGAAATTTTTTTGCTTAGGGATAGTGTAGATTTTCATGATTATTCTAATTCGCATCACATTTTTTTTTTAATTACTGCCTAATTTAATAATAGTGTTAATTTATATATATTTTACTATTGTCATTGCAGCGATCGCAGGGAAATTTTTTGTGCTTAGGTACACATGCACAATGCTTATACATCTTATTATTACTCCCTACTTCCAACATGTAAGCACTTAAACCTTCTTATAGCAATATTTTTTATTAGTTTATTATCGTATTCACGAATATAATGCATCCTTTACAAAGCATCGTTGCTTTGAAGAGCATGTACTCATTTACTCAACCGTAACAAATTTAAGCTATACTTTATATTGAGGCTGTGAAATTAATTGCGCATTAAAGACACACCGACACTTTGTGGAGATTTCCTCAATATGTGTCATTTAATAATGTAATTTACTTGATGCAGCAAAAAAAAAGCAAACCCTAAGATTAAAAGTTGAGTTTTAAATCAAAATGCACGAATAAAGATTTGCATAATCGAAAACAATATAATTTATTTTCTTCCAAGGTGCTTTACCGTGAGTACATTAAGAGTAATTTGAGTCATACTAAGGGTTTATTACCGCCTGCATTGAGGGCGCAATAATTTGGTATAGTTATTCAATGATAACCAGTCGCCACTACTGATAACAGCACTTATCTTAAATTCGATTTAAGTAAATAATCAGAAGTTAGTTTTAAAAAAGACTTTCGCACTTTCGACTTTTGTGTTAAGGAACACACTATGTTGATGTTGTTATTGCAGTGGCACGCAGTGTGGGTCAACTGGGCAGATGAAATAAGGTTGAAACATTTTATAGAAAGGCTAAAATCAATCACCTCCACTGCCATAACTTTTGTTTAGCTTCAACCACGTCATCGTCTACAAAAATCGAATCATCTTCAAATAATAACCATAACGATAAGGTGTACACATACACCAGACTTTGTCAACAATTGATTTTGATCTGATATGCATATTCAATCGAGATCACACGTACGAATATTATTTGTATTAAAATTTAGGCAACATTGATACTTACTTCTGACGGCGACATTGACGACATCTTTCTTTCGATTCTGCTCTGCTATGCAAATTTTTGACCGCTACACTATTGGCAAATCTTTATTGGCTTGGCGAGGTGCTTTTAAAATAATTTTTACTACTTTTATATTGTATTTTAACTAAATTTCTTACGTTAGTTCGGTTGTTGACAATCACGAAAAATTTCCCATTTGAAGCTTTGTTATATTTTGACTTTTATTCAAAATTTCTTTTAAGCTGTCAAAACAGAATTATTGACGCGAAATCGGTGTGAATTGTCAAAGTCAAGCAATATATTTCGAACAGTGAAAAGCAATTATTTTCGCACATTACTAGCAGGCCCCATCTCTCGGATATTAGCGAATATATTGCTGAGAAGAAATTAATATTTTTCGAACGTTATTGAGAAGCGTCATCTCTCGGATATTAGCAATATGCTGAGAGAAAAGCTATATTTTTCACACAGTTGACAATTGGCACCATCTCTCGGATTTTTTCTCGTTTACTACAGGGGTGCATTTATTGTTAGTATTAAGAATATTCTTTTAAAAATTAAACAACTTCAATTTATTTATATAATCTTTTGCATTTACATTGATAATTGGAATTTATTATTCAGAATGTTAAATTTAGAATGTTAAATATTGAGAAGTTTTGTAGCAAATGATATTTGTGTATAATTTCAGTCAATACTTTCGAATAGAAATTCTTTATTGATTCGAACTAAGAGTAACATCACTGGCCACACAGGTTTCCTCGCGGGTACGCCTCAATAAATTAGACAGCTGTTTATGATACGTAACAAAATTTTTGTTTTCAAACAAAGTGTTGTACTTTTATAACGTTTATAGGTTTTATTAAATAAAGCGTTTAATAATGAAGTGTGCGGTGTTAAATTGCAAAAGTGATAGCTGTAGAACCAGAGATTGTAGCTTTTTTACATTTCCAACGGATATCGAGCTCTTCAAAAAGTGGGTACAATTCTGCCGCAGAGAGACCTATATTAATCCCAAATCGAGTCTGATATGCATGAAGCATTTCAAAATGGAAGATATTGAAAATATTGGGGAATATAATATGGGTAAATTATATCTTATTAACATATGTTTTATATAGTGTAATGAAATTGCTTTTACATTTTTAAGGATTTACTAAGCGACGACTCTTGAAACGTGGTGCTGTGCCGACAATTTTTAGCATCGAGGAAGCGCCAATGTTCGAATTTGTTTGTTGCTAGTAATACCAACGACTAAGTATCTCTTAAAATAATAAAAATAAAGTATAAATTCACACTGCCTGTTTTTTTTACTAATACTCCACGCATCAGCTGCACCCCACTACAACTCGCCACAATCTTGGTCGCATATACACCTGCGCGATACTTTACAGTCCATTGTATGTATGTATGTATGTATGCTTTCAACCTTGTATTCTATCGTTTTAGATACAGATGTATCTAAGGAGCCATTGGAACCAGAATCACTTTATTTCAGGCCGATATACATGCAAACAAAATATGTGCAAGATTAAATTCTGAAAATGATTTAAGGTATTTGAAGGTCTTATCCAATACGGTTCTCAATTAGGCCATTACACTCTTTCATTTTTAAAAGCGAGCAACAGGCAACACAATCCTGGGGACCAGGACACTATGAGATTGAAAGGAAGGAGGTCGTGTATGAACTGGCTGGAAAATGTTCATCATAGGTCCATGTGTATTTAGTTGTTCTCTGTGATATTTGTAATCGTTGAGTTCGTACTGCCGAGTGTTAGGGGGTCTTAGACTGGCAAAACTAGTTGCTGGGAACGACATTGTTTTCTTAGGTAGATGAAATATTAGGTTGCCAACAGGTAACCTAATCGGTCAGAACAATCTGCGCTTCTACAGCAACGGATTGACCTCTACGCCACGATGGAATGCAGTCTGTTTTGTGGAAGGAGTACATTTTCCGCGATTTTCTGACTTTGGCTAGAACAAAATATTTAAAAATAGCTATTATTTAATAAATTGATAGACACATGGACAGTCTCCGAAGGTATTCTTCTGATGGTAGAAAATAACAACTGCGAGTATATAATATGATTTCTAGATAAACCAGGCGCTCGCATGGGTCAGTACATTCGTTCAATACAGTATAATAGAATATTTCACAATTTACTATTGCCAGCCAAAAGTTCACGGGCAATTTTCACAGCATACTTGGCGGTACCAGGCGATGTAGTGACTCCATATCCACCATGGCCATAGTTATGCACCACTTTTTGGGTGCCACCATTGGACAAATGAAAGATCTCACTTTCGACGCGAACCTGCAAACATACATACGTAAATTTGTATGTAAGTAAGAAATTATTGCAAACAATTGGTCAGCATATACATATGTAAGTAAAATTGAAATAATATAAAATTCTCTAAGGATCTCACCACAGCACGATGTGGTCGCAGACCCACACATTCCCGGACTACTTCAGCGCGTCTCAAACTAGGCAGCATGCTATAGCAGCGTTCCTTAATCGCCATTGAATCATATTTGCACACATTTAAATTGTAACTGTCGTATTGTCGACAACCGCCCAGTGTAACGGTGTCGAAGCCAGGCAAAATGTAAGTATCATAGTCACCATAGAATGCTAGTTTGACCCAAGGTGCACGCACTTTCAACACTTGCCCTCGCAATGGAACGAGTTGTTGGTCATTACATAACTCTTTGGCACCCAATCCGGAGCAATTGAAGATGACATCGAAGTTTTGCTTTGTAATATCAGATAAAGAGTTGACGAGTTCGCGTTTGACTTGTCCACCTGCGGCAAGAAATCTGTTAAGGGAAAAGAAGTTGTGAAATACAAACTTTGTAATATAATATAATAAAATTTCTATGAACAAATATTAAAGTATCTTTGATGTGGAAACTTACTTTTTTGTAGCATACGGCAGGAAGAGTCGACATTCAGTGAGACATGTTGTAAAGAAGGAGCCATATTTCCAATCGCCTTGACACAGTTTCAATTCCTCCTTGGTGGCCTGGCGATAAACTGGAAGTAATCGCTCGACGAAATGATTCTGAACAAATGAGATAATACAAATTTAAGAGAAACATTATTTTACTCCGCTGCTCTATGAGAGCACGAAACACTTTGCGACAAACAGGTCTCGTAAAAATTTGGTATCATACGGGGCAACCACTTTTATAAAAAAAAGTACCATATCTCTTATTTGCTTCATGAGCTTGATAGCTGACATTTTTGCACATTTGAGATTTCGACCTAATGTTAAATAAACAACAAGCGAGCCTTCCGAAGGTGGGATAGCCTACTTTGGAATCGCCTTATGCTCTACTGTGCCTCACCATTACAATGCGATTTATTTTCTATGATCTTAGAATAAGTCTTTAATAACGAAAATTTACACTGAAGATGGCACAACGCCGAAACCGGTTTGTCTCCTAAACTTGACAAGGGATGACGGAAACTCGTTCCAACAAATATCGAGTCTTTAATACTTTAAAGTTTTAGAGCAAGTTCCAGCGAATGTTTCAGTATTTTTTTCTCCAGAAAATTGTGGTATGAGAGAAGTTAAGAAAATTAAACTAAAACTAGTAGATAGTACTTTCTACTTTAGAAATTTTTTTTTGTAACTTACGATCTTTTGGGGTTCCACGGGGAACAAGCAAACTTTCATTAAGGGATTTTTGCGACCAGAGTTTTGTAAATCAAGATATCTAAAGCGGTGTACAGGCAGAGTCTTAATTGAGGCAATTAGCAAATTGTCTTCATGTATTTTGAGTTGACAAAAGTTACTAATTGACTCAGCATAAACAATTTCCCCCAAATACAATTTTCAAAAAAGCTCTTTCATCGCTAAAAACGATCCGCGGCTCGATAATGCACTGCTCTTATCTTAAGTTACATACCCGCACGATCTTCGGTGAGGTGGAGGAGAATATATAACCAGAGAGCTGACAAACACCAGCAAGTGGAGCTTCCGTGGAGCGACGTATCTCATCCCAGTAGCGGAAGGAATCAGTGATCCATTGACTGTGAATTAAGAAGGCAATTGAATAGAGAATATTTTTCCTCAATATTTTGCAACATATTTACTGTGTAATCTCTGTGGTTGGACCTGCGAAACTGGTGCCAGGCCTAAAAATACCAGCTGCTACATAGCTGGTGGTGTCCTCATTAAAACGATCGGCTAGGATTGTGATTTGAGCATTTGGATAGTTCTGTTGCAATTCCAAAGCGGTTGTCAGACCAACAACACCACTACCCACGATACCAAAATGCATCCTGAATTTCACAATTAAACTGGCTTAGGAAAACTTTTACTTTAGAAATACTTTCAATAAATAATAAGCGATCACTTTGCAACTCAAAAGGCGAATAGCAAATGAATAATAAATAAACCAATGCGAATACCCAAGAGTATCTCATTTTTTGTGAAGCGACAAAGGCCTGCGACGCTTTTTGAGTTCCTCACATTTGTATGTACCTACATACATACATACATACATACATAAGATATGTATGTATAAACACTTATTGGTTTTAAATAGCTTATTTATCTGATGTATATTTATTGTTTTCAATTTGATAATAAATTCTCTTTTTCCTCTCTCTCTCTCTTCATGTGTATTTAAGTATTGCTGCTCTGAAATGAAACTCTGCAAAGTTCTTCATAGCCCAGCTGGAGGCTCTTATCAATACTCATTCGTATCTATGGATGTATGTATATGTATATGTATGTACATTTGTTTGTGTGTATACTTATCCGCAAATTTTTATTAAGTACTTTAGCAATCTAATCTAAAAAAATTATATTTCGATTTAAAAACGTATTTAATTTCTTTGTTCTTGAACATTTGTTTAATATTTAAGTGCAGCCAAACTGCACTTTAGGGTGGTTCAACTCTGTTATTGCATCTAAATAGAATTGTACGCTTTTCACTATCAACATTTTGATTGAGTAATTTCACATTCGTTTGGAATTATGTATGTACTTACAAAATTTCCACAATCGATTTTATTCATAAAATCTTGCATGGATCATTTTCATTATGTAAGAGTACGATAAGTGATTTGTTGGTTTGAGTAGATACAATATCTTTCCATAGCAGTTTTAGGTATATTTATGTATACTGCGTGCCAGAATTATAACGCCACCGCACACATTGCAAATTGCTATAATTTTTTTTTAAATTTCTTTTCCAATTGAAATACATTTACATAATTCTCTATCAATAACCAATTTTAAAATTTTCCGGTCTTTAACTTCTCTTAATGAATCTTTTTTTTAAAGAAAATTTTCGAAAATTATTTTGTATATACATATGTATGTATGTATGTAACTATAAGCTGCATACATAAGTGCTAAAAAACTTCGATTTGGAGAAATTATATAATGGAAATTGTCAGTAAAAATTTGTCAAAAATCAGTGGTAATTTTTAGGCATTTGAAACTTGCACTTTATTATATTAAAATTTAATGAGCTGGAAAGCTATGCTCGCAAAAAAATACATTTTCGAAATTTTGATGAAATCTTTGTTAAATTCGTGTATATTTTGTATAAAGTTTTGAAGAATAAAGTTTTTTTTTGGGGAACTTCAAACTGCTTACTCAAAAATTGGCTGAAATTATTTTCGCCCAGCAAAGCGACATCCTCAGCGACGTTCGGAGAACGAATGAATAGTCAACTTTAATTAGAAATTTCAATATCGAAAATAAAACAATCAATCAATGTTTTTGCCGTAATTACAATTTTTTTTTTAAAATAAATTTACTTACCTATATTTTATAGTAAAGTTTTGGGCTCAGTTTCAAAAAATTTGCACAATTTGTACAGTGATTTCAAAATTGAATGGGTGGTAGCCCATATCCACTAATGGCTGAAACACAATGCCGACGTAAGACGAACTTTTCGTGGCGAATGTTCGTCGTGATAAATAGAACACACCAACGTATATGAGAATGCGCACAACCAAAGCGCACGACGAAATTCGTCCGACGACTATTCGCGGCAATATATTTATTTCTATTGTCGTCGCTGGCAGCAGAGGCAAAATGTGAATCATTGCGACCATATGTTAAATATTCTAAGGTCTTAAGGTTTAGTTTTTTGTTAAAAAGTATTGATTCTGTTACTTGTAAAAATTTAACTTTAGTTAAAGCTATTTTCAACATTTTCTGTTTCTGTTAAATAGCCTTTTTCTCGATGTATTCATTCTATGTTGTAAAAGTTTTATCTGCTCAATATGGTCACTCTATCAGCTGACATACAACTTGGCATAATCAGCTGATTTCATTGTAGCCGTAATTATGTTTTAGTAGGCGAAATTTCTGGGCGAACGTCGCTGAGGATGTCGCTTTGCTGTGCGAAATTTCGACCGTACGTCGGCATTGTGTTTCAGTCATAAAGTTAAATGATTAAAAATAATTTAGCCAAATTTTTGAGTATCTACATATAAGAACTTTTGAATAGTTGCTTCCGTACAAAGTATGGGAGAAATACATTTTTACATGAGAAAACATTGTTACCTCTGAACACTCTGGTTTGTTAGTGAAAATGCAATTGATATTTTAAAGCAATTTAATAGAAAAATACTTAAATTAAAAGAGAAGAAACATTTTGCCAAAACATAGCGCTACTACTTTTATGCACGCGGCATACACTTATTTATTTTTTTTAAAGCCAGGTCTTTGGGGTCAGACGGCGTGCTGAAAACTAGAGATACTTACAACTGTATTTCCTTTGTGATTTAGTAAATTTTTTCATGTGTGAAATGTACTGCTGCATTGTGGAATATATATTATATTAATACTTTTTACTCTTAGTGTAAATATTATATATTTATAAGCATTTGTAAAAGATGTACCTAATTTCCTTTGCTACTTCAATTTTGATTGAAGTTCTTCAAGTTTTATTTTCTTTAAATTTTATTTATCATTAATCTTGTAACGGTAACACTGTAACGCCTCCGCAAACTAAAAGTTGTTACACATACGCACATAACTCTTACAAACATATGTATGTATATACGTTTAATAAAAATTTGCTTACACATTCATACCGTATGCTGGTACATACTTTAATGCGTTCGATTTGAAAATTATATAACTCAAGAAAAAACCCCTAAACTAATAAAAAAGAACCTTAGATCACGCGCGTTCACTTATATATACAAACAAAATACTCGTATACTATTTTATTTCCCTTTGCAATCAAATGTGGCACTTTATTCAAAACCCCCCAAAAAATAACAACAAACAGATAACGCTCCAATTCGCTCGTTGGCAATGGTTGACCAAATGGACGGAGAGACAGAGCAGAGCAGAGTGGCGCGTAAATGACTGGCGTGGAGCTTTTGACAGGTGTTTGATGGCGGTTGTCAAATATGACCCAGCCATATGTGTGTCTGCCTTCCAACTCATCCAGTACATTTTTACATATGTTACATACACATTTATGTATGTTTTCGTTGGTATAAATAATAGCCTACTATCAGGCGCTGGACGCTGATGCGATGAATACGACAATCAATTAAAGGAACGCGCTTGATAAACAAAGAAAGTTAGTAAGTGCAAGTAAATATTTTTGTATGTATGTATGTATGTGTAACTGATAAATTCGATATGAACGTACATACATCTAAGCAAAGTAAGTATCACATTTTTTTGCTTGTGTCACATTCACATGCCCGAAGTAGTACGAGTAAAACGTCTCAAAACAGACAAGTAGATATTCCAAGTTTGCTTGTCACCAGCAGGCAGTAGCGTGTTGCAGCAACTCAAGCGCGAATTTACGCATATTTTGCAATATTGTGTGTGGGCGTATAAATGTATGTATAAGTACATAAATACTGACATACAGACATATGTATGTATGTACATACATATGTAAATTGGAGTGGAATATGCGAATCAAGCGAATGATAAGAGAGTGAGCGCCAACGAGTGAGAAACTTGCCAACTGACAAAAGCAGAAGGCAGCTGAGCTGCAAACAAAATTGATAAGAATCAGCGTTGTTGGGGCACTGAGTTGGTGGCAGAGAGAGAGAGAGGGAGAGAGAATGGCACGCTTGCCTGCATACAAAAATGAAATGTATATAAAATCCAATGTACTCGTACATCTTTGGATAAGTATGAATTTAGGCAAGCATTTGTATACTTTAGATAGCTAATAAGGTTTGACTTGACTTTAAAATCATTTATGCAGATATACATCTTACGATTTCTACCAGTCTAGAAAATATATGCAGACTTGCTAGCTCGACTAAAACAGCTATTTTTGTATGTGGGTTGAATTGACTGGAGTTAAATATAACCGAGAGCATATAAGTCTCGAAATTTCTCTGAACGATTCCCGACATGGTAGACAAACTAGGTCCCGAAATGGTGTTGAAAGAAGCCTTCAGTAGTCTCGTAATGGATCAAAACTAGTCGCGAAATGATGTTGAAAATATTAAATGAACCAGTCCCGAAACGAGCCCGTACTAGTCCTGAAATAATACCGAAATGGTCTAAAAACGTCGAAAACTAGTCCCGAAATGTTACTGAAATAGTCGTGAAGTTGTCTGCAGGTTTCGAAATATTTCCAAACTAATCCCGACATTGTTCTAAACTAGCCCCGAAATGATCCTGAAATAGTTCCGATATAATTTTGAAATAGTCCTGAACAGGTCCGCATACAATCTCGAATCGCATCTAAAATGATTTTTAATTTGTCGCGAAGTGGTCATCATATAGTTCTGAACCGGGCTCGAAACTGTCCCGAAATGATCATGAAAGGTTCTGAAATAGCCCTGAACTATTTAATTTCTACACCTTAAAAACAGTTCTGCTGGCTTAATGAAAATTTTCTCCCTACCAACTACCCTAATCTGGTTGTTCTCACAGAAATGTTTTGCAGAAAACATATTCATACTAGGCGTTAAAATCAGTAAAAATCAGTTTAAGAATTAGCACGGACAACAACCAAACTGAGCGACTTCCGATGCGCCATCTACATGTGAACATCAATTGATACTTACGATTTTACAAGCTTAGAAAAACGGTTTTCACTACTTTTCGCAGTGTGCTTTTGGGTTTTAAAAACTTTTAAAAATGTAAAATTCACAAGAAGCAGTTAAAATTGCTCTACTGGGTTTACGCAAAATTTACGCGTACCGATAGCCAAGGCGTAGGCACATAAAATATGACATTTTTATCGACACGGTAGGGATCTTTATGTCATGCCTTGTGCAATAACTATTCACGTTGACATGAACTTTAAAAATTTTAACTTTTTCATTCATATGTATAAGTACATACATATATACATACATACATATGTAAATATGTATCTATATGCTAATGTATATGCCCTTATTTGTTTGTTGTTTCCCCATGTACAACCAAGTTTGAGTAAAACGCTGCCATTCATTGCTTGGTAAATGTCAGAAAGCAAGTCGGCGCATGCGCAAAACAACTTACTAAGTGATAACCAGAAAAGCATACAAACTCGCCGTTGCGGCAAATTGAAAGCTTAGCCTTTTTACGCGTATCATCGATTTTCACAAACAAGAAAGTCTAAAGTCAGCAATACAAGTTCGAACTCCCAATGAGACAGTAAACTGGGTCGTTGACAACGTAAATTAGTGGACAGCTGCAGAAAATCCAGAAGTTGCGTATACGCAGTGCACAACAACGGTCAAATCAATTTATGTAGTTAGATAAAAGATAAAAGAAAACGATAAACGCAAAACCACTAAGCACTGAAATTAAGTTCACAACAGTAATTGTGCAGAGTTGCTGTTGAGGGAAAATTATCAGAGACGAGCCGCATTTTAGCTATACGGACAGCAGACAGAGCAATTTGCCGCAAAAGCGAAAAGGGAGAAGCAAGAAAATCAGAAAACACATACAACAAACGCACAATTCGCCGCCAGACTGCTGCCCAGTGTCTTACAGCCATTTCGCAGGCGTTGGAGTAACGAATTTTTTCTTAGTATCCTTACGGAACGTGAAAAATTCAGTAGTCAACGCAAAAGAGGCAACAAACGTACGGAGTAATAGCATAGCAGTGAAGCTGAATAAAACAAGTGTTGAGTGTGCAATAAAAAAGAAAAAAAAACAAAATAACTGGAATAAGTGAAAAGCTGATAAAGCACTGATTGTAGGTGAAAAAATAAAATTTATTTATTAAATATTTTATTTGAAGTGGATGAAGTGGATTTTTCGGGCACAAAACGTGAAATTTAGGTTACTACGAAGCAAAAAGTAACACTTGCCATTTCACTTTGTTACACAAACAACAAAAGAAATAAGTATACTCAACGTTCTGTATGTACATATTTAGTACACTCTAGTGCAGCAGCTGGTAACGTCAAAAGATTACTTTATGTTCAACATTTATACGAGTTTGTGTGTGTATAAGTGTTTCACTAAGAATTAAGAACACTAATCGCACAACGCCAGTTGCTACTTTCCCAACAACAAGCCACAAGCCACAAGCACCTTCGTTAAAAACAACAACAACGACGAGTACAAGCCGCAGCTAGCAGAGAAAATAGGGCAGCTAAAAGCGCAGTAATAAAACGTAAAAGGTATAGTAGAACACTACTAAAAAAACACACACACACACACACACACAAAATAAATAAATTGTAAAGGCAGGTGCGGTTTATTAATGCAAAACTCAAGTGCGATGCAATCGATGAAGGCACAGAAAGACACATGGACTGACAGACGAACTGGCAAACAGACAAACAGACAGACGGACCATCCCACCGACGGATAGATTGCTAGGCAGAGTGTAATTGAAAGAGTAGATGTAGGCAGCCAGCTGTGAAGTGTAGAAATTCCAGCGCAGGACAATGCACGAAGACACAACACGCAATCAAGATTTTGTACACACAACAATTATACACCACCCACATAATAGAACATTTTCAACTACTTGTTTTAATTGTATTTAATTTAAATTTTTATTTTATTAAAAACTGTTCACTGGCTGACGAAAACTAGATAAATCCATTTTTCTGGTTTTTTTTTTTTACAAGATTATAACAATGAAACAAAATTTCGTCTAAGTAAAAAAAAATTTGATTTTTTTGAGTATGCAGTTTTGTAGTAGCCCATTTTATTTGAGTGAAAAAAAATGCAAAATTTTATGTGGCAATTTCATGGCGCTGTTTCAAAATGTCTTCTTATATTTAAAATCTCGTGCATGGTTAGCATGAAAAAAAAGATGCAGAAAATGGTCAGTGAACAAATTTGTTAAAATCAACGGTGTCATTTTGCACTCACATTAAAGCTATCACATTTTGTGGAATTAATTTTTGCGTAAGGTTTAAAAATTGAGTTTACATATGAGTCCGCGAGAGCAGAAGTAGCCTCACCCACATTTCTTGGGCTTGAGTATTTAAAACCGCTTTAAATATGATAAATTAAAAATGTTGTTTTTTCTGTCACTATTACAAAATAAATATTTTAATCAATTGTGAAACTAATTTAAATCCTATTTTAAGTAGTAGTGAAGTACAAAAAACTAATTTCAACTCGAGCTATTTTGTTCTCATTGCCTAATAAATGAGTTTGTTAGAGAAAAATTTATATTTCGATAGAAAACCAAAAATTACAAATTACTTGTAAATGAAAAAAAAAATAAAAAGCCAAAAATCTTGGGTTGGTGCCGCATGATTACGATAAGCAGTATATAAACATTTTATATAAATGCACAAACACATCGACTGTACAATATTTGCAGCCTACAGCTACCGCGCATACAAAAAAACACACACACACACTTACCAACTTGCACATGCTCATATTTGTATTCCAACCAAACCCTGCCAAATTCAACTCTCCGCCAACGCTCCGGCAGTCATCGCACCAGCTACCAAGCCAGCAAGCATGCGACCCTGTGACCAACCCACCTGCCTGACTTCCTTGTCGCTATTTTTAGATGAAGAAAAAAATTATCGATTCACTTACAACTAAGTATCTACATTTGTATGTAGTTGTGGGCAAGTAAATGGAGCTGGTTGAAAGAAATGCGAGTAATAAAAAAAGGAAACAAAAAATTGAAAATTGAAATAATTCATTGTCCTAGCGAAGAAAATCACATCTCTATAAACGAGTACATGTTTACGTAGACATATGTACATACTAGTATATGTGCGTGTATATGTGTGTTAAAGTAATGCTCCGTATGTTAGCGGGCAGCTGCGGCAATGTAAGATTTTACGAGGCGTTTATTTATTGCAATGCGACGCGTTTAAGTCTGAACGAATGACCAGCGCAAATAATTGGTGGATACATATAAAAACGCATGCAATAGCTCTTATATAAACTTGTATGTATGTGTGTGTGTGTGTGTGTGAATGTGTGTAATTAGCATTTACTGATGCATGCAGCACACACGCATACACTCATACATCATACATTAATGTGTGACCATTTCAATTTCCATCTTAAATGAAATATTTACGCAGAGGCACACAAACACACAGAAAAAATGTATGCGCCTGAATGTAGGCTACAAAAAAAAACAAGAACTAAAAGCAAAAGCGAGAAATTACTTTTCGCGCAAGCAAAGAACATAAATGTATAAGAAGGCAGATTCACTCGTTGCTAATAATAACTTGCTGTCCCTTCTTATACATTTATGTTCTGCCACACCAAATTTGAATTGAAAAAACGGAAAATTAGGAAGAAAATAGTGAGCCAATTAGCTTAGAAACCAAAATTTTAAAACTAACAGTTATGAAGAGTTCTTGACAATTTACGGCATTCGTTTTTAAATGTGTTTTAGTCGTGTGATATATTTTATATCTAACAATAGGGATTTTATTAGAAATATACATATTTAACTTTCGTTTTTACGAGCCAAAAAAAAAAAATATAAAAATATGAAAGAAAGATATTTACTTTCTGCTTTAATTCACGATCGTTCATTATACTTAACTGCAGTTAGTAGTGTTACAATCAATTAAAAATCATCTTCGTTTGTCGAGGTGCTTGTTTGTTAGCTTCATTTTTATAGTATTTAAATGATTTGAGCAGTTTAGAGCTTGAGGAACGTTGAAAACAAGATTGAAATTCTGAAAATTTGGCTTATTACACATTTAGTTACTATGAAATTTACGAAACTCAATAAAAATATTGCCGCAACTTGGTAAGTTTTTGTTTTTATTATAATAAACAACAACATTTCGTTTATAAAACGCTTGAATGTAAGAATAATAAAGTCGAACGGAACCTTCACAATTCATTATAATTTTTTAGTTTCCAATACTTTCAAAACTTTGCAAACAATTTAAAAATCAATCATGCACGTGATTTGTGCCGAAAAATATGTTTCAACTTATCTTGGTTTTTTTGTAGGTACAAATTTATGAACGCGAAAATAAATACACATTTTTTAAGTGGTTTCGATGAATGATTTTGGAATATTTTTTATTTTTAAATATTCTTGAGTAGAGACAAATTTCAATATACAAAATAAAAAATATAAATGACAAAAAAACATTAATTTAAAATATCACCACAAGCCAGGATTTGTACACACACACTGTGTTACCCGATGAACAGCCACAATTGTGCACAATTTCTATTCACCAGCCACCTCCACATCAACGCCACACCACACATCTTCACGCCACTTGTTGTGTTAGCTAATAGTAAATTATTTTCGTATTCTTATTCCAGTTGACTGAATTCGCACTTCCATTTGGCATAAGCAAGCGCTTAAGCGCCTATAAACTCACTACACTTAATTGTAACTAGTTGCCAGTTCACATCGCTATACGCCATCGTCATTACTATCGTCAGTTGTGTGCGCGAAAATATACTAACTTTCGCTCATTGTATTTACATACATATACATATATATATATTTATATATAGTATATACTACTACTATATTGTAGATATTTGCATATTAGACGCAATTAATCGCGTCATAAAGCGCACAAACGCCAAAAAGCAACCAAATACAACGCTAAGGTGACAATTATTTTACGTACAACATACATATATATATACTATATGTATATATATGCACATATATATAGCTGGTGAAACACGCAATAAGTAATTAACTATAATAACAACAACCCGCATCGCTAATCGCAAACGTTACAGCTACAGCTTGAATTTTATTTTTGCGCCTAATTTACTTAAAGCGGCTTCAAAATACACATACAAACGAATGTAAGTAGTCAGCTATTCGCTCATAATTTTTAATGCTTAAATATTTATTTCTCGTTTATTTATATATGTTTGTAACTATGTAGCATATATCAATTTATATAAAATAAATGTGTATTTATTTATAAATAGTATTTTTAACGTTTTTAGCTAATTTAAGTACTTTAATATTTATTTGACAGTTTTTACGAAGAAACTTTAATTTAAAATATTAAAAAATACCCAGCAAATATAAACGCTTTCCGGATAATATAAAATGATGCACAAATTGAAAACAAATACTCAGTCGATTTATTCTTTAAAAATTTTTATGGAACTATAAGAGCCCCAAAAGTCAGCACATCGCTGTGAAAAATGTTACTTTAAGTATTATCAGTTTATAATTTGTATGTTGGAAGTTTTATCGACTACCGTCGAATTAAAATAATTACTTTCTCCTCCAAAATAAAATTTGCAAAGTCGAAATGTTTTGTTCACAAAAATGTTTCCAACAAAAAAAAAATTTAATTAAACGTTGCACATTAAAATTTTCATCCAATTTTTCTTTTAATTTTTCAATTCACACGACTTTCGATTTTTTTTTGCTCATAAATAACAGAACAAAAAATTTCGCTCATGAAAATCCTAAATATTTTATGCGGAAAGTTCGACAAATTCAGAAAACCCCATAAGTTTATACTGTTTATGTTGTTTAAATATTGAATACTAAAATATTTTTTAAAATGAAATTTCATTTAGAAAACAAAGTCCTCTTTTACTGTCACTTCACAACTGATATGGTGTAGATGAAGAGTATTTTTTGATCCTCCGAAGGGAAATTCAGCTTTAAAAAGACGAGGTTCAACAAAGTTTGCCTTATTATTCAGTGAAATCTGAAATGGAATGACTGAAGAACGTTCAACAGTTTTATAAAGGCAAATGCAGTTTCGAAAAGGGAAGACGGAATTCCCTTAAACAAGGCAAATTATAGAGATGCTTCTTGTTTACGATCACTCAACAAAAAATTACTGATTGAAAAAAATTTATAGATATCTATTAGTTGGAATGTGTAGAGTATTCGTACTTATGTATTTCAAATGCAAGAGAGAAAAATTTGAAAAAAGAGTATAATAAAAAGGTGTCTGCAAGTAAAGTCTAATGGAACTTTTGTGGAAAAAGTAGATGCTCTTTTTAAGGAGTACAATGTACCAATTTTTCTTAAAAAGTTTTGTGTTAAAACTTTAAAATTAGACAGTGATAGAATTTGAGAATAATACATCAAGTCTTTTTTTAATATAAATGATGCATCAACGTTTGCTGGGTATTAGCAAATTCATAATGCTTTTGTATAATTTATTATTTGTAACACTTAGCGCTTATAGCTACCAACATAGTATGTTTATACATACTAACTTATATGTTTTTAGTAATATAGAATGCGTATTTATTATGTTCTGTTTGTGTGCGTGTATGTGTGACGTTTTGTTTTCGAAAGATTAATGAGCTTTGTCGCCATGTTGTCTTTAAATAATTACTCCTCCTTGCCGGAGAGTCTGCGCTATAGAAATCATTACTGCCTATGTGTTTGTGCATTATGAGTGTATGAGTTTAATGTGGCCGAAACCTTTAACATGATTACTAGCCATGGGAATAATTAGCTTGGCATATTAAATTATAAACATGTTTTGTACCAACAAATTACAAGTCAAGCTAAATTTTTTCCAACACAGTCAATTATCAAATTATCACTTTTTGTGTGAAAGTCCACAATTCAAAATGACATTTCTTTAATTTGGTTAATATTAATTCAACGACACAGCACGCAGTCGACGTCGTTCATTGTAATTATTGTAACGCAATTGATTTTAATCTGAAAGAAGGTGAAAATTGTCAGGAAGGGTTATAGAATGCAAAACAAGCTAGTAACTTAACTCAAATGGGTATCTCAAAGCACGCCGAAAGTGACAGTGAATTAAATCGATTAACAAATTAATAACAAGCTCGACGTAAGCAATATTAATCAAGCACTGAAAATCAGAAGATAGAGTAACACTTGGCTAAATGGCTTGATATTATTTTTCAAAGAGAGAAAAGTATTTTAGATCAAAGAGTTCTACGTATTTTTTGCTGAAAATGCTGAAAAGAATGTAAGGCATGCACATGAAATTAATTTTAGAAGGACAAAAATTACACTGGTCAACACTAGTCTTGTTTCCTTCATTTTTTTTCTGTTATTGGGTATTTCTATGATCCTGACTATAAAAAAAAAACAGGGAGATTGCTAACAGCTTTACTTTTTGAAAGATACAGTTTAACTATTTTAACAAAAAATACAGAATGTTAACAAAATTTCTATTGCATTTTATGAAATGATCTTTTACGAGATTTCCATGAATGAATGACTTTAGGTAGATTTCGTTGCAAATTCCAGCAGTAGTCTGCCATCATATGTGAGTCCCACCGCCCCTGATAACGCTCTTCCATTGTCCGAAGATCCTGATGGCATCGTTCACCTTGCTCCTCACTAAAATCACCCAGATTTTGTGGAAATCGGTCTAAATGCGAGTGCAGGAAGTGGATTTTTATGCTCATGTTGCACCCTAGCTTTTGCAAGTTCGATAGCATGGACTCAACAAGCGATCGTCAGATTTCTTTTTGCCTAGGAAATTACTCATGACCAAAGCTTGGGATTCGACTTTAGTCATTGATTTCACAAAATTAGGATCTTTCACGAGTTGCCTGATATGTGGCTCACCAAAAATAACAGCTTTAAAATTTTCTATACTAAATCCTGGAAACTTGCGTGAAAGAAAATTGAAATATTCGCCACAAGCGCTTTCACAAACTGTTTCATTATGACAAGTTTAATATGAAGTCGTGGAAGTATGATGCGGTCCGGGCTAACTAAAGGCAAGTTTATAACATTTTTGGTACCAACTTTTAGCTCTTCCCGCACTGGCCAAACTTTTTGTGACCAATGGTGTTGTTTGTCACGACTGTTCCAGAGACACATGAAACAAGGGAAATTCGTGTATGCCCCTTGATGGCCTAAAAGAATGTTAACCATTTTCAGATCAACACAAATAACCCATTTGTGATCTATGTAGATACTTAATTTTTTCCATAACCTTAAAAACATTTGCGTATTCTTCTTTTAAATTCACCGTCAAGTTATAGGTCCGTACTTATTTCCGTTATGAAGCAAAACAAACTTTAAACTTATTTTGCTGCTATCCATGAAAACACGCCAATCACTAGGTTGGTACTTTTTTAATCCCATCTGTTGCAAAATACCACCAAAAACGTTACATAAATCTAAACCCTTCTCTTGAGAAAAATACGGTAATAGCTTTTTTTTTATAAAATATTGATGATACGCAGTTTTTATAAAATCCGTTATAGGTTTTCAATATTTTACAAATACATATTCACCACACAACATCTTCTTGACGAAGCTACATATATCGAAATAAACAACAAAATATATGAAATAGTCCAATAAAAAACGCAAATTTAAGTAAAAATAGTAAATGTGGCTAGTTAGCTGTAACTCAAAAACAAAAGCTGTTAGAGAAAAATTGTTGCGATATTTAAAACAATACGTGTAAATTTGATATAGAAACAAAAAAAAAAAAATCACAGGAAACAAAAATTTTATTGATTTTTGTTGGCCATTGTTATCGACTGTTGTATGCAAGTGATTTCTGATTCCATACACAAATTTATTGAGCTGATGCTCACACTCATAATAGCAATCAGTTGTTAAAAGCAAAGTTTTATCTTCGCTCCATTAGGTGGTGGTTGTGAGCAATATTTCACTGGAGTACAAAAACGGAGTTGCATGTTTAGATGTTGTAGTAGTAGCAGTATCAGCTATTTTCTTGAAAAGTCCTAAGGAAGCCAATCCAAAAGAACTATAACTACTGCGTGAGTCCAATGTATGAGTTGGGTCTAAGTTCATCTTGCCTTAGCCTCTCATCGACTCCATCGCTATTTTTATATTTGTGTATTTGGTTCAGAGATCGCACGGTTATTTCGCTCTTTGAATACGGATACGAGTATAAAGGATATATAGTATACCTGAGCTGATGATGACTTCGTCAAGCAGTTTGCCTCTTATTTCCATATCAACAGAGAATGGGAGCGACCTGAGGAAGATCGCTACCTCTGTTCGATTAATTTGCATTCACGACCGCCAAAAAGGTCTCTCAACTCCGTGTGAATCCTTAAAGCCTTGCGGCAATTCTCAATATCTGTCGTAAACTCATCAAACTCAGGCTCGAGATCATGTAGATATAAAATGTTTATCCGGTTTAAGAGACAACTCACCTACAGAGAGCTTATGTCTCGGAACTTCCCCAAGACACTGATTTTTTTGGCTTATCCTTACAATATCATTAAGATCTATTGCATGACTTTAGAATACTTCTTAAAATACCATCAAATCAGTTTTGGAGTTGTGTTGTCTTCGGAGCTACATAGTTGTTGACCTCTCACACTGAAGACCTCTGACACTGAAAACGCTTGAAAATCGGCTTACTCATCAGCAAGTACATTGCGAGTACTTATTCGAAATCACTGCACTCCTAATTATGTCACCATGAAAACAAAATATCACGTAGTTCCTGCAAAACCGAAATGATTACAATAAAAATGCAGATGGCGGCGGCGGTAGTAGTCACGTTAAGCTGTTGAAATTGAGATGAGGCTATGCGAAGGGTCAAAGCACACACAAAAAACCAACATGAATTTGTGGCTTCATGGCATTGTTTTTGTTGCTTTTTAAAAACATATACATACATACACAGACGAATTGTTAATGCCACTGTAAGTGGTTAAATGGTAAAATTCGGAAAATGGAACGACAAATTGTCAGACGCCAAAATACAAAACTGTCAAAGTAACAGCAAACAGCGCTGAAGGAACAAACAAATTAGCACAACAGCGACAACCACACCAACAATATGGCTAAACAGCACACACACATACATACAGATATACTTTTAATGGGACAGTGACGGCAGTAAAATTCCGAAATTGCGACATCAAAGTAAGAGATGAGTTGGTTATTTGTACACATACATAAACTCGAATATGTACATATGTATGAATGTATTACGGCAATGAGGTCTCCTACAGCATAGCACGATTCGAGTTGTGAGGAGAGTATAAATTTTCGAATTAAGCGTTTTAAAGCACAGCAACAAAAATCGATTTAAAGAAAGGAAAAATAAATGTGAGCAGCATGGATGACAGTAAGGCGAACCTTAGGGAAAATTAAACAAACACAATAAAGCAGCTGGAAATTTTTGATATAGTTTGGGAAACATATACAAATACTAATTTACGATTGTTTGTGCACTATCTACATATTTACGAAGAAATAGAGCCAAAATTTAGATTTCTCAATAAAGAATTTTAAAGTTAATGCATTTAATTTGTTTGGTTGGTTGTTTGTTGAACAGCTGTGTTGTCTGGGCTACAGTCAAAGAACCAATTAGCTCTTGAAATGACATCACCCTCAAATCATATTCAGATTTGCTGAAGAATCTGCTTGTGCTATTTATTGTACTTCTTAAGATCTCTTTGAGATCTTTCGGTAAGAATTTTTGTGAATTTTGTCTCTTTCATGCCAGAGTTGGATACTCAAAGCGATAGTGAAGTACCATACTATTATTTGGCTTGCAGCTCTTTCAACACGTATTATATGGCAGACTCAACTTCAATTGGCTGTGCTGTATTTTATATGAGAAGTGCAAATATAATAGCCGACAAAATTTAACCTTTACTAATTTACTTTTCTATATTTACAATGCTTTTCATGTGTGAAATTCTTTTATGTAATTTAAAAAAGAAACTTTGTTCAGAATAAACGATCAATTAAAAATTTGTATAGCCTTTTAATTCAAATTTAAAACATTTTTAATAAAGTCTTCTAAAAAATCTTGTTATGCAGTTTTGCAGACAAACAATAATTTAACAACGCATGAATGAAATCAGCAAACAATTTTGGTTTATAACAGGAAAAATTGAGGAAGTATTAAATCACTAACCAAACAGTTGTAACAAATCTTTTGAAACGGTCCTGTTCGAAGATAATTGTGTTTAAAATTAAAAACATTTGTTTTACTGTTTTTTTGAGCAGGGAGGAGTTAGGGGCCGGCAATTCCTCTTGAATTCCACGGCAACGGGGATCGAGGAAATAGGAAGCCGATCTTCTGAAGATTTAAGATCTTTTAATCAATGACCTGAATGCCGTCTTGCAAATAAAAAATACACAATTTTCAACTTAACTTGGGGCTTGCAGATGGCAAGCAATTTATTTTCTATTATAAAAAACACTGCTGAAAATAAAGTGGGGTTATATATATCTAGTAAATGCAAACCTTTATGTGTGATTACGGGGGCGTCTCTTCACAAAGTGAAAGAGCGCTGGGTTTTCGCAAAAGGCGAAACCCATCGTACGGTACGGGTAACAGGACTCGAGAAAAGGGAGAGAAAGTAACGAGTCCCTGTTCCCGTACTATCACAGCGACATCTGCAAGTGGAGTTAATAATAATTCACAATGGCAGAATACATTGTGAATGCTGAAACAGCTGGCGTAAACACTGTTGAAATACTACCGCCATGCGTTGCTTCACATCAATTTTTCTTCAATCATCGGTGAAGCTGCAGTCTTCTTTTTTTCAGATTTCAAAAACCGAAATTCGGCTATATCTCGAAAATGATTTATCCGTTTTTCATTCTAATTTCATATTTGGATTCAGCATAAAATTTTGATTAAAACTGATATGTATAAGGGTTAGACTATTTATTTGTCGATTTATGTACATTTCAGTTTTTCTAAAACCCATCCCGATCACATAAAAATCAAGTTCCGGAACCTCTAAATTCATTTTAGACCCATGTCGTAGAAAATTTTTTGTTCAAAATAATAAGAAGAATCGTTATTTTGACGTCGTGATATAGGTTGCAAAATCGCCCCAGCCTAATATACCTACATTTTTATATAAGTGTATAGAGTTATGAACAAATTATTTTTATTTAAAGCATAATTTACTTTTATTTTCAAATATACGAGTATTATGCCAACTTATTGGTTCGATTTAATGAAGACTTGAAAAAAAACGAGCGCATTTGTTCAAGAAAAAAGTTCTTTTTCACCAGTACAATGTAAGGGTGCACACAAGTGTAGTTTTAATGGCAAAAATCCATGAATTGCGAAACGAATTACTCCCTCTTCCACCCTATTCGCCGGATTTAGCCCCCAGTGACTATTTTTTATGAAGAAATGGCTCGGCGGAAAGTGATTTGACTCCAACGATAAAATCATCTTACAAACAAATGCCCTCGACAAATCTTATTTTTTTGAAGAGTTAAAAAAATTGGAGAAACGTTGGACAAAGTGTACTGAACTCAAAGGAGACTATTCGTATGTTGAAAAATAAAATATTTGTTTATCTAAAAATTTGTGTTTCATTCAAAAAGTCACGAACTTATTGACGCGTCCTCGTATAACAACTTTATTATAATTGCACAAATATCATAAAAAATGACAACATCCATTATATCAATTATTACTCTACACGTTACAAAAAAAAAACAAAAATAGTTTAATGATCAGTCATAGCACGCAAATAGTCTACATACGAGTATATTCATGAATATATAACGACAATAAATGAAGTTCAAAAATCGATATTTCCAGCGTTTTGATTAACGAACAGATTGGTTGGATACAAAGATAACACAAAGTGAAAAAATTAATGAAATAGTGATCGGCGGGCCAACTCAATATATGGCAAAAAAAAAAAAAACAACCAAAAGGGTGAGTGTAGGTGGATGGTGCACGCTGTTGTTGTCGGTTGGCAACGTGCAAACTTTTGCTATTGCTATTATTCCAACTCTGCTCGCAGGCCACTTGCTATCAATTCATACTCGTTAGTGACAACAAAATTTGATTTTCCTTTATTTTTTTTTTTTGTGTGTGAAGCGATTTTGTATCACTGATTCGTACATTTTTTCGTGTGTCCATATTGATGACGTTGCTTTCGAAGTTAATTTGTCTTCGCTTATCTTGTTTATATACATCGCATTGCATGAGGCTAGTCCCAAATATAGAATCGGTTTTTGTATGCGTAAAACCGTATTTGGGTATAACAATGAAATAAAAGTCTATTTGTTTTTTATCAGATAGAAAAAAGAAAAAAAAATTATTTCGAATCCGTTAATGAGTCTGTCTTGCTTTGAAAATTATAATAAAATTGCATATTTATTAAACTGAGGTTCATATTTCCGAAATATTAGAAAACTGATTACTTTCCTTGTATTTCTGGTCAAAGTATCCAAACTGTTTATGACTTAATTTACTTTGATTATTTCGTATCTGGTAGCAAACATTTTTTCCTTGGTAATATTAATTGAAACACTTTAATTTAACATCAACTCCAAACTATCATGTTTCACTGCTAGTTTTATTGTTTTGAATAGATGAAGCGATTATTTGGAAATATTTTTGACTTTTAGTTGTATTTTATTTAGCTTGCAAAAGTATTTAGCTCTTAATCGATTCTGTTAAATATTGGAAACAAGCAGATGGCAAGAATATTTAAAAATAATTGTGTATAAATATACAAAAGTTGTATTGTTCTATTTGATACCAATATTGAACACTTATTTATATTTTTATGCCTTTATCAAAAAGCGTTCCTAACACAGTACAACACATGATTTGCCAACTTAATTCTGAGAACTGTATGTGAAATTAGACCCAAAAAGAATAATTTCTGCATCATTCGTTTTGTCTTCTTACCTGCCGAAATATTTTTAATATCGATTTGAAGTTAGTACTATCGTATAGGGGAATTTATCACGTTTTAGGCCCTGTTGTTTGACATAGCTCGACAGCCACTAGCCCGATTTAGTTGAAATAAATTTTAAAAAATTTAGAATTACAAAATTTAGAATTACAATTGTTTTGCAACTTTTTTTTTTTTTTTTTTTTCAGCCTATGTTTTTTAAAATTTAGAATGTTTGTCTCAGGAAAAATCAAAAGGGATGGACGCACAGTGCTTCGTCGGTGGACAAAATCTAAATTTTCTTGTGAGAGAACCTCAATAAGATGATTATAATTTAGAAGAAAATTGTTAAGGCCATTTGCTGTGAGTTTCTATTTATCATTTCATTAGATCTCCAAACAAAGAGATTATGTTAAAACTAACAATTAAATAATTGGTCACAGCAAGGATGGAGTAAAAAATATTGTCAATTTGTAAATCATTTTAAAAGCTAATCCTCATGCAAAGAGATGCTTTTTGTAAAAGCAAAAAAAAAAATTTTTTTTAAATTAATCACTATGGAACTTTAGGCTTTTGCCTTGAAAGGAGTCAATTTTTAATATTTTCCGATGACATTATATTAGTTGCCAAAATTTCGCAAAAAGTTAGTGTTATTGAAAGCTCGTCGACTAGTTTAAAATAAAAATAAAAATTATCACTTTGATTATTATTAAGTATTTTGGATTTTGATTAAATAATTAAATTATCATTTATTCATATTTTTTTTTACCAGCTAGTGCTTATTTATTCAAGTTCCGAATTTCTCTGTATTAAGTCCACTCCTCTATTTTTGCCCATAATTTGCATGGAACACTGTGCGGCGGTGCGAAAATAGAAAAACTTAATGTGAATTTATTAAATGATTAAATGCGAGCTCGTTATACTGTTTTTTCGAGTACGTTAATTTCGAATTGAATTTAAGGCGGAGCGTCGCAGCAAGCAGAAATAGAAACCGGAGCAGAAACCTTATCTAAAGGTCGACGATTTTTGTTGTCGGAAACAGAAATAAAAACTTCGTTCCACTCAACTAAATCTAAAAATTTTTCTTCGTCTTCTGGATGTAATTTTGGTAATTATTAAAATATAAAAATATCTGAAGTGAAAATAAAACTCGCACCAAAGAAATGAGCGTAAAAAGGGAATCTTTGACATTTCTTCTGTCACCAGCAACAAAAAAACTCAAAAGCACTTTTATATTAATTTAGTTAATGCATTTCCTGTTGATGACGGCGCCAGAAAAGCTGACTCCTGTTTCTGTTTCTGTCCTAGCGGCACCAAGTCTTTATTTTGATTTACATTCGAATACTAAGATGGTAGTTCTAAATATAGTTTTGGTGTATAACATTTTTTCCACTATATTTTATTAACATATAGCAAACATTTGTCTCGTATTTTATTTACTGAATGTTTATGTACAAAATGTAAATCCGTACTTGTTGAAGCTATTGTTTAATGATTGCCGCAATTGAAGGTCATCCGAAGGGATCACTCTTCATACATCTTGACAGTTCTACTAAGCCACATTGCATACAAAAGCTGTAGCAATTTCTTCTATTTACCAACTGTCTAAGTACTCTTATATTTACATACCAAACAAAGCATATATATGTGTGTGGGTGTGTGAGCTTGTTTTATAAGCGCCTGCTAGAAAAGCAAATTAGGTCAGCTACTTGGTGGCTTGTGAACTGTAGCAACATGAAATGCTCTTATATTTCCAAAGCTTGTACGCATTTTCAAGATATTTTGTAAGATGAATAAGGATATACGAGCATCCTTTCTTGTCCAACTTTAACGGTAAGATACGAGTATTTGTATACAAGTGTGTATGTGTGTGCAATGCTAATGCTTTGTATGCGAATGTCAATTACTTCCTATATTTTATATTTTATGCTTATTAGGCTTTTGTGTACAATTTACAGCTACGCATAGCAATATTTTATATCATTGGCCAACAAAGGAATGCTTTTTATTTATTTTTAAAAAGCGACGTTGCGTATACGCAACAAAAATGTATAAATGCTATCTACTACATGGTATCTACTTGCACATTCTCGGGCATTTATGTTCAAAATGTTATAAAATGAAAGTCGTTATTTTAAGCGTTAACTTATATGTGTATATAAAACGTTAAAATTGATGACAGCACGAAACTGAACGTTAGGAAAAAAGTAAGAAAAGGCCGTGTCTTAAATTTTTTAAATCTTGTGAACCAAAATATATTAAAATATTTATAAGCTGGTGTCATTTAACGCATTTTCATTTTTGACTGCCAATATTTATTTTAATTCTGATTCTTCTGTACTAGTATAACATGAGTTTTGCTATATATCTTCTCATAACATTTTATTTAAAAGTATTACTTTTTTGAGTTACTAAATAATGTGGATAGCTATCATTTAACCTTATCGGCAAAAAACCTCTTTCCAAGGAATTTTTAGAGTTTTCTTGATTATGCAGTTTGACTATGTAGTCCATACAATTATATTACAACAAAGTGCAAATTTTGAGAGTTTGCTGCGTTCTTGAGTCTATTTTATAGGGACGAAAAAGTGGAAATATAACATTAAAGCAATTGTTGAAAATAAGTGACACAAAACTGTAAACTATAAAAAAAAGTAAACTTTTTTTAAACTCGAAATTTTAATGATATTTTCTCATATACCAGTCCAAAACAAATCTGTATTTTTAAAACCATTAAACGGATATTAAAGCTAATTATTTTGAATTCAGCTTACATTACTCATTTGGGAACGACTCTTTTTGACTTAAAATATATTTCTAGCATGAAGAAATAAAAAAGTAAGATCATAGAGGTGAAACTTTCGTATCTTTACCGTTGCATTTAAGATAGAAATGATTCAGATTGTCAATGCCATGAAAAATACTTTCATTTCCATCTGAATGGAAGCCTGCTGACAACCAAAAAGGGAAACCTCCTGTATACATATATTTGCTGATGTTTATTAAAAGTTATACACGCGAGTGCAGTTAATGTTTATGCACAAACTTTTATATTTTTGCTTGACTCAGCATAGCATGCAATAAGATGTTATTAAAAAAAATCAAAAAAAAAATATATATAAGCAGTACCATCGCATGCCGGGTTTTTAGCTTTTTGCGTAAAGAATATTTCAACTTTCTCACAAACTTTAAAATCAAATTTTATTTGCGCACTCATTGGAAAGATTCAAATAAACTCAATTATATTTAAGTCAGCGAAAGTGTACTTGAAAAGTTGAAAATTAAGGAAAAGGTTACACGCGCGCAGGGATGAAAATTACGAATATGTATATATACGCGTTTGTATGTACATATGTATGTACATGCAAAACATGAACATCAATTTTTTCTTTAGATCTCCAAGTAAATTTAGATATAGAGAAATACACATTTAAGGAGAATGGAAAAGTTCGGCAAGCGCACGATAGGGAAAAATCAAGGCGCCTACTAATGTCTTGCGGCCAGGCTGTTGTTGCGCAACAACAGCAACAGCAACAACAACTAAAATTCTGTGTGAGCTAACACACATTATTATGTAAATTTTCACACATGCGAATATGTGTGTGTGTGTGTATGCGTGTGTATACAGTCGTTGCACATTCAAGCTGCACTCGGCTATTTGTTGACAGTCAACCCAATTAATGCTTCTCTGCGCGCCATAAACGAAGATGACATCAACAAAATGCATGAGCACACAGCAAGTGCTGGCATACATACATACAAACATACATACACAGACATAGTTTACAATTGCTCTCAATTACTTTTTTGGATATATGCATATACATATATGTACATACATATTGAGGTAAATATATAAACCCTGTAAGAAAAGGCGCCGAATTTTAGTTTCGTATATTTAAAATCGATATGTGTGGAAGAGAGCAAAAGTGTCCGATAATATATTGATTTGAGATATTTCAAATGATTTTCTTTCGATAGCTTATATTGTCTCAACGATAAAAAATAGAGTATCGAAAATCTTTTCGTTATGGTTTCGTTAGCTTTAATGTTTTTATTACAAATATTGTATTCATTTTGTATATCAATGTCATTTGCTTGTGCAAATAATATCGCTATCGATGCTATTAAAATTTCGACTATCGAAATTGTGTATTCATACATATATTTAATTGGGCTTGTCGTTTTTGTTACAATTATTACTATCATTTTATCGAAAGTCTGTTGAAATATTTCATTATGTTTGCCAATTTGGTTACCTTAATATTTTTATTTTATCTATCGATTTGGTTTGCCCTTATTAAAGATATTGTGATCGATTTGAACTTGGCCAAATTCGTACTTTCATTGATGGATCGCAGTGATTATCGATAGCACTGTTTATGCCATAATCGATATTGTTATCGACACTCTTTAAATTTGAATTTTTTTTGTTTGTTTTATATCGTAAAATGAAAAAGGCTTATGTTGTTCTTATTGTTGTTTTGACACCAAATAATATTCACCTTAAAGCTTAATCTCTTTTAACGCACTCCTTCGTTCGTTAGCTTTTCCCTGCTGGGTATTGCAAATGTTTCAGGGAACACATTGCTGTCAACCGTGCAACCTTTGTGGATAGCTGTACCTAAACAACAACAATAAAAAAAATGTAGGTTGCGGTGCTCAGAAGTGCAGAGGTGGCGTAATAACCGGAAATGTACATACATATAGTCGTCTGTAGGCACAACACACAGGGTATGACTTTTTAACGGATGAAGCGAGTAAAAGCATGAATGCCTTTGCAAGTGATATTCTGTGTCACATTTGACTGACGTGTTCCTGCGTGGCGAATGAAACAAAGAAAATGGAAATTTTTAAGGATACTCGCATATAAAGGGTGTACGAAATGTGCACTTATGATATGTTTAATATCAATAAATTGATGTTTCCAGTTTTGAAAAAAAAAAAAACTTGCTCAGCCCTTCTTACGAAGAACATTGCAAATGTTTTACATTGATTAATCCGCTTATTTTATGGTCATGATCTCTGCTAGCAATAAGCATTATTTAAGTATAAAATTAAAAAGTCAAAATCACAGCTGTCAACTGCAAATTTCTGCAAACGGGATTGGTATAGACGAAAATGGTTGTGGAGTAATATTCCCTTTCTGCTCATCATGCTGAATTCATCACAACTAAACTTACCACAACTCAATTAACCACACAGGATCTTACCACACCAAAATACACCATACCAAAACACACCACACAAAAACTCACCACACATAAACTTACCACACCAAAACTCACCATACCAAAACTCACCATATCAAAACTCACCACACTAAACCAATTATAGTTAAATACAAGCAAGTTTCCAAATCTGTACAAAATTAAAGACAACCCACTTAAACTGTTCTCAGTGGAACGCTTAAGGAATTCATTAATGTAGGAATGGTGGCTAAGTGTAAATGTGTTCACCATAAAAAATGAATGCCAACTACCAAAGTTTGCAAGCCAAACGATGAAAGCTCCTGAAACCAAACAGATAAAAGAACATATTACGCTTATCCCTATTTGCGAATATGAGAAGCTATAAAGATAAATCAGCAAAGAAAGTAAGCAGACACTTTCAAGGACTTTCAACGCCACCAACGGTAGAATAATTTGCGACGAAGACTCATTCACGCGCACAATTGTGAAGCACGGAATAACAGCAAAAAATAAGTATCGCTTTTAAACCGAAATTGAAGAGCCTCTAAGGCTTGCAATTTATCTTAATGATATCCAACCAAAGGTCGCATACAATGGCAGTGACCCACAGTTGGTACTGTCTGCCCTCACAAAAAGCAACACTGAAGCACCATCAACGCAGCGAGTTGCGAACAGCATTAGACAATTGTGACAAACAACAGAACAATGTCGTTTAAAGCGTGCTGAAGATGTCATCAAGGTGGTTGGCAATTGCGAACTAAACAATGAAGAAAATCCTAGAAGAAAGTAGAGCTATGTAGACGCAGAGTTATGTACACAAGTATAGTATCACAAGGAAAGCAACATAGCTATGAAGGCATACAAATATACATACAAACATACATGCATGTAAATATAAAATGAAAATCCTTGAATAGTTGTGTTTGAATGTGGAGGCCAAGCATTTGACGCGAGTCGCGCTGCTCTTGGCGTATGAACAACATTTGTAGACGACACAAGGCCAACGCCAGCAACGACGTAACCTTCGCTGTTTAGAACTGCCACAACCGCACAGTTAATAGACTTTACACAGAGTTTTTCTGCCGCCAGCGATTTGTCATTTATATTTAAGTAGTGCTTTTAGTTCGTACTTCGTGGGAGTTAGCGGCCGAAAAAGAAGAAACGACCAGTATTAAATAAAATTACCTAAGCAAGTTGGCATCCAGTGAAATTGAATACAAAAAAAAAAATTAAACCAAATTCCACTAAGCAACGATTGCTCACATCTCATTGCTTATTTTCTTTTCAAACCAACATTTCTTCGATTGGCTTTGTTTTGCCGCTGCGCATTCAGGTGCAATGGTGGGGGTGCGTGGGCGTATGAGCAACAAATTTTTATTGTATACGCACAATAATAACGAAAATGCATTTCTCCACTCAGTGCACTCAGTCAAACAGATGTACGCAATTGCACAAGACGTACTTATAAATCGTTTAAGTGCTATTATCTTGGGGTGTGAGTGGGGGGGTGGTTGGGGGCGAGGTTTGTATATTGGTTTCTATGTCAGCAGGAAATTCATTTATATGTTTTCCTGTGCAAAGAAGTTTGCAAAAATTTATGCCTGAAAAACACATTGCAGGTTATTGTGTGTGAAAGAGAACGCAACGAAATGTAACCGAATTATGTAGTATTTTATTTTTTTTTAAACGCGAAAGAGCTTCAATTTTCTCTGTAACAACTATCAGCTTACAAACCAGCGCTGCAAATTTCTGGTAATAAGTAAATTCACCATTAGCTGTTTTGAGTTGTTTGAAATTGTGAAAGCTTACATCGATGGGTCATTCGAATGACTTGAATTCTCGATATTTTTCCCCTATCGTCTGCATAATGCAAAGCGCAAAGTGGAACGTCGATCATAGCGTGGAAAACAAACATGTACCAATGCGAACGTGCATAGTGAAGAGCATAGCGTCCATAGCGCAAAAGAGCATATACTCGACGCTCATTCTCTCGCATTTAGTAATAATAATAATAATAATAATAATAATAATAATAATAATAATAATAATCCCAACGGTTTTATCCCTCCATAGCCGGCGCATTCGTATGACGCACGGATATATAAACTTTTTTTTTTTCATATATGCTGCTTGTTTGATATTATATTTAAAAAAAATAAAAAAAAATGAATATTGAACACTTAATAAGTACTATTTTGTGTGGAAATTCATTGTGGAATCACAGGGATGCAACGCATCAAAATACGTGCTGGACAAATTATGAAATTTTTAACTTCTTTATTTTCACTCATTTTCATTAAATATAAAATTCTTAACGAGGAATTTTTTAATAAAAGCAAATCCATTTTTAAACAAAAACGTTACCTCGCGAAGTTTTGAGTGAATTGTGTTTGGTTTGACGCCAAGCTTGATGCTCGACTATGCTTTGAGCAAATCGATGCTCTTTCAACGCTATGCTCGACGCTTTGCTCGCCGCTCCACTATGCGCTTTGTCTTAGGCTCGCAAGCCAGACATGGCTCTAACATGGTCGAGAATTTAACTGTATCAAGTCAAAAAGAGTAGTCAAAATAAAAAAGTATCATGTATTTTATTTTTTGTTAGGACTCCTAGGTAAGGAATGAAAATGAAACAAAAATAAGTCAAACGATCAATTTTCAATTAAGTAAATTTATAATTTTTTTAACTTGTTTTGCGTACGCTCTTCGAAGACTAAGCGATTTAATATTTGAGATGCATTAAAAAACAAAAAGATAGAAGTGAAAACTTACTAAGCCTACGTTTCACCTCTAAACAAGAAGAAAAATGTCAACCTATTAAAATATACGTTTAGATGACATATATACTCCGTTTACAAATTATAGTACACAAATAACCACATAATGACAGATTTTCCACTTTATTTTTCTTCTAATTAATTAAAATTGTTTTTTAAGTAAAATATGGTTCATTTTTTAAGAAAAATCATAAATGTCTATTTTTAAACTACATATTTAAAAAATGTACAAATATTTAACAAAATTTTATCAAAATTTCAAAATTTTCAAAATAAAGTTTTTAAAATTTTTTTGGCTCTTTGTATTTTAGTCTGAGAAAATACACGTATACAAAAAAATTTAAAAAATCAGTGATTACTTGTAGACACTTGATATTTGCACTTTGTTGCATAAACCACGTATCTGCATACCCCAAAAATTTTCAAATGTTTTTTTTAAGAGTTCGAAATTTAGATGAATTTTTTCATGTTTTCTACATTTTTATTAAATTTAAGAAATTGTTTTACCGATATTTTAATTGAACGATATTTTTAATTATTGGCAGACAAATAAATGTCCATTGTGCTATAATTTGTGAACAGAGTGTAAAGTAAATATGCCAGTGGGCTTCTTAAAATTTGATCATGTCTCGGGTTTTCATATAAAAGCACATTGCATGATGTCGCGTTAAGTTAAAGTTTCCGAAAATAGTTGAAAAGTTAGATGTACATAATGTAATAATAAATATATAGAAACTACGTTTCGTCGATTGACATTTGTTTGTTGTATATATGTATGTTTGAATACGAGTAGTATGCCATATAACTTTACTGAAAATATCATTGACAAAGATGATTCAACCAATATTCAAGTATGAAAACAAAAAAAAATGTTCGTTAGGTAATTTTGTTCAAACAATAATCAAGTTAAATGGTGATTACGTATTTTATATTTCAAATGACTTATCATCATAAAGCTTATTAAAGATATAAACAATTTGCAGAAATAGTAAAAAAAGTGGTTTTGTCAAAATTGAAGGGTAATGTGATATACCCTAGCCGGCAAAGTGATATACCTTTCTACAGTGCCCATAACTTCGCCTTTAAGTATAATCATTATTCAATAATGTCTTATAAATATTTAAGTTAATGCGAAATTTTATGAAAATTGCTTGTAATTTTATTTACTAAACACAATAGTGTACACAAAAAAATTACACAAGCGAAATAAATAAAAAAGAGTTCAAAAATTTAAAAAACTATACGAGTTTATTCATAGTTACAAAGCTATTCTCAAGACTCACGAACGAATATCGAGCTCACAGTATTTTTGCTGGGTTGAGTTTCGGCCCAACAATCCTTATCTGAATTTGGCAGAAACAAACGTATTCCGATTTGCTTGATGAACTTTCCCTAGCTTGTGTTACTCGTTGTACCTTTCTCATTTTCTTCGATTTGTATGCCTCTTTCATGCTTTGTCCTTTATACGCTTTTCTCTATTTTTAATGCTTTCCTCCAAAGACGCTTTGTATGGTGATAAGCTTTTACCAAAGTTCCATCCTTGTTCTCCTATGAACCTTTATATTCATCATTAAAGGAGGTTTTGATTGTCAATTAATTTTATTAACAGAATAGGTTATTTTTTAAATATTATTTTCTGTATGTTTATTGCGTTATTCCATATCACACTGTCGAAATAATACACCAAATATAAAAAACTAACTTGAATTGTTATTAATTATATTAACAAAAAACCAAACCACACTTCGAAACAGGTACTAAAATATTTGGGTCCGCACAATTAAAAAGGTTTTTGCACACATAAAGCAAACTAAGCTTTCAGTGGCATGCGCAGTCTTGGAGCAACAGTTTTTAACCGGTACTATTGAATACCCAAACTTACCCTACTAATCATATTGTTTACTATCTAAATTTTACACAAATTAAGAGTATCGCTTAACAACGAAAACAGTTTACTTTTACACTCACTTACCTGCAAAATGGGTTAAAAATATCTAACCCATTTAGATGCGGTTGGCATAACTTTTAAGCTTTGTCCCACTTGACGACGGAAGCAAACAGGAAATTTAAAATTCAACACAACCATGAAAACTAACCGTCAATCAGCGGATTGCATAGAGACACACACAATTGTAATGCAATCGAAGAATTGAGCCCACGAGACTACTTAATCCACTTGAAATACAAGCTTGGATAAATGAATACATAGCACATACGAGTATGTACTCG
This sequence comes from Philophylla caesio, assembly GCA_963971545.1. Classification (NCBI taxonomy): domain Eukaryota; kingdom Metazoa; phylum Arthropoda; class Insecta; order Diptera; family Tephritidae; genus Philophylla; species Philophylla caesio. Next base: position 94,289,955 of record OZ020606.1, on the reverse strand, counting down.
TACATATCAGTGAGTATGTATGGTTGTGTGGAAATTTGATGCCCTGTAGGAAATAATTATTGTCACATAACGTGGTAGAACATTTCTAGCTAATGGTGCTCTAGAAGAAGATATCCAGAAAAGTTGAGTTCAACATTTTACGAAAGACTTCTTCAGATCTAAGTTTCCATGACTAGTTTGCATGAATAAGTTTCTCTAGAATAGGGTTAAAAAATTATATCAAGCAAGTTAGTATAGTACATGAGGCGAACAACGTTAACTAAGAGTATTAACGAGACTGAGAAGAATATCTCCTCTCAGCTGGATGCCTCTCCTTGCATACTTTGTTGTAAATGTGAATCCGTTCTATGAAAATAAGTCTCTAAGGAAGACTTATGAATTCTCACTGTGATAGAAGTTATTGCGGATCCCTTTGTTTTGAAAAAGATGTCTTTTGACGTAGTCTTGAGAAGAAGCGTGTTGACACTGCATGATCCTAAGCATGGTCAAATGTATAACAGTACAAGGAAGAAATAAATTGCCCACCCCACCGTTTTATAAACCAAAATGTGCAAACAGAGAAATGGATGACGGATGGTCATCAGTACATCTAGTGGTAAGAATTTTATAAGTTTTTCAGGTGATTAACCCTCTAGATGTTGTTGACATGGAGCTATTTTTCCCTAATGTTCATTACTTTGTTTGCTGAGAAACCTGTTCACAGACTCTCCGAAACTCAGAAAATAAAGCGCAGTCGACTAAGGAAGATGGCCCTGGGATTTTTTTGCTAGGTGCGAAATACACGGAGCGACCATTTGCCCCCACAGTTGATACGATTTATAAATTAATGCTGTGCTGTATTACCATATTAATCTACAGAACGTGATGCGACTTTAAGTTTTGTCCTGTGAGATGGAAATGTTATTGAATTTAATACTTCATAAGGTGCAGGATGGTTTTATCCATTTTATACTAATAAAAATAAATTTTGCTTCCATGTTAAGCCGGCATTGTAGGACTAACTTTGTCATCGAATTGCCCAGTTTTTCACAGAAAAGACTTAATTAAAATTAAAAATGTAAATATAAACCACATTAAGTTATTAAATAAATTAGAATTTCGCTAACTTTTCTTCTTCCGATACCATTGCACAACATGCAGTACAAATTTCTCAGATACTTATACTATTGCTGCTAGAAGCTCGCACAGAACGTGATACTTTGGCAAACTGGTAACACTGTGATTGACATCTCGAACGCAGCCGAAACCATTTTTAATGCTTATTTTTGGAAAAAATTCGAGAATAAAAAGAAAAAAACAAACATAGAGGTGTTCTTTCACTCCGGAGAGTAATAGTTTTAAATCTCAGCCTATGAGTGAAATCGTAACTTTTTTTTTACTGATAGCTTCTTTTTCATTTATGATTTATTTAAAGTTTATTATTTTTTATTTTAATCACATGAGGTTAACAAAACAATAATAACTACTTTAAAAACGAGCCAACTCATATTTATCTGTAGTTTGACAGCAGCTACACAAAAAGTTGCACGTCATTAGTGCACATTTTTCCTACTGGGATGCATACATTTACATTCAAACATGAAAGAAAGTGTTACAAAGCAACAGGTTTACGCTTACAGGCCACAGCAAATCAAGCGAACGCCCATACGCTGTAGATTTGTGCATTCGCCGCGATGATAGGAGTACTAAAACTTATTTGTGTGTACTTAGTTAATGCGTAAGGAAGCGAGTAAGTAAGTAAGTAGACACTTAAGTGTTAGTCATAGTTAATAAATGTAAGAAATAAGTGTTAGAATGATCGAATTTAATGAAATTGCAGTGTGCTGTGTGAGTGTGTGTGCGTGTTTGTGTTTGTGTTTGTGTCTTTTTAACGCTGCCATTGAGGTATCATCCTTGGTATAAATAAAATCCACTATACTGGTGTAGAACATTGTGCGGTGAGCGTGAGAGGAATGCTGATATGCCGTTAGCGTGAACAAATGATTGAAATCATTTTCGTCGGTAAAAAATAACTAAAACCTTTTAAGAAAGTCGAGACATATGAAACTAAAATATTTTTTAGTTCCATTTTCTTTATTAATATTTAAATAATTAAATTTCATATACTCCCATCTTTCTAATTTCTTAACTTAAATTTCTACTTTTCTCTAAACTACCTTACAGATGGCTGGCGGTGGGGATCCCAAGTGGCAAAAGGATGCGGCCGATCAAAATTTCGACTATATGTTCAAGTTGCTGATAATTGGTAATTCGAGCGTGGGCAAAACAAGTTTCCTCTTTCGTTATGCCGATGATAGTTTCACCTCAGCTTTTGTGTCGACGGTTGGCATTGATTTCAAAGTGAAAACAGTGTTTCGACACGATAAGCGCGTCAAACTGCAGATATGGGTAAGTAAGATGGAAAGAAGCGCTGCATGAAGAGTAAACAAAAAGTTTTAATTGAAACGTCAGAAGCGAATAGGGAAATGGCGGAGCAACTTGATACGGACAGAGACGTGATTAATTATGAAACTAAAACCTTACTCTCCTATGCGAAATGAAAAATGAATGCAGCTTTTTTTTTTCTTAATTGGAATTGTATGCTAGTGTGGGTGTGTTTGTGCCTTAATGACCAGTGGCGGGGGTGCAAGGAAATGTTATACGAAATTCTTATAATAAATTGAAAAAATAAAAATAAAATAAAAATAAATAAAAGGCCCGTGTAGATAACACTGTGGGGTGTTACCTATGAGCATCGAGTAAAAATTCGATTTTCTTGCGTTGAAGTAAACAGATATTTCGAGCTGCAGTTCATATAACCTTGCACGTTTAACATTATAGCACAACTACACATTTGCTTAATCTTATTAGTTTCTATTTCTTGTTTTCTTTGACTAAAACCAAAATCATAAAAATCCATTTTGTAAATCACATTTTTTTCACGCTCTTTTCCAATTCCTGCCATATTAATAATAATCGTGGGCTCGTATTTAAATTAAATGAATTCATTTTGGTAATGCCTACTAACAATAATTTTAGACACTTTTTTTTAAAGCTCGAAATTTTGAGAAAATATTTTTTTTATGGTTTTTGTTAGAGAATAAATTGTATTTTAATTGAAAATTATTTTTAAATCATTAGAAGAATAATACATTTTCCAAATGTGTTAATATGTGGATGTGCTATAATTTGTAAATGCAAGTATTTTACTTTGATGTCTTATGTTGTACGCGTGACTTTGATATTTTCTAACAAAAGAGCACTTTTTGTTCAGGCTTACTGCCATCTGTTGGCGTGAGACTGCTATACAAATTCTTGATGACGCGTTTATTATTAAAATACCAAACGCTTGTATTAATATCATTTAAATGAAAAACGCTGACTCTTTTGCTTTGCTTTCATTACTGCTTATAAGCAAAACAAAACAAAAATGAAGCTAGAAAAAAATAGGAAAGTATTTTTTATTTTTTTTTTTATTTATGAAAGTTGTACTTACAGTTAAAACTTAATTACAACAAATAGGGAAGCTATGGCTGCGTTGGCCTTAAGCTTAAGATTACTTAGTTATAATAAATTAGAACAAGAGTTATGAGCTATATATAGTAATAAAGGTTTTTAGTTAGATTTTGTCGTATATATTGGAATATTGCAAATAGCTAATGAAGGTTTTAAGATTATCGAGGGTTGGGTTTGTAAGAAGATCAATTGGTTTTCTATTGGGTAGAGATCTTTTATACTGGTTGAAAAATTGGCATTCGTCTAAAATGTGTTCCATGTTAATTGGTGATCTATTGCAGTAGCTGCATATATTGGTCGCGGTTTTATCTGTTAAATGTCGGTTTGTCAAAATGCTGTGTCCTAGTCGTATTCTTGTAAGATGGAAAGTATATACAGGGCGTTTCTATACTACAGCTCACTTACATATACATGAATTTTGATAATGCATTTTTCTCTTAATTCTATTTTTATATTTGGAAAAGGTTAACCAAATAAAAATATGCTTCAGCTAAATACATACATATATTTCAATATTGCTACCAAAAACATTAATTGCTTATCCGAACCATTTCATGATTTTGTTCTTCCGATCACAAAGTTGTTGGTCTTTCGCAAAATACCTGGGAAGTGATGATATTTTGCTTGTAAGTCTTATCGAGTAGAACAAGAATCCAGGTTTGGAATTTGTCAACACCCCATCATTTATCCAGTTTACCAACAAACACAACAACAGATAAAAAAACACGTGCACTTATAACGGAAAGTTATAAAGACGTCCAAATTAATGGCAGAATATTGTTGGTCAGTATAACGTGAAACTGACGATGCTGACCTAAGGAAAAAAACGATCAAAAAAGCACTGTTGATCTATATCAGTGTCACATTTCAATTCCACAATGTGATTTTAAAAACTTCGTGTTCTCCCAATTCCACAAATTTCTTCGCATATCAGGTCATCCCTGTCACACATATCGGTTATCGTTGTGGCAATTCACAAACAGCTGTTGTTGAAATTTCCCTTTCAGATTCAGCTTTGTATGCTTTTTTGAGGAGTCATCAGCAAAACACTTAAAAATACGCATATTTCAATGAATAACAAATACGGAAATTTCATTTATGGCTTCTACAAACATCAAAGAATATTTTAAAAATTATTCCAATCGGAAATAATTAAACATTCACACACTTTTTGTCAGTTACTTTTCATTTCACATACAAGCAAGCATTCGGCTTTAATTAACACAAATTATTGTGAATGTGAATATGGGAGCACAAAACATGTGATTTCAAACCGCATCCAAAGGGAAATTTGTGAATGTGAAACTGGGAGCACGGCTGTATATTTTCATTTAATAATATTTATTGGTAAATTAATTTCGTTGTAAATTTTTGCAAAAATTTCGTTTTATAAAAAAGTTGAATAACTAATTAATTTTTTGGCCATTCGTTGAACACGGTCTTAAACGTACTCTTTGAATCAAATCAAAACTTATTTAGTTTCCTTATAAAATAGTGTGTGAAAATATCGCCAAAGTCAAAAAAAGGAGAAAAAGCGTAACAAAGTTTAAGTTTGTTGTGCTTAAGCAAATAAATCTCTTCAGCTTTATTAAGACATCTATATATCATTCGAAAGGTCTGAATTTCTTCGTTTGATAATTAGCTAAGTTATGGGCTAACAAATGCGCAAAAGTACGAAAAAAGTGTTTGACAAATTCCAAAATTGGATTCACGTTCTACTCGATAATACCTACAAGAAAACTAACATAGCTTGCCAGGGTATTTTGTCACACTGTGTAATGTGTTTTTTAGTTATTGATTTAACGTAATTATATTATAAGTAAATTATAACATAACTTAAATTGTTATAGGCATTGACTACTATAGCAAATGATAAAATAATAATAATTAAGGCAATATTTATATAGAATTTCATTGAAATATTTCGTACAGGCTAACCTGAGGAAAATCGAATTTCTTTCAGGTCATTGAAAAAGTAATGTTGCATATATACTCGTACAAATATATATGTACATATGTACTCGTATATGTCTCTTGATTCGGTTAGGCAATCGTGCATAAATCGTGAATAAAGCTTTAATAGCCATATGTAGAAGTATAATAAACTATTGACACTTGCCATGATGGGTATTTTTCCCATACACGTATCAGGAATGCACACACAAAATATGTAGATAGTCCTATGTAAACACATTGTACGGACTTGCATATCTAATTAACACATGCAAATGTGCAAACATACACTTTAGCAACGTTAAAACGGCAGTGGCGTATGCGTAATTATTGTCTATGTGTTAGAGTATGAGCGCAAAGGTGGTGCAAAGAGGCTTCGTTAGTTGTGTTTCCCTGCATTTGACCTTGTCCCATTGACTTTTGTTTTATCCGCTTCCAAGCACTGTTCGTTATTTCCACACACTCATGCTCGTTCATGTGACAAGTATTTATATAAAAAAAAACAAAAAAAAATTGCAGTGTATAAATATTCATTGCGAAAAGATAGTTTTTTTTTTTGTTACAAACTAATGGCAATTGTTGATTGCACTTCCCTTTGTTAACTCACTGCACATCAAAGCGTACGCGGTATAAGTGCACAATTTATATTTTTTTAGTGACCTCTTTTGCATTTTATATTTTTATGATAAGCACATAAGTGCATTGTAAATTATTTACAACTTTGTGTGTGTGCAATTTATTTATATGCAATCACCTGTTGCTGTTTTTCTACATTTTCTCTATTTATGAGTGGCAAATATCTATAGCCTATTTATAATGATTTACAAGCCACCCTTTGACAGCGAATATTGATACATTTTATTATTTATTATTATTTTTAGACAAGCTTTACGTTGTAGTTAATGTAAATTTTATTTATGGACTGTTTTAATTGAAGTCATAAAAAACCAACATTATCACGGTTTAAATGTGTGTATTGCTGCTGATGGAACAAAGGTGACTTTAAATGTCAAAATAATTATAATATGACCAATTTGGTACCTTTAATAGGTACTAGTTTTATCACGTAGTTTTCTTAGCGATTTCACAACGCTCAGAAAGCGTCCCTCGTGCAAAACTCTTTTGAGTAAATCTACTGATCTTTGTTGCCTTAAAAATGTATAAGGTGGCTGTGGTTAACAAAAAAAAAAACTATAACCTTCCAACTCGCTGTGTAAAATGAAATGATAGTTCTTTATTTAAAATTGCGTGCAATCGATTTACATATACCGAATCTTATTCGCAAAGACCTCAAACTAGTCTTATTGTCTAAATTACTTTAACTTTTTCTTAAGGTTTAAATAGTTGCGTGAGTTTAAGCGCATGTGTTATATAGTTACATGTTTAGTACACCTTCAAACAAGTTTTGAAAGCAATTATTTGCCTATTGAATTGCTTCTGGTAAAATTTGCTTTAGGCTCAGCGTTTATAAAGCCGCAACGTTTAGGAAATTTTCCCGTTCGTCTTTCTATTCGTCCAACTCCATTTGGAGTGATCGTTTCAAATTCTACCAAAGTTGAATGCGTTGCTCAACGTCATTTTACAAATCCGTATTAGTTTTTGCACTACCGACCTTCCCACGGATTGGATGTAGTACGCTCGAATTTCAATCAGCAACTCAGACCTCAGACTTTTTGGTTCGTTTTTCGGTACTTTTGTGGTACATTTGTTTAGTACATTTCTATACTTTTTTCGTACTTATTCGGTACATTTTTCAGTAATTTCCTGTTACTATTTCGCTACTTTTTATTCTATTTTCTTAATTTTTTTTTCGATTTTCTTTAGCACATTTTCGGTATTTTTTTGATACATTTTTGGTAAATTTGTTGGGTACTTTTTCGGTACTTCACTGGTTTTTTTTTTATAGTATTTGGAATGTGGTTTGCATTTTTTTAGGATTATAATTACCATATTCTTTTTCAGTCCACTCCTTTGCCATTGTCTTAAGTTTGGTAACTTTCCTTAGTTCATTTTTAACTGATATAAATATCTATATATGTATATAAAAAAGGAGCATAAAATGTGTGTTCGTTGGTAAGGGGTGTTTGAAGAGATATGCCGACCGATCTTTTGAATGAGTTGCCCTTACCTATTGTGGTTGCCGTAACGAAGGTTTGGTGAAAATCGACGAAAAAATGCGTGGGGTGTGCGTTTTGCAATGAAGAGGTCTTTCCCAAGATGGCGGCGCATCTCTTTAAACGTTTCTGGAGCGTTTTTATCCATGCTTATTCTTCAACTTGAGAGGAATTTAAGAAGCAGGAAATTAGACGTGTCTCAACTTGCTAACTATGAAAAACATCATATAAAAAGTGCCTTGAGAATCAAATGCATCTCAAGCTGATATCGACCAAAAATGTTCGTTTTGTTCAATCTTAATTTTTCTGTGGCGCTGGAGTCGAGATATTTACCACTTTTGGTTGAGGTACAGCAATTACCTTATGTAAAAATTACATCTGTAATTATAAATTGTGAAGTCGGACTCTTTTTCTAAGATGTTCCCGGTGGAACAGGAAAGACGTTCCTTATCAGCTTACTACTTGCTTACTATATGCTCTTACTGTAAAAATTTTATTAAAATCGTTAAGGTACTTTTGACGCGTATAAAGGACATACATAAAAATTTTTTCTATTTTATATATAAAGATAGATATAGAAAAATGAATTGCCACATATATGTTACCGCATCACTTGAGAACGGCTGAACCGATTTGGTTGATTTTTTATTGTTGTGCTCACAGATGCCAAGACTTATCTACCATGTAAATTTTTTACGAATTGTCAATACAACGACTGACTAAAATATGTTTGTCACCTACTTGGAAATTTAAACTTAAATAAGTTGATAAGATATACGAAATATTGCAATATGGGTGTCCAATGAAAGGTATTTGAGAAATCTTTGACTAAGAAATCTTTTTAAATAGGGCATTTTTCCAGACAAAAATCCTTTAAAGGCGCAGCGAAGCACGCCGGGTATTTGCTAGTTTTTATATATCAAATAGCTTACAATTAATTTTAAAGAAAGTATAAGCAAATATGTCAGCATTTGGATAAATATTCTGTTTATTAGAATTTAAAATTTCTCTTACTATATGAGTATTGTTAAAAAAATGAACGCAACAAAAAAGAATACAAATTAACATACTTTTTTCAAGCAAAAGCTCGCCATACCAAGGAAGAGCACTTTTTGAGTTAATAATTCTTCAAATAAAAAATAAAATTGTATTTGCAATTTATTCAGGCCGACAAAATGTGTCGAAATCGGAATGCAGAACTGGCCCGTGCAACTTTGATAGAAGAACAAATTTTTAGTCATCATTAAAATAATATTGATCGGCGAATAAATTGTTACTCATCACTGAAAAAGTATATAATATTGTATGTGCGTGTCTGTTTTTGACTAGAGAAATTTGCGCTGCGTCATTGAGGTGTCCATCATAAAAGCCGCCATTGGTTCGCACAAGCATACACCATATTGACATACTTATTTACACATCCATGGTTTCCTTATTTTCACTCACACACACTTACACAAGTACTCAAAATAAAGTAAAAGTAATTGGAAAACCCACAGCTTTGTTGCACTTTTATACTTTCACGTCAGTGACAATAAAGAATGCAATTTGTCGCCAATAAAAGTGTTAATGCACAGACATTTATTGGGATGCAATTAATTTCATTTCTCTTTTTCTTCCTTTTATTTTATGTAATTGTCTCGTCAATAGGATACAGCGGGTCAGGAACGGTATAGAACAATAACAACAGCATATTATCGTGGCGCCATGGGTTTCATTCTAATGTATGATGTCACAAACGAGGATAGTTTCAATTCTGTGCAAGATTGGTAAGTAAAAGAAATAGAAGAGAAGGAAATGAAAGGCGAATAAATTAGATAATACTTTAAAGTACTTAGAATGGACTTTAAAAGACAAAAGATTTTGTCTTAAAAATTAATCAGATTTTGTTAAGTTTTTTAATTAATTAATTTTTAAACTAATTAAAAATATTAAAGAAGGTTACTTGCACCGCAAAATAGCATACCAAGGTTGACTTGTAGTAATATGTTAGACAAGCACACTTGATTGCGAGTGCAGCTTTCAATAATAAAAAATGTATACACTTTAGACAACTCCGTTTACAAAATGTTATCCAATATTTATATGATAATGTTCGTTCAGGACGAACCTAACTCTAAATCGTCTTAGTTATGAATTGTTTTAGATTTTCTAACATTGGTTATGACAATAATCGGCAATAGTCAAAGCTTTGGGTATGTAAATTAAATTAAAACACTCAGTATTGTGAATAACGCCATATCAAATTCGGTGGAAATATGAATATGTATCGCCTAAATTTTTATAAGTCGGAAGATTGAAAATATTTTGCCTGTCTGTATATGGCCTGTCATACCTTGGTCTGATAGACAATACCCTCAGAGGTTGATGCACGTGTAGAGCCGGTTGCGAAAGACAAAGAACTAGGCATCTCCAGCCGCTATCCACTTTATGTGCATAAGATGAAGTCGAATAGCTCTTTACATTTCTGAATAAAAAATTTGCTTTTCTGAAGACCTTTTACGCTAAATTTTATGCGTACAAAAGGTTCAGTTTGCTCAGTTTAAAGGCATTTTGCGTTCTTTCCTATTGAATGCATTCACTAAATTAATTTTTAAGCGAAACGCCGCAACATAAGATCTTGGCAGTATGCTAGATGGATAACCAAATCGCTCTGCGAATTTCGTCGGACACAGCGATGCGGTCGGCCGATATTCACCGTCATACGAGTATTGCTGCCAGTAAAACATAACCGAAAATAATTACACATCGACGCTTTCTTATTTTTCTTGTTAGCTTTTACGTTTATTCCATTTTCACATTTTTTGGCGATTATTTGCCAACTGCATTTTGCTTTTGTGCACTAAAAGTAGCCAGTTTGTTTAATTTTCTTAAGTGGAAACTGATTTTCTTGACTGACAAAGTTCACTCAGCGATTATATTTCGTTTATATTTTAAGTAATTTTTAAAAGCTTAAAAGTTTTCTAATAAATTAGTTTATTGAATAAATTCAGAAGTACGATATTTAAACCATTTTCTTTATAAATATTTGAATAACTGCTGAAAAATACGATTTTTTTAAGGGTTCGATGTAAATTTCAACGTTTTTTGCGTCTCAGACATTCAAAACTGAAGAGGTTTGATGCGATTTAGGGATTTAATAAAAGGTTGGAGAAGCCTTGATTAAATAGTTAAAACAGTTTTTGGTATTAGATTTCAATAGCTGATTGTTTTGTAAGACATTTTTTTTATTCCATTCTGGTTAGTTTTTAAATATAAGTTTTTAAATATTAGCTTAGCTCCTGTTAACTAGTTTTAAGATTACAAACGAAGCGATTATATTTAATAATATAAAATTTTATAGGGTGACTCAAATCAAGACATACTCCTGGGACAACGCACAAGTGATACTTGTCGGCAACAAATGCGACATGGAAGATCAACGTGTGATCTCATTCGAACGGGGTCGACAGTTGGCCGATCAGTTGGGTGTTGAATTCTTCGAGACATCAGCCAAAGAGAATGTGAATGTTAAGGTTAGTAAAATGAAATGAAATATTAAAAGGAAATTATACAAATGATTTGAACTTTTGTTGCAGGCTGTTTTCGAGCGACTGGTCGATATAATTTGCGACAAAATGTCGGAGAGTTTAGACTCGGATCCTACGTTGGTGGGTGCCGGGCAGAAAGGACAACGACTGACAGATCAACCTCAAGGCACGCCCAATGCGAATTGTAATTGTTAAATACACACACACATACACACATGCATACAAACATTAAAATTCACACACATACACAAACATTATTTAATAAATAAATAAAGAAAAAAAATGTAATAAATAAATGTAAAACTATTTAAACTAAGAATTGCAGTAATATACATAAATAAATGCTGTTGACTTAGTTTGTCATAAAAAACTATTTTGTTGTCTCGGTTTTAATGTTTTAAAAATCCTTTAAAAGTTAAATAGTTTGCTGTATTGTATGTAAATGTGCTGAATAAATTTTTCCATACCAAAAAAAAAACCAAAAAATTTAAGTATCATTGACGCTGTTAAAAGAAAGAAATCGAAGATGATTTGTTAAGAAAATAAGCAAAGAATGGCGCCTTCAAGAGATTGCATTAATTGCAAGTAATTAACAAAAACTATTAACGAAAATAAAAAATCCACACTGCTTTTGTCAAAAAGTGAAGAAATGTTTTTGATGTTTTGCAGAAAAAGGAAATATAAAAATTAACTAGCAAATTGTATTGGAAAATTGTAACTTGAATGCGATGTAATTAGAAATGTTGAAATAGTGAAAACGGCCGTTCATTAATTGTGTATTAAAATGAATATTATGACTAAAAGTATTTAATTGTAATGCAATTACTTAACTACTTGCATGTATACACACACTGGCGGCAAAAATAATAAAAATGCGATATGTTGAGTAGTTTTTCTTCTTTAATATAATTTCTATTAATTTTCTATTGGATTCTCTAGCAAAAGCCATGAAGACAAAATTTTTTAATCTTCAACTAAATATATAATTATTTAACAAAATTCATATTAAATTAGAACTTAACAAAAGTATGCAAAATATATTGGAGAATGCAATTTTGTTCAACGTAATATTTAATGACATAAATCTTGCACTTTACCTTTTACAATTTTAATTATATTTTACTGATTTATCATAACTTTTGTATAAAGCTTATAATGTGAGTTTATATGGCTTTTATTCGAGAATGAACTGAATTTCAATGGAAAATTATTTGATTGGATAAAATAAAAAATAGTCAAAAAATGTCCCAGTCCTATTTTTTCCACCTGTGTACGTACACACGTGTACAGAAGGAGAAGGTTTGGCCATCTTTTGACACATTTTTTCTACGTTTGTTGAATTGCATTAATTTATTTATAAAACTGTAGTTAATGCTATAAAAAGAACGAAATTCTGGAAAATCTGTCTAACTTCCATACATTTTTTTAATATTCATACAGAATTCTTAGAAAACTTTGCAGCTCATTAAATTTTAATATAATACAATTTCCTGTATACAAGTTAACATAGATTTTAGAGTTATTTTTTTCGCCGAGCCCTTTGCTCATTTTCTTTCGTATAACACAAGCAAAATTTTATTTTATTATGGAAAAAAATACTTCATTACGTCGACGAAAAAAATGTCTCGGAAATTATTAGTAATTTTGGGAAAGGGTTGAAACTTGCTCTTTATTAAACCAGAATATTCTACAAAACTATGTTCGAAATTTTGGTGAAAATTTTTTGATTTGCTCTGAATTTTGTATAAAAATTTTTAAACTTGTATTGATATGGTTATAGTTGCTCTATTAACTACCGTTTTATAAATAAATAATTGAAGATCAATAAACTAAAGCAATAAAGTTAGAAATTCTCGAAATAAGGCAAATTTTTTTTTTTTGGACGTGAGTGTACTGTAAAATCGCAAGCTTGTGCGCGAGTAAACATTTCCATGATGAAATTAAAGTAAAAACAATAAAAAAATTGTAATTGAAACAGAAAAAAGCAGAAAGATAAGAAAATTATGTACTAGCGTTTATAATTACCAAATACAACAATTACCAATATATTATTATCATAACAATTACAGTTACACTGTTAAAAAGGGCTATTTAATAAAATAAAAGAAGAAAAATAATAAAAAAAAAAAACAAATATATAAAAAAATACTGAACTTGTACAACAATAACACAAAAGAAGCTCCACTTTTTACAGAAACTGAAAGCGAAAAATAAAAATGTATCAAAAATGAATATTAAAATAATTTAGTTGTAATTTATTTATACAAATACAAAACACACATACATACATATATCCAGGCATAGAAATGCACACACACACACACACACACATACATAAAAGTGCATAGCTGAAGTAAAATCCACTATGTTACTGAACGTATTAGCCGCAAACGACACTTTTTTTACTTAAAAAAAAAAAAAATAAAAATCTATGACATACAACTCGCAAAAATCAATAAAAACAACAACTCTTATTATATTTGTAACAAAGTGAAATTTTCATAAAAAAGCAGGCCTCAAATTATCTAAAATGCTGCTAATTAAATACAATAGCTCGAAAATTAAACTTCTTTCTGTAAAGCCAATGCCGGCAAATAGTTAAAAAAAACAAAATATTCAAAAAACGAATGAAACAAATTTTTGAAGTGAAAGTTAATTTTTGCTAAAGCAATTGGCTGCCTTGAAGCTACATACATACATACTTACATACAAACATGAATTTGCTGAAAATAATGAATATAAAAATTGTCATATTTAAAGTGCAGTACTTAGTAAAAGTATACATACTATTTACGTAATATAGCCACACATACACTAACATTTACATAAAACATACAAAGATACATACATACATATAAACATATAAACATACGCTTAACTTATTATCATTGCATGTTTTATTGTAGTAAATATATATATATGATCATAAACAAAGACAAATTCAAAACAAATAAAAAAATACAAAGAAAAAAAAAATAATAAACAAATACAGTTATGATATGTCAAAAACAGACACTAGAAAATAATGGTCGTAAATTATTGCAATTAGCTAATTGCCGTAAGTATACATTTAAATTGGTTCCAGAAAGTGTCACATTACCAAATCGCGTTTTTAAAATACTGGCTCTTGATCTATCCCAAAGTAATACTATTAACTGTCTCTCTTTCACAACCGTAGAACTCATTATCCTGGACGCCCAAAACTACCCCCCTGTATCCGCGAATGCGACCGAGTATAAATAAAAAAAAATTTTAAATATCGTAACATAAGCGAACACAAGAAAACGATTTAGTATTCTATAGATTATGTTTTATTCTTTTAATAGGTTTTTGGAATATCTATACTAATCGTACATATGGACGAGTTTGGACTTATTATTCTTTTATTACTAAAGTTTAGCTGGACTTGTTTTTAAATATATAGCCATTCTGTAATCAAAAAAATAAAAAGTAAGTCTTTAAACTTCATACGAAATTCAACATATTTCAAGATATATACATCAAAATTTCATATATATTTTTTAACAGAATACCTAGAAGTTTTTTAGTATAAAAATTTGTCTTCAAAAAACGCCTCAGTCTCCACAAAAACTTTTCATTGAAGCTTGCACAGTTTTATATACCAATTTATTTAAAAAAATGTATACTAAATATAATCCAAAAATGTTTATAAAACTATTTGAAATTTTGATATAGCTTTTTGATGTGCTTTAATTTCTGTACAAATTTTAAAACTATGTTGAAATAAAAAAGGTTTTTAAAACAAAAAATAAAAAGATAAAAAGGCAAAACTAATCAATATGTGTAAATCTTATAGCAGATTTATGACACTATATATTTAGGAATTTCAGCGCTTTGTCTAATTGTTCCCTTTGGGTGTTTCCAATTTTATTTGGAAGCATATTTTGATTTATTTGCTGCTTTGCTTCCCAATCGCGGTGTAAAGAATACAAAAGTGACACCGTTCACAATAACGACAAATATTAGCAGTTTACATTTATCCCAAACAACTCACAATTTTAATTTTTAAGAGCATAATATCTGATTTTATGTCAGCCTCTTATATTGTATAATTCAAAAACACAAATATCAAACAAAGAATTTATATTTCATACAATGGGATTATATAGAAGAAAATTTACAAACGTAACATCCTTACAACCTAACAATTACTTTCGTTTTAAATTTTGAGGCTCACATGGGCTTATAAGAAAGTTTAGAATCTCACTATTGCCGGCGCGCCACGTGACGAAAAATCTACAGCTCAATCACATATTCCGAATGAATTCTCGTCGTGAAGAAATCTTCCCTCACGAATTCGGGAAATATGTTATCAGCAATTCCGACGTTTACACATTTAGTGCTGCCAACTGGTACGCTAAGTTTGAATGAGTGCTGCCAAATCTTTATACAAAGTTTAATTGTTTTTTTGTTTACTTTATTGATAGTTGTTGAAAGAAACTTTAAAGATTTTTACATGCATAGCTTATAATATTAATTTAAATATAAAAAAAATCACATGGGTTCCATTGCGGCAGCAGTTTTATTAATAGAGCAGGCGCGAAGCTCGAAATAGAGGATTCCAACCCGAAACTATCTATCAGCGTTTCCGGTATATTATTGAATGTGTACGTCGTTACTTCCTCCTCCTGTTGTTCTGGGCTCAGTTTTGTTTACAGATAGCTTCCGTTGTACATATCATTTATAGTTCACCAAACTTGTAAAATAAAGAGAACAACAAAAAAAAAAAAATATCGTTATAAATACTCTTTACAATAACTCAAAAAATAAACAAAAATTTTTTCTTAATTTCAAACTTTTTGCCAGGTGATCGTTGTTAAAGTTATTATGTTATATTAAAGTTAATCTAACTTGGCTCTTAATATGTGTGTATGTGTTAATTGAATACTATTAAACATTTTTATTTCCTGTCTAACATTTTTTAATTTAAAACCTTCAAGTGAAATAAACAGCACTTATTAGTGCATATATTTATTCAATAAGTTGTCTACAAAAGTCGTATCCTTAACTGGAGACCCAAAGCTGTTCAGCTGCAAGCCATCTTCCTCACAAAGTCTCTGGCGCATTTGCCTCAATTTCTCATACTATCTTCGGTTTGTGGTTGCGCTGACATGTTGAAAAATATATTTATATTTATGCACTACAGCCATTAATAAACACTTCTCAAATTTTTGATTACTTCAGTGTTAAATATTCACTTAGTTTCTAGTTCACTTGTATGTTTTTGTTTATTACTTACACTTCTCCTGATAAAAGAAAGTGTTTGTATAATATTATTACAAAACCCTGATATCCGTCTCCCGCATTTCGAAATTTCGTAAGAATTTCGTAATCATGTTAAATGAAATTGTCACGTCGGCATCTCCGATGGAATTAATGATGGGCCTGCTAATTTTTCTTGAAACAAAATAATTTCGGTTACTTTACTTTTCCTTTGCTGTGCTAGCGAATTTTTTTTAACTTCTCGTGTATGCAATATGAATTTGTGTATAGTAGCGTAATCAGTTAAATCACTTCTGAGTCTTTGATCAATTTACAAATATTGTAGAATACGATCTTCGCTAAGTTTGAAACGTGGATGTGTCATGTTAAGCCCCAGACATGTTAAGGCACATGAAAGTTCTATTATTTGTCACACAAAAAGTAGAAGGATTATTCTTTTAACAAATTGCAACTCGACTGATAATTGTCTTATTTCTTCTATAAGTTGTAGTATCTAGGGTATGCAGGGTCTCTTTTGTCTCGCAAATACTTACAACTTTCACCTGGAGATACTAGCGTCATTCCCTAGCCATGAAGTTAGATTTATATAAGTTTTATCTAAGTATTTTGTGCTGTGTCAATACTATAGTTCATCCTGCGTAAAATGTAAATTATGGGACGTAAAATAAAGATATACTTATAAAATTTTGTTCTATGTTCATAAAATTGTGGTTAACATGACAATTTGGACAGTAACGATAAAATCAATTTTTCATTCATTAGAATTCTTCATTTGCTCAAAATTAACATTATGTAAATGTAAACTCATATTAAATTTTATTTAATTTAATTTTTTCAATAATAATATATAATATAATTTTGGCGCGTACACTATATAGCTCAGTGTTTGGCCGAGCTTCTCCTACCATTTGTGGTGTGCGTCTTTATATTCTACCACAAATGGAGGGACCTACAGTTTTGTACCAACTCCGAACGGCAGATGTATTTAATGAGAAGCTTTTTCATGGCAGAAATACCCTCGGAGGTTTGCCATTGTCTGCCGAGGGGTGACCGCTATTAGAAAAAACTTTTTTCTATTATTAAGATTTTGCTTGCCCTGACTGAGATTCGAGCCTCGAACTCACCGGCATATCGAGTTATATCACGCACCGCTACCAAGTCGACCACAGCGGCCACCGAACCTCGAACTCACCGGCATATCGAGTTATAGCATATTAAATTTTATTTTATTTAATTTTTTCAATGGATATCGAAAAAACGGATTTTTTGTATTTCCGTTATATGGGAGGTGGGTGTGGTTATTGACCGATCTTGACCATTTTCAATAACAACCTACCCTGTCCAAAGAGTAATCTATATACCAAATTTCATTGAGATATCTCAATTTTTACTGAAGTTATCGTAACCTCTGACTGACGGATGGACACACGGACGGACGGACGCACGGACAGACAGTTCTTTTCGTTCTGATATAACACTGGGTGTATAAGATCATGAATGAATGAACTAGAAAAAATAGAATGAAATTAAAGAATTTTCAAAAAAGCTTGAAAAATGGCCTTTTTTTAGGATAACAACGAATGTTACGCAAAGAATACCAATTTAATGGCCACATATGATATATCACTGTAAAGAGGAAGTCATTACCTTTAAATTGATATACATATATTAAGGGTTATAAAAATCAATCTACCTAATTAATTTTGGCAATATGCAAAAAAATTCCTCAAAAACATGTTTTATGCAAAAATTTCGCAAACGCTTCTTAGGTAAAAAATAAATGAGTGTCATTTTCGTATTCAGCGACCCCAAATTAGTCTAGAAATTACTTTTTATCGATGTACATTTTTCTTGTAAACTAGTGTTATAGTTTTCGAGTAATCTATGTTTAAACAATTAATTGGCTTTTAACTTTTTAAGGCCCAATTTGACAGAAAAATTCATGAGGAAAAAGTTGCTCAGCGTCGCAAATTACGCTTACAAAGTACGCTACTTTTTAGGCGTCCCGCTCAAATTTCCTACCTTTCGGCCTTAGCTTGCGAACTATTTGTTATGGCCCTATTTTTAATTTATCACTGATTGAGTCCGATACCAATCCCGGGGATTGTGAGAATTCATGTTGTTGGTCTCTGGTCGCACACAGAAATATATGAATGGATTGATGAGAGCTTCCAGCGCTTTCGAGGTCCAGGTGTAAGCGAAATAATGATAAGTAGTTCCAGAAAGAAATAAAAACTTCAAACTTCTCATTTATATATGTATGTATGTATGTGTGTATATATTTTTCAATTCTCAATTACATTTATTTATGTGTTAAATTAAATTAAATATTTTTTACATTTCAATATTTATCATACAATTATGTAACGCTGGATCGTAGGTAATATATACAGAGCATTTATGTAGGTATGTATATGTGTCATATGTATATGTATTTGTTTATTTGTTTTCGTTTGATAATTTTCATATATATTTTTAATATAAAAAGAAAGTAAGCAATATTTAATTCATTATGTACTTATTTTACTGAACTTAAACTACAATGTATGTATACAAAAATGTTAATATTTATGAAAGTTTATTTTAATACAACAATTTCCTTATACACGTGTATGTAGCATATTAAAGATTTGTTTCATAAATATAACCTTGTCCGCGGGTACGTTGTATATATAATATACACATTTTTCTTAAAAAATAATTTTAAGAATGAAGTACTTTAAGAAAAAAAAACAAGAAACTTAACTGATTAAGTATTTTTTTTGGCAGTTATTTTCAAAGCCATTTACTTCAAACATTTGCAGTGCACATTTTGAAATTGCAAGTTGCCGCAGCTATTTCCAATGCACTGCAAAATTTATTTATTTTTATTTTAAGTAAAAAGACAAAAATAATTATTTTAAAACTTTTTTATTCGTACTCCATCGAAAAATATACTAATGTGCTCCGATTTTTGTGCAATACTTTACTACATTAAATGTTTGCTTTTCTTTTTCCTTTATATAGAAAAGAAAATCGTCTTACATAATTCAATACTAATCAAGTTCTCTCACGTTTCAACTAAATAAATGGCATAAGAAGCTAAATGGAGTGGTTTGTGTTATTTATTGCAGACAATTTTTGTTTGCACTTTTTCATTGCTTACAATTATTTATCATTATTTATCTTTTTCTAATTTTTTCTTTAACCCAACTAAATTCGAATAAGCTCCAAACTATGGTTGAGGCACTCTTTACGTTCATATTTCAATATCAGGTGGTTTGGGAATTTTAATATATACGAGTAAATGCAAATTATATTTTACTTACTAAAATAAATGCTATTTAAATGCAAAACAAAAAAAGATCAGTTTTGATACTGGCAAGAGAATTATTTAGGTGGTATGCGAAATAGGCTGAGAAGTAATGCTTTTCCTTGAATAGAAAATATTCAGTTTTCCGATTTGAATGGCCGTATTGCTACCTTTCTTCCACACTCTCCATCAAATGCTTGCCTGAACTAGCAAATTGAAGCTGGCTCGCGAAACCCATTTGTTAAGCTGCTAGGCAGATTCGGTGGAATAGTTGTGAAAGCAGGTATAAATCTCGGAGGTACCATAAAACAACCTATTGCAACATGAATGTCATTATTGTGGTTAAGTCCTCCCTAGTCGTGAGAACCTATCCAGATTTAACGTCGACATTCCAAGCGAATGTTTGATAAGTTTGACAACAAACGAATTAAAAATCGATATACATACAAATTCACGTTATGACATTACAATAAATAACATTTTTCTTATCCTTTATGGATATCACAACGTAAAATAAAAATTGCCATACACCCAATGCAATCTGAAGTATTCCGACACAGTTCAGGAAAAACATTTTTGGCATTTATGGTCAGATATTAAATTATGATACCTCGATAGCATAGCGTTTTAGGACAAAAACATCGCTTTATTATATTTTGAGCTCTGACCGAGAATATAATTAAAAGGGGTCTCCTCCTTGAGAATTTTTTTTCGAAATTGTCTTGAAAAATCTCGTTTTATGTACATCGGAAAAAAACGAAGTTTTATCATATACTATATTTTGAAAAGTGATCTTCTCAGCTTTTTATAACGAACATATAAACATTTACATTTTTTTAATTCATCGCAAACAAAAACAAATATTTTAGTTAATTTTCAAAAAGAAACATTTTTTTTCTGCCACAAAATTTAATACGATATATTCTTATTATAATACATAAAAATTCAGTCTAGGTTACAAAAACATAGTATAATATACAAATATGTATGTAGCATGTCTCTAACCCATTTCTTTCTATATTTCTACTGGTTTTGCAAATCATTTATCAGCCTAATTTTAGATTCACTTAGTTTTACTGCTTAATTTAACTTAGTCAATAAACCGACTTATATTTATTTTAAACTAATTGCATTACTTACAAAATATCTTTTAAATAACTCAAAATCTGATATACATAAACACCGTTGTTTAAAGGAAACAATCAAAACTTCAAACCTTGAGTTGTGATGCTTTTGTATTTAGTGTCTGATCTATCAAATCGTTTCATTTACGAATGAGAGCCGATCGTTTGGGCGAAACAATTTTTCATATTCTCTTATTCCATTTCTGTTTTTAGTAACATTATGTGAACGTTTATTTTCTTTTCAAAATATCAATATTTTCTTTTTATAACGCTTTTGACTATTTTGTGGTTATGTAAATACATTTTTTCTGAATTGTTGTTTACAATTCGATTACTCTACTTAATTTTTCATGAGTAAATATTGTGAAAATATGAGCATTTTTTTATCATTGTTTCTTGTTGTTGCAGACACTTTAACTCAGGTTCAATATTACTTTTTATTCTTTCATTAACCTACAAAATTTATTTATATATAAATGAGTATTTACAGAAAAGTGACACTATGCCTCATATTAATTAATAAATGCAAATTTGGTAGCATTTTCACACAATCATTATCAATTTTTGTAAGTATATTTATTTTGTGCCATTTCCAGAAACGCAAATATGGGAATATTCTCTGGTGTGGACCTGTGCAAATGGTATCTTGGGCATTTTTTTGACAAAGTACAATGCTTAGACTTATTTATTGAAAATGTTCCAGAAATTAAAGTAATCACATTTTCTCTATCAGATAGGGTGGCTCATAGAGGCTCATGCTGCATTAAATATGAAATTTACTTCTTATAATCGGGACGAAGTTTGTAACTAACTCCATAAGTTTAAGATGATAAGTGGAATCCACGAAAAGGAGTGTACCAGATGAAATAATTTGTAATCTTCCAATAAAGCTTGCTTTTATTTATAATTAATTTATAGTGGTCTTTTTTTTTCTTTTATCCATTTAAATCACATACGAAATGCGCAATGATGCGATCAGTAGTAGATTCCCTGCCGCCGCCAAGCTACTTCACAGATCAAATTAAAAAGTTCTTAAAAGCTTAAGAAACTAGTCGTTTTTTAGCTGTAAAAGCTTATTCCTTAAGACATATATTTAGAAGCAGAAGCCTAGAAGAGAATTCTTCAATTTAAGTGGTAAATGCAAATTGAAGACATTGAAAATTCGACACACATCTTTCACAATTTTGTTCAGAGTAATTATGTTAAAATTAAAACTTATAAATGGAAAGCTGATTATTGAGAGATAAAATTGCAAATGTCAAAAAACGTCTCGCAAAATTTTTTTTTTAATAAATCGGATAAGCAAATGATACACAAAAAAATAATCGATATCATATTACTCATAAATTCCCATAGTATAATTTTTTGGAAAGCACGCAATTATTACTCTTATATTTAAAATTTTTATGAAATTCAAGTTTCTTCTCAAACAGCATTAAACGACTTTTTGTATTTGTGTTTTCTACGTTTTTTCAATTGTTTGTGTTCTCTCTTGTATACATATACACATGTAAGTATATATATATGTATATGCACATAAATTCTTCTCCCCTTCTTCGGCTCAAATTTAATAAATAACTTAACTACTCGAGTATTTTCTTTAATATTTTTTCCGTCTTTTGTAACGCTTGCAACATCCTTACATTATTCTCGTCACATTTTATACATAAATACATAAATATACATACGTATTTTGGAGCTTAACCAACACTTATAGGCAACTTAACAAATTATGTTGTTATGTTTTTTTTTTTATTTAACTTAACTTACTAAACGTTTTTATTACACTTAGTTTTAGTTATTACAATATTTTCACTGGCATCGGCCACTGTAGTGTGGCGATGGCACACGACGTATTGTTGCGAAGTGTTGTTGTTGCTGTTGTTGTTGTGTTTGTTGTTCTGATTGATATTTTTTTTGTTTTTGTTGCTCTTTATATGTGTCACTTTTCAATACTTTTTGATTGATTTTCCAAAGTTGCACTGGTATTTGTTGTTGCATTATTGTTGGCTGCAGTGGAGTTAATTGCAATGTATTATATTCTATTTGTTGTTGTTGCTGAGTTTGTAACAATTCGGCTTGCATTATTTGTTGTAGTTTTTGTTCATTTATTGTGTTGCTCTTGTGGTGCTGTTGTTCATAATGTGGTCACACGGTCGTCTCGTCATCATCAATATTCCTCCTATATTATTTATATAATGTATGTATGTATGCACATATGCACGTGTAGTGGTAGTTGTAGATTAGAGCAAAAGAGAGAGTAGAGCAAATTTTAAATTAATGCTTGCAAAGTGGAATACAAATTATTTGTCAAATATATACATATGTACGTATATTCGTAAATGTATGTAGTAGAGGCTAATTAGATATTGGTATACTCTTCGGTAATGCCGAAGGTATAACGCCTTTCAAGAAAATGCTTCAAGTGACACATTTTGATTAGAGAGCTATAACTATTGGCAATCTTTATACTAAGTCCGGAAATTTGTTCGAAGAAACTTTTACCGGAAAATGGGTAAATTTTATTTAGTTCAAATATTATATTTGCTAAGTGTACTCGTACACTCTATGCTTAAATTTATTTTAACAACTTGAGTTTTAACGTGCAATTCGGGTGATGAAAGAATTCACCTTTTCCGTAACATACTTTTAAATACCCTAATTGGATTGTCTCAAAAATGTGGAGGAAGCTCTTTTCGACTAACTGATGAAAAATAAGATTCGGATGTTTTTATGATGAAACAAAACGAAAGATTACATAGATGCTGGATTTGGAATGATATGATTATCTCAAGCAAATGATATTTATTAAGTCAGATATATTATAATAGGTTTCAGAGATCTTTGAGATCACAAATAGGTACCGAAAGCGCCGACGAGCTGCTTTAATGGCATCCAAACCATTTCGTAGCCTACGCTGGTCATCAAAAAAAAAAAAAAAAAACAGAAAGATTAATTTCTTAATGGGTAAACTCAGAGCGCAGTAAGTATAAAAACACTATTGTGGACACACACAGGCTAAGCTTTTCAATTACCCTTGCTGTACGAGAATGCTTAAATCGCTAAATGGATCTCACATCAGATTACTTGCCACTTGTTTAACCACAGCCCAATGGCTCTCAGCAAAGGAGAACAGACAAGCTAAAAGGTTTATAATTCCAATCTCAGCAGAGAGAGTCTTAGAACTTTCACCGGGTACTTGAAAGGTCACTGCAGGCTGAGATATCATCTTCAAAAAATAGGAGTCTCCGAGGCTACAGTTTAAACACCTAGGGTAGCGAGTATTATCTCCATCCAGAATATGGACAACTATACCCTCCAAAGTACTTAACTACTTCTTAAGTTGCCTAAGGATGGAGGGACAAACTTAAAGGGTTAGCACAATAGATCTTGTAAGTTCGCAGCGCTACTATGCCCTAATAATAATAATAATAACAATACTTGCCAGTTTTGTTTGACCGTTTTTGCTATTATCTCAAACTATTCATCTATCTTTGAGGGGATTGAAGCATTTGAAAGTATTCTGATGGAGATTGAGGTGCTTTTTCGAGTAAATTTAATCGCTCGATGCTCAAATTTCTGGGAACTAATTTACTAATGACCTTGCCGTATTTATCAGGAACGCTTAAGACGTTCTATAAAACTCCAACTGACTACATGCTGTAAGGATACTATATTATTTCGTTATTGCTATATTATTTCGTTATTGCTGTGCTTTGTCATAAGCTCGTATGTATTCTGTCTTAGAAAACCCGCACTTTGCTAAGAAACAGTTATGCCTGGTATGAAACGTACTCAATATTAGATATAGTTTGCCAATAGTATGCTGAAAAGATTAAACACTCTTGGTTTAGGTTTAACATTAACATTTTCTGTTTGCAGATAATTACAGCTACTACTTGTGGTTCTAGAGCTCGGGTTTATACTTAGAAGGATAATCCTCGTCATCCTCTTTAATGTTCAATATAAGCAAGAGTAGTTTAATCTTAAAAATCAGCAGTTGTCAGCTGAAAGTAAACTAACACTCTACTGTTCTTTTGTTTTCTATTACAGCAATTAAACAGCGGTTAATCATATGTATCTTTGAAAATGATTTCAATTGCTAAACTTGCGAGCAAACTTCATGAAAGGCGTAATTGTGATTAACAAAATAGTGAAAATACTACTGTAACTACTACAATTGTTAAAAAGCTACTATCAAATAAGTGAAATTAAACTTTTTTATTTATATATTAGTAAAAAAGCATTACTTTGTGAGCTTCAAGTTTAAAGCTAATGGTAAAGCTTTTCTATACATAAAACTAGGTACATGCTTTAATGTGTTAGTCTCTTTACAAAAAAAAAAAATTAATTAAATTTCTATTAATTTTTTTTTGTCATATTGTCAAACTAAAGTAATAACTTCCAAAGTTTTGTCTTTTTTATTCTGCCAATTCATTTTCAAACCAAAACTGACTTCTGAGCCCGAAAATATTTGTTAACTTTAAATTTAAAATCATATCATGCTAAAATAAATAAACAAATTCGATGATTTAAACGAAGCAAAGTAAAAATATCCGTATTAACTATTTATGTAGTTTGGTTTGCCGTACTTTGCTTCTGAGTGACTGGAAACAAATTTGCAAGAGTTTTTTTATGCGGCGACACTTAACAGCTAAGTGAATGACTTGCAAAAATTTATATGCTCTGATGTACTCAATGCAAGAAAATACATTCTGTATGGTTAAAAGTGTACACTTTTTTAGGTAGAATACTTGGAATATATTTTTAAAAGAACTAAGTAGTATTAAAGCGTTAAAATTTGCTTTCTCCACCTACGATCTCACTTAAGTTGAAGTTTGAGTTTATTTAAGTTGAAAGCACCTAAAGCTTGGTGTTAGACCCAGACTTTACGATAGTATAAAATTTCTGTTAAATCTTGTTCTTTCGAATTTTTTTCACATAAAATACTAGCAAACATATGTAATAAGAAGACTGTAAATTTTTTAAGATTTTTATTGGCCTGTAAATGAATATTAATTCACAATTTAATTAAGCTCGAGGCCAGTTTGTGGAAGATTTTATTTGAAAAAAAAAAAAAAAACAAATTGTGAATTATAATTAGGCTGTGTAAAAACGCGCTCTCGTCTGAAACTTGTATGCCCGTCAAAAAAGTAACGAGGGAATTAACTACCACTCTCTTTTACTATTTGTAATCGTAATATAAATATTTTAGCTAATAAAATATTCGCACTCCCCCTTTTTTCGAAAATTTAAATATAAAATTTAGTTTTCCAAATTTGTCAATAAGCGATAGTAGTTTTACGCACAGCAGGTCCTCCCTTTTGTGGTACAAAATCGAGACATACGAGAACAAGTTGAATTAGGAACTCATTAAAACATTGCGCTGAATGATGTAGTTACGCGCAAATTTATTACTTTTATTCATATTTAAATAATTATTATTAAGAGCGAAACAATTAAAGCGCCTTTAACATAGAAAACATAACGCTCTAATGCATCTACACACATACGAACATGCAGTAAAATTGCAAATGGAAAAGCATAAAGGCACTAATTTTAAACAAAAAAGTAATCAAAATTTAATAACTAGCATTATGCGTAATGTCGAATTTGTTTTACAATTTACTTAGGATAATTGCGATTTGTGCAAAATTCGGCTTTATTACGGGCTAACAAAATTTTATGAAAACATAAATATTCAACCATTCATATGGACGTTAGCACACAGTTTGTGTTTAGGATTTTCTAATTATTCGAATTAGTAGGAAGTTGTTAAAAAATTTAGATAATTTTTATATATAATTTTTCATTTATTTGTGTGGATAATAAAAGTATTATAAATTTTAACTTCATAATATTATACACATTTACGTATTATGTTAGCCTATGTATGTATGTATGTGTATGTGTGCATGTGTACGTTTATTTAACAAATGTGAAGCCACTGCCAGCTTTCATGCCAATTGTGATTAATTACAACAAATTTAGCTGGTTGCATTTACATAATTTAATGATTATCAGGAAAATAAATGCAAAATTAAAATGCAATGGAATTTTGTGTATGAAATTAAATTTCTTTGAATACAGAAAAATTAAGTGGTTATTGAGTGTTGAAGGTTGAAACCTTAATAAATAAATACGCTTAACTTGTACACTTCAGTTTTTAGTGGATGTCTGAATGTTTGTGTGAATGAGTATGAATTTGTGAATGGGAAATGCTAATGTGTGAGTGATGAGTGTTCTTTTGACTGCTTTGATTGTACCATTTTGCGAATCTGCATATTTATGATTGATGCTGATGAGAAGGACATATATTTTAATGATAACAGAAATCATTGTAAAATTCTGTCAAATAAAATATACTTTTGTAATAAACTTCGAAAGAAAATTGTTTGATATGATAAGGAAAATGGCAAATCTGCACTAAAAAAAAAGAGTTTCATGAAAATTTCGGTTTAAAATGTTTATCTACATGTGTAGAAAATTTAAGAAAGTTCCAGATTTATTTGCAAATAATTCCCGCTTCAATAGACGACCAAGAGTTTCGGTAACGGTTTTGTTCTTTGAATTTGAACACAAGAGTTATTGTTTAGTGATTACTTATTACTGCTCATGGTTATCGATTGTATAATTACTTTCTTCAAAATGACTATTTCGTTCAGTCCAGCAAGTAAGTAAACTAAAAATAATATGGAACAGTCATCAAGTAAACAAAAATAATCAATTATTAAAAATTAATTAATGAACTTAAAATAATAAAGAAAAATTTAAAATGAACATTATACACATTAAGCATTTTAGTTTTATAAAAAAATTCGATTCAATTCAAATAACCACAAAATCGAGAATTATTAAACAAAATCTAGAATAATAATTAAAAGTTCTAAAAATTTGAAAAACCCACGGAGATTTGCCATTGCCAAAAAAATTCAAAATATCAATTAAAAATAATAAACAATTAATTGAGCTCGTGGCCAGTTTATGGAAAATTTTTGTTTGGAAAAACAACAACAGTTTAATTTGAATTTCAAAACAATTAAATAAAAGTAAAAAAAAAACATTTAAAAGTAAGCCAGAGCATTTGTAAGCAATCAAGAGAAAATAAACGAAATTAAAATTTAAATAAAAATGAAAAACTAAGTAGTCCCGAAAAATAATAAAACACTTTAAGAACCAACAAAAATAATAATTCGTTCAAAATTTTTTAAAAAAATAAGGATAATCAAGAAAAATTTCCCAGAAGATTACGAAGTAAAATTAAAAATACCAAAGAATAACGTAATTTAAAGTTCAAAAATCTTACATAATCAAAAAAAAAGTTCAAAATACGTAAACAAAACAGTAAAAAAATACAAAAAAAAAAGAATAGAAAGAAAAATAATAACGTGTTCAACTGATAAAAAATGCAAATTATTTTTGTGGCAGTTTACGTTTTTTTAATTGATGTATAATATATTGATTGTATTCAAAATTTTCAAATACAGTGATTACTAATTAGTTGGTCCAATTATACAAATTAATTTAAATAATTAATGCTTATGACTATTAATATAAAAAATCGTCTAGCTAAGAAGCTACGATTGCAACCTTTATTGTAAGTTCTTTTTTAGCACAAAATGAGTTGAGCAGGTGAAAAGTATTGTATGTTCTATAGCTGAAAAAGGGACCGAAACCACTTCAAACGCTTTAAAAAATTTAGCAGAAAATTCGTACTTAGGGATTTCAAATACACATAATCGTTGTCTAAATATTTAAGTACTAAGCAATGAATTAGGATTTTCGAATTATTTGATAAACGGTCAGGTTTATAGGCAAACTACATTCGTTTCTAAAAGGTAGAGGATTAAGAATACTAAAATTTTAAGTCTAAAGATATTAATTGTTTTTTTGCTTTAACAATAATTTTTTTAATTTGTTATTATTAAACTTGTCGATATTGTTTATATGTGTTTTATATTTTTATTTGTTTTTTTTTTAGTTAAAATTCATTTTTTTAACGAATACATTTCGAATGTTTGTTTAGCTTCTGTTTTAAATATTAATGTGCAGATTGAGAATTACTCGATCGAGTTACGAAAAGTGCATGAAATATTTATTAGTGACTAGCAGTAAATGTGTTTTGAAATTTTTCAAAATAGTCGCCTCTTAACTACGTGTACCAGATTGTCAGAGACCAGGGATAACGGCGGCGCCATCGATGCAGCCAAATAATGTCCAACTGCAAATGGTTTGACGTGAATAATTCGTATTTTTCATAACAAAATATTTCATATAAATTTTGAATTGAAATTGTGTTTAAGTTGGGAATGGTTTTTGTTTTATGTTTATATAATTGTGCAGAAGAAATTAAAATATGTAACGAAAATATTAAAAAATAAGGGGAGTGCTTAAATCATATATTAAATTACTGGTATTCTGCCAAAAAATCCTAAAATATTCATTAAAATAAATAAAAAAAGTTTAATCCTAAATATCATTTTAGTTCAATTAAAAATAAATTGTATCGCCCTGAAGAAAAAACTTTTTTAACGCAATTGAATAATTCGTGCACGAAAGGCTTCGAAAAAAATTGAGATCTATCATGTTTGAATAATCAAATATGTCGCACGCATTCCATTGCCAGAAGTATACGAAAAAGTTAAGAAAACTAATCGCAAGAGATCAATAAACCTTCCTTACGACAATGCAAGTTCTCACACAAAGATTTCGACAGCGTCAGTGGCTATTGGAGCTTAACGGAATCTAACATTCCCAGTATAATTTAGCACTGTTTCGGTAAGACCTGAAAACTGACAACATTGTTGAGCAAAACCTCGGCATCCCGACAACGTTAGCAAATCTTGCCTTAGCGAAATTCAGCATTCGAGCTGATCGCAATCTCGATTCTTCAGACACAATTAAACTACATAATGTGCCCATTTACCGAGGCTATCAGAACATGTCCAAAGGAAGCCCTAATTCTCATTTAACAAATGCCACCGATTGATATTTTTTTATCAAACAAAGTGCCATTTGTTTTCCCTGTGGCTGGAGTGTACGAAGGGCCTTGCGCGTATTTTTCACTACCCCGCGCCCCAACATCCAACCAAAAAAGTTCGTGTTGAAGTCGCACTATATTGGGGAAAACAAAAAAATACATTAGCATCTATTTTTGCAGTTCATCCTTCGGTTTGTTCAGGTCCTTTGCTCAGATAGTATCTACATTTATCTATGTACATATGTTTGCTTTACACAATCCTAATCTTTCTTTTCATTTTAATGATGCATTTCTTTGTATAAATGATCAATTGAACTTACGAAAATTAATTTCATGGCATGTGTGATTAATATGCTTTACAAATTAATGCATAAAACGAGAAAAAAAACTGACTTTTCAAGGACACAACATACGCAAACGTATAGATGTAAATAAAATAAATAGAGCAAAAAAAAAAAAATGAAAAATTATATAAACTAAAACGAATGTGTCAAAAAACCCAAATAAAAATCAATAAAAAAAAAAACCTTGGAAGTGTTGCACATAAGTATTTACAAAATCAATTCACAATTTGCATTAGGCAATAAAAAAAGGTAGTAAATTGAAATCTCTGAAAATATTAGTAAATGTAATAAGCATGTAGGTATTTACAATTAGTTGCGAAAATGTGGTGTATTTAATGATATTTCATTTAAAATTGTAATGGATGTTATTAGTAGATACATGAATAATGATTTGTTTTACCTCTGAACTGCGTTATTGTTGTTGTTGTTGTTGTTGTTATGGATGGATGAAAATGTAGAGAGTACAGGAGTACGACAGTTTTTAGTTGTAGTTAAGCGAATTGTTGTAGTTGCAGTTTTCATGTAGTAGAATTATTTTTTGTTTTTATTTTTATTATAAATAATAATATAAGCATTGTTAGTGGAGTTGATGCAGATAGATATGTATGTATGTACATATGTACATATTTATTCAGCGAACGTATGTTCGGTCGGTCAAGTAATTAGAAGCGAAAGAGTGTGTAAGTGTACATATTTGTAGGTGTTGTGCGCACAAGTGTGTAAACGGCGCCATTTTGTTTTTGTGATTGCCGGTGTTGTTGCAAATGCCACAACAAATCGGTGATTGAATATTCGGGCACATTTGTCAGTTTGGCGGTGTATAATAAAGTTCCAGTATTGCATTCAATTTGACCATTTTTGGGAAATGCATAATTTTGTTGTTGCATTGCAAGGTTGTTGTTTTTATTTTTCATCATAGCGTATATGCAAATTTAAGCATCCACATTTTTGTTGAAAAAATATTTTTGTTTTATTTTTTTCGCATTTTTTTCAACATTGCAAACATATATTTTTCCATTGCATTAAATTGCATATCATTGAATTTGTTTGACATTTATTCGTAGTTGGTTGGCGTTGGCATTGCCAGCGTATCATACCAATTGTTGTTGTTATACATTTTAGTTGTTGTTGTTAATGTCATGTTAAGGCAGTTGTATGTTTTCACATTTCAATACAATTTTCAGCAGATATGTTTTATTTTTTTTTGTGTTTTTATGTTTTTGTTTTGTGTGCGAGCCAGTTTTTGTTGCGTTTGTTGTTTGCAGCCGTTTGAAATTCATTTCACAATTTGCATTTTACCAAATTTCAATTTATTGCGAGCGGAAAATACAGAAAGTTGTAATTAGATTTTCTTTAGGCGTTCCCATGACCACCTGCGGTCATTTTAAAAATGCAATGCAAATTTGTATATTTTTGTTTGGAATTTAATAGTTTTGTGTTTTTGTTTTATGTTTTTTTTTTTTCATTTGTGGAGCATAATTAAATATGTATGTATGTATGTTGGGATTGCGGTAATTGTGATTTGAGGCAGTCGGATTGCAAAGCAAATGAGCATAAAATGCAAATGCGTTTAGTGTGACAGGAAAAAGTAGATATTTATGTAGGAAATTATACGCCAATAGTTTGCAATAAAAAGTTCAACGCAAATAGTTTTAGTGGATATTTTGTCAAATTAAAAAAAATATCGGGGTTTTTTTTTGTCATTCAATGGGTTAATGTGTGCGCATTTTGTTTCGTGGAGGTTTTGTATGGTTTTTTTTTGTGTTTGTTTTATGGTTAAAATTTTTGTTTGTAGTAATGTAGTGTGTTTGGAAAGAGGAGAGAAAATAGAATGAAAAATTATTTTAATTAATTAAAGGAGTTTCGATGTGGAGGATGATTTAATGATTTTTATTTTTATTATTATGTTGATGAGATTATTTCCACAAAAATATCTTCCATTCAAATAGACACCAATAATATATTTTTAAATATATGTAAATATATTTGCATACATATAGGGAATTACCATTTTCTAAAATGAATTTAAAGCGTGAATTTTTGCAGCGCAAGCAAAAAGTGAAGCGATTTATTTATTGTTTTTTTTGTGCGGTTTCGCCTTTTAAAACAGTTAAAATCAAAATAAATCTGCACTAACTTTTACATGGTATGTATGTACATATGTAAATGGTTATTAATATTTGAATTTTAGTTTTCATAATATTTTTCTCATGAAAATAACAGGCCTGTTATGAGCCACAAGGATTAACATTTCAACAAATATATTTATGGATTAATAAAATACAAAAAGACATACACTGCGTTAATCATTTATAGTAGAAATATTTGGACCATTTATTTTTGAATTAGAACACTAAAAAAATGTTCAACATTTTCACTAAATTATATACAAATTTTAGAACATAGAAAATTAAATTTTCTGAGTATATAGTTTTGTAGCTAATTAAATTTTAATAGAAAAATGATAAAATCGCTTGTGGCTAAAATATACCTACCGTTGATTGCTATCATTTTTTATTTAAAATTATTTTTGGCTAAAGAATACATTTTTATTAGTATATCAAATAGTTTTTAATAAAAAGTGACATTTTATTTTTTTTATTCTGTAGTTAAATGATTAAGTTTACTAATAAAACTCATGCCAGATACAAACTGAACGAACACGCGTTCATTTTTTAATGAAATTATTTTGCACCTTATGTGAGATAGTTTGCATGTTTCAATATTTGAAATTTCATTGAAGACGAACCCTACGTAAATGAATTTTTAGAAGAACTATATCCTTACTATATTTTGAATATTAGCGAAATTGGAAGAAATTTTGGTTTTTTTCCTTCAATAAAACAATGCCATCGTCATTTTATGGAGCTATTTTTCACAGCACACATACATATGTATGTAGGTATCTTATCTACTATGAATAATAGTCATATTAGATCCTTAATATGGGATTTTCTAAATATGTGGGACAATCGCCGTTGATGCGTCATTGGCCAGGCTAAGCTGACAGTTTTAAGTTTTTCGCTAATCGGGAAAGTCGCTTAACAATAGGGAAGCAGTTTGACATGAAAGTTATGAAAAGTAAACCAAATTTTAAAAATTCACATGCAACATGTATTGTTACCTTCATGCATTTTAGTCTCTTAATCCACATGTGTGTGTGTGAAAACATTTATTGAGCACTTTTAGAAAACAACTTTTAATCCTCCTCATATATTTATTTATTTATTTTACTATGACTGCTTTTTACACGTTTTTTCACACAATACTTAAATATCAGACTTTTTCATTACATACATATGAATTTAAGTATATGTAAACATCTCTTTCATCAATAAATATTAAATTTCAATCGAACCGGTTTTCCGTTTAAAATTAATTGTCGTTTCAAAGAAAAAAGAAAAAAAAATCGTTTCACTTGCGCTTGCTAATTGAGTGACCAAAAGGAAGCCAAATAAATTATCTATTACTGTACATAACACCCAGTAACCAGTAACCAGTAACCAGTAACGAGTAACGAGTAACTTAATTGTCTATGCAATACTATCCACGTCCAACAACCCAACGATTACTCACTCTGTGTCCGTGATGCTTGTTAGCGGCGCCAGCGGCTGCATCGGTGCCACTATGCTCGACGGCGGTGAACTGGTACGCGATCCATGCCGCGTACTCGAATTCAACGTATGCCGCCCCAGCATACCCGGATTATTCATATCGTTCACCGCATGCCCATTTAACATCTGATGTGAACTATGCAGCGAAGGCGATGGATTGTGTTGATGACTGAGCTTGCGAGCGCCCGCTATGTGATCCTCCTCCGCCGTGTAGGGAAAATGATAGCCATTCTTATCCGAACCCTCCGATAAGCGATCCGAATGGTAGTCAGCAGATGTGGGTTGATGTGTTTGTTGGTGTTGTTGCTGCTGTAGATGGTGTTGGTGGCGTTGCTGTTGCGCCTGATAGTCATTCTTAAGCAACGAGTGTACCGAATGCATTGAGTCCGCAGCGCCGACGTACATGTGTGGCTTCTTTAGACTGTAGTGATTTTCGCGAGAGCCATAAATATCGGGTGCAATGCGCTCCTTCGACATATATGGTGAGTCCGCTTTAGGACCCATGTAGCCCAGCGTGCGTTGTTTGTCGTAAATGCTGTCGCTGAGGTAAGCGGCGTCCGGATGGAAGGAGCGCATGTGGTTGACGATTTGTGTGCCACCATTAACGCTGACGCCACCGCCAGTGCTGCCACTACCACTACCGCTACCACCACCGCCGCCACCACCGTTGCTACCATTGTAGTCCTTCTCACTGCCATAGTGGCTGGGCGGTTTATAGTTGCCAGCCATTGGTAGCGTATCAAATTGTCCATAGCTATCTGGATAGTCCTTGCGACGGTATATGCTTTCGCGTTCCAGCGCATCATAGCCATTGTCATTGCGCACGTTTTGCAGATTTTCCAATATCGATGGTGGCATGTTGATTTTGTTGTGATGCTGCTGCAGGTAAGAAGTGTCCGTGAGATCGGGATTCGGCAAAGGGTTCGGTGAGATAGTCACTTTTTGGCCGTGCACATGTTCATTGTCGGAGCCAGTTTCTTGCGACCAGCGGCCGACATTCGGTGGTGACTGCAGGTAAGCGTCGGGCAGTTGACTCGACCAACGCGGCGCATAGACGGGCTTATTGACGCTAGGAAAGAGTTGTGGGCTCTGGACGACATTCAACTCGGGCGGTGTTGTCGCCTGCACATGTTCGGTAATGTTGGGGAGATATGAGGGTGTAGCGCTGACACCTGTGCTGCGATGTGTTCCGGAAGAACGCGCTGTGCGTGATTCATCATCGTCACTCGAATGACTTGAAGCAAGTTCTAATGAGCGACCATCCGTTTCGGAGCCCGAGTCAGAGTCTTTGCGGTGGCGACGTGATTTCTCTTCACGACGTCCTCCACCACCACCTCCTCCGCCACCGCCGGTAGACGATTCAAAGCCGCGTAAAAAGCTGGGAGCATCGCTCGCCGAGTTGTAGTTGGAGGTAGATGTGGAGGTCTGACGCAGTTGGCCGTCACTGTAAAGAGGTTATGAAAACATACATACAATATTTGTATACTAAGAAGTTAGAGTGAAAATTAAAACAGAGAACGACAGTTGGAACTAGGACTGAAGCTTCAGAGACATTTCAAGGAAAAATTGTGGCTTCTTTTATAATTTCGCCGTCACAAAAAATCCGTTTCCGTTTCATGATTCAAGTTGACAAAATATTCAACATGTACTGGAGGGATTGACGAGGAGGAAGGTGAGCCAATTTAAGTACAGAAATCTTAAAAAGCTCTCACTGGGAACAGCACACACTACAATGTTCCTTTTCTTAAGACTTGAGTAAAATCTGTCTCTTTTTTAAACTGACAATAAAATGCCAGAACATAATCTAAAACTTTACAGGGTTCAATGAATTGTCGTCAATGAAGTAAAGAGGCCAAAAAAGAAAACAAAATACTATTTTTTAAATTCTTAAACTCACCTATACGGACTGGAGCTCGTCTTCGCTGTACTCCTCGACGTCGTGCTCGACACACTAATACCTATATTCCTTCGCGAAGTGTCGTAGCTACCCGCTAGAAAATTATTCGGTCTGGTTGCACCATTTACATTATGTGAACTATTGCTCACGACCAACGAAGAATCCAACAACGGCACTTTACGTCCCATGCAACGCAGGAAGGTACGCTGGAGGTTCTCCCTCACACGCTTGTTGATAATACAATAGCCAATGAGACAGAATATTGAATGCAGCACGACCACACCTGACAAAAGGATGCTCAGCATCTGTGAATTCTCCGAAGCAGCTAAAACAGCCAACACCCACATCACACCCATCAGGGGTAACGAGACGACGGACAACCAAAGTAGCGTGCGTAGATTTCCAAATCCAAGTACGTGATCTTTCAGTGTGAATGCGGCTTTCACTGACACAAACAATATTAGCAGATTCACCACCGACATACCAGCAATGGGGCCGACCAGCCACCAAACGACTGGCTCGTATACTGAAAGCCAGCAGCTGTGTTATACAAATAGATATACATATATGTATTAAGGAAAACAAATTATAAATGCAAAGCATATAAACCAATTCAATTGTGTTCAATACCCAAATACCACAAAATACTCACAACAAACTATTTCCATACTCATGCGCCCGCACGCCCACCGACAATCCAACCACAATGGCTGGCGCACCATAGCCCATGGCGAAGTAGAAGCCCATTGGTCCATGGTTAATGTCACGCATCTCCGTAAGCATGCGGTACAGGTGCACACAGTCGACTGTTGTCCAAGCGAATGCCGCCAGCCAAAAGTAATGCAAGCAAATTGCTATAAGCTTGCAGGGGAATTCATTTTCAAGTAGATTGCGACGTGACTGCATGCCAACGAAGAAGAGTAGCTCGGCGCAAAAGACACAAAGCACGATATTCTGGTGTATAGTATTCGAATTAGTTTGTTGGCCGCGAAGCAGTGCCAATGCAATTAGTACGCTCAATAGCACTGGCAGCGAGACCATGAACGCTGAGTAGGACGTGATTTGAACGAGTAGAGAAGGCTCGGGTATATCCTCTGGGTCAATGATGTCCACAATGACGGCATAGTTGGATATGTGCGTGCAGGAACAATTAACAATAATAGGTTGACCATCTAGCGGCAGCTCATCGAAGTCGGGCACCTCAGTTTGACAGCCCAGACGCGTCCATTGGCTAGTGAATGAGTTCCAACGTACGCATTGTGGGTTCGAACGTGGACCGAAACGTGTTGGATCAATGTCCAGCCACATTTGTAGCTTAATGGGCTGCGAGAGATGTGGTGAGCCCAGTGAACGATAAATGACACGCTGCTGTGTTTGCTGCTGATCCGATGGATATATTACCTCAACTTGGCGCTTGACTAGTCTACGATTGCGGT
The DNA here is from genome assembly GCA_963971545.1 of Philophylla caesio. NCBI lineage: Eukaryota > Metazoa > Arthropoda > Insecta > Diptera > Tephritidae > Philophylla > Philophylla caesio. The sequence goes on along the minus strand of OZ020606.1, from coordinate 94,252,932 downwards.
AAATTGCTTCGTTCTCACCTTTCTGTTGTTCATTAGAACCACTATCGAACTGTGTATTTGTAACCTCTGGTGAGTTCACCACCTCCTCGCCCGTGTCCCCATGGAACTCGATGTTATCATCGTCAAAACGCACGCTTATGTGTGGCTCCTCACCATCATCCACCTCTACAGCTTCGTTGCTGGACACTTCAGCGCTCGCTTCGTGTGAGCTCGACATAGCTGGTGGTAGTATCTCATGTGCTGTGATGCGTATGTTCTCAATCATGTGCTCCTCACTGCCACTGCTGGTCACCTTCGCAACCTCATCGAAAACCTCAATGAATTGCTGTTCGTTGGATCCAGACTTTTGAGATGAGATTTTACGGAATGGTATCTCTATGCGTTTCTCTTCGGTATCGCTGGAAGGTACTAAAATGGCCAGCGATAGAATTGGCGAGGCCACCTCGACATCTACACCCCAGCGGCGTGTAATGGTCTCATCGTACATATCAGGTAATAGTTGCCCAACATCTTTGTATTGCGCGTAAGAAATTATGGCACGATAGTCGTTGACACTCTGCGTCACTTCATTGCTGCCTGGTGGCGTAATACCCAACATCTCTAAGGGTACCAACACTTTTGAGTATTTGTCGAATTTCGTTTTGTCTTGTATATAATTATTGTACTTGGGAAAAGTTATTACCGGCTTCTGTTTCGACGAATGCTGTAAAAAACCACTCGTGTCCGGCAATATCACGCTTTCGGTTGTGTAAGCATTCGGTTTTATGTTGAGCTTAGTTTTGTGGTATTCACTGAGCTGTTCGGGTTCGTAACCAAAAAGCGATTCCGTTGTTATAATGTCCAATGCGAAAACCATATTGCGTTGCACTATCTCAAACGGATTGGTATAGGTGTCATGCTGTGAGCTAGCTAAAACCACCATATACTTATTAAATGCGTCGACAAGATCATCAGGTCCACGTTGTATCAATTCCGTGGCACGTTTCCATTCACTTGCATACTTCCGGTCTAGTATAACACTTGCAGCATCCACTAGATTCTTAATGAAGTATTTATCTTGGCTGTGTGTCAAATTAAGACCATTCTGCATGAGCTCGTAGTTGATTAGCTCTTGTAGTATGCCTTCAGTAACAAGTAAATCCGCGCCGTATAGGCGATCATGAGAAAACTTGAGTTCATCCGACAAATAGTCCATTTCTAGTTCATTCGACCACATGTTATTGCCCTCGTTTAGCAGAAAAGACGATTCCATTTTATAGCGCCGACTATTTTTCACCAATTTCTTCTTCACCGCACTCGAACGATCGACTGTCTCGCAGGCTAGCTGCAAGTTTTCCACCATTTTGATGGCAACAAATGAATTCAACTCAAGCTCAAGCTTCTCCAGTTGTGAAAGTTGTTTGCGCAGCTCTACAAATGGATCTGAAGTACAATTGAACATATCCGGTTGATTCCAACCACCCGACATGGCGTCGCAAGTCCGCTGGCCTTTGCCTCTGGCTGGCGTAGGACAATTTTCTACCGTCGTGCTGCCAAGCGGCGTGCGTGGCCACCAGATGCCAGCGGCAAATGAACGCGGACAAGCATCATATACGACTTCGCAGCCATTCAGTGTTACTTCTGCATAAGGGTTCGAGCAGGAGTCACACCGTCGGCCTATAACACCTTCACGGCACTCGCATTGCCCTGTTAAACGATTGCATGCGCTGCTAAATGAGCCGATTGAGTAGCAATCGCAGGGTATGCACGCTGTCTCATTGAGTGGTTGGTAGTGGTTTGTCTTGCAGTAGCATTGGCCTGTGGTCTTATTACAATCAGGATGGTAGCCCTGTTTCAGGTTACACTTACATGGTCCACACACCTTCTCGCCCCACCAGCCACCGGGACATGGCTGTTGCACCGTCTTCTCGCAATATTCGCCATGCTGCAGCGAACTATTGCATTCACATTTATAACCACGTGGCTCGCTGATATTCGCGCGACACACTCCAGCCACGCAAGGCCTGACTGTGCATATAGGCAGGCATTCAGGTCCCACATAGCCAGGTAAACACTCACAACTCACCTTGTCCCATGTCGTCGTGCAAGTGGAGTGTGGCGGACAAGTCTCCGGGCATTCGGCACGTGACATACAGCCGTCCTCAACATTTTCGCGTATCGAAGGCCGCGACAGCACCGCCTGTGAAGCGCCTATGCGCACATTCTGTATGCAACCTTCGAAGGGCAACAAGTCGCCAACAGCGCCAATTGAACCATCAGCGCTACCAATTACAATTTTTCCAACATAGAGGCCTTGGACTTTCTGCGACATTGGCACCACGCCACTACGTTGACCATAGTCCACGGAGAACTGTATTTCTGATCCAAGCCACTTAATCTCGATGCGATGCCAGTTACCATCGGAGAGGTAAGCGCCGGCCAAGTACATCGGTTCATTGTCGTATATATAGTAGAGTATGCCATTTTTTAGACAGAGTACTGCTGAGCTGTTTTGACCAATTTGTATCTGTAAGAGAAACGCATCCATCTGCAAGGTACGCATTGAGAGTGAAGTGACCCATGGAAGCTGTATTGGTCTCAGCAGAGGATTAAAACTGAGGCTACCATCACCGGAGAAGCGCCAAGGTGCAGGTATAGTATCCTGGCAGGCATTGCCGGCATATCCCTCTTGACATTCGCATGTATAGGTGTTCCAGCCTTCGCGGCAAACTCCGCCATTAAAGCATGGTTCCGACGTGCAGAGTGGCGACTTCTGCGGACAACCGGAAATGGTGCCATTATCCGCTACGTACGAGTTGAGATCCATGTAGCGATCATCAACGCGTAGATCCGATATGCAACCAATGTAATCTTGGTTCTCAACAGGAAAGTGTGCGGGAATGCGTGGTAAACCACCTAGTTGCAGCGGACCAGTCAAGTCCAAAAAGCGGTGACATGACTCAGTGAGAAGCGCGCACCGTTTGTCTAACTTCAGCGTCGTTTGATTAGCGCAGCTCCAACGATCACCCAGATTACCTGCCAGCGCTACCGCCGTATCACATTTATCCAGTACAAGCGTTACGGTGCGATTCAAATATATTACTTCCACATCGTGCCATTCACCATCAGACACTTTTGTTTCTTGAAGGACCGAAACACTCTGTTTACTATCGCCCAGCGAGTAGGAGAAGCTAACATGACCCTCACGTATTTCGAGCGCAATGAAATCGTGAAGCTCATTATAACGACCATTGTAGAGTAACAAACCGTTATCGTGTACCGTTGCAAACCGCAGTTTCAGGTTGAATCTATGCCTCTGTTTAAGACTTTCAAAGGTAAGGAATGAATTCTTAGAGAATGAACGCGAACGCAATTCACACGTTGCTGTGTAGGGCGGTGGTTGTGAGCTCAGGAACGAGTTCATGCAGGAATAACCCCCATCACAGGCATCGGACAAACACGGCTTCAACGTGGAAATATCTGTTTCACAGTTACCGCCCGTATGCTTTGGCGAACAAACGCAAGTGTAGCCACCTTCGCGACGTACGCACGTACCACCGTTGCGGCAAGGGTCCGAGTAGCATAGATCCACCTCGGTGTCGCAGAGATAATGTTCCTTGCTGCCCGTGAAGCCTTCAGGACACGAGCAGGCGAATGTATTTACGGGATAAATGGGACGGAAAAGCACAGTATCACTATGTATAAACTCCGAGGCGTTACCAAACTTGAGCACAGTGAGACACTCTTCAAAGTTGAGACAAGGTTCCCGCACGCAAAGGTTGTCATCAAAAGGTAGTACCTCCACAGTGGCTAGACGCGCTAATATGGCACGATTCAGGTAGACACGCTCTTGCAGATATTGTGGCGTATAAAATTCCTCGTGCGACACATCTGGTCGTTTTGCAGAGAAGCTTACATTTAAGATGCGTGACGTCACATCGGTATCATCTTGTATCGAGAAGATAAATATATTTTCCTTAGGGCAAGGTATTATCGCGGCCAAGCCATCTAGAAAAAAGTTTAGCAGCGGTGAGAGAAATGCCTCCTCGGTCATTTCATTCAAACGCACTGTCACGGAATTAAAAAGCATATCCTCCGTTATCAAACGCACCGAAAGGTGCATGATCGCTTTCGCTTCATTTATGCCATCCGAAACGGAGACTTCCATTGTCGCAAACTTGGGTACGTTCGTATTCAGTTGCGGGCTCAAAATCAAACCACCAGAAGTTGTATTCAAACGCATGAGGTTGGCATTATTACCAGAGATTATGCGATATGTTAATTTGTCTGTGACATCCGCATCAGTTGCCGGTATTCTGCCAATTTCACCACTAGGAAAGTGATCACGGAAATTGTTGAAGATCACTTGAAAATCACGTAGCACTGGCGCATTATCATTGACGTCGGTAACTAAAATTTCAATGTGTGCATCATTGCGCAGTGGCGGACTAGCCGCGCGTATCACCAACTCAAAACGCTTGCGATTCGACTCATAGTCCAACTCGGTCATTGTAAGCAATTGCGCGCGCTCCGACCCCGGACGTGTAACCAAAGAAAATTGGTTCGAATCATCGCCACCAATAATCGAGTAGTGCACTACTGCATTGACACCTTCGTCCGGATCGTGCGCATGTATTTCGCCCACAACCGAGCCCACAGGCGAGTTCTCCGGCACGTATAGCGTGATCTTATCCGATGGAAAAGTTGGTGGCGAATCATTCACGTCTTCCAACCGTATCTGTACTTCAACGGTGCTTGAAAGCGATGGTGAGCCTTTGTCTACAGCGATTGCGGTTAGATGATAAGTAGCGACGCTCTCACGATCCAAGCCTTTGTTAGTGCGTATTGTGCCCGATGTGGGATCGATGACAAATGAACCATCCTCTACATCGCGATCGCTCAGCAGGTACTTAATGCGGCCATTTAGCCCAATATCGGGATCAGTTGCAGCCACCTGTATAACTGAAGTGCCGACCAACGCATCCTCCAGTATGGATGCCTGGTACAGTGGGTTCTTGAAGGTGGGCGCATTATCATTCACATCGGTGACGCTTATTTCTACATCGGTGGTGTCGCTCAGTGATGGGGTGCCACCATCTTTTGCGGTCACAGTAAGCAAATAACCACTCGTTGTCTCTCGATCTAACAACGCGTTTGTCACAATTGCGCCAGTTTGCGAATTGATTGAGAAGGGATCTGGACTGCCAAGACCATTTATGCTTTCCTCATTTAGCGAGTAAGTAATCTGTGCATTTATACCCACATCGCTGTCGGTCGCCGATACAACTAATATCGTTGTGCCGATTGGCGCATCCTCGAAAACAGAGGCACTATATGGCGCATTCTCAAATATAGGTGCAAAATTGTTCGCATCGGTGATATTAATATTAACAGTTGCCGTATCCGAACGACCACCCGAATCCGTAGCTGTAACAGTGAGTACAAATCGTTTCTCCTGCTTGTAGTCCAGTGATTGTGCAATCGTAATAAGACCACGTCCATTTTGTGAGGTGACTGCGAAGCGACCACGTGTATTGCCTGAAGTAAGTTCGTAATGAAGACGGGAGTCCTCATCCGGATCAGTGGCTGTAACAGTGACAACAGGTGTGCCCGGCGGTTGGTCCTCGCCCACATTCGCCTCATAGTATTTTGGATTGAAAGTCGGATCATTATCGTTCACATCTTGCACTGTTATTACGACAGTTGAACTAGCTGACTTTGGCGGCACACCACCATCTTTGGCAACAACTTGAAATGTGAAGCGACTTTGCTCTTCACGATCCAGTTGCTTAATAGTTTGTACCCAGCCTGTGCGTGGATCAACAGCTAGGGGAAAATTATCATCGCGTTCTGAAATACTATAAACGATCTCCGCATTCACACCCTCATCTGCATCATAAGCCTGCACACGTATTATATTATAGGCAATCGGTACATTCTCCAGCACCGATTCCTGAAATTGCGAGGTATAGAAGCGTGGCGCATTATCATTCGTGTCGATAACATTCACCAGCAATTGAGTGGTGTTGCTGCGTGACGGACTTCCACCATCTTGGGCGCGTATGACCAGTCGATAGCTGCGCACGCTCTCATAGTCAAGCGGTTTTACGAGACTCACATCGCCGCTCATGGAATCGATAGAGAATTGTGATTGCGTATTGCCGCCAATAATGGCGTAACGTATGGCCGCATTGTTGCCCTGATCCGCATCGGTGGCGCGTATATGCGCTATCACATTGTCGTCACCCCATTGATCTTCCGGTACTTGCACGGTATAAGTGCGTTCACTAAACTGCGGATAGTTGTCGTTGTCGTCGAGTATTTTCACGATCACAGTGGCAGTGGCGGTTTTACGTTCACTCTGCGCCGATGCCATATCCGAAGCGGTGACGATGAGATGGTAGCTGTCCGAGGTTTCGCGATCAAGCGCACTGCGTGTTGATATGACGCCTGAACGTGAATCGATGCGAAAAATGGGTAGCTCCTGATCCTGAACAGTGCCCGTGCCATCTGAAATGTAATGATATATGGGAAGATGCTTAAGTGAGGAAGAGACAAGTTTTAAGTTAAAGATATTTGTTTGTCATCAGAACAGAGCGGTTGGCGTTTAGTACCCAAAGAAAGGCCCTTTGAACAACATTTAATTAGGATGTAGTATTGCCATCAATTTTGAAATTTAAATCTCTTCATAAAGCTTGTATTTAAAAAAAAATATATATATAATTTATGATAGGGTTGGCACATTTTTCGATATTTAAGTGAATTTTGTATATCAGAAAAGTTTTCTATTGAATTATGTGAAAGGTGTTTGTGAAAATTTGAATTGATGAAATACCTTTGTTGACTTACCCGTTACACTTTCAATGCCATACTCAATCTCCGCATTTTTGCCGATATCCTGATCCGTGGCGCGCAAAGTTATAACCGTCGAGCCAACAGTCGCACCTTCACGTATACTCGCCTCAAATTGTTCCGCCTCGAAAGTCGGACTATGATCATTGCAATCCAACACATTCACTTGTAGTGTTGTCGTGCCCGAACGCGGCGGAAAACTATCGTCTGTCGCCACCACGCGAAAGTAATGCACATCCATTAGCTCGCGATCCAAACTCGCCGAAGTCGTGACCACACCTGTGCGCGAATCGACCTTGAATAGCGATTGCGAACGTGAGTCCAGCAATGATACCATTGAGTACACCACCGGCGAGTCCTCAGGGTCACGCGCACGTACAGTGGTAACAGCCGAACCGGCCGGCTGCTCTTCAAGCACTGAAGCCACATAAAGTGCTTGTTCGAAATAAGGTGACTGATTACGCAACTCACGCCGCACGCGCTTGGCTATGTCGGTATCATTGAACTCCTGGTAGTGATAGACGATCTTGAGCCGATGATCCGAGTCAACAATTTCCTGCCGGCTACAACGTATATTGAAGGTGATGCTAACCTTCCACATGGACTCGTGTATGCAAACGTCGCGACTAGCAACCAAATCATGATTCTGATGTTCGATGACAAAACGTTCATCATTCACATCCAAAAAGTTCACCTTACAATGCTGACAAATCGATTTTGGTAAGAAGGCATTGAGATTGTTAATGAACTGCGAACGCCGCAAGCAAATCTGGTTCCACTTGTCCGTCGTGTGTATGGCATAGGAGGCGTAGGTTTCCGAGATCCACTGCTTCGCGTCCGATATGCGGCGGTGTAATGCCGGCTCCAGCTGCAACGGTTCCTTCGCGCGACGCTTGCGACTGAGTATACGGTGGCGCATTTCATTATCGAAATTATCACCGAATATCAAATCGCCATCACGAAACTCCCGCCGACTATTATTGTGATTGAGCACATCAACCACACTATGCGTCGTCGACAGCTCTACGCTGTTGCTTGGATGCGCTAGATAAGCGCCGAAATAGCGCAGATCGGGATGTGCAATTGTGTCTACATAGCGACGACGGCGTTTTGAATAGCCCGTCTCTTCCTCCTCGTAATGCCGACTATGCATCTCCTCCTCTATGCGACGATCTTCGTTGCAATCTCGCCCCGTCACAAATATTCGCACTGGCAGGCTGTAGTAGTCAATGCTGCGCAAACGATTTGACGTCGAGTCCACATAGAAGGTAAATAAGTTGGGATAATAGATGCCATCGCATTTCAATTGCTTGCGCAACTGTATCTGGCCATCTTTGTGATTGACGGCCACCAGATGGTGTACGAAATGCGCCGATTTGTGTGCGTTAATTTTATAATGACGCTCGGAGCCGAGCTTATAGACGGAGGCATTAAAGACCACCGTACCCGCTGGCACGTCCTCATGCACGATTATCAGGTAAGCGTTCGCTACGTGTAATAGCTGCGTGGAAAGCAGCAGCAGCAGCAGCACCGGCAGGAGCGTGTGTAGCAATGGCAAATAAGCGGCGCGTAGGTGTCTCCTTCTATTCGAGTATGTGCTACTACAGTCATCCTCAGAGCTTCTATTGCAGCTTGTGTTGTCGTCGACTTCGTCGCTCTTACCCCTGCTACTACTGTTGCAACTGTTCAGGCAACTTTTTCGTTGTCGCGCTGTTACAACTAACATTTTCCACTGCTTGTGTGTTGTTGTTCTTGTTTGAAAAGTTTGTACGCTCTTGGCGTATGCAAAGCACCTAAGGGGTGGATGTGGTTCGCGTTACAACAGTCAGATGAACCACCGTTGCACAGCGTTTATTAAATTCGCATTTGTTGAGTGTGAAGCGCGAACGTTGCCATCTAAAATGAGAAGAGCAAAATAAGCAAATCAGATTTGAATTAGTTAGTTAGTGTGCTTATAAATAATGCTGTTATGTATTTATAAGTAGTTGAGTAAATTATGTAATGCCACAGGGATAGCCGAAACACCGATTGTATTATATTACCAATGCATACGTGGATAGTTAGAAGCGCAGTCACTAACTTGTTATGGAATTGGGAAGTTTGGTTAGCTTCATTTATTCAGCAGCCAGAAGTGCTGGTGTTGACCTAACAGTGAAAATACATTTTAATAAAATAATAGTCAAATTCGATGTGTGGAAACTAAATGCGAACTAATGAATGCTATTTTCTACAAATAAATTTAAGACTGATCGAAAATCATAATTCTTTAAAGAAGAATTTATGCAAATATTATTCACATAAAAATCTAGTTTTGCAAAATTCCTTCTGAAGAATTAACTCCGAAAATTGAATTGTTTAACAATGACAAGAAAAACTTAGGTTGGTAGTGGTTTTAAGAGAAAAACTTATTGTTTTCCTAAAATGGCGGCTGGGCAAAAACTTTCACAACAATCCCAGCGGAGCTATTCTGGTACGGCAAGGAGTTTGTTAAATGTATGCACCAGCTCATTTGCAGAATATGGTTGGACAATTGCATGCCTTCTGGGTGGAACTTATGTACAGTCTGCACAACCCCCAAGAAGTTTAGCCAACTATCGCAAAATGAGTCTTCTTAAAATCGGAAAAGACATGAGAAAGACGAATCAAAGCTGCTTTCGACTAAGCCGTACAAGTTTGAAAAAGTAGAGGCGTAAGCGTACTAGGGAACCGGCATCAACTCCAACAACAACGTCAGCCTTGAAATTTAAGGAGGAGTCTTTCTTGCCAACAAATGCTATTTACTTCGGCCTGAGTAGGCAATCACACAGTAAAGACCTGTCTCGGCGCAGAAGTAAGGACGTAGATTACAACGAATAAGATGATGCTTAGAGTATTCGAGAGAAAGTATTCCAAGTGGTACCCACTGCTGCGGTTCCGAGAGGTAGAGAAAACTGGCTAGCTTTGTTTAGTAATTTCATATTTAATAAAAACACTGCGTTACAAAAACGAGCTTTAGTTCTGTCCTATGAACCAAATATACTTTTTCGGAAAGTGGAGAAAAAAATAAAAATATACAGGAAAATCTGAGAATTGATAAAAATTTATTTTTTAAAAGATTTGACGTGATACAGACATTTCCCCAAATCTGCCTGCACAAATTCAGCTCGATTGGATCACGGAAAAAGGGTTAAAAATCGGTTAAAAGGGTAAAAAGGGTTAAAAATAAAAAAATTAATTCTGACGTGTACATGAAAATCGCCGATACACGTGTATTTATATGTTTTCTCCCCTTTCCGAAAAAGTATATTTGGTTCATAGGACAGAATGTGTGTAAAAGCAGAATCGAACATTAGTTTGAGTGATGAAGGATATCAGGGAGCGACGCATAGTAGGGGAGTTAAAATTGTTTTAATTCGCATAAATTATTAAAAAAGACTATTGGTAAAATTTTAATATCTAATTTACTTTGTGTAAACTTATAGAATGTGTTATACTTTTTTATTTTCCTTGCCTTTTTTTAATCTACTTGGCATATTTCGATGTTGATGAGTGAGAAGAAAATGCCATTTTAAAATATTTGGCCTGCTCTTATTACACCCAAATATACATATGTACATAAATATCTACGCACATATTCAAACACTTAAAACCACACAAGGACTAAGCGAACATTTGTAGATTTGTTTGCTGATACTTAGTTATAAAAGTTGGTCAGCCGACTACGTTTTGCATAAAATAGACTTTTGTTGTTAAGTTTGTAGCTGTAATTAAATTTAAGTGCAAACAATGCGAAACAAATGAATGAATGTAATTAACAAGTAAAGTAATTGCTCTTTATATAACATTGACAACAGACAATCAACAAGCAATTTAATATTTTCGTATATTTTTTTAAATGTGCATGAATGTGCAAAGAATGTTTATTAAATTTGGGCAAATTTTTTAAACTTATAATTGCTTTTGAATGTGTTTTAATAACTACAACAAGACGATTGAAGCAGTGATGCCCAAAACCTATATATATATTAACATGCTCGTCTTGTTTTAGTTAAACTCGTGAAGATTGGCTTTCTTAAATTATTGCTCGCTTATATTAATCTGACAGCCCCTTATTTGAAGGTGACATCTAGCAAACAGTGAACTTTAGAGAACGGCGAGTCGGAAATTGTCACATTCTTCCACACTAAATATTAGTAATGAAACACATAAACGATATTTAATTATTATTTTAATTATTTTATAGACGAGTAGCGAAAAACTAAAATGCACACTCATCAAAAATTTCAACTGAATTGCAAAAAAAATGTATTTCTATTTGAACAGGCAAAACTCAGCAAATTTCAGTTTGTAATCATCATTTATTTTGTTATTAATTTTGAAATAAAAATGTTTAATTCCGAGTGGAGTAATTTTTTTCAGTAGAAATTTTATGACAAACATATTATGGTATTTTGTTCATTACATTTTTGACCACTCATTATGAAAAAACAGGTTCTTGAATAAAATGAAGAAAATGCAGTGTTGCAAGCAATCATTTTCTGCAAGCAACAAACTCGATGCTTCGTTAAGTCTTAGTAAAAAAATGTAAATTTGTGTACCACAGAGTTTTAGAACTGACACTAAAACTGTTAAGAATCAGCATATATTTCTTTATGTCAAAGTCATAGGTTGGCTAGAATTTTTAAGGTGATTGCCGATGGTTATCGCGCTTTAATTATTTTATGCCTGAAATCGTACAGCCGATATTTAGTTCCAATTAAATGACGCTATTTCCCAAAGAGATCATAAAAGCATGACTCTCCGCCAGACCAGGGGCGGATCCAGAACGCTTTTAGAGGAGGGGGCGCATGAAAATTGGTATAGACGCTTTTCGTAAGACAAATCAAGTTTATTGTGGCAGCTACTATAACAGACAAGTGTTGCTGATATAGCCTTTTCCTTGGAGCTGTTTTCACTTTGCAATCGAGGTTGAGGTTACTGCAGCAAGATGTTTGCAAGTTTAACTGCTCAGCACATTGAGAGAATAGTTCACTTGCGTGACAAAGGGTAAAACATGAAAGTGAAAAGTCCTACAAGTTCTGTGACATGCGGGGGAACATCTTATGTTACTTCATCCAATTTGACGATTTTGAACTCACTTTAATGGACTTATTAAATAAAGTACATTAATACACAATTCCTTTATATGTTCTAAAGCCTCGTGTGATTGCAGGCCTCGGGTTGGCCTTCGCCTGCAAACACGCACTTGGCTCAAAACCTGTGAAGAATTCGTTTAATAATGTACTATTTATGCTTCGGGAGGAAGAAAAGTGGACACTATTCATAATTTATAACTAAAAATCATTTGAATTTTTTTGTTTACGAAAAATTCAAAATATGTTTCCTGAGATAGAGTAGAGTCGATAATGACGCAAAAGATCGTAAAAAAAAATAACGAGGAAGCGGTGTAGTTTATTTAATAAATAAATCTCTGCATTTATATTCGCATTTACACCATTTCTAGTAATTCTGAACACGTTCGCGCTCTATTCTATACCCGCGTGATCTCGCTTCGGTTACTACTACGTAACAATTCGGCCGGCTAAATGTTAAAATTGTTGCTGCAATAAATTCACTTGCTAAAATTGGAAAAACTTTTAGGAAATTCAATTAAATTGTAGAAAGTAAATTTGGCAAGTAACTAGCTTGAATGCAAGAAATAAAAACAATCTTTGTCGGCTACTACAAGTAAAATGCGAGCGTTAATAAAACACAATACCAACAACGCAAGGGGAAATTTGGAAGAACAAGCGAAGGTGTGGGAAATTAAGTTTTTGGCGAACGACAGTAACGATTAATGAAAGGTGTCATAAATCAAGGTAACAAGAAAATATTTAGCGCAAAGATGCAAAAACAAACAAAACAACACAAGCGCAACCACAATAACAGCAATAACAATTTGCCGCATCTTTGGCGTTGCAACACAATGCACCAGCAACATGTTGGCTGAGCCACACACCACAAACGTACTTAACTAAATATAAGTATGTAGTATTTCGTATTTCCCTTACAATGTCGACGGTAGGTACTTGAAGTAATGACGGCAAGCATATTCCGCACATACAGAGAAATGCATCCGACCATGCACTTACTTATTTATACACACGGACTTTTATGCCACACGCTGTGTCGCATGACATGACGTAAGTTTGCAGCTTTTAAGGAATTTATGAGTTTCCTTTGGCTATACATCGATACATACATACGTATGTGTGTATATGTGTACTCGTGTGATGATACTTACTCTTATGGAATGCTTATCAGAATTATACTACACGCAATTGTTGACAAATTTTGACTATTTTTTTTAGCATTTTTAATTCAATATCTAATATGTTTCAATTCAAAAGTGTCTAGCAAATGCAATCAAATCTTATCAAAATTTCGAAATATATAAAATTTTTTTGAGTATACAAGTTTTAAGTGCATTCAATTCTTGGACAGTTTTATTGTAGTTGATAATTGACAACTTTTTTAATTGATAACACTACAGTACAGTGCAGTACAGCCGCACTTGATTGAAGTAAGTTGTGAAGGGAAAGCAGGAAAAATAACAACAGCTCACACTGCGTAAGCTTAGCTGAATGCGTTTAGCTGCCGGCTTAAGTATTGCGCATGTTGTTGCGGGTTCGACTCCCGCAGAAAGAAGCAAAGAAGAAAGAAGTCCGATGAGGAAATGTGGTGATTTCCGATATACATAGTACTATAACTTTGAGTATTGTTGTTTTTTCCTAATAACTTTCCAATAAACCAATCGGCCTCAAAGCTGAAAAATATTTTTAAAAAAAATTGTTTGTTTCCTGTGATTTTTTTTGTTTCTATATCAAATTTACACGTATTTTTTAAATATCGCAACAATTTTTCTCTAACAGCTTTTAATTTTGAGTTACAGCTAACTAACCACATTTACTATTTTTACTTAAATTTACGTTTTTTATTGGACTATTTCAATATTTTGTTGTTGTTTTAGATATTGCTTCGTCAAGAAGATGTTATGTGCTTAATCCCAATTGTTTTTGCTATATTTGTGTTGAATATGTATTTGCAAAATAACGAAAACTTATATCGGACTTTGTAAAAACTGTGTATAATTAATACTTTAAAATAAAATTCTGTAATCAGGACAAGCCATGTGTTTCTCATAAATATTGTATGCCAGAAATGTGTGGTACGTCTACGGTTATGGTCTAGTGAAAAAAGAGATGCATTAATGTTCGTAAAACCAATAATTTGGCGAGAACCTCGAAACCATCATGACGATTGCTACTTCTGCGTTGTGTAAATAAACGGAATTAACCCTGGAAATCGAAATAAGTGATCATATCCTAACTTACCTTCTGCTCAACGACCTCAATTAAAATTCCGAGAGGTACAACGAAGCACATCTAAATCTGCTGATGATCCAAATGTCTGTGAAGCCGAACGAAATACATTAAGTGAATACTCTGAGTCAGACTAAAATAAGTTTGGCCAGTGCGGGAAGAGCTAAAACATGCTACCAAAAATGTTATAAACATGCCTTTAGTTAGCCGAGACCGCATTATACTTCCACCACTTCATATTAAACTCGGCATAATGAAACAGTTTGTGAAAGCGCTTGGCAAAAGTGGCGAATGTTTCAATTTTCTTGCACGCAAGTTTCCAGGATTAAGTACAGAAAAATTTAAAGCTGGTATTTTTGATGGGCCACAGATCAGGCAACTCGTGAAAGATCCTAATTTTGTGAAATCAATGACTAAAGTCGAATCCCAAGCTTTAGTCATGAGTAATTTCCTAGGCAAAAACAAATCTGACGATCGCTTGTTGAGTCCATGCTATCGAACTTGCAAGAGCTGGGGTGCAACATGAGCATAAAAATGCACTTCATGCACTCGCATTTAGACCGATTTCCACAAAATCTGGGTGATTTTAGTGAGGAGCATGGTGAAAGATGCCATCTGGATCCTTGGACAATGGAAGAGCTATATCAGGGGCGGTGGGACTCACATCTGATGGCAGACTACTGCTGGAATTTGCAACGAAATCTACTTAAAGTCGTTCATTCATGGAAATCTCGTAAAAGATCTTTTCATAAAATGCAATAGAAATTTTGTTAACATATTGTATTAATTTTCTGTATATTTTTCTTAAAATAATTAATCTGTTTCTTTCAAAAAGTAAAGCTGTTAGCAATCTCCCAGTATTTTTTTCATAGTCAGTACCATAGAAATACCCAATAACAAAAAAAATAATAAACGAAACAAGACTTGTGTTAACCAGTGTAATCTTTCGAAATTTTAGCCATATAAAAAATATGATACGTGTTTTAGGGTAAAATTAAAGAATTGCGCGAATTTTGATAATCTTTGATTAAATTATGTTTTGTATTAAGCTACAAAATTTGGTGTAAGCATGATACACAAAGAGAAGGTAGCTCCGTTTAATGAAATTATTACATTTTCTGAAAGTTATGCTACTGAAAGTTATGCTTTGTGAAACTAAGCAAATACATATTTTTATTGGAAGTTAAATAAAACACATATTGAACATTAATTTAACAAAGCAAAAACACCTTCATTAATTTTGAGTGTCTTTCTATGATATAAAAATTCTTTACATACATACATACATACATACGTGTATTGGACATGCAGCATAATTTCTTTAAGTTTCCAATGAGGCGTCTTTAAGTGAATTAATTTTCAGACGCACGAAAAAAGTGGCCGAATTCAATTTTTTTACACACATTGGAAATTTGAAATTTCAAAAATATCTTAAAGCTGTAAAGCCATTAAGCTCTTATTGATAATAAATTCTAACGAAAATTCTTCCCTAAGAGTTGTATGCAAATGATTTTATTTGGGAAAAACGTTCTTTTGAATAATATTCAAAATCGCAAGATTAGAGAAACCAAAACTTTTTACAAAAATTATATAATGAAATAATCACTGCCTATTTTTAACAAAGAACAAATGCAATGGAATCTGCAATTAAGGCAAGTACGCACAAATAAATACAGATAATGAATTGTCACTGGAAATGTTATTCAAGAATATTCAGAAAATTGTATTAATCTTTGAAAATGTGTAATGAATTATCTTATTTATGTAACATGGGTGTATGTATAAAGCATTCGTTAGCTAATGAACTGTGTTTATTTCAAAAGATTTAAGAAATTGAATTAAGCAAAAAAACAGTAAATTGTTGCCAACATATTTTTTTATACCTAATTTCGAGGGTTGGAGCAAGCTTTTTTCTTCTTATTTTACATTTTGTTTAATCATTGAAAATATTGGGTTTTTATGTGAATTTTGTAAGAAAATGGAACTGCTTTTTTTAATAAAAAAAAATTAATAAATAAAAGAAACTTCAATTTTCGAAGTTTTTCAATTTGTGGATGTCGTATATTTGTGATAATCAATGTATTAGTTGCACCTTCGCCATCTGCCTCGCTGTAGTGCAGCCCACTGTTGAGACTTTCAGTTAATGGATGTGTACCATATGGCAACTCTATTTATACATAAATGCAATGTTGCATGTGCAAATTTTTCTTCGTTCGACACTCGTAAGGAACCCACATACACACTCATTTAACGCGCCACTGCACATCCACTGCTTCACACTCCTCCAACCGATTTTAAACACCTAAAGCTATGTTGGCGCATATATTTTCCGTTCGACGAACCGTGAAAACATTGTTGGTGGTGTGAATAATGCAAACACATTTCAATACAATAAAAAAAAAACGAAAATTATAAGCGCCAAAACAACAATTACGAGAGGCTCAGCAATTGCGCACAACAATAACGCCCACAACATGTGTAGTTATGTACATACTTTTGTGGTAGCTATTGCAGGTGAACTATGGTTAATTTCGCTTTTATTGTCTCGTTTTGCTTTTAAGTATTTTCCGAATTGTTCGTGTTGAGCGCAGCACGCGATTTATGTCACGCTTGTGAGCCTGTGTGCACATAACTATGTGAATTTTATACCCAGTTGGGAGAAGTCTGTCCATTTGGTAAATAAATCATTAATAATATTTCGATGTGTAAGTCTTTATGGCTACTTAGGGGATAAAGAGATACATCTAACATCGTTTTTTTATGAACAGTTTTTCTTAAAAGGTTTAACCTCCCGATATTGATTGAATTGTGCTGAGTTCAGTTTTTGAAAATCACCCTATAATCGACTCATATATTTTATCTCAATTTTTTGTTCAATGTGTAAATTTATTTGGGCAATAAAAATGCAACACTGGGAGCGAAAGGCATTCAAAAATGATTCACCAGTCACCGTTATATTTTAAACAATTTTATTTTTTGGTGTGCCGAAGGGCTCCTTAATTATAACAAATTGGCGCTTAAACTTTATAGCTCAGTAGTTGGCCGAGCTTCCACTTCCATTTGTGGTGTGCGTCTTTCTTTATACCACAAATGGAGTGACCTACAATTTTGTGTCGACTACGATTGGCAGATATATTTTATGAAAAGCTTTTTCATTGCAGAAATACCCTTTGGAGGTTTGCAATTGCCTGCCGAGGAGTGACCGCTATTAGAAACACATTTCTTCTATGATTTAGATTTTTATTTGCACAGGCTTAGATTCGGTCGCTGAACTCAGTGAGTGATAGCACGCACCGCTACACACTCGACTACCGTAGACGAAGGACTCGAAAACCCTTATTTAATTGAAAACGTGAACATAAAATAGTTTAGAAGCATGATTGGCTTTTATTATGTGTTGCAGCTAATTTTCTCTGTTAAATTTCATATATACATCCATACGTGTGTACATAGGTGTGCCGTAATTTAAAAATCGGCAGGGTAATTTTTGAAATGAACTCACCACACATAAACTCATCATACTTTAACTCAATACACTTAGGGTTTTACAATCCAATCTTAAGTCGAACTGTTTAAGATTTTGCACACATTTGCGTTTCACAATGGATACTTATGTAAGTATGAAAAATATTTAAATCAGAAATATGGTAGCATCACAAAAATTTGCTTTTGTTTTTTCATATTTTGAAATTTATGCAAATAGAAAATAACTCATTGAAATATATTTGTGCGGGATTAATTAAAAAAGTATTTTCAAGTTCAAATATTACAGAAATATATTTATTTAATTTAAACAAAGTTTAAAATACAAAGATAAGAAGCAATTTCGCTCCGAATTAGATTGACTTGGTGGGCAATCTAGGGGCAACCTAAATTTTGACACTGTCTTTTTTTTCTCTTTGTCGAAGTTTTATAAATTTTCTCTCAACAATGCTATTGGGTGTGACGTAAACTCGTATGTTATGGCTTGCGAGACAGTAGCTTTGTCGAAATTTTAATAAAAAACATACTCTCCAGACACTAAGCATGGTGCCTGAGACAAATTAAAGTAGTTTAAGTTTCTTTGGAAATAATTAATTCGATATTATCAATTTAATGAAATTACAAGCATTATTGAATAAAATCAGTCGTGAAAATCTTTCTCATCGAACAATTAAAATTACTTCAGTTCTCTTAAAACAATAACATTTATTACTTCCTCGTACTCCAAGTCACTGTCTTCATTACTACTCCAATCAAATTCCATATTTCGAAAATTCTTTAGATTTTTTCAATTAATTGTATTTAGCTCTTTACAATTTTATTTGATTAGCTGTTCGAAGGGATAAGATCAGTTTAAGACAAGAAATTCGGCGACTTTAGTTCAACTTAAGTCGAGCTTAAGATTTGGTTGGTGAAACGCAAAATCTTAAACTAGACTTAAGTTCGATTTAAGTTCGACTTGTAATACCGGCCCTTAAACTCATCACACCTAAACTTCCCACACCTAAACTTTCCAAAATTTATTTAACTACATATAAATAATTCGCATCTGAACTATTCACACCTAAACTCACCACCAGCTGTTGAGTTAAGTAAAATTAAGGCGAAATAAATTTAGTTGTTTAGTACGCTATGTTTAGTTTTATGAGGTAAAAATAGTAAATTAAAACAAATTGCCGGATGTTTTATTGAAATGTGTCTTTTTTAGCAAGGCACCTAATATCATCTCACCTTATCTTGAACTCACCATAACTGAACTCACCACACCAGAACTTATTACACTTGAACTCACACAAATGTAACTACCTTCATCTCCGCTCACCTCAGCTGACTTGACCCCTACTACCCTCCTCTTACTTCACACCTCCTATACCTTACCTCACATCCCATACTACACCTCCTCCCACCACATCGCATCAGGCCCTGCAGAAACGCAGAATTTAACGTCCAAAATATTTATTCGTTCACAAAAGTCAAATATAATAAAATAGCCCACAATAATTCTGATTATTCCTGCTAGTCTGTGTAGTAATTGAAGTCCTTTTCTCAAGTACATATATACAAAAGTTAATGTTAACTAGTCATCGCTCCAATCTCAAATCAATACCACAACTGCCTTTCCTAGTAGCATACGAGTATAACCAAGTAAAAGTTTGATATTTGCACTCTTTACGATTTGAATAGGATTTTAATGAAATACATTTGTACTTTTATATAGCATTTTAATTAAGTATTTTATTTTTCAATTTTAATGCTACTTAATTAAGAAGCAACATCCCCTGTCCATATAAATACATACACATGCATATATATTTATTGTCGATTGCATTATCGCGCTATCCAAAAGGCGTGTGGCATGCAACAGTTCACCCATTCAATTAAGCGACTGAGTTTATTTTCGCTGTTGAAGGCGGAGTTGCGTGGTAATTTAATTTTGTAAAAGTGCAAAAGTTAATGGCTGAAGTGTTGCTGACAATTGATGTATTGATTTTGTAATTTTTTTAAAAGCGGAATGAGTTGTGCCGACGGGTTTTAAATTGCGATTTATTTTTTGTGATCGTTTATTTTCTTTAAATTTTTTTAAACCTGCAAACCATCAGATCAACTTTTAACAAAGTAAATTAGGCGCCATAGAAAGACAATGAATTTTGGAAAATCAACGATAGTTTTATATTAATTTTTTGTTTCGAAAGCATAAATTCACGGAAGTGAAATATGATTTCAACGTCAAAATCAAATATTCCTTAATTCAATTTTTATTTTTTTTTTATTAAAACACCGATAGTTATCTTATCGAAACTAATCATCTGGACTTTATTAAATAAATAATCAAGTTATTGAAATGCAAATAACTACCAAGTATTTTTTGAAAGTATGTATCTATACTCGTAATTTGACATGTTAGCTATATACATTTACTTCATATTTTTTTAATTCACGAGTGATGCGTAAGTTTACTATGATAAGATACTCAAATGATTTAATATTCGAATTCTTTTCAGGCGTAAAAATTTATAATTTTTGTCTTGTGACTAACTCCAAGTTTCAAACTAAATTTAACAACACCTTAACTCTACTGACTCAGTATTTCTTTCAATTAGAAACAAGTAAGTAAAGCTAAATTTGGGTGAAACCGATTTTTATATACCCTCGCGATGTATTTTTGTATGGGCGGTGCCCAAAATTTCATAAAAACCCCGTTTCTCTGTTTCGCTGCTAGTATTAAACTCTCAGTTTGTTCCAATAAATAATGAAAAACGAAGTTTTTGCATTTTTCAAAATTTTCGTTATATGGAAGTTGGGCGTGGTCCGATTTCAAAAATTATTGACGGTGAAGCTAGTGTCGTATTGTCATAAAGTCATAACATTTTTCAAAATTCCAAGTTGTTTATTTTACATCCTTATTCTATGCAATGCAACAAAAACAAAACAAAAAAAATTTGAACTACCGAAAACTTGTATGAATATACCTTTATAGGTTATTCTCTAACGTAAACCATAAATACCTAGGTTGAAAGCTTTATATAAAATTATATATTTTCTCAGAAGCTGCCCATTTAATTTTAGTACAAAAATGCGCAAACTTGCATGTTATGTTATTTTCCGTTTAATATTTGGTTATTAATTAAGTTTTACTAAGCTACTTGAAACTGTTACTTACACTAGTAAAACTGAGGGGCTACAAAATGCATACTTCAAAAAATTATAAAAATTATTTATGATTCAAATTTTGGTTGATTATTGTGTATACACGATTAAATTTCATGCAACTAAGGGCAAAAGCTTTATTGTTCGCAATTTCTCAGTATCGTATAATAAATTGAAATTTTCCAAAAAAAAAATATATTCGTTAAGAACCTACAGGGTGTTTTTTTAGATGCGTGGTTTTTAATGAGGCAACACTTTTTTCGGAGTTGGTCTTTTTGACAGCTGTTACTTGATTTATACTCAGTTTGGTTTGCCATTTCAAGACGCCTTAGAAGAGAATATTCGGCCTCTCGGCTGGAATTTATTCGAGCCAACCGCGGTGGTTACTTGCCCGAAATCATTTTTAAAACATTACACAAAGCATTTAATTATATGCGTTTTATATCTGCTTAAAAACCACATGTTTAAAAAAGAACACCCTTTACTTTCATATATTCATACATGTACATACATACATATAAATATATATACGTAAATAGTTGTCGGTTAATGTGTCTGCTTTGTCGGCTGCCAACATTGTGGTAAAAAACATTATGTCACTCATTAAATGCTCAACTCGTTTAGTTTGCAATTTGTATTTTATTTCCTTGCTCAACTTTGCTACCCTTGCCATTGGATACATTAATGCTTTTTGCCCATAATCTCTTATGCGTACTTCCTACACACCTACATATGCACATATGCACACACGAATATTATTTACTGTCAACTTTTAACAAATTTTCGACTTGTCCCCGAAAGCAAATTAAAGTTTTACTTTTTCCAACATTTGATTTTCTTTGAGTTCAGCGCGTTTTCATACATACGAGTATATAAATACTGTAAATTAAAAAAAAAGAGAAAAAAACAAAATTGAAAAATAAGAAAATAAAACAAAACATGCAACTTAAATTAATTTTAAGCTCTGGGATATCAGTACGTTGACATTGCAGTCTGCTTTGTTTGTTAATATAGTTTTTTGTTACTTTTTATATTCGTATTTCGCTAAACTTCAAAAGCACGTGAAATTGTTATGTGTTTTTTTTTCTACATGTTGTTGCTATTTGATTTTGCTGTGTGCTCCAAGTTCATGTGTGTCTTGCTGAAACACGGGCTTGTCTATAAACTGCTGCATGAGTTTTTGAATTCATATATGTATGTATGAGCGGGTAATAATTTTTTTTTTGAAGCATCTCAAATTTTCGAAAGCTTAGTTCAGTTTTGCAATCAACGACTCTAAAAACATAGGCATATCAAATTTCATTTGCTTTTTCGATATATATTTGCTGTTTTTTTTATCAATTAAGTTATATATTATTTATTCTAAAACTAACTAGCTTCCAATTTTTAGAAAACTCAAATTTGAATTGTTTGATTGAGTATTTGAGATTTGAGTATTTTTTAAGCTGTGTGTGGTTCTTCGAATGAAAAAGTTCGAGCATGCGTCATAGGGAGAAACTTGCGGAAAGAGCGCCAATAAAATAATTTTCAACGACAATTTGTAGCCTCTTGCAACTCGTACTTAAATATGGTGGGCTAAAGAACTGGAGAATCGAAAAATTTGAGACTTTTATGAAAGTCTGTTTTGTTTTCATTTTATGTACAAAGTTTTAAGCTTAAGAAGCTTTTAAAGATGTGCTCGTATAGTATTGCGTTGTAGTATTTCAATTGTATGTACCAGATATGTAACTTTTTCTTTAGCTAACTATTTACCGCGCTCAGTCCGAGCTATTATATAAGAAAGTTAATAATTCGCTTCTGTAAAGTAGCACAACAACTAAGGCGCTAATTGTACCACTTTCACCAGCCAAAGTAATTACATCCACAATTTGTAATAGTGCACCAGGTTATGGCAAGAATTAGAAGCTGCAAGGCATAATCGCCACGCACCTAATTCTTGTTGAAAATATGTGTAACTGCATGTGTGTTTATTTTTTTTATATACATATATATGTATGTATAAGTATATACTAACTGTACAAAGTAGTAGAATGAAGAAGTAAATTGCGTGGCCTTGATTGTCTAGCACAGTAGTTTAGAGGCCACATTCTCAGTGCCATCGCTTAGCTTGTAACATACTTACTGTAAGCGTTCTCAGTAGCTAATATTCAAAAGATAATTTAACTCTTGCGCTTGATATACACAATTAAGCAAATTAAACTTTAACGATTATATGTTGCTGACATATATCTCAGCATAAAATGAAATTCCAAATGATGTATGAAATTCCATAACTTAAACACTAAAAAAAAAATAGTTGTGGAAAAATGGAATTTAGTTTAAATCAAGGATGCATTTTAACGTTAAATTTAACCGTTCCGAAATGTTTTCTCTTGTTTCGGTTGAAACATTTCAAAATATTGTCGTTAAAGCAATTATCATAATAAACTTGATTACGTTTTTAACCGAAACGAAATGCTGGCGTTAACGTTAAAACGTTAAGAAAAACGTTAAGAAAAACGCTGGGGATTCACTCGTCGCAAACAGAAGCGCAAACAGGCGCTAACAGAAGCGCTGCATACTTTTAGGCACATTAAAATTAACGAAAACGGAAATTTTATAACGTTGCAACATTAACGATTTGATTTCGTTTTGATAACATGGCGCCGAAACGCAACAAACTCATTTCGTTAAGTTAATTTTGCTCGTTAACAAAACAAAATGGTATCGTTTCGTTTGTTGAGCTGCCCTGGTTTAAATTATAAATGTTCATATGTAAAAGGAAATACTTTTGTGAAATGTGGATACGCTAGATGGCGCTGCAATAGGGATTTTGTCTGATTCAGTTGAGATTAGAAATCTAATTGAATTGATTAGCACACTTCCAGCTGAATTTGAAAGGATGGTAATTTTTATGAGCTAATTAAAATTTCTTACATTGCTTGCATTTATTAAATGTCTTGAAAAGTATTTGTGCATTATTGGTACAAAGCTATATGAAAACAATTCGTTCTTAAGTAAAGAATGAGGTTTCTGAAAAGTGGGTCGTCACACTTCAAATACAAGCTGAATTTTTAATAGAGCATATCTCTAGATGTATTTGTGGTAGAGTACTAGAACTTCATTTGAAGAAACATATATGTATAAAATTATATACAATAAATCCCATACTTATGGGGCAAGTTAATGAAAATGAATTGCACAATATTAATATTAATTAAAAAAAATTCTCGATAACTTCAAAGTGGAACCATTTGACATATGAAAACGACGATGATGTAATTCTTAATGAAGGCAAGATCTCAAAAATAGTGCGGCGAATTATCCGGTTGATTTTTTTAACTCCTTGAAGCCATCTTGAATTGCTCGGCAACGATTGGTAATCAATAATAAATCATAACCTGATATATGATAATTTATTTAAGATCAGTTTAAACATTTTATTATATTCAAAATTGTTTTATCTTCCTTATGCGTATACTAAGGCGAATTCATAAATGGTGGTGTTAATCAATCGGCTGATTGGTGGTTGTTTGTCAAAATCAGTTGTTTAGTTGCATATAATCAATTGTTATGTTTTACTACAAAAAGTTTAAAGATATGGTTTACCCTTTTGCGGTGAATCGAATAGTGTAAAAATTATTTCGCGAAAGTTAAATACAAAGAACATAAAGTTTGACAATAACCCACCAAGGCGTTGCATTTTTAGAATCGCTACCACCTTACATGGATTCGCCTTCAATGACAATGGATTTGAAAACAACATACTAAAGCGAAAAACGAGAAATTTCTAGCAAGTTAAATATACACAATTTAAGACAATTTAAAATGCTGAACTTTATCGGCGAAAGAGGCGTCAAGTGTTCGGCAAGTTATACAACCAGCCACCATAGCATCAAACAAGTTTCTTTGCTTCCAACCCTCCCATCCAAAACAACAATTCACTTTCTATTCGTCTTATCATCCTAACCCCAATATCCCCCAGTTCCACTATTTCAATTGCTGGATAAGTTTGTATGTAGATATTTGTATATGTTCGTCTGAGCGAATGTAGAAAATTCACGAGAATGTACTCAATTGTTCATAGGAGCATCTGCTGCAGTTTTACCACTTGTAGTTTTATTTCTATACGCTTTTGCTATAAACTCTTTCTTGGAATATGCCGCCTTGCAGCAATTTCCTGACTTTATCTTCTTCCTGTTGGACTCTTATTTCCCATCCGCCGCCAAAGACTTTCGAATTCAAACTGCTACTTTATATGAAACTGCCGTTTGTCCGACTAAATTCAGTGTAATCTCTACAAAGCCTGGCCAGCATCTTTTGTTGTCTACTTTTTTTTTTGGTTTTACTTCTTATTGGACGAGTACTAGGTAGCTAAAGAGTTAGACGGAAAGGCTCTTGTGAGTTAAACAAAAAGTGAAAATTACGCAAAGCGATGAAGGTGGGTGCACGACTCTTTGTAACATAATACCTTCAAATTCAGTTGAATTTGCCTAAATTTACTTTCATTGCATTTTTTCTCTAGAAAATGCTTTTTGGGTCAGCGAAAACATTTTTGACAAATGCAAGTTGTCTTTATGAAAGAATAGAGGCTTAAAGTGAAGTCAATAAAAAAGTTTTGTTTTAGTCAATTGTCTATTTGATGTTTACATCTGCTTTTTTTATTAGTTGGAAATGCTGCAAGAGGGCAGTGATGGTGGAAATGCCAGTGTCGAATGGGACTTTTGTGGAAAGAGTTGCGGCATCCATTCAAATTTTCTGTAAAACTGTGTCAGCCTCAGAAGGTTCTGGAACTGGCATTGCATTTTTTTCGAACATTGATGCTGTATTAACTGCTTTCATGTCAAACAATAATAAGGCATACGTGGGAGCAAAAAAGGGGATCCGAACGGATTTCCAATGATCTGCGTTTTATCACGGACGAAACTTTAGACATGAATTACGAGAATAGAGGGCTGGAATTTTTCATCGGTTGCTGTTTTGATGTAAAATTACTCTAGCGGCGAGTATAAGTTAAAGAAGTTTATGCTTTAATATCGATAAGGAATTAAAGGATACTTTTCTGTATCCTTTTTTATAATTTTATATAGATGAGGGAAAGGATAAAAGCTATTTTGAAAATAGAGACAAAAGTTAAGATACAAAAGAAAATAGAACTTAATTTTAATAATTAATATAAAGATAATGTTGAAGAATGGAGAAAGAGATGAAGGCAAAGTAATAAATTATGCAGATAATGATAAAAATAATAATAAATAAAAAGATAAGGTTAAAGATAAAGAGTAGAAAATAAAGTAATATATTGAAATGAATAAAGTGAGATGAAGTGAACTGAGGAAGGTGGTAGTGAAGTTGACTGTGGTGAGGTAAGGTGAGGTTCGGTGAGGTGAGAGGAGATAAAGTGAGGTCAGGCGAGAAATGTTCATATGTGATAAGTTGAGTATTGGAGAATTTAAGCGAGTTGAGTTTAGGCTTGTTGAGTTTGCGTATATTAAATCCAGGTGCGGTAAGTTTAGTTGTGATGCGTCAAGGTGTGGAGAGTTTAAGTGAAGCGACTCCCGTGGTTTTTAGGTTTAAAGGATTTTGTTTAGGGTATGATGAGTTTCGGTGTGGTTATTTCATGTGTGGTGAGTTGAGGTGTGGTGAGTTTGGGTGTGGTGACTTTAGGTGTGGGGAGAATAAGTGAGATGTTGTGAGCGCAGATGATTTTGAATGAGAAAAAATAAGGTGTGGTAAAGTGATGTAAAGTAATGAAAGCAAAATACGTGCATATGTATGTACATTTAATATATAGTAGGCTTTTTCTCAATATATAACCGTTCTCACCAAAATTGGCTTTTACAATAAGGTATGGTTGATTAAATTCATCATGGAAAACAAATAACATGTCATACATGAATCTTGATGTCATTGTCAGCCAATATCACTTTCGCTACTGTGATATCACATACTCGTATTATGTATTCATTACAAATTAACATACAAGAAATTGGAATTTCTTATTAAAATGATTACCATTCAAAGGCTTCCCATATTGAAAACACCAGCTGATGGCATTGCACATTGAAAGGCACTTTGCACTTCAATGCAGCAATGATTCTTATTTAAAATGTAATCAAGGCGGTTTTTTCATGTTATTTAAATGAATTTTTTCACATATAAGTAAAGAGATGGAAATTTTTTTTACAACCGTTACCATAGAATAAAAATCTCAAATTAATTTTTATTTATAAATGTGCCTTTAACCAAATGCCGACGTTCTCGAAGTGCCATTCGTCCAACCCACTGAACGTCTTAATAAGATGCCTTGGTAAATAAGCATGTATGTATGTATGTATGTATGTGCTTATATACTTGTGCTTGTATATAAATAGCTTGACTTTAGTGTGAAAAGCCTAACTAATTAAAAGTCAAAACAGCAAGTGCAAAGTACTAACGCAGTTACGAGTCTTTCATTAAGTTCGAGTATAACGACTCAAAATATTTGCGCACATTTGAAATTTGCTAAAAATGTTAACCGAATTTTCGTTTTATTACGTAGCATGCAAACTTCGACTATAAAACCAAATAACTTTGCGTAGTCTGTAGTGTCATTATCCTTGCTCCCTTAGGTTGCTTGGTGAGTCGTCACAATGCAAGGCGAGCATTTTAGATTGCAATACACGTAAGAGAAGAGCGCAAAGAGAGAAAGAGAGAGAGAGAGAAAACACAGGCAAAACATGCAGTTATTTTTATTGCAATAGTTGTGTACCCAGTTGGAAAGGCTAGCATCAGTTATTGAAGATTAAGACAATGCGCACTGTGGTACTTAGGTTAATTGATTTTTTTTTTTACTGACAGAGGAGATGATAACTCTTTTACAATACCAGCGTTAGATTTTCGTTCTAGAGGGCGTCGCAAGAAGAGGCACACTTGAGCTAATTGTACCTATGCCAACTTGAGGAACTGCTTGGTGTTCCCAACAAATTTAGTCAAACAACTTGTATTATTAATTATATTTCTTCTGAGCTATTATTCTCTGTATTTAGTAAGTGGCGTTTACTCGTAATAGCCTTTTAATTCTCTAATTCTTCGTCTTCAAAAATAAGTGAAAAGCAATTGCTGTGGATCAGGACGCAGCTCTATAATGTGGATCGAATTCCTTCTCAAAATGTCTAGCGCTAAATTTATTCATGCCAAGATGAGCGTGAGGAATTTTAAAAATAATTGTATTGAATAACCCAATAATTTCTGTGATCTGTTTTTCTGGTTATGAACATTGTAACAGCCAGGTATTCGTAGTTTTCTATAAATCAAACTTTCTTCCCGATAGGAAATATATCGAATCTTCTCAGCTCGTTGTGACGTTTCATCTTATCATGCCATTCCAAGAACTTACACATGAACCCTCATAGTTCCAATGGGTCAGTTGCATGTAAGTATTTTTTTATTAATATTTGTAATTACGTCGACGATATACTCGTATTCTGACCACAATGTATGAGTATCGCGTGCCGGAAACAATTTTATCTCATGTCTAGACAAAGTAAATTCTATATTTTATTTCAAATACACTGGCAAACACATATGTATGTTAAAATAGTAAAAACAAGCGTACAACAATGAATGCCAAGACACAACAAGTTGAAAGAGTTTGCGATTAAGTAAACTTAACGTATGTAGTACGTACACATAAACATAGCTTGGCATAAAATAGAGATCATTGAGATATACATTCGTATATGCATTCAGTTATCACTGTATAGAAGGCGAATGTATTTGTGGTAGTTTTTGTAACTTTTATCAAATATCTCACAGATGGCGCCACAGCACTAAAACTGAAACTTGATGAGTAGAAAGGGAGCGAGTTTTATGGTTTTCCGTCAGGTGAGTCCCTCTTCTCCTTCCTTCTCACTTTCATCGCCTACAAAGAAACATACTTGAAAGCAAAACTTAAGGCGTCTGAAAAAGCAAACTAACAGACCTATTCTCACAACTAAGCCATAATTCATTGCATGAATATTGAATTAATTGGCGCGCCTAAAACTATGCAGAAAAACGATTCAATGCTTTTAACAAAAAGCAGTTAATGACATAAATGCTTTTATGATTTACTCAGCACGTGGCGCGATTAATTCTGCCATTCCCAACCATTCCGTCATATGACATAATTCCTCGAATTTTTTTGATATATTTTAAGGTTAATTTTCATCCATTCGCTTAAGGGGTTAAGCCACCTTGAGATTTAAAAAAATGGTTTTTTCATTAGCTAAAATGCTTAATTATGGTCCCGAGATTACGGTAAATATGAAATCATTCATAATTTTGATGGTTAAAGTTGCTTTTTAGTTTAAACAGTAACGTTACTTTAAACACTCATAAGCAACCTTTCAACGCGTTTTTCTCGAAACATGCTTCTTAAATACGCTACAGGACATTTCTTCTACAAATTTCAATTGATTCTGAAGATTTTTTCACTCAAAAGCTCGAAATACAATCCTCTCGATCGCAGGATTATTGCAATACATAAATTTCTTTTCTGATTCTAACAATAAATGTTATGAAAAACATTGGTAAAAATGCCATTTTTCCTTCATATAATTGTAATTTCGAAACAAATCCTTATAATCGCAAATTCGATTGTTGCAGTCGGACGGAAATTTCGGCAGCTACACCCTGTACCAGGTATACAGTATCATATCAACTATAATTTTCGATGTAAAGTCCTGAAAAAGTTTTCTAAGCAACATCAATGTATGCACATTAAAACCTTGTCAAAAGATTTACCTCACGGTGTATACTTTCTCTGCAAAAAAAAATTTGAGTTTGTTCATCGATTTCAGGTTTCTCCAGTTGGCGTAACCCCTTAACCAAAACGGCGGTTTGCTCAAAATTTTTAAAATTAATCAGATACCTTAGCAACTTTGAGAAAAATATAATTTTATCTTGGCTTCGTCAGTGAATCAATTGAGTCCAAATTTAACGGATGCACCCACCCTTCCAGAATCCCCTTATCTCTGTCAACGGTTGGAGTGACTCCATCCCCCAACCTATTTGGTTTGTAAGTGACAGGAAATACTTAATTATGGGAAAGCGTTTTATAAAAATAACATTTTCCTATAGAAATGAAATGGATGACATAAATAAATTTTCCAAGGTCTTAAGCCGAATCGATTTATTTTCTTATAGAAACACTTTAAATGACAGTATCGTCAATTTGCCGGAACTCGGATCGCGAAAACTTTCAGACTCATATAACTAAATATATAAAAATACACGCAAAGTTCAAATGAAAGAGCTGTTAGAAAACTTTGTGAAACACTTTTTTTTTTGTTGCTGATTAAAAATTTGAATTTGCTTATATTAAAAATGCATTTTGAATTAGTTTGATGTAGAAATAGTTTTGAAATTATCGAACATTTTTCCTATTGCATACAATTTTTTATCCAATCATTTTGGCGTTTTAATGCCATAGGTTTTTACTTGATTGTTTATAAATTCAATACCAGTTCTGGTAACTTTTGTCACCACTTAAATCGCAACTTTAATTCCAGAATGTACTGGATAACCATAATTAAATAGTTCTTAAACCTTTTTTTTGCAATAAATAAAATAAAGGGGCATTACCACTATAGAATTTACTGAACTTTTGAGAGTATCGTAGAGGAAATCTAATTATTTTTTTAAACCAAAACAAAAATAAAAATTAAAATGACAACTTGTATTCTAGCTCATAAGCAACCTCGAGTTAAAATGTTAAAAAATATTGCTCAAAATGTTGCACTGATAGTTAACACATTAACTCAGTGGCGAACGCTTGCGGTGTATTTCTCTCAAAAGACGTATGAATGTATATAGTATATCTTAGCTTTCTCGCAATTATCAAGCTTAATTAAGCTTCAGCGTTTGATTTTTAATTTCATTTGTTATCTTTTGATTTGTTTACCGCTAAATTTAATTAAAAATTCATTGCACTCGGCTCAACCCAACACCACCGCAATCGTGTTAGCCAACAAACTACAACACAACCAACATAAACTTTACACTTATGAGTGTGCGTGCATGTGTTTGTGTGTGTGTGTGTACCTGTGTTAGTTACGCTATCAACAACTAAACTCATAAATTTATTTGCACGCATACTTACACATTCGTATATGGTAAATTTAGTAACGGTGAGCAACGCTTATTGCTTGCTGCTACCTACAAACGTCACTAAAAGTGTTGTTACAAAATCACGCTCAGCTCTTCTCCGCCACACTGACTCACTCATCTGTTTCCTTAACTTCCTACTACTTTACATCGACTAAAGACGCCTACTCAACAGACACTCACAGCCATAGCCACATGAAGTGCTCACAAGATAAATGAACTCAAACAACCGCGCTTGTTGGCAGTAGAGTTGTAGACTGACAGGCCGAGCATAAATACAAATACAAATATATGCCTACGCCCATAGAAATCCATGCATGTACTCGTACTCTGCCTACAAATGCAACAAATTAAAATCATCCTTTAGGCATACGGAACACGCACAACGGCACAATGGTACACCGGCGTGGCAGCAAACGAGGAATGGCACGGCACAGCGCGGTGCGGCAGGGCAAAACGTAGCAAAGCAAGCAACTAACGAGCGATTTGATTATGCAAGTACAAGGACCACAGCGCACAAGTAGTGTACCTGGGGGGAAAATAGTTAGTGTTTTGCGTGGCGACGACGGCGGCGACAACAGCAACCCATGCAATGTCTCTTTGCTTGTACTTTTTTGCATTATTTTTTATAATTTTTTTTTGCATTTTTGCAATTCGCTTTAGGGAAAGTTTTGCATTTTTAGTTATCTCTGTAGCGTCATCGTCTTGCTTATGCGCTGCTACACTTTGAAGTACTTACATATAGTTGCAACTTGATGTGTGCAGCGGCAAAGTGCCTCGTAGTGCGTTGTCTTGCCTGTGTTGCGTATACGCCGTGGTGTATGTGTTGACAGCAAAACGGCAAAGATTAGTAAACTTGTTTTTGTATACGAGCGTGTGTGAGCGTACATAATAAAATAAAATCTAATTAAAGCAATACAAACCACAGAGCTACGGAAATATAGATATAGCTAATCTCCTAAAATATACACATTTTCATGTCTGCATGCATCTTAGTGCAAACAGACTTCAACTTTTATTTTTTTAAAACGCACCGCAAATGACAATATACATTTAATTTTTTTGCTTTTTTGTTTTTTAACAGCTGCGGTGCATTCGCTTACTAAACCCATGGAAACTCAAGATTCATACTTTGTACTCAACAATATTTCATAATAAGTCTAAACATTTTTTTTTTTTAACTTTTTTTTGAACACTTTCGAGTATGCAGTTTTGTACCACATTTAATTTCAGTGCATCAAATACAAATTTAAAATGGCTAAAAATTTCCGATGAATAATTTTTTTCTGGCGATCTTCCCGCAAATTTTTCCATATAAGTTTTTTTTTTAAATAAAAAGCGGCACAAGACCTTCCAAAATTAAACAATAATTTGCAATCTGATACTCGCACGTTATTTTTCTAAAATAATTGAAGCTGCAAGACTGCTCACCCAAAAAAAAAAATTTAAGAAAATATTGATTTTCTGCAAAATTCAGACGTCGGTTTAAGTATTTGGTTTTCGTATAGTATGAATTTTAATACAAAACTTATGTATGTTAAATTGTTCATATGTGATGTGGTTATAATTTTGAAATGGAGTGTATGGTATATTTGTATGTGCTTCGTATTTTAGTTTAAAGTAAGCAGCCAATTTTATATCCGCACATTTTAGCAGTCTTACCAAGTGGAAACTCAGAGAGTTTGAAGTAGTGCAGAATATCTCAAGTTACGAGTACCAATTAGATATAACTGCATTTTCAAGCCAGTAAGAGTGAAATGAATGGCTGGCTGAGCATGATATTTTGCGAAGAATGTTTGCCGGAATAGGAAAACGTAATTTATAAGTTTCTAATTGATTTCTATGGGTATATTTGAAGCAGGTAAAAACTTGCATTTTCTTCAAACAAATATTCATAACTTTTAAACAAAGTAATATAAAATAAAATAAAAAAATTTAATAGAAAATGGGAGTCAGGAATGATCTTACTCCATTTAAGATTTGTATATGAATATATATTTTTATTATCTTCATATACATTTTTTGGCAAAGTATTTGAGGTTGAGCGAAGAAAACAAAAGTTTCTGTGTAAATATTGAGAATTCACACTGTTGTTATTGGATACAAATATAATTCTAACGAAAACATTTTTCCGTTCTTTTCGAAAATGTAAAAATATATTGAAGTGAATTGGTGTTTCGAAAGTTATATTACTTAAATATTTATATTTTGTTTGCTAATTGCGACACAAATAAATCAAACGCATGCACTTCATCCTTTTTCAAGAAATATTTGGTGAATATTTTTAAACTTAAAACAGCTGGTTTTGCAAATATTAAACATCGAGTTTCTTGCACATTTAAACTTATTTCTCTTTCCTATTTATTAAATTTTCAGTGAATTCAAATTAGGGGCCAAAAATGAAAAATATAATTAAATGTCGCGCAGTAAGAAAATAATATTACTCATACGCCTCGCGGCGAAAAAAGTAGTGATTTAGCCTTATCCCAGTTTTTTTCTATTAAGAGGCAACCGGTTGAAGAAATTCCTTTCTTTCAAATTTTTTAAGATTCTGCTGATATTCAAAAAAATGTACTTTCTAATGAACCATTCAAATATTGAGTTGTTTGTTTGGTATAACACTATTCAGCTAGGAAACGTAATTTTTTTTCGTTGTTTTGACCTGTTTTATTTCATTATTTATTTTTAAATGAGCTAAAGGCCAATTGTTGTTTACTAATCTGTGCCTGCTTAAAAACAACTACACAGTCAAGTTGAAATAGCGCCGGAACAGTCGCACTTGATTGTAGTGAGTTTTTAAGGAGAAGGAGAAAATAACAACAGTTCACAGTGAGACGCTGGATTAAGTGTTTCGTGTTGGCGCGGGTTCGTCTCGCGCAGAAACCTTGAAGAAAGAAGTCTGCTGAGTAAATGTGGTGATCTCCGAAATAGTACTTTAACTTCTACAGCTTTGGGTATTGTTGTTTATTCTCTAATTTTTCCAACAAAAATTTGCTTTTAGCTCATTAAAAAATAAATCACTTTTTTCGTTTTATTTTACCAGATGACAAATTGATTAAGGAGTAAATTAAAATTTTGCAACTCAATGAACAACTTTAATTTTAGGACTTATTTTGACTTATGAAACTAAGAAAGCTTATTTTGAAATTTACATATTCTGAATATGGACAAAAAAACACCCATTACTGGAATAGTTAGAGAGTAAAAATGTTCCACACAAATGTTTTCCGCAATAATTTCACATAAAAGTGCTGAACATATTGTTAGTCTAAAATGTAAGATTTTTGTGGTTTCTTTCAAAATGTAGTAAATTTAATTTAAATATCATAAATTGTATGGCAAATGGTCTAAATTAATATTTCCAAAATCAGTTCAAATGTGAATAATTTTTTTTTACAATTTATTGAAGGTTTTAGACAGATTTTTAAATATCGAATTCCATCAAGAAGACAAAGAATTTAAGAAAATGGAATTTTTGCGCTTTGATATGACTTTGCGACTTACATATATGGTACATAACTTGATAACTATAGAAACAGAATTACATCTACAAATTTATATTTATTTTACAGCTGCATTTTTGTGTGTATATTTCTTCATAAATGATATAGTGCAACTTTTAAAAATGACACAGCATCCAAAGGGAAAGTGCATATCATTTAAAATACATACACTCGGAGTCAACCGCTACGATTAAATTTACTTAAGAACGAAAGCAGCGCCAATTAAAGGGAGGAAGTACTTTAATCTCTCAACCGAGCGGTTAATGACGGCAAATGATGTGTTAATGACAGACGGAAACGATGCAGCGGGCGGCCATAAATAGAAGCGGCGTCAGCGGTGGCACCTCAAATCGAGGCACTGAGATGGAATAAATAAACAGATGACAGGGAAGAATCCAAAACAGGAAATGCAAGTGCAAAAGGAAATAAACGAGCATTTAAGGAAAGGAGGTGCAGTTAAGAAAATTACATTACCGAAGTAATGAACAAGCACAACTACGACACGCTTTCACGTTTGTACGAAAGTAAATGGATTTTTTTGGTGTGCTAGGAGTTGCACTGCCGTAATGCAGACACAGACACACATAGAAATGTCCTTTGGCGCATACCAACACAGCTGTCATAAATATGGAGGCCACCACAAATGCAACTCATCAGCGGCGAATACGAAAGTGCATAGCAACGCTCGCCGCCATCACGAACAAGCTGCATAGGAAGTGGAATCGCAAAAGATGCCGACACAGCCGGATGTACTTTTTTGATGCAAGTGTGCAAGTACACACATACATATGCACTTACACAGATTCTAGTGAATTTTATGAATATGTATTTGTATCTGTAACGTGCACATGGCATCGCACAAACGTCCAAAGACAGGCGGAAAGCAATGTAATGCGACAGCTTTATGAATTTAACAACAACGAGTTGACTTTGTCGCTTCCGTGGCGCTTGTTGTTTATGTTAGTGTTGTTGTTGTTGTTGTTGTTGTTGTTGTTGTTGTTGATGGCTTGCT
Organism: Philophylla caesio; assembly: GCA_963971545.1. NCBI lineage: Eukaryota > Metazoa > Arthropoda > Insecta > Diptera > Tephritidae > Philophylla > Philophylla caesio. The sequence continues at coordinate 94,217,509 of OZ020606.1, read as the reverse complement.
AACTGCTTGCCTGCTCGACGAGTTGGCATTAAGATGTGGCCATGAGCAGCCGCATTGCCAGCAGCCTCATTTGGCACAAATGCAAACGGCATGCCGGTAGATAAGTCGAGACAAGTGTGGCTAAGGATGTAAGTGTTTATGCCTATACTGGCATAAATATCTATGTAAATATGTACATATATGTAGTATGTACGGATAGGTCTACATGTGCGAGATTATTGGTATTCACTTAGGGTGGATCAAAAATAACACACAAAGTTGCTAAATTATTTTTTTAATCTAAAAATAATTGAAAAAAATCGAAAGGATAATACTTTAAAAATAAGTTTCGAGCCATTAAAACGAAAAATTTCAGTTTTCACTGTATTCTGTGCTTACTAGTGGTTAATTTTTTTTCAAACCTATTTTATAAAGCAGAAAAGTTTTCATTATATTTCCCTTAACACATTTATGTCAGGGTGGGTAGAACCCTTTCATATTTTTAATTTGCTAACATTTTAAGGCAGCACTCAATAAAAATAACCAGAACTAATTTTCTATAATTTTCCTTATTTCTGTTGCTTGAAATAGTACTTTGCCGTTGCTAAAAATTTATTTTGAAGAAATAAATAAACGAGCTAATTTTCTTGAGAGCTGTTGACTGTTTTACGAAATTTGTTTAGAAGTAAATTTATTTTTCATTTCTAGAGTGTCATTTTATATGAATTTTTCGATTTTCTTGAGAGCTGTGTACTAAGCTTTATACATTAACTAAAAAATAAGATTGTGGGCACTTTCTATAAAACTAGCATCAGGTCTGTTTTTTTTTGTGGCGAATTTTTGAAAAAAAGAGAAAACAATATCTTGTCGCATGTTGCTCAGCTGCACTTTGGAAATATTTTCGGTTTCCTTTGTATTTTGAATACAAATTAATTGTTAAAGAAATTAATAATTTACGCGAAGTATAGTATGAGGAATACGTTTTTCATAAAGGAATTTATGAAGAAAATTATTTTATTTTAGAAAAAATATATAATAAAAAAAATTAAAAAAAAAAACATATTACAAATTTCTTTCGTTTTCTCTATTGAATATGAAATATTTTTTGTTGACCACATTCAAATCAAACTACTTTCATTTTGCTTTGAGACTTGCATTAATTATATTTTTTTTTAAATTTATTAGCGATATAAGATTTGTTTTTATGAATTCTGATTTTTGGTTCACATTTAACGAAAGCACCCAAATAATATCTTTTTAGAGTATTCGATTGATTGCAAAATTGTTTCGCCAATTCCCGTAACATTTATGCATTTTATTTATTAATATTTTCAAAAGTTGACGTAAAACTTGTAAACAACGATCGAAAGAACCTCATGAGTTATTAAAAGTTAAATTAAAAATCAGATTTTGCTGTTTTTATTCATAGAAAAACCTTGACATTGCAAGTAAAATTCTTTCGACCTCCATTTTCTTCGATAAAAAATTGCACAAAATATTCTTTCATTTAGTGCATTAAATTTCTTTTATTTTAATTCGTGTTAAAACGCATGCAAAATCTTTTCAAAAAATTTAAGCGGAGTGACCACACAACACTTCTCGAGTCCGCAGCAAAATAAACTGAGCTTCGGATAACTTTTCTATGATCTTTAAGTTTACTTAGAAACAGGAACAGATTTTTATGTTCCCCAATCTTGTTAGACAGAAAAGATAACAAATATTTTTACAGAAGTTTAAATCACATTTAAATTAATTTAAAATATACCATATTATACCTAAGTTTCCAAATTTATGACCAATTTATTTTCATTAAGAAGAAAATATAGAAAAAATCTCATTCATTTGAATGAAGTGCCAGGTTCAAGCGATTACAAGTCGCTACTGATTTTTGCCGATTTATTTTTGCTGAGCTTCCTCTCAATATATTTTTAAATAATAATAATAAAACGTTAAACATGAGTATGAGAAAATTACGGTGTCCGAAACAAAATATTCAAAAATGAGTAAGTATTCTGCCAAAATGTAGTCAAACTTTTAGGACTGAAAAAGTTGCTTCTCCACTAAAAAAAATATGTTTATAAAAGGCAAAATAAAAATTGTATTACCCTAGTGTACATATTTACAATGAAATGTATACTTGTACTCGTATGTGAAGGTCTCATGTGTTAGGCCGAAGTTGCGACGCATGCAATAAGCATGAAATTCCTACTTAAAGCTTAAGCTAGACAGCTCAGCGTCAGCATACATACTCGTACGTATTATTTACATACGTAGCTTACTTAGATGCATTTGAGTGAGCTTGCATCCTTTGCATAAATAGCAAAAGGAGTGAGTATGGATGGATAAGTATTTTCTTCTTTTTCTCTTTTTCTTTTGAATCAGTCATTCCCCGGCAGCTGGGAAACCGCATGCAATTAAACTGATGGCAGATTTTTTGCATTCAGCTGTGTTGTTTTGCACGTATACGAGCACATTTTGAAAACGTGAAGATTATTGAAGTTTTCATTAAAAAAAAACACACATAAAAAAATAAAAAAAGTCCTTGTTGTATGTACTTGATTCCACATGCACAGCTGCATGTTTTATTTGTTGGCGAAAACGGACGAAAAAAATTTAAATATATCTATGTATGTATGTATGTATACGTACTCCGATGTACGGAAAGCAACAACCGAGCATAACACAGCCTTTGGCCATGCCAGTTATGTGCTGCATTGCAATTTGTGCAACAAAGAAGAAATTCTAGCGCAAAAAAGTAGCAACAGAAATTACATTTATTTGCAAGTTAATAGGCAGGAGGTTGCTGACGATTTGTTTGTTTCTCGTTTTTTTTTGTGTTTTTTTGTGTTTTTTTTTACTTAATTTTTTCATTTTTTCTCTTTGCTTTGTTTTTCAGCTTGCTGTATTTCTATATGTTGCTCTCGTGTTGAATGCAATACATTTTAATGTCTACTCAAAGTGGCGCAAATGCCGTAGTGAGACGTGGCAAATGGTGCAAAGTGACACATTTTAGGTGATTGTGGCAAGTGTGTCGATGTTGCCAAAGACAGAGGCGCGCTAGAGGGGATTATGAGCGTTCTCGATATGTTTTGAGTGAAAAATGGATTTGCTGTCGACTTTAAAACATATCCAATCTAGGTGAGCGTAATGTATTAATTGTTATCTCTAGGACAATAAATTTAAAAAACTCCTAAATAAGATTGTTAGATTCTCCACTGTTCAAAAGTTTTCTGCAAAAATCTACGGGAACTCTCATTTCTTTATTTGTGTAAATCTGAGTGAAAATAGCCTCTGTAGACGTCAAAGGTATATTCTTTCATCGGGATAATATTTATAACTTAATTTTTTTAGATATAGCTAGATTCAGCAATTGAATCTTCGCGCAGTTCTTCGTTGTCATCGCCATTAATGTCTGAAATAATTGCATATTGATATTGTCTTGACACTATAAACAGTATAATTTAAAAAAAAAATGCCTGTAGAAAAACCTGTGTTCCTCAAATTGATGTATTGTCTACAATTTAACAACAACAAAAACTAATTAAATTTTATTTTGTGCTTAAAGAGTCAAAGAGCACTACTATTAAAGAAATTAATCAATTGTTCCAACTTAGTGGATCTTAGGGAGTCACAAAGATAGATGTTGCCATATGCCAACAAAATATCAAAAGAGTGAAAAGTCCGCAGGGCGGCGGTCCTTTCACCCCTACTCTGGGTGGTGACCAACAACGACCTACTACGGACCCTGGAGGAGGGAGGATCTAAGGTCATAGCTTATGCCGATGATCTTGCGGTGATAGTAAGTGGTAAATTCAGACAAACGCTATGTGACATCATGCAGGAAAAACTAAACAAGGCCGAAAAATGGACCAAAAAAAGGGATTTGGGTGTGAACCCTAGTAAAACCGAATTTGTTCTCTTTCCAAGGAGATATAAGACCCCACAGCTAAGGCTTCTCGTTCTAGGAAATATTGAGCGCTAACGCTTGGGGAATGTACTAAGAATCTCGGTGTGATACGAGACAAAAAGCTTACATGGGCACAGAACGTCCAAGAGGGCACAAGAAAAGCAACGGTAGCCCTCTACAGCTGTAAGGGAGCTATTGGTAGGAAATGGGGATTGTCCCCAAAAGTTACTCACTGGATATACATAGCGGTGGTTAGGCCAATCTTCTTATTTGGGGTTTTGGTGTGGTGGCCATGCCTTGACAAGAAAACATCATCACTAGCACTCCAAAGGGTGCAAAGGTCGGTGCTGATATGCGGCCGAGGGGTCACTTCACTTCTACACTGATGGCTCAAAACTCGAAAGCTGAGTGGAAGGAGGGGTGTTCTCAGCCCAAATAGGAATGGAAAAATCTTTCCGCCTCCCTAATCACTGCAGCGTTTTTCAGGCTGAGGTCGCTGCAATACAAGCGGCGGTAGAGTATTTAAGAACAAGAGAGATAAGTTCCGAAGAAGTCTAAATATTTTCCGATAATCAAGCTGCACTCAAATCACTGGACTTGGTCAACAGCAACTCTAAAACAGTGGCAGCCTGCCGAAAATCTCTTAACGAGATGGCTGAGCAGTATGTCTTTCACCTCGTATGAATGCCTGGGAACAGCAACACACCAAGCAATGAAAACGCGGGCGAGCTTGCAAGAGAGGGTACATCCATCCAGCTTTCGTCACGTTGGAAGGATTTAGGTATGCCGCTAAGTACCTGCAAGCTCCATCTAAGAGACTCATCTCTTAAAGAAGCAGGGGCCCGATGGGAAAATTATAACAACTGAATTAGGTCAAAACAAATGTGGCCAGAGTGGAACGCCAAAACGTCACATGGCTTGCTCTTGCCGAGCAGAGTAAGCCTGTCCTTAGTTTTAGGACTTATAACAGGTCACGTACTGATCGGAAGGCATGCGGAGCGACTGGGTGCTCCCTATAATGACTTCTGCAGTAGCAGCAGAAATGGGGAAGAGCCCGAAACCGCAAGGCTTTAATATATATTAATTTATAATTTAAATTTTAATTAATAAATAAATAATAATAATAATAAAAAAATTTTTAATTTTTTGCTAGTTTTATTTAATTTATATATAAAAGAGGACACCAGGAAGAGCGAAAAGTTCTTCAATTCAAACTTGTGTTATTATATTGTCAGAATGATGACATTGAGTTTTAAATAATTAATAAAATCCCCCTCTGCTCCGCCATTGTCCATCAGTGTCCACAAACATTTGAACTTCGCTTAAGTTGGTGTGCAAAATCTGTTTGTATGTTAGCTGAGCTGGATGTTTGATAGCTGCCTGATGGCTTTCAGCAATGGTAGCAGCTGTGCCGTGCCTCTCATATTTGCGTAAATGTATACAAATATGCCCAGTCGGAAATGTTCATATGTAGTCATATACCCAGGAATGTATCGACTTAGAGCCAAGACATTCCAGAATGCGTATGTTTTCTCACGGTGATGTTCAAGGAAGGCCATGTGTTACATATATGTAGCATTACTTATTTTAAAATTAAAATCAAATAAAGAAAAATTTAACTCGATCGGGAATCGATCAAGGATCAGCCCTTAGCCACGGTCATTTCATTTATGAATAAAAAAAAATTATCGGCATAAAAACTTTGCCTCACATTTCCAAATTAAAATTGCAACTACACATTACCCAGTCGCTTACACCGGAATGCAACATTTCATTTAACCATTTTTAACTGCGTGCACATACATACATACATACGCACACATCCAGAAAAACATTTGTCTCCTGTATGCAAATTTACTGAACGGATGTTTGTCATTGCTTCGCTTTGCGTGGCATTGCTTTGCTGGTGTAGTCTGAGATATGTACAAGTGTTTGTTAGCTGTAAGTACAATTTTTTATAGAATAAAATATCGTAAAGGAATGCATGTGTGAAGCATACATATATCTTGTATATTTAATTTCATTTGAATGTGCGCGTATATGTAAGTGGATTTTATTATCTAAATGACTCTATTGTTTGTTAGTCATAATGGTATTTCCTTTTCATTTATGTTGAACCTTTTAAAAATGCGGTTCATGGTTCAGTGATTCCCGGTGATAAGTGTATTGGAGTGCAAAATATGTAGTAATGGAAAAGGAAATGCTTACTAATTAAGTAGCATAAAGAAAATATAATTTTAAAAATTTACAAAAATGAATATGACTTTATTTTGCTCGTGTTAAAGTAAAGATAAGTCAAATAGATCAATTTTTTTCTTCAACTCGTGTCACCAATAAGCCTAGCAAACATTGTTGAAAAGTTGTAAATCTTTGTTTTATGAAAACTCACTAACAAACAAACTAGTAATAATTATTGCCGTTAATGTGTGGTGTTTGTAAAAGAAAATTAATGGCAAATTTCTGCCAAGAGATGCCAAGAAAATGAAGGCAAGTTTCGCCTGCGAAATGATAAATATGCATACCTTCCGTTTAATATTGAAATTGTTTTCATTTACTTTATGCTTTGGCTGCCACATCAGAGACCACATTTTGACGCATATCTGCAATTTAAAGAGATAAAAGATCTTATGAAAAAATAATCAAAATAATCAGTGAAAATAATATTCTTAATTTCAATTACCACTAGCTAGTAAAATAGAAACAGTGAAAGTCATTTAGATCAAAGAAATTCTACATATTGCTAATGATCAGAGTGAAGATGATCGTGCTCATATCACACTAACATAGGAATTCTATGTACAATGGATTGTTCAGAAAAGGCATTTCTCGATATAAACTATCCAATCATGTAGTTAAGAAATTTAAAATTGTACCCGAGCGTACTTGTACACAAGGGTATTATAACTTTGCTCACATAAAAATAATCGAGATATATATAGACATATATATACTAAAATGAAAAAAGGAATCGATTTAGCCCTGATATCTCAATGAATTTGGTACATAGATTGCTCTTTCGACAGGAAAGGTTGGTATTGAAAATGGTCAATATCGGTCAATAACCACGCCCACCTCCCACTCCGTTTTTTAGGTATCTTTTACAGCAAATTGAGTAAAATTTGTTATTTATGAAATTTTCAAAAATGGGCGTTGCCATGCCAGGAAAAAATTTCTGTATCTCAATAACGGTGTAAGGTATCGTCACAAAATTTGGTGAACGAAATTTCCTCAATATCGCTGTTAGCATTGTTAAAAATTTTTGAAATCGGACCATAACCTCGCCCACCCCACCACCCATATAACGGACATTTTGAAAAATTAAAAAATTTAATTTTTTCTTTATCTATTGGAACATATTAATTAAAATTTGATATTTAGAGAGATATTTAATTAAGAAACTTGATTTGCCCACTTATAAAAACACGTCTGTAGGTATCTCAATAACGATGTAAGGTATCATCAAAAAATTTGGTGAACATATTGCCCTTGATATCACTAGCACCACCGTCAATAATTTTTGAAATCGAACCATAAGCATGCCCAACTTCCATACAACGGAAATTTGGAAAAATGGAAAAAACTTCGTTTTTCAGTATTTATTGGAATAAATTGAGTAAAGTTTAATACTAGCAGCGATTTGAGACAAAGAAACGGGGTTTTTATGAAATCATGGTCACCGCCCATACAAAAATACATCTCGAGGGTATATAAAAATCGGTTTCGCCCGAATTTAGCTTTTCTTATATATAATATAATTTTGGCGCTAACACTATATAGCTCAGTGTTTGGCCGAGCTTCTCATATTATGGTGTGCGTCTTTATATTCTACCACAAATGGAGAGACCGACAGTTTTGTGCCGACTCCGAACGGCAGATGGATTTAATGAGAAGCTTTTTCATGGCAGAAATACCCTCGGTTTGCCATTGCCTGCCGAGAGGTGGCCGCTATTAGAAAAAACTTTTTCTATGATGCCCTGACTGAGATTTGAACCTCGAACTTACCGGCATATCGAGTTATAGCACGCACCGCTACCAACTCGACCACAGCGGCCGTTATGTCAGTTATGAAGACGTCGACGCAGCCGAAGACAGCACTGTCCTTAATTTTACTTCATTCTTTAATCATCAAAATTTTCAAAGTTAAATAATGACAGAGAAAGAAAAATCCGATATACTCATACATCAAATTACGGTTTACATTATCTTCGCACTAGATACCGTATAAATAAAATAAAAGAAGTAAAATTAGAAGAGATTACATATTTAAATGAGAGAGGGTAAGACAAAGATAGAGAAAGAGGATGTAGCGAAGGATGGATAATTTTCGTGGACGAAGACAAATGACTTAAATTGCTTTTATTTTAATTGCGAAATAGCAGCTAAGGCAACCAAACAATAGAACCGGAATCTACATTTCTATACAGATATATTAACATACATACAGTGCTGCACAAAGATATAGCACACTCATATGTATGTACATATATATCAATAAATATATATCACTCGTATATTAAACACATTTTTTTCGACTAAATTGAAACAATTTTTAGAACGATCCTTATAAATACAAGTATTAGGTTAGGTTAGGTTAGTGTGGTTGTCATTACAGACACACTTAAGCTCATGGCCCATTGTGATGCCGCATTTGGGGATTGTAACTCCCCACGAAGAAACCACCCCCCAAAACCAATTAGTGCTTCGAAGGCACTTAAGGAGATCTCTTATTTCAATCTCTCTAAGCTCTTCCAGGTCGTTGAAGATCTGTCTGCCCAGAGTGGAGAATCTTCTTCGGGATAGAGCAGGACTTTGCCACAGAAGGTGCAAGATAGTCTCTTCCTCTTCCTCTTCTTCATCGTAACAGCTTCTGCAGAAGTCGTACAGTCTCAGCCCTAATCGGAAAGCATGTTTGCCTATAAGACAGTGTCCTGTTATGACCGATACTCTCATGCTCAAGTCACGCTGAGAGCCGACCACAGTTGTTTCGATATTTTGCAGGTTGTTTTCTGCCGCCATCAATCGTTCGATAATTTTGTAAACCTTTCGGCTATACGAAGCTTGCAAGTTTGCAAGGGTATTCCTAGTTGATCATCTATATCTTCTGTCGAGAGCCTGGTACCGAGTCGGGCTAGCTCGTCGGCCTTACAATTTCCCTCTATTTCGCTGTTACCTGAGACCCATGTGGCCCTCAGGTAAAATTACTCAGCTATCTCGTTGAGAGGTCGTTGATTGTTTGGTGAGAGATTTTATTGCCGCCTGGCTGTCAGTGAAAATGTAGATATCAATCTCGGGTATCGTATCACACTTTACCAGTTATATGGCCTTATATATCGCGATCAATTCCGCCTGAAAGAAGCCACAGTGGTCCGGAAGACGGAAGCTATAGGAGCTCCCTAGATGCCGGGAATATACACCTCCACCTACCTTTCCCTCAAGCTGTGTATACATGGATGGACTCGCTATTTCCAACTGCGTTTCGTTTTCACTCTTCCTTTGAAGGTAGGAGGATCGTAAACGCCAGGGTGAGGGTAGCGGGCGGAAGCGCATAATCCACAAGACCAGAAAGCTCCGAGAATTCTGCTGATATCTTGTCGTGACCGTAGGTACTGTTTGACCATTTCTTTAGGGTATTCGTATCACCGTAGCACTTGCTACCTCTTTGGCATGCAGGTCTATCGGAATTAGATCTAGTACGGTATATAGTAACTTTGATGCCGTTGTTTTCATCACACCAGTTATGAGAATGGATGACAGTCTCTGAATTTTATTTATCATTTTTAAGTTTACACGTTTCTGGAGGAAGTCCCAGCATACTACTATGCCGTAACATAGGATCGGCCTGACCACCGCTGTGTCTAGCCAGTATATAATTCTGGGTTGCATTCCCCACCTTTTCCAATTGTTCTGTTGCAGGAGTACAGAGCTATTGTCGCTTTACGCACTCTGTCTTGGATGTATTAAGTTATATACAAAATCTTTAATCATTTAACAAAATTTCAGTAAAAGTACACATTTCTGACTAAAAAAATTTTTAGCTTTTCCCATTCTATTACCATAAATTGGATGCAAGGTTTAAGATGTTTAAAATCAAAGTAGATTTTTAAGAATTATTTTTGCCGAGATTGCATTTTTTTTCATATAAAAATAAATAAAATACAAAAGCTATGAAACCAAAATAAATCTCAAAAATCAGCGGTAATTTTTAAAGACTTGAAACTTGTACTCTATTTACTAAATTTGAATGGGCTATAAAACTGTGCTTTTAAAAATATAAAAATTTTTTTTGTAATATCATATTCGAAAATTTGTGAAATTACTATAAATCTTGTGCAAAGTTTGAAACTTGCATTTACATGGTTTTTTTACTTTACTTAAAGAAAAAAATTGCCAATTTGTGGGTGTATTATAACTTTGTCATGATTAATCGTATTGTTGTGTACATAAGAAATAATCAGCAGTAATTTGCTAGGAGGAGTTTTGCCTTTAACATGAAAAGTCTAATGAAAATACATCCATGTCATTATTGGGTAGTAGGGTGAATGCGTTGGCAAGCAAGCAGGTTTTAAACTTTTACGATTGACATAGGCGCACATGTCAAATTACTTACCCCTGTACGCTGGTAGATGCGAGTAAGTACATAAATGTAATTTCTATGCCGCAGTCGTGGAATATATGTACATATTTATGTGCTAGATACGTGTAAATATGTATGTACATACATATGTAGTTACAAACATGTGGCACGTAAGTATGTAACTGCTTTGACATTGTTGTGTAATCTTACATTTAAATGACTTGAAAATTGTCAATATTGTTTGTTATGTTAATACTCGTACTCTTCTCTAGCAGAGGAGCGAAAGTGAGAAACTCACATTTGATGTCGAAACTTTTAACAGCTTCGCCAATGAGATACTGAAAGAAACAACAAGAAGAAGAGCACATTAACATACAATGCGCATATGTGGGTTTGTGGGAAAATTTATACGTAGTATTTGGTATGAGGGCATTTCAATGAATTTTAAAAGACACACAAATATTTTGGGCTTAGAATTTCATATGTGTCATAAACTTTAATAATGATTTTGACAAGCAAAATGCGACAGTCGAGCACTTAACTTCTGCACATTTACGACAGTAAACAACGAAATAATTTCTTATTATAAATGTGCATTCATTTTGTGGAAGCCCTTTTTTGGCTGTTTTTTTCTAATCATTTTTAAAATTTTCGCACTCCTGTCTCCGCTCCCCGCTCTCGCTCGTGCATAAAATTGAAAGTACAATAGACACAATCAATCAAAGTGGCTTTGGCGACATTTAAGAGGGTTGTAAAGTGACAATCCACTGCCGCTACAAATTCTAACCCTCATGCGGCGCAATAATCCACGCCCAACTCCCCAGAGATGTCGCACAAAGGCACAGTGGCCGTGCGCTGCTTGGTTGCGTTTTAAAAGAAGTTTTAAATACATACTTGCACATTCACACATACGTATGTAACTCCTATAGGAAGAAAGGGAACGGGCGTTTTATTCGCTTCATTTCGCACAGTCGTTTTATTTTGAGTTTAAGTGATTTTTTTGCATTTCATGTAACTTGTATGGCTAAAAGAAAACTCTTGTTTGAAATTTTGTTAATTATTTTTTTAATAAATGTATTGTCGTTGTCATGATTGTAATATTATCCAACATTTAGGCTTTGCAAAATTTTTTCTGCTTCAAAGAACACGCGAAAAAAAATTAAAAGATAAAATATATGAATAAAATATTTCTTTTCCTCGGTATGTTAAATACATATATAAAAGCAGAAAGCAAATTTGTTCTATCATACTTTTGAAGTGAAAATCCGCAAAAAATAATAATTACCGATATTTTTTTTGTTGAAATATAGAGTGGACCCGATAAGAAATATATCGATTAAACTCTCTTTTATTCAAATATTCACATTTTTTTTGCATTCTTTCAAATATTTCACATTTTCTCTTTTCTGATTTTTCGCTTAAATAAAATTGTTACAATTTTTAACATAAAAAATATTCCTTATTATTAACTATTTTATAGAAAAAGCGTAACATTATACCAAAATTCGAAACATACTTTATATCAATGAAGATTTAGAGACAACGCCGGAGGTGATTGAATTATTAGTCTGTTAACATACGTCAGGCATTTAGCAACAGACAATTCCTAACTCGCGACTTACTGAAGGGGAGGTTGGGTTGATTGTGTTCGATCGTTTTCATACAGTTTTGGAATTTGTAAAAATATATTACTTAGTATTTACAACAAATGTACGTTTAAGAAGTAAGAATAGCTAAATTTGGGCGAACCCGATTTTTATATACCTTCGCGATATATTTTTGCATGTCGGTGCCATAATTTCATAAAAAGCCCGTTTCTTCGTTTCAAATCGCAGCTAGTATTAAACTTTACTCAATTTCTTCCAATAAATGAAGTTATTGCATTTTTCAAAATTTCCGTTTATATTGACGGTGTTGCTAGTGATATCAAGGACAATATGTTCATCAAATTTCAATTTTGTGACGATACCTTACATCCTTATTGAGATACCTACAGACGTTTTTTTAGAAGTGGGCGTAGTAACGGCCTTATTTCATAATTTCAAAAAATCAAGTTTCTTAATTAATTATCTCTCTTAATATCAAATTTTAATTAATATGTTCCAATAGATAAAGAAAAAACTAAATTTTATATGGGAGGTAGGCGAGGTTATTATCCGATTTCAAACAATTTTTACGATAATAATAGCTACGTCAAGGAAAATATGTCCACCAAATTTTATGACGATAATTAAAACTGTTATTGATATACAGAACATTTTTCATAAGTGGGCATGGCAACGCCAATTTTTTAAAATTTCATAAATACTTAATTTCTTAGTACAAAATCGTTTTAAATACCAAATTTCACTTAATTTGCTTTAATGGATACCGAAAAATCGGAGTTTTTGAATTTTTCAAAAACTTCCGTTACATGGGAGGTGGGCGTGGTTATTGACCGATCTTGACCATTTTCAATACCAACCTACCCTGTCCAAGGAGTGATCTGTGTACCAAATTTCATTGAGATTTCTGAAGTTATTGTAACCACGGACCGACGGCGGACGGACGGACAGTCAGGGCTAAATCGATTCCTCTTTTCATTCTGATCATTTTAGTAAATATATGTCTGTATCTATTATCGAAAGAACCGTTATGCGAACAAAGTTATAATACCCTTGTGTACAAGTACGCTCGGGTATAAAAATATTACACATATTTCTTAGCAAATACCGCAGCCCTTTTTGTATTGCGCGAAATAAATTCGTCCATTATTGCGTCTTGAGCGATCTCCTTGACCTCGTCATGATAAACAAGCAGAATAGCAACGCTGTTCAACTATTTTTGTTCCATTGTTGACTGCGTTTGTTCGTGCATGACGAGCCGGGAATTGTCATAATGTGCCGCACAACCATTGATCCCATGTGTTGATTTTAAACACACGATGATCCCAGAATTTCCTGAAATGGCTGTCAAGACCACATTGTAAATTTAGCTCCCATTCAACCAAACTGCGAACAGGGTAGGTTTACTTAAGATCGTATCTGAAACAGTTTCATTATGTAGTACTCGAACTTCGCAATACATATGGAGAAAACAATATTAAGGTTGCGTCTTAGCTTGCCTTAAGTTAATACTATTTTAAGTTTTGAAGCGAAACTTATTTATCGGCGGAAATAAATTGAAAACTGAACATAGCGAATGAGACTGAAATTGTGGCGACAAGAAGGGTGTGCATGGAAATGGTTGAAGTGAATCACAAGTCCTTCTCAATATTTTACCATACCTCAAGTCTCCACACCTTAACTCACCAGACTTAAGCTCCCCCTATATCAAACCTACCACACAAAAATTCCCAACTCCTAAACCCACAATAACTTAACTCAACACAAGAGTATATAAACTTGCTATATACTTCTGAACTCACCACACTTTAACTCAACACACTGTTTAATTCAACAAGCGCCAACTCTATTCATCTTTCCTCATTTAGCTCCATCTCAAGGTTAAGAGAAGTAAGCCATTTATCTAATTTTATATTAATTTAAATTTAGTAGATTTTTACTATGAATAACCTACCATGATTAAGGCTGCTCAGGCGCACTCTGGTATTATGATCGTTATTTATTTTTAATCAATCAAAAGTTTACTTCGGCTTCTAACTTTACATTTTTACAGATGTTTTTCTGCTCTGCACATTTTTATGATTAAGATATTTAAACAATCCCATAAGATAAAAATGTATAAAGTGGCTCCCTTGCCTTGATTATTAGTTAATATATACTCGTCGGTGTTATATTATAGCACTTGCCCCATATTGATCTCTGACTGTTGGTGGTATTGCGTTACAAACAAAAAATGTTTAAACAAAAAATGGAACCTCTTCTTTTTTCATATATTCAAACATTCATTAAAATCCTCACCCCCGTCGTACATACGCACGAAACGCATTCGCAACAATTAAGGTCTACTTGTCAAAGCGACAATTTAGTTTCGTGCTAAACTTGCAGTTGCCTCCTAGGACATGCAAATGCTTGGGGCACAACACATAAAAAATAAAAAAAAAAATGTACACTTACAGCATGTTTACAAACAAACAGACATGTTTCTGTATTAAAGTATGTAAGTAGATATATATGAGTGTGTACATATCACAGAAAGGATTGGCTGTCGGGCACAGTTGATTGCTTGCCGGTGACACCTCAGCTTTTTTCGCAGCAAAAATACTTTCTAAGACAGTTTAAGTTGAAAACTCCAAAAAAAAAGCTTAAATTCACATCTTCTCACCCGCCGCTAACCTCGTTTTAGTAGCTCAATTTTTTCTTCCTTTAACTTGTACTATTTAGTGCTTTTATTTTCCTTCTTTCGCATCACTTGCTTTACCAGATTCTTTGAAGGCAAAGAAAATTTGCTACTATGAAAAAAATAAGAAAAAAAATGTGCAGAAATAAATAGCAGTCATAAAAAATACAAGTTTTTATGTGCAAACAAATGCATTTGTATATCAAAAGCAGGGAATTCCAGTTTTACGTTTTTTTTTTCTCGATAGCAATACTTTTCTTGCTGCTCTCTAATTTCTCAGTCGTTCGCTTTATCCAGCCACTTTTAGTTGCGATTTCGCAACTGATTTATAGTTTTCTATTTTTATGGGGTTTAAGTTTCTTCTGATTTGCCGGTGAAAAATGTGGCTACCTGCTCTTTAGTTTATGTTTTTATTTTGCTTTCAACTTATTCTTCTTATATTTTTTACAAGTTTCTTGCTTTTTGCAACTTCTCAACCTGCCTAACTGCATATTTTTGTGTGCTGCTCTTGGGCGGTGACTTTGTTTGTTTCTTTGTGTGCGCTGGTGATAGTTCAACTGAGCGGCAGGTTTTCCCCCAATTGGGTTGCCACGCCTCGTACTTTCGGCATTGCATGTAGGCTGGGTATTATGCAATTAATTCTTGTCGAACCTGTCATGTATAGCGATTTATTTCTATTCAATAAAGCTTATCTAGCTTTAGAGCCCTGCCTAAACTTGTCAAGCTGACAGTGGTTGTTGGTGCATGATTGCGATAGCAATTCAATTATGCGTGCTGATGATAATTTTTTCTTTGCCACAGTGAAAATGCGTATATATTTTTTTAAAATTTATTTAAGAGAACTATAGAGCATACATCAACATAGACTGCGTAAATTCAAGTTACGAAATTTGCTCTATATAAATATATTAAAATGGTGCGAACATTTAATTAAAACTTAAAAAAAAAAATTAAAAACTATGAAGCTGTCTTGGCAAAACGCACATATTCCTGCAAAATGGCAAATGATTTATAATAAATGTGCACACCAATGGTTCTCTACTACATAAAACGTTTTCGTTGTACAAAAAGATATTTCAGAGACGAGTTTACAGGAAACTGTCAATATTCATTGCGAATTAAGAGCAAGTTAAAACTATTCATTAACTACTTACATACATACTTAAATTGATTAGTTTGAAAAGTTCAAAATTTTACGAACTACAGATTCAAAGAAAAATAGCTAGATACAAACATTGACGCGTGGAAAGAATTTCACCACGTGGTCAATTTGTGAGACTAACGTACATAGCCTGCCAATAAATGACGAACCTTTTGAACAAATGTCTGGTGCTTAACTAGAACAATTTTGAAGCGGCATGTAAAGGCTACAGCTGGCGATTGTGAAGCGGGTTCTAGTCCGCTCTGGGACGTATGAATTTTTTAAACTTAAAATGTTACATTTCTAGCAATTGATTTGGCAACCGTCAACTTTTTCATTTTGAAGTAACAAATATTTCTTTTGAAAATCATAGTGTTGTAATCTGTCTGCAAAAAAAAAAAACTACGAAAAAACCAAAATATTTTACAGCCACTAAAAATCAAGTGCAAGTCATTGAGGAAACAGGATGAATTGTCAACAACCAAAAGCATTTATTCACTAGCACGCGAAATATAGTCAACGAAGAGTTTTGATGAAAATGCGGTGTTTTTAACATCGTTGTTGAGCCCCTTAACTAAACTCCGCACCACCTCATAACGCAAGTGTGGCCACAAAATCACTTTTCTAATTTCATTCATCAGAATTATTGGCCATCAGATATTCGGGCAGTGAAAAATTTCGAATGAAAGGCCAAACTAACTTCGCTGCCGTTGAAAGGCATACTGAGTGCAGGTATTTTTGAATGGATAATACGGTGGACACTCAGAAATATCTGCAAAGTACTTAGTAAACATTTTCTTGTAAATAACAAGAATTGATAAATGAAATTTGCCAAAAATCCCGTTTAGGGTACCATTGCGAACTTGTAAGCCTGTAACTTAGTTAGTTGTCTATTGAGAATTAAATTGTTTTAGATTTCCAAAACTGAAATACTCAAATGTGAGAATAATCCTTTTCAAATAAGTGTTTAACGACTTTAATCAAAAAGTACTTTTTACATTTTTTGCACCAATAACAATTTTAATTTTAAATTGAAATTATTTAAATTTTGTTTAGATTTTTATTGTCCTTATAAATGAATAATAATTTACAGTTTTATTGAGCTCGAGGCCAGTTTGTGTTTTTCCAACAGTCCACTCGGCAAGCGTAGCACAGCACGTAGCCTGTTGGCTCTGCAACCCCGAGGTCTTTGGTTCAAAGCCTGGGGGAGGAATGAATATAATTAATAAAAAGAAGTCTGATTAGGAAATGTGGTGATTTCCGTACTATAACTTCTACCATTAAAAACTGTGGTTGTTTTTCCAAATACAATCTTCTACAAACTGACCTCGAGCTCAATAAAACTGTGAATTAATAAAAATAATTTATAAATATCAGCATATACATACAAAAATGCTACATAGCCGATTTTGATGTTCTTAGTCGGCTGTCATCACATCTTTGTATTTAAAGTGAAAAACATGGTAAGGTTTGTAGAATCCTTCGTCGCTCAATTCGTCAATCATGATCAAAAGTGAGTGTTTTAAGGAATTTTAAAATTTTATTTTTGAGATCGAAATAAAAGTAATAAAGAAAAGAAGAAAAATTAAACCTTTTTGAGATCGGAAAGAAATTTTGCTGTATTGATTTTTAGCAAAAATTCTCTCCTAATGAGAACAAAAAAATAAACAAGCAAACGCTTAATTTGCTATCATTCGCTCTCTCTTGCATTTATTAGAAAGCTAAACTAAATCGGAAAACTTCCGAACGTCCTTTGCAATGGTGTCAGGTGGAACGTGGTTCAGATACCAGCGAACTTCAGACTTCTTTCTGGAAAGTGAAATTTGGTTGCTATTGAATTGGGTTACTGCGTGCATAGATTAACACCGGGCTCCTATTTCTCCACTTACATAAGTACATATGTACATCCTGCCATGGTTGAGTGGGTGGGAGAGGCGGCGGCTGTGGCAGAATATGTAGCGCAACATTCTATATTTCGGTATGCCTCTAACATAAGTTCCACGATTTGAACCTCAGCCGGAACCAATGTTTAACAACATGTGAAAGTATAATGAATGAGGCAGCATCTTTACTGAAACTTAAATTAATTGACAAGGAATACGAGGAAAGCGAAGGCTAATTCAATAAAAAAATTGAAATTTGTCGGAAAAAGCAAAAAACTACAAAATTGGAATTTAAGGAAAATTATTGTAGCAAATATTTTCCTTGGCCTCGTACTCGTCAAAAGCATACGATTTATGATAATGTTGAGAACACTCTGTAAATATATATCTACTTAAAAATGTAACCTTTACAGTGAAAACAGTTTATATAATTTATGTAATTTAAGTTGAAGGCTAGCAAAACAACAAACAAATCTTAAAACAAATATGGCAGACTATAATTTGGACAGCTCATCCATGCACCTACAAAAAATACACAAAAAATTGCAGCCACTATTTAAGTTGTATTTCTAGCCACCAAGGGAATTCAGTTAATTGCCTGGAAAGCTAAAATAAAAACGCAAGCTGAAAAAAAAGTAAAGTAGCAAAGTTAAGTTGCTTACTTAAATGTCCACTTAAATGGCCAAGCTTGCCAGGCTAGTCGCAACACAAAAACGAAGAAAATGTAGAATAAATGACAGCAAAGGCAAACTAGAGCAAAATAAGAATTGCAAAGAATTGTAGCAAATCGTGCTCAACTCGCCCCTAAACGGCTCATTATTTTATTTTTTCCATGTTTTTTTTTGTTGTTGTTGATGCACTTATTCGCTTTTGTGTATTGCTTTTGTTATTGAATAGAACATTTAAACTTAAATGTTTATTTTTTATCCTTTATTGAATAACAAATTTAGGTGGAAGTGCAGCTTAGAGTGAATGCACAGGGAAAAATCTAAACCTCTAAATAGCATTAGTAGCCAGTATGAGTGGGAGGTATGTAAATGAAAATAGTGGTAAGGTGAAAATAATTCAATTAATATTCGAAAAGTGTTCAGATTGCGCTAGCGCTGAGCAGATACATTCGCGAAATTTCACCGATCTCTGCAATCACACTCGAAAAGTTTAGCCTTTTTAAGGCTAAAGCAGAACGGACATAGGAAGTATCCTTCCTGACCAGGATGGGGTAGCGAAAGGGGTTCACTCTCTACTATTTACACCGACGAGTTTAAAATGGAGCGCGGTGTGATTTTGCAGAAACTAGATATCTTTCTATCTCTCTCGTCCCGACTCTATATCTTTGTCAGTGTGCTGGGTTTAAATGCAAAAGTTTTAGGTGAAGTCACTACAATGTAGTGAGATTAGGAATGTTTGGTCAAGATATGACGAACTTAGGCTTGGTTAGTTTTGATGTAGTGCCCCGTCAAAGAACACAACATAACTTAACATAACATTACATAACATTACATAAAAAATAAAAAAAACATAACATAACATTACATAACATTACATAACATTACATAACATTATATAACATTACATAACATTACATAACATTACATAACGTTACAAAACATAACATAAAATAACATAACTTAACATTACATAACATTACATAACATTACATAACACTACATAACATGACATTACATAACATTACATAACATATCATAAAGGCCCTCCATATATTACGGGACTAAAATTTTGCCCTTTTTTGTCCCTCTCCCCCTGCGTGACAATACGTGACGCTTGCTTGGAGCCCTCCTTCATAATTGCGTGACGCTCTTTATGACGACCCCCCCCTGGAGAATTCTTGAAATGTTCTATTTTTGTCCATAGCGTTTCTTACAGATATAACCAAGGCGAATTTAGTAAAATGGCTTAAGTAAGCAGCTGATTGATTTGTTTTTTCTATCGCCGTGGTACAGCAAATGACAGAAACATTTGTTTGTTGGTTGGTTTTGACATTTGCTGTACCGAAAGCAACAACAAAATATATATGTACTTTTTTTCTTAACATAGAATTAAGCGTCACGTGACGCAGCTGTGACAAACCGTGACGCTGACCTTTATGAATATTCTTAAAATTATTATAAAAAATTTGTGTTTTCTGCACAATAAGTTTGAAATCTCGATTTAATGATTTATATTAGAGAAAAAAACAGCAAAATGGCTATTCATTAAAACCAAAATTTAATTGTCTGTAGCATAAACTTTTAATGAAGTTCTTTCTCAAACTTTACTTCAATCAAAGAAATATTTTTGCTGCCAACTTTCCACCAAAAATATTCCCTGTTCTCCATTGCACAATCAGTGCAATCATCACTTTGATGTAATAATCAAATAAAAAATTATTAAATACATAGTAGACGCGCAGTGAATGATGAGCTCTCTTCGTGGGGTTTCGCTTAACAGCGGGAAGGCTTGTTAAAACGCCAAATATTTTCAATTTAACATTTTTATCTAGAATTTTCTTCAGAACGTAGTTAGGCTGATGGCAGCACAAGACAGTTGAAAAGAGAAGAAAGACCTGTGAGCAATAACTTACATCCTATACATACAAACATACATACATATACTCGTACAAACATAAACATTAACAGCAAAGCGTTCATTCACCAATTTCGAATTTGAACTTCGCTCATTTGGCAGCATTGGCTGGCAGCTGTGGCTGGTGGTTGGCAAGCTGGTTGGCGGTTGTCCGCTATTTGTTGTTGTCTATATTTGTGTGTATATTTGTATGTAAGTTCGTACGCGTTTAGTTAAACTTGTTGAATGCATTTAGTGGCTTGGCTGCTTATTTATTTTGCGGCTTTTTGACTAATTAAACAGTTTTGCTTGGTCTTCGGCGCCACACACTTTTCCCACTCCCATCTAGCTGTTAATCTTTTCAAACAACAAATTGTTGTGGTAAATTCTATTGCCCTTTAGCTCATTTATTTTAGGTTTTTATTTCTATTTTTTTTTGTTTCTTAATTTATTTTTATATCCACTTTTCGTTGCTGGCCATAATTTATTTGCTTAGCAAAGTCATTTCCCAAGCTGGCTTTGTAAACTGCGAAAAGCTACAAATAATAAATAAAACACAATTTGCCGTTAAAAAATGCTATTCGAATAACGAAGCTGCATATGCCACAAAGCCAACAACAGCGACAACAACAACAACTACAACAACATTAATGGCAGTTGCAAAACCATAAAACAAATGGTACGTACATATAAACTTTGCCACAAAGCTGCAGCCAAAGCCGAAGCCCAAGTAGCGGATTTACATGCATTTAACAGTTTTCTCTCTTTTGCAGTTTCTCTGCTTTGGTGGAATGCAAAAATTACAAATACAATGGGAAAGGCACCGTTTGTGGCTATACACAAACATTCGCCTTTTTCGGTGTTGTTGCAATATGCCATGTGGAGCGAGTTTTAACAACCAACAACTACATACACACATACAAATTTAAATATGGTTCGCGACATAAATATGATGCACCCATCTATAGAACATTTCGCAAAATTTATTGGTTTTTTTTCAAAAAAATTCGCTCGCCTTAAACTTCTTATAAGAATTATAAAAGATTTAAAAAGATTTCATGTAACACAATTAAAAGTTTTTTGAAAACTTTTTTGTACTGTACAAGTTTTTAAAATTCAAGTGCTTTAAAATGCCGCTTTTGTTGTCGCTTTCGATTCCTGTAACGATTGCACTAAATTTGGTTTTATATGAGAAAAGTTATTACCACCCACAAACAATATTTTCAAAAATCAGCGAAAATCTTTAACGTCTTGACGCTTACTCTTTATTAATAAAACTTGAAGGAACTTCAAAACTGCTTACAAAGAGAAAAATGTGTACTTTTAATGAAAATTTATTAAATTGTTTAAGATCTTTAATAAAATTTGGGTTAAATGGTATTTGTTTTGAGACTTATCTTATCTTTAAGTAAAAAAAACAAAACAAAATATATTGTCCAAATTTTTCAGCACATCAGGTAGTGCTATATATTTGCCATGCACTCTTTATACACAAAAATGTGAATTACAGACCTTGTTTGTGATATTAGCGCTGTAAGCGCGCGTGAACTTTTTGCTTCGGCACTTGCTTCTAGTATTTAGTTTTTACTTGATTGTCACTAACTTTTATTTTATTTTGTAGATTGTTGATTTGTTAATAAAAAAAAAACAAAAAAGAAAACCAACGTAAATTTACCAAACGAAAAATTGCCACTTGCCACCTAAGCTCGATCAACTTGCCACACGTTGTGCTGCCTAACGAGTTGTGGCGCTGCTTGGCGCTTTATTGCTGATAACTGTACATGTGACCGCATTTGTTTGTGTACATACATATAGAAAACTGGTTGACTTTACTAAGTTTGACAGAAAAATAGTTTACATGTTTGTGTATAACTTAGTCATCTGTTTTAACTTGGCGTCATTTGGAAGGCGAGTAGCAAATATGTAATAGAAAACATTTTCATGGAAACTATTTTAAATTTTTTAATTACGATTTACAAGAACAACTGATCAGAAATTTTATGGAATATAATTTGAAAAACTCCAGTCATATAAGTTTTTCACCCCATAATCTAACGGAGGAAGCTGAATTTTTGTAAAAGCCTTTATTGTAGAAATGTTGTCTGAGGTCACACAACTCAGTTTTTTGAGAAAACCTCGTTTTTTAAGGCAACTCGTATGTATAGTATTTGCATTTATATAAAAAATTTAAGAGAATTTAATTATATTAAAATTTCGATTAAAACGTTTTTTTATACGTCGAACCGTTTTTGGGATAAACTGGGTAGGGGGTTCCCGATATACCTTGCGCTTAGTTGCGTACGGCTGAACCTTGAATAAATAAATATTGGTTTGAAACTTTTCTTAAACAAAAAAGAAATAATAGTCAAACCGTCTCAAAAAGTTGTTTTACATAGTTGAAATTGCAAGGAACAAATCTGCATAGAACAATACTTTTCTATGCTATTCAAAATAAAATGTAAAATGTTTGTAAATTCCGTTTTTGTCGGAACACCTTGTAGCTTCAATGTATCAGATCGCTTAACTACAATGAGGTATTAAACAAAAACAATATTTATTTCCTTACAATCGCATACATAAAATGACATATTTTACAAACATCGCATGTCTGTTTCAAGGAATACAATTACAACGCTAATTCCAAGTAATCTGACCCATCCACTTAATTGTCATACTCGTAAAAAAGAGTGGCATCAAAAGCTAACAATAAAGGCCAATTAAGACGGTCGCACAGTCTTTCTATTAAAAATCTAGACCAGTTTTTAAATACAACTTTTATTTTTGACAACTCTGCAGACAGCCAAAGAGACGGGGAAAAAATATAAATATTAAATATCAACAATACTTCCCATTAACAAGAAAGAAAAAAACGAAATTAACATTAGATGACAATAAAAAACACAACAGCTACTATAACAAAAAAACAATGTGATTAAATGTGTAAAAGCACGAAAAACGAAAGACAACAAAATCTAGCAAATATGACGGAACAAAAAAGTGGCGACGGGGGCCGCGTTGTTTCGCATGTTTGGCCAGCTGTTGACTATCAAAAACATTTACCTGCTAAATCACACACACTTTTATCTAAATACCACTTTTGGATAGACATACCAGAATCGGGAGCAATGGTAACGCTGTGGTTATGCAGAGCTAGCGGCGCGCCAGTGAGCGACAGACTTAATTCCTAATGGAACAAGTATTTAAAAGCTAAGGCCACACTTGTCCGCTGACCGCTCTATGGCTCTCTGCTTTTAAGACGCTAACGCTCGCTTGGTGTGACCGTGGTCAGTGACCCAAGCAGAAAAGCAGTCAGAGTTGCCATGAATTATTTTATGAAATGTCTCATATGTTCTTTTGACACTTTGGAGTAGAGTTCGGCGCGTTCGTGCACACTCACGGTGTATACTCTTTTTATCACGCACTCATTTTCACGGATGTTTTTTTTTTTCACTGCAACTGCATAGAAAGTTCAAAATTTGTCTCAAAATTATTTTTAAATTAAACACATATTTGCCAAAATTATAAAACATCGTCAAATTTGAGTTTTAATTTTAAATTAATTAAACATTTCTGTAAAGGATTCTGAAAATTCAAAATAAAATAATAGTCAATAAAGAAGCCTGAATCTTTTCAAGTCCGATATAATTTCAAAATCAAAGCGTACGATTTACAGTGAGATTGTTTTCAATTCGTTAAAATAAAATTTAAATTTCTGAACAGATTTTAAATAAGCATACAAAACACTGCAATTGAGTCATTGTCCTTCGATTAGGTCTAGTAAAAAATTAAATGATTTCTAATATGAAATCTTATCACCAATAAAATGTCTGTCACAGAAAATATCTGCTAAGGAATATTTCCAAGAATAATCTTCAGCTAAATCTTACATCCTTATTGGCTACTTTTTTGCAGTTTCTGGCGATGTACCTGTGACCCGAGATCAACTTTTACTAATACTTAAATCCAAATTATATGTACTTTATCCTTGTTGTTGTAAACGTCTAAAAAAGTCTACGAAATTCTCTCTATATGGAAAAAGTATGTGGTAATCATTCGAAAAAACATTTTCGCTCGGGTTCGGCATAAAAGTGTAACACTGAGTTCATTAATGCAAGCCTTAAGTTCTTATTACATATCAATGTATAGATGAAAATATATTTAGTGAGGACTAGTGTGTTACTTTTTTATTTTATGCTAAAACGACATTTTATTTTAAATTGAATTATTTGAATTAAATAAATACTCAATAACTATCAAAAAATATTTACCGACCAACACTTCTTACAAAATTGATGTCATGCTTTCAGTTTTTCGAACTGCCAAAAATAAATTTATATTAAGATTAATTTTTTATTTCTAAACTATCAAATATCGTAATTAAAACTAAAAAACTAATCATTATTTTAAACTTAATAAACTTAAAAATAATTAAAATTCTTAATAAAAAAATCTCTAAATATTTCTTAATAATGAATAAAAAACACGAAAAATGAGTTTTATATGTTATCTAAAAACAAAGCTTGAATTAAAAATTTGTATGCATTAATGAAACAATAATATCAGAAACTTATTATTACTATTGAACGCAACATTTAAATTCTTAAATTCGGATTAAATATAAATAGTTATGTAGCGCCGTAAACAAATGTATTCGAACACTCTTCTAATTAAACCGAACATATGTGTTTTTCATACACAATGTATCATTTCACTGCTGCATGGTGTTAAATGAGAATAAGCCGCATTAAATAATAAAAATGTTTGTACATAATTTCACAAATATTTTTGTTATACTTTTTTTTTTTTTTTACTTTAAGAACATATTATTAAATTATTTTTATTATACTAAGCGCCTTCAAAATGTGTTTATGGTTACGAGTATATATGTACATAGAATTACGTACTATTCAAAAATCGCTATGCAGCTTTTTTGTTGACGAATGCGTGCCTACCTCTACTTACACACAAACAAACCCTAATACATACATCACTTTTACCTTAAATTTTACTACCCATAATTATGTATAGTAAGCATCGCGTGTGTGTTGTTTCATAACTTGTTTTTTTTTTTTGCCTGGGCATCTTCAAGCACTTTTTGACTTGGTAACTCTTTCATTTGTTGGCGCTTCTTCTCTGTTTGTTCTTGTGATTGTTGCTCTTGAGTTTGGCGTTTCGACTTAATCATATTAATGATGGTATAACACGTGCAACTGGCCGAACTTCTTTTGACCAAGCCGCAAAGAGATCGCAATTAACTTCTCATCTTTATTTTTTTTCGTTTCTTCTACGTAACATTAACCATTTTTCTTACAATCAACCATCGTTGCTCTGCCGCAGGGAGCCTGAGAGCATCAGTTTGAGTAGCCGGTTGAAAATGTGTTGCTTCATTAATTACGAATACGATCACCGTGGGTTTTAACAATATGTAAACTGGTTTTAAAAAATGCACAGGAGATTTAAGTGCAGAAAGAATTTTTTTTGAAGTTACCCAAAAATAAAGGGATTGTACATATGAATATTAGTTAATGATTTTGAGCTTTAAGGTCGGCTGAGAAAATGGGAAATATTATAAGGAAATAACAACAATACTCAAAGCAGTAGAAGTTGCAGCTGCTCTTTTGGAGATCATCACAGTTCTTGGTCAGACTTCTTCATTCAAGACTTTCGTGGAACTCGAACCCACGCCACCACGTAAAACTAAGCCAGCGCCTAATGGCGTTGGGATAAGCTGTCGGATTTTATGCGGAACGTTTCCTTGCTCTTTCATTTTTTAATGTTTTTTTTTGTATTATGAATTTGAGCGATAAAAAGGACTATGCATTTTTATACGTTAAATAAGTATATTAGTTTTTGAAGAATATGTTTTTGCTTCAAGATTAACTCGAACTTTTAAGCTCAGCGAAGGAATTCAAATACTCACGTTTATTATTGGCGCATGTCATATTCTGAAAAAATAGAAATAAAATGCTTAATTTAAATGTACCAAAATTGCTTGTTAAATAAAATTTAAATTAATATAATTTAAGAATTAAATAAATTTATATTATTTATCCATATACTCGTATGTGGTTTAGTAATTATAGTCTCTCCAAATTTTTTAGGAACATAAACTCAACCAAATTTAGTTTTTGTGTCAGAAATGTTAATCGTAACTCAGTTTTGGACTAATTTATCCATAATAAAACAAAAAAAGTAATTGCATTAATTGAAAGTGCATATCCAAATCGAACAGGGTACTCGGTCGAAACTTCGTTTTCAAAAAATACTTATAGAACTATTTTTTTTTTAACTATTTTGTGTTGGATGTTGGCGTTTTCCAAAAACTCATTTTTATATTTTGTTGCGACTTTTCTGCATTCCTTGTCAAAATTGTGTTTGAGACAAACCCAATTTAGTGGTTGTGTCCT
This sequence comes from Philophylla caesio, assembly GCA_963971545.1. Taxonomy (NCBI): domain Eukaryota; kingdom Metazoa; phylum Arthropoda; class Insecta; order Diptera; family Tephritidae; genus Philophylla; species Philophylla caesio. The sequence continues at coordinate 94,190,775 of OZ020606.1, read as the reverse complement.
ATTCAAAACAGCGTACGAGCAACAACAAAATGAATAATAAAACTCTCTGAAGTTGAAATATAACAAATAAAAAAAACTTTAAGCTTATATCTTTTTTAAAAGAATGCATAAAAAGGTATTTAATTTTTTGATGTTTCCCTTCAAATTTGCAAATGTAAATTTACTCACAAAAAAAAAATTGGCCAACATTCTTTTCCGCTATTTACTCGTACATTTGCTAGCTGATAACTTTTGTATGCGTTGCATAATTTTAAGACTATTTAACATTAAAACATGCAGACGTGGTAAATGAGGAGGATAAAATAAAAATAGTACCCGTGCAGCGAAACAGAAACACCAAAATACCCATGTGTGTGGGTATGTGTGTGCATTGTCTAACAACATGCACAGGTACACCTCCGGAGATACACGCTTGAGCAGCCGGCGAAAAGACCAGAAAGAATGGAATACATTTTACATACTCATTCGCATATTCTGTAAAAGAAAAGCAATGCAGGTAAAGAGAATCACCGAGTAACGCCCACAAATGTTGGTGGAGAATTTGTAGATGTGAAAATTAAGAAAAAAAAAAAAACAACAATGAGCAAACTTAAATTAAATTAAGCAAAAGTGTGGGAAAATGCTTTCAAGCATAAACGAAAGCAAGAATAAAAAGTTGGAGGTGAGGCGTGGAAAAATGTTGGTATATACTAAAATAAAAATAGCAGGAGTTTGGTGTGTTGCTTTAATATTCCCAAAGTGTTACTAAAACTTCATTACGCTTCTAATTGACGTGTGAATCTGTGCACCGCCTAACAGTGCATTTGAGTGAGCAACTTTGGCGCGTCTAAAGGGCCTGCAAGAGATGGTCGTGGATCGTTGTGGTGGAAATTTTCAAGGTCGCAAGCAACGTACTTGCTTAACATAAAGCCTATAAGTAGCTCGTCTCTTATCGATTTTTGAAACTACATACATAAATATAATTTTATAAAATTTCTTCTTGGTTGAAGGTAAGAGAAATACCAAGGAAAATTTGGTAAAGAAGTTGCTACAGATAACAATTGGAAATTTTAACCATCCACTGCATTTTTATATGAAATAAAAAGTTCAAAATGTTCGCTAAGTTCAGGTTGGCTAAACAGTTTAAAAAGTAAATGTTGAATAATTTTATGCGCGCTCTGGTTAGAGCGAGGGAGAGTGTCTGTGTCTTCATTTTCTTTTCGTTCGTGCGGCAATGTCAAAAAAACTTACATTTCAAAGTACATGATCTCGATTGAGATGTCAAGTTCTACCCGGTTTTTTGTGAAACATTTTTGTATTTTGGTAATTTTAGTTTAATATGAGTATGAAATATGGTAATATTGTTTAAGCTTTTTGGTGCTCTAACCGCTCGAAATTATATTTATTGAGCTCTAATAGTCATTCAACAGTGCATGCACTTCCAAAGTTTTCCAATGATATTACGATGAATTTAAGAATGAAAAGATGCACTGTAGCAATCTCACTTGATATAGAGAAAGCGTTTGATTCAGTCTTCCACAAAGGGTTGGTTTACAAATTATTTAAGCTGAACTTACCGCCCAGATTGATCAAGCTTATAAGTAATTTCCTTGATAATAGAAATTTGTTTGTCGAAATATATGATGCTGTATCTGAAATTGGTTCAATTGCTAGCGTAGTCCCTCAGGGCTCGATTCTGGCCCCGTTATTATTTAATTTATTCCTATTCAATTTCCCTCATTTAAATCTAGGGTCCCAGAGTCTCCTTTATGCGGATGATGCATTGATATATGCCCATGGTGACTCTCCGACTTTGGCTTTGCGCATCTTATCAGCTTTCTTGATTTTTATAATGTGGGGACTCAGCTAATTTGCATAAGGAAGTCTTGTGCGAATGGGCGCAGGAATACAGTGAAGGAGTCAAGGGGACTTGTGTTAAATGTTGATGGCCACCCGATAAGGTGTCGGGCTGAAATGAAATACCTGGGTGTTAAATTTAATTTTTTATTAAATTCAATGATCATTTGAAGATCTCAATAGGAAAAGCAGCAAATCGCTTGCGCATATTGTCCTCCATTCTGCATAGTTCCTAAGAGCACGAAATTGCTTATCTATAAGGTTGCCATCAAGACTGCTATAGTCTATGCTTCGCCAATCTGGTTCAGCATCTCGCAATTAATTGTAAATAAGATTGAGATACTTGAGCGTAAGGCAATTAGATTATGTGTAAATACAAATTTTCAATCATTCAATAAAAGATACTCAAACAAATTTATATATGCTGATGCGCAGGTACTGCCATTTAGACAGTGTATATTGCACTTAATATATAGATTTATTAATAAGTTAGACTGCCATCCAAATGTACTGATAAGGCAGGTCTTTCAATCGCAACAGTCATTTAGCTGGTCCTGTTTCAGATATCTGTCTGCGATTGGACTACTAAGAGTGGAGATTGTTACAGACTTGAAGTCACCAAATTGCTTTAATTCATATTTTTATATTAAAAGGTTATCTGGCAACCATAGGGGCTAGTTAAATATTGTTTATTTATATTTTTGCTTTATGGTTTTCTTTAAGTTTGTTTGTTTTTATTTTGTTTGTAGTTTAAAGTATATTTATTTAGTTCTAAGAACCCTTATAAATACGTATCGCCGGGAGCAAGCGGTAAATTATTAATTTAATCCAAACTAAAATAGTGCCAGAATAAAACATAAAGTTCTGAAATAAATTAAGTGAAGTTTAAATTGTAGAAAAATGTAAAAATTATAATAAGGCTCAATAAATTGAAATTAAGCTCTAATAGCAAAATTATTATAAAAAACACCAATAAAAATATTATCAACAAGGGGAATAGCTAGTGTGACAACTAAACTATTTATTTTTTAATAAATCCTCAAATTCATTAAATAACTTATGACACTTTTAAATATCTTATCTTATATGATTCCACGCTAAAACCAAAAACAACATTGGATACCTATTACTTGAATTTTAGATTGTGTTATTGCTAATATCTCCTTTGATATTTATGATTGAGGGAGAAGTATTTTAAAATTTGGATAACATTTATTTTACATAAATCTGCAATAAGCGGCTTTCACATCCTAATCCTTAGATGTCCTTAATATAATAAACCAACATTATGATTTTAAGAAGTCTAAGCAACTTACAATTGAATTTTAAATTTATTTTTTTTGCTTCTCCATTTCAACTCGTACTTTGATTATTACATGCCACGCTTTCTTACATGCAAATGTACTATAAATGTGGGTATTGAAATTTGAATAAATCGAACGCATCCCTTTCTTATTATTGCTCGACCTTTTATTTCACAAAATAAAAAAAAAAATTTTAAAAAAAGAGAAATAAATACCTGCATGGGCACATAAATATTTTGTTATTTTTTTTTTGCTATAACTGTTAATCCAACTGGCAGTTCGGATAACAAGCAAGAGTAAATATTATAATGCAATTTCCATTTCCCTCAGTATAACTTGCAAATTTACTTTTATTAAAATTCTTTTTGATGTTCTTCATATAAATACATACGTAAATAAACGGTAAAAATTCTTTGTAAAATTTAAACAAAATTGGAAAATAATTTGGAGAAATATGCAAATAAGTAGCAAATGTAAATTGAAATTGAATTTTTCTGGTTAAGACATTAAGAAATGAAAGTAAATTAATATTTTCACAAGAAAAATAAGACCAAAAAGTGTAGTGGAGAGCAGAAAATGAAAACGAACTGCATTAAATGTTTATTTATGAATTCAACGCTTTTAGTTAGCGAAATTTTCCTTTGATTTGATATTCAAATATAGTTGAACTATTGGAATAATACTGGATAGTAGCTACAAACGAGCATATAGGGAAGTCGGGATATTAAGTATAGTTTGCTTCAAATTTAGAATTTATATGACACGAACCTTTTGCAGATTTAGTCAAAAAGCAAAAAACTTTGTCAGTTGCTTCTCGGGCTTGGCCAGTTTACGCCATTTTTCGGCTACATGGTGTCGTATGATCAACTTTACATTCATGCTATCAAAAACAGCTTAAAAGTCGTCGAAGAGATACACACACCATCCATATTTGATTATAAAGAGTCTTGCCTGCAGCCACACTGATAAGATTCGATCAATTGGTTTATAAATTCGTGCAAAGACTCAGAAATTCCAATCTTTTGAATGTACTCTTAATACTTCAAGGATGATCACAACGTATTTTATCAGACTTCTATGCTTGTCTTTTCAGGAACCAATTCTAGACTTTTTAATAATTATAATAATATCAACGGTTTTTACCCTCCATTTCCGCCCGACCGACGCGAAAGGGCGCATCCGCATGACGCACGGATTTAAATTTTTATTTTTTTATTTTTTGCATATGCAGTGCCGAGTCATGAAAGGCATGAGTTTGTTGGGTGTCGAGACTCTAAAACTATTCAGCTACAGAATTAAAGTGCATCAGCTGATTTGAAATTTAAATTATTTTAGATAGTAAAAATTGTTTTAAAGCGTAATTGTGTATGTAATCCATCATCTATTGAGGGTACAAAATATAGTATTCTTTATGTAGAAAATTGAGTCGGAAATATCAAAGGAACCGGAATGGAAGTTAGAGTCTCGTGGCTCGTTTAATTCGAAATTATTTTTGCAAGGTTTCAGAAGAAGAGGCCGAAATGCCTGGAAATTCGGGAGGGAACGTTCCACTTCACCTCGGCCAGAAGAGATGGGCTAGACGTCAAACCTGTCAGTAACTTGACCAAAAACATTATGCCTAACATTTCTCTGCCACTAGCAAGTGTAGGAAGATTAATGAGTTTTAAACGATTAATATAGGGTGGCAGGTTATACTGGGAATTCCAACGAAAATTTCTTAAAGCAAAAGCAGAAATTGTTTTTGAATTGACTCTATCCGGTCAGAATAAACTTGATAGCGCGGGTTCCAAACGATGAAACCATATTCTAGAATTGGCCTCACTAATGTTGTGAAAAGAACTTTCGTAATATAGAGATCACTGAATACTTTTGACCATCGTTTTACAAACGCAAAAACACCCTTAGCTTTGTTGATTGTGGCATTGATATGAATATTGAAGTTAAGTTTTGGGTCCATTGTAATACCTCGGTCAACTAAGTTAAATAATTGGTGAACTGTGATTATTACGTGCAGTACGTAGATATTCATGATCAAAACTTATCACAACGAAACCAATTTTATTCTAAATTATTGGCTTTGGTCTCATTATCTTACTCGTTCGTCGAAGTGTCGAAGGGACGGTTTGTTCACTGACTACAGTGAGTTTGAATACCTGGTCTAGGTCTCTACGTCCAACCACATATCCTTCACCAAATTTGTGACTCGTCTCATGGCAGTTATATTTGACATCACATGATGTTTACTTCTTCACTCCATACTCCGTCTACCGCAAATGATGTAGTACCTCTTTCCTTTGGAATATGTTTCTACGTAATGAAACCGCACCGTCCATTCCTGGAAGTAAAGTGTGTTTAGCGAACTTGTTGATTCAATACATACGTCCAATCGTATCTTCACCTCATGGTGAACAACAGCTGCTGTCAAAACTTAGCGTTACTTGTACCAAAAAATTTAATGTCAAAAACAAAGTTTAACTTTCGGTATCTGGAAGCCAAGTTTCTTACAAGCGATTCCCCGCTGTAACAGCTGAGTTGATAGAAAAGCGGTCTTCCATTACAATCGCGCGTCGAACTTATCGATACTTTGCTGTAAGTATTTGAGATTACAGACTCAAAGTATTCATTGCTTCTCTAACATTTTCATGTCGTCGTGAACTACTCGCTTGCCAGTTTTATTTTTTATTTCGAAAGGATGTATCATTTCGGTTAGTTTATGCAGTGTTAAAGTACTAATAGTCAAAATATGCAAACACCGAACATAACCTCAAAACAATGAGCCGCTCACAAAAGCGCTACAACAACGGCGAAAAGCGTTTGTTTGCCATATGGAAAGAGCTATTCTGTTAAGCGCTCGCAAATCGTAGCGATAAATAAACGATTTCAAATGTCAATAACTCACCAATGCAGCGCAACAATAGAGAATACGAGTAAAAGGGCAAATGTAAATATAAAGGAGAATTCATAGAGGCCCACCCGCGGTGCTTTGAAGGGTGGGCACTGAGGAGGTTACACATTCGCAACACTTCACCTCGCCTCCTATGGCAATGCGTGAATTTGCTGAGTCAACAGTTGCCATTTCACAATGCAGTGCAGTAAAAGAAAAGATAAAAGAATTAAAATTTAAAAAAAATATATTTTCACTTTTTCATTTTTTTTTTACAAACGTAAATCATTTCCATTACAATAGTAAGCATCAATTGTTGGAGCGCGGATATTTTGCGCTACTAGATAGTTTCCTATGCAAGCGTGCATTTGTGCGCTATGTATATAACATACATATGTGTGTGTGTGTGTGTACATATGTTTGCTCTGGTCCATTTTTGGCACAGCTGTCGGCTGGATTTCAGGGTAGGGCAAATAACTATTGTAGTTTTTATTTGTTTAAATTTGTTATTCAGATTTCCAAACAGTAGAGTCGCAAAAATAACAATTGGTATGGAATAGTGGTTTGTAACAAGAAATGTTGAGAAAGGTTACGAAAATTCATTTTAACCATTAAACGATTAAAGAATCCAACAATGTTTACTATTAAAAAAAAATCACTGCGTCATTAACAGGTACGCATGAGCACATGAGCAGTTTACAAAAAAAGTGTACTACTCAGAGCTCAGTTTTTTCACCGCGTGGTCGTAGTTCATGCCGATGGCCACTATGCAGAATACAAAAATCAATCTTATAAACAATCAAAATTACTTTTTTGCACAAATTTTTAACTAAAATCCAGTAGAAGTATAAAAAATTCAGCTATTCATATAATGTCGCTAGGGATGTGACCCCGAATCGAAAAATTGGTTTTTTTTTCTTTTCCAGATAAATCGATTTATAAAAAATTGATTTTTGGACATACTTCGATTTTTTTATACGAGAAATTTTTATTCGATTTATTAGTGAAAGTATTTTATGAACAATTTATTCAAATATGAAGCGTTTTAAAATAATAAGTTTAACAAAATAACCAAAAGGACGACTTTAAGATAATAAATACAGATTAAAATTATTTAAATATACATTTTGAGTCCTCTTAAATTGCAGTAAAAATAGTACAAAGCAATAAGAGCGAGAAATATAACGACAATTGTTTGATCTCTAAACTAAAATACAAAACAAATCATTTCACATCAAAAAAGTAAAGAGAACTATAATAATTAAACATTTTCAGTATATCAAAAAACTAAAAAACAGAATAAGTTTTTCCTTCAACTTTGATTTTATATAATAAAAGAACTTAAATAAATAATTGCCACAAATGTTTAGTATCGCTTAATATTTGGCTAGAATCAAAAGAATATACACCGATAAAAAGGTTAAAAACACAAATATTGCCTCTAATTAAATTATTATCAGGCAATAAATATGACAGTTCGTAGGCAATATCTAACATTTGCCTGTGGAGATGCGGTATTAGTAAACTTATTCATTTTTTTTATCCATCGCACAGACGGCATTATTTACAAAAATCGATTTAAAATGTAAACTTCATATAACGATTTATTAAAAATCGATGTTTACCATTAATGTAATCGTTTATAAAAAATCGATAATAAGAAATAAATAATCGATTAAAAAACAATCGTTTATTTTTTCACTAAGTGTCACAGTCTCGTAAAATTTTAAAGTTTCAAAAATTTTAATTATGTCAATTCAATTCAATGAGACATTTTTTTATGACGTCCTTTTTTAAATTCCATTTCTTATTAACTTTTTCTTATCCACTTTTTCTTTGCACTCTTTTAAATTTTCTTAGAAAAGGAATACCCAAACCAAGTTTTGAGCGGATATAAATATGTATCTACATATTAGGCATGTCAATTGAAACCAAAATAAAAAGTTTACAACTTTTGTATTACGATAGCACAATACGACAAATAACACGGCTATTTAACTACCTAAAAGCTTTGTTTTGCCCTTGCCATTATGTATGAGCTGCAGAATATCCCACTCGAATAGAAAATGAGTTTTAACAAGCAGCTCGCAATTGTCCAATAATCGAAAGGCATACAATTTATCAGAAGGCTTGGTAAAAGGGAGATAGTTTTTGTAATGATAGTTTTTGTAATGAGGCGATAAAGGCTATGCCCTACAGAGGGCATTTAACAGTGCTTCTCCACTGCAGATATTAAATGCAACAAATTTGGGTCCAGGTTGGAGGATAACACACCTAAGCATTTTGATCAATATAAGGAATAATTCTGCCTTGCTCAAAATGGAATGGATGATGGGTTTATTTTTTACTGAATTTGGGTCTCAAACAGTGATTAAAAATAATTTTACATTATGTAGGTGCATTTGCTTCTATACCAAATATGTATATATTTGTATAGTGTATATATATATATATTTGTACTTAAAGTATAAATTATTTTTGGTGTGTGTAAAATTTTACGTTTATTTCGTGAAATTCGGGATCCGGGGATTGTCCCGGGATTTCGTTTTCAGATCTCAAAAATCCCGGGATCAACAAAATGCCCAAAATTGACATCCCTAGTACATATACTGTATATATTTTGTTAGATTTTTTTTAGACAAAAATTCCTTTGGCAATCTCTTTACTGCTTTTGACAAAGAGAGACTCTCATTTTTTCTTTGATTTTCCACAGAACCGAGTATGAAAATACTTTTTGTGTTTATTCTGTAAATAAAGCACTGCCCATTATGACTGTTTACTACATTTTGTCAGTATTTTGAAACGAAAGTTCAACTTGGTGCTAATAAAAAAGTTTATTTAAAGTTGACTCAAAAGCTTAAATGCGAAATAAACTACTTTATGTCTTTTGTTAATAATGTTAATATGAAATACACATCTGAACTAAGTCTAAGAAAAGCACTATTCAAATTTGGTTGAATTTCGGTCATTGGTTGTTGAGCCAAGTTTGAACAAATAAAGTTGCTATATATTTGTATCGGAGTACGCTGTTTTATTTTAAATATATACTTGTATTCTCGTTGCATTTTAATCCTTTAAAAAACAAGGAGATTACTACAGTTCTACATCAAATATATAAAATTATTCAAAACTACACTGTAGAAAAATTTACTGCCACACAAAATATTCAGTGACGCTTAGACGCAAACGAATTTTTTTCCATATTGTAAAGTTTCCTAAACAGTAATCGTTTTAAAGCAAACCTACATATAACTTGCGCTCAGGAGGCCGCTCTTTGATATCTAAATTAAAGCTCGATTTTCTAATGCTACTCATGACGTGTCAAGCATGTATCATTAGTGACATTTTCACCGATAACTGCACTCCTCACTGGGCTATGTATTTATGTAGTATTTCGTACAGACGAAACATATACACTCTGAGATATATAAATATAAATTGTAGCTATACATTTCAACACAAACTTCGACGCAGTTTCCAGCTGCCATGGAAACTTAAAATTGATTCTCCAACAACAAAAGCAAACAGAAAACTTTTCAAGCGGCAAAAGCATACAAATACAATTTTTCAAACTAATCCGACACAGCTCATTCAAAAGAAGAAAATAGTATTGCAAAAATGAAAAAAAAAAATTAAATTTCGAATATGCTCCACACGAGAGAGATAAATGCCATGAACATTGTATCAATAGAATGATGTGCAATGAAAAAAGTTTTAGAGTACAAGAACAAAAAAGATGCAAACTATGCTTACAGGTCCTTTTTCTATATAAACATGTGTGTGCTCACAAATACACGCATACTTATCCACATGCATGTTTGTATGTATTTTAGGCCAACCACAATCGACAGCGTCGGACAGCTATTTAAAAGTTAACAATGTGTTGGCAGGCTGTTGGCGTCAAAAGCAAAAACAAACACAAAATCAAATTAACTGTACCACCAGCGAACGGCGGGCGGTCATTGAAAACAAAGCTCTCAAGTCCCACTGTGCTATTTCGAGAGATTTGCTTTATTTTTTATTTTTTGGTGAAAAAGCACAATTTCCATTTGTTTTCGATGGGATCCTATTTAATTCGCCCGGCTTGTTTTTGAAAAGTATCACGTTTCAAGTGAATAATTTTACTTTTGTATTTTTGGCCATTTTCACATTCGCCTACCCCGCTGTCAATTGTGAGGACGAGATTCATGCATGCAAATAAAATGAAACAATATGCAAACACTAAATACGAGTGGAATTGTATAATATTTGTTTAATGCTGACCGCGTTTCGATCTTCCACTACCTCAGCTTCCTTTTCTATTTATCATATTTTGAATTGCTCCTCCCTAAGGCTTGTAGACTTCATCGTTATTCACTCCTACTTGCCAGCCAGTTTACTTGCGTCACTTTATGGTCGGAACGTGACATAATCGTAAAATAGTTGAATTTACAATTGCTTCGGGTTAACATGTGCTGAGTAGAGTTTACCTCAGCAAATAGGGGGTATTCAGAAACAGGTACAATTTTTTTGACATGAAAGATATTTACTACGTCCTTATAACCATATTATTTATATTTTTATTTAATTTAATTATTAGTTACAGTCTTGAGACTTAATAATTGTACAGATAATCTAAAAAGTTTACACTATACGAACTTTACAATTATTTTAAAAATATTCATCTAAAACGACACCATAATTTATTTTAAGCATTGTTTTCATTCTGAACTTTTTTACCGAACAATTTTGATAACCATTTTTGTTATTTTTCAATTCGTGTGCCATCTTTAACTAGGTAGTTACTACCTTCGCATGACTATTCCCTTGCTCCACACCGTTGATGAACTTAACTTAGCTGCAATTAACTGTCTTCTCAAGCAAAACTTTTTAATCTTTGAGCCTTTGCAAAGATTAGATCTTAAAGGTTTTTATCTGTACTTTTTAGTACTTTATACTTCTGATATATAAAACGCGTGGCTGAAACTGTTTTTGGCGTAGAATACGTCTTACCTTACGGTATGGGCACCCATGTCAGATTGTTATTGTTGTAATCTCTATTTCTTTAATTATAAGGAAACGGCGCGATACATTTTTTTAAAAATTTTTTTGTATTCAAATGAAGATGTTAGCTTTCGTTTGACATACATTTCATGTTGGTTGATATCTTCCTAATATTTAAATTTCTCAAATGAAAATTTTATAAACACATTCAAACAAATATGTGTGTGGTGTTTGGTTGAGTGTGTAGTAGTTTGTAGCGTGAATAGACGTTCATTTTATTGCATAATTTTAGGCGGGAAAATTTAAGTAGAGTAAAGGCAGAGAAAGCGCTGCCAACCACTGCTTATTGGTGGTGATTTTAACACAGAAATCACTTCAAATACTAGATTGGCGAAATTTATGAACGATACGTTTAATTTGGATTATATTCGAAATGATGCTCCCACAACTATTGATAACACAACCATTGACTTAGTTTTTGCGAGAAATTTAAATGTTAATTTAAAAACATATAAATCCTATTTTTCCTATCATAAACTTATGTATATCATCAAAAGTAACTATCAAATAAAGAAATTCATTTGCTTGCATTATTTATCATTATAAATTATCATTATACATATGTTTTCTGTCTTATCGGATGGCGTATTTTACGTTAAACTTAATGGCCGTGTCTCTGACACAGCCTCCTTCTTTTTTTTTTGTCTCAGTATGTTTGAGTAGCCACTGTGGTCGCGTGTGTAGCAGGGAGTACTATATCTCGACATGCCGTTGCGTTCGGGGTTCAAATCTCAGCCAGAGCAAGTTAAATCTAAATCAAAACTCTGAGGATATTTCTGTGATAAAAAATGTACTTATAAAAACGGTTGCAGTTTGTAGTCGGCACAAAACTGTAGGTCCATTCATTTCTGATACAACATAAGAGACGCACACCACACCAATTATATGAGAAGCTCGACCAAAGACTGAGGTAAATATTATAAGCGCCAAATTATTATTGTTAGGTATGAGTGAGTTTCATTTACACTTTCCGAAAGTTTGGGAATAAGCTTTTTGCCGTAGTGATCAAACCAGCTTAGTGTGAACACCCCTAATGTATAGTAAAATAATAGTTGCTTAATTTTTGATCAAATTCGCATTCGGTAAATTTATTATTATCCACATTATCAACATTATAACATAAAAACATAATTTTTGTCGTAATTAATATTTGAAATCGTTACCGATGATTAGTGTGGTTATCGATAATTACAACTATTCTTTGTAGTAATTTAAAAATATATCGTCAATAGTATAATTATGAGCAACGTTAGTCGTATCGTTATCTTTGCAATCACATCGCTATTTTATGATAGTTATCGATATATTAGTAGCCGCTGTGGTCGAGTGGGTAGCGGTGCGTGCTATTACTCGATATGCCGCTGGGTTCGAGGTTCGAATCTCAAGCAAGCAAAATCTAAACCATAGAAAAGTTTTTTCTAATAGCGGTTACCCATCTGAATTCAATGGCAAAACTCCGAGGGTATTTCTGCCATGAAAAAGCTTCTCATAAAATACATCTGCCGTTCGGAGTCGGCACAAAAGTGTAGGTCCCTCCATTTGTGATATAATATAAAGACGCACACCACAAATGGTAGGAGAAGCTCGGCCAAACACTGAGCTATATAGTGTAAGCGCCAAATTATTATATTATTATTATTATTATCGATATATTGATGCAGTTATTGCCAACAATTTTGATAGATATTTTTGTTATTTTTTAATTCGTGTGCAATCTTAAACTAGGTAGTTAATATCTTTGCATGACTATTTCTCTGCTCCAACTGATGAACTCACTTTTCTAGCAAAACTCTTTCATATTTGAGCTTTTATTTTTCATTAAATTCATTTAATTTCAATTAAAATTTAAAGCAATCCAAATGAAATTTTAACTTCTTCATGAATTTTACCAAACAATATATATGCCTTCGTATTTATTGGTGATTTCAAGTTCATTCAAATATTGTTTCTGTGGAGCAATATGACAACCTATTTCTTGCATAGCGCATTTTGAATTTTAATTATTTTTACGGCATATAATATAATTTAACCAATGTTGGGAGCAGGAAATAACATTGTAAATTAACGCAATTTTTATTTATTTTACATGCATCTAAAAAAGCTTGTTAGTATTTCAAAAGAGTTGCAAATATTTAGTGCTTGTTTACATTAGTTTTTCGTTAAATGCTAAAAAAACTTTGCATATTTTTATTAACACTTTTATTATTAATTTTCGCATAATTTGTAATTTCCACCCTTCCGGCAATGAGAGATTGAGCTTCAAAGTTTCATGCTAAAAAAGTATTTTTTTTTGCAATATCCGCAACATATGTAAGTACATTGGATTAACATTTTTATTTGCAAAAATAATGTTATTTATGTATCAATACGTTCTGCTGAATATCACAATGAATGATTTGAAATATTTACATACGCAATATTTATTTGATTTTCCCGAAACTCTAATAATAACAAATCTAATTGCAAATATGAATTCACTTTGTCTCCTTTTACAAAAAATAGCCTTTGTTTATTTAATAATAATATAAGTAAATAATATCTGCCAGAGCTATATAATCAAAATATGCATTTTTTTATTTTATATGGTAAGCGAATACGAATATTGTAGAATGTGTGGAGCTGCGTCACAATAAAGGACATCTCTTCGACTTATCATGCTTTTGACCTATTTATTTTTTCAATCAATTAAAATTACTTTATTTGAAATTTCATTTTAGGAACTTGAAGCCCAGTATATAATCAATTTTCTATATTTTGACGTTTTAAGGGGATCACACTCAGGAACCCTTTCTTGGGCCTCAATATTAATATTAATAATATTAATATCAATTTGCTTTTGCAGCTGATAATTTGTTTATTTTTATTCCTCTTCGAATTGTATCTTCGCAATACTAGTCAAATCAATCGATTGTCAATTTATTAAGGACGTCAGCCAAATCCAAAATTTCTAGAAACATTTTTAAATTCTTAATACACACCTAAATTGTGAACAGGTTAATAAAAAAACATTACAAATTTATATTCTGTTGACTGTTCAGTAATTTCTGTATTATTTTACAGTTGTCTAGAAAAGGAATAATCTGTAAAGCATTCAGAACTACTTTTACAAAAATATCTAAATTCTTTTTCTGAAAGTTTTATCGTTCTTAGACTATGCAATCGTATCGGCCAAACCGACTATCTACTCGCATGTTCTTCTAATCGTGAGTTGCTTATTAAAAGCTTGCTTAACATATTAGATTCAGAATCATCGCTGGATAATTTTTGAGTAATGTTTTTTATGCTCCCTTCTTTTTGTATGGCAACGTATTATGTCTCAATAGAATCGTCTGGCTTAGAAGCCTGTATCAGGTATTTCTTATCAACAAGACACTCACCACTTCATAGTTATCAAATATATGTATATCGATTTCGCAGCTGCACTTTTTAAAGAATTCCTCCGAAGTCTCTAATTGAAAGGCCCTTAAGAATATCGCGCCGCTTGCAGATGTGGTGTGATGAGGACAGTTAAACTTTGAGAACCCCTTTTTGCAAGAATTTATAAAAGATGTTGATGTTTTTGTTATAGAAATACCGCACTTTTATAATTCAAAAGTTTTAGTTATATGCGCACGAAAAGCTGAAATGTTATGTTTCAGACAGATATCGAGAACTATAACCAATAATGGTTTGAGAGAAGAATTTAATTCGGAATGCAACCTACCTACAACCTGAAAATTTTCAAAAAACAAATTCGCCAAAATATTCAAACATATTTAATATAAATAAATAAATTGCTTCGGAATTTGTAAGTAAAGTTATGTTTTTAGTAGATGTTCCAAAGAAAAAAAAAATAAAAACTCACACTCATTTTCAGTTCACTCGTGATCAAAGCTATCGCATTTGGACTGTACAATGAGGATGTCGATATTTAAACGAATACTTTATTAGGATAGATAGTATACTAACATACGTATCTATGTAAAAATCTACGAAATAATTCAAAAACTGCAACTTCTATCCAATTGCTTAAATACGAATCGTGGAGACTTACATACATATACATACCTCTGTACATATACACTTGTACGATGTACGAGTATGAAGAAATATTTATGAGCAGTTCTGCCTTTTTATATGCGTTCGTATCACTTGTGGTTATATTAATTACTAAACTTTCGTATACTCGTATAATTATTAAGTGCGTTTGTAATTTTATTGTGTGTAGACAGTTTTGTATAGTGCATTTAAGGAGGTTAATGTGGTTTACAACAATTACGATTACTTGAGAGTAGTGTTATTTACATTTTGTAGCATAACATTAATATTTTCTCGCCATTCACATTCACAATCATTTATATCTGCATATCAATATGCACTTACATAGATGTGTACATACATACATATGAACATTTGTATACCTGTATGTGTTAGTAAATAATATTTTAAACTTTACTGCGCTACTGTTGCATCTTAAATTGTGTCGACACTCGCTGAATGAGCTTGGAAGTCTTAATATGAATTTAATTGTTGCTGTCACTTTAATGAACTACGCAGAATTGAGCGTCTGACACTTAATTTAATTTAGCCACAACTTGCGGTCACTTGTATGTACATACGTATGCCACTTCGTTAAGAAACTGCACAGCAGTCAAACTTACTGGTGGAAGTTTTCTTAAAACTAGTTTGATTTACTTGTGAACTGATTTATTTGGTATTTCTCTTTCAATGCTATTAGGACAGTGTGACAAGTTGGTGATTTTTTCAAATCCAACAAGCAATACCTGAAGCCGTCACTTGATGTCTCTTACTGAGTTATGCTAATGCTACAATTAAAAGCATAAAACCTTTCGATAAGGAAAGAAAAGTGAGTGTCGTATGAATTTGCTTTTGCGTTAAAACTGCATTTCTGAAACCAAGGACGCGCGCAATAAATACTATGAACATTCCGACCAAACAATTTTATTAGTTAAAATGGTTTACATGTTCTGTTGCCTGAAGCGTTGCCTAGTCTATGAATTACTAGGACCCAATTAGCGCTGGAAGCACCATTTTGTTACGCTATTTTCGTGGAACCGCTGGCATGTTTTGCGGCAGTTAACTTCGAACCACTATGATTTGTGGATGAAGTTGCTTAAAATTTCCTTTAACTCTTTTAGAAGAAACCCTTGTGTTTCTTGTCTAAGGCGTGCCAGAGCTGGGCACTCACAGAGATAGTGAAAAATAGTTTCCCTGCTGTCATCGTGCTTACAACTTCTACAGTGATTATTATATGGAAGGCCAAGCTTGTGGCTGTTACGCGGAATATTTCCTTTCTTGATCTATTGAGGAGGTCTACCGTTTTCGATACATCATAGATGTTCTAGATTTCTTCAGCAATTTTGCACGTCGTTAACCTGCTTCATCTCGGGATCAAGATGCTCGCACAAACTGCAAATCTAGGTCTCTCTTGATGACTCCAAATGGGCAGCGTATTATTGCTGCCTCGGATTCCTCAAGATAGGCTCCGGCTCTGGCTAATTCGTCAGCTCTCTCATTACCGTATATGTTCCTATGGCCGGGAACACCAAACAAGAGAGATGTCAACTGACTCAGCTGCTAAGCTTAACTCACACTTGCAATCATGGGCTATCCTGGAGTTTGTTTTTTGTGATGTTAGCGCCAAGAGAGCTGCATGACTATCTGAGAAAATACAAGCTTTGTGTACCCCTTCTCTTTTACCTTTCAGTACTTGACAGGCCCTCTCAATTGCCAGCACCTCCGCTTGGACGATGCTGGCAAAGTTAGGTAGCCAGAACGAGAGAGACACATCTAGCTTCTCTGAGAACACTCCAGCACCCACCACGCAGTTCATTTTTGACCCGTCGGTGTAGATAGAGGTGGTGTTCCCGTCCGCCAGCCTGCCCCTGCTCCAATCCCGTCTAGATGAAAATTTCACCTGGAAGTTGTGGGTCGTACCAGCACAAGTGAATCTAACGAAGTTCACCGAAAAGAGGTCGTATCGCCAGAAATCGAAATAAAATGATAGTGGACGATCTGAGAATGAAAGTACGTCAGATGGCTGAGCTAGTAAGCATCGCAACTGGTTAGGCCTAGCATCAGCACCATAACAGTCGATGAGCCAATTTATCTTAACTTAAAAACTTCATAATTTTGCCAGCATACTTGACAATAACTTATTATTCTTTTCAGTATTGTCAAATTGAAACTCGAGGAAAAATGTAATTTTTGTGTTCAGCTGGTTGTATTTATTATTCCTTCGATCGGGCTTAATTAAAATGTTTGCTGTACACTGTCCAATATAAAGTATTTTTGCAAGGTTATTTCAAAAAATTATTATTTTCAATCTACTCAAGAGGTCACCTTTTTACATTCTTCGCCTTATAGTGGACACCTGTAGTGGGATTTCGAGTACAGATACATGTCATTCGTGGAGTTTAGCAGCTATAAAACGGACTGAAAATACCCACGTTTTTTATAGCTTGTTTTTTTAAATCCATTTACAAAGTATTCTTTATATTGCGGGTGTAGTAAATTTTATTGCTGCCATATCTGTATTCAATCACGTGCTATAAAAATGAACTTTTGATTGCTAGTAACCCATTTAACTAATATTTTATTGTATTCAATTGAATCCTTAAATACATATAGCTTAGCTACATCTTTTTTATTTTTATACATGCATACACACATACATATATACCAAAACCATAATTGCATATGACTGTTTGGTTTCACAAAATTATAATTTGCTTCTTGTAAATGAGTTGAAAGTAATGCCAGATACTCACAAGCCCACACACATACACACACATTTTATTCACTTAAGTGTATGCCACAATTATTTAGGTCATCAATAACTTTATTTGAATATAATAATTTGAATATACTCCACATTATTAAATTAGTTAATGCAACTTTGAATCCTCATAAACTATACTTAATGAAGAGTAATTAAAACAAAGATATGAATGAGTGCATTTGTCAAAAGGGTTAATTATAAATACTATTATCACTAATAATATTGTGAACTTTAAGCTCTGCATAAATTGCAAAGAGGCTTCCTATCTTTACATATATGGTATGCACTAGGCATGTCTATCCAGGGATCCCGGCCTTTTTCAACTCCCGAATATCCCGGGATCAGTCTATTCAAATGCCGGAATTGCAAAAAACAGTGAATTTAATAGACATTTATTTTTTAAATTTTCAATTTACATTTTTTCAAAGAAAAATAAACCTCAATTGATTTAAAACAACAAGAACAGATTGAATAAAAAAGAAAAATGACACACTAAACATAACTTTCAGAGTTGTATTGAAATAATGAAAATTAACATGAGAATAAAAAATAACAAGTTTTCAACTGTTGTATTACGATAGCACAATACGACAAATAACACGGCTTGTTTACTCCCTAAAGACTTTGTTTTGTCCTTGCCATTATAAATTAGCTGGAGAATATCCTCCTCGTGCAGAAAATGAGTCTTACTATGAAAGCGATGTTAATAGAACTAACGACGAGGTGCTTGAAGTGGATAAGACAGAAAGTCTCAAACGAGCGAGTATCCAACAATGGGTTGGAATACAATTTATCAGAGGGTTTGGTAAACGAAATTAATAGTAATAGTAATTTTAGTAATTAATGGTGACGAAAAAGGTTAATTCCAACAGAGATTATATAACTTTTTGTCGACAATCCAACCAAGAAGTGTTGTGGCGCAGCACTGCTTCTTCACTGCAGATTTTAAATGTAACAAACTTAGGTGCAGGTTGAAGAATAACACACTTAAGGCTTTTATTTCTTTAAGATTACATTTTAATCAAAATATTGAATAATTCTGGCTCGCTCAAAATTGAATAGGTGATGTATTTAATTTTTACTTGATGTATATCTTTTTTTAATGAATAGTAATATATTAATATTTAATATTTGTCTCAAACAGTGATTAAAAATAATTTTTCTTTATGTGTTTACATTTGCTTCTGTACCAAAGACACGTATTTATATTTGTACTTGAAGTATAAATTATTTTGTGTGTGTCAAATTTTACATTAATGACAACAAATCGTTCTATTAATGTTATTTTCATAATTCTGTAAGTGTTAAATTTTTTGACAAATTAAAATTTACGAATCAAACTTCGTGAAATTCGGTATCCCGGTATTGTCCCGGGATTTTGTTTTCAGATCTCGAAAATCCCGGGATCAATAAAATGCCAAAAATGCCCTAGTATGTATGCAACAAAATCAAACGTCAAATTAGTGTAACCAGGGTTAAAAGGGAAATAATGAGTGAATATGATTTCAAAGGCTAAATAATTATTTGTTATTCACATATCACTAGTGGTATTTATTTTCAGCAAATAGGCAATCTAGCTACTCACACACAAATATTTAAAAAACATAATTTAATCTACAACCACTGGATTGTACGATTTTTATTAATCAGTTTTTTTTATTCTTGCAGTTAATAAATAACGATGCAGTTTTTCGTCGCAGTATAAGTGGCAAAGAATATATTTTTGAGTTTTGTAGTAAATCGCTACCTTACACTTTGATGTCTTCAAAATACCACACTCCACCTTACCAATGCGCACATGCAAATCGAAATGGATGCATTCTTCCATTTGCGATTGTCATTTTGAGACAAGGTGCTACTCTTTAGAATTCCTACAACCCTAGCTAGCTTACATACATACAAGTATATACGAGTATAGCGTAGCTTTATACAAAATTATGTTCCTTGCAAAATTCGCTGGCGCTATCGTATTTCATCTACAAATGCTGACAAATGACTTTGTATTCATATAATTTTATGTACTCTGCTTTTATTTTTGAAGTCTGCTCATGTCACATACTTAAGTTGCACAAATTCTATTACCAATTTTCACCCTAAATTTTCGCTTTTCGTAAGTCGTCCCCTAAATTTTGCAAGTGCCACCAGCAACTCATACCGATGTCAACGCAAACAATTGGACTGCCACATCTGGGAAGAACAATTATCGTGAACTGTACTATATTTGTAGAATATTAGAAGAAAAATGCATACCATTAGATTGTCAAATACTACATTGTGGTAATAGTAGATTTTTGAAAACATTTGAAGTTTTTCCCTTTTTTAAAATCATCATAAATATAAATTTGCTATGCTTGGCAATATTACCATGTACAACAATATTATTTCTACACAGAATGCCGTGAAGATATTAAATTAGTTCTAGCTCTGATTTATAAAGTAATTTCTTGTGCTGAGAAAAGTTGTTGCAAAACTGTTTCATTTTACTACATCTTTCGTTGCTACACAATTTTCTTGCTCCACTTTCGAGCAAATTTCGATTCGTTCCTCACAAAACACCAAAAATTACACACCGACAAATTTGAATTTCATTAAAGGTTGAAAAGCAAAAGAGGGTGGTTTTTTCACCCAGCTTCCAACATTAATTTTCACAGGTGTGG
Source organism: Philophylla caesio (assembly GCA_963971545.1). Lineage (NCBI taxonomy): Eukaryota > Metazoa > Arthropoda > Insecta > Diptera > Tephritidae > Philophylla > Philophylla caesio. The sequence goes on along the minus strand of OZ020606.1, from coordinate 94,170,270 downwards.
TGGTTTGTCGGTAAGTCGGTAGGGTGGGTTGCAGGTTCGGAAATTTGAAAACCAAAGATATCTGCTTGATTGCACAAATAAGCAGTTGAAAATTATTACGCTGCATTTGGTGTTTATTATTTTCAAATTTTAAATTAGATTTGATTGGCAATAGGGGAATTGTGTGCGCAACGCAGCAATACACGTAAATGAGTATGAACAATTCATTGGCTGCTAATTGTAAGGAATGGAAGGTATGCCAGTTAAGCGAAATCACTTTAAGTGAGCATGAAGAAGTGGCAGAAATTAGGTAAAAAATTAATTCCACTCTAGTACTAGAGGGCATTTCGGAGCGTATGAAGGACTTTGGTGAGCGAGAAATGATCAAAGTTTTAATTTTTGCATAACAAAAACATATTTTTTTTTTGCATTACACACTTTGTTTTGCCTTCAAGAGATTTTAAAAATAAACCCAAATTGTTTATTTCACCATTTTTATGATTAATTATTTTATGGATTCTCTATTTACAGTAAGTCGAAATTTTAGCGCTTTGAGTGACTTCAAAATATTTTTCATTAAAAAATGGGGGGGGGGGGGTGTCATTTTTATATAAAATAAATAAGTTCTTCGTAGAAAAAATTTTGCAGCCGTGCACAGTGCTTTGTAGATCTATTGAAAGCTCATTAAGGAAATTATTTAAAATTATTAGAGATTATATGGCTTGCAGGCTTTTATTTTTAAATAAAAATATATGTTTATCTTTTCATAGAAATGGTATATTAAGTTTGGTCCGATGTTTGTAAATACTAGACGGATAAGAGTTAGATCCATCAATAAGTTAACCGTTATGATCAGGATGATGAGCTGAGTCGATTGAACCATGTCCGTCTGTCTGTCCGTCTATCCGTCTGTTTGAACGCAAACAGTCCCTCAATTTTTTGAGCTATTTAAATGAAACTTGACAGTCAGGTACCTGTATATAATTTATTAGAACCGACCAGATCGGAGGACTACAACGTATATAGGAGCCGATTGTTCAGATATTCTATTTTGCTTTATAACTCCTTCATTTAAGCAGCTAGAGGCTGCTGCTGCCGATAGTTCAAATATTGCATTTTGGGCCATAACTTCTTCATAACTTTAATCAGCAGTTGACTAGAAATTTCGCATAAATATCAACTATTATTGCGACTATCAAAATCAATTATATCGAATTATATCCATACAATTCTTTGTTTTTTGTAAATTTTGTTTTAAATTTTTTCCAACCCAATGAAATTGCTTATATGATTGCATGCATCAGGCAACAGATGGCTGAAAATTTAGTATTTACGTATAATATTATTAGAAATAGAGCATAATTTGTATGTGTATGTGTGTGCAAGGGCATAGTGACATGCTAGTGACGAAAAAATTATGTAAAATTAAATTCTACTTTTGATATTAAAACTGCGACTATTTTTTAATCGCCCTTTTTAAATTTCCAAATTGGAAGTTTTATCAAATAAAATATTGTGTTGAGATAGACTTTTTAATTTATAAAGCCTTTAAATGATTTTTTAGCGAACTCACTAAATAATAAAATTTTAGCGATTGTTATATTTATTCCTTAGAGTATAGAAACATTTTACTTTTTATTAAGAACTTTTAACTAAAAATGTTCGCAAACCTTTATTTGACTTCCTTTTCTGCAATTCAGCCTATAGTGGAATTTTTTAACTTTTTTGGTTCTGACTAAAACGAATGAAATATAATCGTACCTAGCATTTATGATCATATTTTTTATGAATGGTGGCGTGATGGTAAAATATAAGTGTTATAATTTTAATTCAGCTTGTCTGATAAGTGTTTGGGTGCGATTAAAACTAGGTTTTGCCACTTTCTGGCCCAACGTTTCGGTAACACTTTTCAACATAGTCAGGGGCAATTTTTAATTTCAAACCTTTCACATACAATTTGATATGAAAGTATACAACAATAACAACACATAAATATGTGTACATAAGTATAAAAACATTATAAACTAGTTCACATTGAATATTATTATTTGTTGGTATACAGTTACATTACGATCAGTCACTATCAATATCTTCATCAATGGTAACCTTATCAATACTCATGGTAAAACTAATAATTACAACCATGAAATGTATACGGTGGCACTATTGTCTGTATATACTTTTTTTGTTGATCGTCTTTTCCCTTTTTAGTATTATTTTAAGGCTCTCAAAAAATTGTGCGACTAATCGCTAAGTAGAGTATACCGGGATTATGCACGCACTTAGCCAACGATTGATATTTTGCATTTGCTTAGCAACCCTCGAGAAGCCAGTTCGATTTTAATTTTTATTTTTATAAATGGACCGGTTCTCATTTATACCAATTTAGGTATAAAAGGAGACAATTCGTATCTTCAAAAGGGAACAATTCATTCCATATAAATAGATCAGAAGTTGTATTAGTCGCATGTTCCCTTGCGACTATTCCCAAACTCATTCTAGATTAATCGCATTTTCTGCAGGTTATTTTCTCTGCCAATAATTTTGTTGTTAACAAAATAAGGTGTATGTCCACTTGTAATAATGTGTTGTAACAATGTTGCACTGGTCTTTTGTCTTCAAATATCTAATTTAAAAGGAGTCTTGCTAATACGATAATCATTCGCGTTCATTTCGCGTTGTTTTTTCTGATCAAAAAGGTAAAACTAATTTCTTTTATTTGTCCCACAAAAAATGCGTAATAACAACTGTTGTTCTTATTTATTCGGCACTAAGTGAAATGATAACATTTATCAATTTCAGCGAAGTAAGAACACGTTTTAAGTTTTGTCCGCAACTTATATTTGTATGTTCCACTATGCAGCGCTGCGTTTGTTAAGAGGGTGGGTGGTGAATAACACGAAAAGAGGACCGACAAAAATGAAAAAAAAATGTTCAATGTGTGTATACATACATATTTACATACGAGTATGTATGTTCATTAAGACTTTTCAAAAAAAAATATAAGTTTATGCTCTCACTTCCCAGATTTGTTCTGTTTCCAAAAAACACTCTATTTGTTTATTCCGGAAACGAAAACTTCGTATATAGCCGTTCCTCAATTTTTCGTAAAAATGTTATAAAAACCTTGAATATTATATTAACTTTCGTTTCTCTTTAGGAAATCTCAAAGAATTTCAATTTACATTATTTTAGATAACAACTAAAAAAAGTTTAAATTAAAATGTGTGTGTTAAATTAGAAAAATCGCATTAAAGCTTCGTTTTATTTTTTCGCTAACATTTTTGGAATCATTTGTACCACCCTAATGCACATGTATCCACGCATATCCGCACTTGTATTTAATGAGTGCAAAACTAAAAATCATGGGTCAAAATACCAATAAACGAGATTATATTCTATTTGCCTGTGCGATGGGAACTCATTGTGGCTCTACATTCACATTTCACACCGCTTGTCTATCAAGCTCATGTCCCTCTGGACGCTGCCAAACCTCTATAGCTGATTGCACAAATACTACTACATACAACTGTTAGCTTAGCGAAATGAGGATGTTGTTATGAAAACTCTTCAGCAAATTCAAGGCAAACACTTATTTGCTTATTGACACTGACTGAAAACAACAAACTGCCATAGTTAGCTGCCATGGTTGGGGTTTGTGGCGGGGCGTGCGGCTGTGTGCAGAGACTGAGACTGAGACAAAAGCAGTGGCGCACAATGCGTTGGGTGTAGGACGCAAACGACTCAGACAGGGTGGAAATGAAAATAAATGAAATGCACTGCCGACTGTCGGCTGCCGGTTGTCAGTTGCCGGTAGTGTGACGCGCTCAAACTGGGGTGGTTTTTCTAGCTGAGCAAAGTATTTGTGCTGCACAACAGTTAATGGTGCCTCTTCTACTTTCAACACAGGCACATGTCCTTTCTGCTGCATACATTTGTACATACATTCATACTTATTTGTGTGTGTGTGTGTGTGCGTGTGTACATTTTATAAGCATTATTTTATGTGCGTGCGCATGTCCTGTTGTATAGGAAATTCATGGATTATGTTTTCCCCCAATGTCATTGTTTTTAAACACGTTTTGCGAATGCAGCTAGACGACGACAGCGCCGGCAAGGCAGACATTACAAACAGGGGTGTGTTTCTCTGCAGTTGAGGCGCTTATTTAATCTCCTCTTGCACACTTGATAGCTGCGAGCTCAGCAAAACTCCTGCCGTCACTCAGCCACTCCAGCACGCTCAGTGAAACTCCAAAAAGTGCTGAAGGTTACTCGTTTTATAATAAACTCTCAACTTTGAAGCCCAGCGGCTCTAGCGTCGGCTGTTGATGGCGTCAATTGCAACTGTGACTACTACGTTTGTGAATGAGGAAAATCAACCACTATTTTTTCAGATTGTGTCTTAATCATGACTCATTCAGGTGCCAGTGTGGTAGCTGGTGGCGTAAAGGTGGATATGTGTTCTTTTCACTACGTGCGAATCAAATATATACATACATACTCGTACATACGTATATGTACACATTGTAAAGGTATATTTAGAGGTACATATGTATATGTACATATATATGCTCTAACGCACTTAATGTTGCCGGTTGTAATTTCCCCATGAGCAGCAGTGTGCGTAATATGGTAGTGGATATAAATCTTTGCTTTTATTTGTTGCTTGGGTAGTAATTGCATTGGGAAGCTTACCCCGTTTTTTATTCTGTACTCTATAGTTTACATTTTTTTTTTTGTTTTTTAATTTAGTATCAATTCAAACAAATTTTTAAAAATTGTGAAATTTTGCGAATTTAAAATTTTTGAGCCAGTCAAAAGGCTGACCAATGCTTGCAGTACAACTTGGTTGTTGTAGATAAATTAAGCCATTTCTGTATTAAAAATGTCTACAACTTGTCCTATTACGATGAGAATTTAAAATATACTGCCGGAGGAAAGTACAAACGCGACTTTTTAAAAGTGCCAACTGTATATTTTGCTTATTAATTAAATCAAAAAATTTTGTGAGTAGCATACAGTTAATTTCCTTACAAAGATTCTGGGTCCAAAACTCATCAGTTCTAATAATTCAGCAAAATATAAAAAAACTTTTTTTTTGGGATTTTGATAAAGTTTTTTGTTTAATAAAATAAAGTTTTCAACAGTATTATCAGGGAAAAGTTTTAAGCGGCTAAAGTAAACTTTGATTTTTGGATGTTTTTTTTTGTCAAGTGGTTACGTTCTTTTTTCATAGAAAAATAAATTTGGTTCAAAGTCTTATGGAAATAAAAGCGGGAAAAACAAAACCCAAAAAATCAGCATACATTTTTAGCTTTTTAAAACTTGCATTGTATTTTACTAAAATTTAATGGGCTACATAACAGCATTTATAAAAATTTGCTAAAATGGAAAAGGTTTGAAATTTCAATGTACTATTAAAAAATTTATTTTAAGTTTAAAACTTGCAGAGAACTAGAGAACGAACTGTATTTTAATTGTGAATCATTAGAAATTCCACGAAAGCATAATAAATAGTCTATGTGTCGCATTTATTTAATTTTTTTTCCGCCAGTGAAACTTGAACTTTATAACGAAGCAACTCACACTGACAAGAGTGGGCTGTGTCCGCTTAAACTTTTCGTAAGATAGCAAATACTAACACAGAGCCTGATTATAATTCATCAGAATTTTTTGTTTTAACATTGCATATTATAAAGTATATTTTTTATTTAAAATGTTTGAGAAATTTTGAGCGCTTTTAGCAATCTCAAAATATTCCTTGATTTTAAAACGAATAATTGGAGTATATTTTTTTTGAAAAATCTTAGGTGTTGAGAGCATTAGAGTTCCGAAATTAGTTATTTTTGACCACCCTAGTGTATACCCATTATCACGCGTCTCACAGCCTCCCACAACATTTGAATTAGTTGCGCTTAAGTTGTTTGGCACTTGAGGCTGCTTTGAATTTCTGTATTCTCGCAGCCTTTGAACTTTCTTTGACATTTTAGCTAAGGCTTTTGTTTTTGTTGTTTATTTAATATATTTTTTGAGTTTTTCACCTTGAATTATACTTTACAAACGAAAACACCATTTTAACTCCGTTTAGCTTAACCTTTGAACTAAGGTTCCTTCATGCATGGCATCGCTTTTGAGTACTGCCTCAAAGACATACATACAGTTACTCAAACAATTGCTCACGTGGTGTTTTTAGCGAATATATTTTTATACATCTTTTTTTTCCTTTAATTTTATTGTTCGAGGGAGTAATGGCTGAAACACAATGCCGACGTGCGACGAACTACGTATGTGTCGTATATGTATGAGAATGCGCAGAACCAAAGCGCACGACGAAATTCGTCTGACGTCTATTCGCGGCAATATATTTATTTATATTGTCGTCGCTGGCAGCAGCGGCAAAATGTGAACCATTGTGACCATATGTTAAATATTCTAAGGTCTTAAAATCGAAATAAAACAAAAAATTCTTTAGTTTTTTGTTAAAAAGTATTAATTATGTTACTTGTAAAAATTTAACTTTAGTAAAAGCTATTTTCCACATTTTCTGTTTTTATTAAATAGCCTTTTCTCGTTGTATTCATTCTATGTTGTAAAAGTTTTATCTGCTCAATATGGTCACTCTATCAGCTGACATACAACTTGGCATAATCAGCTGATTTCGTTGTAGCCGTAATTATGTTGTAGTAAGCGAAATTTCCGGGCGAACGTCGCTGGGGATTTCGCTTTGTTGGGCGAAATTTCGGCCGTACGTCGACATTGTGTTTCAGCCATAAGAGTTAGTTACGTGTGAACTACGAAACGAGACGGTTGTATCGAGAAAAATATTCAGAGAGGTAAATAAATGCATATATTCAAAGTTAACGCAACGTCCTTTATTTATATATTGCGAAACATTTATTTTAAACAAAGTGTATATAAATTTTACGAATTTTCATATATCAAAAAACCTAATATTCAGAGCTGAAAAATTATGATAACCATGCAAACAGCCAACCCATCGAACGTAGCGTAACTCTTGCATTGATCAAGTCGTTATGAGTTTCTTTGGATGCTCTTGTTATTTCTAATATTTTCTTCGTATTTGTTGTTGCGAGACTGATCTTGCAGTCAATTAAAATGAGAGCTTGTAAAAACCAACAGAACTCAGCAAGTAGGAAAAAATACGAAGAATTGCGAACTTTAAAATTCATCACTAAGATTATTGACAGAAGGCACCATCTCTGGTTAAAATTACCGGCGGTTAGCTACAATTCAGCTTCCTGTTCAGCGCTTAATTATCTGTCGGATGATCTTAACTGGCGCTTTTAGTTCCGATTAAGCACTTAACCGGAGTTGATGCAAACAAATAATTTTATTTCATCTGGATCGCTCTGTTTTCAGGACAGTGTTGTCCACGTAATCTCCCTTGGTCGGCATTAACTTTAAGAACTTGCACTGGCATACGACGAGTTTTTCGTGGCGAATGCGTTTGGATGGCGAATATAAACCAATGTGACCATTTATTGAGTATTTTTAAGTTTTAAAACCGAAATTAATATACATACATTAATTTAAATTTTTGCTGAAAGCTATTAATTATGTTAATTTCAACAACTTAACTAAACTTAGTAAATGCCATTTCAACATTTTATGGTTTGGTCAACTATTTTTTTCTTAATGTGTTCATTTTATGTTTTAAAAATGTTCTATATTTATTATGGGCACTCTACCACATTCATTTTAGTTGCCGGGGACGTTGCTCTATTAATCGGAAATTCGGTCGTCGGAATTGTTCGCGGGGTTTGGGTTTAAGCTATAAAGCGGATAAATAACTGTAAACTTAAAAAATAGGTCCGAACTTTTTCTTTAATCCCCATCAAAGTGTCAAACGTCTAGCCTGTAATATTCTTTTGGGAACTTGTATGATTAAAGCCATAATATTTTTCTGAGGTTAAGTTGGCTCTTCTGTTTAGTTCGAGCACGAAAGATACTGTCAGAGGCATTAGCGGGTAGTAATTTTATGGCTTTACGTTAGTATAGTACTCTAATCACTAGTTCAAGTCAAGTTATAATGTCTGTCATAGTCGTTTGTGGATGTAACTTTTTTCTGGTTTATCAGCAACGCAAAAAAAACAAACTACAATGTTAAACCCCTCAATTTTGATAGAAATAGCCTCCAACGGCAACCCTGATGCGAACGAACAAGTGGAAAACTCGTATAAACAAGGTTGTTAATATGTTTTCTGATGTATATTTTTTACTTTGTGCATTTAGCTATGTACATAAATAATTTTGGCTAAATCTACCAAAAAACAAAACTAGCCGGCCAGCTTATCAAATCGAAAAAGAACTTACCAGTATTGCCAGGAAAATTACGTACTCTCTAATTACATTAATATTTATATGCTTTCTAATATTACAATCATACCAGCACTTATTTCCTTAGTTGAAAAAAAAGTTATTAGTTTCTGTGAGAAAAAAAATAAATAAATGAAATTCAATACAGCAACTGTTTGCTCAAATTTCGGCTGAGAAAGTTTTTTTTTTGCTGGTATGAGCTCAAGCAACCCCAGTTAGCAGTGAATGTCAAAGAAGAAATTGGTGGAGCAGCGAGAAAAAGCGAAAGCTTCGCGCAAATGACAGCAACAGCGGCAGCAACACAAATTCATTAAATGCCGCCAAAGTTCAGTTGAAATTCATACATATGTACGTATACAATGTATGTAATGGGGAAACATTTCAAAAACCAGCTGTGTGCAAAGGGCTGCCGGCGAGTACTCGTATACATAGAATTAATTTATGTTTGTATTCGTTAGATACAAGTAAGTGGACAAATATGCACGTTTGTATGCGTGTATATGTGTGTGTGTGTATGTGTGTGTGTGTATGCGACCCTTTATTTGCGCATATTTGTCGAATTTCAACCCTCTCAATTTCCCAATGATGGCTCCATTTTACTTCGGACGCTTTGCTGGCGCTCGAACCGATTGATTCTTGTTATTCCTGCAATCGCATGTCCTTTTTACCAACATATTTCGCTTCATGCAAAGTGTTGTTGTTCGCTTCTGCTTTGCTTGTTTGTTTATATGGCGGTTTCCGTTTCCATGTTTGCTGTTGCGTGACTGTCGGTCTTCCACAATGCACACATACATACACATATATAAATGTATCTACATATATACTTATTTATGTATTTGCTAATGTAAAAGCATTTGCTATCGAACCGTCTGCTTTATTTCTTTGCATTTATGCCTGCGGGGGTGGCCTGTCTGTTTGTCTGGACGTCTGCTGGATTTGGTGTTGCCGAAAGGTGAAACAATTTTTTTTTAACATTCAATTATATACCTTTGTACGTATTTGTTTACTTTGCATGCCGCAAACAGCAAACAAACAAAAAAAAACACTCTGCTAGTTAACGTGACGTTAAAGTTTCCTGTCTAAATGCCAAAAATCATTAAAAATGTAATTCTTTTTCGGCATGTGGCTTGAATAAACAATGCCTTTCGTCCGTGCAATATGTTTGCATTTTATACACACGATTGCGAGTGTGTTTGTGGCCTTCCCAGAAATATTCATGATTTGTAAAGTTCATTGAGAGAGCGCAATCAAATGCTATGGCCTGTGACTAACATTCTTCACAGTACATTAACCGTTATTGAATTTATGGATAGAATGACATATGCACATAAATATTACACTAGAAAACTAAGTAATACTAACCACTTTGGTTATCCTTAAATTTATATAAATATGTACATTCATGTGTACGAAAAAATGGTGGTTAATTAATGAATACGCCGGCGTCGTTATAAAATCCGGAAAGAGTTTCATAATTGGGTGTGTTCAAACTTACTATTTGTATTGTTTAAAGCAACCTAACTATTTGTTTATTAAATTTTGTTGTAACTGTGACTCATACATTTCGTTAGATTGACGTTAGCTACCTTGCAAGAAAAACCTCATAAAATTGTGAAAGCTTACATATTTAGGTAAATCGTAAAATATCGTAAAGTTGTAAGGTCATACAAATTTTCGGTAGTTCAAAACTTTTTTTTTTGTGTTTTGTTTTTGTGGCATTGTAAAAAAACACAACTTGGAATTTTTAAAATTGTATGATCCTATGACAATACAACACTTTACGCCACCTTGTGAAAAACCTTACTGAAAAATTTTAGGTATGCACTCGTGTTTTGGGTCAAACCTTACAGAAAAATTACAACACATACTAGTTTTAGAAAATATATCGCACCCTAAACCAAAAACAGTCACAACTCAAAAAATCTCAAATGTTCAGAAGAGACAAAACAAACAGTCTCTACAATAATGATCATAATTTTATAATCATACTTTTCCAGTAAAAGAAGATAGTAACTACGAAAAAATTTCAGGAGCAGTTGGGGAAGTTTATGTGGAAAAAGGATTTAAAACTTTTTTTTTTAATACCCAAGAGAAGTAAAAATTTTATGTAAAAATGGTTGTAATATTTTAAACGTACTTTTCCAGTAAATAAGATAGTTACGCTAAAGAAATTTTCGGAGCATGTTGGGAAGTATTCTGGGAATACGTTTATGAGATAAAAACGATTTTAAAAAATTTTAAGTTGTGACGGTTTTTGGTTTAGGGTGCGATATAATTATGGTTTTATTTGCAAATAAAATTTAGATTTTTTTTATTTTGAACGGTTGAATCAAAAGTGTGTTAATGTTAAAATTTCCATATTACTGCATATTGAAGAACAATAGATTACAAGATTACTCATTCCCGCAGAATTTGACATTTCTGGATCAAAGTAAACAAAGAATATGAAGAGAAGGAAAACGAAGGTAAGCTGATTTTTTTTTTTAGTAATAAACGTGTTTTAGTGTCGAAAATTAGTTAAAATATGCGTTTTAGACAGCAGTTTAATTATTGAATTGCCAAAAAACTAGAAAGAAATGTGTTGTGTTTGCCGTAATATCGACTTTTAGTTTGTTTAAAAATTCCAAGAAATGTCAAAAGCGGCATAACCAAAGTAGCATGCGCCATCTTTGGTTCGCTGTATCGTGCTACATATTGTTTTGTATAATCAGGAAAACAAAAATTACAAGCAAATATGATGGAAAAAATATATTTGAGTTGCAGTCGAAATGCGCAACAAAATGCCATCAGCTAAAAAATTACTTACTATAACTACATCGATTGAAAATTATTTAAAAACCTAAAATCTTTTGTGGATTTGGATATAAATCACAAAGTATTTGTATTTCTGAAATATGGTCCTTTCATACATTAAATATGTATATGAAAAAATTTTTTAAATAATAATCCAAATTGCTAAGGAAAATAAAAATCGTGAAATAACTAGTGACTACTGGAACAATTTGAGGCACTAAAACTGATGTTTTTAACTTGTGCTATGAGAGCAATTGCCTTTTAATTGTATTTTGAAGCGTTAAACAATATATTGCTGTTAGATTTTCATTTCTTAAACAAAAGCCCGACACGAAATTTTAACAAGAAAATTTACAAATACAAAATATAAGCGCGAATAATATTGATATGAGCGAAAGGTTGATTTTTATTTTTGATTAAACGTAAACTGAAGGTTGATTGACATTACTATCGTTTTAAGTTGAGGACTTTTGAGGATAAAGCAAAAACAAAAAGGTTATACAATCAAGATTATTTTCTCTATGTGGACTGATATTTCAATCGATCTTTAACTTTTGAGTGATGACGGAATGATATTTGATGAAGGCCAACCCGAGCCTAAGGCCAGTCTCTATCAGAAGTATCTTTGAAAAAAAAAATGTTTCATGTTCCGTTAAGGCATATGGTGCGCATGCCGAGATTAATTTTGTGTTTTACATTAAAAAGTTAACTTAATTTAATTTTTTTTCCTTTTAGCACTCCATTTTTGACTTAATATTTAACCCTTAAAACCAATAAAATCGCCTTTTTTCACTAAATTAAAAATGTATTTTCTCAGCAAATATGAATGGATGTCAGCAAATTTAGTGGCTGATACAGCAATCAAATGATATTAGAAACTGGACGAAATATTCCAAGGAAAATATGTAAAGTTCAACTGCGCGTATGTGTTCGTATCTATTTTCGACTACTATGTACGTTCAAAAGTATAAGAAGATTGTGATTAAATAGATACTTGGATACCTATACACGCACCGACGAGTTGACAAGTTTTGATTATTTTTTATTTAATTTATCAAATTTTTCAATTAAATCAAAAAAATTGGTTTTAAAGTTTATGTAAAATTTTTAAACAAAAAAGAAAATGCTAGAATTTTTCGGAGTATGTGGTGTTGCGACTTTCTTCCATATAAAAATAAATATTGCTTTTATGATGTATGGAAGCAAACGTGACAAAAAATAATTATAAAAAAAATCAACGGTAATTCCTAGCTGCTTCAAACTTTCACATTGTTAGACTAAAATTTAATTGGCTATAAAACTGCATTCTCACACATTTGTGAAAATGATGAAAATCTATGTCAAAATGTGTTGAATTTTTTTTAGTTTTCTACATTTTTTTTTTTTTTTTGTTGGAATCAGACACGCAAACAACGCGTACAGAAACCAGCTCTCAGACTACCATTGCCGTCCATTGTACTGTTTTCATGTTACTTTTAATCTGTTTTAAATCTGCAGGATTTACGAATAAATCTTAGCAGATTATGGGGTGTCAAAGAGCTCAGGTGTTCGTCTCTCAACACGTCGCGACCAAATGCCCCATACCTTGTTCTTGCAAAGGTGGGACAGAAGCACAGAAAGTGTTCCGCCGTCTCGTCCTCTTCAAAACAGGATGGGCATATGGAGTTGTCATGTACGCCTATCATTGTCAGGTGTCTATGCCACGTGAATTGACCGGTCGGCAGTTTTCTTTTAAAATTGGGTTTATATTAGAGGTTTATGTTTGAGAATGAACTGAATTTTAATTGCAAATTTGTAAAATAAATAAAATAACACAAGCGGCAAACTAATGGAAATCTTAAATTATTTAAAGAATTTTTACCTATTTATTGTTTGTTTTTTTTTCACTTAACACATGTCATTGAAAAATCCGCATGAGTAAATTATGCAAAGTTTATTCTGTGTAATAATAAAACTGCAAGCTAATCCGCAAATTCAGGCGATTGTATGCAAAACTTAAAAACTTTAAGTTAAAACTTTTTGCTGTTGCTTCAAATGTTAACAAACAATCACATATAAAGCCATAAAATCTATGATACGAGAGGAAGTTTAAAGAAAAAAAACTTGAACATCAAATGAAAAAAAATTAGGCTTTGAAAATAGTTTAAATATTTTAAACAAAGTTATTTCTATAATAATAGCTCTTACTTAATTGGTGATATAAAAAAATTTCACAAAGGAATGTAAATAGCCAATTAAGTTAAACTAAGTGACTAGCAGTCGAGTGAGCAAAATTCGATGAAAAAAAAAAATAAACAAAACCGGCGTTGTCAGAGTAACAATTTAACCGGTCGTCATTTGCCGGTTGTGCGTACATTGACTTTTGAACATTTCAACATCTGTTCATACATACACATGTACATACATATGTACATATATGTAAATTTATATATTTATTTGTATAAGCAGAGTTAAAGCGGTTTGCGACAGGTTTATCGGCGAAATAGTCAGCAAAACAAAATTTCAAAATATTTTATTGGTGGTAATTATCTAACTTCTGTGACACTTCAACACACATAAAATTCCCAATAAATCAATGAGCTCGGTATTACTAATTTGTCACGAAGAATATCTCTTTAGATTTCAAGAATATCGATAAAGTACAGTTACAGTTACAGGGCTTACAGTTAATGCAGCTCCTTAACGCAGAACTTTTTATGGGTCGATTTTTCATAACTAAATTCAATTGAGGTTGGTTATTGAGAGGCAAGGAGCGAAAGAAAATTATTTTGTGGACCAATGCAAATGCCAGTACCAAGGCTGGACGAATTAGCTAGTTCCAAAAAAAATTTAAGGCTGTAGTCAGCCAAATGGAATGAAAGAAATTGTTTCTTAAAATATTTATCTTCATTCAAAAAATATCTATCAATGGTGTCCAGCAGTATTAAGTTAAAGAAAATGCCATTTCTACATGGCAGAAAATACTTAAAACGTTGCACAGTAAATTGTTGAGGTATGCTAACGAGACAAGCACATCTTAAAACCAAGCTGAATTATGTACAGCAGGCATGCTGCCATATTTGGTTTCCTTTTCGACTCCATTTTTAAGTCGCAACTTAAAGTTAAAGTTAAAGTTATGTTAAGATGTTAGGTAGGTCGCGTTATCGCGGTGCATTCTGGGTAACGCTAAAGGACCTGCGACCTTCACGGCCTCACTTGAACGGTACCGACTTCTGGCTCCCTCCTTTGGACTATAATTTTGATCTCTAACGTTTCGGATCTGGCGATTTTGGGCTGGTGGTTGCGGCATTCTGCCACCTCAGTATGCAGAAATGGCTGATGGGCTAATTTCGCGACTGTCCCCGTCCCGTTAAAATCCTGGCAGGCCTCAGAGTACGTTCCTCTCCCCGTCACCGTAAAGTTGATGGTGTAGGTGTTGGTTGAGCTAAGCTCCCACTTGGGGCTGGTCGGCTCTGACCTCATAAGAAATCTGCGGCTCTCTTCGGCCAATAGCTTCATACCTTTCATAAATAAAATAATTGTACGCGAGTTGTATGTTATATTTCTCTGATCTTTGTGATTTTCAGTGCTAATATATAACTAACTGATATTGGTCTTTAGCTGCTTATGTTTTTGTCGTTGTCGTCCGATCTTACCGATTTCGACAAATAACTAATAAGTTATAAAAATGCACCAAATTGAGGGACTAGTTTTCATACAAACAGACGGACATGGTTAAATCGACTCAGATTTTCGGTATAACTTTTGATGGGACTAACTCTTACCATTCTGGTACTTACAAACATTTCCATTTCCATGAAAGGTATACCAAATTATACAGAAGTATTTTTAATCGATGTGACACTTATAGATTAGGTTATTAATAAACTCGCATTCCTCCACGATGCTTCGAAAACTTTATAAAGCTAAAGTAGCTTAAAACAACTGTTTGTAGCATATGAAAATAATGCAAAAATACATTAACAAAGAATGTTTTTAATAGAAAATTCTCAATACTTCATTTTTGACAATAATCAATATCAAATTAGAGAGCCTTATCAAAATTGATTTAAACCAACTTCCTGGGCAAAAAATTGTAAATGGAATATATACCTGTGGAAATGTCTTTTCAAGGTTTGAATATAAAGAAATAAGATAAATTGTCTAAAACAAAAAAATATGATCTGGCAAGCACAATGCAACTCTAGCTTGCAAATCAGCACATTTGTAACATCGTCAATCAATGACGTCACAAATTTACTCAAAAGACTGCTGCCTTTCAATCCACATCAAGGCTGACCTAGCCAACATCCTTTATGCCACAGCAACACTAAATGACACCAGCCTGAGATGTGATCCCTAAAAATGAGTCCATCTAATTGTCCCTATCTTCAACGCATAGCGAATTTGAATGAGAAGTTGAAGACAATTAGATTTATTTTTAGAGATTTAATTGAACAAACATGCTGCCCACTCTGCCAGGGATGGCGTTCAAAGCTTAATGAAGTCAATTAGAAAGCAAGCCCGAGATTTTTTTGCACAACATACAACTATAAGCATGTAACGTACTGTATATCAATATATAAATATGTACGCCATAACCCAAAAGGAAAAGAAGGGCGCCACAAATGTTGTTGCAAGTTGCAACATTGGTAACATTTGCACAACAATGCGACGGATAAGCTTAAATTTAACGCGGATTTAGCCGCATTCCGGCATATAAAATGCAGATACGCGTATATACATACACACATGCATGAGCGTATTATACAAGTATAAAGAATTTATGCAAAAGAGGAACAGGTGCAGACGAACAAATAAAATGGCATGGAAATGCATGCAGATTAAAAAACAATAAGAAGAAGCATGAAGAGATAAACCTTGTAGAAAAATAAACGAATAAAAAAACGCTCGCTCGTACGCAGTTTGCCGCGCGCTGAACGCTGAACGCAGAGTCACCTGTGCAACACAGGCTTGCCACTTGTCCAACAGCAACAACAACAGCCCGAACAAGCTTGTCGCCGTTGGAGTGGCAGTGATGCAGCAGTGCAGCGTGTCTTGGAGCTAACTTTCAACTACAATCAAGCTTGCATACAAATATGTTTGTATATTTGAATATAAATGCGAGTGTGCGTATTTTGTGAAGTAGCAGCTCACGGACTCCTGGCACGTCAACCGCAGAAGGCACTTAGAGAAAGGAAAAAATCGCAAGCAATAGTTGGCAAAAATGTTGGCCAGAAGATAGCAGCGCAGTGGAGGGGGAGACAGGCAATGGTGTTGGCCACAATTCAAATAGTAGCAGCAACAGCAGAAGCAGCTCAGCGGTAGTCTGCAGAAACCGGTTGTACAACTTATTTTCTTTTGCCACTAAGATTTCTGTGTTTTTGTTTTTCTACTTATTCCTCGTATGTACTCGTATGAATGTGTGTAAATTTTTTGTTTGTTTCTTGCACAAGTTAATCGTCATGTTTTTATTTTGAATTTATCATTTTTTTTTTTTTTCATTCGTCTTTGCCGCTGTGTACCTTGATGAACGCTTAATGCTCATATATCTTCGATGGCATAGGAATTGAACGAGTTTCGGACAGCTACACACACAACTGCAACTGCAACTGTCAGCGGCTCAGTGTGTGTGTGTGTGTGTGGCAAGTGGCATACAATTGTTGGTCGCTTGGCAAAAGGAATTTATTTCGTGTGGCAAATAGTTGCTGCAAGGCAGCTGCATTTTTTTTTTTTTTTGCACAATTCACAATTTGCTCTTTTGCCAACTCGTGGCAAAGTTGTTACACATTTACTTGCACAATTGCAGCGATAGCGTGTGAGGCCAGGCTTTTGGCCTGGCGCATAAAAATGAAAAAATTAATTCTGTGCGAAATTGCTATGCGTCGTAAAATTATCTACAAGCATTGTATGTACCCATGTACATATGTAAGTATGTACGCTGATCAATTCAATTGCAGCGAATTCATAAATGCATTTAATACACTAGTTCATATAAATTTGTATGTATTAAATGTGTATGAGAGTTAAGTGCGTTTCCATAATTGAGCGTGTTATTTAATTATGTGGGAAAATAAAATATCAAAATGTTGCGTTTAGAAAACATAAGCAAAGCGGATAAAGTTTGTTCTAACAAATACTAGCGGTCGGAGGGTGATTAAGTATAGCGTAGAATTAATTTAATACATATGTACATATATCGGAGTATGGCCCAAGATTAATATAAAGCACATTTTGACAATTTCCAAGAAAAATGATCTTTTTTATTTTCCCATTAAAGTCCAGATATACATAGCAGGGTACACGGTTTTTTTTTAAGTTTTTGTGTATGAAGATTTGTAGTACATTCAATACAAAATGAAAGTCTAGAGTCACTGAAATTTATTGCTGACTTTTGAGATTTTTTGTCGTATTAATGTTCATGTAAAGTTAGAATCGCATTTATTTATTTTGTTATTGGAAAAGCACAAAAAAATATCTCAAACATCACCGATAACTTATAGCGGCTTTGAACTAGCTCTATTTTTAGTTTAATTGATAAACTTTAAAACTTTATTGTAAAAACATATTATTTTAATATTAAAAAATTTTTTTAATATTTATGGAAATTTGTTACACTCAGAAAAATGTTGTACAAAGTTTGAAATTTCGGTATATATCAATTTTGTCTGAGAAATATTTGTATTTTAATTGGAAAATAAATTAATGAAAAAATGGTTGCGCTAATTTTTTTCGTGGAATAAATGGACTCTTCTGCTCTTGGTAAAAGTTACAATAAACTGTGACGCTGCTGGTTTTAGGTTTTTGATATCTATATTTTTTTTCTAAACTGTAACACCACCAAATTTTTACATTTAAATTTTCATTTTTTTTCAATTTACTATTCAAGCAACTAATTTTTTTACTTTGCAAAAAAAATTTCAATTAATATCTATAAAACACCGATGAGTTTTGAAATTTTTTAATGACGGTCTTGTGCAGTTATTTCTATATGACTATTAAGTAACATCTCAAGAACCGCTATAAGAAAGAAACGGTGAAAGACCCACCTATAAAAAAAAAATTCTAAAATCTATACAAAACTGGATACTCCAAAAAACCGTAAACATTTTCCTGAAGAAATTATTACTTTTTCGTGCAGAATTGATGGATTTTTTTAAATTGTGTACAAAGTTTGAAATTTTGCCTGATTTATGAATGTTTAATGAAGGTTTATAAGCCTTTTCCAAATCTTCGTCAACATCTTTTTTATTGGGATATGAACTAATCAGCGTTAATGGCTATATGGTAATCGACATTAACAATAATAATAATATTTTCAGTGTTTAGCCGTGCTTGTTCTACTATTTTTGGTGTACCCTAATGCAATGACCAAATACATGGCAAAAATAGCCTCGAAGGTTTACCATTGCCTACAGTAGCAACCGCTATAAGAAAACACCTTTTCTTAAATTAAGATATACCAAACTTAAAAATGAGAGTTCAAACTATTAAGAGGAGATATGATAAGGACTAGTACTGGTAGAAATAGAAATTCTTTTAGGGCTAATCTAAAGTGAGTTCCAATTACTGTAGGGAATTGTTATTTAGATTTCTTTAAAAGTCAGTGCGAACATTTTTTTTTTAATATTTAATTTTAAAAAATCGAATTGTTATCAGCTTAATTGACAAAATATTTCTCACTGTGCGCCACTTGTGTTCTTATATATGGAAAAAGTTTGGCGAGAGCGCTTGTAAATAAATTAACGATAATTTCTTTAGTTTTTGTACTGACATTAAATGAGTAACAGAACTTCGTATACAAAATAATGCAAATAATTTTTGACAAATATTTGTTGGCTTAAGGAACGTTTTTTGTTTTAAGTTTCATTTAAAGTTCTGGATTTGAATAAAAAAAATAAAACTAGGCAAACTTTACCTTGCCAAATAATTTGCTGTCAAAATAATGATTTAAATTGTATCAGTAAAGTAAATATTTGGTTTAAAAAACTGAGAGTACATCGCTATTTATTTACACGAGTTTATTGTGAAATTCCATTTCGAACTAAAAAATCTACTTAAGCGCTTTTACCATTAATCCGTGCACAAGCGTTAAATCCATCAATTCACTGTAATTAATTTTTAATATTAACCCAACAACGTGTAATCATATACACACATACACATATAAACTACCACGTACTTACTTGTGTAAATGTATGTAAATGTATGAAATGTATGTCCGATGCTCAGTTAATAGTGTAAAGTGGAAATGCGTACGTTTATTGAATAAATATAAAAGCAACTAATTAATAATTCAAGTCACATAAGTACGTAGGCTAAGTAGACATGCCTATGTCTGTTTGTCTGTATGTATGTATGTATGTAAGTGTGAGCATAGGTAAGTATATACAATAACAAACGTGGACGAACGAAGTATTTTTAGTGAAATGGAATTTCTAATAATTTATGACTTTGGCGAGTCAAGCAATGAAAATTAAATGAGCAGGAGAATAGGTAAATTATATTTGAAATTAGTTTGAAAACTTGTTGCATCTGAATGACGACAAATTACGTTTTTTCGATTTTTGATTTTATTTTAAAAGAAGAAGTTCTCATTTCTTTTGTTGTGGTGTAACTGGTTTTCCGGTAGGTCTGTTCATCTATCAGCTGTTATTGACAAGCTCAATTAGCGAGAGGTTGAAATTGATGTAGAGAGGTGTTGTATATGTGGGCTTGAGAGGCTAAGAGAAGAGAAATATAATTGTTATCGTGAGAGGAATCGTTCAGACGCCGCAGATAAGACCACAATGATGGCATATTACGATATTAAACTCTCGATAAGAGCAAAGGCAAGAAATTATGCGAGAAATATAAGATAGTAAAGGTTCAGTAAAACGTAAGCTGCGTATGGCACTGTCTTTTTAAATTATTGCAGCGTATTCTAAATTCGAGCGAACAAAGGAGCGTTTAAGGTTCGCAAAACTTTGTGCTATTTCGCCTCACAAAACCACAAGCTTTTGCGATAATGTGGCAATTATGGTTGTTAAAGTAAAAAAATTTAACTAAAAATTACGCAAAAATTTTTATTCTCGTTAATAGAATCTAACTTTGTGGTAGAAATACTATAAGATGTAAGAATAGTTTTGGTGAAATTGACTTTAAAGCAGTTTTTAACAATCACAATACGACGCTGCAAATTATTTTATTAATTTATCTCAGCTTGAAACTTAGCGCCATCAAATGCGCTTTTTATTACAGAACATCTTTTAAAATCATCTGCATATAGCAGAAAATTAGCAAAAGAGAAGCAATTACTTAAATCAGAAAAGGCTATTAATGACCCAAAAGATGCTCCATCAATAGTGACAACGCAGTTTATGTATCTATTAGTAAACTACTTTCAAATTTCGAGCAAACTGAGTAATTTAGTTTATACTTGATAGACATTGAAAGCAGATAACCTCTTGACTTTTAACAAAAATGGAAATAAGTGAATTTTGGGCGCTGATTAAACATTTTTTTTGCGTAAAGAAACCATCACCGAAACCAAGGAAAGTTTGATGAATACTATGGGGACACTGCAACATCAATTTCAATGGTTAAAAAGTGGTTTACTGACTTCCGTTGTGTTCATTTCAAAGAGGTCGCTACAACAGAAGTGCAAGATATTGGATGAGCAGAGAATGAGGCGACTGAGGCTGTAGGTAACTCGACTTCGCGGGTACATTGCACGCTCGACCATAAGTCCAGGTACACACGTGTGTTGTCTGATTAAGCTCCACGGGGCTATTTCCAAACCTGAAGAAATGGCTGGGTTTGGGTCAAATGAAGAGGTCATCACTGAAACAAACGTCTATTTTGAGAGTATTGAGAAAGGCATTAATTTGGTATGAAAAAAATAAATTGGAAAACGCTGGCCTAAAGGTATAGAGTTAAAAAAAAGATTATGTTGAGAACCCTTTCTGAACATAAAATATATTTTATTCAAAAAGTCACGGACTTATCAAGTGTCAGTGACAAAAATAAACCAAATCGTTTGTCAGGGATGCTATTGTTTGATGCGTTTGAGTAAATATGTCACGTTGGAACGCATTTCGTTCATGATTTTGTTCAAATGAGACATTTCAGTAATGCCAATTTGTATTGAGAATTGCGTGATTGCCTTCGCTTTTGAGATTTTATACCTAAATGAAATCATCTTTTTCAAAACCACACTTTAACAATTTTTTGACACCGAAGATAACTTTGAAAATGGACTTTCGAAACAAACGTACCTTTTATTCCAGCTTTAAAAAGATAGAAGTCAACCTTCAATCATCAAAAAAATACCCCAAAAACTAGTGATTTATAAAAAACAAGTTTCAATTGGAAAACCAAGGCGGAACAATTTTTCAATAATACACACGTCAAGTTATCAATGTAAGTTTCTGCAGTCGATTTTAGTTTCGATATATGTACCTTTCTCAACGTCACTACAACAAAAGTTCCAACTGCTGACGGTCTGCTTAAAGTAGATTTCTGCGATGTAATGAACTGTCAAATTATCTTCGGATTGGATTTTATATTGAGTATGTAATTTCTATACAAAAATTGTTAGATGCTAGTCTCTCGTTTTCTTAATCTTTTTAAAAAAAACTCAACTTCAATCTTCACATAAATGTTACGGTTAACAAAGCTTTTTTTTTGTTTTATTTAAACTTTTTATTATTTACTGTATCTCTCTTTTCTCAAAAGAATAACAATAAGTTCTACAAATCTTAGCCTAAACACATTAGTTATAAATTAACTATTTACTATGGCCCTAAAAACTCAAAGCTGGGCTGGTAGGTCGTTGCGCTGGAGACGGGTACGGCTGCTTAGTCGTTAAAGCGATCTGGCAAGTTGATTTGGGTGCGCGGATAACTTGGTCTGATATTTTGCTCTCTGTTGATCTAATTCATCTTTTACAGGATTTATATTTTGGGTGTTGTCATTCCGAATGTACCATGGGGCCCCAGTAATGGTTCTAAGGATCTTTGATTGCGCTCTCTGTATAACATCAGAGCTAAAGCTAAAAATGTTTTTGCATTTTTAAAACGATGGTCAAACGAATTCAGTGACCCTTACATCACGAAGGCTCTGTTCACAACGTTAGTGAGGCTCATACTGGAATATGGATCTGTTGTTTGGAACCCACGCTATAAAGTACATTCCGAACGAATATAATCAATTCAAAAACAATTTCTGCTTTATGCTTTACAAAATTTTCGTTGGAATTCTTAGTACAACATGCCTCTATATATTAGTCGCTTAAAACTTATTAATCTTCCTACGCTTGCTAATCGCAGATAAATGTTAGGCATTGTATTTTTGTTCAAGTTGCTGACCGGCTTGATTTCTAGTCCATCTCTTCAAAACTTTCTCTCCCGAGTTTCAAGAAATTCCCGGCCTCTTTTTCTGAAGCCATGCAAAAATACTTTTGAATTAAATGACCACCTTACTCAATATTCGCAATAAATGACACGTACATATGTTTTATTATCTAAAATAAAAAATTTTTAAATCCGTGCGTCTTGCGGGCATGTACAGAGGGATAAAAACCGTTGGGATTATTATTTTACTTTCATTATTCCTTAAATTCTTTAACTTTTTTATATCCTTATTATACCAATTATACCACCAAGTTGGGCGTAAATGGATTAACTTAGAGAAATATAAATATTAAGAGATTTTTCCATAGTGATCATTATTTAATACCTAATTATACAAATTTGTATTTAATTATTTAAATAAAATATCCAAAGAACACTATATCTTCAAAGGCATATATCTTCAATATCTCGCTTTGTATTATGTCAAATATATACGCGTTTGTTATGTAAATAGGTAATACTTATTATTGAATTGTGCCACTTTTTATTCTCAAGTGTTTACAACTTACTATTTCTGCTTTTCTATGCCAGCGATCGAATGTAATTCGCGATGTAAAAATGTAATTGTTACCAGGAGAACACCTTGGCACAAATTTTTATATTCATGTATGTACTTTCGGATGTATGTATGTATTTTCGGATATACTTGTAGAAGTGCAAACAATTCACTATTTTTTTACTTTTGAATATTAACTTTTCAAATTATTATTTCCCCACTTCACAAAACTTTTCAACTTAATTTTTTTTACATCACTTTTAAGTGTTAGCCAACGCATGGACTTTTTTTTTATAACTGGCTTGTATTTCAATTCACATACTCTTAATTGATTTATTTCGACATGAAATTGTATTTTACATTTCTTTCTTTTTATTATTTATACCTCCACTTTGTACATACATACATATGAATGTATGTAGGTATGGCTATATTTTGCTTTTGTTGCTCTCACTTTAATGCTTCCTATTGATGCCAAACGGTCAACACAAATACTTGAAAAGATAATCTTATGGATTGCACAATTGTATTAGTAGCCAAACTGCTTGGCCTGTCATATTTTTATATTTTTATTATTTTTCCTTCTTCTTATGCTGCTGCTTTGATTTTATTGTTGCTTTTAAATTATATATGCTTCATACATACTTAAATGATTTTATGTTTTGACTATTCTTTAATTCACACACACAAAGCACATTTTTTCATGAATAAGAAGGCGCTTCAAAAGCAACAGACAAGACACACTCGCAGTTGGCTCACAAAGCCTAAGAAGCCAACTCGAATCCAAAAACGTTTACAAGCACGCCAGCATTAAGACACTCGCTTACGCGCGCACACACACACACACACGTCAACTCAAATGTGTCTCGTAACGATATTTGTATTGGAAAGTGTTCAAAGTAATAACGACCGCAAAGTTAGCGACGCTCCGCTGTCGGCTGCTCTGTTAGCGCAATAAACGCGTTTGGACGCACAGTTTATACACAAATATTTGCCAAACAAGTTGTATTGCATGTATAAGGCGTATATATTGTGTACGAGTATGTGTGTGTAGTTGTCAAAAAACCGGTAAGACGAAAAGGCCAACTAACTTGCCACTTTGCCATACTACCGTTGTCGTTGTAGTGTGTTTTTTTTTCTTCTTTCTTTCTTTTTGTTTGTCAGCTTGTTGTTGTGTTTTATGTTGCACACATTCGCTGACTCCAAGTCGACTTTTAACACTTATTTTTCTTTTATTTTCTTGCACTCCACACTTCTATCATTATTTGCTTTTGCTGTACACAATCGTAATCATTTACTTCCATGTATGTATGTATGTATTTTATTTTCACTATACAGCACTTTTCTTCCTTATGAACTGCACATGCACCCTCTCACTGTCATTTTGGCTTGAACAGTGGTTATGGGTTCCCAAACTACGCTGTTGCCACCAACTTTTCCGAAACACGTCCAAACAACACGAGTAGTCAACTGCAACTGAAACTCATTCACCGATTTGCGCGTTGGTGAGCAAAGCATTGGAGTTGGTGTGACGTTGGCAGAATTACATACACGACAAAATCTACCACCATCGGTTGGAGTTAACAGCGACGTTAACGGCAGCAGCACAGTTGGCTGTTAATAACATATTTTGGAAATTCGTACATAACAGAAAGATAGGAGAGTTTCAATGCAAATGTTAAAAGTGGTAAATCATTAATGTTTGTTTTTTTTTTTCATTGTTATGGGCCATCAAATATGTATACAGTAGAAAGCATGCTTTTTTGATTTGTTTCCAGATTTATTAAAATTAAAATATATTACAAATACATTTTTATATTTAATGTGAATGCTCATCATAAATGCCAGCGTTGAAGTCATTCTGCTTTAATGCCGTATTAAAACTATTTAATAAAACGAAAAATTGTAAACACCGCAGAGGTTAGGCGCCTTAAAATGTCGCGTAACCCTTAAGGTCTAGGCTAATGCCACTTACAGTACAACGTATACGTGATACTTTTCATAAAGAGATAACTTTCAAAATCACTTCTATTTTGTAGAATAAATGTTGGATTTCCCAAAATGTGTAGCGATAAAAAAAATTCTTTCCGTTTTGTCAAAGGTGATTAACTCGGTTTTTTTTAAACCGGTTTTTTTGGTTTTTCGTTAATTATTGTAACGCAAACCACAAAGTGCTTATCAATTAGATAAGACCATGATGTATATTCGAAATTCAAATAATTAGCTAAAAACGCTGAAAATATATTTTTGAAGATTTTATATATTTAGACAAATGTCATAAGAGGACGGCAAACCTTAAAAAATTTTATAACGGCTTACTGACCGTATGTCCTTTTTGCTTGATCAATGTGCTCAATGTGGAATTCAGTTGATATAGTTTCAAGTTTTAAAATTTTAGTAAAAGGTTATTGTCTTTCCGCGCTTTAACGTTTTTATTTTTTGTGTTTGACTTAATTTTTGTGACCTGTTTATCACCTGATCACAATTGTGAGGCTCTGTGTTGAGAGTAGAGGACTTGAGATGAATTAATGCCAACTGTTCTAAAATTGTGACTTTTTCTATTAGATACTGATACCGCTTACTGACTTCAGACATTAAACTACATTTTATGTTCAAAAGATTTATTTCATAATTGATTTTAGTAAGATGTATTTACTTTGCTGTTGTTTTTTCTTACTTGGAAAAAGTTTACTCGGTTTTTTTCTTGATTTAAAACTTAGGAACCGGGTTTTACAAATTGTCATTTTTTGAATAATTCGAAAACCGGATTTTCAAAAAAGTCGAATAATCGAACACCCAGGTTTTGTCAACGTTGTTGTAAAAGCAGAGCTTATGTCTGCAAAGAATTGAAAACAAAATTTGAGAGTTTGGCTATAGAAATGAAACTTCCCGATAAGGAAGCGTGTAACCACAAACAGCACTTGAAGTATATAATATAATAATAAGGATATATCGTATTTAAAATGCTGCAATGTACATATGTTTTTTTTTCTAGAGGTGTTACAAAGCATTGAAATCCGATTTTCCAATTTTCTTTAGATTCGAGCTTAGTATCTACAAGGTTATTAACCGAAGGCTATCTCCCCAACTTCGTGTTCGAGTCATCCCTTTCAATTGCAAATCGCGGACGAATTTGGGTTAGGTGAAAATCAACTTCGCCATGTCGCCTATCTAGTAATTTCTCCAAAATGGGAATCAACCTAAATGTCCAGCGTCCCTTACCCGCTGCACTAGATGGCCTCTTCCACCTCTGCAGGCAACTCAGCCTCGCCGCTTCACTTCTTATTTTATATGTATACATACATATATGGACATACAAGAAGATACAGCAATGTAATGGAAGTCATATGACATTATATCATATATTTTCCTGGAATATATGACGACATATCATCATATCAAACAGGATCGCATCTTATCATAAAACATCACATCGGATCATTACTTAACATCAAATCACATTAAATAACATCGTAAATCACATCGCCATATAACATCACATCAACACATCATATCACACAACATAACATAACACAACAAAACTCAACAAAACATAAAAATATCAGCTAGAGGTTGTGAGCTACCGTGCTGTCCTTCCACCTCCGTATGTTTATACCAGTTTAAGTTTCAAGAGTTATCTGACCATTTAAGGGCTAGTTCTCGACTTTTTCATAGCTTTTTCGAGGGAATTTCAGTATGATTTCGAAACTATTTCAGCTCTATTTATTTTATGGGAATTTATCAGGCCTCTTTCAGGAAAGTTTCAATAATATTTTGACATCAGTTGGAGATTGCTCGCAATTATTTCCGGACAAGCTGGCGACCATTACAGAAACACTTCGGGACCATTTTCGAGACTAGTTTGAGGTGATTTTGAGGTAGCTGATTAAATTTTTTTTAAATATTCCCGAAATGGTTCAGGAATGGTTCAGAAATAGTCATGAAATGGTCCCGCAAAAATTAATAAAACGAAATAAAATAAATGTTTGATTTCTAAGCTGAGCAATTTATATGTTTTAAATACTCATCTAATACTTTGCTGGTCCTCACATGAATATTTATATATAAAATTTCGTAAGAACCTTGTACTCACGCCACTATTTTTTTAAATTAGTATACAAGTTTGAGTTACCTGAATGGGTCATTGTTTAATGTGAGTTTGTAAAAAAATATAGAACACTTTTTGAGCACATCACATTTATTGCTGCCCCGATGCACTTCACTCGGATTTCATTATTGATTTTTTTTTTACTTCTTTTTTGCTCTTACTGCATATTTCGTGTCAATTGAATTGGGCATATGCGCCAATATGCACATAATTAAAAAACAAAAAAAAACATTGATATCCGACACCCGATAAACATTGAAAAAAAAAATACGAGTACGAAACACACAAAGCAAAAATAAATATGTGTTCTGGCGCATCAACTATTTATTTTGCTACTATAACTTTGTCTCATTTTTTGTGCTGCTATGAATATTTATGAGCTGCAGTTTGGCAACCCTGCTCCGTGAGTAGTATATGTGGAAATATCATACGCGATGCGCTATGGTTTCGTTGCAAATTGAATTTGTTAGGCAAATTTTGTACTGTCACAATGCGGGTGGTTTTTTATGAGCTCACGAATATGTAGATATGTATGTAGTTATATTTTTGTTAGCCGCCTGACAAAGAGTATACATATTCTGCAGGAGTTTTAAATAATCGAATTGCCATCATATGAGGCATTGAGGTGGTAATTTGGAGTATGGCCGAATATGTAAATGGTCTCTGGTGTGCTGAAGTCAATTAAGACGATGGGAAAATAAAATGAACAGCAATGGTGTTTTCCCTTGTGGTTGATAAGTTGTTTAAATTTGTTTTGTTTTTATTTTTAGTTAACTAAACACAATTTGCACTTTTTCAATTACTAAGGCAAATTTACTAGCAAAGTATTACTTTTCTAACTAACATCAAACCAATTATATTATTAACATAACTGCTGCAAATGTCATTCTACAACTACATTGCATGTGTTTATTTATTCATATGTATGTCCAGTAAGAACGCTATTTGTTATTTGGTTGTGGGCTGGACATGCACATTTACCTATATTTGTATTGGCATATGTATGTGCAACTCATATTCGTTGCATCCAATAAACCGCATAAACTATGCAACATCTTGCCTTCGATGCCACATACATACATACATATGTACATAAATGCATACTCGTACTTGCTACTTGTGGAAAAATTCAAATTATTGATGTGGAAACCACGCTCGATTTCCTTGTGTAACACTTGCCACAGTTTGTAATTTCCGGTTGTAGCTGAAATTTTGTACGGTCCTTGCTAGCAAGCAAATGCTGCGTTTTAATTGAAAATATGAAGTTACCGACTTTCAATTGTTTATGATTTCAATATCGGTGTCTTCCGTATTGCTCTACCAAAATTTTAAACTTTCCTCACTTTCATTTCCACATAAGTAGTTGAACTTATTCTATATGCAAGTGAAGAATTTTTAAATTTAATTCGCTTTGCTGTTGTAAATTCTGCACGAATGAAGAACACGTACATGATTTCAAAAATTGCTTACCAAAAATTTGGACAATGTTTAAACAAGTTAAATTGTAGTTTAGCTAAATCTCTGTTTGCTAATGTAAAAGCAACGTCCACAATCTTACTTTATTTATTAAAAAATAGTTCAGAACGTTGAAACCAAAGTAAGTTGAATTTTTTGTTGATATCCATCCTAACTGTGCGAATATTATTGACACAGGCATAGTTACCCCTGCAGTAATTCCAAGTTTTATGTCCATTAATTTGATATGTAGCCTAGGTCCAGAGGCGCTGCAAGGCTGTACGATAGAAAAGAGCTTAATAAGTAAAAAATAAAATTTTTCGGAAAAATCTTCGAATCACCGATCCCTCTATCAGCTATGAAAAATTACCTTTATACCAAGAGAGTATCTGATTTATGACAGCAGTCAAGGTTCAAGAAAAAAGTTTAACAGTTTTATTTCGTTCTTTAGTAAACAAATGCAGTTTTGTGAGACCAAAGCACGCAGAAACAAGATACGATACTTCAATTAACAGTCGCCCCTTAAGTCAAGAACTAAATAAAATATAATTTTTTTCTTTGATTAATTCCGACTTCGACGAAAATGAAGAACAATTATTAAACAAAGTATTAGTGTATAAATTAAAAAAAAACATGTATAAAATGTATACAAAAAAAACAAATTATCAATCAACAACATTCGACAATAAGCTCAGCAACATGTTGATGACAAATCATCCATTGCGCTAACAACATTTCGGTTGGTCTTACAGGCAATCAACAGGTTAACATAAATGCTAAAATTATAAAGTTAACTAACATTATTTTTTGAAGCATTTCTATGTTATTTCTCTCGCTGCTAACTTCACTCGCTATTGCGCACATTATTTTATGTACATATGTATGTATGTATGTATGTATGTACGAGTATAAATAATGTAATTTTGTTTTGGATTTTCCTACGCTGCTTGAGCGCTGTTGACGCCACACCAGCGAAATTGCTTCGCTCACCAACGACGCGGATATTGGTGAATGAGTTTCAGTTATAGTTGACTTTTCTTATTGGTTAGACGTGTAACGGAAAATCATAATTTATAGCCCAATAATTTGTTTAAATTTAAGACGTTAAATAAATAAGCAACCAAACAAATTAACAAAGAATTCTAAAACCTGCTTAAAGACGTAAAAATATGGTCATAGAGGATAAGGAAGACAACAAACCAACCGAAGTTTGTTGTTAACTGCGATTACCAAAAAAATTCAACACAATTAAACAAAAGCACTTCAATGTGGCAAGTTGGCCTTTTAGGTTTACCGGTTTCTTGACAACAAATACATAGAAGTGCAAATAAACAAACACATGAATGGACTCACTTGAATATAACTACATATGTATGTATGTATCAGAATATGTATGTATGTGTGGCAAAAACTAAAATACTTACCAGTGTTAGTGCGTCACATTTATTGCGCTTGCTGCGCTGTTAACGTCAACGTTAAGGTTGTAATCGTTGCCTTTGTTGTCTCAGCATACTGACATTTGTGACTTCTGTGCGCTACACACATACATACATAGTTGTATGTATGTACATGTGCGCATGTGTATAAATGTACGTGTTGGTTGTAGCCGCTTTCTTGACTTCACGTTGACCTTTTGAGCTCTTGTGTGCCCGCTTTGTGCCAACGTCTTAATTCTCCATCGATTGCTTTATAAGCCTTTCTGTTTTGTTTGCGACTTGCGTGTGATTTTATAAAAAACAAAACCCAAGCGTCAAAACAAAAAAGCATAAACTAAGAGCAACATCAACAATTTATAGCAAAGTAAAAATGCGTGGCTTAATATAAAACAAAAACAACTTTCATAGTTTTTCATATTTATTCGAATGAACGTATGCGCTTGTATTTGTAGTGACTGAAATTATTGCAAATAACAAATTTTTGCGTTGGCTGTGGACTAAAAAATTGTGAACCAAAAATTAAATTGCAGTGCAAAAACCAAAACGAGTGTGTAAATTAGTTATTAAAAGGATTTACGATAATACAAAGAACTGTTAGTCTAACTAGAAGTATACCACGCGTACGGCTGAAATACACCAAGAACATTTCCTGTACCGAGAAAGTGGAATAAAGTGGCTTAAAGTGGCTCAGGGAGTGGATATAAAGTTTAACGATATTTGGAACTAAATTGTTGCATATGAATTTTGTTTAGCCATTGTGTTAAATTTTGTTTCGTTTTAAGGGAACAATAAATTTAAATATTTTACTAATTTGTAACTGATTTAAAATATGTTTTAATTACATGTATGTGTAATGGGATCTGCTACTGACTTCAGAGAGTAAAAGCATACATTTGTGGGTCATGAAGAAAGTGACCGTAAAGTGAGGTCCAACTGGAATGACTTAGGAACAGCAGACATTCTTATTTTGTCTCACAACGAAGTTGGCATTCAATCTTTTGAACATAAGTTCATCTTAAGGACCAATAAAGTTCTTAAGTAATTAGCGTTCGAATTGGTTTGTTGGACTCTTAAAAATTTATTGAAAGAACGTTACTTTCTTAATTTAAAATAGTCCTAAATGAATCGCAAATATGTAGAAGAAAAAATTATCCAATAGTCACATAAAGTTCGAATAGCATTAGGAATATTTGTAACAATGTAGACATTAAAACGACCACGAAACGAAGCTGAAAATTATCGAGTGAAAAAATATAAAAAAATATTACCGAATGCCTACTTTTTTTTGAGTGCAACTCCTAATATAAAAGTATTTTAATTTAAACAACATATTTTAATACGTTCATATCTTATCATTGTATTACGAATAATGTCCGGTGTGCCTTGTTTGGTTTAGTGCGGTTTTAAATGCTCTTGCGGATAGTTTTCTTTATATTATTTTTTATCGTAAGGTTTACCATAATTGTTTTTTTTTTTTTGATATTTTGAAACAGCTTTGATTTGCATACCATTTTCACTTCATTTTTCATATATTACACCTGTTTTTTTGTTGGATTTTTTTGTTGTCTCTTTGTGTACTCGAATGCGGTTCTAAGCAATACAACGCGGCTAAGACCGCTTTAGATTTAGCTTATCCGCAACGTTATTTTGCTATAAAAGTGGAATGTGCGAAACTAAGAAATACACAAAAGTTTTTTAAATTCAAAGCAAATCGTAATTATTCTCTTTTATATTAGAACAGGCCACTGGAATGGTAAAGTTTTGAAAAGTTGTTTACGTTTAAAATAAGGTTTTTATTACATTTGAAAAAGGGCATTTGATATCTCAAGAAATATGTTGCTGATAGGTAATGAGATGGGATATTTTTAAATACGCCTCTCCTAAAATACTTAATTCTTCTTTACAATTCTTCATGTGTAATATTTAAACTTTATTCTCCAGTTAACTCAGGTTTACAGGAAGTCATACGTTAATTCCTAATCAGAAATTATGTATTTTATTTCCGTTCAGTGTGTTTGAAAAAGCAGAAAAACTTTAGAAATAATGCAATCAAAGAAAAATCGCACTTTCATAATCAAATGAAAAATCCATTCAGTACAATGAAACAAAATGATCAAATTCTATGCAAAAATATTTTGTTGAATTATTTTCTCCTCAATTTTTATTATTATTTTTTCATATCTGTAAGGGTCAGAATTGCCTATTTTCTTTTCGGGAAAATAGATTGATGGTCTTTTCCGATATAAATGTCAAAAAAAGCGGAACACAGTGGCCTTTTAAATTAACAGAAGGCGCTAAGTATATTAATGTACATAGTACTTAATTTAATAAAAATGCATTTCATGAAGTGTCTTCAAAAAAATACTAGTAAAATTCGAAATGATATTGTTTGCAAATACTGTTTATTTATTTTGAAACAAAAAGGTTCTTTGAAATTATTTTTCGAGTTACAAAAACCAAAAACCTTTTAAAATTAAGTTTACAAATCCGAATTAAAGAATAGTTTAATTTAGTTTAATTTAGGTGCCTTTTTCATATAAGTCTATCCTTCTTAGCGTAAAGTAGGCTGTATAGTCAATCAG
The DNA here is from genome assembly GCA_963971545.1 of Philophylla caesio. Lineage (NCBI taxonomy): Eukaryota > Metazoa > Arthropoda > Insecta > Diptera > Tephritidae > Philophylla > Philophylla caesio. The sequence goes on along the minus strand of OZ020606.1, from coordinate 94,137,712 downwards.
AAGTCGTTGTACACATTTTCACACTGACACTTCTAGCTGTGACAAAGCAAAAAATTTAACAATTTGAGATTCAACCTCTCATAAATGCACAAATGACTGTACCATACGTGAATCGAATAAAGTGCAAAGTTGAAATCTGGAAAATATTCCACAATTTTTCGTAATTGTCATTAAGCAATAAAAACGTGAAAAGACATATTCGCACATCGTTAGCTAACAACAAGCTGCTTGTCAACATCTGCAACATTTTTGTGGGCTCAGCATCTTAAAATGATTGAATGGAAATCGCTGATGCAGCAAATTTAGTTAAGCTGTTGATGATTTTTTTTTATGCTTTTGTACATATCTCTATTTTGACCTTTTTGACGCTTTTTTCAGATATCTCGTTTCAGGTGGATTTTTTTTTTTGTTTTCTTACATTTAAATTCGTATGATGGAAACTTTGTGACAATACACCAGAGAATGAGGAGGATTTTTCCAATATATTCCTGAAAGAAGGGATACGTGTGCTTTATTAAAAATATACATGTACATATATAACTTTAAATCAATTATTTTCATTGCCATTAAATTTTCAATCAATCCATAAAATGGTAATTTTGTAAAAAAAAGTATATTAATTTTAAATAAAACATAAAAATATAAATTTGATTAATTTTGTTTAGCTTTATTATTCGCTGTTATAAGTTAACTTGTTTGTTTATTTAACTAATACAAGATAATTTAAGAAGAGGTAAGAAGTAATCCAAACTTATTTTATTACCTTGACTAGGCAGCCTATTTTTTTTGGTGACTTATATTATTTAAATAAAGGTTTTGCCTAAGTAACCTTTCAACAAAATTTTTATTCTAATAACTTTCAAAAACATTTTAACCTATTGATCATTTGTCAAACACATTTTATTTAACACTTGCAAAAAAGAGGTCAAAACGCCCTACATTGTGTGATTTTTTAATTCTAGCGGAAATAGATTACTTTATTCGCACTTGAAATACATTTTTCGGGCCAGCAGTGTTGTAGTTGATTTCAATTAAATACTTTATTGCGCGAGTCTCATGAGGCTAAATATTAAAGAGGATTTTGTACATCCTTTGTTTGCTGAAACTCTTTACCAAATTCTTCCATATAAAAAATCTGCGTTTGATAAAAAAAAGTTGGTAGTCCCAATATCGAGCCTCAACCGTAAAATTAACGTAAAGGACACCTGAGAAGAAGAAGAAGTTAAGAGTAAGAGACAAAAGGGAGAAAGAGAATTTTTTTTAAAACTAAATATAAATTGTAGGACTGCAATTCTATCGAAATGTTGTGAGGAGTTGAAAATATTTAACATTTTCTCAATTGTAAAGTGCAATAATATAATAAAGCGTAACTTTGTCAGCTAATTTAAAATATAACGAAATGAAAAAAATTTTCTCTTTTGGGACTTTTCCTGGTAAAGATTATTTGGTCTTAACACTCCAGTGTTTTTAGCCAACTCTTAAATATAATATTCCTCTCTTTTGAATAGTATGAAAAGCCTTTTTAAAGTGCTAGTATACTTCGTAGCGTTTTTGTATACATATATAAGTACCCATTGTAGATATTTCATTCAGATAAAATTTGTAATCATTTTAACATTTTTTCTAAAAATATTAAGGCACACAAATTCTAACTTAGTAAGGCAATTATAAAATTGGCGAAGTGCAAGCAATATAAATGCTTAGAAAAGTACTAATATACACATGTCATAAAAATATGTTATTAAAAATATTAAGCATTTCAAACCAATTTAACTTTTATGAATAAATGGGTATGTACTACATAGGCATGTCAATCCCGAGACCCCGATATCCCGGAATACCGGCCTTTTTTAACTCCCGAATATCCCGGGATAAGTTTATTAAAATCCCACTATTGCAGAAAACAGAGAATTTAATAGCCATTTATTTTTTAAATTGTTTATCATTCATTAAAATTTAAATTTGTATCATTCATTTAAAACAATGCACTCTGTAATTTCGTTTTTTCTTGTATGTGGTATTCAGGCAATTAATCAGCAATAAACCGTTTAAAATAAATATGAGAGATCGGTTTCTTAAAAATATGTATACGCACATTTCTATTTAACTTTAATTTATATATTTACAGAGAGAGCCGATCGAATAACACACACAAATAACACACTATACATACCTTTCAGAGTTGTATTGAAATTATATATTTGCTGGAGAATATCCTCCTCGAGTAGAAAATGAGTTTTACTATGAAAGCGATGTTAATAGAGGTGCCTGAAGTGGATAAGGCAGAAAGTCTTAAAGATAAATTGCATCAAGTTTTAAAAGGCAGCTCGCAATTGTCCATTATTCGAAAGGCATATAATTTATCAGAAGGCTTGGTTAAAAAAATTGATAGTTTTGGTAATGAGGCGATAAAGACTATGTCCTACAGAGTGCATTTAACTTTTTGTCAACAATCCAACAAACAAGTGTTGAGGCGCAGCATTGCTTCTCCACTGCAGATTTGAAATTCAACAAATTTAGGTCCAGGTTGAAGGATAACACACTTAAGGCTTAATTTCTTTAAGATTGCATTTTGATCAAAATGAGGAATAATTCTGCTTCGTTTAAAATGGAATGGGCGATGTATTTAAGTTTTACTTCATGTATTTCTTTTTTTACTGAATGGTAATATTAATTAAAAATAAATTTTTCCCTTATGTGGGTACAATTGCTTCTGTACCAAATATTTATATTTGTACTTGAAGTATAAATTATTTTGGGTTTTGTAATATTTAACGTTTATTTCTTTTTTATTCTTGAAAATAGCACTCTTCTCGTTCGTCTTTGCTATATTAATGCTATTTTGTATACTTCTATAAAACAACGATTGCAGACATGGTACATTTATTGACAAATTAAATATTACGAATCAAAACTTCGTGCAATTCGGCATCACGGAATTGTCCCGGGATTTTGTTTTCAGATCTCGAAAATCCCGGGATCAATAAAATGGTCAAAATTGACATCCCTAGTATGCACTTGTATTTGCTTTTCGCAACTAATTTTTTACCAGTTGTGTGGCCTTATCTATTGCCATCAGTTCCGCCTGAAATACGCTACAGTGGTGCTGAAAACGAAAACTAACAGAGATCTTCAGATGCCGGAAATATTTACCTCCACCCACTCTTCCTTCGAGCTTCGAGTTTCCATCTGTGTATAGTATTCATATGTATACATATATATACATACATGGATGGACATTATTTAATTTTGAAAATATGATATTATATTAAATACTTATCATTTGATTATGTAAAATACTCAATAACAAAATTACGACAAACATATGATTATAAAATTTTGTTACTGCTGACGTATGAAAGCTAACACAGAAAACCTGTTGAAAAAAATTAAAACTAATTTTTTTCGAAATAACAAATAATTATTAGCCGTTGAGAACGGCGCTGCTGATTTTATTTTATATATTCATTTTTATTTATTTTAAATACCTTAACCAAATAATTTTAAATTATAGACTATGTAATGAGGGCTATGGCTGCCATGGCCTTAAGCTCCATCGGTTACACATCTTAATATTTGATACTTTTTTGTTAAATGCAATCGTGCTTTAATGCTATTTTATAAATTAAGGGAATACAGCAATATGCTGTCCCACATACCTTTTCCATAGCTGAATTACATACGAAGGTTTGTAGTTGACACTTGGATTGAAGGAGGAAACCTGCTTTAAGGGGAAGCAATATAGGATAATCTACAAAGTGGGCGAGTTGCCTCTCCTCGAATTGAAAAGAAAAATGTATATCGATAAAAACGTCTAACTCACAGATATCTGTATGTATTCATAAATATATTGTGTTGTAGTGAATTCATTCATTTTATAAATTAGAATATATGTGTGTATTATTTTTTGAAAAAATATTAACATCAATATAAACAAATACATTTTCAAAGCAAGATAAAAAACATTTTTAGCAAAAATTGACGCCCGAGGTTTTAACTTCTTTATAATATACATTTGTATTTTCATAGAGAGGCCGCTGAGGTCGAGTTTGCAATGGCAAACCTCCGAAGGTATTCCAGCCATGAAAAAGCTTCTCATTAAATACATCTGCCGCTCGGAGTCGGCACAAAACTGTAGGTCCCTCCATTTGTGGTATAATAAATATAAAGACGCACACCACAAATGGTAGAAGAAGCTCGGCCAAACACTGAGCTATAAAGTGTAAGCGCCAAAATTATTTATATTATATTCATAGATAAATATGTATACATAAATATGTATGTACTTAATGTATTAGAGCGCTTAATGAATTCGAAATTACACATTTCCACTTCGAACATTCAATGAATTGTGAGCACGTGCTACAAAAGTTATACCAATAAAACTTTTTTTTAGTATTAGTTGCACCAACAATGCATATCCTGTCATATGTACGAGTACGAGTATTATAATTAGGCGCCAGATGGTCCAGACACACGACACTGCAGATGTCTGCTAAAAATATAACAACAACAACGAAAATGGTAAACATTTGTATAACTGCAATTTCTAATCTATATAGTTACGTACGAGTACAAATATATGTACATTCAAACAAATCGACACACCCAAATCGCAACCAACTTGCATTTGAGAGGGTGACGGTGGTCAAATGAAAAAGGGAAAGCCACACAAACCTCAGAATAAGAATAAGCAGCAAAGGCTCTGTAAATGCATTAACAATGTTTGTGGGATATGAAACGAACAAAAAGAGAGAAAAGAATACGCAAAGTAGAGAGTGCAAATTGTAGAATAAAGCAGTGAATAAGTAAACCAAGGAATAGAAAAGCAATACAAGGATAAGCAAGAACTACTTTTGGCACTTTGCTTTCGCTAAGCCACAGTGTGGCACTGCAAGGATTTATAATAAAGTAAGTTTGTTTGTATTAAGTGTAGCGTGCGATTGAGCATTTCGTTGCTCAGAGCACAACGACACAAGAATGCTGTTATGCAAACTCTTGAGCAAATTCAATGCAAACATTTATTTGCTTATTGACACTCGCTGTCACGGAAAAGTGTAGAGGAAGCGGCAGCGACTGCGGCAGTGGTTAGTCGGTAGTGATGAGTTGGTCGTAAAGTAGGCAGGCGCATACGGGGTGGCAACGTAGTGCAGCGGCGACAGAGTGACGCTCACCTCGGGGTGGTTTTTCCAGCAAAGCATACAAACTTGGTGGTACCTATTTGTCTTGTTTGCATTTGTACATATACTCGTATAACCCCAAGTTTAATACTCGGGTTTCCAAATAGATTTTTTAGTTAATTTTAATTATACGTATACATGTATGTTTATAATATGTGTATGTTTAAAGTTTGAAAATTTGGAATTTATGGTTTTTGTTAAATAAATAAGAAGCACTGCAGTTTCAGCTATGTGAAAACTTAAAAAGTTACACTGTGAAACAACCTCAAAAGAGTTGCATACACTTTTTCAATCTGGAATTCTTTTATTATATGAAATATTATATTTTGTTTGCCAAAGTTGGTGTTATTTTTTTAAAGTGATTTTTAAATTTTTTTTTACTTTTCATATCAAAAGAAACAGCAACTCAAAACTTGACATTTTTCTGGATACAAATGTAATCTGGAGATTTTAAAAGAAAAATTTTACTACACGCTATTAATGGATTGGGTGAAAATATTACGTTTTTTGTTAACAAAGTACAAAATATATATTTTAAGAAATTTTGATGCGTTTGCAATTTCTATTGCTGGTTGGCTTTGCTGTTGGCATCAATTTTGGGTGAAATTCTCAAAATCACAGATTTCATCAAAATTTCAACTACTGCCCAGATTAGCATATTTCGTTATTTCTGGTTTTTTAATTGGTATAAATAACATAAACACAATTCAAAAATGCTTATTCAGTCCTTCTCTGAAATTGAATTCAATTTGATACTTTCCCAGATGTTTTAGGACATTTCAGTGACGAACATCGGGAATGATTCCATCAGGCTATCGCCAACGTGGAAAGCGATTTGATGGACGCTCCGATATTGAAATGCTTGGAGGGTACTGCTGAACGTGACTGCGCGAATCAACATTTATGTATATCGGGGAATGACTGAATAAGCATTTTGAAATAAATATGTTTTTGTTCTAATATAAATCTGCTTTCTCTGGGTTACGCCGTTTGTAAATTTTGATGTTGGCATTTAAAGTCGCTGTAGTCGTAAAATTTTTAAATAACTTCATATTTAATTTAGAATGGACATTTTTTGAGTTATAGACCCAAAATCTCAGTTATACTCGCAATATGAATTTTACTCGTACAAACGAGACCTGGTCGAAAAAGTAATGTAAATTTAAAGGTGTGAAAACCGTCTTGTCCAGTGGTTATCCGCAATTTTTCTTTTATATTTCTCATTTTTACAATGATTATTTTTCAAGCACGGATTTTATTGACATAAAACACCTAAATTTCCGGCTAGAACTATTTAGAGCTTATAACGACGATTGCGGATCACTGACTTTTGGGCGAACTCATGATTAAATTGGGGCTTCGTAACACATAAAAGGTCATAGTTGCATAACCGAGAAATAAGAGAAGTATTTCCTCGTGCAACAAATACCGTATATCTTCAGATACATATGTAAGCATTTTTAAATACATACATACATACAAACAATTAGTTCCTGCAGGGATGTTGGTCTCAGTTATGGTTTGACAGCATGATACGCTGCTGCAGTCAGCTGCCAGACGGTCAGGCTATAAATCGGGGTGGTTGTTTGTGACAGTAACAGCAACTGGAATTCAGAGCACCTGAGGCACATATCGTATACACAACCCTCTTGTACACGCGACTGTAGCGTTTATAACAACTCCTGCATACAGCAGGCACAACGAAACTCCAACAACTGCTGAAGGTTACTCGTTTTATAATAAACTCTCAACTTCAAAGTCAGCAAGCAGTAGCGGCAAATTGTGAAGGCGTCAACTGCAACTGCGACTACAAATACGACGGCGACGGCCATCATCAGGAATGAATGAAACAAAAATAACCACTATTTTTTCCTGAGTACAACACAACCATGAGTCACTCAGGTGTCGGTGCTATAGTGCGGTGTGGCAAACTAGTTGATGTCTATGTAGGAGGGCGTATCTGTGTTGATTAGAAAAATATATGTTAAAGTACCTATAACTGCAATAAAGTATTTGTGTCATAAACATTTATACCGCAAACAAAAATACAAATTAAAAATTTTTTCCATACGCTTAATATTTCAGTTCAATTACTTTTCAATTTTTTTCACATCAAAGAAGATTTTTATACGTAACCTTAAACAGTGCGCGACAATATGATAAAACCAATTTATTTTTCTTTAAACTAATTTCAATCATTGTTCCTATTAAATTTTTGAATATTTAAGTCATTTTATTTAGAAGGGCCATTAAATATCCTTTGATTTTTGTCAATTTTGTTTTATTTTTTACAGACCCCCATATAAAAGTTTAAAATTTTAAGAAAAATTTATGGATTTGCCCCGGAAAATTTCAAATTCATTGATTTTTATTTAATTTGTAAACTAAACAAAAAAATACCCATATTTCTTTAATTAGTTATTTCCACTTTTTCTTGTTTTACAGTTTTTTAATAGGTCTTTGTTTTTTGTTTTTGACCACCTATAAGTTTTGTTCGATTTGTGCTTTGCTAAATAATCTTACTGAACAATTTTCTACTTATCTTTGCAACTAGAAAGTTATCGCCTAAATATAACGCATGTCAAGAACTAATTGAACAGCTTACAAAACTGCATGCTCAAAAACATTTTGATTAATAAATTGAAATTTTTATTAAATTGTGTTCATTTTTTTCTTTTTTCGACATAATTTTAGTCATTGTTTTAGTTAAAAAAAATAACTAAATACATTTTAATTTAAAATCATGTTTTAATATGTATTTACTTTTCTAAACTTAATACAACCACTGTATGTTCGTTGCATCGGTTGTGTGAAATCGTAATTGCACCTAAAAATAAGAAGTAATTTTAAAATTTTACTGAATGGGCCAAACATGAACCGCATAACTCTAGCGTCAGTAACTTGGAAGACCTTTAAACTGAGATCGAGTCAAAAAAAGATACAAATATATTTACGAAATCAATCCAGCCGTAAATTTGTTTGCATGTAAATGCAAATGGGCTTTTTGCCTTTTTTTCTTGCCGCAGGTCACACAGGTCGGTGATCGTTTATTTTGCTCGCCCAATAATTGCTTCATAGCGTAGAGGATAGGTTTACTGACGTTAAGGCCACGCACACACCTACACGCGTATGAATGTATGTTCGAGTATATCCTGGGGCACGAATGTAATTCACGAATTTGTCGCCTTTACGTTTTGCATGCGCTTGCCACAATGCAAGTGATGCTTGTAATGCTGGTTTTATTATTTCCATCGTTGTTGGTAGGCCTTTCTGCTGTGTCAACAACTCATTTATTTCTGCTGAACACGTCTGTTCCCGGTTCCTTTACCCTTTTCGCTTGCGGCAAATTTGAGTTTTCCTACTTTGAGCAACATTCTGTGTTGCCGATTTTATGAGTGCAAATGTCGTAATTTTCTCGACACGCAAGTTCGATTTACGTGTAGAAATGTTGGCAAGTGTAAATATTATTATATTTCAACGTAGGAGGACGTTCATTCAGGTGCAAAATGGGACAAGATCGAGTGTAGTCTCAAAAAATTTTGGATTCAAATAGTTCTAGAGAAAACTAAATATTTTTGAATTTTCAAAGTATCATAGCGCTTAAAATTCTGTGGTGCTTATATGTACATGCATGTCGTTATCCAGCAAAAAACAATTATTGTTGTTTTTGACCAGTTTTATTTCAATATTTGTTGGAAAAAACTATAAAAACAAATTAAACCGATAAACAAATTAAGAAAATACTAACCAAAAAAAATTAAATAGCTCTTCCGTATGCAGTTCTGTAGTCCGTCCAATTTTAATACAATACTCGTCAAATTAAAAGTCGCTCAGGAATACCGTTGATTTTTGACTATGTTTTTTTTTTAATGACGTTCTTCGACATTTTCTGCCATGCAGCGTATCCTTGAGACTTTTTTATTTTAAGACAAATTTTGAATAAGTTTCTGTTATTTTTGAAATGTATAAAAATTAGACATTTAAATGTAAAGTAAAATAAAGATGCATTGCATATTTGCATTGAATTTGTATGTTCACAGTAGGGATGTAAGTTTTTGGCATTTTATCGATTTCGCGATTTTCGAGATCTGAAAACAAAATCCCGGGATAACCGCGGGATCCCGAATTTCATAAAATTTTGATTCGCAATTTTTAATTTGTCAAAAAAATGTAGCACGTCTGTAATCGTCGTATTACAGTAGTATTCAAAATAACAATTGATGCAAGTATTACAAAAAAATTTTTTTTGTTGTAATTCTTGTATCTACATATATATGTTTTTATTCGTTTTTTCTATCCCAATTTCAAAAAAACGTACAATTTGACCAACATGCAAAGTAATTTAATCTTCAAATACAAATATACGAGTACATATTTGGTACAGCAGCAAATGGATGTAAAGTAAAATTATTTTTATATATTCTAATCAAAAATAAAACAGGTTTACTTTTCTTAATTATTTATATAAATATTTGTATATATTTGAAAATCTAAGAAGAACGCACATATCGAGTAAGAATTAAATGCATCACCCATTCCATTCTGAGCGTGGCAGAATTAATACTTATTTTGATCAAATTATTATAGAAATAAAAGCCTTAAGTGAGTTATCTTCCAACCTGGACTCAAATTTGTTGCATATAAAACCTGTATCGCCACTATTATAATAATTTTTTTTTAGAAAACCTTCTGATAAATTGTAGGCTGTTTTGTTGTTGGACACTCGCTCGTTAAAACTTGATGAAATTTATCTTTGAGACTTACTGTCTTATCCACTTCAACCAGCTCCTCGTTAGTGTTATTAAGATCGCTTTCAAAGTAAGGCTCATTTGCTACTCCTTTATAATGACAGTTAAATTAGAAACTTCAGAAAGTCACATTTAAGATTATATGTATACATTATTTGGATTAATTAAAAAGTTTACACATCTGACAGTATTGTCGTCTGTTGTTTTTTATGACTGAAAAGAGTTTATTAAAAAATGTATTACTCAAAGTACTCGATAAGCCGGTGAGTTGGAGGTTCGAATCTCAGCCAGGCAATCACAATCATAATCATAGAAGCTATAAAGTGTACGCGCCAAAATTATATTACATATATTATATGTTTCGAGCACATTAAGCGTCAAGAGTAAATTTGACCGAGCGGAACTGTTTTATCAAATATAGTTACAAATAATGCTTTGTTTCGTCCGTGAAAGGAAGATATTTATAGTAAAATTTTATAAATGTAAATTTCTATTAAATTAATTGTTTTTAAACAACCCCGGGATATTCGTGAGTTGAAAAGAACCGGGATCCTAAGATTTCGGGATCCTTGAACTGACATTTCTAGTCTATAGTAAAGTTAATTATAAAAACTATTTAGTTTTGGCGTTCACACAGGCAAAAAATTTGCAACGTAGGAGAAATTCATTGAGCTAATTAAAAGTTCATTTAAAATCCATTCATGTGCCTTATCTCTAATGTATTCAGATTTTATATATACATATTATACATTATGTACTAACCTTTAACGTTCGCAACAGATATTTTATATTTTTCAGAACAACAAATGCCTTATCTTGTCAAAACGAACTAACAACAGTCATTAAAATAATCTAGTTTTATGAACTTACATTTCGATGCGAATACCAGATTCATTTTTTTTGTCACCGCGCAGATAAGTTGCATTTTTATGAGCATTTCTGCAGTTATTTTGAAGTATTCTGTAGTCAGAATAAAAATCTGTCTTAGTTGACATTCTAAACAAGAAGCAAGTGCACACACTTTGGTCCGTACAATTCGACTTTTAGAGAATGGTTTTTGTTTGTGTGGATGATTTTGAACAGAAGGCAAGCGAAGTGTTGGAAAAAAGCGTTTTGGATTTTTATCGTAGCGGCGCAGGCGAACAATTGACATTGAAGTTGAATCGGGACGCTTTCCGAAGGTAAATTAAGAAAGCTTCCGGGATTTTCACTATTATTATTTTAATTCTAAAGTAAATGTAAGTACAATCGTACTCGGAACATTGTAATGCTGGAATTGAAGGGATCTCGCTTAATATTTTTGAATCTACAAACTTTTTTTTTTCTCGGAGCCATTATATAGGAACATTAAATATAAATAACTTCATCTTAAAAAACGTATATTTTCTATTGTATGTTTTTCATTTCAGAATTCGCATACGTCCACGCTCTTTGCGCGATGTTTCTGAAATCGACACACGTTGCAAAGTGCTGGGCATAGACCTTGAATGGCCTTTGGGTATTGCGCCATCGGGTATGCAAAAGTTGGCTCATCCCGATGGTGAGGGCGGAAATGCACGTGCAGCAGGCACAGCTGGTTCCATCTATATATTGAGCACGTTGTCTACTATGTCGATCGAGGAGGTTGCAGCTGCGGCGCCTAATACCAATAAATGGTTTCAGCTGAATGCCTACAGAGATCGGTAAATTATTTTGAATAAGTACAGAATTTGCAAATTTTTAAAAATTTCAAGATTACAATCAGGGGATTATTTAATTATGAAAAATAATTATTTTTTAATTAAAATACGGGGAATTTTCTCACAAAAAATATATATGTTTGTAAAAACAAGTTTTAAACTTTGTAGATAATTAAAAGAAAAATTCAACAAACTTTCATAAAAAAATACAAACTACAAAACTTCATAATCCAAAAAATTTTTCAATTTATTTTACAACTTAAAATTTTTATAATTTTTTTATTGCTATAAATTGGTCAAACTTTGGACAAATCCCAAAATCACCACACAAAAATTTTCTACACCATAATCCAACATTCCTAAGCTTAAATTTACCACACCAAAATTCATCATACATTAACTCGCAAAACTCAACTTTATTCACCTTACTTCACCACACCCTTCCTTTCTGTAGCTCAAACTAAAGAACGTACAAAACAAAGAAGTTGGCGTTTCCTGTGTGGCAAGTTTTATCGGCTCATTTCACTACACCGAAATCCAATTTGATCGAATTCGATTCTGGCACCATTCCACGAATTTCGAATGCGTTCCGGTATGGTAAAATACGCCGAGATATATTGTTGGCGGAATGGAACGGGACTTGCACCCTCTTTGTAATACACGTCCTTTGCTCAAACCACTTCAACTTCCTTCACCTCACTTATCCCATTCTCTTTTTTCTTTTAGATTAACGAAATCAGTTTAAGATATATAAAATCCATATTTTAAGTCTGCATACAAGAGGGACTGTGCTTTCTATTGAGTAATTTTAAGCAAAAATGGAGCACCTTACCTTGTGTCAATATTGAATCTACCTCCACAGTTGAGGCATTTAAGCTTACCTTTTCTCATTTCAGCTCACTCAACGAACAAATGGTACGTCGTGCAGAAAAGGCGAACTTCAAAGCGATCGTTCTAACCATTGATGTACCGGTCCTCGGTCAACGGCGCTCAGATGTTCGTAATAATTTCAGCCTTCCACCGCATCTACGGCTAGCCAATTTTCAGGGTGTCAAAGCATACGGCGTACGCAGTGACAACGAAGGAACATCCGGCGTAAATAATTATGTTTCGAGCCAATTCGATCCGACACTAACATGGAAGGATGTGGCATGGTTGGTGAACTTCACCCGGCTGCCAGTGATTGTTAAAGGCGTGTTGACGCGCGAGGATGCCGTACTGGCACGTGAATACGGTTGTGCCGGCATAATTGTTTCCAATCATGGTGCACGACAATTAGATACAGTGCCAGCGTCAATTGAAGCATTGCCCGAGATAGTCAAAGCTGTGGGCAATGACGTAATTGTGATGTTGGATGGGGGAGTTACGAAGGGTAATGATATATTCAAAGCGTTAGCACTGGGCGCGAAAATGGTATTTATTGGACGTGCTGCACTCTGGGGATTGGCTTGTGGCGGTCAAAAGGGTGTTGAAGAGTTGCTTGGTGTATTGCGGAAGGATTTCGAAATTACACTCGCCTTAGCTGGTTGTCGAAAATTAAGTGATATCTGTAGAGATATGGTGGCGCATGAGTCCACTTACGCCAGATTATAGAATACAATGTACACCTAAATACAATCAGCTAGAAAGTGTTTAACGTTATGATGAGCCAATTGCTCTGGTGCCATCAAACTTTGTAATTTTAATTGTAAATAACAATTAATGAATAATATTACAATTTGAAAATAGAAAACGATTTTTTTAATTAAATGAATTCATGCATTTGTAAGTGGTAGTGGTTCTTTTAAAAGTTTATCAATAGAAATTTGAAATTGATATAGGCAGTTTGAACCAACTGCTTTTAAATAGTTTTATTTTCAACGAAAAATGTATAACTAAAAATTAGCTACCATATCGGGTAAAACTAGACACATTAAACTTATTCAACTTGATTCCCTATTTTTTTTTTCCATATTCATTTCCATATAACGAATGCAGAAAAACTAATTATATATCATGATGCAACGTTGGCAACTTCTCGCTCTAAATCAGCCATCTTGAACGCCCTTAGAAACTGTGTTGTTCCTTTGAAGAATTTGGTTACCAGTTTTGTAGAAAAAAAATGTTGAATTGTAGCAGAAAATTAAGTTTTTCATTTGGAACTTAGTATTAGTATTTCTTTCTTAAAAAAGTCCGCCTTCATAGATTTTAAGCTCATATTGAGGATTATCTTCAGTTTCTTCATGATTCATTGATTGGAAATAAACTTTATTATTGTGGGAAAACCCGTGAGGTTCTACTTTTCCGAAAAAAGTTAATCGCTGGACAAACATTGTTATGTTGTTGGTACGGTTTGAATGCATTTGCGTCATATTTGAACACTTTACATTAATTTCTAAAGAATAATCATTATCGAAGAAGTTTGTCTTTTTTTAATTTGGAATCCAAAAACACTAAAAATTCGTACTGTGCGCAGGTTTTACCAGCAATTGAAATACAAATTATGTTATTAATTTTTTTTCTCATTTTCATATAAAATTCATACTAATCCAATCATTGTGGTTAAATTTTATGTAAATATCTTCACTCATTTGTACTTTTTCCTAAGAACGGCCTTCTTTTATTCCCGTTTCTCTAATACTTCCAAAATACAACATTGAGCTAACGGTGTTCAAACTGGCGCTGTCACAACGTACAACACCTTTCATTATTCCATCATGATTATATATAGAAAAAGAACGGCACACTCTCATCAATAAAGGAAAAATTGTCAAAAATCAACAGTAGCTTTCAGTCAATAGAAAAGGCGCTTCAAAGTATTCTAAAAAAACGTTTTTTTTTGCCTGTGACTTCTATCCGTAGTTTAAGTATTCATAATATTTTATTGAAATAAATCACTGAATTGCGATACCGGCGGAATTTGTCGGGACCCTCCGATGGTCGTGTAACACAAAGCGCATGCCGCAAATTATAAGGGAAGCTCGGCTTAACAGCGAACTAATTGGTGTTGGCAAAGTCATTAGTGTACCTAGGCAAGTTAATCTACTCTGATAATGAAGTCTAAATTATTGGAAACTTTTTCATCATTTTAGTACACTAACAAGTTGCTGCGCTCGGTGCTATTCCTTATATCTATTTTACAAAAAAAAAATGGGTAAATGTGTATACTATGTTTAAACCGATCAATTAGCTGAGGCAATTAAGATGTAATTTGACTCAAAGTGTTTGTTCTTCAAACATACTCAGTTTAGCTCAAACGATTGGGTATCTACAGCGGTTTAATAAATGTTTTAAAATTGTATGAAGAAAATGTATAATAACTTAACTTTGAATCGCTTTTTATTAGTTTACAACAAAAATATAGAACTTCTTCGGTCAATCAATTTGAGATTTGACTGCAATCCGGCTTGGTATCCATAAAAAAGGAGGATAACCTGGTAATCATTCAAAACTTAATAAGGCAGCAGTTACTGCTCCTTGAAGCATTACAAATAAACACAATTCAAAGATCTTTGTGGAAGAAATATTCTTACATAAATACATACATATACTTATACCATATATATAATACTGAGTATTATATATATGACTTATGTTTTAATTCATGTTATTTTGTTGTAGAATCGTCAACCTCTTTTCTTTCAATTGCACCTGCAATGATGACCAGTTTTGTAAAACTCCAATTTCCTATTTTCGGAGCTTATGCAAAATTTTAATAAACTCAATTTTTTGAAACATTTTTGTTTCGAATTTTTCTGTTTTTGATAATACCGACATTTGTTGTCTGTCATTTCGTTTGATGACATTTCGGTTTCTTATTATACACAGGATTTTCTCCTATCACTGAACATACTTCACAGGGTTTTTTTTACCGTCAAGTATTTCGTCGGAAGGCTATTTGAGCGCTAAGCTCTAAGTCCGTTACTGTCTTGATACAGTCCGTGGAAGTCCCATCTAGTTGCCACCACCTCTGTTGGTCTAAGTAGCCCACCCTTGTCGGGTCCGTTGTTCCCGCCCACTTAGGTAATGTCCGCCTACTTGCCTTAGACATGCTTACTTAAAGATCTTGCCATGATCTGACAAGTAGTTCTTTGTTAATTTAATTATATCTCTTTGTAAATTTTGCATCAATGAGGCTGTCGGAATAGACGATAATCCGAGCAACCAATCTCTCTGGTAAATTTGTATTGGTCAGGCAGTATTAGCATGATTTTTGCCTACTTAACCGTGCTGACTCTATATTTATGTTAGTGATATCGTATCTGGTATGTCGAGACCGTCGGAACGGACTTGGTTCCGAGCTCTGTTGTTAATTGCTCTGTTGTTAAATTGCTGAAATTATGTTAATTGCCCAACAAGGCCTCTGTCTGTACATGGTATTAGACCATTCCTGTAAGTAATTAAGTAAATGAGACTAAAGAGCCCGAAATTTATGTATTCAATTGTAGAATAAATAAATAAGGTAATACTTATGTATTTACATATTTTTCAAAATAAGTTTACCTGTCCGTACTTTTATGCATTCACCAATTCCCTCCCACGCTGTCTTTCAGTACAACTTTTTCGTAAGAATATTCTTGTTAATTTGCGGATATTTTCGAATTTCAACCCGCTCAATTTCATTTGACGACCTCGCTTTTTCATTGAGCTTATATATTTTCCGTTTTTTTTTGGCGCTGCTACCCAATCGAATCGCCATCATTACTACACATTATCGAATAGCCTGTCATGTTGTGTTTCGATACACCAGCGCTGGCAACTCCAGTTGCTGTTGAGTTTTATTTAGTTTTTTTTTTTGATTTTTTTATGGCAATTTCCGTTTCCGTGTGCGCTGTTGCGTGTCTGTCGCTTAGCGTTGTTTATGTATATTTCTTCTTTCTATAAATATGTACTCGTAAATATACCGTGTGGCAGTTTCAAACGCGTTGTCTGCTTTTCCAGCTGGCAGAGAGAATGGTGGCGTGGTAAATGGCCAACTGACTAGACATTGCCACAAATTTGGTAATAAAGGCTTAACTTTTTTGGGGGCGACGTTAAGAATGTGCGTGGAGATGGAGTAGTTTGTTTAGAGGTTTGATATGTACGAGTGCTTATCGCTATTGCCTTTTTAACTTTTCAACAGTAAAACAAGAATCGTTCAAAAAAGCTAACCAAAACAAAGGACACTCGGCGGGTGACTAATATCCATCCATGAAATTTGAACATTTGGTTTTTGCCGTGTTTGAAATATTTTAAGGTCTGCCTCGAACGGCTAGACGGAATCATTAAACACTTGAAGTTGGCTAAACTTTTTTTTTTTAATAAAACAGTCAGTAAAACACAAAAAACAAACAAAATAATAATAATCAGAACGTTCTTTCTAAGTACTAATTTTTAAACCTATTACACACGAAGGAAACGATAGTGAGTATATCCAACTCTATCGGTGACTCATGACTTTCAAATTATTTCAATACTCGTTAGCATACACAAATGGCATTTTGAATTTTAGCGAGAAGGGGGGAAAATAAAAACCTTTGAAAGCAATTTATGTGAATTATGCAGACAACACATGCAAGCCAACCAAGTATTTGAAAGGAAATACTTACATTTACATATACTAAGCCAATGAATAGAGCGCATATGTCCTTTGACACAACCAGATGGCTATATTTAACTCGTACGAAAAGTGCATTTCTTCGGCGCCAAAATGCAAGGTTAGAGTAGGAAATAAGGGTGTGTCTCGAAAGCTTGTGAGCCTTTTCCATATTTACATTGTGCATAGAATAGGTAAAATAATTACTTAGAGTATTGTACTTCTGCAAGTTACTACTTTTATACTTACGTACATACCTGGTGGCAAAAATACATATAAATGTGACATTTTGAATATTTTATTTTCATACTCAAAAAGATAATTTTTCTTTTAAGTTATATATTTAGATTTCTATGGCTTATATTTAAATATAAAGAGAATTTAAATAGAAAGTTTATAGAAATTGTATAAAAATAAATTTGAAAGGAATTTACCGAACGAAGAAATCGTCTTTAACTTTCTTAGCTTTTTGCTATTTAAAAAACTACATTTTCAATTCAAAAATGGACACCTTGACAAATAAAAAAAATCGACATAAAATCCAATATGACAAAGTTTTCTATAATTGCTTAAGCACGCTAGAGACTTGTCGAAATCACTTACTAAGAATATTCTTTCAGATAATTGAATCCATCATTTTGATATTTAAAAATATATCATTCGAAATCGCATTTATTGCTAATCATAACTACTTATACACTCAGACTGACAGGCAAGATAACGACTTGTTTTCTTATATTAAATTCATTGTGTTTTTAAAATTACTGTATTCTGAAACAAAACAAATATAAACCCGAGTTACGCACTTTATACAAAATTTAGAAAAGTTTGACAAATTAAAATATAAGTTTCGAACCTACAAAAATCAATTTTTTTTTTGTATTTTGTTTTTAATGAAAATCAAGTATTAAGTGGTTAAGGATAACCGATAACTTTTTTGGAAAATATTATAACGACGCTTCTCCGCGACTTATACAGATAAAAAAAGCTTTTGTGCATTTTTTAATGAAAAAATTGCGAATGATCGTTAGTAAAAAATTTATAAAAAAATCTTCGGTTATTTATTAAACTAAAAATGACTAAACAGAAAAAACTTGCATATTTACTTAAAAATAACCGAAAAATTCTAAAAAAAAAATGTTCTATTATAAATGAAAGCTTGTTGGTTGCTTTATTTTTCTTCATGGAATGAAGCTTAGGTTTTCTTTTGTAGGATTAAAGTGATTTTTTTCCGGGCCGAGAAAATGCATTATCACAATTATCAAGCGACAGATGCGATACAAACGACAGCGCCGAAATGATGCGATTGAAATGTTGCGACGGAAATCGTTGCGAATGAATGGTGCAAACGAAAATGGATTAGAATGACAATAAGTACTCCTCCCTACTCATCACACATTAACTTACCGTACTCGTATATGACTAACCAAACCTAAACTCACTAATATTGAACTCTCAGCATTTAAAATCCTTAACTCACCACGTATAAACGGACTTCACCTAAAATCACAACAACTTAACTAACCATATCATAACTCGCTACACCAATACTCACCACACGTCCACTCATTGCATTTTACTAAACTTCTCCTACCTTTAACTCACAACATTTCACCTCACTTCAACCCAACCCACCTCTCCTAAAGTTATGCTATGAAAACTGAGCTCAAAATGAAAAATATAGTACAATTTTTTATTTAAAAGACAACATTTTTTCCACATTCAAACATGTCTGCGTAATATGGAAGAAATTTGCCGAAGAGCGTATGATAAAAAAAATTCAAAAATTGTAACACATTATTGTTTTTGTAAAATTAAATAGGCAACAAAACTGGTTCCGCAGAAAAATTCTTAAAATCAGAATGATTATATTATTTTGGCAGTATTCCTTGTCATTAAGACGAAACGAAATCTCATGTACACAATAAAAACTATTGATATCTTAAAAATTTGATTTCATTTACATATGTACATATTCATATTTGCAATAATAAACTTCAATGTATAATTTTTTAAGCTATAGAAAATGTTCTAAAAATTAAATCATATCTCCTGAAATGAGTTTATTAATCTTTTATATGCCTGAACTTTGTCAAAGTTGTATTTTTACAATGATTTCGTACTCAATTATTGCGATCCGCTTTCATTTTAATACGCTTAGTCATATCCATAATAAGTATAAATAATTAAAGAGATTACCATAATCAGTTAGCTGTTTTAATATATCCCTCAAGTTCAGGCATTTATCCACACAAGTAATAAATTTAGCGTAATTCAATATGACCAATGGCGCGAACGCAGCGTTAGCATAGCAAATTGTATATGTTTGTATGTGTGTGTATATTCAAGTAATCGTATAAATTAGCATTTTTCAGGCATAAATATAAATGCGGTTTTGTTTTAAATTAAAAAATAAAATTTAGTAGTCGCAAATGCAGCGCACAAACTCACAAACAAATGAAAATGTTTAGGTCCTGCAATATAATTTATGTATAATTTTAGACACTTGAACCAGCTGCGTAGGATTATTTATCTATTAAAGTGGATTTACACAAAGCCTTGACACGCATAAAATCCAAATGTATTAGGCAAAGCTAGTATAATGAATAAAACAAAGCAGGTTTTGTGGAAAAAAAATTTAAAAAAAAAACGGCTAACAATATAATTTTACTTTATGATATTTTGAGAATGATGTAACAAAAAGCAAAATGAAGCTGGAATAAATATTATTCGCTTAGCCTACTTAGCGGCAAACTTAGTTGACTCATATACATTTAAATGAGGATTTATTTATGTAAATATGTGTTTGTGCAACTGATGACTTGGCATGCCATCACAGTTTGGGCAACGCAACTGGACTAGACAATTGCGGAAACGTGATGACGGCCAGAAGTTAAAATAAGTAGTAGTTGAGGGTGAAGAGCTATGAAAAATATAATAGTATGCAAGATTTTCGTTATATTGCTTTTTTAAACAATAAAACCACAAACGAAACATGACTTTCGTTCTCATTAAACTTTCACTTTTCATGCCATTCTTAGTTTATATTAAATTTCGACAGAGAAGGCATATTCATATTCTGTTTTAAATACCAAAAGTCACACATTTAATGGTTTTCGGTATCGGTTTCATCGCATTGGTTTTTCACACACAAGATTTTCTCGTTTTCGTACACAATTTAACAGATAACCAATTTTGTCATAAACAAATTTTAAAAATTAAATTTTCGTCCTCTGCGGAAATTGCTGCGCACATCACTTATAGGTCAGTATAATTTTTGGATACCATTCTGTTCACAAATTATAGCACAAATACATATTAACACATTTGGACAATTTATTTATCCTCCAATTATTAAAAGTTATTTATTAACATTAATTCTCAAACAAACAACACTAAAAACAAATTTTTAAATTTTATAAAAAATGTAGAAAACTTTAATTCAAAACTCAAAAAAACCTTTTAAGTGTATGCAGATATGTTGCTCATTCAATTTTAGTACAACGAAGTGCAAGTTTCTAGTAGCTAGAGTTACCAATGATTTAAAAAAAATTTTTTTACTGACGCTGATTTGCAATTCCTTTCATATAATGCATTCCATCTGGATTCATCCGACCCTTTCGGGATATGATTTTATAATTTTTACGCTCAAATATTTGTAATTTTTTGCACTATTTAATACAGTTATGAACAATTTAATATTTATTTTGTTAGCAATACAAAAAGTGCAAATTTTTTTGAAATTTGATTTCTCGAAAAAGTGTTTTGGTTTTTCTTCGAAACTTTTTTTTACATATTCTAGATACATTAATCTTCAATTTCACTTAAGGGCTATTAGCTAAAATATTTTGTTTTTGTGTTATGATTTTTTGAAAAAAAGTAGTTTTATTTGAAAAAAAAAAAACGCGGAATGCACAATGAAATTCGACTATAAATAACTAACGTGTATGTAGAATTAACATCACGGACGCACAAAGGTTTTCGATAAACGCATGCGTGGAAAAATGAAATAAAGGAAAATAATAACAAAGTATACGGGGCAAGAACTTGTGAGCATAAGTGGAGAGTTATTAAATAAAAAACATGCTATTGCATGTTATTGCTAAAAAAAATGATTAACGATGACAATTAAATTGTTCATAACAGTATTAAAATGATTAACGATGACAATTAAATTGTTCATAACAGTATTATTTAAATAGTGCAAACATTACAAATATTTGAGCGTAAAAATTATTTAACTCGGTCAAGATTTGAAAAAGTTATGGACAATTGAAAAAAAGGTTCGCGCGAATAACTCAAAAAATCGATTTTTACCTGTAAAACAAAATTGGTCATAGATGCGAGAAAAATTTTTTTTGGGGCAAATCAAAATACACGGGACTCATCATTTTGACCAAGGAGCAACGTATATGAGTTTCATTTAAAAATAAAATCATGTACCGGAAGGGTCGATTGAAGCGAGCTGGAATGCATCAGATGTTTATTTTTTAAACTCTTCTCTCAATTCAAACTTTGAACTACTGTATACTTAATTTTTGTTTTGCTCTTCTGTAAAATTTTATGAAAAGAAGTTCACAGTTTTTACTCCGGTGGCAATAATATATCAAATAATCCTAAATTAAAAAAAAAATTAGTGACAATCAACAAATGTGCCGTTTTCTTACACCAATATTTTCAAAAACATCATTATCAAACTTTTCGAGCAAAAACATTTATAAAAAGTCGTAAAATTTTCAACAAACAATTCCGATAAGTTAAAAATTTCAAAAAGCAACAAAATTTTTACAAAATTCGATTTCTTTACCATCTCTTTATTAATGCAACGAGCCAAAAAAAAATTTATTAAGCATTAAATTAACAAAAAAAAAAAACAAAAAACTAGCACAAACTTGTCAAAATGTCACGTTTATATAATTTTTACCACGTGTGGGTTCAAACGAATGAGGTCATATACGTACATACAAATGTATATACATACATACCTACACATGTCGGTGTATGTATTGGCAAAGTTTCATAAAGGATTTAGTGGCATACAGAATAACCACAATATAATTAGAGGGATTAATCACAGCATTTGCGTTCATGGCCAACAGCTGGTGCAGTCAATTTGATTTTGTTTGTTGTTGCTGCCAAATATAGTTTATGTGTGTAATGTGATTGATACTGAATGCAAGCTGTACCAGGAACAACATCCACACATACACACATGCACATTATTGTACGTATCCCTGTTGTGCGGCTGGTAGTGATTGACCCATTGTAAGTATCTATACTGTGTGTTATTTGTACATATGTACATAAGTACTTACATTGTACAACCTTGGTAGTGCAGTAGGTAAACGATTAAAATGAAATTCGCCTCTTGCTATATGCGGCGAAACAAAGTGGAGGAGATTTTTTGCTTTTGCTATGTGCCTTTCCTGTAAATTTGCTTCGACTTAAATTTACTCAAAAATATGTAAGGCAAGTAACGTTACAAGGCGAATTCATAAAAGGTGGTATTAATCAATCAGCTGATTGGTGGTTGGTTGTCAAAATCAAGTGTTTAGTTACAAATAATCAATTGTTCCGTTTAACTACAAGAAATTTAAAGATATGGTTCACTATAACTTTTTGCGGTGACTCTAATGGCTGCAACACAATGCCGACATACGGCCGAAATTTCGCCCAGCAAAGCGACATCCTCAGCGACGTTCGCCCGGAAATTTCGCTTACTAAAACATAATTATGGCTACAATGAAATCAGCTGATTATGCCAAGTTGTATGTCAGCTGATAGAGTGACCATATTGAGCAGATAAAACTTTTACAACATAGAATGAATACAGAGAGAAAAAGGCTATTTAACAGAAACAGAAAATGTTGAAAATAGCTTTTACTAAAGTTAAATATTTACAAGTAACATAATTAATACCTTTTAACAAAAAACTAAACCATTTTTTGTTTTATTCCGATTTTAAGATCTTAGAATATTTAACGTATGGTCACAATGGTTCACATTTTGCCCCTGCAGCCAGCGACGGCAATAGAAATAAATCTATTGCCGCGAATAGACGTGCGCTTTGGTTGTGCGCATACAAATATACGATGTGTTCTATTTTTCACGACGAACATTCGCCGCGAAAAGTTCGTCGTACGTCGGCATTGTGTTTCAGCCATAATTGTGTAAAAATTATTTCGTGTAAGTTAAATACAAATGAGATAAAGTTTAACAATAACCCACCAAAGCGTGTCATTTTTACAATCGCTACCACCTTACATGCATTCGCCTTGGTCCCGTTACTTGTTTATTTCAATTTTGTTTTTACCGTAGTAGGCTTAGTTCGATTGACGCCATCAAATGAAATTAAGCGAAAGAAAAACAAGTATAGTATGCACAAATTATTAAGAATAAAATAAATATAAATAAAAAATAATTTACAATTTTATTGAGCTCAAGGCCAGTTTTTAAGAAAGATTTTTGTGAAAAAACAACAACAGTTTCTAATGGTAGAAGTTATAGTACTATTTCGGAAATCACCACATTTCCTCATCAGACATCTTTTTATTAAATTAATAAAATTTATTTTTCATAACCACTTCTCCCAGGCTTTGAACGCGGGAGCTCGGAGTTGCAGAGCCAATAAAAAAGGTAAGAATAAGGCGATAATGGAAAGTTAATATAATAATATATAGTTAATATTATATACGTATTTGGCAATTTGCCCCGGCCCACGCGTTTATAGGAGCCCCGCGCGAATTCGAAATATACTGAAATCTCTGATATGTTCATCACGGTCTTTAATATAATGAAAACATGAAAACATAGAATATGGTTCAATGTTACACGCTAATTATTAATATATTAAATTTATTTAAATTTTTGTTATCGCAATATTATGTTTCACTGCAAGTTGTCCCTCGATATAGAAATAATCTTATGACTTTTACTTAGTTTCAACTTTATCGAAAGCGGGCGCGAAATTGATATGCTCATTGTCAGACAGAGAGCGGTAAGATCGCGGTCGATATAGAAAATTATTTGGTGCAAAGTTTTCATGTCATATGGTATCGTTGGATTTAATAGAAAACAGTGTCAAACAAATATTTGTACATGAAATTTTATATGGTGCTCAAGGATAATCTGTAAAATGGTCAGTATTATATTGATTGTGGATGAATTTTATATAGACATACAAAGAAAGCAATTGAAATTAAATACATAGAAGCCAAATTATTCCTGGTTCATATGGTGCATTACTTTGGTTAAAAAAAAAATATATTGTAAGCCATTTGGGTACGTCATTTGTTTGGCAAAATATACAAATATTCGGCAATCTTCTATTATTTATACTTACACAGGTTAGATTAAAAATGAGGCATACAAACGTTGTTATTCATATAATCACGAAACTTTGTAAGAACGTTGTGTTAATAGGCTAGTTGACTTCTAGAAATGACAAAGACTTTATTGTGACAGGTTGCCTATTTATGGGAGCCCTGAATAACGGTTTCTTTGCACGTAAATGTTTGTTTAATTAAAATACTATTAAAAAATTTAGTATGGAATTTTTTATATATTCTATTGCACTTTTTCAGTCCTTTGCATTAGGATAAATATTTGAAAAAAAATTTCTCAGTGCAGAAATAAAAGTTTGCAAATTTTGTTTCGAATCTTTTGCACAAATTGAAAAGGTTGATTTTTTTATCATTTATATTAAATATGGCTTGATTTATCCATTAAATTATATTTTTAATATGAATAACAAAAAACATATTAAAATTTTCTCTAACGCGCTCTTGCAAAAATTCGAAGTCATGACATACTCATTAAATATAGATTGCAATCCACGACAGCTGAAGGCAGCTTAAATCACTTGCTTATATTTTGTATAAAACACGAAATACCTAGTTCATTAAGTTACGAAAGAATCATAAAGGAATTCAGTGCTATGACAGCAAGGAAGCAAGTACCGTAAATGTGTTATTGAAATTTGTAGAACAAAATTTGGTGACCAAAAACTCTAGCTGAGTAACTGCAATACAAATACATATATGCCATGTACTACAAATGCGTCAGTGAATTCACTTACACTCACTTTGGAGTCGGTATTTTAGTTTTCGTTTCGGTTAGAAGGAGCATATAAACTCCTAGATTTATCGATGCGAAATTTAATTCAGGTGATAAGCTTACAATACGATTTTGCTGGGTACGCTTTAAAGTCGAATGTATAAATAGAAGCAAATAAAGTTTATGAAATCGACAAGATCTCGGCGAATGCTTCATATAAACAAGATAATTGTTAGCGTTATTTTCAATATGATATTATAAGGATTGACAATCTCCCAAAATTGAAGGCCCCCGCAGTTTTTTGCCCAGGGCCCCAGAATTATTCTGTGCGTCCCTGCATGCACATAAGTACATGCATATTGATATATGAATTTTGATTGCATATGTAGATAAATGTGTCTAATTTAGATAGGGTTTCTAGCAGAAAAATAGTTCTTAATTGGAAAAAAAGTAAGCGAGTGGTTGATGCAACACAATTTTTGCTTTTATCTGTTTAGTAAATCTTAAGCATCGGTTTAAAGCGGTCGTGTGTGAATTATTTAATGATTTAAAGTGGAGAATAAACCAAGTTTCCCAGTTTGCAACGCATTGCACCTCACATCATTGAATAAAATGTTCTAAATATACGTTAGTTTGAAGTTACACCAACATACAACTTTTTATTAGAGTTTAAATTGTTTTACAGTGTAAGAAAGATCATTGGACCAGAGGAAAAATGGTACAAATAAATTATGATAGATTGCACGAAAAGGTGTTATTTAAGAAATTTGAGCGCCTTAACAATGCAATTTAGGCAAGTTTTTCTTTTCTAATTAACATATCTTCCTTTTTTGACAATTTCATTTCCTTTTTTTTCAGAAGCTATCCAAGTGGGCGGCTATACGAAGAAATTTTAGCGGGATCTCAGAAGACCCTTTCAGATGGGTAAACAACGTCACAATTAAATTAGTTTACAAAAACTATTCATTCTAATAAGAAATATGAAAATTATTTGGTTGTGTATTATATGATTTTTTTCTTTGTTCACTTTTATAAACTTATTAAAATAAAAAGTTCATTTAATTTGGTTTCGCCGGTAAGGAATACAATCGATCGATTCATATATCGGAATATTTGAGTCGATTATCCGCACAACTGATCGATTCATATGTCCAGGTATGTATGTGAGTCGGCAAGGCGCCTAACTAATCGTTACATATTCCTGGGTAAGCGAGTTGTTCAGGTATGAATATCCTAGCTTATCGCTATGTTAAAATTCAGCGATGAATTCAGCAGCAAGAGACCCATTTTGACTATTACCAACTATTTACTAACTATTAACTTTTGCTACTGGGTTAGTTCACAATAGTGCGTTGGCAGTGTGCCAACCATGGTAAAAGCTAGTACATAAATGAATGGGTAAGAGCAAAAGTGAGGTCTTGCGCTAAATTCATCGCTGAATTTTAACATAGCGATGTGATAGGAAATTCATACCTGAACAACTCGCTTAACCGAAATATAAACCATTAATTTACTTCGGTATATGAATCGATCAGCTGTACAAAAAGGATCGCATACCCATGCCAGTGTGTCGTTCAGTTGTGCGAATGACTGACTGACACTAATACATTTGTTAAAAATAACCACAGAAGCTTTCTATTTCAATTCAACCAACCCCTTTCGGGGCATGTTTTGATTTTTCAACAATACTCATATGTATATGTTGCTCTTTGGTCAAAATAATTATTGGCCTCAAAAAAATGTTTTCTGATATTTATCACCAATTTTGTTTTTCAGGTAAAAATTAATTTGTTGAGCTATTCGCGCTAACTTTTTTTTCAATTATCCATAACTTTTCCAAATCTTGACCGACGATTTAAACAATTTTTACTATCAAATGATTGTCATCTTTTGCACGATTTATTACCCTAATAATGAATTTAATTGTCATCGTTTATAACACAAGTCTGCAAATAAAGAAATAATTGAGAGCTGTTTTGGATTTTTTGTGTAACTCTTATGTTTTTGGGTGTGCTGAATCTGAAAATAACTTTAAAATTATAATTGCGTAACAAAACTAATTTATTTATGTAAAATGCATTAATTAGTAAGCACTAAACACATTTCTTTTTCTCAGTGAGACTCTTTTTGGTACATTTTCGCTTGTGGGAAGCATCGGGAAGGTCTCTTTGAAGCATCCAACATTAGTCTGCCATCATTGAAACGCTCCATTCCTGGTATCTTTTTCCATCTCCTTAATATCTCGTGGAAATCGTTCACCTTGCTCTTCACTCACGTCTCCGAAAGTAGTCGAGGTGCGAATTAAGAAAATGTACTTTTAAACTCATCAAGCAACCTAAAGCTTGAAATGCTTTTAACATTCTTTTGACGATTTGTTTGTAGTTAGGATCTTTGTTATTGCAAAAGTAAGTACCTGCTTTTGAGCCTTGATCCAAGCAACTTAGCAGCGTTTTTGGGAAGATTCAAGTCTCTTACCAAATCATTTAGCTCGCCCTAGGAAAACAATTTCGGACTGCTGTCATCTTCAAATTCAAAACTTGACATGTCATCCATCGGGTTCAGGCACAGCACCATCTTCGTCAGAACTTGGAATCTCTTCCTAGGCAGGGACTGGTGTTTCCGTTTTGAATTATACCCTTTCGCATTACACGAACAAAAGTAACAGTCATCACTATGGTTCTTTTGCTCGCGCCATACCATAGGTACCGCATATCGGAAAACTTTTTTCTTGCCCTTAAACCAATTTCGAAGATCTTCAACACATCGTTTGCATACTTTATGAGGTGCCCAAACTTTATCCTGATCTCCAAGTTTTAAGCCAAAATACGCGATGTATCCTTTTTTTTACAAAGTCCGTAATATTAACTTGCTGTTTTAATATCATATATTCGCCACAAATATAACATAAATATAATATAAATATAGAAACTGTCAGACGAGTTCACACACTTCCGCACAGACGACATTGCACTATACTGAACCAAGATCTACAAAACAATGACGAGTTAACACGTAATTGTATCGTGCCACTTTCTACACCTTTGGAGCGCGCACGTTCATGTTACAACATGTTTATGTTTGTTAATGCAGCTCACACAGAGTGTTCCTTATTTAGAAATTAATGATAGTTATGGTAAACATTTAAAAACAGTAATCAAATTAAAATTATACCTATAATTAATGCCTACAAGTTAGCCCAAAAAAACCATTTTTTATAATAAAATTTTGCGTTTTGTAAATAAACCTTACCTTCTGGAATTTTTTGATTTTTTTTTTAGTTTTCAGAACACCTAAATATATAGAATACAGTTGGAAATATCCAGACATCATTTTTGTTGCAGACCTGTGTAATTTTTTATTTGGAAATAAAGAAAAGGTGAAAATTTTTTTTGAACCAGATCACTCACGAGGCTTTTAGTTTAACCGGTTTCGATAGTAATAATGAATATCTTGTCGAAACAGTATTCCTTCTCTGCTCTGCTAAACACAAAATATCACAATAGGTGTTATGTCACTCAAGATAGCCTTAAACTTAATTCCATTACATTAATTCAAACAAATCCCATTCTTTCATTCACATGCAAACATATTTATTGATGTTTCGTCTTTATTTTCATTTATATTTACAAATTAAGTTGTACATTTTATTTCATTCACAGCTGCACTCAATATCAAACATCATAAATCAGCGCAAAATGTACACTTATTTAAGAAAAAACTGAAAACAAACTATAAAAGTCCATACGTTTGCAGCGTATAAATGGGAAAGATTTGTATATTCAAACTTTAGAAACGTATTTTTGTAATTTGTCTGCTTCCATAAGTATGTAAACAAATATGTATATATGTAAGTATGTATGAACATTAGTGTCGATGGCGCGGGTATTCTTTATCATGATTAATTTATAGCCGCATTGAAGTATTAGCATTTACAATGATTTACTCTACACCACGTTCCTTACATATATGAAACATAAATTACGGTAGTAAAAAATTACTTTGTTAATATGTGGTTATATTTTTCTTAAACATTTTTCTTATATTAAATCTTTTATTGCTTTAGCTAGTCTGACTGTAACATCTCTTAAATTTTAAGGTTCTACTACTGATGCTCCCTTCATTGATTTGCCGCAGTTTAAATATACTTTTCTTTAAGAAAATTCATTCCATCAAACGATGCCTTGAAAAATAATTTTTTTTTCCCTAGCAAAAATTTATCTTTGGACATGCCCTTTGAGATGACCTTCCCATTTCAACATATATGTATGTTATGTATCATCACATCATCTGAGAACATCATGCGATCCGAGCATCTGATATTCCACACGATTATTACTTATTGTCTTATTAACGAGAAAAATCTTGTAAAAATATATTTTTTGCAAAAGTTCCATTTCATTTTTAAGTTAATCACATCGAACATATACGAAGATCATATTATAGCATCAGTTCATGCAAATTAAATGATAAATATTAGCGTAATTATTGTAATTTAGATAACGTTGGACGGTAAGGGCATAATTTCTCAAACTGTAAAATTTTTCAGAGCAAATTATTTGTTTAAAGTAGATTAAAGCAAGGATCAGTTATAAAGTGTCTAAGGAAAATAGAGTCATATCATATCAACAAGAAAACAACATTTTTTCTTAAATCAATATATCATATTAAATATAAAGAGATTTTTTAAAATAAATGTAACTTGAAAGTTTTAATTTAAAATTTTTGGTACGTTTTTTAATGGCCTTAAATGATTAAAAACTGACAATTTTATTTAGCTCGAGGCGAGTTTATGATTTTATTTGGGAAAAACAACAAAAGTTTTTGTTGTAGAAGTTATAGCCGCTATTTCGCAGATCTCCACATCTCTTCATCAGACTTTTTTTATTTATCACCGCTTCTCAAAGAAATTAAATTGTATAAAAAATATAACTTAACTTCATTAAATTCTGTCTTTCTTTAACCCAGCAGGCCTATTATTTATTAGTTTACCGAAAATGGATTCGAGTTACTGTTTGTTTGGAATATTAATATGCCTTCACGATAGCTCAATTGCGGTTAATTTCCGGAACGTGACAACATCGTGGAAGTTGTTTTCAGAACAAAACATCTGTTTAAGTATGCACTCTATTTTTATAAAAATACATTCAAAGTTGTGTCATGAAAATCCTTTCCGAGTGAGTTTGTAATATGTTAGTAGGCAACCCTTTGGAAATTAAGAGCTCCCTGCAGTCGATTGCTTAAGACCAAGAATGAGACAAATGTTGGTCAGCCTTAACGCTCTCAATTAACCTTGAAAGGTGAAACAATGAACAGGAAATCGTAAGCCAAAATCAAGGAAAAGCTTCTCTGAGTAGATCTCAATTTTCAACTTTCCAATTAAGTTGTGATTTGTGGAGTATTGCCAATAATTTCTCTTTAAAGTTCGAGTGCAGAGCTTGTTCTTGGGTAAATAGTCAGAAAACTTATATTTTACAAGAAATCCTTAGAACGCAGTACTCTAAATATAGTTATAAGAATATATAACTTCTGATCAATCATTTCTTTACGCCAAACCCAAGAGCCGGTTTCGGTTAGTTTTAAATATTGAAGTTAATACTCTAAAGGGGTTGCCATACTTTTGTACAAATTTGAAATATTTATATAAAAAAATGCTAATAAAGTAATCCAATACCGGAAAACCTTTGATGGGAAAGCAATAGCTATTTATATATTGGAATATACCGATACTAGGGATGTCAATTTTGGGCATTTTATTGATCCCGGGATTTTCGAGATTTGGAAACAAAATCCCGGAACTTGAATAAACTGATCCCGGGATATTCGGCAGGTAAAAAAGACTCAGTTCGTTCTCTAACAAAAGCCATAACAATGCATATTTTAAACATCAAAAAAAAATGTATAGTAATTCAAAACAAATTTTCTTAAAATTTAATTAAATTTCGAATTATTCAAAATTTGTTATGAGTAAGTAGAGATGTTGCTCATAAATTTACGAAAATTGCAAGTTTATAACCGTTTAAATTGGCCTCTGATTTTTGAGATTTTTTTGTCGAGGGAGTGGCGTTCGGTTTTCATAAAAAATTTTATTTGTTCCAGACGTTGTAGAGAAGCTAACGCGGCAATAAATTTAAATCTCAGTGATAGTATTTCGCCTCCTCAAACTTGCACTTTAGCATGTTTAAATTTTAAAAGCTACAGACTGTGAAAAATCAAAAATGCAATTTTAACGAAACTCGGTTGGACTATTATAAATTTTTATAAACAATTTTAAATTGTGGTTACATGAACTTTTAGTTGAGACTGAAATTATTTTTAATAGAAAGACAAATAAATAATTAAAATTTGTTAAAATATTTAAGGCCCATTATTTTTTGCTGCCAGTCTATATATACATACGTATTAATAAAATACCCGTTGATGCATCGGTAACTAAAACTACGCGCCCACGAACAAGAGCAACGATATGGGCAAAATCTACGATTAAAATAAAGATACTATATAAAGTGAAATAATTGTGGAGTTAATAATGTCTGAAACTATTATCATCACGTTGTTGATATTTAAAACGAATTTCAATGGCAATATAGATAAATACATATACATATATTTTCATTACAACCCCAGATAGACCAACATGAAATTTTAAGTTAACTTCCATTTTTCTGCGCAAATATTGAATAATAAGAATGTACATAAGTAATGCAGAAATATTTTTACGTAAACAAAATTTCCAAGTACGACATGACCGATACTATTCTATCATCAACCTTGACATTTTCCACTTCGGCGCCAATTCACACGCAAAAAGTGTAAGTGTAGCTATCGCATAAACAAATCCATACACACGTACATATGTACGTAAGTAATGTTTATACTTATCTAAAATAAATATTTCAGTTACACTTTTGTAATGCACGCACGCACTCACCCAAATATTCAATTCACTGCGCAAACGGTGCATGTGTCGCACGCCGGCTCTTATGTTCATACATATGTGTGTGTGTGTGTGTATGCGTGTGTCGCCGTTGCCATCACTCAATCAGCCAAGCAACCAGCAGTCAAGCAACCAGTCGACCGAACCCTCGAAAGCGTCAAAGCGCCAAAGTAGCGCAGCAGTCAACTTATCACATTCCATCACTCATACGCCTAAGTGGGCGCGCATTTTCACACGCAAGCGAGCTATGCGCAGATTTATGCTCTAAAGATGTGGCAGTTTAAGCAGCACGTTTATTTCTGTGTGGATATGTATGTACTAGGGTGTTCGATTAATCGACGTGTTTGTAGAACCGGTTTTCGAATTATTTCAAAAATGGCAATTTGAAAAAACCGGTTGCTAATTTTTAAATCAAGAAAAAAACCAGGTAAACCGGTTTCTGTTTCAAGTAAGAAAAAGGCTATATAAATGCAATTATTTCTATTAAAGAAATCTTTTGAAAATAAAATATAGTTTAATGCCCGAATTCAGTGTCCAGTCTCACGCTCGTATTCTGTTATTTGAGACGTTTGCCCGAATTCAGTAACTTGGTATAATATAAAGTCGCATAATTTCAGACTATAAATAAGAGATTATTGCCTTTCATCGTTTTCATGTTTTTCTCTTTTAGGTTAATTTAATTTTTTGTGACCTGCCCATCCATCACCTGGTCATAATTAAGAAACCTTATTTTAAGACTAGAACCTAATTTTGAAACTAATGAATGCCAACTGGTCTAAAATTATGACTTTTGTCTATATTAGAGACTGAGACTGCTTACTGAATTCGAGGGTCATTCTCTAATAGTGACAAAAGTCACAATTTTAGACCAGTTGGCATTCATTTTTTTCAAAATAAGGCCTCTGGTCTCAAAAGAAAAAATAAAATGAGCGGGTCACAAAAAATGTAAATAAAAATCAAAAATAACAAATCGTGAAAGCGAGGAAAAGCAATAACCTCTAGCTCGTTTTGAGACTTGAAATGATACAAAGTTACTGAATTGGGACTGCTTACTTTGATCCAGAAATGTCAAATCCTGTGGGAATGCACGATCTTGTAATACATCGTTCTTGGTACATATGTACTAGGGTGTTCGATTATTCCACAGTTTTGTAGAACCGGTTTTCGAATTATTTAAAAAATGGCAATTTGAAAAAACCGGTTCTTAATTTTTAATTCTTCTAAAATACCTTTGTTCCTTTTCTGCTACAAATTATTTGGATTTCGAATATATATAATGGGTATTTTCTAATTGATAAGCACTTTGTGGTTACTGTTTCAATAAAAATATAGTGGATGTAAAATTAGTCGATGTGTTGCCGTATTGTTTATTATTTCTCAAAGGTTATATCTTTACAACTAGGTAAAAAAACGGGTTTCGAAAATTAAAAAATCTGATTTATTCGACATTCGAAAAACCAAGATTTCAAAAAAACCGTAAAAAAATGTATAAAAAAACCGGTGGAAACCGGGTTGAAAAAATCGAGTCAACCACCCTAGTATGTACAAACGCATATGCTACTTACACCTTAAACACTTGTTTAAGCTTGCTACACTTACAAATACATACCATACGAGTATTCAATCAGTGTAGCTTGTGCCGTAGATTTTTACTTTGCACTGTCATTCTCATGAGAGTGTGCAACTTTTTACTGAATCGCTGGAAGTTGAAATACTACCAAGTGTGAAGTGAACAGCTCTGCATGAATGCATATGCTTATTTAGGTATGTATGTGTACACCTTCTACTCGCTACCTTTTCTGTTTTTTTCTTTTCTTTTGTGTAAAATACTTGCCTTGGCTCTTGCATCTTTTCGTTATGCTTGTAGTGACTTGCTTTCGTTTACGCATGAACACATTTTCCCACACTTTTTTTGCTGAATTTAATTTACGTTTCCTTTCGTGCATATCTGCTTTGACTTCTTTAAGATAGTTTTTGCACTTGGGGACGTGGATTTTCTTTGCAGTTTATTTTTTACTTGCTTTTTTTTTTGTCACCTAATTTATTATTTTGCTTTTTATGCTGTGTTCTATCGCATGAAAATTCTTATATTTCTCTGCTTAACCATTTTCATGTAAATGCTTATACCAATGCAGATTAAAATTTAGCAAATATACTAAGTTGAACAGCTAGAATATGTGTGCAAATGCTTGTATATAATTTTCATTTGTGCTTTAGTGTTGTTATTTGTAATATTGGCATTTTTTGCTCAGCGTCTTCACGGTTCAGTTAGATTGGGTATGCGTACAAGATAAGTAGAATGAAGGTCAGTGGTAGGGAAAGCTAATCTTGTTATATTCTATATGGACAACAAAAGGTTATGCAAATTAATTAAAATAAAATTGGCTGGCTTAGCACATTTTTACGACATTCACAAATTGACAAGTTTTTACTATTTCTATCGATTTTTTCGAGATTAGTTACGACAATCTAGCTGTAAATTTTCGTTTAACAAATTAATTGATTTTTATTTAAATTTCGAACATTTCGTGTGTAACTCAAGGGAACTCCGTCAAATCTCAACGGTATTTAAAAAAAAATACAGACTCACATGTGTATGTTGTTTTGCATTCAAAGAGCTAAAATTTTAGAAAATATTAATATAGATCAAATAAACAAAATTTAAATAACACACACTTGTTAAAATGCCGAGTTTCTCCCAGTTTCACTGCCCGTTTTTATATGAACGTAAGCTTTTGCATTGACTTTTTTTCAACTTCATGCTCAGGTTCGTTGCAGGCAGTCAATGATATCGAAATGTTTGATAAAAATTCAGGACGTTTAACAAATTCAAAGTCGACTAAGTCAGTTTTTACAAATAATAACTATTTTTTTTATAAAAATAATTTTTGTGAGATATGTCGTATTTCTCCAGTGATCGGACACTTTTTTTAGTGAGCGGACATCAACGATCCAGTGAGCGGACACTTGTGTGTTTTAATAAAACATATTCATATTTTTTTTTTAAACTAATAAAAGGAATTCATTGATATACTTTGCATTATTGAATAAAATAAAATTGATGATTTCAGCTTTTCTCATTGACAAACCAGAATTACGTTTTAACAGGTAAGAAAAGCTAAATTCGGGCGAAACCGATTTTTATATACCCTCGCGATGTATTTTTGTATGGTCGGTGTCCATAAATGCACAAAATTCCCGTTTCTTTGTTTTAAATCGCTGATAGTATTAAACTTTACTCAGTTTCTTCCAATAAATACTGAAAAACGAATTTTTTGCATTTTTCGAAATTTCCGTTGTATAAAGGTTGTTCACCAAATTTTGTGACGATACCTTACACCATTGTTGAGATACAGGAATTGTTTTCTACGTGGGCGTGGCAATGCCCATTTTTTTAAATTTCGTGAATACCTACTTTCTTAGTTCAAAATCGTTCCAAATACCGAATTCAGTTTGCTTTTGCATATTTCAAAAATTTCCGTTATATGGGACGTGGGCGTGGTTGTTAACCGATTTTGACCATTTTCAATACCAACCTACCCTGTCCGAAGAGCGATATATGTACCAAATTTCATTTTTACTCAAGTTATTGTAACCACGGAGAGACGTACGGATGGACGGAAGGACAGACAGTCAGGGCTAAATCAATTCCTCTTTTCATTCTGATTGTTTTAGTATATATATGTCTATATCTATCTAGATTATTATACCAAAATGATCAGAATGAAATGAGAAATATATTTAGCTCTGACTCACAATCCATCCATTCGTCTGACCGTGGACACGATAACTTCAGTAAAAATTGAAATTCTAAATGAAACTTGATACATATATTGTTTTTTGGCCAGGGTAGGTTGGTATTTAAAACGGTCCATACCGGTCAATAACTACGCCCATCTTCCATATAATGGAAGTTTTGAAAAATGCAATAACTTCGTTTGTTTGGTATTTATTGGAACAAATGGAGTAAAATTTGATACTTGGAGCCATTTTAAACAAAGAAACTGGATATTTATGAAATTTTGTAAAATGGGCGTAGTCCGTACAAAACTTTTAATGGTTTTCTTGCTTTAAATGCAAACGTTAGTAGTGTCCGGTCACTGGCACACTTACCCTATGAAGTAGTACAAATGAATGAAAATGAGTACTTCGGGCCACCTGTCTAGTAATATTCCTGTAGTAGAATAGCTTCACAAAAATCTTCTTAATATTTTATTACCACAATTTGTTCTTCTATCACAACTCATAAATACCACAAAAACAAAACACTAAGTAAGAGGCGCCGCATAATTACGAATAATAAAGTTGCAATAGCAACATTTGCTCCTCCCGTTCTCCAACTCCATCTCTCTCTCACTCTCTATCTCTCCGTTTCTCTCTTCCTCTTCCGGCTTTCTATGAGTGCAAAGAACTAATGATGAAATTTAAGTAACCTAATGGTTGTGGATGAAAACCACGAAGATGTCACAAGTATAATTTAAAGGTTAAAAAAGGAAGAGTTAATTGCCGCTTGATTGTGTTTAATTTTGTATTTAGTAGTTAAGAGAAGTTTGAAGCATTACATGCTTTTTACACTCATTTGCATAGATATAATGGTTATGAACATATCATTAACCTAATAATGGAAAAACAACAATAGGAAAAGTGTAAAATTACACTAAAAAAAACTTATGTATGTATGTATGTATATACATACATATGTGCACACTCGAATATATGAATGTACGAATGAATGTGCTTATTCATCAATTTTGGTTTTAAAATGTTTGAAGTATACGGTTTTTTTTTATTTTTATATCCAATTTTTTAGCCTGACAAAAACAGAAAAAATTTATAGTGTTTTGGTGCAAAAACTTAAGCATTCATTCTCGATCTGGTTCACTTAGATTTTGAGAGCTAGAGAGATATACGAAAAAAAGCAAAAATCGTCGGAAAGTTATGCTTTAAAATTTGACTACCTTAAATTTTTTCTAAATTTTAATTACAAGTTAAAAACAAAATTTAGTCATCGCAGTCAAAACTACGTTAATTACTTCTTCAAAGTTTGGTAAGTTGTAATAAAATTGCATTATATACATATGTATATATAATACATAATTTTGGCGCTTCCACTTTATAGCTCAGTGTTTGACCGAGCTTCTCCTACCATTTGTGGTGTGCGTCTTTATATTATACCACAAATAGAGCGACCTACAGTTTTGTGCCGACTCTGAACGGCAGATTTATTTAATGAGAAGCTTTTTCATGACAGAAATACCCTCGGAGGTTTGCCATTGACTGCCGAGGGGTGACCCTTATTAGAAAAAACTTTTTCTATGATTACGATTTTGCTTGCCTTGACTGAGATTCGAACCTCGAACTCACCGGCATATCGAGTTATAGCACGCACCGCTACCAACTCGACCACAGCGGCATTACCTTTAAGTTTTTATATTCAAATAATTATCATCAATTATTAAAAACCAAATGTATGATATTAATGAAAATTTATTAATTTAAATGTTTGCTTATTTTTATGTTGGCCTGGGAGAAGTGGTTATGAAAAATAAATTTAATTCATTTAATAAAAAGAAGTCTGATGAGGAAATGTGGTGATTTCCGAAATAGCACTATAATTTCTACCATTAAATAACTGTTGTTGTTTTTTCACAAAAATCTTCCATAAACTGGCCTTGAGCTCAATAAAATTGTAAAAGTAATTATTTATTAATTTTTTAAATTTTTCTATGAAGTTATTCACAGGTTTCCAAAAAAAATCATAAATTATGAATCAAATATCTTCTTATTTCAATATATTTTCGATTCGATAAATTCGCGCCCGAAGTCTGTTTACCAATCACGTCAAATTCGAAGTCTTTTGAAAATCAAATCGGCCAACATTAAAATAATGAATCTGGAAGTGCTTGTAAATGGGCTTGTTGAATCGGGCTTCATCATCTCAGGTTCGAGTATATTTAAAGATCAGAAAAAGAATAATTAATTTTTTTTTTTTTTTGTTTTTTTGCAATAAATCTTGTAGTTTCGGGTTGAAAAGTATTTGATCACCATAAGGATAAGAAAACTGAATGAAACTACTTACATATAATAACCAAATTTAACCCTCTTAAGTAAGAAAAAGTTGGAAAATCGTACTGCTTTATGCTTATAATTAAATGATATCCTCACAAAACAAAATAACTTCCAGTTTATCGCAATTATATTCTTCGCTCGTTTCAAACATATTTACTAAATAGGTGATTACTGAAAGAAAACAAAATTGCAAAGCGTTTTAATTGACCAAAAAACTAGTAATTATTGCACAGACTGCATTGAACTAAATAGTGTGCCAGCTGTTATGCAGCACCAGAGTTGGGGGAAAAATCAAATGAAATGGAGTCGAAAAATTGTCAGTTAGATAGCTCGCTTCTAATTACTAACTATTTAATTTATACACAAACACATGTATTATTTGTGGCAGTTTGGATGCTTTTGCGTCATTACATATTTGTAAATTAACGCTTTTATTTTTTAAAATAAGATAAGATAATTCTCTAACAAAACCCCTGTGAACACAAATTTAAAAAGTGTTATCTATCTATCGATATAAGTCCATCAAATATGTTTCTAAGTACATCACTAAATGAAGCGACATGGCTGTGTTTGTTATTACATCTCCTGATTACACAGATGAAATTTCGCAATATCAATTAGGAGGATATATCAGCAGTAATGAAGCAATTTGGAAAATTTTTTCATTTGCCATACACGAACGTCATACCACTGTGGTCCACTTGGCTGTGCACCTCGATAATCGACAAAGGGTATATTTCACGTCAGAAAACGCAGTGCGAATAGCCTAACGTCCACCAGCGACAACGCTAACAAGTTTCTTCTCGACATACGCAAGTGATCCATTCGCAAGAAGACTGCTTTACTCAGAGATGCCTACATACTTCAAATGGAACGCATCATCAAAAAGGTTCCAACGTCGGAAACAGGGAAAGCCTGTTCTGCATACCTAAATGTATATTTAACCGACGCATTGGGACGCATTTACACAGTTCATCCGAGGAATGATGAATGTTTTTGGGATTACACACTCGCTAATGCTGTTATTTCATCTACTGCATAGAGAATTAGATCACTTTTTGCCATCATAATTTCAACATGCTGCTCTCCATCTAACCCACTTCATTTATGGAACAAATATAAAGGCGACATGGCTAAAGATATTTTGCATCAAGCGCGTATGAGAACAGTGAATCCTGATATTGAAATTAATATTGAGATCTACAACAAGGTATTGACTTCAATAGAGAATTTGTGCTTGCAAATGTCGGGAAAGATGTTGCACGAATTAGAGATGCCAGCGCCGAATCGCTCTATGCACGAAAGAGAACTGTAATACAATCGAGATGCTTCGAGTCAATCAGTGCGAACAAAAGTCCTACTTTTAAGTCAGCAGCAAAAAGCCTCAAATGACACATTGATGATAGCAGTCAACGACAACAATGGAGGAATGGTTTTTCTGGAATGGTTTTTCTGGATGCATCTGATGGAATGGGAAAAACGTTCCTAATATCACTGCTTTTGTCTTCAGTTCGCGCACAAGCCCAAATAGCGCTGGCTGTAGCTTCTTCAGGGATCGCTGCTACTTTGCTAGAAGGAGGATGAACAGCCCATTCAGCGCTTAAACTGCCACTGAATTCGCAAACAATAGATTAACCAATTTGCAACATTTCTCAAAATTCAGCAATGGCAAAAGCATTGCAGAATTGCAAAATATTCAAAATAATTATTTGGGATAAATGTACGATGGCGCATAAACGGGCATTGGAAGCACTTGAAAGAGGAGCTGGTCTCGAAAGTGTTCCCGAAAATTGGTGCGAATTATAAAAATCATGTTTGCTTGAGCGGACGAGCTAATTTGGCAGCGAAAAATAAAGATGTAGATGATTTTAACATAAAAAATAAAAGTAAAATCGCTGGCGAATTGCATTCATATAAGTGGATCGATTCAATTACCGATCCAGATGAGGTTCTCAACTACACAGTTGAACTTCCGAATTTATTGGA
Organism: Philophylla caesio; assembly: GCA_963971545.1. Classification (NCBI taxonomy): domain Eukaryota; kingdom Metazoa; phylum Arthropoda; class Insecta; order Diptera; family Tephritidae; genus Philophylla; species Philophylla caesio. Next base: position 94,097,507 of record OZ020606.1, on the reverse strand, counting down.
TTTGCTAACTCAAGATCGGTTCAGTGATAATAATGTTAAGCAATCTGAACCAACCGGAGCTAAGTAATGGATTAAGGCTCGCTGTTAAGAAGCTGATGACCAACTAAATTGAAGCAACGATAATCATTGGAAAGTTTAAAAGCGAAGATGTTCTGATTCCAAGAATACCTCTTATTCCAACAGATTTGCCATTGCATTTTAAGCGTATCCAGTTCTCTGTCCGCCTTGCACGCCTGCTATTTGATAGTACTCTTTATAAAATATTACAAAATTCAAAAAAAATTGCCTAGTTTTTAACCTTTTAATCAGGATTTTTAAAATTTGTTCCAAATAAATCAACAACAATTTTGCAGTAGCTTGAATGTTTTTCATGACAAATTGTTTCTTTTTCGCAACTTTATACATAAATAAACCTATACTTTCCTATATTATAGAAATTTCTTTAAAAAACTCAAAATTTAATTTCAAAGTTTTTAATTAGAGCTTTTAGAAAATCTAAATGGTATATCTTAACACCTTTTTAGTAATTTCATTTCTCGTATAATAAATTGCAAGTTTGATATTTGGAAAATTTTCTAAGAATTTGACTTTAAGCACTGTTTATATTAACGAAAACATTTTCGGTAGAGAAAATGCGCAAGGCCTAAAGCGTCTAAACTTATTACAAATTAGAGAAGATTAAAAAAATATATTTGTGTAATTAAATGTTTGTTTATTTTTCTTTTGGCCCAGTAAAGTTTAATTTTACAATTTATATTGAGCTCAAGGCCAGTTTATGAAAGATTTTGTGAAAAAACAACAACAGTTTTTTAATGGTAGAAATTATAGTGCTATTTCGGAAATCACCACATTTCCTCATCAGACTTCTTTTATTAAATTAATTAAATTTATTTTTCATAACCAATTTACTTTAAAAAGATTTGAATCCAAATTTTGGAAAAATTTCCAAAAATCGCTACTTGAAACTTGCAATTTATTGTTATTGAGAAAAAATTTATAAAATCTCCAAATACAAAATTAGAAATTTAGAAGAAAAATGTATAAAATAAATAATTAATTTATTAATAAGTTTGAAGCTTTGATTGATATGAGTTTCGTTGTGTAAGCCAAAGTTTTTTTTTTGTAAAAATATTTGATTCAAAATAATCTTGATATTGCAAAGAAAATCAATTTTTGAACACTTGTTTTTTACACTGGATTTTTGTGAATGCTTGTTTATTTGTTTTTGGAAATAAATTATTTATTCCTTTAGTCGCTGTTGCTTTTCTCTCTCGTTCTCGTTGTAGCACCATAAGAGATGTTAAGAAAATTTTGTAAAAAGAAAGATGTTCGAAAATATTTTAAATATTTCCACTTGCTAAAATCCGCGCAGACAACCATAAATTATTTGCCAAAGATTTTTTGAAACTGATAAGTGCTTAAGAATTATCTTCCATTGCATTTATACGTAATACTACGCACTTTGCGTTAACTTGATTTCCTAGTTTAGTCATAAATTTTCGCAAAAAGTTGTCAGCACTTGTAATTGTCAAGCGACGATTTTTCATAGTTAAAGCCATGAATAAAGGCGCTTGAAATATTGCTGGCTTCTTTGTACTTGCCACCGAAGCCATGAAAGGAAAAAGAAATGCAAAAAGAATGGAGCGCGTCACGCAAAGAAACGATTTCGTTGGTTGCCAGGGCTTAAGTTTTTTTTCCAGTTTTAGTTTAGTTTTACTTAATAAAGCTCAATTTTTTGTAAGTTTGTAATAAATCGCTACATCGTTTGATCGCGAAAACTTTTTGCACTTTTAGTTTTAGTCACTGAAAAAAGTTGTACAAATGTTTCTGTTGCATCAATGCTAAACGCCCGAATCGGTATTCGAGTGGGTTTGTATGTGGCATATCGAAGTTCGTATTCATGTTGTTTGTCATACTATTTCTGATATCATACTATAATCTGTTCAAATTTATTTTTGTATCGAGCTTATTTGTAATCGCTGAAACGTTATAAACGGTGGCTTTCATCAACTTAGAAATATTTTTTTTTTAATATTGTTCAAATTAGTATATATATATAATATTCTTCACACAAAATTCCAAATTTCAAATTTATTAAAGTTTTTATTAATTTTTAATTTTTCTCGCATTTTAAACTGTAAAATAATTTAATTTTAAGCTGGCTTCTAAGTTTTGCTAGGATCTTCATTTGAAAGTCAACTACTGCACATTACACAAATGTCTTAAAGTCAGCAGCATAAACCGTGAACGAGCAGAAGCAGCGAAACTATCCTAAAAGCGTAAACTGAATTACAAATACTGTTGTTTAAGGCTAAGACAAGTAAAATAAGTTTCAGTATAAGTTTAAAGAGTAAGCAGAGGAGACAACGGAAATCGTGTGCATGCCGGAAGCGACTTTTCTGAATTTTCTTAACATTTATCGCCTTGACGCGCTTTTGACCGTCCGTGAGTGACTTATAGTTTGCAACAACAGCGCAAAGCTATAACTGGAAAGCGTGATAAATATTATGCAACCTTACATTGTTTTTTTTTCATTTGGCATAGTTGCAATAAATTGATTTTACTACTTGTAGGTCAATCAGTGTTGTTTCTCGTAAACTGACAGCTTCCGAACTTTTTGTAAAGTTATTGCGAAAAGTTGTTTATTTTAAAATTTTATTTGGAGTGCAGTTATTCCTCTTTCAATAGTTTATATTTTCAAAGGGTCTTTAGCGACATATGAGGAAATTTAACAAGAAATAATTAAAGGTTAGAAGCCAAATACTGTTTAGAAAGCAACTTGTACTTGAACTTACACTACGGGAATATTTTATAAGGCAGTTGCTACGCAATATGTTGTATTACTTTCTAATTTATAGATGTCCGGAAGTCTTCTTACTCCAAAGTCTTCACACTCTGCGTCTTACCGAAGAATTCAATGCTTCTGATTTTATCTATAAATCAATGGGAGCGAGGTTAGGAACTCAGCATACTTTACGTTAAAAAATGTGGGAATAATTTTCAATGATGGAAGTTTGAATTACTTTATATTATTATTAACAAATAGTAAGATTACGGACAGATTGTAATAAAATGTATTAACCAAATGTTCTTTAAGTCGCTGAATACAAAAATTAAATCAATTTCCCTAAATTCAAATCGACGGTAGCGGAATTTTTTATTTTTTAACTTTTCAACCCCTAAGAACAAACCTTTGGTAACGAAGTTGTATAAAATTTAAAAAATAACAAGGCAACAAACTTCTAACCTTATATTAATAAGGGTCCTTTTACCATAGAAATGTCAAGAATTTAAGAAAAATAGTTAAAATACAGCAATCTTTTTAAGTTAAACTATTTAAGCGCCGCTAGTAAAGGACAAATTAACAAATCGAACGTGATGGAAATGATGCTATGGAAAACGCGAGACTAAAACACACTTTATGTTATGTTAGTGATATGCTATGTTATGATTTGTTATGTTCAGTTAAGTTCAGGAAAATTATCTTAACTTATGAAAGGTTATATTAAGTTATGTTAACTTAAGTTGAGTTAAGTTAAATAAAGAAAATTATTTTAAGTTGTGGAAAGTAATATTTTGGTATATAATAAATTATTTTAAGTTATGTTGAGTTATATGTTAAGTTATTTCATTTTATGTTGTTAAGTTGTGTTATGCTATATTGAACGTGGCGGAAATGGTGCACAGGATAAAGTTTTGGCAAGTCAATAAGTGCTTCCTTTATTCACGATACCTTGAACTCACCACACTGAAGCTCACCCCATTTAAACTCATGGCACCCAGATTCATGTTTCCTAAGCCCACCATATGTAACTGGTAAAGTCTTCACTCACCACACTTAGATTCTCTTTGCCTCACCGTACTTTGCAATACCTGACCCCACTTCACTGCACCCCTCGCCCCTTCACCTAAACCTATCACAACTCAGCTCACTTCATTGCACAGCTAAGCGAAGCAAATAATAAATAAAATTTATTTCTTAAACAATAATTTGATCAATTTTAAATTGTTCTAGCTAGCGTAAGCAAGAACTAATACTACAATAGAATTATGGAATGATTAAAAAAATAATCAAGAGAGGCGCACCTTATTTTTATATTCTCTATATTGTCCTTGTCACTTAGAAAAACGGAAAGCTATAAAGGTATGTGATATCTCAGCAAGGATGCATATCTTAGGCTGCAGTAATTAATCTTAGAGAAGTTAGACCAGAAACTTAGTGCACCCAGCACAATTTGACTTCCGATCTAATAAGTGCAAACATATACTTTTGCATAAGTATATTTGTAAATGTCTATACCTACTCGCACATACGCGTTTGTTCTTATCTCCTCCGTGACCCAACAAGGAGTTCAACAATGAGCAAGTCAAGTGCACTTCTATGTAAACAAAAGCTTTTAGTATCTAACCAACTAACAAGCAAATCCACTTTTCTGCTCTGTTTGCATTTTTTTTTTTTTATTCATGAAAAGCGATTGCATTTTTCTTACGCCACAAAAGTGAAGGCTTAAACTATTGATTTTCCAGCGATTTTTCATTTGTAGAAGTCAGTATGTGATCACTCCGCCAAGTTCTTAATAAATTCTGCGACTACGAGGCAATTGACAGGTTTTTAATTAATTTGTGAACTGCCGTCACCTCGACACGTCTCGCCCTAAAGGTACGAGCACTTGACACGCAAACGTGATAACGCATGCCAATGACGGTGTATGTATGTGCGCCATCGCAACGCCTCTTAATCAAACTGATTTCACAACAAGGCTACGCGGAAGTCATGCAGGCAGACAGAAGGCTTTTTGTTTAACTACAGAGTAAAAAATAGACGCACACATCCTTGAATTTTAAAGTATTGTCGAAGGATAGTACAAGGACTTTATTTTAGAAATGCTCGCATGCAATCACAAAGTAAGTGAATGCATACCTACAGTAAATTGTGTGAAGTAAAGTAAGAATAGCAAGGATTCTCGATATTGCAATCTGCCCATAAAATTAAAATTTTAAAAACTGTTCAACGCGTTTTTGCAATTATGTTGCATTAAAAAAATGTGCTATATTTGGAATAAGTTTGCCGTTTTCTATCTCCTACCTTAAACTTTGAAGATATCTTTTCTGAGAGATTTAAAAAAAACGCCAAAGAATATAAGCGCACGACTTTAACTGCATGATTTTCAATTGGTATCGGAAATTTGGCAAATGATCACACATCTCGTTAAAATTCATATCGTCCATTTATGATCAAAAGAACTCCGTTCTCATCTACCATCGTATAATAATAACATTGGAAAATATGATTTGATAACATCATATGATGATCTCATATGTATATATGTTGATGTTATATGATGTAATCACGTGATGTACCCTCTAAGTCCCTTACTCGTGACAATTTAAGATTTATTTTTTTAATTCCACCTTTTAAGTTAACATATGCTACGTAGGTACATATTTTATATAAAATATAAAACTTTCAATAAATTCATACACAACTCAAATTACGAATACATACTGCACTTATACATCTACGAGTACGTACACACATACATTGGTAAAGGTACAAGCAATTGAATTGAATTTCGGTAAAATAAAAAAGTTATTAATGAAATATCGAAAACTTTAACATTCACTCTGGCCCATTATTTACTTACTTCTACAATTTTCACATTCCAGTTAGCATTCTATGTACACACATACATACATACGAGTATATGTAAGTACGAGATCTTTTGCTTTTACCACACAGTTTGTGAAACTAATGAAATCACACAGCTAAAATATATTTCTGGCAAATGAAACTTTGTTTGTAATTAATCAAATGCAAATGAACTTCTCTACGAAATAAATTCAGAGGAGAAATTAGATTCAAAGAGCATTGTAAGAGTGCAAATTTCGAAGAAAGTTTAAAATTAAATTGTTAAAATTTATATATTTTTGTTAATTTTATAATGGCCTTTCAAGTTATTAATTATCGTTATTTATTTGTTAAAAAATTGGAGATAATGACTTGTAATGAAAGTTTCCATAATACATTTTCCTTAAACGACTTTTATCACTCGCTGAAAAATCTTTGCAAAAAATTTTTTCAACCAAGTCTTGATTCGTTAATTATATATTTACAATAGTAAATCAAAATTAAAGGCTGCTGCTAAGAAAAAAATATCTTTAGACAATATAAATTATTTGGATTGATATTAAGGAAACCGAAAAATATTTAATAAATAAAAGTAAGTAGTTAGAATACCTTGAATAATAAAAAAAATTAGTCTTGCATCATATTAATTAGGCAGAAGGATATGAATTTTACAGAATTGAAAAAATCCGAAAACTCCGTTTTAAAAGTTGTTTTTTCCTTGATAAAATTTGCTACTTCCGTTTTTTTTAGAATTTTTTCGTAATATCTCGAAAATTATGATAATTGTTAAGGTTTTTTTTTTAAAAAGGACTATTTTTGTGCAAAGTTATGGTATACTCTTTTATTGGGCTTGCGGTCAAATAATTAATTCGAAAGCTTGCACTAACGTAAATTTGTATACATAATTTTTTCATGAAAACCAATAGTGTTTACTAGGCGAACAAACGAAGAGTTGATTGGTATAAACAAATTTGCATTATATTCGAAAATATATTAAAGATAAAGGTTTTTTGTCATTTTGACCATTTTTATAGCAAAATTATGTATTATATAAAAAACTAAATTTTTATATGATTTTTTTCACAAATCAATTTACATAGTGAAACTTATATGTTTCTTTTTTGATTTACAATTGTTATCATATAAAAAATTTGGAGAAGACAGCAATTTTGTAAAAATCCAATACTTTTATGTTTTGGTTTTATATAAACATTTTCTTTATTAATACAGTTTTTTCTAATAGTGGATTCGTCTATGAGAAAACTTAAAACTACCTTAGATTTTCTGTTAAATCTTAAATTTATAGGAAGGTTATCAAGTCAGTCAAAAAGTCCAGAAAGTAAGTTTTGAAAACATTACTGCGCGTCTTGGCCAAGACGGAGCATTGGCAGAGATATTGCTCAATACTTTCCACCTCCTCCTCGTTTCGGCAACTGCGGCAAAATCATTTGATGGGTAACCCATCCTTTCCCCATGCGTGCCCATGAGGCAGTGCTCGGTTATCACCCCAACTACTAATCTGAGAGAGGAGCGGCGAACACCCAACCTAGATCAACAATAGTTATGGAGGGGATTTATATATTTTTTAAATATATTTAATTTTTTTTTAGCTTAAGGCCGATTGGAAACCAAGAAGAAAGAAGTCTGATAAGGAGATGTAGTGATCTCCGAAATAGCACTAAAACTTCTAGCGCTTTGAGTATTGTTGTTTTTTCCTAATAATGTTTTCCAAAAACCGATCGGCCTTAAGCTCAAAAATAATTAAATTAAATTGTTTTATAACCAAACAATAACAAAAATGATATATTTTGTTTATTTGTTGCAAAAAATTACATCGACAAGTGAACTTGAAAAAGGTAGTAAATAAATATTAAATGTTTGCAAAAGTAGTCGGTTTTATTTGATAACTTTCCGCTTTCAGCCTTTTTGAGAGTCACTTTGCATTTGACATATTCAGTATTTTGTATAAACTTGAATTTCATGTAATTGAATTAAAATGCACATACATACATATAAATAAATAGGCACATAACCTGATTATTTTAAGTGTTAATGAAATTAGTTGTAAACATATTCGAAATGCTTAGTAAATTTCAACATGAAGCACGTAAATGGTCTCAGTTATTACATATGTACATGTATAAATTTGTGTGCGAACACATCTGTTGAAATTTGACAAAACAACTTATCTACACTTGGTATTTGTTTGCTATCAGTTTCTATATGAAAAATTTCTTTAACAATTTTCTAACAATTAATTATAGTAATCTGTCGCTAATAAGATTATCCACACAAAAACCTGCTTAAATATTTGTGTTGTTCACGAAATTTCACAATTAATGCGTCGAAAGAAAAATCGACTAAAATCAAATACGTTGTTTTGTCAAAAGCCCGCAGATATGAATGCGTTTGTATGTATTTATTCGCAAAGCACAGCTGCATATTTCTAGTAAACGCATGCAGCCATTTACATGCACGTAAATGCCTTGCCAAAATGTATTGATGCAATATTTGAATTTTATATATAGCAGAGTAGGAGAGTTTTGCGGGAATGCTATAACCGATTTGAAATAATAATAATGTTTGGGACTTTCGACTAATTAACTGCAATTCATTGAATATCGAAGCATTTCAAATACCAATTATGAATGTGCATAGAGGAAATTTTGTACCGATATAGTACGAGTATGTGCATTTGAATGTTGGTCCATTTATCCTTTAGTATGTAAGTATATAAGGCAAATTTGAACTTGCTTATACATGCTTATGTACAATATCATAAAAATTCGGAATGAGAACAATTTCTTTTTATTTTGTAAATATTTTGAACACCTAGTAGTTTTTTATCCGGATGTTATTCATATTTTGATAAGTAGAAAAACAAAAAAAAAATTACGAAATTGAAAGCAAACAAATTACTAATAACAATTAAATTTTAAGTGTAATCACATCAAAATTGGTTCCCTTTCATGTGAAATATTAGCGAAAAGTACGAATAAATTGACAAAGCACCTGATATTCATTTATTTTGCAAATTGAAAAGACAAAAGCTGCAATGAAATCCATAGGATTGCAAATAAAGGACAATAAAAATAGTTTCACGGTGTTGGAATTGTTGCGGTAAGCTATATTTAATTTGGTTTGTTGAGCTTTGTCATGCACACAACTATTATATGTGTGTTTATATTTACCAAAGTGGTTTGTATTTGACGGCAATTTGCAATTTTTTTTTTTTTTTCAGCGAATTTATTTGGGGCAGACGTCGTGGACAGTTTGGAGAGCGTGTAAATTTGCGTTAACTTTTATTTACATGCATTAACGTTTATCTAGAGTTATTTAATCAATGAATTCCTATTTTGCTAGGAACGCAAAATGCTTCTCAAATTATATAAACGCTTGCAAAGGCAGGAGATAAAAATCGAGAGAAATATTTACAAAATTGAATATGAAATACACAAATTTGAAGAGGATGCGTCAGTAAATCGTTACGGCGCAAATAAATATTTCCGAATATATTAGTAAGTATTAGTAAGCATTAACGATAGTCGTATGAGTGACTATCGCTGTAAAATTATTTGTAGATGTGCTTTTATTTTTTGTGCGATTTTACTGAAATTAAATGTGGTACTTAAGAGAAAAAATAATTGCATGCTCGGGTTGGCATTTTTATGTAATATTTTGTTTTACTTTGTTTCGCTTAATTTGGTATCCTTCCGCATATGCTCGTAGAGAGACGTATGTACATACTTTGGAAAACAAGGAATTATCTATTTCATTGTTTTGTAAGTTTATTGACTGCGTTTAGTTCGCAGAGACTTTTTGCAACGCTCAGTCAATATGAGCGATAAAATAAGTAAATTTTTGTTTATGCAAATTAACCCAATTAGCGTCAAAAAAAAAAAAAATAATCATTCGACCATGCCATTCAATAGAGCTGTTATTCCCGACGAAACGAAGTCTTGCCGGTATGTACATGAAGTTGGCGGTTATTCTTCAATATAAACAAATATGATCATTTTAAAAAACTTTCATATTTGTAATGCAGCTTTAACAAAAAATTGCAAATCTATTTGAGTAGTTAGTTTGACTCATATTCGGACTATTTTGCGACAAAAGCGATGTGAAGTGAAGGTATAAATCAGGGTTCGAAATCATTCACTCACGTTCGTACGCGAACTCGAACGAGAACGTCTAAAAACTTTCGGTTTCGTTCACCTTCGCGAACTAGGAAAAGACAAGAAATCCAGTTCGTTCGCGTTCGTGTAAGTTAGATGGAAACTATTTTGTTATTGTTAGCATGCGTTTGTGAAAAAGAATCAAACATCGCGCGTTCATAAATGAAGCTAAGCGTTGCATCGAACCATCCACAAACATTCAATTCTGATGTTCAAATACTTATGTATGTATGTATTAGGCATGTCAATCCCGGGATGCCGTTTTTTTTTAGCTCCCGAATATCCCGGGAATTGTAGTAAATAAAGAATTTAATAGCCATTTATTTTTTAAATTTAGTACCATCCTTAAAAATTCCTTTTTCACGGGTAAAACAAATCCTTTAGAGGGTTCACAATCGACAAATAACACTTCCTTAAGGTTTTTTTTTTGTTCTTGCCATTATAAATGAGCTGAGAATATTCCACTCGAGTAGAAAATGAGCCTCATTAATATCTTAATAGAACTAACAACGAGCTGCCTGAAGTGAATAAAGCAGAAAGTCTCAAAGATAAATTGCATCAAACCACAAATGCTAGGAGAAGCTCCGCCAAACACTGACCTATTTATTGTAAGCGCCAAATTATTATTATTATTATACAATTTATTAGAAAGATGAAAAGAAATTGATAGTTTTTGCAATGAGGCGATAAAGGCGCAGCAGTGATTATTCTATACCAAATATGTATATTTGTACTTGAAGTAGAAATTATTTTGTATGTGTGTCAAATTTTACGTTTATTTCCTTTTTTTCTTGAAAATACCAATGAATACATATGTACATGATTTACAAGAAATCGTTCTTCTTTGTTATAGTTATTTATGTTATTGTGTATACATTTATAATACAACGATTACAGACGTGTTACATTTTTTGGCAAACTAAAAATTACGAATCAAAACTATGTGAAATTCGGGATCCCGGGTTGTCCCGAGAGTTCATTTTCTAATCTCGAAAATCCCGGGATCAACAAAATGCCCAAAATTGACATCCCTAGTATGTATGTTACAAAGCACATTAAACAGGTAGCAGCATTAAAGAAAATGCAACCCTGGGGTATATTTTTTGATTTGTTGTGGTCCATCACCCTTCAAAATAGATATATCAAATTTGACGAGTTTGATAATTCTAAATGTAAGCAAAATGTACGTGATTCTACATTTTGCATGAAAATACATTTATCTACAATGCAAACAGTGCAAGGCGCATCAAACTACAACGGATGCTAAGGAAACATTGCTCCTGGTCACAAAATTTGGAAAATACTCTCGTGGTATATCTTTAAATATGCAAAAAATGGTCGGAACGCACCCAACCGTTTGAAGAAAGCGGCATGCCGAAGTTCTGTTCCAATTGGATATGAAAAGAAAAATGAATGAGAAAATGCAATACATGACAAATACTTGCAGAAACTACGAATGGGTAGCTAAAACATTCTCACAGAAATATTCAAATTAAGCAAAAATAAAAGCATTGAAGTTACTTTATTCTTCATTAAATAAAGACTCATTAATTTGGAGTATATGGCCAGCAGTTGTGTTCAGTTTGGGCACTGTCATTATCTGTAATCACTTCCAACATGGACCAATTCAATCAGATAAGTTTCACAAGTTTTGAGTGAATGGCGGCGACAAACATCAAAACCAGCAAGACAGTAACCCATTTCTTCAATGCCTTTTTCAAGATCTATTACGCTTCACCATTCTATTCTAGCAATACACATATCTAAATTTGCAATATTAAATTTATCTTATATTTTTCACAATAGACAAAATAAAAGGCTCCTAAAAATATCCCATCTTGAATATACAGAAATAAGTTTAAACAAATTACATAATACAAAATGTTTGCCCGACCATACATACATACATACATATATACGTATTTAATTTGTCAAAGAAAACCCATTTTTATGCAGTTTTGTTGCCCATTCAATTCATAGAAAAAATTTGTAAAAAGCTAATAAAAAAGATTTTTGAAAACTAAATTGCATGAGTCAGCCTCTACATAATTTCTGCCACTCAAATATTCTTTTCCGAATTTGAGCCACAATGCAATATAAAAAAAATACAAAAATATGGAAAATTTGAAATCGCAACCATCAACAACTCTGTTTCATTATCCCACCCTTTATGGAAGAAACGCAAGATTACCAGGTATAACACTTTCACAAGAATTGATAAGAAAGAATGAAAAAAGATACACACTTCCCAAAACCAATTGGTTAGTTGATGTGTTTGAATAAAATTAACAAACAATAACAATTCGTATTACTCTTTTATTTCAGAAAAAGAAATGTAAAGGAAAAGTAAACAATAAAACTAAAAACAGATACTTATGTACCTACAACTGACAACTTCTTGAGTATTACTACATATATGTATTATCGTTCGCCTTGCGTCATCGGCATTCGTTATATAAATCGAAATTCTAATTAAGCACTAGTATTAAGTGAAACTGAAGGAAAGATGTAGACATAGAACTTTCCTCCATTACCTCCAAACGACTCTATACCACAAATTCGAAATCTGATCATTTTCATATAAATGTTACACTTACCACACACGAGGCAACCCTTGAAGCAACCAGAGCAAGTTATTTAGTCCCTTGTGTCGTGTGAAGCATTGTCGCTGATTGAAATCCGCTGGCCCCATGTGGATATGCAGTTGTCTTTTGGTGTGTACCACCTCAGTATGTTGCTTCAACGGCTGCCTCGTGGGTAATCAGCATTACTATTAAAACTTTTTAAACATAATTTGTCACATATATGAGCATACATACTTATTCACTATAATAAAAATCCTAACTTTTAACAAATATCTTGGCTTGAGCCGTTTCGTAACGTTCTGAATCTACGAGTATGATATTCTAGCTGATGTTACGAAAGACATGACTCACAGAGACAAGTAAGCTTGCTAGTCGCTGTAAAAGTGTTGAAGAACTGACTTCAAGAAGTTTGAAGTTGAATTCAATGTAATATAATTTCTTAATACTTCCTCCTTTTCCACTTCAAAACGAAGGATTGTTGAGAAAAAATATATTTTAAATGCAATCCCGGTAGTGTTAGATTTTCAGCGAAATCGACCACTGCAGACCTGACGGCTGTAAAAAGTAAAAGTATAAAAACACTCTGGTACGACACAGGTTTGCTTACTATTTACTCTTCTATATCTTAACCTTCTACTATGTCTGTCATCATATCCGATTGTGGTAATAACGTCCCTAAAGACTACAGATGATTGTGCATTGTTTGCAGAACTTCGCATAATTTTTCGTTTTTTATGCTGATAACACTTCGCATACAACCAATCTTATCGGCCTTCTCAACTATGTGTCAAACAACCAACCACCAATGGCTATTGACGTGGTGAAGTGATTCACGGTATGCGCACTAAAAAAGCTGATCATTGTGGAGTGTGCGTAAATGCATTTTGATATAAAATTTTAAATCAGCCCTATTAAATTAATATTTTACAAGGCAACTGACGACCAGCTGTAATGCAGTGCATATACATTATTAAACCTACTTTGAACCCTATATTTAAGTTACGTAAACATGGAAAAATATAATTTACTTAGACTATAAATCAAAGTTTCAGTTCAACTCCAACTGAAACTTTTAACAATTACTTAAAAAATTATTATGTATGTATACTCGTATTGTCTACATCCCATTCCTTTTTCAGAAATGTTTCATACTTTCAACAAAAATGCAAGAGGTTGACCTCGTATTATTATATCAAATTCAGTTTAATTTCGTTAAATTTTTCAAGAACAAAAACCACCAATATAAAATTTCACATGATAACATTAAGGAGGTTGTGAATACCCCTCATAGCCTTTACATAAAACAATGTAAAAGCATTGCTATTTGTACCACTGCAAGTGAAATGTCACCTATGAAAACTCCCTACAAATACAGACTAATGTACACCATCTGCTACCTTTATAAAGAACTACGAAGTCATCATACCAACCCGACATGAGTGGTACGTAAGACCATCTAAGACCTTATAAGGCCATCAACACTCATGGATCCAAACTCAACGGGAAACTCGGAGGCGGTGTCTTCGCCCCAGAACAAAAACTTGAAACATCATTCCAGCTCCCAGATCACTGTAGCATCTACCATTCGGAAGTGCTGGCCATCCACGATGCAACGCAAAAATCCGAAGGAGAGCAAACATCTTTTCTGACAGCCAAGCTGCCTTGAAAGCGATAGATTCATGTATGGTTCATACAAAGTCTCTCACGGAATGCCGCATATTTCTAAACGGGATGGCTCAGAATTATAGGTGTACATGCAAAAAGATTAGGAGTGAATGCTCCGGAGTACCGTCGCAGATGCGCCAGTGTCGAAAAATAAGAAAATGTTGAGCACCTACTATGCCACTGTCCAGCCCTAAGCAGAAGAAGACTTCGCACGCTTGGCAGACTAACTCTGCAAAGCCTCGCGGAGATAGCGTTAATTAACTCAAAAGTACTGTCAAAGTTTATCACGTCAACTAAATGGTTTGAGCCCGAGGGCCACTCTGGGCCTAAGTTCAAGAGTGGGTTTCTCGCCTCAGCCATTTCAACCTAACCTAATCTAGTAAGAAATTGATACTAACTATGCATGAACCAATTATTATTTCGTTCATGCTAACTATGTTTATCATTCACAGAACTTGTAATGTATGTATGTATGTGGCAAAAAAAGTGGGTCACACCCGCAAGCATGCCACTCACAAAATATTTAATATTCCAAAATACTTATAGTAATCGTACAAACTCGCATTTCACATAACACGAATATTTATGTAACATATATTGGTTTAATATTAAAATTCAATTATTAAAGCGGATCTCCAAAACGCTTAAAGTCAAAATTTTCAAGCATAATTTAAGGCTTAGTTCTGGTAATATTGACAATAGTCAAGCGTGTGAATTTACAGCTCGATATTTAAGAAAAAATAGAAAAACAATCACTAACAATTTGCTTATAACTCATTTGCCAAAACAAAAAAAAACAAAAAATAGGGTGAGTCAAGGAAGAGTCAAAGGATTTATTATTAAGAGAGATCTAATGAAATTGCAACAGCACAAAGAAAAATGATTCCCTCGAAGAAATGAAGATAAAAGCGATTCGTAGCAAATAACTTTTGTTTAATGTAATTTGTCGGCGTTTGTAGTTGGAGAAGAAAATATTGCTAAAGAGATATATATACTTGTGTACTTATATAACCCACACATATGTATGTATGTATATTTAACTTGCATCTAGATAAAGCGAAAATCGCCTCTCTCTCTAATGACACTCACTCGACTTTGCATGCTGGCGGTGAAAAGATGGCAAAAGATTCTAAGCAACTAACTGCGAACAGGAAATTAGAATAATTCATTTATTAAGAAATAACTATGAGAAGGAAGCGAATTTGCGGCAGCAGCATATTATATATATTCACACATACATGGAATTCTCAGCTATAAAGGATATTAATACTTTAGTTACTTACGAAGGAAAGCGTGCAATTTATAACTGCTAACATAAATTTATTCCGGCCTTATTACTTCGTCGAGTGTTTCAGACTTTATGTATTCACTTCGCTGTATTATTAACTACTCGTATTATTATTATCACTGTGTGTGTGTGTGTGTATGTGCTCACTTCAAAGTGAAATGTAAAAGTGATCACTGCTGTAGCGCAAAAGCCAACTAAACAAATTCGCTGGGAAAAGAATACTTATGAACTTAAACGAGTATACATATATACATATGTGTGTAAATAAAGGTATTTATAATAATAAAAAAAGTGCTCATTTTGGGGGCAATTGTTATGCAAATGTTGAGTTCACTTCTAAAAAATACTTCTCTAGACATACATAGAGCGCCGCTAACTTTTATTTAACAAATACATGTTTAACCAACTCATATATGATTGCATGTGTGTGTGTGTGTGTGTGTGTGTGTACGTGAGATTAATGTTTGTATGTTGCAACTTAACCGCTTAAGATGTTCAACAAGAAAACTTTTCTACATTTGGGTTTCAGTTGTATGCTCATTAAAAATTGCATAACCTACATTTCGTTCTTCCTTCCGCTACTTGGGCACGCACAATATGTCCAAATATGTACATGCAATAGCATGTGCAAGGACTTAGAAAAACATTTTCATATTGGTATTAGCTACTCCAGGCTTAATATTAGTGCATACTTTTTTTTCAAAATTTTTTAACTGCAATGCTTTAAAACAGATGTAAGAAGAAAAATCACTACAAAGTAGCTGAAGAAATCATTGAAAAAAAAATGTGCCTATATTTCTTTTGTGTTAATAGATATTATGGTCCTATTCTGAAGACTATTACAAACCTCATTCCGTTGAATTAACTAACGCGCCTAAAATTCTGCTAAAAAACTCAATTTAAAATCATCAATCAATAGCAACTGTCGTTGTTGTTGTTATGATCTACTGAGTGGATGACAACGAAGATCCGATATTTGTATTCTTTTTGCGCAATATTTTTTAAAATTGTTAAGAAATGAAGTGTGAGAAAAGGACGTTTATTGTATAGAAAGTTTAATATTTGGCACTTCTAATTTTTTTAAATTAATTTTTTTTTACATACTGAATTAAATTATAAAAATGTTAGAAATCATAGGTAGGTCAAAAATCGAGTTTATTTTATTTTTACAGTCAGGCTTGTTATGGCATGAACCCAAAAATAAAAAACTATAGAAATGTGCCATTGGTAAAAAACTGTTTAGTGGGAAATTTCGAAAATTGTTAGTTTTTAAACATTTTTGATTTTTTAGTGGAACTTTTTTTTAGGTAAAAGTAAGATAAATAAAAACATAAATAAACATATCTGGGAAATCATTGTGTATATGTGAAATTGGCAGGCAAAAAAAAATTTAAAAGTATAAAATCGCTTAAATGTCTTTAAAAACACATTATGTATCTTTCACATAAATACTCACAAATCGAAATATTTGGGAAACTACATCGAGATTAAAACAATATAATTATCCGTTTTTAGGTTTTCTCTCTGAGGTCAGAATTTTCTAAAAGGATTTCGAAATTTTTTTGAACTTGTATAAGTAAAAGAAATTATTTAAACCATTTTGAGGGAAATATGAAATACAGATATGTGTTCACCCCGTTCGCCCATGTGACAATTATTACCACTTTCGTCAAAAAGCTCTGCCCACAACTTCGAATTTTCTGAAGTTCGTGAGAGAGCCGATGATCTGGTTTCTCTAAGCGATCCTGACAGGCGAAAGACGGTGGTAAGTTGAGTTCCAGAATACATTAAAATAAAACATTGCAGAATATATTAAAATAAACCATTTTCTAATACAATTTGTATGCTTTTTTATTTTCAAGCCCTTTGGAAAGCCAGCCCTTTCAATTTCCCTAGCTCATCATTTAAAATTATTTTCGGATAAAGATCCCCACCGATAAACAAGTCAATTTGTTGACTCTTGAAGAAATTATTGTCTGCCAATGGTAAATCAGGAAGCGTTTTTAAGATTTCTTCATATGCGTATTATGTAAAAGAGAAAATTCTACAGAACTGAAATTCCCCAATCGGCCAATTAATAATGCATATGCGTTTAAAATGTTTTAGGAGGTATTTTCGAAAAATCTACGTTAAACACAAATATGCACGGTCTTTAGTTAGAGATTGAAATACATTGAATAACAGGGCATGAATCACGCAAGACGATAACCGTCTGACGATATCCTGTTGATAATTGTCTTGATTCCTGGAAGCGGAAAAATGCTTGATCGTTAGTTCGATATCGCGTAAACAATTTGAAAATTGCTTCACGTAACAGTTTGAAATGCCGATTTAACGACTTTGTACGATAGCAAATACAGTATCGCTTCAGACAAAATATATAATTTTATTCAAAATGTTTCGAAGATCTGTCGCTATTTTTTTAAATGAAAGTGAAAGAGCACACTTGGACAAAATTCGCCAGCGACGGACTTTAAGTGATAGCTCTAATCCTTTGTCGCTCTCCGAAAAAAGATATGGAAAATAATATTTTATCTTGTATGTAACCTTTATTTATATATATCTTTTAAGCATCGTTCAACGATTTCGTTTGTCCCGAGAGGAATTTTCCAATGTGCTTAGGATAATAGCTGAAGATAAAGGTAGTCAGTCAACTTACATTTCGCCAATTTTAAGATTATGTGCGACTTTGGATGTTCCTGGTGGAGGAGGCTACCAATGGCTGAGAGGAAAAGACTCCCACGTTTCTGTGGCTCAAAGTACCCTCTCAAGGTTCAATTAGAGGTGCCATAACCATAACCATAGAAAACAGCTGATCCAACCAACCTTATGGGTTACACTGTAATCGATTAGTGGTGCCATACCATAACGCCATAACCATAACCATAACCATAGCGACCAACTGAATTTTAGTTTTTGCCGTAACCATAAACAAATGATTGCTGATTCGCCTTGTTTATTGTGATATTTTTGTTCTTCGTGTGCAGTTTATTTTGTTTTGATGAGTTTTAATTTATATTTTGCGTCCCCGTTTTACATACTTTACTAAATTTTTATTTACTTTCAGTTTATTGCAAATATCAGCTGTTTATGGTTATGGCACCACTAATCGATTGCTTAAATATGGTTATGGTTATGACTACGATTATGGTTATGGCGTTATGGTATGGTACCTCTAATTGAACCTTCAGGAATAGTCACCGAGACTACTAAGAGGCTAAAAATGATTTTATGTCCTCTATGGATTCAGTGGAACGTCGGCAATGCTGATGAAAGAGCAATAATTAAAAAGTGCTTTTACCGAAAGTATGGAATTCCAGGCGGTGAGATAGATAAATGTATAACTTTTCTGAACAAAAAATAATTTATTATCAGTTATCGGCTGTGTAGATGGTACACACCTTTGCTTCGAAAGGTAAAGACAAAACGAAGAAATTTTTGTTTTAATAGGAAAGGAAAGAATATTGATGGAAGAGCGGAAAGTAAGTAGATACGATCCGAAAAAAATTGCAGTATTTGCGAATGTATGTTCTGGATTACACAACATACGAATACTCAATTTTATCGATATAGATATTCCATAAACTATTTTCCAAGTATACTTATCCTTCGCCATGAGCTCATTGATTTGTTGGGAAGTCTGCAAGCATTCAACCTTTTCGTCAGTTCGGTCCATAACTTATTTAGTTCGGGTTTACCTTGAGACGTCGTTGGAGCATAGTTTTTGCCAATTCCGGATGCTCGTCCATGAAGCTGGTCATCACTTCAACCTGTGCTGGTGTAACCGACCTACATACATATATTATAAATTATTTTGCAATTAATTTAAATAGCTCTAAATTGAAGTAATTATCTACTTAGGTACATATTTCTTTTTGATGTAATTACTTACATATTTATTTTCTTACATATTTCAGACATTCAATCTGTTGAACAAATGACGATAGTCGACACGTTAGGCGATACGATAGTTACGCACATGTGTACATGAAGCGGTGTTTTGACGAGATCGCTTTTGTAGTATCGTTTGAGCGACTATCGTTTGAAAGTTACGTGATGAATGCCCAGGTCATTTTCAAAACGAACTCTTCCTTGAACTCAAAAAATTTGTTATTTCAATTTCATACACTTTTTTTTTACTTTTAATGCATACACATATCCTTTATGGCTCACAAGTTTTTAATATTTATTTAAATAGTCATACCCTTGAAATTTATAAGTCTTTAAAAACAACTGAGAGATAAGAACTAGCAGTTTCCCTATATATGTGTTATATAAATATATTGACTTTTTGTGTGTTTTGAAATTTTTTGGACAAATTTCAAGTGGCGTGATGATAATTTAAAGATAAAATTCTTTTCATTCGCCTAATTTATAATTTATTCACTTCAATCAAAATTATTAAATGCATCTTCCAATTAACCTAATTTACAATTGATTGCTAAGAAATTTGTCTGTGAAACGCTTTTAGTGATACGCGTATACTCTATCACACAAATTGTACTTACTCATTTGTAGAAATGTATGTTTGAATGAACTTCTACACAAGTACATATGTATGTATACATTTCGTTAAGGAGCAATCGGGATGACGTGGCAAATTAATTAGAAGCCTGTCAATAGTTTCACAGCCACAAAGCGTACGCTTGCTATTAATTTTACAACGCTCTCTCCTGAGTGGCAATGCATGGTAGTGATGGCAATTTAATTTATCCATTCTTTTTCGAGTGAATACTTGAATGCCAATAGTGCAGCGGCGCACATAGCCAACTTAAAGTGCCTTGTGGATGGAGTGTCAGCTGACTTGTTTTGTTTGGTTAACTGCAGCGCCCGGCAATACTTTATCCTGACAAAAGCAAAAAAATAAAAAATAAAAAAAATAGTTTTGCCGTTGACAGACTATGAACTCTTTGATAGGTCAAGAAGTTGCACCAAGTAGTGGAACTTTGTGTGGTGATACTTAGTAAAACGAAAGAAGCTGTGCTTGAAAATATACATACATACATACAAATGTATTTTCATATACAGCGGTGTTAAGAAAAATTGTACTAAAACTCACAATGATATTGCCAGCATTGGCTAATTGTTTATTGATCTTTCACAATTTTCATTTAAAATAAAGGAAAATCAATAACAAAAACCGTTCAACTTCAGCTGTTGCACAAAGTTCACCACGATTCAATCAAATTGTAAAGGTTTTTCTAAAACTTCTGAAGCTTTAAAAAAAATTGAGTACGCAGTTTTAAAGCCCATTCAGTTTTAGTATAATAGAGCGCAAGTCTCATTTGCATGAAAATAACCGTTCATTTTAGAATAATTTTTTGGGAAATGGAAAAAATGCGCAACACCCACAGCAAACAATTTTTGTTTAACCAACGGTAATTTAAATAAAATTAACGGCAATTTAATTCAATCCAGTTTTAAAATTTTTTAAAATTTGTTTAGTTTTCTAATTGTTTTATATTGAAAATTTTTTCTATGAAATTGACTGGTCACGTATCTGGTAACGGTTGTGCGATACACAGATTTAAAATGGCGGATAGAGAAGTATGTATTATATTTCATGAAAAGGTTATGTTAAGTTTGGTCCCACGTTTGTAAGTACCAGATGGCCGCTGTGGTCGAGTTGGTAGCGGTGCGTGCTATAACTTGATATGCCGGTGAGTTCGAGGTTCGAATCTCAGTCCGGGCAAGCAAAATCTTAATAATAGAAAAAGTTTTTTCTAATAGCGGTCACCCCTCGGCAGGCAATGGCAAACCTCCGAGGGTATTTCTGCCATGAAAAGCTTTTCATTAAATACATCTACCGTTCGGAGTCGGCACAAAACTGTAGGTCCCTCCATTTGTGGTAGAATATAAAGACGCACACCACAAATGGTAGGAGAAGCTCGGTCAAACACTGAGCTATAAAGTGTATGCGCCAAAATTATATATATATATAGATGGAGAAAAGATAGACCCATCCAAAAGTATACCTAAATGAACAGGATGATGAGCTGAGCCAATTTATATTCAAGTTTTTTAAACTTAAAACTCGTTTTAAAGGAGTTGCAAATATCAACATGAATTCGACAGACACTACACTCAAAAAGTAGACAAAAAATACTGTCGTTTTAAATTCCCCTTAATTCCAAACTAAAGACGTGTTTAAAAACCTCAAATCAGCTGTCCATTTAATTAAGTTTGACAGTGAAATTGAATTTTTACCTCCTCCGTAATCTACTCGCTTCTAAATTTAATTAAAACCTAAATGCCTAACCTACATTCTCTAGTTGAAACAACAGCGGTTGCTTGCTGAACACATAACGAATACTCGTATATACGATGTATGTATGTATGTATGTATGTATGCAAGTATGTACGAAGGTGTTTACTAACCCCAACAAATGTTTGCATGCGCTCAAAGAACTGGTGTCTCTTCCAGTAATGAAAATAAGTACATAAGTATGTTTGTATGTTTGCTGTTGTCACATCACCGCACTTTGAAAAGTATTTACATACATCTGAAAACTTAGACTCCATACGACTGTTAGGTGTTTCTTAAGGAAGCACGACCAACTTCCGTTTGCTTCCAGCAATTTCATATAAATTCACGCAACTAAAAGTGCGGCGGATAAATGTATTTTTTGTATGCTATTATGTAGAAATTTAGGAAGCGAAATACACGCACGCTTCAAGTTAAACAACAATTAAAATGGAGCTTTTACCAAAATGCAGTGAGAAAGTGTACTCTGCAAACATTAGATTATAAGCTGAAATATGGCAGGGAATTCGGTTTCGAAATTAAGAAATATTAAATTAGAACTGGTTTAATTTTTTATTTTCAAATGCACTAATATTTCAGCATGTATTTGAGTCAAGGAAGGAAACAAATATTTTTTATTATACTCAATTCAAAATCAATTATTTGGTTTTATATGGAAGGAACTACTCCTATAAACAGAACTTTTAGGAAACCCAGGAGGAAAGACTGGGAGAGATTTAAACTCACGCTGTAGCTCAAGCTATACTAAAGATCCACCCCGAAAGAGGATATAAGTGGAATAAGCCAAAGAATCTGAAAAGTGGCGGGAATGATCTGCGCAGACCCAAGGCACTATTAACCTCAACAAGAACAGAGCAGGAAGCTCTCTGAAAATTATACTGTAACAATCTACCAAGCCTCAAACATTCCAAATCTCTTTGGGTATTTACAACCAAACAAGACTGAGAGAATGCATGAGCTTATGAGAATGATCAAAGGGATTCCTACAGGACACTGTTGGCTGAATTATAACAGCAAAAGATGTCCTGCAGCAGTATCCCGCATTAATGCATATACGCAAAAAATGACTAGGCGTATATCTAATTACGGACGGCGGGAGAGCTTCCAGAGACTTAGGTTCGATACCATCACTTCTCCAGGAAGTTGGACTAAATGAAATTATTTAATCAAACTAGAGGACGCAATTGATCTTAAAGTCGTGTGCTAGCTCCCGAACAATAATTCAAAATCAACATTTAAGCATCGTAAAGTCGTAAAATCTACTACTTTGTATAATGCCCTGAATTTAAAAGTTAATGCTGTACTGACAACTGAGATTTTGGCGAGTTCAATAAAAAAGCACGGCAGTCGCTCCAGGATGTTATTCCGTGTAAAGGAGTCCATTCTATGTACAGCGCTTCTCGCAAACATTTCAAAAACCACAGATTCTGTGAATTAAGGGGGGAGTAGGGTTACTCGTGGAAAACATGGCCCAATGGTATGCATTTTTTTTTATGAAACAGTTCAAATCTATTTTTAAAAAACAACATTTGAAGAATATTCTGTTAAATTTTCATGGAGAAATTTTTAAAAATACGGCAATGACAGCATATACCATGGAGCGTCTCGGAAAAAATTTAAATTGCGGTGCCCCTCATCATTCGAAATAAAAGAAACAAAATTATATCGTTAGATAATCGCTTTGCCCAGATAACGCTGGGGGGTTTTTCGAAGTTAAAATTTTTAATTTTTTGGGAACAATTTGAAGGGAAAACCCGGATTTTTTGCGAAAAAATGTGTTAATTTGATATTGTAAAATGAAGAATATTAACGAATTTGAATGAAAACTCTCCAGCGTTACCTCGTAAGTTATGTATAGAAAAAGTGTTCAAAATTTCAAACCGATCGGTGTAGTAGTTTTAAAGTTATGAGAGGCGCCGTCTTTGAAAACGTGAGTCGTGTGAAAAACGCTTTAAAGTTTTGAACACCAGTTTTTCAGTGCTGGTTTAAATCCATTTTAAACTAAGTTTAGTTAAACTCAGTATAAATTTAAACTTAGTTTCCTTGCGCTTAATTAAATTTGTTGCAAATAAAACGAAGTAGTCAGCAAAGAGCTGATAAATTAAATTAAATTTAACCGTGCGCGAACGGCCGTTTAAACTTTGTTTAAACTCCGTTTAAAGTTGACTGATAAACTGCATACTGAGTTTTAACTTAGTTTAAACGACAAACAGTGTTCAACTCGGACTGAAAAACTGGCCCTTAGTAGTTAACAGTAGCGCGCTCGAGTCAGGTAGAAAAATCCGAAATTTAGACACAACATTCTTGAGATATTATGCATTCATTTAAGATAAAGTCAAAAAAATCGAAAAAAAAATTTTAAAACCCTACTCCCCCCTTAAGTACATTTAACTTATAACGCTTTCATTGGATTTGCATATTTTTGGCGAAGACGTTGATAATTTCAACATAATTTTAGAGATGTTTATATGTTTCTCATTACTGTTTGAGAATTTATTAAATGGTCACATTCATACAGACATACGAGTATATGTGTACGTATATAGTACATATGTACATATACATATACACATTTTTTTACAATATAGTATTTTTTTCAGGCTTAAAATTAATACGTAAATTTTTATTTGCACAAATGTTTATTCGATTTTACTTCACTCTATTTTTACATGCATCTCCGTCGCTTTTTGTAGCGTGTTCCAGCCTATTAATTTTTTGTGCAATTTCATGAATTTCACGTTGCAATCTATTCTCCTCAACCTGAAGGTCTTCAAAAAATTCTCGCAATTTTTTTGTTTGCTGTCGGAAAGAAAAGGGTTTATTACGGTTTAAGCTAAATACGTTTCTAAACAAACCTCTTTGGCCATAGCGAATCGATCGGCACCTCCTTTCTTCTCTGTAATTTTACGCCTAATTTTGTAAATTTTTAATTATTATTTTCTTAGAAATGGAAATGCTTAGAAACTCACTGTAGCGTAGACAAGACGGATAATCGTCGGCGATTTTTCAAAACTTGTTGTGATGCTGAGAACATTGTTTACGAAATGAGATGCTTTAATTTATTTGGGAAAAAATATACAATTTTTTAAAATGTGAGCAAATAAGTATGTATGTACAAATGTGTGTATATAAAGTCTCCGATATAAATAAAATTCAATTACAATTTTTTTTCAAAAAAATATTATAATGACATGTTCATAAAAGACGAAACAAGTGCGCAAGGCGAATTTATCAAGGTGGTGGTAAGCGTATATCAAGGCGAATTGATGTAAGGTGGTAGCGATTCTATAAATGCAAACCTTTAAACTATTAGAGTCACCGCAAAAATTTATTGTGAACCATATCTTGAAATTTCCTGTAGTTAAAGGGAACAATTTATTATTTGCAACTAAACAATTAATCTTGACAACCAACCACCAATCAGCTGAATGATTATCACCATCTTTAATGAATTCGCCTTGGCGTATATAAGTAAAAGGCCTCCATGTATTTTGTTTTTGCTTTGCTGGGCTGAATGTCAAATTTTTGTTGCTGATTTACATCGCCAGCCAATCAGAACGAAGCCCTTTGACGTACAGTCCAGCAAAGCAAAAAAAAGCGAAAAAATCAGCTGGCTCCTTAACACCACCTTGTTAAATTCGCCTTGCAAGTGCGCATTTTTAATTTAAAACCAAGGCTATTTCAGTAAGGTGTTGTAGAGGAAAGTTGCATTCAATAAGGTGGTATCGGTATAGCCGAAACGTTGATAAGATGCTTTTTTTGGGCTGAATTTCATTTTAGGGCCTCAAATGATTTGTTATGAGTTTGCAAGTGCGTCGACCAAAAAGAGGTCACAATTCAGGTTGCAGTGTATATGGTCCATTTTAATAATAAAAAACTAATAATAAACTTCATTTGTAAAGGTTTTGAAGATCTTTGTTATCTTCATCCAATTATTTGAGTTGAGAGTTTTCGGGACTTTAATAATTTAAAATATATGTCAATCATGATTAGATATATATTAAACATCTATATATGTATATATATATAAAATACTCTAAAATTTGTTAATAAAACTTAAACTACTTAAAACATATTTTTGGATTGCAAATGTTTAAAGAATTTTTGGTATTAACTAATTTATTTTTTAAATAAAAAAATGCAATCTCAACCAAATACCGCTTCAATTATAATTTTTTTTGTGCCAAATCTTTATTAAATTTTATTTCTATGAATAGCTTAAAAAAATCAAAAAAATAATATAAATAATAAGTGACAAAACTACCAAATACATTTTTTTTATTGAATCTCCGCGTATTTTATATGGAATGAGTTTTATTTTGATCAGAAAATTTAATTTAAATTTGATTAAATTAATAACGAAGAATAAATCAGCAAAAATATGTATGTAAGTGCGTAAAGTAGTTCATGTCATAGTAAATAATCTCAAGAATTTCAACAAAACTTTGAAAGGACGATCATGGCACTTTAGGCGCTTGGCAATATCATCTTTCAAGCATTTTGGAATATATGTTTGTATACCCACAATTTGAAAGCGGTAGAAATTATAGTACTATTTTGGAAAACACCACATTTCCTGATCATATTTCTTTCTTCTTTATTTCTGCTAGTAACTACAAAGGTTAAGATTGGACTTAAGCTCAAAAATTATTGAATAAAAACCTTTTAATTTAACAAATGCTCTTTTATGATGAAGTACAGAGTACAAAGTACATTTCATTTCATTTCATTTATTATTGAAAACATTAGTACACTAAGATAATAAGATCTTTTCTAGTACAACAAGATAAAATAACCTGTACATTTTTAGAACTTAGTATTATAGAATTTTCACCTTAAGATTAACATTAAGTAAACTTAACGAATTAAACTAGTAACTACAGAAATAATCAAGAAAATAATTACATAGGGATTTGAAACAAATAATAGTAAAGATAGATAGATGGTCAGTCTGTCCTATTGTAGGTCACTAAAATAATTAAAGATGGATTTCCTAAAGTTGCTTTTGATGTGTATAAAAAGAAATTTTAAAATTTGCAATAAGAAATAAAAATTATTTTCTATTAAGTTTTATTCACAAAAAATTTACAAACAACTGCAGCAAAAATACATAAATTAAAAGTAAATTCGGCAACAACGCTAAGGAAGCTATCCGCGTATTGCCTTGTTTTGTCGCAATTTTAATTTGGAGTCCACCTGCAATTGCATTATTTGTATTTCAAGCTGACGTAATTTATTTTCAATTTCAATTTCTTCCTTTTGAAACTTTTCGAAGATATCCAACAAAACGGCTCTTATCTGTGAAATTATCAAATTCATTTAACAAAATCTTGTTAGTATATTTTTCAGAAAAGATTTGGATAACAGACACCTACACTTCTTTCATCTATTTTTCTCTTACGATTCCATATACGACGTCTTAGTGTAACATAGAAAAAGAAAATATATTTTATTATTACAAT
Organism: Philophylla caesio; assembly: GCA_963971545.1. NCBI lineage: Eukaryota > Metazoa > Arthropoda > Insecta > Diptera > Tephritidae > Philophylla > Philophylla caesio. The sequence continues at coordinate 94,070,438 of OZ020606.1, read as the reverse complement.
TGCAAGATTTCGAAAAAAAAACACCTCTTACGAACCGCAAATTATTTATTATTGCTACTCTGCGCCGATTCTGCATTGCAAAACTCATATTTGAAAAGCACAGTTTTTTATTAATGAAAACCACCAATTTGGGTACTACTTTATTTACTTTATACTTTCAAGATGTGTGCTGTAATTTTTACACCAAAATTTAGTTCTTCAATAAAAATGTTATAATTTTGAATAATGTTGCTTGCTTTTCGTGAGAAATGAAATAAAATGTTAACTAAAAGTAACTCAGATCCTTTTTCTAAACCAAAAATTCTGTTTGACAATTTGTTCAAATATCAAGGACTGCTTTTCAAATATATGTTTAACATGCGTATTAAGATATTCGTTCCAAATCAAATAAGGGTGATAACAAAACAAGCATAAAGCTTTATGACTTGTCATTGAAAACGGTGAGAATTGCCCAACCCCTTAATTTCAGGAACCGGCGATGTAAATATAAATTCTTCTTGATGCCATGTACAATTACTTATTTATAGTTTGAATTAAAATATAAGAGCCTGTTGATTTATTTCTTAATTGTTTCGTTGTGCAAATAAATAATACAAAAAGCTACGTTCCTTTGGGATAAGTAATAAATATATTAAGAAAACTTAGCATAAAGCTGAGACGAGTAATTTAAATCTTATTTATGATTTGGTGAACTGAGGTGACGTGGGAAAATTTTTACATTTAGTATATTTAGGCGTGTTGAATTAAAGTGCGGTGAGTTTGTGTTATGGGAAATTTGGAGTATGTTCCGTTGGCCGATGAAGGCGTATATATCGTACACCTGGTTGCTTTCTTAGCTTTCGTCTTTCTAACCTGATGATGGCAATCGACAAGGCCACAAAACTGGTAAAGTCATATCATACATCATCACAAAGTTCATATTTTCATTTTGACTGACAGTCAGGCAACAATAAAACACCTGAGTCCTTGGGCTTGGCCAAAGGTGATATGAGTTCCCATTCATTGGGATATAAAAGGAAATTTTAAGGCTAATAAACTCTCACAACAACTCGGCCGAAGGAAATAAGTGTTGAAAAAAAAATCTTTACAAACGTGCGAATTATATATTTCCGATAAGAAGAGATTACTTCAAAAACTTTGGCTAGGATTTAGTTTAGCATCCCCGGAATTGGAAAACAAGGGCGTGGAGGGGGAGGTGGGGTAGAGGCGGAACTCCTGATCACAAATATATAGTTTTTAGCTGCCGCTGACTTATAGTTTTCTAGATATTAATACTTAAAGTTGAAAAAATGCACACTTTTATATTGGTTATTCCACTGAATATTACACTATATACACTTAACTACCGTTTGTAAAATGAAAATAATTATCATTTCCGAGCCCGCACAATTAAGAAAATTAATATTTAATTTTTTTATTAATAAAAATTAAATAAATAAAAATAACCTAATTGCATTCACGCAAAATATTCGGCACAAACATTAGATGAGTGTGTTGCCATATTTGTGATGTGCATAAAATACGAAAAATATGTCTTCTTAATATATTATTTTATACTGACTTTTTGTGAAATTTTTTAATAAAAAATCGCGCGATTTTTTATTACAAATTTTCGCCGGCTCGGAAATGTTAATTATTTTCATTTTACAAACGGTAGTTAAGTGTATATAGTGTAATATTCAGTGGAATAACCGATATAAAAGTGTGCATTTTTTCAACTTTAAGTATTAATATATCGAAAACTATAAGTCAGCGGCAGCTAAAAACTATATATTTGTGATCACCCCCTTGTTTTCCAATTCCGGGGATGCTAAACTAAAGTTTTCCCAAAACTTTTTTTGAAGAACATTAATCAAGGCGCTGTGAGGTCAGTAACAAAATGCTGAATTCGTAAGAGCAAAAATTAAATTAATGTACTAAAATTTTGTTGTTTACGCTCTAACTTCACCTTATTAAATGTGCCTTGGCATGAACTCTGAAATTTAAAAGTAGAGAAATTATGAAATTGTTAAAACATCAATCATTTTTGAAATTAAGGAAATATACAAAAACATAACAAATTTTAAAAGCACACAAAAAAAAGGAAAAACAAAATTTTAATGCGTTCAAAATTTTATTAGTAATATAAAAATTTAAAATAAATCATAAAACCTCACTCGCAAATCCATCGTGCAGACATTGAACATTGAAACGAATATGAAATCTCTCTCTTTAGAAATAATTAACAATTCGAGTGGTGTTAAAGCCTTTGATGTATTGCGGTAAGTTTGGCGATAAAATCTTTGAAAATTCTAAATTTGTGCTCGCATATAATTGAATCACGATATGTACATATGTATGTATGTACCTGCATATATATGTACTTGGTAAGTGTGTAATTTTATTTTTCAACAGGCGTCACATATCCGCAATGGGCCAGAGATCGCCAAGGAATGAGGTAAGTAGATAATAATTTTTTGCATCTCTTACAGTGTATGTAGGTTTGTAACTAATATCACCAAACTCTCAGCCACGAAAGATGCTCGTGAAGATGTGTAGAAAGTTGCTGCGCGAGGAGAGACGAATCGTGAAGCGAATACATCAAATTGAGCACGAAATCACTGTATTTGAAGCGGAAGCGGCAGCACGGAGAAGAGAGGCGGAATCTCAACAGGAGAAAGACTAATTTAATTTACAAAAACTAATAATGTTTACCAAATTGTCACTTGAAGCGTGCAGTTGCATGCAAACAACATGTTTGTTGTCATGCGAAAAGTTATAATTGTAGCAAAAACAAACAAATGAAACGAAATACATACAAATTAATTAATTCATATAAATGCATATTATTTTAGACCAGAACGTGGTTTGTGTAACGTAACTACAGATGGAATTTACGCATCATTTATTAACAAATTGATTATCACCGCGAGAGTTTATCGTTTTTCATATACAATTAAAATTGCTCTATCTCAAGTTGCATAAAGGTGAAGGAAGTGGGATTATACGTGAAATAATTATTTTTTTTAGTCCAATATATGTACATATGTATGTATGTAGTTTGCTATTTGAACAGAAAAAACATGTATAGTTACAATACCACATATGTATGTACGTCTTGCTTGGGAGCACTCCGTAATCCCGACTTTAAAAATCCGAACAAAACATAATTCAGACAATTTTTAAAAATCCAGATAAAGCACAATCCCGACAGGACATAAAACTGACATAACAAAATCCCGACCAGACAAAATACTGATAACAGAATATCCAGACAAGGCAAAATCCCGACAACTCTTTATCCCGACAAGACACATTCCCGACAGAAAAAGGTTGATACAATTTGTTTTGAGTTGATTTTTTCCTTCAATGTATTGAAAAAACGACGCAGGATTAGTATAACTAGCAGAATTTATTAATTCATATTTCAAACATACAAATGCAAAATGTATGACTTTTTTTAAAAAATGCAAATAAAATTTAATTATATATAATTATAATTTAATTATTTAATTCACAAATTAAAAACAAGCTGATATTCCATATACATAAAAGTAATATTTAGTTAGCAAATAGGCCAAATGCATACTAATTATGAAATGCTATTCTGATTTAGAATACAATTAAACCAAAAACATGCAGAAGAAATACATAAAAACAAGATATGTATAAAAAAAATGTACGCTTTTCAACATTTTGCTTAAAAAATACATTTTTTTCAACGCAAACAGTGCAAGACGAATCCTAATTGAACGGATCCTTACGAAGGAAAGACTCGCGAAGCTAGACTAAACTGCAACACCTACAGAGATGAAATATATACATATATCCAATAAAAGGTTTTGATGTGTACATTTGCATAAAATAAAAAATAATTCCCTATTGTTTTTTTTTTATTTTAAAAGATAGATTATAATTTTTCTTAAGAAATGCGTAAAATAGTTGAGTCAAATCAATTAAAAAAATATTTTTTTTTTTCGAAAAATTTGAGGACCATTTGCACCATCTTCGGTTAAAATTATCGGCGGTTAGTCACAATAAAGCTTACTATTCAGTCCTTAATTATCTGATTATTAACCGGCACTTTTAGCTCCGATTAAGCACTTTAATATTTTTATAAAATCAATAGTATAATACCATCATTTTTATATTTTCTTTAAATATAATAAAGAGCTTCTAACTATCATATTTTTATAAAGCTTGGTTTTTTTTAGACCAAAATCATCAGCAAACCCCGAACTGGCTGAGTTGACTACTCTGAGGCTGAAGTTACCTTAAAATAATATTTATATTGATTTCCGTCTTCAAATTTGCTCTTGTTTTCAACTTTGTAAGCATAAAACGAGTCTGTGCAACTCTAGCCAGTCGCAAAGCAATTTTTTAAGTTATTTTTCACCTGTCACTCGCACAAAAGAACAATTGTTATACACGCCTAGCAATATTTTCATCCATGTTTATAAGGACATACACACGCGCCAATTGCTAACAAATATACTACTCCACTCACCTGTTTACGTATTCTCCCTTCAGTTTGCATTTACATACTCGTTTAAAGTTCCACTAACTCTTTACAAATCATTGTAATTATTTACTTTTGTGTGTATGTAAATATGTATGTATGAACTTGTGTGGTTTTGTTCATCCAATCATTTACTGGGAGTTGCTTTATTCGAGATTTCATTGTTTCGCCAAAAGTACACAGAATCTTTACAAAGCAATCGATCATTTATTATATTTTTTTTTATATTTCTGCACAGGTGATTTTTGTCTATGTATATTGTGTGAGCATATATGTATGTATGTGTATGTATTTGTGGTTGATGCTTTTGTTATTTGTGGTTAATTTGTTGAAAATACTATCATTTCTATTTAAATAAATAACTTTTGTACTCAGCTTGACTGAAAGAAAAATAGGACGAACAAACGGATATGTATTTTATTTGAATGTTTTGTTTAAAAAACTTCACTTTAATAACTATTTTGTATGCAACTAAAAAGCGGTTGTATTCGGCTATGCCGCAGACATCATACCTTTCATGAAGGGAAGAATTGTATGGTTACCATGTGTTACATTTATTTTAAATTTTAAATCTTCAGCTGAAGCTGCAATTTTTGAACTTTCGGTTGTATGGCAGCTATATGTTATATTTATTCGGTCTATAGATAATATCTGTAAAAAATTCCAAGCCTTTAGCTTATTAAATAAAGGAATTAAGGTGTAAAATGCAATATCTGCAGACTGCCAAGTTTCATTTAAATAACAAAACAGTTGAGGGACTAGTTTGCGTTCAAACAAACGGACAGTCGATCAGATAGACGGACATGGCTAAATCGACTCAGCTCATCATCCTGATCATTCCGGTATACTTTTTAATGGATCTAACTCTTAACCATCTGGTACTTACAAACATCGGGCCAAACTTAACATACTATTTCCATGAAAGGTATAAAAAGGAGTAAACCATAGAAATACAAATTTGTAAGATTTTTTCTAAAGTAAGTAAATTTTGTCAATGTAATGTATTTTATTACTAATAAAAATATTAAAAATATTGGAAGTGATGCCATTTTTCTTGTAGATTTTGTTGATGAAAACCAGAATCGATGCATGAAATTTACTTCCGAATTCGTTTTTATTAAAATCTGCTCGCATTGAGCATTTTCCAACGTTGTTTTTGTTTTTTTTTTTTTTTTGAGAAAAAAAGCTCAACCCTGGCTTTGAGCAGAAATATATATCCGCTTGTTATTTCTTGTGCTGCTCTTCCGATTTAAAAAGCTATACCCTGATTTTCTCACGCATTTGCCACTGAACCGAGTTCTGAAAGGACTTTTGAGCAAGTTCTAGCGAACTCTGGTAAAAACTGGAGAGGTATGGAACGCTTTTTTCATAATAAATTTTTATTTTTCTTCTTTCGATATCAACTGTTGACCATCCATATGTCAACGTCAAGACTCAAGAAAAACGTAGAATTTTCTTAAGATTTTATTAGCAGCTGGATTAGAAACACTTAGAAAGAAAAGATGTAGGCATTCCAGATAATATTATTCAAAACCTATTAAAAACGTGTTTGTATTTATTCAGCACACATAGTTATTTTTCCAGGATTATTTATGTGTTTTAAAGATTGGTGGTATATTTTTTAGGAGATCAACACATCTCTCTTTATTTTGGATTCAACCATTTTTCTTAACTTTGCTGATGTTTTACGCATTATTTTATTATAGAACTGTAAAACTTTGAATTGAAAAATTGGCATAATTATTTCAATTTTAAGGGATGTCTTACGAGATGGCATTTCTTAGATTTGGATCAGAAAAAACAGCTAGTACAAAATAGAATAAAAAAAATACTAGTCCAATTGTGGACCAAACATAATAGCCTCATACTAGCTCAAAACAGACAAAGGAATACTAGTCCAATTGTGGAACAAAACCACTGGTTTGGGATTAAAAAGGGGAGTTAAATAAAAAAAATTCATGAATTCATCAAATGTTACACATATTTATTTTCTAACAGTCAGAACCACCAGGAGCGCTTTGCATTTCAAAAGGGAATTACAGCGGCATTTCACTGAAACTGCAAGTGGTTGATTGCAGTTTTCCTCAATTTCCTTCTATTTTCAAATACTTTGACGCTCATCACTTTTCTTCGACTTTACTGCTATTCAATAATTTTATATCGCATAATAAATTAATTAATTAACTATTATTATTAATTGTTAAATAGTAAGTAAGTAAGTAAGTAATTATTATTCAAATTTAGTTGTGCTTATTCATGTTATCCTAGCATCTAACACTAGAAATTAAACCCACTGAATGGTTGTGTTAGATCAATGCCGTAATTGGAATAAAAAAATAAATAAATAGAAAGTAAAAATAAATAAATTCATAAAACTTCAAACTTGGTATCATTCGAAAGAATAATTAAAAGCATATTTCTTTAAATGTTATTAAAAGTAAAATAACTTTATTTTATTGTTGCAATAACTTAATAAAAATACAAGTATTCATTATAACTATTCCTTTTTGTATTTGGTAAAAGTCTGTGCTTTTTAAAACTAATTCGATTTCAACCAGGAAATTCGAGTTGGAAACTAGTAATTTTTCTGTCTACTAAAAAATATTCATTCATATGTACATATGTCAATTTAAGTTGGTTTTTGAATTAAGTTTATTTAATACTTTAAAAAATTACCCTAACCTAGTGAATAATTAGTAAGTATCACTGAATTCAGCATTGTCGAATGGAATTTATTTCATGGACGCCGCGGTAGTTCAGGGAGACTGAGAATAACAAAACTTTGGTAATATAACAAATAAAAATATTTAAAGCCACTAACCAGCAAAATGTGTACCTGCATTCATAAAAATATTTGGACAATTATTTTCTTTCTTCATTTATGTATTTAAGCTGCTACCACGCGCCTAACTTGCCTTTAAAAACTTACGTACTTTTACCACAAAAGACTTAAAAATACTTTAATGTGCATTTTTTTTAAAGATAAATGCATACATATGCAAATGTGCTTGTATGTGTGAAACAAATTAAAAAAAAAAAACGTTTTTGCTGGTATGTTAATGCTTACATATATTAAGCGTAAAACTTTTTCATTCGCTAAGTTTAGGCGTGCAACGCAACTATGGTGGAATGTTAAATTACAAAAAGCACTTTTATTAAATAAAAAAAAATAGAAAATTTCAGTTGTTACTTACGCGTTATCTTTAACTTTTTACAATAAACTTTTTATATGACTTTTAAGTATACAACAACAAAGTTTGGAAAATGCTTGCGAGCATTCGCCTACTCAGCTTTGCTGTCAAGTCGAAATTATGTTTTTATAGCATTAAAGTACACAAATGCGAGTGGTAGCTTGGAATTAATGAACTCTTTGTAAAGTGCGAAATACAATTTAAAGTGATCAGTTTAAAAATCACATAGAATATATAGGCAGCGAAAGTCTAAAACTTCCGCCCCATTTGTATATAAAAGTAGATTGTACCTCTTAAATAAAAGTTGTAATTTGGTGATGTAATTTTAAAGTTGATTTAAATAATTCCGGATATTTTTTTTTTTAATTTTGGTGATTAAATTTCATACATCAGAAAGATTAATTTCATCTCTTGTCAAATTTGATTTGAAGACTAGTTTCTTAGACACATTTAGCAAAAATACTGAATATTTCCGATAATTATCTAAACAAAACTAAATAGCTGTGCCGGATATTTTTTACATGATAATTCAAAATGATTTGAATATGAACGAGTATGCTTCATTAAAAAAAATTATTATCACTGGCGACAATTTTGTTAAGGACCATTTTTTTCCCTAATAACATGCGAAAGGCCACAGCTCAAAAACTGGCAAATAGATTTAAAGTACATTATGTTAGGCCTTCGATAAAGACATACTCGTAGGTTATTTAATCCGCTAGATGACGCTGAATCAAGGTGTGCAGAAAGTCCGTTTTTATGATCCGATTCGACTGCATGTAAAAATGTATAATCATTCGCACACAGCGAAGAAAAATATTTCTGCAAAACCATAATCAGCTAGGTGACACTGAAGTCGGTAGTAGAAAATTCAATTTATTATCCGATTCAATTAAAATTATAAATTTATAATTCACAAGCAAAAACAAACAGTGCTGCAAAAGATGGATCGTCTAGATTGCGCTGGTGAAACTTAAAAATTCATGTTGTTAATTATTTATTTTTAAAATAATAAAATTGGCTTTTAGCTCATTTAAAAATAAATTTAAAAATCAATATTTATAGTAAAATGCAGCTAAAAATAAAATAAAATTATTAATACTTTGGCGCTTACACTATATACATAGCTCAGTGTTTGGCCGAGCTTCCCCTACCATTTGTGGTGTACGTCTTTATATTCTACCACAAACGGAGGGACCTACAATTTTGTGCCGACTCCGAACGGCAGATGTATTTAATGAGAAGCTTTTTCTTGGCAAAAAAAATGTCAATGATAAAATAAACATAAACGCGTAAAAAAATGTTTTTTGATATTTAACAAGAAGCAGAGGTCAGCATGTGATCAAACTACGGCTTTAAGAATAAATTAGAAAAATTACACACAAGGTTTTAATAAGAAGTTTCACTGCTCAAAATTTCCGCGACTATTCACAGAAACGCGATAAATAGATTGTGCATATAAAATAGATTACATTTTTTTTTAAACTAAACTAATTCGGCGACAACTACGCAGTATTTTAAATCACTCGAGCAGCAGTTAGCTCTAAATTATTACCAAATTACAAAGAAAAAATTAAACTTATCACTATGTTATTTGTTTTCGATTTAACGACAAGTAACATTGCGGCTGACAACATTAAATTGGATTTACATGTTTTTGTTAAGCTAAAAAGCATAAAAAACACTAACACACACTTAAACATTCAGTCGGTATACCACAAACATTAGACAAACACCAAATTAAATGCAATTTTTCAATTGCCTTCACATTGCATTCATCAACGATTGTGGTTATACTTTTAACACACACAAAATACATTTGCAGCTATTTGAATTGCTGGTTGAATGAGAGAAATGTTCGATTTCCATAAACAATAAGAGTTGTGCACTTTATATCTATTCAAACATATATAAATACACTCACTGACACATACACATACACGTACGTATGTGTGCCAGGGATGTAACCAAAAAATATTTTTGGGGGGGGCCGGGGTCCATTTATTTTCAACTTTTTACGATATTTTACATATTGTGAGATGTTTGTTTACAATCCATTATAAACTTGGAAATAATAATATTGGGTATAATGTTGAATGCATTTTTATAAAGCCATCGTTAGGCTATTTGAATCAGTAGAATCATAAAACGTCAGGGATTTAAAGTGCTTTATCGATTATCCTCTTTTTATTTGCCAAAATATCTAGTATTTGGTCACTCGAAACCTCAATGTCTCAATGAATATTTAGCAGCGCAGATACGTTCTCAATCTCCGTAAAGTAGAAAAGGACCGTTCACACTCGAAGCCACCGTGACTGGCAACGTGGCACTGATTTGAAAAAATCAAATTATGAAGGCAGTTTGATAGGTCATTAACTTTTATAAAATAAAATAAACTTTTTCGGGAAAAAACATGCTCTTTATCAACATAATATCCTTTTAACTCTTTACATTTAGTCCAGCTTTTTTCCAATCATTTTATTTTGACCCAAATCTCTTACCACACAGCCATTTCTTCAGGTTTGGAAATAGAAAATAGTCGCATGGATTTTCGCCATGGTGACAACACACGTGTATATTCGCGCTTTTTTCGAGTGTAAGCAATCACCCATCGCACGGATAGCTTTTTCATATCCAAATATTCGTGTAAAATGTGATGTGGCTTCTCAGTCACCTCACGCACTTTCATTCGCCGGTCATCAAATATCATGCCATGGATTTTATCGACGATTTTTGTATAACGACTATAATAGACGCCAGTTAAGGGCATTAGAAAAGCGATATTTATATTTTATTTATTTATTTATATGCACCTCTCAATTAAAGTTAATCAAATATAATAAAAAAAAGAATGTTGTAATTAATTGTCTTAAACTGAGAGTTCACAAACAAAATAAAGTAAATTCAATTTGAATAAGGCAATCCATTTGTATTCCAGTTACTGGGTAATAATTTTTAATGTTTTTGTCTAAATTTAGTTTTTGTGTGTGCTATGAATTTGAAAACACGGTTGAAATTTCCTGAGACTACCGATATTTTGGGGGGGGGGGGATGGTCGTTGGAGTCTAGACACCCAGGACCCATCCCCTTCATCCGTTCCTTATGTGTGCATATCGTTGTAAAGATATACATATGTACATACATATATATGTAAGTATGTTGTTTACGTGCTTTTTGACAAGTTTTCAGCATCAGTAACTTTTGATGACCCACAAAGTTTAAATTTATATTTGTACTTCATGTACGAGTGTAAGAAACAATAAACACACACACAATAATGGACATGCAAATTTCAAAAGTTTTTACGTGCAATTAAAACTTGGTTTTTTTTTTAATATCCAGAGTACGTCTCTACATACATACTTACATATATACATATATATACAAGAGGAGTATACAATTTTCATTTAAATGCATATGGTGGCGTTATGAGATAAGCTCTCAACACATGTTTGTACATATTTTCTTATATAAATCTGTTTGTTTGTTTGTATTTGCAAATCCGAAATATCTGCCAAAAGTTGACTCTTAACATTTATTTATACATAAAAGTACATGTGTACATACAAGCTTATATCCAACGAATAAACCATTTGACTGTTGGCCAGCAAACGCTTATCGTAGCTGTAAATATATATGTTATAGTAGTTGATATAATCATACATATATAGATTCAGAAAATATTGAAGGCTTTCAATACACACAAGTACATTACATAAGTTTTATTTTTGCAAGTGACCACACTTGCTTGTGAGTAAGTTCATAAAATGACATTAACAGCTATGGTAATAAATCGCTGAGACTTACAACAAGAAAACCTCTGAAAATATTTGCGTTTATAATAACGATACTCGTATGAAACATTCACAGTATTTTGCGTGATTTCTTTTTTTTTAATGGATTTTTGGAAAAAATGTATGCAAGAACAAATGTAAAAAAAATAAAAAATGTTTGTAAGGAATTTTTTTTCAACAACCGCAGGATGCGGTTTGTTAAGCTGATTTACACTTGTTAGAACAAATATTTTCTATCACAAGTTTCGCCAACAACCACAGCTTTATTGGTTAAAGTTATAGCTGCTGCCAAACAATAACAAATAAAATGTTATAAGTCAAACAAAATTCTATCAAATAAAAATCCTACAAACAACCACTACACAGTCAAGTAGAAAGAGCGGCAAAACAGCCGCACTTGAAAGGAGTAAGTGGTGAAGGAAAATTAGGATATTAGGAAATTAGGAAAAATAACAACAGTTAACACAGCGCGTTCAGCTGCTGGCCTAAGTGTAACGTTGATGTCGTGGGTCCGACTTCCGCGGAAGCCAAGAAGAAAGAAGTGTGATGAAAAGATTTGATAATTTTCGGAATAGTACTATAACTTCTACCGCTTTGGGTGTTGTTGTTTTTTTCGTATAATTTTTTCCAAAACCTAATCATAAAAGCCATATAAAAACAAAAATAAAGGGAATGTCAGAATCCATACAAATTGCATTGCCGTAAAAATACACAGCAATTTTTCAGTCCAACGGTCGCTTTTAGGACCATTTCGGTACTAGCTCACGACTAGTTTATGAACATGTTTTATACATCAAAAAGGCCTTAAAAATATACCACATACGATATATGAATTTTTTTCTTCTTAAGTATTTAATAATTCATAAAGGTAGGTATGGTCCAATAACAAAAACATTGATATTGTGCAAACAAAGGTTTCAAAATACGCTGTAGAACTGCTTATTTCGTTTCAAAAAATTTCTAACATTGAAGTTGAGACAATACGAGGCGAATACATACTAAATATTTTGCAAGCGTGCAAAGGAAAAGCGCAATTGGTTAAAATGTTTCCTTTGACAACACAAGTCTGCAAAAAAAAAAATAATTGAGAACTGTTTTCGTTTTTTATGTAAATGCATCGGTAAGGTCCCTTTGAAGCATCCAACAAAAAGTTTGCCATCATTGAAACGCTCCATCTTCCCTGGAATCTTTTTTCCATCTCCTTAATATTTTGGTGAAATCGTTCACCTTGCTCTTCACTCACGTTTCCTAAATTTTCTGGAAAGTAGTCGAGGTGGGAATGAAGTACTTTTAAACTCATCAAGCAACCTAAAGTTTGAAATGCTTTTAACATTCTTTTGACGATTTGTTTGTAGTTAGGATCTTTGTTATTGCCTAAAAATTTCTTTATGACCTCTTTAAAGGCAATCCACCCTTCTCTTTGAGGATCCTTCATGGTTGTGATGAACAGTGGATCAGTCATAAGCCGTCTAATATATGGTCCAACGAAAACACCTTCCTTCAACTTTGCCTCCGAGTGGCCTGGAAACTTTGATATTAAGAATTTGAACCAATTTCCATCTCTTGGAAGTGATTTTACAAATTGCTTTATTAATCCCAGCTTTATGTGAAGCGGCGGAAGAAGAACTTTATGAGGAGGCACCAAAGCTTCATGCTGGACATTCTTTTCGCCAACTTTAAGCTCCCTCGGAGGCCAACACTTTTTGGTCCAGTGATTTGTTCGGTCTCTACTATCTCATAGACACAAAAAGCAAGGGAATTTGGTAAACCCAGATTGTTGCCCGAGCGCCATGCCCAAGATTTTGAAATCACCTCACACTTGCCAACCGTGGTCTTTATATTTTAATTTGCAAATAATCAATTCTAAGTTCTCGTAGGTTTCCTTGAGGTGTATGGAATGACCGACAGGAATGGAAGTATAGAAACCGCCGTTGAAAATACGCCACTCTGCAAACAATGACGAGTTAACACGTAATTTTACCGCGCCAATTTCTACACTATCGGAGCGCGCACCTTCAGATTACAACATGTTTATGTTGGTTAATGCAGCTCACACAGGGTGTTCCTTATTTAGAAATTAATGATAGTTAGGGTAAACATTTAAAAACAGTAATCAAAATAAAATTATCTCTATTATTAATGCCTACAAGTTAGCCCAAAAAAAAACCTTTTTTATAATAAAATTTTGCGTTTTGTAAAATAATCTTACGTTCTGGAATTTTTTGAGTATTTTTTTAGTTTTCAGAACACCTAAATACATAGAAATCAGTTGGAAATATCCAGATAGCATTTTTGTTGCAGACCTGTGAAATCTATGACAAATTTTTTAGAAAATACTTTTAGAACAGTGTTGAAAGAATATGCACATTTTAAATTTTTTCCCATTCATAAATGAAAACGATTATGAAAAAAATAATAGGGGAATGTCACCGGTTGTGGCCACCTTTGGATAATTTTCGCCAGGGGCAGATATAGTCAATATGGCAGTTCTTGTTTCTGTCCAATGTCTGTGCGTGACGACCGGTAGCATTGTTTCATGCGTATTAGTCAACGCTAATGTAAATACTTATGTATCTTGTAAAAAATGCAACAGATTTCATTACGTCACTGCAAAGAGCTGAGTAAATGCATATTTGGAAATTACGTGATTGTGTATTGGTTGAAGTAAAAATTTTGTTTCAAAAAATTTGCTCGCTTTTTATTTGACAGCACCGTTTTTCCAGTAGTGGCCAGTAAATTGTCACCGGGTATCGGCGTGGTTATCTCGATGTATGTATATATGTATGTTTGCACAAGAGTGGCACCTCAACCGGCGGGAGGGAGAGGGGACAGCTTTGCAAAACTTTTGTGAAGAACATTTTTCTTTCTTGTTTTTTGGAAAAACCTGAATTCTAAATTGTCCGCATTTAATTGAGAAAAAAAATTGAATCGTCAAAAAAAAGTTTTTCCTCAATTTTTACGGATTTATTTGTCCCCTTTTGTTAGTTATGCCGTTAACTATCATTAATTTCAATGCATGCATCAAAGCCATTAAGCGGTGCAAAATCGACTATTTAACTTTTAAATTTATTTTTCATTTATTTGCCATTTTCATATTTCTAAATTTTATTGTCTGACGGCTTAATTTCTATACTTCTTCTAATTATTTATATTACTGAAAGCTTAGAAAATTAATAAAATACTATTTGCTTAAAGTTATGGGAGTTTTCATTTCATATTTCCATTTTAAAGATATTTTCCGGGGGTGGCCACAACCGGTGAAAAAATTTCGTTGGTCGAAAATTACTACTTTACAAAAATTCAAATAACTATTATATTTTTGCAAAAATCACATACATATGGTATTTGTTCTTATCAGAAGTTTTAGCTTTGAATTGATATATTTGTGTCTGCATAAGAATTCTTTGGCCAAAATTTACAGCTTAAAAGGCAAACTATGGCCACAACCGGTGACTTTCCCCTAAAATAAAATAAACACTAATTAATTTTGGTATATGATACATAAGTGTGTATGTATATATGTATATGAATATATGTATATTCAAAACTAAGTATATGTAAATACATATATTTATTTATGTACTCGTACTTGGCATACGAAAGGTTAATCACCCCAAATGACGATGACGTTATTCAGCACCACTTTTAATGCTACCATTTATGCGAAGTGGCAAGAAATGAGCAGTGAAGGAATTGCACATTTTTACTTTCTTTCCACCTCTCAACTGACTGCCTGGCTCCCCAAAGTACCCACATGCATATCTTCGGTACTACAAGCAACATCCTCCAGCCATAATGCATGCAGGACCTTAGCACATTTTTCTTGCACATTCTTTTTGATTTCTCGTGCCATATGTTTGCAATGGGTCGCCATAAAAAAATCGCACTTCACTTGGCCGACTTCGAGTGTGTTGCCTTTTGTCGGTAACTCATTCCGTTGCTTCATAACGCCTTCATACCTTTTCGGCCTTTGTACACGTCTGGCAATGGCAAGTGCTTTCGTGCTGGCACTCATTGCTACATACACGCACACACACACATAAGGGTTATTCATATATGTAATTATTCATGCATAATTACCCTTAAGTTTTCTTGTGCAGCTATCGATTTATTTTATTATAGCAAGAATTATTTTCGAATACCAAGAAATGTATGTACATACTGTGCTGCATTCAAGAGTTATGCGCTCATAAGAAATTACATTTGTATTCATAAATAATTAAAGCAGTCTGATTTCCTTTAGATTTAAATAAGCCACATAAATGTGTACATATGTACACGTGTCTTGAAATAGTTTGATTTTAAACTACTTATGTTTGGTAAAATGATTTGACTTGAAATAAAAGCTCGAATGCATGTACATATGTTTAGTGCAGTGACTACTGCGCCTAAATGTATGCAGAAAAAAATTTAATTATTTGTAATAAGCGTTTATCTTCTGTATTCTTACACAATCACTGCATCCAAATTGTATTAACTATTGCGCCTAAAACAATTCCGAAAATAGCTAATTTAAAGCAAATGTGCGAAATGTTTAATCATTTGCTTTAAGAGATTATCAATTAAGCTTAAGGCAAGAACAGTAGTAATTTTCACAACAGTTACGAAGTGAAACAATATTTTATAATTACTATCTACAAATTTTGATTGATGATATTGTAAATTGAGTTAAGCATTATTACGGTATTCACATGGTGTCGTAAAGTGTGGTATTGTCGCAAAATTATACAATTTGAAAAATTCCCTGTTAAGCTATTTTGCTGTGCCATACAAAAACAACAACAAGATAAACTTTGAGCTATCGAAAATTTTTATATTGTCAATTAACAACTTTAAGACATTTTACGAAACTTTGTGAAAACCCTACACATGTATTTCTAATTTGCTTTCAAACAAATTGTTAAAGCATAGTTCTTGGCGAAATTTTTTAACAATACTTATGCGATTATTTTTAGAATACAGAGTTTTGAAAAGTTTCTTTGAATATATTCACGCTTTTCTGATATATTTCTAAGCGCAGTAATATTGACAATGATCAAGCGATGACCTATATTTTTCTTTTGTTAAAGACTTAAGTCAATATAATGCCATCGAAGCATTTTTTTTAAACTAATGAATTTTTCATATTTTTCACCCAGAGATGTTAATATACTGGGAAAGAGTAAAAGCTGCAGACCTCTAGCTCATTAAACAACTGTTGACATGCAAAATAGTTTAAGCTCAAAAACCCTTAAAAGAAAACAAAAATTTGTACCCAGTACAAGTTACAATTGATATTTTTAATAAAAGAAAAATCTATTTATTTCTTGAAAATTTTCTTGAAAATACATAACTAAGAGTACGGTTCCCCACCGTCGTACGAACAGTCGAATGTGCCAGCTGACACGACCTATCTTATAAGAGCGCCAAGTTAATGAAAAGTTATAAACATAAAATTTGCTAAGCAATGAATGTTCTAATTCGTGAATAACTGCACACTAAAGAACTAAATATAAACAGGTTGCTCATACGCCTAGTCAAAAGCAGTTCACCGAAAATTTGGCATCGAAATACGAGTACGCATTTAAGAAACAAATAAAAGCCTTATATGGTGTTATGAAATGAGAAGCAATGAA
Source organism: Philophylla caesio (assembly GCA_963971545.1). Classification (NCBI taxonomy): domain Eukaryota; kingdom Metazoa; phylum Arthropoda; class Insecta; order Diptera; family Tephritidae; genus Philophylla; species Philophylla caesio. Next base: position 94,053,340 of record OZ020606.1, on the reverse strand, counting down.
AAGAAAAATGTAGCGTGAACAAGACTTTAACGACAACAACGATACTTCAAGGGATACTTTGTAAGATTTCACATTTTACATTTATTGTTGATTTATACGTTAAACCTCACAATCAATCAATATTGACATTTTATTTTTGCAACTCATCAATCGTCAAAACTAGTGAACGTAAAATTACGAAGATAAAAAGCAAATTGATAAAGGCAATTTTTACAGTCAACTTAACAGAACGCAACACAGCTTATAACACATCACACTTGCTAGTTAATATCAATTTGTAGTTACGTTGACAGCGCACAAATTACTGACAGACAGCGAGTGACAGACTACCCGATACATAGGAATACAAATACGTGTACACATATTAAATTACACGCTGCTTATCGTTTTTATAGGATACCCAATTATTGAAAAGTGTTCTCTACATATTTATTCTTAATTTACCTTAAACGATTTTTTTTAAATTTTTGAACTGTAAAAAAGAAATATGTTGAAAAAATGTAAGACTTTAAAAAAGTTTTGAATTTTGTGAGTATATAGTTCTATAACCCATTAAACTTTGGTGCAGTAAAATACAAATTACAGATGGCGCTCCGACGCAATTTCTGCCATAACGAAAAAATCTCGAGAAAGCGTTTCTTGGAAAAAATGTCTAAAGTTAAAAAATTGTCAAATATTAAAGTTAATTTGTAACCACTTAAAACTTGCACCATATAATATCAATAATTAATGAGCTATTAAACGCTATAAAAATCTCAAAAAAATTTAAATATTATTTTGATAAAATATGCACTTCTAAGTGTATGTTAAGTTATCATACATTTTGATTGGACCTGTACTTATACGGTTACTTATAAAGAACTCCCTTTATTTATTTGAAAATATACAAGATGTAATAAAAGAAAATAAGTGGTATTTATATATGTGGCTGTCTTATATATATGATAAGCAGTTTATGCAACTGACAACACACAATATCAGCCAGCTTCATTACACGCATTTTTTCCTTTGAAAAGTTTGCGCACTAAAAGGTATACTGATTTGTTATTGTTTATTTTTTTTTACTCATTTTTTTTTCGTGCATGCACACGTATGTACGTATATATGTATTTGTGCTTCCACATGTATACGAATACATAGAAGCATTAAAAGTTTATATCCATGTAAGTGAGTAATGCGCCATTAATGTCATACGAGAACGTTTTACCAGCCGTTAGGATAATAAAGTTTGAAAGTTTTCGATTACCTTCCAGCAAATAAGTAATTGTATATACTCGTACATACATGTGTACATATATTTCACATTTCCACATTGAAGTGAAGTGAACTCTCGCACTCCATTATAAGTGTGCCTACTTACAGGCGTCAAGCAGTGCAATTTTACCAACGTAACTATTGACATACATACATACAAACCTTCAAATATGCATACATATAGACACATTGTAATAGTTTGTATATACAAACATACATACATATATGCATTTGTATGTGCTCGTTTATGTGCATGCCATTTGGCAGTTAATGTTGGTTTGTAATGGATATTTATGGCTACCACAATTTCAAATTGGCAAATGTGAATGACTTTTATGGCTTCACTTACGTACATACTTAAGCACTCGCATACATACATACACACATAGACATTTATAATTTATGATGATTTGCTATTGCTGATATAACCTCATTCATATGTATATATATATGTATGTTATGTATGTTTATGTATATGTTCATGTAAGCTTATATTAGATGTTATGCCTCTACTTAATTTGATACAATTTGCACAGCTTAACTTAGTGGTGTAGTTGAATAAGATAAGCAGAAAGAAGCAGCGAAATCTCACTAGTTCAAATGGTGCACATAAGAACAAAATTATTTTAACATATTAAAAATACCTTTAAAAGAAGGCCCCAATAGCGCTAGGGCAAGCGAAAAGTTGACTTCGTGATGCGAATATAATTTGCTTTTTGTGTAGTGGTCATTGGATGTTATTGCTTGCAATTTTATTTTCAATATAATAAAACAATTGAGTCAAAAATCCAGGGAGTAGTAAATTAAGTACTTAACTTAAATTAACTTATGCTAAGCTCTATAGCGACGTTAGTAAAAAGAAAAATTGACATGGCGAATGAAATGGAAATGATTGGATAAGGCAACAAGTGCTTCTTTTTCTCGCTATACATAAGCTCACCGCACCTAAACTCACCACACCAAAACTCACCACACCTAAACTCACCACACTTAAACTCACTACACCTAAACTCGCCACACCTAAACTCACCACACCTAAATTCACCACACCGTAATCCATCACATATTATATCTTTACATTTACAGTTTAACATACAACATCTACACTTCTCAGATCTACGCTATCCACACCGAAACTCATCACACCTAAGTTAACCAGACCTAAAATCATTATACCCAAACTGTTCATCTTATCGCACCTCAGACCTGCTTACCACCCACCCCTCTCCAAAACTCATTTCACCTTACTTCAGCTCAACTGCCCTTATCTCATCACAGAAACAAAGTAAATGATGAATACTATTTATTTCTTAAAATGTGATTTCTTCAATTTAATTTTACACATGTCAGCGTAATGTTATGTTTTATTCAATATTACCACTAAGGAGAAGTGTCACTACATAGTGAGTGCCACTGATATTTTGCTAGATTGTTTGGTACCACAAGAATTAAGGAAGTAAAATTTGCTCAAATCTTTGCACATATTGGGAATAGAAGCACCAAAGCAGAGAAAAAAAGCGCGTTTTTTATTGATTACTATTTTAAAAAGCACGCTGGAACCGAGTTTGGGTAGAACTTTTAGGCTTGTTTCGATTCAGTCAATTTTGCGACTCTCCCCTTTAAACACCAACATTAAAAAATAATAAAAACAATGTTTATGAAACAACTACTTCGAGACGTAAATTAATAGAAACGAACGTTAAATCCATGGCATCTAGAATGAACTAAACTACAAAACTCAGGGCCTAGAATATTTCTTAAAAATACATACCTCAAAAAAAAATAACGCATGGTAACCCATAATTTAATTAAATTTAAAGAAAACATATTGCAATGGCGACACATTTTTTTCTAATAAATGAATACTTACTTGTACATACTTAAAGTTTGTTATCCCCAAAATCTTAAGAAGTTGCTTTAATTTCAGCTCAGCAATGAATACAATTACTTTACACAAATAAGAGTTGAAATTCTAGGAAATTCACTCAAGCATGTGATATTATTGAATTAAATTGAGAAAAAGGTCATCCAAACATTCTTTGTTTTGGTAAAAAGGAAGTTACGCGGTCGTAAACACAATATTCGAAAAGTAAATTGACCATAAAATGATGAAGCAGCCTACAAGCTCACATAAACCATCGCACATGTGTATGTATGCACATACATATGTATGTACATGCAAGAGCTTTTTTTTAACGCTGCAGTAAACCAAACAAGTTATGTGGCAATACACAAGGTATTTTAAAAGCAAAACAAGAGTATTTATTTATTTCAAATATACGAATATATGGCGAATTTAATAGAGCCTAAGTAAGTATATCGTAAGCCAGTTGGTAACGTTGGTAATGTTCACTGTTTACGGAAAATTGGATTTTCTCTATATACTTATCGGAATTATGTATAATTATGATTTTGTGTAAACATAGTCCTAAATATTTAATTTAATGTAGGTATTTTTTATCAATTTATACATAAATTCGTCCCTTCCACACGTATACTAATAATATGAAATATTCGAACAATTTTAAAATCTTAGATTGATGCTGAAATAATATGAGGGCGCCATTGTCGTACATCGTATCAGAAGCGTCCGAATAAAAAATTTCAACTTGAAAATCACTTACGAAAATTGAATCGCTTTAAAGTTTAGCGCATAGCTCACAAGTAAATTAAAAAATCCAAATAAATGACACTAAAAAAATTCAAACTCTTCCTTAAAAATTTTTCAAATCAGTCTAAAGCTTTCGAGAAAAAATGCTCATTTATTAATTTTTTTAAGAAAAATTCCAACAACGGCAAAGTGCTTTTTCAAGCAACAGAAATAATAATATACGAGTATATTTCTTGTGATTTTTTTTTTTTTTTGAGAGCTGTATTCAGCCCTAAGGTTTAAAAAAAATTTGAATTTAAAGAGAGTAGTAAAAAGGAGCTTTACACATTTGTTGCTGCAAAAATTGTATGTTTAATGTTTTTTTAAGAAATGGAAATTTAGAGATTCGACATTTTAACTTTAAATATGTAAAAACTTGTTCTATTTTTCAAAATTAGTCACTGTGTCAGTCGTTTTAATTAAAAATTGCACATTTTTACTTGCAAACTTACAAAAACTAAAAGATGTAGTATATATAAACTTGAAACAAAATCGAAAATAAAAAAGAGTGTCCCATTTATGCCCCACGGTAAGTAAAGGTTAATATTATTTTTTACATAAAATTTTGTATACTTATCAGAAATGCTCAGCAATAAAAAAATTTAGTAATTTTATTCCATTTTTAAACCAATATAAATATTTATAAATTAAGACTTTCTTATAAAGGCTGAAAGTGCTTTAAAGAATTGCGAAATAAGAGTAAGAGCATACATAACTAAATTTTGAAAAAAATATTGCTTGCAAACTACAAGAATATTCCAATGTAATATTACTATCTTATATAAATAGTTTTCCTGTCAACTAAAAATTGTATTTGATTTACTTTTGATCCATATTAAATTAAATTAAGCATAGTTTTTTGTTTTGAAATTTTTAACATCTAACTATTTAATTGGCTTAAGTATTAAATTTTGAAATATTATACTAAGCTATCTTTTATTGCATATTTTTATGGGCTAAGCTCAGCAGAGCTGTTGAAATTAAATAAATAAATAAAGATAATCTACTGCTAAGTCATAAATATTTTTTTTGCCTAAAAAATATTTCAAACTTCCCATAGTGAGTTGTGGTAGTACTGTCTTAGACCTATTCTTTCGTAATTTTAAGTAAAAGTTCACCGTTAGTTTTGGTGAGACATGTGCTTTATTGCGTAAACGTCTCAAATCTGCAAGCACAAGTTATAAAATATACTCGTATTGGCAAACAAGTGTTGCTTCGATTTTTTTTTTTTTTTCATTACAACTGAAAGGTTATGCAAAGTGCAATTTAATTGCCCGAGACACAAAAACTTCATCGTATACATCCTTTGTTCTTTGATCCAGCTTAAACACTCTCACAGCTGCATATTAGGGTGAGATGTATTGATATGAGTGCCATGAACTCGTGGAATTTGATGTATAAAGTATAGCAAAACATTAAGCGAATAATAATCTTGTTGATTAGGTTAGATATTAGACATTACTTTCATTTCATTTACTAATTTCACTTCCAGATTTATGACGATTTCGTGACTAGTTTTGAACTACCTCTAAATATGGTTCTGATGTCGTTCATAAAAAGTCGTAAACTTGAACCGAAATCGTTCTTTATTTATCCTGAAGTACTTATGCACCGGTCCTAATATGATCGCAAAGTATGCCTGAAATGAACTTGAAATAGTCTCGAAATAATACAGAGCTTATCTCCCTAAATAGCCTGCCAGTAACCAGTCCCGAAATCAACCCAAACTAACCCCGAAATAGTCCTGAAGTAATCAACTCATGATAGTTAAATTGGCTTGAACTTATACTGAAATTGTCTAGAAATAGTACTGAAAGAATCTCTAAATGACTGCCAATTAGTCCTGCAATGATCCAAACCAATTACCTGCATGTTTTTCAAAAAGTACTGAACAGATGTCGAAACTTCCTCTACCAACCACTCACTATCAAGTTGATCGCACAGTACCGATTTGAACACCATTTGCACTATTTTTCAGTATGGGTTAACCCAAATTTTACGTTGGGTAACGTTTATTGAAACCCATAATGAATAATTCGCTTCACCCTAATGAATACATGTTTGTAAGTGTCCGCGCTTTTTCTTTTCTTTTTGTTTATTGCTGTAGCACTTTTTCACAAAATATTCTCAATTGCACTTCCATCTGTGTGATTGTTTTTTTTTTATTTATTATATTAGCGTTGCCTGCGCTCGACATTCAATTTGTTTTTTAAAGCGATGTTCATGCAAAAAAAGGTGCGCAATATAAATATGGAATTTTTACATGTAAAAATTGCGTATTTTTTCAAACCATTTTTGACTTCCCAATTAGAGCAACTCGGTGCGGTAAAAGCTGTGCATGCGAATAATAATCCCTTTTTTTTTGTGAAAATACAATATATATTTTTTATTGCACCATTCATGGCATCAATTCATAGAAATTTAATATTTACATTATGTGAAGAAATTTGCAAATAACATTGGAAATTTATTTAACTAGTTTTTATGACTCACAAGCGATTTCTGAGTAAATTGCTGCATCTGGCGTGATTTATTAAGTGGAGGTGTTTAAAAAAGTGTTTTACATCAAATGTGAACGTACCATAAAATTAAAAAGTAGTATAGGTTAAGATCACTCAAATGTCTATGAGAGAACAGAAAATGAAATTGTGTAGTGCCATGAGAAAGTTTAAACAACAGTCGGTTTTTAAAATACTGCTTTTTTTCTTGATTTTTCATTCTTGGCGAGGGTCAAGCAATGAAACTGTGTTAATATTTTTAATTGAAATAAATTTTAGAATATTTTTTTTTAAATAAGTGTTCCTCAGCAGTTTTCAAAAGATCGCATTTTCATATATATAAGTCAAAAATTTCACTACTAAGCGCTCTTGTGAATAAACCATTCTTTCAATCCTGTAAAAACTATTAAAACAATTTCCAACTACATGAGCTTACTCACCTCAATCAAAGCGGACGTTTCACATAGAACGATCGCCATCTAAGCTAAGGCAAACAGGAATAATTGAGATCCGAGTTTGCTGTAATTGGTCATTTAGTGCCTTCGCCTGGGAATTAAGAAGTGCAAACAAGGCATAGATTGACGAATTGAATAAAAGTTCGTTTTTAGAAATGATTGCGCTAATTATAATCATATCCAAGATAAAAAAAGTAGCTTGGTTTTATCAAAGCTTACAATAAATACACTGAATTAAATAATTTCAAAACATTAAAAAATGTAAAAAACGTGCTAGATAACTGAACAACAAGTTAATGATTGAATAATAAAATGTTCTGTAAAAAGGAACCCTCTCGTTTCCGCATGACATATCAGCTTCTTAACTCTTGAAGAATGTTGGCTATTCCACAGTTTCCACTTCCACTTATAATAGTAGTATATTGTAAGCTTCTTCATACAATAAAAATCATTGGCATCGTTTGTCTAATATTAATTTGTTTCATTCAATGTCATTTGATTTTGTGATTGCGTGAATTTGGGTAAGTTTTGCAAAAATTGTTCAATTGAAACATCTTATATATCCTATTTCCAGTGTAATTAACCAAAACACTTAGAAAGCGATCTTTTCTGTGGGATATTATTTGAACATTGGTGGCCGAGAAGCTCGAGAGTAAAAACCAGTTTTGTTTACATGAATGATACATCTAACATACATATTTATTTGATATTTATTTGCAGAATATCGTTCCCCAATAATCGCACGGATTACACAATACGACAAAATCAAATGTACGAAATAAAGATAAAAAACAAATAAAATAAAAAACGAAATAAACGACCAACATTTTTAACACAAAATAAAAGTTAAGATTTCATATTCATTTTTGTATTTTTATAATTTTTTTGGTATTTTTAATGATTTCGTACATTTTCGGTTATTTTTTATCTTGACATGAAAATTAAAGCGCCATCTACCGAAAAAAAATTGTTTTCTTAATAAAAAAAAATCCAAATTTAATTACCTTTTCAAAACTGGCTCAAGCATTAAATTCGGTTAACCCATTCTGTTTTTATAGAACTTTTTATAATAGTATTCCATTAGAAGTAAACCTCCACGGTCCTTTGAAGCTTAAAAATCGATTTTCTCAAAATTCTGACGTGCTACAGCAAAACGCCGAGACACGTATTTCTTTATTTTAAGCCTATTTTCCTATTCTGTTAACATTTCTCATGTGTACCAACCACTGTCGTACTGTGTTATAATTGTGGATGTACATACATATATATTTTCCTAACAGTGTCCATCGTCGATCGTCTGGAGCGTCTTTCTGCCGCAGATCTATAGAACTTTTTGCAAGCAAGCACACGTAAGTGAAATGTTATACCAACTGCATTTATTAAGAGAAATTCTTATAATTGAACCTTTTTATTTAAGGGTTTCTTTGACCGTTTGGTGTTAACATACCCAGGGGCAAAACCAAAGTCCTCTAACTTGTTTTCCTGCGTTAGACGAACACACTCACACGTAAGTTAAATGTAAGATCGCAGTTGTACACCGGCGTAAAAACGGCCGCACGACTCGACCTATTTTATGAGCCTTGTTATTGAAATTAATCACCGCAGAATTTTATTGTTGACGTCAAATGTTTGTAGGTAAATCGTGTGTGTTTACGCAACGGTACGTACACGTCGGTGGGTAACTGCGCTCTAATAAAGCAACTTAGGATAAATTGTCATTGTATAACTACTTTGTTTACAGGTTCCTTCGAACGCTTGGTATCTTCTTGACCATTAACGAACTTTCCTGAAGACGATACCAAATTATTTAAGAATTGTTTGTTTATTTAATTAAATAAAAATAAAAATGGGGTATATCGTGACAGTGTCTACTATAATCATGTAATTTTATTTTCATTTTCATTTCAAAAATGTACAGGCCCGTTGTGCAAATCGGAATGCATAAATCGCTTTCACTCTATCTGTTATTAGTTTCTGTCAGTTCTGAGCGGATCCACATTTATTTTCTTTTCATTTCAGAGGAGACTTTAAAACCAAAATAATAATGATCGATTTCGATGTATAGCGATACTATTCATTCCGATTCCGACCAAATTTTCAAAACCTAAATACTACTACTATTTTAATACGAATTTTACTTAGTATTTTTCTAATACTTTTTCGCAAAAAGGCATCACATTTTTCCCCCTTTCGGCGTACTTTCAAAATACAACTATTAATTAAGGAGTGTCAGAATTTAGCTGGCAGTAAGTACAGAACCTTTTATAATTGAATCATGGAACAAGTCCAAATCAGTGCATGGCAAAGTTTGTTCTTGTGCATAATTTGTAAGTACATACTTATAGATACATGATACAATCCATCACTCATACGCCATGGTGTGACGCATAAATTCAATTCAAGTATGAAAACATATAGTGTTACGCGCAAAACTCTTTTCAGACGCAATAAAGTTTTGTACTCTCAACAGCGGAGCGGTTCTTAAGCCTTATACTCGTAATTATTTGCACAATATTTTCGCTTTTAACAACAAGCAAGGTTGTTTAGTTTCAAAAGTATGTAGTAAGATGGCACTTAAATAAGTTTGGCAGATGCATATGAAAGTGATATATTAGTTATTGTTGTAACTTTACTTTTGTTGAATTTAATTCGCAGTCATTATTTAACTTCTTATATAAATATTTTATCAGTAGTAGTTTTTAAAGCTCAAAAGGCAGACTTTATTTATTTTGAAATAGTGTTTCGAAGCTGTATATTTTATTCATTTTACATAGTACTTATATTGAAAGTTTTACGTCAAAGCAAGTAATCACTACTTGACTGCTTTCTCTTCTTGAGTTTTACTTGTTATGAAATCACGATTGGTATATCAAGGAGAACTACGAAAGTTGAAACTATATATTCAGATTTTTTTTTTATTAATTAAAATGAAAACTTTCGTAGAAGAGAGTTTGCTGTACACAAAAACTTTAAAAACTGTTTTAAGAATTGAAATAGACTAGGTGGAAATAAGTTTAATATATTTGAAATAAAAAATCAACTTCCCTGATATACTCATTTGAATGTGTACATATCAGAGATAAAATAAAGACACGATATATATATGTACTCAGCATAGCATAAGCTGATTCAATAAGATTCACATTTAAATGAGTTTCAAATAATCCCAAACTTATTACAAATATAGTCCACAAATAATATTAAAAAAACTAATGAACTTGTCTCGAAATTATTTCGAAATTAGTTTGTAAGGAAACCGAAATGATCTCTAACAGGACCTAAATAGTTTTTACAATTTACATAAATCAGCAACGAAATAGTCTTTAAACAAGCTTCACTGCTGTGGACTAGTACCAAAATGAAAAAGAACTAGTTTCGTAAAGATCCTAAACCCGCCGAAAATGGTAAAGGACTAGTCCCGAAATATCCCTAAAATAGTCATAAAATACTTGTAGTTCCAAAGCGGTTCCGAACGTTTAAAGGACTATTTTGTAAATGAACCTTTACTAGTCGGAAACTATTCCTTAAATGATCGGCAACAGTCCTGAACTATTTAATAAAAATTTATTTTAACACACAAGAAGTAGTTCTGCTAGATTAATTAAAATTTGTTCCATCCTAATCTATTTGCACCATTAATATTTACTAGGCGGATAAAATCAGTAGCAAGTGACTGACGATAAATACGTTGAGCAAAATGTGGTCCACAGTAAGCAGGAACGACAACCAAAAGGTGCTGGAGCGCCATCTACATGTGAGCACGGAATGTTACTAATAATGGCACGAGCATGGAAAAGTTCCTCGTAATAATTTTCACAGAGTACAAAAAAGTTATTAAAATTAAAAAACAATAATACAAAAAAAAGTATAAATTCCCTGCTGATTAACACAAATTTTATCCGAACTGAGAGCTTATTGGTGTACCTATCAAAAGATTTACTTTATTTGCTGAGTTTATGAAGTAAGTCCCACATTGCATTTAAAATGCTTCACAATTTGAAACCAGTTCTCGTATAAATAACTAAAGCTGTATTGAGTTCATCTTGTTTTCCAAGCAAATAGCTTTATTGACTCTAATTCGTAACATGACAGTCGGTTATCGAAATTATGACACACTTTCAGCACACCGGATATGAGGACGTGATAAGTTCTATAATAGTTTTGGCAATGAACGTACATACATACATACATCTGTATAGGCATACATAATGAATGAAAAAATCAGCAATGGGAATATATTTACGTGTAATACTCATACAAATGCGCAAACGTTTGTAAAAGACGGTCCGAGGTATGATTTTAAAATTTTAATGCAGCAAAGCCTGCAGATTTTTATTTTCAATGTTGAATAAATAAGTAACTGCAGGAAAAGTCACAACTCTAGCAGGAATATAAATAAAGCAAAACGAAAGTTAAAAGCATAAAAGATGGATAAGAAAAAGGATTGTATGCTCAACGATTTTTACTATTACGAGTGTTATACACTTGTGTGCGACTTAAAAGGGTAAGGATGTATGCGTTGGTGCTTGTGTTTTTTACTTGCATTCACTTCTACTTGCAATATGTAACTTACATTGTGAATTTAAACCCTCAAGCATTCAGCAAATAAAAAGCAAGCAGCAACCGGTGGTCAACTTCTAACCGAGACGCAAACAAAAGGCTGTTGAAAGGTAAAATAAAGAGGAAGGAATAAGCAATCGAAAGACAACAAGCAGATGGCGAGCAGGAAAGTGCAAATAATCCTATGCATATGTTTGTGTGTATATGAACCATATGAACCACTACAAAAAAACACAACGAAATTAAAGATGGATTGAGTATTTTTTTTCTGTTGGCAAAAAGCTGAGTTAAAGCTGACAGCAACAGATCTCGCTAAAGTTGGCAAGTAGCTTTCGTGAAGGACTTGAGAAAAATTACGAGAGCGAAAGGCAGCGGGCAGGCGGGTGATAATAAATGAAGAAATTCTATAACAGAAACGCAAAACACTTCTCACCACGTACGCATAAAACTGAAGACATGAGTACTTGTAAAGTCTGCGTGTGTGAAAATTGAAGAACGGAGCGATGGATGCTCGCATTTCGACAACAGACACCGGTTGCACTTTTGTCGAGTTGGTCTGTAGCGTCGTTATAAAAGTTATGCTCTTACTTCGGTGACAGTTTGCAGATAATAGCGAGTGTAAATTATATCACGCTTGTGTCGTTGGCAGCTGGCTGGACGTGTGATTTGTCTTTCATTTATGGCTGCAGAGGCGTAGAATTTCGTTCCTGGGTTGTAGAAATGGTGAAAAAAAAGTTCCATTTATGGTTTGATGTGAAGTGATTTGTTAAATTACTTGATTCGTAAGGTGATATGACACATTAAATATCCACAATATACGAGTAAAATTATATACATTAGTAGTAATTACAAGTACCTGAATATTATAGATTTTTGGTTTGCCATATACGTTATTTCTAGTAAATTTTTTTTATGAACTATTTTTAAAAATAACTAACACTATAAGTGTGTGGGGATGTAATTATTATTGAAAGAGGAATTAAGCTTTGTAGACAATAAAAGTATACGTTATTTAAATGAATAAATTATTATTTATTAAAGAAACAAATCTATACGTCGAAAATAGTTCATATTTCTACTACTAATTATGGCAATTAAAAAAAAAAACAAAGATTAATATCTCAACACAATGGAATGTTCATTATTTTTGGTCAGTTTGTCTTTAGCAAATATGTACATGCCAAATATATTTGTCCGTGGGAAAAGCATGGTGTACCCAAATCTAAGCTACAAACAGACAACGCTTGGCCTTGCGACTTATTGATCGTCATTACGAATGCCAATTTAATTGGAGTGGTAGCAATACATTTTTTTATTTATTTTATTTTGATTTAAAAAAGTCAAAAAACTACAAAGGTTCTTACTGACTAAAAACAATGACTTACTCATACGTTATAGAATTGAGTTTAAAATTTGGAAAACACAGTTTTCGACAAAGAAAAGTCCAGCGCAACAGAATCTGAGATTTCGTTTAATTCACGAAGAGAACGCACTAAAGGAGCGTTCCTTGCATAATTGGTAGTTACGTTCTTAATATAAAAAGGATAGTAAGAACGGAGAGTTCTAACTGGTATGAGAAATTGAATAGTGTGAAGTAAGGAGGGACAATCAATATCACCCTTGATCACACCGGAGATAAAGGAGAGGGATAGAGTAGTTCTTCTGATTTCCAGAGATTTCAGATTAATGAGTAGGACACTGGAATGGTAAGAAGGAATTGGATCAGAAAAATTTCGAGATCTGAGGGCAAAATTGAGGAAATTTTTTTGAATACGCTCGATCCGCTCTATTGCAAATTTGTGATAAGGTCTCCAGATGAATGCAGCATACTCAAGCTTAGGGCGAACTAACGTTGTGAAAGGTAACTTTAACGTCGTAAAAAACGTCGTAAAAAACCTAAGGCAGCATACGATTTGGACATTATAAAATTAATATGGTTGTTAAATGAGAAGGTAGGGTCAAAGATTAATCCAATGTAATATTTCGACTTCATCACGTTACGCATTTTGGAATAGGATACATGAAAACACTTATTTATATTAAGACAAAGGAGCGATCTACTACACCAAAGATATAATCTGTCTAAGTCTTCCTAAGTCTTCGTCTCGGAACTTGTCATTTAAAATGGTGGCTTCGATTACGTTTTCCACAAATGTTTTTATGATTAATCGTGTGCAATTGCAAAGTCGTGGTGGGTCCAAACTACGAAGCAAAATATTCGGAGACCCAACCATCAATTGTAAATGGTGCGGTGGCATGCCCGGCATATCTAATGAATTCAAAAACACAATTGGATAATTCACAGCATTGTTGGCATCGCAAATAGCATCGATAGATTTGTATGACACCAAGTCTCCTGGCAACAACTGTTGTATCTTGTAATTTAATCCATTGACGTCCACATTTTTTGCTGCCAAAATTGCTCTTTCTGCCAGCCCCTCCAGAGTTTTGTATTTTGTGTGTACATCAGGAAATATATTTTCGATGAGAGACTTTTGTGAGTTGACGATTGTGCATAAATCTGTCGGTAATTTTATGCATCCAGTATTTTCATGCACAACAACTATTCCATTGCCAATATGTAATAGTTGTTTTGAGAAAGTTTCGGCAGATGGATCTTGAAGCATATGAATGTGTTGATTTATATCAGATTGCTTAATCAATTAGAAATGAAAACTGTCTTTGTTAATTATTAATAAAATGTAAATAAATAATAATAGCACTGAGAAATAATGATAAATTCACTATGAGAATAAAATTAGCTCGAGAGTTACACTGAAAAATTAAAATGATGCATCAGTGTCACAGTCACTGCTAAAACCAAAAAAATAAATTACGAAAACTGTATGGAGAGTGTAAGAAAGGAAGCCGGCTTCGTTCTCATCCCTACTCTGTGATGTTTTCTGGTTGAATAGTGACAAAGGGAGACACCTGGCGGCTTAGTCATGAAAGTTATATAATACTACAACTATTATATTTAATTACCATCTTGTGGATCTGTGGATGGAACAGAATAATATAAACATCGTGATTAAAAATCACGGATTGATCGTATAAGGATGAAAATTTAGAATTGCATGTATTTTTCAATGCTGAAAAAAAAAATAAAAAATGTTGTTCCAAAAATTAAATAAAAAATTTGCGGTGGATCACGCTTAACATATAGGGGGACGAAAAATAGACGTTAGCCGATTCTCAGACCTACCCGATAAGCACACAAAATTTCATCAAAATCGGTCTAGTCGTTTCGGAGGAGTTTGGAAACAAACACCGCGACACGAGAATTTTATATAATAGAATAAAATTTATAAAGCATAATTTCACGACATTGAGTGATTCAAATTCTCGCTCTGTGTAGAAGTAAAGTAAAAAATGTTTTTTTAGCAATTTAGCATGGCGTTTCTTGTTTTGCGTAAAAGCGCGAATAACAGATAACCGAAATGAAGTGCTGTCAATATAAAGTCAGCAACGAAATATGTAAGTGCGGCGTTTAATTTTCACTCGTTTTTGCGCAGAAAGAGAATAGAAGCGAGATGAACTAGCATTAGATAGTTATAGTTACACCAGATATTTCGTAAGCAGGAATAGCATGAACAAACCAAATATTTTTCCTTTAGAAACACTTTCATAAGCCAGATTTATATATAAGTATATCCAAGCTTAAAAAAATGTCCAAATGTATAATAATCCAGCTAAATTGCAACTAAATTTTGAGCTTAAAAAAATTTCACACTTTTTTTGATTAAATAATTTTAAAGCCATTTCAACTTTAGTGCATAAAGTTCAGGTTTCAAACGGCTAAAATTATCGTTGATTTTTTACTATTATTTGCCCACAGTTTTGGGGTTCTTCTTCCACACATAAAAACCTTTGGTTCATGTGATGTATGCAAGAAAATGTGACGAAAGAGTTCTCAAATATCAATGGTATTTTTAGGCCGTTTCTTGTTCTACTTAAAAAAAAAATTAAAAACAGAATTTTAGTTTAAGATTATACCGAATTTTTTTTTAAATTTTTTTTACATTAAGGCTGCCTTTTGAGTGTTTAGTTAAGTTAAACCTATTTTAATTGAGACACTTCTGAAATGAAATATGTATATTAAAATAATTGGTTGCAAATTTCAAGGTTTATGGATTTATGAAAGCAGAATTTCATATACCAAAAAAGGTCGCGTCTAAGTGCTCTTATGGATTGTCATTGAGTTTTTCATCAAGAAAACAGACTATACTACCAAAATTGGTTTTTAAATTTTCAGTCCAGTATTTTCGCTATCCCAAGAACTGGATCTGCAAACTATAAATATAAGGCTAATTGTGAGACCGATAGCCACCCTGGTAAGGAACAATAAATTGGTGTTAGACTTTAAAACAAGACAATAGCGTGGAGCTATAATAATTATTATAATCTAATTATAATCTGTAGTCATTTTTGCAATTTATTCACTTTTAATTTTGGGCCAAAATCTTATAAGCCGCATACATACACACCCATTCGATATTGCTGGCAAAACTTGTTCCATTTGTCGCATCGGTGGCCGCTGCTGACCAAAAACATTTTCAATTCCGTGAACCATGAAAATTATGTTGCGTTGCAAATGCTTTTTGTGCTCTTAATGCTTTCCATGCGATACCCAAAATATGGAACATAATTATAATCGAAAGTGAGCAAAAAAGTGAAGATCTTTGAGGTTCTCCTGTTGGGGTTTTACGATTATTTCTTATTATACAGAGAACTAAATTAATTTTTATCATTTTATTTGAATTTTTTCCATTAATGTATGTATATGTGATTTTCGGATGGTTTTCGATGTGAGGGCTTAATTGAGACTCGCTGCGACAAGTTTGTATCAATTTTTGCTGATTACTTCCTAATTATTAACTTATTTAAAATTTTTAACTATTTGTGATTGGTAAATATTTTTTTTCCTTTAAAAACATGTTGATTTATTACACAGTACGACAGTGGTTGGTACACATGAGAAATGTTAACAAAATATGGAAATAGGCTTAAAATAAAGATATACGTGTCTCGGCGTTTTGCTGTAGCACGTCAGAATTTTGAGAAAATCGATTTTTAAGCTTCAAAGGACCGTGGATGTTCACTTCTAATGTAATACTATTATAAAAAGTTCTATAAAAACAGAAACGGTTAACAGCTTTTAATGCTTGAGCCAGTTTTGAAAAGGTAATTAAATTTAGATTTTTTTTATTAAGAAAACAATTTTATTTCTCCTGTAGATGGTGCTTTAATTTTAATGTAAAGTCAAAAAATAACCAAAAATGTAAGAAATTCATTGAAAATACAAAAAAAAATTATAAAAATACAAAAATGAATATGAAATCTTAACTATTATTTTGTGTTAAAAATGTTATAATGTTATATAATGCTACCCTTAATGCAATGAGAACATCCCTTATGCATTTTATATATTTGCTCTTTAGTTCAGTTGTTTCTTTTTGGTAATTGGCTTGTTTTCATGTTTTCACTACGTGTTGCATGCCACATAACTTTCGCAATCGTCACGCCAAAGGAGCGCAAAATGAGTTAGCAATTTGAAAATATTTTAATTAAATATTTCACGCAGTAAATATTTGTTAACAAACGCTAGAGAAATAGTGGAGTTTTATAGCATTTGTTGCATGTGGCTGCGTGGGGCATGCGATAGTTGAATGGTTTTCTGCTAACATTGCTAATTTGGCTGCTGGAAAAGTAAATTTGACTGGTTGTACGGATCATTAGCTAGAGAAGAACTTTAATTCGAGCATGATTAGACTGATATGGGGTTATGAGATATAAAGAAAAAAAAAAGGATATTTTTTTTCAATAAACTTAAACTTGACAGAGAGTAAGAAAAATATAGTGTTGAGGATTTTACTCCTTTTGACGGTTCCAAGCTACTTGCCGATGTCCATCTTTTTGTAGCGTATCAAAAAAGAAATGTTTGATGTTTTTCTGTATAGACATCTTGAAAACTCAAACCGTATGATGATAATAATAATTGTCTAACAAATTGTATATGAGACGCAATATCCTTAAAAAAGCGCTACATACCCCAGTCTTTACCTTTGTAATTCTAATTAATCTTTAAGAAACTTGCCTCCATCACAAAAATTTCGAGCCAACGTCATTTTTCAAAGTAAAGTAATTATAAGCTGTTTTTAAAAAGAAGCTGAGATCAACTGATTGTGGGATTTGCTTTTTCGTGGCTTGGTTACTACGCTTTTTAATTGAATATTAAAACATTTTTAATTCTATTAAATGTAATTCTATTAAAATGTAATAACATTCAAAAAGTTTTAATAAATAATTTAATATATTTGTTTAATTATTCTTACACCTGAAATATAAAAACACGTTCACCTGTTAGTTTGTTTTTTATCAACGAAAATGCTGGAATATAATTAACCCTTTATATTTTGGAGTAAAAATTTTTAGAAATATTTTTTGGGGATTATATACAAAGATCTGTAACGCTACCGCTTACAATATAGTACTACAAACCCGATGAAGATAAATAAGACTGACATTTTTTTTTTAATTTTTGCTTAGTCCGAATATAATTTTTGCAGCTGGAACTTTTCTCAAATTAGCTCAAATTAACAAATTGTATATACTTTTAATGAAAGAGTGACTTCATACCAAATCTCTACCCTCCAGTTGTAAAGTTGAAAATATGCATCAAAAAGAAAAAGTGCTGAACTCTCTTGTCTCTTCACAACTGAAGTATGCAACACTTAATTTACTATAGCCAACTTTGTAGTCTATCAACTTTTCTTATTTCTTGCTTGTATAGTCGCAATTTCTTTAAACAAAAAAAAGAAATTGCCTAACTTTTCTACACATCCCTTGCTATTACCCTTCGCTTTACTCAACTCCTTTTTATACGAGTATGTCACGTTTTTTGTCTTCTTTTCATTGTCTTCTTTTATATTGCACCTCATTTCTCTTGCATTAATGCCTTAACAGTCAACGAGTGTTAAGTTTCACACAGTTTCTCGCCATTTTTGCACTTCCTCCTTTTTGCTGCTGACTCATTCGACGCTTCCCCAAAGGTGAAGATAAAAATTTCAACAAATTTTTTAGCTTATCATGGCCACCAAATTAAACTTTGTTTGCTGATTGTGTATGGCTTTTAGTTGAAATGCAAATGTAACTATAATAAAAAACTTTTTATATTGTGGAATATAACTATAATAATTGTTGTTGTTGCTGAGAAAAATGTTGTTTCCGCCGGTGAAATTTGTATACTGAGAATAATAAAAGTTTTGAATTTAACGTCGAATAGCGTATAGCGCCATGAAAAGTAAAATAGTTTAATTTTATTTCGAAACCAAATAGCTGATTAGCTTACACATTTCTTATCTAATATATAAAATTCTCGTGTCGCGGTTTTTGTTGCCAAACTCCTCCGAAACGGCTTGACAGATTTTGATGAAGTTTTGTGTTCTTATCGGATATGTCCGAGAGGCGGACAACGTCTATTTTTTATACTCCTATATGTTAAGCGTGATCCACCGCAACTTTTTTTTTAATTTTTGTAACAAAATTTTTTATTTTTATTTTTTTAAGATTCAGCAATGAAAAATACATACAATTCTAAAATTTCACCCTTATGCGATCAACTCCTGATTTTTAACCGCGATTCTTATATTTATATGTTCCATCCACAGATTCATAAGATGGCAATTAAATACAATAATTGTAGTATACTATAGTTTTCATGACACAACCACCAGGTGTCTCCCGTTGTCACTTTTCAACTAGCAAACATCACAGAGTAGGGTTGAAAATGAAGCCGGCTTCCTCTCTCTCACTCCCTATACAGTTTTCGTCCATTTTTTTTGTTTCGTTTTATTTGTGTCTCGATCATAGCAGTGAATGTGACAGTGAATTATCATTTTAATTTTTCAGTGCTCTCTCTCACTTTACTCTCAAGTTAATTTTATTCTCATAGTGAATTTATAATTATTTCTCAGTGCTATTATTATTTATTTACATTTTATTAATAATTAACAAAGACAGTTTTATTTTCTAATTGATTAAGCAATCTGATATAAATAAATGAACTCCCGACATCGTTTGCCGGGTCAGCTAGTTATTCTATATACATACACGTACCTTTTTATATATAAAACCTTAACAAATGGTGTTACATTTTTATTAATTCTGATCAGCTAACGAATCTCACATTCAAACATAATGAGTATACATCCGAAGCTATGTCATACCGATGGAAGCAAACTGATTAATTTGTATCACGTCCCAGAAAATTATATTTAATAATTCAATTTACTTCAATATGGCGTTATTTTTTTAAATTCCCATTGATTCACAATTTTGTTGAGCTTGAGGCCAGTTAATGGAAGATATCTATTTGGAAAAAACAACAACAGTTTTAATAATAGAAGTTATAGCCGCTATTTCGGAGATCACCGCATCTCCTCATCAGACTATTTTTTTTATTTCATCATATTTTTTCTTCATCACCACTTCCCACACTTTGAACCAAGGAGCCTCGGGTTGCACAGCTAATATGCTACATGCTGTGCCACGCCCTCCGAGTGTACTGTTGTGTTTATTCCATTTTCCTTAAACAAAACCAACTATGAACAAGATCAACTGATCTGCCGCTATTTAAACTTGTTTATGCTTTGAAAGAATGATAATTTCAAATGACGTTTTTCACATTTCTTATTGAACTAGTACTTACATCGCTAAGAACTGACAAGACGCTGAAGGTACTTTTGCCTTGAAAAAAAACTTCTCTAAGTATAAAGCTGCTGTTAGGAGTCGAAATAAAATTTCAAAAAGGCCCTTCATTTCAGCAATGCAGTGTAAGCGCAAAATTATTGATATTTTTATTTCAAAATAAATTCTTTAAATCAATAAAAAGTAAATATTTCAATAGATAGTTTCACAGGGCTATCAAGAATTGCGTCAGAGCTCCCGACGTGGCAACGGTGGGATTTTGCTATCATCAATTCTGACGTGATCACGAAATTCTTACGAAATTTCGAAATTCGGGAGATGGCCTCACGTGTGAAACGAAACTTTGACAGTTGTTCGTAAACGCTTTTCTTTATAGGGAGAAGTGAAAATATAAATTAAAACGAACAAAAAAATGCAAGTGAACTAGAAACTTAGTGGATATTTTTCACTGAAGTAATTAGAAATGTAAGAAATGTTTATTAATGGCTGTAGTGCATAAATTTAAATATATTTTTTAGCAGGTCATACACCAACCGGAGTTAGTATAAGACACTGGTGAATACGAACTGGCCGCTCCTCCAGTTTTCCAAAAACTCCACAGCTTTTGTTATGAAGATGTCGTGTAGCTAAAAATCCTTGGGCCTCCAGTTAAGGATACGATTTTCGCAGTCAAAAAAAGTAAACAAAACACCGCTGAATTTCGTGTAAAGATTTGGTAGCACTCATTCGAACTTAGCGTAACAGTTGGCAGCACTAACTACGAAAACGTCGGAATTGCTGATAACATTTTTCCCGTATATTTGTGACGAGAGATTTCGTCACGACCGGTGTTCACTCAGAATCAGTGATTGGGCTGTCAATAAATAATAAGTAGATATAAGGCATAAAAGGCAAAACATCGTCAGACAAAAAGTGATATTCAGCGCGTCTGCGTTTTTATTTAATTAACACTTACATAAATGTTAAGGAAGTCACAGCGGGTATTTTTACCACAACAAGAGCTTTCAAGACTTACAGCATTGTTGCCTAAGGAAATGTTCATCACTATAAAAAGTTGCACAATTCGTATTAACATTCTGAGTCTTTAGCATTATTTCCTTCGCGAGGTCCCAAAACTTCCGTTAAACTAGAAGTCATACTAAAAATTATTTGCTTAACTTACATAAGTGTATATTTGTTTTGTCGTTATCAGTCAATATATAATATTGTGTAAAAATGTTAACAGATAAAGCTTTGATTACTCTTCATAAGCAGGACATTTATAGTTAGTTCAATAGTTTCACGCAAATATTTAAAAACATTTGCAACCAAATCCTTTCAAATTGAACTACAACAGCTATTTTCGGAACCTCTACGAGTTTATTATAAATTTTGCTTTGTCAATGTCCTTACGGTGCATTGTTTACATTTTAATTAAATTTAAGTTTCAACTACACTCTGGAGTGCTTTTCAGCTTTGACTTTTTCTACACAACTAACACTTGCGTTGAGTATTCATAAGTGAAAATGTATGTGTGCATTTGTGCTCTGCAGTGTGTGTGTGTGTTTGTTTGCACACATTCTGCAAAAGCATAATAACCTTAAATTAATCATTTCTGATAATATCGTATCAGTATAATAAAAATTGTCAGTACAAATGTTTATATTTGCGGTAAAGACTGAAGCGATGTTATTTAAAGTTGCCACCAAAAATCCCTTTCATTTATTTTACAACTCAACTCACTGAACTGTACTTAGCTTTTCGCTGTTTTTATAAATCGAACTATTTTAACTTATTACGTTTTTGTAATCTGTATATGGTATTTGAGTTTGGTTTCCATTAATTAAACCCTTTTAGGTCTGGTTATAATTGCTTATGATAAAAGTGCAACGTTTACATATTTAGCATGTAATTTGTGTAACTTCTGCGACATGGCTTGCAAAGTGGTTTTCACTACTAAAAATGTGATTGGGTAGTGTTACTTTATTTAACTTGATTTAGCTGGTAATATATTTAAATTTATGAGCATAAATAATATGTAGTTTATTTACTTTAAAACAGTTGTGGATAAAAAAATAATAAGGTTTGTTCTAAGTTTACGTCTTTACGGTGTATTAGATTTATAATTAAACAAATATATCACAAAATAAGTTAGTTTTCAGCTAAATTTAACATTTATTAACTTAAAGCAAGCAATTAGGAGGATATCCGCATAAGACTGGACCGCGCGCTTATATTGGTTTAATAGGACTCTGACAAAAGTGAGTCTCTTCTGAAAGGAAATAAAACGTTTGTTATATTGTGTTATGTTATTTTATGTGATGTGATGTGATATATGTTAATGTGATGTGATGTGATAGTAGGATGTGGTCTGATGATGTTGTGTTACGAGTATATGACTTCATGAGACGATGTGTTGATTTAATAATGTGCTCATGATGTCCTCTGACAATGTGATGCCGTATGATGTGATGTGATGTTATTTGATATTATGTGGCGATGTGATCAAAGAAACGATCATAATGTTTATGACTTTCATAACGTGTTGTCCCTGCTTATAAATGTTGGCCACGATGTTGAAAAAACCAAAGATGACGACGTTCAGGATAATTCCATAACAGTCGTGTCTACGATACCGGAACGACCCGAATTTAGGTCCGACCAAGAACTGTCACTTCAGCATGTTTTATGTTGATTCATTAACAACAACAACGACAACGTTCAGGATACCATTACTTTAGTTTTACCCAATTCGACAGCATCAGCTATTTTCGTGACGCCATCTATGACTGCATACAAACAAATTTCTTCAAAAAATAAACACGGTTGAAGTACTTGAAACTTAAACTAGCAAATCTTGTAAATTTATTTAAATGTTCTCTGTTTGTATCGTCTGGGCCCATATACTCGTATTTGTCGTTAAACTCTTTTCTTTTCAACATCACATCGTCACTTTCCTCGTCTTTTCGAAGTTTGAAATTTTGATTCGCGACATTTCATTTGAATTGTGAATTATATTTTTATTAAAATTCAACAAATGCTTATGGTGAGCTTTTTAAAGAAATATTATATTCAACATCTCAGGACCCTGGGTCATAAAGGCATCGAAGGAAATAAAAATACAGCAACAATATTGCCGACAGAACATACGCTTGTCATTGCAATAGCCCAGCACTCTATTCGGTAGGAGCTTTGGAAAAAATAAAGCTCTCTAAGAAAAATGCATTCAAAGAACAACTTACGGGTTAGTCAAAGGTCACTTTGGACCTCAGGGCTGCATTTTATTAAATTTTTTTCTCTTCTACGACTGGGTTCCAAGACACTACTGTTTCTGCTTCTCGAGTGCGATGCCAATTCGAAGACCCGCCATCACCTGGGGAAATAATGTACTAAGAACTTAAGACAAAATTGGATCTTAAATGCTAACATCATTTCTTTATCTAGATATGTATATATATCTCTAATTGCATATTTATTTAAAATATTTCTTTATAATAAGTTCAGCGCTTTATTATCCTAAACACTGGATGAATAGTAACTTTTTTATGTGTACTAAAAGTTATTCAAAAAACTCAGCCAAGTTGAATACATTTTCAACCGAGCTTTTGAAGATATTTGCTATATATTTTCTAAGCACTCACTGTGCCAAATTAGACTTTTTGAACTAGAGATTTTTAGATTTTTTCCAAATTTAAGTCACATTTTTAAACCCGCGCACTTGTGAACAAGGGTATTATAACTTTGTTCGCATAACGGTTGCTTGTAACAGCATAACGGAACCAAGATAGATACAGACATATTAATACCAAAATGCTCAAAATGAAAAGAGAAGTCGATTTATCGATGTCGTGCAGACGAAAACTTGAGTAAAAATCGAGATATCTCAATGAAACTAGGTAGGCAGATTGTCCTTGACCCAGAGCAGGTTGGTATTGAAAATGGGCAAAATCGGTCAATAACCTCCCATATAACGGCAATTGTCGAAACTGCAAAAATTGCTATATTTCAGTAGCTATGGAAGCTAATTTGCTCAAATTTGGAAATCTGATTGTATAAAAATTTTGTTCACGGGGCGTGGTACCGCCCACTTATGAGTTCATATGTATATCTCTGGAACCAGCTGAACCATTTGGCACACATGTTAGATTTTATCTAGTTAGGTGAGATAATGAAAATGCTCGAAATCGGACGAAAATTTCGCCCGTCTCCCATATAACGGTAATTTTCCAAAACTATGAAAATTTGATACTCCAGTAACTATTGGAATTAAGTCAACAAATCCATTTAAACGAACATTTTGGCTTGAGAGTTCATATGTACATACATATATATCTGGAAATCCTTTATCGATTTTGCCCAAATTTAGTACAGATATTTTATTATGTCTAAATAAGCAGTAGTTTTAAAATCACTAAAATTGGACCAGACAGAGTAAGTTTTTGAAACCCGTTAAAAATCGTATACTTCTGTAACTAGTGACGTTAATTTGCTCAAATTTGGTATGTGGTTTTGTATTAAATCAAGAAATCCGATTATATGAAAATTTTGAAAAAAGAGGCTTACATCAAGTTCGGTTTTGCCCGAACTTAGTCTCTGCTTTATTAAATAAAAAAATTAAGCTGAAAGCGTGCGCCGGATATATAAAGTTCGATCGAACTTAGCCACTTTTTTACATGTTAAAATAATGTTTGTTCAACTTTATTACTTATCAAATAAGATCACGAGTTCGACGTTTGTAGCGTCACACAACCAAAGTCGGGCGCAAAATAAATGATGCACACGTATCAAATTTCATTATGAATGAAATGAAGGCAAACACAACCAAATAGTAACGTTTACATTTATACAAATATGTACATTTGTACAGCGTAGGTAAATGAGTTTTCACAATCACAAACACAAATATTTACCACATAAATAATCACTGCAATATTGACATACTCGTGCACCAGCCACAATCAAAATTCAAAGGCAATGGAATGGTTGATGAGATCAACACGAACATTGTAATCGGAAATTAACTAATGCAAATAACCCAAATGTGGGAATAAATGAATGAGTTAGTTGAGTGTTTGTACAGACTAAAGTAAAAAGTATGTTTACTTACCTTACCTGCTTACATACAAGAATATAAATATATAACTACATAAATAGTGGCACTTCAGTTATATAAATACAAATAATATGCAAATTAAATGGCAGGTGGATACGAGTTCTTCAAATACAACATTTCAATGGAAATATGTGTAAAGAGTTCATACAAATTCATTCTTCAAAAAAATCAAAGTGTTGATTCCTTCATTAAAATATCTTTTTAATTTTTCTTTTCTTAATGGCAACCGATATTGATATTTCCTAATTTAACTGAAATCTGGCATCTCAGTTCTGATCACAAAAATCTAAGGGTACTGCTTAATATTTATAAACATAAGAGTGTATTAAATACTGTTTTTCTTTGTTTAAAAAGAGATAAAAAGTGGAAGCAATTTTTTTTGAACGATTTATTACAAAAAATTAAGTATTACGATTATTTTCGACTTATATTCTGATAATTTTGTATAGAGCCATATTTTGGTAAAAGTCATTGAATGAATGAAGCTCTTATATAAAGTTGACATATAATTTTTTCTGAAGTTAGTCTTTATTTTTATAGGGCATATCTTATAATCTGAACACACCCCAAAATTCGATGTGTCCGAAATAACGAACTATGTAGTAGTGTTTATGGTTATCTTTTTATACCCGAGCGTACTTGTACACAAGGGTATTATAACTTTGTTCGCATAACGGCTGTTTGTAACAGCAAAAAATGATCGAGATAGATATAGATATATATGTATATACTAAAATGATCAGAATGAAAAGATGCATCGATTTAGCCCTGACTGTCTGTCCGTCCGTCTGTCCGTGGTTACAAAAACTTGAGTAATAATTGAGATATCTCAAGTTTGGTATATAGATTGCTCTATGGACAGGGTAGGTAGGTATTGAAAATGGACAAGATCGGTCAATAACCACGCCCACCTCCCATATAAGGGAAGTTGTTGAAAAATGCATAAACTTCGTTTTTTCGGTATCCATTAAAGCAAATTGAGTGAAATTTGATATTTGGAGAGATTTTGAACTAAGAAATTAGGTATTTATAAATTTTTTAAAAATGGGGGTTGCCACGCACACTAAGAAAAAAATGTATCTATGTCAATAACGGTGAACAAATTTTCTACAATATCAAAATTTTTGAAATAGGACCATAACCTCGCCCACCTCCCAAATAACGGAAACTTTGAAAAATACAAAAATTTGATATTTAGAGAGATAGTTAATTAAGAAACTTGATTTTAATTACGACGCCCACTTATAAAAAAACGTCTGTAGGTATCTCAATAACGATGTAAGGTATCGTCACAAAATTTGGGGAACATATTGTCCTTGATATCACTAGCATCACCGTCAAAAAATTTTGAAATCGGGCCTTAACCACGCCCAACTACCATAAAATGGAAATTTTGTAAAACTCAGTATTTGTTAGAACAAATTGAGTAAAGTTTAATACTAGCAGCGATTTGAAACAAAGAAGCGGGCACCGCCCATACAAAACTACATCGCGAGGGTATAAAAAATCGGTTTCGCCCGAATTTAGATTTTCTTACTTTTTTTTTAATTAATATTTATATTGTAAAATTGGGAAAATATACACATGAACGTAATTATATGGATTTGAGTTCAGCAAAGTCCTCAAATCACATGCACATAAATGGGGAGTTGTTAGTATTCAATAGCATTAGATATTCTGAACAGTGAGAATACGTATCATTTAATGACATATGTACATAAAACGGAGTCATGCACTGATTTGTAAAAATTTGTATAACACTACAAAACAATTAGCTTATGTAATTAACGAAAATCATTATAATAATTACTTTAAAAAGATAATAAGTACGAGTGATAAATATTTCGGGTAATTTTTTAATAGATTATTAGAAAAACTTTAACGGAACTTCAGTTACAAAGCAATTTTCGCATTTTATATTTTCTAAGCGATTCAATGACGATGAACAAAAATTGCCTGTCTTAAAATTGGCCACCAACGATCTTTCGAGACAATTTAACAATCGGCTGTTGAATCGCATAGAAAATTACTTTGCTGGTTTTTTTTAAATTTAGTTTTTGAAACTTACGCAAAAGCTTTTATTGACATTTCACACATTTTTCAATCTGTATGCTGATCTTCGATTTAATGTTTTAGATGTTTACCATAGAAGATCCTTCTAATAGTATGTTACTATTACTACCATTCCTATAACGTTTGTATTATAAGAAAATCTTACCCTTTGTATTAGATTTTCGTTATCCTTAAGGCATTATTCGCTGCAAATTTCACAGTTATACTGCTTTGCTTAATTATAAATATGAAAAATGCTATTGACAAGTTATACACTTTTAAATATTTGTAAATGTTTAATAATTTATCAGGTACACAGAATCAGGCAGAGAGTATGTTTCACCATTCTGCTTGTTTTTACATTTGTAATTATCGATCAAAATTTATTTTGAAAGAAAAATTGTATTGTTTTTAATTTTTTTAAAAAAATGTCAACCTTTGGTTTTTAATTGAAAAATAGTAGCTCCCATTTCCGAAACCTAAAACGAATAAAAACCGCGATAAAGCACCTTCCAAAGATTCGATAACATACAATCGAGCACTACCGTTTCTTCTAAGAATAAATTATAGCAAGTGGAATATGTTTTGATTTTTTAATTATTCCCGGTATATATATTCATACGAGTAGGTTTTTCAGCAAACACTTTTCATACTGCGTATATCTGCGAGTTTCCTCCTCCTTTTCTAAACGATTGCACAAACGCCAAACTTTCCCCGTTGATGTGCGAACAATTCAATTACAATTGAAGCGATGCTTTCGCATGCGTTTTCCACCACAAATTCCGACTAACCGTAAACGCTTAACGCTAATGACAGTCAATACGTATTCGCACAACCACAAGCAGATTCAGATTATTGACATTCATTTGATGGTATCCCTACTGGCAGTTGCATTACCAGTCGTAGTTGGTTTGTTGATATTTACTAGGTTAAAACTGCCTTTATCGGCAACTAGACAAGTGGCGTACTTTAGCAAATACACCCAAATATACATACGAGTATGCACAAATGATTGATTCTATGCTCAATTGACAGTGGCTGTTTTTGAGGATGTGTTTAAATTGTTCAGGCTGCGATTTTACTATTTCGTTTAATCGATTGTGGATTTCGAGATTTGTTGGTACAATAAAACTGCATTTTATTTTTTGAATATTTTCTCTATTCATAGGTGAACTTTAGCTGACAGTAGTATATTACGTACAATGTTTGGTAATTCAAAATTTTTAAAATTATCACTGGTCAGTATTTGTTGGTTCTGGCTCAATTATATGCTTAGAGGTTACTTAATTGGTCAAAAGGCTGTCAATTAGATAGCAACTTTGGTTAAAAATGTGCAGTATTTATGGTGGATAAGTGTAAATATGTAGATCTTCGTAAAAAAATATTAAATAGCGAAATTTATATAAATGTAATATGTAATTACGACTATAATAATTATTTAAGATTTAAGATTTTAAATGCCACGGCTGAGCTTCGAATATGTACGTAGAAAAAAATGGATCATTCCGGCTCGTTATCAAATTCGAAAATTTAAAAACGACACGATTATAAATTTATTTTTATAGTTATCATTCAAAATATTCAGGATTTTTATAATTTATTTTTAATTTAAAAAATATGTAGCAAAGATCTATTCGGGAATGAATTTTCCTTAAACTTTGCTGGCATTTTGCAGGCCACAAGTATTCTGAAGGATCATTCAAAGAATTGTTAGCTATCTTGACAAACTTTATCATACTGAAAAATTATTATAAAACACTTTATACTCGCATGAAAGATCGCTTTTTTTCATACATTCATACACTTTAAATTTTCCATAGACTTTTACATGAATGCGTCCATATTACACATTGGGGCTCTCTGTGAATGATAATTTCCGCTTTAATGAGCACAAATTCACGCTTCTCGGTAACATTTCACTAAGCTTCTTTCCACATCGAGTAAGCAGAACATCAATGGAGCAAACTTGGAACTCACAAACAAGCATACGTGCATACATATGTACTATATGTATGCATTATATGTGTAGCAATGCCACCTACATACTTCAACTCAAATCAAATTCATTCATGGAATCAAAATAAAAAATAAAAAAAGAATAATAAAAATACCGAAGAGTTGCATGAAGTGGCAATATTTGCCTTTTATGCGCTTCAATCGAAGTCAAGAGATATGCCACTTTTTTTGAAAAAGTAATATTTGTAATAGAAATGTTAAAATGATATGTTTGTAAGTACATATCAGTGTCGCCAGGCATGAAACTAACAAATAAACTTCACTTTTCACTAAAACATATTTAGTGTTTTAAAAAATATTGAAAAATATGTTGTAGATAAATGAACTTGAATTGTTGTAGGATGACATATACATAGTAGCTCTGTAATTTCCATTTACTAATTATATATTTTTTAAAACTAAATTAATGAAGCAATTACTATAATGCCAAAAATTTACTTATCGGTTTTATTACTTTTACTAAAATGACATACTCGTATGTATGTATGTGAACATTTTCAAATACCATAAAATCAACCTTTTGGCTCCCTTGCACAGATTATTTGCAGTAAATTTCAAAATCAAACGTAACACTGTAATGTTGACAGACATCAAAGTGCGAGCAGATGGGTAGATATTAAACATTATTTGTTGGCAACTACTCAGTTTAACTTAGTTGTGCGTTTCGACATAGTGGAAAAGTTTGCCAAAAATTTGTGTAGAACAAACATACAATATTTAATTTCAAACATAAATTAAAAAAAGAAAAAAATGTTTCCATCAAATATACATATAACTATTGTAAGGAAAAAAAAATGAAAGTGAATTAATTATATAAAATTATATTTCAAATTATTATAGTAAGATTAAAAAATAGTAAGATTAAAAAATTGTGAAGCCTAACAGAAAAATGATTAGCAGTTAACTGAGCTACGATAAATAATATCACAAAAAACACTTATTAAATGGCAACAATTAAAATTTTCATAGCTACTTCAAATATCATTAATTTTTAAAAACGAAAACATATATTCTAATAATCGTAACCCACCTTTAGAAGTAGCAGCTATAATATTATTTGGAAAATATTTAAAGGAAAATTTTATTAAAACCATCGATCTCTCTTACTACGCGTTGAAAAGTGCCCTCACACCAACATTTTCATTTAACTCTTCCCCTCATGCCCCACATCACAACTACACTCCAGTAGAAAAGCGAGTGATGGCGATGGTAAAATAGAAACGTTCGCTATCATGAACCAATTAGTGACGTTTGCCTTTTAATTCTACACCACTTTTAATTAAATTACCAGCTAAGCATACCGCGCTAACTTTCCACAAGAGTAAAGGAACGAAAATAAAAATTGAAAAATAAAATAATATTGTATACTTGCAATTTTTCACTTTGCGGTCGCGAGCAAAGCAACGTCAATGTTTTTGTGCTGTAAAGTGGAGCGACACAGCGTCCAGCGATTACAAAAATTGCTCGACTATTTTTAATTAAACACTAACTGACTTATATTATTTCATTAAACAGCTAAGCGGTGGAACACGTGTATTTAAAAAGAGCATCGCATGACAAATGGTGGGGGTTCTAATAACTGAGCCTTGTGAAAAGAGGACAGATTTATCTAAAGTAGTTGCGCCTAAAGGGACTCACTTTTAAATTATTGAGCTCTCGGTTGAGAAGCCATTAACATACATATGTACAATATATGCAGATGTGCATATGAAAATGTTAACAAGGACATGAAGGAAGAAGTAATCAGGACGATTTGCATTTGAAATTCAATTGTTTAAGCTTTTTAAAGAGCAAAATAAAATATTGTAAATATTCCTTATCAATACAGTGATAGTTGGAAGTAATATTGTCTTAATATAAAGAGCCTTTTTCTTAAAGACCGGTTTAGAGCTAAACGGAATATGAAAGTTAGTTTAAACCATATGCCTATTTATTAAGCGCTGAGTATGAAACTGAACATATGTCTTTTAGCACCAGCCCTTAGAATACCAATATTAAAAGTCTAAAAATAGCCTTACTAACAAAACATTATCCCTGCGTTGTTAACTTGTTAAATACGTATGTATTTGAGGTAGGATCTGCTGAAATTTAAATAAGCAAAAATAAGTTCACATTACATTACGCAGAGATATGTAACTTGAAAATAAAACAAAGCACAATTTAGGATAACAATTTTATATAAAAAAAATGTACCTTCCATTGATTTGAAGAGGATTGGTAAGACTAGACAAAAGGCGCGGTCGGGTGAGTTGCTACATTGTGAGGTGAGATAAGTTAAGAGAGGTAAAATGAGTGGAGAATTTGTGAAAGTGAAGATGTTTCACTTATGGTGAGTTCAAATATGGTAAGTTTGTATGTGGTTAATTTTGTATGTAACGAATTAAAGTGTGGTAAGTTTAAGGGTATCCAACATTCCGTCTTTTTTCTTTTAATAACCTCACTAAACATTACTCAATCTAAATTATTATAACTTAACAAAACTTTACTTACTTAACCTACTTTACTAGTTGTCGTGAGATTCGATATGGTGAGTTCAGATAAGGTAGGCTAACGTTGTGTGTGGAGAATTTTCGTTTGTGAGGTTTAGATGCGGTGATTTTAGATGTTGGAAAGGCAAGTGTGTTGAGAATGGAAAGAAAGAACTTGTTGTTAAATCACCACCATTTGCGTCTCATTAACTATTTTAACTTTTCACTTTACTAGTGCCACTAAAGAAATTTCCAAACTTCCAAGAAACTCTGTATTTTTTAATTATTTCACAACCTGATTTAACATAACATAACATGATACATCATGAAATAACTTAACACAATACAATAAAACATAATTTAAGGTGTTGTTTTAAAAAAATACTTTTAATAATATGAGTAAAATTGTAATGAGTTTATTGTGGAGAGTTCAATGTACAAAAATGTACTTTTGCCGCTCTTAACCATTTACCATTTTATATTATTTACGTGACATTCACTTTGTTTTCTTTTTGTTCAATTTACTAACGCTTTGTAAAAAATCTTAAATGAAAATCTAGACATTCGTGAACATACCATATTTAAGTTCAAAAGAAGGTGCAAAACTGCATTTGGAAATGTTGGCTTTTATCCAATTGCAATTTTCTGGTTCGATACAACTCACACTTTTTTTTTCTTGTGGCGCCACACACAAACTTACATTCCTACTAATAGAAGACCATTCCTTTTCTTCAGTTTTAGTACGTTTTTAAAACTAATTGAGGATGTGTCTGAAGCAATTGGTTGTGCAGAGCTTATATGACAAATGAGTCGTGAAATTAGCAAAGGTAAAAAGTTTTAGTTAAGAAATAAAAGCGATCACGAAATTATTCATTCTCAGTTCGGTGCTGCCGGACTAAGAGATTATTCTTTTAACTTAGATTTAAGAAAAAAAAACTTAATATATCACACCGGATTTACGGGATAAATTTCTTATTTTACGCTAATTATAACTTCTTACGAGCTATACAGTGCTTTGGGAGTTCGTAGTCGAAAAGAGTGTCAATCCACGGAGCTCTGCGAATGGGTGGCGTTGATGGAGTGATTGACCAGGATTATTTTTTACATGGAGGCTTTTTGCTACTTGTCTGGGAACGGTTGGAACGATTTTTTCGAATTTAGTTTTGCATACAAATGTCAAGAAAAGGCATTGAATGTCCATTAAATTTTATTTAGTTGCATTTTGTTATATTCTTTTGATATAATGTAGTTTTTTAATAAATCCAATTTTTTAAATTTTATTTTACTTAATTTCCTTATTCCAATTAATTTAGCTTCCCTATTCATTGTTTTATTTAACGGTATTTTTTCTGAATGAAGTAAATTTTTGAACCATAAAAATCATAAAAATGCAGCTGGAAGTTGCTAGAAATTACCGTTGAATTTTGAAAATTTTATTTGTGATTGCGTTGGCTATTTCGTTGATGCTCTACAAAAATCAATAAAAAAAATTGTCAAAATGTATGGGTATTTGTTAACCACTTGGAACTTTCAATTAAAACTTAATGAAAACTGCACACTCAAAAATTATATTTTAATTTACATTACTACATTGCTTTAGATAAAACACATTTTCAATTGCAAACTTTGGTTTTTGCAAGAACTACTCTGGAAAATTAAAATTCCGTTATTTTCATATGAAAAAGTAAAAAATAGTAGTTTTATTTCGTACAGTCTAATTTCGTATAGATATGTGCATTCATAATATAGATACATATATTTACTCGTATACGTACGTACAATTTATTCTTGTTATTCGTTCTTCGTGCAACTCTTTTGACAATTCGCCAGCAACAAAACTACACATTGCCCCACCATGTGTCACCTTAGCCGTTTGGAAGCCATGCAAGGACATCGCACTTAACTTAATCCTGATTGATTTTAATGCACTTTACCTATGCAAATGTGAACACACTTTATCGTTCGCCTTTCTTTCGTCTCATTTATCGTTTTACCTTCGACTTTTGCGACTTTTCGCTAGCTTAGGTGGTCTACATATTTCGTTTGAGTTAAAAATGGAATTCTTTGCATTAGTAATGTTAGACTTAATCGGATGAAATGGTAAACGAATTTTTCATAGCCATTAGCCAAGTGCAAACAACGCACACATATGCCGGCAAAAATATATACATATATACAAACATACATACATAAGTATGCAATTGTGTGTGTACATGCACGGGCATTTGGGTGTCATCTAATGCTCTAGTGTGCCTGGGATTAGAGTTGTCAAATGTCTAGAAAGCAAATATTGCAGATAAAGCTAAGTGTTTTGAGAATGTTTATCTGACGTAGATTTTAGTAGAATTCAGCTCGATTTATTTTACTGCTGTCCGTTTTTGCAACACAGCAAACGAGCACACCATCGAGTCGAATGTGTCACAGCAGTTGCATGTGCATTTGTTGCACGATTACATATGGACATACATACGTACATATACGAGTATAAATGTTTATCTTGCTCCTAAACATAATGGTGCACAATTTGTAGTAAGTGGAAACACCCTCGTAGTTGTTGATTACACTACTTGCCGACTTTGAATGTAAAATTGTGACCCTCCCACTCGACTCTACGAAGTACCCAGCAGTCGAGTGCACATATATAAATAGTTGTAAATCTCCTTAGAAATGGTTTATTGTATAGTAAGTCCTTTTTGCGATCCAAATATCTTTTATTTCTACAAGCAATTGGTGTTTTTAGGATAGTTATGTGCTATAGAGAATGGTAATTTTCAGCTTCCGAGCAAAAATATTTCAGTCTGGAACTAGTTCCACCG
Source organism: Philophylla caesio (assembly GCA_963971545.1). NCBI lineage: Eukaryota > Metazoa > Arthropoda > Insecta > Diptera > Tephritidae > Philophylla > Philophylla caesio. The sequence goes on along the minus strand of OZ020606.1, from coordinate 94,018,770 downwards.
GTACCTGTTCGAAATGCAAAGCTTATAGCTTCGCAAAAATATTTCATTTAATTTCCTTAAAATACAGGCAATTAAACTTTCTTAATGTTGCCAGCAATAATTTTGCACTGAACCCTGCTAGAGCTATTTGTGTTTTTCCAAACGATTTTCATTAGTTGAACAATGAACATGAATACTTTTTACTCCTCAAAAGGAACTTTTGCATATCCAATGTCTCATTTCGATTTCAAAGACTGATCTTATGAGAGAAACGGGATATCTTGATGTACGAAATTTAACTAAAAATGTGCAGCTACATACATTTAATTAAAAATTTAGAAATCGACATTTTAACAAGATTATGATTTATCGCTACAAGTATGTTAAGATAATATGACGAAACAAAAACAGTGAATAGAGATGATTTTTTTAACTTCTGGACTACTGTTGATACGAAATATTTTGTTTATCAAAATAGTATTTTGGTGTCACCCGAATCAAACGCTGAGATGCGTAAGAATTGATCAAGCCAAGAATTGATCGAGCCAAGAATTGATCAAGCCACAAATGAAGAAATGAGTTGGCGCTTAGGTTTTGTGAGTTGAGGTGTGGTGAATTTAGTTGTGGTGAGTTTAAATGTGGTGAATTTAATTATTGAGGGTTTAATTGCTGTGATTTAAGGCAAGAGGGGTTGAATAGTTGTGACTTTCTTGAACTCCATTCCTTCCGGCAGGACTTCCGCCGCTTCCGCATTGTTGATTTTTTAATTTGCAATTGCATATCATAATGAAACATTGTATAACATAATCGATATAGCGTTACACATGCAAGTATATAGTAAAAGGGTACATTATGACCTTACACAACATAACAAAACTACATAACATAACATAACATATCGTTCCGTGGGGTAACCAAATTTAAAATCGTTTTGTAATTAGTATCCCCTAGTCTTTTTCAGAGTAGTTAGTAATTTTTTACTGCAGTTAAACTCTGCCTGTAAGTGTGTGTGTGTGTGTGTGTGCATGCTAGTATTAATTTCTTGAAATGACACGTTTAGTTGCAGCTGCTTTGTTGCCGCAAACTATTTGTAGCAGCTATAGTTTTTATTACCTGCTTATCTGCAATGTTCCATTTTTATTGCTACCTCAGGCTGTGAAAAGGCGCGCACACACACACACACACACACAAAGAATTCATTCACTTTGGTTGCAAGCTTATTTTACTCTTCTCACAATAGTTGTTGCTACTTACCCATACATACTCGTACATACGTAGATACTCTGGCTATGGCCTCACATTTATCGCTTGTTTGCCACACAACATTGTGACAATGATACTCGTACTCGCATACAGATGTTGCAACTATGTAGTTATGGTTATAGCGTTCGAGTAGTCATTCTAATTTTTTACTTTTATGCATTTTTTTCTTTTGTCAGCAGTGAATTGTGGTTACGTTTAACTTAGAAAAATACTCATTTGTATGATTTTTTTTACAAAATATTCATTCTACTACGGAAAAAAAGGGATACATTAAACTTTATACTGAGTATGAGCAAAATGTGCCACAAACCACTTTGACTTGTGACTTATGTCAGCTTTTAATATGCAATAACAGAATGAAATATTTCAATAAATATCGGCACATAACCGCTTAACACAAACTCTTTTATACTAAGTTCATAATAAATTGATGGCATTTCGTCAAAACTTGGCTACAAAACTAACTGACAATACATTTTAATGCGTTGAAAAAGATTGAACAAAATTTTAAGTGCAAAGTTTTCTTTGCAAAAAAAATTATATTATTTAATAAGAACTGCTAAGTGCTACAGATGAAAAGATAGATGTTACGATCAGACGCTCTATCTTCTTATTGATAATTGTTATTTTCTAATAGGGCTTGAAGAAGAAGTTGAAGACGAAAAGTTAATTCCTAGCCTGAGCTGAAATCTCCGATAAGAGCTCCAAATAAGTATATCTGTCAGAGAAGGGTTCTTCTCAAAAATTTTCCAACAGATAGTGCATTCTTAAAACCTTCATAATATTCAAGAGGACTCTTCGATTTTCCTATGATTTTTAGAAATGATGCAAAAATTTGCAATATATAAAATAATTTAAATATTTATATTTACACGCAATAATTGAAACAATCAAAGCTCTTTTCTTCCATTTACGAATTTATTAAAAAAGAAGCCAAAAACAGTTGAAGTTTACCTATAAAATCGATCCAACTAGCCCCTCAAAAATTTATGTTTCAGAAGTCAATAAAAAAAATGTCAACAACAGCATTATTGAATTTAAATTTCTATATTAGATTACATTTGGTATTTTTAATAAACATATATACATATGTGCACTTACGTTTTTCATAAAATTTTCATTAACTAAAAAAATAAGGCATAAAATATCAAATCAAACTTAATTTTTTTATTTCTTACGAATTTATCGAAATCTGAAGAACTATAGATGATGATTATTCCAATTTTTTTTTAATATAAACTTCCTTACACAACAGAGCCCCTCGTGCCATATAGACGCGCGGTTATCATTAAGAACTTTATTTGAACCATTATTGTTAGATTGCAATTTAATTTATAATCCAAAGTCTGTGCAAGTGCCCCCTCGCAATGATTGCATTTGTTCCCCGATATAAGCATTATCATTTCATTTTAAAAGCTGCTTACACTGCTTCTATATTCCATATATTTTGCGCCACCAAGCCCCTTAAATTTCATTCGTATAAAACACATTCACCACCCAACCAACACCACAGCCGCAGCAAGAAAAAAAAGAATGTTCATCATATGCTCTGGTGCACGATTTTTCAAAGCAAACTGCTCTTAAATAGCTAATTAAGCAACAAGTGTCAATTGGGGTAAAATTAAAAATAGCAACGTTCGCCAACCGAACGAAACCACAACCGTGACCGCAGCGGAGTAATGTGGCAACATCGGGCAACCAACAGCTGGCTATCATCGCCGCGGACCATCCGCTTTTGGTTAGTGTACACACATTTTGCGTTTGTGCATTATGTTACATGCTTGCCGTTGAAAGAAGCACCTTAAATAGGTTAATAAATGAAAAGTGGTGAATAATTAAAAACAAAATTATGTAACGCTTGAAGAGTGAGGGTATAAGAGGAGGTTGGTGCAATTTAGCTCTAATATTTGGTACGCAGTGTTTAAATTATCAAGATCTTTTATAAGACTATTATTATTATTATAAAAAGATCAAATTGTGGACCACTAGCCTTGAGCCTCTCCTATAACGCGGTATTTTTTAGAAAACAAAAATTTCTTTTTCCAGCATCAGTTGAACCAAAAGAGATCAAAATTAATTGATATTGATGATTAAATTCTTTTAGTCGAAATACTAATTAGCACCAAAAGTGCTCTAATATGTGAAAAATTAAATTTAGTTTGTTATACAATTTGAAAAATTTCTGGTCAGCCACGGCCACAAATGTGTGAAATGCTCTGCAATGGCATCACTAACCGTAACCAAACTTGAAACTTCAATTATTCAAATAATTTGTGAAATACTCGTACTTGAGAATTGCGATGGGAGTTTGCGCAGTTGGACAAGTGCGAAAAAGACATATTTCAGAAATATTTCAAGTCGACAGCGCTTCTCTTACTTTCATCATATGAGTGTTATTATTGTAAAGAAATTTTCCTTAATTTTGTATTTTATAATTTTTCTATTAGTTACACATCCTTTGTGTGCCAAGCTTTTTATTTCTTATTTTTTATTTATTGCAGAATGGTTAGTACATGCAAACAAATATATGCCTTTTTCTAAAGAATCTACAACGAACAGAATGGCGTAACAATAAAAATAATTGACATGTTTGGTTTGTGAAATGAAAAATACTGCACATCTTGGAAATATTAAAAAAAAACACGTCTATTTAACTTGTTCTAAGAAATCATTTTTCATGACAATACGAAATATTTGTAAAACATCATTCATTTCTTGAACTTGCCCAATCAGTGGATGGACCTTTGCATAGAAAATTCAGCCTTTTAAAGGTAATTTTCCCATAAATAAACTGAAAATGTTCTTTATTTTTTAGGCAGTCATTTCTGTGCCAAAATAATGGCATTCCTATTTAATTATTATTACTCCCACAAAAAATTTCAGTACTTTTTGGCTCTTTCCAAATTCAGTCGATGGTTGAATATTTGTTCTGGAAAACGAATATCAATATTTGTCGTTGAATACCTTTAATTCTTGTCTGGTTGAAAACTAATTTAGTCAATTGTTATGTCATACGCTCTGCGTTACTTTATTTGCAACAGTTCTAGACACTCACTTAAGTAAAATCGCAAATTTTTCCAATTGCTATTGCCATTCGATTTCTATTCGTGCGTCATTTTCTAGTTTCTGTTTGCTCAGCAAGGCATGCAACGCTGACATTTGTTTTTCCTGTCCTATGCATAACGTTTATTTTTTTCGTTCGTTCACATACTTTTGCTAGTTTTAATGCCTTTCTCGGTAGTTGTTAAAGGAATACCCGCCTAACATAAAGTCAACTTTGTGATTTGATGCAAATGTCAAGAAATTGTTGCAGCGACAAACTTTATTTACTCCTTTTGCATTTGTCAAAGCTATCAAATGTTGTATGTACACTTTTGCCTAAGGAAGTGTGCATGTACATACATATGTATGTAACTGAGAATGTGCATTGCACTTGGTAGTCATCAAATCGTTCTTTCTGTAGCTTTGTCTATATACTCGTACATATACTCGTACATGCTTAAAAAGTCTTCTATGAAAACTCACTTGTAGCAGCAAATATGATACTTTGCAATACTGCAATTCGGAAAGGAATTGTGTATAGTTCGTGGATGTATGTATATACGTATGTATGTAGTACATGAGAAAAGCAACTGTCATACCGTTCTACGAATGCCACATCCATTTTGAACTTCATTGACTTTGATGTTCAAAGCTGTACTACATACATTAAGGTGGTGCAAAAGAGTATGGAAAAGTAGTAAACACGGAATAATAATGCTACAACCGCGTAGGATTTTTCTATATCGGGAAAGAAATATAACAATTTTTTATTTTGAAATTAATGAATAATAAGAAGCGCTCAAATTTTAGTTCATCAACTTAGGTTATAGAAAAAAATAAAAATCAAACATAGCTGATTCAGAAGACTTCAAAACTAATAACGGACGCTTTTTTTAATGAATTTAAAAATACCTTATAACTGTATACCCAAAATTAATGCTGAAAAACTTTAAATAAAAAACTATTTAGTATTTATTAAAGTCTTTTGAAGAGAAATATAGTTTTTTGTATGAAAAATACGTAGTTTTAAGGATTCAGTACCTTTTCTAAAAAAAAATTTTATTCCCTTTACAAAGTTTTTTATGTGAGATTTTGAGCGCTTTTTTTTGCAAATTAAAAATAGCTGACTTTAATATTTTTGTACCATACTTGTATACATTCCTATGTATATACATACATACTTGAATAGATTTGCACGCTTTTTTTTGTTATTCCTCGCATAAAATCTCAAAATTGCTAAACTAATGCTGTTCATCATACACAATTATTGAAGCGTTCTCAGGCAATGCACTTTTCAGAAACTAGAAGAGTGCGATAAATAAAGCTTTGTTCCAAAAATTATCTCAAAATATTTTTTCTGAGTATGATTAGCTTAAAAAGAAAGGAAATCAATGGAGTCATATTTGGTAGCTCAGAATTGCTGAAAATTTGGAAATTTTCTTTAAGAACTTTACAAAAATACTAAATATTTATTTGTAAGAAATTTTCTTAATTAAATTACTAATTGAAAAGCAAGAAACGGCATCGATGGTTGAATGTAGTGCTCAGCTTAAGACAACGAAAATTTATACGAGTATTAACGGCCATTTCTAGGTCAACATCTACAACAATCAAGCGAATTGCCGCATTTTTGCCAAACCGATAGCCCGCTGAAAGCCATATTTTCTCACTTATTCCAATTTAAAAATTAAAAAAAAACCGTCTTTTGCCAGTAATTAGCCTGACTTGAAAGTGGGGATCGGGATCAAAAGGTCCAAACGAAACTAAATGTCTAGCAGTTTCGTTCCCAAAAACCCTAAATTGAAATGAGAACATTACTTTTAAAAGCGCTCTCTCAAAAACGAGAGTGAGAACAAAACACTCTCAATAAGAATTTTCTCTGGGGAATATTCTCGAAACGAAAAAAATTCAAACAATAATATCGAGAACATTTCTAAGCGAACGAAATGGGGTCAAAAGACGACAGAACATCCTGACAAAGTTGTGTACAGATAGTTGGTCATAGAGAAGTACTTTAGTCATTTCATTTACAAAGAATACGTCTAATAAGGTGTTGTTAGTTTGCGTAAAATTGGTAGGTATCGTATTGTTCACCGAGTACAGACCGAGATTTTCCATCGAGAGCGAGAATTTGGTTGCCGTTAGCAAGTTACTATTGAAATCACCAGTCACTATAGTTTAGACTCAGATTTTCAACAAAATCAACGAAATTGGAATATGCAATCTGGCGATTAGGTCTATATACACAACCAACTAAAATTGTATTTATTTTAGATGCCAGCTCGACGAAAATATACGCAACACTTTCTAAAGTTTCCGATTTACATTTAAGTTTACACGAAATGCCAGATTTTACATATATAGCGACACCACCCCCATTCCCGATTCTGTCTAGACGATACGCTTTATAACCATTAATAAAGGGTTTTTCCATAGGGGCGCTACAAAAGTTGTTTTAAATAAAACAAAAACGGTTTTGGAAATTCTTTATTCCTGCCAAAGTATATTCGATGCCATTATGTATGGAACTCGATTTCTTTTGCATGGCCACCACGGGCACGCTTGCAGAAGTTCAGACGCTGAACCCAATTTTCGACAGTTTTCAAGCAAAAATCGGCCGATACTGCTGTGATTTCACGTTCGATATTCGTACGAAGTTCATCAATCGTCACTGGCTTGTTGGCATAGACCATAGACTTGACCTAGCCCCACAGGAAATAGTCTAACGGCGTTAAGTCGCACGACCGAGGCGGCCAATTGACTGGGCCATTTCGTGAGATAACACGTTCACAAAACTTGGTTTGTGACATTCGTTGTGTGGCTTGTGTCACCGTCGTCTTGAAACCACATATTGTCCAAGTCCATATCATCCTATTCGGGCAAAAAATATTCGGTTATCATTGAGCGGTATCGATTCCCATTCACAGTAACGTGCTGGTCTTGATCATCACGGAAGAAGTACAGCCCAATGACACCGCCGGCTCATAAACCGCACCAAATCGTACTTTTTTAGGGATGCAATGGTAACTCATTGAGAACGTGTGTGTTGCTGTGTGACCAATAACGCATATTTTGCTTATTGACGAAGCCATTCAGCTAGAAATGAGCTTCATCATAAATTGCACATAGCGCTCTTAAAGTTGAGGCCACTGACTCCGAATTTCTTTCCATTATGAATTTGCAAACCTTACTGAAGAGAAATGTAAAGAGAGCGGGAAAATCCTTTGACATATTAAATATTAAATTATCAATATGACACGAAGAGAACCAAGTCTCAGATACACATACAACATCAACATTGGAACATTCAAATATGTACCTAAATTCGTTAATTTTAGGTTGGAGGCTTTGAGCATTAAGATGACATACTCTTAGACCGTGCTTTTGCTTGCCAATGAGCCGAATCAAATTATAGGTGCCGTCTTTGGAACCACCATGTTTTTTACTGTTTATATAAACAATGCAGAGCAAAACACACTGGGTACGATGACAAATAAGAACCACATATACAAACATAGCACTCAGAATGGATAAGGAGTAAGGTGAGAAAAGAGAAAAAGTAAAGCGAAGTAAGATATTAGAAAAGGAAAAAGTACAGATAACATTACAATAAATCTTAGAAATTAGTCATTTTCTGTCAGCAATTAACGCTTTAATTTAATCTATGCTGACTACTTTAACCGCGGCTTCATTCGGCCGCACACGCTCAAAAGTTTGTAGGTCTCTCTTCATGTTAGCCAGCTCAGCAGTCGCCTCTCCTAGTTTCTTACACAAACGACTCGACGTAGTTGTTGTTTTATTCGTTTTGTTTACTTATTGCTCACACAAGTTATGGTTGTGATGATGTTTTATTTTATTTTATTCTATTTTATTTTTATTTATTTAATAATTTAGTCTTTTGATTGAAGATTTGATGAGTGGGCGATTTATGGTTTTGATTACTTCTGATTAGAATTAGGTATGCAAGGTATGAGGGGCAAAAGTAAAAGCACGTTCGCACAGTTCAACAGCAAAAAATCACATTCATTCATAAAAATTTTGCTTTATGACAAAATAAAATAATTTAAAAGTTACTGCTTTTATAAGTTTGGTTAAAATTGTAAATGTTCGATTTATTTATGTGACAGGTCCGCAAATGTCGCTACTAGGCTTTTCAGTTTTATGTTAACACAAGACGTCAATTGTCCATTAGTTCGAAATTTTCTAAACGGTGTTTAATCTGACCCATTTCATCAAGTTCCCCTTGACGCCTATTTCAAAGTGAATTTTTCAAAATTTCGTCCGTGTTTTGTTCTCCAAGAGAATGTTCTCCGGTTTTGCGTTTTCATTGCAAACGTTCAGCTCTACCTGCAAACATTTTGTGAGTTTCGGTTTCCATTTGTTCTTTTCGAGAAAGTTCCCGACATTTTTGTTTTCAATTTGTTCTTTCTGTTGTTGTGTTTCCCATTCAAACTGTTCTCAAAAATGTTACTCTCGTTTGGTTATTTTGCGGAAACTTTTTGGATATAACATTTCGCATGTTCTGCCCCTACATTAAAATAAGGGCATGACAAGAAATCAGAAATAATTCGAATGTTTAGATTAGTTTATATTTAAACTATGAATCACGTAGATTTCTGAACTTAAGAGAATTTTTTTTTAGAATCCTATAAATGAAACTTTTTAAAAATTGCTTTTAAAGCACAGAATGTACATTTTAACTTTTTTCTCCGTATACTTGGCTTATTTGGTATTTTGTGATGGTATTGATTTGTAAATTATTGGTCCCGTATTTTATACTTGTAACTTTAAATCTTTGAAACAATTTACAGAATCTCAATTACAACGGCAAAAAACATTCGTGTATATTAACATATTTACGACGCTTTGCATTTGAGGTAACGTAAAACTATTATAAAATGTTCAGCTTAAATTGGAATTTGCAAGGCAATCAAACGCTGAAATATACTATAACCTACTTTTTTACATTTGCTGTTGTTTTTTGTTAATAATTACATAAATATTTATTAAATATTTGTAACAAAATATTAAATATTTGAAAAACCCTTTGATTTATTGATTTGAATTTAATTATTAATTGTTTATAGATGTTGCATATATTATCGTAGGATTTCACTAGCTTTTTTTAAAAATTTGGAATAATTTATCCCTTTTCTCGCTGGTTCTGAAAAATTAGCCAGCGGGTGGGAGAGTCAATTGCTTACAAAAAATTTCACTATTCATTCATGTTCCGAATTGAAAAAGCAGTCTGTGTTTATTTTCATCGTGAATATCATTGATTACTTTTTTTTTATCGAAATGTCCGTATTGCAATCTGTATTAAATTAAAAACAAATAAGAAATTCCATAATTTTCATGAGTTTCACTTGTATGCAGTTCCCTTTATCTACCAGTAACGACAAAATTGAATGCTTCATTTTGTAAAAGAATCAATGTCATTGTCAAAATAGTTAGGAATTCAAAAGCTTCACAATTGTTTAACAAAGAACAGAATAATGGCAAAAAAATTAGCAAACAATTTAACAGATGCAGCGCTCTTTTTAATTAAAAAAAATTCCCTCCTTCCTAAAAGGTTCAGTAAGTTGTTGCTTTGTGTCTCTTTGCATGCTTTCTTTTTTTTTCAAAGTATTTTTGCAGACAACTAACACAAGTGGAGAGAAACATACTCGAATGTATGTATGTACGTGTAGTGTGTTGTCGAAGGTTAATTTTCTTTGTGTCTGGCATGTTTTTTTTATCTTCAATTAGAAAACAAAATGCTTATTATGATTCAAGTGAAAGCATTGAAAATGCAGATTTTCTGGAATTAAGTGGCGAAATAAAATATTATTTAGCTAGAAATATAAATATAATATACATACATATATTATTTAAATTAATTTAAATCAAAGCACTTAATTTTTATTTAATATTTTATTTTAAACAATTTAAATATTTATTTCACTTCACCATTATGTGTAGCTGCTCAAAAAATCGACATAGCTTAAGTACTTTTAACGGCCAATGTTTCAGGTGTTGTTGTTGTTCTACCCAGGTGTTCTTATTCTTCTACCTAGACGGAGCTTAATTTCACGTGAAACGGAAGAATTTTTGTAATGCTTGCGAAAGTATGTAAAACTTAGCGAAAATTAGTGGATAATATATTTTTTTTAAATGAGTGATGTAAGGTCAAATAAGCCCCCCCGTTTGTAGATTTACGAAAGTTAAAATATCTTTCTAAAAAGTATGGTTGCGGACGCGACATTGCAGACACGACAAATTTTTACCAATGAATAATAATAATAATAATACATAATAAATTGTATAAAGTATATCATTTCCGAGGAGATTTATGCCGAGTTTTTTCTCAAATTTGCAGTCTGTTACTTTTTTTAAATGGCGAACCTACATATGAGCTTCATGCCGACTCCAAACGGCATCTGATAAGCCAAATGAATTTTTGTTTACCAGCTTTCAAAAATGCACTAAAAAGGGTTTGGCAAAATACTGCTGAGTAGCGATTCCCTTCAGAAAAGTTTTCTTAGTAATTTTGATGTTATTTCTCCCGTAAGTTGAACCAGCACTCTACATACATATATAACATGGGGACCACCTCAATGAGTAATATACAGTAAATAGGTATGTTTTAGTTTTTTAATGAAATTCTCATAAGAATAAACAAAAGTTACATTTCAAGTGCAACAAAGTAATAAAGAGACTTAAAAGTAACGTACATCTTTTCCCGCCACTTCTTAATTTTTTCTGTACTTTTTTTCTTTATGGTTGTTTCCATCTATAAACAAAAATGTTAATATACTCATATTATTGTTTAAGTGAATTTTGTACTCACGGTTGCGGACGCGACAAATTTTAATCACTAATAAAATATTTTATTCATTAGTTTGGTAAAAAGTTATTTTATTTTTTGAAAGATGTACATATGCCTACTTAACTGCAAAAAAAATTTTTTTGGTTGGAGGACATGTTTGCTTATAGGAACAACTTATGTAGTTTTTTGGTAACGGACGCGAAACAAGGATAAGGGTAAGATCGAATCCGAAAATATGCATTTTCCAAAGCTTATTAGAGTTTTTTTCAATGTTATAAGAACTAGAAATATCGGAATTACAGCAATTATATGGATCCAGTTAAAACAGGCCCAATACAAAAAGAAAATATGTTATATTTTGTTTGCAAAAGGGGCAAATGAAAAATCCGATAAAGCCTTTTTTTTGAAGTCCTATTTATCGGTCTATAATTAGAGAAAACTATAAACTATTTTATATCCATATCATATACATATTTAACTTATGCTGAAATATAATAAAAACAAACTCTGACCACTTTAAATTTTCCGTTCGCGGTAGACCTTATTTGGGACTTACCCTTATGTCATTATATCGTCAACTTATATAACAGTTTTGTATTTATCATTAATTTTCCATAAGTATTAGTCATTTTGGGGTACATTATCCTGCATGTTATCCCTTTTCGCAATTACAAAAGCAATTTAAATTGTATGTTTTAAGTGTGTTGCGACTTTAAAAGTTTATCAGATAAATTCCATCGAAATACCAAAAGATATTATTATTATATTTTTCTGTCGTACCTCGAACTATTCCGCTCTTAATTTTAATAAAAGCACCGGCTAAATGAGAGTAAGCATGGATTTAAAAGGAAGTAGCAATTTAATTAAAACTTCAATCTGTTAAGAAAAAAATGGGTACAGCACTTCAATATCTTGGTTTTGAGCGCAGAAGTTATATCTGGTACTAACATTACTTAAACAAAGTTCATGTAAGATTCTTTGAAAGGTTTTTAGATAGTTCAGCATTTAGTTTTTATGATGTAACATGAAAGAGAAAGATATTCGTGCTACTTTCTTTTAAATTTGCATCACAAGCCGTTACTAAATTTTATGCAATTCAAAACTTAACATCACATAACATAACATGACATGACATAACATAACATAGCATCACATAATATAGCATCACATAACATAACATAGCATAACTTAACATATCATAATATATAAAAACTCAACTCATGTTATGTTGAAGTGTCTTGGGGTTGGGTAAGGTGAGTTCTGATGTCTGTAAATAAGATCTGCTGGTGTAAGAATTGGTAAGTTTCGTAATGGCGAGTTCAGTTATGGTAAGCAAAAAAATGCGTATGGCTGTCCACCACAATTTCCCTATTCACCATTACGTTCGACACGATTTCCGTCGCATAGTTTTCAACGCATTCGCCATGTTGATTCTTAAATTTACTACTGCTGTGACTCTAGAATAGTAGAGTGCCTACTTTTCATCAACTCTGCGGGCTTCTTGCAAATACAAACTCGTTAATATGTGTTGATATGTACATATGTAAATTTGAAGCTCGCCTCACGGGGTTTTAATTAACTGGCTTCATCAAAGAACTGGCTCATTATATTTTAACGCAATCGCAAAGGTGTTTATTAATTTTAATGATTGCAACTGCAATATTGCTGGCTATACATGCCAGTAAGCGATATTTAAGAAATATGTGTGTAAAGTAATCGTAAGTATAAATTTATACGAGTATATACACATAATATTGCAGTAGCTCTGATCTATGAACCTGTACGCTTAAACGTACGTACATACTATATTTGTTCTATACACTTGTGCAAGCCTACATATTTGCCGACATATGAAATATGAGCGGGGGTACTCGTGCATACACAGATATGTGGTATATTATTTAAGCATGAGAATATTTCTTTTTCAATCAACCTTCATAATGAAATATTTCATGTGCACGCCCAGTATTGACCGCTGAGGCTTGCAAAGATTTATGTGCACTGCAATTACATTGGGCCACAGTGCTTTTGAACGTTGAATATCCGCATGAAATTGGGAATATATCCTGGAAAAAGAAGCAAGCGAAAACACCTTCCATCAGCTGCAACGAGTGAACATCAGCCACAAACATACTTTCTGCTTGAATAGTTCTTAATTTATAGGCGCAATCGTTGCAGGTGAATTGATGCATCACATGGTTGGGCTGTCAGTTTGGCGCAATTTGTTTGGCTACGTATGTAGGTGTGTGCTCATACATATATATTTACATCCATATACAGAAGTAAAATAAATTTCATTTTAATACTATTTAAGAAACTTGTTTGCTTTCCGACAAATTTGCTAAAGTTAATTTTGTTATAATTTTACAATTTTCAGCAGAGTTTGCGGATTGAGTTTGATTGCAAACTGCTGCTCAATAATCGCTTTACTATATGAACAAGAAAACTACGAAAAATATTCAGCTTTATTACTTAAATACGCTTATATTGACTTTAAAACCTCGCATGATTGTGATAAGTGTTGCAGTGGTGCCATTGCACTAAACTTGATTATTACGGTCCTTAAAACCAGGCTTGGGTAGCAATGTTAAAAATCTTAGTTTGACTTATTCTTCGACTATCTCGACTTGAGAGCGTTCAGCACATGTGAGTGGCAACTGAAATGCCCATACATATTTTCAAACAGCATAAGTAGTTAAATAACAGTTTTAAATTTTTATTTACCTCAGTTTCAAAGTAAACGGCAGCTGGTAGTACCCGGCGTATACTCAACGTTTCTTACCCATTTTCAGTTTACAACTTTTCACTCTACTCTCAATCGTACTTATACAACAAAATCTTTTAAATTTTTCATCAGTTGTTCAGTTGCCAAAACTTTTGAGCAGTAATTAAGTGCTGTTTCTAAATATTTCGTAAGCAATCAAATAATCCAGCATGGCGGAAGCATTTTCTGAGCAATGAATATTAAGGACGAGGACTTAAACTTTAGATACATAAGTTACTGAGCTTAACGAATGAAGTAATAAGAGAAGTATGTAAATTAGAAAGTATAAAACTTCATCAATTTCTTTTTTATGAAATACTATTTACTGTGCATAAAAAAGGTGTAAAATTCACGGTAGACTGAGAAGTTTTGGAAATTTAAAGGCCAGCTTATGGAAGTATTTTAATTTTGGAATAGCAACAATTTTTAAAAGTTATAGCTGGGGCTTTTCATTTCAAAACGCCCGGTCGTTTCCAGTAATGATTTTAGATATTAACGAAACATTAATATGATGTTTTTGGGTTAATTTAAGGAGACACATATTTTTTTTTTTTGCTTAAAAAAATTGTTTTTATTTAGTAATTTTTCCCAATTTAATTTTTTTCGTAAAAATCAAGTTTCACGAAACTTTATTTTTTAAACATGCATAACTTCGTCACATATTAACCGATTTAAGTAAATTTTCAAATGTTTGTAACTATCTATTCTATTAAATACAAGCGTCAAAAATTACACAAAAATTAAAAAAAAATTATTAGATAATTCCGAAAATTATCAAAATTTAGGTACTTCTCCAAAACGCGTTTTTTTTTTCTTTTTTAAAAAATTTTCCCAAAAAAAGTCAGTTGAAACTTTAATCTGGCTAGCTGCCAAGTAGCCAAAATTTGTTTTTTGGAGTTATGATTTTTTATACAAATTGTTTTTTTTTTTTTTGCACGAAACGGCGTATTTTTTGATATCATATAAGCCAAGAACGCTACATTTTTAATATTTTTTGAGTCGGGAATAGTTTCTGGCTTAGTTTGTTCACAAGAATAAAGTTGAAGTTCAATTTTTCGTTCGAAATTCAACTTTTTATTTTTTTTAACGTTTTACTTTAACAATTTTCACACCATTTTCTTTAATATATATCAGTAGTAGTATCATTTTTATTAGGGCTTTGTTTTGAACAGTACCTAAATTTTGATAATCGTTTGCAATTTTCTAATAATTTTTTTTTTAATTTTCATGTAATTTATTGTTTTTAATAAAATAGATAATTACAAACATTTAACAAAAAAACTACTTAAATCGGTTGATATTTGTCGAAGTTTGCATGTTTAAAAAATAAAGTTTGTGAAAAGAACGAGGAAACTTGAGTTTTACGAAAAAATTTAACTGCGAAAAATTCCAAAAAAAAATTTTTTTGGGCAAAAAAAGAAATACCTTAAATTAACCCAAAAACAACATATTAAAGTTTAAAGTTTCGGTTTAATCAGGACCCGAAACGACAGGACGTTTTGAAATGGAAAGGGCCAGCTGGTATTTCGGAGATTACGCCATCTTTTCATTAGACATATTACACATTAAAAGGACCGACTAAAGCAATTATGCACATTAAATTATTTTACTGGTGTATGTTTAAAATCAGCTTCAAGGATTACATTTTTCTTTATACGATGAAAGTAACTAATTTTTTTTTAATTTATTGTACTGCCTTAAACAAATCAATCATTCCAAATCCCAAAATTTTATTTTGTGTGATTTAAAAAGCTTTAACATCATTTTTTGACAAAGAAAACAAGTATCTATTGTTTCCAAGTTCGGTTGTAACTAAAATGAGACAATAAATATACAATGTGTGCAATATAAAATCCATATGTGTACATATAAACATTTAAAAATTTTAATTTTTTACTTTAAAGAGGCAGGTTAGATGTGTTAAGACTCATACATAAATATTTGAAAACAAAGATTTATTTTTTAACAATTTCCCATCTGATTAAAAAATAAAAAAAATAACTTGAGAAAACGCATGCGAGCGCGGCTTAAATCATATGCTGCTCTTGATTAATATCTTAATTAAATTTAACAGAAATTAATTTATTAACCAATTAACAAAATATTTTGTAGCAAAATAAATGCTTTTGAAAATATCTTGATCACATCAAATAGTAGCAAAACTTTAAGTGTAAAAAGCTTATGCGATATTTAATATGGAAATTAATTGTTTAAACTGCCGATTGTTTTTTAAATACTCTATAACTAAGGCCGCTTAGTTCGGTGTTCGAATCTTAGACAGCACAAGTAAAATCTTTATTATAAAAAAAGAGTTTTTCTTATAGCGGTCAACTTTCGGCAGGCAGGAAAAAGCTTCTTAAAAATTGTTTTTTTTTTAGATTCGGAATAAAGCTGAAAGTTGTTTCATTTACATAAAGACGCACAACTAAAATGTTAAAAGAAGTTCGGCCAAAAACTGAGTGTAAGCGCCAGTTTCGGAATTTGTTTTCGAATGATTAACCAATGTCAATTTTATCGAGCTCGAGGCCAATTTTCATGAAAGATTTTTGGTTAGAAAAATTTGGTTGTTTTTTTAATTATATTTTTTAATTAGCTTTCATATATAAAACGGTTAAACAAACTTTGATCTAAATTTATTAATTTAAATGGCGTATAATAAAATAACAAGTTGAAGATTGTGTGTTTTCATCTATAAAACATTAAAATGCAAATAATTTGTTTTCGAAAAAATTAACGGATAGTCGCCGCACACATAATGCACTAGCCTTAAACTATTTCTTACACCAAAGTTTAATGTTCATATGAATATATGTATTTTTAGCTCAGCTTGAAAGGCTTCTGGTTAAGTGCCTGACCTTACAACTGTCACTTGATGAACAAACAACTCGCTCGGCTCAACTTCAACACTCCACAGCACTGTATATATGTACATACATACATAATTAGATTAGCACGATAGGTCACGCAAGCATCAACGCCAAGGCTTCAATTTACACGCATGCCGCTTGTATTCAAATATTTATATTTACTAAGTAGTATGTATAAGCGAATGTGCATACTGTTAACTTCAGTTGTGTAAATTTAAGTGTACTCCATCACTACGAGTATACGAGGTTCATAAAAGCAGTTGAAGTGAGTGAGTGGTGTCAGATTTTATGCCAATTCAATGCACTCAAGCACGCACCGCCACTATGTACCGAGGAGCAGTGCATTGAACAATTGATAGGGATAAATGTGAGAGCAAAAACAACACTTCCTGTTTCACGCTTTTGTTTAATTTGCTCAGCTTAGCTGCGCTTGAAGGTATTCATTTATTCTAATTTTTCGCTTAAAGCAAGTGGAAACAGAAGGGCAAACTACAACTATACAAATAAATATACCACACATACAATGCCTCCACTATTTATACACATTTTTAAACAAATCCATTATCGCTTACTCACTTGCACACAAAATCATTTTCACAGTTATAATCCCGTCGCAAAATAATAAAAAAAAAAAAACAATAGCGTGTGAGCTGACGCTGAAAAGTATGCATTTGTTTTCGCGCGCACAAAGTTCAGCTTATTGTTTTTGATTTTCTTTACACACTTTGTATTGTAAGTTTGTGCTGCTGTCACTTTTGTAGTAGATAAATATATGTACGAGTAAATTTTTCGCAGCTTGCGGCGGTGAGATCATCAACAGCGAGGCCTTTGTAGGACACCCAAAGCCAACAGCTCAGTCAGTCATTTTTGCGCCATTACGAAAATAAAGAATCAAGACTTTATAATAAACATTTCCTGTTTGCTTTGTTGAGTTTTATATGCTTGCGTTTTTCGTTGCGTTTTAACTTTGGTTTATCTTATTGTTGTTGTTTTTATTTAATTTGCATTTTATTTGATTGAATCGAGACGCAGTATCTGATTTCGTATTAACTTTTTTTTGGCAGATTGTAAAAGGAATTTCGATAAAAGAAAATCTTGTGTATATACATGTACGGAAATAGTTGTTAGGGATGCTCTTCATTTTAAAGGAAGTAAAAAAGATATATTTTGAATACAAAAATTTTAAACGTTAAAACCGATATGTTGTACAGGAATAGGCATTTACTAATGTGCTGCTTCAGTCACAATTTTCAATTAAAAATTTCATAAAATAATTTACTTTAATGTATTAATAAATTTACAAAATAGTCATCTTAAAAATCTATATATTTTGAGAAGAAACATGCTCGTACAATACAATTTTATAGCAATATTCACAAAATTCGTTTACCTATCAAAACTTCATCTGATTTAGAAATTAAAATTTTCAGAAAGTTAGACAAAAATATAAAATCGAGTTCGCATTTTTTAATTATGTTAGAATAATTATACAGAAAGAAGATTGTCCGCTTGAATTTAATTGTACTCGAATACTAAACAGGTGGCAACCTGCTTTGGACATATGTTTGTTTTTTATTTCTTTGATTTCTTTTGTCAGACACTCAATTGCTTCAACTTATCAATCTCGTTTTAATTTAAAATTAAAAAAAGGCGGCAACTATCTTGATTGTACTACTCAAAAAACACTTTTTATTCACCTCCATGTCCATATTTGATTTGACTTATTTCTACAATTAAATTTTTTAAATTAAACTTTTTAAATAGATCGCAAGTATCTTTAAAAATGTATTTTAATTAATCTTTCATAAATCGCATTCTTCTGACACCTCTATTACAATATTTGTTTATTTTAATTAAATTTGGCGTTGTAAACATGTCGCAATTTGCTATGAAAAATATTTTTAAAAGTAAGCTTCTGAAATCTCCGTTACGCTTTGTTTGGTACCCAGAATTATTCCAAGGTATTTCACCTTGCTGAACAGTTTCTGTGCCGGTTCTCAAAACCATTACAGTGGTGCTCCAGTATTATGAATGCCGATATAACGAATCTTCACTATTACGAACGCTTTTTTTTTGTCGACATTATTGCTCCTATATAGCGAATATTAAAAATAATTCGGCTCCAGTATAACGAATGATAGATACGTTGTTTTTATTTTATTGTCTTTGCAGTTCAAATATGCCGTTATTTTGTCTAGACAGTTTTGCGTAAAATTTCGCGTCTTGTTTACATATTATTATATTTTAAAGTCAGTTGCAATTAAAGTTTTGTGAAGTGTGGTTTAACAAATATGTCTGAAATTAAAAAACGGAAACGTCTTAATTTCGGAGACAAATTAAAATTGATTGATGATTATAAAACTGGGAAAACGATTCAAAAAATATCTGTAAAATTTGGTATTGCTACACCAAGTATTTGCACAATTATCAAGAATAAAAAAAAATTTATTAAAAATGTCAAGACTACTTATTCTGGAACAGTATCAAGACAATCATTGAGGATGGGCGAGTACCGTAAATGGAAAAATTATTATACAAATGGTTTGTCTGAAAAGGGGAATGCAATGTCACTATTGACAGCAACATTTTAAAAGAACAAGCTCGGCAAATGCATAAGAAAATATATCCTGAGACCATTTTTTTTGCCAGCAATGGATGGCTCTGCAAATTTAAGAAACGCTTTGGTATTCGTTTGCTCAAAGAATCTGGTGAGAAGCTCTCTTCGCGCAGTGATCTAGTTGAGCCGTTCAAAAAAAAAATTGGATGAAATTATTCAAAACAACAGTTTGAGTCTTAATGCAGTATTCAATTCAGACGAAAGGGGGTTATATTGGAAAATGTTGCCTGAAAAAACTCTAGTTCATGCTCTCAAGTTATACTCTCATGCGTACTCTGTATATTTTTTTAATTCTGTTCATTGCCTTATTGTTTTGTTTATTTTTTTTATACATGTAAAATTGTTTCCGATATAACGAATTTTTCGGTATTACGAACGACCCCTGACATTATATCATTCGTTATACTGGAGCACCAGTGTATTTCGGAAAATTTGCTAATTTTGTTTTGTAAAAGCTGAATTTCTCAAGTTGAGTTCTGTGCGTATTAACAAAGCAATTTTTACACAACTTTGAATATGACCAATCATAATTTTGTGCGTTCATAATTTTCGAATCCTACGGTCAGAACCGAAAGTTTTATATCTCTTTTAAATTTTTGGTAAATTTATGAATCAGTTTCGTATTCAGAATATTTTATAACCAAATAAACTTTAGAAACGGTTTGTGGCTTAACTTCGTAACTTTCAAACCGAACCACGAGCGAAATCTGATATATTCATTTTTTCAAACCCTATACTATTTATTATCTCGTTGGACCCGATAATAACAATATTAATTTATATAAGGATGTGCCTAATGTTTTGTTCAGTTTTACAAAAGCACACTTTGGAGTTGGTGGCTACCAGAAACAATGAAAGCGATTATTATTTAAAATATAGATTCAGTATTGTTTCTACAGCGCTTTGATATTTAATATTTTCTTATTTCAATACTGTATCAAAGCAATATATTTAAGTGTGAAGACAAAGCATTGCCTTTGACTTTATTTTATGCTTGTGCTCATTTCTTTAACGTTGAACAATCTTTTGTGAGTAAATAATACATCAGCATTTTATGATTATTGCTTTTGATTGATGAGAAAATCATATAATTTTTGCGACATACTATCGTACATATATCGGAATTTATTTTTGCTTTTGAGGAAATGCAAAGCAAATTGAAATTTAATAATAATTCACAGTTTATATTTCATGAAATAAAATAATTTTTGGAGCAACTTTTTTGCGAAAAAGTGATTTTTTAACACCAAAATATCACCAACTTAACGTTTTAGCTTAGAATTTTAACTGGACGAAGACAGTCACGGCATTAGCCCACCGGCCATTTCTGTTTAGTGTCAATTCACCGTACTCAGGTGTCAGTCTACCGCAACCACCAGCATAGGAAGTTAATGCCAGAGTAACTATTCTTCATATTGATTATACTTAAAGGCCACAGACTATTTGGCATTGTTCAGAGCGCACGCGAAAACGCTTTACGCACCAAATGTTGTGAAAAAACTAAAATAAAATAAATAAAGGAGAACCTTTAAAGCAAGTATATTATACAGCCTCACTTAGATAGCACATAAACCAAAAACAAAGAAGAGAACATAGTTTACTTTAGCCAATGTGAGTCTTCTACAAATAGTTTATTGCAAAACGCGAACTTAAACAAATTTTAACTAACTAACCACTTTATTTTGCATTAAGTCGCAATTGCCAATCATGCGCTCTTATTTTAAAAACATATAATTTGCTGCTCTCCCAATTCTTGCACAGCCACTCCTCTACTCAAGTCCTCTTACGTTCGTTCCCTTTGTAGGCAAAGAAACTTGTGAGTTGTGCACTTCAAGCAGCAACTGTCAGCCACTGTCAGCGACACTTATCGCCAGCTGTGTGCTAGACAAGAAAGACACTAACGCCTAAGTATTTGCTGAGAAGTTGTCCGCCGCTTGTCGGTCACTCAAACAGTGTCAAGTGTTTGCTGCAATTGCAGTCGCCAAGCCAAGGGTGTCAAGTGTGAAGAATCTCTTAGTTATTTGGTTCTTTTTTTTTTCGCAGCCATCTTGCATTGTAGGAACACTCGAATGGCAGAAAAATAAGTAGAATTCACTATTTTAAGATGTGTTGCCTGCCGTAAGTATTTGAAATGTAATAAAAGCAACGGAAATAATAATAGCAAAGACTAAAAGCAAATTAAAAGACAGTGAAGGTTTTCATCATGTTGATGCCAAAGTGCAATTGGAAATAATGAAAAAAAAATAAATAAATAAATGATAAGAGCGTGAAAAAAAGCTCCATACTAATTTCTGTTAAAATGTTTTGCAACTCAACAATTGCAGAATTATAGATTCGATTTTTAATTGAATTGTAAGTTAAATTCAAAAAGGTATACAAATGTAATACAAAGTGATTGATGTCAATCAAGTTGTCGGGAACTCCATCTTTCGTATCTACAAAATTTTCATGTCAAAATTTCAAAAGGGGCTCATTAAATTCATAAATGCTACCTCAAAATACTGTTATTTGCCATAAAAAAACACGCACATGTTCTTATTTTATTTAAAAAAATGAGTTTTTGAGTTTTCACCGATCGTTTTTTACAAAACCGCTAAACTCTGTTTTTTTTTTGTTTTTTTGCTTAAAAAAATAATACTTTTTTGGTTCCTATATTGGAGAATATTTTCTTAGCTATAACCTATTTGCTACAGTTAGAATGAGTCCAGTGCCCCAAAACATTATTACGAAAAACGACTGCTAAACACATTGAAACTGAACGTTCTATGCATTGTCATGGATTGATTGGTTTTTATGCTGCTGGTTACGAATCAGATGTCAGTTTTTCGAAAATAAAAATAACTAATCAAATATGGTGATCAGGTTTTTTAAACATTTTTAGAACCGCTCGAAACAAAAGCGTTGCTGATTTCAAATCTGAAGTAAATTTTTTAAACTTAAAAAAGGTGAGTTAAAGCTTGTTATAGCAAAAAATCTCCATATTTTATACTGTCGACAGCGCTTGCATTTTATGAGGCAATATGGTTATGAATCTTAAATTTTACTTAGCTAAAGAGAAAGCCTTTGAATATATTGGGTTTGCTAAAAAATCGGTTGCTTTTATTTTTAGAAATGTCAAAAGTTCTGTTGCATTTGAGAAGCAAATTCAATACAAAAATATCCAAGTCTCTTTTAACGGAGACAGTCAGCAATCCAAAACCAATTTATTTGCTACCTAAAGCATTTGCATTTGTATGTTTGTATGTTTGTTTGACACGCATTGAATTCTACCGAACAACCGCGTTCAACATTGCGTATGAGTGACAAAATACTGAGACGCTTACACAAATTGCAACAACAAAAGTGTGCGCTTGACGCGGAAATCTCGTTGAGCTTATTATTATGCAGTGCAAGCAGTGCCTGGCTCTTGCCTTGAATGATTCTTCGCCGCATGCGTTTAGCAGTCAACAATTGCCAAAGCCTCGATTTTCATTTCAATGCGAGTAGAGCTTGCAAATTTACCGAACGCGCAACAATTGTGTGGCATGCAAATCGCATTACTTTATATTGCAACAAATATATGCAATGATTGTTGCAGCACGTGCAGCACGTTGCACTGGTACTCATATGACGGAATACATAAGTACAAAATGTCAGTATGTGCATTTGTCTCTGATTGAACATTGATATTGTTTAGCTGCAGTTGTTGCTCTTTGCCCTCACCATTCTTACTAGCTGCGATATAATGCATTCATACCTTTGTGAGCGTGTTGGTTAGTTCGTAGAATGCCCGCAGGACTAAGGCTTAGCACTAATGACAACAAATATTCACGTTCTCCATGGGAAATAGTGTTCGCCGGCATTGATGCCGTGTTACAATTGGCGGATTGACTCGCCTGGTTATGGCAAACAGAGCAAATATCTCGTTGCATATTTGAATAGCGAATTTATTGTCTAACAAGCTCATTGTTTGTTTGCTTGTTTGGCGGCGAGCATTTCAATGGGTTTCTCATTTCGTCAAGAGAGGAGATTTACAACTACTGCAGTTCAATAAATATGCTTCTTTTATGTTTGTATGTATGTACATACATGGAGAATCGATATGCAAAATTTCCCACAAGAAATCTTGTAAGCACTTGTGGTTCACAGCCAATTCATCAAACTTAAAATGCTTCGCCATAATTCTGTTCGTTATTTACATCTTACCACAGTTATACGACTCCTGCAAATTGACAAGTTTTTGGCAATTTATTTATTTTTATTTAATTTGTAATGTATCTTTATTAAAACACATTTGTTCTCTAGAAAACCCTTGTAACACAATTTTAAAATAAGGAGAAAAAACCAATAATTAAATAAAATATTCTGTTTGTTATTTTAGGGTATCTTATGCTCAATTTTCGTATAAATTGTGTAATGTTTTTCACTTTGGCTTATATGGTAAAAATAACTATTATAAGAGGAAAAAATGAGTAATCAATAATTATTAAAGCTAGATAAAAGGTTGCTTATACAAAAACATACATATGTTGTAGAGTGGTCGTTAAAAATTAAATTTTATACAATGCCCATAAAAATCTTCCTTTAGATGAAAAAACACTAGAAAAAAATTTTTTTTTTTTTAAAATAAAAACAACACGTGATTCAACACGATCTAAACTAATGCAAGAATAAAACGATTTGTTTACAAAGGATGAAGAATAGAAGCAATTCCTCATTCAAATCTTAGATATTTATAGAACTAAAGCCATTAAAAGTACGAAAGAAAGTTTACTTAAGCCTTAAAGTGAAGAAATTTAATTTAAAAATAAAAATATCTAAGTCTGTCATTTCTTTATTTAATAGACCCAATCAACTCGGAAAAATTTTGAATTTAAATTTGTATCTATTTTTATTTTGATTAACTATTGTTTTTTATTGAATCGGGTTATATAATTGTTTATATTAAAAAAAAATAAAATTCTATTTTTCATCAAATATTCCCAACAAAACATTAATATATCCAAAACTTAACTTAGATCGTCTCGAGAGACGTGTTGTTTTTAATTTAAGAAAAGACATATTCCCATTTGTTTTTTCATAAAAAAATTTAATTCTTAACAACCACCCTAATATGTATGTACGTATGTAACTACTAGGGATGTCAATTTTGGGCATTATGCTGATCCCGGGATTTTCGATATTTAAAACCGAAATCCCGGGAAAATTCCGGGATCACGAATTTCTCGAAATTTTGATTGCTAATTTTTTATTTGCCAAAATTTTTAACAAGCCTCATTTTCTACTCGAGTGGGATACACTCCAGCACATTTATAATGGCAAGAAAGCCTTTATGTAGTTAACAAGCTGTGTTATTTGTCGATTGTGAACTCTCTAAAGGCTTTGTTTTAGCCTTGAAAGGGGAATTTTTAAGAATGACACAACATTTGAAAAATAAATGTAGGATAGCAATAATAGAGTGGTATGTTTGTAACGAATAGGCGGCAACCTTAAATTAGTAATTAGCAGAACAGACAATTGGCAACCCTTTAAACTTACCGAAAAACAACGAAGCGTCAATCATAGTTATAAGAATAGAGAGTAAGAGAATAAATTTTAGAAGTTAAGTCAAGTTTTGTACGAGTTGCGAGACGGTTCGGTCGTGCTTATTATTAATAAACGCATATGAAAAGAACCAAGTGTTTTATTTAAGGAACATTCCTACATAAATGGCTATTAAATTCTTTGTTTTCTACAATTCCGGAATTTAAATAGACTTATCCCGGTATATTCGGGATCTAAAAAAGGCCGGTATCCCGGGATTTCGGAATCCCGGAATCGACATGCCTAGTATGTACATATTAATACATATTATTTTGAGACTTATATTATAAAAGTTATTCTATAATATTATTTATTAGCCAAATTAGTATTTTAAAGTCCTCAAAAAACATTTTTTAAACTCATATGATGCATATACATTTTTTTATAGTACTTATAAGGGAGGAAAAGTTATGAGTCTTAAAAGATTTGTTTGAATTAGTTCGCAACGAGTGTGGGAATATTTCGGAACTTATTATGTTAACATCCGGACTAAGTTTTTGGCTCAAGACTTTCTCGAGGTAAGCCAGAAGTTTTAGCCTTCAAAAGATTCTGAACTATCCTAAAAGATTTTCCAAACAATCCCGAAAAATTCCTGACAAAGTATACCAAAATGTACGAAAATAGTTTCGAAATTGTATAGAAAATTAACTAAGAATTTACCTTAGAAATACCGTAAATGTATCGAAAAAATATTGTCCCTTGTTTAGGACACACACATTTTTTATCGCCAATAATTAATATAAATCTAAAAAAGCCTGAAGACTAAAAAATGCTTATCTTGCTGATAATTATCGATGACTTAAGCATTATTTCTCAATTATAATTATTTTATTATGAAAATGTTGATGCCTTTTAAAAACATTTATGCTTTGTTTTTATTCAAGGTTTTTAGGTTTAGTGGCTTCTATTAGAGGATGAACTGTGTTATGTTTAAAAAATATTAGAAAAGATTAAAAATGTTTGTGTCATGTAATTATAATATCCACTTTAGTAATAAATTTCAATTGTTTTTAAAACATAGATGATAAAAAATGTAACACACCTGCCTGCCTCTACTTAAGTGTTGACTCGACTTTGGTGCGTTAAATTTCTGTAAAATTATTTCCCTTTATGTTATCAATAGATACATTTTGAATTTGTACCATAAATACGATTTTTAGCAACAACTTTCCGCTGGCGTCACCTAGCGGGTAAACAACCTGCAAAAGTTACAATGCATTTCTTCGTTCTTGATTGTTGGCATTGTTAATATTGAAATTAGTGCAAAATTGTAGCCTTTAGCTGTTAGAACTCTGCTAGAGTCTAACACATTTGGCTTCTAATGCAAAACTTAATTTTTTTGAAGTTGAGTAAAACTTTCTCTCTCCTCTTTTAAATACTTTGAAACCATTGAGACCACTTTAAATGATGGTGTTGAGTTGCAGGTTTTAGTGTACACTTGTTTTGAAAGCCTTTGTTGTTGATTTTATGGTCGTTTGCGGGAGTGCAAAATGTGAGGAGCAAACTCCTACGTAGCTTTAAAGCGATTTGTTTGCACCAATTTTTTTGTCTTCTTCCTTGGATACTAGTTTTTTTCAAATCCTGCACGATTTCCATTTTAACTTTTCGTATACAGCTCTCCTCTAAGTTTACTTGCTCAACACGTAATTTTCTCCTTTTTCAGGTATTCTTTTTTTTAATCGTTTTGTTACTTTCCACACGTGCGAGTTTGTTCGCTTCGATTTTGTTTGCGTCTGTTACACTGCTTGTTTATCTGCATTGTGTGTTTTGCTCTCAGCTCTGTAACACACACAAAAAAAATTTGTAAGAATAGGATATTGGCTCAATTTGACAACAGAGGCGAATAGTGTGCGCTGGTCTCTTGAAAGCTTTTGTTTCTTTGCAATCTTTCTACGTTTTTACGTTTCGCAAATATGCCTGTATTTTCTAAAAGTGTTCGTAGCGAAATATAAAATGCTGTGTCGATAGCAATTTCTGCATTGGTTTTTTTTTTTTTTTTGGGAAAATTTAAATGATCTTTTATTGCAGCTGTTATGTGAGTGAAATGATAGTTTCAAGTGTGTTGTAGTTATTTTATAAGTCGTCAGAGTTGTAAAAGTGAGCTGATTAGAAAATGCATACGAAGAATGTAGATATCGATTTTGGGAATAATTTTGAATATAAAACTTCATATGGTGATTTCTTTATAGGAAATAGCAGCAATAATTCTGAACAATTCTGTATCAAAGTCGAGAAAGATAAAAAGGCTTACATCCGTTGCATATGTACAAAACCCACATGTTTATAATTTAAACAAAAATACAATTATCTTAATGTTCTTAAATTCAGAGAATACATATTCCTCAAGTATATTTTTACTTATAGAAATTTCCAAAAAATAATGTTCACTTTATCTCAATGTAAGCTTAGTAACTAATTGAAATTTTAAGATGTTTCGTTGTTCTAGTTTGTAATATTCTCATGTCTTGTAAGTATACTTAATCTGCTGAATTTCAAAAGGAATTCTTGAGAAGATATTTTTTTGTTTGAATTGAGCTTTTAATTTTCTCTACAACTAATACCAAATGATTAGTTGCCTTCTTTATTTTAACAAGTTCTTCATGTACACTTAAGTCGGAATGCATACAAACATATATATATCTATACATATGTGTGTAGGTATAAACAAGATATAATCCGCTTTTATTCAAGTGCAAATACAAATTGAAATATATTTGAAGAAATTGCTGTTCATCCACTGGCTAAGTATGTGGCTTAGATTTGTCCATTTCATTTGTAAAGGTGAAATAATTTTCTTATACAATTGAACGAATAATCTTAAGTAACAAACGAGAACTGACTAAGTTGAATTAAAAAACAATGTAGTTTTAGAGTAACTCAAACAATGGACCACAACTTTATAATAAATTTTAAATATGTAAGTCATATATTTCGCGAGAAAGAAATTTTCATACTTTCAACTTAAATTATTTAAATTTTGAAAAGTGCTTATTAATATTTTAATGTTTCATTCAATACTTTAAATATCTGTGTACACAATTTCTAAGCCTATTAAATTTAGTATAGTAAAGAAGAAGTCTGAAGTGGCTAAATGCTACCATTGGTTTAAGATAATTTTTTTCAATCCCTCTGTATTGCGCTTTTATTTTATAAAAAAAAAACCTACTGTATTTTTTTTGTAATTTTATAATCAGACTATTATGCGACCCTCTTATAAAAAAAATTCACTAGTTTTAGGAAGAAAAAGTGCACTAAGCAGTCCGCAAAAAATTGTCATATATCAATGCTCGAGCTTGGGTGCCTCAAAACTTCAAATAACTTAGGCTAAGAGACTTTAACACATTTTTTTTTGCGACAGTTCACAAAATTTTATGAGAATTTCAAACATTAAATCACGTAGTTTTTTTTTGAATTTTTGCTATATATTATGTATATAACATTATATAAAATTATATACAACTATAGACGTCTTTACTGTTCTACCATGAATAAAAATTACCCAATTGTTTCATTAAAATTTTCGAATTGTATTACCTCAAAATTTGTTTAATGTACAAACCTACGTAGATACAAAAAAATATTTTAATCGGCTATGCGATGTTAAAGTAATGCTCCCGGAGAAGTGTTATTGGCTGAAGAAAAAAGAGTATTTTAAAACTACGATCTTAAGTAAAGATTAGAAATCATTACAAATTCGAAAGATTCAAAATTTCAAAACATTTGCAAGTCTATCTACATTATCTTTGAAAAAAAATTTTTTTTTATAATTCAATGTCAATGAAAAGTGGGCTATAATTTTGAACAGTTACATCAAAGAATAATAAATAGTTTTTTTCTGATTCCTCCAAATGCGGCTCTACAACTTTAAAGTAGTTTCGCTCTAATGCATGACTACCGATTTAGGCTCCTATTGTCTTCAAGTAAAGCTTTATATTCGTACGAAATTAATTATTAACGAACTGTTTCAAACATTTTTTTATGGCCCAAATTTTTTTTTTAATTTAATTTCTCAACTACATATTTACCTTTTTACATGCTCCCAAACATACAAACAAAATTTATGTTTGCATATTTTCAAACCTTTTTTCAACTATTTCAACCGACTGGTAGACAACATTGTTATTTAATGAACAACTTTTTACTTGTACTTTTCCTTGTAGCATTTGCAGAAGCACTTATTTCTTCAACTTACAAACAACTCAGGTTTTCTAATGTACTATCACTCTTAACTATCTGCTGAGATGCAGACAAACAAATAGGTCAGTCAGTCACTCAATTGCTGTGTTAAGTGTTGGCTGCAACTGCAGCTGTCTTTTTGCGCATTTCAAGCCAATTGGTGCTGACATAATAGAAAATAAAAATAATAGAAAACAATTGTAACAAGCTATTTCAAGTGTTAACGCAATATCTCTTTGGAATGTTAAGTAAAGTAACTTTTCCGTATAAGTTTAAAATAACATCGTTTTTTGGCTTCTCTATGATTTTATAATTTTCAAAGAAATGTAAGCAATGATTTAATAAAGGTGGGGATTATGAAAACCACCGCTTTCTACAAATTATACAAAATGAGTAGCTGGTCAATTAGCGTTTTCTATACACAAATACCTTATCACATTATTTTTATCCCACTTTCAACAAAATATTTCTCAGATAAAATTTTCCTACACAATTTGTTTCTACGCCCCTAATTCGACAGTTAATTGAATTTTCAATTTATTTGTCCCAATTTTGTCTTTTAAAAAGTTGGTAAACCATCTTTATTTAATGCACTTATTGTTATAATAAGCCAATTATCATATCAAGCTAGTTGAATTTAATATTTTCTACGTGTGGCAAACCTCTTAAAAATATTTACACAATTAAGCTTTCTTCACCTCATTGCTTTTTGCCCACAGCATAATATTTTAGCTCTCTATTTCTTATGTTAAAAAAAACATCTTGAGTCTACAGCGAAGAAGTGACTAAGCAAACGTTAACTTGTTAAGATTTTTATAAGCTGATTTTGAACAGAACGGGTTACATGAAGTGAAGGACAGTATTGAAAGGCGATAGCATTGCAGATTAAATGAAATTTTTACTATTTGTATATTCAAATAATTCCAATCATTAAAAATATATACTATTTATAAAAAATAGCGTCTAAAAAAGAATTTAAGTAGATTTTCAGACGCGCGTGGTTTTCGAACTGACACTCTCCGGAGTGAAGGAAAGTCCCTATCGACTTGGTTTTCTAAATCTTTGGTGCAGTGTTGCAATTTATAGTACTCTTTAATTTCGGGACAAAATTCACTAATCTACTTTTCTCAGAAGTATGCTTGAAACAATGGTACCAAAGTATCTGAAAGTTACACTATTCGTAATTCAGAATTAAGTTGTCAAAATAAAGATACTGACGGGTTTTTAACGTACATAGATTCGATTTTGAAGCATGTGTCTTTAATTTACTAAAGAGCGTACAAGTTTTTATGCGAATGATGATTTGAAAAATAAAGGGACAAAATTTAAAAAAAATATACTAAATTTGCAACATTTTGACAAAGAAGAATTTGTGATTTAATAGAAGCTAAATTCGTTTTAATTTTTCGGGAATAAATGGGAAACGCAGAGTAGTACCACTACCGTGAAAGTGCGGTTAATCCCATTGGTTGTTCTTGCGGCCACTGGATATTTTCACGAGACACTCGCTGGGCTTGGTTTTACCCAGGCAAGAAATCCAATGCACGGATACTTTCTCTTCTGATACTAATAATGAGTAAGCTAACTTTTTAAGCTGAAAACTTACTTAATTAAGAGCTTATCAATTTAATCGTCTGCCTCATACAAAAAATGTTAATTAGTAGAATAATTATAAACCGAGATTCCGTTGTAAATAATTATTTTATAAATCGCTTGAGCCTTTGCGATTTGTCGATATAGCTTGTTTGTATATAGTAAAGTTTTTTTTGTTTCCTTTTAGGTGATCCATGTTCAAAATTAAAAAAAAAAACTGTTAAACGCTTTTAGCTGGTATTTTCTATAGTATATTAATGTATCGATTTTTGTATACAAAGTTAGCAATTCTTTTGAGTTGCCTTAGCGTCAATCAATTTAAAGGCGCATATACATATGTATACATATACATATACGTATAAAGTTCAGTGTTGCAAAAAAAAACTTACACTGCGTATACGCAACATTTATATATACTCGTACATACATAATTTATTTCCAGATAAGCACAGTGGTAAAGTGAAATGTATTTTTCAGCAAAAATTATAATCAGTTGATGTGGAAGTTGAATAAATTATTCTTAATTGTATGCAAATAAAGCAATAAAAAATATAAAATGGGCGCGATTGAAAATGTCACACAGAAGAATATTTCATTCCGAAATTTGTTTGCTTATTATATTTCTAATAAAAATGCGACTTTGAAAAATATTAAATAATCGGCTCACGAAAGCTATAATAATGCTATAAAAACGCATTGTAGGGTTAATTAAAAATTATTCTTTGTAGCAGAAAAGAAAAATTCCTTTTTCACAATTCAAAAATTCTTTTATACTGATAATGATAAACATCAAAAATGTTCTTTTTGAAAACTAAACTTAACAAAGAATTCTTAAATCAATTTAATTAACATACAAAGTAATATCTACACAAAATAAATATGCAACAATAATAAGATCTCTATCACGCATGAATAAGCATCTGCCAAGATGGCTTTCAAAAAAACTTTATATATAAACTGCATCTAGGTTGGTTGCCACCTGTCTAAAACGTAAAATGGTAACGATGGTAACAAGAAAATGGGAATATTACATCATTTGAGCTAAACGGATGAGATTAAAAAAAATGAATATAAAAATATTTGGAACCGTGTTGCCACCTATATAAAAATTCCAATTTAAGGAAATTTTACACAAGTCAAATAATATATTGAAATATGAATGTCAAGCGCAATAGTTTTAAAAAGTCTTGATACAAATATATTTATTAGGATTGCCACCTTTTCAAAAATTGAAGTACAATTGTTTAAAAACTAAAATAAATTTGTAAACTTTGGATTTATGTATTGCCTTTATTAAGAGTTTAATCTTCAAATTTATTGGGATTTTAAAATGTATAAGGTAACTGAAGTAAATATGGTATGTATTTAAGAAATAAAATGTTTCTTCAAAATTCGTACTTAATTTAAATATAATAAACACTAAAGGTACAGATATACATATTTATATATACTTAAATATTTATGTAATATGGGGAAATAAAAATTTTCATTTGGGCAAAAGACTGTATTTCTCCACCGAAATTCCACTATGCGCCGCTGAACGCTGATACGCTTCTCAAATACTATAATACACTATTCCTATGCACGAACATACATAGTACTTGCTTAAAAAAAAAAACAGCGCACGCATAGTAGCGCATCAGTTCGAGTCTACAATTCACTTAAATGTGCAACGTTGCGTATGAGTAACACAATTGAAAGTTGACGCGGAAAAATACGAAAAATGATAGTTTAAATGCGCATTCGCAGCAGTTACTGCGCGCTTTGTCGAGATTCGCTTTGGCACAGTATCATGATTTGTATGCAGTTCTGCTTGCCAACTTTGTTATGATATGCGCACATACATATACGAGCATGAGTATTTGTAACAAATCCGCTTCCGCTGCTTAGTACTCTACCCCCGCCCTCCACCATCCTCCTCCTAACCCAAACGCCGCGCATTTGCCACCATTCACCTAACAATATTCATTTTTCTATGAACATCTTTGTATTTGCTCAGCGGTGTATGCATTGTAGAGAGCGAGGGAAGCTGTAAGTGAGAGTGCGAGGGGGAGTGGGGGTAGTCGTGGGAGTAATAGGCACACACACTTGCGTCTAGAGCCATAAGAAAAAAAGCGACTACTGACTTCATAAGTGAATGCTTTTCTATCTATGCAGCCAGGATGTGCCATCGACTATTATTCCAGTGCAATTTTAGCTTTTATGCAAGCAACTTCCCTGACTCTCTGTGGCTTTGCGCAATTGTATTCGTCGTCGTCGTCGTCGTTATGTCCCAACGTATTTGATTTCAGTTTGTTCCTGCGTGCTTACATCAAAATTGATATATATGTATATGTGCAATGGATATATATGTATAGGTATAGGTGCAAGAGAGTGTTTCTACTACTGTACTAGGTTAGTCTAAATATGAAGGCTAAAAAAGTAAATTGGAATTTTAATGATCTTCTCCCTAGCACTGTGCTAAGGATATGAAAAAGTATACATCTAACTTTTTATTTGGTTATTCTAATAATACTCAGAGGTCATATTTAGTTAGTATTATCAATACATGGGCACACTGCAGTATATATTAAATACATTACGGACAGCAGTAAACAGTACATTTATACTCATTACTAAAATTTACTTTGCTTAACCAGTCCACTTTTATTGATTACTGAAAACAATTTAAGTAAGCAGTACATTTTTACTGAATACTGAAAAATATCAGTTTTCCATATCATTGCTCAAGGCCGGTGAAAAATTTGGCTCTTTTAGCATAAAACAAAGAAATTGAATTAAAAAATTGCTCACATATCTCCCTCATAATATAATATTTTATTTAAATATTCAAATACATTAGTGACGACGTACATACATATAACAAAGGATATAATCGAACCGGAACAAGACTATTTGCAAAATATTGAGAGAGAAATAAGTCAAAGCAAAGAACATAACCTCATAAAGTATAGGGTGCTTTTTTTAGACGTACTTTTTTCGGAGTTGGTATTTTTGACAGCAGCTACTTGATTTATACTCCGTTTGGTTTGCTAAATTTAAAACGCCTTAAATGAGAATATTCGGCGCATTATTGCTGACATACGGCCCCCATTTCTGCAAAAACATGTCGAAAATTGGGCCTCTTGGCTGAAATTTATTAGAGCCGAAATATTTCCAAAACATAATGGCAAACTCATGTCTTTATAAAAAAGCAAAATTTTTGGCCATAGCATTAAATTATATGCGTTTTATGGTATATCTTCTTAAAAACCACATGTCTAAAAAAAATACCCTATATTTGTTTGTGCACTGACAAAAAGAAAATCAACACTATTTTCGTTTTTTACTTCTGACTTCTCTTTTATTTAAGAAGTGCATATTTAGAATATTACATATTTTGTAGTTTTTTTCAGGAAACGCTTTTAAGATATCTATTTGTGCTAAAAAGTATGAAATTGGAGTTGTATGTTCTCTTCTCACGTATAAAAACTACAAATTATTTTAGCATGATTTTTACAGAATGTTTAGCATTATATCAGCAGCATTTCTGCATCGTTACCTCTAAAGTCTTATTTTTAAGTTTCAACAATCTTTTAGTAAATGAGCGATATTACGCTGGTATTATGATACCTAAGTTTCATGTGCATAAACTCATAAATTGTTATAGTGATTCATAGTTTTTCGGGTGTAACTTTTTCACAATTTTATATTTCAAATTTCCACTTTAAATAGATGTTAGCGTACGGTGCATTTCCACAGACTCGGGAAATTATCTTCAGGAAACAATTTTTTACTTAGTGAAACGAGACACAACGACGATCCAGCGATTGAAAACATTTTTTCTAAAATAGAATACACCCTTACCCTCAAATGCGCCTGTTGAAAGGTGGTTTTCATTCGCGGAGATTGTTAATCGTTCTAGAAGACAAAAACTCAGCGATGTTAATTTTGAATTGCTTGTTTTAAGAAAAGCTAACTGCTTATATTATTTATTTATTTTTATTTATTTATTTATTTAAGATATGAGGGTGTACATGTAAGACTTTAAGTCTTTTATAATACATCAATAGGAGGCAATTGCAAAATTTGTTATATGTGATGTAAATATATACAAACACTGTAAATATATACAAACACTAGAAGACCTGGCGAACTTTGTCCCGCCCTAAATTTATTAAAAGTAAATCAAACACTTTTTGAACTCTGTTGTACACGTATTTAATGCGGTAAATGAAACTGCCACCTAAATTTCGCACGCATTTTCGTATCTCCTTAAAAATTTTTTTATACTAAATGCAATTTACACTTTCACTTTCAAATTTTAAATGCGAAAATATTTTATGAATTTCTTAAAAATGACAATTTTTAGTTTTAGCTTACCCAGAGTGCTATGACTTTTAATATTACACAATTTATTCGTTTAATCAACAGTTAAACACCCATGTAAGACATTTACAAAAAGAAGTGGTAACTTTGATAGCCACATTTGAGAATACTTGTATTTTAATGGGGTGCCTAATACTTTTGGCCAAGGCTGTATTTCAGATTTTTCAAGTTAAAAATGCTGCAGTTTTGATGAATATAAAAGCACTATTTCGTCGTCCCAAATAAGATGTATAGTTTTCTGTATATCTCCCCATTTTTCATCATGCAAGTAGAATATAAGTACGTACAACATGAATTTTATCAAAATCGGTTTGGAAATGCGAATATTATATATAACTCGACTCCAGCGCCACCTATAGCAGAGGTCTTTTTCTTCCCCTTACCAATACATTTATAGAATATAACTGAAATCGGACAATAAATACGATTTTTTGTTATAACGCGACAACAACGCCGCCTATCGACGTTCTCTCTCCTTAACATTTTTCTTGGGCAAAAACAAATACAACTTAAAAAAGTCTACTTATGGTGATTTGGGCAATCCATTATCGAGTTATGGGTTTAGCAACTTACTTTTATATGTTGTATATAGCGATAAGCAATAAATATATCGCCCATACAACCGATCGTTCAGATAGAACGATTTTGGAGTGTAACTGTAATTGTGAATGGATAGTCCGTCGACCAATATTTCCTCCTCGTCCCCGAAGACACCACACTCGTTGTCTTGCAATTTGAAATAAAACAAACCACTTTTGCTTAATTTAAACTTTACTTTTGTTTCATAAAATGACGCGCGACTTAACGAATTAAAAAAGAAAAGCAGATTGAGAACGAATTTGTGAGATGTCAAAAAATAAAAGCAAACAAATAAGCTCGATGACCAAAAAAATTTACTAAGTGACATGCACACGTACAGTAGAATTATATACAAAAAGAAGATTTGTATGGGAGGTACCACGCGTCTTTATCAAATCCCGCCTCTATTTGCAGCAGAACTTAAAATATGTTTACTCAACCGAAATACAAAATTCTGTTTAAATACCGTTAGCAGAAGCAGAAATATTGGATTCTTAATTTGTGGTTTGTATGGAAGGTACCACGCCCCTTTGTACAATCCGACCAAACCGACGTACAAAATTTATGCAAATCGGTCCAACCGTTTAGGAGGAGTTCAGTCACAACACTCTATACACAACACTGCATAATAAATAAAAGAAATAAACACCATGCTATTTCATTAATCAGTAAAAATGTACTGCATACTTAAATTTTTTTCAGCAATCAGTAAAGTTTTACTGGTAATGTAAACAAGTTTTCATTATCAGTACAAATTTACGGATTACTGCATTTTTACTGGTAATGCTAAGTGCCCATCTATGGTGTTATCAAATTTTCAAAAATTATTGTTCCTATTCTTTGAAGCTTCTTTGAGATACTTCTGACTGACTGACTGAAGGACTTTGATTTTAAAGCATTCTTTAAGCAAAACTTTTTTAATGAAATTTTCTTTTTTCTACATATAAACTAGACGAGAAATATATATCAAGCTGAATACGCTTTTTAAATAGTTAATGATTTCAAAATTAAATAAAAAATAGTTGTATATTATATACGAGTATTTAGAATAATACAATGAGGTGAAAGCATAAAAATTCCGACTTTGTATTTTTCCGAACCAGCCTAGTGAAAACTGGTTATAAAGTCAACAGGCAGATGGTTCTTCGTGCAAAATGATATTCGTATGCGCATATTTTATGCTTATGCCCTGACTTAGGGCTATTCCACATACAACTGGCAATGATACTCGTAATTGACAGGTTGAGAAAGGCACAGAAGGAAGAGTTGTGTATTAGTGCTTCAACAAAGAACTTTTTTTATTTATCAATTTTTGATGTTCCTAAACCTGAAATTCAAATGAAAAATATGCACAAATTATGACATTTCACCTGAAAATATATTATTTATGCTTAAGTATATCCATTTACACATTTTGGAATTACTTTTCCGCTTCCTTTCTTTTTTTTTGAAGTTTTCACATTCATTTTACATGTCGCGACTCAAAAGCATTTCTCAAGCCAATTCCAAGTAAATAGCATTCCTTTGAAAATGCGCTCTATTTGTGCGTAAACTGTTAGCTATCAAACTTTCATTGCGAACTTCCGCAGTCGACTCACTTCCGCTGACTTAGTTGCTGAGTAACTTTTATGCAGCTTTTCAATAAAATAGCTGCATTCTTTACCCGACATTTCACTTAGGCACCTCCTACACTTGAGGCTGCACACTCGTACATTTGTTTGCGCTGCTCATGGATACCCAACTACAAAATTACGTACATACTTACCTGTCAAATTTCTACTATGCAAATGCCACAAATATTGACATAGCTGAAGTTATGAGCTGAAATACAATTGAAATTGCTCGAAATGAAATTCTACATTTGTTTTATTACACACTGGATAATCAAAAAGTGCATATGTAGTAAATTCAATGGAATAACAAAATTCGATTGCATACAAGTAAATGTGCAAAGGCTTAGCAAATGGAAAAACTAAAAAGATTTTGTAAACTTTTTAAAATTTTAATAGATTTTCTTGATAAAAACAATACCTCAAATAATATTCGCTCATACTTATATGGGTATTTCTTCATAACTATAAATTTTTGAGAAATGAAATTTTTTCATTGTGTGCAATGTGTCCGCCGAGTCAATTGAGATACAGGTTCTACTACAAATTACAAATACGTAAAACCACATCCATGGTATTCACATTCGATTTTGAAATCTAAGAGGTCTCCTCTTCAAAACACTCCCGCCCGCGTCATATTCGACCTTTGCAAGAAGCACTGCAGCCATCTATTTAATTTAAATTTTAAAGAAAGAGAACATTATTCAAAATATTTTGCACGCACAGAGAATTTTCAGTACGTTAGTGAATATTTCTAAAGACGCAGTTTCTGAGTTATAATATCCTCCCAATTGATTTTTTTGGCATTTTTTGCTTTAGTTAATTAAGCCAGATATCAGCTTTTAGGAGTCCAATTTATGGTTTACGAGGAGATGCCGTGATATTGTCTTTCGCCGTTTCTGACAAATGAGTAAGTATGTAAGGACTGGATTTGAGGGCCGTCCCTTCCCGGCTGTGCTTCCCGCTGTGGTTTTGAATGCCCACCGATGTGTGTGGGCGGTGTCGTAAATGACACTTGCGGTTGGTTGTTGCGCCAGCAGGTGAAGTTCTCAGACCAGTCCCTTGTTGTGCGAAGGCTAGAGCACGTCCGGAAGTGGCATTAGCCCTGACAGGCTTTACACCTGACTGAGCAGGCATTCCGGCGTACTCTGAACCGGCACACACAGCAGATTGTGGGGCAACCTGTAATTGCCGGTTGTCGCCACCTATGGTGGGCCGTGGAGGCAGGGTAGTGCGCTGAGGCACCTGCGCGGGGGTCGCATAAAACGGAGGCTTGGGGCGCTTTAGTGCGCGAGCAACACTGGCCACTCCATAGTTTTCTTAAGGCCTGAGCAGACCTTAAGATGGCACCATCCGTTGCACGAATTACACATCACCTAAGTGGAATTCGGATGGAGCCTACTCTGGCAGATGCAGCAGAGATAGGTTTCTGGGCCAGGGTTAGGCTCGACGCCCGCTTTAGACAGAAGTATGAGTAGCAAACCTGCTGCAAGGTATTGCACCCAGGAGGATATAACATTGGGGGTGTCCGGCAGCCTAAGTGGGGTTAGATCGCCGAAACAACAGTCCTTGGTCGGATAAAATCTCTTCTCCAAGGCTTATCAAGGCTTATATACCTATGCTGTTAGAAAATCTATACGGAAAACTAGCCTCATCGCACCTGCTAAGTGCCCAAAAATGGGCGGTGAAAAATTTTAACAATCATCTCTCATCTAACGCAAGAGCCTGATATTTCGGCGCCAGAGGTGGTCTGCTAAACCTCAATGCAATGTCTTACAAAGATTCTGCTTCTATTACTTGCCCAATTTGCAACGTGGGTCTGACTGAAAACATATTTAATTCTATTGGCGTTTGCTCTTTTTATAAAAAAAACTACAATACACGGATTTTGAGATCTACATAGAAATATTAATAGGCATTTAAAATTAATTCAATGATTTCAAGCTGTACAAGAGTCTCTCTGACAGTCTGAAGTGCAGGGAACATATACATATTAAGTGAGTTATCTTAAAGTGATGTATAACTTCTTTTTGTATCTTTAGTATTTTCGACCCAAACTATGTGTGGTAGTTAATATCACATTTTTTCTGCCACCTCCCGACTTTTTAACAGTCATAGTCGTACGAGTATATTACTTCTACCAAAAATTGCATATATTTTTTATTATTTCCAAGCATAAATTTAGTAAATTCGATTATTGGAATAAATATTATGTCCTTGAAAGTAGGCACTAGATAAATGATACTGTTAAATTGCAATTCATAATTTGCATAGAAAAAAATTAAATAGATTTACTACTTACTATTTACATTCTCAGCTTGTCAAAAGTCAAAAAAAAAAAACTCGCGAAAACAAAGAACTCACAACTTCCTTCAAAAATAAAATGATGAAAATCAAAAATGCTGATGGATTATATTTACTAACAGTTTAGCAATTAATTAAATAAAATACTATTCCACTATATTTCAGTTAATTATGACTTGTTGTTTATATACTTTCACTGATTTCCTTTACTCCATTTACTCAATGTACAGTTTTTGGCCATACAAAAACTGGCAACTCAACTCTACATATTTCTTGAATAATCATGCATTTCCTTTGCAACATTTTTTTTTGTTGTGTTTTTCTGCACACCCACACACATCAAAACTGCGCCTCCGCAATAACAATTCGACATTTCCAGCACAACTTTTTTTTTTGTTTTATCGGTGGCGCTCAACAAAAAGTAATCACGCTTGCAATTACCGCCCATACACAATGTCACTATCCGCTTGGCAAGCTCATTTGGTTGACTCATATGTTTGATTGTTTGGCGCAATGCCTGCAAGTCAGTCATAAATGATGGAATGATAAGCAGCAAAAAATAGGAAATGAAACAGAAAGAGAAAACCAGAAAAAAAAGCAGCTGTAAAAATCATATAAACTCGCAAGCACGTAAAAACTAACTGAAAAAGCACATAATTTACATATGTATGAGTAGGTGTGTGTGTGCGAGTGTGTGTGTGTGTGTGTGTGTGTGTGTGTGTGTGCTTTATTCCTTTTTAAAGGGTCTCGGAATTGGTTGCTTGGCATGCTGGTGAGTTAGCTGAGAATTGGCATTTTGCCAGCGGCAAGTGAAATGCAGCCAACTCATACACACAACCTGAATGTTGACTGTCCGCCAATTTCATTTGACTACTGTTGTTGCATGTTGCAGCTGTTATCAGACACAGACTTGACAATGAACTCTTACAAAATATTTTGCAATTTACTTTACACTTTACTGTCGTCGTCATCGTATATGTTGTTGTTGTTCTTGTTGTTTTAATGAACAGCTAACTCAAAGTGTGCAGACGATGAGGCATTCTACCCTCCATTCCATTTGTTTCAATGATAAATGAGGCTTAAAATTGGCATTAAGTCAGGCGTGAAAGATTTGCATGTGTGGCCATATGAACATGCAAGTGAATTGCTGTACGAGTTTGTGTAAGTTTCAACAAAAAAAAAAAAAAATTACAATCAAACTTTTGTGTGTAATTCTTAATTAATATTAATCAAGATACAAAGTATAAGAGTAATTGGCTGGAGATGGCACACGGAACGGAAATTTGATTTATGGCAATTCAATGCATTCAGAAATGTGAAGCAAATGTACTACAAATTAAATATAAGGTGACGACGGCTCCACAAAATTAGGGCCGTTTAAACAACTCGTCTAGTTACAATATCTATAGAATTAACGCATTATTCGTGAAAAGTAAAAATATAGGCTGAGCGCCAAGCCGAAGAAGATCCTGAGAGTATCTGAACTCTAAGTGACAATGAACTGAACCTTACTAAACACAAGAGAAAATAACATTATATAATGCTGGCGTACGAAATTTTAAATTGATCAAATCACAATTTAAGAAAGAAATTTACTTTAAGTGAGGTGAGTTGAAATAAGACGCAGTGAGTTCAATGTCCGAATTCAGTTAGCAGTCTCAGGCTCTACTAACTTACTTACTTAATTGGCGCATTAACCGCCTAAGCAATTTTGGCCGACATCAACAAAGCACGCCAGCTATCCCTACCTCTTGCTAGCTGGCGCCAATTGGAAATACCAAGCGTACCCAAGTCCTTTACCGCCTGGTATTTCCAACGTAGAGGAGGTCTTCCTTTTCCTCTGCCACCAGCAGGGGGTACCGCGTCAAAAACCTTCAGGGCTGGAGCTATTTCATCCATTCGAACGACGTGACTTAGCCAGCGGAGCCGCTGATTCTTAATCCGCTGCACTATATCTACGTCATTGTACAGCTCGTACAGCTCATCGTTCCATCGTACGCAATATTCGCCGTCGCATAGACGCAAAGGTCCATAAATCTTTTGAAGAATCTTTCTCTCGAACACTCCATCTGATGTTTTCATCGTCCATGCTTCTGCGCCATACAATAGGACGGGCATGATGAGAGACTTATAGAGTATGGTTTTGGTCCGTCGAGAGAGGAATTTACTGTGCAATTGCGTACTCAGTCCGAAGTAGCACTTGTTGGCAAGAGTGATCCTTCTTTTGATTTCAAGGCTGACGCTGTTATTGGTGTTAATGATGTTTATAAGTAAACGTAGTCTTCTACTTTTTCAAAGTTATAACTGTCAACAGTTATGTTTGATTGCAGTCGTGAATGTGCCGACTGTTTATTTGATGACAGGAGATACTTCGTCTGCAATGGTGCTTCTGTATGAAACCTCGTATGGTATCAAACGGCTCGGAGAGGTTCTTCCCAATTCTGACGGAGCTGGTGGTGTTGCTCAGCGTCATTTTACATAGCCGTATAAGTTTTCCGGGGATACCAAATTCAGACATTGCGGCATATAGGAAACTTATTTTCATGCTGTCGAAGGCGGCTTTGAAATCGACAAAAAAATGGATGATGGATCTGGCGCACTGTGAATATCTGGTCGGTGGTAGATTTACGAGGTCCAAAGCCACACTGGTAAGGTCCAACCAGTTCATTGACGGTAGGCTGAAGTCTTTCACACAATACACTCACCAGAACCTCATACGCGATGTTAAGAAGACTAATCCCGCGATAATTAGCACAAACTGCAGGATCACCATTGGGCAAAGCACACTTAAGTTCCAATCAGCAGGCATGCGTTCTTCCGACCATATTCTAGAAATCAGCTCGTACATGCACTTAACCAGCTCCTCCGCCGTATTTGAATAACTCAGCTGGTAACCCGTCGGCATAAGACGCTTTGTTGTTCTTCAGCCGTGCTATCGCTTTCCGAATTTCGTCACAGTCGGGTGATGGTACATCACGTCCATCATCATTGATTGGGGATTCGGGTTCAACATCTTCTCCAACGTTGTTGCAGCTGCTTCCATTAAGCAGTGTGGAGAAGTGCTCCCTCCATAATTTAAGTATGCTGTGGACATCAAACATCAGGTCGCCGTTGTCATTCTTACAGGAATTCGCCCCGGTCTTGAAACCAACTGTTAGCCGCCGTACTTTTTGAAAAAAAATTCGGGCGCTATTCCTGTCGGCCATTAATAACGTCTAATTACAACGGAAAATTATAGCAGATTCACTAGCGATCGAAAAAAATTACATATTTCCGTATAAAGGCTTGAATACAGCTCTCAAGAAAAATCACAAGAAATAATTTTGTAATTTCTGCCGTTGCTTAAAATTGTGTGGAAGTAATAAATATACGAGTAGAAAATTTCTTTTTCATTTCTTGTGTATCATTTTGTATGATTTTCTTGAGAGCTGTGTACTAAGCATAAGAAAAAAACAAATAAAAATTTTCCAGGGAGTTTTTTCTTTGAGTATTTTAACACTTTATCGATCCAAAAAACAAATTTTTATTTAGATTTTTCAAAATAAGTGACTCAAAGATCAATACGGATGAGAAACTCCGCGTTAAAATATGGGTACACCATGTCGTATGAGCAACGTGATTATTAACTAAACAAAATCACACAAATTTAGAAGAAGACAAAAATTTCGCAACTAAATAAACTATCAATTGTCATTGTTTTGATTCATATTGTTGGCGAAAAAGCGAAGATACACATTCGCTTGTGCATTTTTGAACTTCAAAAAATGTTTTGAGGAGCTTAAGAGCTAAAATGTTCCACAAAAATATTGTGCCCTTAATTTTACAGAGAACTTATTTTCTATTTTATTTCCAGTCAGAATCAGAACCTTCAAATATTTTATATTTGGAGAATTTAACATTAAAATTGTCGCAATATTAATGTTATTTTTTTTAAATATTTCTGAATGGAATAACGCTTATATTAAAATTTGCAACACAAAACTTGTTAAAATAAGTATTATCTTTTGTTTTCTAATATTTTACATATGTACATCCAATTCTATGCACTTTAAACTGCAACACAACCTCTGCTGCTACATTTAAGGCAAACTGCAATTAAAAGTTAGAGAAAGTCCTGCTGCAGCGGCTGAGAAAGTAAGGCAAAGTGTTGAATATTGCATGTTCAGTGCACACAAAATGCAGCCATAACGGTAGACATGTCATTGAGCTTGCGTCAAATGCCCCAAGGAGGTGATTAACCTTTGCGGCTGGCAGCAGCAACTTCTTTTTTCACTTACTTTCATACTTACGATTGTACAAATGTGCGCACACGTGTTTGCTCTTATTTTGCGCAATCTCTTCGTCCTTCTAGTTCTTTCTTTTCATAGAAAATTGAGAGACTGTGCTGCTTATGTTCCAATAAATTATTTATAATATTGCAGTTTCAGAGAAAAAAAATCTAGTTTCTACACAAAATTTATTTTTTTATATATATTTCGCATATCACTAGCAACAACATAAAAAGAAGCAAATTTAAGAAAGCAAGTGGTCCACGTAAAAAAACATTTAAGCGAGTTATTGCCAAACTCTGCACCGTAAACAAAAGGTATTTTTTTATAGTAGGTTGTGTTATCAACCAACAAAATTTAACCTTTTCCAGGAAAATTATAATCTTGAAATTTTTTTTTAAATCAGTAATTAAACTATTTTTCGGATTTACTAAATGCTTAAAAATTTAATTTTTTTTTAACTCTCAAATTTTATTTTTTTTTGGGCTCGAGGTAATATAATTAAAACAATTATGCGCTTAATTTAAAAAGAAAACTAATTGACAAATAGTTGATGTTATACATAAAAAGAAAAATTATAGGTTTCTTAAATGTATAGTAGTTCTAAATATGTCTGGATTTTCTTTTAGTTCTCCAACTTTTTATTTTCCGACTTTTGATGGAGGAGTAATAAACGAGCAAACGCATACCTGCTCCGAAACAATATTCGAACCACTTAAACTGGTCAACATAGACAGAACAATAACATGGGTAAAAACAATCCAAAACAATATATTTAACAAAACGAAAATTACAGATTTCTTCCTCCGTAAAGCGACCCCGAAGACAACTGAAGGATAAAAAATTCGTTCCAAAACCAATCGATAAAAAACACACTTACCAAAAATTTATAAGAATGAAATTTCAGGAATCTACGCAGAAAACATC
Source organism: Philophylla caesio (assembly GCA_963971545.1). Lineage (NCBI taxonomy): Eukaryota > Metazoa > Arthropoda > Insecta > Diptera > Tephritidae > Philophylla > Philophylla caesio. The sequence goes on along the minus strand of OZ020606.1, from coordinate 93,974,043 downwards.
ACTCTAGCAAACGTTTCGCGATACTAAATCAGATACATGGAAATCAGAGATTGCAATAAATACAGTCAACGAACATGAACTACTCAAAATAATTACGATACTGAAGATAGCACATCTCCGAAACGCAAAACCAAATCTGACAAGGGATGACGGAACATCGTTTTAAATATGTCCTCATAGAGCTAAAGTGAGCAGTTTATAGCATTATTAAGATGCGTTGAAATCTGAGTCATAATTTGAGAAATGATTTGCTGATGTGATGACCATATTTATATTTAGTTACCCTAAGACCAACCAGCGTTTATTCAATGCAACGTTTTTCGGAACTACATACATATGTGTTAAAAATAAAAGCACGGATTCAGCGCCATCTGGCGGATAACATTTTTTTTCTAATAATTTAAATTTTTAATTTGTGTTCGAAATTTCGTATATTAGTAAAATCGAACCATGATCACAAATAAGTATATAAATTCTTTTCATCAAAATATGGTTAGAATATTCGCCAAATCGGAGCGACGCAATTGTTGTCGGTTTTTTTTTTATAATACTTTTTGTTATTTTCATATCTCTCATATCAGAACATGAAGTCGACTTTATTCCCCGATCTATTTGTGAGTCTAACCCATTCAGAAATACAATGAAAAATATCGAGTGAGCTGTTTAAAAAGTATTCAGTGTGACACACTAGCTCAGATCGCTTTAAGGCATTCATTTGTTTTTCGAATAAATTTCAATATTTTGGCAACAGCGCAACAAAATAATAATGGGCGAAGCCACTAAGCGGATTACAATAATGACGTTGAGAATCCAGGTGCGAGTTTGTTTGGAAAAAATAAGGAACTACCGAAACACCAAAGGCAGCAAGGAAAAGCCGCATAAATATATCTACAGTTTCACCATTAAAAAATATGCTAGTGGCAACAATTAAACATATAAACGCAAGGATTGTTATATTTCTTTTGCTTCTTTTACATAAAATACTTTTTTAACAAAAATCTATGAAACAGCATTTAAACAATATTTCAAATTTTTTCGAAATTTATAATAATTTATGAAATTTTAACAAAAACTTCCAGTTAAAAACAACTTTTAGTAAACAGTTTTGTTGCAAAATTAATTCTAGTAGGTAGAAGTGCAGGTTGCAAGTGCCTACGAAATACTGTTGATCTTTAATCATTTCTTAAGGATTGTGCTAAACATATCGCGTTTCTGAAATTAATTTCCAATGATATGTTTTATTTAAATTTTGAAAAAACACATGAAACTACTTCTAGTTATGTGTGTAGGTCCGGCATAAGGCTACGGACAGTCACTTTCATTTAATTAGGGTATATTATTATATTTTATTTTATTTCATCTAAACATTTTGTAAATTTTTTGTAATATTTTTTAATTAATTTCTCTGTTTTTTTATCATTTTATGTTTTATTAATAATAATATAATAACTTGGCGCTTACACTATATAGCAGAGCTGTAAAAATTAGCAAATTAAATTTTATAGCAATCAATGATTGAACTACTAGTGCGATTGCAAATTAAAATTTATTGCTTTTTTGTGATTGAAAAAAATTACAATCTTCAATCAATTAAATATAAATCATGATTGCAATCACTTTGATTGTAAGAAGTTTTGATCGCAATGATTGCAATTGCAATCAAATCACTGATTCAATCAAACATGTTTATTGCAATTTCAAAAATGCAATAATTTATTTACGTTTATTACGTTATACAATATTCGCTATGAAGTCATCTTATTTGTTTTACAAGCTTAAGCTTGACATCTGCTTGCAAAAAGTGGTTGCTGCTAAAAAAAAACCGTTCATTCACAAAACACAATAAGTTCTGAAACACTTTATTGTTGTTATGCATTGACGTTATGAAATAAACAGTATCACTATGGAATTAGGTTAGAGTTGTACGCATTGAAAGGGTGATGTAAAAAATACAGTACATTTTTATTATTATTTTATTCTTAAATTATTCTAGATAATGCAGAAATGCTATCGTCTATGGAAACAAGTAAATAGGCCTAGTACATCGGAAAAGTTAAGGGCTGTAGTGGGATGCCAATTGAAATATCCTGTGGCTACAAGATGGAACTCCATGCACGATTCAATAAAGGACCTGCTTAAGCATAAATTTAAGGTGAATGGCGTGATGCAGATATTTCACGAAGAATTATTTACCGAGTCAGAATTTAAATATTTGCAAGAATATCTGGATTTGTTAAACCCGATCGCAGAAGCCATTGACTTTCTGCAAAGAAATCAAGGTATGGTATATGGATTTCTCCTCCCGACCTTAGCCAGAACACGCGCTAAATACGCGCATATCATAGCAACTGAAGCCAATAAAAGTTGTTCGGATTTGGCTAAGTCTGTAATGAGGGCCATAGAGAATAGGTTTTCGAATTATTTTAGCTTGGCTAAGCGTGCGCATGATGCCATCATAGCATCAGTACTCTGTGACACAAGCGAAAATAATGTGGATATCAACTTTAAACCCTAGCTTTGGAGAGATAAAAGTTAACGAAATTATACAGTTAGTAAAAGAGTATGTAGGTTGATTGCACATTGCAGCCTGTCGTCGAATACGAAACTACACAATTTTTTGATTTTGAAGGTAATACGAAAAGCAAAATTTATAAAATCTTTAATTATAATAAAGTTTCACATTTTACAGCTGCTTTAACGTCGAGCGCTTTGGTAGCAGACACATATCGTGACACAGAGTTTTGTGCTTATTTAGCAGATTCGAATACATATTTTACCATGTTAAATAAATACCCGCGACTGAAGTCTATCTTTATTTAATATAATGCACCATTGCCCTCTTCTGCTGCAGTAGAACGTCTGTTTTCGTTCGCTGGCCTACTAAAATCTTCACGACGTGGATCGCTTTCTGATAGTAATTTCGAGAAATTACTCTTGCTAAAAGCCAATAGTTTTTTAAACTAAAACTTTTTGCTTTTTTTTGAAAAAATGAGATAAGTTACTAAATTGATTCGTTGTAGCTAATAACGATTTTCTAGTTCCGAATGGTTAATAAAATTAAATTTAACTTTAGTTTAATATTAGAGTCTTAAAATAATAAAAATAATTTCTGCTTGGCAAAATCCTAAGCTAAGTTTAGTAAAAACGAGCTGTTGCTTACTAATTAAAATAAATTCTCTAAAACAACTTATAAAAAGTGTTGATTGATGATTGCAAAATTGTGATTTTGACAATCAAAATATAAGCAATCAATGTTAATTTCAATTAAAAAAGAATGCAATATTTGCTATAATATGCGATTGCAATCCAAATTAAATGCAATTTTTTACAGCTCTGCTATATATGTAGCTCACCTTATGCTACCATTTATGGTGTGCGTCTTTATATTCTACCACAAATGGAGGGACCAACAGTTTTGTGCCGACTCCGAACGGCAGTTGTATTTAATGAGAAGCTTTTTCATGGCAGAAATACCCTCGGAGGTTTGCAATTGCCTACCGAGGGGTGACCGCTATTAGAAAAACCACTTTTCTGTGATTCGAACCTCATACACAGCGGCATATCGAGTTATAGCACGCACCGCTACCCACTCATGTTTTATTAGTAGTTTTATTATTGAACGGGCTCTGGTTATAATTTCTTATAATAAAAAAATAAATTTAAACTTATTTTCTATAACTGTTATTACTGCTGAAATAATACTTTATGTGTCACTGCCGCACTGCACTTGAAGGAAGGATTTCATTCAAATGTATTTACGAACTTTTCACAATTTTTCCCGCAACTAACTTGCCAAGTTATGCATATGAATTCAAAACTTTGCCAGATTGCTTTAAATTTCTCACGTTGACAACGGAACCGAAGGTGTCAACTTCATGCGTTAACACACACAAACACTCGTATATGTGTGTGTGTGCAACAGCTACAATTTGTTGCTTGCATGTGAATAGTTTGAATGAAATGCCACACTAAAGCATTGCTTGAAACTTTTAACTTCCTCAGGCAACCTAGGCACACACACACAAATACACAAAAACAACCAAAACATCACTACAATCATGCAGAATGCGTTGGCATAAATGTAGGCGCGCAAGCAAGCATGTACACAAATGCGCATACAGTCACACAGCATTGCCTCGGTTATATTTAGAATTTGTTGCAAATGTGTATAACTTGAATAGATGAGCGTTATGCTGTTGCATGCCACAAGCCAGTGGCAAGTGTAAAGAATTAATGTGGCAGTCGAGCAGGAAATATGTACAACTTTTTTATTTAATCTTTAAGTGTATATTTCAATTTTTATGTGTGTGTTTGTGTGTATGTGTGTGTGTCAGCAATTGTAAAGAATTTGTATGCGAGTGCATGCCGAAGAAATTTAAAACTTTAACTAAATAATTTCCTTCTCTCGTCTTCAATGTGTTTCGCTGATAGTTTCCAACTACGGTGAGATACAGTGGCGGTCAAAGAAATAGCAGTTAATACAAAATGGTATTTCTTTTCATAAAAATAATAAATAATTTCCTTACAAAAATAATTGTAGAGCAAGTTTTTACAAAACAAAAAAAAAATATTTAAATAAAATGGCATCAAAATTTCTAGATTTGTACTGAGAATTTTAAATAATTTTTTATTATGGAGTTTGAGTTTTAGTCAAAAAAATTGCAGTTTTTAGGTTCACTAAGTAAACTGTTGAATTTTTTTTTAAATTTTCATAGTGAGTTTCTGGCAACTCTTGAATAAAACCTATTTATAGATAGAAGAAAATGCTTAGCAGGGTTGAAAGAAATTGAAAGAAAAACAAATAATTTATTTTGGTCATCTGAAATTTGCTATAAATAAAAGGGGCACAAAACTAATATTTTAAAAAATTATTTAATATATATGCTGGCATGGTTCATTGGTTTTTCGGAAAAAAATGTAGAGTTTAACGAATGAAAATTATTAAAAAATTTAAAAAAAATTTGAACGCTTTGAGTGTACTAGGAGTACATATTTCGATTTCAAAAGAAATGGGGTCGAATTTTTATCTCTTAAGAATTATGTTAGATATGCCAGTATATTTGTGCCCATATTCCAGTAAACTTAGTTACTTATCACGCTTCAGAATTCAAACCCGTATTATTATATCTAAGGAACAAATATTTGTAAATATTTTATAACTCGAAATATGAAACACAATTAATTTTGTCGACAAACTAAAAGATCATAAAAAACTTCGACTTAAAGAGCATAACAAATTTCTCCACAACTTCTTACTGTTTCGGAAAAATGTATAGAGCTGTCGTTGAAAGGTGTGGCTCGTGAGACAATGCCGTGAAACTCAGCGCTTTGTATGTATTTACGAGGATGGTTTAAAAAGCATGGTGACCTTTCGAATTACCATAAGAGAAGTTGCTGAGGTCGGCTAGTGTCATGCAATCTTTTCAGATGTTTTGGGCATGAGACGTCTATCAGCGAAGTTTGTTCCGAAACTTCTGAATTTTTATCAGAAGAACCGTCAGCGATGATCAGGATTTGCTCAAAAGGGTCATAACTGGTTACGAATAATGGATATGTGGTTATTACGTCGAAACCAAAGCCCAATTCGCCCAATGGAAACACCCAAGAGAGCCAAGACCTGCAAACGGTTGAGGAGCTCAGTAGTGCGATTCAGTAACTTTTAACAACACGACTTAACGTGTTGTTCGCTAAAAAGATTTGTGGTTTGCAATAGCGATTGTGCGATTCACTAACTCATACTAAACAACACTGAACAGCTGATTTGTCCTATTTATTCTAATTGACAAAAAGTGGTAACGAAGTGTCAAAATTTACGAAAAACACATAAAGGAATGCAAAAAAACATTGCAATTCATCCGGCCAACAGTTGGAACGCAAATTCAGCAAGCCAAAAGCAAGTATACTTAAATAAAGATATTAAATAGTTTATTTACTTTTCTTTTTCTAATTTCAGAATGGCCTCAACAAGCCAAGCAGCAAAGAGGAGACATGCCTCAATGGAGCAGCTGAGTGGGATGCCGGATTTCTTCCAAGAGAATCCGGGGATAGCCAGCAGAAATTTGCATCGGCTCAATGGCAGGATGGAGCTGGAAAAGAAGTGGAAAGAGAAGGCTTCCACACTGAATGTCTTCGGAGGCTGTGTAAAGTCCGCCGACCAATTTCGCACGGTAAGTAATAACCCGGTAAAATTGGAATTTACCCATAGAGAGCTGTGCGGTGCTGGCATATGTATGTGTTTTGTGCTTGGAATTGTGAAAAATTTAACTGCGTGTGAATAAATAAATTCATCACTTTCATTAATACATGTGTTATAATGTTTGTGAAAAACCATAATTTTTGTGTAGATAAACAAGTGAGTGTTGCGAAGCCAATTCCATGTATAGCCACTACGCCCAGACGTTCTTTGTGTGCATATGTATGTATATGTATAATTCTACCTGTTTATTTTATATTGTTTTTTTTTTTTCTAACATAGATTTGGTGCGCTTTAAAAAGTAGGACCAGTGTCCGAGTGCGCGGCCGGAGAACAGTCTTTAACCGGCAACAGGCCCTTAAAGCCGCCACCCTTAACGCAGCTGGATGAGCGGGTGCTGGAATTGATAGGAAGTCAGTATTTAGAGGGCGTCTCTGTGGCAGAAAGCTTTCGAATGAAATATGAATAAGGTTTATAAAATGTTTCGGTTTATGTTGCAAATGCGTATATTTCACTTATATACTTATATATAGTAATAAAACAGTCATGTTAATTTCATCGATTTAGTTAAAAGATGGAACTACAAATTTATAAAAAAAAAAATAATAAAACATGTAAGTATATGAAAATAAATTAACTATCGCGTCTCTAACAACACAAAATTAAATGCCGCTAGCTTAACAACACAGCTGGTTTTGCAATAACGTATGTTGTCAAAAAAAGAGTTACTGAATAGCAGTATTGTTAACTTCTGTTGTTTAGCTGATTTGGCAACTTCGAGTGTTGTTAAAAAAGTTACTGAATCGCGCTACAGGACTCTACCAAAACGTACTTATGAGAAGTGCTTTGAAGATTGGAAAAAGCGTTAACACAAGTGCATTGAATCGGAAGGGGATTGCCTTGAAGTGGACAATATAAATATGTATGAGTAAAATAAATATTTTTTCATAATAATATAAAGTCAACTTACTTGTTGAACACACCTTGTATACATTCACGCTCTCGCCTTATTTGCACATACATATGTACATATAAAAATAAATTCAACAATGTAACTTTAGTACTTGCGAGCTCTGAAAGTAAGTAGAAAGTAACTATGTGAAGAAAGAAGACAAAACCAAAGATAACATGTTGTACAAATAATACTAACTTACATGAAGCTCAAGTAAATAAAACATTAAAATCGCCCGCGACAATTGTCAGAGATAAGTTGCAGTCGACTTGTGGCAGCAATAAAAGTAAGTGAGTAATTAGCGGTAATGTGGTTAAGCTGGAAACAAAGTATTGTGTGCGCTTTATTTAAGCGACTTATATATTTATATAGATATACATACATATAAATGTTCATATGCATATGCATATATGTGCTATGTAAATACATATTTATTCACTCACACACCATTACAAAGGGCAAGTGACTGACACTTTTGATGCAGAACGGAATGTCAGAGACAACTGATGAATGCGCGACCGCAAATAAAAGTAAAGAACATAAAATCAACAATCGTGCTTTTGACATTGTACGGCAGGAGAAGTACCGCGTTTTATGCTTGAATGTGATACTTTTAAGACAAACAAACTAAATTTTTAAGCGCTTTCTATCGTTGTACTAATGAAACATATATTAAAATTTCATTTAAGACATGTTCGCGGTCTTAAAAAGTTATACATACGAGTATATGTAAAATAAAGAAAAATAATTCAACGTCATTCTTGCTGTTTTCTAGTCAGAACGTTTAAGAAAGCAAACCGAAATGTGAATACTACTTTCTGGAATATTTTAAAAAACTTAAAGTGGGAACAAAACTGTTTACAAATGGAATTTTATAAGAACAAACTTCTGGGGCATGTTTGCAAAGCCAACCGCCAAAAGCGAACAAAACACTTTCGAGAACATTGTGAAAAGAACAAAATATGAACAATAAATATAAACACAATAACGTATTGTTGACTGATAACAGGGAGTCAATGAGGACTTGCACAAAAAAGTCAAACATGCGCAATAGAACCGCAATTTTGGAGTACTTCAAACACATAACAAACTTAGGAGATTTTCTGTTGAATAGTCAGCAATAATTCGTCTCATAGCAACAAGTTCTACTTCAATGGAATATGTATCTATGTATATTTGAAACAACTGGGTTGAAAAAGAGCTGTAAAGAGAAGAATAAAAGGAACTTGTATTTAATTTGTTATGGCGTTAATGTGGTATGGTTGTAGATATTTATATTGTTTTTGAACAACTAAAACACTAAAAACCAAGTACGCATCGGTAACGAACAAAAAAAATAGTTTCTCTTCAAGGGTCATTTGCACCATCACCGTCAAATAAGTAAGCGCTAAAAACTAAGCTGAATTGTGGCTAACCGCTGGTTATTTTAACCAGAGATGCTGACAACGGCTCTAAAACAACTATAATAACAAAAAAGGGTATAAAAAGGTGTTTTACATATTGTACAGGAAGTTTGACATGGTCCAGTTTCCATCTGGGAATTAGCGATTTTGGTTCTAATTCAAATGATTTTAAATCCGAATTCGCAGACACATTTTTCATTTTTAATATTAAGTTCTTAAAAGATTTGTTCTCCACCACAACGTCCCCTTGACTTTTGTTCATGTTTGTTGCTTCTTTAAAACGTACGCAATACTTTTCGTTCTCATTTTCTTCGGCTTGATGAATTATGAATTCTTAAAAACGTTCTTCGTTTCCATTTTCTCTTTCACGGAAACGCTCCCGAACTTTTTGTTTCCTGTTCATTGCAACTGAAACTCTTCCCGTTTCGCTCTCTTGGAAAAACGTTATTGGGCTTACGTTTTGTTCTCGTAACTCCTTTCCTAAACCTTATTTTTATCGAAGAATTAGGAAAGATAAACGTTGAAATTTGTTCCGAATTTCTCAAATATATGGGCGTGCTATAATTATTTTTGTGTTGAACCATTGAAATGTACTTCTATTTTATCACCTACAAGCGATATGATGATGTGATTGATGTTTTAATGCTATTTTAGTTTTGTGCACTGAGCATAATAACAATGACAAATTGATTAGCACTTGAGAGCGAAAATTCACTATCTTTTATTTTATTGCATTGCTGGATTGGCACTTCTTTGCAGGCATTTGTGCTTCTATAAACAATGTGTTAAAATTTCAATTTAATTAACCCAAATCCATTCGAAATACTATAAACACAACAATAACAAAAGCATCTACGACACTCACAACAAAGGCAGATAAGACAGCGAAAACAAATGCATTCATTTATTCAAGCCATTTTACACACTTCCCTGTGATGTTTCCTGCCTTAGCTTTTGCAGCAACTCACACTGCGCTGCCATATAAAAGTACATAGAAAGGAGTATTTATGTGTTGGAAAGTGTGATATTGTGCGCCTGCTTTGTCACGCCACACCAGTTCAAACATACATACATATGTACATACATACGTACGAATACATACAATCACTTGCCCTACAACTGTCACGCAGCGCCAACAACTGTCAGCGATGGCGAAAGGCGCCGAGTTCTCACAAGAGACAGGATAATAAATTGAATGTGCTTTGTACTGAAGTTGTACTGTGTACAATCATACACACATACATATGCAATTACGAGTGCGAATGCGAGTAGTTGTAATGCAATTCGAAAGCGTCGACAGCATTTCCTCTATACAACGAATGTGCAGCAACTTTGAATTTATTAGCACGTCACATACACTATTAAATATACTTACATATGTAGGTATAAACAAATACATACAAATACCCATTTTTTGTTTTTTTTTTCTTTTAGTACAGCACCTTTGCCCGCTTTGTACTCGTAACTACATAAATGTATAGTTTTTTTTTCTGTGGTTTTCTGTATGCGTGACCACAATTGTCAGAGTAGGAAGACAAAGGAACACCATACTTGAGCGCACCCTTTTACGAGTTCACTTGACGTCGTCCTTTGTTGTTGTCACTTGCACACATACTAGTAGCGTGCACAGGTTAGACCCAATGGTCAAGCTTGTCAGCAGTGAGCGCCGCTTTGTATGGCAACGGCAACTGTTGCTGACGCAACGCCTGTAAAAGCTCACAAACAATGGCCACAAACGAAAAGCAAAAAAAAAAAAACAAAAAGAAAAATCGCAAGAGCATAAAATAGATAAAGAATATACTCAACCAAATTGTTTTAAACGACCAGCTGCGTTGGGACGACAGTCCGAGTGATGGTTGCTGTATTGTATTGGCGTGTGTTTATGTGTGGGTGTGTGTGTGTGTGTGTCCAAATGAAAGCACTGAATCGATTAATAGCGGACAAATAACAGTGATTAATCAAACAGGGGAATATTTTGTAAAGCAAATGGAATGAGAAGAATGGATTCGTGCAATGAATCACAAAGGTTTTAGCAAATACTTTGTATGGATATTAGGAGGAGTTCACACGTCCTTTTTTTCTTTTTGTAGAACTAAAGAAAACTGAGTGAAAATACATCTGCAAAACTTCTTAATATTGCGTATGCATAAGCCCCGAAGATATTTTTGGTCTTGGACTTGGTCTAATGATTCTCCTTTTAGTTGAAGTAAACTCCTTTGCCTGTCAAATATGTGATTTCAACAATTTACTGATCTTTAAAACATCATACTCAAAGCAATTGGAAAGCTTCTGAGCAAAAAGGTCAAACTCTATATAAAAGTTTGTTGAATTTTTTTAATTTCCTAAAAAGTTTCAATTTGTTTTTTTGTGGTTTATGTTAAAAATGAACTCAATTGAAAATTTTTAAAAATAAATTAATAAATGTACATAAGTGGCAACGTATGTTATTTTGAATTTGATTGCATATATTTACATATGAATATTCTTATATTTTTTTTATTATTATATTTTTTATAATTGAATTTCAGCAAATAAAATAGCAAAACCCATATTAACTATATTTTTACACTTTATACATATATATATATATATTTATAATATTTTAACAAATTTTAATTCAAAGTCAACAAATTAAAATTATTTTGAGTAAGAATTTTTCTAGTGAATTAAGTTTCAATAAATAAATTGCAAGTTTAAAGTTTGAAGGTATTTATTTTTTTCTTTTCAATATTAAAGTTAGCGGTTTAAAAAGTACATAATATATTTTTTCAAAAATTTTTATAAAAAGTATGTGGAAAAATTTTGTGTAAAAAAAATTATTTTCTGAATTTTTGTTCCTAAAAATGTTTGATGTTCAATAAAATAAAAACTCACAATTTTATTGAGCTCGAGGCCAGTTTTAGAAAGATTTTATTTGGAAAAAATAAAAAAACAATAAAAATCTTAACAAATTTACAGTTAAAAAAAATTTTATTTTTTGCTGATCAGCTTTATTTAAAAGTAAAAAAACAGTTCATTAATTTTCACACATACAGAGCACTCGCGAAAACTCGAACTAATGAAAACCAGACTTGTTCTGACTGATTAAATACCTAAATTATTTCCTTTTTCTTAAAAAATTCAAAATATTGCAATTCTGTGGTTTCTGTCAATGGAGAATAAAGAGTGTTAAAGTTTCCGTAGTTCGAACTTAATGTTGCTTGCCAGCAAATGAAAAAAGTATTATGAAATCAGTGCAAACGTTAAATGGAAGAGTTATGGAGTAAAATATCAATTTTGAATAATCTGTTATATCGGAACTTTAAGTTTTTTGATTTTCGCTGTTTATATTTTAAATAAAGATAACTCAAGTAAATATAAAAAATCTAAACTTTAGCATCTTACTTTAGTCATTTAGCCACTGAAGCAGCTTCATACATTTTTTCGGAAAAAAGTGGAAAGAGTATCATTCGTAAAATGGTCGAAATCGATAATTCCTCAGGTAAACCCACTCGGAGCTAAAGTAAACAATTCTAAACACCTACTAAAATTTAATCAATATATAACCATATTAAAAATTGCCGAAATCAGATACACGGCATTTTTCTAGAGTAGAAAAACCAAAATGCTTTTGCATATTAAAATGAAATATGATTATTGTATCGACTTCCAAGAATCCTATAGGACTGTTTCTAAGTTTTGAACAGAAACAATTTCTGCTTTTTTGCTTTAAGACATTTTCGTTGGGATTCTTAGTACAACCTGCCGCCATATATTAGTCGTTTAAAACTCATTAATCTTGCTACACTTTCTAGTCGCAGAGAAATGCTAGGCATAGTATTTTTGTTCAAGTTAATGACAGGCTTGATTTGTAGCCCATCTCTTCAAAACATTCTCTCGCGAATTTCAAGAAATTTTCGGCCTCTTTTTCAGAAGCCATGCAAAAATACTTTTGAATTTTTACGTTGAATTTTTACACACTCTCCGATGCTTTTGATATTTTAGACTCACTTTTTTACGTAAAGAAAACTATACTCAATACTCTCAATAATTTCATGACTCGGCGCAGCATATAAAAAAAAACATATTTTTTTTTTAATATCCGTGCGTCATGGATTCATAAATTTTGAATAAAAAAAAATTTTAAATATTATTGAAATATCTAGTTTAGCTCTTTTAAGTGCCTCTTATGTTCCTTTGATGAACATTTCTCAATATTTATATTAACGATTAAACAAAAGTGGACCAAAACTTTTAAAAACTTAATTCATTTACTATTATTTTCTTAGCAACATTATCCAGTTCCGAAATCTGAATTACTTAGAAGAAGTTTGTTTCCAAACCCAGTTCTATAAAAGGCGACAGAAAATCGATACAAACTAAGTTTAGTACTCAAAGTAAAAACTTATATTAAAAACTTAATCACTTTTATCACAAATATTTTTCACCGAGTGTAGGTATACACGGTGAAATTCTTAATGCAAGCTGAAAGTAGATATTCTCGCCTTACAACCAAGTTTGTAAGTGTTTTTAATGGCATTATCATTCTACCGCTTTGAGTATTGTTGTTTTTTCCTAATAATGTTTTCCAAAAACCGATCGCCCTTAAGCTCAAAAATTATTAAATAAAATAGTTATATGACCAGCCAAAAACAGAAAATTATTATTTTTGCGTATGCTATTTAAAAAATTAAAATGGAACTGAAGAAATTACATTTTTTGACACAATATAAAATATATCATTTTTCGCTGTACAGCAATTTAGTAATTTTCTCCATCTTTGTCTAAGCAAATTAAAGAAGAGTTGTTGTTTTTACGAAATCAAACGTTTCTTCTCAAAACTGCATCATTCGTGCAGAGCATTTATATGTATTTCATAAATTTCATTTACGATGCACACAAAACACTAAAAACTATAAGAATGCAATTCAAATCAAATTTTTTAAGCAAAAAATTTTCGACGCTGAATTTAAATGCGTCAATGATGAACGGAAGAACGATGGTGTAAAACAGGAAAACAGCTGGGGTAACTGTTGGCAAAACATCGAGCAATAAATACTCGCTTATACTTACATACATACCCTCGCACAACCAATGGACTACAGCTGCAAGCGAAAAGCAACACTGTCACATGAATATTTATGAGCATAAACTTGGCAAGCCAACAACCAAGCTTTCGTGGAATTTTCGAGCGGGCACATTTTCACTGCGCTATGATTTCGATTCAAATTTGTGAGGCAAATTTTGCATTTGCAGTCATGAACTGGGCAAATAAATGTATGTGTGCAGCAGCAGCAGCCATTTTGTACTCGTACTACATATGTGTGCATCAATGTGAACGAGTTAGCGTTGTTGGGGGTAAAAATCATAGTATTGCCACAAATTTCAACACTTTGTACGAAAATTGAGAAGGGCGAAAAACTTTATAGTAAACGAACAAACACTAAGTACACGTACATTTTGCATAGATACTCGTATATAATGGCATGCATATACATATGTATACATATACGAACACATATGTATGTACTTACATATATTTGTAGTATACCATCGGAGGCGCTGTAGCCTGTGACCAAAATTGATACTAACGCTTATTTAAGTTTTACTTTCCACTTTCGGTTGCCACGTCGAGCGTCGAGCGCTGCTGCTGCTGTCATAGTTTATGCAGCAAAACTTGATTTACACGCATTTATACATACGTACACATTAATGCATACATATATCCCTGTGGCTATACGTCTAACAGCTACACTTCTAATTGAGCACTTTCATTCAAAATTTTCGAAAATAGCTTGAAGCTCCATTAAAGTGTGCGAAAGGATTTAGTCTCTTTTTTCATTTTGGTATTTTGGAAATTTTCAATTGCCTGCAATTCAATTAATTTTCAATCAAACTCGAGCATATGTGCACCCATTTCTAGGCTCCAAAAGATTTGTAGACACTTAAAATGAGACATTTTATAGGTGTAACATCCTCTCGACCATTGTAGTTGACAACCATGGCGAGGTGTTATTGTTGCATATGCCATATGTTTTGCAACTGAATGCACTTACAATTTCACAATTTCCTTGTCATTTGGTTAACTAGTAGCAGCTGTTGTAACACTTGCACATAGAAAACCATTAGATATATTGTTCAATATAGTACGTGTCAAAATTATAATGCCACCACATTTCAATATGTTCTTTTTCTCTACTACTTTCAATAATTTTCCATTGAAATACCTTCTCTAGCAAAACAATATAAAAACTTAAGTTTCATGCTTTACAGACAACTTAAAAGTATTTATAAGTTTTTATAAGAATTTTCAATAAAAGAAAATTTTAAGAAATATTTTGAGTATGCATTTTTCTTGCTCGTTGAATTTCAATACAATAAATTGCCGGTTTCAACTGGTTACTAATTACTGTTGAATTTTAACAATTATTTTCTGACGCTTTTCTTAAATTTCTATATCAGCAGGCTGCCTTTAAAAAAATGTCAAATCGTTGATAATTAACAACAACTTGTAGCAGCGACCAAATTTTAATCCAATTTAAAACATGAGTTTGTAAGTTTTTGCTGGAATATTCACCTTTTGCTGATGATTTTTTAGTTCAGAAACAGAGTTGGATAGAATAAGAAACTAGAATAAAATAGAATGAAATTTATTATTTCTTTTACCTTTAACATATATTTTTCATGTCGAAATATCAAAAATAGTTTAAACCAAGGCATATTAAATAGCTACTTAGTCTTATTTGAATAGAATCAAAATTTGTAAGTATTTTGGTGTTGCTCTTTGGCTCGAAAATGTCAAAATCAACGTAGAGCCTACTGTGAAAAGTTCACAAATATCTACATACGTGTTTGTATGTATTTGGTGTTTTTGAATTTTATTTTGTTTATTCTATAAACGTACATAAATATATTGTTGGATAAGTCAGTGACTTTTTGAATTTCCCGCTTAGAAACTTTAAATTCATCACTGCTGGTTTTAACTGTCATCTATTAATTGACTATTGTCAAATTCAAGCAAGCTGAGTCATTAAGTTTTACGTGTGCGTAAAAAAAACATCACCGAAACCCAGGAAAAGCTTGATAAATACTATGGGGACGCTGCACCATCTATTTCATTTGTTAAGAACTCAGTAAACCAGGTTCCGTTGTGGTCGTATCAGCACAAGCGACACCGAACGTTCAGGTCACCCAAATGAGGTCGTAACAACTGAAATCGACGATAAAAATTATATCATGAATGATATTGCAAGACCGGAGAATGAAAGGGCGGGCGTGAGGTTTCTGAGGCTGTAGGCATCTCAACTGAGCAGGAATATTTTATTTTAAACAGAAACAAGTGCCTATTTTTAGAATCTTGAGAAATACTTTATTTGGAAGGAATAAAAAAAATTTGAAAAACGCTCGAGTAAGTGAATAGAGTTAAAAGGAGATTATGTTGAGAAACAGAACGGTTTTTTGCCGAAAAAAATAGATTTTATTGAAAAAGTCACTGAGTTATAATTTTTTGAACAATGTTTGATTTCTTTGAGCCCAAGGAAAATATTAAAAAATATGGAATCAGGTATTCAATCGACACTACTGGTTAAATATACCTTGTTTTAAACATAATTTTTCAAATGGAATTATTGTTATTTATTTTTGGCGTCGCAAAGTCAACAAAATTTTATTTCAATAGCTGAATAAGTCTTCTTTCGCTTAACATTCATAATTTTATCAAAAATTTACTATAAATATTTTAAAAAATTTTCTAAAAATTGAGTCATTTGACTATTCAAAACTATTTCGAAAATCAAATTGATCATACAAAGATAAACTAAGCGTGCAGCATTACTATTTAAAGCCAATTATTTAATTTAAAAGTTGTGTTCGAATTTTTTCAGCTAGCAGATTAATAATCCATTTAACTTTAATGTCAGAAAGTATTGGGTTGTCCTTCCATAAAAAAGATTTAAATATTGCTTTTTGAAATTTTTTTAATTTTTATAAATTTTGCATACATTTTTAATGTTGGGCTTATAGCGTCTTTTCGATTACATTATTTCAATTGAAAATCATTTTAAATTAAATAAAACAAAAAATTAATAGCCACAATTTCCACAATATGTATGTGTGTCGTATTATAATAATAATCACTGCATATATATGTGTATACATTTATATTCATACATACATACATATGTATATGTGCACTTGTGTATATGCCTGAGTGAAAACATAATAAAATTCCCAAGCAACAGTTGGCGCAGTTTGTAATTTCCGTTTGCGGTAATGCGCTGCTTGCCACCTCTCCAATCGCTTTTTTGTTCCACATTCATAAAAATTTACTGCTTTTCATGTGTGTGCGTGTGTGTGTAAATTTTACACAATTGCACTCGAGTTGCCAAGTGTTACCAACTATGCCATATGCACCCACTCCTCCTTAAGTGGCTGTGCTCGCCTTTGAGTGTGCGTGCTTGCACAAAATATGAGTTCATTTGCTTTGGTGTGTTGGTGCATTTGATTGGCTGAATTGGGGCAACTCAACATGGAGTGTAAATCTCAGCTGTATTATTCCTTTCCGGTCAACCGGCTCTGCACATTTATTGTACATGCCGGGAAATCAGCACTTCAACTTTATGTTACTCAAAAGAAAGAAAGAAAAAATATGCAACAAGCCTTAAGCTTTATCAAAGGAAGTGCCAAGGCATGTACAACTTATCGGTTGATAACTTTATTTGAGGTTTTGCATAGATGATAGAAATTTATGAAGTTGAAGTATGATTTAATTCAATGATCTGATCCTCCAGGGCGTATGAGCAACATTTTGTGTGCACGTGTATGTTTGTAGTTATACGTATGTACTTATATATAGTATTTGATTAATAATGCAACCAATTACCCATCACTTAAATTATCTAAAGGAAATCATGAATATCAAAAGTGAAACTCAAAAAAAATTATTTAAACTTCTCAATCAGTACTTTAATGATTTATTTCATGATTATTCCGATTATCTTCCTGCTAATTTACTTCATGATTTCTTAAGTTATTTATAAAAACACCAACCGCTTAGACGACAAATGTGGCGAGTGTTCAATTCTAGTGGAGCGTATAAAACTTACTTAATTAGCGCGTTTAGCACCTAAGCGATTTTGGCCGAGGTCAACAAAGTACGCCAGCTTTCCATATTTCTTGCTAACTGCCACCACCAACGAATATTGCATCAAAAACCTTCAGAGCTGAAGCTATTTTATCCATTCGAAAGACGTGGCCTAGCCAGCGGAGCCGCTGGTTCTTAATCCGCTGCACTATGCCTATGTCCGTGTAAAGCTGTCGCATAAATTTTTTTTGAGAATCCTTCTCTCGAACACTCTAAGAGCTCTCTCAGCTCAGCTGCCAGGTTTCAGGCCATAAATAAACCATGATTTTTGAAATAATTTTAATGGAAAAAATTTAATCGCTTAAAGTTTTCCGTGGCCCCAAAGTGCTCTGGTTCAAAGTGTATTCTTTATAAATGAAAATAAAAAACAAAATCCATTTCCAGCGGAACTGAAAGGACTTGATTAAACATCAAAAATTTCTTAGCAAATATGTAGTAAACTCAAGGGTTCCACATAAATAAAAGTATTCACCTACTAATTTGCATTAACCACATCTATCACGTTTACATTCTATATGTATGTATATCCGTATTAAAATACTTACATGTATGTATGTGTATGTGAATGCAAATCATGCTTACCGCTTTCGCTTCCATTTGAGTGTGTTTTAGTTCCTTTAATTTGGTCCGATCACTGATTTTCTGTTGACTGGTTGAACATTATTTGATAAATCACTTTTGCGCTTCGTTCGTTTCCAATTCAATGAGCTGAATTAATTGGATGATGTACGGAAGAAAGAGAAGGCGCTGATGAGAATGGCGCACTTAAAGCTGCTATAAAACAGACCATAAATCAAGGAGCAACCGCTGGCTGTGCTAATGGTATTACATTTCTTACATAAACTGTGGTCGAATTAAAAAAAGACTTGATCTGGTTGCAGATACATATTTCAACATCGCGAAGGTCATTTTGTGGTGAATAATTGCCGTGTTTTTTTTTTTTAATAGAGACTTCCGATTAGCATATTTTAGAGTTAGTAGAGAAAATAATTATTAAATGCAAATAGTGCGTTTAAAGCAAGTAAATTACAAATCACCTAATGGACTATACTAAGATTTGGTTTAAGTAAAAATTTCCTTAGCTGTTAATACCGCAATAGCCGTCTTTTAAGATAATAGAACGATAATTATATTTATACTTTATTTATATTATTTTTTAACGAAATTGTTAGGGAATACGAATAGGCGTTGAAATAAAATATTTGTTTATAAAACGATATTGATATAATATCAATTAACTTATCGATAAGTAAGAAAAGAATGGAGCTTATCAATAAATAAATATCGAGTATATAAAAATGCTTAGAGTATAATTTTAATTTGTCGAAATAATAACAGCTAAACCAAAATGAATTCTTTCGTACTTCCCTGTAAATCTAACTATTCTAGCAATATTGTTTTTTTTTATTAAGTCCGGGGGCATTTGGATCTAGTTTGGGGTCATTGAGCACAAAGTTCGCATCCAAAAAAATCTGACTAAAGTAAGATCATCTACATATGTATGTCTGTATTTTTAGCTAAGAAAAATCCAGACATATATACAAACAACCTAAAATTTACCTCAACTTACCATGAACTTCATTGCACTTTCAGAATTAAAACATTTTTATGTTTTTTGATAAAGATTTATTCTGAAAAAATCATGAATTTATGTTGTACCACAAATGGGGACAGATATATTTTATGGAGCATTTTTACAGCAGACAAACCCTTCAAATGAGAATATCACTAGTAAAATTGTTTGGCAAATAATTTTTTAAACTCGTAACATTAGTCGTCATCTTTTGTAAGCGACTAGCTAAAGAATGTCCAACTTGCTTATAATCAACTCTCTTATATTTTGAATACACTTTACAACACTAATCTGTCAAAATTCATGTTTATTTGTAAAATTTGCTAGCAAAACAAAACAAAATGGATAATTCTTATAAGATGCGATTTTACTTACGTCTACTGTATCTTGTTTTTTTTTTTCTTATTTTGATGTTAATCGAAAATTTTCCAATTTCCCTTTGTACTTACCAATGATTATTCACAATAGCACCACTTTCTCACTTTCCAACACTTTCAATGAGTTCGGCTAATTTTTAAGCGAGTTTATTTCAACCCGCTTATTACAACTCAACAATATACGATAAGCTACCTAGTGTTTTTTTGCAAGTCGCTTATAAAAGATGAGACCGATTTTCACCTTCTACCAAACTCCATTTTATTCCGGCACCTCAAAAGAGGGCTTTTTGACCATTTCCCTAAAGAGCTGATGGACTTAATTGTTCTAGAAAATTATTCCCCACAGCATAATTCGATACGATATAAATTAAAATATTTTATAGACTTCTTCTTTAACAACTTAGTAAAAAATTTCAAATTTAAAATGACCATTAAAAAAGAAAATTGAACTCGAATTGCAGAAAGAACTGAGGATTTGCTTTTACGGTTCCGACCTGCCATTCTGAGTTGGAATAATTTAACCGTCGAAAGTTCTCGTACTGTTTCACTATGTTAAGATAATAATTGTGAGTACAAATTGCAAAAACATTGTTTCATTTTAACTAATTTGCATTCCCAATTCACAGAAATGCATCGTTGCAACCAAATCTTCATGAATAGTGGCCAACCGATTTAGATATCAAAATAAGCATTTCCCAATTTTAGCAATCAATTTCAAAGCAAACAAAAATTTAAAGCTCACAAATATGTTTTGGTGAATTTTTGTTGAATTTTGAAAATATTTGTTTCTATTTCATATCAAAGCAAACTGATGCAAGAGCTTCCCAATTCGAAATAAAAAAATATATATTTCCAATGCAATCATCCAAATGTACCCACTTGCACACTATCCACCGTAAGAATGCAAATTAAATTTTCTAGCCTACTACTTTATTTGCGAAAAATGGCGTAGTGGGGGAAAATACACAAAAATAATAGAAGCAAATATCGAAATCAAAATTTTGTTCAAGAAAAACAAATTTGTGGCTCACTTTTTCCAGTATCAATTTCTGTTGATTGCACAGCTTAGTTACACCCACCAGAACATATTTGTTCACTTGTGCAAAAATATAGAAAAATACTTAGTAAAAATATGTTAAATAAAATTTTGTAGATTTTTAGTGCAAATTTAAATAAACTTCAAAAAAAAGATGGCAATATACAAAAGCAAAACCTAAGCGAAAGTAAAAATATTTACATACCCACACATACTCGTATGTTCATATACATATGTATTTATGAATGCAAGTATATTTGTATGCGCTAGAAAACACAAATATTTGCACACACACACACTTTCGGGAACGTGCAAAATTGCCCGCGAAATTCACGGCTAGTAAATTTTCAATTGCTGCTTTTTTTTCTCTACCCGATTCATTCGATGTGGGTCAGCAGGCGCTCTGTTGCTCCGTAAAAGTGTTGTTGGATATCTTTTTAGTTTGTGTATGTGTGTGGGACACCATTTGATTATTTGTTTTGAGATTTTGTTTTTTTAATTCCGATTCTTGCTTTTGACCAGCGCTCATACATTTGTACGTATGTTGTGCGTTAAAATGGCAACATGCAAAGGTTAACATAGTCAAATAGCTTTTGAATAATATACTCGTACGTACTCGTTAGTACATACATAAATACATACATATATGGTGTTGTATATTTTTCTCTACACACATAGTCGTATCGTTAAATTAGTTAAAATAGGGTCGCAATTTTTTCTTAAACAAAACTTTCGTATAGCTAGATGTAAAATAGGAGTGAGACAAATTCTCTTTAGAAAACTTGTTGGCTACAAAAAAAATTGTGTTCGCAGCTATTCAATTAAGTTTCTATTTATCAACTTACAAATTCGTCAAACCTCAAAGCAGGCGCGCCTTTGTGTAAGCATTTCATGTAAATTTACAACGCCGAAATCATATTCAATTTTATGTGTGTGTATGATGGAATTCATTCACCCAATTTACTTAAACTAAAATTTTTTTGCAAAATCGGTTTCGTTTCAACAAAGAAAACAGGTCACGGTTGAATGTCTATGGACTGTCTATAAAAGCGTTCGTTTTAAGTGAGAACATGTGGCAGTTGATAGAAGAAAATTTTAGAAAATCATGATTCTTGCTTAAAACGAGTATTTGTGGTGTAAAAGCTCTTTACTAAATCCATTTGAATAGGACGTGAAAAAATAAACACAAAAGCAAAAAAATTATAGTATAACAGTATTAACGAAGAAGTACTGCTGTGAAAAGATAGCAGAATAAAATATAATAAACTTAATAAAAATAGATTGGAAAAGAACATAAAATAATAGACCATAAAAAAATAAAAGAGAAAGGATTAGAAGAGAATAGTATACAGGAAAATAGAATGGAATCAAATAGATATAATATAAATTAGAATTAAGTAGAATAGAATAAAAGGTTTAAATTCAAGTAGGATAGAATAAAATAAAAAAGAGCACATTAGAATAACACAGATTAGAATATAATAAAGTATAATAGAATAGCATGGAAGAAAATTCAATGGATAGTTAAAGGATATACAATAACTAAGAATAGAATTGAATTAGCTTAAAATATTATAGAATGGAGTAGAAAATAATTTAAGAGAACATGATAGCTCAGAATATCATAAGGGAGGCCACTTTATAACAAAATAATATATTAAAACATTGGTTTGGACATGATTTCTTTGTAAAACATATTATTCTTATCGAATATTTTATTGCTTAGGCTATACTAGCATGGCATACAAATTAATAAGATATTATAAACACATAATAAATAGTATTCGCAAAATGACGTTTGTAACTTATTGACTTTAAACAAAAATAGCAATATCTTATATTTATCGATTAATATATTTATTGTTATCCTGTCTGTTAAGTGTATTTACACTCAATAAAAATTATAATGGACACAAATTTTAAAAATCGCTTCTATGATCTTTCTAATCAAACATATGATAAACCCACTGTGTTTAGCATGCACGATGTTATACAATTGATAGATGCTCCACTTGTTCAGTTTCTTGATTGATATTGCGTTATTAATAGTAAAGGCGCATGAAGAATTTTTAAAAATAGATATTTTTAATTAACACAGTTACAATTATATATAATAGCTCTTGAAGGAAGTCGGAAACACTAAGAAATTTTAAAAATAAATAGAATTTTGTAAATTCTAAGGCGTTTAATTGTATACAAGCTTCGCTTTTTCAGTATAAACTACCTTTTTCAACTTTAATTTTGCAGTCAACCGATATTTATTGGTAGTTATAAAAAAAAATTGCCCTTAAAGCAAGAATTATTTTAGTCATTGCATTTAAACAGCCTGAACGAGACTGCTATTAAACAAAAACAAAAACACAAAACCACTCTCTTAAATCAAATTTTCACTGTTCATAACCTCTTAACTTACTCAACTAGCTGACGTCAGCGAATTTATGCTCAAATCAATTTCATTAAAACCCACTACTTTGTAACTATTTTCCATCAACACAAACCGCAATTGCTTTAGTACTCGTACTTTGGAGACTCATAAGAAGAGCACGTTTTGGCGCGACATCTTTGTGTCATTCGATAGCGTCAACGCTGATATGAGTTACTTGAACATATATATTTATGTTACATACATATATGAACGAGTATGTATTAGGGTGATTGACTCGTTTTTTTCGGTTTTTTCATAAAATATTGTACGGTTTTTTTTAAATCTTTATTTTTCGAATATCGTAAAATTTAAAGTTGTAAATTTAAAGCCTTTAATAAATAATATAAATACGGCAGCACATCGACTAATTTTACATCCATTATATTTTTATCGAAACGGAAACCACAAAGTGGTTATCAATTAGATAAGACCATTATATATGTACATAGTATATCCGAAATCCAAATAATTTTCTTTAAAAGAATTTCAAATAATCGAACACCCTAGTATGTATATAAATTCTTCCTACTGGCGTTGTTCACTGGCATTTTCTGGTTTCAACAAATCTTCTCAACCATTAGAGGCGACAATATAAATTTATATCACAGTACTTAAGTTGTATGCAAACTTACATTCATATGTACATACATACATACATATGTACATTTGTATAAGCAAACTTGTATGCACACATCCATACAAACTTTCATATTTACACGAACTGTTGCATATCAACTTAGTACTACTTGGCTTATCGCTGTGTCATTTTCAATTTCAGTTAAGGACCACGCTATGACGAAAGGATAATAAACCTTATCGTGGTAATTTACTGAGAGTGACAAGTGAGAAAATGCTGGCAGTTAAGTGGGGGAGCTTAGTAATAATGGGAATGCGTATTCTTTGAATCTAATGAGGAACGACGACTCCAGCAGAGCAATTGCACAAATATACAAATATATATTTGTTACTCGTATGTATGCGTCTACTTACAACAATATGGCGACAGTTTTCGCTCTCCCAACATCTCGTCTAAAATGTATAACAATTTGCATGCCAGTCACGCCTTAACTGGGAAAGGACAAGGGACGGAGAATAGAGGAGTAATTTCAAATATGCACACAATTTGTGTGTGTGTAAGTGTATGGCAAAAATGGCATAAGCAAGTGTTTGCAAATTAGTGTGAAGCTTCATACATGGAACGCATGCTGAGAAGATGGCATACAGCTGGAAAAAGGAACTCGTGGAAAATCAAATAAATTGAATGCAATTTGTTAGCATTTGCGAAAGCGAAAGGTACAACATGTCGGATGAAGCATTGCAGGCCAGCAGCGAAAAGGATGGCATGATGGCAACGATACTCATTTATCTTTGATGACAGTTACAAAAATACATAGCGCGCGTACATTTATGCGAATGGCTTTGAGTTTTACTGACTTGAAGATAACATCAAGAGAAATCGTAGACTCTGTTCAGATATACATACCAGAGTTTTAACTTGTGTAGCATATGCAGAAAGTTGATGTTTCAAATGGTATATGTACAATGTTAAATATTTGCTTCAGCACTTAAAACTATGTGATAAAATCTGGTGAGTTGAGTATAAGAGTGTTGTGTTTAAGTGTGGTGAATTTGGTGAATTTGGTGAGGTGAGTTTCGATGTGGTGAGTTTCGGTATGGTGAGTTTTAGTGTGCCGAGTACCGATGTGGTGAGTATAGTAGTATAGTTAGATGTGGTAAGTTAATGTGTGGTGAGTTTAGGTCTGTGGAATTATGTCGTGAGGAGTTCTCATGTAATTAGTAGAAGCACTACTTTTTGCCGTGTTCAACAATTTTCGTTTGCATTTGTTGATTTTTTAAATTACCGCCACCGCTAAAAAATGTTCACCTTAAAAACTCGGGTACATAAAATTATTTAATTTATTCGACTAAGTCAACTCCACGCAACTAAATAAATAATTACACAAACATCAAAGCATCCCTCAAAAACTTGTTTAAAGAATAATATTCGGATAATAATTTTGAAAAAAAGACTTACCAGATCTTATTCTCAGCACCTTTTTTCCCAAGCCTTGCTTTATTTATACCCAAGTTTAGATGTAGTATTCTCGGCTCTGTTGTTTTTAAAAGTCTGGTCTGAAAGGTACACTCATTTAGGGATATCACTTTAAAAAGAGATATTTTATTTTTTATGGGCGACGAATGAAAAACGTGTCCAAGTTCTGAATCCTTCCAATTTGGGTAGAAAACGCAAGAAACTGCAACGCTGATGCGAAAGCTTCGATAAAATATTTGTGTAACTAAATTTTTAAATTCATGTAAAGATACCTATTTTCTAGAACAACTATTATTGTTGATAAATCTACCAAAATGCAATATGGCCTATCAATCATAAAAAAAAACCTACACTTTTGGTAGAAAATAATAGGTGGGCAAGGCTGCTGCTAATGCTATGTTGCCAGTTCAGTGCTTGTGCAAATAATTCCTAAACAACGAATTTAGGCTAGTAGAGGCTGCTACATAATTTAGTATATATATGACTGTAAATAAAAAATGAAGGCAAAAAAAAATGATGCAATTCGAAGTTTTTTAGGTCAAACACTTTTTGATTTTTTTTTTATAATGACGATATATAATTTTTTTTGCAAATATATCATGTTTCACATTTTTCGCTTTTAAAATAACCCTTTACCTACAAATAGAAAAAAAATATCGAAGTTCGGTCATTTTTGCGCAAAGTTATCGAATTTTCAAAAAAAATTAACATGCACCAATAGAGTAAAATCGAGTTTTCAGACAAATTTTTAAAAATTCCCCACGACAAAAGAATTCAAAATCAAGCAAGTCTCATGTATTTCGATGAAGAAACTATCAAACAAATTTATTGAAAAGAAAAAAACTTAACCCTAACTGCCTGAACGATTTGAGATGAAATGACCCTTTTATGAAAGCCACAAGGTATACATACAATTTATACGCAACTTCGCTATAATAATAATTTTCTATTTACCAATATTCGCACGAATAATACACCAACTCGTTATTGTTCATACTGCGCGACGAAAGCAATATAATGAAACTAGGTCTCCATTAACGACAATACTTTATTATTAATTTTCTCCTTACCACCGCCGACTCTACCTCTACATTGCGACCCGGTTAGCGTAAATAAATTGTTGTATTTTGCTGGTTTTAATGAACCATGCACCCAAGTTTGTTCCTTCTATGTATTCATCTTTCAATATTTTGGTATTTGTTTCTATCTTCTCGCCATGTTCGCAGCCAATTTGCTGTGTTGCTTCAAATGATGCGGAAATTTGATTAACTCATTTGCCCAGCTACTATTGCTATTGTTTTCTTGCTTGTTGTTCAGTTTCTTTCAATTATTCTTTTTTTTATTTTTCTTATTTTTACTGCTTTTGTGGATATACTTTCGATTTGCTTTTATTATGATTTGATTTTAGCGTCTATCTCAAGTTTATGTGCACAGCTTGTTATTATGTTCTTCTTATCTAAAGCAACACGTTGCTGTTCGTTTTCGAATACATCACTTCTTCCCACTCATCAATTTGTACTTTCGGAAATTATTGATTGGAAGTCAGTCTTTATGAGTTGGAAGAAAAAAAAATTTTTTTATTAAGCAGCAAAGAGTTTTTAATGTAAGACTCTCGCACCTGCTTCATCGGTTGAAATTGATGTTTGCTGCGTTTTATATTTTAACAATAAGCCGCTTAAAACTCAATTTAGCAAATTTTTGCTATTTCTGATCAAATATCTATTAAGTAGCCGATTAATTTATTTGTATTGAGATCGATGACGCGGCTGGAACACATTCTGTAAGCCAAAGCATGATCTATACTACCATATATCTTATTCTTTTGTAAACTAGTTTTAATTGGCTCTCAAACTAGGGTAAATACATTTTTCGAAATGTTTTTCTCTCGAAAACTCCAAAGGCCGTTTCATTCGTTGTTGTAATCGTCCATGCTACTGTTTTATTTGCCGAGAGAGGATTCTAGTATTTATTTTGCCTAATCAGTATGAGGTAGCACTTATTGGCAAGATAGGACTTTTTTGCATTCAGGGCTGGTTTTTAAGATCACAGAGCCCTCTACATACTTCTACCACTCCTCGCCAACAGCAATTCGCCTGTTGCCAGTTTTGAAACTTCTTGTTCTAGCGTTTTGCACTCAGATATTTTAGCTTGCTGTGCAGTTTCATTTAGTATTCGAGAGAAAGATTTCGAGGAGATTTATGGGAACGTTTATGACAAACATTACTTTACAAGTTTACAAACTGAAGGGAGAAGAACTTTGCTTCACTTGGAGTTTATAATTGGAGCCACAGCGACAAAGAAGGATTTATTGATTCGCCATTAAATAAGCATAGTCGGAAACACAGACAGCCAGAAAGAATTACTATTCTTCCATTTTGTATTAAATATTTCTAAAAAAAACGTCCGTTGAATACTCATATATTAAAATTTAAGCCTTAAATCTTACCAAAAATTTTGAATGAAAACTATTTTATTTTTTGGAAACTTGTTTATAATGTATTTTATATTTGCACATACCTACAAAATAAGCCCGACTTCATACATGTTTTCACACACAAGCAAAAAGCAAAAAATCGCACATTCAACCGCATTTCGCTCCTCAAATTATTTCAATTTTGAAACTAAAATTCGTTTTCACTTTCACTGTTGTGCACACATTTGTGCACCAGTTTAATGAAATTCAAACCTTTCATTGCAAACACTGGAGGCGTTCACGGAAATAAAGCAAAGTTTGTGTTAATAATAAGAAAGAGCTGCTAAGTGAAAACTATTTACTACACGAAAGCTCAAGGATGGATATGCTATAGTTTTTAGGGGAGAGCAAGTAAGTCGCAGTGTGTTTTTAAGTCTGCCATTTATTTTGAAGCAAATGTACAGCGTCGAGTGCCCCCACCGCCATCGCCCCCACTAACACAAAAGCAGATTTCAGATAGCAGATAGTAGATCGCAGCAGCAAATGCTGTTACTACTTCAACTTGTGCTGCTCTTATCATGACTACATTTACACACATACACTCAAAGTATTCACACACAATAAGCTACGTTGCAGCTGTACTAATATTATGAAAAGAGCTGGCGGAGATGTAGTCCAACACCACACCAACATTACGCTGCTGGGTCGAATGTTTTCTCTGCAGGCCCTTTAATAACATACATATGCACATATTCGTACATACATACGTACTCTGCTAGTATTATATCTCTACATTCAACTCAAGCTCAGGTTACTTTGACCGCTGCTTGATCTAATGCTTTGGTAAGTTTGAAGCATTCAACTATGAACTGTCTGCCAAGCTTCCACGCTATTCCACTATCTTCCATTCTCGAGGGAGTACTTGCGCTCACTTCAGACTTTAGTTTGGCGTATTTTCCTTGATATATTTACCAGCATATTGTCTTCCCGTTTTGTGATTCCTAATTTCCATCATATTCTTTGCCTTACATTGGACAGCGCTTTTATAATAACAATAGTTTCTGTCTCTAACTTAACATCTTCGCTCACAGTAAAATGAAATGAAATTTTTCTTAATTTTCCTTTTTTGTTTTTTTTTTGTTATGTTGGCGTTTGCACAACACAATCTGTGATTGCTTGAATTTGTTGCTTCTCGCTGCTAATTTTGGCATTTTCAGCAGATGCAATTATCTCGGACATGGAAGGCTAACGTAGAAATTGTTCGGAAGGAAAAGTGAAAATGTTAAAGTGAATTTAAATGTGTAGCAATAATTGCAAAGAGTTCGAGGATGAATATTATTACTAAGTATCGAAAGTATAAAAAGAGATGAAGACATCATGAAAACAAAATGGAAAATATATAAAATATGCGTTCATAATTTCCAAAGTGTCTGTGTCTGTTTGTGGTGCGAAACTCCTGGTTAGCTGTAATACAATTTTTCTGAACTCAGCTATGATCTGGGGAACACAACAATTGATCACTTGAAAACCTTTTCCACCATTGATACTTTACTCATTTGGTGTAAGATTTTCCTGACCAACTACAGCCAGAACATACGCTCCGCAATTTATTTTATTAAAATAAAATTTGTAAGAGATAAATACATACTACATACACAACTTCTTTAAAATACTTATTAAACTGCACGGACTCCCGCTTCCACCGATTACTCGAGTCACTACTCAAAGCAAAGTCAGTGAAGCGTCGGCCACAAACGAAACGAGTTTGCAATTATTTACTTAAAATTTAGGATATCGTTAAAAATTTAGTAGAATAGCCCTTATTGAGTTACAAGCGTTTAGTGCAAAATATAAGAACATTTTCAAGCTTTTTCTTAAATTTGTTTATTTTTATTAACTTTTTAGGTGAAGCCGTTCCAAAGTTTTTTTAAATTTTATGATAAAAAACGCTTGCATTTATTATCAATGTTTGAGGCGTTCTTGTAGATATCCATTGACATGGTACTGGAATAATTTAGAAGAGTCAGTATAGAATCTACCAATCGGCTGACATATAGATATAACTAAAGGCTCTATTATAAGGAGAAACACTGCTCACTTTATAAGAATGAATTTGTGTGCAGGAAAAGTTGTATGGCAAAAAATAACACAAGTCTGCAAAAAAAAAATAATTGAGATCTGTTTTGGTTTCTTTTGTGTAATTCTTATGTTTTTGGGTGTGCTGAATCCGAAAATAATTTTAATTTTATCAAACAACGTCACGTGTATGTTAAACAAGTTATCATCTTAAAATAAAATATAAAAGATTAAACAAATTTTTTAAAAAATATAATTGCGTAACAAAACAAATCTATTTATGTAAAATACATTAATTAGTAAGCACTAAACATATTTCTTTTTCTCTGTGAGACTCTTTGTGGTACATTTTCGCTTCTGGGAAGCATCGGGAAGGTCTCTTTGAAGCATCCAACATTAGTCTGCCATCATTGAAACGCTCCATCTTCCCTGGTATCTTTTTTCTATCTCCTTAATATCTTGGTGAAATCGTTCACCTTGCTCTTCACTCACGTCTCCTAAATTTTCTGGAAAGTAATCGAGGTGGGAATGAAGAAAATGTACTTTTAAACTCATCAAGCAACCTAAAGCTTGAAATGATTTTAACATTCTTTTGACGATTTGTTTGTAGTTAGGATCTTTGTTATTGCCTAAACATTTCTTTATGACCTCTTTAAAAGCAATCCACCCTTCTCTTTGAGGATCCGTAACGGTTGTGATAAATAGTGGATCAGCCATACACCGTCAACTTTGCCTTCGAGACGCCTGGAAACCATAGATGTAAAGTAATGATTAGATAATGCTAATGATTGCTAATTAACCTTCTTTTGTGAAATTCTCTAATTCATTAAACAATTAGAATTAGTTCAACTAATTCCCACTAGATAATTGAAATTTTTATTCTAATGGTAAATCTAATTGCAATTAGTTGCCATTAGCAAAAAAATTTGGTTTACCTTTACAATTAGAAATCTAATTGACTTCTTCAATTAGCTTGAATTAGAATCAATTATTTTGATAAAAAGAAATTGTTTCCGAAGAATTATTGAAGTGAACGAATACTCTACTTACGACAGAGGTGGCAAACTATCGATGGGACTATCGATACTATCGATGGCACAGCACTATCGTCACTATCGATGATCTCCACTATCGGAAATAACTGACTATCGATACTATCGATGGTCTCCACTATCGGACCGACTACCGATTGTTTGCCACATCTAGGTATAACAATTTACCATTACTTTCATAATTTATTGTTGTTTCACTTACAACGCGAAATATTTGTTTATCCCAGCCACATTAAGTGATTCAGAGCGTATATTCAGCAAAGCTGGCATCATAATAAATGAAAAAAGATCACGCTTGAAGGATAAAAATGTTAATATGTTAATATTTTTAAGCAAAAATAAATGGGTACAATAAAACTTTAGAAACATGTTGATTTAATTTTATTGTTGTATTAGAGCACACCTGATAGTTTTATCAAATTTACGTTGACTATAGGACTATCGCTACTATCGATGGTTAATAAAAAACTTTCGTTGACTATCGATGGTGGCCACTATCGAAAGGCAATGACTATCGCTACTATCGATGGTTAATAAAAGACAATCGTTGACTATCGATGGTGGCCACTATCGATAGTTTGCCACCTCTAGTCGTAAGTCACTGTATGTGCAAACATACAGCAGAACCTTGCTGCAACAAACGAAAATCATAAATGTGAGGGTTCGTTTGCTGAATCGCCCTTTTATGATTTCAGTGATGGTGGTAAGTTCTGCATAAATGACACATATATATGGTATTTTTAGTAAATCAGATTACAATTTGCAGAAGAAAGTACTGATTTATTGTCAAAATTGACTGAGGAGGCTGAAAGCCTGTATTTTATTTCGAATATGATGCCTCAATATTTAATTGATGCTGATAAATTTTCCAACATATGGTGCAAATATCCTACATTAAAGGAAATAGCACTGTTTTGCAACACACCGCTTACGTCTTCAGGCCCTGTGGAGCGACTATTTTCCTTTGCGCTGGCATTATTAATAGTCCAAGGCGGGATCGCTTGACGGACTTTTCTTTTGAAAACTTCGTATTGCTGAAAGCGAATATACCCGGTCATTGTAGTTATTAAACAGTTAGTACGTACATTAAATATGTGTGCATGTATGTATGGACATAAGTAATAAATATGTGTGTGAAATTCATATTATGAACATTTTACTTTTTTTTTGTTTTTGAAAATATGAAGATAGTTAATTCTAATTCGAGCTAATTGAATATCTAATTACATTAGCAGAAGTCAATTAGATTTCTAATTGTAAAGGTTAACCAATTTTGTTTGCTAATGGCAACTAATTGCAATTAGATTTACCATTAGAATAAAGATTTCAATTATCTAATGGGAATTAGTTTAACTAATTCTAATTGTTAAATGAATTAGAGAATATAAACCAATTGCATCAATTGCTAATTCTAATTAGAATTTAACATGTATGCTGGAAACTTTGTATTTAGCCCTCGTAGTTCCTACCTTCTCTGTTGTTATGGTCTCTCTGCCATTCGCCGGTCTGCTCAGAAAGCACTTTCACGCTATAAAAATGCCAGTACGGCCAGTATCTGTCCTCTCATATTCTATAGAATAAAACAAACTTGTTTCGACTCGGTCTAATTAAGCAAAAAGAAAAACATTCAAAATGAATTAAGAGAATGCGGTTATGAGAGAGAAAAAAGTATTAATGGGTTGACTTAGTCATTCGCCAACATAGTATCATTGACTTTGCCTAACATCTGCAGTGATTGTTGATTAAAATTCATCCTTCCTTGAAAACTTCAACTCAATTTCTAACCGCGTAATTACATATAAGCAAATATTGATAAATTTCTACGCTCAATTACACACTGATTTTAATTTATATGTATATAACATACAATGGTAAACATTTAAATGGCTTAATTGATGATGACAAAACAAATCGTCAGCTGACAATACAGCAAAAATTAACCCAATTCACCTACCAACCAATTATATTTCATTGAAAGCACAAACAGCTGCAATTCTTGTTATGACTAGGACAGTCCAATATATGTATGTAAATATGTATTTAGTAATTTTCAACCAACGTCAATGGCACGCTATAACAATCAGTATAGTAATTATCCATTTGTGCTCGTCATCCGCTCATCACACGCACAGTGGAAATAAATCGTGAAAAAAATGGATATCCAAAGATAACTTACGATGCTAGTTTTTTGTGTATCGATTTTGATATTTTATAATGGATCCACCGGGCCTTCGCCAAATTGTTTCAGCGTGTATGCCATTAAGGTACGCTTCCCTCCAAAGTATTCTGACAGCTGCCACGCTGATCAAAGCAAATACCAATTAAAAGGTTTTCACGTCTAGTGCAAGCTCAAAGCCGTAAATCTCAACTTTGCCTAACCAATGCTTGTCTGTAATCGCTTTTTCAGCTTCTGCCACAATAGCGTAAAGTTTCGATAGCTTTTTGTCAAATCCAAGGGCTGAAGGCTTGTTGACTGGTTATCATTACTTCTCCGATAGAGTTCATTCGTATCAGACGATAGCTTTAAAACGAAACGTTTTTTCTGTTTGTAACTGAGAAGAAATTGCAAGCAAAAATCTCACCTCGCAGGTACGCGTTGAAGACGCTATTAAATATTGATGAAATTTCCTAAGTCGCTTCTTTCGGACGATATTTGAACTTGCATTACTAAGACTCTAGGAAGAAATATTTCCGGTCTGCTTCGCTAACTTTCTGTTGTTATTGCATTAACAATTGTTATAGGTTCATTTAAATCTTTAATTTTTTGTACAAGTTCCAAGCTAATTGGAGTCGAAAAACTCTTTGAGCAAAGAAATCTTAATTTTCCAAGAAACCAAAATAAAAAAAACCTTTTTTAGTATCAAATTTTACATTTTTTCCTAATATCTACCACGGTGTGATGTTATTAGTTTTGTTGTTGTGCAAATGCAAAGAGTATGCTCATGTGTGTTTATATTAATTTGTTGGTAGAATCACGACATGCATATTTGCATAGAACAACAGCGACTATAAAACCAACACGTCAACTGTCAGTCACCATAGGAGTACACAACATAAAATAACATAGGTTGGGCAGTGCCTCAAATTAAGTTAGCAAAATCCAATGTGGAAAGAGATAGACGAAAAAATTATAGGTGGCAAGATAAAGCGACAAAGGAAATATTTTCATAAAAAGTAACATCAGTAATTAAAGGTATTTAAATTTAAAACTATAGATAGGCATGATTACTAAAAAATATAAAATTACTAAAAGGAAAAATTGTCCAAAAGAATTTCGCAGCTACAGTTGCGTATTGAATGAATAAGGTGGCATTTATGTTTCTAAATAAAAATATGCTGGTTTCTCAATGTGCGATCCATTGCCTGTATTTTACTGGTTCGATCACAGTTCAGTACAGGGGCGGATCCAGAAAATTTTTTGAGGAAGGGCGAATGAAAATTGCTATAGACGCTTTTCGTGAGGCAAATCAATTTTGTTGTGGCAACTACCTTTTCTTAATATATAAGCGGTCGCCCCCCTCCCCCTGTATCCGCCTCTGGTTTGAAGCTCTGCCAGTGAACCGATCAGGATTCGATTAAATGTTGCTTTTAATTTGTCCCACCAGTATTAATTTAATGTTCTTATTTATTCAAAGCTATGAAACACAAAAATAAATACAAAGGTATTCTTTCTGTTTTTACTGGCTACAACAGCAACGCTTCGGATATTTAAATGCGTTTGAAAAAATTACTTGCGGTTTATTATAAGTTTTATGAGCCTCCGGAATAACTCCTTTAAGTAGCTTTTTTCATTTCGTTATGTGAAGAAGATGCTGCGTTCAGACTCATTAGGGAGCAAAGGAAGTCCTAACTCTGCGGCTTGCGGATTTCGCTTGTTGGCTGGGCGATATCTTTCCGCAAGAATGATGTTTTGCTAAAAAATAAAAGCATATTAGCGGTATCGGATTTTAATAACTTAGCTTTACTTTATCATAACTTTATTCATTTTAAAGTTAATAAAATTATTTTCAAATATAATTACATAATTAATATTATACGAATATATTAATTTATTATCTACTTCAGGCATAAAAGACATTACATTTATCTTTTAAAGAGGAAGGGGCCAGTTTAAATTAATGAACGATTTTCTGAAAATCATCAATATGGTGAAAGTTTTGACTGTTATTTAAGAAATCACCTCACCTCCTCAATAAGAGGAATCAGCACCCTTTTGTTTATCTCTAAATTGTGGTATTAAAAAGGTATACTCTGATGCTAATTGATTTTATTTGAACTGCCACACCAACTAACCAACAAACTAACTTGTACCATTGAACTTATTTCAAAACTGGTCTCAAGCTTAATACAAATTATTTTTGTTTTCATCATTTCAAATGCTTACCTCCCTTTTCAAGTTTGCCAACCTTGCACGCTTACTTTAGCTCCGGTAGAAAAATAAATTACGCATACGCCGTAGTGTGCCTACATACATATGTACATATATGTATAATTGCATTCTGAAAGAGGTATCCTACACTTGTCATTTCGTTTTGGGAGAAATGAAAGCAAATTGATGTAATTACAACTGATCCTTCAAAAGGTAAGCAAAACTTTAAAAATCTTCTACAAAATAGTTGTTGAGGATGAAAAATAAAAATATTTTAGTTTTACTAATAAAATTTGCGATTCTTTTCATTCAACATAAATATTTCTTTCTTTTAAATTTAAGCTCTTAAATGACACAGCTGAGCAATGCGCTAAAAAATAAACAGAAGTAAATTAAATTATTAAAATAAAATGATAATCGATGCATTAATTATTTTCATTTAAAGAGCAGCTGTCTGTTTTTATAGAAAATATCATTATTTAACAGACCGCATTATAATAAACGTTAATTGAAAAAAATATAATAAATATTATAATACGCAAAATCCCAAGTAATTAAATTCAACATCCAACAGATGCACAGTGACGCAATAAAGGCCATTTGATGAGAGCTGAAGTGAATTTATGCAAGCGTACTATACTTTCAGTTATTTTTATGCATTTTTTTTGCAATAAGAGAAAGTCAGTTTTCCCTTTAAGACTGACTTAATTGATATTTGTTACTTTTTTTGAAAAAATATTGTAATATTATTCCATCCTTCTACTAAAAATACATTTAACATTTTATATTGGATCAATCATGCAAAATCACTGTGAAATACAAACGAGTATGCAAAAAAGTATACAAGTAAAATTTTACTAAAAAACAGCAAACACTAAAAACAAAATGCATGCATATTTATTTGAATACAAATAAGTTCAAAAGCCAAAAATAACAGCAGAATGACCAACATAATTAGTGTTTGTGGAAAGTGAATATATTTGCGAGTTAATTAATAGGAAATGACATAAATATGTGTATGATGCAGCACATATAGATAGATATAGATAGCTGATATAGAAAAAAAAATGTAGCATAAATAATGAAAAGCAAAATGAATATAATATGGAATATTATATAGAAAAGTTAAACAGAGTAAAACTGCACTTTACAGCAACTAAATAAAAAGTTAATTTTGCATGTCTTTAAACAGCGAAATTACATTGATGTCATTCGTTCAAACTTATTTAGGTAGTGACTCAGTAAAAGCTCTGAATCGCGGTTGTATTTGAAGAATAGCCTATGCAAATGATTTAGTCGTATATTCTAATAACAACAGCTCTTTTGATCTTAAATACTCGTATATTAATCCAAACTGGGTATTTAGATGAATATGCATCAGTAGAGAAATAACCGAGGAAAATGTCAAAGGGGCGTTAAGAGTGAGTTTTAAGTGTGGCGATACAAAGCGAATGTTAAAATATCATATACAAGTAAGCAGGAATTCCCTTTAAAATAAAATAATAATTAATTAAAACTTTAAAATCGCAGGGAAAGCATTATACTTTAACCAGACATTTATTTAGAAGCTTCGTTAGCTTCTTTTCGACAAATTAACTATATCTGGTCGAAGTACCACATGTGCTTCACTTTGATGGGCTTTCAGCTCAAAGAACAATGGGCAGAAAGTAGGTCCAAAGGCAGTTTCTATTCGAGTAGTAAACTTCAAAATATTGCGCTTTCCCTTCCTCTGTACCTCCTTGAAAGATGATTAGTTAGAATCATGTCATCACGTTTCACTAATTTGTCCATTTATTGCGAAACTAATGTAATAATAATTTGGCGCTTACACTATAAAGCAGAGAAACCATTTTTCACTATCTCTGTGAGTGCCCAGCTCTGGTACGCCCCAGACAAGAAACACTAGGGTTTCTTTCAAAAGAGCGAAAGGAGATTTCTAGGTGCAATATAAACTACTTAAGCAGTTTCATCCACAAATCAAAGTGGTTCGAAAATTAAGAGCCGCAAGACATACCAGAAGTTCCACGAAAATAGCGTAACAAAATGGTGCTTCCAGCCCAAATTGGGTCCTAGTAATTATTAGGCTAGGCAACACTTCCACCGATCACACACTATATAACCGAACACTATACAGCTCAGTGTTTGACCGAGTTTCTCCTACCACTTGAAGTGTGCGTCTTTATATTCTACTACGAATGGAGGGACCTACAGTTTTTGGCCGACTCCGAAGGGCAGATGAATTTTATGAGAAGCTTTTTCATGGTAGAAATACCGCTATTGGAAAAAAAACTTTTTCCTATGATTTAAATTTTACTTGCCCTGGCTGAGATTCGAGCCTCGAACTCAGCGGCATATCGAGTTATAGCACGTATCGCTACCCACTCCACCATAGCGGCTACAGCTTGCTAAACTAATTTTATAAAATATTGACTGATATTCCTTTGAAACCCCGAGGAACTCTCAAGAAATAAAATTAGTTTTACTTACAATTTCTTCATCGACTCGCGGCGTTCCATCTGCGTCTCGAGCGTTGCACAGACCTCTGTCGGCTTGACCACTCTTCTCTCACAGCTGGTAAGGGATTTTGCCCACTTAACAAACGAGCACTGCTCACTGGCATAAATAGTTTTGTAGAATTAGATATTAATTTGTATGTAAATTCATTATTGCACTTTTAAACATCAAAGAAAAATATTTTAAAAAAATGTATCTCGTAAGAAACACATTCAGCTAAGAAAAAGAGAAAATAAAAACTTGCAATAGCACTCTGAAAGAGTATACTTATGCAGATAAAAGCTTTATTTTTTAAATTTTTAATTTGACAGATACCTATATGATTGAAGATGGCATCAAACGATATCTATTTATAAATGCTTTACCCCAAACAGACTTTCACAAACATCTACATATGTACGTATGTATAATTATGTACATATGTACATTTAACAAAAGCAAAAATGCGTGCTTTAACTTGCTTACTCCCCCTTAACATCCTATATATATATATATATATATATTTTTTTTTATACGTCAATTCATGCTTCACGTCGCTACTATTAAACTTTTATCGTCGTAACACAACAAAAAAAAAAAAGAGAAACCTCTTTGAATGCGATGTACACAATTGCAAAACTTTTCCCTCTGATAGCTTTCTTACAATTGCATTGATTTATTTGGTTGAGAAATTTAATATAAATAAATGTCCGCAGAGAAATTTATTTATTCAACTCGTACTTGTCAACAATTCACTTGTATCCTTTTCGTCAATTTAGCCCGAAGCATTACAAAGCGTTTGAAGGGGGTTAACTTATTTCGTATTTTTTGTATATTTTTTTTTTTTTTTTGTATTAGTTTCTATTCGTTAAACTTTCAAATTGTATTGCGTTGATATTAAAAATTCTTCAAATTTACTTGTGGCCAGCAGACGTTGACAGCCAATTGTGTGTTGCATTGCTGGGAGATTGATTTCCTGCACAGTTGAATGCCTAAACACGCTGTAAATGTTAAAATTTTTGTATTGAATTTATTTGAACGTGGTAGTAAACTTTAATAACACGATTTTCTTTTCTGGCATCTTAACTTTTTTGCTATTCTTCAACAACTACTGCACTTTGTAAATTTATAAGCTGCTTTTCTTAAGTTGGTTTGGCTGCTTGTGTCCAGAGGGAACATATTTCAATTGCAACTTAAGTGCGCGCAATACAATTTCCTTCCGAGCATAATAAGGAGTTTTGAAAAATAATTATTTTTAATGGAGCTACTTACTATTTTAACTTTATACATACATAAGTTCCTACGTGTCACATTGTACTATCAAGAATCAAGGCACAATATTTATTTTTCTGTCGCTAGCACAAAAAATGCTTTAAAATTGTAGGTTTAAAATAAATATTTAACTCCAGTCTCCTCTTCTTAATATTTTTATTTCCCTCCGTTTTGGTTGTTGTTACCAGGTGGTAAGGCATCTAACACTTTTAGAGCTGGAAGATTTGAATGCGTTGAAATTAATCAACTCTCGAATTGCTTTTCTATACTTAATATGTACCAGCTTACATCTTCTCTTCAAATCTATAAATAGCTAGCTAATTGCAGGAATAGTAATTTTTCTTGGAGATCATATAACCTTTCTGCTGTCACAATCCAGCAGTGCTGTGGAAATTATCGTCGAAAGGCAATTTTATGAATGCTAGATTGAAATTTGGAGCTTAATGCCAGAATTCAGCAAGCAGTCTCAGTCTCTTATAGAGACAAAAGTCACAATTTTAGACCAGTTGTCATTAATAAGTCTCTAAATAAAGCCTCTCGTCTCAAAAGAAAGTTTCTAAATTGTGACCCAGCAGTTATTTTATGTTATGTTTATTGCGTTATGTTAAGTATTGAATTGAAAAATCAAAAAAGGAAAGTAAAGTGAGGAGAGTAGTGAAGATGGGAATATTGTTGGGAAAGGCAAATAAGTTTTTCTTTTTCTCACATTTTTGAACTCAACACACTTAAGCTCACCTAAAAAAAAAAAAATTCACCACAATTAAACACACCACACCCTAACTCAACACACCTAAACTTTTTCTTCCTTATCTACCTAATCAGACCTCTTTTTAGCTTAGCTCATTGCATTAAACCTCACCTCGTCACTGCTCTTCTTCCTTCACCTCATCTCAATGCAATATACATCTCACAATACCCGTGGATAATATGTCTGCATCCACAAGCTCTTCTACTAGTGTACAGGCGCTAGGAACCCAGGCAAGTTTTTTTGCATTTGTAATGAATCTGAATATCCTATGATCGACGCGACAACTAAATAAAATAGATTATTTGTATCGACGCCCAAATATGAATGTATGTAGAATTCTTTTTTTAAATGTCAGTAGATACTAAGTGCACAAATCCTTTTACACTTTCGTTATCTTCATTCTTGAACGCTTGATTTTTTTTTTTTTAAATCAAGTCGGCAGCTCACTTCAACTCCACAATGTGTTTACAATTAATTTACTGTGCATCTGTATCACCCTTTATTCCACAAACCCATTTAGTAAATATTTATTTCCGCCTGATTGTGTTTAAGACTTATTGAAGGTTTCGCTCGAGCTTCAATAAATATTGTTAAGGCTGAAATTATTTCCTTTTTACTCACCATTTCCTACATTTATACTTATCTCGTTGCGCGCACTCAACATTTTCCCACTTTGCAAATTCACAAATATTTTACTGCCTCGCTTTATTGTCAAATGATGACCTTTGTCCTTGGCGATCTCATTTAGCTAACCGCCTGTGATATCCAAATTTACGGCCATACTTAGCATAACTTCCATGACAGTTTATATTATTATACAAATAGGGTGCAAAGAATTTCTTCATCCTTTTGTATTTGTCTCGGCTTTTAAGCCTGTGCCCCAAATTTGAAATTTCTATTTTATTCTTTTTTTTATCTTTTATCTTCCTTTTTAAATTGGTCGAATTAAGCTTATTTTCTTTTCCCTCTTCTCTATTGCTAGCTACTATTTTTCAACTATACATCTTTTGCGTTTTGCTTCTTTTTGAATCAAAGAGCAGATGGGCGGGAAAATGTGTTTACGTCTGACGGAAATGAAAATGGAAATAGTCTGGCGGAACTTGAGGTAAAATTTTATTTCATTTCCATTTTTCTTGCTTCCCCTGGTTTTGGTCGGTTTGTGGTTACCTTTAAGGTATGAAATGAAAACAAAGGATTGTGTGTGCGGTGTAGAAAAAAGGTGTGAAATCAAATGTTTATTTAAATGTGCAGCAACATCGCAAATAATCGAATAGATTTTGAAATAATTTGGGAAGAGGTGTAGAATAAAATGTTTGTAAGTGGATGTTTTGTTTTCATTGATTTTAAGCAGCTGGAAGGAAACCTTTTGTTTCATTTTATACACTCAAACATATCTGCATTGTGTCCATTTAGCATACTTGAAAAATTTAAATTTGAGTACTTAAAATAATGCTGATGTTTAACATATTTTAATCAAAATGTTATACTTAGAATTCTTTTAGACTACGCAAACCTTTTTATGCATTAATTCTCTCT
Organism: Philophylla caesio; assembly: GCA_963971545.1. Classification (NCBI taxonomy): domain Eukaryota; kingdom Metazoa; phylum Arthropoda; class Insecta; order Diptera; family Tephritidae; genus Philophylla; species Philophylla caesio. The sequence continues at coordinate 93,932,951 of OZ020606.1, read as the reverse complement.
ATCTCCGACTTTTGAGGGTCATTTTGAGCTTCTTTTAAATCTCGCAATAAATCAGCCTTTCACATAGTTACTCTTTGCAATAAGACACTGAGAATTCCCGAAGGCAAGTGACTTCATTTTTTCTAATTATCAGGGCAATTCTAGCAATAGTCTTTCGATTCCCCACAGTATTTCAAAGTACAAAAATCTTTCGTGTAACCGATCTCTATTTTGGCAAATATCTTAAAAGCTGTTTTCTTATTTTCGAAAGACAAATTGAAAGATCTGGTAACGAGCAGATCTTGGCGCTGTCAGCTGTGCATTGTTTACACGATTATTTTTCGAAAGACTTTAGCAATATTTTCCAGAATTGCCCTGTATGTTGATAAATAGCCAATTGCTAGATGTGTAAGGCTTTGTAACACTTAGATATTCAATAAATATTGAATATATATTAATAATAGTAACCTCAAAACTGTTTAATACCAAAAACTAACAGGCAACACTTTTTGTCTCGTAAATATTTTATTTATTTAAATGACACGTTTTTTCTATAAAAGCTTTTCACGCGCACTTAAAATCGATTTGACAGAGTAATTTCTAGAAGATAAAGGTTTAAATGAATTAAAAATAATGTCACAAAATAATTATCAAAATGCCAAAACATGAATTTGTAGGAGCTAAATTGTTGAGTTATGAAGTTGGATTTATTTTTGTTATAATATATAAAAATTCTCTTCCATAAAGTCACTTATCATTTTTCGGAATAAAACGCGTGATCCTTTCACCGCCCAGGCGTTCATCATAATATTAAGAATAATCCAAATATCCGAATAAATGTGTACAAATAACCAAATTTGTTGCGAACTATTTTAACCAATTATAAATAACTTACATATTTCATGATAATGTTTTATGATCAATCGCTTATGTTTGCCTTATACCATGAAATAATTTAGTTCATGAGACAAATAGATTAAAATTGTATTCACTGGTTAAAAGTTAAAAAAAAAGCTATTGTATTTGTTAATTAAAATGAAATGTCTGTGAAATTCTCTATTAAATAAACAAACAATAACATTTTACTACTAATTATTTACTTTTTAAGAAATAGAAACAAATTCTATCCCTTTATTAGTGAGTGTAAAAATTCGAATGTTATTATTTACCTAACCTTTAATAATTGATTCATGATACTAAATCATGTATAAATTCCAAACGTCACGATGATAAAAAAAACTATCCAAGTAGGAAGCGTCATGCCATTGATTACAATCTCTTCCTAATTTTTTGGAAGCTCTCTTCAAATTATATTTTTATTTTATTATATTCCAATGAACCAATTTCGCTCTTTCAGTTTTTCAAATATTGCGTTTTAACTGACAGCTTGTTGCAATAAATTTAATGTAATTGACAGTATTCGTATTTTATTTTGGCATATTATTTGCATTGCCAATATACTCGTATGTACGCTTGTCAGTAGATATATGTACATATGTTTCTGAATGAGTAAATATGCACATTTATTCATTCAAATTTTCGTTTTATTTTATGCGAATGTTCCTTTCTTGTTCGAAGCTTTATTGGAAGTAACCACATATAATCTGGATGAATAAAAAGATCTAGAGCTATTAAAAGCATTGCAAACTATGGATCTAAAGCTAATATTGAGGAGATCAAATCTACTTCCTTGACTTAGAACATTAAAAAAAGTCTCGATGTTTTCTTCTTTCATCTAAGTTTTTGGTCCCCCAAGGCGAAGTAGTGGACTGTCTATAAACTAAAATTCAAAGTTTGGTGATGATGTAAAAGCACTAGCATCCGGAAAGCCTAAGGAAAAATCAAATAGAAACCGATTAAGATTGGTGAATGGTGCACTTTGCTGTGTCTGGTTGCCAACGCCTGGAAATCAATCCTGGACATATTTTCGCGGAAAATTAAAATATAAGGCTCGTGCTTAGGGACGCAAGCTTAGGATTTTCATTTAAGTGCAATATTTAAATCCTAGAAAGGAAACTTCCATTAAAGACACACGGTGCTACAAGATTTTGGACAGTTTCGGAACGCTTTAAAAACTATTTGAGATCTCTGAACGGTTATGGCAATTTGGGTACACGCAACCTTTTCAGACCTATCATTTTGTGCTTTTCAATAGTTTGGTGGCATAGTGCCATGGCCTAAACCACAGAAACATGAAAATTCCAAACTCACAGGTCTTTGCGATACTTAAGATGACAGGCAAGATAACTAGTGAAAAATTTCGGAATCAATTATATTACCAACTACCGGAATCAAAAAAACTCAAGTGCTTCAAAAAAATAAACAAAAAACTGCGAGCCTTGATGGAACTGATTAAGAAGGACAAACCATTAGTTGTTAAATGGGCGCAACAAGTATCATTAACGATATACTGTACACATCCAAGTTGCAGAGCCGGAATAGTAGAGAGGATTTTCAGGTGGCAAATAGTCCGGAAAATTTGCTTGAGCAAACATCCCATTTCATACAAATCCAACTCAAACCTGAATAATAACAAAGACTGAAATTGATTTTACTTGTGTAATTATTTTCAAAAATATTTTTATATCATTGCATACTAATTGTATGTGGTACGGTCCCTAGTGCAATTTTGTGAGCAATGAATTAAATGTACAAAATTGCTGCTGTGGTAAAACTTAATGAAACTATTACCACACTTTCTGCTTGATTAAAATATGAAATTATGCGAAGTAATAAAAGGGCTATATCAATCAGCACAAATTGCTAGTAAGTAAGGCTGAGTTAGCTTGATTAACTCACTCAATAATTAAACACTCGAGAATAAACTTTGTTTTATGTTTGTTATGTGTATATATATCTACGAGTGTGTAGCAATCATTAAGCGCTTGCAAACTTTTTTTTCGCGATATTACTGAAGTTGTAAACAAATTAATTAATCCTATTGCAAAACAAAAACTACCCAAACTACACGAGTCCCCTAAAGTAAAGCGCCATTTGTCGAGCAATTCATTTAGTATCACCTAAAGTTTTTGTGGTGAATAGTTAGCGCCAACACAGCAGTGACAAGGAAGTTTGCTGCATGCCGTTTTTTTACATATTTATATTTTTTCTTGACTCATTTTGATTTACTCCCCTTCTTCTTCGCCGAGTCGAATTTGCTTTTCTCCTTTGATAGCTTTCTTCTGTCGACAACTGCTGTTGCGGCGATGCAAATAAAGTTTATGATTTCAATCAGCGAAGATGGCAAGCCAAGCTGATTTTTATGTCACCCCCATTGCTGCGGCGTACATTTTCCATTACTGGACAGCAGCGCAACCCACACGCGCGATGTTTACCATCAGCAGAGTTCGACATTTTTTATGAATTTCTTGGATGCGTGCACTTCTCATAGCTTTAGTATACTCGTATATACATACAAACATACATTTGTTGTCCGTTGTCAATTCGTTTCCATGGAGACGCGCTGATTGCCGCATCGGAAATGTAACCGCAAAGAAGAATTGCTAATTGCACTATAAATTGCAGAAAAATGAAGTCTTTTGTACGAGTATATTTTAAAAAGCCTTAATGAGTTGAATGAGCTCAAATCAGCACATGCACAAGCATACAATTTCCGTAATATGCATAAATCGCTACATATAAGGCTCGTAAGAAAACTGAGAAAAGCTGACTGATTGGCTATAATTGGCAAATTGCTTTTGTGACACATTGATTCCTTATTTAACACAAAATTGCGTTGATACTATTTTTTTTAAACTATAAAGCGCTGATTATGCATACTTCGCACAACTTTCGCATAACTTTTGAAATGTCAAATAAAATCTGTTCAATTTATTTTACCTGTATCCGATTACCCAGAAATTAGCACAACTCAATAAAAATTTTAATTCTGTTGAATTTTGATTTGCTAGCGTTTTCCTTAAGTGACATTTTAATTGCAGTGGTAACAGAGTTGTATGTAAAGGTTTTTAGGTATATTTACCACTTTCTTATTGTTAACATGTGAATTCGTAGGGAGTGAAGAGAAAGAGTTCAGCAAATGAGTATAAAATGTTGTTTTAAGTTATTGTAAGAAGTTTTGCTGGAGTTGAAATGAAGTTGTATTTATTAAGTTTTTTCTTATGCCGCCGGTTGTCGTTGGTTTTTAATTTTATGTACAATCACACAATTTTCTTTTATGTCCCATAACGTAAACGAATTCTAAATTCGTTATTGAAATTCGGGTTTGAAAATACATGTATAATTGAGTTTGAGAAGGCAGATTTAACAGGTAACCTCGGTAAAGTTTATAATTTGGTTTTATTCATTTATCTTAATTTTTAAACATTATTTTCATTTGATAAAAACAAAAGTATTTGTTTACATTTCATTTGTGCTTTTTAGTGAAAAAAACATTTTGGGCAGTTTGCACATGAAGTGAATGAATATGATGTAGAGTTGTGTTAAGCTTTTGTGCCCAATTAGAACAGTGCGTTATCCGCTCGTAAATGGCGGTGTTTCGTTCTTTAAAGTATCGCCAGAGCCACACCGAAGGATTGTTAGCAAGAGAGCTTTTGGCATCACGTTTAAAATAACAATTTGGTGTTCATGGACTATTTCGCCTTGGATTTAAGGGAATATTTTATTTGCTAATTCCTTGTAAAAAATAATTAAGCCTGATTTAAATTTTATATCAAAATGAGTTTACATAAACTTCACAAAGATCAGCTGTTTTTTTTGCGCATAACGTGAATGACCCTACTACGTTAATAGCCATTTATTATTGTTTGACGGTTGGCAGTGCTGATAAGTTTGGGTGTGCGAAGCATAATCAACATAAAGTACGTAAGGTTGTGCAAACTCTCAAACGTTATGCGAAAGTTGTGCGAAGCATGCATAATCAGCGCTTAAGGTTGCCGCACATTTTAACATATTTCGTTAAAAAAAATTCAAGTCAAACAAAGTTCATAAGACGTTATAAAAAGCTAAGTCTCTACCTCTGTTGTATTTGCCCATTCAATTAAAGTATAATTAAATGCAAATTTTCGTTAATATTAGAAAAAAAAAATTTCAGGGAACGCATGCTGAACATTTTTCTAATAAAAAAAACTGGTTTCGACATCAAAAAAATGCAAAACTTAACGGTAACTGTTAGCTATTACAGACTTGCACTTTATTATACTAGAACTGAATTAGCCATTTTCAAAAAAAAATCCCCCAATTTAAAAAAAGTACTATTTTCTCTTCTCTGCGTCATAAAATTACATATGGGAGCGCTGATAACGATAATGCTGATTAATCATGAGACTTATAAATAGAGTTATGCGATATATGATATGAACGTCAACCAGCTGGCATCAGCATGATCGGAAAATGTTTGCTCTTTGAGCCCTTAATATAGAGTAGACAACGATGTTCAGCATTGATCTCCGCACTGATTTTGTCCTACATAGAACAGACTCTAAACGACTCACCCAAAATTTGCAAATTCCCTCTGTGTCATTCAGCTAAAGAAGAGAATGTCACTGAAACAAGTGAATATGTGGTCTACATATATAAGTTCCACTTTCAATGAGTGTAAAAAAAAAAAAATTTAAGACAATCTAAACATTCATACGTATATAAAATGACACACAAGAAATGAAAAAGAAGTTATTCTTTATCGAGATAATGTAATTGAGTTTAAATTATTATAGTCATTGTTCAAGGGACCAACCTGATTGCTCTGTCAGATAAATTTTTGAAAGAAAATGTGCTACATTAAAAAATTTACACTTGAATACAAAATAAAATCCAGTGGCGTAGCCAAAAATTAGTTTGTAAACTCTTAATTGCTTTTATCGTTTCAAAATTTTTCGTTTATTTATTTTTTATTTTCAATTATAGTTCATTTGACAAAAAGCATATGCTTTTAAATTATATACTATGTGCAAAAATGAGAAATTTTCATCAAAAAAATTAACAAACAAATTCCAAATGAACGACATTGCGAATATTGTAAAAATATCACTTCCGTTTTGAGTTGAGCCAACATAATGTCTTTTCTCTTTAGTTGAATAGTCAGTGATTAAATTTGTACTCACTAAAAATGGAAATTTATGAATATGCATATGAATTAAACATTCACGTATAAAAAAATTGCTTATCAATGCAAATCACATCGTTTTTGTTTGATTTCCAAGGAGCTACAAAATTAAATTTTAATACTTTATCAGCACACTTTATTTTGTATAAGTAAACTTCATCAAAAAAGGGTATAAGCCAAGGCACATTCAATAGGTAACAGCAGTAGAAAAATTGAAAAAAAAATGTGAGCTCTTTATATATTGTTTTTGCTTTTAAAAGCTAAAATTTCAAAAATATTTTATCAACTACCTTGAATTGCTTGAATGGCTTATATCAAGGCACATCAAATAGGTAACCGCAGCAAACTTTTTGTTTTGAACTTTTTTCATATTTTGTTTTAATTTGAATTGTCAAATTTTTAATTTCGCTGTGATATGAATGCTTTCAGTACAATTCAAGGTAGTTGATAAAATATTTTTGAAATTTTTTTTTTCAATTTTTCTACTGCTGCTACCTATTGAATGTGCCTTGGTATAGGCCCCCCACAGTGAAGCAACCCTCTTCAAATTTATTTTTTGGCGCAACTGCAGATATGTCAAACACGCTTTTATGTGCTTGTCACATGTATCCACAGAAACTAATACATGTAAAACCTGCGCATGCGCACAACGTACATTTACACTAAAACTATCTCCCTTTGATTGCTGAATTTTTACACATTGCGCAGATAGGTTACAGCCAATATATGAGTATTATATATATGGACATCGGCAGTCTCTTGTTATGAATATTGGTTGTTTAGGAGTTAGAGCTAAAATACAAATTAATAAATTTATAATATGTAACTTAAACCGCCCTAACAGATCATTGGCTCTGCGAAAATTTTATATTGTTGCTCTGTTCCTTTTTGAAGGCTCTTTTAGACAATCGATGGGATTGGAGCAAGGGAAGAAATATAATATTTTTAAGATGTCTAATTTCGGCAAGAAGTTAACATTTGCTTTATTATTGCTAAATATTTTGTCTCATAGTGGACAAACAATAACATTTTAACTCTTTGAGATGAATATCTGACACGAAAGTCGGCTTCCCAGTGCACGAATTTATGTTCATCTAATGATGATTGTAGAGCTGTCATTCCTGGAGTATTGAGTCACGTTGCCGTTTGTTAATTTCACATTGTACATCTGTCTTGATAAAATAGTAATGTAGAATAAATGATGTAGTTTTTCTAACAAATTTTGCGCATCATGAGCAGGCTGAATACCGACAATGCCAACATGCCTTGAAATCTAAATGATTTAGATTTTCCATTAAGACATCGTATTTTACAATTACTCGTACTAATCGAAATAACTTATAAAATAATTATTGCAAAATCGTTGAATGGTGCATGAATTGCGTGAATTGCACGACAAACCTCGATTTTCCTATGAGACAGCTTTACAATTCAAGCCTTCTGTACACAGTAGTATTTGCATATTAATTTTTTTATTTTATTTATTTCAATTTTGAAGTAGGTGGCAGAGCTACATATTTTTATACATATTGTCAAAATCTATTAAAATTTGCCATTGTTATATTTTTTTCGCGGACTGTATAGAGGCAAATATACGAATGTATATACGAATGTTTATACTCAACTCAATTTTTTCTTCCTTCACAAATTTTACTAAAACTGTCATCACCTACCTTTCTGCCACATCCGCAAAGTTTCGTAAAGTTCTTGAAGCCAAAACCATGAAAGTGGCATGAATAACAAAGAGTTTAAAATATATTGTAGTGACTTAAACTGCTACCTACAAGCAAGTGCGTATGTATTCATGCATGAATGTGTGTTCGGTATATCGTTGTTACGAATATTCAGCAAAAGTCTAAAGTCGTTTAACTAAACTTTTTCAAAGCGCAGCACTGCCTTTAATTCACTGCACACATTTTTTTTTCTACTGTCAGATTTATGGATTCGAGGAAAAGTTTTTCCAAAAATGTGCAATTTACTAAAGTTAAGAAACTTAGTTTTCTAAACGTTCGTTTTAACTACTATTTTAAAAGTAAGATAGCATCGCTCACAGTCGAAAGTTTGGCAAATAATTTTTAGGTAATAATTTAAATTTCATAATTAGAAAACAATTTATAATTGTTTCAGATATTATTGTAGTATAATATTTAATTAATTCTTTAAAAATCTATTAGAAATGTTATTATTTTTTAATATGGCTATTCATCTAAATGTCTCCTAACACGTTCAAATCCTTGAAAATCGCAATTACATCTGGTTTACCGCATATTATGTTTCCTTCTTTCACTTTTAATTTTTAATTTACTCTAATAGTAATTTTACGTTATGCGATACGCTATTGACAGTGACATTTTTAAAACTGGGCAGTGTTTCAAGCGACACCTAGCGAATCACTATTGTGCAGATATATTTCAAACAGATTATCAATAGCCATTTTAGAAATATCTGAATAAAGTATGTTGACTCCAGCGCCATCTATCGGGAGTTTGGGATAATAGTAGATACTTTTGTGAAAACCTACATTGAAGTGATGATGAAGAGTTTTAAACAATTTAAATCGCCTAAAGCTATTAGCACACTCCCAGCTATGCAACAGAATAGCATAGTTAGACTATGTCATTGAACTGGTCTTAAAAATGGTCATGTTCTGTGTTTTGAATTGAACTCAAGTCTCAATACTTTACGTCCTTCAATCAACTTTTGACATTTTGGGGATTAATAAAACGACTTTATTTGGGCGCAAGATTATAAAATCGTTAATTCAAATTGATTATTTTATCTTATTTGATATGAAGACGATTGCCGAAGAGCAATTGAAATATATTGGATAATAAAAACCAAAACTCGAGTTTTAAATTGACCTTGAGCCGGCTAACACAATAAATTCAATTAAAATGGGAAGGTCGCCAAAAATATCATCTTTTATTTTTTTTTGTTGAACTTTTTTCATTTTGAGACATTACGACACGTAACAACACAAAGTGAAAACCCACTACATAATCAATTTCCAATCCCGATAATTCGGGTTTTAGGAGTGGTCATGTATTAATTTTCAATTTGATTTGATGAAAAATATTATTTTTTTTAATTATATAACTTTAAAAATAAAATAAAATATGTATAAGACAAAATGTGAATAACAAAAAAGTACAGAAATCAATGCATCCCGAATAGTCTTGAAATAGTATGTGTATTAGAATTAGTCCCGAAACGTTCCTAAAATAGTCGTTCATTAGTTCAAAAATCGTTCTGAAATAGTTCTGATATAATTCCGAACATGAAACGAAATTGTTCCTATTTGAACAAGAACAAATCCCGAAAAGATTCTTAACACACGAATGCTACATCCACCCATGCAAACAACAACAAAATACCTTTTTCGAGCACACGAGGCGAACGAGATTGGTAACAATTGAATGGCGTTACAAATATGCAAGAATCTTTCAGCGCAAGACACAGAACGGCAACCTTGAAAAAAATAAAAATTTTTAAAAAATTAAAAAGAAATTGCTGTTTTAACTTAATCCTTTTCGTATCAATAAAATTATGTTTAAGTGACTACAGGTAACTGCTAAATTTCAAGAATTTTGTTTGCGTCATTTGCTTCCATAAAATTTAGGAAACATTATTTATATAAAAGAATAAGACACAAACCCTTCGGCAAAAAATTATCTAAAATCTGTTTCAAACTTGCACTTTGTGGTACTCGAATCGAAAGAGCTACAAAACTGCATAATCAAAAAACCATTTTTTAGTTAAATTTTTTTTAAATTTTTACACAGTTTTACAATATTGAATTAGTGTATGATAATTGTAAATTATATTAAAAAATATATTCTGAGGATATTTTCAAATCATTGAAGCTGTTTCGTCTTTTATATAAAACAAATAAACATCATGGCATTAAATATATCCTAAAAAATAAAACTACTATCGTTTTCAATATATTCATTTCGATGAATTTAAATACGACTTCAAGAATGAAGAATAGAAGGTACAGGCTGTTTAGTTTTTTATAGAATTATGGACTTGAACATTTCTCCTGTATTATATCTAACAGGTGTTCTTTGTGTTATTTTCTCTTCATTCTAATTTCTACTAATTTCTCGAAAATTGCGTTAAAATGTGCATCAAAAGGGCAGCATTAAATAATCGTAGCTGGCATTGCAACATTTTTCTCCGTTTTTTTAGTTGCACTTTTTCGTCCATATAAATAACTACTTATGTAGATATTAGCATAATTTTTCCCTGACACCAGCAACACTCATGGCGAATTCAACGAAAAGTTCACGATTCAACTCCACCTAATACCAGAGTTCGCGGGCATTGGTGGAAGCTTTTCTTGGAATTCACACTTTTTCACTTTTAGCCAGCATTTTTCTGCTGTAAAGCAAAAGAATAATTTGGAGTGCATAACTTAAAATTACAAAAAAAAAATACCGTTTTTATATTCTCATGAGTGGTTGTGTGTTATTCGCTAAAGCGAACGCGCATATTCGCCATTTCTGCACTTTTAGGTAATCATAACATTAACGGCCATTAAGGGAGCTTAAAATTGAGCAAATTGTGCTAAAAAAAATTGCGCTAAATGAGGGAATGAAAACTAAGAATAGAAAAAAGAAAAATTAGATTTTGAGCATTTGCACCGTTCGGCTATTTAACGGGTCTTTCATTTTTTTTAAGATTCTTTAATGTTTTTAATACATAGTATAGGGGCAGATTTTAGACTGGCAGAGAAAATTTGATTTTTATTTGAAGCTTTTTATATGCATGTACTCGTACCAGTCAGTATCAAAAAGAAATTGCTAATTTAAAGTTGTAAAATTTTATAAATATGGTATCATTTAAAATATCATAAACATTTTATTCTTTGATTGATAACTTTCTAATTGTTGTATATTTTCAAATATTTATTATGATTTTGCTAAAATTGTTTAGATTATGAAATAATTCAAAAATTTAAATGTTTATTGCACAAATATACAGCAAAATATTCAATTGAATATGTAAATATATGAAAGAGAATCGTAAAATATAATTTTTAAAATAAACTTTTAACTATGTATATGCGTCAAAATATAAAAAATAATAAAAAACTCTTTTAGATTACAAAATCATTATCGGAACTCAGTCTACAAGTAAAGCCATATAAAAAGTAATACAATTAAATTCGAATGATACTATTTTTGCAACCAAATATTTCTTTAAAGTCTGGGTTTTAATTATATTTTGAAAATTTCACAACCGCCATCTGCTATCACAGAAATAATTGGAACCGAACTAAAAAAATAACTGCAAATATAAAGAGCTTATCCTTCTTTGAATAGAATTTCTGAAATTAAACAGAGTCGAAATACCGATAACTTACAAGTTATTTTGTACATATGTACATACTTATGTATGTATTTGATTTGCCGCAAGCTTCAACAGTCGAAGTTTGTTTTCAATTTCTACATGGAAAGGCTATATTTACTTTAGGTGCCAACCAAACCTTCTGAACTGAATCTCACCAGCAAGAATGTAAATTTCTAGCTTCCCTGCAGAGAAAATATTAGCTAGTAACAAATTTTCATGGTTTTATTTTGCCGCCGTGAATTTTCTCTTCAAGCCTATCTTGTTTATTTTTTCGCTTAAGAAAAGGCCACCTATTTGTTAAATGATATAATTTAAATAGAAGCTCGGAAGTATTTAATGTGATGAAGATGTGTTTAATGACGTCATAACACTTTTGACCCACTTCTATCTAAATTGGGGCAGCGCGTTTTCGCTTTTTCCATGTTTTACTTTTTTTCTTCTATTTCATTTCCAGTATTTTTCAATTAACACTTTTTACTAAAGCTCTTCCACAATTTTTTTTAATTAAAAATTGTATGAGTTATGAATACCAACAGTTAAAAAGAGTCAAAAAAAAGCGATAAGAGGCAGGCAGCCCCTTGCAACTTGAAACTGTATACTCAAAGCAATATTTCTATCATTTGCCTATAAACTTTTGTTCACTTGAAGCGTGAATTTGCATTTTTATTAGTAGAAAATTTTAAAAGTGTGCTTATAATATTACTTTATTAAAATACTAAAATATTAGAAATAAAATGAAAGACGAATTACTCATAAAAAGCAGTATATATTTGCCAACGACTAATATATTTTTAGAATAGGTATAAAAATATCGCACACTTGCCGTATTTCTAAGTTAACCATCATAAACGAACCACTTCATTACTATTAAACTTTCTTACCGGGATTTTATGTACATTTCTAAGCATATACATTGCTTAATTTTGTCTAGAACGTGACACGTTTCTTATTTACTATTTGCATATGCAAAATTAATTTCGCTTGGCAATGACAAAGTTCCCAACTACCACCAAACAAAAACATTTCATTTATGCGGTTTCATATTTGCGCGTATGAATGTCTCGCTATAATCCAGATGTCTTTACAAATGTATGAATAACAAGAAAAATATGGAAATTGTAGTAGTTCTAATCATGGACATATGTCATGCAGTATTTCCAACTTTTCTAAATAGTATTTATAAAGAGTGGCTTTTTAGACGTATGGTTTTCAATGACGCAACACTTTTTTCGGAATTCGTCTTTTTGACAGCTGTTAATTGATGTATTCTCAGTTTAGTTTGCCATTTCATAATGAACAGACTTACTCCGGAACAAAGTTTGTAACGTTCCGTGAAGATGCCCACTGATCCAGATTTTCAAAATAAAATTCGGTTCAGCAATGAAGCTCACTTTTGGTTGAATGGTTGAGTTAATAAACAAAATTGTGGCATTTGGAGTGATGATAGTCCACAAGCCATTGTGAGACGCCGTTACATCCTCAAAAAGTCACTGTTTGTTGTGCTCTATGGGCAGAGGGTATCATTGGTCCATAAATAATGCCAGCCGTAATGTAACAGTCAATGGGGAACGCGATAGAGTCATGATTAACGCCTTTTTCATGCCTAAATTGGAGGATATTGATGTGGATTGAAAGAGAATATTCGGCTCGTTGTTGCTGACATACGGCACCAATTGCTGCAAAAAGTGGTCGAAAATTAGTCCTCTCGGCGGGAATTCATATGAGCCAGCTGCGGCGGTAACTTGCCCCAACTAACCCTTATCAATATAATTGGAATGTAGAAATCTTTTCTGCTAAGTCTGTTGTTAGTTTTTTGATTTCTGTGAGAATCAGAAGTTATTCTTCTCTTTTCGGAGTATCAGAAACAATAATTTAAAACCAAAAATTAATGCTCGCTTTCGATGTATAGAAATATTTTTCATTCCGATTCCGACTAAATCTAAATGCAGAACAGGCCTGAATAAAGCTAAATTCTTGGTTATAGTATTACATTATATGCGTTTTATTTCTTCTTAAAAACCACATGTCTAAAACAAACACCCTTTACAAGCAAAAATTACGCAATATAGTTTTAGTATTTCAAGTGCGTATATAAATAGATGCACGCTGTTTACTACTAATTTCATAATCTCCTTTCACTTAAAAAAAAAAAACTATTTAGACTTACATTCAAGGATATGGAAAGCGAATCTTTGTTAATTAAACTCATTAGTACGAAGATTTATTAATACAAACTAAAGAAATAACATTTTTAAAAAGACAATTCGGCTAATGCAAATCTTTTAATAAAATATCACACGGCTTGATTTACAAAAAATTAGGACAAATTCATACACAATTTTTTTTAATTAAATAACCAAATACATTGACCACGCAACATTCACTCATTCAGTATAAATTGATAATTTAATTATTAAACCAAAATCACCGGAAAACTTCTATATTGATACACATATGTACTTGTATAGTTGCACAGTTACTTGCCAAACGATTTCAGTTTAATCAACTGACATGCTTTTTGCAGTTCCTTAAACTAAAAAGTGATATCAAAATTAATTTCATCGTACCTACACACCTCCAAGTACAAGTTTTTATTAAAAAGTAAAACTTGATTGAACTAAACATAATTCGTTTGATTCAATGCTATGTCTTATTGTTAGTTGAGGAAGAATGGGTAACGTAGCTTTGAGTGAATGTATTGATTGCAAGTAAGAGTAATAAGGAGGTAAGACTTTGCAACGCCCTGATCTAGTTTTCAACCTGGCGACTTTGTAAAACTTCGAGAAAGAGGGAAAATAAATATGTTAGGAACCATTCTGAGTATGTTCAAGCTCATACACCTAACTAATTAATATAGGAGGATAATATAACAGTTAGTATTATTATTACTTATTATTTCTTAATTTATTTATTTTTTTAATTTTATGAAACTAATCGCCATCAGCAGCTTTGTTTTGATTAAAGAGCGGCTTAAATGACTCGTCGTGTGTTTTTATTACAGCCAACTTGAATAACTATACGCGGCCGTCTTTCAATTGAAACAGAATTGTAAAATTTCATAAAAAAGAGTTTTTACGGAGTTCTCCATCATAATTATTATCTTATCGTGGAAAGCTAGCGGCATTATTTTTCCGAAAGTGAGCCGATATGTCTGTATGCAATTTCCGTCCAAGAAAAAATGCTCTGACAAACTTCCAAATAACTTCGTATGCTCGGAACGTTCCAATCGAGTCAGGTTCAAAATATTACTTGAATTTGTTAAGTTGTACTTATTGTCACTTACTGCATATTTTTAAAAGTCTAGCCGACCATTTCCAGTCGCTAAATATGTCAGAAAATAGATTAGTAATAATAATACTACCAGCATGTAGATGAGGTCAAGCTATGACAATCAGCACAAAGAAGCTACAAAATGTAATATACATCAGCTAAGAATGGAATCCATACAAAAGGATATTGCAGCAACCAAAAGAACAAAGAAAATATATATGCAACACAGCGAAGGGACAATGAGTTTCGCGGCTAAAGCTCTAACATTTCCCAGCGCTTTAGAAGTAAAATAGTATGAAAATCAACTAGCTTAGCCACCTGTTGCGCTGGCAACTTTTCACAATGGTTTCCTCAATTCTGCGCTACTCACAGTTTATGAAAAATATGCTGTGTACTAGTAAAGATAATTTGACATTTACGATGCCACATTTTGTAGTTGTTTTTGTCTAACACAATTGTTTTTTGTTGCTCTACCGCCATATTTGTTCTTTCGTGAATTTACCCCTTTATTGCGATTTTCTTGTCACAGATAAATTTTTGTTTGCTGTTGTTGTGGTGATCGGCTGCGTTACCACAGAATAGTAATAATACCGTAGTTTTCCGTTCCCTGCAGGGATATCCCGAGCAAATAAAACCGATTTCAGGTTCGAGAATTACGAATCACTTTGTTCCATAATACTGATATAGTATGATCACGATTACAAACTATAGAAGTTTCTTATATAAAATTTAAGAAATCATTTTTATTTTTGATTTGCTGCACTTAGCTGTGGGGTGAACTAAAGTTCTCTGTGTGATGAGTGGGTCAGGTAAAATGAGGTAAGGAGAGAGGAAATGTGGTCAGGTGTGTTGACATTAGGTAAACAGAGTTGACGTGTGGTGAGTATAGGTCTTGCGAGTTAAGGTGTGCAGAGTAAAGATGTGATGTATTTGGGTGTGGTGAATTCAGGTATGCAGTGGGTAACAATTGTCACTTTTTGAAGGCTCGCGTTTTAAAATTCTCCAGTAGCTAGAATTCAAAAGAGAATAAATGCGGATTAATAATGATTCGAAATTGTAGCGCATCATTGGCTATTTATGCTAGAAACAGAACCCATTTAGCTTTCAAAACATCACTATTGTCATGCAACCTCTGGTTTATTTTGCGATTATTAAGCATGGCTTTTTCGGTATTCTCGAGCACACAGCTTCTACAGGCTCCAGGCCTTGTTCGTTCATCAGCGCTTTTCTTATCGTGGGTGACCACTTTAAAAAAGTGTAAACCTATGTTCGGCTTCAATCTGAACGGACCTGAGACCAAAGGATGATAAAGACGGTGGGTTTTCTTCTGTTGAACGGGGACCAAATTGATCAAAGTGTGTTCGTCAGCAAAGGTCAAAAACGAACAACCTCGACAATTGATTCACCAACTTCCACAACAGCTTTATAATTACGAGTATTATCGGATAATTTAGCAAGTAGCGACGATTGATAATTTCCAATATCATACAAATGTTTGGAAGATAAGAGATTTTGGTGGAATGAGGATTTTGAAAAACCCTCTGACTTGGAAAGAATTAAGAAATTAAAAAACCGCTATAAATGTATCGAGCAAAAACGAGACCGCAATAAACAATAAAATGTTTTTTTTTGTCGAAAAGCATTTCTTTGATTCAAAAAATCAATTACTTCAAATTACTATTTTTGTTTTTTTTATCCCTTTTTTCACATGGACACTAATGCCGCTTTTTGAGGCCTTGAACTAATCGTAGAGGAGAGATAACTAAATATTGCTGCCATTACCTTTTTTGAGCTCCACTAGAATATCCTTCAGAGTCACCGTCCAAATTAGCAGAGGTAAAGCTACCCCCTAAAGGGTGTCCCAGTTCGGGTGGTGAGCTCGTGTAGCACTGAGTAGGAATCCTCTTATAACACTTTTATTTCGAAGTGTTAAAAATGCAATTGCTTTACAAAAATATCAGAGAAATTAAAGCACACACTAACTCTCTTACAAAAGTGCATTGGCAAGTAGACGTAAATGCGAAAATATCACTATGCAATTCGAAAATTTTCAGCTCGAATGCAACTCCCGCAGGAGTAGCAAATTGCATGCGTCACTGTCGCTGCGCTCGAACGCGCACTTTCAGCCTTAACACGAAACGCTTCGGGGCGTCTTGTCGCCTACAGAGCGAGCTTGTAAACAATTTATGAGTTTCCTTTCGCGAATGTTTCTTTGATGCTATTGGAGTGGCGAGGCGTCATTCACAACAACAGCTACAAAAACGTTAACGGCGGCATTGTTGCTTCATTGCGCTCTTACCGTAAGCTAGTGCAATGAATGGGGTTTAAGAACACACAAACAGAGTGTTAGCGAGTGAATGTGAATATGTTTGAACATCTTGCTGCGCTCGTAGAAAACATACTCATTGGCGGCTTTATTGCTGGCTGCTGCTGCTGCTGCTGCTGTCACCGAATCCAGTTCGCTTTCAATGAACTACAGAAATTGCTACATATTTTTTATATGTTTTCGGTCGATAGCATTGTTTTATTATGTCATAATATTCGTAGTGAATGAAACAGCAAAAATTTATGAGAGTCCCATTCATAAAAATAAAAATGTCGATATGCGGTTGCGTCTTTTATATGCATGAAAATATAAGGCATGACAAGTAATAATCTTAATAAAGTCGATGTTATGTTTGTTACAGCTTAATTTGGCACACATCTCATTACTTGAGCTCATTATTCAATTATTAAAGGTTTGGTAACTAAGCAGCTAGCTCCCTCACTTTTTGTCAAAAGGCTCCCTTAGTATCAAAACCGTGTTGCTTCTTAAAAATAATAAAAGCTGTTACCTCGAAACTTTTTAATACCAAAAGTAACAGGCAAGAATTTTTGTTTTTTATGTGCGCGTTAAGAGTAAGTTTAAATCCGGATTTTAATGACGGCTTTTTTTCTGATTACAAGATTGACCCTTCTCGTAAATATACATATCATGTAAATCAGTATCACGCGGTTTTTCATTGAACGCTTTTCACGCGCATATAAATTCGATGTGACAGAGTGGAAAGTTTTGTAATTTCTAGAAGGAATAGAAATTAAAAGTAATGTTACCCAATAATCCTCCAAATGTCAAAAACAAGAATCTTTAAGAACTTAATTCTTGAGTAATGAAGTTTGATTTATTTTTCTTTTAATATATAAAGATTATCTTTCTAAAATCTCAAATTATTGTGGGTTTCTTACAACTCCATTAACTTTATAAAGTCACTTACTATTTATCGGAATAAAATGTTTGGTCCTTTCAACGTCCAGATGTTCATCACAATATTAAAAATAACCCTGATGGTAAATAAATAAAATAAATAAAATGAATAAACCGTATAAAAACCATTTATTTGCTTTATATCTTAAAATCGTTTAGTTCATGGGGCAGATAGATTGATAACACAGTACAACACATCATTTGACAACTCAATTCTGAGAACTGTATATGAAATTAGACCCAAAAAGAATAATTTCTGCTTCATTAGTTTTGTCTTCTTACCTGCCAAAATATTTTTAATATCGATTTGAAGTTAGTACTATCGTATAGGGGAATTTATCACGTTTTATGCCCTGTTGTTTGACATAGCTCGACAGCCACTAGCCCGATTTAGTTGAAATAAATTTTAAAAATTATAATTACAATTCTCTTAATCTGTTCATATATTGTTTTCTTATACAAGCAACAGTTTCCAAGTTAAAAATAAGCGCATGAAGAAACATTTTTTTTTTTTTTTTTTTAATTCATAAAAAATACAAAACGGAAATAAGTTTCAAGTCTAGTTACTTTTTCTAGTCACATAACCTATGAGCAAAATGAGACAAAGATCATGAAAATCGAATGACTTTTTGGGTCTAATTTCACATACAGTTCTCAGAATTGAGTTGGCAATCAATGAACTGAAAAATGTTGTACTGTGTAGTTTATTCGCAATTTAAAAAATACAAAAAAAAAATATCTACCAAGCAGTACATAATTATTTAAATTTTGTAAGCGTAGCTATTGTATTTCTTAATTTAAATGAAATGTCTTCGGAATTTTTAGAGTGTCAAAATTCGAATGTCATTATTTACCTAACATTTATTTCAATTATTTGGAATATTCACAAGGTATGGTAAAGTGTCGTAACGTGGTGAAATTTTAATATCATAATCGAAGAGCCTTTTATTTTGAGAAAATGTAAACTTTGGTTTTTTGTGGAGCTTTGTAAAGAAACTTACCGCTTTAAATTTTACGCTTTTGAACTTAACATGTAACCAACATCGGCAGCAGTTAGGGAATAATGAGATAAAGTGATTTCAAATTTTATTTAAAGACGCTTGCCGATACAAGGCTGAGAACCAAAAACATGGCTCACTTGTCTCAAATAGAACGAATAACCTATACGCCAATTTAAAAGTTTTTTTCTAAAAAAGAAACACTGATGATAACTTTATTATAACGTAAAGAACGAACGTATCAAACAAACCCCCATAAATCTAAACAAACCTGCCACATAAATACATTAGTTTTCACCATATACTCGTACCTTTGACATTCTTTAACTTGCGTTCGATATTGGAATGTGTTTTTACAGTTTTTAATTTGCGATATCTTACTTCTACAGTTTTATTACAACTGCGACTTTATCTCGGACCAGGAAGGGACTTGATTAATATTAATTGTTAGCACTTTTACTTTTGTTGCGAATATTTCGCCAGCCACAAATTTTCTGTTTTCATTTCAATTTCAGCATTAAAAATCAAGTACTGCCTGTCACAAATTTCTTTCACAATTAACGCTATCTGGGTTTTTTTTTTTTTCAAAGATAAATATATTTCAGTCAAAGACTTTTTATCTTATCAATTCCTGTTCAAAGTGGCATGACTTATTCCAATCTAATTACAAAAGGCAGTTTAGCAGTGCTTGCCTTGTTCATTATTTATGTAATCGGAATACTAATTAATTGCACTCAATCAACTGAGTTCATTTACTTTTTCCTTACATATTCAGTAATTTAAAAAATAAAGTTAAATATCTGCTTTGAGCGTATTTAAGGCTTCGATTATGGCAGCTAAACGACACAGTATCTGAACTCCATCGCTAAGAAGACCATGAAAATCGCCATTGTTTTATCATTTTTAGCTTCGGCTGCCTTAGTTAATGCTTCTCCCATCAACTTTGGAGGCCTAGTTGGACCCTCATTTGGTAACAAGCTTCCGAAGCTACAGCCAAAGCCAGAGTTACAATCACAAGTTGAGCTGGAAAACTCATCTCCCTCTGAACAGCAAGAAAATACGATATTGGAAAAAGAAGAAGGACGCGATCACATTGTGCAAGCTACTTTAAATTATGTACATCCAAAACCCCTGTCCCAACAGAAACCAAACCAAGCATTGCTACAGGAACCCAGCAAGAAACTGGAATCAGAAGTAGAAGCAGCCAGCTACGAATCATTGCAAGGCGAAAATATTTTTGAATCTCATTATTCAAATGGAAATGCAAAACCCGAGCCACAATCAGAGCCTCTAGAAGAGGCGGAGTTTGTGCAAGAGCCATGGCAAGCCGATTTTCATGGTCATCCCGAATCGGAACCAGAAACTGAACTAGAATCGGAATCTCAGTCGGAATTAGAAGACGATCTAGAGCCTATCGGCAAACCGTGGGCAGCGAGTGAACATAGACGTCCTGAATTGGAAGCAAATCAAGATTTTGAATCTGATTCAGAATCAGAAGACGAGCAAGAATTTGTTGACAAACCTTGGCAAGCGGTTCTACATAGACATCCTGAAATAGAAGCAGAGTCCGAATCACAGTCGGAATTAGAACGCGAGCCAGAAACTGTTCGCAAACCATGGCAGAACCGTCCACAGAGGCAGCCACAACCTGAATCGGAACTGAAACCGTAATTGGAGTCAGAGCCTGTACGAGACTCAGGACTTCAGAGTTTTCATTCTAAACATCATCATCACGCCTACCCAGAGGTCTCAGCGTTGCAACAGGAGGAAAACGAAGTGAAAGAAAAATTTTTTGGTGCAGGCAAAGCAAATTCATACCTGCACGCATTTTTAAAGCCAAACCCATTATTCATAAAACCAAACTTTCATAAATACAAAGAATTTCCAAAGAATTACAGTTTATCAATATAAATAAGTACTTTTAAATTTGTTAGTCACTAACTAACTTAATTTTATTAAACGATTCAAAAATAAAAAAAATGTTTCATGTGCGTTTAATGATTTTTTTGTTTTTGTTTTTTGTGCTACTCAAAAAGCTGTCCGCTGATGTCTTTCAAAATTACTTAAAATTTGCTACCCGGAATTAACTTTCTTTAAAGCAGCCACTTTTCAAAGATTGGTTTCTCGGTGCTTCAAGCCAGATATCTTGGAAATACGGTTAGTACCCTAGACCTGTTTTGAGGTAAAATAATTGTCCAAATCAACGAAAATTTTGAGTCACTTGCAACTTGCACACAAATTAAATTCACAACAAAACTGAATACTTGAGAAAATTAAAAAAAAATGTCAATAGTTCAAAATTTTGTAAAACTTTTGTTTAAAAAAATCCTCATTCAAAAGTTCTAAGTTTTTTTTTTAATTGTAATTTTTTTTTTAAATTAACAATATAATTTTATATGAAGTTTGAAACCTGGATTTATACGGGTTTTGTTAAAAATCGAACTACATTTTAATTAAAATATATTAAAAATTAAATAAGAAAAAAATAAATTGACAATAGCGAATGTGCATAAATGTCCATGCACATGAAATATGCAATACGGAAAAATATGTGTAAGTATAGCTCTGCCGTATTATTTTTTAGAAAAAGCACAAAAATATTTACAGCAAACATTTTTAAAACCTCTTAATTTAAAATAAAGCAAGTGAAGTAATTTAAAAAACCAGCATCGCTATTATAAAATATAAAAAAATGTGTAACGATATTTTGAGATTAGTTAGGTTTTTATAAATTTTGTACAAATTTTTAAACTTTTATTTATTGGTATGTCTTCTGTTATAGATCAAACTACATTTTAAATGAAAATTATTATAAATAAATGTTATGAGCAACACTGTACTTTGTTTGCGACAACAACTATTTAAGAGTACGTTCATCTTCCATTCTCAAAATATTGTAAATAATAATAATACGAATAAAGTTTCATTATAACCAATTAAACTAATCGCTATTTTGTACATAAATAGTATGTATGTCAATTTTTGGTATTTAATTCATACCGGGATTTTCGAGATCTGAAAACTAAATGCCGGGACAATCCCGGGATACCGAATTTCAGCAAGTTTTGATTGGTAATGTAACACATCTGTAATCGTCCTATTATAGAAATATTCTAAATATTATAAATACAAATATAACCAAAAATAGCTTTTTGTTATAATTCCTGTATATATTTATTTGTCTTGTCTAAAAAAAAATAAACGTAAAATTTTACCAACATACAAAGTAATTTATTTTTCAAGTACAAATAAACGAGTACGAGCGCGATTCTGGTACTTGATAAATCATTTATTTACACATATTCAAAATTGAAAATTTACCAAGTTTTATGTGTTTGAATAAAAAAAATCGGGTTTTTCTTTGCTTAATTATTTATATAAAAAATGTTATTGACAAATTATAAACTTTTAAATATTTGTATATGTTTGATAACCTAAGAAGGACAGAATCGGACAGTAAATATTATATAAAAATCGAGTAAAAATTAAATACATCACCCATTCCATTTTGAGCAAGGCAGATTTATTACTTTTTTTGATCAAAATGCGATCTTAAAGAAATTAAGTGTATAGTCTGGATTTAAATTTGTTGCATATAAAACCTGTATCGCCACTATTATAATAATATATTTTAGTAAACCTGCTGATAAATTGTATAATGTACTGTTGTTAGACACTCGCTCGTTAAAACTTGATGAAATTTATCTTTGAGACTTACTGTCTTATCCACTACAACCAACTCCTCGTTAGTGTTATTAATATCGCTTTCATAGTAAGGCTCATTTGCTACTCAAGGAGCATATTCTTCAGCTTCTTTATAATGGCAGTAAAATTAGAAACTTCAGAAAGTCATATTTAAGATTATATGTATACATTATTTGGAATAATTAAAAAGTGTACACATCTGACAGGATGGTACTCTGTTGTTTGATTCTTGAAAAGAGTTTATTAAAAAATTGATTACTCAAAGTAGATTTCTTAATTTTTATTTCCTTAGCATAAAATTAAAAGCGATGCCAAGCACATTAAGCTACAAGAGAAACTTTGACTAGGCGGAGCTTTTTTATCAAATAGAGTTACAAAAAATGCTTCGTTTCGCCCATGAAAGGAAGATACTTAAAATAAAATTTTATAAATTTAAATTTCTAGTAAATTATATGTTTTCAACAATCTCGGGATTTGAATAGACTAATCCTGGGATAATCGGGAGTTAAAAAAGTCTGGGATCCCGGGATTGACATTCCTAATACATACGTATAAGTAAATATATATTTATTGGTTTTCTACGTAACCTTTTGGTATCAGCGTAGTGTACCTACAAATGTCTCGTCAAATTAAATATCTCTCTAAGCGTCTTATTCAGTGAAATGACTCGAACTAATTTAGTTTGAAATCTTCATTTGTAAACATAATTACATATTACATACTCGTACTTTTTGGGTAGCAAATAAGTGTATTTCATACGCTCATACTTATACTATATTATTATTGTCTTTTTATTTTATTTTGAATCTTTGCCATATAATAAACCTTTAATGAACGTTTAGGTACCAATAATAAAATAAGGTACACTCAGTCTTAATTTTGAATATCTGCTCTATTTTTCAGCTTTACACGGACCAAAACTATGCGCTTCTGACATCAACATCGTCTTCCTCACCAAGAGTATAACTTAGTTCCTTGCTTGACAAAAAAAAAATATTTTTTCTGTACTTCTTTGTTTAGTTAGCCATTACCATTATCGTAAGTGAAATAGTGACTCTTTTCATGAATGCGATTTGTTTCTTTATTTGCTTTGGCTTTGCACTTGTTTCCCTTTGGCATACAAAAGATTTCAAGCACAATGCGCATGCGCACGTGTGCCAATGCAAATACGAGCATGAGCAAAGGCTTGGAAACAAACCGGAATTGCTATGTTACATACTACATCATACAAGATTACAAGTATGTACACGTAATTGTGCAGGTTATTGTGTTAATGTGAATATATGCACACTCACACATGCACACATAGCCATCAGTGACTTTTGTGCGTTGGCTGATGCGTACACAGCAAGCCATACTCGTACACAGCAAAACCAACAAACTGCGCAACAAAGCTCGAGCGCATTCAAATACGAATTTACAAGCGAAACAAACTTTGGCACAATACTTCATTGTTTTTTTTTTTATTACGTATGTAAAACACAATGCATGCGTAGTAAGAACAAAAAGGTGGATATTTACCTGAACTTTTGATTTTGTTGGTTTGCGCTTTCTTATTTTTGATTGTTTTCTTTACCATTTGCTACACATGTCGAGTGTAATTGTGTGAATTTTAATCGTTGAAAGACGTAGAGACTCAGAGCAATTGCCCTGTCATGAAAAGATGTATGTAAAAACATGCCGACATTGCGGAACTGTAGCCGAATTTTATAAATTTATTTTTTTTATTTAATTTACTTAACAAATTTTTTAATTAAAATAAAGTTCCTTACCTAATATCAACTTTATAAACGAATCGTCAAGCTTTATACAAAATTTATAATAATTTGTATATATTTGAACATAAAAGCCCTGTGGAATCCCCATTAGTTCTTGTGAAAATATTATCAGTTTGATTTGTAGCTCGATCGAATATCACTGTATATATTGTTATAAACCATTTATGAAACTTGTTAAAAATCCAAATATCTTAATAAAAATAATAGATTAATTTATTTTTCGTTCTTTTTTTACCATATTGGAAGAGTGTAACTTTTATTTAAACACTCAATTTACTAATTTTAACAGACTGTAGAAAAGTTTAGCTGCAATTAATTTTTATATTTGTCTTATTATCAGATATCGATTAATGCTTAAAGTTACGTATACGCACCGTCTGCCATATTTGGTTACATTTCCCTATTCGAGAAGGGTACCGAGAAAAATAGTTTCGGGTCCCTTCACTTTGAAAATGTTCCCAATTTGTTCTTCCAGCGAACGTTCTTCTGTTTTTTTATTTTGTTTGTTATAAAATTCATGTTGTGCATGTTTTCATTTCTATTCAGGTTTTTAAGCGTCCTTAAGAACAAAACTACGTGAACGTTGTCTCCACTATACATAAGTAGCACAAGCTGGAAGTTTTAATCTCTAACTACTCATAAAATTGTTTCCAGAGTAGCATTTCTAAAACGTATGTACGTAATAAAAAATACTATTTTACTTTTTCACTTTTTTGCAGTTGTTGTTCAAAAACTCAATAAAAGCAAATAAAACTAATATTTGAATATTGTTCACTTCTTTGCGTTTGCATATTTTTTCTGTCATTCGAAATATTTTTTTTTTGGAGTTAGGGGCACATGGATTAAAATTTTTTTTTTTAATTTTAAAGAAATAATTGAACAAACCTTACGCAAATGTATGCGTATGTATACATATGTACATATATACATTAGCATGCAATGTGCACATACTTTTGTATGTATAATATTATGGAGCTCATTTCACATTTCTCTTTACTCACAATAGGGAATTGCTAATGTCATTTCAGTTCTGCCAAACGAGCAACTGCCACAACACCATTCCCATTTGTTCACCATCTACTTATGGTTGCATTAGTTCGCCGCAAGCGCTCAATCAAACTTGCCCGCTTGCATATGATAATACATATACATATGGTATATGTACATACATACATATACATTTATAAACTGTGCATAAATCACAGTGCAACGATGAGGGAGTCGATGTCAAATCGATTGGCAGGCTCCAAATTATTTTTTTGTGGGCTCTTCAAAGTTGGTGATTGCAAGTGAATGTACTAAACTGAACCAATGATGACTTCAAGGACAGCTGCAATTGTCTATCAAAAAGGTGTTGAACAGAGGTTTTGTATTTTGAAAGATTAAATCACATACCAATATCCAAAAAAATGTATGGTGTTTTTTTTTCTCTCGAAACTATTGTTGCCATAAGTAGTTAACGTGCTAGTATATCTATGTACATAGTAGTTTGTAAGATATATGGTGGCCTGCAGAAACGAATATTAATTTTTTTTTTGAATTATCGCAATGTTACTTTCCTTTATTTTTATAAAAATGTAGACATATTCTTAATTCATAATTAAACAAAATTTACTGAAATGAAGTTACAAACTGACTGAGCTTTTTGCCTAAGCATTCAGCGACTAACTTAGGCAATCCTAATATTTAAAAAATCTTAGCTTTGTTAGAAATTTGGAGATATCTTTAAAATATAAAAAATAGTAATACTGATGCCATTTTCTACATAAAAATCATTCCCTCGTTTTTCCTCAGTGCGATTGTTTTAATATTAAAAAATTTGTTTTAGAGTTTTCGTACTCCTTCGACATAGTGCCTTTTTTGCTTGCTTCTTCAGTGCACAGAAGAGATATTTCGGTCAATTCTTGTATATATATTTATTTAATTTATATTAGCTAAAAATTTACTATTTTCTAATGCAGAATAAAAAAACATTTTTAAGGCAGCCTTTGCCACCAGTAGAAAATATATTTTTTTATATATATTTTTTACATGTAGTTTCCTATAAAGTTGGAGTCTCTTTTAAATTACATTATAAATTACAATAGGTTTATTACACACTTTTAACCCGCTTGATGAGGAGATGTGGTGATCTCTGAGTTAGCGGCTATGATTTCAATCATTACAACTTTTGTTGTTGTTTTTCCAAATAAAATCTTTCATAAACCGGCCTAGAGTTCAATAAAATTGTTAATTATAAATCATATAAGACCATTAAAAACTTCACAAAAGTTACTTATAAAAATATACTTTATTCTTACGATATGAGTATTCAACGCATACTGTGGAAAAAATTGCAGGTACAATTGTCTTTATTCACAAAAATTTAAATTAAAAAATAATTAAAAAACTAATTATCAAATTTGAGAGTCAAACAAAAGAATTGCACCCAATTTTAAAGAATATATAAAAAATTGGTTTTTTTATTGAGTCTTATTATTGTGATTTAGGTTCCAGATGAAAGAGATCAAATGCAGAAAGATTCGGAAATATTTTATTTTCTATCTGCTATCTATTTTAAATGGCTCAAAAGTTAAATTAAATATTACTATGTAAAGGTTTGAGATTAATATCTAAAATAAAAAGGCTTAAAATCCATTTTAGTCACCGAAATAAAGTTGTATATATATTTTTTTTTAAATAAATTGACATTCCCTAATATGCCTGTATATGTATAAAATATAGGACACAAAAAAGTCTCCAATGGCCTTTAATATACAAACATGCTAAGACATAATTCCTACAAATATTACCCTGGAAAAAATTACGAAAACTGGTTATCGGGTTCATTTATTATTTAGACTAGATTGAAAGGGGAAAGAATTTTTCGATAAATGTTCCATATCAATGAACCAAAGATTGACCATCTAAACCTAATCTCATTTCTCCACTACCAACCGACAACGATGGCAACGTATCAATAGTTTATCAATTTAAGTTCGGACATTTTTAATTAATTTTTTTTCTGTATATATGTATGCATCCTTGAGATTTTAACAAACTTTATTGCATCTGCCTTGTCTTAGACCACCAAGCAAATATTGCATAGCCAACGTGTCTAATTTAGGTCACCCACTATCAAAACTTTATTCCGGTTTACTTAATATCGACTGATGGCACTTTTCAACGCCAATTTTCTAAAGACTTCTTGGTGCACCAAAATAAACATGCAGAAACGAACTTTGCAGTTTGCTCTACAACAATATTGGCATACCTACAAACATACAAATGTACATACATACATCAAGTTTGCACATACTTATTAGTCAAGCAAAAGTTTGTGACTCTTCCTCGATGGATAATCGAGAAACCCACTTGTGAACATTTTATTGTTGTACAATTTAATTTTGATAGCGGCTGAATAATGTAGAGAAGAGATGATAGTGGATAGTGCTAAAGAAGCCTCTAGTCATTGCTGACTGATTTTGAAACTAAGTGTGAACACACATACATACATACATACATTAATGTAAGTAGATACGAAAATATACTTTCTACACCTTACGATGACGCGCTTTAAAAGCTGTGCTTTGGTATTTGCTAATTAATTGCAATATCACTTAACGTCATTGCATACTAGAGGCACTGCAAGGCGAACTATTCGTGTTACCGAACGAAGAATGGACAACTTTTTCAATTATCACCACTTTGACAGTTCACCGCCATGGAAAATTACTACAAAATTTTGAGATTTTCAATTGTCTATTTCGAAATTGTTTTACCTTTGCCTAATTGCCACGGCGTAGTGCAAATACTAACTTTTACATATTTATATGTACATATGTACATGCATACATAGTTTAGTGCAAAATTGTATAAAAAAATATATTTGTATTATTTGTGCTACCAGGCAACTAGTAAATCTTGGTGTCCGCTTATTTGATACCACGCAGTTTAGCTCTGCACTGTCGTGCGCTAAGTTTGACGAGAACTTAAGTTGTTAAATAATTTCACAAACTATGTTCATAGTTTAGAGCTCGTAGTTTCTAGTCCTATTCGCAGCGGATCCAATTAGTCGACAACAATGACGGTTGCACTAAAACATCCACCTGCCAGTCCAGCGATGCCATCAATACTAAAACGCATAATTGTCAGCGCATAGGTCAACTGTAGGTGGCGCAAAGTTATAATGACATTGCAATTTCTCTGCGTTGTGTGTGTTTTCTCTCGCGTTGGCTTTCGCTGTGGTTATTAACGCTAAGGCAATGACACTTCCAAGTTGCTACCTTTCCTTCGGTTCGCAAGGTGCCAAGTATATTTAGTTGGCTGCGGCACACTAATTTTATTGTTTGAAACTTGCATCGTTAAATTTTATAGAGTTAAAATATGATTTTAAATTCATTGAAAACTGAATAAGTTGAAGAAAGTAATCATCTCCTTGCGATGATGCGCTGCTGGGAAATTTCGGAAGTGGGAGAATATTTGGCTTTCATTTCGGTGCTCATAATAATAATATATGAGTGCGTTTGTATATAATTTTATGAGTTATTTGGTTGAGCTTATAAGTGGAGCTCCACATCAAAAAGTTGCATTTAATTATACATACTCGTATAACATTTTTTATAAATTTGACAAATTTTATTTACAACTGATCCATAAAGCATGTTTAGTTTTTAGCTCTAAATAAATACCCCCAAAGTAGCATGAAACTATAGAGTTATTTGTTTTTGAAATTAAGCTATCGAAATCACAAAATGTTCGTTTGTTTTCGGTATTTTTCTGGCTTGGTCCGGAATGGTGTCCAAACAAGTAACGAAGTAGTCCGAAACTAGCCTCAACTTGAGTCGAAAAATCCGGTACTAGTCGCAAAATAGTCCTAAGCAAATACCACTTAATAGGACTTATAATTTTTTTTATTTTATAATATATCTACTACATAAGTTTCAAAAAACTTTGAAGACTTAGAAATATTTTTCTCGCTGATAACTATTATCATGATTATCGTATTTATTACGAAAAAAATGTGACGTGACGTGAGGTGATACAAGTAGTGATAAAATTATGAAAAGTTAAGGCTTTTAAGTTACTCTTTTCACTATTTTATTAACTGCCCATGTTATCTGTAAACCTTCGTTGGCTGAGAACTGATTTCAAAGCTTTCCAACACCATTTAAGAAGAATGCATCCGCACTTTAAAGTTCAATTTTTAAAGTTTTTAGTTTTTAGGCTTTAAATTTTACTACTAAATCTTGTATTCCTTTAATTAATTGAAAAAATCAAAATAATATGAATATTTGGAATCATATTAAGCTCACTTGTGGTGATTTTTAACCGAAGCTAACTGTTGCCGAAAAAATAACAAATTTTATGAAATCCACTGACTAAAACTTATTTAGAAAAGCAAACGCGATCAGCAACTAGTTTTATATACTACTACATACATAAATACATATTGTTGTGTATGAATGTGTGCGATGAGTGCATATTTGTGCTAGTTCTCTAATTCCGCAAAAGCTATATATATATAACTTTTAAATCTGTAGTCAGATTTTATTATCAAAAATTAGTTGCTCATCGATTTTCTTTGTGCCACATTTCGGGCAATAATTCAGTTAGTTTCGATTGCAAACTCGTTAATATGTACATTTCAGTTTCCATTTGCAATTTCGTTGTTTCGAATGCTACTATCGTATATTAAAAATTTTATAACTTTCACTAACGATATTTGAAAACATAAGCTTTAAATACAGTGAGATATGAATTTGTTAAAGGTTTTTAGTGAAAACTAATGAGTTATTAGTGGCCGCTGTGGTCGAGTTGGTAGCGGTGCGTGCTACAACTTGATATGCCGGTGAGTTCGAGGTTCGAATCTCAGTCAGGGCAAGCAAAATCTTAATAATAGAAAAAGTTTTTTCTAATAGCGGTCACCCCTTGGCAGGCTAGGGTATTTCTGCCATGAAAAAGCTTCTCATTAAATACATCTGCCGTTCGGAGTCGGCACAAAACGGTTGGTCCCTCCATTTGTGGTAGAATATAAAGACGCACACCACAAATGGTAGGAGAAGCTCGGCCATATACTGAGCTATATAGTGTACGCGCCAAAATTATATATATATTATAATGTGTTATTGGCACATGCTATATTTCCATACTCATATGCACACAAGCATACAATTGCAACTAATAGATTACGCTTTAAAAAGCGCTAATTTCATATAAGTAGTTGACTCTTTTTATAATATTTGCTAACTCATATTAAAAATAAAAATGAAATAAAGATACTCATTTTATTTTATTTTATTTAGTCAATAAAATGCTAGAATAAATTAGTGGATTTTCTCATACAAAAGTTTTCCACTTTTCAAAATTCAAATTTATAAATCTATTATATTTCCTTCCTTTGCAACGTATGCACTCATAGAGTACATTTATATGCATTTTCTTCCCCAAATAATTTGCAAAAGTTAAGAGAACTGTAAAAATTCATTTAGAGCTATTATTAATTCTACAACTGTGCAATTCATTTCAAAAACAATGCACGCATATAGATTTAGCAACTTGGATTGCACATCACTCATACGCACCGACGCACATTTGGCAAATGTGAAAATCCTTACGCTAATGGCAAAGCAAGCATAGTGTGTGTTAATATTTTCCTACATACATGTGCATATGTGTATGTACATATCAATACCGTTTTGTTTATGCGGAAGAGAAAATTATAAAGTCTTAACCTTCCGGTGCTCAGATGCGTAGAAGTAAGTTTTTCCCGGGAAGTGAAATATTTAGATAGCAAGCTGACGTCAGAAACTCATGTCGCGCTGAAGGTTAATCGAACGCTAAAAGTTTTCGGACAGTGTCGGAGAACCTTTAGCAAGACTTGGGGTCTGAGACCGGCTATGGTACTTTGGGTATACACAGCCTTAGTCAGACCGTGTACTCTGCAAAACCACAGTTTCTATGCTGAACAGATTACAAAGAAGTGTGTGCATAAGCATTACGTGCGCTATGAGCACAACCTCAGGCGTGACTCTAAATGCTCTGTTGGATTTGCTACCTTTAGATTTAGCGATCCAGGAGGAGGCAATGAAGACGATGTGTCGACTGCATGCTTACGGCCTATGGCACGACGACAGGAGCTTCAGACACAGGGAGTTGTTTGGAATGGTGTCAGAGGAATACCCTTTGATTCTGGCCCCAAATGACAAAATGATACCGGGGGTCTCCTTTGGGAGAAAGTACGCCGTTAGCTTTCCTACAAGGGAGGAATGGATAGATCCAGATGCTCTTCTGGGGAGCTCGGTAAAAACTTTCTACACTGATGGCTCCAAGACTTATAATGGGACTGGAGCTGGCTGGCATCTGGAGGTTAACTTCAGAGGCTTCTCTGCTTTGGGTCAGATGACCACGGTGTTTCAATCGGAGGTCTTTGCTTTGGAGAGGTTATCATATTAAGGTCTGTAGTGACAGCCAAGCTGCCCTAAAGGCTTTGGAAACCGCTCGTTTTTCTTCAAAAATCGCCCAGGAATGCAAGTTAAAGCTAAACTCCGTTGCAAGACGGAATAAGCTTGAGCTTGTGTAGGTGCCGGGACAGTGTGGTGTTCAAGGCAACGAACTGGCCGATGAATTGGCAAACCGCCGGGTCTTCGGACCGTCCAGTTGGAACGTAACCAATCAACGGGTCAAGTATGGCGGGAACTGTCAGGTACATCAGAGAACTTATGAGCAAAGCTCATAAGGACCGTTGGTGCAGTACTGACAATCCATGGGGCAACACATGGTCACCATAAGTATCATCGACGATCCGCTATGCGCATTCTGCCTTGAGGACGAGGATAGTACAGAGCATTTTCTCTGCAGCTGCCCGGCGTTCTGTAGACTCAGGTGGCGCATCTTTGGGTCGGATGTCCTGAGAATGGTCAAGATACATTCTCTCTCCCTCAGCGGACTACGCAGGTTCGTTAAAGAATCGGG
Organism: Philophylla caesio; assembly: GCA_963971545.1. Classification (NCBI taxonomy): domain Eukaryota; kingdom Metazoa; phylum Arthropoda; class Insecta; order Diptera; family Tephritidae; genus Philophylla; species Philophylla caesio. The sequence continues at coordinate 93,900,605 of OZ020606.1, read as the reverse complement.
GAAGTTTGCTGAGGAGTAATTACGTCCAATGATTAAATAAATTTTGCTCACATTATTAACATACAAATTATATTGATTTATACATATATTCGTTAAAAAGTGAACTAAGTAAAATACTGATATTTTTGCAAAAATATTTTTGTTTCATCTAATTGCTCTGTTTGAGTTTCACTGTTTTCATCGAGAATTCCTCTTATCCTTTTAAATTTTGTGTATTAGCTAGCAACTTGATACAGATTTGAAAATTCTCTAAATCCCCTTAAATTGTTTCCGAATTAAAAGTAGTTAAGTCCAAATTATTTTGGTAATAGGAATCAATGATAACTAAATATAATATGTCTAGCCTTTTATGTTAATTGAAATGGTATGTATAAGTAGGTATACGGAAAAAATGTGCGTTCACCCAATTTCGCTCTATTCATCAACTATTGCAATCCCTGGTTGTATCGAACTTTTCTTGGCATCTTTTTTAAGTCATATTTAAACCAAATTTACTCTTTTATGGTGGTTTATTGGTCTCTTTTTAGTGTTATAAATGAACATTACCGCTTTGCATTCCAGTAGAAAGGAACAGTTATTAAAACGAAATTAGTTACTTCGTCTAATTATTGAAACGATTATCATAAGAGTGTGTGAATGCTTTGAGAGTATCGGAAGCTAAACACAAAAGCCGTTTAGGATATTTTGTCTCGAATTCCATTACATAATTGCTATTTTCAGCTTAGTATCTTAATATGTATATTCATGTGTATATTCATATGTACCAGGCATGTCAATCCCGGGATCCCGGCTTTTTTTAACTCCCGAATATCCCGGGATAAGTCTAGTCAAATTCCGGAATTGTAGAAAACAGTGAATTTAAAAGCCATTAATTTGTTAAAATTTTGTATACTTCTTAAAAGTTCCTCTTTTACGGGCAAAACAAAGCCTTTAGAGAGTTCACAATCGACAAATAACACAGCTTAGTAACTCCCTTAAGGCTTTTTTTAAATTTTTCTTTATGTATCTCTTATTTTACTGAATGGTAATATATTAATATATAATTTTGGTCTCAAACAGTGATTACAAATTATTTAACTTTATGTAGGTACAATGCTTCTGTACCAAATATTTATATTTGTACTTGAAGTATAAATTATTTTGTATGTATGTCAAATTTTATATTTATTTCCTTTTTTTTCTTGAAAACACCAATAAATACATACGTATCATGATGGAATAATGAAAGGTGTTGTACGTTGTGGCAGCGCTAGTTTGAACGCCCTTAGCTCAATGTTGTATTTTGGAAGTATTAGAGAAACGGGAATTAAAGAAGGCCGTTCTTAGAAAAAGGTAGAAATGAGTGAAGATATTTACATACAATTTAACCACAATAAATGGAATATTATGAATTTTATATGAAAACTGACAAAAAAAAATAATAACAATTTGTATTTAACTTGCTGGAAAAAAAAATTTTTGTGTTTTTGGATGCCAAAATTAAAAAAGATTAACTTCTTTAATAATGATTATTCTTTAGAAATTAATGTAGAATGTTCAAATATGACGCAAATGCGTTCAAACCGTACCAACAACGTACGTTTAACTTTTTTTTCGGAAAAGTAGAACCTCACAGGTTTTCCCACATTAATATAGTTTATTTCCAATCATTGGATCATGAAGAAACTGAAGGTAATCCTCAATGGTTATGAGCATACAAAAACTGAAGGCGGGATTTTTAGCAAAGAAATCCTAATTGATAACTGACATAAATATACAGGTCCATGGAGTTCATTTAGCCTTTATGGTATAATTATTAGAATACAACATCTATAGGTTAAATTGAATATAAAATTAGCTTGTTCCAAAGACGAGCGGAGAAAACAAAAAATTGACGTTGACGAGACGATCGAGTCGGTTGAGCGGAGAAAAGGGAGTTTTTCTATGACGATGATTTTATGGGGAACTATTTATGATACTTTATCAAAAAAACGGATCTTTTTTTCGTGCCAATGTATTAGAAATGTCAAAAAAATTGTTTATCCTGTCTTCCGAAATGAACCACAGAGCTTTATTCCACTTAATAATTTAACAAATAATGTTTCATTATAGAAAGACTTGACAATTTTTACAAAAACTTATTGAAATTCTCACTTTTAGAAAACCAATTATCAACAAATCAGAAAAATTATTCAAAATGTCAAAACAACCGATAATACATATTATAAGTTCCACATGAAAAATTAATTTTCTCCTACAATTCAACATTTTTTTTTACAAAACTGGTAACCAAATTCTGCAAAGGAACAACACAGTTTCTAAGGGCGTTCAAGATGGCTGATTTAGAGCGAGAAGTTGCCAACGTACAAGACCTTTCATAATTGCATCATGCATACGTATATGATTTACAACAAATCGTTCTTCTTTGTTTTATTAATGTTGTTTTGTATACTTTTATAATACAACGATGTCACAACGGGCAATATCAGCCACTCTAACCATAATACAACGATTACAGACGTGTTGCATTTTTTGGCAAATTAAAAATTACGAATTTAAACTTCGTGAAATTCGGGATCCCGGGATTATATCGGGATTTGGTTTTCAGACCTCGGAAATCCCGGTATCAACAAAATGCCCAAAATTTACATCCCTAATATGTACATATACTAATTCATTTATAATTTTGAGAATCAATAATTCAGTGTATTGGGTAAATTAGTAATTCAGTATATATGTAGGCCTGAACGATGGTAAATAATTCGGCTAATCTGTGTATGATTCAATTGTTAACGTATATGCTTAATTAAATGAACATGCAAGCAATTAAATCAGACACGCCGCCGTATACGTAACTCGTATGTATGTGCATATGTATATTTATATGCATGCATGTATACATGTGTATGTGCATATATCAGCCCTGAGGGAAGCTTGGGGTGAAGTGACTCTAAGTCACCACTTTTGTCGACTATTGTGGGTGGCATTTTCAGGGAAGCCTATACGCTTTTTACTGTGCCTTTGCTGGGTAGAAATATTTTTGACATCTACAAGAAAAAAATACATTTTTTTTTATTTTTTTTAGTTTTTTGTCGTTGAATGTACACGTGAATTTTTTTAAGTATTGAAAAGTGAACTTAAAAAATAAATAAACGTATATTTGGAACAAATTATATCATACGCAAAAGAAATAACTAAAGATTAGTAAAAAATCAAAAAATGTTGTATAAAACAAGTAAGAAAAGCTAAATTCGGGCGAAACCGATTTTTATATACCCTCGCGATATATTTTTACTGAAAAACGAAGTTTTTTGCATTTATCAAAATTTCCGTTTTATGGAAATTGGGCGTGGTTAGATCCGATTTCAAGCAATATTGACAGTGATGCTAGTGTTATCAAGGACAATATGTTCACCAAATTTTGTGGCCTTACCTTACACCGTTATTGAGATACCTACAGACGTTTTTTGATAAGTGGGCGTGGAAAAAACGAAATTTTTGCATTTTTCAAAATATCTGTTATATGGGAGCTGCGCGAGGTTATGGTCCGATTTCAAAAATTTTTAACGATGATACAGCGATATTGACGAAAATTTGTTTACCAAAGTTTGTGACGATACCTTACACCGTTATTGAGATACAGACATTTTTTCCTAAGTGGGCGTGGCAACGCCCATTTTCCAAAATTACATAAATACCTAATTTCTTAGTTCAAAATGTCTCCAAATACCGAATTTCACTCAATTCGTTTTAATAGATACCAAAAAAATTTAGTTTTTGCATTTTCCAAAATTTCCGTTATATGGGAGGTGGGCGTAGTTATGATCCGATTTCAAAAATGTTCTATGGTAATAATAGCGATATCAAGGCAAATATGTCCACCAAATTTTGTGACGATAACTAATACTGTTATTGAGATACTATTTGTCATAAGTGGGCGTGGCAACTCCTTTTTTACAAAATTTCATAAGAACCTAATTTCTTAGTTTCTCCAAATACCAAATTTCACTCAATTTTCCTTAATGGATACCGAAAAAACGGAGTTTATGCATTTTTCAAAAACTTCCGTTATAATGGAGGTGGGCGTGGTTATTGACCGATCTTTACCATTTTCAATACCTGTCTGCACGGACGGACGGACGGACAGACAGACATCGCTAAATCGACTTTTCTTTTCATTCTGAGCATTTTGGTAAATATACATACATAGTATATATGTCTATACCTATCTTGATTCCGTTATGCTGTTACAAGCAACCGTTATGTGAACAAAGTTATAATACCCTTGTGCACAAGTGCGTGGGTATAAAAATAGGTCATCAATTCTAAGAATAAGATTCCACTTCTGATGCATGTTTGCAAACATTTTTTTTTAGTTTCCTACAAAGTACGGACTTGGGCTTATATGCTATACAATATCATATATTTGTTATCATATTTGAGTGCATGTTTTGAAGAGGTCATAGCAGAAAAAATTAACCACCTAGCACTTATAAGAAAAGCGATCTGTCGTTTTGAGTTTTTCGATCTGGCAAAAAATATAAAACTCAAAAATTAATTTTTATTTCTGGGCTATAAAATAACGCTGAAAAAATGATTTTTATTTTTGATCAAAACAATAAAACTCAAAAAATAATCATTATTTTTGATGAAAAAAAAATCGAAATGAAATATTTACATATTTCTGAACAAAAAAATATAACTAAAAAAATGTTTTTATTTTTGATTGAAATTTTAAACATCTAAATATATTGATTAAATATCAATTTTTTTTATTAAAATCATAATGATTACGGTCCCTGGTTTTTGGGGTCAAAGAATCATAATATAAGATTTATTTTTTAGTTTTGACCGCATATATCTTAATTATCGCTTCGAAACATTGTTTTAAAATTCATCACAGCTGCGTTTAAGCTTGGAAAAGTGGACAGAGACAGAACCATTACACATAATACCAGGGTGATCAGGGTGCGATAAGTTGAGGATTCGAGCCATTTCCGTGTTATAGTTCCCTAAAGAAAGTAGCTAAGAATAGGCAATATTGCACGTCTTCCACTTATCATGAAAATAAATGTTACAATGGAATTCATCAGAAAACCTTCACTACAACTTATTGCTGTCATTCCACTGACTGTTAAGAGAAATAAGGTTTGTCCTTAAAAACTCTTGGCAACTTCCACATATTTATATTATTTTCCACATGTTGAATTAATTGCTAACCTGCAAACTTAACATAATTCCTTACAAACTCCGGAGATGCTGTCTGCCGTTTACACTGTAAACATACAAAGCGGATAGTGGCATTGTCTTACAAATGTGTTCGTTTATTTACCAGCCAAGCGGATCATATCAAATTTCTTGACCTGTCAGTTGCTGCTTGCGCCTGTTATGTACTTAACTTTCTTTGTTTTTGTTTTGTTGCTGCCAACTGACAGTGACGAATTACGTTTACTGCCACAGCGGTTGTATGGTTGTTGTAAATCAACAAGTGTACATGAGCTTTGATTGTTTTATTAAACATGTCAAACATTTTAGGAAATTATTTACTCCTTACAATTTAATACGAAACTGTTTCAAGTAGCTCATTACTTCTTATTAAGATGGCTTTGAAAAGAGGTTGTGAGATCAGGGTTCTTAATTTTAAACAGTACGACTTTGTTAGCTTTGTAATTGTAAGTTGTAGGAAATATATGTACATATTTGTAGGAAATATTGCCTCCAAGAAAATAGAATTTAATAATTCAAGCCAAATCGCAACGGCCTTAACATTTCGTTATCGCCGTAAATTTATTTGTTAAATATAATAAATGTATTTGCAAAACAGTTTTGAGGAGGAAAAAAGGAGAACAATATCTCAGAATCATTTAAGTCTAGTTTGGAACAATTTCCAGCCTAGTTAGATTATTTTCGGACTTCTTACGGCCTACTTTGGGCCCAAAAGCTTTCAACGGTGAAAAATGGCCTGATGTTTGGCATTTCGATTTCGACAAATTTGGTCCGAATCGAAATATCTGGGACGAGAAATATATTTACGAAATTCGCAAGATCGCCCCCAATTCAAGTAATTGAATAAATAATAATTTATGATCCGATTGCGTTGATATTAAAGTACGTTTACGAAAAATGTATCCACCAAAAAATATGTTGGAAATTAATTTGCGAGCATAGTACTTGCATGGAACAACAAAGATGGGGTCGCGTGGTCACAGATATAAAAGATAAATTTATTTTTTCTTGTGTTAACTGTGCTAGTATTGCCACAGAAATGTTTTGTTAATTTTATTAAACGAACTAATGGAATATTTCAATTAAGTAGAGAGTTTATCTCCTGAGTTCCTTTATTCAAAAACACCTCAAGCCTATTCGAAAAGGCCTAGACTACCGAAAAAGTTCGGACCTAGTACCGAACATGTCTAACTTAAGCCCAAATTGTCACCAAATAGTGTAGTATTTAATTTTTTTTTACCTTTACTTTTATACATATATTGTATCTTCAGAGCCTAATAACAAATTTACTTATCTAATACTCCTATTATGTATGGAGACTAGCAGCAGACTAGTAGCCGTAGACTGTAAATGTTTTCCTTTTAAAACGATCTTTACCAGGCTGGGGAAATGCTATCATCAATTCCGACGTGATAACGAAAATCTTACGAAATTTTGAAATTCGGCAGATAGCCATCACGGTTTCCGAGTGAAACGCAATTTCGACATTTATTCGTGAGAATAATCTACGAACGCTTTCCCTTATCGGGAGAAGTGAAAATAAAAATGAACTAAAAAATTCAAGTGAACTAGAAACTAAGTAGATATTTTTCACTGAAGTAATTAAAAATGTAAGAAGTGTTTATTATGGCTGTAGAGCATACATTTTAAATTATTTTTCAACAGGTCAAGAACATCCACTAACCAGAGTTAGTATGAGATAAGTTAATATATTGGAGTAGCGGACAGACATTGCGCAAGTAAATATTTCCAAAAACCCCGTGCAGCTGAAAGGCTTTGGGCCTCCAGTTAAGGGTACGACTTTCGTAGTCATCTTAGTGAATAGATACATAGATGCACCAGGAAGTGATGTTTATTTGAGTTGAATGTTTCGTATTTAACACAAGTATAAAGTGCCAATGTACATTTAACTATAATATTTATAACATAAAACTTCAAGAGCAACCACCTGGAAAAAAGTAAATATGCAAAAAAAAATTGTTAATTTGTTCAATTATTATAAAAAGTAGAACAATATTTTGTTTTTGTTATTCTCTTTATTTTACAGGTTTGGTTGGACTATATTGGTTTTGTAATACGGAAGCTGTCTAAACAAAATGAACCCAAAGCAACGAGAATAGAGAGAGAAGCAACCACATTCACACATTTAATAATTTAGAGGAAACGGTAAAAGGATTTTCGGGTTGGAAACGTCTATTTCGGGCTTCGCACTTGCTCTTTTAATAAAACAGCTTCCACAATGGAACTCATTTATCCAATTATTTTTTTGTATTTAAATAAATGTTGTAAACTTTGCGTGTGAAAATATATGCATTTTCTTTCAACGGCTGTCAAAAAAGTGAACAAAAAACCGCTGAATTTCGTGTGAAGAGTTGGTAACACTCAATAGAGAACTTGGGATAAAAGTTGCGAGGCATCCATATTTCGCCTTTCACCTAAAACTTACAACTTAAAATTTCAACAATTGTAAAATATTTTAGCACTCTTTTCTTAAATGAATTTATTGCCGATTTTTATAAATATTTTTCTTCAGTATCCACCCTATTTTACACACTTTTTTGTGATCAATAACAGTTTTTACGAATCAATCGTTCAAATTTATTTAAACAATTCCATGACTTGACACACGTTTTTTTATACGGTGATGATGTTTGATTTAATTTACCCTTGCGGGATATTTTGGTTTAGGCAGACGACCAGTTTCAATTTTAGGTTTAGTATATTTAATGTCTATTTCCTGCTCCGATTTCTGCGATTTGTTTTCTGCCTCTTGTACAGACTCCACAACAACTTGCTGCACCGCTTTAGGTACCACTTCAGGAGGATGTAAAAGTGGCTCTGACTTCTCTACCCAACGCACTGGTGGTACAAACTCTGGTTGACTCAGAAACGGTCTGTGTTGTGCCGTTATCACTGGCAAGTCATGGGAAATTGCATTGGCTAAAAAGGCCAAAGTCAGAAAAGATAGCGCAGTTATTAGTCTCATTGTTTCACACAAACTCGTAGGGCAAACTGTATTCGCGAGTCATGGTGGAAGTGCTTTAAATAGACTGCGATATGAGAGTATACGTTGAATTTGGTTTTAACAAATTGGTAACTAAGTATGTAAATACTCCGGTAGATTTCATTATTAGTTCACTAAAATGAATATGAGTCGAAAATTATCAAACACTTTTACACAAATCGACAAAAGTCGTGTCAGTAAAATAATTTCGGTAGTCGTAATTGTGTAGTTAACTTCAGGTAAAGTACAACTAACTGTCTGCTTTTGTGTGTAGCTTTTTTTTTTTTTTAGGGAAGAAGATAAGATAACGTGATGTTAACTTAATTTTTTAGGCCAATTTTGAAATTATATACAGTCAACAACAAAACCGTTCATTAACACGGATATTTGGATTATTTATTAGATTTTATTTCATTTGCGTACAAAATTAAAATTTTTTGTATGCACTTTTGTATTTTGCACCATTCACAATACTGGACTTGTTCCTGTTTGTTGATGCCTGTTAATCTGTTCGCGGAAAAGCCAACAGTACTTACGAATTTTTATAAACACTTGTGACTGATGCGTGCATTTGAGTTTTTGCGCGCATTGCGACACGATCTTTCGCTAAGGATTAAAACAAATGAGTTGAATGATAATTTATAAAATCTATAATAAAACTGTGAAGAATTTTGTTGTGAAAATTTATGAATTTTTTTGTACTAAATATGCCAAAAATTTGTAAGCGAATATATTGGCGTTGCCGTAATAAAAAGGACTACTAGAATGCAAAATTGTACGAGAAATATGTAATGAGTGTAAAATATCACTCGGCTTTGTAGTGAAAATTAAAAAACAATATAATTTAACTACTAAAACTAACAAAGGCGGACGACCACAGAAACTTTCTGAAACAATAAAGAGAACAGTTAAGAGACTTATTATATCCGGTACCGTTGAAAATGCTGTAGAAGCCAAAAAAAAATCATCTCTGAAGCACTAATAATAATAATAATAATAATAATAAACCCAACGATAATAACCCTCATTTCCCGCCCAACCGGCACGAGGGGCGCATCCGCATGACGCACGGATTTGCCGATTCGAGAAAGAGTTTGTTGTGTCGAGATCTCAAACTGTTCAGCTCAGAAAAAAAATTCATCAGCTTGCCGAAATGTTACTACTCGTATGTACTAACGCAAATCAATTTAAGAGGGAGGACAGCACATTATTCTTGATATTAAAAAGCGAGTCTGACACATCACAGGTGTTGGAAAGCAAGTTAAAATCCTGACGCAAACACCGGAATGGCTCATTCAGTTAAAAATTTGTTTTACATTGATTCAGAAAAAGGTGTTTTAAGTGCCTCGAAACACAAGAAGGGACATTGAAATTAATTTTTGCCAAAAGAAAAGGACTACCAATCGTCCATAAACCATCGTGACCAACTTCACTATAAACATTATGCCTAGAATTTTTCTACGATTTGAAAGAGTGGGAAGATTAATAAGTTTCAGCCGACTAATATATGGTGGCAGTCTGTGAGTACAATCCCAACTAAAGTGTCTTAAGGCAAACAGTAAAAATTGTTTTTGAACCGATTCAAGACGGTCAGAATGCACCTGAAAATGCGGATTCCATATTATAGAACCATATTCCAGTATCGGTCTAACTAAAGTAGTAAAAAGCGCTTTCGTTCGCTGAATCCTTTTGACCATCTTTTCACAAAAGCAAGAACGCCTATTGCTTTATTGACTGTAATGATAATATGTACGTAAACATTTAGTTTGGGATCCATTGTGACACCCAGATCGACAAAATTATGTACTTGGTCAAGAATATGGCCACAAATACTGTAATCAAAAGAAGCCGGCAGTGTCGCTCTCCGAGAGAAGCACATATACATATTTACATTTTTTAAGATTTAAAGGCATGAAATTTACGTTACACCACAAAACTATGCTTTCTAAATCATCCTGCAACAAGGATCTCGCATCAACAGAGTTGTATGATCTAAAAATTTTAATATCATTAGCATACATTAGAATTTTTGAAAATTTTAATACAGTAGTCATATCATTAAAAAATAGCAGGAACAAAATTGGGCCGAGGTGGCTGCCTTGAGGAACTCCTGAGGACACATCAATGCGTTCTGCAATGCACGTAGGAAGATACCCAAAGAAGTATACATGGTTGAAAACCAATTAGATCAAGCTTATGAATAAGTAGAGGGTGGCAAACTTTATCGAAGGCTTTACTGAAATCGGTATATATGACATCAGTGGAGTTATTTTGACGGAACGACTTTGACACATGTGTTGTAAAATCAAGCAAATTCGTAATAATAGATTTGCCTTTACAAAATCCATGTTGAGAATTAGTAATTAATGAAGACATTAAACAAGTTAACTGACTAGTGACGATAGCCTCAAATAATTTTCGAATAGCGGAAATCTTGGCTATGCCACGATAATTTTCAATATTTGACCGATTTCCGCTTTTATGAAGAGGGATTATAAAAGATTGTTTCCATGCGGAAGGAAAAACTCCCTGTTTCAATGACAAATTAAATAGGTTTGATAAAGATAGGTAGATATTTTCCGCACAATGTATAAAAAAATTAATCGTTTGGGATCTGATAGTCGAGTATGGCCATGGTACGACAAACGTATTGGCATAACTTCGCGGAATATACAAGAAACTCTAAAATTTAGTGGAGGTTCGATGATGATCTGGGGCTGTTTTCAAGGGAACAAATTAGGAATTCTTCGCAAGATAGATGGAATTATGAGAGCTGCAGATTATATTGACATCTTAGAAGACTCGTATCTGCCTGGTCTGGACCAATTCGGATGCGAACCTGGCGAAACTCACTTCATGCAAGACAACGATCCTAAGCATAAAGCTAAAATTAACATGATTTCGTTCCGTAATCAGGCAAATTTTTGCATGAATTGGCCAGCGCAGTCGCCCGATATTAACTCCATTGAAAATTTGTGGAATATCCTTAAAAAAAAAAGTTATAATGAGACAACCCGCACCACAAAATACAGAGGAGTTATGGGCAGTCGTCCAAGAAGAATGGCTTAAAATAAGCCCAAATACTCGTATACTAGAAAATTTGATTGCAAGTATGCCGAAAAGTATGCAATTAATCATTAAAGCAAAAGGAGATCACATAAAATATTGAAAATTCTTTTAAAAGTGTTTAAACCAAAATATTTGCTTAAGTCACAAAAGTGTTCATTAATATGTATACTTAGAAATACTACTTAAACTCAATTCGATTCCATAACTATTAATTATTGTTAACTTTCAATCAGAAAGACCCCTTTTTTATTTATTGGCATATTTTTTATATTTCGTTTAGATAAAAATCTTTAGCTTAAAAATTTAAAAATTGGTTTTTTATGGGTCACTGTGTGTATGTCTCATTTCATGCACTCAGCTTCTATGCTTCACTGCCGGATTCTGTGTTTAATTTTTTTCGAAAATTAGTAAAATTGTAATTCTGTTAAACTATGTTGCTTTTAAATAAATTGTCAACTATCAGTTGTAAAGTTAGTTTTTGGCATTGAATAAAAAGAGGTTTAGAAGTGAAAATATTAATTTTCTTTATCACTTTCATTCTGATCTCAGATCCTACCAGATTATTCAATACGCCTAACAAAAATCAAGCGAATATTTCTCCACTATTTCAGTAACGAGAAATTCTCTAAATTATTTCCAACATCTTTTTTAAGAATTGCTTTCAAACCTTGACCATATTCATAATACTTACATATGTATGTATGTAAGTAGATGTCACAACCGTATGCTCCAAGTATTGTCAAATCTTCTTAAAGCGGCATTTCGGGTATTTCAAAATAAATAAAATTGTTTTTTTAAATATTGCAATATGCTTTTTTTTAAAAAAAGGCGAATTTTTTTTTTTTTTTTATATCTAAAGTTTTATTATACACAAGTAAACGATAAAACATTTTAGAAATATGTAGTTTTCTATCTGTATTTTAAATTTCCTAATATGTTTGTATATAATATGTATGTATGTATGTATGTTTGTATATCTCGAATTATTGTATTTTCCTCAGGCGCATGCATTTTATTATTTTGGGAAAAAAATAAATCAGAATGAGTAATTTTTAGGTTATTAAAATTGCAGTACATATAACAGTGTAGGACTACAATAACTTTCAACAACGATCACGTACAGTGAGTGACATATAAAAATATAAATGTATGTATATGTGTGCATGAATGTACGAATATATGTACATATGTATACGTATGTATGTATGTATATAGTTACATTGTAAGAATACATAGATCCATCACTCAATGGCCCATATCGCCAAGTCCATGTGTACAAATACTCCTATAAATTTTGATGCAAACAAAGAATTTTTTTTTTTGTATTGCCTGAATAACTTCCACCCGCTACACTGGCGTTTTAGGCTCAAGGCTTTTTCGGACGCAACTTTGAAGTCGAAGGCAACTTAGTGACAGGCGGCCGTAGGCGCGTCGGTTTCGCCAATTCCATCGACACCGGTTTGCCCTTGCTGCGTTGCGTCAGATGGATGCGTGTCATTTTGGTGGTAAGCGCGCGTCTGCGCAACATAGCAGCGCCGAGGGATCTCACCGTCTCTTCCGTGCTCGAATTACCGCTACCGCTACTCGAGTTAGACTCAACCACGTTTGGCGCCAACGCAAGCGTAGATGGTACGCTTATATCATGTCGTGTTTTCAACGCTGTAGTTAATTTGCTGCTTGATGCGCGCACTGGTATTCTACTCGGCCGCTGTTGTCGATCGTTGCTTACATTGTCCATTTTCTCTTCTCTGGCTGGACGCAACAAATTTGGGCGTCGTGGAACCTCTAAAGCCTGTTCATTAATGTTGCCAGCGACTGGTTGCGCGTTACTTGCGTCACCGCTCATCGACAAACGACGGCGTGTCATCATGCCGGTTGGTTGAGATGAAATCTCAACTTCTTTCTCATTGTGCTTCCGGCGCTTCTCACTCGAAGCGACGTTATTCACTTTACCACTATCGTTTTTTACATTCGTTGAAGCGAATGAAGAGCGCTTGACAGAGGGTGAGCGCGTTACTGATTTTCGCGTACTCTCCATTTTGGTGTTGCTGTCTTTTGGAATACTATGGCGCGAAGCAGTTGTGGTGCGAATGTTCGAGTCTGCTCGCGTGGCAGATCGTGTACCGGTGACAGTGCTTGCGCGTGTAGTGGAAACTGGACGCTTGCCAGATCTAGTTTGTATGCCGGAATTAATCAGAGTGGCGGCGCGTGTAGCAGATCGTGTACGTTTATCGAGAGCATCGGTCCGTGTGGTCGAAATGGCGCGTATCACAGAACGCGTGCGAGTGGCCGAAGGAGAACAAGCGGCCGGAGAGGACGAGTGCGTTGTTGATTTTGAGTTATGCGGTTCACTTGATTTAACCTGCATCGCTCTTCTCGCCGTACGTGGGCGACCTCGTCCACGCCTTTGCCCCACCACATTGTTACTCTGACCACTTGCTCCCTTACCTCCCTCACTTTGTTCGACAGTTGATGGCGGTATTGGTGTAGAAGGGTTACTACGAGTTCGCCATCTTGCCTGTTGCCGCTTGGTTGGAGATTCAGAACGAAAACGCTTGTAAAGCGGCGACTCTAATCGTTGTGAGGGAATTACTACTCCAGCTAACATTCGAGCCGACTCCGTTGTAGAGTGATGTGCTCGTTTTAAATTGTTGCGCGGCAGTGTCAAAGTTTTAGATGAGACGGCGATAGCAGCTTCAGTTGTAACTTCTTCTCCTTCTCTGTCAGTTGGAGTTTCGGAGCGCTAAAAGTGTGTATGGTTTATTAAACTTTTTAATCTTGTCAATAGTATCAGAATGGAGAAAGTCTACAAACAGTTAAGTTGTTTGCATTAAGAATTAGGACTTTGCTGGCATTATACACAGGTTATTAGAAGTACCACATTAATGAGCAAGATGAGATTATTTTAACCGAAAAAGGAACGTTTCAACTGAAGCAAGCAAGTTTTAAATTAATCAAATTAAGCAGAGAATCTTACCTTTTTTAAAATAACCGAAATTAAGAAACGCACTAATTTTATTCCAGTCCTAAACATAATTTAAAATCAATTCTAATAAAGCTGTAATCAAACCAAAAAGAGTAGTAATCTGCTTGAATCGGTTTAAAAATTTTAAATTCAATTCGAAAAAAATAAAACCAAAAAGAGTAGTAATCTACTTGAATCGGTTTGGAAATTTTAAATTCAATTCGGAAAAAAATCAAACCAAAAAGAGTAGTAATCTGCTTGAATCGGTTTGAAAATTTAAAATTGAATTCGAAAAAAAAATAATCGGTTCGACAAACTTTGATTCGGTTCAGAAATTTTAAATCGGTTCAATACGTTCGAAAAATGTTAGGTTGGTTAGAATAAACTTTGAATCGGTTCGAACAAAACCTTGAATCGGTTCGAATAAACTGTGAATCGTTTCGAATAAGTTTTGAATCGGTTCGAATAAACTTTGAATCGGTTCGAATAAACTTTGAATCGTTTCGACCAAATTTTGAATCGGTTCGAATAAACTGTGAATTGGTTCGAATAAACTTTGAATTGGTTCGGATAAACTTTGAATTGGTTCGAATAAACTTTGAATTGGTTCGAACAAACGTTTAATCGGTTCGAAGTTGAAGTAGTTCAATCAAAGTTTGAGTCGGTTCGGCCAAGTATTCGTACGAATTGTTCGGGCAAGGTACAATCAGTTCAGACAAGGTTGATTACGTTCGGACCAGGTTGAATTATTTTGTGCAAGGTGCGAATTGTATCGGATTATATTTGAAATATTTTGAATGAAGTTCAAAATATGAATCGGTCCAAGCAACGTTTGAACGATGTTTGAGTGGGTTCGAGGCAATTGAAGATAAAATGTGTAAAAAATTCAGATGGCCAATAAATACGCCTTTCGAAATATTCTAAAACGCACTTGCAATCAGACTCAAAATCGTTAAATTTTGTTCTGTATATTTTTAAAAACATAAATATCGAACGTTTTAAAAAATTCACTTAATACTTACAAAATAAACAGAATCCTACTAAATCAATTTTAATTCAAGGCATACGAAATATGTGTTTGTACATACATACATATATATGTATGTATGTTTGTATAAGCCTTGGTTTAAAATGTATTATTAAATAAATTAAATAAACAAATTAAACTTAAATTAATGATTACAAATATCAAACTAAAATTGACAGAATCAAACCAATATAATCCTTTACAATCAGCCATCTTCCCCTCTCTCCCACCACCGTGCCGCAACCACACCCACACACATTTACGCATCCAAGTCAGTAGCATTTTAATGGATAATTTTCGTGTACGTAAATATACATATATTTTATATAGACAAAGTTTATACAAATGTATGGACAAGTAAATAGAACTACGTAAAAATACGTGCAATTAGTCAGGCAAGAGTACACATGACCCGTACGATAAATGGAGGGCAGTGGAGGTGGTGGTGACACTGGTGGATTAGTAAAAGTGCTGGACTAACTAAAGTTGTAATCCCCGTCGTCTGGTACTCACTTTATTGGTTGCTGACTGAACTGAATGACTGCGTGTTGCGCGGCGTGTTGATTCAGTTAGATTCGCGACTGAAATATCGCCACCACCAGCACGACGTTGACGTCGTACTATGGTACGTGGTGACATCGCCACTGGCGGTGAAGCCGGTATAACCTCGGATGTATTTAGCTGTGGAGGAAAAGAAAAAAAAATATGAACTTTAATAATTGATTGATGTATTATTGCAAAGTTTTTCCATTACCTCATCCACATCTATGTGCTTGGCAGCATTTCTAGTTGCCGCACGCACTGATCTTGTTGTCTTGGCGGGCGTTACTTTTACTTCTTGTTGCTCTGGCTCCTTTGTGGGTGCTTTTATTTTATTTGCTGACTTTTCGTGATGCGGTTCTTTCGGTTTTTGCAACGGCTCATCGTCAGATTGTTCATTAGTGGATTCTTTCGATCGCCGCTTACCCGGACTGGATTCATTTGTGGTCACTGTGGCTTGTTCTTGGTCGGTATTGGCATTGGATTTTTCATTTGATTTTTGCTTGTGCGTCCTATTTGCTTCAGGTTCAGTATCTACAACTATAATTGGTAGATTGGCACGGCGTTTATTGCTCGTTCTCGCCATATCTTTGGCAGATTCAACTGCTCCCACCTCATCATCTTCTTCATTATTTCTTTCGGCATAACGCAAATTACGCCTTACACGCGTATTACGCACTTGACGCCCTTCGCGTGTTGGTTGTTCCGATTTTTTGTCGGAATCAATACGTGCCTCAATGCGAATCTTTGGAGAGCGTTGTGGTCCATCTGATACCTCCGTATCGGATTGGCCGCGTGAGGAATTGAGTGATTTGCGCAAATAACGATGTCCCACCCGGTTCTCGCGTCCATAAGTGGTGGGCACACGCGCCGATAGTGAAATATCTTTTGTTATGATGGCGCCTTCTGCCAATTCACAAGCCGAGTGCTCAGTTGTTTTTGTAGCGGCCGCCGACCCGTCTAAAGTGGTCGGCTCTGCAGTAATTGTTTCTATAGTGAGCGCGGATAATATCTCTGTTGAAGAAATCACACTCTCCGATGTAGTTGGGACGACCTCGGGTGGGGGCTGTGGTGGCGGTTGTTGCGTTGGCTCTTCAACCGCTTCACGGCCTGATGTTTTACTACGTGCTGTGGTCACCGTGGCGTCATCATCCTTCGCATTATCTGCTTCATCGTTGCTATCCTGGTTTTCAAAAATGTAAATATATATTTGCTCAGAGGTAAAAATATAAAAATTATTAAATACCTCTTCACCCTCCGATTCGTTCAATGTGAGTTTGCGAGTTGGATTGTAATTGCCATCAACTAGATCTTTGAAATCGATTATATGCTTAATAGTTTTAGGATCGAAATCAGCCTAAAGAAGAGTTTTGAATTTGAAATAAGTAAATCAGAAATTTTCAATAAGCAAACCTGCAAATAAAATTATCTACGAGTATACGACGATCAGCCTCATCGCGAATTTAATGAAAACAATTAATTTTCTTCATCTATAGCCAATGCAAAAAGAAAGTGACGCTTATTTTTTTTATTGCATTGAAATTTATGGCAAAAACAAAAAAAGCTCGCGATGAGGCTGATTTAATAAATTTGGATTAAGTATGAGTTGAAATGGGCAATTCCAAACGAAAAAAAAAATAAACTCGACGAGATTTAAAACAAAGCTAACGTTTACTCAGAAATTGGCGATGTTGATACGATATTTAAATTAAAGAAATTTATAGTTAAATCGAGTTGATTTTCAAAATATTTGACACACAGGAATTTCTCAAAAATTGTACCAACGAGAATGTGCTGTAATTGGCACTATTTCAAGACCATTTCGCGAACTGTTTCGAACTACTTTGAAAGCATCTCGAACTAATCCAAAATCTGTTCTCAAGTGATTCTGAAAAAGTAACGAACTGAGAAATAGTGAACCCGAAAGTAGCGTGTTCAGGTCTTCAAATCAGTTGAACGTAGTGGTAAATCCAAACAAGTCTTAAAATAAGCCAAAACTTTTCTCAAATAGTACAGAAATATCCACAAAATTACCTTAAAGTAGTTGTGGCAAGTGCCAAAATATTCCAGAAATAGACACGAACTATTATTTTCCGAAACTTTTCTGAAACAGCCTGAACAGTTTCCGAAGCTGTCACGAACTATTCCCGAAATCATCCTGAACTATTCCCGAAAAAATCCCGAACTAGTCCCGAAATCATCCCGAACTAGTCCCGAAATTTTTCCTAACTAATCCAAAATGACACTAAACGACTCCGAAAAAGGTGCTGTACTATTACATATGTATGTACATACATATATGTCCATTGGTAAACATAAGTATCACTCGCGCTGGGTTGCCGCTTTATTCATGCCAGCCACCCTAATCTTCATAGTACTTATGTACATATGTATGTAGTTAAAAGCACTACATTAAATTATAGGCTAGCAAATAATTCCCTAAATTCTTACCTTGATCAATTTATCAGCGCATTCTTTCAGTTCACACTTTAGCTGCTCATTCTGCATAACATTCAACTCTAAAGTGATAAGTTCTTTTGCCAAGAGTTTGCATAACTCCTTGTTGGTCAAATTGTTGAGCATCTCTTGTTGGAAAGTTAGAGCGATTCGATTGTGTATACAGCCCTCCGTTATCGGCGAGCTCTCCTGACGTGTGGAGTCTATAATGAAGCGCGTTATGGTTTCAGGGCGTATATCATGGAGGGGATTCTCATAGGGGGCGCTTAGAACTGTGGAAATCATAGGCAGCAAACAAGGCTGCAGCAAGCCATGTTTTTTGCGCTGTATTAAATTTTCAAGAAAAACGCCTAAAATTTGATTGATGTTCGAGTCTGCAAAGGGAAACGAAATAAAAAATAAAAAATAAAAAAAAAAAAACAATTCGAACAAAGAAAAAAACATTTTTAAAACTTTATAGATTACCTGTGCTTGGATTAAAATAGCGCAAAAGCAATTTTTCAATGATATCGCTGGACTTTATATACCCACGCAATATGAGGCGACAGAAGCCAATAATAATTGCACTAACAATGCACGTATCATCACAGGTATCCAAAAAGTGTGACATCATATAGATTACATCAACACCTTGTCCAGCATTCAAAACATTTGAATCATCTTCACTATCCAAAAATTCTAATGTGTTATAAAGCTGGCGACCGCTTTTCTTCGTTTTACATTGCTCTTCTTGCTTTGCGAAATTATCCAAACCATATCTAATCAATAAATATTTTGTAAAAGAAAATTATTTCGAAAAAAAATTTGACACAATGCTAACCTGTCCAGCAGTTCGAAAATACACGTTATAGAAGTCTCCCATATACGAATATTATGATTTTTAAAAAACTGCGCATATAATTCCTCAAATACGTCTTTTGCCAAGGCCTCATACAGCATACTGCAGGCAGTGCCACATTTCAAAGCCCAATCGCGAATTGCAATTTGATTCGATGCAAGATGGCGGCAAATGAAGTCCTGCACAAGGAACAACGATTCAATATGTAATATACAATTTATAGAGTACATTGTTTTAATTCTTACTTTGTATAGTTTTACAATACTCGGGTTGAGAGAATGGACTTTAGGTGACACAACCAAGTAGAAGGCGATTTGCAAACTCTTTAATATACTTTCTGGCTTCGGTGCTTTATTTAATTGCAATGGGCGCTTTAGCTAAATATAAAGCACATTACAAACAATTAAATGTATCATTGAAAATTTTTAATAGCTTACCATTTCCGAATTGGAATGTTTCTCCAAAAGTGGTTTCAACAAATTCGTATATTCCTCGGTAGTAGCATTTTTTTCCTCGGTTATTTGTTGCGCGCGCATATAATCTTTGCGCTGCACAAAATTCATTTCTTGTTCCTCCAAATCAAGAATCTTCACCTTCAACGATGACAATTTCAAATTAAGGTCGGCGTTAGATGAGCTTGCCAACAATTCACTAATTAGTGTACGATCGTGTAAAAGATCATTTTGATTGCTATTCAAACCACAAATATCTTGTACGATTTCCACAAAGAGCTAAAAAAAAACGGGAAAATTTGTTAATATACTAGTAGACAGATGTATTGACACAACCTTAAACGAACCTGCATGCGCGCATTTTGATCAGTTATCAGGTTTTCGGCACAACGCACAATCACCTCAATGACCTTCTCATCAAGACGAAATGTTTTCAAGAGATATGCAAGTAGCTTTTGCAAATTGCCCCGCCCAATCTCGTCGCCTAAATCGAATGTATACAATATTTCCATCAGAGAGAGAAGTTTATATTGGAATTCCATTAGCTCAAATTTATCAATGTCTGGCTTTTGCGATTGGCAGAACCTGTAATGAAAAGTAAAGTATTTTGTTTTTTGTTGCAACAACAAAGGAGAACATTTTGAAAATTTGGTTCTACTTACTTTTCTACATATGTACAGAATGTGCTTAACTCCGGCACAATTAAATCGAATTCTTCTGCCATTTCCGATTGCAAAAACTCGGTCAAACATTGCCAGTATAATGCAATTTCCATTGATAATTTTTCGTATGGCACACAGCGATGCATTTCCGAATCTTGCTCTAGTGGGACACAAGCAAGCAAATCTTCTTTGCTCTGACGCCTACAAAATGAAATATAGTTTAATTTTCTTACTTCTAATCTGACAAAAAAAGTATATACTTAAAAATCTCCTTCAATGTCTGTTTTGCTACATTACGAAACCGATCAATTTCGGATTCGTTTGAATCAAGCTTCAATGCCGCTATAAGTCCAATAAGATCTTTTTGATAGGACTCAATCCATTGCTGCAACATTATCGTCACCACCACTTTGCGCACTGCTTCCGAACGATCATTCAGTCCCTGCTGCAAAAATGTCAGCCTTTGTGACACTTTGTACGAACGCACTGGATAACTGCTCATATGCAAATATGTATGTCGGCGTACTTTTTCATCAATATCCCATAAACGTTCCAATATGTAGGGGATCGTATGGTAGTTACGGCCCATACAAGTTATTACAGCCTGGCGTACGCGAGATGATGGATCCGAGCAGAGGTGAAACTGATATGCCCGCAAAACGGGATCGTCTGGATTATCTGGCACTTGTAAGCGCTGCATTGCCAATATTGCTTGCACTCGAACATTTGGCGAAGTATCGTGGAGTCGGTGTAGCATATATTCCAGTATGCGATCACAAATGGCATCATCCAGTGCTGCCTCTTGTCCCAGCGCCTTGAGTATCATATTAACGAATTGGCAAATTCGAAAACGTATGTGCGGATTTCGCGAGATGGTCTGTGACGAACAAGGCTCAATTTTGTATATTGTTTAAAGTAAGTTTAATCAGTTAACACTTACCGTAAGCAGCCACTTGCACATATCAATTAACAATGGATGTGTATCGTCACCATCATATGAACTTACGAACTTCGAACAAAATAATAGTGTTGTATCTGCATATTCATTACCCTCATCTGCCACCATTGCTGTTTTTATCATTTTGATAAATGTAAACATGAAGGCGTCGTGATCCATCTACCACAGCAATCTCATGAATGACAAATACAAGGAAGCAAATATTAATTTCTTACCTTGGCGTACAGTTGCTTCAATTCCTTTATGTACTTCTTGTGGTTTGTTTCGTTTAATTGCACATTAGACATAATTGTATACATGGGGCCGTGCAACATCATGGAATTACTAGCAGCGACGCCACCGCCACCACCTCGCTGACGACTTTTACCAACTGCATTTTCTTTTTCTTCATCTGCAATTGGTATTTTACGCTTTCGTCCCATTTTGCAATATTTGCCTTATAGCCTTAATGTTAATTTTTTATCACTTATTTCGACAAAATAAATAGGTAAATATCAAACGTTTGCTCTCAGATTCAATGCACAGCTTGTCAAACGTTCCGTTAAATTTTTCATACGCAGCGTCGCTTTGGTTAGCGTTGCCATATTTCGGGAACATAAATTAGCGCATGAAGGGTTGCATTTTAAAAAAAAGAAATGCGTATTAAATCAATAAGTGTATTCACAACAATATCATTAATTCGTTACTCGGATGTGTTATGTGCATTTTAGATTTAATAAAGATTGTTTTTATAATAAATAAATATAATGAAATAATACTTTGTATATAATTATGATACTATAAATCATCAGTATTAAATAGATACAACGAAGTGTCACATCAGCGTGTGAAAACTGTCGACCCAAACACTCCACACACGTTTTGAATAGTTTTCAACAGTTTTTTCCTTCACTGGTTTAGCACACCTAACAACGCGTGGAAACACATATCGTCATACTTGAGGTATTTAAACTATTATATAATTTTTTAGGTGAGAAACAGCAGCCTTGGTGTATACAATTTATTTACAAAAATGAATTTATTATCTAAATATTTTAGCAAATTAAAAGATTTTCACTACCGGACGCCAGAGCAATGCAATTGTATGAATTTCCTTAAATTGAACGTGTATGGGGCACCTTAAATTAAGACCCCCGAATTTGTAATTTGTAGCAAAACAAAGAACGAAAGAAATGAAAATTTCAAAATAGAAATAATCAGAAAACGTGTAGTCGCACTTCCTATTACATTGGTCATTTTTAGATTGAAAACGCTTCAAAAAGCACCCATATGGCCGATTCCAGCTGCAGAAGAAGCAGCTCTGCACATATAGTTTATGCATCTGCCGGGTGCAATCCTACACCGAATTGCGCAGACTGGGGTGATAATGGATTGATCGTATTTGGCGCACATCATTCCGTTGCTGTGTTGGATCCGAATGTATGTATTTTTTGTGATAAATCAACCAGTTGGGGAAAATATTATTTTCTCTCTTTTAAAAAAGTATAATGGGTCCGCTAAACACATTGCCAGTTATATCGGCCATAAATCCCGAGTTAACACGGTACACTGGCTGCGCTTGAGACCAACTGAACCTGAAACGTACTTCGTTTCCGGCGCGGATGATGGCTTATCATACATATGGCAATTTGATAGGCAGTGTGAGGGTGTTCATTTTGAGGCACTAAATAACAATGGTCCAGTCACATACATTAGTAGTATATGTTTGAGTAGTAGCTTGTGGCTTATTGCCACTGCCGCTGAACAGACTGTTTCCCTGTGGACATTCGATAAAAAAGTGGTTACATGTTCTCAAACGATAAGGAATTCGAATAGCTACGTGCTTGGACTTAGTATTTTCTGCTTGCCAAAAAGTGACCAGTTACTTTTGGCGTTTGGAAATGAAAAGGGTAACATTGCTATTTGGTCGCAAGATAAGCCATTGAACACGAATATCACTGATGTGCACCAATTTCGGTTGGTACATCTGTTGACGGGACATGAAGATTGGGTGCGCGCATTGGACGTAGTTGAAGATGGAGACGATATCTTGCTGGCAAGCGCAGCGCAGGACAACTTTATACGACTTTGGCGCATATCCCCGCGTACAGAAGAGCAGGCGCATGCAAATAGCGTTGATATTTGTAATATAATGGACGATGATACAAGTGAAATACGTGTAGAGGAAAAGATTTTGCAATTAAATGCAGCCAATTGGTGTGCGATTAGCTTGGAATCAGTGCTTTATGGACACGAAGGGTGGGTGTATGGTGTACATTGGCATAAATCGACGGAACACGGTAACTATAAACATATTTTTAAATGACTTCATTCACATTTCAACCCATATCTGATTCGAGTTCGAAAACAAAAATGCACCTTACAGGTTTACGCTTGCTCTCTGTTTCCATTGACAAATCCATTATCATTTGGTCGCCTAGCGAAGATGGTGTATGGTTGGAACAAGTTCGTGTAGGCGAAGTGGGAGGCAATTCGTTAGGATTTTATGGCGGCAAATTCTCCAGCAATGGCAAATCAATTTTTGGACACAGCTTCCAGGGTGGCTTTCACATATGGCATCAATCGTCGGATAGCGAAAATATTTGGTCACCTGGCGTCATAGTTGGCGGACACTTTGATGAAGTGCGTGATTTAGCTTGGGCTCCAAGTGGTGAGTACCTATTAACTGTATCTGCCGATCAAACTTCTCGGATACATGCACCATGGCGGCGCGCTAACGACGAAAAATATGAAAATGCAACCTGGCATGAACTAGCGCGTCCACAAGTACACGGCTATGATCTACAAACTCTTGCGATACTCTCACGCTATAAATTCGCCAGTGGAGCAGAAGAGAAGATTGTACGCACTTTTCAGTCATCGACTAATTTCATTGAGAACTTCAGACGTATTACGGGTACTCAAAGTGATGCGGAGGGTGACGCTTTGCTAGAAAGTAGGTTTTAATGCTATTTTATATATATATCAAAAATAACTCTTGCCAATTTATAATTTGTTACCTGTAGCACTACCCAAAGGTGCTTCTGTACCTTCGCTCGGTCTATCCAATAAAGCTGTCTATGGCGCTGATATCGAATCCGTGCCACAAGAGAAACACATAAAAGATGAATATCCAGAAAATTATTTTGTGCCCGTCACGCTAGAGGCGCCACCACAAGAGGAAACACTTATGCAAAATACACTTTGGCCAGAAATGCAAAAACTATACGGGCACGGCTTCGAAATATACGCATTGGCGGCTTCACCTGCCGGCGAAGTGCTTGCTTCCGCCTGCCGCGCTACAAACGAGGAGCATGCGCAAATAATACTTTGGTAAAAAAAAAAAATACAAATTTACACATATTTTATAGCATCGTATATAATTTTAATAATTCGCTTTTTAGGAACACTACGACGTGGAAACAAATTGAAAAACTTGCTGCCCATAAACTCACCGTGACTCAGATGCGATTTTCACCCAACGGGCGGTGGCTGCTCTCAGTCTCACGTGATCGCACTTGGGCGCTTTTCGAACGTGATGAAGTGTTGACAACGGCAAACAATCAACCGCATTATCGGTTCAAACAAAGATCTGCCTCGAAAATGTCGGTGCATAATCGTATTATATGGGCATGTGATTGGTCACATGATGGCAAATACTTTGTGACTGGTGGGCGAGATGCGATTGTTGGTGTGTGGGCGAAGGATAACGGTGAATTGGATGAATGGACTGTCAACCTAAAGCAAACGCACAAAGATGCCGTTACTGCGGTTGCTTTTGCTGCAAACTTTGTGAAAACTGGTGTTTATAAGCTTGCAGTGGGTTTTTCTAATGGTGATATTTTGCTGCAACAGCTACAGGAAACCGAAACACCAGACGAAGAAAAAAAATTGCGGGTCATAGACGTAAAGTAAGTGTGAAGTTATAAAAATGGTGTAGTAAATTTACAATTCACATTGTATGTATGTATATACTATTATGTTGTTATTTACAGAAATATTTTATTCGAAAAGGCGCATGACTCCGCAGTGAAACGTCTACAATTCCAGCCAGTGCATAGTGGAAACGATAGCCTTATTGGTGCCTCTCTGCTGGCGAGCTGTGGTGATGATCACTTCGTTAGAATATTTAAATGTCCGCCATGAATATACAATATGTACATATGTAAATACAGCATTTTTAAAATAAAGTAGTGCGCATATTTTACTTTTATGAAAACAGCTGACCACGGCAACACAACCATCGAATTTTCGTCCAACTAATCATTTCACACTCTGTCGGAAGCAACAACAACAAAAGATCACAAATAAGAATGTTATATTTGAATAAAATTCTTAAATGAAGATTAAAAAAGAATATTAATTGAGTGAGCGAGAAGCAAGTGGATATTTGTTAAGACAAGCTTCTTTACGGCCGGTTTTTCCATCGCCGAAAGACTTGTGCAATATTTTTAATTTTTTGGTTTCATCGTTGTTCATACAACCACCATGTTTTTGCTAGTTTTACGTTTATCGTACTCATCGAGTGCCAATTGTCGAATTTTGAGACATTTCTTTACTGGAAAATATCGGGGATATACCTTATATCAGTATAGCAAAACTAAGCTGAAATTTTTTTAAAGCTTTTTTTCCCCTTAATATGTCAAAATTGATATGTCGTATATGAGATTTGGCAGTTCAAAGGGCAAATCAATGTAATAAAAAAGTGAAGTAGTTATTCTACAGCTACTACCGGTTTCACTTTTGAAGTTTTTTCAAAAAGTATATCGCAAGTCTTACGAACACAGCAATAAGAATATCAGTTTTTTTTTATTCATAAATTCAGTCGTTGTTTTTAAAACTTTTATACTTTGTACATACTTAAATTCTAATTGCATTTATAATGATAAGAAACAGCAAGGTTTCTTCATGCTTATTAGTCGTGGATTTTTGCATGCATAATTACATACACATGAAATGGTAAAGAAAATAAAAATAAATTATATTGCTGAAATTTTCAAAAACTAGAAGCAAATATGTTGTTTTTGTAACTAAACGATTCTAAATTTTTATACATACATACATATGTACATATGTATATAAAATGTACTATTTAATTAATAGACGTGCACAAAGCGTTTTGCTGTATTGTTACACTCATTTGCGGGTAACAACTCCGTTACAATGACAATTCGTCCATCCCTCGTTAATGCCACGTCGCAAGTGCGATCGGTTTCATTAAAATACGCCATACCTAACCGATTCACCGAAGGACGCACGTCAATCTGAAATTAAGATATATGGATTTGTACACTAAATAGAACTGTCCTTCAGATAGATAATGGCCGGACTCTAGCTTCTAATTTTCACGACTACACGACTGAAATTATGCAATATATGTTTTTATTCTACACCTTTTTCAGTTTAACTTCTGAAAGTTGCAATTCAAATTCAGAAAGTTACAATTCAAATTCAGAATTTCCGCACAATACCATGCAAACATATACATACATATACCACAAAAAATGTGTTGAAAGTTTGTTGTCAACTGTACCGACTCTTTGCGCAATTTGCCGAACGAAGATAAATTGTAAGTTTTACTTTAAGTAATAAAAAAAGAACACCGGTGGCACTTGTTTGAGCCATTAATACTATGTATGTAATAATTTCTTTTATTTTCATCAGCTACCGAAGACATAGAAAGAGTTAAATATAAGAAGTATTCTTCTTAAGATCGGAAGAGAATATTATATTAGAAAATTTTTCATACTGCTCCGACGTTGTCGTTTTTGACCTGCAAACATATCAAAAAACATCTACATGTAGTTTAAAAATTTCTGAACTTAAATTGAAATTTTCTCAACTTGAAATGTAAATTTCTGAATTTGAATTGTAATTTTCTTAATTTGAAATGAAAATTTCTGAACTTGAAATGGAAATTCTGAACTTGAATTGTAAATTTCTGAATTTGAATTGCAACTTTCTGAATTTAAATTGGAAATTCTGAACTTGAATTGCAACTTTTTGAATTTGAAATGGAAATTCTGAATTTTAATTGTAATTTTCTGAATTTGAAATGGAAATTCTGAACTTGAATTGTAATTTCTGAATTTGAATTGCAACTTTCTGAACTTAAACTGAAAAAGGTGTAGTCACCAGTACCTAATGCTTTTTCAGCACATACTCTATAGCTAATTCAGTTTAATTTAATAGAATATTGTTATATTATATATTGATTTTCTTCTGTTATAATTTGTTGAGCTATGCACCGAATCTTGTCGGACCGTTATTGTGATCTATGTAAAAACTTACCGTCCAAGAGCATTCAAAATTCTTATCGAAGACCACTACACGGTTGTTGTGTGAATCTGCGACGATTACTAAGCCTTCATCGTCACAGCACACTCCAGATGGGCAGTGAAGTTTTACGTTTCCATTACCATGACTACTTTTAGGTGACATTATCTGTTAAAAATATACATGGATAGTGACTTAGAAACATATCTTATATTGACATTTGTTAAAATTATTCTTACTTTGTTCTTAACTACATCTATCAGATGTATGCAGTGATTTGTAAAGTCTGTTACTACGATTTTACCAGTGGGCGTATAGCATATACCACGTGGTGTTATTTCGTTGCATGTGGTGGCGTGAATTCCTAATGATATTTCTCGTATGAAACGCCCATTATGTTCAAATTGTTGAATACGATTATTTGAGCTATCGGTTACAGCTATTTGTAAATTCGAGTTCACAGCAACATCAAAAGGAAATTTTAATTTTCCATTATCTGATCCTAGACCCCCAAATGACAGTAAAAATTTTCCGGTAGACGAAAATACTTGAATACGATGGTTATTTTTGTCAGCAACAATAATCCGCCCACTTTTGTCGACGCATATACCGGATGGCCCATCAAATTTACCGACACTGTTGCCTTTTCCGCCGAATTTAAATAGAAACTGTCCTTCTGCGTTGAAAACCTGCACATTGTTATTACGTCGATCAGTAACCAATATGTGACCCAATTTGGTAACGCAAACTCCCCAAGGCCTATTCATCTGGCTATCCCCGGTTCCTTTGTTCGCAAAAGCTAATGTCGGTACATCGGAACGAAAAGCTTTGACACTTTGGATCCAGCCAGGTATTGCTTGGCCTATAGGTGTTAGTGTGGTTTTTGTCACGCCAGTTGGGATTTCTACATCTAATCCTGATGGCTTCTTTTTCTTGAGATTTTTAGTTAGCGACATAAGCATCTCGCGATCGGCAGTGACTTCCAATAAGTCCGCAATGGCGTCCATTGAAGATGCAACATAATCATTTTTTGGTGCTTGAGGTTTCTCTAGGTCAACTGATCCTTGTTTTTTTATATCGCGCTGTATATTAGCAAAGCAATTTGGTTCGTAAAAATTATATAATTCATTTATAGGCTCATTTAGTCTGAATATATTCGCCGATTCCTCAATTTGTCCATTACCCTGAACAATATTCAAAGCAATACTAATATTATCCATCTGACATCCATTCCTAGCAAGTTGTTGAAGCATATGTGTTGCTTCCATTAAGTTAAAGTAAGTCGATTTCAATGCAGTCATTTGCTCGTATAAATTTCCCATGCGCCTTTTACGCAAACCTTCAACACAATTTAAAAGAAATTCTTCTCGTTCCTTGATAGCCGCAGTAATTGAACCAAATGAATTACAGATATTTTTTCTCAAAACATCGCAATTTTTATTTATAAAACGCGTGTAGTCCAACTCCTTGTTAATGCAGTTATCAAGACATTTTGTACCCATATAGCTCCTTTCGATAAGTGTCATTACTATGTTCCAGGCATTAGAAACAAAATTATTAACATGTACGCAACTGTGATTCATATGACCTTGAGGAATGCAAAACTGGCAAATCAATATCTTGCAACTTTCACAGACATATTGGCAGATATCGCCGTGCAAATTACAATTGTATTGCGACATATAATTGTTTTGAACATTAATTGATTCCTTGATGCTCTTTGTAACCATTCCAAATATTGTGTCATATATGTTGGGTGGTTCGATTTGTTGTAGAGGCACTAAAGATTTTCCTGGAAATTGGACCGATGGGACCACATTAGGTCTTAGACCAGCTGGAAGTTATTTAACCACGAAAATATATTAAAAAAATATATATATTAATGTCTTCCTACCTATTTTTCCTTTCTTATTCCTTGAGAATTGTTCTGGGTAAAAGTGTTTGCGACATACTCTTGCAAGTTTTACATTTATTTTTCTTTGTGAATTACAAAACTTCAGCCATTTGTTTTGTATTTTTTCGTCTTTTGGAAAAGGAAAAAATTCCCTTTCTAAATTTGTTTTGCTTGGGCAATTATTAACCGAACAGCGCATATTGCTAAAATAACGGAATACAAGTTAAATTAATTAGCAAACGGAAAAAAATAGTTTATCTTTAAAACAATTAAGCCTTTTTGAAATTATTTACATGTTTTATTAATTTAAAGGCGCTGCGCTACTTTCCCAATTTTTTATTTTAATTCGAATAAAAAATGCAATTTTTGAATAGTTCGTTGAATAATTTTTCAAAAGATATACGGAATTCTGACAATTTTGTCAAAGATGATATAGTTAACTTATCGATTGTGCTTTCGACCTTCTCCAAATCTTCGGCGATGACAGGCAATTTGTATCGAATCGATGTGATCTCGCCTATAATTGATAATTTTGTCGCATTTGTAAGATGGCGTTGAACTTGAACAAGTACTATCGCTTTATTGAAGAGCAAATACCCTACAAGACACGACAAATCGAAACTGCAAGTCCCGCAGTTGTTTCGGTTATTTATACCGTTATATCAGTGATAGGTTCAGTTTTTCAGTGCAAGTTCAACTCTGTTTGTCGTTTGTCTGTCGGAGTTTTAACTAAGTTTAAACGGCCGTTGCGCACGGTTAAACTTAGTTTAACTTATCAACTCTTTGTTAGCGCAAGGAAACTAATTTTAAATTTAAACTGAGTTTAACTAAACTCCCTTGGTCCTGCAAAGTGTAAGCGAAATTTCTGGTGGAATTGTCAACTCGGTCTTAAGAATCGTATAGAAACTTAACCTGAATTATCTGGTAGAGCTCTCTTGTTTATCATTCGTTATTTAACCGATATTGTTCTTGCTTGGGCAAATGAAAAATTTAATGTCAAAGTAAAAAAGTGACTGATTATTTCAGGCAACATATGTCAAGAATTGAACTCCGACATATATTGCTGACATGGAGAAATAAATAAATATTCGGACCTGCAGGTAGGCCCGTATGCATGGGGGGTTTTGGGGGTTGAACCGCCCCGACCTTTCTTGGCCAAATTAACGTACATGAAATTTTATTCGTAACTGAAATTTCAATCCAGAAGCCAACCCGTGGGCTGAGTCCTGCACACGGCCCTGCCTGCAGGTATCGAGTTCTTTAAGTTACGAGTAAAAAGACCTACACTCTTGCAAAGCTTTCAAAGTTATAACATAATGAGATAGTGTCAGTCCGTCGTAAGAGGACGAAAAGTTTTTTGATTTTTTGTCTTACGATCTTGACAAAGATCATTTTGGTAGGGTTTGATAATTAACGACATCTTTTTTTTCATACGTACGTGAAGGGGAGAAAAGTTATCGAGTGCTAAAATACTTTCGAGCGTACTAACAACTTGTAAAACTAATATCAGTTATTTTTGGTAAAGGAGCTTATAACGGTTTAGAATTTTCATAAAAATTATAAATAAAAGCAAATTAATCTTTTTGACAAAGTATGTGAAGAATTCACAAGTCTTGGCGACTCTGTCCGTTGTAAAATTTACGTTTTTTTCTATATCACCCAAATGATTTTAATTACTATCTGTCGGCTTATCACAATCGGCAACTGACCTTAACCGCTACATATGATAGTGACTAAAGTAAAAACACACGTGTGTACATATGTATATATATGCCAAATTAAGATTTTAGTATACATTTTTCACATTTTAGTCACTGTGAGCAGAACATCTAAGCACTCAGCGCAATGCTACATATTAAATGCAAGGATACCAATTTGGACCCTCTACCTGTTAAGGTAAGCACATTCAGGATGAGTTTTATTTAAAGTTAAATGTGGATTTGTTTTACAGATTGGTATCATTGGTGGTAGCGGGCTTGATGACCCAGACATTTTAGAAAACCGTAAGGAGACTGAAGTCGCTACACCGTTTGGTAGTCCTTCCGATGTACTGATTGAGGGTGAGATTGGCGGCGTGAAATGTGTGCTTTTGGCTCGCCATGGCCGACAGCACAACATAATGCCCACCAATGTGAATTATCGTGCTAACATCTGGGCCATGCGTCAAGTCGGCTGTACTCATTTAATTGTTTCAACCGCTTGCGGATCGCTGCGTGAAGAAATACATCCTGGTGATTTAGTAGTGCCACATGATTTCATTGATCGTACCACAAAACGCGTACAAACTTTCTATGATGGTGGGGCAGAAAGTCCGCAAGGTGTTTGCCACTTGAGCATGTTTCCGTCGTTTAGTAATCGTGTGCGTTCAATACTCATTGGCACCGCCAAAGAGTTGGAATATAGCGTGCACGAAAAGGCCACAATTGTAACGATCGAAGGCCCACGGTTTTCGTCGCGTTCGGAAAGTAATATGTTCCGGCAATGGGGTGGTGATCTTATCAACATGACAACTTGCCCCGAAGTAGTGCTTGCGAAAGAAGCAGGCCTGTTGTACGGATCCGTAGCAATCGCTACAGATTACGACTGCTGGCGAATGGGTTGTGAAGGTGTTAATGTGCAGGACGTTTTGAAGACTTTTTCTGAAAATGTTGCGAAAGTGAAGCAAATACTAGTGAAGGCTGTACAGAATATCGCCCAAGAAGACTGGACGGAAGATATTTTGGATGCTAAGGTAACACCATTTGTTGGAATTTTTTTAACGCGCAATACATACTTATTTATATTTTTTTTATATAGGAATGTGTTTGCAAAAACACAATGAACGGAAGAATGTGACGATTTATACGGTTATGCACTGAAGTTGCCACCGAAATAATACAACGCAAACAACCACAAAGAGCAGGCTTACGCCGATCTAATGATGAAAAAGCTATGTTTCCCAAAATACATTCAATTTCCATATCTTTTGATTTAGAACCGCCGACCAAACGAAATGCTTACGAAAATTCGACAACGCATAAAACATCAACGCCCTTAGCCTCTCACTATCAGCATCAAGAATCTGAAAATGCTGCTTAACATTGAAATAATTGAACAAATTTTGTCTATATGTATGTATGTATGTGTGGACTTACATATGTATGTACATATGTAAGTGAGAAAGTCTTCGCATATGCATTTATTGTTTACTGTTTATGTACAATATGTTTGTGAAAATTAAAAATTACCGCAATATTTTTGAAAGCTTTTGAAAAATTCTGCAATATACATACATAATTGCCCCTTGCGTTTCTTACTTTGAAGGAATATGAACTTATCTACTGTGTAAACAATAGTTAATTACATACATAAGGTAATTCTGAAAAATGGTCGATATTGAATTCGAATCCTTCAGGGGCACTATTTAAATGCTACAAAAATGATATTTGCAACCATTAGTTATTAAAAAGTGATTTCCTTCTTTTGCAGTAAGCCACTTCTTAAACGGTTCAAGTACTCTACGATATTGAACTTGTTTCCATAAAATCGTAAATACTTGTTCTGAAAATGTCATAGTAAATTATTCGCTTTTCACAATTATTAAAATTTGTATACATACATACGTACATATGTAGCTCAACAATCTATAAAAAAAAAATTACATTTCGGCTTATTCATATATATTGCAAAACTTTTTGTTGACAAAAATTTAAATATAAATATGGCATGTTGTGAACGAGTAGCAAAACCGGCCTCACCAAAAACAACCACTGCAACTGGGTTCTGTGGCTGCATGGTCAAAGTAAGTTAAAAGCATATGTACGCTGTATTGCGATTCGTAGAGCGAATACTTTAACTATAAATTAAGGCTAGTCAGTGTCGCCTTAAAAATCGAATTAATTTGCATCGTAATACAGTTTACACCTCCATTTGAAAAAAGTAGAAATATAAACTTCTGCATTACCCTAGATTGGCATAATTGGCGGCAGCGGTTTGGATGACCCTGACATATTAGAAGGACGTAAAGAAACAACTGCTACAACACCTTTCGGGGCTCCTGCTGATGTGCTCATTGAAGGAACGATAAGTGGCGTTAAATGTGTACTGCTTGCGCGACATGGCCGCAAGCATAATATAATGCCAACCAATGTCCCTTATCGCGCTAATATCTGGGCTCTCAAAGATGCCGGTTGTACACATGTGTTAGTGAGTTCAGCTTGTGGCTCCTTGCGGGAAGAGTATAAGCGCGGTGATTTAGTAATACCAAATGACATAATCGACCGTACAACGCAAAGGATTGAAACTTTCACCGACGGTCAGCCACGCAGTCCACCTGATGTTTGCCATTTACCCATGTCACCTTGCTTCAATGAGGCGACACGTCAGATCCTTATAGCTGCAGCAAAAAAACTCAATTATGACGCACATGAGCATGCAACAATAGTATGTATTGAGGGGCCACGTTATTCGTCAAAGGCCGAAAGCAAAATGTTTGGCATGTGGGGTGGCGATTTAATCAATATGACCATCGTCCCAGAGGTAGTGCTGGCAAAAGAGGCCGGTCTCTTGTATGCTGGTGTAGCAATCGCAACTGACTACGATAGTTGGCGGGAAGGGAAAGATGCTGTGAGCGTAAAGGAAGTAGTGGATACTTTCGCTGGCAACGTCGATAAAGTGAAAAATATAATGAAAGAAGCAGTACAGATGATTTCGCAGCAGAATTGGACAGAAGAAATTGAGAAAGCACAAGATTTAGTAAAAAATAATAATCAGGCTTTAAAATAATCAACAGAAAGATTGCAGTCAAACTTAAATTAATAGTAGGTTTTATATAAATCGATACATTTCGAAGCCCTGTACACATACATTTCGATCTGATAAAAATATGTAATTAAAACAGTCAAATTGAATATAAGACTGAATACGCTTCATTCCAAATGTGTAAATTTTGTTCAAATGAATTTCTCTACAGATTGACGAAGGGAAGCCAGTGGCTATTTTAATTAGAAATTTTAATATACGACATTATTTAGAATTAATGTTCGATATAAAATAGTAGAGTCCATCACCTACTTAAGTTCACTGCTTAGGGACATTTTCGTTCCACTTGTCCTTTGCCCGACTCCTCGTACTCTTGTGATGAGATCCACATTTGTTGGAATGTACCGATGCTAGCTAAAATCGAACCTCCGATCCAAGCGCCAAAACGACGTTCGACACTACCATTTGCGGAAATCATTTTCAAACGTGTGTTAGATGGTGCCCGCAACTGCAAGTCGCGATTAAGACGCTCAGGAAATCCCTGCAATAGTGTATTACCACCAGTCACTACAACGGAACCGAAGAGCGATAATCGCACATCTGCATCGCACATGCCCACGCTTGTGGATGCCAATTGACCCGCGCCGAGCATAGCATGATCAAATAAACTTTCCGCCAATTTAAAGCGTTCTGAGCCAAATTCCTGATGATAGCCATTGGGAAATTCATAATGTACACTGGGTATTTGGGCAGCCACACGCTCATCATATGGATTCTCCAATACTTGTAAGATATTCATTTGGAAGTCTTGCAACAGTGATTTAAGCATATAGTTTTGCCATGATTGTGTTAAGTTTTCGGGTAATTTACGCAAAGTAAAACGGGCATTATCACGTTCTTTTACAACGTCCTTTGAAGCTATTTTGTATGCGGGTGATAAATCAATGCTTTGTTTTTCGAGATGTTGCCTGCATTGCATCGATAGGTAATCACCACCGAGCGGTGATTTCACCACTGCCTGCGAAAGCACATAACCTTCGTGCACCGGTACGGCGGAAGTATGTGTAGCTCCGCTATCTACGACCAATGCGGTGGCGCGACCGCTCGAAAACGCTGCCAACACTGCATTCTTAACTAAGTAAAAAGCGGGTACATTATATTTTTCAAACATCAGCTCGGTCAGCTTTTCACGATTGTTTCGCACATTCCAAGAGGCTTCCGAAAACAATACTGGATGATACTCGGGTTCCGACTGTATGACTTTGGCATAGGTGTAGTCAATTACTTTTTCGAATAAATCCCAGTTATCTATCATGCCATCTTTCATATACGTCTGTATTTCCATTTGCGTACGCGGAACATTCACATATGTTGTGTCCACATAGTATTTGCGGGTGTCTGCATCTGCGAAATGACAGTGGTAAAAATAATTGTTATATGACAATTATTACATCAGCTTACTATTCTGTGTTATATTGTTATCGCTCTTTGTTTCTATATCCATGTTTGTGTCCGGTGCGGAAGGTGCAACTCCTACCACAGATGGAATCTCTGCTTTCGGTGTATCCTCTTGTGCATAGCCAACGCGTAAAGAATGATGACCTGGATCAAAGACAAGGGCCCCTATTTCATCACCACCATACAGCATATTTCCGGCACTCATTTTGAGGACTATCGACTGCGTTTAACTTTTTCTTCAGTCCCTATAATTTTTTTCCAAAAGAAAACTACGGCGTTTATTAAAAATTACCAAAATTGGCTTGGCGTCTTGCTTCTTATGACATTTGGCACTTTGACATATATCAGTGCTGCCAAGTTAGAAATGTCATGCGCAGTTTCTTAACGGGCGGTCTTCAACTGCTTCTAATTGTCGCTTGTTTTCTGCTTCTTGTCGTCGCAAGCGAGAGAGAGATTTGTTCACTGGGCATTATGAAAGCATACTTTTTCATTTGCAACATAACGTAGAGCAAGAAGATTCCTGCTTGCTATTCAATCTCCAAACCCACTCATATTGTCGGTATATATTAATTAATTTAAAAAGATCAGTAACGCGACACTCGATTTTATCAATATATCTTTTTTGTGCTATAACCCGACAACTCGAAACGCAATTTATGACTGCGTTCAATAGCAATTTTGAAGCAAATTGCCAATGAAGACAGTAAATTGAAAGATGTTAGCAATTTATATTTTGAAATATTTTAAGTTATCAATTGCCAACACATTGCTGGCAATCAACTGTCAAAGTGATGCTTTGACAGCTAAATTTTCATTTGCACGAAAAGTTCGTGGCGGCAACATCATTGGTATAATAATATGAAAGCAAATATTTAGTTGTTTCCTATTGGATTATCTATTAGTATGTACTTAGAATGGAAATATGACGTCTTCTGTAATACTGAAGGATATTTACGCTTTGATGCATCGAACGTTCTTCTCTGACGCCATCTTACAAATAATTATGTTAAGATATCAAATTGCCCACACACAAAACCTTGCAATTAAATTGCCGTAATTAACTGTCAAAATGATTGTCTGGCGTTTGCGTGTCGAGTTGTCGGGTAAGGGCCTATGATAAACGATGTTGCCACAATGAGAGATGCTACGAAATGCGAAAATAGCTTTTAAGCTACAAAAATGACAGTTAAAAGCAAGCGAGCGCTCGTTCACCGATCAGTTTGTGAGACGAAGCATACTTTCTACTTTCAACGGTCGTTACGTGCGACATGTCGCTTGCTTCTGGAAGTAAGCGAGAATGAAAGCAGGTGAAATTCCGCAACTAAGAAAAAGTTTCAAATATTTCACAACAAACGATTCTAATTTGATTAAAACAAAAATTGAATAGCCTCTGCATCGATTGGTATTTATGTACTTTTATTTAAGTTCTAGTTCGTGAAAGATTGGTGTGTGTTATTTCATTAATTTGTAGAAGGAAAGAATTTTGATGTGGCATCCCTGCTTTGTGCTGAATAAGTGATAGCAGCTGAATTTTCTCCACGGAAACGGAAGCAAATTGATTGAAATATATTGAAGATTTTAGTTCCCCTACGGTGGAAGAAAACGCTGCAATTAAAAATTACTGCAATGTCGCGCGCAAAATAATCAAGGCTAAAATATTGCATTTCCAATCATACAGGTGAGTGTATTACATTTCCAAATATATATGTATGTAGGTGAGCACAAGCTGCTAGCCATCGCTCTTAAACATATCCAGTCGTGCTTCTACGGATACAATTTGGTCGTTCAAATATTGATACATCACAACCAGTGATATTATGATACCCAAGAGTATATTTGCCTTAAACATGTAATTATTAAATAGAAGAATTTTTTTTAAACTTCAATGTCTTACCAACACCAAGTTTGCAGTGCTTACATCCGCAACATCGAACAGTCTCAACCTAAGTTCAAACGCTAACACATTTCGCATGCCCTTCAATGCAGCACGAGCGCGCTTTTCCATAAAGATTTTGGACTTCAGTGCCACTTGAACGCGTGCAAGTATTTGATATTTCTATATATGCAAAACAAAATTCTATTTTGAAATTCAATCAAATGATTTTGCCAATAACTCACAATTTTATTGTAACAGCCCGTGCTAATGCATAAACACAAGTAATCCCAGAAGATTAACACGTAAATGGCCAAGTTTGCAGCGTAGAATATGCGCTTCCAAGCAACAGAGAAAAGTAAATACCAACTAGTTTCGAAGTATATAAGCGTATAAACACCTGCCAGTAGGCATGAACCGTTCATCACTAACAAAAGCATTAGTTCTTTGTTCAATCCGACACTGACAAGTTGTAACGCGTTAGCTATCTGCTTAAACCGCTTATAGTGCTCCTCTAACTGTTTGTGGACATCATTTGATGCCATATTCATGCAAGTATTTATTACATTAATACCAATTTCCATCCCAATCTTGTCATCCGCACCGATCATAACATCTAATCCTGTTTTTAACTGTCTTAACTCATCGCGCAGCAACCAGCAATTGAGTGTGTATAGCTTTAAAGCTCCAGCTAAAGCAAAGTGTGGTATTAATAGTCCAAAACTTATGAAAATATTATCCCAAGGCGGCATTTTGAATTCCATTTCAAAAGTAATGTATAAAGCAAAACAAAGTGCTATTAGAAATGTTGAGAAGATCAAGAAATAGGCGAACGCCTCGGCTATGCTAAATTTACGTTCCAGTGTCCGTGCGGAAAGGCGTGATAAAGTATCGCAAGCGCGTCCTACATCAGCCATTGTAAATAGCCGGAATATGTAGACCTTTAAACCCAACAGTATTTGGGCTCGTATCAGATGCCAAAAAAATGGTGACACTTCGTGGAAAATATTTAGCAGCGGCGATTGTGCAAAGTGCTGATTAACGCATATGATATAGAAAAGTGTCAGGACTAAGTAATTCACAACACCCCAGAGGGATAAACGATAACGATGTGTGCCTGGTTCAAAGCGGTGCAGCTGAAACCCGCTGAGTAGCAAAAAATAATTACTTATGCGTAAAATCCGTGACCAATTCATTTTGTTGAAAGTGTAAAAATAGAATGAACGCTGGCTTACAAAAATATATATTAACGAATTCGTAAAAAAATACACATACATACATACATATTTATATGATGTTTTTCGATTT
This sequence comes from Philophylla caesio, assembly GCA_963971545.1. Classification (NCBI taxonomy): domain Eukaryota; kingdom Metazoa; phylum Arthropoda; class Insecta; order Diptera; family Tephritidae; genus Philophylla; species Philophylla caesio. Next base: position 93,861,900 of record OZ020606.1, on the reverse strand, counting down.
TTATCTGTGCACACACCGTTAAATTAGTCTAAAATATAAACACACATTTAAGCATTTTGTCTGTCCATAAAATGACTGCGGTGATGAATTTCAATCATTGATTTTGGTCCAAAATATATATTTCTTTTGAAATAACAAATAACTGACAATATTGCACGAAGAGAACTAAAAAAGCGTAATAAACCAGCTCATGAACCCAAGAGAATAACTTTGAAATTAACTTTTAGGAAATTGACAACAAATCCCAATTTCTGTTCGATTGCAAAAAGAGATACCAGTTTTTATAGAATATCAAAAGGTTTCCACCTACCGATAACGGATGGATAAATGTGTATCGTTTTACGCGGTTTTCAAAAATTTTCGTAAACAAAAAATTTTTAAAGTTATTATATTTTATTACCTAAAAAAGTTCGATTTTTCGCAAATTTATATTTAACTTGTCAATGTATTAAAATAACGAATGTAAAAAATAAAAAAAAAATAAAAATATTTCTAATTCGTGTGTGAACTCTCGAATTCTTGAATAAGCTTAAGTCGATGCTCAAAGCAAAGTTTAAATGCATCTCTATAAACAATTTAAAAAATTTCATTTGATAAAATTGTATTGCTCTACTTATATTGCAGCTTAAATATTTCCATGATGCAAAACTTGTACGTTTCAATTGTAGATACAAAAAAAATTTGAGATTGGAATTATTAGGTCCATCCATTTGTGGAAGAATATAAAGGCGAACACCATAAATGGTAGAAGAAGCTCGGCCAAACACTAAGCTATAAAGTGTAAGTGCCAAATTATTATTATTATATTAGATGTACGAGTATGTAAAAGTAAGTATTTGCAATGCCTTAAAGTTTATGATTCTCTTTACTGCGTCTTTGGAGTGCATTGATACACTTTTGACACCTTTTGTCAGCTTCTTATGCATGCATTTGAACTTAGTTACGCGTGCACATAAATAGTATATACTAATATTTATAGTATGTACATATGTATGTATGTACAATATTGCAAATTATATGTGAATGAATTTCATAGAGAATCTGATAAGCGACGTGCTCTTAAAAAATATTGCACCGATCGCAATTCGAATGCGCTCATTCCCCTCAAACCATTTAGCAATTACAGCAGATGACAATAAAGAATTGCTTTCAACAGATACAAGCGAATATATGTACATATTTATATGTATGCAAATATATGTGATGTGAAATTTAGCTAGTAAGCAATATACTCACACGTTCCGATACCTTTTTTAATAAGCTTTATAAATATTTTTAATCGGCAAATCGTCACCTGTATTGCAAACGGACGTAACTAAAAAAATTCAACATTTTCTTTTAGTTTGAATGTGATGCATTCCATCGAATAACAAGTGCAAGTTATGTTGTTGTTGTTGTATCAGCATAAAACCTGCTGAAGTGACAGTCCTTGGCCATACATAAATCCGGGTCGTACCAGTTTCGTAGACCCGAACGTTGTGGGAACGTGTATCATATGAAGGAAAATAAATTTTCCGACACAAATGTATTCCGCTTTTGCAATATAGACGAAGAATGTATAACATAAGCATGTTTAGCTCTCTCAAACATTAAATATAAATTTTCTAAATGTATCTTAACATTTGAATGGTTCAAACGAAATGAAGTCGGAATTTTATTTTAAATAATAAAAAAGAAATAGTCAATCGTTAAACTCTGTTTTTCTTCAGGCACTTTTAAGCTATTACATATGTATATCCAACTGTTTACTTAACCATTTATTTGTGAATTCCCGAGTCAAATGAGCGCTTTGAGCGACCTCTAAATAAATTTGATGCTAAAAAACAAAGACATTTGTTCGGGGGAGAGAACATTCCAAATTTTCGATTTCACTTGTTTTGGAACCACCCAAAAGCGAACACTTGAAAAATAGTTAATACTAAATAAACCATTGTTTATTATTACTCCTGAATAGAAACAGAATTTAATATTTAAAAATATTTTAAGAATTCAATGTCGTTTCTATTTAAAATATTTATACAAGTAATTTTAATCCACGGCCTTCCTAGAGGGTGAAAACACTAACATTTAAATTTTTTTGCTTCCTTACCCCAAAAGATTATGATTCATTAATAAAAGGTTTGCTCAATAGGCAGCTAGCTCCCTCACTCTTTGTCAAACGGCTCCCAAAACAAGGCGATGTGTTGTCAACTCTTCAAAAATGCGTGAAAATTGGAGAAAAAAACAAATTTTATAAAACAAAAATTTTTTACAAATTGGCTGACATTTCCTTTTCTAAATGTGGGAATTCGTGTAAGTTTTTCAATAAATAGATTTTATTCGAATATATAAATAATTACTAATAAATATATATTACACTAATTTGCAGTGTACTTTATCTCAGCGTTCTTGTTTACCCTACCAGCATACACACAGGCGTAAGTTGAATCAAAAAAATTGGTTAATAAACGAATATTTAAAAAGTGAATATTTATGCTTGCAGATTTTTGCAACGATTTTTACTTCGGCTTTTAAAGTGCATCCGCAACCGTTCTGTCCTTTGCAGCTTATATCCGCATCGGTATGTTCTTTGATGTATTCATAAAATTAGTTTTTGTAAATTTATTCATACATTTAGTTATTAGTTAAACAATAAAGTTAATAGAAAACAACAACAGATACTCTTTTAAATTTAGTTTTACACGCCCAAAAATGCTCCGGTTGGTTTGCGCTTTGAGTGGTAGGTAGGGAAACTAATTTAGCTTTATTACTAATTTCGTACATCAAGAATGCCATAAGCAAATTGCAAATTGTGCCATAAAACATGGTCCCAAGAAAATATCAAAATGTTCTATGTTCCGCAAGACGAAGAAAAATGAAAAAAAATGGTCTGAATCCTGCGGTGTCGAATTGTACCCGCCTTCCAAAATTTGCTCGTTACATTTCTCTCCAGCGGATTTTGTATCTGGTTCAGATATGAAGAAAATGAAATTATCCCAATGGCCCGTTGCCATTGAAGTTATTTGCGATTGGAATGAAGTAAATAACAATCATTCCAAATTCGTCGATTTTTGAACCCAAACCGAGTAAATACTTTTAAAGATAATGTTATTAAAAAGCATTTGTTAAATAAACTTTGTGCTCTAGAATCTATGAAGATTGTCGAGTGGAATGGATATCCATTACCTCGTGAATCGACAATTGGAAGATGGTTGCAAAATGTTAAACAAATAATTCATTATTTTAAATACACCGTTAACACGATATTCTTAAATTTTATATTTTAACCTCAGTCAAAAGATTTTTCATTGAATTGTTTTGTACGTTTTTCATCGTTTTCACGTTGTTCATTGTGTATTCTGTGTATTGTTTAAATAAAAGATTTAAGATGTATTTTGGATGATATATATTTGAATGGCATAGGAATTTTTTGTTAGATAACACAAAAGTTTCGTACTAGTGATACTTTTATTTCTTGCTAACAATTTTATAAAAAGGATTTTGTTTTTACCCTTACTCCATCTCACTTAAATGCAACCTTTAACTTGGGATATCAAAACGCTGCTGTCATTAGTGAGCAAACCTTTATAATTGCATCATGCCAAAAGTTCAATTCTAAATGCTTTTTTAAAAATTATATATATTTACATACATATGTAGAAATATACATCACATATTTAAAAATTGTATCAAAACTTTTTAGTTTTTTAACACATTTATATAGTACATGCATGTGTACATCTGTGTGCACAAAAACAATAGCGCTTTATATTAATAAATACTTACAATTTGTGATTGTTTTATTTTACTTTTCCTAGTTTTCGACGAAAATACAGTAAACTCGCTAAGCGAATCCCTAAAAGGCCCTTCGACTTTTTCTCAGGTAGCTTTAAAAATATATGTATCTACCTTTTAAATACATTTTTGTATGAACAAAACTACGGTAATTCCTACACGTGAAATTTTCACAATATTGTACTAAAAATAAATGAACAAACTAACACTTCTGAGAAAAAAATTCAAAATCTAGTTATATAAAATATTGTTGAATTTTTTTTTAGTTTTCTACAAGGTTTAAACTTAGATTTATATTAGAGTTTATGTTAGAGAATGAAGTGAATGTTAATTGAAAATTCTTAAAAATAATACACTGTTTGTGGCACACACATATACATATGTACATTTATATAAATCTGTTTTTACCAGAGCTCGAAAATAACCCATTGAAAATGTTCCAAAATAACTGTTATTATTTGAGAGAAAAAATAACGCACAAAACAGAACAGTGTTTTATTTTTTGTAGGTGAGTGCTTTTGCTCAGTGAAAAACATTATTTTTTATATAATTTCTGTAACTGTTGGTTTGGGACACTTATCGCAGTGAAAAAAAGTGATATTTGGTAACATACAAAATTTTTACATATGTTTTTTTTTGTTTTCACGGAAACAACGCGTACAGAAAACAGCCCACAGGCTACATGCTGTCCATTGTACTGTATTCATGTTCGTTTTAATCTGTTTTAAATCTGCAGGATTTACAAATAAATCTTAGTAGATTTTGGGGTGTCTCTCAACACGTCGCGACCAAATGCCTCATACCTAGTTCTTGCAAAGGCGGGGCAGAAGCACAGAAAGTGCTCCGCCGTCTCTTCCTCTTCAAAACAGGATGGGCATATGGGGTTGTCATGTACGCCTATCATTGTCAGGTGTCTATGCGACGTGAAGTGACCGGTCAGCAGTCCAACAAGTTGCCTGCATTCTCGCCTGTTAAGCGAGTGCAAGTGTTTTGATAGTCCTTCTGAGATTGAAGGCAACATGAGTTTTGCCCATCTGCAAACTCTCGACGCCTCCCAGTCATTGCTGAGCGAAGTATTCACCCCGTTTCTGATGGTGGCATCGATGGCCGAAGGTGGGAGTGCTGTAGCTGGTTGTTGGCCGAGGAACACCTGATCCGAGCCAATTCTGGCCAAATGGTGTTGTTATGTTACTGGTATACTATTTTTGCTTTAGTGCTTGTTATTATTGTTAGATATTAGGGGAGACGATCTCCGAAAAACTTGAAAATATATACACAGACATTGCAAATTTCGCGTGGTCTATAGTCGTTTACCCCTAAATAGCAACATATTCGATTTTTTTGAAAACTTGAAATATGAAACTCCACATTTAGTTGAATTAGCGCTAGTTGTTTTGCCGTACCAGCGACTCTGGTGTCTGTAGGAAGAGCATTTTCAGCACTTAACTTTATTTTAAGTGAGAGACGGTACAAATTAAATACGGAAACAATAAATTCATTATTGGTAGTTAAACTAAATTCTTAAAATTATTGCAGTCGCGTGATTTAAATTTTTGCAAAAATGTGAATATTTAAATGTAAAATGTGTGTAAATTCACAATTTATGTTCAATATATTTAAAAAAATATTAAGTTTGTTTCTTAAGTCGTTACACATTATCGCACATTTTTATGTACATACATATGTATGTACTTATATGTAACCATGAAGAGAAATTATTTTATTTTTTGACTAAAACTAACTCGAAAATGTACTAAAATATAATAACAACCAAAGTGTCTTTTTCCAATAGAAATTTCAGTAGTTGAAAAATAACTTGCAGTAGAAATGATCCTACAGATAGATTTTGTACGGTGAGAAATTCGTTTTTCTTGATACTTTTGTGTTTGTGTTAGTAAAAAATACTTTGAAAATAAGTGGAGAGGGTTATTTTCGATCTCTGGTTTTTACATGTGTGTTAGGATATTAAATCCCGAAGCATTTAAACAATCACGGGATTTCAGTATGTGAAAAATTCTAATTCCGGGATGTTCGTGACTTACTGAAAGACCTGCAAAAATAAATATAATCAATAAGACCAACGGCATATTTTTAACAAATAATTTCCCATACATACTAGTTTTGCTTCGCATGTTACTTCATGTTATTTTTTAGAAATACTTTCTTGCACCAAAGCATGACTTCACTTCACTTTGAATCGAAATTGTCATATTCTGCATATCTTGTTTTTCGTGTCCAATGCATTTGAATTATTATTTTTTTTTTCAATTTAACTTTCACTCGGCTTCTATTGACAGGCTATAAGTAAATAAATCGGTAAAAACATCTGGTACCTACGGTTGTATAGGCGAGATTTCGGAACATGGAAAGTGTCCGGGATTACGGAACTGCTATTCCTTAAACTTAACCTGAATAGGCTATAATTTAAAAAACCAAACTTGAAAGTTTGCTAAAAAAAAATTGTGATAACTCTATTCCAAAATGTTTAAATATATTTTGTAATTTATCTAAATGAGAATTAAAAAAAAATGTTTGAATAAAGAAATAATTAACTGTGCAGATTTTTAAATACAAATCACGACTATTATTTTGACACTCACTGTAAATTTTGCATGTTTAATAAGTCGTGTGTAAAATTCTCAGACAGTATTTTCCTTGTTTTCTAGATTACTCTGAGCTGTCGGCAATTGATTTTTTATATTTTTTTGGTGAATAGCTGAAAGTAAAATTTATTTTTGGCAGCAAAGTTGACAACTCAAAATGTTATTTGAACTTTATCTTTTTCTATTTCTAGTAAGTATCTACTGATGATATTTATCTACCTTGAAATTCAACACTTATTTTTACAAATACCATTTTTATATTCGCGTTGTAAATGAGCTCACTGACGTTTTACTACCTACATAACATACATAGCATACATAGTACATACCTACATTTATAGTCATTTAGGAAAGTGCTCGCTGCATATTCAATATTTATACATACATATTAAGTACATATGTATGTATGTATGTGTTAATATTTTAGACCCTATATGTATGTACAAATCTAAATGTAAATAAAAGCAGAAATAGGTTTCCTTAATTATGTTGATTCAGTCTGGTTTTTTCATAAACGATCGCCAACGTTGAGGGTCAAAGTCCACTTTAAACATGTAAAAGCAAAAAACAACAACAACGACACCAATATTTAATGTGTATTGGTAGATGTGTGTAATTATCTATGTATATATGTATATATAAACATACATACATACATAGGTGTCATACATATTTACGAAATAAATTATTTTCAAAACCATTGTCAGGCATATATTCTCGTTGCATCTACTCGTGAATATAAACAGAGAGCGGAAAATGTGCCAAGTGAAGAAATAACTGAGAGTTATTGTTCCAAGTGATCAAACATGCAAATGTATGTATGCTCAATAAAGCGCAGTGGATTAGAAAAAAATCACTCTATAAAAATTTGACGAAAATTAACTCGGAGAGGTAGGAATTTAATGCAAGCAATGGTTTTCGACTCTTTCTCTTTCTCTCTCACTCTCTCTCACTAATTAAAGTTGCAGATTTCGAAGTAAAACTAAAAATATTGCAAACAAATTAAATTTCCATATTTCAATAGCATTTTTTAGATGTTTGCTATGTACAGTCAACTTAGAAATTAGAAAAAGTTAGCTAAGAAGGATTTTTTATTAAGTACAATTAAAAGCGTTTGGTTGTTGAACCACAACCAACACTATACTTAAACATTAATTAAGTCTCCGATCGGAACTGGGTTCTTATTTACTGTTTCGAACAGGTGAACTGGGATGGGAACCACTCGACTTATAATAACGTAACCTCGCTTTACAAGTAAAATCAGTAAACATTTCGATATTCCGACAAGAGTGCACCACTCTACTCTGTTCATCTAATCTCAAAATGGCAAAGATACGTGACTTGCGAATATATCGGGGAATTCCTCATTCGGGCCTGGCACAAGGTTTGCTCTGGGACAAGCATCTACCATGTAGAGAAGCATACTACTATTTCTCACAAAAATTATTAAAAAACAATTCAATGTTAATTGGAAAATAACCTTTTTGGCCGAGATTCGATACCCGAACTGAGCGGCGTAAAGAGTTTTAGCACGCACCGCTACACATTCGGCCAAAGCGTCCGCAAACAAGCGAAGTCAATCTTAGAACAACTTAAAAATAATAATATCGCAAAGCTGAAAAAATGTTATCTTCTCTAAATAATTATTTATAAATAAGTATGTACATATGTATGTATGTATATATATTAAAGTTTTCGGAAAAAATGTATGAATACGTGGTTAGTGAAATGAGGCAACTTCAAGAACGATAATAAAATAAACTTATCTTCTACAACAACCCACAAAAAACAATTCCTATAAAATGTTCCCATGTTTTGCTTCAAATGATTTTTTTCCGCTTTGGAAGGTAATTTTTTACTACACTCCTTTTTAAATATACTTAATAGTCAAGAACGATAGAATACAAGATTGCGCCTTCCCGACGAAAAATGATGTGAAGCAAAATGCGTGCAACGTCACCAACACGGTTTTTCTGAGAATCGAAAGAAATTGTAAACAAAAATGTGAGGTTAGGTTCTGCTAGGATTTCTAAATTTTAAAGTATTTACCAATTTCGGCACTTTATGCAACATATTTATATTCAAATAACTTCATTTATGCACTGTGCTTGATTGGATGCTTTGAAAAAAACTGCATTGCAGCATTAGGAGACACAAGAAGCTTAACTTGCTACCAAGTGCGCACAGCTACACTTTCACATCACTTTTGGCGAGTTTTATAGCCCCGTATCATTGAGAGACTTTGTGATTTAATACTTAACACTGCGCACTTCATGTTTAATAACTTTATTTTAAATAAAATTGCTTTTAAGCATTGAATTTAAGTACAAACAATTGTATGCTTACATACATACAAACAAAACTAACCGGGTTCGTGACGTAGCATACACAGCTGATTCTGTCAAATTTGCTGAGAGCGAATAGCGGTTTGCGGAAGGCGCAACCTCTGTATTTTCTAGATCGTGCTTAATAGTTACGTTCATTATCGTATTTTCACGATTTTGTCCTACAGTATTCCTTTTCTCTCTTCAACTCACCGATCGTTCGATCGTATTCCGTTGTTTCGTTGACATGCCTCCTTCCCAAGTGCCCACTTTTTTAAACGTGTGTGTATATATGTATGTACGTATGCATATATATATTTAACTACTTCACGAAGATATTTACATATGTTATGTATATATGTATAGGTCATAAAATATTATCATATGTTTCCATATACATTCATATACATACATACATATATGGACTTGTAACTACCCAGCAGCAAAATAAATCACAAATGAAAACAGGTAAACGAGTTGGTAATAGGTTGCGAGGCAAGAAAAGAAGGAAATGTCGTTGTAAAATCGTTGTTGTTATTTTCAACAAATATGTGAATTGAATTTGTCCGCACGACTGATCGATTTATATGTATGTCCAGGTATGTATGTATGTGAGTCGATAAAGCGCCTAACTGATCGTTACAAATTTCTGGGTAAGCGAGTTGTTCAGGTATGAATTTCCTAGGATATCGCTTTGTTAAAATTCAGCGATGAATTCAGCGTAAGACCCTCACTTTTGCTCTTACGAACTCATTTACTAACTCTTACCTTTTGTTACTGGGTACGTATGTATGTATGTACGTATGCACATTTGTACGTATGTATTAATGTATGTATTACGCCTATGCATGCGAATTAAATTAGCAGTCAAATGGACAACAGCTTCAATAATATACATTTATTATTGTAAATATAAAGAAGTGAGTGCTTCGCAGTGAATATGCATATCGGGTTTTCTGCATAATCAACCGTACTTTGCGGCATTTTAATTTATTTGTAGCCAAATTAAAAACAATTTAACAAACTGAAAACTTGATCAAAACAAAATCGAAAATAAAATACAAAATTTTAAAAGAAACTACAAAGTTTCGACAAAAAAACAAAAAAAAAACCATAATAAAATGAGCGCCAATGGAATTGAGTAGCAATTGCGGCGCTTGGAAGTGAGTATTTAAAGTGAACAATGGCCACTAACTATAAAAGCACCAGACGCGCCATGCGAACAAGCAGTTGTGGCGGTGAATGAGTAGGCGAGCGCACAAAGAAGACTTAAAAAAAAAAATAGTAATAATAACAAAAGAAAACGAAAAACAACCAATAAATTGGAAAATTTAAAAACACGGTACGCGGCTAAGATTTATTCCTAAATAAATAATAAATGAACTGTAAAAAGTATTCTTTATCAGTGAAAAGCGTTGTACAATTATTGAAAAAAGGTGATTGCTTTATTGATTTGATATAGCGTTAAATGATTACTATGTTTATGATGTATTGTGTTCGTTTTAGATAAGGGAGTAGAAAAGAAAAAAAAATATATTGTGTAATATTGGCCTAAAATTAATTGAATATATAGAAGTACTACTAAGAATTACTGAAATAGAGTTTTGCAAATGTGTTTTCTTTTTTTAATTTTTGGAATATTTATATCGCGAAATACCAAAAAAAAAAATATTTAGCTTACATACATACTAACATATGTATGTACATACATACATACATACATATGCGGTAGTGTAGCGAGCGAACCATTAAGCTACCACAAACCCCGTGCTCAAAACAGGTTGCTCGGAATCTCGTCCATTCCGACAGCTAAAGAATCCAGTGATGGCGATGCTCGGAACCCCGTCCGTTCCGACATTCCCCAAAATGAGAAACTCTCTATCAGGCTGCTCGGAATCTCGTCCACTCCGACAGCCCCCCAGATAGATAGGGAGGGTGCTGCTCGGAACCTCGTCCGTTCTGACAGCCCTTTAAAAATATAAGTGTCCGATTAAAAATACAGCAACTGTATAGACTTGTCGTCCAGACAATAATCAATCAACAAACTAGTGCTTTCGGGTATTCATCCCTAGACGAAGCCTATCAGCGAGGCTGCTCGGAACCTCGTCCGTTCCGACGGTCGCACTTATTCAAAGCAACGGCGAATAAATACTCTGCCATACTAAATGATCTTTATGAAGTCTGCGGCAAGATAAATAGATGCAGGAACTATGGAGTCAAATCAAAATATGGAAAACTATCTGTGATGTAATTGCAGAAGCAATGAAGAGGTTAAGAACTCTCACCAGACAACAGCGTAGCAGCGGCGACTAACCGCCTTTCCCCCCATGATGTAATGCTTGACGGCAGTCCCAAGGGGAGAGGAATTCGACGAAAACAGGTTTATCCTGGTTTCAAAGGGCCACTTGAGGGTAGTGTGCTACCACAACGCCCCTGAAAAAAAACAAAAATCAAAAAAATGCGGTAGTGATTTGCAACCAAATTCAAAATGATATTTTTGTATTTTTAAGAGTTTTCAATTAAAATACAGTGCATTCTATAACAAAACCATAAAGTTCCAAGTCAAACTTTATAGAAAAATACTTTTTCAATAGTGAGAAGTTTGTTTTTCGTGCCTACACTTTTGTAGCGCTACAAGTTCCAAGTGACTAAAAATTAAAATTTTTTAATTTTTTTTGCAAATGAAATGAAATGAAAGCAAATGCGACAAAAGAGTTTGTAATTTGGATAATTTTTGCTTTTTTAATTTGGTACAAAGTTTGAAACTAGGTTCCCAATGTTATGACCACCATTTAACATACATATGTACTCGTATGTATGTATGTATTTATACTATTAATCTGTATAATATACTAAAAAAAATTACATATAAAAATGATATTTTACTTAATATTTGAAGTGCATGACATTCTCTTTTAAAGGAACACCCCTGTTAATTTGTTTACGACAGATAAATTGTTTTGAGCACTAAAACCGATTTATAAAATGTTTGCTTTCTGAATGCGACCAAAAAATTTATTTTGTTACCATTTATTTTAATAACGAATTTAAACTAATTTTTCTAGCTTGCAGTTTTGTAGTCCGTTTAATTTAAATATAATAAAGTTAAAGTGGATACAAACATTTCTAGATTTTTGAAAATTTTTTTGTTTTACTGAGACTTCCGCAATTACTTCCATATAAAGAAAATCGTGAAGAAGTAAAGCAGAATTGCAAAAAAGCGCCAGTAAAACAATATGCTCAAACAAATTCTAAAATTACTCGAAATTAAAAACAAAATTTGTTTAATTACCATGAATTTTGTTGAAGAACTATCTGTATTTTAATTAAAAATGATTGAAAAAGAAAATAAGGAAAAATAAGTCACTAAAAATGGTCTTTATATGGTGTATTTAAATAAATGCATTGTGGCTAGAATTAACAGCCCAATCACTGCTTCCGAATGAACTTCCATCGTGACAAAATCTCCCATAACGAATTCGGGAAAAATGCTGACATTTTTGTAGTTTGCGTTGCTAACTGTTACACTAAGTTCGAATGAGTGTTACCAACTCTTTACACGAAATTCAGCGGCTTTTTGTTTACTTTTTTGACAGCAGTTGAAAGAAAATGCATATATTTTCACAGGCAAAGTTTACAACATTTATTTAAATACAAGAAATAATTAAATGAGTTCCATGGTCGTAGCTTTTTTATTAAAGGGCGAGCGCGAAGCCCTAAATTGACGTTTCTAACCGGCAAGTCTTTTTTGTCGTTTCCTCTAAAGTATTAAATGTGTTTATGTGGTTACTTTCTTTTCTTGTTGCTCTGGGTTCAATTTTGTTTAGATATGGCCTCCGTTGTGCATAGCTTTTATGGTCTAACCAAACCTCTAAAATAAAGAGAATAACAAAAACAAAATATCGTTCTACTTTTTATAATAAAGCAACAAATTTAAAAAATATGAATAAATTTATATTTATGCCCTACAGCCATTGATAATCACTTCCTACATTGTTAATCTCTTCAGTGAAAAATATCCACTTAGTTTCTAGTACACTAGTATTTTTTTGTTCGTTTTAATTATTATTTTCACTTCTCTCGATAAGGGAAAGCGTTCGTAGATTATTCTCACGAATAAATGTCAAAATTGCATTTCACTCGGAATTCGTGATGGCAATTTCCCGAATTTCGAAACTTCGTAAGAATTTCGAGATCGGGACAGAATTGATGATAGCCGACGGAATTCATGATAAGACTTTAAGTATTTTTAGTCAATTTTTGTCAAATACATTCATATACTAATTTTATGTATGTATGTACATACAATAGCGCTTATTTTTTGAAATGTACGAATTCTCGCTTTCACGTCCTAAAAAAATGCGAAGTATTTAAGAAGCTTGAAGTCTTATTAACTTTTAGTAAAGGGTCACACCAACGTGGATATGCAACGTTTTGAGTTCGTCAAAGAAACGCAAGATTGCAAAAAAACATTCCCACTCATATCAATGAACTCGAGTACTCTTTGATCGGACACATTGACTTTCTAAATGTGTGAAAACTTCGAACTGATAACATTAAGAAAATATATATGCATACACCGTACCTATGTACATACATACATTCAAATTTATGTATATCTGTATACAATACATAGTATTTCAGAATTTAAACAGATTTAAAAGAGCATGTTACTGAACTGCGAGTATGACAATTTTTAAATGCCTATGGACTCTGAAACATAGTATTGTAAGGTCTTCAACCTTAACTGAATAAAATAAGGATGCGATTTTTACCTAAGCCAATAACGAAATTAAAAAGACACGAATACGAGTACAGATCGGTTGAAAACCATCGCATAGATAACAATCTGGTAAGAGTTTTTATTTAGCTCAATGGTTAGCACATTGCTTACCTAAAAAAGTGAATAACCGTCTGCTCTGAATTCCTGATAACAACAAATATAAACATGTTTGAGGCTTTTATTAAGGCACGCGAATTTATGCATACACATACACACATACAACAGGCCAGTGCTATCACACAATATGGACCCGCACATGATACGGACAGCGTGTAGAGATAAGCGATGTGTAAAATAAGACATATGTAAGTACATCATATTTGGAAACATATGCATTTATAAATCGCAAAAATTCCCAAATAAAATTGTGCGACGCAGAAATCAATTCACTTACACATTCAGCTGTTTAAATATTGATCTTATCATAAAAATGCTAAAAAATATAGTACACAAAAATTAAATAAAATGAAAAATCACCCAGCATACCTTTTTCATCGCGGAAGCCCGTCTTTTACTGGTATAGCAGGATATTGTTTTTTATTGTCCCGAGAGTGTTTTCTATTGCAAGAACTTCTTTGCCGTGGGACCAGTATTCCGTTATGTAAAATCAACTATTGTCTAACCCCCGAATTCAGTAAGCAGTCTCAGTCTCTAATAGAGACAAAAGTCACAACTTTAGATCAGTTGGCATTCATTACACAATTCTGCAAAAAAAAAATAATTTAGAGCTGTTTTGGTTTTTTTTTGTGTAATTCTTATATTTTTGGGTGTGCTGAATCCGAAAATAACTTTAATTTTCTCATACAACGTCACGTTTTCTGACAATGTATCTAAAAAAAATTTGTTTAATATTTTATATTTTATTTTAAGATGATAACTTGTTTAACGGTGTCTATGTTAAACAAGTTATCATCTTAAAATAAAATACAAAAGATTAAACAAATTTTTTAAATTTATAATTGCGTAACAAAACTAATTTATTTATGTAAAATACATTAATTAGTGAGCACAAAACACATTTCTTTTTCTCAGTGAGACGCCTTTTGGTACATTTTCGCTTGTGGGAAACATCGGGAAGGTCTCTTTGAAGCATCCAACATTAGTCTGCCATCATTGAAACGCTCCATCTTCCCTGGTATCTTTTTTCCATCTCCTTAATATCTTGGTGAAATCGTTCACCTTGCTCTTCACTCACGTCTCCTAAATTTTCTGGAAATTAGTCGAGGTGGGAATGAAGTAAATGTACTTTTAAACTCATAAAGCAACCTAAAGCTTAAAATGATTTTAATATTCTATTGACGATTTGTTTGTAGTTAGGATGTTTGTTATTGCCTAAAAATTTCTGACCTCTTTAAAGGCAATCCACCCTTCTCTTTGAGGATCCTTCATGGTTGTGATGAACAGTGGATCAGTCATAAGCCGTCTAATATCTGGTCCAACGAAAACACCTTCCTTCAACTTTGGCTCCGAGATGCCTGGAAACTTTGATATTAAGTATTTGAAGCAATTTCCATCTCTTGGAAGTGACTTTACAAATTGCTTCATCAATCCCAGCTTTATGTGAAGCGGTGATAGAAGAACTTTATGAGGAGGCACTATAGTTTCATGCAGGACATTCTTTTCGCCAACTTTAAGCTCCCTCGGAGAGCCAACACTTTTTGGTCCAGTGAGTTGTTCGGTCTCTACTATCCCATAGACAGAAAAAGCAAGGGAATTTGGTAAACCCAGATTGTTCTCTACAAAACAATGACGAGTTAACACGTAATTGTATCGCGCCACTATCTACACTATCGGAGAGCGCATATGTTTATGTTTGTTAATGCAGCTCAGACAGGGTGTTACTTATTTAGAACCTAATGATAGTTATGGTAAACATTTAAAAACAGTAATCAAAATAAAATTATACTTATTATTAATGCCTACAAGTTAGCCCAAAAACCCCTTTTTTATAATAAAATTTTGCGTTTTGTAAAATAACCTTACGTTCTGGAATTTTTTGAGTAATTTTTTTAAGTTTTCAGAACATCTAAATACATACAAATCAGTTGGAAATATCCAGACAGCATTTTTGTTGCAGACCTGTGTAATTTTCAAAATAAAGTCACTAAATAGTGACCTGGGGATGAGCAGGTCACAAAAAATTAAAATTCAAACAAAAAAAAAACGTGAAAGCGAGGAAAAGCAAAAATATCTAGCCCATTATGAGACTTGAGATGATACGAAGTTACTGAATTCGGGCATAAAACAGTTTCTGGAGGTTATGAGTTTATCGTTTTGAAGATTATAAAGAGACAAAATACCGCCAAAAGCACTTATACGAAGGTTGGCGCAGGGCATAGATACTCGCATACATAAAAGTATAGATACGAGTATAATTTATATAAATATGAGTGTAAACATATGTACAAAGAACATAAAGACATAAAGTGTCCAGAAAGGAAATATTTTTATATTGACGTTACAAGTTCAAAGAACTATATGAAAAGAAAGTTCCCACGAAATTAAAACGATTCGAATGGAAGCAGGAAAATTTGTATTCGACGATGGAGAAAAGACAATAAAAATTTAATTAGAGTCAAGTTTTATAATTGTTTTTATTATGTATACCCCATAAAAACGCATTTATAATAAATTTGCAATAATTTTATATATACATATATATGTACGTATATGTATGTACATACATACATATGTACATAGGTGCATATAAATGTATTTCTATGCTATTTTTGCAATATCAACATCAGAAGTTCAAAAGAAATTTATTTGAGGATATTATATTTTTACACACATACTCAGATTTTTTTCTTTCTTTTCCCAAACAAAAATTATTTGTTTTGCAAAAAAAAAAAAGAACGGAAACATTCAAAGCAAATTTCAATTAGCAGCTACTTAAATTAAATAAGATAGTAAAAAACAAAACTCAAATACTAAAAAACAAATAAATTAATCAAATATTGCTATCATTTTGCATTTGCAGGGGCTCGTCGTCTACAAAACTGAGAGAAAGAAACCTGAAAACTCGCATTAATAAAGAATACAGCGATAAATAATGGAGAACGTACGTACGTTTTTCTCTGGACAAAATAAAGATGGCACTTTGACAAATAATCAACGAAGCGGTGGACATAATTTATTTTCTGGTCGCATCACGCCGGTCGGCATGAGTGGCGGAATGCAAAACAATATCAGCCCCCATTTGGGTGGAGTGGACGCGAAAACACATCACGAAGTCAAACGGAAAGATAGCGACAGTTACTTTTATATAATGTAAGTACTTTTGTGGCACGTAATATTTGAGTTATTTGAAAGCATTTGGTATTAAGTTTATACATACGTATTAAGAATATATATTGTATATTTAAATAAGTATGTAATTTTATTTTTTGATGCGGTATGACTGAATTTTAAAGCGATCGAAATTGCACAGCGATAAGCTTTCGGAAGACGTATATGCATATGCCGCTTTGGTGGAGTTGGTAGCGGTGCGTGCTATAACTCGATATGCCGGTGAGTTCGAGGTTCGAATCTCAGTCAGGGCAAGCAAAATCTTAATCATAGAAAAGGGTTTTTCTAATAGCGGTCACCCCTCGGCAGGCAATGGCAAACCTCCGAGGGTATTTCTGCCATGAAAAAGCTTCTCATTGAATACATCTGCCGTTCGGAGTCGGCACAAAACAGTAGGTCCCTCCATTTGAGGTATAATATAAAGACGCACACGAAAAATGAAGTTTCCTCCTCTTCAAGACATAAATAGCATTCCATCGCTTTGGAGAGGCCATTGCTGTGCAATTGGAAGTTTAGATTATTAGGACTGGTCAGATAACCAGTAAGCAACTTAATTTTGGCTCTTTTTAACAGAGGGGTATCCAAATAATTTGACCAATCAGAGGCGCTCTACAAATCGGCAGTAATTACTGCATTATGAGTTTACCCACTCGGTGACTGTTTAGTTTCGAAGAGGAACAACTAAATCTTGTAAATAGTTCCAGTTCTATAAAGATTGACGAAAAGCTTATTCAAGCCAATACATCAAATAAATCGTTTTCTTTGATTCTGTGGTGTTCTGGTATCCAACCTAGTGTCACATGGCTTTTCGTTCCCAAGAGTTCAAGAATGTCATAACACTTTTCAATGAATCTGTAAAAGATGGGACGTTGTTATTCGCCTGGCCGTCAGACAATTCAACCTTTTCAACTTTATTCTGGCAAAAATTGAAATTGCTGGAATCTCGGCCTAAGAGAGAGGATCATGCAATGGAGAGTTTGGTGCCGGGTCCATAAACACCTATACCTGCTCTCCCTTTGAAGGATATCAGTATCTGCTTAAGTATTTTCATCACCTTCCTAAAATAAAAAGAAATTTCTGCTTAAAGCGTTCTAAATATATTTTCCAGATATTCCTTTTTAAATTAAATTAGATTCTATATACATATGTATATAAATGTTATGTTGGTTTGTGTACGCTTAAAAACTCAAAATGTTGTGGACCGATTGAGCTAAAATTCTAGCATGATATATAATCCGCATCAAGGATTGTTTTTTATCTATTTTTCGCATCAGTGACATATTCGCGATCGCGAAAAAACAGAAACCTTGGCATTTACAGAAGGCATTTACAACGAAGATACGACTGCTTTATTTTATGTGGATTTACATTGGTAATCCTCAGACGTATATATGTCCAATTAAACATTCCCAAACTACCCCTGGAAAAGAAAGGCATTTATTATCTCATAATGTTAATAATGAATGACGGAGTTGGGGGATCTTCTTATCGGATGCGCCAGGAGGAACTGGGAAAATATTCCTCATTAGATTGATTCTAGCAACGGTGCGATTAAAAAATTACAAAGCCTTAGCTTTTGCTTCGTCTGAAATAGCTGCGACATTGTTACCAGGTGGAAGAACGGCGCATTCAGCTTTAAAGTTGCCATTACACATGCAAATCATCGAGACTCCCACGTGCAATATTTCCAGAGCATGCGGTATGGGAAAAGTATTACAAAAATGTAAGCTCATTGTTTGGGATGAATGCCTTTAAAAAATCACTTGAAGATCTTAATCGATCGTTACCAGATTTGGGTAGAAACGTTCAACCATTCGGGAATGCTCTGTTGATATTGCTCGCAGAAGATTTTAGGCAAACATTGCCTGTAATTTCTCGATCGATACCAGCAGATAAAATAAATGCTAACTATGACGACACGTACGTACATTGCAGTTGACTACGAATATGCGTGTCTAGTTGCAGAATGATCCATCAGCTGAAGTATTCTCACGACAATTACTGGACATTGGAAACGAAGAGCTGCCAGTCGATGAGACGTCTAGACGAATATTATTTTCCGATCCATTTTATAATTTAGTAACACCGAAAGAAGAACTGATCTAAAAATTATTTCCTGATATTCAAATTAATCATAGAAATCACGATTGGCTCAGTGAATGAGCTATACTTGCCGCAAAGAATAAAGATGTCTATCAACTTACATAATAGTGTTATTTAATCCAGCATTCAAAGTGAAGAGATTACATATATGTAAGTCGATAGACACCGTTGTGGAAGCAGATGAAGTAGTTAATAATTTAACGGAATTTTTAAACTCACTTGATCTGCCAGGGATGCCACCACACATATTAAAATTGAAAATAAGAGGGTCAATTATCCTCTTGCAAAATATTAATCAGCCAAAACTCTGCAACAGCGCGTGACTTGCAGTTAAGAAATTAATGAATAACGTAGTGGAAGCGACGATTTTAACGGGACCTTTCAAAGGTGAAGATGTCCTCATTCCTCGAATACCCATGATCCCGACCGATACACCATTTTAATTTAAAATATTGCGATTCCCAATTAATGAAGTTCAAGGTCAATCTTTATAATTGTGTGGTTTAGATTTAGATGCGGATTGTTTTTCACATGGACAACTGTATGTTGCGTGTTCCCGAGTCGGCAAACCAGAAAGTCTTCATACCTACGCAGACAGTGGGAAAAAAAATTGTGTATATCCACAAGTATTGCAAAATTAAACTTATCTGAAATGTATTCTTTGTTTTGTTTCTCATTTCTTAACCATTCGATCACAATGTGCCCCAGCGTGGCAGGGTACAGCTAGTGTCTTATAGAAAAATAGCCTTTCATAATTTCCAATAAATTTTTTTGGTTTAAAATAGTAAACTTCTCGAGAAATAATACTTTCCTTAAATAACTGCCACAGTGACCAATTCTAGACATAATTTTGTTACATGACAGCGTTGCTTTTCGGCCTTCGATTTTAAACGACGCACTACGATTTAGATAAAATGCAAAAGCAGGATTTGTCCACGTCTTGTGATAATTGATCAATTGAATAATGTATACATCACTTTTACTCGTTGATTAATTATTTAAATAATAACATTTTGTTGAGTGAACGAATCGAGCTAAATGAAGCACACAAAGAAAAGTATCCCAGTAGCTATTTGTAAGATTGTTGAAGCGAAGAGGTAAGGCGCAAACTGTGTCTTTGACAGCAGCATTCATGGCTGAAAATTAACACGGCGATGTCCTAGCAAATGTAAGGCATCGGAATTTCGCTTACGCTAGCAGCCATGTATTCAAGTTGTAGCCTTACAGCTTCCCTTGCAGCAAGAAACCAAGTATTCAGGGGTCAAAGACACAGTTTGCGCCTTACCTCTTCGCTTGCTACGGTAAGGCAAGTTTTCAGGTGCCTTACTGCTTCCCTTACCCAGTATACAAAGAATTCATGGAAGCTTAATCTGCATTTGAAATAAATAAAAGTGCAATACTAATTTTTAATTTGGATTTTATTTAATAAAAAATACACTTCAAATGATAAACATTAGGTAATTCGCTATGATATTTATTTAAAACTTTTAATAAATTATTAAATGCTGTCCTTTTTATCCTATTGTCAACACTCCATTCTTTCAAGTCTTCATATATATTATTTTCCACTTCCACTTCATTTATTAAATGCCTTTCACAATCAACTTGATCATTATTAATGTTTTGATCCACATGCGCACTATTTGTTTCACACTCATTGTTTTCAAATAAAATGTTATTATTAAAGTTTTCATCAACATTATTTACATTTAAAATGTTTTCAACTTCGGTTTTAATTTTTCTTCGCATTTGCCGCGCACTTGCCATTTCTTACTAGCACTTGACAGAAATAAAATAAAAAGTACACATTTGCTGTACTTTACAAAAACAGAAGCCAAAACAAAACCGGTTTGTCATAAGCAGAGGCGCCATGCAGTAAGAATGTCTGGCTCTTGCATTTTATTGCTTTTGTTTTTGAGTTTTTTCGTTGTAAATTTGTCTTTGGCTACAATTTCTGTTCTTTTTGCGCCTTACCTGTTCACTTCTCATATTCAGGCCTGCTCAAAATAGCTACTGGGATGCATTTAATTTAATTTGAAAACATTTTGAAAATTCTCTAAAATGTTATACATATGTACATATACGGCAGCTGGGTTAATGGCAAATGGAATACTATGTATATACCAGTTTGTAAAGCTGTGCAAAAAACCAGTTACGAAAATAAGCCCATAACTGAATTCACGATAAGTATACGAAAATACATAGAAATTTATGTACATATGTATTTATGAATGTTTATACACAAATGGATACCAATGTCAGCTCAACTCAAGTGTTTTCAACTTTTTTCTACGTTCATTGTATCAATAAACCTAATTATAGTATACTATTTAACAATGTTGTCGCATGATAGGTACTAATTTTATTTAATGTTAATAACAAAAAGAACATTTTGTATTTGCCAAGACATGTGCGCAAGCGAATTTTGATACACCACCTTGAAAGGCAAACACACTACACTGGTTCGGCATGGTGAAGTGATATTCTTAAGAAAATAAAATAAAGAAACCGAGTTTAGATTGTTGAAAAGTTGTTTAGCAGGCAAACCTACGTTGAAGTTCCTACTAAATAAATAAATAAAAATATATTTGTGTACGTCAGTTTTTTTTATATTTTAGGTAATAAGTGCATTAGTAAAATTGTTGAAAATGTTTGGAATGTACATACACATATTGTACGAAATAAAAAGTTGATAAACGTCTTTAAATAAGTATCATCAAAAATATTTTCACGTATGTATGCAAAAATAATGCGTAAAAGTACACAGTCCCAATTTAAGGGGGCTTTTAATCGTGCGTATGAATAAATACAGATGCCTTCTTATACATAGAACGCCCTATGCTTTTACTAATGCAAATGTATATATGTATATATATACATACATACATCCGTATATGTAGGCATGGATTGGGCAATAACTGAAGACTGATTAATTTAAATGCGAAAAAATAAAAATACATTTCCATTCGTTACCCGAAATTGTTTGTAAGATCAATTAAAATTTATTCGTTAGTCAGAATTATTACCATAAAAAAATAACATTTGTGAATAGATTTTTATAAAATTAAATAATAATTAAATCCATCGCTAGTATGTATGTACACACATACAAATACTTGGGCCCTTACTCTGCAGTTCAAATCAAAATTGTTTTTTTTTTCGTAAGCGTAAGACTTTCATTGTTATCGTTTCAACTCGTAAAAATTGTCTATAGATTCGAACTAAGGAGTAATACCCTTGTGCTCAATTTGGAAATAATGGTACATTTTTTTATTCAAAGCATTTAAAAAGAAAATAATATAAAATCAGAAAGCAGGATAGTCGGCAATGTTATTTACGATGTTCAAACTTCTTAATTAACTAAATTTGTAATTTTACTGTCTAGGTGATTTTGGCCGGGGCGTATTTTCTTACTTTCGCTAACAGGCTCCATTTGGCTCCAATTGTAAAGTTCGTACAGCTCATCGTTCATTCACTATAGAAAAAGCTTAAGGCCCTTAAACCTTTATAATAATTTTTCTCTCGAAAACACCAAGATTTCTCCATCTTCCGTCTTTATCGTCCATGCTTCTGCGCCATGCAATGAAAAGGGTTAGATGAGAGACTTCTCCAACGTAGTTTTTGTTAGCCAACCGAGGGATTTACTTCTCAAACCGCCTACTCAGTACAAAGTAGCTTGGCTGTCAAGAGATATTCTCTGCGGGATTTCATTGGTGTTAATGCTGTTTCCTGAGTAAACGAAGTTTTTTTTTTTTTAAGTTAAGGAGATACTAAGTACCTTCGTTCAGCGGATGATGTCGCTTTTAAAAAATTATCTTATCCAACCTCAGGTTAAAGAAATCGCACGACAAATAATCAACTTCCTAGTTCCGATTTGAGTAGTTGGTGGTGGCGGGCTTGCATACTTTGTATTGCATTATGTCCACTTAACTACCGAGCAAGTGCCAACAAATCATTTTTATTTCCATAAGATTTGTAAAACAATAACTCAAATGGAAACTTCAAAATTGATAGGGTAATAGCACGATTTAGAAAATACAGAGGTTGCGCCTTCCGCAAACCGCTATTCGCTCTCATCAAATTTGACAGAATCAGCTGTTTATGCTACGTCACAAAACGCGGTTGGTTTTGTTTGTATGTTTGTTAGCATACAATTGTTTGTGCTTAAATTCAATGCTTAAAGTGATTTTATTAAAAATAAAGTTATTAAAGATGAAGTGCGCAGTGTTAAGTATTAAATTACAAAGTCTCTCAATGATACGGGGCTATAAAACGTGCTAAAAATGAAGTGAAGGTGTAGCTGCGCACTTGGTTGCAAGTTAAGCTTCTTGTGTCTTCTAATGGTGCACTGCAGTTTTTTTCAAAGCATCCAATGAAAGACAGAGCATAAATGAAGTTATTTGAATATAAATATGTTGCATAAAGTGCCGAAATTGGTAAAAACTTTAAAATTTACAAATCATAGGAGAACCTAACCTCACATTTTTCTTGCAATTTCTTCCGGTTCTCAGTCAATTCATGTTCATGACGTTGCACACATTTTGCTTCACATCATTTTTCGTCGGGAAGGCGCAATCTTGTATTCTATCGTTCTTGGGGTAAAAGGCGATTAAATATTGAGTCGTTGTACTCAAAACGTTTCTACTCACCATACTGATAATTTCAATCAACGTTCATTCAACTTTCTACAAATTCTACAAAGCATTACTAACATTTTGCGAATGGATATAAACCATGCCTTTATCTAAAAATTAAATACTTGTGCACAAGTACGCTCGGGTATAATAAAAATGTTTGTCCGATAACCTTCGAAAAATAAACAAAAACAATAAGTACATGCATAGTACATAGGTACATATGTGTGTATCTACTGTGTACGCACAACTCAGCCGCTGTACTCGAAACATATTTGACCCACTGTAGTGCTGCACGCACACTGTAGCGGTGAGAATGATCACGTCGATTGGCTTTTAACA
Source organism: Philophylla caesio (assembly GCA_963971545.1). Lineage (NCBI taxonomy): Eukaryota > Metazoa > Arthropoda > Insecta > Diptera > Tephritidae > Philophylla > Philophylla caesio. The sequence continues at coordinate 93,838,049 of OZ020606.1, read as the reverse complement.
AAATACCCATTGCATTGACGTGACCGTAAGAAATGCCTTTGCTAATCAACTACGTTCTCGAGACATTTTTTAGCTCACGATCAGTGTGTTAAAACTTCGTTTACATAAATACTTACATACATACATATGTATTTATATGCTTAAGTGGATATTTAAGTATTTATCATATAAATCGCAAAGCAAGTGTTCAAGTTGGTTAGTTTCTTCAAGTTGATTAGTTTGAAAACCGTAAAAAATGGCTAAATAAAATCTAAAACCAAATAAAAGTTATTTATTGTAAACGGTGAGTAGTGTGTTGCTAAGAATAGCTTTTTGCTGCAGGTTTCCTGCTGTCTGGAATCGTGCGCGTTATTTAGCACAGTCGTTAAATATCCAAACACACAAAAAAAGCCCTGAACAAAGAACGCAAAAATTAAATTATATACAAACATACAGACATATGTACATATATGTATGTATAAATAACACGACTTATGTATGTACATACAAACATAAATGCATTGGCGATGCGAGTAAATGTGATATGTATACTAAAAATAATTATCGGCATCGGTAGGCATATGTATAAAATCAAAACACCAAGGCGAATGCTAGTCATTTTCGGTTGCCGAACAGGTCCGCGTGTGTCAATGAGAAAGGCTCCTTGGTATACATATTTATTTAATTTAAGAATTTTTGCAGGCACATTTTTTTCAGCTTTGTAATATGTACATATGTACATGCTTAGCATTTTTTACCAAATTAAAAGAATTTTAACATTTCTCAATTATTTTTATTTTATTTTCAATTCCAGGTGGCGCTCCTAAAACATATCAAGTTTTGATTCAACTCCAATGCAACTTTTTATCTAAAGTTACCTGCATTCAATTTGCACAACACAGTACGAGTACACATAAATTAATTGTATGTGTTTTTTGTATGAAAATCTGTAAATTTTTAAGTTGCATACGATTTGATATGCTAGTGATATTAGTTTTAAAAAAATAATTTCCATAATTTGTAATTAACTGCTTACTTAATTTATATATGTAAAAGCTGATTGTAAGGAAAAGGTTACGGCAGTTTTTTGATTGTAACTGTCGTAAATCAAATAATTCATTCTCATGTACTACATTCAAATGGATCCACTTGATATATTGACTATATTGTGTTGGTTAACTTTTGCAATTTTATTCGGTCCCATTTTATTCTTCGTATGCATTTACTTACCTGAATTACCTGTTAGATATATAAAACGCATCCGATCATAATGAATGAAAATCATGTATTTATATATGTATGTAAGTTTATTTCTACAAATTTACACATATAATTAATTGTAAGCACCTGTTTTTTTTTAATAAATACTTAGTTTGTAATGTGTATTTTTATTGCAATAAATATTTATGGTAACAATTCAAATTTTTGACTTTTACTTACTTATCTTGGGGACAAAAATCTCAGCAACGTCCTGATATAGAACAAAACGGGAAACAAAAAATTTACCCGGCAATGAATTGTCAAAAAGAACAAAGTGAGAATGAAACTTTCAAGAATCATCTCAAGCTGAACAAAATGAGTAGAAAATTATCGTGAACGTTTTTAAGAAAACTCAAATGAGAACAAAAGGAACGTTCTCTTGAAGAAAAAGTTGAGAAAACTCTTAGAAACATTGTAAAAGAGAACGAAACTGAAAAAAACTTTCTCCGAACCTTTTGTGAAAAACTAAAGCGAGAACGAAATTTCGCAGTAACTAACGTTTTATATTCCTTGAACTTTGAAGAAACCGATGACTTCTATCGATTCAAATACTTCACAGCGAAATGCGTGTAATCATTTTAGGCGTCCGTAGGATGCCGGCTCCTTTCCTGTGTTTTTCAAAACTTTCCGATCGCCCATCGGAAGGTAATGGCAATCCTCCGATTGTATTGCGGCAAAGATTCTTATTAACGCCTTTCGCAGCTTGGTTCATTTGTGGAAATGTTACAAACTTGTTCTAAACAAGTAAAGAAGTGGCTAAGTTCGATCGAACTTTTTATACCCGGCGCACGCTTGCAGCTAAATTTTTAAATTAATTAAGTTTGGAAAATTACCGTTATATGGGAAGTCGATAAAGTAGTTCAAGACATACATATACATATGATCTCAAAGGTGGGCGACACTTTTCCAAAATTTTATATGGTCGGATTTCTTGCTGCAATACAACACTACATACTAAACTCAAGATATTTCCCTTCAACATTTATTGAAATGTTCGATTTTTAGTGTTTTCGAAAATTACCGTTATATAGAAGGTGAGCGTGGTTACGGTCAGATTTTGAAAATTAAATAGGCATAGTGTAATGCGTATATCAAATTTGAACAAAATCGGCAGGGTATTTCCAGAGATATATGTACATATGAACTCATAGGTGGGCGGTGTAACGCCCCCTGTACAACATTTTTATACAGTCGGATTTCCTGCTCGAATACAACACTACATACCAAATTTGAGCAAATTAGCTTCAATAGCTACTGAAATATAGCAATGTTTGTATTTAAGACAATTGCCGTTATATGGGAAGTGGGAGTGGTTATTGTCCGATTATAATACTCTTGTGCACAAGTGCGCGGGTATAAAAATGCTATTATAGTTAGTTAGTTATTTTAGTTTATTGCGTGATCAGTACCTTATATAAAAGGAAACAAAGAAGCGTGGCAACATAATTTCATGAGTCGGAAACTTTCCACCTCTCAGTCCATGGAATTCATTAGAAAACTTTCCTTCTCACTATGCATGACGGGAATGGGGATGATTTTCAAACAAAATTCATAACCTTAACACAGTGCGTTTAGCTGCCGACTCCCGCGGAAACCAAGAAGAAAGAAGTCTGTTGAGGAGATGTGGTGATATCTGAAATAGTACTATACATTTTTCCGCTTTGATAACTGTTGTTTTCACCTTATAATTTTTCCCAAAAACTAATCGCGCTTAAAGCTCATAAACAATTCAAAAAAAGTTCTTGCCATGAAAAAGCTTCTCATAAAATACATCTGCCGTTCGGAGTCGGCCCAAAACTGTAAGTCCCTACATTTGTCGTATAATGTAAAGACGCACACCACAAATACAAATGGTGGGCGAAGCTCGGCCAAACACTGAGCTATATAGTGTAAGCGCCAAATTAAAATATTATATATTTCACTTTCTGTTCCTATAATGGTATTTTCAAAAGAAAAAATCTTCTTTTATTATTTGGGGACGTGTATAGTTAAAGTTATTTAAATAAAAAGCAACACTATTAACGTTCGACGCATTAAAGACGAGAAATTTTAAACAAATAAATATGAAAATAACGGAATAAATAGATTGGTAGAATATTATTAAATTTATAGCAAGCTGCACAGAAAAGTAGAAGGCCCATACTTGCAATATAAACCATTTTATTTAGCATCAGGTGGACCCTCGACCATTCCTTATAACTCTTTCCTTCAAATCGTGATTCCCTATTATCAAAAAAAAGTCAATCAAAGTGTTAATGACTAGTTATTAAATAAAAACTAAAGATTCTAGCCAACCTTTTTTTATCTACTACTGTATGCACCGCCATTTTATGTAAATGTACGAGTATAAATCACTGTTTCTTCCTTTCATTAATTTGAAAATAATTTCTAAATAATTCAATAGAAGCTCTGGTTTTTTATATGTTTTTTTTTTACTTTTTTACGTGTTTTTATATATTTTATTAATTTTTCATATTTAATTTTTGTACGTACTTATGTTTGAAGGTGTTTACAGCGCAAAATCTAAGTAAAAAATTTTTGCAATAGTCAACCCTTTGGAACTAGCTGAGAAATGCTGAGTCGTCGCAGCAGTGAACGCCACACGGTACCAAATTTCGAACTCACTAAAGATTCAACAGACAACTTCGTAAAATGTATGCAGCAGAGCAACGTGGGCGTTCGTCCTGAAGACAAGGAATTACTCAATGCTTATAAGGTCTACCAAACCTCCTTGGCTACCAGAGCTCTACAGAGCGAACTCAGCAAAGCCTTATACGCGGACGCAATTATACATCCTCCTGGATTGGGGCCGTTATCATATTTATGTGCAAAAGCATTGTCTAAAACTTACGAACCCAATAAACTTGCTGATATAGTCTCAGACGATTCATTCGTCAGGCGAACTTACTTCGATACGTTGGATATCGATCTGCCATTGGAGAAGTGTTATTATATTGACGATGAGAAATATTGGTATCGTTTTGTTTCGGCTCGGCATAAAGATACAAGCTTACAGATGAAGAAATTAAATTGGAAAAATATAGGAATCACTATGAAGTTCGAAAAATTCCTGCAACAATTACCAGCTGAATATGCGGACGATGAAGCAATGCGCGTGCTAGCCGAGAAAATAAATACCTTCGTGATGGATCTACATATTGAACACTTGCAGACCGTACACGAAACGACATTACTACGTCATCTTAAGGAAGATGATCTCGGTTCCACATCATCAACCGAGTCCTCATCGTACATGCCAAGTAGTTCGGTTAGTGAAGCTGTAGTAGAAGAGGAAGACTTGATCGGAGAAGAAAGCTATGATAGCAGTAGTGGGTCAAGCAAAAATGAATGGAAATATGCTTCCAACAAATCACAACTGCCAAAAATCAGCAGCGTAATAAGCGCTGTGAGCGGAGCTAGCGCAGTTAGTGTAGTTACTACTTGGAGCTATCGATTGAAATCAATTGATGCCACGGGTTCATGGTATGACGACCGTAGAGCTTTATGTGAGAAAGAAATTCGAAAAGAGAAAAAGGAAGCGCAACGTGCTAAAAAGAAAAAACGACAACAACGTAGAGAACGCAGAGCGTTGTTGGAAGAGCAGGAGGATTTGAAGCGTGAATTGGCTGAGAAGGCGGCAGAAGAAAAAGCAGCAAAAGACAGATTGACAAAAAGGAGAGAAGGGAGAGGCCAGAAAAAGGACGAGATGATTAGTGTATTTGATATAGAAGTCGATCCGTCGCCAGAGGAGGACAACATTTTTAAAGATGAGTCCGATGGGCGCAATCCTGTGAAAATACAACAACGCCTCAAAGCACTAAAGGATCCAATGATTGCGGAGTACTGTCATCACTACAATCTGCGTTTTTTGCGGCACTTTCCATTTTTATCGACTTTAAGCATTGAATTTAATGGACCTTCACCACCGGCAAAATACGAAAGCTGGCAGTTAGATTTCAGTACGCGTGATATTGAACGATTAGCGGAGTGAGTTCACCCTAGATAGATTTTATTTTTATTAATTTGACTTTAGTTGTCTCTACATTGGCTTAAAATTAAATATTTTAACTTAAATATTATTATCTTTACTCTCAGTGGCATCAGATCTCTCAATATGCTTAAGGTTTTCAGACTTCGGAATAGTCGTATGAGTGCTAAAAAGCTTTACATTCTCGCCAAAAGTCTCAAGAATGTTTATACCCTCCAAAGTATTGACTTCAGCTATGACAATTTGAAGGATGATTGCGGTGACGGCCTTTACGAACTCTTTCAAAACACTCTTTCAATCAAGTCACTCGAACTAGCCGGTAATGATATTGGTGATGCTCTTTGCGATCTAGGTATAGCTCTTGGAGAATATGAAGGATCGTGTCAGTATTTGGGTTTGGGTGGCAATTCGTTAAGCCTTGAAGCTTTACGCATATTATGTACGCACATTTTAAATACTTCGCAGATACGAGAGTTATGTTTGCGAGGAGCCTTGTTGCCACAAATAGCTTTAAGTTATTGTATTGGACAACAACTTCTAACAAAGCATGAAACTTTACGTGGACTTGATCTATCGGCCGTTCGAATGGAATATGCTACAGCGTGCGAGCTACTTAAGGGCCTAAAAAATAATAATAAAATACGGAAATGCGACATTCGCGGATGTGATTTACCAGCTGATTTGGAGCTTGATTTCGAGATTTTGTTGAAAAGAAATAAATTTCACTTTAGCTATCCAGCTATTGGCAATATAAGAAAATCCGTTGAATATATTGATCAATCCATTGCAAAAACGAGGTACATATACTTGCATTATATACATATGTGTGAATATATACAATTTTTTTTCATTATGAATTTAAAATAAAATATCTAAATTATTGAAATCATGAAGAAACAAAATCCTGTTACGTGCAATGGAAGCGGTGGAAGCGAGAGCAGCGTGTTTAACCAATCGTCCAAAAGACTTTCCACCGCAAAGAGTAGCAAAAAGCGAAATACCTGCACTACTGTCTTCACTACCATCATCACTATTGGAGGTGTTGGAGGTAAAGAGAGAAGAATCCATTGAACAGCATGAGAGTACATGTTCGACTTCCGAATTGTATACTAAGGATCCGAATACATTTAATGAGAATGAAATTAAATCACGATTTTGGTTTTTTGAAACTCCAAACAAGTCTTTGAAAACAATCCAAACATTAAATAGCGTTCTTTTAAATTCAAAATAATAAGTGCCAAATAAGTTTTTTAAGAAGTTATAATATCCATAATAAATCACTGACTGAAACCCTTAAGTAAATAACTGTTTAGTTCCAACGTTGCAGCAACGGCTCTGCCGTAGACTTCGAAGGATCGTAGGGTTCCGATATTTGCGGTTCAGGAATATTATTAAAATAATAGTTTGCGCTCAAATGGACAGACAGACAGATATCCTGGTAGAAGGCCAGACCAACAGATAGATGGAGATAGCTAAATCTATACATTTTATAGAACTATCTTTTCCTCTTCGTACATATATTTTCGATACTTTCAGAGTAGTCGTTTGAACAGTTAATCAGAACTCGTCAGAAGAAAAGTTCATCAGAGTACGCATGCTTAGAGCCTTCGAACAGAAGAGAATTCATCGATTTGATTATAGCCGCAATATATCTGCCGTCTTCTTAAGAGCCAGAGGATAAACTCTTAGAGCAGAAACCGAATCACGGCAATCCCTAACAAATAAAACAAACGCAAGCTATCACTTTTGTTCGCGTCGAAGCGAGTGAAACGGCGATCATAATTGCGGTGATTCGGGACCACACTTCAGTGATGGATTACTTGCTTTGAATTTCACTTTGTCTTAATTTAAGTTCAAATTAAATAATATTGACAGTATTTATACATAAATAATTTATTCGAAATGTGGATACATAATTACGTACTTATGTACTCGTATGTAGAAGAATAAAAACGTAAAACTAGGAAAATATATATTTTTGAAACTTCATTTATCGGACGATTTCCAAACAAATATACGAAAATGGAGGAGATAGAGCAGGAAAAGAAGATCGATTATTTTAATCCTATACAAATGAATACTTTGGGCATTCCACAAGATCATGATCTTTTGATGGCATACGATGTATATCGTCCCTCTTTGGAGACTCGCAAATTGAAATCTGAACAAAAACGCACCATTTACGCGGAAATCTTCATCGAGGATATTAAGTTAGGCCCTTTAAGAGACCTTTGTACACGTGCCTTGACTTTATCATATACACCTGAGCAGTTGCCGCTTTTGGCAGAGGATTCCATAAAAATGCGTATGTACTATGATTCATTGAGTTTGGATCTACCATTGGAGGAATGTTATCACATTACCGACGAGAAATATTGGCGTCGCTTTGTATTGGCTAAAAATAAGGACGCGACTTTAGCGTTTAAGAAAGAGTACAACTGGCGTAGCTTGGGGTTGTCAATGAAATTTGTGGAGTTAGTGGAAGCGTGTCCAGCCGAATATTGGCCTGAAGATGAAATGTACCCTTTGGCTGAGAAAATAAAAGATTTTGTTAAGGAAATGCACATTCGTAGATTACAATCGATCTCGGAGCGCTTTTTCAAAGATCGAATTCATTTAGATAAAACTGATGAGACCGAGAGTGATTCGACTGATGTTGAATCGATAACGGCGACCCCCATTTCTTATGAGCTATCATTGGTAGTCGAGAACGCCATGGAAGAAGACGAGGAGGAGGAGGAGAAGGAGAGCAGCACAATTAAGCGCAGTATACGTATCACTGAATCGCCTGTAAACACTGAGGCACTGCAAAAGGAGGAAGAAATGGGGGTTGAAGAAGAAGACGAATGGGAGCGTTTCCATCAAGACATATTGGATGAACGTAAGGAAAGAACCCGCGTATTAAGGGAAGCACAACAGAAGCGACGAGCTGAACGTGAGGAAAGACGACGTATTCGAGAATCGAAAAAAGCGAATACTCCACCGCTAGTTGAGGAACCAATACCTGGAAAAAGGAAGAAAAAATTCCGGCCAAAGGGAGTGTTCGATATAAAGATCGAAGAGCCGGAAGATGATGGTGAAGAACTGATTGACGACCGACGGAATTTGGAACGTGTGCTTAAAGCTATCAAGCTGATTGATTATCCAACCCGCCTATGCCACCATGCCAGCTTACGTTTCCTACGATTTTTCGAAAATTTAGTTAATTTCACTTTAGAGTTTCGTGGCCCGGATATGCAACGTGATTTCCATGAGCGTCATTTGAAGTTTTCACACGCTGATATTGAGGGTTTGGCTTTGTGAGTTATGCGTTTGACCACTTATTATATTATCGAATTAAGTGTATATTTTTTTCAATTTAACAGCGGTATATCATTTCTACAACAGTTAAAGATTTTTCGACTGCGCTCCAGCAAGATGGATGCAATAAAGTTATATACACTAGCCAAGGCGCTTAAATGTCTAAAAAGTATTGAAATAATTGATTTCGGATTTGATCAGTTGGCGGACGATTGTGGGTTGGGCTTGTTTGAATTGTTTCGCCATACTCACTCCATAAAATCACTTGAGCTTGAACATAATTTAATTGGAGCGCGAGCTATGCATTTTTTAACAATCGGTATCAGTCGCTTTGCCGGCCAATTGGAATATCTCGGACTGGGTGGTAATCCTCTTGGCGAACAGGGTCTACATGAGCTAACCACTAAAGTACTGGAAACACAACATATTACCCATTTGTGCCTGAGGGCAGCAGAGCTAACCGAATCGGCGATAGTATGCTGTATCGCGAATGAATTTCTAAAACATTTACCGCTGGAACATCTGGATGTGCGTACGGTGCCGCTCACCCGTCAGGCAGGCATTGAACTACTAAAGGTTCTACAATTTAATCGAAATATAAAGCATTTTGATGTGCGCAGATGCGGTTTGGATCCTGATCTCGAATTGGATATAGAAGTAATTTTGAAGAGAAATCGATACATCGCCGAAAATTCTTATTTGAGTGATACAACGGAGACTGCAGATGAGGTGGAGGAGCTTATTAACCGAACCAGGTTAGTGAGATAATTTGTTTTATACGAGTATTGTGGTTACCAATAACTGTTGTTCGTGTTATTTTTATATTTTATAGAAATCCTATTTTATTACGTGCAACAGAAGCTGTGAAAAAACGCGCAGAGTGTTTAAAGAATCGCCCACCTGAATTTGTACGATCTTCCGTTTTATTGCCATTAGAAACCCAAACATTACAGAAAGAAACACCTGAGAGTATAACATCGCCTTCGAAGCCGGATCAAGACCGGCAGCAAGATCAGATGTCTATAATTCCAGAGACCAGCAGTGGTATTTTGCGTCGCACGCCCTGCCTTCACGATACGACAAACTTTACGGAAAAAGAATTACTCGAACATTTCTTTCTATCGGGACCTGGCGAACGTTATTATTATTTTAACCCGCCTCAAAAGCAAAAATTAAATTTGTTTGCTTGAGGTTAGTTTTCTAGCAGGCCTTGTGAATGAGAGAGTGGTCCACTGCGCTTAACAATATATGTACATACATACATCAAACGTCTGCATGATTTTAATTAATAAAATTTTTTACAATTGTACGAAATGCCTATACATACGTAAAAAGATGGTGTCACAGCGCGTGAGACTATTGCCTTAATGCGAGAACAATTTGGTGAAGTATTCTTTGAACGCTTTGGACAGGCAAATTCACCAACTAATAATAATAATAATAATAATAATTTGGCGCTTACACTATATATCCAAGCTTCTCCTACCATTTGTGGTAGATATATTTTATGAGAAGCAATTTCATGGCAGAAATACCCTCAGAGGTTTGCCATTGCCTGCCGAGGGGTGGCCGCTATTAGAAAACAAAACTATTTCCATGGTTAAGATTTTACTTGCCCTGGCTGGGATTCGAATCTCTAACTCAGCGGCATATCGAGTAATAGCACGCGTCGCTACCCACTCCACCACAGCAGCCACAACCGTCGTGTGGTGCGGTTATTATTTTTAAATGGAGCATTTTCATTGGCCTGTTACGCATATTATATCCGCAATGAAAAGTAAATATATTAAATCGTTTTGCATGGTACATCATTCCAGTTATCCATCGCACATATGTATGTATGTACATACCTCCAAAGACATCGGGTATCCAAAATTAAGAGACTATGGCCACTGCAACGACCACTTTTCCAATTACCTATAGTTTTCTCTATTAACATGGAATTGATTTTATAAACATATGTACATATGTACATACTTACATCCGTACCAAATTTCTTCAGTTTAACATGTTTAGGAATTGCAATTATTAAAAAGAATTCTCTATTTTAGTCCAGATTATAAGCTGTCTTCCTGCAAACTTTCATTTCAATTCGTTCAGCCGTTTTTTCGTGATTGAGTAACAAAAACTTACAAACTTTCATATTTACAAATAAATATAATATTAGGATCATGGTACAATGTGCCTTGATTACGATTATAATATCTATATATACTTTTTGAAGAGTTAAATTTTTTAATTGAAAATAAAAATAAAACAACTCGATTATAGTGGAAACTCTAACGTGAAAAGCGACTTTCATTTGCTAATGATCGACAAAAACCAGATGTTAAACATTTTTTTATCTTCTTCGGGAGGGTTCGTAAATGGGCCGAGAAAAGACAAACGTTCGAAGGATTCTGTGAACAAAAAAGTTCAATTATTAGATTTTAAATGTTATTGTTTGGCCATATAACTATTTATTTTTAATTATTTACGAGCTTTAAGGCCGATTAGTTTATGGGAAAAATGTTTAAAGAAAAAACCACAATATTCAAAGTGGTAGAAGTTATAGTGCTATTTCGACAATCACCACATTTCCTCATCAGACTTCTTTCTTATTGGCTTCTGCGGAGAATTTGTACTATTACTTGCAGTAGACTGGGGAAAGATATTCTGCAAATAAATTGTTTTATCATTGATGTAACTAATCAAATAAAAACAAAACTGGTATTTACTCACGAGCTTCTCGGTAAGAAAGAGCCATTGTAAAAAAAATATCTCACAGACGAAGAAGTCTGCAATATAAATACTTACTGTTACAAGTGTAAACTGTAGAATGAGCAACATCCTTCAGGAGTTAAGAAGCCGATTTGTCAAACAGGAATAAGAAAGTGGGTTTATTAAAGAACCTTATATTATTGAATCATGCTTATATAATTGTAAATATTTATTTTTATTTGAACGACTTAGCATGAAAGAACATCCTAACTTATAGCTAAACGAAGGATTCAAAGACTACATCAACAATAAGGTGCAACTCTTTTAATTATAGATATACTCGTACATACCTACGATGTTGCTCATTATAACATTTTTATGTTTATATGTACAACCAATTCGATTAATCGATAACTAAAACAATTCTAAAATTTCTATAGCAACTTCAAGGCTTGACAATAATTGCTTGAGTTCAATGGAAAATAACAAAGGAAATTGCCTAATACGAGTATAGAAATATAGAAAACGAATAAAAACACGGCAAGCAAACACGAAATGAAATGCCACAAGTCAAACAAACAGAAATTGTGTGAAAATGAATATTGAAATGTGAAAAGTCATACAAGTACATTTATTTGTTGTTGTTTTTTTTTTTCTAAAAAAAATCTGCAATTCTAAAAATATTGTATTCCTTTCAAAATTACATAAACCGGATGCGCATTTATTTTCTACGCAAATTTTGTGCTTTATACTATTTGATGTGATTTTTAACGGTAGTGCTGGTGAATCTTTTTTGGATAATTGTCGATATTTTCGCAATATACATACAAACATACATACATATGTACACTCATACGTACATATTTCTTTAACATATGTAAATAATTTTAGTAGGCGCTTTATATAAGTATAGTGTAACTACTTTGGGAATCGAGTGCCTTGTAGCCAATATGTCAAATAAACAGCAAATACGAATTGTTGGGGGTGGAGGTGGTGCGGGTGGCGATAAGAGGAAAGGATCAAAACTCAAGGTAATATAAACATACGAGTGCATACATACAAACATGTAAATATACAAACATACTTACAGTTTTTGCTTTGCATGCAACGCCCACGTTAAATTTGCTTGCTTTTTTTAAACAAATGCTATTGGCTAAAAAGAACCAAATCCTAAGTTTAGTTTTTTTTTTGTTTAATGAGAATTTGTGTACAATAATAATTCTTACCCACAAAGTCCACAGAAAAATTGGAGCTTCTTATTTTAAATTTTAGTTAATAATTCTAAAATTTACTTATTAATACTAAACCATTTCCTTTTTTTATGGTTTTAATTTTTTTGTATGAAAATATTTGTATAGATACATATGCATGTCGATTTTGAGTACGACTAAAAAATTTTTGTTGTTTAGTTTGCTCGATATTCCTCGTTAGAGGTCAAATCATGGCTAACAGCTGAACTAAATATAAAACGCGAATATTTCACTTTTGATCATGATGTATCTGCCTAATTTTTCTGTGTAATTTGTTTAAATAAAACAAAACAGAAGCTACACCTAATGTTTGCGCTACCGCCAAATTTACTGTCAAAAATTACAAATCGAAATGTCTCGTAACAAAACTTGTTACATCTTGGTTGACCTTAACGCACGCCGTTCAATTTCATTTGGCCTCATGCAAGTTGTATGCAGTGTTGCCAAAAATTTGTAATTGAAAAATTGGTCAGTTTTCGAAGAAATATTCAAAAATCATAAAAAGTTAAAAAAAATTTTCTTTTGATTTAGATTTTTTTGAAGTTTTTAATAAAAACACCTTATATCAATTTGAATATTAAATAAAAAAGGAAACAAATTTTTAGTTCATTGCAAATAAGTACAAAATAACTAGATATCTAAGTGCATAGTTATATAATATAAAATGATATGTATGTATATACAGGTTCTTCAAAATTTGTTAGTTGTAGCTTTTACATGTTAAAAAAAAATGTTTTATCATTTTATCCTTTTCAATTTTGTTTGATTTTAAGTAATCTTTCTCGTAAAGAATACCACAATTATGTGGGGGGAGTTGAATAGAGAAAATCCTTTCAAGCAAATAAAATGTGTCAAAAAAATTGTTTAAGTGTAAAAAAGAAGCCCAAATAATTTTTAAGAATTACACAAGGCGAATTGATTTAAGGTGGTAGCGATACAAAAAATGCAACCCTTTGGTGAGTTATTGTCAAATTTTATCTCCTTTGTATTTAACTTTCGCGAAATAATTTTTAAACTATTAGAGTCACAGCAACAAGTTATAGTGAACCATATCTTGAAATTTCCTGTAGTTAAAGGGAACAATTGATTATTTGCAACTAAAGAATTGATCTTGACAACCAACCACCAATCAGCTGATTGATTAACACCACCTTTAATGAATTCGCCTTGGAAATACATCTTTCATTGCGATGATTTTTTATTTTATTTTTTTAAATATTTTTTTTTTATATTATTGCGACTTCTGTGGTTAATTTTTTGTTTCTTACTCGATAAAAGAAGTATAATTATCAATGAAATAAAAATAATGCGTAAGGGAATAAATTAATGGATATATGAAAACATGCTTTAAGTTCAGCTTGAATCTTATTTGCCTTTTCATTTGCACTTGTTGCTATTTATTACCAATGCATTTCCAATAAATATAAAATATACTGAGATGATTGGAAACTTAGGTTGGTGAATTTATTCTCTTTCCAATATTTATATTGGATATCGAATACCATTTCCGGACGTTTGCCACCAAGATGCAATAAATAATAAAAAAGTAAAAAATACAGAGGTGTTTGTTGGAATTCTCACAAAAGTCACCTAATTAAGTCAAGCTCCGCTTTTGTACAAAAATGTATTTAAGTGAAGGAGGTTTTCATAAAATTAAACTGTAGGTAAATTTTCAACAGACATAAGTATTTTTCCGAGTGTTCAAAGCACGTAATTTATATGAAGAATTGTCGTATGTACGAAATGTTTGTAACAAAATTTAACGAAATCACTTCCACCTTGCACATGCGACAAAATTTTCCTCAATATCTCGAAAACTAAAAGAGTAATTTAAAAACGGTTAGCGCCATTAAAAATATCTTAATTAGTTTAGTATAACTGCACTATTAACTAAATTTTCACATACGACATTTATTTATCCGAACCACGATATATATGTAAGTCCATGTATGTATATAAATGCAGCTTTGCTCATATTCAAATTTTGTTTCTGTTTCCTTTATTTTTCTTAATGCAAAAAAATAGAGGATTTTTAATAAGGAATTGGTAGCACCAATATCCGGAACACTGTTTCCGTCAAATGTTTAATATGGCGCCTGAAAGAAGAGAGTTAAATTCCCTCTAAAATCGATTGTATCATGGCATAACGCTGCAAAAGATTTCGATGTGACAAACAATGTGAAAAGTTTATTTTATAAAACTAGGATGGTGTACTTAATTTCGAGGGGTTTTTTTTGGCTTAAGCTATTTTCCCTTGGGTTATATGTTTTTTTTTAAATTGATATTATGGTAATACTATACTCGTAGAAAGGCAAATGCATTTTTTAAGTTAGTATATTGTTTTTGGTAGTAACCGAGTTTGGATATTGGTAAATACTTTATTTAGAACTTTTTCAGACTTAATTCATCTATGAAAGAACGAAAAAAAATGTATGACAAAATTCGCAATATTTACTATTTTAAAAAAACGAGGCACCAATCATACCAACAGGTGTATGCCCTTTTCTAACTACCTCTAAATGTATGAACGCAATATAGCTGTGTCAATTTCTGATGTAACCTTTTTATTATTTCATCTTGATCGCCAGAATATTTATTTAGATAAAAACGTACCTGAACAGCTTTGTTTTTAAATGCAATATATACATACATGTACTTATATAAATATGAATGTTTTATGGTTAATATTGTAAGAAGTTACAATGTGAAGCATTATAGTTTATTTTTTTCTTCATATTAAATCACAATATTGACAGGTGACGGCGCTTTCACCTTGAGCTTCTGTTATTTGAAAGTAAAAGTAGCTGAATTTTGGTTTAAAATTGTATGTGCATCATTTTGTTTAAATAAGATGAAAATGTATAAAAGAAGCCACGGGGGGTGCCCAGAAAAAGTTGATTTTTCCGAAATTGCCTTGGAAATATACTTCAGAATGGGTGTGCATTCATACATACATATGTACATACATACATACATACATATTTACATATTTACAAAATATAGCACATCCATATAATGACAGATTCGGAGAACTAGTTTCTTAATATAAGTATAGGGTATTTTTTTTAGACATGTGGTTTTTAAGAAGAAATAAAACGCATATAATTTAATGCTATGGCCAAGAATTTTACTTTATTATAAAGATAAGGGTTTGCCATTATGTTTTAAAAATTATTACGGGCAGGTGACCGCCGCCGCTGGCTTGAATAAATTCCAGCCGAGAGGCCCAATTTTCGACCACTTTTTGCAGCAATTGGGACCGTATGTCAGCAATAACACGCCGTACATATATTCTCTTCCAAGGCGTCTTGAAATAGTAAACCAAACTGAGTATAAATCAAGTAACAGTTTTGACAGCTGACAACAGCATACCAACTCCGAAAAAAGTATTGCGTCATTGAAAACCACACGTCTAACAAAACACCCTTTTCATAAGATTATGAGGAACACATATATGTATGTAACCCCAAGTTGTACATTTTATAAAATAACAATTTTGCAAATTTTCACAAAAAAATCCTATACTAGCATTTCATATGTTCAATGACATTTTCCAAACTATGTTTTCTCATTTATGTATCTACAATATTTTAAAAGTATATTGTTTGAATTTGATTATGGAACTCCACAATTTATTTGTTCAAAAGATGCATTAACATATATACATACATATGTACATACGTATGTCTTATGTATATATGTAGTATTTATATATGTAATATGTACATCGAGGGGTATATAGTATGCTATTTAGATTATATTTGGTCGAATGTTCTGCAAAATGTTTATTAAAGTTCCTTGAAAATTAGCTTGACTGACTTTTGTCACGCAAATGACAAGAATGCATTAAAATATGTAAATTTATTTATATTCGTATGTATACAGATATAAAGTTTGTACTTAATAAGTTTTGCAATTAAAAAAAAACTTAAACGTAATTAAATATTATATTAATTTTTATAAAAAGTTCATTAACTTTCTTTTTGCAAGTTTCAAGTGTCGAAAAATCGCCGCTGCTTTATGAGATTTTTTTTTTACCGAAGGTGTACGGCATTTCTTTCATTATAAAGTCTATAAAAATGTAATTTGAAATAAAACAAAATGGCCAAAGCTTGTCAAAACGTGTTCTATATAACATTTTGAACAGGAGTGTAAGTATTTTCGAACGACATGCACTCTTATTGGCGATTTTCGACTATTTATTTTTCTTTTATTTAATTTTTAATATTTTTCAACTATTTTTTTATTTTTTTATTTATTTATAAGAGTAAGAATTATAAATTACAATTACACTATAATCTATTTACAAGAGCACTGGCTACTAAAGCCTTCGGCTCATTTTTTTCAATTAAAATACAGTAAATTTTCTAAGAAAAACCATATTCAAACCAAAGTTTCAAACTATATAAAAATTATAATAGTTAACAAAATTTGTTAAGAATTTCTAACCTTTAAAAACATGTTTAGTATTATTTGGAGCATACAGTTTTATAATTCATTTCATTTTAGTGTAATAAAGTGAAACTTTACTACTGACGTTCTTCTGCAATTTCTTTCATATAAAAAAAAAAAAAATGTGACCACATTTCTGAGTTATCTATACAAATCCTTGGCTTTAGCTTATCTGCATTTTTTGACCGTCGCTTATTGTTATTTATACACAAGATAATCTACACACGTTGTCCGAGTTATCTCTTCTTTAAATTAACCTTTGCGCAGTCAACTCGTACATACAACCTTATAGTCCCACAATATAGGTATTCAGGTACCTCCAGAATGTCTTTCGTTAGAGCTGTGCAGTTATGGAACTTTTTACCGAATAAATTAAAACTGGAATCAAATCTAAGGCAGTTCAAATTGGCAATTTATTCTATATTCTTACTCTAAGTCTTAATATTTCTATGTATTTTTAATCGCTTTTCTTCTTTTCAAATTTCTGCTACCTTATGTACACTACATTAAGTCCTATATTGTTCAAAATAAATAGTTTTAAAGTATTCACTTTTATACTTAAGTAATTTTTGTGATTATTACACGTTAAAAGTATATGTCTTACTTGTGTCTAAATAATAAATAATAATAAATAATAATAATAATAAAAGTAATATCGAGCGCTCATTATTAGTATTTACAAATATAAAAACTGCGAAAGAGTGTAAGGAAAAAAATTGTACGAAATCGAAGGTGTTATTAATAAACAACACGAAACTTTCCCATTATTGCATTAAAATAGAATGTACTACAAAACTGCATAAACCAAAAAATTTTAAAATTCTTTTCGACATTTTCATAAACAATATTTCACCTACAAAATACACAGACTTTTTTTTTTGTTAATTTAATTTAAATTACAACAACATAACCAGATAAACCGATAATCTGAATAGCGAAAAGAGCCTACCTTATTATACATTTTGTTCGAAATGTGGGTTTCATTCGAGAACGGACAGTTAAAGTCCTGCTGTTAGTTAATGTATCTCGCCCTTCGGGTTAAGAAGTTAATAATACTTAGTGCACTTAGATTGTTATGTATGCTGAAAGTCTTAATTTTTTTCGATCGTTACAACGTTTATAATAAATGTTTATAACTATATTTGACAGTTTTTTTGACAATTGAAACTACTTAAAACCATATTTTTTTCTTACTTCCGTTAGTGATTACCTTAACGATTTCAACGAGATGAAAAGGACCTCAATAATATCTACAAATATCATTATTCTAAGGAATTTTAATTATACCAAATTTTTATTTTATTTTTCAGGCAATGTTGTTTTGGTCAATATGTTTCCGCAAATAAAGATTTGTAATTATACTTTATTTCAGTTTGAAGTAATTTAAATGAAATCATTCAACACTGAGAGTATTACTTCGTTTCAACTGCTTTGTACTTTTATAAACTTATTTAACTTCAAAAACGTAGTGAATAGTTAACTATTTAACTCGCTCTGCTTGCTTCCCGAAAAATGCTGAGCGCAGAATAGCAACAAATTAGCAATCCCAGTCGTTGCTGCCTTAGTTCGCAATGATCTTTTTTTTATCACTCCGCTAATTGATTTTTACTTATCACATTGCATTGAAGAACGTCGCAAATAGCTTTTTTTAATATGTATGCATACGCATGATTTAATTTAATTTAATTTTTGTAAATAAGTGTAGTTGGAGAATATCAACTTCAATATTATTTCATTCACGAATTTAGTTTGTTTTATTTTGTGAACTCGAGATCCGTTAACGAGTTAAAGTAAAATTGTTGTAATTATTTTGGTTTTTATTTTTAAATTTTTTGGTCCCAATAAGAAGTTGTTCTGGTATTACGGCCTGATCGAAGGTACGTTTAGTCTCTTAGAAAGTTGTTAATGAACTGGCACCACTCAATTTTTATGGTTGCGAAAGTAAAATTATTCGCGTTACACGTGATTTTAGCAATTTCCATATAAATACCAAAATTGGAATTCTGCAAACCGTGACCTTTGCTTCTATACATACAAGTAAAAGTAATTACATAAAATTATTTGGAAGTTTTCTCACGCCAACACACTTTTTCATTTATAGACGGTAATGTTTTCTCACTCTATGTACGCACGTATGTACATATGTAACAACGTATTTAGTTATACCCAGCACTAAATTGATTTTTTTTAGAACTTTGGTTGACTGCTAGATGACACACAATTGGGTTATAGGAAAACTCCTCATCTAAAAGTGTCCGGAAATTGAAAGATATTAACTATATTTCACTATAATCACTGTTTAATTGACTTACATAACTAAGTAAGCAATACTGCAAAAATCTGATAAATGTGTGTGTAACGGTGAATCTCAGCCAGGGCAAATACAATTTTAATCATAGAAAAAAAAGTTTATAATAGCGGTCACCCCTCGACAGGCAATGGCAAACCTCAGAGAAATTTCTGCCATGAAAAAGCTTCTCATAAAATACATCTGCCGTTCAGAGTCGGCACGCACACGAAAAACGGTAGGAAAAGCTCGACCCAACAATGTAGTTGAACATTATTAATTAAAATTTTTTTTATTTTAAGGCTTGTTATAAGGAAAGCTTTTTATTTTAACTGGCATTAAAAAAAAAATTGTGCAGTTTTAAAAAAGTTGTATTGAGAATAATGTAAAACATCAAATTTTTAAAGTCATGTAATTTAAAAAATCGCTTTTTTTATAAAGTAACGAGTAACACCATTCAATATTGAATTATATTTTTTATAACGAAACGACGGTGCTACGGTAATTTTTCAAAGGAAATATTAAATTTTACCCATTTTGTTCCAATAGATGGAAGGTGTGCGTGGTTATGGTCCGATTTCAAAATTTTTTTATGGTAATACTATTGGTATCAAGGACAATATGTTTACCAATTTAGTGACCATACCTAGCACTGTTATTGAGATACACACACTTTATCATAAGCGGGTGCTTAAACGTCCATTTTTCAAAATTTCATAAAATACCGGTTTCTTTATTTAAATTAATTTGTTCCAATTGATAACGAAAAAACGAAGTTTTTGCATTTTTCAAAACTTCCGTTATATGGGAGGTGGGCGTGGTTATTCACCGATCTTGACCATTTTCAATACCAACCTACCCTAGCTAAAGAGCAATCATACTAAGTTTCATTAAGTAATCTCAATTTTTACTCAAGTTATCGTGACCACGGACAGACTGACGGACGAACGGACAGACAGTCACACAGTCGATTTCTCTTTTCATTCTGATCATTTTGTTTTATATTTATATGCGAACAAAGTTGATATATGTATGTACCATTGTGTACAAGTACGCTCGGTTATTAAAACTGGAGGTACTCGTAGTCAGGCTAGTAAAGTAATGTAAAAGTACCAAAGGATTTAAAAAATAAAAATTTGTGTGTTTGCAGATGTCGAAACATTTTTATTGTATACTCACTTCCCTGACATACATGGTATATGTATTGTGATGAGCCTGCAAGTATTGAGCAGTATGTCAAAACCCTTCCCGGACCTCCATAGTAGAACGGAAGTGCCCTTTTTTGAAATCTCGTCCGCTATTTCGGCGCCTCGTGTATGTCTTCTTTGAAGATGGAGACAAGCACTTACACTGTTGCTTGGATGTGCGAAGAAAATTGAAATTGTGTTAGCATTAACCACACTAGATCTTAACCCTTATGCCGACACCCGGTTCTGGCCAGCCATATTGAATTTTAAAATAAATTTTCAGTAAGTAAATGATTTTGTTTCGAATATCAATCCGAATTCCATGATATCCTCGAGTGACTATTTCTATACCAGTTAAACATGAAAAATAAGAAAAAAAATGTTAAAAGTGATCATAAAATATCTTATGACCCCACATGCGATACACCTATGGTCTGACTAGACCCCTCATTATATTTCATACAATTAAATATAATTTCGGGCAACTCATCATTTTTTGAATTTTTTCTCTTTTTGAGTTTGATACTGTGTAACCTTATTTTATTCAGTTTTTACAGACGTTGTTATATGATAGTTTTCGGTTAGCTTCTGTACAAGTCGGGCGGTAATTTCGAAGTAAAATTTCACGGAAAATAAAATATAGTGTAAAGTACTGTAAAGTAAAGTGTATAACTTTAAAAACAAAAAGGGAAATTTTGATGATGTGGTGGATGTGGCATATAACCTAAAAAGCTGAAGAATAGTTCCTGGAGCGTATTGGGAACGCAATTTCAAACGCTAATGAACAAGATGGGAGTGGAGGTGAAAGCTTTACATTTGATGTCGAAAATAGCGATGGTGCCTGTATGTCTAAGACATTCAGAACAGTTTCAACAATGCTTCGGCTGCATTTCACCAACACAAGCATAAATACTATCTTATTCTTTATATGTTTATATGTATGTATGTATTAAATAACTTATATAAAATATGATAAAAATTAAATAAACGAAACAACGGAAGATAGCCATGTATACAAAATCTTTTATTTATCCCACGTTCTGCATAACCATATTTAGTAATTACTCAATTTTACTTATCAACTTAGCAAATTATATCTGCATTCCTATTCATTTTATATGGAGGTCTGGCCAGACCATGGGTGTACCATATATGTATATTGGGTGTCGGCATAATGGTTAGGCATTCCCCAACATATTTTATTGGAGCTACCTTGGAACAATTTTTGGCCCACGATTATTGGGTTTGCTTAAAACATAAAGAAATTATATCAAACTCTTCTGACCAAATCTTCAAGGAGCACAGTTGGATTGACACTTGTCCATTGTTTTTCGGTATAGAACATATTATGTTCATCTTAGGGGAACATAAAACCTTGGATATTTTTTATAGGTTCGCAATAGCTTTGTACAATAACTAGATTAGTATCAAACCGCAATAACGTATGGGGTATAACTATCATATATACATTTGAAGTAGTACGAGTATTCTTGTGTTGCATGTATTGAAGTGTATTCCCACAAATATTCATACATACATACAAATTATAAATAAGTTTAACACAGAGCAGAAGTACTATTCATGCTTAACAATGTGCTATACTTAGACTTAAAAGTTTTCCCTCTGCAATTTGTTTTTTTTTTTTTAATATTAAAATATGTATGTACACACGTGCATGAACTCTTATATAACTACGTCAATAAGCCATGTTAATAAAAAATTTTATATTTTTTGGCAATATTATACATACATACCTATGTAGTATGTACATATGTACGAAGCAGCCTGGTGGGTTGAAAGGTTGCTCAGAGAACTTTGCAAATATCTGTTGCAGGTGATGATGGAACGTCAGTAACGACAACGTTACGACAGTTTCAAGGAGTAAACAAATTCCTTTATTGGTTAAATGTGGTTGTGTGAGTTTATACACATACATAGCTATATAGATAGATAAATGATGTAAGTTTGTGTGTTCGTGCTGCACTCACGTCAATTACATTCAAGTATCGTCTGTTGGCAGCATTTAGTTGTAAATCAGTCGTTTTATAGGAAAGATGTGGAAAATCGCAAATAAAGCGGTAGATAAAACTAAATTAAGTTATTATCATAAACATAATTTTAGTGTCCAATATTTTATGGCAATGTAAATACTAATTGTATAATACACACAAATTTCGAGTGCGTTCCATGTAAAATTTCAATTCATGCAAATTTCGATGTAAATACACAATTGGAACACTTCTTTAAATAAACATAATTTGAATTGGTAATAAAGGGGTGGTTAAGAGAAGGTTTATGTTACAAATTTCATCTGTAGATATTTCCAATTTAATTTTCAATATTTTTGCTTTCTTGTACTATATTAATTGATTGCAGTGTAAATCGCCGAAAATATATAATAATAATAGCAAATAGCATTAAAAAAAATTAGCTAAAATGAAAATAAAAATTTAATTAGATAAGTTAAAAACTTGTAAAACACAGACAAAAAAAAAAAAAAATAGAGCTACAAAATTTAAGGGATATTAAGTGTAATAAAAACAAGTAAGAAAAGCTAAATTCGGGCGAAACCGATTTTTATATACCCTCGCGATGTATTTTTGTATGGTCGGTGCACATAATTTCGTAAAATTCCGTTTCTTTGTTTCAAATCGCTGCTAGTATTGAACTTTACTCAATTTGTTTTAATAGATACCGAAAAAACGGAGTTTTTGCATTTTCCAAAACTTCCGTTATATGGGAGGTGGGCGTGGTTATGACCCGATTTAAAAAATTTTCTACGGTAATAATAGCGATATCAAGGAAAATATGTCTACCAAATTTTGTGCCGATAACTGATACTGTTATTGAGATACCGAAAATTTTTTATAAGTGGGCGTGGCAACGCCTATTTTTCAAAATTTTATAAATACCAAATTTCTTAGTTCAAAATCGATCCAATTACCAAATTTCACTCAATTTGCTTTAATGGATACCGAAGAAACGGAGTTTTTGCATTTTTCAAGGGAGGTGGGCGTGGTTATTAACCGATCTTGGTCAATTTAAATACCAACCTACCCTGTCCAAAGAGCAATCTATGTACAAAATTTGAGATATCTCAATTATTACTCAAGTTATTGTAACCACGGACAGACGGACGGACGGGCAGACAGTCAGTGCTAAATCGATTCCTCTTTTCATTCTGATAATTTTAGTATATATATGTCTATATCTTTCTCGATTATTTTTCGCTGTTACAAACAACCGTAATGCGAACAAAGTTATAATACCCTTGTGTACAAGTACGCTCGGGTATAAAAAGAGTAAGACACAAATGCGATGAAATTAACTTTGTAAATTTAGAGTGGCCGGACGTTAATGATTTAGTTTGATTTATCGCTTCAATCGTAGTGTAATAACCGTATTGATAAAAATTAGTTTACGATTATTTACACGCTTTGTAGCTGGCGTCTTGGCAATTGCAAGTTAACATACTTAATAGGGATGCAAACGATGTATCGATATTAGTTGCAATATCGATGATTTTCTGGTCGATATTGATAATTTTATCTCGATGTTTTGAAAACCGATATATCGACATCGACGATATTTTTTTTTCCAATACCACGATATTTACTTTTTATCTGTTAACAGCAAAATCGAATACTAACTATACAAAGCGTCGTAGCAAGTGATTAAATATAAAAGGATCTATTAAAATGCCTATTCTCCAAGGCAGGTGCTACAATTGCACGGCAACGTAATCAGTTCATAGGAAAAAGGCTTTCTAAACAGATTTCTTTAAATTCGTTACAGTTTGTAACCAGTATTTATTAAGTTTTAAATACCTTAGTTCTTAAGCCAATACAATACAATGACTGAAGTCTTGAAGAGTAAAACGCTGTAAAAACAAGTTCCTACATTTTTAATGCTTAACTAGGTTTTAGTAACTGAACAACTATCTTTTTGTGAGGTATGAAGGTATACGTTTTTTGTTTTGCTTTAAGTATTTATCTGAGCCATAAGTAAATTCGTTTTTTCTTTGAATTACATATTTTATTTTAAGTTTGAAAGCATTGAAAGTAAAGCTCAAAAGAATTACATGCATATATTCTTAAAATCCTAAACCAAAATGCAATATCGATATAGTATCGATATTTTTTGGACGACATATCGTTCAGCCGATATTTTTTTGCTTATATCGATATCACAAACATCGATGATTTTATAAGCGATATTGGATCCCTAGTACTAAACAACAACAAAATACATAGTTTGTACCTCCATTAACAATTTGGAAATGCATCAAAAATGCAAATATAAAACCCATGCCACTCTGTAAACAGGGAGTTTTTTGTCGCGTTTAAAGAATTTTTAATCTCACATTCTGTGGTTTATATTATTACGACAGAAACTTAAAAGTACGGAAATACTTACATTCACATACAATTTTAGGCGTTTTTACATTTTTTACATTTAATAATTGCATCGAAATCTATGTATGTATACTATAATATTTATAACATTTGGAAAAGTGTTTATTCAAGTTTCTTTTTGAAATTATTTCATTCTATATATAGATTTTTAATGAGCTCAAGGCCGGAAAAATAATTTACATATTATTTAATTGTTTTATTTTTCCGGCCTTGAGCTCATTAAAAATCTATATATAATTTATATAATTATGGCCAATACAACTGAATCAACAATTATTTCATTCTGAAATGAGGTCGGACCACAACGTTAAGTTAGTAACCATTTAGTTTTGATAAATGTGGATCCGAGACTACGAGGGAATAATACGGCTTCACCGCAGACACGTCACTTCGAAACGCTTGTATAAACTGATTTTGAATACGCCTTGAAATGTTTCAGTGAATTAACTCACACTGATTTTTAAATCAGTATTTTATTTCTCGCTACGGTTAGAAGTAGCATATAACCGCTTAGGGTTTCGCTGGGCATGCTTTAAAGTCGAATGTATAAACAGAAGTAAATAAAGTGTATTGAATCGGTATGATCTCTGCGAATGCTTCAAATAAATAACGTCTATCGTACGTGATTAGAATTAAATGAGTTTTGGCTTTTATGGAGCGCTAGGGGCACTATTTACCCCTCTAGACAGGTCTAAAAATCCACCACCGCTTAAAGCTTATAGATCAATATAATAAAACCAGTAATTTAAATCGAAAATCATGCCTTTTGCCAGTTGTATATATTGTCTGGTTAACAACTCTACTCCGCTTTCAATCAGGTGTTCACTTACTTGTCTTCATTAATGTTGTAACCCGCATTAAAATTACAAACAAATATTTTACAACCAAACTAGTAAGTTGAACGAAAATTGTAACACAAAAAAATCATTGCGTTAGATTGTAACACACACAATTCAACTAAGCTGAGTTTTGAAACATAATATGACATACAATTTAGAATGTATAGAACTAAAATAAATTAAAACTAATTAAAAATTACACATAACTGATACAATTTCTTTTTGAATAATATTGAATATGTTCAGGCCGGCAACGAAAACATTACGAAAGCACGTTTAGTGGATTCAACGCTGCTAGCGCCGAATCCTAGTGTCCTCGTTGGCATTTCTAATACGGTCTCAATGCCAGACTGGTTTTATTTAGTTTTCAAATAGCTTCAAGGACATAATGTTTGCATAGAACAAAATAGGCTTTCGATGTCGGTCCGTACATAGTAAAACATTGTAAATATAACTTACATTTTGTAAATAAAATAAAATAAAAGCTGTTTATCACTAATTAAAAAACTAACTTAACAAAATATAGTTTTTTAAATTGTGTTAACTCATAAAGAACCGACATCTATTATGACCACCGACGTCAACAAGAATGATGGTCAAATGGATGAGGCGAATAGTGAAGAGAGTACGTCGACAAGGTCACATATGTTGCAGGTAACTTAGATTCATAAAAAGCCCCAAAAGGGTAGCAATAGCCAAAGCATGAGAGCTTGCATGTTTACTTTTTTCTATAAAATAATAAACTTTTTAATTAGCATAACTCGTAAACACTTTGAAATAAAAAAAAAAAAAAAATTGTAAGTATATGTATTAGATGAAACATTTATATGAAAATTTTATAAATTTAACTATATTGTAAATGTTTTTATGCATTTTTGTACATACACAGTTGTGATTAAATACACATGCGAGTAGCTTTTCAATTTTTTTTTTTTTTTTTTTTTATTTTAATTTAGCTTCATCTAAAGCAGTTTTATTATTATTGAAAATATTTAACAATGCTGTATTTGGCTCATTTTGCCTACAATAGATTAAATCAGCATCTAAGTCCAATCTCAAAGATGGCGGTGGAGATGCAGATGATTTTGATGCTTGGATTAAATCGCGCCAATTGCTCAAACCCGATGACCAACTGGATTTAACCGAGGCTGAATTGGGCGAGGAAATCACTAAAGTGTTGACGCCAACCAATACAAATGTTATACATAATTTGGTTGTGTACAGCTTCAAGGACAGCGCCTTTGTGCAGGTATGTACGAGTGTGTAGGTTGTGTTGCACCTAATCTATTGCAATTGCTATTTTAAATAGCAACTGAGTTTAACTTAAATGGTAAATACACATAAAAGGAAAAGAGATACATTGCTTATTAAGTCCTAGGTAGTTAGTTCTATGTAATGCAACTTAAGATTGTTTAGTTTCAACATAAAAAAAATATATTTTAATAGGCGGAAATGAAACTATAACTTATTTCGTGATCTCCTCTACTGCGTTTCAAAGATGGTTCGATATGCATTTTAAGTTCTTGGCGTAAGCTGTCTCTGGTTTGATGACCCTAAGTTTTATGATTTAGGAACATTTTTTTTTTTTTAATAATTTGCTCCTAAAGAGGAAATGGGTCCAAATTACATATAAATCTAAATTTACTTTCAACTTAATAAATCTCAAAAATTTTGTAGGCAGATACTCGTACCCCGAAAAAATTACGTTCTAGAGTAAAACTGGCAATGCAGTTTCTCTACATTTAAATGCTACTGGATGACCTCTAATATCATTTTTGGAAAATTCTTACATTAAAACAGAGTGATCAGACGCCTAGGTGATGTACCTTGTTTATATATGAGTAATATTTCAGAACTCTTGTTAAGAGGTCGATAAAGTTCCGTAACTACTTTTATGTTGTTTTTTTCCAATTACCTGACAGCTTCTGTCAGAGAAAATATTAATAATACTACTAAAATTGTAATCTAACCTAAACGGCAACTATACCGTCAAGCTCGGACTCTGCAAAGTAATTTTAATGTTTGCATGGTGAGCTTGAAGGTATTTTATAGCTCAGTGTAGAAAATATCTTCGTCTGTTGATTTATAAACATTGTAAAGGCTGTGGACGAATAGGCATTGTAAAGGCTGTGGTCGAGTGGGTAGCGATGCGTGCTATTATTCGATATGCTGCTGGGTTCGTGGTTCAAATGCCAGCCAGGAGTAGTAAAATCTAAATGATAGGAACATTTTTTCTAATAGCGGTCAACATTCGGTAGACAATGGCAAACTTCCGAGGGTATTTTTGCCATTTTGGAGTTTAACGTCAAACACTACCCATAAACTCGGAATTTACCATAAAAATATTTTTCGTCTAAATCCCTTTAAACACTACTTTTATTTGGTGTTTATGGACGTGCAACCCTTATTTTCCCAAATATTAGGCCGCACTGTTGACAAATTTAGGCATCATTGTTTAAAAGCAAAATTTTTTCCGTAAAAAAACCATCACTGAAGCCAAGAAAAGACTTGACAAATACTATGGGGACACTGCATACTCATTTTCAATGGTTAAGAAGTGGTTTACTGAGTTCCGTTATGGTCGTATGAGCTCAAGTTACGCCGAATATTCAGGTTGCCCAAAAGAGGGCCTTCCACCAGAAATCGTCGATAAATTCCATGCAATGATATGTGTGACCGGAGAGGTGGCTGAGTCTGTAGGTATCTCAACTGAGCGGGAACATACAAATTTACAACGAATATTTGGATATGAAAACGTAACCGTTTGACCATTTCAAAACCGTGGAATCTATGAGTTAGGCTACGAACCGCTACCTTATCCAGCATATTCTTCAGATTTAGTGTTGAAAGGATTTTTTGCCGAAAATTATTTTTTATTCAAAACTAACTTATTAAACCGCCCTTGTAAAAGATTTGCATCAAATTGTAGATGAAGCGACCGGCGAAGTGACCGGCGAAGTGACCACTGTATGACGCAGTGCAACATAAAAGAAAGCACCCAATATACAATAAATATACATAAGTACATGCATACATATTTTCAGAAAATAAATAAACAAATGTCAAGCAAACTCAGAGTTTCTTTAACACCTCAATGAGAACGCTTGACAGTTGTTCATAAACTCAAAACCTCAAACTCCAGTTAAGGGCGCAGTCAGAACATAGTATTATGCTCTTAACGAGAAAAAATGCACAAAATCTTTCATTTATAATATAACAATATAATGAAATAAAACTACAATTAAATACTTCGAGCATACCTATTATAATGCTTTGTAATGTACAATATTTTTCGTGTTTCCTTCTGGAAAGAAAACAAATAGTGCCGATGGTTTCCCGACTCTTGAGCACGCAACGTACAACTGCCCGAAAAACATGGCAATTCAAAATTTATTTTACACACTTCTAACGATTGGCCTTGGGGTTTATTAATTGTCATTGCTAACCTTTAGCGCTGTAAATTATGTGGCGGTACTTCTGGCTATTCCAATGAATTTAAGAATTCAAATGGGTAATTGACTACTTCATTTGGATCATGAATGTAATCGAGTGACTTAAATTGATGCATTTGTCCATCAATTTGAGTCTGAGTTTTTATATTTAAATCATCTACAATCTTATTTTTCGGTTCAAGACGAAACCTCAAAGCATGGCAATATTGACAAATAGTGCTCATTGTTCCAAAATCAACCGATTTATCGCTGCCGTAATCAATTGTTGTATCATATCTAAACGCCAAACGTTCAGAACTTGTTGTTACGTTTGATTGTCTCTTTAGTAGCCTTTCGCTTGAAGTCGATACCATGGATTCGTCCGGAGTCGTGGTAGATCACACTTGAGAAATTCTCATTATATTTGCATCCAAACGCTGCCTACGCTCTTCTTCAGTCTCATTGTCTCGAAGATTGTGCACTCGACTTGCATTACGCGTACGTCGACCGATATTTTGACGCATTTTCTTATCAATAACAACAATAAGTAACACGACGATAAACCTATCATCGCAAACACCATTTGAAAAACCCTTTATCTGTTGCAGTAATTGTATAAATGTCTCATTCACTTACTTTATTATCAGGTTTTATAAAATCTGATTTTAATAAAAAAAATCTTTTATTTTATTTTATTTCATTTTATACAAACCTTGTCCTAAAAATAACATACACAAATAAAAAAGAATTATCCAATTTGGTGCAGTAGTTCGGAAGTTATGTGCGTACATACATTTCGGTGATGCATTTTTATTTATATTGACTAAAGGTCTACAAGTATAAAAAGGAAACCACCGGCACAAGCTGTGATTAAATTAAAAATATTAGGTTATTTCCATATTTCTAAACCAGGGCGATGTTTAGGTATATTGATGATTTTATTGATAAAAAAAATAGAGCGAACAAGCAAAGGACCCCTAAAGGAAATTCCACTCATAAATTTTAAGAATTAAAAAATTCATTAAGCATTTAGAAATATTATCCATACGTCCAACAACCATCCAACAACAACATATGTTTACAACTTGTATAATCAAAGAGCTATGTATTTACAGTTGCCGATAGCTGGGAACACCGTCACTCTTTTGGAAATGGAGGGAAGTGCCTTGCATTTAGACTCGGAAGAGGCCAAGATGCAAATGGAGGAGATGGGCGAAATTGGTAGGAATTCGCTAATTATTATTGCAAACCCACAGACTAACCTTTTCGTAATACATTTTTTTAGGCTACCCCTTACCCGCAATCGTCGGTTCATTCATTGAAGTCGAAGATGCACGGCAACCGTCCAAGGTAGAGGAAGACGAAGAAGAGGAGGGCGAGGAAAAGGCAGAAAGGAAAAAATCAAAAGAGGGGGAAGAAGAATTAGGCGAAGAAGAGGTTGAGGCGGAAGAAGAAGAGGCCGTGGAAGAAGCAGCGACAGAAGCAGATGCTGCAGCAGGTGACGATGGCGGCGAACCCGCTGGTAAAAATTCCACATTCGCTTATTATTCACCGTTAATTTTAACTGATATTTGTTGTCTGCAGAGGCACCAACAACAGCGCCGGCGCCGGGTGGACGAAAGCGCAAGTTACTTAATCAGTTTAATTTCTGTGAACGCTCCGCTTTGACTTATACCAATCCGAGAAGGGTAGGCGGTTCATAAAATATACTGCGTATACTTTTTTTTTGAAATAAATGAAACTTATATACGGAGAAACTAAACTATAAACTAAATATTTCAGAATGTCGACACACAAACTATACCTCCTCCGCGTTCGCAATATGGCGCCAATGTGCTTCAATGGAATATTTACGATAGCTATGCTGAGGATTTTGAGCAACAACAAAGGGAAAGGGAAAAGAAAGATGACAAGAAACACCGAAAGGATGTCGCTCTTAAAAAGTTAGATAAAGTAGCAGAAGCTGAAGTGCTTAATAAGCGATATCTGAAAGCTTGGCAGATCTTAGAGCGAATGATAAATCAAAATATCTATGAGGAAATCGCTAACGATTATCGTTATTGGGAGGATCCGGCTGATGAGTTCAGAGAGCAGGAGGGCACATTGCTGCCCCTTTGGAAATTCAATTATGATCGTATACGCAAACTGAGCATCACCGATCTTCTATTCAATCCGAAGTATTACGATCTGTTTGCTGTATGCTATGGATCGCGTAAGTTTTGCAAAAGAGAGCATGTAGGAAATTATTACTTATTATTATTACTTTCCCAATTATTTACCCACAGATGAGTTCATGAAGCAGCCAAATGAGGGCGCCATTTGTTTTTTTACTGTTAAGAATCCATCTTATCCTGATTATATTGGTATGTTTACGCTTTATTTTATTTTAAAATAAATTAAAGTATATGAATATAGTAAATACCTAATCCTACTTTTCTTGATTTCTTTCTATGTATGTATATATCTGCCAGTTTCGACGGAAAGCGGTGTTATGTGCTGCGATATTCACCCCACATATCCATTTTTGGTGGCTATAGGTGAGTTTGTCGTTGAAATTGTTTCTGCATTTTTTTATATTCGCTTAGTTATTTAAAAGGCATGTACGATGGCAGTGTCGCGGTTTATAATCTAAGAGAAAACTATGAAAAGCCACTCTATTTGTCAGTGGGTGTACACAACAAACATGCGGAGTGCGCTTGGGAGGTATGCCATTTATATACTATAATTTTAAATTATCTTATAAATATTTTTAATATATAAATTAAGTATTTTCAATATTAAACGAAAAACAGTTTTCGTTTATTTTGCAACGCTTTTGTTTTCCTATATTTCTCATTAATTTCGCACTGTGTTTAAAATTTGGGAAACGATATTAGAATTCGAATGTATAATAAAAACTGTGTCAAGAGAAAATGTTTGCTGGGATATAGAAGATGTCAACTGGTTAATCATACGCCCTGCCAAACTGTAGTATGCGAAGATATGTAACCGAAATATTTTCGGAACGGCTAAAACAATTTAATGGCTTTCTTTTGAAGTTTGTATTTATCGAATTTAGTAAATTTTACGCCATTTCGAATTTTAAATTCTGATACTTAAAAATTATTTTGAAGTTTTGCATATTTGTTGACGTTGCTTACAAAATTCGTGGCTTTGACGTGAAAAGTTCCATAAAAAAAGTTGCATTTGTTTTGGCTTCGCTGAGGTTTTTAACGCCTCAAGGTAAAAAATCTCTATATAGAAAAAGGTCAAAATGTTAAATCTTTTTTTTTAAACTGTTTAAATATAATATGTAATTACAGAGAAAGGTTTAAGGAGAAAGTTCCTAATGAACTTTTTTGAATTTTTATTTTTAGAATAAGAAACATTGTAGACAATTCGTTTAAAAAGTATATTTTAGAGATTGAACCACTCAAATATATTGAAAAATGGCGGAGGAATCCATGTTGCAGTGGAATGTGTCGCAGCTGTTACCATCCATTGGCGTGCAAAGTAGCGTTCGAAAGCCAATGGAAACTGAAAATTAATAATTTTTTCCAATGTTTGAACTTTGAAATCGGTTTTCAACATTAAATTTGTGCATATTTTCACTTATGAAAATTACAAAAATTAATTATATTGATTCATATCTTTGGTTCACATAGAACACTTTTCCATTCATTACAAAATAGAAGTTGAATCAGATTGATAGGTGACATAGTTTTCTCGCAATCGTGCACGCCAATTGCAAAAACATGGTTTTCAGAAAACGACGACGCACTTGTCTATTACCTGAAAAAATAATTCATAATTTTATTGAGCTCGAGGCCAGTTAGTGGAAGATTTTATTTGGAAAGAATTTATATGCATGGAAATGCATTATAAAACTTAGTAAAACTAATTCAAAATATTTCAATATAATTAAATAAAAAGAAGAAAAAGCGGCTATAATTTCTGCCATGAAAAAAACCGTTCTCGAGCTTAATAAAATTTTGAATTATTATTCATTTTAATGCCAATACAAATCTTAACAAATTTATTACCTGAAATATCTTTTGATCCACTTCGAAATCGAAGTTTATATTTTGCAAATATATTTTAAGATAGTTTGAAAGAGATTGAAAGAGACAACGCACAAAAAAAATCGTTTTTTTTCGATTTAATTGATTCGAGCCCCTTAGTTCCCAGCATTAAAAGTGGAACACGGAAATGTTGATTTTTTGTTTCTCTGCAAGCATTCTTCTAAAAAGTTTGATGAACTGCAAAAAGTACTATTATCTTGAATGTTTAATTTTCATATTTAAACTTCTTTAATATACATTTTTTTTTCGTCTATTTTACAATCAACTGACTGTTATTTGTTGATTTTTCGCATTCAATTTGTCTTCTTAATTTGTACTACTTTATTGGATTTTTGTGTATGCGATTATCAAAACCTTATAGTTGTTGATAACTATCAATACAGTTGTTGATACAACAATACAGTGTCAGTAATTATCACCTTTTTATCTTCGCCCTTGTATCGCAGATTAAATGGGGTCCCGATATGGCGGACGGTGAAATAAATTTTTATTCTGTATCCACGGATGGTCGTGTCTTCAATTGGGTACTTATGCAAAACGATTTCATGATCACTACAATAACAACACTCTTTCTCACCAACGACATTGTCGAGGGACCCGATGGCACAGAGGTACAGTTGCGCAGTTGCGGCTCCTGCATGAAATTCCATCCGACGAATCCTGAAATTTACCTAATCGGCACGGAGGAGGGTTTGATCTACAAATGCAGCATTGCCTATAGCTCCAAATACTTGATGACCTACAATGCACACTATCTCTCCGTCTATCGCATCGATTTTAATCGTTTCAATTCGAACATTTTCATATCGTGCAGCGGAGATTGGCGCGTCAAAGTGTGGGAAGATATGCGCGTGGAACCGCTTTTCGTTTTTGATTTGGGCTCCTCGGTGGGTGATGTCAAATGGGCGCCGTTCTCCAGCACCGTCTTCGCGGCCTGCACCACCGAGGGCAAAGTCTTCGTATTCGATTTGAATGTGAACAAATATAAGCCGATATGTGTGCAAGCGGTGGTGCCGAAACGAAAGAATAAATTGACAAGACTCGCTTTCAATGAGAACTTACCTTTCATTATTGTTGGTGATGATAAGTAAGTGGGGATAGTAGTGAACAAATTACTGAACGTTTAAGATTGTTTTGACCACTGTTGTATATGATTTGCAGGAGTACAGTGACTTCGTTGAAACTTTCACCCAATTTGCGACTGATGGTGAAACCGCCCAAAAAGCAACAATATCTCGATCAAACTACGTTACAGATACAAAAGTTGGATAAATTGTTATCGCTGGTGCGCGAATTGCCCAATGATATGATTGTGCCGGACGCACCTACCACGACAAAGAGCTAAGTGGAGAAAGAGAGGGAGGCCGAGAGAGAACGAGTTGCGTCGACTTGCCACTTGTTTGAATTCACTTGCATTTTTAGTTTTAGAAAATTGTATACTTTTAATCAAAAAATTTGTTGCAGAATAGAAAACCTTTTTAGTACATTTTTGTAAAAAAACAAATGCTTGCATTATTTAACGCGAATAAAACAAATAAGCTGTGCTTTTTTAGTAATCAAATAGTTTATTTGTGTATGTATGTATTTTGTTAAGGTGAGCATTGCCGTTTTACATCGAAATTGCTATAATGAGATACTTTTTAGTATGTATGTATGTAAGTACGTGTTAAAATTACTATACTGTTTTTCCAAATAATGCGACGTCAGCATATTGACACGTTTTACCTTAATAAAAAA
The DNA here is from genome assembly GCA_963971545.1 of Philophylla caesio. Classification (NCBI taxonomy): domain Eukaryota; kingdom Metazoa; phylum Arthropoda; class Insecta; order Diptera; family Tephritidae; genus Philophylla; species Philophylla caesio. The sequence goes on along the minus strand of OZ020606.1, from coordinate 93,803,163 downwards.
TAAATTAAAATACAGTACATTCTCAAGCAAAAGCCATATAAACCCTAGTTTCAATACAAATTTATTCAAAAAAGTCAGCATATTGTAAGAAACGCATAGTACTTTTAATTATGACCACACATTTGGTAATGTCTGATTTCTATTTTTCAACTTTTAACAAAAAAAAAACAAAAAATTAAATACTGATTATCTTTAGGTATAAAATCAGCTTCCGATTTTTAAATATTCTCCCGAGCATAAGGGATTAGGCCAGCTTTGAGGCCGTCTAGGGGCCACAATTTTTTTTTTCTGGAACGTACAAAATTTTAAAGTCAATAAAAACGTATTAGTTATGTCCAATCGTAGGGATTTGTTCAAATTTCGATTTGTTTTTGAATGACAGAGTTTTCAAGAAAACAATTATTTGTTACCCTTGTTTTAAATAATTTAATAAATATTTTAAAGAAACATCAAATTATTTTGCAATTATCCTACGATAGGACAAAGAGAACCGTTTTGTGAAAATTTTTGTGTTTAAAAATATAAAATCGGTTAAAAATTGTATGGGATACGTGGCAGACTTTGGCAGTGTTTTGAGAAAAAATCGTTTGAAGTTTCAATAAAACATTCCGGTTACTCAGACGCGCATGGCTTGAAATAACTAAAAAATAATTTTAACCATCAAAATTATGTACTCGCATGATTTCATATTTTCCGTAATCTCGGGACTATCCGAAAGCATTTAAGCTAATAAAAAAGGGGGTTTTAAAAATCGCAAGGTGGCGTAACCCCAAAAATCTAAATTTAGATGAGGATATTTTCCAAACATTTCGATTTATTTTTTTCGCTCAGTAATATTAATTACTTTTCCGATTTAAAATTTTTCAAAACCTTATACAACCATATAATATTGGCTTGAAATTGAATATAAATGTTATTTTTATCATGGAATAACGCCCTCTTGTAGGATAATATAGTATATTAAATCATTATTACTTATCACAAGTTTTTTAAGTGAAAAATTAAAGAGTATACTCACTAAATATAATTTGTGCAAATAAACACAAAATAATTATTAATTATGATAAAAGAAAAATAAGATAATAGTAAATGATATTGTTAATATTCTTTAACTCAAAATTATATTCAACGCTGTAACTTTAAATTTTAGAATTACATAGAGTTGGTAATTTCTACAAATAACTGTTAATTTAACCGTTAATTTTACCTACGCTCTACTTTATTTTGTTTCATATAACGCATACTTAAGATTAATCTGTATTGAAGAAATTGGCTTCAAAATGAGTATGTAACGGGTTCTTAAACATTGTTTTTAAAAAATTTTGATGTTTGGATGATTTTTTGTCAATTACAACAGTGTCTCGAAAATCCGCTGGCTATCCGAATTATCAAAATCTTAGACTGATAATAATTTTTTTCTGCTGCGTAGTTGGTATTTTTTGCATTTTACGGGATTAATATTATTCTTGAAATAATTAAATATTTAAAATAAAACCAGATGTTGTAGAGGTTAACAAGAGCCTACAAGGCCGACAACTCAGTCAGTCGTTATGGTAAATCTTAACGGGTGAAAGGTTATATGTGAGATGTGAAAATTATCGTGCGGGGGACATGTAGTGGGAATTTTGGGGTTGATTTTGGAGTGTAGAACAGTCTGAGCTGGGAATAAAGTATGGTTGTGCTTACTGCATACCAATAATTCGTGAACAAAAATGTAACTTCTTTTGAAAATAAGAAACTTGTTGAAGATATCATTATGCACACAAAAAAAATATTAATTTTACAAGTTATCGAGTAAAGGTGATTCCTTACCTGTCAGGCCTACTGGATTGTACATTTTGTTTAAAACTTTATGTTTATTGAAAACATTTGAAATTTAATTTAAAAAAACATTTAGATTGGTTAACGTGTCAGTTTTTTGGTGTTATTTAATTCATCGTATATATCGTCGGTGGCACTGCAAATTGCGCTATGTTTGTCAAAATAAAAAGATTTTACCGCAGTAAAAATAAGTTTTTTGTAGCGAGATTAACTGCTGTTTAAGAGCAATTTGTACGAATTGGTGAGTTGGGGAATAAGCAAACGATCCCCAAAAAACACAAGAATATTAGACGTAGAGAAAAAAGAGAGGACAAGACTAACATTAGAAAGCTTACGTATAAAACAAAAAATACGTAACGCGATGAATTACAAGGAAGATGTGGACAATACATATAAACTGCGCGTATAGATCAGCATTGACGAATAATAAACAAACTGATTAGTGATGTGGTTGTATTTAAGGAATTTTGTATTGTTTAAATGTTGTTTTTTTTTGTTATTTTTAACTACTTTGGCTGTTTGATTTGTTTGAAATGTAAGGGTAACAATTGTTTGTGGTTTGAAATCTTACTGTTGTAATTTCATTTTAATTGTCTTTATGTTCTATGTACAAATAAAATGCAGACTCCCTCTATTCAAAAAAAAAAAAACTACCGGCCGAAAAGCTTCAAAAACATCCCAACAGGAAATCAACATTGGCCCGAAATTAAATGTAAAGTTTGATGCATTTTTGGACATTGAGCACATTGCAGTATCACTGACGACAAGTTAGCTAAAGTTATATGTATATGTATGTATATGTAGAAAGGATTACGCTCTCGAGAATATCCTCCAATTTATGTATGTATGTTTGTATGTATGTACGTAGGTATATTGCATAACAATGTGTGTCGGTATTTTTCACATAAGTGTATTTTTGGAACTATACTTTCATTACTTTCATAGAAATTTATCACTCACAAACTTAGTTTATACACACAGTAATACAAAACATTAAAAAGTCTTCTTATTTATAACTAATTCATGTTAGAAAATCAACAATCTATGTATGTATGTATATAGTATATACATGTATATATGTATATTATAAATGTATGTATGTATGTTTCATGATGTGGGTATACGTTTAAAATTAGTTAGCAAAACAAAATTCTTGAAGCCGTAGCGCGGAGTACGAGTTTACATGCAGTACAGTTATCACATATGAATGTTATGAGTATTTATGTATGTATATAATTATAATATATTTACGTATTTTTGTATGTATGCGAGTATGCATGTATGTATGTATATACTAGCATGAGTTTAATAAATCTTATAATATTTTATTAAATTGTGTTGATTAAGCAGCTGTATTCTTGCCTTATTGAACAAATATGTAAATATGTACATTTACATATCCACTCTGTTCAAAAAAATATAGCACAACCACATATTGACAGATTCAGGCACTTTATTTTTCTTCTAATTAGTTAACATTATTTTTTCATACAAAATATGATTCATTCCCTAAAAAACACCATAAACACTCATTTCTTAAAATATGTATTTACAAAGTTTACAATGATTTAAACAAAATTTCAAAGTTTTTATAAAAAAAAGTTTAAGAATTTTTTTGAATATTCAAATTTTGAGCAACGAGTTATTCAATGTTAGTGTAAGAAAGTGCAAATTTCAAGTATCTACAATTTATCACTGTTTTTTGACCATTTCTTTCCAACCGCAATTATTTTTTATATGGATGGAATTCCGAAGAGCGTTAGTATAAAAATTTTCAAAATTCAGTGGTAATTCGTACATATCTGCGTATCTAACAAATATTATTTTTTTTTAGTTTAAAATTTTGATGAAGTTTTGGTAAATATTTTCTACAGTTTTTTTTTATAAAATTTAAAAAATAATTTTTAAAGGTATTTGTTAGAAAATTAGCGATGTTTTAGTTGAAAAATAGTTTTAAATAATTGGAGGCTAAATAAATTGCCAAATGTGTTTGTCCTATAATTTGTGAATAGAGTGAACATATGTTTGTAAAAATGCCGACAGTTTAAGGCCAAGCTTCTTACTGCAATTGGTTAAAAATATCCTTCATTGAGTAAATAACCACCAAAACGAGCTAACAACTTGGATCTTATTTATGTTAAAAATTATATAATAGTTATTTTTTAGGAAAATGAAAATATAAGAAATTTAGTTAATAAACAGGCGAGCTGAAAGCTTAGGCAGCCAATGTTCCGTTAATGAAAAATTTATTAATTATAATAAATAAAGAAAGCATGCACTTTATTGAATTGAAATTGAATGGTAAACAAAACTGTATACTTAGATAATTCGCGTTTTTCTTTTTACAAATGACATTAAAGTAGATCTTAAATGTCAAGAGCAATATTGCTGAAAATCTCAAGAAAAGTATTATCGAAGACTATCAATCTACTATCTGCTTAGTTGCATTTCACTTTCACTCGGATTTGTTCACCTCGCTAGCCAACACGATACGAATTTCAATATCATAACATTGTTGAGTTTATTGTCGGCTTCTGCTGTTTAGCTTTAACTTTCTGAGTCGCAATAATTTTTGAACGTACTTACGTTAAAATCAAAAACTTTATTTTCTATTAATTGTGGGTTACAGATGTGAAACATTAGTTGGCAAATTTGTTCTAAATCACAAAAAAAAAGTTGTGTTGAATTTGTGCAATCGGGTCAAGAAGGCCAAAAGCGATTGTGCATGAACTAATTAGAACTGTCTAAGTATTTACACATACTTTTGAATCCGTGTGCTCGCAATACGATATTGAATTATTAGAAGTTTTTTAGATTTATCAAAACTTTGCTCATTTCAGTGGCCATAACCAATACTCGGCTGAGAAATGTAATCTGGTCGCAATTGAAATTTGCTGCATTATTACTTTTAATTGGTGTAATTAATTTTGGGCTGTTTCAAGCTAAATACTATTAATAATTTTTGAAAAGTTTGTACACACATATATTTTATATTACTACACTAATAATATCTTGATTTCAAAGTAACATATTTTGGATTTTTTTTAGTGTGTTGAGTTTCAACGTACAATTAAATTTAACTGTGGCATTGTTCTTACACTATTTATTTTCACTTGTGAATTTTTCTTACGATTTTTAAATATTTGATTTTCTTTTAATTACCTTTTGCTATGAGAAAGAAAGAAATAAATTAAAATATTCGCCCCTCCTAACTTTCTTCTGATTTGAATTCTAAGTATTTTACTATTAATAATCGTATTTTCATCTATATATTTATATATTTACACATAAATGTATTTTATATGATTTTTGCATAAATCCACAAGCTCTACGATTCAGTGGTGATCTCTCTTTAACAATATACAAATAATAATTTATTGATTCTGTTTAGGAATGAGCCCATGATGATAAAAATATATATCAATATGTATGCACGTGTATGTACGTATGTTATTTATTTATATACATAATTGTATGTAAAATTCCAGTAAAGAAATATTACTTTTGAAACTTAATTCTTACCTTTAAGAGTAAAATTACTACATTTATACCAAAATAATACCCGCTCAAACTCTAAACTAACGTAATTAAGTCTTCATTAGTATTTTAAATATTTATACTCATAATCTCTCAATTTTATTTGCGTTGTTGGCGTTCAGTATTATTTACTTTTTACCAAATCTCTTCGACCAAAATACACTTTACGAGAAAATCGCACCAATTCGTTGTGATTTCATTTATGACTCATCCATTTCATTCTACTTGACATTTTTGAAGTCCAAAAATTCTCTCACATTATTCGGGCACATAACATTTTTACCTAAAAAGAGTACCGTCGACATCGGATGCAGATAATCCGCAGAGAATTCTTTTGCTTTCCAACCGAAAAATCCACTCGGTCTTACTTCGTTACCACTAATTTCAAATGGTAATAGATTCACGCCAATTTGATTTATTTTTGAGAATTGCACTTTAAAGTAATGCCCATCGGTCGCTTTGATCCAATAGAAGCCCTCATTGTCCACATATGGTTTATTTTGTGACTTTTTCATTGCATTAGAACGTTCCAGATCATTAACATTGAAACTAATATCTACCTCGTACGCATCCGGATGTAAGCGATTCGTTTCGATGGCTGTCTTTAAGGCTTGATTGTCCAACCAATAGCGGATGCCGACATTCTCAAACTCTTCGAGAACATGATTGAACGTTGTTTTAAGTTTGTCAAGGCAACACGGTGGCGTATGCTTGTTCAAATAGATATAGAAAGGTCGATTGTTATAGACCGTACCCACGCAAGACTTTGTGGTGCGTTCACAGCCGATTAAATCGATTTCGGTTACCAGTGGCAAGCTAAAATTCGAAGAAGAAAATTGTGTATCGAGCACAAGACTATGATGAGAACTGCTACCGCCGCCCTCTTTTTGATCTGTTTTTGACACAACTTTATGGGAACGCCGGATAATACGCTTGATCTGTAGCTTCTTGTATAAATCCTTGAAATGACGGCGGCGTATTTCAGTGCGCCGTTGTTTCGTATGATACGAGGCGAAAAGCCGACGCCCGTCTTGGAAAGCTTGTGGAAACACAGTTTTCTGCAAGAAAAAGATAATAAATATATTTAGTGAGCACTTAAATGTAGTTCAATGAAACAATAGATATGTTGTGAGACGTTGAAACAAAATTGAATTTGACTTTAAACAGACTCTATCAAACATTTTATTTATAAGTTCTAATGAAGATTATCCTTATCAAATAGAATAGGATCATGGTAGGTTGAGAAATAATGTCCTAAAGCTTGGGAAATCATCCAACAGTGAATTTTAAGGTGGCTAGGAAAATAGCTTTGTAACATTGCAACTTACGGAAATTCCCGCCAGGTTCGCTTGTATATAGAACATTTCGGGAAACGGCGAAGCAAATGGGTCCGGTAGCTCCTTGAGTACAGCCACATCCACAAGTATAGCGTGTTTTTGCAAATACTGCGAAGAAATATAAATATTAGCAAATTCATACACATCTATTGGAGCCCAATAATATCGACCACTTACCAAATCACACTTGTTACTAGTATTAACCGCCACATATTGTATGGTCCAATTGGGTAGATCCAATATGATTTGTGTGCAACTGCTAAAGGATTTCATATTTCCAGCGAACGGCACAATTAATATACGTCTCACTGTCTCCTCTGGTCCCACGGGCGGCACCAAAGCGCGCGCCTCTTGCTGTTGTCTGACATCGCCCGCTTTGAGCGGCGCTCTTGCCGCTATGCCAGCACCTAATGGCATTGCTGAATTAATGTCACGCAAAATCTTCTGCAATAGATTTTTGCTAGTTAGACGCACACTATCCGGCAGAAAGAGTACATATTTTGTATGTATTGCTGCAAGAGCATTCAACTGATCTGGTGTTTTTTGCACATCGAAGCCAAGACTGAGAAAACGGACGTTGTTCTCTTCGCCGCTGGCGGTTAAATTGCGCTCATACGAGACTGGCGGATACGGCGCACCCTCTAGCAGCACCAGCACCGACAAATTGGGTACGATATCGAGGATATTATCAATGGATGCTTTGATGTCGTTTTCGAAATTGTAAAAACTACGAAAAACGATGGTGATCGACTTGCGTATATGTTTATTGGCACTCTTCAATTTATCACGCGGTGATTTGCCAGCGCGTCCGGCGCCAGCGCCCACAAGTTCATTGTCAGCGGCGGGTGTACGCTCTGCTGAATTGGACAACATGAGTGTGGACGCAAGACTCTTCCAAATCGTTGACTTCCAAGAGTAGTAAAAGAGTATTAGGTTGGCTATGACCACTGCCGTCACTATCAGCTTTGCGTGGCGGATGCGCATAACTTTCATGTTGCAACGGTGGGTTTTTGCGAGTTAAAGTGGCTAATCGTGCGTGTAAGAGATTTCCAAAAAAAAAATTCTTCTTGCCACACGCCCACTTCAAGCGAGGTCAACGTTAATTTTAATGGCAAAAATCGAGGCGGAGGCAGCACGCTTGGTTCTTTGTGATGACCAAAGCGCACATATTTTCGCTAAGAATTGTTCACTATTTTGCTTAAATATGTATGATTATACGCATGTTATAGGTATACACTAACTACAATCCCATCGAATTTTAGCAAATTTTCAACCAGTTAAATACTTTTCCTAACTCTAAAACTAAACTACTTGCGCTTTAACGCATTGCAAAATGGGCAGGTAACACTTTATGAATTTAATTTATAATGCTCTTTTACTTGTAACTACATTTACTAATATTCGCTAGTTAAATTCAACACAAAACTTACACGCACTGCATATTTGCACTCCCAGAAGTTTTAATTTTTCATTTGACAGCATGGATGCGAGATGGAAGGATACTTGATACAAGGATAACAGGATGACAGCTGAGTATAGAAATGTGTAAAAAAAGTGTTTATTGTTAAACAAAGGACAAAGCATAAAAATACTGTGTAAACAGGACGAAATCGGAAAACCAGTTTAAAAGCACAATATAGTAACGTTTAAGCTTAAAGCTTAGGCAAAAGTAATACGGATAAGAAAAAGCTGCATGATGGGGGTTGTTTTCTCCAACACGTAACACACAAGTGGCATGCTAACGTTAAATTTAGAATAAGCTTTTTGCAGTTTAAAAAGCTTGTCATGGCAAAGGGTGCGCTTTGGTACACAATTTCAGAAAAGTTGTTTCTCAGTTATACCATCAAACTTTGCATCGTATAGAAAAATATTTATCAATACTAAATATTTTGCATCTTCAAAAGTAAGTGTTTATAGATGTGCAGTAAGATTTTTTTTTGTAAAAATATTTGCCACCTATTCAGAATAAAAAATCAAATAAGCTTTTGAGCAGATTTCCCAAAAATAAATAAGTAACTTGTTAAATGAAAGGACTTGGCAGTAGGTGTTAAATAAGGGTTCAAGGGCTGCCATCCGTTGATTTTCAAAAAGGTGATGTCAAATTAATTGACTTGAATTGCAGATGTGTTAAAATAAATTTTTTTTTTTGAAAATTTAAAAAATGTTGCCGCCTGTTAAAAAATTTATGTATTGTAATACAATAAGTGTGTTGAGCGAAAGTGGTTTAAGGTAATTGCAATTTGAAAATATTTGAAGCTTCTGATGGAATAGTTAATTTTTAAGAAATTAAGCATTATAAACGATAAAAAATTGTTTTGATAAAAGTTGTCGCCCCTGAGGAAGCTAAGGAAATTAGCGAAACGTTGGGCAGAAAGTGAAAAGAACAAAAATTTTTGTTTCTTTTGCACTCAATAACGTTAGATCAAAAAGCCTATTTGCAACTACATAAAAAATTATCTTCGTTTTATGTCCCTAAATCACACACAGCACGACTCAAACTTAACAAATAGCAATTTAAAAGCCATTGTTTTTCAGATATAGCAGATATTACATATTTATTGACACAAAAAATAGTCGAATACCTGTTTAAAATACACGAATGTAAGTAGGTATACATATGTATTACGAGTATAAGCTTAAAGTGTCTTCTCCTTTTTCAAATATACCAAACAAAAAATAAAAAAGTTGACCGTTCGCCATATTTATTTGATATCTACTTTATGAAATCCTTATTAGTTTTCTAATATGAATAATAAGACTTCGGTAATTGCAGAAGAATGTCAATTAAATTATTTTTACAAACAATCAACGGTAATCTTTGCCCAGTTTTAAAACTTTCCCTTAAATGTACTCAATTTCAAAATGTTTTTCAAACTTGAAATTTTTACAGATTTTTGTTGATATATACTCATGATGGAATAATGAAAGGTGTTGTACGTTGTGACAGCGCCAGTTTGAATGCCCTTAGCTCAATGTTGTATTTAGGAGATATTAGAGAAATGGGAATTAAAGAAGGCCGTTCTTAGAAAAAATTGTTAATTAGTGAATTTACCACAATGATTTGAATATTAAGAATTGTATATGAAAACTGATTCAAATGATTACAGAATCAAACAATAACTAAACCTTAAAGCTAAAAAGTTTATAAAAATTATTATTACTATTACTTTAAAATCCTACTACATTGAAACTTAAAACAAAGCAAAAATTTTAAATTAGTAATCTGAAATGACCGCTGTGGTCGAGTGGATAGTGGTGCTGGCTACAATTCGATATGCCGCTAGAGGTTAGAGGTTCGAATCTCAGTTAGGGCAAGTAAAATCTAAATCATAGAAAAAGTTTTTTTTTTCTAATAGCGGTCACCCCTCGGCAGGCAATGGCAAACCTCTGGCATGAAAAAGCTTCTCATAAATATATCTATTGCACTTAATAATTTAACAAATAATGTTTCATTACACAAATAGTTGGAGAATTTATTTAGCCCCGAACACCTTATAAACCAATTTTTTAAATTTTCTATTTCGAACTTTTTAAAAAACAAAATTTTAGAATTTTTTGGAGTATGTAACTCATGAAATTTTAGTACCACAAATTGCAAAATTCAAGGAATTACCAAGGAATTGCATACCCGTAAAATTCTACATTTTTTTTAAATTCGAAATTTTGTTGAAAATTTGTTAGATCATAAATATGTAGCTAAAAGAATTGTTGTTTATGGTTATTCTTAGAGAACAAACTATATTTTACTTAAAAAATAATTTTAATTAATTAGAAGAAACATAAAGTGCCGAAATATTTTAATTGTGTGCTATAATTTGTGAACAGAGTACGAGTATATATAATATAAATTTACGCTTTGAATACATGTAAATATATGCATGTTTTCCATTTATAATTAGGGGATTCACGTGGTGTCGTAAAGTTGTTAGATCCTATCAATTTACTTTAGCTTAAATCTATTTTTGTGGTGTTTGTTGCAATACACAGAAAAATGAATTGGACTTTACCAATTTTTATTTTTTTATTTTCATGATATATGTAGCGACATTTCAACATTAAACTGTACCTTGTAAAGATCCCCAAAGTGTTTTCATTGAAAGCAAGGTCTGCAAATTTATCATAAAAAGTAAAATACATACATATTTTCAAGTACTAATAGTAAGCTTTGCAAAACTTCTACAGATACACGCATTATTATTATGATAAATTCTTAGGTCAACCTTGCTCGTCATTTGCAATAACAATAAGAATTTTTGTGTATTTTTATGAGTGTCCTTAATTGAGTGTTTTTTTTTTTTTCTTAAAAAACATGCAAGCATTTATGCATGCTACCACAGTTTTAGTTAAAATAATTTGTATTTTTCTCACAGCACATTTAATTACATTATAACGAGTATCATACTAGTTTTATTGACCAGTCCACATGGTATGATCATGAGTATATGTACATATGTATGTATATGTACATATTTACTTCTCTTTTTGATAATTTTAATAAACATATTTTTTTAGTAACAATTCTGTATTTTTACTTTCTTCAACTCGTACGGCTCTATTTTCTAATATTAATCGCTCGAAAACTAAAGAGTGATTAGTGCTGACGAGGCTAAAAGTATAAAATCTTCGAAAGCAAAACTCTCAAACTTTGGTTGCCTCTATGTATTTAAAACTAAAAATTTAGTGTATTCATGGATTATTAAAAGAAATTTACATATTTATTTTTATAATTTTGTAAAATTAAAAAATAAGATACTCATGAAATTTGTTAAAACAAAGCAATATGCGTTTCAGTTACAGTTATTCAATTTAGTTTTATAATTTGTCGGAACCTGTTTACGACTTTTTCAGAACTACTTTTTGAATAAAACTAGCTAAACTGGTTCATAAGTGGTTTCGAAAAGTCGTAATAATTTCTGTCCCGAAATCTTCCATTATATTCCTGAACAGGTCAAACAAGTCCTAAAATGGACTTGAAATAGCCTTGCAATAATACAGAAGACGTCGCGAAATTGTCCTGAAATTAAAATCTAAACCAACTCCGAAATGAATCTAGGACTTGGACTAATATAGAATTTATCTTAAAATAGTCCGGAAAAAATACTTAAATCCCTCGAACTAATTGAGAAATCTTGAAAAATTCTGTATTCGTAACAGTCTTCAAATTATATGAAACGGAACTATGTGTAACTATTCACTTGTGAAATGGTCTCGAAATGAACCAAAACCAATTACGAAATTATTTTAAAATTCAGTTCAATTTCGGGACTTATGAACACCGAAATTGAACTGAACGATTTCCAAAATGTTCCTAATAGTAAATAATAACAAAAACTACCATAAAAAAGATCGGAAATAGTTCCGAAATCATTCTGAATATTCGTAAATTGGTCACGAAATTGTTCGCCATATTGTCCCGTAACGAAACCTGAACTACTTAATTCGGAAATAGTCGCAAACTACTCTTGAAACGATCCGGAAATAGTTCTGAACAGGTCCCGAATTGGGACATACAAGAAGCAGTTCTGCGAGGTTTACGCAAATTTTAAGGTGTTAACACATCAAAAACTAAAAAATAAAAAAATTAATAAGGAATTAAGAATTTGTGCATGCTAGCAAATATTTGTTAAATATATTTATATTGAAATAGTCCGTAATATGAATACACCGCAAAAAAAAACAAAATCGAATTTTATCTTAAATAATTTTGTAATAAAATTATGATCAGAGATAAAAACGTGTTTTACTTGCATAATCAATCATTATAAAAGCTGTTCTGATAATAAAATACGTTTTACTTTCACATTCACAATTTTAATAATAAAAAATTGTTTCATTCATTTTCACTGGAGCCATGGAACAACATCAATTGTTCGTGTCTAAGAGTTAAACAAATTTTCAATATATGTATGTATGTATTCTAAAAAAAACCTGAATATAATTGAGCGCTTCAGACTATTTTAAGTGTATGCTATATAAGCACCAATAAGAGTGCCTTTCAGTTTAGCTTTTTCCAACTTACGTTATCTTGAATACATACATTCTTTTATACGGAATAATATGTGTGTAAATTTGCAAATATATACATACATAGTTACACTTAATCTAATAATGATCCATTAACTTTTGATGTATTCAGTGTATTTATTGTAAGTTTATGCATTTCAAAACTTAGGGAATTTGTTATGGTTAACAAATTCCACGAATTTTCAAATACACTCAGAATAACTACAAGAATACTCAAAAGAGTGATAAGGGCTTACAATATATATAATTTAAGGTACATCGAGACTTGTACTATGTTTGAGTGAATATGTTAATAGAGGACTAAAGCACCGTTGGTCCTCTTTTAAATACATATTACATTTATTTAAGTACACGAATGCTTAAATATTAAGATATCCTTAGAGATTTATGTAATAACAAAAATCCAGGTAACATTTGAGCATATTTCAAATTTCAGCGGTCTTATTTGCCCACTCGAATCCTTCAGATGCAGAAATTTATTTGCCAATTGAAGGAAAAAGTATGGGAAATGGTACCTCACCATTATTATTTTTTTGTGGTGTGGGTGGCCGTGGATCTGGTTCGGTGCAACCCAAAAGCCAATATGTGGTAACTGTACCTTTGCCTTTTAACTCCACTTCACCGCGTAACTCCATTTGGAAAGTACCAAATTTGTCGAAAATCGCTTTGGCCGCTGAAGAGACGTGTATTTTCAAAGCTGTGAATGACACAAAAAAAAAATAAACATGACTTGTAACTATTTAGTATGATTTAGAACATTTCAATGGAATTCCGCCACTAATGTAAGCCTGTCTACTGACACAGGATGCCGTTTATAACTTGAGTTTGAGGAGACCTCGGAACACACGAAAGTGAGTTACTTCTGCCCATGTATGTATAGTAGAGACGCTTATTTTAAGGAACTCGTCTAACAGGAATATTTTAGAACTTCGCACAAAGCCTCTTTTATTCACACACACACACTAGGTACTTACGTAATCCTGCTGACTCCATACGTGAAGCTGTATTCACGGTATCACCGAAGAGACAGTAGTGTGGCATCTTTTGCCCAACTACACCAGCGCAAACTGGGCCTGCATGTATACCAATTCGTATTTTCAATTGATAATCTGGTTTGTGTCGTATGGTAAATGATTTAACAGCATCCAATATGGCGAGTGCCATAAGACCTATTTCACGTGCATGATCATCGTTACGCTCGGGAAGGCCAGATACTACCATATAAGCATCGCCAATTGTTTCAACCTACAAAGAAATGTGAGTATGAATGATTCACTAAACTGGCTGTCTGTTTTCATGTATACCTTATAGACATCATAGAATCCTATAATGCGATCGAATGTGCTATAAAGATCGTTGAGAAAGGCCACCACCTCCATGGGACCGCTTTCTGCGCATAATGCTGTAAATCCCACGATATCACTAAAATAGATGGTCACGCACTCAAATTGTTCCGGCTGCACCATTTCGCCGGCAAGCAATTGTGTTGCCACTGGTCGTGGAAGAACCTGATAAAGTAACTCTTCGGTGCGACGTTTTTCCATGCTCAGTTGTTCGGTCTTTTCTTCTACTAAACTCTCCAAATTGTTCGCATACTGCTCCATGCGACGTAACAAATCGTCCATTAAGTTCTCACAGAAGCCTCTTAGGTTCGAATGAAATTATGCGGATAATAAAGCATATTCAAATTGTATCGCTTCTAAAATTTTAAAAGAAAATACTGAAAACCTACTTCATAATTAAGCGCACCGAAGATCTGATTGTGGCAAACGCCGGCCTATCATCGGGATTATCAGCCCAGCATTTGTCCATTAAGTCGAGTACATCTGGCGGACAGTCACGTTGACCAACAAATGGTCGAAATGGTGTAACTTCGTGCGCCTCCACTCGATTTAAAATAGTTTGAACATCCATAAACTGTCGCGCCATTTCATAGGGTCCACCGCGTACAACAATCTCTTCCAATATGATCGCAAATGAGTAAACGTCACCTTTTTGCGTTGCTGGATTGCCGGGTAGCACTGTCAAAGGCAGTAATTCTGGTGCTATCCAAAGGAACTCTTCAACAATAAAGAAACACAATTAAAATGCATTCAATGAATACATTTTTGTTTTCTCAAAAATTTAACTCACTATTGAAATAGTTCTGATCTTTCACAAACTCTGAAGGCGTAGTCAACGAACGCAGGCCAAAATCTGATATTTTCAATACAAATCGGCCATCGATGAGGCAGTTACAGGATCGCAGCTTGCCATGCACTTGAACATCGCTATTATGTAGATAAGCCATACCCTTAACAATATCATGTATGAGCGACATACGAAAATTCCAATCCAATTGTATCGCCTCGTTCTCTAGCACATCTTTCAAGCTACCCTTCGGACAGTACTCCGTCAGTATGAGTACCGTTGGACGTGGCAAATCTATGCATGCACCAACAAAACGCACTGTATTCTCGTGGCTAACATCCCGCGTCTGTTTGATTTCCCACAAAAGTGTTGGTGTGATATCTACTTTCTTGCGGTGTATCTTCTTGATGGCGACACGTTCACCTTTAAAAATACCAATTGTGGTGAATACCTGTGTGAGGGGTAGCGAGGCACAGCTAGCAATAGAAGCGCGACCGGAATGAATATCGTACTGCTGAAGTGAAAAGTTCTATATAACAAAAGGGGATATTGTAGTTGTAGAATTTAGTGAAATTTATTAAAGTAATATTTGCTTGGACGTACCTCCACATTGAGCTTTTGCAAACCAACTTTGCTGCCGTACAGTCTGCCTACCTCGAGTAGTACTTCATCTGGACGCACACGCCAAGACATATTGTTCAGTTCATTATTCAATTTCATTTGCCTGTGGTACAATACGAGTGTAAGGTTAAGAAGAAAAAAGCGTTCAATGATGTGCAAAACAATAAATAATGTGATGCCTGAAACTTACTTGCACATAAGATAAATAACCGTGAAGGAAAATCCAATAAAAATTGCAAATGCAAAAGTGCCATACATGATGATTAATTCTAGGCAAAAATTAATAACATAGTTTTAATTATTGTAAGCATTCATATGTATAAAGTTAGTAGGCATTGTAATAATCCCTCTTGAAAAGGAAACTTCCGTTGCCCGTGGAAAGTATGGCCAACGATTTAAATCAACAAGTTCTGCAGTCAACTTTCTTAAGCTTTTCCTAAGAAGTGGTTTGGCAACCAGGGTTCACAATCATTCACGAACGAGAAGGTTAAAAAATTGTCTGCGTCGTTCACCTTTGTGAATGAGAACAAGAAAACAAATCCAGTTGGTTCGGTTTCGCGTATGTTAGGTAGACAAAATTTTGTTATTGTTCGTATGCGTATGTAAAGGAGAATCGAACATCGCGCGTTCATAAATGTTCATAGTTAAGCGTTGCATCGAACCGTCCACGTTCTTGTTGTTCGCTTTCATATATGAACGTATGGGTTCCATCAAACATTCGCGGAAGATATACATATATATGTATGGATACGAACGAACTGGATTTATTGTCTTGTGCTCGAACTAAATCGTCTAAGATTTTTTGTGTCCTTCATGTTCGCATGAAAATTCATAAATGTATGCTCGTGAACGTTATTATGTATGTCGTCGATCGCGATAGCGAATTTAACGCGAATCCAAATAAAAGGCGTAAGTTGTTCTGACTGAACTTAAACTCCAATTAGATTCGGTTTATTTCTAGAAATCAAACATCAAATATTGTATACGAACATACGCATGTACAAATATGTATGTAAAACTTACCGCAGTGTGTCCTTCGCTTTTCTCTGATGATCGACGACTGAAGTAATATTCAAAAATGTAAGCAAATGTAAATTTGGCAAATTACGTACATATGCAAATACATATATACGTGTGTACAAAGGAGAAAAACGGTTGACGCATTGCGGTTAGCGAACAAATGCAATATACACACATGTATACACGCACATACAACTTCCATGAACAGATCTCATTTAGTATATAACATAGAATATGCCCGTTTAACGGAGAAACAAAAACTATGATAAATGCTGCAAAACGGTTTGAAATGCATAAATAGGAGTTTGACACGTATGCACATACGAATGTAAGTAAATACGAAGATTACATAGGAATGTACATAGGCACATACGAAGATGTTACCGAGGACAAAGTAGATGTGCAGATCATACCGTATGCACGGCTTACATTGACTACAATTAAACAAAAATAGATACATTGGTATAAATGTCGACTTAACGAATATAAAAAAAAGGCAAGCGGGCGGCAACATCCCGGGCCCCGTGAATCAACCCGATTCACCACATTCAGTGTCCAGGACCGCCAGCTTGGATACAGCTCTCTGCTTCACGCCTCCAGCTGTTCGAACGTCAACTCGCCTAATCTCGCCGTCACGCCCAGGATAAACACGTTCCACTTTTCCACGACACCAATCACGTCTCGGTATATGAGGGTCGCATATAAAGACGAGGTTCCCTTCTCGTATAGGCTTCACTGGTTGACACCACTTGACTCGACGGGTTAAAGTTGGCAAATATTCGGTTATCCACCGCTTCCAAAAGTGGTTCCTCAACTGGCGGGCGATTCTCCATTGCTGACGTAGAACGCAAACCTTCGCCAATACGTCCTCCGCGATTGGAGTATGTGCGTCATTCGGTTCACCCAAAAGAAAATTGTTAGGTGTAAGGGGCTGCTCCTGGTCGACGGATATAGGCAAATGCGTCAGTGGCCGGGAGTTAACGATGTTCTCCGCCTCAATCAAGAAGCAGTTGAGCGTGTGCTCCTTTGGCGCTGTCTCCTTCAACGTTCGACGTAAAACCCTTTTTACGCACTGCACCAATCTTTCCCAGGCGCCTCCTTCCGCAGGATTTAATGGGGTATTAAATATCCACTCCACTCCCTTGGTGGATAGCTCATCTTGAATGCGACCGCAGTCGAACACCTCATCGAAACGTTTGGCTTCCCTCTCTGCGCCAACAAAGTTCTTACCATTATCAGAACGTAGACGTATAGGCACCCCGCGGCGATTCATAAAATTTCGTAGGGCAACAATGCATGAGTCGGTGCTTAAATCATGAGCTACCTCTAAGTGCACCGCCCTCACCGTTAAACAAGTGAAGAGCGCCACCCACCTCTTCTCAGTAGCGCGACGAATGGTAACAGCGATCGGACCAAAATAGTCTAACCCTGTATAACTAAATGGCCTTATGTACGGCGTGAGTCTGTCAATCGGTAGCGGTGCCATTTGAGGCGCTTCAGGTTGGACCCTTTGCAAGCGGCATTCTAAACAATGCGTAATTACATTGCGTAGTAAAGTTCGTAGTCGCGGGATCCAATAGCAGCGTCGGATTTCGCATATTGTAGCCTCAGTATTCTGGTGCCGCATAATTTTATGGTAGTGCATCACAACCAGTTTCGCGAAGTGGTGCTTTGGTGGCAGTATAATGGGGTGCTTAGAGCTTATGGGTAGCCAGCTGGCGGCGTCGATGCGCCCATTCACGCGGAGCACACCCTCTTCGTCTATATATGGGGAAAGCTGTAGCAGCGCGCTGTTGCGCGCGATATTTTGACCATTCGAAATCTGCTGAATTTCAGCGGCAAATGCGTCTTCTTGAACAAGGCGGCACAATAGCTTCTTGGCTTGTTCGACATCTCGCGCAGTCAACCCATGTCGACTATCTGCTAGAACACGAAGGCGGCAAGAGTCCATAAAGCGCAATACCCAGGCGGCAACTCTCACCAGCTTTGTTAAAGAAGAAAAGCGTTTTAAATCAAATATATTACAGTTAACGATTACCAGAGCGTATTTTGGGCGCAGTTCTTCTTCACACTCGTCTTCTGTTGGTACCGCGGCATTATCGGTAGGCCAGTACTGTTGCGGCCGATGCAGAAATGCTGGACCACATGACCAACGGGCTGTTGGTCCGAAATCAAGGCAATTATTTGCACGTGTAGCTTCGTCTGCAACGTTGAGCTCACTTGGCAGCCACTTCCAATTTGATGTATCGGTAGTAGCTAAAATTTCGGCAACTCTATGCTGAACGAACGGTTTGTAGCGACGATGTTCGCTCTTAATCCACCTGACCACTGTCTTGGAGTCGCTCCACAAAGTACATTGATTGACGTCTAGAGAATGTTCCTCTCGTATACAGGTCATTAGACGAGTGCCAAGCACGGCCGCTTGGAGTTCAAGTCGAGGCACGGTTAAGGCCTTTATTGGCGCGCACTTTGACTTCGCCGAAACGAATGCTACTTCAATTTTGCCACTGCAATTCTCGGATCTCCAATAGGCGATGGCGGCAAAGGCCACTTCACTTGCGTCGACAAATACATGGAGCTGTAATGTTTTCGGCGCACCCATGCGAAAGTAGAACCGTGGAATAGTGTATTCTACAACAGTCGTCAATTGATTTCGCCACTTCCCCCATGCGTCGTTGATGCTAATCGGCAACGGCTCGTCCCAAGGAATGTTGTGCCTCCACACCTCGCGCATTATTAATTTGGCTCCGATAACAAAATTACTTAAGAACCCCAAAGGGTCAAAAATCGACATCACGATGCTGAGGAGCTCTCTCTTGGTGGGAGGCCTAGAACCATGTACGACTGCTGCGTCCACATTATTAAATTTTAGCTTAAATCCAAAACAATCGGTTGAGGGTTGCCAAAATAGTCCAAGGACCTTTTCCACTAACATGCCTTCCTTCTTCATGATAGGTCGCCTACCCTCATCACCATCCAGATTCTTCATTACCATTTGGGAATTTGACGAAAAATTTCGAAGCTCGAATCCAGCGTCCATGTGTATAGCACGCACCATTTTTGAAACGGCGATGGCTTCTTCTACCGTATTGAAGCTGTCCACCATGTCGTCCACATAGTGATGATCTAGTATAGACTTTACTGCGCGGTCTATGTCGGGGTTTCCATTGCGATGTTCTAACGCGTTGACGGTTTTAACGTAGTTGGCAGCACATGGCGAACACGCAGCGCCAAATGTCATTACGCACATATCGAAAACTGCTGGCTTCCTAGTAGCATCACCACAGCGCCACAAAAACCGTTGAGCGCATCTATCTTGCCGCCGCACCAATACTTGGTGAAACATTTCTCTCACGTCTGCACAAACCGCAATTGCTCCCTGGCGGAAATGGAAGAGAATGGACGGCAACGACTTATAGTCCTGTGGTCCCTTTAGTAGAAGCGTATTGAGTGAAATGCCCTCAACCTCCGCAGCAGCGTCAAATACCAGTCGCAGCTTGCCAGGCTTATTCGGGTTGGCAACGGCGAAGTGTGGCAAGTACCAGGTTCTCGGTGACCACATGGCAGCTTCTGCTGGTGACAGTTTGCGCGCATATCCCTTAGCTATATATGACTCTAGGATCTGTTTGTATTCAGCAGCGAACACACCATCGCGACTCATTTTCTTTTCGATACCTATAAGCCTCCGCAGCGCCATGTGATAGCTATCCGGAAGCTCAACTTTGTCATGCTTCCATAAGAGACCCGTCTGAAATCTCCCATTAACGCGGCATGAAGTCTCTTCTAGAATTTTCTTCGCACGAGCATCATCTTCGCTTTCGATAGTGGCCTCAGCCACTAAATTATGTAACGACAAATCACTCCGGCTATTCACATGCAAGCACATCGGCAACGACTGTCTTTAATTTGTAGTTGGGCCATACACCACCCAACCTAACTCGGTGCTCGCTGCAAACGGCCCATTCATATTCATTTTCAGAGTAGACGAGGGTAAGCCAAGGTGGCAATGATCCAGTCCGATCAACAACTTAGGCCGGATCTGTGAGTACGTTCTTATTGGCAGCTTACGTATGTGTACGTCATCGCAGCTCAACTCCGCTCTACTTAAACTTTGCGACGGCAGCTGTAAATTCGAAACTCCATAAATGCTTCGCAATTTATGTCGCTTCTGCATGCCAGCGCCGCTAATGAACAGGTCTACCACCAAGGCTGGTTCTTGCGCCGCGCGCCCTCCGAACCATTGCAAATTCAGTCGCTGTTCAATGCCGTGTAAACCCAATTCTTGTAAGAGAGCGTTATCGATCATTGTGATCGACGAACCTTCGTCCATTAGGGCATATGTTTCAACGCGCTTATTATTGTTATACAATACAACTGGCAAAATTCTAAATAATAGTTTGTTTTCAACGGAACCTCTACTGCAACTGAGAACTGCGGCACCAGCGTCACTGGACTGTTGGCAATGCGACGAATCATGAGTATGCGAGCCGCGTTCGGTAAGTGGCATGCTTCTATTACGATGATTAATCTCCCTGGACATACCGTTGGGCCTACACTCGCTTTCATGCAATAGCTTATGGTGCACTCTTCTACACCCTTCTATGGCACAAGGCCTTTGCCGCTGGCAGTTACGAGTTCCATGTCCGGCGTTAAGGCAAGAGAAACAAAGGCGACGTTTCTTAACTTCGGTCCACCTATTCGACACAGTGAAATCGGTGAACGTTCTACACTCAGCTATCTTGTGTGAGCCCTGGCATATTGGGCATTTAACATGACGGTGTGGCTCGGCGGTATGCAATACGACGCGGCGTTTGGGGTCTCGTACTGGTTCGACATCATACACTGCTGCGATAACGTTTGCTATTTTTGTAAGCCACTCGCTAAATTGTCTAATCGTAGTATACGGCTGTGTAGTTGCTGCGTAAGTTGCCCATTCAACTCGTTTGCTCATCGGCAACTTCATAATAATTTCATCGAGCAGCATAGGGTTGCTCAGATGTTGTTCTCCTCTGGTGGCCGATTGCAGGAAGATGCACATGTTGTTCACCTTGGTGGCAAATGGCACTAGCTTTGCCAGTCCGCTCTCCGATATGGGCGCAATCTCCCTTACTTGCGCTAACTGACAACGAATCAGCTGTTCAGGACGACCAAATCTAAGTTTCAGCTGTTCAATAACATTATTGACGTTGCTCGGATGTATAAGCAGAGACTTGACAGTCTCCCGAGCTTCGCCCCGCAGGCACCTATGAAGCCGCTGATTGTTCTCGAAGTCACTGTACGAATAGACAGCGGTGGATTCTGTAAAGGCAGCGTAGAATACGGGCCAGTCTTCTGCTTTTCCACAAAATTCCGGTAGTGCTTGCATTTGCCTAGGCAGGTAAGACCTGTGTATGTCTACAGAACCCAAGTTCGCGTGGGCGGACGCATTGCTGTTCGCGGAAATGGCATCACTGTTAGGGGTGCCTGAACACGCGTATGCATTGTGTAGCAATGGCATGCCATTCGATGTGACGAATTGATGATTTTGAGCGGGCGCCGATGCTACGAATTGCAAAGGCGATTGACGACTATCTGCAAATGACGTTACTGGAAGCTGATTGCTGATAGACACCGTCGGTAATTGTAATTCCGGTGACGGTGCAACTTGACGATGTGTTGTAGGAAATTGGGAAGTTGAAGTTCCGGCTATGTGCGCATTGTTAGACGCATTATCCATCTCAGTTTGAGATTCTTGCTCCTTCAACTTTGCTTCGGCTGCTTTTAAGCTATTTTCTAACAAGGCGATACGCTTTTGCATAGCCTGCATCATAACCTCTTGACGAGTAGAGGGCGTTGATGAGTTACGGCTAATTGCTCCGGCGGAAGTGGAGGCAGATTTTGAGGCACTGGCTGTGCCTTCGGCGGTGGTGGCAAATTGTTGGGCGCTGGCTGTGCTTGTAGTTTTGGTGGCGATTCCACTATCGGCAGTGGGTTTCGTTCCGACACTGTTCGACGTGGCAGGAGTCGAAGCTGAATCTTTACCTTCCATTTCGGTATTTAATCGAGGGCTGCGACGAGGTGATTTGCCCATGTAACCTTCAGCGATGTTATATTGCTGCAACTACTTGCGTATGTAGCAAGTTGGCAATGGCTATTAACGTGCAAATAGATTCTCAGTCTCAAATATGGCAAATTTGGACTGCGAAATAAAGATGTCGTCGATCGCGATAGCGAATTTAACGCGAATCCAAATAAAAGGCGTAAGTTGTTCTGACTGAACTTAAACTCCAATTAGATTCGGTTTATTTCTAGAAATCAAACATCAAATATTGTATACGAACATACGCATGTACAAATATGTATGTAAAACTTACCGCAGTGTGTCCTTCGCTTTTCTCTGATGATCGACGACTGAAGTAATATTCAAAAATGTAAGCAAATGTAAATTTGGCAAATTACGTACATATGCAAATACATATATACGTGTGTACAAAGGAGAAAAACGGTTGACGCATTGCGGTTAGCGAACAAATGCAATATACACACATGTATACACGCACATACAACTTCCATGAACAGATCTCATTTAGTATATAACATAGAATATGCCCGTTTAACGGAGAAACAAAAACTATGATAAATGCTGCAAAACGGTTTGAAATGCATAAATAGGAGTTTGACACGTATGCACATACGAATGTAAGTAAATACGAAGATTACATAGGAATGTACATAGGCACATACGAAGATGTTACCGAGGACAAAGTAGATGTGCAGATCATACCGTATGCACGGCTTACATTGACTACAATTAAACAAAAATAGATACATTGGTATAAATGTCGACTTAACGAATATAAAAAAAAGGCAAGCGGGCGGCAACAATGTATATGAATATTTGCGAACCCTGTTGAAAACACATTGAAATGAAAGCAATGGCAATTTAATCTTCAGCATTGTTTCCATAAACAACGAAGAGGTCAAGATCACTATATGCATTTCCTTCATATTCAGATAATACATATATCGATCACGCATTCACGAACACGTAATACTTAGTTTTATAACTTTGAAAAAATACAAGAAACATGGAAATTGTTTGTTTCTGTTTTTTAATACTGATCACCATATTCACATAAGATAGATTAAGGGCTGGTCAACGAAATGTGTTATCCATGAAGCGCCAGCAGGTTCTCTTGCTATTTTTCTATGCAGATACACAAAGAGCTTTTTACGATATAAAAGTCAAAGCAACCACTTAATCGAAAATATCGTGGTGTCTAGCCACATTTGAAGGTGGATTGAGTAAATGTCAGAATTAGACATACATTTAATGTCAACCAATGGTTCGATAACACTGACCTTTTAGCTGGTGGCTCTAAATGATAATCTGCTACAGCTCGATAAAGACGCAGAGAAAATAGTTGCGAACTTTGCGACCAGACTCAGAGAGTTTTAATTAAGGAAGTATTAAGATATGATTTTTTAAGAAGAATCCTATATATTTCTCTAGAGGTTCATCAAATTTTGAGATAACTTCTAATCAATAACTTATACCCAATATCAACGGTAATAACATGCTGTACTTACCATTGCCATGGCATTCTGGTGCATTGCCTAAAAATCCACAACGTGGCACATCTGGTGGCGGTCCTTCACGACCACCAGGCCAATGAATTTTTTTGCCATCAACCGCTGAGTACTTGCTGTTATTTAAATATTTAAATGGAGATGCATATTTGATCAATAAAATATATACATATATGCGATTCTTACCGATGTAGGCCATAGTAATGTGCTACCACCTCAAATTTGCCAAATATTGGATCCAAATCGGAAATGGAGTAATCAGCATCCCGATCCCCATTGTCGTCAATACGTACATGACCTGTAATGCCATGGAAAGTGCGATTCCACATGCGTCGCGTTATAGCCATTCCATCGCGTATATCAGTACCCTCGGTAAGAGTTTCATTGAAGGCCATGCCCAGCAAGTAGACGCCATCATAAAAAGCACCAATAAAAAAGTTTACCTGGGAAAGTTGAGAAATATGAAAAGAGTTGAGTAAAGACTTTGAATATTTAGTTTTTTTTTTAAATTGTTTGAGGTAAAATGTCTTTAGCGGCAGCCGAAAAATTGAAAAATTAACAATGGGGAATGCGACGGAAACCGTTCCGAACAAAAAGTGTAAACGGAAATGGTTGGATATAAGAAATTCTTCTGTTCACCATACCTGAACTTATCAAAACGAAACTCATCATAACTAAACTCAAGAAACGGAAACTAACCACACCTAAAAAAAAAAGTGCAAGATAACGACGGAAATGAAGGTGGTGGAAATGGTGCCGCCTGCTTCTTAATCTCATCATATCTAAACTTACTACGTCTAAAATCCCCACAACTAAACTAAGCCCACCCCAATTTAATTCGCGACACCTTAACGCAACACACATTAACTCACCATATGAAAGCTGGAAAACCTTAACTCGGTACACGCAAATTCATCATAAGAAAATTCCACTTAAGCTCACACACTATCCACGTCTAAGTCCATTACAACTAAATAAACTAACTCTTTACTCACCTGGGAAGTCTTAAAATTACCGCACCTCAAATCTATTAACATTACGTCACCTGAACTCACTTAGTCACACCATCTTCTTTTACATATGTATACAAGTATAATGCCAATTTCAATAGAAGTATTTATCAGGATCAATTAATTATTGAGAAATCAATTAAAAATACTTTCTTTCTTCTTCTAAAGCGCCACCCTGGCGCACTCTCAATTTTATGAGAGCTGAATAATACTTAGAAGCAATTAAAACAATTAAATACTCACTTCTTCACCTTCGCTGAAAGTATAATTGTATGTTTTGGCCATTTCGCGTACTTTGTCTGCAAATATAGAATATTGTGGATTGGTGGGTTGGAGCAGAGAAACACGAAGTAAAGCTTCATATGCTTTGCGCGCATGACTGTCCAGTGCATCGTACATTTCCCAATCGTGATCACCCCAATATGAGCTCTGGAGCATATGAAGATGTAAGATAAATAAATTAAGTTTTCAAATGAAATACAAAGTATATATAAGAAGAGTAAGGCAAGGGAGTACCTGGAATATTTCCACATCAAGAAACACCCAATCACCATTTGTCATGCCCAGCGAATAAGCGGCGAGCATAAATTTGCGCACTAAAATGCCACGCAATGATAAAATTACAACTAAAATTATATTAAAAAAAAAAATAAAATTAAAATGATATATATTTTGTGATGAAAAATGTACTTTTTAAATAAGTAATAAAGAATGTTGATGCCGGTTAAATTTACTTATACGAGTTTGTATATAATTGTTACAAATTATTCATCTCTTAACTATAGCGCTATCGAAAAAATTCAATTTTCACATTTCCTAAATAAATTTTTATGTTATAAAATATTTTTTTAATAAATCTGCTACAAGTAAATACGCTTACTACTTACCTCTCGCATACATGCTTGCGTCCTTCAAATAGTTTTCATATGGTTCTTGTTCATTGCCGTTCAGTTCACGTACAAAACTAAGCAGACCTTCTTGTCGCAGCCCATACTCCAGATTCTTGCCCACGGTCAGCGAAAATAGGTCGGAGCGGTCAATAATCAATGCAACATGTTTCCATTTAAATTGACGAAATATACTGGCAAAAACTAATTTGAGGCGACACTGACAATAGGACATGCGCGTGAGTGTTGGATATTTGCTTTTGTCCTTGAACATACCCTAAAATTATAAAAGGAAAGTGTTTGAACATAAAGACACAAAATTATGTGCGCATATGAATTCAAAATTTTCATATTTACAAACAAAGAATATAATTTTTATCATTTTCAGTCGCAGAATAATCTAAAAAAATCGCTTAAACATATTTTTTTTAAGTAATCCATAAATTTTTGTTTTCAGAAACAATTTCGAACTTTGCCAAAATATCCTACAGAGGTATAATGGATCATGTTAGATATTTTTTGAAAAACTAATGCAGATCTTCTCTAGAAAATTGTGGTTTGTTGTTTTTAAAATCGCTAACACATTGCAAAAAAGAGGTTTATGAATAATTACACATTTTAATTGACCTAACAGAATGAAAAAAAATGTATGTGAAACATTTAAGCGCAACCAAATTACATTTTTTTACTCCATTTGCAAACGTACTCCTAGTTGTCGGTTATTCGGAAAACCAGTATTTATGGCCCGATTTATTGGACAGTAGAAATGTATTCTTAATGTACGAAGAGAGTTATCCTTACCAAGAATTAGATACGCTAGATGGCGCTGGAATCGGGATTTTTAAATTATTCGTAATTATGGTCTGATTTAGGTTAATTTAAAAAGAAAATGCATTATTTACAGAATTTGTAATTGTTGATCGAATTAATAACACCATATAAGGCCAAATTTCAACATTTGTATAAAATTAAAAAAAAAACTTAATAAACTCTCACTAATTGTTGAGACGGGTGAATCTGGTGTGTTGAATTATTTTTTTCGGGCCTTAAATTAAGTTTTGCCACAAAATGGTACTTTGCAATTAGTTTTAGACATAAAAATGTAATAACATTGCAATAAAGCATGAATCATAAAAGTAAACTTATATTTTAGGATTTTATAAGCTCCTTTTATTAATTTCATGTACGTATAATCTCAAATTTTGACGCATCTCAAGCAAAATAAAAACGTTCTCATAAACAGGGTTTTTAAAAAGTTCAAAATGAACGAAAAGTATAATTTTTAGAACTCTTTTCAAGTTTTACAGACCAACTAATTTCAGTACAATAAAGTGCAATTTTAAAGAAACTATAAAATTTTGATTAAAAGGTTTTTTGCACTTAGGGGACAATTTTTTGAATATACTTATTTTATAGTATTGCACACACAAAATTTTATAATTCGAATTATATGGGTTTTGTTGGAAAATAAACTAATATTAAATAATAGAAAAATAAATTGTCACAATTCGTGAATTTGTGGCGGTCTTATCATTTTGTCGAGCACTATATACTCAATATATTACAATATTTATTTCATAGCCCAAATTAATAAATGCATGTAAAAATATGTATGTATGTATGTGCATACGTACGTACATACGTATGTATATGACATTTACATAATCAGTTTACTTGTTAGGATAACACGTACAACAGCAGATCATTGACTAGCTGACGGCTACTCCTTACGACGGCGTTAAGCTTAAATTCTGAGCTAAACGTGCATACATACATACAAACGCATGAAAATACATACATATAGTACATATGTATGTATTTTGAACAGTGCCATCGAGTGCCAGCCACGTGTTCGTCTGAGCCCATCCTTGTGAACACACAAAAATGCATTAGTATGTTTAAAGGTATTAGATATAATGTACATAAGTGTAACTAAGCTGAAAATACAATTTTTAAGCAGATGTTTGTGCATACTTAACGACTTTGTGTTTTTTTTTCCTTTAATTACAAAGAGAGTTCGTCAGGAGTTTATGTGTGTGTTGCATTTTTAATTATTTCATGAATTGGACAAAAAATTTTAAATTTGACTCTGAATAAGATTTTAATTATATATGTATACGTACTTATATGTACTTATATATTTATATTTTGGCTCCTGTTAACTTTACGTAACGGACAATTTTCTAAAAATAAAAAATGAAAGGAATTGATCAGGGAGTAAATATGACAAAACTATTTCCAGTAAATGGCTTCAGAGTAATCATAAATATCAACTTTAATCGATCAAAAGAATTTTGATGAAATTTTTAAAAACTTCGTCAAATCTTTGGCGATTTTTGTTTCCAATGGTTCATCTATTTTTAAAGTATTATTTTACTATCAATGACGCTAAATAGTTTTGCTCGCTATGAAGCTCATATACTCGTACACAATTGTGAGCAAAAACATGTTTAAATTTATCAAAATTATCAAGAGTAAAAGGGGAATATAGTCTATAAGACTAGCAAACAAAAAATAATATAAATAATTGTATTTTTTTTTCCAAAATTATGAGATTGTGGTTGCAATATACTTTATTTCCAAATTATAAACACAGCACATAGGGAAAACTTCCGAAAATTTATGTTTATTTTATTTAAATGTATGTATATTTCTATTGAAATACAAGTTTTTGAATTTGTGCACAATTAAAAAAATATTCCACATAATTTTCCAAAAATTTCAAACTTTTCAATTTGAACTTTAGATAATCTTGTATGCAGTTTTGATGCTTCAATTTTAGTATAATAAACAGCAAGTTTGGAGAGGCAACAAATCATTTAATTAAAATTTTGCTAACGCAAATTTACTCTAAGCACATTTTAGTTTACACAGATAAAACAGGTACATTGAAGCTATTTTTAACCAGCACACACTAAAATAAAATTAGTCACAACACTGCATAGTCGAAATTTTTAAAGAAATTTTAACATTTAGAAATTTGCACTAAATTTGGTTGAATATTTTTAAAAGTGCTTTGATTTAAGTTGGTTTTTTTTTAACATTTTTATTAGAGAATTTCATAAAAAAAAGAAGAAATTGTCTCGGGTACATCGTAAACAGTTATTATTATGAGATGGGGTGTAATGGTGGAAATGGCTTTTCGACGACACCGTGGACGTAACTATTAGTGAAGACATGTTTGAGTTAATGTAATATCCATAGAAATAGTTTATTAAATTAGGCAGATTTATGAAAGGTATTGATGCTAAACTTTCGCAAATAATGCTTTTGTCGATTTCCATGTGCGTTTAAGCAATTTTAAATTCATCAAACTGTCGAAATTTTAAATAACACAATTTTCTTAAGATATTCCGCAATTTTAAATTTGCACAGTCCATTTTAAATTTATTTGTGAAACCTACGGATGGCAAAAGAGTGCCTAATTCTTTTTGTGAGCATGCACTATCGTAATGTATGTATGCATGTATGTATGTACATATACATATATATAGTACGTAGTATATACATATTTGTAATAAATACTGTTCCGCTGGTCGTCAGCGAATCGGCATTAATAAGTACTATTTAATGTCTGCGTTCTTCATTCATTAATTTCACAGATGCGCAACTAGCACTCGTAAAACATGCCATAAAATCAGAATAAGAAACAGCTTAATTGTTTTTAAAGTGAATTAACTCTATGCAGCACGCCATATACGAATACATACATACATACATGCAAATATATTTACATTCTACAAGCAGTTATTCATTTACATGTTTCTTACAAACCAAACAAAACAAATCTCATTGTTTTCCTCATACCATTGACTTGTGTTGCCTGTGCTGTTGTAATAGTAAAAAGTTAATTAATTAAAAATTACTTAAGTCTTATTTCAACCGCCAAACGAAAGGAATTAGTTAATTCCAAAAGACACCGCAGTCCTCTCAGTCCACCTCATTGAAAATAAGAAATTACAGACTTAAGTTGGTAATTAGTGACCTTAGTAGGAAGAAAATAGAACAACACTTTCCGTGTAGGTATGCGGTCCGTCAGCAAGAAATAAAGTTTCATCTTTTTTTTCTGCGCTTATCTTCTCGTCTTTTCAATCACACACGCGCACATACTTTCCGTTTTCCAGGAACTCATTTAAAATACATCTAAAAAAAAAAACCCCAAAAGGCGAGCAAAAAATTACTTTATTCCCTTCCCTTTTTTACTTTTATTCTTCACCTTCTCTGAGTGGTAGTTTCAAGCAAATTACAAAATGTCAATGTCAACGCAGTGGTAGCAGTATTTATGTAGGTGTCCTTCTACATAAGTTGGTACGAGTAACTATCAGCTGCTGCTGCTGGAATTTAGTGGCGGTGGTGAATGACTGCCAGTGACTGACACTGACCATGGCAATGATAGCGTCTGTCATTAGACTGCCGCAAATAGCGACAACCACAGCATGTGTCAGCACACTAGTTGCCGCTGGGGACTGGCGGCCACCGGAATGAGAAACAAAAATCAAAGGAGATTAAATAAATCTTCAACCGCTTTTTGTATTTATTTATTTTCGAGTATGTACATATGTATGTATGTTCTTACACACATGGTCTCTCAACATGTGCTAAATTCCACAGCTCCATTGCTTACAGGCATACACTACGTACATACATACGAGTACGAGTATTAGGCGGCGGTACAGTATAGCGTTCAGTCTAAAAACTGAATGAAACTTTGTGCAGAAGTTTAGTTTACATATATATATGTACATATGTATGTATGTAGTAGAACATTTTAAATATTTTGCCATATCACAAGACAGACACGCCTACGTTTTAACTTTACATACATAGATAATAGTTCGTTTACAGCTAAATTTAGTATTTGCGCAAATTGAGATTACGACGCTGAAGATAAATATTTATATAGCCTCGTATATAATTTATAAAATGCGTGTGTATACTAAATTGCACCAATTATGATAAAACAGAGTATACTCAAATTCACCTTTTGTTAAAAAAAATAATAATAATTGAAATCGTTTTACTGTCATATCCGAATATTTCAAATGTCAAACTTTCATCAAAATTTCATGCATTTTTTTTAGTTTTTTAGAAACAAACTCTTTTAAAAAAACTTTTTTTTTTAATTTAAATAAATTTGTTGGCATGCAGTTTATTATAACAAAATTGAATGTACTATAAAAGTGCTTTGCTACTCAAAAATTTCAACTTTTTTCACTAAATTTGTACATTTTACGAAGTTTTTTTACCTTTTTTTTTAAATTGTATCGATGAGTTCAAATGGTTTTGTTAGAGAATTTACTATGTTCATTTCAATCGAAAAAAAAAAAAAATTTAATAAACAACTAATATGTGTTTGAATGTGAAGCGGTTATAATTATGCGATGGAGTATATACGTGTACATATGTACATATGTACATACATATGTATGTGTAATTTTGAATAATAAGAAACATTTTTTTGTACATTTTTTATTATTTTTATCAGTCTAAATAAAATTAGTAGGGCTTTGAAAATGTATGCCTAATTTATTAATAATAAAAAAAATGATGTTTTATAAATTTGTATTTAGGTTTGAAACCCCTTATTCACGTGATATTTGTTAAGTAATGAACATTGTGTGTTAAGTAAGATATTACAACACTAACAAAAAAAGGAACTATAAACTATAAATAAGGTTTATATTTTTCCGGCGTATTTAAAACAATGCTAGATGGTGAGAGCAATAAAATTCCGACTTTACTTTTTTCAGTTCAGTCAGTTCAGAGGCTAATCAAGTTTATGTATATTCATACGAGTATGTTTTTGATATGACTTCTCGATAGGCTACTGACATACAGAGTCAGATCTGTGAGACTGTCAGAGATACTTATTAAGTGACTCACAATTTTTAAGCATTAATAGCAAAATAAAAAAAACGCCATATTCATAATGTACATTTTTTAACAATTTCAAAATTTTCCACAAACATTTAGTTATTTGACACACTGTATGATTTTATTTGTTTGTTTGTAGATAATAGTGCCGCGCGTCGAACGCTTCCTTCTGCAATTTAGTTTGAAGATGGACATACATACATACATACATACAAATTTCTTTTTCTTGTTTCGGAAAATTATACTAGAACCTTCTGTATATTATTAAATATATTTACATAAATATAAATAATTGAATTTATGTCCACTTATGCGTATCATATGTTATAATATTGTCATTGCTGAGTATGTTTTATCTCGACCGAGCAAGAAAAAAAAGAATTTTATTCTTTTTTTGTACAATTACCAGTTTCAGTGATTTCATATTTATTACCACACAACTAAAATATGTTTGATGTTTGAGGGTTTAATAACTCACCGTACTCTCGTTTTTCCATTTGTGAATTTTTCCCAAAATACCGGATGTTACCGTTAATTCATCGTCAGAAGGTGGCTGTAATAAATTATGAAATAAAACTAATAGATATA
The DNA here is from genome assembly GCA_963971545.1 of Philophylla caesio. Lineage (NCBI taxonomy): Eukaryota > Metazoa > Arthropoda > Insecta > Diptera > Tephritidae > Philophylla > Philophylla caesio. The sequence goes on along the minus strand of OZ020606.1, from coordinate 93,770,745 downwards.
TATGTATATATAAATTTTATATAACTGTTTAATTTGTTTTTATTTTTTTTTTTTCTTAATTACATTTATAAATATATGTACATAGGATCTGCTTCTATTTGGCTAACGAGTATAAGAGTTCATAAGAGCAAATTCAAAAATATTTGATAACAAGGACAATCAGAAGCAAATTCGCATTAAAATTTTACTTTAAATCGAACGTGTATACTCGTAGTATGTATTCCACAGTATAGTCAAGTCTGGCTTGCAAATCTATTAGGGTAAAATTCGCCTTTGAGTGCAGAAATTATCTGGTATTTTTTTTTTTAATTTAATTCACTTATATTAATTTATATAGATAAATATATGTATTTACATACTTTGATAAAAAGCAATTTTTCACTGCAATTGCTGCGGAGCGTATGAACAGCATTTCTCTTACTTTATTTTGAATAAATATTTAGTTACTCATACGCCACGCAATACTCGCTTCTACTCTTCGAAATATCTATTAGCTATAACTACTAGGGCATGAGATACTCTGAGAACTAATGTTTCATATGCGATCGTATTGATCAATAAGCAACGACTCATTACGTGTGAGTGTGCACATTCGGCTGATTATGAAAATTTTAAGTACTCGTGGCAGTGTCCTAATGAGTTTCTATACTGCAAAACTGAAATATACAACACTCCTATAATAGCAATTTGTCATTGGTTTTTTTTTCGGCAGAATAACTTTTGCTTTGAAAAATTATATTTGTGGTACGATTTTGTCCAAAAGAGGTTAATAGGCTACCTTGTAAAACTGTTTGCAATGTCAGTTACGTTACATATGATTAAGTAAGATTGTTAAATGCGAAATTAGAAAGTTACAATGAATCGCATACTTTATTTTATCTCACCTGGTCACCCATTCCGGTGATAATTGGCGAATTCCAATAAGCAGCCAAACGCGCTACTGGCTCCAATGCAAATGCACAAGCGGGTCCAATAAATGCTATGACGTCATCTTTGAAATGCATATCAGCAGCTAGGCCAGGTGCCTTTGCCCCAGAACATGAAGGATAACTGTGAAAAAGATACACATATTCACATGCATGAAAATAAAAATTTAAAGTTTGTATAAATAAATAAATATATTGTTTGCAGTATCGATTTGAGTAAAAGTTGTCTGATAGATAACCAATACATATACTTATAAGCTGCCCACCCAAGGCAGATCTAATAGATAACCTCAGTAGAGTTTTTAATTTAATTTTTTTCATTCATATTAATTGTCAAACTTTGTTTACCTTTGATAAAAATAAACAAATTTGTCAAAGTATATTTACAACGAACTGCTGTGTAGTGAAAAAAGATATTGTGAAATAAATATTTCTACAAAATATTTTTCCCAATAACGATAACAAACTGTCAATTGGAAATGGTGTAAATCGTAAGGTGCAGGTAACATTTGAACAAGTTTGACCGCATGACAAAACCAACCATGCGCCTTTCAAGGTTCCGGTGCGTCTTGCCGATATGGACTGGAAGAGTAAGCTGCGGGGCGAGTTTGTGACAAAAATGACTCCCGTTTCATTGAATATCGACCGTAGTCCGGGAATTGGGTGAAACACTTTTCGAAATAGGGAGTTGTGACAAAGAAGACGAGGCAGGCGAAAATGGGTGTACAAAGCTTGCACGACCCAATAGCTACAGTGGCACCGCTAAGCGCAATAACCAATTGAAATAGCCCACAAGCAATAATCGCATAAGTTATCTTAATTAATTTTGTTTTTATGTTTATCTTGTTTTAATATACAGCAATTTTAAATAATCATTTCTGTAATAAAAAATGTATATTTGATTATTTACATTTAGGAATTGTTAATTTTTATTTACAGTAGTTTGATTTCAGAGTTCTAGTTTGACAATTAAGATATATCTAAAATTATGGCAGGGTTGCAATTTCTCTACTGCTGTTACCTGTTACAACTGCCTTGGGCCCATCTCAAACATTCAATATAGTATGTCGCGATATTTGGATCACAATTAATACCAGTACTGTAAGGTGGTCCAAATATCGCACTGACAAATGAAATAGTTTGTCCATTTGTATTGCTTTGCATGATAGAGATGATTTCAGGCTATCCTATAAGCATCTTCAGTTAACATTTGTTAATGATTTTTATTACACTTTGAAGGTGCAATTTCCAAATTGATGTTGGTTAATCAAAGTAAGAAAAAAAAAATTGAGAGAACAAACCATTGATGTGAGTAATATTTGTATTGCGACTTAAAATATAAAAATTCATTGGCCGATAAGAGGCTTAAAAAAACAGTCTTCACACAAATAATATGAAACATAGGAACAGCTCTAATTAAAAACTTCGAAATTTAAATCTTAATTTGTTTTATGGAAACACATTTCTGCTACTGCAAAACTATAAGAACACTCCTTTGAATCAATATGAATACTTTCAAAGAATTATGCGATGCGTTTATATGTGTCTAGCAATGCAAACATATTTCTAGTAAAATTAAAGAGCACGTTTCTTTAGCCATTCAATCAATGCATCCATTTTAGTCACTCATTATGAGCTAATTAGCGCAATTGAGCTAAAGCACAACTTAATGTTGCTTGCACCTTGGCCTTGCCACCGAAGGCCGCACGTCAATTTACAATAAAACTGCAGCAATAAATTTAGTAATTACAAATAGCAAAGCACCACTTTAAGCAAATAGCGATAGCAACATAAATAAATCACATTGCATTTTAGCTTTAAATATTCGACTAAATGGTAATGGTTATCTGCATAATTTACCGTTACATACAACGAATGGCGCCACGGGGCGTATGAGCAACAATTGCTTAGCTTTTAATGTTTGCATTTGTGTTTGTGTAGAAGAAATGCATGGCAGGAATAATGAATGGAGCAGCGTGTGACACTGAATCCAGGAGTATTAATTTGTTCTTCAGTGCGTCAATTAGGAGTAACGTGAGTAAAATTTAATTGTTTTGCAAAAAGGAAAAAAAAACATCTATACATACATATATGTATGTATGTTATGTACGAGTACTACATGAATCGAATGTACTTCATTCGTATGTATGGCTTGCACTCACCTAGCTTGCACTTTGCGCAATTTAATTTTATGCGGTCTCAAGAACTCCTTATTAATAACATCCAGCGCCAAGTCCACGGCAGGTCCGCAGCGTTCCAGATCAAAAGGTGAGTCTGTGCATTGAATGGAGGAGAATTGGCATATTAAAAAGAGAGAGAAAAGAAAACAATTAATATGTATGCACATACATACATGAATGTAAAACTATCTAAACATCCGATACACCTACCCAAATGCGATGCCATCAACACACCCACATTGTACACGCGCATGCCAGACAAATCGTATTCGACGTTTTCGCGCTTCACCACATGACCTTGCCGGTTCTCGTATACATATCCGCTGTCAGGAGCAAAGGTTACAGCCACTCTGGAATTCAATGTCGCCACGACCGCGGATGCATTCACTGATGGATCGACCGCTGCGCCGATCGGCATGACCGGCAATGCGGAAACATTTCGTTTTTCCGGATGTTGCTGCTGTTGCCAATGTCTGATAACAGCATCATTTATAGGTGCGTTGGCTGCTGGTTCTGCGAGAATCGGCGTCAGGTTGTCAATGTTGTAGGCAAAGGTGTGCAGCGCGAGTAACAGGTAAATTGCGCCACCGACAATGATTTCAGTGGTAAAAGTGGGAAAGTTAAATGCGCTCATGTTGCTGATAATCGGTGGGGTTGGGGTGAATTACAGCTGATTAAGTGCGAAATTGTGTTGTTGTATTTGCTGTTAGTAGAGCCAGGGGTGGGATGTGGTAGCGAGACACATTTGTAATGGCAAAGTGAATGAATTGCCGTTTTTTTTTTTTTAACTTTTATTACATATTCTTTGTTTAACAATCATTGTTCCCTTCATTCGCGAACCTGCATAGAATTTTATAGTACGTGTCACAAATATAACGCCAGCACATGTTCAAACAATTGTGCAGTTTATTTTCCTTTCATTCTTATGCGGTTACACTAGTAATTCAAGTGGAATTTAAATTTTATTTTATTTCACTTTTCATAACAAATTTAAAAAAAATTGTAATAATATTTCATTTAAATTGTGTTCTTTAAAGTGCCTGTAAGGCGCTAAATACCAAAGTTAATTTAAGTTTTGCAGACAAATATTGCGTCAGGCAAAACAAATTGCATACTCGTATTAGCAAATATCATTATTTTTTTATTCACAACTTATATTTGTCTGTTAATAAAATAACTGAGATCGATATTTGTTTTTGACATGTCCATCTTCGATGTCTGTAAATGAGTTTGAATAAAATAAATGAAATAAGTATTTTTTTTAAAAAAAGGTAAGAATTCGCATATAATTTTTGCATATTGCATATTTGCATATTACTTGCATATTTTTCTTAATCGCATCGAAAAAGTTATTTGGACGACTGCTAAAAATTTGAAGTAGGAAAAATTTGAGCTGATATCACTTAAAATTATAATCGTATATCGATCTTTGTGAAAGAAACAACGGATATATCTGGACACTCAATTGCAAGTTTCGTACTTCCTCAGTTATGTGTGCAGAAGAAGAGTCAACAATCACATTTGGAAATTTGCAAATTGCATAGGGCCTGGATGAGTCCTTCTGACAGATTCCATGGCCATGCATGACCTTAAAATGTTGACCTTAATATGGAACATATTTTACACATTTATCCCGGCCTTGACCTATAGTTTTTTTTTTTATTGAATGAAGCAAGCTATTCCTCCATATGAACACAATTAGAATTTTTTTATAATTCAATTAAAATGATATCTTTCAAGGCACATTCAATAGGTAGCAGCTGTAGAAAAATTAAAAAAAAAATTTGAGCTCTGTATGTTTTGTTTTTGCTTTTAAAAGGTAAAATTTCAAAAATATTTTATTAATTATCTTGAAATGTACTGAAAGTATTCTTATTACAACGAAATTCAAAATTTGACAATTCAAACTAAAATAAAATATGAAAAAAGTTAAAAAAAAAAGTTTGCTGCGTCTACCTATTTGATGTGCCTTGATATCTTTATTGAATAAGATTTTATTTGATTAAAAAATAAAATAACTTAAATAAAAGAAAAAAAAGTCAAAATTTGTCAATTGTAGTAGAGTCGTTATAAATTTTTTTATAAAGAAATAAACATGAGAAAATGAAGTTTATATTTGTGTCTTGTAAAGTTAGGCTTTTGTACTATTTAGATACAGGGTTTAGTGATTCCTTTCGTAGGTGCCACTCTCTACTATGAAGCAAATCGCGTTTTTGAGTTGCTATCATTTTTTCACAAATTCACTTCAAAGATGGACACATAAAAAAATTTAACAAGACACACTTTTTTCGTTTTTATAGAAAACGTATTTTTACACCATGTAGGTCCCTTCAAAAGCACAATATTTTTTTGTTTCATCCATTTCACCTCTTGTACTTCCCAATAGTCACTCAAATTTGAAAGGACCTAATTCTGATCGCACAAACTTTCTATGCTTATTTTAAAACACATTTTAAAGAACTTCCGGGTTGGTTTTCCTGTCTCACAAATTATTTAACGATAAGTTTTAAATATGTTATCTTTTCATTTTTTTAAATTCACACTTCTATGCTTATTTTCTTCTAATTGCTCGCGATTTAAAGTGATTCAGAAAATGGCATGCAATTTATAACCTTTTTTACTAAATCTCTTTAGTAGTATTTTTCCACAATAAATAAATTTTTCTGTTTTTTACATCTGCACAGTTTCAAATGGAAGTTCTCTCTTTCAGTTTTCTACAAGTTTGCTTTCTACTAACTTTCGTTTTTATTCACCATTTCCACTATATCTGAAGTAATTAAATTTAACACTTTGTAAGCACTTTGAGTAATAAACAGAACATTTTGAATTAAATAGATTTGAAATTAATTCCGAAGCAGAAGCGTATCACAACGATTTCACAATTTCGTCGTTGTCTTATTTGTATTAAAGGATGAACGAATTATTAGTAAAGCATGCGATATTATCTCGTCTATGAATATATTTATTTAAGACTATAAATAACTAAACCATTAATAATTCGTTTTGGTAATGTACTTAGATGCTTATTGCAGTGACAGCGGAATATTAAAACGAAATTTTCTTGTCAAACTTAATAGTAAAGTATTTAGTTCTGGCCGCTGTGACCGAGTTGGTAGCGGTGCGTGCTATAACTCGATATGCCGTTGAGTTCGAGGTTCGAATCTCAGTCAGGGCAAGGAAAATATTTATAATAGAAAAAGTTTTTTCTAATAGCGGTCACCCCTCGGCAGGCAATGGCAAACCTCCGAGGGTATTTCTGCCATGAAAAAGGTTCTCATAAAATACATCTGCCGTTCGGAGTCGGCACAAAACTGTAGGTCCATCCATTTGTGGTATAATATAAAGACGCACACCACAAATGTTAGGAGAATCTCGGCCAAACACTGAGCTATATTTGTAGTGTAAGCGTTAAATTATTATTATTATTTTTTACGAGTAGTTCAAACGACTCCGAACAATTTGAATAATGCTTTCTTATACTTTTATATTCAATAAATTTTACTAGTTTTTTACTTTCACTTTATTATCCATCGTTCCCCAATTTTAACCGCATTTTTTATATTTCAAATTTTTAATATTTTAATGGATTGCGCTGGTATAAACTGTTCGTTTTTGTTATTAAATAATTATAAAAACGACTTTAACAATTTTTACCTCTTTTTTGTTTTTTCTTTGATGTTTTTTCAACTTCAGTAAACTTGAAATTTTTTTTTATACTTCTTGTTTTTCATTTTATAAGAAGCTATTTTGGCACAATTTATGAACTTTGTTTATTATTCACTGTGTAATGCACACTTTGAATTGAACTTTTTGTAATTCTAACAGCAGGTTGCAACAACAATTTAAATGGAACTTAAGTTTTTATTTTCTGTAAGTTTTCATATAGAAATAAAAAAAGATAAATTATGTTTCATCTAAATTGCTTTCTTCAAACTGTCTGTGAGGTTCTTTAGTTTTGTAATATTTAGCCCGAATTATTAGCTTTGTTTGCATTTAAGGCCTATTTAGTTGTTTAATGTTGAGGCTAAGTGTTTTAGGTTTTCAAATTTTTTCTTTATATTTTTGTATAAAGCCTTCGAGTTTTAAATTAAATTTTGCACATGAACGTAGGTAATTTTACTACTTTCGATCAAATTTTGAACTCTTCGATTTAAAATTGTATTTTCGTTTTATGTTTATAGCTTTTTGCTTAAATTTTGTTAAATATCCTTTGACCAACACAGTTTTCTAAATAAAAAGTTATTGTCGTTTTTTCTATAATTTTTACAGCGCTTTAAGTTCATTTTTTCTATTACGTACATACATATATACAAATTAATTTTTTTTCTTATTTTTAAGTTATTTATTAGTTAACTTAAAATTGTTTTCATTAAATATATATAATAACTTTTAAAGTTTTAATTATATTTTTGGTGATATTTTCAATTGACTTTTAAATTTTATCAATGGTCTTTTAATAAAAGGCTCATCATAAATGACTTGACAATATAACTTTTTTTATTTAATTTACATTAGGTTAAACATTTTTGAATATATTAAAAGAAAATTTTCATTTAACAATGAATTATCGCTGAATGCTGGATTTTTTTCAATGTTTGTTGCAAATTTTCGTCCATTAAAAATAGTATTTCAAGTACACTTTATAGGAAAGAAAATTGAATAAACTAAAAAACTTTCCATAAAATCAAAGGGAATCTAGGAACCTGAGAAAACATTTGCAATTTTGATAAAAATTTCTTAATATATTTTAATTTTCTTCAAAGTTTGAAACTTGCTTTCTAAAAATATAAACTCAAAAAAAAGTAAATAAACATCGAAAAAACAATGAAAATAGGTTAAGTATTTTTTTTTAGTTTTATGAAAATTTTTTAACTTGGTTTTATACGTTTTTTCTAAGACAATGAATTGTATTTAATTTGCCAAAATTTGTGAGTATGCCGCACTTTTATTATTTTGAGAACAATTGGTATTTGTACACTTTTAAAATACATTTCTTTAGTTGCAATTTTACTTATATTTTTTAAAACAACTTATAAAGAAAATTGATATTAATTTATTTCTATTTATCATAAAAATGCGCAAAAACTACAAATAAAGTAATTTCTTATAAAATACTTGCGAATAAAAAATATACATACATATATTTATAAAAAAAAGTTTAAAAAATAATGATCCCTTTTGAAGCATTAAAAAAATCTTCGTGAACTTTGAAAATACAAAACAATATGCGAAAAATTAAAAAAAAAATATTTATATCCGGTGACATAAATTAATATTAAATTATAAATTAAAAATGAATTATCAAAATATTTTCGACTTCAGAATATAACAATAACAATTATCTTTGGAAATTTGCTATTTTAAATTTAAACAGTCTGATAAACCTTTTAATTGATTGGGAAAACGGACATCCGAATTTCTTCAGCGTTGAAATTGGTCTACTTTTGTAATTTATTTGTTTAAGTTTTATTAACAACTTTCAGAAAATTTCATGTTTATTTTATTAAGTAATTTTTTAAATAATTACTTTAATTGTAGTTTTCGGCATTTTTTATATTAAATAAAATAATGTCTTATTTATTATTAAAACATAAATTAATCCAGGAGTTTCAAGTTTTCAACATATTTAATATTTTTTTTGAAATGCTCTTCATTTATTTTTTGATACTTTGTTGCTTTTACTTTTTTTACACATTTCCGTTGTTTATTTTTTTGATGATTTTCTTTAATTATTTCATATTTTTTTTTTAATTTTGAACCGTCGTGAAATTATACAATTTTGTTTTTATTTTTATATAAAATTTGTATCATGTAGCCTTTTAAATCACATAAGTATTCGTTTACTAAAAAATATTAATCAGATATTTTACCTTATTTCCAACTAAATTATTTATGCACATTACCAGCGAGAGCGTCCTTAAAGAAATCCCTGGTTTGCTTTAACAAAACATACATACATATATACATACGTGTGTATATGTGTGTGTACATTCCATTACATTTGATACACGTTTCTAAATAAAATCTTCTTGCTTCAGCGATTATCAATCGCAACATAACTTTTTCACAATTTCACACATCTGCACAATTTCGATTTCCATCACTCATACGCAACGTCCGTTCATACACTGTTGTCGCAAAAAATTCACGAATAAAGAGCTGATATCTACGCGTGGGTATTTTTTAATCAACAAACTATTTTATTATTATTCTACGTATGTATGTACATCAAATCTCTATGTCTCATTTATTCACTTGCCAAATAGCTTTATGTTAATTTTCTATTTATTCTTTTTGCCGCCAATAAATATCCTTTGCATGATGTGCGAATCTTAAACAAGTCTTTGTATTTATGTTGCCGTTACCGGAGTCCTGTTACAAATGAGTCGCGTACGCGTCCTGTCGTCGCTTTTATATGCCAGCGGCATATTCGGTCTGCGACGTCTTTTCTTCGGCTGGCAAACATTTCTTCGCATCCTTTCGCTTTCTTGTGTGGCTGTGGCGGGTAAATTAAATAACGTTAAGTTATTTTATATACATTTGTATATGAATGTATGCGTATGTATGTATGCGTAGACATGCTCGTACTCATATGTGTGTATGTTTGAATGTATTTACATAAGTACACAAAGCCAGTGCAATAACAATTATGCAAAGCAGTGGCAGCAACAGAAGCAACAGCAGCAGCAACAATTGCCACGCTTGACTCGTTGACTTCAACAGATAACTTAAATACTCAACCGTGCATTTAAATCCTAATGGAACAATGCTTAAGATGTTCGGTAAGAATTGACTTTTAATTTTATGGGTAATTAGATACCATTAATTTCGTATCGTGCATTTAGAAATCGTCACGGCGTGCGAAGTAGATAATTGAACAGATTTTATAAATACGAATACCTTTTGATGTAAAAAGGAGTGTTAATGCAAACAACCAAAAAAGGTTCTCACCTTCTGTGGATCGATCTTTCTAGCTAGACTAATACTATAAAAACCACCAAACTTTCATAAAAAGATCAAAAAATCTTTAGGATTTTTTTTGGTTTTTATCTTTCTATTCTTGATTTTTTTTAAAAGGAAAATACTTCGCATCACCGTCAGTAAACATTTTTTTTGTTAAATAAACGGTTTTTTTAGGCAACCGAAACCTCGACTTTACCCAAATTAAATTTAATGGGCAATAAAACTGCATACTGAAAAAAAAAAATTTTCTAATACTCGTATATCATTTGGTGATAATTTGACGATTTTAAAAAAATTTTTTTTAAAGCTTTTTTATAAAAAATATCATTAAATAAACGAAAGAAAAATAGTCGAAACTTGTCAAAATATCGAGTTTATTTTATTCTTCAATTAAAGCCATATATCGATAAATTTGGAAAATTTATTTCCTTCTAATTAATTTAAATCATTTTTTCAATGTAAATATGTACAGGTCATTCTCTAACAAAAGCAATGAAACCCCATTTTTAAAACTTTATACAAAATTTATAAAAAAAATTTTGAATTTTTTGAGTATGCAGTTTTATAACCCATGCAATTTTATATCTTACACATTTAATATTTATTTGAAAAAAAATCGCGTTATATTTGCGTTCTATGGAAGAAATTGCGTCAGTGAAACCATTTTAAAAAAATCAACTGTAATTTGTAGCCACTTAAAATCTGTACTTTATTATTATTTATTAAATAAAAATTGTATCTTCATTTTTTTTTTTTTGGCATTTACGTTTTCCCCATTCATTATTGGACCGACCACGCTAACGTACAAATGGTAATAATTTAATTGTAAGATAGTTTTATGAATACTGCAAAGATATTTCTTTGATGTTTGAAAATTCGCGACATACATAGCTTTTGATACACTCACTCAGCCGGCAGCGGCGTAATCATTATTTCCATGATATTCATCACGCCCAATTGCACTTGCTTTAAGATAATTAAGATGTCGTTTACCTCGTGATTTAACACTTTGGATAATTGTAAAAGCAACACAAATATAAAATGTTAAGGGTATTAGGATTTTCGCAACTGTTGTGTTGCTAATAATTCCCTACATACATATTTATGTACATACCCTGTGGGAAAAAACTGCTGGCAATGTAGTGCGCCAGTGTTCAATAATTCGGTGCTCTAAAAAAATGTAAAAAACTGCTGGAAGCTTATTTCCATATTTAAATCAAATCAAAAATAAAAACCATTCTTCAAAGAAGGTAACAGTGAAAATAACTTTCAGTTTTTTTTCATCTCTGTAAAACTCGAAAATAGTTTATTTTTAATTTTTAAAATTATAATTTATACCTAAATGCAACAGCCTGAATAATAAATTGTGTCAAACATTTCAACCATTTGCAATTGATAGTTTTTAAATGATTTTAAAAGTATGTGCATCCATTTCCAATCGGGCTCCCGCATTTCTACACTGTTAAAACTACGAAATCATTCTATGTATGTACTGAAAGTGTTTCTCTTGACTCAAACCGGTTAATTCATTTCTTTGTAAATTTTTTGGAGTGGAGGTATCCTTTCTTCTGTCCTGATTTATAGGAAACAATATGTTTGTATGTAAGAGTATACATTTGCCTTCTTAACGAAAACTTCTTAACAAATTCCGAAAGTATGTTTATAAGCAATGAATATGGGCAGAAACATAATTCACAATTTTTTTGAGCTCGAGGCCTGTTTATGGAAGATTTTACTTTGGAAAAACAACAACAGTTTTTAATCGTAGTAGTTATAGTACTATTTGGGAAATCACCACATTTCTTCATCAGACTTCTTTTAATTAATTAATTATATTTTATACTTCATCACGACTTTCCCAGGCTTTGAACTAGGGACCTCGAAGTTGCAGAGCCAACACGCTAAATGCTGTGCTACGCTTGTCAGGTGGGCTGTTGTGTTTATTCCATCTTCCTTTAACAAACCAACTACAAACAAGACCTACTAATTTGCCGCTATTTAACGGCAGAATCGGTAGAAACGGTAAATCCATCCAATTAACGGATATTTTCTAATTTTGTTAATATTACTAAATGCATTTAACTAAAAATAAAATGTAAATTAAAAGCTTATTTCGGTGGTAAATTTTAAATGTTGCTTTCGTTTTCATATTTTTTCGAAATATTTTAGATGTTTTCAGCTGATGTCGCTTGCGCTATTATCGTAGTGGTTGCGTTACTCGGGGTTCTGGATACGGCTGTGCATTCTTTTTAAATATCCGAAATACCAGCTATGAATATCAAAATTGCCAAACTGAGGAAATTTCAACATATGGTACACTATCACTTTTTGCGGTGACTCTAATAGTTTAAAAATTATTTCGCGAAAGTTAAATACAAAGGAGATAAATTTTGACAATAACCCACCCATTTTTAGAATCGCTACCACCTTACATCAATTCGACTTGGCTGATAGTCTTCCAATGAAAACTAGCATCGTAAACATGATTCAATTATAAAAGGTTAGATAAATAATGACATTCGAACTTTGACACTCCCTTATAAAGGGTTGTTTTACGAAGTATGGAAAACGGTTTAGATTTTGTTACTTTTTCTTTAAAAGTAAAGAATAAGTAGTAAAATGTTAGTGATTTTTTTAATTAAAAATTTCGAAGACATTTCATTTAAATTAAGAAATACAATAGCTATGCTTACAAAATTTAAATAATTATATATTTCTTGGTAGACATTTTTTTTTTTTTAATTTTTAACTAGCGAATAATTTTTCAATCTATTTGTCCCATGAACTAAACGATTTTATGGCATAAAGCAAATATAAGTTATTTATTCGTTTTATTCCTTTTATTTATTTACCATCGGTATCATGGTTATTCTTAATATTGTGATGAACCCCTGGACGTTGAAAGGACCAAACATTTTATTCCGATAAATAGTTAGTGACTTTACTGAGTTAATAGAGTTGTAAGAAAACCACAATAATTCGAAATTTTAGAAAGATAATCTTTATATATTAAAAGAAAAATAAATCAAACTTCATAACTCAAGAATTTAGTGCTTACAAATTCTTGTTTTTGGCATTTGGATGATTATTATGTCACATTATTTTTAATTTATTTAAACCCATGATTCAATTATTAAAGGTTGGATACTTATTGACGTTTAAGTTTTCCGACTGCCTTGTAATGTTGCATTTAGGAAGGTCTGATAAAGGGGAAAATATTTTATCCCTTTTCGCTCAAAGGTAGTAGAAAAGTAGGTAACTAGTAGCGAAATGCGGTTTGTACATAGAATGAAATATATTTGCAGAAATTTTATATTTAATATAATATAACCGAGTATTCATCCACACATGTATGTATATTCATAGCACCTTAATACAAAAAACAATATAAACAAAACCGCAAGTGTGATTTAGAAGCAAATACTTTTTACACATTTTGTTAACGAAAACAATGTGATTTCACCCTTTTTTAGTTTTTACATACAGAGAATAGAACTATCACATTTGAAAAAATTTTGATAATAAATTTTTCTTTAATTCAATATCAATTTTAGCAACCAAAATAAGAGGTATATATTAAAAGCCCACCACAAATGGTAGGCGAAGCTCGGCCAAACACTGAGCTATATAGTGTAAGCGTCAAAAGTATTATTATTATTATTATATTAAAAGCCCAGTAACCAGGATTGTATACATATTTCATTACAATTTCAAACTTTTTAAAAAATATAATTACCATTTTTGTAGATCATAAAATTGTAAGATTCAAGTCACTAAAAATGTAGCATTAGTAGTTCGGAAATTTTTTTTTATATGGAAAGCACCACAAAATACCTTCGTCAAAACATAAACGGAATTTTTATTGATATACATACATACATACATATGTAATATAATATAATTTTGGCGCGTACACTATATAGCTCAGTGTTTGGCCGAGCTTCTCCTACCATTTGGGGTGTGCGTCTTTATATTTTACCACAAATGGAAGGACCTACAATTTTGTGCCGACTCCGAACGGCAGATGTATTTTAGGAGAAGCTTTTTCATGGCAGAAATACCCTCGGAGGTTTGCCATTGCCTGCCGATGGGTGACCGCTATTAGAAAAAAATTATTCTATGATTCAGATTTTGCTTGCCCTGACTGAGATTCGAACCTCGAACTCACCGGCATATCGAGTTATAGCACGCACCGCTACCAACTCGACCACAGCGGCCACATACATATGTACATCTGTTAAAAATCAAGAAAAGACGTTAGTCAAAACTGGTCAAAATACTAATAAATGTTCTTCTATTCGATATTTTAACTGTATAATTTTATGGTTGTTATTATTTATATAAATTCTTTTTTTTTTAATTTTATGTAATTTTATATAAAATATATTCAGTAAAAAATTTAAAAACATTAAATGCTTTCTTTGATAAAAAATATCAAACAAAATAATCTGACCTGGCCGGGAATCGAACCAATGACCAATCAATTTCATACATGCAAAAAAAAATTTAAATTCCTGCTCGCTGCTAGATAGACAAGGCTACTGGAAAACGTACGAGAATGCCGTCAATTCGATTATTTAATGTAGGGCATGCTGAAATAATTTTAAAACTACAAAAAGGCACCAGTGTTGCCTGCCAGGCCATTTCACAAGAAAAGTACTAATTTCCACGTGTTGGATAACATTTTTTTTCTTAAATTAAAAGAGAGCAACACAGGCTACCTTAAGGCAGCGTGCAAGAGTGAGACAACTGCCTAATTATCCAACCTTGTATGATTGAATCATGATTTAAAACCATGCCTTCTAGAAATTACAAAATTTTCCACTCTCGTCACATCGAATTTGTATGCGCGTTAAAAGCGTTAAATGAAAAAGCTCGTCATTTATACACATTTACATGAAATATTTACGAGACGGGGTCAATCTTGAAATCAGAAAAAATGCTGTCATTAAAATCCGTCAGTAAGAAACAAAAAGTTTTGCGTGTTAGTTTTTTGTATTAAAAAGTTTTGGGGTAAATAGTATTATTATTTTTAAGAAGCAACACGGTTTTGATGCTAAGGGCGCCGCTTGACAAAAAGCTGCTTAGTTACTAAACCAAAATGTTAAGGTCATAAATAAATAATTTTAAGTGAAACTTATTTAGCGGTGGTAGTAAATTGAAAAATCAACTTCTTCTGCTTAGCACACCGAAACTCACCACAACTAAACACAACATACTTGCTCTCCACACCCAAACTCACCACATTAAAATGTTCTTTGAAATGAGACGGCAACACGCGCTTCTCACCATACCTGAACTCACCACTTAACACAATTAAACCCACCATTCCTAGGCCCATCATACGTAAGCGCACTACACGTCCAACTATCTTTAAAATAATTTCTCAACATTTTATTTCATCACTTCAACAAAATTCGGCCGACCCGTTTTGCGAATGTTTTTTCTTTACTGCATAACGAAATTCTTATTTAATAAAACCGTATGTACTAGGGATGTCAATTTATGCCATTTTATTGATCCCGGGATTTTCGAGATTTGAAAAAAAATTTTGAGCGAGGCAGAGTTATTACTTTTTTTGGATCAAAATGTGATCTTAACTTGGTATCATCTCAAGTCTCAAATTGAGCTAGAGATTATTGCTATTCCTCGCTTTCACGTTTTTTTTCCTTTTGGTTTATACCAATTTTTTGGGACCTGCTCATCACCAGGTCACAATGTAGAGAATTTATTTTCAGACTAGACAGGGTTAATGAGTACCAAGTGGTCTAAGATTGTGAATTTTGTCTCTATTAGAGACTGAGGGCCGTTTGCACCATCTCTGATTGAAATTACCGTCGGTTAGCAGCAATTCAGCTTACTATTCAGCGCTATTTACATATGTATCTGACAGACGGTTGTTGTTGTTGTTGTAGCAGCACAAATTATGCTGAGGCGACAGTCCTTGGCCGGACATAAATCCGGGTCGTTCCGGTATCGTAGACCCGACTGTCATGGGAACGATCTGACAGATGGTCTTAACCGGCGCTTTTAGTTCTGATTAAGCGTTTAACTGGAGAACTAAAAGCGCCGGTTAAGACCATCCGTAACATAAATAAGCACGAAATAGTAAGTTGAATTGAGCTAACCGCCGTTAATTTTAACCAAATTGTATAAATTTAATAATTAATTTAAATTTCTATTAATTTAATTGTTTTCAACAAATAGACTAGTCCCGGGATATTCGGGAGTTTAAAAAGTCCGATATCACGAGATTTCGGGATCCCGGGATTGACATTCCTAGGATGTACATACATATATATCTACATATATTTAAGCTTAACAGTCGTTATATTGCAATATATTTTAATGATTATCAACTAAGATTTTCTGACATTTCTTATCTACTTAGTAATATTTAACTTATATTTTTTTCAATTAGTTTTCCATTATTCTACTTATTTACGTTTAATGCCACTTAACGGTTTCATACTAGCTAGAGCCGGCACTTTGGATGCGGCTTTCTTCGCTTCTTCAATGGCCATTACAACGCGACGAGGTTCTGTTAAAAACCAAATCCATAGCAATTGACTGTAGCGCCAAAGTTTATCCTTTTCCTTATAGTGGCGACAAAAAAAAAAAGATGGCGAAAAATATAGTTTAAACCTATACATTATACTAATGGTTAAGTTATTTTAAACTTACTATTCTCTCAGTAATGTTTTCTTGAAACTGTGTCCGCAAATAACGTAGTGTTTTATCGATGCGCTCCTGATTGGTTTTCGCATTATAAATAGGCATTAAATATCGAACATGCTCAAACATGGGCGTCTCAACAGGACTATCAAATACCAATGGACGTAGCAGACATTCTATACGTTCCCTAATAAAAAAAATATTTATTTAAACAATTTATAATATTTCTTTTTAAACTTACAATTCATTCATTTGAGCGAAAGCGTATGTGTATGCTTTAGAGCTAATCATCCCTTCCATAGCGTATAATAACAAACGAGTAAATTTTTCAAATTCATATAGGCAAGCCTTTGCTTCACTTCGCACTTTCTGACCTAAATGTCGCGTTAATTCTTCAGCAATTGCATGCAAGAGGTAGGCGGCAGAGTTACTCGTTAATGCCCCTCCTCCTTGCACCACCAACAGCATACTGTTGTGTTGTATGGAGCGCATGAGTTTCATACGTCTCAAACAGGCATCGTTTTCGCTACTTAGCTGATCCGTGTTAACAAAACGATTACGTTTCCTTTCCAAATCTAATTGTATTGCAATCCAGACAAGTTCTGCATTGGATAATGCATCCGAAATGATTTTCGTCAATCGCTTATCGGTCTCATGACGCTTCACTGCACGTTCCAATTTCAATTTTGTATTCTCATAAAGAATTAATTCCATACGTTGTTGAGTGTGCTGACGTACATGCAAGGTTAGATCGTTAATTAGAGTTTCGTATGTTATTTTTAAGTGATGCTCGTTCATCATTTCCAATTCATGAGTTTCATGCTCCATATCAGCAAGACTAATTATATGTATTTGTGAAAGGTCTAGGAGATCAATTAACGATTGTGTGGCCTTAGTTTTGGCCTTTTCCTTAATGTATTCAAGAGTGTAGTGTTCCATTCTTTGAAAAAAAAAATAGATAATTACTAATTTATGGACAGGACTAAATTTTAAATTCTTACGATTTAGCCAGGAATTGAAGTTTGTCAGAAAATTCAGTATGATCAACCGCGGTGTTATCCAATTCAGTATAATCCTATAAAAACAATCTTATATTAACAGAAAATAAGAAAATCATGTAAGATTTGCTTGCAGCTACCTGAATTTTAAAATTTTCTTTCATATATAAAGTAAAATATTGCATGAAAGTTTCGCATTTGTGTAAGTACTGGTCTATAGGCAATTGATGTATGAATAAAGGTGGTGATTGCTGTACAGTAGTAAAGAAAATATATAATATAATCTATATACTTGAGGCATTATTTAAAATCAGATTACCGGTTTGGAAAAACATCGCGTAGCTTCATTACAAAGCTTACTGTTTTCACGCTGTATTTCCTCCAGTTGTCGTGCTTTAGATTGACATTCAGCTAAACTCTCTTTTTCTTTATTTACTAATATGCTTATTTCATTCTCCAAATCGCCCAGTTGAGTATTTATTTTTGTCTTTGTACATCTAACATAAGAATTTTAAAACCTGTTAACGTAATCTATAATTTTATAGGTTTGTACCTCATATCCTCAACAAGCGTGGCATAACAGTCCTCAGTGTGTTCCAATAGCCGCAACTCTTCTGTTAAGCTTTTAACTTGATCCTCTGTGCATTGCAACAATCCGGGATATGTATTTTCTAGTTCATGCAGCTTTGTCGCACGATTGCTGGCTTCCAATAACTCACCCCTTTGTTTTAATTCATCCCATTCCAACACTTCAAGTTCGCTTAATATATTTACATCGCTTATATTATCGGTGAAAAAATTGAAAAACTTTTGGAAACGATCATCATATAGAATCCATTGGTTGGCGCAATCGAATCCTAATTTCTTGAACACATCAAAGTGCTGAAACGGAGAAACAATAAATGTGATTAGTTATATAAAATTTGTTGTCAATGCCTTAAACGGAAAACTTACATTAATTAAATCTCCCATTTGTTCGGTTAATCGACACAAATTGTTTATAATCACACAATTGAAAACAACGTAAATTTAAATATTAAATTTGCTTCTTCTTCGCGCTTATAAATTTGACAGCCGCCAAAGAATAGTGCCAGTCAAGGCGAATTCAATATATTGAATTCGCCTTGGTGCCAGTTTACACAAATAGAAAGATGGCCGCACTTTCCTTACGTCAAATTCAGATAGTTTGAATGAACAAGTACCATTAAAGAGCATACGACATAGCTTACTTGCGGTCTTCACCTGCTTTCAATGATCGCTTACTTCTGAAAGCAAGCGACTGTCGCACGTGAAGACCGCAAAAAGTTGAAAGTATGTTTCGTATCGCAAACCGATCGGTAAAGGGCCGTACACATACAACTTACCTCGCTTTACTTGACAATTCGAACTTTAACAACAAAGCATGAGGTGCAGAAGGTTTGCTACATAGAACGCTTTGACAGTTTCTGCGATAATTGTTTGTTTTGAATTGCGATGTGCTTATTCCGAGTATTTTCATTAATAAAAGAATAAGAAATGTGTTTTACATCTACTTACATATGTATGTTTGAAATTCGCGAGTGTAATAAACTTTATTAAGACTGAGATGTAACAAGTCTTTTTGCAGCATCTTTCGACAAAATAAATAAAACCGATCCAGGAAAACGATGAGGGTGGTTAACAAAGAGGTGTTTCATTTGCTATTTGTTCATATTTCTCTTCTTTTCTCTTTTTAAAAGTAATTACATATGCGAAAATTATGAAATACAAGTGAATTCTCTAAATCGTGTGTATATGCACGCAGAAATAAAATGGAAATGTAAACAGTTGGTTGTCAAAGTGTACAAAAGTTGAGAGTTCGTCATGATTTTGCTTCGTTTTGCTTTGCTTTACTTTTCTCGCCTTGTATTTAGCAGCACTCCTATAACATCAGGTCTTCAACTTATCTGTCAAAGCGAAACTCTGAAGCAAAGCAAAGCGAAAGTCTTATGTGTACGGCCCTTAAGCGAGCGCTCGCTTGCTTTCAACTGTCATTTTTGTAGTTTGACAGCCATTTTCGGATTTCGTAGCATCTTTCATTGTGGCAACATCGTTTACATAGGCTCTTCGAACACAAAAAAGCACTTTAATAAGATATATTGATAAAATCGAGTGTCTCGTTACTGATCTTTGTAAATTAATTAATTTATATCGACAATATGAGTGGGTTTGGAGTTTGAATAGCACGCAGGACACGAACCTTTTTGCTCTACGACATGTTGCAAATGAAAAAGTATGCTTTCAAAATGCCCAGCAAACAAATCTCTCTCTCGCTGGTGACGACAAGAAGCAGAAAGCAAGCGACAATTGAAAGCAGGTGAAGACCGCCCGTTAACGAGAGCATCTTCGATTTTTGGGTTCCAAATGAAATGGAACATTTCCCTGATTACGAATATTAATCTATTGAACTGCCGCAGTCTTATAATTTTAAAGTTATTTTTTTTTTCTTAGGGCCAGTTTTTCAGTGCAAGTTGAACTCTGTTTGTCGTTTAAACTAATACCCAATACCCGTATTCAGCTTCTCTAATAGAGACAAAAGTCACAATTTTAGACCAGTTGTCTTTCTTTACCCCCGAATTCAGTAAGCAGTCTCAGTCTCTTATTGAGACACAAGTCACAACTTTAGATTAGTTGACATTCATTAGATTCGAAATAAAGCCGCTATTCTCAAAATAAAGTCTAAAAATTGTGACCTGGTGATGAGCAGTCTCTTACCAGAATTCAGTAACTCAGTCTAATCTCAAGCCTCAAAATGAGCTAGAGATTATTGCTTTTCCTCGTTTTCACGTTTTTTTCTTTTGTTGTTATTTCAATTTTTTTTGACATGCTTACCACCTGGTCACTATTTAGAGACTTTATTTTGAGACTATATGCTTTATTTTGAAACTAATAAATGTCAACTGGTCTAAAAATGTGACTTTTGTCTCCATTAAAGACTGAGACAGCTTACAAAAGTCAAAAGTTTAGACCAGTTGACGGTCAATAGATTAAAAATAAAGCCTCTAGTCTCAAAATAAAGTCTCTAAATACCCTACAAGCACAGTGCCGGTCAATTTACCGTACATCTGATGGTTAGTGGCTGAAAATTTTTGTCAGCACTTAGAACAAAGTTGCTATCAGTTTCTTAGGGCCACTATGTAAAAACTGATGTCAACAAATGTCTACGTGTGATATTGTATTTCACTCTATCACATTAATATTACCGAATAGACAAACATATGGCTCTACTGCTCACTCTCGTTCTTTTTACTGGCTCAATGCTCCCTATAAAATCATCAATACTGAAAATATTCGTTAATACCTACATACATCAACTGATATTTCCTTTTTTGTTTGATTTAATAAACAAGTGCTTTTATTTTTTCAATTAAATTTTATTGATTTACTACACGCTAATAACTTTAATCATGATAAAAAAATGAAATATATTTTTGATAAACTATTTTTTGCGCAGAACTGCGTTCTGCGTTAGCCTCCTTCGTCCGTCCTGAAAAAAATATCGCTGACCAGACAAACTACATATGTCTACTTCATCAGTATTTTTGCGCATTTATAAAAACACGACGATTTAAAAGTTTTCGCAACTATACACTTCAGAGGTTTCCGAATACTGCGCCATTTGCAAAACTTCTATGAATTTATCGTATGTTTCTTTCTCGCATATGCGAAATTAGTCTAAATGATCATTGTCTCTTTGATGCAACTATAAATGACAACTATTTTACAGGTCATCTTACGGTCAGTAAAGATAAACATGAAAATTCGTTGTTTCATTCTCGCATATATGCAACCATAGTTAGCATAGCGAGTCGCGAGTGTCGCTTTTTGGCAAGCACCATGGCAGTCACTTTACCGGTAAGCTGACAGTCAGTGCTGATTTTCTGAATGAGAGTGTATTGGTAATTCTGTCAGCAGCAATAATCTCTAGCTCAGAGACTTGAGATGATACTAAGTTACTGAATTCGGGCATAAGTTTAAACTATGGCATAATTACTGATAATTACGACAGAGGGAATTATCATATAGTATATATTTTATAGATGTTAATAGAAACGGTTGCCACTGTATTGTCACTGTGTATTCACCACAGCATTTGAGAAGTCGTATTAATATCGAATATAATCATTAAACTTAAATTTATTTATTTCACCCAAGGCACTTTTAACAGGTAACCTCAGTAAAAAGAGAATACGTTGCTAAAAAAGTATAAATCAAATTTAAGTTATTTTTATGAACTTTAAGACAAACATATTATTACGCAGAGTTAATTATGTATTTTTTAAAGAAAAATACAGTTTTTTATTAAAAAATGTGACTTTTTACAGTTTTTCTTATTTTTCTCAAAATCTGCTAATAATTTATTTGCCAATATGCATATCAAATAAAAGAGCTTTTATTTACCCTTTTAACGACACCAATGTTGTGAATATCGGTTTAACAGTTTTCGAAATATGAGCTTTTCAAAATATTGAAATTTCTTTCTTTATTACTCTCTACCAGCACACTACTTTTTAATTTTTTTCTAGCTCAACGACCCGTATTCTATACTTATGACGATGTATACATACAAATTTAAATTTGCTATTCAAATTGACAAAAATAATTAGGTTATGTAAACTCGGAATTATTTCTCCTGTCAAGATTAAAAACTCATGATTGTAAGCACCGCAACTTCAGAGTTGTTTTATTCGGAGTATTATTCTGAATTGGTAACACTCTTTGCCGCTAGAATGACAATACAATTTCGTGCCAATACAACTGTTTGCAAAACTTAAAACTAACTTAATTGACTCCTTGTCCCTCGAATTAAACCAATAAAATGGTAAGAATCTATTAAAATAATCCTATTTATTGATATGTATTTTTGGCACGCATGAGTGTGATCTAATATAAGAATGTAGTGCAGTTTAATATAAACTTTCGATATAAAATTTTGTTCTTTCATTACAGGCACGTCGTTATGATTCGCGGACTACTATTTTCTCTCCGGAGGGGCGATTGTACCAGGTGGAGTACGCTATGGAAGCGATTTCACGTGCTGGTGCTGCTTTAGGAATACGTGCAAAAGACGGGATTGTTATAGCAGCAGAATGCCACACGACAAGCCCGTTGCTGGACAACGATATCTTCCAGGACAAAATTTACAAAATTAATGAGTACGTACTGATAATAAAACTTATTTTTAAGCATTCATTTTATAAATACTTTTAAGTCATATTTGTGTTGCTGTCGCTGGTATCACGTCAGATGCTAATGTTTTGGTTAATGAGATGCGCCTAATAGCACAGCGTTACCAGTACAACTATGGTGACCCGATACCTATTGAACAATTGGTGTCACATTTATGTGACATCAAACAAGCATACACCCAATACGGAGGCAAACGCCCATTTGGTGTATCCATTCTTTACATGGGCTACGATAAGCGCCATCACTTTCAACTATACCAGTCAGATCCAAGTGGTAACTACAGTGGTTGGAACGGAACCTGTATTGGGAAAAGCTTTGGTGTTGCCATGTCCATGTTGAAAACGGAATTAGCAAATCGGTAAAAAATTCTTAAAATATTTAACTACATTTCATTATATTGAGCCTTATCAAATTTACAGTTACGATAACTTAGAAAACCCGCTTACAACAGAAGAAGCGAAAAAAATCGCTATTAAAGTCTTAGCAAAAAGCATGGAAGGCATTAATTCCGAAAAAGTTGAAATGGCCGTCACAAACCTTGATAGTAATTCGCGCCCTGTAATAAAAATGGTGCAGAAAGAGGAAATAGAACGATTGATAGCTAAACACAATGAAGAAGAAGAGGAAAAGAAAGCGGCAACATCTGCGTCGAAATAGAGTTTTCTACATAATATTTTATATTCCTGGATTAAACTGGATTTACGAATGTTAAAAAACCACTTCTTTCACATAAATTTTGTTTGATATCGGGTTTACGTAGACTATACTTAAATGACAACATTTAAAAAAATTCTGTCAGTTTTCCTTTTTGAAGCCAAAAATGATGATCTTTTACGCAATCCGTAGTTATAAATTTTTTGCAATATCTGCTCATTAGCTATTTGTTCGTAATTCATACTACATATAATATGGACGAAGAAAAGGTCTGGTTCGCATATTTAAGTTCTATATATAGATTTACGTTTTTTGACAATAATAATAATTTGGCACTTACACTATATATGTAGCTTCTCCTATCATTTGAAGTGTGCGTTCTTATGTTATACTATAAATGGAGGAAGTTTTGTGTATGCCGAGGGGTTAGCACTATTGGAAAAAACCTTTTCTATGATTTAGATTTTACTTAGGATTTTATTTTAAAGATTCGAACCTCGAACTCAGCATCATAACGAGTTATAGCACGCTCCGCTAAACACTCGACCACCGCTGTTGGCTATAGGTTTTATCAGTAGCTACCATTTCGGTAATAATATTGTCGCCACCATGCCCGAAAAGTACGTTAGAAAGAAACGAAACGACACTGAAGATGGCACAACGCCGAAACCAAATTTGACAAGGGATGACGGAAAATCGTTCCAACACATCAAACATCCACCCTGTCGGAAAATCAAAATGTTAGAGAGCCTTGATGTGAAACAAGTAAACAAAAAAATATAATCGGGTTTGGATTAGTTCTGGATGGTAACAAAATCAAAAACAAGAGCATTCCCGCAAAAAAATTTTTAAAGGGAAACAATTTTCCCAAAAATAAAAAAAAATGGGAATAAAAATTGAGAGTATTGAGGAATGATTTGAGAAAGAACATAGTGCCCTTTGGAAAGGATTGCGGAAGTTTGCGGTCATAGGTCTAAAATATAACATAACTTTGTTAATTTTATGGATGATTAAGCAAACACATTTTGCTATGATCTGCAGAAATATGTACATATTTGATTTAGATTATTGAAAAATACTCAAAAAGTTTTGAATGGGAGAGTGCAGTTCAACGGAGAGATCTATGGATACAAATTTTCAAATTATTGTCTCTTATTAAGGTAAATACATACAAACTGTAAATCTCCTTTTCAATTTTAGATATCGATATTACAAAAAAAAACCTTTAAATTTTTAGTAAAATTAGTAAAAATTCAAACAAATCGAATGCTTAACAGTTCTGTTCTGACTTTAGTTAATGTGAAAATTTGCAGAAAGTTTTCATCTCCTTTGGTTAGGGGTTTTAAAAGTTCTTAAGACCAAAATTATCAGAACGAAAACTACATGTTCAATTTAAACAAGCCCGGTGTTTTAATAAACGTGTATCTCTTTTTTGAAAAATAGTTACGCTTGGGTAGAAAACAATCGGTTGCAAAAAAAAAATCTAAGCTCAAAAGGTGACACTTTATTTAATTTAATTTATTTAAAAAACAATAGCAAACAACAGTATCTCCTTAACTATTCCCAAATACTTTTCTAGATATTAAAATTACTACCTTTTAAAACTATTTTTAGAATAAAAAAAATATTTTTGATTGGAGAAAACTACCCTTTAGAAGTTGAGAAAAAAGTTAAAAGACTGGCCTTTTTATTGGATAAAAATTTTAAATATTGGCTGCATAAGCGTCTTTAATCACTCCTTACTTTTGCAATTTGATTTCGGCGTCAATATGTATACATACATACATATAAGCGTCTTTCTGTATATTTTCACTTTTACATAGTTGTATTATTTTGTTCAACCGTTAGCGAAATAAGCTTTAAAAAATGTACTATCCATTTACGGATCACCGCCTAAGGAGTTTAACTTCATAAACTGGACTATGTACAACTTTGATCAGCAAACATCCTTATGATTCCCTTTTTTCAAACAATTTTCATTGCTGAAAAAAAAATTTTTTTACCGTGTTATTTATTTGCGAATAAATATTAAAAATATTTTATTTTAAAACATATGTATGTATTATTATATACTCGTATCTTTTCTCTTTACCGAAACAAAAAATGTTTTAAACTTTTTTTTTTTTCCCAAAAATTTATATAACTACAACGCGAGCCTGGCGCCTGCCATTAGGACGATTCCTAAGACGGTTGACTCTACTTCTTCTGTTCCTATTCCTATTTGTTCTTCTGTTTCTTCTCCTGGCATTGTTGTTGAGATTGTTACTTCCGTTTCCTCTATTTATCCTGAAGCGTCTTCTTGCTGTAAAACGCATGTTGGCAGTGAATTGTTTAGGACCGTTTAATGGCGTGCTCGGTGATAAGGCAGATAAACTGCTAGGTGTAGAGCCAGTTATGTTTTGAGCTTTGCTGAACTTCATTGAGAACAGCACTACAAGGAGTAATGGCACAAAAACTTGCAAAAATTTCATTTTGGTTGTATTGTCGAATTGATAAGATCTGTTGAAACTGTGTTGATTTCGCTAGAAAATTAAGATTTAAATAGCAATTTAATGTTTACATACATACAAATATATGTACATACATATTTACATAGCAGCTCGCTTTATTTTGAATAAAATTCAAGCGACTGATCAAATAAAGTTTGCCTTCAAAAAAAAATTTAAATAAAATAAAACAAATATTGCTAAAGTTGATTGCAAACAAGGCCACTGTCAAATGAACGTATACTCTTTAATTTTAAATAAAAGTTTAAAGAACTTATTAGAAAATATCATTGAGTGTGTTGACTAAATAAATTGGACGAATATTCTAATGTGCATACATGTACATACATACATATGTACATATGTATGGATATCCTCTAAGTTAATAAGTAAATTTACAGTATGTCTAAAATAATGTGTTATTCGAACGAAGTCATATACCGGAAATGAATTTGGAGTTATGTATAATTTTGACCCTTCATCTTTTGTTTTTTAGCAACCCATCATTTCTTACCACTACAGCACGACAGTCGGGTCTATGATAAGGGAACGAGCCGGATTTATGTCCGGCCAAGGACTGTCACATCAGCATGTTTTATGCTGTTATAATAACAAGTTTCTAAAATTTACATTAATGCTAATTTTATTGTTACTTTGGAGTAAAATCAATGAATACGAAAATGAGTTTTATTGTTCCTAAGGACATATGTAAATAGATATATGTACATAGGCAAAAATAAACAGAGTCACAAAATTATCTTCCTCCCGGTTACAATAAAAAAATAATCAATAATATTACTTTCTATCTAGTTCATTTCAGTTAAATGGTATGGTAAGTGTGCATTTAAGCTGTACCAGAAGAACGTTTGAGTTTCATAACAAGATTAACGAGCTTGTTCGAAAAATGCTCAAGCCTAATGGGGATCAAATGAAAATAAACGTATCTTGATAGGGCCCTTTCGTTAATCATCATTGGCGTAAATATTTTTTTACATATGTATGTATGTATTTATGCATCGTTTTAAGAAAAAATTTAAACATTTAAAAAAAAAATCACCCTGACACCGCTCACTATGAATATAAACGATTATGTTATTTCAGAAGGTCGCGATTCAAATTCCGGACGTGCCTAAAAAATAATTTTAAAAATACATTTTATGTTTTTTACTATTGGTAATTTATAATTTTGCATTTGTTAACATTATTATTTCGTGAAACAAATGTACTGTTCTCTAAATCTGCAATTCTGCAATCTGTTAGGTGTTAGGGTGCATTTTTAATCGGATTAACAGCGTAGTTAATTATGATTAGTGTTGCCGTCTGTCTGCGCTCTTAGAGCTTTAGATACCTTATAGTAACTAAGGTAGATGGAATAGTTTAAACTATTGATAATGAGCTCTATGAACTTTTTGTTAGAATATTTTATTTGAAAAAAAAAGTTTAAGATTTCTCTGTTTACTTTGTACATTTCACTAATTGTGACGGCGTCGATGTCAATTTCTAATCCCACTCGTCATGAAATATTTACAAATTTCTGAGTTATATGTCTGAAATATTTCTATAGCATTATAACTTTAATAAACGTCCGAAATATTTCCAAAATATAACTTATATATAATTGAAATATAACTCTGAAATGTGTTTGAAATAATGCAGTTGATGCAATTTAAATTATTTGTATTATTAGAGAACCAAACACATGACGATAAAAAGGCGTTCAAAGACATAGCTTCCTACAAGTGCCATACAAGTGAGTTGTAGCCTCCAGACCCTAGCTACGTAATCCACTATTCGAAATTTTAAAATTTTATATTTTAATTTGCAGAAACACTGATAAGGAAGTTCAAAAAGAGAGTCGATTTAAAGTTGTTAGGACAAAACCTTTTGGACCCTGGCTTGCTGGGGCAGCAGTAAGATTGGAGAGAGAGAAGTAAGTTTCGCATTAAATTTTTCCAAGTTACTGTACGAAAAGCCTGTAATTCAATATATAATTTTTTAGGAAAAGAAGGAGAAGCAGCACGATGCTGATGCCGATAAAATGTTCCATGTTTTGTAAAACATATACATAGATGAATTGATAAATGAAATGAATTGATAAATGAAATGAATAAATATGAATTAATAATTATCTCTGACTTGAATATTTCTTTACATGCCCCAAGTATTCCTAGAAAATTTCAATAATAATTTTGAATTACTTCAAATACGTAACATATATTTTACAAAAATATAAAATGTTAATTTTTCTGTTGGCCTAAAAAAATTATAAAATATTAAAAATATAAAATTTAAAAATTTCTGCAATATTTTAAAAATATTAAAAGTATCATCGCCAATTACAGACATATTTCAGAAATATGTATAACATATTATAAAAAAGGCGGACATTTCTATATTTCTCGCATATGTCTAAAATATGTATGAAAGTTTTTTTTTTAAGATTTCGAACATGTGCTACATTTCATTAATTCATTTCAGCAATTTGTCTGACATTTATTTTGCCGAGTGGGATATTATTGTAAAATTTTTCATATACGTAATTCTTCTGACCTCAGCACTGATTTTACTGAGGATGGTTGCGTGACCATTCTCTCTGCACTTGTGAAGGAATAATTGCTGAACGGAGGGCAGTGAACAGACGAAAATGAACTTAACAGACTTGGAAAACATAAATGTTCGCTGCTAAATGGGTAATGATTGCTTTATGAAATACAGTCGGTTTCGAAATTGTACTGAGTTGAGAAGTAACGGTACCCCAGAATTTGCCATCTCTTGTTCGCCTCATATTTAAACAATTCTCCAAGGATTTGCCACAATTTGTGAACAAAGACCAAACCAAAGGCCTAAAAATAAGCAAGAAGTACATACATATCAGAAAACTTATATTTGTCAATGCTCGTTCTCTGGTACATACATACATATGTATTTGGTTAAATTCAATTAAAATGCAGTTTTGATTTGGCATAAGGGTCCTTATTGCAAAATATTTTTAGCATTTGGTTGAGAATTTTGTAAGGTAAGAGTTCATTTAGTGCTTCATTAACAGCTTCAAGCAATTATGCTGAATGTAATTAAATATTTTTCAATTTTTTTTTTGAAATTGCGAGATATCTTTAAAAGCCCGACGAAAAAACAAAAATAATTTAGAATATTATGTTCTAGAGAAATTCATTGTCTTCCGAAATATTATATTTTTCTAATGAAAAGACCTCAAAATAAGTGGTCCTCTTAAGGTACACTTTTGAAGTGAGATAATACTAAAATATCTTCCATGCCTAGGTCGTTCAATTTAAACTTAATGATAAATAAGATTTACTTAACATTCTTGATAATGAAATACTACTTTCAAAGCAAAATTGCGTTGTTTCAGCCAGAGAAATATAAGTTCTCTGGTTTCAGCAGCACTTTTCAATTTTATAGTTATGACATTCTTACCATACAAACGAATTCGCCTTGGTTTTGACAGTCGAACGGCGAATAACGAAATAAACATCGAAAAGAAACGTAAAGGTGGGCAGAAGAAAATTACTTCTGGAAGTTTACTTAATTTTTGCAAAATTTGTGAATTTTTTGGAAAATATTTACGCTTAAGACATTGACTGGCAGTTAATAAAGAGGCGAGAATCCAAGAACGTGTAAAGCAATATGACTGCACCACGTAGGCTACGCAAAGAGTTGACTGATCTGCAAGCTTGCGGTCTGAAATCCTTCCGAGAAATTAATGCAGACGAAGAAAATTTGCTACGTTGGACAGGCTTGATCGTACCAGATAATGCTCCCTATAATAAAGGGGCATTTCGAATCGAAATAAACTTTCCAGCGGAATACCCTTTCAAACCGCCAAAGATAATTTTTAAGACTAAAATCTATCATCCGAATATCGATGAGAAGGGGCAAGTATGTTTACCTATTATATCTACTGAAAACTGGAAGCCCGCAACACGTACAGATCAAGTTGTTCAAGCATTAATTGCGCTTATAAACGATCCTGAACCAGAACATCCATTACGTGCTGATTTGGCTGAGGAATATTTGCGAGATCGGAAGCGTTTTATGAAAAATGCCGAAGAGCACACCCGGAAGAATAGCGAAAAACGACCGACTGATTAGAAAAGAAGCGCTGCCAAATAAAATTGTATGCGAAAATAGAACAATATCTAAATACGGAAATAAACAAGGCACATCAAACAATGCGCCTTGGAGAAATAAATATAATCATTGACCTCCAGTTACAGGACACATTTTTAAAATTGTATAATAACTTTCGGATAGAGAAAATGTTTTGGGTGCGAATATGGAAACTAAATCATGCTGGATCCCTATTAAATTCCTAAAAACACTAGCAAACCATATTAAAGAAATCGCACATTTATTTTTTATTGTTACAATCGTTTCACTTTATTAATGGTTTGTCGGATATATGTACAAAAATTTGGATACATGTTTGTTTTTTCGAAGTATTAGAAGTGCAATTCGGCATTTTCCATTCTATCTGCTTTAAATGAAGAAAAAATTTGTAACGTATTTAAATAAAGTTAGGAGAAGAAAATGAGTTTTAATTTTTTATGTAGCCATAATACTGTTGGAATTATTTTTCTACAAAAATTTACAATTTGGTACAAGCCACAGGGGAACTTTGTAAGAACAAGTTGAAGAGCAGTAAATATTTATATTTAAATTATTTTATCTACATTCAGTAAAAAAATCCTATATCTAATACATCAAATAATGCAGTTTTAGTAATTTAAAGCTAATTTAAAGTTCTTCATCAGCAAGCCATTATTGTAAATAATGAGAGCATTCGCAAATTCGTTGTAATGTAATTCTTTAATAGGCATAATGCAGAAAATATTATCATCTTCCGCTAGCAAAGTACGCAACTCTTTCAAAACAGCAATTTGTGACTCTGTTAAATTATCACTTTTACTATGTAGTTCGATTTGAAAACGTGGCTCGGCATAAACCACGAACATATCAAAAATGAATAATG
The DNA here is from genome assembly GCA_963971545.1 of Philophylla caesio. Lineage (NCBI taxonomy): Eukaryota > Metazoa > Arthropoda > Insecta > Diptera > Tephritidae > Philophylla > Philophylla caesio. Next base: position 93,739,665 of record OZ020606.1, on the reverse strand, counting down.
CCAGGAAACGTAAAATAGAAGCCGATAAGTGTGTTAGAATAGCAATATTTGTTAAAATAATATGCCGGGGTGGTTTTTCTATAATACCATCTAATAATGTGAGAAAGAATTCACGTGGTATGAATGAAAATCCTAGAGTTACTCCATCTGTTAACAACATTTCTTTGCCATCCACATTGCAACTGGGTACCATCATGCAAACTGGATCTTGACGTAACAATTTTTTAATTTTCTGATACAGTTGCATCACATAAAGATGTATAAACGCACTGCTTTGTAATTCAGAAAATGGAGCACTATGACAATTACATAATTTAAGCGTTGGCGATCTCTTAGTTGCACAATCTTCAAGATACTCAAATTCATAATTAGTGTCCATCAATTTCTCTAAACTATTTATAAAACGATGTAAGTCAAAAATTAGCTCTTCCTCCGTTGAATCTTTTGCAATTTCGCGTTCTGAATAAGACCCTTTACAGAATGGTGCAATATTATAGCATTCAGGTGTTTTCGTACAACCATATAAAATTTTATCTTCCTCTGGAATGCTGCTCACTTTAAAGCGCCTGTAAAACTCATTTGCGATGTCTCTGCGAAGTTGTTGTTTATGGTTCAACTGGCGCCGTGTTGGCTTTACTTCATATGCTTGAATATTCGCCTCAATTGCTTGCATCTGCAAGTTCATAAAAAGTCGTGCACCTATCTCGTGTTGGAGCAAGAAATCTTTTGGTAAATAGGATTTCGGAAAAAGTGGAAATATGTTGGCACATTCGACATTTTCCATCATTAATTTCAAAGTTTCTGATAAGAACTTTGTATGCTTTTTGTAACCAATGCAAATTATGTAGATTTCTGAGTTACCGCGCTTCGATGTAGCAGGCTTGAAGACATGTACGTCTTCAAAAACGGAGTTTAGCAAGAAAAGTTTGCAAATATTTGTAGATTCATATAAGGTAAACATTTTCAATACAAAACAGCCTCCTTCGGCTAAAATACTCAACGCAGCAGTGATTTCAGCAAAATGAAGTGATGCGACTACCTCTTCTTGACAATCGGGCGTATCAACACAATCTATTGATCCATCAGCAGTAATAAGTTGGACGTTGCCTTCTAAGCGCTGGTTGCAATGTTCCTGTATTTGTTCAATATTTCGTCGATTGATAATATTACCAGTGAAATCGTCATGCATCAGCCAGTTGTCAAATGTATGGAACATGAAACGGTCGTCCGTGATCATACCGCTCGCAGTGTTGCCTTCATAATAAGGATTAAGTGTTGTACACAGCCAGCGCCATTTTACCTACGAAAAACCTCGTAATTTAAGAAACTTCTTACAGAAAAAAATAAATATATAATATTGATATAAGGCTTACCTCTTCTCTCTTGTATTTTGAATACATGTAGTGATTTAAAGCAGCAATAAAAGCTCCAGGCACTTCGCACAGGTGCAATGAATTTAAATTTGGGCCCTTAACAAGTGGGTAGGTATTTAGACATTCAAAAAATTTACACCAAGCTACTGTAACAAATTCAGCTTTGGTTTCATTTTTAAGACGCCATGGAATTTCATTACAAGGATCTTGGCGTCTTGTATGTAGACTCCAATCTTCAAGTACATAATCATTCAATTTACATTTGACGGCATTGAGTTTCGGTTTTAGTTGCTGCAACGCCTCCAACTGATAAAATTCACTAAACATCTCATTTGGCGGTGCTAATTCCCAATTTTGTTCGCCATTGGGCTTCTTGTAGTGGAATTTTTTTTCAAAAACCTGATAGACTTCACTTTTGTTTATTTTTGATGTATCTTGATCATTAATACAATCATTTCGCCAGCTATCTTTTGTGGGAATGCCACTGTCGGTGGTTGAATGCTGTAATGGACTATGGGGTACAAACACTTGTATTGAGTTTTCCATTTCATAGAAAGTAGTGAAATTAAATATTTTGCTGCAAAATCTACCCCCTCAGATGTAAGCACAAATAAAAATTATAACGATCAGCGTTACCAGCTCAGTGGTTTTTACTTTAAAGATAGTGCTTTTTAATAATCGGGAGGCAAAAATTGAAACTTTTTGACAGAAAACCACTTGAAATTTGTGTCAAAAAGCAAAAGCAAGTATCAAGATGAATCTAATATGCTTTATTCAATAATAAAATAATGACATTCGAATTGACACTCCCTTATAAAGGGTTGTTTTACGAAGAATGGCAAACGGGTTAGATTTTGTTAACTTTTCTTAAAAACCAAACTTGACAAGGGATGACGGAAAATCGTTCCAACCAATATCAACATATATATGTTATTTATTCGGTTTAGCATGAGTACGAATTAGTGAATTCGGGTATTAGGCGGCTTTTACGTTGAGCAAGGCAAACGGTATTCAATAAGGTGGTGCCGGTACGGCAATAACAAAATTTACATGCATTTCGTTATTGTTTTATTGCTTGAACTATCAAAATTTCCACGCTCCTTGTTTTTGCTTTTGAAAATATGACAATAGTTTTAAACGTATTGTTTATTTATTTATTTTATTGATTTATTGAGTCTATTGAACAATAGTTTCCTTACAGACTGTTAACAATATTATGCTTAATAACTAAGAAAAGAAAATTTCAAAATATAAAAAGTTGAATCAAAAGATTTTTAAAAACATTTTTTGCATCAGAAAAATCTAATAATACCTTGTTCGATATCATATTAAATTCACCAATGGCACGGGCAATAGGGGCATTACGAGCATATTCAGTTTTGTAATTAACACCATAAAACGGCAAAAAGTTTCGTAAACTTCGCTGAGGAATGTTAAAATTAAGTTTTACTAATAGAATGGGGCAATCAATAACGCCATTAACCAAATTAAAAATAAAAGAGAAAGAGAGTATGGATCTTCTAGAATCCAACGATTTCAAATTTATTAAAAGTAGGCGTGAACTATACGAAGGTACTGGTTCCGAAAAATTTAAAGAGCGTAAAGCAAACTTAAGGAATACTTTTTGGACACGTTCAATTCTGTTTATTAAATTTGCATGGTATGGTCTCCAAATGATCGTTGCATATTCTAAGTTAGAGCGTACAAAAGACGTATATAATAATTTAAGCGTGTAGGGATCAGAAAATTTCGTGCTATTACGCCTCACAAAACCTAACATCGCATAAGACTTTGCAACAATATGAGAAATATGACTGTTAAAAGTAAAATTAGAAGAAAAAATTACGCCAAGATCCTTGATTTCATTGAGAGATTCTAAGACTGATGAAGCAATACTAACTATAACACGTAGGCACAATATTGTGAATTTTAGCAAATTTGACTTTAAAGCATTTGCTGATATTCAAAGGAAGGCGGGATTTAATGCACCAGCATTGCAGCTTGTCTAAATCAGCCTGAAGCTTAAGTGCATCAGCTGAGCTTTTTATAACCGAAAATACTTTTAAATCATCAGCGTACAGCATAAAATTAGCAAATGTGAAGCAATTGGTAATGTCATTTATAAAAAGCACAAAGAGTAAAGGACCTAAAATATTCCCCTGAGGAACCTCAGAAGACGCTATAAAAGGATTAGATGTTGCACCATCTACCATGACTACACAGCGTCTATTCAGCAAATAAGATTTAATCCACTGCAAAAAATTAGAATGAAAGCCCATGCAAGATAACTTGCTAACTAAAATCCAATGAGAAACTTTATCAAAAGCCTTGGAGAAATCTGTATAATTTGAAAACCATCCAAAAAGGAATTAATACAGTACTCATTAAAGACCGCTGGATTAGAAGCAGTCGACCGATTGGAGACGAAGCCATGTTGATTTGGCGAAATTAAGCTCTTAGATACAAAATACATTTTTTCTACAATAATACTCTCAAATACTTTTGATACTGAAGATAACTTTGAAATTGGCCTATAATTGCACACACCACTTTTATTCCCCAAAAGCGGAGTAATAGAGGTCAATTTCCAATCGTCGATAAAAACCCCTGAAGCTAATGACTTATTAAAAATGAGTTGCAGCGGGAGCACTAAAGCTGGGCAATTCCTTCGCAAAATGCCTGACAAACCATCAACATCGGCCTTAAAAGACGGTTTCAATTTCGAGATACCATTAGCAACGTCTTCGAGGGACAAATTTAAGGATCCAAAACTAAAAGAGGAATTCACCATGAAATCATAATCAAGTGGTGAAGCGCCCACATCACTGGTGAAGTTCGAACTGAAAAATGTAGCAAACATATTGGAAACGTCAGCTGGGCAGCGTGCAAATTTACCTTGAAAGAAAACTGATGAAGGTATATTGGCACTTGAATTCTTAGACTTTATAAACTGCCAAAAGGTCTTCGGATTTGATTTTAATTTAGACTCTACATCAAGAATGTAGTTTCTGTAAAGAAATTTGTCTAAGCAATTAAATTGCTTCTGATAGGCTTCATATTTAAGACGAAAGAACTGGTTCCTAGTTGACTTAAATTTCTTAAAAAATTTATTTCTGAGGTTTTTTAGTTTTTTTAACTCCCGATTGTACCAAGGTTGCTTATAAGGTCTTTTTTTTAAGACTGGAATATTGTTAATACATAAATCGATTAAGGCCGTTATAAAAATTAAGAAAGATTTTGCAACGTCAGAGCCACCAAAAACTTCTTCCCAACCAATGTCGGATATTAAATCATTAAATTTAGAGTAATCACAGGCTGAGTAGTTAAAGCCAACTATTTCAGCGGACTGATTAACTGAAAACTCGTAAAACTCAAATTTTAGAACCAAGGGTACATGATGTTTATCACAAACCGATATTGGGAAGTAACATTCCTCAACATTGCAACTTATATTATTACTTATAAATATGAGATCAAGAACTCTAAGAACTCTATTCAGTTGATTAACAAAATTATTAATTTGCAATGAATTAAGACTTAAAAGATTGTCAAGCAGATACGTCTCAAAAGAGGCAGTAACATTTATTGGCGTAAGGCCAAAATTTGAAAATGAACCGCACCATGTCACGTTGGATAAGTTAAAGTCGCCTAACACACACAAATGGTTATCGCCTAGCTTATTTAAAACTAAAGATATTATATTATCAGCATGCGCACGATAAAGGTAATTTTTGCCATTTGGAGGGATATAAGATACCAATAAAAAAAGAGAGCCCTTAGAAGAGGACCCACGAACACAAATACAGAGTTGATCGATAACAGAATCATTATTAGCTAATTCCACAAAATGAGCGCATATCTTTCGTTGAACTGCGATAAGAACTCCACCACCTCTCATACATCCAGTTTTTGCCGCATCTCTGTCCTTACGATATACACTGTACAAATTGCAGTCAAAAAATTCCTCGTCACGGAAATCCGGATTAAGCCAAGCCTCAACAATAACAAAGATGTCATAATCCAACTGAGAGCTAAAAGAACGAACAGCTTCTGATTTTGTTCGAAGGCCAGAAATATTCTGGAAATACACCTTCAAACCACAATTTCCGCTAATAGGCTTGTTAACAATTACCCGACTCTGTTGCAACTCCTCCTTTCGAAAAAAACGAAAAGGGGGTAAATTAACATTGGCAGGCCAAATCTCAGGTGAAAGCAAGTTGTTGCAGGTGTTGGGGGTGTCAGGTTTGGTTCTGGATAGGTACGAGTTTCGACAACTAAAATATCAAAATCTTAATCTGACAAGAGAAACGCGGGACTTACAAAGCAACTGAAGCTCTCCTGCCAGACTGTCGAAAGTGACCCCCGTTTCTTTGGGTGATTAACCGTCGGAATAAAGGTACCATCGATGTCTAAATTAAGCCCGCACTCCTTCGTAAATAAGGACGCCATGGGTTAGGCAAAAGAAAACGTCAAGTCCCGTTCAGTGAGAAAAACAACAACTTCTGGAAGATAGCGGTTCACAGGTCATCAACTCTTTTGCCGGTATCTAATATCGGGCAGTCGTCGGCATACGAGACGGAGGAAGTAGCTTGGAGATTTATAAGTTAAACAGTAGTGGGGACAGGGCGTCACTTTGTGTTATCCTCTGTTTAACTGTTTTGAAATTACGTCTCGAAAGCATACCGATTCCTCACGAACAGCCAAATAAATCGCAATCTATCGCCTTAACGCCATTGGGAGAGATTCAACATCTACGTCCTTCAGAAGATTTTGGTGGTTGACTGTGTGGTAGGCTTTCGAGAAGTGCAATGCCACCAGAAGGGTTGTCTCGGAAGAGGGGGTACAGCAGTAGCAACGTCTCAAGTGCTTTTATCGTGGGTGAAAGCGTATTATGTATGTATGTATGTAGTTAGTTATTCATTAGTGAAATTATAGGTAGGTACACATGTATAATAATGTTTGCACTTATCCGGAAGGCGAGTTTTTTTTTAAAGAGGGCAGACGATATGATACGTAATAACATGCCCTTTACCGAACTACATGTTCTATTTTGCCATAACAAGGCTTTGAAGCAATAGGAAAAATACGATTAAAAATGGCACTTCAATAAATTAATACAGAACTCCTTGTTAAGAGGCATCTGCGACGGTATTGGAGTCGTTAAGCGTTAGCGGGTGTACACCTAAAGAGACTTGAGATCGACAGCTCTCGGGGCGAGCCAATAGGATAGCTCCTCCCCACTTGATATTGTACTGGATAAAGGGTCGTTGACCTTGACGGAAATATATGATTTTTCAAACGACAGCTCCAAATAGTAAATAATGCCTAGAATTGTATCCGTTTCTTCTACATAGTGTAGTTTAGTAAAAAATTTGCACATTTAGTAGCAACATAAATTTTTGTTTATTTGATCTTGTGTTTCCATATTTTAAAATTACATACTTGTGTACACATTAATAGAATACACTTATTAACTTAAGTTAAACGACGTACATACATACACATCTTGTATTATTATAATTTTTTTTTAATACACGGACAATACAATACAATAGCAGATACACATACATATGTAGATACATACATACATACATTTGTAGAATAGTAGCATTAAGGTCAGAATTAGGGAGTTCACAAGCATGCTATTGGTCGTATTTCTTTAGTGCGCTATTGAAATGACAGAGAAACTTATGAACGCACTGTGTTATTTCGCTCACTATTGAATGTGGTATTCAAGCAATTAATCAGCAAAAAATCAATGTTAAAAAACTTTAGCGGTCGGTTTCTTTAAAATATGTATACGTACATCACTATTTTACTTAATTAATTAATTAATTTTTGGCGCGTACACTATATAGCTCAGTGTTTGGACGAGCTTCTCCTACCATTTGTGGTGTGCGTCTTTATAATTTACCACAAAATGGAGGGACCAACAGTTTTGTGCCGACTCCGAACGGCAGATGTATTTATAGAGAAGCTTTTTCATTACAATTTTACTTAATTTAACATTTTTTCAAACAAAAATAAGTCTAAAATGATGATAAACGGAAAGAGCTGATCGAATAACAAACACAAATAACACACTAAATACACCTTTCAAAGTTGTATTGAAATACGAAAATTTAACATGTGAAACAAAACTATTTTATTCCAATAAGCCGACGAAATACGAGATACGACAGTGCTTGTGAACTCCCTAAATATGTAACTATGTACATACAAATGTAGTTAGATACAAAGGACTCATAACAGTGCCTAAGACATATCATGCTGCGTCATAATTGAGTTGTAATATCTTACCAAATATATATAGAGGTTTTTTAATGTATCTCTATAGGAGAATTGATCATATTAAATAGGTATGCATATATACTAGTATAACTATACTAAGTTCATCTGTAGGTACGTGTATGTGAGATGCGTGTGTGTATTTTGTTGGTATTCTTAACATAAATTGCTGCTGGAATTCACTTACACGCCGATATTAAGAAAACTTAATTATTCTTTCCGCTCTCATAGAGCAATTAACTATTTATTTTTAACATTTAGTTTTTGAGAGAAAAACATTTCCATATGCAGGTATACATATGTACATATGTACATATGTACATATGTATGTATGTATGAATTCGTATATATGTATATATACATACATACATGTAGTTGTGTTTAAGTGCATGTGAAACGTGTGCAAAAATTGCAAATATCTGATTGTCTCAATTTATTATGATTTGCAATGATAAACATGACATTTTAGAACCTTTCAGTTGTAACTAACTTTTAGTTTTATTGTGTGAGTGTTAACATCTTATACTAAAGTTTTTAAAATGTGACAAATACCGTACTTTTTCAATTTTATTTCTTTACAATACGTATGCAAGAGGGGTTTGCAATGATCGTGAGCTTTGTTTTCATAAAACTACAAATTTGTAAATATTTTTTTTAACATAATTTTTCAAAGTAGCACTAATTTTATGCACTTCTCATTTAGATGTGATTTGGTATTTATGTACATAGTTGAAAAATAAAGAACGCTGCATGACTAACATAAAAGTATAATGAGAGCATTCTTTTGTTGACGGCTCTGTTAAATATTTGGTTCTGATAGAACTTCCGATAGGGATATCTACTACACATATGTACATAAAAGTGCTTATTAATAGAAGCTTAGTACATTGAGTACTATTTTATGGTACTAAATCAAATCAACGCTGAGTTTTTCTAAGTTTTATACGCACATACAATGTAATTTGTTTGTTAAAGTTCTTTCAAAGACAAAACAAACGCGTGGAACAGCAGTGTATCCCAATCAAAAGCACTCAAATGACATACACATCGTTCGATTAATACGAAAACTGTATGATAAAAGCAAAAGTTTTGACTTGTGATTTAAAAAGACTCTGAGACAAAAAAAAAAAAAAAATAAAGGCTTTCCTTGAATTTCGACTCGCTTAGAGAGATAATAAATCTTTTCGCTTTCGTTTAAGTCTTTGTGTTTCTGATTTCAAAATATTGAGAGTAAATACAAAAATAAAAAAACTGATCGAAACCGACATTAGTAATTTCAAAAATACTCGTATGTTACATACAGTATGTATGAAAGTATTAAATAATTTCATAATTTTGAACATGTATCACTTTATGTATATGAAAACCGTCAAGTTTTCTCATTCCGAATGAAAGTTTAATATCAAAGAACCCAAACACGACTCACTATGCCAAAATTCTACAAATATTATTAACTAAAATAATTTTAGGAACCCAAGTTGGCAACGTATTAAAAACATTATATAATAATATTCAGAAGCAGCTAACATAAAGTGGGGAAACCCTTCTTCCAAACTGTCGTTGGAGAAGTGCATACACATTTTTTTCAGCCAGCGAAGCTTAAGAAAAAGGAAAAAAAAAAAATGTGAATACTTAAAGTAAGAGCGGTGTATAAAATAATAAAAGCCTTTTGCTCGTTATTGGAGAGCTTCTTTGACTCGCACATTTTGTTGCCGTTCTTTTTGCGATGGCCGAATGGAAATGTTTAATGAAACTGCTTAGCAATTTGCATCATAGACTTACCGCCCTATTGCCATGTCTATGACAAATTTTATCTCAAGACTAGTTGTGGTAATAGCGCCTAAAAATACGAGTATAATGCAGAAAAAAAAAACAAATATTATTTCATCCTTGACATGTACTCAGTAGGTTATAAAAGCATCAATGATATTTGCTATCTGTGGAGCTAATATTCACATGATAACATGATTATTATAAAAACTATAACGAATTGAAAATATTTAGTTTGTCAATAAGTAGAAAATACCCGTAAATCTTCAGCTAGCAATCCATTATTTTATTACTATTTTCTTACTTTCTATTTTACCTCTCCCGTCTGTAATTTACTTCAACTAAATTATAAATGTAATAAATAAATTTAGTTTTGGTAGAATTATATTTGAAATGCTTTAGAAAATAATATTTTCATATTTACTTATCTTTATCACGAGAGAATTCTACATAAATATGTATGCATTTATGCTTCAAGTACGTTTAATTACTATGACTTTGGGGAAAAATAGTTTTCTTATATAGAATCAGTAGCTAATGGTGGGAGTTTATTTTTATTTATTTAAAATACGTACATACATATGTAGCTATTTTCGCATTTCAAGAACGATGCTCAATAAAATATGCATTTCACGTATTATTATTTTTTGCCTTTGTTGTATTGACAGCAATTTTTTTTTTTTTTTTGTAAGCATAGTTCAGCTTTTAACCCCTTTTTGTTTTTCATTTTTCTACTATACGTTTACATTGTTTTATTTATTTGTGTTTTTAATTATTTTTTTGTAGCGTCTGTGTTTGAGTAAGTAAGTATTCTTACTTACATACATACATACATGGGCGCATGTTATTTCACAGTCACTAATCAGAAAATATGCATATCTAGATCTATTATTAAAATCGCATAAATGCAGATTTAGGTGTACAAAAACTAAAGTTAGTAAATATTTAGTTTTAACTTTGAAAAAAGTAAATCAAAAACTTACATACATTTTTAATAATCGTAAAACAAGAGTTTTTGAACTTTTTCTCTACGTTTCAGTTGTACATACTTTGTACATACGGGTAAACAATACTGATTTCTGTCCCAATGCTCTTTACATTTTTTCATATTCATATTTTTTTTAAAAATGTTTTCTTTGAAATGTTTACTGGCTTTCAAAATAAGTAGCGCAATAATGATTTCGAATAACATCTTATATTTCACCTTAAACTTTACATTTACATTTATATTGCATTAGATTTCATTGGCGAGATAAAAGTTGCTCTGTCTGATCGCAGACTAAATAAGCTAAAAAAAAAATCATACAACCTTGTACATACATTTTCATGTAACTGTTGTTTGCATTTAGTTTTTTGTGCCCTTAAATCTTAATCACAACTGGCAAGCAGAAAAAACGACAATTTCATATGTACATAATCACTTATAGTTGCTCCTAGCTTTTCTTGTATTGTTGTTGCGCCAGTCCCGGCAACTGCTAGTCAGTATAGTTAACGATATCCTCCTCCTCCTGCAGCGAAATGATCTTTGGTTGCCGAAAACAGTTGTAATAAAAAAAAACATAGATAAAGAGGATAAGTAAAATTTTTAATAATCCTAAATATAATCTTAACTATACACGTAAAGAACTTAAAAATACTATACACATATAGTAAAAGCTTGGTGTTTTGAAGCTTTCGGAAAATAATATTGGCAATGATTGTAAAATCTATTATAAAACCCAAATGTAATTTTTTTTATTTCGTAACATGTAATGTTTTGAAGTTTTGTGAAAAAAATTTGCTCAAGACAAAATTTTAAGAGTAACATCAAAAAATCCGTAAACTTTGACGGTTCAAGCCAAGGCGAATTCATAAAAGTTGGTGTTTTTCAATCAGCTGATTGGTGATTGGTTGTCAAAATCAATTGTTTGATTACAAGTATCCAATTATAAATACTATTTAATCACAAGCAATTTAAAAATAAGTTAAATAACATTGGAGATAAAGTTTGATAATGGCTTATAAAAGAGTTGCATTTTTTGAATCGCCACCAGCTTACACGAATTCGCCTTGGTTCAAGCGTTAAAAAATAAATAAAATTTTGATGCCATCAGGTATAAATTCTCGTGGAATAAATTATTATTTGCTGTCCACTGTCGTTTGTCACTTGAGTCCTACATAAGCTACCGATAAGCTGATTCAAAAACAAACTATTCCAACTGACAAGGTTAAGGGGCTGAGAAATTAAAAAAATTTCTATAAATTGCATCAGGGGCGCTAATATTCTTTACACTTAACCGGTTTTCGAGATGAACTTAGATGTTTACATGCAATTTTTTTCATTTCCAATTATGTTTCCTATATGGTAAAAAGAAAAAATGTCAAAAACAATCGAAGAAACTTTGAAAGATTTGGTGGTCATAGCGCTTGTGTACTCGTTCCTCTTTTTTCACCCCCTCTCTTCCATATTAAGGACTTGAACCATGTACAACTATGAACATTAAATATAATAAAAATATTTTTTACGTATACAATTCGCAATTGAAATATGAGAGTAAATGCCAAACATGTGGTTGAATACATTCATTGTTTAATTTTTAGAGAATAAATAAGTATATTTAGATACATTTCTGTGACTTCGTGGCATAACCGAAAAAGTCACTTTTTTGCAAAATCGAGTTAATGCAAAATTTGACATCTGTGTGTGTTATTCATTTATTCAATATTGTGGAATAACTGCATTTTTCATACAGCTTCAAAACTTTAGGGCGCGTTTTCTCGAAAACAGCTGTGAGTGACTTTTCGGTTATGCCGGGAAGCCACATACATATATATTTATAACGCATGATAATAAAGCTAAAAATGAATTTCAAATCCAAACACGTCTGACTTATTTTTTCTAAAACCGAGTGATCACAAATCTTCAAAATCCTAACTTCAGAGTAAATCTGACTCAATGCACAGAAGAGCTAAGCTATTTAGTCAATTTGCCCTCATAAGTAGTTGAGCGTAAAAAGTTTGTGACCCTTTTCAAACATGCAAATGATCGTTCTGCGCTGCGATTCGTCAGTTTCAATAGGTTGGACGGAACATTTTTTTTTGTGTGAGAATCAGGCGCGAAGCAACGCGTGCAGAAAACAGCACTCAGACTATATGGCGTCCATTCTACTGTTTTCATGTTCCTTTTAATCTGTTTTAAATCTGCAGGATTTACGAATAAATCTTAGCAGATTTTGGGGTGTCAAAGAGCTCAGGTGTACGTCTCTCAACACGTCGCGCCCAAATGCCTCATACCTAGTTCTTGCAAAGGCTGGGCAGAAGCACATACAGTGCTCCGCCGTCTCTCTCTGTTCAAAACAGACCGGTCAAGTTGCCTGTAGTGTCGCCTGTTATGTGAAAGCAAGTGTTTTGATAGTCCTTCTGAGATTGAAGGTAACATGAGTTTTGCCCATCTGCAAACTCTCGACGCCTCCCAGTAATTGCTGAGCGAAGTATTCACCCAGTTTCTGATGGTGGCATCGATGGCCGAAGGTGGGAGTGCTATAGCTGGTTGCGGGCCAAGGAACATCTGATCCGAGCTGGAGAATTACGTCCCAACTTTTTCAATTTGTGTATTACTACTACGCTCTGTACCAGTGCTCCGGGAGCAGGGCTGCTTATTTCTATCAATTCTTTCGTTTCATACTATCGATTTGACGTCATCTCACTCTTACTTTTTTGTTTCTGTAAGATATTGATCGCATCAATATGACTTCACCTACAATATACAACATGGTCGAATTCGAAGGGAAGCGCAACACATTTTGAATTTCTGCAGGTTTCTTACTGAATGCATTTCGAACTTGATCTTACTGTTTAAAAAATCAATTCGTCGAAAATAGGAGAACTTAGCTCGTATGCTCTGCACGGCTGATCTAAAAAATTTTAAGTCCTTTACGTAGTATAGCAAACGATGAACAAATGTTCTAAAGAGTGAAATTATATCAATGTATTGTATATAACTTCACATACTTTTACATGTATCGATTCAAGTAATAAAACTTAAGATTACAATACAGCTCTCAAGAAAAATGACAAGAAATATTTTTGATTATTTCTGTTGCTTGAAAAAGTACTTTGCCGTTTGCTGTAAATTTTCTTGAAGAAATAAATAAACAAGCATTGTTTTCTTGAGAGATTCAGTCTGATTTAAGAAATTTTAAATGTCTTCTATTTGTAAAATAAAGGAACAGTCTGCTAAACTTAATCGTTTATACCTTCTTTTGGTCAGTGCTTTTTTAGTGGTTTCATATCAATTAAAAAAAAAAATAGATTTTATTAAACAAAAAATTTCTACCAGCTAAATAAATAAAGTAAAATAAAGTAAAAGTAAATAAATTGAATTTTTAAACAATATAGTTGAAAGCGTTGAAATCGACATATGAAGACTTAATTGTTGGTATTTTTCCACTTGGAGGGTATTGGGTGCGTGTGAGTTTGTGTACATACATACATGTCGAATATGCTACAATTCTAATGCGACTAATTCGCCTACATCGCTAATGCTAACAGTAAAAGCGTTCTTTACAAAAGCGCTCTACAAATCATATTCAAATACGAGTATGTATGTATTTCTAAATATGTATGTGTATACTTGAAGATCGGTTTAGTTTATACGCATACATACATACACCCAAAAGTTTTGGTTTTTTTTTTAATATCAATATGTACGTACGTATGAATATATATTAAATTGTAATTTGTCCAAATTTTTCACTACTTACATGCAATGTGAATCCGCTAGAGTTGCAATTGCTTTGTAGTTGTTTTGTTTATATTTTTGTTGTTGTTGTTACGGTGGAGTGATTTAACATGTTTGTTTAAGAGTACATTCAAAAAATTATCAACTCGCTATTGTCTAAAACCACTGTACGGAAATTGTGCATTCAAGGTAGTATTTTTCAATTTCAATAGCTTGAAAATTCTTCAATTGAAATGGTTTTCTTTTATACATACAAATAAGTACTCATACATACTAATTAATTTCTATTACATACTTAAAACTACAAACACGATATTTTTTCAGCATATTTTGAGGTAAATTTTCGAAAATGACAAATCCTTTGCGAATACACTTTTCCATTAGAATATTGCATTTGGAAGTTGAAGAATATTACTGAAGTGTTGTCCTGATGTAGTCATCGAAATCATCTACAAATTTATATGTTTGTACATACATATGTACATATGTGTTTAGAAATGAAATTAAGTATAAGGATTTTCTAGGTAGTTAAGTGAGTAGTGAAATTACAACACCCATTGCTACAAATGTTGTTTGAACAGTTATTTACTAATATATAAATTTGGTTTTGTTGACGGGTTTTTCATTTTTTAGGATACTTGGGTTATGTGTTTGGTTCGGTGTGCTCCTTAAATAATGGGCTGCTGCAAGGAACTGCGCGAGCTGGTTTTCGAATGCACTGCGTGTTATCGGAATATGGAGACGAAAGGTACAATATAGAAATTATATAATTTTGTTATTCGTTTAAAGGGTTTCAAAATATGTACAAACATATATACAAAATACTTAATCGTTTTTTAGGTTTTTTTTTGCGATATTTAAAAGGAACATTTTGAACGCAACATTTAGAGTTCGAAAAGTGTTTGCTTTAACAAGAAAAACTTGAGAAAAAGTTAGTTGATAAAAATACAAATGCTATATATTACAAAAAAAAAAAAAACAACACATGATTCGATAGAAAATTGCTGTATGTACATATGTATTTGTATTGAAAATCTGCGTATTTAACGCAGAAAGTTTGTAGCCACATTCAGTGAAAAACTTCTGATACTTGATTGATTGCTGGTGCTGAATAATGTTAAAAAATATATTCAGTTTCTACATAAATTTTACAAAACTTACCTGAACTATTTTTCTGTAGACGACTTTTGAATAAAACTGTTGTGACAACTTCAACTTTTGCAAAAAAAAATGGTCTAATATTACAGATCTTTATTTTATTTAGATCAGTAATTGTATTCATTCTTGCTATTTCAATGGCAATCCTAGCGTTTCGGCTTTTTACCGACACATTTAACGATTTCAATAAGGAACAATTTTTTAGAACTGAAAAAGTTTAAGTGCGGAAATTTATTTATGTACCTCAGAACAAGTAACATAACCGTTACAACAGTTTAACCAATTTGACAAACCTATCGATTGCCGTATTGTTTAAGGTAAGTCGACAAGTATCTATTTCTTTTTCTTTGAATGAAAATAGTGGCTAGTTCCATAAAAATTTTTAATATATTTTCAAACTTAGCGCTAACAGTGATTTTGTTTTTTTTTTAATTTTTGAACACTTTTGGCGGCTTTATTTAATTTTTAGCATTCCAGATTTTTCTTTTTAAATTGATACAATATTTGTTAAACCTTTTTTTAGTTAATTTTATTATCAAAACGAATTGCTGAAGTTTTATTTAATACTGGGTCTTAAGCTTGTCACAAAAAAGAAAAAAAAAACTAAAATAAAAATTTTAAATTGAAAAACCTCACTTTGTATCGCTGAATTCAAAATATGTACTCGAATTAACTTCGCCTGTGGGATGCTGCGGATTTTCAATTGGCAATGTGATATTACACATAAGAAAAAAGTTTGCTCAATTACTTAAAACAAAATGCTTTCAATAAATTCACAGTTTAAAATAATTTTTTTTAAATGTGTACATTTTATCTCAATAAAATGTAATTTTTTTTTTAAATATATCCACATTTAATCGTTATATCCAAAAACAACTTTAACTTGTTCCTTATACTTACTTCATTTCACGTGTGCTTCGCTCAAATAAATTTTAACTTTATACAAGGCGATAGTCTTTTCAAAATTAACATAAAATTTACATTTGCGTGCTTAAATAAAAAAAAGAGTATGAATATATTTAAAAATAGAATCAAAATACAAAACTAGTAGCTAAAATTTACATGCAAAATATTATTGGAAATACAATAAAAATACTTTTACAAAAGATATCTAACTAATACATACATACAAATGTATTTTACACAATCAAAGTGAACAAGCAAAATAGGGTACCGCTAAGAGTTTGTGTATGGATTTGTGTGAATTTGTGCACATTGGTTGTTGATTGTAGTATGGTATTGAAGTAGTAGCTGAAAAGCTGAACTCTGAAATTTCGTGTGGATGAATTTTTCAAATAATATTTCATCGCATAGCCAATCAACTTGCGGATACTATTTTTTTACTTTCCATTTAATAGGGGGTTTTTTAAAGAAAATCTGAAAAATGAATTCACGCAAAGTTTACATGCTTTCATTTAATTTACTTTCTTATAGCTTTGCATGTGTCAACAAATGCTAGAATTTAAGTGTTTAAGAAATTCATAAACAATTTAAAAGTGTGGTTTTATATATTTTTATAGTAACTAGTAGTATGTATGTACAGTAGTAATTCGATTTTTAAACATACAATATGTACTTGCACACCTCGATTCTTGCAACATAGAAATATTTCCCATTGCGTACTCAGTACTTGCGACATCCAAAAATTTGAAACTTGATATTAGAAAATAAAAACTTAGTGCTTCTGACAGCCTCGCAACTAACACCGACTCTAAGTTTCATTATGTGCAAGAATCGAGTTACTACTGTATAAAGTTAATCAAATTTTTGTGGCAGCTAATGTAAAAGATTCACAGGCATAACTATTTACTTCTAAATTTTTGGAATACGAAAAACAAACAAGACTCATGAGAGAAATAACTGAAGTCTTCTACTTCTCTTGACATAAAAATTTCGAACAATTTATACTTTAAGCTTCTATCAGATACAAATAGGCAAAGCTACAAAAACCTTATTCGTACCAACATACAAAATTTCACAGAATTCATCATTTCTTTCATCAATCAAATGAATATCTTAATAATTTAGTCAATAATAAACTTATGATCCAAAAAAATTCAAAAGGACAATATTTTGATTAAAAAAAAAACAAACCAATTTGAATTTTTTTCAGAAAATGGTTTCTTTAGCTAGATACTGAGCGATTCCCGAGAGGCCTTAAAAAGCTATGGTAAATATCACCCTAAAATATCTTGTGAAAATAAAAATTGTATAAATTGATTGAAGAAGGCAGCCATGTACTTGTACATATGTATGTTTGAAATTGACGACTTTTAACAAAGTATAGAATTTGATATCACTGTTAATAAGTGGGGATTATTTCTTGAAAATAATTGACAAATATTAATTTTTTGAAAAAAAAACTATTGTTCGCGTATTTCACATACCACATCTCGTCAACTACATATTTTATTTTAAAGGTCATAGACCAAAATACTTTAGATACCTCCAGAAGCTTACATTCCAATCAAAATGCTAAAAAACGTTTTACTAATTATTTTTTTTTTTGACTGAGCCTACATAACTTTGTATTTCTCGAATCAGCCCAAAAGCTCTAAATAATATTCGTCAGTGATCGTTTTTCCTGAACATTCGGCTTCACTTTCGCTGATACGACCACAACGCAGCTCAGCAGTGCTTTGCGTAATCATTGAAGGTGATAGTGTAGAGCATCCCTGGTATTTTTCAAGCCTCTCTTTGTTGTCATTTCTTTGAAATTGTACTTATGAAACAAAGGTCAAAATCCTAAAACCATATTATAGCATATTATCTTTAAAGATATGCTTATCTACTTTTAGAATTTTTAAACGATTGATTTTAACTGCTGTACGAAAACATAAAAATACACGTTTGGAAAGCTACAACTTGGAAGTTTGTATTTTACATTTTTTTAAAAATCTCTTAAATACATACACTCGAATTTTTTTTTTGAACTGGCCTTAACAACTTATGCGATTTGAAATTTTGATTTGCTCACTCAAATCGTTGTAAATAAAAAATAGAATGGATTTATGGTTATAATTAGGTATGATGACAAGAGTTTTCATCTTAGAAAAATATTAACTCGAAACCAGCTCATCATTAAGGCAAAATTTCCTTCCTTCCTACTGCGTCACGCATGCGGAACTCGAATGATCTTCTCCCGGATCCAGCGATTTGGAACGTTTCGCTGCTTCTTTGAGCTTTTTCTGTTTCAGCTTGCTATGCATTTTTAGCGCTGTGCCACATAGTGCACTATCTGCGTCGTTTTCACCACACGCAGCGTCATTCATGTCGTTAATGAAACGCCTCTCCTTGCTCCCGGTAGCCGCGTCTTCGCTATGCGAATGAGCGCGTCTAAAAATACGTGGCACGCGCAAACTGCGTCGCAAATACTCAGACATGCGAAAGTGTGTATGTGTGGTTGTGGTGGACGTCGGCATTTCTGATTGTTGCGCGTTTCGGGCTGCGCGGGAATTTTGCATAGCGCAACGCAGCTCAGTGGCCGTCTCGTCGGCTGTGTGGCCCCAGGCGGCACGCCCCGTATGCGGATACAAAATTCGATGGGTGCACACTTGACGCACCTGCCGCAGTTCATAGTTCTCCACAATAATAATCGGTGTGGCTCTCGGCTGTACGCCATCTTGATGGCTTGCAACATGATTTGTGCTGGCAGTTGTTGTGGCTTTCAAAGACATATGCGGCTGCAAGGATTGACAGTTTTGTGCATGGGCAACGCGGTGCGATTTGAAGCTGCGCCAGTGAAAAAGTCGTCGCGCACGTCCCACATAATCCGAGGACTCATCGGCGCTGTCCGTATTGTCGCCGTCACGTGGCGAGTTCGGCGCCGAGCTGACACCGTCGCATTGCAAATCGCGCACTAAATCCGGCTGATGTGGCATCGAGCTGGCATTGCTGTTGCATCGTCGACGTAGCTGCTCCTGTTGTTGGTTAAGTAATTTGCGGTGTAGTGGCAATAAACAGGCACAGGTGTGAGTGTGTAACTTCTGTTGTTGTTGTTTTTGTACATGACCAGTATTGTTGCCGTTGTCCATGCTGTTGTTGTTGCCGTGGATGTGGCAATTACCACTACTATCGCTATTCGTTTCGATATTACTGCTACTGCCTGTTGTGTTGATAGTGGTGTGATGTGTGAGGGTGTGTTGGTGGTGATGATGTTGGAAATGATGGTGGTGGGGTTGGTGTTGATTTTGATTTTGTGCTAAATGAGCGTTTGGTACCTTCAAACTACATGTGACCCAAATGTGCTCTTGCAGGGAATGTGGACGCATTCGAAGCATGCTCGGATTATGTTCTAATAAATGGATTTGATCGCACGAGTGTGAAGACATACCTGTACGTTCGTCGTGATATTCATCGTCGTCGGATGACTCAAGGCGGTCCTCGACGAGCGATGTTTGTCGTGAGAGACCCTGCGCAGTGGCGTTTGTAGATATCAATATACGATTTAATAATCGATTTGTATTATTTTGTGAATTATCGTATTTGGTTTTTGTTTTTTTTTGTTTGGAAATAGAACAAAAGAGGAAAGAAGCAAAATTAAAAGATTTTTTTTAAAGACAACTCACAACTAACTACATAGACATATCCTTAAAAATGCGAAATTATGATATAAATACTTAATATACGTATACAATATACATTCAAAAATCGTTTTACTAGTTCGTGAATAAGATTTTACGCTTTAAGGCCGGCAACTCCGGCAATGTAAGTAAATGCAATTAGTTTTGATACGAGTAATTTTAATTTCAGCGCGAAAGGATAAAGAACTTTTAGAAATTTCAAGTAATTATTATTTAAGAAAAAAAGTATTTCTGCCCTTCAACCAGCCAAACAAAAGCGAGGTAAGTTTCATGGATCTAATAAAAACAATCCTTAAATGAAAACTTTTCTGTATAATAAGGTTGGTCTAAAAAGAGAAGTGCACATTGCAAAAGAAGTATTGAATCCATAAAACTATCGTTTAATGAATGCCAGAACACCTTTATCCATTTATATAGATGTTGAAATTTTTTATTTGTTGAGTATTCTAATATGAAATTCGATTGAATCGGAAGTAAATGCAGAAAATCCAAAGTTCCCCTCAGAAAAGTACAAGAAATCTATGGAGATAAAAGGAAGTGGAGGAGGAGGAAGTGGTTTACTCTTCGACAAACTAAACCGACTCTTTGATGTATATTGGAACGATTTTTCGTCATCCCTTGCCAAGTTTGGGCGTTACGCCAAAATTTCACCCAGTCGGAAAAGCAAGAGAAGATCAAACAACATAATGTTGCTTATGCTTCAGTACATCTTATCGAAACGCCACCTGAGTTCTTAAGAACCTCGGACAGGCGCCGAAGAAATATACTCCACTCTATGCCACACAGGATTTTCACGTCAATGAATCGAATGGCGACCATTTGTGGCCTCCTTAAATTCTGTCCAATAATCAGTTCCGTCATAGCTCGTGGCTTCTTTCATCTTTGCTTGAGAAGGAATGTGTCCATAGCTCTGTTCAGTTTTTACTTCCATAAACACTTAGCTGATAAAGCTGGTAGTTTCTGCAATACTAGGCTCTATTGTCCCATATTCATTGTGACAGAAGACCCAATCTTTTGAATTACATCACTTGTATCCAACCTTATGATGGCCTCCTATATTCCAAGCCGTTCGGCGGGTTTCCAGGAGAGTGTTGTTAGTGTTTTATATTCTACTACCATTAAATTCGTCTTGTTTATCGTTAACGCATATATTAAGATCTGAGCTTATGGAGAAAGTAAACTTCAGATTTGTTTCGGAGCCCACCTGTCATATCACAAGACAAATATGGCCTGAAATCAATGTAAAGCGTTCCAAAGCTCTCACTTGGCTTGACAGTTCTTCACTTAGACTTGTAGTTGGTGTAATAACTGGGAGAGATACTAGGTTACCCAACAAACAATTTCTGTCGCAGCTGTAGGAACGAGGAAGAGGTGGAAAGTATCGAACATTATCTCTGCCACTGTACCGGTTTGGCAAACACGCGCAACCAATTCATTAAAAATTACTTCTTGGACTGCTTTGCCGACCTGAACTCTGCGAGCATTCCTAACTTTCAAGCCAAGCGTTTTTAAAAGTTATTTGAATTTTTTTGTAATTTGTTGTATCAGGTATACAAATAAAAGCTCCATTACACTTTTTACAAAACCGTTGTTTGGAATTTGAAAAAAAAAATGTAATACTCGTACTACGGAAAACGAAATATAATATATTAAAGTCAATATACATTTTTTAACGAAACACAAAAATAAAACGAAATTGGAGCTATTATTTTCATAGAGAACCCAACAGGTTTTGCTACGGAAAACCATTTAGCACAAAACAACTTTACTACGCTTAAGTACATACTACATACATACTTAGTTATAATCGAGTACTCGCTGCAAGAACAAACACTCTTCATACAATTTTAGCACTCATTTTTACAATATATTAATGTGTGTTTTGTGTAGCCCGCTTTTTAAACAATATACAATATGTATTTATTTACTCATAAAGCTTTATGGTAATTGCTTTTCAGTTTAAACCTACCGCATTGTGCCTTCTTCTCGGCGGTGAGCGTTTATTCCAAAGCGCTTCCAATTGATCGAAATGCTGCGATTGCGCCAAGGCAGCTTGTTCGGGACCCAAATTGGTTTGCGATGTGATTGTCTTCATTTCGGCAATTTTCGAGATCTCTTCCATGCTTGCAGATACAGAAAAGCGACGCTTTAAGCGCTCATCTACTTGGGCCATCATCACTGAAGACGTTAGATGGCCATACTTCTTTTGCCAGGTATATGTGTCCAATGAGACTTCCTTCTTAAGCAGACGCTTCATTTGACGTTTTGGACCTTGCGGCCGCAAATCTGAGAGTACAAGCAATTATTATAGTTTTAAGTTTGCTGCTCTACTTTAGAAGAAGAATTGAAAAAAGTTCAGGAAAACCGAAATATGAACATATTTCGTATAATAGAAATATGAATGAAAAACGCTTTATACGAGAATGGTTTGATTTACGAATAAATTTACAAAAACAAAAGTTGTATTCTAATGAGAACACAAACCTTCTGCGTCCATTGCAGGCGCCGAGTATGTGGGTAATTTAACATATTGCGCTGGCGTGTTGTGCAGACAAATGACTGGCAAATTGAAGCTATCCATTAACTGCACCAAAATGCGCGAACATTCGAGACTAATGTCGAAACGCTGAAAGGGCACATGCATTTGGAGAGAGGTGAGCGCCAAGCCGCGCTTTGTTTCCCACACTATCAGCGTCTTATCATCGCTACCCGAAATTGCAGTTGAACCTAAGAAAATTTGAATTGAAAATGTATTTAAAATGCAAATTTCGCCAGTCTACTCACCATCCGCCGAAACTTTGACGCCCAGAACAGGAGCTAAATGACCAGCCAAAGTGTGCAGCTCCTCGCCCGTGTGCAAATCCCAAATGATAAGATTCGTATCCTTCGAACCGGATATAACTTGCGTTTTGTTGGTCACCGAAACTGCAACGCAATTAACTGCATCCGTGTGTCCAACCAGCACCTGCGCCAACTTACCGCCAGTCGCTTGCCATACCTTTAGAGACATGTCACGCGAGCCCGTTATTACATACAAACTATCGGCGGTAATGGTGAAACAGGTAATCTCATCCGAATGAGATACAGTGTATTTTTCATCTTCACGTGTGAGCGACCAAATTTTGAGAGTGTTATCACCATTTGTAGAGATCTACATATATTTGCATTTGTATGTAAGGAGCAACGATAAGTGATTGGCGACAAAAATTATGTTGCACTTGAACTTACGGCAAATTTCATGTTATTTGTTACAGCCAAAAACTTATATGGCCCCTGTATAGTTTGCAATAAGTTGCCGCCTTCGGCCAGCCATACATACATCAACGAGTCACGATCGGTTGAGATCACCCGACGTGAATCCATAAGCACTACGACGCAGCTAACAGGCGCATTGTGGCCCTAATGGGCAAACGAATTGAGAGAAATAAATGCTTCAATATTTTATCAAAAATATTACATTCATCCTCACTACAACTTACCTTAAAAGCATTGGTCACCTCACCCAATGCCAGACTCCACACATTCACCGTGCGATCATCCGAACCAGTTGTCAAGTACTCACCGTTCGGCGCGAAATTTACACAGGTCACGGGTGCAGCGTGTCCATCCAAAGTTGTTTGATATTCGGGCGTATTGATTTTCACAATATGTACGCTACGACTCGAAGCGATCGCAGCTAATTGTGAGTCACGTGATATATCGAAACATGTTATCGGTGGTAGCGTGGTCGATGGGGAACGCTGGGATTGTTGTGCCCGTTTTAGTGAACGCTTTCTTCGCTGATTATGTGAGTATGGATGTACGTAGACTTCTTCGTTGCGGAAGGAGTAGAAGGTGATTTTATTGCCGCCGACTGTTATTAGAAAATCATCATTATCCATTACATAGAGCGCTGTAATCGAGCCAGGGTTGGGTGGCATCGAGCGTATAAGACGGCCGGAGTGCATATCATAAATTAGTGCTCGAGTATCTTCGCCACCAACAACAGCGCGTTGACTATCCTTAGCGATGGTCATGGCGTGGAGCTGGTGTTGAAAGATTATTCGAGTAGTTGGAGTAAAATATATGGAGCAACACAAAAAGTTTGATATATTCAAGATAGACTTTACTTTAAGTAGATATAAAGAAAACTAGGCTTATAAGGAATGAAAATATCTTTAATCTTTTTCCATCTCAAGATAATAATAAGCCACCTTCCTAAGGCCTCTTGAAGCATGTTTGGTAATATTCGTTCAAAACTAGAGATTTGAAGAGTAAGAAGGTAAAAATATCGATGTTTATCTCTTCCCTTTTCGGCGGTTTTTTATTTTAAATGAAGAGCTAAGGGCAGCGCTTTCAGTTCATCGACCTTGCGCCTTAAAAAATGAGTATTCAGTGAGATAAATTCGACAAGCCCCCTTCGTCTCTATCCATAAACCATCTGACCTCTGACCCTTATACTGGTATGGTGCCAGTAGTAGTTATAGTTACTCATGCTGATGGACTCCTTGGCACAACTGAATTAATTGACTTTAATGAATTATTCAGCAATTTACCGCGGTTCGAATGGAATCAGTGCTTCATCTGAGAGTCTTCAGCCGTATGTAGAAATTGAGACGACAAGATCACATATATTGGATAGTCGTATACCTATTGACTCACCTCTGTTTATGAATACTTAGTTTAAACTTAAAAAGTTCTTCATATTTAATGTACGTACGTTCAGAGATCCGATTATAGCAGATCAATAATGTATGTTATATAACAATCGAATTTTCAATAGAGTTAACTGCCGCCCGTAAGTTAATTCCCACCCTGATAATGGCCCGTAATGTAATAACTTTTAATGCACTTTTCCTTTCATTGTTTCTCTCTCCAATCGCAAAATTTTTTTATTTTAACTTTTTCCCCTTTTTAATTTTTCAATTTTCTCTGTACTATGATGTGTCTTACCTGCGACTTGTGACCTTTGAGCGCATGCAATTCCTTGCCTGTTGCCAATGTGCGCAAATAAAGGACATTATCTTCACAGTGTGCCAGAAGAAAGACCTAAAATGAAAATAAGAAAAAGTAAGCAGCATTTAACGATAACACATCAGTTAGACGAGGATACAATAGCGAAGCCGGTTGGTGATTATCGTAAAATTGGTAAATTTAATTAAAGACAGTAGCAGCGAACAAAAAGTTATAGTTCGTTGTGAAGACAACTTTTATGTACGGCTTAGTATGTATTTATACGTTAGTTCATGTGCATACAATTAAATGAGAAGTTACTTACACTCGCCAGAAAAAATACCCGTACACAATAGCGAAGAATGCGAAATTCTAGAAAACTCATGATCAAAGAAAGTTTGGCCTTTCGTTTTTTTATAGAATATTTATTAATAATTTTATTAACTTTTCAACAAATTTTTTTTTGATAATATAAATTCCCAACTTCTTTTGGCAAAAAAAAAAGAAAAAACTTCAGTTAAAGTAAGCAGAACAAATATCCGTACATGACAATGTGTGTTTAAATTTTTTCGTATTTCTGGTAGATTATAGCCGGTTTCAGTAGCTGGTGGGGTTTCCTTTCCGTTTTAGGACCTCCACACGCCGATTTGGCATAGAATGAACTAACTTGGATGTATCCTCTGTGGTTATTTTACTCCATTCATTCAATATAACTGTATTATAGAGCAACCACAGCTTCACGTTTTGTGCTGCGTGTTTCGGATCGTTATCCTGCTGAAACCAAAAATCAACCCCAAGTAAGTTCTAATTGCTGGGCGCTTTGCTTCAAATTGGTTTTTAGAATGTTTAAATATCCATACTGGTTCATTATTTACTCTATAAACACGAGATTGCCTACTCCTTTTGCGGCCATGCATCCCCAGACCATGAAACCACCTCCTCCATGTTTGACCGTTGGTATAAGATTATCTTTATCGAACGCAGTACCGCTCTTACCTCACACTATGTACATAGCTTTTTCCCCTTGATACGTATGGGTTTTCGACGAGCTACACGGGCACGATAGTCATTTTTCTTTAAGATTTTGCGAACAGTATCTGCATGGACCTCCTTATCAAATAAAGTTTTGATGTTTTCACTTATTTTGGATGCAGTTATCCTTGGATTCCTTTTTACAGCCTGTAAAATAGTTCGTTCTTCGCGTTTGCTCAATTTGCGTGGCCGTCCTGAGCGAGACTTAGATAAAATAGAATCAGTTGAATTGAATGATTCCACAACGTATTGCACAGAAGAGTGACTTCTTCCTAAAATTTGCCCTATTTCGCGTTATGTTTTGCCTTCTTTTCTAAATTTTAGAATAATACTTCTCTCGTCAGCGCTGATTTCTTTAGTTTAAGTAGCCATCATCGAATTTAATATACCGAAACTTTAAAACTACTCTAATACAAATGTATTCAATCAAATATTGATCACGCAGTAAAAAATAACCGTTACTATGATTGTATTCATGTTCGCTTAATGCGGGGATTCCCCATTTTGCTTTGTACGGAAACTTTTTCTGGTACATAGTGCTGCCAGACAGGAGTATTTTGGATGAACATTTCGTTTTTAAGTAACATTTGCACAGTTTCTTAAATTAGAAGTTACTTAGGATATAAAGAAGGCTATATATGTACTTTTACATACTAATGTGGACATAAAAGTACGTATTTCGGGATTTTTAATTTTTTTTTGCGAATATTTTTTTTTTTTAATTCCGTCTATCACTCCGACTTGATCGAATATTTAAATATATTCCGTATTTCTATATAAAAAACAAACTAACAAACCAGCCACGCTTAACAAAGGAGATATTTTATGTGTTTTTGTTAACTTTTTAAACCAGTTGTTTACATACACTTTGCTGCGGGTAAATTTTATTTTGATTGTTTTTTGACATTTTTTTATTAATATAAAAATTTTTTTCTATCAAAACCATGTTAGTACAAATTTAAAACTTAGTAAAGTTTTAACAAAAAAGTTTAAAATAAAAAAATGGCAATCAAAATTACTTTATTTTAAATAAGTTAAGCCCATTTAATAATCTATGTCTTTCTACACATATAATAAAATTGTTACAGGTCGATATCTGTGCATTATAGAATTGAATGCAGTATTAGCAGAGGTTTAGCTTAAAATATAAGCTCCGTGTTTGCATCAAAACACTCGCTAGGTGGCGCTGAAGTCGTGTTTATAAATCGGTTTTATTTAAAATTGAAATTTATATTACTTGCTTAAGGGGTTTTGTTTCGCGAAAAATGGACCTTCTAGCTTAAATCAAGTGGTACATAAAGAGAGTTTTTATAGTCCGCTCTGCTTCGAAGTTCATTAATTTTGATTAATAAAAGTTTCTAAACATCCCTCAACGTAATCTTCGTATTTCTTTACCTTTCTACGGTGTTAAATTTAAAACAGAATATTCGCGAAATGCTCCCCTTGTTCGAGCGCTAATTGAACGTTACGAGTTCCATCCAACTTGATTTTTTAATTCCAAAAAATGTATTTTCTCATATTCTTAATTTAGCTATCTAGGTTTTTAAATCTTAATTTTTAACTACTTTGCAAATAGTATGTAAGAAACTTTCTCTTCATAGACTAAATAAATAAATACAAATACAAATTTACTATAGAATCAGCTAAACTGCTACAATTTTAAGATTCCACCGTTGAATAAACACATGAATTGAAATTTTAAAATAAATTTGAACTCAAACATACAAAATTAAAAATTTAAAAGCCGAGTATTGAAAAGATGAATAATGAATTTAAAAATGTATGTATATGTAATTTTATAGTTATTCCTTTCACGCCATTGATTATTTTTGCGCGGTCGACCATGTCCTCTAATATTGAGTTGACCCAAAGGTGGTAAAGCCAAAAATATATATTTATTTGTCAACTTTTTATGCTTGTTTAACAGCCAATTTCTTTTTCATACTAAAGTGAAATTTTCGTTACGTATAACGGGTATCACCTGTCTGGTCATTTGTGGCAGTATAAAATGTGTGTATGTCTGTAGTGGTGTAACTAAAGAATACTGTAGATGTTCATTCGCATTCTGGTTGGTGTCAAATGAAATTGTAGGAAGTGGTAAGTGTCAAAAATACATGTACACACACATACACATACAAATAACATACATACGAATTTATTTCAGCAGGATAAACCTGAGCCACACAAAATTGCCGATGAAGTGCAGAACTTAAAGGCATGAATGAATGTGACCAAACAATTCTCACTCTTACCATACATACATCGCAAGCTACTATTTATATAAGAGTATGTTATGTATGAGTGTATGTAAACAACCAGGCTTTTCGTACGAGTTAATGGCAAATCTATTTCCTCTTTACGTTTTCGCAGAACGAGTTGTGAGTCGAAAAACCGTTGCGAAGAAATGGAAGAGATAAAACAAGATTTTCGCAATTTAACTGACCTGCACAGGAACCAATATTGGCCAACTGGCCTTTTGATAAATGTCCACGCTTGCTGGTTGTTATCTACAAAGATGTGTTGATTTACCACATGCCAGAATGCTAGCAAACAACAACAAAATAGACGGAGCCTTAGTAAATACATACACTTGACACTTTGTGTTGAAGTTGCCAAAGCTACATACTAAGATACTTAGCTGCAAGAATTCGAAAGTTCTGAGCTGATTTATTGCTGTTCTTGGATTCGAAGAATTTCATTTGAACTGTTTTTTTTTTGAGTAATTGAAGCATTTAAGCAATTTCATTTGTAGCATTGTGCGTAATTAATTTATTTGCAACTCTTAAGTTGCATTCTGACAACTCAATTAAAAGGTGGACGAAGTTAAAATTGAATTCTTTAGAATTTAATAGCTGCACTAATTTTTATTTTATTTTACTGAAGAATATATTACTCATACGACATGGCGTACACAACCACACTTCTTTTTCTATGAGTGAAACATTTCGGTTCTGCATTTGACTGAGCTTTTTGATTCCTCAAGTTTTTTTGATAACGTTAAGAAAATTATACAACTAAAATGAAAATGATGACGTGAATGTCCCAATTCTTGGTATTTTTCATCATTCTTCGAAGAAGCTCTTGCACTATTTATGGATACTATTACCAATGAAAAAATTAACTGTCGGTGATTTTTTACACAATTGGTAAAGTTCCTCCTGTTAAAATATATTCGTAAATTTTTTATAAAAATAACACTGGTATGCAATAAAAATGCTGTCTGGATATTCCCAACTAATTTCTATGTATTTAGGTGTTCTAAAAACAAAAAAAAATACTCAAGAAATTCCAGAACGTAAGGTTATTTTACAAAACGCAAAATTTTATTATAAAAAAGGGTTTTTTGGGCTAACTTGTAAGCATTTTTTATTTTGATTGCTGTTTTTAAATGTTTACCATTAATTTCTAAATAAGGAACTTACTTTTGCCGGGAGTGTCTTCCTCCTGGTTTAGATATCGTGAGAAGCAGTTTACTTTCTACTTAGCCCAAGAGGACAAGTTGGTTTATTGTACCAATATTGAAGGTTTGATGGATACATTTAAGATCTCATACGACCCAGCAGAGTGGCGTAGTTTCATAGATTCTTCAAAAAGAACCCTTAAAGTAGTTCTGCTTCACAACGGCGGTTTTTATACTTCCATTCCTGTCGGTTATTCCGTACACCTCAAGGAAACCTACGAGAACTTGGAATTGATTCTTTGCAAATTAAAATATAAACACCACGGTTGGCAAGTGTGCGGTGATTGCAAAATCTTGGGCATGGCGCTCGGACAACAATCAGGGTTTACCAAATTTCCTTGCTTTTTGTGTCTATGGGATAATAGAGACCGAACGAATCACTCGACCAAAAAGTGTTGGCCTCCGAGGGAACTTAAAGTTGGCGAAAAGAATGTCCTGCATGAAACTTTGGTGCCTCCTCATAAAGTTCTGCTACCACCGCTACACATAAAGTTGGGATTGATGAAGCAATTTGTAAAGTTACTTCCAAGAGATTGAAATTGATTCAAAAACATAATATCAAAGTTTCCAGGCTTCTCGGAGCCAAAGTTGATGGAAGGTTTTTTCGTTGGACCAGATTAAACGGCTTATGGCTGATCCACTTTTGATCACAACCATGACGGATCCTCAAAGAGAAGGGTGGATTGCCTTTAAAGAGATCATAAAGAAATTTTTAGGCAATAACAAAGGTCCAAACTACATACAAACATATCGTTAAAAGACGGTTAAAAGCATTTCAAGCTTTAGGTTGGTTGATGAGTTTAAAAGTACATTTTCTTCATTCCCACCTCGACTACTTTCCAGAAAATTTAGGAGACGTGAGTGAAGAGCAAGATGAACGATTTCACCAAGATATTAAGGAGATGGAAAAAAGATACCAGGGAAGATGGGGCGTTTCAATGACGGCAGGCTACTGTTGGACGCTTTAAAGAGACCTTCCCGATGCTTACCACAAGCGGAAATTTACCAAAAGGAGTCTCACTGAGATAAATAAATGTGTTTAGTTTAATGTATTTTACATAAATAATTATTAGTTTTGTTACGCAATTATAAATTTAAAAGATTTTTTTTAATCTTTTATATTTTATTTTAAGATGATGACTTGTTTAACATATACACTTATATTGTCAGAAAACGTGTCGTTCTATGACAAAATTAAAGATATTTTTGGATTCAGCCCACCCAAAAACATAAGAATTACCCAAAAAAAAAACCAAAACAGCTCTCAAATATTTTTTTTTGTAGAATTGTGTAATGCTTGATTTTTGAAAGTTTTGTGCAATTTTGGTCTTTTGAAATTTTTTTCATTTGGATGCAATTTTGCATGAAGATGAATTGTCTACTATAAGCTTATATAGCTCGATATTGTCTTAAACAATCTTAAGAAGTAATGAATATAGTACTATAACCCGTTTGATCAAACAAAATGTTAAAATATATATATTTATTCGCACTAAAATATATAGTTGAGAACTATTTTAAATTAAATAAAAATTATTTAAACGGTTTTTCAGATGGCCCTAGCCCAGGTATATTTTGAATAGTTGTTTTACTTAATTTTCTTATATAATTGTAAATCAATTAGTTTAAGAGCGAATTTACGATATTTCATGTACACAAAAAATATTTATATACACGTTTATGATTTAAAATTTTTATAAACAATTTCGCTCATATTTTAGTTTGGAGTATGCGTTAAAAGAGCACTAAGTTGCTTGTACCTAAGATTAGGTTCAAGTCCGATTAACCTTTGTGCGGCTTACCTCATAGCTATGGAATCAAACATGGAACACTTCAATCTAAACACATCTGTTGTTCATTTGTTTATCAACACTAACACCATAGCCATATACATATATTCGAATAAATAATAAATCAAAGAAAACAACTTACCGAGTCACATGAAATGTCAATTCGTCGAACGGGACTGCTCATCTGCATGCTGTTGAGCAGAGTATAATCGTCCAGTGACCACAAACAAATCGTTTTATCACGACTCGATGAAATGAGTACATCGCAGACGTTGCTAACTTTAACGCTCGTCACTGCAGCGCGATGATACGTGATTTTGTGCAGCTGAATGAGGCGAGAAATTGAAAAATTATGAAAAATAAACGGAAACGTGAAAAAGCTGTTAATTGTTTAAAATTTTCATTTACTAATAATTAATATGTGTGAATGTATCTATAACAAATATGTTAAATATATTTTGAAAATTTCAATTGGTTTGCAAGAAAAACTTTGGCAATCTTCGCACTTTAAAACTCTGCCCCTCACGAACGCTAGGTTTGAGTTTCTTTAAAAATAAATTTAACAACATATACATGTGTGTGTATGTTGCAGATATTGTGTAAGCATTTTACGCATATATGATTTGTGTTAAACCTGTGCATATTAGATACCATTAACCATCCACCACATCCACTCTCCTTGTGCTGCTTACAAGCGGCTGTCGGTTGCAGTTGGTGCTGTCGTTTCCGAGAACATCATAAATGTGCAAATAAAATTTATTACGCGTCCGTATGATAACAGAGAGCGGTAAAAAGCGCCAACCACGTACAGACTTCAACTGCAAATATGCTCATACTCCGTAAGTGTGCCTCCGGACACATAAGAATTGAAAAAAAAAATGACAAAGCTCTTACATGCAGAGACAAATGCATATGTATATGTATGTACATATGTGTGTGTGTGTGTAGAATTGTGAAATCAAAATTGTATTATATACATAATAAAAATATAAAGCTCTAATCCTAACAAATAAACAAAAAAAGAGTTATGCTATGAGCGTGGAAGTTGATTGGTAGTAAATTTTTTTAAATTCCCAGCGGCATTTATGGAATAAGCAAGCGAAAGGTGAGCCAGAGAGGGCACATGCTCCGTGACAGAGCGAAAATAGCACCAGTTTTATTAAAAAAAAATTTCATTCTGATTGTTAAAAGTATTGATAAGTGCCAAAGTAAACAACCTAACACTGGATTAAAATTACTTGACAAAAAATCCAAATTGCCTAACTTAAAACTTATAAAATAGTTAAATTTGATTAAAGCAGTTTTTAAAAAACAGAATTTAGAAACCATCTAACAGAAACTTGATTATACACACTTTTTTTGTTTTCATCTCTTATTCAAACCTCAGCAAAAATAGTTTAACAGAAACAAAATATTCATCCTAGAAATTAAGTCATTGAATCTTTAAAGCCTTCAACAAATTTCAATAGAATAAATGCTGCACAATCAAGCTAAGTAAAAGATTAAATTTTATGTTAAAATACATAAGTAGTTGCTGTCAACGTAAATCGCATTTTTATGTATAAAATATTTTCCAGCCATCGCCCATTAGAGTAAACGGTTGGAAGTTATTTTATATAAATTATAAACTTTAATGGTGGAATGTGAGGTAGACGACCGGCGAATGCGTTCTTTTTTTATTATATATACATATGTACATATATATACATATATATTAGATTTATGTACCTATGCATGTACGTATGCAATACCAAGGCGAATTCATAAAGGTTGTTGCTTTCGGTACATCGAATGTCAAAACCAACGAAACAAACCAATGATTTTGGCATATGCTGTACCACGGCGATAGAAAAAACAAATCAATCAGCTGCTTACTAAACACACCTTACTAAATTCGCCTTGATGCAATACCAAAATTACAAGACGTTGACAAATGTTGTCAAACGTTGTTCCCTGTCAGTTTAACTCTTAAGTTTTTCTAATTTCAAACCTACTAGGGTAGGTTGGGTTAGAGTGGCTGCCACGGTGGTCCACTTTGGCACAAGGTTTCCCTTCAAAATTGAAACATCCTGTACGTTGAATGTAATTATAAAGTGAGAAATGCTTGCCGAGCTTAAGTCGGCTAAGCAATGCAAGTAGTAATTTTTGAAGAAATGGTTGCGTGTCTTGGCGAGACGGAGACAGTGGCCTTCTTTCGTTCAGGCAGGTTCGGCAAAAAATCTGCGGTTAGGTAACCTCGTCCCTTACCATGCGTGCGCATAAGGCAGTGCCCGATTGTGACTCAAACCACTAAGCTAAGAGAGGAGCGGTCAAGCTTAGTGAGAGCTTTGGAGCGCTTAACATAAATTTTAGACCAGATTTGTTTGGTGGTATGACAGGTTGCGTTCGCGGCCCATGTGGGATTTACCTTCTTCATAAGTTCAGATCTTAATTTGTATATGGAGGATGCTCGAGATATGTCCGCATCTTGGGCAGAATTGACAATGGTTATTTCTGTCCCTTTCCATGCTAGCTCATCAGCTAGGCAATTGCCAGGAATACTCTTATGCCAAGTGATCCATACAACACACACGGATCATGTTTCTTCCAGCCGGTTTATAATCGCTCTGTACTCAATGGTAACCGTCAAAGTTGTACCGTAAGAGTTAAGAAATTTAATACCAGCTTAGCTGTCTGAATATACTTATAATTATGAGACATCGAGCTCCGCTATTGCATTAAGTTTTGACAGAAAAACACTCCAGTGGTCTGATAAGCGAAAACTGAGGTTTAGAGCGAGTTCTTTGCCTACTGAGTGAATCCGAAAACCTACTAACATATTATAATTATATTATGACAACGTTTCAATGTCAAATTTTATTAGTTACACGAGTATGCAGCTATTAATATAAAACCTAAGTAATCGACATGTTGTCAAAATTTAAAGTCAGGCTCATTATTTCGATATACGCTTGGAATTTTTTCCTAAAATCAAACTAATGGAAATAATCTACGAAGGTAAATGAGTTTGACTTGATTTTCATTATGGAAGTAGCGCTAGCAATTTGGCCACGACGAGTTATCAGATCACTTATTCATAAATTATTTAAAAAATATATCATTGAGTCATTAGCCAATGCTCCTACTTGCAACGCTAATGTAATTATTGTCATAATGTTGTGCGGATATACAAGTATGTAGGTTTATTTTTGTATTATTGCTCATAAATTCCATGTGATTATTTTCTCTTATTAAAAAATGCCACACATGGATATCTACGTATTTGATATGTTGTGCCAAAAAATCACACTGATTGTCATTTCCACTTACCAATTTTCCACTATGTATATCTGAGATGGCTATCGTTGAGTCCTCACTGCCACTAATGGCCAACGTATTATTGACACCAGCTGCGACACTCGTCACAATGCCCGTGTGTGACCTTAAAAAATAGAAAAAACAAGATGAAAAAGCAAACACAAATAAGACATATGAAGAAAAAGATAGGAGCAATTTAATAAAAACTCCCATCGCAAACACACACTGCTCTACGCAGAGATTTACGTAAATAATTCACGAAATTAAATCTCACCATAATTGACAGGTGTGTGTGTGTGTGTGTGTGTGTATTTAGAGGGTGGGCAGTACGTAATCGCACTGGCATGCACTCGAATGGACGATTGCTTGCTAGAACTTACTTGATGTGCGTCTTTAGCGCGCGCGTTGTCACGTTCCACACCAACACCGTGTTGTCCTCGGAGCCAGTGAGAAGGATATCGGATTCTGGTGCGACCAACAGACACGTGACTGCGGCGGTGTGGCCTATTAAAGAGAAGAAACCGAAGAAATCAAAGAAAACGATATCAAAAGTAATGACACACTGCAATGCTATGCTTGTTGGCAGTTAACCGAAATACAATGAGGAAAATTGAGTGGAATGTATGTACATTGTAGTGGCAATTAAATAGTAATATCTGTATACATATATAAATACTAGGTATGCGAAGAATATTTCTCGAAAAGCAATTGAAGTGGTCGAAGCTAAGTGTAAGACGTATCATAGCGTGTAGAGTCAAGCATTTTCTATGTTCAATTTATTTTACTTACCTTTGAAAATGTGCTCCAGCGAATTGCTCATTATGTGCCACAATTGCACATCGCCCGACTTGGTTGCCAAAATGAGATGCTGCTTTGTAGGCGAGACACAAACGTCACGCACTTGTCCGGTGCCGGACACCGTCATGACGCGCATTTGCGAAGGCAACGTCGCTGGTAGCCAACCGGTAAGTGGCACTAGCAATGGCACTGTGTAGCCGTCACACCAGGCAGTCGCCGAACGTACCGTTATGCTCAGCAGTGAGTTGTCATTCTCATCGTGTTCGCTGATTGGCCGCAGCCAGGAGATGATCTGGTAAAGTGATGATATGAAGACACAAATGGAAATGATTTTAATTGTGTGCTGTGCGTTAACGCTGATGATTGGCTTTATAGCCTTGCATGTACATACATTCATTTTATTTTCATTGTATATTTTTTGTACTTCAAAGCAACGCTCACTGCATGTGCTAATTGCGAAAGAGTCAGATTGCTTGTGAGTATGGAGAAATGCAGTTTGGTGTGTGAGTAAATTTTTTCATACATACCTGTGAGCCTAGTTGCATGGGATCACGTGTGAGCACATCACTTGACTTGCGTATTGTATAGTATATGAGTTCGATATCACGATCTAGTAAATAACAGCGAACATGTTCGATTAGGCAACGCAAGTAACTAATGGAAACGGTTTGGACCTGGAATAAAGAAAGTAAAATCTTTATTTCGGAGCATTTTTAAGATTCCTGAAGAGTGAATAAATAGTATCACCCGCTGCACAGTGGTCCCCGTCAGAGGTTTAAAATAAAAAAGTCGACCTTATGCCAAGTGAAGGTTCTTATTGATTAATAAATGTACCAAAGAAAAATTTCTTCTCCGATGCTCCATAAAGCAAAAACCGAAGTGCATTGTGGATGAAAAACATAAATAGCCCTTCGCAATGCGCTGTCTTACGAGTATATTCTGTCATTAATGCTTGTTACTTTTGTTGTTCGCATAGTGTAACTAGTGTTTTGCGCAAATCGCTGCTGTGAGAACAACAAAGTTCTTGTGTTGCTGTGGAAAAAATTTGAGTTAACGAAAAATAACTAACTCTTGCGTGTACGAACGAATATTATGGAGTAGCTATTTGAGAACAATTTCGGGATCCGATCACGTATAGATTAGAACCATTTCGGGACTTGTTAAATGTCATTTCGGGACTGGTTCCGAACAGTTTTGAGGGTCGTTGAAACACTCCTTTGAAACCGTTTCGTAGCTTGTTCCGGGCTATTTCGAAGTCTACTTCGGGATTTAATCGGGACTATTTCGGGATTATTTCATAACAGTTACGGCACTTGTTTAAGACATTTTCAGAATTAATTCGGTGCTTGTTATGAATCACTTGTGATAAGTTTTGAACTATTTCGGGCTAATTTCAGGACAGGTTCACAGACTATTTTAAGACAATTTCGGAATTAGCTCCGATAGTTTCGTATCATTTCCAACTTGTTTTCGCAGTTGTTCAGAACTATTTCAGGAATTTTTAGCAACTATTTTGGAAGAACTTTGAGATTAATGAATGAGCATTTCCGCACGGTTTAAAGACTCGTTTGAAATCATATCGGGACAAGGTAAGTACCTTTTCAGAACTACTTCTGAACCGTTTCTGCGACAACTTCGAGATCAGTTTGATGTAGTTCGAAGTGGGTCGTGTTGCACGTTTAATACACTACAAAAAAAATATCTCATAAACTCTTATTAAAACTTATTTAGTAAGTAGCAGCTAAAAAAAAGCTTTCATAATAGCGGGAAACTTTTTTTAGGCCATATTTATTGATATATAAATTAAAGAAACACCTAGTGGAAATATAATCCGACTTTTATTGCAGCAGCTTAATCATGAAAGACTTTTTATCAACATAAGCATAAATATGTCTACATCTGTATGTATGTTTGTATGCATGCATAGGTAAGCTTAAGTAAGATTGAAAAATACATTAAGGTGAAGTGCTGCATTTGCACTTGCAGTTATGCACTTAGAACGCGGCTAAACGAGACCAAGAGCAAATGAGTGAATAGACGAGTTGCAGATGTGTGAATATTTGTATGTAAATGAAATTGCATGTGCTTAAAATGTAAAGAATGCCTTGGTATAGCAAAAAGCTGACGACTCTCCATGCAAGGCAACAATATATGCAAGTTAGCGGAAAATGAGTGAAAGCAGTGATAAACCTGATGTAAAAATAAAGGTAAGAAGTAGAGCGTGATTTAATTAAAAATTTGCCACTTCTTTGCTCACATGCCGGTGAGAAGTTATCTATATATAATATAATTTTGGCGCTTACACTATATAGCTCAGTGTTTGGCCGAGCTTCTCCTACCATTTGTCGTGTGCGTCTTTATATTGTACCACAAATGGAGGGACCTACAATTTTGTGCCGACTCCGAACGGCAGATGTACTTAATGAGAAGCTTTTTCATGGCAGAAATACCCTCGGAGGTTTGCCATTGCCTGCTGAGGGGTGACCGCTATTAGAAAAAACTTTTTCTATTATTAAGATTTTGCTTGCCCTGACTGAGATTCGAACCTCGAACTCACCGGCATATCGAGTTATAGCATGCACCGCTACCAACTCGACCACAGCGGCCAGAAGTTATCTACGCAGCATTAAATTCTGTAAAAGGAGCTGTTTGATTTCGACGTCAATGCGACTTATTGAGGCACAACTACTGCGTTTTCAATAAAAAACAATCAATTTAAGATTTTTATTATTATTTATCAAAAAAAAAGCTTTATTATTTTAATTTAATCTACTTCAGTATAATAAAAATTTGTAAAATTACTTATAGCAATTCATATTTTAAGTGATTGAAATTTAAAAGCCTATCACATTTAAAACTTGTGTACTTCGATTTTTCAAACAAGAAACATTTAAAACAAATTTTTATTTTTATACAAAATTTATAATTATTTTACAAAGTTTCATCAAAAATTCAAGAAATTACACACGCTAGTTAAAAAAATTCAACTATTTTCAGTCACTTGAAATTTGTACACTTTTGAAATATTTAGTTTTAAGAGTTGGAAATTTTGATAGTGTTTTTAAGTTATTATGAGTTTTGTATTAAATTATTTGAAATTAAATTAAAACAAGTAAGAAAGGCTAAATTCGGGCGAAACCGATTTTTATATACCCTCGCGATGTATTTTTGTATGGGCGGTGCCCATAATTTTATAAAAATCCCGTTCCTTTGTTTCAAATTGCTGCTAGTATGAAACTGTACTCAATTTGTTTTAATAAATTCTGAAAAACGAAGTTTTTGCATTTTTCAAAATTTCCGTTATATGGAACTTGGGCGTAGTATGGTTCGATTTTAAAAATTTTTGACGGTGATGCTGGTGATAGTTCAGCAAATTTTGTGACGATACCTTACATCGTTATTGAGATACTTACAGGCGTTTTTCAAAATTTCATAAAAATCAAGTTTCTTAACTGACTATCTCTCTAAATATCAAATTTTAATTAATATGTTCCAATAGATAAAGAAAAAACGAAATTTATATGGAAGGTTGGCGTGGTAATGATCCGATTTCAAAAATTTTCTACGATAATAATAGCGATATCATGGAAAATATGTCCACAAAATTTTGTGACGATACCTTACATCGTTATTGAGATACAGAAATGTTTCCCTAAGTGGGCGTGGCAACGCCCATTTTACAAAATTCCATAAATACCAAATTTCCTAATTCAAAGTTGCTCCAAATCTCAAATAAACATCTCAATGTTGCAAATCAGCAGCGTTTAAATTTCAAATCTTGTGCAGCAATTGACCCGAACAGACTAGGAGGAAGTCATTTTAAAAAGGTGCATAGGCTTAAAATATCAAATTTGTGTTAAAGCATAACTGCTTAATTTTCTTTCTGCATTAAAACGCTACCCAACGTCTTTCGTAATTTTTTTTTTTAAATCATTGCGCGTAATACCTAAATTTTCAAAATATTATTTTTTTAACGGGTTGCATTTTTTTTAAACTTATAATAAAATGTTGTTTTTGTAGGAAAAGTTAAATTGAAAATTTTAATTTATTTGATGCCATAATCTACCCTTCATAGACTGTATAAAACTTATATTAGAACAATGAAACCATTTTCAAATGCATAATTTGACAAAATATGTAAGTGAAAACAGAAGAAAGCAATTCAACAAATACCTCCAAATTGAGAGGGCCAAATTTTCATCACAACCAACAACAGCAAGCGCTCGTTATCATCTCCACTCTTTCTTTTGGATAATATTCAGCATTTCTTTAGACAACAACGTTACCAATTTGAGTAATTGCAAGAGATGTAAATCCGAAAATTTAAGTTTCTAAAAAGAAAGAAAAGTGGGTGCTTTTCTTTTCAAAAGAAAGCATAGAATATGAGAAAGCAAAAATCAACTTGAATGCCAACGTGTAGAGGAAAAACTTTTGTCAGCTTAATTTCCGTGCAGCAACAGCTTAGATTGCAAAAATGGCGGGGCGAAGGCGAAAGAAGCTGTGCAGTAGACTAAGCAAATGCAACTTTGAGACAGTTGCATAGTTGAAATGATCCAACAATGCAATGTCAACGTCAAGTGGCAGCAAATGTTAAAACGATAACAAAAAAAAAAAAATTATAATAAGCGAACCGGCTCAGTTCAGCAGAGGAGCAAAGCTAAAATGTCACTTGAGAAGGTAGTACAAGGTTTAGTTGTAGGACGATAGGTCACATGATTAATGTGGGCTCCTGCTTGCAACATTATAAAAGTGCCAAGTTCTACATTCGTCGACTAGAAGATCTTTTAATTGGCGCGAAATCGTGCAGAGGAAGACTTAGTTGTGCATATACGAGTACATAAATATTTTACTTTAGTTTAACTG
The DNA here is from genome assembly GCA_963971545.1 of Philophylla caesio. Lineage (NCBI taxonomy): Eukaryota > Metazoa > Arthropoda > Insecta > Diptera > Tephritidae > Philophylla > Philophylla caesio. The sequence goes on along the minus strand of OZ020606.1, from coordinate 93,699,601 downwards.
AATGCATTTTGCTTAATTAAATCATAGCAAGAGCAGCGTTTTGCTTGCAAGTTTGCAATAGAAAGAATTGTTGCGTATTTATTTCATTTCATTTCATTTATTTATTTAAGTCAATGGTAACAAACCTTACTGACTAGATAACAAAAATTTCTTATTATTTAATTAACAGCTAGGATAAAATGAAGGTTAAATGCCTACATAGTAGGACTCAATGCGTGATCTAAATAGTGACCTTGGCATTGCAAAATCAAGATCAAGGACTCTTGAAAGCTGGTTAAACTGTTCGAGCCCTCTTGTGAGGGGGGCGAGGTGATAGTAATTCGATCTAAGAATATCAATGTGAAATAAATTATGAAAACGGAGTGTTCTTTTTGGAATATTAAAACTTAACAGCCGAAGAAGATCTGAACAGTCAATGGTTCCGGAGATAATATCATAAATAAACATTAAACTTTGAGTGGATCGTCTGACTTCAAGCGAAATAATATTGATCAGCATGCACCTTGCACTATACGGTGGCAGGGGAATTTCAAAATGAAGTGGTTGAAGAGCGAAACGCAGAAACTTACGTTGAACTCTTTCAATTCTAAAAGAGTGTGAGGAGTATATCGGATTCCAGATGACTGAAGCATACTCCAGTTTCGATCGCACTAAAGAATTATATAAAATTTTTCTAGTATAGGGGTCTTTGAAATCATAAGCATAGCGCCGCAAAAAACTAGGTTTGCATACGCCTTAGGAATAATATAATTAATATGGTTAGCGAACGTAAAAGACGAGTCAAAAATTACGCCAAGATCACGAAATTCTTTAACAGAGGCAAGTGCTATATTTGATATTGAATAACTTGAAGAGTGCGCAATCATGGACCTGGAAAAAGTCCCGTGACAACATTTACTAATATTAAGATGTAGTTTATTTTGGAGAGCCCATGCGTTCAGAGAGTTCAAATCTTCCTGCAATAACAGAATGTCTAAAGAACCTGAGATTCTGCGAAAGAGTTTCAGATCAAGAACCTGAGATTCTGCGAAAGAGTTTCAGATCAAGGTAATGTTGAGTTAAAATGCAGCCTGCAAGCGCTTTCGAGCAGTCATAGTTTTAATTAAAAATACGAAAATTGTTTATACACATGATTATAATGAAATAAAGGTTGCGTTTCCTTGACCCACAAATCGCACAAAGAACTGCATAAATTTAATTTAAAAATCATTTAAATGTTTTTTACACATGTTTGAGTGCAATTGGCAGACAATTTTTCTGTGAACCGCAAAGAAGAAACTTTTATGCATAAATTTCTTTTTTCTTTTGGGAAAAAGCTTAAAATTTTAATTACAAACTTTTTTATTTTAAGTTGCTGGGAACATTCCAAAAAAAGTGATTTAGCTTTGTTAAACTGCGTATAGTAAAAATTTAGACATCTCCATGTCAAAGTAGTTGCTCTTGAAAATATTGGGCATCGGCTTCAAAACATCCTTATATTCTATAACAAGGACGGTTAATTTTTTTACAAAAGCCATATACAAATCATAAAATATTATGGAGAATTTGAAAAAAAAGTATCAGATTTTTTTGAGTATGCATATTTGTAGCTCACAAAGTTATAAAAATACAGGAAAAGCTCCAACTTTCGAAATTTGACGAAATGTTTGAGTCCATTTATTTTTGCCGTGATTTCATTGAACTGAGTTTATTAATTTTATTTAACAAAATCAGAAAATATAATCGTATGTTGTTTGGATATTATAAAAAATTTCAAAACATGGTGGTAATTTTTCGTGGCTTGAAACATATTCTTTGTTCAATGAAAATTTGAGGGACTATAAATTTGCATACCAAAAATTTCCAAAAACAGATTAAAAAGCTTAAAACTTGGGCTAACATGGGTTTGTTACAGAATTTTTTTTTATTCTAATTAAAAATAAAACAATAAAAATACATTGCACAAAATTTGTGTGACATAAAATACAAAATAAATATTTTTTTAATTAAAAAAATTTTAATTTTTTTTGGCAAAAACGCATGCAACGTTTGTTTTTTACTGAAATATTATAAAAAAAGGTATATGAAATTTTTGAAATAGTGTGATATTTGTGATAATTTTTAAATAGGGAAAAGTGAAAATTGACAATGTAAGTTTTCGTTTGATTCATAACTTATTTTATTTGAATCACCTTTTTATGATTTATTTATTGAAATTTACTTTACGGTTGAACAATTAGTTGCATATTTCAAGGGAATATAATTTTTGGAAATTATTTTTTGTCTAAAGACTTCTACATTCTTAAAAAGGGATTTTTTTTAAGAAGATCCCTAAGGTGGAAGTTTAAGAACATTCAGTCATCAATTAATTTTTATCAGAGTTTCGAAAAAGTTGTTAAAATTACCTCTTGCCAGACAAAATGTTCTTAAAACAAAATTATTCGTCGTAAGATTTTACTAAAGTTATACAATTTAAATATTTCGCTCAAATATGTATTTCAATCCTTTTTCCTACTCGAGAAAAAATTGCTAACTGAGTATGGTCGTAAAAATTTTATCTGAATATTGAGAGTTTATGTCTTTCACAGCTTGAGGTGGAATCAATCTCCTCTCAAAAAGCACATGGCCTTTGCTATGCGACTTAAGAATGCTCTCTAGAAGAAATGTCAACTCTTCTTAATTCAAAAATATTCCATTTAAGAGCCGAAAAAATGGTATATCAGTTGCTTACTTGTTGGTCTGATTTTCATAAAAGTGTGTTGGGGCTTTTGGTATGTAAATATAATATTTTTTTTTACTATGTTTTATAGTTTTTAATACACTTTCACCTATCTTATTTTCCTTTAATAGTTTACAGGTACAACTTTTTATTCCTTTAAACTATCAAAGAATAATTGGAAAATTTGGTTGTCAGAAGTAACAAGATTAATATTAGCGTTGTTTTTAATGCAGAAACACACAAAACGGTTAAATAAATCTCATTTCGATAGTTCCATTTGCCACATATTGTCGCTGTCGGATATATTTATTTTTCCATTTAATCTATAAGAAATACATTTCTCATGATACCCATGAGATCCCATCTTCTGTGTCAATATTTTTACCAAATTCTTTATTTTAATTTTTGGAAAAATACGACAACCCGTACATATGCGCACGTGGATTTGTATTTATTCATTTGCTATCCATTTCTTACTTATTTTCACTTACCGCCGCTAGCAGAAAATCGAAATTGCACACGGCAATCTGTTTAAATTTCGCCATATCATCGGAGCGCATCAAATGGTGCCAACTCTCTTCCACATGTCGCATGCTGTATGAAACATCGGCGGCGATGGGATTGTAAAATGTCGATGTATCATCATTGTGATGTGATGAGGCTTTACGTTCTGATGCCGATATGCTCTCCTTTTCCTTCTGACTTATAACTGCAAAGATGAGAATGATGAATGAGAAAAATAAATTTGTATGCGCACTTAAAAGTAAAATATGTGAGGCAATTCAAATATTGCGCTGTAAAGTTTTGTGATTACAAATGTGCATTAAAAACACAGACGTACATACAAATGTATATACGAGTATTTGTGTAATACAATTGTGTGAAATTGTTTTGGTCTATTTGTGTGCTTGTGCAACAAGCGAGTGTAACTAAGCGAACAGGGTTATGTTGTGTAATATAAATATATTCTTTTCCCGTATACACTGGCGTGTGAGTAACTAACTATTTAGTGGATTTGTGATTTTTTTTTTTTTTGATAAATTACCTGAGTGCTTATCGCTTTCTCCTGACGCATTTTCACTTGTACTGCCATCGTTTTCGTCATTTTCCTGCTGGAAGAATATATTGGCGATGGCTATGTGCATAGCGCGTGTGCTCTGCGCATCCATGTAACGCTTCTTCGAGAGTTCAGCGCAGTAACTGTGGCGCCATTGCAACAGCACCTTGCCAGACATAATTTTGTCACGCAGTAGAAATTCTGGAATAGAAATATCGGCATCGTTAATATACTTAATAAAACAACTTACAATTGAACAACAAAGTTTTTAAAACGTTTAGTCACATTTTTGATTTTCTTATTGAAGATAAATTTCTTCAACCCAATAAATGAGATGTACTTAATCAATGATTGAGAATGGTGACTGTGTTGAAAGCCATCTTTTTTTGCTAAGTACTTACTCAAAGTGCTTTTACCTTTTGTTTAAAGATATATTTTTTTGTAATTTAAATACAATTTTTTGCACTTTTATTCTCCATTTAATTGTAATAAAGTAATTTGTTAGTTTTATTTGGCTGGATTGTATCGTTGGTATTTTTGAGAAATTTTTTGGTCTATCGAAATTTTTTTTGGTACATATATACATATATGTACATACATCTAAATTTCGAATTTTGTACAGAATTCAATAATATTTTTCATGTGTTAAAAACTCACTAGCAAAATTTCGAACTCTTCAACTTAATTCGTTAATATAAAAATTATTCAGCTTTTTTCAATGGACGGCATACATCCGTACTAACGGTTATCTTAGCATTATTATTATAATACAAAAATATTTAGTTACGCACGTAGTTATTTAATTATAACATCTTTAATCAGAGTTTTCGAATATTTTAAGGCAATGTGAAAATTGTATAAGGCATCGAACGCGATCAAAAGGGGAAATAATAGTACTGAAAAATTTCGTCCAAACTAGTGAACTAGTTCATCTCGATTCTTTAGTTCATTTAGTTCAGGAACTACCCAAGCCTAGTGTTCATTAAAAACTGATTGAGCTAAAACACTGCATAACCATAATTTTTCTACAAATTCCAATCCAAAAGTTTGAAATTTTGATGCCGAGTTTCCGAGTTTCGAAAATTCTTTTGGATATCTGTGGCCATCAGGAATTATAATAATAATAATAATAATAATAATAATAATAATAATAATAAGGAATAACAGCCAAACTGAATTCAGGAAAAAATATATAGAAGAAGAAATGAGAATACTCTACGTAATTGTGTTTATTTTAAATTATATTGAATTGTATAAATTCAGAAAAGATAAGATATAAACTAAACTTATTTGACATTTCAAGTGGTATTAAAGATACTCAAAATCGAATTTGGCTGTTATTCCTTGTGACCACAGATATGTACATACATACTATAAATATAATCAAATAGCAAAATTTTCAGAGAGTATATTCAATTTTATTTTCTTTGTTAAATAAACTAAGGAAAGTCAACAAGTTTGTAGTACCGCGATGTTATTTCTGCAAAGTTTTTCTACAGATGAAGATCAGAAAGACTTTTATCAGGGACGGATCTACGGGGAGGGGGAAAATCCAAATCAGTTGGAAAATTCGAGTTTATGGATTTGTACTTCACACGTACTTCATTCATTATTTTCACACAATACTAGTTCTGGAATATTTTTGTACGAGATGTACATTTTTGATTAATATAATGATAATAATAAATAATGAAAACTTTCAATGAACATCATTATGACTACCTGATTTCAGGAATAAAATACCAGTTGTCGGTACTTACTTGACAAAAATACGTGCCTTCATAAATAAACCACGTTATATTCGTATTATCAAACGTAATTTTTCGAAATTATGAATTTCCTCCCAAAAAGGCGTGCAATTACTTACTACGAGTATTAAGACTCAAATGACATTTAATGACTTATGGTACCAAATGAATCACTTGACTTTGAAAAGAAAACTATTCCCCGGCCACTGGTCCCGATAAAGTTTCAAACTGTTTTGAATATTTCATGAGCAATTTTTAGAGCAAAATACAATTGAGAATAAAATTGTTTATTAAAAAATTGTATACACAAAAAACAGTATAAAGGTAAATTTTACCATACAAAATTTTATATCTATTTGTATTTCTAATTAAATCCAAATCTAACTGCAATTGCAGTAAAAAACAATGCCATAATGTCCAAAACTATTGTATTTGTCATTTATAGCAGAAAACGAAACGTGAAAAATGTAATTTTTGCAAACCTTGGAGCACACCGATTGGTTTTGTAATTCGTGTTTCAGTAGTCAGCTATTTTTCAAAGTTAATTAATAAAAAGATGGTGAGGTTCTGTCATCCATGCTATAAGATTTACCAAAAATAAAGTTCGAAAAATTGTATCTTATAACTTGAAAGATGATTTTAAAAAATATAAAATGTGTGTAAAAGGTGTTTGAACTAAAATAAAATATGATAACTATCATATTATGGTCTTACTCCATTAAATATTCCTACATATTAAGAGTCGTATTTCCTTGATAGCATTCTTAGTCTAAACTTACTGCAAATTAATAATTTTATTAATAAATTTAATAGAATTCTCGACCTTGTCTTTATAAGTGATAAAATTAATTGTATCATTGAGGAATGCCACATTCTCGTATCTCTCTCTGATAAACATCATGTGCCTTTAGTTCTAAGATTTGCTTTTTATAATATTTTAAATTCGTCAACCACTGAAATAATAGGTTTTAACTATTCGGTTTGTGACCTCTCAATATTAAATAGTTTAATTTCGGAAATTAAAAGGGACACAATTTTAGTTTACATTAATAACACTCCTTGCATTAAGAAAAAACCAAAGAAACTTCCATGGCATAATTTTAGATTAAGGAAAATAAAGAATCCGAAGAATAAGTTTTTTAAAATGTTTAAGGCAACTGGAAGTCAGATATTTTTTAGCTAACTATCTAAATTTCCAAAAGCAATTTAATTGGCCTGAGCTCAATAAAAATTGTAAAATATTAACATTTACTAGGCCAACAGAAAAATGAACAAACATTTGTTTTGAAAAATATCTTTACAGAAGTTATATTCTTGATGTTGAATCAAATATTAAGTTTAATCCGAAGTATTTTTGGAATTACATTAAATCGAAAAAAAGTTGTCCCGGTATACCCTCCGCGCTTTTTTTTCGAAGACACATATGCCCACTGTCCTGCAGATATTGCAAATCTTTTTGCATAATTTTTCGGATCAAACTTAACTCTATATGATTGCACGTCCTCACCTGATTTTAACATTAATGCAAAGCCATATTTTTATTTTGGATCTCTAAGTATATCAACTATTGACGTGGCCAGAGGTATTTTCAGTCTAAAACCGTCTGCAAAAACAGATCTTGAAGCTATAGTAGATGCAATACTAAACTTTGTAACCTAAATCTTGATTTCGACGAATCAACATGGTTTTGTTTTGCAAATCGATCTACGGTTACTGGTCTATCAGTGTTTATCGAATATTGCATGGGATCTTTTTCAGAAGGGTTTCAAGTGGACTGCATTTACACAGATTTCTCTAAGGCTTTTGACAAGGTCTCCAATTCTATTTTAATAGATATGTTAGCCAATTTGGGGTTTCATTCATTTGTTTTGCAATAGATAAAATCATATTTAAGTAATAGGTGTTGTGTTGTCACGAGTGAAGGTGCATCTTTTGAACCGTTGATTGCTTCTTCTGGCATCGCCTAAAGAAGTATATTGGGACCTTTGCTCTATATTTTATTTATCAATGACATAAGTACCTGCTTTTTTTTTTTGCTAAATATTTGCTTTTAGCTGACGATCTGAAAGCTTTTTATGTTATAAAAATTCCCGAGGATGCGTATCGGCTTCAAGCTGACATAGATAACCTATATTTTTGGTGCAATAAAAATCGTCTTGCTCTGAATATTAAAAAATGTTTCAAAGTTACGTTTGCGAAAATTCACAAGATTCTGTCCATGAATTATAAAATAACTAATTTTGTTTTAGAGTCAGTATCCGAAATTGAAGATCATGGAGTTATCTTCTCATCGAATTTTTCTTTTAGCAGTCACATTTCCCAATGCTGGGTTTCGTAAGGCGTAACAGCATAAAATTTGCTGACCCCTACACGCTTAAATTATTATTTATTTTTTATATTCTGTTCGTTCAAATTTTGAATATGCCATAATCATTTGGAGACCTTCTAATAAAAATTGGATCAATAGGATTGAACGTGTTCAAAAGGTTTTTCTGAAGTTTGCACTTCGTACACTAAATTTTTCAGATCCTTTGCCTTCCTTAGACTTTGAATGTAATTAAATGATATGTTGATTGTCCTGCTCTTTTAGAAAAAGTTAAATTTAATATTCCTCAACGAAATCTGCGAAAATTTTTTCCATTTTACAGGAACAGTTACAAAACTGACTACGCTAGTAACGCACCTGTCGCTCGTACTTTGAATGACCTAAATATTATTTCACACAATGTGTCAATTGATTTTTCTCTATCAATAAATGATTTCAAAAATTTGTTGAATTCAATATTCTAGATGTTATCTTTATATTAGCATCTTAGTTCAACCATGTAATTAATTCGTAAGAAATTTGTATTTTCAATAGACTGAAATAAATAAATAAATATATCTAGACACGAAAATATTTTGACACAGAGTTCCTCTTCCCATTTTAAGCCCACGATCCGCCCCTGCTTTTATGTAATAATACTGTTTAAAGCATTCCAAATTTTAGGTTTTTTAATCATTTTAAATATTATTACTTACTCATATCGTTATGTATCTGTTTGAATGTGGAGAAATTAAAATTGCCTCTCTCTGTATCAACGAATGCCTCTGGATCGTCAGTGATCATTACCAACTCCAGCAATTCCGTTTCTGATAAACCAAATTCCGAGCAAGTGATGTAGCCTGCTAAGCGCACCATGCACTTCTTGCCATAACGTGGTTCGAGACGATCAAATTCATGAGCTACAAACTCCGTAAACGATATATCCGCCAAACCGGCGGCTACTGCCAACGGTTTATGCAATTCAGTGTGATTCTCCTCTGTCGATAGATCGAAAAGGAACTCCGCCGACTTGAAGCGATCCCGTTGCATGGGCGTGAAGCGTAACTGTTCAATGGGCGTAGTTGTAGAGCAAATGAGTTGGACATTCCAGGGCAAAGAGGTGGGCAACCACGACAGAGCCGCGACCACATCACAGTCGAGTGGATTTAGCAAATGTAGATCATCGATAAATATAAAAAATATATCATTATTCATATCCTCTATCCGACGTAGCAAATTCTGGAACCAACTATTGATGTAAACCGGATCGAAGGATGCATCTTTGGGTAAATAACCCTCGGGTATATTGTAAATAATGGAAATTTGTTGACAAATGACGCGCAGCAATTCGAGATTGTAGGCGGAGCGCGGTGAGGCGGCGGCAAAACGCATAACACGGTAGACACGCGTCGAATTGAACCACTCCCGGCACTGGTGATACAAGTTCACCATTAGCGCACTTTTACCGCTGCCATGCGGACCGTAAATAAAGTATGGAGCATGACGACTGCCATTGCGAAAATTCGCAAGCAAATTCTGACGCAGACGACCGGGCACACGACTCGAGGCTAGCGCAGCGTTATCATGATGTTCGCGTAGGATGCGCAAGTGTGTGGCGTGTTCGTGGAAAATTTCCTTGAAGTGTAGAGAGTGAGAGAGAAATAGAGATAGTAAATATGTGAGAAAATTAACATGATTTTATGCCATTTCTTTCTCTACTAAAATATTCAAGGTTCTACGCTTTTGTAATTGAGTATTGAATTTTGCGGCGCTAATTGCGAACCTGGAATACTTAGTTCAGCACTCTTTTGTATTGATACTTAACAATCAACATTGTAGACAATGTGAAAATCCATTATTAATTGGCATATATGTATGTATGTATATGCACCCAACATTGATGTTCAATTTGTAAAATTACTCCGAACCCTTCACATTTACATACATACCTTGCATGTAATGAATAAAAAGTAAAAAAAAAAAAAACAAAACAAAATGAATTTTGCACATCTGAATACCCTCGAGGCTATTGGCACACTTCGCATCCGCTTACTTCCGCAAATTGCACAATCAAGCAGCGAGTTGAAAACGAGCTACATACCTATTCTACCACCGTATCCACACTATTTTACACAACTATCCTTTCGCCACATCTACTTTACAACTGCAAAAACAAAAAGTGGTGAGTGAAAGTATTGAAAGTATGGCTTAATGTGGCCAAGTGCAGGTGGGTATGAGCGCGCGATCGCCTAAATGCTCTAGCAAATGGGTGGTTATTGTAAAGGAAGCAATGCGAAAATTTAAAAGTTCCGTATGGAAAAAAAAAAAAATTTTTTTTGTCGACATCGAGGAATCGACACACATACTCAAATGAATTGCTAAGGTGCTTAATTGTTTTTAAATCATCTCTATTAACTCATTTGCCTTAAACAGTTTTCTTAAGAATTTTGAAAGTGAAGTCGTCTCACTAGAATTAAGTGTTCGTTTAAAAGAAGTACTTTGCGGAAAATATTTTTTAGAATATGTGTATAAGTGCATACTACAAGTGCACACTAGCAGCCCATGTATAATATTAAACAAGTAGGGAAAGCTAAATTCGGGCGAAACCGAATTTTATATACCCTCGCGATGTATTTTTGTATGGGCGGTGGCCATAATTTCATAAAACCCCGTTTCATTGTTTCAAATCGCTGCTAGTATTAAACTTTACTTAATTTCTTCCAATAAATACTGAAAAACGAAGTTTTTTGAATTTTTCAAAATTTCCGGTATATGGAAGTTGGGCGTGGTTATGGTCCGATTTCAAAAATTGTTGACTGTAACGCTAGTGATATCAAAGACAATATGTTCACCAAATTTTTGGCAATACTTTACATCGTTATTGAGATACCTACAGATGTTTTTTTATAAGTGGTCGTGGTAACGCCAATTTTTCAAAATTTCATAAAAATCAAGTTTCTTAATTAACTATCTATCTAACTATCAAATTTTAATTAATATGTTCCAATAGATAAAGAAAAAACGAAATTTTTGCATTTTTCAAAATTTCCGTTATATGGGAGGTGGGCGAGGTTTCAAACATTTTTATCGATGATAACGGTGATATTGAAGAAAATTTGTTCACCAAATTTTGTGACGATACCTGACTTCGTTATTGAGATACAGACATTTTTTCCTAAGTGGTCGTGGCAACGCCCATTTTTCAAAATTACATAAATACCAAATTTCTTAGATCAAAATCGCTGCAAATACAGAATTTCACTCAATTCGCTTTAATACATACCGAAAAAATGAAGTTTTTGCATTTTCCAAAATTTCCGTTATATGAAAGGTGGGTGTGGTTATAATCCGATTTATACAACTTTCTACGGTAATAATGGCGATATCAAGGCCAATATGTCGACCAAATTTTGTGTCGATACCTTACACCGTTATTGAGATACAGAAATTTGTTCCTATGTGGGCGTGGCAACTCCCATTTTTCAAAATTTCATAAATACCTTATTTCATTGTTTAAGATCGCTCCAAATAAAAAATTTCACACAATTTGCTGTAATGGATACCGAAACAACGGAGATTTGCATTTTTCAAAAACTTCCGTTATATGGGAGGTGGGCGTGGTTATTGACCGATCTTGACCATTTTCAAAACCAGCCTACCCTGTCCAAAAAGTAATCTATTTACCAAATTTCATTGAGATATCTCAATTTTTACTCAAGTTATCGTCTGCACGGACGACGGACAGACAGACATCGCTAAATCGACTTCTCTTTTCATTCTGAGCATTTTGGTATATATATGTCTATATCTATCTTGATTCCGTTATGCTGTTACAAGCAACCGTTATGTGAACAAAGTTATAATACCCTTGTGTACAAGTACGCTCGGGTATAAAAATTGTCACAATATAATCTGTACAATCGCGAATAATGTTTTTAAATTAATGTGTCATCTCGATTAGTTAAGCTAATTCATCCACAAATATAGATTTTCTGAAGACTCCCACTATGGCGCCAGATACCAGATCCATTTTCCACAAAAGTATTTCTTTTCGTTAATGGATTATGTACTTATGTATACATATCTAATTTTACTAGATTTGGATTTGATTGTCTCGCAACCAAACTTGACAACGGATGACGGAAAATTGTTCCAAAAAACATTAACATTACACCCTGTCGGACAAGAAAAAGAAGATACGAATTTTTTAAAATTCCGACTCTTGTGCCACCTAGCGGAGTATAGTGTACAAGTTTGTCTTAGTTCATTTAGCCGTTTGTCGTTGAAGTTATGTAAAACGGAATTTTACTACTTCATGAGATTGGATCGTTTCCTGCTATGGATCAAAATATCCAGCTCAGTCCTTGTAGACTCTTGCTCCAATATAAGTCATTTAAAAGACAACCCCTTGATCGAGAGCCAACCGATAAGCCTTCAAAAACATTAATCGAAAGTTCCATCCATCTTCACAAGAGGAGGAATTCTAGCCCAAATGGAGACGTAGGAGCGAAAAAAAATTAATTTTCAATGGTAATATTTAGCGATTTGAAACTTACATTTTGTGTGATTAGAATTGATGGGACTACAAAACTTTCATAATAAAAAAGTTTGTCAATAAAAAAAAATTTGTTAAGATTTTTATTGGCTTTAAAACTAATTGTAATTCACAATTTTATTGTGTTTGCGGCCAGTTTGTGGAAGATTTTATTTGGAAAAAAACCGGGTTGGTTTGTTTAAAGAAGATGGAATAAACACAACAGTCCACTCGGCAAGCGTAGCACGGCATGTAGCGTATTGGCTCTGTTACACCGAGGTCCTTGGTTCAAGGCCTGGGAAAGTGGTGACGAAGAATAAAGATATTTAATTAAATAAAAATGAAATCTGATGAGGAAATGTGACGATTTCCGAAATAGTACTATAACTTCTACCATTAAAAAACTATCGTTTTTTTTTTCAAATAAAATCTTTCACAAACTGGCTTCAAGCTCATATAATATAATTGTGAATTATTATTTAAAAACAAAATTAATAAATTATGATGAAACGTTTTTAAAATTAGAAAATCAAGAAGTTTGCAACACTTGTTTAAATGGTTGTAGATTGAATCCAAGATAAATAAAAAAAAAATTTTTCATGAAAAACATAATAAATATTTTAAAATAAATCAGGGCACGCAAAGTTTAGTCACCCACTGTATGTTTACTTACTAAATTTGTTCTCTGCCGAAACCAAATGTATTCAACACTAACCACTTTTCCTTAGACTCTCTTAAGGTTCTAACTTTTCAATCGTATTTGATTTATGCCAACACTGAAGCTGTTATTAAATATCGATTACGAAATTGAAACATCCACTACTAAAACACATCAAATCACCGTCAAACAACACTTTTACTCTTATTTTAATTGACGATTTTAGTCTAGCAATTTGACACTCCGTCCAAACTTGTTAGTGCTACAGATTACGGACAATCACTATGCATTGTGTGAACGTGTTTTTAACACTTAAGCGTTAAAGTATTTGCATTTGCATGAGAGGCGATTAGAATGAAAATGGGTCAAAAAGTTGATTGCCACGCCACGCTAGTTAAAGTGATAGCGATGATGGTGTTGCTATTGCTGCTAACTGTTGCTGTTGATGATGTTGACAATGAAACGGACAGTCATGGCGGACCGTGGGCATAGTCCGCTGTTTGTGATAAACGATTGGGTGGACTTGGTAATCTTTAATGTATGAATATACATACATATGTACGTGTAGGTGGTTACAGGAGTGCAAAGCAGATTACTATTGGCTTGCTATCCTTGAACAAAAAGCAAAAAAGAAAAGTAGTAAGCTTTAATGCGCAGCTAAAAAGCTTTTAAGCGCAAATTTATGTGGAAATATAAATTTCTAGCTTGTGTAGTATTTGTTGTTGTACTTTTGCTGCTTGTGGCGACGAAGCATTATGCAAAAATATTTGCATATTTGCACTCAGCGCCGGGCACATTGCACCTTTTCAATGCTGCAACTGTAAAGACGTGCGTGATGTTGCAAAAACTGAAAGTTAACAAATCTCTTGGTGCTCGACATGAGCTTGGTCGTTTAGGAAGGTAAGTGAAAATAAAAAAATAACAAAATGAAAAAAGTTGGAAAAAAGTAGCGCGCGAAAGTAGAGTAAGTGCTAAGAGAGGAAAACACGAAAACGCTCGCTTTGCATGCATTTTAAGGCACTGTTTTCGTAATGAATAAATATTAAAAAAAAAAAGTTGAATATTTCTAAGTTGGCGTGAGTTGCGCGTTTAGGGGAGCTAGCTTGTCACATGTTCTCTGCATTCATGAACGTCAACTCAGTGTGATATTTAAAAATGCATTCTTTTTTTGTAGCCACAAAAGCGTTCTAAACAATGTTAACGGCTGCTTGAGTAATAAAAAGGTGAAACAAGTGTGAAAATATGCTATACTTGTATTTAAAATGCAAATAAAAGTGAGGACATTTATGTGTTTGTTTTCGACGAGGCTTCTAGAACTCAAAAGAAAAGCGCGGAATGGCTAAAGTGGTCAGGAATGTGGCGCAAACATGTTTGCAACAAATAATTTTTTATTTTTATTTTTTGCTGGCTTGTAATTTCAACATATGGTCTTCTTGTGTAGTTTACAACCTGCTAAGCTTAACGACAATAATCTAGCTTAACGACCATATCTAAAAAATTTGAAAAATGCTTTGGTACTCTGATCGAAGGTTGTTTAAATATAGTTAATACTGGCTTTATAAAAGATTAAAGAAAATATTTTTTAATATTTGAAATATTATTGAGTTCGAGGAGAGTTTATGAAATATTTTATTTGGAAAATAGAACAATAGTTTAAGTGGTAGCCACTATTATAGCCGCTATTTCGGAGATAACCACATCTTATCATCAGACTACATGCTGCGCTACGCTTGCCAAGTGGACTCTTGTGGTTCTTCCATCTCCCTTAAGCAAATCAAATAAAAAAAATAAGAAAATAATTATTACAAAAAATTATGCGAATATTGTAGTGAAAGTGAAAACAGAACCATTTTCATTGTAAGTCACAGTATGTATGTACTTACATACTCGTACATCAACGCATTTATAATGCTCTAAAAAAGTTTTATTTTTAAAAGATTTGATAGAAAATAATATTTGAAAAATATTATTAATAGTAACTCTAGTGAAAATAAGCGCTTCAACATTTGCAAAATTTTGTAAAGTCGGCACAAATAAAAAAAGAAAAAAATGTCTATTCTTTGAGTAGAGAACTTATACATAGATCAAAAGTTAGTGCAAAGAAATAAACATTCAACGAAGCTACTCTGAGCACTTTTTTAATATTTCTTGATTTTCTGAAAAAGAAAGGAAGTAGTAAAAAAATTGTCTTGGTTTTTAATAAAGAGAAACTGAAACCAAGAAATTCAGCAATTTTTCGGATTTAACTTTTTGGTTGTATGTCGGAAGCTGCATGAATTTTCTCACACTAAATATTTTCAAAAAATATGGCTGCAAAAATACATAGTTAACATTAAAAAATTGCTAATTGAGTTTCGGAAATTATTATTAAATGTAGAAACTGCTCTGAGAAATTAATAAATATTTTCTCAGATAACATGATGCAGCAAATTGAGCTTGAATTTTGTGAGAAAACAAAATTAAATGCTTTTTTTTATTTGAATAACAATTCACAAGAAAATTTCGATCATTGCTACACATATACTAACAGTACATTTTGAAGAAGATGTGCAACACCTCGACATAAAAATATCTCAAAAATCATCAGAAGTATGGACAAAATGAACTTGTATATTAAACATTTAATGGGAAGTGAAAAGCTCAAGTTTCAGCATGAATGACATACATATGTTATATATGCATACAAACTTAATAAAGTTGTGAATATGAATTTCATTTGCGTAAATGTAGGAAAATTTTATTGTATTTTTTTATATTTATTATGCAATTTAATGTACTGTTGCATTCGTAAATATTTATAATGCGTAAGCAACTGCGTATTAAACTAAATGTACATACTATTAATCAAGCCGTACACTTACACTTGAAAAATTTGTTTCTACAACATCTTGGCCCTGTTTGTTTTATTGTGTTTGAGCATTTGAAGGTGTTTACTTAAATTAGTCGAAAGTGGTTTGGTTAATTAACTCACTAACGCAAGTACTCTTGTGACATTAAGAAACTCATATTAAATATATATACATATGTCAATGTATTTTTGTGCAAATATACATATGTATGTATGTAAAAGCTTAAATACATTTTTGGTACGCGAGGGCGTATTAGTGACGGGGGTTTATTATAGTAGTGTGTGCCGATTTTTTATTGGAATTACGTTGCTTAAAAAAAGTAAAAATTTTTTTTCAACTGGATCACACTTACTTTGATAAACGAATTATTGTTCTAAAATAATGCAATTTAGGCAAGTTTTAATTGGGGATCAGCCTAGCGTTTCATTTTTTTTTCATTTCATTTCATTTATTGCCAAAAATTAGTACAATAAGATCTATGATCTTTTATAGTACAACAAATCATAGGTAAATTTAGAATAATAAATAAATAAAGGTATAATAGTTATTAAAGCTAAGTTTTTAAAAATATACTACAGAAAATTATAAATAAAGAAGTGAATTACATTTTGAGCAGAAAGTAGGAATTAGATAGCGAAACTCATAATAATACAATACATTTATTTATTTTATTTTAACGAAAGTACATATATAAGACATTCTTGAAGTTGCTTTTATTCAGACTACTGCGAATGTGCATTGGAATAGAGTTCCACGTACGAATGGCATTGACAAAGAATAGCCGTGCGGATGATAGATAATTATAACTCGGTACTATCAAGTCATTAATTCGAGCTGACTTAGGAAAAATAAGCTTGTCGTAAAGATAGCTCGGTTCCTTATACATAATAAGTCGCCAGAGAAAAATACAGTTTCTGGCTTTCAAATAATCGGTAATTTCACAGCCTAATAAACGCGATCTCCAGCCGGATATGTGATCAAATTTTGCTAACCCGAACACATAGCGTGTTACATGATTGAATACTACATTAATTTTATGAGCAGAGTGAGAATTTAATTTACTGTAAACTAGTTCAGGGTAGCAGATGATCGGCATTATTAATTGTAAAGCAAGTTTTCTACGAACAGGGACCGGTGTAAAGGTTGCAGACATTCGTAAATTTCTTAAAATATTGTACACTTTGCCAACTATCGAGTTAACATGATCATCACACGTTAAGCCCGTGTTAATAACGAACCCGAGATTAGTTACTTTTGACACAAGTTTAAGACCCTTGTCGGCAATATATAGAGGCGGTATATTTAAAAAATTTATTCGTTTTTTAGTTATAGGTAGCACATACGATTTATCGCTGTTTAGACATAGCTCGTTTCTCCTCGCCCATGCAGATATTAATTTTAAGTCGTTATTAAACTTTGTACAGAGATAACCAGTTTCCTCATAAGTTCCAGATAGATATAGTTGAATGTCATCAGCATATGCATGTATATGTACATGCTGGCATGCATAAAATATGTCATTTATAAAGAGACTGAATAATAACGGACCCAAGATAGATCCTTGGGGTACACCAGCTAACAATGGTTTTAGACCAGAGATCTGAGAGCCAACCCTGACACATTGGGTTCTACCCGCTAAGTAGCTCCGCATAAAACGCGTTGCGGAATCGCCGAATCCAAAGTAGTTTTTTAGCTTTATGCAGAGTATGTCATGATTAACAGAGTCAAAAGCTTTTGAAAAGTCAAGTAGGCATAACAAAGTCAGTTGGTTTTTGTCAAAAGGAGTTCTGATGTCATCTAGAATTTTCAGGATAGCCGTGGAACAGTTATGCTTTGCTCTGAATCCCGACTGATACGGAGACAGCAGTTTAAATTTGTCAATGTGGTCATGAATTTGTTCAGACATCAGCATCTCAAGGACTTTGGAGAGTGCGGGTAAAATGCTGATCGGCCGAAAATCACCGGGACTACATGCAGACTTGTTTTTGGCAATTGGTTGCACCGTGGCAACTTTCCACGCATCAGGAAAGCAAGAAGTTGTTATACTATGATTGATGACATGAGTGAGAGTAGGCAATATGTACGGTGCAATAATTTTTACAAATTTAATTGGTATACTATCCGCTCCGATTGCATTCGACCTAATCTTATTGACACACATAACTACATCACATTCCGACACAGTATGAAACTCAAAGACTTGACAAACGGACGCTACGGAACAGGGTATAAAACAAGTATTGGCACAAGATGGAGTAGCACGACTGACAAAAGCATCATTAAGGTCTTCAGGTGTAAGGGAACAATGGGAACTGTCACTAACATGTACACGAAGATTTTTTAAGTTGCGCCACAAAACATGATTTGGGAGCGAGGTGTCCAACATTTTCCTATAGTATCTACATTTCTCTCTCTTTATAATGGCCGTGGTTTCATTTCGGACAAGCTTATATGCATGCCAGTTGTTCTCGGTGCGGTTCTTTTTCCTTTTTTAAAAAAGTTTAAAGGACAACAAATATATTAAATATTATATATTCTATATTGTATATTGTATATTCTGTATTCTATATTCTATATGCTATATTCTATATTCTTTTTCTATATTCTAAATTCCACTTTCTATATTATTTTTTCTATATTACATATTACATATTCTATATTCTATATTATATTCAATGTCTAGTTTTAGAATACTAACGAAGATCTTTTCGCAGCGATAAATTGTTTATTTCGTTTCACTTTTCGTACCGCAGTTAAGGCGCTACCAAAACAAACTCATCCATTTTTAATACACATATATTTTTTAAGCTTAAAATTGGCGCTGCTTTACTCTAATACTTTATTGAAGGTTGTTGGCAGCTGTTCGGAAAGAGTTATCTGTTTTGTGGCTGTGTTGCTTTTCAACAGCTGCTTCTTGGCAAAAATTGGTTTCCTATGATTTCTTAAGCATTAAATTTTGATGGTTTATTTATATTAAAACATTTTCTAAATGTTGTAGTTTTTTTTTATTTTCGTATGGAAGCTGCCGCACAAAACTTAAGTGCAGTTGCCGCTGCAGCTGGTTGGCCATGCATCATTCATGGAGTATAAAAAAAAAACCTTTAAAAATAAACTTTCTTGTCATTTCTCTATCTCTTTGCGTGAGGGTGTATGTACATATATGAAATTTGGCAATGTTTCGTTTGGTGGTTAGAGTT
Source organism: Philophylla caesio (assembly GCA_963971545.1). Lineage (NCBI taxonomy): Eukaryota > Metazoa > Arthropoda > Insecta > Diptera > Tephritidae > Philophylla > Philophylla caesio. The sequence goes on along the minus strand of OZ020606.1, from coordinate 93,680,555 downwards.
AAGTTGTGGAATTTTTTGGATTACAGCAATAGTTTGGTATATAACTGAGAGTATACGCTTAAGCGAACTCAAAACTTGAACAGAAGAAAAACGCTTCTACTAGTTTTTGTTTGGTGTTGTTTCATGGATGCAGTGCATGGGAAAATTATTATTGCGCCACACATTTGTCACTTACCAACAAAACTTTTTTGAAATTGTTTTATTACAATGTTCACTGATGTTGGAAGAAATTTGCAATTTAAGAAAATATTGATTCGACTAGGAGTGGAAAGTGTCTATAAAAAGATGAATCAGTATTTAATTTAGGCAACAAATAGGAGAATGCTCATATTAATTGAACTTTCGTAATGCTAGAGAAATTACCACATTTTTTAATACGAGGGTTGCATTTTATATTTTGCGCTTTCGCACCACTACATGTGATTAGCTGTAATTAGATATTTTTATCGTAAAGTTTGTTATTTTTTGGCATAAACTTGCATATAACGTTTTCACTTACGTGTTTTATTTGTGTTTATTTATAGTGAGTTTAAAAATTCATATTGCCTAAAAATGGAATTAACCCGTGAACATTTTCATGCGATGATTTACTACTATTTTCGACGTGGATTATCGAGACAGGAGTGCATCAATCAACTTACTTCTACTATTGGTGTTGAATCACCACACTTAGCCACTGTGAAACGATGGTACAACGAGTTCCTACGTGGCCGCCAATCTTTGCAGGACGAGTTTCGTGAAGGCCGTCCAAAAACGAGATAGAGGCATCCTTGGCCATTAGTGGGACCAGCATATATTCAATATTGCATGAACATTGTGTCGTAAAGAAGATTTGTTCTCGATGGATACCGCAAAACAATTGCCCAAAAAAGGACCCGTGTCGATTGGTGTAAAGAAATGTTGAAGAAATTTAGCCGCGGTGGTTCATAGCATGTCTATAACATCGTAACAGGTGACGAATCTTGGATCTATGCATATGAGCCGGAAACAAAGCAGCAATCGATTGTATGGGTGTTCCAAGACGAGCCTAATCCAACAAAATTTGTTCGCGCAAGAAGCACCTCAAAGCAAATGGTCGCCTGTTTTTTCGGAAAATCTGGTCATGTTGCAACTGTTCCACTAGATAAACTTAAAACGGTAAATTCTGAGTGGTATACGCATACTAAAACGTTTGGTTATTAGAATGCTAGTTTTCTTTAATTTTATAATTTTAACTTTGGGTGGATTTGTCATATTACTGTTTCACTTTAGTTAAATATATATATGTTAATTAAGAGTTGAATCAAGATTTGATAAGTAAGTCAAAGGAAGTTAATCCAAATAAGTCTTATAAAGTGCTTATGACAAGTAAATGTATTTATTTTGAAAAGGTGAAATATACGCCTACATCAATCTCACTTAAACTTACCACACTTAAAATCAGTGCACTTGACCTCACCACACCTAAACTCACCACACCGAGCTCACCACACGATAATTCACCACATCGAACTCACTAAATTGTCATTAACTCAAGCCATAAGTAAAATTGATTAATTTAAATTAAAAGTGGATCAACTTTTCAAAAATTAATCGAGCGTGTGTAATTACCATAACTTGGCTACCTCGTTTTTTTTTTATAAACTTTATAAGCAATTTTAAAAGTTCAACTGCTACGCAATACAATCGTCCATGACCTTTAAACTAAGAAGCCGCTAAGTGCCGTTTTATAAAAGCAAAGTTTTGTTTAAATAATTAAAATGTATGAATATGAATGTATGCTTGAGTGTATTCGGAGAATTTTTATTCGAGATTAAATCTTACAACCACATAAGGACTACTTATGTATATATAAATATATGCATCCACTTTTGCACCGAAAAAAAAACTATTAATGCATGATTAATTTATTACGTTAAGCAATTGTTGCCTCGTCACGCTATCAGAATGTATGACATGCCACATATGTGGCATGAAGTCATTAATACACACACAAGTGACTTTCGCCTAATATGTTATTACAAGAACTTGCGTGATTATTAAGTGACCGTTGTAACAACAAATTCCTTGCCTTACAATAATAAAGTATATTTAATTAAAGACCTTCGCTCAAGCCCGCATCACAAATTGCTGTCATTTCATGTGTTTTGCCTGAATTCACGTTGAATTTCGAGATATTTCACCACCACAAAATTTGACTGCCTTTTGTGTGTGCAGAATTATCTCAATGTAAAACCTGTCATACAAAAAAAGTGAAAAAAGAAGAAATAAAATCATCAAAAAAAAAATATTTCGCACTCTGAAATTATGCTAACTCATTGTTTTGGTTTCCTTTGCCACCAACATCCGTTCCTTCAGCCAGCCATTATCCTTTCGTGCCGTCGCCGCAAACACATAACTGGAGGCGGAAAATGGTAGCAAAGGCATCAACCCGCATCAACCATTGTTTTACCGCAGCTGCAAGCATTTTTGGTTGTGCCACAAAAAAATTCATAATAATCTAGAGTAAAAACAAAAGCATTCATTTTTAAGCAGCCAAGCCTTTGTTTTAGCCGGCTGATTGTTGGCAGCTTACATTTTTTCTTTATAATAATAATAATGATTTGGCGCTTCCACTACATAGCTCAGTGTTTGGCCGAGCTTCTCCTACCATTTGTGGTGTGCGTCTTTATATTATACCACAAATGGAGGGACCTACAGTTTTGTGCCGATTCTGAACGGCAGATTTATTTAATGAGAAGCTTTTTCATGGCAGAAATACCCTCGGAGGTTTGCCATTGCCTGCCGAGGGGTGACCGCTGTTAGAAAAAACTTTTTCTATTATTAAGATTTTGCTTGCCCTGAATGAGATTCGAACCTCGAACCCATATCGAGTTATAGCACGCACAGCTACCAACTCGACCACTTTTTTCTTTTTGCATACCCCTAAATAGGAACATACATACATACACATTCAGAAATAATTTTACCAGCAAAAAGTGAGTGTAAATTCAAACAACTGACAGCATTTCTTTTATTTTATTTTCAATCTTTTTCAATACATTCAAGAATAAGTAAAAAAAAAACGAAATACGAATTATATTCAGCTTTGGACTTTTTTGTTTTTGTTTTACACTTTCTTTTTTCTTTTTTCTTTTTTTGCTCGCGTAGCTCAAAGTTCATTCGCTTTGTTTAATGGCGTAAAAAGGTGTGCTACGTATAAATTTGCTGAAAAAGTGAAAATTCATAACGCTTGTTTATCTCTGTGAACATTTTTAATTTAAATATTTTATGAATTTAAAGAAAAAGATTTTTCTAAAGACATACAAACAAAACTTACAATTTACCTAACCATAAACTGACGTACCTTTTATATTAAAAAAGTTAGGAATGACAGATTTTTAAGCAGAGCAAAAAAATGAAATGCTAATTGCTGACAAAGCGTACCATTCAAAAAGGAAAGTTTTTTTTTATGAAATTATCGGATAGAAAAATAAATAAATGTTTATTTAATATACTTACATATGTACTCGTGTAACTAAGTCAATTCGAAAAAAGTGTAAGTTATTTAAAACCAATTATACATTAAGTAAGTAGACGACTTAAGAGAACTTGCTAGAATTTTCAATCAAATCTCATTCTCGTGTAGTAAAGGAACTACGGGGGAACGAGAATCCAATTGCATTATATTCTTTTGGTTAGGCCCACTTTTCTTACGATGACCAAGTGTTCATAGATTTAAGTCTCCCGTATGACATTTGGTCTACCATAAGCATTAGAAAGATGACGAGAAGAAGGCTTTTTGAAACATTCACCCTTGGTAGTAAACTAAAAGTGCTAACTTCCGATGTAGCTTAAATCTGTATTGTCCTCTGCACGGGGTAACCAGCAAGCTTTAAATTTCTCCGCCAATTTGTCGGCGATTTAAACCTTTCCAAAGCTCAACATGACCGCTATGGTCGTGTTTGTAGCGATGCGTGCTATAACTCGATATGCCGCTGACTTCGAGACTCGAATACCAGCCAAGGCAAGTAAAATCTAAATCATAGAAAAAGTGTTTTTCTAATAGCGGTCACCCCTTGGCAGGTAATCTCAATCCTCCGAGAGTACTTCTGCTTCTCATAAAAAAAATCTGTCGTTCGGAGTCGGCATAAAACTAAAGATCCCTCCATTTGCAGTACAACATAAGAGACGCACTTCACAGATGGTAGGAGAAGCTCGGCCAAACTCTGAGCTGGTATATAGTGTGAGCACCAAATTAAAAACAATAAAGCTCACCATCACTGAGTCTGGCCATAAAGAGTTATGAATTATTAAAAATTGTTTTGAAGAACGTGTCTTACTAACCCGTTGTTATTCTAAGCGATAGAAAAGCTAACGCTACTAGTGAACGCGACACAAAGAGACGTGTACATGGGCATTTCCTGCAATTTAGCTCAAAAGAAAGAGTGTACTAAAGCACAATCGGACACCTATGATTGCATTTTCGAGCTCTGAACGAAGCAAAAAGTTGCCCACATTCACAATGTCTTGCTAAAAATTATGATTTCTGATGACAACAATTGTTAGATGGTTGTTTGTAAATAACTTTTTGATGAAAGCGTTTGAAAGGAAATCATATGAGAGCTCCTAAGCATGGCTAATAACCACTCCAACAGACAGTCTCTAACAAATTTCATAATATGTTTAAAAACTTTTTGAGTAAAAAAAAAAACAAATGTGCGGTGAAAGCAAGTGAACGTTGCTCATTCAAAGAAATTAAAAGCATTCATATACATACATACAATAAATACATGTACAAACATACAAACATACTTACATTCACATACTCGTACAAGTATTTTGGATTAGTGTTAAATTTTTAGCCTTAACAAAGAAAGGCATGTTTTTGGTTTTGCTTCGAAAATGGTGTTAATTTTACTTCTTTTGCTTTCGTTCGTTTATCTTTTTCAAAAACTTTTACATAGGCGCCTAATGTGCAAAATTTGCTAATTAAAACCACTTCAAAATTAAACTTTGAAGGTGTAGTCGCGTAGTCACTTATAACACGAGCGATGTAAAAGCATGAAAAATCTGTCAATTAAAAGCAGTTAACTGAATGTGCTTGCAAGAAATTTATAAATACTTATACTCGTTTAGACGACTATGTAGCTACCCTATGGAACTTCAAGGGATCTCTGCCGAAGCGAGAAATTAAAAAGCAGAAATATTTTACACATTAAGTTGTCAAAAAGAAAAGAAAATTATTTACATATTTACTTTTAGAGAGCTTGATAAAGTCATTAAAAGTTTGATAACATGGTCGGGATTAAAGAGTTAGTTCGTAATTGTCTTGGGAAGAGACTCTGCAATTGTTGAAAATGAATAGAAACAATATTTTACCACAGAGTGTTGCGGTTCTCATCTCGTACGTCTCAGGGAAATAATTTTAAGAAAATATGTTTTTAGTTGACGGTATTTTTATTTAATGCGTATTTAAGCTGGTTTGAAAATTACGTTGCTAATTTACAATTAAAATAGAAGTACATTGATTTTTTTTTTTAATAAATAAAGTATCTAACATACAACACTCGTTCTCGGTCTGCGATTTCGATAATATAAATGGTGACCGCATTTTTGGATAATATGAGCTTCGCTTCTATAAGAATTTTTAACCCAAAAAAAAATACAATCAAACCCCATGGGTGCCGATTAAAACTGATTATTTTATATATTCGAGGTGAAGCTGGAATACTATGAGAAGAAGGCTAGAACTATAAAAGATTAGTTAATTACAGCAAAGAATGGAATGATCCTAAAATATGAAAAATTTCGATTGACCGATTATCTAATTTATGTAAGGCGTACAATCTTAAAATGCTAAGCGGTGAAGTCGCGAGACACAAATAAGTGCCATAGCTTACTAAATCTTCTTCTGGATATATGTAAGTCTTATTACACAAACGCTTGAAAGAAAAAAAGTAGATGCTATTATAGTTTTTAAAGATGTTTCGAAACTTAATAGAAAAGGCGGAAAAGAGAGAATCCGTTCTCAATTAGACGTGAAATTCATTTTGCAACGTATATAGTGAATAAAATTGCGAGGGAGCGTTAAACTAAGCAGATTCTTCAAGGAAATTATCTTCTTTTTCTCTGCTCTACACTAACGAGACATGTGGGCTGCCTTTCTTAAGTGACCTTTCTAAGGTAGCCGTTTAGTAAAATTTTGTAGTCGTGGTATCATAACGAGTCTTCATCATATCGATGTTTAAGAGTGACTCGCATTTATGAACCTTTAAGTTATTTAGATTACAGAGGTGAAACGTATATTTTTTGCCAGACTTCAACTTAACTTATTAAAAAATTACACATAATAAAGAGAATTCTTACTGGGTAAACGATTTCAAACCCAAATGTTACCATGTTTTGTAAATGTGTTTGTGCTTGTGTTGTAAATGGTACAAGTTTAAAACTGCTGACATGGCTACAAACAATTTTTTTAAATATATAAGCGAAATTCGCTAGCTCTATAAAGAAAAAGGAATGAAAGAAAAAAATCTGGCCTAAATGTCGCCTGTTTGGTGGCGTAGGGTGTCGGCAAAAGTCAACAGAAACTCACATAAAAATTATTTATTACCCAATGAGTTTATGAGAATGTGCATTTCTTGTTGGCGTCGATGTTACAGGCAATTACACTAATGAAAGTGAGGTAGTACTCATAATTGCCAAACGTGGTAGTTTTTTAAACAAAATTAGTACGTTCTGCGTCGGCGATGTCATTGCAACATTTTCTTGCTAAGAATTTTTTTTTTCAGGCCAGAGGTAATATTAACAAGTAAGAAAATCGAGATGTATTTTTGTATGGGTGGTGGCCATAATTTCATAAAAAACCCATTTCTTTGTTTCAAATCGCTGCTAGTATTAAACTTTACTCAATTTGTTCCTATAAATATACTCGTAAATTTCCGTTATATGGAAGTTGGGCGTCCTTATGGTCCGATTTCAAAAATTATTGATATGTTCACCAAATTTTGTGACGATACCTTACATCGTTATTGAGATGTCTACAGACGTTTTTTTATAAGTGGGCGTGGTAACGCCCATTTTTTAAAATTTCATAAAATTCTAGTTTCTCAATAAACTATTGCTCTAATTATCAAATTTTAATTAACATGTTCCAATAGATAAAGAAAAAACGAAATTTTTGCATTTTTCAAAATTTCCGTTATATGGGAGGTGAGCGTGGTTATGATCCGATTTCAAAAATTTTCTACGATAATAATGGCGATATCAAGGAAAATATGTCCACCAATTTTGTGACGATAACTAATACTGTTATTGAGATAAAGAAACTTTTTCATAAGTGGGCGTGGCAACGCCCATTTTTTAAAATTTCATAAACACCTAATTTCTTAGTTCAAATTCGCTCCAAATACCAAATTTCACTCAATTTGCTGTAATAGATACCGAAAAAACGGAGTTTTGCATTTTTCAAAAACTTTCGTTATCTACATATATGGGAGGTGGGCGTGGTTTTTAACCGATCTTAACCATTTCCAATACCAACCTGCCCTGTCCAAAGAGCAATTTATGTACCAAATTTCATTGAAATATCTCAAGTTTATTCAAGTTATTGTAACCACAGATGGACGGACAGACAGTCAGGGCTAAATCGATTCCTCTTTTCATTCTGATCATTTTAGTATACATATATATGTCTTTATCTCGATTATTTTTTTGCTGTTACAAACAACCGTTATGCGAACAAAGTTTTAATACCCTTGTGTACAAGTACGCATATTTTTCATAGGAATTTTGAAAGAAAATGAGAAATTCCGCTTGCTAAGAAATTTATAATTTTTGTGCTAATATCAGCTTCAAATAATATACGTATTTATAATTTTATGATATCTTCCATATCACTATAGTTACTGTCTTTTTAAAATAAATAGTTTCTAATTAAAAAATGTATATTTAAACAACATGTTTTTAGCTTTTGATGAAGCCTAATTGTTGCGAGTGGCAACCCTTGGAAATTTCAATAAACGGTGGATGTACTTAACGCAAGCAAACCTTGAATATTTTATTTTTGTTTTTGACATATTCTAGCCTTACAGAATAAGTAAAGCTATGCGGTCACATTATTTAAAGATGACACAATGTTGATCATCCATTTTTGCTCCTTTAATTATCTTAACAATTACCTGTACAGTCTTTCTTCTCCCCTTGATGACATCAGGATCGTTGGTTATATGCTCTTCGATTAGAAAACGTAATTTATCAAAAACTTTATTTTTGAATTTGCTTAAATATGTTTCGTGATTCTCATTATCTGGATCAATTCCGCGCTCATTCGATTTGCCGGCGACACTGGTAAGAGGATATAAAGAAAGAAAATATGAAAATAATGTTTAATGCAAATAGGTTCTGTGTGAACATATAAATTGGTGTGGTGTGCTTTGGTAAAAACCAGCAAAACTGCTTCCTGCTCGTGCTCGGGACTATTTCAGGTTAATTTATTTCGGCCGCTGTGGTCGAGTGGGTAGCGGTGCGTACTATAACCCGCTATGCTGCTGAGTTCGAAATTGGAATCTCAGTCAGGGCAAGTAAAATCTAAATCATAGAAAAAGTTTTTTTCTAATAACGGTCACCCCTCGGCAGGCAATGGCAAACCTCCAAGGGTATTTCTGCCATTAAAAAGATTCTCATAAAATACTTAGATCTGCCGTTCGGAGTCGGCACAAAACTGTAGGTCCCTCCAATTGTGGTAGGAGAAGCTCGGCCAAACACTGAGCTACACAGTGTAAGCGCCAAATTATTATTATTATTATTTCAGAATCATTTTAGAACACATTCTAAACTATTTCCAACCGTTTCAGCTATATGTATATAAGGATAATTTTGGGACCAGTTATCGACCTTATCGAAAAAGTTCGGGACTATTTTCGGTTACTTCCAGGACAAGTTGACAGTGTATTTCAGGTATTGGTTCTTGATTATTTAAATTATTTCAGATCTTTTTTATGGACGTTCAGGCCCTACGAGGGGGGGTTTTGTCGGTGGTGATTCCCCCCGGGCCCGGAGTTTTCGAAGGGGTCCGGATTTTTGTTTTTATAGAAATGTTTTTTTTATTTTATTTTTGTACGGACAAAAAAATTTCCTCAATATGTAAGGAGATTGATGAGAAGAAAAATTAGGAAATATTATAAAGAAAAGATTTTATTACACCCGGGGCTCAGATTGTAATCATTTTGGTACCGTTTCGGTACGAGCTTGGGGCTAATTTAGAATCGTTTCCAGTTCTGTAAAGGATAATTTCGTGGGTATTTCAGTACCATTTTAGAACCTACTCAGAACAATTTCAATACCGTTTCTGTTTTATTTAAGATCCGAAACTAGGTTCGGGCCGTGTGAGACTTATCCAAGACAAGTTCGGGTTCAAAGTATATTTCTGATGCATTTTGGTCTCTTTACAGGTTGTTACATCACTAGATTGTGATAATGTCGGCAACGTTTCGTGACTTTTTACGTAGTACTTAAGGAAATTTTTTAGTTTAACTATTCCCGAAGTGTTCCAGAAAAAGTTATGAATTGCGCACAACAAAATGAATAAAATGAAATGAAAGCATGATTTTATTCCAACGCAGATATTTACGCATCAAATCCCTTGAGTACTTGATACTCAGGCCATATTTAATTGAGTCAAAAAACTAAAATTTTTTAAATAATAAATATCTGTGTAGTAGGGCTGAATAAAAATGTCTGGATCTATTTCATAATATATTTATTATTCGCAGAATATTTTCTTCCTGTACAAATCAAACCAAACAAGTAAACTAAAGTCTTAGATCTGTTTGATATTAATATATTCCCCTTTTTGAACTTACACCAGTGTTGTATAGTTGTCAGAGGATAGATTCATAGTGAGTTCATCCTTCATTTTGCGTAGCCGTTCCCCTGCCTCCGCATTTTTAGTAGTCAGTTGTGAAGACCATTCACGAAATACAGCCAAAATTTTGTCATTGGAAAGTTCTATTTTGTGAAAAAGGCGAGATAAATTTGATTTTTTAAACAAATGTAAGTATAAAAAATATGTTGAAGTAATAAGACCTCACTAGAATATACTGTTGAAGGAAATATTATTGATAAAGTGATTTTTGAGATAAACATATAATAAATGAGCAGGTGGTATCACGCTGCTTTTTCAAAAAAATATGTTTAGTTGTCTAATTGCACTAAGTGTAAGAAAATTTTTTTAAGCTCAATTAGAAAATGAAATTTGAACAAGCGATTTATTTTTTAACATTTTTTATTAAAAAAATTGCGCTCGAAAAAACTTAGAACAACTGTTTTAAGCAAGTGGATTGTTTTTGCTTTTAGGTTTTTGTGCTTCAGGAGCCTGCTCGAAAATATTTAAGCATAATAAAATATGTTTTCGGTGTTAATCAAATACGCAAAAATTAGTGGGCTCACTCCTTTTCTGAGCCCGACATTGGTTACAAACTGAAAATGCAACTATTTTTGAATTGAAGCTATTTCTAAATTTTTGTGTTTTATTTTGGAAAAGAGAAAGGATTAAGTAGATAAAGTCTACTGCTAGTATTTCACAATTATGTAAGTATTCACCACCAAGACATTATCTAAAATCTTAACATTTAAGTGTTTCATATTAAATTCTTAAAATATGTTAAAGTAAAATCATTCAACGAAAGAAATTGTTAATTACAGACGATTTAAACAGTGTTTCAGCTCCAATAAATGTTCATACGTTATTTCAGAGTGTTAAAACAAAAAAGTTTATTAAGTTAATTTCCACTTACCCAACGCCCTTTGCACTTCTCGCTCGAGTTGTGTTTCTCTCAGCTTTTGCGCTCGCCTTATGAAGTCTTCCGGCTGTGATTTTATTGAATTTATATTTTGTTTAATGCTTTGTAGGCAACGCTCGATGGTATCACGCAGCTGCAAATACTCTGAATGCCATTTTTCAAGCAGCATGGAACTGCAAGGAAGATAAGGATGAGAATTTGTTAAATGAAGTTTAATTTTTTTTTTGGTATTATGCTTGCACATACAGGGCCGCTTAGAGGGTGGGGGGAGACCCCGGGCCCGGGTTTTTGAAGGGACCCGGTAATTTGGAATGCTCAAAAAAGTTTTAACAATTTTTTAAAATAAAAAACGCGTTGATTACAGGCGAATTTTTGTAATATCACCAGTGTTTGGTGCGTAACAAATTCATAGCGAATGTGACAAATTCGTCCGAATTGAATTCAGTTCCTCCAAAGAGCGTGTTTCAGGACTTGGCACTCTTTGTATGGAAGCACCTTTAGCAAGACAGTTGGATTTTAATACAATTATACAACAATTTGCATGCCAGAAAGCAAGAAGCGCTCACCTGCAAAATAAAAAATTACCAAAAATTACTTTTAGTCAAAATGTAGACAATATTTTGGATTTTTCATCAAAAATAAAACATGAGAAGAAGGATATTTACACTCGACTTCCATACTTTAATGCGCTCAGCAGATTAATTCATTATTCTACACTCATTAATTTCGCTATGACTTATTATTCATGGACAAATTTATGGAATAAAGGTTAGTTATCGCATAAACATTTGAATATATATTATCGGTTGACAGCTTTAATAAAATAAAACGTTTCATTGTTGTATATTGGCCCAAAGGCTTTCAGTCCCGGGCCCGGATTTTCTCTCGGCGGCCCTGTGTACATATGTGCGCATTTACATACAATATGTAAAAAAAATTATGTGAATTTGAAGCCATGAATGTAGAATACTTAAAACTATTTTAAATATAAAGAATTAATCATCTTTTTTCAATAAAAAAAAAATATTAACTTTATATTTTTTCGTTTAAAAGCAAACAAAAAGAAAATTTCAAATCCGATAAATGTCATTCAAAAACCCAGCGATGGGGAACTTTGGGTTGTCGCGTAAAATAAAATTTGCAGAATCTCTGTCCGTCAATCTGTTACTAATGTTCAACTTTTGACTAAGAAAAAGTGCAAGTTACTCTCTCTTAGACTTTTTTCGCCATTTAAGCCTGCAAAGTCTTTATGATTCTGGAACACAACTATATATTGTGTACGTTTCCAGCCACAACAACAAAAAACGAAAGTAATTTTTCAAACATAGTTCGAAAATTGTTCGAGAAATATTACGAGTTAAAGCTGACCGAACGGATGTGTAATAATTTGTATTCAACGTGATCGACTCGTACTTGATGAAACTGATTGAAGCAGTTAGGTAGAGAATCTCTGAGTTATGTATGATTCACCTCCAATGGATAATTCTGGATCCAAACCAAATATTTTTTCTATGTTAAAAATAATTTTCAGTATTTGCGTTCAATAGTTTAACTTTTAATGAAATATTTTACAATTGTCTTTCGAAAGACTCCAAATAATCTTTGCTAGAATTGCTCTCTAAAAAATTATAGTAAGAATGATAAGTACGAGTATATTTAGCGTTCACTACCTCATCTCTGCTGCATAGCATTTGTCCTCCTATCTGCTATAATTTTGTTATTTCCCTAACACTTGAAGAACGAACACAAGAAGTAATTTACAACTTTCTAAACAAAATATTTGCGCAAAATAATGCTTTGCTGTTGAAAAGGGTGAAAGTCAGGAAATCTCTGCGTCAGAATATATGAAGCAGTTAAAACTTTTTATATATTTCGAAAAGAGTAAAAAAAAATGGACATAAGGTTAGTCAAAAATATGTTTTTTTTTCACATAAAAATCTTCCATAAACTGGCCTCGAGCTCCATAAAATTGTCAATTGGTAAAAGGTAATGACGAAATTTAGATGCTCTCTTCCCCGAGGAATGTTTTATATGAATAAAACAAAACCATCATTTTCTTTTTCTAGCTCAAAGCGCTCAAAGTCTTCCATGTTATTTAAGCTAGTATTAGAAAAAAAAAATTTTGGGTACAAATGGCTTCGAAAAAATTAAACCAATATTTTTCAAGTCAGTGTCTCTTCCAAATACATAAAAACCAATATCCATTTGTTAATTTAAACATTGCAATATGTATGTACATAGAACATTCCTAGGTAAGGAAAGTATTAAAACTCCAACTTTAATTATTTTAGCGACCCTAATATACTCACATACTTATGCATTTATGTAGTAGTAGTAGTTTAGTTTAGTAGCATTGGCAACAAAGTTTCCATCTAAATTTAGTAAAATTTCAAAGTTTATGCAATGTTTATTAAATCTATACATACTTAAGTTGTAAACATGGAAGCTAAGGAAAATATCTTGACATTGGCAATAAGTAAAGAAAAGAGGGGAGAAGCGTGATAAAGGAATAGGTTTAAAGCTTCAAATGTCTGCAAATTATCTTGCAGTGTGAACGAACAAATATTGCTGAACAAAATTACATTCCACTCTCAGTCATTGTAATGAAAGCATTAAGTCAGTCACTACGCGCGCCGGCCAAAGAAAATGACTCGAAGGCAGTGGCAAGAATGTAATGGTTGCAGAATTTACTAACTAAAGTCTTACAGTCATTTAGTTACTTGCTTGCATTTTCAACTTCAATACAAATGCCGAGCTGCTTGATTAGAAGTCCCGCCAGCGTTGCAGTACAAACTTAGATACTGGGATGGGTGGATAGCAGAGAGATAAGAGTTGCTTTGAAAGAATGCGCTGATGTAGAGCATTTGAAACGGCGACGAACAGAACGGGGTTGCTTGTTTTGAGGGAAGATAAAGTTTCCGTAAAATTAAGTTTCCTTGCTTTAATGAGTGTTTGTTTTAGAAGTTTTTCCTATTTAACATCAATATACATATGTATGTACATAATTGTTTCTAGCAAGCAATTTCTTTTTATTTCGTTTATGTTATCGAATAAAATAAGAACATTCGAACAAAAATTAAAAACGCTTTCTTGGCTTTTATGGGAATTATTGTAGGATTCGCGATAAGACTGAGCATTTTTGCGCACGGGGTATAAATTCCTTATTTTTGTTGCTTTAAACCTCAAAATAAAAATAAAAAATAGTTCTGAATTTGCTTTTATGTACATATAAAAAGTTGAAAAATTTAACTTAACAAAAATACATACAAATTTTACAATAATTAAAATAATTTATTAACAGATACCGATCATCCATTAAGAATTCATTCTTACAATAGACATTTTAAAATAGACTCCAAATGTTTAAAAATGAACAGTTTTACTATTCCTGTCATGTTCCGTAGAAGTTTCTGTTATTAACTCCCAAATATAGTCCACCATCATGCTTTCAGTATACTGACTTAGGTAACGTCTCTCAAATTCTATTATATCTTGATGAAAGCGTTCACCGAATAAGCTCCCATATTAGCTTTAAATTTAACTAAACGAGAATGTAACTTTTGCATCTTCAGAGACATTCTACATGCGATGATGGAGAAATTCGTAATCATGTCAGTGATCAGCTCGTCATAATTCTTAGCCCTATGGTTTCTAAGGAAACCATGCACTACTGCCTTAAAACTGTTCTAGACTATTTTCTCCTCATTGCTAAGTAACTTCGTTTAAATATCACAATCCATAATTTATTTATTTGAGGGCCTACAAAGATTCCAGATTTTCATGTCGTTTTCTTTGAATTGATATTCAAACATCAGGATTCAGTAAATTCCATTGTTTGCAATTCGCAAATCTTTAAATTTGTACTTAAATCATACATTTTCTCTCTCACTTTAATAAATTAGCCGCAAATATAGCGAGTCAGGGTCTCGTTTATAACTTCTCCAAGACATTTCCCCTGTCTAACTTGGTTTTGGGACATACCGTTTTCGGCGTTGTACCATCTTCCATGTTTTGTACGTTCTGAGTAATTAGTGTTGGTTGTGCTATATTTATTGCAGTCCATTGACTTCCAGGTATTGGATTTAGTTTTGCGAAATGTTTGCGAGCTTGGTGTTTCAAGCCTTTCGTCTGAATAAAACTCTGTTGAGTGAATTTTTATTCTTTGGTTCTCTTCGGGGTTCCTTTATGCAGGTAGAAGTCGGTAATTTTAGTTTTGTGCAACATTTTGTTTTGGTTCTGTATGTTGTTGTCTGTCTTTTTATCTATGCTATTGTCCTGTCCTTTGTATACCAATTTAAGCGGTTCGAATATTGCGTCGGAGTCGGTATGTGTTTGCTCGTTTATAAATCATACATATATAAAATCAAAAATGGTCAAACCGCTTAAAAAGCAAATATTTTCGAGTTGTAATCGTCATTTCCTATATAAATGTACATTCATTTAACAAAATTTCATAAAAATTTCGAACTTATTGAAAAAAAGTTTTAGAATTTTGCTGAGTATGCAATTATTTGGCTTACACAAAAAAAATACAAGTAATCACTGAATTTTGACAATTTTTTTAAATAAAAGTTTCAACCATACAACGCAACACCACGATTATTTTTTATATGGAAGAAATTGCTAAGAGCGTCAGTAAAAAAAATGGCAAAAATCAGTGGTAATTATAAGGCAATGGAAACTTACATTTCGTGATAGTATTAGAATGAATGAATACCCTTAAAAATTAAAACTGTTTTAAGTTCGAAATAGAGATGAATTTTTGATTAACGTTTTTTTTAATTTTTTTTATAAAATTAAAAAATATTTTTTAAAAGTGTTTTTTACAACGTTAACGATTATTTTATTAAAATTTTATTTAATAATCAATATGTGTTTGTGCTATAATTTGTGAACGGAGTGTATATCCTGAACTAGTCTCGAACTGTTCACAAAACAATTGCAAACAAATCTCGAATTGATCCGGAACAAGTCCCGCCTAATAATTTTTTTCCTCACGATAGACTTTTATAATATAAGTCGCAAACAAAAAGTTCTTAAAGACATGCGAATAGTTATTTTGCTGATATTTATTAAGGAAAGTCCTATTATATAATCCGCGAAATAATATTTACATATATATGACTCAAAGAAACTGCTTCTAACTTTAACAAGTAAGAAAAGTTAAATTCGGGCGAAACCGGTTTTTATATACCCTCGAGATGGGCAGTGCCCATAATTTCATTAAAAAACCGTTTCTTTGTTTCAAATCGCTGCAAGTATTATACTTTACTCAATTTCTTCCAATAAATACTGAAAAACGAAGTTTTTTGCATTTTTCCAAATTTCCTTTATATAGAAGTTGGGCGTGGTTATGGTCCGATTTCGAAACTTTTTATCGATGAATACACCGATATTGAGGAAAACTTGGTCACTAAATTTTGTGACGATACCTTACACCGTTATTGAGATACAGACATTTTTTCCTAAGTGAGCGTGGCAACGCCCATTTTTCAAAATTTCATAAATACTAAATTTCTTAGTTTAAAATCGTTTCAAATACCGAATTTCACTCAATTTATGTTAAAGATATCAAAAAAATGAAGCTTTTGCATTTTCCAAAATTTCCGTTGTATGGGAGGTGAGCGTGGTTATGATCCGATTTCAAAAATTTTCTACGATAATAATGGCGATATCAAGGAAAATATGTTCACTAAATTTTGTGACGGTAACTAATACTGTTATTGAGATACAGAAAATTTGTTTTTTTATAAATAATTATTTTTATCCCTTGCTATGAGTACGAAACGCCGCGATTTTTTAATCAAATTAATGTCATTAATTAAGGTAAGATTACACTGTCGAATCTGACGTTCATTTAGAGGCAAGTGAATGAAGATAAGATTGCAGAATGTCGAAAAAAACACCGTTTATTCAGCACGCTTCTATAGTAAAAATGCAAGATGAAATTTTCTGTTCATCATTTTTAAGTCATTTATGGTAATACACCCAATGCTTTAACTCCAACTGACTGCTTTAATAGCGAATATTTAAAATTGGGCCATGAAAGTAAATGGTCAGTCAAAAAAAAAGGGAAACAAGAAAAAATGTACAGATAATCGAGCTTTTATTGCTTTATAAATGCTTAATCGGAATTTTATTGCATGCTCGTGCAGTCACGCAATGCCACCGCATTTGGCAAATACGAGTATGAAAAAAAAAACACAATAACAATTCCATTAAACGAACACATGTGCAAGGGCAGAAATTATTGTGTATTTATTGTATTTCATAAAATTCCACTTTGACTATGCAATTAAGCCAACATCACTCACCGATAGTCCTGCTTAAGCACATATTGGCTGTGGGAGTTTACAACTAAATCTTCACCATCACTGCTGCCGCTCTTGACATTTCCAATGCCTGTTGCTCCCTTGGCGTACCATTTTTGTAGTAATTTTCGCTCATCCTCGCTCGTGTGTGCGTGTTCTAGTACGGCTGTGTAAATATCCTCGTCGATGTGCGTTGGCAATGGCATGGGACCGATGTTATCGCCTATAAGCGTCTGCAAATACAATCCAGCAGTTAAAGTGATAAGTTGCAAATTGATTTCTGCGTTTTTTTTTCTGTTTTATTTACATACACAAAAATATATTTTCGTTTTTTTTCGTTAATAAAAATACTCACCAGAAAAAACACACTTTTCGAGTTATTGTAGCATGTTTCGATTTCGTGTAGATAATCTTGTAGAATATAGGGATCCTGTTCGACTTGCATAATGTGCAAAGGCCCTGTGCCAAAGTGCATGTCGACCATTTCGATCTGTAATTGTAGTTATAATGGAAATTGTAATTGATCGCGTCATGGTAATTGAAACGGTATTTATATTGGTAATTGTAGCGGTAATTGTAATTGAATTAATTCTTTAAATTATGCCTTCGTTTATGATTGCGATATTATTTGTAACTGAAGTAAATATAAGTTATAATTGTGTAATTGGTATAATAATTGATAACGCTATGCTTATTTCACTGCTAATTTTAATGTGATAGTAATTTAGTTTGATAATTTAATTTGTAATTTCGTATGAAATTGCTTCTTTAGTTTGTGTTGGAAACGTTCTTGTTATCATTATTGTAATTATATTGGAAATTTCAATTGTACTACAAATTTTTATTGCATTGAAATGGCATGTGCTAGGTTATTAAATTCGCATGATTCAATTATTAAAGGTTAGGTTAATAATGACATTCGAATTTTGACACTCCCCTATGTATAAATGGTTATTTTACAAAGTATGTAAAACGGGTTAGAATTTGTTTCCCTCTCTTGAAAAGTAAATAATTAGTTGTAAAATGTTTTTGATTTTTTTAATTAGAAATTTCGCACATACAATTTTAGTTAACAAATACAATAACTGTGTTTACAAAATATAATTATGTACTAATATTTTAAAATTTGTAACCTGCGTAACAATTTTTAATTTATTTGACCAATTAACTAAACGGTTTTATGGGAAAAGGCGATTGATCATAAAACATTTTCATAAAATATTTACACATCTATTAGACTTAGGATTATTCTTAATATTATGATGAGCCCAGGATGGTGAAAGGAAATAAACAGTAAGTGATTTTATGTACTTGATTTACTTCTGGATGTTTTTTCTTATACAAAAATCTAGATTATCATATTTGTAAGGAAACCACAATAATTCGCAATTTAAGGAAGATAATGTTAATAAAGGCATGTTCTGAAAATCGTACGATGTTGAACTTAAGTCGCCGAGTTTCTTGTCTGAAACTGTTCTTATCTCTGCGAACAGCTGATTATTGCTTGTCAAGTAAAATTGTAAATACCTAAATACAATTAATTGACAAAAAATCTAAAGAATTTTCGAAATATGGAATTTGATTGCAGAAGTGTTGAAGACAGTGACTTAGAGTACGAGGAAGTAATAAAAGTTATTCTATTAAGAGAACTAAAGTAATTTTAATTGTACGATGAGAAAGATTTTCACGACTGATTTTATTTCAATAATGCTTGGATTGTCATTAAATTGATAATATCGATTTAAATCATAAGACTATCAGGTATGTGTATCCTTTATTATTTCCAAAGAAACCAAGGATGCATTTCAACGTTAAATTTAACCGTTCCGAGATGTTTTCTCTTGTTTCGGTTGAAACATTTCAAAATATTATCGTTAAAGCAATTATCATAATAAATTTCATTACGTTTTTAACCGAAACGAAATGCTGGCGTTAACGTTAAAACGTTAAGAAAAACGTTAAGAAAAACGCTGGAGATTCACTCGTCGCAAACAGAAGCGCAAACAGGCGCAAACAGAAGCGCTGCATACTTTTAGGCACATTAAAATTAACGAAAACGGAAATTTTATAACGGTGCAACATTAACGATTTGATTTGGTTTGGACCAAAGAACATAAATGTATAAGAATGGACAACACGTTATTATTAGCAACGAGTGAATCTCCAGGGGCGTGCTTTCTTACTCTAGCCAATCAAAAAATTCAATTGAGCAAAAGAGAAAGCATGCCCCTGGAGATTCACTCGTTGCTAATAATAACGTGTTGTCCATTCTTATACATTTATGTTCTTTGGTTTTGATAACATGGCGCCGAAACGCAACAAACTCATTTCGTTAAGTTAATTTTGCTCGTTAACAAAACAAAATGGTATCGTTTCGGTTGTTGAGCAGCCCTGAAAGAAACATAAACTGGAGAGTATGTTTTTATTAACATTTCGATAAAGTTACGTTCCACGAGCCATAATATATGAGTTTACGTCACGGCCAATAGCATTGTTGAGAGAAAATTCATAAAACTTCGAAAAAGAGAAAAAAAGACAGTCAGATAAAATTAAGTTTGCCCCTAGATTACCCACCAAGTCAATCTAATTCGGAGCGAAATTGCTTCTTCTCTTTGTATTTTCAAATTTGTTTGAATTAAATAAATAAATTTCTGTAATATTTGAACTTGAAAATACTTTTTTAATTAACCGCACACAAATCTATTTAAATGAGTTTTTTTTTATTTGCATACATTTCAAATATGAAAAAAACAGAGCAAATTCTTGTGGTGCTACCATATTTCTGAATAAAATATTTTCCATACTTAAGTCTCCATTGTGAAATGCAAATGTGTGCAAAATCTTAAACTGGTCTTAGCAAAGATTTGTTCTTAAGTTCGACTTAAGATTGGATTGTAAAACCGGCCCTAAGTATTTTACCTTCAAACTGCAAAAGATGCATAATTTTTGTAATGGAAATCATTCTAGTATCATAACAGTGACATTTTAAACGCAGCATCTTCGAAAGTACTTATGCCTATGTTTTTTAGTAATTAGGAGTTGTAATTGTAATGTTAATTGTTATTGATTTTCTTTTTGTTCACTTAAATAAACTTAAACATTGTATATATAATTGTATATGTTATTGTTATGGCATTGCAAATGGTTTTAACTACAATTGTAATTATGATCGTAATTTTATTGTGGTTATTGTAGTCAAAATTGCAATACAAATTTCAATGGTATTGTTAATTGCAATTTCAAATTTTTGTAATTACAATTTTAACTACATTTTTAATGGTATTCGGTATTCATTTGTAACTGCAATTGTATAAGTAGTTGAGGCTGAATCGTTATTGTTTTAGCATTTGTAATTTTAATAGTAATTGTTTCCATAGCCTGATAAAATTCACCTCAACTTGTCGATCATCATAGATGGATTGAAGCTCCGGTCCAACTAGTTCCAAAAGCATGCGACGCTCCTGGCAAAATTCTAGAAATACAAAACAAAGAATTACAAACACGAAAGATAAAATTAGTAAGCGTATAAAGTAATAAATGAAAGCGTTAAGAACGTAAACATGAAACGAGGAAAACAATGCAAACACAATAAATACGTTTTCTTTCCTACAAACATATATTACATACATATTTTCTGTTTATTAAATTGAGCAAACAATGGCCAAATGAGTTTATACCAATATAATGAAAGCACGAAATAACGGACAGTAGATTAAAACGTAGTTAATGACAGGTCAAAAGCGATTATCCAGATAAAATAAACTAAACACAAACAAAATAACAAATGTTTAACTACGTGTATTTACCCTCTTTTAAGCTGGACACATAAACCTTGATTAGCAGCGGTTTGGGTAGGCGGGTATTTTTGCTCGTTATGCCCCGCAGAGCGCTTAGCACGCCCTCGTCAATTGGTACAGCCATGCTGCCGGCCGCGGTGGCTGGTAAGTGTGATTATTTGAGAAGATAAGCAGCGTTTCCACAGTGTGTACTTCGTAATGACCAGTGTGGTAGCGGTTATTAGGTACTTTTTTTTTCAATATTTTTACCACCGTACTGCTGCTCTTATTATACCAAGTGTTGGCTGTGAATTATTTCAGCAGTTTTAATATCGTTTTTATTGGTGGCGAAATATTCAAAATCTCTTTTTATTTTTTATATACTCTTACATACGTACAAATTGTATATATTGTTCGAGGATTTTATGCTATTAAATTGTTTTTTGTTGTCATAACCTGTAATTCTATTCGATTAGATTGTCTATTCAACAGATGATGCTGCCATTGATACTTTGCACAAACTCCAACGTAAGCAAGAACTTCTGCTTTGTTTATCTTTTGGCTTGTTTCCTCTTATTCATCAACGTCCTTATTTAAATATTTAAAACCAGGCTTTTTAGTATTTGTGAGTGCATAGCTTTTTCACTGTCGTAATAGCTCTGGCTATATTGCTTAGTACAGTAGAGCATAATATTTTTATTTTATTTTGAATTGTTGAGTTTCAGTCATTGAGATCAATAATTTTTCTCCAGCATCCGTAACAGAGAATCATTTTGCTGCGCAAATTTTCACTGACTGTACAGACCTAGAAATAAAAACACGAAATAATTGAAATATAAAAATTATGTTTCAAAAAAGTGCAAATTCATATAATAACATATATGTATGTATGTACATATGTACGAGTATGCATGTAAATTGTGGTGGTCAAAAAAATAGCAAAAAAATGATAAATTTTGTCGATTTCAACTTACATCTAATAATTTATTTAAAATATAGTTCGCTCTTTAACGGCAACCGAGTAAATTAAACTTTAAAAGCTGGTAGAAAGTTCAAAAAAATTTAATTATTCAAGATAGTAAATAACTGTCATATATCGGAATAGAATTTTTATACAATGGAGCGCAAGTTTAAAGTGTTTAAAAATGACCGCTGTTTTTTTGAGAATTCTTTTTCCACGCTTAACAATGAACTCCATTTAGAAAACGATCTGTTCGATCAATGGAAAAAATAAAGAAGTCTGATAAAAAGATGAGGTGATTTACTTTTACCCCAGTTTTTGTTCATTTGGCCTCGACTACCATGACAGTTTTCGAAAAAATTGATTTTGTTCATGGATTTTATTGAAGAAAATGTAAAGTACGCTTCATCCAACAGCTGGATGTCTTATATAAATGGACGCTACGTTTTTATCGACTTTTGATAGTACGAATAGAAACTGCCTATACGACGCATTTTCCATATTTGGGATCCCCAGAAAAGTAATCCCTCATTTTTTTTATTTAATTTAATTTATTTATTATATTATATATATTTAAATTTGTGGCCATTGTATTATATTTGTCATTGCTAATTTTATATCCAATATTTTAATATGGGCTATTTTTTTTAATTTTCGATATTATTATTATTTGAAACTTTTTGAAGAATAATTTCTTTAGAACCAACGAAGAAGAAAAGTCTTTAAGAAAATATGCGGGAAAAAGCTATGTAAATCGTGATAATTTTATAATCAAAACTGCACTTTTTATTAAAATAAAATCGGCACCTTTCATAAAATACGTCTGCGGCTCACTGCTTTTTACATCTTTATTGTTTTTGCACTGTATTCATATTATATTTATCACTTTTACTAAGGCAATAATTTTTGTTTATTGTCATTGTCATCGCCATCGCCATCGCATGTTTTCATTGTTTTTATTATTTAAAATATCTCAATGACTTTTTATAATTTTATCGTTACTATTGCCACTGTCGTTATCGATATCGTTACGAGTTTCGTGACCTTTTGTACAAAAAATTCAAATATAAGCCATAAAATATACGCGTTGCTATTAGTTTTTATGCCTAAATAAGCTTTGTGTAATGAATCGACACTCTTCATACATGGAGGGACCTACTGTTTATTGCCGACTCCGAACGGCAGATGTATTTTATGAGAAGCTTTTTCATGGCAGAAATACCCTCGGAGGTTTGCCATTGCCTGTCGAGGGGTGACCGCTATTAGAAAAAACTTTTTCTGTTATTAAGATTTCGCTTGCTCTGACTGAGATTCGAACCTAGAACTCACCGGCATATCAAGTTATAGCACGCACCGCTACCAACTCGACCACAGCGGCCACTGATGGCATTGCCTATAATAACTTATAATAACTTATTCAAAAAATTTATGTACCACTTAAATTTCAATTGCCGTACTTAATGGAATTTTACTACTTAAATTACATTGCCAATAAATTCATTAAAGGCGAAGGTGTTCGAATTTAAACACAAAAGGGACCGCACACATTCCTCACACATGCTCCAAAACTGAGCGAGTGTCCACAACGTCGAACGGTTAACTAGTATGGGTTGATGAGAAAAATACCTCAGCAGACACTCTACTGGCACACTTTACATTTTTTTGTTGTGCTCGTTTTTTTTGTTGTTGCGTTTTTTCTTTGGCTATACTCTCCATTGTTATTTCATCCCCGGAACAATGTCGTTGACATCAATCGATGGCAATTACTTCCGCTCCGATGGGATGAATTGAATTGTTCTAGTATGTTCATGTTGCAAAGGTAGAAAGAGACATACATATATACATACACACACATACACACATTCATACATACATAGGCTTGTACACATAAATGTATGCATATGCTTTACCAGACAGCAGCTTGAAAATTTCTGCATTTTTATTCATACATACATATGTACAATATACATATGCAAGTATGAATACCATCGACCTACTATATACAAATGTGTATACATACATAGCATACATATGTACGAGTACATACACATGCATTCACTATACATTGTTGAGCGTATGCAGACGGCGAGGTCATTTATTCATACGATATCCACTTTTATCCTAAAAAATGTACACATACCACCTATGTATGTATGTATGTACATACATATTGTTTTTAGTATGATTGGACGAGTGGCCAAAAGTACCACTCACATACATACATACACAAAAATACATATGTACATACCCTGCGGTGGATAGCTTAAACTAGTATGCGAAAATTCCAGTCCATGAACTGATATTAGCGGGGAATTCATACCAATGTGTCATGGACTATTATAAGTGCACCAGTTTTCCGTATATACTTGCTATAAACACTGGAGAGGCCCTAGTTTTATACGGACTAAAATTTAATTATTTCGCCGCAGTTAAAATCCGACCGTTCAGAATCTATTGAAAATCATTGTTAATGAATATAAATAAGAATAATTAAATACGAAAGAGATAAATTTTATAAAAAAAACAAATAATGCTTTCACATTCAGCTACATTCATAGAAAATTTAAATTGATCCTTGTTTCCTATATTTAGTGTGAATGTAAAAAAATGCTTTGTAAATGTAAAAAAAAAATACTAAGCTTGTTTACCAGAAGATGCGGCTGCAAGCGGGCGTCTCTCTTGGAGCAAGCGGCTCGCTATTTAAACGAATTCACAATTTTCACCCCCTGCAATGGGTAGTGCGCCGGGCTTGGAACCCGCCACGTAAAACAAATATCCAATGAAAAGACACACAAAGCCTCGGATGAGACCCCCCTTTTTTGATGACGACCACGGCAAATGTTGAAAGGAACACGATTTGAGAGCATGTACCTGGAATGTCCGGACCCTTAATATGGAAGGTGCCTCTGCCCGGCTGATTGATGTCCTCAACAGAGCAGAGGCTGACATCACCGCCATTCAAGAGAAGCGATGGACGGGGAAAGGGAAAAAAGCGATAGGCCCTTGTGACATCTACTACAGCTGCCATGTAAAGGAGCGCAAAGTCGGTGTCGGATTTGTGGTGGGAGAGAGACTGCGCCGTAAAGTACTGTTGCTCATTCCGGTGGACGAACGTCTCGCCACAATCCGCATCAAGGCGAGATTCTTCAACATCTCCCTGATTAGCAGCCACGCCCCGACGGAAGAGAAGGACGATGGGACCAAAGATCGCTTTTACGATCTCCTTGGCCGCACGTATGAGCGGTGCCCCCACTACGATATACAAATCATGCTGCTGGCGTACGCCGATGACATTGACTTCATCGGCCTTAACAACCACGCAGTTAGTTCTGCCTTCTCCAAACTGGATAGAGAAGCAAAGCGAATGGGTCTGGAGGTGAACGAGGGCAAGACGAAGTATTTTCTGTCATCAAATAGGCAGTTGGCACATTCACGACTGGGATCAAACATCCCTGTTGACAGTTATAACTTTGAAAAAGTAGAAGACTTCGTTTCCTTACAAACCAGCATTAACATCAATAATAATGCCAGCTTCGAAATCCAAAGTAGGATCACTTTTGCCAACAAGTTCTACTTCGGACTGAGTAGGCAACTGAGCAGTAAAGTCCTCTCTCGACGGACAAAAATAACGCTCTATAAGTCTCTCATTCTGCCCGTCCTAATGTATGGCGCAGAAGCATGGACGATGAAGATATCTGATGAGAAGGCCCTGAGAGTGTTCGTGAGAAAGATTCTCTAAAAGATTTATGGGCCTTTACGCCTTTGCGATGGCGAATACCGTAGAAGATGGAACGATGAGCTGTACGAGCTTTATAACGACATAAATATAGATATAAGATCCAGCGGCTCCTCTGCGTTGGAAAGACCAAGTGGAAAAATAATTGGCTATACTGGGATTTCCAATTGGCGCCAGCTAGCAAGAGATAGGGACAGCTGCCGTGCTTTGTTGACCTCGGCCAAAATCGCTTAAGTAGGTAAGTAAGTTATATTCAATACAAATTAAGTTAATAAAAGCTGTTTTTTTTTCTTTAAGCTACTTATTTTTTTGGCAAACAAAATCTTTTATACATTTTGAAACCGATAATTCAGGATAATATTTTAACTTTTCTTTAATAGCAATTGTTTATCGTCAAAGCGAGAAAATTACAAAACTGAAAAGAAACCAAAAATTGCTTTTGCACGCGCGTATGAAAAGGAAAAGATTTGACTTTGCTTTAATTAATTAAATTTAAAAAAGTTTTTAAAACAGTAATATGAAAACAAAAAAAGGTTCAAACTCACGACATTTTATGTGGTATTGCACATGCAAGATTCTTATTATGTACTTATCTTTCAGACAAGAGAGAATTATCGTAATTGGAAAATGAGAAAAATAACAAAAAAATATTCCGACAAACTGATAACTTCTCATTTTTAAAGTCAGTTTAAAATAAAAATTGGTAAAAAAATATATAAATTTAAAAATTAATGTTTAGAATAAAAAAAATTAAATGAAAGTTTCGAACACACGATTCCACATGTGGTAGCAGCAGCGCGAGCTAGAATACAGCTATAAAACTAAAATTTGTTTGATAGGTTGGGGAGCTTGTACAAGTAGGACAGTGCCATATAAAAAATACCAGTTACTAACATCATAAAAGTATGGAAACTGGTTGCATTCTCGTTACCAACAAGTAGATTTCCTTGCACGGTACAAACATATATGTGTTAGTGTGTTCATGGATGCTTGTGTGGGTAGATGTGGTGCATGCAAGCGTTGAACAAACATTAATACGAATATAACTTGGCTTGAAAAGAAAATAATCCTATTGAGTGGACCTGAAGTGCTACTTTGTGCTTGTGACATATGCCACATGCCACATACCACATACCACAAGTGAGTACATTCATTTTGCTTGTTACACAAAGAGCTTGAGGCGGCTATGGTAATTACAATACCCGAATTAAAGGTAAGTGAATTGTGAACAATTTAAGTGTAAGGAGTACAAAGAGAATTAGACAAAATTCATGCTTTGGGATTATTTTTAAGAAAAAAATTGAGATTAATAAGCAGTTGAATTCGAAATGTCGATACTTGTTTGGTGCAAAGTTTTCTTGAGCGTTTTTTTTAGAGCTTTTTCAAGCTTTAAGCACGACTTGTTTTGTTTTATAATAGGCGATATAAATTTACTATTCAAATGCTGAAACTAAATTGGGTAGGGGTGTGCCGCGTCAAGATATTTTTCTTTCAGACGGCACAGTGCGAAAAAACAAAAATATTTCGATATGTAAGAAAATCTTAAACCTAAATTTTTTCCTGCGACCCTTACATTTTCATATTTGATCCAAGATTTGATATTTCAAAAGATTGTCGTTAGATTCGATATCATCGACTCGGAGACCTCCAAACGCTAAGCTAAACAAAAATATGATTAAGGCCGGTAATGTTGTATCTCTGCAATTTCTACAAAAGAAACTTTTTGACCCAAAAAAGTTTGACTTTGAACACATTATTTGGAATCGTTGGTAGAAAATTAAATATTTCAAATAAATTTTTATGAAAACATCAACTTTAAATATGTTTTTTTGCATTTAAATATTTTATGAGAATAATTCCATACGGGTTTAATGGTGAGTAGTTTCGAACCAATTGACCCAATTATTCTAAAAAAGTCTGTGATCAGTCACGAAATAAACTCGAACTGGCCCGAAATAGCACTAAACTGGTATACCTCAAATAGTTCCGAAATTGTCCTTAAGTAGTGCTGAAATAGTCCCGAACAGGTTTTGAAATAGTTCTGAAGTCCCGAAAACGTTCTGAACAGGTCACGAAAGTGCCTCGAATAGTTCTGAAATGCTCCTAGACTAGCCGAAGGTCCAATTTAGTCCCAAATAGCCTTGAACTAATCCATGAATGAAAATTTGTGCACACTTGGAACAGTACGACCACTCTTATCTAGTTGTTTTTAATAATCCCTAAAGTGAATGGCTTCTTGTAACTCTCGGGGACATGAGAAAAATGCTCATACTACCGCTTCCAAAGTGGTGCAAAGCCATCAACAATTTTAAGAAATATAAAATACTCAAGTAACAATTAAAAAAGTTGCTGCTGGGTAAATGCAAATTTTACTAATATTAGGAGCTAAGTGATTCAGGCATGCACCCATCGCAATATTATTGCAAACTTTTGAAAATAAGGTGTTATCGATAATAAAATTAGATACATATATCTAATGCCTGATGAAACCAAATGTCTGCATTTCCAAGGAATACCCACTTTGATTGATTTCCAACTAAGAAATATTCACAAACACTTTATTCGAGTTGCAACGACAATATATTGTTTGACACCGTTGGCATTCTAAATATTTAAAAAGCAATTACCTTATCTGTTGCATTGAAAATATACTTAGGACACTATTCATCAAATATGAACAAAAACAACAAAAAATTAAAGTCAATCAACGATTATTTAATATGAAATGCTCTAGACATAAATTGAACCGATTGCTGGAAATGAATACCTGTTATGCATTGGCGGTAGCCGAATAGCAATTTGATGTGAATACATGAAATATCTGTGCAAAATCCAAACAGGAGCACTCACGTTTATACTCGTACTCATGTATGTAAGTATACATGTTTATATCGGCATACTATGCACATACATACAGAGATATGTACATATGTACCCTGTCGGAAGTCAAAGTACATTAAAAGCAATTTAAAAAGTACTTTTTTTCTAACCACAAGTGGTTTAAATTCATTATATTTTCTTGTCATCAACTAACTTTTATAACAAATCAATTATCAAGCAAGTCAATTATCCGACTCTGCATTTGCTTTCAACCAGTTTCAAATATATTTGAAAGAAAGAACATTAAAATTACTTTTTTTGCAACTGCAATAAAATTTATGTATTTATTTCCAGCTACTTTAAAACTGCTTTTTTTACAACTATTTTTAACTCGATTCGTTTTTAAACTTCTTTATTTTATACCTACTCTTTTCTAACTTTTTAAAAACGCATTTTAAGCAGGAATTTCGTTAATTTTTAACGTAAGTTTACACGTTTTAAATAAAATTTAATTTAGTTTTTTCTGCATACATACTTCGTAAAAACATTGTTTTTTTTACCGCCTGAATGGCCTTGCGAGTAAATTCCTCGGGGTCACGATTTTCGATACAAAAGGCATCTATGTATCTTTAAAATGATAAAGAAAAATTCGAAATATTTTAAGAATCACGCATTTTATGGGCTCGCCCACTGTCTTACTTTTCAAAAGCGGCTAGACATTAGCAAATTAGCAAAAGCTTTTAATATTTTTTTCCGTGAGTTTAAGGTTGAAACTCATTACAACGTCATTGGACAAAAGAGCGAAAACCATCTCTTTAGGTTTTCCTTTCATTAGGCACTTCATTCCATTAAGATATGGAATATATGGGAAAAAGCTTTGAATAGATATTTAGAATTTTATGAATATACTAGCTAACTCATTATTCTCACATAAATTGTCTTGTTTTCTTCGTAAATATTTTCGACAAGGGTTGTCAATTCGTCATTTGTTTTTATTGGAAATTGTAAGTGAATGACACCACAGCCTTCTGCTGTCGGATGAGAGTTTTTATGAGTACAGTGTATGTACATACATATATACTATACACATATGTTTCTCTTCACTACAAAAGTTTTTAAATTATTTTGAATTACGCTCATATAAATATACGAGTACGAAGAATTAAAGGCTCGCACGCTACATTTGTTTCAAAGCAGTTAATTTCCAACTACTTTAAAATTGGGTAATTTTTCAGACTGTCTGCTTTTTTCCGACGGGTATATACACGTTGGCATACGTTTGCATGTTTGTTTGTAACCGAATACCCCCGATTGGTTGAATGTCAGTTCAATTAACCTTATTATTCGTTAATTTCCGTTTAATTGGGAAAATAGTACGTCGGCAACTGCCAACAGTAAACCGAGTGACTGAATGACTGACGGTTTAAGGTGATGAGAGA
The DNA here is from genome assembly GCA_963971545.1 of Philophylla caesio. NCBI lineage: Eukaryota > Metazoa > Arthropoda > Insecta > Diptera > Tephritidae > Philophylla > Philophylla caesio. The sequence goes on along the minus strand of OZ020606.1, from coordinate 93,650,749 downwards.
CACCGCTTGTTGGTTACTTCACGACTATTAAGCCGAATAGAACGAACATATACGGGGCGGGGGCTAACGAAAATTCGCTTAGTTAAGCAGAAAAAAAACCAAAGAAGAAAATTTCTTAATATTCGAATTTTTGTATCTTCTCTACATTAATCGCCATTCATTTCAGTGAAAATCTTAAGCCTTTAGATCCACTTCACAAAATATTCTTCAAATTCTTGCTTTTTAAGCTTATCAAGTTCAGCATCAACGGCATCAATTATATCCGCGTTGCTGTTAAATATCTTTCCGCTCAAATTTCTTTTAATTTTGGAAATAACCAAAAGCCGCGGATCTAATATCTGACCCTTTTCCAAGTTAATAGCAGCTATGATTTTTAATCGGGTGAATTAAATTGAACTCATTACTTTTGTTGATGATTTTGCTTAGCTTTTACAGGTGGATTTGGTATTGTTGGGCTCCGTACGACTGTTGTTTGGTGTCCGGATCGTACTTATAGAACAAAATTTCGTCTCCAGCAACGACTTTACTATAATTGCAAGACTGTTCATCTCCGAATTTAATTATAAAAAATTAACCAAAATGCAATCGAGCCTTTTTTTGGGACTCATTAAAAGTTCATTGGATCCATCGAGCAAATAACTTCAAGTATCCCAGATGATAATTTAATATTCGCGATACAGCCATGTCATTCAAGGCCAATTCATCAGAAACCATTTCTTGTGCCAATCATGGATCTTCGTCAACTTTGGACTTCACCAGAGCCACAGTGACGTCATTAGTGGAATATTTTAGTCGACCTTTTTGTGGCTCGCCCTCTACAGAAAACTGTTCCATCTGGTATCTTTGGAACCACTTGGAAATAATTTGTAGAGACAGTGAAGTTGTTCCATCTACATTGTCGGAGTCATTGAACGCTAGCGCCGAAAACCGAAGAGAATCACATAGCGAATTTTTGTTTGCGTCGAAGGTGAAATTTCGTCTGATCTATCCGCAGATATTTTGCGTTTTCTAGTCTCCATTTTAACTTTTTTGTCTATAATTTAGAATGAAGTCTTGTTAAAAAATATCCTCAGATGTTTTGCGTTTTCTAGTCTCCATTTTAAATCTTTTTTCTATAATTTAGAATGAAGTCTGGTTAAAAAAAAAAATGTTGAGTCACCAACTAAGCGAAATTTTATTGGTCCCCTCCTTTGTATACTTAGTAAGTGTGTATGTGCGAGTACATGTAGGTATATTGGCGCCATATTTTCTACTTCAGTTAATTGCATCACATTCAGGATCCTGCCTTAATTAACACTGTCGAAATATTATTAAATACATGTGGTCGTCATCTCTAGGTTGATTATCTGAACAAGGTAGCATATTCAGTGATAGTAAATAGTAAATCGTAAATTAGCAAGGACTTCGGTTTATTCGCGCGTCTCCTACGTACGAAATGATTTAATTAGAATTGATGAAGCTACGTTAGCATAAAGTGGCCTAGGTGACTTTGAAAATTCTCATACAGAGTTTCGCGTAAACTTTGAAATTAAAAGCGGGTTGTTCGTTGTAAAATAATTCAGCTTAATAATTGGCTAAAAATTATCGCTGACGTTTTGGGAACATTTTTGTTCCGCAATCGCTTACATACATATAAGGTATGAACAAAATTTATTTTTAAATGGAATAAAAGTAAAAACCCTCTAAAAAATAAAAAAAAAACAATTCAACGAAAACCAAAAGTATCTTTGTCCATTTAAAGCTTGCTTTTGTACTAAGATGCAAAACGATATTAAGAAGCATACTCAAAAAATTTTAAGAAAACTTTAAACAAGTTTGTTTGCCAATATATATATATACATATGTATATATAAAAAGGCTAGTAAGTATAAAATGTTTGAAACCACTGCTCTTTCTTATAATAATAAAACTGTCTGAAATATTCTTTTTTATTGCCTTCATTGAAAAGTACAATTATATTTATAATTATTATTTTAAAATATATTCAAACATTCACGAATATTTTAAGTGCTAACAAAGTAGGAAATAACATTTTTAATTTAATTTAAACTAATTTTTTTTTTAAATTGTTTACACAGCTTAGGTACACTTTATTTCAAGTATATTGTTTTTTTCTAAGTAGAAATAACGAAAAAATAAATTAATTTTAACTAAGGATGGATGACAATACTATTGTTTCTTTAATTCATTTCATATGTAACATATTTTTAATACGTGACATCCAACCTTATTCGAGCCCTCTCAGTAGGAACAAACGGTAGATAAACCAAGAGCTTAGAACATTTTCTACATAGAAAACTTTATCAATTGCTTTACTGCCATTTCCAAGTAAATCGGATATAAAAATAAATGTTATTTTTTCGGCTCAAAACTTACAAATCATTTTATCAATTTTAGTCTTTCAGATTAGGTCCATTGAAACTGAGTTATATTAAAATTCAACAAGTGTTGCTTGTAGAAAATAAATACCTGCAACTTCTTATTTGCCTCAATAAATATGCAGATCAAAATGACAATTATGCGCTTACATATCTACATACATTCTTATGTTCTTAAATGCTTCTAATATTATAATCCGTTTTTGTTGCGTTAGTTGGAAATTTGTTATAATTGCTGTCACCAAAGTTTGAACATACTAGCAGTAATAAAAGAATGACAGGTATTTAATATGCCAACAGAATACAATGAAAATTATAAACATTCTAAATAAGCACAGGTCGCAACAGCCGCTTAATTAAGTTTGTAATATTATTATATTTTCGGCACTAATAAAGTTCCACAGACGACTTTTATTGATAACCAGTTTTTAAAGTGGAGGTTTGAACAAGAATCTAATGCTAGAAGTTATGTATATTTACCCATTAGGATATTACTTCAGCATAGAAGCCCACCTACCCTCCAGAAACTAGCTTTTAGGCCAGATTGTTTCAGTTGCTGAACCTACAAAATACAAACAGACCTTAAGCTACACAAATTGGTAGTCAATTATTACCTTAGGTAAGTTCCGCTCTAATATTACTGTCAGCGAAATCCAATCATCACCAATTCGTTTGCTTAGAGAGGACCGCGTTATACTATGTTTTCACGGCACATGATTCGCTCTCTCATTTTTAATTCGCTCTCTCATTCATAATTGACACCACAATCACGAACCAAATAAAATGATGAAATGGATTCAAACGTTGAGTTTGTGAAGTAAATAATTATATCGAAGACGTTGTTGGCTTCAACTAGAGTTAATGAAGTTGTAAAAGTGTGTATGTAAGTCACAGCAACAGCAACAGATAGCCAAATGAATCACGAATGTGTCGTGTAAACGGGTGATTCGCGATTAGTAATTCTAGTAGTGAAACACGCGATTCCCTTGCCGTGGAAATACTGTACGAGTATAATGCTGACATCACGTTTCGCTTCAGGTATCCGTATATACATATACATATAGTCACAGACATGCATTGTTATATATATTTTAATTAAATATCTCAAAGAGTTAAACACTTTAATTATAATTTTTTCCTAAAGAAATTGCAGTCACAAAACTATGGAGAATTTTCAAGCGCCCAGGTATGAACATCATTTTGCAATGGCTGACAATTGAGTCGATATCATAGTTTTCAACTTGTGCAAACAAATGCGTATATTTTTAACTACTCCCGCATACTCGCATCTATAATTTTCCCGCAATTATTTTGAAAATCATCATAACACGTATTTGATGCAATGCATTGAAAACTGTTAATACTACATACATAGGTAAAACTGCAGAGAAATCAAGAAGGCGAGAGTCACAAAATAACTAACAACAAAAGTGGATGAAAAATTGAATGAAAAAAAAGAAAACGAAAGTAATAAAAAACATTACCTTTGCATCGCCATTAGCGGCAATATCGAACTGAATACAATAAGCGTAAGCAAAAAAAAAAATAAAAAAAAAACAACCGCAGCAATTGTGTTATGGTAGCAAAGCAATCAACTATAGCGACTGCGAGTGTAAAAGCGGAAAGAAAGCGATAGAGAAAGCGAGATTAAAAGATGTGCTGCAAGTCTGTTGGATAAATGTGAATGCAATCTTCGGTTTCCTTCCGTTCACATTTATTTCCGGTGCATTTATACGACTGCTTGAGCGAATGAGTCTAAAAAAATTTGTTGAAAGCATCATTCACACAGTTGTTTCTACAACGCATGCATACAAATACAATACACGTGCATGTACGCGTGTGTGTACCTATGTACCATACATATATGTGTGCGCAAACATTCGTAAATAAATGTAAGTATGTATACGCGCGAATGCATTGAGACAAATAAATGCAGCAGAAATTCAGTTTGTACAAAGGCGCTGCAGCCAAACGCTGATCATCCGGTAGCTGAATGAGCACAGTGAAAAATAAATGATTTAACAATTTCAAGAATAAATAAAATTGTACACAACACTACGAGTTTTCTAAACTTGTAGTTCTTTAAAAATGGTAGACGTGCAAATTCACTGAAATATGTGAAAGAATTGTGTTGAATTTCTGTGCGATTCCTATTTATTTATTTACACACCAAAAGAACTTTAAATTTATGTTTACAAATAATTAAACATATTTTTTTCTATGTACATATGTAGTTGCTTAATAATTCGCAAATGAAAACTATGAAATAAATGGATGAAAGACACCTTAGTAAATTAAGGTGTAAGACGATGTCCCACTGTTAAAATTTCGATTTAACATGAATTTATTGCTTTTGTCTTTAAGTCGGAAGATTTGCGCCTTCCAACTCGGTAATCCTCTTAAGGAAATCTGTTCAATTCGAGTTCAAATTGAAATTTTAACATTTTTTTTGTGTAGTTCTGTATTTGCTTTTAACATTATTGTACTTAAGAGTAATTAAAAAGCTTTGTAAAACTAAAAACAGTCACTTCTGCAGTTATAATTGCTATTGCATTATTGGCCAAGCTCAAGTTAGGAGCCGATATTTATGTGAGTAGGAAAATACAACACTGTTCCACTTATTGTTTACTTAGAAGCAGAGTTCGATAGCCTCCGATGCTAGCACTGCGTTTAACTTAACTTTATGTAATAATTTTATTGTTATGTAAACTTTTATAAAATAAAATTAAACCCTTCTCTACTTTGAAAATGTTCCAAAATAACTCTTATTATTTGAGGTAAAAAAAAACGCAAAAGACAAAACAAGTGTTTTATTTTTTGTAGGTGAGTGCTTTGGCTGAGTCAGAAACATTATTTGTCCTATAATTTCTGTTACTGTTGGATTGGGACACTTATCGAGTGAGAAAAAAAAAGTGTTATTTGGTAACAGAAAAAATAATTACATTTGCTATTATGTGACTGGTATAATGTGCTTGTTATTATTGTAAGCTCTCAGTAAACGTATCATTTTAGATCACCCAAATGATATAATTGAAATGAAAAGTAGAGAAAATTCAAACAAATTTCTTAATAACTATTACAATGGGCGATACCTATTTATCAGGCAAGCATATAACCAACTTAAGACGACACTTGATACAAAAACATAGTGAATGTTTTGAAAAAGCGGTAAAAAATAACCACGAATGTTGTGAAGTGATTCAAACCAAAAAATTTAAGATTTCTTACGAAGTTGACAAAGATGACTTTATTTCTTTAATTCTAAAAATAGTAACAAAAGATGGCAGGCCATTTCTTCATTTAAACCTTGAAGAGTTTCGAGAAATTGTTGAACGAATTTATAATGTGCTATCGATGTTGCCCATTTCGTTTCATAACATTATTAACTACATTCGTGTTCGGCAAAAGTCTATAATCGAAGAAATAAAACGATTGGTCAAAGGTCAGTAAGTAGCGTTGAAAATTGTTGTAGCCACTCGAATGGAGCGGTAAATTTTAGGTGTAAATTTATAATTTATGTTCAATGGCTTTAAAAAATATTTAGTTTGTTTCTTAAGGCATTACATATTATCGTTCATTTGAAAGTACATACATATGTACTAATATGTAACCATGAAGAGAATTTATTTTATTTTTTGACTAAAACTAACTCGAAAATGTATTAAAATATAATTTCAAAATTCAAATTTCTTATACTAATTTATACATAAAATGCCAAATATTGGAAAAAATTACTTATTTTCAGTATATAATCATAATTCAATTATAAAAGGTTAGGTAAATAATGACATTCGAATTTTGACACTCCCTTATAAAGGGTTGTTTTACGAAGTATGGAAAACGGCATAGATTTTGTTATCCTTTCTTACAAAGTAAATAATAAGTAGTAGTGATTTTTTTAATTAAAAATTTCGAAGACATTTCATTTAAATTAAGAAATATGCACTTCTTGGCAGATATTTTTTTTTGAATTTTTACCTAGCGAATAAATTTTTAATCTATTTGTCGATTTAATGGTACATATAAGGAAAATATAAGTTATTTATTCGGTTAATTCCTTTTATTTATATACCATTGGTATCAGGATTATTCTTAATATTGTGATGAACCCCTGGACGGTGAAAGGACCAAAAAATGTATTCCGATAAATAGTAAGTGACTTTATGGAGTTAATGGAGTTGTAAGACAACCACAATAATTCCAAATTTTAGAAGATACTCAGCCAAAATCGCTTAGGCGGATAATGCGCCAATTAAGTAAGTAAGTTAGGTATTTATATATTAAAAGAAAAATAAATCAAACTTTCAAAGTTCTTACAAATTCTTATTTTTGTCATTTGAATGATTATTATGTCACTTAATTTTTAATTTCTTTAAACCTATTCCTTCTAGAAATTACAAAACTTTCCACTCTGTTACATTGAATTTGTATGAGCGTGAAAAGCATTCAATGAAAAAGCGTGTCATTTATACACACTTACATAAAATATTTACGAGACGGGGTCAATCTTGTAATCAGAAAAAATGCTGTCATTAAAATCCGGATTTAAACTTACTATTTACGCGCACATAAGAAACAAAAAGTGCTGCCTGTTAGTTTTTGGTATTAAAAAGTTTTGAGGTTACTACTATTATTATTTTTGAGAAGCAACATAGTTTGGATGCTAAGGGAGCCGTTTGACAAAAAAAGAGGGAGTTAGCTGTTTAGTTACCAAACCTTTAATAATTGAATCATGGTATATAATATCATATATTTTTCTGTTTTTCAATAACCAAAGTGTCTTTTTCTAATATAAATTTCAGTAGTTGAAAAATAACTCGCAGTAGAAAACACAAAATGTTCCTACAGATAGATTTTGTACGATGAGAAATTCGTTTTGCTTGATACTTTTGTGTTTGTGTCAGTAAAAAATACTTTGAAAATAAGTGGAGAGGGTTATTTTCGATCACTGTTTAGAAGAGACTTTGCCTTTTTCGTGTGGTAAAAAAATAAAAATTTTGCGGAAACTTGCATAAACAATTTCTTCAATAAAAATTAAAATACGCGGAAAAATTCGCCGTAATGAGAAAGACGCAAAAGCTATTCGCTCCTAAAAAAAAAAATCAAACTAAGCTTATTTAATCTAAGATTAACAGAGCTTACAATATCAGGTATTGTAAATTCAATTTAAATTACACATTATTTTTTACAGTATTCCATTCCACATCTGCTATTTTAATTTACTGTACGAGACGACTCCTTGGCGAAAGCAGCGGTATACAATTTTATTTCAGCTCAGCGGGGGTTGTGATAAGGTGGTCAGTACATGGCAATTGCATATACACTGCGCTACGGGAAATTACGAAATTTATAGTTGTATAAATGTAGAAGATTTTTCAATTTCCGTATCCGATTTAAAAATGCAACGACTAACGAGCGCCAGTAAAAGTGTGCGTGCCGCAATGTGACACACAACCCTGCAAACAATTGTGCGACTAATCTTTAAAGAGAGTATTTCAGGATTAGTCTCATTCGGGTACAATTGGTTATTAATTAGTCGCAAACAAGTCTCAAACGGGTAAAATTGTAGATTAGTCCTATATTCAACTTTTTCGGGTATAATAAATGATGCATTGGTATGCGGTGGCATGTAAGGAGAGCATTCGCTTAGCAACCCTCGGGACGCTGGTTCGATTCTAAGTCGAAGCAATGATTTTTATTTTTGTTTCTATAAATATACTGGTCTTCATTTATACCTATTCGAATATAGAAGGGGTCAATTATTTAGTCTCTTCATAGGACATGCTCGAACAAAAGGGAACAGTTCACTCCATATAAAGAGATCAGAAGTTGTATTAGTTGCATGTTCCCTTGCGACTGTTCCCAGACTCATCCTAGACTAATCGCATTTTTTGTAGATAACCTGCCGCACGCTGCTGCATGCCTGCCTGATTAAAATTGATCATCAAGCACCCACACGCATACATCCATACAAACTTTTCAAGCAGTATATTGAATGTAAAAAGATGCGCAGCAGTGGAATGTCAGCATATTAAATTTCTACCTTCATTTTTTTTCTTTTACAAATTTTATATTCTGATTGAGTTGCATACATGTGGATACATACATGGATAGATTAATTCTCGAATTAGAAAAAAATATGAGCGATTTACGAGCTAAATTGAAAATGATTCCGACACATGTCGAGTGCACTGTTGTGTTTTTTTCCATCTTCCTTATTTCCAAATAAATATCTTAGAAACTGGCCTCGAGCTCAATAAAATTGTGAATTATTACACTGGCCAACAAAAACCAAAAATTGTTTGTTTCCTGTAATTTTTTTTGTTTCTATATCAAACTTACACGTATTTTTTTAATATCGCAACAATTTTTCTCTAACAGCTGTTGTTTTTGAGTTACAGCCACATTTACACTGTTTACTTAAATTTGCGTATTTTATTGGACTATTTCAGTATTTTGTTGTTTATTTCGATATAGCTTCGTCAAGACGATGTTGTGTGCTTAATCCCAATTGTTTTTGCTATATTTGTTGTGAATATGTATTTGCAAAGTATCGAAAACCAATATCGGGCTTTGTAAAAACTGTGTATCATCAATTCTTGAAAAAAAATTGTTTAATAAGGACAAGCCATGGGCTCCTCATATTGTATGCCAGAAATGTATGGCATCTGAAAAATGAATAGCAGTAATTTTCGTAATGTGAAAATAAACGAAATTAACCCTGGAAATCGAATTAAGTGGTTCTGTGGACATCTGAATCTTGTGATGATCCAAGAACCTCAACCATTTAATCAGAAAGAACTAAATGACTTAGTAAGAGATCTGAACCTACCGAAAGAAGAAGCTTCTGAAATTTCATGGATAGCAGCAAAAAAAGTTTAAAGTGTGTTTTGCTTTATAAAGGAAATAAGTACGAATCTACACCTATGTAATATTCTCGGTTACTTTAAAATAAGAATACGCAAATGTTTCTAAGCTTATGAAAAAAAATTAAGTATCAAGATCACAAATGGTTAATTTGTGTTTATCTGAAAATGGTTAACTTTCTTTTAGGTTAACAAGGGGAATACACGAAGTTCCCTTGTTTCATGTGTCTCTGGGAAAGTCGTGACAAACAACACCATTGGTCACACAAAAGTTTGGCCAGTGCGGGAAGAGCTAAAAGTTGATACCAAAAATCTTATAAACATGCCTTCAGTTAGCCGAAACCGCATCATATTCATACCTCCACCACTTCATATTAAACAGGGCATAAGAAACAGTGTGAGAAGGCGCTTGACAAAAGTGGCAAATTTTTTTCAATTTTCTTTTATGCAAGTTTCCAGCATTAACTACAGAAAAAATTAAAGCTGATATTTTTGATTGGCCACAGATCAGGCAAAAATCCACTTCTTGCACTCGCATTTAGATCGATTTCCACAAAATCTGGGTAATTTAAGTGAGGAGCAGGGTGAAAGATTCTATCAGGATCCTCGGACAATGGAAGAGCTATATCAGGGGCGCTGGGACTCACATATTTATGATGGCAGACTTCTGCTGGAATTTGCAACGAAATCTACCTAAAGTCGTTCATTCAAGGAAATCTTGTAAAAGATCATTTCATCAAATGCAATACAAATTTCGTTAACATAATGTATTGATTTTCTGTATTTTTTTGTTAAAATAAACAAAGTGTATCTTTCAAAAAGTAAAGCTGTTAGCAATCTCCCATTAATTTTTTCAAAGTAAGGAACATAGAAATACCCACTAACAAAAAAAAAAAGGAAACAAGACTATTGTTGACCAGTGTTATTCATTTACGGATAATAGAAAATTCACAAAAACCTAAAAAAATATTTATATAAGTTTCATAGATGAAATATGCACACGAAACGGAAGTCACTTTCTTATAGCAGATTTCGAATGATGCAGACAGGAAGGGAACTGGTAATTACATATATTTTGGTACAAAAATCACTGTTCAGCTCAGACTAAATATGCCGGACCAAATTGGACATCATTGGGACTTTAACTGCTTAAAACAAAAAACAATTAAATTTAGATAATTCTCGAAAATGATTCGTACTTCTACAAGTTGCTCAGAATCTGCAATAATAATACAATAATGTTACCATGTCGTTGTTTCATTACAACACACTTTGTATCCATATTTTTATGTAATCATGTACGCGTTCACAAAAAAAAATAAAAGAAACCAACAACAAAATGACACTTACGCACATGTATTTGGTGCGAGTGTAAGTCGACGTATTTTCGTGTAATAAAATTGAAAATAACGATTTCAAAATTGAGTGATTGGCCAAATTGACGGCTGATTGCAAACCGAAACGGGAGGATGTTGTGTTTTTTGCGGCAAAACACAAATACTCAATTTAACATTCAATTGGGTGAGTGGCAATGACTAGGCGGAACAGACATACGCCTTGAGGCGTTCGATGTTGGTTGCTTTTTGCGAGATTTCTTTCATTAATACATTTTTCTATGAACTTGTACTGCAGGTAATTTTACAGTAAGTCGAATTTTCTATTTTTTTTCTTCAATCTACATATACGTATATACATTTGTATAAACTAGTAGAATGTATCAACGCATGTATATTCCACATCCAAGGTGTTCATTTTGCCAACAAAGGAAATTGTTTTGGGTTGAATTTTTATTGCTCATAAAGTTAAATAACGTTTAAATTGCTGGTACACACAATTTTGTATATTTAAATTGAATTATGTTTACCTTAGTTTTGTTAAAATTTATGTTCCTACACAATTTATTTTAAGTGGAGAAGGCAATTATGGACTGGTGTGAATCATTGTTTAAATTGCGCCCAGCAAAATAAACATACATACATATGAGTATCGCTCACGAGCTGTGGTCTGACATGCATGTATGTTGGCTTTGATTTGCTCGAAAAGACCACCGGACTTTGCTACTTGCCATTTGCTAGTATTTTCTAAACTGACGAAACTCATGAAAAGGCAAAGATTTGCTAGCATCTTATCGCTCTAGCGTAACTTTAGCAATTTATTGGATTGTTTAAATTTTTTTGCCAGTGAAAAGGAGTTTGATGCACTTTGATAGGTTAATTTTAGGAATTATTTTGGTAAATACGAATGATGTTGAAACGTTGTAATATAACCTAAAGTGAACAGTATTCGGTCACATTTCACATAATTTTGAATAAACCTGCATTTTGTTCTTTAGTACGAGTTCGTGCCTACACTTTCTTCATACCCTGAAAAAATATCACATTTCATTGATTTTTGTATTAAATTTCGGTAAATTGAAAGTGACTGCTCTTGTTTTCACCTGTCTTTACAAAAAAATATTTAATAAATATGCGAAAGCAACTTTCTTTTTGACAGCCATTTAAAAATTAGACAGCCTCCCCTGGGACGGCAATGCTATACAAGCAAATGTAGCAGGGGTAGGGGAGAGGCCATCAACAACATCATTCAGGTACCTAACGCACAAACATGACGTACATAGCTGCTTTTGTTGCTGCTGACCTTTCATCAGTCATCGTAACGTCGCATTAATGCTCACATATACATATTTATGTATGTATACATTATTGTATATCACACCTGGCATACCTGTTATACATTTAACATGCACCCTTGATGTACGCGTGTGTTTAACATTATCCTTTTTATTCGCTGTCAAAATTGTTTGAATAATAAATAATAAGCGTGCGCGAATTTGAGGTGCCTCGCATATAAAACAGGTATACGCGTATACAAACATACATATATGTAGTATATTTACATGAAAAGGGAAATTATACAACTCAAGTGGCAATACGTTGAACCATGTCAGGCTTTGACAGGTTTTTTGGCTTTACGGTAGAGAGGCTCTGAACTTTTCAATATTTTTTCAAATTTTTTTTTTAATTTCACAATGAAAATCTCTTGGATTGACTTGCTTCAGACGGTCGGCACCAACGGCGAATATTAATGTTTGTGTAGGTTTTGCGTCGCTCAGATGTATTTATGCACTTCTATATACGTCCATATGTATGGGATATATTAGTTGAACTGTCAAAAAATCACTTTTGGCGTGGAGCTATGTATTGTCAGACAATTTCACTCATTCAATGCATACATCAAATTTGTTTTGCATAAGAATAGTAAACATTCTATTCACCAATTAATAGCTACATATTTTTTATAATACAGTTTGAATTTTGCCGATTTTTTTTATATTCACATTTTTATTGGCTGCAATAATTCGGATTCACCTTTGTTTAGCCCTCAGATAGTACCTATTGCACTAGTACTTAGTCCCATCATTCTCCAGCCAATGATTTCAACTGCCATTTTAAACATTGACATCTCATTGGAAAAGAGAGTTTACTTATAATCGAAAGACAACATTTTCCATGTAAACAGCTGTCAAATTTTAACCTGTGAAATAAATGATTCTTTTCGGAAAATTTGCCAAGGTTTTTATAACTAATATAATAAACCTTTAAAAATAAAAGATGAAAGGTGGTGCCCTTCGATCCCACATTTGAACAAAAATTATTTAAATATTTTGATTTTCCTCAAAATTACTATTTCTGTAAGTAAGCGATTCAAAAGGGGTAGCGTAGTATACTTGGGGTATTTTTTAACGTAGGACCTCCAACAGTTGGAAATGAACTAAAGTGTAATTTATATTTTATTAACAAGTGGCGAATGTCGTCGTTCATTGGTTGTCTTTTTACTTTGTCGTATCTGAAGCACTTTCTTTTATACATTTCGGTAAGAGTATAAACTTCTGATTTTCTCTTCAACGACTGATATGAGTTTTATAACGCCAAATTTGCACCTGGGGTACTCTTAGAAAATATTTTTATCCTATCGTTTCACACTTCAATCGAGGATTGCACAGAAGGGAAGTTATTAATTGATTGATGCTGCTATAATATAGTTTACGAGATGAATAAAAGTGATGAAGAAAAGGACAAATATCAGTGAAAGAGTTCTTTTTTCATATAGCGGTCGCTTTAGGCGGGCAATGAAAAACCTCCTAGTGTATATCGGCCATGAAAATTTTTGTTAACTTAACGTAGAGCGATGAATAGCAATGAGATTTCATTAAATAAATCTATGCCTTACGGAATATAAATATTCATCACAACTACATATACTTGCCTTTTCAAATTTACGTCTTTGACCATTCTCATGATACACAATAAATTTAAAATTTCTCACCTTGATTTCTTACGTTTTATTCATTGCACTACTTTCACAATCAACACAATTTCACATTCAATAAATGACAATAACTATAAATATCAATAGCCATCGGCAACATAAATAAGCAAAGTAAACTTTATAAAGTAGATAAATCATAGCGACATAACGCTTCGCTGCATCACAATACGAATGCCAATTTCAATTCAATAGCCAATTGCTGCACAACAGTTTGCGGCAGCAAGACAAACTCAGCTTTAGCCTCAACTACAGCCAATGCACTCACTCACTTTGCACTTGTCATGATTGTTAAATTATTTGATGTTTTAGATTTATCACTGGCAGCCGGAATGGTCATCGCTGACAACAATAGCAATCGCCACAAAACAATTGATCAGACGTTCAGTTGTAATGCCAAGACACTGGACTGTGGAAGACGTAATAACTCAGGTATGCCATGTGGTATGAGTAATGTGTGTAATTCAGGCGAATTTGTACTTGTTGAAAACTTAAATAGGAGTACATATGGATATGTACATATGTATATATGTGCATATGTACATACGAATACTTGAGAATGATTCGCGAATGCGACGTGGACTATAATGTCAATATGTTTTGTAAAGGTAAGTATATAAACCGTAATTGGCTGTTGACATACATACATACATATGTTTGTGTCTCATTTGTTTATACATTTGTATATACATATATATGTGTGTAAGTAGAGGTAAAATGTATGTCTGATGTGCATATGCAACAAACAAACTCATAATTTAATAACAAATCGCTTTAATTAGTTAGTCCAAGTTATGTCACGTATTTGATTTGTGGCTTTAGCTAATTGGACAGCAAGAAAACCCATAATTGATCGAATTATTGAACTTATATAAAGAGGCTTATGTTTATGCTTATGTTGTGCAATAAAACAAAAAAAAAATATAACAAAAAAATAATTAATTGTAAGAAGATTTTGATTATTTACTATTTAATAAACGCTGGATTTTCATATTTTTAATTTTACAATACCAAGTTTGTCCTTTTCTACTTTCTGTTGAATGCATTTTATCCCTTAATGATAGAATGTTTTTGTAAAGGCCATAGACAAAACCCATTTCTTGCATAGTGAATTCAAATTTTTTTAATGCTTTGATAGCTTAAGGTTGGTTGGTCGGTTTTGATAAACTTGTTGTCGAAGTTAGGCTTTTTCATCAATCGTTTTGGATTTGTCGTTGATGCCTTTTACGTTTGTGTTTGAATATTTGGAGATTTCCATGTGATGTTGTAGGAGGTCTCTAACTAGTGTTACACGCCTTATGCTAATTAGGCATGTTAATCCCGGGATGCCGGCCCTTTTTAGCTCATGAATATCCCGGGATAAGTCTATTCAAATCCCGGAATTGCAGAAAACAAAGAAATTTGATAGCCATTTATTTTTTATTTTTGCATCATTCTTAAATATTCCCCTTTCAAAGCCTTACGAGAGTTTACAATCGAAAAATAACACAGCTTGTTAACTCCCCTAAGGCTTCAAATGGTAAAATAAATTTTTGATATGGGGGTGAAAAAGGATAATCCCTACAGAGACATTTAACTTTTTGTCGACAATCCTACCAACAAGTGTTGAGTCGATGATTTTCCAGGTATAGAGGTATAGACAAATACTTTAAAGGTAAGTTTAGATCTGAGGAATGTCATAAATGAACATTACGTATATATGTATGTATGTATGTATGTATCTAAATGTTGGTACTTTTTATATATTAAATATATTATTGACAATGTACGCTATTCACTGATGCAAAAGCATAGGTTAACTTATTTTACATCTATTCGGCAAAAGGGAGAACTATTAATAGTCTTAAAATATTTTATTATAGTTGTAACGAATGAAGGACAGAAGGATCCATCGGACAAAAACACTGAAGTGTCCCAAAAAGTCGTCGCTGTAAACAAGAAAAGACATTCCTCTATTTGATTGTGATCTCTAACCAAATGAAAGTTCCATAAATATTAGTTTATAAATTGATATATGTATGTACATACATACATAATTAGAAAGATCGCATCAATAAACGAATTTTTGTAATTTTTTATTAATCGATGCATCGATGTTTTTGCCTCAAAACATCGGAATCATCGATGTTTTCCAAGCTCTAGTGTATACAATTTTACGTTTATTTCCCTATTTTTTCTTGAAAATACCAATAAATACATTGCTGATTCACAAAAAAACGTTCTACTTTTTTATATTAATGTTATTTTGTATACTTCTATAATACAACGATTACATTTTCGTGTTACATTTTTTGGCAAATTAAAATTTACGAATCAAAACTTTGTGAAATTCGGGATTCCGGGATTTTCCCGGGATTTCGTTTTCGAATCTCGAAAATCCCGGGATCAACAAAATGCCCAAATTTGACATCTCTTGTGCTAATGCTAGACAATCGCTAGGGTATTGTATGGCGATTTCCTTACTTCTTTTGAGATTACACCTACGATCCCGCAGGTTATTCGGAAGACCTAAATATTGTGGCTAGTAACCTCATTACAGCTTTTCTTGACCTGTTTAGAAGTTGATCTGATTTTGCTGTATTGGAACGCGGCATATGTATGTTCCTCAAGGTTGCACAGTTTTTCTCCTCCGAACGGACAGTTTACTGTTTTTGCTTTAGAGACATTAGTGCATGCTCCTGCTTTAGACCAAGCCATAAGACATAGTACAGTAAGAATTTTAGTTCATACACATTTCCTCTTTTTTGGTTCACAACATACGATTTTTGCAAAGCTTTGTTAAACTTCTGCAAAATTAAATTTCTTTTACTACAAGAAACGTTTGTTTAAATTTTTCATTTAGAATAAATCTCGGAATTTACAAATATTTTGCATCATTTCTGTCATAGCGCAATCAAGTTTAAAATAAAAGATACTGCAAATTCTAAACTATGTATTTTAGAATTGACTTTGTGGAGCTTGCTAGTTTGTTTAATACAAAGCTATTGATTTCGACTACAGTGCAATAAAATAGTATGTAAACCTCAAAAATTTCATACAAAAAATTAACTCAATTCTAAATCGACCTAAATTCATATACATATTTCATAAAACTTCGACAATAACTTATAGATTGCACTCACACACACATTTCTCACAATAAAAAGCTGCAAACGCAAATGTGGTTATAACATTTGAACAAAGCGAATGCAATGATAAAGTTTTCTCATTTAAATGAAAGTCTAAAGTTTAACCAAAAGTGTCAAACTGGCTGTATGGAGAGCACAAAGCTGTGCATTTCTTACGAAGTTAAGGCACCACCT
The DNA here is from genome assembly GCA_963971545.1 of Philophylla caesio. NCBI lineage: Eukaryota > Metazoa > Arthropoda > Insecta > Diptera > Tephritidae > Philophylla > Philophylla caesio. The sequence continues at coordinate 93,633,877 of OZ020606.1, read as the reverse complement.
TCTCTCATTACCCCTGAAACTCATTAAGGTGCCAACTCGGTGAGCTCTGTTGACATTGAATTTGCATTTAAGCTGAAATGTCTTGCTGCTGCTAAAGTTGTTTTTGTTGGTCGCAAAGTTATTACTAAGGATGATATTGGTGGAGATGCATACGTGTATATATGTACATACATAAATGCCACAACATCATATGGAGATATCGTGGCGTCGCATAACACTACTTATTTGGCCGAGAAATGCATAAATATTTGCAAAAGTTCAATCAGTCTGGATTGAAGGGAGCCAACAACGGCAGCTAGGCGGTTTTTTTTGTTTAAAATATATTAAAGAATATGGTAGAGCTTTTTCGCCTTTTTTGTATTAAACCCACTGCACATGGCGTATTAAAAAATTGTCGTAAAGTTGCAAAGTCATAAAAATTTTCTGTTGTTGTTATTATTGCATTGCACATCAAAAAAGAAGTAAAATAACACAACATGGAATTTTGAAAATTTTATGACAATTATTTTTGATTTACTAATGTCGAATATGCAGTGTAAAAGAGAAAAATTAAAAATGAAGCTAAAATGTGTGAAAATCTAAGCTTGGACCAAAAAAAAGGAGAGTTCACTCTTTGGTGCGAAAATATTTGAACGATAAAAATTTATCGAACGAGAGTTCACTCTTTGGTGCGAAAATTTTTTACCCGGATACAAATATCTTGAATCAAGACTGTTTCTATGAAGTTGTAATATTTAATTATTTCATAATCTCATCGTTTAATTATAAAATGTTTAAAATCGTATTGTGTATTAATTAATAATTGATATGCAAGAACGTACAAATACAGGACAAATACATTACTATTTAAATTACTTTACTCTTTCAATTAACAAATATTCCCTTTTCCAATTAGGTAGTTACACATAAAGTAAATAAGTGTTAACATATCAGTGTATAAGCGTAGGAGGGGTTATAATTTTACAACGAAACATATATGTATATAAAACTATATGGCATTTTTTCCATTACTATGAAACAAGAAAACGGATTTTCAAATAACAAAGATTCGCCTGTGAAAATGTAATAACATTTAAATTCTTCACTATTTTATATATTCAATAAGTATAAAAATATTTTGAATTATCTTTAAAATCTTCAATATTTTCAAAAATAAAAGTAGCTTACTCAGCCACAATGACGGCACTCATCTTATCAAACAACATCATAGATTTGTAAATTCTGCAAATGCTTTGGCTTTTTGTTTGTTGTGATGTGAAATATGCTAACTTTGCTTTGCATAGTTAATTCATTTAAAAGTTTTCCTTACACGCGCAGCATATGTGGCTTTTATTTTACCATATATAATTTTCATAAAAGTTTGCAAAATTATATTTATAGACTTGACATGTGCATAAGTTGCCGACGCAATTGCCAAAATAAAGGCAAACTGTGAAGCTATCATTCTTTGTAAATTGAATATGTATTTGAGAAAAAGTTAAAAATGCTGATTGCTATATTTAAATTGTTTATATCAATTCAATTAATATTTGAAATAAAATTCGTAATTTTTTACAAATATTTGGATATCTTTTCACATATATTTAAACTGTAGTAATATATATGGATGTATGCATTCACTTTATTAATTTTTTTGTGATGAAGAAGAATAATTAAGTGGATGCAGAAAATATCAACTCAGTCAATGCGTCATTTAGTTTGCTAATCAACACTTAGAATAAACCAAAATTATGAAATGATTTTCTTCATTACAAAAAGGACTAAATATTCCCAATCCTGCTATATTTCCTAAAATCAAAACAAAAGATTATTAAGCTTGAAATTGAAAAAAAAAGAAACTCTTTCCATTTTCTACTTAGTTATTGCTTCCATTGATATACATTTTTTGAAACTCAGCTGTGGCTTCCTTTTGTTGGAAAGTGTTTGGAAAAGTGAGCAAACTGTGCTTTTGGAGAGCTCAACAAAATTGTCTAAAAATGTTTATTATTCTGAGCGATCCTTTAAATGTTTGAAATTGTTTTGAAAACCAAACAAACACCAAAACACAACAACACAATAACACTCTCATCATCACTTCCCAATTACTTTTAGAAAACGCATCAACCGCAGACTTCAAGCGATACCGCACAGTGTTTGTAATCGATTATTCTAACTGTGAAAAAGAAGGTAGATACAAGATTATAATAAATAAGAATGAATTAAACAATATTGGCTGCCATGACCGAGTGAATAGCGGTGCGTGCTAAACCTATGCCCCTGATTTCGAGGTGATGGGTGAAAACTTTTTTTAAAGAATCACATCCAGGCACTAATTTGGATCCACACATCTCAGCATTAGAAATATACATACATATGTAAGAAGAATTTGATAGGAATACAATCTTTATTTATGATCCAATTTTGATGAAATTAGAAAGCTATTCTTTTATAAAAAAATATACGCTAGATGTCGCCGGCGTCGAGTTACACAGAAAACCTCTATTTATAAGCCGATTTCTATGATTGCAATTGTAGTTAGCAATAATATCGAAAAAAGGGTCGCCCTTCAGTTGAGATAATCAAAAAATCTTATTCATAGTTTGATTTAGATGGAAATAAAATCGTTCTATCTTTGGAGTTGATTTTATCTTAGCTGTGACTAAGTGGAATTCTTTTTAAAGTTACAAGAGGAGTGTTTTTAGCTTAAAAATCTGCTGAAAGTATGTGAAGAAGTAATTTTTCAAAGTGCTGCTGTTTAAATTCACTGAAGGTGGTATTTAATCAACGAAAGTCGAAATAAATTGTTGGATACACAATTTAAGTTTCCTTTCAGTTTTCGCTGAAAAACTGAAATAATCTGCGCACAAAATTGCTAATTATTTTCCTCCAATTTTTATGCAAAAATAAAATTTCAAAATTCCTGTAAACAGCGCGCTAAATACACGTACGCCAAAATCTCGTTAGCATGTTTATGCGAGAAAATGTGAAACATTCGTATGGAAATGTCAAAATTCATCTGCCAAACATAAATAAATAATTGATTATGGCAACCACTGTGCGCCGTGTCGATTGCAATACCATCACGAATCGGTTTTGTGCATACTCGTATTTGCAAATCAAAAATGTTTTCTGCGGGCTGCAATTCTACAAAATACTTCTACACTCGAAAGCTGTCAAAATGCGAGCGCACAAATGCAGCAAAGGAGTTCGATCGATGCAATAGGAAAGGCTGCAATCACGGCAAGGCTAAACGTAATCATATATACGCTTGATTGAATACACCCAAACACACGTACACACATACATATATGCAGTTTATATGAATATAGTACGTTTGAGTTAAATATTTACATGCTGCAGGCATTTAACTCACCAGCGCTATTGGGCTCTATCGCAGCGCTGCATACAAAAGTATATATGTACTCGTACATATATCTGTATGTATATTAGGGTGACAATTAAATGTATGGAGTATTTTTTTTTTCTTTATTGTTTTGGTCTCAGTGTTTTTTTGTGTGTAGTTTTATTTGAAAAAAATTCTAGTAAAATTTCAAGGTCGTAGGAAGAGGATTAGGGGGCGCGTCGGCCCCCCAAAGTTACACAAAATACGTTTTTTCACGCAAATTCTTACTTTGACTGCTTGTAACTTTCTCTGTGTTTTTTTTTTTTTAAACATTACTGGCGAAAGATGTTCATTAATATGTCTACAATAACATCTGTCAATAACATTTTTGTCTAATGTTAATATTTAATGAAAAAAACTTAAATATAGGAGAAAAAGTACGCCTCAATGTCGATTTATTATACTTAAATAAAACTACTTATGTATATGATTTCTCTTTTTATTAATATTGTTTAAAGCACTTGAGACAATGTCTTTTTATTACAGTCCGGAAACCGATGGCGGTAATCGCTAACAATTTTTAAAACAAATTGTTTTTGGCGTTCATTTTTGGTAAATAGTTTATTATACTCTTCCATCAATTTAACCCCCCTTTCGGCAGTGTCATTTGTAACATTTAATTTTTTCATCAGTTCAGCCGCTTTACAATAAGATTGGTCCTGCTCCCATTTGTCTGGGTTTAATTTAAAAAAATCAGTATTTATTTGAAATCTTTCAAATAATGCTTTTGTTTCGGCAGAGACGAACTGTTCAATTCCGTCATGGAATATTTCAACGATTTCTCTATCGTTTATTGTAGCTCGCTTTGTGTTTTGCTCTTGTTCAAAATCATTTTCCAAAGCCGCCACCATTTTTTGTTTTGAAAAAAGGGATACGTTGCTGTCAAAAAATGCAAGACCAACCGCCTCAGGGCTTAAATACCACAAGTGGTTCCTGAACTTTTTAAGAGCAACATAAGATATAGCAGCATCAATTTTTTTGAATTTTTCAAGTTTTTGTAAAAATAAAAAATTTTGATATGGCGCTTTAATGGCCAAAGGAGCAGAAAACCACGCTTCGACATAGACTTCAGCAATAAAAACACAAATTTGACGAAGCCCATTTAATTCAGTTGCTGAAAGCTGGCACTCGTTACGGAATAAACATATTTTTAGACAGTAAATCGCTTTTGCCATCCACCTTGCATGGTGAACAGCTCCTGGCGATCGAAACATTAGGCTGTTTGGATGTGTCTTTTCTGGTTTTTGACCCAGGAAGAGCAAATTGAGTTCCAAGAATTCTTTATAGTCTTCCCTGGGTTGTTTTTCTTCCAAGATATTATTTACTGCACCGATAATGCGAACAGCAGACTCTTTCATGTACGTCTTGACAGTTGGATCGTTGATGCCATACTCATAGTTATCATTCTCTGAAGATTCAGATGACAGCAACTCTGCAGTTTCATCTAATAAAAACGACTTAATTTAAAGAAAATAAAAAATAAACAATAACATACAACGAACCAATTAATGCAATTTCACGATTATTCCGCTCCACTTGTTGTAATAAATTGTTGTTGCGTTCTTCAAGTCGGCACTCTCGGCGTACTTCTTCGTAATCGATACCATACATAAAGCCTGGGCGCCCCGTTTTTCGTTGACTTATCAAGAAATCAATATCTTCTTGATTCGACATTATTTTTAATGCACTTGCATGCGCCACGTCAAAAAGCATATCCAATTTTTCTTTCCACGTGTTTACTTTGCTCTTATGGAAATTAGAAGTCTTCTTTGAATCTTTTTGAAAGCTTTGCCATTCTTTATACAATTTCTCTACATTTGTAATGCAGTGTTGTTTATCCTTGACCGGAATGTGGGCTTTTTCCCAGAACACGAATAGTTCTTTTACAACTAAATCTGAACTTTCCCGTAAATTTTTTTTTACTACACGTAAATTGAAAAACAAAACTTTCAACACTTCTATATTGGAGGGTAGTTCACTTCCCGTTAATGAGTTGGTACAATAACCAATTAAATATATGCGTTCACGTAAATTTCTAGCAGACATTTTCGACTTTTCACATTCAAATATTCACTTCGAATGATTTTTTTGCAAATTTAATGCTATTAAAAAATGTTTGCGGCTGCTGCATATAACTGTAAAATAAGAATCTATTTTCCGAGAAACATTGGTGCTGATTTTTTGTCGGTAGCTTACGCAAGCATTGAGAATAATATTGTTGAGGTTGTAACGGGAATATTGTCGGTCACAATTGTCAATATTATAGATCGCTTCAGCATACAGGCAAAAAAAATTTGAAGCAAACTTTTAAAGACAATTCTTACACTTGAAAACAAAAGTAAACAAAAAAAGTCTGAAGTTCGGACTAGCGAGGTCTTACTGTATATAATTGTTGAAGCTACTCTTACGTAAATCATAAGGAATTTTCTATATGAATCTTTAATTAAATAAATCTGAACAAAATCCAAAATTTGAATCATATAAGTAATTTTATTTAAGTATAATAAATCGACATTGAGGCGTACTTTTTCTCCTATATTTAAGTTTTCTTCATTAAATATTAACATTAGACAAAAATGTTATTGACAGATGTTATTGTAGACATATTAATGAACATCTTTCGCCAGTAATGTTTAAAAAAAAAAAACACAGAGAAAGTTACAAGCAGTCAAAGTAAGAATTTGCGTGAAAAAACGTATTTTGTGTAACTTTGGGGGGCCGACGCGCCCCCTAATCCTCTTCCTACGACCTTGAAATTTTACTAGAATTTTTTTTAAATAAAACTACACACAAAAAAATACTGAGACCAAAGAAAATATCACTTTCGAAATTAACTGTCACCCTAATGTATATATAGTATGTGCATCTGTAGTGCTACGTAAAATTAGTTTACGAAACAACTGTGCATTTGCATATTTGCATAAATGGCTGCGAGCGGTTGAGTGTGACAGCAGTGGCTGGAAAATTGTATTGTGGCGGGATAAGGCAAAATGCTGCTGAAAACTTTGGCACCTGCAAATATTTTTGTGTTTAACTGCACGCACGTGCTGACATACGAGTACATACATACATACAAAATTTGCATATCGGTGTGCCTTTGTTTTAGTATGCGTATATGCAAGAAAATCTTTTAAAGTTGAATTATATATTACGTTGCACATCCATAGCCTCCGAATACATTGAAAAATTTTGGAAATTTAATTTTCCATTAATTTAATTTTTAAAATGTTTATATCAAAACAAGCACAGCCAATTATTTAATGGAAATCATTACCATCAAGTATGTATCTATAACACGGAAAATCAAAAAAAAATTTTAAATAATATGTTTCCCCGGCTATTCTCGTCTAACTAACCGTATTGTTAAAGTTTATGCTGTGAATTGACATGCAAAGTTTTATTTTTTTTTATTTTTAAAGCTGACTTTTGTGGTCTTAATTCTAAATCAAAAACAGCACGCTAGCAGCGCTACGAGCTGACCAATTCACTTGATGTTTTTCCAATGCTTTATTTATATTAAAAAAAAAAATATCTTACAATCTTTAGTAAGTAAAATGTGTGAAATTAACAATGTACTTAACCGTTTAGTAGGCCCAGTCAAGTGGAAAAACCTGCGCATTTAGAATTCAAAAAACAGCCGCAAATTTTGGATTTGCCCGTAATTATTGTTTGTCGGGTGAAAAAGTATTTTACACAATTTCAGAAAACACATTTGATTTGTTTTTAACATATTTTTGAAACAGAAAGTGAAAAAGTCAGCCAAACCTCTATAGGTATTAAAATGAATAGGTCGTCGTAGAAGCAATTTAATATTTTCTTAATACTATTTTGTATACCGAACATACTTAAACAAACATGAAACTGGGCGTAGACCCAAAGCACGGCGACTAAGTCGTCAGACTGAAATAATACTGCGTCCTTAATTGCAAATTCTCCGCCATTCCCCAGCAGATATCATCGGAAAGCGAAATTTTTGCTCAAAAGATGCTCCTAGAACTCAATGGGCCCCAGGGAAAAATAAAGATTACCTTAGCACTAAAACATAAATGAACTTTGTGGGGCGAGGTGTTCATGGAAGAGATGCTGCTAAGCACCACCTAAAAGGGGTCAGAAGATGACCAAGTAGGCTCGTAAGGCGGAAAAATAGTAAATCTACCTTGAAATATTTAAGTATGTAGTTTTAATATAAAAAAAGTGCAAGGTTTAAGTAGTTAAAGACTAAACTCGAATTTTTAGTTTTTTTTGTCGCATTTATTTCCATAAAGAGCATGAAAAGAATTAATTGTTGTATGGAAAAGTGAAGCAACACCCCACTAAGAAATTTGTTAAAAATAGATTCAAAATTGTAGCTGCTCTCAACTTAAAGTTTGTTTTATTACAAAGAATTTAATGCTCTAAAAATTTGCATAATCAAGTTAAATTGTTAAATTTCATTGTTGTATTTTTTGAACAAAGCTAGAAACTCCGACTTGAAAACTACTGAAAATTAAATAAAAGAAAACTTAACTCTCAAATGTCAATATGTCAATATGTTGTTGGGTTATAGCTGTGCAACGTTCTGTATAAGGGCAAATCATGTTTAATGTTCACCTCGAAACAATCAGACCTGCACTACGTAGATACAAGTATATATGTACATACACATACATATGTAAATGTTCATATTTGCAAAGTTTACTAAGTATTTGTTTTGCTAGATTGCGTATTTACAAATCTGCCATTTCGAGTTTGACAATATTAAACGGGTTTGGAATTAAAAGCGTTATATGCAAATATTATTGGCTTAGGAAAATTAGTTACATTGGTTGTATACGCTTACTGTTGAAATATCAATAACTCCGATAAGAATTTACAAGTTTTTAAATGTACTTAACGGTAGTTGACTATTTTAATATGTTTTGTGCGCTATTGTTTCTATAAAATTTTCGTATATTAATGCCAATTTTTATAATAATAATATAATAATTTTGGCGCGTACACTATATAGCTTAGTGTTTGGCAGAGCTTTTCCTACTATTTGTGGTGTGCGTCTTTTATATTATACCACAAATGGAGGGACCTACAGTTTTGTGCCGACTCCGAACGGCAAATGTATTTTAATGAGAAGCTTTTTCATGGCAGAAATACCCTCGGAGGTTTGCCATTGCCTGCCGGGGGGTGACCGCTGTTAGAAAAAACTTTTTCTATTATTATCTTTTATAATGCGCAAGTAAAATATAAATTGTGGTGAAACTGGAATATATATTCCATTGTGATATTTTTTGTTGGATCAAAAAACTGTTCAATGGGCAGCGTAGATTAGGTGTTTTTTCTCCGCCATGGTGATTGGTGATTTTTTTTTGGTCCACTAGTATGTTTAGACTCCCAACGAAAAGTAGATAGTGCACAAATACCTCTCAACCTGTTCGAAAAAACATATATTAATTAGTTAGCAGCTGGTTCTGAGTCAAAATTCGCACACGAATTAAAGGTGTCTTACTCTTAACTTCGAAAGCTCTCTTTAACAAATGATGATTAGCCTTAACACAAGTTGTACAAAGCCTTGTTAATAATAAACACAATTTTTTTATAATTACCGAGTGATGACAATGACTCGAGACATAACTATCATTGGATTCAAATTGAAATTACACAACTAAATAATAATATTACACCATTGATGTTAAGAAGTGATGGTCAGAAATTGATACACTCAGTTCATTTTCAGAAAAAGTCTCGCACGTAATTATTCAAAAATAAAAAAAAAAAAATAAATCAATTTAAAAAATTTTAGTATCAAAAAGTTTATGAAAATTGCATAAATTATTACAATGTTTTAAATTTATAAATATTAGAAATTAGATGAATATATAGCATTCCAAAACTGTATAATATAGTTTCTTAACTTATTTGTACAATAGCATAAGAAAGTATATACAAGCAAGAAAAGATGTCGAAATAAAAAAAAATATTTTTGTTTGGTTTCCTGAATTAAGCATATGGTTTTTTTTTAAATGTGACCAAATTTAGTTTTAGTTTTATACAAGTAATTTTTAGCTCGAATGTGGCCGCTGTGGTCGAGTGGGTAGCAGTGACTGCTATAATTCGATATGCCATTGAGTTTGAGGTTCTAATCGAAGCCAGGATTATTCATAGAAAAGATTTTTCTAATAGCGGGCATTCCTCGACTGGGAAAGTTTAACCTCTGAGGGTATTTTTGCCATGAAAAAGCTTCTCATAAAATACATCTGCACAAAACTGTAGGTCCCTCTATTTGTAGTATAACATAAAGACGCACACCACAAATGGTAGGAGAAGCTCGGCCAAACACTGAGCTACATAGTGTAAGCGCCAAATTATTATTAATATTTGTTTTCAGTCGAAGTAAAAGAAATGAGATTAGAGCACTCACTAAACACACACAGGATCGTTGGTTCAAATACTAGCACAGCGAAAAACTTTTTTTCATTTGCTATATCCATATTATAATTGTTATTTTTTGAAATTAAAATTTAAAAATTTTTGTTTTGATTTTGAAATAAGTTTTATTCAAATTTTAATTCTCAGAGCGGAATCAAACAATCATCTACATAATTTCAGACTCCAATCTGCTCTTAATGCCACTCAATAAGTTTAATTCGTTAAATTAAATATTTACTCAAACGAGGGAACATTTTTTGGAAAAGATTTCCTCATTTGAAGTTTTGTATTTCTGTGGAGGGACATAACACGCACAAATAGTTTCACACGAATCAATCAACATCTTAAAAAATCTGAAAGTGTGAAAAATTGTTTGTTTAATTTATTGTTTTTCAAAAATATAGTCAGCGGAATACAAATCAAATAAATTCTGACCAAGAGTAGAACTACACTGCATTTAATTGCTATTCACTCAATGCTATGCTTAAAGAAAGAGTGCGAAAATGATCAAATGACCCAAAAAAAAAAGAACACGCTTCTTAAAAAAGTTGTGTTATATTTACAGTAGTTTATGACTTACTTACACAAGCACACTTCAGCAAATATCCATACACGTAAACAACGTGAAATCCAGCCAACTGCCTGCACTGACGATTTAGAGCCGTCCTCTTGAATTACACAAACACACACAATACACATAAATTCATGTCTACAAATAAATTTTGCTCCTCTCACCTGACATTCGCCGTGACCATTCAAGTGTTATTAAATTGCGTGATGGCCTTTGTAGAAACCAAGAAAAGAAAAAATTAAATAAAACTCAATAGAAATAAAGCAAAGTACTCGTAAAAGCTATTCGAAAAACTTTGCCAATGAAAAAAGACATCAAATTAGCCGAAACTTGGAGAGCTGAGATGAACAAATGCGAAGAAGGCGTACACGCAAATAGGTAACCGATAAGAAATGTAGAAGAGGCCATTTCACAAAAGGTTATGCCCGGCTATTAAAAAAGTAAAATTCATGCAACAAAAAAAAATATTGCATAAAATAAGAGAAGTCATGCTAGAAGAGAAATAAAAAATAACCTCACTTTTATAGGAGAACTTCGCTAATAGCGATAAGTAGGTGTACATAAGTAAGTTGGTGTATAATAAGTATTTAGGTGTGTTTTATAGCGCTGCTCACAAAGTGCTTAGTTCGAAGTTTTGGCAGTCGTTTTTAGCTTAAATAATTTAAAAAAGTAATTTACTAGGCTTTTTCAATACAATTTTTTTTATTTTTTTTCGTTGTTAAAAAGTGACTAATATTAATTTTAACATCCCCCTTAGGAAATAAGAGCATTGCGCCAAGAATTAGATTAAAAAATTCCATGAAAGCATTCCACAAAAGTTACTCATGCTTATGAAAAAAAATGCGCTTACCCACGACATAAAAAAATATAATAAATTCTCAAAAATCAAGCGAAGTTTTAATCCCCTTGAAATTTGCTCTAAATTAAATGGACCATAAAAGCAACTAGCAAACTTCTTTTTTACAAGGGAAGCTAAACATTTTTTAACTCCATTAGAATAATATTTAGGAAAATTCATATCTGTTGAGGTCATTACACATTTTTTAAGATCAGTTAAAACACCTGAAAACAACTTTTATGAATAAATTGATTATACGACATTTAAATACTATGCTTCCTAATACCTTTGCAATTCCTAAGTAATAATTTTATCTAAAAAAATAAATCATCATCAATCAAGCATTAGATTGAAAAGCTGCGTGGTTCAATTTTCAAATATGTAGTACGAGTACACGACATATTAAGAATAATTAAATTTTTACGTTTTCATCGTACATAAAATAAAATATTGGTTTAAAAGCGGACTTTGCAGCTTATCTTTCTAATGCCGCGAAAAATATTTTAGAGAATGCTCGATAATCTGTTTATTATATACACATTTCTACTACACATTTGTACATATTTTTTGCAGAGTAACCCGAATTAATTGCTTTATAATAATGCGTTTATTTAAAGTGATTTTTTTTATTTATAATTCCACTTTGGTAGTTTTGTAGGTAAATGAGAAAATATACAGGCCTATCATGGATTCCGTCGCAGCTCCCGAAATAAATGAAATGAATCATCAATTCCGACGTGATGACGAAATTTTTACGAAATTTCGAATTTCGGGAAATTGCCATCACGGATTCCGAGTGAAATGCAATTTTGACAGTTATTCGTAGAAATAATTTACGAAAATACAAGTGAACTAGAAACTAAGTGGTTATTTTTCACTGAAGTAATTTAAAATGTAATGTAATGTTTATTAATCCACTATCCGGAGTTAGTATGAGAGACTGGTGAATATGATGGAGGAGCGCGCAGATATTACGTAAGGTTTTCCAAAATCCCTTAAAGAAAATGTGTATAGTTTTTGTGTGGAAGAAGCCGTGCAGCTAAAAAGCCTTCGGCCGCCAGTTAAGGATACGATTTTCGTAGTCATCTTAGCGAATATATACATATGTATTGAGGAAGTGTTGTTTATTTGAATTGAATAGTTTGTATTTAATACAAGAATAAAATGCCAAGGTACTCTTAACATTAATATAACATAAAAATTCAACAGCGACCACCTGCAAACAAGTAAATAGACAAAAATGTTTGCTAATTTGTTGAATTATTATAAAAAGTAGAACGATATTTTGTTTTAGTTATTCTCTTTATTTTACAGGTTTGGTTGGACCATAAAAGCTATGTACAATAGCTATCGCTAAACAAAACTGAGCCCAGAGCAACGAGAAGGGCAAGCAACCACATACACACATTCAATGATTTAAAGGAAACATTAATATGGATATTCGGATTGGAAACGTGTATTTCGGGCTTTGCACTTGCTTTTTTTTTAATAAAACAGCTAACGCAATGGAACTGATTTAATTTTTTATTTTGTATTTTAACAATTATTGTAAACTTTACCTGTGAAAATATATGCATTTTCTTTCAACTGTTGTCAAAAAAGTAAACAAAAACCGCTGAAATTCGTTTTAAGATTTGCTAGCACGCATTCGAACTTAGCATAACAGTTGGCAACGCAAATTACGAAAACGTCGGAATTGCTGATAGCATTTTCCCGGGAAGATTTAATCACTACGGGAGTTCATTTGGAATCAGTGATTGGGCTGTTAATTACGATTTGAAAAACTTATATGGGAAATATTGCATTTGGCTTTGAGTCAATGTTACCAGAGACCAATAAAATGCGGTTGAAATGTGTTTTTTTTAATTCATTGTATTTATATATTTTTATATGATATATTACTTTTTGTTAATGAAATGTTTTATTACATTTTTTTAATTTTGTTTAAACTCCACCATATGTACCTGTGTATGTGCTGCAGTTAGTTAGCGGCTAATGTTCGTATAAGACTGGAAGTATTTCTGAAAAGAAAAGAAAAAACTTTAGGATCGTTTTTTAAACCAGCTTGCTTTACTAATATTTGTTTAAAAAAGTTATTTATTTATTTATAAATATTTATTTATATACATTTGTATCGAAAGGAAGAAAATATTAAATAATTTTTTCTCGAAAAGATTTATATTTTAATAGAAAAATATATTTAACTAACTAAGATAAAAATAAATTGAAAGAAGCAAGAAAAAGAAACCGATTTTTATATACCCTCGCAATATATTTTTGCATGGTCGGTGCCCATAGAAACCCCGTTTCTTTGCTTCAAATCGCTGCTAGTAATAAACTGTACTTATTTTTTCCAATAAATACTGAAAAACGAAGTGTTTTGCATTTTTCAAAATTTCCGTTATATGGAAGTTGGGCGTGGTGGTTATGGTCCTATTTCAAAAATTATTGACGGTAATGCTAGTGATATCAAGGACAATATGTTCAGTTAATTTTGTGACGATACCTTGCATCGTTAATGAGTTACAGACATTTTTTCCGTGGCAACGCCCATTTTTCAAAATTACATAAAAACCTAATTTTTTAGTTCAAAATCGCTCCAAATACTGAATTTCACTCAATTTGCTTTAATGCATACCGAAAAATCGGAGTTTTTGCATTTTTCGAAAACTTTCGTTATATGTGAAGTGGGCGTGGTTATTGACCGATCTTGACCATTTTCAATATCAACCTACCCTGTCCAAAGAGCGATCTGTGTACCAAATTTCATTGAAATATCTCAATTTTTACTCAAGTTATTGTAACCACGGAAAGACGGACGGACAGACAGTCAGAGCTAAATCGATTCCTCTTTTCGTTCTGATCATTTTAGTATATATATGTCTATATCTATCTCAATTATTTTATGCTGTTACAAACAACTGTTATGCGAACAAAGTTACAATACCCTTGTGTACAAGTACGCTCGGGTATAAAAATTCGTTAATATGTGAGTGTGATAAAGTTTCGAAACGACCTGTGCGTGCTTGCATTCATGTAAAATACTACACATTAATTTTTTCCCATTACAGCTAAAACTAATACATACCTTCAAACATATTTAAAAACTGTAATATTCCACAAAAAATTGTCAATCTTTTCCGTTCCGCTTAGTGGCGGCTTCACTCATTTACGCGCAACTTTACCTTTCATCGCTTTGTTATGCTCATTTTAAGCAAAGCGCGTGCAAAACATTTGGATTGATTTTTGTGTCAGACGATTACGGAAGTAAAAATAAAGGAAACACTTTATTTTTTTCAATATCAAACTACTCGCATGCAATTCGAACCCTGTGTGTTCTTCCAAGCGGTAACCCTCAACATTTTCTTTTTTTTATGTTGAATAGTTCACTTCACACCAGCTTTTAACCATTTTAGACTGTACTATATTCGTATGTATGTATGCATATATTCATAGATACATATGTATGTATGTGTATTTGGAATTTATATTTATTTTAGTTGTTTTTGTTCTCTTCATTTTATACTCAACAATTCGAAGGAATTGAATTTTGCAACCAACCGGAATGGCACGTGCAGAATGTCGATATGACAACGCCTGCATTGAATCTCAAATAATATACTTGTATATACTCCTATATAAGTTTATGTATATAGATATGAGATGTTGCATGCTAAATGTCGCCTTTACAAAATATCAAATGTCTATGATTGTGTGTGTGTGTGTGTGTGTGTGTGTGACAGTTTGTATGCCAACTGAAATAATCGAATGTGAACAAAACAAGCGGCTTTATACTCGTAGTTGGTTATTTTGAATATGAATTTAGCTAGCTGAAAAGTAGCAAAGGATATTTATTAGTATGTTTGTGTGTGTGCTTGCGTGTGTGCGATATTCAACTGTACGCACATTTTGATTTCTCTGGCGCACATGTACCCAAATTTATTCTAATGATTTCACACTTTTTTCCCTTTTACCCTCCACGCTGGCTATATTTTCCTATTTTTATACCCGAGCGTACTTGTTCGCATAACGGTTGTTTGTTACAGCCAAAAATAATCGAGATAGATATAGACTTAAGTATACCAAAATGATCAGAGTGAAAATAAGAATCGATTTAAGCCTGACTGTCGGTCCGTGGTATCGATAACTTGAGTAAAAATTCAGATTAGTACATAGATTGCCCTTTGACCAGGGTAAGTTGGTATTGAAAATGATCGAGATCGAACAATATAGCCACGCCCACCTCCCATATAACGGAAGTTTTGAAAAATGAAAAACCTTCGTTTTTTCGGCATCTATTGGAACGAATTGAGTCAAGTTTAATGCTAGCAGCGCTTTGAAGCAAAGAAACAGAGTTTTTACGAAATTTTGAAGAATGACCATGGCACCGCCCATACAAAAATACATCGCGAGGGTATATAAAATTCGTTTTCGCCCGAATTAAGCTCTCCTTACTTGTTTATCTCATCCTTCCGCTAGCGCTTCACTTTTGTCATACTAATCAGCTGCAGAGTCATCATCATTATCCTTTCGGGTTTAGTATTTTTTCGGTGCGTGAGATGACTTTGCAGTATTTTCTTATTCTTATTTGTTTCGTAAACCGTTTGGTGAGAGGCTTGGCAGCCAAACAATTCAGGCGTAAAGTGTGTGAGTTGCGTTAATGACTTGGCGGGGCAAAAAAGGGGAGATTCCCATTATATGCGTTTGCAGTAATCAACATATTCATTGCTATCTTAGTGTATTTATATACAAACATTTACTTAAATACATATGAACGAAGGTAAGCTTGCAGGCATGTATTTGACAGACATCTAAGACTTATAATAAAAAAAAATTATTATAATCGAAGTAATAGATATATTGACATTTATTTAGGCTTTTTGAAGATAAAATTGAATATACAAATTTTTGATGTCGTAAAAAATTAATTAGTTTACAATGCAATAAAATCTCGTCGCTTATCGTTATCACTGCTGCAATGAAACATTAAAAAATAAAAAAAAAACTTTAAAAATATTTTGCTCTTAAAAGCCTCCTCCTAATAAGATCCTTCAATTTTTTTAATAAAAAAGTGCTCACTTTACTGTTGTTTAGACAAAAGTTTTTGAATAACATCAAATGATTAAAATACACAATTAAGTATTCGTTAATTTTCTGCCTTTAACAAAGAGAACAGAAAACAGATTTTCGGGAACCATTCCATATCTCAACATACACTGAAGCCTTTACAAATGGAAAAATGTCACTTTAAGTTTAACTGCCTATCAGCTTAAAATCATAAATAGAAACTTTTTATCATGGTGGTTTGGTTTATTTGATTTTCACTGTCAACTAAATATTCATTATTTTTAGAAGAGTATGCAATTTATGTTCTGAACACTCATCTTTCTTGCCTTGTTGGACCATTTGCTGCGTACAAAAAAAATTTAAGATTTCAGCGGGCGATTATAAAGGAGGTATATGTAATAATAAAAATTAGATGTAATCGGTTTACACCAACAATTAATATTTTTTAAAAGGGTGCCAGATTATCAAAATGGGATAAAAATAAGTAGATTACGTTCAAACAGATAGAGGAAGAGGTAGATGAACATGGCAATCGTATCATTTTGGTATTTTTTCGGTATATCTTTATTTTTCTTTTTTGAATTTCATTTTTATAAAATGTATGAAGAAAACTTCAGAAAACAGGTAATGGAAAATATGAAAATTACTTTTGAGTTCATTTGAAACTTGGGTCAGCAAGCTGGTAACCTTGCGCCTAAATAGCGAATAAGAAGACGTTGAGAGACAGAGTCGAAGAATAGAGTCATAGTTGAACCGTCGTAAAGTGCAAATCCTGTCGTGAAGTTATTAAAATATTTAAAGTATTACGCTTTGTAAACTTTCTTAAATTAAGAATAAATACTTTTCTTACATTGACTACCTGACATAGTATGTATGGTATTGATTAGATTATGAACTTTATTTTAATTAAAAAATAATGAAAATTTGATGAATGGAAAAAATATTGTCAAAACTTTAATTTGTTACACAACATGGGTTCTCCAGGTTTACTTTTAAAGAGCAGACATAGCACAGCTCTAAACGAATTCTAAATATATTTTCGTTCGATATTTTACCCATGGAACTACTGGTTCTTTTTTTTTCATAATTTCCATTAAATATATATGACTTTGCTGATGGTATTACCAATTGAAATCCAATAAATAAAATAATTTAAATTAAATTAAAAAAAAAAACTTTCCGTAAATTGTCCAGAAGTTAGATATGTAAGCGAACAAATATGAATGGCTTACTTCGATCAAGAGTACCGTCTATGAATATTTCGCGAATATTGAAGCCCGAAAGACAAAAGTGAACATCTGTTACGCACATATGTTTTTCACATAAATGTCTAAAATAGATGCTACGCCAAAAGCGAAGCATATTTTTATATATGCACAACGATACATACAGTGAGCCGCAAAAATGAAGCTATTGCATACACCTTTTCAAGCGCAATCTTTTCATTAGTATTTTTAAATAAATTCATTGCTAATGATTTTAAAAATAAGTGCCGAAATCAGCTTGCATACGTAACTTCTCGGAGTGATGATTCCGTAAAAGTTTTAAAACTTCGAGGTATACCTAACATTCAACAAAGGCACTTAGTTATTGTTTAAAGAAGTCAAATCGAAATTTCATGCAAGATAATCTTGTAATTTGCACGCTGTTCAATTTCGGTTAGTTGTATGTTGGTACAAAAATGTTGTCAATCTTCACGCAAGCGAATTATTTAAAATCATTAAAATATCAAAATTCTCCTACAAAAGTTATGAAAAGTTCGAGTAATTTTGCGTTTTTTTTTTACCTAATTTGCTGATTGATAATTTTTGTTACAAATTTTAATTTCTATAAACAAGAATAAAATTATTTGTTATTGTTTGGCCATTTAACTATTTATTTTTAAATATTTTTGAGCTTTAAGGCCGATTGGTTTATTGGAAAATTATTAGGAAAAAACAACAATACTCAAAGCGGTAGAAGTTATATGTAGTACTATTTCGGAAATCAGCACACAAGAAAAAAAATATTTTAAATGTGATAGAGCAGAATATATTTAACTTAAAACTATTTGCAAAGTTTGAAATAATGAAAAGAAAATGTGTATGATTTATCCAATGGTTTTAGATAATAATAATTAAGCATATTATAAATAGTAAAATTTCTTATGTACATAATTTCACTTTTGTGACCAACTCTCTGTATATTTAAACGTTGCCACATACTTATTTACTTAGATGCGAAATAAATGCCGACACACTGTAACTGAATAGATGGACGCATATATTTTAGTCTAGCACAGCTGCTTTTTGCGCACCAAATAATGAATATTTATGGCAAATTTATCACTCCCCACGATCGACCACGCCACCATTATTCAACGGGTGGCAGCGCTTTGCAAATTTGAGTTGAATTGAATTTTAGTGGTTCACTGGGCCAGACAAATCGTGCCGCATATTTAAATGCCTCTACTTGTATTGATGATGGTGCTTACACACATAAGTACATACGTACATACATATGTACATAGTATATTCGAATGTTGCTGGCTATGTGCTTGTACTCATGTATCGATATACATAAGTTTGAACATTATTTTAGCGTGCATTTATTCGGTTCATGTGGCATATTAAACAATTGAAAATATTTGCACACATTTTTTCTTTTATATTTTTGTATCGTTTTCAGCTCAAATGGTTGGCTGTTCATTTTTCATTTTTATGGCATGCACTTAAGCTTTTTTTTCTCATCAATTTTATATATATGTAGCTTTTTTTTATTTTTAAAATATTATTTTTGTAATATATCGCATAGATATTATAATTTCGAACACTTTTTGTTTACAAATTGTCAAGTTAAAAATAATTGCTGGTGTTATAGTTTGTTGCTCAGTATTTTATTTGTATACTTAATGTGCGCTTATTAAACGCAAAATAGTGAATGCTTCATAAAAATACAAAAGTATTGAGTTTTTAAAGAAGGATAACTAGAAAAAAAGGGCGCAGGCAGTCACAAAGATATTAGTACTGAAGCTTTTTCAAAAAATTCTTGCATTTATTCCAAAAATATATTGTTATCACTTCCACTGGAACTTTGGTAAATATTGTTGGTATATTTTATGTGAAAGGTATCCTGAAACATGCTATTCGTAAAAGTTGTTCAGCTATTATAACTAAATTATGATTATTATACTTTAAGACATATTAATTTTCTTTCTTATACAAAAATAAATTTACTAGTTTAGGTAATTTGATAATGTTTTTTTGGAAATCTTTTTTGAAACTGTTTTTGTATTAATTAACTTGAAGATCAAGAATTTATACAAAAAATGAACAGTAAAAGAAGGAGGCTGTGTCAGAGACACGTCCATTAAGTTTAACGTAGAATACGCCATCCGATAAGACAGAAAACATATGTTTAATGATAATTTATAATGATAAATAATACAAGCAAATGAATTTCTTTATTTGATAGTTACTTTTGATGATATACATAAGCTTATGATAGGAAAATAGGATAAAAATGTTTTTAAATTATCAATTAAATTTCTCGCAAAAACGAAGTCAATGGTTGTGTTATCAATAGTTGTGGGAGCATCATTTCGAATATAATCCAAATTAAACGTATCGCTCATAAATTTCGCCAATCTAGTATTTGAAGTGATTTCTGTGTTAAAATCACCACCAATAAGCAGTAGTTGGCAGCGCTTTCTCTGCCTTTACTCAACTTAAATTTTCCCGCCTAAAATTATGCAATTAAATGAACGTCTATTCACCACTACTACACACTTAACCAAACACCACACACATATTTGTTTGGATGTGTTTATAAAATTTTCATTTGAGAAATTTTAATATTAGGAAGATATCAACCAATATGAAATGTATGTCAAACGAAATCTAACATCTTCATTTGACTGCAAAAAAATTTTTAAAAAAATTTATCTCGCCGTTTCCTTATAATTAAAGAAATAGAGATTACAACAATAACAATCTGACATGGGTGCCCATACCGTAAGGTAAGACGTATTCTACGCCAAAAAAGTAAATTTTTGCTATGTTCTATATAAAAGAAATAGAAAATACCCTAAAGGACAGTTAGTTAATTAAGTAAAAATTGGGGACTTAAGATTCGGATTAGTCGCAGTTAATTTTTAAATTTCTTCAACTTTGGCGCTGTTTCTACCTAAAGTTTTATACATAAATACATATGTACATAAATAAATAAATGAGCGCTTAACAAAAGTGATATGTTTTTTTTGTTGTTTTCCAAAGTCAGTTGAATATCTACATATAACATTTTTTCAAAAACGCGTTATTTTGCTTTGCAGTCCTAAAATTTTTCAGTATTTTATTTTATTCAGCGTCATTAGCTTCTCGTCGTAGTGACCAATAGAATTCAAAAACCTTTTTTTATTTTTCAACCCTGTGAAAACATCATAATTTAGCTATCAATAAAATAAAAGGCATTTCATTTTGTGTTAAAAGAGTAAAACTTGGGCCGGCATAAATGTTGCCAACGAAGGCATGCTATTTTGCCAAAATCGACTAAAAAATTTTCATTAATAAATAATTTACCGCAGACATTTTTACTGAATATAAATTCAACAGAAATCTGCATTGCATATTTTTTTTTTGGTTTTTTTTTTCAAAAACACGTTGTTTGACTTCTTGCTACATACATTTATTGCATAATAAGTTGAAGCATCCATACGATTTAGCTGCCTTTACTCATTTTATTTACCAATTACCACAACCACCTCACAAAAAAAAAATATCAATGAAATAATGTCATCAGATGCTTGCTCAAAGCATTGCTCGCCTATTCATTTCCATAACAACTACACCCAAGAATATTTTGATATAAAGCACTACATAAGTTTTCACCGGGCACTCGCTAAAATGAATTCGCATTGAAATGAGTGAAATGCTTGCAGCACATAAAATTCAACAAACTAATTAAATTACCTGCATAAATTACGTCGACAAATGACAGCGCAAATTAATTGAAAGCCCACATTAATTTGATAATGTGAATAAAAAGTCAGCAATCATTTATTGCGCGACGACAGAATGGCAAACAGAAAGTCGAAGGAATTGAAAAAAAATACAAAAGTTAAAGGGAAATTCTTAACTTATACATACATATGTATGTAGAATTACGTACATATATGTATGTACGTGTGCCAGGTTCGCTCGCAGCAAATTTGGGCAATGGCTATGGGACGCGACTTTTAGCCTCTGCAACCTAAAGCCTAGTGCTTATCGCCTAACTGCAAAATGTTTTCGTTACAGCATTCGCTTTTGCTGATAGGCATTTATTTTTGCTTAATTTCCCCTCCACTTTCGATGTACTTTATGTAGTGTGCAGCCGGTTTGTCGCTATGGGCTCATTACAGCTAATGTTACTTATACGCCATGTCGTTCACATTGCAACAAACCACTTATTATCACAAATTGGGGGTTTTGTACACATTTATTGTTATTTCCCTAGAGTATTTCGATTTATTCATTGAATTTGGTTGTTGCTTCGTTTATTGCTGTAAATATGTACTTCCCCCTTAATAGAAATCGTTGCAATACTGATATTGACTCATTCATCATCGGTTACAAATATGTTTTCTGATCGTTAATTTTTCTATGAGACCACTAATTGCAATGAATTTGATTGATTTCGCAGTTGGAGGTAAAAATTAAAGCAAAGCGTAGTTTTTGATAAATATTTTTGATTTAATTCGTGTGTGTCCTTAGTACTTGCAAAAATTATAGATCTTGGCTTATACGGCATAAGTTTATTTTTTTGATTTTGTTTTGCCGATACTCTTATCGAAATCTTTAACATTAAAGGGTTTAAGTTATGATGGACCGACTTTTCAGTGGTCCATTTTAAAACCATTAATTCTTTTAAATGGAAAGGTTAAGGAGCAGCTGAATGGAAGATGACGAGATGATTCCACATTCGTCGTATAAAATAGCTACAAAAATAGCTGCCAAAAAATTTGAAAACCTGACCGCGTGAATAAGTGTTGGAAGAGTGGGTAATCAGTCAGAATAGCAAGTGTCCCTTTTTAGTGTTTAGTGTAAAAATATCTATCTTTTAAACTCCAAAAGTGTACTCCTACACTAAGGGGAAGCTTGCTGGTTTTTATGCTGTGCTTTTCTTCCAGCGCCTTAAGCTAAGGTATAACCCACCAGTCCAGTAGAGGAAAAATATACTAATGGTTCCTTTATGTTTCCTGTCTTGCTGCACTGATTGGACCCGTTCAAAAAATACTGAAAAGATATGTGTCGAGAGAGATCCTCAGGCTAAGATTAATTCAAAGTCAATAAGGGCAAAAAGATGTTTTTGAAATTGCTCCAGTCCACACAGCTTTTATTTTTAAACATGGTACGGTCATATCAGACTGACAGATACCGCTTTTTTAGCTTTTTTCCATTTTTTTTTTAAATACTGTCTTGGCTGAAGCCTGAAGTGGTTGACTAAAAATATCGGAGAAAATATATATTTTTTTTTTAATTTTTTTTTATCAATTTGAATTTTAAGTTTAAAAAATTAAGGCAAAACTGAATTTCGTAGAAAGCGGCATAATATTTACGAAATGCGCGCGTTGTTAACACATTAATTAATATTTATCAATTATCATTAATTACTGTAAACTAACTAGTTATCGCTTCCAATGTACTAGCGAAAAACTTGTTTCATTGATAACAAAATGTTAATAGTTTTTTCAATAGGAAAAGTTTCATATTTTGCTCTTCATTTACTTCGACCATGCCCAAGGACTCATCACTGCTACATATAAAGTACATATATTTAATGCATAAATAATCTTTGCGCTTAATAACGCAATTAAGACATTTTTAATTACTTGTTCATTTATTTACGGATTTTGCGCACGTCAAGCGTCATTCAGGCAAGCATTCATGCCACTTTAAACAAATTTGTTTAAACATTACAAAACAAAGGGTTAAAATTATTCATAATTTATTTTCTGATATCACTATGGAAAAATTTGGTGAATTTCAAATATATTAATTAACATGCTATTCAGAAATACCAACAATAGTTTTGTATAAATAAAAATCAGAAAGGTTTAGCCTGAAAAATGTTGCATAGTCAGCGAAAAGCTTGATGGACGGAAAATGATATGAATTTTTTTAGAAGGTCATATAAATATACATATATGTATGGCTTTTAAAAAATTGAGGGAATGCTTTTGGGTGTTTTGTGTTTTAAGATATATAAAATTTATTAATTTCATTTTGAATTGTATGCAAATGAGCAATTTGTGGTTAAGCAATGGCAAACTGTTTCTTCGGAGATACTAGATCTTATATATATGTCGTGCGATTGCACTTAAATACCAACAAAATGTTTAAAGGGATTGATTGCATTTGTTAAATTTTGTCGGGCAGTCGCATTGTTAGATTAATAAAATTTTCTACTTCGTGATTTAAAGGAAATTTCATTTAGAATTTAAACCACGATAATCGAAATTTATTAAAGCAGAAAATCACATTTTTTCCAAAAAATTTTCTGTGCACTTTTTATTGATTTATAAATATCAAACTAAGTTTTATTGAATATTTCTGATAAAAAAAAAAATACTTTTTTTGCACAAGCAGTAATAATTTCCAAACAAAACACTCACACTTTTATTTTTGAAGAAAATTAGCCTCATACATATATTATTATTATTTTTAAACAAATCGGTAAAATTTCAGAATATTAAAATGTTAAGCATACATATATATATATATATATGCACATTTAGGGAGTTCACAAGTCGTGTTATTTGTCGTATTTGGTATTGTAATACAACAGTTGTAAACTTGTTGTTATTGTTTCACATGTGAATTGTATTTCAATACAACTCTGAAATGTATGTTTAGTGTGTTATTTGTGTGTGTTATTCGTTCACCACTTTCGCTTTATCATCATTTAAAGCTTATTTCTGTTTGAAAAAAATGTTAAATAAAGTCAAATGGTGATGTACCTATACATATTTTAAAGAAATCAACCGCTCTAATTAATTATAAGTGATTCTTTACAGACTAATTGCTTAATTACCACATACCATACTAAAGGAAATAACAGAGCGCATTCACAATTTTCTCTGATATTTCAATAACGCACTAAAGTAATACGACAAACAACACGACTTGTGAACTCCCTATTTGTTCACAAATTATAGCATAAACACATCTTGATACATTTGGGCCATTTATTTATAATCCAATAATTTAAAATTATTTTTCAATTAAAACATCAATTATTCTCTAACAAAAGTCATTGACACATTTTATTAAAGTTTTATACTTTTTTAAAGTTTTACAAACTTTATCTAGCTCATTCAATTTTAGTAGAACAAAGTGCAAGTTCCTTGTGGCCACCACTGATTTTTGACAATTTTTTTACTGACGCTCATTCGCTTTGCATGGACGACACTGCCAGTAAAAAAACTGTCAAACATCAGTGATAACTTGTAGACACTTCAAATTTGCACTTTATTTCACTTAAAATTAATGAGCCAAAAAATTGCCACTCAAAAAAATTCCAAATCTTTTTCTTAAAAGGTTCGAAAGTTTTATGAAAGTTTTTTTAAACATTGTACATTTTGTAAATGGGTGTTTATGTTAGAGGATGATAAATAAAGAATAATTTTAATTAGTTAGAAGAAAAATAAAGGGCCCAAATCTGTAAATATGTGGTTGTCAGCCAAACATTTGCGTTAACTTTAATTTATGCGAATACCACGTAGATATCATAAAAGCGTAAATTTTTTGCAGTTTAGTGGATATTTAATATGCTTGGTTAAGAATATGAGAAGGCTTTTTTGGGATGCTTCGGTTACAGCTCTAAAAAAAACCCAAGAAAAAATTGTAAATCGATATCGATATTGTTTCGATGTATTATCCATTTTATACGGTTGTTATTAATATTAAAGTTAAATCGATATCAACCTTATCGATGATTTTAAGAGCTTTCGCTTTTTACTTTATTTGCTTGCCAACCAAAAACTATTCAACCTTTCAAACAAAAACAAAAAAAAAGAAGTTTGCACTTTGTTATTAAAATTAAAGAGGCTACCAAACTTTTAAATCATTTTTTCATCAAAACTAAAATATAAAGTTAAAGTTAATGCCGCTGTTTGAGTTTCGTATTATTCGTAAGTTCACTAAACATATGTGTATGTAACATTGTACGAGTTCATACTCGTATTAACAATTGCGCAATTTATGTAGTTTCATAAAATTTTAATGTTTTAAAATTTATAATAGCGTTTGTTTAAGAATGCAGCACCGGACCGGCAATAACTGCTGTTACATTTTGTTATAAATAAATAAAATAAATACATTTTTCTCACTCATTTACATTCTTATGAATACCCTGCAGCAAAATAAAATGGTTCAAAACGCGCGCAGAACTAGCACAAAATGGGACGGTATTGGTTCACGTTCTATCTAAAATCAATGAATTTAATTGTCAATGTGGAAATTGTCGCTCTATGCAGAACATTTGGACCTGTTGCAAACTGCGCAAGTAAAGCCTTCTTGCAATCGGCAAACACCTCGGGGAGGTGTGACGACAGCGTAACAAGCGAAACGCGAGTTTCAAAAGCCTCGCTCTGCATCCGTTTGGCGGTAGTTTGGAGACAATCACGAACCTGATAGTGCAGAAATATCGGCAGTTAAGACTGTCTCTCAATTTTGCTGCAGGGTATACCCTAGACATAACCAAAACAGTTTTAGAAAGGCTGGAGCAAATAGAAAGTAAGAAAACTATTCTGCTGCAAAAAGAAAATTGAAATTGTATCCTTTTTTTTTCATAGAACGACATTACCAATAACAAGACAGTACTAGCAGCTTTGGCAGAACAAAAAGTTTTAACAAGCAAACTTATTAGACAAGAATCCTTTTTAAATTGAAAGCGACGAAGCATAAAAAGAAATAGATAACAAAATTTTTGATGGAAACAGAACCATTTATGTAAGCTTTAAATCAAATGATTTAATTAATTTGCACATACAATATCATATATCATTAATATTTCACAGGTTTCTATGATGAGGAAACCGCTGTAGTTCTCCGCTCATAAAAATATTAAAAATACTCTGGACGAATCAATGATCATTCGATGCCAAATCGAAGGGACACATGTCAAACAGAGCCTAAAATGTTTCAAAAAATTTTATGCTGCGCTCTTGGGTAATTATATATATGTACATACATATATAAAAAAAACATATGTATACGTATGTATGTTGTTTAAAGTCGACAAATATGCATAAAGCGCAACGAAAGATTTGTAGCACTTTCAGATATTTACACATTTGCACAAATTATTTTTCATCCATTATTATTTAAAATTATGTTGAAAGGAAAATAAATGCGTTAAAATATGAAAGAGCTATAATTCGTTCGCTTCTCTATATGTAGATATAGATGGTATATAATGATATATACATACTTATGTACTTTTTAACGTAAACTAAGGTCAATAAATTTTCTTTAGATGCCATTTCGTAATTACCAAACGTTACAAATCCTGAAGAGCAGCTGCGCCACGCGTTCAGGATTCAAAAGAAACGTAATTTAAACAAGTAAGAAAACCTAAATTCGGGCGAAACCGATTTTTATATATCCTCGCGATATATTTTTTATGGTCGGTGACCATGATTTCATAAAATTCCCGCTTCTTTGTTTCAAATCGCAGCTAGTATTAAACTTTACTAAATTTCTTATAATAAATAATGAAAAACGAAGTTTTTTGCGTGGTTATGGTCCGATTTCAAAAATTATTGACAGTGATGCTAGTGATATCAAGGGCAATATGCTCACCAAATTTTGTGACGATACCTTACATCCTTATTGAGACCTAAATACGTTTTTTATAAGTGGGCGTGGTAACGCCCCTTTTTCAAAATTTCATAAAAATCTCTCTAAATATCGAATTTAAATTAATATGTTTCAATAAATAAAGAAAAAACGACATTTTTGCATTTTTCAAAATTTCCGTTATATGGGAGGTGGGCGAGGTTATGGCCCGATTTCATAAAATTTTAACGATTATAACACCGATATTGAGGAAAATACTTCCGTTTTATGGGAGGTGGTCGTGGTTATCATCCGATTTCAAAAATCTTCGACGATAATAGTAGCAATATCATAAAAAATATGTCCTCCAAGTTTTGTGACGATACCTTACACCGTTACTAAGATACAGAGATTTTTTTTCTATGTGGGCGTGGCAACGCCCATGTTTCAAAATTTCATAAATACCTAACTTTTTAGTTTAAGATCGCTCCAAATACAAAATTTCACTCAATTTGCTTTAATGGATATCGAAAATCGGAGTTTTTGCATTTTTCAAAAACTTCCGTTATATGGGGAGTGGGCGTGGTTGTTGAACGATCTTGACCATTTTCAACACCAACCTACCCTGTCCAAAGAGCGATCTGTGTACCAAATTTAATTGAGATATCTCAATTTTTACTCAAGTTACCAACCACGGACAGATGGACGGACGGACGGACGGATAGACAGTCAGGGCTAAATCGATCTCTCTTTTCATTCTGATCATTTTAGTATATATATGTCTATATCTATCTCGATTATTTTATGCTGTTACAAACAACCGTTATGCGAACAAAGTTATAACACCCTTGTGTACAAGTACGCTCCGGTATAAAAATAATGCAGTGTCATTTTTACATTTATGAAATAAATATATAACATACATATGTATAAGTATAGAAGTTCGATGCAAGAAGTTATCATACATTTACGTTTCTAATGTAAATGTTACCGAATTTGAAAGCAGCGTATTTGACATTTTTTTAAGAGAAAAAAGTACGCAATGTAAGTTCCAGATATGAATAATAACTTTAATTTAATTTTATATTTTCATAAACATAAACATATTTATGAGCCCTTAACTAACTTATTTAGCCGTTCTCTCAAGCTTGGGTGTTTCCCTTTAGCTTGGAAAGACTTATTCATTATAGCCCTTCATAAGACCGGGAGTAGGTCCTCTATAGAAAATTATCGCGGTATAGCTAAGCTTTCTGCTACTCCTAAATTATTCGAAGTTATTGTTGTTGACCATTTTACGTATTCCATATCCTCTATAATTTCTAGCACACAACACGGGTTCTCTAAGGGTTAATCTACCGTTACAAACTGGCTTGAGTTCACAACTCATGTTGCAAATGGGTTCAGGAAATTTATGCATACTGATGTTATATACACCGATTTTAGTAAAGCTTTCGACAGAATAAGTCACTCTTTACTGATCCTTAATCTCGATCTCCTTGGTTTTCAACCTAATCTCCTTCATTGGATATCTTCTTACCTCATTGACAGAACACAACGATGTCTTTTTAAAAATATAGTTCCTCAAACACTATTCAAGTATCTTCAGTGACCCGCAAGGAAGTCACCTTGGTCCGATTCTGTTTTTACTTTTTATAAATGATGTATTTTGGAACGATTTTCCGTCGATCCTTGTCAAATTTGGTTTTGAAACAAACCGGTTTCGGCGTTGTGCCATCTTCAGTGTTATTTTTCGTTCTGTTTAGTTTACGTCTGGCGGTCCCTATTTATTGTGTTTTGTCCTTCGTAGGTATCGGTATCTATCGTTAACTAGCAGCCAACAAATGTTTGTAGGTGTATGCTACCTGTGTTTAGGGTTTATTTGTCAGCGTGAAGTTTTTTTTTTTTTTTCTTTTACGGTTGCCTATGTGGTATGCATGGGTAGGTAGAAGTCAGTAATTTTTGTCCTGTGGGATGTTTTGTGTTGGTCCTGTGCGTTAGTTTCTTTGGTAGTACCTAAGTTCGTGCTTTGTTTTTTGTAAACAAGTTTCAATGGCTCAAATATTACGTCCGAGTTGGTGTTCGTCTGTTCGTTTATTATTCTTCCGTCAAATGTTTTCTGTTTGTATATCTCCATGTTTTCCAGTGCGTTTAGGCGTCGACCTTTTTGCTGCACATGCAATACCTTTACGGTTTTCTTAATGTTTGCTGGTGTACATTTGCTGTGGAACATGTGATTTGCAAAGTTAGATTCAGGTGTTGTGGAGGGTTTCCGTGACTTCTTGTTGTAATCCCTTATGTGTTCGCGGAACCTTGTTCTTACTTTACGTCCTGTTTGTCCTATGTAGCTGTATTGGCACTCGCAGGTCAGTTGGTATACGCCTTGGCTGTTTAGTGAGTCCTCTGTATTTGTACTTGTCCGTAGTATTCGTCCTAAGTTGTTTACTGTTTTAAATGCTGTGTGAATGTTGTGTTTTTTGAAAAAATTTGCTAATTTATGTGTCGATTTTCCTGTATAAGTTAATACTGTCCATGTCTTTCCGTCTTTATCCTTATCGCTTCTTTGTGGGGTCCCATTGTTTCTTCTGATTTTGTCTATCAGATCTTTTTTATATCCGTTATTGACCGCTATGTTGTAAATAATGTTTAGCTCTCTCTTGTGTGCTTCTGGTGTTAAAGGTGTTAAAGGTTAAAGATGCAACCGCCATCATAAGCTCGGGGTTTGCACACCAACTAACCCAAATGAACCCAGCAGCCCCACCACTGATCGCATTACCGAAGATTCACAAACCGGACATTCCAATGAGGCCCATAATCAACTACAAGTTAGCACCTGGATATAGATTATCAAAGCATCTAAAGACGATACTGAAGGACACCCTTGAACTTGAGAACGAACACACAATAACTAACACAAAGGAACTGATAGCGAAACTGACGACCGTTAACATCACAAAGGACAGTAAACTAGTATCGTTTGACATTAAGGACTTATACCCCTCAATACCACTACCTGAGACAATAGACATTGTATACACAAAAATACTGGAGAAAACCAAAAACAAAATCAAGGCTGCACAGATCGCAAGAATTCTAAGAACCACACTACAACAAAACTATTTCAAATTTAATAACAAAATCTATAGACAAACGAACGGACTTGGAATGGGGAACCCAACCTCAGCCGTACTCATGGAAGTATTCATGCAGAATTTGGAAGAAAAATACATGAAAGAACTTACAACCGAGTTGGGTGTTACATTTTACGCGAGATACGTTGATGACATTATCTGCATTCTAACCAGCAACAACGAAGAACAAGTATTGGAGTATCTCAACAAACAACACGGAAACATACAGTTTACAATGGAAACAGAAAGCGAAGGAAGGATTAACTACCTAGATCTGGCAATTAGGGCAGATAAGACCTCAGGAAAACTTGGCTATGAAATTTACAGAAAACCAACAGCCACAGACACGGTAATTCATAACACTTCGAACCACCCTCAGCAGCACAAAAATGCGGCGTTAAAGCAACTAGTTGACAGACTAGAACGAACACCTTTAACACCAGAAGCACACAAGAGAGAGCTAAACATTATTTACAACATAGCGGTCAATAACGGATATAAAAAAGATCTGATAGACAAAATCAGAAGAAACAATGGGACCCCACAAAGAAGCGATAAGGATAAAGACGGAAAGACATGGACAGTATTAACTTATACAGGAAAATCGACACATAAATTAGCAAATTTTTTCAAAAAAACACAACATTCACACAGCATTTAAAACAGTAAACAACTTAGGACGAATACTACGGACAAGTACAAATACAGAGGACTCACTAAACAGCCAAGGCGTATACCAACTGACCTGCGAGTGCCAATACAGCTACATAGGACAAACAGGACGTAAAGTAAGAACAAGGTTCCGCGAACACATAAGGGATTACAACAAGAAGTCACGGAAACCCTCCACAACACCTGAATCTAACTTTGCAAATCACATGTTCCACAGCAAATGTACACCAGCAAACATTAAGAAAACCGTAAAGGTATTGCATGTGCAGCAAAAAGGTCGACGCCTAAACGCACTGGAAAACATGGAGATATACAAACAGAAAACATTTGACGGAAGAATAATAAACGAACAGACGAACACCAACTCGGACGTAATATTTGAGCCATTGAAACTTGTTTACAAAAAACAAAGCACGAACTTAGGTACTACCAAAGAAACTAACGCACAGGACCAACACAAAACATCCCACAGGATAAAAATTACTGACTTCTACCTACCCATGCATACCACATAGGCAACCGTAAAAGAAAAAAAAAAAAAACTTCACGCTGACAAATAAACCCTAAACACAGGTAGCATACACCTACAAACATTTGTTGGCTGCTAGTTAACGATAGATACCGATACCTACGAAGGACAAAACACAATAAATAGGGACCGCCAGACGTAAACTAAACAGAACGAAAAATAACACTGAAGATGGCACAACGCCGAAACCGGTTTGTTTCAAAACCAAATTTGACAAGGATCGACGGAAAATCGTTCCAAAATACATCAACTTTCAACCTTGTCGGAGTAAAAAAACAACAAAAAACTTTTATAAATGACTTACCTTCTGTAATAAATTATTCAAAAATTTTATTGTATGCTGATGATGTAAAGCTTTTTAGATCGTATCATTCTGTTGAGGAAAGGTCCTTACTACAAGCGAATTTAAATAGCATGACTAACTGGAGTGAAGTAAATAACATGCCACTAAACCTTAAAAAATTTAAAGTAATGAGCTTTTCTCGCAGGGCTGTTCAACCTGCTTCTTATGACATATGTAAACATAGCCTCGAACAGGTGTTTAACTTTGTTGATCTAGGAATTACAATGGATCCGAAATTTAATTTCAATCTTCACATAAATGTTACAGTTAACAAAGCCAAGGGTGTTTTTGCATTTGTAAAACGATGGTTACAATAACTCAATGACTCTTACATTACGAAAGCTCTTTTCACAACGTTAGTGACGCCAATACTGGAATATGGATCTGTTGTTTGGAACCCGTGCTATCAAGTTCATTCCGACCGGATAGAGTCAATTCAAAAACAATTTCTGCTTTTTGCTTTAAGAAATTTTCGTTGGGATTCTCAGTACATCCTGCCACCATAAATAAGTCGTTTAAAACTCATTAATATTCCTACACTTGCTAGTCGCAGAGATATGCTAGGCGTAGTTTTTTTGGTCAAGTTACTGACAGGCTTGATCTCTAGCCCATCTCTTCTTAGCGAAATAAAACTAAACGTTCCCTCCCGAATTTCAAGACATTTCCGGTCTCTTTTTCTGAAGCCATGTAAAAGTCATTTTGAGTTAAATGAGCCTCTCCGTAGTTTGTGTCAAGATTTTAACACTCACTCCGGTTCTTTTGATATTTCAGACTCACTTTTTTACGTAAAGAAAACTATACTCAATGCTCTCAATAATTGATACATACATACATACATATATGTATATTACTATTCGATCAGCTGATGAGCATTTGTTCTGTAGCTGAACAGTTTTAGATCTCGACACTTAACAACCTTCTGCCTTTCATGACTCGGCGCAGCATATATGAACTTTTTTTTTTATATATCTGTTTGTCATACGGATGCGCCCTCGCGTCAGTCGGGCGGGTATGGAGGGATAAAACCGTTGGGATTATTATTATTATTAAAATGTATAACAACTATTCATTTAAACTCATATGTACGTTCATATTAACCGTCTGAAAATGTTCATTTAATTGTATTCCTTAAGGTTTACGAACAACTAGATTGTTATCTAACATAAGTTCCTACGAAGACTAATTATTTTTAAGCACTTTAACGAATTAAAGCTCTTTCACATGTTATGTCTAGGGTATACCCTGCAGCAAAATTGAGAGACAGTCTAAACTGCCGATATTTCTGCACTATCAGTTTCGTGATTGTTTCCAAACTACCGCCAAACGGATGCAGAGCGAGACTTTTGAAACTCGCGTTTCCCTTGTTACGCTGTCGTCACACCTCCCCGAGGTGTTTGCCTATTGCAAGAAGGCTTTACTTCACCAGTTTGCAACAGGTCCAAATGTTCTGCATAGAGCGACAATTTCCACTTGGTAGGACATCGCGCCGTGTTTAAAAATACACTCGAATTCATTTATTTGAGGTAGAACATGAACCAATACCGTCTCATTTTGTGCTAGTTCTGCGCGCGTTTTGAACCATTTTATTTTGCTGCAGGGTATGTACTCGTAAGCATGTATGCGTGTTTGTACTACATATTTGTATAATAGTAAACAAAAAATTCGCTCACACATGTCGGTATGTGTACGAATTAAAATGTATGACCAAGCTTTTTTTTACGAATATTTACAATAATTAAACAACCTTCATCAACAATTGTATTTTATCGATATTTTATTGTACGTCCAATGGTCTTTTCGATGTTCGATAAATACATGCGAAGGATAATAACGAGGAACCAGCGGGTTGAAATATCGTATGATTGGAAAGAAGTTATTACGATTGGTTTGTAATACAAATTTTCAAGCTTCGTCTTTAAAATACGCTTACGAATTTATTTAATAAATATTTCTTATTTTTCCGAACTGTTTAAAAATTTATGGCGTTTTGTTTGGCTTCATCTGATATTCTAATGCGCTGCAATTTTGTATGACTGGTAAAATAAATTATTATTAGACAGGCAATTTACTACCAGTTAATGTGACTTTCCCTAAAGGCTATTATCGTTTTAAAAGTGGAACAGCTTAAATAACAGAAAACTTTTGGTTTCAAGTGCATAGTGGTCATTCTTCAGCTTAAGTATGGATCAGATGTATTGAGAATAGACAAGCTACATTCAATCGCTCTCCTGACAAAGCTACTAAGTTATTTTTTTTTTATTCCACAATTCCACATGGCAACCTTCCATTCCTCTCATTTTTAAGCACTGGCTCCCTTTTTAGACGCTAAGTGTAAAGGGCCAATTTGCCTGGAAAACATTGAGTATCGAGAATATTTTCTTCCTGCGTAAATCTCTTTTGTGTACTGAGTATGAGCAGTAGCTGTTCATGTGTAAATAATAAACATAGTTTTGCTATTGAAAAAAAAGTAACTAGTATTTAAATAGTATTTGTGCCTACATTAGATACAGAAACCTTAGAGAAAAGCCATTTTAGAGCACACTTCTATACAAAGTTTGGAATGATTGAATCATCAAATGTTCAGTCAAGATGTACGACATAAAAAGAAGAAGTCTAAAATTAAACAACTTCTTTAATATTTCCTAAATTATAATTTATAAAACTTTAATGCAATACGTTCCATATCTATTCGGAAATCAGAGTAAAAGTTGCTACGTAATTGAAATTGTCTTCAACTATGCTTTGCATATCAAATCCAAACTAGTGATTTTCTACAAACACTTTTTAACATTTTACCGACGTGAGTGTATGCCAATATCGCAACATGTGTGAATGTGAAAGTTATATGTATGTATGTATATACCAAAATGCATATTGTACATATGGATATGAAGCAAATCTTGTTAAACCAGTGCACACCAGCCGCGCTGGAAAGTAAATTTTCAATTTAGTAATGCCCTCGTGTTTGCTTCGCGCTATTCGCTCTCTGCAAAATTTGGCTGCTCTGTCGTCAGCTTTTGTTTGCCTTTTAAAGTTGAACATTTTTTTTTAACTTTTTCGGAAGCACTTACCCTTTGACCTCTATTTTATGGCTAGCACAACACCACTCCTACTCATTTCGCTACAGCAATCCCATTTTAATGGCACTCAAGAACTCGTAACTATGCAGTAAGTAGCGACGGCAAGCTGTGTAACTAGCTAAGTCAGTTGGTCGATTGGTCGGTTGGTCAGTCAGCGCCCATTTGTTAGGAGTGTAAAGTAAATGCCATCAATTTTTGCACCAAAGCAAACACACAAAAAAAGGATGAAATGTTTGTAGAGGCTTTTATTTATTCTGACTCGATGGCGTTTGCTTGATTTATACCCTCGTGCCCGAATATGTTTGCTGCGGTTGAGACGTGTTGCCTGTTTTTGTTTTTTTTTTTGTTTTTGATGACCGGAATTGTGCTTGAGTATTCGTAAGCTCAACGCGCATACTTATATGTGTGTATGTGTATGTACCATATGTATTTCTAACTTCAGCAATTTAATTCTAAATTCTAAATTATTTTTCCAAAATAAAGGAAATCTCTTTAAAAGCGTTTATCAAGCAATCAGTTCTTCAATGCCTTTAAGGCCGGAAAAAGCACTCTAATCCAATTCCGTTTCAAAATTTCTACTTAAGTTTTGAAAATTCCTTACAACGCATTGAATGTGAAATGCTTTAAAATTTAGTTGACCTGCATGAAAAATGTTGGCCAGCAAATTAATATTTTTGGGTTAATCAAACCTCAATGAAAACCGAGTGGTTGAAAGAAGTCAATAACTAAGAAAAATTGCAGATTAAACTTGAAATGGCTTTGCAAATTTCACCATTCACTATGAATTGTTATATCATTTGCATTCAAATGCGTCTAAGTCATATTCCATTTTTTGAAATACTAATTTAATGGAATTTTAGCAGCAAAAAGCGTCTGTTCGAAATTCTCGCAAAATGTTTTCGAATTATCCATAATACGAGTAGCACTTTGTGACAACATTTCAACGAGTATTTGTACAAAAGTTTTAATCCGGATTTATATATGTGAGGACAGCCATGTATACATATGCGTCATGTACGGATAACAAATGTATATTTGTGTGCACATACATACAAACATGCGCTTAAGAGATGAATGAATAAAAATTTACAAAATATGGTTTCAAGCCGAGCGAATGACCAACTTGAAAAGAGCCGATTTTTAGCTTTTGTGCAAAAAAAAAATCAAAAATTAGGAGCTGAAACGTGTTGCGTAAAGTTCGAATAAAATAAAAAAATCATTAAAAGTAATTAATTTGAATAAACTTAACAGACATATATTCAAAGAGGATTGCCACCTGTCAATAAAGTAAAATTTTTATTTACAAGCTAATCACATATTATATCAGGGGTGTGACTTCAAAAATTCCACAGAGTTGCCACCTTTTAAAAAAACAGATACAGTTGTATTTGGTAAGCTAAATCAGCTATTGAAATATGGGCGTTGAAAGAATGCGATTTAGAAAGTACAGTATATATTCTCTATGAGTTGCCACCTGTTAAGTATTCATATTAATCGAAATTTGTAAAATTAATCAAATATGACAATATACATACTTAATATGTTGGTATCAAAGAAGAATTATTACCAAAGTTTTATTTAAATAATATAAACGAATGTATTTTTTAAAAGAGGGGCCAACTTTTTTACGGCTATTAATATTAATCAACATATTTCAAAAGTCGGATGTACAGTTATAAATTACAAAAGCTACAAGATGGCTGATAAAGGAAATATGTTTACGAAAGGTCATTTCAAAAATATTCTTCAATTGAGAGATCATCTGTATACAGCGCTACACTAAATTAACGCAACAAATTGTTTAAAATAGAGTTCGTTTCGTTATGAAAATATGGCCAAATAAATTTGCGACTTATTGCAAACTTAAACTGAAATTAAATGAAAAATTAGAAAATTTATTTGCTGAGGCAAAACCATTTAAAATTAAAAAAACCCAACAGACAAAATATTATCCAACAAAAACAATATTAGCACATTTTAAATTAATTAAAAATGTCCAGAAAAATTTTGGACTTTCAGGAAAGATAACATTCGTTTGAAAAAGAGGTTTAATAGCACATGGAGGTACATGTTTCAAGTGCCTATTTAAAATCGTTGAAATTTTTTAATTTCCCTTTGACGCGTTTCCTCAATTTCTTTTATACATACTTATAACGCATTCACGTCAAGTGTTTGTCAATAAAAATGAAAATGCATCGCCAAAGATAATTAAGTTTTGATAAGTTTTTAATTGTATGCAGTTATTATGCATTGCAACTGCGATGCCATTCCGAATTTCTTTAAAAAAAAAGTAAATAATAAAAACATGAAAAGCGAATGCAACAGCCGAAAGGAGCATGTTGCATGTGATGAAAATTGCAAATTTACCAACTGCCTGCACCATAAGCTGGCCACCGAAAAAATATTGCACTTCACACTTGCAACGGCACAGTTGTGGCGCCAGCACTGCTACAAAAAAATAAAACTATGCTAAAAAAATAAAAATAAAAGAAAAATGAAACAAACATTGATCATATCACAATGCGAGTGAAAGCGCAATCTCGTGAGCAATTCTCCGCAACGCCGCGCAGAGCCATTTAGTGTCGCATTCTGGTGCGTGGGCGGCACGAGTTACAATAAAAACAAACAAAAAAAAAAAGAATAATATTGCTTGAAATATTGCTCGTTTAAGAACAGATAAAAGACGCGAGAGAATATCAGCGAGAAGCCAGTAGCAAAGGGGCAGCGGAAAGGCGAAATAGCTCATTTTCAATTTACAAGTCGAATGAGTTCCGTAGTATGTACGAGTGTGTGTTCATATAAAATTCTGATTGACCTCAAATTTTTTTTTACTATTTTTCATTTCAATTCATTTCAATGCATGTCAATTATTCAATAAGTGTCAATTATTTTCAAATATACTTTGTTGCTTTACGCCTAAATACTCACTTGCAAAATTTGTTTAACTGCGAATTTCAATAGCTTTTGAGAAACATAACACAGTACAACATTTTTCAGGTCATTGATTGCCAACTCAATTCTCAAGTCTAGTTACTTTTTCGCAAAGTCACATAACCTGTGAGCAAAATGCGATAAAGATCATAAAAATCGATGCACGCGTTTCGCTTTTATTCGCAACTGAGTAAAGGTATGAATTTCAAAATTTTGCTCAATTGCGAATAAAAGCGAAACGCGTAATCGATTTTCATGATCTTTCTCTCATTTTGCTCATAGGTTATGTGACTTTGCAAAAAAGTAACTAGACTTGATACTTATTTCCGTTTTGTATTTTTTATGAATTTAAAAAAAAAAAAAAAAAAAAAAAAATGTTTTCTTCATGCGCTTATTTTTAACTTGGAAACTGTTGCTTGTATAGAAAAACAATGTATGAACAGATTAAGGAAATTGTAATTCAAAATTTTTTAAAATTTATTTCAACTAAATCGGGCTAGTGGCTGTCGAGCTATGTCAAACAACAGGGCCTAAAACGTGATAAATTCCCCTATACGATAGTACTAACTTCAAATCGATATTAAAAATATTTTGGCAGGTAAGAAGACAAAACGAATGATGCAGAAATTATTCTTTTTGGGTCTTATTTCACATACAGTTCACAGAATTGAGTTGGCAAATCATGTGTTGTACTGTTGAATATTTTTCAATCGTAATAATACAAGCTGGAAAATTAAGGGCAATTCAAGTCCGAAATTCAGACAATAAATGTTGTGTATGACAGTTGTTTTTCTTTACGAAAGCATTCGAATACTTTCAAGTAAACTCGTAGATCGTTATTTTTGATTGGGTGCTTGAATGGGTTAAATGCAAAAACGAAAGCCGTACTCAGTACTACCTTGTTTTTGATGACAATAGCTGTTACTGTTTGGCTCCTCATCAAGGCATTTATTGACAATTTAATTTTTTCCCAATAGCTTGATTAAAATTTTACACAGTTATCCGAAAGTCGCCCAAGAGTGCAAACTTGCCGTAAACTAACTTTAAAACACGCACACCACTTAACGAACACGTCACCTAAAACCATAAACAACATTAATAAACCCAAAACCACTATGTATTTAGAACATGTATGCAGAGACGTAAGGTACGTAAGAAAAGCAGCAGTCTGCAAAAATTAAAATGTCCTTGTGAATATAAAAAAGCAAATAAAATTCAAGTATAAGAAAAAAATGGGAATTTTAAAAGTATATGCAACTTTTTATGTCAGCTGAAGTCGTTGCAAATTTACTCAAAAAAAAAAAACAAAAAACCACTAGCGCACAAGGCAGAGTGGTGATGTTGGAGATGAAGGAGAGAGAGCAGCGGTGGGCGGTAAGATGTCAGAACTTGCAGTTATAGTATTTTTGCATTCTCCTTAAAATTCTCTTACATTTTTTTTCCCCCTTTCGCAGGATGTTGAATATAAGTGCGGTGGCAAGTGTATAAAATGTTTTGTAATCATTTTTATATATTGTTGGCGCCGAAAACTTGGCTGACATTTTCCGCGCTTGGCATGCAATTGCATTTTTATGAACACACCGCTGTGACACATACAATTACAATGACTACTTTTACATACATAGTACATGTATACGAATTCACAAGAACTATACACCATATGTATGTATGTTTTTAAGTAGTAGATGCTCTTATGAAAAAAATACTGATTTGCGGATTGCGTTTACGGCTGCTAAAAGTGGCCATTCAATTTCCAGTCGCTGAAATTTACCTTTGACTTTTGCGAAGTTGTCTTGTCGTGTTTACTTTCATACAACATTTGGGCCAAATTTTTTTTATATAAAGAACACGCTTCATAAAAAAAATTTTTCAAAAACTGATAACTTAAATAAATTTTCAACTTACACTTTATTATTTACGGGGCTACATAGGTGGATACTAAGTATAATTATTATTAATCTTAATGAAAAAAAAATGAATATATATTGTCGCAATTTTGTAAAATAACATATGTGGGTGTTCGGTAAAGCGATTACTGCGAATCAAATAAGTGCTCTAAGAGCAACATAAACTTACTCCAAATTATTTTATTTTTCGATAGAAAATTGTATGTTTAAGTTACTAGGCTTTATTGATCTAATTTTCAAAGACTAATGCCCGAATTCAGTAAGCAGTCTCGGTCTCTAATAGAGACAAAAGTCACAATTTTAGACCAGTGGCCATTCATACGTTTCAAAATAAGGCCTCTAGTCTCAAAATAAAGTCTGTAAATAGTGACCTGGTAATGAGGAGGTCTCAAAAAATTAAAATGCAAACAAAATATGTAAACATAAAAGCGAGGAAAAGCAATAGTCTCTAGCTCATTTTGAGACTTGAGATGAGACTGCGTTACAGAATTCGGGTACTTCACTTTTCCTTCCCAACGTTTCGCTAAACATCTTAGCTTCTTCAGCGGTGAATCAAAATAGTAAATTAAAAAATTATATTTTTTTTTACCTTACTCAGAACGAACCTTGGAACGAACACAAATTGAAGTGTCACTTACTTATATGGGTTATGCTTTCGAGTTAAAAAAAATAATGAAACTTTGTGGTTATATTTATGATACTCATGAATATTTGCCACAAATGTTGGACATTAAAATTCCTTTTTTTTTTAGAAGTTTCGCGCAAGTTTCCCCGCTGGGCTCACGCTGAGGCAATACACACACGAGAATACGTTTCACATACATGCACATTCGAAGTAAATATGGCAAAGTTTTTGCAAATTCAGTTAAATAAATTTTTTCGACAAGGATTTCCTTCTTCAGGTTTTCGCAATTTCTAAGTCCTTGGATTGTTGTCATGTATTTAGAAGTGTGTGTTTGAGAGTGTATGCTTAAGTTACTGTTTTTTTGTACACACTTTTTTTGGAGCTCTCATGTTGTCACATGCATTTTGCTTTTATTTTCGTTGAATTACATGTAAATTCACTTAACCTCAGGTGAAAATATACTCGTTATCATATGACAATTTTAGAAAGATTTATATTAATGTGGGTGTGTACAATGACACGTGCATACATAAGTATATATATAATATTCATGTATACTAAGATATTTTGGCTGGAATTTAAGTTGTTTTCATTTCAATGTGTAAAAGCGATTTTAATAAATGCAAATGTAGCTTAAACCAAAAGCGAAAAATTGACTTATATTTACATAAATATTTAGTTAGACAATTTAGGTATGTTTGGCGACTAAGTACGAAGTTTGGTTTTGAAGTATGATGCCTACATATGTATGTATATATTAGGGATGTCAATTTTGGGCATTTTGTTGACCCCGGGATATTTGAGATCTGAAAACGAAATCCCGGGATCCCGAATTTCATGAAGTTTTGATTAGTAATTTTTAATTTGCCAAAAAATATAACACGTCTGTAATCGTTATACTATAGAAGTATACAAAATAACATTAATATAACAAAGGAGAACGATTTGTTGTAATGTATGTATTTATTGGTCTTTTCAAGAAAAAAAGGAAATAAACGTAAAATTTGACACACACACAAAATAATTTATACTACAAGTAGAAATATACATACATATTTGGTACAGAAGCAAATGTAAAGTTTCATATTAATATATTACCATTCAGTAAAAAAAGGAATACATCAAGTAAAAATTAAATACATCACCGATTCCATTTTGAGCGAGACAGAATTAGACCTTATTTTGATCAAAATGCAATATCAAAGAAATAAAAGCCTTAATTGTGTTATCCTCCAACATGGACCTAAATTTATTGCTGTGGAGAAGCACTGCATTCGCCTCAACACTTGTTGGTTGGATTGTCGTTAAAGTTAAGTTAAATGCTTTTATTAGGACATAAGTTTTTTATCGCATCATTACAAAAACTATCAATTTCTTTTTACCAAGCCTTCTGATAAATTTTATGCCTTTCGATTAACTTGATGCCCGTTAAAACTTGATGCAATTTATCTTTGAGACTTTCTGCCTTATCCACTTCAGGTACCTCGTCGTTAGTTCTATTAACATCGCTTTCATAGTGAGACTCATTTTCTACTCAAGTGGAATATTCTCCAGCTCATTTATAATGGCAATAACAAAACAAAGCGTTAAGGGAGTTAACAAGCTGTGTTATTTGTCGATTGTGAACTTTCTAAAAGCTTTGTTTTTAAGAATGATACAAAATAAAAAAATTAAATGGCTATTAAATTCACTGTTATCTACAATTCCGGAATTTTAATAGACTTATCCCGGGATATTCGGGAGTTAAAAAATGCCGGGATTAACATGCCTAGTATGTATGCAAATTTGCATGTAGCAAAGATTAAATTAAAGCAAATTTTCATCTTTTGGACTTTTTTGTAAAACCGGTTTTCGAATTATTCGAAAAATGGCATTTTGAAAAAAACTGTTTCTTAATTTTTAAATCAAGAAAAAACCGAGTAAACCGATTCTTATTCCAAGTAAGAAAAAAGCTACATCAATGTACATCCGTGTGAATAAATGCAATTATTTCTATGAAAGAAATCTTTTGAAAATAAAATGTAGTTTTATACCCTAATTCAGTAAGCAGTATCAGTCTTAAATAGACTGTCACAATTTTTGACCAGTTGGCATTAATTGGTCTCAAGTCCTCTGCTCTCAAAACAAAGTCTCTCAATTGTGATCAGGTGATAAGCACTTCACAAAAATCAAGCCAAACACTAAATATTAAAACATAAAAGCGGCAAGAGGTAATAATCTTCAACTCATACATAGTCTCAAACTTTAAAAGTTGAGATTATACCAAATTACAGAATTCCACATTGAGCACATTGAGCGAGCAAGAATGACATACTGTCAGTAAGGCGTTATACAATTTTTCAATGTTTTCCGTTCCTCTTATGACTTTTGTCGAAATACAGAAAATCTTCTTAAATACATTTGCTGCGTTTTTTCTGCTAATTATTTGTAATTCGGATATATATAATGGTCTTATCTAAATGATATGAGTTTTGTGTTTTCCGTTTCAATAAAAATATAATGGATGTAAAATTAGTCGATTTGCTGCCGCGCTTTTATTATTAGGCTTAAACTTTACAACTGGTAAAAAACAACGGTTTTGGTAAAAAAGCCGAGTTATTGGAAATTCGAAAAATCAAGATTTCAAAAAAACCGTCCCGAATCAATCACCTTAGTACATTCTTAACGATGCTGGATATGGTAAAATAATTTTTTACTTTCATATTTATCGCTTTAATTATCAATTATTTATTATATTTAACGTTTTCAGTAAATATAGTTTTAGTCATCAATGTAGTTAAAGTTATAGATATTGATAACAACTTCGTTACCGTATCAAGACTATTAATTTTATTATTTTTTGCGTTAATTAATTTTATCCAAATCAGTTATTGCGTAGTTATCAAAAACGCCGTTTGTATCGTTATCGCCAAACTATTAAAATTAATCGAAATCGTTTCGCTTTGTACTTGTAATCGGGTTTTTGCATAGTCATATAATTGATTAATTACAAGTTACGATTATCGATAATGTAAATGGTAATAAAAATAAGTAAGAAAAGCTAAATTCGGGCGAAACCGATTTTTATATACCATCGCGATATATTTTTGTATGGTCGGTGGCCATGATTTCATAAAATTCCCGTTTCCTTGTTTCAAATAGAAGTTAGTACTAAACTTTACTCAATTTCTTCCAATAAATACAGAAAAAAAACTTTTTTGCATATTTCAAAATTTCCGTTATATGGAAGTTGGGCGTGGTTATGGTCCGATTTCAAAAATTATTGACGGTGATACTAGTGATATCAAGAACAATATGTTATAATAACCTTACACCGTTATTGAAATACAGACAATTTTTCATAGATACCGAAAAAACGGAGATTTCAAAAATTTTCTACGATAATAATAGCGATATCATGGAAAATATGTCCATCGTTATTGAGATACAGAAATTTTTTCATAAAAGGGCGTGACAACGCTCATTTTTCAAAATTTCATAAATACCTAATTTCTTAGTTCAAAATCGATCCAAATACCAAATTTCATTCAATTTGCTTTAATGGATACCGAAAAAACGGAGTTTTTGCATTTTTCAAAAACTTCCGTTATATGGGAGGTGGACGTACCAATCTACCCTGTCCCAAGAGCAATCTATGTACCAAATTTCATTGAGATATCTCAATTTTTACTCAAGTTATTGTAACCACGGACAGACAGTCAGGGCTAAATCGATTCCTCTTTTCATTCTGATCATTTTAGTATATATATGTTTATATCTATCTCGATTATTTTTTGCTGTTACAAACAACCATTATGCGTCCAAAGTAAATACACCCGGGTAAAAAAGCTATGGTTTTTTGCTTATTATCAGAATAAAAATTCGCTTCGTTCATTCCTTAAAAGACTGTCGCAATTTCTCTCACTTAGGACATCTGTAATAGTGCCTAGCCTAATCCATCGATAAAAAAAAAATATCTTTACAACTAAATCACTACAAAAAAGTAAAAGCAGCAACTACAATGCTTTCATCACCGCGCCAACGCACTCGTATTCACTTTACACAATCAATGAATCAACTCTGTTTACATTTGCGTTAGTTCACAAAATTGGAAACTGGAAGAAGGTCAATTGATTGGCAGCTGCGATTGTATGCGTAACTTACGCTTTCATTCTTTTGAAGCTGAACAACAGTGTGGGCACACTGATGAAATTGCTTAAACATCGCTAAAGATAAAAGTCAGCAGAACAGCTAACAAATTGTTAAAATACGGCAAATACAAATATTTGCAAGGCAGAAAGGTAAGTTGAGTGGTGGTAGAAGACGATCGATTGATCGAAAAATGGACAGA
Source organism: Philophylla caesio (assembly GCA_963971545.1). Classification (NCBI taxonomy): domain Eukaryota; kingdom Metazoa; phylum Arthropoda; class Insecta; order Diptera; family Tephritidae; genus Philophylla; species Philophylla caesio. Next base: position 93,589,279 of record OZ020606.1, on the reverse strand, counting down.
GTAAAAGCTTAATAAGAATGAGATTTTGAACCGGTGGTAGGCCAGATCTAAAATATGACAACCCTTATCAGGAGAGTTTTTTCAGGGACATCGCGTATAATCAATTTATATTTACGTACATACTCGTATGTAAATATTGGGGGTACATTTTTGTGAGTCTGCATAAAATTTTAATTCCGTAAAGTGCGTATTTCAAATAGCTTAAAATGAGAGCGGATTTTTTATATTTTTTCTATCCTTATGGACTTATTTATTGCATCATTCAATTATTTGCGATTGTGTGCACGAAAAAAATTGCTTGTTTATTGAAAGTAAAACAATGTCAGTAGTAAAAATAAACTGCGTGATTTTTCTTGCACTCAGTTTTTTTTTTGTGAGGTGAAAACAACTGCGCTCATTATTGGTTGAATGTTTGTTTACCTTGAATTGTTTTGCAAGACGTACGTACTTGTGTATTTAAGTAAACAAATGCGAATGCATATCTACTAATGTACATATCCTAAAATATGCCATTGTTATTGGTTTCTTCAAACAATAATTAGGTTTCGTTTGAAATATTCATATCACTATTTTTTTATTTTTTTTTATTTGTACATTTGTGTTTCAGTTTGCCTTGAATGCACTTGCTTTGATGTAGATAATTAATCTTGTTGGGAAAATAATAGTGTTTCCACTTTGTTTTATGATAGTTTTAAATGGTTTCTATGGAATGGCGTATTAACTGCCAAATGAAAATTTGTGTTATTTGCACTGATTGAGTATAAAATAGTTTTCTCAAATTTCTTCTTTTGATATTTTCTATCAAAAGCAGATTATACATATATATTCGGCATTATTTGCAGCAATCTACAAAAAATGTAAAGCTGTTTAATTCCCAAGAAAATTTTTGTATTTTATGATTATGAAATATGAAATAGACATTTGTATATGGAGGGATATAATCAAGTAAATCACCTTTTTCAGTTAATTCAGTTGAATTTTTTTTTGAAATGAAGCTAAAATATTTAAGTAACTTTGACAATTTTTGTTCGTACAAAGTTTCAAACAAAGCTGAAAAAATACAAAAATTGTTATCAAAATTTCTAGGAATTTGCGAAAGACCGGCATTTAAAAAGAATTATTAAAAATCAACACATTTGAAACTTCCATATTACATTGCTCAAATATAACGGACTGCATTTTCAAAAATGCTTTATCTTTTTTTAGAACAATGCAATTTTGATTAAATTTTGTCGCGTACATATTTCATGATATGTTTAACGTTTTCAGGGGTTGTGTCCCAAGTTTAATCGGGTAACCAATGCAGGAATTATTTAAACAAAATTTAACAAAACAAAGGAATAAAAATTGCTGCATATTATTAATTTCCGCAATTCACAAATTATGGAAAATTAAACAGGATGTATCACTTTCGTTGACGGATTTTGTTGGGATTCGAAATACATAACTTTCCAATGAATCAAATTATTTATACATTTAACCTCTCAGATCTGAACTTTATGATATACTAAATTAACTTGTTCTTAGGGTAAGAAGGAGAAAGCGGAAACAATTTAATTATATTTTGCGTTTTACTGTCTTCCCTTCGGTGCTTTCATATGTATGTATGTATATAAGTTAATTTGTATTTGATAATTTTAAATTATTTTGAAACTTACAAACAAAAAATCTATTTGAAGAATATATTTATTTGTTTTTTATTTTAAATTTTACATAAATATTAGTTTATTTACTAAATTTTTTTAATATAATTTGAGTTCATAGAGGTTTTGGTAGAAAATGAACTGTATTTCAATTGGAAAATATTATTAATTGAAGAAAGAAAAAATAAAATGTCGAACCTTGTCACTTTGTGGGTGTCGAATAATTTTGCAAAGCCTCTCGTTAGAATACTTCTCAATATGAAGAAAGTGATTCAGATTCCTTGCTGAAGTGGAAAAAATTTTTATGATTTAACATTTAAAAATGAGCGCAGCAAGAAATAATTATAAACATAAAAGACCAAAGAAATAAGGTAATTTATAATTTATGCGCCACAATCTACTTCATTATTTTTTCAAGAAAAATTTAGCATGACTGAAAAATTATTATTATATTGTACAAGGCAGTATTTGCAATTAATTAGCGCTTTGAAGTCGGAACTTATATCTGCTTCTAGTTTTGTTTTATAAAATTATGAAACATTATTTCTTGCTAACAACTTCAAGCTAATTTGCTTAATTTTTCCTTATTTTACTTCACCACACACTACTAACATAACCTCAAAATCGTACAAACGCCACTTTCACAATTAAGGACTTGCCTTTTTGTACTTATTTAAAATGAGAAATCCTAAGGACTTAAGCGGCTTTGAAATACTACATGAAATCATTAAAGTCTGAGGTTGTAGAACAAAACACGCAAAAACTAGAAACTTATTTAAATTCGTTGGTGTACATATGTACATACTTACATATATACCAGAATTAGCTCAATAGCACACAGATACACAATGGAAATGGCATTTCACTTACGGTTTTGTGCTTCGTATTTTTGTTTTTTTTTTTTTTTGATCTAGTATGTGTATATGGATGTACATATTTATTTGGCTTCACTTCAAATGCGGAATAAAACGATAATACCTAAAGGGAAAGTGAAAAGAGTGAAAGGCGAAAGTGTGAGCATGGTATTTTAGAAGCTTTGTCGAGTTTAAGTAAAACAAAAACAAAGAAAATCTTAAACAAATTTACTTGTGTTCATTGTACGTGACATTTTTACCATCGACAATTTATCGTCTCGCTTGATGCACGTACCAATGTGGAGCGTCAGAGTGTTTACGTTTCCGGCAGCATAGAAAAGTTTAAAACTTTGAGGAAAACAACTTGAATGCATGAGGATTATGTGTGTAAGTTTTTATGTTAACTCTACAGACACGCGTTCATCTATTTACTTACACACATACTCGTTCTTAAAAAAGGAATTTAGGCGGACATTTGATATGGACCTTGGATACGGTAGTGGTGAAACTATTTACAATGTAATTTAAAACGATATTGTTTGCCATTTACTTTGGTATTTTTACGAAATTTTAAATTTGGAAAAAATTTCCTCTTTCTAAACCATGTAAAATCAAGCTTCAAACTTTGTAAAAAACTGTTATCGAAATATTTTTGAGTATGCGGTTTTTTTTTTGAAGATGTTGCATTTTCCCTCCATTATAGAGCTACAAAAAGGCATATTTGAAAAAATTCTATTATATCTAAGAAAATTGTTTCGATATTTGAATGAAAAATCCTTGATTTTTTTTTTTTGGTTTTGAACAAAGTTTGAAGCCTGGATTTTGCTGGTTTTAGTAAGAGAAAGAATAGTTTCCAAATTGCAAATTCCTTAAAGTAAAAAGTTTAACACCGACACATTACAATTTTATTTCTTTTTTCCTAAAATAAAAATAATACTTTAGCTCTTATTTCTTTAGCTTTTTAGAATAATTTATTTACACTTTTTTCTTTTTGATAATTTCTTCAGATATACATATGTATGTATCTTTCTATTGAAAATAAAAACATCAAACCTTTGTTCATAACCCATTTCGATTAAACATAAGTATGACAGTCAGTTGCTCTAAACAAAGGATTAATTAAAAAAAAAATGTATTAAAATCGGTTCAGTACTTTGAGAGCCAAACCGTGACAAACATTCCCCATATAATCAATTTTATAAACTATATATTTATATAATAGTATAGATAATTTGACCAATTATTGATTTTTGTAGTTTTCAACAAAGTTGAAACTTGGATTTATACGTTCTTTGTTAGAGAATAAATTGTATATTAATTGGAAGTTCCTAAAACTTGCTTGCAAACCACATAGCCACCACTGTATGCGCATAAATACTCATGTGTAAATGTGTGTAGAAATGTGCTGCAAAGAAGATTTATAAATAAAACCATATAAGCTGCGATACGCAACCCGTTGCCACACAAAGCTACTTATGAAAGTATTTAGTTAAATAAGTTTTTTGAGTCACAACCCTACTCAAACTTTTATCTGGATAAAAGTGCCTTTTAACACATATTGGCATTATTTTTTTTTACTGATAAAAACTTTACCATACACATTTTAAAAGTCTTTAATATTGTTTGAAAATTTCCTAGCTATTCAGCAAATCATCCTTAATAGGAAATTGCAATAGTCTCACTTAGCAAACATATGTATATGCAGTATAGAAATATTACTTGATGCCCAATATTGTTTCACTTTCTTTTGTTCTAACAATTTATCCAAAAAAACTTCACTAAATCATTCAATGTAGTCCTAGCCTCGATTACCACATTATAGACATGCGATGGATTCAGCAACTTAATGTGAAATTTTTTGGAAAATATTTTTGTTTGACATTTTAATTCTCTAGCTCTTCAAAAGTTTTGTTAATTTTTTCCTATATATTGGGTGTTCCTTTGGATAGAAGTCTCATCTGAAAAATTCACAAAAGATTACACATGCTAAATTAAAAACCGCAAATTTACAATGGAGTATAGACGCTTAGTCCAAATTAAGCTTAGAAAGCAAGTACTTCTTCTTGCAATTAATACACTGCCAAATGATGAAAAAATACTAGAAACCGTGGTAAAGAATCAACTAGTAAATTTCCTAAAAACGAACAATATACTGATACCACAACAGTCTGGATTTAGGGAAAAACACTCCTGTGAGACTGCTTTAAATTTGGTGATAGCTTGTTGGAAAGAAGAACTAAGCAAAAGCAAATACATAATTGCCATTTTTCTATATCTCAAACGAGCCTTTGAGACTATAGACCAAGAGTTACTTTTACAGAAGTTAAATAAAATAGGAATACACGATGTAGAGCTAAAGTGGTTTGAAAGCCTTATTACGAATCGTACCCAAAAGACTATGATTGCATCGTCGGTATCCGAAAAAATAATTATAACGGTTGGTCTGCCTCAAGGTTCAGTTCTGGCACCTATACTGTTTAATATATATATAAATGACATCTCGACCTGTGTAAAGTACAGTGACCTTAATCTTTTTGCGGATGACACGTTAATCATGATCAGTGGCGACAATATTCCCGATATTATGTCAAAACTAAAACATGATTTAAATGATATTTATAATTGGCTTTGTGAAAACAAGCTTAAATTAAATGTTAATAAAACCAAGTATATGGTCATATCCAGAAGAAATCTTGATATAGGCGAGCTTAGTAACATTATTATAAACCATCAAAAAATTGAGAAAGTACAATATATAACATATTTCGGCGTAAAAATTGATGAAAAACTGCAATTCAATGAACATTTTAACCATACGGTGAACAAAATTGCAAAAAAAATGTTCTTTATGCGACGTACTTGCAAACTCTTGAAAAGAAAATATAAAATCATGGTCTATAGATCCACTATCGAGCCGCTCCTTAATTACTGTCCCACGATTTTTTTCATAATGAATGACAGCCAGATTTATAAACTGCAAAAACAGCAAAATGAAGCAATGAGATTTATTCTTCGGAGACGATATGACACACCAATCCGAGATATGCTATCAGCCCTTAATAGGTTAAATGTTAAACAGCAGCATTTTTATTACACAATGAAATTCGTCAAAAATATTATAGATAATAATTTACCAGATTACCTAAACATTAACTTAAAGTATGGCGTTAATATACACAATAAAGATACTCGTAAAAAAAATGATTTCAAGTGAATCTGATAAATGTAATCTATACTATAAAGGTCTTAAATGTTATAATGAGTTACCAAATACTGTGAAGCAATGTACGACCATTACAGAGTTTAAAAGAAAATTTTTTGAATATTGTAAATCCATCCCATTATAAAGTAATGTACATATGCCCTTAATTATATTATAATTTCTATTATAATATTTGTTTTCCGTTAACTACCGTTCCGTATTTTTAAATTCCAATTGCATTAATGAATGATCAATAAAATGACCTTATTAGACTTAAGATATATATTATTAAATATTTAGGTTAAGTCTACCACTATTGTAAAGAATTAGGCTCTAAAGAGCTGTTAGAAATAAATAATAATAATAATATGCGATCCAACTTTGGAGTTCAAAGTCTAAATATCATTTATGTTAAATGTATGTAATTCAAAGGCCCTGACTATAACTAATACGGTGATGGATGGGTTGGAGATTAAATATGTAAAAAGATGACTTGTTGAGTCTATTTTACCATCCGAATAAGGTTGCTAAAAATTTATTCAAACTTAACTATCCTAGACCATTAAAGAGAAAGGATATAAGATAAAACTGTAATTAAAAGCTGGGTCTTGCTTATTAACATTACATGGAGGTTATTTTTCGTCGTTTAGTAACATACATATGTATTTCATGCTAACATCCTTTCGGATATTGATTATACCGAAACATTCCTCATGACGATAATTTATGAATTACTTTTGTTTGATATCCCTTATGATATCATTATAGATAAATTCACTACTTAATAAAGTAATTTTCTCACTTTGTTATATGATATGCCAGCAAAGATTATAGTTTTAAAATGTTTAAGAATGTTGTTATTTACTCGTAATAAAGATACAATAAATAATTTTGAAAAAAACATACCATATATATATCTTTTGCAATGTCCAACACTTAATCGTGCTATATTGACTTCAGCTTCTTGTATGGTGCTTCTTATTTGACTTAAAAAAATTTAAAAACTTTTACAAGAGCGGATCAATAAGTCCTTGACTTTTTGAATTTCTTGCTCTTTACTGAAAACTCAACTATCAACAGGTATCTGTCAACTGACTCCTCTCAAAATTTCAACAAGCTGCGGCATTTAGTTTGTGTTGGACAGCCATTCATAGCAGACTACTGCATGATTTGAGGAGAAAATCGAACAAAAGGAAATTTGTGTGCTCATTAAGCATTTTTTTTTGCGGAAAAAGTCCATCACTCAAACCAAAGCTAAGCTTGATAAATACTATGGGGACTCTTCACTATCTATTTCAATGGTAAAAAAGTGGTTTAATGAATTTCGTTGTGGCCGTACAAGCACGAAAAAAGCCGACCGTTCTGAACGCCTAATTGAGGTCTCAACACCCGATATGGTGTTGGCTGATCGGAGATTGAAATTGCGAGATATTGTGGAAGCCTTAGGCATCTCACATGGCTCAGTGGTTTCAATTTTCAATGATCACTTGGGTATGAGAAAGCTTTCCCCAAGATGGGTGCCGCGTTTGCTGGCAATCGACCACAAATGCAATCGTCTGACAATTTCGCAGGAGTGTTTGGCGTTGTTTAACCGCAATATGGACGAGTTTTGACGCCGTTTCGTAACCGTTGACGAAACATAGATCCACTACAACACACCAGAAGCTAAACAGCAGTCAAAAGAGTGGTTTTCTCGGGGTGAATCGGCTCCAAAGAAGGCCAAGGTGGGTTCGTCAGTCATTAAAGTCATGGAGATCGTTTTTTGGAATGCACGCGGTATAATCCACATTGACTATCTGCAAAAGGGTAAAACAATCAATGTCGAATATTATGCCAACTTATTGGGTCGATTTAATGAAGACTTGAAAAAAAAACAACCGCATTTGTTCAAGAAAAAAGTTCTTTTTCACCAGGACAATGCAAGGGTGCACACATGTGTAGTTTCCATTGGCTAAAATCCATGAATTAGGTTACGAATTACTCGCTCATCCGCCCTATTTTTCGGATTTAGCCCCCAGTGACTATTTCTTATTTCCAAAGGAATGGCTCGGCGGAAAGAGATTTGACTCCAACGATGAAATCATCTCACAAACAAATGCCTATTTTGATGCCCTCGATATTTGTTTATCCAAAAACTTGTGTTTCATTCAAAAAGTCTATTGACCCGTCCTCGTATTTTCAAGATTCTCATCAATTAAAAAAATATTGACCTTTTTTTGAGTTTACAGTACTAAAGTTCATGCAAATAGAGTACAGTACTTGCACTAGTTAAAGGGTGTTAAACTTATCGGTGATTTTTTAAAATTTTTTCATCTAATTAAACGATCATTCAGTGCACAAAAAGAATTACGGGAAAGTGACAAAAAGTCACACTTTATTATGAAAAAAAAAATTATCTATAATAATTATACACTCAAAAATTTCTTATCCTTTTAAGTTCGAATATAAACTTTTTTTTTTGTATGTTGACAAGTTAAGTTTTTAAAACTATTTATCATGGGCTTACCAACAATGCCTTATACTTAACTGCTCATTCACAATACACGCAAATGTCTGCGTATTATTCATGTTAATTTGATTGCTCTACACTATGCAGCCATGAGAAGGCTTGTTTATAAATAAATCATTCAATTTAAACTTGCTTTATGTCCCTTTTACAGGCGTCTGCTCCCTTCTTCCACTGCTACAGCTGCCCACAGCAATGCCTGGTGAATAATTGAAAATCTTTATGTTGCCTAGACTGGTCGGTCGGTCGTTTTGCTAGTAGTGCGCGCTCTCATCCGCTTTTCTATTGCGTCAATTCATGCTAAGATCAAATAATATTTGTTGCTACTCCCATTGTCATCGTCTGGCTGTCTGCGTTGAGTGCATCTTTATTATCGTGTGCCCTATCAACCCCATCTGCTACATCGTCAAATTACTTTCAAATCATGCAATGTACTTGCTACTTATATCGTATATTTTGGTATGTTCTATTTACATACATAAATACTATACGTATGTATATAAGACAAATACACCACAAATATGTATGTATGTATGTATGTAGTAGATATACTCGTATATGAGTATAAATAATGTATGCAAAAATAGAATTGTAAAATAATCTAGTGACAGCGAGTAGACTCTGGAGGTCAAGTGTTGCCCTGCTGTTGTGTCAGTGGTCAAAAGGAAATGATATGGCCATGGGAAAGACAAATAAACAGTGAAGGCGGCTAAATAAACACAAGCTCGTTTGGCGGAAGGTGATGGTGCGTTGACGATACGATGCAAATGGCACAACTGTTGCGCAGCGAAAAGCTGTATGGGTGAACGTAAAGTGGTGCTAAAATTAAAAAAAAAAAAATAAAATGCCATCACTGAGTGCTGAGTATACGAATGTGCCACTGATGTTTGCGTCGCCACTATTTGCACACTTTTTTTTTTGCAACGAGCAATCTGTGGCTTAAAGTTGGACGAACAGGTTTGCTTGTTTAACAAGTGTGTGTGTGTGTGTGTGAAAAGTGTATTCAAAATAATTTGGGGTACAGGAATTTTTTTTTAACAAACAGGAGGAATTTTTTACAGTGCTCTAAATACTCGTATTCTAAAGGTATTTTTTCAAAACATGGAAATTAAACCTTAATCGGAATTTTTCTGCATTGTTAATGCTATTTTTCGTGCCACTTCAATGTGGCTCATGCCAAGTCTGTTATCAATATACTATATAAGCATATAGTACAGTACGCGAAAAAAATACGACTATATCCCTTTTCGACATGTTGACAAATTTAAACCAGTTATTTTTTTTTGATTAATTTCCGTTTTTGACAGAAGTACTTTTAATTAATAATTAATTATTCTATAATTATTTGACAATTTAAAAAAAAATTCTGAAATTTTTAGTATGCAGTTGAATTAAGTCCATCAAAGTGAACGTTTTAAGACGTTAAAAAATTGCCGCTGATTTTTTGAAATATTTGTCGAGCGTGAATTTTGTGATAAAAAAAAAATAATTAATTTTGTTCTAACTTTATATGGAATCAAATGCTGGAAAAAAATTTCAAACATCAGCGATAGTAATCACGAATTAAAGTTTCCACTTTTTAATTCTTAAATTGAATGGGCTATAAAACTGTATACACAAAATATTATAAATGTTTATTAAGTTTAAAAATTATTTAGAACGTTTTATTTAGTTTATTTTTATATGAAAAAGACGCCACACTCTCGACAAAATAAAATCTCAAAAACTAACGATAAGTTTTGCGACTTGAAATTGGTACTTCATTTCACTAAAATTTCAATTTAATTTGTTTTTTTACGTCGGAAACTTTTGTTTACATATTCATATTTATAAATATAAAAAAAAATGTTTCACATTTTTAAATGTGTGGAATTGCTGCATTTCTTTTGCGGACGGTAGTTACGAACTCGGCCAAATCTATTTTTTATCAAAACAAAAAAAACGGGACATTCTCGACAAAATAAAATCTCAAACATTAACTGTTAATTTAACGACTTCAAACTCGCACTTCATTTTACTAAAATTCTATGGGCTTTTAAACTGCGTACATAAACAAAAACTTTTTTTTTTTAATTTAGAGTTTCAATAAATGTTGGTTATTTTCTGTTGGCCTAATAAATGTTAATAATTTACAATTTTATTGAGCTCAAGCCCAGTTTATGAAAGATTTTTTGTGAGAGTTTCAATAAAATTTAATTAAATAATTCAGATATAAATGTTCTTTTACAGTGCAAATGGGGTTTTGATGGTAGCTCAGGTCATAGTATTTATAAACAAAAATTTCCAATGGAAACCGACATCGATGAAATCTTCGTAGCTGCATTAGTTCCTTTAAAAATCTGCAATTTAGAAAGCAGTCGCGAAATTTGGACCAACAACTCTGCTTCAGCAACACTTTTGTGTCGCCCAATTAAGTTAATTTTTATGAAAGAAAATCCTCGTTTAATACACGAGTTTGAACGTGAATTGGCATTACAAATCCAAGGACTTTCAAGCCATACTGTAAAAATAAAAAACTTTGAACTGTGATAATAAGTCACCTGCCACTTGCTATCTGTGTGGTGCAACTCCAAATCAAATGAACAAATTTCAAACTTTTCGAAGGCCAATTAATGAAGATTTTACTAGATATGGCTTATCAACATTACATGCATGGATCAAGTTTTTTGAATGTGCAATGCATATATCTTACAGACTTCCTTTAATGTGTTGGCGAGTACAGGGTGAAGCAAACAAACGCATATTCAATGAAAACAAGGAACGGATTTGTAAAGAGTTTAAAACAAAAATGGGATTGGTTTTTGATAGGGTCAAAACAGGATATGGTACATCCAATGACGGTAATATTGCAAGACGATTTTTTAATAGCATACAAGTTTCTGCGGAGATAACAAACCTTGACATTAATATGTTAAGAAACTTTTCATTAATATTAAGAATTCTTGCTAGTGGAAAACAAGTTAATGTAAATACATTTGAAAATCTTTTGAAGAATACATACGAAATATATATAAAAAAATATTCGTTGTATAAAATGCCTGCAATGTGCACAAAGTTTTGGCGCACGGAGTGCAAATTATAAAAAACTTCAATATTCCTATTGGAATGCTCTCAGAAGATGCATTAGAAGCAAGAGACAAAGAATTTCGAAATACCCGTAGAAACAACACTGAAAAAACTTCTAGACAGGCTTCCAATAAAGACCTTATGGTAAATTTATTACTAACTTCAGAGCCACTTATTACCTCACATAGAAAAGTTTGCAGCAAAAAGCAGCCCATTTCTGAAGACATTAGCCAATATATTTGATCTAAGAGCTGACGTCTTTCTGTCTTTTCTTCATTTTCAAAATATGACTTTGATAGGCCTATTCTCAATGTTACTGTTAAAGAAAATTTTGCGACGTACATATTTAACATACCAGAAATTTAATTTGGTATTCTAGAGTAATGAATAATAAGTTTTTTAGAAAATGTATAAATATGAATAAACATTTTGTCTTCCTATTTAAATAATTAGTTTCTCACATTTTCGTTATCTTCAAGAACTTCTATAAGTCAAAATTGAAGAAACATTTTCGCTTTCGGTTTTCTATTAAATTAACAAAACAAAACTAAACAGCAGTTTTTTATATTAGCTCCTCTTTCACAGGTTTCAAAATTTACCAGGTTACAATGAGCGTAGAAACGAAATGGTTGCAAACTTTAGTGAATGGTAAATTTAAATACCTCTTTATATATTAACCCACATATATTACCTAGCTAGAATAAACCTATTGGTGAATCAAATATTTCTTAGATTGGCATGGCGAACAAAAAGCTCACTAAACAAAAAACACTCTGCACAAAACTCTTAACACTATTTTCGACTAACAAAACTTACACTTCATCTGACTCATATCCTTTACTAATTATTTTTATTTTTGAATCTTCCGCTGTCAAAACACTGTTTGTTGTGTTTAATGAATTGACTGAATTAATTGCGAGCACAAATTTTGCGTGACACTCATGCTGGGCGTGCTCATTTAGATCTCAGTGCCACTGATTCATGGACAAAGAAAAGCTAGAAGAACCAAAGAAAATAAGTTGTGGCAAGGGCAAACAACAATTTTTCTCTCTCACTATTTACATACTAACGCACATACATAGATGTATAGTAATGCGTGGCTTACTGTTGTATAGCGCCATTTGAAGCTTCTGCTAAGTTTCTTTTGTTAATTAAAATATGTACACTTCGTTGCTTTTGTACTGCGCACAGCGGGTGACACTCATTTCCCATATGCGTTGTTGCACTGTCAGATGAGAAGGTGATGAATGCGTTGAGAAACGCTTTAACCTTAATGTTCAAGGCTACAAACGCATTGACTAGATATTTTTACATTCAACGTATTTTTATTCAACGTGGTTTTTATTTAAAACGCTGTAATGTGTCTTAATTAAATTGAAATATGTACATCGCAAATATGCCAAATCACTGCCACCAACAGTGAGGCGAGTTTCTGTGTTGTTATTATTAACAGATGTGTCATTATCATCATCACCATCATCATCGTCACCAGCATACACAACCTCATCAAAGTCACTTTCATCGCCATTTAAATCAACATCAGCCATTTTGAAAAGTTCTGTGGCCGAAGAACATTAGTGTCATACAGCTGTTGCTGGCGTCACTGCGATTGGCAGATGCCGCTGACTAACTTTATTCAATCTCATTTTGGACGGTTGTCATTTTCTGCCGTCGTTTGACATATTTTTTATATCTCAAGTTTGTATGGCGTTTTTGTTATTTATTTAAAAACTTTTTTGTCGATACTTACCAGAGTTTAGGCAAGCCAATCTGTTTTTTTTTTCGTTAATGCTGAATTGACAACTTTATTTCGCTCTATCCAGCAAACTACAACCAATAAGTTGTGGTTAAAATATGGTTGTATCGATTAGAGACGGATTTAGAATTAGAGGCTATCGTGTCAATATCGTAGGAATGCTGTCAGAAAGCCAAAAACTTTCGGTATGGGCAAAAAAGTTTTTATGTGCATAACTTTGTGTATCTACAAGCGTTTATCATAGAAAAAATCTTGATTGCCACTCGCCCAGTTTTTGATAAGCTTCAGTTTCGGTTATGTTCAATATCTTAAGGAATAATAAAATAATTATGTTAAGCCATTTTTCTTATTAAATTAATCAAGAAATCGATAGCGAACGAATTTTTTTTACATTTTAAATTTTTGTTAAATTTAATGTTATTGCAAAAACTATATACTACCATCACACTTTTAAATTTGAAATCCATCGTTTTTTGATATTAATGTATTAAAATTTAAGCGCCAACACAAGAAATAATGAATCCGCTTTTTCGAATTTTCAACAACTGATTTCATATTTGGAATCATCAACAACAAAAACACTTGCATACTTAATTTAATTATATAAAGCTACATAAAACCAATATATACTAACGCTGGCAGGCGTTATTTTGAAATGATCGAATCGCAATTTAAGAAATCAATTTTATTAATGATATCTGAGGGTCAAGTTGAGGTGAGTTTGGGTGCGATGAAATAAGGAGTGGTGATTTAATTTGGTTTTAAATATATGCGAAGAAAATCAGTTTATATATTGAAATGCAAAAAAGTAAACGTGGAAAGTTCGACCATTATTATTCCTTTATAAGCTAATAAATATTTCGCATTAAAAATTATAACTCCAAAGCGAGCATGATCTATAAGGGGAGTAATCTACTTTCAAACGAGAGGGCGCAATTCCCTTAAAAATTTAAATTTATAAAACTTGGGAAGATTTCTTGCTCCCAACTAATTAAACCGCTTTCAAAAGAGAACATTTTTAAAGTTATAATAGTTAATATCTGCAATGGATTTGTTCTTATCATTATATAAATAAAAAATAATAATTTTAAAAATTAAAAAAGAAGAATTTTATAAAAAAAAAAATTCTGCACTTTGAAAATTATATTCAGTATGCAGTTTTGCAGCTTATTTCATTTCATAAAAATTATCGTTTTTTTTTTTAAATTTTAAGCTTACACACGACTTTAAAAAAATTTAAAGTCAAACTCATTCCTTCAAATGTTTTCACAAGAATGCTTCCTTTCTTTCTCTCTGTATATGCCAGTTTGGAGACTTTATTTATATCTAAATAGCTTAAATATTTATGATACAATTTGACAAAGGCGTCCGGTTGTTTGCCATTAATTAGAAATTTTATTTTTAAGTCTATCAAACGCGAAAATTAGCATGCGTGGGCTAAATAAAAATATTTACGCGTTTTGTTGACTTTGAAGATAGCAGCCAAGTGAAGTGGAAGCGTGGATTTTTCCCACTTAATTTGTTTCTGGAAAACAAAGTGGCGTTTTGTTTAAACGTGTTGCTTTCAATGAGACAATACTTTTTTCTGAGTTGGTCTTTTTGACAGCTGTTACCTGCTTTATACTCAGTTTGGTTTGCCATTTCAAGACGCTTTGAAAGAGAATATTCGACGCATTATTGCTGACATAGGGCCCAAATGTTGCTAAAAGTAGTGGAAAATTGGGCCTCTCGGCTGAAATTTATTCGATCCAGCCGCGGCGGTCACTTTCCCGAAATGATTTTCAAAACATAATGGCAAACCTTGTCTGTATAATAAAACTAAGTTCTTGGTCATAGTTAGCATTAAATTATATGCGTTTATTTCTTCTTAAATACCACATGCCTTAAAAAACAACCTTTATAAGCAGTATAAAAGTAAATGTACTCATATTTATTATTAGGTATGTGAACAAGCTAGGTGGAATTCAGCAGGTATGTGTTTGATGTAAATCCTTGCGAAAATCTATTCGTCATATGCTGTTCAGTTCGTTGGTACACAAAGCAAACATTTAATTAGCGAAATATGCAAATCATAAAAAAGTATACTGTAAAAATTTTAAATACTGAAATTAAATTCCCCTTTTTCCTTTAAGCACTCACGCGGTGAAAATCCATCAAGCACACACAGTATAACCGCACAATGTCTACGGAACTAGTTACATACTTCGCCTACTACATTTTGCCTTTATTTTGATATATTTTTCTACTCACGTTTACCATCTCGAAATATATGCGTCCACTGAAGGTGCGTCATTGGCATTATTTCAAATAATTTATCATTAGTGTTAAGCCCTTTAAATGGAAATGAAAATGAAAATGTAGAAGGAAGGAAAAAGAAAACGCAAATATAAATGTTAATGTGAGGAATGTGAAAAATGAGCGGTGTGAATTCCAAATATTTCAGTAATATGTTTTTTTTACCACGAAGACCAACATTGTGATTTATGTATGTTTATTAGTACTCTCATTGCATCCATAGCATAGCTAAGCTTATCTTCTTCAAATCTGTGATTTATCAGCGGTGTTATGATTTCTTCCCTACGCCCGGCGCCGCCCACTTTTCCTTGTACACACACACACACACATTTGCATGTTGGACCTTAATCAGGGTCAACACCTGGTTGTTTAAAGTAAAACTTATCATTATTCATCTGACATTAATGTAATTTTTGAAATTATTATTAAAATATTCAATATAGTTTGACTGAATTTATTATGAATTAAAATAAAATCGCGTCTTGTTGAGTTATGTAGCTAAGTTTGGTTCAACGTTAAGGTCAACGATGAGAAATCAGCCATCATTATTAAAAAATACCCTCAGCATATCCTCATATATTTAAGGTGCATGCGAAAAAAGGGAAGGGTTAAAACTTTTCTTTACTTAGTTCTTTTAAATGCATTATCCTTTCTCAGATTGTTAAAAATATATATTTAAGTAAGGCAGGGCCGTGTGCAGGACACAGCCCATTTACGAATAAAATTTAATGAATACGATTCACTTCTTTTCATATACGTTAATTTGCCCACGGGGAGGGGTTTCAGCCGGGCGGACGCTCTTAAATTTTCAGTAAGCGAATTAATATAAGAGCACTTTTACGACTCTTTCATAATCTTTATTGAAGTAATTTGTATAGATTCAAATCAATCACTTCGTACAATTCTCAGAAAATTGTATTTTCATAGTTTGTATACACAGAAAAGTGTATCATTCAAAATAAGTCACGTTCCAAGAACTGGAGCTTCAATGACTGAAGCGGAGCACTACAGAAACGTGCTATTGGCATCGAATTAAGCCTGAAAATCAGCATATTAAATGCTTACAATTATTGTTTCTACAACTCGGCTGCTGTGGCATTCCTTAATATTTAGGGTACACATCGGTAAAGTGTATTTTTTTTTTTTTTGGTTAAATAATTATAAATGGCCAGAGCATTCAAAATGCGACTTTGATTTCGTTTGGACCATACTAATATTGCAATATTTGAGGGAAAACCCAATTAAGGCAAAATTAAATGAAAAGTCAAATTATAATTTTTTTTTCAATTACCATACAATTTGAAACATTTAAAGTGAGAGCACTCAATCAACCATTTTAAAGCCCATTAAATTCCATTTAAAAAAGGTGAAACCACATTAAACGCACATTTGCGTGGGCATTTCGAAATTACAATTAAAATACAACAAAACAATGTTTTCAGTCCAAGAATCTGCTACAACTGTACATAGAAAGCATGGTGATTTGAACATGTGATTTACGTTTATAATATTGCAGCGAGAAGTCATTAGCAAATATTTAATTATACAAGCCAATGAGCAGAAATGAGTATTGAATAAAAATCCCATAATGATTTGGTTTGATTAGATTTTTGGACGCTTCGGCTCATTGCCTACAGAAGTGATTAAGAAAACTGCTTGTAACTATTCGTAGTAAGTATACGTTTAGGAATTTCTAACATTTCTATCTTACAACAAATTTCAAATACTGATTGGTGAAAACATATACCTGTAATTAACAGTTTAAATTTGATTTAAGTTTCAAGCCTAGAAGCAGCAGCACCCAAATATCGTTGATTTTTATTTTATTTTGATTGAACAATTTAAAAAATCAACAGATTTTAAGCTTTGAGTAGAGCTGGGTTGCCCAAACACATACGGTTTCATCAGCGCCTGCGTTTCAGATAGTAAATTACGGCATTTCTGAATTAAATTTTCCTGAGCAAGGCGTATAAGATTTCAAGCCGTATTCTATTTATGCATCATGAAAGTGTGCCCGAGCGATATCCAAATTCTTGCAATCTTATAACATTTTTCTTAGCTGAGTTTTTGATAAAAATAACTATCGATATTAAATCTTCCAGAATAATCAAATGATCCTTTTGACAGCATTTTTATTCAAGACTTTTAATTCTGCATTATTTTATTAACGACGTAGCCTTTGACAACAGCGGTTCAACAAATCAGTCAACCTTTATGCCTGCATATAATTTTGTAGACATAATAATAATAATAATAATAATAATCCCAACGGTTTTTTTCCCTCCATACCCGCCCGACCGACGCGAGGGGCGCATCCGTATGACGCACGGATATATAAAAAAAAAATTTTTTTTCATATACATATGCTGCGCCGAGTCATGAAAGGCAGAAGTTTGTTAAGTGTCGAGATCTAAAACTGTTCAGCTACAGAACAAATGCTCATCAGCTGATCGAGTAGTAATATATAAGTATGTTTGTATCAATTATTGAGAGCATTGAGTATAGTTTTCTTTATGTAAAAAAGTGAGTCTGAAATATCAAAAGAACCGGAGTGAGTGTTAAAATCCTGACACAAACTACGCAGTGGCTCATTTAACTCAAAATTACTTTTACATGGCTTCAGAAAAAGAGGCCGGAAATGTCTTGAAATTCGGGAGGGAACGTTTAGTTTTATTTCACCAAGAAGAGATGGGCTATAGATCAAGCCTGTCAGTAACTTCACTAAAAATACTACGCCTAGCATTTCTCTACGACTAGCAAGTGTAGGAAGATTAATGAGTTTTAAACGACTTATATATGGGGGCAGGTTGTACTGAGAATCCCAACGAAAATTTCTTAAAGCAAAAAGCAGAAATTGTTTTTGAATTGACTCTATTCGGTCGGAATGAACTTGATAGCGCGGGTGCCAAACAACAGATCCATATTCCAGTATTGGCCTCACTAACGTTGTGAATAGAGCCTTCGTAATGTATGGGTCATTGAATTCTTTTGACCATCGTTTTACAAATGCAAAAACACCCTTGGCTTTGTTAACTGTAACATTAATGTGAAGATTAAAATTAAGTTTCGGATCCATTGTAATTCCAAGATCAACAAAGTTAAACACTTGTTCGAGGTTATGGTTACATATGTCATAAGAAGCCGGTTGAAGTGCCCTTCGAGAAAAGCACATTACCTTACATTTTTTAAGGTTTAGCGGCATGTTATTTACTTCACACCAGTTAGTCATGCTATTTAAATCCGCCTGTAGTAAGGACCTTTCCTCAACAGAATGATACGATCTAAAAAGTTTTACATCATCAGCATACAATAAAATTTTTGAATAGTTAATTACAGAAGGTATGTCATTTATAAAAAGTAAAAACAGAATCGGACCAAGGTGACTTCCTTGCGGGACCCCTGAAGATACATGAATAATGTTTGAGGAACTATTTTTAAAAAGAACTCGTTGTGTTCTGTCCATGAGGTAAGAAGATATCCAATGAAGGAGATTAGGTTGAAAACCAAGGAGATCGAGTTTATGAATCAGTAAAGCGTGACTTACTCTGTCGAAAGCTTTACTAAAATCGGTGTATATAACATCAGTGTGCATAAATTCTCTGAATCCATTTGAAACATGAGTTGTGAACTCGAGCAAGTTTGTAACGGTAGATTTACCCTTAGAGAACCCGTGTTGAGTGCTAGAAATTGTAGAGGATAATGAATGCGTTAAATGGTCAACAACGATTGCCTCAAATAGTTTAGGAATAGCAGAAATCTTAGCTATACCGCGATAATTTTCTATAGAGGACCTACTCCCGGTCTTATGAAGGGGTAAAATGAATGATTCTTTCCAAGCTGAAGGGAAAACCCCAAGCCTAAGAGAAAGATTAAATAAATTAGTTAAGGGCTCATAAATATGTTTAGCACAGTTTTTGAGGAACCACGTCGGGATCAAATCGGGGCCAGCCTTAAAAGATTCTTTTAAGTTACTCAAACAATAAAATACTTCCCCAGAAGATATTTGCGGAATAAAAGCAGAGGTTAAGGGACAAAGTTTATATGGATAAGGTTTGCTCAGAGGCAAAGTAATGGAGTAATTTGACCTGAAGAATTTGGCAAACATGTTGGAAATTGATTGGGAGTCACAAGACACGGTATTTTGATATTTCATGGCAGACGGAAAACCAGTCACTCTGCGTTTTGAGTTAACGAAATCGTAAAATGATGCAGGGTTTGTTATTAAATTCCTTTTAACTTTGCACAAATAAGATCTGTAGCATTTTTTATTTAATTCAAAGTAAGCGTGTCGGAGAACTGAGTATTTAACATAGTTAGTGTGCAAACCAGTTATTTTGTACAGTTTAAAAGATCGCGACTTTTTATTTTTTAAATTTCTTAGTTCTTTTGTAAACCAAGGTTGTGATTGCTCCTTTTGTACGCAAACCCGTTTAGGTACAAACTTTTGAAATAAACTATATATAGTATTATTAAAATGCTGGACACAACGTTCAACATCATCTTTATACGTCGGCCAAGATAATTTTGACAATTCTCGATCTAATTTCTTGAAACTGGCTTTCGCGAAAATAAAACGAGCGTTTGAGCTACTTGATTTATCGACATTATTTCCAAAATCCCCTATAACCTCGTAATTTAACTCAATCGCAGGGTGATAAGAGTCCTCTGGAATAACCAAGGGTTCGCACCTCTTCATAGATGATTTAGATATATCATCAACAAAAACAAGGTCTAGAATGTTTCCAAAATGGTTTGGAGTTAAATTAATCTGATTTAGACAGAGCTCAGCCATATCTTCTAAGAACACATTGTATCTATCCCTTGATGAAATTGGAACGATAAAGTCGTCCATGAAAGTCCATGATATGCCTGGCATATTGAAGTCACCAAGTACAATGATCGAGTCATGTGCAGTAATCATTGAACTTAAGGATGTAAGTAACGCAATATGTTGAGAATATACCGATAAGTCAGAATTAGGAGGGATGTAGCAAACAGCTAAATAAAAGAAACCATTTCCAACCATAACTCGTATTGCTTTAAATTCGATTGACTCGATGAGGGGGATATTAACATCTTCGGATGGTATAGAAGAATGAACTGCAAAAAGAACACCCCCACCGATTCTGTCCTTACGGTCATTTCTATAAATTTGATAATGATTAGGAAGGATCTCTGAATTAAAAATATGTGGTTTAAGCCAGGTTTCAGTAAAGCAAATTATGTTATAGTTACAGTCTAAGCCTTTTAAGTATAAATCGTTTAATTTAGTATTTAAACCCCTAACGTTTTGGTATAAAATACTTAAAGTAGAATTTAATATTAGTTTTTTGGCTCAGTGTCACGATTAGGAATTGAAGCTAAGTTATTTATATTATTTTTATTTTTATGTGGCTTATATTCAAACTCGCGAACAAATGCCCCGGTAGGCCAAAAAGAATTGTTAAGCAAAGAATCAAAAACTTCAGGTGCCACATCAATTTTAAAAGATGATACGTTACGTTCATATTTAAAGTTAAATTTTCGGATTGCTAAGTTACAAGTCTTAATTTTCGATGAAATGGAAAACTCTATATCATCAGAAGAAGTGTCCCTAGCAAATCTTGAAACAAAAATGGACTTTCTCAAAGGAACCACAACCAGCTTCTTTGCAGAGCAGTTAGTCTCATCTAAAGGTGCTACAGTTTTTGAAACAATAGAAGCAGATTGGGAAGGTGGAAGCAAATGAGGTGGAGATGAACCCACATCAGGTGAAGATACCTGTAAGTTAGCCTGATCTGCATTGCTTTTATTAGAGGAAGAAGCTCGAGTGCAGATAGCCCTTGACGAAGTTGATGAAGACGTACCCTGAGGCGGTGGGACAGGGGACAGAAGATTAATTAGCTCAATTTGTTGGGGTTTGGGCACTACATTCTTTTGAGGTACTATAAGAGGAGCGACAATACTTTCCTTGGGCGGGCTGTGGGTACGTTTGCGTTTGGTCTCTCTTACAGGTTGCAAAGTTTGATTATCTAGGCACTTAAATGATTTAAACACGTTTTCATAAAGTTTAAATTTTTCATTAAGTGCCCGAAAGTCTTTGCCCATTTCGAAAAATCCATTTCTGGTTTCTCTAAAAAATCGGAAAAGTTCAACCTCAGTTGATCTGCATTTCAAACAAGACCAACGAATACCTTTTCCTTCTTCTATTAAGTCCAGGACTCTACCAAACAGTCCGGCACATTTTATATGAGCAATCCCATCGCACAACCAGCATGCAACAGAGCGTTGCTCATTATCGGTTTTTTTAATTTTGCAGTTGTCAAAAATGCAAGACATAATTTAACACAACTAAGTAAAAACTAATATCAAAAAAAAAACAAATACTCGTATTGTATTAATAAAATAAAGGAGAAAGCAGTTTGAAAGGTAATGCAAGTTTTTTAATGGTTTGAGAGCTATTAATGTAACGAACAGTTTTAGATGCACAGTATTTGACACGTAAAAAACTAAACGCAAACAGCTGTTTCAGGAATGACAATCAAGGAAGAGAAAAGAAAATGCGCGCAATACAAATACAAAGTCTAAAGGAAATAAGAAGCAATAACAATGTAAATAAGAAACAATAACAATGCAAAGCAACTAATGAATCGGCAATTGAAAAACTAAATTAAATTGCAATAAAATCAATGCAAATATGCTTAACAGATGTTATACTTAGCTTTAAATGCGCACAGATGAATCTCCAAATATTTTATCACTAAATTATTTAATTATATTAAATAAGTAAACCAATTTTAAAAAGAAAAAAATATCACAACAAAACACAACTTAACAGCTTGACGTTTGCGTATGGAATTCCGTTTGTGTGTGTTAAGATTTCGGCTTTCGGTTTTTTTTTTTAAATTGTTCCCCTAATTTAGCGCACAAAAGAAAATGCACAATAAAAAAAAAAAGGAAAAAACATTCATAATGAAGTATGAATCAATTTTTCTGACATAGTTTTTGTAAGTTTGGCCATTAAATTTTATTCTTTTGTTATTATTTTGGTACAAACGTTTAAATATAAATATATAATTTTCTTGTTAATTTTAAGCAAACACACATACATATGTACGAGCCTACTACTAGTTGAGTTGTGTACAGTCTATGACACAATAAGGTAATCCGCTTGTTTCGAATTAATCCGTTAGTGCTATACTTACCTTTCCTGGCCGCTCAAATGGCAGGTGAGTTTATATGTTAATTTACTACAAAGTGATATTTGTATATATTAGGTAAAAATAAATATATAATATTTCCTTGCTAATAAAGGTTTAAGTATGTGCATGTTTTGTATTACAATTTTACACAAACTTTTTTTGCTTTGGTTTGGCATAGCATCAATGTTTTAGTTCACTCATATATTGAATGTTTCCCAAAACATTTCTGGCTTGTCAAGGGTGTTTTTTCAGATATGCGGTTTTTAAAAAGAAATAAAACGCATATAATTTAATGCTATGACCAAAAACTTAGCTTTATTTTAAAGATAAGGGTTTGCCATTATGTTTTGAAAATGATTTTGGGCGAGTAACCGCCGAGGCTGACTCAAATAAATTACAGCCGAGAGGCCCAATTTTCGACCATTTTTTGCCGCAATTGGGGCCCTATGTCAGCAATAATGCGTCGAATATTCTCTTTCTAAGCGCCTTGAAATGGCAAACCAAACTGAGTATAAAGCAAGTAACAGCTGTCAAAAAGACCAACTCAGAAAAAAGTATTACCTCATTGAAAGCCACTTGTCTAGAAAACGCCGCTTTTTTTTCCAGAAACAAATTAAGTGGGAAATATCAACGCTTCCACTTCACTTGGCTGCTATCTTCAAAGTGAAGAAAACGCGTAAATATTTTTTATTAGCCCACGCATGCTAATTTTCGCGTTTGGTAGACTTAAAAATAAAATTTCTAATTAATGCCAAGCAACGGGACGCCTTTTGTCAAACTGTATCATAAATATTTAAGCTATTTAGATATAAATAAAGTCTCCAAACCGGCATATACAGAGAGAAAGAAAGGAAGCATTCTTGTGAAAACATTTGAAGGAATGAGTTTGACTTTAAACTTTTTTAAAGTCGTGTGTAAGCTTAAAATTTAAAAAAAAAACAATAATTTTTATGAAATGAAATAAGCTGCAAAACTGCATACTGAATATAATTTTCAAAGTGCAGAATTTTTTTTTTTATAAAATTCTTCTTTTTTAATTTTTAAAATTATTATTTTTTATTTATATAATGATAAGAACAAATCCATTGCAGATATTAACTATTATAACTTTAAAAATGTTCTCTTTTGAAAGCGGTTTAATTAGTTGGGAGCAAGAAATCTTCCCAAGTTTTATAAATTTAAATTTTTAAGGGAATTGCGCCCTCCCGTTTGAAAGTAGATTACTCCCCTTATAGATCATGCTCGCTTTGGAGTTATAATTTTTAATGCGAAATATTTATTAGCTTATAAAGGAATAATAATGGTCGAAGTTTCCACGTTTACTTTTTTGCATTTCAATATATAAACTGATTTTCTTCGCATATATTTAAAACCAAATTAAATCACCACTCCTTATTTCATCGCACCCAAACTCACCTCAACTTGACCCTCAGATATCATTAATAAAATTGATTTCTTAAATTGCGATTCGATCATTTCAAAATAACGCCTGCCAGCGTTAGTATATTTTATCTTATGTAAAGCTCAGTTGTAACTGAGAACTATGTTTCCAGATTATGGAATGATTAAGAAAGTAGTCAAAGTCGTGTCCCCGGCGCACAATTTTTTTTACATTTGTTTTCAAGTTTTCTTTTTTTTCTTGCACAGTTTCGTTCTTGTTCGTGATTTTTTCGAAATATTGGCTTTAAAGATTTTTTTTTGACATTCCATCCTTTATATGTTCAAGGATCCCTTCCAAGAAATTTTAAATTTTTTTTATTTTATTTGGACGACGAATAATTTTGTTGAACCATTTCCCCAAACAATTTCTAATCTAAAGGTATTTTTTTGTGCGTCTTTAGCCAAGAGTTTATTTACGAAATATAAATTTTTGCTTGCTAGGCGACAGTATACCAACTTTTTGTATAGCTTTTAATATGTTTTTTCTCTAAACTTACGAACTTGTACAAAACAGGTTGAAAACGCGGAAGTTCATATAGTCAGGAATTTCTTTCAAAAAGAAAGTTGGGTATTTCTTATTTAACATTAAAATTTCTTCTAAAATATAAAGATCCCACGTTAATTTTCTATAACAATCTGCAAAATGAGAGAAGCATTAATTTGAAGAAGAAGAAGATTTTTTAACACTTTACGTTTTGGGCAAAAAAATAAAACAATTTTTAATTATGCAGTTATAACAACAAAGCAACATTTTTGTTTATTTATAATGCCTTTGCTTGCCACAAAAGTGAAAAAGGTACGTTGTAGTTGCCTCTTCAAACTCTGGATAAATTGTCGCTTCCTGCTTAAACACTGCACACATTCACTTATTTCGAAGGCAGACGGTGTCAAAATGAATAAAATGCTGCAACTGACGCCATTACTCGTACATATGTATGTACATATATACATACATACACTGCCTAACTAATACTGCTGATTTGATAAGCTGTAGAGGGATGTGTAGCACTCACAGACATATGTACATACGAGTGTGTGTGATATCTCATCAGCTTTCAGTTTCCAATGAGTTCACAAAACACTAACAAAAGCAAAAGACATGACTGTAGTTGGTAATTTTTACGGTTATATCGCTTGGGATTCTGTTTAGCTATGCTCTTTTGTAAAACGTTTTAACGCATTTTAAATGAAATTTCCTTTCGTCGAAAATTTTCGGTGACAGTGAATTTCTTGACGCATTTTTTTTGCGGCAGTCAGTGCTTTTGCTTAATAAACAGTATTATTTTACTAACAATGTTGGTATTACTTACACATTGTCTTGTTGTTGTTGTTGTTGTTGTTGTTGTTGTTGTTGTTGTACACTTTTGTGAGTTTTTTGTTGTTTGTTTTTTTTGCACTTTATTCAATCTTCAGTTGGCACAGCAATGTACGTATGTATGTTTGTATGTGTGAATATATTCTCTTTCGGGTATCTTCTTGGCACAACCCGCGTTAATTTAATAGCTAAGCTAAATTATTACGGCCGCTGTTGTTGTTATTGTTGTCGTTTTAATGCGCTGAAGCCATCGTTTAAGTCGGTTGGGTGTTCGCTTAAGCTTAAAAGCATTTGCACAGGTTTTGATTTTGTGTTGATTTTGCAAAGGATTTTCCTTCCATTTAATGCCACACAAATTGAATTCCAGCACAGATTGGTTTTTATACTTCAGCTTCGGTTGGTTGCTTATATTTGATTTTTAATTTTTTGTTTTGTTTTTAATTTAATTTCTATTAAGACTGTCCGTTGTTTGATTACTTCGATATTGCACACACAGCTTCCGTAAGCTCATTTACATACTTCTGCTGATTTTAAATGTATAATTGAAGCAAAAAAAAAATAGTTAACGAAAAAAATAGATATTAAAATAAAAAACAAATATTTCCTTTATTTTCACTATATATTTGAATGAAAAAAATTGTATATTCAACTTTCGCGTATTGAGGAGTTTTGTTGTTTGCATTGTTGCCCACAAAAATATTTTCAATTTATCTCACTTTAATATTTTTCATTTATTTGTATGTACAAACTTTTCCCAACCAGCAGCCACGCCACAAAGTTTGTAATTAAAAATTCGCTTCCATTGCGCGCAAACAAATGAAAATAAATATTGGTTTGCCAACAGTTAAACGCAAAAGGGGGAAAACGAAAGTAATTGCATGCTATAAAGTAAATAAGCCATGAAGAAGATAACAGATGTTTCACCCCTCGCGTTATGCACAAATGGATGTTCTACATACGTATGTATGTATGTATGCATGCATGCTCGTATGTGCCTGTGTGTAGATGCGCAATCGTGCCTCATTAAACAATTTCTCATTTCTTTATTTAAATTTCTCATACCAAAATTTCTCCTGCTACATAGCAGCGATACAAGAAAAGCAAGCGACGTAAATTATCATTAAAATCATAATGACTTCAATTTTAAATCTTTTAAGAATTGTCCGCTTCAAGCTACAAATAACATTACCAGCAAATAGATGAATAGAAATAATTATATGCAGAATTATGGTTGCGAGTTTAGCTGGGTAGAGGTACTTAAGTGGTATATAAATTAACGCGAATTAATCAACTGTTAATTGCCGTGAATGGATGGCGTACTAAACTAAAATATTGCAGCGAATAATTAAGTTACGCATACTTCAAAAAAAAAGCTTATATAAAGACGGTTGTGCTCTTATAAATTGTACAATTAAAAAACAGTACGACTGTCATATAATTTTTCTATAAAAATTCGTTAATTTTTTTATTTATTTTTTATTAAATAAATCACAATGCAAGATTTGTATACTTTAAAAGTAGAAAAATTATATGGAAATGTGACTTCATAATTATTCAATTAATTTCTTATGAATTTAGTTGCCGAAATTTTAGGAAATATTATCAAAAAAAATCCCTTAACTCTTTTCCGCCTTCTACCTAAAATCAATATGATAAAATATAAGAAGTCTTACTTTAAAACAGCTCTAACAATTTTGTTTAAAATAACTCGAACTTAATTAAACCCAACATAACACAACATAACTTAACATTAAATGCAAAACGTAATATATTATAAGTTTAGTTCTGCTCGGTTTAGGTAAGATGGGGAGCGTTTAGTTGAGGTAGGTTTAGGTAAGGTGCGCATAAGAAGTGCTTATTACCAGAGCTGTAAAAATTTGCAATCAACTTGTTTAGTAATTAATGATTGAACTACTAGTTCGATTGCAAATTAAAATTTATTGCTCTTTTGTGATTGAAAAAAATTACAATCTGCAATCAATTATAAATCATGATTGCAATCACTTTGATTGTGAGAAGTTTTCATTGCAATGATTGCTATTGCAATCAAATCACTGATTCAATCAAACATGTTTATTGCAATCTCAAAAATGCAATAATTTATTTTCGTTTATTACATTATACAATATTTGCTATGAAGTCATCTTATTTGTTTTACAAGCTTAAGCTTGACATCTGCAGAAATGCTCTCGTCTATGGAAAAAAGTAAATAGGCCTAGTACATCGGAAAAGTTAACGGCTGCAGTGGGATGCCAATTGAAATATCCTGTGGCTACAAGATGGAACGCCATGCACGATTCAATAAAGCATAAATTTAAGTTGAATGACGTGATACAGATATTTCATGAAGAATTATTCACCGAGTCAGAATTTAATTACTTGCAAGAATATCTGGATTTGTTAAAACCGATCGCAGAAGCCATTGACTTTCTGCAAAGAAGTCAAGGTATGGTATATGGATTTCTCCTCCTGATTTTGCCAGAACACGCGCTATGTCTGTAATAAAGGCCATAAAGAATAGTTTGCGAATTATTTTACCTTGACTGAGAGTGTGCATGATGCCATCATAGCATCAGAACTCTGTCCACAAACGAAATTTCTGTTTGGCAAAATCCTAAGCTAAGTTTAGCAAAAACGAGCTGTTGCTTACTTATTAAAACAAATTTTCTAAAACAACTTATAAAAAGTGTTGATTAAGGCAGACTCCAATTTTGATACAATAATGATTGCAATCAAAAATTAACTGCAATCAATTTCTTCGAAATGATTGCAAAATTGTGATTTTGGCAATCAAAATATAAGCAATCAATGTTAATTGCAATTAAAAAAGAATGCAATATTTGGTATAATATGCGATTGCAATCCAATTTGAATGCAATTTTTTACAGCTCTGCTTATTACCACTCTGAAGCATTTTCGTTTGCACCATTCTATTTGGCACGATTTCCATCGTTTTTTGCTATCGCCCATTCAAAAATTGTTATTGGTGTTCGCCAAGATGAGCGAGTGCTTAAAGAGTTTATAAGAGTTAGTGACCTTTTTTGGACCTCAGTGGCATCTATCAGCAAAACCAATTAGAGCATGGCAAATTTAGTTCACCGTGAGTTTCGTTTTGACACGAAATCGTTTACTTTTCACTGTGCGCTTAGTATAAATTTCGGGTGAATATTTCTAATAAAGTCACTTAGTGAATTTCAATTTTCAATTTCTTATCGAGTTTGATATGTCAATTAAATTTTTTTCGTATTATAACTCATCTAAAAATATATTTAATCGAAATAATATCAGCTAATATATTGGTCGATTTAGTGAAAATATATGTATACGCAACTAATCAGCAGGTTACTCATACGCCATGGCAAAATTTGAACAATAACAACTGAATGCATTTTCAAGTGACATTTGTTGGAACGTATAAAAAACCTATGAATTAAATATACTAGTGTTTTAAACTTTAAAGTAGTTAAAAAGAAGTTAATTTGCAAACAAGTGAATGCATTCATATCAGAAATTTTCATTGATCCTATCATATGGACTCTACTGGTTTGATATATTTGTCAGATTTATGTATGTATGTACATAAAATATGTATATATCTCGCATTTGTCACCTTTGATTTTATAAGACGGGCGTAGAAGTAACCTGTTGATATGTTATGAACAAATTCATATGTTTTATTTTAACTAAATTTACCAATACTCCGTGTAAAACAAAATCCTTACCTCAAAGGACAACTCGTTTTCTAATGGTTTTATAAAGTTCTACAAGCAGAGTGTGACCTTATCGAGAAAATTCAACACTTTGAATAGATAACATATATTCTACAAGTGCTTTATAAGAATTTACTTGTAGAGATGCATATGTATTTCACTCATATGTATATAAATGCTCGTAAGCGAATTTGAATATTTAAAATTTTTTTGTTTTACTGCCATTTGCCATTTGCAGTGCTCTCAAAATTTTAATGTTTTAATAGTTGAAAAACTTCAAAAAGTAAGTCATATCTAACCATATAGTGTTGAATCATGGGTTTTACTAGAAAAGATTTCATTAGATAAAAATAAAATTTTTTTTTTGTTAAATTTCAAACTCTTGATTCCTAATCAAAATGATAAATATTTCTCTTAATCCACCAAATTTCAGTTTGCTTTAAATATTGACGATTAACTTTATTAACGAATTGGCATTTGTGGCTTTCATCTATTCATTACAAAAATACTGTTTAAATGCTCTTCACGTTGTCTTTTTTCGACTTGGAAATTTTTGAACTTAGAAGTTCGCAGATATTTGCTTAATTTACGAATTCACAAATAAATTAGTATTGATGAGCTCACTACGTTTACTATTTTGGAAGTTAAAAACGAAAATTATAATTTTGCTTAACTTTTACAACTTTATGACGTAGTAGAATTCATTATTCTGTTAATGTTCATTTTTCTGTTGGCCTAGTAAATGTTAATATTTTACAATTTTATTGAGCTCTTCCATAAACTGGCCTTGAGCTCAATAAAATTGTAAAATATTATTCTGTTAATGTTTAATTGAAAGTCACATATTTTAAAATTTCTTAGATTTTTAAGCATTCATAATTTTTTCGAAAACACAGCCTTTCACTTTTTTGTTTGTAAATTATAAGAATATGGAAGGCACGTAAATTGCAAGGAAGGCAACGGCCCCATAAACTCGTTGAATTCGTAAAATAGCAAAAATACAAAATGCCGAAACAACAAGGATAATTACTGAAATTATTATTCATTGACATTTTATTTCATAAATATTTTAAACATCGATGTTTTTTTTCGAAATAGCGTTAATTAACCGAATGCAAAGCTCCTGAAAAACTTTTTGTGTTATCCGGAATACTAGGAAAACATTACATAAAAATCTATAAAAAAATTTAAAATGTAATACAAATCGATTAAACTGGAACTGAGATTAAGTATACTGGATACAGCATAATCGAAATTAATTTACCCTCTCAGCTAGCATGTTCTGAGAACGTATGATATATCGAATTAAATTTTAAGAAACTACTTAATTAGTTCGTAAAGAATTTCAGTAAGAAATATGCTATTCCTATGAAACTAAATTTTGCAAAATTGCTTAAGTTAAACTAAAAAATTTTTGGTTTTCCCTGCAAAGTCTGGAACTATTGTATAATTAATAAACACGTTACAATTTAACACGCATAAATATGCTGAATGAAATTAAAGAAATTAATTCTTGTTAGGTTTTTTCAGATTGCCTTTTATAATTTATCTAATTTATAGTGCATTTGGTGTCTTCCGGAAGAGTATTTATGTAAATTGCGTTGGTTTTTTTTGGAGCTTTTTAGTTTTAATTATTTACCACATTACATTCTTAGGGAGTTACAGTGAATATTGGGATATTTGCACATACTGAAGAGCCAATTCAAAGCAATTGTAATTTTTAAAATTTTAATAATAGTACTTAGAAATGGCGACGCAATTTAAATATAAGCATTTTGCCTTCATATCACTATCTCATTTGCATTTCGGCACTTCTGTTCTTTGCTATAAACTAAAGCAAGACAATCGCAACTGTGGCAGCACAGCTGTAGGCAACACTGTCAAACACTCGTCCACATATTCTACTGTGAACTATTTCTCTAAATTTGTAAATCGCGGTCGTTCCGTCATTCGTTGAAACCAATTCGGACGAGACGCAACCGCGGTAAGGAACATATAACTTATAATTTTATCATTACACTAAATGCGAATGTACACGTACTCACACACGTATATGTATATTGCATATTTCAGAAATAAACGTATCTAATAGTTAGATTTCGAGTATCGTCCGAACATTCAGCGTTTATATCTTTATTTCGCGAAGCAAATAATATTCGCAATATTGGTACGCTGCACAACGAGTAGTTGTTCGTGGCCATATGTACTCATACATACTTACATACGTAAACGAGTAGTTGCCGTCAGCGATCAGCTTTTTTCTTAAAAAATAACCTGCTAAAACGAATTCCACTTCAAAACGCCAAGTAAAATGCCACTTGGAAACTTACAACGAACGCCAGTACGGAGGAAAAGTCCACGTCTCCAGGGAGACCAATCTTCGGAAAGTGATGCAAATCTACCGGAGGTGGTAGAAAGCCCAGTAATGCAGAGTAGCGCCAGCCAAGCCACACACGAGGAAAAGGTCGAGGAGCAAACAGCTAGGGCCTCCGATTGCCAGCCGTTACAGCAAGAGGGTGCCGCAAGTAGCTCCAGCCGTGTCGATGCGCAGGATAACATTATATCCGTGCTCCAGAAGCAAATTGCAGCCTTGGAGAGCCAGCTGAATGAGGTGAAAAGTAAGGTTAAGGAAAACCAGTCAGAGAATTGTCAACTGATGTTAGCGCTGCAGAATCGTACGATGGCAACCGTCGTTACTACTCAAAGTTTTACCGTTGCCGGCGCTAACTACAGCGACCTTGTTGCTCCTAACAGCGAAGAGAGGCCCGTTAGCTACCCAATGTCAACCGCCTTCGGACCGCGCGCAGCCACGCCAGCTTCTGCTGCTACCGCCGCCGCTGCTGAATACCAATCAGTAAACGTCGACGCCGTATCTAACGCCGGCGAGGTAAACGTTTCCGCGCCAACC
This sequence comes from Philophylla caesio, assembly GCA_963971545.1. NCBI lineage: Eukaryota > Metazoa > Arthropoda > Insecta > Diptera > Tephritidae > Philophylla > Philophylla caesio. The sequence continues at coordinate 93,557,403 of OZ020606.1, read as the reverse complement.
GCTGCCGCCTATATTTCCGCCGCCGCATATCACGTAGCGCCCACCGCCGCCGTGGCCAATATTGCCGATCAATACGCCGCTTCCTTTAGAGGCGCCAGCCTCAAAACAAATTCCCGAAGTTGGTATTGGAGCGCCAGCTCCCGCTGTAGCTGAATTGACATTCTCTAATGCAGTACGAAGCGCTTCCGCTGGCGGCAGCACAACTCCAGCCGCATTCGCCAAACTTGTCGGCGGTGCGCGCAACGAAGAAACAGGGGACGCTGTTGCCAGCGCAGCTGCATCCGTCGTTGCCAGCGTAACTACAGCCGACGTCGCCTATTCTGTCGCCACTACTTATAGTGCCATACCGTATTACGCTGCACCATACGTTTCCGCGGCCAGTGCCGCTTCGTACGCCATCTCAAACACCGGCGCCATTAGCTCTGCCTCCGCGCCCACTGCCCGCGCTCAACTCGCCGTTAACGTTGCGTCGCCCGCCACAGTAGCCTTCGCCACACCGAAGCACGCAACAGGCACTTACGCCGCGATGACGCCTTATAACGCAGCTTCTACTGCCGCTGCTGCCGCTGATGCACCTATCGTAACACCATCTGTCACTTCGAGTATTGCGCCCGGAGCAATCGTCTCGCCATGCGTCGGAGCGATTCAAGGAGCAACAACTAATGTCGCCGCCTCATGCGCCGCTGCCGGAATAAGTACGACAAGAGTTTCCGGACTTAATTTTGCCGCGGCCAATCCAGGCACATGCTACAGTCAGGTTCTGCCCAGCAACGCATTCCTCGGTCGGCCACTATCAGCGAACAGCGCTCCGCTCGCTTCGATTTCCTCCACGTCGCCATCAAATAATAACGAAAACCATATAGCGCCGACACCGTATATGAACCACTGCATAAGCGCGCCAGCTGGAATGATACTGCCAAGAAAACTCCAAGATTTGCCGGAGTTCAGAGGACTAGCTGAGGATTGGCCACTATTCATCAATGCGTACGTACAGTCTACATCTGCGCATGGGTATACCAACCTGGAAAACAATCAACGACTCCAAAAATGTTTGAAGGGTGAAGCTAGGGAGACGGTGAAGTCACTGCTTATTTACCCAGACCACGTTGACGCTGCCATCGAACAACTGCGTTTTCGGTTTGGACGCCCAGAGCAGCTCATTCAAAGCCAGCTATCTATCGTGAAAGACATAACACCCGTATCGGAGGGTGGAATCGTAAAATTGATTCCCTTCGCCACCAAGGTCAGGAACTTGTCAGCCTTTTTGCAGTCTGCCGGTGGTCATCAACATCTAGCCAACCCAACATTGATCTCCGAGCTAGTCAATAAGCTGCCAATGTCAAAGCGGATTGAATGGGCGCGCTACTCCTCAATGATACTGCCGCATCCTACCGTAGTCAACTTTAGCGATTGGCTAAGCGAAATCGCCAACCTAATTTGCAGGGTACAAGAGCACGACCTTCAAGAGCCAAAGCGTCGCGTGGTCCTCCATGCCTCGGAAGAACAGCAACCTCGCAAGTTCAACTGTATCATTTGCCAAGGTTATCACAAGCTTCAGGATTGCAAACGTTTTCTCGACTTGGGTATTAACGATAGGTGGAAACTTGTTAAGAATAATCGACTGTGCTTTTCATGCTTAAGCAAGGGTCACTCGTCTCGCGAGTGTCGACGCCGAAAGGTCTGCTCATCCAACGGCTGCAAGAAAACGCATCACAAACTCCTCCACGACGCCGTTCCTACGCACCATCCAATAGAGAAGCCACCAGCTGAAGTGCACGAGCGTCGTATTGCAAAACCAGCTCCAGTCTTGAGCTGTGTCTCAAATGCCAGGCTTCTTTTCCGCATTCTGCCCGTGACGTTGCACAATGGTATAATAAACATCGATACCTACGCCTTATTCGATGAAGGTTCTTCAGTGACTATGATCGACAACTCCATAGTTGCGGAGTTGGGCCTAAAAGGCGATGATAGAAGCCTGAACGTTCAGTGGTTTGGTGGCCACAAGTCACAGCAACCTGCTACGGTGGTGAGCCTAATGATCAGTGGCCTTGGTATGAAAAAGAAGCACATGCTGAATAACGTCTTCAGTGTATGTAATCTAAACTTGCCATGCCAGAGTCTGCTTGAGACTGATGTTCGACAACACATTGGTACCCAGCGACGTCTGCCTTTGCTACCGTATAATGGAGTTAAGCCAAAACTGCTCATAGGACTCGACCACTGCCGCTTAGGTATTCCTAGCGAAACCATGAGAATCAACGTCAACGGACCATATGCCGCACAAACTGAGTTGGGTTGGACAGTATTTGGTCCTTCAACAGTAACCTCGCCGGAACCCACTACAAATCTTTTCGTAGGGCACACGCTAGAACAAACGCTCGATGTCATGATTGCCGACTACTTTGATACGGAGAGCTTCGGAGTAAGGCCTTCGCCGCCGATTGAGGGCATCGCTGACAAACGAGCACGTTCATTGCTCGCCTCAAATACGCGTCGTAAAGAAGGGTATTATGAAACCGGCTTGCTTTGGAGGCACGACGTAGTTGACTTGCCTGAAAGCTACACAACGGCATACAGACGTTTAGTCGGAATCGAAAGACGTATGCAAAAGGATCCCGAATTTGCGAAAGCGTATCGAAATGTCATGCGATCCTACGCAGACAAAGGCTACGCCTGTAAACTACTACCCGACGAAGCAGAACGTATCCACTCAAGAATATGGTATCTACCGCATTTTGGTGTAAGCAACCCTAACAAACCAGGGAAATTCCGTCTCGTGTTTGATGCTGCCGCTGAGTCCCATGGCACTTCGCTAAATTCTCAACTATTAAAAGGTCCTCAAGAATACCAATCTCTACCTTCCGTCCTATTCCACTTCCGCGAAGGAGAGATAGCTGTCTGCGGAGACATAAAGGAAATGTTCCATCAGGTTCGCATTCGACAGGAAGACCGATGTGCACAGCGATTCTTATGGCGTGACGGCGATACTTCAAAGCAACCGGACATTTATGAAATGAAAGTAATGACGTTCGGAGCGGCGTGTTCACCATGCGCTGCGCAGTACGTGAAGACACTGAACGCACTAGAACACCAAGCACAGTTCCCGCGTGCCGTGAAGTCTATCCTTGAACGGCACTACGTCGACGATTTCGTCGATAGCTTCGAAAGCGTTCAAGAGGCAATCAACGTGGCGAGAAAGGTCCGAGACATCCATAAGCTGGCAGGCTTCGAGTTACGTCAATTTACGTCAAACTCGCAAGAAGTTTTAGATGCCCTACATGGCGCCGAAACGAATATACATATCATCAGCAAGGAAGGGCTTGCCACCGAGAAAGTTCTTGGCATGTTTTGGCAGCCATCGATCGACCGCTTTAAGTTCAAACTCCAGTTCCACAACGTCGACGATGCCATCATCACCGGTGAACGAAGGCCAACCAAACGTGAGCTACTCAGCATCGTGATGTCAACATTCGACCCCCTTGGGTTTTTAAATAACATCACGATTTCTGCAAAAATGTTGATGCGTGAGTTATGGAGGAGAAAGGTAAAATGGGATGAAGCATTGCCGGACGACCTCTACTACGCCTGGCGTTCATGGCAACAACAACTTTCATCAGTAACAAATCTGGAAATACCAAGGTTATACTTCCGAGGTGGGAAGCCAAAAATCCTACAACTTCACGTCTTTGTCGACGCTAGCGAACAGGCATTCGCAGCAGCAGCATACTGGAGGTCCGTAAGCGCAACTGGTGAAGTAAGCATTGCATTCATCTGTTCAAAGTCTCGCTGCGCACCACTGAAACCGCTCACCATACCTCGCCTGGAACTTCAAGCCGCAGTATTAGGTACGAGGCTGATGCAGATCGTCCGCGAAGGGCACGAAGTTTCCATAAATAACTGCGTTCTTTGGTCGGATTCGAGAACTGTCCTCAAGTGGATAGGAAGCGAGCATAGAAGATACAAACCCTTCGTCGCCCACCGAGTGGCGGAGATCTTGGCTGCAACTTCGACTTCCAATTGGCGATGGATACCAACAGCTCAAAACGTCGCCGACGAAGCTACACGAATTAAAATTAATTGCGCTGAACTTGAGTCCCGCTGGTTGAGTGGTCCAAACTTTCTTCAAATGAACAACGAGCATTGGCCAGTAGGAGACGAGTCTTATGAAAGCGGTGCCGATAACGACGAAGAACTCGGAACGAATTTCGCTTTGGCGTTAGTAAGTTGCGAATTTATCAATTATAATCGCTTTTCATCCTTCAACAGAATAGTACGAGCCATGGCATGGGTGATTCGATTCGTGAGCCGATGTCGCAATGGCAAGCAGTCCGATGAGGTCCATGGGTTGACGGCATGGGAGTTAGAAACAGCCAAGCATGTTCTCTACCGCCAGGTTCAAGCGGAAGCATTCGCAACCGAACGCGACCTGCTTGAAAAGGGTCTTGCAATTTCCAAATCTAGCATCATCTACAAGCTCTCACCCTACCTAGACGAGCACCGCATTTTGCGCGTAAGAGGACGTATCGATGCAGCTGAATGGCTGCCTATTTGTACAAGACGGCCGGTTATATTGCCACCAAACCATCAATTTTCGAAGCTTCTCGTGAGTCATAACCACAACGCTATGAAACATCAAAATACAGAAGCCACAATTTGCGAAATCCGTAATCATTATTGGATACCTCGCTTACGCAAGCTCCTGCGCTCCACCATAGCAAATTGTTTCGTCTGCCGGATAGCCAAAGCGGTACCACATACGCCGATTATGGGTCCATTACCCGTCGACCGACTGACACCATACGTAAGGCCGTTCACATACACTGGCCTCGACTACTTCGGCCCGATTAACGTTACCATCGGCCGTCGCCAAGAGAAACGATGGGTGGCGTTGTTCACTTGCTTGACGATAAGAGCAATTCATCTAGAGCTCGCCCACGATTTAAGTACCGACGCCTGTATCGTGACGATCCGCAACTTTATTAACCGACGAGGGCTCCCTCTAAGAATAAGGTCGGACAACGGAAAGAACTTTGTTGGCGCTAACCAGGAAGCAAAGCGGTTCAGCGAGGTGTTCGATTGCGAACGTTTGCACGGTGAGATGGCAAACAAAGGCGTGGAGTGGTGGTTCAACTGCCCAATAAACCCATCTGAGGGTGGCGTGTGGGAAAGGATGGTACAGTGCGTGAAACGTGTGTTACGCCTTACATTAAAAGAAGTATCACCGAAGGAGCACACGTTGATATGTTACCTGATTGAGGCGGAAAACGTGGTAAACTCGCGGCCTCTTACGCACTTGCCCATAACCCCGGATCAAGAAGAGCCTCTCACGCCGAACCACTTCCTCCTTGGATCTGCGAACACCGCGCAAACTCCGAATATTTCCTTCGAGCTGGAAAGAACATGTGCAATCCGGAAGCAGTGGCGAATCGCTCGGCAACTGCGAGACCACTTCTGGAAGAGATGGATCGCCGAATATCTCCCTACTCTAACGCGTAGGGTGAAATGGTGTGAAACCACCGAACCACTGAAACAGGGCGATATAGTATTCATATGCGATAGCGGGCTGCCAAGAAGCCAATGGTGCCGGGGTGTTGTGGAGAAGACTTATCCAGGAGTTGACGGAATCATCAGGCAGGTGGAAGTACGCACATCCAAAGGGGTTTTTCGCAGAGCTGCATCGAAGCTAGCTGTACTGAACGTGGAGACTAGTGAATCTGGTTGATCCACGGAGGTGGGGGTGTGGCAGCACAGCTGTAGGCAACACTGTCAAACACTCGTCCACATATTCTACTGTGAACTATTTCTCTAAATTTGTAAATCGCGGTCGTTCCGTCATTCGTTGAAACCAATTCGGACGAGACGCAACCGCGGTAAGGAACATATAACTTATAATTTTATCATTACACTAAATGCGAATGTACACGTACTCACACACGTATATGTATATTGCATATTTCAGAAATAAACGTATCTAATAGTTAGATTTCGAGTATCGTCCGAACATTCAGCGTTTATAGCAACTATTAACACACATACATTTGTACATACAAACATGGATATGTATTCACGAGTCAGAAAATATTTTTGAATATTATGTAGATATATAGTAAAGTAATATTGCTTGGTTAAAAGTTTTATGTATGTGTGGATTATTATACTTATGTTAGTTTTACGAGGAAACTTTACAATGAGTAATATGGTGTGACTTACAATTTTGCAATTTTGCACATGCATAAAATGTTACCAAAACTAAGTTGGTGAAAGCAATGTGGTATAACAGGAAAAAAATATGGGAAATATAGTCAGCAACTTTAAATAAAACTTGCAAACTCTAAAACAATAATTCGCTTTTGATCTTTATAGAGCTACTTAGACCGCAGATACTGTGCCAAACCCTTTTAAAACCTTTTAATGAAACTAGCTAGATATTTGATAAATTGCATACACTTTTCTAATTTTGTAATATTTGAAATTAACTCAAACTTAGAGAACTCTTTAAAAAATAACTGACATGCTGAGAAAAAAATAAGTCACCAGTTTACTACCTTTTAATTCTAATACCAAACATACGTTTTTCTGATTTGCGAAACCTGCTCCTACACTGTATTATACACATTTTTTAATTTTATATCTCATTGGTTTGAGTGTTAAATAGGTTTGATTATGACTTTCTGACTTATTGCATACTACTTTTCAAAATTTTTATGAGCAGTTTTTTTTATAAGAAATACACGCGGGAGGTTACCATGGCCTTCTGAGGTGCGACCACTGTTAGTAAAAATCTTTCTTTGGTTTAGATTTTAATTGCTCTAAATGAGCTCGATCAGAGTGGTCTCAGTTTCCCTAGAAATTAAAAAAAAAAAAATTTTCTTTTCTTTAAACCAAATTTAGAGAAATTAAAATGGATTGTAAATGCTCAATAAACTGATATTTCAATAAAAAAATTCTATTTAGAAATCAACTGAAATCTATATTGGTTTCTAGCTTATTACATACAACTTTAATAAATCACTTCCCAAAATTACAAGACACCCACCAATTGACCAATTTGATTTTTGATTTTTATAAGTCTTTTATATTTTACATTTAAAATACAATTCATTCCCTAACAAGGACCATAAAATGATAATTTTACAATTTTATACAAAATGTACATATGTGTAATATTTAAATCGAATTTCATCAAAATTTCCAACTTTTTTTAAGGGCAGAGACTTTTTTGAGGATTCAGTTTTGTTTCTCATTAAATTCTGATACAAGTTTCAAGTGACTACAGATCGCCACTGATTTTTAACCATTTTTCAACTGACGCTCTTCAGCAAATTTGTTTCGTTATAATGCTTGCTCTAATTATTACAAATTGTTTGTTTAAAGTATGAATCTTGGGTTTTTCTAAGAGAAATAATTAATTTTTTTTTTTAATATAATAGCTAACAATATTAAAATGAAAGAATACAAAAAAAAAATTAGTAATATTTGGGTGTTGTATTTCTCTGACAACTTATTATATATAATTTAAACCGAAAACTAGTATTTTATTACTTAAAAATAGTAATATAAAATTTAAAAACGAAAGCATTATATTAAATGCTCTTCGATCTCCAATCACAAAATTAATAGGCGTAAAATTTAATTTTGGCTAAATCAAAATATTTATTAATTTTTTATTATCATTTATGCATGTATATGTGTGTACATATGTATATATTTTTTCAAAGCAATGGGAAGTACTGTGCTCACAGCAAAGTGTTCCTTTTGCCGCCGGGTAGCTATCATTTACACACCAAATTGCTAAAGCTTAGCCTGTTTTTTTCGTCTACACACACACACTTAGCAATACACCAACGCACGCACACACATAAACACGAGTATATACGTATGTATGTACATTCATACAAGTACGCGACATTTATAAACAAAGCTAAACAACACAAAAAAGCAGAACACAATACATTTTTTTTTAACCCACACTCTTACAATTAAGCTTATTTACGGGGCTTCGCGCAACACCTTCGCAAACAAACAGAAAAAATATTCTTTATTTGGCTATGTGTGTGTGTTTGTCTTTTAGAATGTAGTTAGAAGTATTGGCTGCCGCTACTGTCACCGCACGTTCACATCACTTAAGGTAAGATAGTAGAGACACACTTGGCTATTCACATTAGTATGTATTTACATATATGTAAGTATGTATGTATATGATTTTCTTTTCGATTTTGCCGTGTTTTTCAACCGTTCGTTTCAAGTTTTGCCGCGAGACTGAAAATTGCGTTGGGGAAAACTGTGTCGTGCAGGGTAAAGTTACATTTGATGAAAAGCTTTTGCTCTGAAACACACTGGAATGGAACAGCACTGACTTTTTGATTGTGTGAAGGCATGTGCCTACATACATACATACATACACATGCACTTAGCCACATACATACACACATACGCATAGGTGAGAATGTTTAAGCGCCAGGCACCATCGCTCAAACACAAATACAAATACAAACACACTCCTGGACTCAGCTGGGATCTCGCAGTGCAAACAAACTCAACAGTAAGCTTTGTTGGCAGTCCTTTTGGTGTTGGCATTCGAAAACTTGTTGTGTTTCTGTTGTGTCACTGGAGGCATTTTTAGTGTTTACCGAGATGGCTGTGTGGCGTGGTGGCAACTGCCAGGGTGGCGCTCCAGGCAAATACTTTGATGGGCTGTTGTGCAGTTGCGCTATTGGGCAGCAGCCGTTTTTGGGCTACTAGGTTAGTTGAATGTGTTATTCTGTGTGTTTGTAGTATAACGGCATACATAGATATGTACATATTTAGTTATTAGATTTTTGATAAATTTATGTTGCTGCAATAACACTTGTGGCATTGCATGGTTATTATTTTGCAAGGTGAATGTTGCAGCAACATGTTGCGAGTGTTTATGTTTTGTTTATATTTGTACTTAAGCGTAACTCACAGCCGTTGGAAATTCATTTACGTAAACTACATTCAGAGTATTGATATGTTAAATACGACTGTCGTTTTATTAAACGGAAAAATATTTCCTAATTTAAAAAGAAAAACTGGATATTATATGAAAATTATTTAATTTTCCACTTATTTATGTACATACAATAATTGATTTTAATTGAATTAAAAAGCCACTTTTCACATAATTTGAAAAGTTGCATGCTTTTTAATTTCTTGTCAACATCATGTTGTCATAAAGTTGTCAGCTTTTTTTAGCGTGACCAGAGTATGAGTGAATAATTCACCACGAGGTATTTTCTATGGATTTTTACAGCGATTTCACATGAAACAGAAACAGATTAATCAATGTGTACCTTAAAACTATCAATAGTATTAAGCTGGCTTTCTTTCTTGAGTTCAACAGCGTTTGCCTGCTGTGATATTTTTTGTTTTCTGTTTTTATAAAAGATCAATACTGTTAATGAAATCTTTTTATTTTAGAGAGATAGATATACTCGTATTGAACAGGTAGTCTCAATTGAATAAAATCAAACAATTTTGTGTATTTTGTTGTTGCTCTTTAGCTCGAAAATATCAAAATCAACTAAGAGCCTACTGTGAAAAGTTTACAAATCTATGCACATACATACATATACTACGAGGACGGTTTGTTAAGTCAGTGAATTATTGAATTTTCCGCGCAGAAACTTTAAATTTAGCATTATTTTTTGCGTAAAAAAAACATCACCGAAACCAAACAAACACCATGGAGACACTACACTACCATTGTGGTCGTATCAGCACAAGTGACGCCGAACGTTCAGCTCCCCCAAAAAAGATCGTTGGACGTCGATAAAACTCATGGAAATAAATTGGATGACTGGAGAATGAAAGTGCGTGAGGTGGCTGAGACTCTAAGCTTCTCAACTGTGCAGGTACATCACATTTTACATAAATATTTATATATGAAAACTCTATCCGTGCAATGGGTGCCGCGATGACAAACGTGTCACCATGACTAAAATTCATGAAAACGCTGGACTAAATGTTTAGAGTTAAAAGTAGATTTTGTTGAACACTTTTTTATTTTAACGTTTATTCAAAAACTTAATGACTTATCAAACCACCCTCGTAACAGTATTACAAATAATTTTGTGAATAATGTTTGATTTCTTCGAGCCCAAGGAAAATATAAAAAAATGAAATCAGGTTTTAAATCGATATTACCTGTTTAATTCATTGGGTTGGAAGTGTTTTTAAAATATTTATACTCGTATACGATTTATTGAATGAATATTTCTGAAATCTTTTATTTTTTTATAGAGTGTTTAGTTAAATATTTAGGATTAATTCACATATTCGCTTCAATCGCAGTTTGTTATTAAAGCAACTCTACTGTGGCGCTGTTATATATGTATGTACATATATAAAGTCAAAGAAAATAACGGATTAAGGATATTGTCCAAGGGCAAAACAAAGTATAATATATTTTTCTTAAATATAATTTTTATTTTTTGTTTGAAATAAACCTTATTGGGTTGCTCCGAAATTTTTTTTTCGCATTTCCATATTATGTTTAAAATTTTTTACAAAAATACTCTCTCATAACATTAACCGTAGGGGCCGTGGCTAGGGATAAAACAACACCATCAAGTATTTGTACTGGTATTTGCATATTTTTCAAAATCATTTTTTTGTATAGTATATGATTTCAGACACAATATAATACGTTTTTACAAGATTAATAGATAAAGTTGTTTCCTTTTTTTGTTAAATTTCCCAAAAACATCAACGTTTCCAAGTGTTTTCCTGGAAGGCGGTTTCGTGTTTTTGGTACAGTTGTACCTATTTCTCTCGCAGGGACAAATGACCCAACAACCGATAAGTATAGACGGGCTTGATTTTCAAAGACAGACAATTTAATCCTTTTTTTTTGTCCCATAACCCTCTCTCGTTGGATCGCAGTAAAAAGTATCGAGTACAAAAGTTATTGGTAATTTCAGAAAAGTATCGAGTATGTATTTGGATTTGTTTGAATTGATTCATCTCTAGACGTGGCTACATCGGAAGCTGCTGGTCAAGCCCAAGGCCCTGAATTGCTTGGATTTTTAGTCTGAGATAGTTCAGAGCAAATCAACACGAAATATCTCTAGTTATTATTTAAGCTCTTATAACATATAGAACAATTCTCCACCGAATACATCACTGTTGGCAAAATGGTTTGACTAAATCTTGAAATGAAAAGTTTGCAGGCCTATACTCGTATAAGCTTTGCAGCTCACTGAAATTCATTGCTTATTAAATTCTTTCCCCATTCACATTAAAATTAATTGAATTCCATGCTAAATTTAGGATACCTTACACACAAATGCACGCATGGATCTATGAGCTACATACTTGCATAAATATGTATATATGTATGTAGGTGTATTTTTTGTGATATAAATTTATTACACATTTGCGTAGACGAGTATGTAGCAACATATTTGTTTATAAGTTGTTGCAGTAAACGTCCATATACTTGCTCGTACATACAATCGTACATATAAAGTACATTAAATAGCACTTGAGAATCTCAATTTAATGCAGAATTATGTACGAGTAAATGTTTATTTCCATTTGAGATTCTATTTCTGCTGCGATTTTGTTTAGTTTAGGTTGCCTTTTCGATCTCTAAATGTTGGCTCCCTGACAAGGCTGCGATGCACAAATCTACGAATATGTGGACTCAATGGAAAGGAAGGTTGTGCGCACAGTGGAGGCATAACAAGCGGCCATAACCAGCGGCGCAGGGTGATCCCAACGAAAGCCAATCCAGCGGCAGCACGTACGCAAATAAACGCAAACAAATCTCTTTCGAGTGATGTACCTTTTTATGTATACATATCTATGTTTGTATGTATGTATGTTTATGTATGTGTAGGCAATAAATATGTAATTACTTGCGGCATAAGCTACAAGCCGCCGTCAGCTACTTAACGATAAGATAAACATTGAAATTGATAAAAAAAAAGTACATACATATGTACATATGTTACAAACATACAAACGTAAGCAAACTGATTCCGAGGACGGATATTCACTTTTATAAAAAAAAATTTCTTTTTTGAACATCATCGTTTATTAATAAAAGTGGTGTGTTAGCGACTGCTGATTTAATATTAGTTTTTGATTTTGTGTGCTGTTTAAAGGAAACTTTTTTTAAAGTTTAGAATAAAACGACCTTTTGTTTATCAAAAATTTATTAACTCAAATTGGGCTGCGTTAAGTTTTTGTGGCTGACTTTGACCTCAATAAATTTAACATAGAACAAAAAAAAACAAAATTGTAAATTGAAGTAAATGAAGTGTTACGGAAATGTATGTTTAAAATTTTCCTTGCTGAGCCAACGCCATTATCTCCGCAAAAGCACGAAAGAGAATTGGGAATTTCATTCTTAAGGATCATCCGAAGAATGAATTAAAAAGCAGGTGGTAACCAGAGGTGCTGAATGAATAATGCGTTGTTCAGTGTAAATTCCCACGCTGTAGTTCGAGTTTGCTGTAATCCCGATAGAAAAAAGTGATTGAAATTTTCGGCATTTACCTTGCGTGTTGTAGTAATGCAATGAACATCAGGGCGTCAATTCTTGTTCTGTGGAACGGTGAAATGAAAAGGGTTTTCACCTTTTCACAACACTTCCGATTCGCGTTCGTTGATAAAATGAAAAAAAAAAAAAACGTCAAACTGTATTCATATGAAAAAAAAATGTGGAACGAAACGAAACTTTTCACGTTTTCACATCACTGTCGATTCGCGTTTTGTGAAAAACTGAAAACAACTGTCAACATCTTTTCATATGATAAAAAAGTATACACACAAATTTTATTCGTGAAAACAAGATTTAATTTCTTACCACCGTTTAAGAATACATATCTTGATGTATTTTGGAACGATTTTCCATCATCCCTTGTTAAGTTTGGTTTGGAAACAAACCAATGGAAATCGTTCCAAAATACATCATATTCCAACCAAATACATAACTTAATAAATTTATTTGCAAAACTAACACGTGATATAATACTGTCCTTTTATAGGTAGCTTTATAATTTGGAAATATTACCTTATACTCATATACTTGAAATGAGATATAAAAATACATAAGTCTAGTATTTTAAAGATAAAAGTAGATATTTTTATTATGCTGTAAAAGAGGGCCCTTTCCTTTGAAACACAGCGATACCTGCTTTTTAATAAGCTAATACCTCTTTCCACAAGTGCTCGGGTTGAATTAACAGGTCAACACTCATTTTGATTCTTTGAATTTATCAACTGATTCTTGTTAATTTGGGTGCGCTGAATTCAAATCCGAAGTCCGTTTGTCTCTATCAGCTCTAGTTTTCATGATATAGCTTTTCTTAATTATTTTAAAAATAAAACTGTTCCATACAAATTTAAGAAAAAAAAAAACAAAGAAGTAGAACAGATTTTTTAATATACAAAAACTTTCTAACAAAGATGGTATTGAAAAAATAATATAATTATAATTCTAGTTACAGGATAGAAAGCTTCTTTTAAGAGACACTCTTGAATGAACATCCGGATTAGAGTTTCTTTTCGAATTCTAACAGCAGTCTGCCATCATATGTGTATCCCACCTTCCCTGGTATCGATTCTACATAATTTTGATATCTTGGTGAAACCGTTCTCCTTGTTCTTTGCTTATATTACCCAAATTTTGGGGAAATCTGTCCAAAAGACTGTGCAAATAATGGATTTTAATACTCGTGTTGCAGCCAAGCTCTCAGAACTTATCTAGCATATTCTATACTAACTGAACATAATTTGAAGCTATTTCCCAAGAAATTTTTTAATATTGATATTTTTCCATAAAATTAATTTTGAGTGCATATCCGCTGCTAATTATGCATAAATGGTATTAATTCATCAATTAGCTCCAAACATAATGCCTTAGGGTACCGATATAAATCTATAAAATGTTTGTCGGTGGTCATCTCTAAGGGACTTTGACCATCGCGAAGTCTGCACCTTAGTACTCTCAAATTACTTCTGTTGCAATACACTAATTTAAAATATTGTATACGATATAGTTATAACACCTTTTTTACCTTTGTTCATCTCGAGTTCCTTCCAACAAATGCAAAACTATAAATATTCCACGACATTAATTGTTTACGTTTTACTTGTCTTTAACAATTAGCACAAAAATTTCAATAACAAAGTTGCAAAGGTTTCACGAGTTCAGTGGAAATGAAACACCTTTTCCACAGCAAGAACCAGAATCGCAAAATATGCGTTCGTGAAAAGAGGGAGTGAAAATTAGTTGTGAAAACGAAAATGAAAACTTTTTTTTCACTTCACGTTTACACAGAACGAGAATTGACCCCCAGTTCTTATCGTGATAAGCAAGTATTGCACCTAAAGCTAAAAGTTATACTAGCAGAGGCTGTCAAAAACTTTAAGCTAGTATAAGTTTGGTAAAAGAAAAGTAAGTTAAACTGGATAGATCGACAATCATTAGAACGCCTTAGTGGCATGCAATGACCGGAAATTACATACGGCAAAGAAATGCGAATATTTTGAAGTGGTAATTGCACTTTTATTTAACAATAATAACTGATTTATCTAAATACAGTCCATTTTGAGATATTTTTAATTTAAACTGAATTAACAATGATCTACCAAATTAGTTTGAGAGAGATGGATAATACGCGAATGAGCTAGCTTTGAGCCTAAACAACTTTTTAAGGACATATGTATGTATTTTGTGTAAATAATTTAGGTCCTTCGTCTACTTTGGCTTGGTTATGTTCTGCGTGTGGATAAAGTGGCCGAGGAAAAATAAAGTTTCCGTGCTTTGTAAAGACTAAGCATTACAAGATCTGTGCACACTTGATGCTCCCAATTGTAAAAGAAAAAACTCCAACGTTTATAGAAGGTTATATTACAACTTCAATATCTAAAAAAATGTTTATAGCTAGATAAGTTCCGATTTTTTAGATCAAATTTTCAAATAATATTGCAACTGAATTAATGACTAAAAGCCTTCGGACTGTTGTCACATGGCCGACTATCATTTCATTAGACACATTGAAAAACATTGAATGCTTACATATTCGCATTTAATTTCGGCACTACTTCGCTAATTGTGGCATTCTAGACTTGCATGGAGCGTGGTGGACACCAGAAGTAATTAATAACGAATAAATCCGAGACAATTTGATCTACAGTATCAACTTAAATCAGGAAATTTCTTATGCTATTTGCGCATTGTTTCAATTAAAAAAAAATTATTAAAATTAAAAAAGGAAAAAATAAACTCGTGTGTTTAATTTTGTTCCTAAGCGGCATTTATCTGTACTTACATATGTAAAACATTTCCCCTTTTATCCTGTATCAGGCCAGAAACCACAATTTTGCCTACAAACAAACATGTTTTCATATAAACCAACATACATTTACATACTTATTAGTTTGTAATAAGTAGCAGCAATCAAGGTCTATGATGTAAGTTTTAAGCACACATGAGGAATATTCAAAATCCACTTTGGTCGGAAATAGAAGAGCTAATAACCGCACACAAAGTCCAAAATGAAATTGTAACAACAGAGCAAAGAAAATTACAAACAAATTCACATTAATGTGTTACATGTGTCAAACAAAAGAAAGAAAATAATAACCTGACTTATTTTTGGTTTAATTCCCATAAATACTATTTTAAATTAACACAGGATTATTTGTGTAAAAATCTATTGTTGCATAGTTTCGCAGGAGTCGAGCAATCAAGGTCTATGATGTAAGTTTTAAGCACACATGAGGAATATTCAAAATCCACTTTGGTCGGAAATAGAAGAGCTAATAACCGCACACAAAGTCCAAAATGAAATTGTAACAACAGAGCAAAGAAAATTACAAACAAATTCACATTAATGTGTTACATGTGTCAAACAAAAGAAAGAAAATAATAACCTGACTTATTTTTGGTTTAATTCCCATAAATACTATTTTAAATTAACACAGGATTATTTGTGTAAAAATCTATTGTTTAGTATGTAAATAAAAATATATTTTAATTTAAATAAGCTTTTTATAAATAATAAAAAGTGCTTAAATTATTGAAAATATAAAGGCGAGAAGTCGAAATGTTGAAAATGTATCAATGAATAAAGGAAAAGTACTCGTACATCATACCATGACTTTTGCGATTTATATTTTAAATAAAATAAGTAGATACTTCACTTATATAAAAAATAAAAAGATTTGCATAAAATATTTCTTAGTTTTGTAAATCGCGCCGAGTTGCGTGATATTAAGTTCTTTTTGAATTAAAATTAGCTTTAAGATAAAGAAATCAATTTGATTTGTCATTTGAATTGCTATACAATTAAAAAATAAAAATTCTTTGTGCCTTGATTCGTCAAAGTAATAAAAAATATACAATCTTTCTGAATTAAATCAACTTATTGCGATGTTCTTCAAACAAAACTTATTTTAATAGATTTAATAGATAGATCTACAAAAAACGATGGTTACCGAGTTTGTTCATTTGCAAATTATAAGATATTTTCAAATTAAAAAAATAGTTTATAAAAAAAAAATGTATTTATACTATTTATAAAATTTAAGCCTTTGTTCTCGCGAAACAGGTCCACTGGGTCGATTTCTATGATTCATGTTTTAAAGTATCATATTTGTGCGACACAAAAATGAATGGTGTATTTTTAAAATGAAATTTTAATAACAAATAAGTTTAATTACAGTATTAAGTTTCCCAATAATGCTGTGCATTGGTTGACCGTATGCCAATCAAGTGTTTGTGCTTAGAAAACATCAACAAACCACATATTGCGCTCTTTTCTGCTCTCATTTTATGCTCAGCTAGCACAGTGCCAGGGAAGATGGTGCCAGAGAAGATGGTGCCGATAGGTGGCACTGGAATCTGTTTAATACTAAATATCGATTGCGGTCATATTATATATATATATGTACATATGTATATGTATTGGTAAGGGGAGCGCTGAAGTCGAGTTATTTATAAAAGTCGTTGTATATCATTTGCATGATAAAAAATGGGCTTGCGAAAAATAGAGTTGCATAGTTTCGCAGGAGTCGAGATATGCAAGAAACTATACATTGTTCTTATATTCATCAAAGCTACATTTTCAGCTTTGAAATTTGCCATAAGTAGTATGAAGAAAAGTATAATGCTACGAACACAAAGTAGCAAAGAAACTTGTCCGCCAGTTTTAACCTAAAACCGTATTTAGAGTCCGAATTATAATGGTCTGATGGGATTCGAAAGTGTGGTTTCATAGACAACAAATCGAAATACGTAGTTTACCACAAAACTTAGAATTGATCTGAAAAGTTATTCGCTCAACCTATTTACATTCCGCACAAATAAAAGACATTAAATACGTAAACCACAAAGTTCAAAAACTGTTTTATTTATTTCTAATTATTAGGGCGAAACAAAGTTTGCCGGGTCTGCTAGTATAAAATATTTTTGCTATGCACGTATTGATTTTAACAAAAATTGTTAAAGGAATCTGAATCTTTTTGTAAGGAAAATTTATTAAATGGTGCTGAAATAATCGAAATTTCCCGGAAAACTCCATTAAAAAATTTTTAATTTTAATTTTTTTTACGTTTTTTAATAACTAAAAAAAAACATTTGTTTCTTCTTATAAAAGAAATACAGTTTTATATACTTTTATTTGTTCTACTTTTCATGAATAGTTTCAATTTTTGCTTTGCTTGTTAAATTTTTCTAAAATCTAGATTATAAAATCTTTTTCTTTCAAAATTTATTAAAGGCCTCTACATATGTACATACCGTATAGTATTTTTAAATAAATTTTTAATGTCGGTAAGTTGTATACGAGATTTAACACACACATATCTATGTACTTACTTTTTCTTCTCGTGAAAGAAAAGTACTTAGTAGCTTTGCATGTGTAAAATGTTTTAAAATAAATTAAAATGTGTCATAAGTGTGGTAAAGCGGAAGATCTTTTTGAGTGTGCACCTTAATATATCTATGTATGTAAATAAATGAATATGTATGTATGTATGTTTGTATATACAGACATTTAGGTTGAATGAAAAGTCATATGAAAAACTGCCAAAAAGGCAGCTCGTTTTTAGCGCACAATAAACAAACAAGCATATTCGTAAATAAGTACATATCTATACATACATACATATGTACATATGTACATACCTACTTCTATATGTGGGTATTTGATATCATAACAAGAGCTTAGGCAAACAGCTTGAGTAGGCAAGCAAATCCACAACCGGTGCCCCGAATCCAGATAAACCGTAAAAATAACAGCAACAACGACACTTCTTCACATTGTCAATAAGCTTATAAGTACATACACAAACACAAAAGCACGATTATTCGCGTCAGCATACAGGTGCTAGCTACCGACAACCGAAATTCAAAATAAACGATTGCCGTCGCTTTGACGATTTTTGTGGGTTGATAACAAGCAAGCGACTTTCCTACTTCTTGTCAACTTTTAGAACCCGGTTAAACAAACACACACACAAACACGAACACGAACTACATTTGTTGACCACTTGGACACGACAAGCCGTACAAATTTCGAAATGCGTGTGCCAAGCGTTTGAAGACTCGACTAACTTGGCCGATTGTCGTATTTACTGTTTTAGACCGCCATGGCGAATCTCTATTTCAGTTGTTTGCCAGCGAGAGCAGTCTACAACACACAGACCAGCGCAGACGCACTGCTGCGTTTTGTTGGCGCTAAATAATTGAGTACCCGATTTATTCAGTGAGTGCTGTAAAAAGCTTGGAAGGTCGATGTTTCGTTGCCAAAGTGTTCAAATTGTTGTGAATGGGTCACGCGGACGACTGCTGAATATTTGAATAACAACTTACTAGTTATTCAATGAAAGATGTGTGTGTGTGTGTGTACGAATAGAAGTCGTTTCATACAAAATTTTTCTGTGGTGTGTGTGTGCTAAAAAACACCTGTAAATAAAGCGCATAAATACGCAAGGATGTCACTTTATATGTCTGTCTGTGTGCACACATACAAGTGTGATATTTGTGTATGTGTGTTAAAGCAAATTTTCTTAAAGAATAAAACGTGCAATTTAACGCAAATAAATTTAGTTGTGTTTATGTTGGGGCGCTAACAGCTAAGAAAATTATTTGTATTCCTATTTTGATGGAAGTTATTTATTAAGTATAAGTTTTTAAAAAATGGTTGTTGCTGTTAAAGGCAGTATTTTTCTGATTTTTTATGGAATATAAATTTACTTAAGTAGATATTTCGATAGATAATGTGCCCTCAAATGTCCTCTATAAAATCTTAGAGTTTAGTGTAAAGTAAACTTGCTGTTGAGTATACGAGTATATTATTTGAAAAAAAATGCCTAGGTAAATGAGTGCGGGTAGGAATTTTCTGTCATCAACTTATAGCTATTTATTTTCGTGATAAATTCAATATTTAAATATTTCTTGATTTTCTTGTAATTTTTCGACGGGGTGGAAATCTGATTTTCCGTCATCGCTTGTCAGATTTAGTTTTGTGAAATTTAGAAAATACTTTATTTTTTAATTCTGGATGTATATTTAGCTTACCTAAAATTTTTGTTAAATAGCAAATGAATTATTTTTATATAAAAATTTGACTCAGAACTTCATTGATGAACTCAAAAGTAAATAAATGCATTATTTTTCTAAAAAAAAATGTATGGGAATGGTTTACTAACTTTGAAAAATGTCGCTTTTATTTACATATATATATGTATGTATGTATGTATATACTACAATTTTTAATAAATTATTTGTGTCTTAAGCTTACCTTTAGATATTTTGTTTTAGTATCCCCAATAAGTGAAAGCATAAAAAATACGAATTGTGATACAGGCGTCAATCGACTACATTTTTTTAGAAGAGTTTTCGATGTTTAGCAAAATTGAGAAACATTGAGTTCCTGCATTATTATTTAAATAAATACATATTTAATATTTTTTAATCAACAAAACTTTGGAATTGATTTGCATTTGTTTTAAGGTATATCATGTTTTAATTAGTTTATCTCGTAGAAATAAATGAATGCGTAGCTTTTTTGCGTCGCTAGGCTAGATACTTTAAAGACACATATGTTAGATACAAATATTGCCAGAAATTCGTGTTAATTCTTTAGTACGATCGAAATTGAAGAATGCCTCAGTCATTTAGAATTATTGAGTTCAACGCAATTTTCTACGTTTTACTCTTCAACCAATACATTTTGATAATCCCTTGCCACCTTATATTGCCAGATGTTCAATCAGTAAAATTGTGTCACTTGAATTCAGGCGGATTCGTTTAAAGTTTAATGTTTAAATAAAATATAATCTGCGGTACCATTGATTTTTCAGCTCTTTTTCGGCAGTTAAGGTTCAATGTTCTAAAGAGAAAATTTTGCTTTCAAAATATTTTACATGTCGAAGTGGTGAGATCGAATTAATATAGCTTTGCCTCTCCTATAAGAAGTTAATCGGCTATTAAGAAATCTTGATCTTGATTTTACGATGCCAAGGTCTTTAGTAAAATCGCGCATTGAGTCTTATTATGCACAAATTAAAGCGCTTTTTATTGCTAAGTTAATTAATCAAGTTAGTAAGAAGAAATTAAATGAAAATTAAATGAATTATATTATAATTGAAATTAAGTGAACTGATTTTATCAAAACTTAAAAAGGCTGGGTTCATATTGGGCCCAGCAGAAAAATACCGCATATTTTCTATTTCCATTTACTCAATTTTTTAATTGCGCTTTCAAAGTTAAAATAAAGGAGGTTTGCTTACTTATGTAACTAAAAATGTAATTTTTAATGTCAGAGCATTTCAACTCTTCAAAATACAAGGCGAAGCTACGATCATGGGGTATGAATATACGTTTACAGACTTTCTCCACCTGCACACGTTCACACGTGGAACTGAAAACATTAGCACCTGACTCGGCAAGGTTTTTTTTTTGTGTTTCCAAAAAGAACATGTGTTGCCGGATACTTTGTTTACATTTTATAATTCATCGATTGTTTTTATATTGAACAAATTATTTGAATAACTTTTGAATTTGTTGATTTTCCGCAAGCTTTGACCAAAAATTTCAAACTTTTTTTATGTGTAACACAAAAGAGAGTTTCTTACGAGTGTGGTACACTTTTATTACTATACTACACGATGAGGCCGTTAAATTTAGAGAAATTGCACTTTGTTGTAAAATATAATTTATTTACACAAAATACAAATGTAAAAAAAATGTTTTGAGTCAATATTCGTGTGACCTCGTCCGGAGTATAAACACTCAATATAACCACCGTTGGCCTCAATTACCGCCTCCCTCCTTGTACTGAAGCGCACGTACGCTCTCTGTTACGCAGGGCTGTCCATATTGGTGAATGCGTAGAGACGCGACATAAGGGCGCCGCGACTTGTTGGTAACCCGTTCAACAAACACTCCAAACATAGTGGTCGAGGGAGTTCAAAACCCGTTCCCTCGAATGAGAACTCCTCGGCGGGTTAGGAACCTTCCTCGGACTTGTATTTCGCCACAACATCATGAAAAGTCGATTACGGGTACTCGAAGAATCGAATGATCACGGTTGCCGAACGCCAAGCGCGAAGACATGCAATAACCGCGGCTCTTCGATTGTAATCCGCACTTGAGCGTAGCATCTCGGCTATTTTAAGATTATGACTGTTTACATGACGGCCATGGCGTTCAAAAACCTCTGTCGCGATCTCTGACGGAACTACGATATGGCGGGAAATTCAATTTGAAATTTGTCCGGACTTAACTGCCGTACCCTGTATGTTAACGAAGAAAAAAAGTGCCTGAAAGCAAAAAAGGCGTATATGCCTAATTGCTGTATGTTTGTTGACATTCGTTTATTTTAATTTTAATATTTTTACATTTTTATATTTAATTTTAAAGAATATGCTTTTCAAGTTTGAGTGTCCATTAAAATTTGTTTATGGGGTAATTTGTATGGAAAAGACATAAATCAAAGAATATTTAAAAACTTTTTAGATTGATATTTTTATTTTTCATTAATTAAAACATTTACACTTTTTGAGTAGGTATGCAATCATAAAAGTTTAGTGGTAATTTCATTTAAATTTGGGATTCTACGATCAACATACCTAAAACACAAACAATGTTAATGGGAGAATTTTGAAATGTGTGATAAAAAATAAATTTGTGTATTAGTCTGAATTACTTACATTTTATATATCAGATTGCGTAAATTAGTGTATTTATGAACTTGGTCATAAAGTGAACCGATTTGGCGGAAATAGTTTGTAAAATTGTGGTTTATGTTGCCGACGATTTGGTTATTTTGGTAAGAGTATGTTGGAAAGGTTTGAGAATGTGGTAGATGCTAATTGTTCGGGGTTGTAATTAGGTGTACAAAGATCAGTTTTGCATGCCCTAACCAGGGTCGCTCACACTTCATGAAGCATAGTATAGTTTTTTGTTGTTGTTGTTCTAAAAAAAAAAACGCATTTGCTTTTGCTTTTACGTGGTTTCTATGTGTAAACCATTACCACAAAGACCACTTTACCATGAAAAAGTAATAGAAGTCTTAAGAAAATGTTCAAATTAATCAAAGCTCGCAAATGTAAATAATAGCAACTATGCATGTCGTTTAGGCGGCGCAATACACACTGGCCTACACATACACATGCCCACAACCATACACGATACATCAATGTGTGCATGTTCATTAAAGCTTTTAGGTCAAACCACAAGCTGTTGATAGTCATGTCAGCAGAATGCGCAATAACAAGAAGCTCTTGCCTGCTGCTGTTTAAGCACCTCACGCGCGTGTTGATGTACTGCGAGTGTGCGCATAAGTTAGTGTGCGTACGTGCGTGCGTGTGTGTATGTACGTTTCTAAGGCACATGGCTCATACGATTCCATTAGCTGCACTAATTTCAACACGTAACGTAATAATAATTAAATTTTACACCCTGAATGGTTGCGGTTGGAGTGGGGTAAACCACAGAATGCGTTTAAAAGCTTGAATAAGATTTGTAACTGCAATATATATGTATACTCGTATATAAGTATATACAGCGTGAATGGGAATAATGCAAGTATCACAGGTTAACTTGACTTTAAAACTGCATTTTTGTTTAACTTTAATTTGGAAAAGCTGAAGGTAGTTAAGGCATCTATTCTTATTAAGTCTTTGCTGCTAGTTTCCGTTGTTTTTGATCAAATTTTTCATATACATAAGTATAAGTATGTACGTGAATTCAATTTGAAAAGAAAATTTTAAAGCGTAAAAAAAATATCGGAAGTAAGTTCTCATCAAAATTGGAAAGCCTGTAGTCGATTGGTCCTCTCACGCCTTTCCCCTGATTTCTTTGAAGCAATTCTAGTACAAGTGCTAGTGTCACTATACAAATTATTCTTCCAATGTCTCTGTTGACTATTGATTATAACGCGTTTTTAAGGTATGCAAGCAACGGTCTAATATCCTTTAAACAACTGTTGATGACCCGCTTTTCTTTAACAAACCCCTCGCTCGCTTGTTTCATACAACTTGAACTCATTAAAATGTGAAGATGCGTGCAGCTGTAGTGTTGCTTAACGAGCGCGCAGAACATAATACTCTCATAGTAAAAACACAGCGCATTTAGCGCTCCTAGTGACTTGAGTAAAGTGGCACAACAACAAAAATACAAAAAAAATAATCGCACATTAATATAATTAAAGAAAAGCCTAAAAATATAACTGTGGGATGAGAAGTTATAGACATAAAATGTCACAAGATTAGGCGAGTTAAAAACTTTTCTTCTCTTTATTTTGAGTAAAAATATTGGCTGAACAAAGTTTTAAATCATATATTTAGAAGAATTTTAAAATGTTTCATACAAATTTTATAGTTCTCAACCTAAAAAATAAATGTTACTTAACTAATTTTGAAGAACGAAACTTTTTTTTTTTAATAAAATTAATATTTTATAGAATATAATTCGAGGTAGTTCGATCACTATTAAAATGATACCATTTTTTACTAAATTAGCGCTTTATCAACATAAGTGCATTCTATTTATATTGAAAGAGAAATTTTTATGAAGGCCCAATCTCGATTTAAGAAGTTAACTTTTTGTAATAAAAATTTGGTTTTGTTTATTGCACTTACATAATGCATATATAGCTCAGTGTTTGGCCGAGCTTCGCCTACAATTTGTAGTGTGTGTCTTTTTAATCCACCACAAATTGAGGAACCTCCAATTTTGTGCCGACTCCGAACAGCACATCTGCCATTTATTGAGAAGCCCTTTCATGACAGAAATACCCTCGGAGGTTTGCCAATACCTGCCAAGGGGTGGCCGCTATTAGAAAAAATCTTTTTCTATTATTAAGATTTTATTTGCGCTACAAAAAGTGATTAAATCCAATCTTTAAATCTAAAAAATTTTGAAGAGCAAGATTATCGGTGAAAAGAAAGTATGTTCAGAAATGCTCTGAGTTACCCTCTTCTTCAAACATTAAAACAAAATCGATTGAGTAACAAACTAACATAACATACAATAACATTTCTTTTCGGCAATTAGCATAATTTCTGCTTTAGCGGGTTTAATGCCGTTCGTTGCGCTACACTTAAATTTCTGTTGTCCCGCCACCACAGGCAGACAAAGTACGCAGGCCGCTTGCACTGACATTTATTTTTCGTTTATTCCCTTTTACTTTCGTTGCACAGACATAAAAACTGAAATGACGCGCCGTCTGCCTTTTTCTCGCTCTGTTTGCTTGATTCAATAGACAAGAATTTGCCTTGTCCCATTTGTACCAGCATTTGTTTTGTCTGTTGAAGTTTCAGTATGTGTTTGAAATTCAAAGGGTTTTTAACGACTTTCCAACTTCGTTTCGTTCAACCCTTTGGCATCTCATGTGCAGACTGACAATCAGTTCTTGTCAGGTAGTAACCAAAAACTTTTTTATGCGTTTTCCTTTCTTGGTAATTTTGTCGAAAAGCCACTTTGCTCATTTACCACATTGTAACTTGCTTTTACCTAGAATTATGTTATGCTGAGTTTATAGGAAGCACATGCTTCAACTAACTAAAGGGAAGATAAATAAAACCGCATTTTAAAAAATCAAACAGGCTTAAATAAAAAATTTGCAACTTCATAATGTCCTTGTGGTTTTTAAATCGTTTTTTTTTGTTTAAACTTATTAGAATTATCGAATGTTATATATCCACAATAAAATTTCGAAGAATTCAAACTAAACATTTTAAATGCGGCTGGATGTTCATGACCAGACCGAATTCAATTTTTTTTATTCAGAGAATTTCTGTGACTTTTTATCAGCTTTTAAATGTCTCTTTTTTTTTTGAAAAGAACTAATGTGCAAGAATTGGATAATCCAGTGTTAATGCCAAAGTAAAAAAAATCTCTAATCTCAAATTTTTAAATGTGTAATTTTGTGCATTTCAGCATTTGTGCGGTGTGTGTGTGTGTGTGGGGTCTATGAAGGTTTGACAACCCATATGAAGGAAAATCAAAATCAATTGATTTAAGTATAACAAAATCGGCTCATCCATACTAGAACGGTCAGTCAGTAATAATATTTGTAAATATTTGTACCAACAAATAACACTGTGCTACCAAAAAAAAAAAAAGTGGAATTTTCTTTTGAAATCACATAATGGAGGTTGTTTGGTTTGGTCGAGTACAATACAAAACCGGTTTGAAAAAATTTTCTACACACTAAAAATATTTTTGCATCGTTTTAAAACTGATTTTTCGTGTTTTTGAGTATTTAAAAAATTTTAACCGATTTTCAATTTCAATACGGTTTTAGAAAAGTCAGCGTTTGCGCTTTCGAAATATAAATATTCAACGGGACTTTGAATAAACCGAGGACGTGATTTTTTCGCAAACATTTTTGCAGTTTTTTTAAATTTTTTAGAAATTAAAGCTTTTTTTCGTATTATTTTAAAACTAAAAATATAAGTAACTACAAATTCTTGTTATTTGTACGCTTCCAAACAAAACAAGCGTTCGTTTATGAAAATTGGTCAAAAATAAGAAATACCTTTAAATATTTTGATTATAGAATTTAATTTAAAAATAAAATTTTAAGTATTATGTATGTATGTTTTCTTACTGGCTTCAAAAGTATTTGAAGATCAATTTGCTTAATATAACATAAAATATTTGATACTTTACTCTTTTATTTTGGCATTTTTTTTATAAATATTTATTTATTAAATGAAATAATTGTTTGGTTTAATTTAATCTGAATAAATTCTAAGTTTTTCTGCTTAACATTCTAATGTAAGACTAAAATTTCTCGTAACTATTTGCGAGTATCGGAACCGAAAACTAATTCGGATGGCACAGCCCATACGAATACGTAACTGTAACCAGCGTCACTTTTAGCTGTAAGGAAATGCTCAAAAGTGAATTTTTACGAAAAAAAAATAGAAAAATTAATCTATCTCGGATCCATTCATTGGATGGATTTATATTATATTTTTGAAATAGTAACTCATCTAAAGGGTTTTAAGCAAGTCTAAATTGATATCAAACCCTGAAGTCTGTTGGCGAATTACGAATTAAAATTAATTAATTGTTCCTTTCCAGTCAAATTCTTATTTATGCGTTTTTAATTCGTAACGTCAATACTTAAATCTGGTGTTGCTATTTTGCTCTCCGCAATTTTGTTCTTATTTGATCCTTCTCGATTCTTAGGTTATCATTTCTTTCTCATTGAAAATGTATCGGAAAGTTTTATTCTCATTCTGCTCTACCTTAGATCGTCATTGCCAGTTTTCATCGGAACTTTGTTCCTAAAACTTTCGCTTTGCTTGAATTTTTGTAATTTTTTATACTATTTTATGCTATTTTCTTAATACATTTTTTCGCAATACAATCAAATGATGCACTGTATATTTCAAGAACTAAATTAAGTATATATGTATACATACAATCATATATACATATATGTATATGTGATACTAATACAAAGTTTTTTTTTTTTAATACTAATGCTTGTTTTCAAAAGTATTTTGTATTCGCATACAAGTTGCAAATATGTTTGTAGATATGTACATTTGTAGTTATAGAGCACTTAAGAAACTGGGGACACTCTTGGCTATTACATTTTTTATACCTTAAACTACATACAAACACACAAGAGCGCGAGTACTAAAATGCCGCCAACGGCAAACTGAGTAATGGCCTTGACGGTTATGCGTGCCTGCCACTCGACGTTGCAACATATGTTTCGTGTGACATATATTCATTCACTGAATACGTGTATTTTCTTTGGACTTTATTCTTAGAAAGTCGTGTACAAACATTTCGCTTAACATACACATACATACATACGCATATATTTTTTATAGTGTGTACGAGTATGTGATACTCTCGGCGAATTGTAACTAATACTCATGTGAATGCAGGCAAGAGGTCACATACTCATTCGTAGACCCAATAAAAAACACATTTCAGAACTTACATACAAGGATTACAAGCCACCATGGCACTACCATTTGGACAACAACAAATGACAACAATAAAAAGGGAAGGTACAATGTGAATGTTGATAGCTGCTGGCAGCATACGCTTATGGCAAGAAAATTATTTAATCTCCGTAGTAGCTGTAGAAGAAAGTGTTGGCAAATATGTTTATGAGTACACAAGCAAACATACATACACGCATTCATGCTCATCCTTATACTCGTATGTATGAATACACAAACTTCCCAGTAACAAGTTAAGGTTCCTTCCACATGTGCGGCTGCCGCTTGGAATGTTGAATAATCTAAAAGCAGCAAGAACAAGAACAAGCAAACACAAAAAGTGTAAGCAACATGTCCAGCTATCAAGTTCAGCTAATTTATTTAGTGATGGTATGAGAGTACCATAACAAATGCGGTAATTACAACCTAAAATGGGAAATTTGTGTTTCGCTTTTGTTGACACTGGTTGTCGGCTAATGCTTATTGTTTGTAACGAATATTATGTGAACAGGTAAAAGCTTCAAGAATGCAGAGCTTATTTAAATTTCCCTTAATTGCAAAGGAACGCTGGAATTTTAGTTGCACTCATTAATTTTATTGCGCTTGTTGAGCCTTTACAAATACATATGTGTTTTCACAAAAAAAAAACAAAAAAAAATACGAGACTGGATTAAACTGCTTGTGTTGAAAAATCACGAAGTAAGTGGCAATTGGTTTGAAGAGGGTATTAAAAAAGCAAAAGAATAAATATATTCGTAACACACTTTAGTTAACGCAAAGCCTGAAAAGACGTGTACATTTCTATACAGAAACTATGTAGTTGATATCCGCGACGCCGTCTACGTACCTTACTAATTTGCCATTTATTTAAAAACAATATTGCATCATGACAGTTAATATAAAGTCAGCTGTAAGGTTAGTAGCAGCTTTTAGACAAAATTATTTGTCGATATTTAGGTTTTTAATTCCTTTCTTTTAAAGAGCATATTAATTTTACTGTATCAGATGAGAATAATTTGAAACGTACAAAGGTATTATTGGCATGGCAAGACCTGCGTCCGAGCTCGCTTTGTGGAAGAAAAAGTGGAACCGAGAAGAAACTTGTAAGCAACCAACATTTGCAATTGCAGCTTCTAATCAATGCAATAAGGCATTTCTTTGTTAAAAGTAATGCGACAATGCACAGCGGATTGATCATTTTCAATACTGAAGAGATTTTTGCTAAATTCGACGGCTTAGACATAATGAGTACTTATCGTCGATTTGATGAGATATTAGATGACGTTTCAGCTAAAAAGTTCCGAATACTTAATTTCATAAAAAATTAAATTTGTAATTAATATACTTGCCTTGGGTGTTACGGTAATTAGCTTCATAGATACATACGCACATTGCGTCTACTAAAATGTTTTTCTAAAGCGTTTTAAAAATGTTATACATGCGTACCTCTGAGTTTTTGTTCTCTTATTTACAATAAATGTTTAAAAAAGTTATCCACTTTTCTTTTTGTTTAACCCCTGAGCTAACATTTCCGACCTCATTAAAATCGGACCATTAAAACGGATTTACTTAATAACTTGATTCTTCTTTCTGAATAACTCGACTCATGCGCCACCTTATATCAATTTGTATTTATTAAATTCTAACATTGATACAATAAGGCATCTGCATTTTTGAGTACAACAGGTTATTAGATAGATTATTAAGAAGAAATTGAAAGTAATTTAAATTTCTCATACAATTGTCTTCAAATATGTATTTATAATAATTTGACTGATCTGTCACCTGGCGGGTTCTTATTCTTCAATATGCAGGAAATATGTATACATTTTGAGTTTGAACAAAAGTAATCCAAAAATATCGCTTAAATGAACAACGCGACTAAACGCGTAGTGCCAGCCAGGGAGTTTTTTTTTTATTTTAATTACAATAAAAATATCTGTGTAGTATTTCTCTACAAACTTTGGAAATAAAGCGTTTCTGTAGTTATTTATTATATGATGTCTGCACAAATAAAACGAAAATAATTTATATAGACAGCAATCAAATGCAAATATGTGCCCAATTAAATAAAACAAGTAAGTATTATGTTCAAAGCGATGGAAATGGCAGATTTAAATTTCAGTTTATTCCGACCTGGAAATAAAGTTTTAACCTTTTTTTTTGTCGCTGAAATTTGTGAAAAAATTGAAGCAGTGCGTGCTATAACTAGCTATGCTGATGAGTGCAGGGATCGATTCTCAGCATGGGGAAGTAATATCTAAATAATTGTATTTCTAAAAGCCGCCACCCTTCGGCAGTCAATAGCAAACCTCCAAGGGTATTTCTGCCATTAAAAAGAGTTCTCATAAAATACAACTGCCGTGCGGGTCGGGAAAAAAATTGTAGGTCCCTCCATTTGCGCCATTACAAAAATTCGTTTTCTCCTAAAGTATTTAATGAAATTGAATGCAATTTTTTGTTTTGAGCTAAATAGGTTTTGGGCTGTAGGATATATTTTCTTTTTAATTTTGTAATTGTGAAGAAAATATTTTTCTATACGTATTTTCATTTTCCTTCGTAATTTCGAAAAATACATTTGGCTAAGCATATATGTATGTAACATATTTACAAAAAACTAGGTTTTCTTTATTTTGTTAACGCGCAGGCAAAAAGCTAATATTAAAAAAAATTATTAGTTAAATAAAACTATACAGTATCGAATAAAAGTTCGCCGAGAATCACCTTATATGAAGGGATTTTGCAGAGTATATTTTCGGGTTGCTATAGGGTCGCCCATTTATAATTTTATAATCTTCGAAATTAAGAATACAGCACAGATGGATGTCAAACAACTCTGAAGTTGAAAAGTTCAGAGAAATGTCTTTCCACTTTTGCTGCTTGCTACCTGTTACATCATTTTGCAAACCTCGAAAATGAAGAGTTTTCTAGACTAACTTTGCGCCGATAAGAAAGAAAATACCATTCCCTTACTCTCTTAACGAATAGATTTAGCGGTAGTCGTGAGTAAACTGTGCTCTAATTTTTTCTGATAATAAATATAAAGATTTTGCCGATTGAGCTCAAATTTAAAGAATTATGGACAACGGCCGTCTGTAAAAAGAAATAACAAAAAATAGCGAGAAAAATCTTGCAATATAAAAAGCAAGACAAATCATGAAAATAGCACCGCACACAGGTTTCTTACCTGGCGCGTACTAACATAATGGTTGAATGAGGTACAATATTCTGAAAATTCAGACATTTTATGCGACAGTTGTTGTTATAACTGCTGTAAGTATTTGCATAAATATTGTCATTAACGAAGCATAAATACAAGCTGCAGGCTACATATTTATTTAAGCGAAAGACAGATAATCAAAAGGTATGTTGGGAAGAAAATAGGGGGTGACAGCAAGGTACTTCGTTTGTACCATGCGATGGTATGTAACAGGAAATTTATGTAAGTTAGCAGTAACGTCAGCAAAGGCATACAAGTCTGCAAAGAAGGTGGAAGCGAATGAGGTTAGGTGATTTTCAAAGTTGTTAATGTGCCAAGGATTTACCTGAAAGTGTTCGTTAAACACAGCCTTTACAAACTGACTTTTAAATTATCTAAAATACGGTACCATTAAAGAGAAGCCTGCAAGCAGAAAACACATGTAAACTGTTTAATGGTATTGTCTACAACCTTTTTAGTCGGAACAAATTTAGTTTAGTTGTAACAGAATAAACAAATTTTATTCCATTGCCGACAAAAAAAAATAACTAAAATAAAATGAAAAAAAAAGGCAAAAGCTAATGTTCCGAAACTTTAGAAAACCCTAAACAAAAACAACACGAACAATAAATACATACATTTTGTGCCACACCAAATGTCGCTCAATTAAAACGAAATCATAGCATTTTCGTTAATTTCCTGTAATCCAGTGCTTCTCATTTCCACAATCCCAGCGCTGCCGCAATGGCGAACACAACAGGAAATCGTAACATAACGCTGACGACAATAAAGTGGATGGTGTTTTTGTGTTGGAGCGGCGGAGAAGAGGAGATGGGAGTTAGAAAGTGATAAGGTACTAAGTTTATTTGTTATGTTTATTAGCAAAATTTTTCTGTTCACTCAAATTACTAGCATGCGACGTTCTTTGATAAATAATTCTCAATGCAATGGGATACTGTATTTTTCACTCTTTATTTTAAATGGTTGCTTTTATGGTTTTAATTTAAGGTTGTGGCATTTTTAGTGAAGCAAAAATTTACAAATAATACTTGTGTAGGTATAAAAATCTATTGAAATATTTATTATTCCGACTACTGTTGAAAAGACGTGCAGATAACACGGAACAACATTATTGTCGTTATGAACTTTTTCGACGAATTTGAACCAATTAGAACTTCTAAAGAACAATTAATTCCCTCCGCATAATTTTACAAATAGTTAAAAAGTAAGCCTTAATTAGATAGATCAGCTTTAGTTTGCAATTGCTACACTTGCGAT
Organism: Philophylla caesio; assembly: GCA_963971545.1. Lineage (NCBI taxonomy): Eukaryota > Metazoa > Arthropoda > Insecta > Diptera > Tephritidae > Philophylla > Philophylla caesio. The sequence goes on along the minus strand of OZ020606.1, from coordinate 93,525,467 downwards.
TGCTAAGAACCGATTCGAAATGTAATAGATTCAAAATGTAGCTCATCCTTTCCTGTTTCGTCAAGATCTGACAAATGGACTGAAGCGTATTTTCCATTGTTGGACTTCAACTTTGCTTTTTCCGAAAACAAGCTCCTTACAACGGTGATAGCACTTCGTACCATTCAGGGTAATCAAAAGGCTGATGAAACTCCTAGGTATCACTACATAAGCACAGACCAGTGACTGAATAATTCCTTTTGACTCAGGTGGAAGGTATTCCCCTTGAATGCCTAAACCTTAAATTAAGAGGGACCATAACTTTAATCTCAAGCAGAGTAAGTACACATCTCGTTCCTTTACGCTCAGCCGTCGGCAAAATAAAAGATATGTGATAACTCAGATCATTTCTGTGAATACCTTGAGCGCACTGCCCCGACTTCAACGCTGGGACGGACAACGACTAGATATTTGATTACGAGTGTTAAAACCCAGTTTCCCTGATGAAGTCTTTACTTGTTACTGAATTTGTTCGCTAGCTATGTCAAGTTGTTTGCTTGCCAGTTGTGAGCGAATTCCTATTTATTGCCACAAAACTTGCTAATAAGATAATTTCGCTTCATCCAAACTGCACGCGCAATTTACTGAGCATAAAACATTGGTAAATCAATTTCACAAACTCAATCGTTCTTCCTTAAGTTAACAATTCATGATCCTCGTAAAAAAAAAAGAAAAAAGAAATTCTGAGCTCCCTAAAGCCATACAAACTGTGAACGTGGCAATATCAATTGGCAAAGATTGAAAATTTTCGCGTATCGTTTATTTAATAAATGTAAATATTCTGTTATTCAAAATAAAACTCCCCTTCGCTTCCACGCTGAGCGAAAGTGTTACAATTGTACTACTTTTGCACTAGCAATTCGTGTCATTAGCTTTGGTGGTCCATGCTTGGTAATAATGATATTACGAATTTTATCTATGTATGTTTATATGTGTGTGTGTGTGGTTTTTGTTGTTTGTTCACTCTTTTGCCCATTTAGTCACCAACATGTACTGCGGTACGTTGTAAATTGTGTTGCGCTAAAATAGAGCGTGTAGATACTAATTAGCTAATCACATAATGTATACGTTGTGGGAATAGCTGCAACCCCACAAATTTATTACTTTTTAATGAAAATTGATTATGTGTAACAACAACGAAACGATATGGGCATATTAAGTAATTTGATGACATGTCCCTTTCTTCTGGAACTTTTCGATAGACAGCAATGCTCTTTTATTCAAATACTCGACATGCAATTGCAAGGCTTAAATTTATCAATGGGTGGTGATTTGTTTTCAAATATTTACTTATTTATCTCACCTAATTTTTAACATTTTTCAATTAAAATACTCGCATTTATCTAATAAAAAACCATACATATCCAATTCTCAAATTTATGCAAAGGTATAATAATTTCCATTTTAAATAAATATATTTTAAATTTAGTTTTGTAGAATTTTTTTTTAAGTTTTTTTGGTTTATGGTAAAACCGAGTTCGAATACTCTACCACAAATACTTTCAGAAATATATAATATTAATATTGCTCATAAGTTCTGACTTCTACGTATCTCCTTATAAGCAAAGGGTTGAAATCATCAATCGATACGAAGATACAGCTGTTAGTATTGTGTGAGGAGGACAATACAGAAAATTTTCTATAAATCTCCCCATTATTTTTTTTTTTGTTAATTTTTAACATAAATTTCATGAATTCTATAATGAAAAAGTCATAGAGAATTCCCAAATATTTTATAAAACTTTCAAAATTTGGCATTAAAATTTCAAATATTTTGGATAAAGGCTTGTAGAAAAATTATATTTTTTTTTGCCATACAAAAATGTGTTTCGTTAGAGTACGGGTAAAAAAGATAAATAAAATGGCCAAAAATAACAAAAAATCAAGGGCTTTCATTAGCCGCCTAAAAATACAATAATTAAATTTAATAGGCTGCACAACACCGTACCCAGAGTTTTGCTTAAAGTTTTGAATCAATATAAAATTCCACTTAAAATATAGGTAACTTTTTTGTTTTGAAAATTGTAACAATATATTCAATTCACAAAAACAAAATATCCTAACGATTTATATCCTAACGATTTATATTACAATTTATTTTCCCTTAAAAAATAATGAACGCTTTTTCGTGCTGAAATAACATTTCTTAAATAATTTTAAGCACGTATTTTTTTGAGTGAGCAATCGGTTTGTTATGAGTTATATTAGTTCAATTTTAAATACCGAAGGCTAAAATTAATAGAACACATTGAAATAATTGTATCGTTGTCTGAAAGTGCAGTTTTTATCATGAAAAACATTAAGAATATTGTAAAAAAAGTTATTGGGTGATACTTTATACATCGTATGTAATAAATAAAAAAGGGCATTCGAATTTAACTTAACAACTTTTGAAAAACAAAATCTCATCCATTTTTTTTTAATAAGAATATTTCAACAACATTTATGTACTAAAGGAACAAAAGCTTCATGCGCGCTAATCCTCTTAGCGCACATATTTGGCTCAGTAAAAAGAACTCATCTTTTTTTTCACTCCTAACTGACACACACAATTTACCGACTAGAATTAACAAGTCTTACCTTATCGGGCAGTACTTTAAAATGGCAAACCATTTTCGCAATTCTTCTATATACATAAATGTGCGTTGCCTTGCATGATCCATTTTTCCATCGCGTTTATTGTCGAGAGCAATCTATTTTACAGAACTGTGATTTTTATTGGCAATAAAATAAATATCAAAAAGAAAAATTATCAAATGCTCATACAACTAGCTTGACTAAAGCAATAAAACCCCAGCTAAATAATAAACTTTTAAACGAAATTTGCACCTTATTTAAGTGACTTATGTGGGTGCATTCAGACAGAAAAATTGGTGATGTATACCATTTAGACTTAGCATAGATATTAAAAATGCAATTTAGTTCGAGCAAAAACCAATTTTTTTTTTGCACCCAAGCTTACTTTCCTTTGCAACGTTTGATATTTAGCTGTTCTAGGTATTTTTTCTTTTTGGAGATTTACTTTTTTAATACATTGCAAAAGTGAAAATTGCGCTAACTTGTTGGCTATAAATAAATAAATACTAGTAACAGACAACGGTTGTTATGGCTGTTATCCAGCGGGTGGTATGCTGGTCATTCTTCAACCAGTTTAATGATGTTTATTTTCGGCTAAAGTGGCAATTTGGTAGTGATTTGTGATGTGTTTGATAAACAAGCAGCGGGAAGCTTAAGTGGGATTGTATAATGAGTGTATTTATTACTAGATTCCAGCTAACATTAAGTTAACATTACAACAATGTTAAATGACATATAATGATTGCCTTGGTTTTGCTTTTAAAGTATAAACATAGCGAAAGTAAAACAAATATGAACAATGTCTCAAAGCTTTAATGGTAAAAAAATGTGTAAATAGCAAATAAACACAGTGAGTTCAAAATTGCATGCTGTTAATTAACTTATCTGAAGAACAATCGGTTTCAAATTAATAATTTGCTAATAATTACTCAAATGATTTCAAAATTTCCAGCTACGTATTAGCTGCTTAAAGGGAAGCGATATGACGCTATATGCCATATCTACATCAATAATCATTTATATGCGAGTAATTTGTTATAGTCATCCGCTCTAATTGGTGCCGATAAATGATTTATGTGTTCTAAAAGTGCATTTGCGTATCGCCGAACATGACTAACTCGACTCAGCTTTTCATTCTGATAATTTTGGTACACTCTCTTCCACTTCTGGTACTTACAAACATCAGACCAATATTTATATAACATTTCATTCTCATAAAAGGCACACAAATAAATATTGCTTCTTTTGCTCCTTGGTCACTTATTTTCACGTCGATAAATCTCTTCTATTATACACATGTGTCAAGCGGAGTATTTGTCTATTTACAAGATTATTTACTTGTATAGAATTTTGTTTTATAATTTCCAATGTATTTTTTTACAGGTGAATAAAATATATTTTTTTTTAATTTTGCACAGAAGATGATTCGTAGCATTTGGAACTTTACATTTTCATGCAAGGCTAAGCTTGTCAGCAAACGAACAAAATCCTTTTAGATCCTGCCTTGCTCATACAAACTCTACTAAATTAGCTTAGTCGCTGGATACGCAAATAGAAGCAGTGACATTGAAATTTTGAAAAATGGCGACATGAGCTTAGGTTAGACTCTTTAAAATTGAGTTTCTATCCGAACTTACACATTCAAACACATACACAGTTAGTAGCAAGCATTTGCGCTTGCAAACAAAATCGCTCCCTCTCTCTTTCACCCTCTTTATGCCTCTTTTGCCACATGCATCTCTCACTTCCCTGCCCGTTTCTAAATTCAGTTTAAAACCGCTCCCACTCAGTCAATCAGCATCTTTGGAAGCTTTATTAGCTTGATGATGTGTTTTGAAACGAACTTCCGATATTCTTGACAAATTTAAATCCCACAATCCGATAAAATGAATTTTTTGCTTGCCACTGAATCCCAATAAGTTATATTTACATACTCGTACATATGTACATAGAAACATGCAATTTTCCATCGTCTAAAATCAGAACCTTGGTACAATTCAAAATGTCAAAGCCACCCACATTATCACAAAAAAAAACCGCAAGTGACAAAATGCAAGAAAAACGCACAAAACATATAACGAATATTCGTTTCAAGTTCTTGAAAAAAAAAAGAAATATGAAAATATTGAAAGGTATATGAATTGCTGACCGCAGCATTGACAACATGACAGCAAAAGCAGTAGAATTTTGTAGCACTGAAAGGCAGAATATAAATTAGATTCCTTATTTGCTAATGAACGTGGTATGCATGTGGATATATTTTGGTATAAATGTACTCGTACATACATTTAAGTACAGCAACAGCACCAGCAGGATACTCGCATCCCAAATAAAACACTTTATTAGTCCGGCTAAAAGCACTACATGTATTGTTGGTATATAACCGTACTGTTTCAATAAAAACGATAGCACCGCAACTAATGCATGTTACTATTTTTATACAAAACTTTTTATAAAAAAACAGAAAATTTTCAAATATACAGATGTGCTTTATTAGTGCATTTGGATCTTATAGAGTACTGATTTAGAAGATATTTAGCCAGCGAGTTAGACGTGCATATCAACAATTGACAATGAACTATTTTCCTCCATTACGATATTGATACTTGTGATATCGATATTATAAATGAAAGAAAGAGCCGACAATGATTACGATTCTAATGAATTCCTGTCACGAGAACGAGACATGGTTATTGTCCATTCGTTTGAGAAAAACTCAATTCCATATTTAAAAAAAAAAAATTGCTAGTTTAAAAACTCTTTTCAAAAACTCAGTTATTTTATGAAAAATAAATAAGGAGATGACTAGAATAAAATGGGTTTGATTGAAGATAATACGCAAATATGTTGTATGACTGTTTCTCCACTGAAAATTGAAAAATAATTACAAAGTAATATAACAAACAATAATAAATAATTTAGAATATGGAAGCACATTTCAAATAGTCGTCAACTTTTAATATAAGATATAAATATTATCTATAATTTGCTAACCGAAATATACATACATATGTAAAAGGATGCAAGAATACTTTTAAAACTAAGCTTTAATTAAACTGCTGCAATAATTGATTCAACTTGTTGTTTTAAGGGAATTTAATTTTATTTGCAAATAATTTTATAGGTAGCAAACCTATTCACACTTTAAAATACGAATATTCTCCCAGCCAGCTCCATCTAACCAATTTCCCCTGAAATTCAAAAAATGTACACACACATTAAAAAATTTTAGCCATCTCACACACACATTTTCAGCGAAAATTTGGATGAACATTCTTTTTACGATTTGTTTATTATTACGTTTATTTAATAGTTAATACAGTTTTTATTATAAAAATAGTGTATTTCAATCAAAAAAATATAAGAATTATTTAAAAGAATTTCTAATTTATAATTTTTCCATTAATTTGGTTAATGCGATATTGAGGAGTTTGTTTAATAGTGCTGACGAGTTTTATGCTGACAACAATGAGCAGTTTGGTTATCAGTGTTAATAATGTTATAAACATAAAAATGTAAAGTTGTCCAGTCTGTTAGAGTTAAGTAGATATATTTTTTACTTGTATGAAATTGCTATAGGTGGGAAAGAAAAATTAAATCTCACCGACAAGGGAACTATATTCAGTTTTTTTTTACATTCCCTAAACCATGATACAAATATTTTTAGAGGTAGTTTCACTTTTTATTTTTTGACAGAAACAGTGTTCGACGGCAGACGCCCAATATTAACACCACTTTAAAATAAACACTGGGGATTTTAATTTAAAATTTATTGAATTTCAAACACAAATCGTGTAAAGTTTATATATGTACATATATATGTTTTATTTATTGGATGTATATGTACAATATGTGGGCTATTCCTAAAACCTAGATCGCGGTAGTTAGTCAGAGTTATAAGTATGTATTTTACGCTGTACTATAAGTTCTAATATAATTGAAAAAACTGTATACTGACGTTAAAATCAAGATATTTTAAGCTTTTAAGCTGTCTATATACATGAGAAGATTTTTTGACAGGTGCTAATTGCCTGGCAAAGTTGACTCGCAGTCGCCCGGATAAATTAATGTCGTATGTTGCATTTGAAGACTTTTTTTTTTTGAAGTTTGAAATGCAATTTCTCAAAAAGGCGACGATTTTTCCATAATCTAGAAGATTGTTACTAGCTCACGAAAATCCTAAAATATTTCATTTTTATTGTTTACTCTGAATTACTTTTGAATTTATGAAGAATTTTTCTCATTAAAATTTTGTCGTACATATGGTTTTTTGCAAGAATGTGTACGACAAAATGTGATACAAATTATACTCAATTTATTGAAAACGATTAACTGTATTTGCAAAAAATGTTTGTGACATTCGACAAAATTGGACGTAGTCGCTTCGACCTTGTACATGCGACAACATTTTACTCAATATCACGGAAACTACAAGAGAAATCCAGAAACAGATAACGCCATTTAAAAGATCTTAATTCAGTAGTTTAGTATAACTGCATTATTAACTAAATTTTGCCCGATTTCCACATACGACATTTGTTTATCAGGGCGACGATATCTATGTTCATATGTCCTTTGAGGCAATCGATTTTTTAATCGTCCCATGTACATAAATGCAGCTTTGCAAATATTAAAATTGTCTTTGTTTTTTTAAACCCGAAAATTAGACACTTTTTTTAATAAAGAATTGGTAGCATGAAAATCCGGGACACTGTTTCTGTCTAATGGTAAATATGGCGTCTGAAATGAGAGAGTGAAACTACCTCTAAAAATTATTGTATCATGCCCTGAACAAAAATTTAATGCTAAGCACTTTTGAAAGTACTTGCAATGATAATATGAGCACCTATTTCATACTCTGCTGACTTGTTGCGTTTATGTTGATGTGACACATAATAACGGGTGTTTTTTTTGAAATAAAACACAAGAAAATCGTTTTAAGGTCCATCAATTTGGCTTTATTGGAAGGATAATTTTATGCCATTAATGTTTAAATATGATTTCGGGCATGTGGCCGCCGCGGCTGGCTCGAATAAAGCCAATTCTACAGGTCCAATTTTCAACCACTTTTTCGAGCATATGGGGCCGTATGTCGGCAATAACGCCACGAATGTTGGCTTCCAATTCCCCTAACGTTTCTGGTTTGTTGGTGTAGACGAGCGACTTCACATATCCCCAAAGAAAATAATCCAATGGTGTCAAATCACACGATCTTGGTGGCCAATTGACAGGTCCATTCCGCGAAATTATGCGCTCAGCGAATGTTTCCTTCAATAAATCGATTGTGACGTGCGCTGTGTGGCATGTAGCGCCGTCTTGTTGGAACCACAACTCATCCACATTCATGCCATCCAATTCGGGAACAAAATAGTCGGTTATCATGGCTCTATACCGGTCTCCATTAACGGTAACTGCCTCTCCAGCATTATTGCGGAAGAAGTATGGCCCAATGACTCCACCAGCCCATAGAGCACACCAAACAGTCAGTTTTTGTGGATGTAATGGCGTTTCAAGGGTCTCATGTGGATTCTCTTCACTCCATTCACTCCATGTTGACGTAGCCATTCAACCAAAAATGAGCCTCATCACTGAACAAAATTTTGCGATGAAAATCAGCATCGAGATCAATCTCATTTTCGGCCCATACACCAAAATCACGACGCATTGCATGGTCTCGCGGCTTTAATTCTTGCACAAGCTGGATCTTGTAAGGTCGCAAGCCAAGATCTTTGCGCAAAATCTTCCATAAAGTTGATGGACAAAGCTCCAATTGCTGTGCACGGTGGCGAATCGATTCATTCGGGTCCTCTTCAACACTTTGCTCTACAGCGGCAATTGTTTCTTCGGTGCGCACTGTTCGACGTCTCTGCGGATGCGTATTATCACATAGAGTAAACGTAGTGCGAAAACGATCCATGGTTAACCGAATTAATTGCTCTGATGGACGATTATGTCGACCATAAAATGGACGGAGCTCACGGTAAACTTCGCGAACTGAACCATTATTTTCGAAATAAATTTGCACGATTTGCAAGCGTTGTTCTTTTGTCAACCTGTTCATGATGAAATGGCAAACCAAACTGAACATAAGTGACATTAGAGTTGCCAGATTTGACCACAAAATGCCAGTTTTATCTCTATTCAAAAAACAAACCTGTAAAAAAAACACCCTTTATATTAAATATATGTACATATACGAGCACTATATGAATATACTCGTATATGAAATTCCAAAACAATTGTTTTTTGTTATATTGTATTGTAATTAAAAGAAATCAGTCATAATCTTAACATAAAAATAAGTCACTAAGGTTTCTAGTTGCCGGTGGTTTGATTAAGATTGATCATAAATGTAAATTCCAACAACGGAGTGAATACCAAGCGAATTGCAACAGAAGGTTTATTCGGTAGTTTTGAAATTAAATTATGAATTAAAACCTGTCCGTTTCAAGACATGGCTAACATGAAGTGTTTTGAGTTACAAAATTTTATTCGACTGCCATCACAAAACACCGTCAAATTTTAAATTCTTCAAATCTCAAAAAGCATTTTGTTTAGTGTCGCTCTACTTCTCTTACATCTAACACCAAAATAGAAAAGGTTTTTCATGTTGCATAAGATCAACAACTACAATCTACAAGCTAAACAAAAAACTTTACTGAATTTCTATAACTTAAGAAAACTTTAGAAAATTTGTTTTCTAAGCAAAATAATGCAACTATTAAAGTCAGTACCAATCGATTAAGGGAACAGCAGAAGTTAAGCGCAACAACAAATCACCATCATTGACCTTCTCACGAAACGCGATGCAATTTTACACAACGTAGATAGCGAACTGATAAGAAACCGCCTGCTTATATATAAATACATACTGTGAAATCTTAATAAAACAACCTATTTAATAATTGCACATTATAACTAACTTCAAATAAATTTTGATTACTTACAAACAAATGTTGAATATATTTGAGACGTATTTGGAAACCACAGCAGAGAACATGCGAGCGCTTACATACTTATAGCATTCGATTTCGAATAGAGCTTCGGTAGAAAAAAATGTTCAAATCGACTTAAGCTGTTTTGTCACAATCTTGAAGATAAGCAACACTGCGCATCAACTATGCACATGCACGTACTAACTTAGCTTGTTTTCTTTTTTTTTTTGTTTTGCCTTGCGCTTTTGACATTTTGATCGATGATTCATGACTTAAATGTAAGAAGCTTTGACATAGTATGGAAGCGAATAAAAGACCTACATAAGAAACACATCAGCTGAGATGAATATATCAGAATGTTTTATATAATGGACGAGGCTGCAGCACGGTAGAGCAATGAGATAGAGAGTGGAGTACGACGTTAAAGATTGGAAAACTCACGGTAAAGTTACACGAAATGTTGATGATGGATAAAAGATGGTAAAGCGACGTGAGCGATTTGGAAGAAAGCAAAAAAAAAAAAAAAAAATTACTTACATATGTACATACATACAACACAATTCATGCATACAAAAATTAACATACACATTGTACATCGTAAAAATGGGACGCGGAAAGCACTGCACGCTGGAAAAGAGAGCGCTTATATGCAACATGAAGAAAAATGGAAAAACCATTGCAGAAATTGCTGAAATAATGCTTTGCTCTCGAAAAATGGTATATACTGCTCTTCATGCAATTAAAAAAGACCCATCATGTGTCAACAAAAAGACAACAAGAAAGCCAAGACCCCGTAAAACCGACATTGGTGTTGACAGAATCATAGTAAGGAAGAGAAAAGTTGATCCTTTTAAGTCAGCAAGAGAGATTATGTTTGAAGTAAACGAAGAATGTGGTGTGGATGTATCCAGAAAGCTTATAGGAAGACGGCTGAATGAAGCTAAACTTTTTGGACGAATTAGTAGAAAGAAACCACTCCTATCAAAGCGCCACATCAAAACTCGACTGACATTTGCAAAGGCCCACAGAGACAAACCAGCTCAATTTTGGAAAAACGTGCTTTGGACTGACGAAAGTAAGATAAATAGGATGGGTCCAGATGGAAAAACCATTGTACGTCGTCCACAAGGTCAAGCTCTCAATCCTAAGTATACTAAAAAAAACCATTAAACTGGTGGTGGCAGTATCATGGTCTGGGGCGCGTTTCCTGGCATGGCGTCGGGCCAATTGTTCGCATAAATGGAAAAATGTACCGCTATCAGTATTTGGATATTCTAAAAAACAAAATGGAACCGTTTGTGTTTGAGTCCATGCCCATAAACTGGACATTTATACATCCGAAACCCACCGCAAAGACAGTACAGCAATGGCTTGCAAAATTAAATATTAGGTCAATGGATTGGCCTGCACAAAGCCCGGATCTAAATCCAATAGAAAATTTATGGAATGATGTTAAGACACAAATAGCAAAGAAGAAATTCAAAAATTTTGATGATTTGTGGGCTGGCGTATTGGAGTCCTGGCATTCAATACCGAAAGAGCGATGTCAAAAATTGGTGGAAAGCATGCAGCGAAGATGTGAAGAAGTAATAAAAAGTGGGGGATATAGTACAAAATACTAACCAAGTGAGCAATTATATACCATTTATTTTTTATTTTGGATCCTTTTTTTTACCTATTTATGAGTCCCAGCTGCCTCGCAGGATATTTATGTTTTCGTATATTTTTATTAATAGTATAATATTTATTGTTTTTGTTTTTTAATAATATGAAAGTGAATAATTTTCGAAAAAAATACCAATGCTTTTTTTAATCCTACGTGCCAAACTTAAGAAACAAATATACATTTTGTATATGAAGACCATGTGTGCTATTTATGTGTCCATGGCTGTATGTACATACATACATGCAAATATGTATTTTAAACTTAAGCAATTGAAATTAATTTTTTCAGATAACTTATTAACTAAAAAAAAAATCAATAAAAACTAAAATGAAAAATTTGAACAAATTTAACGACCAACACAGCAAATATGTTGTTCTTAGTTAAATAATGTTCGTTCAAGCTTCAAAGAAGAAGTGGCTTAATTCACATTTTAAAGTTTAATTATAGAATTTTAGTTCACAAATTGGAAGTTAACCTCTAAATTTATAAAATAGAAAATCGTAAGTATAATCAAATCAGGGTAAAAGATGGCCGAGAACTACCGTGGACTACTACTTTATATCCATTCTGGTAGAAATACTTACATTCCGTCTCTTCGTAGGGCATGTTCGAATAAAAGAGAGCAGTTCATTTCAAGTAAAACGATCAAAAGTTAAATCAAGCGCATTTTCTTTTGCGACTATTCACGAACAAATACCAGACTAATCGAAACTTTGTAAAGTCTTCTTAAAAAATCGCTACTAAATTTGATGAGCATCATAAAATCCCTTGCACTTGTAATATTTTGTACATTCCTTTCTTTTTGCATCCGCATAGCTACACGGCAATTACCGGGGGTCGAAATGCACACAGCAATAATTCAATATGCCGCCTTCAATGACTTTGTCGGGTATGCAAGTCATGTACAGGTCGTTGCGCATATCAGCGATGCCATTTGTGTTGACTTACTGTCACTAAGGTTGGAATGGCATGTCTTCACCGTCATACTTGTGCATGTACATACATACATACGTATGTATTTATGTAGTTCATATAAATTTATTGTATGCACGAGTATGCATGAAAGTACATAAGGATGTTTCTTTCTAGAAGGCAAAAAAAAATATTTTTACGCGTAAACTACTTTTGTAAATCGTAACTACAAATATTAAAACCTATCTGAATTCTTTAAATTTTTCACTTTTAAGACTTAAGCAGACGTATAAAAATGTAAGCTGACTCCAATGCCTTATATGGAACCAAAAACCAGCTTTATCTCCAAATATGCTGCTAATTAAGGGGAAAATGATTCGGTAGCCGTAGAAACCTGAAATACAAATTAAAATATCGTCTTGTCTTCCATATAAAAAAATTGAAATATAAAAATTTTATTTAATAACAGCCGTTCTACATTAGGCTTGGGTAGTCCATAAATTAAGCAAAGTAAAGAGTTCGTTAATCTCAATGTACTATTTGGTTTACTTGTTCGGTCTTATGATTTATTTAAATTTGTCATTGCTACCGGTATTAGAAATAAAGAGCAAGTGATAACGCTGATTTAATAGTACCTCGTTTATTAAGATATGATATGGTTTTGCTCTTCAACTATCAGAATAACAACAAAATAAAAAATATATTGGCAGCGCGATAAAAAATCGTATAGAAATACCAGTTAAGAAAACATCTGGCATACTTATAAATATTTAAAAATTTAAATTTTTTCGCCCAAAATTTTCATACCTGCCTGATGCTTCTTATTTCAAGTTACATTGCCAACCTGTACCACATCAAAAATTCGTACATTTAACAATTCGTTGAAGTTCGTATAATCCCTAGAGAAATAACCAATTGTAAAGCATAATGAAATTGCTCATGAGTAGATTAGCTCTTTGGGACACCGGCGTCGCTTGGTTGTCAAACGGTTAATATGCAAATCAAACTCAATGCCTTACAATGCGAACATTCGCAATTCATTCCATTTTACCTTTCAATTATATCGAATATCTTCCGGCTTATTAGCACAATAGGCAATAAGCAGTAACCTGAACGTTTGAAGTACACATTTGCCGTAGACACTTTGATGCCACTTCATATCGAATTTCTTCAATACTCGTGGCTTTCATTCAATCTGCTGTCGATTTCGACAACCAATGCATGGCGATAAATACGATATTGAATATTTTTGGGTTGTTGCGAAAATGACAATGATATGTAAAGAGCTGCTGTTGAAACTCAGATATTTAAGTGCCTTTGCAATGTTTTTAGTCAATGAGCAAACTCAATGAAGTTGTGTTAGTTATTTTGACTTCGACAGTTCGCCGTTGTTGATTGTGCCCATGTGTTTACATATATTAAATTTGTCAACCTAAAACAAACAAATAAATGGCATGAAGATTCGAAATTGGTTAGGCGCTAGCAGGTGTGTTTGGCAGGAGATCACACAGCCAAATCATTCATGTGCCAAGCAATTACCACTTTATACTTACTTACGCTTCATTTCTTGTGAATTTGCTGCCACTGTGAATACAAAACGCTGGCTAAATTTGTTTAATGTTTTTCTTTCTCGGATTTCGTATTGATTTTTGCGTGTTGCCTTTCAACTGCTGATTGTATTTTGGATTGTGGCAAATAAGTCCTCGTAAGGCGTAAATTACATTACAATTCATTCTCATTTTCTTTAGAATGTATTTATTTATTTGTATTGATTTTTACAAAAGTATCGTCTTTTATTGTGGCTTATCCTTTGTATTTTTGTTTCGCAGCATTTCATTTTCATTGCTTTGGTATATTAATTTTTGTACAAAGACACCTTTACGGTTTAAATTTTTTAAAAATATATGTGTATATTAATGTATGTATATGTGTATGTATGAGTGCGTGCGACTTAAATTGTTTACCACTGCGTATGAGTAACCTTTTTGGCCTTTCAAAGGAAATCTCAGCAATTTTCTCCATTTCAAGCAGTCGTGCGTGCAGGTGCACTTTTATGGCTGCTAGAAGCCTTTATTTAATTCACATTTCACTGTGTGCGCTAGTGTATGTATGTATGTATGTACTATGTGGGTTGACAAATTGGCATTTTAGCTGCCAACTCCGTTGTTTGGGACTGAAGTCATCAATATTCCAGCAGCACTAATACACAATTGGGTAAAACGAACGCTTTAATGTTAGAGTAGCACCGCAACACTCTATCATCTTGCAAGGCGGTTCCGCTCTTCTGAATATCATCCATAGAAAGGGGTGAAATATTGCATTTCAAAAGGAGTTCTTGACAAGAAGGCATCTAGATCATTGTCACGAGGAGCTACAAAAAGTATTGTCGTTATTTTTTGTGCTTTATTCTTACATTCTTTATCCTATCGCTGAATACGTCGTAGAAAAGTTACGAACGCAACCCTCCGCTGCGAATACGAAAAAGTTGCTAATTTGCAGTTCCGACAAAAGCTGGCACAAAGTAATCAAACAAGTTTTAGCAAAATGATTATTTTTCATAGCGCTATTTTGGATTTATTAAACAAAATGAAAATCCTTAGGAGTGCGGGAATAATATTTGTACATTAAGAAAGGTGGCAAAATTTAACACCAGTTAAAATGCAGCGGAAAACTTTAAGATATGCCTTTAATCCTTGGGAATCTGTTGTACTTTGTATGAAAAAGTTTCGATTGTTGAAACACATAAACAATTTTAATAATAATTTGACGCTAACACTATGTAGCTCAGTATTTGGCTGAGCTTCTCCAACCATTTGTGGTCTTTATATTCTACCACAAATGGAGGGATCAACAGTTTTGTGCCGACTCCGAACGGCAGATGTGTTTTATGAGGGGTGACTGCTATTAGAACAACAACTTTTTTATGATTTAGTTTTTACTTGCCCTGACCGAGATTCAAACCTCGAACTCAGCGGCATAACGAGTTACAGCGCGCACTGCTACCAACTTGACCACAGCGGCCACATACAAATTTTACCAGTTTTAATTACAGATTTGTTAAAAATTTTCTAAAAATGTGCATTTATAAATGTGATTGAGGTGCTAAAAGATGGCAGATGAATGGAATCCATGAACTAGCTTCGGTGCTTAGTATTTGGCGGAAAGTGGGTTGCAGCACGGATTTGGAAAGAATTATGATATAAGATACTGTTGAGGATATGGGTCTTCTTGTCGATTTCGACTAAATCTATATATTTAACAATTAATATGCGTGCGGCTGGCAGCACCTTAATTTGTATAATTATCTCATTGTGAATGAATCCATAAAATCGCTTTGTCATTGCCATATTTTCCAATTTTTCCAAAATTTGTATTTGCAAGCGGCCTACGGGGCGACCCGCACAAATTTCTCTTTTTCCCATTATAGCCATTCAGGCAAACTGTACTTAGTACAATCAAACATTTCTCCTGTAATTTTATCCCTTTAAATTGATTAAATTTAATTAATTATATTCAATATATATCCAAACTTTTTTATAGAAGGAAATTATTCTGAAGTGCACCCTGCGCTTAAATTCATTCTGCCACGCCAAACGACAACACATACTAATGGCTCAATCAACATTTTTTATGTTGTATTTATTAAATTTTCTCCGACAACCAAAACACTTCGTAACAAATTCATTTAAAAAATCTACTAAATGACACTACGAATTAGCGCACTAATGCCACTCAACCAATTTCGAATCTACGACGTAGCCATTCGAACACAGCGATGCCGTTTTCGTAGAGTCTACGAAGATCGTACTACGTTGGTTTCAGCGATATAACAATATTTGTTTATGTGACAATCATTGTTTATGTGAATATTCCTATGCTAATTATTAAACTTCGCAATAGGACGATGTAGCTATGTCTAAAACGGCAACTACTTCCGCTTTACATTCTTTCTGGGCAAACACTACCAGAATCACTTGCATAAAAGCCAATAAAAATTTTGGATAATGACCATAAACAACAACGGGTCTTGTAAGTAAGTTATAAGTCTAAGACAATTTTTTATTCACTATTTTTAAAAAAATATACACATTTTTATAATATGCATAAAACTATTTTGTGAAATAATACTGTTCAGAACAAATTATTTATTACATTCAGTGCTTGCACAAAACATATGTTATTTTAATGGTCTTACAACAAATTTTTAAAATAAAATCTACTTTTCTTTAATAAACTTCCTTTTGGTACGAGTATACTTTGTCAGATAAGTTTGTGCTCAGCAGAATGTATAATTTATTTAAATTTGTTCTGCTATCAAAGTCACATAAAAAACTAATTTTCCTTAAACCAATATGCCGCCCTTATAACTATGACTTTTATTGATATCTTATTTTCAATTTTCTTATGTTATTGTCCATTAAAACAACCTGTTAAATTAAACTTCGTCTCCTTGACCGCACACACAGACCAAATTCTATAACCTTTTGCCATTAAATGAAATGCGTGTATGCGTGTTTCTATTTGTGTGTTTCTATTTGTGTGTTTGTTTTTGGCTTGATGGCATTGTATATTTATTTTTGTTTTATCATCGTTCCCTAAGTCGTTTCAAATTAATATTTATTAATGTTAATAACACTTAATTAACACTCGTTTTCGCACTTAAATACATATGAGTGTGACGTAATTGTGTGTAAGTCAATATTCAAAGACAATGACCTGCAATATATTACGGTAAAGACTTTCAGAAGAAGTGTTCTTTGCTGAACATCTCTTCTTTGTTTTGTCATCATCACTTTGCAAGGTCTGTAGCATAAAGAATGGAATCAGCGAGGTTGTATACAAAACATAAATTTTCTGACACATCTCAGCAGCGATATTTGCTATTGCCTATCCATTCACAAAATCAAAGTTTTGATTTTATTTTATTTTCTTCTTTCGAATTTTTTCAATAAAATTCGATTAGTTATTTAGCAAATGTCATAATAATCGAAATTTTATTAAAATATCGAATTTTCAAATAAAAAAAAAAAATGTACACAGTTGCGTTGTTCATAAAATTTGCAGACAAAGTGCAGATTTGAAGTCCCAACAAATTGCCGCTGATTTACGAAAGTTTTTTTTTTAACGCATTTGCTTCAAAAACATCGTTTGAACCAAATTTATATCTATATCTATTAAAAATAAGTTCTCCACAAAACAAAATCAAACATGAGCTGCTGATTTTATCGACTAAGTTTAAGTTAGCTAAACATTTTTAAGCAACAAAATGTGTACTCGAAAGTATTGTAATTTTTCTTCTAATTTTGATAAAACAAATTTGGGCTTTTATGGTTTTTTTAATAAAAAAATATTGTAATTTAGACAAAAGAATATAAATATTCGAACCACACAAAAGTGTTAAAACTATTTGCATTTCTATTACTTTCGCCGGCAATGCCCAAAATTTAAAAGCCCATTGCGTTTTAGTATGATATTGTATTAGTTTCACTTGGCTAGGAATTGCCTTTGATTTATCATTGTAACACTTTTGAGAAAAAAGTTTAAAATCTAAATAAAAATTTGTTGATTTTTTTCCAATTTTCTAAAGAGTTTTAATTTTCAATTTCATTGCAAATGATATGCTCACTACCGTATATGGCCAAACAATAACATTAAAAATTTATATTTTGTATTCTACAAGGCTGTCAAATATTTTCAATTGTCAAATTAATTAAATGGTTTTTGTTATAGCTAATTTAGATAAATGAACCACTTTAAGTAGAGTTGGCAGTAGTGATTTCTTCATATTAATTTTCATTAAGACAATTTATTATTTATCTAATTCTTATTGCTTGAATCGTAAAAGTACAACAATTTTGAGTTTAAATCATTTCAACAGCTGATGCTAGGCGTAAAAGTTCATGGTTGAGCAATATTATTTACTTATAAAATTCTACGCATAAGTACATAATTTAAATTCAGCAGATAAAAGCCGAAAAGCGTATTACCAAAAATAGTTGACTGTGATGGGAGAAACCACAATTTTGCTCGCAACAGCACAGTCCAGCACACACTAATGTGACAGAAGCTACAAAATATATGAATTTAAGCTGAAATTTGATAATAATATCAATGTGCTTGCATACATACGAGTACTATGTACAAATATTCCAATTGTTGAAAATAACAGAAGTAAACTGTTGCTTAAAAATTAAAAATTTAAAAGGTTCACATAGAACGACCCTTTCGAATAAGGGATAGAATAGTGTGTTTGAAACGATTTTGTTGTAAGTACTTAAAACAATAAATTTTACTCGCTTTTTCACAATTCTTAAAGACTTTGTACACAGTTACATACATACGTAACCACATACAGACATTTTTCAAGGGAGTAGGGAAAACGAAAGAGCCTTCGTAAATGAATTGTCACTTGTAATAAAGGAGAATTATTAATGAAATTTGTAGAGCGATTTTAATTAATTAATTACGTTACATCTTGTTAGGCTTCATGAATTTCCGTTTAGGAATATTGAAAGGTTTTAATTTGCATTTAACTCAAAGAATATTTGAAATTTGTAGTAAATCTCTTTATAAATAAATTTTTGACAACACATAAAAAAAAGGAAACTTACCGGTAACTAAATATGTATGTAGCAAATGAGGGGTAATTTTGGTGTGCAAAAATCTATCATTTAGTCCGATAGGAAACTCGGTTGTAAAAATACTGAAAAATGGTTATCGTAAAAAGGTGCAGTGAACCTTAAGCAGAAGAAAAATGTATAACAATGTTAACAGGTTTACATAAGTTATAGGAAAAAAATATATGTATCTACAGTTGCGGCCAATATAATAGGAGTGCATATACCAAACTTGTTCAATTTTAAAATTTGATCATGATACAAGATGCAGAAGAGCGATCATATTAATAAAAGTATCGGATAGAAGTAAAAATATAAGCGGTGAAATGAAAAATTCATAGAAAATATTAACAATACCTATAATTTTATCAAAATATTGTTATGGTAAGATTTGTTTTGGCCAATATTTTTGTATAAATTTTCGTTGTATTTGAGCTCAAGGCCATATTATAAATAAAATGTAAATTGCAAATTTGTTTTTTATATTTTATTTATTATTGTCGATATTTCGCTCTCAATCTGAGGGCATCTTCAGGACTGAAAAACATACATCATTACATTATGTACATAGATTCGAAACATACATCAAAAAAGCGACTTACACTAATGGATTTGTCCGGTCGACTAATCATATGTTAAAATTTTATTAACAAAATAAGTGAGAAGAATTAAACATACTCGTAACTATGGAAACATAAACATGAAGATGTAAACAATTTAAAATACAGTAAGTGTAAACAAAACAAAAAACCACAACAACAATACATGAAGCGACAAACGGCAAGACGAGGAAATGTCCGTATGTAGATCATCGCAGCATCACATTGTTGTCATACGGAGTATTGGTAGCGGACCGACGATCGATTGAACCTTAGCACATAACACTTACTTAATGTTTGTTGTTGTGCATTCGAATTAGGTTACGATACACATGAGCGCAGTTCTCTGTGTCCGTTTTAAAATTCATCCTTCTGTTATTAGGGGTGTTCGCAATATGTAGCATTTCTAAAATATATCGTTTACTATAATTTTTCTCTTCTTGCAAGATTGCTACATGTTCGAAGTCGGGATAATGGCCCATTACATTGCAGTGAGATGACAAGGCTGTTTTGTTGTCTGTATAACCATTCCTTAATTTTATATTGGATTTGTGAGCGGAAATCCTTGTCTTTAGTTTAGATTTGGTTGTCCCCACATATACCATATCGCATAAGTGGGACCCGTCACCATTGCATGGTATTCTATAAACTATCTCAGATTTCTCACTTCTAGGAATTTTATCTTTAGTATTAGAATATAATTGTTTTAAAGTATTGTCATAAGTAAACGCTATGTGGAAATTTTCCTTGTCATATATTTTAGATTGTTTAATCCTCTCAGAAAGTCCCTGTACGTACGTTGCCGATTTATAAGATTTGACATCTTTCACTTTTTCTCTGTTGAACTCGACGTAATGCTCGTGAATGAGTTTATTTATTAATCCAAGAGGAAACTCGTTTTTCTGTAGAATATCTTTAATAACGGTTATGTTTTTGAGGTGGTAACATTGGTCACTTATAGTGAGAACTCTCCTTATAAAATTGTTTGCAGTATTAATAATTGTTTTCTTCTCATGTTTGGAGTTAAAATTTATGAGCCTCCCTGATGCTGTAGGTTTCTTATACCAGTCAACTGTTATGCTATTGTCTTTCCTAACTATTAGGGTGTCCAGGTAAGGTAAATGTCCTTCTTTTTCAATTTCTATCGTAAATTTAATTGTTTTGTTATAATTATTTAATGTGTTAAGCATCTTCTCTATATCTGCTGTTTTTACTATTGCAAATAAATCATCAACATATTTGGTCAATAGCCGTGGTTGGTTGTTGGAGTCTTTTTCAAAGTTTGTAAGTATTTCTTCCATAACTATATCCGCTATTACAGGTGATGCTGGTGATCCCATAGGCATTCCTGACTTTTGTTCATAAATTTTGTTATTATATTTAAAATAGCGGTTTTCCTTGACACAAAATTTTAGTATGCTTAAAAAAAGTTCTTTAGTTAAGAGTGTGTATTCTTGTATTGAACTCCATTTTGACTCTATAATACTTATTGCTAAGTCTACTGGGATGCTCGGAAACAACGAGACGACGTCAAACGACACTAAACTTTCATCGTCGTAAATATACGTGTTGCCAATCTTATTTTTAAACTCGATTGCGTCTTTCACATTGTATTTTGAGGACATTGTTAAATTTTTGAGTATACGGACAACATATTTACATAGATTATAGGACGGAGTATGTTTCGAATCTATGTACATAATGTAATGATGTATGTTTTTCAGTCCTGAAGATGCCCTCAGATTGAGAGCGAAATATCGACAATAATAAATAAAATATAAAAAACAAATTTGCAATTTACATTTTATTTATAATATGGCCTTGAGCTCAAATACAACGAAAATTTATACAAAAATATTGTTATAATTATATAGAAACTTTGCTCTGACCAAATGATCGCTAACGCTTTTTCGTACAAAAAAGAAACGCGAAAATAGAGGTTGTAAGCGTAAAATCACAAGTTTAGATGATAGGCGTACTACAGGATATAAAAAGTTGATCCTTGGCTGGGCACATAAAAAAAAGCTGAAAGCTCTTGTAAGTAAAATAACCGTTCGTAGACAGAATCCAACTTAAATGCCAGAAGTCCACAAAAACGTCCATTGCTTTCTAAAAAACGAACACGTCAACTGGCCAGCTTCGAAATGGCGCAACATATTGTAGACGGACGAAAGCAAAATTATTCTATATGGTGGAACGCGGTCCCGACTACATACATATATGTGTGCCGTCCCGCAAACACGAAATATAAGCACAAATACACAATTAAAACTATAAAACATGGTGGCATTAATGTTATGGTATGGGGCAGTTTTTCTCATAATGGAGTTGGCCCAATCCACCTTATTAAAGAATTGATGGATCAGTTGGTATATGTGGATATATTGGGCAAAGTAATGTTGCCGTATCACAAGTGGAATATGCATCTGAACTGGGTCTTTCAGCAAGGTAATAATCCGAAAAACATGATCAAATCGGCAGAAGAGTGCCTCTGGGTAAAAGGAGATGAGGTCGTAGCCTGGTCAGCTCAGTCGCTCGACCTCAACCCCATAGAAAATATGTGGGCAGATGTCAAGAAAGGTATTTCGGAACAAATGGCCAACAAATGCGAAGGATTTATGGAACAGTATCCAATATTTATGGCAATAAATCCCTTTGAAAAGTTTGCCAGAATGTCATCGACTCCATGCCCAGAACATGTGCTGAAATTTTTAAAAAAATTTTAAATTAATATCCATTTGTGAAATTTTCTGCTTTTCCTTTCGTAATATTTGAACAACTTTCCATACTCCCATTATTTTGATCAGTGAAATTTTATGTTAATTTTCTTTTTTTGTTAACATTATTTTGAAACCTTTTGATGAAAATTCTTTGCTGTATAGAAATACAAGACTGAGCAGAGAATATATTTCTGAAGTGTTCCTGAATAAAATTTTACTTCTTCAGAAGAATATGTAGCATTTGGTGTATTTCCTTGGGGCACTCCTATTTTTTTTGATCACTGCTGTATATATTAAACTTATATATAAGTAATTAAAAATTTGCCAAAAAGTCTAACAGAAACTAGCTGAAAAAAGACTGTCTTTGGCTATGCCGAAAGCTTCATACCATTAATGAATGGAAGAATTGTATTGGATCCATATGATATATTAAATCGATATTATAGATTTGGGCTGCTTTAATAGTACCAAAAATTATTAATATTTGCGCGAAATTTCAAGTCCTTAGCTGATTAAATGAAGGAGTTAAGGCCCAAAATGCAATATCTGAACTATCGGTTGTATGGCAGCTAAATGTTATATTTATTAGATCTTAATGATTTTCATTGCTAAAATAGTTGTCATGATAGCTATTCTTTGCTGTTTAAATTGATGGGGTTCGTGCTAATTGAAATATCTGAACAATCGGTTGTAAGGAAGCTAAATGTTATATTTATCAGATCCTAATGATTTTCACCACAAAAATAGTTCTCATGATAGTTTTTATTTTTGCAAAATTTCAAGCATTTTTGGTATATTTCTTTTTACGTTATGAAAACGTGGTTTAAAAATTGGTTTGTTTTACTTATTAATAAGACAATTTCAATATAAATGACTTTTTTATTTTTAAATCTTTTATTAGTATATTTCTCGTTTGTTTGGGGGTTTTTATTGCATTTCTTTATTGAATTTTTAGTGAATTTTCTTGCCTTTCCCTTTCTTATTTTTTCCAAAGCTCAGTTTAGTTATATATGTGAAAAGAGATACATATATTGTTGCCATAAAAATCAGCCACATTCCAAAGTGAATTTAAGTAGATTGCGTTTTAATTTCAATTAATTGCCTATCATTTCTTTCCCAATTTATTTTCTTTTATTTTATTAAATTTTTTTTTGTAAAATATAAGTGTAAGAATGCCTTCAGCTATTAAGCTCATTAGTGTTGGAAAGGTATTTTAGCTACAGCACGTCTGTATATACGTACATATGTACATATTTGCTTAGCAGTTTTTTATTTCTTTATTTTTATCCAAGAATTTTCGCCTTCTGCCTTCAAGTGTATTTTATTTCAAATTTAATTATTTAATGTAAAACAGAATATTAAGTTTTGCAATGCGATTTTGAAAGTCGATTGCCATTAATAGTAGCTAAGGCTCTTACTCTGTAGGGAGGAGTTAACGTACATTGGGCAAGTAGCCATGGGTTATCAGATATGCTCGCAAAAAAAAGCACTGAATACACAAAAGAGTGAATAACTAAAGCAAGGGAATGCATCTAGCTCAGTCCTACTGGGCTCTTCTTAACAAATTTGGTAGGGGTTTTCTGCTTGTTATGATGGTAGGACATTTCGAAAAGATTTACCTTTTCATTAGCAGCAAACAAACTGTGTATTGGATATATTTATGAACTTCAGATTTATCATTAGAATGGCAAAAGTTTTCAGATTCAAAAATTCATCGTCGAGTTAAAACTTTGTTTATAAGTATTTATTAATAATTTACAATTTTATTGAGCTCAAGGCCAGTTTATGAAAAAAAATTTTGTGGAAAAACAACAACAGTAGCAGTTGGTTTGTTTAAGGAAGATGAAATAAACAAACAGCCAACTCGGCAAGCGTAGCACAGCATGTAGCGTGTTGGCTCTGCAACTCTGAGCTCCCGGGTTCAAAGATTGTGAGAAGTGGTTATGAAAAATAAATATAATTAATTTAATAAAAAGAAGTCTGATAAGGAAATGTGGTGATTTCCGAAATAGTACTATAATTTCTACCATTAAAAAACTGTTGTTATTTTTTCACAAAAAATCTTTCATAAACTGGCCTTGAGCTCAATAAAATTGTAAATTATTAACATTTACTAGGCCAACAGAAAAATAACAAACAGTATTTATTAATGGTAGATTTTGGGACTTTAAAGCAGTTATTGGTGGAAAATAATGTTGTTATGTAGCAACTTCGAGTACCAGGCAATAAAAATATATATTTTTAAGCTTTTAAGGTAAAAGAAATGTGCGGCAATTTCTTGTCAATGAAGTTTTTTTTTTGTGGTTAAAAAACCTTCAGCTCAACAATGAACCATTTCTTATCTTGAATTATTTTTATTGCCAACAATTTCTCTGAAATTGCTAAAATCGTTTGGCATTTTGCTCTTCCTTTTCTGCACATTTCTGCTAAGCTTTATTGCTTTCCACTGAGCTCGTAATACGATTTACAAGCAAAACGTGTCCACAAATTGCCAATAATTATTCCGAAATTTGCGCGATTGCGTTCGCTGCTAGTGAAAGTGTGAAGGCAAGACGACAGCCAAACAATTTTCTTGGAACATTCAGCGGTTGATAATGTTTAGCATACTTTAATTTAATAGAATTGATTCAAATTTACAGCAGAGAAGCACGTTACTGACCTCTTGAAATTTGTTCTAATACATAAACCTAAGATCTAACTGAAGTGCTATTCAAAACTTGTTTATGCATGATCCATTCAAATGTGTTAAATTATTCATTGTATCAAACCATGGGTCCGTTTTAGTAAAAAAAAAATTCATTTAAAATGCAAAAAAAAAAGCATATAAATGAATTGTCTGATTTTAAAATGTCCATTGCATTAGGCTGAGACGCAGTAAGTCGTGGTCGGCTAATCTTTAAGATCTAAGAAAATATATGTATGACATTGACTTATGGCTGTCTAAAAATTCTGCTTGTTAAATAATTTAAAAACTTCAAAAAAAAAAATGTTTCACCCTCTTTGGTAAATAAGGTATTTATTTATCCGGTATATATTTGTAAATAAGTTTCATTACACATTTGCTCAAATAATAATATTGCGCGAATAAATGAAATCGGTTTCATTCAACTTTTACGGAAGAGGTATGTAATCTTTCGAGTATACGAGTATAAATTAATTGATAGGGCGCCGTCCATATATTACCTGACGCAAATTTTGCCCTTTTTTGACTCCCTCCCCCCTGCGTGACAAACCGTGACGCTTGCTTGGGCTACCCTCTATAATTGCAATACGCTTCTTATGACAGCCCCTCCCCTTGGATAATTCAAAAAAGGAAGGAGATGAAAATGCGTTTCGGTCGTTTTCACTGCAGAAAGCTGAAATTGAAATTGAAGATGAATAAGCATTGTTCTGACAGGAATTATTTTGTAGCACGGATGAATATGCAGCCTTTGTCGACACCTAATACGAAAAACAGAGATGTTCAATGTTGTCAATGAAATCTATGAACAAACACAAGTTGTAAACAAGGAAAACTAACCTTGCTCCAGTAACAAAAAATCGTACCTTTCTTTTTTAGAGTTTTAGTATTCAATTCTGACATTTTCGTCTTAAATTTCGATGCGAAATTATTTTCGCTTTTAATTGAATTCCTATATTTAACCGCTTCATTTTGTGAATCGGCAGCTGATTTTTTGGGAAAAGTTTTCTTCAATGCAGAAGCCCAGTCTTGAAATGTGATTGAAAAATTAAAAATGATTTGTTTTTTCTATCGCCGTGGCACAGCAAATGACAGAACCATTTGTTTGTTAGTTAGTTTTGACATTGGATGTACCGAAAGCAACGACAAAATACATATGTATGTACTTTTTTTTCTTAAAATAGAATTAAGCGTCCTCCTCCGTGACAAACCGTGACGCTGACCTTAATATAATCCCCTTACCCCCTTTCCTAGACGCGTCTCGTTATATATGGACGGCCCCTCGTGTTTTTCAGTCAATATAATACCCCAAATAGGTATACTTGCAATATGTAACGTGAGCTGCAAATTATACCTAAAATTATTACTTTTTATACAGCAACTAACACCCGGATTTAGCAGCATAGTAAATGGAACGTAAACTTAATTTTTTCTCGGTTCTCATGAAAAAATTGAAAAATTGTTACATTTTAATTTCTTGGTAGTAGTATACATTATTTTAGCGGACATAGACTTCCACAAAAATATTAGTAACACAAATTTTCCGCTTTCATTTTCTTACACAAACGTCATGTTTTTTGTACAAAAATTGCAGACTACGCACATTTTTATTACTTTGTTTTCGTTCGCTACAAGTTTTATTTCCACAGATTTACAACATTCATAATTTGACAGATTTACTGCGCGCACAATTGAATAACGACTTTTCCTGTAGCTGTTTTTTTTTCAACGACTTTGCATTTTGTGTACCGAATTTAATTGAATTATAAATAAAACTTTTCCTAGAAATTAATTTTTGTTCATCAAGAATTTTCACTTCATTTTCACTCAATCGATCCGTTAAGCAATTCAATCCCCTCACTTGCATTTCTAAATTCAACTTGTTTGACTTTTCGGGCTTTTTTCGCCGCCAACGCCTTTCAATTACCCCTGTCCCTTTTTACCCGACAACAATTTTTCGGGCGACACTCAACACCGATTTAATTAAAATGCAAATTTGATTTATGAATTGACAATATTTCAAAACAAAATCGTCTCCGTTTCTATTCAAAATATGTATGTATTTATTGTATTTATGGTACATCAGCATTACGCACACACAAATTGCTAATCAAATTAAAGAGTGGGTGGTTGATTCTATCCGAGTGGGGGATGTGGGTAATTAAAGCTTTGCCATTTATAACTGAATAGTATGTCAGCAAATTTTCGCTGTGAAAACTTTTCTAAATGCTTTATGAAAATTAAATAATTTTTAAATTTAATTTCATTTTGGTTACATATTTACATATTATTATTTTGTATCACACTATGTATGTATGTACATAGCTCAGTGTTTGATCTGCAGTTTTATGGTATTTCTTTCCTATGATTAAGATTTTACTTGTCCTGGCTAAAGTTTGTAGCTCGAACTCGGCGATATATCGAGTTATAGCACGCACCGCCACCCACTCGACCACAGCGTTATCATAATTTCCTTAAATGTCTACAACACTGCAAAATATAATGATACTGTAAATATTTTCGAAGGTGTCTTTTGTTCATTCGAAATCGATGCTCTAGAAATGTTCCGATATTTGTCGACAGAAATCGGAACACCATTAACTGAAAATAAAAACGAAAAATGTACAAATGTGTGCAAAAAATCAACACTGACGAGCATGCTCACCGATCTGAGCGTTTTCTCATTGAGTGACTCTACCTACCTCTATCAATCTAGAACGAACAACAAGCACCTAAAATTCACTCAGAATTTATTATTTTGCAAGCAGCTACTAAATGCGTTTCTTCGAATGGTTTTATAGCTCAGTTGTTGAAAGAGCAGCAAAGTGTGTAAACGTGTGTTTAAAAATAAGTGAGTAGCTATTTTTTTTTTTTTATTAATATAAATTGACGAATTTTGATTAATATGAATAAATATTCAAGTTATATTCAGTTGTAAAAGACTAAGAGTGAAGTACTCGTATTGATAGAAATTGACAATATATAATGCAACATGCATGTGTATATAAATGTATGTATGTGTATACATACATATGTATGTATATCAACAAAATCACTCTATCGCGGTACTTTAATAACCGCCAATGCCAAGTGTACCAGTTGAAGTGGGCTTAACAAGGCTTACATATGTATTTCAATTTTATCTATCGAATGTTCATACAATTTTTTACAATATTTAAAAGCTATTCATTTCTAAGTTTAGTAATTTTTAATGTTGTTGCTTTCACTTAGCCATCAAAATAAAATGACAGCAAAACCTGTTTTATACTATTCATTTCGCAGCCCTCCAAGCCGCGCGGTACTTCTAACAGCCGCTGCTATTGGACTGGAGTTAGATTTAAGGTAAGTTTTGGCAATGCTTGTCACTTAAAAATGCCCGTCATGCCGCTGCACAGTGGAAACGAATCAAGCAAGCGAGTGTGTAAAATTCAATTGTTTTTAGCAAATTTTTATAAAAAAAGGCTATATATACAAGTAGGAAATGTAAAGCCTTTACTATTGCTTTTATTGGAAATATATGTATGTACCATATATAGATCTGTAGCGTCGATTATTCCATTAATTTTATTTTTTATTTATGTTCAAGAGTTGCAACAAGTTAAAAAAAAATGTGTGTACATTTAACAAATTAAAATTTTACTTATTCGATCAAAGCATGAACTTCACAGTTTTTATCTTAGTTTCTTTATAAAAACAGTAGCTAATGCTTTTGATATTTGAATTGCTTTATATATCGAAAACGAAAGCAAAATTAGACACTGAAGACAGCAGAACGGATTTAAAAAAAAAAAATAAGCTGCCTCATAAAATAATCACTACTCTTGTGAAATAATTACTTAATAATTAAAAAAAAAAAACTGACAAACAACGGTAACGATTTTCTTCAGCTTTTGATAACAAAAGTGCACGTTTATTAGAAGCATCTGAGGATTTATAAATACATAAATTAAAATGTGGCGTATACATATGTTTTCCATTATTATGATTTTACCTTTTGAACAAGGCAACTTGAATTTTTTAAAAGTGTTATAGAAATTTTAGAAAAATATTCTTCAATTATGTATACAAATCTTTTATTTTTTTTCAAGTTTTTTTTTTTTATTTAGAATAGTGTTTATTCACTTGGCAATTAATTTGCAAACTAATTAAATTACTTAACTTTCAAATAATTATCCATAGAAAAATTAAAAGATTAAGAATATTTAATTTTAAACCTTAATATCCATGGCAGTTATGGCAAAAATTTTAATATTTAACCATAAATGCAACATTCGGTTATAGTAACAATGCAAGTATTTTTTTAGCATTTTTAAAAAGAAATTTTTTAGTAATCGTTTGCTTGGTGTGATTCCATTGTGTGCCGCTTAACCGGTCTAACAAATTTTCAAATGCTTCTTCATACCGAAATATTCTTCTATTGCCTTCGACATACATACACAAACTTTTTCACTCTTTCCTCTCTCTCTCTCTCTCTCTCTCTCTCTCTCTTTATCCCATTCTTGCAGGCCAATGAATCTGAAAGAGCGCGAGCATATGACCCCGGAATTTCTTAAACTTAATCCACAGCATACAATTCCTGTACTTGATGACAACGGTACTATTGTAACCGATTCACACATAATTTGTGGTTATCTTGTAGACAAATACTCAACAGATGAGACTCTCTATCCAAAAGATAAGCAACATCGCAGAGAAGTGGATACACGCCTCTACTTCAATGCTGGCCATTTATTCCCACGCGCTCGCATCATGGTCGAACCGATCATCTATTTTGGAGTTACCAAAATTGAACAACATAAAATTGAATACATGCAGCTAGCTTATGACGGTTTGGAGAGGTATCTCTCCCAGTCGCCGTATTTGTGTGGTGAGCACATGACCATCGCCGATTTGTGTGCTGTGGCAACCGTCTCCAGCGCAGTCAACTTTGCGCCAATCGATGCAATGAAATTTCCAAAGCTGGGCGCTTGGTTAAAGCGTTTGTCGCTATTGCCATACTATAAGAAGAATAATCAAGAGGGCGCTGATTTGTTGGGGAGCTTTGTTAAAGAGAGACTCGCTTGAGGAGATGGCGAAGGAGAAAAAACCGAAATGAGCGCCAAATGAACAAGGGCTAAGTGGTGAAATGAGTAATGTAATAAGTGAAAAAAGAGAACGTTCAATTTCAAAGGCGTTCTTAAGAGAGATTAGCACGATGAGAATGTCGAGAAATGCAATATGTAAATGGATGAATAAATATGTAAATGTTTGAATAAATATGATTTTTTTATTATAATATCTCTATATGTTTTTTGTAATCGCTTTAGAGAACTATATTTGTAGGTAAATGTAAAAACGTTAATTACATAAGTATTAGTAATACTTTTGCCGGAAGTATTAGTCCTAATTGGTAGCCCATACATAATTACCAACATGATAAGTTAAGGTATTCGAAAATCGCAAAAATCATTGTTGGTAGAGATATGAAACTCCATTCTATTTTTTTATTCCAAGAGCCATTGCGAAATTTTCCCTATACCCATTAATCTTAACTGCTTTTATGGTAACTGTTATAATAAGCTTTAAATTATTCATTCTTACACTATTAGGAAATATAACACTTTAAAAGAATTTGTCTTATATAAATATTAAACAAATAAATTAAAACATAAAATGAAATTAAAATTCTCAAGCAAATATTGCTCCAATTGAAAAAAATTCAATAGCTTTATTAAAAAAAAATCGAAAATAAGTTGTCTCACGTTTAAGATATGATATTCTATTAAATGGTTGTTCATTTTTCTGTTGGCCTAGTAAATGTTAATATTTCAGAATTTTTATTGAGCTCAAGGCCAGTTTATGGAAGATTTTTTGTGAAAAACAACAACAGCTTTTAATGGTTGAAGTTATAGTACTATTTCGGAAATCACCACATTTCCTCATCAGACTTCTTTTTGATTATTAAATTAAATTATTTTTAACTACTATAAATTTAATTAGATATTGCAATAAATAAAACTTCGACTTAAAAAGGTTTCATAACAAACCTATAATGAATGAAAGTTGTTAAGGTAAGTAAGAGAAGTAAAATTGTGCGATATGGTGTTTATAGAAAAAAAAGCTCTTTAACAGAATGTTAAAATTCAATATCAGAATCAAGAATCATTATGAACATATTTCCAAAAAGAGATTTAACTCTTCAAAACACAGCACTAAAATAATAATATCAAAGAACATTCCACTCAAAATAGTTGCCAACTGTTTGAAAAAGTCATGTTAAATTCTTAAGTTTATAAACAAAGTTTTTTAACTGAGATCGTTTTGTAATAGTGCAATGTATTTTGTAAAATAGATATTTAGCTATGAATTACTAAGACTAGTTGACGCCCGTAGCTTCCATTCTGCAAATCTCATTTTTAGCCAAATTATCTGTAACGAGATTTTACAAAATAACTATAAGCAGATTTCTACTTTAAATGACAAATATATGTATATCTAAACGACATTCCATCAAATATTTGCCTATAATGGCTTAGCTTTAAATCGGCTTCTGCTTGTGCCATCTTCAGTTTCCTTTTCCATATTTTTTCTATTTAAAAAATTTTCTTTATCTTCAAATCATTATCTGATTATATTTATTTGCTTCTTTATTTTTTTTCTTTATACGCGTAATCAATTTTGTAAGGCACTACGCCTCGTGTATTGCAAAAAAGTTAAGTCTCAGTTGCATGAATTTAAGTCGAACAAATTTGTTGAATGATGGATTATCCAAGTCTTGCAACTTAGCAAGTAAAAATATAACAAAAACAGGCTTGTACGCTCTTGAATTTATTAGTAGCTTCTATGATTGATTGAAACGCTTAGGAAGTAAGGGTTATTAGAATACTTACGTACATACATAAATATGAATAATTTGTTCACATAAAAAGAATACATTTTTATTTTCTTCACGGACGCACCTAATGCGTTATTTTTTCCTTCCGTTCTCGAATCATGATAGTGAATTTGTTTAAACCTGCTCTAAAAATGTTTTATTTTATTATACTTATGTATAAAGGAAGAAGTGGTAATTAAAATGAAAAGAAAATACAAGTGTACGCGAAGTGTCGGAGCGTCCGCTGAAGTCTTTAAGAAGGAATTGTTATTTCTTCGATACCGGCCTTAGCTCAAAAATAAATTATTTTTTATAAAAAGGTCCGATGCTTTTTGCCTTTGATGGCAGCAATGAACGTACTGCTAAAAAAATTATTACTTTTTTTATAACATTTCAGATTTCTTAAAACACTTTTTCAAAAATTAGTTTTCCATTTGAAACTAAATTTATCTGTTACTATTTTAATATCTCTTGAACACAAAAAATACCTTCTTTGGTTCTAAAAAAAAAAGTAGGGTGGCAACAGAAAGCGCATATATCGGTTATAACTGTACAAAGTGAAATTGTTAAGGTATCACAGAATAAACAATATATATTCAAGAAGTTAGGCGACTTAAAATTGACTTACAGGTCAAAGAGAAATTGCTTAGACTTTAAATAAAAATGAGTTTAACTCTTTCCCAAATGCCCTCCTACATTTATGGTTAAATTTGGATAAACCCAAAAGCACTGCGTCTTAAGTGTACAAGTGAGCATTTATGGAATAGTGCAGGACTATTTAAGGACTATTTAGCGATCATATCGGGGCAGTGCCCGAGGACTTCGGCTGATTGGGGTTCATTTCAAATGGCTAACAGATTTTTTAGAATCCTTGCAAAATAAGTTTAACACACTCCCGGACATATTCCAAACTATTTATGACAAATACAAGCTGTAGTTAAGGATCTATATTGAACAAATTAAGAACAACTTTGGAACCTATTTTGAATTTATTTCGGGCCATGTTTTCAGCTTTTTAGAATCACTCCAAGGCCAAGCAGTTGGAACAATTACGAAATTAGGCTTAAAATGGTGTTTAAATACATTTATCTATTTTCTAAGTTGCTTTGAATGAGTAGTAGATGAAAAAAATATATAATTTATAACCTCCTATTAAGTCGTATGAAATTGAACAGTTCAATCACGCATAAGCTCGTCGAAAGACGCGAATCACGTCACCATCATTAATCATACAAAAGTTTCGACTTGGAAATTTTTTTTCATTTGTTTCGTAATGTTGAATTTTCAATAGCTAAATTTCCAAATAAATAAAAGTAGCCACAAATACTCTGGCAGAACAACGCCTTAAGCTGGACGTAGATTCCTCAATCAATCGATCATTGGAGAAAAATTTTAACGCACATCAGAAAGTTGCAAAAATTTGTTTGATCTGTTTTTGTGCAAAACTTTTCACTTCTGACCATTTAACGAACAAAGCGAGTAACTTACACAATACTATGTAATGACAATGACCATGAAAACTCGTACATTGTTGAACTGTCTTGGGAATTTATCTAAGCTTGCGCTGTGCGTTCTTTTTGGCAAATTAAGGAAGCAAATATGCTACAGTGAAAGTGCAAGACAGAGAATTGCTTGTACTTTCTACTTCGAGCAACATCGTTCAGGCAATGGCTGTTCAATGAAGAGCCAAAATGCCTGAACAACTTCAAAGTCAAACTGCAGGTGAAGACACACCAATAAAATGTCCGCTCAGTTGATTTATACCTTCGCTTCTCTCTCTTACAATCCTGTTTACATATTTATGCTATAACGTATTAAGTCTAACTTTTGCCATCATTTTTTTAGTAAAACTCGTAAAGTTTTGTATCATTAGATAAACTTCTGACGGGCAGCGCGCGTCTTCGACGCTGACATCAAGGTAATTTGAGTTAACAGCTGCCACACACAGTGCTGCTTAATTTCGCTTTTCGATACAATCATTTGTAAATCCAACTATCTTATTAGTTTGGAATTGTGAACTGAATTACAGCCTTATAGCGGGTTAATATTATGTTTGATATTAATTAGTGATAACAAGTAACAATTTGTTATATTATATTTCATTCCCACTATAGAAGTACCAGATTTTTGGAATTTATCTTTCCGAAGTGTCAATCGTAGTCTTTTATAAGTCAGTAAGAAAATTTTGGGATCATTGGCGAATTATCTGGTGAGGAGACAATAATTCAACGAGGCTTTAAGACGAATATAAAAAGGGTCTAATAAATTACATTCTTACTTGCCAATAGTCTCGGGAAATTTTAGATTTTCACTTTCTTGGCTAATAAGAAATACCCTGTAGTCAAATGTACCAGTTGTAAACGACTTCACAACTAATATGCCAGGCAAGCGCAACTAGTCAGCCTACTTACTGTCTTTTTTCCATACAAGCAACTTGTATTTTTAACACGCGGATATGCTACGTCAATGTCAATTGTAACAAATTTGGATCAGAAAAGTACCAGTCTCATATTCGTTTATGTTTACTAGTCAATATTGTCAAATAAAATGAGGCATGAATAAATTATTTTGTAACTAGTGAAAATTTGGTCTGTTTTAGACTAGTTTGATTTTAAACAGAAAATTCTCGATTTAAACTAGTATTTTTTCTGACTAGTTTGGTGTTCCTCTGCAGGGTACCTACATACATCAGTTATAAAAACGATTAATCAACAACAAAATATACATGTACTCATATGTATGTATTTGAATTGAAATATAATTAATTTATTTATTTTTTATAACTTTACATATGTGTATGTATGTATATGATAGCAAAGCTTCTCAAACAATATTGGCGTAATGTTTCAGAACACACATATAGCGAGAAAATATAGCACCAACAGTGCTTCCATATCTTGCTTTTGATTATTTTCGGTGATTATTCATGGTTAACTGAAATTGATTTTACGAGACAATTGGCTTAACTTAATATAACTTCAGTTAAACTTATTAAATCTCAATCAAACCCTAATTAAACTTAACTTTAATAAAGTAAACTGGCCTCAAACTCAACCAAATTGTCAATTTTTAATCATAAATATGGCCACTAAAACTTAACTGAAAGTCAATCAATCCAAACTAAACTGAACTGATGTAAGCATTGCAAAATTCATTTTTGCTTTACTGTGGCTCGCTCAAGAAGTTTACAGCAAGAAGTCAAAGTGCATAAAATCGTTGCGAAGAAAATTTGTTACTCGGAAACATTTTGTATTAAGGCATACATACATATTTACTTGCAAGAAGTTGATAAAATATTGGATGAGTGGCACTTGTTTGTAATTAGACACGCACGTTTTAAGTGTTTTTAACGATGTAAAAATAGTTGAGGTCGAGCTTGTTCTTGCATTTATACGTATGTATGTACGTACGTTCGTTAATGTATACTGAAGGTGGTTTCGTTATGATGTCTTACAACTTGCTGAAAGTACGGCTGTGTTATAATTGTACTTAAAACTTAATATCAAAAGAGTCACGATAATGGATTTCACTTTGAAAGTGGAGGACTGATACTCAGTTTCTGGCAAAATATAATTGAATGCATTTACATATTACATTCATTCAAACTTTCCAACAGTTGGTAGATTCACAAGATTTCGTAAAGAGTTTTTATGTCATAAAATCACAAACTTAAAAAAAAATTTAAATTTAGAACTCTTTGCAGTTCAACAACAAAATTAATTTCAAGGTTTTTAACTGGTGAATTTCTTCAATAGCTCAGAATTAAAGAGAAAATGGTATATTTTTAATATAACAACTGCTGTGACTTTAAGATATTAATATGCTATCTCGATTATCACTCAGCTTTGAATGGTTTGTAACATGACATTCCTTTACAGCTTTTGTACTGATAATACGTTTCAAATCGATTCTTATCTTTACAAATTTAAAAAATAAAAAATAAATGTCTTTAAAGTTTTTTGGGAGAGTGGTCCCATAATGACCCCCAAACTGGCAAAGACAATAACGGTGACTACATTTCTTATCGATTAGTAAGGTTCGTAGGTGTTTTGAAGTGTTAGATATTCAGGAAAATATGAAAGTCCACATTATGGACGTACTCAAAAATGGTGGTCTAAAACCGACCCCCTATTTCTTAGCAGGAAATCGCAAGCAAGTGTATGATTTTGAATTTTCATTGTAAGGTGCAAGAAAAATTCAATAATATAGAATAAAATTGTAATTATCATAGTAAGTGCGAATGGTCTTCACTCGCGTTGTTTTTCGAAGGCCGCTCGTCGCTGGCTATGGTTCCATTTGTCTTTTTGCTTTCTTCTGTTGTTTTTGGTGTTTCTCTTGACCTTTCTTTACTGCATCTTGTTCTCTTCTCGAGATTTTCCGCTTAAATGTCTGTTCCATTTAAAAAAAAAATATATGCGATAACCGTGAGAAATGATTTTGTATCACTTTAAATTACATATTTGAATAGCTTGCATGAAAGCCAGTACTATAATCAATCGAAATAGTTTACCGTTCGGTCTTTATGTGAAGATAAAAACACTTTTAGCTCAAGTTTCGTGGAGCCAAAAAATCAATGTCAGAAGTGTTGAAACAAAAGAAACATAATAAAATAAAATAAAGTCAAAATGGTTATCAACTATGTCCAAAATGTCTGTGTTATAACAGCTTTTCACCGACGTTACCGGCCATTCGGATAGCAACGCCTTCTCTGGAAAACAGGGGGGCACGACCGATCGGTATGGGACCACTCTGTCCCAAATATAAAACATTTCAAGGGTATGTAAGTTGTAAATAACCGTAGGTCTTTTACATTTTTTTTGACGCTTTTGCTTTCATGTAACGCTTGAAACCAACATATTTTTATTGAAGGTTTCCTACAGTTGAATCCTCATCATTTTGTTTCGTCAAAATATATGTGCAATCGACTTAGACAAGGCGGTGGATGATGGCGGTACGGTGACGGTAGTGGTACGAGTATTATCAAAGTAGGTAGTCAGCTTTATACACAATGTTTTAATGTATTAAATGATAAGAGTCACTTTCGGATCATTGCAGCGACGCGCTTAAGATTAATAGAAAATACGCATTTTATTCTTTGTCAACTGTGACGTTTATGATTTACGCAACCTACTGCGATTAGTTTATCGCCAAGAATACTTGCTATAGAGAAGCGAAAAGGCGACTCGCGGCATATCTCTGTGACATAAGCGATCTCATTTTCTCAGTCGGAAATTGCTAAAGTAAACTTCTATTCTGCTTTCAAATTTCTAAATAGGATATATCCACGCTTTCTATTTAACCTCGCTTGTTAATTGTGTATATATTTACCTACAAGCAAGTAAAACTCAATCGTAGCTTTGCATTTTAAATTCCCAGAATGCATCTTGTTGAATTCTTTCTTGACTTAAATTTGAATTCAATTGGAACTTTGCTAATTTGTTACATTTTATATTGTCGTGCAATGCAGCAACACTGTTACGCTTCTACAGCATCCATTCGCTCAGCGGTAGGCGGATGCCACGCCATTGGTACCAACTAGCAAACAGTTCTAACCAACCCATGCAACCACCAACCGTCCATTCTAATTAAAAAGTGTATACAACACAAAAGCTAATTTAATTTACTGTCATTTGAGCCACACTCACTGGCGGCCACAAAACGTTGCTAACGAAAGGTGTGTGTGTGTGTGTGTGTGTATACCATATAATGTATGTTTGTATGTGGCACGTGGATATAACACAATGTTGTAATTCTTTTTGTTACTATTGACGATGTTGTTGTTGTTGTTTCTTTCGCAAGCACAGACTACTATGTGGCTTAATTAGAGTGTCAGCATTGAAATTGTGGCTTGGTAGCGTGAATTGTAGCAGTATGAAGCGAGAACAGGATGTGATGTTTAGAACGGAAATGGTTGGACTTACTTAGCTGAAGACCTTAATGTTCGAATATTTACAATGAGTATGTGTTGCACGATAAAAAAGTGTGCCAACAATTTGTGAATACTAAGCGTAAGTGCGGAAAATCATATATAAATATGTGCAGAACTGTTAACAAAAAAAAATGTATATTAAAAATGTGTAAATAATTACACAATTTTTAATTTGAAAATATCTCAAAACTTGAAGTAATTTAGTGTTAAACTTTCGAATATAATTCCTTTTACACGAAACTAACGCATAAACACAAAAGCAGTTCACATTTAAAGAATTACTAATACCAAACTAAATTAATTTTGTCAGTTCGTGTGCGTTAAAAAAAATCTGCGAAATAACCACATAAATAAATCTATTTTTCATTTAAGATGATAGGATGTATGATTGGCAAAAAGAGGCACTAATGGAATTACATATTACATTTAATGGTAGGAGTATTCTACAGCCATCGACAAAAAAAGTTTGCACTTAGGTCTTTGCCAGATATTTTATGTTTTACTACCAAGTTTCAAATATATAAAAACTGTTTCATCACATCGATTTAAAATCTAATCGCTAAAAAAATCATAATTTTCAAATAATTTCAATCATATACCTTTTTTTATTTCTGTTACAATGCCAAAAGTTTAAGAAATGCATAAAAATAATATGTCATCTTATATCAAGATTTAGGATAAATCTCAAAAAAGGGGTAAATTAATATTCAAGCTACATATGTATAACAAAAAAGAAAAATATACGACGTGACGCCTCCTTTGGCTTTTATAGCGGCTTCTATGCATCTGGGCATTGACTCGTAGAACTTTGTTATTTCTGCTAGGCGTACTGAATTGTTCCTAACCTTCAGGATAGCATCATGCAGATTTTGTATTATCGCAGGCAGCTTTTCCAGCCTATAATGCGCTACAAGTTCTTTATTGGGTTGAGGTTAATACCAAGGAAGAGACTTTATTCCCAAACTTGCTTTGCGATTTTGAGCCTAAAGAATAGAAAATAAAAATATTTTAATTGAACGAATTAAAATTAGAAGATTTCTGAGAAAGACTCACAATTTTGGCTAGATGACGAGGGGCAGAATCGTCTTGAAATATGAGATCATCATAGTTTGCTGAAACCTTCTTTGAATGTAGGCACCACACCTTTATTAATAAAGTTATGGTGTTCGCCCACCTCGCTGTGTAATTTTGTTGCAGGTTTAAAGAATCCGCCGTGCGTAACCGCCGTAAATGATGCCTCTCCCGTTGTGAGAGAGCCCGTCCTTCCAAATTCTCTTTGCGCTCATGACTACCTGTTTCTTCACATTTTCTCATTATTTTGTTTACAGGAGTGTGACTTATTCCAATAATATTTCCGTTATGATATGTAATTTTTGAAAAGTGCCATTAGTTCGCATTTTTGTTGAAGACACACCTTCTGGTATTGACTCGCCACTTTTGATGCTATCACAATTCAAGCGGGATATTTTAAATTGTAAACTGAATATATAAACATTTCTTACCGCAAAGGATGTTTTCGGATCAATTTAATACGTTTTATGGCAAACATAAGACTTCGCGACCACTGAGTGGAAACATTTTTTTGTCGTTGGCTGAATATGGGTATAATAAATCGCGTCACAATAGTGTAATTACATAATTTTTATTGCGATATTTTCAACCAAAAAAAACTTGAGTTTTCGATTAAATATTTAACAGAACGATGGTCGGTTTAAAGCTTAATTTACTATTAAAACTTTGTCTTTCATATGTGGTTGCTATAGAAAGAAAAAATTCCCAGCCTCTGAATGTGCACATAAAACGTCAGCAAATTGTAATGATTGTATGCGTGAACTGACTGCAAATATTAATTCACATCAATCAAATTAATTCGAAAAAATCTGCAAGCAAAAAGTTAATATAATGCATATGTATATACATACATATGTACATGTATCTACGCACATACATTTGTGCTTAGTATATGATATCACCAATTTCACTTACCAGCCACATATCCGATTGAAATAAATTTTCCAGCAATTTATGAAGCGTAAACCGCTAAAGTGGGAATTGTGTAAAATTTCCAAATAATCTGTTTTATATGTAAGATATGTACATACATATGTACATACATATTTGTGCGACATGTGACGCTACAAAATGTATGTATGTATATGAGTATACGGGCCATTGCTGAGCGACGAACACCAATTCGATGTAACGTATACGCCCCGCCCCGAAATTTGTTTTTAATGGGTATAATAACAAAAATAAAAATCATAGCTTCGAGTAAGATTCGGAGTTTGCAAAGCGAATGCTCGGCTTACATGACAACGATGTGCATGAAATATCGTTGCCAAAGTGCGTACATACATATATATCAATAAATATGTACATATATGTCTATACTCAATACCGATTTGTTCACCGCACGTTTTGTATAAATGATTCAAGTTGATTCCGTAGTATTTACGGTATGTCACATTAGACATCAAACGCGTAAATGAGTAAGAGTAGGTATTCGATTTGGTATGAGTAAGAAATAATTGCATGAGTGAGTGCTTTTATTAAATTCCAATTTAACGCAGTACCTTTTAAATGTAACTGTTTTCTTAATTCAGATATTCCAGAGCTCCAACCACGAACCAACAAAGTCAAGTTTTCATAAAATATTTCTTCAAATTTTTAACTAACGAATAAAAATAAGAAAAACGTGTCAGGTTAAAGTTGATGTTCCAAAGAATATGTGTAAGTAAACATTAAGCTCGTAAACGGAATTTCTTAAAATCGTAATCGTTTGAATAGGTATACACACATACTTTTGAGTAGAAAACTCATGCAGGGATGCATTTCCTTAAAATGATTGGCGCAAGTCACTCCAAAAGGCATCCTGCATTAAGTCCTTATATTAAAGGAGCTCAGGTAAAGCTGTACATGCGCTTCGTACTAATAATAATAATAATTTTGGCGCCTACACTATATAGCTCAGTGTTTGGCCGAGCTTCTCCTACCATTTGTGGTGTGCGTCTTTATATTATACCAAAAATGGAGGGACCTACAGTTTTGTGCCGACTCCGAACGGCAGATGTATTTAATGAGAAGCTTTTTCATGGCAGAAATACCCTCGGAGGTTTGCCATTGCTTGCCGAGGGGTGACCGCTATTAGAAAAAACTTCGTACTGCATATTCAATAAAAGTAGATTACTTTAAAACCTTCGTAATTTTAAATTCCAATTTAAATTGCAAAGGTAAAGTTTAAAAAAAGTTTTCGAAAATTTAGCCAACTAGAAGGAGACTAAGCAAAGCCCATATAATTTTTTTTTAAAGAGCAAATGATTTTTTTTATTCCTTTGCTTCGGCTCTTCCTGTCTAAATTTTTATACCCGAGCGTACTTGTACACAAGGGTATTGTAACTTTGTTCGCATAACGGTTGTTTGTAACAGCATAAAATAATCGAGATAGATATAGATATATATGTATATACTAAAATGATCAGAATGAAAAGAGAAGTCGATTTAGCGATGTCTGTATGTCCGTCCGTCCGTCCGTGGTTACAATAACTTGAGTAAAATTTGAGATATCTCAATTAAATTTGGTACAGAGATTGCTCTTTGGACAGGGTAGGTTGGTATTGAAATGGTCAAGATCGGTCAATAACCACGCCCACCTCCCATATAACGGAAAAACTCCGGTTTTTTCGTTATCCATTAAAGCAAATTGAGTGAAATTTGGATTTTGAACTTAGAAATTAGGTATTTATAAAATTTTCAAAAATGGGCATTGCCACGCCCACTTATGAAACATTTTCTGTATCTCAATAACGGGATTAGGTATCGCCACAAAATTTGGTGAACATATTGTCCTTGATATCACTAGCATTACAGTCAACAATTTTTGAAATCGGACCATAACCACGCCCAACTTCCATATACCGAAAATTTTAATAAATTCAAAAAACTTCGTTTTTCAGTATTTATTGGAAGAAATTAAGTAAAGTTTATTACTAGCAGCGATTTGAAACAAAGAAACGGGGTTTTATGAAATTATGGCCACCGCCCATACAAAAATATATCGCGAGGGTATATAAAAATCGGTTTCGCCCAAATTTAGCTTTTCTTACTTGTTTCATTTGTTCTTTCGCGAATAATAGTTTTCTTTTTCATAGTAGCTTACGTAGCCAGCATCAAATTACCCTTGTTCACCTTGTGAATCATGCCGGAGACACAGCTTATTTCACAACTTTAGAATACGTCCTTAGTTAAAAGTATTATTTGTAGACAATAGTGAAAACAATTAGATTTCAAAGCTGACGTTTTTATCAGTTTCAATTTGTGTGCACTACGTTTGTGTTGTATTAATTTTCCTTCTTTGTTTCACACATTTTCATTCATTACTGACTCAACAACTTTTAAGCAATTTGCAGCATTTTAAGAGGCCACGCACTCAAGAGTAAAAACAATTTTACTTGACCTTGAATTTTGTGCTGCGTTTCGTGTAAAAGTTTAGAGAAAAAGGAAAATTAGTTGAAAAGCGTTTTGACTGCGTATTTCAATTATCGCCTGCCCGCTCGCCTCGTTGTATTGCGCATTCAAAATGCTTACAATGCGGGCAATTACAACTTGCAATGGTGCTACCGAACTCGCAGAAATGTAAATCACGCAAATACGAGTATGCAGCTCGTTAAGTTGCAGCAATTCACAATTTTGTAGTTGCTGCTGTTGATGGCTCGGCTGATTTTTGCATACCACCTCTCAAAATGAACTCGAGAACAAAAACAATGCACGTACATAAATGCTTTTGACAGCACAATTAGACTATGAAATGGATGTTTGAAGAGCGTGTGCAAAGTGCGTTCAAAGCAATAAGCGGTTATGTGTAAATCAGGGTTGTCGTTTTCCACAGAAAGGCAGTTTTTCTCCACGCATTGCATCAACACTCAACAATTAGGAAGGTATAAGTTAAAATTTTCAAAATGTTTTGCCACTTCTTCTTTTTACAGGAAACATTTGCGATTCCTGTTTTAGTCAACTCACTTACTTTCATTAGAAATTAAACATCAATCGCGACTAATTCACTAATTTTTCAGAACAATCGTAAGAATAGTTCTGCGCTATTTCACAATAGTTTTGCGACAAAATTGCAATTATCTTGAAATTATATCGAACTAGTATTTAACATAGTCCTGAAGGGGTTATAAAAAAGTCGTGATCCTTCCCCAAAATGATCTCGAAAAAGTTTTGAAATTATGCTCATGAAATTGTGCTGCCTCAACTGGCATCCTATATTAAGTAGTACCGAAGTTGCCTTAAAAAGTTTCAAATAGTCCCGAACTGGTTTTGGAATACTCTTTCACTCGGTTCAGAAATGTAATATACTTAAATGGTCCAGAACTGGACCTAAAATTATTCCGAAATTATCAGATCCAAAATGATTTCAACTGTTCCTGAAACTAGTCTCGAAATGGCCCTCGAAATAGTCTCGAACAGTTCCAGTACCGTCCCAACTGCGAAGTAGTCCTAAAGTAATTCTATAATTTCTACACAGAAAAAGCAGTTATACTGTGTAAACAAAAACAACGTACCAAACACGTCAATCTAGTTTTTCACACGGTACGGATTTGCATATAAAACACGATTTAATGCTTTTACTTTTTTAAGTGCACTCGAGATAGTTGCGGAATGTCAGATCTTCCCCTCAATAGCTCAAAAAGACGTATTATAAAGCTTATGTCGGTTTCTCGCGAAAGTAATATTGTTTGGCTGATGAGGCAAAAAGAGAACCCTTGACAACTCGCCGATTTCTAATTTTATATTATTTCTGTGGGTTATAATCCAATTTCCTTTTACGCGGCAAACCTGATTATATTTTCCCTTTTGCAACCAACTACATTTAAGATCAATTGATTCCGCAGTATTTAAACTGGTTTCTAGTTCAATAACAAGCTCTTATTAAATTCAATTAAAAGTCGTAATTACTAAAAACAAAATTTTATAACTATTGTAGGGCGGAAGGCAATTGATTGAATTTAAAATAAGTATTTAAATCAATGAAATAAATAACTAATAGCGAATAGCATACAAATATATCGAGCCATAACCGCCAAAATGACGTAACCGACAAATGAAAAATTTGAGACAAGAAGGCTGATTCTTTTAAATTTATCGACAGAAGCAAAGCGCATTTTAATAAATATAGTCGCGTTATGAAGAAAAAACAAAGTAAACCTTGTATACAAAGCGGCATTCAAATGTGAAGCTTAACTGCGGAGAAAATTAGCTAAAAAGGACTTCTGATTAAAAAAATGTATTTGTTGCTTACGTCCTTTTGGCGGTTATGGCTCGATATACATATGTACATACTAGGCATGTCAATCACGGGATCCAGAAATCCCGAGATCCCAGGATACCAGCCTTTTTTAACTCCCGAATATCCTGGGATAAGTCTATTCAAATTCCGGAATTGTAGAACGCAATGAATTTAATAGTCATTTAGTTTTTAAATTTGGTACCATTCTTAAAAATTCC
Source organism: Philophylla caesio (assembly GCA_963971545.1). Lineage (NCBI taxonomy): Eukaryota > Metazoa > Arthropoda > Insecta > Diptera > Tephritidae > Philophylla > Philophylla caesio. The sequence goes on along the minus strand of OZ020606.1, from coordinate 93,481,433 downwards.
CCTTTCAAGGCAAAACAAAGCTTTTAGATAATTCACCATCGACAAATAACACAGGCTGTTAACTCCCTTAAGGCTTTATTTTGTTCTTGCCATTATAAATGAGCTGGAGAATATTCCACTGGAGTAGAAAATGAACCTCATTATGAAAACGATGTTAATAGAACTAACGACGAGTTACCTGAGGTGGATAAGGCAGAAAGTCTCAAATTTATTTTGATCAAGTTTTAACGAGCAGTACGCAATTGTCCAATATTCGAAAGGCATAAAATGTATCAGAAGGCTGGGTAAAAGAAATTGATAGTTTTTGTAATGAGGCGATAAAAAGGCTATCTCATACAGAGAGCATTTAACTTTTTGTCGACATTCCAACCAACAAGTGTTGAGGCGCAGCAGTGCTTCTCCATTGCAGAGTTTAAATGCAACAAATTTAAGCTTTGATGGAGGATAACACACCTAAGGCTTTCATTTCGTCAAGATTGCATTGAATAAGGAATAATTCTGCCTCGCTCAAAATAGAATGGGTGATGTATTTATTTTTTACTTCATGTATTTCTTTTTTTTACTGAACGGTAATATATTAATATATAATATTGGTATCAAACAGTGATTTAAAATAATTTTACTTTATGTAAGTGCATTTGCTTCTGTCAAATTTTACGTTAATTTCCTTTTTTTCTTGAAAATACCAATACATACGTACATTTCAACAAATCATTCTTGTTTGTTATATTAATTTTATTTTGTTTACTCTATAATACAACGATTACAGACGTGTTACATTTTTTGGCAAATTAAAAATTACGCATCAAAATTTCGTAAAATTCCAGATCCCGGGATTGTCCCGGTATTTTCTTTTCAGATCTCGAAAATACCGGTATCAACAAAATGCTCAAAATTGACATCCCTAGTACATACATACATATGTACCAACTCCTAGCATTAAATTATTTGCACAGTCACTGGTGGCGAAGTGCTGACAAGTCTCTTCGCTTCACTTTCGCGCTCTAGTGCCAATCAATGAGTGCATGCATACATACATACATACATATATACTTGCCTACCTACTCGTGCATACTTATATGCACTTATGCATCCGCATTCGAAATGAATCGAATCATTGACAGCAAACACATTGAGCTCTTGAATCGCTTATGATTTTTTACAATTTCTCTAACCATGCAAATCATTTGCGGAATTCTTTTGTTTGCGGTCAAAGTTGAATGGTGTGGGAGTAGATCCACTGCGAACATACTACATATGTACTTTTGTATGTATACATACATATAAATATTTTTGTTGCGTGTGAGTTAGCTCTTTTCACGCCAAAGTGGATTTTGATTACAAACGTGTCCATACACTGATGAGCTCTCTAGAGAGTATGGTCAGCCTGATGTGCGAGTGCAATCGAGGCAATCAATATGCAATGCTCGTAGCTGCATTTGTTATGTGGCAAGGATGCTTAAGAACGAATATATGTTTGTATGTATGTATGGGTGTAATACTGGTATAAACATATTTAAGGCAGGGATTTTTGTTTATATATTTTGTGCTCTGATTTTCTTTCCGCCGATTATGTTGATGTAAATATTCGAAAACTTAATTTGATACATGAAAAAGTTAATAAGGACCACTGGTAATGGTATAACATTGGCCTTGCATATTTTTATATACAAAAATACGTATGTGTAGAAAGATATAGACCAACATCACGTTTTCAAAAGCCTAACCAAGAAACGTACGTATGAAATTGGTATTGCGATTAGTTACAATTATCGAAAGTCAATTGTATAAAATATTGTTTTGTTTGAATCCCGTAAGTGTCGTTTAAAGTGAAATTTTACTAACAAATTATTTTAATATACAATTTCCATTCCTCGCGCCTACAATAGAATTTCTTCATTGAACTCAGTTTTTGGTCTAGTTGATAACTCAACGGATGAGAAATTGAGTTCTGATGTTGAATAGAAGAGAGATATTTGTGTATTTTTATAACGAATCGCCTTGTCACGGTAATTCCATTTCTCAAAGCATGTTGAAGTGAGAAGCATTTAACTATTTGGCTGTAACAAAAATAAAACTTTTCAGATTTATCCTTAAACTCTCTGCAAATAGCACTACTTACTTCGACACATTTCAAGTTATTTTCACTCAACGGTATTCAGTTTTGTATACCCTTTCAAACATGAATAATTCATACAACTATATATTCATAAATAAAAAATAGGCACGCAATGTAGTAACAATTTTTTGAGTTCTGATTTTGTTTTATTTTATTTTTATTTTTTTCCAATTAAAGTGCATTTAATTCTCTAACAAATTCCGCATAGGCAAAAGTTTAATTTCTGTTTGCAAAACCTAAAAATAAAATGTAATTCAAACTTTTTTCTTAGAGCTTCTGGAATTTTTTTAAGTATATATTTTTAATTTTAGTACAAACATATACTTCCATATTCAAAAAAGTGCTAATTTATCAACAATGTTTCCTAGTCAATTACACAAACGTAAATATATATTAAAGAGTTCCAAAGCACATGAGAAATAAGATCGAAGTTATAATTAAAGCTTTACTAATTTTTTATATATATTTTTTTTAATCGATGGTCTAACTATTTAGAATATGAGTGTAAAATATCAGCGCTGAATTCCAAATATTGTAGGAGTTACAGTATTTTGAACAATACAGGGTCGGGCGAGAGCGAGTGGTAAGTAAAATTTGACACTGAAGATGGCACAACGCCGAAACCGGTTTGTCTCCAAACCAATGTTTTTGAATCTTGCGGGCGTGATTTAAAAAAAACGAATAGTAGTAATAATTATAATTTGGCGCTTACACTATATAGCTCAGTGTGGTGCGTCTTTATATTCTACCACAAATGAAGGGACCTCTGCCATTTATTGAGAAGCTTTTCCATCACAGAAATACTCTCGAAGGTTTGCCATTGCCTGCCGAGGGGTGACCGCTATTAGAAAAAAATTTTTTTTTTTTTTTTAGATTTTACTTGCCCTGGCTGCGATTCGAACCTCGAACTCAGCGGCATACCGAGTTATAGCACGCCCCGCTACCAAATCGGCCACAGCGCCCTTTGGAAAATAATTAAAATCCCCAGTTATCAAAAGTTTTTGAGGTTAATTGTACTTTTTTCATTTCGTCAAAAAAAAATTTATAGAAAGCACTTTTTAGCGGCTCTCTGGAAGGCCGGACTCCCTTCAACTCTTTGAAAAATGTTTGAAATTTTGATAAAAAGGCAAAAACTTAAAAATTCCCATACATCCTCATCATATGAAACGTTCAGTCGTTTTATCAACTTTACCAGTATATTATTAAATAAAAAATAATACTATGTATATCGAAAACAGAAATTGTTCGTAATGAATTCCTGAAAAAAGTGTACACGTTTTAAAATAATGAATAATATGTGCAAATCTAACAGGCATGTTCTAAATATCGAAAAAGCATTAAATCGTACGATTTACTTATTATTTTTTGATTATGTCTGATGAAAATATATGAATATTATAAAATAAAAAACAACCAAAAATTACTTAAACATTTTTTATATTTACGCTGTTTTTATGAATTTGCGTGTAAGAGCATTTAATACAAAATCTTTTAACGGAAATTAAAAAACAGCAAGTCAATTTAAAATTTTCGAAATTCAAAAAGGCTCATGTAGTTTTAATACGTTGTAAATGCTTTCAGAATAATTAACCTCAATCGTTAATGAATATAAGAATGGCTTGCGCAATGCAGGAGATTGAAAAATGTTTGTATTAGATGATATTTAATCACTTCTTCTTTACTGGTAATTATTTCCAAGATCAATGAAGCGGTAAACGCTAATTGCGCTTTATTGCGGATTAATTTGAATTCAAATCCTTATTCGTAGTGAGCACTCAGCTCTTGTGCCAACTGCTTAAAGATGCAGGACAAATCGACATTTATTATGTGTACTTATGTTTGTATGTATATACAGAGTTTCATATGTACATATATCGGCATACATACATGCGTATGTATAAATGTAAGTATGGTATATGTACGATTTATGCAGCCATTTACTGATAAATACCCTGCAGGGAATTGCTAAATTAGTTTGCAAGAATTCCAGTTCTTGAACTGTAACTAAACGGGAAGTCATACCAGTTCAACCCGTTCCCCGAAGAGAAAGCAAAATATTTAGTATCTAGAAATTCGATTTCCTTATCGTACAAACTCAATTTAGTATAAACATGTAAAAGAGGTCGAACCTCGGCAGGCAAAGGCAAACCTTCTAGGGCAAAAGTCTTCGCATTAAAACAGCTGTCCATTTGTGGTACCATATAAGGACTTACAAAAACTATTAGCGAACATTTTAAAAATTAGCCTACATTGAATAAATTTTAATAAAACGATTTTCTTTTAAATATATAAAAGTTAAACAGAAAATTGCACATCTTGTAAATATACGTTCTTTTGTTTTTCACAATATTTACTTTTAAGATATTCAAACTTTTGGATTCAAAGGAATTAATTATCGAAACATATATTGCACGCAAATTTTCAAACATTATACAATATTTATATTAATTCAAAATACAACATTTTAATTTAAGACTATTCAAAAAATTAATAACTATTTGGAGTATGCATTTTCGTAGACTGATAAATTTTAATGCAATAATTGCATTTTTCAGGTAGATAAGTAACACTGTGGTCGAGTTGGTAGCGGTGCGTGCTATAACTTGATTCGAGGTTCGAATCTCAGTCAGGGCAAGCAAAATCTTAATAATAGAAAAAGTTTTTTCTAATAGCGGTCACCACTCGGCAGGCAATGGCAAACCTCCGAGGGTAATTCTGCCATGAAAAAGCTTCTCATTAAATACATCTGCCGCTCGGAGTCGGCACAAAACTGTAGGTCCCTCCATTTGTGGTATAATATAAAAGACGCACACCACAAATGGTAGGAGAAGCTCGGCCAAACACTGAGCTATATAGTGTATGCGCCAAAATTACATATTTAAGTAACACTGTTGATTATTGACAATTTTTTTTGACAGTCGCTCTTTTGTAATATTTGGCTCTAACGCATGTAATGTCAGAAATTGTAAATCACTTGAAAATTGCCTTTCTCTAGAACTATGACCATGATAAAACCAAAGTAAGCATTTAAAAGTGATATTTTTAGAGCGAAGTCATAGTAAAATTGAAAATAAACGAAGTAAAATGTTCGAAATTTGTTCTGTTTGCAAATGAAGATGTAATTAGCTTGGAAACGGTAGATAATAATGATCCAAATTGTTTTTAGCGATTCTACGTTATACATTTTATTTCCTATTTTTATTGTAAATATTAAATGTGCCAATTGTAGACGGCATAAAACTGTAGCAACCCCCACAAAATGTGTCATAAATAATGTCTCAGTGAGCTGATTTATTGAAATGAGCTACAGTCATTAGGTCAACTGCCAGTTATGTGAAAATTTAAATAAAACGATAAAAAAAAATATAAATTAAAGTGTGGAATTGTAGCTTAAAATAATATACATATGTGTAAGTTCCTAAAATACACTTAAGTATTTTAAATTGAATTCAAAATAAGAATTTTATTGGATAAGTCAAATTTAAGACGAAGGGCTTTATCGTCAGTAATTTTGAAGACCTCATAAATGTTAAAGAGATATTTTCGTACATATTTTCATGAATTTGCATGAGAGGAAAATTTGTTTTAGCAGAAGATCTTTCATTGTGATGCATTTTATTTATTAATTTTAGTTAAATTTAGTTAATTAATTTAATTAATGATTATTTAATTTTTTTTTTTTTCAGCGAACTCTTTTTTATTTTAATACAAAATTTTCACTCTTGTTCATCATTTGTACGGTGATAAAGCCAACGTACTAAATGTGCCAAAATGCAAACTGTTAGCTTTCCAGTTCAGTTTTTCCAGCAGGTTTTATTTCGCACAAGTAGTTTGTGGATACGTGTGTGTGTGTGTGTGTTTGTTGGCGCAATCAACTAGCTAGCAGCTGCAGCACCGGTAGATAAATGGCAGCACGTACTCAACATCATAATCAGCATTAGCATGGACATTTTCAAAATCGCTGCCAAGCATTGTCCGCGTGAGCTCTGTTCTTTATCAATTTGGTTGTCTCCTGCCATTCCACTTCATATTCGCGGTCCTTTGCATTCGCGCCATTCATACTCGTACAGCTCGCATACATTGAATGCCACTTGACGTCCAACTTATCGCAACTCAAGTCAGCTTGGCTTCTCTTCAACGCATTCAACTTGTTGTTGGTCTTCACATTATTATTCGTTAAATCTTGAATGAGAGAAGGGCGAAGGAGAGTACGCGGTATGTGAAGACTGATGAGTTTGAGCAATAAATGTGAGAAAATTGACAATAGGATATTGCTTTTGTTGTTCCCTTAACCGGTGAAGATGTGCAATAAGTGAGTGTGCGCCAGCGAAGAGCACTAAGGCTGATATCTTGTTAAGAAATTAAGTGCGATGGAGGATTAGAAGCACAGAAAGTGGGTAAAGGGGGCGGGGGGTCACAAAGTATGTTATACTTCTTTGCGTACTTTTGAATTACAAACTCATCATTCACAATGCAAAGTAGATGAGCGCGCGTGCGCTGGTTTTTAGTTCAGTTTTACAACAGCACTTTTGCAACAATTTAAATGTTGAGTGAAGTTTCAGTTAAACTTTCTGCTATGGGAAATGTAAAACTTTCTGGTGTCATTAACGTTTTATAGCCAATATTATGCGCAATTAAATTTTTAATTGCTCCTGCCTTGAATGTCCACCCAATGCAAGAGCGAGCCAACTGAGTACTTTGGTTTACTAACGAATTTGCGCCACACTTTCAAATATGCATTTTCAACACGCTGACAGGACAATAAGAGATTGTCGACAAAAACACTAAAATGCTTTTAAGCGAAATTCCCTGTACCTTTCTCACTCTCCCACTCCCCCCCATATCTTTCTCGATCAACACTGATAAGTGGTGCTGCGCATAAATTGAATGTGAAAGCCGAGAATTAACACTTTTTTGTGCGTTGCAAAAGAGAGGTGAAAAAATCGCTAGATTGTCGCAATTGCTGTTAAAGGATTCATGGCAGTTGCATTTGCAGCATGTAAACCTTTATAAAAAATATTGAGATAAGGCTTACATGAATTGGTTTTATGTAAGCTTAAACAAAAATGCACAGCAATGCATGTAGAAATTAAATTCATTCGAAAAATGACTTTCATGCAAATTAATGCCACTGAAAATAAGAATTTGAATGAGAAATTGGGATTTATATGCAGATTGAAAGCCGCTTAATAACACACAAAATTTTTCAAAACAAACTCGTACATTTTAAAGCTTTCCTTTAATAAAAGCACTCTACTTGGAGCGTTAGAGGAGCCATTTTCCCTCTACGATCGCACGCTCGAAGGAGTCGACTCGATGCGTTATATGACGCTTTCATATTTTCCGTGAATTTTGGACCTGTTTTGCATTCATATTTATAGTAGTCATTTGAAGATTTTTTTTTGGTATTCGCCTTCCCGCTCAATTTTATTAACGTATGTACATACTAATGCGCCCAATGAGAGACTTAAAGACTGAATTTTATGATTTTTGATCGAACTTGTTAACAAGAATTATTACAGATTTAATGTCCAAGTAAATTATTTTTAGTTATGCTCGTTCACAAATAAACGTAAGTACCCACGAGTTATTAGGTATAACTCGTTGCGAGATTACTTGCGGCCGATCCTTAAAACCTCGGCGCAATTAGAAGAATGGCTTGGGAATGTAAATGATACAACAACGATATTCGAATATTCTATTTCGTCTGCAAATTTTGAAAGGCATATTATGAAAATATAATGAAGGGTGCATAAGCCTACCTTTTACGGCGTTCGCCCAATAGCGATTTAAAGAGTCAAGGTCTCGAGCAACTTGACAACGCTAATAAACTTTTCGAGTTTATCATCTTAATATGTTTTCATATACATATGCATGTACATATAATATGTGTATAAAGCAAACAATGTTTCAATTTTGCACATATTATCTATCCTCTTAACTAGCGCAACATTACATGCTCCATTGCACTTATCCTGCTGTGGCTGCCGATTGCATACATATGCACTCGTATAAACACGAATATTTGTATGTGCAAATGTGAACTTGACCCAGCCGACAGTCGTTTAAGGACGCCATAAGCCATCAAAGCGTATTTATTGCAAATGAGATAATTTGTACAACTACTTATGTGAGCTTAGTTCAACTCAATACGCTTAATTCTTGTTAGACGACATTACGTGACAGATAGTTTAATGAATATAAACACATTTAAACGTTTTCAACGTCAAATTCTGTTGACGCTGGCAAAGATTTAAAATTCTTCATCGCTCCTTTTTATTAAATACTTTATTGTTACATTTCGAAGGCGCGAGTATGTAATTTTGTAGTTATTTAAGTAGTTTCGATCGATGGTCTTCGAGTTTGCCTAGCAAAAATGTTATATTTACGCAAGAAAAGTTTTTATCAATTAGCCAAAAAACAATTGTAATTTTCGTAGATATATTCCGTCTTAACTTTTTAAAAATCAACTGATTTGAAATTTCGCATTGAAAAATATGGCAACCCCATTGATATCATACTACTGGATTCATAATGTCTGATAACCCTCTCATTTGATACCAACATTATAATATCTATATATATAAAAAAGGAGCCTAAAATGTGTATTCGTTGGTAAGGGGTGTTTGAAGAGATGTGCCGACCGACCTTTTTGAAATTTATACATGAGATGCCCTTACCTATTGTGGTTGTCGTAACGAAGGTTTGGTGAAAATCGACGCAAAAATACATGTGGTGTGCGTTTTGCAATGAAGAGGTGTTTCATTATTTTTCCCAAGATGGCGGCGCATCTCTTTAAACGTTTCTGGAGCGTTTTTATCCATGCTTATTCTTCAACTTGAGAGGAATTTGAGAAGCAGGAAATTAGACATGTCTCAACTTGCTAACTATGAAAAAAATCATATAAAAAGTGCCTTTTAATAATGTCGATAGGTGGCGCTGGAGTCGAATTATTTCTAAAATCCGTATTTACAGACCGATTAGTTTGAAATTCAAAACATTTATTAGGCTCCTAAACCTAAATACTTTGTGTGAAAATAATGTCGAAAGGTGGCGCTGGAGTCGAGATATTTCTAAAATCCGTATTTACAGACCGATTTGCTTGAAATTCAAAACATTTATTAAGCTTCTAAACATAAATACTTTTTGTGAAAATAGACTCGATAGGTGGCGCTGGAGTCGAGATATTTCTAAAATCCGTATTTACAGACTAAATTGATTGAAATTCAAAACATTTATTAGGCTTCTAAACATAAATACTTTGTGTGAAATAAACTCGATAGGTGGCGCTGCAGTCGAGAGTTTTCTAAAATCCGTATTTACAGACCGATTTGAATAAAATTCGAAACATTTATTAGACCTCTGAACATAAATAAACAACCACTTTTGGTTAAGAAACAGCAATTACCTTATGCAAAAATTACATCTGTAATTATAAATTGTGAAGTCGGACTCTTTTTCTAAGATGTTCCCGGTGGAACAGGAATGACGTTCCTTATCAGCTTACTACTTGCTTACTATATGCTCTTACTGTAAAATTTGTATTAAAATCGGTTAGGTACTTTTGACGCCTATAAAGGACATACATAAACATTTTTTCTATTTTATATATAAAGATAGATATAGAAAAATGAATTGCCACATGTATGTTACCGCATCACTTGAGAACGGCTGAACCGATTTGGTTGATTTTTTTTTGTTGTGCTCACAGATGCCAAGACTTATCTACCATGTAAATTTTTTACAAATTGTCAATACAACGACTGACTAAAATATGTTTGAGACGGGTTGTCACCTACTTGGAAATTTAAAATTAAATAAGTTGATAAGATAAACGAAATATTACAATATGGGTGTCCAATGGAAGGTATTTGAAAAATCTTTGACTAAGAAATCTTTTTAAATAGAGCATTTTTCCAGACAAAAATCCTTTAAAGGCGCAGCGAAGAACGCCGGGTATTTGCTAGTTTCATATAATTTTTATGTGTGTACATATATTCTCAACAACGCTAGAAAGTATATACTATATAATATATATGGTATATATATACATATATTGTATATATAAATAATTTTTATTAATAAATATTTTGTTTTGTCACACATACCAGCGCTTGCTTGTTTAGATGTGGCGAGAAGAAAAAGTATTTTGGCCATTCTCTAAAATTTCCAGTCAGCATATTTTCAATCCCTCCTGTATGCATCGCCACCATCTTAGTCCCATTCGCCATACATTTACTACCGTTATAGGAGTTTCCGTGAAAAATAATAACATACATAACACACATAACTTAACATAACATATTATAACATAACATAACATAACATAACATTAAGTAACATAAGATAACTTAACATAAAGTAACGTGATATAACATGAATTTAGGTGTGATGAGTTCAGGAATGGTGAGTTGCGATTTTGTCAATTTTGGTTTGGTAAATTTAGTTTGAATGAATTCAGGTAAAATGAGCAAAACAATTTCCCTTTGCAATTCACTATCGCCTTTACTACTACGTGGCAGAAAAATATTTTGTCCTATAAGGGGAGATGATGAAATATACTCGTATACTAGTGATTGCCCCAACCCAATGAATTATTTATTATCTCGATCACTTGATTGCGCCATCACTAGAGCTTAAGATTTCAAATAACTCAAAGGGTGAACTACTAAGTTGTAAGATTAATTTCAGACTGCTAATTACAAACTGTAACAACAACAACACTAACGTAGACTAAAATGCAATAAATGTCATGCAACAGCTGTTAAAATATAGTGGCAAAATGGGGAAGAAGTGGTAAAATAAACAAACAACCAACACATTTGTTAACTAGCATTAGTGCACTCGATATAACATGCCAATGGCAGCAGCAGCGGCAGCGGCAGCAGTGGCAGCAGCAGTAACAAACGGCAGGAGATGATGCACATGGGCGGTGGCTTTATATGTGTTGTATTGTGTAGGAGTATATACACATACATACATACATACATATATATGCACATAGCTATAGCTAAAAGTTGTTTTTATAGTTGTGAAAATTTTCTTTAACGCTATGTCGATATGTGTATGCATGAACACTTCGGATGAGTGGTGAGTGGTGACTGGTGAGTGCCTTGTTGTGTGCAGGCGACAGGAGTTGATGGTAGTTGGCAGCTGCCAACAAGCTCATAAATAACAAGATGGATGTACCTAAATACAAACATACAAATGTGCATTGCATGCGACAAATGGAGTTACAACAAAACTCACTTTGTGAAACAACAATAATTTTGGTGACACAACTTTTGGTGACATCTCACTTAGCCTAACTAGGACGATAAAGAACATCACCTGCACGTAAAGCTTGTGTTGCAATGATGTCAACACACATTTGTTGCCCACTGTATGCATTCAACTTGCATATAAACAGGCTGCACATTGTTTATCTTGCCACTAACAGTGTATTAATTAAAATTGTGTATCTTTTGTGCACACGCACACAGATACAATCACATTTTAACCTCAATGACCTTATCCCAAAATGAAATTACGAGTATTTTGGGTTTGTCGCTCTATGGTGAAGCAATTGTTGTACGCCACTAATACTACTACCCATCTTTTAATTACAAAAACTACCGAAAGACACATGTGTATGCAACTATTCGTTTGGAAATATTTATTTGCTATTTGCTCATTTGCATGATAGTGAAATGCAAATTTTTAATTAGAAAACTTTGTTAAAATTTACATAGTATTAATGAACTTGAATTTTGCTACAAATTAGCTCTGTATTCGCGACATAGTTTTAAGCAAATGTAGATATGGACAACAACCGCTTGACCATCATGAAGTCCAGCCATCGTACTGTCTAGCATTTTAGTATTCCCTCAAAAAAATAAACTAAACTTGAATTATCGCTGAGAGCTCGGTCAAGACTATATCGTGGATGACACATATTTTGAAGAACAGCTAATGCAACGTCCATATTTCATAATATCTTACCCATTGAGTTGCTTTGTTGTTTTGTATTTGAAAACAAGATAACCCGATTGCATTAAATTATAATTATAATTTATAATTATGAGTCATTTAGACCCTGATCTTCTATTTGCAAACTTAAAATCGTACCCTCGTCTCAACAGAAAAAGATAAAAAGCTTAATTACATTTGGTGTCTCTAAAACAAAAAGACAAAATTGACGAGTAAAGTGGAAATGGGAGAAATCGCATAGGCGACCATAGCGCCTATTGATATACCCATCTCAAAATATTTGAATTCCACACTTGGTTTTAATAAGAAGCTTCAGAACATAAAACGTTCACGATTTGGCACACAAAAACGTAGAAAATGTCTAATGCAATACGTATATTTTGTAGCTGTGGCTTCTTGAATTCAACCCTATTTTATTATAAAACTTAATAAATTCATAAAATAAAGACATTTCACTAAACAAAATTAATATTGAGCGTCAAAAAACAAATGAAATTTCTGTTTCATCCTTAGTTGGTTTTTTAATAATTCTAAATTTTATATTGAAAATAGTACATGAAACCAATTTCAACAACATGCATACAAATATTCATTAGAAGTCAAAAGGTTACTTTTACGCCCCAACAAACGTTTCGTTATTCAATGACGACACCTTAATGTACACCTTAATGACTGATTCGTTACATACGAATTTTTTCATTCAGCCTTTTTTTTTTAACTGATAATAATAATCCCAACGGTTTTATCCCTCCATACCCGCCCGACCGACGCGAGGGGCGCATCCGCACGGATATATAAAAAAATAATTTTTATTTGTTTTTTTTTTCATATAGATTGCGCCGAGTCATGAAAGGCAGAGGTTTGTTAAGTGTCGAGATCTAAAACTGTTCAGCTACAGAACAAATGCTCATCAGCTGATCGAATAGTAATATATGTATATGTATGTATGTATGTATCTATCAATTATTGAGAGCATTGAGTATAGTTTTCTTTATGTAAAAAAATGAGTCTGAAATATCAAAAGAACCGGAGTGAGTGTTAAAATCCTGATACGAACTACGGAGTGGCTCATTTAACTCAAAATTACTTTAACATGGCTTCAGAAAGAGAGGCCGGAAATGTCTTGAAATTCTGGAGGGAACGTTTAGTTTTATTTCGCTAAGAAGAGATGGGCTAGAGACTAAGCCTGTCAGTAACTTGACCAAAAATACAATGCCTAGCATTTCTCTGCGACAAGCAAGTGTAGGAAGATTAATGAGTTTTAAACGACTTATATATGGCTGCAGGTTGTACTAGAATCCCAACGAAAATTCCTTAAAGCAAAAAGCTGAAATTGTTTTTGAATTGACTCTATTCTGTCGGAATGAACATGATAGCGCGGGTTCCAAACAACAGATCCATATTCTAATATAGGCGTCACTAACGTTGTGAAAAGAGCTTTCGTAATGTAAGAGTCATTGAATTATCGTAACCATCGTTTTACAAATACAAAAACACCCTTGGCTTTGTTAACTGTAACATTTATGTGAAGATTAAAATTAAATTTCGGGTCCATTGTAATTCCCAGATCAAGAAAGTTAAACACTTGTTCGATGTTATGTTTACATATGTCATAAGAAGCTGTTTTAACAGTCCTGCGAGAAAAGTTCATTACATTAAATTTTTTAGCTTTAGGGGCATGTTATTTACTTCACACCAGTTAGCCATGCTATTTAAATCCGCTTGTAGTAAGGACCTTTCCTCAACAGAATGATACAATCTAAAAAGCTTTACATCATCAGCATACAATAAAATTTTTGAATAATTTATTACAGCAGGTAAGTCATTTATAAAAAGTTAAAACAGAATCGGACCAAGGTGACTTCCTTGCGGGACCCCTAAAGAAACATGAATAGCCAGAATGACTATTTTGTGACAAGTTGCCGAAAAATTGCATATTTTACCTAGAGTAATGTGGTTACTACAAGTATTTAATGTATTTTACTAAAATTATGTACGATACTCTCTAAAATATTTAAGTGCAATAAATTTCGTCAATTCCTAAAAAAACTTCAATCAAAATTGTGGACTAGTTAAGAAATGTTTAATTGAAAACCCTAACCTAACAAAACCAAAATGCTCGATTTGACTTGAATTGGTAGATGGCGAGCTTAAATTTTGCCTTATTTGACTTTCACTTACGACGCTTGCGTAAAGTAATTATAAAATATATTTACTGTGCATATAAATTAATTTTGTTTACAAATTACGCGAAGTGCAGGTGTCTAAAATAATGTTGCGTTGACACCAGCACTCACGTGTCGCAGTGTGGTGACCTTCGCTGCTGCAACTGTTGCTTTCCACACTCTTAAGCGTTGTGGTGATGAGTACTGTGGCGGTGCCAGAGGTTAGATATGTAGATGCGTAAACTGCTGTCACACTGTCTCGCTGCCAGCCACAAAATTAACACTGCCTCAGAGGGCAGCGACAGTGTACGCAACACGCCTGAGGTATATTTGATGAACACAGCCGTCTTTTGTGACGCTGCGGGCGACAGTTGCAGGGCGAGGCCCTGGAGCGAGGCGAAACGTGGCTGTAATGCTGACATGAGTGTTGATGTTACACCTTAGGTGATGCAATTGAAAAGTGACGGTAGAACGAAATTTAATTCAATAATTTGCAGTATTTTTCAAAATAAATTGTATTTAAAGAAATTCATAAGGAGCTGTTAATATTTCAACACAAAAGGTACATGACTACAAACATTGATAGAATTATGTTTGTGCATAACATGTGGAAAGATATTTTCACAGCCTTTGAAAAACGAATTTCACACACTCATAGAAAAAATTGGATATAAAAATGAAGTCCACTAAATTTTCCCGTTTCCATTTTTTTAATTTTAAAACTTATTCGATCTTAACTGCTTATTCGAAAACAACGGAATAGAAGGTAAAATAAAATTTAATATTCCAAATAAAAATGCGAGTATGTAACCCACGATTTTTAAGAAGAATTCTAATATTTCTTTTAAAATACAAAAAAAAAACCTGTATGACATTTTTTTATATCTTTCCACGCAAATATCGCAGGCACCTGATTTTCAATTTGATAAATTTGTGCAAATATGCACATTCATTTCATATATTTGTCTCTGTAGCTATTGTAGTTTAGTCAAGCTAAGCACCGCTTTTCAGAACATACATATTAAAAAAATATTTCCAACAAAAACATTTTACACTCGCTTGATGTAAGTACAAAATTAATGAAATATTTCTGAGTGAAACTTTTGTTACAATTCAATTGCTAAAGACATTAGTTGCGTCAACATGCACGAAAGCAATTTTACACATTTTAGCGATACAATGGAGGCACATCACGTGTATGCAATTTAATTTGCCGATGAAAGCAAATCGAAAGTTTATTAGCAAAAATGGTAGAACGCAAAAAGCTTCGGCTGTTCACTAAAAGCTTTTTAAGTGCCCAAAAACGCATAACCAAAACCACCAAATAACTCAATTTGAACGTGTTTTAATCTGCTATAACAAATATCAATCTGTACATTTTAGGATGTCACCAAAATTTATTAAAACATATATATATGTATATAAGATTTATATAAACTTCTAAACGCTACTGAATTCAGCCTTCAGAGCTCAACCGATTTTGATGCGATTGTCTGTGTATGTTGGACGACCACAAATATTGACCATTTTTGGCTTTTAAGTTTTATTTCAATAAATTTTTAAGATTTTTCAATTAAAATATAGTTTATGCTTTAAAAAAAAGAGCTAATCTACTTTATTTAATAAAAATAATGTCCAAATTACGAAAGAAATACCATAACAAAAATTAATGAAAAGGTGCGCTAGGTGGCGCATTTAGTTGAAATGATATACATATGTTTAGCCAATATCAGCAAAGCAACACTTGAATGAGACATGGATGCGCTAGATCTCGCTGGATTCGCGATATTCCAAAGACTCATAATTATGGTGCAATACAGTCAAAATTGAAAATATATACTTACGATAACAATTCGAATTTTATTTTAAAGTACAACACTTTTTTCTAAGATGTTGTACTAAGGTTCATTTCGATAATCATAACTATATTTTTTTTATCTGCCCTTTGACTGAACTTTGGCCAATGTTTTTTTACATTGAAGCACATCACTTTCACAAATAATGTATGAAGCCGCAATGAGTTTGTATAATTTTAAAATTAATTGAATGGTTTTCAATCACCAAGCGTGAAAGTTTTGATAAAAAAGATTTTTCAAACAAAGTTTAAAATTTTTATGAGACATTTTTTAGATGCTTAAAGCGGTGGGACTCAGTGGAAAACTTGGGGTTTCTTTATTTAAGACAGAATCACTGTCGACGTGGTATCGAATAAGCGATTCAAGACACGTGTCATCAATTCAGTAACGTCAGTTTAAAATTTTCGAGACTTAACCAATTTAGTTTTTTAGATAGAATGAAGATAAGCCTTTTATTTATTGATTTACGCAAATATTTATGGTAACTTAATTATATGCTAACTTACCTTGTTTGTACGCCAACATTTTTAAAGTAGAATATATCTACAGACAGTTTATTACGTCATGTTGATGACAATAATATAGGAATAGCAAATTATCGATAGTTTTCTTTTGACTGAAATTCAATTTTCACTAGATCGGCTCCACATAAACAAGATTATCGATGCTATTATTGACATTGGTGACGTTAATTGAAAACGAGTCTTAACGGAACCATAATCTGAATATTTTACTATCATAAATTGTCTGAAATTCTGGTTCACTTTCAAAACCATAGTTTAAGATATGCAAATATATTAAAAATAGTGGAATTTTCTTTGGGTCTTCCAGGTTGTGAACGATAGGTGCGTTCAGAATTTTTTCGATAATCAGTAATTGCAAAAAGTAAACTCAAATTGAGTCAATAGTCTGTGTTCAGTAATTGAACCTTTTACAGCCTAACATAATATAAACGCACTCCGTCAATTTTATGTCATTGAGGGTGACGCGCATTATGTTCAATATAACGAATACTTAATTATCAAAAAGCTATGAATGAAAACTTTTTGTAAATTTGTACATTGTTTCAAACTTGGGATTATGGTTTTTATGATTAATATTGCTTCTATAATACAAAACAGGAAACAAATCAATTGCCAAACTTGTTAATAAGTCTCTGTGGCTTTGCATATAAATCAAGATTATATTTAATGTTTAAATAAAAACTAATATGTAACATAAGTTGAAGAAAATCTTTAAACCAAATAAATAAATTGAACCAACGCCGAAAACTTCCACCTGGTATTGTTTTCAAACGAATTTGACAGCCATGCAACTCTGTAAAGTAAACGAACGCAAATCCATTTCGGGTTGACGTAGTTAAAAACATCCCTGATTTTACTTTTTCGACATTTTTTGGCAAAACATTGGTAGCGATAAAGTCAAAATTTTTTTTAATTATAGTCCAATTTTGTTAAACCAAGAAATTAATAAGCCATTTTTGAAGTGGAATACTTCTACGCCACATCGATACTCGGAAAGTCCCTTTGTTAAGCCCGACGCAATAAAAATAAATAAGAAATGTATAATAAATAAACGAAAAGGAATACTCGAGTGGGAAATGAATGCGCTATGTAGCGCTGGAGTTGAAAAATTTGGAAGGCCCGAGATTGTGGTTAAAAGTCCATATGGCAATATATAAATGAGAGAGAAACTGAGAAAAGAGAAGAGAAAATGAGAGAGAAACTGAGCCAAAGAAAGCCTGGAAATCACAAAATTTTATTAAACTCTGCAAATAAAACTCCTTTTTAAATAATGTAATGTGCTTTTAATTATTATAACATTTTTGTTTACCTTGTTTTTTTTTTTGCTTAGCGCTACTAGTTGGTAAATGAGTCGGTAAAACCTAACGCAATTTTAGCCGTGATAGTTCATCTTAAAAGCCTATTAGATTCTTTGACTGTTTAGCCCATAACATTTTCCAATTTGTAACGAAATTATTTGCATATGAAAGGGTATTCTAGACAAATGAAGGCTGGCAATGTGCGCATACAATGCGACGATTTGCCACATTTCAATACATTCAGGGCAGAAGAAAAGAGCATTGCCTTGGGTAATACGACATTAAGTCTGTTCGTATAAAAGTCCAGCAAGAACGAAATTTCTTAGAATTGTGGAGTATTCTCTTTCAAAGAGAGATGCTTGCAAATTTATACGCGAACTCAAAATTTGCAGAAACTTGCAAGTTAAACGAACAGCTGACTGAATTCTTGTCCGCACCCAAATATGCAAAATGAAAAACGTTGCATTAGTGTTTTCTTGAAACATTCCACTAACGAAACTTAAACAAAATAACTTTTACTTGCTTCTTGCCTGTTTAATACCCATTAAAATATTTTCGCCTTTGAAACTCTTAAACAAAAATTTCGTATTTATCCAAATTGCAATCAGCTGCTTTTGATCAGCTGTTTTCTTGCTTGCAAATTTGTGCTGGGTAAAATTTGTCCAGCAAGAATTTGCAACTTCCCCTGAAAATAAAATGTCATTTTGCGCTCTCAATTTCCCTTTCCTTGCAAATTTTTTGGTCACCGCGAAATCGATTTGACAAAAATCGTGATATTTTGTAACAATTCGTAGCAATTGTCAGCACCACGAACAGTCTTATTTACCATCAGCAGGCCATTACCTTTTAGAAAATTGGTGAGCGCTTAAAGTAAATCGGTTTGGCAGGAAAATTTGCTGCAGAAATCGCACTTATCTAAAAGGGCGGCCATAAGCTTTAAAGGTATTTCTCATATAGGTTACAATATAAATTTGTACTATTACCATACAATGCAAAACCAAAGTATGTGGAGTATGTGGAGCAAACACACAATAATAGATACATACATATGTACTTAGTAATGTGGTGCAAATTGGAATGTCCACATTCCACAAACATTTTCCTGACACTCTCATTCCGCCCTTCATTCGCTATCACTACCTACTACAACAGTCGTGCTCAGCTCATTTACATACAAATAGAGACGCTTTTGTTAATCTGACTTACTGTTTGGTAGCGCTTGTAGTTACATACAAGGAACTTCGATACGAGTAGACACATTTGAATACCCATGCAGGATATTCACCATAAGTCTCGCGTTTAATGGTACAAGTTAATTTCTGTGACAGGAATAAAAACAAGTTACAAATAAGTATGTACGCGTCGATTGTTACCTGTATTACGACCATAGAAATAAACGTACATAAGAACGCATATCTACTTACATATATGTACATACATTATTTATATTCATTGTAATACCTTAATAGGCCTACTTGTAATAGTCAATGAATTTTTATTAGAGAGAATTTTTCGGCAAAGCTATTTGATAAAAAAATGTACTTGCTATTCAACCAAAACATGATACGTGTTTGCTTAGCTTGGACGTTCACAGCTTAACACTCATTGCTCAATTTACAGCAGCATATATGATAATGTGGTAACTATTTTGTGCGAGAATTATCAATTCGCTTGATGGCCAAAACTGTTGATAGGTAGAAAATATCTGTAGTTGTACACAAGGAGCTTGTCGACGGAAATTGTGTTGAAAAAAAAAAGAAACATTGTTGGCACTTGGATTCAGGATGCTTGACCAATCGGAAGAGACTCGGACATCAAGGATTAATAGGAGGCAGTGAGCAAGGTTTTCGACCTGACAAATATCTAACACACTCCGAACAGTTACGTATTCTATAAAATAATATAAGTATTTTACCTTGGCAAATTTTACAGTTCAGATCGTTACGAAGGTCTAGTAATTATACTTATCTGAGTTTCACCTTAGAGCTTTGATGGCATGAAAGTTTCTTGCTAGAAAATCTTGGGTTTGTAGTCCTAAGACTCTAAGATTAATGAATACTTTAATAAAGCGATTAATAATAGCCAACGGGACAAAGGCGTGTGGCTTCATTACCTCCGGTTGCGGTAAGACACTTCCTTACGAAAATATATCGCCTGGCGTGGTTCTTCATTATGGAAGCTTTGAACGACTCTCCGACATTTGCACTCTTATAAACTTTGCAAAGGATGTATTTCGCAAAAGTTATGTGTAATCATCTAAAGTTGGATAGGAGCTACGATCTTAGCTCCCACTAGCTCGATGTTCAGGGATGATATGAACAGAGTAGTGATTTTGAGAGGGAATATAAAGTGTGGATGCAAAGCATGGCTGCTTGGAAAGTCTCCTTTTCAGAGAAGCGAGTATACTGCCCTAAAACTCCTTGCGGCATTGGGCTGGGCGTAAGCGGATTTATATCAAACACCTCAGTGTCCATGTGGGCGTTGGCTAGCAACTTTCAAGCAGAGGTCTATTCCACCAGTGTGTGTGCGTTGCAAATGTTGCCGTAAGAATATCCTTATTTCAATGCACAATCAGGCAGCTATGAAGTCAAATTTTAAATGGTCTTGGAGTGCATTGAGCAGCTAAAAGAGGTGCCTAAAAGGATTTATATCCAGATACCCACAAAATATCAAAACACATGTGGACCAATGAAGAAGCATAGCTGCCAGCTAGGATATCTACCGCCTCGACCCCCATTGGACCTGAATCCTGCGTTCGAAAAGAACATCATATGGAAGGAGCGCAGACAAAAGACTCAAACACTAAGGGTCTAAAATTTTATTCAGGTTTTGGAATTTATAAAAGAGGGAGTTTGAAGGACACCCTCATTCATACTATTTCAATTTTATTCACAATTTGCACATGAAAGCGAGCGTATGTTGAAATTTCTAAAATGTTTGAACATACCACGTATGTATATACATATATGTATGTATATGTATGTACATATATATGACAAATAAATTGGATCGATGAATGGGAATGGTAGCCTGGAATGCCACAAAGGTCGCATACATGCCATGTAACACCTGAAAGTGAAAGGAGAATACAGTGAAGGTTACAAAGGAGCAGATGAAGTGAATTATCATAGAACAAACACAGGTACGCATACATATTGCGATATCGCTGCAAGGCTATTCATATGTAGGCAGCACCGCTTTGAAACGTGCTATTTTGCGCTGAACATGTGCTCGACAAAATGATGAAGTATCTTTAAGTGACACAATAGAACCTCAAAGCATTAATGAAAGCAGGCGGTTCGCCACGAACAAAAGCATATACGACAGATCAGGTGAATTTACTATGTATGTGCGAGTAGGTGCAAGCGCACATAGATAGACAATTGTATACTCGTACGTGTCACTGAGCAGACAACTCACTTTTGAATAACAGTAACTGCTTTTGAATTTGACTAGTCGAAAATGTTGGACACAAAGCACAGAGGAAACATCATATACAGTCAGTTCACTTACAGTCACTCGAATTGTTGCTTGGCTGTGGCGCAGTACTCCCCCCTTAGGCTCTCCATAAAGTTC
Source organism: Philophylla caesio (assembly GCA_963971545.1). Classification (NCBI taxonomy): domain Eukaryota; kingdom Metazoa; phylum Arthropoda; class Insecta; order Diptera; family Tephritidae; genus Philophylla; species Philophylla caesio. Next base: position 93,459,926 of record OZ020606.1, on the reverse strand, counting down.
TGTTTCCAACAACAAAGAAACAGTATCTACATTGAGGTCTGTCGAGTGCTTTGTATTTATATGCGTTTTTTGCTGTAGGAAATTGAAATTTATTTCTGCTAACTTGCCTGCTGCAAATCCCTCAGTGATGTATAAAAAGAGAGCTGCTAAAATAAAATTAAAAAAAAAAGTAAAAGGAAACACGGGATATGACACAACCAATCAACTGAATAAAGTTGAATCTTCATATATTATGCATTCTATTTTCTAACAAACGCTGTATAATCGTAGATAAGTCATAGTTTCAAACTTTATCGAATATTAAAAAATGCTTCAGTATCATACACTCATGAAATTTAGTGTATAAACATCACTGGAAGGATCATTAAAGTATTACACCATTCTTTTACATATGTACATTAAAAAGTTATATGAAAAATTAAGTTATTTCATTTCTTCGTATTCACTTTGTCGCGATTAGTTTCTGACTGTTCACTACTCACTGTACTTTTAGGACAAAAAAATCCGATATTCAAAAAAAAAGGAAAGGAGAGTGTTTCGATTTAAATATCTATAAAGATATGATTTATTAATCCATTTACTATACAATTTCAAATATTTCAAATGCCAGAGGGGCGTATTAGAGTAAACAAATTAGGTGCGTTGGCGGTGGCGGTCATTAGTCGACTGAAATTTAAGTTAGGATGGCGCGATCGGGTATCCCCGCACCGTCGCGTAACAATGCAAATTTAGATTACACGCCACCCCAATTTAGGATATAAACTGGCATACACATGGTTGCAAAGGGAGAGTTAAAATTCAAAAATACAGTTTTATATATGGCAAATGCACTACTGCGTCAAAGGGCGTCTACAAATCTATGAGATTTGTGCTCATGTTCTCAACAATGACTTTTCATAAATACTTTGAGAATAAATCAGGACCATTGCCTGCTCCGTTTAGCACTTAATCCAAATGATACCAAAAACAGTCCAAAAACTAGTTCTGAAGAGGTTCTAAAAAATTCGTGAACTGGTTACGAAATAATCTCGACCAAGTTCTAAAACAGCAAGCCCTAGCTAGTTCCAAAACGATCTCAAACCAAAATAGTGCTAAAATGAACCCGAACTGGTTGTGTCACGTTCGTTAAAAATTTCTAAAGTGGTCAATAACTATGTAGTTCCGAAATGATCCTGAAAAATATTTCTTAACAAGTTCCAAAAGTGTCTTACAATAATTCTGCACTAGTCCATTAATGGTCCTGAAATAGTTTTGAACGCATTGCAAAAGTTCCCGAAATGCTCCTAAACTAGTCGAGAGAGCGGACTTATTTGATTAAATTTATTTTCTCATTTCACGGTCCTCATGTCCATAAGTTTCATACTCGGCGGCAGCTTTGAAATGTTTCTGAAATATCTCTTTATTGCTAAAAAAAATTCGAAATAATAATACGTTTTGAAAAGCGGAACCGATATAGTGCAATTAGAATGTGGCTCAACTGAGTAGTACTTAGAGCCTTCAGAATTCCCAAGGGGCCATCTTGCATTCAGAAATTTTTTGAAATTGCAAATCATCATCATTAACTTTAGATTTTTTTTTTAAATTTATGTTAACATATTTTTTTCAGGTAGTTGAGCATAATATTACAAATTTAGCTTAATGCTGAGAACAGCTCTTAAGAATCGAATTAAATGGGTGTTGTAAATATTTGTATAACACATTTTAAAACATTAAGTTTAGTGACGTCTGATTGGCATTATATAATATAAAAAAACTTAAAAATAAAGTTCAGCGCTCAATTTCTCTCAACTACAAACAAAAATATTTGCCTACCAAAGTGAATTTCAACCTTTGGCATTTGCAACCACTAAAGAAAACAACAAATATTTTTTTATCAGCATATATATGTACACTTTCTTCAGCCTATCTACTCGTACGAGTACGCAGGGTCAAAAGTAAGTAAGTACTAAATATACTCGTATATATGTACATATGTATGTGTGTGTAGGTGTATACAAGTTTAGAAAAAATGGAATAAAGCTTCGGGTAATAGAAGCCGTGTAATAGAAGACTTTACAAGACATAACACTCAAAACTTGTTACGTTTATGACCTTTTCCGCCTGTCCGTCGTTGAGTTAACCAAAGGAATAATAGCTGCTGGCGAGTAAACAAACACACACACAAATATGTATGTTAGGTAAGTGCACGATTTCGTGTGATTGTATGGTATAGAAGTATACTTCTTATTATAATTTTCCTTTCATACACAGAAATATTAGGACCCTTTTTTATTTGCAATGTACGCAGAAACTTTGAATGCCTCGACCGAGCTTAAGTAAAGCCAGCAGTGCATTTGAAAGGGGTAACACCACAAACTTTACGGATATTGGAAGTGTGAACAAGGCGGCTACTCAATTCACAGTCCTACTAACAAATGGATAAATGTTTTGGGTGCTTCATTATTTCTTTACTTCTTAGGTTTCTTAATGTAATTAAAATTAATTAAAACAGAGTTTACCGCGTATTTTGCATTGTTTACAACTCAAATAAGTGTATCTAAAAGGTATACAAAATTTAATCTGTTTAGCATCCTATTGAATTAAGAGTCCAAGTGCAAAATTTCAATTTAAACTAAAAAAATATTTATTAATAAATTTTATTTTCTGCCTACCGGTTTTGGCTTGAATTGGAAAACGGCTGCAATATGAAAAGGACATATTTTATTTTTCTCTTTTTACATTCTCCACTCTCAATTGACCTTTGCTTTATGCGCGCATTGATTCGTTTTGGAATTAAATGCGAATTGCACTTATTGTGCTGCTCAAAGCCGATTGTGAATCCAAATTTAATTTGCTATGCAGAATGAAAAATGAAAAAGATTATATTAAACTTAAGCTAGAAATGATTTAATATGCTATGAATAAGTGAATATTATTTTAAATATAAAATGTTATTCGTGTCCAGCCCCTTAGAATTAATTCTTTCAAATTAAATTAATTTGAAAACTGCTCAGTTTTAGTATTTCAGCTGAGAGCGTTATACATAAGAGTCTACTAAATCTTGTTGCAGTAAGTACATACTGCAAAGCGAAAATCAAAAGTAGGCAGTGAAATTGAGAGAGAAAGAGCAAATATAAAGTTAGTTTTATTTATCATAAAAATTCAGTAAATGAGTTCAAACTCTTGTTAATTCATTTTCTTCAATAGCAGCACTCTAAACTCTTTTCATGCTTTGCTATACTTTTTTTTAACTGACAATAGTTTTCAGTTCGCTAACGCTTTTAGGGACTCTCTCAAGTCTTTTCTGATTACTGAACGCTTTCTCGATAAAAAGATACGAGTGCTTACAAAAATTTCTAAAAAGAGGCAAACTGCTGAGATGAAGAATATTTCTTCTATGATGTCATTCGTTCCGGAATTCGTCATTCTTGTGTAAATCCTTCCTCATGTTTATAAGCTATGCCATATCAATGAGTTTCCTACAAAAACACTTTGACTGTCGATCATTATTTGCCGCGCTTTATGTGAGCTCCTATACATACATATGTACATACATATATCTTGATTTTTGTAAGCCCTAATAGTTCTTAGAAACGATCGTTGATAGGTCATCTTTCTCTTTCAGCTTTATGTTGAATAATATCGCTTTGATATGTGTTTTACTGCAACGCTCGCCATCACCACTTCATCTTTTATATGGCGATATTGTCAAACTTTACTCGGACAAAATAATCTATTAAATTTATTATATAAGATACATTTTTCTTTCCAATCAGAGGTTCGAACAAACTTTCAAGTGATAGACTAGAAAACATCTATTTTTTAAGTATTTTTATAACTTTTCATTATAATTTCGTTTATGGCTCGTAGTAGCATTCTTGGTGATCCCTTAATCTTAATATATCCGAGTGCCCTCTTAAAAATTCTCCTCCTCACTTCAGTTTTCACCATATTCATAAAAAAGCCCATAGAAATAAGGTATTGAGGTATACATATAGCAGATTCTCTGTATTTTAAGGAAAACTTGTTTAGATTACACAGGTCTGCAACAAAAATGCTGTCTGGATATTTCCAACTAATTTCTATGTATTTAGGTGTTCTGAAAACTAAAAAACTACTCAAGAAAGGCATTAATAATAGGTATAATTTTATTTTGATTACTGTTTTTAAACTCACTTTCTCACTCAGGAATTTACTTTTGCGGGGAGTGTCTTCCTCCTGGTTTAGATATCGATGGATACTGGATACATTTAAGATCTTATACGACCCAGCAGAGTGGCGTAGTTTCATAGATTCTTCAAAAAGAAGCGGTTCTGCTTCACAACGGCGGTTTTATACTTCCATTCCTGTCGGTCATTCCGTACACCTCAAGGAAACCTACAAGAACCTGAAATTGATTCTTTGCAAATTAAAATATAAAGACCACGGTTGGCAAGTGTGCGGTGATTTCAAAATCTTGGGCATGGCGCTCGGACAACAATCTGGGTTTACCAAATTCCCTTGCTTTTTGTGCCTATGGGATAGTAGAGACCGAACAAATCACTGCACCAAAAAGTGTTGGCCTCCGAGGGAGCTTAATGTTGGCGAAAAGAATGTCCTGCATGAAACTGTTTAGGCAATAAAAAGGATCCTAACTGCAAACAAATCGTCAAAAGAATATTAAAAGCATTTCAAGTTTTAGGTCGCTTGATGAGTTTAAAAGTACATTTATTTCATTCCCACCTCGACTACTTTCCAGAAAATTTAGGAGACGTGAGTGAAGAGCAAGGTGAACGATTTCACCAAGATATTAAGGAGATGAAAAAAGATTCCAGGGAAGATGGAGCGTTTCAATGATGGCAGACTACTGTTGGACGCTTCAAAGAGACCTTCCCGATGCTTCCCACAAGCGAAAATGTATTTTACATAAGTAAATTAGTTGTGTTACGCAATTATAAATTTAAAAATTTTTTTAAATCTCTTATATTTTTTAAGATGATAACTTGTTTACCATATGTAGTCTCGTTGATGTATTTTGGAACGATTTTCCGTCGATCCTTGTCAAATTTGGTTTTGAAACAAACCGGTTTCGGCGTTGTGCCATCTTCAGTGTTATTTTTCGTAACACTGAAGATGGCACAACGCCGAAACCGGTTTGTTTCAAAACCAAATTTGACAAGGATCGACGGAAAATCGTTCCAAAATACATCAACTTTCAACCTTGTCGGAGTAAAAAAACAACAAAAAAAAATATGTAGTCTCCTCCATTGTCAGAAAACGTGACGTTCTATGACAAAATTAAAGTTATTTTCGGATTCAGCACACCCAAAAACATAAGAATTACACAAAAAAACCAAAACAGCTCTCAATTATTTTTTTTTTTGCAGACTTGTGTTATTTATAAATGGGATTGGTGTAAGGAAAGGAAAGCGGTGGAGAACAAAATAGGAAAAAAAAAATTCTTGAGATGACATCACCAAAGCATAATTGCCGAATTTGGCAGAATCAACTCTTTGCGCATCAGTTTAGATAGTAATCAAAACAATTCCTTTTTTTTAATTACTAATTAATATTTTTATTTCTTTTGTTAACAACAATAAATATTAAGAAAAAATATAGAAATGACTTAATCAATGTAAAAGCACCTAAGATCACAGTTTGCTCCTCTTCCTCGTTTCTTTATACGCCTCTTTTGTTGTTTATATTCTGAAATTTAAAAATAAAAAGTTCAACGAATGTTGGAAAAAATTTTAAATTAGTAGTTACAACTTCCAAAAAATAACTGAGATAGGAAGTTCTATATCTCAATGAATTTAAGTAGAATAAAGTGCTCCTTTCAAGTGAGTCACTCATTGCAAAGATCTTGTGTAAACACTGATTTTCTTTTTTATTGACGGTGTTCTTCTTCTTCTTTTATGGCGCTACAACGGTTTGTCGGTTTGGGCCGAGATCAAAAAGCTTCGCCAGTTCCCTCTCTCCTTCGCAATTGTAGACCAACCTTCTGCACTTGGTCTTTCCAGTGTGTTCTTGGGCGCCCTTGCTTTCGTTGCCCACCTATTGGTGCCGATTCGAAGGATTTTTTCACCGAAGCATCATCATCCATGCGAACGACATGGCCAAGCCATCGCCCTGTTGGCCCTGTTGTCAAGGCCGACGATGTCAATATTATCCGCATACGCAAGCACTTTTGTTATAAATAGTGCCACTGCGATTTAGATTAGCAGCTCTAATTACAGATTCCAGCATCAGATTGAAGAAGTTGCACGAAAGTGAGTCGCCTCGTCTAAAACCTCGTTTGGTCTCGAACGGCTCGGAGAGGTCCTTCCCAATTTAAACCGATCTAAAAGTTGTGCTCAACGTCAATCTACATAGCCGTATTAGTTTTGCGGGGATACCAAATTTAGACATAGCTTCGTAAAGACAGCTTCTATTCGTGCTATCAAAAGCGGCTTTGAAATCGACAAAAAGGTGGTGTGTGTCGATTTGACAGTGTTCCCTTTGATCAAAAAATGCATACTATATGTGGATTAGACATGTTTTAAACAGCAACCGTTTCAATACAAATGGTTTTTCTAGAGTTTAAAAAAATTTCAATTTTTATCAGTGAGATGTTTTAGAGGAACACAATTTCCAATACCATTACTAAAATATATTTAGTAGAAAAAAAATATTTTCCAACCACCACGAAAAATTCAGTAAACATTTTTTCATTAGTTCACATTAGTTCACTCATCTAATAAATAAATCTATGTTTTATTTGTACGAAATAAAACCATTTTTGGAATATTTGTTAACATTGATATTTTCGTATATTCTTTTATTATCCTTGTAATTTGGTTGTATGCATGTACTTATGTATATATAATATATACATTTATATGTATATGTAGTACAATATGTGACATGAGACATTGAACTAATATATTTTTTATGAATGTATGTATGTATGTATATTTTTTATTATTGTATACATTTTGGAGTGGTTTCTTGTATGAGCGCAAATTTATTTAGTTACTGCTTTGCACTTGATGGCGACATTAAAAATATGTTGAAAGTGAAAAGAGTAAAAAATCGAGTTTTTTTTATTAGTTGTTTTTATATGGAGATGTAAGCAAAAGTATAATTTTGAAAAATGCATATTACTAGTGACTAGAAATTTTATTCGAAGTTTTTATGATGTAATTATTATTATTGTATTTTTCAAAGTATTTCATTTTCATATTTGTTACAAATTGTCGATGAAAAAGCATTTGTGTTGTACATCTCTTATGTATTTGTTATTCGTTTTTTTTTTAATTAATATAAATCAAAATTAATATCCCTAAAACGAGGTAATGTTTGTCGCTAACGAATTTTGATAGACGGAAGATACTAGCTTTTTTTGAATTTTTTATTTGTGTGTCAAACAATATCAGTGTAGAATGCATTAAATATATACATACATAAATATTGCAGTTGCTAATAAGAGTTTTTTTTTATAGATTTCACTAAAGTTCCACCTTTTAAAAATAATTTCATATCGCTTTCGTTTCAATGCGCTTCTTTTTGTTTTGTGATGTTTCAAGTCCATAAGATTTTGTTTATATTTGATATTTTATTTCATCTTCTTAAGAATGTTAAGTTCATAATAAATTGATATATTTTTTTTTTACTTGCATACTTTCGTATATATTATTAATAGATACTTATTAATTTCCATAAGTACGTAAATATAAATTTTCAATTCTACAATTACAACATTTATAAAGAGCTTCTCATCGCTAATACTACGTTTGCTCAGTAGGATCAATAAGTTTAATACAATAATGCATTATAAATATACAACTATTTTACTAGTTTTTCTTTTCTAATAAGTTAACTATCATTTTCTCAAATTTAATATTAAAAAATTTCGGTAAAGCAATTAAAAAAAAAACATTAAAAATAAATGTTAAGCACGAACAAGAGTTCGAGGTTCGAATCTCAGCCAGGGCTGAGGAAATAGTTTCTTTTCTAATAGCGGTCACCCCTCGGCAGGCAATAGTAAACCGTAAAAGGTATTTCTGCCATAAAAAAGCTCCTCATAAAATAAATCTGCCGTTCGGCATCGGCACGAATATGAATGTGCCTTCATTTGTGGTTCAACATGAGAGACGAGCGCTACAAATGGTAGTAGAAGCTCGGCCAAGCAATGAGCTATATAGTGTGAGCGCCAAATGAATAATAATAATTCGAGTGTATTAAGGTATTTGAAGATATGTACAGAAGAACAATTTTTAGTTCGATTTTACAGAAAGTAGTTAGCTTACATCGAAAGATTAATTCTAGAATTTCAGCATAAAATTTGTGGTTAACCCTCTGAATGTGGGTTCACTCTGCACTGTAAAAGCTGCTGTTGTACTCACCGGTCTTTTTTAAAAAACATATCGCTTGATTATTGTCAATAATATTACGCTAAAAACTATTTCTCAAAAACTTGGCTTTATTTAAAAAATACGAGTATGTATATTTATAAAAGCATATATTTTAATTAAAGTTTTAGTTTTCCATACTTGGAACCAAATTCTTGTGAATTATCTATAATCAAAAACAAAGCTGAATCAATAGAATGGAAATTAAGCTATTGATTTGAAACAGAAATGAGTTAGAAAACTCTTTTAATAGCCAATAAATTCATATCCAAAGTAAAAGAGAGAGAAAACGTGTATGTAAGTGTACTTGTGAACGTAGAAAAAAATTGCTCTCTAAAAGCATTTTCACAAATTCTTGTTTGTATGTAAGAAAATTTATATATTTCTTTTAAAAGGCCAATGAAAAAAAAAACAACTCATACAGCGTAAGCTTAGCACAGCGCGTTTAGGCGTCGTGTAAACGTACGTGGTATCGTGGGTTTGACTTCGCTGAAGCATTGACGAAAGAAATCTTATCAGGCTAATCGGCCTTAAAAGGGCATAAACAATGAAAAGTTATTTATCATTTTTAAGAAAGAAAGTAAACATAAAAGAAGACAGCAAAATAAAAAGACAGCACATAATTGCATACTTACAAAATCTTTGAAAACGCAGCAAGCGGAAAAAATGAAGCCAAGTGAAACGAGGTGAAAATCAACGCATACATTTTTAAATGAAACAAACACAATAATTAGCTTCTTTTGAAAAGAATTAATAAATTTTTGTTTTTAATTATACTCATAGGCAAATTTGAATTGCTTTTAACAGCATTTCTTTTATCTCAGCATTTACAATAAAATATTTGCAATTATTGCAATTTATTATTTTCACTATATATTTTTTTTTTTTTTTTAACAATTATACATATCTATTTATATAATGGATAATAGTATTGAATAATAAGTGTACATATGATTGTGTAAGTGAGCGTAAGTAAATATATATCTATGTATGTATGAATAAATATGTACATACATATATGCTTATACATACATATATACAATGTATTTGTTATAATGTTGGTGTAATAGTTTTGTTTCTGGGTGTAAATCTTTATGTCATACTAGAAAAAAATAAAAGATACCCGTATATTAATATATGTACATATGTATGTATGTATGCGCAACGCTTAATATATGTATGTATGTATACGCAACGCTTTTCAAAATTTTCATAGACACATTTTTTTTTTTAAACTCTTTACGCCACTTTTGCGTTGTTAGTGCGTAAGTTGCAACAACAAATTGATGCACAAAAAGTCTGGCACAAGTTTTTCACCATTTTTCACTAATAAATATTGTACGCATACATACTTAAGTAAATAAGCGAAAAAAAATATTCAAATATTAGTTTTCAATTACATTTTTATTGAATACATTTTTTTTTGTCTTCTCCTGTTTATGATAATCAAAAGCACTTTTCGCCTCATTTAATCATTGTTAGAACAATATAAATCTTTATATATATTTTATTGTTTGCATATTGCTTTGTGCTTAGATAAATATTCATTTGCAAAACTATTTTGTATAATATTGCCTCAAAGCTGAAGAAGCATACAAATATGGACATAAGTATGTTTGTTTTAAATAATACAACTACACATACATAAAAAAGATGTTTAACTAAAACTATCACAACAAGTGGTTCGACGCAGGTTTTATAGAAAAATTTTCAAATAGAAAACACACATCCGCTTAGAACTAAATTTGTTTGGTAAGGAACGGGTAAATATAAATTTACAATTTTCATTTACAAAAAGATATAAAAAAAACCTATTCAGACATGCAATTTCGGTTTTGTACACAATCATTTTTTAGGAGAAAATTTAATTCAGAAAATATTTAAAATATATGTACACTTCATTGACATCGTTTGTAACCAATATAAGGTACTACAATTTGTATTTCCTATTTTAGTATTTAAAAAAAAAAGACAAAGTCTTGTATCAGTAATACATTTTTCATTTTTTTATTATAACCAAGTCGAAATAATTTCATTATGAATAATATATATTTCACTTTTACAAATTCAATCCGTACTAAAATGTTCAAAAAACAAGAATTCAGTTTTAATATAAATTTTACCTTAGCTTTTACAAGCATGTGTTCAAATTTGAATATGTGCATATGTGCGAGATATCACTAACGTTCCTTTTATTCTTTTTCTGCCACACACAATTAAAAATTCTTAAACTTCAAGACAAATATGATTTTTTTTAAAGCCTCATTTAATGCTTTGTTATTAATAAGTGGGAAAAAGGTGCTAAAAACATATACGTATGTATGTACTTACATATATGTACAAACATATAAATATTTTATTTAGAATACAAAATTTTATTGAAAATTCAAAAAATGTTAATTTATTTTTCAATAACAAGTACAATGGAAAATAAAACTTCTGCAAATGCTGCAATTTTAATATTAGTTTCAGCAAAGGCTTCTTGCGCTAAAAAAAATATTTGTAAACAATAGGCATTTAAACACAAAAATCATAAAACATTAAATTAGATAATAGAAAGTAAATAGTAAGTAGTAAAAAACAAAATTAAATAATATAAAACTAGTAGTCTTCTTATGCATTAGAAATAATAATAAAAAACTGAGTAACTTCCGTCTCATATTGGTTTTTGTATAATTATAATTTTAATTAATTACCAATAGATTACATGCATATTAAAATAATTTTTAAATCATTTGCCAATAGAGTGGTATTTAAAAAATTGTATAAAATTTCTTTTGTAAATAAAAACTCGAATAAAATCAAACGAAATAAAATATTAATATGAAAATAAAAGTCTTAAATAGATAAAAACATGAAACGAGTACTGAAACAGTTGAACACTTCGATTTTTAAAAAATTAATAACTGCCGAATATATGTAAATATGTACATACATAGGTAAAACTTTTAAGCCCAAAATTCAAAATATTATACAAGCGAAAAATATTTAACAATAAAAAAATGTACTAAAACATAATACATGTGTAAAAAAAATTATAAAATTATAATTAAAATGAGTTTACCTAAGCTGAAAAAATTTAAATTCCTTTAAACTTTTAATTTGGCAATATCGTAAGTAAAAAATAATCCCTCACAAATTTTACCATATGAACTGCCAATATTTTTCTTATGAACTACAAAATAAAAACAAAAGAATGAAATTCCAAAAAAAAAAACAACAGAAAAAATTAAAGAAACATAAATAAGTTAAAATATGTAATAATAAAAATAAACAAACATTCAAAAAATCAATTCAATTAACCACAGCTGAAAAACATTTTAAATCGTATTAAAAAAAATGTATTTACACAAATTATGTTACTTTTTATACGTAAATATGGTTAAAAAGCACAACTACAAAAACAAATTTTTAGAAGAAAAAAAGTTTAACTTAAGCACCAAAAAAATAAAACAACAAAAATAATTTTAAAAAATGTAATAAGCAAAGCTTATTAATTAAAAGTTTATTAATTAAAATATAAAAAAGGACAAAACTTCAAATATTTTCAATAAAAACTTAGAAATAACAAAAGAAAAAACGAGCCTTCTTAGTAACCGAACCCGAAAATTTAGTTAAAATCAGCTTTAGGACAAATATTGTATACCTCAAATTGTTATTTTCCCTAAATATTTTCGGTAATGATTAAAAAAATATTTTGGTTTTTCATTCACGGAAATTAAGCACATCGTCAGTTGATGTGCAAAAAAACAAATTTAAAAAAATTGCGACAAAAAGTTGTGATTTTCTTAGGTTTTCTTCCCTTATTACTTTCTATCAATATTTGTTAAAGCACACTTTTTCCTTTTTTACTCTTAGTAACATAATTAGTTTTAGTAGAGGAAAACTTTATTTCTTTTATAAAAAAAAACTGACATTTTCTATTTGCAGGTTTTCTTCTTTTATTCATATTCGTATTGTACATCATACTGTGTAAAAACAAAGCATATTCTCAATTACAAATACTCGCGCTCTCATTCCACATTCGAGGCATTTTGTTATATTTTCTTTTTTATTTCAACGTTAGCTTCAATTTGCGTTCCACTTTGAATAAACATAGTTTTATGTGAATTTTATAAAAATTAGCACAGTTGTCAAAAGCTTAACTATTTAAATAAATATTTGATGGTTATGCTGCTTCGTTAGTAAGTCCCATAATAGTATAATCGCATTTGGTATATGTATATATGTATGTACATATGTATGTTTGTATAAGTATAATAAATGAGATGCAAAATAAATATATTTGTATTTATTAAATACATAAGTGCATAAAATTATTATAACAGTGATTGCTTTATAATTAATAAAAAAAAAAGTGTGTCATTACAGGATTTTATGTAAATTTTATCAATACAAAAATGACAAAAAATATTGGTGCAAATAATTAATATGTTCGCATCTTCCAATACTACATTACGCTGCGTTCCATATTCCAAATTAAAAGGAGTCGCATAGGTAGGTACTCGGCCAGCGTTTGTGTGCCATACATAAAGCTGTCATGCTTTACAATCCACAACGAACAAAGCTTTCCACAGATGTGTCGCTCTGTTACGAGTGCAGCGTAAAAAGCGTTTTAGCCGCCCCAAATAAAATCGACGAAGCTTTTATTCAGTCAACAGCTTTCTCGTTTCAAAAGCAAAAATAGCATAACCAGCGAAGCTTTCGCTTAAGCGCTTTTCGTCGCAACTATTCAACCCACATTGCTTAGGCGAACGAGCGCTTTTGCTTCTTGATGAGCTCTTGCAACAATCGCGCCTTTGCCTTCTTCTCCTTGTACTGCGCATAGGTCTCTTCGATGGTTTTGCGGTCATTCTTCAGCATCTTGCGGCCATTTTGCACCTCAAAAATTGTTTCATACTCACGTATGGTACGCTTGAGTAGCTTCTTCTCTTCGCGCGTCTTTTCCAAGTGTTCCCACAACTGTTCGATATTTAAAGCGCTAATATTTTCACTGGCCCCAGCAGATGTTGTCGTTTGTGTTGTTGCTGCTGCTGTTGTTGTAGTTGTTGCATCCGCTGCAACGCCAGTTGTGGTGGTGGTCGAATCGTCGGAGGATGCAGTTGGCGCTGCCGTCGAATCGCTGGGTGAATTCGATTCAGTGCTGTTGGCCGAAGAGAGTTGATGTGGCGTACATTCAAAGACCATTGCCTCATTTTCTAATATGGTAGGCAGTTCGGGTGCACCAGCAACTGCGCTTCCCGATTGCACAACACTGCGCAGCACCATGCGCTTAAGTTGGCGATATCGATCGTAAAGTGGCCGTGCCGCATCGCGTTCGTCTTTGGTTGCGGGGCGGCCATAGAGCGATTCAAAGTATAGCAGGCCATGTTGAACGGCGCTCTTCTCTTGCACCAGCTGATCGGCGTTGAGTTCATCGAGCGATTCAGAGCGATTGGTATCCTCACGTTTGTCGGCAAGACTCTAGAAAGTAGATAAAGGAAGAGAGAAATGTAGTAAGCGAATACGGAAATTGTGAAATATAAAAGGAGTTATCAATACAATATAAAGAACTTTACTAAAAAAAAAAGGTGCACAGTTGCGTCAGCTAGAAACCGGATACCCGATGGCGTATGTGTGCATTAAAAAAAGTCGAGAAAAAGGAGATGCTTTTATAATTCATTATGCTTTTGAGAATATTTGTGTATTATGTATACTCCATTACTAAGTTTTGATATCCCGACCACGGACACGCAATACAAATACAAGGAATTTATTTTCATCAATTTTGCTTTTAGCAAAAAACTGCTCACCAGTATCAACTGTCAGAAGAGAATAATGAACAAGTTTTTTCGAAAAAAAAACCTTTCCACTCATGATTTATGATCCTGTGAGTACCTGGTGCGCATGAAAATGAAATGAAGAACATACATATGGTATATGATACCTGACCCTGGTCATGAAAAAAGGATCATGAAGCATTTTAAAAATGGTTAGCCAAACATTTCTGGAAGCTGATTCAAACTGTTATCTTGCTCTCAATGACATTAGCAAGAAATTAAATTTAAATTACTAAAATTGAAAGAAATTAAAAGACCATAAAAAATGTATTTGCACAATCTGCTAATTTTTGGTGTAAATTAAAGAATTTTCAATAACACTACTCTATGACAAGGTTATTATATTTTCAGTTTCACCTTATTGCCCTTCAGGTCTACATTTTCTTCTTGAATTTTACTGCTATTTACATTTTTGGTTCAAATTCAATACACTCACGTCAATACACATCCATAAGTACTATATATGCAGCTGACATTTTCAACACCTTGTTGACACTTACATTTAACATTAATCAGCCGACCAAAGGCGCAAGTAGCCATCTTTGACATCTAAGTAAATGAGTCTCAAATAAGAGCTAAGCAAATCACAAATGCAGTAGCAGAAAAGCAATTTTTCGGTACAAAAAATAAAACAAATATGTAGCCTAAACAAATGTGTGTACCAAGAAGTGACAGGTAAAAATGGAAAATTACAAATGAAAATAAAATCAAACAAGCGCAATGTGCGCCAAAGAAAATTGCGACGCAAATATGGAATAATATGAATTCCGCGCATTGTTAGCAAGGAATGCCATAATGAAAAAAATTGTCTAATATAATATTAATATGGCGAGACAAATATTAAAATGTATGTATGCAACCATATACTCGTATACGATTAGTAAATAGTCATGTACGACTTTTCTTTGTAACTATGTGAAGGCATTTAAAATCAATTTTAAGCTTCAAAAACAATGCACAAGTTTCTACCCCCAAAAATATACAAAAAATAAAAAGGTCAATTTACTTGCTTTGCGTTTTGTTTACCATTTTATCCATAAGAATACTTAGAAAGGATTTTTATTCAATTATTTTTTCTACAAGCCATACAAGCTGGCTTGATAATTTTTTTATTTCAAAATCTTAAAAATGCAGCAAAATACATATATTATCTTTATTGGCATATGTATATATGTACATATGTATATATAGAAGTTTTTTATCGGGTAAACAAAAATAAGTTACGGTTATTTGACCCTTAGTCCAAAAAGGCTAATTTTATAGGTTAAATAAATATTTCAGGACCTAATCTCTAAGAAAGAAAACGTTCCTATTCATATAAAGACAGGTTTTAAATTTCTGTAAAATAAAAAATATGGGGAAATATAATTTTTTTTTAATTTCTGAGAGCAAACTGACAGCTAAACTTTTGCCACTCTGGGATTTATCAATTAAAAATTGCAAACTTAACAGAGACCGCCGCCATATTTGTGTTGCAATGAAAAATAATTACAAAAGTGTCGACTTTAAAGGCATTCTCGATAATAAATACATACAAAATTCATAGTCATGCCTACACTATCGTTTTACTAGTTAAACCACTTAAATAAATGATAATAGCTCGTTGTTATTTTTGTGGAAACAAATTGCATTTAAAAAAATATGAATTCGACCTAAACAAATGTTTCATATTCACCACGGGCGAACCTTAAACACAGTAGTTTCTGGTAAGAAAAATTTATATAAAATTATTTCAGTTCAAACTGAAGAAGTGTTGTGAGATCTTTTATAAAATATTCAGTCATGTAGCTGCATTTATTGGCTTAATATTGAATGAAAGTTAGATTGGAATTGTAAACTCACATTTACTTTAACTGGCATTAATATACTAATCCAAATAAAGAAATAATTGAACTGTCGTGCGTGATTTAAATATCCTATACAATAACTTTAAAAGCGTTTACCTATTTTGCATATTTCAGTGTCTATTTCGAAGGTTTGATTTAAATTGAAAAGATAATTTATACAAATGGAAGGTAATGCCGCTTGTAAAAAAAAATTACACCCTAGATGACGATTGAAAGAAATGATGGACTTTGAAAAATTGTGTAACTTTCTAATTTTTTATTTGCTCTCAAGCTACTCGTAATATGTAAGTAACTAGAATACGATAGAAAAAACGATAATGACAACAAAAAAGTCAACGTTGTTATAATATTGGCAAGATTATCGAATGTTATACTGTTAACGATAACTATAAGAGTATCGAATAAGATAATAGCGGTGCAAACTAGTCTTAATATCGAATTCGATAGGAGCACAGATTACGATATTTATATTGATACGATTCGTTAACGATAACGCTTATAAAACCGATAGCGAAATCGATACAGATAATCATATGTATAACGATAGCTGAAATAATAACGATAACGATAATAATATCGACAATATTTTCATATTGATAACGACAGTGACAAAAATAACTTCAAAAGCTCTGTGTTAGTAAACTTTAGTCCGTGTTATTTAAAAAAAATGTATAAGATTAACATTTCACTTTGTAAAGCATGTGAATGTACAGCAAGCGAGTATCTTGCTTTGCTGTCCGCTGGCTGTGCTCAATAAGCTTTTAATGCCATTAGAACTGAATCACTGCGAAACAATATTAATGTACGTTTGTATGTATGTAGGTATGTACATATTCGCGATATATTTTGTAAAATGTGTTAGTCTTATGAAATGATCTAAAATTAAACATCAATTTTCGAAAACTGGCAGACTTTGACAAAATATTTGCTCAAAATCATCATCTTTTAATGCTTTCAGACGTCAGTTGCCTATATAAACGTCTCTAAAATAAGAAATTTCGAAGCTTTGCTAATAATTATTTATGTCTTAATATTTTTTGTTATATTTTTTTTTTTGCAAGTTTTTAAATATTTGTTGGAATACATTTTTTTTTTAGTTCCCATCACTCATTATAAATGTTACATAAATTTAAATATTCTCTTAACACGCTTCTAATGCCCACTGCTTCGCAATTTTACGATTCATTTATTGTATATTTTTTTTGAAATTTAGCAGCTGCGCTTAATCACTTAAATGCGTGGCGTACACACGTGACGCGGCCCGTTGCTGTCTCTTACCGTTTTTAAAATATGATAATATAACTTGGTGCATATATACTCGTATGTTAGTGTTCATACATATATGTTATATTTGTATGTACATATATTTAGTGTTAGGCAAGTGGGCGTGTATTACACTTGATTACTTTGCACATATTTGTTTAGTTGTATGTCGCCTTTCATTTCGCTTTCGTTTAAATTTTTGCGCTTTTTTTTTTGATTTTTTGTTTTTATCTGCATTCTCTGTTAATACATATTTTTTGTGGAATATGCACACAATTTTGTACGTAAAACATTAGCGCATTTGTTTGTGTCTGCATTTGCAAAAACAGAGATGCACTTAGCTTTTTGCATATACATACATACATAAATATATAAAAGTTGATGTAAACAAGAAATGTTGTCGAAACAAATGTAAATGCTATAAGCAAGAACACGGTGGCGGAGTGGAGAAATTAGTTTGAGAGGCAATATTCGTTATCGCTTTATACTCGAACATATAATTATATGAATATATTGATATTTCTATCGTTATCGGTAATTCATTTATTATAGATATCGCCTTCCTTATCGATACGCCATGTATGTACGTAACAGCTTCCATCTTCTGTATCTACTGTTCGTCTTTACGTTTTGACAAATAAACGTTTTTATGGCGAATCCGAGCTAAAGATGCCTTTGAAGTAAAGCTTATTTATTGATTATATACCAGAAAGTTAAGTCGTTATCGTTATCTGTATTGATTTCGTTATAGTAATCGTTGATTTATATGTTATCGATGTGGCTGTCGTTATCGATACTTAATGTATTCTAAACATTTTCTTAATAATTCGTTATTTTCTCTAGCGGCAAAGTTATTTATATTGCTAACCTACACGTTATCGATATTTATCTTTGTATTTCTATTGGTATTCGGTTTTAATAACATTCATATTATGATTGATTTTGTTTAGGACAAATTTGAAAACAAATGTGCCCGGCTAAATGAATATAGATTTTAATATGGTGTCAATATTTGACACAATTGAGGAAGTATTTGATGGCATTGACTTTGATCTAACGAATCCCTAGCGTTTGTCTCTATAATCTTATCATCTTACCTGCTCAATTTCCAGCAAAGTCGTTTTAATTTGCTTCAGCTTCCATGCCTCATCCATGCCGCCGCTCACTTTCATACCCAACGCACCCATCGGGTCCACCTTCAACTCCTGCCGCTCCTTGCGCAACTTATTCAGTTCCGTCAGAATATTCTTCATGTATTTGTCATTCATACGCTCGGCCTGTGATGGCCGATAGCCTATACGCATTTCATAAGCCTCTTCTAGCTGCACAAGCTTTTTCTTCAAAGCCGTCAATCGTTTGTTGACCTGCTTGAGTCGCTCTTCGGGTGATTGGAACGACATCATAACGGGAATAACCTGCTCCATGACATCGCGTGCGGTGAAAGCACGAAAAGTGCTAAGCGATTCCATACAATCCATATCATCGTCGAGACGTTGCGCCGCTGATTGCTTGTGGAACTGTTGTGGGTAGGGCATAACTTTGGAGAGTTTCGCCGCGGAGTCGAGACTATCGACGGGATGATGACGCACGGGCGCATAACGGCGACTTAGTATCGGTGTGGCATCTTCGGGCACACTGCGTCCCCAAGGCAAGGCTTCCTGTGCAGCAGTCAGCGGCACGGTGTTGTAGGCGCAGCTAATGGCACTTGAACGCCTTACGTTTTGTGTTGCTGGCAACGCTGTTGCTGCTGGCGGTGGCTTGTCCTCTTTGATTACCGTCGTTGCAATGCCGTTAACGCTTTTGAGTTGGAGTTGCGCCGTTGATGCCGCCGCTGATATTTGCGCTTGTGACTGTTGTGTTGCTGGTGGGTTCTGTTTGTGTGGCTGCTGATGGAAGTCAATTAGATTATTGTCATTGTGATCGTTGGTAGTTTTTTCGTTGCTACAAACGCTGCCGTTGCTATTAGCGCTATTGACTTTCTTGCTAATGAAACCGCGTCGCTCGTACTTTAGCGTTGACAGATCGTACTTGTAAGCGGAGTTCTCGTCAAAACGTTTCGAAGACGTCAGATACTTGGCGGCATTATTTGCCGCGGCGCTACTGCTACCACTGGCGCTGTTCTTCTTTACAACGCCCACCTTACGACCGGGCGGCTGACGGGACTTGCACGAACGCTCGCTACTGCGGCGTCGCTCATGCTCGCATTCGCTATCGTCGCTATCCCGATGCTTGCTACTGTTGTTGCTGCAATTAGCGCCCGCATTGCCAGTGCGTACGGGCGAGAAGCGTTGCGAGCGCGCCGGGCTAGTTTCGTAACGTGAGCGACGGGTCATATCTTTAGTGGGGCCGGAGATCCAGGAATCGCGGTAAACTGGCGCGACCGAAGCCTCCTCGGTCAGCTGATGGTTGTTGTGTTGTTGTTGCGTTTGCTGATTTTTCAGTTGCTGATGCCGCTGACGATTGGCTAAAGCGCCGTTATTCTCATCGGCTTCGCGCTGTTGTTGCTGTTGCAATTGACGCTGCTTTAAGTCGGCTGCCCTACTTTCAGCCGCTTCGCGTAATTCTTGTTCATAAATTATATATGATGCGGTCTTTTTGAAATCCTCGGATGAGACGCGTCTTATAACATCGGCGCTTTTTATTGTCTTCAGCGCATTGCTGCCAGCATTGATCGCATCTGCGCTACCCACAGATGGCGCTTGCTGTTCTTGCGTTAGCAGCTCCTCGCTATTAGAGCGTTGCAATTTGCGATCTTGTGTCAGCGATGAGCTGCTGTCCAGGCGCTCTTTTCGCTTACGCGATTTTTGCCATTCCAATGGATTGATCAGTTCGGGTAGATATGTCGAACTAAAATGTGATGATGTGTGTGTATGCGTGCCGTTTTTGTTGCTATTATTATTGATATTGTTGTTGTTGTTTATATTTTGGCCAAAGTTAATGATGTTATTATTGTTTTGCTGCTTGAGTGTACTGGCGACCAGGGATAATGTTTTATCGGTTACCTTATCGGGACAAGTGAGCGCTGCGAGTGTGTGATGAGCACATTCGTCAACGCCCTCCTTGTGTGCCGGTGTATTCGCCGCTGACGAAGAAGAAGACGATGATGACGAAGAAGAGGACGATGAATTGCTATTGCAAGATGCTGTCGATGAGGATGAACCAGTGAGACGACTGAGGTCGTCTTCGCTTAGTCCTGTAGTAGGATGGCGCATGCCGCACTACAAGAGAAACAAAACAAAAGAAAATTTATGTAAAAATTATTTCATAAAAGTTGCAATATACTTAAAACATAGTTTGGAAATTTGACGTGATACTAATGAGTCAAAAATTTTAATATTTAAAAGAGAACCACACAATTTTAGTGAATTAACTGCTGCATTTTATTTAAATTATATTTTTAATTTCAAACTAAACAAACATATTTTCTCATATTAATTTGAAATTTATATTTTGCCAGTTTAAAAATAAAATTTTGACGCCTTGTAATTTATAGAATTTATTTTATTTAATTACATTCAAATTAGTCGCTTTAATGTGAACAAATGTTAAAAGTTTCTACTAAAACTTGAAAAGAACACAAAAATAAAATTAATGACTTATAAAAACGTTATCCCAATAATCATATTTATGTGTTTTTATTATGCTGCGTTAAAATTCGATTAGAAAATAATAAAAACAATAAATTATTTTTAAAATTCTTACATTAAAATGCATTAAACACAGGCTAAATGCTATAAAAATGTTTATAGTTATTAGAAAACTTTTGACAAAAATCAAAAAAAAAAAAGTTCATCAAATATATAATTTTGCAAACAAACTTAATGAAGTTAGAAGTCAGAGATAAAACAACTTTAAGTCTCTCATTTTTATTCTTGCAGCATTTTTACAAAATTTTTACAATTGAAATGTTCGTTTTGCAAATCACTTACTTCACTTCACTCGCTTAAATACGAGTACAAACTCACAAATTAGCTTTACTGTTTATTACCATCAGCTTCCGATTACAAATATGTTTAATTAAGCAACAAATTTGTCGCAATTAAGCTGATTATAGTTACAGCAACAAGGTCTCTTAGCTAATCGTGCCGACTACTTTCGTGACAATCGTCGGTTTGAAATTGCGAGTTTGCGTGCAAACTTTTTTTTTGTCATAAACACTAATAATAGTTTAAAGTGTTGAATTAATAACAAGTAATAGCTACTAAACATTTTTGTCATTTTGTTAATTTTTTTATTTAAAATTGTACTTTGCACTATGTGGACAATTGGGGCAGCACGCGGGCGTATGAGTAATATTTGTTGCATAAATAAAAGCGTATGTCAATTTCGCATTTAATAATTTAATTTATGGATAATTGGTGTGCGTAATTACATATATTGGCTTGCGAGGTTGATATATTATTAAATTGTAGCTAAAAATAATTTAATTCATACAACTGATTAACGCATAGAAGTTATTGGAGAGTAATTGTTAAAATGAGATTGTCAAATACTCTCAACCACTTATTTTTAATTAACGCAACGTCTCGATTTCATTTTTATCACAATTGTAATATAATCAATATGACTAATTTGCTATCAGCAATACCCGCTGCATTGTTTGGTTTCGCAATAAAAAGCATGCAATATTATGTTCAATATTTTTGTAGTAGCAAATATGTAAATCGAACTCTTGACGGATTTCCTTAGAAAATTCCAGTTTTGAAGTATGACTGTTAATCGCCTTTGCCTATATTAACATACTTATGTATTTATACATACATATACCAGTTGGCCAGTCGAATGACGTATGCACATATATTTTCAGCAATGAAGATTATTTTAATTTCCAATAATGTTTTCGCCTTTTTAAATGGAATATTGTGGAATTATATAATAGCACTCAAATTGATTAAGCAAAAACAACGACCAAACTCGATTTAAGGAGCAAAATTTGGCTTTTACATGCATTGCAAATTTTTATTTTTTTTTATTTAAACTTTTGCTTTATTCGATATTTAACCTGTTTGTTAAAATTTTTCTATGCCTTCTAAATTTACATTCAATTCATTTTACCTCATTATACACTTTCCATTTATTTAAATTCCGTTTTTTTTTATTTTATCAATTTAGTTTTCAAATTATTTAATTATATATATTTTATTTTTTAATTACTTAAAATTTTGTAACTTCGTTTCTCTTAATTATTTACTATATTATTCATTTTAAATAATTTTTTTATGTTTTTTATAACTCATTTATTTTCTTTTTAATATCTTTTAAATTTATTATTATTTCTTTTCTTATTTTGTTTACTTTTTAATTAAACATTATTTTTTGCTTTGGGTTGTTTTATTTTACATACAATTATTTTACGTATTTACATATTTTTAAATTTAATTTTTTAATGGGAATTTTCCAAAAGCTTCTTTCGTTGGATTCAAACACCATAATGAGATATTTTTAATAAAAAAAACAGACCTAACTCCTTAAAAAATCGCGAATATTTTTACTCTGAAATCGTTTTTCCTGGAAAGTTCGATTTCGTGGCTGAGAAACAAATTTTCTATCGTAAATCTTTTAATATTCTCTAACGGGTGTTTTTTCAGCAAAAAAAAACTTCAAAAATAAATAACAATAAATATGTATTAACTAATATACAAATCATTAAATAAAAATTACCAGAAAATATGTGATGAGCCTCGGTGTCATTTTAACAATTTCGATTATCTGTTTCCAAAATATTGTAAAATGTGGTGATTCTGAACGCTGCAGTTTTTTTTTTGGTAAAAGCAATCGCTTCAGATAAGTCGCTAAGCAATAAAGCTCGTTTTCGTAAGCGTTACACTTGCTTTATGTGCAAATACTTTTTTTTCGCCTTTACAAAATGACGCTGGGCTGGTTATTTGATTTAATCACTGATTGCCTTCAATTGAACGCAAATATTATGTCGCACACGATTTTTATGTACAAGTAAAACTTTTAAACTTTTTCGAATTATGCAGCTATTAAGCTTTCAGCGTTTATTAAAATGTCTTTGCGCGCGTTCCCAAATTGCACTCCAATTGTAATTTTGACGCAAAAATTGACTGACAATTTTTTCTCTAACCATTCGACTAATGCGTTCAACCGTTTATTCAAACAATGTGTAGTGTTAATTTTTTTTTTTAAATAAAACTAATGCGGGAGTGCCGCACAAAATTGTTAATTTTACTTATAAACCTTCTTCTAATGTTTTTTTTATTGCACAACTTGTTGTGCTCTTTGCGAAAACTGTTTCACTTATAAATTCATTGCCGCCGCTGCTGGCCATTTTATATTTGTGAAAAATTTGCCGCTTCCGAGAAGGTGTGTGCTGCATGTTTTTCTTATTTTATCTTTACGCTCTCTTAAGCACTCTCGAGCACACATTTCAGTGGCACAATATTTGTTTTTTTTGATAAATTTGATTATTACGTTCAGCGCTCGAAGTCAGGCACACACCTAGTAGCGGCAGTGAGACTACGATCTCGCTGAGCACACATGCAGCTATTTAGCTAGTGTCTGTGAGACCGGTTGGTGCAAGAGCGGTTAAGTTCATTGACAAAAGCCGGCAAACAATGCACTAGGTGAGTGGAGCGAACACACTCACGCTTGCAAGTTGGAGTAGGTTTAAAAGGGTAGCAGAACAAAGCTGGGTAAATAAATAAATCATGATGAGTTAAAAAGATCCGTCACTCGAGAAGAGAAGGAGCTAGTAAAGAGTGGGAGAGAGAGTCAGTATGAGCGATAGTGGGGAGAGGATTGAGAAAACGCGTGACTGTGATATCGTAAATGTAGAATAGCAAACAAGTTAAGTTAGCAGGCGCATGTAAAGAATATAAAAATACTCAGAATAATAAACAGAGTGATAGAAAATCTGAATCAATTACACAATAGCAAAGTATTTTGTATTGATTTGTATGATAATTGCAGATATTGTCTACTGGACAGCTCAGGTGTATTCTCTTAAGGAAATTAATAAGAAGTTATAAAATAGAACAAAAACGTTTTCGCCTTGAAAACTTTAAAATGCGTTTTCTCTACTTTTTACTATTTACCATTTCAGGAAACGGTCGGATTAAGAAGAATTTAAGAAATCTTTTGAGTAAACAGTAACTCATTAAAATTTTGGTCTTGCAAAGTACAAGTTTTAGGTGACTTAAATTTGCCGCTGGTTTTTGAGATTTTTTTTTGGTTTACAAAACCTACTTTTTTCTCTGCTAAAAAAAATCTCAAAAATCACGAGCATGTTCAGCCTCAACTGAAACTTGTAACTTTACTTTACTTTGTGATCAAAAGTTTTAATGGCTATTTTTAAAAACTTTTTGCATTGTTGAGAATTTCGTGTATACATATGTACATTGAATGATATTTTAATTTATGTAGTTTCTATGTGAACTATATTTTTGATAAAGAAAACCAAAATCCGAATACTTTTGTGAATGACCGCTTGTAACGGGTGTTTTTTTTAGGGGTATAGAACTTCGAATTGAAATAAAACACAAGAAAATCGTTTTAAGGTCCATCAATTTGGCTTTATTGGAAGGATAATTTTATGCCATTAATGTTTAAATTTGATTTCGGGCATGTGGCCGCCGCAGCTGGCTCGAATAAAGCCAATTCTACAGGTCCAATTTTCAAACAACTTTTCGAGCATATGGGGCCGTATGTCGGCAATAACGCCACGAATGTTGGCTTCCAATTCCCCTAACGTTTCTGGTTTGTTGGTGTAGACGAGCGACTTCACATATCCCCAAAGAAAATAATCCAATGGTGTCAAATCACACGATCTTGGTGGCCAATTGACAGGTCCATTCCGCGAAATTATGCGCTCGGCGAATGTTTCCTTCAATAAATCGATTGTGACGTGCGCTGTGTGGCATGTAGCGCCGTCTTGTTGGAACCACAACTCATCCACATTCATGCCATCCAATTCGGGAACAAGATAGTCGGTTATCATGGCTCTATACCGGTCTCCATTAACGGTAACTGCCTCTCCAGCATTATTGCGGAAGAAGTATGGCCCAATGAATCCACCAGCCCATAGAGCACACCAAACAGTCAGTTTTTGTGGATGTAATGGCGTTTCAAGGGTCTCATGTGGATTCTCTTCACTCCAAATGCGGCAATTTTGCTTGTTGACGTAGCTATTCAACCAAAAATGAGCCTCATCACTGAACAAAATTTTGCGATGAAAATCAGCATCGAGATCAATCTCATTTTCGGCCCATACACCAAAATCACGACGCATTGCATGGTCTCGCGGCTTTAATTCTTGCACAAGCTGGATCTTGTAAGGTCGCAAGCCAAGATCTTTGCGCAAAATCTTCCATAAAGTTGATGGACAAAGCTCCAATTGCTGTGCACGGTGGCGAATCGATTCATTCGGGTCCTCTTCAACACTTTGCTCTACAGCGGCAATTGTTTCTTCGGTGCGCACTGTTCGACGTCTCTGCGGATGCGTATTATCACATAGAGTAAACGTAGTGCGAAAACGATCCATGGTTAACCGAATTAATTGCTCTGATGGACGATTATGTCGACCATAAAATGGACGGAGCTCACGGTAAACTTCGCGAACTGAACCATTATTTTCGAAATAAATTTGCACGATTTGCAAGCGTTGTTCTTTTGTCAACCTGTTGATGATGAAATGGCAAACCAAACTGAACATAAATGACATTAGAGTTGCCAGATTTGACCACAAAATGCCAGTTTTATCTCTATTCGAAAAACAAACCTGTAAAAAAAACACCCTTTATTTTCCCTTTTCTCAAAATACTCTTAGTTTTTCATTTTTTTTAACTACATACAAAAAAATTTTGCTTTGACTGTAGATGGCGTTTCTTTCGGTTGAATATATGTAATTTCATAAAATTAAAGTGAACCTGTAGAAATCATATATATAGAATTAAATTTAATCTGGCATCACACACTCGCTTCACTAGCATTTTTCTGTCGATGAATAGCAAGAGAATATTTAAGCAAAGAAATATTTTGAAGCATTTTGAGTAAGTTGAAATCATTTGATTTAGCCAAAGTGAGAGTTTGTTTGTGTATCGAATATTCTGAACAATTTCTTTATACCTCTTTTACTCTCTATGAATCTTTCACGCTTAACTTATCTTCGTTTATCGAACTGTCCGCTCTCAAATTCGGTCAGTTTGATGTACATATATATGTATATAATTTTAGTGTGAATTATTGAAATCTATTTTTAACTTCGAGCGATATTTATGACATTATTTTTTGATAACACATTGTGTATTTGTACATACAAATATCGAATTTTGAGTGCAAAACAATTGACGTATTTAAGTGTTAAAAATCACATTTTTGGGTTTTGTTAGTAGGCTCTTTGAACATACATACATACATTCGCAAAGTACTTACATCACCTTAAAAACATTATCAAGTATCGGCACGTTTTGGCAGGTTATTTTTGTAATTAATTTCCAATATTTTTCGATTAAAATACAGTTCATTCTCTAACCAAAAACTATGAAAACCTAAGTTGCACATAATTTTAAACGTAATCAAAAATAATTGAATTTTTTTGTTATGTAGTTTTTAGCCCATTAACATATTTTTTTAACTGACGCTCTTGAGCATGCGCAAGAGGAGCTTCAGTGAAAATTTTGCAAAAATCACCGGTCTTATTTAGCCACATAAAACTTGCATATTTTTCTTCTAAAGCTTAATTCATTGTTACTTTTGCTATTGATAATTTCCGTACAGTCTATGCTTAATGGTATGTTAATTTTAATTTCGAAGTCATCAAAAATATTACAAAAATCAAGGGGAAAGGTCACATCATTCTGAAACAGCTCTCAGCCAATTACTGAAGTTGGGTATTTGAAAGAGCAAGTCATAAGCAATATAACTCCTCTTTCTTTTTTAGAACCACTTTTCGAGTGGATTAAATATTTCGAGAACTGGATTATTTGAATGCAAAAGTATGCAGATCCTAAAGGCAATCATTTTGATAAACAACCCTGTTTTTGTTTTAGTGATTTTCTTTAATCCAGAAGCCGTTAAAAAAACGAATTCAGAATGACAAAATCAGAAAGTTAATCCACTTGAGAAGGACGAGTTGGAACGCAAATTAACATTACCATAATATTGGGATTGTAGCCTCAAATACTACGAGGGATATAATTAGTAATGGGCGAGTCAGAGATATTTTAGTCGATTGTCTCGATTGTTCAAACATCTCGTAGACGAATTTGCGACGAATTGCCAGTCTCGATTAGTTATGCTTAAATTAGCTAACAATCGCAAAGGTTATTAGTTTTAACAGGAATTCAAAAAAATAAGCTAGAGAAGAAATCGAAGCCCATAGCTAACCAACCGAAAGTTCACAGAGACTTTAAATGGCTTATATCTTCTTGCAGAACCTTGTCCAAGAAGTCTCAATGAAATACGAGTATAAGCAAATATACGAGCCAAATAGTGACCACAGATAATCGTAAAGGAATAGTCTAGAAAGTAGGAGAGAAAACATAGACAAATGCACGGAGACAAAACGCCCTGAAAACAACTTGGCAATATTCGAAGGTACTTTTAAAGGTTAGACTGACATTTGAGACATTTCAGATTATATGTTTTTTAAATGTGACGTCATTTCGAAAGGAACCCTTTGGCCTCCCCGATTGTAGATGTTAATAAGCCCTCGATCATATACATACATATGTATATACAGTATTATAAAAGTCGTGCTCTGACGTCGGCTTGTTGGTAACAAAAAATATTTGCATTGTATAACAATATTCTGACAAATAAATAAAATAATTATGACAATGGTAAAGTGCATGGTCACGTCCGTTATTTAAGCGCACAGCAAACCAAAATTTTTAAATATATTTTATTATTTATTGTAGATATCTTGCACACATTTAGATACAAGTCCGAATTGGCAGTCCTTTCCACACCATATCGAATAATAGAGCTTGTGCGAAACAATCTTTGTCAATATTTGCATATGATTTTTATTAGCGACATGCTTGCGCAGACCTTGATCAGACTAGTAATCTTTTGTTTTCGAAAATTTTGCATGCAGCTTTGCTGAAGAAGGACGATGAAGGAGAGGAAAGAAGGAAATCACTTTGGTATTAAAATTTATTAAATTATTGTTTTAATATGTATTGGTGTTTATGTGAGTGTTTTATTTATATTTACATAGATATTAATTCACGATCAATTAGCGTAGATTTACGTGCGTCGAATAATTAACAAATAATAAATTTGTATGCATGTATGGCTGAGTATTCGTGAAACTCTATTCACGCGAAATCGAAAGAAATGGTTGGTTTTTAGAATACAATTTAGAACAAAATTTTCCCCAAATATTTATAAAAAATATTAAGAATTGCGAAAGTTGTTAAAGAATTTCCGTTTTAATACTTTTGATGGATGTACTCTAAAAAATTCGCATTTTTGTCATTTTATATGTTCATTTACAATTTACAAAAAAATTCCTGTCACCTGTTTATATAATTGAACAATATAACATGGATATTCGATTGAAAGCGTTCAAAAATGTGCTAAACATTTAAAAATAAAATAATATATAATAATAATAAAATAAAAATAAAAAAAACTTAATTCAATGAATAAGTGAAATTAAACATTGAAATATACATTTGGTTCAAACCAAATGCATACATTTAGTAAACGGCTTTTTAAAAACCATTTTAAAATTCGTTAGTTTATATAACGAAAATATTTCGCCGCTGCTTGCCACATAAAATTTAGTTCAAAGTCAACTGAAATCCTAGTACATTGATATAAAATGAAAAAGTTTTGCGGATAAAGTACTTTCATAGTTCAATTCAAATTTTTAATAGTGACAAAATGTTGTTTGTAATTTCTCCGATTATCTGCCAAACATATTTGGTTTTTATATAAAAAGTTATGAAGTCAAGTCTATACTTAACCATGCATAGGTAACAAATATTTGTTTTTAAAAGCGTCCCTAATAGCGAAGATAAAAAAAAGCAAAGTATTTAAATAAATTATTGAAAATTTCTATAATTCACTGCTCGAATCAGCTAAGAATTCAAAAGCAGCAACACGACACTGGCCCATTTCATTGCAAAATGTATGTGATTCCCGTGACTGTCACCGTACATAAGCAAATCAAAAATAAAACCAAATATTATTTTAATTTTTTTTTTTTTTATTTGCGCCAAACCACATGACACCCCAAACATGGTTTGTGGCGATCTCGTTAATTATGCAGCCACTCGATTGACCGGCTCGCTGGATGATGGGTTCGACGGTTGGTAGCAGAGAGGGCGATCGGTGGTGGCACGGCGTGATGCCCAAATCATGTGACTCGCTACAAATATAGAATTATGTACATTTGTTTATATATTAAAATTAATTTATATGAAACACTAATTTTATTTTTATGAATGGGAATATATTAACTGCATTGAATTGATTAAAATCGGCTATTTATGCAAATACGAAACCAGACTTTTATCCAAAAAGAATGTATAAATGTAACCATTAAGCCCGAGTTCTTGATATTTATCGATGTTTTATGGCAAACAAAAGCACATGAAATTATATTTTACATAACAAATGCAGGTTTCTCGGTCATTGCTTCAATGATTTGTGTGAAGTAGTTTATTATGATTTAAGTTTAATGTTTAGCTTTTAGTTTAGACGATACTTGCATATTAACTGGTAGAGAAGAGATAAAAATGCGATTTTTGGCGAGTTTTAATTATTTATTTTACTTAATCAAAAGTAAGCCATACCAACCCAAATTTTTATTTTTATACAAAATATAGTAATTCATCCAAATTTCATTACGTCTGAGTGGAAATTCACTTTTTTTTAATTGTAAAGTAATGAGAATTATAAAAAAGGAACTGTCAAATGTTAGTATGTGCTTCCTTTATAATTTCGATGTAAAATGTATACAAAACGTACATATGTTAATATATAGTAATCAACCGGCTAAGATCTGCTGTTTAATTAATTTAGAATTAATATGCAATCGGCACTAAGTTCATGCGTTCATAAATACAAATAAACATATCTGTATGTATTTTAAATGTAAATTTCAATGTCAGTGTCTCGAACTTGCGGAGACCTATTGAACTTGACGCTGGTCTGCTATCTGCTGTTATAATCCATTTGAATTACTAAGCACTAATTCGGCAAATGATCTCTTTATTTTGCAGAAAATGCAGACAATTTATTAGCAAATTGCTGTTTGTTAGATTGAAAATTCAGACGGGCAATCATTTCATTCAACTATGGAAGAAAAGCAAGATATACAGCCGTGCTCCTAGTTTCACATTTCAATTCCACAATGTGATTTTCAAAATTTCCTGTGAAAGTGAATTAGTGTGCTACCAATTTTAAAAATTTCTTTGCATATCAGGTCAACCCTGTCACACATACATACATATCGGTTATCGTTGTGGCAATTCACAAACAGCTGTTGTTGAAATTTCCTTTTCGGATTCAGCTATGTATTAAGGAGTCATCAGCAAAACACTTAAAAATACGCATATTTCAATGAATAACTTACACAGCAATGTCATAAATGGCTTTTACAAACATTAAAGAATATTTTAAAAATTATTCCAATCAAATGTTGTTTAGTTTTCTGTTGGCCTGGTAAATGTTAATAATTTACAATTTTATTGAGCTCAAGGCCAGTTTATGGAAGACTTTTGTGAAAAAACATCAACAGTTTTTAATGGTAGAAGTTATAGTACTATTTCGGAAATCACCACATTTCCTCATCAGACTTCTTTTTATTAAATTAATTAAATTTATTCTTCATAACCATTTCTCCCAGGCTTTGAACCCGGGAGCTCGGAGTTACGAAACCTGGAAGTACGGCTGATAATTTAACATTTGAAAATCGTTTGAATTATTCATTCTGATAACAAATTTTTGCAGATGATCCCACATCAGCATTCGCTTTCATGTCGTGACAACATTGAATTTAATTTTCGACCGTTTTAATTCATATTTGACCCTGCACCTTAATTTCAGTGAATTTCATGAATTATCGGGTTATTCTCACGTGGGTGGTGTCACTGGTTTTGGATTAGCAAATAAATAATTAATAAATAATGAAGTGTTAAAAAGTAAATTTTTTAGACGATTTTTTTTTATTTATTGTATGCCAAATGATCGCAACTCAAGGAGCATAATAAAGGAGAGTATTCACTGATTACATACGCTTTGTTATTAAATACAATTTTAAAATAAATAAAAGATGTACATAAATACAAAGAATTGAGTTAAGGAAATACTTACTAGTATTGATTAAGAAATCCAAAGATAACATTTTGCAATAAATTCGATAACTTTGCACTTTCATCGTTTATATAAAATCATTGGCTTGGAGAATTTTTCGATCTAAAAGCTGATGTCAGCAAATGAAATATTACAATATGAAAAACACATCACTCTGAATACTTAGCAGACTCTTCTGCACATGTAAACTATAAATACACACACAAATAAGCACGAATAATCTGTGATTTTTTATTATTTCATAATTCAAATAATCTAGCGCCGCCGAGAGTGGCTGCAGTTAAAAGAACGCTTCATTCAAACCAATCAATTTTAGCTAAATTGATAGTAATTTCCAGCTTGCATAATTGCTATACGTGTACGGGGAATTAAAAAAATTAAAACATGAACGTCTTATTGGAGGAACATACTTGATTATCAATTAATTTTTGGCTATAACTACCTACAATTAAACACTCGTACATGCATAATTATTAATCCGTACAAAGACAAAAATTTTGCTATTTTATTAATTTAATGTTTGTCAAAGTGTTTAATTAATTAATGAGTCATATCATTAAGTTATTTACCTCTAATCAAGTTGCAATATAAAATAGCACTTTTGCAAAAACAAGTCACATATTGATTGGGTGTCGAGAATCAGATCTCGGAAGAGTAGGCACTCCAGTTTCAGCATTTAATGTGCATTTTTACTCTCTTAGTCATATAACCACGGGCAATTAAATACTACGTTATCATTTATGTATGCGGCACATTTTTTATAAAAGCAATTTAAATACTACGAGTATTTCAACAACTCAATCTTGAAATTCATTCATCATTTTGTGTAGTAAAGAAATCACAAATGCATACATACTTGCTTCATAACTGAAGTGAGAACAAATAAGCAGTGGTGTTCGAAAAAATAGTAAAAGCTGGTAGCAGAAATACTCAAAAGGTAATTGTCAACCTCCAGTGTTTGAAGACAATATCAATAACAATGAAAATGTCGATAATAATAACAATCTCGATACCAATAAGAATATCGATAATAACAATTTTCATAGCAAATTAAAGAACAATTTAGATAATGGTAACAATATCGATAATATTAACTAATAATATTGACAAAATAAAATTGTATCGATAACAATAATAACATAATTATCGATAAAAAAAACAAATTAGATAAAAATAGCAATTTAAATATTAACAAACATATCGATAACAATTACATCCTTTATGCATTTTAACCTATCGTAAAGATTATTAAAAAAATTACATTTATTGGCTCGTTGTCAAATGGTGCGACATCATTTTATCCTCCATATTCAGAAATATAATAAATGATAAAACCTGTCAAGTGATAACACCATAAATCGGGAATTAAAGTTTTTTTAAACTCATAATCTAACTTGAAATGTAAAACTTTGAAGAAGAAAAATTCGGTGCAACTTTTTATATAGTTGGTAAATTTTTTTTTTTTTTTTTGTTTTTATTGACCAAAACTGTTGTTGTTTTTTCCAAAAAAGAACATCTTTCATAAACTGGCCTCGAGCTCAATAGAATTATCAATTATTATTTATCATTTAAAAAAGGCCATTAAAAATCTAAACAAAAAGTTTTTATTGACCTATAAATTGAGTCAAAAAATCACCAGCTTGAGATTTTGTGATCTACGTACATGTCCGGCGCTGTACTACGTTATGAAACGCCTAAAAGTGGAGGAAGCACTTGCTACTGAAATTGCAATTTTGTATGTTCATACATCCGCACATGTGAGACTCACTTTACGCCTTGAAGCCATTTCTTTGTCTTGTTTGGATATACATATGCACACACACACATACACGTAAGGATGCATACAAAGATATGAATATATAAATCAAATCGTATGCCAATGGCTACTTTAGTTAATGATTAATTACACCAGCTTGTAAAGTACATTTTAGTTTTATCTTTGCCATTATTTGCATTTGCAAACATATGCCCAAACAATTCTATAAATATATATATGTACATACTTACATTTGTGAGGAATTATTGTGTAAGTCCTAGCGAAAGCCTCACGTTTCGTTAATGTAAATATTGTTATCGTCAAATGACAATATGGATTCGGAGCAATTAGTCTGGGTAAATAAAATTCAAGGCATGTGACCTGATCACTTTTTCTTGAGCCTCAACTACATATAATCGAAATGGTAAAAAGCGTAATGAAATTTTTAAATACTTAAGATTAATTGGGGAATGTAAGATATTACTGTAACACTGCACACAAAAAACATGCATAAAAGTACGAATGTATAAATGTAAAAAATGTAGAGCTTATGGACAAATTTCAATAGCGATCAAAAAATTGTGCACATTGTCGTAATATATGTTCTTATATACGGAAAATGCAGAAATTAGCTAGCCAAATTTTATTGCAGGAAAACGCCAGAAAAATTTTAAGTTTTCCTATCAACTTTCTTATTAAATAAAGAAAGAAGCAATCGAGACAATCGAGTGGTCAAATAAGTATGAACTGTAGTACTAAGTTAAGTTTATTTCCAAGCGAAGTTCTTTCACGGCGACCGCTGCGATGAAAAATTGTTGGCATCTCTAATCCATTGTCTTATTTTACAAAATCAATGAAATCTTCAGACTCCGAAATGAAAACGATAAAGCCTTGGCGGCCGAGTTATAAACAATTGGAGATAGGGTTATGAAATATATTTACTTATAGGCAGCCAGGGACTGGTCAAGACACTATTTAATTAAAGTCAGGCAAATGGCCCTAAGTCTTTTACGGAGTTTGTTGGCGAAATGGCTGCATTGTTATTGAAAAATAATACCAATAAAATAAAAACAAAAACAAATTGTCAAAATTTAACGCTACTATTTTTATGCACGCAGATATGTATATACTATATATGTATGTATTTATTGAGAAATTATGGCAACCGCGCTATGCGTCACGTACGCACTGCTACACTGCTTGTGTGCTCATATGTATTTGTCTAGAAAATAAATATAATAAATAAAACAATGAAACAAAGATATAATACATGTGTTACATATATGTATGTATGTAGTTTTATAAGCAAAACACAAGCGTGAATACTTGGTAGAAATTCGCCAATAAATGAATGGAAAAAAACAAAATTGTGATGAAGCCAAAAACAATAAACTGCGATGAAGTAATAATTATCGTTAAATTATAAACTGGTTTCAATTTTTTTAAACTCAAAAAAAATTTTTTTAATGCATTTAGAGCCCAAAATTTTAATATTTTTAATAAACCTAGCCATTTATTTTACATCCATTCGCTTCAGTTTAATTCTTTTCGCTGGTTGTTCTAAATTTATGTATATGCATAGATATTTTTTTTTCTGTAAAATATCTATATAACTTAATAAACATTATTTTGTATAAATATTTGCTGACAGATATTAAATGATTTTTACATTGTGGCACGTTTTCCATTTGATAGTTTGCATTTTGCACGTTTTCCAATCATTTTATAAATATTTACACCTATAAAAATATTAGCTTAATTTCAAATGTACAAATTCAGAGAAGATACATACAGTCATAATACAGTCAAATGACATACTCGAAATTATCTAACATTATACCTTATAAGTACAGTATATCAACTTGTGTCCTTCAGTGTGTTAGTGAGATTAAGGACCTTGGTGTTGTCTTCGATAGTAAATTTACTTTTAATAACCACATAAATTGTATCACCTCAAAAGCTTTCTCTATGTTGGGTTTCGTTAGGAGAAATGCGTCTAAATTTTATGATCCCTATACTATTAAGCTACTTTATGTATCATTTGTAAGGTCTCACCTAGAATATGCAGTTTTTATTTGGAGACCGAGTAGTCAGCAAGCTGTCGCAAGAATTGAACGGGTGCAAAAAATTTTTCTGAAATTTGCACTTCGGTCTCTGCATTTTAGCGATCCCATACCATCATATCCTGCTCGTCTCATGCTCATAAGTCTCAAGTCGTTAGAAAGTCGTAGGTCTATACACTGCCTCTCCTTTACTCATAATATCATAACTGGTGCTATTGATTGTCCTTACTTGCTGGAAAGGATTCGATTTGATGTTCCCCAGCGTTCTCTGCGAAATTTCTACCTATTTTATGGTGACAATTTTAAAACTAATTACGCCAGTAATGCGCCCATTACTCGTGCTACACGTGAATTAAATTCTATTAATAATAATGTTGATCTTGATTTTTCCCTTTCAAGGGCTGCTTTTTTGAATATTTTGAATTCTGTCTTATAGTTAGTATATTATTTTAAGCTACTTTTGTTAATTTAAGTTCCTTTTGTTCGTAGTCTGTAAGAATTTGAATTCAAAGACGAAATAAATAAATAAATAAATAAATAATAATTGTATATAATAAGGATTTGGCGTTAACACTATAAAGCTCAGTTTTTGGCCGAGCTTCTACTACTATTTGAGGTGTATGTCCTTTATGTTATAATCCAAATGAAAGGACCTACAGTTTTATACTGATTCCGAACGGCAGATGAGAAACTTTTTTGTTGAGGGTTGTCATTGCTATCGCTATACTTATTTTTTTTTTTTTTTGTTTTCTGTTTAACAACATTTATAATAAAAACATTTCTTACATTAGTTAATAATTCTTAAAGACGATTTCGCAATTTGTCGCAAGGAAATGTGCAAAAGATCTGATTAAAAAAACAAAGATTTACTACGAGAGATATTGAGTAGATTCATCTTTGAATTAGTAAAAGTGGTGCAATTTTCTGTTTTTGTTTACTAAAATAATCAAAAGCAATTACAAATTGACTTCAAAGATTTGCCGCACACCCGGCTACTAGTTTAGGCTCGCTTGAAGACTTTCGACCCCTTTGTGAATGGCATCATTCATACTCGTATATAGAAAGCAAAATGCATGTTGTTAGTATTGGATGATGAGTATTGAGTACGTATGTACATGTTAGAGTAGAGTTTAAAATTTTAAAATTTTTACATAATAATCTACAATGATATACGTGTAATAATTTAGCGCTCACGTCATATAGCTACTTGTTTTGTCGAGCTTTTATATATATTTAGGTGTAGAGATGTGCAGATTTTTTAGTGAAGAACTGAATAACCCAGAACTTGGTCCAAAACGGTTATGATATGCTCTGTGAACCAGTCTTGAAACGAACATATTTTAGTGGCAAACAAAAGTCCTGGTATAATCTATAAATAGTCGTGAACTAGTCCTCATATCGTCTTGAACTTGGAACTTGTATACAGGCAAATATTATGGGGCTGAAAAAACGGTCAATTTCTATATATCATAAAACCTTTTAAAAATCAACAGGGCAGAAAATTTTTCTTAACACTTTCACCATAAATGTTAATACCAATGTTTACTCATTCAGCATACGTGCAACGCAATTATTTTGAAAGTTAAAAAAAGTCCAATTTATCAAGAACTAAGTCTAGTGTCAATAGTGG
The DNA here is from genome assembly GCA_963971545.1 of Philophylla caesio. Lineage (NCBI taxonomy): Eukaryota > Metazoa > Arthropoda > Insecta > Diptera > Tephritidae > Philophylla > Philophylla caesio. The sequence goes on along the minus strand of OZ020606.1, from coordinate 93,422,911 downwards.
GTAGCGTTTTGTTATTCAAAAAATTATCAAAACTAAATAAAACAGTAATAAATCAAAGAGAGATAAGAAAGTAATAAAACTATTAAGAATATATAATTTAAAGTGAATCGACGGTTGTGGCATGTGATAAAGACTAACTAATAAACTTATAAAATATTACTTAATTAACATTTCAACGAAAGTTAACCTACTTTTTAGTAACAAATTAAACAAAATAAATAAGCAAATTGCAGGCACGCGCCGGTAAGCAGTTAATACACTTGTACAATTATGTGGCTTCCCGGCTTAACCGAAAAAGTCACTAACAGCTGTTTTTGAGAAAACACGCCCAATATACTCGTATGTATGTATATAGCCACAATATTGAATATAAAAGTACTTATTTACATTCTTTTGAATGTCTCTTATGGTATATGCATATGAGAATGAACAAGTAAGTTTGTACTTCACTTTCGTAAATGGTTTTTTCCTCTGGCACTTGGGCGAAAAATGTGTAAAAAGTCAAACGCAGAACGGAGTAATGTTTACAGACAGTCGATAATTCATATGAGTGTTGCACGAACTGGTAATTAACACAAATGTGAACGCCAATAAATATCTTCAGCAAGTTTTAGTCAATAATTTATCTTTAAATAAGCTTGCTTCAATAAGTGTTATAACTAGAAAGATTATTTTAAGTTATTGAAAATATAGATTTTAAAACCTTTTAATTAAAGCTTAGACATTTTATTAAATATTACTTTTGAACATATGTACATATATGTATGTATATACATATGTAATACTTATATATTGGCAGTAACCTATCTGCGTAATGCTTCCAAATTCAACAATCAAATGGAGATAGTTTTAGTACAAATGTACGTTGTGCGCATGCGCAGGTTTTACATGCATTAGTATCTGTGAACATATGTGACAAACACATACAATCAAATTAAACATATCCGCAGGAGCACCTAGAAATACATTTTAAGGAAATTTTTTCTACTCTGGGGGGCTTATAACGTTTTTGGCGATGTTTGCTTATACTTCATTTCATAGCTAATTTGAAATCAAACACAGACGTTTTCATTTGCAGTTTTTTATAGATGAATTTTCAATTCATATGCAATTTTATAAATTTCCCTTTTTTCACTGAGTAAAAATTTAATCATTGACTATTCAACAAAAAAGAAAGCTGTTTTGAAACGATAAAAAAAATTTTGAGTTCGACAACTACTTTTTGGCTACGGCACTGGAATTTTTTTTTAAATTCAGGTGACCGTTTAACATACGATGACTTGGTTTTTCTATTAATTTTGTATATGTCTGTCCTGTACTGTTTGCTGACTGCACTTGTCGATACTGCCAATATACATATGTATAAGTATTATATATATGCTTTTGAACCAATTACTTTACTGACTTGACAAATATTCATTTTCAATTTTTTTTTATAAACTAACTTTTCATAGTATTTGGCTGGTAATATATAGATATATTAACATGGTGTGATTCATTTTTCTTTTACTTGATTTCTTCTTTTTGATACAAAAATGCAATTCATTCTAGAAACAACAACTACAAATTTTCACAAAAAATTAAAACATTTTCAAACAAAAATTTAGATTTTTAAAGAGGTAATTCGAGTTTTCTATTGCACGCAGTTTCAGTAGATAAAATGCATCGTTGATTTTTGGCAATTTTTTTTTATTGACGTTTTGGTTTATATGAATTTTGTTTTTTATTTAAAAAAAAAAAGCGATTGACAAACCTTGAGGTTTTCCCTTATATAATTATTATGCTTAAATGTGACATACATATATTGTTAAAACTTTTTAATTTTTTGCAAAAGTAAAAACTTCAACGTAATTCACACACAGCCGCTATTAAATTTAAACACACAAACATATCTTAAAGTGTTTTAGCACTTATTTTATTTGTTGCTTATTGGTCGAACAAAAGCATGCGAATCTATTCATAAACTTACGAAAATCGTAATTCAAAGCAGCTGAAGTTGGTTACATCTAAAATTAACTGCCTTTAACCGGTTGTAATGGCATAGCGAATTAATACGAAATATTATAAAAAGTGCAAACATGCGTTGGTAACTACCTCTAATTGAAGTGGATTATCTAAAATTGAAGGGTGCATAATCAGTGGATAAGCATGTGACTAAAGACTAATGAGGTAAAATTTGGGTGCTGTGTATTTTTTTCAAGTTGTGATTTTATCTACAAAAGAAAAATCCGGAAGCGACTATTGGTTTTTGACTTAGGAAAGTTTCATGAAACAATTTAAATGCAATTGGAAATACCACCTTGTAAGTACCCAACAGTTATCTTTAATACACCCGCATACCGATCCATAGCCTGCAATGACCTCTTAGAGATATATGTACAGCAAATATGTCTGCTTGAATTCTCGAGGAAGTAATTCCATGCAAACGCTGACAGCGTAAATATTGGCTTTTTATTAAGCACAGGCGGCTTCCTATTTTGGCCGAAAATTGCACACATTTTTGTGCTTATGCTTTGTTTTTCTTTTCTCCACAATCAACACAACAAGCAGCGTGTTTAATAACATTAAATGCTTTTGCGCATTGCCGCGTCGTCAAACGCACATAAAAAGCAAGGAACATACGACGGTAGCGATAGTCTCGCAATACTGTGTGAGTCACTCATACGCCGTGTCCGGCTATTTATAGACACTGTTGGCAAGATAACCAGATGGCGAGCGGCTAGATAGCTTTTAGTTAATATTTTTTTTTTTTCAGATAAATATTTTTTTTTTAACGGAATGAAACATGTTGTTTCAAACTTAATCTAGGCTATAATGATATCGTTAAGTCTGCTGCTGATGGTAATTAAAAATACTTGAAGTTTTAACTCTTTGACGACGAATGAAATTTAGTTTTCTACTTTAGTTGTATCAAGTAAATTTAAAGAAAATAATAAATTATTTGTATTCGAATCGTTATCTAAGTTTTGAAATGTGATTTTTACAATGCCAATTTAATTTTTGTATGTCCCTAAAAATTCGTCAACTAACTTCAAAGTAAATTTTTGATAAGATATAAAAAATAGAAAACTGCCGTTTAAATGGTACGAACAGGTTCAATTTAAGAGCGTGTCATACATGACCCCGGTTAAAATATATTTAAACAAGTTGATGATATGTTTTCAATAAAATTTTGAATGTATATGGGTCAATCTATACAAAATTTACACTGCAACTTTTTTCCGCTGGTAGTTTCCGAGATATATATTTCTTTAACTTTAAGCTTGCTAAAAAATGACTTTTTTCGCGCAAGAAAGCATTTTATTAAAAAAAAACCTAACCATCGTACCAGATATGAATTTTTCTTGGCTTTCATATGAGGATTACGAAAAGTCAATATAATTATTTTTTAATCAAAAAATTGGATTTAAAAAAAAATAATAACAAATAAAATTTTTTTTGTCAGATTTAGTAATGATTTTTTAAAATTTTTTTCCTGGAAACTGTCCTTCAAATACTTAAGTAAAACCAGTAAAAATTTCAAAATATGCAGTTTAACACTACGCTGTAATTTAATTTTGAATTCATTCGGCACTACATAAAAGACAATTTCTGAATTTTCTTATTAGTCCGGTCAAATTAGACATGGAAATAGTGATTAAATAATAAAAATTTCGACAGAGCTAAATTTTTGTCTACACCTTGCGTTTACCATTAGAAACAAAGTGTCAAAAGTTCCCATCGATTCCATGTGTGCTAAAAAACTTATTCGGTGCGAAAGGTCAAAATTTTAGGTTTTTTGGGTTTTTCTCGAAACGGTAAATTTTATCAAAGTTGTAGATCTCTATAAAAATGTTCCTAATGATTTTTTCTCTAAGAATCACCAATCCTGAGATATCGCTCTTGTAAGAGTTACGTTCAACATCATATGCACATATGTAAATGCCACGTATATACATACATATTCAGGAACTTAAGCAAGCTAAAATGGCTATTTGTGTCTCGTTTATGTATAGGCTATACTATTCTGAAAAAATATACACTTTAAAGATAGTCAGTCCCTAACAGATTACCTCTACCCGCATGGCCTTGAGTAACATCTGGCTATTCTATTGTCCATGTGGTGCCGTTCATGTACGTTCAGTTCGAGTGAATATATGTACGTATTTATTACAAGCGGCTACTATTATAGTTTGTGCTGATCAATATTTTAAACAACATGTTACAATTTTGATTTATTTGAAATAAACTTTTGACTGAAAATGATACTGTTATGGTTAGTCGTAGAATGCCTACTTTAATCGATACAAGTGCCGCGATGTAGGAAGTATTCAAATTCATAGAAAGTAGTGATGACTACCAGTTTACAAACATTTTTACATTCATCCAACGTAAACGACACCACACGGGCAATAGATTAGCCAGATGTTATTCAAGGCCATGCGGATAGAGGTCATTCGGTAAGGGGCTGACTGCCTTTTAAGTGTATATTGGTCTGAAGTATTTTTTTGATAAAATTTACCGTTTCGAGAAAAACCCAAAAAGTCGTAAATTTTGACATTCGACGCCGAATAAGTTTTTAGCACATGGGGACTTTTGACACTTTATTTTTAATGATGTACCCAAGGTCTAGACTAAAATTTAACTCTCTCGCAATTTTTGTTATTTCAATTGTCTAAATTGACTGGACTAAATATAGCATTTTAACTATAATGAAGCAAATTTTAGCTTATTTTGTGATAATAACTAATTAAACAGCTTTTCAAACTTAATACAAACAAAATTTAATTTTACAAAATTTTAGTACGTTAAATCCACTTTCAAGTGCGTTCCAAGATTCGTTCATTTTTTAGAACTTCTTTTGAGCACTTTATTTCAAATATTCAGTAACGCGTTTTCATTCTGTATTTAGTGACAGGGCATGAGAATCAATAAAAATCATTAATAAAACTACAACCAACCACTAATAGTCAAATTTCTGAGTTCCCAAATTTTTACTATTAATAGAAAGAAGAATTTCAAGAGAATTTAATATCCATCCTTCTTCAAAATCTTAGCCAACAAATTTTAGAAATTTGTTTTTGAATGAAAAATTTAAATTTTTATTGAAAGAACAACTCTAAAGCAGAGTTAATTACATTTAATTTTTGCCAGGACCGACATGATAAAAGTGCTTTTTTAAATTCTCCTGGCATTTGTTTTCTATGTCTATGCCATAAGCTTAAATAATACTTATGAGGTTTTAAAAAGAAAGCAAAACTCAAAAAGCGTGTTTCCTAATTTAAGCTCAGCATTCTCTTTTAGGTACATATTTTATTTACTTTTGATAATAAATTAAATGCATCTTTGCATTCATTTCTTTCCATACAATGCTTTCCAAAACACACTAAATGATAAGTTAAAGCATTCAAAGAGAGATAACTCGTTATTTTTTGTGATAAGGGCAATGCAAATGAACAAAATGAACAGCATAAAAACAATAACTGTTGACTTCGCATATTCCAATTAATTACTTATAAACGTTGTTGTTCTCAAAATGCGGAATTAAAACACCCACATGTTGTGACTCACGCCCTTGAGCTAGATAAAATAAAAAATTTGCGAAGTAAAAAAATGACAAAAAAAATTAAATGAATGCACGATGTAGATTTATATTTGTTTATGCGAATTTACGTACGCCGGTCTGCATGCAAATTTGCGAAGTAAAAAAATGACAAAAAAAATTAAATGAATGCACGATGTAGATTTATATTTGTTTATGCGAATTTACGTACGCCGGTCTGCATGCCATCTATACAATGGTATTGAATTATTAATTTCGTCTATTCGCAAAATTCGCAATTAATTTGATTTGTATGCAAAGGTAACATTTTACGAATGGAAAATAAATTTAAAAAAATAAAGGCTGCACTTCAAAAACCATTCATAACAAGCTTTGGCGCAATTAAAATATTTTTCTGTATTATGAATGAAAATAACTGGAGTGACTTGTCATTTGAATTCCAAAATAAGTACTTAAATAAGGTCAAGTACTTGCTTAGATGTGAATAAATACTAGAATATACCTACTATTTAAAACCAATTTCAAGTACATTGTTGCATACATATGTTAGTATAAACAAATTTGATATTACTTTTCAAATAAAGAATAAGACAGCAAACGAATATTTGAAATTCAACGCAAGCGCTATAAGGTATAACCAACGGCTTAAATAATTTACCCAAGTAGTGTTAGCATTTTGATATACTTAAGTATGTATGTACTTAAGCAAAAAGCCCGAGGTATTATTTCTGCCTATTCTAAACTCTGAAGGAAGCCAAAGAAAAGCGATCGAGAGTTTGTAGGGGAAAGTGGGAGAAAAACTGTCTATCTATAAAGAGAATAATCTCTTCGATGACTTTCTTTATTTGGGCTAAGTCATAAGCATCGATAATCACTTATGGTTTGAAATCCAATGTTAAATAATGCAGCTGCTCCATCACTAGTTATCAATATGGTACTCAATGTTATTAATTCAACCAATGAATTATTTGCAATATTCCAAGGAGTTAACCTGGTTATTTACTTTCCATTTTATTTTTTAACACAGGTATTTAACGCAACTGCAAAACACTTGAAGCAAGCTACTGTTGAGTGGAAAGCCCGCTGTTTGCGTCTCTTTAGACAAACGATTTGATGTAAGTCCGACAGGGACTTAAGGGATTAAAAGGTATGCAAGTATGTCACGCGGGCTATCTGAACATATTTTTTCCGCAAAGAAATATAAATATTAAAATATTAAGTGCCAACTACTTAAAAAAAATATTAAATTGGCAACTGAGCTGTATCCACCAGTATAATAAATTCGAGAGCGATATATATGTGACATTTAGTATAAATATTTAATTTTTTTAACAAAGAATATTTGAAAATTGGGTTATCAAATCAAAGTATCTACATTTACAAAAGAATATAAAGAATTAAATACGTTTGTTCGTCGAAATCGACTTGTTCCTTTTTATTGTTTGTTTGCCATAAACTCGATCTACATACTTCGCGACGTGAAAGAACTTGGTTCAGGAAATATTGAGACGTTCAAATGGATTACTGAACTTTAAAAGCCTTCCCAGCTTCTGTATGGGCAATAAACCTTTTTATTCGTCTTTTTAAACTTTGAAATTTAAGGCTTTCTCTGGGTTGGAAAGACCAAGCGGTAAAATATTTTGGGTTCACTTTGTGTTTAATTGGCGCCAGTTAGCGAAAGATAGAGAAAACTGACGTACTATGTTGACGTCGGCTTAAATCGCTTAGTCGGTTACCGTGCCAATTAAGTAGTAAAGTAAAAAATATTTTCGAATAAATCGAAATAAGTTCTTCCAAATAAATACATATTTCTTGAACAAATACGAATAATTCCCTTAAGAAATAAAATTATGCCAACAATTTTTTGCATAATCTTGTTTCAAAACTTGGTGTTTGATAAACTCGCGAACGAAAAGCTGAATAAGTTCTCAGTTTTACAACGTTTAGTGTAATATGAAAAACCATTTAAAGGCCATTTAACAATAAAATAATTTATCTAACTACCGATACTAAGTGAAAGTAGTGCCATTGTTTAACTTACATTTTTTACTTTAACTAAATTTTGCATCTAATAGGCTGGAATACATTCACAATCCACTTTTCAATTTTAATTCAAAAATACTTCAATCTAGTACATATGTATATATGTAACTGAAATGTTTTTTTTTTCATCACTTAAATTCACACACTTGCACTTGCTATCGTGACATTTGCCGGACTGCTACTGAATTGTGAGCTATAGAACAAACAGATAAAGGACGACACGAAAAAGTACAAAACTTGCATGACAACTGTCTGACGATAATTATGCGGCAGGGGATGCCAAATTAACTACGACCAACCACAATCAACGCACAACAGTTAAACGTTCATTTGGAGTGTTCTATTTCCTCAGCTACGAATTTCTATTTTTTGTTTTTGCTGGCAATTTAGTATTTTTCCTCTGCGCTACAAACCATATTTTTTGGAAAGTAAAAAGTAAAAATCATATTGGAGGTTGGAGTTGTTACATAGTGGCAGTTGGCGGGTGCTGCGTGTTGCTCCTCTCAGAAATATTGAATTATTGCGCGCTTTTAGCTTTGCTCCGTCCAAGTGGGTGTGAGCGTCAACGATTCGTGATGATTATCTTTAGATACTCTAGTCATTGGCGTTTTTAGAATAAGGAAGAATGTACAAATAATAGAGGATTATCGCTAGGAAAGAGCAAGACGAAGGAGTGACATTTGTGTAGCACACACGCAGTTCCCTAGATAATTTGTTGAGGCGCCTTAAATGAAAATGAAAATGAAACTAGGTCATACAAAATACAAAATACACACATCGTTTGCTGTGAGAAATGTGAGTCCAGACGTATACCTTTCGACTTCATTTCCTGAATACAAATGCATTTTAGAAGAAATTTAAGTTTCATATTTGAAGTGATAAATCATATGCTGAGTGGATGATAAAATAAAATTATCTTTCCAAAATTCTTTTTTGCGAAAACAACTTCTTAGCGCCTTCAATTTTAACACAACATAGATTTGAAGTGGTTACTAATAAATGGTGATTTTTGACAGTATTTTTACTGACGGTCTTTCGCAACATTTTTAAAATGTTCGAGATTTTTTTCATATGGTAGAAATTACAAAGGAACATCAGTACAAAAACAAAGGGGAACTCTAAAAAATTATAAAAAAATTAAACTTCGTTGAAAGCTATTTAATTTTTTTTTTTTTTAATTTTAAAGGTTTATAAGGATTTTGTCAAAGAATGTAGTGTATTAGAAATAATGGAGAAATATTAGAAATTCCACAAGAGGAAGCAAATTAGTCAAAATACACGCAAAATCTTGGTTTCATATACCTAATTACGATTAGCGAACATTTCATAGCACAACAACATGCTACTGCATTTTAAAATTGTCTTCCTTTGTTTACGTACACACATATCTAACATACATAAAAAATGATCAACACTTTCATTTTGGCACAGTTCATTTGGCTGTTGTGCAACGTTAGGCATCACGTACTCGTATTGCCACAATTCTTATGTAAACTTGTTGCAGTGTACATGCACATATACATATGTATGTATGTAAGTTTGTTTGAGTAGACGCCACCAAATTGTAGAAAACATTCCCATTACGCCGACATATTATTACCTAAGCTTTTTGGCAATTTGTCAAGAGGAAAAAGTGCAACAATGTAATGCAAGAGTTTGCATACAAATATACAAGCAGACATTCAGATGAGAATGCAGATGTTTCTAGTAGATATTTTGTAGAGAAATTATTTACATAATAAATGGAAAATTTCGCGTTGATAAATTACATTATCGATTTGACATTAAGTTGTTTGTGAAAGTATAAAAGGCAAATGACAAGTACAATGATGATACTCGTAAATATACACTCCTTTGCATACAACTGTGTGTATACATATACGAGTATGTATGTATGTATATATACAAATGTATTTACATCTATTTAAGAATGGAAAAAAATAGAGAAACTCTGATAATTTTGAGAGGCATCGATAAAACAAGTCAATTTCTTACTTTTTCTATTTCTTATTTTTTTTTATAAATAAATAAACAAGTTTCATTTTATTTGTGGCTAATAGTTTGTGACAGGCCGCGCAGTCACGTGAAACCTTTGAAGTGTACACAAATCGCATGTCATCTGGCAATTGTAGAGAGAAACCAATATTAGAAATGTAACATACAAATAATAATTTATGTAATAAATATGGAATAGCTTATTCTTCAAATGTTTTTATTTTTGTTGTTTTCGAACTGTTTAATTTCACTATTTTATTTTTAAATGAGCTAAAGGGCAATTTTTGTTGGAAAAATTAGAAAGAAAAAAAACAACAACACAATTTTTTTTGGTAATGGTGTGAAACTCACAACAAACAAGTATAGTATATTATTTGTATAATTGGCCTAATAAAGTAAGCGAAACTATTAATTTGCTTGCGAGCATTTTGTAGAGCCTCCCAATTGATCCATACAAGATATTACTATAAAAGAGAAAATTAGTTTAAGAAAGTTTTAATACAGTCTAAAGATTTCTGTGTTATACCGATTACATCACGGGTCTTTTAATCGAAACCTTCATTTTCGAGGTGATTAAGTAATTGTCCAAATCAACTCAAATACAAATTGAAGTTTGATGTTTTTATCGAATTAAATTGCATGTTATAGGCTGAAAAATAAATTGCGCAATCTCTAAATAACTATTTTATAGACAGTATTGTTGAAATTAGATCTGGTAATAATGGATTTTCTTTAACATCGCATTGCGCTCATAACTTTAGATTCCAAGAAATCACAACCGACGAAGTGATTGAAATTGTCAGCGGTTTCAAAAAAAAATAGGTGGAAAAAAAAGCTATCAGAAGAAGTAATAAAAGACTCAATAACATAACTATAATAAGCAACTCATGAATTAAAATTTAAGGAATGGTACAGTTCCTGACCACCAGAAAATGTCAAATGAGGAAAAATACTATAAACCGTTGTAAAGAATCAACAAGTAAATTTCCTAGAAGCGAACAATACTATACTGATGCCACAACAGTCTGGATTCAGGGAAAAACACTCCTGTGAGACTGTTTTAAATTTGGTGATAGCTCGTTGGAAAGAAGAACTAAGCAAAAGCAAATACATAATAGCCGTTTTTCTAGATCTCAAACGTGTCTTTGAGACTATATACCAAGAGTTACTTTTGCAGAAGTTAAATAAAATAGGAATACATGATGTAGAGCTAAAGTGGTTTGAAAGTCTTATAACAAATCGTACCCAAAAGACTATGATTGCATCGTCGTTATCGGAAAAAAGAAGTATAACGGTTGGTCTGCCTCAAGGTTCAGTTCTGGCACCGATACTGTTTGATATATGTATATATAAATGATATCTCGACCTGTTTTAAGTACAGCGACATTAATCTTTTTGCTGATAATACGTTAATCATGATCAGTGGCGACAATATTCCCGATATTATGTCAAAACTACAACATGATTTAAATGAGATTTATAATTGGCTATGTGAAAACAAGCTTAAATTAAATGTTAATAAAACCAAGTATATGGTCATATCTAGAAGAAATCGTGATATGGGCGAGCTTAGTCACATTAATATAAACCATCAAAAAATTGAAAAAGTACAAATATTTCAAAGCTGCAACCATACGGTGAACAAAACAGCAAAAAAAAAATGTTCTTTATGCGACGTACTTGCAAACTCTTGAAAATAAAATATAATATTATGGTTTATAGATCCACCATCATTTTTTCATAATGAATGATAGCCATATTTATAAACTGCAGAAACAGCAAAATGAAGCAATGAGATTTATTCTTCGGAGACGATATGACACACCAATCCGAGATATGCTATCAGCCCTTAATTGGCTAAGTGTTAAACAGCAGCATTTTTATTACACAATGAAATTTGTCAAAAATATTATAGATAATAATTTACCAGATTACCTAAACATTAACTTAAAGTATGGCGTTAATATACACAATAAAGATACTCGTAAAAAATGATTTCAGGGTACCTATGCTAAAAAGTGAATCTGACAAATGTAAACTATACTACAAAGGTCTTAAATGTTATAATGAGTTACCAAATAATGTAAAGCAATGTACGACCATTACAGAGTTTAAAAGCAAATAATTTGAATATTGTAAATCTATCCCTATATAATGTAATGTACATACATATGCCCGTACTTATATTATAACATCTATTATAAAATCTGTTTTCCGTTTACTATAGTTCCGTATTTTAAATTTCAATTGCATTAACGAATGATCAATAAAATGACCTTATTAGACTTAAGATATCTATTATTAAGTAATTAGATTAAGTCTACCACTATTGTAAAGAATTAGGCTCTGAAGAGCTTTAAGAAATAAATAATAACAATAATAATAAACGGAATAGATGCCTAAACGCATTGGAGAACACATTTTTTTTTTTAATTTTTAATCAAACAATATTTTTTTTACAAAAGCCAGTTGGTATAATGAGAAATATAAAAGAAAATCAATATAAAAACTTTCTTATTCCCAAAAGTCTGTAATTCTGCTTTTTTTTTAATAAACAACAATAAATCTTTTTGTTTGTCAGAAGCTTTAAATGTTCCAAGAAATTTTTTCTGTATAATTCAATTAAAAAAAAAACCGTAAATTCACAACCTCTTAATTTCAAAATATTATTTTTATTTTGATGTAATATTTACAAATATTACTTTGTTAGGGCAAGCCCTTGATTCATGGAACAAACCTACCACTCGTAGTTCTTTTTAATCAGAAAGTGGCTCGTCAGTGTACATTTTTTTTTCAGTACCATAGTTCACTTCGCTGCTTAAGTTAATGAAGTTATAAAAAATTGTTAATTCTATTAGTTCATAAACGGCGATAGTGTTGTATGATAAATTTGATAAATTTATTTCTAACCATTTTTATGTATCGATCTTTTTATTTCAATTCAAATTATTAAGAGCTTGAACAAAGAAACAACAACGGAAGCAGTATGACCGTAAATATTAATATAATTATTATTGTTCGTACATGTTTATTTGTGACCTTAACACTTAGATTATTCATGATTTAATTTGTGTTAAGTAAACGCAACTGTTTTGCTAATAAATAAAGAATAATAAATAAAAGCAAACTCTGCACATACTGTGAGAATTGCTTAGCTGATTCAATATCCCAGTAGTAATTCGGACTCATTCTAGGTCAGTCTTTGCGTAGTTCCTATTTTTAACGGTCCTAGTTAGTTTTTCGTCAGCAAATTATTTGAAATTGTCAATTTTATATTGAGCGTAAAAACATAAGTTCTATTTTGGTTAGTGTTCCTATATTCCGGCTTTGAAATAGTCGAAGGTGGACATTTTAATGTGTAATTTTATTGCAAGAATGCATTTACAATCTCGTTTAAGCTTGTTTAAAAAATAAATTTTCCCACACTTTGAAACTTGTCGGCAATTGGTTTTGTCTATTTATAGCTCGTTTTTTTAAGCACTAGTTCTTTTCGGCACATGCGCCTTCTATTTCTGCAGGGATGGAAAACAAAATTTGTAGAGACCAAGTGCGTTGCACAGCATGGTACCAAAAATGAAAGGAAAGCAATCAATTAATAAACTGAAATATGTATAAGGCACAAACATATGGTGTGAAACAAAAGATTTCAGCTAAAAACTGAAAATAAAAGTTTTTTTTTAAATTTTTTCTTTTTACTTCCGACAATTATTAAGATATATAAACCATTATTTCTAGTTTTATTGCTACTGCTTTGAACAGGAAGGTAAGTGATGTTTTTTGGAAAGAATTTCCGTCATCCCTTGTTAAATTTTGTTTGGTGACAAACCGGTTTCGCTTTATACCATCTACAGAGTTCATTTCGTTTTCTTTATATTAATCTATTTATATATATGTTTGTAGTTGTAAGTAATGAAATGTTTTCTCTTAAATGCCATATAAGACTTAATTAAGTAATAAACTGCAGTTGTGGAATTTTTCATTTTCACTCCTCTACTAAGAACCACAAATTATGGGTGAAATTGAGATTCTCATTGGGCTTATTACACTTACTTCTTTGCGCATGGGTATTACTTTATATACTATATGAGAAAAATATTTTCTTTTTAAGCAATTATAGCGATTTCACCATTTTGGATTTTCGCGCCTAGATAATGACGGTATTCGCGCGCTGGTTTCGTCGAAAGAGAATTGAATTGAACAAATTGGTATTCCTTGTCATACAAATGAATGGCACCTTTTTATTGATAGCACAACAAAAAGTCTAAGGGCCGTTTGCACCATCTCTGTTTAAGCGCTTAATCGGAACTAAAGCGCTGGTTAAGACCATCCGTAAGCGCTGAATTATAAGCTGAATTGTAGCTGACCGCCGGTAATTTTAACCGAAGATGGTGCAAACGGCCCTAAAAGCTGTTTTACTACACGGCACATTCCGTATACCTCAAAGAAAATTACGAAATTATTTAAATGCTATTAACGGCAATTAAATGTATGGAATATAAGTGGAAAGTTATTGGAGACTTCAATATGGTGTGTTTTTTGACTGGAATGCAAGGTTGGTATACTAAATACTCCTGTTATCTTTGCCTGTGGGATAGTAGGAATGATGCTGCTCACATCCGCCAAAAACTTTGGGCGGTTCGTACCGATTACGAAGTGGGAAAATGCAATATTAAATGGGAAGCAATTGTCGATCTTAAAACTATATTAATGCCGTCATTGCAATTTAAATTGGGTATTTTTAAACAATTTGTAAAAGCTCTTAATCATCAGTCCGACGCTTTTAAATATTTGAAGAATTTTTTTCAAAAGCATTCAGAGGCGAAAATAAAAGCTGGAAATGAAAGGCCATCAAATAAAAAAAGTATGTGATATTTTCCCAAAGTTACTTAGGAATGAGGAGAAACAAGATTGGAACAGTTTTAAGGCAGTAGTGCACGGTTTCCTTACAAACCATAGGGCTGACAATTATGACGATCTCATCACTGACATGATTACGAATTTCTCCATTATCGGATGTAGAATGTCTCTAAAGATGCACATGTTACATTCTCGTTTAGTTAAATTTAAAGCTTATTCGGAAGAACAAGGAGAACGCTTCCATCAAGATATAATAGAATTTGAGAGACGTTGCCAAGGCCAGTATACTGAAAGCATGATGGTGGACTATATTTGGGAATTAATAAGAGAAACTACTACGGAACATGACAGGAAAAGTAAAACAGTTCATTTGTAAACATTAAAAGTCTATTTTTAAATGTCTATTGTAAGAATGAATCCTAAATGGATGATCGGCATCTTTTAATAAATAAAAAAATAAATTAAAAATTTTTGTGTATTTTTAGTGAGTTGAATTTATCCAAAGCAACAGAATTAAGGTACTGTATGTATAACCCGCATGTTAAAAAGCTGTAGACCGGTGTAATCTGTGTATGTATGTACATACATATGTAGTGTAGAAAATTCCTATCTGTTTCTTTCGCATTCACATACAAAAGTTTCCTACCAAAAGCAAATGAATGCTGAGCACTTTTCTGCATTATTTTATGATAAACTTTCCGCCAATCTTTGTTGTATTCGTATGACTGACAGGAAAATTTTCTAAAAAATCATTTGAGCATTACTAAATTAATTATCGCCTATCAAATTAATTTAAACAGTCACGTCTCCACACACTTTGTATATACATATGTATGTATGAATGTATGTACCTACACATTAAGCAATAAAATTGAATAAGAAAACAACGAAAGTAATTGTTTAAAGTATTTACTAAGCAATTTTTCACATGTGGCATTAAATAGGTGACTGAATTACAATTGGAATTTTTCATTGCAATTTCAATTTGTTTGTAAAAATAATTTACAGCTTTCTGCCGAATAAGATGTATTTTTTTTGTCGTAGAGGTCCATTGAGATATCGCTGATGCTTTATTTATAGATTTAATGGCTGCGGTAAAAAAAAAACGCATATTTGTTAACTCCAGTTAGTAAAATTGGAAGGTCGCTTTGTTATTTATAGTTCATAGGGAGTTTATGGATTTGTTGAGTTTTAAGTTATTTTTAAAAATGTACAGTCGATCTCCTTTTAACGTGGTTCTTTTTAACGCGGATTTTTTTAACGTTTTACGCGCTTTTACTTTTTAAACGCGGTTCTGATTTGGTCCTTTTGTTTTATTTTTAAAGCGTTTTGCAAGCGCTATAAATGAACGTTTAGCGAAATTTTTTTAAGATTTTTAAAATGCTATAGAGTGCTACCGAGATTCATGTAAAAACCTGCAGAAAGAGGAACCTCAGCGCTTATTAACAGATTATTTTAAGAACTGAAATATTGATTTATTCGTCGTTTAATATAATTTATGTGATCTCAATATGATTTTTTGTCAGAATTCTTTAAAACAAAGGGTTTTTAATATTTATCAAATATATTTAATACATTTTTTTTACTTACCCAAAAATGGGTTGTGGTTGGAAACTTGGTTATTAAAAAGGTTATTAAAAAGAGATCGACTGTATTTAATTTTTAGAGAAAATACTTTTCTTCAAATATACATGTTTTAATTGAAAATTTTAGCAAGAGGATAACTCTGGCAAGCTTTCTACCAATGTGTGGAGGGAACACTTTTAATTCCTCTTGAATGGCACCTCGCGTTTCGCGTTTGAAGAAGAGGACATTGGTCTGACAGAAGATTATAAAATTTATCATCTTTCCATTATTTACAAGATCCTATCGACAATATTGTGTATAAGAATAAATCCAATAATGAAGGAACTAATCAGCCCATATCTATATAGCTACCAAACGCACAATTTATCAGATATTCAGGACAGGCTAAAATCCGAAAAATACCCCAAAGCAACGAATCTACACACAAACACCATATTTTTGTCGAACTTGAAAGAATCTTCATACAAATTAAAATAATATCTCTCCCTAGAAAGCGTGAAAAATGATAAGTTCGCAACCGGCGAGATATTTTCGTCTCCGTATAAAATAAGGCGTCGGTCATGTGCACTTTGATCTCTTGATACACACATGAGCTATAGCCGATGAACGCACTGAGTAAACTTAGTTGGGGTAACAAAATCGCATTTGTGCAAAATTAACTTGTGTTTTCTATTATCTTAGCTCGTCATAAATCTAGACACGCGTTAACCAAATAATAGCTCATTACTAATTTGATTAGTTATACTTAAAATGCCAACCGAAGGCGAACAAAACACAAAAAATTCTCTACCGAATACAACTCAGCGGGAAACGCAATAAATCGGTCAATCGACCTACACCAACACACACATACGTATAGACACACAAAGCTTGACAAACGAGCTATGCACAACAAAACACTTATTGGGTAATTACATTAGGGGTATTCGGTATTTGTTGCATTCGTAGTAATATTAATTATTTTTACAACGATTTCGGAATTACACAAGTAAATCTCGAACACACACTTTTGTAATATCTGTCTTCGTGTCACTGAAAAATTACCCGAATGTGCCACGAAACAAATAAACAAAAAACGAAAATATTAGATTTTATTACTAATAATTGTATAAATCAAATTGCTAAGATAAACGATAAACTTTAATACACACAAATAAACATCTATTTATTCGACTAACGTATCTGTAGATGATTCGACGATTCATCTTTTTTGTTGTGATCGGCTGAGAGAAATTCACAAAAGAAAAACTACATTTACAGCAGGGTCCACCCATCGTATATGCTTGCACTTTTCTATCTGAAGTGGAACGTATATTTTATTGTTGGATTTTTACTACATTTACTATAAAAACCACAGAGACCACGAATACAAAATACAATGGCAAATACAACAGATCCCGAATATCCCTATTATTTCTCATACCAAATGCTTTAAAGTATTTTGTTTTTTGTTTTTTGTTTTTCAACTCTCAATCATTCTTTGTATTAATGTGTCGGTGGAAAAGGCACAAAGTACAAAGGTCGAAACTTAAAAGCACGCAACAAAAGTAACTGCAAATATTACAAATTAAACACTTAATAGGTACAAGGTGTATTTTTTGATTTTTAAATTGTCCAATCGGTAAAGGAAAGGGGAGAGTATAGGCGGGTTAAGGAAGAAGTACGTGAAAGTAAGTAGGCAACTAAATGACAGCACCGAACAGTTGAATGACAATAAGGTAGGGCGTGTGGTTTTTGAAAGTGCTGATAAAAGCTCTTCAAATTTTTTATAACTAGAAAGCTTGGAGGGGGAAACGCTCTTTCTACAAGTATAAACATGTAGTATGTATGGTATGTATATAAACAAACAATAAAGCATATACTAAATATGTGTATCGAATGAAAGCGATGATAGCAGCACATTCACTTTCATGGTCACTCAAATTTTAAATTAAAGCGACTGTTGCGTGCTTTTAGGCGCATTTTACTTCGGTTGTAGTTAAGTATTCATAATGTTCGGTATATAAATTGTTTATATAGATAAATTCAGTAGTTGAAGAGGTCAAAACAAAGATACACTGACCGTCAGTGAATATGGTTCGCCTAATTTCTCGTAATTACAGACCCAGAGCAGTAATTATTTGATAATGAAACTTTTCAAAAGCTTTTCATAATAACTATGACAAAGAAAAATCTATCTGGCGGGACCATTTCGAAATTAAGTCTTTTCCTTTTGAAATGTAAAGTAAAAATTCGACTTTAGCGCCACTGAACGCATGCAGTATTCATTTATGTACATGGCATGCATTTTTTTAATTTCCACAGAATCGAGCCACATACGAGTACACAGATTTTTTGACTATTTTGGATACTGATTTACTTTTGAAAAAAGTATTTCTTTTATATACATACATATATGATTCATTTATCATTGAAGTTTTTCTCTTCAAAACACGAACATTCACTTATTTCGATTCCGGCGCCATCTAGCGAGCATTGTATGGTATGAAAAATTATTCGCAAATAAAACAAGTATTCTAAAATGTAATTAGGTCATTATTGCGGGTAATCACTGTACTAGATGAACTCATTTCAACCATATTTATTATTTACATTATGATGTAAAAAATTAGTTTTCCCTAATCAATTGCTTATTGGACACTTGGACACGAGCTTGGTGACAACGTTGCGTATTCGTAATAAACTGTTGACATAGTATGTGTTACTTGACACTAATGATGATTGAATTCGCTAGTTGTTTCGTTGATGTATGCATCTACATTGTATTGTTCAATATATTCTATGACATCAAAGTACTTTGTGTACTGTCGAAACGCTAAAGTTCTGTGTTTCCAATTCTTGTAAAAGGGTTTCAAATAAGGGTTGTCGAGGTTTTGTTGCGACTCTGTTTTTATTTTGAATATTTTGGAGACCAATTCTGATTTTCGGCCCGAAATCCTTTCAGAACCGCCTTTTATGTTACACGCGAAAAATGATAATTTATTTTGCTTTTATTAATATTTGATTATTAATGTCATTTAGTTGAAATAAAACAAAGAGATTTCGCTTACGTATATAATGGCAAGTTTCAATTTTTTTAGAGAGTAAGAGACATTTCATATTCGTTTTTTTTTTAATGTAATACAACAATGTAAAGTTTAACTGGCTAAAAATTGCCGTTGATATTTATAAATTTTTTTGTACATACATATGTATACTTGTACATAAGTTAAAAACGAATGCTCGAGTATTTTTATAGAAAAAAAACCATGGAGGGACTTGCAATTTTCACTTTGTTATACTTAAATTATATTATTTCAAAAGGTTCGATCTTTTGTCAAAAACCTTTAAAGTTAATTTAATTTGTACAAACATTGAAACTTCAGTTTAGTTATATAGTTTGCGATAGATACTAAACTGAGAAATATAAGAAAATAAATAAAAGAAATATTTAAAGTTAAAACATGCCAAATTCCGGATGTCTCAATGTCAAATATAAATGTTAATAGTTTTAGATAAAATTGTGTGATATCGAAAGGAAAAGCGAACATTATAAATGATAAATAAAGAATTCAATGAATATATCGAATTCCAAAGTTTCACACTTTGCCGCTTCTTCCATTTGTTTTGCCGCTTCTTCCATGGTCCAATGTTTTTGAACTTCGAGAATTTCTATGCAAATACCATTTTATACATATCTGCATATATGAATGAATGTATGCTTATGCAGACACTAGTCAACAAATCCCTACAAAAAATGTCCACTATTGGTTTTTGCGGTCATTAAGAGACGACAACTGAAGAAGGGCATTAAAAAATCAATTACATTTATGAAACTACGCAGTTATCCAAATCATTACCAGAGCACACGGCTGTGGTCTGGATCTAAGTGTTTTCTGATGAAATAAAGTCGACTGGACATTAAGATTTTTATATGCAATAATTCGCATCTATACATTTTCTCAAATGCTTCAAATGCATAGTCAAAAAAGTTTCCAATCACGCTTCATGACTGGTCTTCTGTTTTATTTTTATTGTAAGTATGTACCGTATGTATGTTTGTAAAAGTATACATTGTTGTAAATTATTATAATATTTAGAATACGGCCAATCCGGAGACACGATATTAAACAAACAATAACTTTTAGCGAGTGTGGCTAAGTTCAAGTGTCATTCGAAGAATTTGATAAGTGTTTCACTTGATCACTTGAATCAACAAATGTGCACACATAAATACATATGCACAAACGTATGTTTTAAAAAAAATAAAGTAATTTAATTTAATTAAAAAAACCGATATTTTCGCCTTAAGTTTATCGCATTTTCAGTTATTTCATACTTGTTAGAGAGAATTAAATAGCCTTTATACATACATATGTACTTTAAATTTTGGTTCAGGGGAAATGTTTACGTAACAATGTAGTGGTTCAGAATCCTCAAAAATGTTTATTTAAAAAATTATGTAAAAAAAAAACCGTACTTGTTCTAGCTGTAAAAGTTATAGCAGCTTCTTATTCCTTAAGTTATCAGATTTTCTCATAAGACTTTTATCTAAACTAAGCAAAATTGACATGGGCCGAATTCGACCTAAAGAAGACATCCACTCTTCTGGCGAAGGGTAGGCCTAAGGTTGCGAGACTCGTGGCACTTCTCATAGGGCACTGGCCGATAGGTGTCCACGCAAGAAGACTTGGCATTGCCCAGACAGTTGAGGCCCTTCTGTGCAGATGTCCAGCTCTAATGAGGAAGCGTAAGCCCAGTCTGAGGGCGTTTGAGTACAATTATCTGCAAGACTTTGGCAGTCAGAACCTCAACAATATTCTGAAGTTCATCAACTGTGCTAGTTGGCACTCAGCTGCTAATTGGTCGTTGAGTTCCATCGCCGCCATTCAAACCTTACCTAACCTACTTCTAAAATTGACTGTTGATAGAACTCACGTGAACATTTCAAACACTTAATTGAGTTAATAGGATGTATACGTACGTGCTCATATTTGCACTCTTGTTTGCCAAAGTTAAATAAAGGCACGGTTTATAAAATTTGTCAAAACAAACACATAACGAACTATGCATGAACGTATAGTACATATGTATGTATGTGCATATGATAATTACTTGTTATACTAATTGTGTGGCGAACAAATAAACAAACTTTGACATAATATAGTAAAAACTTACTTTTTGTGAAATAAAATTACTAGCGATAAGGAGAATGGTATTTTTAGTTATACTCCACCCGATAGTATTGAGGCTTTCAGAGATGAATCGAAACTAAAACGCAGAGCTGATGAAAGATGTTTCTCAAATAATATTGCTTTATTTCGTGAATCAGCTTCCAGGCTCAGAACTCTGCTAATAGGAGGGCCAACTTTAAGCCGATTTAAAATATTTTCAGTGACATCTAACCAACAATTAAAGACGTGAGTTTTGTCACGATTAAATCAAAAACAATCCTAAACAAATCAGTTTTACAGCTCTATTCTGTGCACTTGACAAATTAATTATCAAGATTTTTATCAAGCAAGAAGCTCTTTGTTATTCTGTGGCAAGCTTGATAAAAGCTTCAGACTACGCCCCCCACATGTGGGTTGAACAATATAATGAAGCAGAAACAGCTGATTTCTGTTTACTTTATATTATTCACGAAATAGATTCTTCTACATCGTAAGTATTTCACATATTAATCATTAATTTGTAAAATAATATGTTACTTTTTATTAAATTTAATTTATACGAAAACTTTTTATGAAACCTCTGGAAAGAGACGACTGACTCATGGGCAAGTTGAAGTTGTTTCCTACACATTTTTGGTATGAGCCGTGTTCAAAGAAGTTAAAAGCTGTCAGAACTCTTATAGTTAAAGGCAGTGAGGTTTTTTGGTTATCATTTTGGGCCAGTTCATCAATGAGACGACGGCAACTTTTACGTGTCAAACGAAAATTCTAAATAATCGTGCTATCACTTAACAAAAATGGATCACTACTATCTCGTAAACTTCTTAAGTAACGCGCGCGATCTCTATTTTCCCAATTTTCCTCTTCGTTTAACAATAACAATAAAAGTAAAATATCTTCTTCCATTCGAATAAATTAATTTTCACAACTAAGCACAAAGAGTAAAACAGATGTTTTATTTGTCAAGAGCATTTGACATATTGACAGTTTATCAAGAAAAGAGCTTTTTATTTTTGACATACTTAGAATAGAAAAATCTTGATAAATTGTGAAGCTTGATAAATAAGCAAGAAGTTTTATTTGTCAAGTGCACAGAATAGAGCTGTTAATCTCATTTAAGATCCCAGTCATAGGAACATCACTAGACGGTAACTATATAACACGTGATAGGTTCGAAGCAAGGGTTTTTTACGAAAAATAACACATTGGTATGACCTTCGGTACTTGTACCTGCTGTGGTCGAGTTGGTAGCGGTGCGTGCTATAACTCAATATGTCGGTGAGATCGAGGTTCGAATCTCAGTCAGAGCAAGCAAAATCTTAATCATAGAAAAAGTTTTTTCTAATAGTGGTCACCCCTCGGCAGGCAATGGCAAACCTCCGAGGGTATTTCTGCCATGAAAAAGCTTCTCATAAAATACTTACATCTGCCGTTCAGAGTCGGCACAAAACTGCACACCACAAATGGTAGGAGAAGCTCGGCCAAACACTGAGGTATATAGTGTACGCGTCAAAATTATATTATATTTATATGACTTTCGGTACTTACAAGATGCTTTTGAGGGAAATTATGTGAACTCATGCAAATGAAAGGTGCATACAAAGTACTACGACCTATCTGATCACTAGTCAATTTGGGTGAAAATTAAGTAGTGAATGTGATCGTCTAATAGAAAAGATAATACTACCTTTTATCAAGAATTGTATGTCACTTTTATTATATTCTTGTATCAATTACATAATATACAGTTAAATTTATATGTATAACTAGCTTATACAAGAAAAAAAAAATTTACTTCTTTTACTAATACTATCTCTGTACAAGGTAATACGTACAATAAAAGTATCACTTTTTCTAAAAACTTAAATCAATCGTCGAACGTAATTCATTTCATCGTTTGAAGAAAAATAATATTAATAATAATTTAGCATCGTTTTTTAAGTGACTAGATTTTAGATGCAATCACAACTGATCAACTTAATCAAATTAAAAGATACATATCTTCTTTAAAAGTTGCTTACATTTCAGCGGGATTTTTAATAAGTATACATATGTATGTACGTACCAAGACGCGTAAATTCCACTTTATATATGTACATACATATGTACGTATGTATGTACATTTTCCACTTTCGATTAGGAAATTCTTGTTAATATTAATAAGATACCTGCTGATAAGATAATTTTTATTCGATATTGCCTTATAGCTAATCACTAAGGCATAAACTCTCAGGGTTGTATACATTTCAACGTCAATGCTTTACATTTTTTTAAACGTAGTTAAAACCACTTTGATCGCTAAAATTAGTGTTTAATTCCAAATCGTGCTTTTCTTATTCGTACTCCAGAAATCTCGTTCTTAATCGTTGCCGGAAAAATAGAATATAGAAAATAGTTCTACATAGCTCATTCACTTTAAATGCTTTGGGTAAAGACAACAATTTTTTGGAAACTCGTCATAAGGTGGCAAAGTTCTTGCAATTATAAACTCTTTCGGAATTAGAATAAAAAAAAACAATCGTCTGCTATTGCAAAGTAAAATAAGCTTATTTCGCTCTTAAAATCTGGTTGCTGGTATGTTTTCAAAATTCTTAGAAAATATGTATGTATATTTGTTTGTCTTAGAACATAATTGCATAATTCAAGTAGGCTAATAAAGCTATACTTACAACGCAAGCCTTAATAGACTTCCAAAAGTTCCTCGCAAAGTCTTCAATCTTGCCGATTTTTCCTTATATCTTTCCCTGTTACAGTAATCCGTTTGACACCAGCAAACGAAGTTGTTGCATGTAATTAATCTTTTTTATACGATTTTTTTTCTTTTCTTGACACAAAATATACAATTAACTAAAGCGGGTGGTGTTCGATTTTTTCGCAATATTTTTTTCGACTTTTGTTTTAGTTAATGTTTAAACTCGCCACACGCAATATGCAAGACGTTTAAAAAGTTATTTATTCTAGCACACGTTCACGCTCCCGTTGTTTGGTAGTACCGGAAAACACACATACGCATGTGTCACCAATCGAACAATAAATCGATAATTCGCAATTAATTTTCGTCAAACAAAAATCTACACGGAACAGTCACATTGCTAAACTTTTAGCAGAAACGCGCACTTTGTAACTTCGTCAACGATTACACTGTAAAAAATTGTATGCGCATAGATAGCGCGTTCCCGACATTTACGATATGTAACGTTAGAAATGCGTAGTTGTTATCGGTAACGATAATAGTAGCAAGTGGTAGAGAGTGAGTCTACTTTAACTTGATGCTGTTGACTTGGTGACTTTTATAAAGCAATTCATTAGCTAGCATTTAGTAGGAGATATTAGAACTTCGTTTTTTATTCTTCGTATATCGTTAGCGCACACTCTTTACATTTGTACACATCCGAGTACTCCAAGACAAATTTGCTAAGCACAGTTGAAAGGAGGAAATTTTTTTAATACAATTACTTTTTTGAAAAGAATTATATTTTGTGGCACTTTTTTTTGTTTCTCGTTAAACGATTAGCGTCTTTCGCTTATAGTCACGCGCCCTGTACACTTTCTGCGACTGCTTACTTCAGCATGATTTTTTTCTTTACTTTATACTGGCGATTCCTTTGATCTATGGCAAAATCATATCGCGATCTCTGCACATTTTCGCTAGTCAAATTGTTTTCGTGCGTACCGAATAAACGGAAAACTTTTAGCGAATACGTTGTGACAAAAGTTACAGAGCCAGTTGAGAAGAAGTCACCTCGGCTTCGCGTGTAACCTCTCAAACGATCTGAATGCCAAGAGCGAATGCGACTGCGACGATCGTACGAAGATTCTTCAGTAATTTACTTTCTTTTTTACACTTCCCAAGAACTATAACGGAAATGATGCAAACAATTTTCTTTTCGCCGTAACCAATTAAATAAGATTATAATCCAAAAAATTAGTTAGTACGCAAACCTTTGGGTAGATTTTTGGGCGTGTACGGCAATATTTGGTATTTACTATCCGCTATCAAATGCTTCGACGTTGTTGCCGGCTAAATGCTGCAAACGAAAATGGCTATCTTCTGGCTATAGAGGTAGCGTTTTATTGATTAAACGCCTGCGATGCACGCGCAACGCAGATGGGGGTGGAAGATGTTGACGTCGTCGTCGACGTTTGCTGACTTCGCTGTAGTGGGCGGTGGCGTAATCAAATAGGCTTACTTGCCTGGCAAGCGTTTATTCGGCACTGCAATTCAGCGAAATGCAATTTGATGCCTGCGATCGCAAACACAGCTGGCGTATTTCCACAGTAAATTTGCAAAACTACGCCGCAACACTACGCGTTTCTTTCTACTTTTCTATGTAGTCCACTTCTAGGCTCTCAGGCGTTGTGCGTACTTATCGGCTTGCTCGCGTTCTATCCTCCTCTCGCTCTCTCTTAGACACTGCGCGCACGCACGCGTGCCTTAACCGCGCTCTCGCACAAATTCGGCTTCTAATACTAACTGCCTTACCACTTCGTATGCTCTCCTTTTCTCTCTCTCTCTCTCGTACCACGCTAGTTGCGCATACACAATTGGCGTACCAGCCTACGAAGTTTTGTGTCAGTATGTGGGTGTGAAATTGTTTATTTATTTTATTTTTATTTTTTAAGTTATGCTTTTGTCGTTATGTTTTTGTTGTTGATGTTTGTTTTGTGTTGCACTCGTTTCGCGTTCGTCGTTCACGCAACTCGGCTGGACTCGTCTCTGCTTGGCTGGCTTGGCGGCGATACACAATCTACGGCTGTTTGAGGAAATGTGTTGACACCAGGCGATATCTTAGCATGTGGGGTTTGTTGTGTGCGGTGCGGGGTGTGTGTGGGTGTCTTCTGTTTTTTTGGCGTGTATTTACGCTACTTTACAACAGTTTTTTAGACACATAATAAATGTTTAAATGTTGAGTTTTACACACACAACTCGGCGGCTGCAGAGAAACGTTGAATACCGATTAATGGGATATCTCAATTGTAGAGAGTGCGTAGGCGTGCGATTATGGCACTTGTGTAGTTTTATTTTATTTAGCCCGCAAGAAACTGTAAATAAGTTTTTATGAATTTCAAGCGCAGAAAATCTGGTGGAACACTTGACAGCTTTTACTAGAATTCTTCTCGGACAATATGTTTTTCTGAAAGATAAAAAAGAATTTTTATTAAGAAATAGTTGTATACATGTGAGTCATAAAAAGTTAACAAACAAAATTCCTACAATTTATGTTCTTAAAGCTAATCGTGGAGCCTATAAGAACAGTCTCGCTAGCATTGCAACTTGAAACTCCCTTGCATTTGTCAGATATGTACATATGTACATATTTTACCGTTGCTACTCAAATTTCAAAAATGTCAAGAGTGTTGCGCTTTCTTTTTCAAATAAAATTAAATTCTGCTTATATAATTTTTAGCCGATTGAAAATCTAAGATTATCATACCCAAAATAAAATGGACTATAAAACTAGATAAAATACAGAAACTTGGATCGCAATGTGTATTTTTTTAAAAGATTTTTATCATGGTTGTTACTTTGTATGTACTAGGATATTTTAATTGCAAATATATTAAAATTCTTTTTTCTTCTTGAAATATTTTTGACATTTTAGAACGATATTTTGAATTTGGTTCCAATTTTGTGATTTCAGTGAAAAAAATACTTTATAAATGTATTTAAAAAAAAAATAAAAATTTTGTAAAATATTAATATACATAAGTAACTCCAAAAATTAATTAAATTAATAAAAACCAATTATTAAAAGCAGGGATTTAAAAAACATTGTTAACTATTTTTAATATTGCGATGAATCTTAATTAAAAAAAAATAGTTTTCTTGTAATTTTTACGACACTTTCTTATGTTACACATATGTACACACCTATGTATATACATACATACATACATACACATATGTATACTATATGTATGCCTACAAGCCCGATAATTTTTTTTTCTGTTCAATTTCTTAATTTAGTTTATTACACTTCCGAATGAAAATTATTTTTTCTTACAAAACTTTCAGAATCGTAAAAACCGAATGCGAAGATGAGAAAACGTGTAATCTAGTTTGCAGAGACGCCCTAAATTTTTTTATTGATTATATTATAAAATGTATTTTAGAACCTTTAACAAATAATATCACATGTGCTTATCCATTGCAACTTATTTATAGAAAATTTTTGTTGTCAATATTAGCATATACAAATCTTTATTTAGTTGTCTATACTATTTTCCTCTTTTCAACCGTGTAGATAATTTAAAATTCTCTATTTTGCAATGTCACACACATCTTTTCTCATATCTTCGCGCTTAATAAAATCAATAAACTGTCTCTCTTCTTCAGTGAGTATTTTTCGCACTTTTCGTACTCGTCGCAAACTATTTATGTTGTAGCTTAGCTTTTGCGACCACTTTCATTTATAAAAATTTATTGCTAAATACTAAAATTAGTTTGGTCGCCCCCCGCCACACTTGTCTCCACATGTAGTGTTTATAAATACGAGTACGTATGTACGTACATATGTAGGAAGCACATTTTTTACCTCCGTTTCTTCTAATTTGCTTACCACGAGCATAAATCGTACGGCACAAAAGCAATGCATACGTCAGTTTGGGTGTGAGTATGCACCGCTGCTATTTGCTTCAATTAGGAAAACCAGAAGAAAAAAAAACACACTTTTGAATAATTACAATTCACTAGAGCACTAGCGCACACTGTTTGGTCGTCGTCCGATTCAAGTTGTGTCACTCGAAAGACGCAATTTCTATCTGCTACGGGCGCATGTAACCAAAGGCGAAAAGAGCGGTGGCAGCAGAAGCAGTTTATACATCGGCAGCGACCGTGTGAGCGAACCTGGAATCCACGACCAACTTTTACATACTATATATATATACTAGGAGTATACATACATATGTATGCATGTTTGTAGTACAAGCAGCGTACGCTTCGTTAGCGATGATGATGGCATGTTTTGTACTACTATGGCCCCTTTGGGGTCTCTTGGGTCTCTTGCCCTAGCTACCGGCTTGAATTTGTGGCAGGCGCTAAATTGTAAATATGTATGTATGTATATACCAACTGACTTAACTGTGTTTGTGTTCGTGGTTCCGGTGGTGGTGTATGCTTACTCACGTTTCTCTCACGTTTAGGACGTTGCTGTGTCGCGCTCTATAACTCGCTTGCGTTCGTATTTTTACAGTTGGCCGCTCGCGGTTTTGTGCCGACATGTGCTCGTAAGAGCGGCCGTGGTGCACAGTGATTCTAAATCAGTAAAAAATTGGTCAACAAAGGCTGATTTTTTTTAAATTGCGTCAGTTCCGGCCCAGAAAATGCCAAATATATTTCAGAAAAGTTCACTTGTATTCCAGAAAAACACACAAATGTATACTCGATATTTTTTTTAAATCGGAAATGTTTTCTAAAAAATCAGAAAGTATTTCAGAATATGGTAAAAGTCTTTCAGGAAAACACAATCGCAGTTCAAGAAAAGACAAATGTACCTCAGCAAAGTGCATACGTACATACATACATACTTACATACATATCTATGTATGTATAGCTGAAAAATTCATCTGATAGGCAACTGCTTCGCCGTTTTATTTAAAATCTTACTAAAGTTCAAAGCTTCTACAAAAAATCATTTATATAAATATTGTTTAAATTCAGCTTTAAAAACACAGAAGTGACTACGAAGCCAAAGTTGACGGAGAGCTCCTTTAAGATATCCCACTGCATACATAGGTTAACGCTTATTTTTGACACATCAATTTGTTCTAGTAAAAGGCCTTTACCACGACTTTCATATTACGTGTATGTTAGTTTTTTTTAATTGACTAATTTTTATAAATTGTGCACAAAGTAAACAAAAAACAAAAGTCAAAAAACAACCAAAACTTTTGTAAATGACATGTGCCTATTATATTTATCCTAAGTATATATTTATTAGCCTAAGGGCTGTGATTCTAAGGCTTCTCAGCTGAATTATAATTTTATATTGTAATATTAGCTTTTCATAATAATAATAATAATATATTTATAACCTTCTCTGGCGCATTTCTCCGTATAATCCGTGCAAAAGAAATAATATGGAGGCATACATATGTATGTATGTATGTAGGTATGTGGAGGAAATTGAAAAAGAGAGGAAGTTAAAAAATTGTCAAAAATCAACGGTAATTTTTAATGATTTGATAACTCCATCTAAAACATACATATTTAGATGTCAGTAGTTGAAATGACATCAATTAGTTGCTATATATGTATGTATGTATGTACATAAGTACATCGACGAGATACCATGGGATGTTACGGAAAACCAAATAAAGTTGGGTCTTTTAGTAGCTTAACTAAGAATTCATTAAAACTAGATTATTAAGATTTTTTTAAATTCGAAACACAATGCAATATCCATCTACTCGTACATATGTATGTAAGTATGTAAGTGATGAAAAAAAAAGTATCTGTGACAATGCTGACTTCGGCCATGCTACAGCAGTAAGTAAGTTACAATATTGACTATTGGAGTAAAAATTGTTTTTGTTTTTTAAACGAGTAAAGCGGTGAGTAATCAAACTTCAAACATACACACATCCATATGTACATCCATATGTGCCTACACTTTAGCAATGGAAAATTTCCAAACATTTATATATGTGTATATGTATATACGTAGATATACATATATGAATATAAATACGTAAATATACATATGTATGTATGTACACACGACTATATCGTTATGCTGTGAATGAGATGTTGTAGTAACTTCGCCACTTTGCTGGAGTTATGAATGCCACATGTTTAGGACAACAACGACAACGACAACAACAACAAGAAGCACCAACTTCAAAATGTATGCTTTGAGAGTATGAGCGGTACTATTGTGTCGAGAATGATAGAGAAGAAGATTGAGCCTTCGCATAATCCGTGACATCACCAAAGTGAGTGAGCGAAAGAGAGTAAAGTGGAAGAGCGACTGCAGAACAGCATTGCCACTTTAGAAATGTTTTAACCAAAATTGGAATTTTTTTTTATATTAGAACGAATTTAGTAAATGTTTTTTCAATTTAGAAATTATTTCAAAGTATTTTCTTTTAAGTTTTAAGTAGTAACTTAGCTACTAAAAAAATTTTCAACTTTAAACTTTCTTTATTTACACGTGGCTCATTAACTAAAAGACTGTCGATGAAATGTTTTTTGTTTTGGTGAGCATATAATATATTTTGAGTTATTTCAGCCTTTTAGAGCCTGTTTTTATGTGTTGGTCCAAACTCAGTTTAAACTAAGTTTAGTTATACTCAGTTTAATTAAATTTGTTGCAACCAAAACAAAGTAGTCAACCAACCGCTGATAGGTTAGATTAAGTTTAACCCTTCAATATCGGCCGTTTTAAGTTCACTGAATGACTGCATACTGACCTTAAACGACAAACAGAGTAAAAAATTGAACTGAAAAACTGGCCCTTAGTAAATTAACGACATGTACATACATATGTATGTGGTTGCACCTTAATGAAGATAAATATTGAAAAAAAATTGAAAGTTTTGACAAGTAAAACGCCGTTTGGTAATATATTTCTGGGTTTGGTAAATTTTTTTAGAGTTTTGGTATTAAATTATAATATATACATATCTTGACGTCACTCAACTGTCAAATCAGCAAAATTTTGAGTAACGGTACCCCGGAAGGTGCAATCTTCTTCTCTATCATTCTTGCTAACGTGTGTTCTATTTTCGTAATCCCTTCAATAAATCTTCCCCTTGCATACTCTTAAAATTTTCTCTATAAAGTAAACATATCCCTCTCTCTCTCTTTACTCTCACTTTTCGCTTATCTCTATTTATGCTGCAACGCAATGTTTCCTTGGACTTTTATGCTCGGTTCCGTTATATTGCAAGGCCGTTTGTTGCTTATGTGTGTTTCACATAGAGAAGTATGTACATATATATTGAAGTACAGTATGTTTGTATGTATTTATGTTCGCATATTTTTTTTTACATGCGTTCTACTTCTAGAATGTTCTAACGCAGTTCTATTCACATACATAACATACATACATACATAAATGCAGGTATTTATGTTGATAAATATGTTGCAACTTACCGTATCGATTTTTACGGCTCTTCAGCACATATAAACTCTCGCTCTCTCTGTTTCTGTTGCTTTCATGCTGTTATAGCGCACTGCATGAACTATGCCGATTGGCCAATTTGATGGGTGTGTTGTGCGGTACTCACGGTAATCCCGCTACCTCAATTGCATGCAGTATGTATGTATGTATGTAGGTATGCGAATAGAGAATTAAGCGAGTATGCCGGCTTATTGATATTGATAGGATTTGCTCTCGTTACAAATAGTCTCTCACACCATGCATCGTCACAGATATTTTTGTTTTTTATTTATTGTAGATATTCTGCTGATATTTCGCTTATATGTACTTATGTTGGTTAATCGGAAAATTTACTTATTCGTCGCTTTTTGTTCACATATTTTTAAAATCTCACAATAGTTCACTTAATTAATTATAGAACAAAGTTTTTGCAAAGTTTTGATTGTAAGTTGAATAGTGAACGCCCTTTTCTTCTTGGCATGTGGCTAAAATTAAACAATAATTAATACCTACAAATAAGTAAATTTATCACTTTAAAAAAATTAAATGCTATTCACGGATCTTATTAATAAGAAAATAATACTTTCATTGAAATGGAAATACTAAATATATCCATAGCAATTCCATTGATTTATTTAATAAGTGTTATTACATTGTTTTTAAGGCATACATATGTATGCTCGTACATATGTACATGGCGATTTAATAATAATAATAATAAAACTTTGTAGTCCATTAAATAATAGTTTAATAAAGTGCAAATTTCAAGACACCAAGAATTGTCGTTAATTATTTTGGGTTGCAACGGCAACGTTGGGTTCCAATTTAATTTTCTTTCCAAGATCAGTTCTGATTGATTGTAATTAATCCATTTCAATTAGCTTTCTTTCGACAGTAACGCGCCTCAGGAAGGGCACGATATCACTCCTCCTAGAGGTGTACCCCTGCGTTTTTTTTTAGAAGACTCTTCGAGTTGTGGGCTAAATATCCAGACTAATTCTTCAACAGTATCGGATCATTCTAACTTTGCCAGGGCGGATGTTTATGTATAAGCACCTTATATGTTCCCAAAGGCAGCTAAAGGGTACGATTTATTGTATATTTTCAGGATCTGTTGCGGACTACTTAAGAAACATTTCGGGACTAGTTCTGGATTATGTGAGAATATTTTCTAGATTGGGTTCATTTCGGTACGTGTTCATATATTATCTCAGGATGATTGCGAGACTATTTCCGGTTAATTTCAGGACTAGCTTTGAACCCTTTTGGAACTGTTTCAAGACCTGTTTCAGGAAGTGATCCAGAAAAAGTTGCGAACTAGTCTTGATTAAGTTAATTCGAAAACTTGATATAAACATAGATGATATTTAATTTTTAAACTAACCTATGTATTTGTATATCAAACTGACTCACATAACGCTTAACTGAGCATTACACAATTGTGAACACATCAAATTTCATGAGCACCTCACAAATTTTTTATATCGCATAACTTCATTATGTAATCTAAGCACGATAACTCAGAAAACAACGAATTTCGACGAGAATTTGTGAAGAAAATCGACTTAAATACAAAACAGTTGTGAACATCATAATTCTGCTTTGGCGTTGACAAAACAAAAAGAAAACATTTATGGCAGAAGAAAATTCAGCAAATCAATATGTACATATGTATGTATGTATGTAAACAAATTGAAATACTTGTAAAAGTACAAATTTGTGCACAAAAGCAAACACGTGATTACAGATTTTTCCATACCGCATGAAGAAATTCGATATCTTAAGGAGAGACAAAAGCAACGATAAAAACAAATATGTACATACATACATACATACATATGTAGAGAGCGAAAAAAATCAAAGCTAAATAAATAAATAATTGAACGACTGCAAGCGAAATGCCGGCAATGGCACCTCCATTCAAATGGACAATGATAAAACGAGGTATAAATATTAATACTTCATTGTATGTTTGTGCGTAGATATCGTAAAAGCTCAATACAAAGTTCATATAATATTTAAACACTTGATGGGCAATGGTCGGTCCAGCTGTCGAGCATTCAATTGCACAACGGAAAAACATTCAATAACTCAGCTAGCTATCACAGTTCCTTATAATTAAAGCCAATTGGCAGCAATTTCATACTGTTGTCGAGAGTTATATGTATGAACTTACCATATATGCCTGTATACGAGTATACATATATGGTATATATGTATGTATGTATGTATGCGTGCATTTATATTTACATATACGAATATATGTATGCATGTAAACATATGTATGTAAGTGCATTCAAAGGTCAGGAATTGGCACAAAACCCATAAATATACTTATGTTTAGGTATTTGTGTATACGATGGCGGGTCAATAAGTCCGTGACCTTTTCAATTTCTTGCCTCTTTACTGAAATGGCAACACTGCTACTATCAACAGGCTTCCGTCAGTTGACATCTGTCAAAATTTGAATAAGCTGCGGCAATTAGTTTGTGTTTGACAGCCTTTCATAGCAGACTACCGCGTGATTTGAGGAGAAAATGGAACAAACATGAATTTCGTGTGCTCATTACGCATTATTTTTTGCGAAAATATACCATCACTCGAACCAAAGCTAAGCTTGCTAAATTCTATGGGGAATCTTCTCCATCAATTTCAATGGTAAGAAAGTGGCTTAATGACGAACGTTCTGGACGCCCAATTGAGGACACCCGAAACCGTTGGATAAATTCACGATATGGTGTTGGCCGAGCGAAGATTGAAAGTACGAGAGATTGTGGAAGTCTTAGGCATCTCAGTGGTTTCAATTTTAAATGGTCACTTGGCTATGCGAAAGCTTTCCGCAAGATCAGTGCCGTGTTTGCTGACAATCGACCACAAATGCAAACGCACACATATGTAGTTTCCATGGCAAAAATCCATGAATTGGGATACGAATTACTCCCTCATCCGCCCTATTCTCCGAATTTAGCCCCCAGTGACTATTTCTTATTTCCAAACCGGAAGAAATGGCTCGGCGGAAAGAGATTTGAATCCAACGATGAAATCATCTCACAAACAAATGCCTGTTTTGATGCCCTCGACAAATCTTATTTTTTTTAAGGGTTAAAAGAATTGGAGAAACGTTGGACAAAGTGTATAGAACTCAAAGGAAAATATGTTGAAAAATAAAATATTTGTTTATCCAAAAACTTGTGTTTCATTCAAACATTCACGGACGACTTATTGACCCGCCCTCGTCTAAACAGAAAAAAGATTGCTTACTATCGCATATTTACATACTTACATATATCATACATATGAATACAGGGCACTCTCGTTGAACGTGACAAACCTAATTTTTCATAATG
Source organism: Philophylla caesio (assembly GCA_963971545.1). Classification (NCBI taxonomy): domain Eukaryota; kingdom Metazoa; phylum Arthropoda; class Insecta; order Diptera; family Tephritidae; genus Philophylla; species Philophylla caesio. The sequence continues at coordinate 93,388,284 of OZ020606.1, read as the reverse complement.
ATTGCTAACTTTAAGTTGAAAAAAATTTTATTTTACCACAAAAACATGTAGAGCAAAGTTTAAAATTTTTATAAGAAAAAAATATCATAAAACTTTCATCAAAACTTCAAACTTTTTAATCAAAATTTTAGAAATATATTATTTAATGGAATTTTGGCACATAGTTATATAAATACAGATTAAATTTTAGTATGATAAAGAGCAAATTTGATGAGGTAGAAAACTAGTCGAATTTAAAAAAATATTTAAATTAAAAAAAGAAAAATTAATTTTTAGAATTGATTTTAATCGCGATTTCGAACTTTAAAATTATAATATTTGTGAGTATGTAATTTTGTAGTGCAAGTACTCGTATTAAGTGGCCAAAACTATAGTTGATTTTTGACATTTTTTCGGGTCACCTTAGATTTTCTCTAAGCATTAAAAATTGAAACTTAATGTTTTTGGGTCAAGGAGTCATAATATAATATTTATTTATATATTTGATTGCAAAAAGAAAGGAGTCTGATGATGATGGAGTTATGTATATCCCCCAAAATAACTTATACTTCTACCTCAGCTGATGGTAGGTTGTTGTTGTTTTTTACCAAATGTATGTGTTTTCAAAAAACGAAATGAGTAAAAAATTAATAGTGTTATTTTTGATTTTAACAATTTATTTACTTTTAACTCTTCAAATTTTTCTAACAAAAAACGCATGTTCGAGATTTTTAATATTGAAGAAACTGCGTAATACCGTCGTTAAAAAAAAGTAAAAATTAACGGGACTCTTTCATTTTAAAATACTAAAATGCTGATTTCTTCAAAAATTGGTCTGTCTGAAGGGCATACTTACGATTATGTAGAAATGTATGCTAATATTTACCATATACGACCCGGTTTGCCTTACTCTAGCCAAAGCTACTGCCAACTTACTTAACTGTAAGCAATGCACCAGTGACATTTTGATTTGACGCTTGATTTCCTCTTTAGATCACCAGACCAATGCCGGCCCAGGATGTACACACACAAACATAATTTTCCGCATATAACTATGAAAGTAGTACATGTGTACATACATATGTATGGTACATTTATAGAGCATTGCGAAATGTTCTAGCTCAGACAGCTTTCACTCGATAAATCATTGGCGCACACATGGCGAAATTATGACACAGACTTTTATTTGTAAATGAAAAATTTGCATTGCAAATGCAAAGAGTTTTAAAAATATGTTAGTAAAGAAAAAATATTTTATCGCCTAAGACCATCAAAATTATATTAAGGTAGACATTGCAGCTGAAATATTTATGTACTTATTAATAAGATGAAACTACTTGCTCTGCTATAAAATGAACACCAGTATGAATACAAACACAGCCTCGGATGTCAAACAATTAAGATAATAATAATAACTATTAAAGACGATGACATTCGATGATTATACTGACAACAAAAAGGATCAATAATAATTGTTTTGTTAGCAAAAATAAAGTTAACAACTTGTCAATAAAGATATCGTTATGGCATTTTTGAAAATAGAGAAATTTAAACGTTTTAAAAATTTCTGTGTTTCAATTATAATTATAATTGGCTGAGGGCTTCCTCATCTTTCCTTGTTGAGGCAGATAGCGTGTGTTTAGCTTATTAAGACACTCCATTACCAATTCTGAGGTTACCTGGTAGGATTTGAGGGCCTTAATAGCTGCTTGGCTGTCCGATAGAATCGAAATATTCCGTCCCCGGTAGTTACGCTGGATGTTAAATTCCGCACACCTTTCTATAGCATAAATTTCTGCCTGGAAAATAGACATTTGTGTCCCCATTGATTCCGAATACTTAATCCTTGACCCATACACACCTACTCTGGTACTATGTTCGGTCCGTGTACAAGGTAATCCTTTGTTGGTTTAGTTTGTAGGTTTCGGAAAAACCCACCCAACTTCTTTCATCTGGTATTATCATCCCTCGGTCATAAATGTACAGATGACAAACAAAAAGAAAAATTTATTAAATTGCCCAAAATCATTGGAAAGTCTCAAAAATCAACTGAAAACGTGCACTTTATCATAATAAAATTAAATGAGCTACAAAACTGTACGCCCAGAATTTTTCAAAAAACGAATGTGAGAACAATTATACGTTCCTTACCATCTGACGATGGTCTGGTATAAACTCAAGTCCTTTAATACATATATATTCTCGCAAATAAATATGTTCCGTTCCATGCTTTTTTTTTTAAGAAACTCACTGTCCAGCTTCAATGCCCAATCCTATTGAGTTCGTTGGTGGATGCACGTCAGAAAACCTCAATCTTTTTTGCATCACAAACCCTAGTTGTTGACTTTACCATTTGATTGCGCAAATCGCTCAGCACTCATCGTAAGTATCGATTTTCACTTGGCTAGTAGCTAAGTACTTGTCTCCAACATTTTCAACCTAAGCAAATTTGCCTTTTGTTTACAAAATTTCCTTCTTCTTTTCATTTTGAAATATTTTGTCGCATAAGTAATAAAACAATAGCAAATTGACTTAAGTAATAATTACGTTTCAGCCAAAGGGAATGAAAAAGAAAAGCAAAATAAGCTTACAAGTCACACTAAATCATTTATAGGTCTTCTTCTTTTTTTTTTTTGGTTTCCCTCAGCTTAAAAATGCACAAATACACGGCAATGACACAGTTTCCAGCGAAATTCATCGTAAAGCCACCAGCGGCTAGTACAAGGAAAAAAAATCTCAAAAGGATCAGAAATAGTAGGGCGAAAAAGCGGAGAGTGCAAAAAGCGTGAATCTCTGTGCTTTTGGGTAGTGACTTTTTGTGTATTTGTCTTATACGGCAAGCCACTTTAGAGGTTACGACAGCGTGGGAAACTTGCTAAGTATTCTTATATAGACGTTGTTATTGGTTACTTTAGTAACTTCTGCGTACAAGTTTTAACAACTTTTATTGTTATTAAAAAAAAGTAAAATAAACTTACTTATGTATATGAAATGTTTAATTTTGGCGCTTTCCCGATTGTTTGTAGTGTGCGTCTTAATGTGGTTTTTGAAATACTAAACTCTAGTTCACAAGAGCCTTTTGAAGTCAAAAAGTTCAACTTTGTACTAAGTAGCATTCCAAACTTTTGAAAACAAAAACTAAGAATTCAAGTATTTACACGCCAAGAAATGAACAGCTCGAATGTGTTTTATTTACTCAGCGATAAAAAGGTAAATTTATGCGGACCACATAGTATTCCCAAGCATTGAAAAGACCTGCCTTAAGCTCACACATAAATTCAATGGAGGAACAATGAGCAATACTTTCTATAAAAGAAGTGCATTTAAAACATTACAACAGCCCGCCCTAAATGGGTGAAACTGCCATATTAGCCGAATGGAACAAAATTGAAAAAATGGGAGTAGTCTATGCCCTTGGAGAATTGAAGTTGTGTACATAAGTTTAACACAATCTCATTTCAACAAAATTATTAAATGTTTTACAAATACAAATAAGTACATTTATTTTTCATGCCAAGAAATTATTTTGTTATTTTCTCTTAGTGAAAAATATACGCTTGTTTTTGAATATTTCAGATATTTACAATCAAAGTTGATGCCTTACACATATATTAACATATTTTTATAAATTATTCACTCTTATATTAAGTACTTATTATTAGTGTTTTTAATACAGTACGTTAAAAGACTGTGTCTTACTTGTGTCTAAATTTTAAATAAAAAGAAATAAATTAAATTATCATACTCATTCGACTTTCTTATTTTGACCAATTTTTTCGCCTTTTACGAAATCTTTGTTATTTCCAATTAAAACAAAATTCATTCTCTAGCAAAGCCTATAAAAAGCAAGTTTTAAACTTTGTAGCAAAAGGTATTTTAAATCAATTTTCAAAGAATTTTTTGATTATTCAATTTAATTGAATGGGTTATTAAACTGAATAATCAATCAATTCTAGAATAATATACAAGAATTTTCAAGTGCACTGAATTTATAATTGCTTTTTGATAGTTTTAAGTGGCCATTTAATTATACAAAGCATATACAAAATTTGTCTTTTATATAAAAGAAACTGCGTCTGTTAAAAAAAATTTCAAATCAATTACAGGTTGCTTAAAACTCTCACATTTTTTAAACAAAATTGAATGGGCTACAAAACTGAACACTTAGAAAAGTTCTGAAAAAATTGCTTTAAATTTACAACTTATTGATTTATTATACACTTTGTTTAAAAATAGAAACGTGTATTTACAGGGGCCAATAATTCAAGTATCAAATAGTACTTTACAGGTCACTAATCACTGTCACTTTTAAAGTGTTTTGGAGCATTTCACAGGGATCTACTACTATTCAACAGCTTTCGCTATGTGTTCAAATTTCACTATTAAAGCTACAGTTAGATAATTCTTGTTTAAACGAAAATATATTTCCTCGCTTGTTTTGTTTTAAGTATTGGCAAACATAGCACGAATTAATTATGTAGTTATTAAATTTGTAGTAACCTCAACATCTACGAATAACGAAGCACTCTTGACATAAAACATAAATAACTGACCTGAAAAAAAAAATTTAAATTTCACACTGACTTCTACTAAAACATACTAATTACATTGTACACCCATTTGTATTTCACACAATTTTTTAATTGCATTTGCAAGAGATACTTACGTACGCACGCACGTACACAAACTCGATAACAAATTAAAGCATTGCCTTCATCAATATGCTTGGCCCATTTAAAATTGTATACTTTTCACAGTTCCACTCGGACGACTGCGGTTGTGACAGAGCGAAGAAGAGCACGATTTCCACTAACTGCGCCATACAAGCGACCAACATCAACTGAGAACAAACTGTTGCAACCGTTGATGGCTGAAGGTTGTTAAATATGTATGTAAGTATTTATATTTGGCTAAAAAGTTTGCACGTCAATCCATGCAGAGAATACCGCTGACTGGCAGCCACAAATGGACATGGCAGAATCGAAAACTTCTTCTTCATCTACCTTATTGCTCTTTACTTGCAGCTGCTGCACTTATGTAGTCGATGAATGAATTTTACGTTTTTGTTTATTTTAGTCCTTTTCGTGCTCACGGCTATTCGACGTTTGCTGAACGCGGCTGTACTTAACACTCGCAATGCTCTGAACGAACTGAATGTCAGGCAAGGACGACGTACGATTTTAAAACCAGTGACGAAAAGGATGACCAAGCGTGGCTGAGCAGGAAGCGAATAAGGCTTTCATTTCAGGCGAAATTGCGACGTAATTTTAGCTGAATAAAGCAATGAGATGAGGATAGTGAGGGAAAGAGATAGAGAGAGTGAGAGATAGAGCGAATTTGAATAGAGTGGGAGAGAATGTGCATTAAACACAATGACTGCACTGTGGAGTCCACGATTGCGGATAAAGTGTGGTGAAGGAGTTTAAATCACATGAGAAATGTTGCAATAAAAGTTAAAATGTCGTTCGTAGAAAAAATGCATATAACCGATGTATATTTTATGGCAACATAAATGTTTCGCAACAACTAAGGCCACAGGACGTATGAGTAACAAATAATTAATGCAAAGCCGCATACGTCCCGTGTCACCGAGGCGGTGACAATGCGAGTTAACGAAGAACTCAGTATGTAGGCAGTTACAGGGGTATGTTGAAAAATAAATAAAAGTAATTTTAATATGCATTAGCATATTAAAGACATCTAAGTATGTTCATATTCGTAAACTTTATTTATTGAACATTTTTAAAATAAAAACATCAAAACAAATAGCGAACAATACATATACATATACATTTAATTGGTGGCAAAAATGATATAAACGTGGTACATTAAAATTGCTTAAAAAATATAGAAAGTTTGGTGAATATTTGACGACTTTTTACTACTCATGAACAAAATCTGATTAAAATGCTGTCATACAAAAAAGTGTTATACATAAAATAAACATTAGAGAAATAGTCAAAACTTGTCAAAGTTGTCTATTACTTCTGTCACCATTATCAGTATTAAGGCGCCGTTCTAAGCAAAAGAAATTATTTCTTAGTTTTCACGACAAATATTTTTATTGGTGTTAATATAGGCTGCTATGCCGCTGTGATCAAGTGGATAGCGGTGCGTGCTTTAACTCGATAAGCCGCTGAGTTCGAGGTTCGAATCTCAGCCAGGGAAAATAAAATCTTAATCATAGAAAAGGGTTTTTTCTAATAGCGGTTAGTCCTTTAGCCAGGCAATGGCAAACCTCCGAGGGTACTTGTGCCATGAAAAAAAACTTCTCATAAAATACATCTGCCTTTCGGAGTCGGCAAAAAACATAACATAACGCGCACCACAAATGATAGAGAAGCTCGGCCAAACACTAAGCTGTATGGTGTAAGCGCCAAATTATAATTATTACTATGCACATGAACTTGTTATTGTTAACAATGATCTGATTGTCAAGAAGTAACAGACCCATTCGCTTCGCTCCCTTAACAAGTTTGAAAATTTAGAACTAACGTCGATGATCTCAGTGATGTGCGACCGATTTCATTTTACAGCTCACATTATCTTCTCCAATTCTAATAGTCAACGTCATTTTACACAGTCGCATGAGTGGAGTGTCATTCTTTGGTGATGTCAAAAGCAGCCTTGAAAAGGAAAAAAAGATGGCGCCGTCTATGCGTCTATCTCTCTTTAAGATCTGGTGTTCTGTAAATATTTTGTCGACGTTTCTAACATACATGATGATTTTATTTTTTGTTTTAAAGAGTACATTTTTAAGATTTTTTAATTATCTTCTACCTAATTTTTCAGTGTTTATTGTTAGTTATTTTGTTATTGTTATTGTTATTTTTCACTTTGTGTTAAAAAAATTCGTTTTTGCATATACATACATACATATATTTCGAATATATTCTCTGGAATAAATAAGCTTTTCTTACGCTGGCACTGCTGGTACATTAAAAGTGGGGCTGTCATGTTGAAAAAATTTGTTTCTCTCAAACTCATCTCAACTTCCAGTCCAAAGTTTAAGAACGAATTGAAGAATGAAATTGAATTACAACTGTTGAACTAACAATTTCGCAAAAATTGGCGATAAGTTGGAGAATAATGTTGGAAGTCATTTATTTTTTGGTGGGCAAGTACCTATAAGTCATACATATATACCTTATGTGAACCTAACCCATACAGGTACTGCGTCATTTGTAAGCTGATTGTGCTCTTCTTTTTTTTGCTTGTTTTTATTTTGCTACATATTTTCCTATTAAATTGCCATTGCACGAACTGACATGTAAACACAAGTTGCAACTTCTCGTACATTCAAATTTGCATAGGCGTGTTAGTCAGTCTCCTGCGAGTACAGCTGGTAGAAAAGAACACCCACAAGCGATTTACATTGAATAGAATTACCGCATTCATGAAAGCAGTAATTTGCATCTTTGAATGTGTATTGGCAATAAGCAATCAAAAAATGTATGAAAACTAAAGAAAATTGTAAAACTGCTATTGACTATGAATATGTGTCTATAAGTAAATATGCACACAAGTTTATAAGGAAAATTCAATTTAAACAAAAAACTGCACATTCTCGTCGCTCGAGATTATTATGGCGTAATACACAACAGTTACAGCCGCTTCGCTTAGTGGCAAGGAAAGTTTTTACGACCACACAATTTTGCATACAGCGTGAAGTGTTGAGAAATTACTTCAATTTCACTGAAAATGCTTTCTATATATTTTTTTTTTGTTTATTTAAATGTGCGCTGCCCCGTTGTTGTAGGATATTCAATTGAGTGTTGACGATGGTGCGCGGGCGGAATGTTAACGTTGCCCTGCCTGCATGGCGCGCGACGCAGCGGAACGAGTAAGTTGGTTGGTGAATAATTGTACGTTCTATAGTTTATTGTTTCTAACACTTTTCGCTTTCATCATTTTTTTTTTTTTTTGCAAATTGCTTTTCAAGTGCAATGGATTATGAATATACCAAAGAATACTGCAAATATGACTGATACTTAGTTGGAAGCGTGAAGTATGTTGAAAGAAGTCGCATGCAAATTAGTTGTGGATGTCATTTAAGTGTAATTTGGGTATTTCCGCTTCGATTGAGTGCTTGTGAGAGCAAATGCTGTTCGTTTTTTTTAGGTAGCAGAGATCTAAGGATTCTGTGTTGATAATCATTTATATAAATTTCTTAGCAACCTGCGCAAATGCATCAAAAGAAACTTATACGAACTAACAGGCAATTTCGCAACAAAGTTGAAGGTTTAGTATTAAAAAACAAAGATTTGTGAACTATTTTAATTATTTCATAAGCAGATGTTATTTGTGTAAATGAATGAATTTGTTTCGAAAGCAACAATTGTGCAGTGGCAACCAGTTAAAGCTGCAATTTCGGAAATCATCGCAGTTCCTCGTCCGACTTATTTTGGCTTTCTACACATTTAACAAGCATTGAGTCAATGTATATATGTATGTATGTATGTACACTGGAGTGCAAAGCCAAGTCATGTTTTCAGAATTTTGATAATTTATTTGTTCACAGATATCAAAATTAACATAATTACGTAAAAAAAATTCTTAAATATTTAATATGCTAGTGAAAAAAGGCTTCAAAGGTTTCTTTCAATTATGTTTGCTACTATAATGACACATACAGACATCGCATTGCATACCCAAAACAGCTTTAAGAAAGTATCGTTGCCAATCGAAAAAAAAAATAATATACTTATCAGAAATTGTATCCCACACATTTATTGTTTTGCGATAAAAATTCCATTATTTGCAAGATACCGAAAAGCAAACTTTGGTCGGCATTTAATGTAATTTGTTTTTTCTTTCACTGCTTAAAATAATGGTGATTCTTATTGATCACCTACCGATATTTTAAATGTAAAAAGCAATTACAATTCTGATACATTTTATAGATTATCGGATGGAATGCGTGTCGGTACCAATGAATTCCATTGCCGCTGCGGTCTTCAAAATAATTTTCAGCATTAACGGACATGAGAAATATAATTAATTATAATGTCTTTAAATGGTTTCAAATCTTGTTTCATTATATATATATCTACGTATGTTAATGTGATTAAATATTTTGTTATCTCCTTAATGCTTTTTTTCACCTTGGCAGAGAAAAATATTCACGCTTATCGTAAATTTCGGGTGAATTTTTTTTATTTGGGCGAAACTCAAGATATAATAAATAAAAAATATATATATATCCAAAGTCAAAAAAAACTCTCATGAAATAATGAAACCCCTACAAGGAAATTAAAGAAAAGTGTAGAGGGTGTTACCAAATAAAGCAATTCGGTCTCCCACTGACTCGAATCTGCACTATCATGTGCACTACCAAGGGTTAATAGAGTAGCTAAATTAACTAGGAGCTAGTGCAAAAGGTTCAGGCATATTTTAAGTACATCTGCAGCAAATCGCTAATTTCCTAGTAGTTTCTGCATATTGAGGAGTTTGAAAAGTTTTAATGACAATTTTAAAGTACACAATAAACGTTTTGATAATTGACAATTTTGTTGAGCTCGAGGCCAATTTATGGAAGATTTTTTGTGAAAAAACAACAACAGTTTGTTAATGGTAGAAATTATAGTACTATTTCGGAAAGCACCACATTTCATCATCAGACTTCTTTTTATTAAATTAATTATATTTATTCTTCATAACCACTTCTCCCAGGCTTTATGTACACAATAAACTATAAAAAAAAGCTTCAATACAAGTTTAATATAAATTTGCCACACATCAAACGTTGTAAGGAAATTTTCTTTCGATAATGATTGTACATATTTAAGTTATTTAATTTCTTTAATGTATAAACCGTTTGCTCACTTGGTTTTTTAATGAAATTCGTATAAGTTTTAAACCTTATATAAACTATAAAAAAAAAGAAAAAATTAAAAAAAAGTGCTGTAAAAAAATTTTGAGAATGCAATTTTTTAATAAGTTTTAAACCTTATATAAACTATAAAAAAAAAGAAAAAATTAAAAAAAAGTGCTGTAAAAAAATTTTGAGAATGCAATTTTTTAGCATACCAAATTTGCGCTTATTATACTAAAATGGGACCGAAAACTGCATACCCAAAATTTCTAAAAGCTCTGCATAAAAAGTTTGAAATTTTTTTGAAGTTTATAAAATAAGAAAAATGTCTGAAGCATTGTATAGATTTAACTTTAGTTTTAAATTTTGTAAAAAAAAATTGCTCTTTACTAATTTTTGACTCTGATAGTATGCACATATGTATGGTTGTACAAACCTCATTATTTGAGCGCTTTTTACTTTTATAAATGTTATTTTCATGTCTTATCCACTTCTTCAATCACATCATTTGATTTGTACGCAGTAAGCATTACCTATTTTCTAATTTATCATCGTTAACTCGTCCGTCAATTATTAAAGGTTTGATAACTTAGCAGCTTTCTCCCTCACTCGTGACAAGTGGTCTATCTTATTTAACATAGGTTCATTTTCTAAGCATGTTTTTGTGTGAATTTTCTAAAATATTTGAAAAATTGTGGTCGAAAGTTTAATTTTCAACAGAATAAAGAAAATTGAGATCACTGTTATTATTTTTTCAATTGCGTCATTTGAGTAAGTATTTGATTAAAATTTACGTATTTTGGAATAAAATAATTCGTTTTACATTCAATAGGTCTTGTAAAGTGTTGTATTCCAGACAGTTGTACGGGTTTCCAAGGAGTTGGTACAAAACAAAAGTGCACCTAAATGTGGATGTGCAAATATTGAAAAGGTCATTTTCCTTAAAAGTTTTTGATCCGTTTGAGAGTGTGATCTTACCCGAGTGCAGCACCCGTACACGTGCAAGTAAGTCAAACAAAACTGTAATTAATGTAAATGTGAAAATATGAAAATAACCTTTTCCTTTCAGGTTTTGTATCCGTATTCCTGTCCGAGTGTTGCAACGTATTGGCATCCGTTTTTCAGTCTGTTCCGGCCTGAGTGCAGTACTCTTATACTTTTTATGAAAATATATTTAAAAAAACAAGTTTAAAAATGTTGATGCACGTAATTTTATTTGAATAAATAATTATTTTTTATAAAAATATTTTCAAAATTTTTTAGATCTAATTTCAGGACTTTTGTGAGTTTTTATAAATTTTGTTGAATGTCTAATAAAACCAAGTGCTGTAACAAGCAACGAGCAAGTAGACACCTTTGGTCAGTTTGTCCGTTTATTCCTTGATATACGTTTTATCACATATGTATACGAGTATATATATTTTAAAAAAATTTTAAAATTGTGCAAACATGATTTTTCAGCGAATTGATTTTTTTTAATAACAAAGGTATGACAAATTTTATATAAGAAAAGAAAACAATTTTTTTTTTATAAATCTCTGACTCTTTGTCTATAAAAAAAAAAATACTTAATATTTTTTTTGATATAACTAACATTTTGCGAGCTATAAAATGATAAACAATGGCTTGTTGCATAACTTTTGAAAAAAAAAATATTTGTTTGGGATCTCCTCTGCAAAATATTCTAAACTGAAATAGTGTGGAATGCCTTTTATACGAGTGCGCACACGTACCGAATTTGTGGTATTTTGCAGATCAATAACGGTTAAAATATCGCTCCATGTCCAATAGAGTTTTTTGTCGAGATACTTAAGTTTCCGCACCTGCCATTCCGTAAAAATAGACTCCACATTAGTTTGGAGCCACTCAAATTCATCGCGTTTGTTTTCAGGTATTTCCACCTCTGCGCCTCGAAAACTGCCTCTTGACAATATTTTTCAGAGTACAAAGATAATTTAAGAAATGCTTTCGAGTGAATTTTTCTTTATATTTCCTTGGTAAACTTTTTTGATGATTATACAATCAGAAATTATTTTAGAATATCAAAATAACATTAAATTGATGTTAATAAACGCCACAGTCTTTACCGGTGTCAAACTTTTTGCAAAAAATTATGATATTTGACAATAAAAAATATATTTTATTATAATGTAGTTTACATTCTACCACCAATGACCAACTTGGTGTATTTTTCTACCATCTTTTCTCATAAGGGGATTACATTTTGCCCTATTTCTACTTTCTTCGTAAATGCCAGCTTTTGTGAGATAGAACCAATGTGTATGTATTTAAAAATGTGTGCTAAGTAATGACGGCATGCTTATTATGTCAAAACGGCAACTTTCAGAACTTATTTACATCGCCTTAACCCATTAACATACATTGGAGGACAAAGACCCAATAAAGTTTGGAATTAAAAAATACACAAATAAATAGCTAAAACGTCAACAAAAAACATTTAAGCCTAGTCCATTGAATAACAAAATATCAAATTTTTTTATGTAATAATTTTAATCGGCAAAATTTTGTTTTCATGTGTTTGATTTTTAGATGTTTATTCAAATACTTAATTCTAAAGTGTATCTTACACCTGAAAAATAGTTTCTTAACTTCCTTAGATAAATATATGTTCATCTTTACTCTTTTCCTGAAGATATTTATTCACTAAAATTTTTGATTGTGTTAACATCATTTACATTCACTGATATAAAAAGGTTTTCTAAACATTTAATCTTATGCAAAAACTATTTTTGCCTTAACAAATTGCGCATGATGACATTTCTTCGTTGTATTTAAAATTAATTGCTGAAATTTATTTCAAGCTTTGCATGTAAAGGGTGTTTCTTTTGAACATGTGGTTTTTAAGAAAAAGTAAAACGCATATAATTTAATGCTATGGTCAAGAATTTAGCTTTATTATTTTTTCAAAATGATTACGGGCAAGTGACCGCGCGGTTAGCTCGAATCAATTCCAGCCGAGAGGCCCAATTTTCGACTACTTTTTGCATCAATTGGAGCCGTATGTCAGCAATAACGCGCCGTCTTGAAATGGCAAACCAAACTGAGTATAAATCAAATAACAGGTGTCAAAAACACCAACTCCGAAAAAAGTATTGCCTCATATATTTTTTATGTATTTACTTAAATTCATATTTACATATATACATACATATATACGAGTATGAACATATATACATATGTATTAACATACCCATATACACGTACATATGTACATATGTGCATGTGTATAAATTTCCACAAAACTTTTCATTTCTTTTTAACACATTTAGGGGTTGACAAATTTCATAAGGTTTGACATAATAACGCTCCGGAATTCAGGAGCTGTCAGTACTTGGCACACTTTGTTAAATACACTTTGGATAGAACCAAATTTGGCTGTCATTATTTACCCAACCTTTTATAATTGAATCATGTACATATGTATGTACGATATAAATACAAATGCGTACAGGCACCTTCGGACAATTTTCTTATTTATTTACAATATTTACAACATTCCCAAGTGGCCTTTGGCGATTTGCCAAAAAATTTTATTCAAAATCACATTAATTGAATATACATATGTACATATGTACATAATAACATATACATATATAAATACTCATTATAGTCAGCTTAAGCGTCGCATTTGTTTTTAGCAAAACAAAATTAATATTTTTATATAGCGTCTTATATGAATGTACATATGTACATTTGTACATATCTTAATTTGAACTTTTATTTTTATACACATTTTTAGACGGCGTACATTAAATATGTATATCTAATACTTATATATTGGCAGTATCAACAAGTGCAGTCAGCAAACATTACAGTACAGATATATAAAATTAGAAAAGCAAGACCGAGCAAACGTAAGCCAAAAATGGTACTGGAACTCAAAAGAAAATACAGTGGCGGTAAGCTTAGAAAGTTTTTGAATTTTCCTGTTTTTTTTCTGAAATTTTTGATTACAATAAATTTCAGAAATGTCGCACAGATGTGAAAATGTGAAAAAAACAAGAGATAAACAAAAAATATAGCTTTGCATGCTTAAGTGTTTCGTTACAAGTTCATTACAAGAGTTTCATTGCACTGTCTATCTATGTTGAGAATGTGGTTCGCTATATCACTGGATTTGTGGCATCAAAAATGCAAAAGAAAATATAATGCCCAATCTATCAAGACCAATTGCTAGGCGATGAAATGCCATCGTGCGACAAATCAGGTTTGTTGTGGCAGCTACCTATGTACATATATCTTATAATCATAAAAAAATGTTGGTATTTTTTAAATTTCGTTCAACTGTAATTAATTTGGGTGTGCAGTATACAAATTTATGTATATTTGACAAGTAAAGCTGATAACATGCGGGAGACGTGGTATGTTACTTTATCCAATTTGGTGACTTTGAACTCACTTTAACGGCCTTATTAAATAAAGTACATTAATACACAATTCGCTCGCCGCTGTGGTCGAGTTGATAGCGGTGCGTGCTATAACTCGATACGCCGGTGAGTTCGAGGTTCGAATCTCAGTCAGGGCAAACAAAATCTTAATAATAGAAAAAGTTTTTTCTAATAGCGGTCACCCCTCGGCAGGCAATGGCAAACCTCCTAGGGTATTTCTGCCATGAAAAAGCTTTTCATTAAAAACATCTGCCGTTCGGAGTCGGCACAAAACTGTAGGTCCCTCGATTTGTGATATAATATAAAGACGCACACCACAAATGGTAGGAGAAGCTCGGCCAAGCACTGAGCTAAATAGTGTTAGCGCCAAAATTATATATTATATATAATACACAATTCCTTCACATGTTCTCAAGCCTCGTGCGATTGCAGGTTTCGGATTTGCCTTGCCCTGCAAATACGCACTTGGCTCAAAACCTGCGAAGAATGCGTTTAATAATGTGCTATTTATGCTTCGGGAGGAACCAAAGTGGGCATTATTCATAATGAATACTAAAAATCATTTAAATTCTATTGTTTACGAAAAATTCAAAATATGTAAAAAAAAAATTTTGAGTTCTGGGGTGGGGGAGGTTTTGTATTGTATATTGTAATTACAATTTTATTTATTTCAGTTATGGCTTTCTCAAGACGTGCCGACGATATCCAGTTCGGTTGTGTGATATTTTATTTCTATCATTTGAGTATCCAAAACAAGAGTCCCATTGGCAAACCCACCTACCTGGAAAGAAGACTACATTTATTTTTTTCTCTCAACAGCGCCATCCTGGACGTTGGTCGACTTCAAGTCAGTTTTTCTATATTTTAAAGAGACTGTTCAACCTGTAAAGAACTTTATAAAAGCGATTTTCACCAAATTATAAAATTTGTTTCCCCCGATTGAATTGCCCGCTCGCAAATACTTAGTTCAATGACTAACATAGATATATTCGATAAGTGATCATATTAACTCTCCAATTCCGCAGATTTAAAAACGATGCCGCGGATTAATAAGTTCCTGAATTTTTTAGAGAGATATTTTTAAGGCGAATTTAACAAGGTGGTGTTAAGGAGCCAGCTGGTTTTTTTGCTTTGCTGAACTGAATGTCAAAGGGCTTCATTCTGATTGGCTTGCGATGTAAATCACCTACAGAAATTTGACATTCAGTCCAGTAAAGCAAAAACAAAATACGCGTTTTACTTATGAACGCTCACCACCAACTTGATAAATTCGCTTTGGATATTTCTTAATCGATTTCCAAAATGAAATATGCGTCAGTCGTTTTAAATTTTTTAAACGCCTACTATCCTTTTCCACTTCGGCTGTGTCAAATGCCAATCAAAACTTAATCGGTTGCCAAGTAGATAGTTATGTCACTTCCACTTGCCTCACAATAAACAATTGGCAGTTGCCAACAACTACGTAACAGTCGTAACAGTCATTTTTCTTACATACGAGTACAATACTGGCAATTCAATGGTGCTAACTTTTTGCATTCATTTAAGTTTTCACTGCCTTTGTTGAACCGTAAGCTTGTGAAAAACAAAGGGTGAAAAGTCATTTGAGCAAATAAAATAAAATTAAAATAAAACGCAAATCGCACACCTACTTTTTTTTTGTTTACGAAGCCTTACGACAACACGTTACGTATAAATATTAGCAATTATCCTTTTTGTCATTCTTGACATTTTGTAATCCGATGCCACTTTACGTGTAAGCGCTTGATTGTTTACCGTTACCAACGACTGCATATACTCGAACATGAAAGCGTACTTCAAATTCACCTGTTTTTCTCAATGAGTGACTGGAAAGAAATAACCTAATAAATATTGTGTGTATAAATGCTGGCACCACAATATTTATGACACCTACATAAATTTTTTCCGCTTTAGTGAAATAAACACAAAAATAAGCCGGATGACAGCTGACAGTGCGTACTAGTTACAGCTGTGAGAGACGCTGATTGGCTACAAATTAATGGTAGTTATTTTACCCGACATCTCCACAGAAAATAGCTGATGTTCTAACATCTGTCATATTGGCAGAAAAAAATTAAAAATGTTTTGTCAATTTTTATGTGCGGGCAGTTTGATGTCTTGACATAAACATTTGTAAGATGGCGTCAAACAAGTAAGTTCGTTTAATAAAGCGCAAATATGCTAAAAATAATACAATAAATATGTTTTCTTTCCTCCCAAATACGAAAACATTAATAAATGCAATAGAAAATAACTCAGTTTTTGCTTCTGAATGAAAATATCTTCGATGTTGACCCCACGAAATTTACAGCCAAATGAAAAATTAGCTGTCAAAGGAACAAAATGACAGCTTATTTCAAACAATAGAAGCCAAGACATAAACCCTGACATAAAGTCTGTTCGGGTAAAAGTCCAGCAAGAATTATCCAGCAACACAATTTCTCAGAATTGTGGAGTATTCTCTCTGAAAGAGAGATGCATGCAAATTTTTACGCAAAATTTCGCATTTATCCAAATTGTAATCAGCTGCTTTTGATCAGCTGTTTTCTTGCTTACAAATTTGTGCTGAGTAAAGTTTGTCCAGCAAGAATTTGCAACTTCCCCTCAAAATGAAATGACACTTTGCGCTCTCAATTTCCCCTTCCTCGCAAATTTTTTGGTCACCGCGAACGCGATTTGACAAAAACCATGATATTTCGTAACAATTCGTAACAATTATCAGCACGGGAACGCTCTTATAAATGGCTGACATGAAGAAATAAGCGGTCTCCATTGACAATATATTTTCTTAAATCTATTTTAGGACATCAGCTATTTTCTGTAGAGATGTCGGGTTGAGAAAGCACTTAGAAGAAGAAGAAGGATACCAAGGAAACCGGCAACCAAGAAAACCGGTGTGAGCTAAGGGGTGAATTGAAAAGAGCTTTGATTTAGCGAATAACAAGCTTTTGGAGCTGGATGAAATAGCTTCTGAGTAAAAGCTTCGGAGGTGCTTCTAAACGGAATCGATTATATAAAACTTTAACTTGGTATTATTTATCAAGATTGATTTAATGAATTTAATAAATAATATGTATGGTAATAGCGAAAAAATTACGCACGATCATCAGGGCAAAAAAAATAAATAAATAAAAGAAAGTGCATCTGTGCCGCGCTTATAATCCTGTTACATAAATGATAGTTACGATTTAATGAACTTTAATAATAATTGTGAATTGCTTCGCATAGCCTGGAGATCAGATGAAGTGAAAGAATGAGAAGTGTAAAAAAGTGAGGTTAAATGAAATGAAACAATGAGAGGATTAGTTAAAGTGAATGTTGAGTTCAGGTCTAGCTATTTTAGACATGATCGAGTTTAGGTGTGGTCAGTTTAGATGTGGGGAGTTTGGGTATGGTGTGTTTAAGTGTGGAAAGAAAAGACTTAGCAAGTTAAAGTATCATTTCAGTTGCTTTCGCCATATTAACTTTACATTTTACTATCAGCCCTTAATAATTAATTGGAACTCTTTAACCTCAACATAACTAGCATCACTGATGGTGGTTACGCAATTTCTGCCATATAAAAAAATGCAAGCGCACTTGCAAATATGTAAATGCTCATTCGAATCCTTAAAAGGGGATCAACTAGTAAAACTTTTTTTGATGCCCGAGCGGAGATCCTTCACTTAAGGGGATATTCTGGTGTAGAGCTATGAGTTTCAGGTAATTTTTAAAGTGTCGTAAAAAAAGGTAATTAATATTTTTTGCTATCCATTTTTTATTAGTTATTTATTAATATTACAAGAAAACAGAAACAAACCAAAAATAAAAAGTTAAAAATTCCAATAAATTAGCAGTTGATGAGGTGGGGAGTCTAAAAAAATTTGCACCTGACCATACGCACGATTTCAACTCTCCTAGCAATCTGAAAAAAAGAGTATTAATCTGAATAATGTCGCTATGTCTAGAACCACGGAAAAGTTGGAAACATGTTTTTTCACGAAATGGCGACCGCCTGAAAAAAAAGATTTTTGTACCACTTTTTCGATTTTTTTTTAAATTGTAAAAAATATTTTTTTATAAATTTAAATTTGGGGATGGGGATAGTTTCAGATGTAGAGAAGTCTATAAAGAAGACTCTAGAAATTTTAGGTGAATCGGTACAGTAGAACCCGACAAATCGTGGGTACAGTTTTGGAAAACACAGTTTCGAGAAAAAAACGCTTAAAGTTTAACGTATAGTTTTTCGCAGTCTAAGTCATGAACTTAACACTTCGAAAATAATTTGAATTTTGAAAAATCCTCTTGTAGACATAACCTTAAATAGTTGAACTTTAAAAATATAAAAAATAAATCCATTTTTTTTATTTCTAGACCAGAATACCCCCTTAAAATACTTAACGGTTAAAGCTTATTACGAATATATCTTCTCTACATTAAAACATCAAAGAGCTAAGTGGTAATTATACTCCAACAAAAACTCCAATAGTGTCCTTAGGCTAAAAGCCAAATTCCTTTAAATATTAAATTCTTCCAGTCACAAAAGGACGAATATTTGCTCACACAATTTGCCACAACTACAACTAAATATGTATTCGTACACACCATATATGTATGTACATATGTATATGTCAAAATGAGGGTCTTAAATAAAAACAAAAGGACGTACTCAAACACAGGTAGGAAGGAAATTTTACGTCGCAAAAAGAAATTTACGACGTAAATATTTATGTTTACTTTCCTTCTTTTCTCTCTTTTATTTGTCGAATGTTTACGAGGCTGTTGAATTTCGTTCGCCTACACCTGCAGGCTTTGCAATGTACCTAGTATAAACACTTAAAGTATATACCGATATGTTTACACTTTCATATGTACATACATACATATACATAGCATTTACAATGTTGAGAAGTGTAGCTACAAAATGTATTCTTTACACAAGTTTATGCATTGAAGAAGATACGCCATCCATCCTTGCCAAGGTCAAACGCAGAACTTTCATGAGTACAAATCAAATTAAATGTTGCCATTGTATTATGTTTTATCAAATTTGCTATAATTGGTGAGGATAGTCAAGTGCTAAATATCCTCTTATCATACTTAATATTTAGGAAAATAAAATTTTTAAAAACAAGAAGAGCGAGCAACCTAGCCTTAGGTAAGCTAGTAAGTTTGTTGACACAAAAGTGTGCGCACATGAACGATTTGAAATTTCTAGTTGTGGCACTACAATGACCCTGCAAAAAAATGTGCGACTATTCCCTAAAGATGATATTCCGGGATTAGTCTCTATCGGGTACAGTTGTGCATTAATTAGACACAACAAGTCTCAAGCGGTTAAAATTGTAGGTTTACAGCCTAACCTAATATAATTAATCAATAATCAATTTTCTGTCAAAAGTTTCTCATGCTCATACAACTTGTGTGTGAGCAACCGAAATTGAACGGTCTGCGCCAAAAGCTAACTCAACTTTCAATTTTCATTTTGCGTGACATTTCGATTTGACGTTTATCCCACCGTTAAAGGTTGATGCGTATTGTTTTCAATATAACGAATACTGATTTTTTTGTTTGGATTAGCAAAAAAATTATAAAAAAGCTTTGTATGAAAACTTTTTGTAAATTTGTACATTGTTTGAAACTTGGGATTATGATTTTTATGTTTATTATTGCTTCTATAATATAAAAGAGGAAAAAATCAATTCCCAAACTTGGCAATACGTCTCTGTGCTGAAGCTTTGCATATAAATCAAGATTATATTTAATGTTTAAATAAAAACTAATATGTAACATAAGTTAAAGAAAATCTTTAAACCAAATAAATAAATTGAACCAACGCCGAAAACTTCCACCTGGTATTGTTTTCAAACGAATTTGACAGCCATGCAACTCTGTAAAGTAAACGAACGCAAATCAATTTCGGGTGGACGTGGTTAAAAAACATTCTAAATTATGGTTCAGTTCACTTCACTTAACTTGAGAAATGTCACATAACGATTCTCTTTAATGAACATTGCGTATAAGTGATTAGCCAACACGTAGTCAAACATAACTTAACTTGGAAGTCGGTTGAATCTTGATTTTCTACGTAAAGTCCAAGTGACATTTAATATTTGTGATCCCACTTGTGTTTGTTTAATTGATTTTGACAATTCTCTTCACGCACTTGACAAGTATTGGGATGGCGCTATTTTCGATTTCGTCCAAGGCAAGTATTATTTATTAAATAAATGTTAAATTTCTTTTATTAATTTATATTTTTGTCAAAAAATCGTACAAATAGCTATGAATACCGTTCTTATAAAGAAACTTAAACAAAACCAAAAGAATAAATTGACAGCTGATGAAGATGCCAGATGGTATGCGTTGTTGTTGGCCGTATGTTGTAAGTTTAAGTATAAGTAATACTAATGTCCGAATTTAGTAACTTTGGATCAACTCAAATCTCAAAATGTGCTGGATATTATTGCTTTTCCTCGCTTTTACGTTTTTTTCTTTTGTTTTTATTTTAATTTTTTGCTATCTACTCATAACCAGGTCACTATTTTGAGACTTCATTTTGAGATTAGAGACTTTATTTTGAAACTAATGAATGTCAACTGGTCTAAAATACTGAATTTTGTCTCTATTAGAGACTGAGACTGCTTACTGAATTCGGGTATTAGTATTCATAACTGAACCATTACAATCACAATTTAAGAAATCAATTTAAGTTTGATTTTCACTTTCTACGTTTAGGTGAGGTGAAGTAAGTTGACATGAAATAAGGTAAGGTGAAGTGAATGGAGGTGGGGCGATATTCAAGAATGGTAGAGCGATGCCTAGCAGAATGAAATGAGTTTATGTGTTGTGAGCATTTCCGTCTTTCATGTTGATTTACTACAGCCGCTTAAGAAGTTGTACTTCAAAAAGTTAGTTATTTTGACCAACTCGAATATGGAAATGCAGAATTATATTTCAATTTAAAAGTAAGGAAAAATTCTATAAAAAAATTATTGTCAAACATTTTTAATATGTGGTGTGGTCAAAGTTTTGAAATAAAATATACAAATAATGACATTTGTAAGTAATTTTTAAAGAAACGCTTAAATTGTATTGTTCTAGAACAATAATAAAAGAAGGTGTTCAGCATGGTACAAATATTTTTAGAGGTAGTTTCACTTTTAATTTTTTGACATAAACAATGTTCGACGGCAGACGACCAATATTGCCACTACGTTGGAAAATACATTGAAGATTTTGATTTTAATTTTTTTTATTTCAAACACAAATCGTGTAAATTGTTTATATGTATGTACATATGTTTCATTTATTGAATGTATATTTTTCTCTAATGCAGTTGAATTTTATTGATGAATGTAAATGCACAATGTGTGGTGTATTTTCTCAACTTAACTGACGATCACATAATCAGGGTTATGTGTATTTAGGGCCGTTTACACCATCTGTGGTTAAAATTACTGGCGGTTAGCAGCAATTCAGATTACTATTCAGCGCTTACTTATCTGACGGATGGTCTTAACCGGCGCTTTTAGTTCCGATTAAGCGCTTTACCGGAGATGGTGAAAATGGCCCTTAATGTTATACTATAAGTTCTAATATAATTAACAAAGAACAGTCTAGTGGAGTTAAAATCAGGGCTTATAATGCAATTTACACATTTAAATGAGGCGATTTTTAGGCCTGTCTAATTTGAGTTACAGTCTACCTTTTTATGTACTTTGAGCCAAGCGATTTTTGAATCGCCTCATGGAAATGCAGCTTTCAACATTGCGCAATGTTTTAATAATGCATTACCAAATACTTTTTACATCTACTGCAATCAATAGCTGTCATATTGTTGTAAAGTTGTTATTCCAATTCAGCTTGCTCACTTGATATAGGCAAACCCACAAGGAAACATTCTGAATAAATTAAAACCTGCAGACAATTAAAAGTACAAAACTCTCAAATAAAAACGCGTGCGATACGGTTAATAAAACTATGTTATAGTATTTTAATTTTTGTTTTGTAATTTTGTTTTCATTCAATATCATATTTAAATATCGCATCCTGAAATATGTTCTTCCCAAAAAGAATATTTTTATAATTTTTTCGCAAAATCTGTAACATTTTCGCTATGCTTTAATAGATCGTACATATAATTTGGTGTTTCCGATAAATTTTCACAGTTTATTTTTACAAACAGAGAGTTTAGTTTTTTTTAAAATATTTAGAAATTCAGCTGTGGGTTTATATAATCCCTATTCTGATAGTAAATGTACGTATAATTTCGATCGTGTAGACTTGATGTTTTGAAACCAAATTCTTGAAGTTTCATTTTTACCATGAGATACCCTGTAAAATTTTACAAGCCATCAAATTAAGTATCATTCAAATGACTAATATTCGTCACGATAACTTCGTACTCTTTCTCATCAGCGAAATGAAAACGTAGGTCAAGAAGAAGAAAAACTTTTGAAACTAAAAGAAACAAAATGTTTTCATTGCGCCCTAGATATTGGAATGTTTACCTTAAATAACATACATATGTAGTACATACATATATGGTACATCTTCTGATAATCATGTCAAATAAATAAGATTTTCATATAAGGAATTGCTTTTATATTAGTTTAAATTAAAATCCTTTTTTACCTAGGAGGTACGATCAGAAGCGGTATTTAAATTTAAGTGGCGAAGGATGTTCGTGAAGCACACCTTTGGCTCGTATTTCACTAAAAAAAATATTCCAAACAATCTTGATTTAGCCGAACCACTCGTTCTATAAAACAAACTTAATCAGTTTGTGTTGGCTTAAATATGGTTTTTTTATTATGTTCTAGCATCCCGCGAAGTAGCGTGAATTTTTTTGTCTTTTGTTTTATGTCGAAAATTAGAGGATTTTTTTAACAAAAAACTGGTAACATGAAAATCCGGTACAGTGTTTATGTCAAATGGTTAACATGGCGTCAGAATTGAGAGAGTGAAACTACCTTTAAAAATGACTGTGATTAATGTGAAAGATCAGGATTCATTTCATCTGAATGGAAAAAATAAAAAAAATAAACGTTTTGTGAAAAATGCGCCGATAATTACAATTTATTTCCACCACAAATCACTACAAGCAAAGATGCTGCAGCATAAAAGCTGTTGCGAGCACAAAAGTTTATAGCCTCACCTGCCAGAGCGAATTCGCCACTCTCCACTCTAGATAATTCGTGAATGGCGCCAAAAGTCGTTGGGCTTAAAGGACGCGACGACGTCAGCGCATGCGCTGTTTTATCGATTATCAGCACAAATTTACAAACATTTACATATGTACGTACATATATTTTTTCTGTGCTGCGCAATAATTTTCTTGGGGTAGGGTAAGGTGCAATTACGACATGGTTTTATGTTGAGTGGGTAGAGGATACGCAGTTCCATCTGATGACGTGGTGGCATTTGACCAACAGCAATTGTATGTATACTCACATACATACATACATACATACATAAATATGTATGAAAGTAAGGTGGGCATTAGTACAGCCAAAGGGATGGAAGTCAACATTTAGTGTCCTCGTGACATCGACAGCAACAGCGTACACACAGCGTACATATGTGATGCACGGCATTTACATGATGAGCCAGCCAGCGACACTTTAAGTTGAGAATAGTTGCTCCAATGTTGACATGTGGCCGTTGTTGCAGTTTTGGTTTTGGTTTTTTTATTGCACTTTGCTGAATGAAATTGCCTATTTGTGCTGTTTTTGCGACAAGCGTGGTTTATTTTATTTTTCGCTCAGTGCAGATGAACGTGAACTACAACAAGCGGCATGGCAATGGTGAAAGGAAGCAAATGCGCCACTGCAGACACTAACCGATAGCGCCTCCATTATATAACAAAAAGGTTTGTAAAATACATATCTGAACAACTTGTATAAAACCGTTTTCATGCCTAACAAGCGGACATCAATCCATACATACATATACGAGTGCACACCCGAAGCTAGAATCTGCGAGCGAAAGCAATAGCCTTGGCATGAATTGAGTGCAACAGCCAATGGTTGCAAGTGTTGGTGCAAGTTGCAACATAGACGTTTGCCAATGTTTCCACATGCATCCTGTACTCAGGAAGTTTGAAAGTTGCTTGATATACGTGTATGTTGACTGTGCTATCAGTGCTTTAATATATGTTTGTAACATATGTACATATACTATAAATGTAAGTAAATATTTACCTTTGGTCTAAAGTAGTTTAATTTAAAATTGCATAACATATGCAAACATCTTTTAACTCGTATCGGTAATGAATACTGTTCTGCATCGTATGCTGATCGAGCATAACCTCCAAGACTTTATAATAATTATAAGAAAAAAATTTATAATAATAAAATATCATTTGTATTCCCTTGTGCGTCCTCAACGCGTAATGCCCCCGGTCATGTGCGACTTGCTAATGAGATTATTTAACATCCTCTAATGTCAACACACTCTATTCAGCATGTGTCTGGCTTAACATTCAGCTCTGTGAAATATTAAAAAAAAAAAACTGTGAATAAGCTTATACACTCTGTTCACAAATTAGAGCATAAAGGCAAATTGACACTTTAGGACAATTTATTATTCAATTATTTAAAATTCTTTTTCAATTAAGGGGGTCCTCTACTCCCAAGGCCTGAAATCGAGCGATTTTTTTTGGAAATAAATTGCGAATCAGTAGATCCTGAATGGATTTAAGAATTTTTTTTTATTTTAAAGGTACATGTTTTGACTCAAAATTTTTTGTATTGAATACCAAAAGAAAAAAAAACGGCATTGACTTAAAAATTTTTGTATTGAATACCAAAAGAAAAAAAAAACATTGTCGACCTTGAAACGGCATTGACTAAATTGATGTTGAAACTGCATGTGTCCCGCTTATGTAAAATTCTGGCAAGTTGGGTAATCTGTAATCAGAAATTAAATATTCTTTATAATCACAGTTACGTTGGCTATGTTTTCTTAAGGCAGAATTTTTTTATTTTGCAAAGTGTAAAATTTATGCAGCGACTTGTGAAAATTTTCAATTTTCACTTCATTTCTAAAAATAGAACAAAATAAAGTTTTGCAAATCGTACTCGGTAACATAGCGGTATGTTCACTGAATAATTCAATAAAAAAATCGGACCAATGCTTTTATGAAAAGTCTTACTCGGCAGCTAAAAAAACACTACTTTCGAGAAAACGCGTTTAAAGATAAATTACGGTGTATAACTTGGTCTCCATCAAGGGTATAGGGGTATATTACGAAGCCCAGGAGCATGCAAAGGAATGTGATTTCTACGATCTTCCTCTCTGTGGCGTATTTTTTGAAACACATAATGGGTATTCGGGATTTGTTGTATTCGTATTAATATTTACTATTTTTACAACGAATTCGGAATTACACAAGTAAATAGCGAACACACCCTGTTGTAATTTCTGTACTCGTGTCATTGTAAAATTTCCCGAACGGCTTATTTATGTACGAGTTCATGTGTATGTGCCACCAACAAGTAAACAAAAATGCGTAATATGCCGCGAGAAAGCGAGAAAGCGAAAAAACGAAAATATTTAATTTTATTACTAATAATTGTTGAAATCAAATTGCTAAGATAAACGGTAAACTTTAATACACACAAATAAATATCTACATATTTATTCGACTAACGTATCTGTAGATGATTCAACGATTTATCTTTTTCGGCTGTGAGAAATTTACAAAAGAAAAACCACATTTACAGCAGGGTTCACCCATTGTATTTGCTTGCACTATAGATTAAAATGAACAAATTTTTTAAAACCGCGAGAGTAGAGGACTCCATTAATAATCGTTATTTCTCTAGCAAACACCATTACAAAAAAATTTTTAAAAAAGGTTTTATAGACTTTTGGGGTATGCAGATAAGTAGCCGATTCAATTTAAGTACAAAAAAGTTCAGGTTTCTTCTAGTGGCTACGAATTACCACTGATTTTTGAAAATTTTTTTTACTGCTTGGAATGAGGCTTTGTTGGACTCCGCCAAAATCATTTAGACAGTTGCAGTGGCAGTAAAGAAGAAAAAAATTAAAAAGACATTAGAAATATGCAAACTTATCTTAAAGTAGATTTAATGTAGAAGAGGTTTTATTCCAGAAATTCGCTGTATTTTGAAAAGTCACAGTTAATTTCATTATACACCTGGCTTTATACTTTTATATAAAGGGTGTTTTTTTTAGACGTGGTGAATGGGCCCAAAACGAAATGACCACCGATCCCGATTTTCACAAGAAAATTTTGTTCGGCGATGAAGCTTACTTTTGGCGGTCACTTGCCCGAAATCATTTTTTTAAAACATATTGGCAAACACTTATCTTTATAATAAAGCTCAATTCTTGGCCATAGCATGTCTTAAAAAACACTCTTTACAATGATTTTAACTAAAATAGAATTGTGAACTTAATATAAAAAATTGAAAGTCTCTTTGATTTACAAATTCGAAGGAATATATTTATAAAAAAAAATCTAAAATTGACTATTCACCGTTTTTGAATGCCTTATGGTCAGTTCTTCAGTTCTTCTAAATTATAATTGTCAACTGTTGACCAAGAAGACTATATACATACATACATATTTTAACTGGAAAGCCTTCATTTTGTACACATTAACCTCAAGCACAATGTTTTTCGCATACTTCTCATAGTTATCAAGTCTGCGTGTTCTTTAAAAATCCAAATTCAAAAATTCTCGCAAACAGGAATTGTGGTTTATGATGATTTTTTTACCTGAGCGTACTTATACACAAGGGTATTATAACTTAGTTCGCATAACGGTTGTTTGAACAGCAAAAAATAATCAAGATATATATAGACATATATGTATATGTATACTAAAATGATCAGAATGAAAAGAGGAATCGATTTAGCCCTGACTGTCTGTCCGTCCGTCCGTGGTTACAATAATTGGTGGAAAAATGGATATATCTCAATAAAATTTGGTGGACATATTTTCCTTGATACCGCTAATATTACCGTAGAAAATTTTTGAAATCGGATCATAACCACGCCCACCTCCTATATAACGGACAATTTTGAAAATGCAAAAACATCCTTTTTTCGGTATCTATTGAAACAAATTGAATGAAATTCGGTATTTGGAGCGATTTTGAACCACGAAATTAGGTATGTATGAAATTTAAACAAAAGGGGCTTTGCCACGCCCACTTAGAAACAAATTTCTGTATCTTAATAACGGTGTAAGGTATAGTCACAAAATTTGGTGAACAAATTTTTTTCAATATCGCTGTTATCATCTTTATCTGAAATTGGACCATAATTTCGCCCACCTCCCATATAACGGAAATTTTTGAAAAGTGCAAAAGTTTTGTTTTTTATTTATTATATTTTATTGGAACATATCTACTAATTTGAGGAAGAAAAATACTTTTTAGTTTGCCATAAAGACAAAGGAGCGATTTGTACAGCTGAAAGTTGGGTTTGTGCAACATCTGCATTTAATATTAATACCCGCACAGTAATAGTCGGTACTGGCGATTTGTGTCGAAGATGGCTTTTTTGTTTTGTAAAATTGCAAGTCTGCATTCAGTTCTGGAAAATTGCAGGGCAGGGGGCAGGGGGCAGGGGGCAGATTACTAAGTACCACTAAGTACCACGCCCACTTATAAAAAAAACGTCTGTAGGTATCTCAATAACGATGTAAGGTATCGTCACAAAATTTGGTGAACATGTTGCCCTTGATATCACTAGCATCACTGTCAATCATTTTTGAAATCGGACCATAAGCACGCCCAACTTCCATATAATGGAAATTTTGAAAAATGCAAAAAAACCGTTTTTCAGTATTTATTGCAAGAAATTGAGTAAATTTTAATACTAGCTGCGATTTGAAACAAAGAAACGTGAATTTTATGAAATTATGGTCACCGACCATACAAAAATACATCGCGAGGGTATATAAAATTCGGTTTCGCCCGAATTTAGCTTTTCTTACTTGTTTTTATATTCAACTAAACAAAAGTTAAATAAATAGTTGTAAGAAACAACAAATCTTTGTTATTACCTTGACCTAACCTTGACAAACAGCTGCAACGATGAAAAAAGCACAAATGCTACCAAATCTTTCGATGGAAATGGATTTTTATAATTTTTTACAGCTTTTTAATTTAGCCAACAATGCTCATTTTGCCCTCGGCAAAGAATGTACAAATTACCGAAATAACAAAAATTGTGCAAGCAATACAAAAGCACATCGTCGAGTAAATCTTAATGGAAATCGTCGAGATGGAAGCGGAAAAGTTTTGCAATTTTCTTACTTTTCTTCGGTGTTGCTGCTGGTTTTGGCATTCGGCGTCAACAATGGGAAGCCCACAATTTGTGTGACAATACAATGCGACATATGTACATACTCGTACATACATATGTCAGCAAGTCGTGCTCGTCCACATACATATTTAGGTTAAGAAAAGTACAGCACCAAGTTTATACTATTTGAACGATTTAATATTTAGGAAATACTATTAGGAATGTGTTTAGGTAAGCTTTTGTCCCAATCCTTTCTGCGGTTCAATATGCCCTTAATAGTTATTAATTTCTGTGCGGAGTTAGTTAGTTTAACGTTTCAATTGACAGCACTTTGAAGTTTGGTATCTGCTATAGGAGATATTTCGCTCTATCCAGGAGCCGGTTAACATTTTAAGCACGCGTGTACAAATCAATGTCACAGTGTTCCAATACATTAAGTATGATTGAGTAGTATACATGTACCTGGTACCTAGAACGTATGTATACCGGGTGAAGGGACGCTAATTCTTTAAAACCGTTCCAAAGACAGTTCGTGACTTGTTTCGAACTTAGTAGACTGCGAGACGGTCGCAAAATGACCTCAAACTATTCCTGAAATGTGCATGAAAAAGGCCTGCACTAGTCTCGAAGTAGCCCGAAACCAGTCTCAAAAGTGACGCGAAAAGGTTCCGACATAATATGTGAAGAAATCCCAAATTAACCTGAGCTAGTCCTGATTTGGTCTCAACTAGTCTCGAAAGGTGCTTGAAATAGTCGAGAACTAATCACAAAATAATTCTCAAATATTATCAGAAGAGTTCAACACAAGTCCCGATATTATCCTGAATTACTCCTGGCATTACCTTGAACTAGGCCTGAAAAAAACCAAAATTTATCTCCCATGAATGACCCTTTGTACACACGAGAAGTAGTTCTCGGTAAAACGGCAGAGCCTTTTCATTCAGACCATACGATGGCAGGGCGAAAAAGACGCAGGAGGAAATCCCCATTCGGAAAGAGCATTGATCCGCCTTTAAAATATGTAATCCCTCAAAGTTTCTTTTAAAGGAAAATGTTATATTTGGAACTTTTTAGTATATATTAGCAAAGGCTTGAAGTTGATCCGAAATCCGAATGATGCCAAACCGACTTTTTCTAAGTTGTTTAGCATTTGTTAAACAATATTTAAGAACATTTTTTTTTTTGCACAAATCAATTCGAAAAAGATATGTATACATACAAGGGATGTCAATTTTGGGAATTTTGTTGATCCCGGGATTTTCGAGATTTGAAAATGAAATCCCGGGACAATCCCGGGATCCCAAAATTCACGAAGTTTTGATTCGTAATTTTTAATTTGCCAAAGTATGTAACACGTCTGTAATCGTTGTGTAATTTTAGAAGTATACAAAACAGCATTAAGATAACAAAGAAGAACGATTTGTTGTAAATCATGTACATATGTATTTACTGGTATTTTCAAAAAAAAAAGGAAATAAACGTAAAATTGTACACACATACAAAATAGTTTATACTTCAATTACAAATATACATATTTGATACAAAAGAAGCACTGCTGCGCCTCAACACTTGTTGGTTGGATTGTCGACAAATAGTTAAATGCTCTCTGTGGGACATAGCCTTTATCGCCTCATTACAAAAACTATCAATTTCTTCTATCAAAGCCTTCTGATAGATTGTATGCCTCTCGATTATTGGACAATTGCGAGCTGTTCGTTAAAACTTGATCAAAATAAATTTGAGACTTTCTGCCTTATCCACTTCAGGCAACTCGCCGTTAGTTATATTAACATCGCTTTCATAATGAGGCTAATTTTCTACTCAAGTCAGATATTCTTCAGCTCATTTATAATGGCTAGAACAAAACAAAGCCTTAAGCGAGTTAACAGGCTGTGTTATTTGTCGATTGTGAACTCTCTAACGGCGTTGTTTTACCCTTGAAAGTGTAATTTTTAAAAATGATACTAAATTTGAAAAATAAATGGCTATTAAATTCTTTGTTTTCTACAATGCTGGGATTTGAATAGACTTATCCCGGGATATTCGGGAGCTAAAAAAGGCCGGGATCCTGGGATCCGGAGATTGACATGTTTAATGCAACAACAATGCAACATACAGTGGAAGTATACTTTTATTGCAGATACTTATCAGTGTCTTCTTCTACTTTAAAATTAAAGCTTTTTGTAAAAATTAAGTTGATTATGTAAGATTCACAATCAAATATAATTCTAAGTCTGATTTTTGAGTTTTTCCTCTTTTGTATTAATTTCGAAATTCATAGTTAACTACCATATATTAGAGCCCAACTAGCAAAACTTAAAGCAATTGTGACATTACGGGGATTGCAAATTTGTAAACGCCAAAGGTGGCAAAACTGGCAAAAATGACTAGTTAAAAAGAAAATGAAATTGCTATAGTGTTAAAAATCGCATCAAATTACATAAATATGCACAAAAACAGCTTTAATTATATAATTCGAACTGCATATGCGAATATGTATAAAATCTGCATTCAAAACAAAATCAAAAAGCATGCAAAGCAAAAATTTCTATTCACTCCACAAACTTCAAGAATGCACTCGTACATACATATATGCATGTTTATATGTACATACGTGTTTAAATACTTGCAAATGTAAATTATTTATTCGCGTTCACTTTTCATATTAGCGTACAAATTCACTCTTCAATTTGCTATGTTGATCATACGCCAGGTCAATAAACCTGGTCAGCGTGGCGGCGTTGATTTGTCAGAACCGCTACGCGAAACGTTTGTCGATAAATCACGAAAATGTCGTGGATTCCACAACACTGTCGGCAGAACATTCTCATACTTTATACATATGTATATACATTTAACATTCTACCATACTCGTATACGAGTATTACCTTGCAGCGGGCTTGGTGGCAATTGTCGCTTTTTTTCTGGTTCGGATTAGGTGATGTCGACAATTTCAAAACACTTCGTTTTTTTACGGGATTAACATCATCTACCGTCAAAGTTTCAAAGTTGCAAAACCGCATTGTAAACGAAAATTAAATTAATTTAAAAGAATTTCGATTGAGTTCGCAACAATCGAAAAATTTGTGCACGGTTACGATAATCGTACCACAATCGCTGTTGGATTCAATAGTTTTGTGTCAGTTTTTTTTCGCTGCTGGGTAAATGCGAATGTACATACCTATGTATGCAATACATGTAATTGTATAACAATCGCAAGACGCATAGACAACAGCCGAGGCGGGTATATACAATAAGTACATACATACGTAACTAGAACGATTTAATATATGATATCTTTTCGAATTGCATGGACTTTTAATGTTAATTTAGGTTTCAATTGATCAAATCACAATTTAAGCAACCAATTTTAGTCATGATTTTCTTACTTTAGTTAAGGAAAAGAAGTGTGGTGAGTTTAGGTAAGGTGAGATGAGCTGAACTGAGGTGAGGTGAAGAAAGGAGTGATGTTTCGAAGTGGGCGCTGCAGGAATTAGTTAAGATGAGGAGACGTCTGGTAAAATGCGTGAAATGAAGTGAGTTGACCCACAGAGGGTTTAGATCCAAACCGAGGTTTGATACAGTAAGTTAAGATGTGGTGACATTAGGGAAGGTTGGTGTGGGGAATTTAAGTAATCTGTGGGGTGTTTAAACGTCTGTTACTACTTGTATGTATTCTAACTGACTTACCGAATTGTATACAGCAACCGCTGTGGCCGAATGTGTTAAGAAAATTTTTTTTTTTTTTTTTCAAATAGCAGTCGCCGCTAGATATGGTAAAAAGTGTATTTTTTCCATGAAAAAGTTTCTTACAAAAGTCATCTGCGGTTCAGAGTAGGCTTAAAACTGTTGCTCCCTTCATTTGTGTTATAAAATAGTTAGTAACTAAAATTTACATTTGTTAGATAATTTAAAAAATGCATATTCTAATAATTGCACTGCTATAATAACAATAAATGTATAAGTAAATATTGCACTATGTCTCTATGTATTTATAAAACTCGGTAAATAGACGGCTATAAATTGTTTGAATAATTTACAGCTAGAAAGCCAGAAAATTACCATTCAAATAGGTTTTACAATTGCCCACCCGCCACCTATTGCACGCCCCTCTCCTATCAGCAAGCTGAGTGTGGAGACTATGACTGCTGTTGATTACATCAACTACGAATATACTTACGACTAAGTACGTGCAAACATGTCTGCGACTGTTGAGATTTGCGATTGCATTCAGAAATGCTTGAAGCTACATATATTTGAACATATATATACATACAGTACATTTATAAACAACTGACCTAGTAAAACAAATTTCTGGTTCAGCACTTATATTTACATACATACAAGGTAATCCAATTTCCATTTTAAATAATGTTTAAGTTACAAAAATATTATTTTTTGCTCATAACATGATAAAGCATAACAAAGCAAATAAATATTAAGACTTTTGTATGAAATTTTGAAAAATTTTAACCATGAATATCGGTTAAGTTAGTTTAAGTTTACATTAAAATGTATTTCTGTCTCAATCGAAGTTGTCAGGCTGCCTGATTATAAGTATACAGCAAATGAGTTAATGTTCTTTTTTTTTTTTTTTTGAAGAATGAAAAACATTGTACCCGCATAACTAGACAAGATGATAATCTGGAACGCGTGTAAACTAAATATTTTGTAGGAAGACATATTCTCGTACATAAGTAGATACAAGCTCAATAGCTTAATTGTAAGTAAAGCAAAGGGAATTTTTTTATAATCATTAATTTAGAGGAAAGGGTCACTTGCATATATTTACTAACATAGTTAGGTATGAAGTGGCCGCTGTGTTCGAGTTGGTAGCGGTGCGTACTATAACTCGATAGGCCGGTGAGTTCGAAGTTAGAATCTCAGTTAGGGCAAGCAAAATTTTAATCATAGAAAACGTTTTTTTCTAATAGCAGTCACCTCCTGACAGGCAATGACAAACCTCCAAAGGGATTTCTGCCATAAAAAAGCTTCCCATGAAACACATCTGCCTTTCGGAGTCGGCATAAATAATATAATGACGCACACCACAAATGGTAAGAGAAGCTCGGCCAAACACTGAGCTATATAGTGTAAGCGCCAAATTATTATTATTATTATTATGAAGAAAATCGCAAAACAATTTATCTCGACTTAGTATAGTTCTAATTGAATTTTCAAACAATCAGGGATATAAATCTGTTATTTAAGAAGCCATTCTCATATAAATGAATGAATAATGATAAAATGCAAGATTACGCAGGTCCGCTCTTAATTATCAAAATAGTTGATAAATTATTAAAGTATTTACATACGTTCTTTGGCACTTTTAAAATCTGGACTGCAGCGACGTCGTTTGAACAACGCTCTGCCGAACAGCTAGTAAATAAATTTGATAAAAATAAGAAAAAATTCAAATTTCTTCTAATTGAAATAAAACAATTTTATTTGAAAACTTTAATTTGTAGATGTTTTGTTTTTTTTGCCGCTAGGTAAATGATGAGTCTGAAATTTATTTTTTCCAAGAACTTTTTTACATGAACATTGGCATAGGAGCCAAACAGCTGGGCCATAAAAGATAGCAATTAAAACGAAATTTTTATTGCTACACAAAATTTATTACCCGAAAATTTCGAACAAAATTAAAGCATTCATATGTACCTACGCATTCTACACATTATACAACATGCGAGTATGTACATATAAATATGTATGTATGTATGTATGTAAGTGTGAGTTCTTATTTCTGGGTGAGTTCGCCTCATTCTTTGCCTACCGCAAGGCGTTGAAGCCACTCTGTTGGCTAGTAAAATGCATTTTAGCGCCGTCATCAATATTGGCCTTTGTTATTTTACTATAGTTATTGGTTTTTATTCTTCTACATTGCTTTTCAAATGTTGTTATTGGCCTGAAGGCAAAGTTATTGTTTGTTTCTTTGTCGTTTTCTTTATAACGTTTAGATGCAGTCGCTCATTCTAGGTGCAATAAACGTCCTTGCGCTGGTTTTCAGTGGCAATACAAGTTTTTTTTTGGTCACTCTGTTCTTGCTTTTATTATTTTGTTCATATGCGCAAAGCTGAAATTACTTGAACACGACAGTGTTGGCAACAAAGCAAATAGCTAAGCATTTGCTTTTTTTATGTACGTACATATTCACTTATGTATACCCAAGCGGGTAAGTCCAGGTGTAGAAAAGTTGCATGTAGTTTTAAAAAATATTTTTTCTATTACGTAGAATGTACACTAGTTAGAAAAAGTTAACGAACACATCTTTTATTACAATTTTTTGTTTACTCTTTTTGTGGATTGAAATTATTGTATAAGTTTATGGAAAGTCGCTGAAAAATGGATGTGACTGTGAATTAAAAAAAAAAACGGCCTCTTGTTGAAATAAAATCATTCAATACAAGTTGTATCAAAGCTAATTACAAAAATATGAAATACAAAATGTGTACGCACGAAAAATTCTTCAGAAAAAGTCAATGTGCAATTTGTGTTCATACAAGTTTATCTGTTTGAAATTTAATTTATTTAATGACTTTTAGGTTACTCCTTGAGCTGAATAACCCCTGCAAGAAGTTAATTTTTCCAACGGTACTTGTCAATAACTGAGGACCTACACCTTTATTGGCCAAAAAATTTCCGGTGGCTTCCTTCTGTATACTTCGCCAAAAATTGAAAGCTCAGACTGGCGGCCTCCTTAAATTCTATTTTGCTTTTAGAGCAATATTTTAAAAAATATGTGTTTTCACTCAGTCACAAAAGTATTTTTTAACAATATTCAAAATATTTTTTTTTATTTTTGTTTTGTTAATATTTATTATTAAAAAACTATATTTTTCTTTTCAACAGAGAAAACACACAAATGGGAGAAAATGCGCCCCGACACCTTAAAATTGCACTTTATCAGGCTAAAATTGAATGCTTAATTGAACATTTTCTAAAAGAGTGAGAAAAGTTTAAATATTTAAATTTTGATGGCCATTTGTTGAATTATAAGGGATTTTGTAGGAATTTTTGAAATATTTATTTTGAGGTTTCTGTTATGATATAAACTATATTTTTTTTATTAAAATTTAGAAAAAATGCATGGAAAATATTTTGTATATCGTGCTTAAAATAACATTATATATACATATACATATACATGTGCATACACATTTAAATATACAAATGTATCAAGGCGAATTCATAAAAGGTGGTGTTAATCAATCAGCTGATTGGTGGTTGGTTGTCAAGATCAATTGTTTAGATGCAAATAATAAATTGTTCCCCTTAACTACAGGAAATTTCAAGATATGGTTTACTATAACTTTTTGCGGTGACTCTAATAGTTTAAAAATTATTTCGCGAAAGTTAAATACAAAGGAGAAAAAGTTTGACAATAACCCACCAAAGGGTTGCATTTTTAGAATCGCTACCACCTTACATCAATTCGCCTTGAAATGTATTGAATACAATGCGCTGAAATAGAAATAATAAACGTCAAACTGCTCTCATTCACATTCACGCTCAATCAGCTGTGCAAATTAAAAAAAAAAAATAGCAGCAGCATTCTTTACACACAGCGACACTTGCAACAACATTAGCTTAAAACTTCAGGAATTTTTTTTTTTGCAATGTAGCCGCGAATTGTGGGCGTTTAAATAAATACCAGAATGCAATAAATGCACAAAATCTACATATGTACATACATACGAGTACATATCCGCCTGCAAGTGCTGCTTGAGTCATGCAAAAATCACATGCAACTGCCACAATGCCAATAAATAGCGTTGGCCACAAATTGAGACACTGCAGCGCAAACACTGCCCTCAGGTCAATGCACCACAAGCGCCTTATAGAAAATGCCAAGGCAAGCTCGCGGCGAATTTGTTGGCCGGCGTTGTCACATGATCCGCCAGTGCAGGCAAATAGGCAAATAAAAAAGGAATATATTTATATATATATAAAAGGAAAATATTTACTGCAATTACTATTTGGACGTATAACAGTTCGAACATGTGTACAATATGAATGTTTAATACAAATGTTGGCAGCTCCAGTAGCTTAGCAACTGGCACGTTGACGCTTTTTGTCGTTAAAGCTGCCTCCATTTACTGGCTTGCCGTTTGTGTCTGATTGGCTAATCATGCAGCTAGACAAAGTGGCACACTCGCAGCTCGTTGTTTGGACATTAATTATCTGCTTGGAGTTGTTTGGCAAACTGAAAATTTCAGAAATTTTGCATTCATGTGATCTGTTGGTTTTTGCAAGTTCTTTATGTGCATCCATTCACTTATGTACATACATACATCGCATGGTTTTGGATCGGTTGAGGTAAGAGGTGAACAAACACACATTTGCAGTGAACAGAAAAGATTTGTAAGTTGGTTTGGCCGAGCTTCTCCTACCATTTGTGGTGTGCGTCTTTATATTATACCACAAATGAAGGGACCTACAATTTTGTGCCGACTCCGAACGGCAAATGCATTTAATGAGAAGCTTTTTCATGGCAGAAATATCCTCGGAGGTTTGCCATTGCCTGCCGAGGGGTGACCGCTATTAGAAAAAACTTTTTCTATTATTAAGATTTTGCTTGCCCTGACTGAGATTCAAACCTCGAACTCACCGGCATATCAAGTTGTAGCACGCACCGCTACCAACTCGACCACAGCGGCCACAACAACTTACTTTGACCAAATTGTAGTTTATTATTTAACAAATGACATATAAAGCAAAGTTTATTATGGATTTTTAAGTGACTCAGGCTTCGCATTGATTTTTGAAATGTTTTTAATTTGGTTTTGAAACCTTTTTTAGAGATACAGGGCATTTTATAACTATAGCACACCCACATATTAACGGATTCTGGTAGTTTACTTTCTTTTTATTTTATTTATAATTCTTTAATTTATCTAATCCTCATTATTAAAAGCCAAGTTTCAAACTTAATAAAAATTTTATACAATTTCAACAAATTTTTATTAAAATTTTAAACTGAAAACAAAAAAAAAATATTTGGTATGCAGTTTTGTAACTTTTTCAATTTACGGCTCATTTTTCAAATATTTTCCAACGCAAAATCACAGAAAATTGCTCTGAGCGCCACTGTCAATGCCTTTCCAGCGATTTCGAATAGATCTACCACACCGACTTGTGAGAACACATAACAGACTCTGAAAAGTAAATTGTTCTGATATTTTCTTATATGATTTCAGTTTACTAGTGAGTCGACCTGTTGTGTTTTTCCTTGACGAGGAACTTTTTTTTTTTTTATGTTTATTTAAATTTAGAAGCATTCATTCATAAAACTTGTAATTTTGCTATTCACGTGACATGCGATCATGTGCATTGGCTTACAACCGGTTAATTTGCATCAGAAAACAAGCATTAAATATAATTTAGCAAAGAAGTGTGCAAATGAAGTGTGAAGTTGGCGTTTAGAAAATCGTATATTTGAAGGACAACAAATTATGGTTGTGGCGCTCATGTGTATTTCAAGCCATCAGTGCTGCTAATAATCATTAATGTTATTGCGTTATGAAAATAAAGGTTCGAAGGTAGTGTTTTAATACATGTTAATAAGTGAATAATTAAGTGTTACTGACCCGGACAATAACCGAATGTTGAAAGAGAAAAATGCGGTTTGAAGAAAGCTCTTAATATATTTTTTTATTTTCTGCTTGTCACAGTCTCACAAAAATTGCAACTCTAACTAATCAAAATCTAGAACATAGTAGAGTAAATGAAGAAAACTCCATGTCCCATGGTCGGTGAGTATTCTCCAAAATGCTGCATGCCTCTCCCTTGTTCCGAAACTGTGCTACCTTATTCCATGCGAAAGTGCTAGCGATTGGAGTAGCCTTTAAAGTTCTGAGGACTAGCGGAGAAAGGGTTACAAAAAGCATATATCGTTTCGAATGCCTATGCAACTCTTCGTACGCTCGAATACCGAACAACAAACTTCAAAGGGATAAGAAATACAAACCGACGCCAAGCTCGGTGGCCGAGTTAAAGGTAACTTTGCACATTTGGACATACGACGAAACCCGGTAAAGAGCATATTATCGAATTGGCCAGTTCCGGGGCGTTTCTTGATGAAATCCTAGCAGTTATACTACAGTGCTCACTAGAATTTTTCAAGCGGAAAGTACACTTGCACTTCGACAAAATAACAGAGATATGGCGAAAGAGCTCGCAGACTTGCAAAATTGCTAAACAAATATAGTACAGGATTTGACTGTTGTCGCTCTTAAAGAAAAAAACTATTAAAGCAATAGTGTAAGAACGCAACTTATTGTTGCTCTTCTTGAGCAAAAATTAGAAAATGCACTTGAAACGTTTTTCGAAAGCAAATTTTTGAGGAGACTTGAAACAAACAAATTTACAAAAAGTAAGATGACTTTTTACTTTTATTTATTCATCAATTTTTCAATTTATTTATCAATAGTTTTGTGCGATAGTAAACGCACGCATTTTGTTCAAAAGAGTCAAATTGCCAAACTTGCCCGCAAAGATCGCCAAATGCTCAAGGGCGCCCACGCCAAATTCTTTTAAAATAATTTATAACAATAAAAAAAAAATGTACCTCCTGAAGATGTTCCAACCTTTTCTGTTGTTTTTAATAAGAGCTGGCAAAACACTTGCTTTTCATAATTGCACATCCGAAACTCAAATTTGATGTTGAATTAGCAATTTAGTTTTTTACATACATATATATTTTTTTTTATTTTTATTACTTTTAACGTTTTATAAATGTATTTATGTACATATGTATGTACATAAATATTTTTATAAATAATGAAATTATGACTTTTTGTTTATTTGTTACTCATTTTTGTTATAAAATCTTGTTTTTTCATCAAAAATTAACAAAAGCTGATATGTTTTTTATAAAAATGCACATGAACATACTACGGGGATCTATGAAACAAGGACTACGATTTTCGGAAATGCACCTGGAATGTCCGGACCCTCTATAGGGAAGGTGCCTCTATCCAACTGCTGGATGTCATACAAAAATATAAGGCTGACGTCATTGCAGTTCAGGAGATGTGATGGACGGGGCTTGGCTGCAAGAAGTATGCATCATGCGATGTTAACTATAGCTGCCATGCGACGGCGTACAAGTTTGGTGTAGGTTTTGTGGTTGGGCGGAGACTCCGAGACCCTAGTCTCCAGTGAACGAATTGCCACAATCCGCATCAAAGCTAGATTTACCAATGTAAGCTTGATTTGTGCGCACGCTCCGACAGAGGAGAAAGATTATTGAACCAAGAATAAGTTTTCCGAGTGTCGGGACACGATGTAATAATTGTGATTAGCGACTTCAACGCTAAGGTCTGTAAAGAAGGCAGTTTTGGTCCAATAGTCGGAAGATTTAGCCTTCATGAGAATACCTCTGGCAACGGAGAGACGCTGACCTACTTCGACGCGGCGCGAAACATGGTAGAAAAGTAGCACCAGATTCCAACATCGAAGCATCCACCAAGCCACTTGGGTGTCCCCTGATCAAAGAACGCGAGACCAAATTGATCACGTTGTGATAGACGCGAGATACACTTCTAGCGTGATTGATGTTCGTTCTAGGTCTGCATGCGCCACTCTGTACTGAAGAACGCTCATTAAGTATCGCGACGAAAGTTCGACGTCGAAAAGCTGCAATCACAACGGACAGTTGAGAATTTTCAGACTCGAATATCAAACTTGCTAAACCAAGTAACTCCTCATCGCCCTGAAATTAACGAGCAATTGGATAAGATCTCCCGATCTCTACGTACGGCTGCGGAGGAGGTGTTTGGGTACTACCAGCCACGGAGAAACAGTTGATATGACGAGTGCAGCTTTGCTGCTGCAGAGAAATACGCAGCATACAAAGCCACCCTGCAGCAAATTACTACGCGTGCAATAGTCGAGCGATACCGGGAGAAGAGGAGGAAAGAGAGATGTATTTTCAAGAAGAAGACACGAGAGGCGGAAAGGCGTGATTGGGAAGAGCTTGAGATGCTAGCAAGCAAGAATGCGGCCCGAAATTTCTATCAGAAAATTAGGCAGCATATAAGTGGTTTTAAGTTCGGGCCTGGTTCCTGCAAGAGACGAGTATGGAAATATGGTGACGGTTGATGAAGAATAGCCCAGAAACCCCTTTAGGGATCAACCCGACCAAGGCGATGTGAGAACAGCACTAAGGCGGCTCAAGAACAACAAAGCGCCTGAAGCTGACGGGATACCGGCTGAGCTGTTCAAAACCTGCGGCGAAGAGCTGGTAGGAATCATGCACCAGCTTTTAAGCACAATTTGGTCGGACGAATACATGCCAGAAGATTGGAATATCAGTGTACTTTGTCGCATTCTTAAGAAGGGTGATCCCACTGTTTGCGCCAATTACCGTGGTATCAGTCTTCTAAATATCGCATACAATGTCCTATCGACGATACTGTGTGAAAGACTGAAACTGTATATGAACCAGATTATTGGACCTTATCAGTATGGCTTCAAGCCTGGTAAATCCACGATTGAGCAGATATTCACAGCACGTAAATACTGGAAAAGACCCTAGATAAATAAGTCGGCACACGCCATATCTTTGTCGATTTTAAAGCCGCTTTTGACAGCACGAATAGAGCTGCCTGTACGACGCCATGTCTAAATTTGGTATCCCTGCTAAACTAGTACGGCTATGTAGATTGACGTTGAGCACAACTTTTAGCTCGGTCCAAGTTGGGAAGGACCTCTCCGAGTCGTTCGAGACCAAACGAGGTTTTAGACAAGGCGACTCACTTTCGTGCAACTTCTTTAATCTGATGCTGGAATCCGACACTATTTATAACAAAAGTACGAAGCTGCTGGCGTATGCGGATGATATTGACATCGTTGAGGTTGCAGTGAACGAGGACAAAACAAAGTATCTTGTGGCAACAAACACGAAATCCTCGCGTTTTGGGACCCACGTCACTGTTTGCAGTTACAACTTTGAAGTAGTCAAGGATTTCGTATACCTTGGCATTAATACCACCAATAACGTCAGCTTCGAAATCAAGCTAAGAATAACACTTGCCAACAGGTGCTTGTTTGAGCTCGGTAGGCAATTAAAAAGCAGAGTCCTTTCTCGACGATCGAAAATCTCGCTCTACAAATCCCTCATCATGGACGATGCTAAACGGCGATGATAAGTCTTTGGGGGCTTTCGAGAGAAATGTTCTACGCAAGATTTATGGTCCTGTTCGCGTTAACGACGAGTACCGAAGAAGATGGAATGATCAACTGTATGAGGTGTATAATGATATGGACATAGTCAAGCGCATTAAAAATTCAACGACTGCGATGGCTTGGCTATGTCGTTCGTATGGATGATGACGCTCCGGTGAAAAAATCCGAAGCACCATATTTATGTTAAAAAGAAAATAGTAATAATAGAAATTTAAATTGTCATATTTGGTGCGGTTATAATTTTGAGATGGATTGTATTTTCATGCAAACATATATACATACATGCATATGCACATACACACATTTACATTTGTCATATTACGCTTATTGCACCCCGCACTGTATATTATTCTGGTATACCAAGGGCAGCATGTTTGCATTTTGTAGCATCTTTTCTAGACTTACCTTGAAATTTATACGTTTTCTTTACTTTTACTATTGACCTCGCAAACGATTATACGTACATACTTAGTAGTGAAGAGATGCAAATAAATATTTGGCAAGTCATCAATCAGTTTTTATTAAAACGCTAAAGTTACAACTTCGAGTCGCTTTTAAGATTGATTTATTAGATGAAGTTTTTTTCCATGTTTTCACCTTACAAATTTACGCACTGTTTAATGCACTTTTGTACAAAACCCATACTTATTTCTCAACGCACTTGGAAAATAAACGACTTATTTAATTTCTACTCGAAATGTATAGAACTATCACTTGCAACATAGAAAATCAAAGTCATACCGAAGGGAAACGTGTGCATACATACATATGTACATACATACATAAATCAAAATTTATTTGATAGCAAGAGAGACGTAATCGGTGGTTGCGCTTCAACATGACATTTCGGTGTTAATTGTCAAAATCCAA
Source organism: Philophylla caesio (assembly GCA_963971545.1). Taxonomy (NCBI): domain Eukaryota; kingdom Metazoa; phylum Arthropoda; class Insecta; order Diptera; family Tephritidae; genus Philophylla; species Philophylla caesio. The sequence continues at coordinate 93,345,738 of OZ020606.1, read as the reverse complement.
CAATATATTTCAGCATAGTTCACCTCGTCGGAGCTAACAGTGGAAATAGCAAGAGCGGCAAGTTAACAGAGCTGAGTTAGACCGAAAGAAATTTAACAAATGTAAAAAAAATTTACATATACAATACGTTTTGGGTTTATTTTAGAGGAATTATTAAAAAGCAGAATAATTCAAATATGTTTGATAAAATTGATATTCTTACTTACATACATATGTACATTTGTTAAATTAATGACTGAAACAGTCCTTTTTTTGTTATGTGTATTAGAGTTGAAGTAATGCACAAATGTTTGCGTAACTCACTTGTTGTTTTGCCGACTGCATTACGAACTTGGAAATTTATTAATTTTGTTGGATATTGGAAAAATAAAGTAAAAACTCCGGATTGCCTTTGTCAAATTGTATAAACATTTGTTTTACTAATTAATAAAGATACCTCTTTTGTGTTATTTGTGTGTACGTATGTATGTACCTATGGGCTTAAGATTTGCTATAATGGTAATGCGCAAACGCAAATGTTAAAATGCCGGCGGCGATGTGCATTTACTTACACACATGATTTTTATCCTTTTATATGAGTTTTTTTATTAAGCAATTTTTGGAAACTGACTGCAAATCATTTTATTCATACATAAACGCATTCATATTAATTTGAAACTTTTGTCTCCACTCAAAACTTTATAGGTGAGTATTAATTTCACTAGGTAAAAGGAATTTATTCATTCAAAATAACACAAAACAATATCATGCCCATTATACTTACCTAAGCATAAATACTATGGCGTGTCAATAAGTCCGTGATTTTTTTAATTTCTTGCCTCTTTACGATTGAGCGAAACAAAGGTTGCGCCCATCGCTATACCGCTATTCCTCTCTTTGTGATTTTGACAGAATCAGCTGTTTTTTGCTGCGTCACACTGGTAAAACTGGTTTTTTTATAGGGTAAACGAACCCATTTCTGGACACTCAACATTTTCTTTACATTGACGCTATTTTTCCTGCTATTAACCAAGCCGCGAATAATTCTGTTGTTTGTATGAGTATAAATATTTTCAATAATATAGTGTTTACGTAATTTTCATGATGTAGTTATTACCCTGAAAAAGCACAGATATCCGGATACTTAGATAGTGGTGCATTTACTCTACATTACATTTCATTCTAATTTTTTTTTGTTTTGTTATCCCTCTCTCCCTGCTCAACCAGTGTGACGACACGCAAAGACAAATCCTCTCTAATGGGAGCAATCTTGTTATACATCATTCAGCTTCTTTACTGAAATGGCAGTACTGCTACTATGAACAGGCATTAAGGGCCGTACACATAGGACTTTCGCTTTGCTTTGCTTCAGAGTTCCGCTTTGACAAATAAGTTGAAGACCTGATTTTATACGAGTGCTGCTAAATACAAGGCGAAAAAAGTAAAGCAAAGCAAAACGAAGCAAAATCATGGCGAACTCTCAACTTTTGTACACTTTGACAACCAACTGTTTACATTTCCATTTTATTTCTGCGTGCATATACACACGATATAGAATTTTCACTAGTATATCATAATTTTTGCATGTAGAATAACTTTTAAAAAGAGAAAATAAGTAAAATATGAACAAATAGCAAATGAAACACCTCTTTGTTAACCACCCTCATCGTTTTCCTAAACTCCCCTTGATCGGTTTTTATTTATTTTGTCGAAAGATGCTGCAAGAAGACTTGTTACTTCTCAGTCTTAATAAAGTTTATTACACTCGCGAATTTCAAACATACATAAGAAGCTGTAAAACATATTTACTAATCTTTTATTAAACAAAATACTCGGAATAAGCACATATCGCAATTCAAAACAAACATGTACCTTCTACACCCCATGCTTTGTTGTTGAAGTTGGAATTGTCAAGTAAAGCGAGGAAAGTTGTATGTGTACGGTTCTAAGTCAGTTGACTCCTGTCAAAATTTGAACAAGATGCAGCATTTAGTTTGTGTTTGACAGTGATTTGAGGAGAAAATGGAAAAAAATAAATTTCGTGTGCTCATTAAGCATTAATTTTTGCGGAAAAATATCATCACTCAAACCAAAGCTAAGCTTGATAAATACTATGGTGACTCGTCACCATCAATTTCAATAGTAAAAAAGTAGTTTAATGAATTTCGTTGTGGCCGTACAAACACGGACACTCAAATGAGGTCTCAACACCCGAAACAGTTGGAAAAATTCTCGACCATAGACCGATCGGAGATTGAAACTGCGAGAGATTGTGAAAGCCTTAGACATCGCACATGGCGCAGTGGTTTCAATTTTAAATGATCACTTGGGTATGTGAAAGCTTTTCGCAAGATGGATGCCGACAATCGACCACAAACGCAAACGCAGACATGTGTAGTTTCCATGGCAAAACTCCATGAATTGGGATACGAATTACTCCCTCATCCGCCCTTTTCTCCGGATTTAGCCCCCAGTAACTATTTCTTATTGCCAATGGCTCGGCGGAAAGAGATTTGACTCCAAAGATAGAAATCATCTCACAAACAAATGCATATTTTGATGCCCACGACAAATCTTATTTTTTTGAAGGATTAAAAAAATTCGAGAAACGTTGGACAAAGTGTATAGAACTCAAAGGAGACTATGTTGAAACATAAAATATTTGTTTATCCAAAAACTTGTGTTTCATTAAAAAAGTCACGGACTTATTGACCCGCCCTCGTATACAAAATGCAGAACTAACTTTGTTCATATATACATATGTACATACATATATACCTATTTATATAAATACTTTAGATATAAAAATGCTTATATCAAATCAAATGTACTTACAAAATCATACGCACATACAGTGCACTCGCGTAAAATCGAACTAATGAAAACCAGACTTGTTCGAATTTACGAATTGTTATAGTTTTCAAATGTCATTTTCCTTTATATTATTTACTCGTTTTATCAGTTTCTTACATATAATTATTTAATTTTTTTTCCAAAATTTAAAATATTGGAATTCTATAGTTTTCCGAGTTCTAAGGCACGTACAGTTTTACATTTTCTAAGGCCCGATATTGTATTATTAACGCATTTAAAATTTTTTTTTCATTTTTAGCAATATTGTGTTTAATGGAGAGAGCTGTGCCACTTTTAACATTTTTGACTGCGTTAATTATTTCAGCCTTTTTTGCTAAATAAAAAACATGTAACATACATACATACATGTTCCATTTAAAAAAAAAATAGTTTTTATCTTAATCGCGCAAAACTTATTTTGCTAATGAAGAATGAGAAATTAAAAGTGATGGCAACGTAGGAAAACAGCCGCCAGTCTGGCGCATTTAAAATAAAAGTACCGTAAATTTAAAAAATTATAATAATAATAGTTGCATAATGTTTCCGCTGAGAAAATATAAAAAATTGTGTTCGAGTTTTAGAGCCATCATATTTTGTTCCAGTTTTCAAGTTGTCAATGGAGAATAAAAAATGTTCAAGTTTCCGAACATCCGAGCTATAGCACAAATATATGTACATACATATATATGTATATGTATGTATGTAAATATGTCGCCGTATTTTGTCGCATTTGAACAACAGTGTTTGTCATCACTGCAAAGAAAAGTAGTTACAGAAATTGTTAATTAATTTGCATTTATAGTTTACTTAAAAAATGTATTACCAAATATCTTAATTTAATAATTATTTAACAGCTGTATATTATTAATTTTATTATTATTTTTTTATTTTTCCTATTTTTCCTTGTACCTACTGCGAAACGAAAATTATTTGCTCCCAACTCTAATTTATGGTGGTGGTTTACTGCTTTCGTCACGCGGCCGAATTGTTGGAATCCGAGCAGAAGCGAACATTTATGGTGGTTTGCGGGCACGTGAACAAGTGTACGTTTGTATTTACATATGTATGTATGTAAATATGTAAAAATACAAACGCATATTTGTTTGTATTTTTGCTTGCAAATAAGATGAATTTTAGGCTTCGATTTGGTTGATCAAATAGTTTAAACATGTGTGATATTAAATTTAGTTTCGGAAGACAAAGCAAATTGCATTACAAGTACTTATTAATATCAACAAACACATATGTATGTACATATGTACATATGTATACAAGTATACATAAATTGGTATGTAAAAAAAATAAAGTTAAATCCATAATTATGTACAATGCTTACGTACAAACATATGTACATACATACATATATAATATATATGAAGGAAATACGAAACCTGAGAAGATTCAAAATTAGTAGATTTATATCCACCAAAATTGTATGTTAAAAAGTAAATAAATTGGCCACTTCTCATCCATTGCACCCGATTTGAAAAGTTGTATTCGATAAATTATTTTTAAAACTCTAGTGATTGAATTGTGCCAAAATTTAAATAAATCTTCAGCTCGACCGATAACATAACGAAAATACTTTAAAACTCTCGTTTTATCAATTCCCGCTCTGCTACTGTTAGTTCTTTCTCTATCGCTGTCGTATCGTGGTGAACAATTTTGAAAAGTGTTGTGGTGAACGATGCTGAAATATACGGAACCCCTCAAAATCAGAAGAATGTGAGTAGGAATGTACTGGGAGAAGGCTTCTCTGTCAAATCTAAGTTCTCTGCCAGAAACATTGCAAACGCAGCTAAATGCAATTTGGAATTCACAAAAATAATATATCAAGTACATATGTACCTACATAATATTTGTTAAAATGTGAAAAACGTAGTTTGTATTTATACAATACAAATACTACGATTTGAAAATGGCATTCCTATGCCCAGTGCGCATGAGACGCGATAAAAAGAAAGGTAGTGTTCAATGGCAAAGCGTTGGCCATCTTTGCAGCACCTTTGTTATAAAAGATTAGTTTTTTTTATAAAAGAATAATCTTGAAAAGCGTTCAGCTGAAGCTTTTAGTGCATTAATGTTAAAAAAAAATACTTAGGTTGTGACCATTGTTGAAAGAGATACATATGTACGTATGTATTCATATACATTTGTATGTGCAATAATATTTATGAGAGTAGCAACGAAAGACTCAAGCCACATACTCGCTTGGTGTCGTTTATCTTTTTGTATGTTTTTTTTTATAATTCCTTTTATCTCATTTCCATCTTAGCCACCAATGCTAATATTGAACGAGATTTGCCCATACCTGGTGTTGGACTCGGTCGCATTACTGGCTCCTCCAGCATAGAGACACTCGTTCGTGTTGGCATCGAAAAGGAGCACGGCCTGAGTCCCGACTCCAAAATGGTTATCTTGCATGATTTCACGCCATGTGTAGACGATGAGCTTGAAGTTAAGCGTGGTCAAATTGTCAACATATTGTATCGCGAAAATGATTGGGTCTATGTTATTGGCCAAGATACGCGCCAGGAGGGGTTCATACCCTACTCATACTGTGCCCCATATAACACACAATTGGCTGATCTTGCTATAAAGAAAAAACTACCGCGCGATCAGAGTGTCAATGTACAGGAGCATAGCCATGAGAGTATGCCACTTTTAAGTGCAGAAAGTAAAATAGACTTAATAGACGATATAGTTTCTAATGGAAATCCAATTGGTACCGGAAACAATGGCGGAGGTGGTACAACCACAAACTCTGCGTCCCTTGGTACTTCATTAAAGAATTCCGAAGCAAGTTTGATACTCGAAACTGAATGTACACCATTTCGCAAGGAGCCCAGTGGTCGCTACATTGTGCTTTACACATTTATAGCACGCGATGAAAATGATTTGTCTGTGGAGCGCGGGGAATTCGTAACGGTTTTAAATCGTGAAGATAACGATTGGTTTTGGATTGTACGCAGCGATGGTCAAGAGGGTTTTATACCTGCCGCTTTTGTTTTCCCAGCAGAAAGTGTGCTCCAAACTCAACAGAAAATTTTAAATTCATGCGGTGCCACACAGGATACTGGAGTTGGTGTTATTGGCGGCGGAAGCGGTGCCAATAATGGTGTACATAAATCTCCAACACAATTAAATCTAGAGCTTACCGCCGCCAATCTGAATGGTAATTTGAATTCATTGGGTCAAACACTAACAACACCAGCTGCTCAGTTGGATGCGACGTGCATAAGTAGCTTGCAGCAGCAACAACAAAATGCAGCGCAACATCAACAGCAGCAGATTGGTAGTATTGGTGCTGACGATCTGCGTTATCACGGCACTGAGCTGGTTATGCTTTACGACTATAAGGTAAATATAGATTTGTTTATTGGCTTATATCTATATTAAGTCACTAATGATTTGTAGGCTCAAGCGCCCGATGACTTGAACGTGCGTCGAGGAGACTGGATTTATGCAGATTTGAATAATCAAACAGTCGATGGGTGGCTGTGGGCATATGCGCCGAAAACACGGAAATATGGTTTCATACCGAAAGCGTACGCAAGACCACCCGCTATGACGAGCCTTTAAGTGCTTTTTGAATTATTATTGTCTTCCAAGATTAAAAATACTTTCACAGACTTGCCGTAATAAACGCCTTAAAAATAAGTATATTCCATAATCTAAGAAAATATTTTAAACTTTATTCTATTGTGTCGTGTAAACTCTTAAGGAAATTAAGTGTACTTTAAATGAATACATTGTCATTGCTTGTAAGTCTTTCTTAACTTTGTAGCAAAATTACGCTAAACTAATTTTTATATAATAATCCTTCTGATAAGTATCGAAACACATGTTAATTTTAACTAGGCTCATACGTACTACAAACACTTGCATTTACCGTCATTTAATATTGGTTTCAATATTTGATGTGTACAATTATTTTAATACTATAGCACTTCACAGTTTGTAATACAAGAAAAACGAATAATTCCATTAAAATACCATATAGTTCGAGAACATAAACATTTTCACTTTGCTAGAACACAATTAATGAGATTTCAACTCTTAACATTTTTCTTTACATTTACATTTATATAATTGAGCATAACTGTAAAAAACTTGACCTATATCTGAGGATTTCCTTTGCAATTTTTGCAGGGGAATATATTCCTATTATTTGAATTTCGCAATTGTCAGGTGCTATGCTCTGCATAACGCATGCAATTACAATCATAAATATACAAACATATTTATGTATGAATGTATATGTACACACATAATTTAATGTCCTATAAATCTGATTTGCATTTCTGTTGTCTTAAGGCGCCATCGAATTTAATGCCGTACAACGTGGACAATTGTTGGAAGCGCTTCTGAAAAAATAAAAATAACAATAATAATAAAAGGGCTTAATAGTTCTGATGTTATTCATATACATAAGCGGAACATTATTTTAAATTCGATTTATTGTAACAGCATGGCTAATTTTGTTAGATCGGAAAAGGTAATTCATCGAAATTATCTTATGGAAGACTAAAGACACGAGTAGTCTTAAAGTTGAATGTACATACATATATGTATGTTAGTACTTAGCGTTTTAGAATATGATTAACATTCACTTACTTTAGTTTCTGTTTTAGCTGTTCTTTTTCTGCGATTTCATCACGTAACTTCTGTTGTAAATTTAATATCAATTCATTTTTACTATTCACTTGCACCTTGAGATGAGCTATGGTTTCTTCTTGTGCCTCGAAAATTGCCTGAAATAAATATTTATATATTTTTTGATATTTAAATTTCATTTCATATAGCTTACTCTACACTCTTCCATCGATTCCGAGTATGAAGGCGGTTCGTCCAAGCAAAAGAATTCTCGCACTAGTTTACACTTTCTCAACTCCTCTTTGGCCATAATGGAGTTAACGAAAATCTGGAGCCCTTGTACTCGGTTATCCAGAAAAACAGCATTAAAATTATCACCGAATATTTTTTTGCGTGGTAACATAAGCACAATGTTTGGGAAAAGCTGTTTAAGCTTCGTATTCAAACGTACGAAATCTGTGTAGCGACGCAGCACCAACCAACAATCATTTGTAAATGGATTTTCGACCCGCAACTTGTACACTGTAAAGCGCGCACGTTCCTCCATTACCTCATAGCCTATTATGGGCACACGCATTACAGAGTTGGGCTCATTTGTGGCAGGATTAGATGATAGCGTCAGTACGCTGCTGGACATCGCGCTGGTGCGTTGGGAATAGCCTGCGATAGAATTCAAGCTACACTCGCTCATACGACGACGAGTCGGTGAAAGTGTTACTTCATAAGCACCGCTGCTGTTGGCATAATTGGACTGTGTAAGGTCGCGATGAGAACGAGCGCCAGACATCATGTTGCCGGTAGACTTATTTTTTGTATGTGGAGATTGGTATATATGTTCTGAGTTTGCTGTACGATGTGCAATTGAATTTTCTTCAGTAAAGTAACTTGACGAAGACGTTTGTGTTGTTTGACTTCCTTCTTGATAGCTATGCGAGGAAATGGATTGCAAGCACACCTCTGACTTAGCACCAATCAATCCTCGACCGGTAGTATCTGCAGCGTTACCTGTACAACTTTTTAGCAACGCCTGCAAATCGCCATCGGACTTGGTGCGCACCACATGCGCAAGACTTTTAACAATATCCTCGTCGATGCTTGATGGGTTGCGTATCTCCGGGCTAGAGTGTACGGCGCGATTAAGTAGCGTTTGTTGGTACTGTAAGTTACGAAGTGTATGTGACCTGCTTGATCGTTGAGAAATGGCAGTGTTGTTAACATTCGATGTATTATCACTGTTGGAACTAATTGCTGCAAATAATGGTTTGCGTTGGATTTGCGATGTATGGACTTTCTTAAAAAGCGGCTGCCGCACGCCTATCGTCGAGTTAATTTGATTCTCTCGTTTCTTAATTGCACGCAACGACATCGCAGTTGGTTGCTAGCATTGATGGTGAAAACTGGTGCAGGGAGGTGGCGTTGTGGGAACAAATATTAAAACTTTTTGCCTTTTGCCAATGCATCACAAGTTTTGTGCTACGCAGGCAGTATGAGAACAAAAAGCAAAACCTTGTTTATTTTAAATATCACGACTATTCTAACATTTGAATTTAAGCACCAAAAATATACTGCAACAAAAAAGAGCCACCCAAAATATTAACTAAAGAAAACTTTGAAAAAACAATACCAATTGCCACATAAATTCCGTCAGCAATACATATTTGTCTTTTGTTATTTTTGCTTTGTTGCGTTCTTCGTCAATTTTCCTCGACAACTGACAAGGCGAATTCAGTAAGGTGGCTTTAAGGCGCCAACTGGTTTTTTCGTTTTGGTGAGCTTTATGTCAAATACATGATTCAATCGTGAACAAAACATATGTTGTTTTTTACCACCCTGACAACTGACGACTGACGCACGCTGCGTTTGGGATTTCGAAAAATATAAATCAGGCTCTGTACAAAAATATTGTTTGATATGCGAACCCATTACATTTATAGTACTATTTCATCAGCATCGTTAAAAATCATGAAGTATTTATGCTCCTAATTAATTTGTGTTTACTAATCTATTTCGTAAAATAAACAATGTTCGAAAAAAAATTGTGTTAAGAGAAAAAAGCTGACATCTTCAAAGGCCACTACTTCTATTATATGTAAAAATGGAAAAGAAACTATCACTAGTATTACGAGTATAAGCTAAGCTAGCTAACTAATTTGTGTTTTACTACAATAAACAGACACTCTCCAAATTTCTTTGCAAGTTAGTTTGTCGATTTTTTTTCCGCAATTAAAACTCTGAAGTCCGAACCCAGACACAACGAATGGGTGCATAACATAATAAAAAAAAAGTTTGGTGATAACGACAAGCAACGTTAATTGGGCTGCATTTGAAATCCATTTGAAAAATCTAGTAAAACTAGTTTAGTGCAAGTGCAACGTGCAACTTATCATCATCATATTGCACTTAATCGATAAGCCGCTTTGGGGAAAAAATTGATAAAGTCGATGTTCTAAGGGGATAAGAGTTTCGTGTAATTGCAGTGTGAAATTCAATTAATGCACTTCTTTTAATGTAGCGACCAAAATACAGTCGCATTTTGAAGTATGACCAATCCAAAAATAAGAAAATCTAATAAAAAATCAACAGCCGTTGTAAATGTGCAACATCAGCAAAATGAAGACGACACTACGTTGTTAAATGTGCTGAACGATTCTGGTGAAGACGTGGAACTAAATTTGGACGGTAAGCTGAAAACATGCTGTGCAAGCTATTTCGCGGAATAAATACTTACATTCGTAAATATACACACATATATATTTCACACAAATTTAGATTACTCCTTTGGGCCTACCTCAAATTCGGATGATGCGGAAGAAGACGAAGAAGATGAAGCAAATTCATGTTCATCCTTCAGCTTACAAGAGTGTATTAATGAATTTCGTGCACGTCGTATACGACGTCTTTCGACACAGAGCCGTGAAGTAACGCAAACAGAAGAACTGGCAACCGGATTCGCCGTTGAAAAGTGTACGCTTCCTAATCCAGCTGATGCAGATTTGATTAATCAGAATCGTTCCAATAAGGAGCAGGAACGCAAGTGTAAACCTTGTCGCAATGGGTTTTGTTATTGTTTTACCAGTGACAGTGGTGAGGGCGGCGGTGTTTGTGCTGCAGCGAGCACTCGGGCCGGGCATCTGCGGCAGGTTAGGCGACACAGGCGGTCTGAGTGTCAAGAGGTACGTAGTAAATACATATATGTATGTAGGTACATACATATGTATGCATTTAAATTTTTTATAAAGCAAATGCACATACATATGTATGCATTTAAATTTTTATAATGGCAAATGCAAACACAAACACATTTATATTTATATGTTCGTTTAAAGCTTAGTACAGTTGCTCCACAACCCTACGTTAAGCCAATTGAACAAAAGGTTTTAAGGCGTGAAAGCTTGCCTGATAGTTTTAAAATTCCAGCAGAGCAACCAACACATGCCTCACCTCGTAAACAAAAACAGGAAAGACACAAAAACAAAACAAGCGCAGAAGCTACAACTAACTTAACTGAGCTCACAGCGATAAGTCGTTTAGAGACAAGTGCCGCAGATGCACCTTTGATACATATCATTCAGGAGTTACATAACAATTGTGTTATATCGGAAGTACGCGTAAACAAACACAAGCTGCAATATAATGGTCAACAAAATGAAAATAGAAATGCAGAGAAAAAAACCGAATTATCGCCACCAAAGGCAACACAGTCCAATATAACTCACAATATGCGGGAACCTACTGCACCACCCATAGAAAACTTCGCTGGGTCTAACAAGCAATCTCAAAGTAAAAAAGATCAATTTCTGGGACCTGTTCTGGATAAAATAACAGAATTGGATTCTCTTTCCGATGCTTTCGCATACTCAACGCCATTAACCAGCAGTTCAAAACACACAGATAGCAGACGCCAAAGGCACAAGGCCGGCGGGCGTTTGTTGCAAAAGCGGTTAAGTCTTTCATCGGTTCATTCCAAGCCAAGGCGTTCGCTACAACCACCGCCAAAACCGCCCCGCACTTATCTTTGTCTTGAGGATAAATCTACGGTATCCTCGTGTACATCTACAACGCCATCGTTGCGTGAAGCAGAACGCATACTCGACGATTTTATCATCAGGAGAGGTGCAATGGTGAGAGAAGCTGAGAAAAAATCGGAGAAAAGTGTGGGAAAACTGCATAAAGCGGCGCAGGTCAATTTGCCGGCCAGTGGGTTATATGCCATGGAAAAGAGGCGCGAATATCGAAAATCTTGCCCGTCGAGTAAGTTTATTTGAAGTTAATCAAAATGAATTACGTACCTAAGTAGTGCAATAGCGTAGGAATGGCTTTTGGTGTTAGATTATTTTTTTTACACATTTTTGGGATACAAACATACATACATATATGAAATATGCATATAAAATAAATGTATTTGTTTAATTAAAATATTTTCTGTAGTTTTATTTGTTAAAGTCTTCGCTTTGAATATTAAATTATCATTTGTTGCTTTTTTATGTAGTAGTTCGTCATTTGGTTAGTATTTGTAATTAATATTTCTACTAACAATTTAAACAAATATTTAGATCATCTTTATAAATTAGACATTTTATAACATTGCTTTGCATCTCTCCTATTGCTAATCTTAAGAATTTTTGTTGTGCCCTGATTTAGGCTTGATTGCAGAAAAGTCGCGGCGTCCTCATGTATTACCCTCCTGTCCCTCCCTCAGCGATCTCGAACGTTCTGCATTGGATTCAAATAAGAAATATAGCAATTATGAGAAAAATATTCGTCAAATTGTCGAAAAGCCTATAAAGGAACTCACTTTCGGTTGGAATGAGCCGAAAATAACCGAAATGCTAAATTGCGACAGTACCACCAATCAGAGGCAATTTAAATCACAAGCCGTACAAGCGGAGCCACAACAGTCTATTGGTTGGCAAATACCACCAAAAGTCGATCTTGATACCGTCGATGGTGTATGTTCAAATTTGGCTGCGAATATTGCAACTAAACACACACCCGTTAAGTCAGCGCAGATTTCAACGCCGAAGAAAGCGCGCGAATCACAAAAGTTCATTTGGAGCGAGCAATGGCGTAATCTTTCACCATGGTGTAATAAACAATCAAAAAGTGGTGATCGTACTTTAAAAAGTAATTTGAAATCCTCATCTCGCACACTTTTGCGCAGTTCAAAAAAGAAGATACTTCGACTAGTCACACCCAAGCGCGATAATATACAGCGTAGCAGAAACTATTCGTCTCATAGCATCGGTATTCAAACGTCTCAGGATGAATTGCAGCCATATGAGCCCAGCAGTACGCCTCAGTCACCACCAGGTAGCTATCATTCTGCAGTACAGACTTCAACCCAAACTACTACTACTACCACCTGTTCCCAAAACACTCATGAAAACGAGGGACAACATTTCGATTTCACGCGCACGGTTCATCCGCCACCCAAAAAGGCGCCACGCGCTACCACACAACGCAAGTTAAATTTTCCGCTTAACGGTTGTGCGATGGATGGCAGCTGCATTTCGTGTGAGCATGGTACGCTAACTCCAACCATGAAAACGAAAACATATCGATCTTATCATGGTGATTTAGACCAGGATGTGTCTTTGTCGAAGCTGGGTTTTATTCTTGGAAATATCCGCGCGAAGTTGGAAGCTAGTGATGAACATGCAATTAGAACTTTTCAGGTAAGTGATAAGTGCTTAGATTTCGAAACATACTTAAAAACAGCACGTAGTTCCAATAAGTATATGAATGTTTTATATTGTTACTACTAAAAACAGGTAATTGAAAGCCAAAATCTTTGAGTTTAAACAGAGAGATACACATTTGAGCCATTTTATTAATTTTCCAAGTTACAAAACAATATTAAAGTACTGAAAATCGTATTCCCAGCGAATAGTGATCCGAACCCAAAAACTTATTCGGTATTTTTCCACTACGTATGCATTCATTGATTTTCGGAAGTGCGTAAACCGATTGTATTTGGATATTTTTGCGATTTTCGTCTACTGAATGTAGAACGTAATCCACAGTGATCCAGTTCTGTTGAAACGTTGAGGCACTATGTATACCGAAATCTAACGCCGCTAAATGCAGATCCTTTATATTTTCTTCCCCTCCAGGTATCCTTAAATAGTATTCTTTGTTTTTAGATTCTTGTTTACTGCTACTTGTCGCTACAGTTTCTTTGATTTTGTGCGGTATTGGAGTAGCAAATTTGCATGGCTGAGATAACAACTGATATGGTATTGTTTTAGGTTCAAAATTTAAGTCACCCGTTAATATCACGGGTAAAGGCACTTTTTTAACTCCCTCATCTTCAACCGCAAATTCCTGAATGGCCGCCAGCAGCACTTTTACTTGTGCGATGCGCACGTCTTCCCTTCTTGGGTTGTAAAGTAAATGTGTTGTGCCTATAACAAATTTCTTTTGTGGTTGATTTTTAACTGAGAATTTGGCCAAAAGCGCAACATTATCGCGATTTAACACCGCATGACCACATTTATAATACTCCACCGGCCGTTCAGCCAGTAGTCGAAATTTGCTTTTATCGTAAATAATAGCGCAACCATCAGTCCGGTGGCCGGTCTTCTTTTTGTACACATATTCCAATTCTCTTTTGAAGCTTATATGCTTGACAAAGCCCTGCAAATGATTGAACTGCATCTCTTGTAAACAGAGTATATCCGGTTTGATGTGTTGAATCTCCTCCGTTAATCGTAATAGTCGATGATCCCATCGCAACATCGCTGGCTCAATGTCGATGTATAGATAAAGATGTTCCGCTAACAAATCTTGTGCCAGTATATTATACGATAGTAACGTAAAGATTTGACTGCCATCAATAGAAGGTACTTTTTCTACTCCCCTTACCAGTTCCCATGTGCGTGCCATTTTGTTTTTATACAGCCACTTGCCCTTTGAATACAACACTTGCTTGCTGGTGGCACTCGGAGTTTTTACTGTATTTAGCAGATTAAATTTGTTGAAGTTAACAAGAGTTTTAAACATTTCACGAATGAAATCCGAATGCAATAGCATGGATTTTGGAACGGTTAAACGTAGGCTGAAGAGCTCGCGTTTACTTTATTATTGATTTTAAGTTTTCCTAAGATTGTTTGGCCATTTTCGTCCAGTTGGAACTCAAAACCAGCTGATCTAAGAAAATTGTATGAAGTGTAAATAGCCAATTTTTGCGCTTTTGTTTTTAACACACATTCGTTGGCGTGCAGAGATGTTATATGTTAGCATTGGCGCAAGAATGAGAGAATATTGATCATGCAACAACACACAAACAATAATAACATGGCTCGAATAAGTTTAACACTTTCGGAACAAGTGATAATATGTGTAAAGTAAAATTTAAATATACTAATATATATGTATACATAAGTATATAGTACAGCAAATCGAATAAAAGTGAATTAAGATTAAATAATGTGAATCACACTGCGCCTGAAACTTCATTAATCATATATAAAACAATTTGAAACTCACCACGCTATTCTAACGAACATCACAAAACTCGCCGCATCACTGTTTTACATTTGTTGCGCCTGAAACTATGCTCTAAAATGTTCCGTTAAATGCACAAGAAATGCGGTAAATACAAAGAACTTTTGCACATATACAGTGTTGTGCGTATCAAAAACAACAGCATTCAAAATAGCTTGCCACGTAAATTTATTTATTTATTTTAAAGAATTTTCTATTAAAATTCAGTTCATTCTCAAACATAACACGAATTCAGAAAAAAAACAGCTGTTGCGTCAACGTCACTATCGTCTCAGATGCGCCCTGATGAAGTCTTTCGTGTAACTGTATATTTTAAAATGTCACTTTTTTCCCCTTCTGACTTGTTTTTTTGCATTCTTATCAGGAGCTACCTTACCGATCGTATGCAGTAAACATTGATCGAGTCAACTGTGTCAAAAAAAGTAGCCGTGAACATTGGTTTACCACAGGCATCGGTGTTAGCACCAATTCTTTTCAATATTTATATCAATGATATTAATATGGCGCTGAAGCACTGTAAGATAAAATTGTTCGCTGATGACACACTCCTAACAGTCAGTGAACGTGCAGAATGCGATTGAAAAAATGCAAGAAGATCTGAATTCCTTATATAACTGAATATGCTCAAATAAACTAAAACTGAATGTTAATAAAACACGGTTTATGGTCTTAACTAGGGCAGTCAATAACGGAAGCTCAAACTACAGCCTAAAAATAAAAGATGAAGTTATTAAAGAAGTTAAACTCATTAAATACTTAGGGATGTATGTACATTGATAATAAATTAAAAATGGATGAGCATGTTGAATACGCAATTAAAAAAATTGCAAAAAAAATTGGCTTTATAGATCATGTTAATATCTAGGAAGGAGATACAAAACCATTGTCTAAAGATCTATAGTGAAGTCCTACTTTATATATTGTCCAACGATATTCTTCATAGTTAGCGATACCCAAGTAGATAAAATGCAAAAACTGTAAAACCGAGCTATGGTCTTTATACTAAATAAGCCTTATGATACACACATGCGGGAGACTTCCGGGTTGTTTGAGTTACAATCTTCTATATATTAACGACACCCACTCATATCTACTAAGAGAAACAGCTTTAGGATACCCTTCTATAGAACCGAAGTGGATACAAGAAATATTTTCTATAAAGGGCTAAAGTGTTTTAATGAATTACCGTCGCACATAAAAAACTGCACTAACTTTAGTAGTTTCAAGAAATTACTGTATGACCATTGTTAAACATTGACTATCCGGTAAGGGCGCGGAATGGAAACTTGGTCTTTCCATCCGTCCTGGCACCAAATAAAGGCGATATGACCATGGATCGGAAACCCGGCCTTTCCGACCTTAATAAACTGTTGGTATGAAACGTTAGAAGTGGAATATGGATGGGAAACTCTATCTTTCCGACCATCAAAAACCAAGTAACAGAAATGCGGAGCGGAAACTAGGCCTTTCCGCCCGTGGCATATAATGGTAGACTATAATTTAGGCCTTTCCATCTACCCAACTACGCAATTATTTTTAAGCAATTTTATATATGATTTTTAAATAATATATCTAACATGTACTTATGCTTTATGATTCAATTATTAAAGGTTTGGCAACTAAGCAGCTAGCTCGCCTCACTTTTTGTCAAACGGCTCCCTTAGCATCCAAATCGTGCCGCTTCTTAAAAATAAAAATAGTAGTAAACTGAAAACTTTTTAATACCAAAAACTAACAGGCAACATTTTTTGTTTCTTTTGTCCGCGTAAACGGTAAGTTCAAATCCGGCTTTTAGAGACAGCCTTTTTTCTAATAACAAGACTGACCCCGTATCGTAAATATTTCATGTAAATGTGTATAAATGACGCACTTTTCCATTCGCACGAATATAAATTCGCTGTGACGGAGTGGAAAGTTTTGTAATTTTAAGAAGGAATTGGTTTAATTAAATTTAAAATAATGTGACATAATGTGATAATCATACAAAAACAATAATTTGAAAGAACTACATTTTTGAGTTATGAAATTTGATTCATTTTTCTAGTAATATATAAAGATTCTCTTTCTTAAATTTCGAATTATTATGGTTTTCGCCGTCCAGGGGTTCGTCATAATATTAAGAATAATCCTGATGTCAATATATATGTAATAAAAGGAATAAAGCGAATAAATACCTTAAATATTTCAAGATTAAAAAAGAAATTTACCAATAAGTACATAATTATGTTTTGTAAGAGTAGCTATTGTATTTCTTAATTTCTAGTTAAAGAAATCAATAACATATTACTATTAATTACTTACTTTTTAAGAAAGGGGAAAAAAATCTAACCCGTTTTCCATACTACGTAAAACAATCCTTTATAAGGGCGTGTCAAAATTTGAATGTCATCATTTACCTAACCTTTTATAATTGAATCATGCTTATGCTTTACTGAAAAATATATTATAACTTTGTAAAATTGTATATTTTAAAGTCACAAGACTGTAAACAATAAATAACAAAAATAAAATAAATGAAACTGAACTTATAGTACAGTCGGTAGCCATCCCTCATATTGCTGTACGAATCATCCATCCTCTTTACCAATATTCATTCTCAGATTTCTGTTTTCTTAAACGAAGATTTATGAGCAGGTGGCTGTCTTCAGTCGTCACGGTGTTTCATTAGAATCATTTCTAAATTATCCGCCCTTAGTCGCCATTTTAACAACTATCGTATTACACAATACAATATCGTAGAACACAATATGAATACAAATACTAATCGTATTCGTATATAACGATTTACTTAAATATCCATATATGTACCTATAAATACGTCCATTATTTCAGGAAATTGAACGTCGTGAACAGCGAGCCGCTGGTTTCGATTGCATCGATAGCCACACTCGACGACCAGAAGCACTTGCTGACAGAGATTTCGCACGGGAAGAGTCCATTTACTCTGAAATTGAAGAAGATAGTATACATATTACAGGCACACCGCAATATGACAACACAACTAGTGCTAGGGAAATGTTGACGTCAAAACCGGATATAGAAGTTTTGTATGCGAAAGTGAATAAAGCTAACAAAAAGCTTAAGCCGCAGCTTACGCCAACACCTCCGATGGCATTAGGGAAGCTATTACATGATTCCTTGCGTAATTTCGATACACCACCGTATACAACACAACTGCCAACGCTGCAGGAGCAATCAGGCAGTGATACATCATACATGTCGCCACCTCAGCCGCATACGAATGCAACGGACACTTCCACAACACTTTCGCATTGCTACTCGATGAATAATGTGCGCGTGCATGAGCAGCATTCGCCGCCAAAACGTGATCGCAATCTGAGTAAATCGGACATATCACTGCATCGTAGTGAGATCTTCTTAGACAACCTCTGTCGTAGTGAACTAATACCGCAGATTGGTGAAGTGGAGCGTATAGAGAAATCGATTAATGTGAGTATAGTAGTTTTTATGTGCAAATAAAATTGCAGTTTATTAGGCCTGTGCGCTTTTTTCGATTAAGTGAGCAAGTTGAGCAATTGTTTTGTTAATCAATAAATATGGTAATGCAATTAATAGGAACTGTGTTTTTTTTTAGACGTGTGGTTTTCAATGAGGCAATACATTTTTTGGAGTTAGTCTTTTTGACACCTGTTATTGATTCATACTCAGTTTGGTTTATCACTTCAAGACGCCTTAAAAGAGAATATTCGGCGCTTAATTGCTGACATACGGCTCCAATTGCTGCAAAAAGTAGTCGAAAATCGGGCCTCTCGGCTGGAATTTATTCAAGCCAGCCCGTAATAATTTTTAAAACATGATGGCGAACCCTTATCTTTATAATAAAGTAAAATTCTTGGCCATAGCATTAAGTTATATGCGTTTTATTTCTTCTTAAAAACCACATGTCTCAAAAAAAAACACCCTTTACTTATTCAAAATGGGTGCTATTTGATTTGGCTATCAAAGTTCAAAACTAATTCTTCGAGAATAAACCCAGCTAAAAAACATTAATAGGTTTTGCCAAAATTTTCCCGGATTTTCTCATTTGATCTACTTATTTGTATAACACTTAAAAATAATCAACCAAAAGCACAAGCCTTATATTTTGTTTCTTTATGTTTGTTTCTTTTCGATTTCAGTATTATTTAATTATATTTTTCGTATCTTTATTTTTCCCCTAGAATGATTTGAATAAATCATGTTCTTCATTACGCACCGATTCTTACGGTCAGATAAACACTTATCGGCACTTCTCTACATCTACGCCTACTCCTAATGATTCCATATCCTATGATACGCCAAATGACGCTGACTTCGATAATATTTCTCAGGCAGCTCTTAGTCAATTAGGTTTAAGTTTGACTAACGAGTCGTTAACTGTTGGTTCACCGAATACACCGAAAAAGCAGAAGGCTCCCAAATTTACAACGAAGGTAGAGATTTTCTTTGACCCTAATTAATGGCAAAGAACTTAAATTTTAGACACGCTTAATCGTTAGGCTTAAAATGTTATCAAATAACTGTAAACTGTTACTAACACACATATTTCCATAAACGCAAATTGTAAACTATCTTATTATTGCCAACTCCTCTTAATGCAATATACTAAAAAAAAAATAATTATTCAAACACATTCTTATGCACTTATTATTTATGTATATATAGTTTTTTTTTGGTGTCCGGCGCATTGCAAGTAAGATCATTTTAAACACAGTCTCGATTATAACCCTAACATGCTTTTCATTCTCAGTGCTATTCTATACCCATCAGTTTGTATTATTAATTTAAATTGAGATACCGCAATTAATTTTGCACGCAAACAAAAACGTGCACACCTTAAGGGTTAAACAATGAAAACCGATAATATTTCAAATAACCCTCTTTTTGTTTTGCAAATTTCAGTCACAGTTAAGCACTCAGCGATCATCTAACCTCAATATATCCACCGACGTTTTAACATCGCCTTCACATCGCCATCAACCGAGTAGCAGTTGTCCTGCCACACCTCGAAAAACGCAAGTAGAGGTCGCAACGAACATACCACTTAGTTCTAGTCTCAAAGAGATGCATCAAGCGACCATTGTATCAACGAAAAATTCCTGCATAAATGATCGAGGGCAACCAATAACGATTGCCCATAGTTGCAAAGAAAAACCCGGCAGCAGTTCAAACTTAGCGCGTTATGAACGTTTGAAAAATGCTTTACGAAAATCGTTTAAGCGTAGCACAAAATTTGTTAGAAACGAAACACGCCGTCTATCCAGGTCCTTTAGCTTTCCTTCGTCACATATTGACATATCGAGCACGAGCGGACATAATCAAACCGACCCAAATTTGCACGCCGCCTCCTCCACTTACGATCTGGGTGCATTATTCACATTGGATGAGCAGGCGCCAGTGACGCAGCAATTGGCGCATGCGGTAACAATTTGTCGACAGCTACCAGAAGTGGAAATTTCACCTGAGATGGTAGAAGCTGAACGCTTACTGCTTTTCTCGCGTCTACGCCGAGACGTCTGGTCACAGAAGCCGCTTACATTCGCATTGGTAGCAGCGCCACGGACAGCCGAACAAAACACGCAACGCTTTTATGTGGATAGCATGTATTTACCCATAAAAGTGGATGTTAATCACGATTTCTTCTTCAACTACTTCTATATAGTCACGTTTGAGTGTGGCGGTGTAATTAAGTCCACCCAGTCCGCGGAGTGCCACAACGGCCAAGCGATATTTAGTGATTGTGGCATTGAATTCGCAGGTGGTTTGGCGCACCAAGATGCCGAAGTGAGCTGTAAGATATTCATGCTGCGCTTGCGAAAAGTATCAACGCTTTCGCTGGAGCCGAAACGATCTAAAGTGGTGAGTTAAATTTGAGTTATACCAAGGAATGGTCAATGTCCAAAAATTTACCATTTGTTTACGCTTTGTTTTTTTTTTTAGAAACTTCCCGCTGTACGAACACCTGGCGCCTCCTCATCCGCATCATCCTCTGGCGATGAAATTATTTCACGTTTCCGCCTTCACGCCAGCTTCTCGCTCAATGCTCTTAATTTTTTGCCTTATGAGTATGTGGAATGCGAGTCGTATAACTCAAATAAACTTTGCTTGCGTGCCAGCGCCAAAAACTGTTCACTACCGCTCACAACCCGTACAAAATCCACAAACGTCTGCAATGCAATACAAATAAGCGGTCGTGCTGAAATACGTTTGCCTAAGCACTCGTACCATGGTTTTCTGAATGTGCAAGAACCGCACACTCAACACAATTGGAATCGCCGTTGGTGCACTTTGGATGGTATATTCGTACGCGTGTGGCCTGATGAGAACCAAGTGGAAGAAAGATTGCTTCTGACATTGGATATGCGTTCAAATGTGCAGTCAACGCCGCTGCAGATGGCACCGCGTGAGCTTTGTGCACGCTCACGCGCTTTTTGCTTGCAGTGCACACTGCGAAAGGCTGGCGAAGAGATAGATACGGCTGCGGTGTTTTTTGCAGCAGATACGCAGGAAGAGCTAGAGGCGTGGCTTGATCAGCTGAATGCAGTGCTTCAGTTTGTGGATAAGTGGTTGCATGTGGAACGATGTTAATAACAGCCGATGATGTGCCTTGCATAATTTTTTTTTTTTTTTTAATACTTTACATAATATGCCTTTATTTAATAGTTTATCCCTTTTTGTAATTGATGTGCCTAAATCAATAACGGTATTCAGAGTAGTTTCGAAAAATATATGTCTTGGTTTTCGGTTATGTCCACCGAAATTTTGAACATTAAGTCTGGTCCACAATAGCTTGGGCGGGGCCGAGCTATTACATAGAAAGTAAACAAAAAAGAAGCTTACCAAGAGCACTTGCGATCTAAATACAAAATATACGAATACAATGAGTATGTGAATACGCAAGAGCTGATATCAGAAAGTTCAGGTACTTTCGTGCAGTGAGAAAGGTATTGCCTACATTTTTCACTTTTAACAATTTAAACTCGTAATATTCGTATTATCATTAGAAGTGAATTTTTCTAGTTCAGATTATTTACTTATTCTCTTTGAGATTGAATATTATATAATGCGTTTCAGTTGCATATGGGTGTTTCATAAACGGCGTTAAGACAGAACCTTAATTGAGACAATAAGCAAATTGTTTTCATGTATTTTAAGTGGACAAAATTTACTAGTTGACTCAACTGAGCGTTATCTGAACACCGTATTACGGTGTCTACGGAATTATTCATAACCTCAAAATTATTTAATTTAATCAATAGATATGGCGAATCACATGTGTTCTAGAATACCCATATATTTTGCATTTGTTAGATGAACGCTTGGATTTTGGCGTTTCTGTGTATTCGATGTTCATAACCTACAATGTTTTAAAGTAAATAGTCCATTAATTTATTTAATATTCAAAGGATATATTTGTATGCTAATTGGGCTCCTGAAACTAAAAAAAAACTTAATTAAAACGCAGTTTAAATTCAGTGGGGTAGACGACAATTCATTATTATATATTAATACATATGTATGTATATCTTGATTAAAGGTTTACACTAGGAACAGGGCTCAAGTTACAAATAAACAATTTTTATGTGTATTTATGTATAAACTAAATAAAACAAGAATTTCATTTATAAATTGGAAATTTCCACAGCAATCGAAAAACAGAACTCAGAAGGACACAAATAGGGCAATTTGCTGACCACGATGGAGCAAAGATTGCACACGACATAAAACATTTTTCAATGTCTTTCCTTTACTCTAAAAACAGTTCTACTGGGCTGGCCAAATATTTATGTTTAGATACTTCTGTTAATGTCTTAAATGAAATTTTACATGTTTGCTGTATTTATTTGTACGCAAACATTTATGTATATTAATTTAACTTCGCTTTTATTTTATATTTCTATTTTCAAACACGATTTTGTGCTCTCTTTTTCAAATTGTTTAATATTTTAGATTACACAATTTGTATTTTATATATTTAAGTATGTACGTAGTGTATTCAAGAACTTATTTGTTTAGTTTTAGTTATAGTAGTACTCTTTTGTCAGGTTGTGGCTGATATACATAGGTTAATGTAGGTACATGCAAACATATCGAGCCATAACCGCCAAAAGGACGTAAGCAACAAATCATTTTTTTAAATCAGAAGATGCTTTTCAGCTTATTTTCTCCGCAGTTAAGCTTTAAATTTGAATGCAGCTTAGTATACAAGATTTACGTTGTTTTTTCTACAAAACGCGACTATATTTTTTAAAATGTGCTTTGGTTCTGCCGAGAAATTAAAGAGAATCAGCCTTCTTCTCTAAAATTTTTCATTTATCGGTTATGTCATTTTGGCGGTAATGGCTCGATATGTACGCATACAATATATAGGAAGTATATACAATTGCTAAGCAAATACTTTCATTTATACATATGTAGATAATGGAAGATTTTTTTTTTTTGGAATTGCTATATAACAAGGTGATTTTAATCATTTACCAATTTTGTTTATGTCGTTTATTTTACTTGATATGACTTGAGTTGTTTTTGTTGCTGCATTCTAACACACACACGCATAATTGAATGCGTGCTACTTTCGAGGTAAAAACGTTAGGTGATTTTTTATATAACATATTCGTATTACCATGAATGTGCCGTCCGATATAAGGTTCTAGATTTGAATTTGGTTACATTTATTGCAAGTTTATTGTATTAGTATAACCGCACTACATAGACATATTGTTGTTGATGCATTTAGCTGCGTGCACACTGGATTATTGTTGCTCTGAATGGTTTTTAAATACCTTTTATATATTTTAAGTTTTTCATTAATTTTCCAATTACATACTTTCTTTACTTAACCCTCCACCTCACTGCAATTATCCACTTTTCGGTTCACTACAACTTCATATGTACGCTTTTCAATTTAACTTTTAAGCTTTCAAACCAATACATATTTCCATACTTTGTTCGTCTGGTGATTTGTACCGATTTCTGTTATATACAATGCAGAGCCATTCACGCATACAGCAATCGAATGTGGGTTTTTGAATTCACCCCAATGGCCTATGATCGTTTCAGAGCGTGGATCAATTGTGAAACCGCGTACGGGCAGCATTGATGTTGGTCCATTTACAGCATACACAATATCACCATAGGCTGCTACGCCAAAGACGCGTCCCAAATCGGGCTCCTGTATTGTAGCGGCAGGCTGACCTTCGCCCTGTGACGATTTCAAACCGGCTCTAAGGTGTTGAGCAAAATAAATTTTGTTCAAAACAATGTTTATTTCATTGAAGATATTTTTTTCGAAAACTCACTTAGGACAAACCACACGCATATTCTCACGATCGGCAATGCATAGAAGATCCAAATGTTCCAGTAAAGTGATGCCATGTGGTACTTGCAGTGAGAGGAATTCTAAAATTAAAATTAAAATATAGTATACTTTATAAATTACAAGTGTTTAAAAATTTATTTTTAAACCTGGTGGTTGGGGTATGGTGCGCAAAATACGTCCTGCAGCGTTAAATTTTAAAATGCGACTATTGCAGTAACCATCGGCAATGAAGAACTGAAAGAACGAAATAATTACAATTTTTTTTTTTTTCGGTATCAGTAATGATATCGATTAAAGAAAAGCGAACGATAACGATAATCGATAGACGAATAAAAAACAACATTCGTTGTTAATATGATCGATACCAACTAAGTCAATAACGATAAAAAATATCGATATTTACAACGAATTCTAATTTGATAAAAAATCTTAAAGTATATATGCCAACTGTTTCCCATAATAGCTCCGGACTCGCACAGTATCTTCAAATATCATACCTCGCCTGTAGTGGCCACTGCAATGGAAGTTGGCTTGCAGAGGTGGTTAATAGATGAGCCAGGCTTGAAGCGTTTTCCTATGGTTAGCAGCGGTTGAGACTCGAATGGTTTGAACTGAAATAAATTGAAATGAAATTTTTATTAAAAAATTTACATACTAAATATAAATTGTAGTTAATGTACATACATGCGGTGTTTCAAAAATGTATAAACAATTAACCAAATGTTTATTAAACAATTAGTTAGAGTTCACTTACTATTTTGTCATATTTATTATTAAAGATTACTTGCTTTTTTGATTTATATTTACAAATGTGTTTTATTTAAAATGCGATTGTTTAGTTTTCATTATTTTGTAGTTAAAACAAATAAAGTTTTAAGCAACATTTTAAATTTTTTATGGTATTTAAAAGAAATTTTAATTTTGAAAATAGTGTTATCAAATTGCTTGTTAATTTTTTAATAAGAATTTTTTAGGCAATTTTTCGAGAACTCAGTTTTTTTGAACCCATTCGATCTTTTTCCAAAAAAGCGCAAAATTGAAGCGAATACAATATACTGTTGATTTTTGAAAATTTACAATGCATGAAGAAAATCTATTTTTATATGAAAGTAAATGATCAACAGACCAGCCAAAAAAAATACCAAAACTCAATGGTATATTTTGTTCGCCTCACAAAATGAAAAGGAAATGTACCTTGTAGGGATTTCGGGATCCCGGACTTTTTTAACTCCCGAATATCCCTAGAATAGCCTATTCAAATCTAGGGTGTCTTGAAATCCTGTCATATTAATTGAATCCAAAAAATTTATATAATCTTAAGTATGACTATCTCAAGCTTCTAATTATACTGCCATTATAATGGAGCTGGCAAATATGATCCTTGAGTAGCAAATGAGCCTTACTATGAAAACGATCTTAATAACACTAACGAGGAGGTGGTTGAGGGGGATAAGGCCGTAAGTCTCAAAGATAAACTTCATCAAGTTTTACCGAGCGAGTGTCCAACAGTAGAATGGCATACAATTTATTAGAAGGTTTGGTAAAACAAATTATTATAATGGGGGTGATACAGGTTTTATATGCAACGAATTTAAGTTCAGAGTGGAGGATAACACACTTAATGCTTTCATTTCTTTAATATCGCATTTTGATAAAAAAAAAAAGATTAATTCTGCCTCGTTCAAAATGGAATAGGTGATGCATTTATTTTTTAATTGAATTTTATATTATATTTACTGTCCTATTCTGTGTTCTTCTTAGATTTTCAATTATATACAAATATTTATAAGTGTATAGTTCGTCAATAACATTTGTTATGTAAATAATTATTTTTGATTAGAATGTCTACATAAAACTTTATAAATTTTAAATTTTGAATATGTGTAAATAAACGATGATGTATCAAGAATGAGAATAGGGATGTTAATGTTGACCTTAAACAGTGTTTAAAAATATTTTTACTGTATATGCCTTTGCTGATGTACTAAATATGTACTCGTATATTTGTACTTGAAGTACTTTGTATGTTGATCAAATTTTACGTTTATTTTTTTTTGGGATTGAAAAGACCAATAAATATGTACATACATACATATGTACATACATACATATATACATACATACATACCTGAATATCAACAAAGTATTCTTTGTTATAATGCTATTTTGAATACTACTATAATATGACGATTACAGACGTGTTACATGTTTTTTTACAAATTAAAAATTACGAATCAAAACTTCCTGAAAGTCGGGATACCGGGATTGTCCCGGTATTTTGTTTTCAAAACTCGAAAATCCCGGGATCATTAAAATGCCAAAAATTGACATCTGTAGTACCTACCCGAAAATTTTCTAAAAATTCTGAGAGAAAATTTTAAAATTTTGAAGAAAAAACTAGAAAACCTCTTATGATTACTGTATACATTTTTTGTTTATTTTAAGTTTAGTTATGTGTTTTTTTACTTTTCTTTTATATCAATGAATTGTTTTGTAAACTTTTTTTATACATTTAATTTTGATTCACTTTTATAATTTTTTTTTTTTTTTTTTTTACATACAATGTATTTTGTTCCTTATTTATTCATTTTGCTATTTACTTTATCTTAATTGTTTTTTTTCGTAATCCCATTTCGCATACTGAATTCCAATAAAATATTCAACTCACCTTAAACGCTTGATGCATTGCCACATCTGTAATCCAATAATTTCCATGAACATCGATAGTCAAGCCATGTGGCATATAGAATAGATCTTCACCCCAACCAGACTTAATAGCGCCCGTTTTGGGATCCAAAATGTAAATGGTCTTCTCTTTAATCGGGCCATATTCAATCAAATAGAAGATGTTGCTGTCATTAAAGGTGCTGCAACAATATAGAAAGGCAATCACGTCATTAAAAAGATAATCGTTACACCTACACAAAAACACACACACACACACACAGCTTATTCGTAACAGCTGTTGACCTACTTCGCATCCCAATATCTATCGGCGCGATGAAAGATGACTGGATTACCATGTGGATCTATCGATACGGCGGTGACTTGCCCAAAGGAGTGGCTTTCGGTGGGCCAATTCTCTACGAGCACTGGAGTGGGAACTGTTGGCGGTGGTGTTATAACGTTCAATCCGCCCCCGACGCCGACGCCGCCGTCAGCTCCAGCGTTGTTATGCTCTAAATTCGTTGGCAACTCATTGCTGCTGCTGCCAGCTGCACCACCACCACCACCACTGCCAATGCCGACCACATTTTCATTATCCAAGTGCAGTTCCTGGAACTGTGGTGAGGAGGGGGAGAGAAAAAAACATAAATTTCAATATCAACAACAACAAGCAACATTCACACTCACCGCCGCAGTTACCTTAAGGCGTCGCTTTATAAGTGCACGCACATCGTTGAAGAAGCGCTCATTTAGCGTCAATGCATCCTCTGGATAGTCGATTTGATGCGTTGGCAAATGATTACTCGCACTTAAATCGATTGCCAACGCAAACATAATGAAAATCAAAACGTAGAACTTTTCCATATTGGATGTCTTGTTGCTGTTCATCCTGTTGCTGTGAAGAGAATGTGATTCATTTGTAAAAGGCTGTAGTGTAATTGCTGGATTTTTATATTTTTTTTTTTTATTTTCACTTTCAGTTTTATTAATTCACACTTACAACATCTGGTTAAATAAGCTCTGCTTAAATTCTTCAACCAACCATGGTCGTTGGCATGTAAATCTGCGTTGCCATAAATTTATGACTTCACACTAAATATCGCACTTTTCTTATTCACTCGTGTTTTTTTTATTTGTATAAATACTACTGCATGTTATTGTTGTCGTAGATTCAGGAAAAAGGCTCTAACTGTAGTAGAGCGCATGCGCGTTAAAGCTGGAGGAAAGTGGGCTTGAATTGGATAAACCGAAACTGAAAATTTTAATAGGAATTTAAATAAAAAATAACCAATGCTCCAGGCAAAATGTATTTCAATATACTCAAGGAGCCCAATTCCTTTCTGTTCTGTGATTAAAAAAAAAATTTTTTTTTAAAGACCCTGAAAAGAATTGTAAACAAGTAAAACAAGCTGTCTTTGGCTATGCCAAAAGGCTTCATAACTTTCATGAATGGAAGAATTGTATGAGTCATACATATGTAATATTAATTCGATATTAATGATTTTGACTGCTATAAAAGTCCCTATAATAATTAATATGTGTGCGAAATTTGAAGTCTTTAGCTGATTAAATGAAGGGGTAATGAAATATCTGAAAAATCAGTTAGTATATGGGAGCTATATGTTATATATCTTTGATCTATATGATTTTCACTTTTTTATAGAGCTTAAAATAGCGGACCATCTTGTAAAATTTCAAGCTACTTGCTGCTTAAATGAAGCACTGACTACCAAGTTTCATTCAAATAGCTCAAAAACTGAGGGACTACACCTTTTCCAAAAGTATTTCAGAAAAACACAAATGTATTTCAGAAAAGATCAATTGTATTTCAGAAAATCGCAAATGTATTTAGGAAAAACGCAAATGTATTTCAGTAATGGGCAAATGTATTTCAGAAAAACGCAAATGTATTTCAGGAAAGCACAAATGTATTTCAGAAAAGATCAATTGTATTTCAGAAAAACACAAATGTATTTCAGAAAAACACAAATGTATTTCAGAAAAACTCAAATATATTTCAGAAAAACGCAAATGTATTTCAGAAAAACGCAAATGTAAGACGAAATTAATATATTTGAGTTTTTCTGAAATACAATTGTGCTTTTCTGAAATACATTTGCGTTTTTATATTGTTGGAAAAGGTGTAGTTTGCATTTTTCGTGCCCTCGGTGAAAATTTGAGCGTTTGGTGGGATTTCTGTTTCAAAAAAAGCAATTGTCACCAACCTTCCGATTTGGAACAGGTTTGCGCAATTACCATACGAGTATAAAAAATTTACAAAATTCTCCTAACAAAAATGTCCGAAGGAAGAATTTTATTTTCCCGCTATTGGCTTTGAAGATTTTCGGAAAAATCGACAAATGTCATTCCCATTAGTTTTATGAAAAAGGCGCCTGACTTTCAAAATTTTCAGGTCTTTCAGTGAAAATCTTATTGGATGGTGCTCTCAATACTGGGTTTATATGGCCAATTGATAATGAACGAATATTTTTTCAGTAACAAAAAAATCACCAATCATCATAAAAATTAATAATAAGGGCGTGTTCAGGCTAGCCTCTATTTTTGAAGGGTGTTCGACGGACAAAAACCATACTCTATAAGTTTCTCATCATGCCCGTCCTATTGTATGGCGCAGAGGCATGGACGATAACAACATCAGATGAGAGGGCTCTTGGAGTGTTCGAGAGAAAGATTCTTCGAAAGATTTATGGACCTTTGCGTATTTGCGACGGCGAATACCGCGTACGATGGAACGATGGAACGATGAGTTGTACAGCTCGACAAGGCCATAGACATAGTGCAGCGGATAAGAACCAGCGGCTCCGCTGGCTAGGCCACGTCGTACGAATGGATGAAATAGCTCCAGCTCTAAAGGATTTTGACGCGGTACCCGCTGGTGGTAGCAGAGGAAAAGGAAGACCTCCTCTGCATTGGAAAGGCCAAGTGGAAAGATACTTGGCTATACTTGGGATTTCCAATTGGCGCCAGTTAGCAAAAGATAGGGACAGCTGGCGTGCTTTGTTGACCTCGGCCAAAATCGCTTAGGCGGTTAATGCGCCAATTAAGTAAGTAAGTAAGTAAGTAAGTTCACAATGTAAGTTTTGCTGTATTAGTTACTTACCTGTACACGAAAAACCAAACGGTGGCATATCTGCTTTGCATCGTGTTGAGTGAAAACCCAATTGGTCAAACCAATTACATTCAAACAATTTCCCTAGCTTCTCAGTACAATAGTCTGAATTCAATTAAAACGGCTGTTTAATACGGGAACTACTTTCTCAAAACTTCTCTTGTCATTAATTGTATATTTTACCGCGAGATTGGGTTATTAAGTCGATACATATTAGCATTTTGCCGCTAATTAAAACCGCCTTACCGTACCTTATCGTAAAATAGTATTTTTATTGCTTTTTGACACACTGTGCGTTATCAGAAAATGCCGAAAGTATTGATTTTCCAAAATGTTGCTGACGTCGATGGTCGATTAAAAGAATACATAAAAATATTTGCAAACAAACAAACATATTTAGAGGGATATACTCCTACATAAATATCTCAATGGATAGCCCATTCACTTGGATAAATGAATGTACAGAACTGAAATGAAAATAGAAAAAAAAAAAACTTAAGAAATTTCTAATCATAGTTAGAATACAGCATGCGACCACTTAGCAATATTTATAGGCAAGCATTATTTTTATCGTGTATTCACAAATCTAGACGAAATTCCCACCCACACATTTTGTGCCACATGAGAGTAGAGAGTAGATTTGTAACTATTTTCGAGTATGTGGGTGTGAGACAGATTTATTAATGTACATATATAATTTCATAAAAGGTTATCAACAATGCATGTAATAATTATGTACATATGTACGTGCGTTCATATGTATATATCCATGCGAAGGACATACATACATAGTTATTTATGTATGCCAGTATGCATAAATGTGTATGTATGTATAATAAGTTTAACTTTGACATATGTGAATATTTAACAATATGTATGTAGTAACTATTTGCTTAATTTTGGCTGTGGTTATGGTAAGATGAACATATGAGTACACATGCCCACATATCCATATGTATGTCCACTTCACAGTATCGCTCATTGATTAATTCTATCTACATATATATGTATGTGTGTGTGTTACTTAAGTTTCAAAGTTTGAAAATTTCAAAAAAGTAAAGTTTTTCAGTTTCCCAGTTAGTGAAAGTGCTGATTTATATTAAGTAACGCTTTGTTTTCAATTTCTAATATTTTTATTTTGAATCAAAATGAAAATCAGTTAGGGTCTTTCCATGTGTATGTACATACGTACATACATACATACATACATATCTGCTCAAGGCCTTTCTGCCGAAACACGCACACTCAGGCGTCGACGCGGATTGGAACCCAGCGCATTCCAACCGCCAAAGCTCACAACGAGGGAAAAATATAATATACTATCATACAATACAGTATTTTTCAGTCATAGACGCAGCAAACGATTGAAGAATCTAGGGCGGATTGGAACCCTGGGCGTTCCAACCGTCAAGAGCTACGACGCAAACCTGGTCATCTTCCCGTTGGTAATTTTCAACTAATTCGTTTATCTACATGGAATCACTCGTCGCATGCATATGTAAGTACATCGATGCCTTATTTAAATTAAATATGTAGCTTAAAGGGGACGAGCCTGCGGCCCAAGACAAATTACAATAGACTTAAAACGTACGATCGAGCTTAGTGCTCAAACCACCTCCCGACGGAATACCTGACGACGATGGTACCGAACCCCCCGGTACGTGACAGTAGGAGGTTTAGTGCTGGTTAAAGTCCCACACTGTGAAAATTTGACAAAAGCACTTAACTCGACTTAATTCTTATCACAAGCTCATAATAAAATTGTTCTCATACCATTTTCAATAAATTCACTTTTCATTAAAATCAATTTTAAATACAAAGTAATAACTGCTACTTAATTTCAATTAAGTTCTTTTGTTAAATGTCCAAATATGTATATGTTTATAGTATGTATGCATGTATGTAAATATGTGTAAGGCATGTTAAAGTAAATACATAATAATTATTTTTCTATTGGATGTAGAAGAAAAGAATAAACATGTAAATATTTTAATTGCATCCATTTTTGTTTGTTAGTATGCTCAGTGGCGGATGTGTCAACTTTTTTACAAAATTTCTTAACTTATTCAAAGACAATTTTTGGTTTGTTTAAGAATAGCATTTGTTATTCTTTTTTAACTTCAAGGGCTGGTGTTCTCGTGAGGAAATGAAACGCTTTGTTGCCACTTTAGGATATGAATAAATATCTAAACTTTGCATTTTACAACTACAAATTCCCGTTCTTGTGAGACCACAATTTTTTTTCGACTTTCGGTGAAATTGCGAAGAATATACATACCTATTCTAAAATATGATTTTATAAATTAGGCAAAATGATATTATACATAATTTCAAATTTTAAAATTTTTTTTTTTTTGCAAAATTGCCAAAAATCTCGAATCAAAAAATTTTTCAATCGGCTAGCGATGTAAATGTCTAAAACAATTTGAAATGCTGTCTGCCAAAGGCAGTGATAAAATATATGCAGATATTTCTGTGTTTATTGAGCATTCCACGGAGAATTGTGTACGTTCCTGTGGTGAAGTAGACTGAGATATCTTTCCCGAAACGCCTTGCGTTGTAATGTACGTTCTTTCGTGTCTTTATTAATTTCTTACTCTTTTTATATTCTAAATACACTATTTTTTAGTAACGGACTACTTACTATTTAGGAAATCCATTTTATTTATGACTTTTTCACTTACACAGCTGTGAACTGGAGTCAGGTGAGGTGAAGTAAGGTAAATGAAGGATATGGTGTGGTGTGTTGAACTGAGAACAGGTAAAATGAATAAAGATGAGGGGAGGTCAGATCAGATGTGTTAAGATAAAAAGTTGGCTTGTGGTGACTTGCGAGTTAAGATATGGAGAGTTCAGGTATGGTAAATTAATGAAATTGTGTATGGTGAGTTTAAATCTGGTGGTTTAGTGTAGTAAGTTAAGATGTCGGGAGCTTAAGTGTGGTAAGTGTAGGTGTGTTGTGTGTGTGTTTGTACGAATAGTTAAAGCACCATTTGTATATTTACATACATATGTTAATGATATTAGCGATTACTTAAAGCATTTTTTATAAATAGTTAATAGCTTTCATTATTTAATCTTTGATTATATTATATATACATATGTATATGTATATTCCTATAACGATATCTGTGTATATATTTTGTTGAAGTGCTTCGCACTACAAGATGTACATACATATGTATGCACATACATAAATATGTAGGTATGTTAGTAAAGCTTAGGCAGTTGACCGGCAGGAGTTTTATGGTACCCAATCCAACGTTGGCTGTGTCCATATGTAGCCGGTATCGGTCATTGAACAATACGCATTATAATAGCGTCCTGGAGAGCTAAAAGTGCAAGAGAGAGATGGTAAAAAATTTGCTTAAATTATGTTAACAATATTTATAAAAGTGTAACCATTTGATGATCGAACACTTACCGGCAGTATGAGAATTGTGGACATTTGCAGCGAAAAAGGTTTTGGAACTCCTCTTTGCACACCTCATTCCACCAGCAGGTGCGCTGCAAAAGATTAATTTTTATTGTAGCGTGAAGTAGAGCTCACATATGTAGATACAATCATATTTATGTATATAAGATATATGCATAATCATACTTAAAACCGCACCATATCAGAAAACTTACATTTATTTCATTAAATTTGTATTATTGGACTCAAGTGTCAAGCTTTGTAGGAAATTAAAAAAAAAAAAACAATTTTCATTAAAAGCTAAATTACAAGAATTAAATTTTTTTTGGCTATGCAGTGTTTTAACCCCATCAATTCTAGAAAATATGTTTATTTGAAATGACTGCAAAATTAAATTTATTTACTAAATATCCTTCCCAAATTTCTTCTATTGTACATAAGAAATGTTTGGCATTTTTTTTTAAGATAAAAAAACTGGGCAACCTCATCTTTAAAAATGACAAAAGAACCAGTTTTAAAAAATGGAAATTTTACTGAAAGTGTGATGAGTTTTAATTTCCATTTTATATGTGGCTCGAAACTTGGATTTATGCATTTAAATACATTGTATACATTGATTTTGATAGAGAATGAACTGAATTTTAACAAAAAAATTAATGCATTTGAAAAAGGTAATTTGATTTGTCAATTATTGTCAATATATGGTGAGGTTATAATTTTGAATTTGAGTGTATACCTTTATTTATTTATTCAACACAACACTCACCTCCGCCTGATAGCCATGCACGCTTTGATCGGAGTAGCTGCGCTTAACAACGGTGCCAGCCAGCGCTGCTGCCTGCCATAATAACAGAGAGCTCGCCAAAATTGTCATCGGTAGCTTTTATGTAAAGACCAAATAATCATTATATAATACACATAATCAATACATATGTACATACACGCATATGTTTTTATTTTTCTAAATATCATCAAGCGTTACGAATTCTTTTATTTATTTAACACACAAATCGCACGCACCTTTTTCATATTTTCCCCACACCTTTCCCAATTCCTTTCACTGCTTTTACGGCAGCCGCTTCCGCACGTCTTTGATCGTCTGCCTTTCAATCACCGTCTGTGCAACCACTTCAATTTCAATTCTGGTAACAACGTTTATTTACTTCCTTCTAACATTTACTTATATATCCTTTGTTGTTATTTTTATTTATTTATTTATTTTTCCCGTTGCTCTTTTCGTTGCCGCAATTGTCGCCAGCAGCAGAGAGACTAACGTTGCTCAATTAAAGTTGTTACGCAAAAATTTCCTTATTATCCTGCTGTTTACATTCATTTAGAACTTTTGCGTCACTCTCTTTCTTCTTTTCAACTTTTATACACTTTCATATGTATGGTAAACAAATATTTACATTTTTACTTTAATAACGCTATTTATTTAAGTCCTCGCCATTATCCTTGTGTGTATGCTTTTTTTTTGAGCTATAAAGCCTTTTGTGTTAAGTCAGCAGCATTTTTCCTATTATATTTTGTGGCCTGCATTCACAGAGTGTTCCTTTTGTTTGGCAATTCGTTGCTTTTGTTCTTATTGCCTTTCCGCTACAATTTTGAATGTTGATGCTGCACTCGTCATGTCAAAACATCAAGTGTTATGCTTTTCTGCTGTCCTGTCGTATCAACTTCGGCTGTCGTGAAACTTTGCAGCCTTTCTCATAGCGAACTGTCACTTTGCATTGTTTTGAGTTGTCCGATGCGTGTTCTATTCGTGCTCGTGCACGAGCTGCATTCAATAGTTAAAAGTAAAAAGTCGTGCCAATTATAATTATATAGGCGCGTATTGTTGGTGTATTTAGATTTTAATATACATAAAAAAATTATATTTACATAAATAAGCAGCGGTATTGTTAATATATTAATATTCAAAATTGTGAAGAAATTATAAAATGTTGAAGGGTATTATCTGCTATTTTAAATTCCTTAAAGGAGAATACAAAAGCCAAATTTTCCACACGCACAAATCTTTGGAAAAAGCTTTTTAAAAGTGTCATACAATCATTGAGTTTTAAGTAACCGCTCAAAATTTTTAAGCAAATTGTTTTCAGTTATGATGCAAATATTTTTAGAGGTAGTTTCACATCATGATTCAATTATAAAAGGTTAGGTAAATAATGACATTCGAATTTTGACACTCCCTTATAAAGGGTTGTTTTACGAAGTAGGGAAAACGGGTAAGATTTTGTTACCCTTTCTTAAAAAGTAAACAATAAGTAGTAAAATGTTAGTGATTTTTTTAATTAAAAATTTCGACGACATTTCATTTAAATTAAAAAATACGCTTACAAAATTTAAATAATTATGCACTTGGTAGATTTTTTTCCTAGCAAATAAATTTTCAATCTATTCGTCCCATGAAATAAACGATTTTATGGTATAAGGAACGTATAAGTTATTTATTCGGTTTATTCCTTTTATTTATAAGCCATTGGTATCAGGGTTATTCTTAATATTGTGATGAACCCCTGGACGGTGAAAGACCAAAAATGTTATTCCGATAAATAGTAAGTGACTTTATGGAGTTAATGGAGTTGTAAGAAAACCACAATAATTTGAAATTTTAGAAAGATAATCTTTATATATTAAAAGAAAAATAAATCAAACTTCATAACTCAAGAATTTAGTTCTTACAAATTCTTGTTTTTGGCATTTGGATGATTATTATGTCACATTATTTTTAATTTATTTAAACCCATACCTTCTGGAAATAACAAAACTTTCCACTTTGTCACATTGAATTTATATGCGCGTAAAAAGTTTTCAATGAAAAAGCATGTATTTATACACACTTGCATGATATATTTACGAGACGGGGTCAAACTTGTAATCAGAAAAAATGCTGTCATTAAAATCCGTCTTAAACTTACCGTTTACGCGCACAAAAGAAACAAAAAGTGTTGCCTGTTAGTTTTTGGTATTAAAAAGTTTTGAGGTTACTACTTTTATTATTTTTAAGAAGCAACACGGTTTTGATGCTAAGGGAGCCGTTTGACAGAAAGTGAGGGAGCTAGCTGCCTAGTTACCAAACCTTTAATAATTGAATCATGGTTTCACATAACATTTTTTTATAGAAACATTTTAATATTCATTTTATTGTAGTTCAAACACAAAACGTGTGAATTTTCTATATGTTCTTATGTTCCATTTATTAAATATAGTATTTTATTGGATGCAGTGAAATTTTATTGATGAATGTTAATGTACAATATATGGTCTATACTTTACCATAAACCTATCTTTAGTTAGTTAAAGTTTTTGACAGGCGATAATTGCTTGGCAAAGTTTACTTGTAGTCGCCCGTAAAAATTAATGCCCGTATGTTATATTTGAAAACTTTTGAGAAATCGCAATTGAAGTTTGGACTTTAATTTCTCAAAAAGTCGATGATAGATTTTGGACAAAGTCTCAGAGAATATTACTAGTTCGAGAAAATCTTAAAATATTTTATTTTTATTGTTTTTTAATAAGTAATTAAGATTTCTTTGAATTTATGAAGGATTTCCTTTAGTAAAATTTTTTCATATGTTGCATTTGGCAACAGTTTTCGAGTAATGTACAAGACATACGACATATGTGATACTCAATCGAAAAATGAACAAGATATTAAAAAACGAATAACCCCATTTGAAATGGCTTGACAGATAGAAAATAACTGCATTATTAACTTTATTTGCAATATTTTCACATACAGCATTTAGTTTTCCGTACCACAATACGAACAAAATTTAAAGATTTTATGACAACATTTTACAGATTTTTACATTTTGTCCATAGAATTTATATAAAAAAAAATTTAACGAAATCGCTTCGACATTGCGCATGCGATAAAATTTTGCTCAATATCTCGGAAACTAAAAGAGAAATCCAATAACAAATAACTCCATTTAAAATATCTTAATTAGTTTAGTATAACTCCATTCTTAACTAAATTTGGCACAATATATGTACATACATAAATGCAGCTTTGCACATATTTAAATTTTGTTTCTGTTGTCTTTGTTTTTCTTAATGTTAAAAAATCGAGGAATTTTTAATAAAGAATTTGGTAGCACGGAAATCCGGAACATTGTTTGGCGTCTGAAATGAGAGAGTGAAACTACCTTTAAAAATTATTGTATCATGGTTTTCCAAGAATGATAGATATTAGAGATAGCGTCAATCGTGGTGTTGTCAATCCTCTCCTCGTAGTTTTGACATTCTCTGACGTCACATACCCACAATTGAAGAAAATGAAGAAATAGAGCGGGGAAATAATGGATGACACTATAAATAGCATCGATAGTTTTAAAACTTCATGAAATTTTAGATGATTTTTAGTGACTATCGGTAGTATTCCAATTGTAACTCAATATTTAAACTTAAAAAATTCAGTTCTCAAAAAAATCGAGAAATTCCTATAAAATGACGCTCAAAAAATTAAAAAGAAATTTTCTTCTATAAAAATTTCTCAAATCAGTTTGAAGCTCTGACGAAGAAAGTTAAAAAAAAAATTTACAGCAACGGCAAAGTACTTTTTCAAGCAAGAGAAATATTGAAAAATATGTATAGTGATTTATTTTTAGAGCAGCATTTGATCATTCATTGCATATATGTACATACATATGTATCGCTAAACATAAGTAAAGAATAAATTGCGAACTTTCATTTTATTGAACAAAAAAAAACAGTATTTTATCAGCACTTGAAACCTGCTCTTTGGGCCTAATATAAAATGTTAAGTTAAATAAAATGTTGTACTTTTATAAAAAAATAATAAGTAAATTTAATTTGAAACGAAAAAATACATGCATTTATTAAATAAATTAGAAATCAATAGAAAAACCTCGTCGATTGTATTATTTTATCGCCGGGAATATATCGTTAAGTAAATTTAATTTAATATCAATTTTACTCTATATAAATTGGTATTACAAAGCATTAACCAAGTGCAAAAGAAAAATTATATATGTAGCTGCTATTTAACATCTGTTATTAATAAAGTGCTTCAAAAATAAGATTTTATTTACTAAAACAATTCGATAGTATTTACTACCGATTGTAACTGAGGTATTTTTGAAAGTATCGAAAACTATCGATAGTTCGAGTATCATAAGTTTTCCAGCTCTACCTATCATTCTACACTTTTATTCATTTCAAATATCATTGTTCGCTTCACATCGTATGAATGTGTGACGTCACGCAAACATTTTTCTTCTCTCGTTGGCGCAATCTCTACAATCTATAATTCTTGATGGTTTTCAGTATTATTTTCTGAGAAATGGAAAAACCGTATTAGGAAGAAAATGCAAGTTAGGGACTTACTCACTTTAGAAAAACGTGGCGTATACGCAACTTTAGATAAATTGAACTATAAAAGGCGTTTACACCATCAATGGTTAAAATTTCCGGCAATTCAGCTTACTATTCAGCGCTTACTTATCGGACTGATGGTCTTAACCGGCGCTTTTAGTTCCGATTAAGCGCTTAACCGGAGATGGTGCAAACGGCCCTAAGTCAGTTAGTTGACTAAAGCCCGAATTCAGTAACTCTCAAGTCTCAAAATGAGCTAGAGATTATTGCTTTCGCTTTCACGTTTTTCTCTGTTGTTTTTATTTAAATTGTTTGTTACCTGCTCATAATTTATTTTGAAACTAATGAATGTCAACTGGTCTAAATTGTGACTTTTATCTCTATTAGAGATTCAGACTGCTTCGTGAATTCGAGCATTACAAAAATTTGTAAAATTCTTATTGGACTTTAAAACGATTGATTTAATTACGTAAAAAACAGATCTAGTTTTCCATTTTTATTAGCCGTAGATAATTTTAATCGGAATTTGTTTGCTTTCTTCTACGCCTCAAGCGTACATAGATATTTACTCATACATACATATTACTCATACATACATACATATTACTCAAACATACATATGTATGTATATACTCATATATATATACACATATGTATATACTTGTATGTTTATACACATCCATATATAATTAAGTAAAGGAACCGAAAATAGCCTAAAATACCAAAAAATTATTCAGAAAAAAGATCAAAACAAAATGCACGCATACACACCAAAAATGTGCATACAGATCCATATGTACATATATTTATTTAGTAAACTAAAAATAAAAAGATTAAATTAAAATATGTGTTCAGTTATATTTGTCATTAAAACGTCATTCGCTCGAAATGACTCAGCATTTGGTAGTAGCGTAATACAAACTATTAATATTTTTGCTATAAATATACGAAATTAAGGTGCTTCAGATACATTTTTTTTTTTTTTTCAAACGAATCAAACAAATTTATTATATTTTATGCCCACAAATATAACACAATTTTAACCTCATTTCCGGCAATTTATTTGAACGTCAGATATAATTTCACATCACATCCTTTCTTAAGCTTCTCTACTAAACATCTCAAAATTTTGATGTTATAAAATTTTTCTGAAAAATAAAGTTAATTCTGTTCAGCTGTTCAGCTGTGATATTTTTACCTCCGTACTGTGTAATCAATGAAGCTCTCTCAAATTTTCATTGTAGCTTAACATACTCGTATCTTTGAACTGTCAAATTTGTTTGTAATAAATATAACACATCGATTAGTTGACTCCAAGGCAGATCTAACAGGTAACCTCAGTAGAGCAAATAATTAGATTTATTTATTTATCTTAATAGTCAAACTTTGTTTTCATTTGATAAAAACAAAAAAAAAGTTGTTTACATCTCATTCGTGATTTTTAGTGAAAAAATATAATGTGCAGTTTGCTCATTAATTGAATGAATATTTTGTATATTTGTGTTGTGTCTTTTGTGCCCAACTAGAATAGAGTTGGAAAATGCATTATCTGCAAGAAACTGCAAATAAAAGGCGGACACCACATAGACCATTTCCCAAGCTGAGATTTGGTTGTTAGCACAAAACGCGTACAACTAATGCCCAACTCTGTCCCAATACTGAAACATTAAGTTCAGTAAAAAAGGACATTTTTTATTAAATTTTTTTGGATGAATTGAATTTGTGAATTGTCAATAAAGGTATATCAAAGGGTTGAAATTTCTCTACTGCGGTTACCTGTTAGATATGCCTTGGCTGCCTCGTCATTTTTTATAAAATCTTTTCTAAATCAAAATTCAATATACTTTGAGCATGCCTTCTGAATAAACTAAAAGAATTAAATGAAACTAAAAATTTCCGTTTTTTTTAGAGGTTTGAAGGAAAAACGTATTATAAAGAAAAACCGGTTCAAAAAAATTAGCATTTACTTACTGAACTCAACAAGCCTTATTGATTTTTTTTCTTCAGTCCAGAATAAGCGTAAAGCGACGTATTTGATGCGATTAATTTACTAATTGACTCATTAGGGCGTTGTCTGAACGCTTAAAAATGACAAATGTAATTGGGCCGTTTCCAAGATATTCCGTCATAGCTCAACCATCTGTCTGACGCCGGTATTTTTTGCATCGTATCTACCGAAATATTCACAAACACAAAAATCGACTTTATTAAGAATATTTTTTCGAAGTTTTTTTTTAATTTTAATTTCTTATCTGAAGCGTTTTAAATTTATTTTGGCTTATTATTTAGGGTAACTTATGTATGCAACGAAACAGATTCATCATGTTTTTTTTATCTGAAACAGGACAAACTACATAAAATTTTTGGAGAAAAATGTAGTCCAGCAAAACTGCATTTTTTTTTAAATTCAGATTCAACTACTTTTAAACTTATTTTAGCAACAAAAAAATTTTAATTTGAAATTACAAAAAGTTTTTTGTTGTAAAAATAATTTAACTTAACAGTGTTCAAGTTTCAAGTTGCAAAATGTACCGTCGATTTATAACTATTATTTACGCAAACGCTTCCATATAAAATTTGTTAATTTGTTTTATGGAAAAAGAAGGCAACACCCTCGGTGGAAAAATTAAAAGCTTTATAGGTACATAGATATGAAAATAGCACAGTTTTCATCACACGCTTGCGTATTTATTTCAATTAAATTAGTTTTATGAATAACTTGGAAACACTTAGCGAAGCGCCTTAATGTACAACAAAACGTTTATTTTTTTTAACAAAACAATTTTATATACAATCACAAATATTTCTTTATATACATATGTGTTTATGGCAGCATGTGGTCTGCATTAGCGGATTTTTCGAAATGTGCAAGAAAAGCTAATTTTTATTTTTATTTATTTTATTTTTAGAAATTCTTGTTTTGTTTTCGCTGTTTATATCCTAATTGCTCACAGCGTGTAGTCATTGTTGAAGGGACGCAAAAGTTAATTATCATTGTATTAATCATTTTGACACAGATTGTGCACAATTCCTAGCAAAATATTCTAGAAATTTTTGTATACAGAAATTCTGTATACATTTACATATATTGAGATATTTCTACACTTTCTTTTGATGTTAAGATGAATGTACAGGTAACAATTTGTGTATGTATTAGTAATTTCAAATAAAAAAAGCACATATGTATATATGTATATAAGACTTTTGTTTACAATGCTGTGTGGGCGTGTCTCACAAAATTTGTTTATTGTGTATGTATATCCATACATATATGTATATACGTGCAAATACATGCTTCTCGTTGTTTCTATGCAATTATAAATTATTCCATGTTATTCCATATCGCCCACATCTCTCTTTTATTTTTATTACTTATAAAGATCCTATGGAACAATTTAAAATCTTTGGGCATTGGTAATAAGGTGGTTAAGGCATGTATGCTTAATGCCGATGAACTAAACTCACATTTAATTGGTGCAACTTCCCAAGCTAGTACAGTACACCCGTTCAATATTGACATGCGTTTAGCATATGGTTATTCC
The DNA here is from genome assembly GCA_963971545.1 of Philophylla caesio. Lineage (NCBI taxonomy): Eukaryota > Metazoa > Arthropoda > Insecta > Diptera > Tephritidae > Philophylla > Philophylla caesio. The sequence goes on along the minus strand of OZ020606.1, from coordinate 93,303,391 downwards.
AGTGAATTTTCATTTGAGGCTGTAACAGAATATGAAGTTGTAAAATGCGTTAATGCTATAAAGTCGAATGCTATTGGAGTGGATGGAATTAGCTTACGTTTTCTAAAGCTAATCCTTCCTTGGATACTTCCGTCACTTACGCATATATTTAATTTTGTCGTAACCTCTTCAACTTTTCCAAATCAGTGGAAGGTGGCTAATGTCATTCCGGTCCCCAAAAACAAAAATTGTGATGCTCCCAAAGACTTCAGGCCGATTAGTATTTTACCAGCGTTGTCGAAAGTCTTTAAAAAGTTGATTTCATTGCAAATAATTTCACATTTGGAAAAACAATGTTTACTTAGTGTGTTTCAGTCTGGCTTGTTCCACAGCGATCTTGAAGGTTTTGGAAGACATTCGTCCTGCCTTCGATAGTAAATTTCTTACTTTCCTGGTGCTCCTCGATTTTTCTAAAGCTTTTGATACAGTCAACCATGAAATTCTTCTTGTCAAATTAGAACAGTACTTCGGTTTTAGCTTGACTTCCATTAAGCTTATAAAAAGCTATTTGTCGAACAGGTATCAACAAGTCCAGAGTGGAGGTGCAATGTCTAGCCTTAGTAAAATTACTACTGGTGTGACCCAAGACTCAATTTTAGGTCGCATCCTTTTTATTTTATTTATAAATGACATTGTTCACTGTTGCCAAAATGCACTCATCCATTTGTACGCAGATGATACGCAAGTTTATTATTCACGTCCTATTGGCCTCAGTGAAGATTTAGTGTTTAGTTTGAATGATGACCTCAAAAGAATTTCGCTCTGGACCAAATCAAATCAAATGGTCTCTGCTTAAATGCGGAAAAAACTCAGTTGCTTTCCATATCTCACGAACCTTTCGATCTGTGCAGTCTATCCCCGAATATACTTGATGAGAGAGTCAGTTGTGACAAATCTTGGATTTACGATGAATTCCCGTTTAGGGTGTTCAGACCATATTAATTATAGCATATCGAAAATATATTATATTTTGAGAAACCTGTGGCATACGTGCACTTGCCTGCCACTCAATTTAAAACTAAAAATCCTCATTGTTCCACATGGATTGCGAATCAAGGAACAAATTGAATCTGACCCTAACTAATGCAGCTAGATTTGTTTACAGTAAAAGAAAGTTTGACCACATATCGGTATATACCAAAACAATTTTAGGTTTTAGTCTTGAAAATTACATTAATGTTCGTCATATGATATTTTTATTTAAATTAATTAAAACTCGTCAGCCTGGCTACCTTTTTCAAAAGTTAAACTTTGTTAAATCATTACGAACACACAATATTATTGTTCCCAGATATGAAACAGTAATGTTCTCCAGATTGTTTTTTATTAGTGCTATTAGAATATGGAATTTTTTACCAATTTCAGTCAAAAGTATTAAAACGGCAAGATGTTTCGAAAGGTCAGTTATAAACTTTTTTGCTTAGTGCCCACAACACCTTAAATGTATTATTTAAAAATCTCATCTTTTTCTTTCTTTTTTCTTATTCCTAAACATTGTTAGTTTTAAGTTAAGAACACATTTTTGTAATTAAATATTGAAGTTTGGTACATTAAAAGACTTAACGTCTTACGGTACACAATCTGTAATAAATAAATAAATAAATTTTAATTTAATAAACTTGTTAACTAATTGCTGGTTTCAATTTAAAACTGAAACAAAATAAGGATATGAAGAACACCTGCAAAGTAGTGGGGTGTAGGTAGTGGGGCGTTCTACTTTCAAAACAACAAGATGCAATTCGAAACTTGAAAATATTTGCTCTGATAACAAACGCTGTTTGTAATTATAAATATGTATGTATAACTATAGAGACAATTAAATTGATATTGCAATTACAACTCACTCGTATTTTTGTCATTGTTACGGAGGTAGAATGCGTCCGAAATCTTTGGGAAAACGATATTGGAAACGTACAAATTTCGGCCACGCAGAAAAACTTTATGATATACAAACCCCGTACCATCGAGCCATTTCAACGTCAATTTCTACGGGATGCAGGGATAAAACAATATTAAAGGAAACAAATAGGTTGATGAGACGGCCAGATGCAGTCCTAGAAGTCACCGTGAGAAGGATACAGTTTAACACTTTCTATGCCGATGTTCAAAGGAAAATAAACGCTTCCAATTGGCCTATATGAAAGAACGTAAATAACAAAGAAGTTGCATGGCGTTTCATTCCCTGTGGCAAGTTATATCGACGACGTCTTTCACCACACCGAAATCCAATAAGATCGAATTAGATTCTGATATCAATAAGCGAACGTCGAATTCGTTCCAGTATGGTAAAAGAAGCCGATATATTTTGGTAGCGGAACGGAAAGGTACTTACACCTGAAGGGACAGAAGATAGTGAAAATTGTATTTGCGTCACAATCAATATCGTTTAATTTTATTGGTAAGTCATTGCTGCATTAATAGGAGCACATTTTTGTAGATCTGTCCCTTAACTCCAATCCAATGCCTATTAAGCAGGGCTGGCTAAAAGGCGAGTATTCGGTCCTCGCTGCTTCGCTGATTTTCTGGAAACCTCATTAGACTAAAATGGCCATTGAATGACGTCTTATATACAAATCTACAAGTTCATCACTCTACATATAAGTCTATCATTTTGTCCGGGCTATTTTAAAGAACAGAAAATTGGACGCTGCATTCGACAACCGATGGAATCGTGCACTGTCTGAGGTTTACAAGCACAAATACTTTCTTCAGCCAATGATGTGATGCTCCGGCTCCGCCAGCCGATGCTCCAAAATCGTGGCTAGCGAATCGATGCAAACGCTTCAGCTATGAAAGTATTTGAATCGACACCCTCTAAGAAAATGAAATGCATAATCTGCGGTGGAGAGACAAAAAAAGATACTTGTCTTAAATCAGACATGAATACCCCACATGAAATAGGTAAGGGATTGCATATCTGGTAATAAATTTGAAGAAAGCAGACATTTATTTGAAACTTCAGGCATGCACTGAACACAAAAATATCTTAGTAAATCTTTCGTCACTTTTCTCCAAGCAAACAGAAAAAACACCTCTTCCACACCACATGTCTCTGCAATGCCGGATAGCACATACATATGTAGTCACAAACCAATTGAACTGGTGTGAAAACGCAAACAACCTGAAATGACGCTTCCCTAAAAATAGATACAAAATTTTTCATAAAATATTTTTAAATGAAATTCATCTAGAAAACGGAAAAGCGAAAATGATCGAAACACAAACTTTGCGGACGTATAAAATCAGTGAACGCTCAAGATGTTCAGTTCAAAAGCATAGCAAACATAGAGCAGTGAACACGCAAGCGAGCAGAAAACGCTAACAAGTGTAAAAGTATAGCAAATATTGTGAAATTTCTCTTACAAATTCAAATAAAAGGTGAATCATAGTGGAAAACTACTGAGCTGATAAAAAAATTTGAAATCAAAAATATTAAAAATTAAAGCACTCAATGAGTGCTTATTTCGGCCAACATTTACATATATACATATAAATAAGTTGACAACATTTGGTGGTGATCCGTTTAATTACCATTAGTGTTTTTCTCTACTTTCCAATTTCATTTCCATACGCATACGTATCCTTGCGGCCTGGTGTAACAATACATCACAAAAACACACACACACAAATACATTTTACACACGTTAGATGTCAACAGTGCCACTTATGTTCCGTGACTGGTGGGATGATTTTGAATTTCCAACGCGCCGCTCACGCCTCTTGGACCAACATTTTGGCACTGGTCTAAAGTAAGTGGAATAACTGCTCAAGAGTGAGCAAGATTGTGATTTAAATTTCCACATTCCTTACATTCTTGTTTCTCGCCAGACGCGATGATCTTTTGTCATCGGTTTGGAATTCCCGCCCTACAGTGCTGCGCTCCGGTTACCTGCGCCCATGGCAACATTCTACCACGAGCCTGCAAAAACAAGAATCGGGCTCAACACTGAACATTGACAATGAGAAATTCGAAGTCATTTTGGATGTACAGCAATTCACACCCAATGAGATCACAGTCAAGGTGACGGACAAATTTGTACTTGTCGAAGGCAAACATGAAGAGCGACAAGATGAGCACGGTTTCATTTCTAGACAGTTCTCCAGACGTTATATGTTGCCAAGTAAGTGCGATCAAGCGTTTAATTATATACATATGTCAATATATTTTGGTTAAATTCGGTGCCGGAATGTACATACATACGAGTACATATGTAAATACTTATGTGATTTCGAGTGTAAATTGATTTGTTTTCTCATTTACCAGCTGACGTCAATCCCGACAATGTGACATCGTCTCTCTCCTCGGATGGTTTGCTGACCATTACTGCTTCTCTTAAGAAGCTGCCACCACCTGTCACCGAACGTGTAGTGCCCATTTCACAAACTGGCCCATCCTCGAAGGAGGATAATGCCAAGAAAATTGAAACCAGTACCGCCTAAATTGCTCGAATGGATTTACAATCAAACAGACTGTTTTTCACCTTTCGTAAAAATAATCATTTTTTTTTTAATTTTCATCGTTATAAATTACGCATAAATAACATAAATGGTATTCTGTAATTAATTTTTATACTTGATAAAACAAAAGAAAAAATAGTAACGTTAAAAAAATTTTTTGAGTTTTATTATGATTTATTAATTTAAATGTAAGTATAACCAAATGGGCTTAATTTTTTGACGATAGCATATGTTGTTGCGGAACTTCTTTAAGAATTCGGGTGGAAAATGCAGATCGATTCAAATTTTAATTCCGATCGGATTAAAGAACAGCTGTAAGCTCAATAGAAAAGGTGTACTCATTATCTTTAAATAATTTATCACATTGAAAGTAGCCCTTAGAAGAACACTTAGGGAAATTCTTATGGAGTGTAGTTAAAAAAACAAAACGATGATCGCAATCAAATTTGTTTTGAACCTAAACATTTTAAAGTATTTTCAATGGTTGTAGTTTTAATTTAAGAACTTCAAAAAAGTCCTTATAGTATGTGAATTAAAGGCTATTTTACAATTAAAAATTCATTTTAGTGGAAGTCTCATACAAAATTCAAATTTGTATATTGTAAAAGGACCACCGTAATGTATAAACTTAACTACTTACTTACATATGTATAAGCGCAAAGGCCTGCTGCTAATTACTGAGTACTATTCTATCTGCCTATAGGTTTAACTTAATATTTTTTGTCTAACTGATTCACAACGTTATTATTTGAGCAAAAGTATAATTAAATACTTAATAAAAATCAAATCTGACCGGCATGAATTAATTTCAGTTCCTGATTAAAAAACATGAAAAAGGACATGTCATACAAGTGTAAGTTATTTCTGATTAGCTATAAATATTTGCACGCCATGAACTGCAGTGCGTTTTTACATTAATGGGCTAACAATTGTCAATAAAGCTAGACGCTTTCGACTCATTTTGGTTGGTATTATTTACAAGTGTAATTACTTTTACCATGTTTATTGCTGGACGCTTAAGGAGTTCGTTATTATTTTTATTGCTGATACTAAACATAAATTTCACCGAAGCTTCTATAACTCCGTTCTATCGAAATGATGCAATACTCAAAGACGTACTTTATTTGTTAGAGAAGCTGCGCGAGGAACGCGATTATAACACTGTTGCCATTTGTCAGTCACCAAAAGTTGATTGTATATTTGAAAATCTTCTACACGAGTTATCACTGCCGGTGGTGCTTGTCAACAAGAGGTTAGAGTACAAGTACAAAGAACATTTCCAAAAAGAACTACTCATGCTTCTCTGCCTTCGTAAGGAAAGTGTAGCTTCAGCTTTTACAAAGCTCCATGTGTTTCGTGGCCTAAAACACAAGCGTCTTGTGGCTTATGCGCCGCATGAGTCAAATATCACTCTGATACAAGAGTACTGCATCGACGCCATGGCCAATGATATCTATAATGTTTTAATAATTCAAAAAGATTTTAGCAAAACACGCAACTACTACACATGCAATAAATTTCCGCTGGATGCACCGCGTTATAAAGTAAAGAGTATTCAATCCGAAGGTATCGCTCCAACCATCATTTTTGAACAACAATTTCTCAATATGTATGGTGCACCAATTTTAATCTATCCCGATCAGCTCGTACCTCGAACAATGCTCTACTATAAGAGTGACGGGAAATTGGAACTGGAAGGCTATATTGGAAGACTATTAAGGGTTTTTGCAGCCCGACGTAATGCCACGCTGACCATTGAGCATCCCTATGTGGTAGGCAAAACTTCTTTCTACGGCGTATTACAGGAACTGGCAGAAAATGGTACCATAGATGTTGCTGCAGGCCTTACTTTCCCACATTATGACTTGGAAGTAATGTCTTGTCCAGTTCATCCCATGGATTATTGTTATATGGTACCATTACCCGAAAGTATACCCATCAACGAGCTCTTTGTTGGCATCATCAGGGTGCCCACACTTTTCTGCATTTTCGCGTTTATAATAGTTTTTGCCGCACTACTAACTCACTTGTACAATCGCAAAAAGATCAATTTTATCAACCTGTTTTTGAATGACCAAAGCATTCGAGGCATACTGGGGCAATCGTTCGTGCTAGCAGCGCAACCGAGCCTTAAGGCCAAGTTCATAATATTTTTACTTTGTTACATGAGCATCATTACCAACACCACCTACCAGGCATATCTGCAATCCTTCCTAACACATCCTCCTCTTCAACCGATACCTCGTAGTTACGAGGATATAGAAGCTGCTGGCCTTACAATTTTATTTCCTGAGCAAGAGATGTCAGTCTTTGGCTCTAACCGGAGTCTGTCAGCACATATGCATCTCATAGAACTCGTTTCAGACTACGATGCATGGCAAAAGCATCGATCAACGATGAACACAAAGTACGTGTATCCTGTCTCAAGCGTTCGCTGGAAAGTCTTCGAGTCACAGCAGAGTCTCTTCAGTCGACCTATATTCTACTTTAACAAAGATTTATGTTTCTATAAAAGCACCTTTCTTTGCATGCCCGTTCGGGCCGATCTGCCTTATCGTGAAGTACTGGAGGAATTTATACTTCGTCTACATGGTACGGGTATAATGAAGGAGTGGGTGTCGCTGAATTACTTCGTATTGGCGAAATTCAAGATGGTTGTATTCGAAGATTTGAGTAAGCCGATCGAATTTGGTCGACCGTTAGTCGTGGATGATTTTTACTGGACGCAGATACAATTTCTCGCCAGCATGGCATTGGCTTTTGCCGCTCTTCTAGGAGAGAATTTATACTTTCGTTGGAAAAATTACAAAAGTGTTGAAAATGAAGAACTTTTCGAATATGTTGAATAATATAGAAAAATATTAAAATTTTATTGTATTTTCCATAATCCTGAAACTTGGTTTTCGCATACGATGGAATGAATTAAAATTAAAAAAAATAATATATCTTAACACAGCGCTGCTAAGCGTAAGTTTTATTTAATCAAATCTCAATTTAATAAATCAATTTGGTTTATAATTTACTTTGTTTTCTGTGACGAGATAAGTTGAGCTGAACTTAGGTGGTGAAACATAAGTTTTGATGAGTTTAGATGTGGTGAGGGAACAAGTAAAGAATACGAACCGTTGAGCTAGAAAAAATAAAAAAAGTGGTCCGCCCCTTTTTTACTGATTTTAGTGGTATACTTTTTTTTTAGTGCAAACTAATAGGGGTTGTTTTAGGGAGGGATAAAGGGGGAAATTTCAATATTTTAAAAAGCTGATATTTCCAAAACTATTTATCCAATCTTCATAGCATTGGTCTCGTTAAAAAGAGAATTAAAAGATATTTTTTTTAATATGCATATGTGTAAATAAATAATATATATATTTTGAGAAAAATAACAAAAACTGAAAAAAGCACATTTTTTTTATAAAAATGTATATTTTTATTTAAAAAATACGTAATTAATTGTATGTGAAAATAAGTTTGTCTTAATGCCCATAAAAATGCCTTTAATTTAATGTATACTTTTATTTATTTAAACTTAAGTTTTGTAAGAAATTTTGTTTTATTTGTGTTGCTGGCGATAAGAAAATTGGTCATACTGAGGGTTATGATCCTGAGCGGCTTCGCGGAAAGGTATTAACGATGTGTTTTATTTAATTTTTAACGTTGTTTTATTTAATTTTGAAATCCAAGTATACAACAGTATAACCGTGCGGAACATCTGTCTACGTGAGCGGCCTTCGGCCGTGCTTTGGAAAGATAACCCTGGCCGGACAAACTCCGGCTACGCCATCAACCGCATTTCCGCGCAGAACACCTTTCAGCGTGAGCAGCCTTCAAAATTTGACAATATGTTATTGCTTTAGTTGTTAAATGACGGGTACATTTACAATGATTAATGAATATGTAAACAAAATATAGTAAGTAAGAATATCTAGGTTAGTGATTTTTACAAAAAAAATCAACACACTTATGTAGATTTACATATGTACGTAAATGTGGGCATGTATGCACATATACTAGTATATGGTTGTACATTAGAGTGGGTTGAGAATATTCTTAGATTCAATTTAAAACACAGAGACAATGCACATTCTAAAAGAACTCTTAAACGGAATGTATTTTTAATTAAATTTTTGAATATCGGTTAGCTGTACGTATATTAGAGAATTCACACTCAATTATGTACATGTGTACCTTCTCGTTTAAAAAGATGGTAACTTTACAGGTGAAATAAAAGTAGTAGCTTTACATGTGTTAAATACATGCATACGTTTACCGCGTAAGAGACCTTTAGTTAATGTAAGTTATTAAAGCAAGTAAATAAAATAAAATTCTTGTTTATATTTGTATTAACTTACATCGAAATCATGTAAACAAACCACTACATAAACATCTAATTTATTTCCCTTTACCCATGCATTCACATAAGGTGATAACAATTGTAAGATAAGTGTAATGCAATTGAGAGTTATAATAATCTTTAAAATAAGAATACGAAATGAAATAGTATTAGTAGTATTTCAACTTTTAAGAAGAACAGACATTAACTTGCCTTTCAGTAATTAAATGAATTAAGTGATTGCTGGATTTCGAATGTGCATTTAAAATGGAAAAAGATCGAGTGCAACCCAGAACATATCCCACTAATTTGCTAAACAAAGACTGGACTAAGCGCAAGCTAATACATAGAAATTGTGGTCAGGCCTTTGTCGATAAAGTGCACGATATGGATGTGAAAGACGATGATGTTTGGTTGGTGACGCTGCCAAAATGCGGCACTACTTGGATGCAAGAATTATTGTGGTTGATTATGAACGATTTTGACTTTGATGCGGCACGTAATGAGCATTTGGAAGTGAGAACACCGTTTTTGGAGTAAGGGACTGGAAATTGTAACTGTGGGAACTCTCGTTATTTATTTATTTATTTATTTTTTTCGAGTTAATACAACAGTTTTGCGTTTTAAGGTGCATAGCAGCCCTGCAGTAAAACGCCACACTAGTCATAAAAATACTAGTTTACAACTAAACTTTTCTGATTGAAATCGAACTTGTCTAGAAAAGACGGGACTTTTACCAAAAACAACACCATTTATTAATGCCTTAATTTATTTCGCAAAATTGACTCGTATACATTAAGCCTACAGGAAGATGGCTTCATTGTGTTGAAAATGTATACTAGTATATGCAGATACTACATATATACATACGTCATCTCAATAATTTAACAAAATTTGAAACTTTCACGTTGAGATTTTTTTGCGTATTTACTTTTGTAGCTCAAAACTCTTTTTTTCGAGTATGCAGTGTTGTAGCTCATTCAAATTAGGCACAGTAAAGTATAAATTTCGAGTGGCTACAAATAATCGTTGAATTTTAATTACGTTCTTTCGCATTTTTTTATATATTACAAAAGTTATCTTCTTACAAGTGATTATTTTATATTTTGTATATTAAAGCATTTGGGTAAAGTAATGGAAACAGTTTTTCTATGCTTGTTTCATCGCTAGTTACATTCCGTGTTCACATGTAGATGGCGTACCACCTAATGTTCAGTTTGTTTGTTGTTCGAGCTTGTTCTGGGATAAAAATCCGCCGCCAAACACTTGTTTCTGATATTCTGATATTCAATGATTTTGTTCATCTAGTGAAAATTATTTTTTGTTGGAAAAACTGAATTGGGGTCGACGATGTTCGCAAAATTTGCTAAGCTGCTTTCTCTGTGTGCAAATGAACATTATCGTTTTGTATAGTTATAGGCTAGTTATAGGGCCATCGCGAGACTATTTCCCCACTAGTTCGGACTTAGTAACTGGAGTGGTTTAGAATTATTTCGGGAATAGTGTTGGATGATTTGAGGACAGTGTCGGCTTAATTTCGTGACTGGTTTCCATACTACTTTCGCACCACCTTCTGAATAATTCAGACTATTTCCGATTTTGAGACTATTTTGGTATATTTAAAAAGATTTGAGTAGATATGCAGATTTGTGGCCCATAAAAAACTTACTTGATTTGCAAAAAAATGCAGACAATCAGTATAAAGTTTGAGCAACTTGGAGCGTGCACTTTATTGTTATTAAATTCCTTGAACTAAATAAAAAGTTTATAATAACTTATATCTATACATTTTTGTTTGCTGTAGTGTGGGTTCAAACCCCGCGGAAGCCTGATGAAGAGATGTGGTGATATCCGATAAGGCAGCTATAACTTCTAGTGGCTTTAGTGTTGATATTTTATTATTTATTTATTTATTAAATGAGAAACAACAATACTATTGCTATTGCACAGCAAAAGAGGAGCACTGGCTGCCAGGGGCTTCGGCCCTCTGGTATGTAAAAAAATCATATTATGTATAGGAAAGTGTTAAATTAAAACAATAGTTAAATAAATAATAATAAAATTATGTGACTTAAGTCTACCGCTACAGGAAACTAAATTACTTTTCGAAGATTTGCTAAATTTAAGTACGTAGCAATTTTCTCAATGTTTTCGGCTGAAGTGGTTTTTAGCAGGTCGACGGGGTTGTCGTCATTAAATATATTTCTTCTGATAGAGTACATTCACGGACCATGTGTGTGATCGAAAGTGTAAACGCATGGCTATTGTATGCCCTATGCGTAGTCGGACGAAGTATTTAATATCGTTGCATCGGCATGATGTTTTATACTTGGGTGTGCTTCTGTCACCATTGATTTGCGTGTAATGGTGTTCGATAGATATCCAATCATAACGCAGGTCTCTCTTGTCAAGTAATTGGAAAGTGATTAAAGGCTCTTTTCCGGCGGACTTAGCGCGCTGATCTGCTAGTTCGTTTCCTGCAATTCCTTTATGCCCTGGTACCCACATTATTTTTAATGAGTTGTGGTTTTCGATTAACTTATCGCGGATACACGATATGATAAGGAGGATCTAGTCAGTGAAAATTGGGCTCCCTTCTCGAAGTAGAGGTGCTAAATATTCGCGGAATACTTGTTGATAAAATATAGGGCCGATGTTTTCCTTCGCATATTTTCCGAGCTCTAGGATAAAGGACGACTGCTGTAAAAACCAGGGTGGGTATTTATCATGCTGTCTGAGTGACGCGTCATTGATTCCAAGTTCTTTAGCATATTCGATGCACGCTTCGATAACAGATTTCCGATGCTGGTAATGTTTAAGATTAATGGTGGAGAGGAACAACTTTGGTATCAGATTTTTTATGTTTAGCTCTATTCTCTCCTCAATAGTAGGAAGGCCGGCTTCCGCGAGTATGAATTTTGTTGGAGATTTGGGAAAAGCTCTGATGCTACGACAAACAGCGGTATGATAGTGAGCATAGAGAAGTTTTATATGACTCTTAACACAGTTGCCATATAAAATATGTGGAACGCTTCACGATTTTGCGTGTCACCCTTGCGCAGGGGCCATTCTAATCTTCTCTGTATCGTTCCAATGTTCTGCCGAAGCAAGAACTGTTGATAGATTTTTTCTCAATAATTTTCAAAATTAAAAGCTTGAATAAGGGTGCGTACAGAGTGGCCGCTTGTTGCCGAGCCGAGCCGACTGACGCTTATTGCGAGAACCAATGCGAGAAAACTGGTACTATACAAATTAGTACAAATAAGCGCGAACAGGTCACAGTGGGCGCCGAGCTGGTCAGAGCGCAAAGCTGATTGAATGCGAGAAAACAGTTCGAAAGCGTATTTCAGCGCCGAAAACATTGTTTATTCTGCGAAAAGCTAGTTTTGGACATAAAATTCTTTGGAAAAAGTGAAATCAAAAATTATATGCTGGATATTTTCTTAAATCACTATATAAGTGATGAAATTCTCCAAATTCACTTCGTTTATCATTTATTGGATGTTTTCCAAATGATTTTTTATTAATAAAATACTTTAAAACAGTAGCCGAAGCTAAATACTCATCATCTGACGAATCCATATCTTTTCACTTCAATTTCACAAACACGAATGAACAACAAACCCAAATGCATACAAACATACATAAAACACAAATAATAGATAAAATATCAGCGCTGATTCTCGCATCCACTATGCACACTCAAACTTGTTTCTCGCATGAACAAGTTCTCGCAATAAGCGTCAGTCGGCTCGGCTCGGCAACAAGCGGCCACTCTGTACACACCCTAAAGATTAACTGGCGTTCAGCTTCAAAAACTTAATACCATATAAAATGTATCTAAATTATTTGCAAAGTTTGAAAGTTTAATTAATTTTTATACAAAAAAAAAAACGTTGAAATCGCTTCCTCTATGTCCAAAAAATTAGAATGTGGCCAATTATGGAGTAACTGTACATATATACACATATACACATAAGTTTTTATGTTACCTTTTTTACAACAAACTAAATGATACTACGTACATACAAACCTTTTAAACAGATTTGACTATATCGTTCGTAAAGATTTGGATAGCGCACTCGCCGCCGTGGAAGCTCTTAAAACACCACGCCTCATCAAATCTCACCTGCCATTACCTCTTCTACCGCGGCAGCTATGGACGAAAAAACCTAAGGTACTTATTTGAGTATTAACTAAGTAAATATATAAAATTTAATTTTTATTAAGTGCATTTGAATGATGGGTGACTTCTTTTTTTATAGCTAATTTACGTTTATCGCAATCCGAAAGATTACATAGTTTCCTTTTTTTATCATATGCGTAGCCTTGGCATTAAAATGGACTCAACGTTGGAATCATTTACTTTAGACTACATAGAAAGAGATGGCACTGTGCCAACCGACGACTTCGAACACGTTACGGAATTCTATGCATTAAATAATGAACCTTGGATGTTTTACACTAGCTTCGAGTGTATGAAGCGGGATTTGCGGAAAGTTATAGCAGATGTTTGCAAGTTTTTAAATAAAAACATAACCGATGATCAAATGCTGCAAATGCTGCATCATTTATCATTTGAGGAAATGAAAAGTTAGTTAGAAGAAATATGTTAATTTATGATTAAATGACACAATAATAAAACTAATTTGCTTTTGAATTATATAATTCAGTTTAAGTAATAAGATTCGTATTTTTCATCTTGTTTACAGATAATCCCAAAGTAAATCATCGTTTGGAGTTTGAACTCGTGCGTAACAAACACCAAAGCAAATATGAGGATCATAAGTATGAGAGATAAAAAAGTGTTTACTTAACTTGATTATAATTTTATTTGAACAGCTTTGTACGCCGTGGCCAAGCTGGTGGCTATAAAGACGAACTGTCCACAGCGGTTATTGCCAAAATGGATGACTGGATAAAACGCAACCTCGATCATTATAAACTGAGCTTAAATGAACTACTTTTGCTGGGAGTTAACGATAGAGTGTGAATAAAGAGTAAATTAATGTGTTTGCGCCTTTAAAAGTTGTAATCGGTATCTCTTTCCTACTCTTAAACTTTGAATTATTCAAACATTTTAATTATTAAAATTGAAATTGAAATTTATTGTTTCGAGAACAACATGCAGCCAAAAAAAAATGTATCAGGCCGTCTAAATGTGTCGAAATCGAAATGCACAAATCCTTTCTCCTCGATCTGTTGTTAGTTCTTTCAGTTCTATGATTATCAAAATTTATTATTTTCTCTTCAGGGAATCAGAGACAATAAAATCAAAAAAATGCTCACTTTCCGCTATTTTGTGTTAAAAATGTTGATCTTTGATTTATCTTTCTTTGAAACGATTTTCTATTGTAACAATATCTTTATGGAAACGTTCTCTATGCTCATCGCTTAAATCACCCAAATTTGAAGGAAACAAATCTAAATGGTTGTGCAAAAAATGAATACACCTCCATGAAAATAAAAATAAAATTAATTAAAGTTAGTTCAAAAATAAAAATAAAAATTTTAAATTTGTATTACCTCCTTTAATTTTGGCGTCACTTACACCAGGAAAAACAGGTTTTAAATACTTGAAGCTTCACTTTCATGATCCAATGCACAAATGAAACTTCTAATTAATCATAATTTGATATGTATGTTATGGTGGTAAAATGACTTTGTTGGACTCTACCAAAGGAATGTGATCAATGCTGAATGGACCAAGTTTGAAGTGTACACGTGCATCCCATTAATATAAAATACATTGGTAGCTTGGAAAACCTTTTTTTACACCAGTTAAAATTCCAACAACTTTGAGATCACAACAAATCATCCACTTATGTTGATTGTAATTAATTAACTCAAGAATTAATTTCATATAAGTTTCTGACTTATTTCTTGAGTAAACGATTGGAACTGATGGATGTTTGTTTCCATTGTGCAATAACACTCCTTTTACGCTTTCCACAGACGAATCGATGAACAGACACCATTCATTTGAAATATGTCGTTGTCCCAATTCTTTCAACAATTCATCAACATTATTGCAGTAACCAATTTTTTTTGTTTTATCTTCATATAAATCAAAATGTTCAGCAAATTGAACAGTATGACCACGTTTACGTCCAGCAGTTATTTTAAAATCATTGCCTACTAAATTCCATTGTTTCAAACGAGAACCAACAACCTCACTAATTAATTTTGTCATTCGTGAATCACGAACTATGTCATTAAAATATTTTTGTAAAATATAATGTGGTACTTTGTATCCTAATTCAATAGTTGTTGGCACAAATTCAGAAGATGTTGTTGCTACAGATGGTTCAGAAAGCATATCAATATTATTTTCTATTTCAAATGTTTCTTCAGAAGGAGCCGTTGGATTTTCTTCAGAACGTAGTTTTGCTAAAATTATTGAATCAACATCAGAATATTTACTTTTTTTACGTATGTACATATATTGTATTTAAAACCAACTGTTTTTGGATATGATAAACAAAAATAACTAGCACCAGGGGAATGTTCTGTACGTGGTAGCCAAATAAATGGTTGAACGTATTTTAAATGATGTTTTGAATTATTACCTTTCCATTCTACCACACCACGATAACAATAATCACAAACAACTTCTGGAACATACCAAAAATTTGGAACGTATGCAACAACAAAATAGCCTTCATATCCAGTAACAACGCTACGAGTTATATTACGAAAATTTTTAGTAGGTGCATATTAGCCAAAAAACAAAGCAAAAATGATTTCGATTTGGACTATTCATTTTATTTAATTTTATTGTTATTTTTTTATTTATATTTATATTTAAAAACGCTTTATTTACTACTGTTTCCCACCAAATAATAACGTGTAAGGTCAAAAAAAAATTGCAGCATGATGCAGATGTATGTATATTTATACTAGTTAATCGATAATAAACTAAACTATATTCGGCATCCCAATGCGCTACACGCGCAGGAGGAATTTGCTGACTACGCGTCTTCCAGACTATGGGAGCACTACGCCATAATTCGAAGAATTTCATCACACCACCGTTTCTGCTACCGCCGCCGTCCGCTGCCGCTGCCACCATGGGTCGCTGCAACAACAAAATTAATAACCTTTTCAAAACTGGCTCAAGCATTAAAATCGGTTCATCCATTCTGTTTTTATAGAACTTTTTATAATAGTATTACATTAGAAGTGAACCTCCACGGTCCTTTGAAGCTTAAAAATCGATTTTCTGAAAGTCGTGGAAGTCTCATACAAAATTCAAATTTGTATATTGTAAAAGGACCACCATAATGTATGAACTTAACTACATACACATGTAAAAGCGCAAAGGCCTGCTGCTAATCACTGAGTACTATTCTATCTGCCTATAGTTTTAACTTAACATTTTTTTGTCTAACTGATTTACAACGTTATAATTTGAGCAAAAGTATAATTAAATACTTAATAAAAATCAAGCTAGACGCTTTCGAGTCATTTTGGTTGGTATTTACAAGTGTAGTTACTTTTACCATGCTCATTGCTGGACGCTTAAGGAGGTCGTTATTATTTTTATTGCTGATACTAAACATAAATTTCACCAAAGCTTCTATAACGCCGTTCTATCAAAATGATGCAATACTCAAAGACGTACTTTATTTGTTAGAGAAGCTGCGCGAGGAACGCGATTATAATACTGTTGCCATTTGTCAGTCACCAAAAGTTGATTGTATATTTGAAAATCTTCTACACGAGTTATCGCTGCCGGTGGTGCTTGTCAACAAGAGGTTGGAGTACAAGTACAAAGAACATTTCCAAAAAGAACTACTCATGGTTATCTGCCTTCGCGAGGAAAGTTAAGCTGCAGCTTTCACAAAGCTCCATGTGTTTCGTGGCCTAAAACACAAGCGTCTTGTGGCTTATGCGCCGCATGAGTCAAATATCACTCTTATACAAGAGTACTGCATCGACGCCATGGCCAATGATATCTATAATGTTTTAATAATTCAAAAAGATGTTAGCAAAACACGCAACTACTACACATGCAATAAATTTCCGCTGGATGCACCGCGTTATAAAGTAAAGAGTATTCAATCCGAAGGTATCGCTCCAACCATCATTTTTGAACAACAATTTCTCAATATGTATGGTGCACCAATTTTAATCTATCCCGATCAGCTCGTACCTCGAACAATGCTCTACTATAAGAGTGACGGGAAATTGGAACTGGAAGGCTATATTGGAAGACTATTAAGGGTTTTTGCAGCCCGACGTAATGCTACGCTGACCATTGAGCATCCCTATGTGGTAGGCAAAACTTCTTTCTACGGCGTATTGCAGGAACTGGCAGAAAATGGTACCATAGATGTTGCTGCAGGCCTTACTTTCCCACATTATGACTTGGAAGTAATGCCTTGTCCCGTTCATCCCTTGGCTGTGTGGTTGTGTTTATTTTGCTCCCTTACAAATATTGTTATAAAACAATTTAAATATCAAATTAATTAAACGAAATTTCATTAAATTGTGATTAAATCAATTTTGTGCACTTCAAGCTAAGTAACGGGTGTTTTTTTTAGGGGTATAGAACTTCGAATTGAAATAAAACACAAGAAAATCGTTTTAAGGTCCATCAATTTGGCTTTATTGGAAGGATAATTTTATGCCATTAATGTTTAAATATGATTTCGGGCATGTGGCCGCCGCGGCTGGCTCGAATAAAGCCAATTCTACAGGTCCAATTTTCAACCACTTTTTCGAGCATATGGGGCCGTATGTCGGCAATAACGCCACGAATGTTGGCTTCCAATTCCCCTAACGTTTCTGGTTTGTTGGTGTCGACGAGCGACTTCACATATCCCCAAAGAAAATAATCCAATGGTGTCAAATCACACGATCTTGGTGGCCAATTGACAGGTCCATTCCGCGAAATTATGCGCTCAGCGAATGTTTCCTTCAATAAATGGATTGTGACGTGCGCTGTGTGGCATGTAGCGCCGTCTTGTTGGAACCACAACTCATCCACATTCATGCCATCCAATTCGGGAACAAAATAGTCGGTTATCATGGCTCTATACCGGTCTCCATTAACGGTAACTGCCTCTCCAGCATTATTGCGGAAGAAGTATGGCCCAATGACTCCACCAGCCCATAGAGCACACCAAACAGTCAGTTTTTGTGGATGTAATGGCGTTTCAAGGGTCTCATGTGGATTCTCTTCACTCCAAATGCGGCAATTTTGCTTGTTGACGTAGCCATTCAACCAAAAATGAGCCTCACCACTGAACAAAATTTTGCGATGAAAATCAGCATCGAGATCAATCTCATTTTCGGCCTATACACCAAAATCACGACGCATTGCATGGTCTCGCGGCTTTAATTATTGCACAAGCTGGATCTTGTAAGGTCGCAAGCCAAGATCTTTGCGCAAAATCTTCCATAAAGTTGATGGACAAAGCTCCAATTGCTGTGCACGGTGGCGAATCGATTCATTCGGGTCCTCTTCAACACTTTGCTCTACAGCGGCAATTGTTTCTTCGGTGAGCACTGTTCGACGTCTCTGCGGATGCGTATTATCACATAGAGTAAACGTAGTGCGAAAACGATCCATGGTTAACCGAATTAATTGCTCTGATGGACGATTATGTCGACCATAAAATGGACGGAGCTCACGGTAAACTTCGCGAACTGAACCATTATTTTCGAAATAAATTTGCACGATTTGCAAGCGTTGTTCCTTTGTCAACCTGTTCATGATGAAATGGCAAACCAAACTGAACATAAATGACATTAGAGTTGCCAGATTTGACCACAAAATGCCAGTTCTATCTCTATTCGAAAAACAAACCTGTAAAAAAAACACCCTTTATAAAGTGATTTGGTGCAATATTCATTTAATAATCTTTGACTTATAAAAAATATCATTTAAATCTTTGTTGTGTTGTGTGCCGAGTCATAATTTTTCTTGTAGTACAGTTGTTGTTGCCAATTGTTTTGTTTTTGCATTTGCGGCTGTTACTGTTTGTGCGCGCACTCTTCTTTGTTACTCCTTTTAGCTTTCACAGCTGTTTGCGTGATTTGTTAAGTGTCAATAAAACTGTGTATCCCAAACTGTTCTAACTGCCTTACCGACTTCTATACTGCTTTTTTTGCTTAACTGCTTTTTTTGCTAAACTGCTTACCACTGTTAGATCCTTTCTTCTGCTAGTCCTATAAATTGTAATTTTAATTCTAATTAATTTTCTCCTAAATAATATACCATGTCTTGTAATTATCCTAATTGCCAAGTTAAGAGTGGGTCTGAACGCTTTGTGTCTTGCTGGCTTTGCGATGGGCTTGCCCACATGAAGTGTGCTGGATTGACAGGTAGAGTGTTAGATTTGATTGATGATGGTAAGGGTGTCCGCTGGTCTTGTCTGAAATGTAGGTCATCTGAAGTTGATCTTTTTAATTTTTTTAGGCAGTGTAGGAACGGTTTCTCTGAGATTGGTAAGGAGCTAAATGTTCTAACCGAAAAATTCAAACACTACGAAAACGTATTTAATTCTTTTAAATGCTTAGAGAATACGAGTATTCCTAATAGCCGTAATAGTAAACGGAAACGTATTGAGAGTCCGTCTGACGAAGCTGAGCCAAATCCTATTCCGACGACAATTATTTCTTCTCCCTCAGGGGAGTTGATTAGTTTCTCCTCACCTTGTCCTCAGGCTGTTGAACCTTCAACATCAAAAGCTGCTGCACAGAGATCAGTTCAAAAGGAAAGCAGCGAAAGCAAAAATTCTGCTGGGGTTTCTGTGGCGCCTGCTAGGGGGCTGGTTGTGGTTCCTCAGAGAAAATCTATTTTTATATCAAGATTTTCCAGTGATACCACAGTTGAGGATATCAAGTTTCATATTTCATCTAAGGTTAAGACTGATGACATAACTATCAGGAAATTTAACTTTAATTACAAGAGAAACATTTCTTCATTTAAAATCGATGTAACTTCCGATAACTTTAATATACTTTTAAATAGCTCTTTTTGGCCAACTGGGGCTTTTGTTCGCGAATTCGAGTTTAAACCCAACATAAATAATCAAAACTTAGCAAAAATTTCTAATCCTAATCCGGAGTCAAAAAACTGATAAAAACTAAACTTGATATATATTACCAAAATGTTAGAGGCTTGAATACAAAACTAACTGACTTGCTTTTGAAGAGTTATCACTGTAATTTTAACATTATAGCTTTCACTGAAACTTGGCTTAAACCTCACGTTTTTGATTCGGAGATTCTTTGCAGTGAATATCATATTTACAGAAATGATCGAGAGTGCAGGATCGGTGGAGGTGTTCTTTTTGCTGTCCATTCTTCATTACCATCTGAAGTGGTTAACGTCCCTATCATTGAGTCTACTGAATTTAAGTGCATACGAGTGCAATTAAGCAAGTCTTATATTTATTTAGCCCTCTGCTATATACCTTCTCAGTCTGACTTGTCGGTATATAGTGATCATATTTCTTTACTTGGGATTGTGGACTCAATGCTTAGGCCTCCCGACTCATTGATTGTGTTGGGTGATTTTAATCTCCCAAACATTTCTTGGTATATAATTGATGGTCATATCGTGCCTTCCATTAACAACGCCTTTCTGGAGGGGATGACTGAACTTTGTCTGAACCAGGTTAATACCCTACAAAACAAGTTGGGGAGGGTCTTGGATTTGGTTTTTGTTGACAACATGTACAGGGCCTCCTTAAATCGATGTGCTCCATTGGTTTTACCTGAGGATGTATATCATCCTACGATTGAATTGTCATACGAGATCATAGACGGAGAGCGGGTTTCTGGATCGAAAGCTTTTAATTCTAATGACAGCTTCGATTTTAGAAAAGCTAATTTTAAAAAATTAAACTGTGACTTATCTAAAATAACTTGGCCTTACTACAATGGCGATATTGAGCGTAATGTTTTGGACTTCAACAATACTTTATACAACTTATTTCTTAAACATGTACCTAAAGGTTCTTGATTCGTGATGAATCAGCCCCTTTATGGTTCACTAAAGACTTGAGAACTTTAAAAAATAAAAAATCGCGTTCTTTTCAAATATATAAAAGTACTGGTCGTCATGTGGATTATCTTAATTATTCAGTCTTGCGACAAAAATATCTAGAATTAAATAAAAACTGTTATGAAAAATACTTGAATAAAATGAAAATGAACATTATCCACGACCCGAAAGCTTTCTATGATTTCGTTAATTCTAAGCGCAGAGTAAATGCATTCCCTTCCGCAATGAAATATCAAAGTACTGTGTCATGTGATAACGAGATTATTGCCAATCTATTTGCCCAGTTCTTTAAATCTAACTACACCACTCAATTTAAATATAACTGTATTTCCTATCCATACAAGCTGAGCCCCAATAACTCTATTAATATTCCAGTCATATCATCAGATGTTTTTCATTATTTAATATCTTTAAAAGAATAATTCAAGTACGGCCCTGATATGATCCCGACATGTTTCCTAAAAAAATGTGCAAAGCACCTGTACCTGCCATTATCGAACTTGTTTAATTTGTCCCTCCAGCAAGGAGTTTTTCCGTCAATATGGAAACAGTCTTACATAATCCCCCTTCATAAATCTGGAAGCAGGTCTTCTATTGAAAACTATCGTAGTATAGCTAAACTCTCTTCTATCCCGAAGTTGTTTGAAGCTATTGTTACCAAGCAAATGACTTATCCGATTTCCTCAATAATAGCAAATTGCCAACATGGCTTCTGTAAGGGCAAATCGACCATTACAAATTTACTTGAATTTACCACCCATGTTTCAAATGGGTTTAGGGAATGCATTGATACTGATGTTATATATACCGATTTTAGTAAAGCATTTGACAAAGTATGTCACTCTTTACTCATCAGTAAACTATATCTGCTTGGTTTTCAACCTGGTATCCTCTGTTGGATGTCTTCTTATCTCTCCGGTAGGACGCAAAAGGTAGTTTTTAAAAATTTTCATTCTGGGATCATCGATGTTTCCCCGGGAGTTCCTCAGGGCAGCTCCCTCGAACCGATTCTGTTCCTGCTATTCATAAACGACATTTCCACAGTAGTAAAGTATTCTAAAATATTGATGTACGCGGATGATGTTAAACTTTTCAAGACTTATGCCTCGGCTGAAGAAAGATCCTTGCTACAGCAAGATTTGGACAGCATAGTCAATTGGTGCAGCATTAATTATATTCCGCTTAACCTTAACAAATGTAAATTCATGTGCTTTTCTCGACGAACCATTCAGCCGGCCTCCTACAAAATAAATAACTATGCCCTAGAACATGTAAATAGTTTTGTTGACCTGGGTGTTGGTATGGATTGTAAACTCAATTTTAATTTTCATATTAGTTCCACAGTTAATAAAGCAAGGCGTGTACTGGCTTTTGTAAAGCGTTGGTCAAAGGAATTCCGCGACCCGTATATAACTAAAACACTTTTTACTTCATTAGTAAGACCAATACTGGAGTATGGTTCCATAGTTTGGAATCCGCGTTATCAGGTCCACTTAGACCAACTACAGTCAATACAAAAACAATTCTTACTTTTTGCTTTGAGAAATCTTCGATGGGATTCGCCATACAATCTTCCCCCTTACACTAGTCGTTTAAAACTTATTAATCTTCCTACTCTTTCGAGTCGCAGAGAAATGTTAGGTATAATATTTCTGGTAAAATTAGTCAAGGGATGGATCTCAAGTCCATTTCTTCTAGAGCAAATTAATTTTAATGTACCCTCCCGTGCAACAAGAAACTTTAAACCACTTTTCTTGAAACTATGCAGAACTAACTTTGAGTTGAATGAACCGTTTCGGGGTTTATGCCAAGACTTTAACAATCATTCCAGCACCTTTGATATATCGGACTCACTTTTTATAATTAAAAGAACTATTCTATCCTCTCTTAATAACAGCTAACGATCCAATTTTCTTACTTTGCATTCCTCTAACTTTGTATTCGGCTGATGAATTCTTATTCTGTAGCTGAGCAGCTTGGGATCTCGACGCTTAACAAACTTTCTTCCGTCACGACTCGGCACCTAAGATTTGTTTATTTAAAAAACATCCGTACGTTATGCGGATTGAGCCCCTCGTGCCGGTTGGGCGGGAAAGTGGGTTTCCGTTGGGTTATAATGGTACCATTACCCGAAAGTATACCCATCAACGAGCTCTTTGTTGGCATCATCAGGGTACCCACACTTTTCTGCATTTTTGCGTTTATAATAGTTTTTGCCGCACTACTAACTCACTTGTACATTTGAAAAAATATCAGTTTTATCAACCTGTTTTTGAACGACCAAAGCATTCGAGGCATACTGGGCAATCGTTCGTGCTAGCAGCGCAACCGAGGATATAGAAGCTGCTGGCATTACAATTTTATTTCCTGAGCAAGAGATGTCAGTCTTTGGCTCTAACCGGAGTCTGTCAGCACATATGCATCTCATAGAACTCGTTTCAGATTACGATGCTTGGCAAAAGCATCGAAAACGATGAACACAAAGTATGTGTATCCTGTCTCAAGCGTTCGCTGGGAAGTCTTCGAGTCACAGCAGAGTCTCTTCAGTCGACCTTTATTCTACTATAACAGAGATTTATGTTTCTATTAAAGCACCTTTCTTTGCATGTCCGTTCGGGCCGATCTGCTTTATCGTGAAGAACTGGAGGAATTTATACTTCGTCTACATGGTACGGGTATAATGAAGGAGTGGGTGTCGCTGAATTACTTCGTATTGGCAAAATTCAAGTTGGTTGTATTCGAAGATTTGAGTAAGCCGATCGAATTTGGTCGACCGTTAGTCGTGGATGATTTTTACTGGACGCAGATACAATTTCTCGCCAGCATGGCATTGGCTTTTGCCGCTCTTCTAGTAGAGAATTTATACTTTCGTTGGAAAAATTACGAAAGTGTTGAAAATGAAGAACTTTTCGAATATGTTGAATAATATGAAAAAATATTAAAATTGTATTGTATTTTCCATAATCCTGAAACTTGGTTTTCGCATACGATGGAATGAATTAAAATTTAAAAAAAAAATAAGATATCTTAACACAGCGCTGCTAAGCGTAAGTTTTATTTAATCAAATCTCAATTTAATAAATCAATTTGGTTTATAATTTACTTTGTTTTCTGTGACGAGATAAGTTGAGCTGAACTTAGGTGAGGAAAGTTAAGTTTTGATGAGTTTAGATGTGGTGAGTTTTGATGTTGTGCAGAAAAGAAGAAACACGGTAGAAAATGGCAACTCAACGTAACATAATATAACACACCATAATATAACAAAACATAACTTAACGTAGTCCAACATAAATTAATGTAACGTAACATAACTTCGTATCTAAAGAAAATTGTATCGAAGCTTTTGCATCTTTTTCCAGCTTATCATCAGCTCAAAAGTTGAACTAACTTAAGTTAATCACCATTTATGTATAATATTGATTTTAGAGATTTAATTGGGAAACTTATTTTCAAAATTTGACTATATGTTGTTGCTTTAGTTGTTAAATGACGGGTACATTTACAATGATTAATGAATATGTAAACAAAATATAGTAAGTAAGAATATCTAGGTTAGTGATTTTTACATAAAAAAAACTGAACACACTTATGGTATGTAGATTTACATACATATATGTGGGCATGTATGCACATATACTAGTATATTTATTTATTTATTAAAATGAAATATAATTATAAATAATTATACTACAAGAAAGTCAACAGCCTTCGGCTGTGGGTTAATATTAATTGGCATATTGTGTTTTTTTTTTTTTTTGATATTACGTTAGATAAGATGTTTTAATTGGGCTTTGGAGATAAATTTGTATATTTTTTTTTATATTATCCTTTGTCGGTTCTCTGAGGAGTTCGGAGGGAGTGGTTGTAAAGATGTCTTCTCTGATGTCGCGGAAGGCAGCACAATGCCCTATACGGAGTCGGGCGAATGCTTTTATTTCAGGGGTGCTGCATGTGGTGGGGTATATAGCTTTTCTCCTGTCAGGGTTTATGGACCGGTATCGGTTATTGTAGTTCCACCATGTTGCCATTACGTTGTCTTTTGCGTAGTTGTTTAGATATCTTATTATGTCGTTGTTTTCTTCGGTCTTCACGAAGTGACATGGAGCTTGCGAGGCATGTTTTGCTTCTTTGTCTGCGAATTCATTACCTTGGATTCCGCAGTGGCCTGGGATCCACATAAGTCTTAACTTTTTTTGGTAGTCGATCAGCTTGTCTGGGATGCTAACGATCAGCGGGCTGAAGTTGCCGGTGTTTTGTACGGCTGTAATTTGAGTTCTCCGATACAACTGCATATGTGGTGGTGAGTGAATTTTTCGACCCATCTGCGTAAATAAATTTCCACCCTTCTGACCACAATTCTTTTTCGCGGTGCATAAATAGTTGTCTAAATGCGGCGTTGCTTGTGGAGGTTTTGTTGTGTCTCATTAATTTATCTTCTATAACAGAAGTCACTGGAGCCCATGGTGGATGTTTGCTGGTCAACGAATATTTAGGTTTAAGGTTGATGTCGAGTTTTTTACATATTCCATGATTGTATGTATGTATATTTGATGGGATCTTTAATATTCGTTTGCGTCGAATGGCTAAACGTATATCATTGCGCAGAGCTGGGTTAGAGGTGTGGTATAATTTTGGAATGAGCCGCATCGAATTAATCTTGTGTCTTTCAAGATTCGGCGAGTATGTTTTTGATGCTCTAAGTTGGGAATGCTCCTAAACTGCGTCTAATTGCCATATGGTATGGCGCGTATAGTGTTTTTAATGCATTGCCTGCGTGATGTCCGTATATTGGAAGCCCATAGTCGATAACAAAAAGTAGCAGCAATCTCGTAATATTGATAAGTGTGTTTGGATGAATAAATGAGTGCCGTGATGATAGGTACTTAATGATATTTAGTCTATTAAAGAGTTTGTTTCTTATATAATACTCGTATATGGTTGTACATTAGAGTGGGTAGAGAATATTTTTAGATTCAATTTAAAACACAGAGGCAATGTACATTCTAAAAGAACTCTTAAACGGAATGTATTTTACACATTTAAGTAAATTTTTGAATATCGGTTAGCTGTATTAGAAAATTCACACACACTTATGTGCATATGTACGTTCTCGTTTAAAAAGGTGGAATACAGGTGAAATAAATGTAGAAGCTTCACATGTGTTAAATACCTTCATACATATATCGTGTAAGAGGCCTTTAGGTAATACAAGTAATTAGAGTAAGAAAATAAAATCCTAGTTTATATTTGTATTTAGTTCCATCGAAATCATGTAAACAAACCACTACATAAAGATCTAATTTATTTCCCTATACTCAAGCATTCACACAAAGTGAAACATATACATAATACTTATTGCAGGTTTTACATGTATTAGTATCTGTGAATACATGTGACAAACAAATAAAAGCGTGTTTGACATGTCAGCAGTTGCGCCAAAAAATAAATTTGAAGAGGGTTACTTCTCTGTGGGGGCTTATACCCTTTTTTGACGAAGTTTACTCATACTAAATAAAGTGTGCTGATAAAGTATTAAAATTTTATTTTGTAGCTCCTTGGAAATCAAACAAAAACGATTTGATTTGCATTGATTAGCAATTTTTTATAAGAGAATGTTTAATTCAAATGCATATTCAAAAAATGTCCATTTTCGGCTCAACTCAAAACGGAACTGATTTTCTTACAATATTCGCAATGTCGTTCATTTGGAATTTGTTTGTTCATTTTTGTGATGAAGATTTCTAATTTTTGCACATAGTATATAATTTAAAAGCATATGGTTTTTGTCAAATGAACTATAATTTAAAATAAAAAATAAATAAACGAAAGATTTTGAAATTATTATATATGATAACACATGTGATATCAAGTAACTAGTAATATCAACAAATAAATATGTACGTACATATGTACATACAAATGTATATTTTTATATAAATTCTATTAGGCATATTGTTCATACATATGTACGTTCATACATATGTATGTATGTGCATAACTTGGCAAAAATTTTGGACACCTTAGAGCGCATAGGAGTACAATACTACTTGCGACGGCGAATGAGGAGTTACTTCCAAGATCACATACTGTGGTACGACACTGAGCAAGGAAGAAAGAAGTTGGAAATTACGGGCGGCATACCACAAGGTATTTTACGCCTGCAGCTACCGCAGGGTGTAAATGTGATTGGCTTCGCCGATGATATTGCGGTGGTGATAACGTCCAAACAACTTCCAGAAATATCCGAAACAGCTACTGGGAGACAAGGCGGCCTCTACAATGACCTCTTTGTCCAGGATAATGCTCAACGCGAGAGGACCAAAGCAACGAAGCAAAAAATTGCTTGCAGGCGTAATAAGAATTCAAATTTTGTATGGAGCCCCGGTGTGGTTCGATGCGGTATGTCACTCACCATATTATCGGGGCATAAAGTCAACATATCGCCTGTGTGCACTCCGGGTATGCAGCGCATTCAAAACTGTGTCCGATGAAGCAGCCCTAGTAATAGGGGGTACATACCCCCTATACCTACTAGCTAAGGAGTCTGCTTATATCTTCTCAAGTACGAAGTTAACTGCTGAAGCCACTCGCAAGGAAGCTAGAGTAAATAGCCTAGCCGAGTCGAGTGACCAAATGGAACAGTGCGATAAACGGACGATGGACATACCGTTGCATTCCAGACTTAGAGCGCTGGGTTCAAAGAAGCCACGGCGAAGTTAACTTCTATACGGAACAATTTCTCAGCGGTCATGGATGTTTTATGTCGTATCTGCACAGATTGAAGCACGAGGTTGATCCTTACTGTGACTGCTGCGGGATCGGTGTAGCAGATAGTGTGGAACATGTATTCTTGAGATGCCCACGCTTCAACGACCAAATGGCCATACTACAAAGAGAAATTTGCAAAAACCTTTCGCCGGAAGCAATTGTGAACTACATGCTAAGAGGCAAAGAAGAATGGAACCTAGCCAATGACATTATTTCATCAACGATGAAGACTCATAGAAGAGAAGAAAGACAAAGACGTAGAAGCGCCAACGTAACAGTGCCACAGGATACTTACATAGTAACGACACCATAAGAGTGGTAGTAGGCCTTTCCGACTGCACTTAGCTTACT
The DNA here is from genome assembly GCA_963971545.1 of Philophylla caesio. Taxonomy (NCBI): domain Eukaryota; kingdom Metazoa; phylum Arthropoda; class Insecta; order Diptera; family Tephritidae; genus Philophylla; species Philophylla caesio. The sequence goes on along the minus strand of OZ020606.1, from coordinate 93,275,426 downwards.
AAAAAGGTCCTAAGCATCTTAGCGGAATGGAACCTAGGCCGTTCCAACCGCCAAATCGCGCTCTCAGATTGCTCGCCTGGCTCAACAAAATAAGCAGATCGGAATCTCGGACTTTCCGACGGCGTATGCGATATATGAGCTGATTTCCTAGGCTCACGAGCGGTGCCGAAACATTCACATTCAGCCGTCAACGCGTCAACGTTACGCAAAGAAAAGCTATAGTAATTATAAAAGTTGATTATTTTCCAGATATAAATGAATCGGAATCTAAAGCGTTGGGGTCTAATCCGCCCCAGGTCGTTCCAACCGTCAAAAGCTATAGTAATATAAAAGTTTAATATTTTTCAGATATAAATGCAGTCGAAGAATCAAGAATCTAAAGCGTTGGGGCGGATTGGAACCCAGGCCGTTCCAACCGTCAAGAGGTACAGACGCAAAAAAAACTTTGCTAGCTCTCCCTTTGAGCGAATATGCTTCAAAAATATGCAAAAAAAAATATGGAAGACAGCTTGTGTTTTTAAAACTCTCGTTTTATTCCCGCTCTGCTGCTGTTAGTTTTTTGCTCAATCGCTGTCGAATAGTGGTGAACAATTTTGAAAAATATTGTGGTGAACCATGCTGACATACATATACAGTACCCCTCGAAATCAGAGGAATGTGAGTCGGAATGGAGTGAGATAATGTTTCTCTGTTAATACACGTTCTCTGGTGACAACAATTGTGAGATAAGTGTAATGCAATTGAGAGTTCTAATAAACTTTAAAACAAGAATACGAAATAAAATAGTATTAGAAGTATTTCAACTTTTAAGAGGAACAGACATTAACTTGCCTTTCAGTAATTAAATGAATTAAGTGATTGGTGGATTTCGAATGTGCATTTAAAATGGAAAAAAATCGAAGGCAACCCAAAGCATATCCCACTAATTTGCTAAACAAAGACTGGACTAAGCGTAAGCCAATACATAACAATTGCGGTCAGGCCTTCGTCGATAAAGTGCACGATATGGACGTGAAAGACGATGATGTTTGGTTGGTGACGCTGCCAAAATGTGGCACTACTTGGATGCAAGAATTATTGTGGTTGATTATGAACGATTTTGACTTTGATACGGCACGTAATGAACATTTGGGAGTGAGAACACCTTTTTTGGAGTAAGAGACGGGAAATTGTTGGAACTCTGTTTATTTATTTTTCGAGTTAATACAAAAGTTTTGCGTTTTAAGGTGCATATCAGCCCTGCAGTGAAACGACACACTAGTCAGAAAAATACTAGTTTAAAACTAAACTTTCCTGATGAAAAAATACCAGACTTTTAAGAAATACAAACCGATTTATTAATGTCTTATTTTATTTATACAGTAAATTATAAATTTCGAGTGGCTAAGTGATTATTTTATATTTTGTATTTACGGTAAAGTAATGGAAACACATTTTTCTATGCTTGTTTTATCGCTAGTTACATTCCGTGTTCACATGTATTTGGCGCAGCATCTAATGTTCAGTTTGTTTGTTGTTCGTGCTTGTTTTGAGGCAAAAAGCTCCTGCGGGTTTTCGACATCAAACACGTTACTGATATTCAATGATTTTGTTCATTTATTGAAAATGATTTTTTGTGGGAAAAACTGGTTTGGGGTCGGCGATGTGCCCAAATTTGCTGAGCTTTCTCTGTGTGCAACTGAACATTATCGTTTTGTATAGTTATAGGATAGTGCAGGGCCATTGCGATACTATTTCCCCAATAGTTCGGACTTAATAACTTGAGTGGTTTAGAATTATTTTGGGATTAGTTTTCTATAATTTGAGGACAGTGTCGGCTTAATTTCGTGACTGGTTTCCAAACTACTTTCGGACCACTTTGAGAATAATTCAAACTATTTCCGTACAATTTTGCGACTATTTCGGTATATTTAAAAATATCTGAGTATGCAGGATTGTGACCCAATCAAAACCTAATTGATTTGCAAAAATATGTAGACAATCAGTATAAAGTTTGAGTAACTTGACGCGTGCACTTTATTGTACTGAAATTCATTTAACTAAATAAAAAGTTTATAATAACTTATATCTATACATTTTTGTTTGTTTTAGCGTGGGTTCAAGCCCCGCGGAAGCCTGATGAAGAGATGTGGTGATATCCGATATGGCAGATATAACTTTTAGTTTTTTCCTTAAAAATTTTCCAAATTAAACACTTGAATAAAGATTAACTGGCGTTCACCTCCAAAAAAATAAATACTATATAAAATTATTCGAAATTCTATGCAAAGTTTGAAACTTTAATTAGTTTTTATAAAAGAAATTTAAATCGCTTTCTCTATGTCCAAAAAATAAGAATGTGGCCAATTATCGAGTAACTGTACATACATATATACACATATACACATAAGCTTTTGTTACCTTTTTTACAATAAACTAAATGATACTACATACGTACATACAAACCTTTTAAACAGATTTGACTATGTCATTCGCAAAGATTTGGATAGTGCTCTCGCCGCCGTGGAAGTTCTTAAAACACCACGCCTTATTAAATCACACCTGCCATTGCCTCTTCTACCGCGCCAGCTATGGACGAAAAAACCTAAGGTACTTATTTGAGTATTAACTAAGTAAATAATTAAAATTTTATTTTTATTAAGTGCATTTGAATGATGGGTGATCTCTTTTTTTATAGCTAATTTACGTTTATCGCAATCCGAAAGATTACATAGTTTCCTTTTTTTATCATAAGCGTAACATTGGCATTAAAATGGACTCAACGTTGGAGCAATTTACTTTAGACTACATAGAAGGAGATGGCACTGTGCCAACCGACGACTTCGAACACGTTACGGAATTCTATGCATTAAGTAATGAACCTTGGATATTTTACACTAGCTTCGAGTGTATGAAGCGGGATTTGCGGAAAGTTATAGCAGATGTTTGCAAGTTTTTAGATAAAAAAATAACCGATGAGCAAATGAAGCAAATGCTGCATCATTTATCATTTGAGGAAATGAAAAGTTAGTTAGAAGAAATTTGTTAATTTATGATTAAATGACACAATAATAAAACTAATTAGCTTTTGAATTATATAATTCAGTTTAAGTAATAAGATTCATATTTTTCATCTTGTTTACAGATAATCCCAAAGTAAATCTTCGTTTGGAGTTGGAACTCTGGCGTAACAAACACCAAAGCAAATATGAGGAACATAAGTATGAGAGATAAAAAAGTGTTTACTTAACTTGATTATAATTTTATTTGAACAGCTTTGTACGCCGTGGCCTAGCTGGTGGCTATAAAGACGAACTGTCCACAACGGTTATTGCCAAAATGGATGACTGGATAAAACGCAACCTCGATCATTATAAACTGAGCTTAAATGAACTACTTTTGCTGGGAGTTAACGATAGAGTGTGAATAAAGAGTAAATTAATGTGTTTGCGCCTTTAAAAGTTGTAATCGGTATCTCTTTCCTACTCTTAAACTTTGAATTATTCAAACATTTTAATTATTAAAATTGAAATTGAAATTTATTGTTTCGAGAACAACATGCAGCCAAAAAAAAATGTATCAGGCCGTCTAAATGTGTCGAAATCGAAATGCACAAATCCTTTCTCCTCGATCTGTTGTTATGTAGTTCTTTCAGTTCTATGATTATCAAAATTTATTATTTTCTCTTCAGGGAATCAGAGACAATAAAATCAAAAAAATGCTCACTTTCCGCTATTTTGTGTTAAAAATGTTGATCTTTGATTTATCTTTCTTTGAAACGATTTTCTATTGTAACAATATCTTTATGGAAACGTTCTCTATGCTCATCGCTTAAATCACCCAAATTTGAAGGAAACAAATCTAAATGGTTGTGCAAAAAATGAATACACCTCCATGAAAATAAAAATAAAATTAATTAAAGTTAGTTCAAAAATAAAAATAAAAATTTTAAATTTGTATTACCTCCTTTAATTTTGGCGTCACTTACACCAGGAAAAACAGGTTTTAAATACTTGAAGCTTCACTTTCATGATCCAATGCACAAATGAAACTTCTAATTAATCATAATTTGATATGTATGTTATGGTGGTAAAATGACTTTGTTGGACTCTACCAAAGGAATGTGATCAATGCTGAATGGACCAAGTTTGAAGTGTACACGTGCATCCCATTAATATAAAATACATTGGTAGCTTGGAAAACCTTTTTTTACACCAGTTAAAATTCCAACAACTTTGAGATCACAACAAATCATCCACTTATGTTGATTGTAATTAATTAACTCAAGAATTAATTTCATATAAGTTTCTGACTTATTTCTTGAGTAAACGATTGGAACTGATGGATGTTTGTTTCCATTGTGCAATAACACTCCTTTTACGCTTTCCACAGACGATTAGATGAACAGACACCAATTTGAAATATGTCGTTGTCCCAATTCTTTCAACAATTCATCAACATTATTGCAGTAACCAATTTTTTTTGTTTTATCTTCATATAAATCAAAATGTTCAGCAAATTGAACAGTATGACCACGTTTACGTCCAGCAGTTATTTTAAAATCATTGCCTACTAAATTCCATTGTTTCAAACGAGAACCAACAACCTCACTAATTAATTTTGTCATTCGTGAATCACGAACTATGTCATTAAAATATTTTTGTAAAATATAATGTGGTACTTTGTATCCTAATTCAATAGTTGTTGGCACAAATTCAGAAGATGTTGTTGCTACAGATGGTTCAGAAAGCATATCAATACTATTTTCTATTTCAAATGTTTCTTCAGAAGGAGCCGTTGGATTTTCCTTAGAACGTAGTTTTGCTAAAATTATTGAATCAACATCAGCATATTTAATTTTTTTACATATATTGTATTTAAAACCAACTGTTTTTGGATATGATAAATGTTGTTTATATACTGTTATCGATAACTTAAAACTGTAATGTATATCGGTTGACAAAAGCTTATCAGTATTAAATCTCTCTCTGAACATAATTAATATAGAAGCAAGACGTTTTATTTTCTGCAGCTATAAATATATTTACAACAGGTTATGGGCCTCACGTTTTTTTTATTAAATAGTTGTTGAAAGAAAAGGATAACGTTTTATACCCGAATTTTTCATTTTGCAATATATTATTTCTAATAAATTAAGCACACAATTGTTGCGGCTAGCAATCTATTGATTTGGAGGTTAAAATCACGTGTTTTTTTGTATAATGGGAATCGACAAAATTGAAAAACTGAGAGGACGCGAAAACTACGATAGTTGGAAATTCGCGGCGAAGTCCTACTTGGTATTAAAAGGGTACTGGACATGTATGGAGGGCACGGAACAAGATGCGACGAAAAATTTGCATGCGATTTCGGCATTAGGGTTACTTATAGAGTCAGCAAATTATTTGTACGTTCAAAATTGTAAAAATGCAAAAGCAGCGTGGGAAGCGTTGGAGACCGCATTTGAGGACAATGGGGTTCTACGTCGAATGGATCTCTTAAAATACTTAATGAGATTAGAATTGGCTGATTGCTCCTCCATGGAAGACAACGTCAATAAAATGACTTGTACGCAACAAAAGTTAGACAAATCAGGTACGAAGATTCCAGATGACATAGTTGCGCAAATTATGCTGAGTGGTCTTCCAAGCGAATATCGCCCAATGGTAATGGCGCTTGCAAATAGTGGTAAAGCCCTCACTACTGACCTTGTGCGCACAAATTTATTGCAGGAAGTCAGACACGAATGCATTAACAATGACGCGATGGCTCTTAAATATATCAAAAAAGCAGAAAAGTGATCGCACATCGAAATTGAAGAAAAAGTCTGTCATATGTTTCGAATGCAACGGGAAAGGGCATTATGCGAATAAGTGTCCAACGAAGCCAAAGAAACGTTCAAATAATATGTTATTAATGTCGACATCAGTCGTTGCAAAATCCGAAACAGTAAATGAATGGGTTATTGATGCTGGTGCATCTGCCCACATGACGATGTCGTCAACTAATTTATTTGAAGTGCGAGAGCCGAAGTCGAAGGAGATTATTGTCGGGGACAATGGACGCCTCAACGTGGAATGCGCTGGAGATTGTCATATGACAATATCAACGAACGATAAGCAAGCCACCGTAAAAGACGTTCTGTGCATACCAAACATTTGTGCTAACTTACTGTCCGTAAGCCAAATGGCAAAAAATGGTAAAACATTAGTATTCAACGACAACAACTGCCGTATTTTCAACGAAAATTACGAATTGTTAGCTACCGCTCCGAGATGGGGTCTCTCCCCCAAAGTTGTCCTCTGGCTGTACGAAACGACAATTAAACCCATTATGCTCTACGGTGTCTTTATCTGGTGGAGCTCCCTGGATAAATCTACTCTAGCAAAGAATCTGGAACGGGTGCAGAGAAGCGCCTTGATTGGTATCAGCGGAGCACTTCGCACCACTCCCAAGCTTGCTCTAAATGTGATGCTTGGCATCATTCCTGTAGACTTGGCGGGCAGAGTTGCCGCCGCCCGCTCTGCCATCAGACTGCGAAGCGCCGGGTTCTCCCTCACCCCGGAGTACGGGCACTCAGGGATCCTTAAACACTTCGAATTCATCCCAGGGGACGTCGATCAATGCGTACCGAAGCTCGCCCCAAGAGGATCCTTCACGACCCACATCCCATCAAGAGAGGAGTGGGAGGGAGACGACCTCTGGTGCAAAGGCGCAGAGAACATGTTCTCGGATGGATCGAAGTTGGAGGGAAGAGTAGGAGGAGGTGTATTCTGCGAGGAACTGTCGCTCCATAGTAAGTTTAGACTACCGCATTTCTGCAGCGTTTTCAAGCTGAAATAGCTGCCATCAAGGAAGCAGCAGACCACTTGCGTCGCGGCACTATTAACACACAGAAGGTGGTAAGCATCTACTCGGACAGTCAAGCTGCAATCAGGGCCCTGGGATCGCTGACTCTCCGGTCGAAACTGGTCGGAGAGTGCCTGGCCTCCTTATCGGCCGCCTCGGAAACCTTCCGCATTCGACCAGGTACAGCGACATTGCGGGAAACTGTCTCGCGGACGAGCTGGCTCGTCAGGGCACTTCAGAAGAAATCACTCCAGGAAGGAAGGGCATTGGAGTTCCCATGTCCACATGCGGTCTGCTTCTGGAAAAATGGGCCTTCAGTCGGCTCAGCAAACGCTGGGCGGAAACCCCGACGTGCAAAGTTGCAAGGTCCTTTTGGCCGGCTGTGGGCCCGCAGACGGTCTGGGGAATTATTAAGCTCTTCAAGACCATTACTCTCGGCCCTGATCGGTGTTCTGACAGGGCATTGCCCGATGGGGACCCACGCTGTCAGGCTGGGCATCATTTCTGACCCAAGTTGTGGGTGCTGTATGGAGGATGATGAGGTGGAGTCATCTCAACATTACCTTCTTAGATGCCCCGCTTTCGCTAGGCTTAGATGCAGACACCTTGGCTCATACTTTTCGATACTCCCGAGGGGCTCTCCGATGTATCCATCGAAAGGCTACGGTCCTTCATAAAGAACACACGACGTTTCTCTTAACGCTTACCAGCGGGTCTTTCAGTTCAGGGAAGGGCAGAACTACATAGTGGTATCACAATGGACTATAAATTAAAGTCCAAGTGAGCCCTTTTCGGGCTGCCACCTAACCTAACCTAACCTAGCTACTGCTCCGCTTGTTGATGATTTATATAAACTCAATTGTACGATGCAACGTAATGCAGTGGCGTTAACTGCGAGAGCAAATAGGAATTTGTGGCATCGGCGCATGGGCCATGTGTGTGACAGCAATTTAAATCGTATAAAATCGTCGGTTGCAGGCTTCGATATATCAAATGATGCTTTGGATCCTTGCACAGAATGCTCGGAAGGGAACCAGTCGCGTACATCGTTCATGCAAAGTGGTCCGTGCAACAGAAGTCTTGCAAATAATCCACACTGATGTCTGCGGCCCGATGTCAACTGGATCGTTCAGTGGATGTCGTTATTTATTGACATTTGTGGATGATTTTAGCCGAAAAGTGTTTGCTTACCCAATGAAGCGTAAAAGCGAGACATTCGATCTTTTTGTAAAATTTAAGAAATTGGTCGAAAATCAACAAAAGTCTACAATCAAAATATTAAGATCTGACAACGGCAAAGAGTTTTGCAACCATTCATTTAAAACATTCGTAGATGAGCATGGAATAATACATCAGCTTACGGCACCTTACACGCCTGAGCAAAATGGCGTCGCAGAGCGCATGAATCGCACAATAATTGAAAAGGTTCGTTGTATGCTCATAGATGCTAGTTTGGATAAACAGTATTGGGCAGAAGCGGCAGTCACAGCAGTTTACTAAATAAACAGAACTCCATGCAGGGATATGATAAGTATTACGCCAGAGGAAATCTGGACGAAAACTAAACCAGATTTGTCATCGCTACGGGTGTTCGGCTGTACTGCAATGGTACACATTCCGAAAGAAAATCGACGAAAGCTGGACTCAAAGTCATACAAGTGTGTCTTTCTTGGATACAGCGAACAGTCAAAAGCGTACAGGCTGTTTAACCAAAAGACGAAGCAGACAATTGTGAGTCGTGACGTCACATTTTTCGAAAATCAAAATAAAAAGGTAAGCACCAGCCATCATTCTGCTAATAATTCCAGTATGCTACCGAAACCACGAAGTTCTACGCGCCTGCTTGGTTCTATTATCGACGATAAAAATTGTTCAAGCGACGATGACGACATACCTGAATTCAGTGAGGGTTCAGTGCGCGCAATGAAAAACAACTCCGTGAACACCGTTCTTAATGTAGACCACACTCAATACGAAGGACAGTCGCATCTACCGACAAATCAGTCTACTCCACGAAATGAAAACAATGAAACTGAAGTAATTGATAACATAAATGATATGTCAGTCGAATCATTTTACGGATTCAGTGAGGTCGAAGGGGATAGTAGTCCTGGGAATCCTCCAAATGATTCAGTCCGTAATGTTGGTTTTGAAGGTGGTGCATCTGAAATGTCACCTACGAACACATCCTATGATGGAAGCAATAGCAACAATGCAGCGAACGACGCACATCTGGGACTTTTAGCAGCAATAGCTGAATGCAACGAGCCAGAAACAGTTCAGGAAGCATTGAACAGCAGTGACAGCAATGAATGGACCGATGCAATGTTATTTGAGTACAACGCTTTAATACAAAATAGAACTTGGGAGTTGACTGGTTTGCCTCCGGGGAGGAAGGCTATAGATTGCAAATGGGTATTTAAATTAAAAGGGAACGCTGAAGGTGCCATCCATCGATACAAAGCGCGACTGGTTGTCAAGGGCTTCTCGCAAGTCAAGGGCGTTGATTACGACGAAACCTACTCTCCAGTTGCTCGTTATACATCAATACGTTTTCTTTTGGCTACTGCCGTTAAACTTGATTTGGCAGTTCACCAAATGGACGCAGTAACCGCATTCCTCCAAGGGGAATTGGAAGAGTTTGCCGTTTACGCAAATCCTTGTACGGCTTGAAGCAATCGAGTAGAATGTGGAACATCAAACTTAACTCCGTTTTGACACAACAGCTTGGTTTTACAAGATCGACGGTTGACCAATGCGTTTATTTTAAGCCTTCGACTCACAGTATTATCATACTGGCGGTATACGTAGACGATATTTTGATCTTTGGCAATAACAATACAATGATATCGCAACTCAAAAGGGATCTGTCCACATACTTTAAAATGAAGGACATGGGAGCTGCTACGTCCGTGCTTGGGATGAACATCACTCGAAACAATGATGGATCGATTTCCATTGACCAAAAGCGGTACTTATCAGACATCCTACGTCGATTTAATATGGAAGATTCGGTTTCTACCCCAATGGACCCAAATCAACGTTTATCAAAGGATATGTGTCCAAAAACCGAGAAGGAGAAGCAGGCGATGTCGTTGATGCCCTAACAAGAAGCGATTGGTTGCATAATGTACGCTGCTCAAATCAGCCGTCCCGTTATCGGATTTGCGGTGATTTCACTCAGCCGATACAATACATGCTATGGAAAAGCGCATTGGGTTGCAGTCAAACGAGTGCTTCGCTACTTAAAAGGTACAATTGACTTTAAGCTGACCCATCGACAAGATAGCGCTGGACAATTAATTGGCTACTGCGATGCGGACTGGGCTGGTGACCAAGATGAACGTCGTTCAACAACTGGCTATGTCTTTCGATTACAAGGAGGTGCTATTTCGTGGGGCACACGTAAGCAACCTACGATTGCCTTGTCTTCAATGGAAAATGAATTTATGTCGCTGGTTGCAGCAATACAAGAAGCTCTCTGGCTTAAACGCTTTGAGAGAGAACTTATTAAGGACGCCCATAGGTCGATACAACTTTACTGCGATAATCAGGGTGCTTTGAAGCTGGCTATGAACAACAACTTTCACGCACGAACCAAACACATTGACGTGAAGAACCATTTCATACGCGAGAAGCTTGCAGGAGGGTTGATCAAATTAAATTATATCAGTACAAACGCCATGATCGCTGATATCATGACTAAACCTGTAAATAGTTATAAGTTGTCTCAATTTATTGGGCAATATGGTTTATCATAATATTTGAATTTTAAGTATAACTTTTGAGTGAGGGTGTTGTTTATATACTGTTATCGATAACTTAAAACTGTAATGTATATCGGTTGACAAAAGCTTATCACTATTAAATCTCTCTCTGCACATAACTAATAGAGAAGCAAGACGTTTTATTTTCTGCAGCTATAAATATATTTACAACAATAAACAAAAATAACTAGTATCAGATGTTGTTGGTACAGAAGGTTTAGAAAGCATATTAATATTATTTTCTATTTCAAATGTTTCTTCAGAAGGAGCCGTTGGATTTTCTTCAGCACGTATTTTAGCTAAAATAATTGAATCAACATCAGCATATTTAATTTTTTTACGTATATTGTATTTAAAACCAACTGATTTTGGATATGATAAACAAAAATAACTAGCATCAGATGTTGTTGGTACAGAAGGTGCAGAAAGCATATCAATATTATTTTCTATTTCAAATGTTTCTTCAGAAGGCGCCGTTGGATTTTCTTCAGAACGTATTTTTGCTAAAATTATTGAATCAACATCAGCGTATTTAATGTTTTTACGTATATTGTATTTAAAACCAACTGTTTTTGGATATGATAAACAAAAATAACTAGCATCCGATGTTGTTGGTACAGAAGGTGCAGAAAGCATATCAATATTATTTTCTATTTCAAATGTTTCTTCAGAAGGCGCCGTTGGATTTTCTTCAGAACGTCTTTTTGCTAAAATTATTGAATCAACATCAGCGTATTTAATGTTTTTACGTATATTGTATTTAAAACCAACTGTTTTTGGATATGATAAACAAAAATAACTAGCATCCGATGTTGTTGGTACAGAAGGTGCAGAAAGCATATCAATATTATTTTCTATTTCAAATGTTTCTTCAGAAGGCGCCGTTGGATTTTCTTCAGAACGTCTTTTTGCTAAAATTATTGAATCAACATCAGCGTATTTAATGTTTTTACGTATATTGTATTTAAAACCAACTGTTTTTGGATATGATAAACAAAAATAACTAGCATCAGATGTTGTTGGTACAGAAGGTTTCGAAAGCATATCAATATTATTTTCTATTTCAAATGTTTCTTCAGAAGGCGCCTATGGATTTTCTTCAGAACGTATTTTTGCTAAAATTATTGAATCAACATCAGCGTATTTAATGTTTTTACGTATATTCTATTAAAAACCAACTGTTTTTGGATATGATAAACAAAAATAACTAGCATCAGATGTTGTTGGTACAGATGGTTCAGAAAGCATATCAATATTATTTTCTATTTCAAATGTTTCTTCAGAAGGCGCCGTTGGATTTTCTTCAGAACGTCTTTTTGCTAAAATTATTGAATCAACATCAGCGTATTTAATGTTTTTACGTATATTGTGTTTAAAACCAACTGTTTTTGGATATGATAAACAAAAATAACTAGCATCCGATGTTGTTGGTACAGAAGGTGCAGAAAGCATATCAATATTATTTTCTATTTCAAATGTTTCTTCAGAAGGCGCCGTTGGATTTTCTTCAGAACGCCTTTTTGCTAAAATTATTGAATCAACATCAGCGTATTTAATGTTTTTACGTATATTGTATTTAAAACCAACTGTTTTTGGATATGATAAACAAAAATAACTAGCATCCGATGTTGTTGGTACAGAAGGTGCAGAAAGCATATCAATATTATTTTCTATTTCAAATGTTTCTTCAGAAGGCGCCGTTGGATTTTCTTCAGAACGTCTTTTTGCTAAAATTATTGAATCAACATCAGCGTATTTAATGTTTTTACGTATATTCTATTTAAAACCAACTGTTTTTGGATATGATAAACAAAAATAACTAGCATCCGATGTTGTTGGTACAGAAGGTGCAGAAAGCATATCAATATTATTTTCTATTTCAAATGTTTCTTCAGAAGGCGCCGTTGGATTTTCTTCAGAACGTCTTTTTGCTAAAATTATTGAATCAACATCAGCGTATTTAATGTTTTTACGTATATTGTATTTAAAACCAACTGTTTTTGGATATGATAAACAAAAATAACTAGCATCAGATGTTGTTGGTACAGAAGGTTTCGAAAGCATATCAATATTATTTTCTATTTCAAATGTTTCTTCAGAAGGCGTCGTTGGATTTTCTTCAGAACGTATTTTTGCTAAAATTATTGAATCAACATCAGCGTATTTAATGTTTTTACGTATATTCTATTTAAAACCAACTGTTTTTGGATATGATAAACAAAAATAACTAGCATCCGATGTTGTTGGTACAGAAGGTGCAGAAAGCATATCAATATTATTTTCTATTTCAAATGTTTCTTCAGAAGGCGCCGTTGGATTTTCTTCAGAACGTCTTTTTGCTAAAATTATTGAATCAACATCAGCGTATTTAATGTTTTTACGTATATTGTATTTAAAACCAACTGTTTTTGGATATGATAAACAAAAATAACTAGCATCAGATGTTGTTGGTACAGATGGTTCAGAAAGCATATCAATATTATTTTCTATTTCAAATGTTTCTTCAGAAGGCGCCGTTGGATTTTCTTCAGAACGTCTTTTTGCTAAAATTATTGAATCAACATCAGCGTATTTAATGTTTTTACGTATATTGTATTTAAAACCAACTGTTTTTGGATATGATAAACAAAAATAACTAGCATCAGATGTTGTTGGTACAGAAGGTTTCGAAAGCATATCAATATTATTTTCTATTTCAAATGTTTCTTCAGAAGGCGTCGTTGGATTTTCTTCAGAACGTATTTTTGCTAAAATTATTGAATCAACATCAGCGTATTTAATGTTTTTACGTATATTCTATTTAAAACCAACTGTTTTTGGATATGATAAACAAAAATAACTAGCATCCGATGTTGTTGGTACAGAAGGTGCAGAAAGCATATCAATATTATTTTCTATTTCAAATGTTTCTTCAGAAGGCGCCGTTGGATTTTCTTCAGAACGTCTTTTTGCTAAAATTATTGAATCAACATCAGCGTATTTAATGTTTTTACGTATATTGTATTTAAAACCAACTGTTTTTGGATATGATAAACAAAAATAACTAGCATCCGATGTTGTTGGTACAGAAGGTTTCGAAAGCATATCAATATTATTTTCTATTTCAAATGTTTCTTCAGAAGGCGCCGTTGGATTTTCTTCAGAACGTATTTTTGCTAAAATTATTGAATCAACATCAGCGTATTTAATGTTTTTACGTATATTCTATTTAAAACCAACTGTTTTTGGATATGATAAACAAAAATAACTAGCATCAGATGTTGTTGGTACAGATGGTTCAGAAAGCATATCAATATTATTTTCTATTTCAAATGTTTCTTCAGAAGGCGCCGTTGGATTTTCTTCAGAACGTCTTTTTGCTAAAATTATTGAATCAACATCAGCGTATTTAATGTTTTTACGTATATTCTATTTAAAACCAACTGTTTTTGGATATGATAAACAAAAATAACTAGCATCAGATGTTGTTGGTACAGAAGGTTTCGAAAGCATATCAATATTATTTTCTATTTCAAATGTTTCTTCAGAAGGCGCCGTTGGATTTTCTTCAGAACGTATTTTTGCTAAAATTATTGAATCAACATCAGCGTATTTAATGTTTTTACGTATATTCTATTTAAAACCAACTGTTTTTGGATATGATAAACAAAAATAACTAGCATCAGATGTTGTTGGTACAGATGGTTCAGAAAGCATATCAATATTATTTTCTAATTCAAATGTTTCTTCAGAAGGCGCCGTTGGATTTTCTTCAGAACGTATTTTTGCTAAAATTATTGAATCAACATCAGCATATTTAATTTTTTTACGTATATTGTATTTAAAACCAACTGTTTTTGGATATGATAAACAAAAATAACTAGCATCAGATGTTGTTGGTACAGAAGGTTTCGAAAGCATATCAATATTATTTTCTATTTCAAATGTTTCTTCAGAAGGCGCCGTTGGATTTTCTTCAGAACGTATTTTTGCTAAAATTATTGAATCAACATCAGCGTATTTAATGTTTTTACGTATATTCTATTTAAAACCAACTGTTTTTGGATATGATAAACAAAAATAACTAGCATCAGATGTTGTTGGTACAGATGGTTCAGAAAGCATATCAATATTATTTTCTAATTCAAATGTTTCTTCAGAAGGCGCCGTTGGATTTTCTTCAGAACGTATTTTTGCTAAAATTATTGAATCAACATCAGCATATTTAATTTTTTTACGTATATTGTATTTAAAACCAACTGTTTTTGGATATGATAAACAAAAATAACTAGCATCAGGTGAATGTTCTGTACGTGGTAGCCAAATAAATGGTTGAACGTATTTTAAATGATGTTTTGAATTATGACCTTTCCATTCTACCACACCACGATAACAATAATCACAAACAACTTCTGGAACATACCATAAATTTGGAACGTATGCAACAACAAAATAGCCTTCATATCCAGTAACAACGCTACGAGTTATATTACGAAAATTTTTAGTAGGTGCATATTAGCCAAAAAACAAAGCAAAAATGATTTCGATTTGGACTATTCATTTTATTTAATTTTATTGTTATTTTTTTATTTATATTTATATTTAAAAACGTTTTATTTACTACTGTTTCCCACCAAATAATAACGTGTAAGGTCAAAAAAAAATTGCAGCATGATGCAGATGTATGTATATTTATACCAGTTAATCGATAATAAACTAAACTATATTCGGCATCCCAATGCGCTACACGCGCAGGAGGAATTTGCTGACTACGCGTCTTCCAGACTATGGGAGCACTACGCCATAATTCGAAGAATTTCATCACACCACCGTTTCTGCTACCGCCGCCGTCCGCTGCCGCTGCCACCATGGGTCGCTGCAACAACAAATTTAATAACCTTTTCAAAACTGGCTCAAGCATTAAAATCGGTTCATCCATTCTGTTTTTATAGAACTTTTTATAATAGTATTACATTAGAAGTGAACCTCCACGGTCCTTTGAAGCTTAAAAATCGATTTTCTGAAAGTCGTGGAAGTCTCATACAAAATTCAAATTTGTATATTGTAAAAGGACCACCATAATGTATAAACTTAACTACATACACATGTAAAAGCGCAAAGGCCTGCTGCTAATCACTGAGTACTATTCTATCTGCCTATAGTTTTAACTTAACATTTTTTTGTCTAACTGATTTACAACGTTATAATTTGAGCAAAAGTATAATTAAATACTTAATAAAAATCAAGCTAGACGCTTTCGAGTCATTTTGGTTGGTATTTACAAGTGTAGTTACTTTTACCATGCTCATTGCTGGACGCTTAAGGAGGTCGTTATTATTTTTATTGCTGATACTAAACATAAATTTCACCAAAGCTTCTATAACGCCGTTCTATCAAAATGATGCAATACTCAAAGACGTACTTTATTTGTTAGAGAAGCTGCGCGAGGAACGCGATTATAATCCTGTTGCCATTTGTCAGTCACCAAAAGTTGATTGTATATTTGAAAATCTTCTACACGAGTTATCGCTGCCGGTGGTGCTTGTCAACAAGAGGTTGGAGTACAAGTACAAAGAACATTTCCAAAAAGAACTACTCATGATTATCCGCCTTCGCGAGGAAAGTGTAGCTGCAGCTTTCACAAAGCTCCATGTGTTTCGTGGCCTAAAACACAAGCGTCTTGTGGCTTATGCGCCGCATGAGTCAAATATCACTCTTATACAAGAGTACTGCATCGACGCCATGGCCAATGATATCTATAATGTTTTAATAATTCAAAAAGATTTTAGCAAAACACGCAACTACTAAACATGCAATAAATTTCCGCTGGATGCACCGCGTTATAAAGTAAAGAGTATTCAATCCGAAGGTATCGCTCCGAACATTATTTTTGAACAACAATTTCTCAATATGTATGGTGCACCAATTTTAATCTATCCCGATCAACTCGTGAGGGTTTTTGCAGCCCGACGTAATGTCACGCTGACCATTGAGCATCCCTATGTGGTAGGCAAAACTTCTTTCTACGGCGTATTACAGGAACTGGCAGAAAATGGTACCATAGATGTTGCTGCAGGCCTTACTTTCCCATATTATGACTTGGAAGTAATGTCTTGTCCCGTTCATCCCTTGGATTATTGTTATATGGTACCATTACCCGAAAGTATACCAATCAACGAGCTCATTGTTGGCATCATCAGGGTACCCACACTTTTCTGCGTTTATAATAGTTTTAGCCGTACTACTAACTCACTTGTACATTTGAAAAAATATCAGTTTTATCAACCTGTTTTTGAACGACCAAAGCATTCGAGGCATACTGGGCAATCGTTCGTGCTAGCAGCGCAACCGAGGATATAGAAGCTGCTGGCATTACAATTTTATTTCCTGAGCAAGAGATGTCAGTCTTTGGCTCTAACCGGAGTCTGTCAGCACATATGCATCTCATAGAACTCGTTTCAGATTACGATGCTTGGCAAAAGCATCGAAAACGATGAACACAAAGTATGTGTATCCTGTCTCAAGCGTTCGCTGGGAAGTCTTCGAGTCACAGCAGAGTCTCTTCGGTCGACCTTTATTCTACTATAACAGAGATTTATGTTTCTATTAAAGCACCTTTCTTTGCATGTCCGTTCGGGCCGATCTGCTTTATCGTGAAGAACTGGAGGAATTTATACTTCGTCTACATGGTACGGGTATAATGAAGGAGTGGGTGTTGCTGAATTACTTCGTATTGGCGAAATTCAAGTTGGTTGTATTCGAAGATTTCAGTAAGCCGATCGAATTTGGTCGACCGTTAGTCGTGGATGATTTTTACTGGACGCAGATACAATTTCTCGCCAGCATGGCATTGGCTTTTGCCGCTCTTCTAGTAGAGAATTTATACTTTCGTTGGAAAAATTACGAAAGCGTTGAAAATGAAGAACTTTTCGAATATGTTGAATAATATGAAAAAATATTAAAATTGTATTGTATTTTCCATAATCCTGAAACTTGGTTTTCGCATACGATGGAATGAATTAAAATTTAAAAAAAAAATAAGATATCTTAACACAGCGCTGCTAAGCGTAAGTTTTATTTAATCAAATCTCAATTTAATAAATCAATTTGGTTTATAATTTACTTTGTTTTCTGTGACGAGATAAGTTGAGCTGAACTTAGGTGAGGAAAGTTAAGTTTTGATGAGTTTAGATGTGGTGAGTTTTGATGTTGTGCAGAAAAGAAGAAACACGGTAGAAAATGGCAACTCAACGTAACATAATATAACACACCATAATATAACAAAACATAACTTAACGTAGTCCAACATAAATTAATGTAACGTAACATAACTTCGTATCTAAAGAAAATTGTATCGAAGCTTTTGCATCTTTTTCCAGCTTATCATCAGCTCAAAAGTTGAACTAACTTAAGTTAATCACCATTTATGTATAATATTGATTTTAGAGATTTAATTGGGAAACTTATTTTCAAAATTTGACTATATGTTGTTGCTTTAGTTGTTAAATGACGGGTACATTTACAATGATTAATGAATATGTAAACAAAATATAGTAAGTAAGAATATCTAGGTTAGTGATTTTTACATAAAAAAAACTGAACACACTTATGGTATGTAGATTTACATACATATATGTGGGCATGTATGCACATATACTAGTATATTTATTTATTTATTAAAATGAAATATAATTATAAATAATTATACTACAAGAAAGTCAACAGCCTTCGGCTGTGGGTTAATATTAATTGGCATATTGTGTTTTTTTTTTTTTTGATATTACGTTAGATAAGATGTTTTAATTGGGCTTTGGAGATAAATTTGTATATTTTTTTTTATATTATCCTTTGTTGGTTCTCTGAGGAGTTCGGAGGGAGTGGTTGTAAAGATGTCTTCTCTGATGTCGCGGAAGGCAGCACAATGCCCTATACGGAGTCGGGCGAATGCTTTTATTTCAGGGGTGCTGCATGTGGTGGGGTATATAGCTTTTCTCCTGTCAGGGTTTATGGACCGGTATCGGTTATTGTAGTTCCACCATGTTGCCATTACGTTGTCTTTTGCGTAGTTGTTTAGATATCTTATTAGGTCGTTGTTTTCTTCGGTCTTCACGAAGTGACATGGAGCTTGCGAGGCATGTTTTGCTTCTTTGTCTGCGAATTCATTACCTTGGATTCCGCAGTGGCCTGGGATCCACATAAGTCTTAACTTTTTTTGGTAGTCGATCAGCTTGTCTGGGATGCTAACGATCAGCGGGCTGAAGTTGCCGGTGTTTTGTACGGCTGTAATTTGAGTTCTCCGATACAACTGCATATGCGGTGGTGAGTGAATTTTTCGACCCATCTGTGTAAATAAATTTCCAGCCTTCTGACCACAATTCTTTTTCGCGGTGCATAAATTGTTGTCTAAATGAGGCGTTGCTTGTGGAGGTTTTGTTGTGTCTCATTAATTTGTCTTCTATAACAGAAGTCACTGGAGCCCATGGTGGATGTTTGCTGGTCAACGAATATTTAGGTTTAAGGTTGATGTCGAGTTTTTTACATATTCCATGATTGTATGTATGTATATTTGATGGGATCTTTAATATTCGTTTGCGTCGAATGGCTAAACGTATATCATTGCGCAGAGCTGGGTTAGAGGTGTGGTATAATTTTGGAATGAGCCGCATCGAATTAATCTTGTGTCTTTCAAGATTCGGCGAGTATGTTTTTGATGCTCTAAGTTGGGAATGCTCCTAAACTGCGTCTAATTGCCATATGGTATGGCGCGTATAGTGTTTTTAATGCGTTGCCTGCGTGATGTCCGTAGATTGGAAGCCCATAGTCGATAACAAAAAGTAGCAGCAATCTCGTAATATTGATAAGTGTGTTTGGATGAATAAATGAGTGCCGTGATGATAGGTACTTAATGATATTTAGTCTATTAAAGAGTTTGTTTCTTATATAATACTCGTATATTGTTGTACATTAGAGTGGGTAGAGAATATTTTTAGATTCAATTTAAAACACAGAGGCAATGTACATTCTAAAAGAACTCTTAAACGGAATGTATTTTACACATTTAAGTAAATTTTTGAATATCGGTTAGCTGTATTAGAAAATTCACACACACTTATGTGCATATGTACGTTCTCGTTTAAAAAGGTGGAATACAGGTGAAATAAATGTAGAAGCTTCACATGTGTTAAATACCTTCATACATATATCGTGTAAGAGGCCTTTAGGTAATACAAGTAATTAGAGTAAGAAAATAAAATCCTAGTTTATATTTGTATTTAGTTCCATCGAAATCATGTAAACAAACCACTACATAAAGATCTAATTTATTTCCCTATACTCAAGCATTCACACAAAGTGAAACATATACATAATACTTATTGCAGGTTTTACATGTATTAGTATCTGTGAATACATGTGACAAACAAATAAATGCGTGTTTGACATGTCAGCAGTTGCGCCAAAAAATAAATTTGAAGAGGGTTGCTTCTCTGTGGGGGCTTATACCCTTTTTTGACGAAGTTTACTCATACTAAATAAAGTGTGCTGATAAAGTATTAAAATTTTATTTTGTAGCTCCTTGGAAATCAAACAAAAACGATTTGATTTGCATTGATTAGCAATTTTTTATAAGAGAATGTTTAATTCAAATGCATATTCAAAAAATGTCCATTTTCGGCTCAACTCAAAACGGAACTGATTTTCTTACAATATTCGCAATGTCGTTCATTTGGAATTTGTTTGTTCATTTTTGTGATGAAGATTTCTAATTTTTGCACATAGTATATAATTTAAAAGCATATGGTTTTTGTCAAATGAACTATAATTTAAAATAAAAAATAAATAAACGAAAGATTTTGAAATTATTATATATGATAATACATGTGATAACAAGTAACTAGTAATATCAACAAATAAATATGTACGTACATATGTACATACAAATGTATATTTTTATATAAATTCTATTAGGCATATTGTTCATACATATGTACGTTCATACATATGTATGTGCATAACTTGGCAAAAATTTTGGACACCTTAGAGCGCATAGGAGTACAATACTACTTGCGACGGCGAATGAGGAGTTACTTCCAAGATCACATACTGTGGTACGACACTGAGCAAGGAAGAAAGAAGTTGGAAATTACGGGCGGCATACCACAAGGTATTTTACGCCTGCAGCTACCGCAGGGTGTAAATGTGATTGGCTTCGCCGATGATATTGCGGTGGTGATAACGTCCAAACAACTTCCAGAAATATCCGAAACAGCTACTGGGAGACAAGGCGGCCTCTACAATGACCTCTTTGTCCAGGATAATGCTCAACGCGAGAGGACCAAAGCAACGAAGCAAAAAATTGCTTGCAGGCGTAATAAGAATTCAAATTTTGTATGGAGCCCCGGTGTGGTTCGATGCGGTATGTCACTCACCATATTATCGGGGCATAAAGTCAACATTTCGCCTGTGTGCACTCCGGGTATGCAGCGCATTCAAAACTGTGTCCGATGAAGCAGCCCTAGTAATAGGGGGTACATACCCCCTATACCTACTAGCTAAGGAGTCTGCTTATATCTTCTCAAGTACGAAGTTAACTACTGAAGCCACTCGCAAGGAAGCTAGAGTAAATAGCCTAGCCGAGTCGAGTGACCAAATGGAACAGTGCGATAAACGGACGATGGACATACCGTTGCATTCCAGACTTAGAGCGCTGGGTTCAAAGAAGCCACGGCGAAGTTAACTTCTATACGGAACAATTTCTCAGCGGTCATGGATGTTTTATGTCGTATCTGCACAGATTGAAGCACGAGGTTGATCCTTACTGTGACTGCTGCGGGATCGGTGTAGCAGATAGTGTGGAACATGTATTCTTGAGATGCCAACGCTTCAACGACCAAATGGCCATACTACAAAGAGAAATTTGCAAAAACCTTTCGCCGGAAGCAATTGTGAACTACATGCTAAGAGGCAAAGAAGAATGGAACCTAGCCAATGACATTATTTCATCAACGATGAAGACTCATAGAAGAGAAGAAAGACAAAGACGTAGAAGCGCCAACGTAACAGTGCCACAGGAAACTTACATAGTAACGACACCATAAGAGTGGTAGTAGGCCTTTCCGACTGCACTTAGCTTACTAAAAAGGTCCTAAGCATCTTAGCGGAATGGAACCTAGACCGTTCCAACCGCCAAATCGCGCTCTCAGATTGCTCGCCTGGCTCAACAAAATAAGCAGATCGGAATCTCGGACTTTCCGACGGCGTATGCGATATATGAGCTGATTTCCTAGGCTCACGAGCGGTGCCGAAACATTCACATTCAGCCGTCAACGCGTCAACGTTACGCAAAGAAAAGCTATAGTAATTATAAAAGTTTATTATTTTCCAGATATAAATGAATCGGAATCTAAAGCGTTGGGGTCTAATCCGCCCCAGGTCGTTCCAACCGTCAAAAGCTATAGTAATATAAAAGTTTAATATTTTTCAGATATAAATGCAGTCGAAGAATCAAGAATCTAAAGCGTTGGGGCGGATTGGAACCCAGGCCGTTCCAACCGTCAAGAGGTACAGACGCAAAAAAAACTTTGCTAGCTCTCCCTTTGAGCGAATATGCTTCAAAAATATGCAAAAAAAAATATGGAAGACAGCTTGTGTTTTTAAAACTCTCGTTTTATTCCCGCTCTGCTGCTGTTAGTTTTTTGCTCAATCGCTGTCGAATAGTGGTGAACAATTTTGAAAAATATTGTGGTGAACCATGCTGACATACATATACAGTACCCCTCGAAATCAGAGGAATGGGAGTCGGAATGGAGTGAGATAATGTTTCTCTGTTAATACACGTTCTCTGGTGACAACAATTGTGAGATAAGTGTAATGCAATTGAGAGTTCTAATAAACTTTAAAACAAGAATACGAAATAAAATAGTATTAGAAGTATTTCAACTTTTAAAAAGAACAGACATTAACTTGCCTTTCAGTAATTAAATGAATTAAGTGATTGGTGGATTTCGAATGTGCACTTAAAATGGAAAAGGATCGAAGGCAACCAAAAACATATCCCACTAATTTGCTAAACAAAGACTCGACTAAGCGTAAGCCAATACATAAAAATTACGGTCAGGCCTTCGTCGATAAAGTGCACGCTATGGACGTGAAAGACGATGATGTTTGGTTGGTGACGCTGCCAAAATGTGGCACTACTTGGATGCAAGAATTATTGTGGTTGATTATGAACGATTTTGACTTTGATACGGCACGTAATGAACATTTGGGAGTGAGAACACCTTTTTTGGAGTAAGAGACGGGAAATTGTTACTGTTGGAACTCTGTTTATTTATTTTTCGAGTTAATACAAAAGTTTTGCGTTTTAAGGTGCATATCAGCCCTGCAGTGAAACGACACACTAGTCAGAAAAATACTAGTTTAAAACTAAACTTTCCTGATGAAAAAATACCAGACTTTTAAGAAATACAAACCGATTTATTAATGTCTTATTTTATTTATACAGTAAATTATAAATTTCGAGTGGCTAAGTGATTATTTTATATTTTGTATTTACGGTAAAGTAATGGAAACACATTTTTCTATGCTTGTTTTATCGCTAGTTACATTCCGTGTTCACATGTATTTGGCGCAGCATCTAATGTTCAGTTTGTTTGTTGTTCGTGCTTGTTTTGAGGCAAAAAGCTCCTGCGGGTTTTCGACATCAAACACGTTACTGATATTCAATGATTTTGTTCATTTATTGAAAATGATTTTTTGTGGGAAAAACTGGTTTGGGGTCGGCGATGTGCCCAAATTTGCTGAGCTTTCTCTGTGTGCAACTGAACATTATCGTTTTGTATAGTTATAGGATAGTGCAGGGCCATTGCGATACTATTTCCCCAATAGTTCGGACTTAATAACTTGAGTGGTTTAGAATTATTTTGGGATTAGTTTTCTATAATTTGAGGACAGTGTCGGCTTAATTTCGTGACTGGTTTCCAAACTACTTTCGGACCACTTTGAGAATATCAGACTATTTCCGTACAATTTTGGGACAAAATCGCTTTCTCTATGTCAAAAAATAAGAATGTCGAGTAACTGTACATACATATATACACATTTACACATAAGCTTTTATGTTACCTTTTTTACAATAAACTAAATGATACTATATATACATATATATTTAAACAGATATAACTATATCGTTCGTAAAGATTTGGATAGCGCACTCGCCGCCGTGGAAGCTCTTAAAACACCACGCCTCATTAAATCACACCTGCCATTACCTCTTCTACCGCGCCAGCTATGGACGAAAAAACCTAAGGTACTTATTTGAGTATTAACTAAGTAAATAATTAAAATTTTATTTTTATTAAGTGCATTTGAATGATGGGTGACTTCTTTTTTTATAGCTAATTTACGTTTATCGCAATCCGAAAGATTACATAGTTTCCTTTTTTTATCATAATCGTAGTCTTGGCATTAAAATGGACTCAACGCTGGAGCAATTTACTTTAGACTACATAGAAGGAGATGGCACTGTGCCAACCGACGACTTCGAACACGTTACGGAATTCTATGCATTAAGTAATGAACCTTGGATATTTTACACTAGCTTCGAGTGTATGAAGCGGGATTTGCGGAAAGTTATAGCAGATGTTTGCAAGTTTTTAAATAAAAACATAACCGATGATCAAATGAAGCAAATGCTGCATCATTTATCATTTGAGGAAATGAAAAGTTCGTTAAAAGAAATATGTTAATTTATGATTAAATAACACAATAATAAAACTAATTAGTTTTTGAATTATATAATTCAGTTTAAGTAATAAGATTTATATTTTTCATCTTGTTTACAGATAATCCCCAAGTAAATCATCGTTTGGAGTTTGAAGTCTTTCGTAAATACCAAAGCAAATATGAGGAACATAAGTATGAGAGATAAAAAAGTGTTTACTTAAATTGATTAAAATTTTATTTGAACAGCTTTGTACGCCGTGGGCAAGCTGGTGGCTATAAAGACGAACTGTCCACAACGGTTATTGCCAAAATGGATGACTGGATAAAACGCAACCTCGATCATTATAAACTGAGCTTAAATGAACTACTTTTGCTTGGAGTTAACGATAGAGTGTGAATAAAGATTAAATTAATGTGTTTGTGCATTTAAAAGTTGTAATCGGTATCTCTTTCCAACTCTTAAACTTTGAATTATTCAAAAATTATAATTATTAAAATTGAAATTGAAATTTATTGTTTCGAGAACAACATGCAGCCAAAAAAAATGTATCAGGTCGTCTAAATGTGTCGAAATCGAAATGCACAAATCCTTTCTCCTCGGCCTGTTGTTAGTTCCTTTAAATCTATGAGGATCAAAATTTATTATTTTCTTTTCAGGGAATCAGATACAATTAACCCAAATAAGAAATGCTCGCTTTCCGAGAGCAGGCCTGACTGAGTTTAGAAATAAAAATTAGACATTTAGAAAAATGCCCGATTCTGTATTCTTGATAAATTATCAAACATTTACTAATATTCAAGATTGAAAATTTATCAAAAATAAAAAGGTTTTTCTTTGGTTGATTTTAAATACAAAAAATTTTATTGACACATTAAAAACTTTTGAATATTTGTTAATGTTAGATAACATATAAAGAACACAGAATCGGGCAGTTAGTTTTATATCTTTGTATAATTATATTCGTTCAAATCAGAATAGCAACATTTTGATTCTAATTTTTAGAATATTTTCAACCACAAAAGGTATGCGTCATAACCCCTTTCCAAATCGCTTACTAGTATTTATAATCGGCGATTGAGTGAAAATTTCGGGGCTTGCCTGATAAAAAACTTTGCTACTAAAACCTTGAAGCAAGGAAAGTGTCCAGCACTTCTTGTGTGAATGGTCAGGTTTAGCGGCTGTTAGGTACAGAGCTCTGGGAAGACAGATACTAACAAGACAAGGAGAGTGAGCAGGAAGTATTTTAGATAACATTGGGAAATTCATCAGGCATTCAAGATGGTTTGATCTAGGAATCAAGAATTAAATAGATACCGAAATGGCATCAATTGTGTTCTAAGTAAATCATTAGGAAGAAACTTAAGACGATTTGACGGTATACGAGTAATATAAAAGAAAATTTAAAATCTGTACATTGGCACAGAGTGCTTTGAAGGCTATTACGATATCGGACAGGCCAAAATGATGAATTATATTGGATGAACGAAAGAGTTTAATTTTATCTACCTAGAATTTCAATCTATCCCACGGTGCGCCGCGGTACTTAAGACTATAACTTATTTTATAAAATTGTATCAAATTTGATAGACGCAAGACATTTTAAATTTGTTAACGTAATTTCATAGCACTGTAAAAATACACATGATGACCATTTTTTTTTTTAAATTTAACAATCTCTGAAATTTGATATGCAAAATGTAAGTAGAGTAAGAAATACGCAGGCCGCTGTGGTCTAGTGTATGTCAGTGTGTGCTATAACTTGTAATACAGCAGAGATCGGGGATCAAAATCGGAAGTTTATACTACTAATGAGGAGCAAATTTGTACCATATTTGATAGGAATCCTGGAATTGAATTTGCAAAACTGAATTCTCGTGTTGTAAAATTTATTCAAAATATATAAATTCTTGGGGGTGGCCGCTGTGGTCGAGTTGGTAGCGGTGCGTGCTATAACTTGATATGCCGGTGAGTTCGAGGTTCGAATCTCAGTCAGGGCAAGCAAAATCTTAATCATAGAAAAAGTTTTTTCTAATAGCGGTCACCCCTCGACAGGCAATGGCAAACCTCCGAGGGTATTTCTGCCATGAAAAAAGCTTCTCATTAAATACATCTGCCGTTCGGAGTCGGCACAAAATTGTAGGTCCCTCCATTTGTGTTATAATATAAAGACGCACACCACAAATGGTAGGAGAAGCTCGGCCAAACACTGAGCTATATAGTGTACGCGCCAAAATTATTATTATTATTATTATATAAATTCTTATTGTAGCGTTGCGACATGAAAGTTTAGTTCAACTTAATGAACGAACTAATAATCTAGTTCAATTTATACAGCTAGTTCGATAGATTCTTAGTCAAAAGCCTCCCAAGTTGAATATGCTGTGCGTCAGAATAAAATTACCATTACATGGCCCATGTAATATATTTTTTCGATTATATTCATTTTGGAAAACAGTTTGTAATTATTCGAAAAATCAGTTGTGTTGTACATTTTTTCATACTTTTAAATAAAAACACCAATTTAAAGAGTTTCAGTATTCAAAATATGACGAAACTAATTCTGATACGATAAGTGGAACTGAAGATAAAGACATTTTTATATGGCAATGTTCGGTAAACCATCCAAATTTCGCTGAAAAAAAAGATAACCGATTTGTAAAAAAAAACACGTCTATAAAACAAACCTTAAGCCTAAAAGTATACAAGGTGCTCCAAACGAATAATTTTTCAAAGATTTGCAGGGCTGCCTTTGACATTTACGGGGCTGTAAATGTAGAAGTCCATAAAGCGTTTCTTTCAATGCGATATGATTTGATGTGAATGACAAAGATGGACATAGACCACCTTGTGTACCGTGATCCGAAGTAATCGGTAATAGGGGTTTGAAAATAAAAAAATTTAAAAAACATAAAAATAATAAGAAAATATTCTAATTTATTGGTCATAAAAAGTTTTCGTACAAAACATACTACATACAAATATAGGTATGTATGTATGTATATTAAATGTAGATTTAAACTTCATTTAAAAGACGAAAACTTAATATTTAGAATAATTTATAAAATCATCAATCGTCACGTGATAGTCTTTAAGACTATCCTCCGTCCAGTCATCAAATTCTTGTATAACCGACTGCGGCATTTCATCCTTGTGGCTTCCAACTATACCACGGCGCACGAATCTGCTTCGAGAGTTTGAAAAAGATGTAACACAAAATATATTAATAACTTAGTCTTTTATACAACAAAATTGAATTTTAGAAAAATTACAGAAAAAGTTCCAATTGATTAGCCATTTACCTAAATTCATCCACTTCCCTTCCAGCGGCCGCTTTCAAACTTTCGAACTCCTTAACATGATTACAAGCAGGATTATCTTTCATTTTTTCAAAGGATAAATGTTCCACAAGCTGAGATATGTGATCGTCGCTTACTTTACGCTCCAAGAACTTGCACACATCTTTAATAACACCGGCCAAATCGCGCTTCATGCGCTCATAACTGGTGAAGAAGACTTCCGCTCGGTCGCGCAGCTGCCAAAAGTCCAACACATGCGGCCAAAAAGGATTAAAATTGACATAACCATCGATGTAGGAATGCATAAAGTCCTGCTTTGTACCTTGGTACCCAACCATGCCGCGCCAATGATGAAAATACGAGATGGCTGCATCTTTGGGATTACGGAAGACGTAAATAATCTGGCAAGCAAGCATAATTAATTAAAATGGCATCAGTTTCGCTATACAAATTTTCTTGTGTCACGTTACCTTTGGCTTCTTAGTCCACACTTGTTTTGGTAGCAGCCACGCCGGTAGATGTGATTTTATCAAACGCGGAGAGGGCAATTTATCAGCAGCCTCAATTGTGTCATGCGGTACATTTGGAACGACTCCGTTAAACCTGCGCTAGGATAGAGATGGATGTAAAAAGAAGCACTTCACTTTTGTTCTTACTCACTCCAAAAATGGCGAACGTATTGTAAGATCGTCAGATTTTGCTTTTTCAAAATCGAAATCATTCAATATTAGCCAAGTCATCTCCTGTGCCCATGTGGTGCCGCATTTCGTGCTAGTCACAATCCACACATCATCTGTTCGTACTTCGAAATTATATACGCGATCCAAAACGGGCTGGAAAGTATCAGCTAGCGAACAATAGCGACTCTGCCAATCTCCCACTACGCCAACGCTGGGCTTCGAAGTGGCATAGATAGAAGAGTAGCCGCCGCTGACAGCAAGTTTTTGAATTTCATCGAATGGCACGCTTTCCGCGTAAAAGGTAACGTTTGGCATCTGAAAAGACAACAGAGAAAATAAAACTTGTATATGTGTATAAAGTGTTTGATACAGACTAATTGGAAATGTAGTTTCGGAACATGATTCAATTACTATAGGTTTGGTAACTAAAAGTGTTATTACACGATATGTATTTGCATGTGTACACGTCATTTTTTACATACATATGTAAAAGCAAACATATCGTTTTAACACAAATCAGATTTGCTTCTGTATTTAGCAGATACATGTACAAACGAAATAGAACGGTTTCTATTTTCGTCTGACACACAGCCATAATCAATTGTCATTTTCAAATTGTGTTTTCAAAAAATAAATTGCATACATAATTACATATGTATCGAAAAAGTGGCAGATACAGACGCAAATGCATATCGTGTAAGCACACCTTAAGCATCTCGCTCCTTCACTTTTTTTCAAACGCCTCCTTTAGCATTCAAACCGAGTTCCTTAATGAAAATAATAATAGTAGTAACCTCAAAACTTGTTAATACCAAAAACTAACAGGCTACACTTTTTGTTTCTTATGTGAATGTAAACGTTAAGTTCAAATCCGGCTTTTAATGACAGAATTTTTTCTGATTACAAGATTGACCCCCTTCTCGTAAATATTTCACGCGCATATATTAAATTCGATGTGACAGAGTGGAAAATTTTGTAATTTCTAGAAGAAATAGGTTTAAAGAAATAAAATAAAGTAATGTGACATAATAAACATCCAAATGCCAAAAACATGAATTTGTAAGAACTAAATTGTTGAGTTATAAAGTTTGATTTATTTTTCTTGTAATATATAAAGATTCTCTTTCTAATTATGGTTTTCTTACAACTCCATAAACTCCATAAAGTCACTTAATATTTTTCGGAACAACATTTTTGGTCCTGTCTCAGTCCAGGGGTTCATCATAATATTAAAAATAATCCTGATATCAATGGTATATAAACAAAAGGAATAAACCGAATAAATAACTTAAATATTTCAATATAATGTCATATGATCAATCGCAAATATTTGCCATATACCATAAAATATTTTAGTTCATGGGCCAAATAATTGAAAATTTATTCGCTGGTAAAATATATAAAAAAAATTTCGACCAATAAGTTCTTAATTTAAGTTCTTAATTTTACTACGAATTATTTACTTTTTAAGAAAGGGAAACAAATTCTAACCCTACTTCGTAAAACAACACTTTATATGCGAGTGTTAAAATTTT
Organism: Philophylla caesio; assembly: GCA_963971545.1. NCBI lineage: Eukaryota > Metazoa > Arthropoda > Insecta > Diptera > Tephritidae > Philophylla > Philophylla caesio. The sequence goes on along the minus strand of OZ020606.1, from coordinate 93,245,618 downwards.
AATGTCATTATATACATACCTAACCTTTTATAATTGAATTATGGTTTCGGAAACTACTTATATTGCATAATTATTGTCGGTATACTCGTAGCAATTAATTTAAATTAAAACACATTTTCTCAAAAAAATTCTCTTATTTTTCATAAAAGGAATTCAAATTAAAATATCAAAATTTTCTTACTCAATTAATTGTCTGGCACAGCAAAATATGGCTAGTAGAATAAATGCCAAGTTTTAATGTTGCTGACATTGAATGCCTATCGAAAAACTTTTAGTTATTTACCACTACAAAGCTTTTATTATTCATACCCTTGGTTGTTTTGCAAACCACAATATTACATTTACATAAAAGGCAAATACAACTAAACTCGTTCTGAAAATGTCCAAAGATTCATTGTAAAATAGTATCAATTATACAATTACAGGGACGGATCCAGAAAATATTTTTGGGGGGTGGGTCCATTTATTTTCAACTTTTCATTTGAATCAGTAGAATCAAAAAAAGTCAGGGATTTCAAATACATTATCGATTCTCCTCTTTTTCTTTGCCAAAATATCTAGTATTTGGTCACTAGTAACCTCGATGTCTCGATAAATATCTAGCAGCGCAGATACGTCCTCAATCTCCGTAATGTTAAAAAGAAACGTTCACTCGAAGCCGCAGTGACTGGCAACGTGGCACTGATTTGAAAAAATCGGTAAATGTGTTTGTAAAATTGCAAATTACGAAGGCGGTTTGATAAGTCATTAACTTTTTGAATAAAATATACTTTTTCGACAAAAAACATTATCATAACACAGCCATTTCTTGAAGTTTGGAAATAGAAAAAAGTCGTATGGATTTTCGCCATGGTGACAACAAACGTGTACATTCGCGCTTTTTTCGAGTGTAAGCAATCACCCATCGCACGGATAGCTTTTTCATATCCAAATATTTGTGTAAAATGTGATGTGGCCCTCAGTCACCTCACGCACTTTTGTTCTCCTGTCATCAAATATCATTGCATGGATTTTATCGACGACTTTTTCTAAAACGACTATAATAGATGCCAATTAAGGGCATTAGCGATATTTATATTTTATTTAATTCTTTTATATGCACCACTCAATTACAATAAATCAAATATAATACAAAATGGTATACTGTAACTAATTGTCTTAAAATGAGAATTCACAAATAAAATGAATTAAATTCAATTTGAATAAAGCAATCCATTTGTATTCCAGTTACTGGGTAATACTTTTTAATGTTTTTGTCTAGAGTAAATTTTTGCGTGTGCTATGCATTTTCTGAGACCACCGATATTTTGGGGAGGGGGGTTCAGACACCCAGGACCCCTTCCCTGTATCTGTCCCTGTACAATTAGTTTTTTCGAATGCCAGAATAAATGTCACAGACTCACATGAACTAATGGCAATTGGTCGTCTTTCGTCTGTTGTTTTAATTAATTTACAAACATCCATATTAATGGTGTCAGTTAGAAAGTTGATAACTAAATTTTTGATAATTTTTAATTTTCTGCACTCATTGAATTTATTAAATATAAATGTATATTAGGTTGAAAAAGACCATTCCCATCAATTAACAGGCAACACAAAAACAAATTGGAGTATAGCATTGTTATTTGTTATCTTAGAATTCACGATAAGGCTGATTTTTTTTATACCTAAATTCTTAGTCATAATACTTATCGGCTAAATTGAAGATTATTTCATTTTTTCATTTTATCAATGCATTTAAATTTTAGGTACATTCACCCATCTGACCCACTTTTGTGCTGAACGCCAAACAACTTATCTCAATCCAAAAAAACTCATAACTTGTTTTGATCTTTTTTCTCTTCAATCCCCCAAACTGGCAAAACTTACATTCACAATTTTTTATTTGTTCACTTAAGCGCCAAAAGTGAAAATATACAAAATAAATAAATATTTATATGTATGTATGTACAATGTAAGTATATTCAACTCTCAGGCGAAATTTTGTCGCTGCACTCTTTGGCAATCGAACCGCACGCGTCGAGTGAAAATTCAAACTGATTGTGAAGTTTCGTTGAAACGCGGCAAGACCATAGGCACACTAGGCAGCAGCGTAACAACTAAATAAAAAAACACACGATTTAAATAAAAACTACATAGCAATAAAGAGCGTAACTTGATTACATTATTAATTGGCAACAACAAGCCAAGCCACATCATATAAATATATCAGATTGAATTATGATTTTGGTAAGCTACTCGCATCTAATTTAACACTTAAGGTTAGAACAAAAAAATCATAAAACAAGGAAAAGCTTAATTTGGTCAAAATCTTATAATAAAAGATTATGTTCTTTGCATAAGTATATAGTTTTATAGTCAATTTTATTCAAAAATTAGTGTTAAATCGGTTTCAAAAATTTTCCGAACATCGGTAGCAGGGCAAATAAGTTTTACAAAATTTAAATTACATTTTTACAGTTTTGGAATTCTCAGTAACCCCTCAATGTTTATCAATGATAAAATATCAAAATTTTAAGAAATAGCTTCTCGGCTTTTGCTTCAAGTCGCCCAATTTGACTTGTACTCTGGGTATAAGAAGTTAATTCCCTTTTCTAATTATAGCAAAGTTATTTGTTATTCTGTGATTCATTTTGATTGTTACAGTTAAGTGAACAAACTAAAAGTACTCTTGTGCTAAGCGCGCGCAGCTCTTAAGAAAAGCAACAACTCCATCTAAATAAATGCTTTAGAAATGCTCAAGAAAATTGTTCATAGTCAGTGAAGAATAGCATTGTATACGACTATCCTATTCTATTATTGAAACTTTCATGAAATTCCGAATCCTAAAGTAAAAAGGTCGGTCGTCAAAGGTTGAATTGCCTTCTGATCTTTTCCATAAACTTATTAATATTCATAACTCAATTAGAATTGTTTGACAATTGTAATGATTTCCATATAATTTTAATAAAATATTTATTGAGATTTTAATAAACAAATAAAGAAAACTAGTTTTATACATAAGTATATAAGTATATGTGTGGTGGAAATAAGGTAACTGTACTTGCTGAAGTGTGGGCTAATTCCACCGTTTTGGGTGAATTCCATTTGGCTTGCAAAATGTACCTTTTAACATAGAAATATTTTTGCTCTCAGTGCTTATACTCGAACATAAATACTCTTTCTTTGCAAATCGCTTTCTTTTCTGTTTGTTAACTTTCAACAATTGCACAATAAAAGCGAAAGTTTCGCTCTTGCAGACTCAGCAAACTTTTATATGCGCGCAAACTTTTGGACAAGATTTTGATTACTTTGTTAACAAAGCAGTTCTTTGTAAAAGACTAATTGAATCGAAATGGATATGTAGAAACCTACGCATATAATATTATAATATACATATATGTGGTATGTGCATATATATAAACTAAAAATGTTCAGCAAGAAAAATTAAAAGTTTATTTTTTCTGTTTTCCATTTAAAGATTTTCACAAAAATACGAAAGATGCGAAGTTTCAATTATTACTCAATAAATTCGCTTTGTTTTTGAAGTAAGTTCAGAAAATTTATTTTTCTTTCATTTAATCTGTACTATTTTGGACTAGACTATAATTTTTTTTTAAACAAAAAACTATTTAAACCCAAACATTAAACTTTTTAATTATGTACTTACAAGCTATATGTTCAAAATGAATCTAAAAATACGACGAAAGTTTTTTAATGCACAGCACAGCTGCGAAAATATAAAAAATCGAACAACACCAACGCAGACTATTTTTTATGAAATACACTTGAATTCCATGCAAAGTATTGAATTAAAGAATAAAATTATTTAAGGCTTAGGTTAATGAAATTGACGCTGTCCACTAAGGAACAAATATATGTACATCTGTATGTTTGTATGCATATTTCTTTGTTGAATTGAAATTGAAACCAGCATCAGCTATATTACTAAAGTTCGGTTTGGCTTTAATGCTAAGCATTTTCTATATACTTACGTTTGTTCCCCATGTTGATTTTGCAGTTGTTACGTGCCTTTGGATTTTATATGTTTTGTTGTGAATAAAGAAAGAAAAATTAGCATACTGGTACTTATGTAGATATGTACATAGGCATGTATGTATGTATGCACATATATGTATATGTACATAAACATATTGATTTTTTGTTTTGGTGAAGAGCGTAAAGAAAGACTTTCATTTTCAATGGTGTAACTTTACGTTTGAAATGATTGCGGCAAGCGAACTTGATCACACCAATACATTTTGTATACCTTTCATGGAAATGGTATATTAACTTTGGTCCGATGTTTGTAAGTACCACAACGATATGAGTTAGACCCGTAAAAAATTATACAGATATGAACAGGGTGATGAGTCGAACGCAAACGGTTTGAACGCAAACTACAGTTTTTGAGCTATTTGAATGAAACTTGACAGTCAAGTCAGGTGCCTTTTTATAATTTATTAGACATTTGTCGCAATTGGCACTATATAAGGTACATATGTATATGGGAGCCGAGTGTTCAGATATTATATTTTGCTTCAAAACTGCTTCATGAATTCGGATGAATTGAACAAACTGCAGCCATACAACTGATAATTCAGATATTGTATTTTGGGGCATAACTCCTACATTTAATCAGCTAAAGACTTGAAATTTTCCACAAATATTAATTATTATATGGACTATTATAGCAGTCAAATCATTAATATCGAATTAATATTACATATGTATGTATGGCTCCCATACAATTATTCAATGCTTGAAACGTATGAAGCTTTCGGCATATCCAAAGACAGCTTTTTTATACCCGAGCGTACTTGTACACAAGGGTATTATAACTTTGTTCGCATAACGGTTGCTTGAAACAGGATAATCGAGATAGATATAGACATATATGTACATATATACTAAAATGATCAGAATGAGAAGAGAAATCGATTTAACCCTGACTGTCTGTCCGTCCGTCCGTCCGTCTGTACGTGTTTACAATAACTTGAGTAAAAATTGAGATCTCTCAATGAAGTTTGGTACATAAATTGCTCTTTGGACAGGGTAGGTTGGTATTGAAAATGGTCAAGATCGGTCAATAACCACGCCCACCTCCCATATAACGGAAGTTTTTGAAAAATGCAAAAGTCCGTTTTTTCGGTATCCATTAAAGCAAATTGAATGAAATTTGGTATTTGGATCGATTTTGAACTAAGAAATTTGGTGTTTATGAAATTTTGAAAAAATTTTGAAATTTTGTAAGGTATCGTCACAAAACTTGGAGGACATATTTTTTCTCAATATCGCTGTTATCATCGTTAAAAATTTTTTATATCGTACCATAACCTCGCCCACCTCCCATATAACGGAAATTTTGGAAAATGCAAAAATGTCGTTTTTTCTTTATCTATTGAAGCATATTAATTAAAATTTGATATTTAGAGAGATCTTTAATTAAGAAACTTGATTTTTATGAGATTTTGAAAAATGGGCGTTACAACGCCTACTTATAAAGAAACGTCTGTAAGTATCTTAATAACGATGTAAGGTATCGCCACAAAATTTGGTGAACATATTGTCCTAGATATCACTACCATTACCATCAATAATTTTTGAAATCGGACCATAACGACGCCCAACTTCCGTATAACGGAAATTGCTAAAATGCAAAAAACTTCGTTTTTCAGTATTTATTGGAAGAAATTTTATAAAGTTTAATACTAGCTGCGATTTGAAACAAAGAAGCAGGAATTTTATGAAATCTTGGTCACCGACCATACAAAAATATATCGCGAGGGTATATAAAAATCGGTTTCGCCCGAATTTAGCTCTTCTTACGTATTTTTATTTGTTTTTTATTATTTGACTTGAAACAAGTTTAAAAACTAAGTTATGATACACGAGTATGTATGAATGTAAATATGTAGGTATTTTGGAACATAACACCTGCTTAAATACAATAGTTATAGTTAAAATTTTAGAGAAGAAGGCTGATTCTCTTTAATTTCTCGGCAACCGAGCAAAGCACATTTTAATAAATATAATCGCGTTTTGTAGAAAAAACAACGTAAATCTCGTATACAAAGCTGCAGTCAAATGGTAAGCTTAACTGCGGAGAAGATTAGCTAAAAAGCACCTTCTGATTAAGAAAAAATATTTGTTGCTTATGTCATTTTGGCGGTTATGGCACTATATTCGTGTCATAAATGTAGAAGAAAGAAAAAAAAAGAACTTGATTTTATAAAACACTAGCCTAAATTGGAAATGGTATGATATCTGTATTGCGTTCTTGTCAAGGATATCATTATTCACGATAATAATAAAATGGATGCATGGCAATTGACCTTTTTTTATTGACTTTGTAAATCACTTATGATGTAAAAACATTTCATAAATATATTATATGCATAATACCATGTCTTATAGTGTTACACTATTCTTATTGAAATAAAATAATCATAACCATTATTTTCCATAGAATTTTATTTCATTTGTATGCTGTTTGGTAAACAGAGTTATTTGTTGTATTATTCTTAGCATGAATATGTACATATGTATATAAATTTCCTTGGTTGCCCACCCTTGAGTATTGTTACATATATTTAGAAGTTTGTGTACTTACCGTTTCTGTAAATTCAAGCAATCATTATCACATGTTTCCAAGTGCACAATCGAAAACTTGAACAAAATACGATCACGAATCGATATGTGAGGGGTCATGCAAATTGGCACCCTCCCTTACCTACAACTGAAAAAAGGACCTTCTGCAGGCAAATTTCCACGTCTTTCCGTGCTGTGGTTCGGACGTTCTGTGCGGACATAATAGCGTTTAATTTTTATATAAAAGAAAGAAGATATAAAACATTATGCTTTGGCGCAAGGCGAATTCATAGAAGGTGGTATAACCCGATCAGCTGATTGCTTATTCTATTTACACCTTAAGCAATGAAAGTGTCAAAATGGTTTCTTTTTTGTTTACATTTTAAACTTCTATTTACGTTCGTGATGGTAAGACGAGCAGAGATGAAATTATAAAGAAATTAATTTGTTTATTTTTTCAATAAATCCTCAGAACGTTTGCTTCTTGCGTCAATTTTGGGATTCCACCCATTCGTTAATTGTTTTTCTTCTAATTTTCTCTGACATTTTCACCGCATACTTCACACAAAGAAATTAAACACAATATCATAATTGTGACTCATGTTCAGCCATTTTGTTAAGTAAAAACCTGAAAGAGTTTTTGTGCGTTTCCTTATTTTTAAACTTAATACTATTAAAATACTTATTATCCTTTACAAAATTCCATGGATTATTTTCATTTTTAGCTAAATTACTCCATTCTGCTTCTAGATTAGAAATATGAAAGGAAATTGAATGGGCACGAACCTTTGGGTTAAGCCTTATCCAAGCGCTTCGTGTTATTTATTCATTTGAACTTTTTTTAGTTGTTCAAATCCACTGCTAACTACCACTAATATGGTAAAAACAATTGGGACGGGTTAGCGGATAACGGGGGGCGGATTTCTTACCGCCGTTTTTCCGATGGCAAAATGCTTAGATCGCAATTGTCTTTAGCACATAGTACAAATATACAAGTTATAGAACAATGCACCGATCACAACCTCGTGGCGTCAGTTTAGAATTTTAACTTCAAAAATGAGGAAGCGAAGAAGTGGAGAATGACAAAGGTGGAGAATAAAGGCCCACAACTTCCGCATTGCGCAGCGGGAGTGGTTGATACAATGAACTGTACACCAACAATAGCGTTAGGCATTTAATAGTCATTTATTCGCATTTAAATTTATAAACTAAACTACTACAAGTATTTTCAACATAACAGCGCGTTACCCAACTTTGGTTATGTAAACACTTTCATATCAATGTATACATACATATGTATATTCACAGTCAGCCAAGAATAATAGAATCCGGCTGAGAGCAAAAATCAGTGACGCAATAGTAACCTCAGTATCGAAGTGTAAAGAAGAAATTGTAAAAAAAGAAGAGGAAGCCGCGAACGGTCGATTAGCTGCCTTCACACGGTAATATTTGTATGCAACCATTGTGTGATATAAAAGTATCACGTGTAATCATTAACGCAAACTCAAGTCATGACTGTATAAAAAATTCAACCAACTTTGAAATTTTACGCTGTAAAAAAAAAATCCACCGTAAAATTTCAATTTTTTTTTACAGTCATGAATGAGAATGTGAATTTTGAATGGGTCTCTGGTTGAAATAGTTAATTTTTGTTGTTGCTGTCTTTCTTTAAACATAATTACATTATATTGTACTTACTTCTTTTTTATTATTCTCAAACTGTCCCTTCCACCAAAGTAAATCCATTATGGTGAAGTCAATTGCAGAAAGGCGAACCTAATTTATTATCCCCTAAGGTGTTCTTGTTTTTAATTTGATGTCGTCGATTGTCAAAACACCAAAAGCAAAAACAAACAGCTAACGTCGTTAAAGCAAAAAAATAAAGTAGTTTAAAACTTTGTTGAATACGCCTCTCTTTAAAAATATTCATCGCACTATTTTTCCTGTCATCTGTCCACAAGATATAAAAATAATACCAATTGGTTGGGCCATTGCTTGAACTTTTTTTACGTGAATAAAGAGTCACGCGTCACGGCCTCTGACTGCACTATTTATTGTATTTGGTTATTTCATTAAATCGAAGGAATAATAATTTGCAGTGGAAAAATACGCTCGTAAATAATTATTATCGCAATTATTATTACATTGCGAGATAAGAAATATCTCTATGTATGTACATATATATATTTTCCTTATAAATATTTATACACTGAATTATATTTGGTATATGTATGTATATATGTACATATGTACATTCTCGTATACCAGCGCTTCTTTATTTTTTTGCCTCAAGTTCTACTCTACTACTATTATTTGTTTAATAATTGCTTTTTTATACATAATAAGTAAATACTCGTATATACACACAGAATTTTTGTGATAGACTTTTATTTAGTTTAGCGAGAGGTGGGTTCACTGAACTCCAGTAAAAATAAATAAGTGGTAGTAAAAAGTTGGATCGTAATGCAACCACAACCGGAGAGGCCAACAGTACTCGGAGTTTTGTTCGTATCGTTCTTCCTGACAACAAGATATGTTATGGTATACTTGGGAATTATTTCTTATCCATCGGTTAAATATTCTATGATTTACCAGAGAGCTCTATCAGAGATTTGAAGTAAAGTTTCTTTGAGATTCTTAAGGCCGAGTTGACGAATTTTACCCGAATTCAAGCAATTCAGTATGTATGCAAAATATATACATATACGCAGATCCCGATTACTCGTTGTAGTCCTAACAGTGATATAACGCTAATTGCAGTTTCGATTAGTCGTGCCTTGTAGGATAAATTCGGCCCGAGGAGCTCTAGAAGTTACCTTTCAGAAGTATTACCAAAATTGTCTACATTACAATCATGAATGGCCCTCAATGCCGAGTATTTGAATTGCTTGTCCGTGTTATGTCAAATTTTAAATGTGTTGGAACGTTTAATTTTTGCAAAAGTCTTCGGAATGAAATACTATTTCATAAAATTGTTTAAACATTAGTTTTATTGTGTAGATTTGTTTATTTTAGTAACATTTAGTACATATACATATCTAAGTTTAATCCCCACTTTACGTTCAATGTAAGAATCTGTAGACATTTCAGCGTGTACACTGCAAGAAATTCGCTACAAATCTATAATTATTATGTATATATATCGTCGTTAACTTTAGAAAAGGTTCAAAACGCAATAACATACTATGTGTGTATGAATGCAGGAATTTTTTAACAATGATTACACAATTCGGTCATATTTCCAGGGTATAAATTTAGCGCAATTGACAAAAATTAGGTAAAATTTAGTTTCCAAAAAAGCGTCATTTAGGACCTTTTGAAATGTTAACGACGGTATGTTTGGGTTGTGTTTGTATAACAATGTTTGTGGCAATACCACATTTTTTACATAATATTTCAGAGCAAAATGCCAAAATTTGTATGTATAGTTTGTTTTTATACGAGTACATCAAGTATCTTCGAGTACCATGACCAGCATAGTCAAGAGTTTAGCATTTAAAGTATTTATATTGTACAATAATACATAACAATACATCGATAGAAAAAAGATATGTACATGTTATTAATCATACAATAATTTTTTTTTAAATTTTCTTTTTATATAATAATTTATTAATTAATTATGCAATTTACGAGTAACATAATAATTTTCATATTTTCTGAGAAAGGTTCAAATTTATAAGTTTAAGCGTGTACTTATGTATGTATATCAAATTTTAAGTATTTACATAAAAATGTATTTAACTAGCGTTATTATTAAAAAAAATTCGAAAAATTGTGTAAGATATTATAACTCTATGAAGACTTTCAGAATTACATAAATATGTTTAAAAGGTATAGTTTCTATTTAATTTTATAAGAAAAGTTAACATTATTTAACTTTTGCCGGCGATTAGTTGAATTTAAAGTTGGACAAAAAGCTGAATGCCAAATTTTTGCCAACTCAGTATAATCGTATGAACATGAGTTGACTAATTTCGAACGCAAATTACTTGTGTTTTTATTTAAATTAGTTTTTAGCGCGACTTTTCGACAAAATCACGTAAAATCATGCGCGTAAGAAAAGCCCTCAAACTTCTTCTTAATAAAGGATTTTCCAATAGGGATGATATGATTTCTAAGTGTCGTTTTGGCCATTTTTAATATGTCATGATCCGTTCTTTTTTTTCATTGTATACATTAATGCTTAGAATTCCATAATGGAAAGATATACGCAAGAACAACCTTTACAAATTATTCAATTTTATTATCAAAGTAATCGTTCTCCAATCTCAAATTTTTTAAGAAAAACATCTTCTCCGATGAGGCTCACTTTCATCTGAGTGGTCCGGTAAATAAACAAAACTTTTGATTCTGTTGCGAAGAAAATCCACAAATTATTCATGAACAATTATTACATTCACCTAAATTGACAGTTTGGTGTGGTTTTTGGTCTGGTGGAATCGTCGGTCCGTACTTCTTTCGAAATGAAGCTGTTGACACAGTTACAGTCAATGGAGAGCGGTAAAGATCGATGATAACCAACTATTTATGGCCGCAATTGGAAGAAGTTGATCTTGATAACATCTGGTTCATGTGCAACAACCGAATTATTGCTAGAAAAATTTGGAGATTCGATTATTTCAAAAAATTGTGACATGGAATGGCCTCCAAGCAGTTGTGATTTAACACCATTAAACTACTTCTTGTGGAGTTATTTAAAGTTATTGGTCTTTAGCAATAAACCATACTCTCTTCAAGCAATAAAAGTCAATACTGAACGTGCTATTCATGACATTCGATTTGATTTAGTAGAAAAATTACTCTAAAATTGGGTTCATCGAATTCGTTCCTGCAAAAGAAGTCGTGGAGGCCTTTTGAATGATGTTCAGAACTTAATTGTATCGATTGTACTTCACATTAAATAAAAAACATTTGAATTTCCTTAACAATTAGTGTGTTATCTTATTGAATAACCCTTTAAATCAAATAATAAAATTCAAAATTATAACGAAATTTCCACAGAAAACAAGGATATGTTGCGAAATCAATAAGAAGGTATTTTCAAAATAAACAAGCCTATATTGACAATAAATGTTTTGCATACTGCGAGTTGATAAAAAATACAAAATTATATGCCATGTGTTTAAAGGAATTTTAGCTCCTCCTGTTCAGCTCCACAAGGGAAATTCAACACTTATCATCCATAATTTTTAAATATTGGCCAAGCGGGGTAATGGCAAAGACTGTGTTCCATGTTCTTCACTCCTTCTTTGTGTGTTTCTTTTCAAGGGAATATTTAGAAAGGACTCTCGAATTCTTTCAGATGTTGTTTTTTCTGTTTACTGCTTTATTTTAGTAATTTTTCCAGTGATCATTTCAGGCTACAAAAACCTTAACATTTACATAACACCTTATTTCGGTTAGTCAGAAAAAAATTCAATTACTTCAGTTAACTTGCAGCAGAGAAATAAACTTTTTGGAAAATGAACTTTCTGTAGAACTACTTATCGATTTTGCGACATACCTTTGTATGTATTTGGATTATCGTCAGGAGAAGAGAGACGATTACGATATAGCTTGGTACAAGCACTTGGTGAAATTAATTGTTTCGCAAAAGAATTTCTACCGAATATCCTTAGTTAGCTTAAAAATAGTGCATAAGGTAACACAAATCAGCGTAAGATTCCAGCCGCGCAAACATACTTTAAGGAAAGAGAAAAAAGCAGACTGATGAGTTATATGAATAAGGACAATAAAAATTAACTAACGAAAATCTCATCAAAGTATACCGGAGATATTGAACACGTAGATCAGAAATTTTACTAAAAAAAATATGAACTGGTTCCAAAACGATCTGACATAGTCCCAACATTAATTCTAACTAGTCCGATTAATCCGAAAATGGTTCTGAAATAGTATGTAAACAAATCCCAAAATAAAAACTAATTAAATCCGAAATAAACCCAGCTAGTCTAAAATCGGCCGGACAAGTCTTGAACAGGATCAAAAGAGACTGAAATGATTCTGACATAGAACTGAATACATTCTAAAATTATCCTTTGTAGCTTTATTCAACCCAAAAACAAGCACAAATATAAAACAATCAAGAATGTTGGAAAACAAAATTGACCACTGTGAACTGTTCGTGTTTCTTCGATCAGCTGATCGTGACGTCACGGAAGCCAAATTGTTACGATATAAATTCTAATTTCATGCTATCCAAAAATTACAGTACCTAAAACTTGACTGATGATACATCGAATCCAAACCTTTCGTACGTTTCCCATATGCTGAAAATCGTTAAATTTTGGCAAAATTTTAGACGCAGTAATTATCATAATATTATCAGTTGTCAAAAGTTTGAAATGTACACATTGCGTAGGATGCAGTTACGAATTTTTTGTTGGGTTAACGAAAATTCTAATCTTCGCAAGAGCTAAGATGCTTACACATCGAAAATCCATTAGATCCTCAATTGAAAAGCAAGACAACAAAATAAACTTATGTTTATGTTCAAGACTTGTAAACTGGCCAGGAAAAGTAGAAACTGAAAAAAATTTTGTTCTCAGTAATAATACACTAAAATCAAAATGCATTGATGTTCATAACAGGCCCTTTCCATTTCAAAATGCCCGGTCGTTTCGGGTCATAGTTATAGATTTTAACGAAACTTTAATATGTTGTTTTTGGGTCAAATTAAAAAGACACGTTTTTTTTTGTGCCCCAAAAAAATTTTTTTTTGTGAATTTTTCGCCATTTAATTTTATTTTTTAAACATGCATAACATCGACAAATATCAACCGATTTAAGTAATTTTCTTTTTGAAATGTTTGTAACTATCTAAATATTGCAAACAATTTTCAAAACTATTTTTTTCAAAACGCTTTTTTTTTTTAAATTTTACAAAAAAAATAGACAGTTGAAAATTTAATCAGGAGAACTGCTAAGTAGAAATTTGTTTTTTTTTTGAAGTTATGGTTTTTTGTACAAATTCATTACCCGATACGACCGAGCGTTTTGAAATGGAAAGGGCCAACAACAAATATACGTATGTAAAACAAAATAGTTTTTTTTGTGTGTTTTTTTTTTTTATTTCTTACCATAAAATTTACTAAATCTTGACGTACATTTTCTTTTTTTAATCCTTAACCTGCAAGGAGCAAACAAATAGTTTGTTTTGTTATTTTTTGTTTTCTTTTCTTCTTTTTAGTGTTTTTTCGGTTTTCATTTGTTAAATGTTTTTAGTACAATCAACCTTAAGAAATACATTTGTTTTAGTTTAAAGTTAATTTTGTGTTGCTGTAATTACTTAGTTTATAAAAAAAAGAATTGTAGTTGTATGAGAAGACATGCCTACATACACATGTACAAGACTTAGCGAGTTCAAGTAGCTTGTACGAATGAGAGAAAAGTAAAATTTAGCTCTTTGTAGCTCGCAAACTTCAGTCATAGAGTTTTGGCACAAGCAAACAATTTCCTAAATTCGTCTAAATTTTGTATATACATACATATATATTTTTTGTTTGTTTTTGAAATGAATTGTAACTTATAACAATATACAATTAATTACGATACGTAAAAGTATTACGTTATGTACCTTGCTAACTACGATACGGCGATTTCCTTTGTACATACTCGTATATAGTAATTACATGCTTTTTTTTTTGTCAATTTCACATCAATAAGAAAATTTGTATAACATACGTAATAAATATTTGATTCAATTTCGTTTTTAAATAATTTATGATTTTGTGTTTTCTAAGCATTTAATTTTATTGTTTTTTTTTTTTTTTATAGAGCTCTGAATAACATTAAAAGGATGTTAGTTCTTCGGTACGTGTGTTATTTGTGTTAATTAAAATTTGTTTTAAATAAATTTTGCAAACGAATTATTTTCTCTATCTTTTTTTTGTAGTTAGATCAGTCATTTGGGTTAAAAATATTTTAAGAAAAAGATTTGTACGAAGACATTTATTAGCAGCCTAAATTAATTAGTGGTGGTTGTAATTGTTGAAAGCGATTTGCGTTACTGCTATTACTGTTGTAAGTAATAGTTGCAAAGTTTCTAGAAACACATGCCTACATACATACATATATGTTTCATAGCACATGCATAAGTACATATGTATGTATGTATGTATGTATGTATAGCTTTTGTGACAGTGTTTGCCTCATGGAGATTGTCCGTTAAAAATTTAGTACAAAAGTCTGCACATTTGCTTAAAACCTGTTCAATTCATAACGTCCAACAACATTTATTACAATATAATAATTTGTTTTAACAATAACTTTTATAAATTTCAAGATCTCATCTTAAAATAAAATGTTTGCTTTTTGAAAGTGTAGAAAACATTTTTTTGTTTTTAATTCATTTTGTTTTTTTGCATTCTTTTGGTCATTTTATGATTTTTTGCTTGTTTTGATAAGTTATTGTGTAATTTTGAGTCCAGCCCAAGAAAAATTTACATTTTTTATATACGTTTGTGTGCTGTACAGCCGGTGGCGGCACAATTATATCCCATTCCTTGCTATGCATATTCTTTTCGAATTCATTTTCAATTGTTCTTGTCTTTCCAAAGCAACTTATGGCGGAGGATTTAATTTAGTTTAACGATTAAAGGCTTTGTCCGCGTGGTAAAATATGTCCAATAATCTCTTACTTCTGATATATGTATGTACGTATAAGAAACGTTTGACTGTTACAAATTCCTTTTCAGTTCGTCTTTTCAAAGTAAAATAAATTCACTTGCTTTTTATTCACTCAAAGCGAATAACATTTCATAAATTGTAAGTTATTTTTTATCCGTGTGTTTTCATTATTCCGAAAAAACTTTCTTAGCTGGCAATTTTTAGCAACTCGGCAGATTAGAATATCTCACCGCATCTCTCATCAATCGATTTTCTTTACCATCTTTATTTGGACTTTGTTTTATCATTAGTTTTTTCCGTCCACCTTTTATCCCATTTTCCATTAATTGTTCTTCCTTTTTGAACGTTTTTTGTCCTACTTTATTTCTGCATGCAATATTCCATTTCATTTTCACCAATTGTCATCGCACATGGAGGCTGGACCGGCTGCGGCTTCAATAATCCTGAGAATAACCGCTTAAATGCCAAATGCTATTTAACACTTTTCTTCACACTCAAACTATGCTGTTTGCTTTTGACATCTGCCAGCGTGTGTACACCTTGTTCCTCGAATTTTTTCCATTGTGAGTAGTTTATTTGCATGTAGGTGACCAATTGAGGCATGTCGATGAAGCCTGAAAGCAAAAAAATATGTGTGATATTATTTGAAATAGGCTTATTTATCAAAACAAATTCATACAACGCCTCTTAAACAAATTCATAATACCTATTGACTTGATTTCAGTAAGCTTTTTAAAGAAATCAACAACAAATTCAATTGGTGCTCCACTGACCAAAAATGAAGGTATTTAGGTTTTTCAACCTCATGACATTTTGGTTTTCATTATAATTATAATAATTATGGGAAAAATGATCCCCTTGTCTTAAAATTTTTGGACCCATATTTCTTAACTTTTCACCTTTGACACACCAAATGAGGAAAATACGCTCACTACTACTCGAGATTTGTATTAAAAAAATACATTAAATAAATAACTTTCAAAAGTTGATTATTTTATCCCGTAGCAAAGCTTTTGAAATTTTTATTAGTGATATTTGAGGCGCTCAGCGCCAAAACGGCCTAACCCTCATTTTCAAAAAAAATCAAACTGACTATGTTGTTCTAACCGGAACCTTTTGAAATGAATACTAAAAAAAACTCCCTATTGCATAGTATATCACTAGGTTTTACTTCCTGCTGAAAACTGTTTTTCCTCTATGCAAAGTTCCAAAAAATGTGGATGCCATAATGGCCTAAGCCGCTTAGGCCAAATCGAATCCTAAAAATAAAAAATATGTGCGGGTTAGACCAAAAACGCATGTTACGTTTTAGTCAAGAGTATATTCGAAAAATAAATTAAGTTAGCCATGGGTGTTCTAAGTTTTGAATGAATATTGAAGTGCGTTATTAGTCAAGGCGAATTTATACCAGGTGGTGGCAGCACAGTTTTTGTTGTTTTCGTCTCACGGCATCATATGTCAAATTGGTGTGTTTTTTGGGCAGTTCAAGCCGAAAAAGCTAAAACATTGTACATGTTTGTTTTGTTTTTGCCCTACTGACACCACCTGGTATAAATACGCCTTGTTATAAGTTTTTTTAATTGAAAATATATTAGCAAGAAAAAAATAGTACGTAAATAAACATATCTGATGCTGACTCGATGAGTTTACAAGACTTCGAAAATTCTGGATCGGAGTACAAATTTTTAGTATCTTGACACTCATTCCTACCATGCGATCAAGATTTTGGTCTCATTGAAAAGGAATACAAATATTATAAGGACATTTTTACGCCTGATTTTTACGCCTGGGATCGTGTCACAGCAAAAAAAAAGGGAACCATTTCACTTGGTAATGATGACGGCAGATGATATTAAAAGCATATCCTTAATCGAGAAACTAGTGACAAACAGAAAAATCTCCGCAGACAAGACTTCAAAAGTTGAATGGCTTAAGATTCAATGGCTTCGATTCCAAAATGTGAAGTCATTTATAATTCAATACAAATATTCAAATAACATAGATGTTTTATTTCAAGAAGTTCATATTTCAAAGAGGAATTCCAGCATGTTCGTAGATTCGGAATTGGAACCGCTTTTTCCTGGAGGAAGATTCATTGAAGCTGCAAAGTTTAAGGATTTACAGGAACTCAAAGAGTTCATACCTCCTATAAAGCATGCATTTTATAATAATTGAAAAACAAATTTGAGAGCCGAAGACGAAGATATTCAGGAAGAAGACGAATAGTTATTATTATTAATTTGTATTATTTAAAACGGTAAAAATTATTTTTATTATATATCTGAAGAAATTTTGTATGTTTTAATGGAGCCAAAATGGCCTAACCCTCAGTTACTATTAATATAGTTTTTTTGAAATGGATTCCAAAATGGCCTAAGCCACTTTAATTTTTGTATTAACTGTTTAAAACAGTCTTTATGTAAGTTAATTAACACCTAATGATTAACCTAAAACAAAAATTACAACTAATATTTATTTACAATTAATAAAAAAAAAAAAATATTTTAAAAACTTATTTTCTTTTAACTTCGTTTTTCTCAGAACCATTTTTTCGGGCTTAGCCCGTTTTGGCGCTGAGCGCCTCATTTATAGTCTGTATTTGACAAACAAAATGAATAATCGCAGATAAGGATACGTTTCTTACTTTTCAAGATATCGGTAAACTACAGAACCAAAAACCTATTATAAAAGTACTTCCGTTGTAATTATCAGCAAGATATTTTTCGGTTTGCAAAGACTTTTATTTTGGCGCTTATATCATAGTTCACAGCTCTCAAAACAAAAACGAAATATTTATATAACATGTCACTTAAGAAATAAAAAAAAATGTTTCTGCTATAAAAATTTCTTCAATTTTCTTCTACATACATATATAAATTGCTTCAATTTTCTTTTATAAAAATTTAAATCCGTCTAAAGCTCTCATCAAAAAATGCTCATTTATTTATTTCTTCAAGAAAATTTACAGAAACGGGAAAGTACTTTAACATTTTTTCTTGTGGGTTTTCTTAAGAGCTTTATTCTAAGCTGATACAATAATTAATGAGATAAACGAAAACGTATGTCTTAATAAGCGGGACTTGTCCATTACCATTTTGAAATGTTCTGCACATTTTCGGTACTTTTAGCGTAGTTTTTTTAAGGTTTTTCGGGTACATTTTCGCTCATCTTTTTGATTCGTTTTCGTACTTTTTTGGTATATTTTTAGTACTCTAACAGTACATTTTTGTAACTTTTCGGTGCATTTTCGATTAACATTAAAAAATTCCTAAATTATTCTACATAGAAATGATTCCGCTCAAGTTTTTCTATAAGGACACCTCATAACTATTATGAGCCTTTTATAATGCATGTACGACTACATGGTAAGTCTCGAAATAATATATATGTATATATTACTCAAAAAATCTATATACGAGTAGTACTTTAAAATATATTGTAACTGAAAAATGTTATCTGAAGCTATTTGAAATATGGTATCACATCTACTCTGTTAAAGGATATTTAGTTAAGTGTTCAAATAAATGAAAATTGGAGTCTTGGATTTACGGATCCGCGAAAAAAGATCTCATTATATTTCCCTGAATTGTTATATTTAAGAAACTTCGTATTCAAACAAGTGACACTTACTATCCCACGCATGCATCATATCCTGTATAATGTACTCAATGAAACCGATCTGACTCTTCGGTATGCTGCATGTATTTCTATCAAACATTGGCATAACAATCGGCAAAGCTTTCGCCTTTTCTTCATCCGTTTGTGTGAAGTACTCCTCGGCAATGCGCCGCGCCCATTCAATACAGTAAGATGGCTGACGCGACGGATTACTCACATCAGCCACTTTGATCATCATGCGTCGTATGAGAATGGAACTTTCCTCTTCCGATTGTACGATCTGGAAGAAGAAATTATGTACATATGTATTGATATGAGCGAAAATGTGAAGAAACTAAAAATCAAAAACTCACATCCTTGGGTTCCTCATCTGAACCAAAAATGCTAACAAATTTGGCCAAATGTTCGAAATGCCGTGTCATTTCTGTAGCTAAAATCATGTCAATCACAACGCTGCGTACCGATTTGTAGCTCTCAGTGTCTAAATTCTTGAAAATGTTGACTTTGTCATCGCCTAAATGAGAGTGAAAAGATGTGTTTTTACATAAGTTTGAAAATTGATGAATATTTTAGATTTTTGGTACTCACTTAGTGTAAGCCTAAAGGTAATTGAAGCATGATGCGACTCCAGGACACACAGATCGTTATAGAGTAGCGCCAGCGCATTGCGTGAATTGCAAAGAAATGCTGAAGAGCGACCCGGATGATCGACATCGTGTGCCGCAGCAGCAATCAACGCAATGGCCTCATCGGTGTGTTCCATGCCCATATCCTTGGCAGCTAGTTGTGTAAGAAAACATCCAGTGGCCTAAAGCAATGAAAATTCAATTCAAATGTTCATGTATGTACGAATATGTGTTTAGTAATTTATGTAATCCACCTGCATGACATCGGCGGCATGAGTGCTGTTGTGATATGAATTATTCGCATGATAATTGGCCTCAATTACGGCCAGCCAACCTTTGCAGACATTCTCCTCGATATTGAGCGCTGCGAACACATTGAAGCGACGGAACATTTCCATGCCCAAATAGAGGAGTGGACGCTTTTCGGTGATTTCTTCAAGTTTGAAAATATCAAATTCCCAACTAAGAGATTCTTCAAGCAATTCCATTATATGCGGTGTTGCCTAATGAGAGTTGGATGATTGTTAGAAAACGTGAACCATTTTTTTTTTTAAATTACATTTTCCTCTCTGGATTACCTTCATTTTGGCGGGCATACAAGTAGATTGACGGCCGGCCACACGTATGATGGAGTCATTTGAGCTGCGGCGTGAAGAATATAGACTCGGACCCTAGACAAAACGAAACATTTCGCATAAGTACTCAAAGCAAAATCTCCATTGAACAAATAAAGGAAGGCATAAAGTTCTGTTGAGAACTTGTAACTCACCGTTAACAGCGCACCAATTAAATCCGTAGCTATCGGATCATCCGTGCGCATCTCCTTCATTTGCGGACTATAAAGTCCTTCACGCTTCAAAAACTCCATAACCTTATCAATTAGCCGTGCCTCGTCCTGCGAACAATTCTCCTGTACTTGGGAGAGTAAATTGATTATCTAAATAGCGAGCGTAGTTGTTTGATGATATTGGTTGATTGGTTGATTGGTTGGTTTATTGATTGTTTGGTTGATTCAGTGGAGCATTTAACGACAAAACGAAACCAAAGGAAAACAAAATGTACGAACGAACGAACGAACGAGCGAGCGAGCGAGCAGCGGTAAATACGTGTTTTTTGTTCATATGTTATGAATATTGGTTTGTTTGATTTGTATTATTATTTTTTTTTCAACATAAAAACAAGAGAAACACATAAAACGAAAAAAGAGAGAAAAAAGAGAAAAACAAAGTTGTATAGTGCTTTAGATTTCAACAATTGGCAAACGTACATATGTATGTATGTACATATTTTTTAGTTAGTTAGCTACATACATATTTATTTAGTTAGTTCATCCCAAGCAATAAAATGTTTTAAATAAATAGCGCAAATATTAGCGAACTGAGAAAACTTGTAAACAATTACAATGTCATATTAAAAGCTTTTGATTATTTAGTTTCAATTTGGAAAAGCCAATTTCTCTCAGTGCATGAGAGTGGGGTAAAGTTACTTTGTGTGTCTGTGTTGGTACCGTTCGATTAGTGTAGATGCCTAGTATTAAAATTCCACAGCCACATTGGGATATGTATCAAGCTAAAGCATTTTTTTTTATTATCTATAATATAGTAGATGAAAACTTTAATAAGCACCACCCATCAGGGATGCATTTACTAGATGTCATCATTTCCCATTTTAAAGATTAAATAAGAAGCACTACTTCTTCTGCTTGATGCATTTCCGAATACAAGGTGGTAGTAGGAGCACAATTCAAAAATTTGTATCACTAATGAGCAATATGACTGCAGTTGTACCTATAACGCCATTTTCTATGAATTAGATTTGGAACCTACTCAAACATTAAATTTGCATACCAATCACTTTTTGAAATATAAAAAAAAAATTGTTTAAATGTGGCTGCCGTTGTTGTTATAGTAGCGTTAACTAGAACCCTGTTCAAGTCAAACGAATCCCTCCGCCATTGTGGTAAAGATCGACAATGGACGGTCTAAAGGAAGCAGTGCGTTTGATGGTGCAAGTGAAAGGCTTTCTGGTGTAGTGTGAGGCAGACCCAGAATAATAATTAATTATTGGTATATATTATAGGCAAGTCATAACTATTATCTTAAGAGTTTCATTTTCTTATGTACATACATACATGTGTACATAGATATAACATGATGAAAGTCTTTCTATAATTATTAGCAGCGAGATTTTTTTAAATATGTACAAATCTTTATTTTGAGACTTGCATATATTTAGTTTGGCATTTTTTACGTAAATTTTCGGCATTCTTTCGGTACAACACCTAATTCTTCGGAATTCTTTGGGTGTTAAGGTAAAATTTCGATACTCTTCTGTTAATTTTAGTTACTTTTTAGGTATAATTTTTATATTTCTAAGCCTGCCTTCAGTACATTTTGAAACCTTTTTTGGTACACTTTTTTCCTATTTCGGCACATCTTAGTTACAATCTATGAGGTACTTATTGGCTCGGTCATAAATTGTATCGAACTGGCCCTGAAATAAATTCGAAATATTTCCGAATACGTCTGGTTTCGCAAAAAATATTAAACTATTCTCGATCTAATCTTGAACGGGTACCGAAAAGTTCTAAAAATCCCGAATTAATACCAAAATGTTCCCACCGAAATACGAGTAGACTTAAATTTTTTATATTTCATTACCATTACGGAAAAACATTTATAATATAAATCTCAAAATAAAAGTCTTTAATCGGCAAGCGAAGATATAAGAAACTCCTTCTAGCGGCAGAGAGAGATAATACAGTTTCTCTAATCCCATGTCATAGTTCAGTGACTATAGTTGAGAAGCTTTTGAATGGCTAACATTTCTACATAAGTGTAACGTGTGTCTGTTGTGTGCGTGTTTGCATGTATGTTTGTTTGTATTAGTAATTTAAAGCCCATCCATCAGTCAGTTTTAGTAACCATTTGCAGTTTCATTTTAAATGAAAATAGTTTCAATATTAAAGACAACTCATTTACCTTAACAAAAAGTAAGCGTAAATGTATGGTTAAAGTGCAAATTACGGAACACATTTGTAGAACAAAAAAAAAACAAAGCATTGAAATTTTTGCACGCAAACGCACACACACACACACATACACACATATTTAACTTGTATGGAGGCAGTCGAGTGGATGGCATTTCAATAAGACAACACACAATATCTGTATCTACAACTTGGTTTAGTACTACTTATACTACTCCACTTATTTGCCTTGCCAAGCTGTTTTTATATTTGATTTTTGTTATTTCATTTCGCTATGTATTTGTTTTTGTTTTTGTTGTTAGTAATAAATCCTACTTTTGTAATTGGCGCCTCCAGTGGTAGCGATGTCAACTTAGCCAGACTGGTACGCCGCAGGCCATCGGATGCCACCGAACGCACATCGACACTGCCACGGCGTATGGAGTGCTGCGAGCCACGTGGCGCTTCTCTGGCTGTTGGTAGCGTGGCGACGAAGTCACCATGTGATCCAGGTACATCGAGATTAAAGACATAGTGTGTCGGTGTTCTGTGGAAATGTAAAGGAAATAATAACGCATGATTTTTTTTGAAATTGCTTATTTAAATGCTCCATTACATTTATGTAGAAATTTTTTATAGATGTCATTATATACTCGTAAGTAAACTAAACAAGCTTCAAGTATATAAAATATCACAGGAAGAGTAAATAATTCTCGTTAGCACTTTACTCACCTGCCTATACATGCAACTTGTATGACACGAATATGCATTGAGACATCTTCTTGCCCCTTACGCCGCACCGTCAATATCTCATCGAATTCTTTGTTCTTGCGGCTTTGCATCATAAACGTTGAGACATCAGTTATAAAAATATCCGTCAATGGTTTGCTAATTATTTCATCCTAAGTTAAAAGAAAAAAAAACATTTATTTTATCAGAAGTAAATTTATGCGAAAAAAGCGTGTCATAAAATATATTTGTCATTTGACTATCATTCAAAAAATTGCGGAGAAACTCCAAGTATCTAACTGGTAAATAATTATAAAAAAATTCAATTCGTCTTAATACGAGGGCTGGTCAATAAGTCCGTGACTCTTAGAATTTCTTGCCTCTTTACTAAAATGGCAACACTGCTACTATCAACAGGCATCTGTCAGTTAACTCCTGTCAAAATTTAAACAAACTGCGGCATTTAGTTTGTGTTTGACAGCCATTCAAAGCAGACTACAGCGTGATTTGAGGAGAAAATGGAAAAAAAGGAAATTCCTATGCTCTTTTAGCATTATTTTTTGAGGAAAAAGACTATCACTCAAACCAAAGTTAAGCTTGATTAATACCATGGGGACTCTTGACTATCAATTTCAATGGAAAAAAAGCGGTTTAATGAATTTTGTTGTGGTGAGGTCTCAGCACCCGAAACAGTTGGAAAAATTCATGATATGGTGTTGGCCGATCGGAGATTGAAAGTGCGAGAGATTGTGGAAGCCCTAGGCATCTCATATGGCTTTGTGGTTTCAATTTTAAATGATCACTTGGGTATGAGAAATCTTTCCGCAAGATGGGTGCCGCGTTTGCTGACAATCGACCACAAACGCAATCGTGTGACAATTTCGCAGGAGTGTTTGGCGTTGTTCAACCGCAATATGGAGGAGTTTTTGCGCCGTTTCGTAAGCGTTGACGAAACATGGATCCACTACAACACACCAGAAAATAAACAGCAGTCAAAACAGTGGGTTTCTCGGGGTGAATCGGCTCCAAAGAAGGCCAAGGTGTGTTGGTCCGCCAATAAAGTCATGGCGTTCGTTTTTTGAGATGCACGCGGTTAAATCCACATTGACTATCTGCAAAAGGGTAAAACAATCAATGGCGAATATTATGCCAACTTATTGGGTCGATTTAACGAAGACTTGAAAAAAAGACGGCATTTGTTCAAAAAAAAAGTTTATTTTCACCAGGACAATGCAAGGGTGTAGTTTCCATGGCAAAAATTTATGAATTTGGATACGAATTACTCCTTCATCCGCCCTATCCTCCGGATTTAGCCCAGTGACTATTTCTTATTTCCAAATCTGCAGAAATGACACGGCGGAAAGAGATTTGACTCCAACCTTGAAATCATCTCACAAACAAATGCCTATTTTGATGCCCTCGACAAATCTTATTTTTTTGAAGGGTTAAAAAAATTGGAGAAACGTTGGACAAAGTGTACAGAACTCAAAGGAGACTATGTTGAAAAATAAAATATTTGTTTATCCAAAAACTTGTGTTTCATTCAAAAAGTCACGGACTTATTAAAGCGCTCTCGTAGACCAAACATTTTTTTTTCTAATGCTTAACTCCACTCGAATAAACTTGTTCGTCAAAACACATAAAAACCAATTTATTTAATGTAATAAAAAATTAGCAAAAATTTAAGAAAATTTCGAACTTTTTACAATAAATATTAAAAATTTTTCTGAGTACGCCGATATGAAGCTCGTTAAAATTTAGTACAATAAAGTGCAAGTTTCAAATGGCTACAAATTACCGTTGATTTAAAAAATAATAATTTTACCGGTAATTTCTTCTCTATAACTAATTTTTTATGGGGAAGAAATTGCGAAAGTTCGTCAGTAGAAGTTGGTAGTTGAACAGTAGTTTATATTTTCTTGGTTAAGGATTTATTTTATCATATGAAATTGCACTTAAAAAGTTTCGATTTGAATGTTCAATATCTCAGAACAAAATGAATCCTTTGCTCGTACATCGTGATCCGATCTAATATATAGTCAAATGTCAATCAGAACAAAATTGACTTCTTCATTGGCCATATAATTTTCTACTGAAAAACGCGAAAATAATAACTTAAATTCTTTTAAAGTTCTTGTTAGAATGGCTTGAAAGCAAAAACTGCAATCTCTACTGAGAGATTATTACCATAAGTGGGTGTGCGGTTGTTTTAAAGTGTTATTGGTGGATTACCGCCACTAATAACCTAATTAATACTCTGATAGTACTAAGTGATGCGAATAAATATTTCAATTTTAACTTACCAGACGCATGTTGAGCAAACGTTCGGCAGCTCGATTAGCATACTGAATGCGCAGGTGGTTGTCTGTGATGAGGATGACTTCTTTGAGCCGATGCAGCGCAGTGTAGAGGGCCTGTGGAAAATTATGTAATTAAAATTTCTCTACGTTAAGTTATAAATGAGCTTCACATTTTTGATGTAAGTTTTAAATGATAATCTTAAATTTTCAAGTATACAAGTATTTGCAGTTGAATTTTTTCTTTATAAATTCTTATCACTCTGGTTTCTACTCACTTGCTGTGTTGACATGACATTGTGTGGCCGCACGATTGAATGCAGGATTTGCTTCAATTCAATGCTGCACATTGAAAGATTTGTGGTCTCGGGAATGCACTGTTTGTTCACAACCGCAGCCGCAGCCATTCAGTTATTTGCAAGTATTTGTTTTTGTATTTGCATTTCCATTTAAGTGTGTGTGTGTGTGTTTTCATGTGAATTGAAGTTCGTGGTTACAATCACATGTGGGCGGGCCAACAGCGTATTATGAACGTTATTAAGCAATACAAAGGAGCATAAAAGGAAAATATAAGAGAAAAGAGGTTAATTAGCTTTATACGTATATCTACATGCATATATTTTTATGTATGTATGAATGTATATGTAAAATGTCAGCAGCAATAAACGTTTATTCGATTGCAGTGAAAGTATAGTATTTACAACCACAACATATTGTTCATTGACTTTCTGACTTACCCTATTAACGCCAGCGTCTAATAGTGCGATTAGGACATCATCCTTCTCAAAGAAACTGCAAGTAAATAGGACAAAGCAAGAATGTCAATTTAATTCAGCATTTGCACAAAAGTTGTAGATTTTCTAAAGCACAATAGCCAAATAAATTGTATTTTATCTCCGAGTATCACAAATATAAATTATTTGTTTACTAATATAAAGTATTTGATAAAAAAGTTTCCATTAAACCATTTTGAAAACTCTTGCAAAAGCTAAAATGAAATGCTAAAGTCTGAGCATGCAAAATGATTGTTGAATATATAATTTGATAAAATATTTTAGCACGTTTTGTTAATTGTTTAGTATAGTACTGATGAAAAAAACGAAAATCGTAAAAGAAATCACATACACACGAATTCACTAAATCGATATGATTGACTTAAATAAATATAACAAAATATAATTTAAAAAATAATATATTCTGGACAATTTTGACAAGCTATAATAAATATAAAATCAAAAAAGCTTATTCACCACCTACATACATAACTTCATTTAATAATATTGAAAATATTTTATTGAAATTTTCGTATAAACATTTTTAGAGCTTTTGCGTATTATTTATGCTGTGACGCATTTTCTAACTACTTACTTGTGTCAAATAAGCGTTAAAAAGGACTCACAGGAAAAAATCTGCTGACAAAGTATTTTATTTCTATCCACATAACCTCTTAATTTAACTTTCATGTAGTATAAAGGATGTTGGATTCACTATTCTACTACAACAAATACAATGTCAAATAAGCTTTGTACAACTTCCTGTCAAAGTCAAATTGGCTGCTTTACAATCTCGCCAACAATTGAAGTGAATGTCCGCTTGTACTTAGTTTTCTGTTCGATACAAGGTTTGAACGAAATTAAATTCGATGCTCTGATGCACAATTTAACTGAACGTATGAGTGGTAGAGAATATGTAGTAGAAGGTCAATGTGAATGGGACAAGTGGAACGGAAGTCAGTTGAGAAGTAAGAAAAAAAAAACATCTACAAACATACAGTTAATGTTTAGAATTGAAATACTCTTTCGAGGAGGCAGCTACTCAGTTATAAGGATTTAATTAAAGCCGTTGTTTAGAACGTTGGCAAATTGACATCTAAAGAGATGGGTGATTTTGGGGTAAGCTAACATTTAATAGGAAGTAGGAAAAACATTAATGGCGGTAAAGAAGGGAAGACGAAGGGAAGACGAAGGCAGTGGTTACAGAAAAACAAAAAAAATAATTCTAAAAACAAAATCCATTTTAGAATATGACAGAAGCGCTTGCTGTATTTTCGTCGATATCAAAAGTAGTACAAAGGTAAATATTTTTTTTTAAGAAAATAAAGTGCATTAAAATTTATTAATATGCTGGTACGACTTGAGGACTAAAAGCGGTCAACTAGAATTTTTAGATAAAACATTTTTTTTTTAAAGAACCGTGGAATGACAAAAGTAAACAAAAAAAGCTAAATTCGGACAAAACCGATTTTTATAAATCCTCGCAATGTATTTTTGCATGGGCGGTGCCCATAATTTCGTAAAAACCCCGTTTCTTTGTTTCAAATCGCAACTTGTAGTAAACTTTACTAAATTTCTTTAAATAAATGCTAAAAGAGCGTTATATGGAAGTTGGGGGTGGTTATGGTCCGATTTTAAAAATTATTAACAGCAATGCTAATGGTATCAAGGACAATATGTTCACAAAATTTTGTGACGATACCATACACCGTTATTGAGATACGTACAGACTTTCTTCTGATTTTCCGACATGGTGGAAATTTGATATACTTATGTTGGAACGATTTTCTGTCATCCCTTGTCAAATTTGGTTTTGTGACATACCGGTTTCGGCGTTTTTTAACGATGATTACACCGATATTTAGGAAAATACGTCTGCCAAATTTTGTGACGACCCCTAACGCTGTTATTGAAATACAGAAAATTTTCATAAGTAGGCGTGGCGACGCCTATTTTTCAAAATTTCATAAGTACCTAATTTCTTATTCCATAATGGTTCCAAATACCGGATTTCACTCCATTTGCTTTAATAGATTCCGAAAAACCAAAGTTTTTGTATTTTCAAAACTTCCGTTATAAGGGAGGTGGGCGTGGTTAATAACCGATCTTGACCATTTTCAATACCAACCTACCCTGTCCAAAGAGCAATCTATAAATCAAATCAGATATCTCAATTTTAACTCAACATATTGTAACCACAAACAGACGGACGGACGGACCGATAGTCAGGGCTAAATCGATTCCTCTTTTCATTCTGATCTTTTTAGTATATATATATATGTCTATATCTATCTCGATTATTTTTTGCTGTTACAAACATCCGTTATGCGAACAATGTTATAATACCCTTGTGTACAAGTATGCTCGGGTATACAAACATAAACCTGGGACGATTTATTTGTTTTAAGGTTCGTGCGAGTGCACGCGACCTTGAGGTTGCTGCCTCTGGCTCGGATTGAGACAATACTTTTATCCTGCTTCCCAGAGAAGTTTCAGTGTCAAAGTTAATTATCAAGAAATTATTTGTGAATTAAAAGCTGAAGCAAATGAATGCCAATTTTTTTGCAGGAACTCTTTAACTACATACACACAAACATACATATAGTGTCACTTTTCTCTTAGAAAGTGTTTTCGCTTTCGATTATTGCGCACTTTAGCATCAAGGAAAGCGAAGCCTAAGTGAGCCAAATAAGCGAGCAAACGGATTGCTTTATTAATTAAGTTGGCGCTTAAGTGAGCAATGTGATCCCCTCTCTAAACGTGGCTTTAATTATATTTATTGCTTTTTTTATTGCCGCTCCTTGCCAACTGGCTGTGTATGATTTACTTTGAGTTAATAAAAAAGTTTTAATTAAAAGTGATATCTCTTCTTGATGTTAGTTGTGTTTTCATATTTATGTAAGTGCACCCTTATACCGATATGAATAAATACTCGTTTATGTATGTATGTATGTATGTATGTATATCGCGTTACATGAAGGTATTTATGTATGTTACTGCGTTCAAAGTAACAACTCACAAACTCTAAGCAAATGAAAACTTTTAATTTGCTAAGCGACTTCGTGGAAAACATCTTGTTTTTCCGCTACTTGAGTTCAATTTCAAAACCTGAGAAACTTTACATGTGTTGCGCGGAACAAAGTTAAGCATAGAGTTGCTGCTCTCTGCGTATTTTTAAAGAATCCCAGTAATAACAGCTCCGGTCACTTTACCTAGTATCGTTACAGTCATGCGTGTCAATTAATAGGTCACCCAACGCTTCGTATTACAATCCCATTTCTAAGAGCTCAGTTATAAATGTGCAAAGTTTTTTGGACACGTGTAACTTTCTATCACCTTCGTAGATACATACATGCTTGACCGCTTACTCATTTTTCAAAAATTGAACATACATATGAAATAAACGGGTATTAAAAAAAAAAATTAAGATGACATATCTCTACGACCAATGGGACAATAAATGAAACAAAATTCATGATACGCGAATTCATATGTGTTTTAAAGAGATAGTTTAGATACATTTCGAAAGAAGAGCCCAGTCGAGCATTAATAACTGAAGATCACCAATATGTTTGAAATGGCCACTGCGTGCAAGAGAATTTAGATTGTTTGACTTAATATGATACGACTCCCACATATTGGAAACTTTTGACTATTCATTCCCCTTTATTTTATTTCTATTATATTTTAATGAAGCTACCGTTCATTCTTAAACAAAATCTAATAATAAAGGTTTAAAACTGTATGCTAAATTTATTATAATCTAACAAAGCTTTATCAAAGTTTCAGTACAAAAACTTTCAACGAAACAGAAATATTCTCCAATAATCATCGGACGGATACGACGCTCCATTTTCTGTCCTTGCTGAAATTCTCCCCTCTATAATAAATATATAATCGTATTTATAAACGAACACATGTATTAATACAAAAAAATAAACCCAAAATTGGTGGAATAATTCAGCACTTCTGCAGAAGCAGCTATTGTCACAAAAAAAAAACGTTTGGAATGCGAAGGAATTGTTTGAAAATTCAATTAATAACAATAATACTTTGGCGCTTAGCTCAGTGTTTGGCCCAGCTTCTGCCATCATTTGAGGTGTGCGCTTTTACATTATACCACAAATGAAGGGACCTACATTTTTGTGCCGAGGAGCTTTTTCATGGCAGAAATACCCTCGGAGGTTTGCCATTGCCTGCCGAGGGGTGACCGCTATTAGAAAAAACTTTTTCTATTATTAAGATTTTGCTTGCCCTGACTGAGATTCGAACCTCGAACTCACCGGCATATCAAGTTATTGCACGCACCGCTACCCACTCGACCACAGCGGCCACTGAAAATTCTTTAAGCCCATGAAAAAAGCTAAATTGGATTATTTAATTTATTTACTCACCTCTTTTTAACTACAGCAATTATTGTCGTAAAATGATGGCCCTTTGTATGACGAATGGATCTATAGAAACGAAACAAATTGAAAGTATTTAGCAATGGTGGCAAAATAATCAAAAGAAATTTCTGCTTCTGTCACAGCTCACAAGTCAAATTTAAAAGTTATTTGTAATGATTTATTCATATTAGGGCATTTATTTACTAGCACTGTACACTAGGGTGGTCCGAAAAAATCAGTATAATTTACCTTCCATCATATACACTGACAGAAACATTAATAGAAATGCGATATTTTAAATTCACATTTTTAAATTTATTCAAAATTTACAATAAATAATTCCACAAAAATTTATTTATATGTCCAACTTTTTAAAAAAATGTTGCAGAATATTTCTGAGTGCGTGGTTTTTAGCTCATAAAATTTTTCTTAGGTAAATTTCAAGGAGTGTTGCGTTTATTTGCCATATAAAAATACATTTTGTTCAAAATTTATGTGGAAGCAAATAATATTTTGCAAATAATATTTTGATAAATTTTCTCAAATTGATTTTTCGTTTAATAAATTTCCTTCATTTTTTAATGTAAATACAAATATTCACTCTCTAACATAAACCAGTTTGAAGACCGTTTTGAACAAAAAAAATTCAAAAAATTTTTATAAAACTTTTAAAAATTTTAAGATATATACATATTTATATTTTTTTTCTGAATGCAGTTTTATAGAAAATTTAATTTTAGTACAATAATCGCAAGTTTCACTAGGCTTAAATCACCGTTGAATTTTGAGAATTCCTTTTTTTCTGCTACAAGAAAAAATGGTAAAAAATTGTTCGACTTAAAATTTGCACCTTCTTTTAAAAAATTTGAATAAGCTATCAAAATATATACTAAAAAAAATTCAAGAAAACATTTTTTAAGTTCAAAATTTTGTGAAAGTTTGTTGATTTTCTTATAAAAAAAGTTTAGAAACTCGGCTTCTTATGGTTTCTGCTAGAAAACAGACAGCATTGCAGTAGAGAAATAAGAACAGTTCAATAAAAATGCAAATTTGTGAAAATGTATAATTTTCAAATACTTTGTGTGCAATGCCTTTCCTTGTGTGTGTACGTATGTAAGCATCCTTGGTACCTTTATCACCCACCTGGCAATATACTCAGCATCCAAATGCTTTGAGGAGCGTGCATCGATTATAATCAAATGATAAAAATCCTCACTAGTGCTGGATAAGGTCTCGAGAGCGCCCTCTTTTGTGCGCGCCAACGTCACATCGAGCTGCTGTCGATGACACGCCTCCGTTACCACTTCGCAGATATTATCCGACTTGTGGAAAACCAATAAAGCCTGTATATGCATGAAAGTAGAAAATAGTTAGCTCAAACACATATTTATAATTTAATTTAATTCTTAAATGATGGCAAAAGGTGGTGAAAAAAATATATTTTTTTACTTGCACTCACTCACCTTAAGTTGAGGATTCGGTGGTAATACGGTTGGAAATTTTACGTCCATGAGAGATCGCTTAAAAAAATGAAAAAAAAAAACAAATCAGAAAATTATTAGTTTATAAGAAGAACTTGACTGCGGGTTAATAATTGAAATTATAAACAGACACACACACAAATATTGACTTTATGACCTCTCGTTTACGACTTTAGTTTTACACCCATCCTTTGTCAAAGGAGTCAAAGGAGTAAAGCTAGAAAAGGAATATGAGTTCGAAGACATATGTCTGTATATGTACTTAACATATGTGTATGTATGTATGTATGTATGTATGTATGTACTGTGACTCTTTGTTTGGCAGCAAAATACCACACAAATTGAATTTGGTATCATCGTAAATCCATTTAGTGCTCAATGTTCATAGCTTAAGTTACGCATTAAAAATGCTTTTAGCTGTGCAAGTTGTAGAGAAACGTTGCATCAACGTGTGCTTGAGTGTTTTTGTAAATTTGTATGCTTGATTGTGCATGAAAAGGATGCCTCTAACGCCAGATTTTGCATAAATTATAGTATTTGTTGTCACACTGACGTTTTATATGAAGATAAATTATTAGTTCGTCCTGGTGTTTGTTGTGTCAGCGGGTGAAGCAAGGAGTAACATAATGTTGATTAATGTGTCAAAATTGCTTAGAGCTTTATGGCGAATTTAAAATTTTTAAAATCTACTGAAATCGAGTTTTTTTAAATTTCTCCAGCAACACCGTCGACAAAGGAAAAATCGCAAAAATCAGTGAGAGACTAAGGCGGCATGAAACTTAAATATTATAAAAGTAAATGGTTCACGAAGTATCATACTTATAAAATTTCTAAATACTCTAAGTAAAAAGGTTGAAATTTTGATAAACTATCATCATTTTAGTATTAAGTTTATAATTTGGGTGAACATAGCTTTTGTCAGAGAACGGCTTAGCGCTAGGAAAATTCATCTACTTCAAATTTAGTTAATAATTAATAAAAATAATTAATTTTTACTTCATTTCTCAAACAGTTGGAACCATCTTTGTAAATATTTTCTAAACTTAGCTAAAACTCAACTGTCTTCCCCCTATTCATTTATGTGCAAACCTTTTTCATATGACACTATTAAAGTAAACTCATTTTTTGTATTAATTTTTAAAATGGTAACAACTCTTCCAAAATAGAATATTTAAAAAAATTTCGAAGCTGTGCCATTAACTTTCATTTGACTGGTTAATTATATTTTAAAAGAACCTTGCTGAACTGGTTTATGAAAATGCACAAACCTCTTTTTTATAAAGCTTTTCAAGTCAATTTTCATTTTCGTAAATATTAATTGTATGTACAAGTAGTATACATATGCACAATAATTTTTTCTTCAAATAACATTTAAAATGCTTAATATATCAGCTGAGCTTTTCAGGATGAAGATATTAAATGAAATCTAAAAATTTTAATTACACAATTATTGCTTCCCATAAAGTTTGCTTATAAAATCTTTAGTAATTTTAATGGAATTAAGCAAATTACAATTTAGTAATAACTGCGTACCTCAGTAAATTCGAATTTTCGGCCAATGCAAATTTGTACTTTCTTTCTTTACTTATTACATTTAAATATTTTCTCTTTCATTGCAACACAAAAATGTTCTACACTCGTTACTCGCTGCTTTGCAATTTCCATTAGAAATGTCTATCTTTATTATGTTTTGTCTTATTAATTTATATTGCTATCACAGTCCCTTTTACTAAATATGTGTGTCGTATTTTCCATATCATGAAAATACACTCCAAAACTCATTAAAACAAATTAAATATATTTCCAACCTAATTGATGTGAAGCAGTCATATTTTAATCAAGGCTGCATACAAAGCCTTTCCCAATTAAATAAATATGCGCTCATGTTGATGAGTATATGATTTGAAATTTTCTGAAACTGCACGAAAATTTCAATTCTTCTTTTTGATTTAATTTTTTTCAGAATTACTCTTATGCTTTTTGTGTCTATTACTGAACGGCATTAAAATCAAATATATTTAAAATATATCGATTTTGCGTGATTTGCATTATTTTTAGCTTTAAATTTTTATGTGCGCAAAAATATAAGCGATATAATATCTAAATTTCGCAATGTTTACTTACGCTCTCATTTCTCATGAGTTGTGCCTTTAAAGGGTATGTCAAATGTTTGTGTGTCGTTAAAAATAAGAACGCTACATGAAGGAATGATCAAATATTTAAATTGATATAAATAGCTTTTCGCGACAAAGTCTTGCCTCATTAAATTTTTGCTTTATCTTGATGCTATTTTTAAAACAATAATAAATATGTGTGTATCAAATTGATATTTATTCATGAATACTACTACAATAAAACTACTAATTTGGCCAAAATTGCTTAGGCGGTTGATGCGCCAATTAAGTAAATGAGACTTTATTATTAATTACTGTTATCCGAGAGTACGAATTTAACTCAACTATGTAAATATCACTTTTAATCAAATTAATTTATAAAGAAACTGCTTTCAATGAGGAAGAATGTATGCTACAACAAATGTCTACCGCTGCCTATTTTTTACGTAATAATTGCTCAGACAGATTTATTTTGAGAGCAATGTCCAGGCTGTTATGGAGAGCATCAGTTACATTTTTTTATTTAAGTTTCAATTAGGATTTGTGCAGAAATAAATGATCATATATAAAAAGTAACACTCTTTCATTTATTTAAAATTAAAAAACAATTTTGGCAAACGAGTATTGGAGGAGCATATCTGAGCTCCTAATCGTATGATCAATTTTTATGCTCATAACATGACACACAACAACAACATACCACGGAGTTTGCAGAATTTAGATACTGTATTTAGATTGATTAATCGAAATATTTAGTATTATTTTATTAGCAACTCTCAATAAAGAATTCTATTCCAATGCGCCTACTTGCCTACATTTGACGAAAAATTGGTTTTTAAACAATAGCACAAAATAAAATATAATTAATAAATATACATATATATTAATAAATTACAGAAATCGTCATATTATCGGAATTATATGAATAGTTGGTAAACTGACACATTTTGAGTTTTGTCCCGTCAAAACGGCACGAATAGTCACCCTATTTAAAGTATTAATTCTTAATTCGATTTTTCGAATTTCAGACAAGCGTAAATAGTATTTGAATTATCATAGTCAAAAATAAATTAAGAAAATTTGGAAAATTGTTTTCGTGTTACCTTAATAATTTATTTGTCTAATTTTTCACATGGGAATCATATTGGGACTATCTTACAAATGATCAAAACTTGATTTATAATAATAAAGACTATTTTTCATATATTACTTTCTCCTAAATTACGGTGACAGTACTGCGTAACTAACTTGCAACCATAACAATAACTCAGTCAGAAAATATCAGTCGCTTAAATATTAAAGGCTAGAAGTATTAAAAACATATTAAAGTAATCACCATTCTCGTTTATGGGTTTATAAGATTAATAAAATATTGTCTGTTTGTGAGAAAAATATATGTTTATCACCAATTTAAAACGAAAAAGCAAAATTTTATAAGGCTAATCCGACAACAACAAATCGAACGGTGTGAATAAATCACTGTTTATTCCTTTTCACGTGTCCTTTAAACCAATTACCTAAGAAAAAGTCGCAAAGTTTGTGCGTTTAAATCGTAGTATTCGCCAGGTACGTATATTACACATTCAATCAAGAGACAATACAAATGCATTTACATTTAAAACTATTATTATTATTATTATTAAAAGCTAATATTACAATATAAAATTATAATTTAGCTGAGAAGCCATAGCATCACAGGCCTTAGGCTAATTTTAAAACTAAGAACACACTTACTGCTGAAGAAAATGGTATAATAGAGAAAAATGCTGTCGAATTAATGCTGTTATTTTTTGTAATAAATTTTTAATAAAATCTTGTTTTTCTTGAGTTTATTTCAATATTTAATATTATAAGCGGTGGACCTATATATCTTTATGTGTATTACCACTATTTTAAATATTTTGTTATTCGTAAGCATTTAAGTAGCATACAATTTGTTGAACCCATCACATAATTTAATCAAAATCCTGACAAAAGCTGCCACTGACAAATTTGGCGCTTAGGGAATATTTTAAGGTTTCAATTTTGATATCTTTAATGTGCATTTTCTATTAAGGCGTAATACTTTTACGACTTTGCTCAGATGTATGAAACGAATCAAGCACTCAATGGACACAGCCATGCTGATATTTAAGTACGTATATACTAGTGACTTTATTTGTATGAGTGCTTGTAAGTACCCTGCAGCAAAATAAAATGGTTCAGAACTCGCGGAGAACTAGCACACAATGGGACGGTATTGGTTCTCGCTCTATCTCAAATCAATGAATTCAATTGTCTTTTTTAACACAGAACATTTAAACCAGCTTCAAACTGGTAAAGTAAAGCCTTCTTGCAACCGGCAAGCACCTCGGGAAGGTGTAACGGCAGCGTAACAAGCGAAACGCAAGTTTTGGTTGGCGGTAGTTCGGAGACAATCATGAAGCTGATAGGGCAGATTTGTATAAAGACTGTGCAATTTTGTTGATTTCGTTCGAGTTTAATACAATTAAATTAAAATCCTTTCATATGTATGTATAATTTAAATGATCAACAGCATTTTACAAATGCTCTAAAAGTAGTGAAGCGCATAATTCTCCTTGACAAGAGCGCTGAATTTAGCATTCGCATGTCACTACGATTAGGCGCTTCTCTCACGATTCCTTCAATGCGCTTTAGATCTTTTGATGATGCCATTCAAGCCTATTTTAACTGTATTCTTACTGATTCGAAACGCCTTGCCCAGAATCATATTACAAACTTTAAATTATTTCGCGTCCATTTAATAAACAGTAAAATGCGTTGGAAAATCTACAATACTTTTAGGCAGGCACATTCATATACTCGAGTGTTCTTTTATGTAAAATTATACTTGGATATACATATACACTCACGCATATACAGAAATTCATATTTTGAACAATCAAATTTCACCTTTCGTATGCTTTTTATTCAGCAGACCGTGTAAACAACTTTTGGTTTCACTTTTTTGGTATATCCTTTCTCTTTCACGCACACTTTTATTTGACGGGACCGCGTCGTATTTCAATGCAACGGAATTATTAGAGGATTTTGTTATTCTCATTTTATATATCCTTTTATGTACAATTTAATGCCTTTGTAGATATAAACAAAGGGGATAACAAGATATTTATTTTATGTAGAAGGTGAGTAGCGATACAAAAGGTTATGCAAATAACTAAATAACTAAAAGACAAAGCCCAATGCTCTAAGGAAAGGAAAATGATGACTGAATGCTAAATGTATAGAAATATATACATATATATATACTTTAATTTGTTTTCACTTAGATAAAACAGATTTGAGCACTGCATGTGACTATAAAAAATTGACAAAAATGAAGCAGATCTGCCAAGCAACGTGCAGCAAATTAACTAGACTGCGTAACAGTAAAGAAATATGAATTGTGAACCTGGTTGAGTAATAAAGAACTGTAACTAATTATGTGTCAATAACAAATTTCGTGTAGATTGTGGCCTCAAGGTGTTCGCACCAACATTTTGTATTTTCGTTGACATTTCTTTTTCAAAACGTTAATAGAAATGATAAGTTGTTAAGTTGTACAATACAATTTAATCAATTTTAATAAAAATACTTTTGTAAAATGTTTATAATTTGGCAGTCGTTTTCTAAATTAGAGAAATTATGCCTTCCAATTTCGCAAATTTATCAAATAAACTAGTGAAGACGCCGATTAGAATGAGTGGACTTGAAATTTCAAGTTCCTTTCAGTGTAAACTGATTTTCGGTTGACAGATTTTGCATGGACGAAAACTTCGGTTTAGCCCGAAAGCCTGTTTAAGCCACGCAAACATGTTTTCGATGTCGGTCCAAACATGGTACAACTA
Organism: Philophylla caesio; assembly: GCA_963971545.1. Taxonomy (NCBI): domain Eukaryota; kingdom Metazoa; phylum Arthropoda; class Insecta; order Diptera; family Tephritidae; genus Philophylla; species Philophylla caesio. The sequence continues at coordinate 93,207,575 of OZ020606.1, read as the reverse complement.
AAAAAATTGTTTTCGTAATAAAACTCTAACAAAAATTGTGTTGTGATCAAAAACTTATGTATGTTTCGCAAGTATCATAATCATTGTTTTTGTCCAAGAATATTAACATTTCTGAGCTGTTTTTTTTTAAATACGAGTATTTATCTGAAAAAGGGATTAATAATAATAACTATTATTATTATTATTTGGCATTTACACTACATAGCTCAGTGTTTGGCCGAGCTTCTCCTACCATTTGTAGTGTGCGTCTTTACATTATACGACAAATGGAGGGACTTACAGTTTTGTGCCGACTCCGAACGGTAGATGTATTTTATGAGAAGTTTTTTTCATGGCAGAAACACCCTCGAAGGATAGCTATTGCCTGCCGAGGAGTGACCGCATCTAGTGAAAACATCTAAATTTTACTTGCCCAAGCCGATATTCGAACCTCGTACAATTATTTAAAATTATTTTTCCAATAAAAAATTTTAAAAATTAAAAAAAAAAATTAAAAATTTTTGAGTAAGCAATATCCAAAAGGCTCATTCATTTTTAGTCTGAGAAAATGTAAGGTTCTAGCAGCTACGAGTTGCCACTGATTTTTGACAATTTTTTTCCTGACGCTCTTTCGCAATTTCTTTCGTATAAAGAAAAAAATCGCGCTTTTGCTATGTACATATGACGGAAACTGCCAGTAAAAAAACAGTCACAAATTTGGGATAACTTGTAGACAATTAAAAGTTGAACTCACTCAGAATAAAATTGAATAAGCCAAACAATGCATACTCAAAAAAATTCTAGAAATTTTTTTACATTTTTTTTTTGGAAATTTTGATGAAATTCTATTAAATCATTGTACATTTTGTAAATAGTTTAAAAAAGGGGTGTTTTTATGGTTTTTCTTAAAGAATGAACAGATTTTTACTTGAGTATTTATTGTAAGAAGATTTAGAAGAAAAATTAAGTGCCCAAATCTGTCATTATGTGGTTGTACTATAATTTGTGAGCAAAGTATGTATGTACATATATACATATGGACAATTAAAACACAAAACCCGTGTAATCGCATACTTAAATCTTTGCAAGAAAATAAGAAAAAAAAATCCTTTCCGAACCTCACATTTTTTCTCAGAAGTGGTAGCATTTTTTTTTGATTATACGGTTTTATACTCTTTAAATTTTATGTACTATAGTTTGTGTTGAAGTAATAAAGTCTCTCCAATATGACATGTCGATCTGGCATCACAGTTATTAACTTATTGATCTTTTCTACTTCTATACTTTGTTCACATTTTCCTTTTTCTTTTGTACCTCTTTAAAATTTGTTTCTTCATTAAAAATCTATACATTGTACACAACGTGTTTGTTTTATTCTTATTCGGGAATATCGGGATTTTCAGGCGAGATCTTAACAGTTTAAAAGTCCCAATGTTTTAGAAATATTTTGAACATAGCAACTAACTAACTAACAATCTTAAGCAAATTTCTTTTCAAAACATATTCGTATGTTAAAATTATTTAAACAGCTAAATGCATGTGTACTATATACGCACATATAGTATGTATGGAGTAAAACGAAAAATAGTTGATTACACTTACTATAAATAGAAGCCGCTGAATTTTGCATGGTTTAAAACTTTTCGATTGAGGCTTATTTCAAGTTTCAAATAAACGGAAAACCACTAAAAATTCAGATTGATAATAAATAATTAAAAAATGTTCAACTATGTACATCTGTACATACCTACGTATATTAGCACGTATACAAGAAGATACATCCAAACTGAAAGATCCAGGAATAAGTGAACAAAGTTGAACAGACGTTTCTAATTTTTGTTTACGCAATTGCTGATATTTGTACGTATGTTTAATAAAATACCTACAAGCACTTCACAATATTTTATATTTTCATAGAAAACTGTTCTAAACGTACGAGTATCTACATACATATACTTATTATATAATTATTGTGCTATAAATTACAGTCGTTCTCTTTTTAACGCGGTTCAACCGGACAAAAATTTCTTCACGTAAAAAAAACCGCGTAAAAATTAACACATTTCAGTTCAAATTTTTTTATTCCTTTCCTATTTGCGAAAAATCCGCGCAAAAAAAGAATTCAGCGTTAAAATAACCAAGTTTGCACCCGAAACCCATATTTTTAGAAGTAAACAAATTTATTAGATTTTAACAAAGAATTATTTTTAGATCACAAATAACTAAAATTGTATTAAACGACGAATAATCCATACTTCAGTTCTTAAATTAATCTGTTAATAAGCGCTGAGGTTTTTATTTCTGCATGTCGTTATAAAAATTTCGCTAGCACTTCATAGCATTTTTGAAATCTCGACGAAATTTCGTTATTAGCGCTTGCAAACCGCTTTAAAAATAAAACAAAAGGTCAAAATCAGAATGAATCGTGAACCGCGTTAAAAAATTAACAGAGGATTGCGGAATAATCTGTGATCAAAAAATCCGCGCTAAAGAAGTAAAATCGTATAAAAAGAGACAATGGGGGATTGTAGAAAACCTTCGCATTAAAAACAAATCGTGTTAAAAAGATCCGCGTTAAAAGGTGATCGACTGTATTTTACTCTGTGGAATTTTATAAATAAAAATATTGTACTGCTGTGCTTATTTTGAGTTTTAAATAAATTTATATTTGGCTAGCCGCTGATACAACAATAAATACAAATGAAAGTTGAACTATAAACAAAGAAATTTTAAATATTACTAAAAAGTAATATCAAATTTGGTTGTTTTATAACAAGCGCTGGCAGTAAAATTCCAAGTACCAGCGTATGTTTATGGACACTGAAAGGGGGAAAAAAGAAATTTATAGGATTTAACAGCACGTGGTGAAATGCATAGTTTAAATTTTTTAATATAAAGAAAAACTAACTGCTCAAATTGCATATGATGAAGAGGCAAATCTACATATGAAGAGAAGCGGGGGGTTTTTTGTATGGATATTTCATTCGAGATATTACATTTTTGAAAACTGATTTTAGATTCGTAGTCAGTGACTTAAAGGCTCTTTGGATATCAGAGTACATAAAAATCGTATTTTTTTTATTCACCTACCAAATTGAATTCGAAATTTTCAAATTTTAAAAACTTATTTCAGATCTGTAATCAATCTTCTCAAAAATGCAAGAGCATGAAGTTTAATAAGTTTAAAGGTCATAGAGAAATTTTTTGTTAAGCGTTTCTTGGAAGACTTGAGTTTTTAAATGAATGCAACAAAAAGTTTAATTTTGTCAGATGATATTATAAAATGTATTTACTTTGGAAAATGATGACAAAACAAAAAGAAAAAAACTACAGGAGTTCAGATAACATTCGTGACGAAAAATGCTAACTTAACTCTTAGAGCGCAAACTTACCCCAAAATATGCGAAAACTTTTGCGTAATTTCCGCGACAGAAAAAGAGGCGATTAAGATTACCAAGTGGTCTAGTTTAGAAATTTGGACGGTTCCAGCCAACATAATCATCGAAGAAATGCACTTCTCGCGTGGCTCAATAAGTGCCTTTTCTCCCTATAGATCGAAAACGCGCCAGATAAACTTCGTTAGCTAGTGATCGTATTCTGCTGCGATCATATTTTGCTCCGAAATAAGTTTTCAATAAATTATGTCTTCGTCATAAACTGACTTTTAGAAAAAAGAACTTTGAGCATTAGGAACTTACTACATCCGGGAAAGAGATTCACTTAAATATTACTAAAATGTTTTGAGAGAAAGTTTGAAAGAAGCGTTAATTTTTACATCAGATAGCTATGCAGGGGGTTTTGTTTTAAATATTATTATAAAAAATTTGGAATTGTGCCCGCAAGAAAGTACAATGAACCGTATTTAAAAACTTTTATCTATTATAATAATAATCTTTCTGGATATCATTTAGCTGAGTTGATTGGATTTTGATGGAGTTTTCATTGATCGGTTGTTTTCGTTTTCTGAAATTATTCACTACTAAACCCAAGCCAAATTATATAGGTACATATGTCAAACTCTTTTTCAAAATGGAAAGTTATACCACGTGCACCAGCTAAGAATCACATTTTTGTACTGAAAATCAGGCGAAAGCAATCTGCCGATCAGCGGCGGATCTAAGATTTGGAATCGGGTCGGGCCGGATTGAGAAATTTGAAATCGGCTATTCATTTTATCGTATTCGATATTATAACATATGTATATTAAATAAAATTCGTACAATAAATTCAAGTAAACGACTATGATTGAATATTAAAATTAGAATTTTTACACATGAAAATATACGTCAATCTCTCGTTAACTATGCTAAAACTGTTCTCATTGCCAATCCAAAGTTTTAAAATGTGTATATAATCTCTTCCACTGAAATTTCAGTATCCTTATGAACATTGCATAATGCCAAACTATTGAGTCGATTCTCTGGCATGGCAACCCTTAAATATCTCTTAAGACGCTTCAGCAATGAAAAAGTTCGCTCCGCTGTGGCTGAAGTCACAGGAATAGTGGCAAATAACTGCCGCAGTATAGACATGTTTGGAAAAAAGGAACGAAATTATTTTGATTCTAAAATTTGCAAGACGTCAATTGCCGTTTCAGCTGTTTTAAAACCGTCTTTTTTGCAATACTGATGTCATTGGAGAATTTGAGAGTACAATTCTGTTTTGATGCGACGTGTTAAATCATTGTCATAAATTTGATCAGATGTGACAATTTCACCGATCGAATGTTTAGTATGATGTGCTGGAAGAAGTCGCTCTAAAGACAAAATTTTCAAAAACTCACTTAAGTCTCGAATTCAGAGAAGTGATCGTGTGATCTAGGTAGGGTTAGTTGATCGTAGATCTGACAATGATAAATTAGTAAATAATTTCTTTACGTAATAACTTATTCTCATTTTTGATTATAAATACATAATATCCTATTTAAAATAAAGATTTTTCTTCTCAGAGTAGAATGATTGTGTCAAACTAAAGTTAATAATTGATTCATTAAATGGAAAAATACATGACAAAGTGTAGAAAGAACTTTGGTTATATCATTATTCCAGTCAAAATAAATTTGAATACTGTTATGTAGGTATGTTCTTTTTCTTCGGCGATGTTTTCTTCTGTATTTATTATCACAATTTTCAGGTTCTTATGACAGCTGTAAACATATTTTGTAGTCCCATAACTGGTTTACTGCTAGACTTATATAATTCAAATGATGCCAATTTGAATTCAAAATCATTTTCAATGAATATAAACTGCTTAAAAAAGAAGGAATATACACAAAAACTTTTAATAAATGAAATGCTGCCTACCTCACCACTTCCCTCCTCGCTATTGTCGTTGCGTTGCGATTTCACTAACAGTTTCAGTTTCGGACACTTCGGCTGACGGCGTTCATACAGACACGTGGACATAGTCACCGTTTCGCCGCCGGGGTAGTCTACAAATTTGCGACGCAACACCACCTCCACATTCTCGTCATCCGAATCGCACGTAGACTCCTCAGCTCCACCGCCACTGCCATCCAACTTTTGTGTCAGGGCAATGCAGTTCTCTACCGCAAAACGCATGGGACTGAGGTTACGTGAAGTGCCCGATGACCACAGCGCCGGACTTTGTTGATGGGATGTGTGCGCATGATGATTTTGATGGTGAGGATGATGCGTTTGCGTTGGTTGCTGCTGCTCGAAGCGTTTCATTAGCTCCATCTTTTCCTCAACTGTCATATTGTTTAGCTGCAAAGTGTTTGCATCTAAGTTGCGTATCATATCGGCGATATCAGAGGCGAGCGTCCGTCCAGAGCTGAGCGACTTGCGGACTGAGTGAATGGTGAGAGTGTGCGGCAATGGTGTCATAACGTCGGCACTCTCCGCTGCAATATGAGCCTCATACTCGATCTCTTCGGGTGTTTTTGGTGTTAATGTGCTGGTGCGCGGCAGCAAATTCTGCACGTGATGCGATAATTCGCTTTTCACTTCGGGTGTATGCTTCATTCCGGCTTCGGGATCGCTTGTGTGGCGTTCGCTTGTTTTGCGATTAAGCGCTTTCTCGAAATTGAACGCTTCCGTTTCAGGAAATGGTGTGCCAATTAAATTTGGTTTTTCATCCTCGACAAAGGATTTATATTCGGTAATGTAGCTGCGTTCTGCGTACGCCTCAGCAGACTTTGAATTGCGTAACGCGCTCGTTTTATTTACTGCAATCTCAGACGCATCAACCGCATTACCGTTCCGCCGGCAATGAGGGGCATCATTACTAACGTTGATTGATGCATCGCTTTGAGGTGCGATTTTATACTGTGCTTTGTTATCATTTGAGGAGCCTTTGCTTTTGGTAACGCCTCCTCCACACAATTCCTTTAATGCCGCCTTTGGCACATTTTCCGCTTGCTTTTCGACTTTTAAACATGTTTTTAGCACATCTTCCTCTACCCCCAACTGCTGCGGCTCCATCACAGCAAGTGGCCCTTTCTTTTTCTTTGATTTTTTCTTGTCTTTTCTCTTTTCCTTTTCTCTTGCATATTCACTCTCCTTCGCCCTCTCGCTTTTCTTCTTTTTGCCGCTACCCAAAAATAACCGAAATATACCACTACGCCGCGTTTGGCTGCCTTCATCGTCCACACCTCCGTCTTTGTGGATACTTCTGTGCGCCACAACATCACTCATGTCGCTGGGGCTCATTGAACTCCCATCGCGCTCCGCCCTTTCCAAACTTGCTGACGTTGCACTGCGCATGAAATATTTGGACATGTGCTTCATGCCCTTCGGCGTTAATCCCTCGTTCAGCATATTATTGACGTTACTATCGACGTACTGTGATTTTGTTATATCAGTAATATTGCTGGCCTTATCGTCATTATCAACGCACTTATCTTTGCACTCCTCCAGTTTATCGCTCGCAATGTTATTGGAACGTTGCTTGTCTTTGAAGTTCGCATTTTGTGTGCTAGTTTTGTCGACGCTAGCCTCAGCGCATTCCCGCTCCGTCCGTTCTTCATCGTCGTTTGATTGTGTGCTGCTATGACGCACATGCTTCTCCACTGCTGCAGATTCGTTCAAGTGTTCGACCTCAGGTGGAGCGTATGTTGATTTTTGGCGAAAAACATTTGTGATTTTTACGAAACACTTGCGCATTTTTATAGGCAAATTGTGTGCGCTGAAAGGTTTTTGGTATTCCCAAGTTGTCACCGGTTTTAATAATTATTTTTGCTTACGTTTCGTTTTTAATTCAATTCAAATTCATCGTGGTCACTTGAGTAGTACACAATTTTAGACTCGTTAATTTGCACCAAATTAATTAATTAACATTTTCTTGGCTCGCTTGATTTTGTTCTAGCTAAGTGCACACATTTTTCTTTCATTACATTTCATTAAATTTCTTTCATTATCACTTTTGTTGCGCTGCATAGGGGTTATCTATTATTGCTACTTTCAGGCATAATAAATTCCTGAATTCATTTAAAAAAATTTATAACTTTTTTTCCATGTTATATTATATTAATTGTCTTTAACTTTTAGTCGACCAATCCGAAAATCGCATTCTTTCCAATTTACACGTTTAATTTACCCCGTTTTTACGATGATACTAATGTATAGAAAAATTACATGAGTTATTTTTTCCTGATACAATTGTATGTAATCAGTTGTAAAATAGTAATTTAATAATTTAAACAGATTTTAAATTTGACCAACTACAAACCTTCAACACAGTGCCATCAGTTTTCATGAGTGTATGTGTGTATGCTATGTATGTACATTTGTATGTATACATAAGTATATATGGCTAACGTGGTAAGATTACAAACAGGCCCTGTAGGGCAAGAGAATGTAGATAATATTTTTGACTGAAAAAAATAAGGAAATTTCTGATTGCCATTAAAAAAATTATGACTGATGCTCAATTTTTTCAATTCGCATCTAATAAGACCTCCGAACTGAATAAAGATGCCTGCACTTAAGTAGATCTCACAAGATTTTGACGTTAAATATCCCAATTAATTTAACTAAACAAAAATTTGTATTTCTTCAAAAACACTTAACTTCATTCGTATTGGTAAATTTTATCTAAAAATAAATTTAACAAAAGTAATTTAACAATCGTATTTAAATTCGTAACTTGTCATAAAACAATTTAATCGCATTCGTTAACGTGAACGTAGCCACTGAAATAGTATGAACCGTTCAAATAATAAGTCAAATGGTATGACTACCCAAAAAGAAAATCGCAATCACAATAGAAATGGAAGGTAATCAAGATAAAAGTAATCGAAAAAGTAATCATAAATTGTTCGTTGCCCTCAAACACGTATTCAGTTTCGTATTTGTATGAATTTGTGGCAATTTTAATCGTATGTCCATCTCAATTATTTAATTTTAATCAGCACTTGTAATGCAATCGAAAAAGTAATCGCAGTCGTGATCATATTAAAAATCGTTATTGAAATCATTGAACAAGTCATAAAATTCATTATAAATATATATACATCTGATAACTCAAATTTGTACAACTTAACATAACTTCCTTATTTTAAATCTTTTAATTAATTAAACGTCTACTAATGCTATATAAATTTGTGTCTTTAGAGATTTACTTTAGCTTTTCAATTTTTCACGTAGACGCTTAAAATTAAAGCAAAAACAAAAAAATAATCAAAACAAACACTTTCAATCTGTTATCAATCAACTTTGCTAAATGTCACTCTCTGAATGAGCGAAAAAATGTCTACTTCACAGTTTACACTCACCTTTTGCTTATGTATATATGTATGTATATATAAATTTATATATGTCATACAAATTACATGTGTAGACACGCACACAGATAAGGGGTTATAAAAAAATACAGCGCCTCTAAAGAATAAACATTCTTCAATACACTTGTGGCTTTAAAACAACATAGGCCATTTGGCAACAAATTCGAGGGTTTTACGTGTTCTTACGTCACGCTTTTTCTTAGTAGCCGATAAATAATTTTTCAAGCAGCTAAATGAAAGTGTTGTGATAAGCGTGCACAATTTTTGTACGAGTTTATGGAATTTAGAGTTTCAACCGTTTACTTTTAGGTAGAAGAGGTCTGAAAGAGGGAATCATATTAATGATCATTAATTAAACTTATGTAGGTTTTTTAGGTTACTATTCAAAGGCTTAATACCAGTTTTTGCATCTTTTTAATGATTGAAAATGAACTGCTTTTCTGATTAACACAATTTTTTAGATTATCTTAAAATCTTTTCAAAATTAAATCATGATTTATTAGTCCTTTGATATTTTTAAAATTATTTTTTATAAAATGATTTATTTAAATAACGATAATTTATGGTCTGATATTATTATAAGCGTTTAACTTAAGCTCCAAATGTGACTTTTAATTATATTCTTTATAAATGAAGATATTTGTATGATTTCGAGCAACAAAAATTTGGATTTGTCACCATCCAAAGTTGAACATAAAGGCAAACACAGCAAAGGGTTGTCATTTCAACATCATTCCACAACAACAAAAACAAAAACAACAATAACAAGTTTAACGATTTTTAGGTTTTTTTTTGTGTAATCTCAACCTTGTCAGTTTTTATTAAATGTTTTTTTTTAGTATCTCTGTATTTTGAAGAGTAACTAGTTTGTAGAATAGTAAACATAATACGATTTATTCGCACGAAATGTAAACGTCAAATATGTACTCGTAAAAGCCCCTCAGAAAGGTAACGCTTGTATATTAACACCTTTTTTAGCACGCCAAAAAAAAAAAGTGAAAAAAAATATTTTTTGTTTAAACAATGTTTCACGTCATCAAATTTTTATGGCTGCTAAATTAGCACAATGAAGTACAAAAGACAAACAAATATAAAGATTTTAATCCTTTTTGTGGCATCACACAGTGTCGGGCTTTCGTGTTTTCGTTGATTAATGGCCAGATTTAAATATATTTGCTTAAAAGTGTGTGCGTGCAAAGTTTGGCGAGCGTAGGCGGTGTACAGGCGAAAATACAAAAAATAAAATTTTTAAATTAGACAAACAGAAACGCGGAAAGTTAAAAATTAAAGCTAAAAAGTGAAAATAAAAAAAAAATTAATTAATAAAAAGGAACACAAAGTTGCAGCCTGCGTTCAATGCGTCGTATCACTTGAGGGGCGCCCATTTTTTATACGCTTTTAACATTGTAGCGGCGTTTGCGGCAGCGGCGTTGCCTACAATGCTTTCACTTTTCTTGTGTAGTTTTGTGTCTTTGGTGAAATTAAAAAAAAAAGAAGAAACACTTTTTTTTATACGGCTACACCCATTAAAGGTTTGTCGTCGATGATGAGCTCATTTAAAGTAAACAATTTCAAATGAATTATTTTTAGCTTTTAAACGCATAGTTATTTGAACTTTATTTAAACACACTAACTCGTAATAAATAGTCGCGATGAGAAAACTCGTTTTGCTATTTTTTTGCATTAAAATTTTTGGTCAACTGCACATTTTTTTTTCATATATGAAATTACACTGCTAGAGCACTTCGATAATATTTATCACTCAAATAGCTTATTCAATGGATTGCACACATTTATATATGTATGTATATATGTACGAGTATTCAAATATGCATTACAATACAAAAAAACACTTAAGGATCCTTCGCTCTTAGTTCACTTAGCCATCTCTGCTGTCACGGCGGCTAGCACTTCTTAACTGAAATTTCAACTTGTCTACCGCATAGACCTGCGGCAAGTTGCTCCCAGCGTTTAACGGATCGCCGCCGCCGCTCTAATTGTTATGCCAATTGATTTAAGCGGCTTAATGTTGTACGTGTAGGTAGTATTGCTAGTGAATTGCGCCATAGTGTTGGTGATTTACTAGGTACATATGTTGCTTAAAGATGAATGTGTCTGTTAATAATATTCGTGTCTGTATTACTGCAGACAAACATTCTGACATACATACGTACTACATACTCGTATATAAACATTTATACACATGGCAAGGTGCGGTGAGCTCTATTGTTAGTCCTATTGTTGTTGGCATGTTGTGAAAACAGTGTTCTGTAAGTATTTTCGTAAATACTTCTTACATTTGCAAAAGCGATGCCAACTCATTTTTCTACTTTTGCCAATGGACAATGCGAAATTCCCCGATTTTTGTTAAAATTCCCCGCACGGGAACAACTTAAGTTTTGAAATTAATTTTTTTTTAATTCCTGCAGTAAAAAAAATTGAAAATGTGTGAAAAAATTATATAATGATAAAACGCTATTTTGCTGAATTGATGTACTGATGAAGTGAAAAATTCAAAAAATAATGATATACTAGTAAAATTAAAAGTGGCAAATTGATATAACGATGAAGTGATGTATTGATAAAAATTTAAATGATAGAATGATGAAATGTAAAATAATAAAAAAATTTGGTGATGAAATGATAAAATGGAAAGTTTAAAACTGAAATGATGAAGTAAGGCTTTGATGGAATATAGAAATTAATGTGACGAAATATTACGATATATTGGAGGAAAAATTGAATTTGAGCTTTTTTTTATACTTATAAAATGTGTCCGTTATAACGTTTGCAACCGGTTTGGTGTACCTCGAGACGATAACTGTATAATATAATTTGTTACTGTCAGATTACTTTGTAAATACTATTTCAGTTTTAGGCGTGTTAAATTCAAATTTGATAAATATTAGGATTTTTCAGAAAGTTCACATATTAAAGAGAAATTAATTATGTACATATAAATATTCGCATTTCTATGACGATAACTTATGCAAATTTGGCCATACAGCTCACATCAAATCCAATGGAAAACAATTATTACTATTATTATTATGTTTGAAAAAATTACCACATCGATGAAATTCCTAGCTGTAGAGCTTTACTATTTGCCAATGATTTTAAGGGCAAGAAATTACAAAAAAAAAAAAAACACACTCCCCGACTTCGCACAAGTTGGCATCGCTGATTTGCAATTACTTGTTGCTCTTAGCGATACTCTTTGCTCTCGAAAGTATTTGTTTTTTTTTTAAATTTATTTTTATTGTTTTCTTGTTTGCCTGATTGCACGCTCTTCACTTAACGGGGAATGTCAGTGATAAGATGCATTATCAACACAGCTACATATCTACATAAGTATGTATGAACATGTGTATAACAGTTTGAAATTTATGTTTAGTTATTTAAAAAAAAAATCATAAATAAAACGGAGGTGAAATGATTCAGAAGTCATAATGCAAATAAAGCACACGGATTTTTTAACATTTCAAATAGCAGCAATTCAAGGAATGCGGGGTTAACTGTTGATTGGTTGGAGTCGTATTGATCAATTTATTTGGAAATCAAACGTCAAACAACAATATTTATACACTTATTTTTATAGAATAAAATTCATATGCAAGCTAAAAAGAACTCACGCGCCTATGAAAAACTAAAAACCAGGATTTACTACCATTGGGTTCAAGTAAACATTTGTTTAAAATACTGTTGCACTGCGTTATGACCAATTCTATATAACTTAAAGATTTTGTTTTAAATTTTTTTACTGAATACTATTGTATAATATAACATATAACATATAATTTTAGATTTTTTGAAATTATATTTTCTTGTCTATTCATACTCGTCATCGTTATGATTGCAATAAGTGTATGCCTAAAAAGTTCGCTAGCAATTATTGAAAAGTGCAAGCCGTAAAATATACAATCTATAATGAAAGGACTGCCGACGATAATGAAAGTTTTTTTGTATATTGTATAATGAAAGTTTATTTGTATATTGTTGGTGTTCTCGAAAAATACGCAAATAAGTGGATTTTTGATTTTCTTTCATGCAATTTTTATGCGCATAATAATAACTTCTAAAAAAATGCATTAATTTGATTGAGTTACTTATTTTTCAACACTATAATTAAATAACTATACAATCTTCTTTTTAGAGATTGCCATATTTCTTCTTTTAAATTCATGTTCGAAAAAAAATTTTGAAGATGTTGTAATTCGTTTCTCGTTTAGAGAAATTACGCGTAAACAGTTTTTTTTTTCAATTAATTTAATATAATAAAATGCGAGTTTAAAGGGGCCAAAAATTACCGTACATATGTTTGAATCTTTTAAACTTACATATATGCTTTCATCCATATACTCATATTAAGCAAAGTGCTTCTTTATTTATTTATTTAAAAACAATCATTCAACATATAATATAATTTTTTTTTTAAATTTCACGTTTTCAAAATAGAAAAAAAAATTTTTTTGAGACCCACTCGAACTAGTTAGTTAAATTTTCTTAAACTCAAATTAAAATTTTGATTACAAGTTTCGTAAACATTTTTTTTTATTTTTATTTTTAATAGTTTATAATGTCTCATTGTATTACCTTCTTGATGTTGTGCTACAAAAGATGTATATAGATCTTATTGCACTAATACATTAAACCTTAATAAATCAATCAAATCAACATACTTAATTTTTGTGAATATTGAATAAGCTTCGAAATTTGTGTTTATATGAGAGAGAAGTCTGATATGGAGATGTGGTAATCTTTGAAATTGCAACCTTTATTTGTGATCCGATTCAGTTGAAATGGGAATAGTGTGCTATGTTTGTATAGAAAAATGCTGAGCAAAATAGATCCGGTAGCTGGCACTGAAATCGTGAATTTGAAAATACGTATTTTTAATATAATCCAGTTGATGTATACCTCATAACCGATGAGAAGTGGTTAAAGGCAAGTTGCATCTATTAGGTGGAATCTTTTGTAATTTTAAATTTCAAAACATGACACGTTTCGACAGTTCTTAAAACTTCTGTATATAGAAGATTACTGGCTTTTATTATTTCCGGTACTAACTTTTCATTATAAGTATCGTGCAGCAGAGTGTAGATATGTATGAAAGAATTCCTCGAGCTAAATTGATAAACCAAAGTTTTCGACTACTTTTAATTTAAGAAAACAATTTTGAGTTTATGTCAAAACCTTTTGATGAAAGAAAACTGTGCGATGGATTTGGTTTTGTACCGCAGCGATATCTCCTTCTGAAGATACGGTATAGGGCCTACTTTTAGGTAAATAATTTACTGCCAACATTAAAAGCTTTTTGTTGTTCCTTATAAAACAAAAAAAAAATGCTTTCTTTCAGCTATTCAACGCACATATCCATATTTCTCACAACTCGTATTTTCTCACAAACTTGACGTCAACTAGTCGTGTGACTTTCATATACTCGTACAGGCGCAATTATTTTATTAAATAAAATGAAAAAATAAACGTTATTGCGTTGATAAAAACGCTTTCAGGGTCACCACTTATCTACATACATAAATATGTATGTAAACAGTAACTTAATTGTGATACTAGCTAATAAACATTGAGTGATCCATAGTTTTGGCACATTCTTGTAATGAATACTATGTGATTTCAAGACTGACAATCGACTGCTAGTATTATGAATTTTTTTTTGAATTTTTAATATAATTGCCATAGGTTATGGTAAGAGTTCTCTATAAACAAACTTTTAATCTACATACATGCATACTTATACAATCACATTCATTTGACACCCACATGGCTTTGAGTGTTTTTTGTTTATATTTTTGCTAATTTTGTTTTCGCTTTTTTTGTGTCGTAAGTATCACCTGCAAACAGCTACAAAAGTTATTGTCACTTTTATACTTATAGTATAGTGGGTGGCTGCTAGTGCTTATTAGTTATCGTTTAATGTCGTTTACGTGACAAAAGCGTAATAAAACTGACAAATCAACCAAAGTGCATTAGGGTGAATGTGTATGCATAGAAATGAAGAATGGAAGTAATAAAAAATGAATTTGACAGAATAACTTTTATGAATAAAGTATGCACAGAAGGGTGTACGAAAAGAGCAAACATGAAACAAAAATAAAACATGAAACAAAATAAAGTAATAAATATTGCGCCACAGTTGTACTCTTACATATAACCATATAATTACAAAGGTACTTAGTTATGGTTATGATAGTGAAGTAAAACTGTTGAAATGTATGTAAAGGCGTTCATATGGAAAAATACCCAGTTTTGTGTGGCCTTCAAAAATTTACAATATAAATATAAATAAGTCAATCAGTACGTGATTTGGGACTTAAAATCCAGTGAGAAGCGTGGTATTTGTTTTTTTTTCTTTGGTTTTGGGGGGCATATAGTACATATACATATATACTTATGTATGTATGTAGGTTTTAATTCCTAAGTGTTTGCTTGTTGGCAATAACCCTCAGAAATCGAAGTGTTTCTTATTTTACCAAAAGGTTCATCTATGGACAATTAAATCTCGTTATAAGTCAACCTGCATTCTCCAGCAATCAATTTTTTTTTTTTAAGAATTAATTGTAATTGAATTTTTTTATATTTTTATTGAACTACAAGGAACATCTTCATCATAAAAACATTAAATTTTTCATTCATACATCACTGAAGTTGTACGATGAAGAATTTTTGTAATCTGTTAACCCGTAACTTTTCATATTTAGGGAATATTTGGAAACACGTTTTGGGAAAGTGCCCTAAAAGTAAAAAATTTGCAAGAACTTTCTAGGAGAAAATCATTTCTTAAAAATATTTCTAACAAGTAAACATTGACAAACACGTCATAACAAATGACTAACCAAAAATCAAAAGCTTAGCGACTAATCTAAGTTTGGCAGTTAGACAAATAGCCGACAGCATTTGATTATTCAAATGACTCTAGTCGATATACATATATTTTATTCACATACTTCAGTTAGATGATTAGTCGACTTTGACTTCAATCCGGCTACTCGGATGCTATACTCGTACGACTACTGCTTGCTAGCGGAGATATCATAGAATTACTCGAAATTCCTATGTAACACTAGCGCCAAAACATCAAGATGACATTTGACACTGGTGATGTTAGTTGCTTGATGTTTGGAATAGGTGTTTGCATTTTTAGATTTCTTAAGACAGATGCAGAAAAATAGTAAAGTATCACTTTACATTTTATACGTAAAACAAAAAAAAAATATTAATATAAAATGTTTCAACACAATTATTTCTAATGACTTTTCAGTGGTTTTTATTTGGATTGCAAGTTGGCACACCCTTTATGCTTACATACTAGGAATGCACACACGTGTACGCCGTTTTGTCTTTGTTGGCCAACACGCCATTGAATAATATGACAATATTTAATTAGTAAGAACAAAATTAAAAAAATTACATAACAAATTTTATAAAGATTTGTATTTTACTGGGTCTATGTGTTCGGTACAAGAATCCTGACAACTCCTGCAGCAAAAAATTATTATTCGTGGGCTTTAAGACTGCGCTAATTGATATGAAAAATGCAATTAACATAATTTTTTTTTATAATGGTGTTATCTCAAACGAAATGATTTAAAATGCATTTATTGTCATGTGCAATTGTATTGCATCGATATTTTTCATTTCTATATACTTGATGTTTTTTTGTTTCACCTTACTTAATTACTATTAAATTAATTTTATTACAATTATATTTATTTGATGTTCCATTATTTATTTTGTTGTATTGTATTGTATTTAATTTAAGTTTTGATTTTAGTTGCTTTTTATACGTTAAAAAACTTTTAATTTTACTTTTTATTTATATTTTTTATCTTTTTTAAATAAAATTCGATTTTCTTTACTTATTTGCATATTTAAATTTTATATCTATTTGTTATATTTTATTTTAACTTTATGCGTTTCATTTTCCTTATTTACTTTATTAAGTTTTTATTATTTTGTGATATTTTCCCATTGATTTTTATTAAAAAAATACCTTAGATAAATATATGTATCTAAAATAACACAACTTGGTATTTTTCAAATTTTATGAATTTATGACAATACGACACTTTACGACAGCTTGTCATCATTTTTTTATTTTTTTCGTAAAGTTTTAGTTATGTTTAAATACGCTCTTATGATGTTATCTAAATTATAAAATTTTACTATTTTTTCGCATTTAATTGTAACTCCTTTTATATTATTTCTTTTATTGTGTTTTTTTTATATTTTATTTAACTTAAGGTTCTCTAAATCAAATTTTTTTGTAGTTGTTATTTAAAGCGCATTTACTCAACCTTTTTAATTTTGAATATTGTAATAATTGTATTACCCCAGCAAACATAATATCTAACGTTACAGAAAAAGCCCGATTAAACAAAGAATTCTAAATATTATTTTTATTAATTTTAATTAACGAATACCAATAATAGCTCTTAAACAATCAAAAATAAACATAAGAATTAAATTAGAAATTAACCTTTGAGTACGATTAGATAACTGTTATTTTTCTTGATATCGAGAACCTAGTCCCCGTTTTGTAGAAAATGCTATAGTTTTCGACTGTTATTCTAATAGTTTTCTAACGTTCTACCTTAGAGAAATATATTAGAGTTCGACTCGTTCTCCAATCTTTCTCTAACTTAAATTTGTGCGAACTACTTTAAATATCTTGTTTTGTATTTTATATGTTAAATGCTGTTGTTTTTAGCGTGTAGTTCATTGATATATCATTTTATTTATATGTATTCCACCTTTCTTTCTATTAAACTAACTTTTTATTTATTTGATCTTATTTTTAGCTAAGTTGAAACATTTCTTAACTTAATGTGATTTTTTATTTTTATTTATTTCATTATTTATAATTTTTTGTACTATTTTCTTTATATTTTAGCGCGTACTCTTTATCTTTTTATAAAATAAAATTTGTTCACTTTAATTAGTTGAAATTTTTATATTATTTTTAATTATTATTTTTTAATTAAAAAACGGTTTATACTTATGCCTTGACTGTAATTGGTTCATTTGTATTTTCTATTTACTCTAGACATCACTCCATTTGATTTGATTTTATTACACATTACTTTATTTTACTTAAAAAAATGTCTTTAAATTAGTTAAGCTAACTTATTCGAAGTGAACGATTTTTGTTTTCACATTATTTTATTTTATTTTATAACTTAGGCTTTCAATATAAAATGTTACTTAACTTAATTATAATGGGCCATATTCATAGTCAAATTTAAGACGACTCAAAAGTAAGCATTATCGCTTTTTGACCGATATCTTATCAAAAAGTATGTCAAAAAGCTGCCACTAACTTTAGAGTCAACTTTAACTTGACTAAGAATATGGCCCAACATTTTTTAGTCATACTTTTTATTTATCAAACGTTTTCATTAAAATTTTGTTTTACAAGAAACTTACACGCTTAAACCTTCTAGGATATTTCGATAATAATCTTTTCATCATATTTAAATCAATGCTTTCAACTTGATCAAATTTTAATTGTTCAAGAACGTATTTTTAATCGGCTATCACTGTATTTACATAAACAAAGTAACTAGATAAGTTAATGTACACACAACGCTAGCGGAAAATTTCAAAACGACCGCTCACTACCCAAGTTATAACAAGAAAGTGTCAATCTCATCAATTTACCGGCTTTCGTTCAAGACTTTGACGAAAATTTTCACGGCTGAACTGCACTTGACGAGAATAATTCAGCGAAATGTATGTACATACATATGTACGAGTATGAAGATGGGTATTGCACGGAATTTGTGGAATTAAATGTGAAAATAGCGCTAACAATTTAATCGCTGCGAAGTGTTTGTGTCAATAAAAATATAAGAATGAGATTTTCGCTCTTTATTTGGTCATCATTTCTATGAATAACTGAATAAGGTGACAAATGTGAGAGTCGCGCTTTGGTACGTCACACTGTGTTCGAAAAATGTGCTCCTTACTTAAAATTTGCGTTTATATTGTACATACAACCTAAAATTTTGAAATCGCGGAATATAAAATATTATTCATCGATTCGTATACCACACCCTACCCTCCGAGTGCCTTGAACATTGGCACAAATGTGGCAAAATTTTTCACAGCTCACAGTGGTCGAAGAAGCCATGTTGAATGCTAAAGATTTAGAAACACCGTTACCATTTTGAAAAAAAAAAGTTTAGGATTCTAGCAATTCGTAATGACAAATCTGTACATGCTATAAATATATATATAATTTGACAATTGACAACTATCAATTTCTCTATAATTGAGAAAATAATATCAAAACGATAATGACTAGACAATCTAGTCATAAGTTTTATGTCAAAATAACACATACCCAAACATATATGTACATACCGCCCCTGAGGACGCTAAAAAAGCTTAGCGAAACCATAGGCCGCAAGTGAAATTAATGATTAAATTTACACTAACATAAAAGATTAGAAAAGTCCATACAAATTTTATCTTTTGTTTACGTACATTGACATTTGACTGCTATAAATGGAACTGACAGCTGTCAAATAGACTGTCAACTTTTGAAAAAGCAAGAAAATACTTTTTGAAATGATACTGACGACATATACATATAAAAATGCTGATTAAGAATTGTAATTAAAGTATAATTGTTATAAATAACAGCTGTCAAATGGAGTTTCAATTTTACTAAAACTAAGCAAAAATATTTTTTTAAATATTACAGAAACGCTTTCTGACACCCAATGTCAAGTTTTATGTTACTGATCTAGAATTCCACATCAACTTTAAAATTTTACAGGTAAACATTTTCACTTTCCCTTAAAACAAGAAACTCTTTCAAAATATAGTTGTTTAGTATGGTTTTCTTGTTGTCTAATAACACAACATTTATGTTTAGCGAAACTAACGATTTATTGTTGTTTGAAAATAAATTTAGAATTAAATTATAAAATAATAACAGTTATGAAGGGTATTTGGAGGAAATTTGACCTTGGCTTGAGGGGGCTCCAGTAGGATTTTTTTTATTTTATACAAAATACAGCTAAAATTGCAAATCACGAAGACCAGAACAAAGCAAAGAAGAGATGAGTTATGAGTATTTCCAGTACAGATAGATGAAATATCGGGCATTTCATAAGAACCTTCCGGATTTACCAAGAACACACAAACATCTCTTAACCGAAATCCCCCCAGAAGCAGTTTCCATGCATTCACCCCTTGAAAGAATGTACCCTTATTAGCGGTCCGTTAGAGTTCATTTTATTTTAAACTTTAATTAAGCTAATATTTTGAATATTTAGTGCTGTCAAACACTTTCTGAATTAAAATTACCTTTAAACAAAGTCAGAAATACAATTGAAAATACACATTATATGAACTGTGAAAAAATGCGTACACAATTAATTAATTAACCACGTTGAATGCAGTAAAACTAGCTCTTAATTAACTTGATAGCGAAAAAAAAAACGCAATTCCGTATATACCTATTAAAGCGGCGACTAAAAGCTCACTAAATACGCATAGTACATATTTAGTATTATATTCCACGACATAAATTAACTAAAAACCAACAAATAAAAACTAATCGCTAAAAGTGTTAGCGCTAATGTAAGATACTTTTCTAAATAACTAACAAAATAAACGAAGAAAAATGTGTGGAAATAAAAAAAATACACGATAAGCACAAAATTGGTCAAAAGTAGGCAATTTCGCAGCAGCTCTTGCAGCGAAAATCAAATGCATTTAATGCAAGAACAAAACAAACAAAATCATCTATAACCAAATACAACATAAAACAACTCAACGCGGTGCATTGCGCTGCCAAAAATGGCCATTTGGAATTGTGTCAGCTTGTACGCGCACGCTTAACGAGTACGCAGGCACATTTTTCACAAAACAACTTATTTGAGTTTCGTTTTTTTTTTACTTACAAATAAATAAATTACGAACTTTTTTAACAGCAAGTTATATTTTAATACAACTCTCACTAAGATATCATCTAAATCTAAAGCTTTGCGTTATTTCTCGTTTTAATGTTTTATCAAAGCAGTGCACTTTTTAGCAAACCAAAAGAAAGAAGTACTAAGTCAATGTAAGTGGTTTTGTCGAAAGTCCACACACACACACACACAAGCTGTAGGCACAGAACTGGTCCGCCAGGCGTCTGCTAGTTGGTACAGCGAATTTTTAGATTTTCATTTTTCACACTGTGCAGGTTTTCATTTCATACCAGTATTGTCACTTTTACAACTGAATGCAGTTGTTGTTTTTATATTTTATTTTTTTACAGTAGATTGCCTTTTGTATAGAGGCGTTTGTATGAAAACTATGACAACTGTCGAGGAGCATTGAGAAGGCATAGAAAGCGATTGATGACTCAACCACTCAATAAAATTTCATTAGCAATTAAACAAAAAAACGTGCATTGGAGGCAGTCGAAATCATGTGGCGTTTCATCTATTAAGAAGGCGAAAGCTGTATATTTCAAAGAAAAAAATTAAATTAAATACATATCTATACTTATTTTATATTTCTTGTCCGACACGGTGAAATGTTCTAAAAATCATTTCACTATTTTAAAGCCCAAATGATTCTCTCATAATCCAATTAATGCTTTCACATAAAAATCAAACTGGAGTTTTCTAAAATAAAATTGAATTCAGAAATTTCTTCGTCTTTTAAGGCGTGAGCAATTATTATTCACTTTTAATTTTCATACTTCTTTAATATAAGCCTAAAAAAAAACGGATAGTATAAGCAAATTTTAGTAAACTTAAGTCTCTTAGACAAACTGATTGCCTTATAAGCAAATAATGCAAGTTGCTTAACCAAATAACTGTGCATACTTTTGACCTCAGCTTTGGCTAATTTGCATTTACCTCAACATAATGGCAACTACTGACAACCAAGACAATGCGACTATTAATTTCAAAGTAATTTTTTATAATTATAATTAATATAATAAGTAAAGCTTACCTCCATTGATTCATCTTCAGGTGTCAATGCAATAGATGATTTTCTTTGGCCAGATGAACCAGTGCCTGAAATGAGTTTAAAAGTGAAATTTGTTTTAAAAATAATACTAAATATCAATTTGTATAAATATCAATATATAGATATCGAGAAATTTACATAATTAAAGATTTTATACAAAATTTAGAGGAGATGTGCAGATATATGTACATAAAAGGCAGCGTTCATCAGAAAACTATTTCTTTCTCGATGCTGTTTATAAGGATGTAACAATGCTAAGTACGAGTTCCATACATACAAATATAGTGAACATATCGACGATTCGTTTTGACTTTATAAATACGACAGCTTAAATATGTACATACACTTTAAAGCTTAACAAATGTATTTACATACACTGCCATTAACCACCTTCGATGATTTCAAAGCTGGAATAATCTAATAAATTCATATCATTATGTAGAAAGAGGTGATATATAATTTTTAATGGCATGATGCTCAATCAATGTTTAATGTAAGTTAGTGTTAAACAGAAGACAGGACCCTAACCTGAAGTTCGAATTGAAAAAAATGTATATTTAAAAGCAAAATCTACATTGTTTGAATCTGTCGAATTCGGAAAAGTTCACCACATATTGACCACCAAGGTACTGCTGCGTAACTAAATAAATTAAAATAATGACAATACGATAAAATAAATTTATTCAAACTGCTTTGTTTAAGTTGCCTACTGTATCAATATTCAGAGGCTAATTAACTTATCTCTCAATGGATTTGGTGTTTCTCAATGTCTATAAGAAATACGCTTTCAAGGTGTGCAATAAGCGGCAACTAGGATACTCCTTTTTCTAGGTAATTTTCAGAGCAATACACTCCTCACGAAATGATATCATTGCGCCATCTAACTTTCTTTAAGAATGAGTGCTCCATGAAAAAGTTTTTATTATAATATTGACCGAATAAGATACAAATCAAGGTTAAATTCTCACCTAAATAAAGACGCAAAACCCTGTGTTTGTTTTTTACAGTATTGCGTAGTTTTTCACATCAAAAACTTATGTATAAACAGAACGGAAGAAAAAAAATTCAAAAATCAACGGTAATTTGTAGCCCTTTCAAACGCATACTTTGTTGAATAAAATTGATAAGCCTATGTGCATAATTACAAATACCAAACTTTGAAGAAATTTTTTTGACTGATTTTAAATTTTGTATAAATGTGAATTACTTTACAAAGTATGTAGCTTTGGTTTTATTGGGATAAGTTAGAAAACGTTCAGTAAGTTATGGGAAAATAATTAAAATATAATAAAGAAAAAATAATTGTCATAATTAGGGCGATTATAATTTGTTGTCATCAGTATAATCAAATCGAAATATGGAGGAGCCATATTTAAATAGTGTTAATGAAACCTACATAAATATCTAAAAATCTATGTACAAAAATATTATCAAAAATTAAGAAAATGAATAAGTATGCAAACTTTTGCATAAATATTTTAATACGTCTACTTCTGCGCGTTTCCAATCATGCCGAGCTTAAAAGCCATCGCCATGCCATGGGGTTCAGAGAAACCAATTTTTATTTGGAACTACATATATTTGATGAAAAATAGCAGTTGTAGAAAAAGGTATCTAAAAGAACTTTGATACATAAATCTGCGAAAAAATTACCAAAAATTAACGAGATAAGTAAACACTAAACTAATTTAGAGGTTAATACGTTTGTATAGTACACTAGAACTAAAATTTGTATTAACTTTTGTGACTACTTTTTGTTAAGTAGTAGAATTCCTACTACGGCGCCAAAGCGCCGTGAATTTAGTGCAATAGCAGTGATGATAAACACTGGTGTGCTGTGTGATGTGACAAAATTCGGCGACATATTTACATACTTATATGTGCGCATACATATGAACGCAGTGCGCATAGATTTACGTTCTTTGCTTCCACCACTATATTCTAATCACAAAAAAGTCCAATCAATTTTACTAGTAATTTATGTGAGCGCCTAAAAGCACACAGGCTTTTCGGTGAAAATAAATTCCGACACTCTTCTTTCACTCTTTAGTACACATATGCACAGACACACACACACACTCAGGCGAATAAGTACACCTCCAACTAGTTATTGAACATTTCGTTTGCACAACGCTCACTAGCTCTTTAGATTGTTTTCACTATTCACACACTCACACACGTACACATCAACCCCCTCGCCACACTATGTACCTCTCATAATTTGCTCCGAGGTAAAGCTTCGACCCATCCATGATTTATCGACAAAACCATGATAGCTTGTATTGAAGCTTCTCATATCAGCATAGGGCGAACGGCTTAATCTCAGTCCGGTTAAGTCTGGCTCCTCTGGTGCTGTTGGCGAGACTACACTGATCGCGTCTTCATTATCAATATGTATGAGAAACGGATCGGAACGGAATCGCGAATTTAGGCGCACATTGTCAATGGTCCGCCGTATGAATTCCTCACTGATTGGCCTACTTGGTGCAACAGCTGTGGAGAAGTACGAATCGGTAGACGCTTTGCTGGTAGATCTACTTGGTCTTCTTTTTGACGACTTGCGTGTGTGTGTGGTGCAAGTTGCAATATTCAAATGGCGGTTACATGAATGAGCGAGCTCGTCGAGCTCTTGTTTGCAAACCATTTCTTTTATTTTGGCTTTGGGTTTTTTCCTTGTGTAAATTGTTTTCACCGTCGAACCAGTCGGTTCGGTAGACGTTTGTGATGTATCGCTACTCTTCGCAATATTTTGATGATTTTTTTCATCTTGTTCACACTGCAAATCAGTTTTGCATTTATCATGCACTTCAGTTTCGCGTTTACTATTTTTTAAACTTTTATTAACAATACATTCGCTCATAATTGTCATTTTGACTTTGTTTTGTAATTTTGGTTTGTTACGAGTATATTGTTATTTTTTTTGTCTATAATTTTTTTTTTTTTTTTTGTAAACATTTACATTTCATTGGTGTAAAATGTTGTGGTTGCCACTCACACCGTACAATATTATAAGGGTGCTGCCGATTGTTGCAACATTTTTGTTTACTTATTAAGAGAAATTTGCATAATGAAAATATGCTCAGTAATGGTTTTCCCCTTTTACTCACATATTCAGATAACAACATGTGTTTATCTAGCGAGGTAATCTAAACGAAAAAATCGATAAATTCTTTAGATATAAAATAAAAATAACATTTAATTGTGCTTATATACTAACAAAAAAACAAATATAAAATAACGAACTAAATGTAAAGTAAAAAGGAAAATCTTAAGATATTCAAAAAAAAAGTGACACTGCAGCGGAGATCTTACAAGTAGAAGCAACAAGTGCCGCATGCCAGTTGAAATCACTAAGTACTTTTAAGTTAATTGTAAGTTTAATAAAAGTTAAAAAAATAAACACAAATACTCACTGTTGCGTCTGCAGCAGAGCTTGTTATGCCGTTTTAAGTACATGCCACCGCCGATAGAACGCGGGCAATTGGCCTGCGCACACAACGACGTAATTTAAAATATTTTTTTGTTGGATTCAAAAATGAGACGAATTGCAAGTGGTTTTAAGCGTGGAGAGTTTGCGATTTTTTACAAAATTAACAGTTGCATTTGTGGAGACATTTTTGTTTATCTTTTTGTAATTTGTTTAATTTAATTATTGTAATTTTCCTAATGTTGTTTTTATTTTTTATTGGCTGCTAACAGTCTCAGGTATGTGTTCTACATTGTTATTGCCATGCTCGTGACACAACTAGTTGCATAAAATATATGTATGTATAAAAACTTTGTAAAACCTAAATAAATCTAAATATATTTACTTTAATTTTTATATACTTTTCAACTACTGATTTAAATTGTGGATATCCGCATTCCTCTTCAAACTATTTTTTTTTGTTCAAGCAAAAACTGTTTGCAATTCGTAAATATGTATCTTAAAAGTTATTGAAAATATTAATTGTAAAAGAAATGATATCTAGAGAAAAATCATAAATAAAATGGGTATCCGCAAAAAAAAAGAAACAATCCCAGCCAGCAGAGCTCTTCATCAACTTATTGTGTTTCATCGTTTCCATAATCTTATTAATCACTTTTCATATCGTTGGGACACCATATGTTAAAAACTAAAACAACCACACAACAAAGTCAAGCGCTTTATAGCAGCGGAATTTTTTGAAATTGAAATTCCGTAGATTTGTATTTATTTTGATATATGTAATTATTAACGTTTTTAAATACAATATTTCAGTTTTAATAATAACAACAAATTGCGCTTAAAGTCAAACGAAATGTTAGCCACGTTTTTACAAACTGAACATGAAAAATATTCATAACGTTTCGACCCATTCATAGTCTGCTACTGAAGTTTTCGAGATAATGGCGGGCGCGCGCGCATATTTCACATCTGCTGCGCGAATGGAAAAATTAAAAAGAAAAAAAAAACCAAAAAAAGGCCAGCTGAAAAGAGTCACACGAATTGTAGAAATGAGCAACACTAAATAAAGCATATTAAATAATATGAAGAGAAAAATAAAATAATAGCGAGGGAGCAACAAAAAGCGATCGTCGCACAATAATATTCGTAATAACGATACATACTAAAATTCTTATCAGTGCTTAGCTGGGTAGCATGCAGTGTATGAAGAGCTACAATACGTTTTTCTTATCACTTACTATGGGTCAGTTTTTCTACTTAGTAAGAAGTTTTCTAGTTTGATTTTGGGTAGTGCGCTGGAAAATGAGATGCGCCTAGTGAGTTATTACACTTTTAATGTGAAATCATGTTCACGAAGTACTAGTGTGTATGTTCTTGCTTTCCGCTTGTCTAGTTTAACTCGATGTGGACGCTCAAGCGAACTTCAAGAATGAAATTTGTATACTCATCGGTTGTGCAAACTATTTAAACTTGTACATGAATTTAATAATATAAAGTTTTATGTACTTTCAATTTTTTTTGCTATTCTCAGCAGACGTTTGAATTTATAGAATGACATTTTATTCCTGACATTCAAAATAACTTTAAAAAGCCTGCCGGTCTCGACCAAAATTTGTAAAAGTAATTTTATTTGGTCGTTTAGTGCGGTTAATGGAATTGTGGTAAGTTTTTGAATAAGATTAATGTACTCGT
Source organism: Philophylla caesio (assembly GCA_963971545.1). Classification (NCBI taxonomy): domain Eukaryota; kingdom Metazoa; phylum Arthropoda; class Insecta; order Diptera; family Tephritidae; genus Philophylla; species Philophylla caesio. The sequence continues at coordinate 93,180,738 of OZ020606.1, read as the reverse complement.
ATTAAGAAAATTATGTCAAACTACTGCATAAAATTATTGTAGAAATTAAGGCAGTGATTAGTTGTTAAGTCACTAGAAAAATTATGAATTTGGTCCTTTTTTGGGTTTATCTCCATCCCTCTAGATATTTAACAGATAAAATGTAAGCCAAGTAAAGAATAACTCTTTCAAGTGAAAAATTTACGCAACTAAGTAAAAAGGCGGGAGAAAAACATATGGGCATATCTCGAAAAAATGGCCTTTAGATTCAAATAAGAAATATAAAAAAAATATCTATTTTCGTATTATTATTATTTCGTTTTTGTATTGAATTGTAATAATAATCATTAAATTATTAGTTTATATATTTAAACGCAATCGTAATCTTAATTGTATCTAATCAATCAGCATAGTAGTTGTATTTAATAGCAGTCGTAGTCGTCGTCTTAATTGTATTTAGTTATAAAAGTTATCTTAATCATATTTGTATTTAATCATAAATATTAGTCACAATAGTTATTGTTTTAATCTTAGATACAAACTTATTTGTAATTAAACGCAACTTTAGTCGAAATCGCAATCGTAATTGTATTTAATTGTTTTTAATCGTACTCGAAATTGTATTTGATCGTTATCTTTTTCATTTTTGTAACTCATAGTAGTTGTAATCGTAATCATCATACATCCCGAAGTTAAAATTAAATATTGTATTTAAAAAACAAAAGCTAAGTCTACATTTTCCTACAGACCTTAAGTGGATTGTTGTTCTCTTGTTTTTTTTTTTTAATATGCAAACGTAGGAAAGAGTACCAATTAACATCTGATAAGATAAAAACCGCGTCAATTCGGCGTTTTCAGATGTTAATATTCTTTTTTGCGTAATTTTTATCTGCATGTTTGCTTATATTTTACTATCTCTACCCTTTATATCTGTACGTAAATAAATACGTAAGCTTATATATATTCATATTTCATTATGGCACATTTTTTATTATTGAATTTAACAGGAGAACCCTATTTGGTGAGCAGAAACTGCGAACAAAATGAAAAAATAATGAGTAAAAATATGAAATGATTTATGAAACCAATAATTATTATTTTTATTCTTTTATTTTGTAACTATCTTAGTTGATAGAATAGCGTGACTTTTAATGCATCTACAGACAATCGATAATTAAATACGGCTTGCCAGTTTTAGGACTTCTTATGAACTGCAACGTAAACTGAAGAAAAACAAAGTAAATACAATATGGAATAGAAGGAAGTTCTAGTAATTTCCTTGCTTTTACTATCGGAATTTTGTAGCATTTTGTAAGACAGCCACAAATTGACAAGTTAATTATTTAAGTATTTAATTTCTGACATTTTAAAAATTTAAACGAGTATAATAAAGCTGCATAATTAACCCATATTTTCAAACATTTTGTAAAATGTATAAAACATATGTTTTCGGTAATTCTGACCTTGACTAAGTAAACATCATTCGCTACCAAACAAATTCTCCTAAAGCCGAATAAATAATCGAATTTTGACACATTGTGCTGAATGTACTTGTAAATTGGCAAATCATAAAATTTAGTAACAACTATCGCTTTTATATTTACTTAAAACTAGAAAAAAAAATAAAAAAAATTACTCTTAAAACGAAATTAAAACCAAATAAATTTGTTCTGTTAATATGTTTCATATAATTATAAATTCTTGAAAAACTCGTTAATAGCGTCTTGATCGACGGCTTAACTGAGTATTATTGCAAACAACTTGTATAGGAAGTTTAATTGAACTTAGCATAAGAAAAAAAAAGGAAATTGGTTGACTACTTCCGGAGAGAATTTCAATTTTCAAAACTGAAAAAAAATTTTAACTTGCTGATATCACGAACACTGTTATAAGTTATGGCAATTTAATTTGATTTTCGGTTTTTAAAGAAGAATTCTGATTCGTAAAACTGGTCAAACATCGGAGGTTAAAGCATATTTTAAACATTTTCAGAAAAATTTCAAATTTTTGAATTATACAGTTTTGTAGCTCACTCAATTTTAGTGGAATAATGTGCAATCATCGATTAATTTCGGAACACCAAACTAACCTCAGAAATCTTAAAACTAAAACTCTTTTCAAGTGATAGACTTCAAAATTCGCTTAGGCATAACATTTAAAATAGCGAATTAAACTCAGTCATAAATAAATAGTACTCAGCCCACTTTTCTCTATAAACGCTTGCTTATGCGAAAAAGTTATACCACAGTTGTCATTAAAATTATTTGATCTATGGTATTTAATGACAATGCGATTAACATATCATTGCTGATAGTACCGAACAGTAAATGAAGAAGCGTCGGCATTAATTGAACCGGCAGCAATATGTGCTCTAAAAGCAATAACAGAACCAAGTTAAACCAACAATCGAGAAAAAAACGCAAATATAAAAAGATATACGTTTAAAGACAATAAAAATGATATTAAATACACATAAGAACATACACAAACATATCATAAATCATATGACGTTAGCAGCAGCACGATTGAACAACAGACGACTCACTGACATGTTACATTCAGATATAGACAGCCGTCAATTTAATTTGCTCCGTCAGCCTTTTTTTTCAAATATTTACAATCGAAATTAAAAATTTATTACACTGTGCAGCGAAATCAAATTTTTAAAGTCGCATAAATGATGCATTTATAACGTTTCACTTCATGCTTGCAGTTACGAAAAGAGTTTGCAAACCTGATAATTTGATTTAATGGGGCGTTGCGTATACGCCCTGTTGCATGCCCACCAAGTGTGCTGCCTGCCCACGAATCTGCCGGCAGACGGAGCTGTGTTGTGGCTGGCTGCCTTCTTCGATTCCTTGCATCACACCACGCAACGCCATCTCATGGGGCATATTTTACACTCGCTAGCGATGTGATTGTGAGCGTGATTTTCAATTGAAAATCAATTTTATTTGCCACTTCAGCGTAAAATGGTCGCCAGTGAAGCTGCTGCTGCGGCTATTGCAATTGTAAGCACAGGCGATTACCCAATAAGTAAAAAAAACCAAGGCTCTCTGCAAAGCTTGCTTATTGATTGTGGCGTTAATGAAATTTCATCATCCAAACAAAAATAATATATATCAATTCTATAAAAAAAAAAAATTTGTGATACAAAGTTTACTAAGAGAATGTTTCTGTATTAATCCTGCCTGATACACGTCTTATTTGATACCTTCATTGTATAATATTTTATATAAAAGTTCAGCACAAATATCGCAATAAAACAATTCGACTCTATAAATAATAAACGAAGTAAAAGTTGTATATTAAAAATTCGTAGGCAATTCTTTACAAGAATATGTTTCGATATATGTATGTACATAAGTATTTAGCAATGATATATTCTTTATTTTTAAAATTAATTAAAAATGACAATCTCGTTCAAAATTGTACACATTAAAATACTAAATTTTATTACAATAAATAACTAGTTAGTTTGATATATTTTATTAAACGGTTTATTCGTACTAAATTTTTCTATTAAATCTGTGTGAAGTGCTTTACGAAATAAGTGGAGAAGTCCCAGTCTATACTTGGAGTGAATAATTGGCGTAAGCGAGCGAAGGAGAGAGGGAACTGGCGAAGCTTTTTGGTCTCGGTCTAAACCGACAAAGGTTTGTAGCGCCATAAAACAATAAAGTTCTTTACGTTTAGTACACATTTTGCAACATTTCAATTTAAAACTAGTTTAAAAAAATGGCACTCCAAAGTAAACTTCGGTCTTTTTTACACGATAATAGCCGTAAATATCTTTATAAAAATATATCGTTTGTAGTAATAATTGTCTGCCTTATTTACTTGCTTTTGGTTGCCCTTTTACTGTATTTTACGATTTTTAATACCTAGTCAGCTTTCTAATTTCGCCTTTTTTATAAGTAGTTAGTCCTAAAACTCTCGGTGAGCTGGAGTCATCCTCGAAAATTGATGAAGCGGTACACCTAGTGACTAACGCCTGAAACTCTGCCTTTAAGGTATCCTGCCCTAAAACGCTCCCGAAGTGCAAAAAGAAACCTAAAGGCCATAAATAAGGCACAACGAGAGTCATGGAAAAATGTCTGCAATAATATAGAAGAGAACTCCGAAGTCAAGAGAAAGGTTATTTCTAAAAATGCTCCAAGCATGAACTCTATTCAGAAACCAAACGGGGACTGGACATCCACGTGTAGTGAAATGTTCGAGCTACTCTCGTCTACATACTACCCCAGCATGCATACCTCAAAGGCATCGTCTCTATGATCGAAAAAGGGTTGGCCATAAAGGAATTTGCGCTAAGTACTTTTATCAATATTAATTAACTCGGCCCTAGATGTGGGTATACCTCTAACTTTCTACAAACACAGGCTTAGATCTGAGCTTATGGAGAAGGTTAAGTTTAGTTGGGCCTCGGACCCCACCTGTCATATCACCAGACAAATCTGGCCAGTGGTCGTTATGAAGGGCTCTTAAGCTCTCACTATGCTTGACCGCTCCTCTCTTAGGCTAGTGGTTGGAGTGATAACCGGGCACTGTCTCATGGGCACCCATGGAAAGCGACTGCGCTATCCAACAAATGATTTCTGCAGCAGTTGCGGCATTGAAGAAGAGGTGGATAGTATTGAACACTACCTCTGCCACTGCCCAGGCCTGGCCAAGACGCGCAACCATTCTTTCAAAAATCATTTCGTGGACTGTTTGGCCGACTTGAATTCGGCAAACATTCGTGACTTTTTATCCTACATTAAACGTACAGGATGTGCTTATGCATGGTGGCAGCTACTCTAACCTAACCTAACCTAACCTGTAAAAAAGGAGTTGAAGAAATTTTTGCCATTTTGCTCAGTAAGGTAAGTAATTATGACGTTTTGATTTTGCATGGGGAACAGAATATGATAAAATAGTAGGAATAAGCGTTGCAGCTTTTTTAGAGCTTGCCAGAATACACCCAGGAAGTGTTTGTATGCTCGGCTCTGTAGCAAATGAAAATGGAAATTAAACTCTCTCTCTGTCAAAAGTTCGAGAACATGGCTCAAGAACTAATAGTCAGCGTACAAACATTCCTGCTAAAGCCTGGGTTGTGTTGTGTTTTTTTTTTCTCAAAAAAAAATTGTTTAAATGCAGTAAGAAGTGGAGCGAATTTTTAAGATTGCGTATGGCATACGGAATTTTGGTTCCAGAATTTTTTTTTGTGTATTTCTTCAGCAGTATTTTACATTGAGTTTAGTGGTTCCTCGAGGGCTGCAAAAAATTTTTATGTGAGAAATAAATAATTCCTCGTTTGAGTATTGAGTTTAATTTTTGTAAAAAAAAATTTAAAAATTCATGAAGATTGTTGTGAAAAAATAAAATAGTAATTTCTAGAAAAAAAACACTATACACATCCGTGAAATTTGGACAAAATAAATTATATCGACATAATAATATTTGGTATAAATAAAATTGTGCATATACGTTCATCCAATAATTAATGATATAAATATTTTATTTAAGAAACCATTTTCATATAAATTTATATAAATTTTTTTTTTTTTTTGTAATACTGGTATTAAAACCAAACCTGAGCCAAATAATTATATTTTCAAAAAAATTTCACAGATATGTGTGTGCATATGTTATCGCATTGTGCGGTATTTTCTTTGTTCAATACCAAAAGATACCAAAGGTTTTAAATGTCTTACCGTAGCATGTTGCTGTTAAAGACTTAAATAGTAATACCTAAGTTATCTTAACAACAGAAACCGCATAAATATTTCTCATTAAAAGATAAATTCTTAAATATCACAAAAGTTGACTTAAGTTGGAAACTTAGACTAAATCCATTCGTAGCGCACTGATATGTTATCTTGGCAAAATAAGGTATATCTGTGTATATTATAATAAAAGGTTGTTAGGCGATCTTATACGTTTTGTGGCTGTAACTATGTACAGACGTGCGTGTATTTGATATGCAGTGCAGTGAAAACGCTTTTTATGGCCTGATTCGCGTGAGTGTTGGCGTTAACGCCGACTGCGACGTAGCGTCAATGCAAATTCATTTAATGACGCTTATTGAACCGCTGAAAAATTGCGTTTAGCTGCCGCTCCTATCCACCACATCATAGCCACCACTTTGCACGTGCTGCAATACACTTCACCACCCTTACACGCGGTCAATTTTTGTGCACAAATTTATTTGATATGAATAATAAAAAAGAAATTATTTAGAAAGATATTTTGATTATGTGTTTTGACTTGTTGGCCAAATCTTTTATTATTTGTATTAAAATGATTCTACCACAAAGAAATTCTAAAGAAACTACTGAATATATGGAGTTCTAGTGAAATTATTGGACTTAATAAAGTCTTTCCAAATAATTCGTCACCTATTGGCTGAATTTCAAATTTATATAGAGTTATATCTTTTTGCGTAGGTAGTATTAATTTCAAGTCATTCCAAATCGTATCATAAAAGCGTTTGTTTTTCAAATAAATAAACTATGCGCCCACCTACCGGCCAATATTTTAGAGTTATTTTTAATGAATGAGTCATTGCCACCGAACTCTGAGTGTTTGAAATTCTAGCTAAAGGAAAAGAGATGAAAAATGTTCCAAAAAAGAGAAAATGGAAATGCTGATGACAAAGAGAAATGGACACAGCTCTGATTGAAGGCTGATCTATTATTTGCTTCAAAACCTAAAATATCCTTTCAAAGAGATAGAAGTTTATTATTTTTCCTGCCTGAATCTATTTGTTTCAATAAATTTTGACTTTTAATTAAAATTTATGTAATTTTTTTATGTAAGTTAAGAATTTTAGGCTTGCAGTTAACCACATAAAAAGAGATATAGATGTTCTTTCATGTTTTTCTGTGGGTCGCAAGTCTTGCCTCTTGCCACAATTCCAACATTAACTTTTACAGTATTCGACAATAATATTTGTTGCTGTCTATGGCTTAAAATATGTACATATTCTTGTTGCCTGTCGATTGCAATGCCAGCTGTTGCCTGTTTACGTTTCGATTGCTTATTGTTGTCTGTTTACTTTTAACTATTGACGCTTAAGTATTACTGTTGTTCTAGTTGTTGTTGTTGTTGTTGTGGCTGTTGTTGTGGTTGCTGTTGTGTGCTGGTTGCGTTTGTCAATTCGCCGCATAATTTTGTTTACGCTACACGCCCAAATATGGCTCAATTAAATTTGCATATCTCTTACAGGTCGCAATGTAATCTTTTTGAGAGGTGTTGTGTTCGTGTGAGCGCGCGCGTATACTCACACAGTCATATACATACATATGTACATATACGAGTGAGTGGCGTTGCATGTGCGCTATTTTTTTTTTTTGTAAATAATAAATTTATTGAAAATATTTGCGCAATTATGCAAATTTTGTATTGAATTATTTTTGAATCACTTATCGAATAAAAAGTGAAAAAAATCAGCAGTTTTTAATCGATATTTTGTGCAGTGATTTATGATTGTGCTGAATGTAAAAGATGGATGACGAGATAAAATTTTGATTTGAGACGAATATAGTAATAAAGTTGAAGCAAATTTTAAACACACTGAAGGTTGTTGAAACCATAAGTCGTGTCAAGAAGTGTCAAGAAATATTTAAAGCTCAACGGTCATTTTCAACCACTTTAAACTTACACATTTTATACCAAAATTGAATGCGCATAAAAAAATTTTAAAGTTTGATGAAAGTGTGTTATTATTTTAATAAAAGTTTTATTAAAAGCTTTGAATATGCGAGTAGTAGTTTGAAACTTTCATTTCGGTTGTTGTGTAATAAATTGAATGTCCTAGTATAACGAATGACGATATAACGAATGCTCGATATAAGGAACCCATTTTTTTAATACATTAGATATAACGAGTTTTGGAAATGGTAAGAACAACAAAAAACAATGCAAATGTACGACAGTTAAATATTCGTTAGCTTTCGTTATTTTCGAACTCATTCATTGCTCATTCATTGCTCAAAGAAATTAGAGTTCCGTACTACAATAGTATCAATGTCCCTTCTCGTGTTTCGAGGCACTTTAAACCCCTTTTTCTTAATCGAATCAATGTAAAACAAATTTTGAACTGAATAGCTCGGTGATTGTGTCAGGATTTTAACTTGCTTTCCAACACCTTTGATGTGTCAGACTCGCTCTTTTACATCAAGAATAATTTGCTGTCCTCCCTCTTAAATTGATTTGCGTTAGTACATATTAACATTTCGGCCAGCTGATGAATTAATATTTCTGTAGCTGAACAGTTTGAAATCTCGACACTTAACAAACAATATCTAAAAAAAAAAAAAAAAATATCCGTTCGTCATGCGGCTGCGCCTCTCGTGCCGCTTGGGCGGGAAAGGAGTTTTGGTGGTGTTCTGAAATGTATTACGATGTACGAGTATCGCAGTGAACACAGCCAAAGCCTTAAGCTCCTTCTGTCAAAATAATATGCCAGCCGACTAAATAAACAACAAATAATATTTGTCAGATGTGGCAGCAAGCAGTAAAAATATGGAAAAGAAAAGAAAAAGTATATTGGGGGAGCTGCTATCAAAAATGTAATTGAAGTGTGGGCACATTTTATTCTCCAGTTGCGATAATGCAATTATCACTTTGGTAACATCCATTTCCTTTTTTTATATTAAAAACTTTTACGTCAGCTGTTAAATGTAGGAATATTAGATGTGTGTCACTATGCTATTCGGATGTATAAGTAAGACTCCAGGCCTTGAAGTATACCTCTCCAGGATGGCAGTTACAAAATTATAAGCTTAAAACTAATTGTCAAACAACTTAAGTCGCAAATCTCAATCTACGTATATACTTTTAATTAAATTTAAGACTAGAAGACAAGTATGAAGAATATTTGGGAACGTGAAGATGAACACAAATACGTTAAAGAAGAAAGATATCAAGTAAAGAAAACATTCAAATTGCAGTCACATTTAATTTAGAGAATTAAAAGAACTGTATATCAAGTTTTAAAAGCAGCCTTGTCTGATTCTGGAACGGAATTCCAGAGCCTCACAGCATTGATGAAAAGCAGCCTTGATGAGGACAAGTATTTATATCTAGGGACTATTAGACATTGATGCCTACTAGATCTTGCAAATTTTAACTTCTCATAAAGATATTTAGGAGTTTTAGATTCAATAAGTTTAAATATGAAAATACAATTTCTTGCCGCAAGATAATCAAAAATGCTGCATCCTAGAATTTTATTTTTCCACAATGAAATGTGGTCTTATTTTTTAAGGTTTTTCAATGACGTTCATGAAGAAAGATAAAAAAGAGTAAGATTGTCATTGTCAAACTATATCCTAATGTCATTAATTATTTTTAACATAGCTGTAGAACAGCTGTGTTTTGGCCTAAACCCTAACTGCAAAGGGGATAGTAGATTGTTTGTTATACAAAATATGAAATTTGTGTTGCCATCAGATACTCACACACTTTAGGGAAGACCGGAAGGATGCTTATCGGTCTATAATCACTGGGACTCGTGACAATGTTATTTTTAGCAACTGGTATAATAACAGCCCTTTTCCACTCTGTGGGAAACTATGCAGTTGTGAAACAGTGATTAATGATGTGTGTAAGAGTACGCAAAATCAATGATGGAAGCACATGTTTTACAAATCTCAAAGAAATTCCATCTTCACCAATAGCATTGGACCTAATAGTCATAACAGACTTTAGAAATTTAGTCTCAGTTTCTTTAGCTTCATTTTAGTATAAATTGTAGTACGGAAACTACTTTGCTTGGGAGATAAATTAAAAATAATTGACGATTTCAAAACAGGAATAGCACTTAAAGAAATGCCTTTAAAATAAGAAATTCTAAAATCGAGTGTTTATAAAAGTGTTTTTATTTTACAACGAGAACAGCACATGACCATTAACAGCAACACATATAACTGCACAGCCTAATATTTTCGTTGTGAACTTCTACTTTTATTTCTTTTATTGTATGTACTATTTTTGATTATACATACATACTTATGTATGTTTGCATTTCAACCAATATTTATAAATTAAGGAATGAATTGTTTTCATTAATATGTATAATTTTTGTTTCCGATATAAAGAACTTTCAGTTAAACGAACGGTTCCAACATTATATGTTTCGTTATACTGGAGCACCATTGTTCTATAAATAAGATGAAAGGAAAATAAATTGTTTAACTTGTCAAAATGTATCAATATTGGCAAAATTCTTCAAGTTTCATCTTTTACGCAAATTTCCCTCTCATGTTAACTTATGTTATGTGAAGCTACGTTACGTAACGTTATTCTACTTAAGTTACGTTTTGTTATGTAATACAAATAATTTATTTTTTTACATATTGGCTAATTAAATAGATTGCAGTGTTTTTCGGTTGCAGTGAATTGAAAAATCAACACAGCGGATAAGACGGAATTGCTGGCGATAAGAATGGTTGGAGATGGCAACATATTCTTCTTGATCTTATCACACGTTAACTTACTACACTTAAATTATCCACACCTAAAGACACTATACCTTAACTGACCGCACCTAAACTCACCATACCTAAGCAAACCACACCATAAACTCACCACTCATATAGCCACCATACCTTAACGTATCACACTCCAACTCTCTTCTCTACACCTCACCTGAATTAACCTTCCTCGCTTTTACTAATTCCACCTAACCTCTTCCTCGTTCACCTCACTTCATCTAATTTCATCGTACAGCAGTTAAGTTATGTGATGATCAGTTTACCAACCATTATAAAGATATACATAAGTATTTAGATATTCCAGAGGTTTCAAGCCACAGCAAAATGTATTTTTTTTCGAAGATCTACTATGACCCTAATCAGCTTTTTAATATAAAAAAAGTTTTTGAAAATCGCCCGTTTTTAATAAAGCTCTATTCCGCATTATTTTGTATTAATAGTTGTCAAATATATTTCTTCATAAGGTATTCGAAAAAAGATTCAACCTATCAAACCTGAGATTAAAAGCAAAAAGTTATGTAATCGAAAATCGGATTACAATTCTTATAACTCTTCTTTATACTACTACTTCGGGCATAAATCTTTACGAGTATGTTCAATTTTTGTTTTTCTTTTTAATTAAAGCGTTGTCATTCCAAAAACTACTCGCAATGTTTAGCTTAGACAAATCGAAAGAGTAAATACAGTAATTGATATCAACAAATTTCAAGGTAAACAATTTCCATTCAGTTTATTAATAAATGTTGCTTTTTTTCTAATCTATTTATTTAGTAGTCATAGATACAGCCGAATAAATAGCGCTAGATTTGCAAACACTTAGCTGTGCTTGCTTCCCAATAGGAAGTCTGAAATCGTTGAAAATATATGCACTTATATAGATACTTATATATACGTATTATAATATATTCTACAATTTAGAAAAGAAATACAAATCGATACATTCGCAGTTTATAATACTATATAGCATTGGTTAAAAAAAAAATTTTTGTTTAGCAAAACTAAAACTCCGATTTTGTGTTATTCGGATTTATTTAAAACATTGCTGCCAAGGAGTTTAATACTGTAAGTGGGAGAACAAATCGAGGAGAATAAATCTAAGGAAATGAACACAAAAACCGAATAAAAATGAATAAAATGAATTCAGGTAAATTTTTAATGAATCTATTCTTTCGAGTTTTGAAGACGGTTTCCAGCTGGGTTTGCATACTCCAGTAGCTCTAGGTCACAAAAAAAAACACACACTTCATAATGTTTATACCCATTTGTGTATGTAAGTACTAAATCTATAGCTTAGCATGCGTGTATGTCCCGGTAATTGACGTCATCTATTTCATATTAATCTACACACTTATTTGCATACATTGATATACTTAAATTTGTTAAGACAATAATAAATGTAAGATATTCCCGATAGGAAAAGCTTGCCTAGCGGAAAATTTTATTGATTCAAAAAATTATCAGTACTATGAGAGGGGCTTTCTCGATCTTATTATTTTCAGCCTTTAAATCAAACTGATCGTTTGGCGAACATCCGCAGAGTTACCGAAGAACCCCATAAGTAAAAACAGCCATTACAAATAAAGTAGGCTTAAAAATAAGAGCAACGTTCGTTTGTTATTTTTAATTAAACGAGTTTGATTAGTGTTGTTATTTAAAGTAGAAGTATTTTATATAATGCCTATAAAACAAATGTCAAACATTTAAAGTGTACAAGTTTAATTACAAATCTTAGTTTTTTGTTTAAAAGTCTTAAATATCCGAAGCGAGTCAAATCCAACTTTTCCAATTTTAAGATAGTCTTGTTAGAATCTTTTTTGTATGAAAAGCTTTCTTTTATGTTTTTAATAACTTTATTTTTTTTTCATTAATAAACAACAAAAAAGTGAGATAAAACTTTTTGCTACAATTAAGATTTTACTTCATTTCATTTATTTCAGTGTAAAATATTAGTGGAATAAGTGGCCGCGTGTGGTCGAGTAAGTAGTGGTGCATGCTATAACTCGATATGCCACTGAGTTCAAGGTTCGAATCTCAGCCAACGTAAGTGAAATCTTAATCATAGAAAAGGTATTTTCTAATAGCGGTCACCCCTGGCAAGGCAATGCCAACCTCCGAAGGTATTTCTACCATGAAAAAGCTTCTCATTAGATACATACATCGGCCGTTCGGAGTCGGCACAAAACTGTAGGTCCCTCCATTTGTGGTAGAATATAAATATGCACACCACAAATGGTAGGAGAAGATCGGCCAAACACTGTGCTATATTGTGTAATAGCCAAATTATTATTATTATTATTACATCTGTCGTAGCACAACATTAGGAAGGTATTAGAATGGGACATTATTAACTTAACATAAAAAAAACATACATTGAAATGAAAATAAATAAAAACATATAATTAACGAATTTACTTTCTTTAGCTGAGAATTTATGTATGCAGGAACTCATTCATCTGATGAGAACTAAAAGGGCTGACAGACGGGCAATATTATCTAGATAAGTAGCCTTGATTTGAATTAACTCATGCATAATCCTCTTCCAAATGCGCATAAGCACTCGTATAAAAGCACGAAAATTATGTACATAAGTACTGAATATTGTGTTTGCAATGTGGCAATGCTGCCACATTTGACAGAAAAATACTTTTGTGAACTAGCAAAATGTCTACAGATGTTGTCAAAAGTGTTTATTACTAAAAAAAAATAGCTGCAAATAATAGCAAATTAAACCAAATTATAAATTAAAATGCAATTTTTTAGATTTCTATATTCCAAAGTGAACAACGAGATAGCCACTCTTTTATGAAGTGGAATACATTGCTGTTCACCTTTTGAATGCCCACAACTTTTCCACAAATTCTGCGAAATGCAAAAGTAGCTACAGCGATCATTCATGGAATTAATTATCTGCATATGTACAGCAAATAAAATGTACTCACACATTTGCACAACTTCCTTTCTCTAATGTTTACGTTTGTGCCAATGTATTGGTTATTTTTATTTTATTAAACAACTTTAAGATAATAATTTTACGCTTCCTTTAATTCGTAATGATTTTTTTGACATTTAATTAGCTGCCAATCTTATTTTCTCTACTTTTCTTTTTGAGCTTGATTTCGTTCGTCAAATCAGCTGATGTCGAAATACAGATAAGTGAGGCCTAAAATATTATGCAGATTATAGCTTTAGTATGTTGAACCAAGAGCTGAACACCAGCTACCGTAGTACACCAGCTACTTCAGAACTCCAGCTACTATAGAACACCAATGAGTTTAATTCGTGAGTTCTTTATGATTCTAAGCTCACCATAAACGACCTAGACACCTCAAACAGAATTCTCTGCAGGGCTAAATATGTGTCTGTAAATTTATTTTATATAAATATACCATATATATATATATGTATATATATTACATATATATTTTCACACATTTAGGAGCACGAATGCTCATTTTTCAGCCATCGTCCCACAAATATGTAAATCTGTACACAAGTAGTACTTGTATGTACAAACGCAAAGCACCAAAAAATAAAGTTTATATCGTGGCATGCGTAGGCATTGCAGCTTAGAGATTTCGGCGGCAGGCCGATATTAATGGCACTAGTCATATCTATAGTATATAATAAAAGATTTTATGTAGAGTTTAATTTCTTGACAAAGCGTGTGCAGTGTGAGAAATGCACTGAGTGAGTATGATGAAAGCTTTGATGTGAAATTCGATAGTGTGATAAATCGGCTAACAACTTCAATTAACGTAAATTAAATGTAAGTGAGAAAAGACACACAACATAATTCCATATATTTTTGTTTGGTATCGTTTTGGTGTCTGTTAAATATGCAAGTGCTAGGCGTGATTGCATCGCATGTTCTCTCCTCCTTTTTTCAGTTAAACGTTTGTTTATTTATGCCAAAAATAGCAATATCAAATTGAGAACGTAATCTGATATGAAATGTCCTTGTGGACTATGATTTATGGCGATAAGTCATATCTCAATAGGAAGTGTGAAGAGCGATGGCCACTGAACAAGTGGAGTGAATCAGGAAACAAGAGAAGAGAAGTTTTTTGCATTCTTTTTTCTTAACGACTGTTGTGCTAACGTCTATTTAGCGTTTCAGCTGTTGCGAAAATTTTAAAACCAGACCCCAAACACTTTGATGATGACAAAGCCATATGTGATTGCAACTCCGGAATGACAGTGGTCAAGTTTCTCCTTAAGAGTATTTTGTTAATTTCGTGGAACTAAGAATTTGACGTAAGCAATTTCATTAATCCATTTTTGTTTACAAGTACATTAAAAAATCACCAACTGAGCGAGCAAATTTCAATGAAGATAAAAAAAAATAAAACAGTCTCAATATGGAGAACAAAACGTGATCAAATTTTAAAAACTTAACGTTAAGAATGAAATGGTGCGTCAAAGGAAAATAGCTTGATATCGGTAGTTCAGAGAAAATTTGTTTCCACTGCGTGCTCAATCAGAACGTTTTGTTCTCAATTCGTTCTTCGATTGAACATTTCTGAGCCATTATTTCATAACTTTGGTCTTCAAGAAACTCTTGCCGATACTTCCCGCTTTGTTTTTTTGTCAAATAATTTTCCAAGATTTCTAGCATATACTTACGTGAATTTTCAGTTCGCGTATTTTTCTGTTTTACCAGAATATTTATATGATCCTTAATATAAAAGTTATGGCAGTCTTATAATGAGCTTATTTCTTATTTTTTTGAAATTGCGTTTGCCAAAAGGGTTTTTTTTTCTTTTAAGTTGGGATTTTAAGTCAAAACTCAAACGGAATAATTATAATGTAATTTT
This sequence comes from Philophylla caesio, assembly GCA_963971545.1. NCBI lineage: Eukaryota > Metazoa > Arthropoda > Insecta > Diptera > Tephritidae > Philophylla > Philophylla caesio. The sequence goes on along the minus strand of OZ020606.1, from coordinate 93,165,464 downwards.
ATTCAAAGAATGCATTTGACATAACAACCTCTTTCGATTGAAGTTCTTTTGCCAAATGATAACTTGTATTGATCCAAGGCAAAAAAACTATTAACTACTTTACTCAAATTGAATTTGAAAAACCAACTTATATGGGGTAAGATGATTTTTTGTATAAAAAGAATTTGACAAAGCGTACTTTTAATTTATTTTCAAAGTATTTATTTTTATTAAAAAAGGAGGATATTTAAATAAAAACGATTGATTGAAATACTATTGCTTATTGTCCAGTTTTAATAACCTTTTTCCTTCCATTGCAACAAAACTTTTGTAGTGGAAAGCATTTAGTCTGGTTTTTCGCTCTCCCGAAAAATTAGCAATTTTGAAAGCGATCATTTTGTCAAATCTACACACATCTGTTTGCAAATAAGTACATATACATATATCTTTTAATGCATTTGCAATTGTATTTCCAACACTTGAAAACGTATTGAAAATATCACAGCTACTGCAATTAATTTAAAATAGTCTCGTACTAAAAACAGGTTTTTTTTTTTTAATTTGCACATTTTCCATTAACAAATGTATAAAACATAGTCGAATACTAGTACGCATAAATTTATTTACACACCTGTTTTCGTTATCCATATTTTGCAATATTGAATTCAATACTTTGCAATTACTTAATGCCTGACCATAAGCATTTCTTATTTAGTTGTAATCCTTTAAAACGAGATGGCTTAAAAGGCTTGCAAATACAAATGCATTGCACAACCGGTAACCAATAGCACCAAAGTGTGTACCCCGTCGGATGTGCGAGCTAGTCAGCGTGCGCAGTGCAAGAGACCAGCTGTGTACGTAGTACTTTGCTTATCAACTGCCGCAATCACAGTCAGAAATCACTTAACACTTTTTATTGCCATTTCGATTAGGTGGCTTTAAGCGCTATCGTTTGTAATTTCACTATTTACCAATAATATTTTGTTTTTACTCAGTTTCGTTTTTGCGTTCAGGCTTTCAGAAGCTTTAAAAGGTAATTTTTGTAAAAATTTCCATTAACTTCAGGCTTAAAAGTTACTGATAGGGTTGTATGAGTTCTGTGCTGTTTTTGTTATTTTTATTTATGTAGATAAAATTATTTTTAAAATCGGCATTCAACTAGTGTATACTCGTGGATCGAATCTGCCATTTAATAACACGAAAAATATATGAATTTATAAAATTTTTGAATTCTTAAATAAATGAATTAAAGAAATATGCTTTGAAATGGTCTACTTCTAACTTTAACATATCAACACGGTAATAATCCATCGAGTGACATTAAGACATAAAGGAACTGGAGTGTAAACGCATCAACGCTTTCGGGAAGAAATGTACAATAAATATCACCAAAACACAAAGAATACGAGTACTTCCCCAAATAAAATTATGGCAGAATACATTTTAAAGAGTAGTTGTTGCGATTGTGAGTTTGAAACTTGAGTTAATTCGTTAATGTTCTGCTTTACGGCGGAGTATATGTAAAAAGGCTAACCATAGCCTAAGTTTCGAGTTTTACATCCAACCTAGCCTTTGGTTTAATATCTGCGTTATTTTAGCCTTAACGGTTCGGAATGTACGGAATGTAAAAATCCTATTATTGAAAGATTTATAGGAACTGATGGAGTCACTGATACAACAAATAACAATGTACTTAGCTTTTAGATATTGCTTTCATTGGCAAGTCACCATGAGACATTTTGGAGATAGATACATAAACCAGCCAGAGATAAACCATCAGAAAATTTGTGAGTGTTTATTGAGTATTTTAAAATTTTTTAAATTTGTGCTACTCACTAGAGTTTTTCTAAAGAGCAACCTTTATTAATAAAAAAAATGTAATGCCCCAATGGAGATCTTCAGCAGGATACCGAATTTATCACAGCCTCGCCACAAGACTTGATCAGGACTATTTCATGATTATATCGGGAGTTCTTCGGTACCCTATCGAGGCTTGGTTAGCACTATTTCGGTTTTCGGTACTTTTTCAGGATCATTTGAGACAAGTTCAGGACTATTTTACGACATGTTCGGGTTAAATTTTGAACTAATATAGTCTTGAACTATTCCCAAAGTGCTTCTGAAAAAAAAGCGTGCGATAAAATTAAAAGAATGCACAGCAACAATCAACAACGGATTTATGGGACTCAATCGAGAAAAATGCTCATTTTACTCGAACCATAAAAAATACCCAAAGAAGTTCGTCTTACGCAGAAAGGAGTCAAGACATCTAGAAAAATGTTATAATTTAAAAATATCCAATTGCTGAATAGGTAAATTCAGAACTAACAATTCACATATCGTCACCTGAAATGCAAAAGTAGGCAACGAAAAAAATACAAAATTCACTTTTCAATTGAATTTTTGTAATGCGTTGCATATATTACAGTTCCTGTTTTTTGCATATCTTTGTCATGCGATTTCTTTAACCTGATGCTGGAGAAAATAATTCGAGTCGCAGAAATAAATCGGTCAGGTACCATATTTTAAAAGAGTGTGCAGCTATTGGCGTACGCCGATAACATTGACATCATCGGCCATAACAACCGCGCAGTTAGTTTTGCATTCTCCAAACTGGATAGAGAACCAAAGCGAATAGGTCTGGAGGTCACCGCGAGCAAGACGAAGTATCTACTGTCATCAAATAGACAGTCGACACATTCACGACTGGGATCTAACATCACTGTTGACACTGATAACTTTGAAAAAGTAGAGGACTTCGTTTACTTAGGAACCAGCATTAACAACAATAACAGCGTCAGCCTTGAAACCCAACTTAGAATATCTCTTGCCAAAAAGTGCTATTTCGGACTGAGTAGGCAATTGCAGAGTAAAGTCCTCTCTCAACGGACAAAAACCATACTCTACAAGTCTCTAATCATACCCGTCCTATTGAATGGCGCAGAAGCATGGACGATGACAAACATCAGATGAGAGGACTCTTGGCGTGTTCGAGAGAAAGAGTATCCAAAAGATGTATGGACCTTTGCGTCTTTGCGACGGCCAATACCGCCTACGATGGAACTATGAGCTGTACAAGGACGTAGACACAGTGCAGCAAATTAAGAACGAGCGGCTTAAAGGTTTTTGATGCAGTACCCGCTGGTGGAGGAGGAAAAGGAAGACCTCCTCTGCGTTGGAAAGACCAAGTGGAAAAAGACTTGGCTATACTTGGGATTTCCAACTGGCGCCAGTTATCAAGAGATAGGGACAGCTGGCGTGATTTGTTGACCTCGGCCAAAATCGCTTAGGCGGTTGATGCGCCAATTAAGTAAGTGACGTTGTAGAAGATGCGCTTCTCAAAGAGTCGTGTAGTTTTCGTAAATCATTTATAACTAATTATTCGTGATTATAAATTTCTATATGCAATATTATATTACTAAAAGTATTCGTCTCTTTTTTAGATTGCCATCTGCGCTTTAAATTATACTCGTATTTAACTTGAAGTACAATAGATAGCATCTGAAAATAAAATTATTGATAGTTTTTCTAAAATATAGAGGATTATGCAAATTTCATTCTTTTAATGGCTTCACTGAATTTTTGGATTTGATAAAATGTACAAATTTCCCTTAAATTTAATTAAATGATTTTTATACAACAACAGAAATTAACATTCAGTAAGTATTTTTAAGGTTAAAATGCTCAAGCCCATATACATATAATTCACGCAGAATCGCAACTATAATTAGCGTATAAATGAGTATTTGCAAAAGTTAATTAGCGAATTTTTTGCGCATAACATAATAACAACCAACAACAACCATAGCGACGACAGCAAAAATTAGCTTCGCACTTTTAATATTATTCCACCTGTCAACGAAATGTTTGACATGCCAACATACTTACATACTCGTACATACATACATTGCGGCTAACGGTTTAACTAGCAAAGTGCGGTCGAAACTGGATGAAGTTCAGTTAAAAATTGTTGGTATTTGAGACTAATGTCTACCTCACCACGTCATTTGAACTTTGTAATAAATAATTTAAGTTGAATTTTTAATTATGATGTTTATCAAAGATGTTTAGAAAAAAAAAATATTTGTAGACAAATTTGAATGCAAATTGCACTAGTTTTAGGCAGATCTATGTATTATCTACATGTTTGTATGATATTTTTTCATACGTGATTTGGAGCAAATCTTTTTACGCTTCCATTGGCTAATCATCATACGAGTTTACTTAAATTTTATGACCATTTGCTCTATGAAAATATTTTCAAACCTTTAACCTCGATTGAGAAATACCCACAAAAGAAGAAATATAGGTTAAATGTTTTTCCTTATTTTTAAATAAATTTGTAGATATGTAATGAAACTTGCAGAGGAATTTGAAAATCTTTGTGGCTTTGCAATGGAGTTGACTGTAGAAGGTTTCAGACGCGAAGAAAGGAAAGTAAATTGATTTCCTACAGAAAGCTTGTCATTTAAATCCGAATTAAACCTTTTCACACGCGCTGCATTCATTAATTTGAAAGTTTGTGAAAGTCAATAATGATACGATAGAATAAGTCTAAATTTTTGTAGATGTGATAAAGGATTACAACGTAAACTGGGCCCAAAAAGGCGGTTTTAGTTTAAATGAAAATTTAAATATTTTATGAATTTAATGTTTTGTTTGTAACGAAATGAATAAACGTCAAAATTTAATTATTTAATGAATTTAATGTTGGTTTTTCTACCAGTTTTATTTCTAACGAAATGAATAAACGTCTGTGAATTTGGTTTTTTATGATGCTACCACATCTTTCAAGAAAAATATATGTTTTATTTTTTTACACATAAATATGCTATTTGCATGACCATACCTGTATATATTTGTGTTCAATTAAATACTAGTGGATCATTTTGGTAAATTTCTAAAATTCCTTCTCCTCGTTGAGCTGAATACACATACATATGTACTCTCCACAATCAGGAGTACGTCCTCGACGTCTTTAGACGTTCTAATATCAAATAAAATATAATTTCCTTGTTTTTTATTCCGTAAAGTGTTCTCAAGCAAGTTAATAGAACTTCAGCAAACAAAAAAATAATGTAAATAAATTTTAGTAATATGAAATTCCATAAAAAACTCATGTGTGCCAAAAGCACAAAATAAACAAAAATAACACAAAAAAATCCATTAAGTATGTGTGGATAATTATATGGACGTGTGCTGATATGTATGTATGTACATATGTATATACAAATGTGCATAAATGGCACTTGAGAGGTGCGAAGTAGCGGTCGTGATCGATGAAACCCCAATCCCCTCGTGCAAGCAGCGTTCTTAAAAGCGCTCATCTTCGTTCGTGCCATCGGCTGTCTGACTTAACAAAAACATTCATAAACCAGTTCAAATGTCCAAAAAACAACCAACCGTCATCAAATGATTTCCAGTAGCTGAAATCTTAAAAGCTTAAGTTGCGTTTGTGCGTCGGCGCTAATATAACAGAACAAAAAAAAACAAAAACAAAGATAACCATGAAAGTGTGTAGAACAGGGTATTACTGAGGCTTGTGGGCGCCACCTTTAAGCGCCCAACACAATTCAGCAATTGCCACAATCATTCCACAGCAAAAGTTCATTTTTCACAAATTCAACTTGATTTCTGTAGCTATTTGTTGGTATTTATTTTAATCACAGGAGCATGGCACGATTCTCATGGAACGGCAATTGTTTTTTCTTTTTTAAATGTAATCAATGTACATACATACATACATATATAGAAATGAGTAATTATGCGAGTTATAAAAACCACTAGCAACTAACTTATTTTAAGGGAAACAACAAAATTGTGTGTGAAGATAAATACTAAAACTGTTATCAACTATTTGTCAACGTGGGCTTATTATCACCAAACCGCAACAATAAAAAAATGTATACCATAACAAAAATGGTATAGGACTCGTACATATGATGGCAATGAAAGTACTGCGACGAGATAATGTCCGTGACATGTTTGCTGAAGCAAAAAAAAAAAAAAACATTAAAGTACGCCTTACGTCACCACACTGTAAGCGTGTTATTTTAAAAGCATAATGTGATTTTATTTTCAAAATAATGATGAGAAAAAATTTAAAAACTTCTTATTTAATAATACTCGTATATAAAAGCAAACAAAGCCACGTTGCAAGCGTTGTATTATTAATTAATAGTGCATTAATTTTCATTCTTAAAATATCCCCACGATTGGGCTTCATTTATGCAGCCGGAGGCTGAAAATACAACGCCATCTAAGGCTCACCTTCCAAAAAACACAAAATCGGTCATCGATTCCTCTTTAACGTCGCCAAATTTCACTCGCTCCCTATTTCATTAAACTTAATCATTCCATTTGATATATTCATGAATCCTTTTTTTCTCTTTCAGCTTTTTCTGCGGACTGCCAAAGTTCTTTTGCGGTCGGGAGTATATCATTTAAAAAAAATTAAAAATTTCTAGGTTGGTTTAATTCACCGGAAATAAAAGAAAAATTGGTTTGCTGCATCATACATAAGTTTGAACTCTGGAACACCATAATATGATATACATACATAAGTCGCGAAGCGCCACCCAACTCATTGGCGCTGGCATGTTTGAGACGAGTATGAAATACTTTCAATGAAAACGAAATTCAGTCAGAACTTGCATTTACCTTATTTCCCAACGTTGCTGCCGAATATGGAATTGAATGAGTTGCTATGTATTAGCTAATGCTGCCTCTGCACACGCTTGAATGAGTTGAAATCTCGTACTTAGGAGCTTTGTATGAGCTGCGCTGGCGCCGAAAACGCGTGCACACTTCGTTCCAATAAACACTTTTAAGCTGTAATCAGCGGCACACTCGTGGCAAACAGCAAGAATACCAATTCAAAATGCAGCAACTTCACACAAAAGCACATAACAAAGCGCGCTGCTATTTAGATCAGCGCGTCACACCGCACTCTTTCGTAATCACGCGCACACTTCAAATGCGCATTATTTGGTATATTTTGCTGCTTTAACAATTTTGAATTCTACATAGATTATTTAATTTGATTTTATGATGACTAAAACGATTTCATATCAAACACAATATGCATGGCCAAACTATTGCTTGAGCTCGTGTTGACAGCGATATTCACGAGCTTCACACTTTCAGAAAAGCGCTTTTAGAGTGGGAGAAGAAAAATACATGTGCACATATTTTTGTAAGCAAAAAAACTAGTTTTTTTCTTTTTTAATCGCTTTGCACTGTGCGCGTTCAATCAATTGTGAACCAACAACGAGTTAATACGCGCCGCGCCGCTCACACCTTTTCACACACTGCACCACCGCAAAAAAACAAAAAAACAAAAACACACACCATTAGCACCTATATCGCCTACAACAATAACAACAATGTTAAGAACACACAAAACGCATTCGAAATACTTAAAGCAGACGGCCCAAGATCACAAGTATGAATGAACGCAGCAGAAGGCAGAGTAAAAAACACAAAAAAGAACACCAGAAAAATGTCTAGCAGACAGACTGACTTGCAAATCTTTGAGAAATCGTAACAAGAACAAAAAAACGGTTAAGCAAAGTGTGAGTTGTATATACGGATGTACATATAGTAGTTGTAGTAACTAAGCAACACCGCCAACCAAGCGCCACTAACAACCGCCAATGAAGCTAGACACAACGTAACTGATCGCGCACAGCTGCTGCGACAATGGCACAAGCCTCCGTTTGCTTGTTTGTGCGCGCACGAAGCTCTTAAATAAAAAGCTCTGATGTTTAAAGATTTGAGACGATGCTTATTACGGTGGTGTGAGTTGCAAGAAAAACTATGAAACTTATTTTAAAAAATTTCTTTAGAGTAGTAATGATATAAGTAGTTCGTCACATCGTTATTTTTATCGATTTTTGATTTGTTATTTCTATCGATAGTTAATGAAATCGTTCATTTTATAGATTTTAGTTTCAATTTAATTTTATAAATTATTTTAGAAATATAATTTGAACATTATAAAACAAAGTTGTAATAGAAAAAATGTTTCTAATTTATTTTCAATTTTAATTTTTATATTTTATTATGCTTCTAGTCTATTGGAAATGCAAGCGCTTCATTAAATTTAATTTAACGTTTTCAAAATCTTTTTTTTTTTAATAATTGTACAGACCTCTATGCAGCCAACACAATTTTTTTCAAACCACTGTCTTTCCATTAAATAAAAACTAGAACACGCTTCTAAATTTTTATTCTTACGATAGATAAATACTTAAATATTATTTATTAAATAAATACAAAGCAGAAAATCATTCACTTTGCACTGATGTAATGTAAGTTTCAAAGTCCTACTTTAGAATTAGTAAAAATCGGATGCACGGCTTTCATAACCAAAACTTGTCCAAAAATCCTAAAACCCGTTACAAATCTGCCTTTTCAAAAAAAAAAAAAATCATAAAAATGGTAACCGACATTATGTTTGATTTATAAAATTTTTTAAATATTTAAAAGTGCATCCCAAAAAATTCAAAGTTTTTTGAGTTGAGCAGCTAAAAATAAATTTTACGTTAAACTTTTTATGGGCAAAAAGTGGCCAAAGTTAATGATTCTTATAATATTTTGAAAACGAGTGCATAAGTCTCAATATAAATACATACTTGCATTATATAAGAAACAAAAAATTGGGAAAACAAATTTTTAATCAATAATATGGAGAAAAGTGACAACTTTGTTTGAAATTTTTCTCTTGCCAACTGCCCTCTTCAAACCACTGTCACTTCTTAAACACCACCTAACTCCACTTTACCAGCGCACCTGGTGGGTTTTGCTAACAAAAGTTGCGCTACTATTAGTTTAATCTTCGCCCGCTGAAGGTTAGCCATGGCGAGGCTTTCAGTGAGGCATGACCAAGCCATTGCGAGTACCGCTCTCTGAAATGAGAACACAGATGCAATAATCTGCGCGCTCAAACCGGCCGCCGAGAGCAATCCAGATTGTGTTGGATTTTATTTATACTTGAATACTTAGACATACATACATACATACAAATATACATATTGTATTTCACCGCAGTTTTCCCAGTAAATAATTTTGTTTGATATGAATTGAGATGCAGTGATATGCAATACTTTTTTCAAATCTACAGTGTTTAGTGTTCTCAATTTAAAAGGCACTTTTTTATACAGTAATTTTCTTTTTATAAAGTTGAGAAACTTGTAATTTGTCTTAAGTGGCAATATTTATATTAATTGATTTTGTTTTTTTTTTTAATATAAAAAGTTTAAAATTTACTTTTAATTTATCCCTTAAAATTAAGACTTATAACTTTATTTTTTTCAAAATTCGAAAAATTGAAAGACACATTTTTAATCTTATTATATACCCAAAGAACAAAGTCAACGTTAAACTTCTACTTATTTTTTATTCAAAACATATGAAAATCACAGTTAAAATTTAATTTTTGATCTTAGAATTAAAAGCATTAAAAATAAACTTTAACTGTAAGTTGTCATCTTTTCTGAAAAGAGTCATAGCCGTTGCTATCCCAGATAAATGTGTTATTCTTAAATGATAACAAAAGCAACACTCAAGCTGAAATATTGCAATCTATAAAAGTTGGGTGAACACGCGCATTCTTGTGTGCGCTGGGTTGTGTTGCCTCTACAAACACAAACACTTTTTTTTTTGTTTCCCCATAACCGAAAAGTTTTTAACACATTTTTTTGCGGTAGTTTTAAAAAAACATTTAGATCCTTTTTTAACAAATATCATTTTAGTCAACGAGGCAATTCATGAAAAATTATAATCAACAAGTAAAGAAAACTAGATTCAGGTCGAAACCGAATTTTATATACCCTCGCGATGTATTTTTGTATGGCCGGTGCCTATAATTTCATAAAAACCCCGTTTCTTTGTTTCAAATCGCTGCTAGTATTAAAATTTACTCAATTTGTTCCAATAAATACAAATTTACGTTATATGGAAGTTGGGCGTGGTTATGGTCCGATTTCAAAAATTGGTAACGCCCATTTTTCAAAATTTCATAAAAATTAAGTTTCTTTATTAAATATCTCTCTAAATATCAAATTTTAATTAATATGTTCCAATAGATAAATAAAAAGCGAAATTTTTGCATTTTCCAAACTTTCGTTATATGGGAGGTGGGCGTGGTTATGATCCGATTTCAAAAATTTTGTGACGATACCTAACCCTGTTATTGAGATAATGAAATTGTTTCATAGGTGGGTGTGGCAACGGTCGGACGGACAGATAGTCAGGGCTAAATCGATTCCTCTTTTCATTCTGATAATTTTAGTAGATATAGTATGTCTTAATCTATCTTCATTATTTTTTACTGTTACAAACAGCCGTTATGCTAACAAAATTATAATACCCTTGTATACAAGTACGCTCGGGTATAAAAATTGCTCTTCAACTGCACTCTCAAAAATTTTGTTCAGGATCGAATTAAATTTAAATTTTGTCCAACGTTTAAACTTTTATCTCATAAATAAGGAGCTAGTGAAAACTTATTAGAGTTATTATACATACATAAGTACGTTTTTACAATATTACTCACATATATCGCACCCTGAACCAAAAACAGTCACAACTCAAAAAATCTCAAATGTTCAGGAGAGGCAAAACAAACAGTCTCTACAATAAGTAATGATGATAATTTTATAATCATACTTTTCCAGTAAAAGAAGATATTAACTACGAAAAAATTTCTGGAGCAGTTGGGAAAGTATTCCGTGAATAAGTTTATGTGGAAAAAGGATTTAAATTTTTTTTTTTAATATCCAAGAGAAGTAATAAATTTTATGTAACAATGGTTGTAATATTTTAAACGTACTTTTCCAGTAAATAAGATAGTTACGATGAAGAAATTTTCGGAGCATGTTGAGAAGTATTCTGGGGATAGTTTTATGAGATAAAAGCTATTTAAAAAAATTTTGAGTTGTGACGGTTTTTGGTTTAGGGTGCGATATGTATCTACATACATATGTACATAGTTATCATAATGGTACTTAATTCTAACATTCTTGTTCACATACCATACATACTCGAATGTACAATAATTGCTGTTTTTCCTACTTTTTTATCATCATTTATTCTGCTCCATTTGTTGCTTTAATATTTCATAAATTTTCGTTTTGTTTCAGCACTTTTAGCTGTAAGAGCAGTATGGAGGAGAGCAGCCGTTTTCTGCTTTTGCATTTCTACTTTTTTTTTGCTCGTGATGTGCTTTGACTTTGCAATTTATCAGTTTTTTATTTTTTTTATTTTTAGCTTTTGCTGCCGGTATCAGTTTCATTTTGCCCGATAACAGCTGTCTTCAATCGCTTGCATGTTACTCATGCTCATGCCTTTTGCTATTCTCTTCATTTCACCCTCGGTTGGGTGTGTTTCTGCAAACCGGTGTCATCTGTTTGAGTTTGCGCGATCAATTTCTGTTCACATATTTACCGGCTTTATCGGTTTGCCTCATTATTATTTAAAGCAGGCATTTATGCTTTTATGTTGGTATTTTGTTTTATTTTTTCTCAGTCAACGTTTTGTATTACAGTTCCGTACAACACCTTCTGCTCAGGTTTCACTCACAAACATACTTACATAAGTATACATAAGTATATTTGTAAGTAGGTATTAATCTGTGTCTGACTCACCAGCTAAGGAAATGTATGTGAAATGACATACCTACATACTTGTTTATACATATAAATATGTAATAAAGAAAATATATGTTCGTCATATAATCGTATATTGATTGCAATTACCCTCTTATTTATGTATGTATGTATGTATGTATGTATATTCAACCGTTTTGTAGCATACATTTTTTTTTTAAATTTATTTTGACTTGCGTCATGAGTTCATTTACCTTTCGCTGTTTGTTTGCCGCAGGCCGATTCCGCAAGCTTGTAAAAACATACGTAAATACTAATGAACACCATATTTATTTATGTGTGAAAGTTTGGCGGGAAATGGGTATTAAGTGCTGCCTCCGTTTTTTTTTGAGTGCGGATAGCAGCTGTTTCTTAAAACCACAATTTTGTTTTGAGCTGCTGAAAAAAACAGCTGCGTGCTTACTAAGCGCTCATTGAAGATGAATAAAATATATTTATGTTAGTAATACAGCACTCTCAGTGAATAATATTTGAGTTAATTTGATAAATAAAAATATTATCTTTGTATCTATATCAGGTGAATAGATAGATAGAGGTAAGTATATGTTATGTTTGTGTTAAATTATTTCTTTGTTTTAAGTGTAATTGAAACTTGGTTGGCTGGAGCAAACGACGTCTTCTTTGTTCAATTTACCGAAAGCTTAAATGCTTTTGTCATCGTAGAAATACCAACTGTGCCTTCTGGAGGCTATAGCGCTTCAAAACATATGATACACATTTCGGGACATTTTTACTATATTTCGCATATAGCAATATTCGCTGTCGTGTCCAAAATTGATGGATAATACCGAAATTAAAAAAAAAGCTCACGAACATCTTAAATTATTGCAAAAAATCTCTTTTGATAAAATATTTCAATAATTTGTTATCTTAGTGGGAGGAACTTTCGGGCCATGTCAGGTGCCTAATTCAAAGTCCATTCACCATGCATCTGTACATATAAATAAATATTCCGTCATCAAATACGGCGCCGCATTTATAGTTACTTCTGAGGCACTCTTTTCGAGAATTTGAACGCCTCTTACGACAAGCCTTCAATGCTTTCGTACTCAATTTGAATCCTATTTGCGGATTAAAGTAATCTGAGCAACTATAAGTTTGGAATGTATTATGTGAGAATGGTTTGGGATCTTTGTCAATATTGAAACTAGGCGAATAAAATGATATGTAAGTGCGTGATGCGATTACTCTCGGCAAAAAAATAAAAATATCTCTCTTACTATTTTAACCAAAGTGACTTCTCTTTCAACTCCATATCTCTATACAAAATTGAATTTCATTTTAATTAAATCAAAGATAGGAGAAACTTAAAAGGAGGCTACGCTCTGTTACAAGACTCTTGCTTTAAATTCAAATCACTTTAATTTAAAATTGCGAATGTACTTAAACATCTTGCATATTCATATGTTTGAAAGTGTGTAGATTGAAAGCAAATCGTATACTCACTGCCTGTTGCACGCCGCACCACCGTATGCGTGAAATTGCCAAACGCCGCTACGGTGACGATGGAATCCTTTTTGCCGCTGCACATCTGCAATGAAGAGAAGAGTTGCATTTATAACCGAGTCTTAAATGAAATTCGCAAAGTTGAGAAAAAAGTGACAGATTTATTAACTGTGTACTATAAAATTAAAAAAAAGTGCTTTCAACGACTTGGCTTTAAATATCCCCGAAATAAATATTGCTGACGTAAGTAAAGATTTAAAAAAAGCAAGTGTAACTTTAAAGAATTGTTGGCCATTTATACCATTTCGGAGTTCAAAGTCTTCCATTAAGAATGTGTGTTTTATGACTTTGCGCCATAAATTAATGGAACTACATCCGCTGAAAGCCCAAAGTGTCTATCACTTTCAAAGTACTCGTAGGTTATAAACATACTTAAATACGATCTGTGAGCAAGCGTTATAATATTCCATTTTTAATTTTAGTTTAATAATTAAGTTGAATCCTGCAGAAGCCTTGAAGAAACAAATTTGATGAGGAGATGTTGGGATCTCGGAAATGGCAGCTATACCTGGTACCGTTTTGGTGGGTATCTTTTCTTAAATTTTCCCAATAAAAAATGGTTTTAATCTCAATAAAACAAATAATGAAATAAATAATACTAATGTTTCAGACGAAAAATATCAAAAAATAGTTTATAAGCTTTGCCTAAAATTTAATATATTGATTTTTATGATTTAGATTTTGAAATTGAAAAAAGAAAAAAGAATGGAAATGACAAATAGAAAAACAAAGTGTCAGAACTTGTCATTATGTGTGACTTAATAATTTTTGAAACACAGTGTACGACCTAATTGTTTAAATCTAAGAAGCAATGCATAGCTATGTACATATGTATATCACCAGTTTTATAAAAAAAATAATATAATAATAATTATTTGTCACATGTATATAGAACTTATGTAACATATGTATATGGAAACATGTGTCTTTTGCCCTGCTTTTATAAATACATAAGTATATGTATGTAAATTTGTTTTCTACTAAAATCAATGCAGTTTTCGCGAAGGTTCTAAATAATGTTCCAATTTCTTACAGCATATTAAATTCACCTCTAAAAACATTTAGAGAATTTAAAAGACCTTGGTGTCTACTTTGACACCAAGCTAAACTTTACAACTCACATAAATTATATTGTCTCTATATCATTTACAATGTTAGCCTTTATTCGTCGAAATGGTTCTGCGTGTTGTGATTGCTATACCCTCAAAATGCTGTTCTCGTCCTTAGTTCGGTCCAGGTTAGAATACGCGGTATTCGTTTGGCGACCGTTTCATGCGGTATATGTATATCAAAAGATTGAAGTCTGTCCAAGAAGCTTTTATGCGTTTTGCTTTGTGCACGGTTATGTAAGTTTGTAGATCCTATTCCGTCGTATCGCTCTCGGTGTTTACTTATAGACTTCATGTCTTTAGAGTCTAGGCGTGATAATTTGTCGATGTGTTTTGTCTTTGACTTATGTACCGGCTCAATTGATTGTCCATACTTGCTCACGAAAATTCATTTCAGTGTTCCCTCACGCTGACTTCTCTGTAATGATATATTTTTTATCGGGTTAGCTAAGATTGTCTATGGTATCAATACACCTCTGAGAAGGACGCTATCTCAATTTAATGCTATTCTTCTTCCTTAGATTTTGATTTTACCTACTCTAAGTCTACTTTTAGGAATTTACTCATACGACTCCTGTCGTTAAGTCTTTGAAATTAAAATGTATCATAATAAATAAATAAAATAAATAAATACTAAGAAATTAGAGTAATTGCGTATCAAACAACTTTGCTTATATTTTTTTATTTTCTGCACTTCTAGAATAGTTAAGAAAACAGCTTACACATATTTTAGCAATGCATTTTTGGTTAATCGTTAAGTGAAATGATTTTTTTTTACTTTTAAAATATTATTTACCATCAAAATACTTTTTAAACGTAATGTTAATAAATTATTTTATCCATGTACTTTTAAGCAACTCTTGGCTTTATATATTCGATGTCTATCAATCCACTTGGCACCAAAATAATTGAACGTGTTCAGATTTTTATTAAGTTCATCTTCTTTATTATTTTTAATGTTTAAAATTTCATAAATTGTTAAGAACAAAAAGTCAAGTAAGTAAGTAAATATTGAAAAAGGTCAATAAGGATATATAAAATGTGATTATTTCGAAAAGCTAAATCGTGCTAATATTAAATCGAAAATACTTTATCTATTATCAGAGAAAATACATTTTCTAAAATACTTCCCTTCGTTATGTTCTTTTATATCGCGATGTATAACATCATAATACAAAAACAAATAATATTGGTTAGTAATAGTTTCCATAGTACCTCTTTTGTAGAAATGGTCAACATACATACATATATTGAAGTAGCATTTATATACTTATACATATTTAACATTTACGCAATTTGGATGAATTTTACCCACCGCTGCAAGATACAAATTACAAAAGTATCATCTTTCAAAGTTTAAATTATTGTATTCATATACATAAATTGTGAACTAGTACCACTCTTATAGGATACATCGGCACCAGCTCAAAGTTAGCTCGATTGGCCGTAGCGCCTTCACGCACACATTCATGTGTAAAGGCAAATGGAATACTACCCAGCAAAAAATGCGATTAGTCTAGGATGAGTCCAGAAATACTAGCAAAAATGCAAATAATGCGATTCGTCTAGGATGAATCTGGGAATAGTCGCAAGGGAACATGCGTATAATATTTACAACTTCTCATCTGATTATATGAAATTAACTGTACCCTTTTGTTCGAGCATGTTCTATAAAGAGAGTTATTGTCACCTTTTATTGCCGAATGGGTATAAATGTGGACCAGTCTATTTATGAAAACATAAATAAAAATCTTAGTTTCAAATGAGTTTTGGACCGGCTGCTCGAGGGTTGCAAAGCGAATGCTCTGCTTACATGCCGACGCGAGAATAAATTTGCATTGCCTTAGTGCGTGCATCGTTTGTTATGCCTGAAAGAGACGAATACAGGAATTATCTAAAATTTTAACCGTTTGAGACTCGTTGCGACTAATTAATACCCAATGGTAGCCGATAGAGACTAGTCCCGGAACACTCTCTTTAGATATTAGTGGCGCAATTTTTTGCGGGGATGTAATACAACATCTACTACTACGAGTACTTCAACGCACACATTGCTCCCTATTCACGCTGCTGAAACTTCATAGATATAATCTTTTATTTTATGGCTTCTCCTCCACCAGCATTGATGCTAGCAGTCAAAATTTATGGCTCGGCATTATGCGGGAATATATGTTTTTATGCGTATTCCAGTGTGTAAGCTTGTGAATTGAAGTGGCATTTGATGTTTGCGGTAAATACAAACACAACATAATGAGAAAATAATAAACTTTAAGTACTAATGCCAACACACACGCAAATTGGCATTTCAATTTGGTAAGAGAAATATTTACAAACACGCAAGGCAGCAATACGGGGGAAAGTACGAGTATGACCTACACAGGATAATTCCATGCGTACAAATAAATCATGGAGTAAAAAGTTTTGGTAGTCGACTAGCAAACTGGCTCCATGCACTGTTATTTAAGTAAAATTTCCATTCTATTACAAATCATTTTCTTATTGGTAGAGTGCAGAAAATTTCTCAGCAGAGTTGAAACAGCAAAATATTCGCTTTCCGATGAGAGCGTTGATTGGATTCAACGTGGAGTTGTTGTGAAGTTTAAATTATGTGACAATGAATTACTCTCATCGTAATTAGTGATTCACTCGTCTAGACGAATTTGAAATTAATATTGGAGGATTCTGTATTAGATAAAAACTCTCCTAGAATTGATTGGAGTATCTGATAGCACTAATTTTAAAAACTTTCGCCTTCATCTTGGTATGAGTTAGGGTGCGTTTATGTTGGAGCTTCGATAAGAGAGAAGATAAGAGCTGCGATAAGAGCAGAGAAAATTGTAAATGTGCATCACTTATATGTGTTCATGTTGGAGCACAGCTAAGAACAAAGACTAACGATAAGAGCATAGAAAATCGTTGATCACATTTTCTTCGCTCTAGTCGCTTTGATCACCATGAACACGTAGTGAAATTTTTGCAAAGGATGCTATATGGAACCAAAAAAATGTAAACCACCACAATTGAAAAATATTAATATGCTTTATTAAGTTAAAAAAAAATATATTGTTCATGTTTTTTGTAATACTCCAGCATGTTGTACGAGTGTGAAAAGTTACAATAAATCGTTTGTCATGCAAAATAGGTCTGCTATGGCAATTGTACCATTTTTTCCTAACTTCTTCAATTTTAAATAAACTATACTCAAAGGTTTCAGTATTAATTCGCATATACTCCGAAAATTTGACAAATTATAAAATACGTCAAAAATCTGCCATTCCTCAATAATTGGGTTTGCAGATAATGTGCGGCCTTCCTGTGTACTTTTAAATATGTAAACTATATAAAGAAGTTAAAGACAAAAACAACATTTCTTCATCGGAATCGGACATTTTTTGCTTTTATTAGTCTTCAAACTAAAACCGCACTGATATCAACCCTTTTTCGCAGCTTCAACATAAACACCACATCGAAGCGTTGTTCAACGCTATACTCTAGTCGGTGCACTCTCAGCTCTCTTCACTTTTATCGCAGCTCCAACATAAACACTACATCGAAACGTATATTTTTCGCTATGCTCTAGTCACTGCTATCTTCGCTCTTATCGCAGCTCCAACATAAACGCACCCTTAGGTAGGTCAGTCGCTGATTGGCACCGGCAATGATCGCGAAGCATGGCAATGTGCCCCAGATCGATCACCCATCTATTAGCACTTGACAAGCCTCCGGCGATAATTGTTTAACGCAAAAATAAGTATAAAAAACTTATTGGAAACAAATTTTCAAGCTATAAAGAACATACTTTTATTAGGTAGCAGGTGAATATACTTAGTTTTGAAAAATTAGTTTGCATACGAGAGAGAGAGAGCTATTCTACGCAATATTTATGGGCCTGATTAAGCTAGGACGTAAACTAAA
Source organism: Philophylla caesio (assembly GCA_963971545.1). NCBI lineage: Eukaryota > Metazoa > Arthropoda > Insecta > Diptera > Tephritidae > Philophylla > Philophylla caesio. The sequence continues at coordinate 93,147,286 of OZ020606.1, read as the reverse complement.
ATCGAACCAGCAGATTTGCCTACAGGGTGTATAAATTCTTTTATTTAAGTATGTATGTATGTACATTCAGTGTTTTTTTTTGTTGTGTTTCTTGCTATTAACAGCAGCAACGGCCGCATAATATGGACGTTGCTATTGTAACTTCTACATCAATGGCAAGGCACAGGAACTTTTATATGCCCACCAACCTCGAAAGATTAAACTGCTTATGGTTTTCTAAGATTAACACTTAATGCGAGAATGTCCGCATTTTTTAAAAAGACGGTAAGCGAAAGTTTGCTTATGTGTTATTTGCCGCTTTTATTTTCAAGTGAGCCAATCGAAAGAGATTCGAATAGTTTATTATAAAATTTATGTTTGATCAAGAGCTAAGTTGCAATTGTACCTCCTTGATTTGAGCTGCACACAACGATTTTTGTTTGACAATTTCTAAGCGATTTACCAAAAGATCTTTTTTTACGCTATGGTGTCGCACCGAGAGCTCGGCGAGGATGTTACCATGACCGATTTTCTTGGGTTTCCAGCCACGCAGCTTTCTCACGCATTTAGCGTAAGTTTTTGGTATTTGGCGGGTGTAAAGTTCATTGAACAGCAGGTTCAGGGTTAATAAATTCCGTATTTTGGACACCCTTCCAAATGTATTTGAATGTTTTTCGGTTTTCCACTCATATCCAATATGCAATAGAGTACAATAAATATGATCATATCACACTCCACAAAAGCATAAAACACATCCACTTGTTTTAAAATTGCACTGAAGCTTAAATGAGATATTTCGTTGAAATTTGGTGAAACTTTATGTAAGGATGACATACTGCTCGTTTAATACAAAAAATATCAATGACTAAAAGAAAACAGGAAAGGAAAATATAAACACATCGCAAAATTAATGCAAAAGAAACACAAATCAAAAATCGCATTCTTGAGAATATACCTAACAAGTTGAAGATCACGAAGAGTAAAATATTGCATAGACAAACTTTTGAGTTAATCAGTTTTTGCGGTTAGTGTGCGATATAAGTATGTAGCTATGCACAATTTTCTGCAATAACTTTTACACATGGAAAGTTTATTGCGCGCACACACACACACACACACACACCTAAGGAAAATAAACAAACACGGCAGATACGTGTACATAAGCTAGGAAAACTTTGCATACATTCAGGCGCTTAATGTGAAAAGTTCTGACATTGCATATGAGTGAATGGTTTTTAAGTACTTCGTGATACGCAATGAAGGATAACATGCCTTCCAGGATGATTAACAACGGTTGCGTTGACAGCAATTGACTTGAAATCCATCTCCATTTTAATTCATTCCAATTTACGATTGGAAATTGCAGTCTACAGCTATGCATTGTAATTGTTTGAAATGCTGTATTTAAAATGCGCTCTAATATAAAATATTAAGGCTCGTCACTATGTCTAATGTAGCTTTGGCCGTTGTATATGAAATGACCACGATTTTATTGCTAACAGAAAGAAGTTTAAGTAGATACTAGAAATTCAAGTAGAGGGGAATAAAGAAACGAAGAGCTTTACCTCGTTTGGGCTACGCCAGATAGAAATTCATTTTTGCATAACAGCTCACGCCTTATTTAAATTTTTAAATCATTAACACACTGATTTTGCCGGCGCTCGATTGAATAAAACACGTGCATTCATGTAACACTATGCTAGCACTAAAAGTTTTAACGATTATTATAAGCCAATTGTGTTATTTATGTAAACTGAATGGTTATTCAGAGCACTTATTCATTTATTCTACTTTATATTATGCTACACAACTTTTTACCACATACTCGTACACAAAGTTTTTGTCAGAAATCCAATGAATGCGGTCTTACACTAGTCGTAATATCCGTTGCTACTGAAGGTCACACTTGGCACAACAGTCATGTTAAATGTCATTCACAAAAGACATGTGAAAACAATCACCTACATTGAGACAATGTGTGCATTTAACTATTCATAAAGTTAGTTAAATCTCACAGAGCCGGAAGTGAATCTGAATGTGAATGCGCCCGCTCATCGGCAAAGTTAAATGACTGCGCTGAATTGAGAATATCTAAATCAAAGTTAAACAAAGGGAAAGGAAATCTGGTACGATGGTGAAAAGTAAAAAAAAATGGGAGTTGAACATTTATTATTCGTAATCGCTTACATTTTTGTGGTCAAGTTAACATAAATTTGCTTGCCACTTATTTATTTAAAGTAATTTCCAATGGAGATATTTTTAAATCTCTTAAAAAAATTAAGTTTTTTATCTTTGTGCGTAACTTAAAAAAAAAGCATGAATTGTAATTTCAAAGTTTTTGCTCAGAAGTGTTAACATTTTTTTGAGTAAGCAGTTTTAAGCGGCTAGAAGTTACCTTCGTTTTTGAAAAGTTGGGCAACTTTTAATATTTTTTTTAAATTTCTAAACAACTAAACGTTAAATCCAATGAATGTAGAAAATATATGCGATTCTTGACAATTCAAAAGTTTCTCGATTAAGCAGTTTTACGGGCCATTCTTCAGAACGCAAATTGCAAGTGGCTAAATAATACCGTAGGTTTCAACATATTTTTTATTGGAGGGTGCTGCGAAAGCGTCAAAAAATATCTCGAAATATATTTATTTCCTTTTTTCGTTAACTTTCGTAGCCAATATAAATAAAAACTATCTTGTTTCATATTTATTTGTCTCGTTTTGTATATAAATACAAATAACGAATAGTTGTTAGATTTGAAAGAAATGAAAAGCACAATGGTTATGCCAATGGGCACATTTTAAACTACAAATTATGTGAAATAAAAAATAAGAAAATATTTCCTTTTAAACGATTTACTAACTAATAACTTACAAGAGCGACAAAAACGTCGATGTACTTACATATGTATGTGTGTACATATTTCTATACATTCCCAGTAGCAAATGATTTCATAGCTGAAAAAAGTAAGAGAGTTGGTAATGGGTTGCGGGGAAAGAGGCGAGTTTGATTGTTAAATTGCTGAAAAAAGTAAGCGAGTTGGTAATAGGTTAATTTTGTTTTTGTTTTATTTTGCTTTACCACTGAAAAAGTAAGCGAGTTGGTAATAGGTTAATTTTGTTTTCGTTTTTTTGCTATACCACTGAAAAAAGTAAACGAGTTGGTAATAGGATTTTTTGCAGCTGAATTCCTAATAATTCGTGTACCGTTATCTCTGCGGCGTCTGTGACAATTTTTGTCGCATTTACGTAAATTTGAATCATTTCGTTGTGAATCGTGGTTTGTAGTGTACAAATATTTTAAAATGTATAGCTTGCAAAACAAAGTAGCTTTTAAAAATTTTGAAAGCCTTAACAATGTTCTATTTGGTAAGTTGAAACTAACATGAAATATGTATATAGATACTAGCTATATAATTTCATCATTCTATATATTTACAGAAGCCGTTCTAAAAGATGGATACACGAAAGCTGATTTTGTCAAAGACATTAAATCAGCTTTCAAGATGGGTAAAAATCGCCACCACAAAGCGGGCTCGTTAAAAAGGAAGCACAGTTTAAATGCAGCTGATTAAATCTTATATTTAAACTTATATTCAAATTTCTACTTACTTTTTTTATTATTAAAAAACCATTAAAAAGCAAAACAAAATGTGTAGTTGTGAATGCATATGAGTTGGTAAGGACTGATACACTCCTTGACCAAAGGTAATGAGTTGGTAAGGACTGATATACTCCTTGACCAAAGGTAATGAGTTGGTAAGGACTGATATACTCCTTGACCAAAGGTAATAAGTTTCTAAGGACTGATATACTCCTTGCCCAAAGGTAATGAGTTGGTAAGGACTGATATTCTCATTGTTCAAAGCTAACAAGTTGGTAAGAGCTGATATACTCCTATTCCCTTGTATGCGAGTTATTCAGTCCTGAGTTTTCAATGACATCGCTGTGTTAATTTTCAGCGAAGAATTCAGCGCTAAGACCCTCACTTTGGCTATTACCAACTCTTATACTAGCTATTACCTTTTGCTAGTGGGTTTAATTGAAATGTGGCTGTGCCATGAACGAAATATCATATGGTATTTTTTTTTGCCGCTTTAAGTTACATTTGTATGTATTATGTACATATTTATGTACAATTATATTTATGATGTCGGGAATGTAGAGCAGTTTCCTTGAAATCTGTTGAAAAGGAAATGTTACGCTGACAGTTTAAATCGTCTTTTTGTTTATTTAATCCATATAATACATACGAGTATATAGTACACACAAGTAAATGCATTAAACACGTCGATCTATCGATACACACACATGTCTATATCTGCATTTGACAGTTGATACTTATCAACCGTTGCAAATACAATAATATAAAACCCTTCAAACTGTCAATACATTGACAATGGAATAGCACAACGTCAAACAATAGCAACCAAATTTTACATTCGTTTTACTTTGCTTTAGAATCACACGTTTTCATAGGCAATATACGAATAAGTATGTATGTAGATGAATTGATGATTTTTTTTTCTTGCTGATTCATTACTGATTTTTTGTAACTATTGGAGTACCCCAGCAAGGTCATAGAAACATAAATTTGATCAAATGATGTTGGCTCCAAAGGAGGGCCGTTTGCACCATCTTCAGTTAAAATTACCGGCGGTTAGCTACTTGCTTATCTGATGGATTAGGGATTTATATTTATATTTTCAGAAATATTGAAATATATTGTATAGATTCTGTCAAAAACTGAAAATCATGATGTAGATCTTCATACAAAAATAGTTGATGGAATTTAAAAAATAGAGACCTATTTCTCTGAGCTCATAAGTTATCAGATTTTTCGATGTCATTCAAAACTGCGATTTCTTTATGCGCCCATTTTCATGGTTATAATTTTGATTCAGCTGTAAATCACAACATAGAGTACTTTACTTTAATTGATTACTTAATAATAATAATAATCCCAACGGTTTTATCCCTCCATACCCGCCCGACCGACGCGAGGGGCGCATCCGGATGACGCACGGATATATTTAAAATTATTATTTTTTTTCATATATGCTGCGCCGAGTCATGAAAGGCAGCAGTTTGTTAAGTGTCGAGATCTAAAACTGTTCAGCTACAGAGCAAATGCTCATCAGCTGATCGAAGAGTTATATATGTGTATGTATGTATGTATTAATTATTGAGAGCATTGAGTATAGTTTTCTTTATGTAATAAAGTGAGTCTGAAATATCAAAGGAACTGGAGTGAGTGTTAAAATCCTGACACAAACTACGGAGTGGCTCATTTAACTCAAAATTACTTTTACATGGCTTCAGAAAAAGAGGCCAGAAATGTTTTGAAATTCGGGAGGGAACGTTTAGTTTTATTTCGCCAAGAAGAGATGGGCTAGAAATCAAGCCTGTCAGTAACTTGACCAAAAAAACTACGCCTCGCATTTCTCTGCGACTAGCAAGTGTAGGAATATTAATGAGTTTTAAACGACTGGTTGTACTGAGAATCCCAACGAAAATTTCTTAAAGCAAAAAGCAGAAATTGTTTTTGAATTAACTCTATTCTGTCGGAATGAACTTGATAGCGCGGGTTCCAAACAACAGATCCATATTCCAAATATTACAAATGCAAAAACAACTTTGGCTTTGTTAACAGACTCGGACCAAGGTGACTTCCTTTCGGGACCCCTGAAGAAACATGAATAATGTTTGAGGAACTATTTTTAGAAAGAACTCGTGGTGTTCTGTCAATGAGGTAAGAAGATATCCAATGAAGGAGATTAGGTTGAAAACCAAGGAGATCGAGTTTATGGATCAGTAAAGAGTGACTTACTCTGTCGAATGCTTTACTAAAATCGGTGTATATAACATCAGTGTGAATAAATTCTTTGAATCCATTTGAAACATGAGTTGAGAACTCAAACAAGTTTGTAACGGTAGATTTACCCTTAGAGAACCAGTGTTGTGTACTAGAAATTGTAAAGGATATGGAATACGTTAAATGGTCGATAACAAATAGTTTAGGAATAGCAGAAAGCGTAGCTAAAAGCGTAGCTCTTTCCAAACTGATGGGAAAACCCCAAGCTTGAGACAAATATTAAATAAATTAGTTAAGGGCTCATAAATATGTTTAGCACATTTTTTGAGGAACCAAGTTGGGATCAAATCGGGGCCAGCTTTAAAAGATTCTTTTAAGTTACTCAAATAATAAAATACTCCCTCGGAAGATATTTGGGGAATAAAAGGAGATGTGAATGGACAAAGTTTATATGGATAAGGTTTGCTCAGAGGCGAGTTAATGGAGTAATTTGACCTGAAGAATTATAAAAGTAAGATCGATTCGCAAATTATTTTAATATAAAAAAGTAGTTTTATACAATTATCTTAATTAAAGAATATAGAAAAATTTTGAAAATATCAAAAATTGTATTAATTTTAGATTGCAATATCTTTGCCACTAAGTAGATTCGTACATAGTTGAAATCTATTTGAAAATAATAAAAAAATTCCGAAATATTTCAATTTGGGTATACAATAAAATATATTTTACAGAGCCTTAAAATGTATGAAACAGTTTTTTGAATAAGATTCGAATCTATGCTTACATTTTTTTAAATTTATTAATTACATTTCTGTAAAAAAAAAAAAAATTTTAAACATATACTTTGCATTCAAATGTGTTATTCTCACCGGTCAAATTTTATTTGTTAAAGTCGTGGTTCTCTTTGAAAAATTTGCCACCTTAATACTATCGCTTTCGTCACTGGGTCTTTGTGCATTATATACAGACACAGTTTTTATGTTTGTACTCATATCCTTTAACATACAAAGGTGTATGTCACTCTTATTGAATGAAAGTTAATTGAAAATTGTGAATCTTAGATTATCAAATAAGAAAAGTGATACGTGTCAGTGCCCATTGAAATTCTTTGCATAAAGACTAAGTAGCAACTGTCGCAAATGTTAAATAATACAATGGTTATCGAATCTGGCTTTTCTTTACGACTATTAGACAAGTAGTGAAGTAAAACCTTTTTTCTGCAACACAAAAAAGTCCAAAGGCGAAATAATGGTTAAATTTTGTTTAATGCTTAAAATAGATTGTCGCAGCTGTAACAATTTTTAAATTATAGAGTTTATTTTTCGCATTGATTTGTTGCACCCATACACTATTTTAATTTACATACATTTATGAAAAATTAAAAAAAAAATATGGCAATAAAGAGTGCTTCCTATTACATATGATTATTTTCTGATAGAGGTCAAGAATTTTTTTTAGAGTTTTTTGTCCGAAGTGATCGAATTTTTTCGAGTATACAATTTTGTGACCCAATTAATTTTAGTAAACATAAGCGCAAGTTTTATGTAACTAAACATTTATGCCGATTTATTAGAATTATGAATTTACATCTATGTTCAACACTTTAAGTTTCAATCTGATTGCAATCTAAGGTTTCTTGATTAAAAATCTTTAAATATGTTTTGGAAATTTCCATTCTTCCAAGTTCATACTCCAATTTAATTTTATATTTTTAATATATTTAATTACTTACCTTATCGTAGTCAGCCTCATTCTTGGTCTGCGATGGATTGAGTAATACCTGATTACACATTGTACCATGGCCGAGGAGGTCGTCACCGTTGATGGCGCTAACGGTGCCACCACTGCCCGCACTGCTATCACCACCACCATTTTGTTGACTGCAACGACGCAGCGGACGTGAACGACGCAATTTTATACAAAAGAATAGACTACTATCCTTCTCGCCGCTACCACCACTTCCGCCGGCATTTGTAGCCAGAGTGGTGCCTGCACCACCCTGCTGTGTGTCTGCTGCTGCGTGAGTCTCGTCCTCATCGTGACTAGTGGATGATATCAAAGTGCTCGGTGTGCAGCCCATTTTGTGTTCGGTTGCCTTTAGGGCTGATGTTTAGGCAAAGTCAAATGCAGCGGATACCAATTAACCGTTTGGTTTTCTGATTTTTTTGTTTGTTTTTTTGTTTGGCTGCACTGATTAGTTAAATGCATTTGTATGTGAGAAGAATGCGCATGCATGCATTTTTTTTAGTTCTTAACTATTTGCTGTTTTTTTTTTGATATTTTGATATGTTCAGGAGCTTTTTGATCCCGGCTTCTTCTTTGCTTTGCTTAAAAATTAGTCAGTCAAATGGGTTTCGGCATTTTTTTGTCTAAAGGTGAGTAGATTTCTGCTATTAATTCGCAGTTAACATATGTTCTTTACATGTTCCGTTTGCATTGAAATATTTCTGTTTACTCCTATTTTACTAATTTTTTCTTTTTCTTTTTCAATTCCTTTGCCAATTATTGTTTGCATTTTCAATTTAGCTTTCTCTCTCGCAGTTCATTTGCTCAATTTTGTATGCTCTCCTGATTTTTCCACTTCATATTATTTGCTTATTCGCTTTGTTCTTAGCTGTTGGCTGTTGGCTGTTGACCGTTGCTGCTACTGAACTGAAATAAAATTGAAGGGAGAAAAAAAAATACCATTGTTATTTGAATTTGTCATTGCGGAAATGTAAAATGATTGTGGTTCATTGTTTGTAGTCGTGTGGCTGACCAGCGGCTTGTAAGAGTTAGTGCAGTTAGGCGAGTTAAGGTCAAAAGGACAATGAGCTTAATGGAGCTTATGGGAATGCTATGTAAATTTACTTTTGGCAAACAAATCAAATAAGTTTTAAAATAAATGTCAGTCAAGGATTGCGTACACATACTATTATGATTTAGCATATAAAAGAATTACCTTGAAAATAAAAAAATGTAAATGTAAGCCTATGATTTAGCTACAAGAATAAACAAACGTTAGTGTAAAAAGGGTTTCATTTTGCCAGTTGGCTTGATTTACTGAGCGACACTGTAATCCTGTTCCCACGACACCTTAGTGTTTTGATTGAGCAAAAGATTAAACAGTGTTAGGCACTCTTCACACATAAATACTGATAAGAGACACAAAATGTGTATATTTATGTAGAGCCATCAGGATTAAAGAGGAATTTAATATTTTAAAATAAAGGAAGCGTCTGGACAATTTGTTTTGCTACATAAACAAAAACATTCATGGAAAAGTTATTTTGATATAAAATTGTACTTTCTTACAATAAGCTTTATTAAAATATATTTATAAATATGCTGAAAATATTAAAAATTGATATAAACTTTCTTAAAAATCGCCCATAGTGCGATTGCTATAACAATGGAACATTATTCCCAACATGTTTGTACTCTATTCGCAATGTTTGTATTGCTAGCGTTTTTAGTAAATAAAATAAAAGGGCTTTTAATATTGTACAAGACGAAATAGAAGGGTCATTCCAATACGGGCAAAAAATAAAAGATATTTCACAAAGTCTTTTGCAAAATATTTTTATTATAAATTAAGTGTAATAATATGCTATTTATATCCTACGCAAAATATGCTAAAAGTTGTAACTTTTTATCAAAAGAAAAAAAAAACTTATCAAAGAAATAATAAAATTTACTATGTACAGAAAGTAAAGTTGTTGTTAAATTTAATATTTTTAATATACAATAAAATCAAGTAACGCAAAAGCTGTTAAATTGAAAAAAGCTGTTGCAATAAAAATAAACATCAAAACTTCATTTCTGGAATCCATACATTTTCTCCAAAAAATTGCAAGAAATAAATAAATAAAATTAATATTAAAGATGCTCGAAATAAATTTTTGAGACACGAGTATATTTTCAAGGGCTTTTTTTTTTTGTTCAACAAGGCGAGTTGAATATGTCAGTTATTGAAACAAGGTCGGATGCATGGTCGGATGTACCTATACTGAAAGAACAAACTCTATGATTCCTATACACATGGACTTATACGAGTGTACGGAAGGGACGAAATGTAAATGTAGAACAAAAATTGATTCTGAAGATGGCACAACGCCGAAACCGGTTTGTCTTCAAACCAGACTTGACAAGGGATGACGGAAAATCGTTCCAGCAAATATCAACATTCCACCTGGTCGGACAAGAAAAAGAAAAAAAACAATATTGTTACACTTTCATTTATTATTTCCGGTAAGATATGGACGCAACATTAATAAGTAATATCGTTAAAAATATGATAAAAAATATGAAATAAATTTTTTCTACATATCGTATGGATTTCGAAGGAATACTCCAGCAAAATCATGTAAACCTAAGTTTTGCACTTAATACAAAATTTATAAAAATTAACACAATAAAATGTTGGAGTACGCATTTATTTTCCAAATAACAATTATATTAAAAATTGTTGTGCATTAAATTTCGGGCTGCGAAAATTATCGTTGACTTTTGAAAATTTTTTTGTCGTTGTGTGTTGCGCTCTTTTTCATATAACAAACAATTTATTTTTAGCACCCAAAAAAAACTTTTAAAACTAAAGACAATTTTATCTGCTAGCCTACCTAATTATTTTTTAATTAGAGGTTTTTGTATATTGCATTTATTTAGCCAACCTCAACTAAAATACTGTTAGTTATACTTAAATTTTAAAGCAAATGACGACTGCAAGTATTTAATTATAGGTATGCAAAATCGAATTAATTATATGTAATATGAAAATATTTCCGCACTATATTTTAAATACATTTTCACACTAAGAACCTAATTTATATGACGCCAAAACAGGCAATTTGCATTAGAGAGAGCGTATACATTACTCCTAATTAATAATAAATACATGCCTTTACGGCTTTAATTAACTTGCCAGCTACTACAGCGATAATACTATGAAATATAATTAAATTTAATGGACAGGATTTAAATTAAATGAATGCTACTGTAAATTTGAAATTGAGTGAATTATGCATTGAACACCGTGGCGAATAGAAAATTTTACATATTTATATTTCGAATCATACCTACTTATTTATTTAAATTGCGGCGATTTTAACTCGCACAAATTATCAAAGAAAGAAAAGAGTAAACATATTAGCGCCGATAGAATAAGAAAATTAAAAGCTTAGTATTGGAAACAGGATAAAGAGAGAGTTAAAATAAATATTTTATATGTAACTGCGATTAAGACAGTTCGCAAATGAAGGCAAGTCTTTCTAAACTATAAAGATCTTCACCAAAAAAGTTTGCATCGCGAGTACGAGAGAAGTGATTTAAGGGATATGGGCGAGGATATCAAGCGTATGTCCATATTATTTTCTTCAAAATCGATCGAAATCAGCGAGTATATACATAAATATATGAATTTGTCTACTTATAATTTAATTTAATAACATTTTCATCGAAAGGAAGTTTTTTCGGTTGAATTTAGAATTTTTTTAAGTATACAATTTTGTTGTTAATAAAATTTTTTTTACTGACGTTCTATTCCCATTACTTGCATTATATGGAAGAATTTGCTAGTGAAAATTTGTTTAAAATGCGCGGATAATTTGTAGTCACTTGCAACCTGCACTTTATTATATTAAAATTGATTGGGTTACAAAATTGCATACTCAAAATTATTTTGAAACTTAGGTTATCAAAAAATTCGATGAAATGTTATACAAGTTATAAAAAGTTGTATTTATGGGATTTAGTTAAAAAATTAACTATATTTCAATTGAAAAATAATTTCAATAAATTAAAAGAAAAATAAATCATCCAATAAAAGTTCTAATGTTTATAATGATTTAAAATATTATTTGATATATATCTCAATAGTACCTTAAAGCGTTTACTTCAATGACAATAGCTGAGATAAAGCGATTTTGTTGAAAATATTACCAGAGCCGTGATATATATATATATATACAAATTTTTTTGTGGAGTATAAAGACTTCAGCTTGAATGTTTGCTTCTCACTACTTTATTAAAACTTTTTCATTTGTTTACCTAAGTTAAGTAAAAGAAAACGTGATATTTTTTTTAAGTAATAGAAAAACTTAAGCCTATTACAGTAAAATACAACAAGAGAAAAACAAAAGTCGTAAATGTTTTGGGGCCTAAACAAGTTAAGAAACGCAAGAAGAATATCCAAAAAGAACATATTTAAATGGGCAACGAACAAATTCAAACCTTAATTTAACTCTAAATGTAAAATAAAAATGGATAAGTTAAGGGAGTAGGCAAATAAAAAACAGGCACACACGAGCACATGTGTACCTATATAAATACTCGTATGTAAATAGCTAAATAAGAAAAGCGAAAAGTATCTGATTGCTGCAGGCGAATTTTTCGGGTTTGGATAACAGTTGCTCTGTAGCATATTAAACGCCTGAAATTGGCAAGAAAAAGAACTCTTTAACTACATCACCTATGCCGGCGTAGATGTTAATACTTACATACTTAAAGCTCTGCTGTGTAAAGTTAACACTCTGTTTACGAAATTATAGCACACCCAGATATTGACACACTTGGACAATTAATTTTTTTTCCTAACTACTAAAAATTACGTTTCATACGCTAGTTAAAACAATAAAACCCCCATTTTTTAATCTAAAAACAAGTTAATAAAATTCGCAAATTTAAAAATAAATTTAATTTTTTTGTATATGCAATTTTGTATGTGCATGGTTGAAGTGCCGACAAATGACCACTAATTTTTGATAATTTTTGTGATATAATTTGTGAACGCAAAAATTCCAGGTCATTAACTAATATTTAATTGGGAAATCTTAAAAAGAAAATGTGTTGTAGGATTTTGTTTTGCCAAAAAAAATGTTAATCTCAAATTTTGTGAAATTGGTTCCCCGCGTATAAATTTTGAAGTTGACTATTAGAAGTTTTTTATATTATATTTTTTCCTTAGTAATTTTTCAAACGTAGTTTTAATTGATATTGAACAAGGATACATTTTCCGGTTACTTAAATTTTCTTGAAACTCAATTAATTAAAAATAATAATTACAATGATTTATATGTAAAAGTTTTTAAAATTGTTGTTTCCATACAGCTAGCCTCTTGCATTGTTTTTTTTTTAATTATTTTAAGTTTTTTTAAATAACAATCCAGTGATAGAAATACACTGGTGCTATAACCATTAAGATTAAAAATAATAGCTTATGAAAACTAACTATAAGTTCAGTTTAAACTTAGTATAATTACTTAGTTTATTTTTAAATTTGTATGTACATATGTAGTATTTTATAAAATTCAGAAAACGAAAAAGAAAAAAAGGAGTCAATAAATAACCAGTTAACTGCGCTAACTAACTAACTAACATCGATTGAAGAAATTAAATAACAAATATTGACAGCTGCTAGTATCATAGCACCTCAGATTTTCTAACTACATACATACATACTAGGCATGTCAATCCCGGCATTTTTTAACTTAGAAAACTGTGAATTTAATAGCCATTTATTTTTTAAATTTTGCAACATTCTTAAAAATCCCCCTTTCAAGAGTTATTTGCTTGTTAACTCCCTTAAGGCTTTGTTTTGTCCTTGCCATTATAAATGAGCTGGAGAACATTCCACAGCAACAAATTTAGGTCCAGGTTGGCTTTTATTTCTTTAAGATTGCATTTTGATCAAAATAAAGAATAATTCTGCATCGCTTTTACTTGATTTATTTTTTTTTTACTGAATGGTATTACATTAACATTTAATATTGGTCTCAAACAGTAATTAAAAACAAGTAAATAAGTTGCTAAGTTCGATCGAACTTTATATATCCGGCGCACGCTTTCAGCTAAATTTGTAAATTAATAAAGCAGATACTAAGTTCGAGCAAAACCGAAATTGATGAAAGCCCCTTTTTTGAAAATTTTCATATAATCGGATTTCTTGATTTGATACAAAACCACACACCAAATTTGAGCAAATTAGCTTCACTAGTATACGATTTTTTACGGGTTTCAAAAACTTACTGGGTCTGGTCCAAATTTAGTGATTTTAAAAATTCTGCTTAATAAAATATCCGTACTAAATTTGGGCAAAATCGATAAGGTATTTCCAGAGATATATGTACATATGAACTCTAAAGTGGGCGGTACTATGTACCTTTTCTAAAATGTTTGTTTAAATGGATTTGTTGACTTAATTCCAATAGTTACTGAAGTATCAAAATTTTCATAGTTTCGGAAAATTACCGTTATATGGGAGACGGGCGAAATTTTCTTCCGATTTCAAGCATTTTCATAATCTCACCTAACTAGGTACAATCTAAAATGTGTGCCAAGTTCAGACAAAATCGATAAAGTAGTTCCAGACATATACATATGGTCTCAAAACTGGGCGGTGACATGCCCCTTTTCCAAAATTTTCATGAAGTCGGATATCTGGCTGCAATACAACACCACATACTAAACTAAAGATATTTCCCTTCAACATTTATTGAAATGTCCGATTTTTAGTGTTTCCGAAAATTACCGTTATATGGCAGGTGGGCGTGGTTAGGGTCAAATAACGCTTAAATAGGCATAGTGTAATACGTATACCAAATTTGAACAAAATCGGGGGAGGGAGGGTTGTGGTTCCAGAGATATACATATGAACTCATAAGTGGGCGGTGCCACGCCCCCTGTACAAAATTTTTATACATTCGGATTTCCTGCTCGAATACAACACTACATACGAAATTTGAGCAAATTAGCTTCCATAGCTACTGAAATATAGCATTTTTTTGCATTTTTGACAGTTGCCGTTATATGGGTGGGCGTGGTTATTGTCCCATTTTCAATACCAACCTGCTTTGGGTCAAGGACAATCTGCCTACCTAGTTTCATTGAGATATCTCAATTTTTACTCAAGTTATCGTCTGCACGGACGGCCGGACAGACAGACATCGATAAAGCGACTTCTCTTTTCATTCTGAGCATTTCTTGAAAAGACCAATAAATACATACATGATTTACAACAAATCGTTATTTTTTGTTATATTGTATACTTCTATAATACAACGATTACAGACGTGTTACATTTTTTGGCAAATTAAATATTTCGAATCAAAAATTCGTAAAATTCGGTATCCCGGGATTGTCCCGGTATTTCGTTTTCAGATCTCTAAAATCCTGAAACCAACAAAATGCCCAAAATTTACATCCCTAATACATACATATTTATTTACTATCGTATATTGACCATTTTTCTAGGCGAGCACTTACAATGTATTATTTATGTACACTCATAAAAACAATTTTTCCATACAAATTATTCAAGGGTAGACCTTGCTGACATTTATTACGCATCTATTTGACAAAAGCATCCAAAAGGCAGCATAAATCTTAAGTTACTAGCAACAAATGGTCAATGTTTTACTTAAATGGACAAAAGAGTCCAATCGTAATGTACTCGTACTTATTTATTATTATTTGGTATGTAGCCTTAGCAGAGTATTCCTTATTCTAAGTGACAACGCTAATGTCCGACAAGAGGTTTTTTTGTTGCCACAACAAGGACACTTCTCGGCAACAGGTGGTTTTGGAAGGAGAAATGCAGCGTTAGCAAAGTGTATGTAAAATTTATGAGCATAAATGTGAATGTTCAGAATTTATTAAGGTCTACGAACAAATAATGTGTAGAATAAGTGCTTACACATATACATACGAGGACGGGTCAATAAGTCCGTGACTTTTGAATTTCTTGCCTCTTTTCCCATTTTCTCCTCAAATCAAGCGGTAGTCTGCTATGAATGGCTGTCAAACACAAACTAAATGCCGCAGCTTGTTCAAATTTTGACAGGAGTCAACTGACAGTAGCGCCTGTTGAGAGTAGCAATGTTGCTAATTCAGTAAAGTGGCAAGAGATTCCAAAAGTCACGAACTTATTGACCCGCCCTCGTATGTAAGTATATGTGAATTTGCTGAGAAAAATTTACAAAATCATTTAGATGCTATCAATTCACAACTAAATAAATTTATTTCTTGCTCAAAAGTCCAGAAGTATGGCATACTTCAGGGCGCTGAAACAGTCACTTGCACGTCCAATAACTTCTATAATAGACTCATAATAAATAAATAGCTGAAGTTTAATAAGTTTTGCAAGTCTAATAAACTGCTCATATTGTATTTTTCTTTATCATTTGTGGGTACAATAAGTGCTTCTTCACATCAATTTATACTTAATAGCCAGACATTAACTATCGCCAATGCTGGGGAATATTAAACAAGCAATATGTTATCGGAAATAGGCATATGTACGTGTGCCTGAAAACTTTGTAGGTTTATGTTAGTAGGACTACGAATGCGTGTGTTTATTTATTAAAGCAAAGTAAATGGAAATGTGCGTAACAAATTTAAAATTAAATAAAAAATTTGTACACACATTCACACGCTGTTAATCTAATTTTTTATTTTATTTTATTGTCATGTTTAGGACCGTCTTTGCCACATCTAGTGCGACGTCCTCAGACCATCGTAATGCAAATCGTTATACAATTAAAATTAGCTATAATTGTTAATAGCTTAGCAGTTTCCTTTGATTTAATTCAGAAAATCAGACGCTTAGAATTTTCGTAATCTGCAATATTTCTATTCTCTTTTAATTCTTTGAAAAAAAAAATTCAAGCACGATCCTTTAGATATCAAGATATTTTTAACAATAAAAAAGCTTAATTCCTGAAAATTCTTTAGAACTATTTTGGCTATGATTCAATAATAGCATAGAAAGCGTGAACCAAGAATTATTGAAATCGATGAATGGGGTCTGAAGGTCTGAGTTAAAATACAATAAAAAAAACATATTCTGACATATTGAAACGATCGTGATTTTGCCATGCCTTAAAAATATATTGTGGAAGTTATAAAACCCCCCTAACGTAATTTTCGCTCTTTTCATGCAATAAGTCTGCTATCGGTTGCATTTCTCGTAATCCTTTCATCGTCTTTCTGGCAAATCAAGTAATTGTATTACCCGCTATACTTTCAGTATTTGATCCAAATCTATGAAGTGTTATAATACATTTACAATGAGCCTAAATGCGTCATTTGGGTATAAAATCTCAAATGCGAAGCCAAATCACGCATTTCTCCATACAAATTGGCATTGCCGAAGTCACTTATTTTAAAGCATTTAAACCAAATTATATACGAAATGCGCTTCACCGTGACAAAGTGACAACCCTGACAACGCTTTGGCTTGTTTTTGACAACGACAATTGCATGTCAACACAATTAATAAGCGAGCGGTTTGATAATTTAGTGGCTTTTGGAAATAAAATAATTTTTCTTGGCAAATAAGCGGTATATTTCTCAACATAATCCCCTTTTAGCCCTATATACTTAGTCTAAGGTTTTTGTAATGTTTTAAGTCCTTCCAACTATTAACTTTTCTCAACACTCTCAAAATATCATTTCATGGATTTTATCAACGATTTATGGTGTAAAGACCTCTTTTGAACACCAAACATTCGGCGTTACTTGTGCTGATACGACCATAACGAAACTTAGTAAAACACCTATTAACCATTGAAATTGATTGTTCAGTGTTCCCATAGGGGTTTTGGTTTTTTTTATACAAAAAAAAAAGCTTAATCAACACACAGAATTATTTTTTTTTTAATTTTTGTTAAAAATCAAGAGGTTATCTACGTTCAATGGCTATCAAGCATAAGCTAAATGGCTCAGCTTGCACAAAATTTAACAGTAGTCTGTAAAATGCGGGAAATTCAAAAAGTCACTTACTTCTCAAACCGTCTGCGTACTCTTATAATGAAGTGTCAAAGGAAATGCGAATAAGACAATATAAATGTAATAATAAAAGTCCCCTGTCCCAGTTTTTTAATAAAATTTAGAGCTATATAGTCCCGTCCTGCTGTTGTTCATTTCAATGGAATTACATGCGCCATCTATCGGCATAATTTTTTAAATTCGGTAATTCTCTGACACGCATATTAAATGTATTAAAATTAAAAGGGACCTTAAACTAATTTAATATTTTTTTTTAAACTTCTGATTAAAACGTAAAAATTATAATTAAAAATGTTTGATGCTCTATAAACTTGATAAACTAGTTCACTAAAACTTGAATGTCTATATAACTATGTATGTATGCGTATTTATATTGGACTGCGTCAAAAGAGCGACTATTTTAAATTTTTTTGGTTTCATCTGAAAATTTCGTGGTGGGCACTAATAATAATTATTATTTATAACTTATTAATTGACAATTTTATTGAGCACGAGGCCAGTTTACAGAGAATTTTCATTTGGAAAAACAACAACAGTTTTTAAATGGTAGAAGTTATAGTACTATTTCGGAAATCACCACTATTCCTCATTAGACTTCTTTATTTTTAATTAGTTATATTTTTGTTCTTCATAACCACTTCTCCAAGGCTATGAACCCGGGAGCTCTACAAAAATTCATATATTTATATTTTATGGCAAAGTTCCAGTTCTTTCTATTCTTTTCTCAGTTAGCGCTCGCAAAAATAAGCATTCTCAATAAAAACCAAATTTTCCGCTAAAGACACACAAAATCTGTTTTTAAAAGATTGAAGTATATTTAAAAACAAAAAAAAAACTGCCACTGGGTATCCACATAACTAGACTTATGTACATAGAATCTCAAATTCACCCAATATTTGAATTCTGTATCACTGAAACAATGTTCCTATGCAAAACTATTTGTTTAATACAACCGTCATTGCTATTTCACTTCAAATGCTCGTATGTACGAATGCAAAATTCCAGAAAACAATAGAATAGAATATAACTACAACGCATTTTTTAAGCACAACTGTGATGCACAAATTTTATTTCCACAATTCAATAACGAAATAATAAAATTTAACTGAATGCAATTTTAGCGAACGGCAGAATTGTGTGGCTGAAGGTGTGCAGTGCAGGACGCATTCGGTGCAGTAGAATTTGCAGCGCTTAAACAAGAACAGAAGCGATTGAATTTAAATGCATTTATTTGCAACTAACAAAGTTATTTTTGTAAGTAAATAAACAAATTTAAGTTAAATGCCGCACGCAAAGGATAAAAAAATGAATTATGCTTTTAACTGTTGACTCAATGCGACATGGTTGTTGGCTTTGCTTTGTATCCTCTTGTAACTTGCACTTTATTGCTATTAAATTGAATGGAGCAAATTCTTAGTTCTTAGTAAAATCGAAACTAGTGAAACGCTTGTTGCTAAAGTCCTAACCAAGCTTATTGGTTATTTTGAATCAAGAAAATAATCCTTTCAAAAGTGATAATATAAAATAAAGAATGCTATATTTGAAATTTTTTTCCAATTGTTGGAAAATATACGATTTTTTTTTATAATACCAAGTAGTTTCTTTTTTGGTGAACTTTAAGTGCTACTAAAAACCTCCACTATATCATTATTACACATTAATTGTGTTTAAATTGTCAAGCGAAAAATGGTTCCCCGTAAATTTGAATTAAAAATTTACTTAAGTGAACAAATATTTAAGTTAATTGAGGAATTGTTAACTTAATTGCAATTTCTGAGAAGTTATAAATAATTAATCTACCACATTTAAGAAAGCAAACACTCGTATGCTATTATTTCATATAAAAGTTCACTTGACACTTAAGGGCAAGAAAGCAACTTACCACCATCAGAGTAACCGATTACACAAACTTCTACTTTAAGTAATTGCAAAATAAAATAAAGAATTTTTTTCATATATTTATTCTTCATATCTAAAATTTTACTCTTCTCTAGCTAACACTCTCCTTCGCAAGTCTGTCCAAGTGCTAAGCAAACTGCGTCGAATATACTGAAAGAGAGGCAAAAGAAATACTCGTATAGTTAATTTTTGCAAAAGTTTCAAAAAGGCAAGCAAAGTTCTTGCTGTGCTTAAAGAAACTTTCACAGCTCTAGTATACTCGTACTTGTGTGAAAAATAAGTGGAAAAACCACTTCTGCATCCTCTACACTTCTCTTTCGTATACTCTCTAACTACATGAGAAATTAATTCTGTGCAAATTGAAAAGAATTTTTGGCTGTTTTTGTGCTGTTCATGACAGTAGTTTGGAAGTTTAGTAAACTGTTCTACACACCGCTTGACCACATCCGTGAACTTTAGAACTTTACAAATGTAAAATTAATACAACCAAATAGGCAGCGATGCCTTATCTATGCTATTTCATAGCATTTTGTTTTTGACTTTCACTGAGAAACGATGTTAAAATGAAAAGTGGTTATTATGTTTACTAATCGCTTATGTTTTGAATATTTGAGACTGGATGGATGGATTAAATACTTCATATCGAAATTATCACCGCACCGCATATTAAACCAAATTTCAAGATTTTTACAAAATTAAAGATAAAGTCATCAAACTCAAATTCCTTTTGCATACTTTTTTTTTATATAAAAAAAACTGTGCTACAACATCACCAAAAAGCAATATAAAAAAATGTATTAATAAATTGCATTTTCTTCAAACTTGAGCCTTGTTATATTGAAATTGAACTGCATACTCAAAACAATTCTACAAATTTAAAAAAAAAAGCTTTAGTTTACAAAGTTGTAGAATATAATTTGAAAAATAATAAATATTTAAATAAACAATTTTTTAAAAATAATATTCGTACTATGTTCGGATATATTTTTGAGATAAAATTTATAGTAGACACATGCCAGTTAATTTTTTTTTTATTAACTCAATCTGCATGGACGCCTTGCAATCAATTTTTATCTATGAAATTGGGTTATGATCGTATTATAAAAAAATTGGCTATAACACATTCAGCCAAGATCAGAACTATGTACATAAGTTTTATGTTAGAATTGTTTTTTTTTGAAAACAAAAATAAAAATTGATAAAATTTTAATACCGTTGTGCAATTTTTAAAGCGCAAAAAAAATTATTATAATTGATTTGAAATCTTTGGTTTATTTGATCCGGCATCCGCCACAAAATGAATTCGCTTTAGTCGTACAGGACGTATGAGTAACCTGATCGGATATGAAACGATTTAAGCGTTCATCTTGTTGCTTTTAGTGTCTTGCTTTATTTAGATATTGGTTTAAAAACTTAAAAGCACATCAAACTAAAAAGTGAAAAATAATTCCTAATATAAGCTGAAAATAAAATAATGAACGAATAATACTAGTATTATTGTGAAAAAAGCGTGGGGCGCTTTCGTATATCGAGCAACCGATTTTTCGTGAAAGTTTTTAAACTATATTTATTTATCAGCATAAGCCGAATATCAGCTCACTTTAATACTAACTGATTCCAAATTCGTCCGCTAATTCAAATTGTAAAATTTATTGTGCTTTTCTATATACGAGCACTAACACGCAGCTGCTTAACTCCCACCACAGACACACAAAGGAATAGGGGCGCGAACAAGTGCGTCACCCACACTATAATCGTACGAGAAAAGGGCACAAAAAAAAATTAACTTTAATGACAAGAAATTACCCCGTAAGTCCTAAAAGAGTTAAGAAATAATAAACGTTTTAAATTTTGTTAAAAGTGGAGCTACGAAAAGTATAATACGATAAGAAGAAACTGTTAAAGTTGTTTACTGGGATACCCCTTTAATCTTATTTTCTACCATATAAATGGATGAGCATATATTAAACCTTTCAACAGCCGCCGGTGCGTATGAGCAACTTAAACATTCACAACTGAATAAAATCCATTCAAATATCAGGCATATCAACCTAAATAGGATGTACTTTTTAACCCTTTTATAAAGCGTACACGATAAAAAAGAGTACTGCAAACAAACTTATAAACGTACTCATTTAGAGTATTGTGATTAAGTAAAACATGTGTGCGTTTCACAACTGCAGTACAACCACTATTTTGAGACATTTTTTATCATGAAATTTTTTTTGAATTCATCTCCATTGCTTTTCTATTAAAGTGCAATTCATTATCTATAAAATGGTATGTACGTAAGTTTAAACTTTGTTTATACAAAAATTTCTCATTTTTTTATTTAGAATTTTGATTTAATTCAAATTAAGTATAACAAATTGCATTATCTAAATTTGCCAATACGCGATTGTGCTATTGTTGTGAAACGCACATTATATAAAAACATATTCAGTATGTCAGTATGTTTCATTGCATAAATTTTCAAATATACTTGGTTGTAGAAAAATGTGTAACCTAATTTATTTGTGACTTTCGCAAAATAGCTGACCAAGCACAGCGGTCCGTTCAGCTTGCAGCATTTCAATTTATTTGCGGCACAAAAGTCGCGCCAGAATTTATTGAAAAACCTTAGTTGTTTATTGCGGCCACAGCTCAGTGGGAATGTACTCGTACTAATACCATGTAGCATGTTGGTCAGCTGGGAATGTGTCGCTACTCAATGTGCAAATTCCCACATGCTTGACTGCCAGACTCAACACGCTCATGGCCAACGATTGGTGGCTTCTTAGTGGTGTGACGGTGTGCTGGTTAACGTTATGTTCCAGAATTTGCTTATTAATCACGCACGCAACACACAACTCCAGATATTTTTATTTTGTTTTGCAATGCCCTTGAAACTACATTTAATAATAGCAACGTCACACTCGGAAAGCAGAAATAATGAAAGTGAAATATTTTTTGCAACTTCATGCCACAAAAGCTTTAGAATTATATATTACGCTTATAGAATATAAATGTGGAAATTTTCACGCTGGACTTCGGTTTCAATGATTTTATACACAAATATTGATATTAGGTAAAATGCGTACAAAAAATCTCAGCTTTGGCCAAGTTAGTTAATATACTTATATGAATGTACACTAGTTGATAATACATTCAAAGCTTTAGACAAACAAATATAAATAAACGCTAAGTTAACCCTTAACTGGAATCTTGGAGATCGAGTGGATGCCACCACTTATATATATATATGTATATATTTTATTCTAATATTTATGCATGTGTATAGAAGTTCGTGTATATGTGCATAAGTACAACTGCCAAGATAAAATTCTTGATCTTTGGTAATGCGGAAGAAGATTCGATATAATTATGTTGTAATGGATAATGGAACTAGTCTGAGAACAGCTAATATTATTTTTTTTTTATTTTTTCATAAAATACAAAATAAAAAGTGACTAAAAATGTGTGCATTAAAAATTAAATATTTTTGTTTTAGTGAAAAAAACCTAGAGATTAATCACAATGAATACAAAATAAATTATCTCATATATATTTAATTTTTATTTTTTCAGTTTTGCTCCAAATATACACTCCATACCAATATTGTAATTTAAAATATAGCTTGGTTAAGACGAACTGAGCTGTGAAGCAACATGAAAAATTTACTGGTTTGCTCTAAACAGCTTTCAGTCGCAGTATTAGGGAAGCTAAAAAGCTTGCATTGTGTATTTTAAACCATTTCTTTTTTTAGTTATACAAGACGGGATTGAACGCCGAAAACTCTTGAATAAAGTCGTGAGATTTTCACAAAAAAAATATTCCTATGAATAAAAAGTTGAAAAATTGAGAACAGTTTTACTTCAGTTTGCAAGCAAACACTTAATGAAAAGGAAAACAATGTCTCGTCCTTTTGTTTAGTTCGGTTTACAGTTTTTTTTTTTTTCAAATTGTACGGATTTTAAAAGAAAGACATATAAAAATTTCAACAACTAAAATGAAGACATGGATATATGAATTTTGCAAAGTTAACCTGGCATTGTCCTATTCAAACTAAAAAAAAATGCTAAAGCTAAACTCTTCTACAAAAAACTTGTTATTTTTTAAGCGTGGGATCCTGTATAGTTCAAAAATTGCTAACTTTTTCCTAAAATAAGTCATGCGCGGCAGCTAGAAACTTGCGGCGATCACCATAAGTGATTTTGAATTACACAGCAATATTAGGATATTTTAAAATAAATCTTTGCTTTCTATAGATAAGTAAAGTGGTTTGCTTTTCGCAATTATATTATTGTCACTTAATAAAAAAAAATCTAATGAAAATGGTAAGTGTGAAGCTTACAATATTCTGCGTCAAATATGTCGAAATAACTGTTTATAAATGTTAAAGTGGACGAAATTAAAACATACTTAAAAAGCAATTTATGTACTCTTTGAATATTCGTTTTCCATTATTAGGAGACATTATTCTTATTAATAACAATTATTTGGTTTATTTAATTATTAATTTGAGTATCACTTTCACTGAGCACAAATAATTTGAATTTTTTCGTAGCACTCTCAACTCTAAGTAACTACATCATTACATGAAATATAGATGTTCATTTGAAAATAGAATATTTTTTAATGCCTAAATACGAGTATAAACATTCAAGTTGAAAAATGAAATAACTTCAAGTGGGTAATATGGTAAAGAAATGAGCTTCGTAATTGCCCTTTGAAGTGTCCTTGTATATACATAAATATTATGAGTTTGTCAAAAGATAATTTCCTTAATTAGATGATTTATTATTAATAAATATTTTTTTGGTGATATTTCTGCGTCAACACATAATCAAGTAAATACTCGTAGTTATGTCCTATCATAAAAACCACTAGACTGGAATCTATTCGTAAACATAATTTGCTTAGCATTTTCTGCATCACTGAAATTCAACATACAAAGAAAATTGTACTCTTACTTAGTAAATAAGTTAATAAATTAGTTTTCTAGTGACGATAACTTCATTATACTACTATTATGATGGCAAAACAAAAAAGTACTGTTGTGCGTTTACTTTATCGTTCATTATATACGTACATATGTATATTAACAAATGTGATTGCACATTTTGTCTCTATGAATGTGTAGTAAATGATGTGATAGTTACGAAGCCGCTCAGAATATTGTTCGACTTATATTGATCGAAGCGTTTGTTCCTAGGGGCATTGAGAAAAAAGAGAAAGAAAAAAAGAAATACCAACAGTTGCTGGCAGTATGCAAAGAAAAAGGTCCAAGTCATCTTTATAGCGCACTGTCGGTTGAAGAAGCACATAATCTCGGGAAAAGATCCAATAAAATTTGTCGTTGCGGTGACTTCGTCGTTGAGATTCTAGCGTCTCATTTAGAAACGTAACATGAGGACGCAGCCGAAAAAAAAACGAATTGAGCTTGGTCAAATTATTGGCTTCATAAGAAAAATATATAATATGAGAAGAAATGCATATAAAGTTGTTATAACTCTTTTTGTTTGGTTTTGTTTCAAATACGCTCGCTTATTCAAAAAACTAGTGAAAATACCCATCAAAGCTGCCCGTAGTACATATCCACCTACATTTGTACGTACTTATGTGACAAACAAGCTTACATAAAATGGTTGCATAACTTTATGAAAACTCACAAGCTACGAAATCCAATGAACTAATATTCGTGAATAAAAACCAAAAAAAAAAGAAAAGAAAAATAAACAAAATAAGACAATAAAAAATTGCTGATATTTAATCTCTTTTTTCGTGCATATATGTAAATAACACCGTCTGCAATTAAATAACACCGTATTTTTGGTGTTTCTTTCATATTAGTATTAAAAAGGAATTTAAAATAAATAACTTGCCAAGGCAATAACAACGCAGAAATTAATATTAAATATATAAACTTTGTTTTGCTTTAATAATTTATTTATGTGAAACTTATGTCTGACCTTAGTACCTCATGAAGACTTGTGTGTCAATTTCCAATAAAACAACTGAAAAAAGTAGTGTTATTGTAAAAATTTACACAACTGTGTTCTCAGTTCTCAGTTTCTTTTGGATGGTTAATGCATTATGAAATTTACGTTCAATTCTTAAAACGTATCTAATATTAAAAAATTTGCGTACAAAAATTATGAATGCAATGGAAAAGGAGCAGTAAGGAATACTAGCACAAATGAAAAAAATGTGTTTCAAATATATTTTGTAAAAATTTATTTCTTTTAAAACTCGGCAACCAAGAATTTAGATGACATAATAATGAAAAAAAAAATATAAAAGAATGCAAAAGTCGTGAATTTTTCTTTACATCCTTGACTTTAATCAAACTCAAATCGTTTAAACTCATCAACAAATCGATTATTATATAAGTATTTGTGTTTAAATTGCCTTTAAAATCAAAACCTGTCTAATTTACATAAATTACACAGAGCGCACAAAGAAAAGGTTTTATTAAATAACCAAAGATTATTGGATAAAATCCAATATTTTTCCAAAATTTTAATTTATATTGACAATTTGGATAGTTTATTCTTATTTTTATTTTTTTATTAAAATTATTTTTCCATGCAATACACTTCATTATTTAATTAAATCATTTAAACCTTGAGTTTCAGTAATGTTACCATTGAGTTTAAAGAATTTGTTTTTTTTTTCTATAAAATCAATGCTGTATATAAAGCCATGACTCAGAATAATACAATTTAAAGCAAATAATATATAAAAAAAAATGTTTATACTTTTACTTTTCTCTTCGGAAATGGTAGATATCTGCGAGAAGAAATATTAACTAAATAAAATATTAACAAATGCGTTTAAAATTTCTTTCATTTATTTTATTATCATTGTTTAACAAGTAAATATAACTTAATGGAATTACATTATGGTTCTCAACCACGGTTTTGATATGGTCAAACTGATATCCAATTATCTTAATTTCACGAAAAGGTATTATTGATATGTTTTGAAGAGATGTTACAATTTTTTAATGTTTACCGCATGTTTTGCCACGTATACAGAAGTTAACAAATTTTGATTTATGTATTATAATAAATTTAAAAACCTGCACGTGAATTTCAGTTGTAATTTTTTTTTTTATTTGTAACTTTTGTATTATTGCAGGTGATGTTCTTCTAGAAAAACAGCGGTCATATTTGGCTTCTTCAGACTTGAAATCAAAAGAACAAATTCAAAGTTCATGTTGATTAGAGAATGAAAAACCATACGTATATAATACGTACATATGTATGCTACTCAGTCAAGTTTTCCTCATTCCAATTTACACTTGCTCATCATGCGAGTGGTTACAAATCGTACCACTGGAGATTTTTTATGTATCTGCACCGTTAAACCACAAAGGTCGCTTACGCAAATTTGGGAATGTACGTGTGCATATTTTTAGATGAACAATGGCGCCTCTTGCCATTTTTCGTTGCCCGCGTGAGTAAGCCATTCACATGAGGAAGGAAAACGTGATTTATCGGTGCTTGAATATACATAAGTAAGAAATAAAAATGGAGAAAATTACCCGACACTTCCTTCTGAAAAGCGCAATGGTATTTTTTACCCAAAGCAATTGCAAAGTATACGTGAGGAATTTCCCATTCTGATTGATGACGAAAAAAAAACATCACATATGGCGCAATAATAAAACAAAGGAGCAGATCACAAAAAGAAAAAATTAAAAAATTTTAATAAACGAAAATAATGTAAACAAAACAAATGAAGACTGATTGAAAAGATAAATTATCTAAGTGCGTAATAGATAAGACAGAGAGATAAAACTTTGATAAATAATTCAATGCAAAAAATTATAAATAAATAAGAATAAAAGTTTACAGACAAAAGAAATAAAAAGAAATAAGTACAAAAGTGTTCAGTAAGTGACTAACTAAAAAAAAAACCAAGGCGCATAAACAAAAGCTTCTAACGTCAGAGTGCTCTTGCTACACAATTTAGCTTGCTAACTTAAAAAAAAAAGCAATTTTGTAAATGAACAAGGAGCAGTACATGTATATATTTATATGTATGTATGTATGTATCTACATATATATTTATATGTATATATACATATATGTATATGTACCTACTATTTATGAGTTAATAATTTTTTTGTTATTAAATAAAATGCATGCTTTGGCCTAGGCCGTTTGTAGGGGATGTGATTAAACGCCGCACTTGACCAGCCTAGGCTACTGACGTCCGCATAAACTTCCAATTCACTTGATAATTATTGATTAAAAGAAGAGGGCTAAGCGTCATACCTAGATACACATACATAGTTGTTATAGCAATATTGGCGCGGCTAGCACGTGACTGCTGTATCAACTAAACTTCATGTGCATATGAACTTACATACGAGTATACATGAACATATATATGCATATATGTAATTATTATAAAGAAAAACTTCTGGCAATCACCTTCTACGTTAGCGGAATAATGAAATGACCATCACTGCAGCAGGGAAGGCTGAAAAAATGTGGAACTCTATGAAGTATGAAGAAGAAAACGAGGTCAATGGGCATAAACTACACTCATCCATACATACACTGCATATATGTTAATATATATATAATATGGTTATATGTACATACATATATACGAGTATATGAACAGTAATTATTTTCATTGTGCGATTTTAAATTAATTAAGAGGGTTCCTTCTTATCGCGCGCTGCCAGTAAAATACTGTTGAGGAAACTAGCTCATTTACCGGAATGTGATACTTGTTAAGTAAAGAATTATCAATTAGCATCATTCACCAATTATTCTATAAATTTGCGAAATTTTGAAAAATTTGCAGTTCTCAAGTTGTTATCCAGCATATTTCACCAGTTGATATTCTACATTTGATAGCAAATGAGATTGTGGTCGAGAATAAATTTTGCGTGTAAAATATCTTAGTGAAATCGTAAGTGTTAAAGTAAAAAATGTCAGCTTATATCAATTTATTTTATGATCAATTTGAGATCCATTACAGAATCACAATTGAGTTCAAGTTGAAAACTAACTTATTCTTAACTTGATAAACATTATTGTTGCCAGAAAAAAAAACGCTATGATTCTGTTTTGCGACTTTTAGTGTTCATAGGTAATCTTAAAATCTGAATTATTCCACTAATATTTTCATGTTATGTTATACCTTTTTTCCATTTGTTTAACTCGGCTAGATATTTTTCGCGACTCATATTAAATTAGCACAACATTTTTCAGTTCGCTCATTTATAAACAAGATTTTTTTTTCTTTTTAATCTTCTTTGGAAGATTTAAATTTTCAAGAGATCATTTAAAACTGCTGTGGAATGAAAGAAAATATTTCTATCGACTTGGGTTAGTCTCTTACATCTGAGGGGCTAGTGCGTTTTTATCCAGTTTTTTTGTATCTCTAACCTGTACGAAGGTAAAATATAAAATACGCACATTACTTTTTAGTCCGGGTCACTGAAAAATTAACACTTTGTTTGGCCAAATAACTATTTTATTTTATTGGTTTTGAGTTTTAAGGCCGATTGGTTTTTTAGAAAATTATTGGGAAAATACAAAAATACTCAAAGCGTTAGAAGTTATGGTACTACTCGTATTTCGGAGATCACTGCATCTCCTTATAGACTTCTTTCTTCTTGGCTTCCACGGGAGTCGAAATTATAGTTGATTTCTAAAGAATACTCACGAAAAACTGGAACAATTTCCATAGAAATACCTAAAATTCAGAAAATATAAAAAATCTTCTTAGACTTGTTTCTTTTCAGGGCTCAAGATGTTGAGAAGTCAAATGCATTCTCTAATGGGGCTGACTGAATTTTTAAAGTGAAATGAGGGATTCTCAACTTTAATAAACAATTTCTTAACCGTAATATATTTTCAATCAATATATATATTTTAAATGTTTTTTATATTTTCCTTAGGCAATCGTTTTTCACTTTATACCTAAATTAGTGAAAAACGAGCAGCTAGGTACTTTTTTATGAAGAATTACATTACATTTTAAACTTATTATCTACATCTAGATGTAAATATCATATTTGCAAATATATTTCCCTTAAATTAAATACATACCTAAATATGTTTGCTTAACTTCGAGACCAATTGTGTGAGTTTATTTACTTTTAACAGATTTTAATCAACGCCACTTCTTACTAAATCGACACAACTACATCGCGTTTTGTTTGTTTACGACAAAATAAATGAATAATATCGAAGATAAAAAGTGTGTAGGGATCGTTCCATGTCTTACTTAATTAAGTAATATTTTCATATAAACACCGTTGAGTCGAGTATTTTCAACAGCAACGATAAGCAAATTGCTGTTTGCACGCTTTAATATAGGCGTTAATTTAGGCTTATATTAGAAATGTGAGTTAATGTTTTTCATTATTTAGCATTTTAATAAAGCATTTTCATATGTCATTTTTCTACCTTAATTTTTTAGCTAAATTTATAAACACACACTTGAGGGTAATTAACACGTTCGCTGCCGCCGTACAAACGAAAAAATATTACCAGTGTGCCAAAAGTGTTTTTTTGTTTAAAAGTGTATGTTAAGTATTAGTGAAGCGTTCTGTGTCTTTAGTTACTCGTTTGTGTTTTTTTTTTGTGTTTTTAGAGTGTGACCACCGGTGGGTCACATGGCACTGAAGTGTTACAGAAGAGCACATGGTGCCACGTGCCCTACCGGTGGTCACATTGATATTTTGTAGGTATTTATACTTTTTTATTTCTTTTTGCGTAGCTCATCAGGTTTTGAAATAAATAAAAGTTCCTCAAAATGGCAGACAACAATAATGCAATAAAAGCAAGTGTTTTTTTATGAAACGAAGGCTCCGACCCTGATGAAGTCGATTTTGAGCGATCGGAGTCAGATAATTATGTTCCATCCGAAGTGGATTCAAGTGAATCTGACTTTTCAATGGACTCAGAACCTTCCGCAGATGAAGAGGATTTTCCAAATGCACCTGATTTGCCCCTCGTTTCAGCAAACCAGTGGACCCCTGTAAGTGGAACATCTTTGAATTTTTGACGAAGATTCAACTTTTGGTATTCAAAGAGGGCAATCAACGTTGCGTCCCATTGATGTTTTTGGGCCGATGGTCACTGATAAAATATATGATCTTATTGTGACTCAAACAAACATCAATGCCAACTATTCCTGTACAAACAGAAAAACAAGAAAGCGATGTTTGAGTTGTTATGAAAAATTAGCTAAAACCGAAGGAAGGAGCGTTGCTACGAAAAAGGCAAAAAAAAGTATCAACATATTGCAATGATTGTGAAAGGAATGCTGCATTTTGCTTGGAATGTTTTGCCAAACATCAATAAATAATAATTTGTTCTCTTTTCCATGAAAATTAAGTAATTTTTTTAAGTTATAAAGCAATGAATTAATTTTTCTTATACTTTTTCCTAAGAAAATAATATTACAAAATCTTTTTAAAGAGTGTATCAAATAAACTACTTCTTTTTGTATTAAAAAAAGGCTTTCAGCTAGGTGTTAATGAAGAGAAAAAAGTCTTTGATTAACTGGCCGTGGTGGAAACAGTCATATAATAATAAGTATACATGTGACCCACCGGTGGTCCACATGGCCTCACGAGAAAGATTCATGTGAACCACCGC
The DNA here is from genome assembly GCA_963971545.1 of Philophylla caesio. NCBI lineage: Eukaryota > Metazoa > Arthropoda > Insecta > Diptera > Tephritidae > Philophylla > Philophylla caesio. Next base: position 93,116,219 of record OZ020606.1, on the reverse strand, counting down.
TGGGTCACATGGCAGCGAACGTGTTAAGAAGGTACACCCATACAAACATTGGAATAATGGAATTTTGCAAAAAATTTTAATTCTATTAGCTGGCCCCAATTTAAATTATTATTTCACTTAACATTTTTGTTATAACGAAAAAGGAAGGAAAAAGCTAGAAATCGTAAAAATGCCAAATAGTTCTTTTATTAACTCAAAAAGCAGCTTATATTTGTGCTTATTACCAGATATATTTTAAAACTTTCTGGCCGGGTTTTAGAAAACCTTGAATGATCAAAAAGTGTCATTTAAAATATGGAACGTATGAAACATTGTCGTCTCTAAATCTTTGAATGATGAAAAATGTCTTTGAACTTTCTTAATCGCGGTTTGAATCTTCAGAATGAGCTTTGACTTAATTTAACAAATTTGAACGAATAATATACATATGTAATAACATAAGCTTTTTTTATTTTAAAAAAATTAAGGACAACTTAGTTTAAGGCAGAAAATAAAAGTTTCAATCCTTTGACAAAAAAAAAATGTATTTAATCAAATTTTTAATAGAAAATTTTAGTGGCTGATGTTAGGATATATTTTGTCATTTTTTTTTTGCGAGAAAATTTAGAGTTTTAGGTATTTTTTTTCATGTAACGCAAACGAAAAGTTGTATACGCAATACCGTAAGTAAAAAAAAAAATATCAAACGTCAAGCATTAATTCTGTTCGACTGAGACGTCGACTTTAATAAAACAAAATTTGTATACAAAAGTAAAATCCATTGAAAATTTTGAAAAGACAACAAACTTTCAATTGTAGGCTTTCTTTAGTGCTGTATATATTTAATAAATCATTAAAAGAGTTTATTATACAAATTTACATACATATGTAATGTTTGAGACATTTACTATTTTTTATTAAATTTAAAATAAAATCATAATACGCGCAATCTTTTTAACAAGTTGAGAAGCGATAAGTTCAACTATCAATCGAAATGAAGCGCAGTAGAACTCCGTGACAGGCACTTCAAAAATGGTTTGATTGAATGGAGTGGATAATCGATCGCTATCGTGCACTTTCAAATGTCACTGTCATTTTCTTCGTCAATAGCAAAGTGATAGTGAAATGTTAGTAACTGATTTGCGAAACTATGATTAACTAAAAAAATGTTTAAATAATTTAATATGTAGCTTTTGACTTTTGGTTTGGTTTCTGAATTAGTAAAGAACAGTTTTGATAGGAGTTTAAAATAAATTTTAGTTCTATTCAAAGATTTTGCTGGTGTTTACAATCTCTTTGGTTTCGATTACAGCGCAGCTTAATTTGCTTTAAGCTCCGATTTCTCTACTTAAACCCTCTAATTGGATCTATATGTGAAAGTCTGCCGCCGAAATAGGGGTACGATTTGCATCTTAGCGCCAGTTTTTCAGTGCTGGTTTAAACTAAGTTTTGTTAAACTCAGTTTAAATTTAAACTTAGTTTCCTTGTGTTCAATTAAATTTGTTGCAACCAAAACGAAGTAGTCAGCACACAGCTGTTAAGTTAAACTAAGTTTCACCGTGCACAATCATCGACCGTTTAAAGTTAGTTTAAACTCCGTTTAAATTTGACTGAAAAACTGCATACCGAGTTTAAATTTAGTTTAAGCGACAAACAGAGTTCAACTTGCACTGAAAAACTACACGTTAATGGATGAATCGAAACTTGACGGAAGAGACGGTGAGAGAAGAGGAGAGCCTTCAATCGCAAATTATTCATCAATTTTAAATTTATACTTCTGACAGGGGCAATATTTTGCAGCTAGGGTTAGCTTATTTTATCTCTTTTTTGTGTTGGACTGCTTACAAGTCAGATAAATTTAATATATGGCTACAGTGAAACTATAGGCAGCTGAGGGGTAAATGAAAGGCCTAAAAAATAGTACTCTAGGATCTACTCTTACGGAATTTGGAAATTGGTTTTCATGACGTTTTGCAGATTTCAAAACCTATTACATACATACATACATATTTCGATAAACCGTTGATTTTTAAACTACCTTGTTCATTGTGCTTCGTACTTAAGTCTTGTCAACGTTAAGTACACTTTTACACTTTTTCGGCAATTTTCGAACTTTCAACATGTTTTAGACCAGGGAATTTTCTGCAGCTTTTTTTTTGATAATAACAATACCTTTATAAAAAAAAACAGGAATCAGTTGTCAGAACTCTACCGAAAGTTTTTAGCAATCCATTGAAAGAGAGACGCTGATGACTAAATGTTTTCTCCACTTTAATTCGACAGGCTTCATTTGAACATGGCAAGCATTTTTATGATTTTCGACGATTTGGTTAAAGTTTTGTATTTACTTATGTTAGTGGAAAATGTTGTACGCACAGACAGGCTGTTAGTGTCTGAACGTCTTCATAAAAACTGCGAACATCGATTGTCAGCTGCGGCTTTCAGCCCATATACTACATGGGCGAGTGTGTAGGTGCCAATGTAATCGCGTAATTGTGTGTTAGCAATTTTGTTGCGTGCGATTGGGCGTATGGGAGTATCAAAAGTTTTGGCGTTTAAAACAGTTGTTGCAGCTTCACTGTGCTAATGTGGCTATAATTTTCGGTTATAACCCGAAATTTTGAAGGCAACGCAGGCTGGTAAACCAATTAAGTGGGCGGTCGTATGATTGCGAGCGTTTGAGAGGAAACATTTTGTTGATTAAATTTTGTGGCGATGTGGTAAGAAAATACAAAACTTTGTATCATCAAATGAGAGTAAAAAAACTAAGAGGTACGATTTAAGAGGTACATTTGTACATATCTATTTATAAAAAAATAAAATTGAAAAAATGGGCGTTTCACGGAAAGGCTATAATTTGCTTATCATAATGTACGACTACATTTTTCGTTCTGTTGTATATTTTAGCTGTTTTTTGTCAGTTTTTTGGAAGATTATTGTGATTATTTTCCTTTGCAATCCTTGTTTGGTGAATTTTTTTTACAGGCAATCTTTCTGCCGGACATGAAAGATTCAAAGCTCAATTTTATTTTATTTTTTTGGCAAGAGAGCTTGCTATACTTAAACGCAATTTCGAAGGAGTATTGTTAACAGAACCAAAAAATTTAGGATCTATAACTATCTGAAGTGTCTTCAGAAGTATTGCTTCCAAATTTAAAGAAAAACCTCGTTGCCGTCTAACTAGTGCAAAAGCAAAGTTATATCACACAAGAGTACAAGACTTGCTACATTTTTTTCATTACAAAACTAATATTAGCTTTTGATGCACGCGAATTGCAAGGATTTATCGTCATCCTTCGTCAAATTTGAACGCAATACAAACTGGAAATATTGTTGTTAATTCAGATGTACAATGACTTAATATCTGCGTGCTTATTTCGTAATACCAACAAAATTAATGGCGTGTTTTTAGGGAAAGTTCTTATTGCTACTTCAGAGATCACAACATCTCCTCATCATAATTATTCCTTCAAGACTTCGAAAAGCCACGAATTTACGTTACATCAACATTGAAGCTAACTGAGTTAAGCTTACACACTGTGATCTTGTAAAAAGGGTCCTATTCTGTAAGTTATATAGATAAATTATTTAATATGGCAATTAATGAGGGACACGACCCAAAAGACATTTGAATAAGATGACCCAAGATAATATAAAATTTTCTAATAAAAGCTTATAAGAACTTTGTAGACAAATCCCTGATACTGATAAGCTTGGTTGTGGTTGTATTACAATATTAAAAAAGTTTAGTCTGTGCCAATGCAGGGTAGTCGTTCCTAATGTGCTCTGACGTCTTCTTATCCACCTCAAAGTATAAACTTCATTTCAACTTGGGGGAGAGCTCAATCCGTTGCATTTGGAAGCTTAGATTGATGTTAATATGCCAATATTTGAAGATAATCAAATTAAATTAACCCCAATGGCGGTTTGCGTTGACGATAAACTTGAAAATTTTAAATATTGTAAATGGGGTTTTGGTTTCAAGAAAAAGATTTCGACCCCTTCCCCACATTGCTGATAAAACTAGAGTTTAAACAAAAAATCTTAAATAGCGACAACCATTCCTAGTTTTAGCAGGAATAATGTTTGGTGGCCCCCAAATAGTATTATGTCTAATGGAAAATCTAAAAAAAAAAGTCATAAATGCACAAAAACCACCATTGACTAGTTTTATCATTGCCATACCAACTTATATTGAAATTCTTAAGTTGCTGACTTTTTTAAATAACGTTAATCTTTACAGATATTTTATTCCAATTATTATTTTTATGTTTGCCTTAAGAATAACTTTCTCCCCCTTAGAGTTTATTTATCGTATGAACGCCATATAATTTCGTAGCGTTGTGATTTACCGACAGGCAACTTGGCTTTGACAGCACCAACGTAACTACTAACTCGCCAACTGGAGGATGATAAAATAAATGAACACAAAATAATTAATGCTTATGGCTTTGTATACAGGTTTGTTAGAGATGTAAATATTTAAATGGAGAACATAAGTATTTTATATACGAGTAAGTATTTATTAGTTTGAGAAATTGAAATTTGGCGATTAAAACAAAGATTTAATTAATTTCAAATTTTGTATCGCTTTAAAATTATACTAAGCTGCTTCATATTTTTTAACATCATTAATAAATACTGTTAAGCAATTAATTTCTAATTCAATGGTAGGGGCAAGTGCTCGGGCACATGATTGATTGTTATATTCAATGGCAAGCGGCGTGAGGAAGTATACGCCATGTTCCGTAATATGGCGTTATTAGATTTATGTATGCGTTCACACATACGTACATATGTAAGAGTATATTTATAAGTGACATCTATGTATGTTTGAAGCCTTCATATGTTTGCATGTAAATAAGCACACGAATTTGCAATTAGTCTTAAACGTCTGCAATATTTGGTAATTAACCAAAAGCTATGCTCAACTACATTGTAGCTAAATCTTCCGATAACAGCTCATCAAATTGATTGGGATAAATAGCGCTTTGCAAACTTTTGCATACAATCAGCTGAATCATTTATTCACTGGTTGATTTCTTTCCCATGAGTTACAGTTTTGCTTTGCGTCCATTTATTTCTTTCAATAGACAAACTTAAGCGGTGAATTTTGCATTATTCCACTCAAGAAGCATCAAATGATACATTTTTTTTAATGGCAAACTATCGTGAAACACTCAATAAATTTAGAGTATTAAATAAAAATTTAATTTCATGAAATGTAAGACAATAACTAAAGACGCAAAATGATAGGAAACTATTTTATATTTAAATTTCAGAAGAAATTAATTTACTTAGCCAGGTTTAAAACTACGCAAAGTTTTTGTAAATAAAGTTGTGTCTCGTGAATATTTGAGTAACATGCAACGCCTATCGTCACATCGTCTGATCCATTTGTTTATGTTTCGTAGGAGGTATAAATATTCAAGTTTAGTCAAATCAGTTAATTTCAGTTCAATCAGTTTAATTCCTTATAATTACTTAAGCGACTGTGGTGGATGTTGAAATAAAGAAAAAATGGGACTAGAAGGTTTTTGTTGAAGCGAGGCATCATTAATTGCTAAGTACTTAAGTATCACCTGTCGCCTTTTGTTTTTTGCGTCAAAAAAAAATTTTTAAAAGCTCTTATCACAATCAAAGCTACAAATGCCGTGAACATAATCAAATAAGTATTCCGGAACATATCAGAAAAAAACTTTTTAAATTTCATGGAACATAAGAGCGGCGGGAGCAAAACGTGCTAAGACTAATTAAAACAAGAATCTACGAAACTTCAAAGCCAAACCAACACATTCGCTACTCTCCCAACTAAGCAAATATTTTATCCGAACGAAGAAGGGAAGATTGGGAAGGGAATAAACACATATATACTACATACATACATACATACATACATAAATATATTAGCAGAGTAAGAGGTAGTTAAATAATAAAATTGGCTTCTACCACTACATTGGGGTAACACGATAGAGTCAATTATGTTCTCGTTTTGTTTGTGAAGCGCAGTGATTTACTCTATGGACATAAATTAGTGTGTGTGTGTGTATTTCGAGACACCGAACATTTTAAAATTCGTTGTGCGTATAAAATTGAAAACCAACTGGAAGAAAAAGGAAGTGGCAGATTTTAAGGCAACACGATGTTATACCCGCATATGTATGTTCAAATACAGTACGCGACAAAATGATAACGTAATAACGAACTGATAATTACTTAAAACAGTGAAATACTGTTCATTCTCAATTAAATATTTTTATATCCGATTTTCAACCTTGCAGAAATTAAAACAAATTTCAAACTTTTTTAATAGCTCATTCAATTTTAATATAACCAAATGTTTGCTTGCATTGGTTACATTACACGTTCGATTTTTTTTAGTTAGAAAAAAATTCGCAAAAAAAATTGTCAAAAATAGACAGGAATTTTAAATTTGAATTTTACAATGTCAAAATTGAATGAGCTGCAAAATAATAAATTGTTTAATTTAAAAATAATTAAAATGAATTAAAATGAAAATAAATTTTCAAAAATTAGGTAATATATGGATTAAGGTATCTTTTCTTCGCGCCCTATACAAATGCAATATAAGCTTCTCATACATAGAAAATATGTACATATGTACTCGTATATACATATGTTAGTATGTTTTTTTTTTGGGTTGACTCCCGGGGAGAGGTAACTCTCATAAGTACTGCTATGCCGCCATAGCAGCATGTACGACTTGCAGCCTCTAGGCTACACCTACGATACTAAACCCTCTCTACTACGACCATTCTCCCCGCGGAACTGCCAAAAGAGGTATTACCTCACGGAGCTGGTTAGCTTATTTGCTCCTTACGTGCGACGTCTTGCCATCTCTGCGTTTCTCAGGTCTATGTGAATGCGCGTTACGTGAGCGCATATTTCATTCCACTTTTCATTTGACTGAAGCATGGAGTCAATGAAGGTTTCTCCGTTCAAAATTCGTTCGCTGACTCTGCATGTTGGGCAGCAAGAGGAGCTATCGTGTCCAAATTTGTTTAAATATTTTCGATACACCCCATGGCCTGAGAGAAACTGTGTTAAATGAAAGTTTGTGTCACCGTGGTTTCTCACAACCCATTTGCTGATATTTGGTATCAGCTAGTAGGTCCACCTACCCTTTGGGGAGCTATTCCAACGAGCCTGCTAAATGTTCATTGACTTTTTCCTTTCTTCTGCCTTTACTTCTTTTGGGTTTAATCTTTCATTGTTTTCGGAAAGCTTATCATAAATACGTTTCATTTCATGGGCCATAATATCTACTGGCATCAGTTCAGCTATGACAAAAGAGGCTTCGTCTGAAATTGTGCGGAAGCCGCAGACGGCTCGTAAGGCGCTTAGCCGATGGACAGTTGTTATCTTTTTCGCGTTCCTTTTTACGATCAGAGCGTCTGCCCAGATTGGGGCCGCATATAGGAGGATTGAGCTAACAACCCTACTGTAAAGAACTCGTTTTCTGTGCCTTGGTCCTCCGTTGTTTGACATAATAAGCGACAAGCTTGACTGCACTGTCGAGGCTTTCCTTGAAACGAACTCTAAATGGGACTTGAAGCTAAGTCGTGAGTCAATCATTACACCTAGGTATTTGATAGCGGGCTTGGCTTGATGTAAATGTTTTGCCACAACTGCTGTCGCAAAATCGTCTGCGAAACCCACCACTTTTGTACGTCGAGGCATTTTCAGGCTCAAGACACCATCGTACATAAGGTTCCACAGGAGTGGTCCAAGGATAAGTTAGTATGCATACATATTTATATGCACATGGCTGTATTTATTTATGTGCGTAAACGATCAAAGCTATGACAAGTTGATAACTGTGGCAGACAGCCAGTCAATCGGCAAACCCATTACAATTAACCGAAATATCCGGCTATAACGAAAACTCCAGGCTATGTGCGTGTGCGCTCGTTTGCGTGTGTGTGTGCGTGCGTGCGTGCATGCGTACGTGCGCCTCCAAATATGTTGCCGATTACTGACGTTAACACTTGCGCTTCTCAAGCACTGTACTACTTGCTTGTGTGCGAATTCTGCTTACCGCGTATACATACACATATATGTACATACATAAATGTAGTTCTGAAGTGAAATGTACGCATGACTTTCGGATTTTCATTTTGGTTTCGCAAACTCCTACAAAATACAATCCAGTCACTTTCACATTGAATGACGGTTGAGGAGTATGAGTTTGAAAGCAAATAAGAATTTCGTGTGGCAAAGAGAACATGGAAAATATTTCAAAGCGACTGTGCAGTTATGGAACGGGAAAGCCAACAAACTTTTACATTTTTATGCAATTGGCAGTGATGCGGTAAATTTGTTTGCGAAACTGCTGAGGACTTTTATTGAGTTGGAAATTGGGAGTGTAGTGCTGCTGTAAATTCTGTGTCAGCATTCAGTTTTTTTAATTCTTAGGAATGCACTAACTTTGAGCTGTTAAAGTATGAATTCTTTTATAGCAATTGAGTGCAGAACTTACCGTGAAAATAGTAGATAAAGACTTGTATAGGTTAATTTCCACCTTTTAAGCTGTAAAACAAACAATAAATGGTTAAAGTTTTTTTTTTCATTTAGCGAATAAATATATGTGTTTACTTGAGTTTGAATAATTATATATATTTAAATATAATATTTTGAGATACACTTGCCCTTTCAGAACGTGTAATACAAAAATTGCTATTTTCCTTAAAATTTCTTGTATTTGAAAGTTTTTTTTTACTAATCGTTTCATAATCCTTATACATAATTTCAGGTTACGATAAACTTAACATAAAATGAAAATTAACCTAAAGAAGAGTTTCGTATTTTTGAGATAACCTAAGGCTATGGCTCAGAAACACATCCTTTCAGACCGTCGAACAAATGCGCGAGCCATCGACCGGGCTCCATTCTAACAGACCTAACAAAATAACACATTCTAGCCGCAAAATTAGTGCGGCTTTGGTTTTGCACTTTCAAACCTTCTGCAAAGCGAGCATCCAACGTTCAGGTTCCACACCAATTATTTCGTTTTATATTTGTTAACATCATAACAAACATATATCCTGCTGTAAATTTAATCAAAACTTTGTGTAATATAAAAGTCAAATTGATTGCTATGGCATTTGCATAGTTCTATAATGAAACTGCATTAAATTTAATTCAGTTACCACAAATTGCTATGGAATAAAGTTAAAAAAAAAACAACAATAAGTTGCATTGAAAATATGAATGATAGAGAAAGTTTGAGTTTGCATTCAAGTGAATATCTGGGAATTCAAAAGAAGCAACGACAACAGAAATCAGCAGTAGACAAGCGGCAATTGCTAAAATGCGCAATTGCAGAAAGTACGAGTGCATACTAACAGTCAATAAGTCTACATAGCTGGCGGCGGCAGCAACGCCAAATCACCTGTGGCACCACTGGAGTAGACGACACCAGCATTCATTGCAATCAAGGGCACATGCAGAAGACAGAGGCTGCAAGGCGGGAATGCAGACTACAGGAAATACCATAGACGATGGTAGCAAGTAAAGTTAGTTCTCGTGCAACAGTGTAAAGTATAATAAACAAATAACAAAAAGTAAATATAATTGATAGTGAAAGGCATAGAAATCCGAGTAAACGTCAGTACTAATGATGAATATATATGGTAAAGGTATAAGCACGCATCTATGTACACACACATATATATCCACTTTAAAGCATTTTTATCTACTGGCATTAAAAAACAAATCGTCATTTCAGTATAAGAAGAAGAAAAAAATGAAAACTGTACCACGCTTCCTTAGCCCGAAAACCATTTTGGGTGAATTGCACAGGGATTCGCCGTGGTTATTGTCTTATCTCAGTCTGAACTCAAATATTTTCAGCATTTTCTTTACTGATTCAAAGGACAATATGTTTACTATTGGGCGCGCATATTTGTAAGGAAGGTAATTACGAAACAACAAATATATCACAAGTAACACGGTACAACAAAATTAAAGATTTTAAATATCCCCATGGGTTTCTCAACGGTTGCTAAAGCTTTTGAACCCGAATCTGAAGTCAGAATCGTAATATAATATTTATTTAGAAATTATACCAATTGCAGATGACACTATCTATATTCATGCAAAAAATTGGTGTTTTAGTACATTTTTTACTCATTTAATTTTTGAAAACAAACTTTATTCAATATAAGTATATTGGAATGCAAAAAATGCGGAAAATTGGAAAAATTTTTATTGAGTTGGTAAAAAAACAATAGCTACAACCAGCTGAGGTAGCTAGGAGTAGTTGGGAGTAGTTGGGCATCAACCAAATCGGCTATCGATGCCCTTTGCAAGTTGCAATTATTAGTTACTTAATATACACAAAAAAAAATTGTAATTAAATTAGTATAAAATGTACTATTTGAAACTCCAATTTTTTGTGCTAAAACAATATATATTATATTATGATTTCTTGACCCCGAAAGCCTTTAGTTACACTTGCTCAAGGAATTAAAATATCATTTTTGAATTTTTTTTTATAAAGGCTGGTTTTGGGACAAACCACGTACTGTAGAAAAAACCTAGGGTGGCCGGAAAATTCTGTCTTCAGATTTAGCAGATCTAAAAGCTTTGGAAACCGTTGAGAAACCCAGTGGGATTTTTTGCCCGTTGTACAGTGTAATTGAGCAATTATTATTCTGACCAATATTTTTTTTCAATCCGGACTTTTCCACTCTGTTCCTTCTTCATGTTTTAACAAATTCGAAAAAAAATGTCGGTCAAACTGATTTATTCAATCAAATTTTAAATTTAATTTTAAATAAATTAGGAGTCAATTACACACTGCTTGGCTAGTTGTGGAACTTTCTCGAGATTGCTACCAGTTAAATAACAAAAAACAGCTAAATTTCAATTAAAAAATTTGGCATCACTGATTCTTGTAATTACGCTTAAAAATACTTATGAAATACATATATTTATTTCAGATACATAATTGTTTGCGCTTATCCAAAATAAAAATGTATTTTAATAAACACTAACATTTACAAACAACCTACGCACATAAAAATGAATATTTGGTATTGTAATGAAAATATTTTATTTGCTTAGTTGTCATGTTTACGTTCACGCTGATTGACTCCTGACTACCAAATGCATAAGGCCATCAATAAAATAATTTCAATCAAAAAGAAAACTCTAAACAAAATATTCAATTACCAAAAAAATGTTTTACATTATTTATTATTAAAAGGCTCACATACTTACACAGTTTTTGCTTGGCTGAACCCCAAAACAAGAGAGTGTGGCTGTGTAAATTCTTGTTAAATTAATTGCGGCATAACCAACAGTGAAGTAAATTCAAATCAAAGCCAATGCTGTGAACATAGACACATTCACATGTAAACATAATATGAACATATGTAGGTATGTATGTATGTGCCTGCTTTATTAGCCAGGCAGTAAAAAACCAAATCAGCCACCACCTTTTCTGGCCGAAAGAAAGCTGAACGTTCCCTACCGAATTTCATGGCATTTCCGGCCTCTATTTCTGAAGACATGCAAAAATAATTTTGAACTAAACGAGCCACATTGTAGTTTATGTCAGGATTTCAACACTTCCTCTGAATACTCACAATAAATGATACCGGCATATATTATATTATATAATCAGCTGATGAGTTTTTTTCTGTAGCTGAACAGATTGAGATCTCGAAATCTAACAAACTCCGTTAATAAAAAATTTGTCAAAAACCAATGATATAATTTAAAATAAACGAATCTTCGAAAAACGAAAATTATTTACATATACATATGTTAAATTTGAAAGTGTGATGTAATCTTGTTTCAGTAGCATACATTTTCTAAATGGTTTTAAGAGACAAAAATTAAATTTTTGTGCAAAAAAAAATTAATTAAAGAAATACGAAAAGTCACAACTTGGCTATTTGTGGGTGTTGTATTATTGTGGACAGCAGACGATATTAAATCACAAATTTATAAGATTTCCTTCTCCTTCTATGCACACTCTCTGCGGATTTCGACGTGATCGTTTTCAATTGACTACCACTACATACTAAAGACATTTAAGTTTACAAAAATAATTTAATTTGAACTACGTGAGCTTAGTCATGTAGTTTGTCAAAAATTCTTTGTTTTTTAATGATTCAAGTCAGTTTCTTTGGATTTTAGTTAACAATAAATTGCGTATAAATTCTACTGCTAAGAGTGATTGTAATAAAAACGGAAACAAAAATATTGATACAAATACAATTTAATCTATTCAATAACAAACTGTTCAAACTGTTTTCTAATTGAACAATATATATTTCATGAAAGCATAAAGTATGATTTTTATAGCAAATTGAAGTGAATTTTGTTTTTCAAAGACCAATTTTTTGTTCAGGCCGATCAATCCTGAAAAATCATACAAGAAACTTATGAATTTCATACTTTATTATGAAAAAAAATATGTCACAATTTTAAAATATGAAAAAAAAAAACACACACACAAAAAAGATTGCATCAGCACATTTTTCACTTCAAGCCAGAAACTCCTCAGACAGGATGTCTCTTACAGTACTAGAAAGTTTTATTACGGGGTAATGCTTTATTAGTAATTAAGCGTGACTTTGTAGCGTACATACACACATCATTATGATATACAAATGTATGGGAAATTAATATAAACACATGCAGCCATTTATTATTGGCATTAAGCAATAGTGGACTCACCGTCTGATAGTAAATGCTTGCGTAGCGTAGAAACTTATCTATACATAAATATGTATGTATGTATGTATTTATACTTGTGTTTATTCTAACTAATTGTCTGTGAATTTATTTAGTTTTCCGGGCACGTAAATTCGTACCTTGACGTGTATGTGTTTACACACTCACACACACACACACATTTGTAAATACTTATAAATTAGACATGCGGTGGCATGTACATTGTGCGTGCATAAATTACTTGGTTAACACTTTGACTTGGCAATAGAAGTCTATTACCACACCTTCTTTAATCAGTATTTGTCGATGTTTATATATACATACATATCGTTTTATACGCCAAATTGTGTGTGTGTGTGTGTGCAGCAAGTTAGTATACACGTTTGATATTGCGGTTGGGCTCAAATTTTCTCATATAACGTAGATATAGAGATATGTTAGCTTCTTATTAGGGTTAGAAATCAAACTCGTGCTGATTGGGTTTATATAACTGTTGAGAAATCTAATTCAATTATCATGGAATAAATTGTTTTGAAGGAATTCGAAATCAAAGTTCTACACCTTTTTCAGTTTAAGTTCAGAAAGTTGCAATTCAAATTCAGAAAATACAATTCAAGTTCAGAATTTCCATTTCAAATTCAGTATTTCCATTTGAAATTCAGAAAGTTACAATTCAAATTCAGAATTTCCATTTCAACTTCAGAAAGTTGCAATTCAAGTTCAGAATTTCCAATTTAAATTCAGAAAGTTGCAATTCAAATTCAGAAATTTACAATTCAAGTTCAGAATTTCCGTTTTAAAATCAGAAATGTTCATTTCAAATTCAGAAAGTTACAAATTAAATTCAAAAATTTACCACTCAAGTTCAGAAAATGTCAATTCAAGTTCAGAAATTTTCAAATTATGTTAAGAAAACATTTTTTTCGAAATGTACAAATGAATATGTAAAATTTGTGTGTAGTTTGCATTGAAGGAATAAGTATTCATAAATAACGAGTGTCGTACGCAGAATCAGTTTTAACTTTGCCTATCCCTCCGCATGATACTTAACACAATAATGGATTGAGTTAACAATACATTAACTCTTAGTCTTCAGCTATAATTATTTATTTTCATATAACGATAAGAGCAACAATACAACAATTATAGGAGAACAAGAAACCGTAAAATATTAAAATACATACATACATACATATATGTACATATATAAAAATGTGCATGAAATATATGTATGTAGTTTATGTACATATGTATGTATGTAAGAGTGAATATAAACTGGGAAGAAAAAGGCGCGGAGTTAAAGTCAAGATTAGGTTGACTCTGAAGTTCAAAGTAGCTTTTTTAACATAATTTTCTATGAGATGCCTGTAAAAAAAGCTGCCTTTAACCTTAGAGTGTACTTAATACTGACGTATGAGTTTTTAAAACTAAATTTCTGAATTTGAAATGAAAATTTCTGAATTTGAAATGGAAATTCTGAACTTGAATTGTAAATTTCTGAATTTGAATTGCAATTTTCTGAATTTAAATTGAAAATTCTGAAGTTGAATTGCAACTATCTGAATTTGAAATGGAAATTCTGAATTTGAATTGTAATTTTCTAAATTTCAAATGGAAATTCTGAATTTGAAAAGGAAATTCTGAACTTGAACTGTAACTTTCTGAATTTGAATTGTAACTTTCTGAATTTGAATTGCAACTTTCTGAACTTAAAAAGAAAAAGGTGTAGTCAATAATTATATAAGACACTCAATGAGGTAGATTTTAATTAAGTATTTGGAATGCAAATTTATTAGCGTTTATAGTTTTCCGCAATCAGTTGAAGCTAATAGTAAATCGCTTGTAAGAGTTCAAAATCGGGACGCTTTACGAAACAGCAATGTTATTCTTAAAAAAGTGTTACGCAAATTTTTTTAATACAAATTTATTTCATTATATAGCAGATATCGTATGAATATCAAGCTTGAAATAACCCAATATGAAAATTGCACATTTTTTAAGAAACGTCTAAAAGCATTTTTATTTTTTAACAGTCATTTCTCCAATCGAAAAATGTGTGCAGTTTTACATTTGGCGCAAACCTATGATTATGGAAAAAGTATAATCACTACCTAAATAACACAAAACCAAAAGTAGAGTGAAGCATACATACATACCTCTATCAGTATTTATGTAGTATTTAGATATGCAACAGCGTATTTTACTCGTATTGCTTTACTAATTAAGTATTTTTTTTTCCTTTAGCGTTTGACAGTTCAGCTAAGAAGCACGCCAATTTGGTTGATTTTTTCTCCCTAACAGGATGGAAAGTGGTTTCTTGTATTTAACGGTTTTTCCTCATACACTTGGTTGGCTTGCTGTAATATACCATTTCGTCACAGAATAGTGTACGAGTTGTATATGTATGTATGTACCTTCATATGTACACATACACACATATCTATATTTACTGTTTCATTATACGGCCCCAAGGCACATTAAACAGGTAGCAGCATTGAAGAAAATGCAACCCTGCGGTGTATTTTGTGATTTGTTGTGGTCTATCACCCTTCAAAATAGATATATCAAATTTTACGAGCTGGATCATTGCGCGTTTCTACATTTTGCATGAAAAACACATTTGTTCTCAACCCAAACAGGGCAAGACGCATCATACAACAACGGATCCTCAGGAAGCATCCAATCAGCTGCTAACATTAGACTACATCTTTACTGTACCATGATATGGCCCAAAAATTATCATTCAGGAATAAGTATGAACTATTCAATTAACAACACTGTTTTAAATTCTTCAGATACATATTGTGGCATACTTCTGAGCGCACAGAAATATTCACTCATTTCACTGAGCACATACAAAGATAACGAAACTCTATTTGCCTAATAAGCTGGTGTTGAGAGCATGTTTTCTTTTTGGAAGTGGTAAATGGAAATGAAAATTCAATCTGTTTTGTATTTGTAACGACGTTGGTATTTTCTCTAATGCTTCGTCTTTTTCGCATGAGACAAAGCTCACATACTCTCAGCCATAAATACCAAGGAGTGTTGCTTATTTTTGGTCGTACTTTAGCAAGAAATACTAAAGCATATATGTATGTATATGTAAGTATATTTTTGAAAGTTAAGTTGAAAGCAAGAGCACCAAGTCAACGCCAACTTTATGTGTAAGTGTGTATTAAGTCTCCAGGTTGTGAATGTGTGAGAAAAACTTTTTGGTAAATGTATTATCATAAAGTATACACTTTCCTTTACTTGTTCTGGCAATGACAAACATTTCAACATTCGCATAAAAATATATATAAATTTATGTATATATCGAGCCATAACCGCCAAAAGAACGTAAGTAGCAAATACATTTTTTTAATCAGAAGGTGTGTTTTTAGCTAATTTTCTTCGCCGTTAAGCTTCACATTTGAATGCCGCTTTGTATACAAGATTTACGTTGTTTATTCTTCATAACGCGACTATATTTATTAAAATGCGCATTGCTTCTGTCGATAAATTTAAGAGAATCAGCCTTCTTCTCTAAAATTTTTCATTTGTCGGTTACGTCATTCTAGCGGTTATGGCTCGATATACACGATAGTAGTATATGCATATGCTTTCGTTGGAAGGTTTGTTTGTCATGCAAATGAGATTTGTCGGAAGTTTTCTAGCTTTGCTCATTTTAATTTTTTCTTACTTGCCTTTCTTCATCTGTATATGCTTTATAAATATCTCATTTTATCTTTACAGGTCGTTAATTTCGCATATACGAAAAAAAAACCACTGAGCTTAAGAAAGCTACTGAGACAAGAATCGATGAGAATTTTTCAGATGTGTTGCATGGGACCAAAATCATGGCAAAACAACCCCACCTTGGCTTGTTTCAATGAACGTTGCGATAAATTTTGAAAGTTATTTTCTTCATCACTTGAATCAAATTTCATTTACAGCAAGGCACATCAAATAGGTAGGCGCAACAAACTTTTCTTTTGAACTTTTTTCAATTTTTATTTTAATTTCAATTGTCAAATTTTGTATTTTGTTGCGATAAGAATGATTTTCGTACAATTCATGGTAGTTGATAAGATATTTTTGAAATTTTAGCTTTTAAAGGCAAAAATAAAATACACAGAACTCAAATATATTTTTTTCAATTTTTCTACTTCGCCTACCTATTGAATATCGAGCCTTTACCGCCATTTTAGCGTAAGCGACAAAAACCAAATTTTACAGGAGAAGGTTGTTTTTAAATTTTTTTTTTAAGAGTGAATGTCGCTTACGATAAAATGTAAAGTCGTACATCTCCATAACTATAACCATTAGCGAAACAATATTTAGCCAGATCACGTTTTATCAGTTTTAGAACAGTTCTGCATCAAAAAGTTAATTTTGGAAAAAATGTCGCTTACGTTATTTTCGCGGTTAGGGCTCGATATGTCTTGATTTACAGTCAAGTAAGTGATTGATTTTAAATTAAGGAAATTTTAGTTTTGTAACAATTATAATTGCAATTTAGTATTCAATATGTTTACTTCTATTCCATATATTTTTTATCAGGTTAATAAATTTCTTTTCAACTAGAACAACATTTTTTTTTTACAAAAAATAATGTATTAGCTCTATTCGAACGCCGTGAACGCAATTATATTTGAAAATATAAAAGAGCATATTTTTCTTGTATTTTTTAAATGTTGAATGATGTTTGAATTTTTTTTTACATGGTTCTGTTGCTGCCTATCGTGAGACATGGTTTTTTGATTAAAATTTGTTTGTATGGTTCAACATACATAAATGATGAATCTAAATATCATTGCTTTCCTAAAGAATTTTGCAAAATTTCTTAGTGAAGCCCCTTTCTAGTTTCTCATTTCAATTCAACAACATTGAGTCTCGTATATAAAAAGCATAACGCACTGCAACTAAAATTTTCTTTAACTTGTTCAAGCCATTCCTCTTGGACAGCACACTTTTTTTAATAAATGTTTGCATACACATTCCTACATACATTTTAAGCGACTCAGAATCTACGACCAGCCGCGCGGGTAAGCAAAATATTTAGAAAATTTAGCTTTTCTTGTGACATTAGAAAATTCAGCAGCGCATTTATGCATACAACTTTTTTTGTTTTTGGTATTTATAAAGTTTATGGATCCATCAAGCAAAACTTTAGCAGAACGCGCTCATACAGACGCACCCAGTGAAGCACTTGGTTTATAATTTTGTTTTTGCTTTACTACTAATTCAACAAAATCCAGCACTTCAACTTAACTAAGGAGACGTTAGAGAAAGTTAGCTCTTAGTGAAAATTTGCGATTACTATGTACATATATACAAGCTAGTGCTAATAGCTTTTCGCGCCAAACGTTATGGCTTTGTATATTTCTGTCTGGAAGTTATCTTTTAGTCAGCGTATTAGCAAGTCAAATTCACTTCATTTCACTTATGCGAAAATTCATGGTTCTAATGCATTTAGTTCGAAAGATAGTAATGATTTTGCTAAGAATATATCTTCGTTGACTTAAATGAAATTTTGAAAGGTGTATTTAACAAATTTATCTGAGCACGAATGCCATAAGTAGTTCGGATTTGGGAAGGTCAAATGTAAAGGTGGCTGGAGTGTTGTGTAAGTGCATCACAGAGCTGTGTTGCTTCAGGTAATGATGTGTGGGAAACAATTTACTGATTTTTACATTTTACTTCATTACTTTTATTTTATGAAAAGATGCAATACAAATGAATCGTATTAAGTTGTGAAGACAATTTTTGTATATTCTTAGCGCACACGTTCAGTAAAGTGAGTTTTTAATGCTACTTAACTAATAATTTTAACTAATATGTTGATTTGAAATATGGCCCTTATTTATACTTTAGAAAAATAAGTGGAATTTTGTAAAGCTTTTTCTCTCTCTAATACTTCTTTAAAAATATTGCACTACTCAAACGTCAAGAACGAGAAAACAAATCAACCTCTTTCCTTAAGTAAAACTTTGTTCGGATTCACTTCGGCAATTGGTTATAGTGTCAAGAGAGAAAAGTTTATTAAAACCTTCTTATTTTAAAATTCTCATACTTAAAATTAGTGTTCAAAAAACTGGCGGATTGTGCAAACCATTGTTCATAACTCTAAAATTTTAGATAAAAAATAAATTAAAATCATAAATCCAATGAAAACATATATGGTACACATTGACTGAGGTAGATATTTATTTATTCCTTGTTACTCTAGAGCTAAAGCACACTTATATTCCAAAATACTTATTCCAGTAACATCTACATGCAAACAATATTCCAAACTATTCTACTTTATACCACATTTTGCTGGTGTAGTCATCTGCATGCTAACATATTTAAAATCTACATACACATATGTAAATACATTAATTTATTTATGTAAGTATTTTAAATAAAATTAGCGAATGCAAGAAATGTTCCGATTGAACGCCAAGATAAATACTAATCAAAATGCATGTAAATACTTTGCACGAAATAAATGTTTATGAATAAAATTTATACGAACGCCATTATGCATAATATTTGAGCGAAATTTGTATTAACAAAAATAACATATAAAAATCAAAATAATACAAAAGACCTTAAACCGAGCATTATAAGAATTTTAAATAAGCTCAAAAATATTTATTTATTCACAACGAAAAATATAGGCTCGCAATATATATATATGTATATATATTTATGTATATACATATGTGTACATTCATATTTTAAGTGCAAGGACACATACATACATACTCTTAAATCGTTTGTCATTTTATTATGTTCGGTTTACGCGAACAAAAACACAACAATGTTAATGTTGAACAAATTGAATAATTTCAGTGGGCCATTTATAATTTTTTCTTTTGTTTTACGTAAGTGGCAAACACACCGACATTTTTATTCATGAGTTTAAGAGCTCACAGCTCAGTCAACAATACTCCTACGCAGCCTGGGCGTATACGTAACCTAGAACGGAATTTGAATTTTAATTGTTTAGCGTGTGTGATGACTTTGAAAATGTTTTTTATTATACATTTTAAGCGAATGATACAAAAGGTTAGTTCGTAAACTTATATATGAATAACCGGTTTAATAAGGAGCTGTACGTGGTAAACAGGCGTTTACGCCTTTAGATGAATATCCCTAATATACTCGTATATGGCCGGAAAATTATTTTAGGTCAATTCTTTATGTCAACAATAAAATTAACTATTCAAATTTTTTTAAAGTAAACATTTATAGGTAGAACACATTTCATTTATTTCTATTTCTACTTATACATATGCATTTGACAATCACCTATAGCAAGATATTTATAAAATTATTTTCGAGATACTAGTTAATATTTATTTGTTCAGGTAAATCATTGCACGCGGCCGAATTTTCGTCGTTTTATTTACAAAGTATAACACATGTCGATATTCGTTGAGCTCAAGACCGAATTAAAAAAAAACAAAAACAAATTTACAAAGTATAGCACCAAAACGGTTCTATTGAATGCGTATCAACAAAAATTTCAAAAAAAATGTATACACGTATTTATACATACTCGTACATAATTTCTCAAAATATGCTAAAAGTAACACCATCCCGAAACGCACTATTCCAACTTCACAAAGTATTTGGCTCTTTCACTGAATTTATTTTTAAATTATTAAAATCTACCTAATCAGTTAAATAAATTAATTGTAAAAAACACTCCTCACTCTTATAAGGTTTATGTTTTTATATATTCATTATTATGTAATTTAATAATACATAAAATATAGAAATGTACATATTTTAAGAGCCTTTCATAGAAGCCTATTCAACAAAGGTATTTGTACAAATTAAAAATTTTTTTTAATTTTTAACTGCGAATCAAAAGCTGAGAGAAGAGCATTTCGGTATATTTTTAATTAATACTTAACTCTTTTGTAAGTAATATAGAGATGATGCAATTATTATTACGATTTTATACAAAATTTATAATGATTTGAGAACAAAAGTACGAAAAACATACTTTTTTAAATTTTTCACTGCGAATCAAAAGCTGAGAGAAGAGCATTTCGGTATATTTTTAATTATTACTTAACTCTTTTGTAAGTAATATAGAGATGATGCAATTATTATTACGATTTTCTACAAAATTTATAATGATTTGAGAATAACAGTACGAAAAACATACTGTTGAATTTTGGATTTTTTTTTTTGTCAAGGACATTTTGATATTCCCTGCAACAGAAAAAATTTCAAAAATCAATGATTTAAAGTAAATTCCGAAAAAACAGTAAATCGATATTCTACATAAGTTACTAGAATGATGAATTGGTTGAATGATAAATAAAAAATTATTCTCCAATCAATATTTTTTGAAAGATGAGTAAATAATTTATCCAAAAGTAAAAAAAATGTGAACACATTTCAATTTTTATTTCAATAATAATTCATCAAAAACTCCAATCCTTCCTCATTTGTAATATATATATACTAAAAGTTGTTGATCTATATATATCTTGCTATATTAAGAGGTATTTAGTGGGAAAAAATAACAGAAAACCACAGTTTTTATAACAAATCCCTTTTTAATAAATATAACATATTTTTCATTTATGTTTGTATACATAAAACGTATGATGTTAAATATGAACAAGACTTCGATCGCACGATTTGTGGTTGTTTGTCCTTCCTTTGAAGAAAATTAAGCTGAGCAGTTCAATTAAACTCAATTCAATTAAACTCAGTCTTGCAGCACTTTTGAAGCCACAAGAAGATTTGAAGATTTGTGATGAACTAAATTCGCTCGCAATTAAAATCATAAGACAAGAAAAAGTCTATGAGGAAACATCTCTACATAATAACGCATTATCAATAAATAAGTAAATGTCCAGCAACGATCAGTTTTTATTATTGTATACACAATCCAACACGTATCACAAGAGTAGATATATATATATAAAGGGCATTTAAAAACTATAGCACACCCACATACATATTTTCCATTTCTGGCATTTTCAATTAAAATGCAGCTCCTTCTCTAAAGAAAACTGCATTAACCGAATTTTCAAACATATTTAAATATTAATTAAACTGCAAAAATCAAGTGGCTAAGAATTACGTTTGGTTTATGAAAAATTTTTTTTGCAAACAGTATCGGATTCCTCCTAAGGAAAACAAATTTCGTTCACGTGTTACAGTTGGTTCACAAGAAATGGGCACACAATTTCTTCAAAGTCATCGGTATTCTTTAATTACTTGAATCTTGCTTTTTATTATATAGTATGTTTTTTATAATTTATACTGAGCTAAAAAACTGTAAATTAAAAAAAATACATATATGTACATATAATAATATATTTAACACAAACTTTAGATAACTTCTTTTTTTTTTTAATTGATTTTATATTTTTTTTGCACAAAATTTGAAACTTGAATTAAAACTGCTATCGCTAAAGTAGAAACTGTACTTTAAATGATAAATGAAGATAAATAAAATTGCCAAATCTATATACATATATAAAATAGAAAAAAAAGTTTATGTATGTCCTTTATAGGCGTCAAAAATACCTAACCGATTTTAATAAAATTTTTACATTAAAAGCATATAATAACTGGGCGTGTCGAAAGGTGGCGCTGGAGTCCAGATATTTCTAAAATCCGTAATTACAGACCGATTTGATTGAAATTCATAACATTTATTAGGTTCCTAAACATAAATACTTTGTGCGAAAGTAATGCCGATAGGTGGCGCTGGAGCCGAGAGTTTTTCTAAAATCCGTATTTACAGACCGATTTGAATAAAATTCGAAACGTTTATTAGACTCCTAAACCTAAATAAACAACCACTCTTGGTTGAGGAACAGCAATTAGCTTATGCAAAAATTACATATGTAATTATAAATTGTGAAGCTAAGATGTTCCCGGTGGAACAGAAAAAATGTTCCTTATCAGCTTACTACTTGCTTAGTATATGCTCTTACTGTAAAAATTTTATTAAAATCGGTTAGGTTCTTTTGACGCCTTTAAAGGACATACATAAACATTTTTTCTATTTTATATATATAGATTATATGAAATCTATTTGCTTCTCGTACGCAACAAAACAAAATTTCTTTTTTTTTTAAACAAATAAACAAAATGTATTTTTTTTTTTTTTAGCGTAGTAGCACACGCCGGGTATCCGCTAGTTTTTAATAAATTGCGGGCGCGCTATAATTTTAAAACGCTATATATGGTATATTTATATTGATGTACTTATGCCGTTTGTATAAATACTATGTGTGCATTATGAGAGTGCTCAAGTAATAAGAGGTTCTTAATAAGATAATAACAATGTTTTGAAATGTTTATGATAAATATTCAAACACTAACAATATGTGTACGTGCACAGGAAGGCACACCTAAATATTTATGCATACTTAATATTACAATATGTACGTATGTATGTACGTACATATACGCACAAGCCTAATTCCGATTAAGTATTCACAGGAAGTTTATATGCACTCTTATTCGTTAATATCCAAGCACAAAATGAAACATCAATTCAGCAAGTTTGGCTAATATCTAATGTATCGCTAAGGATGTATTAAGGTTTATGTGCGTAAACATACGCATCCATACATACATACGTATTTGTATTAGCATATGTTCATGTCTAGACATTACACCAGATGTTCTTTGTGAAGTAAATAATTGACCATCAAAAGAGTCTAGTAGTATCATGAATAGCCAAATTTTGTGTTTATGAATATTACACTTAATAATTGTATCATTCGTGCATTGGTTGTTTATCAAAATGCTGCCAAGCGTAATTACAAATTTGTATATTTTTATATTTTTGTGCTTATATTTCGCTACTTCTTGACCTTATTACGTTTTAATATCAACAACACTTTTTCCAAAGAATTTTTATTTTCATTTTCGGGAATAAAAATTAGTTGCTAAGAGCCACGTTTAGGTTGTCAGTTAAGCTAGCTAAAATATATGAAATATTTTTTTCCATATTCTGATTCATTTTTTGACAGCTTCAGAGTTGCAGTGTAATATTTCAACTTCGCTGAGGATGCATTAGTCATGCCATGTGAAGAATTTTTAAAAATTTTCTATAAAACATAAAAGTTTTACATAAGTTCGACCTTGGTGATAAGCCTTTGGAATTTGAACACATATCGCAGTGGAGGACAAGTGTTTAAGGATGTTAAATAAAGGAATATTTAAATGCAAGAACCTGTATTTTTCTTTTCCGGCTTATCTCAAATAAGACCCCTAATTATCTTTATGAGAAGTTAATAATCCCAAAATCTGAGCGCTCAAAAGAACTTATTGTATCTACCAATATTTAATTTTATCACATCAACTAGACTGTTTTTCGTTAGTGTCATTAGAACTTGGAATTCTATTCCACCCATAACACGAGGCAAGTTAAACAAAAGCAACTATAATAAAATCGTATACTCTTATTTCTCAAACAAACTAGACTTACCGTCAACATTAGTTTAAGTCTTAGTGATAAATTACTTTTAAAATTATACCTGTATGATTTCGTTTTATTTTCAAGTATTTTTGACTATTTGAATTGATGTATTTATAAATAATTTTAAGATTTATGTTGTACTAATGATTCTTGCTTAATAAATAATAATAATAATAATAAAAATACATAAACATTGTTGCTGGCATGAAATGCCTCAATATGATTTTATTTTTTCTCGTAAGGTATGAACTGATTTCTATTGCTTAGCTAAAATAACGATTTTTGCCATATTTTACACTTCGCTCCTGCAATAGATCTTAGTATGAATACTAATAATGAGTGAATTTACTCTTAGCTCTAAGAAGAAAGTACCACAAACTGTGAATTTTTAAATATATTAAATATAAATAAAAAACGGTGTACATGTATAAGTATTTATCGAACTCAGTATTACCAAAAAAAGATGTAGCCTTAAGTTGTAACTAACTAGTACAATCGCTCACTGATCAAGCAAAACAAACGCGACTAAGGCGAAATGATTTTCCAGCCCGGTAACTGATATAAGGGCCCAAATGGGGAGATAGCTTTAAAAAATTAAATTACGAGTAAGATTTGAAAACTTATTGTCAGTCTCTTTAAGAGAAGAAAAAAAAAAGTTGTAACAAGCAACGAGTAAATTATTAACTCAAACTCTATAAGGGTACAGCCTTTAAAATCGGTCAGTTTATTATTCGGTAAACATTCTATAAATATTTTTTTTAAATTTGGAAGTCGTGAAAACATAATCTTTCAGCATTTTTTTTATTAGCATTTTGCTTATTTTTAAATAGAAAATTTTTTAATTTTATACTCAATAATTTGTTTGATTAAACTTTTGGAGCTTTGAATTGATAAACATTGGCTTACGCCGAGACACCTAAAATTTTTGAGGTTGCAATATTTTTGGAAAAAAATTGTTTTTTGGTTTATTTAGCTTTTTCTTGTTTTAACTGTTATTGTCTTGCTGAAAATAAATAAAAGTTAAGTATAATTTTTAACAAATGACTTAACGTTAAAAAGTAAATTTTTTCGAAGCCTTTATTACTAAAGTCCTGATTGGTTGGATCTATGATTGAATTGATTTCATATGTCCCTTAACTGTTAAATATTAGGGCGACATTGTGTAGTTATTTTCTCAAAATCATATAACGTATTTCATGAGAAACTATTTGCAAATGCAACTTACCATTCATATTAGTGTACCCTTATCTAAAGGATGAAAGAATCATACATTATTCTAGATTGTCAAAGATGTTTATATTTTGCGACGAAATCCATCTATACATACTCGAATGTAAAACCATTTTAAATTATTTAATATTTATAGTTTTTTGCATTTAAATGTTGAAAGTTTTACGCATGAACTCACGCACAAAAACGGATGCCTGTCAACGGCACAAAACCAACTCCAACTCACATAAATGTCAAATTGTGGTCGAAGTCACAAGCACACATGAAAATGTACATATGTCCGCAAATATGTATGTACATATGTACATACATACATACATATATTTATATGTAGGAACATAAAAAATTCAATTTTGATGATATTCTTATTTGTTTCTAAAACTGTGTCGGCATGTCAAATATGTACATTAGACTGTGTCAAAACAAAAAACTACTATTTTTATTTAGAAAAATATTAACTTAAAAACAAAGAAGCAATTAAATAATAGCTATAGTAGTAGGTACAGTTGCATCCATTTTAATTTGCAGAGTCAGATAGTAAAATTGAATGAGCTGCAAAATTAATTGATTAATGTTAGAACTAATGTAAGAATATCGCTAAAGTAAAAGCGAAAAAAATTTCTTTGACTTAATATAAAGTTAGGTAAGCGCAGTTGCCTCTGGGAATACCCTCGGACTCAGGGCCCATTGCGATGCCGAAAAAAGAAGCTGAGCCACTGCTCATCTTCCAAAAGAAAAGTTTAACCTTGTAAGAACTTAAGAGCATTCATAATTTCCTTTGGCTTTTGATGTCTTTTTATCTATAAGCAGCACAATTTCAATTTCAATATATAGGTAATGCACACATATGTATATACATAGATATAGCATAGAAACAAGTATGTACTGCTGAAATGAGAAGATATAGTTTCATCAGAATGTTGATATTGATTTTCTCATCAGCTTGTATGAATCTAACCATTGGAAATAAAATATACTCATACCACGCATGCAAATATTCATTCACGCAGAAATTCTACACTTTTAGTGAAAGTCATGCATAAATATTTGTGTGTACTTTTGTGTGTATTCAGTAGTAAGCAAGCATACGTACATATGTACGAGCCAATATATGTGAGCAAATATGTAAGTTTAATATATATACGAGTATAACGTACCCTAAAGCTTTAACGCATGACTAATCTTAAAGATTTATGGTATTCAAAACATTTAGCCAGCAACGCGAAGTCAACAACATCGCTCGCATCTTCAACAGCTGTCTATTTTTGGAATTTGCAATGTTACGTGCCACTAGTAGTGCACAATATTAGCAGTTTGTTAAGATTTACATAGCCTAGTACTAAAACAAACAACTATTAGATCACTTTCTTCAGAACACTTCTAATTGGTATTAAAGTCAAGAGATGCTTTTAAAAGTATAAAAATATTGCCGGTGATAAGGAAAAGTAGAAATATATTTTTTATATAGGATATAGTGCTCCACAAGATGATAGTGTCACCACATATTAACGATTTTCAATTTGTTTGATTTCCGATTAAACTTTCCGATTAAACTATAGTTTATTCTCTCACAAAAAGCAGTTTTTTCAGCACGCTGTGACAGAACTACCATAGCCGAATGAGAACGATGTGAAACGGAACGCCAAAGGGATTTTGTCACAAAGTAAGCTGCAAGTAGCGGACTCGCTATTACTCGGGGCAAGACAGAACTTTCCTTCTTTACTAGGATATATAAGTTGCCAGATGATGCCATCGTTTAGTAGCATTGCTCCTATGCGCTCTAAAATAATCAAGAATAGCAGACAAGAGTAGCTGCCCGTTTTACCATGCTATGAGGCGTTGGATTTTACCTTTTTTCGGAGTAAGAGCACCCCTCGACGCTACTGCCTACCAAGCCAGAACTTATAATAAGCTTTGATTGGGGTACTGTCCAGGCACTTTCCGACGGTATTCCATGTTATACGACCAAATATTGTCTACGAGTTGTATGGAGGATAATGAGGTTAAATTGTCTCTATTTGATTTTCTCAATTGTCCGTTTTTTTTTTTTCAAAGCTCAGTTTCAAACCCCTAGTTTCAAGTCCACGTCGATTTTTGCGGAACTTTAAAATGAGCACTGAGCACTTCTCCAAAAATCAAAAAATTTTCATTACATTTTGTAACAGAATAATAATAAATTTTCTGAGTATGAAACAAAAAGAGTTTTTAACTGTCGGTTTCCTTCAAACCAACTCCAATGTACGCGAATATAAATAAACTACTGAAATATCGATTACTCCATCGCACAATTTTCAATATTTCATTCAAATTTTTTTTTAATATTCGAAGTATTAAAAAGGGTTGGTGGAGCTACTAATTCGTATATAAAAAAGTTTGTATTACGAGTACCAGCAGGGTATGATTACACCAGTCGCACATATCATTCACTTTAATTCATTTTGCTACTTTCCTTCGACACCATTTTTATTTTTTCCAACATTGATTGCTTACTCAATGTGTTCAATAGAAAGTTCTTTGCCGCTTTCTTTCACACAATCTCATTTAGATACGTTTGTATGTTTGTATGCACGAGTATTACTTCGAACCTAGGCTTGTGGTTAATGGCAATTTTGTTCTATTTTCACATTTTTTTCCTTTCATTTAATTGTTGACTGCTTATTGTAGATTTAATTTCTTTACAGAGAATAAAAGAGAAATGTTCAAAAGTTTTTGAATTTGATCGGGTGTTCTTAATTACGATTCGCCACTCGTTGATTATTCTCATTCAATTAGTAATCAGGCAATTAATTCTAAAATAGTTTATTTTTTTAATTTGTAGACAATAAAATGCATCTGGCATTATAATACATATTAACGCATCTGCCATGTCCGTGTCCTTCGGTTCAAGTACCGCTCGGGACATGTCACATCAAAAAACTGTATTTAATAATCAATTCAAAATTTAGTAAAATTTAAAAATTTACTTGGCGGAATACTTTACAAACAAATTCACTTCTGTAATTTGCGTAATAAAAATATAATGTAATGAATTTGAATTTGGGTTATTTATTTGTATTTGAATTGCAGAAAAAAGGATTATAAAACAATACGAAATTTGTCAGATTAACGGCTTTGTGTACATTTTCAATTGTACCAAGACATACATATGATGCGGGTCATACTTCAATTGTTTTGCTATCACTTTTTTATGTTTACTGCTTTTAGTTTGCCCAATTTGTTTACAATATATAACTGTTTAAATGAAAGGGCAGTAAAAGGTTTTCATGACAACAGAAGAGTAAATAATTGATACAAAGAGTTGAAAGAAAAATAGAGTTAAAAATATAAAAGTGTGAATTAACAACTTCAAGTGATGAATTCACTTTAGAGCAATTATCTTAAAAAGCGTAATGATGTGGGCTAAACTGAAGGAAATTTTTATAAAAGATGGAAAGACTTTGTTATTCACAATCAACAATTAACTCGTACTAGAGTAAGGAGTCAATAATAAAGTCTATATTATTAAAATAATTCCCGTCGGCACCATTTTCGTATTCTCAATTACCGTTTCTTCCATTTTAGTCTCATTCGTCGTTTTAATTTTTAAATTAACTAACACCGATAGGGAAGTTGCACTTCAATTAAGTCCCTGCATTTTACTTAATAAAAGCTAACCATTCAATTACCATAAAGTAGAATAGAGAATGCCCTTACTAAAGCATGATCAATATCTCATTAGCTGCGAATCAACCAAACATACTCACTACATGTTTGGTAAGTGAGCTTAGCTCTTGGGACTTCCGGTGAATAGGGTGAGTTTAGGTTTAATGATTTAAGTTGCGTTGTCCACCGCCAACTATGTATATCTTTTTTAAAAATCAGAAACAACAAAAACTGTGTACAACACTTAGATTGAACCCCAAACACTCGAACCAAATGAAGCAATATTGTTATTTTGAAAATAAAAAGCACATTTTTATACGTACGCTTGGCGATGTCGTGTGTTTTTTTTTTAGATTTTCAAGGCTATGACATTGCCTTTTATTTTCTAGCCTTGAAAATAACGCAGGCGACTCAACTTAATTAATGTTTTTTAGCGATGGAAATGAAAATATTAAATTTATAATTTTTTACTTAACTTAGATATGTACATGTATGAACATATTTAGCAATATATTTCAAAGAGCGCTGCTAAAACTAAACACTCTTATTTTTAAGAAACAAAATAAATGATTTAAGTTGAACTCCTTTTTTAAACAAACAAATACTCTATTAATACTATATTCTTAATTTTTCGTGGAATTTATTTTGAAATAGCAACATTCTTCGTTAATCATAAAACACAAATAAAAACACAAACAAGCGCATATGGCAAGCTACTGCCAACTGCCTGCTGCAAGTTTCGCAATGGCAATAAAATAAAAAAGGAAGCAAATACTTTTTGATACATGTGTGTGTATGTACTTTATATTTACTTAATACGATTGTGTCGAAATTTCTTTGTCAAAGAAACGAATGAAGATGGAGGCGGATTCGTATTAATCTATAAATTTTGTTTCAAAGTTGTGGGTGGAAAAATTGTTGAAAAGAATCTAAACAAAAGTTGAACTGAAAATTCGAATAAATCAAATAACTGCCACAGATCAACAAATGTACGTGCAGACAAAAAAAATATGTTAGGCTAGATTTAAATACCGTCAAAAGCAAAATGTATTCAAATATTCTTAATTATATAGTTTTCATATAAAATAAATGTGGGCAAGGCTTTTCATTCAAAATCGTTAAGAAGTTTCACGGGTACTTTGAAAAGTATCAAAAGTTAGAAAGATACAGAACTATACTTATTTACTTAATATCAACAGTAAGGCAAGTTGAAATTAAACGTGGTGAAGAAAGAAGACGTGTGTGAGGCAAAGGTTATGAGAGTAGACTTGTGGAGAGATAAGTTCTTGCTAGTTCAATCGTGATAATTTTAGATATGTTGAATTCCGTTATGGTGAGTTGTGATGAGTTTAGGAATGGTGAGTTATGTTGCAGTGAGTTAAAGTAGGGGGCGTTTACATAGGTGTGGTGAGTTTATTTGTGGTGAGTTAAGTAGAAGTGATTTAGTTATGGTGGATTAACATGTGTGTAGGGAGTTTAGAAATGGTAAGTTTGTGTGAAGGTAGGTTAATGTATGTAGGTGTAGTCAGTCCAGGTATGATGAGAAAAAGAAGCACTTAACATAAACTAGCATAACTTTACACAAGCTATTAAAACAAAATATAGTATGAGTGTATTCTGATGTGGTAAGTTTTGGTATGATGTGATTACGAGTAGTTATGTATGTATATTGAGAGAAGAAGAAGTAGCGGTCGCCGACCACTATTATTTGCATTATTTCGTCATTTTTATTTTTAAATTTACTACTGCCGTAATCGAAATTCCACTTCAAAAATGAATTACTTACTTTATGATTAATTTAAACTCATCACACATATTGTGTGAATACCGAGTTAAACCCCAGGTAATATTTCTTCATATTCGGTACGTCGAACTCGACTCAACTTATACCAACTTATCATTGTCAAATTATGTCAACAGTAAAATGAATGCAGTAATTATTTGTTATTTATTTTATCACTTTATCTTTTTATTGTTTACGATATTATTTTGATTAACATGAAACGTATAAATAAGTATACATAAGTCGGTACGTATGTATGTCTATTATATTTACTCAAGTCACAAAGGTTTTCATTCATTAACAATGAAAACAAATATTTTCTTTTTATACTCTACGCTTTGCTTAGTAGTATAGTATTTTCTTTCATATTTTTTAATATCGGGTATACAAGTTTACTAAATTCTATAATATAATAGACTGCTTTATAACCGCAGATGATTTGAGCAGTAGTCAAAACAAATTTTCTTTGAACCAGATCTTAAATCTAATCGTGGTCAGCCCTCGGCAGGCAAAGGCAAACCTGCGAGGGTATTTCTGCCAAGAAAAGGTTTAGGACCCTCCATTTTGTGGTATAACATAAAGGCTGGTGGTATTACATAAATCAAAGGGCCTCTTAATAATGTCCTCGTCGAATTTTGAAAGCAATATTAAAATTTTCTCATAGAAGCATAGAAAGATCTTAATCCTTTTTCTAATAGGAGAACTTTTATAAATGTTAAGTTACATATTATTGTTAGGACGGGAAACATGACGTAAAATCTACAAGTACATACGTATATTCTTCAGGGGCGGATACAGGGGGGCGACCACTTTCTCGACTTTGAACCCTAAGGCATATTGCCCAAGCGAAGAGTGAAATGTGTTCATATTATTTCCGATAATGACTTCAAAATTCAGATCCAGTGAATCAATAAGTTAAGAAACAACAAAGTTCAAGTTTTGGATCAAATATCGAATAAAAGTAGTATTCAGCCTCACTTACTGAATATTATATATTAACAAAAAAAGCTAATGTGCCATTGAAAATATGTACATATGTACATTTTTGTTAATTTATTTTTATTTTAACTAGTTTCCATTATTTTTAATTTAATACCGAGGTTATTCTCATATTTAACATGACATTTGACAAATTTTCCTTAGATTTTCAAACTTTTTAATGCTCATGTTAATT
The DNA here is from genome assembly GCA_963971545.1 of Philophylla caesio. Classification (NCBI taxonomy): domain Eukaryota; kingdom Metazoa; phylum Arthropoda; class Insecta; order Diptera; family Tephritidae; genus Philophylla; species Philophylla caesio. Next base: position 93,084,266 of record OZ020606.1, on the reverse strand, counting down.
TCAAATTTATACAAAGTGTTATCAAAAAAATGCGACTTTATACTCAAAAAAAGTTAGCATTTTCGGAGAATTTACAGATCACGAATCTGAAGTTAATTTTTGAAAATTCAAAATGGCGATTGGGAAAGAAACCTGCATATTCCTGAAACCGCGGATTAGGTTTCATATCTCAAACCATCCTCTGGAAATGATATTTTATTGGCCGTTTTGGATTTTAGAAAACAATTTCAGTTTTGTAATGTTCATAAAAATCTGATAATTTTTTAAAACTTTACTCGCCACATTGGATATTGTAGTAGTTACCGATATATGATCGAAATCGAAATGTATATCGATAAATATCACAACATCCAAAAGTTTATCGATATATTTTTGAATAATGTTATCATCGTTTTCCATTTAGAACACATCATCATCAAAATTTTAGTTTATATGAAAGAAAATGCTCAACACCATTGACAAAAAAAAAATCTTACAAATAAACAGTAATTTTAGGCAAAGAGCAACTTGCACTTTGTCAAATTGATTGGGCTAAAAACTGCATACCCAGAATTTTCCTAAAAGTCCTTTTTTAGAAATTTGTATAGTTCTTACCAAGGCACATTAAACAGGTAGCAGCATTAAAGAAAATACAATCTGGCGTATATTTTGTGATTTTTTGTGGTCCATCACCCGTCAAAATAGATAGACATTTTGCTTGAAAAATAAATTTGTTTTCAACCCAAACAGTGCAAGACGCATCATACTACAACGGATTCTCAGAAAGCATTGCTCCTGGTCTCAAAATTCTGGAAAGACTCACGAGGTATGCCTTCAAGAGTGCAAAAAATGGTCGGAACTCACTGTTTGCAGAAAGCTGTATGGCCCAGCTCTGTTCCAATTGGATATTAAAACAAGATCCCACCTTTTCCCGCACAATGTTCCATTTCGGAGTATGTACATGCGTATGTATGTTTGCCCTAGACGAAGCCTATCAGCGAGGCTGCTCGGAACCTCGTCCGTTCCGACGGTCGCACTTATTCAAAGCAGCGGTGAATAAATACTGTGCCATACTAAATGCTCTTAATCAATTCTGCGGTAGTATAAATAGATGCAGCAAATATGGAGTCGAATCGCTCGCAGTATCTATGCTACTAAGTAGAAAAATATAGAAAATAATCTGTAATGTAATAGCAGAAGCAATGAAGAGGTGGAGAACTCTCGACAGACAATAGCGTAGCAGCGGCGACTATCCGCCTTTCCCCTCCATGATGTAATGCTTGACGGCAGTCCCGTAGGGAGATGAATTCGACGAAAACAGGTTTATCCTGGTTTCAAACGGACACTTGAGGGTAGTGTGCTACCACAACGTCCTTGAAAAAAAAATGTATGTTTGCCAAATCACATTAAAGCAAAATTTGTATAAATTAGAAATTAGAAATATAGAAAAAGTAAACAAAGATTGTTTTGTAAACAAAGTTTGACTTGTTATGGACCACATACAAAACACTTGGAACACATTAAAACTCCAACAACCTGCTAACATTATACTACCTGTGTCTTGTGTCATGGTTCTTACGGATTTCGTATAAGCTTTAAAACTTTTATTTATATGGCTTCGGTTAAAGACTCTACAGAATTTTAAATTAAAATTAAAAAAAAATAATCATATTGCTGCTATTGTTGTGAACATGTATAGCAGATGTACGAGTATGTATGTAAATATACATTCATCGATTGCTGTGTACAGTTCTACTATATTAAAAAGAGAAGGCGATATTGACAAAATCAAAGGCGCGTGAATGGACAAACCAACAATGTCTTGTCAACGGAGAAAGATATAATAAAAAGTGAGTGTCCCATTTTTCATTTTTAATTTTTTTTTTTTCATATTATTTCACGTTCTTTTGACATTTTGTGACACGTAATTTTTTCATGGAGCTTTTGAAATTATCTCGTTTCTTCAAATAATTTTAGTTTTCAGTATTGTATTAGACGCCTTTAATTTTTATGTTCAGTCACGAATTACTTTTAATATTCTGTTTACTTTCTTTTCCGACACTTTTAAAATACTTTTACGCATATCCAGCTGCGATGTGCATCAACAAACATACTCGTACATATGTACATTCTACGTATACACTCTATCTAAACATTTTAGCTCCATCATATACATATGTACATACATACATACATCCACGCTGTACATGTGTGTATGCAAGGTTAAAAGTCATGTCTGTCGAGTGTGTAGAGAAATATGTAACTCAGTGTAAAAAATCATCGCCTGAATAGCGTCATATTGACAAGTTTTGCCAATTTATTTTTCTTTTACTCAATTTCGTTTATTTTTAAATTAAATGGCAGCTCATTTGCTTACAACAACCCTATGAACCCAAAAGTGGTCAAAGAAACTCCTAACTTTTGATTAATAATGCCTTTTGACTATGTAGTTTAAAAGTCCATTTTTTTTTTCGGTGTTTATTTTTACTTAATTTACTACTCGTAGTTTAAAAGGCAATTGTCGAAGAACACTTTCCTCGAAGTTCTTATTACTACACGTGCCGTGAATTGTTATTTTTTCTTATTTCAGTCCCATAGTTCATAAATATGGATGTGATTATGATTCTAGTATACGAGTATGTTATGTGGATTTTTTATTTTTAATTTGCTTTGAAAATCAAGAAATTTAAAAACCAGTAATCTACCACTTCAGATTTTTTCCGTTCATTCAGTTTTAGTTTAATCAAGTGCAGGTTTCAAGTGGCCACAAAATACTGTTGATTTTTGACAAATTTTTTTAATATCGTTTTCGTTTAATTACGGCCGCTCTTAAATAAATATTAAGCTAATCAAACATGCATACATATGTACATACATATATAAACTATTAGTGTTCCGAATGAAAAAAAAGTATAAGCTTTTTTGTAATGTAATTTATGAGAGAAGTTTTTAATTATCGCAAAATACTTTAAAATTTAAAATGTATTGCTTTTTTACAAGTTTCACTTGTATATTATTATAAAAGAATACATATCGCTATATGCCCGATTTTGCACTTAAAAACTAGATACCAAAATTAACTTTTCCTCCCAAAAAATTAAACACTAAAAAAAAAAAATGGCATGCAAGTATAAATCTGAATTAGTATATATTTTGAAAATTTTTAATACTCCTTTTAAGAAATTGCCAGTAAGTGAAATTCCTATTAACATATATTTTTCAAATTATATAAACTAATTACATATTTTAATTTAAATAAACTTTAATCTCTAAAAAAAATCAGACAAACCCAAATTTCAGATTTTATGCAGAAGTTATAATAAATAAAAAACACAGTTTTAATACAATTTTTTTCAGTATGTAATTTTGTAGTCCAATCAATTTTGATAAACAAATTAGCAAGTCTCAAGTGGCTTAATATCACGATTGTTTCTATTTTTTTGCGTTGCCTCTTTTTCACCGGCGTTAGTGATTGAGTGTGCAATTTTATGTTCCAAAAATGTTTGTATGTTTACGAAATTACATTTTTCTCCCCCTTTGACTCTTCACATTCCTTCAAGACCGAAATAAACTTAATATTACTTCTCAACTCAATCAACCAACTTTGGTGCATATTTGTTGGGAAGGAACTTTTTAATGCGTTCTTTTCACATAAAAGTCGCTAGCGAGACTGTATTCCGTAGCATTTCAGGTTAATAGCAATTTTCTACTTTCATTACTCAATTTCCGCTCATAATAATGATAAACAACGTTTTATGTTTAAACACAAACTGCAACAACAATTTGGAAATCAATTTAAGAGTCCATAAATATCAATAATAAATAGAATGACTAAAAAGCGCTTAACATTCCCAATAACAACCGACCACCGATGGATGATGATGAAGAGCACCAACAACAACCCGAGTAGCCGCAACAGCTGACTGTCAGTTGTGGCCAATTGGCCGGGTATTGCCTAACAAATTGTTTCCTTAATACTTGAAATTATGAGAACGATGAGTGCAAACACACAGGGGTGCGGCTATAATGCTAATAAAACGCCTGGATCACCACTCATTTAGGCTGATATGCCCGACAGCTGAAGTGCAGAATTGTGGTGTGGCCTTAATGACCGGTAGAAGCGCGCGAACGTACCCAGCAGGTGACACCTTTCGCCCTAAAAAGCCATCAAAACGCCAGAGTTGGCTAACTATGGCGATGGCTGAATGGCGAAGTTAGTTCAACATTAGGCTGAGTACGTTCAAAACCATCAACCTGAGTTCAATTGCAAAAAAAAAAAAAGAAAAAAGTTAATGTAGTAAAATTATAAATCATACGGACTTACGAGTACATACAAATACAATGCTTCGCTCAGTACGAGTATGGCAGTACGACGCAAGCGAGTATAAATGTACCAACGAAAAAAGCAAAATACTAACAAAATAACGAAAATTATGTACACACAGTACAGTACTATAAATATGTATGTATGTATGTGCATACTACATAGGCATATATTTACATATCCATACTCATAATGAAGTCGATTGGGAGATAAGCAAAGTCAACGGAAATATATCAGCAGCGGCAGCACATCGAAGCAACGGACTGGCACACCAAAATAGCCACAAACTGCTTCGAAAACGAATTGACTTGCTATGAGCAAGTGTTGTTGTACTCAGACGCTGCAGAACAGCATAATAACCCTAAAATGGGAAAGTAGTACTTTTGGCGGCACAAAATTTAGCTTTTGTCAGAGTAAAATCATCAAACTTATGTAAAAATTTAAGAGGAAATGTTGGCAATAAAGGCAACTGTAAAAGCGTAAAAGGTATACAAATTAATTAGAATTGGGAAAAATACCAGTATGTACAGCAATTATTTATGTATTTAATTTTAATAATTTCCATTTCAAATATAGTTGATGTATAGAATAAAACTTTAAAATTCAATTCAAAATCTTTTAAAAGAATAAAAAATTGTTTTTTTTAATTATAATTATTGCTAATTTTTGTCTACATAAAAATATATGAGTATTAAGCTACATACATATGTAAGTACATATGCAAACTGGGAACACATCCTAATAGCACTCCTAATGATACAGGTTCCAGCATACATATTAAATATCATTAGAAGCTACCTGGAAGATAGAGTTCTGGAATATTCTACCGACGCTGGAACCAAAAAGTATACCGTTACTGCGGGGGTTCCCCAGGGCTCAGTATTAGGTCCAATATTGTGGAACATAATGTACGACGAGAAGACATAATTGGGTTCGCTGACGATATCGCGCTGGTAGCAGTATTTAAGCAAATATCAGGTATCGAGGCTAAATGAACGCCACAGTTGAAACAGTCACTAAATGGCTGGATAGCGTAGGCTTATCTCTAGCAGCGGAAAAAAGATAAGCTGTTCTTATTAGTAGTTGCATGAAACCTGAAGTGGTGGTATTTAAAATAAATAGCCACTCTATTCGATCCTCGCGCCATTTAAGGTACCTTGGTGTGATTATCGACGATAGGTTATGTTTCGGACCTCACGCAGATTATTTAACACATAAGGCGTCGAAAAAGAGAGAGAATATTTCAGTGAATAAAGCAGTTCGACAACACAGAGGCGATTGCTGTTCAAGAAAAAGCGTTATCCTTAGAAAAATGGCAGGATCGCTAGGATACCTCCGAAAAAGAAAGATGGACATACAGTCTTATACCCAAAATTGAGAAGTGGGTCAATTGAAAGCACGGGGAAGTCAATTTACACGTAACCCAATTCCTTACTGAACTATTCCGCCTACGTTTGTCCTACGTTCAATATAGAGAAAGACGCGAGGCACGTCTTATTTTCGTGCCCACGATTTTCAGCAGTTAATATAATCGATGTAAGGCTTCGCTCTATCCGAGCCTGGAAACCAATCAGTGGCGCTATCGTTGGACCACCCACATAAAGTATAGCACCGTTAGATGTTGCTCGGAATCTCGTCCGTTCCGACATATATGACTGAAGACAAGCTCTCCGTTTGAGTAGTGAATCTGGGGGCTGGAACCAAACGGTCTTCAGCTGCAGTTCAGTGCTGTTGGCCACCTTGGTCATTCTATTCGCTGAGTCGGCGCAGCAAGGGAACTTGTCCATCATGTTCTATTTGGTTGCAGAGTACATAACGGGGCAAGAAGTCACTCGGAACCAAGTCCGTTCCGACGACCTTGGCATACTATAGCGCTCTTTATAGCGTCAGCAAGGCTAAGTAGGCGAAAATCAACCTAAGAAACTGGCTACACGCATTCCCGTCCATTCCGACAGACTCGATGAAGTTGAATTATGAATTATAAAGATAATAAAATTAACTCAGAACATTTATGTAAGTAGTTGCAGATGTCAGGCATGAAAAAATATATGGAGAAAATGAGTAATACCATTGCAAACAATTTTTATAAATCGCCGTTTATTTTAGCAAATTGAAACTTTTACTTTGTCGTTGTGAAGGGCTATGAAATATACAAGTAACCGTATAAAACTTAAACAAATTTTCTCCAGAAGATTCGAAGTCTTGCGGCCAATAATTTTTTATAAACAAAATATTAAAAGTTAAATAAACAAAAGAAGAGTAAGCAAATATCGTCTCGTTGCGTTGTTATTATTTTTCCACAGTCAAATGTATTTACATATTTACATATAGACCTACCCTACAAGAACATGCTGACAGAATTACCAATACACTCTCATTCATAAAATCAGCACTGACTGTCAGCTTACCGGTAAAATGACTGCCATGCTTGCCAAAACGAGACACTCGCGATTCGCGACTCGCTACGCTTACTATGGTTGTATATGTATGTATATGCGAGAATGAGACAACGAAGTTTTAGTCTTTTCCTTTACTAACCGTCTGATGTCCGCTAAAATGGTTGTAGTTTATAGTTGCACAAAAGAGGTAATCACCATTTAGGCTAATTTCGCATATGCGAGAAAGAAACATACAATAAATTCATAGAAGTTTTGCAAATGGCACACAGTATTCGGAAAACTCTGAAGTATACAGTTGAGGAAACATTTTAATCGCCGTGTTTTTATAAAAGATAAGTTTTAAATGAAAACATTGCTTTTCTAAACTCTAATTATAAATAAAATAGGATTTCTGAACTCAATATAATATATGAGCGGAGCTCTGCGCAAAAGAACTGATGGAATACCCGGAGTTTGTCCGATATTTTTTATAGGATGGCCGAAGGACGCTTATGCAAAAAGAAGTTCTGCGAAAAAATTAGTTAACGAAATCTACTTTACATTTATTTACTATGATTTTGGTATTAGCTTGTAGTTTATCAATAAAAATTAATAAAAAAAATTTAAAAAAAACGTGTTTAGAAAATCAAATAAAAAAAGTAGGTATAACTGAATATCTTCATTATATATAATATAATTTTGGCGCTTACACTATATAGATGAGTGTTTGGTCGAGCTTCTCCTACCATTTGTCGTGTGCGTATTTATATTCTACCACAAATGGAGGGACCTATAGTTTTGCGCCGACTCCGAACGGCAGATGTATTTAATGAGAATGAATGCTTTTTCATGGCAGAAATACCCTCGGAGGGTTGCCATTGCCTGCCGTGGGGTGACCGCTATTAGAAAAAACTTTTTCTATTATAAAGATTTTATTTGCCCTGACTGAGATTCGAACCTCGAACTCACCGGCATATCAAGTTATAGCACGCACCGCTACCAACTCGATCGCAGCGGCCACCATCTTCATTACTGATGGTTTTATGGGAAGCACTGACCCAGTAAGAAGAACGAGAGTGAGCAGTAGAGCTATATGTTTGTATTAATGTGTTAGAGTGAAATACAATATCACACGTACACATTTATTGACATCAGTTTTTACATAGTGGCCCTCAGAAACTGATAGCAACTTTGTTCTAAGTGCTGACAAATTTTTTTTTAGATACTGAGCATCAGTTGTACGGTAAATTGACCGGCACTGTTCTTATAGGATAGGTATGCATGTGCAAAGCGATGGAAATTAAATTGAATTAAATTTAACTTCTCTTAAAAGCTTAAAAACTATTACTGCCGGTACTTCATCGTCAGCAGTAAATTCTTGCAACTAAACTCTTTGTAGAATACTTTGTCAAACATTATTAGAAACTAATTCGCTATAATTTATAAACGACTCTTCAAATAAACAATCAAATACACTACATATGTACATAGAAAAGTACATATATTTGTGTAGATTTGTACATACATACATACAAAAATATTTCTGTGCATTAGAACGAATTCATGTTTATTTGTAAATTCTTGAATACATAACTAGCACGTCTAACTATAAATAAATCTGACTAAACCCAGCCAACTCTAAAATTTTTTATTGATGGTATTTACATACGTTCAAACACATGTAGATATGTACATACATATTAATGCATTTGCAAACATTTTTTTTTTTTGGTAAATACTAGTTCGCACACAAATTTTTTATTCTTCTTTTACGCCAACTAATCAGCAATAAAAAGTGCCAGAAAGTTTGCTTATTGCTGTTCCAACAACTAAGCACACAGCACACAACACACTCATGTGTACCATTTGGCGAACGTAAATATAAGGGCCGTGTGGCCTAATGGATAAGGCGTCGGACTTCGGATCCGAAGATTGCAGGTTCGAGTCCTGTCACGGTCGACTTAACACAATTACTTTTTTTTTTAATTTATTTTTTTATAATAATTATTTTTTTTTGTATGCTCATTATGAATAAATTTATTTTCTTATCATGAAAGCTGTGTATGTGCGTAAATTTAAATTATAAAAATGCTTTTTTTTTAATGGCGCAATTTTTTTTATAAAAATATGTATGTTGATCATAATTAAAAAAAAACCTGCGTGGTTGTAATTTAAGGGCCGTGTGGCCTAATGGATAAGGCGTCGGACTTCGGATCCGAAGATTGCAGGTTCGAGTCCTGTCACGGTCGCTAGAGACAATTTTTTTTTAATTTCAAAAATTTATATTGAAAATTTAAGTGGTTTTATTTAAGTAAATATTTTATGAAATTATATGTACCTAGTCACAAATTCAAAAAAAAGGACAAAGTTTTAAACAAATGTTAATTAAAAAAATGAACTTAGCAAGTTGGTAGTAGCTTAAAATTAACGTTAATTTAAAAAAAAAAATTCTTTACTCGCGCTCTTCCGTGTGCTCGAACCAAATGTATGTTTGTAAAGACCTGCGTAATTAAAAAAAGGAAATACGAAAAAAGAACGGTTATTTCAAATTTTGAATTTACTTAAATTGAACTACAACAAAACTGCATGCTCGAAAAATGTTTAAACTACTAAAATTTTCTTTTAAAGTCCCGAGTTTAATATTTTGATGAGGAGTTTTACATTTTTTTTTTTCATTTAAATTGATACTGAAAACCGCATACTTAGAAACCAAGTATTTTCAAGTTTTTTTAACTGAATTTTTTTCCTTAGTTATCACAGTTTAATACATTTCACGAAAGATGCAACTCTGAAGTAGCTGCAAATGGTTAGTTTTTTTTTCTAGCACCGTTGAGTAGATTTTTGTTTTAACGAACTACTTTAAAGCTGCGTACGCGTAGTATTAAACAAATTTAAGTCTATGTCACGAACTTGTGTGTATGTATGTATGTTATGTTCATGCATATGTACATATGTGTGTCACGCCATTATCGCGGCATCACAGCGACCTGTGTGAACACGCTTTTACCATGCCAGACTATTAGGCGTTACAGGATTGGAGTAAAGCTGTTGGCCCGCAAATACACAACTACAAACACACCACCAACAACCAACGCTTGAAAAAACAATGACAGACAGGATGGCTCCAGCTGTTGCTGGATGACTACGCGCGCATCCAATCATCCCTTACCTGAATTTGAACATTTTTTTGTACATTTTTCCCTTTTTGCTGGTTGATTTGCATTTCTTTCTTCATTATCTTGCTTTGGCACTTGTTTAATGAATTCCGCGCACGTTTGACAAATAAAAATACGTTTTCATTAAGCTCCTGAACGGCGCTTACATTACGCTTACCCTAACTACTCCGTCGAACAGATTTGGATTTTGTTTAGCAACATATAATAATTGTGTACAAATTATTGAAATAAATAAGACAATTTATATTAATATGCCTTAGTATGTATGTATTTATAAGTAGGTTACAAGGCATGAATGCCATTGAATAGCAGCGGAAAGTTGCCAAGCATCGTTGGGCTGAGACTATCATCTTTTAAGGAACAGCATGGCTTGCCTAAACGGATTACCGTTTCGCCCATAAGTAAACGGAGTAGAAATCTATAACATTTGATTTCAAATAATTCCATGTTCTGTGGATCAATTCTTGAACACCCAAAGGAATTATTGATCGACAATCATTATCAGAAAGTTTCCACTTTCTATCAATCCAACCTTTTGTAATTGTAGTATTTTGACTTAATGAAATTCTGGTGAGAACTTTTAAAGTTTTTGCGGAGTTGTGTTACCCGTCCGAAACGCTCAAAAGGTTTCTTAGTTACCAAAACATTTTTCCAAGTTAGCACAACTATAGAAATTCAGAAAAGTTTCTTTTGAAAGAGCACTTAATCGATGATGCCAGTTCATATTTTTATTAATTTCAGTAAGATCCCTAAAAAGCTGTCATTTACTCTAAAGCTATCTTACTAATATACGAGTACAAACTTACTAGGCCAAAATCGTAAGCTCGGTTTTGATTTGATTTTCATTGAATTTATACATTTTTCTTGTATTACGAGTATCATAGAGAAATTATTCTAAGCTAGGTGAAGTCGAGATATTCGAAAAATCTGTTTCTATAGTCCGATTCAGTTGAAATTAAAATTGTAAACGAAATGCAAAATTTATATAACCGCCTGATCTACGAATATTCTAAAAAAAGAGAGTTATCAGATTGTTATGGAGTCTTTCTAATGATGATGATGTTGAAATGGTGGTAATGTTGGCTACAAATCAAAAATAGTCAGAAGCATAGCTTTTTTGGTGGGAAACAAACAAGTTTTACCGAACTACCATTCATTCACAAACTTGTACTAAACATTTTAGCTATGCTTTGATGATATCGGTACTTAAATACTCGCTTGAGATTGAAGCGAATAGCAAAAAAACAAAACCTTTTCAACAACAAAGTAAGCAAACTATATTAACGCAACTTTTCCAATCAAGCATACCCTTTAAACCACTTCAACTTTTCGCCACCCAAACCACTATTAATTATTTCGCATGTACAAGTATTTTGCTATCGATTTTTCATACGCTATTTTCGGCAAAAATGTATTTGCTTTTATTGATTTCAATTCCGTAACGAAGCGAAATGCTGCGAAACGGAAAATTTGTAAAGAGATTTTTTTAAAGTATTAAAAACGAAATCGCGCAACCCTTTAAGCAGATCATTATGAACGTAAATATTTATATGTATGTAGGTAAGTACGTAAGCAAGCATCTACTTTATTATAAATATGTATAAAATAAAATATCAACAAAAAGGCAAACGTTTGACTGTACTTGTGTAAAATGCGAGAATATATAAAAAAATGGGCGCCCGCACCCTTTTTTCCTGTTCAAAGCTCTACTAAGGTAGACCTTCGCATGACTTTGGCCATTCCAAAGCGTAGTTACACGTTTCTTGGCCATTTAACTACATTACGTTTCCCACTCAACATTAATTTGAATTTACGACCTTTATCTAATTAAACCGCCTCCAAATTAGTTCCGACCTAAAGACAAAAAGGTAACAAAAAAGCGTTGGTATTCGTTGGTAGCAACGAAAAAAGGAGTGCCAAAGACACGGAACATAATGCAGTGATGTATAAATTTTCACTTTAAATGATTACTTTTAATTTTTATTTTTTTGCTGGCCATTTCATCATAAAGTAATGATTTTGTGTGTTCTTTAAAAAAGTTAGTGTGTAGAAAACTTAATAAAAGTAAACGTTTTAAAAAATTGAAAGCAATAAGAACACACTTTTTTCAATATAAATTTTTTGTTTAATAAAGTAGATCCGCTGAGAACAATTTTTAGTATAGCTGACGTTTTCAAGCAATTTAAATTTTAATTTAAAACTCAAACTCACACTCAAATATTAATTTTCAATTTTAAACAAAAGCAAATTCGAACAATAAATTTTGTTTATTTACTTCGACTTTGCTCTCAAAAATAAAATTTTATAAAGCTTTAAAACGTAAGAAAAAATGTGACTTGTCGGCCTTAAGAGAATGGTTCATTTTAATAGCTTCAAAATTTAAAAAAATATTAAATTTACCTTAAAGTAATTAATTGTACAACCGATGTCTATTCACCATTTATAAGTTAAAATATATTAATCAACATTTAAATATTATAACCTGGTTTTTAATTTTTTTATTTAAAGACAATAAATAACTATTTATTGATTTTTATCTTTTGAACTCAAAAATGATTATTTTAATTCGACTATTTGTGTTCTTTCTATTTCACTCAAGAATAATTATTATAACTAATAAGAAGTATTATCATCCTTTAATGTTATAAAATTTATTTTGGAGGATTAAAGAATACAAAACAATCATGTTATATGAGCGAGTTTTAAGTCTTTTTATTAAGTTAAAAAATAAAAATTACGAGACAATCGGTATTCTGGAGCGAAGAAACTCATTAGAATAATTACTTTAGACAAGAAAACAAATTTATTTATATTTATAATTATAAACACAAAAGATGTGTACTTAAATTGCTGTACGACGTTTACCTCATGATTTTTTTTATTAAAATTTAAAAATCCTTTTTTTTCCGTCCCTGCGACTAACTTCGGTTTCTATTATAAAATCGTTTAAGTTGTCTAAACAAAAACGGTTATCGAGCTTTTGATACCTAACATCTTAGCTCTCGGTAGGTTAGGTAAAAGTGACCGGCAGCACACCTAGGCCCTTGTTTGGGCCCATTGTGGTAGCACGCGAATTAGAAATCCCCTTCACGAACCACCGTGTTGAGTCTATGAATTTCAATATCTTGCGTACCTCTACTCTGACCAAGTTACTTAAGTCGTTGAAGAGATTTGATCCTAAGAATTTTCTTCTTATTTTCTATAGTGAGGGACATTCGCATAGAAGGTGCATCTCGGTTGCAGGCTCAGAGCCACATGAGCTTGGACTTGATTGGACCTCCAATCCCTGTGAGGAAATAGTATATTAAACTTCTTTGTAAAACTTTGTATCGGGGCGCAGTAGTCCGTATACTTTAAGCCTAGGTTGCTGCGTAGAGCCCCACATATGCATATCAGCGCCTGACTTTGTACCCTTTGGAGTACTATTTAATAGTGTTGTGTTCTTATTGAGACTTGGCCACCACACCAATTCGCCGTACACCAAGATTGGTCAAACCACAGCTGTATATATCCAGTGTATGATTTTGGTGAATTAGCTTACGGTAGCTCCCTTAGAGCTGGAGAGGGCCACTGGCGGGGTCTTTAACTTCCATGTGAAAAGAACAAGTTATGTTTTGTTCGGGTTTACACCCAACTGTTTTTTTTTTTGGCCAAGTTGTATAATTTCGGGGCTAGTACGTGAACAATTCGAAACCTTTTCCAGATTGGAAGTGGATCACGACTATTGCCAAAATATTTCGGGATTGTTTTTCGAAAATTTGCTACTATTTAGGGACTAGTTATGTATCAGGTTTGTATTGTCCTATATTTGTTAATAAATGATTTTATACATAACAAATAATTATACAAATAATTTAAGACCTACACTTAAGATACTTCAACTTTCAACAGATGTCACACAATCGGTGCTGGTGTCAGATTGTACCAGTTTGACTTAGTAAGAGTGACACCAAAATATAAAAAAAAAACTAAGAACATTCATTTATTTGTATGTACTTAAAACTAAATTGAAACGTTTTATAATACTTTTATTGTCCACTTTAAATTAAGTACAGCAATAAGCTAAAGTGGCACATATATTCGCTTATTAATTTTCTCTGTTAATTTGCATGCAACAAATAATTGAAGTTCATAAAATGCGCAAAAAACATAGAAATCATTAGCTTTCATCATTATTTCCAAATAAAAGTATAAAGAGCTTAAACAGATGTGAAATTTGCATAATGATGAACAGAAATATTAAATGAGCGTTTCAAAGAAAACATTCGCAATTGCTTGCCATTCGTAACGTCAATTAATCGGGCGAAAACAACGAGTTCAATTAAAAAAAAACAAACGAAACAAAAAGGTCAAACAAAAATATTATAAAAACAAGCAAAAAATGCTGTCTTCGGCTTCATACATTTTATGAATGGAAGAATTTATGGGATCTATATGATATATTTAATCGATATTAATGATTTTCACTGCTAAAATAGTTCTCATAAAAGCCTTTATTTGTGCATGCCCTTGCTGCTTAAATGGAGGGGTTTTTGTCTAATTGCAATATCTGAACAATCGGTTGTACAGAAGCTATATGTTATATATCTTTGATCTATATGATTTTCACTGCTTCTATAGAGCTTAGAATAGCTGACCTTCTGGCAAAAATTCAAACCTCTAGCTGCTTAAATGAAGGAGTTGTGAATCAAGATAGAATATCTGAACATTAGGCTCCCATATACATACGTTATAGTTGTTCGATCTGGCCGGTTCCGACAAATGTCGGCACCTGACTGCCAAGTTTCATTCAAATAGCTCAAAACCTGAGGGACTAAGTAGTTTGGGTTCAAACAGACGCACAGACAAACGGACATGGCTAAATCGACTTAGCTCTTCAATCTGATCATAGCAGTATACATTTTGATGGGTCTAACTCTTATCGTTCTCGTACTTACAAACATCGGGCCAAAGTTAATATACCATTTCCATGAAAGGTATAAAAATGTGGCTGTTCATATTTATTAGCTTTTTTCTTTCACTTTCTCGCACTGCAGCATAACCTTGAGAAAAAACTTAAAATTTCATCTGCATATCGAAAATTGTATAAGAAACGTTTTTAGCGGATTGAGAAGATACATACATACATACGTACCCAGGCAGAGTTATACGGCATATGCCCATGTGCATGGATTAACATAAGCCGAAGCTATAAAAATGAGCGCATAGTGATAATAAGCGACAGTCAGGCTGCACTCAAGGCCATTGCCTCGTATGAGGTGAAATCTTTGCTTGTGCTTGAGAGCATAGAAACGCTTAATTCTCTGGCAGTCCACAATCAAGTCCCACTTCTTTGGGTCCCGGGACATAAAGGTATTGATGGGAACGAGAAGGCTGATGGTTTGGCTAGAGTTGCTGCAGCAACAACACCAATAGGACCCGAGCCTTTTCTAGCACTAGGACAGCACACCATTAGGGAGGAACTCAGAAGAGAGGAGGAATTGTTGAGGGGACAATACTGGCACGGGACGACTGGACTCCGACAGTCAAAATGCCTGTTGGGAGGATACAGTCAAAAGCGCTTTAAGCAGCTAATTGTCCTATCAAAGAACAACCTGAGAATGCTTGCAGGATTTCTCACGGGCCACTGCAGACTTCGTGGCCACCTCCACCGGTTGGAGATCTGGTCCAGTGAGTTGTGTCGCTTCTGCGACTCGGCCCCAGAGACTCCTTTGCATCTGCTCCTTGAATGTGATGCCATTTCAAGAAGACGAGAAAAATGTATAGGCCTAAGGGAACTAGGAGAAAGACAGGCACGGTCGTTGACACCGATAATCATCCTTAAATTTCTTAGGATATTAGGGTTAGACGAAGTTTTGTAAATTATTAGCTCGAGGGCACAATGGACCGTTTTTGGTCGAAGTGCATACCTCTTTTGAAATCTATCTATCTATCTCTACATACGTACGTACGAGTGTGTACATACATACATATGTATGTATGTATGTGGGAAAGTTTTTGCTAGAATCTCAGATACATTTTTTTTTTAATCTACGGAAGTTTTAACCCACTTCGAACTTACACATTATTATACACAAATCAAATAACTATAAAAATTCATACTCGAAATTTATTTAAAATTTTGAAATTGTGTAATAAATAAAGAATGGTTCAGTGCGTAAAACTTTCTGCAAATAGTGAAGCTTTCTGATTCATCTTATTTACGTCGAAGTGGCGAAAATTCGAAAATTTCAAACACCCATTTGGGAATAAGCTCAGTTGACAATACGAAACTGATGAGAGAGTTGGGACACCGCAAAACTGTCATCTAAACGTTTTCCATTATGTCTTTTTCTAGGATTCTTACAAGGTCACAGACATTTTGCAGCAAAATTAAGATCCGCTGTAAGTGAGTATTTGGCAGCAAAGTATAGAAGGAAAACACACGGCTCTTGAGCCATAGAGCGATATTCGCTAATTGAAAACGTCTTGCGGTAAAAGACTACCTATGTACATATGTACATATATTCTATAAATTCGTTCATTCACTTTTGCTTTTACTAGCTCTATCACATAACCGGATATGTATGTATGTCACGTAAACTCAACTATTGTAGTCATATTAATTAAATAAGTAAAATTGAACAGTTTTAATTGCCCAGCAATGAATTCGTAATTAAATTGCATAATTCACACAAAAACCGCAAAAATTCAGCTATTAAAATCAGTCACACGCCACAATTGAACATTGATTGATGGTACACATACACACATACATATGTACACACACACAGATGCACACACTCGCATATTTACTTGAGTGCTTGTGTATGTGCTACGCAAAGCAAGCAATAACCACAAAATGGCAAACAATAATTAATATTTAGCTAATAAAATATTGTGCAAACTTTGTAATAAAAATGTGAGTATTGCAATAAAGTCATACTACATATTTGTTGCGTGTAGACAAAAGAAATTCAGAAATAAAAATTATTTAAGGTCACGCCTGCGGTGCTTCAATAATTTATTTTCGTTTTTAAATAATAATTGTGCTATGAAATGTACAGCGGCACGTCCCCCGGCGACAGAAATATTAAAAAAAAAAAAAAACAATACTACCCGCAGAAACAACAAATGACAAGCCAGAAAATCGTAAATGATTGTGTACAAAAGTGTTGATAGCAACTAGTACATACATACATATGTATGTGCTCACATTTATGTATGTATGTATATACCCAGTAAACATTTTGTTAAGCGTTTTGCAAACCAAGCTTAAGATAACCTTGCATGAAAGAGGTACTGCAAGCGTCGTAAACAACGCTTTTGCGAGTGTCGTTCACATTTTGCTAGGCAATGCAATCGTTATCTAAGTGATGACGGTGACCGACCAAATTACTGTTATTTTTTACCGCAAGCAAGCAATAAATTTGTATAACTCACTCTTGTTGTGATTGCTGAAAAGTGAACAAGTAAAAAACAGTGAAAAAGTAAGTGCGTTTTTTAATGAATAGGAACGTAAGGGAATTAGCGATTGGAAGAAAGCGGTATAGCGTAATAACTCCACCATTTTACAAAGTAAACCATTTAGCACCGTTGACGAATTTTTTCGGTTTGAGAAAGCTACTCAGGAAGATATACATGGATCCAAATTTCCTTGCTGGTAAGAATTTAAATTTAACGGTATCAATACGAAGTGCATTGTATATATGAATGTCGTTTTTATTTATTTTTTTTTCAGAAAACAGACCTTACACGATTGTCAACATTAAGTTCAAGGAAATTTGTTACAAAATCGTGGCAAACACTTACATATGCATGATCCAGTCGCAGAACGCTTTTCGTGGAGAGGTACTGTGGACAAGAAGTGCATTCGAGCCTTTACTGTCACAACTGCCATTCGTCGTAAGTAATAATGTTTTCATTCATTTTATAGTCAACTATTTAAAGTCATATTTAAATTATTTTTGCTGAAACTTTCACTTGCGTAAATGGAGGCAAAGAAGACGAATATGTGTTTGCTCCAAAATCTTTTTTTCAATATGCGAAAAATCGCATTAAAATCAAAACATCAAAACCGAGTACAATATAAAATAACAATGGTTAAATAACCTTAAGTGCCTTTCCTTTAAATTTAAGCTTATCAGATATTAAATTATTTGTTTACATGTATTCCTATTAAAAGCAAGAATTGAAAAACACGTACTTAATTTAATTTTTAATTTTTGTGTATTATTACTAAAAAAAACCTACAGAACACTCACAAAATAAATGTTTAAAACGCTTACACATTTGCGGAACGCGTTTTTACTTGTCTTAAAAAACATGTTTTGCAATCGTCTTTTTAAAACTTATAAATGGGGGCGCGTTTCGATTATAAAGCGCTTACTTTGATGCTTTTTATAAAAGTCATAGCAGAGTTTTACAAGCGTTTTGGTTATATTTAAACGCTTATAAAACGTGTACTTTTATATAAAATTGTTTACTGGGTAAGTACATTTCTACGTACACATGTGTGTGTGTCTTATGAAGTCGTGTGACAGCCGCGTCGAGACAACAACGACCCTTGTCGCGATCCCAACCGCTGTGACGTCACATGGGACGCCAAAAAAAAAACAAAAAAATACGAAACTTCCAATCATTGAGCAACAAAGTAATTACATAAAAAAAAACAAGCACAGCACAGACCAATCAGTAACTACAACACAAGAGCAAACAAATGAAATAAAAAAAGAGCATTTAAAAAAAAATTAACTCACGAAAAACATATTGGAAGTGCGTTAAAAATTTAGGCATAGACTTCAATTAAGGAATGTTTGTTGGATAGCAACACTGCACGTACGTTATAAGTGTTTGCGAAGTAAATGGCGGAATAGTAGTAGCACGAAAAATAAAGTAAATGAAAAATTTGTGCCATTCACGTGCCAAACGAGGACGCATCACTCATTCCAATGACGTGCGGATGCACATAACTAAGTATAAGTTTATGTGTGTGAAAAGTTGACTAAAATTACCTATCACAACTTAGTAGCAACAACTTAGTAGTTATTATGTAACTATATTCATTAGGATTATGACTTCTAATCTTTTTTTTTGGAAAAATGTAATTAATGAACTTTTCAGGGAATGATCATAATTTAAGATAATTAAAATTATTTTTTAAGTTGATTAATAAAGTAATAAATGCTTCTTAACAAAATGAAAGTTGCATGCATTCATATAGAGAACGGTAACGTCTTAAAAATTAGTCAAACTTATTACCAAAAAATAAAATTGTTGAGACTTTTTCAGTCTCATTGATGCCTTTATATTGGACAACAATCAAAGCACCTTCTAAAGCATATTTAATTATTTCAAGCTAAAAATTATCTAACTATTTGTCTTCCGAACTATGGATGTTTTGATATAAAAACCAACTTTTAAGGCTTTAAATTCTAAGAAAATAAATTGAGCATGAAATGTTGCTTAATACTAAAAATTAAATAAATTCCACCAACCTTTTCAATAGTAAATTTAATAGTCAATAATGAGTACATTGTTAATTCTTTATGCAAAGAAACTTGAAGTTAACGCGTTGTTACTTTCTAATGTATTCAAAGCTGTGTTGCGCATAATTTAGTTCTTCAACAATAAATGCCTGTTTAAGCAACATTTAGTAGGTAAATAAAAGAATTTGAGCTACATACTCAAAAGCTTTGAGGTTTTACATACCACTTTCCTTGAAATGGTCGCGTTAACATAAAGTAATAACTGGCATTAAGTTTTTTTTTTATATGCTGAGTAAGCGGTGTACTATTAATAAACCAGTACAAAGCTAAAAGGGGAATTGATTGTAAATATTTATCATGCCTTAAATAAAGTGGGAAACTCACCTCAGCTTAGTAAACGATTTAAACGTATTTTAAGCTGATTTGGATTTTCTATCTTTATTATATATGTCAATATTAGACGCGTGTGAACTACTCCTTTTGGTTTAGAAAAATATTAACGAACCTATGCTTGTGAGCTGAATTTAACCGTGCACGGCAAATATGCGTAGAAGTGAAACATACAAGCAATGGAGGCATTTCTCTTTCGATTTACTATGGAAGTGCTCCCTTTAAAAATGAACATATATTTATGTAAATAAAATATATAAAAGTGCAGAATTATAAATAAATAATATATAAAAAATAGTCTGATTCCATTGCAGTGTTGTACGTATATGTTGATTGTTCAGAATAAAACTCCGAACCATCTCTATAATTCCTATTGACTTATCAACTGAATAGCCAATATGATCGCGAGTAAATTGTATAAGTAATTTTGATACAAAAAGCCAAGAAATGTGACTCTTTAAATGCCGTGGCAATCTTTAGACATTTAAAAAATTACACGCACTAAAATTAAATGTGGCAAATAACTGCTTACTCAAAATTCTAAATATTAAGTGTCAAATTTAAGCTACAATATCATTAATGAAAACAAACAAGTATGAATCTCCGCGGCAAAGAAAAAGTGCTTAAGAAAGTCTTTGTTGTTTTGAAAAATTTCCATGTACATACTGCATACAAGTTTATGCCTTTGGAATTGAACTCTCTAAATATTACAAAAAATTTTCTCCGAATAGAAGCATAAAATTATAAAGTAATCTTGAGTTAGAAGGCAACACCATGAGTTAAGAGTAAAAGCAAATTTTAATTTCTCAAAATTATCTACTGTTACACTGAATCTACTTAAATATGTGTTTACATACTTGTATTTCAAAATAAAATGTGAAAAATGGAAATAGTTTCCTATTTGCTGGTATTTTTTTCAATATATAAACGGAACATAGTTTTTCAATCTGCATAAATCGATTTACCCAAATTTTCTTTTCACCAGAGAAATGCTAAATACTCGTACATCTTCAGCTAGAGTGGTAAATATAATAATAAAAAAATTAAAACACAAAAAAATGAATACATTCTGAACGTTTTAACACGTAAGAATCACAACAATTTAGAACGCTGCTTAAACAGAAGCAGTAAAGGCAAAAGCAAACATACAAAAAAAGAAACAAAACTAATTTTAAACCAAGTGTTTAATGCAAAATAAAGCAAAGTGCAGCGAGACAAAATAAAATAAAATGAAGCGTTTCGATTTACTTTTTTTTTGTATGCTTTGAAACACAAAACTGAATGTAAAGTGGAAAAATGAGCGCATTGTGCAAAAAAGCAATTGCGAAAGCGCTGACAAGAAAGAGTACGACAAACACAACTTTACAGGGAATACAAAAAAAAATAAAAATAAAAAACAAAATACATACAGTTCAATGTAAATATGTATGTATGTATGTATGTACATATGTATTTGTAAGGCAAAAGCAATAATAAAATGAAGTGCGAATTAAAGTCAGGAAAAATTTAAGAATAAAGAAATTGTGAGGTGAAAACATGAAAACTTGTAAAGAAATAAATAAAATAAATTAAATAAAAAAAGCAGATCAAAAGCGCAAATGACCTCAAGTGGCATAGAACAAACATGACGATATGAACGTGAGAATGAGAATCAGAAAATTTTGCTTGAGAAGTGTAAGATACTATAGCAAAATAGACTACGCAACGAATTGGCTGCGAATTCAGCTGATG
The DNA here is from genome assembly GCA_963971545.1 of Philophylla caesio. Lineage (NCBI taxonomy): Eukaryota > Metazoa > Arthropoda > Insecta > Diptera > Tephritidae > Philophylla > Philophylla caesio. The sequence continues at coordinate 93,062,821 of OZ020606.1, read as the reverse complement.
CGTTCGCAATCGAAAGTAGTCGCAAGGAAAATCGCCTACGTTCATGCCTTTTATAAATTCTTTTAAAATTTTTTATTTTTAATATACTCGTACATATGTAAATGTGAGATCGTCAATGGATCGACTATTTGGATTATTAACTTTTTCCTTTAAGATAATTATAATTAGATTTTTCTTAGGTGAATTACAATCTGCAAAAATAGCAATTTCTGGATTATGCCATCTCCAGTCACATTTTTCGTTATCAGAAATAATAAAACTCTCTCAGTAGAGGCAGATTATGATTAAAAACAACCTTTTTTTTCGAAAATCAAAATATTAAGAATTGCAAAGGAAATGTAGAAGGAATAGTTTGGAAAAACTGGTAAAAGGTAGGAAAATCAAATTGTAACAACCACCACACATTTTTCCAGCGTAAAATTAAATATAAACCATTTACCATTAAAACGATATTGCAAAAACAATAATGGGCAACAGTAAAGAACAAAGCTTCTAAATCCTCATGTACGAGTATGCACATCTTCTGGTCAATTGTTTGAGCTGATTATATCTGCAAAATATGCAATGTGTACATAGTAAGGTCCAAAAGTTTCTGAGCTCTGCGAAGTTGGCTCCATTAACTGCGAATTAAAAAATTTCGTTTGTGTACCTTTTGTTTAAAAATTAATAAAAAATAGCAAAATGTGTAAAACAAAAATAATAATTCGGCGACTTTTGTTTTAAATCTTTTTTTGAACTTTTTTTGCAAAATTATTTGAAACATTTTCTTATTAGAAAACAAAATTTACACTTTTTTATATTTAATTGTTTGTCTTGTTTGCCCCAATAATTTTCGTTTGCCTACGCTATCTTAAAAAGATTTTCAAAATCCATTTTTTTATTAAAATACAAATGGTTCAAATTTGCAATAAGGCAGTTAGGGAAGAAAACAAATGTATGAATTGCCAGTTATAACTGAAATTTCGAAAGCAAAGATATTTTAAATTATACAAGTACATGCAGACATTTGCTATCGAGTTGTTATTCAAGAAAAACGTCGAGGAAAGCTTTATGACCAGGGCAGAAAAAATTTGCCAAAAATAGCACTAAAATTGCAGGTCTCAATAACCACCACAATTCCCTATAAAAAACAATCAAGAGAAGCTTAAGCCAAAATTTTTTGAGTAGGTAGTTTTCTAAAATATACGTTTGAACAAAAAGTTAACTGGCCGGTACATAAAATCAATTTAAAATTATTTATCCACCAAAATAAAATTTCTACTGGAATCAAGGTATTCGTGATCGAAGAGCTATTTATTTCGAATCGAAAAAACTGACAATTTTTATTCACGTGATGTCAAATGTAAATTTCGAGTTTCTGGCTATTTTAGAAGATTCTAGAAATATTCGTGAAGAAATTATTGGAATTCGTTTTGTATTTCATTTTATACATATGTAGGTTACGCCAGAAACTTTTGGACCTTACTACAAGCATACACATGTATGTTATATGTATGTATGTATATATATGAGTAGATATGTAAGTATGAATTTATGCACCACTCTGGGTTTATTTTAATTCGGGCGCTGAAATTGCACAGATTACGCACGGATCCATTTAAAAGTCCCATGATTGCCGTCAGCTGCACAGTATATCAACAAATTATAACTGTAGTAAAAAATTAAAAAAGCAACAACATATACATATGTATGTATATAAATATGTGAAATGACGTCCACTACGTCAAATATGATTGAGTGTACAATTGGCAAGCGACTCGACTTGGCGGATAGTGGGTGTGCATCACAAACGGCGTTGAGAATTTTAAATGTAAAATTGTACTCCTTTTCATTTAAAAACAATATATGTACATATGTTATTTGTGTACACATAAACAACATAACTGATTACAGGAATTTTTCTGAACTATTAAATTATTTAATCGAATCCAAATTATTAATTTGATCGCAGGGTTGGTAATCAATATAAGTTTTGTTTGTAAACGTAGAAACTACAAAAATTTGTAGTCATTTATATTTTAGTTTAAAAAAAATACGAAAAACAGCTTTAAATTCGAAAAAACTAAAAAAAATATTTCTAAAGCGCAAGCGCTGACCTTTCTAAGGCCATATTAAAATTGAAAATCGGTTAAAAAATGGCTTTGTTAAAAATGTTAAAGTACTTAAAAACACGAAAAATCACTTTTTAAGCAATAACAAAATATTTTTTTTAAATTTTTATTATAAAAACTCAGAAAAATTAAATTAAAATAGTTTATGGTTAAATATCTAAAAACAACTAATTGTGTGTAATAAAAACTCTTAAGCGCCGTGATCTTTTTTGGGGGTTTTGGAGGGGTTTAAAAATTTTGAACTCAACCTCTCAATAATTTTGTCTTAAAGTAAAAGCAGTACGCGCTTATGTTTTCGATACCAAACAATTCTTGGGAATGAGATAATTAAAAAACCGAATTTTTTTAGACCACCCTAATGTACATACACATGTGTACTCCGCTTTATTAAGCCTTTGTAAGCATTTCGCTCTCAAACTGTGCGACGCACGCCAGGGATGATTACAGCTGTTTAGTGTGTTTAGTAAGTATTTCCCCGTTATTGCATTAACCTGATTTCAGATGTTTTTTTTTTATTATTTTTTACGCTTCTATTGGGTAATTGCATATGCACATACATACATTATACTCGAGCAAACTTACAAAACTGCATTATTTGTTACTCAAATCATATGTATGACCCGACCCCTTCATGACTGAATGTGTATTGCTTAAGTCGTAGAATGTGCACTTAGTCAAAAAGGCGTTCGGCAAATTGTATGTGACTTGTTGGCTTGTGACGAATGGGCTGTCAACCACGTAAATGAACTCGATTGGTATATTTTTAGTTCCATGCAGTTTTATGAATGAATTTTCAGTAATGAAGAATTACTGCAGCAACTTAATTAAGTTAAATTGCGATAATAAATTTTAGTTATAACATTTTGTTTGAGACCCACTTTTGAGGTCTCTTCTATCGAGAAACGGTTTAAAGGGTTAAGTTATGTTAGCTTAAGTTTGACTAATCGTCAGAACTTCTTCTTCTCTTGAAAAAGTATTGTGCGTGCGACGAAGATTCGCGTTGTTGTCCAAGCACACAGATAGGTTTGTCCATTAAACTGCCTGAAGATAGCTTTATGGAGACAAAGACGAAGGACGAAGGTGTGGGTGGGAAATGGATTATCGATACCTCGGTAAACATTCCAGACCCTTTGTTAGACGTTAGCAGCTTGAGCAAGAGCAACGGGGTGTAACTAGTCCATTCTTAGTACGAGTACAACACCTAAGCTTAAACAACAGCTTGCTCAATATAATCTGTGGTAAAGAACATTCCGCAACATCTTGTCAAGTATTAAGCATTCGTAGATTGTGAATTGCGAATTAATACTGCTTTCCAACAGCTCTTAACGACGCGGAATCTTAGCGCGCTTAAACATATGTATATACAATTCCACATACTCACAAACACTCAAAGCGATTGGGATATTTTGGCTTTTCGGCGGTCAAAAGTCAATTCAGTGCGGTCGTCTTTCTTTCTAAACCTTCTCACAACATTCTTGACGTCATTCTGAAGTACTGAAGTTAGGAAGTACTTAACGTTGGAATGTACAGATTGAGCGGGCGAGAGTAGAGGAGTGGCAGGAGGAGGAAGTACTCGTAGTATACTTACCTTTTTTTAATAAATGCAACTTTGGTATTCTTGCGTATTTGCTAACAATGAAATAAGTAAATATTTAGCGAAGTAAGGTTGTTTTTAAAGTGAAGAAATGTGGTTAAAAAGTTATTATCAGACATAGCATGGATTTTGTAGGATCTGTGTAGATATATATGTACGTTGGCATATATTTTATCTATTAACCAAGTGCTTCCTTCCTAAATAGTGCATGTTTCAATTAATATTTAAAAATAATTCAGTCAGTTAAAAGCTCTCAGCTTTATTGTATAAATATATCAGTGAGAAGAATCAATAATTCAGGATCTGATTTCTATAGTCGTTACAGAGTTTAAGAATTCAGCGCTGTGCTTTTCTTGCGCTTAAATTGAATGGGAAAGTAATAGTAATATAAACTGTCAAGATTTGTCAATATATAGAGATCTTTAAACTTAGAAACACAGTGCGTATTTATACTTTTAGACTTGTACGTTCTTGAAAATCGTTTCGAAAAATGCTTTTAGTTGTATTACTATATAAGTAACAAGATTATATTTTTGCACTACTCACCTTCTTTATTAGATGTTACAAACTTTTTAGACGATAAATTCGAGTACTTGCACATGCACACAAATTAATACGAAATCTTTGAGACGATATTCGTAGAAATTTATTTTCAATTTAATTGATTTAAATGGTTGACATTTTTTTTTCCTTGATTAATTTTTTATAAAATATTTTGAAAATATTTCTAATATTTCAAATAACTCTTTAAATGCACAAATTATTTGCACATTTTTTAATTTTTAACAATTTATAGACACATATTTTTTGAATAATTATCTTAATTGTGTTGATATTTTTCTGATATATTGATTTTGATTAACACCCGGTTTTTGTTTAGGAATTTTGTTACACAAAGCAACTTTTGTGCTTAAATTTTAAATAATTAATTTCACTTTGCAAATTATTAGAACAGAATAATTGAAGCGGTTTTAACCTTTTAGTTTGTATACACCTTTTTTAAACTCTAATTTATTCTTACATTTAAAAATTAAAAAAAAATTTTTTTCATGTTATGAAAATAATTCTCTAACATTTGTTTTCACATTCAATTATTATGTTTGAATATTTTTGATGAGTTAAAAAATTTTCAGTGGAGATTTGTTGACTTTTCATTGACTTTTATAATAATTTTTTAATTTACTTGTTATTAGCAATTTCGACATTTTTTAATCTCCAATCAATTTGTTTTGAATTAATTGAAATGCGTTATAACTATTAATATACTCGAATTGTAACATTTATGATGAATTTTGTACGATGTAATATATACTTTAGTTTCGGCAACTCTTTGACTTTTATTATATTTTCATAATCGTTTAGCTGAAATTTGTAAAAATATTTTTGATTATTTTCATTTCTAAGTTTAGCGCAAGGCATATTTAATAGGAAGCAGCAATAAAAAAATGTTAACTACAAAATAAAAAGCCCTGTTTAGTTTGTTTTTGCTATGACAATTCAAAGTAAAATAGAAAAAATCGAATTATTTTTATAAAAGAAATCTAATTATTTCTATTTTGTTGCTGCTACCTGTCTGAGCCGAGCCGCAGCGTTGTATTCAAAAGCGTAAATGTTTTTCTTGACTCATTATTTTTTTTCGTTTATTTTTTTATAAAAAAAGTTCATAATTTAATAGAAATCAGGTAGATCCCAGTTATAAGTTTTTTGCAAAACTTACAAAATTTCATAAAAATATTGTATTTACAAGTGAAAGTTTAAAATGCAAAAAATATTCGGGTTTCTTGGGTTTTCTATTTACATGCATATAAAAATTTGATATATTTTAATATAAAGAATTAAATTCAACAAAAAATCCAAACATTTTCATTTCTTTATGAAACTTCTGATTTTCACGGTTTTTTGTTTTTTTTTTATATTTTTAATTTAATTAATATTTGATTTATTCATTGTCTCTACTATTTTCAAATAACTCCACGAACTTGCATATTTGTGCACCAATCGCAATTTATGTATATTTTAGAATTCTCTGTTTAATATGTCGTAATTTTGTACTGCAGTACATTTTTTTTTATTTAATCTTTTTATATTACTAAATAATAACACACAATTTATAAATCCAATCGGCTGTGTTCAACGGCCGGAATTTCACTTTGAGTATCAATTTGTGTGTTTCATTTTCACCTGTTGATTTTATTTTATTTTTATTTTTTCATTTGTTCTCTAGTGTGAGCACTTGTTATTCACATACCCACATATGTATATTCGTACATATACATATATACATACATATGAATGTATGTACACACAATTAGATATGAATACCTTCAATTGGAAAGTTTTGTTTATATTTGAGTTACATAAATGCAATTTAATTAATTAATATGAACATATTTTTTTATTTGTTTTGTGGTGTATTAACATACATGCGTTTGCATGTGTATAAAAATATATTTCTGTATGTAAGTTGATATAAATATTTTTTTTTTTTTTAATAAACAGCAGCTTTTAAGATATTCCGGCCTCCATTTTGCAGCACCACAATACACAAACTTGAATCGGTCGTTTCGCTTTTGGACAGCATTTCAATTAGAAAATTTTTTTTCTTACTCGAAACAATTAAACTCACAAATTAATTTTTTGCACTTGAACAATTATTGCACATCAAATCACGAGTGCGAGAGGCCGGCGCACAGATTCACAATGCCGCCGCAGAAATAGAACGAGGTAGAGAGAGAATGCGAGAGCGCACTCAAATTCGCTGTGGCTAGCTAGCAAGCAACTAGTTTATAAAAAACGCGCAAAGTATCTCAAAATGTAGACAAATCATTTTTTAGAGGCAGATTTTCACCAAATGTAAAACATATGAATGTGTATCGGTTTATTCATTCAGACTTGATTTATTTATTTTTTGGTTTTCAGAGATTTTTTATTTAGATATTTGGATTGTTGCTTGTTGAAATTTTCGCCGATTTGGCTTTTACAGTGTCTCGAAATATTGCAGGCGTGTAAATAACAACAAGTAGCTCTCAACGACCGTGTTTTATTTAAACAAAAAGAAGACACATTTTATTTCACATACATTTTTCCTACAGCTCTACGGCAATTCGACCGCGACAACGCTTGCGAGTTATTCAACTCAAACGCTTTAACTCGTCGCTCAGCTGTGCTGGCCTTATGTGTCGCTGCCACCAACCAAGAAACTCAAAAGACGACAGAGCAAAAAAAAAACATGTCAAAGCAAATAAACACAAAACAAAAATAAAATTAAAAATAAATAAAAATCTTTGCATATGCAACTGTGTTTATGTGTGAGTATGTTTGTATGTGAATTAAAAAAAAAACAAGAAAAAATTAAATAAGCATTGGCAGATACAAGCATGGCAAGCGCGACAACAATAACAAAATAAACAGCCGCGCGGCAACAACAACAACAACAACGACAATTACTTGTAACCTAAATACAAACATAAGCCGCATGATTTGTGCTCTTTACAATAACAGTACCAACAACAATGGTGACTATTACAACGACGAACACATCAACGACACAGAACAACTCCGCTCCATTAGCGGTGCAATCAGTGTTTGGAATTCTACTACTTTCGTAGTAGATCTACCAATAATTTGTTAAATTTTTGGTTTCTACCACTTTGCCGCCGGTAAATCTTATATCTTTGATTATTTTTGTCAGTATGCATACAAAATAATTTTTAATTCTCGAATTTGTGAATTGGCCACAGGAATATAGCTGTTATGTACAAGAAATACATATTTTTAAATGTCACGTAATTTAGTGTTTTTTTTTTGAAAGTTTTAAGAAAACATAATATTTTACTGAAACAGATTCTGCAGAAGTCAAGTTTTTATCAAAACCATTTTTTTTTTGCTTATTCTTGTTACAATTTACATGAGTACAATGTCAAATAACGGTTAAAAGGATTTGTAAGCTATCAAGCAAATTCTTTTATGCAATGTTTACTTATCTGCTCTCGTGAGCGACGGGAAGATGGAAAGGTACACTGTAGTCAATCCCGTTGCCTCAAATCTATATTGATGCGCCGAAATAACGATAGTACAGCACGGGAATTCGGCGATTTTTACTCTTTTAAGAAAAAGTCAGTTTCAAGAATCCGAATGAAAGTGAAATTGAAAACCAAGATTATTATATCGAGTGCCTTCGACATGAGAAACAAGAGATACAGAACACCAAAATTGACACTCAAAATGAAATAGAATCGTTTGCAATCACGTAATGCAATTTACTTAAAAAAGGGGTTAAAATATGCAACGAAGCGCCAGGGGACCAAATGCTGAAAGGCATATTTTCATGTAGCGTTACTAAGCGAAAGGTAGAGGCATCGGTGCAGTTATACATATGACGAGAAAATTTCAAATCTACCACTTTTTACATAGTCCTACCATTTAAGAAAATTGTAAGACCCGCATACTGGTCACGATGCACCGGCAATAAGCTCCAATATGGTATTGGTGTTGCTTGCGCCGCTGCAGCGCTTCGGAGACGAAAACAGTATGACGTGTGCGCCGAGCGCTTGTTAGTTTTGTTACAAAACTGCTGCAACAATGAGCGCGACGCTTTGGAACACATGAAGCGACATCAGCACGCTCAGGTATGTAAAGGTGGCGGTGAACAGCATTACACGGCTACGAAATGACATATATGCATACTTTTACATGAACACATGTACATACAAACACCGTTTATAACACTGACTATTTAGGCTAGGCGGCTTTGTCTTCATACATAGATACACAAGTGCAGAAACGTGATTTCGTGTTTTGGCGTACACATCGGGACCTGGTAGCTCAAAACATTGGCTGAGGGGAGACGTTGAAGACGACAGGCAATCATTGAATATACCCTATAGTAACATCGGTAACTAATTACCATTTTAACTGGTGATTTCACTCATGAAAGATAGCATTACTGGTAGCCTGATAAGTCTCGTGGATTCACTGACTACTTATTGGTGCGTCGTATGAAACGGTTATTAGTAGCTAGTGAATAGTGTGATTTGGTTGATTGTTACTGCCAATGACACGCTTGTGAGACTTTAGTAAACAGATAAGATTACCATTCAGCAGAGAAACTCATTAGTCCTTCATACATCAGCCATACCTGCGGGTAAGTTTTTATGGTACTCATTAAAAAAAGTAGCAAAAGTATACAATTGGCTATATCAACATTTGGCCACAGAAGCAATTTGGTTTGGGTAGGGTAAATTTTGGTTACACTTCAACAGAACAGCATAACGATAATCATCATTGAAATTAAGGCCGAAAATAATCGAAACATCGATAATGGAAATGATTTCGGTCATAATATCTACATATGTACATACATATGTTTGAGGGAAAATAAAAACCTTGCATATGTAGATAGATTGGAAACCTAAATCGAAGCCACAAACATCGATAGCCACACAACTTTCCGGTCCCACGTATATTTATATCGATCTTACTATTATAAGTCGATTTCTTAACTTCCTGTTAAAATTGATTTCTTTTTTAAATCAATATTCGTTTTCTCAAACGTTCGTTAAATGCGTTCGCAAATTTAAAAAGGAGTCAAACTAAAAGTTGAAATAAATATACCCCTAAACCAATGCTTACCTTAACTGGCATTCAAACAAACGGCTCTTAAAGTGCAATAAGGTCGTACTTTTTCTATGTACCCTATGTGGGGTATTATTTTTTTGGTATTCGGTTACTACTCTTTGGTAACTGAGTAGAATGCGATAAATGAATAGGCGCAGATTTTGTTATATTTAGTTAATCATATCGTGTAAGAAGCTTCAAGATATGCCTATCAGCATTTTGCAGGGCAGCTCAGTGCTCTGAGCGGAGAGTTTCATTAGAAAGAAAGTATAAAGGAATTATTAAAATGGAAGAAAATTTTAAAAATTTAAACAGCCATTAAATTTGAAAAAAACATACTTAGTTAGCAAAAGTTGATTATAGTTTTAAACACAATTTAAAAATATTCAACAAACTTTCATAAACAAATTTTTTTAGAGTATGCAGTTTTTTTACCTTGCTATTTTATTACTATAAAGTGCAATTTTGAGATTACTGTGAATTTCATCTCAAAAACGAAATTTTCGAGTTTCCTTCATAGAAAAATCAACGCAACTGGAGTGGAAAAATTTTAAAACCAAACCTTAGATTTTTGTTACAAAATTGCGATGGCGATTTCACTTTCTGAACTTCCGAACACAAAAGTTGAAAATTTTTTCTTTATACATTTTTTTGCTCACTTGAAACAACAAGTTGTGTCTATATGGTTTGACCACTAATACATATACATACATATGTACATACATATGTTTCAAGTATTTAGTCAACTTTTCCAAATTAGGCCCAAAGAACAGCACATCGTTTTGCACTCAGTTTTAAAAACGATAAATTTTTAAGTTACTAATAAATTTGAAAAAAAAATCTGATATGCGTAGAAACACATTCCTAATTTGGTTCCTCGTTTTTATTTTAAAACTTAAGTTTTTACTTTTTCAACAATATTTCTGTTAATCGCTGCTGGAGATATTCTCAAGATGATGATTTGAACTTTGAATCATTAAACTATCAAACTGTAAGTAATTGAAAAACCAGCGTGCTTTGCATCTCCTAGATCGGTAGAAATTCAATAAAAGAAGACAATTTTACTTTTTCTCAGTTAAGATATCCAGTCAACTCTAGCTTTTCAAAGCAGCATTACCGCAATTGTCGTTACTCTACTCAAAAACTTAATTTTCTCCCTTTTTCTTCATTTATTATTGTTTGTCTCCCTTCTCAGCGATTGCAGTTACACTCTTGTAACTCGCCGATAAGTACGTGTTAACTACAAAGACAACAAGATTATCGCTGAGAAAGGGAGTGCAGCTATTGGACCGCTAATAACGCTTACTCTACTCCCACCAGAGCGTGAAAAATTAGTAGTCAAACGTTTAAAGTAATGGACGTGGTTCCAGCCAGCTGCCGCCGCTGCTGCTTCAGCGATTGCGATACTTTTGCATTTGCAACCTATGCCATCTCATCCCCGCCCCTCTCCATCCCTTTCCCCTTGACGTTCACAGTCACCTAGCAGAGAATACTCAAATGCCGCAGTTGCTTCATTTGGCACACGCTAAGCAAACGTTAGTTGTTTTTTAAAGTTGTTTATTGGGGTATCTTTAGATTTTGTTGGCCGCCTGCCTGCTTGTCTGCCAACTAGTTAGTCAGCTTGTTTGTTGTACCTTTGTGTGACAGTTGCGCGTCAAGCAAAGTAACTTTGTCTTTGCGTATAGGGTCGTCGTTCTTGCTTGCTAGCTTTATACATACATATTTGTATGTATGTATGTATGTATGTATATTAATTTGTAGATATGTATATTTGTATTTATGTATGAATATCTGCCAGCGAACTTCACTAAAATACACTTAACTTCACTTTATTTAGCTTGGTTTCGTGTGTGCGTTCTCGAGCTAAACGCGCGCGCGAATCAGCTCTCGAAGCTTTCGAAATTATTATAAAATTCTTATCTACCGCCACGAAACGTGTATCTTTTAATTCTGTCAGAACACTACTGAATCTAAAGTGTACGGAAAATTCGCACACAACCACCGCTGGAGCTCGTTGCCAACAGCCATTCGTCGTATTTACATGCAGCTGCTAGCTGCCAAATGCTCTGCGTGACGCTCTTCTTTGTCGACGTCGGTGTCGGCGTCGACTTCGACTTTTGGGTTGCTGGTGGATACCGAGCGTCGTTCGATAGGAACAGTGTTGCCAGATTGTAAGACCAAAAATATGAATTTTAACGCGAAGAAGATTAAAAAATTACCAAACATCGAAAAAATGTCGATAATAGCTCAAAAATATTTCAATTAAATTAAAACATACTTAAATAATACAAATTTCAAGGGTGTACTGGCGTAGGAAGTCAAATTTGCAAATTGGCAAGGAGCTTTTTTTTGGAAAGCGAGGTTATCGATTTTTGAAGGTTCCTTTTTTCATATTTAAAGTGTACTGAAAAATAATATTTTTATTATGAAATATAAAAAACTCATCTCACTATCTTAATGCGGAAAAGTGCTTGGTCCACTTTTCTTTAAATTTATTTAAAAATGGTAAACACAACTTAATTCCAAAAATTAATTAATTAATTTTCATTAATTATCTTTTTTTACTCTCAACACAAACAAGAAACTTATGTTAAGTTCAAAGGCGCTAACAAAAAAAAATATATGTCAAATATTTTTAAGAAAAAATACGTAAAAGCTATACTGACAATTTCTACAAATATGAACAACAAAGTTTTATTTTCTATAATTTCCATTATTTTTGAGATAATACATAAATAGTTTATTTTCCCATACAAACCATATAAGCCCAAGATTCGAATTTTATAACATTGTATCGCTAATTTTGAAAAAAGTTTTGTGATTTTGCTGTATTTGCTTCCACTTAACTTTTTAATTATACTTAAATACAATAGGCTATAAAATTGCACACACATGTAAAACTCAAAAAATTTTCGAAGCGTTGGTTTTTTAGGTTTTTGTTAGTGAAGGAATTAATTTTATTTGAAAAATAATGAAAAATTAAAATTTGGAAAATATACAGTAGCAACATATGTACATACATTTTTCACGTATTTACAATTTAATTTCAACCATTAGGCATCGATTTTGGTGATTGAAAATACTGATATTTACTTCCTAAAACAGAGTTCCCGATTAAGTATACTATGAAGAAAATTAGTTGCGTATTACAAAGCAAAGGCCATAAAACATTAAAAACAAATTTGTTTACTTTGTTAAAACTCCAACTTAAATAGATTACTCTCTTGCAGCTTTCATCCATAAAAATACAAAAATTACGTCAATACGTTTTAGTGACAAAGCTTTATAAATTCTTTTGGGGTTTTTCCAGTTTCAATGGTGTAACATAACAAATAAAGTCTGGCAAGATATGTTTCTCATGATTTCACCACTACACTCTCACCTTACAGCTGGCGAATGCTCGCCCACAACCAACAACTGTTCAACCAACACTTCTGTATTTATGTGCGTATTTATGTTTTTTGCTGCCGGTATCTCGACTCTCACTGGCCTTTTGCGCGCTGCCTCTAACTCAGCCTCCACCACGGCTGCTGTCGGTTCCTTGCTGCTCAGCTGCAGCTTGTTGCTTTTAAATAGGTGTGTGACGCTGGCGTTAATATAAAGATAAAGTGTGTGTGTGCCAAAGCACCAATCCACCCAACTTTAGTTCTTTTCTCTCTCTCAGGCGTCACAGCGCCGCGAAATTTGCGACTTGGGGGCAAATGTTGATGAGCATGAAAGTTTGGCAACATGTGGTTAAGAAGATGGTGATTCCAAATGTTCTTAAATATTCAAGTTATTTTGAGGAAACAAGGCTTTTAATACGAGGCCTCCTTCATTTCAAAACACATATGTATGTATAAAGCATACCGGCAAACTTGGTCCCGCCCATATTTAGCTATTAATCGGCTTCACATATGCATAACTTTTCATCACCGACACAGAGCCTTTGACAACCTATGTTTTTATATTTCATAGAACTTTAGTATAAAGTTATTAAATTCGACTTTTTAAAAAGTTGTCAAACTTCTTCATAATAATAAAGCACTGAAACTTCTTCTGCCAAAAAGAACCGTCTAACAGCCGTAATTAAATATTTCCCATATTTTAATATAATATAATTAAATTAGATTTTTGGCAACCCGCTTCAAAATCTAGCTATGTATATACTTGCACCTTACGTAGGCGAAACATCTGACTTAGTTATTTTAATGTTTCTTTTAAAAGATTTAAATATTTGATGTATTTTGGAAAATCGTTCCAAAATACATCAACTTTCAACCTTGTCGGAGTAAAAAAACAACAAAAAAATTTAAACATTTCAAAAATGTGTCAACCTTCTACAAAAAATAAATATCAGCGTTCTTCTCGCCGAGACAAACCGTTCAGTACTTATATTTTCATACAGCATGCGTGTAATTAAATTGAATACAAAATTTTAAACCGATGGCAACGCTCTTCAAAATATGTTTAGCTATGTAGTTTCCCTTCGCTGCTGAACTTTTTGACATCCATACTAGTATTTCATAAAACTTTAGTTTACTTTAAACTGTTTTTGTACTTTACATTTCTTTAACAGTTGTGTTTTTGAAATGCTTCTTTTTTAGCGGCCTTGTCATAGAAAATTCCCCTTATCCTTTTAAGTTTGCGAAATTTAACCGAGTTAAAAGCTACAAATATAATTCTGAATTAGCCCGATAAGCCAAGGAGCTGCATATATAATGTAAATGCACTACACCTTTTCCAACAGTTTTTCAGAAAAATACAAATGTATTTCAGAAAATATAAATTGTATTTCAGAAAAACCCAAATGTATTTCAGGAAAGCACAAATGTATTTCAGAAATGATGAATTAGATTTCAGAAGAGGCCAAATGTATTTCAGAAAAGCACAAATGTATTTCAGAAAAGATGTAATTAATACATTTGTGTTATTCTGAAATACATTTGCGTTTTTCTGAAATACATTTGTGCTTTTCTGAAATACATTTGGCCTTTTCTGATATACATTTGCGTTTTTCTGAAATACAATTGATCTTTTCTGGAATACATTTGTGTTTTTCTAAAATACTGTTGGAAAAGGTGTAGTTTCATTGCACCGATTATTTGCCTTCGACATGCTTACAACTTCTTTTTTTCCTTTACTATAATAAATAACGGCTGACTAGTAACGATACATTCATTGTAACCTTACCGTTTTACATACCATTTGAAAAGGCAATGTGGTCAGGTATATACATTCTTACTAACACATTTCGGATATGGGAAGAGATATACCTGTCACTTAGTAAATAGAGACCGGTCTATAGCGGAATTCAATAAGCAGTATCCTATCTTTAATATAGAGAAAAGAGCCATGATAGACCAGCTCTCGTTAATTATTTTCAAAATAAAGTTCCAAAATTGTCATCAGGCGATAAGCCGTTCACAAACAAAAAACCGGTATTCGCTATCAGTTAATAGTGGACTTGCTTTTATTTTTATGTTAAAACAAATATAAGTTAGGTCAAAGTTGGCGATGCTCAGTCGGCCGTAAATCTTGGTTAAAGTGATGTGAAAGTGGGGCCACAAGTGGAGCCGACAAGGCAGGTGATCGATTTGTCACACATCGATATTGACACAAGGTTTGTTTAGATCTTGATATCGACCTTACTTAAGATAGTGACAAGGCATCACACCACTTTGAAGGAAGGTTTGGATGCACACTCCAATCCTTTGTAGCAGGGAACTTGCCTGTAAAATGTATAAATAAAATTATTTCAGCGGGACAAAAATACTAAAAACTACAGAAATTCTTGTTTGGATCAATAAAAATACTGAACATATCAATCACTGGAGAAGAACCTGAAATAATATGACAAGTGCCAGTAGTACTCGGGAAATACTTCCGAACAGGTTTTCAGTATTTTGCGTGACACTTTCCTTTTGCATTTACCATTTAAAATAATTTCAGCAATATCACTCATACGCACCAGTGGTCTATTTTATGTTAAAACTTTTCAACAGGCTACAAACATAAACGCACATTAACGCAATTAACATATTTTTAAACACAGATGGAAGCTGTTAAAAGTTATTATAGTTTATTTTACTGACCTGTAAAAGTACAATAAGAAAATTCGGGGCTTGCTAGCAGTCGTGGCATTGAGAGCAGGGTAACGCTGTACGCAAATACTTGCGACAGCAATTCAACAACCGTATTATTAGTCGACAGCAGAACTAAATTGTTTACGAGTTTGAAATACATAAATGTTTAATGCGCTTAAGAGATAAATGTATTGAAGCAACTCGTATAGCAAAAGAATTGTTTGTGAAAAATAACAATGCAAACTGAAATAAATAATTTCTCAAGATCGGCGGAACTTGTTAAAAAGTTTTTTTTTGAATACATTTTATTAATCAATTTTATTTCTAGAGGCTTGCTATAATTAAATGTAAATCGAAAAACCAAACAGAATTAGGTAAATCACAAGCTATAGCTTTAATCAGTAAGTTTTAAGAGGCAGTTACAAATAAGGGAAGCTTTCAAATAATCGATGACAATTAGTATAAAAGTGGTTTAAATGCAAAAAACTCATATTTGTAAAAATTTAAGACAAAAGTCATTCCATATAAGCCATCAATTAATATGAAATTAAGTTGAATATGAAATTCCCAAATAGGCATTGTGTTTTCTAATTGTTTAAATTGAAATGTATAGAGAGTGGCCACTGTGGTCGAGTTGGTAGCGGTGCGTGCCATGCCTTGATATGCCGACGAGTTCGAGGTTCGAATCTCAGCCAGGGCAAGGAAAATCTAAATCATAGAAAAAGTGTTTTCTAATAGCGGTCACCCCTCGGCAGGCAATGGCAAACTTTCGAGGGTATTTCTGCCATGAAAAAGCATTCATTCTCATTAAATACATCTGCCGTTCGCAGTAGGCACAAAACTGTAGGTCCCTCCATCTGTGGTAGAATATAAAGACGCACACGACAAATGGTAGGAGAAGCTCGACCAAACACCGAGCTATATAGTGTAAGCGCCAAAATTATATTATTATATTAAAACCCAACAAAAACCCACTTTCCCGCCCAACCGACACGAGGGGCTCAATCCGCATAACGTACGGATGTTTTTTATATATAAAAATCTTTGGTGCCGTGTCGTGACAGAAGAAAGTTTGTTAAGCTTCGAGATCCCAAGCTGCTCAGCTACAGAATAAGAATTCATCTGCCGAATACAAAGTTAGAGAAATGCAAAGTAAGAAAACTGGATCGTTAGCTGTTATTAAGAGAGGATAGAACATTCTTTTAATTATAAAAAGTGAGTCCGATACATCAATTGTGCTGGAATGATTGTTAAAGTCTCGGGATAAACCTCGAAACGGTTCACTGAACTCAAAGTTAGTTCTGCATAGTTTCAAGAAAAGTGGTTTAAAGTTTCTTGTTGCATGGGAGGGTACATTAAAATTAATTTGCTCTAGAAGAAATGGACATAAGATTCATCCATTGACTAATTTTACCATAAATATTAAACCTAACATTTCTCTGCGACACGAAACAGTAGGAAGATTAATAAGTTTCAAACGAATAGTGTAAGGGGGCAGATTGTATGGCGAATCCCATCGAAGATTTCTCAAAGCAAAAAGTAAAAATGGTTTTTGTATTGGCTCTACTTGGTCTGAGTGGACCTGATAACGAGGATTCCAAACTATGGAACTACACTCCAGTATTGGTCTTACCAATGAAGTAAAAAGTGTTTTAGTTTTATACTGGTCGCGGAATTCCTTTGACCAACGCTTTACCAAAGCCAGCACACCCCTTGCTTTATTAACTGTGGAATTAATATGAAAATTAAAATTGAGTTTACAATTCATACCAAAACCCAGGTCAATAAAACTGTTTACATGTTCTTGTACGTAGTATTTATTTTGTAGGAGGCCGGCTGAATGGTTCGTCGAGAAAAGCGCATGAATTTACATTTGTAAAGGTTAAGCGGCATCTAATTAATGCGGCACCAATTGACTATGCTATACAAATCTTGCTGCAGCAAGGAAATTTCTTCAGCCGAGGCATAAGTCTTAAAAAGTTTAACATCATCCGCGTACATCAATATTTTAGAATACTTTACTACTGTAGAAATGTCGCTGCCCTGAGAAACTCCCGAGGAAACATCAATGATCTCGGAATGAAATTTTTTAAAAACTACCTTTTGCGTACTACCGGAGACATAAGAAGACATCCAACAGAGGATACCAGGTTGAAAACCACGCAGATCTAGTTTACGGATGAGTAAAGAGTGACATACTTTTCCAAATGCTTTACTGAAATCAGTATATGTAACATCAGTATCAATGTATTCCCTAAACCCATTTGAAACATGGGTGGTAAATTCAAGTAAATTTGTAATGGTTGATTTGCCCTTACAGAAGCCATGTTGGCAATTTGCTTTTATTGAGGAAATCGGATAAGTCATTTGATTGGTAACAATAGCTTCAAACAATTTATTATATAGAGATCGATCGAATAAGCATCGAATCGCCAAATATGGGAGCATAACGTTTGCCTGTTTTAGAAAATTCTACCTCGCAAAATCCTGCAAAATGTTAAAAAATCCTGCATAGGTAAAATACTGGTTTTCTAAAATTTTGCTTTTCCAAAATCCTGGTTTTCCAAAATTCTGCTTTTGCTAAATCCGGCTTGTCAAATTCTGCTTTTAGTGTACTTACCCTTTAGACAAACTTTCTGAACAACGAAATGAACCGACATACGCAGCGAAAAGTATTCAAACTCATACACAGCGATTTTAGAAATCAAATAAACTTTATTCGTAATATGTTTATATATAGTTATGTGTGTATGTATGTAAATATTTTAGTCTAGTAAATTGAAATATTTTTTGCAACTCTCTTCAAATAACTTGGTTGAATTAATTCATTCCTTTTTTTAATAACTCTTCGTAGTTGCTTGTTTTTTTTTAATTATGTTTCTTTTCTTTCTTCTTATTTCTCCATTTTCCCTTCTTTGTATTTGAGTTTTCGCATAAATAAGCTCCTTTTGTAAATTTGATACGAGTTTATAAAATTGTCAGGTACTTTTACCTACAATGACTTTTAGTCTACGATGCCACGCTTCGACACTGTTTTGCGTTCTAGGAAAGGTTTCTGTTTCCGATGTCGTGTGATCATGTACTGACCAAAACTCAGGAGAATATTTCGGATTAGAGTTATTACCAGTAATATAATTTTTGTCAAACCAAGTTAAGATATTTTTAACGTCGCCATCAACACAGGAAGTAAATAAAGTCTTGAAATAACTCTCTATTTCGCTTGGTGGTACAAAAGCTAGGCTTTTAATCATGCGAACTTGCAATGCAAAATTTTCGGAATTACCGTATTTCTTAACCAGTCTATATATAAAAAAAACATACTATTAGTGTTACCCAAACAAATTAAATATTCGATAGTTACCTTTCTTTTTTAGACTTTTCGCCATATAATTTGTCCAAAATGGAACAAGCATCTGCGTAAATCAGTAATTGGAAAGCATTCTTTAATCGCTGATATAATACCCAGGACATAAATTTAATTCATAGTTAGCTGCAACCACTAACAACTCTCTAAAAACGGAAACATACATAGTCAACGTTTTTTTGCTCATCAGACAAAAAACGAGAGGTACTATTTCGCCATGTATTCTCCCATGTATCGAAAAAAGTTGTCTCATAACCTGAGGAACCACATGAAAGGTGCCATCAACAGCCCAGCAGCTGCTTCTGCTAAGCAGTTCCAATGACGATTTTGTTCCAAAAATTATAAAAAATTCATCATCTACCCACTTCTCCGACAAAACAAAAAGCTCGCCTTCAAGTACATATAAATTTATCAAGCGTTTTTGGTTCTTTCATTTTGCACATTGTTTTTCTTATTCGCATTATTTTTTCCTTCTGAGCACTTTTAGAAGGCAAATAATCACGGCAGTTGGCCGGTGTTAGCACAACGGATTCGCGTATGATCTGGGTAGGTGGGTAACATGTTTTTTTAGCCGATTCTTTCAGCATTAAATAAGCATCACGTACTGGTTTTTCCTTTGCCTCAGGGCTATGCGAATGCACTCCGGACGTTTTTGTTATGCAATGGATGTTGTCTTTTATTATTGTTACCAACCGCGATTTGCAGTGATACATTTTTCTTTTTGAACAACTCCAATTATGTGAGCCTTTTTTAGTTATTTTCTCTAAATAATAAAAATACCCATCAACAGTTAACATTTCCTTGTTTTTATTCGATTTTACAATACTAATACGCGACATCTTTTACAAATATTTTATTAAACCACGATTTAGACAGCATTAAAGCACAAAACAGAAAGTAAATGAAACATTTAAGAACTTTATGTATAACGGTATTTCTAGTTCCAGCAATTCGTCAATGAACATGTGTACATACATATGTATGTATGTTCATATGGGTGGAATAATAAAATAAAAAATAATCTGTGCACAGTGTTGTATTTAAATGTAATATAAACAATGTTAAAGTGGACATGTCATTACTTGGAAAAGTGCGCACTTTTCAAAGTAATAGCATGTCCACTTTAACATTGTTTATATTACATTTAAATACAGAATTTTCTAATTCGGGATTCTGAGAAGCAGAATTTTACAAAATCAGGATTTTAAAAAAGCAGGATTTAAAAAAAAAAGGATTTTAAAAAAGCAGGATTTTAAAAAGCAGGATTTTGCTTTCGGGATTTTGCAAAAACAGGATTTCGTTACCAACCCGCCAAATATGTTACATATTAAAGGAAACCGTTTCGAAAGAAATTAATTTGGTAGAGCAAATTTCATAAAATTTAAAGGCGTTCTTTGGAATTTTTTTTAAAAATTTTTCGATTTATGCAAATAGTTTAGGCCCATTTTTAATTGACGTAATGGTGTTTTTATATCTTTCATGAAAATGGTATATTAACTTTGGTCCGATGTTTGTAAGTACCAGAACGATAAGAGTTAGACCCATCATAAACTATACCGATATGATCAGATTGACGAATTGATTCGATTTAGCCATGTCCGTCTGTCTGTTTGTCGGTCCGTTCGTCTGTCCGTCTGTTTGAACGCAAACTAGTTCCTCAGTTTTAAAGCTATTTTATTGAAACTTGACAATTGCCGGCACCGGCCAGATCGGATGACTATAACGTATATGGGAGCCTAATGTTCAGATATTCTAATTTGCTTCATAGCATTTTGTAGATCAAAGAAATGTAACATATACATAGCTTCCATACAACCGATTTTTCAGATATTGCAATTAAACGAAAACCCCACAATTTAAGCAGTAAAGGTCTTGAAATTTTGCACAAATAAAAGCTATTATGAGAACAGTTTTAGCAGTGAAAATCATTAAAATCGGATAAATAGAGCAAATATTAGCTATTATTGGGACTATTATAGCAGTCAAAATCATTAATATCGAATTAATATTACACATGGCTCTCATACAGTTTTTTTTTACTTGTTTCTATTGTACTTCATAGTTTAATATCGTTAAAACTGGCGATCTGCGGTTTTTATCTTTGATTATGTGACTTTTAAATAGATGGTTAACTTCAAAACTATAGCCCACCTTGTAGCCAATTTTTTGGTAAATAATTTATATATTTCAAGTTGATTTTTGAGAATATTTTTGATGAATTTGCTTCCATATAATGATTAAACTAAATTTATTTCTAAATGCGGACAAAACGCTCACCTCTCAACAAAGAAAATTAGAGATAATTTTTAGCGACTTGAAATTATTTTACTATAATTGTATGGACAGATTTGTAGCATTCTTTAAAAAATGTAAATACATTTAATGAAAAATTGTGAAATTAATATACTTAAGTCTTGTATAAAGTTGGAAAGTTGGGCTTGTACGAGTATGCTTCTAGTAGCTTGAGAACTCTATGCACTTTAATTGAAAATATAAAATAAATTTTCCGAATGTTTCAATATGTTTTTGTTTGTACCTTAAAAAATATCACTAACTAAAAATGTGTATCATTCTGTTTTTATTTAACATGCTTTCATGTATGCATGTTCTCCTGTCATTACACATTTTCCATGCAATTTTAAAAGTATCTAAATATTATCACTTAATTAGAAATCTTCAAAAATTAACTTAAAAACGTGTTTATTATTTGCATACAACTCACTGCAGCTATTTTATACACACAATTTATAAATTGCATAGAGAGAAAATAAAAATTGTATTATTGCATTAATTGCAGTTGGCACGAGATCATTGCATCAAATCAATTAAAAGCTAAAATAAAAACAAAATTAAACAAATTAAAAAAGAACACAAACATTTTGCTTTTGCACGCAAATCTCAATGTGGTACAGTGAACTCTGATTGCATTCGTTGTACATACTTTGAATCTAAATATAATATTTTGAACACACATACATCTACATATCTGGAGCGATTTGTTTTTTTGTTTTTTGTTTCTTTTTGTTTTTGGTGTAACCTCGAACGATTCGTACTGAAAACGATTTTAAAGAAGATTAACTGTAATCAGCACTGGACTAGTTTGGTTGTAATCGAAATCAAGACTAGTTCTTGCATCAATTCGTTTTTTTACAGCGTCAGTTCGATTATAGAAAGTATCATAAATATGAATGATTAAAGGCGTCCAAAGTGTACTTTTGATTAGTCAAATATTTGAAAGTAATGTTGAAAAAGGTGTAGACGTCTCAAAACTTATCAAGTATAAATTTTCATTTGCGTCAAGATACTTAATCATAAATAAAAATCAAAAATAAAAGATGTGAGAAGGAACCAGTGCATTTTTAATTGGAATATTAAATTATTTTTCCAGTAAATAATGTTACTGAGCATAGATATTTTCATTTGGCAAACTTTTGTTTTTGCAATTTGTTTGTAA
Organism: Philophylla caesio; assembly: GCA_963971545.1. Classification (NCBI taxonomy): domain Eukaryota; kingdom Metazoa; phylum Arthropoda; class Insecta; order Diptera; family Tephritidae; genus Philophylla; species Philophylla caesio. The sequence goes on along the minus strand of OZ020606.1, from coordinate 93,040,617 downwards.
CTATTTTCGTTTTTTTCCAAATCTGGTATAAATGTTGATATTGTAATTTTTTTATCTCTTTTTATTTTTTGATGAGATACTCTGCACGTACTACTACTTAACTAATTGGCAATGCATGCAACATCAGCGCCTGAATTTTATATGAAAATGCGTTTACTTTGATGTGCCATAAGCATGCACTTATATACTCATACATCTACATACATATGTACATATGTATGTATATATAAATACACATGCAAATACTAAATAAATAAGTGAATATAAACATTAAGAGGTATTCTATTTTGAATTTTGCTTTGACATGCTCTATTCGTGCAATACATATTTTTATTGCTCTTTTATTCGCTTCTTGATGACTTTGAAGTACGAACAAAGATATTAATAAAAAATTTATAATAAATTCTGTGCATATACACAAGTTATTTACATAGATTCAATGCATCCAAGCATAAGGTTAGGCGTTTGACCAAGCATTGCATATTAAATACACATGGAAAAGCAAACCGAAAGTTCAATTTAACATTCTTTTAACGTAGCAAATAAATTATTTAAAAAAACCAAAAATATTTATATGGGTCACTAAAATCTTAACCTTGCTTTATGCAAAATTTTTCTGTTTGGACACTTGGAAGGCTTTAAATAATGCACAATATTTTATAAAAACTTATAATATCATGGTTGAAATCTACAACGTAAATATTTTGCAATACCACCACTATTCAAACATTGTTGAGGCAAATGTCTCAGAAATTATATTATTAAAGTATAGTAGATCATAAGCGGGTACATTTCATAACTTATAAAAAAAAGCATATTTAAAAATCTACAAAATTTTCCAATTTAAGCAAATTTTTTGGCAAATTTTAGGGATGAACAAAATGACCCAAATAAAATGAGTGAACTGCTTTTGACAGCTTATACAGTTAAAATGCCGATCTATGTGTTAATACGAGTATTATCGTTTGTTTTAAAGGCTTGATTAAATTAAAAAATTTACATTAATGGGACTAAATGAAAAACTACAATATTAAAAGGTAACAAAAGGGCCAAAAGTATATGCTCGTACATGCTACAAGAGACCTTACAATTTTCGACAATCCACAACCTGAATTCCTTTGCAGCATAACGGGAGAGATTTAATTAAAAAGAAATGTGCATATTTCTTTTTGAAAGTCGAAAACTTTCAATTTCTTAAATAGAAATTGAGTCTGTGGATTTCCGTAAAAAAACAGTTTCTTAAAGTTCGCTGATAATACATTGAGATACTGTGGAAATATCTACGCAACGCACTCGACTTGATTATTTTTATTTTCATAATACTCTTTCAAAATATTTTTTGCAAAAATATGACGAGATTGTGGCAAATTTTAAATAAATACCCGAGTATCATAAATTTAAATAACTGTCATTTCTCTTCAACCAGATCAGCGACGCCTGCGGTGGATAAAAGTATTCGAATTTTTCTTCGAGATTTCTAGCGAAGAAAAAGCCAGAATCGCATTTGGGACAAATCGCCAAAAGTTCGTTTAATTTTTAGCGATTGGAATTTTGGTGATTTTTATAGTTTTAGCAATAGCGAAAGCTGGAATCCGACTGTAGACAGTGTGCTCAAATGTTATTGTACATTTTGTGATAAATCTCCGAAACTACCTAACCGATACAGTTCCCCCCACTTTTGTGTCGCAGTTAAGCGTTGGAGACAAAGGCAGATTCCTTCGATTAAGGTGTAAATAAATTTCAAGATATCTTATACGCATTTATTTAAGTACTGTCAAGCAACAAAAAATTACATTTAAGAAAAAAAACTAAAAATATTACCACAGCATGACTTATATGAATGGCTTTTTAAAACGCTTTGATTTCGTAACTGATTGCAAAGCTCGCCTGAAAATAATGTAATAAATCAAAAGAATGTAAATGTAAGAAAATTTTAAATATTTATATCATATGTGTGAATATACAGCTGTGTCTTGGAGACGATGTTCTCGGTATAGAATTTGACTACGAAAATTTTTTTCTTTTGGTGTTGCTTATTCTGATCTTAACGATTTTATTGTTCGAAAAAATTGTATTTTAAATTACTGGTAATTTTGTAAATACGTAAGTAAAGTAAATCATATTTTGTGAAATAAAATAAATACAATTATTTTACTAGTTCATGTCTATTGGAAATCACAAAACTAAAATTTAAAATGAGAATCTGGTAACGCCGTCAGACAATTGCAGTCGTTCCTGAAATTTCTTCGTTTCACTTTTTCACACCTTTCTGTTGTTCGGTTTTATAGACAAACATTAGGCTTTTTCCATTCGAACTACAGAGTAACCCCCTAATAAGGTGACGACTTTGTAATTAAGCGTTTTGGTTTTGTGCGCGTTAAAATCAAAAACCATTTCACAAGGTCTTTGGAATAGAATTTTTTTCTCTGGTTTACTCTAATGCGATTTCGGCCTGGTACGTGCACTTTTCTTTGTTCTTTTCTTTGTATAGATGTCACAAAGCATTCAAAGCTGAAACGTTTAGAACTTGCTTTTGGGTTTACCACACAAAAAACCCATCCCTGCTCTGTTTGCCTCCCCTGTCGAACAACTGTTAGATTTTACTTCGCAGTCTATTTGCACATTCCGCCAGGTCGTGGAAGATTAATTGTGATGAAAGCATTCAAGGAGAATGATATACATATATACATAGCTATATAGCTGTAAAATTATAAGAAAATAGTTTTGTAAAGACAAACACAGACTGAGGTATTCAATAGTTTTAAAGATTCAACAGCATTTAATTAAAATATATATGTATATATGTAGATATATATATATAAGTATGTTTATAGCTTAGTTCAACCCTGAGTTTATGCAATTATCGTCCAACATCCAAATACTTTCACTAATGGAGGTTACAGTTTTAGCACACACTAAGAAGTCGTAAATTCTTTTCAAATCAACATTCGGACAAATAAAGCCATAAATTAGCTGATTCTCAGTGCATTGGTGGCATAACAAGCAACAATAACAAAAAAAACACACGGAGAAAGCGTATTCATACAGCCACATAACTTAAAACGATTTTTTTCTTCCTTAATATATATTAAATACTTGTATGTGTAAGTATTTGTATTTGTGCCGTGCTAAATGTAGATTTTAATGATATTGAGGCGAAAAAAAACGAAAATGAAAGTATTACGACGGTCGGATGTTGAAAGAATTTATCGCTGGCTAGAAAAGCGAATGAAACTAGACAATTTCGTTGAAGCAGAAAATTAACAAGAAAAGAAAGAAAATCACATAAGCAAATTCTCAGCGTAAATGGTTTCTTCTGAAAATAAATTTTTTTTTTAACAAAATTAAGACTTTAAGCATATATCTGATACTCGTACATAATTATTTCGATATCAAAAAAAAAAGTTGAACAATGCAGTGTGTAACATTCACAAATCGCAGAAAATGATAATTATTTTTCCTCACAATAGTTCTTAAAGGTTCTGGATCCTTAACTCTTAAAGATTAACCATATTGTTATCCTTTCCGTTCCCATAAACCCTATATGTTTTTATTTTTATTTAAATAAAATTGTACTATAAAACTGTATAAAAAATATACATCAAATTATCACCCTGTTGGAAAATCAGAAGAAAATCAAAATACAGTATAAAAATGTCTTTTAATTTTTAAACAGTATGAAGTTTCGATGAAATTTTGTTAAATTATTAAAAGTTTTATTTAAAGTTGCAACTTGAGTTAATATGTAATATTAATCCTACACAGTACACAATTATAATTTTACTCCTACAGAGTACACAATTTTTTCGCAAAAATTTAAAAGATTACTTTCTCAACTTAATCCTTACTTAGCTTCTCTACTTAATATCTAACATATTTTATTTATTTTTTTAAATCTTATTTAAGTCAAACACACAACCATAAGTTATTTTACAATGTTTGACCTTAAAACTATACTACACATCTTAAATTTAAAGTAATATATTGATACTTAATTAAATATGTTAAAACTTAAAGTAACATTTAAAACTAAAAGTAACATGTAAAACTTAACGTAACAAATTGACCTTATATTAATAGTTAGCAATAATTAAATTGAATTGGTGAAGAAATATATGTATAAGAATGAAGTCAAAGTAGTGGAAGTAGTAGGGAGGGAATAGAAAACATAGAGAGATATAGAGATAGTGGAATATAAATATTAAGTTGAAAGAAAAATAAGAAGAGGCAAGAAGAAATGTCTCGAGTACGTTCAGCAATGTTCGGTAAGGTAGCGGTGCAATTCATGTCTAAAGTGCAAATTCCCTTTAATGCTTCTAATTTTTAGTGGAAAAGTATTCCAAAGACGGACAGAGAACACAAGGTATTGACGTTCGGTTACCAAACAACTGTATTTCATTGAAACAAAGTTGAGCGAGCGCAAGGATTTGGAAAATTTAAGTCGATCTTTGAGATATCGGGGCTCCTGAGTAGTAATGATCTTCTTAAGTAGCACTAAGCATTTAAATTTTAGTAAGTTGTCAAAAAATATAGATGCAATTTGCTTCGCAAACACAGAGATGTGATCATTACGTTTTTTAAAGTAGATGTATCTAGCGATATTATTGTATAATACATTGAGTTTACTACGACACAGTGTTGCCAGGTGATGAAGAAAAACGAGGCTAGATTGGCAAAAAAAAAAAGTTAGAAAAGGCTGAAACTAAAAAAAAAGAAGCTAAAAAAAAGTCATCATTTTTTTTTAAGAAATTCCTTTAAATTTTTTTTATGAAATTTTTTTTTATTTGCATATAAAAACTATAAACATTACTTAAAGGAACTATTCATGTATGAACACATATCAGGCACATTTTCTTGACTAGTACATGACTTTGTTTTTTAAATAAATACTTATACATAGAACAAAAAATCACTACAAACTAATTAATGAAATAATATCATCTTCGTCTGATGAACCAGAAGAGCTTGAGGTTTCGTATAAATTTCGCCCATTTACCATAGAGATGAGATCATCAGAAATTTCAAAATCATCACAGCATTTGGATACGCGTTTTAATGTAGCTTAGTTTTTAAAATGTTCATGGCACTAAAAATTCGTTCAACCTCTGCATTACTGAGTGGTAATACCAAAAAACTAAATACAAATTCGACAAGTTCCAAAAAAGGGGTTTCGTTTAATGCGTTTCTATATTCGCGGACTTCCGCCCAAAATTCAATGGTAGAGGCACTTGTCCACTGTACGGTTATTAGCTTTCGCCACTGTAGCTCTATTAATGCTATTTGACTTGAAGTATAACGAGACTTCTCTTCTTCTAAATGAGCAAATATATCTCGCTTTGTTACTTTCAAAGAATTTTCAACAGAGAAAAAATGTATCTTCTCTAAAGAGTTCATATTATCAGGTAGGCGTTGTCGTAGCTGGTTTACCAACTCAATTACAAATAGCTGACAGTTTTTACGAATAATTTTTTGCATCTCGTCATTAATACTACCTTCATTTAACTTTAATTTTATATATTCTTCGAAGTCGTATGAAAAATATGGTGTTGGAATCAGAAAAGGGGTAAGGGGTGACAACAAAGGGTCAAATTCCTCAGAATATAGCACAACTTGACTACAATAAGTATAGAGCAATGTTTTTAGGTCAGAAAATAACTTTGTAGGGTCAGCCGTATTACTTTCAAATGATTTATTTAATTTTTGGACCTCATGTAGGACTGGCTTTAAAAATATAAGATATGCCATGTTTGCATCCGTATATAAATTGTATAAAATCTTAGCTTTGTGGCACTTCTCTTTTCGTGAAGTAATACCAAAATATGTTTTCAATTCAATCCACTGATCGGCTATACGTTTGACTGCGGTTTCAATCGGCAACCAGCGCGTATCGCAAGCTCTAACTAACTTGTACGGCTCAATGCCATCGTTAATCGACGAAAAAATTTGCTTATAACTATTTTGCCTTACCAGATTTTGCAAACCAGTTATAAGTCTCAGAAAATAAAAATTCAATCTCATGAGGGATGTACTCGGAAGCCCTGGATACGGCTAGTTGAATGGAGTGACAAACACATGGTATTAAAATTATGTCACTATTCAGTTTTTTTAGAAGCGCAATAACACATTTGTTTCTTCCAACCATTGTGCTGGCATTGCCTGTCCCTAGCCCTTTCAATTTGCTTATATTTAATTTATATTCCTGAAGCGTTTTCAATACAGCATCTACTATACCCTCTGCAGTGAGTGACAATTCTACTAATTTAAGAAATGTGTTGATAAAACGCCTCCCACTTGCACTGTAGTACCGTATAACTATACCTAGCTGCTTTTTGGTGGCAATATCAGTGGACTCATCTATAATTAAGCTAAAATAATTACTGCCAATATCTTCTAGCAATTTTTTTGTAAAGTAGGGAGACAAGACATTTTTTATCAACGCATCACACTTTGTTCTTCCTAGTTGCAAGTCTCGCACAATAGCGCTATCCAAAAACGTATTTTTCTGCATCTTGCTTAAATGATCGACCGTACGAATATATGAGTGTATTGCAATGTGGACTGCGTTTCGTAAAGCGGCTCGTTTTGAATTGACGCTTACACCCTTCGGTATAAATGGGACTGCTGGTTGCCCCCCAGTCTTAAATGGGGCTAATGCATCAATATGCTTTTTCCTGTTTGCATGTGCAATAAGGCCAGAAAGTTTTGGTTGTAATTTACATGAACAATATTTGCAACTTAAGCAGTCATCTCTTAATATTAGCCACTTGTTGAACCTTTTGTCACTTAGCCAGCTCTGTCGAATTTTTTGTTTATATACCCTGAAATTATTGAGGTACGTAGGTAGGTAGTGAATCACTTTACATACATTTTCTTTTTTTTGTTCCGAGGTTCTTCATCCTCAGATATTGAGCTTTCGCTGTCATTTGATGTCGATCCACTGTCATTTGAGGTCGATTCGCTATCATTTGATGTCGAGTCGCTTCCGCTTTGCTCACAATATATTCATTGTAAAAATAGTAATGTAATATTATCCAGAATTCTAATTACATGCATACATACGTGTTAGATGTACGGAACTTCGCTTGCTGATTGGTAATAGCGCTACTGCTGCTAATAGCGTTGGGCGAAGGAGTATTCGGCACCCTTTTTAAATACCTGAATTAAATTTATAAAAAAATTACGTAAATATAATGGAATAAGTAAAATATGATTATAGTTAACTTACTTTTCCATTTCTTGCGACCGAAACAACTTGACAGCAACTCGAAATAAACGAACATACTCGTATGTATGCATGTATATATTTCGGGGAAAGCAAGGCCTACTATATTTTGACAACAATGTAACAAGGTTGCTACAAAAACCTTACGGTCAGAACACATTCATGGCGTCGCATACGTACAACGGCGTTCACATGATTTACTGCAAGTTCTTGTTATACAAATTAGTACAAATAACATTTTGAGTAAAAAAGGCTAGAAAAAAGCCACGAAGCTAAACCGAAAATTATGAGGCTAAAGGACAAAAAAACAATCTAAATCTAGCCTCGAAAAGGCTAACCTGGCAACACTGCTACGACAGACACTATCACAATTAGTATACAACTAACAACCGTACAGTAACTTCGGCAACAAATATGTTTTAGCTAGAAGCAATCGAATTTCCACTGGTGTAAAGTGTTGAGTAGTCTATAAGTTTCGGAGCATAACATATACTTTGCCTATAGTACTAAAAATGTGGTTACTCCACGTCAGAGTTCTATTAAATATAACCCGTAAATTGTTGACAGTGTCAGCATATTTAATTACAGCTTTATTTAGTTTAACTTCCGTACAGTCGCCGAGTTTGAAAATTGTTTTATATATTGGAATACACTGGCATTTATCTGGATTAAGGATTAATCCGTTGTCAGAAGCCCACCTGCTTATAAGTTTCAAATAAGTATTTAAATTAAAATTTAATGGGAACAATATCTTCGTGAGAACAAAATGGCAACAAACCTCTCCGGAATATTTGACAAAGAGAAAAAAAGAAATGCTCTCAGGAACGTTGTGTCGAAGAAAAAATTTGAAAGATAAAAACACAAAGATTTTTATAACAGAGAAAATGGAAGTGAAAACTTTAAATGTAACTTTAAGCAGCTCAAATTGTCATAAAAGAAAACAAATTAATTAGCATTAACACCTCACGACACATTTTATCTTACAAACGAATTTCACTGACTCCAAATATTTTTGAATTCGAAATAACCAACTATTTTCTTAAGTTTTTCTTGGCTCCCTTTTCACTCCTAACATTAAGTTCTCAAGACTTTTGCATCTTTTGTGTTCTCCGACAGAACTATTTTCTTTTGTTCTCATTTCATTCTCATTGAAAACGTTCACGGAAGTTCTGCTCTCATTTTCTTTTTGACGGGAATATTCATGAATATTTTGTTCCCATTTGGTTTCTTATGAAATTGTTATTAATCATTTTGTTCCAATTTACTAATCTTACGAAAACGTTCTCAATATTCATTTGGTTCACTTGCAGAGCTAAATAAATTGAGTTTTAGTTTTTAAACCCATTGTACATATACATACATATATATATGTATGCAGAAAAGACATTTTCCGCCTCTGTATGTATAATTTAAAATAAAAAAAATTTAAATATTTTCTAATTCCTTGCCACCGAACTATTTTTTAGAGTTACATTTTCCTGTATTTGGCAAAAACATGGTTTATCAAATCACGTAACAAATCATTTCTAATGTAATACATATATCAATTTATTTCGGCACAATGCACTCGCAAATAAAATTATTTTTTTTCCAAACAAGAAAGTTTATTTAAAAAAAAAAAATTTCACATACATTAGTAACTTAAACCGATTTTGGCCAGGTTTTTCGATTCTAGTACCACTGCGTGCGCAATATAGCTACAGTCTATGAAGACTTTCTATATTTGTTCACATTACCTTTCGTAATTCCATGAATAAAATACAAAAGAACGACAAAGAAATTTTCGCATTTACATTAAAAAAAATAGAAAATGTTTCATACACCAAATCCTGTAGCAACATGTTTATATATATTGTTGCACAACAAATCAATTATACTCTGCAACAAAATATTAAAAGAGAAACAAAATACCACCTGCCACATTCAAGTTCATTATACAAGAACAAAAAGAATAATGCGATGCCTCAAATACATGGCTACCAACTGTTGCTTCGCAGAGGGCACTAAAAATACTCAGCTACATTTATATAATAAAGCAGGATGCATTGAAGGCTGTGGCCTACAGCTGATGCCCGGGAGGCATATTTCGCACTTCTATGCATTCACTTGTGGCGAAAGCAACTTCTCTAGAACAGCAAATAAGCGAAGTTCGAAATTTAAACTGACGGTCAGTAGCTACATATTAATCACACTGCATGGCATTTGCTTAAAAATTATCTCGAGGAGACGGCAAGGATGCGCACTACGAAAAGTGTTGCATTCAAAATAGAGCTGTATGATGTAGGTACATGACGAAATGCCGAAACGTTCAACTATTTGAAAAAACTTGATAGCTTCGTATTTCTCCAGTAACTAAGGCGATCAGCAGCTGTAATTGGATGCGGACAAGTGTCGTCACCCGTTGCGGGTATGTACATAAGTCCAAGTTTAATTGACCGCTTTTGTATTATTTTGCACTCACGTCCAAAATGCCTGCCGAGAATGGGTTGCCGGCATTTGTGTCTGCTTCATTTTGTCATTTTAATCGCAATTACTATGGTAACCAGACGGCAGTCACATTCCATACACTTTTTCACAAGCTTCTATACATACGTATATGTATGTATGTACATACAGATTGACTCCTTCCAACAAAACTTAAAAATTAAATAAATATTTTGTCAAACTTTGCAAAATTTAATGTACTTAAGTTAATTAAAAAAACTATTCTACAATAATTCTCAACACTTATTTTTTGCATAACAATCATCAAACTTAATAGGGAAACAGTGATTATTATTATACCAGTATTATAAACTATTTTTAATTATTAAGAACAAATTTGGCTTCTAAATATTTCCGCTTTCAACACAGTAAAATCTTTGGATTTCATCATCGAGACAAAGCTTGATTTTAAAACATAACTAATTTGTTTAAAAAAATATTTAAAAGATTATTAAATTGCAAACAGCTGCAAAGCCTTAAAATCACGAAGGTCATTTTAATTTTTGACATGAGACTATTGCTTGTGTCAAGGTGGTGTTCTAGAGTCTTTAGTGTGTCGTAAGTGGAATTTAACAACCATCTTGAATCATCTTTATTGGTGTTCGTAAGCTAAACAAAGAGGGATATATATTTTAGTTTTCCAGACGGGTTGTCATATAATGTCCTTTGTACTGATTATTCGTCACCGAAACCAGTCTTCAAAGTGGCACAACGTCAACCCGGTTCAGATTTCACATATAATGACGAAAATGCATTCCACAATTCGAACTTATACTCTGTGGGCACTTTATTTTTCTTCAAATGATTTTTCAAGTAAAATGTGGTTCATTCACTAAGAAAAACCATAAACACCAATTTTTTAAAATATCTACAAAATGTAGAATAATTTAACAAAATTTTAATCAATACTTCGAACTTAAAACAAAATAAATAATAATTTTTTTAGCATGCAAATTTTTGCCTCATTCAATTTTAGTGCGAGAAAGTGCAAGTTTCAAGATTTTTGAAATTTTTTTATTGCCAAATTTAACGCAAAAGCGGTTTTTATAAGGAAGGAATTTCGAAAGAGCGTCAGTAAAAATATTTTCAAAAAACAGCGGTAATTCGTAGTCACTAGAAACTTGCACTTCGTTCTTTTAAAACTAAATAATTGTCAAGAATTTTGTTTTTTAATTCGAAATTTATAGATATGATATTTGTATAAATATTTTCTGCATTTTTATAAAATTCAGAGAATTGTTTTTTTTTATTTGGTGTTTGGTAGAGAATTAACGATGTTTATAATTATTTAATTTGTAATTGTTTATGAGCTTTAAAGTCGATTAGTTTTTGGGAAGTTTAATTGAAAAATAATTTTAAATAATTGGATCATAAATAAATTGTGCGAATGTTTACTTATGTGTTTGTGCTACAATTTGTGAACAGAGTGTATATATTATATCAGTACTTTAAATACGTTCAGGTGTTACAGAATTGAGCACAACTAAAATCGAAAGTATAAATATGTTTTTACTCGCTCACTTCACGTGAAATACTCTGCATTACAAATAATTTAGTTAGTCAATTTAATTCATTTTGTATTTCCATTTTGCTACTAACTGCTACTCATAATATTCCAAATTAATTTAAAATTAAAATTTCAATCGGAGTTGAAACAAAGCTTTACAAAATTGTGGTTAGAGAAATTTTTCTGTTTCATACTTCTCAACTTAAGGAGGTATTCTACTTAAAACAGTTCAAAAATTCGGTTTTTTTAATTGCATATTTTCGTCGTACATTATATGTAAAATATGTCTGCAAAATATTATAACTCAATCTTAAATACTTTTCGAGATACAAAGCCATAAATTGAATGGGTTGGCTTTCCAATAAGGAACCAATCGCGATTTCAGCAAAAATATAAGGAATTCGGTCATGAAACTTGATGGGGAAGTTGTGGGATACCCGCTTTATCCAAATTTATCACTGTTTTAAATTTATTAATATTACTAAGTATTAAAGAAATTTGTTATTAAAAATTCTCCACTACCATCAGCAAATGTTCAATCAAAATAACATTTATCACTTATATTTTGTGCGATATACAATATTGGGATTATTTATGTACGTGCGTATTTGCGTACTTTGTGCACATTTTTTATATATATTTAAGTTAATAAACGCGTTTATAAATGTGTCTAGAATGTTTACAACTTTTCGCAAACAAACATACATAAATAAGAATGTCCGACAGTATGAGCAAAAGTGTGCTGCCATACGTTTCAAAATTAAATACACCACAATTAAGGGATGTGGCGTTTTTCGTAACTAAATCAATAGTTCGTAATAAATTGAAAATCGCGCGATTTTTTATTACAAATTTTCGGCTGCGGCGCTTTTCTTAAATAAATAAATTGTTCGTAATATATTGAAAATTTGTAATTAAAAGTCGCGCGATGTGATTTTGATAGATTTTATTATTTTCGTTTTTTTCGACGTATGTTCGCCATGTGTGGCAGCACGGTATTTTCAATTCATTCCTGCACAAAGAAGAAAGTGAGGTTAAAATAGAAATTTTTCGCAACTTTAACAGCAAATTACTTAAAAACTATAAGCCTCCGGAGGGTGGGACTTTCAGATTTATAATCAGAGGATATAATCACAAATCTACTGAATACAAAGAAAATTTAATTTTCTGTTTCAGATGATTTAAACGAGAAAAATTGTGGCAACGTCGAAGCAACGTATTTCTGAAGGCTCAAGTTTGAAGCGCCACTATTTTGATTTGAATAACCTTTTTGCCAAAGTTTATTTAATATATCCCTTAGTTTAATTTGCAAAAAGTCGCGTTCAAAAATATTCAATAGTCTTGTTTTGACAATAATTATAAAAAAAAGGTAATTTTCCGGTCTCTAAAGTAGAATACCTCCTTAAAGTCAAGTCCAACTAAAACTATTTAAGTGTTTATGGGGTTTTGTATGAGTGTTTATAGATATACTCGTATGCATCTCTGTTTATATGTATACATTTTCTTCTTTTGCTATAAAATCACTGCTTATTACTGTTCATATTTCGTATGTATGTATGTACATATGTATGTATTTGTGTTCATTGCTCCTTCAACTTTCCAACTTTCCAAGCTTTGCACACAAACCTCACACATCGCTGCCATTTAATTATATTTAAGTGTAATGAAATTCCGTCTGCAACATCAATGTCAGCCTCATTTTGGCTGGACAGATAGTAAATAGCTGTTCGCTTTTATGAAAATATTTATGGCGGGCTTCTTCATACGAAGTGCAATGTAACATGTAATACATTGTAGAAGAGATTGCCAAGTGATAAGCCGGTTGAGTCTGCGGTAATAGCCTAAACTCGATTGCGAAGAGTGGTAGCGGTTTGTAAATTAGTTGCTTTGAAGCTTTGTAGAACTGGCGGCTTCTTTCTACTAAATACGACAAATGCTGTGACAATTTGTATACTGAGCTGCATATACGAGCATACGTACATATGTACTTATATATACATACACTAATATAACTGCATATGTATAAAAATTATAAAGGACTAAAATCCTTTTCGATAAAAAATTCCGTAAGTCACTAAAAACAACGTTCATACCGAGATTGCATAATGAAACTGGGAAATCTATCAAAGTTTACTGTTATAGCGAATTGTGTGAATCTCGGTTGTCGAAGGAAGAACTAAACGAGTGAGGTGTAAGGGCCGTTTTCTCATCTTAAATTTTATCAGCTATGTGCATAATCGTGCTCACAAGCGCTGCTTTTTGTGGGCTTTCGCTGTTTTATTTTAAGGGCGTGTGAGTCCTCTCAATTTCCAGCACCTCCTTGAAACGATGCCAGCAAAGTTAAATGAACGAAACAAGACAGAGGCATCTAGTGTCTCCAAGTACACAACGGAAATGCCACCATAATCCATTTTATATCTGCCGGTGTAAATAGCAGTAGTGCTCTCACTTTTGTTTCCCTGTCTCTACTCTATTTCTCTGTAGATGAAAAACTCACCTCAACGGTTTTCCTGAAGTCCAGCAAAGGATAGTCTAGTCTAATAAATAGTATAGTCTAATTGTTCCCTTAAAAAGCTTGTCGAGAACTACACTCTAGCCGCACTACTTCGGCCTCTATCACCCACACTGATAAAGACTTATTGCAGAGATCGGAGCTTTATTTATAGGTGATTCAGCACCGCATTAAGCGCATCTTTGGGCCATCGCTTGAGTGAAACCAGCAGAAGCTGGGCTCCGTTGTTGAATATTGCTTTTAAATGGACGTGTACATCGACAATGCGAGCTTTGGTTTTAATCCCATGAATTTGCTGGTAATCCGTTTTTAGACTATACAAACTTCCTCGCATTTTAAAAACGATGACAATTTTCAATCCAACTTTGATGAATGTGGTACAGGTGAAGACCAATATTTCGGAATTCACTGAATCTAGCTGAATTGGTAGGAAAATATTTGTTTCTCCTTTTGTAGAAGAGTTTGGAATCGTCTAAGTCTTTGCCCAAAATTTTAATTCCGATAGTTCAATAGTTCCAGTTGCTTCGTAGAAAATAGCGGTGAGAATCGCGCTGATTTGATGATTTTCCGTACAGATTGGTTACGAAAGGAGTATCGTCAAAACTACCAAATTTGAAGACCAATGATAAAAGGAAGTTATAAATGGCGTTATAAATGCGATTGCACAGCCATCGTAAAATCAACCGAATATTAGCGGTCAGACTTCTGCCCAGTGGCCTTGTATCAGCTTCCACTAATGCAGAACATGCATATATAAATTTGAGCAGTTGTAGCTTTTTTTCAAGCAAATTAAATCGATTCGTAAATTTTCCGCATACATTTATTGCTCACTGGGTTTTTAAGTCACATGCCACAAAGTCATATTAGCTTGGCACTAGTCTCTTCGAGGGAATTGTTTGACTCACAAATGATATGCGCCATTGAGGTTAACCAATGTCATTGGCTGCGCGTTACTCAGAGGCGACACTTCCATTTACCTTGAGTTCACACTTGTGCACTCTACGCAGAACCTTGTCCTAACACAAGCTTTAACCGTGTTATGCCTTCCCATGTATTGGCTGTTTGTGTTATCATTGCTCTGTTAAACAGAAAAATATGTAAGTCATAAATGTCTGTTCACATATACAAATAAACATATGAACATCATTACGCACGCTCATGCATTACTCTGAATAAAAGAGCAATGAGTACAATTATCTACCATTTAGCTGTGGCACTAGTATAAACTTACAATTATTGGAAGCCAACGAAATAGTAAAAATAAAATCATACATGAATGCCTATGTAAGTATGTATGTGTGTACGTATGTATGTACTCGTATGTAGAGTCATGTGGTTTGTCAGCTTCTTACAAAGTTAGGCCTCGCGCTTTAGCTTTTGAAAGTCTTATAAATTTAATTATATACTCGTACACATACAAACACAAATATATTTTTGCATTGTTTGAATATATTTATACGATGGCGGGTCAATAAGTCCTTTTTGAATTTCTTGCCTCTTTACTGAAATGGCAACACTGCTACTATCAACAGGCAGCTGTCAATTGACTCCTGTCAAAATTTGAACAAGCTGCGGCATTTAGTTCGTGTTTGACAGCCATTCATAGCAGACTACCGCGTGATTTGAGGAGAAAATGGAAAAAAAAAGAATTTCGTGTGCGGAAAGAGACCATCACTTAAACCAAAGCTAAGCTTGATAAATACCATGGGGACTCTTCACCATCAATTTTAATGGTAAAAAGTGATTTAATGAATTTCGTTGTGGCCGTACAAGCACGGAAAATGCCGAACGTTCTGGACGCCGAATTGAGGTCTCAACACCCGAAACAGTTGGCAAAATTCACGATGTGGTGTTGGCTGATCGGCGAAATTGAAAGTGCGAAAGATTGTGGAAGCCTTAGGCATCTCACATCGCTCAGTGGTTTCAATCTTAAATGATCACTTGGGTATGAGAAATCTTTCCGCAAGATGGGTGCCGCGTTTGCTGACAATCGACCACAAACGCAATCGTGTGACAATTTCGCAGGAGTGTTTGGCGTTGTTCAACCGCAATATGGAGGAGTTTTTGCGCCGTTTCGTGACCGTGGACGAAACATGGATCCACTACAACACACCAGAAACTAGCAGAAACAGCAGTCAAAACAGTGGGTTTCTCGGGGTGAATCGGCTCCAAAGAAGGCCAAAGTGTGTTGGTCTGCCAATAAAGTCATGGCGTTCTTTTTTTGAGATGCACGCGGTATAATCCACATTGACTATCTGCAAAAGGGTAAAACAATCAATGGCGAATATTATGCCAACTTAATAGGTCGATTTAATGAAGACTTGAAAAAAAAGATGGCATTTTTTCAAGAAAAAAGTTCTCTTTCACCAGGACAATGCAAGGGTGCATACATGTGTAGTTTTCATGGCAAAAATCCATGATCCTCATCCGCCCTATTCTCCGGATTTAGCCCCCAGTAACTATTTCTTATTTCCAAATCTGAAGAAATGGCCCGGCGGAAAGAGATTTGACTCCAACGATGAAATTATCTCACAATCAAATTCCTATTTTGATGCCCTCGACAAATCTTATTTTTTTTTGAAGGATTAAAAAAATTGGAGAAACGTTGGACAAAGTGTACAAAACTCAAAGGAGACTATGTTGAAAAACAAAATATTTGTTTATTCAAAAACTTGTGTTTCATTCAAAAAGTCACGTACATATTGGCCCACCCTCTTATATGTACAAACAAATGTATGCAAATTATAAGTTTATCATGCAAACGTATGTACATGCATACATACATACATACATATACAAATGATCTGAATGCCTTCGGCTCTTACACTAGAAGTTAATGAGCTTGCACATCGTTTACTTAATAGGATTTCATATTTTGAATAATTATCAAAGAATTCGATGTAATTAATTTTGTTCATAAATAAGCTCCATTTACTTAAGTCAATTGTGATCCATGGAGCTTAACTTCATTGACCAAGTCAAAGAATCGTTGCAGACAGATTCTGAAGTATTTTTTAATTAATTATTGCTCGCTTGTGTATTTTCAATTTAATTGCAGTTTTAAAATGCCAGGAGTTCTAGCATACCCCAATTATAATTTAAAATTTTCGTACATTTTGTACATATTTCTTATCAAAGCGTATTTGCGTTTAAGGAGACGAGTCCAAATGAACTTAAAATGAAATAAACATACACTCTTAAAAAAAAATAATATAAACGCCACGTTTTTGGACATGTGTAAAATTATCAAATTTTCTGTATTTAATGCTTATACATTTTTTATTATACGAAATTTATGAAAGTTCGTTAAAATCTCACCAAAACCAAAAACTAATATTTTAAAGAACGCAGATTTATAGCGCGCTAATTTTTAATGGAGTACTCGTAGAGTGTAAGTTTCAAGTACCAACGAAATCCCGAAGATTTTTAATGATTTTTTAACTGACGCATCTAGAAAATTTTTGAGCTTGCTTTTTGTCAAAGAAAATACATAAGGCTGCCCCTTTAAAAATTATGAAATATCAACGAAATTTTGTTGCTGAAAATTTAATGAAGCTGCGTACTCAATGATTTCATTTTATTTTATAAAATATTAAAATTTGGTGAATATTTAACGAATTTATATATATTTGCACGAAGTTTGAAGTGTTGATTTGCATGTTTTTTCTTACGCAATTGGCAAGTTTTTTGCACACAATTACTTGAGTGAACATTTATGTATTCTAATAAAACTTAATAGCTTATTAACCAATGGAAGCTGCTATTTAAAATTGGTCAGTAATATAATATATCCTTATATGAGAGGTGGATATATTTTTTTTATTTAATTTGAAATATAGGTTTTTCAGCGTCAATTGGAATAAAATGGATATTAAAAGTAGTTTTTCACAATTAAACTGGATTTTTACAAAATAAAATAAATGAAAAAGCCACGCTTCTCATGCCATAATGTATGAAAAAACCTTTAAACAAATCTGCATCGAATTTGAAACTCATATTCCGCTTGGAATGAAATTGTTGATAGCTTTTAAGTCGGCTAACCTTCTTTATATGTGTGTAATGTGATGCAAAGAATATATAAAAAAATTTAAAATAGGCCTCGCACTGCCTCTTTTGTCTTATATACCCTGCAGGAATTGAAGCTTGCGTTATAGTAACCCTAAATTGCATTGAAAAACACCAGTGCTTATTATTTTCTGTATATTTTCATATAGGCAAACTAACTACTTTCGCATGGCGATGGCCAAAAAAAAAGTCAGCTTTGGCTACCTCTGCATGAGGTACCAAGTATCAATTATCTAACTACTTTTGGTCACAACTTGCTGGAACCTTTTTTTTCACTACAAGTAAACCAGCTATTAGATAGCGCTTTACAAACATTTTATCAGTTTTGCCAAACCGCATATCGCCTACTTATACGTTACCCATATAAAACCGGATCCATACCTTCAATTCTTACGTCCATTTTTACGTTTTTCATAAATTTTTACCTACATACATTTATCAAGATATATCTGCAAAATGCAAACATTTCTCGTTCGCGTTCACTTTTTCCTTTTAATTTTATGTTTGCAATCGATTGACAGTTAATTTATGTCATTGCCAACTAAGTTGCCACATCTTTATTTTATGAAGTTTTTAGATTGTTACACATGATTTTTCAGCTTGCTAGTAATTAGTTGTTAAGCGATTGAATAAAAAAATGGGGTATTTTTTTGCAATTATCGCAAGGTAGTTATTTAAAAGTTAGTTAGTTTAAGCAATTGATATTTTTTGACTGCAGTGTACATCCTTACCTATATACATATACATATATGCATGTATGTTAGATATGTACCCTGCAAGCAAGCTACCAGCTAGAAATGTGGTTAACGGGTGGGTTTCCTTCACTTGTAAACAGGTAAAAAAAGTAGCTAATTTTGTTCTAGCTGTGTGATGCGCCGTCTCCTTTGCATTAATAGAATTTTCGATTTCACTGAACTACAGCTGGACTACTCTTATTTCCCCTTATGCGTCAAATATTATGGTAAAAATGTAGTTAATGCTACCATTTGTACCAGTTAATGTTTTGGTGAACTTTTAGCTAATGCTACCTTCGTTACAGGTTAATGTTTGATGAGCTTATATCTAATGTTACCATCTCCGCAAGAGCTAATGTTAACATCTGCACAAGTTAATATTCTGGTAAACATGTAGTTAATGTTAACATCTGCACTAGGTAATATTCTGGTAAACGTATAGCTAATGTTAACATCTGCACAAGTTAATATTCTGGTTAACATGTAGTTAATGGTAACATCTGCACTAGTTAATATGGTAACCACCAATTTTATTAAATAAATTGTACAAGAATATTTTTTATTCATTTATTTTTTGTTAAAATATTAAAAAAAAAGATATATATATTTAAAAAAAATAATTAAAAACATATTATTAAAAATATTATTTTATACAATCAAAGATAAAATATATACAAAACAGTTTTAAAGAAACTTACCAAAAGAAAAAAAATTAGTTGCGATTCTTGGGTGGTTGTGGCGTAGTGTTACTTGCTTATGTTTGGTTGTGACTGCTTTGTGGCGCAGCGATTCTTGAGTGGATATGGTGCAGCGATCATTGGGTGATTGTGGTGCAGAGATTCTTGGATAGTTGTGGCGCAGCGATCTTTGGGTGGTTGTGGCAAATATCTGAAAAATAGAAAATATATAATTATTATATGTATGAATGCACATAAATTACAAGACAAAAAATAACTTGCCAAAAAAAAATTCAGCAGCGATCCTTAGTGGTTGTGGCACGAAGTAACAATCTGAAATGTTTAAATTCAATTTTCGTTTTTTTGAATTTTTTTTTTGTCACAGCCTACCTACGTTGAAATGCTGATTTCGTTCATGCCCCAATTTGTTCAAAAAACTGTCTTGCTCCTTCTAGCACATGAAATTGTTTTTGGAGTAAGACATCACTGCTCTAACTTTAAGACATTTTTTCGACAGTTCAAAAAAATTTATAAATGTGAGCGTGAAATGACTTAAAATGTATGAATGTGTATGTAATTTTATTCTATTTCAGGGGAAACTGGTTACTGGTGGCTTGCAGGGGTAGGTATATATACACATACATACATGTACCTCCAATATCATTTATTCAATCTCCATCAAAATTCGGTGCACACGTTACGTTTGGCTCTCTAACGAAATGTTTTTAATTTTGAAGGATTTATAAGGATAGACATGCTGGTATAGCATACAATAAGAAGCTTAGGAACAAAGCAAAAACTATTTAAATTACTATGTTGCCATGCTCGTTACAAGCATTGAAATCATTTCATCTGTTGGAATCTGCTTGTCCGTGGAGGCATTAAATATCGTTGGAGTAATTAATTTTTGTGTAAGATAGAACTGAAATATTTTTAAATTTATTTTAGGAAAACCAATCAGATAATATCAGAATCGGATAATCCTTATATTTTTATTTAATTAAACTCTTTCTTCTTTCAATAAAATTTAATTAATTTAATTAAGAATTTAATTATTTAATTAATTTGCACTCTGCGGAATTTTTTTTTTAATTTCTTATTTTTGCAAGCGCTAACTAAAAAAATGAATATTTCAGCTCCAAGGAAATTTTCCGATGGGGCAGTAAAATTTCTAGTCGATTTTTTTTAACACAGTCCTATGTTAAACCCATACTGCACAGCTTTCTGGTGTATTAACTTAACTTAATTTAAAATTAAAAAAAAAAAATGTATATAAATTTTTCCATAGATGAATGAAATACAAACATATGACATGAGGAATTGTATGTGAACGACATATGTATGTACATATGTACCACAGAAAAGAAATGTTTTTTGATTGTTACATACTTACTTAGTCCTGCCATAAGTTCTGTATAAGTTCAGGCCGTTGAATAAAGTTAATTTTATTTAATAATGCATATATTAAATGAGCGATGTACAAAATTTTATTCGAAATGGTCACCTTTTGCTTGCACACAAGCCCTCAAACGATTCGGCCATTGATCAATAGCAGAACGCACAGTTTCTATTGGTATTGACGACGCTGCTCGAACCAAAGACTTTTTGAAACTCTCCAAATTTCTTTGGGCTTTTTGACAGGCCATGTTCTCCAACTCTGACCACAAACTGTAGTCAAATGGATTCAAATCTGGACTTCCAGACGGCCAATCATCTACAGCTATGAAACCAGGAATATTGCTTTTAAGCCACTGCTGGGTGGTGTTTGCCTTGTGTGCTGGAGCAAAATCTTGCTGGATGATCCAATGATCTCCATCGAAGGGAGTATTGCTTAACTGCTTTACCACGCCTTCTAAAACATTCAACTGGTACACTTTTGCTTCAGTTTTACCCCTTTTTCATAGAAGTGAAGAGGTGTAACACCATTACATGAGACTCCCAACCAAACCATTACAGCAGGTGGATGGTGGCCACCTTGAACCCTTGGAGTAACATTTTTTGCGTCTTTGGAAGTTTTTGCGTAGATTTTGTCATTTTGCTTATTAAAAACTTCTTCAACAGTGAAAATTTTCTCATCCGTAAAAAGCATACTTTCATGGCTGTTGACCGCGTGCCACTCAATCAAGCCGCTTGCATCTGTTGAGCCTAATTTGCTTCAAGTGCGTTGTCAGAAGATGACCAGTTGACCGACGGTAGGCCCTTATGTGGACATCATCTCGAATAAGTCTTGACCAATGTCTGGTCGATATATCCATTTCCCTTGACATAATTTTCTGTTTTCTAAGGGGATTTCTGCGAATGCGTTCGCGAACAGTTTTTATGACTGAATTGGTTCGAACCACGCGAGGACGACCGCTTCTCTTTCTGTCATCAACTGTAGACATTTGGGAAAAACGATCAATAGTGCGGTAAACAAACATTCTCGAGATATTAAGTTTTTTGAGAAGCACATAAATTTCCCTTGCGCTTTTTCCACACTTATGTAAAGCGATCACCGCAATACGATTTTCTTTACACCGACGAATTTAAATTAAGGTGATCATGCAAACTGCTCTAACTACTGCAGAATCAAAATTATTCATAAGATAATAACGAGCGTCTTTGAGATCGCTGGACTTCATCAGTTTGGCCTCTCTGAGTCAAGGTTTAAGAGAGGACAACTCAACTTATCAAGTGACTTCGTTAATGTGATGTTGGAAAAGCTAATGCCAGCTGCAAATGTGCCTCGATCAGGCACCGTTTTTTAGGGGATCTTTGGACTCAACAACCGCGCTGATAGTTCTCTTTTATGCAAACTGAAAACACATCACCAGTGTTGTCAGAACTTTTTGAAATAATTGGCTAAACATTAAATTAAATAGGCCACATCAGATATTTTTTAAGACATTTTCCAAACCATGACAACTCCGTCTTCATGCGTTATTTAAGACTTAAAAGTGCATTTTACATTTTAGCACTTAGAATATTTTTTGTTTTGTTTTCAAAATATGCATTGCACAAAAATATGTTCGCCTTATGCATTTCTGAGCGGCATGAATCGAAAATGTAAGCTTCAGACTTAAAACGCATCAAAGAATGTCTCTTGCCACCAGACCGTGTAGACAAATGAGTAAAAAAGTCCCTTCTCGCAGGGAACAAAACCCACACTCTAAGGGCCGTTTTAAATTCTTTGTCGTCGATTAAATTTAACTAGTACTCAGTTAAAATGTATTTAAGCAATGCTCACTTGTAAACTGATCGAGGAGACGGCCCTTAGGCCGCGGCCACGCACTAAGCGACGAGCGGCTGAGCGATGAGCGACGAAATTAAAACATATGAAATGCCATTGAAGTGGCCACGCAGTAAGCGAAGAGCGTCTGAGCGACGTCGCTAAACAATTAAAACAAGTTCAAATTTTCAGTTGACTAATGAGCGACGAACAGAAAGAATGGACAAATTGAACATTGAAATTCTTATTTCTGAGGTGCAAAGCCACCCGGTTTTGTGGCAGGATAGCCACAAAGACTACAAAAATACAATATATAAAAATGACAATATATGGAAAAAATTTGGAGAAATATGTGGTTGTTCTGGTGAGTATTTATTTTATTCATAAAAAAATTGATTGTTAACATTAAAAAAATTATATTTTTGACATTTTTGGTTTTGCGTTCAATTGATAAAATTGAAATTATAAGTGGAATTTAATGTCCAAACTTAAATCAAATCAAAAATCAGAACAAACAGTAAAGTATATTATGTTTAAATTAAATAAATGAATAAAATGAAATTTATGTTTAACTTACCTCAATGTCAAAACGAGCCTCTGCTTTGCACGAATTGCTTTCCTGTGTTTTGTTAATTTAGGACGAACTTTTTCAAGCAATATATCAAAAGATTGTATAGACATACCGTCGCCCCAGAAAACGGATGGCGAATGTGAAAATATGTGATTTTGAGGTTTTGATGTAGATTTACTAAATTGGATGTGCTCTTTTTATTTCTGTAATTTATTTTTTCATACCTCCTT
Source organism: Philophylla caesio (assembly GCA_963971545.1). NCBI lineage: Eukaryota > Metazoa > Arthropoda > Insecta > Diptera > Tephritidae > Philophylla > Philophylla caesio. Next base: position 93,017,407 of record OZ020606.1, on the reverse strand, counting down.
TAGTTTCCGAGATATTTTGTATGAACTTTGTCGTATGTTACAAAAAATTAAAAATTGGATATGATTTTTGTAGTATGTGTATGAAATAAGTCACATACGACCAATTTCCATACAAATCAACCAATTTCTTTAATTAGATAACTATTTTCGCATGTGCTGAACAACTTCGCACATACGACATTTGTATATAGACAAGTTATAAGCAATTGTTGTATGTGCACAAAAGTAAAGCACTGTAGTGCATGACATTCCTTCAGTCGGTTGCTGATCGTTGCGCTAGCAAGATGGGAGAGTCGTCGCCTGCGCCAATTTTAGAAAATTTTGTAAAGCCGAAAGAGAAAAAGACCGCCAAAATATTGATCAATCGACTGCTATTCTTTGCTATGATCTTGAAAACGTAATAACTTTACCTAAGTGTTTCGCTTCAAATTTTTATTATAGACGAAAGCTTAATATGTTCAATTTAACGGGGACATTAATTAAAGCAAATGGTTTTAAAGAAACTTATTGCTCTTTATGGAAGGAGACTTCTGGAGCAAGGGGAGGAAATGACATAGCAAGTGCATTGATCAAGATTTTGAGCACTGTAGAGAAAGACCACTCGGAAATTAGAAAAATCATCTTATGGAGTGACTCATGTATTCCTCAGAATCGAAATTAAATAACGTCAACGTCCCTTTTGTACCTTTTAAAAAAATCTTCTATAACTAGTATAACACAGAAATTTTCAGAACCAGGACATTCCGTTATCCAAGAAGTGGATTGTGTACATAGTACTATATGTAGATAAAACATTAAAAAATTTAGAAATATCTAGTCCTTTGACGTTAGTACGCATTTTAAATAACTTGAAATATCCCAACGTTCGTTTGAGAATTCTTCAAATGTTTCCAGAAGATTTCAGAAATTACTCACAAAAAGCAGGGTTTTTAAAATTTACCATCGTGCCTTTTTTGAGAGTAAAGCAATTAGAATACAATAAAAACAATTTGTAGAATATAGGCTATAAAACGAGTCACAAGGAATGTGACATTAATTTTCAATGCATTAAAAAACAGTCTCATGGACGTTTTGCGAATGAAACACCTAACAATTTGTTTCAGCAAACATTGCTTGTTTTAAGTAAGCCAAAATTAGACACAAAGAAAATAAAAGACTTAAATGAAATGATAACATATCTTGAATCTGAAACTGATAAAAGTTTTTTTAAAGCAGTATTAACAAATGCATAAACGAGTTCCTTTAAAAATAATTTTAAGACGTGAAAATGTACAAAGAACTGAATTTTCGAGTATTAATTTTATTTAAAATAAATTATATGTATATGGTTTTGTTCTATTTTATTAATAAATGACAATCTTTTTATACAAATTATATGTTTTTTATCTGAAATCTGAAAATGACATCAAACAAGGTTGGCAAATAATGTCGTATGTGCTATGCACAAAACAAATATGTGTGCAAACATTACATACGACATATGCATATGGACTGAAAATGCAATTTTCTTATAAAGTCCAAAATATATTTAATTTAAACTTATTGAAATTGAAAACTATCAATACCAAGTACTTGTCCTTCAAAAATAAGAAAAATCTAATGTATAGTTTCGAAAAAATCATACTTTAAACTTTAAAGTCGTTTTTCTCAAAACTCTGTTTTGTTACATTCGCCATCCGTTTTCTGAGGCGACGATACGTAGATATTGAAATAATCTATCTGGAAATTTACGTAGATTTTATATAAATGATTAAATTCACCGAACCTCCATCTTGTTTGGTTTATAGGATGAACACCATACTTTCTTTTTTTTATATGTAGCAAGATTCTATAAACATTATATCGATTTTCAAGCAGTAATATACGCTGAACAGCCCTTACCGTCGCTTACTGCGTGGCCGCGGCCTAAGTTTCTCATAAAGCCCGTCCGGCTATATAGCGCAGAAGCATGAAAATTAATGTTTTCAAATCATAAAAGCATAAACTAATACAAACTTCTGTTTTCACACAAAGAGCCGTATTAATTTTTTGCATTGTACTACGTCCATCTCAAGCGTTACAAACCAAACAAACAAATGGCAGCTGATGCCACAACAAAGTACTCTGTGCCCGTAGTCTCGTAGAAATCACTATCACGTCAAACATTACTTGTCCAACCAAAACTATGTACAAGTTAAGTACATACATACATACATATGATATATACATCGTCCATCCGGTAACGACCTTGTCGCCCACATCACATCGCTTTTTACATGTCCTTGGTCCTTGAACATCTGTTACCTCAACACAGGTGACCATCATAAAACTGTCGTTGCAACAAACTTAATCCAATAATATTCTTCTTATAGTTCACTTGCTGCCAGAGCCAACAGAGCCAATACGTTAACTGCAAATTGCAACAATTTGTTGCCCGACACATTTGAACTGAATTTAACTGCCACCGAAAGGACACGATGCGAAGAGATGTGATGAAATGGCGCAAAGAAGCATAAAGCAAAAAAAAAAACAAAAAACACAAAATCAAACTCGTATGCCGCAACGGCTGCTACTATGACGGTATGAGTGTAGTGCAAGGTGCAAGGGCAATTGCATGACTCCCCGTCTGGTTGGATGGTAGCCAGATTGCTCGGATGTCATGACATCCGGCTGCAGATGTGCACCTAGATTGCATGCATCGCTTTGTTTTGTGTGTCAAAGCGCGGCAGGTGCAACAAGGCCAACTGGCAACATGCTGCTGCTGCTTGAACGGTTAAATGACAATGTCTCACCCGTCACGCTGGCCAACCAGGAGGACTGGAAGCACATAGTAAAGGCTGACATACAGGACTGTATCTATATATGTATGTACATACGTATATATGCACGTGTATGTTAGTATGTGTAACATACTTGGTTTTGCGGTGGAGGGAGTGAGTTGAGGCTGCGGTCTTAACTTTGTTTGTGGAAGTGGAAAAGTGCTTAAGTTAATTGTGAGCAAAAGTAAGGAACATTTAAAAATGAAGAACATCTGCTTGGATGTGTTAAAGCTATAGAGATTTGAAGTAGTTAAAATAACAAAGTTGTACGTTAAAGTAAAAAGTTGCTTAAATTCTATTTGTCCAACTGGAGCTGAAGAAATAAACGCAGTTGCATATAATTAAATATGTTAAACTGACTAATGTTGTTTTACAATTATTTTATTGGATTTATAAAAAAATTTTATAAATTTTTACAACAAAATGGATTTATGGAAAAATATATCCGTTGTCAATTTTATTAATAAAATTTAATTTTATCCAACCAAGCCTAAGTCCCAAAAGGCAGTTTTTAGATTTTGCTATGTATATCTACACCTTTTCCAACAGTATTTCAGAAAAACACAAATGTATTTCAGAAAAGATCAATTGTATTTCAGAAAAGACGAAATTAATACATTTGTGTTTTTCTGAAATACGAGTACATTTGACGACTCAACAACCGATAAATATAGGCTAGCATTCCATTTGCCGATAATTTTAACAATAGTTACAACTTTCTTACTATCAAAAAGATTGTAATATTAAATAAAAAAAAGGAATTTCGAATCGTTTTTATTTATATTTAAAACACTTAAATGCGAGTCGTTACAGAAATTATAGGTATGCAGTTTTGTAGCCCATTCAATTTTGGACGGATTTTTTGCGCCTTTTCTTGCATTCTCAAATTTTCAAATTTTGTTGGAAGAAAGTACGCACATCTTCCAAATTCCCCTAATGTCAGTAACGAGTTAGATGGACAATTTTGGGTCTTTTATATAAGTAGAAGAGGTTCTATTTCAAAACTATGTAAGCTGAACATATCGAAAAGTATTGACTAGTTATTTACATTTCTTTCATTTACCGTTCATTCTCTAAGTAAGGGCCAGTTTTTCCTTGCAAGTTGAACTCTGTTTGTCGTTTAAACTCAGTACGCCGTTTTTCGGTTAACTTTAAACGTCCGATATTGCACGGTTAAACTTACCCCCGAATTCAGTAAGCAGCCTCAGTCTCTAATAGAGACAAAAGTCACAATTTTAGACCAGTTGGCATTCATTAGTTTCAAAATAAAGTCTCTAAATTGTGAATTGTGGTGTTGAGCAAGTCACAAAAAATTAAAATACGAACCAAAGAAAAAAACGTAAAAGTCTCATTTTGAGACTTGAGATGATACCAAGTTTTTTTTAGTTGCAACAAATTTAATCGAGCGCAAGGAGACCAGTTTAAACCAGTACTGAAAAACTGGCCCTAAAAAAAGGGCTTTAAACTTTATTCGAAATTAAGAAATCAATGAAATTTTCTGAAAATGACAAAAAATTGAATTATAGTCATTTTGCATAAATTGCGCCCAGCTAATTTTTAAAACTGTCTCTTTAACTAATTCTATCATAAAACCTTCAAAAGTTTTAATTTATTAATTATGAAACTTATTTAGAATTTGCGATTGAAGATGAGAGAGTTAAAAAATTGCCTTTACCCGTGATATTAACGGGTGACATACGTAGTAGAAAAATACCGAATAAGTTTTTGGGTTCGGGTCACTATTCGCTGGGAATACGATTTTCAGTACTTTAATATTGTTTTGTAACTTGGAAAGTTAATAAAATGGCTCAAATGTGTATCTCTCGCTGTTTTACCTCAAAGATTTTGACTTTCAACTACCTGTTTTTAGTAGTAACAATATAAAACATTCATTTATTGGAACTACGTGCTGTTTTTAAGTATGTTTCGAAATCTAAGCACTTATCACTTACCTGAAAAGTTCTAATTGCATGTTCATCACTAGCTTCCAACTTCGCGCGGATATTTCCAAAAATAAAACCCAGCTTCGACAAAGACACATCCTGGTCTAAATCACCATGATAAGATCGATATATTTTCGTTTTCATGGTTGGAGTTAGCGTACCATGCTCACACGAAATGCAGCTGCCATCCAACGCACAACCGTTAAGCGGAAAATTTAACTTGCGTGGTGTGGTTCATCCTGAGACGGTTTGAATACCGAGACGAATAGTTTCTGCTACGCTGTATATTATCGCGTGACTAGTCGAAGTATCTTCTTTTTTGAACTGCGCAATAGTGTGCGAGATGAGGATTTCAAATTACTTTTTAAAGTACGATCACCACTTTTTGATTGTTTATTACACCATGGTGAAAGATTACGCCATTGCTCGCTCCAAATGAACTTTTGTGATTCGCGCGCTTTCTTCGGCGTTGAAATCTGCGCTGACTTAACGGGTGTGTGTTTAGTTGCAATATTCGCAGCCAAATTGGAACATACACCATCGACGGTATCAAGGTCGACTTTTGGTGGTATTTGCCAACCAATAGACTGTTGTGGCTCCGCTTGTACGGCTTGTGATTTAAATTGCCTCTGATTGGTGGTACTGTCGCAATTTAGCATTTCGGTTATTTTCGGCTCATTTCAACCGAAACTGAGTTCTTTTATAGACTTTTCGACAATTTGACGAATATTTTTCTTATTTGAATTCAACGCAGAGCGTTCGAGATCGCTGAGGGTGGGACAGGAGGGTAATACATGATGACGCCGCGACTTTTCTGCAATCAAGCCTAAATCAGGGCACAACAGAAATTCTTAAGATTAGCAACCGGAAAAACATAGAGGTGCATTCATAACCTATGCAATGTTATAAAGTTACTAATTTATAAATATGATCTAAATATATGTATGTATGTATGTTTAAAATGTTAGTAGAAATATTAATTACAAATACTAGCCAAATGAAGAACTACTTCGTAAAAAAGCAACAAATGATAGTTTAATATTTCAACCGAAGACTTTAACAAATAAAACTACAGCAAATACGAGTATTTTAATAGAACAAATACATTTATTTTATATAAATATTATATATGTATATGTATAATTGCATGTTTGTTTCCCAAAAATGTGTAAAAAATTAACCTAACACCAAAAGCCATTCCTACGCTATTGCACTACTTAGGTACGTAAATTATACAATTTAATTAAAGTAATTAAACAGCTATTGTAATAGATTATTTACATGTAGGTGCATGTATCAGCTAAATTAAAGCTAACATCTGAAGTGAAAGGTTTGTGTCTCAACTTAGCAAAAAATACCAGAGAACGTTTAATCAGAGAACGTACGTTCTATGATTTACATCCGGTGGAAGTATGTAAATATGTTTGTATACTTTTAGGCGCACTTGTGTTGACATATGACAAAAACCCTCATCTCGACTTTGTATTTTTTCTCATAAAGCTCTGGAAAAAATGGTTTTATACAAAATGAAAACAATTAATTATCTCAAAAGTTTTTGTTTAATCCTAGAAGCCATAAACACGAGTACCCGTGTATTCATACACTAGCATCCTGGAACTAGTTACTGTAGGAGAAGAACAATAATGAAATGAAAGTTATCCTTGAGAGAAAATTAATTAACTTTGGTACACTCATGTATACATATGTATGTATATAAATATATTCGATGTATAAAAAATAAAACTATCAATATTATCGTTAAAAGTTTTCCTTTTCATTGTTACTGTTATAATTTATTCAAAAAACAAAAAATTTATATCGCTTTGATGATGAATACGCTCACACATGCATACATACAGTGGTTAAACTTGGAAATTGGGAATTTGTGCAAAAGTTTTTCAGAGAAATATTTCTTTACAAATCTAGTTTCATAAAAAAAAAATATTATATAAATCCAAACTCCAAACCTTACACAGGCAATTTAAAGAAAAATGTAATTTAAAGAAAATGCCGGAGTTCAATAATTTCGTTTAATCTGAAGTCTCAAAATTTGAGACTATGAACTTGAGATAACTGCATTTCTATGCTTTTACGTTTTAATTTTTTATGCTTGTCTTCATTTTTTGTGTCCTGCTTATTATTTTGCGACTAATGAATGTTTTTCTAGAATCATAACCTTAAGAATATTTAGAGGTATTCTTAAACATGTAGCAAAAAATAATTAAGCCATTTACCGCAAACAATTATAAACATACACACCATTATGTATACTACGGTAAATAAACCATCCTTACAAAAAGCTAATGTAAATATTTAATTTGCCTTTAATAATAATAATTATTTGGCGCTTACACTATAGTACATAGCTCAGTGTTTGACCGCCTTTCTCCTCCCACAGATGAAGGGACCTACAATTTTGTGCCGACATCGAACGAGAACGTCACTTTTGTTGTTTTGTCAAGAGTGCACAGAATTTATTAAATTGAATTAAATTTCTTGGTAAGCGTAAATTTGAAAACTGCTTCTAGAGATTAAATTAAATGGGCTAGAGAATTGTATATTTAAATAATTTTTTTAGAAAGTTAAAAATTTTGATGCTTCTCTTTTCTATTATGAACTTGTTTTTGTTAGAAATTGAACTGGTGTTTAATTGAAATATAATTGTAAAAAAGAAAATAAATATTGCCCAAAATCGTCAAAATGTGGGAAGTGCTTCATTTCTTTTACGGATAGTGTTGGTATAAAAACCAAAGTTTCTTCTCTTATTAAAAAAAAACTTTCAAATTAAGTGTGCGGTAATAGACCTCTTTACGTAAGTATCAATCAATTCTTCCAACTGAAAAGGTTCGATCAGTTGGTTCATATTAGGCTTCAGCGAAATTAAGAAGAGTAATCCTAATCCACTCTTCTGACTTGTACTCTTTAGGCCGAATAGTGCTAAATAGCTGGTATAAACATCCTACCAGCTCTCTTCATGAAAAAAAGTCTCTCGCCTCTTTTCTTCAGTGTCACTCGACCATTGCACACGTATCAATTTGCTGCGTGTGGCTTTTTATGCAGAATAGTCCCCTGCGGCGTTCTTCGTCATGCCAGTCCTTTCGTTGTGGGCATCAGCCGAGCTGAAAACTGAATCGACTCAGAACTAGCGCCAAACTAGCTCTATATTTGGCAGAACTGGTTCCCAATCAAACCCTATCGCAATGCTTTCAACTGTCTCTCTTAACATGGTGATGTCCTACGAAGTGGCAACTCCCCCTCCTTGCAGAACTTTACAACGCCTTCTAAACTGGTTCCCTTGTGGACAGTTCGAAAATTGGAATTCCTGAGCTGGTTCAGGACAGGCCAGTTCTAATACTGATTCAAAAATTCTCAATAAAACTGATTGAAAATAAAACCGAAATTTAATTATACAAAACTGTTGACATATATTAAATCGGTTTTTTAATCTCCAAAACCGGGTTTTTACCAGTTATATTTTTTATAGTCTGTGATAAATAATAGAAATACGGCAACACACCGACTAATTTTATTTACATTATATTTTTATTTAAACGGAAACCACAAAGTGCTTATCAATTAGACAAATAATGTTTAGTATTTATTCGAAATCCAAATTATTTGCAGAAGATTTTTTATATTTCGACAAATGTCATAAGAGGATGTCAAAACCTTGAAAAATTGTATAACGCCTTACTGACAGTAAGTCTTTCTAGCTCGCCGAATATGCTCAATATGGAATTCACTAATTTGTTATAATCTCGAGTTTTAAAATTTGAGGCTATGTATTAGTTGAAAATTATTACCACTCCTCGCATTTACTTTTTTATTTGTTGTGTTTATCTTAATTTTTGTGACCTGCTTATCACAATTGAGAGACGTTTTTTTTTTTTGCCAACTGGTCTAAAATTGTGAGTTTTTTCGATTAGAGACTGATACTGCTTACCGCATTCGGACATTAAATTGATGCAGTTAATTTCTTACTTGGAACAAGAACCGGTTTACCCGGTTTTTTCTTGATTTGAAAATTAAGAACCGGTTTTTCAAATGGCCATTTTTTGAATGATTAAAAAAAACCGGGTTTTCAAAAAAGTCAAAATATCGAACACCCTTATAACTATATACAGATTTTGCATGTATAACCAGATTAAAGGAATAAACTTGGCGAATAAGCTGAACTGTAACAATTTTTGTTCCAATAGTGCCAACATTTTGACCAAATTGATTACTGAAAAAAAAATAAAATTACTTTAAAAATCTTTTTTTATGGAATTTGCATTTATTACTTTCTATTTGCTACAAATTTTTTCACTTTTTCTAAATTCGACTCAGCTTCTGGGTGCGCATCCACTGCCAAGAGAACATCCTATGTTTCTAAATTTTCTGCATACCTTTCACAATTTCTAAATTCACTCAATCTCCATAAATAAATGTCTTTTTTAGTTTTTACTAGCCTGCGGATGTGCCGCCACTCATTTTAATTAATACAAATATTATGTCTTAACGTTTTTACTTTCACCGATTCATCGAAATGGCACATTTGTCGATAATTATCGATTTTTGTTGAACTGCCTCCTCTGTGGGAAGTGCCGAACTAGCTCTTTTAGAGGCTGTCTGCTTTTTTTGCTGCAAGGTAGTAACCGACGACCTCTTCTACAGCGGAGTTATATATTCTCGAAGTTCAACTTACACCAATTTTAGTTTGTTAAACTGATGTTAGAAATTTAAAATGTATGTATATAAATATGTAAAGTAAACCAAAGTGATACATTTCTTTTCTTGCAACCATGCAAAGCATATTCATATCAGATAATAGGTAAAAATATTTTGCGTCGATAATATCGATATTCTACAAGCAATCCTATAAATGTACACATACATATATATTTTAAAGGTATGGTAAACTTGGCACGCCTTTACTGATTTTATTAATCATAACATTTTATTAAATTTTTAGTTGCAGTTCAATTAAACAGGTGCAATGGAAGCAAGCGCAAACATTCTTGCTGCCAATGAAATTATAAATTAATAGCTGCTCAAAATTTTCTCCTTCCTACTGCATCTACAACTGTTGACAGATGGGCTTATAGCAAAGGAGAAGCAATGATTATGTGTCGCAAAATTATGAGGTGTTAAAAGTTGAGAAATATAGTCCTCCACACAGTCCTCACAGCGCTCTCGCGCAGCGTCGGGTGCGAAAAGTGAAAGCCTTTCCTCGCCAGAGGGCTGCAGGGCAGGCGAGTACAACGCGTGCGCCCAACAATTAGCGGCAATCAACTTTTATGGTTTTAATTAAATAACCAACGGCGATAACGTTTCCACGACGATGGGTTGCATCACAAAAGAAGAAGGGCCGCACAAAACTACATGTCTTTATGTTCTTATATTTGTAAACATGCAACCAACAAAGGAGTACTTAAATTAGAGACCGCGACTTCTTCTTCTTTTTCTTCTTGTTAGCTGCTGTTGAGCGTTGTCCTCGTTCCATTCGATATCCTTTGGCAACATTTCGTTGGACGCTTCTCTTTCAAATTCATCTTATCATTGAAGGCGCGTCATTGTGCGCAAATAATTTGACAATTTAATGTCAAAAGCGGCGACGCATTAACCGCTCGTCCACACGCTGTCCACACATCCGTCAATTCATCAGCGACGCTGGATGGCTGGATGGTAGCGAAGGCGACGAGCCGCTGCGTATTTGCGTTGCAACTTGTCATGCACACTATAATTATAATTCCATTATGCGGCGTGGCGTTGTGCGGGGGTTGTTGCAGTGCGCACAGGTGAGTGCGAAGCATTGCGTCGTTGCAGTACTCGCAAAAGAAAAAAGGAGCGGTCGAAGAAATTAAGTGCGATTTGAAAGGTGCAATGCGCCAAAACTGGTGACCGCTGACTGCCTGAGTGATGTTGAATGTCCTGCTCATCCTATCATAAAGGAATCAGGATACACCAGCACTGAGTTGTAGCCAAGAATTGCACGTGCCACAAGGAGGAACAAGTGAAATTTCCTTAGCAAAAAAAAACTCAAATGATTCTTAGCGGAAATTACAGCAAAGACACAAAAACTCTGGTAATTACCGCAACCAAAGAAATGGCAACGGCAAGACGGCTGTATTCTTGCAACAGCAATGCCTTCGTCCTGGCAGCATTTTGAGTGATTGGCACTTGTCTTTGCGCAGTGGCTGTGAGTGTGTGTTGCGGCGCAACGAATGAAGCTATGTACAAATGCAGTAGAGGGATGCGGAAATAAATTTGAGTGCGCACGCGCATCATCCGACGCGCAAGCGCATGCGCTGCTATACACTCAGGATAATGCGCGTCGATTTCGCTAATATGCAACGGCTGCCGGGTGTGCATTGCAGGTGCGCTGCGGCAACATTTATGTGTATTCCGCTAATGCGGAAGTATGCGTATTTTGCTCGCTTGCCATTGCGGTGCCAACTGAAGTGGTTGGTTTTCGTTTTTGTGCCACTTCTGCTTAATGACACTGTTGCATTTGATGAAATCATTAAATTGATTGAAGACAAAAAAGTACTCACCGCCATGGAATAGGTTTTGTATTTTATATACTTACATAAGTATAAATTGTATTTGGTTAAAACCTTGATAAGCGCTTCGCTTGTGGACTAGAGACAGCCGATTAGTCTTACATTTTTCTGAAGCTAATTGTTATAGATTAAAAGTGGTTATAGAGGAACAAACCGGGACAGTAACATCTGAAGCTGAGCTTAACATGAAGCGCGATGGCTTTGCAGTCCGTAGGATTTAAATTTAATGAAATAAAAAAAAATCCAAAGAGCTCACCTCTAGCACGGTACTCCCCTGAAAGAAATAAAACGAATCAGTAGGTTGGTCCAAAGATTACAATCTCACCAATAAATTCTGCTCGTTCACATGTCCCCACAACAAGAAATTGAGCCTCAACGAGCGTGATAATTTTTCATGATAAGTTCTCTTTAATTTGGCGGCTCACGGCTGATGGTTGACGAACTCTGTACCTTGTAAAGACTCATTTCAAAGTTTTCACCAAAATTCTCTGTTGAAACTGCTGGCTGATGGCAAAATTAAGTCCAAAAGATTCATGACTCTTTTCCGTGGATACTCAGAGAGACAGCTTAATTTTAGTAAAGAAAGAGAATAAAAACTCTCCGTCGATGCCTGGCAGAGCATTTCAGTCTGATTTATCATCCCCGTGAAATGAGACTGGCAGATGAGATCTGCAGGCTTCTTGCCTGGAGGTAATACCATCTTCTTCTTCTTTCATTGGCTCGATAACCGCCTATGCGATTTTAGCCGAGCTTAGCATAGCACGCCAGTTATTTCCCTCTCTCGCTAACTGGCGCCAGTTGGAAATACCAAGCGTACCCAAGTCCCTTACCGCCTGGTCTTTCCAACCCAGAGGAGGCCTACCTTTTCCTATATTACCACCGGCGGGTACCGCGTCGAATTCATTCAGATCTGGAACGCTTTAATCCATTCGAACGACGTGACCTAGCCAGCTAAGTCGCTGGATCTTAACTCGCTGCACTATATCTATGTCGTTATAAAGCTCGTACAGCTCATCGTTCCATCTTCTACGGTATTCGCCATCGCAAAGTCGTAAAGGCCCATAAATCTTTCGGAGAATGTTTCTCTCGAACACTGCTAGAGCCTTCTCATCAGATATCTTCACCGTCCATGCTTCTGCGCCATATAGTAGGACGGGCATGATGAGAGACTTATAGAGTATGGTTTTTCTCCGTCGAGAGAGAACTTTACTGTGCAATTACCTATTTAGTCCGAAGTAGCACTTGTTGGCAAGAGAGATTCTGCATTGGTATTGCCCTCGTTCACCTCCAGACCTATTCGCTTTGCTTCTCTATCCAGTTTGGAGAAGGCAGAACTGCGCGGTTGTTAAGACCGATGATGTCAATGATTTAGTTCTGCGGCGCGAATTATCTTCTCCAGCTCAGTTTAAAAAAAGTCAGATTAGGTTAAAAAAAGTCGCATGACAAAGAGTCACCCTCTCTGAAACCTCGTATGGTATCAAACGGCTTGGAGTCGTCCTTTCCAATCCTGATGGAGCTCGATGTGGACGTATAAGTTTTGCGGGGATACCAAATTCAGACAGTGCGCTGTCGAAAGCAGCTTTGAAGTCGACAAAACGGTGGTGCGTGTCGATTCTTCTTTCTCGGGTCTTTTCCAAGATCTGACGCACTGTGAATATCTGGTCGATAGTAGATTTACCAGGTCTAAAGCCACACTGATAAGGTCCAATTAGTTCATGGGCTTTAGTCTCTCACACAATACGCTCGACAAAACCTTATATGCGATGTTAAGAAGGCTGATACCGCGATAGTTGACACGAATTGCAGTATGACCCTTCTTGTGGATTGGACAAAGCACACTTAGATTCAAATCAGTAGGCAACTAGGAGGTAATACCTATGATCAAATATATTTCGTGCGTCTTGATAGTCTTATGAGGTCACGGTGCTATAGATATTTTAGATTCGCGAGGATTCTAGTCTTAAATTGTAATGCGGCTTTTTGGGAAGACAATATTCGGGAATAAGTGATTTCCCGAGCTATCAAGTTTTTTGTTTTTTTTTTTTGGAAGTTTTAAAAAAGTCCGACATGATGGAAAAAACAAGATTCAGCGATCTCAAAACAAAGGAAGACTGGTCTAGGTTCTGCCACAATTGTTTTTGCATTTTTTTTTTTTTGAAGCCGTGCAGTCAACTCCATCCAGAATTTTCATCCTGAAAAGGCACGTCTGGCGTTTTCTTTTCTCGAAATTGTGTAGCCTCTTTTGCTTTTCTCAGCTCTTTCAAGACGCTGTGTTCCTATTCACACTTCATTGGACTCTGACCAATTAAAGTTGTAACAATTTTTACTAATAATAATGGGAAGATAGATGCAAGGGTTATAATGTGAGAAGGCAACATTTTTTTCGAGAAGAGAAAAAGCCATTAATTTAATACATTAATGATAAAAAATCTCGTCATTATCACGCACAATTGTAATGACAGTCGTAAAGAAAACAGGAAATTAAGAAATGGAAATAAAACTGTGTTTTTGAGATTGATTGTCGGTTTTTAGGAATTTTTGGCTGGTTTTTTGGTGAAAGCGAATATGGCGAATACGGCAAACTTTACGAAATTTCGATTTGCCATAACATTTCGCGAGAAAGTTCGCTTGATTTGCTGTCACAGCCATATTTTGCACTAATTTTATCAATATAATTCAAAGCTACTCAAAGAGATAATAAATATAAATAATAAAAACAAGCGTTATTGAAAACTTTGTTTTTTTTTGTTAGTTTTGATCTTAATAAATAATAGTGATTATTTCCAAATATATACATAAACGTTGGTTAAATTTATTGTGAAGTTTCTGAACTTTTATTGACAAATTATGATGCATTTATCCCAGTAAAATGATTTATTTAACAGTTGATTCCTAACAAAAACTAACCAACGAATGAACTCTTCAATTAATAAGAATTAAGCTAGTAATAATAAGAGTTAATTCCTTCATAATTCGTCGAATATTCACAATAAATTCAGAAAAATTTAAGTAATTCAAAAAAGAAGCGACAGAGAGCTAGACGAAAAAACTTGGACAGTAATGACTTATACAGGAAAAATGACATACAAACTTGCAAATTTTTTCAGAAAGTATAATATCCACACGGCGTTCAAAACTAGAAACAACCTACAAAGGAAACTTAAATGCAGCACCAATGAAGAAGACCCATTGAACAAACGAGGCGTGTATAAACTGACCTGTGAGTGTCAATATAGCTATATACTTAAGACAAACAGGACGTTAAGTAAGAAAAAGGTTTCGTGAACACATAAGGGACTACAATGAAATGATACGAAATCCCACGGCAATACCTGAATCTAATTTTGAAAACCATTTGGTAAACGCAAAATGTTCACCCGCAAACATTAAGAAAACCGTTAAGGTACTGCACGTACAACAAAAAGGACGGCGCCTAAATGCTCTTGAAAACATGCCACCATTAAGGCTTGTTTACAAAAAACAAAACAAAGACGAAGGTAAAATGACAGATACCAATATACAAAACAAACCTGCAATACCTAAACGGACTAAAATTACTGACTATCTACCTGTTCTTACCGCAAAGGCAGTTTCGAGATAAAAAATACCCTTATGGACTCTAACCGCGGGAGACTTCAGATACCTATACTCAGGACACTTAACATTTACGATTATGCACCAATACCTGATTGACCAAAAAAATGAAATAAATACGGAACAACAGACATAAACTGAACAGAACAAAAATTGACACTGAAGATGGCACAACGCCGAAACCGGTTTGTCTCCAAACCAAACTTGACAAGGGATGACGGAAAATCGTTCCAACAAAAAACCACAAAAATTCACCTTGTCGGACAAGAAAAAGAAGAAAACAATATAGTTATTCCTTATAGCGATATTGATTCCCTTCTAAACCACATCCACTCTTTATAAAAAATGGGTGACTGAAATATTTTTTTTTTATTGGATATCCTCATTTTTTCGAGCGCTAACTAAAAATGAATTAAGAGGGGTAATATTTTGCCATCATTCAATTTATGTTATGTGATGAATTTATCTTAGACCGAAGAGTTGAACTCTTATACTCGTATATATGTATCTATACATGAACTAATTCGAATTAAATCTTTGCTATTTCACTATTACATTCCAAACAGAAATTGTTCTAAAACACCATTAAATGATTAAAACTCTATTCTGTCAGCAATAAAATTTGAGTTTCCAGCTAATTTTTCCGCTTTCCCCCATCAAATGCATCCAATCATTAACGAAATTATCAAAGTTCATTTATCAAATGGGTTCGTTGCTTAAGTCTTTCGTTATAGCGCTGAATTTTTATGCGCTGCTCAATACTATGTACATTAATTAAATTAAGTGGAAATCACTTCATTGCCTTCATTAATTCCTTAAATCGACAAAGGAGGATAATGTACAATGCTACTTATGAAATAGCGTTGAAATGTTTCTGGCTTCCGTGATGCAACGCTGGCGCAAAGGCAGTGTGGTGGCATAGTCGACGAAGGAGATGCACCTCGAGAGGCGCTTTTAATCACCAAAAAGGCGACTCTAAACTAATAAAAACGACATTTAATGTGGCGCGCTGGGGGAAATGTTCTGCTTTAAGAGCTACCATGAGCATTTAGTATCACACACATTTGTGGATGATCAGAATGTGTGTGTGTGTGTGATGGCATTCGAGTACTACTTCGTTGATGCACTTAAACTGCTTCTTGTTCTTGTTTGCGTTGATGCACAGCATGACAGAATATTCATTCGCGCATATGCGTTACCTCATTGTGAGTTGAGCAACCAAAAACAGCTATTCCGTCAAATTGTGGTCAAGTCATCAAAACGGAAAAACGCTACAGCAAATGAGAGTGGTAGTAAAATCGGCGACGGCGACAGCGGCAACGGGCTATGATTTTGATGGATTTCTGCGCTGACCAACAGTGATTTGTGGAAAACTGCAGGAAGCTTGTTAGGCGCCATTACCGTTGAACTTTAACTGCCACACCAACTGCAGGGGGAACATGTGCAGCTTGTCTCTTAGCCGCATTAACCGTTTGAGGTGGTCATGCAAATTTATGCTACGGTCCATGTTATGGACTTCAGCTCCTGCCCACAGCGCGAACGGCTGCCGTTGCACGCACTAACCATCAGTCTTTGCTTTGCAGTTGCTCGCTGGTACACGCAACCAAATTGATTTCTCATAGTTAATTGCGCTTTTGTGTTATGACATTCTTATCTTATTGCGCCATAAACTGCTGCTACAGCGAACAAACGGCTGAATGAAATTCGCAGCAAAGCAAGTGTTCATGCACAGTGTGCCAGTTTGTGGTATTTGCTTGGCAAAATATTACCGAAATGTGTTCTTCGCTGCACTCTTTTCGTTAATATTTTTTTGAACAATAAATTCGCGTACACCAAAGTTTCAAAATCTTACAGTAAATCACCTTTATCGTGAATTTCCCACGAAAAAAATTCAAACGGGTTCGAGCGAAAACGAAACTCTCGATCAGGGTGAATGTATAAAAAAAAAATCGTATTGCAAAATTTGTAACGTTTAATTTTAAATCGTTATTTCTATGTCCGTCTGTCTGTATATCCAGCTGTTTGTTTGAACGCAAGCTAGTTTCTCTATTTTAACGATACTTTTTTATTAAATTTTGTAACGAAAGCGCGTTAATTATAATGTTATAATCATTTGTGATATGATAGTTTCCCTAATAACTCTTTTAAGTATTTAAGCCTCCTAACAGCTCTCAATCATATTGAATCATTACAATCGATTTTTCATGTATGAATTTTTGAATTATAAATTCTACAATTAAACAGCTAAAAACTTGCAACTCTGTGGCAAAGGTGCCTGAACCATAGATCCGCAACAAATGGCTCATAAGTGGCTCACGAAAACTTCGACGTTCATTTTTCTTCCGATTCTTTTATGGCACTACAACCGTGTGTCGGTTTGGGCTGAGACAAAAAAACAGCTTCGCCAGTTCCCTCTCTCCTTCGCTAAGTTACGCCTGAAGACAGGTACTTCTGCACTTGGTCCTTCTAGTGTGTTCGTTGGCGCCCTTGCCTTTGGTGTCCTCAAATGGGAGCCGATTCGAAGGACTTTCATATGTATGTATGTATTTATTCATTGTATGTGTGTGTGTAAGACAGATATATGTAAGCCACTTGATGCGTGGCTGCGACTGTAGTCTGAAACACCAAGTAACTCACTAGTTTCTCTGATTGGTTTCTAAATCTCCTAATGCTTGGTAAAGCAAGAAGAACTCACGGAAAATAAATGAAAAGAAATTTGGTTTTTTTTTTACCTACGACTATATCAACTCAGATTATGTATTGATTATTGTTAGTTGACTTAGATATGTTGATATGTACTTGTTTCCATTTTTTTACAATTTTCAAGACACTGTGTGACACCCAACCCGGCATAGCATGTAACATCGCAGCAGTAACCAGTCGCTAGCAATAAAGTTCACTGGTTGCTCAAATCAGCTTCCCCCACCGCCACCTCAACGTCAATAGCACACTTGACATGGAACGGATTTTTTTTTCAAGTGCGATTAAAATCAAACCACAGCACATTCGGCTATAACTGTTCACCATTAGGCCAATGCATGAATAGAAAATCTTCCACTTCTTACCCCTTCGCAGCCACACGCGACTATTATATTGATGCATTTTTAACGAATTTTAAGTTTACCTCCAGTCTTGGCCATTTAATCATTTGTTAGCTAGAAATTCTAGTCTCGCATTATTTTATTTGGCGTTGCTTGATTTTATTTTTATTTATTTTTGAGAAAAACTACTACGAATAAATATAAATTTAAGTAAAACGGACATTGGCATTGGAATGTTGCACGCAAGTTAAAGGACATGGAAAGAAGCAAGTTGGATGTGGTGACTGCATTTTTCCACAACAATTTCAACACAAATATAATATTGCAAAGGTGTACAAACCTTTCGACTATACTCGTACTTTCCTGTACAAATTATACTGCGCCCTTTTTTGCTTTCTTGTTTCATATTAATTTTTATTTTGGCTGCGATAATTCAAATGAAATGTTGAAATATCTGGCTTTTTATTATTTTGTGTCTATTGTTATTCCAAGCGAGTCCAGAAGCATCCCTAAAACAAACCAAATTATGGAGTTCGCGTATATGAACTTTTGAATCTTTAACTACAGGGCTCTCACACGCCAGGTACCTTTTTGTTTCTACAGCTTCTGTAAAATATGTTGGGTGAGAGCCACCATCTTTCTACAAGCCAACCGATCGCTTTTTGGCCTGTGAGCAATTATATGACAATGGAACTGTCTCTTCTGCTCAACGCACTCCATTTCTGTGATATTTTGTGGGTTGGCAAAAGTGCAAGGGAAATAACCTTTTCTGCAACATCTTCTGCCTTATAATTTTCATTTATCTAACTATCCCCAGGTTTTTTACGAACTTTAGTGCAACATGCGATAGTCGGCAACGATTTTCGAGTTGCTAGTTTGTCTGTAGTTTTTTGTTGCTCGTGATCAGTTTCGATCGTTAGTATTCAACATCTTCTATATTACCAGCTCGGTGGTCTAGTAAACGAATGTATTCTTTAGTTCTTTTCTGTTCGCAGATCACCCCTCCACCAACTATATGCATCTGATCGGAACGATCTATGTAAAGCTGAGGAAACCGATACGGACTGGGAGCCTGGCAGCCTGATCCTTTCTGGTAAGATATTATTTAAGTGACATGCACACACAAACTAAGTTGCATTCGGTTAGTTGGTAGATAGCAACTGGGGACTGACAACTATGCGACTTGCACTCTCCCTGTAGCCGTCCAATTATAATGTTGGAAAGTTGGTAAAAGTTAAAATAGGTTTTACTCTCTTACTGTTCCTCGAGTGTCAAATGACTCTTCCCATACAGAACAGACTCTCATGGACTTGTCCAAGTAGACTCATCCACGCTTTCATACTTGGAAAAAATTATATTAATTAATCGCAGCAATGCTATCCGCCGTCCTTTCCCGTCTCACTTGATCTGCCTTTCTCTCTTTCTCTATCAGCCACAGTTTTACCCATGTCACATTTCTTATCCAAATCTCTAAGTCACACAGTCTGCCCCAGCTAACCGGATAATATTTTAATGAAAATGTTATTGAAACTCAACATTATGTGATTTGTTGATCTTGAAGCAGAATATAAGAGTAATCATATTGATTTCTGTGATATTACTTTTTGCCTGCTTTTCTAAATGCGCCAACGACTCTGCTGTCCAAAATATTTTTTACGAATGAACTTTAACACATCCGATAGTGGCTTTATCTTTTACCAAAAAGATAAGTCAAATAAATTTCAATTATACAAAGTACGTTTTTAAGTTTGTGGAAAGAGAGAGACACGATCTATGAAGGAGGGTATTTGTTCAATTCTAACAAGTTTACTGACTAAATACATTGGAAGTACAAACACCAAGATGAGCTCTTTGGTTTGAAACTATCGCCGAAGAAGAAACTTAATCGGGAAGAAAGTATGAAATATGTAGAAAATCGAGTGATTACTGTGTTGTTATACAGTTGCTTTCCAAGCAAGGACAAAGAATTGTTGAAGAGAATTTCTTTTACGAATAAAACAAAACTTTCTTTGAAAAACACAGGAAGCAAATAAATTATATTTTAGTCTACAGGTTTTATTTTAAGTCAATAAACAAATAAATTAAAAAATAAATAATTAAATAAGGATTTACAGTTGCATACATTTTTTTGAAATAAAATCTTCGTATCTTTTACGTATTTTGATGCATTCTTGCGAAAAGGCTAGTACTAAATTATTGTATTTCTTGCTGCTGGGCAAGTCTTTTTTGGGTGGTTTAACTAAAATAAACGATATTCTACCTTTATTTCAGGTTCAACTGCGAGTTGTGATTTCATGATTGTTAATAATTGGAATAATTTAATTCGTCATATCAAACAACCAAAAATTAAATAAAAAAACTTTGAAAAGATAAATTTCGTTCATGTTGTTACGCTTAATCGTAAAGGAAGCTTCCTCAAAAAGCTGATTACAAAATTGATTTACATTTACAGTGCAACGGAAGTTTTATATTCACATAGCAAAGGAAGTGAGAAACGTTGTTATGAAGATTTCTCAGCAACGCTTTCGTTAAACCTTGCTTGCGGTGTCCGTTGCCAATATTTTCATTGATTTGGTTACATTTCTTCTGATAATTTTAATTCATAGATTACAACGTGACAAACACTAAAGTTGGCGGCACATTTGATTTTAATTATGGTATTGCTAAGTTTCCTAGCTGCCGTTTATCGACCCCGTGGGATCTGAATATCAAAGTGGAAGCGATATGAAACTTTAGCGTTTCCTCTAAAAAATCAATAATAAAATTTAATTATGTAAATATTTATCTATCACTGGAACACACAACGCAAGTACCCGCTGTGTCAACATGGCTACTGTCGAAAAACGCGTGCGACTAAGAGACGCAACGCAATGTAGGCTGGCTAGGGGCTGTGGCAGAGCAATCAACCTTAATTTGAGCAACGCTTTCGTCATCTTTAATGCGAGATCATCAGAGTGGAGCATCACAGCATTGGCCCAACCGGCCATAGCAGTAAAGCGGTCAACTAAATGGAGACAAAAATCAAATTTTATGACCTCAAATAGTTATAAGAATAAAAAAAAAAAAAAACAGACATTGATGGAAGACGAGTCGCAGGTGTGGTTGAATAGTATATTCTGCAGTGTAAAATGATTGCACAGAAGACATTTTTATTAGTCAACCCAACAAAGGCTAGCAAGTAGCAAGCGGTAAAGTGATTTAAATTAGAACATAACAACCTTCCAATTAACCTTTCTGCGTGGCTACACCAAATTGCTAGCGCTAGAGTGACATGAGTGCAACAATAGAACAAAATATAAAAATAAAAATAAAGTAAAGTAGTCCACTAGCAAAGGGCTCCCTGCCACTGCTTACAGTCTCCTGCAAGTGTTTCAATTACGCTAAAGATTTAGTTTTCCATTTTAATTACATTGAGAAATCAATCTTGGCGTCCGAACGACTGGTCAACTCGAGTCGCAGTGAGCAATGTGAGGTGCAGTGTGGACAAGAGTGGCACAAAAACAAATACGAGTATAAATTAAGAAAACGCAAACAAGCATAAGAGTTAAATGTGCATTTCTTATGCTGCTACTGCTTGCTCTTCTTCTTCTGCTTCTCCTTCCTTTTCCTCGTTCACTGCCTACCGATGGCTATGGGCGCAAATCAACGTCAGCGACGGCGCACACGCTTTAGCTGTTTAAGGCAATCCGTTGTGTCTAAATTGACCATAAAAAATTGCTTAATTTACCAACTTTAACAAAACAGCAACTAAATGAAAGAGACATGCCGCTGGTGTAGCGGCAAATTGAAAAAAAAAACAAAAAAACACCAACAACAACAGCGTCTGGCAATGACATTAAAAATGAAAGATAAGAAGGCAAACGAAGAAAAAACAAATACCACCAGCTTCAGCGATAATAATGACTAGAAACAGGTAGAACGAATTAAGTTGTTCAACATGGAGCACCTTCCGGGGTGCAAGATCGCAATTGAAATGATGACAGTAATAGTACAACGCCAACGCGTAGACATTTGTTCGAAATTAAAAATTTCTTTTACTCATCCAAACTTAGTGCTAGAGATCAAGTCAATGAGAGAAGATGAAGGGTTTAATGCAAATATTATTTTGTTGGTTTAGCCACTGCTGATACTACGGAGCCAGTTTGCTTAGGTTTAGTGACAATTTTTTTCGAAAGAAACAATCGAATTTTTCTTCATTATTGTGGTCATCAGCTAACTGCGCTGTCAGATGTGCTTACACTCATGCTAACATTTCCTTCTTCATTTATTTTCCATCTTTTCTTCTTTCCATTTTCTACCAATTCTCTCCGCCGCGTGACATTGGTACGCAATGTCAAAACATTCGTCCTGCTAATCGCGTAAAACATAACACCATTACCGCCATAAAATAAATTCTCTGCCATGATATCTGTTCACAAACCAAGAATGGACATCTGTATGCGCACAAAAAAACGGGCAAATGTAGGCAAAAGTGAGGAATCAAAAGCACAGAAATGCACTGAGAGCAGAAACGTAACATTTGTAAAAATATATTTGCTATGTAACAGAAAGGACTAAAGGCACTTAGGCTACGGTGTATTACATTGTTTTAATGCCTAATTCTAACAAAAGGAGTGACAAAAATATAAAATTAATATCCGCCTTCTCAACAACTTTAGAAATTATCACAATGAACAGTTTGTGTCGTGTTCGAACGTGTAAGATCTTACATCCCCCATTTAAGGATGATACGTCAAAAACGTTTAATTTTTTTGGCAAGTGACATCCAGTTTCTACTTAACAAAAGTAACTGCTGTACGTGTACATATTTTAAATCATTGAAAATTATTCTTATTATTTTAAAAATTAATATCTTTTCACACAAAAGTCTGTAAATGTCGTCCTAAAGCCAGCTTCTTGAACATTTTGAAGACGTCAGCGACATATCCAACAGTTCATTTGTCGTTGGCACACTAAAATATTTCACTTCTATAAAATTAAAAAGATTTGTTCAAAGTGAAATTTTTTGTGCAAAAAAAAAGTTAATAGGTCGATTCATTTGTTTCAAATCATCGATTTTTAGTACATATGAAATATCGTGAATCTAATTTGGCGACAACGACAACTGCAAGGCTGCTGCCCTGAAGTCGTGGCTGTTGTCTAAACAACAGTACCACTACTAAAAACCAGCCCACGCTCCGTTTCCCTCGCTCCGTGGAACTACCGTTAGGTATTACTTCGCGGAGGGGGAGCGGCCTATTGCCTTTCTATGAATTTCTGCGGAGTTGCTCTGCTTGACGCAGTTTAGTTAGGATTTTTTTCGCCATATTGCAGACAACGGACAAATTTTCTTTAGACTCGAGCATAGTATCTATCAGGTTTTTAATCGAAAGCGATTTCCCCAACTTCTTGCTGGAGTCATCCCTTTCAATTGCAAACTGCGGACAGACAAAAAAACAGTGTTCGGCGTATTCAACCACGTGATTTGCACAGAAGGTGCAGTAAGGGTCATCATCATGTTTATAATTGTATAAACAGGATAGGAAGTCCATCTCACCTGTCGCCTATCTAACCATTTCTCTAAGGAAGGAATAAGTCTATGAGTCCAGCGCCCCTTACCTGCAGCGCTCCACCGCCTCTGCCACATCCGCCGCAAACAGTTTCGCCTCACCACCTCGATTTTAGCAACACTCACTGGGGTTTTTACAGACTCTTTTACCAAGATCTCGATTAAACAGAGCCCAGCCACTACTAGCGCCGCTTCTTCTGAGGTTGTTCTAAACACACTGCACACTCGGATAGCGCAAATTCGAAAAAGTGATCTCATTTCTCGTGCGTATGAAACTTTTTCAATCGCAGCCGACCAGATTGGTGCCCCGTATAGTAGTACTGAGCGTATTACGCTTGCATTCAGTTGCCTACTTTTCTGCTTAGGTCCTCCTTTATTTACCATAAGCCTCGTTAGCGCTGCCGTCACCTTCTCAACCTTCTCGACTGCATATTGTAGGTGTGTCTTAAATACTAATCGAGCGTCAAACATAATGCCTAGATATTTAAGAGCAGCTTTTAAAACAATTTCGTGTCATCCGACTTTAATTTTAATAACCTCTAGGATTTTTCTGCTGCTAATTAACACTGCCTTAGTTGTCTGTTCGGCTAACTGCAGGCCATTTTCATCAAGCCATGTCTGAATTCGTGCAGTCATGAGGTTTGCCTCTCGCTCTACGTCTTTTATATGCTTGGCAACAATAACCACCGCTATATCATCCGCAAAACCTACAATTTTTGAACCTTTTGGTACTTGTGAATATGTGTATTTTAATATTTGATAGATGCTGCCTGTCGCTTGTTGTCATCAAAGTGTTCAAAGCATAAGTAGTTGGCATTCCCTTTTCACTCGTGTTCATATTCGAATACAAT
The DNA here is from genome assembly GCA_963971545.1 of Philophylla caesio. Classification (NCBI taxonomy): domain Eukaryota; kingdom Metazoa; phylum Arthropoda; class Insecta; order Diptera; family Tephritidae; genus Philophylla; species Philophylla caesio. The sequence continues at coordinate 92,993,087 of OZ020606.1, read as the reverse complement.
GAAGTTTTTTTATGAGAGTGCAGTGATATATTCGTACGAGAGCTGCGTTAGGGGAAATGTTTTTTCCCCAGCGTTTCCCTTTTTAAATTGAAGTACATTTATATAACAAAATTTTTAATTTAATTTTGTAGATACCCATGCTGGGAGATCGATATGCTATGGGTATTTTAAATTTTCTAGATTATGCTAGTTTTGGATTGCATGGATATTAAATAGTTTAGAGATGGATAAAAACTCATCAAGTAATCAATCGAGAGCCTTTTTATAGTCGTCCATCATTAGTTCGACGAACTGCCACCTATCTCTAAGTGACGTTGCTGAATTTACTCCAAGAAGTATCAAACAAATTTCTGGCAGTGCAAAAAGTACGTCTGATAAGCGATTAATAAAAGCAGGATAACAAAAAAGTATACACTCGCGTATATTGATTTGATTTATTCCAACCAACGGGCAACTAAAGGAAATACTCTTATATACTGTATGAATTTATAAAACATAAACGTTGCGTTTTTTATTTTCTACAACACAAGATCATACATACACACGTAATGCAGCAGGAAACATAGTAAAAACATCGATCAAAGTAATACAGCGGGACGAAACAATGTTCATTGAAATCGCTAAAAAAAAAATTAAAAAAATGTAAGACAGAATGCTACAACCGATTTTGTCATAAGCCCCATCGAAAAGAAAAGCGCTCCGACTGTCGAACGAAAAACACAAGTAGCCAGAGAAATATTTTGTCTGTATCCCTCAGTCTCAGCCGCAGTCATGCGACGGCTTTCCGTTCTACTGGATGTGGACCAGAAAAACGCGCAGATCGCAACTAAAGTTCCAAAACTAAATCTGCGCAGCAGATGAAGCTGCGTTCCCTGCAATATTCGCGCGCACAGCAGAGCGTTTTTCTGTCATAGCCGCAGTGCCATGTTGTTGCCACTGTTAAACGCATAAAAAGCATATACATACAGCTCATTGATATTTCGATCGCGACCGTATAAAAATATTCTGTTGCTGATATGCGTTTGCACGGCGATTGTGAGCGGCTCTGTGGTTGCGGCGGCGTCGTCAAGCCGCGCTTTGGCAAGGCACAGCATGATACGGCACGGTTGTTGCAAAACAGAGTCGCGCCGCGCTCTACACAACACAACATAGTTGAGCGCCCAATGGCAAAAACAGCGATGCGGCATAGCATGTGAGTGCGTGTAAGTGTGCGTGCGCGACAACAAAGTGTGTGTTGGACCAAAAGTGTCGCATAGCAGCAGAGACGTCGATATCACAGATTGCGAAGATTCACACTGCTGTGGCAGGCAATAGTGACACCAAAGGATCGAATGCGAATGGCAGTGCAGCAACAGGTACAACAACTTTTACACAAATATTATTTTGGCATTTGGTTTTTAGAGAGTTTTTGTTCGGCTGCGCGTAAAATATCCGCGACACCGTGTTGCGCGATCGCATCACACAACAGATCAGTAGGATTGGATCTGCAGCGCGCAGACCGACGCGGCGTGGAAAGATCCGGTCCGCATCGCTGCATGTACACGCGTTTGTCGTTGCGATCGCTCCCTGTCAGTCATGGAATTTTGTTTTCGCAACGCATCACAACGCTTTGGATTGCGAATTGCAACGGATGCATTACATTCCCTACGCGATCCAAGTGCTTGCCTACGCTCACCACTCAACACTCACATTCGAACAGTTCAGTTGAAAGATGCGCGAACGTTGGACATTGATGATGGTGAACTTTGATGCGGTTGTTTTAGCAGCTTGGCAGTTGCGGGCGCTGTCATTTCTTTTACATTTGCAAGAAAACGTGAGGCATAAATGGAGGAGGGTTAGTAGATGTGTGCGAAATTGAGTTGCTGCCGAAGTTTATGAACTGCACACAGGATGCGCATGCGTCACAAGGTACGACGCGTCACAAGCAAAATCAAGAGTGTTCGAGATACATAGAACCCAGTAAAGATATAGTACATTGCATAAAGTTTAAATGAACTGTCGAGCGACATACTATTTCTCGCATTGGAATGCAAGCGTGATCGTATAACGTTCGCGGTCGTGACAATATTTATCGATAAAGCAAATAACACGAAGTTGTTTGGTAAGAAAATATCGTTTAAGTTTAAGATTATTTTATAATTACGGATTTTCGGGTGCGCAATTTTGTGTGAGAAATTTGGATTTTTAATGACATATTGAGAGTTGGACTTAAAAAATTAATCATCGGATAGTAATATTAATGAATTTGACCATAACTAATAATATTAATATGAAAGCGAAAAATATTAAGTTTAGTTTAAATGTGTGTACTCGTATATATAAACAAGAATATAAATATGAATATGAACACGAATATGAATATGACTACGAATATGAAAATTAATATGAAGACTAATTTCAATACGAACTTCAATACGAATTTATATGTTCATATATAAAAATTAATACGAATGTCAATATAAATATGAATATTAATATACGAGTAAATATTAAAGAATATGTATTGTGAATAATAATACGAATATAAATATGAATACGAGTACGGATATGAAAAGAAATTTGAATGTTATTATGGCCACGAACATGAAAATAAATTTCAAGATTAATTTCAATACGAATATGTATAGTAAAATGAATACGAGTATCAATATAAATATGAATATGAACATTAATATTTTTATACGAGTAAACACTAAGAAATATGTATTGTGAATAATAATACGAATATGAATGTTAATATAAATATGAATATGACCACGAATATAAAAAGCAAAACGAAATTCACAACTATAAGGAGCAATATGTGTATATTAAATTCAATAATAAATGAAATATATATCGGTAACAATTTGGCAAAGAGATACTCGTATAACGGAAAAGTTATCAAAACTGATGGCAAACTTATCGATAAAAAATCCAAAGTAATGATAACGATAAAAGCTACAAAAAAATTAATGTACTCTAAAAATAGTGTTTGTTACAATCCTTTCGTCCTCATACTACTCGTAACTCAGTCGATTGCTCACAACAAAATTCCGATGCATTCGCCGAAATGTTTACTTGGCAACAACCTCGACGCGCATACATCTCAACAACTCTACATATTTACCATTTTTGCTCTTCACTCACCGTTTTTCTTGCACGTGATACAATTATAACAAGTTTTTGTTAATTTCGAATTATTTAAAAAGGAACTGCTGCGTTATCCGTTGTGCTGCCGCTGTTGGCTTTTTTGTTGGTCACAAGCAACATAAAAATGCAACGTTCATGCCACGCTCTCTTTCTATAGCCTTAGCTGCGAAATATACGAGTTTCGAATATTTAACACGATCGCGTAGAATTTCGAAAAGCTTCAGACACAGCAAGTAATTTTTTTGGTAAGAAAAAAAAGGAGTATTGCATTAAAAAAAGTACATATTTTTCGTTCATCATTGCGCTAATTTTTGGTTTGCCGTTGATCAGCAATGCGTTGCATGCCTCTATTTTTATTTATCTTTGTCACATTTTTTGCTTTCATTTCGCAAATCAAATCGCCTGCAACAAAAGAAATACGAAATATTTGATACACACAAACCCAAATTGAATGGTGCGCTCTGTCCGCCAATAAGACGGTACTCGTACACGATTATTATAGACTCAAACAGTTTGTTAGCTGCTTGGCGGCAAACATTGATCGGCCATTGATCGCCGTTGGCCGGTTTGATTTTCTGCTGTCGTACGCTTTTGGCAAACAAATATTTATTCATGTTTACACTTGGCTGATTGCAATTAAATCGCCACTGGCTGCCCACTAGCACCATTACAACTGCCAGCTGCCAGCAGTTGCCTCAGCAAATGACAATTATCGCCATAACTCCCTGGTGACGCATTTGTGTTGCGCTCACGTTGCCGTTCCTTATCAGTGCCTTGCCACAAATGGCTGGCGACAATCTGCGGTAGCTGCATATGTTTCTAGATATGTTGAGTGGTAGATGCTTTGCAATACTCGTACATTGAATTGTAGGTGGTCGGCTAGTTGGCCAAATTCTTGTCACAGCGTGGCAGTTAAGTTACGTGTCAGTAGTTAAGTCTCTTAAAGCGTGGGAAATACGCATTACTTATTATATATGTATGTATGTATGTTTGTATATATGTAAGCTACAATTGTGCCTTTGCTCATCTTATAATAGGACGAAGAATGCTAAGCGGCTATTAAAGCCATCTATTAAATAATTCGGGACGCTTTGCAAGCCGACGGTCCTTCCTTCGTTCTTTGGAAATGTTGTTAAGAAAACTGATGAGGAGTTGCGCATTCCAAATAAAAATTTCCCCAATAAAGAACTCGGCTCGAGTTCAATAACAGCCGTGAACAAAGCGTCAATTTACAGAGGAATAAGACAACTGGCAGAATTTAAAATGATTATTGAATTTGTGAAACAAAAAAGAAAAGGAAATAGATTAGCGAGCCGACGGGCATGATGGGAATTGATTTCTCTGCATACCAAATTAGCACTCACCAAACCTAAACTAAACTCCATGCATCTAAAAAAAATCAACCCACCATGCCTAACATCTCACCATAACTGCTGTTAAAAAATCTAAACTTTTTGTAACTGAAGTTAACACACTTAAACTCCCCACACTTAAACTGATCGTATCAGAATTCCCCACAACAAAACCAGTTTCTATAAAAACTTCTATACCTCAATTAATGTATAACTTTAATCTCAACCATTACTTACTTCAAATGTTTCAGTTTTTCTAAACGTATCTGTAACCAATTTTAAAATTTCGCTGTTTCCTTAGTATTAATTTTCAATTCATCTATGTCAATTTCAACTACAATTTAAAACTTATTGCATTCTTCGATTTTCTTTTTACTTATTTATCGTCACTAGCACTGTAAAATAATTTGTTTAATTGTTGTGCTAGGATAAATATCGAAATAAATACATATACAAAATACAAAACACCCCACAACTAAACACACCACACTTACACCTTAATTCACAATACCCTAAATTTAAGTTAACAATTACTTCACCTCACTCTCTTCATCTCGTCTTAGCACACCACCTCATCAAAATAAAATCGATTTCTTAGACTGTGATTTGAACAATAAAAAATTACATAAACTTGGTTCTGAAATGTTAACATATTTTAAAAGCTAGTGATTTCTCTTTTTTCTTCATACATATCTCAAAGCTGTTTCTATAAAAAGCTGCTTAAGCTTCTAAGCCTTCGTTTACTTGCCCTCTACACTGCCAAATTTAGAGTTGTCAAAGTGCAAATTGACTGCAACGCTTCACTATTTTTTTTTTTTTTTCACATCACCACCAGCAACGTTTGATGCAATTTATATATTTTTGTACGAGTATCTATGTACTTTACAAAATCCATTTACACTAGCCAGTGCAGTTGGTCAGTAAATCTCCTAACTTGACTTCAGAAGCTCCATGCACTGCGAAGTGAATGAGCAATGCCAAATGTGAAAAGCGTCCACTGAGCGGTCGCTATTTTCTTCACAGATTCACCTGCCAACCACAGTCACCGCCAGCAGTTGGCCGCCTGGGAAAATTAAGTTTTTGCCAACTAACAGCCGTAAGCAGCAACATTCGTATGTACTAATGTATTTATGTATGTATGTATGTATGCAAGTATAGTATTGGCGTGCTGGGCGACTAGGTTTTGCAGGCGTCAGGAATGCAACAACATTTCACGAGTATTTCGCACCTTCGTTGACAGCTCGCAGCTCGCATGAAAATCACCGATACGAGAAAATGACGAGCGATGCATGGTATGCAACAACACACATTCATGCATGGCCATTGTGGCGAAGTGCAACGCGTCGATATGCAACGCATGAGGAAGAACAGCAGCAGCATTTTGTATCCGAAGTCCGAATTGTTCGATTGTGTCGATGAGACGAGACATTTGCGCCTGCGCGAAGTAGTATCTTTATCGATTATGAATTCCACACACGCGTTCGTGGTCGTCTGCAAAACTTGGCTGTTGCACTAACAACACTAACAAGTGCGAATACTTCAATTATGTACCTTCCGCTGGCCGCGTGTCAATGTGGCTGGCTCCCCAACTCGCCAAGTCGCCAATGCTGCGGTTCTGGCAAGTGGGGCTGCGGTTGCGGTTGCTGTTGCGGTTGCGGCTGCGACAGCGGTAGCTTGCTTGGCGTGTAAATTATGTTTGCTGTGGTTGTTGTTTTTGTGTTGCAGTTGGATTTTATTAATATTACTGTGCTTTTTTTGTTTGCTGACGCTTCTTTGTTGTTGTAGTTGTTGTTTATAAGCTTTGTTATTGTAATTCAAAACGAGAACTAAAGCAATGTTGTCCACTGGCACTTTTTTGTACGACTGTAGTTGTTGTTGTTGCTGCTACAAGTGCAGTTGCATTTGGTATTGTAGTGTTGTTGCTCTTGTTGTTATAGTCGTCATTGCAGTTGTCGTCGTTGGCACTTACTGTTGACACTTCATTGGCGCGCGAGTTAATTAAACGGCACTGCTGATTGGAACGTTTTCATGGCGTGCGCACGCTGACTGCCGCAGCGGCGCACATTCGCGCCCCCATCCACTCACTGCCTTTACTCGCTCATCACTTACTTCACTTCACTGCTTGTGCGCATCGTTGCTTACTTCATTGGTTGGTCGGTTGCTTATTTATTCAGTGTGGCAGCTACTGGTGTGAGACCACCAGCCGTGCGTTCAGCTTCGCTTATACAGTAGCAGCAGCAGCAGCGGCACCAGCAACATCAATAGCAAAAAAATGGTTGCCCATTGTATTGTATGTGTGTGTAGCGCATGTGTGTGTGTGTGTGTGTATGTTAGTTGATTGTGCGTTTCGTTGTTTGGCTGTGAAATAAGTTGTGCAGCAAAGTGTTGAATGTAATGCATTTTTTCCATTTACCTCACTTTTTGCCAAGTTTACACCAGATTTGCACAATTCTCAGGCATTTTAATGATTCGTGTCACTTCCATGGAAAACAAATGAATTCTGATAAACATTTACAAGCAAACCTACATTCATATTTACGCTTTACGTGTTGTCTATAATGGGTGTGGCAGCAGTGGCAAAGTGCGATGAGCTGCTGCACAGCACATTGTTGATCCAAGGGAAAATTGAAAGTCATATTTATGCATTTTTCTGCTTTAAATGGAATTCAACGATTAATATTTATTAGTTAAGAAATAATTCATTTTTATTTTATAGCAAGTAACTTGAAAAAAAAAATATCAACGAATTTTAAGTTTGCCAAGTAGGCGGCGAATATTTTTTTATTGTGGTTAACCAACTTAAAATCTTTAAAAGCATTAAGTTTTGAAAATTAGTTAGAGTAATAATGGACTTACAAGATCTTAAGGCACACTGATAAGGTTCAATCAGTTCATTGACAACGTCCCTTAGTTTTTCGTATAATACCCCATTCATAGAATAAGGACTGCATGAAAGGATAGGCATACCCTTCAACCAGTTCTGCTGCAGCTATGAAGACCCAGGCTCAAAGGAGACAGTTGAGCATTTTCTGTGCGAGTGCCCAGCCCTTGCTAGAAGAAGGTTAAAGGCCCTCGGCAAACCTTTCCAGCAGAGTATTTCAGAGTGCAGCCGCCTCTCTTTGTATGATATACTGCGATTCATAAAAACCGCCAAATGGCCGTAGGTTGCACGAGATGTGGAATCAAAAGGGTAGATCTGCTAATTGCTTGTCCACCAGGGTGGCAATCCACTTAAACCAACCAACCAACAAGGACTGCATATGGCATCAAAATTATTATATTTTTGGGTTTAGTGTAAAGGATGCACTCTCTTCGCAGATAATTAAAATCTTTCACGCGAGTCCTTTTCAATTACACAAACCCTTTATTTAAAATTAAAACTCAAATGAGAGGCCCCCTAGACCCTTTGGTTTGATCTTTAGACAATGACGAAATCATGGTTAACATTTTAAACACAAAATGGAAATGGGAATTTATTTGAAGGACTTCTTGTTCAAAAGCAAAAACAAAATAAAAAGCGAAATTAAAAAAGGCTGAGTCTTAATTTAAAAACAATATAAATACATATATATCAGCGGTCTTAAATACTATAAGCAAATCTAACATCATATCTTGCATCCGCAGAATATTAGCCAATAGTAGCGCCAATATAAAATTAATGTGGGTTCCAGGCCACGCAGGCATACTCGGAAACGAACTTGCGGATAAACGAGCTAAACTTGCTGCTAGTGAACCGCTCGTTACTTTTCACTATCTTGAGAAACACGACTTATTTAAGCTGACACACAAACAGCAACTTAGCTCACTAATGGAGAGTTGTAGGCACATCCAGCACCAATACATTTTAAATAACCCAGATAGGAGCAAACCAACCTACCCACCAAACAGTCGTTGCAACGATGTTAAATCATTTGTCCGCCTACGTCTAGGGCACACAATAGCCACACACACGTACTTTCTAAACCGCTCCAGTCCGCCTTTTTCCCAACATTGCCCGGGGGCTTCACTAACAGTTCTCCACCTACTCGACGAATGCCACCAGTACATAGTAATTAGGAAATCTATCTTCGATAACCAAACACCTACAACACTTTTAAAAACTACGTCTTTCGAGAACGTAACAAAAATTGCAAGATATTTAACCCTAAACAACCCAGTATGCCTTTGTAACGTAACTGACCAGTAGTGTCCAGCGGACACACTATTTAATTCTAAGGCATTTGAAAGAATACAAAGACATTTTGAATGCAAAAAACTTATTAAACAGTAAAATGCACTTAACTTTATTAACTTTTATGTTGTTATATTTTATTCCATTACATATTAATTTCTTTACATATATTACAAAGAATTGTTTTTATAGAATGTTCAGAACAGACGTTCAGATTACATTTATCACAGCACTGTTTAGAAGTTCTGGATATTTTCGAAGGGCAAATGTGACAACGCTTCTTTCTTTTTGCGACAGGTTCAAATGATTGCTTAGATGATGATCCTTGATCTGATCGTACCACGTCTTTAATGGCTGCTAAATGATAACTTGACAATCCTTTCTTGTGCCGTCTCCGTATCTGAGAGGTCACTAATTCAGTTACGATTTCTCGTAAAAAAAGTTTCCTTTGTATATTCTTTTTCTGCTCGTTCCAATTAGGGTATACATTTTTCCATATAATAAGCGATGCGATGCCAACAACGTCTATAACATTTTGAAAAAAGGCAACCGGCCATCTGTTTGTTTTACGTCGAACTGTATATTCATGAACCATCTGGTCAAGTGTATCAACACCTCCCTTGGTGGAATTGTAGTACAAATTTATTTCAGATTTGTTTTTATTACGCGAATCTATTTGTTTACTATGATGCATCGTAGACAAGAGAATAACAGCACGGTTCTTTTTCGGTACGTAAGATACCAATGTCATATTTTTAGAGAAACCAAACAGATTAGATTCGACGTCACGGCTTCTATTGGGTTGAAAAGCTGGAGGTATACAACGCTTATTTCTTCTTATTGTTCCAACTACTGTGAGACCATTTTGACCCAAGGATGTTGCAGCATTCAGGCTTGTAAAATAATTATCAAAAGTAACGTTTCTGTTAGTTCGGAAGTATGGTTCACATAGCTGATTGACTACGTTGAACGCCAAATTGTCCGCCCTATTTTGTCCTTCCTTTCCCAGGTATGGTATGCCAAATAGAGGGTAACTAGTTTTACTGTCGCAAATCCACCAAATTTTCATTCCATATTTGTCAGGTTTACTGGGCAGATATTGTTTGAATGAAACTCGTCCTCGAAAAGGTACGAGCTGCTCATCAATTGTAAAATTTTCTCCTGGTAAATACATTTTTTTTAAGTTTTGATTCACACACTCCCATAATTCTCTAATTGGAGCGAGTTTATCTCTTGACTTTCGGAGAGACCTAGTATTTTTATCATCAAACCTTAGGAATCGGAGCAAAGAAGCAAATCTGTTTTTTCCCATTGTAGCACGAAATATGGGACTTCCAAATATAGGGTCCCAGTTTTCTCTAAAATCCACACCACCCTGTTTATTAACACCTATAGTCAATAGTAGTCCTATAAATGCTTGCATTTCAATTTTGTCAGTTCTTTTCCATTGTTTTTGTGAAACTCTGTCCGCCTCAGCATTGGTGTGTTTCACTATAATTTCTAATACAGTATCGTTGAAAAAGAGATTAAAGCTGTCTTTTGGATCTATTATATTGCGCCCGGGAGGAAGAATCACCTGATGAAGAGCACCTGCAATTATGTTGTGCCGGGGAGTGCGACTTTGTTTTTCAGGTTCAGATTTCCAAATAGTTCCATCTTTGCCTTGATAAGTAGAAACTGCGACGAACTCCTGCAGTGGTATATCATCACTCTCACTCCATAATTGTTCATCTTCACATTCAGATGCTGACTCTGTTGCATTACTTTCACTTTCAGAACAACTGTCAGCTGCAAAATTCTCATCTTCGCTGTCGAATTCCTCACCGAACAAATTTTCATCGTCACTTTCTTCAAGAGCAAGTTGAATTTCGCCCGATGTAAGTTTCTTAGCCATTACTTAGACAAGAACGTATCAAATCAACGCACGAAACCAACTAGTAATAAAATGCACTGCAGTTAGCGCTCACAAATTAAAACCTTCAGTTATTTAAATTTCCAGAATTTAGAACCAAAGTTTGCAATACATTTTTTTTGTTGCTATCGATAATTGACCTATTATTTTGTTTGTGAAAAATAAATCTAAAAAGGGGAATCCCCATTTCTTTTATCTTATTCGCTATTCGTTGGTTTTCCGTCGGTTTCCTTTGGTTTTATTATTGCTCCGATTATCTTTCGAATTCAAATCAGAGTTGTATTTGCCTCCAAGCTGCCATATGGTGCAAAATAGATATGCATGAAGAACCCTCCTTCATTCTCAAATCATTCGAAATCTTACTGTGTCCATTAGACACATGTGGGTTGATCTGCTACAATTTTGGTATACTGTTTATCAATTTTAAACTATTCATGTGAAACCTGTTTTCATTAGACGTTTCGGTTCTTAAAACCTTGCGGATAAAATAGATAAAATTACTTTTGGCCGAAAATAAATACTTTAGCTTTTATATGAAAATAAAGTTAAAAGTGTGTCCGCCAGACACTTGTGGGTTGTTAAGGGTTAAGATATAAAACCGGTCTAAAACAACTAATATGACAGTCGTTCTAGCCTAGGCAAGAAATTTGTATTTTACTTTAGCTTGTATACGAGTATAAACTATATGAGGGATTTTAAATACATGAACTATTGACAATTGAACTTAAATTTTGCCATCTAGCTTTAAATCCACCTGCGAGCCGAATGTCCTGGCAGCCAGTGCTACTTTTTGTTTGTGTAAAAATAATTGTATTATTAGTTCATGTTTATAATAAATAAATAAATAAATAAATACATATGTATATGGCCGCTGTTGCCGAGTGTGAAGCGGATCGTGCTATAACTAGGTATGTCGCTGAGATCAAGGTTTGAATCTCAGCCGGGACAAGCAAAATCTACAATTCCGAAAAAAATTTTTACAATTTGCGGTCACCCTTTGAAAAAGCTTATCATAAAATCTATACGCCGTTCGGAGTCCGCACAAATGTGCAGATCCCTCCATAAAGACGAACACTACAAATGGTAGGTGAAGCTCGGCCAAACACTGACAATGAGATCACATACAAAAATTTCAATATTTGTTCCAAGTAGGAAGAAATCAGTACTCAGGTCAAGGACGTAGAAGTGTTTGGGTTTGGGTATGCTATACCTGCTTTTATACCCCAAAACAGTACCTAGTTTTCGGAACCTTATACACTTTAGAAGCTTTATGTAGCTTTTGTTATATGTGTGCGTCTACGTGAAAAGGGCCCACTTTGTCGCATCTAATTTTTATTATGATTTATTATTAAACTATATACATTTACGCGTCGAATCACACCAAATTTAGCTTCCTAGGTATAATAGAAGTAATTAATTTTATTTTTTGAAAAAAAAAAGAAAAGGGCCCACTTTGCGGCATTGGAGAAATATGAAGCATTTCCGTGTTCTATGGACTTTTTTGAAAGAAAAGAAAAAAAGAAAAAGACCACGTTGTGGATTCTGTGATCAAGAAGGCCACCGAAATTCCGTACGGAATGGTATACCACTATGTCCAAAGCGCAAAAGCGATGAGATGTGATAAAATCTGTGGATTGATTACTGTCAATGACTGTAATGAATGAATTACTGCTAGTTTGTTGTCTTTGTTTCATCTTTAATTATAATAAAATATTTTTTGACTTCCCCATCTTCCTTCATTCATAATTTTCTGTGATCATCGGTTGAATTAGTTGAAAAAGCAAATATTTAGAAAAGGGCCCACTTTGTCGAGTTGATGTTAATTAGTTGTTTCACATATAATAATGATTGAAAAATAAACTAATAGTATTTTTTCTCATGCTGACTATGTTCCTGTTCCCATTTAACGTCCGAGTAGAAATGAAAAAAATCTTTCAACTTTAAATTCATTTTTCTCAATTAGTCATTTTTCGTATATTCACCTTCAAAGTTCTATATTTCCCTCAATTCTTCAGTTAGGATGGTCTAATTTATCTCAAAATGTTGGGAAATCAACCAGGAAGACGCCTATATGCATAACTCCTTAACTCCGCCGAAGTCGGCCTTTTTCACGTGGACGCACACATATCACGTCTTAAATATACCCTCTATACATAACGGCCCTTCAAAATCACTTATTTAATTAGAATCGAACGTATACAAGAAAATTGTTATTAAGTTTGCATTGAGGTCGCTGAATTTTGATGAGCCTCTGCTCTTCCTTTACATACGAGTATATGTTTATCGTTGCCTTCTTATCAATCTAGAATTACTTCATAATAAAAGGAAACCTTCATATTGTTCGCTTGTCATTAACAGGTGCGATTGACTGTGCAGAGATTTTAAGTATAATATTTTTCAATATTTCTGCACCAAGCCTCAGAAATTTTAATATGTTTTGTGTTCAAAACTCGTATTATAGAACTAATTATGCTTTCAATTCTTAATGAATTTAAAGATAAATATATCTCCCTACCTGGAATATTATTAAGCAATTCATTAAAATTCAGTCCTAGCCAATAATCTTATTATAAAGGCATTTTTAGTAAAAATATGTGGAATACATCCATAGCTGAATAAAAAAAAAAAAATTAAAAAAACATAAGACCGAATATTGTATCATTATTTTTCGAGGATATATCAAAATTTGAAATTCAGAAGGCGAATTTTTTCCCCTAATGAGGTGGTAGTGTCAAAAGTAGTGAATTATTTTGAAGTTAATTTACTTTTTTCTTTAGTTTTTACAAAACTTGATATTGGGATGTGATTTTTTGGCAATAGAGTTTAAATATTTTCAGTTCTCTTATAACGTTTTGTCTAAATATACAAAATTTTCAAGTTCGATTTTCTGTCCTCATTTTCCGTGCTGGCAATTTGTTTAAAAGCGCAATGGACGTAAAACGATGATGTGGTATGTTAACTCTTTCTTAAACTGGATCTTTATTATCTAGGTTATATCCCGGTGTAGCCGCTGTGGTCGAGTGGTCGAGTGGGTAGCGGTGCGTGCTATTACTCGATATGCCGCTGGGTTCGAGGTTCGAATCTCAGCAAGAAACAAGTAAAATCTAAGTAATAGAAAATTATTTTTCTAATAGCGGTCACCCCTCGGAAGGCAGTGACAAACCTCCGAAGGCATTGGAAAAACTTCTCATTAAATACAACTGCCGTTCGGAGTTAGCACAAAATTGTAGGTCTCTTCATTTTTGGTAGAATATAAAGACGCACAATACAAATGGTAAGAGAAGCTTGGCCAAACACTGAGCTATATAGTGTAAGCGCCAAATTATTATTATGAAGCTCTAAAAAAAAGATACTTGCACATAATATTTATCTTTGTACTTTTTTCGTTAAAGCTTAGTATACAGCTCCCAAGGAAATTGTAATTTAAAAATTCATATAAAATGACACTCACGAAATAAAAAATTAAAATAAAGCTCTCAAGACAATTTTTATTAATTTACTTAATTTGGGTATCGTCACATGTCGAAAGTACACAGCGTTTTCAGGATAATTTACTCACTTTATTATCACTCAGTTATTTGACTGTAAATATGAGAGATGAATAAAGTTATTTGCTTTCATTCGTATTAAAATTGAGTTCTCATACATAGCACCCCGCCATAAAAGGAACTGTTATCCACCATATATAATCGTACCAGTTTTGAAAAAAAAAAATTATTTTTATTTGCACCAAACATTAACAAAACAATTTAGGTATGAAAAACAAAGCTTGAAATAATACAATACTTGCCTTTATATGTACATATGTTTGTATGTAATGCCCAACTAATTTTTTGTATCATAATATTCTTTGTCCTTTTTTTCACACATATATTTGATATTTCATTTATCGTTTTATAAATTTTGGTGTTACCTGTAAACAATTTTTGTGGGCTTTAATACATCAGCCTTTTCACGGAAATTCGTCGCTGAAAACTTTCTTTTACTCAATGCGCTGCTATGGGGTAAAATCATTTGGGCAATTTCTGATAAATAAATTTTTTCAAATGTGGACTTTGTATCGAACAAACAGCATTCATCAGAAATTATGTACCTATGTGAATAATAATATCGTCAGCTATGTATGACTACTTTTCCGGTAGCCCAGTAAATTGTCATATTATAAAACGTATTTATTATTTTAATTAAAATCATACTCACCTAACAAGTAAATAGGACATTAGTTAAAATGAAAATTTTTATTTAATATTCTAGGTTTTTGTCAACGCAAGGCAATCAAAATTTTGCTTACATTGCTTGAGCAACAATTTAAATCAAAGAAAAAGGGTTGCAGTATATCGTTTAGAAGATTGCAGTAGCTGAAAATTTTCATATGAAAGCAGCAAATATTGCATTTTTCTTTAAAAATGCTGTAAGTTTACTGCAATTGCCGTAAGATTCGAGCACTACATAGCAAGTGCAACTTTTTGTTTTGAACAGAGAATTTTTACTGCTTTTGGGAATAAATTCAAAACGCTCTCGCATCACATATTCCATTCAAGGTTTTTGATAGTTTACAAATGCTTTCACTAAAATTGTGGTAATGGTTTGGTGTTAATTAAGTGAAAATTGGCTTATCAGAAGAAAGAAAGAAAAATGTAAATCTGGTCACATAAGCACTTTGTACTGGTATAGAGAGTTATATCTAAATATGTGAACGTTTCAAAAATGCAATCGTGCCTATGCAAAGTTATATGAAGATCGTAGGAAATCCCGATATATTTTACATTTTTTTAAGAAGCTTTATCATTTTCTGCTCATCGAAATAATTAACAAAACTAATCACGAAACTACGAAAAAACCTCCAAAAACGACACGAAAATTTCTCTGTGGATATCTTTCCACTTCAGGAAGGGCTGCTAATTGAAATCTTAAATAATTTCATTTGACAATCATTAATTTTTTTTTATTTGGGAATGCATACACAAAATTTAGCGCCATCTACATAACTACTTAAGCTTATTAGTGATTTTTCATTTCAATACTATCTCAAAGATACACAATTGCATTTACTTATTTATTTACAATAATTAAATTAATTTATTTTTTTCTTATTCCTCTAAAAATCATTTTAAGTTTTAATAAATACTTTCACATCATCGCTCATTTCACCTTCCCACTCAGTTCACCACCTCCACATTATCATTGCAATCGTCGACTGCCACCGTCTCGGCCTGTTGACTGCGCGTCTCATCACAACTATCATCGCAACAACTACTCCGACTACTGCCACTCGAGCTGATACTGCTACCGCTTGATTCATCTTCCTTACGCGGGCTACCCGCTTGCAAACGCATACGCTTCTCGGGCTTCTTTAGCAACTCTTCAATGGAGTAGGGATTGCGTTTGCGGCAATTGGTGACTTTGCTGTGCGAGGACTCACTGCCGCTCATGGAAGCCGCCGCCGCTGTTGGTGCGGCATTCAAGGAAGTCGCCGGCGATGATTTGCCCGAATCACAATCGCTAAGTGCATCAGCGGCATTGTGCACTACCAAATCGATGGTGCTATCCGTGCTCAGCACGCTACCAATGCCGCTGCTGCTACTCATACTGCCGCCGGCCGCATGAAAGTACGCTGGGCACTGAGTCTGCGCATAAGGTAGAAACTGACTGGCGACTTGAGCTTGCTGCGTAGAATAGTAGAGCAGCGATGGATGCCAGAGCCAATGCTTGTGTAGTGCCGTGTAGCTGAGTTCCTGTGCACTGAGATGACCCGACATCGCTGACGACACGCTGGCGGAGAGTTGGGCAAGGGCGGAGCTACTTCCAGCGGCAACAGAAAGTGCTGACATATGCGCGCCGGCAGGATGCTTTGGTGCTGGTTTAATGGGCATATCGTTGACGGCGCTTGCAGCACTGGCATTCGACAAGAGACGCGTTTCATGCGACGCTATTGTAGTATTCCCCTTGACAGCATTCTCATTGGCTGCAACAGCCGCAGCGGCGGCGGCAGCTGCAGCTGCTGCTGAACTGTAGCGAAATTGTGGTGGTAAACTGAGCGGATGTGGCGCCCTGACATGGGGATGAGTAGCAGCGCCAAGGTGCGATGAAGCGTGTGCAGGATGAGTTGATGCCAAGGGTGGTAATGATGAGTGATGGACAAGCGCGGTTGAGACTATTCCAACGCCATCAGCGTTGGATGAACAACCAGCGACATTGTTGCCGCCAGCAGCCGCAGCAGCAGCAGCAGCGGCGGCGCTATTTGCATATAGATGCGCTTGCGTGGCATAGGCGGCTGAGGACATTTGCTGTGCAGCTGCAGCAGCGGCAGCGGCAGCGGCATTTTGTTGACTCGACGTCATTTCATCAGTCCAAAGACCACTATTGCGCAGAATGCGATTAATCGAGCTGATCGAGGGCACCGACGCAGGATCGCAGATGCGTTGCTGCTGCAACTGTTCACGTATTTCCCATGCAAACATGCCGCTATTCTCCTCCTTTAACCGAACGATCTTCTTGACGACGCTGGGCGTGGCTACTTGCTGTAATGAAAGAATGAATAGACAAAGGAATAAGACGATTAATTTAAAGAGTAGTGATTTGGAATTTGAATGAAATGAACATGTGAAGTGGCCCTGGGACAGCAGTGCACACAGCAAATGTTCAATTAAATACCGTGAAATTTAATTGTGTCTGGTATAACACATGCAAAGTGCTAAATACAGGTGCAACACGCAAGGCGTTGCATGCAACTCACACTCGATATTGCTACACATGTATTCCTTTTGAAATATGCCGCCAATGCAGCAATTCCGTAGCGAGCGAGCAACAAGAATCAAGCGCGCTAAGCGCTGTTCAACCGCCACGCCTCAAACGAGTTTACGATGAATGGCAGCGGAAGTGGTACAAATATTTGCAAATCAACGCTTTTTTGCACGCAAAATGTTCTACATACGCACTGTTGAGCGCACCATAAAATATGGAGCAGTGAAAATATGTGCATTAAATTATTTTTCGCTCCGATTTACAAGAGAGTATCAAGCCTGCAGCGCCTTGAGTGTCCATAACGTGTCACAAAGCAATTCATTAAAAATTCATAAACGTGCTTACCGCACGACCACTCTACGCCTGCATAACACAAGACCACAGACGCCCCTGACCACCTCCTGACAGCTTTCAACACCACCACCACCACCGCCGCCAACGCCACCATTCAAGCCAACTGCCCACCAGCGCTGACGGCCCCAGTTCACCACTGAAATTACAGCCTGCCACTGCCTGCATTGTTGGCGATGCTTATCAGCGCCTGAACACGCTAGTCAAGTGCCCCTCTTTGGTGGCGCGGCGGTTATGAACGTGTGTGCGCTTGTAAATATTACATATTCGTACAATAATATCGAATACAATGCAATAACAATGCTTCCATCAACATTCAATTGAGGTGTTAAATGCGCATTTTGTACAACCATTGTCTCGTGAGTTAGGGAGACGGCGGGGTGAAAAGCAAATACAAAAATCAGCGGGCGCTAGAAGCGTTGTATTTTATACACATTTTTACTATGCGACTATATTTGCGCTTACGAATATTCAAACATATTTTTTGTTGTAAATACCGAAATTATTTGGGGTGCAAAACAAAAGTTTACTTAAGCATTCACTTTATTGAATTCTAATAGCATTCTGCGTGATTCCCAGTTGTACCATATTCTACTATTTAGTGTACTCTCGGATATGTGAAAATTAGTTTCGTTGCGCTTTTAATTAGGGCTGTAGATATATTTTATGATTGATTAGGGTCACAGAAGTTTTGTTTATCAGAACTGCATATCTGGAATTTATGTTTTAATGTTTATATGTTTATATGACAAAAAATTATAGAGCGTGTATTAAGGCATTTCCATGGGTAAATCTTTTGAACTTTGGCGCGTGACGCAAGTTAAGGGAGAATGAACTAATTCAATGAGTTCTTACACTTTTTTTTGCTTAACAAATGAAATAAATAAAGTTTATAACTTCGTGAGATTCAGTCAAAGGAATTTTCACAAGTTTAAAATTCATATCTTTTAAACTATTATAATATTTAGCCAGTATTGGATACCATCTGAAATGAAAGAAATTCTTCTTATCGCACAGGGTATCTTTCATCTAAAGCAAGTGGCAATCACCCAGATTAATACTTAAGGCATGCGGACATGCGGGGCATTACTACATATAGTCATTTCAATGGAAAGAGAATTTCGGTTAATCGAGTTGCAATTACCTACCATCTGATTTGACAATACTAGCCGCTTGGCGTGTGTATAATTTTGTGAATTGTTCTACAAAGTGAACTTGAGATGAACAAACTCTTTTCATATTCTAAATGTTTCCAAAGAATGCTGAAAGTTATAACAATTTTAACACAAAACAATAAAGAAGTTGTTGAGCCAATTAGCGTAGGCTACTGTTAAGTGTGTTTTCTTCATATGTGGTTTAGTAGATCAAACGAAAAAAAGCCCGAGATGTTAAATGAAAGATCGACCACTGATCACATAGCAAATAACAAAGGAAAATAAATAAATTCGGATGGGCACCTGGCTACTATTTTGGTAGTTCAACACAACGAAGTTACTGACGAATTGACGAGTTGTGAGGAGTGTTTTGGAACATCCTTTAAAATTTCAGCCAATTCTAGTCCTCTATCCAATGGAGACTATCGAGTACAGTATATGGAAGAACCGAAAGCCGAGTTAGGCGTAGTATTCTATGCAAGGTACGTGGATGACATTATCTGCGTGATCACCAAGGTCAATGAAGAGCAGATACTGGAATACCTAAACAAATAACATGGATATATTATATTTCCGATGGAAATGGAAAAGAAGCGAATAATAAATTACCTGGATCTGACGATTAAGATAGACAAAATTGCCAAAAAACTTGACTACGAAATTTACAGAAACCCGACAGCTACAGACACAATAATACATAACACATCAAATCATCCTCAAGAACATAAATACGCCGCTATAAGACAAATAACAAACAGACTTGAACGAATACCTCTATCGCGAGAGGCATACGGAAAGGAACTAAACACAATAGCAACAAACAACGGATATGTATAAAAAAGAGCTCATGGATAAATTCAGAAAAATGTATGCAGTTCATAAAAGAAGCGACAGAGAGCTAGACGAAAAAACTTGGACAGTAATGACTTATACAGGAAAAATGACACACAAACTTGCAAATTATTTCAGAAAGTATAATACCCACACGGCGTTCAAAACTGGAAACAACTTGGGAAGGATACTTAAAAGCAAACAGGGCAAACAGGACGTAAAGTAAGAAAAAGGTTTCGTGAACACATAAGGGACTACAACAAAAGGATACGAAAACCCACGGCAATACCTGAATCTAATTTTGCAAACCATTTGGTAAACGCAAAATGTACACCCGCCAACATTAAGAAAACCGTTAAGGTACTGCACGTACAACAAAAAGGACGGCGCCTAAATGCTCTTGAAAACATGGCACCACTAAGGCTTGTTTACAAAAAACAAAACAAAGACGTAGGTAAAATGACAGATACCAACATACAAAACAAACCTGCAATACCTAAACGGACTAAAATTACTGACTATCTACCTGTTCTTACCGCAAAGGCAGATTCGAGATAAAATATACCCTTTTGGACTCTAACTGCGCGATACTTTAGGTACCTATACTCAGGACACATAACTGATTGACCAAAAAAACAAAATAAATACGGAACAACAGACATAAACTGAACAGAATGAAAATTGACACTGAAGATGGCACAACGCCGAAACCGGTTGGTCTCCAAACCAAACTTGACAAGGGATGACGGAAAATCGTTCCAACAAATATCAACAATTCACCCTGTCGGACAAGAAAAAGAAGAAAACAATACTATCGAGTACATCCGCTCAAGGTTAATACCCGTAAAACAATTAATGGCCTAAAGACCAAGAATTCGTTTTATTCCTAAGCAAAGAAGAAAGAAGTAATGAGCTCTGTTAAAATTGATTACAGGACTAAATACGCGAGGCTAAAATAGTTAAAAAAAACGCCTCATCACTGGCTCGACATGCACGTATGGTGACAAATCTTTACTCCGAAATTCTTAAACATTATTGTTTTGAGAACCCATATTTGATACATTTTTTCTTTTCTCTGATTCCTTTAAGAATAAGGAAGGCTCGTGGAGAAGATATGGCTTACACTCATCTCTATAAATTATCTTTTTTTACCCCAGGTTTCAAGTGCTGCTAGATTTATCAGAAGACTGTAAATTTGCTAAGCATTTAGTCGAAACTACCCAGCTAGCATTTAGAAGATGATTGAAAGAACCTTCTAAATACGATAATTGAACGACTTCGTTAATCTCTTTGAAATATATTTGACTATCATTGCTCAAATCTACCAATAAACTAATTGGACAACTTTAATACTTTTTATATCAAAACTTTTGTTGTTCAGCTCTGGACCAGTTTTTATATGAGTTTTGATGTGGAAAGCAACAAAACTTAAGCTTAGCTCAGTATTTAGAATTGCGGTAGAAAAACAGTTTGACTATATTTTGTAATCAATTAACGTGGTAGACTCATCTGTAACCGGTAAATGGTTTTCTTTTAATTAAAATTGCCTTAATAGGGATAAACTCTGTAGAAAGAGCTGTTAGTGGCCTTACTACCATACCTAGGCTCGTTGTGATATCATTATAGTTATGAAACCCTCTTACTCTAACCATTCTAGCAACATAATTTTCTTTTTTTTTTACCTCCGCTGCCAACCCTCGTGGCAGCTCCTAAAAAAGGCGTTCCAATTAATCGTATCTCGTGTCGCAGCATCGCTGGAGCGAAGGTAGTAGTTATTTGGTTTCTGATTTCCATATCGACTGTGATTGGCTTTATGCTCCGATTGAGTTTATGACAGTAACTTTGTATTTCAAAAACACAAGTATCGTGAATTTTTGTCGCGAACACAAAAATCAGCGCATTACCTTATCAAACTTCGCTAATCAGCTAATAATCCGATGCAAAGTCTAGGACCAAACACATATCGACACACATACAGACAGAGGGGAACTGACATACTTAAGTGCAGACTCGTACATTGTCGTTAGTGCAGAACACTCTTCCAGCTGCTGTTCCCATTGCCTTATGTAGCTCAGTGGGGCTTTTGGCGTTGCCAAGTACATATAATTATTAGTTTATCACAGCTCGGTGAGATTACAGTTAACAAAACAGTAGCTAAGTGCGCCTGACACGATCATAAATGGTGCGCTTCGTGGAGATTACGGCTGTCATAATTTACACACTCGCCGACCAAGTGTCAGAGCAACTTTTGTCTGTGTGTGGGTGTTTGTTGTATTATTAGTTTATTGTTGTTTGAATCGCATCGACTGGCAGGCGTGTGAACTGAAACGCTCAAGTACAGCTGTTTAACAGGATTCGCTTGCTAATTGCAGCGCGTTATCGCGTTTAATAAACGAGATTGATTTGTAACAGTTATAACGTTTACGAAAACATAACAACAACAACAACAAATAGCACAAGTGCTTAGTTGGCTGGTTGCGGTTGAGCACGGCTGCGGGGTAGAGCTGTGACACAAGCAGGCAGCACTTGAGCGCGCACCGCGTACAATCTGCGTGCTTCACGGCAGCTAGAAAATCGTTTACGTACAAGCGTATGTGTGTGTACATTAGGGTGGTGCGCAATTGTATTAGAATAATGTAAAGTCGAAATGTTAATGCGGATTGTTGTTACTCATAATCCAAATTTAGTTCTGAAACCAAATTATATTTGGAAGCCCTCAAAGTGTTAAAGGCTTTCCATGTGAATTGTGTCGGAAATAAATGTTTTTTTTTTCATAGAAATGGTTTAGTAAATAAAAATCGTTTTAAACCAAAATCAAAAGTCAAAGTCGCTTCAGGAGACTACGAAACCAATAAGCAATTGCTCATTTATAAATTTTTTTACTATTAAATGTATACAATGTTTTTTAATTTTTGGGGTTTTTGTCAATTATTTAACATCAAACAATAAAAATAATTACTGGTTAATAAAAAGTTGGTTATTATACTTTGAGGCTTGAAGCCTTCTCAAAAGCAGCAAAGTTTGTCGATTGCAAAATATTAATTTGCAAAGATTCTATACAATTTCTACGACAAATTTTGGACCAACCTAATGCCCATACTTTTGTATGAAATGTGCGTTAACATGTCATGTCAAAAACGTACAAATGTAAATAAGTAGAAAATACTTTTTGTGGCCGTGGAGTGATTTGTTAGTGTTGTCATCGTCCACAACCAACAAACAACTTTCATTAACACTCGACAGGCAGCCATTAAAATATCGAATCAATATTTGTGTTGGGCTAATCAAAGTACAGGTGTTGAGCTTAATATTTAAATACTCGTTAAAGGGTACGAGTGCGAGTGCGTCACCAAACTAACTATGTATGTTCTCTGCATTGTAAGTGATAACGCGCAATGCCCGAAATTATTCATCATCATTTGAGGTGAATTCAAAGCTTACCTTGGTTTTGCTGCCACCAATCGATCCCGGCCGTATCGAACCAGTTTCATTGAAGCGCGTCAATATCTTCGAAACGCAACCTGTTTGATAATAAAATAAATAAAATTCAAAAAAATATTAATTACATGTGTAAAGAAAAATATTTTTATAAATGTATTTTACTTGGAAATAATAATAATAATAATAAGTAAAATGGATATATGTATGTGCAAACATTTTTTTTTAATTTTCTCAAATATGAAAACCGCTGCTATATTTTGTGTACGAGGTGTTTTTTTTTATTCACGCTTTAGTTCTCTTCGCCGTACATTTAATTCATAGCAGTACTTTTTTAACGGAACTATAGCACTGAACGGGACAGCAGACCATGGTTTTCATAGAAAATAGATATATGTGCAAAATGCTTTATTTGTTTTCTGACTGCTGCAGTGTTAACATTTTCGCGATCAAAGTAAAAATTATAATTAAGCAGTGCGTAAGTAATAATACAAAAATATAATACAACAAATATATTATACAAAATAAACAACAAATGTCCATTTTAGCTAAAAATGCCGCGGGGTACTGAATTATCGTTTGAAGAGCAGATAAAAATAAAAACAATGAAGGAAGATGGAAAAAAATCAGTGTAATTGCTGCAGCAACAAATCGTCATCGCAACACTATCAGACTTTTTCTAAAAAGTCCTGATAGTTACATTAAAAATAACCGTAGCGGACCAAAACCTTCCATTAACGAGCGCACCAAAAGGCATATGTGGCAGCTGGCAACACATGATATGATGAGTTGCTCCAAAATAACAGCGGAATTAGGTCTAACAGTAACCTGACAGCGTATACAGCAAATTTTAAGACAAGATTTACACCTTAATTATGAGTGCAAAGTTCCCAAACCGCGCTTAACCGACCGACATAAAAAAGCACGAATGGCGTTTTATGAAAAATATAAGTTCTGGGACGACGACAAATTCCAAACAGTAATTTTTAGTGATGGAAAAAAATTTTATTTAGATGGCCCAGATGGGCATCACAAGTGGAGAGATCGACGACTTCCCCGGCAAACTTGCTTCAAACGGAACCACGGCGGTGGATCCCTCATGGTATGGGCTGCTTTTAGTTCGAAAGGAAAGTCTCCAATTTGCTTTATACCAAGCCGTATGAACGCGCAAATGTATATAGAATTGTTGGATAGTGAGCTTATCGCATTTGCAGAAGAGATTCATGGCGAAAATTGAATATTCCAACAAGATAACGCACCGATACATGTGGCGAAGTCTACAATGGAATTCTTTGAACAGCACAATATTCCTTTGTTAGAGTGGCCGGCTTTAAGCCCAAATTTGAATCCGATCGAGGATCTGTGGGGAATTCTTTCCGCTAAAATGTTCGGTGCTACAAAGCAGTTCGAATGTTTAAACGCACTCAAACATGCAATTGTAGAGGAATGGCGAAAAATAGACTTGTCTGTATTGAAAAAATTGTCTGACTCAATGACTCGCCGACTTAGACTAGTTAGAGATAAACGAGGTGGTTCTATTTCATATTAGAATAAACCAAATTCCATTTTATTATTTATTTATTTTTAAAATCACTAACATTGTCAAAACTAGGCTTAATGCACATATATCAATTTTCTATGAAATTAATTTAAGTCAATTAAGTTTTTTTATGTAAAATATGAATAAGAAATTTGTTTTTGTTTTAAATAATAACGCTAATAAATACTTGCTCAAAAAAAAAATATATCAAATAAAACAAACAAGTATTTACAAAAGAAGTCAAATGGAAGCAATGCACTTACATATATCCATTTTTCTAGGTATGTATATAAAGCAAAGCATTAACGGATTTGAACACTTTACACAAACGAGCAAAGTGGTTGCCTCTCTTTTCATTTATACAAAAAAACAAATATAAGAACCTAAATTGAACCCTAGGAAGTATCCTTTCCTTTCAAACTCATTTTCACATATTTAGTTAGTTAATTCCAGTATTGATTTAGTATGGGATTTCTACCCAGAATTATGCGGATGAATTGAAAATTTGTATCAGACAGCATGTGTGAAATTTTCACCTCTTTATACCTGTTATACCGATAAAGGTCAGTATAACTATTTTATATTCAATACATTTTATAATCTTTATGTGTTCATAATTTCCTTTACCATAAAAATATTTACTTTTCTTTTCTTCATTTTACAATTTTTATTGAGCTCAAGGCCAGTTTATGAAAGATTTTTGTGAAAAAACAACAACAGTTTGTTAATGGTAGAAATTATAGTACTATTTCGGAAATCACTACATTTCCTTATCAGACTTCTTTTTATTAAAGTAACTAAATTTATTTTTCATAACCACTTCTCCCAGGCTTTGAACCCGGGAGCTCGGGGTTGCAGAGCCAACACGCTACATGCTGTGCTACGCTAGCCGAGTTGGCTGTTGTGTTTATTTCATCTTCCTTAAACAAACCAACTACAAACAAGAGCAACTGATCTGCCGTTATTTTAACTTGTTTGTGTGGTTGTTGTTTGTGTTTTTATTTGCAAATTATGTATTTAAGTTATTTTACTTTTATTAGAATGCATTTAAGGCGTGCTCATCCTTGCATATAAATGTTTGTTTATTTTTCTGTTGGCCTAGTAAATGTTAATTTTACAATTTTTTATTGAATTAATAAAAATTTGGATCATTCAGGCTGCTAACATAAGAAATGCGCAGAAAATCGTATTCCATAATTATTGATACTGGGATATTTCGTAAAAGACCGAAAGACAGACCGAATTTCGATTATTTGTCCCTCAATTGAAATATAAGCAAATTGTTTAATTTTTAGTAATCATTTTATGTTAAGAAAAATTAATGAAATAGTTTAATAAATTTTAAAAAAGACACATCCATTGTGATTTTTGAATTATTTCTAGACGTCATATTTTGTAAGCGACTAGCAAAAGAACGTCCAACTCGCTTATAATCAACTCTCTTATATTTTGAATACACTTTACAACACTAGTCTGTCAAAATTAATGGCTGTTTGTAAAATTTGCTAGCAAAACAAAACAAAATGAGTAATTCTTATAAGAGGCGACTTTACTTACGTCTGCTCTATCTTGTTTTTTTTTACTTATTTTGATGTTTAGCGAAAATTTTCCAATTTCCCTAGGTACTTTTCAATGATTATTCACAATAGCACCACTTTCTCACTTTCCAACACTTTCAATGAGGTCGGCTATTTTTTAAGCGAGTTTATTTCATCCCGCTAGTGGTCTCTTGCAAGTCGCTTACAAAACTGAGGTCTTATATTAAAATGTAAGAATTAGGTTATGAATATATTAGTAACCTTTGGAAAAGTGGATTCACTCTCTTACCTAAATAAAAATATAGCTGTAGAGTAGTTTAATTGTCGTTGGACTAACCGAATTTTTAAGAATGCAAATCCCGTTTGGCGTTAAGCTCGTAAATCGGCATGAAAATTTAAAGAAAACACAATTCTTGAGCATTTTAATGTGTGTTTTTTTATAACGCTAAAATCGTGTAAAAAAATCTTCTTACTTAGTAAAAGTAAATATGTAACTCAATCTTTTTTCGGGCTGCCCCAGTCAAATTTCCATAATATTTAGGTCCGTTTTAATTATACAGAAGTGAAGTAAATATTATAATCTCGAAACACTTAATTCAATTCGTTCTTTTAATAACATTAACCTCAACTCAATCTCAACTACCGATTTTTGGTACAGACTTTTGTAAAAAGTAAAGTTATAAAATCCGTCTTGTAGAAGTTTAATCTAGCGTAAAATAAATTAAGTGTTAATTTCGTTTAAATTTGTCAATATTAATTATTTAAACTTACCATGCGACACCAGCAACTGTCGCGATATATCACATGGACGCACACCACAGAGCGCCAACTCAACAATGCGACGGCGGACACAATCGGGCAGTGGTCGGCCATTGACAAAAACACCGCCCAATTGATTAACGCCTGCCTGTCCTGTAAAGAATAAAATTAAATTAAAAGGTAAGAGATGCAAAGTAGCAAATAATAAAATAAACATAATTTAGAGAGATGGTAACTATGTAAGTATGTTATATGAGTACCTTACTACTGGAGCATGTAGGATGGGAAAATATATAAAAATAATAATGAAACGTAAGTATGGACATTTGGAAGGAAAACTTATTCTAAGATGTCATTAATATTAATGTCTAGATAGAAATTTGCATTGCGTAAAGATTAGCATAAAAAAGTTTGGAGATACACTCGTTCTCTGACATGCCTGAAACCTGTCGGTTATTTTCGAGTTACGAACTTCAATGGGGCTAACTTTTGCAACGTCATGAAATTTTTTGGGTTGAGACAAATTTGAAGTTTTTTAATATCCGTCTTAGCGCAGTTTCTCCAAGCAGAACACGTATAGAGCATTATCGCACGAAATATTGCTTTTAGTATAATTATTTTATTGCAATATTTACTTTATTAACGATATTTTTTACATGCATTTCAAAGTTCACTCTACGATCAAAATAAACTCCTTGCCGAGTGCACGGTTGTGTATAGCACAGCATGTAGCGTGTTGGCTCTGCAACCCGAAGTTTCTTGGTTCAAACCTTGGAAGCAGCGATGAAGAATAAATAACACTGGCCAACACTACTCTCGTTTCCTTTATTTTTTTTTTTGTTATTGGGTATTTCTATGGTCCTGACTATGAAAAAAATACTGGGAGATTGCTAACAGCTTTACTTTTTGAAAGATACAGTTTAATTATTTTAACAAAAAAATACAGAAAATCAATACATTATGTTAACAAAATTTCTATTGCATTTTATGAAATGATCATTTACGAGATTTCCTTGAATGAACGACTTTAGGTAGATTTCCTTGCAAATTCCAACAGTAGTCTACCATCATTTGTGAGTCCCACCGCCCCTGATATCACTCTTTCGAAGATCCTGATGGATTCTTTCACCCTGCTCCTCACTAAAATCACCCAGATTTTGGGGAAATCGAGCGAAATGCGAGTGCAGGAAGTGGATTTTTATGCTCATGTTGCACCCTAGCTCTTGCAAGTTCGATAGCATGGCCTTAACAAGCTCGACGTGATCGTCAGATTTCTTTTTGCCTATTAGATTACTCATGACCAAAACAAATGAATTCCAAGCTTTGGATTCGACTTTAGTCATTGATTCACAAAATTAGTATCTTTCACGATTTGCCTGATCTGTGGCCAATCAAAAAAACCCAGCTTTCTATTCTTCTGTACTAAATTCTAAAAACTTGCGTGAAAGAAAATTGAAACATTCGCCATTTTTGTCAAGCGCCTTCACAGAGATTTGGATCATCAGCAGATTTAGATGTACTTGGTTGTACCTCTCGGAATTTTAATTGAGGTCGTTGAGTAGAAGGTAAGTTAGGATATGACAACTTATTTCGATTTCCAGGGTTAATTCCGTTTATTTACACAACGCAGAAGTAGCAATTGTCATGATGGTTTCGAGGTTCTCGCCAAATCATGGGTGTTACGAATATTACTACATCTCTTTTTTCACTGGACCATAACCGTAGACATATCACACATTTCTGGCATACAATATGAGGAGCCCATGGCTTGTCCTGATTACACAATTTTATTTTAAGGTAGTGATGATACGTAGTTTTAACAAAACCCAATATAGATTTTCGATATTTTGCAAATGCATATTCACCGCAAATATAGCAAAAACAATCGGGATAAAGAACACAACATTTTCTTGACGAAGCTATATCGAAATAAAAAACAAAATACTGAAATAGTCCAATAAAAAACGCAAATTTAAGTAAAAATAGTAAATTTGGCTAGTTAGCTGTAACTCAAAAACAAAAGCTGTTAGAGAAAAATTGTTGCGATATTTAAAAAATAGTTGTAAATTTGATATAGAAACAAAACAAAATCACATGAAACAAAAAAAATTTTTTTTTTGTTGGCCAGTGTAATTAAAAAATAAGAATGATGACCGGATGTGGTGATCTCTGAAATAGCGGCTATAACTTCAACCACTAAAACTGTTGTTGTCTTTTCCAAATAAAATCTTTCATAAACCGGCCTCGAGCTCAGTTATTAATCATTTAAAAGGCTAAACTCACGCTCACTCACTTGACAAAATGAACAATATATGTTACATATGTATATACTAAAATGTATAGGATTTAAAGTTTGTAGGAGCATTAGGTTTCATTAAGAGAACATTTCTACGATAACCAAACGTTTAAACTATACATTTATACACAAAAAATTGCACTACAGCATGTTAATTTCTTTGATTAAGATTTCAAAAATAAATATAATCATTTAAATGATGTCATGTTATATTTTGTTGTTTGGTTTTTTAGCCCAATTTTTTATGCTATTAAGTTTAAAGAATTTTAAAAATATTTATACCTTTACCTAGTAGTGAGTTATGTCTTTTTCGTATGGATTTTTTATTCTTAAATCACGTGCGCAACTTTAAATGAGCTTCGTTTATTCCTTAGTTGGCTTTCAGACGCGTCAATTGCTTGCAAGCAATCTTTGTTTATTCCATTTTGTGTTTTCTTGCATTGAAGTCGAGTTTTTAGCTCTCGTACAACAAAAAATATTAGGAAAATAAAGGAGATATGGGAAAGAAAATTAAGAAACTTTGAACTTACTGACGGCACATTGTTTGAAAGGGGACTTAGGGCGCTAACAATTTGGTAAAACTTGTAAGTCTTGTCCGAAAATTATGTCACTTTCAACCGATTATAGAGAAGTGTGCTATCTCTGAATTTTGACAGAAAATAGTTTTAATTTCACTCCAATGCTTTATATTGAAACGGCAAAAATATCTACTTTTAAGGGAAATGATTATCTAACCAATTCAACTCGGAAGTACAATTTTACTATATGTCAATTATTTAACCAATAATTTAATTATCCTTTAGAGAATTGTGTATTTTCGATATATGGTGACAGTGGTTTTGCTTGGTGTAAGAAAAGGTCTTCAAGATACAGAGCCGCTTTATGAATAATTACTATTTGCGAGCGAACATCGACGAAGTGATTGCGCCCGCGATTGGAAGAAGGAAACCAAATTGTTTTTGACAAATCATTTTTTATAGATTAAAACAAAATAAAATAAAATTCAAAAATGTATGTTTGTAGCTAACTACAAATTAAATTGTTTAAATGGCAGATTATTTTTAAATAATTTTTTACTGATTTTCAATAAGATAAGCTCCTTAATGACGTTGTCAGCATGACAATATCAATAAATATATTTTTTTCTTTTGTTGTTAACAACAAATCTATTGTTAAAGCACGAATTCTAATGTTTTTTTTTTTTTTTTTTGGTTTGTTGGATATTTGGATGCTTATTAGTTGTATCCTATTATTTAGAGCCGCTTTATAAATGGATTTGAATTATGTTAATAGTTAGAAATGTGTTGCGATAAAAATCTGTCATTTCCACAATGGCGCAGCAAAAGCAGCGGCAACACGAGCCAGAACAAGCTGAGAAAACGCGTTAATTGCGGCTAATTGAAAGTGATTTCCGTCTCGTCTCATACGTCATGTCAGGCTTATCTGCGAACTATCAACACTTTAATGCTACTGCATTCGTGTTAAAAGAAGAAAAAATTCCTATTTCCTATTGTAGTTGGCTACATTTTTCATGTTTACTTCGCGGTTGAAATTTTGGGCAACATCTTTTTAGAAAAATTTAATAAAATAAAATAGAATGAACGACAGCATAGCCTTAAAAGCATTTTTAAATTTTTTTTTAAATATCTCCTCAGAACATTATAACGACACTAAGGGATTAAGTTCGGTTAGATATATATAAATATATAATCGTAGAAATGTTTAGTAAGACGTAAAAAATTAGTTTAGCAATATGTTTTTATCTTTATGACCTTCTTTCCATTTGTCTTTGGAGCCTATTGAAATATAAAAAAAATGCTGAATTATGCTAAGCTCCGCTGAAATCGCCAAGATTGTTAGTATAATTTTCGAAGAGATATCTTATAATTCCCGGCTTAGATTGATTTATATTAAAGAAATAATTTGGGTATAAACATTTCTGGTGGTGTGTTCGAGTGTATAGCGGGATTACTATAACTTGAATTACCACAAAATACCATGTTCACGAGCAAAACACGCTGGGATAGTAAGTTTAATTCTGGATATATATGAATTGAATCTTAAATAATATCCGGAACTAAATGAGACAGAGCAATGCATTTCTCACCCGATATTAGGCTCTTCCTCTGCAATGGTGGCATATGGACCCCACTTTCAACATTTACGGGACGAGAGCTCATAGAGTTAATATTTGTAGCACGGGGAATGTTGTTTTAGATTTGCCTTTAGACTGCCGGTTCTAGCAGTTTTTCTCTATGTTTTTTTTTTGTATGTCTAAACCAAGAGCCCTAAATATGGCTCAGCTTCAAACAAGTGCAAGTGCAATATTCCTTGGACGAGCGACTTGAGAACTTTGCTTCACTTTCGAACAAACACAATAAATTATGTTGCAGTTTGGAATTGAAGAGGCAAATCTCGCTTGAACGTGATGGGTCGGCAAATACTAACACAAATTATCGATATATTTTTGAATCAAATGGTTATTTTTTAATAGTCTGGCTCTCGTTCTATAGTTGGTAGTGAAATCATATCTGAAGTTCTTGGCAGGCAACTCAGCAGAGAGAAAACGACTTCCCATGTAGACCATCCTTCCGTTGATAGGCATAAAGAAACAGATAATTGGAAAATAGGCAAACTGGCGGAGGATGTTTCTTCGCCTGGCTGATTAATGTTTATTTTTTAATGAATGGGCTCCAAATCACCACCGTTGTCACTGTTATCATATGAACAAATGAAAATTTGGTGTCATATTTGTATTGGGAGAAAGTTTTTTGTATTCAAGGAAATTCGTACATTATTAACCACGGCTAATAGAAAACTTCCAATTAGTCATAATCAATAACCGGAATACCAGGGATGCGGTATTTAAATCGACCAAGATGAGTTGGCCGGGGTAGTGCCAATGAAGAAAAATCTTCAGCATAGAAATTTTTCTGAAATATTAAAGTACAACGACTCCTCAGCAAAACTATTTAATCTTCTAAAAGTGCATTCATAATTTTTCAATACATTTTTACGACCGCTCACCTGCACTGACCCCGCTGGGTGATTTCTTTCAATTTTATGTCTTCTAAACAGCAAACTCGCAGTAAAAATGAAAACACTTCATACAGTAGCATTGCAAAATGCGCAAAATGCGTTCAACCCCCCAAAGCGTCAAGTTGTAACAGTGAAGCGTTTTATGTAAAAATGTCAGTAACACCTTGGTGGCTAATGCGACTGGGGCAGCAAAGCGTATGAGTCGCTAATAATGGTGAGGAGGGCAAGCAAACGATATGAGTGACGCCGGAGGAGGTTGAAATCGAAGCGAGTAAAAGAGGAGTGGCCACTTGGTGTGAAGTAACTTAAATACTTCCTGTCGCAATTTCAAGTTTTACGGTAATATTTGCTCTTTTTAATTTAAATTTTGTTTCTTCCACTACTTAGCTTTTAACTCTTGCGTTACTTCTTGATTTTTTTTTTTTGTTTTTTAACATCGTTTTGTTGTATCATAAAAATTTTTCGCTCGAGCTAGTTTTTAGGGCTTCCTTACTCATTTATTGTATGTAATATTGTTTTTATATTTTTTTGCTAAATGAAAAGGTACCTCGTGAGTGATCGTAAAATGCCGAACAACAACAAACGCAACACTCTAGCAGCTATAATACATACATACATACTTAGCGGCTTTTGAACGCTCGCTGCGCGCACTCAGCTCACCTTTTGCGGTTCGTGCTATTTTTATTACGCCAGCGAGATATGACTGCCCGCCGACTGACTGGACATTGATCATTCGACACATCCCAGTATCCAGTTTATTTACTTCGTTTGTTTTTTTTTTTTTTTTGCTGACGTTAAATTTTATTACACGCACCAGCTCGCAAGCAACGTATGAACGCTCGGCCTTTGCCTGCTGCATATGTACATTGAACAATGACAACAAACACTCAAAACAAAATAAACTAAAAAAAAAACAAACAAACAAACAAAAAAAATGCTCGTTTTGTGAAACATACAACAACACTCGTAAACATCAATTGGCGCAGCAGTGACATGAAGAATGCGCTTCGCATCAATAAAACTAATAACCGTGAAAGCAAAATTTAAGGAACTTGACGCAGAAAGCTTCTGCCGTTTGATCTTATGGCAAGAACAATAAATTCGAATTTCACAAACGCAGTGAAAATATTAAATTAACACCTTGCCGTGAGCTCATGTGGGTGCAGTTGAAGTGTATAAAAGCAATCGGTAGAGGAGTGATGGAGGCTGCAAGAAACGATCTTGAGTGTAGAAATATTATTTCATTAAAAATGTCATCTTAAATAACATTTTATACTCTCAAATGGTGGGCGTGTGCGGAAAATAAGTCTAAAAATTAAAAGATTTGAATATTTTTTGTTTTTTCTTAGAGTTTTTCTTGTGTTTAGATATTCTGACGTTAAAAAAGTAAGAAAGTCATTCGTCTAAACCCGCTTTTGATCTCGATTGATATTGAAACTTACTGAAAAATCCACAATTATTTAATGAAAATCGAAATCTATTTGATTTAATTCGCTTTTACTTATGTTCCTCTGCCTTTTCTTTCACATAAAAAATCTCGAGCAAAAATAAATATTGCGAATGGCTTTCAATCAAAATGTTGTTAAAAATCAACGATAATTTAAAAATTCAAATCTACAAGTAATTTGAAAAGGTAATGAACTTTTTTTCGTTTGTTTGTTCAAATTTGTTGCATTACAGTGTATTCCTTAATAAACTATGTATTAATGTCCGAAACGAACTTTTTGTGGATTATATTCTGAAATAGATATTTCAATTTTCGCGCACGCAACTATGAAGAAAAAAAACTATTAACAACCGAGTTTAATTAGCTAAAATATTTTACAGTTTCTTTTATTTCTGGCTTAATAACTTTTTTATCAAAAATAATTTATTGAGCTCCCATGGAACTTCTTCATTCTAGACTCGACCGGATTTTATTTGGATCGAATAATACTTCTTTCATGTTTACATAAATTCTGTGATATCAATTTCTTTGTAGTCGTATTATTAAATATATTTCGTGCATTTCTAAACCTTCAATAATATTTATAAAAGTGCAACATTTTACCAGTGTAATAAAGGCTAGAGAAGAAAAGCTTAAATCAGCCTAAGCAAGCATATATGGTAAAAACAAATTCCCAGGTGAGGTTTTGAAACATAATACTCCTATGATGCTTGTTTCTATTTATACCACGCTGTAACTTTTATTATTTCTTTGAATTTCACGCACAATCAATCAATTCATCATTAAATTTCTTAACTCGAAACAAAATATCTGAGATTTTCCCACTATCTTCTCGAAAGTAATGTCAAACGAATTTGAAGCGTGGTAAGTACTCGAAAACCAAACAACGTTGGTGGTCCCTCATGCGGTTCAACAAAACAAGAATCCTCCTTCGTTTATGCCGTCAAGTAGAAAAAACAAAAACAATAGCGAGGGAAAAAAATAAAGAGTTAGCATGCTTAATTTTTAATTTAGTCAATTTTAATTGTCATTAAATAAAACAGAAAACGGCGCAAGTTTCAAATTTCAATTCTAATTTTGTGCGGCTCACAAATTCAAAAGTGACTGATCGACTACAGCCAATTGGAAAAAACTGTTGAAATACAACAATAATAAAAAGGTGGCATAAAATACAACACGTTTTGTATTTTATGCTTATTTGTATATTTCTTTTCAAAAACAAAAACAAAAAAAAATGAATTAATGAAGCAATGAAGCAAATGAAAAGCTGCTGGCAATTGCCGAATTCACGAAACGATTCAGAGTGGACAATGAAGCATCGCAAATGAAAGAGTTAAGACACAAACTTGGTGTGTCAAAATTGATTATATTTTGTAATGTGATTTTGCATGGTGGATTTGGCTTACAAAATAATTGTATACCTTAAACATTTTAATTAAAATTTAAATGACATTTTAACAGTTAATTGAATGAACGAATCCGACAATTTAATTTGTTTTGGAAAAACGAAATACATTGTAAGTAATACGAAAATTTGCATATTGCGCTTTCATTAGAGAGTTTTTAGTGCTTAGCCTCAATTTAGTTAGGCTTAAGGTTGAGAGTAGATATCTTTTATTATAACTTTCTGCTGTTTTAACGCACTTACCTGTGTGTGGCATATTTCGCGTATTTATTCCCAATGGTATCTCTGTCCAACGACTAATACTTCGGCGTGCAACACCACCTGCAGTGACGCCACCGCCGCCACCCGCACCTCCACTACCTCCTGCTCCTCCACCTCCTCCTCGCCCACGCCTTTGCACTGTCGCTTGCGTCAATGTGTCGGCGCAGCTGATTGACAGCAACGTTTCCAGCTTTTAAATTATTCACTCACTACAATCGCAGACACTAACCAACACTGGCTACAAACGCTTTGCTCTCGCTGCTCGCCTCTTATTCGAGTACGAATTATGCTTTTAATTGCTACTTATCGCTACGCTTTAATCACAAGCGTAATAAAATTAGAAATGTACTATTTTACTTTTCTTTCCTTTTGCTTTTTATGTTTTCAACTATTTTTCAACTTTACGCATTCTTATTGAAAAAAAAAACAACAACAAGTGGTTCATCTTTATTACAGCAGCATGGCGTCGTTGAGATTTTTATACACCGAACTAAATAAAACTCTTGAGCGTTGAAAGTATATCGTTAGCGGTTGCTGATGCTGATGCCGTGCAAATGGAAAAATGTCTATGAGTCAAGTGGCTTATCAGTCAATTTGCTCACTGGTGTTTACTCTCGCGCGCTGCTGTGACTTTCCGCCTTGGGAATCCGCCTCACAGTTTCGTCTAGTGTATGTTTTGTCTTCTTTGTGGTAGTTTGTTCTTTTACGCGTTCCACGAATTCATTTAATGAGCTGTAATTAGAAAATAGAGCGTAAGCTGAGCATTTGTAAGATTTCTAGTTGTTTTATGTATATTCTATTGTTGCGTAACAGTTCGAAATAAATTTGTGCATTAGCAAAGTTATATCTACTTAGTTTATGTTTTATTGCATCCATTTTATTCGTGTGTATTTGTTTCAATAAAATCTGTGTATACTAATTACTCATCATACAAAAATTTTATATCATCGCCGAGATGTTGGCCTGCATCTCAACCGCCATCTTATAAATGCACTTTAAAATATGTCTGTAGAAAGTTTGAAGTACTGATACAATTGAAAAGAATTATCTCGCAAGAAATTAGTTAATTTTTTGCTTGTACGAGTGTTGAATAACAATTATTGCATTAGAATGTACGATATGATCAATACTAAAAAATAAAAATAAAGGTCACTTTACTTTCGATTAAGTTAACCACAAGAAGTTTTAGGCAATCAATCGTTATTATGAGAATAAATGGGGTACACCTTCATTGCTAAACCTCGATAAAACAAAATTTCTTACGAGTGTTTTTAAAGTGATTGAAATTTATGTTAAAAATTTTATACATAATAAATATTGAAATTTTGGCATTTTCATCCTTTTTTAAAAAAAAGTCTAAATATGTTTAGTTATTAAATAGAAGAGAAAGCCAAAAATATTTCATTAAAAAAAATTCGCTAATTTACAATCCTTTTGAGAAATAAAACAAAGACACGAGCGTAAAACTACATCGGCTTTTAATTAAAATTTTGAAGCCGCGCTAAATTGCCTTTCTATATGTATGTACTTCTGTACCAACATATATTTACCTCACCGTTTTGATTTTTATTTCAATATATTTGCAGTTCATGTTTTATGGCAAAAAAAAACAAACGAAAACTAACAACCAAACCTGTCGAAATTGATAATAATATTCATTGAAAGGTTATAATTAGTTTCCACCATCACTCAGTCAGTTAATTGTCGACTTGAATAATGTTTTAGCTTGGACGTCTAGTTTTGTTTAAATAATTTTGAATATTCGATTTATTCGGCTATTAAAAATGCACCCAAAACTAAGAAATTAAAAATATGCATATATTTTATTTTAAATGAGTTTATGTACATACATACATACATATATGTTTACTAAACATTGTTTAGGTATATACATATGTATGTACATATGTATCTATTAACATTAGGGTGACAGTTAATTTCGAAAGTGATATTTTCTTTGGTCTCAGTATGTTTTTGTGTGTAGTTTTATTTAAAAAAAATTCTAGTAAAATTTCAGGGTCGTAGGAAGAGGATTAGGGGGCGCGTCGGCCCCCCAAAGTTACACAAAATACGTTTTTTCACGCAAATTCTTATTTTGACTGCTTGTAACTTTCTCTGTGTTTTTTTTTTTAAACATTACTGGCGAAAGATGTTCATTAATATGTCTACAATAACATCTGTCAATAACATTTTTGTCTAATGTTAATATTTAATGAAAAAAACTTAAATATAGGAGAAAAAGTACGCCTCAATGTCGATTTATTATACTTAAATAAAATTACTTATATGATTCAAATTTTGGATTTTGTTCAGATTTATTTAATTAAAGATTCATATAGAAAATTCCTTATGATTTACGTAAGAGTAGCTTCAACAATTATATACAGTAAGACCTCGCTAGTCCGAACTTCAGACTTTTTTTGTTTACTTTTGTTTTCAAGTGTAAGAATTGTCTTTAAAAGTTTGCTTCAAATTTTTTTTGCCTGTATGCTCAAGCGATCTATAATATTGACAATTGTGACCGAGAATATTCCCGTTACAACCTCAACAATATTATTCTCAATGCTTGCGTAAGCTACCGACAAAAAATCAGCACCAATGTTTCTCGGAAAATAGATTCTTATTTTACAGTTATATGCAGCAGCCGCAAACATTTTTTAATAGCATTAAATTTGCAAAAAAATCATTCGAAGTGAATATTTGAATGTGAAAAGTCGAAAATGTCTGCTAGAAATTTACGTGAACGCATATATTTAATTGGTTATTGTACCAACTCATTAACGGGAAGTAAACTACCCTCCAATATAGAAGTGTTGAAAGTTTTGTTTTTCAATTTACGTGTAGTAAAAAAAAATTTACGGGAAAGTTCAGATTTAGTTGTAAAAGAACTATTCGTGTTCTGGGAAAAAGCCCGCATTCCGGTCAAGGATAAACAACACTGCATTACAAATGTAGAGAAATTGTATAAAGAATGGCAAAGCTTTCAAAAAGATTCAAAGAAGACTTCTAATTTCCATAAGAGCAAAGTAAACACGTGGAAAGAAAAATTGGATATGCTTTTTGACGTGGCGCATGCAAGTGCATTAAAAATAATGTCGAATCAAGAAGATATTGATTTCTTGATAAGTCAACGAAAAACGGGGCGCCCAGGCTTTATGTATGGTATCGATTACGAAGAAGTACGCCGAGAGTGCCGACTTGAAGAACGCAACAACAATTTATTACAACAAGTGGAGCGGAATAATCGTGAAATTGCATTAATTGGTTCGTTGTATGTTATTGTTTATTTTCTATTTTCTTTAAATTAAGTCGTTTTTATTAGATGAAACTGCAGAGTTGCTGTCATCTGAATCTTCAGAGAATGATAACAGTTTTCCAGATATGGAATGTGACCCACGTTGTAGTCAACCTCCAGCCAAAAAATGTAGGGGAACAAATAAAATACTAACACCAAAACTGGCGGCCGCACTCGATGTCTGTAAAATCAGTGACAGACATGCGGTTCATCTAATAAGCGCAGTCGTTGAAGCTCTGGGTAATAATGTTGAAGATTATATTTTAAACCGAACGTCTGTACACCAGGAAAGGGAACAAATCCGTGAAGAAAGAATTTCAGCATTAAAAAATAAATTAAAATTAAATGAGCTCGACGCTATCTGCCTTCATTGGGATGGTAAACTTTTGCCGGCGCTGACGGGAAATGATAAAGTTGATAGGTTGCCTATAATAATATCGAGCGGTAAAGTTGAACAGCTTCTTGAAATACCTGCACTTGATTCCGGTACTGGAAAAGAACAGGCATCCGCTGTATGCGATGCTATTTATGAATATGGTCTGCAAAATCACATCAAAGCTTTAGTGTTTGATACAACAGCGGTCAATACTGGGCGTTTCAATGGTACCTGTACGTTAATTGAAAATAATTTACAAAGACAACTTTTATGGTTACCATGCCGTCATCATATATACGAGATTGTTTTAAGATGCGTTTTCGAAGAAAAAATAAGCTGTTATGGAAGTCCAAACGTTAAAATGTTTGAGAAATTTAAAAATGCTTGGGCTAAGATTGATGCTAAAAACTATGAGTATGGCATCAACGATCCAACTGTCAAGACGTACATGAAAGAGTCTGCTGTTCGCATTATCGGTGCAGTAAATAATATCTTGGAAGAAAAACAACCCAGGGAAGACTATAAAGAATCCTTGGAACTCACTTTGCTCTTCCTGGGTCAAAAACCAGAAAAGACACATCCAAACAGCCTAATGTTTCGATCGCCAGGAGCTGTTCACCATGCAAGGTGGATGGCAAAAGCGATTTACTGTCTAAAAATATTTTTATTCCGTAACGAGTTCCAGCTTTCAGCAACTGAATTAAATGGGCTTCGTCAAATTTGTGTTTTTATTGCTGAAGTCTATGTCGAAGAGTGGTTTTCTGCTCCTTTGGCCATTAAAGCGCCATATCAAGAGTTTTTATTTTTACAAAAACTTGAAAACTTCAAAAAAATTGATGCTGCTATATCTTATGTTGCTCTTAAAAAGTTCAGGAACCACTTGTGGTATTTAAGCCCTGAGGCGGTTGGTCTTGCATTTCTTGACAGCAACGTATCCCTTTTTTCAAAACAAAAAATGGTGGCGGCTTTGGAAAATGATTTTGAACAAGAGCAAAACACAAAGCGAGCTACAATAAATGATAGAGAAATCGTTGAAATATTCCATGACGGAATTAAACAGTTCGTCTCTGCCGAAACAAAAGCATTATTTGAAAGATTTCAAATAAATACTGATTTTTTTAAATTAAACCCAGACAAATGGGAGCAGGACCAATCTTATTGTAAAGCGGCTGAACTGATGAAAAAATTAAATGTTACAAATGACACTGCCGAAAGGGGGGTTAAATTGATGGAAGAGTATAATAAACTATTTACCAAAAATTAACGCCAAAAACAATTTGTTTTAAAAATTGTTAGCGATTACCGCCATCGGTTTCCGGACTGTAATAAAAAGACATTGTCTCAAGTGCTTTAAACAATATTAATAAAAAGAGAAATCATATACATAAGTAATTTTATTTAAGTATAATAAATCGACATTGAGGCGCACTTTTTCTCCTATATTTAAGTTTTTTTCATTAAATATTAACATTAGACAAAAATGTTATTGACAGATGTTATTGTAGACATATTAATGAACATCTTTCGCCAGTAATGTTTAAAAAAAAAAACACAGAGAAAGTTACAAGCAGTCAAAGTAAGAATTTGCGTGAAAAAACGTATTTTGTGTAACTTTGGGGGGCCGACGCGCCCCCTAATCCTCTTCCTACGACCTTGAAATTTTACTAGAATTTTTTTTAAATAAAACTACACACAAAAAAACACTGACACCAAAACAATAAAGAAAAAAAAAATACTCCATACATTTAATTGTCACCCTAATTAACATGTAAAAATACTTGTATGCATTGAGTTATGTACTCAAAGATTGCTGGAATCTTTATTTTTTACAACTTTGAACCTATTTTTTAACACTGAGCTTTATAATTTTACCTATGAAACCCTTCATTAGAGGACTTTTACATGATTCTGTTATTGAATTCATTTCTGTTCACTTAAAGATTAGAAGGGGTGAGTAAAAAGGGGAAGAGCACGTCTGTACCATCAAGTTCGTTCAAGTTTATGCGTTTTGTTTTGACATTTCTTATATTTTCATCATAACTGTTGCTGTGAGGAAGCAAAACACGCAAAATTTAAAATTTAAGTGAATATCAAAAATAATTAAGATGTTAAGTGTTAGTTGAAGTAAGGTGAGGATGAGATGAGGTGAGGTAAGTCAAGTGAGGTGAGGTGAGTTTAGGATGAGGTGAGGTGAAGTGAGGTGAGTTTAGAATGAGGTGAGGCGAATTGAATTGAATTTTGGTAAATTAAGGTCAGCTGAAAGGAATAATAGTGAGCGGAGGTGAAAAGAGTTAACTTGTGGCGATTTAAAGTTTTGAGAGTTTATATACATATGTATGTACATATGTACACATATATAAGGTGTGTTAAGACAAGGTTTTGGTATGTAGAGATATGCTGAGTTTAGATGCTGGAAGTTTGGGTAAAGCGAGTTAAGATGAATTGACTTAAGTGTGGTGTATTTATGAACCAACAGTTAACTTATGGTGTCTTAAAGTGAGAATAATAAAAACTTGTTGCTATTTCTGTTTTCACGTTTTCATTAGTCTCGATTTATGTCGTATCATTTTTGTCGCACCGTTTCCCTCACATTCGCCATGTTGATTTTTAAATTAACTACCGCCGCTACAGAAGTTGATTTTAAAAAATTAAAACACCCGTACTATGAACAAGTATTGTCTTCATCTCTTTTATAAAGTTACTTTGTGTTTTTATTTTTTTTTTTTTGTTTGCCTTGTCTGCTGTTAAGCTGATAAATGGCCGCTACCCAAGTAGTCCGCAGTTAAAAATTACCTTTTAATCTAAATTATTATTATGATTAAGCAAATGTTAATTTGTTTGTGTGTTTAGGTATGTATTATATATGTCGATATGCATATATGTATGTACATATGTACATATGTATGTGTTCATGGACAAGGCGCTAGACTCGCCAATAGCTTCGTTACGGTAATAAGCGCTACACAGCTGAGCGTCGAATATGAAGAGAAGTAAAGCGAATTTAAGCGGAATAAAATTAAACGCAATTATACATACGAGGATGGCTGTATGGTTATTCATTCATAAAAACCAAAATCCAGCCATATTAACAGCTACAGAAACAAAAAGTCATTTAGGCATTCACTTTTCTACGCATACCTGCTGTTTCGTGTCTTTATTTATTTTTGTTTTAAATCAGTTGACCCCAAATTGCTGTTAAGCTGTGGCACCAACTGTGAATCTTCATTAGTAATGCGTCTGTTTCCATGTGTGTATAGTACATAGGTGTGTGTGTGTGTTTTGTAGTTACTCGGTATCTTAATATGTTTCATACGAAATGACAAATCAATTAACGTACAATCGCCTGTCAGAGAGCTTTCGAAATGTAGTTGTTGTTGCTGGTGTGATTGCATTGCCGGATTACCAGAAATTAGTCAAAGTCTATAATAATTGAATTGGAACAACAAGCTTAACATTTAACCATTCATGTTTTTCAGCTTCTTCTCTTCCACTTTTAATATTTGCCGCTTCTGTAATGGATACGCTAGTTGTGATAAGCTAAGCAGGTTCAAGCTTCAAATATATTGTTTTTTATGTAAGCAGTAGCTACTATGTTTCGTTGATGGCCGCATTATTATTAGTTCAATAATACGTTTTGAAACAAATTATCGGAGCGAGGGAAACTTGTAATTAGTAATAGCAGGTGCGCTACATGAACTTATGATCCATATGGGAAATTGTGTCGTTTTTGTGACAACGCCGTAGAGACTTCAAAAGATCAAATTTTGAAATCAAGATTTTTGTTAAATTATTTTCCATTTACTGATATGTGAGTTCATGGTTTAGGCTTAAGAATTCCGGTGGTGTCTGTTCTGAAGATGGTGAGTTGAAGTCCGTCTACACTTTTCCCGTGCTCACAATTTCCCTTCATATGCATTCCCACTAAATCCATCTAGTTTCACTTCAAAAAAGATCCCCTATTTTTTTTTTAAATTAGGTCACTCCAAAGTTTACTAAAGCAAAACATTAGTTTAGGTGTTGTGAGTTTAAGTTTGGCTAATTCGGTTGAGGTGAGTTCACGTTGGGGGAACCATTTTATACCAAAGCCGAAATTATACTTAATTAAAAAGGGGTGTTAAGAGAGCAAAAGATAAGGGTGAATAAATTCCCGAGGTCATAATAAACCAAAAAGGGTTAGCTGAGTTAAGCTGGTACGAGTATTTACATAAAACAACTCTCAGATTTGTATGAAATTGAAAATAAGCCAACATTTGTTTGCAAATCAACGTTTTCATGCCAGTATTTTTAACGCCTTTCTAAATAAAACACATTCACATCTTTTGTAGCTCTTTATTTGGTCACGAATACTTAGTCACAGCTAAGAATAAGATAAAAGTTATCAAATGTCCGGCTATAAAACGCTTCAAAAATCAAAATAAATACATACAAATATTCATAATTCGGACAATAATTCTAAGAATACAAAACTAAATTGATCAATGATAAAGAATAACTAAAGAATCAAAGCTTAGACTACGAAATGACTTGTTGACGACAACAAAGTTATAAGAAGTATACATTTTTTTTTCGAAAACTTCAAAAGACCGAAACATATGATAAATAAAAAAATTGAGAATGGGCGAAAGTATGTAGCTGATACCGTAATTACTGGGCTATGATGCTATAAAAAATCGCCGCTATTGCTACTTCTACTTCTGCCGATGACTTGAACGGTTTAGTGTTGGCGCAGTGCGTCGAAAGAAGTTATTTGCATAAATTAAACGCTGTCGCATTAGAGTTATCAAAAAAAAAAAAACGAATAGAAGTAGCGGATGGATCCAGCAGCTGTTAGTTTCTTTCATTGGTAAGCAGAAAGCGGGACAACAAGGGACTGGCTCACACGCTCGACCAAACGTTTATGATGCACGGCCCGTGGGAAAATGTTGACACAAGCAGACAAAACGACAGGTTGAAGCCACCGCCGCTGGATACATATGAGCTAATTCAGCTACCGTGGCCTGTTTTGAGCGATGATTAGATATTCGATATTCAAAAATTATTACAAACGACTTGGTCAATGGCCGAGTTTCGGCGACACAAAGCAGCAGGGGGCAGCAAATCGAGTCGTTGCGGTTACACACATCTTTGTTGCGTATGTGCTCGT
The DNA here is from genome assembly GCA_963971545.1 of Philophylla caesio. Taxonomy (NCBI): domain Eukaryota; kingdom Metazoa; phylum Arthropoda; class Insecta; order Diptera; family Tephritidae; genus Philophylla; species Philophylla caesio. Next base: position 92,948,903 of record OZ020606.1, on the reverse strand, counting down.
ATTTGTTGTTGCGGTTTTGTTTTTTTTTGGTACAGCAAGTAGTTAATTAATTACTGATTTGCTATTCATGAAAACTTTATTATTATTATTCCATATTTTATCTCCCCGCTCGGTTCTTCCTTCTCTCTAAATTCGCATATTGAATTGCAAATTGTAATTTAAATTAATTTTTTATTAATATTTACTGATGGTATTGATAGCAAATATAAACAAATAACAGCAATAATACAAATTATATGCATTAATAACGAAAATGACAGCTGTAATGAAAAGCCAATGCAAATTGTGGAGATTTATGAAAGTTCCGGTGAATTAGTTAAAGGGTTTTGGCAAGTCAGTGGTTGTGACGTGAATTGTTAAGAAATTGGTTTCTTTTAGTGATGCAAGAGTAATACTAGATATGCGATTTTTGACAATTTTTAACTAAATTCCTTTCCATATATTTTCTAAAATTATTCAATTAAAATGCAATAATAATTTTTGCCAACAAAGAAAAACTGGTCGTAATAAACAATTATTGACAAAATACAGTTCATTCACTAACAAAAACCAGGTAAACCCAAATTTTAAACTTTATACAAAATTTATAATAAAGCAAATTTTAACAATATTTCGAACTGTTTAAAAAAGTGCTTCAATATTGTGAGTATGTAGTTTAGTAGTCCATTAAGTGTCAGTATATTAAAGTGTAAGTATCAAATGGATACAGTGTTATCGCTGTTGTTTGAAATCTTTTTTCGCATTTACTTCCAAATTCATTTGTACATATATGAAAAAAAGGAGGACAACAAAAAATTTACAAAAGTTAAAGGTAAGTTTTAGCGAATTAAAACTGGCACTTTATTATACTTAAAACGGAATGTGTGGTTTTATGGTACTCAAAAAAAAAATCCAAAAACATTTCTTTAAGTTTGACGCTTAAATGGATTTTTGGAAAATTTTTATAAACTTTTATAAAATTTCAAACTTGGGATAAAATAGTATTTTTGGATGTAGAACTGTATTTTAATTCTAGTATTTTAATTATAGTATTTATAAATTGAAATTAAACCCTATTTTTCCAAGATTCTTTGTTTTTTAAATGTATTTTACGAAAATCTCATCAATGACTAATTTAAAATACGTACAAATTTTTTAAATTTAAAACATAATATTTGAATCAACACGTTCGCTCCATTTCTTCTTATTTTCGAATATTTACTTTTGACTCCCATTCCATATCACAACTTCATTTTCTATTTCGTACATAATTAAATCTTATCAATGCCATAATTGGCTTGAACTAAACCAATTTCTCTTTTAATGACCAACATAGTTCAATTCAGAGGTTGTTCAAACTTGCTGCGACTTCCTTCAGATTCGGTTTATTCTTCCACACTCAGGTCAGTGTATACGTTTGCAGGTTCTGTCGCCACTGGAGAGGAACAACTTAATTTGAGGTCTCTCGCAGCCAATTCATAAAACTGTTTCCGTGTTCCCATTACCATGTCATTTATGATCCCTCACCGGATTTGGCTTGTTCAGTTAAGCATTTTACAGACTTATATTAACATATTTTGGTACACTGTTAAAAATCTAAAGCCACTTACGACTACGTTGGCATTCACAAAATGTTTGCTCAGAGGTTTCCTTTTCTTGCACCAAAAACTTGTTATTCATTTCCTTAGAGCATTTCATTAAGTGAAAACTTAAAGAAGAATATGAAGTATATTTATTTAATTTTTAATAAATTTTTTTTATGTTTGTTAAAGATGTTGATTTTGGCAACGTTTCCTCGATTTTTTTAAATTTGAAATAACACATATTTTTTGTTTATTTCTCTACCAAATAGATTTATTTGTTAAATATAGGAGCATACAGACTTTTGTACACATTTTTTTTCCCAGCGCTCTCTGAGCTGACTTCATAGCCATTTGTTATTTATCTATTAATTTTCGGCATTTCAAACTTAAAATCCGAATTTCGATCAACCTCCATTAATATAATTCTGACCTGAACAGTTAGTTGAACTTTCATTTAAGACTGGAACTTTTACTTGGGAAATACTACGATCGTATGAAGAACTTAATTCGCAACAGATATAAAAGTCTGCTGGTCCGTCTGGTGCTATCTTCACTAACACCCGCTCCCTGAGGTATTAGAAAAAAGAAAATAAGTAGCACGGAGATTGCTTAGGAACGCAGTGGCTAACAAAAATTAAGTCTACAAGAGTATTTGAGTGTTCAGACCCTGAATTTAACCGGAGCATGTGTTTAGTTGCCTTCCCTAACCGACGATTTGTTAAACATAACTTTCAAAGTTAGAATATTTTTCTGCTAAGTCGGCGAAGTTATTACAAATTCTTGGTGAAGTATGAACAATATAAGAAATAGAAACTACAATTATTCTCTGAAGCTCCATTTAGAAAGAGTCACAAAGATATACATATAGTTAATTTTTTTTTTTCCAGTGCTCAGTCCTCCCCAAGGCTAATAACGTTACAGCCTGCTTTAGATATGTACATACCTTAGTATGTAGAAAGTATGGAAATGCGAGTTAGCTTTTTTCAACTTGTTTATGGAAAACATTTAAAAACATACTTAAGTAATCTAATAACAGACGCCAACAGCCAATGAATGCGGCTCTTTGTCCCAAATTATGTACGTTGAATGTTTGGCCTTAAATTAGGATTTAATTTATACGTTTAGGGTTTTTTCATGCCTACTGACAGCCGATTTAGCACCGTTGGTCTCTAAATTTCAGCTATACTGTACAAAGGTTCGTTGCCAAACGGAACAGTTAGCACACTTGAGTGTGGCAGGAAGTGGTGCAAACCAAAATATATAGCAAGGACTCTTTTGTTGGCTTACTAAGTATTTTAAGATATTCGTGAACGTGTGCGTGTGTGTGTGTGTTACACACATTTGCATATTTTTGACGTGCAGAACAATTCTTTCGTCAGAATTTGATTTGAGTTAAAATGAACGATTGGTCACTGAGCTTTGCTGCCCCTTAAAAATATACTCGTGTGTTCTGCATTTATGCCACAACATTCCAAACATTTTCGGCTACGCAAGCCGCACACGAACACCTCCTTTACTATGGGCTTTAACTTTAATATTAGATATTTTTTATGGTCGCTTTGTGTGATAAGCGATCACAGTGGCTCATTGGCATTTGCATATTTAACGGCGCGTTGGCGGTAAAATTTCTCAGTTGTCGAAAATTATTTTTCGCCGACATGCAACTAAAAGAGTTGCGTGATATTTAAATAGATTAAAGGGTATGTACACAAATTATTAAGTAAGTAGAAGTTTTGAAGCATTTCAAGTGGTGTCCATTAAAATAAACCACTCGGCAACTTAATCAATCTGTCAAAGAGTTAAGGCAATCTCGACGGCTTGCTAATTGTCGCCATTGAATTTTTGGACTTTTTACAAGCAGCGTCCATTGTAGCGCTTATGAATTCGATCCAGTTAATTACCCATAAAACAACTAAATCATAGAATTTGACAAGCGCGCAATACTTTACTTCGCGTTTTATTCTAAGAATATTTAAACGAAAAATTCCTTCGCCTAATAAAGCTATAATGAATGCAAGTATGCACGCACAAAACTAAATTAGATTAAAAAATTGTCACAATTGAAATACAATAAGTAAATATGTATGTCGGAAGGTATTTATAAATTTAATACAAGGCCAATAAAATATTTTGCATTTTAATGACCCACTTTGGTTTGCACAGCAACTGTAAGAAGAAGTTAAATGTGATGAAGTCATTCATTTATTCATTCATTTAATTAACTAGATTTTTCCAAGGCACGTTAAACAGTTAACGACAGTGGAACAGCTACTTTGATTTTTTCGACTTATTTCTCCTTGGTCTTTGAGCTGTCGAACATTTCTTCCCAATTCTTAGCAGTAGGTCAATCCAAACTCAAATGGTACATAAGTTTGTATTTCGCTTGTGTTCTTTTGAATTTCTGGTCAAGCTCCCGTTAGCGTTAACTTTGCCATCCAATCAGAAATAAACTGTTGGAAATGAAGTCTAGAATAGCGAAAAATTAACACTCGCCTCATCACCACCTTTTTGCATTCGCATTTGGCAGTCGATAATTTAAATAATTCAAATGGTGTTCTGAAAAAGGATTGTTAATCAACCAAACGAAGTTCACCACCGTCCCATTCACTAAAAGAAAGAAACTTTACAACCAACCCAATTCAGATCGAGTTCTCAAAAGTGGCAAAATACGTAGTTATCATACTAAATTTTGGGCTCAACTGGAACTCTCATCTCACAGCAGAGAATGTCGCTTGCTTGTCAAAGACTATACGGTAAAACCTGAGAAATTTCTCCGAAACTCAATACGTGTCATTTAAATAAATAGCCAAAAAAGCGTGATCCGGTGCTGCTCTCGATAAGCTCCATCGCCTCGTATGTGTGGTCATTCCTGGTGACATGCGTACATGTCCAATAGATGCGCTTGGAATCATCACGATCATTCCACCACTGGCCATACTCATTGAAAAGGAGGCCGGAGTGCTCTAATGCCCGAATTCAGTAAGCAGTCTCAGTCTCTATTAGAGACAATAGTCACGATTTTGTACCAGTTGGCATTCATTAGTTGCAAAATAAAGCCTCTAGTCTCAACATAAAGTCTCAAAATTGTGACCTGGTGATAAGCAGGTTACAACAATTAAAATAAAAATAAAAGAAGAAAACGTGAAAGCGAGGAAAAGCAATAATCTCTAGCTGATTTTGAGACTTGAGATGAGACTTAGTTACTGAATTCGGGTATAAGATTGCCATAGGCTAAAAAATGGAGACTTCAGAGGGCATTTGAGTGTCTTAAAACCACTCAATACTGATCTAGATGTCCAACTCTCATACCCTATGCTGGCAAAATTATCATTTACCTATACCTACGAGGTTATAATACCTGAAAGGGACACCTCTAAACCTCCCATTGGGTGTATACCCAGCTATTTTCCAGGCGGAAGTTTATGCAATCGAGTTGTGTGCTCACGAATGTCTTCGAAGAAGGACTAATGGGGTCACAATTAACATCACGGCAGACAATCAGGCAGCCCTAAGGGCACTAAACTCATTCAAGATGGAGTCAAAGCTCGCAGACAGTTGCAAAATGGTACTGGACTTATTAGGAACCGACAAGAGAGTTACTCTGTGGTGGGCTCCAGGTCACGAGGGCTTGGAAGGCAACGGAAGGACCGATTATCTTGCTGCAAGAGGGTAACAGCGACAGAACTTCTAAGAAAGGGGGGGACTCATGAATCTCAGCCCACTGGCGGTCATCAAAGGATAATAGACGATATAATAAAGTCAAATGTCCTTTCCGTGAAGTCTCTGAAAGACTACTCAATCTCAGCAGAGAGGATCTAAGAACGCTCACCGGTTACTTGACAGGTCACTGTAGGCTGAGATACCATTTTCACATAGTGTTTGAATGCCCGCGTATAAATACATAAGTGGTCACAGGCTTATACACCTTGGGGAGTGAATATCATCGCCATCCATCATATAGATAACGAAACCCTCCTAGGAGTTTAATTTCATAAACAGTCTATGGATGGAGTGAGAACTTAAAGGGTTAGCAAAATAGATATTGTTAACTTGCATCACTACTATGTCCTAATAATAATAAATCTCTAACTAAACTCAAGAGTCAAACCCTACAAAAATTTCAATTAAAAACTAAAGTTTTTGAACTATGCAGCTTTATAGCACATTCAGTTTTAGTGTATTAAAATTTTCTCGTCCTATATTTTACTCCCATACACATTAACAAAATTCATTTTTAAATGGAAGAAGAAACCCACATAACTGGAATTTCTAGCCGTTTTGGACCCTTCATACAATGCGAAACTCCACACTCACAAAATTCTAAAATTACTATTAAAGTTTGAAATTTTAATATTTTATAATTTTATTGAGCTCAAGGCCAGTTTATGGAAGATTTGTTTGTGAAAAAACAACAACAGTTTTTTTAATGGTTGAAGTTATAGTACTATTTCGGAAATCACCACATTTCCTCATCAGACTTCTTTTTGATTATTAAATTAAATTATTTTTAATTTAATTTTCATAACCACTTCTCTCAGGCTTTGAACCCGGGAGCTCGGAGTTGCAGAGCCAATACGCTACCTATTGTGCTACGCTAGCCGAGTTGGCTGTTGTGTTTATTTCATCTTCCTTAAAAACTGTTGTTGTTTTTTCACAAACAAATCTTCCATAAACTGGCCTTGAGCTCAATAAAATTATAGAATATTAACATTTTACTAGGCCAACAGAAAAATGAACAAACATAGTTTGAAATTTTGATAAAAATGTCTTCAATTAGTATTAATAACATTTAATAAAGTTTGAAACTTAGCTTTATACAGTTAACATCTAGAAATGGTACATTTAAAATTGCAAAGTATTAGAAAATAAATATTAAATAAATAAAATTTTTGCCATTGCCGAACAGGTATTAGAAGTAAACTTATCGATTAACTGATTATAATCAGTTATTAATTGTACATTTGATTGTCTAAAATTAAGTAAAACGACTGTGAAAATTCTTAAGTTTATTATGAACTTTAAACCATAAGGCGAATGCTTTCTTGATACTTAATTCTTATGTTTTTTGCCATTGGATCGCTGAAAGCAGAATATTTCGCGTATTTTCATCGCATTTTTAAACTAAACTTCATATATACTAGGTGGTCAAAAATCGAAAAATCTAAACAACATAACTTTTTTTTCATATTTTTATCTTTAATTATGTTTTGTGCACCTACTAAGATTGCCATAATTTAATCACTTAAATGTGTTAATAGAGTTGCATCTGTGATTGTCTAGAATATCATAGTTTGACTTTTCCAATTTACCCCATTTCTATTGCAGTTTGATAGTAATTGCTGAAAACATTCCTCTAAAACTCTATTCAAATCAATTTTCATTTTCAAATTAAAATTTAGACTCGCGATCCATAAAGACTGATCCTTAACGCTCCTAAATAGGTAAACTGTTTTATTTAAGAAAAATTACAGATTTACTCATTTCTGTGTTCGCCATATTGAATCGGCCATTTTGAATTTTTAAAAGCTGACTTCAGATTCGTACTGATTAGCCTCTTAAACTTATGGGAACTAAACTGGTGTTAAGGTTTATTCAAAAGCTTTAGAGATGAGATGTTTATGTTTTGATTATATGAAAAAATAAGCTTTCAAATTGATACATAAGAAGATTCGGGAATCGATATATGGAATGGGGGACTACAACGAGTTATATACTTTTCCATCGAATGGAGAGAGATGTCATGACCAGTAAGGTCTTGTAATTTCTGCTTTTGTGCGATTATGATTTCCCATCATGTAACAATTATCAACGATATTATATCTATTTTTATTGTTTTCTTCTTTTTCTTGTTCGACCGGGTAGAATGTTGATATTTGTTGGAACGATTGAAGATGGTACAACGCCGAAACCGGTTTGTTTCAAACCAAACTTGACAAGGGATGACGTAAAATCCATCCAACAAATATCATCTATTTTTATCTTTCGGATGATTATTATTAGACAAAAACGCTTAACGGCCTAAGTCTTTCTCTTAACAGAATTTTTAAATTCAAAGCCGATATTTGCGAAGTTGAAGATTAGGGTTCTAAAACACTAACCCATCTCCCATTAGGGGCGGATACACGGGGGCGACCGCTTCCTCGCAAATCAATAACAGTTGAACGAGTATAAGAAACGGTCTTTGGCTTAACTCTGGAAAGTCGTTTGTTTTACCAATTGCCATAAAAGTTTTACCTAAGTTCGCCCTTGGTGATAAGCCTTTGGAATATGTAAATAAAATTACAAACCTAGGGTTTATTATAAACTCCAGTCTTTCTTGCACTGTTCACATAAATGCTGTTGTTTCTAAAGTTTATGTTACGTTGAGAAACCTTCGTCAAATAGCAGAATTTACCCCTGAAGGCACTAGACGTCAACTGGCAATTGAACTGAGTTGGTTTATAATAGGCTGGACTCCATTTCGGAACATAATATCAGAGTAATATTTAACCAGGTAACCCGATATGTGTATGGGCTAAAGAAGTTTGAACACATATCGCAGTGGAGGACAAGTGTTTTGGGATGTTAAATAAAGGAATATTTAAATGCAAGAACCTGTATTTTTCTTTTCCGGCTTATCTCAAATAAGACCCCTAATTATCTTTATGAGAAGTTAATAATTCCAAAATCTGAACGCTCAAAAGAACTTATTGTATCTACCAATATTTAATTTTATAACATCAACTAGACGGTTTTTCGTTAGTGTCATTAGAACTTGAAATTCTATTCCACCCATAACACGAGGCAAGTTAAACAAAAGCAACTATCATAAAATCTTATACTCTTATTTCTCAAACAAACTAGACTTACCGTCAACATTAGTTTAAGGCTTAGTGATAAATAACTTTTAAAATTATACCTGTATGATTTCAATTCATTTTCATGTATTTTTGACTATTTGAATTAATGTATTTATAATTAATTTTAATGTTGTGCTAATTTTGTTGTGCTAAAAAAGAAGAAGATTCTTGCTTAATAAATAATAATAATAATAATAATGTTGCCGCCACAACAAACTTGATTTGTCTCACGAAAAGCGTCTATTGCAATTTTCATTCGCCCTCTCTTCTTAAAGCGTTCTGGATCCGCCCCTGACTTCCATACAGCCGATAGCTCAGTTTTTGTAATTTGCATAATATCTTTTGTATTAAACCAACTTAAATATTCCATTTTGTATTATTTTCATTTAACATAAGTGAAACATTAATAGTTAAAAACTAATTTGAAATTATTATTCAATAATATTTTTTACATAGTATAATCCATACATAAAAGATGTGAAGCCCTCGGTATAGCAGACAATAAGATTTTTTTTCCAGACGGCTACATTCGTTTAAACTACGCATATAATAGCTAAAATTTTGGGCTAGATCTAAGAAAACTTAGAGAATAAATTGGACTATTTTAAAGACCGGCGGCATCAGTTGCAGTTGAAAAATTTACTTTCAGGAATCAGCCACGCCCACAATGGCATTCGAATCGAAAAATTTCGGAACAAAAGTCTAACTACTTTTAAATTTCTTGCTTATACTTTGTACTTTTATTCCTGACAGTTTAAGAGTTATTTAAAATAAATAAATAAAAATTTGTTGGAATTATTTAAAAAAATATTGATCTTGAATTTCCATGTTTGTATGTACATACATATGTTCAATTACATGTGGCACGTTCGCGTGATAATAAGACGTCGTCTTTATAAAATAGCGCATAGAAAAACAAAACCATAAATGTGACTTAAATAATTTTCATACCTTTTAATGCCGAATATTCCAGTGAAAGTGTCGCTGCTGTGAATTTGCAGTGAAGTGCAGCTTTTCAGTTAATAAATATGTAGGTATTTCTTTTAGTTTATTTCAATGTTGTCCGCTTTGTTAAATACATACCTACTTTATTAATTAAAATCCACACAACTCGATTAATCAGCAATATTAACACTACGTACATATATTTTCTTACAATACATATGTACATACATAGTATGTATGTATGTACTATATACTTTCACATCACTCACAAATAATCCTTTGAATATAAAATAAATTTTTGAGCGTAACAAAACCCGCGCAATCAAATTAAGGGAATCAAATATGTACAGCAATGGATCACTACAAATGGATCGGCGCGATGAGCAGAAAAAAACTGTTGCCGTTCCGAAACGCACCCTGTCACTCGACCGTCAAAATATCAACTAATGACTTTGCATCGCTCATTCAGACGAACAGCGCCACCAACTGCACCGAAACAGCAAGACAGCAGCGAAACGCAAAAATAAAAAAAATAAAAAATCTTCCACGCGCTGTACCTAGCTTCGGCAGCAACAAACAGCTACACACTCGCGCGAGTTTACCGTGGCTTCTATGTGTGGAGCACAAAACCACTGTCGCCACCCAACAGCAATACAACCACTCCGCAAGCAAATGGGTGAGTGTGCGTGTGTGTGTAAGCGCTCGCGCGCGAGTGTAACCGCCGACCGTTGCGAATGCCAAGAAACGTAAAATGCCGTAACGGCAAGCAAAAGAAGAAGCTATAGCAATACCACGATCACCAAAACTCACACACACGCACACACACACCGATACAAGTAGGCGGCGTAAATATACCGCAACGAAAAGGCTACGCTTTGAGTCGCGTCAAAGCGGCGCGGCCAGACGCTGCCAACCAGTTCCACTAGTTTGCCGCGTCGTCAGGCAACATTTCGAAACGGGTTTGTAACCAACCAGCAACGCTCTGGCCACGGCGTCTCATCATTTGTCATTCCACTCAGTGTTGGAGTGTGCGCTGATTGGCTGCAACGACAGACCGATGGGCGTAACAACGCAGCGCTTCGTTATGGCGGTGTTGTGCTCGAACTCTGTACTCGACACACTCACACACACATTCATACTCAGTAAGGTACAAGGGCGCCGAGAGTTTGCAAAAGTGGTAAACTGGTAAAGAGGTGTGTGTGTGTGTATGTAGCTAGGAGATTGGTGGTGTTTGTCGGCATTTTGAGCGTGGCACAGTGTGATGGTAAGGTAAATTGCGTAAGTAAGTTTTACATTTTTCCCATCAGGCCAAACTCTGCAACGCATAAATCTCAAAATACTTAGGTACTCGAATGACGGGAACGACGGACCTGACACGGGTGAGTTATTTAGACCAACAGCGGTGGTGCCAAGTAGATGCAATTTCCACGGACTGCATCGGACTTAAAGCTTAGCACTTAAACCGCCGACGAAATACTTGACGGTAGTACCGGGAGAGGAACGGCACATGACGGTAGGAGGTTTAGTGCTGGTTAAAGTCCAACACTAACGGGCTACAGGCTTTCGATGCTTCCTCCTCGTAAAAAAATACAAATGTACAAATGTATGTATGTAGGTACATCAACTTATTATCTGTCGCTGCTTTAATTTTGAAAAGTACTAATTTCTCGAAATTCGTGTTTCCTTAGGTGCCATTTTCAATGTTATAACTCAATATAGATATACAACTTTGTAAAGAAAATTTCGCATTAACACAGTTTAATATGAGATTTAACTGAACTTTGTACATATTTAAAAGATTTTTAAGTACTTATCTTATAGAATCGGAAAGGAGATCTTCCGAAACGAGGAATAGTAGACTAACGACATATTTTAATAAATTTTTTTTTAATTTCTACTTTAATAATGGAATATCCATAAAATAATATAAGAGCCTGTTCCAAACTCGATATACAGTCAAGACGAACTTACTCTTGTCAGTTACAACTTGGAAAAAAATATTACTGCCGTGCACTTACGAGTAAACATTTTTACTAATAATAATACTAACTAGTGTCACTACGTACTATACAGAGAAATAAGCAGTAAAGTCCTCTCTCTGCGAACAAAAACCACAATTTTTAAGTCCCTCTGTATTTCCATTCTATTGTACCTATGGTGCATAGGCATGAACGATGACGAAAACAAAAGAGCGGGCTCCTGGAGTGTTTGAGCAAAATATTCGTCGAAAGACACTTAAACTTTATTTGCTTGAAGAATTATTAAATAACTAAATATTACATGTTAACGCTACGAATATTTCAAATAATCCGACCGCTGTGGCCGTGTACTTGCGAGTGAATATAATGGCATACTCAGCGCGAGGTGATGATTGTCCTGGGTTTCATGAAGTGTTTCTGTTTCCAATTGTTCCTTTTTTCGTCAGTCAGTGCTGCTCCTGTGGGTTACAGTTCAGTATTGTGTCTGCAAGTCATAAGTCTGGGTTGCTTAGTGGCATTTAGTTACGTCCGTCAGTCAAAACCCACATATATATCATTAATGTAAGCTATTATCTTTTTCACTACGTGAGGCAGTCTTTTTTATTCTTACCGGCAAACCAACTTTCTTTCCTATATGTAAAGAAGTTCAAGCGTTTAAGGCTTGGACACACTCTTCTATCACATCAACACTTAATGGAAAAATCAGATACACCTCCATGCAGAGCTACTAAAATACTTCACCAAGCAAAACGTGTACATCGTAATGAACATTTTGAGAATTTGCAATATTTTCTACTACATATGAAAAGAAAAAAAAAGAAAAATAATTTTAATTCAATTTACTATTCTGTAACTAAATTAAATTAAACTAAAAAATGTCGATGGCCCCTAGCCGCCAGTACCTTAGCTTTAAGATTATTTTATAATTTACTTATAAAATGAACTGATAATAATAATAATAATAATAAATAATAATTCTATTCTTCCGTTTCGTTCGTTCAAATACTCTCTGATTTGCTCTCTTCTCTGCTTCTTGAAATTCTATTGTCCCGAAATTTTTTTTTAAATAACATGTATTAAACAAAAGGAACTGCAGAAAATTTAAAAAATTAGTTCTCCGTCCAATTTGGATCTACAAGTTGACTGTTAGAGCTTTTTATATGTTCAATTTTATTTTGTATATGAAGTTTTATAAACTTTGTTTCACTGTGCCACAAGACTCGGAATCAATATGAATATGTATGTAAACGTACATAACATTTTTTTTATAATCAAACATAATTACAAAACCATCGAAATACAAAATAATATTGCCGAGAGTGGAATGAGCGGTTTAACGACGCACAGTGGTCAGACAGTGAGGCGAAGAAGGTCAGAGCAGCCGCTTGGGTAAACTGGGTAGGGGAAACAGCAACACGTTGCTCCAGCATAACTTTTGCGTAACTGTTTCACCCACGTTACGGCCAATCGGCAAAGCCAGAACAGAATAGAACGATGCTATACAAATACACACATACATATGTACATACATGCATATGTATGTATGTATGTATGTATGAGTAAATAAATGCAAGCGAGTGTTATCGAGTCAGAGCCGAAGCCATGGAATGCTATGCCACGCCACGCCACGCCACGCCACGCCAAGGCCACAAGCCGTGGCATAAAGCGCTCCCCTCTCCACTTGCAGCGCAACCTTAGCAAACAGTATTCAACACAATGTTGATGGTATAGGTGAGATCGCGCCATTTTGTTGCTGACAAGAAAATTGAAAAGGGTGTGGGATGTGGCAGTGGGCGTAGAGTGAACACTTTACGGAACAAACTGTAGCGGCGGCTCAACACAAAACGTTAATTGAAAACGGCACAATTGTTCCTCGCTATCTATAGATTTGTGTGTGTGTGTGTGTGTGTGTGTGTTTACAATGACGAAAAGTCGAATGAAAGCATTGAGCGAGTGCCGCTGCCAGATAAAAGGCAGTTTGAGGACGGGCTAATGCTTTTGGGGATTTGGCGAGGATGGAGAAGCGAGGTCGTTCGCAGATTCTCTATTAATTGAATGTTAAAATCGTTTAATCCTGATAAGCCAATGCTCAACAGATTCGTATGCGTTGTTTGGAAAGGCCTTCAGTTGAGTATGGTTCGTTTTAATAGAGCAAATGTTGGTATGAGATATAGGAAGGACAAGTATATGTACATATGCGTATTTTTATATAAATATTTTTCATGGAAAATTACCAAATAAGTAAACGAAATAAATGTGGCGTGGTATTTGTTAATAGCCTTAATAACACAATTTATCAAGCTTCTTGTAACTTTTCTTTATTCTAAACACTTTCTGCTTATACTTTCGTAAAACATTTGGTTATTTTAAAAAGTCGGTGTGCAAAATGAGCTACATACATACATATGAAAGGGACCAGCTGCTGTGCAAAAATATGCCGCCGGTGTTTGCAAATTAGTGGTGACTTTTTAAAATTTTTGCATTTAAAATTGTTCGTCAATATTTCAAGCAAAACTCAGCATCTTAGCTCAAATTCAAAATTAAATTACACGACCGAGTGTACGGAAATAAAGTCGGTCAGTCTACGTTGGATCCGATCCTGGCAGCCCAGAATGCGGGACTTAGAAAGTTCGGCAGCAAGTAAATGGAAATATTTTACAGGTAAACACTCTTCACAGCTTTTGAAGGGCAACTCTGGTGGGAGGTTTGAAAAAGTATACACCAGCTGTTAAGCACAATTTCATATGAGGAATATATGCCAGACGATTGAAGGCCAAGAGGACAGTGATCCTGCGGTTTGTATCTACCAATTATCGCGTGATAAACCTTCTTAATGTCGCACTTAAATATTATTACAATGCAATCCATCTAGTTTTTGGCAGTATACTAATTGCAGAAGGAAATTTACTGGTCTACCCTAGAGTATGATGTTATATTGGCCTGTGGGATTCGTTTAATCTGTTTGCAAATTTCTTTCAGAAAGTTTATGTAAAGTATGATACGCCATTCTTAACACTAGCTGCCCTTTCGCCAATACTTCAAATAGCTTTTTTATATCTGCAGATGATGTATTATTCGCAATCTCGTGTTCGAACTCTAGCCCTAAAATGGATATATGTAGAAGGAATTTTCCTCCATCATTGGAAACTGTGCTCCATAATCTATTTTCTAGGTCATCACTCCATAAATCGCACCTATGAAGTAAAGGACTTGTGAGTTAATTTTGATTCGAAACTTTCTTTTTCAAAACATATTGATTTTATTGTCTCTAAGTCATTCGCTATGATTGGGTTCATACGGAGAAAAACTGAATGCTTCAAGGATCCCACTACTTTAACAATCTTGCTCCACCATCCCGCATCAAGCCCGTCCGCTGATACGTAGTACAAATATGGAAGGTCGGCGATGAGAAGGTGTTGGGGGTTTTCGAAAGAACTATTCTACGTAAGATTTTTAGCCCAGCTCGCCCGCACTGTCTCGTTCTCTTACTTACATATGGATGTATCTGAAAAAACGAACGGATATTTAAAGCGCGGTTGCAATTGATGCGAGTATTCTTCATTTCATTAATACGTGTGAATTAAAGTTTTAGTTTCCGAGTTTAAGCTATCTGCGTCAAAAACAAAATATGTATTGCGCACATAAACTATTGTGATCCCTTTCAACCAGTTTCAGCAAATTTATTTTAATAGTGAGCATTAGCATAAATGGTAAGGGCCTTTTCACACATTTTTATACTTTGCTGCCAATATTTCTCTGCTGGATACTTTATCATTTTTTTATACCCGAGCGTAGTTGTACACAAGCGTGTATTAACTTTGTTTGCATAACGGTTGTTTGTAACAGCATAAAATAATCGAGATAAATATAGACATATATAAACCAAAATTATCAGAATGAAAAAAGAAATCGACTGTATGTCCGTTCGTCCGTCAGTCTGTCCGTGGTCACGATAACTTTAGTAAAAATTTAGATTACTCAATGAATCTTGAAACTTGGTATGATTGCTCTTTACCTAGGGTAGGTTGATATTGAAAATGGTCAAGATGGGTCAATAACCACGCCCACCTCCCATGTAACGGAAGTTTTGGAAAATGCAAAACCTACGTTTTTTCGGTATCCATTAATGCAAATTGAGTAAAATTTGGTATTTGGAGCGATTTTGAACTAAGAAATTAGGTATTTACGAAATTTTGAAAAATGGGCGTTGTCACGCTCACTTATGAAACACTTTCTGTATCACAAAATTTGGTGGACATACATATTTTCCTCAATATCGCTGTTATCTTCGTTTAAAATTTTTGAAATCGGACCATACCATACCAGACCATCTGTAAGTATCTCAATAACGATGTAAGGTATTGCCAAAAAATTGGGTGAACATATTGTCCTTGATATCTCTATCATCACCGTCAATAATTTTTGAAAACGGAAATTTTTAAAATGCAAGAAACTTCGTTTTTCAGTATTTATTGGAAGAAATTTTGTAAAGTTCAATACTAGCTGCAAATTGAAACAAAGAAGCGGGAATTTTATGAAATCATGGTCACCGACCTTACAAAAATATATCGCGAGGGTATATAAAAATCGGTTTCGCCCGAATTTAGCTTTTCTTACTTGTTTATATTAAAAAGATATTGCGTCAAATGAGCCCTAGCCTTGTATCCGCTAATAATACATATATTCTTAGATATATGTATTTGAGCACAACGCTTTAAAACGGATTGTCTTCAAGTATTATCATTTCGCCAAAATAGGTACTTAATAGGAATTATGAACACACACATATGTATATACACATGTTTTTTTCTTTAACCCGCCACTGAAAAAAAAACTACAAGGACATATTTTCCGGAATTTTGACGCCTTCAAGCTTTGTGGAGATATGCTCATACATATGTCCTCTCCATGCTTCAGTTACATATGTACATACATATATAAACATGTAAAAAGTTATCCGTTTTATTACGCAGTGATATGCGAAAACTTCGCCTGATACTTTTTGTGTACTTTTAACCGAAACATTTTCCAAACGTCAAAAGTGCCGCAAAAGTTCTAATGTAAATTTACATATAAAAGTATGTAGGTAAGTAAACATAAATTACATGACTCTAAATTACATTAAAAAGGCGAATTGCGAACATAAAGCGTGTAAACACATGATAACGTTCATATATGTATTCATACCTTCGTACATTGAAATAGTTGAGAGGTTTTTTGCCAATAATAAAAAAAAATAAAAATTCTGTTATACAGAGAAAAAAAAATTTGCATTAAATCGGTCAGTGATTTAAGAAAAGCTGAAAAAGCTTACAAAATCACCACAAAATCAACTGCGGAATGAAGTCCGACGAAGTTTGGCGGACACCTAAGATAAGTTGGAAAAACGAATGGAAATAATTACATCCATTAGACGCATCAAAATTTTTATTTTTCTTCTGAAAAGACCACTACTTACATTTGTCGTACATCGCAGTAGCAGAGTTTAACGCACTTGATGAACTGAAAAAGGGCAATTTGTGTGAAAACTTTGGAGACGCGACTCAAAATATAATTTTTTTTAAATGTATAATTTTATATTATTTTAATATATAACTTTAAATATTTATGTAAAACTATAGTAATAGCAATTTGAAATGAATATGACATAAATGTTTGTCTCTGTTTCTTTCGAAGTAAAAACCATTTTGTATGATTATTTTTCACATTTGGATTTCGACGCTGATAAACAGTGTCATTACGGAAATTTTTGAAAAGGAACACAAGGGAATTCACTACGAAGTACCTACTTATGTATATGTATCTCAACTTTGAACGCAATAAATTATTGTTGAAAAAAATGCTTATTGGAAACGTTGCAAATTATTTTATTTCAATTACCAAACTAGTCTTTAAGAGTTTGCTGTTCCTCTGCGTGTAAGCATCAATCTTTGCCATCACTCAAATCAGTGCTTGTGCTTATGTAATTCCAGCTATCAAAGACTACTCTGCATCAATTCCTTATAAATATATAAACATATTTTGTATATAGCAATTTTTGTAATCTAAAAAGTGCGCGATAAAATAAAATCTCCCTAACTTTCGTTGCACTTTCTTAAATGAGAGTGATTTTTTGCGATTTCCTAATATGGTAGAAGACAGTTTGGCGGTTTGAAACTCCTTGCGATCTCCACTGTTTTTCTCAAAGCCGAAATCCCTCTCGTGCTCTCAAGACTATTAATCTGCAAAATTCGACACAATCATTAATAGACTACAAAGCAATCTGATCATATCGCAACACTTTTGACTTTTCTACTAATACATTTTCCATATTTTGCCCCTAAAAAAATTAATTTTTATTTTCCATCGCTAGCTTCATAGCTTGCCTTTCTTAGTACTTTATTTTAATAATAATGAGCATTCTCCAAGTGTATAAGAGAAGAATTGCAAGCAAGCTGCCACACTGCCGTTCATAGACGGATTTATGTACATATGTAGGTATGAATGGTGCGAGTATGAACGGTAGGATCTGCAGCTGAACTGATAACATACTCAACACAATGCCAAACGTCAAGTGTTAATATCTCGCCTTCGGTAGTTGTCCTTGTCATTTTCGAAAAACACAAGCGTACGCATTAACGCACATGAATCCTACGTTTGCATGTATGTTTGTGTGTATGTATGTATATATGTGTGTATGTATATATGTATGTATGTATGTGCAAGTGGTTAGCGCACCCGCCCACTTCGAACACCCGTCTTCCATGACAACACAAAACTTTTCCCATTCAACGAAGCGCAGCTTAATAAGATCAACTGCTGTCACTGTCGACGAAGTATGGCGACCTCCATTCGCTTTCGCACTCCATAACTTCAACGACGGCTGTCCGCCCACTTTGTCAACGCGCCCACTGTACGCACTCGACGAAGCTTGACTGTCAGCATGCTTACAAACATTTATCGTATGTATGTATGTATGCACTCGTATGTAAGTAGATTTTTGTGAGTATCAAAGGCAGCATGCTTAAGCTACTTTGCCTTTTGGCGTTGTTAGTTGACTTTCCAACCCCCGCCGTCGACGCTTAAAGTCCTTTTGAAACGCTGCACGGTGTTTCAAATGTGTTTTGCATTTTTTGTTGCTACCCTTCTCGCAAGCATTTCTGTACGAGTACGACAAGGAAACATTTACGAAATTGTCGCAGAATAATCAACAACCAATGCGTCTGCTTAACACGCAATTACCGCACAAATCTGTGTGGGAAGTTGTTTTGACGAGCGATCTCGATATTCATGCGAGCGCTTCTGTTGAGTGGTCAGACTGGTTGTACTGATTTTCCTAAACGGCTTGGCGGCTGGTAATCCGCTGGTGTAATCGGCGCATTAACTTTGCGTGAATGTTTATTGTTGTTGTTGTTGTTGTTGTATATTATTAACTACGTTTTTTATGGTTCACTCAACACGTCAGACACGACATTCGACTCGAAGACATTACCCAGCAAACATTGGAAAAAACTCTCAAACCTTTAAGAAAATATTATTTATCAATTTGTTTTTAAGCATTCGGGTGTATTCATCGATTCCTATCAAAAAAAAAAATCGGCATCGATATGGTGGGTGTTCTTGATTCCAATTCCGGCAAATTTGATCGGTTTGAAAGGTTTAGCCCTTGAGTAGCCCGAATAAAAAGTAATTGGCAAATTAAATAGAAATGTATTTGTTATTTATCATCCAAATACTCTCGATTTAAAATTTCATAGTATTGATAAAAGTGTTGCATATTTATTTATTTAATCTACATTCAATTAATCTAAATTATAAAATGTTATACTAAACACAACTAAGGCAAACAAAGCGAAATCGATCGAAATGAAACCGAAGTGCTCTTAATTCCGCTACGGCACATGCACAGGCACAGTATACATCAAAATAATCCATAAATATTACCATGCATCCCAAATAAAATTCGAATATAAATGATTGTGTTCGTTCTTATTTTCAAAGTTGTATATTGCTTTGTTATTTAGTAAATATTTAGAAAAATTACATCAAATATAAGAAAACAATATATAAATATAAAGTTACAAAAAAATATGTAATATTTGCTGTTGAATTAAAATTTGCTGTGTAACTTTTTTATTTGAATCAGAATTCTTATACAGAATCTACGAAAATTGGCAACCTCTAACAATAGCGTCGCTAAAATCAATCAGCTGATTATATTTGTAAAGAAATTAAATTAAATTAATTCAAACGATAAAACAGAAGAAGTGCAATGGATGTAAATAATTGGTTCAATGTATTAAGCTTAATTCTTTGGTATTTATGTATATTTAAAGGGAAAGAAACGAACTGCCTCAGCACACCCAAAAATCATTGGTGCATACATTGTTTAATTTAATTAAAATTTAAATTTTTGTAATAAATATATAAGTATTTAACTGACAATTTTACAGCTGTTTCAACTGATTATGGAATCGAAATGAAAACGATTCGAAATCGACTTCGAATGTTTAGATCCGACTCGGAATTAAAAACACCATTACAAAAACGATTCGAAATGGCATCGGTTTTACTTTTCATTCCGAATCGAAATGCAGAACAAGCCCGATTATTTATATTTGGCAACTGAAAATGTTTTCAAATTTTTTTCACACACTCTTTTTCAACACGAGAACGGCTTGAGAAACACTTGAGAAAAAGGTTCCGTTCCGTTCCGAAAGGAGAATTCTCAATATATCTATCTGAATTATAAAAATATTAAAAATTCTTTATTAAAAAAGTACTTTTTAATTTGAAAACGCTGCAAATGGCATTCGACAACTAACTTTTGAGGTTTGTGAAAAGAATTAATTTCAGTTTTGTCTCAAATGCAGAGTTAAAAAAAATATTTATTGGGTAGAGTTATTACCTTGTCTTTATGTATGAAAGTCTGTACGAATACGAGTGTATGTTAGCAAGTGGCGGAAAACCCATTTTGCTCGCTTTGAGGGTTGCTCTTTTTTGACTTGCGGATTTTTTTTTATTTCCGCTTGCCGCCGATACTTGACTCTACCCATTGTTGTGTCCTCCCTCCACGGCAATGCGTTTGTTATCGTGATTCATTTTACAATTGAATTGTTTTGCTATTTAATTTAACTTATTTATGAATCGCTTTAGCGGTACTTCCGTTGTCATTCCCTGTGGCTCATTTTCATTTCACACAATACTGACGCACTCCGCACATATGGCCGTTAATGAGATTTACGTAATTCGTAGATTTAACATACATACATACGAGTACATACAAACATATGTATCTGAGACTTGAATTTTTAATATTTATTTTAGAAATATGTGGCGATATATTTAAGTATACTCGCACGTATGTATGTATGTATGTATATATGTAGCTTTTCAATGCAGATTAGTTGACTAAAATGATTATTAAGTTAGAATTTAATTAGTATGGGTGTATAATGAAATCCCGAAATACAAAATCCAGAAAGACATAATCTAGACATATCCAAATCCCGATCAAATATAATACAGACATGACCAAATCCCGTACATACATATGTACGTATACATAATCCCGACAAGAAATCGCGCGAATTTTTTTAAATTATTATTATATCTTGTAGGAATTTTTTGGCTGGATTGTCTTCTGTTTCCAATAAAAAATATACCTACATAGAAATGTAGTGTCAATGTGGCCAGTGGCGGATCTAGAGGCTGGGCTACAAACGGGCTGAGAAAACGAAACACGACTGACTACTGCGCCAAACACGAACCAGTCGTGTTTCACGCAAGAACGCGAAAAACATCTGTCACTGCTTCGTGCGCACGACTCAGCGTTGTTTACGCACGACTAAACGTCTTAAGTGCTATTTAAGAGTTACTATGACAGAGAATCGACTCAATGGTTTGGCATTAGGCAATGTTCAAAAGGATACAGAAATTTCAGTGGAAGACATAGTAGACAGATTTTGAAAGCTCAAACCTAGACGTCTAGAAACTTTGAATTGGGCGGTGGACGATGAGTCTGACAATGAGATTATTTTTAGCATAGTTCACGAGAGATTGCCGTATATTTTCATGTGTATAAATCAGGGACGTAACTGTTATAAGAGAAATGATAAAAATGTAATATTTAACCATTAATATTGAAGTATTCAAGTATTGGTTATAAATAACCATTACCGTAAGAGATATTTTATTTTGGTCATCGTAACCAATTCAAATGAGAGATAAATTTTTTGGTTATGAATAACCATTTAATCAACCGAACTTTTTTTTTGGTTAACAATATCCATAGCTGTTTTGACCGTAGCAAACTTTTCTTAATATCATTAAACTTATCCTTCCAGGATAAGAGATAAGACACCCAGTATCCTAAAAGGTTTTAAATAAGAAAGTTTATGTTGATGCTCTAAAAATTTCAATCTTGTGAAAGCTCTGTTTATAGGGTCAGAGTGAGCAACTTATTATATAATATTGTTTTGGACAAAAAAAAAGTTCAAAAACTCTGCAATTAATTTTATTATCAATATTTAAACAATTAAAAGCGCATTTTTATGGTACTAGGATTTATTATTTAGTTTTACGAACATAAGGGATCGCAATGAATCGTCCGAGAGGTTACATCTAAGATCACTTAGCACCAGCCTCAATTCAGAGACAGCTCGCTCGACGCTAACTTGAGTTGCTGGAGCAGCATGAATAATGTCTGCCAGTTCCTTGATGAACGGGAACGTATATTTTTTCTCCTCCCAGTATTGCAAAGTGTTGGCATCGACATCAACTCTTATTTACTACAGTTCTTGAATACACACCTGCCGTCTCATCTTCTGACGACGAGTCAACTTCCAAGCTTCGTAAAGTCTGCCGGACTAAAGAGGAAGTGCTAGCAATTGACGTTTCGTCAATGAACACATTACTTTCAGAAGGACACTGTGACGCTTGAGGAAGACGTCTATCGATCTGAAATATATCATGAGGATAATTAAAGGTATAAAGCAAAGTTTGGTATCGTCGCCCACAAACCTGGTTCAATTCATTAACTTGGGTTGCCAATTTCTTCAGGTGAACTCTCGCTTCTTCTTTTTTATTTGATTGAAGCAAACGACGAAAGCGTGGATCCAAAAATATGGCAGCGTTAAGGACGTCGGCATTAAGCAAATCTGGTTCTCTCAATTCATAACAGATAATGATGCCTCGGTGTTTAAACATTCCAATTTAACCTCCAGCTCAAACCAAGCTTTGTAAGAATCGTCCATAACCAGTTGCTCTCGCTGCAATTTAAGTGTCGTTTCGTGAAGGGGCCTCAAAATAACGAGCAAGTCCTTCAACTGCTCCCATTCTTCATCTAACAATGGTTGATTCAGATGTTCATTGCAAATTTCCCTGTATTTTGAGAGCTTCTTTAGCATTGTAAATGTAGAGCTCCCCCTAGTTGGAACATCTAAGGAAGGTTTGCCTAGTTTTAGCATTTGCAAAACTTGTCTGAGTGGATACAAAATGTATTGAACAGATTTTTATGTGACAGTTAAAACTTTATGCGAAGTTGTGAGAAGTATGCATAACCAGCGCTTAAGAGTCTTGTTTAACCCTTTCGCTACGACTTTTGCAGGGCTTTTTCCCAAACTTTATATTTGACTTTTTGGAGACCCAAAGGTGCATAAAGTTCAAACGAAGCTTGTAAGTTAGCAGATAACGGTATTTTTAGGTGGGACATATTTGCCCCAGCAGTATTTTAGAATGGGACATATTTGTCCCAACAGTGTACAAAAATACAAAATATTTGTTTTTATTAGCATATATTATGTCACCTTACGAATGTGCTGAAGCGAAACAATTTATACAAAATGGCAATTTTCATACACAAGCATAGGCTGATCGTTTATGCCATCATTCGAAACTGACCCCTCGTCACTCAGGTGACCCTCTTTTTTACCGCCAGCGGAATCATTAGTGCCAATGGGTTTGTCTGTCGAAGGACTATAAATATCATCACTTTCGTCACTGACATCGGTTCCAGATTCACTCATCTCACTATTGTCTTCTTGAAGTAACGTACATATTTCCTCGCTATTCAATTTCGTCATTTTTTCAATCTTCAACGTCTCAAAAGGAGAAAGTAACTGTATGACATTTGTTTTACAACGTACTGCTGGTACGTATATGTCCCATTATAAACTACGATTGGGACCCATACGTCCCAATATTTCTTTTCTTCGAATATTCTCTACAAAACACTTATAAACATATATTTTGCTACTTACCACTATAATTACAGTATTTTGCTTTCGTAAAATCAACTTCACTTTGAAATTTGCGTCCTCTTTTCTATAAATTATGATCAAAATTGATCCGATCGCAGTCACTGCTCGCAAATAACTAAACAAAACCAAACACGAAAACAACTGTTTGAAGCGTGAGTATCGGTAATTTGCAAATCTTTCTCATAGCTACTAAATGGGATTTTTTGGTTGAGTTTACAATGAAAATTACGAGTTACAGGGTCAAATGAACATGTCTTGGGATAACATTGTCCCAGCAGTAGCGAAAAGGTTAAAGTACAATTCGTTGTCCTACATTTGTTTTTTAGAAATACCGAAGTCACGCAATACTTCTTCAACTTCAGCTTTCAGATTAACAGCAGTCTGCGGCACATTAATTTCTTTCATGGATAATGCAACAACTTCCACTTTTCCCTTTTCTAATATTTGCGCATTAATACCAAAAACTGAACGGTTGAGTCGCGTTGCACTGTCCATTTTAAGGGATATTGTTTTCCTGGCAAATTTTTTCGTGATAAATCTCTTTAGTCTTACACATTTCTTCTTCATTTACTACTGCCATGATATTGTGAGACGTAATGGGAGTCATGTTAAGACCTTTAAATATATGCTCAGTCAGACTCTTAAAACCATTTGAATCAAAGAACGATAGCGCCTGGGACTTCTGCGTAACCAACTCGAGGCAAGCATTATTTATTTGTTTTTTTGAATACTTCACAGAAAATTTGTCTTTTGTATCTCAATCACTCGCACCATCCGAGTCTTCGTACTCATCAATGGACCTTTGATAAATTTCATTATGTTTGCCCATCATAAGCCTCCTTAAATTTGTTACATGATTTCCTACAAATATCATGGTGCAGGTCTTGCAAGTCGATTCGTTTATCTTTTCATTGTAATGGAAAAAATCGCGAATAATTAGGTTTCGTTTTCTACCCATATTATTTTAATTTTTAACAATAAATAAACCAAATTTTCGGCGTTACAAAAGTGCACTATAATCGTTCACAATCACTTTATAAATGCACATGAACAACCCCACGATAACAACTACAGGGATACAGCGTCGAACCTTTCAAAGCTTTGAAGCTTTGAATTACACAAAGGTTTGTAGACTTATGTTCATAAACGAAGTTTCCCTGTAGTTGGAATACTGTATACAAAGTTTTCGGTATAGAGAATGGAATTCCAAAAACAAAATATGCATGCCAAAAAATGTGTACATGCTCAGAAATAAGTAACGGTAAATTGTGTAAATTTACCACTAACCAAACAAATTTTTCCTGCCGAGTTGGTCCCCGATAGTGGTTATTATTGACCAAAAAAAGTTTTTGGTTGATTAAATGATTATACATACATAACCAAAGAAATTATAACTCATTTATATTAGTTATGATGACCAAAATAAAATATCTCCTACGATAATGGTTCAAAATTCCCTAAAACAGATAAAGGGAATTTTCGAGTAACCTTTTCATCCGAAATAATAAAATAACAATTATTTATTTTCGGTCCCTGGTATAAATTCTAATTTCAATATTCAATCTTAGTCGATTACTTGAATTTATTGTACGAATTTTATTTAGTATATGATATAATATCGACTACGATAAAATGAATAGCCGATTTCAAATTCCTCATTCCAGCCCCTCCTCATTCCAAATCGTAGATCCGCCACTGAATGTGGCCAATTAAGTATTTAAGTGCATGTACATATGTATGTATGTATATATCCACAATCTTTGCTCTTGTCTATATGCTGTATTACTTTCAATGCAAAACAAGCAAATAAAACTTCAAAAATAAAAAGAAAAAATTGTTAATTTGTTGTCTTGAGAAAGATATATGTAACAACTCAAAGTGTGGGTTTTGCTGCTCTTGCACTTTATACTAAACTACGCAACTCTGCATGAAATGTATAAACAATCTATCAATGAATCAAATGTCATATGATATTATATTATTAGTTAGGTATAATAAAGTTATTAAATTTTTTTCACTTGAACGGGAGAAGAATACAAAAATTATACTATTATAATGAGATTTTCCTTGACGTGTGTATGTACATACCTATCATAATTCAATAATAAAAGGTTCTGTAATAAAACAGTTCACTCTTTCCCGCATGACAAATCGGCTCCTTAACTCATGAAGAATGTTGCATATTCTACAGTTTTCACTTGTAATAGTAGTATATTGTAAACTTCTTCATACTTAAAAAATGGTTGGCATTACTGACTATTTTTTTTTAATTTTATATTTTTTTCATTCATTGACATTTGATTTTGTGATTGTGTGAATTTGGGTAAGTTTTGCAATAAAATCATTGTTATTTCAGAATAATATAACAATTTTTTATTTAAAACATCTTATATATCTTATTTTTTAGCCGAGAACCTGGTACGTAAATACCAGTTTTGTTTTTTTGTGAATGCATCAAATATATGTACATATGTATGTATTATCCATAGCCGATCGACTGGAGCTTTTTTTCCTGTAGCAGATCTGTAGCACTCGATTGCGAGTATAAACATAACCATCACGAAGGCACACACACACGTAAGTAAAATGTAATATAAGAACTGCAACTAGAATAAGGAAGTATTCTAATAATTAAATCTTCTTGTTTACAGCTTCCTTCGTACGTTTAATGTTTTCCTGCCCAACTGAAAAGCCACCTTCTTCGAACTTTTTTGATGCCTCAGAAAACTACAAATGTTAGGAGAAATTTTAATAGTTGAATAGTATAAATCCTTTCTCCAATTATGGGAGGATCAGAGTTTACTCTTTTCTTTTCGGAGAATCGGAGGCAATAACTAAGAAAAACGTTCGCTTTCGATGTATACCAACCATTCACTTTAACTCCGACTAAATTTGTCAAAATCGAAACGCAGAACAGACCTGTTAAATTTGCCAAAAATATATATACCTACATATATACATACTTATGTAGGCAATACCAAAATTTTAATTATAATATTAAAACTGTGAAAGTTTGTACGTTTGTATGTTTGTTGCTCAATCATTCAAAAACGACTCAATGAATTTAAATTTAATTTAGCAGAAAGACAGCTTATAAACCGTTATAAAAGATAGGACATTTATTATAAAATATACATACGTGGGAATGGTACTTTATGTTACATAAATGTGATGGACTCATGGAATTTGTTACGGATGTATGTATGTATATAAAATCAGTTTCATGTTCATGGTTATTGGAAGGGTGGGCGTACAACCTCTGAATTTTTGAAACCACATTTCTCGGTAAATAATGATTTTTTTTAAATTAAGTTTTTGTTATATGCTAATTTTAATATAATTCATTCTCTATGCGTTTTATTTGTATAAAATAGCGGAGTAAAAATCCGCGGGTACAAACTATTAATAAATAAATAAATTTATTAATTTAAAACGATCATATTATAAAACGTGTTTTACTTAGTACTTTTCTACTCCCTTTTCTCAAAAAGGGATCATATTCTCTCCCCTTTCTGCGTACTTCCGAAATACAACTTTAGATTAAGGAGTGTCAGAATTTAGCTGTCAGTAAGTACATAACCTTTTATAATTGAATCATGCATACCTATGTCAGGGGCTGATACAGAAAATAATTTTTGGAGAGGCTTCCAAAAAAATATTTTTGTAGACAAATCATGATATATGAACTGTTACATGCATTTACATTTTTCTGCATGTAAGGTTCTGATATTTAAGGGGGGCTCGGTGTCCGGACCCCCAAAATCCCCCTGTATCCGCAACCTGACATATGCAAATAAAGGAGAATGTTCAGTTATTTGCTTACTGTTTAATAAATTATTAATAAATTAGTGCCCGAATATTAGAAAATTTAGTTCTACAGTAAAGATAAGGCCCTTGACTACAAGGTTCACCCATTTGGACACAATAGTTCGAATCATTGGGCAAATATGTAAGTAAACCGTAAAAGTAAATAAATTTATAACATGTCTTACAAACTAAAATATAATTAAAATTTAATTTTATAAGTGTACTTATTTATTCCTTTCAATATAAAATGGGCAAATTTGACACTGTGAATAGAAATTGGATGAAATAAAAATTATTAATTCAAACAAGGGAGGAATTAAACTGTGCTCGCATGAATATCTATATCATGTGGATAAAACAAGAAACTTAAGAGTACGGAAGACTAATTTCTGCAGAGGATAGGTCACGACTATAATAGTTAGTTCGGGAAAATTTTAGTTTAGCATCCCCGGAATTGGAAAACAAGGGGGTGATGGGGGGGGGGGGGGTAGAGGGGGACCCCCTGATCACAAATATCTAGTTTTTAGCTGCCGCTGACTTATAGTTTTCGAGATATTTATACTTAAAGTTGAAAAAATGCCCCCTTTTATATTGGTTATTTCATTGAATATTACACTAAATACACTATTCCGTTCGTAAAAGGCAAATAATTAACATTTCCGAGCGCGCACAGGTAAGAAAATTAATATTTAAACATTATATTAATAAATATTAAATAAATAAAATGAAAATAATCGCGCACTTGCATACACGCAAAATGGTTGACAATAACATTAGATGAGTGTGTTGCCATATGGGTGATGTGCATAAAAGAATAAGAAAAATAGTCATAGTCGCCTTTGATTGCATTCCAAGCGAATTGTGTAAGTTAAATTGTAAATGAGGAAATAGCGCCGCAGGCGAAAATTTTTAATAAAAAATCGCGCGATTTTTTATTAAAAATTTTCACAAAAAGTCAATATAAAATAACATATTAAGAAGACATATTTTTCGTATTTTATGCACATCACAAATATGGCAACACACTCATCTAATGTTTGTGCCGACCATTTTGAGTGAATGCAATTAGGTTATTTTTATTTACTTAATATTTATTAATAAAACGATTAAATATTAACTTTCTTAATTGTGCGGGCTCGGAAATGTTAATTATTTTCATTATACAAACGGAAGTTATGTGTATTTAGTGTAATATTCAATGAAATAACCAATATAAAAGGGGGCATTTTTTCAACTTTAAGTATAAATATCTCGAAAACTATAAGTCAGCGGCAGCTAAAAACTATATATTTGTGATCAGGAGGTCCCCCTCTACTCCCCCATCTCCCGCTTGTTTGCCAATTCCGGCGATGCTAAACTAAATCCTAGCCGTTAGTTCACCCTCGGAGCACAATTACGATCCTATGGCTGCCGATCTTGATGTTGATTAAGCCAATAATTTACTTAAAAGAAAGGCATATGACTCGGTCCTAAAACCATGTCAAATAATTTCATCGGTTACCGCCGATTGCAATCAGCAATGAAGAAAATACTTGCCTGCTGCGCCCGCACAACAGCAAAAAATATATAGAGCCAGACAAAAAATGCAATTGAGACAACTAAAATCCATTGAGGAAATGTAAATTCCAAACAATTTTAAATATGTTGAGGAAGAATTGCTTTTACAATCCTTCAAAAAGTTTAAAGGTCAATGCATCATCAATGATGACAACTATCGACAACATTCAATTGCTGTCTAGATCCAACATATGGATCATGGATGGAACTTTTAAAGTAGTGCCATCATTACTGAGACAACTTTTTACAATTCAAGGTCGCGTAGGAACTGATAGCTACAACGACATAGTTCCATTGGTTAATTGTTCAATGTCGGAGAAAAGCGAAGAATGCTATTAGAAGTTGGTTAATGAACTCTTAAATGTAGCGTGTGATCATCAAATTTCCCTTAAACCCAATCTTAATCTTTCTGATTTTGAAAGAGTAAGTTTTAAGTTATATCGAAAATTTACACTTAAAATAGCACGGAACTGGTGTGTCAAAATATATTTTAATTATAATAACGACAACGATTATTTAGTTGTCACATTACAGTGGCAGTGCATCGAACATCTCCCATCAGTTCGAGAGAAAACTTCTATCAAGTGGTCGCGTTTAATAAATTTATAAAATGGCTTCGTCTCGTAAAAGTTTTCATTGGCTTAAAATGGTAAAGTTATTGGAGACTCTATAAAAAAAAATGTCGAATGATTTTGTTTTGGTGTTGGCTCTTTAAGATAAAAACCGTTTGATTTGTGGTACGCCTCGAAGTCCAAAATTAGCGATGATTCGGTTTCCAACCAGTTTGCTGGCAGAAGTTTAGCACAGAGCATATTCTTACACAATTTTCTTAAATTTCTGTAGTAAAGTGTGAAGCATTTTGTTTTTTTTTATGAATCCACCAAAAAAATATATATATTATTTTCGATATAGCGTATGACCCCAGACTTTTTGTCATTCATTTGACTGAAAGACCACCATATACGTATACCATATACATATGTACGAGTATGTACACACTGGATATTTTTGTCCAAAAAAATATGTTTTACATCAAAATTTATTATGCCCTTGCGCAGGTAACTTCGAAACATCCAATTTGTTTCGCCTCTCATTTTCTTCAAGCTTCGCTCACTTACCACTTACTAATTGACCATCAATGCTGGACACCACACCACGGACATTCAACGCCATAATGACATGTGGACATCGTAGTGCAACTGATTTGCATAAAATTGAAATTGCAGAAGGATGAACAAATTATAGGTCGTGTTATAACTTTTTTATTAGCTACTCTCAGTTTCAAAACCTAATTAAAAGCCCACGAAATGCCGTAGGCGTTTAAGTTAAGAAACATGCGTGATTTTTGGCAATTACCGTGAAGCGTCAGCACGCTGGAGGCAAAAGAAACTTGGAGGATACCCTGAGAGTAACACAGACGACTGACTTAGCGCTACATTGGGCACTGCGAAACGAAGAGTGGAGGAAAAAAGGCGAAAAAGCTGACAAAGTGTGCCTCCGTGTAGACATTGACGCTGATGACGGTCGCGTGGTACTAACTGCAGCGCCAATCAGCGCCTGAATGGCAGCGCAAAACTCCATCGCCACTGGCTGTGCATGTCTGCGAATTTGCTCCTCAGGCTAAAAACGGCAAAATTTCATGGTCATTAACTAAATTCAGCCAAACAAACGTTGCGAGGAGATGGTTTTAGCTGACCTGCGGCTGGTTAACAGAACCGCCGCAGCGCTACCCTGGCATTAAAATCGATTGTTGCGGCTACTGTGGACGCGCCCTGGGCGAGCAATTGCCCGGCGTGGAATGCGTAAATTATGAGATATTTGGCAGAAATCAGAGTTTCTTAACCCGTCATGGCGAGGGAGGTGCCACTTGCTATTGCGTCGGCGGCATATTTTACTGGACTCCACTCACGCAACAAAATTATTGTTTTGAATTTAGAAAATTAGGTACAAAAAACAGCAACTAATTTGTTAGGAATTTTATTGAATTACTAAGAAATTTCGTATCTACTTTTTTTTTACTAATAAAAAACAAAGTTGGTGTATGAAGTTGTGTGCATGATTTCTTTGTTTGCTTTTTGCATTCGGCACAGGAGAGCGAGGCATAATTGAAGAGGCGGGCTAATTACTGGTTCAACGACGGCATGCACGCTAGGCAGATGCAAGTGCAACGCTGCGCCGCCAAAGAAATTTGTTGCGTTTTGTGGCTGCTCGTTTGATTGACTGACTGACGCATTGACAAAGTGGCTCAAATCGAGGGAATGTTGAGGAGCGTTCAAAAAAATTAAAAATTACCAAAAAAAAAATTGGAAATTGGCGCGCGTTGCAACAACGCTTGTGCACGCATCAACAGCACACACACAAAGCTAATCAAATACATTCTTACATTGCCGAAATACGCATACATACATATGTACATACATATAAATATAGCCGAAAATGCTATTGCATTGATGTGTTGTTTGCCACGCGATCGCAGGATAACGGCAAGTGCAACAATACTAAAAGGCAAGTTGTTGAAAACATTTTGCTGCAGGTATTGAAAAATTTTGCTTTACGAAGTCAGAGGCTGGCGGCAGCGATGACACCGATAACCCCGTGGGTAGACAAAAATTGGTAGGAGTTTGCAGTGAGACAATAGCAAAGCAAAATTATGGAGTATACATGAAATTGGGAGAATTGCCTGAAAAATCACCTGCAACCATTATTACACCTTGTCACCTGCTACGAACGAATGCTTTATTGTTGCAATATCTCTTCAACGGACGTCACTCGTGTTAGCTGTCGTTTACGTAATCATAATTGCCTGAAATAAAAATTCACACGAATGCTTGTCAAGTTATTTTGTTTAATAAAAACTTTACTAAATAATTTTATTATTCATTGACATTTGTTTCATTGCCTTCCGCATAGTGATCAAGATAAATAATCTAACACTTCTTCCAAGGCGAATTTAACAAGGTGGTGTTAAGGGGTCAGCTGGTTTTTTCGCTTTTTTCGCTTTGCTGGACTTAAAGTCAAAGGGTTTCGTTCTGATTGGCTGGCGATATGCTGGCGATGTAAATCACCTACAGAAATTTGACATTCAGTCCAGCAAAGCAAAAATAAAATACATGGAAGCCTTATATACGGTTACCACCATCTTGATAAATTCGCCTTGACTTCTTCCCACCTTCAGACATTCCTACGAATTGGCTTTTACCACCGCAATTCTCATGATTTAAAACCGTTTTCCGCGAATTTAAAAGCGGAGGCTGGTAAAATTGGATGAAACCATGTAAGATGAAAATCAAACCCTATAAGTCTCCCACTATGTCGGTCCTATTGTACGACGAAAACTTCAGATGAGAGCGTTTTGGAAGTGTTAATGAACTGGATACTTCCAAAAATGTATGGCCTTTACGCCTTTGCGATTGCGAATACCGAAGACGATTTTAGAATGTAGCTTTTAAAGGCCCAGCGGGTCCGCGCACTAGGTCGTTCCATGCGATGGAAGCGCTTCGTCTTGGTAACCGCTGGTGGTGGACTTGAGTTCACTTTGTGTTTTCAATTGGCGCTTATTATGATTGGACTTACCACATTTTTAAATATCGCAGAATAGGTAAAAATAATAATGTTTTCCCCATCTTCTTTTATCTCTTATCATAATTTAGCATACAAATATAGACTTAGTAGCTTTTCACGGTAAGCGTACGTTATAAGCTTAAATTTACTGCTTCTCACAATTATACGACACTCACAAATTGACAAGTTTTGGCTAACTATGAATATTTTATTTCTTACATAATATAAACCGAATTTTTAAACTTTATACAAAATTTATACTAATGCAAAAAAATTCGAAATCATTTAAATTTAAAAAAATTGTTAAAAATCAAAGTTTCATTAATATAAAATGGGCTACATTTTGCATATACAAAAAAAAATCTAGTTTTTTAGATAGTTCGAGAAATTAATAAAAAATTTGGATTACACTAGATCCATAATTTAAAAAAAGTTCTCATCTTCGACATTGGACCACCATTTACATGCAACATTTTTTCCTGAATCTGAATATGAGTAAAATTTTAAAAAACTAGGACGACAAA
Organism: Philophylla caesio; assembly: GCA_963971545.1. Lineage (NCBI taxonomy): Eukaryota > Metazoa > Arthropoda > Insecta > Diptera > Tephritidae > Philophylla > Philophylla caesio. The sequence goes on along the minus strand of OZ020606.1, from coordinate 92,915,890 downwards.
CTTAAATGAATTAATTGCAAATCTTTCGGAAAAAGGTTAGGAAATTTAAATTTTCATTTTCTTAACATAAAGACAATGCAATATTCAATAAATTTGCTTTTGATTCTTTTCGGTATAAACTTCGGTTTAAGACTTGTTTACGATTTTTCCAAGAATTTCGTAAAATTTTTTTAAATTTTTAACAAATTATTTTTGTTTTGCTGTAAATTACTACTTCCAAGAATTTTTTATACCCGGTTTCTCACTTGCGTAATAATCTATCAATAGAAATCTTAAAGTTGTTCAAAATTGGCCTAAAATAGCGTTATGGTTGCAGTTGTATACATTTAAGTAAAAAATCTGAAAATTGATATTTTTTAAATTTTATCCATTGCCGCTTCTTTTCTAGTTTAAAGAAATAATCAAAACATGCCAATATCGTATCGTATCGTAAAATTCTACTATAAATGAAGTTATATCGTTATATAAAAGACATTCACTAATTCGAACAACAGTATTTGCTGTCACTTGAAAACAAACAAAATGTATTTTAAAACTTAATATATTTGGGTGTAAAATATTTTTTTTTTTTTTTTTGTGAAAGTGAACACTTCTTAAATTTACACGACACATTTTACAACCTGTCCGTCGATAAATGTTCACTTTCTATTAATATTACGAGTGGTTGGCATTTGACGCGTGTCTGCGACACATTAAATACAAAACTGAGTGCACACGCACCCAAAAGAACAAAAAGGTACTAAATATGACCCAATTAATAAGTGCAATTAAGTGAAGAAAAAATTAACTATATAGTAGGATATACGAGTATGTATGTAGGTAGCTTAGTACACGCACAAAAAATGGGCGCACACTTGTTTCATTTACGAACTGCCCAAATTGCAGAACGGTACTGTAATGAACGCATTGTCCGTCTGGCACATGCCAGCAAAAAAAAAAAAACAAATATAAATATAAAAAATACCAGTAAACAACCGACAGTGGCAGTGACTGTGACAGCGCCGCAAACACCTGCAACTGAGCAGGCGGTGCGCCCGCAGCCAAAGGAATATGGGACACTTTGCACAGGACATTGAGCAGCTCGCGCAAGATGCGCATCAAGATAATGTCGGCCAATTACATTATAAAGTAACATTTTCTCACATTGTGCACACGCACACAAGCAAGCCAAAATTTACAAGTGCGAGTATCTACAACTGAACAGGCTTTGTAGCTGGCGCTGCCAGGATTCGCAGGACGCGAACGACAATCGCACACTACAATCTGGCATCGGACAAATAAACAAAAATAGAAGAGAAATCGAAGAGTGGCCAAAACGGTCGAATGAAAATGTCGTCAACATGGCGTTAGCCGAAATCAGGCAGAGTGGCGAGGGACCTGAGAGGGGACAAAACACTGAAAGTAAACAAAAGTTTGCGTGCGCACGAGCCGCTGTAGAGCAGCCGGCGTGTAGAGTTTCTTGCGAAAGCGATAAATTAAATGACTGACATAATTATTAGGAAATTGAAATAAACACAAGCGACGAACCTGGCAGTAAACACACACACACACACACAAGTATTCTAAAAAATTGGAAAAGGACGATTCCTACCAATGTTGATTTGACTGCAGCGAAAGCAATAAGACATTTATTGAATGCGATAAAACCGAAAATTATTTGTGCAAACATAATAAAGTCGATAGTGGTGGTGACATGACAGCGGTAGGGATTTCGAGGCAACAATGATGCGCACAAAAAACCCAAGGATGCGAGAAACTGTGGAGACTCTGTGCAAAGGTATGTAGTGGAAGCATTTTTTTTTTCTTATTTTATTTTATTTTTGGCTTCAAAAGGCATTGCAGCGGCTTAGTTTCTTAAACAAACAACTTTACAAATATGCGGCGGCATACAATCGAAGGCGACATTGTATTGCGCACAGAAATATTACCAACAATTTTCGGCGAAGGTGGAACCGTTGACAACATAATAACAGGCCACACGTTAATTTGAGTGCGATTAAAAAGCTTCTGCTTGGCAAGGATTAGAGGTTGGTTATTGCCGAAAATTACTACTTTCGCTGCCATTAAGAAAGTGAGCTTATACACATGTTTGCATCAAGTTATGCATCGTAAAAGTTTGTCCATTGAAAAGTTAAACTTAAGTATGACTATTAGGGTGTATCAATCAGTTAGTCCAAGAAAATTAAGATAACAAAAGTTTAATTGAAAAATGTTGAATTTTGCAACCTTTCTGTTCGACACCCTCACAATATTTACATTTTAAAGAGGATATAAAAAAAATTCCACGACAAAAATATAGCACACCCAAACATTGACAAATCGTGGGGACACATTTTGTGATTTGGAATTTGTCGTGGAGTAATTTTTTTTTTTTTATGTCGTAGGGTATTTTGCACAAAGCAAATTTCTAACCTCACAAAGAAAAGTATAAAATGAAGCATCTCGCAAAATATGCCAATTATTCTTTAAAATTTGTGGAAAAATAAAAATCTGTTTGACAAAACTAATTTGGTTTTTTGGGGGTTTTTGGGGCCGCTAATTAATCTCAGAGAGACCATTACTAATAACATACGGTGCTCTAAGATGGTGGAATGCCTTGAGATGCTCCGTACAGAGGAATAAACGTCGGAATTAAAATTTGCTGAAGGTAAGCAATAACGAATGCATCTTCCACGCCGAAGAACTTATTGAATGTGAGGTTAATAAAATAGTAGGTAGTGAGAAAAATAAAACTCTGGTTTGCCCACAAGGCGAGTTTTGCTAAGTGGATTTCATTGCACTTCTGGAGAATAGAGACAAAAGTTTAGATTGAGAGATCAAGGTCATATTTTAGGCAGTCCATTGGCCGCTGGGCAAGCATGCTGAGAGAATGGGACCTACCCACGATTTAGAGAATACAAAGGTTGCGCCTTCCGGAAACCGCTGTTCGTTCTCAGTAAATTTCAGAGCAAATTTTTCGATGCTACCTAATAAAAGTTTTGTTTTATTTGTCAATGTTATTAAGTGATTTTATTAAAAGTCAAGTCCATAAATGGCCGCTGTGGTCGGTCAGTGCAAGCAAAATCTTAATCATAGAAAAAAGTTTTTTCTAATAGCGGTCACTCCTCGGCAGGCAATGGCAAACCTCCGAGTGTATTTCTGTCATGAAAAAGCTTCTCATTAAATACATCAGCCGTTCGGAGTCGGCACAAAGCTGTAGATCCCTCCATTTGGGGGTAGAATATAAAGACTAGATAGTTGATTCCCGATCAGTTACAATCGAGTCATAGATTTCGAACGTTATTCATTCTTCATCCGTAAATGCATATGGCGCGTTTCGTAGGGTACAAAACAATTTACTCATTCATGTTACATAAACATACTTACATACATCCATCTACACCGGCATTTATTTTCAAATCCGCACGGCAATACGCATCAGTAAAACAAACTAAATTATAAATTTTAACTGTTAACCTGACCGCTGCTAAATCGAGAAAATACATAAACGCGCGAGAGTGTTTTAACGTGTTCGTATTCGCATTTTGCCGCGGCCACCACCGTCACAACACCAACGAAAGGTGTAAAGGTTTGCGCAGCCGCATTTATGCGTTTTGCTCCATAGCGAAGTCTTTCTGGTAACTAAACGTAGATACACACACACATACACACTTATGTATGTACAAATACACAATTCGCCATTGAAAGATTGCCGCTCGCATCGACTAAAGTTATAGACTCCATTGATGAACGTTTTGCATAGCTGCCAGCGGAAAAGAATTTATTATCCGAGTTATTTATGGCAAATGTCGGCAGTTAACGAAATTTAATAGACCAGCTAAATACAGTAGCTCTACTAATTGAAAAAAATTACAATTGGTCTCGCACTACCGATTATTGTGCGGCGGCGTAGACTGCCATCGGCCACTCCTAGGTTCAATTGCACTCTACGCTGAATCGCGGCGCACTCTGCGCAGTTCGTTGCTATGCAATTGCTGGTTAGTGCCTTCCTGCTGCAGAGTGCAGAGTTGTGTTTAGAGGCGATGGCGATTGTAGTCGCAGTAGCACATTCCACATTTGTGGCACGTAAATCTTCCGGTTATGTATGTGACGCTTAAATTAGTCGACAGGCCAACTGGCGGTTGCATTTGGCTGGTATGTCGAAAGGTGACGCTGAATGGCTTATAATTGAAAATTGATAAATTTAACTCATTCGAGTAGTGTTTGAGAGGAAATAAATTTTATGCAAAAACTATTGAAAATATAATTTCAAATCACATACACACGTCACTGTATTGCCTCATGAAGAGAGCGAGCGCGAATATATATAGGAGGAATTAATCCATAAACCATTAACATACATATTTCGAAAGTGGTGCTGGAAGTTTACAACAAAATACTTTTAATTCAAATGATAAAAAAATTACAATTATGTACATATGTACATACATTGATTGCTATGTTTTTGAAGATAAATTTCTTTTAATTGAAAAATTAACTTAGCGAACACGTCGGAAGAGATGAGACGGAAGAGGATGTGACGGAAATGGTTGCGGACGACATTAAAAACATCTTCTGTCTATCACACCTCCGAATTCTTCACAACTAAATTCACCACACCAAAACTCACCATACCTGAACTTCCCACACCTTAATTCACCATGAATTATGTTAAGGTACGTTATGCTATGTTTAGCGTGAGCTAATTTGAAAACGCTTCCTGGCCAGACTCCGTCAGCAAAATTTGAATTCTATCTATGTGCACCACTTTTGTCGTATGGCAAAAACTCGGGTGTTGGCATAAATTTCAAGAATTTTGTGTATGTTTCCAAGGAGTAGTGTTTATAAGATTATGCTCCGGTGATTAATTTACGAACATAAGTGTAATTATTTTCTAAGAGTAAGACCAAAACATATTAACCCTGCTTTGATAACCCTATTGAAAGGTGCTTAGAAGATAACCACACGTCTGGGAGACGTATCATGGTTTTCTTGGTGTAATTTTATGATAATAACAAATTTAAAAATTATTTATGTACTCACGTGGATTCTTTGAATATTCATTCCCTTATTGTTTAAATGCATTTACACAGGATTTATTGATTTTTTATTAAGAAAACAATAACAATTTTATTCTTTCTATTCGCGTGAGAGAGAGCGAAAAATTTAAAAAGAATACGTGTCGCAGACGTAGGTTATCAAAGCAGGGTTAAATTAAAAAATAAATTTGGCAGCAATGGTGCTAGCGAGAATGATGTTCATAAAAATGGTTGGGTAACGCTACAAGTATTTCTCCTTCTCACCATATCTCAACTAAACACACCTTAAGTCCCCTCAACTCTACTTCCCGCATCTTAACTTAAAATTCCAAAATTCCAGCCACACCTTAATTCACCACTGCTTGCTTTGCTCATCACAACCAAACTCTCCACATCTTAACACGTCACCCCTTAACTCACCACACGTATATTTGCAATTTGAACCATGCAAGACCTAAACACATCACCCAATAACTCACCTATCCGGGCCTGCCCACATCCCACCACCGCCAACGGCATCTAACCATCTCGCCTTACCAGAGAACTTGTAAGAAATGAGAAGGCGCAAATGTTACTGTTAAATTATTTTAGTACATTTGACTTCTGAAAGATTTCAGATTAAGGGATTCACCACTTCGACATGAAGATACCACAGTAAGAACGAAAACACAACATCCACCACCAAAAGTTACCAACCACAGTCTAAAAATAGAATTTACAAGTTCTCTGGTAAAACCATTCACACGCATGCGTGTTATAAATATATATTGTCAATTTCTAATTAAAGGCAATTGATATTATTTTATATACATAGATTTTTAAGAGTTATGAACCTCATTGGTACTTTTAAGGTATTGAAAAAAAATTACTAAGAGATTGAATTTATTTAATTTGAATTTGGCTAGTCACAATTTGCATTGTAAATTCGTGCTCATGCTCGTTTCCCTATTTTACTTCTAAATATGAATTCTGTAATAATTTAGTCTAAAATTATTGTTCTTGTACACACTTGTTACACGATTACAATTTTAAGATGTTTTGTGAGAATTTGTATTCGGTTTGTCAAAATGCAAGTTCGCGAAAAATTTCCATATAATGCCCTTTTATTTATTTTTAAATAAATTACTGAAGTTCAAATGCATATTTATGTTTTTATGAATTAAATTATTCGCTTATAGCAACACGAAAATGTTTAAGAAAATGTGCAAATGTCCCCGTAAAATAAGTTCAGTTCGAGTGAAGTGGTAAGTCCCTTTATTTCTGCGGGGAATTCCTTTATTTCTATGGTGAATCCCTTTATCTTGTATTTCCAATTTAGTACTAAAAAAATGTTAGTTAACATTTGCGCCTTCTCATTTCTTACAAGTTCTCTGGCCTTACCTTACCGCACATGCTGGTGGTGACAGAGGAAAAAGGAGACTTCTTTTGCATTGAAAAGAATAAACGGTAAAAGACTTGCCTACAATTGAATTTTAAGTTATAGTCAATAAGCAAAATATTGAAAATATGGCATACTTTGTTAATTGGCACAAATTACTTAGGGAGGATATAAATCCCATTATTTCAATATTGGTATAAAAAAAAAAAACTTCCGTTTATACATAGATTTAGCAGTGCTCAATCAGTAAAATCTGTATATTTAGTTATTTAATATTAGGAATAGGAACTTTTATAAAATAAATCATTTTATTAAAGTATACGCGCCCAAAGTGGCAATTTTTTTTTTTATTTGTTGGCTTCTTGGTATTTTAATTCAAGTGAAATAGGCGTGACGCTCACGCGCATACTTAAAGTGTGAGTTCAGTTACACGAACGAAACTAGCAATCTGTTCCATCCGGCAGCAACAGCCGCTAATCGCAGTCATAATGAACGGTTTCATGTGAGGCCAATCTCTGCCTGCTACTCACCTGCCGGCCGATCGGCAAATGCGTTTCCCCCAATGCACTCGTTGCACATGCATCCTGTAATCGCTTGGCAATCAAAACCGTCAATTTCCAAAAAACGTAACCAACACCTTCGTCGATTTGCGCTTCATTCGATCGATTCATCAATCGATCGGCACGTCAGCAAATACATAAAGAAAACAACCTTTACCACACAACACTGCGTTTCATGCGCGAACTACAATTACTTTTTGAGTATTTGCATTGCAGCGCAACCCCAAAATTGCGTGCGCCCGTTGCGCCACAAGTGGCATGCTCCCAGCAATGATCGCGCTGTGCTCTCTGCCTGTACATTAACTGATCGCAATCTTTGCTTTGGTGCCAAGCGTTGAAATGTCGATGTGTTGGAGGGAGGAGAATGAAAGGCAATGAGGATAAACAAGGAAACGCGAGTTATGTTTGCTGTTGTTGCAGTATTGTTGGCGGTACCATGGTGTGTAATCAACTTTTTGCGATCAGTTAATGTTTGCCTTAACATCCGAAGGGTGGTTGTAAGTGGTTTAGTTTTTTTCAGCCACAGAACGATCATTTGCACGGCGAACGGGTTACAAGCTGCGGCATTGATGGCACGCGACCACTTGTTACACCCTCTTTCGCTCTCATTACTTCAGCATTAATGATGTAAAAATTACGATTACAAGGAACTTTATAAAAATTAACAAATTTGTTGAAATATCGCCTTTGCGTGTTGAACTGATGGCGGCGGTGTCCCTCGTCAAAAATGTATGTACACATGTATGTAAGTCGGTATACAAATTGCTTATAAAATTACTCAAAGTCAGTTTCAATGAAATCATTTGTGGGGAGGGAATAAATATAAAATCAAGTTGGTATATTTTAACACAAATTTACAATAAATGCTTAGTATATTGTCGTTTGTGAATAAACTTGATACGTTTGTGTTAATTCTTGTGTTACAAAGTTTTTTTCTGTAAATATGTTCCATGATGTAACACTTTAAACAAAGCTATCGACAAAATTTGTACGTATTTTGGATTTATTTGGCTCAAGAGTTTCTGCTTTCGAACCAATAAGTTGTTTTTCAGATACTGAAAGAGGAAAGCAACTACATTTTTGTCGGTTCGTTTTCCAATATCTTTCTCAAGTCTCAACTTCGAAAATTACTGTGAAAACATCTGGTTATACTTTTAAAAACCAGCCCATTCTCCAGCAAAACCCAACCTTCTTTATCCAATGTAATTCTCACTCGCTATGAACTCGAAATCCGGGTCATTCTCAAAGTAGCTATTTATGAGAGAGCATTTTTGTAACTATGTTAGGCGAAAACATTGCTGAAGAACAACAAGGCCTCCCCGGCTGATGGGTTGCTAGATGAGCCATTCAAGTACGGCGGAGAGAAGCTGGTTGAGTGCATGCACGAGCTCATTTCTAGAATATGGTCGGACGAATACACAAGAAAAGTGATCCTGTATCAAATCAGCGCGGAATTAGTCTTCTTCAATGAACTGATCTGATAAATATACCATCGACCAGATATTTAATGCATAATTTATTTTGGCGACAAGACAAGTTGACAATTGCGCAGTAAATATATTTTTCGACGGAAAAAACCACAATCTAAAAATCTCTCATCAGACCCATCCCATTGTATGACGCAGAACATGGACAATGAGAACTTCATATAATATGAACCTTGCAATGTTCGAGAGAAAGATGCTTCGAAAGTTTTATGGACTTTTACGCTATTTGTTGGAACGATTTTCCGTCATCTATCGTCAAGTTCTTTTACGTCTTTGCGGAGACGACTACCGCAGACCATCACACGATGAGCTGTACGAGCTTTACAAGACATACTCGTGGAGCAGCCACGATACCTTCACTTCTGTATGTATGGCTGAAATTTTACGCAACTTTCCACAAGTACTCTTACAATGTTAACTTGAGTTGACGTATGGCGTAAGGTGACAGTTGCGAAATCAAAACTTTTCGAATCGTCAAAAATGTCTTGACGCCCTGCCCAAAAAAGCGGCACTCAATAAGACGCTCCTAAAAACCCCCTCTGATTGCTGGTAAGTTACACAAAACGGTCAAGAACGGTAGCACAGTTGCCCATCTGCTGAGTGGCCAGGGTCCTGTTAAACGGCAGTTAACCAAGACAAATTTTATACCCGAGCGTACTTGTACAAAAGGGTTACATATATTAACATTGTTCGCATAACGGTTGTTTGTAACAGCAAAAAATAGTCGAGATAGATATAGACATATATATACCAAAATGATCAGAACAAAAAGAGAAATCGATTTAGGCCTGACTGTCTGTCCGTCCGTCCGTCCGTCTGTGCGTGGTTACAATAAGTTGAGTTAAAATTGAGATATCTCAATGAATTTTGGTACATAAATTTTGACAGGGAAGGTTGATATTGAAAATTGTGAAGATCGGTCAATAACCACGCCCACCTTCCATATAACGGAAGTTTTTGAAAACCCGTTTTTCGGTATCCCTTAAAGCAAATTAAGTGAAGTTTGGTATTTGGAGCAATTTTAAACTAAGAAATTAAGCATTTATGACATTTGAAAATGGACGTTGCCACGCCCTCTTATAATATAATATTTGTAACTCAATAACGGTGATAGGTAGCGGCTCAAAATTTGATATACATATTTTCCTTAATATTACTCTTATCATAGTAAAATATTTTTGAAATCAGACCATAACCACGCCCACCTCCAATATAATGGGAGATTTTAAAAATGCAAAAACTCCGTTTTGGCGGTATTCATTAAAGCAAATTGAGTGAAATTTGGTACTTGGAGTGATTTTAAGTAAAGAAACTGTATATTTATGAAATTTTGAAAAATAGGCGTTACCACGCCCACTTATGTAAAATTTTCTCTACCTCAGTAAGGGTGTTAAATTTTCTCTACCTCAATAAGGGTGTTAAGTATCGTCACAAAACTTGGTATACATATTGTCCGTGATAGCGGTCTTACTATGAACAAATATTTTTGAAATCGGACCATAACCACGCCCACTTTCCATTTAACGGAAGTAATTAGCATTTTCATATTAAATATTGTTTTTAAGAAATTTAATGAAAATTATTACTACTTATGTAGCTAAATATGTATATATTAAAAAATTAATGCAAACACTACAAACTACAGCTTACGAATAAATGTTTGCTTAAATCGTTTTTCTTTTTATGACTTACATATGTACATGATGCAATAATGAAAGGTGTTGTACGTTGGCAACTTCTTTGTATAATGAAACATTATTTGTTAAATTATTAAGTGGAATAAAGCTCTGGTGTTCATTTTGGAAGACAGCATAAACAATTTTATTGGCATTTCCAATACAATATTTTATTGGCAAAAAAAAATGTCCGGTTTTTGATAAAGTATCAAAAATAGTGTTCCATAAAATCATCGTCATAGAAGAACTCCCATTTATCTCCCGCCTTCAGCCGTCTCGATCGTCTCTCCAACGTAAATTTTTCGTTTTCTCCGCTCGCCTTTGAAAACAAGCTAATTTTATATTCAATTTAACCTATGGATGTTGTATTCTAATATTTATACCATAAAGGCTAAAGGAACTCCATGGACCTGTATATTTATGCTTTTTCAGTTATCAATTAGTATTTCTTTCCTAAAAATGCCGCCTTCAGTGCTTTTATGCTCATAACCATTGAGGATTACCTTCAGTTTCTTCATGATCCAATGATTGAAAATAAACTATATTAATGTGGGAAAACCTGTGAGGCTCTACTTTTCCGAAAAAAAGTTAATCGCTAAACATACATTGTTATGTTGTTGGTACGGTTTGAATGCATTTGCGTCATATTTGAACATTTTACAATAATTTCTGAAGAAAAATCATTATCGAAGAAGTTTGTCTTTTTTAATTTTGGCATCCAAAAACACTAAAAATGTGTACAGTGCGCAGGTTTTTCCAGCAATTTAAATACAAATTAGGTTATTAATTTTTTTTGTCAGTTTTCATATAAAATTAATAAAATTCCAATCATTGTGGTTAAATTTTATGTAAATATCTTCACTCGTTTGTACTTTTTCCTAAGAACGGCCTTCTTTTATTCCCGTTTCTCTAATACTTCCAAAATTTAACATTAAACTCAGGCCGTTCAAACTGGCGCTGTCACAACGTACATCATCTTTCATTATACCATCATGACTTACGTATATCAAAACTTTTTAAACTTTTTATGCTATGAATTATAAGAATAACAGAATATTTCAGTCAGAATATCCACTTATGTTTCCAATTGTAATCAAACTCTATCAAACTCCGTTCAAGCAATGAATATAGCGCCTAGACATTATTTTAATTGGACTAAAACGACGTCTACCTCTCATAAGACTTCTGAAAATGCAATATTTCAGTAACTCTAATGACAATTTTTTTTCAAATTGGCTTTTATACAAATTTGGAAATGGGCGTTGTCCCGTCCATACCATAAAACATCGCGAGGGTATATTAAATTCGGTTTCGCCCGAATTTAGCTTTTCTTACTTGTTTTTTGTTAAACTTACTGTTGGTTGAAGTCAGTGAACGTGTAGCTCCTGCAGGATTCTAGGTGTCTTCACCTTCCGCCTGTCATATTTTCCTAGTTTTTGAGAGATGCGGCTATTTATTTAGCTCCACGACAAAGTTCAGGCAGTTCGTTGACATTAATAGCGCCGTGCTATATCATCTTTCGACCAGTGCAACACCGTGTCTTACTTTCAAAGTCAAAGCTTTGCTGCATCGTGATTTTTCCTGCGCAGACTTATAAGGTTGGAGGTGATTCATACAGAGCCATGTGCTTTGAACGCCTGTCTGTCTGCCCGAATGGCTGCAGTTATGTTTCAATAGTCAATGCTTAAATAAAGATAGATAGGAGCTAAGAACGCAACTGGAACTGTGCTCCCCTACGCATGAAACTCCCAAAAGGTAGAGCCACAAGGACACGCTCTTCTATTGACTTCTTCACATCACTCGCATAACTGAACATTGTGGTGTAAACATACATACATCCATGCACAAAATCATATGTATATATCTACATGTGGCAAGTCTATTAAAAACATTTGCTGACTTTATTGTTCCTCATGTGACACTTTTCTACGAGTATCAATGCCACGTTTAGTGGTTGTTGTCAATGTTGCATAACTTATGAGTATTTTCTATTTTTATTGGTAAACATTGAGCACTTCATTGTGATTTGCGGTGCTGTAGTTGTTCCCGCTGCTGCATGCGTATGTTTTTTCCAATTGCACATAATTCACCTACCGAATTGAGACAAAGGTTGCAAGATCATCAACACAAACTCACACAAAGAAAATGAACAGCAGCAACATAATCAAATTGTCATCAGGAAAAGTGTAAACAAAACTACACCAACAATACACAATAGAATAGCGCAATAGGAGAACAATCAAAACAACCACAAAAAGAGCGAAAACAATTAACTGGCGCCGCATAAACATACAAACAAACATACGTTCGACTATCCCTCGCTTTCGCTAACTAGACTCTTCACCTTTCTGTGTTGTTGCATTGCACGTACTCCCCTCTCCCAGCGCGGCGATGCCGTTCAAAGTCATCATTAACGCATATGTCACACCGCAACCGCATCATAAATTATCACTGCAACATCAATGTGGCACGATGTGTGGCAATATTCGGCAAAATTTTCAACTTTGCTCGGAACGATGCTTGCAAGGCACAAAAGGACGAGCGTCTATGTGTCTGTAAAAGCAGCAGAGCTAATCATTTATGCTACCATATTACCCTCCTTCATGGACTTCCCCCTTCACATTTCATTTGGTGCTTCATCGGTAGATAAATAATACTCGTTTGCCTATGCTGTTGCTGTTGCATGCGTTGAGTGCAGATGAGCGAGCGTTGAAAAAACTCGCCACTTTGGTATGAATTTAATTGCAATTCAATGAGGTGTAAATTTTCACGCAGTTGTTGTAGTAATCGAAGCAGGTGTTGCTTAAGTAAACATGCCACATTATATTGCAAGATGATGTAGCGGAAAAAATAAAAAAAAAAAATAAAGTAAATTAGCAAATCTGTTACAAGTTTGTTTGAAATGAAACACCTCGTTCGTGTGGCAAGTGCGTCATGCGAATAATGTCAGAAGAGCGCTACGTAAATTTGCCAAATTTTGATAGTTCGTTGAACCTGTGCAGCAAAGAGCGTGCATCATGCAGCCTTAGCACTTAACAGTTAATGTATTCACATATTTCGTATAAACATTAAGGTGCCGCAAACAATCAGAACTAACACCAAAAATATTATCTTACTCGTACCATAAATATTTAAAAAAATACGAGTTATTCTCCTACATAAATAGGTAAGATTATAATGCGGACAAAATTTCATTTCATAAATTTCTTTTTTGCGGAGTCTAGTTCACGACTTTTTCAGAATTGCTTTTGGAATACTTCTCAACTATTTTTAGTTACTTTCAAATGATGCCGCACCCGTCAAAAAATAGTTCAGAGGTGGTTCTGAAAAAAATAGTGAATTTTACCCGAAATGGTTGTGGTTAAGTTTTGAAAATGGTTCTTTATTATTCGCAAAATGAAGCCAAACTTTTGCCTGAAATATTCTTGAACACACCTCGAATCGGTCCCTATTCCTTAAGTGTTCCTTAAATTGTGCGGAAACAGTCTCGGAATAATACATAACATGTCCTGAAATTGTCTTGAATTAGTGCCGAAATAGTCCTGAACTATTTAGTATAATAAACGAGCAAAGAAACGCTGGATCAGACGTAATATTCGAACCGTTGAAATTGCTATACAGTAGAAAAAATAAAAACCCGGAAATAAATGTTGAAACAACAAACAAACAATACACAACAAATACCGACGACACAAAATCCAAAAAAGGGAAAATTACCGATTTTTATCTACCTGTAGGTACAAACCACAAAATAACGGCTAAACAAACGGGAACCTTAAAACAACAAACGTGAATAAACAAGCACAATTTAAGTACCTGAGTGGTATTCTTTTTGGTTGTTGTGGTTTCCGACAGGGTAATTATACGCTGTATTTTGGAACGAATTTCCGTCATCCCTTGTCAAGTTTGGTTTGGAGACAACAATTAAAATAAATAAAGACACAAACAAGTTTGAATTCGAAATATATAGGAAGCCCACAGCCACAGACACAATAATACATAACACCTCGAACCACCCGCAGCAACACAAAAATGCCGCATTTAGGCATCTAATAACGAGACTTCAACGAACTCCACTAGAAAAAGATGCATACAACAAAGAACTTAAAACAATATATGCTATCGCCGAAAACAACGGATACAAAAAAGAGCTGGTAAACAAAATCATGAAAGGCACTAAAACAAAGAAGTCGAATAAGAAGGAAGATAACGATAAAAATTGGGCAGTCTTAAACTATACAGGAACAACTTCCTACAAATTGGCTAAAGTGTTCCGAAAATACAATATAAAAACAGCCTTTAAAACAAGGAATAATATGGGCAAAATACTACAAAATAGCACCAACGAAGAAAACCCATTAGATAAGCAGGGTGTATACAAGTTGACCTGCGAATGTCAATATAGCTATATAGGACAGACAGGGCGCAAGATAAAAACAAGATATCGTGAACATATTAGAGACTACAACAAGAAAAAGCTAAAACCATCCACTACGCCGGAGTCAAACTTCGCAAACCATATGGCAGAAAACAAATGTACACCATGCAAAATAGGGAAAGCAGCCAAAGTTCTCCACGTACAACATAAAGGACATCGTCTTAACGTTTTAGAAAACATGGAAATATACAAACAAAAAACCTTCGTGGGAAAAATAATAAACGAACAGATAAACACAGCCTCGGATGTATCATTCGAGCCTCTTAGGCTACTATACCCAAAACAACGCCGAAACCGGTTTGTCTCCAAACCAAACTTGACAAGGGATGACGGAAATTCGTTCCAAAATACTACCTGAGTGGTACCTAAAATAAACAGAGTAACACACCGACCCACAACTGACCTGACCTACACGAACATAGACAATGAAATCAACCGGAACTTAACTATAAATACGGACGAAGACATCAAATTAACCAGAACGAAAAAAGATACTGAAGATGGCACGACGCCAAACCCGGTTTGTCTTAAAACCAAACTTGACAAGGGATGACGAAAATTCGTTCCAAAACCAATCTCAAATTATCCCAATTTAGTACAAAAATGCTCCTGATGTAAGCGTGAACTAGTCTCCAAATGTGTTCTGAAATAATCTGAAAACAGTGCTAAAATGCCTTCTACAGGTCCCAAAATGGTCTCGTAGTTACCTCGGACTAGGCACAAAATGATAACAAACTAACTTTATTTCAGACACAATTTTGTCATAATAGTATCACAGAGTGTTACAACGATTAAAAAAAAAAAGATATGAGAACTAGTATGAAACGATCTCTTCTCAACGCTTTGGAGTGCAAGTTAGTTAGTGCGTTTGAAGAAAAGGAATTCAGACCAATCTTTAGAGAAAAGAGGCGAGGACAGCAGAAATGCGCATTAAACAACGCTGGCGGCTAAGAGCTGACTGAACACTACTACCTTAATTTGATTTGACGAGCACAAGACACCTCAGTTAGGTTTGCCTAACCCATTTAACTTCCTGTTTGCTCTGAAATTGTACCAGACGGGTAAGCAAGAGGACAAGCACTATAATTTCGTCGGCTTTAAACTCGGTTTATCTCAATTTGAGATTCTCGCAAATAAGTATTGTATACAACTTAGCCTTAACACCAAGGCCTTCAGCATTATCCTGCTTTGAGAAGGAGGTAAAAGAAGTTGGTCTTAAGTTGAAAATTGAGTTCTCGACAACCAACGCAAGATTAACTTTTGAATTTTTTCTCACTTCACTGTTCGCACTTCAAAAGTTGTCTGAGTTGCTGGCATATAAGTAAAAAAGTCAATGACTTGTCAAACTTTCCTCGCAACCGAAGAGCAAAAAAGCCAAAGCTAAGTTAAGGAACCCATTTACATAAAAGTCTTTCACAGCCTTTCTACCTTTCAACACCGGTAGATATATATGTATGTGCATACATACAAAGAAGTATACCGGACAGAGTCATTTAAATTTTCAGTAAAACTGTACTAAATGTTTCTGATCAGTTATATGCATGATTCAATAATAAAAGGTTAGATCACTATTGAAGAGGAAGTTTTGACACTCCCTTACAAAAGTTTGCATTACCGAAATACGGAAAAATGGTAAAGAATGCATTCCCTTTTTGTGAAACTAGAAGTAGCATAGTATGGTATGTTTGTAAATAGTGGTAGAACACAATATGTTAATTTTAACATATAGACAAGAAATGTTGTGCTTAAATGGAAATAAAAAATATTCTTACCTCAATTAATTAATTTAACTGCTATTTAGTAAGAATATTAAGAGTGCAAGTTAAAATTATGTTAAGTTCTAAATCTTTTTTTAATCACAAAGTGGTTCTGAGTAAAGTTGGGAACATGCAATGACGGTTTCTATAGAACATTGGCACGATTTTATTTCTGCGCCATTAAAATTTTCAAAAACCAGCTCCAGGCTTTTGATTATAGCCAAAAAATTGCTAGGTCAAGGCGCTCACTTTCATTTTATTCCGATAAATAGTAAGTGACTTTATGGAGTTAATGAAGTTGTAAGAAAACTACAATAGTTTCGAAATTTTAGAAAGAAATCTTTATATTTTAAAAGAAGAATAAGTCAAACTTCATAACTCAAGAATTTACTTCTAACAAATTCTTGCTTTTGGCATTTGGATGATTATTATGTCACATTATTTTTAATTTATTTAAACCCATACCTTCTGGAAATAACAAAATTTTCCACTTTGTCACATCGAATTTATATGCGCCTTAAAAGCATTCAATGGAAAAGCGCGGAATTACATGAAATATTTGCGAGACGGGGTCAATCTTGTAATCAGAAAAAATGCTGTCATTTAAAGCTGGATTTTAACTTAACGTTTACGTTCACATAAGAAACAAAAATTGTTGCCTGTTAGTTTTTGGTATTAACAATTTTTGAGGTTACTACTATTATTATTTTTAAGAAGCAACACGGTTTGGATGCTAAGGGAGCCGTTTAAAAAAAAAGTGATGGAGCTAGCTGTTTATCGAGCTAACCTTTTATAATTGAATCATGAATTATATGAAATATATTTTAATTGCCGCTTGTCGAAAACATTTTAAAAACCTTTATAAAATTTTTTGAATAACTTTTTATTGACGCTGACTATAATAAAAATTCTTGGACAAATATTTTGCATAGAGAAATTAGTGTAACTGCAAAAAAAATGTTGATGGACGTAATAAAACACATTTCATAAAAAAATTGGAACTTCCTTAATAAAAATATAATAAAGCCTACATACATATGTACATATGTGCGTATGTAAGTATGTATGTGTGCGTATGCATATATTTATGTACTTTCTGTCTATAATTGCTGCCACGCAACGACGCATTTTAGCGCCTCAACGCTTACAAGCACAACAAACACGGCTACGGCAACAGACGACTGGCCATGGAACAAGTGATTTTCTTGCGGCGATACGCGCAACGCCACCGCAACGTTCTCTCCTGCCACTTGACCACTCGAGTGCCGCTAATAACAGTTATTAATTATATTGGCTATGTTGAGGCCTCCCAAAATTGCAATACGCTTTGCTGCGCTTGTCGACTGCCATCAGCCATCAGCCGCCTGCCGCCTGCCGCCATCAACCACCAGCCTTTTCGCCTCGTCCGGTCATCATTTGCATTATCTCTTACTTTAATCATGCACCATGCTCATCTGTGGCGCTGTGTAGCTGCATCTTTCCGCCTTTTTACATCACATATTAAGCCATAAAATTGAATTCTCATTGGCTGCCATTAACAATTTCGTTAAAATTCTCTAAGTGATCATTGTCATCAGCCGCCAACTAGAGCGCCTCGAGCGCGTTTCCTCGCACGCCGCATTTCGTGTTGCATGCAATGTGGGCTGCAGATGTTGAATGCCCAAAAGTTTGCATGCTGCGTGCGATTTTATTATTCAAAATCACTGGTTGGCAAACAACACATTTGTGAACATGTTTTGATTAATTTTCATGTAATCGCTTTGGCTTCCAGATAACGGATCAAATTATGGGCGACTAATTATTGAGCGTTTAGTGCTGCTGGTGTGGCAAATTAACGATGCGGATGTGACGACAATTCGAGTTATCAAATAATAATGTGAATAGTTTAATTTTTGTAAGACGTAACATTTGAATGCTCAACTAGTTGAGGTCAGGTCGATCGATGAGGAAAACGTCGTGATTCTCTTTATATTTTCATTCCCATGTTTATTGATTCAGAAGTCGCTCATTCCTGAGTGCTAGACTGCTCGTTTTTATTAGTCAACGTTTTTAAATGGGGCCAATTATGTGACGCCCACAGTGGCGTTGCTTTTCGCAAATTTATCTACATAGAGCTTTACGTAAACCCACCACACTTCGTTACTTTCACTGCAATCCCGAAAAAAAGGTAGTCTCGTAAATGTGTCAGCATAATTTTGGAATGCTTTCTAGCCAGCAGAAGTCACGGGAAGTTCGGTTCTAGAAATGTAGCCTAACTTCGCTAGAAATGATTTCAAAGAAGTTACAAAAGGGTTCCGAAATGGTTTTAGACTCAAAATGATTTCGCACAAGTACTGAAATATTTCTGAAATAGTCTTGAATAGGTCCCGAAATTATGCTAAAATTATTCCAAACTGATTTCTATAAAATTCGCGAAGCGACCTAAAACTACTCCCCAATTGCTTCTGAAATAGTCGAAGTAGTTCTGCACTAGTCTGAAATGCTCTAGAACTAGTCTCGAGTAGTCTGACACGAATTGTTCAACAAAACAGTTCATAAGTAGTCCTGAACAGGACCGGAACAGCACCAAGAGGATTCCGAACTAGTACCAAAATAGATCTTAAACTGTTCCAAAATAATACCGAACTAAACTAAATGGTTCCGAACAAATGCTGGAATGGTCCCTTATTAGTTAGGGAATTATTAATTACGTAATTTCTGATAATTTTTTTTTAACTCAGCGGCATTAGCTGGGTTCCTTCGGTTACGAATAATCACTGCCGGGTAAAAACAACGCAAACTATAATTGATGTTATTAACGATGTCTAAAAACTAATCATTTTCGAGATATTTGACCCTAAGTATTATTTCTAAATGGTTTTTTTGGATGTACATATGTCAATTTTTTTTTTTACATTTAAATTTAAAAATCAGAATTTTTAGATATTAGTAAAAATTTATATCAATAGATAAAGTAATCAAAACACAAACCTTATACAGTTAAAAGTGTTAGTTACATACATATGTAGACAAAGTTTTTAATTACACTAAAAGTTTTCTTTTTCACATCATTTATTAACAGAAATAACAGAATGAGATGAGATCCTGGCTTTTGCCCTGGAAGTCCCCATTTGAGATTAGGGGGTTTTAATAAAAGCGCCTGGCGATGGTATACCTCTGAGTGTCTTATGCTTCAAAGCTTTAGAAGTCCCATCGTTGATTGTAAGGCTGCAGCGAAACTTTTAAGAAAGTAAATAGTTTAGTTTTTAACAACAAATTTACACACAAATTATTTTTAGAAAGGGTTATTTTTTGTTTTAACCGTAAGACTTCAAACCGTTATTCTAGAAATAAATAAGGAATCGACCGAAAAGTTTTAATCCTTGCCCTTTACCTTTTAAAAGGCATTACTTCATGAAATACCATGTTGTGGGCGGTGAGACCTTGTAGACAACTTTACATTTCCCACCGATGAACGCGTCCGTATTCTAGGATTCAAAGAGAACTTGAAGTGGAAACATTAACAGTTATGAGATACATGTGTACGTATTTATGTACATATATTTATGCATTGTATGTACATACTATGTAAATTAATAGATGAGGTATGTGGAGCATGTATGTATGTATGTA
Organism: Philophylla caesio; assembly: GCA_963971545.1. NCBI lineage: Eukaryota > Metazoa > Arthropoda > Insecta > Diptera > Tephritidae > Philophylla > Philophylla caesio. The sequence continues at coordinate 92,895,964 of OZ020606.1, read as the reverse complement.
TATATGTATGTGCATAGATTAATATATAAAAAATGTAATATCTTTACAATTTCATATGTACCTAACTACCTACATACATATGTATGTATGTACAAATATGTATATGCATATACATATATGTACATATGTATGTAAGTAGATGAGGTAGGTGGAGCATAGGTATGTACTTTCCTATGCAAATGAAGCAAAAACATATTTACGTTCATTTGTTCAATCAAAATATTAATTTAATCAGTAAAATAAACCAATCGACAGAGTAAGTCACTATTTATTGATCCATAAACTCGATCTCCTTGGTTTTCAACCTAATCTCTTTCGTTGGATGTATTTTTACCTCATTGACAGAACACAACGAGTTCTTTTAAAAAATAGTACCTCAAACATTATTCATGTTTCTTCAGGGGTCCTGCAAGGAAGTCACCTTGGTCCGATTCTGTTTTTACTTGTTATAAATGACTTACCTTCTGTAATAAATTATTCAAAAATTTTATTGTATGCTAATGATGTAAAGCTTTTTAGATCGTATCATTCTGTTGAGGAAAGGTCCTTACTACAAGCGGATTTAAATAGCATGACTAACTGGTGTGAAATAAATTACATGCCACTAAACCTTAAAAAATGTAAAGTAATGTGCTTTTCTAGCAGAGCAGTTCAACCAGCTTCTTATGACATATGTATGTAACCATAACCTCGAACAAGTGTTTAACTTTGTTGATCTTGGTATTACAATGGACCCGAAATTTAATTTTAATCTTCACATAAATGTTACAGTTAACAAAGCCAAGGGTGTTTTTGCATTTGTAAAACGGTGGTGAAAAGAATTCAATGACCCTTACATCACGAAGGCTCTATTCACAACGTTAGTGAGGCCCATACTGGAATATGGATCTGTTGTTTGGAACCCGCGCTATCAAGTTCATTCCGACAGAATAGAGTCAATTAAGGAATTTTTGTTGGGATTCTCAGTACAACCTGCCGCCATATATGTATAAGTCGTTTAAAACTCATTAATCTTCCTACACTTGCTAGTCGCAGAGAAATGCTAGGCATTGTATTTTTGGTCAAGTTACTGACAGGCTTGATCTCTAGCCCATCTCTTCTTAGCAAAATAAAACTAAACGTTCCCTCCAGAATTTCAAGACATTTCCGGCCTCACTTTCTGAAGCCATGTAAAATTAATTTTGAGTTAAATGAGCCACTCCGTAGTTTGTGTCAGTATTTTAACACTCACTCCGGTTCTTTTGATATTTCAGAGTCACTTTTTTACATAAAGAAAACTATACTCAATCCTCTCAATAATTAATACATACATACATACATACATATACATATATTACTATTCGATCAGCTGATGAGCATTTGTTCTGTAGCTGAACAGTTTTAGATCTCGACACTTAACAAACCTCTGCCTTTCATGACTCGGCGCAACATATATGGAAAAAAACAAATTTTTTTTTTTTATATATCCGTGCGTCATGCGCCATGCGGATAAAACCGTTGGGATTATTATTATTATTATTATTATTATTATATTCACTGGCATAAAATGAAGACGCAAACAGAAATGTTCAACGATTTCGCTTTTTGTTTTTTGCCGGCGCAAATAACAGAAAACAATGAAAGACCAGTTGTCCTTTATGACTTGTTTGTAACTCAAGTACTTGTTTGTCCGAACTTTTCTTATATCTGCTTTGGTGTCGGCGTATTAGACAACGGCCGTAAATTTTTGCACTTTTTTGCCCGTGCTAAACTCCCAGAAGCATACGTCAGCTTTTTACAATTTTCCACTATTTTTTTTTTAATTTTTTTCAAATATGAATAATTTTATTTATACAAGTATTTGGTGTTCGCTAGAGCTCGTACCCTATAAAAGACAGAAAAGATATTATTCATCATTCTGTGCAAAATTCCATTCATTTACATACATATATACATATGTACATATGTATATGTATACTGTGAAAACATAAGAATGAAAATTTATCCGTTTGCATTTTCGAAGTTCGATTCCCACATCGAGTATACTCTTTTTATTTTTATTTAGTTTTTAGGTATTTGGTATTTTTTAAAATTTGCATAAACGGTATGTATACACAAATGCATATTTATGTTTTTATGAATTAAATTATTCGCTAATAGCAACACGAAAATATTTAAGAAAATGTGCAAATAAACTTATCCCCGCAAAATAAGTTCAGTTCAAGTGAAGTGGTGAGTCCCTTAATTTCTGTGGGCAATTCCTTTATTTCTATGGTGAATCCCTTTATCTTGTATTTCCAATTTAGTACTTGAAAAAATGTTAGTTAGCATTTGCGCCTTCTCATTTCTTACAAGTTCTCTGATAATAATCTCTACTTATGTTTAAAGACTCGACAACAATGTTGCTATCCACCAAAGTCATTATCAACATTTACCTAAACTCCACACCAAAATTTTCCACAATCCATTTAGCAAAGCTCTGAACCAATAGCTTCCACCGTCCATACACTTCGTACTGTACCTGCAATGTATTGCGCCTATCGATAGATGTCACTAAAAGCTGTTAACAATTTACTTTCAGTTCCGTTTGTTTTTTGATTTTTTCACTCATATACATATGTATGTATATACATATTTCATATTGAATGAACACCTTGCATATGTACAAAAAATTAAGACAATTTTTTTTTTCAAAAATTCAATTAGCTATTGGTTTATATTAAATTAAATTAATTAATGATGGTGTATACATACATACATACATATGTACATATGTGCTAAAACTATAAAAAGGATAACTAAAATAATAAGTAAAAAAATCATGATTACATTGATGAATGCTCGCGAAGTTGCTAACGATCTCGAGCAAGACGCCCGGAAAAGTCATCTGTCTACATCACATATTCATCAACACCTTCGCTCAACGTCAGTAATAAGGAGTTTAATTTTTTTGCAAAAACGATTAGTTTTGGAGGAGAACATAAAACTCAAAAAATACCGATTATTTTTCAAGTAAAAAAATTACATTTTCTGATCTAAACTGTACTTTGTTAAAACTTTTACTAATAACCAAATCGATTTATGAACTATGAACTATTTATCGAGATAGAATGGTAAATAATTTCTCGCGGGAAACTTCTCGGTTCTCGGTTATCGAAAAAATTGTTAGACTCGCGAGTTACTCGATACTCGTTTTCAGACCTCTTATAATAGTATCCATGAACGTTAGATTTAGTATCGCCAGCTCCTGTTCGTTCCATTGCAGTCCGCATTTTGAGCCTCTTCAAGATACGTTCTGCAAACACGAGATTCTAATCCACGTTGTACAAGTTAAAGTTCAGTGGAAACAAAGTATACAAAGTTTGTCTTTTGTCACTTTCACTTCCCTCCTTGGATTATATGAACTCGAAATTAATCGCAGTTTCCCGGTCATTAAAATATCGAATATAGTTACAACTGCGTTTTTCCTAATCGTTTTTGAAAATTGCTTCCATAGCACGCTTTTATAAGCAAATGAGTCTAGTCTTGCAGACTATATTAATGAGTTTTGTCGCCATGCAAATAAGGTGTACCCTAATGCACAAACATTTGCACTTTCATCTAACAGAATAACTCACAATGCGTCATGTTCTTTTAAAGTTCTCGTTACAAACAAATAAATATAGTATGAAAGTATGTGCGCACGCACAGATGCTATTAGGCACTTCTTATCAGTTAGCTGCACCATTGCATACTAAGTGTAGAACAAGAATAACAACAAAAACAAGACAACCATTTGTCACTATGTCAACATGAATGCATCATTTGGACTAGAAGCAAAGACCTTGCCACGAATTCCTATTGATCAACAATGACATAATTTCGCTGATCCCGAACAGCGATTATCACATAATACATATGTACATATGTATGTATTTATGTACATAAATACCTATGTATGTACATATATGTATAGTCTAATTTGTTTGCAAGTCGATTAGATAAGTCTTAAGTAGACCATCAATTGGATTTTATTGCCACGACGAAAACATTGTTCTAACGATCTAAAAAAAAAGAAGAGGTGTCTTATTCTCAGAAAATTAGATTTTCTAAAATTCAATTATTGCCACTCAATACTATCGGGCGATTTACACGATTTAGGTGCTGAAATTGAAATTAGCTATGGTTTCCTATTTATTATTTGCTTTGCTCTCAAACTACTGTGAGAGACTAGAATGATGAGAACAATTCGTAATTTTTTACAAAAAATGGATATTTTGTATTACATTAGAACGGATTTGGTAATTTCCCCGCAAGCCAAGACCAAAGATAATATGATACGAAACTCTTTGTTTCGAGAGAGCGCTGTCAAATGGCGCATTTTTTATAACATTTTCCAAAAGAGCCACTCTGTAGAAATCGTATCGGGGGATTTTTATTTAATTTTTTGGATATTTTGCAGTTTCTTCGCCACCTTTGAGGTTTGCTAACAGAATAAAGGAAAATGCAATAAAAATAAGAGTAAATAAGAGATGTTATTTACCTTAATGCCAGAAGCGCATATATATAAAATCAAAACAATGAAAACAATTAAAATATCGCAGAAATTCATATTTTGGAAAAACCTGCTTTTATATATGCATTAAACATAAATTTAAGATATAGCGTGTATTCTTATAAACATACATGTTTATTTATGTATATTAAAATGCAATATATACCTAGTTCGCTTTGAAATAAAAGTTTTGGAATATATTTTTAAAATAAAATACAATATTAGTATGTAAATCAAAACCTTCATAGTTTGCCAAAACTTATATATTAAATTTAACTCTTAATTTAGAGATTTCAAGACACATTCTATAAAAAACTAACATTTACTCGCTTTTTTTATCCAAATAAAAATTATAGCTTTTTCACGCATTTGCCTCTGGTAGCCCACCTTTTAGCGTGCCAGCTGTTCAGTAGCCCATGATTCGGCTTTGTTGCCAGCCCAAAATGTGAGATCATGGGCTCTCGCAGCAAGCGAAAGAGAGAAGTTTCGTATCATATTATCTTTGCCAAGACTAAGCAGCATTGTGTATAACAACAAGTGAGATATCTTATTTGACAGTTGCTTTTGACAAGATATCTAAGATGGCGTTTGACAGGGTACCTAAGCATGCCGCCAATATGTCGACAATTACGAATGGCCCGAAGTTGGAAAAAGCTGATCTGAAAAAATTTTGGGGGGGTTTCAATTTTTTAGGATATTTCACATATTTTGAGATATTCGATTAATATCCATTATAAACATAGATATAATAATATTGGGTAAAATGTTGAATGCATTTTTATAAAGCCATCGATAGGCTATGATATCATTTGAATAAGAAAACGTCAGGGGTTTAAAGTGCTTCATCGATTCTCCTCTTTTTCTTTGCCAAAATATCTAGGTCACTAGTAACCTCAATATCTCGAGATACGTCTTCAATCTCCGTAAAATAGAAAAGGGCCACCGTGACTGGCAACGTAACACTGATTTGAAAAATTCGGTAAATGTGTTTGTAAAATTGCATATTATTAAGTCATAAACTTTTAGAATAAAACATACTTTTCGGTAAAAAAGCATTATTTGTATTCCAGTTACTGGGTAATAATTTTTAATTTTTTTGTCTAGAGTGAGTTTTTGTGTGTGCTACGAATTTGAAAACACGGTTGAAATTTTCTGAGACTACCAATTTTTTGGCGGGAATCCAGGCACCCAGAACCCCTCCCCTGTATCCGTCCCTGCATTCGGGTAAAATATACGAGGAACGCCAGGGTTGCAAATTTACTTTGCAAAAACAGGTGATCTCAGCTGTTCCAAATTTTGACGTTTATCGAAAAGATATCGCACTTGTTATTATACACAATGCTAAGCAGTTTCCCCTGAAATCCAAAAAAATTTATACAAACATTCACAACTTTTACCCATTTCACCCACACATGTACCAATTTTGTTTTCGAACTGTCGAAAAATTTCCATATGTTAGAGCAGTAATGCCGTACTCAAATAATAATTGTATGTATCACATTTTTATCTAAGTAGGCTATGAATAATCGGCATTTCAGCAAAAATTGTATTTCAAAAAATTATTTCAAATTTTTTATTATGCTTATGCATGAAACAATTTCTTTTTATTGAACAACGTCAATACTGCAAAGAAAAGCCGTCGTTTATTCTTAACCAATAATGAATTGAATTATCTAGTTTGCGTAAGTATGATCAAAGGCAGACTTTATCACGAAAACCAAGCCTTCCCATTTTCTTTAGTGTTAACGACGACTTTTATTTGCAGTACTGCAGCAGTGATTGATGCTCGAACATCCTTTACCGATTTGATTATTAATTTTTTATTTAATACTTTATTCAACAGTTTTTATTGTTTTTATTTATTAGTTAATTTTAATAAAATCGTATAAGATAAAATATTGAATACAAAATGAGGAGTTTGTTTATAAGTACTGAGGAGCGTGTGATGAGAAAAATGAGTAGTTTGATTACTAGTGCTGAGGAGTTTGTAATAACAAAAATGAGTAGTTGGGTTGCCAGCGCTAATTACATTATAAGCATAAAAATTATTAGTTGCCTTATCTGTTAGAGCAAATTAGATATATTCTTCACCTATATGAAATTTCTGTAGGTAGGAAAGAGATATAAAATCACACCGAAAAGGGGAAACTACTCAATTTTTTTCCATGCCTTGAACAAAAATGACTACTCTGCTAAGCACTTTTGTAATTATTTATAATGATGATATGAGAACATATTTGATTATCTGCTGTCTGGTAGGGATTATTTTGAATTTGGAAATTTTTTTCAATGTATTTTCTTTTAAGTTTTAATTTTGTAACCTTCTAACAATCGCACTAGAAATTTGCTTATTTACATATGGCCCATTTATTAAAAGATTGTAATAACTCAAAAAACCAATAACCGAGAAAAACTGGTGGGAATTTCTCAATTTGCATATACTTACATATGTACATATGTACATACATATGTACATAGGTACTCCCTTAGTAAAATGATATGTTTTTTTTTGTAGTGAGCTACTGATTGTTTTTATTTCGTTGAAATTTTTAATTAGCATAGAAGAGGTAAGGGACAATTCTGCATACTCAAATCGATTATTGTATTTTTGGAGTAATGGCCAGTCTTTCTGTACTGGTTTAAACTAAGTTTAGTTATACTTAGTTTACACTTAGTTTCCTTATGCTGCAATATAGGCCGTTTGAACTTAGTTAAAACCCCGTCTAATTTTGACTGAGAAAATGCATACTGAGTTTAAACTTAGTTTAGGTTCAGCTTGCACTGAAAAATTGGCCCTTAGTAAATGAGCCACATGTACATACATACATACATACATAACATATGTGGTTGCACCTTAAGGGAGATAAATATTGAAAAAAAAAAAATAATAATTTAAGGTTTTGACGAGTTAAAGGACTTTTGGTAATCTTTTTCTGGGTTTGGTATTTTTTTTTAGAGTTTTGTTATTAAATTAAAAGTTTAGTGGCAATGCTGCCACTATATTGACGTCACTCAACTGTACATACCAGAAAAATTTTAAGTAACGGTACCCCGGAAGGCGTCATCGCTACTCGTTGCTTCGTGATTTTCACAGATCTCTCAATGGCTGTGTAAGGGTTCACACAATAATACACTTGTCTGATCTTTCGTTATTACATTTCCGATGGGCATTTTGATTAACATATATTGCTCTGTATCTCTGATTGAATTTTTGTCCACATCCAAATATGCAAAATGAAAAATAGTGCCCTTAGTGTTTTTCTGAAACATTCCACTAACGAAACTTAACCAAAAGAACTTTTACTTGCTTCTTGCATGTTTATTACCCATATTTTGTAATTGTCGCCTTTAAAACTCTTAAACAAAAATTTCGTATTTATCCAAATTGCAATCAGCTGCTTTTGATCAGCTGTTTTCTTGATGGCAAATTTGTGCTGGGTAAAATTTGTCCAGCAAGAATTTGCAACTTCCCCTCAAAATTAAATGTCATTTTGGGCTCTCAATTTACCCTTCCTTTCAAACTTTTTGGTCACAACAATTTGTAACAATTATACGTATCATCCCAGCGAACACACTTAATCACAGAGCTTTTGGAAGCTGAACTAGTTAGCTTCTCTAAATATAAAGTTTTTCTTTACTTTTTAAAATTTGTAACTGTCAACTGTGATGCAGGTGACTGACTTCCTTTATGATGATAAAACTCAACGCGTCATCTTCAACAGTTAGCGCCCCGATGTAGTGCACAAAATCGCAGTGCTCATCGCAAAGACAAAGCAAATTTATTCCCAAGAGTTAAAACAATTATGCTCACTTCATTAAAAAATTAAATGCAATCCAGTTTATATTATTCAGTTATTTATTTATTTTTGTACCTTAATCAGAGTACCGTTTCTTGAGCTAAATTTTCCTTTGGTCTTAGCTCTTAAGCACATCACAGTCTAATTTTTAAAACATACCTAGTCGTTTATATGTTTTTACTTTAAGTACAATTATTCCTACAAAAAATTAATGGCATTAATATTCATTCACAGCAAGTAGAAAAGAACTTCTTCCCCTTCGTACCCCTACACATTCACTTTTCTTCATTCGGTTTTTTATCGTCAACTTCATCGACTTTACTTAATTTTAAAAATACTTCATTCAATTCTAAATCCGAACGGTAAAAACCTGCTGACTCTTCCATCGCTATCTGTGATTGCCGACGCGCCACCACAGCGTTGCTCACACGCCGCCCTGTCCGGAAATAGTCCTCAATTTCGAGCAATGTGCGACCTTTCGTCTCTGGCACAAAGAAATAAATAAAGAATACGCCCAGCAGTGAAATCGAACCGAAGAAGGCGAAGCTGTTTGCGGTGCCTATCAGAGTCTCCATGGTTGGATAGAGCTTCACCACGCTGAAGGAGAACAAAAGCCCAATGGAGAGCGTAAAACCATTGGCACTGCCACGAACACGTTGCGGAAATACCTCCGAGATCATAAAGAAGGGCAGAGTTAGTAGGCCCATTGTCGAGAATATTATATGAAGAATAATACTAATGGCAGACAACAGCGGCAAGTGCTCTCGCACAGCTGGCCACCAACCATTGGCCGCGAGTAGGAACATGCAAACGGTCATACCAGATGCTGATACCAGGCCTGCAGGCCGACGTCCCCATCTATCGAAAATCACTCCCATAAAAAATGTGGTGATAATGCGGGCCACACCGACGAACACAGCCACAAGCAGCGGGTCGGCTGTGACACCGGCGCGTGTCGCAATTTGAGCAGCGAAAACTATAACGACAACAATGCCGGAACATTGTTGAAAGAAGAAGAAGCCGATCATCATGATAAGTGGCTTGTAGACTTCCGGCGCACTTATGGCCTGTAGTAAGGACTCATTAGCGGCAGCTGTGCGACTGAGATCCGAGTTCTTTTTGATGAGTGCCAATTCGTTTTCAAACTCTTCGTAAATGTTGTTATCTGTTTTTGGAGTAAAGCAGCAGTAATTCAACAATAGTTATTTACTCGTATTTATATTCATGAAACCAGTTTATACCTTTATTCGAGAGACCACGAAAATATTTAAGAGATTTGCGAGCGCGCTCTTCAAAGCCTTTCTGCATCAACCAACTGGGCGATTCGGGCATGGGTAGACAACAGCAGAACGCCAGACATTGATAAACAACGGAAATAATAGAGATTATTTTAAAGTTATTCTGAAATAGAAAAAACAAATTATGAATGCGTTAGTATGCACGAAGCGTTTGGGTAAAAAAAAAATGGGTCTGCGCTGAAATTTTAAGTGGATTTTAACATAATCTGTACAGTACTTTGTTATTGATTTTTCAAACATTATCGCTGCCATTAGTATTTTCTTTGGTATTATCGAGTTTTTGATATTTATGGATATCGATATCGTTACTCTTCGAGTTTGTTCTTATTGATATTTTGAACAACGTCTACGGTTTTTTGCATAATAAATAATAAATATTACGATAGTTATAGCGCATTGACATTTTGTCACCGTCGCGATTATTTTTTTTCGTTTTCCAACTAAAACTCACCCGTATAAAATAACCGAACAAATACATCAACAATATTCCGCTAGCTATGGCAATTGAGGTGCCCATGATGAGACGTCCTCGAATACGTGGCAGGCTGATCTCAGCCGAATAAGTACCAATTGGTGAAAGTGATAGACCAATCATTAGACCTGCAATTTTAATGGTAATTAAGTTCTTTACTCTCACATGTTTAGTCTATTTTTTTTTCATCCCATCTTACCACAAATAAAACGACCTATAAGTAATTGTGTATAAATGGCATCACTGGAGCTTTGGTAGGGTGCGGTGGCTAGCAGTGCTAGCCCGATAATGCCTACAAAATTCGTACACAACATTGTATTTCGACGTCCAATACGATCCATTAGATAGCCGACGAGCAAACCGCCAAGCGGGCAGGCCATGCTGTTAATGGATGCTGAAAGAAGAGAGTGAAATAAAATACAGGTATCTACGTTTCGAAAGGGGATTCCCTATAATCATATACATATTTATTATACATATATAAAGAGATTAAAGTTTTTGAAAGAAAGTTGACACAAATTATCAAAAAAAAAAAGAGCACAATCATCAATCAGCAATCAAATTGTATATCCTATCCTCATAATACTCACCAAACCAACTACTCTCTTCGGTGTTGAGATTGTAAATATCCTTTGGATCTGTTAGTTGAGCAAGAGACACGGAAGGCAAAGCAATAGACATTCCAGCTGCGACCACACATGTGTTTCCAAGTAGTACCATCAGTCCCTGTGTGAAAATAATAATTAGTAATATTGAGTGAATAACATACGTAAATAAATATTTAATAGTTTAATTTTAATTATTATTAATTTAACTTCTTTTTTTTTAATCAAAATACTTTGATATCATTTGCTCACCTGTCGCAGCACTGCTCTTCTGCGCTCGCCCAGCGGCTTCGGTGGCTTCGATTGGTCGAGCCCTTTCACAATCACAGCTTTGTGCGCTGAATTGCCATTTTGTAATTTCACCAATTCCGCGTGATTAGTCATTTTGAGCGAGGTGTGCTTTTGTATAGTTAATTTAATAGAAACATAAAATTGGTGTGCGCTCTTGCAAATTTTAATATCTTTGAAGAAGTTAAATAAATATGTATCTGGATTTTTGTTGAAGTCTGTAAAACTGAAATGACACAAATATTAAAAATTGTTAAGCTTACTTAAGTAATGACATAAACCTTAACTTAATGGGGCAATTCAAGGGGATGCTGTCAAGCAAGAAGATTGTCTATAGATCTTTCATGAAAACGTTTAGGCCTCGTTTGTATAAAATAAATTATAAGTAGAACAAAAATTAACGCGAAATTTAGCAAATATATAAAAGATGCGATTAAAAAAAAGGTCAAAAAAATTCCAAAGTTTTTGAAAAGGAATTATTTGTTATGAAATTATTTTTATAATTGTTTAAGTCTCTTATCAAGTTTAACTTGGGTTTCAGAGGTTTTTTATTCAAAATTAATTCATATTAAAAACAAAAATGGGGCTATTATTTCGCGAAGGAAGGATATATTATATGAAAATAATTGGCACTAAGTCATTTAAATACAAGAGGATTAACAAATCATTTGCTATTATTTTACGATATTTCATTTCAATTTTAGAACAATCGGTTTAATAACAATATAGACTAGAACACGCAAAATACGATAGATCAGAGGAAATTCCACCACGAATGCAAACAGAAATTCGCTATGTGATTCCCTTCGCTTTTCGGCGTTAGCTAAAGCCACTACAAATATAGTACAATGAATACTAAAGTGCATATGGAATGATTGCACCGTCTCTACAGACCCTTTCCAACTGGTTTCTAAGATTGCAGATGGGAAATTTTTCTGAAGAGGACGAGTTCCGACAAGGTCCATCAAAATCTTCCACTGATGATGTCACTGCTGCTCTGGCAAGGTCCAAAATTGACAAAGATCCACGAATGACACAATAAATCATTTCTGATGATTTGGTCGAGAATGCCATGGCTGTATTGCGATTATAAAGTAATCATCTAAGATACACGAAGACATCTGGTCGATGGGTCCCATGCATTTTAAATTTATTTTCTAAATAAATGAGCAGTCTAGCAACTTTATTTAAGTCGTTACTGGTGGGGAATTTCGATTTCACCCATAAAAGCAAAGCAACAAAGATCAGCCGATTAAAAATCCTAGCTGTTATTCCTTTGGAAAAGGGTCAGACGGTAACTGGAAAATGATACATATACCAAAGACTAAATACGAAAAGTTTTCAAAAATTTATTGGAGAACAGGAAGAAAGCAGACTTCCAACGCTAATTTTAACTTTTCGACAAAGAGTCAGCTTACACTGTTGAAATAACGAGTAAATTTATTGCGATCTCTGGCATCGAAGAAATACGACCAGCACAAAAACAACAACGCGGAGATAATTGATGCGGTGAATGCTGAACTTGATAAGCTTAAAAAGGTAGCTTTTAAAGAATATTTTGAGAAGTGGATTTATAGGTTTAAGTAATGCATTGACATTAATTGCGATTATGTAGAGGAGAAAAAAAAAGACAAAAATATGAAACGATTCTTTGTTTTTTTTTTCTGGTCAACTAAGCGAATTTTTGTTAGGCCTCAAATTTTGAGGGAATTTTTTTTTGAGTATTTCGAGTGAAAAAAGTAGTCGCCGAAAATTCTCGCGTACATGTACATACATATGTAGGTATGTACACATAATTTACAAACTTAACTTACGCACCTGTTTGTAGTGCTCGAATCCGTTGCTTTTTCTGCTGCTGAGAATATTCGTGTATGATTTGGAGATATTACTCCAAACAAAAGCTGCCTCAACAATGACTTGTCAAGAGGAATTTCCAACTAATGTCCAGTTATTTTCGGCTTTGATTACTTTTTGGATATGTTCAAAAATACACATAAAAACACATTTATTTTAGTGCATGTGTCTCACTTATTTAAATTATAACTGCACAGCTTTTTTTTATTTATGAGTATCATATTTCAACCGCTTAGCGTTCTCTATATGAATTTTCTTGATATTTTTTCACTTAGGAGAAAAACGTTTTATTTTTAGTTAACTGTTTTTATATAAGTTTTCTTTTTAGTATTTTGCTAAAACAAACTGTCAATAATTTTTATTTCACTTTTATTCTTTTCACTGATTTAAAATATTCCTTAATGTAATAAAATATATCTATATGTATGTACATGTGAAATGAATCGTTTAACTTATTTGTTACAATTTAATTTGACATTTCAACTACAGTGAATGTTTTGACTTTTTTATTACATACTTTTATTTTACAGTTATCTGGGTAGAAATACAACACGTGTAGGTCCAGCGTTGACTTTTTATTCGTGGAACTCGTGTGCCCACGTTTGTGTAGTCCCGCCAATACTACTCGACTTTTCAGACGCTAACTTATTTTTATACAACCACCCGAAAATGTGCGCGCTTGAGGGTTGGCTCAACACTAGCCGCCACACGCATTGACACAGCTTTTTTAACGTCAAATTTGAGTCTGGTTCTGGAGATTGGCAGCAACTTCTGCTGCTCCATTTGCTTTGATTAGAATTATAACAGCTGATTGAAACAGCTGTTACTATACTAACAAATCATAAGCGCCATAGCATAAACTCCTCGGCATGTGAATATACAGCAGTAGTCAGCTTAAGAGGAAACTTGCGTGGGAAAAGGTAAGCCAATCGGATAAATTTCCGACAGTTGGTAAAATTGTTATCTTTAGAAATTAATGACTGCTTAAAACAGAAGCAGCTTCTAAACTGTATGTACATATATATATTCTTATTGTTTCAAAAAATTTAAATTTCTGAATGAATATTTAATTGCCTAAACACTAGATACTTATTTTAACAAATTCTGGTTTTTTTTTTGTTAGAAGGAGTATTTAGAAGTAATAACGAATGAAAACGTTTACGCTGAGTATGCTAAACAATTTTTTTTCTGTCGTTAAACAAAATGTTTTTAAAAAAGAGCTTTTATTTAACATACCAATTTACGTTAAACTTTAAATTTTCCGATATAAAACTGGCGTCATCGAGTGCTGCGCTGATTGCCCGAAATCAAAGTTTGAAAAAAATCATCATTCTTTTTTAATCAGAATTTTTGGAAATTTTTCGCTACACACTTTTATAGCCAGTTATATTTTAGTTAAACAATATGCAAGTTGAAACCAAACCTGTTAAGTTTTGATTACTAATCGTAATCATTAGTAATCTGATTACTTTGTATTTGAGAGTGAAATAATTGATTACATTACGATTATCTTGGTCCCAACTAGATTACGTAATGATTACGATTACAAATAATCAAAAAATAATCATGATTACTCTAGATTACTAAAAAGAATCAAAAATAATCAAAATAAATAATTGATTCTTTTCAGCGATTCTTTTTGATTCTTTTCAATCCAAAACCACAAACAACTTTTTGCTTTTTTTAATTTGAATTCTAACACTACTCGCTTCAGCATTGTTGGTTTTCATAAAGGTGTACATATCAGCTACGCTCATTGAAGCTTATTCTGATGATCAGAACTGGGAACTTTCGCGATGGGGCTGATTATATTGAATGGCGGAATTGCTATTAATAATAGCAAAAATATCATAATTTATAATATAATATTTATAATAATATAATATATGTAAATACATATATACTTACATATAAATGCATATATCTTAGAATCTGAGACTCAGATTATACAAAAAACAATTTAAAAAATTTTAATAAAAAAATGTCTTAAAATTTAAAGAGAAAAGTTGTTTGGTATTTTGGATTGAAAATAATCAAAAGAATCAAAAATAATCAAAAAGAATCCTGAATATAATCAATTATTTATTTTGATTCTTTTTGATTCTTTTCAGTAATCTAGAGTAATCCTGATTATTTTTTGATTATTTGTAATCGTAATCATTACGTATTCCCAATATTTGAAAGGCACAATTAAATAATAATTACAATTCTTTTTGGAAAATAATCTAACCGATTACTAATCGTAATCATAATTTAACAGCTATGGTTGAAACTGACTCAAAGCTCGGGTCGATTTTACACCTTTTTTGCTCAACATTTCTTTCTTTGCAGGAAATTTTAAGGGCAGATTTTATATGGCAGTCTTTTCTTCGGGAGTTCGATTTAAAATCGATCGCATAAAACGAAACTAATAAAAAGCTAAAACAAAACGTACACTAACTGATTAATAAATGAAGACGTGTATTAAGCCGTTGAAGGACTTTTAAGAGGAGAGTAGAACTTAATTGAAAACAAATTTTAAAAAGTGCACAACGAAAACGTGCAAATAAGAAACTTCGGCAAATTAAACTGTTTCCTATTAGCTGCTCAGAGGTGTAATAAATAGTAATATATACATATGTTATGTTATGTACATATGTACATTAACATACACGCAAGTGGATAATGTTGGTAAACATTTTTGTAAGTGCATTGATGAATGTTTGTTTTTATATACATATTTGCCGGTATTAAAGGGTAAACAAAAGCATACAATTCAAAACC
Organism: Philophylla caesio; assembly: GCA_963971545.1. Taxonomy (NCBI): domain Eukaryota; kingdom Metazoa; phylum Arthropoda; class Insecta; order Diptera; family Tephritidae; genus Philophylla; species Philophylla caesio. The sequence goes on along the minus strand of OZ020606.1, from coordinate 92,880,374 downwards.
ACAATATTGCGCTACGAAGAAATTCAGGTACATGAATACTTATCTACAATGCACATATGTATGTAGTTATGTATATGGATATATGGCCGTTAGGGTGTACGCGTGCTGCCGTGTTTATGTGGTGGGCCCTTTCCCGCGCGACATGGTCGATTAAATGTTTCAGTACTGAGAATAAGCCACGTTAATGTATCCTTAGATGTACCGTAGTGACTAAGTTAGTACTTAATAAAAAATTAATACACTATGAGTTCTAGCATTTAAAATGTATTTCAATTTACATTTAGACATTCTGCAATTAATCAAAAATTGAAGTTGAAGTCAATGGACAAACGACATGTATCAAGGCGAATTCATGTAAGGTGGAAGCGATTCTAAAAATGCAACGCATTGGTGGGTTATTGTCAAACTTTATCTCGTTTGTATTTAACTTTCGTGAAATAATTTTTACACTATTAGAGTCACCGCAAAAAGGTTATAGTTAACCATACCTTTAAATTTCGGGTAGTTAAACGGAACAGTTGATTATTTTGCAACTGAACTATTGATTTTGACAAGCAACCACCAATCAGCTGATAGATTAACACCACCTTTAATGAATTCGCCTTGACATGTATATTTTGGTTTTGTACACAAATGCTGTGGTCGAGTTGGTAGCGGTGCGTGCTATAACTTGATATGCCGGTGAGTTCGAGGTTCGAATCTCAGTCAGGGCAAGCAAAATCTTAATCATAGAAAAAGTTTTTTCTAATAGCGGTCACCCCTAGGCAGGCAATGGCAAACCTCCGAGGGTATTTCTGCCATGAAAAAGTTTCTCATTAAATACATCTGCCGTTCGGAGTCGGCACAAAACTGGAGGTCCCTCCATTTGTGGCATAATATAAAGACGCACACCACAAATGGTAGGAGAAGCTCGGCAAAACACTGAGCTATATAGTGTTCGCGCCAAAATTATATTATATTATAATGAAGGCAAAGCTTCGCAGTGAGCTCTGATTGAGCAAAAATAATAGTTTCGTGTTTTTATATAAGAGAGTTGAGTTGCCGGTTTCAAAAAACACTCGTTCATTTGTGTCTGGATTTTATTTTATTTTTCTTCGCTGTATGATATGCCACTGCAGAATGTTTCAAAAATTTAAATTATTTAGTTTTTTTAATTGAAAGCTTATACTACGAGTATTTGGAATATCCCCTAATTTTTTAGTTCTTTAGTTTATATCAATTATTTATGGCAAAAACCAGGTAAACGATAAATTTTGAATAATTAATAAATTATGAAAATAAAAAAATAAAAGTAATTGCAAACAATTTAGGGCTCGTACAGAACGAAAAAACACTAAAAAGAAAATTTTTGAATGTTTTAGTAAAAAGATTCAAATTTCGTTTTTAATTTTTGGAAAATTTTACGGCTGTGCGTCAGATCGCCCAAAACCTAATCGCCCAAAAGCAAAAATGTCAAATCGCCCAAAAAAAAATTTGGGCGATCTGTCATTTGGGCAATTAGACATATGTCAAATCGCCCAACTTTTTGGGCGATTAGACATTTGGGCGATGTGACATATGTCCAATCGCCCAACTTTTTGGGCGATCTGTCATTTGTGCAGTGAGAGATTTGGGCGATTTGACATTTGGGCAATTAGACATATTGGGCGATTTGACATTTTCTGTTTTTAGCAAATTTGTCAAAATAATAACAACCGGCCCTATGCATTTTGTAAAAGGGAAAATTAGATTTAAAAAATTTCAAAGAACTAACCATTTTCCCTTTTACAGAAGTTGACAAGAAGTTTTTTGCATTTCTGGGCGATTTGACATTTGGGTGATTAGACATTTGGGCGATCTGTCATTTGGGCAATTAGACATATGTCTAATCGCCCAACTTTTTGGGCGATCTGTCATTTAGGAAATTAGACATTATTTCCAATCGCCCAACTTTTTGGGCGATCTGTCATTTGGGCAATTAGACATATGTCAAATCGCCCACAATGTTGGGCGATTTGACATTTTTCGGTTTTGGGCGATTAGGTTTTGGGCGATCTGACGCACAGCCGTGTTTTACGTATGCAGTTTATTGCATATTACATATAAAGTGCAAATTTGAAATGGCTAAACTTTCGTGATCGTTTTTAATTTTTAACTGTTTTTTTTATGCTAAATATTAGCTTCATTTTGTTTTCATAGTCTTAAGAGATGAGGGCAGATATATAATATGCATATTATAGTAAAATTGTGGCGGATGAAGGTAAAATTAGTATCCGCACATGTGAACTTAGCCAAACAATGAACTATGTAGTGTAAGCGTCACATTATTATTATTATAACATGTGCACAAGTTTAAGAACATCAGTCTGTAATTTGCTTTACACTAAACTGGCCACAACACCGAAACCAATTTGTTCTTAAACAGGAGATGATGAAAAATCATTTGAAATTACATAAAATTTCTACGCTATCGAAATACTTAAATATCGCACTTCGTTTTTGCTGCCGTCTCTCACCCTAATGTGCATCCAAACCTACGTATGCACTAGGCATGTCAATCCCGGGATCCCGGCCTTTTTAAGCTCCTGAATATTCCGGGATAAGTCAATTCAAATCCCGAAATTGTAGAAAGCAAAGAATTAATTAGCCATTTATTATTAAAATTGTTTATTATTCTTAAAAATTCCCCTTTCAAGGGTAAAACAAGGCCTTTAGAGAGTTCACAATCGACAAATAACACAGCTTGTTAACTCCATTAACATTTTGTTTAGTTCTTGCCATTATAAATGACCTGGAGAATATCCCACAGCGATGTTAATAGAACTAACGACGATGTGCCTGAAGTGGATAAGGCAGAAAGTCTTAAAGATAAACGGCATCAAGTTTTAACGAGCAGCTCGAAATTGTCCAATAATCGAGAGGCATACAATTTATCAGAAGGCTTGGTAAAATAAATTGATATATTTTGTAATGAGGCGATAAAGGCTATGTTCTACAGAGAGCATTTAACTTATTGTCGACAATCAAGCCAACAAGTGTTGAGGCGCAGCAGTGCTTCTTCTGTACCAAATATGTATATTTGTACTTGAAGTATAAATTATTTTGTATGTGTGCCAAATTTTACCTTTATTTCCTTTTTTTATTGGAAATACCAATAAATACATGCATGACTTACAACAAATCGTTCTTCATTGTTTTACTATTGTTATTTTGTACACTTCTATAATACAACGACTACAGATGTGTTACATTTTTTGGCAAATTAAAAATTACGAATCCAAACTTCGTGAAATCCGGGATCCTGGGATTGTCCCGGGATATCGTTTTCAAATCTCGAAAATCCCGCAATCAACTAAATGCCCAAAATTGACATCCCTAGTATGCACACATGCAGGGTAATGTACTGTCACTGGATGCTTTATTTACTAAGAAGAATTATTTGTTCCATACTTTGTACATCATTAAATAAACAAATAGTTTTAATACCTAAAGTTTTCCCTGAAAATAATACAGATATAAGTTTTATATACGGATAAACTAAATATGTTCATAGGTATATACATTTACTCGTATATAGAGCAATAAAAGTATTTATTTATATTGATTACGAGTATTAATCGATTTTTTGATGACTTTGCACACGCAAATCAACACGAACGCCTCCTAAGATTGATCCTAATGGATTGTTCTATGCACGCATGCAGTGAGTAATTTTCGTTTTGGTTTTGCATTATTTTTATAATATTTTTTTAATTTCAAAATAACTGCCTTCACAAGCTCATACTGCAAACTAATATGTTTATGGATTTATATGATCGTTCTCATGCGCGTGGCGTCTCTTTACTTTATGACGTCACCAAAAAAATATGGTTTGCCAATGCCGTATGCCTGTTGAAACCCTTACAGGCTCTAAGGTCTTACGTTCTAATTCTCTACGCCGTTAAGTTCTTGATTAGCACCAGATTGGAATGCCTACTTGTATGGACATATGACAAAAAAGATTTTTTAACCGGAACGGCGGTGAAGATAATTTTGAGGCACTTAAGACGCTAGTATGTAACATAAGAGCTCGCCATCCCGGGACCATCTTGTCTGATTACGAGACTCAAACAAACCAGCTCGATAGTTCATAGTAATGTTCAGATGGTCGCCATATTGGTAAAGTAAAACTGGATTTTATTAGATACAGAGTTATTTGGGGAGCATAACTCGCAACTTCGAGAAGGTGGCTTCGAAAGTATACCACCTGTAAAATATGCCATAGTTCGTGTACACTTCCTTTAAATTATGTTTAAAAATGCGCTTAGAAAATTCGGTTAGTGAAATTCGAAGTGTTACAGTATTCGAACAGTGACATAAAGCGAAGCAACGACAGAAACAGAAACAAATAAAGTGTATTAAGTCGATACGATCTCGGAGAATGCTTCGTATAAACAAGGTAAGAGTCGAGAGACTATTCGAATATCATACTATGCGAATAGTTCCAAACCGATAAGTCAGTTAACCGAATAGTCGATCAATGTGAGTAATTATAAGAACGCTTAAACATACTCGTATGTTTGTATAACAGGCAAGCTATTTTAGCGATATTGAAAATTTTTAAATGATAAAATGTGATATGAACGTCTGTTAACTAGAAGATGAGTCCAAGAGCTTTGTGAAGTATGCTTGTTTAGAGAGGTACTTTTGCATACTTCACTGTGCTCACGGTATGAAAAATATTTGCAAATAGTAAGTATTTCAAGTACTATGCAAAATTTAAGAACCATTATCATGCTTAGCTATGTATGTATGTACATATGTAGGAGAACGTGCTCCAGAAAAACCTATCAAGGTATGCTTAATGCAAAACTTTTGTTAAATTATTACAACTGAACGTTGCCTAATCAACTCAACTTAACTAAACTACTTAAACTCACTTGATCGTCACGATCACTTGGATTTTTGAGCTATAATAGTCGCATGCGCAAGCGATTTGCAACTGTATACTCGTATGTACAGTCCACGACAAAAGTTTAGCTCATAATTTTAGCCAATTCAATTTTTGGGTGCAATTAAGATTTTAACATTTTTTTTTTGTCGCATTTGTTTTCATACGAGTATTTCGTTTGAATACAATTTGTCAACATATGGGTGTGCTAAAGTTTTGTCGTGGACTTATGTATGTATTTACATAAGTATCTACACATATTATTGTTAAGGAGAAGAGAACAGTACTGTTCTATTATATAATTGTTTTAATTATAACACAATTGAAAAACTAAAGATAAAGCTAAGTCATCCATGGTTTAATATTTAAAGCTGCATATTTTCTGAAAGTTATGCAAAACATTTAAATACACTAATGCGGTCTTATCAACCGCGCAGTTAGTTCTGCCTTCTCCAAACTGGATAGAGAAGCAAAGCGAATAGGTCTGGAGGTGAACGAGGGCAAGACCAAGTATCTCCTGTCATCAAATAGACAGTCGGCACATTCACGACTGGGATCAAACATCACTGTTAACAGTTATAACTTTGAAAAAGTAGAGGACTTCGTTTACTTAGCAACCAGCATTAACACCAATAACAGCGTCAGCCTTGAAATCCAACGCAGAATCTCTCTTGCCAACAAGTGCTACTTCGGACTGAGTAGACAATTGCACAGTAAAGTCCTCTCTCGACGGACAAAAACCATACTCTATAAGTCTCTCATCATGCCCGTCCTATTGTATGGCGCAGAAGCATGGACGATGACAACATCGGATGAGAGGGCTCTTGGAGTGTTCGAGAGAAAGATTCTTCGAAAGATTTATGGGCCTCTACGCCTTTGCGATGGTAAATACCGTAGAAGATGGAACGATGAGCTGTACGAACTGTACAAGGACGTAGACATAGTGCAGCGGATTAAGAACCAGCGGATAGGTCACGTCTTTCGAATGGATGAAATACGAGTAGCTTCCGCCCTGGAATTTTTTGACGCGGTACCCGCTGGTGGTGGCAGAGGATAAGGAAGACCTCTTCTGCGTTGGAAAGACCAAGTGGAAAAAAACTCGACTATACTTGGGATTTCCAAATGGCGGCAGTTATCAAGAGATAGCGACAGTTGACGTGCTCTAAATCGCTTAGACGGTTGATGCGCCAATTAAGTAAGTAAGTAAGTAATGTGGCTTTGACTTTACACGATTTTTAAATTGAATTTAACTAAATAGGTACGCAGGTAGTTCACCTGCGAGGCAATAAAAGTAGCAGACGGCGTGGCTTAAGCTGGTATTAGCAGCACCTGTCGTTTTTTTAAATAAATAATTAAATTTAAACAAAAAAAATATATAACATGTGGCATATGACGTTGTGATAAAACTGTTCAAATTAAAAAGACAAGAAATAAATAAATACATAAGTAAAAGCAGAAAATGTACTTCTGCATATCTGTTTATGTATGCACTAGCTCTTAAGAGGGACCTATGTATGTACATATATTTTTATAAAAGGGAACTATCGTATGTAAGACAATTATTTGAAAATACAATACCATAAAAAACAAGGGCACGATAAATGAATCTTGAGATTCATAATGTATACTAACATGATAATATGGAAAGGGAAACCCTTGATGGATTCAAATAAACAGTATCTTTATATCGAGTCCACTCAAAGTCAGAATGGATATTCTATGTTTCATCTACCAGATAACGAAGAAGATGTCGCTTTTTTAATAAACGAGTATATATGTATATACCTTATTGGATAAAAAAGTACTTTGGACAGCTATTGGTATCAATTAAATATTGCTATACCAACCGCAGGCCGCTGTGATCTCAGGGGTAGCAGTGCGTGTTACAGCTTGATATGCTGCTTAGGTCGAGGTTCGAATCTTAACCAAGGCAAGTAAAATCTTAATCATAGAAATGGTTTTTCTAATAGCGGCCACTCCTTTACTGGCAAAGTCACACTTTATAGGGTATTTTCGCCAAGAAAAAACGTCTCATTAAATAAAAATCGGAGTCGGCAATAAACTGAAGGTTCCTCCGTATTAGGGACAAATAATTTTAGGGCATGCACCTGGAATTTCCGGACCCTTATTTTGAAGGGTGAATCTGCCCCAAAGATTGTTTCTACTCCTTGGCTGCAGGTTCGAGCTCCGCCCCAGCCACGATATAAAACCATTGCTTGGCGATTTTAATGCCAAGTTGGGCAAGGAGGGCATCTTTGGTCCAACTGTCGGAAAAATTCCGTCTCCACTACGAGTCGTCCGGTAACGGATAGAGACGGATCGACTTCGCCGGGGCCCGAAGTCTGTAGCACCAGGTTACAGCATAATAATATACACCAAGGTCCGTGGCTTACTTCAGTGGGTAAAACCGTAACCAAATCGTGATAGACGGAAGGAATGCTTCCAGTTTCCGTGATGCGCGCACGATCCGCGGATCTAACATCGACTCGGATCATTATCTTTTGGCAGCTAAGATCCCCACTCGCATCTGTGTAACAAAAAGGGTGAGTATGGGCACATGGAAAGCTCTACGTCGGGAAGCGGCAATAGCAACAACTAGCCACCCGACTTGCACTTCTGCTCTCTAACAACAATCAGCAGAACTATTCCCATCGGATTTCATCGAGCCCGAAAAAACAACTGATATGAGGAGGTGTTGTCATAACTCATTAATTAACAATTACTGTTATTTGTGGGTTTCATCAAATTAATGTTAAAAATAATAATCAGGACCACCAAAAATATGCGCATAAATTCTGATTTAAGCGTTTAAATTAATACTTCATAACGGGTATATTTTATACCCTTAAAATATGCGCTAAAAATTGTTTTTTAAGCACTTAAAATAATACTTAAACACAAAACATTCTCTTCGGAAAACTTTTAGTTTTCTTACTTAAAAAAAACATATCTTATGTAATGTACAAAACATAACATATTAAATAATTAAAAAATAAAAATCAGAACAATTATTTTTATTTTAAATTAAAAGCATCAAATTATTTGCTTACGTTTATGTTACAATAAACAATAAAAATTTGATAAGTTTTTTAATGGCCTTAAATGATTAATAATTGATAATTTTATTGAAACTAATTTTAATAACATTGATTTTGGCGACCTTTCCATTTTAAATAAGGGGTTTTTTGCTGGCTCGAGGTCAAGTTTTTATAGAAATAAAACACGAAGTTTTATTTTCTTTGTCGATATATTTCGATTGCACTCCGGCAATCGTCTTCAGGGCAAAAAATTATCCTTTTGAGTTTGATACTATCAAAAAAAAAAAACCCCTTATTTGAAACTAATTTTATATAAAAAAGTTGCAAAACGCAAACTTTGTATTATAAATAATTCTTTAATAACTTTCACAGATTGCGAATCTTTTGCATCAAAAATATTAGTTAATAGTATTTTTTGGGTCTCCGTTCTCATGCTTAAATTCTGATCCTAGACATTAAAATTTTTTTGAATTTTCCTTTCTAGTTCCTAAAGTTTGCTTTTGTCTGATCTACATTGCTTTAAATTGCTCCAGTTTTTACAAAAGCAAACTTTGATAAAAAAAATATTGTTTCCATTATTTTTGGCGAAGGAGAAACGAAAATGTAATATGCACAAATCAGACCCAAAAATCGTGCCGACCAGTGTGGTCCTTGTAATCAAGCAAAAATGCTCACGAATTATTGCAAAGTGGACAACGATAAAATGTTCGAGAAACGTCAAATGTAGTGTTTTTTTCTGTTTCTAACTTAGAGCCCTGTCACACGGTCTATATTAATTGACGTGATGCAAGCATCGCGACAGTTATTGACGGTGTACGAGCATGCAATGTTGATGGATTGTGATATGGACCGCAAAGTATTTATAAATTTTGAAATATGGAAAGCGGATTGCAATGTTGATAATAAATATTGCATGTATAGCATTTCCAAAATGGGATCCATACATTTTGTCAGTACATCTACAACTTGGATAATGCGAACATCGAAAACGTGTGCGTTAAAATTGCTTTTAAAAGGTGTAAAAACTAATGGCGATAAACATTTTAATTTTGCTTGGAATTTATAAAATCGTTTAGATACAAATATATCTATGCATTTATTACGAAATATGAAAAAATGAGTGTTAACAAATGCAGCTTTTACTATTTTTTTTTATGAGTATCGCATTAGTATTCAATCTATTTCACTATATCTTGTTTCATAAAAAACATGTATTTCCATAGCTTTGGTTGTCCTGATAATAATAATTGATATGTTCCAATACATTACATAAAAATTTAAAATTAGTGTTATTTAACAAGTAATTCAAAAAAGTAAAAAAAAAATAGTATAATAATGATTTTATAATACAAATTTTAACAGTTAAAGACACCCAATACAAATCATGTGTTCACGCTGCAGAGTACTCAACGAAAACAATTTTGATGTTTACTCGAGTGAAAAGTTTAGTTAAGCCAGGAATTATTCGAGCTTAATGGAATGCACAAATTTACATCAATCTTGTCAGATCCAATTTTAAAATGGAGCGATTTTAGAAAAAAAACCATTTGTATTGCCGAAAGTACCGAAAGCGATATTTTTGTTTCGGAGCTCGAATCTGTACAACCACGAACTAAACTCAACGATTTGTTTAGCAAACACTTTGAAATTTTTCTTTTTCTTTTCAGCACTGACGCGTACAATTTTTCGACGAACTTTCATGGCATATTTACTTGTAGTCAATTACTTGTCACTTTTTCTGTGTTTGCATACATATGTATGTACTCGTACGTTAATAGCCACATTCCGTAGTGGTCATTAAATTCTAAATCAAAGTGTTTGTCACAACCGCGGTCGTCAAAAATAATAGAAAAACGAAATTTTTACAAGTTTTGACAATTTGTTTTTCTTCCATTTTATTTCTAACGTGTTTTTTAATTAAATTCAGTTCATTCTCTAATTTTTCAAATGGGGCAACAGCAAATCCCCGTTATCAGCGGCTTTTTTCCACTTGAAGCTTGTACTTTACTTCACTAAAACAATGAGCAACAAAGCTGCATTCTCAAAAAAATTTACTGTTCGAAATTTCAATGATAGTTTATTAAATTATTATACATTTTGTAAAATACTAAAAATTTTGGTATGTATAGCTTTTTTTCTGAGAATGAGCCGAATTTTAATAGCAAAATATTTAAAGTTGAGAAAGCTAGCTGCCAATGTATTTTCTTTTATAAGTAGGTAAGAATTTTAAATGGTTGTGCACTTTTTTCTCCAGCATAATCAAAAAAAGAAAATCGAGTTTCAAACTTTGTAAACCACAAAAAAATAAATTCAATAATTTTTTATTATAATTTCAAACTTTTTTCTAAGGAGTTATTAAATTTTGTTTGAGTTTGTAGTTTTGTGATCCTTTATACACTTAAATATACTTAAGCGTAAGTTTTAAAAGAAAAAGCATTATTGCCGATTTATTAGCAAAAAACTAAATCCAGTTGAAATTTGTTTTTCATACTAAAATTTGGTAGTTTTTTTTAGAGCTGAAGTTTGATTCCAAACTTTTAGAAGAAACAAAAGTCTATTTAGTTGCCATTTATATGAACACCACTGAGTTTATGTACATATGTAGGTACATATTTATTATGTTTTTTGTTTGTTTGTACAATAACACTTTTAAAGCTTGCAACAGGTCATCAAGTCCTTGAGTCGCTGCTGTTGTCCAAGATATTAATGTCCTTAAAAGCTTTTTATTGATTGTATTCGTGGCACACACACAACATAGTAGCACGATAGCTTAAGGACTAAAAATTATATTACTTCTATTTATATGTACATATATATATTTTTCTTAAAACAAAAAAATAAAACGCCCGATATGAATGTTCACTGCTTGTCTATATGTTTTTATGTAGGTATATGTGTATGGTGGCACATTAACCGCTAAGCGACCGCGCACAACGAGCCGTTTTCAAACAATGGCAAAGCGTTGCTGAAACACTGCTACCCAAGTGCAAATTGAAATGCTAGCCAATACATGCCGGCAAACAAATTCCAATTCGAACAAATTGAACGATGAACAATAAAACAAATGGTACAAGTTCTTATTAGACGGACACACGCGACGCTTTAACGCCACTCAGTATTTACTCGTAGTTGACCGATCAATTGTTGCGAGTCAAGTCACTACACCAGCTAACTTCCATAATAACCCCATATCAATTGTTCATACATACAATCATACATACATACATACATATGTACATATGTGAGTGCATCGAGAAGACGAGCCGCAGACTTTTGTTATTGTACTTGTATTCGATTGTTCATCTAATATGTACGATATAATGCATAAATTGCAACTTGGTAATTTGTGCAATTTTATGGCTAACAGCTTGCACAATCTTCCATTCGCTTAATGCGGGCAATAAGTTAGGCGTCACCACATTGCACTTCGATGCAGTGTTGTGCTGTGCTGCGCTGCGCTGCGTTGCATTCTCAATTGCTGGAAAATTGCGTCAATCTCACGTTTCGTTTTTTCGTTGAGTTATTTAGACTAATGTAGAGTCACACGTACAAACTTTGAGAACATAACTAGTAAAAAGGTATGTACTTATTTGCATGTGTAGAATTTAATAAAATAGCAATTAATAAAAATCAAATCATCGTCCAACAATCGTAACGCTTCGCACACGGAACACTTGCAAAACTTTAACGGATATGCACCAATATACAATGTAATACAAATTGAACAGTTATTGCTTACATTTACAGCAAACACGGCAATACAATTTGTCACTGCTACCGCTAAACATGAACACCAGCTATCGGTGGCATAACATGCTCGCCACTTCTCGCCTGCTTCCCCACCTCGCTGTACAACGAGTATATGCGCTTGCCGTCATTCATTCGCTCGCCAAGTGAACTTGACATTGACAGCAGCTCGCTTACGAATTCTGCCTCCTAATCGTTTGCGCACCGCAAAGTGTGTTGGTTTTGTATATATTGTTGTCGAATTTATTTACCCCTAAAATATCCAGACAACCAAGCGCCTGGGTTTTTACCTGAGCAAAGGGGCCTTGGAGATGTTCACAAGTTCTTAGATCCCTACTCTGCAGAAATAAAGATTCTGTGAGGAGTTTCAAAATAAAATCATGGAATATCTTTTAATTTCGCTTTTAAAAAAAAAATCCCGCATGAAAGCGTGTGAGTTTAAGAAAAAAATCACGCAATCTTGTGGGCCACAGCGCCCCATTGAATATACTGAAAGGACCAAGTGCAGAAGGACCTGTCTTCCTTTATGTGAGAGTAAAGTTTTTTTGGTCTCGACCCAAACCGACACCACACGGTTGGAGTGCCATAAAAGAAGAAGAAGAATCTTGTGGGTGGCCGATATTTTTACTTGCCTGGACGTGCATGGGCTAGATTTTTGTGTCGATCACTACGATTTCGAGCCAAATAAGAAGTATTTATACAAAATTTTATAAATAAAGGTAATTTTGAGCCAGGTTTTTGAAAGTCTTATTTCCGAGCCCCATCTGAAGAACTAAATTGCTTGTATCCCTATTTAATCCTACTTTGATAGCCTACGCCTGTGAGACTTAAGTATAATTTATTCAAAATTTTTCGCTGTCGCAAGTATTTTCTTTATGGTTCCTTTTAACATCCATAAAAAATTCGTGATATGGATGTTTTGAAAAATTGAAGAATTATCACATCATATATTAGGGGTTAAGTTCCAATTGAGGTTAAATCGTTTGTCAACAGTACCGCATGTAGATATTCATAGTTTTCTCAACAAGTGGCATTTTTCTATGCATGAAAATATGAAAAAAAGTTGAGAAAACGTTAGTTCTGAACTTGAACACTTATGTGGATCACCGGCCGGTTTCATTTTGCTTTTTTTTTGTTTATTGAACAAACATTATTTGCTTTTGGTTGTTCTTAATCTTTATATAAATAGTCTTGGCATTTAAAAACTCATTTTATTTTCCTTTTTTTATATTTTTTATAAGAAAAAATTTTAAAGAAAATTCAACTAAACTTTCAGTCCAAGGTTAATGATAAATTGCAAAATACTGTTGGATTTTGCATTTCTCCAGGGTCGGAAAGATTTTTTGAGGCGTTTGTTACGATACTAATGGAGACATTACAAAGTCAATGCTTTCAATCGTAAACTAACCGAAATATATTCTAACAAAGGCAGCAAAATATTCTTATAAAGTGTTTTATAAAATTTGTCCTAATGACCTTTAAGCGGCAAAAAATTATTTACATTCTTCGCTTAAAACTTTTTTAAAAGTTGGAACTAAAGCCTTCTGAGACTGTTTCTAAAATATAATTCGAAATCTCAGGTGGCAACTCACTTCAAATGTATTTGCAAGCAAAAACCCTAAGCCTCTTGACGTTCATGTTGTGTAAAATGAATGAAATTGAATTTAACTTTGTTAACAGTTGACACCCCGTTTTAAATTCCTCAAATGTTGTCTACATATTGAAAGTAGTGCTGCTTTAAAACTCTTTCGTTTGACATCCATATTTCAAATTGAACCTTTTCTGCACATTTTTCGTTTAATGTCTATATTGTGATACACCTTTTAATAACCTAATGCAAGTTAAATAAAATTTTGAAAATGCTTGCCACATTGTATATATTTTCAAAGCTATTTTGTGACAGCCTTTTTTTCCATAGGGCAACTCCGATTTCTTCGAATTTTTACCAATTGGTTTAAACTGAAAATTAACGAAACGTTTCTGCGGTAAGAAAAAGTTGTTTAAAACTATATTAAGAGAAATCAATTTTTTTAACTGATAAGTTTTAACTTTTCCAGTGTGAAGAAAGTTTTTTTACATATTGGAAAATATATGCATTTTTTGAAATTAAGTAATACTCGTATAAAAATTAAATTCATTTTTTTTGTTGTTGCGTAATAGTTTGCTTTCATATTCAAAAATATACATTGAATATGAAATAAATTAAAATTTTGAATAATCAATTATGTATATATGTAAGTACATAGCTCGCTTGCCGAATGAATTGATTTGATTACTTCACAACATTTTTACAAATAATGTCTCGCCAGGGTCCACCGTACAACAGCTCGTTGCGATTTCGTTTATTAACACGAATGTGCAGCAATTTTATTTTTAAACACAATACAAAAACCGCAAACGAAACCACCTTCACCTCTAATACCACCCTTGCAACACTTTTACTATCGGCTGTTTGAGAGAGCAGATATACCTACATACATATGTACATACATTTATACATACATACACACCCATATTTTCGTAATAGGTTTCTACATGTATGCACAAAGTAGTTTTGCTTTTTGATATTTGGCTGTTGACGTTTGTTGTTGCATTTTTATTTTACTTTGTTTTCATTCGGTTGCAATTGTAGCTCGGTCTGCATATTACATATTACCTGTATAGATTTCTTATTATGATTGGTGATTGGTTTATTTGTTATTGGTTGTAGGTACCTGTCATTAATTACGAGTACAATGTTAAACTGTGCTACCGAAAGGAAATTTTATATGACCGCTAACAAAGCGCTCCTGGGATTCTTGAAATTTTTTATAATAATTTACAATCGTCAACCTTAACAAAAATTCCTATATCTCTTTTGTTACTATATCAAACTTTTTAAGTAGGTGGAATACTAGGAGCTTTGCGGCCGGTTATTTTAAAAGCGCCTCGCGTCATTTAAACGATGTGTGTTTGACATCATCACGATTTTTAATCCTTTAGTCTTCTAATTATGGATTGGCGTTAGATTAAGAAAACTCATAATTGCATATTCAACATGTCGAACGAAAGAATGCCGTAATGAGCATATTCATAAAAAGTGCATTAATGTTTAGAATATTTACTTCTTCGTTTTTCTCAAAAAAAAAACAAAATCACAAAAGCCTGAACAAAATGATATACAAAATCTAACACTCACAGGCTGTGTACGATTTTTAGTCGAAGAACCTTTAGATAAAAGTCTGATATTTTTTTAAAACCTATTCGTAATTTTGAATTTTTAAAAATTGACTTCCGGAATAAAAACGGAATCCTCAACCTTATATGTGAGGTTTAATAAAGTTTTAAAATATCTGAATATTACTATGACGATTTTAAAAATAATTAACGGATGTTTTCTCCATTTCTTCATAATTTCTTATTAAAATGTAGTTCACAAATACAAGTATGTAAGATGAAGAAAATTTTTTAGAATTTGTAAAAAAATTTATAAACATTCGAAAAACCTTCATCAAAATTATAAAATATTTAATCAGAGCAATGAAGTGATTAAAAGCGTCGGTTGATTTTTAACAATTGTTTTCTTACCCTGTTGAGAAAGATTTAAAAGATTAGAAATGAATCGCAAGAACTTTGCTGCATAGTATTTCTAATACTCGCTCTTATGAGTATATTTATTTGCAGCTACGAATATGTAGGCGTTTCTGTGTAAAAATTGAACACTAAATAAGTTACAAAAAAAGAGGTTTATTTACTTCGTCGCGAAAGGTAAATAAAATACGGAAAGTTCTTTTCATGGCCTACAGAAAGACGTGGAATTGCTACAACAACATAAATATCTATACATTGGCTTCTAACATACATAAATACATACAATTCCTTCGAATGAAAGTAAATACGAGTACATTTTAGTGAGTTGTTTATTATTGAGAATATCTTTAATTTTGCTATGATTTAAAAGTTACTTAAGAATTGATTATGGCTCTAACGCACGTTAAGCCTTTAACAATCGAATTAATTAAAATAAACAAGCTCAGCGGAGGATAATAGCGGTATATGCATCTATGAAGAAAATCAAGTATATAAAAATGTAAATGGAAAAGGGATGAAAGATACGAGTGAAATACAAATCAAAAAACCAATTCTTATTCAAATTCGCATTCTTAATTTTACAGAGATTAAAAAATTCTATACAACCATTACTTTGTTTGAGTTGAATTTTACAATGGAAGAAGCGTCGAAACGGGAAACACGTTTCCTTGAGTTCCATAAGTTGCATCCTTATGGCGTTCATTGTGCATTATGTATAAATTTCTTTTCATTTAAACATTCTGCCTCCCCATATACCGAGCTATGCATGTATGTAGGTTAATGTATAGACCATATATTTCACCTGGTAACAGACATTTAGCCAGAGAAACGATGAGTCAGTGCACACCTCTATACTAAAGTATACTTAGCAAAATTTGGGATACGCTTCCAAATGATTCGATTGCAAAACGTATTGCTTAAGAATCAATATAAATATTTAATTTTTCGAAAGGCGGAGCAGAGCGACTTTTTCATTATTCATTCGTTTGTAAAATTGGCACAGCCAATAGCACCCCCATTTAAAGCGATGGCTTATTTTTTAATTTCTCGTTCTGTTCTATGGAAACTGCTTAAGGGTTGATAACCGTAAAGTAATAAATAAAAAAAGTAAAATAAAGAAAAATATTGTAACTCAAAGTGTATCATTCAAGGGTATCCCAAAGTTAGTCTAAAGCTGTCGATGATATTTCGGCACAAGTTTGGCGTTATCCTACCGATGATGCGTAGCATAGATCTCTGGGATGATTTCGGGAGACGATTCGAGCTGAAAAACGTTTCTCCAAGAAGTTTATTGTTCCATGAGCTCTGCGGCAGGTGACGCCATTCTGCTCAAACTACACATCGTCCACTTTCTAACAATATAGAGCCTCTAGTCTCAAAATATAGTCACGAAATGGTGACCAGGTGATTGGCAGGACACAAAAAATTGGGACAAACACAAAAACTAAAAACGTAAAATCAAGGAAAGACAATTTTCAGACTTGAGATTATACCAAATTATTGAATTCCGGCATTATGGTCGCGTATTTTTATTGGGACAGTCGAAATAAGTTAAGCTTAGCAAACGTCCTAAACTCATACATAAATTATTAAGCAACTAATGTGCGTACTTACCCTTAATTGCTTCAACAAGTCACTGTAACAAGTAGCTAAGCTTTCTTAAAATACTTAATATTGCGCTTTATTTTTCTTCAGAAACATTTGAGATATGAAAAATGCGACATTTTGAAAGCCTGGCCATCAAATTTATACTAACATTTTTTTTTTGCTTTTTGTTAATGAAGATAAATTTTATAAATAGTATATACATACATATGTACATAGCAAATCTGAAATTATATTTCCTTTTGAAGTTCAAATTTAATGCTGCTGCGTACATTTCGTTTCGATTGCAATCATCTGTTTACGGCGTGCTTCATAGCCCTATAATTAAAGTGTCTTATTATTTTTGGTTTTTGTTTTTGAACTAATTTCAATAAAACTGAAGTACACATGGCAAAGTCTGGAAACGAACAATTTTATTTCATATTTTATATAGTTTATTATATACATACATACGTAAAAGAAAAGAAGCTTTTGATATACACACATTTTCTATTTTGAATTAAATAAGCCAAAAATGGAAAGTAATAATATAAATTACAAAGGCAGACCCCAGCAAAGTTTGTAAGTATGTACATATGAGTACGTACTACGAATGTCAATCCCGGAATCCTGGTATTTTTTAACTCCCGAATATCTCGGGATTAGTCTATTGAAATCACGGGACTGTTGAAAACAATTAATTTATTAGAAATCTAAATTTTTAAAATTTTTATCATAAGTACTCGTATCTTGCTTTCAAGATCGAAACAAAGCATTATTTGTAACACTATTTGATAAAACAGCTCCGACAAGTCAAAGTTACTCTTGAAGTTTAATGTGCTCGCAACACACGCAACGACTTATTTAAATGTGGCATCGCTATAAATTTTATGCTGAGGAAATAAAAATTAAGAAATCTTCTTTGAGTAATCAATTTTTGAATAAACTCGTTTCAAGAATCAAACAACAGCGGACAAACCTGTCCGATGTGTAAACTTTTAAATTATCCAAATGCATATAATTTTAAATATGACTTTCTGAGGCTTCTAATTTTACTGCCGTTATACTCGTAAAGGAGCTGGAAAATATCCTCTTTGAGTAGAGTTCGAGCCTTACTATGAAAGCGATCTTATAAGAAGGTGGTTGAGGAGCATAAGATAGTAAGTCTCAAAGATAAATTTCATCAAGTTTTAACGAGCGAGTCTCCGACAATATAATACGAGTAAATAGCATACAATTTTGAATATTTGTAAATAAATGATGATTTATCAAGAACCAGAATGGGGCTGTTAATATTGATCTCAAAGTGAGTGATTAAAATAATTTTACTGTACATATGTATGTATGCATTTGCTGCTGTACCAAAAACGTACTCGTATATTTGTACTTGAAGAATAAATTTCTTTGTATGTTGGTCAATTTTAGGTTTTGGTGGGATTGAAAATACCAATAAATACGTACTACATGAATTGCAACAAAGTGTTCTTCTTTGTTATACTCGTAGTAATGTTATTTTGAATATGAATATAATAGGACGATTACAGAAGTGTTACATTTTTCGGACAAATTAAATATTATTAAATTCAAAATCCCGGAATTTTATTTTCAGATCTCGAAAATCCCGGGATCAATAAAATGCTAAAAATTGACATCTTTAGTGCATACATATTACCCGCTGCGAAAAATACTTATATTGAACAACTGAATTGACCACTTGGAGTTTGTTATATTCAAAGCAAAACTGTATTATAGGTGACGACGATGTGTTCGCAGTAAGTCCGCTTTCAGAAGCGTCATATTTTGCTTTTAATCGCATATGAAAAAGAGAAAATGAGAATGGAAAGGGGAAGGGTACCAATAAAGATAGAAAGGAGATAATTTTAAAATTTATTTAATCTCGTGTTCATTTGATATCTTTGTCTGGCATCCAATTCACAATATCGCATAGTTTCATGGAGGATTTTGTTGGTTTGTTTAAAGAAGATAGAAACAACACAACAGTTCACTCGGTGATGAAGAATAAATAAAACAAGTAAGAAAAGCTAAATTCGGGCGAAACCGATTTTTATATACCCTCGCGATATATTTTTGTAAGGTCGGTGACCATGATTTCATAAAATTCCCGCTTCTTTGTTTGAAATCGCAGCTAGTATTAAACTTTACTCAATTTGTTCCAATAAATACTGAAAAACGAAGTTTTTAGCATTTTAAAAATTTCCATTATATGGAAGTTAGGCGTGGTTATGGTCCGATTTCAAAAAATATTGACGGTGATAACAGCGATATAGAGGAAAATATATCCACCAAATTTTGTGACGATACCTAATACTGTTATTGAGATATACAGAAAATGTTTCATAAGTGGGCGTGGCAATGCCCATTTTTCAAAATTTCATAAATCCCTAATTTCTTAGTTCAAAATCGCTCCAAATACGAAATTTTATTCAAATTGTTTTAATAGATACCGAAAAATGAAGTTTTGCATTTTCCAAAACTTCCGTTACATGGAAGATGGGCGTGGTTATGAACCGATTTCAAAAATTTTCTACGGTAATAATAGCGATGCCAAGGAAAATATGTCCACCAAATTTTATGGCGATATTTAATACTTTTATTGAGATACAGAACATTTTTCATAAGTGGGCGAGGCAACGCGTATTTTTCAAAATTTTATAAATAACTTGCACTCCATTTGCATTTAATTTGAGAAATTCAGATTGGCGCCTCACCGGTAAAAGCTGCTTACTTTACTTACATACCTTTGTAAAGAATATTTATTGATCTTACAAAAATTAGCTTTTTGAAGTGCATATCGGTCCCTGACAGTAACAAAATATGTAACAGACAAAATTAACGATTTTGACTTTAGATATCGACAGTTTCTAGCTATACTCATCATGAGTGACATTTTTTCGTGTACTATTTTTGACAATCAAATACTTACCCTGTGAATCTGCCACCAACTTCAATTTTCTTTTAATGAGTAGGTAAGCAACCTTCAAAAATATCTGGTACATAGTAATTTGAGAATTAAATTCATAATTTCAACATACGAGTATAATTATTATTATTAAAATAACTAAAAGTTAATCGAAACATGTTTACGAAAGTGTAGCGTTTTTATTTAACTAAGCATAAAAAGGAAACTTACTCAGTATTGGTCCTTCAAACTATTCGGTGTGACCGAACATTGATAGAATTGAGCGAAATTCGGTTCTGCTTGGGCCCCATTGTAACTCTTCGTTCACATTCTTGAATTGTCAACACGCAAACATTTAAATACACAGTTTAATATTCTTTTGGACTAACATATATTTGATGCTTTACTGCGGAATGAATAGTTTTACATAAAATTAAGTACCACTTAAAGTAACAAAAACTCTCAACATGCAATTCGTCTTATCACAGTTTAATTTACATACACATTATATTAACTTATAGTTGATTTTTAAAGTATTTCTTTTCGTTTTTTAATGGAATGCAAAATGATTTCCCTTACTAACAAGCATAATTAGCAATGCGCTAAAACTCTACTGTAAATGTTTATACTAAAGGCAACTTTCACTTCCTAACTAAACTACAAAAACGCGCATTGGTTAACTAACACACGCACTTCCCCTTACAGTGATTGACTTATTTGACCATTACTTCCTGCATTTCCACTGGAGCCGCTTGATATCGCTGCGACTTAACGCCAGTGCGGAACTGATCTTCAATGGCGAGCAGCGTACGTCCACGCGTCTCCGGCAGCACCGTGTATACATAGATCGCCGCTAAAAATGCCATAATTCCGTAGCCCACAAAGCAGCACTCATTGCCCAGGGAGTTTTTCAGTGCGGGATATGTCTTAATGCAGATGAAGGCAAAGCACATGCCGACCGCCACCGTCAGCCCAGAAGCTGCACCACGCACCTTCTGCGGAAAGAGCTCGGATATCATGAAGAAGGGCAGCGTGTACATGCCGAAGGTGCTTAAGACGATGAAGGCGATAATAGCGATGACCGGCAAGTAAGGTATGCGCTGCAGCCATGAGTTCCAATTATGAGCGGCCAGCAGAAACATACAAACGCACATGCCGAGCGCCGAAACCATGCCCGAACGGCGGCGACCCCATCTCTCCAATATAGTGCCCAGCAATAAGGTAGTGATGACCCGACCGATACCAATTAATACGGCGCACATTAATGGATCTATGCTAACGCCAGCCTCTTGTGAGATTTGCACAGCGTAGACGACGACGACAAAGATGCCCGTCAGCTGCTGGAAGGCGAAGAGACCCATAAGAATTAGCAGCGGCTTGTAAACCTCTGGCAGGCGAATGCATTCCAGAAACGGCGTCTTCTTAACGCCCTCGCCTACTTGAATGGACTTCTGTAGCAAATTGTATTCCGCCAACACTTCGGGATGTGTAATTTCGCCTAGAAAGATTGGGGAAAGCGTGAAGAAAAAAAGGAAGGTATTTATTAATGTCTCAGAAAATGCGTAACTCCACTTTCGTTACTCACTTGACTTCTCCAAGCCTCGGAAATAATTGAGCGCCTTTTTCGCCTCTTCGTAACGTCCCTTAGACACCAACCAACTGGGTGACTCAGGCATTGGAATAACACAGAGCATTGATACGATTTGATAGCCACAACAAAGCATTGCTATCAATTGCCAGTCGTTGCGTATGAAATATCCAATTATATAGATTACCATTATGCCTGCTGCAATTGATACCGAGGTGCCAAGAATAAGTCGTCCCCGTATGCGCGGCAAACTGATTTCAGCGGAGTAGACACCTACCGGTGCGCTGGCAATGCCCATAGCAATACCTAGAAGAAGAAGGAGACATATTTTGACTCGTATGAATATAAGATTACTAAAAAGAAAATTAAATTAATCTCGTAGGATTAAAATAAGAATAATTTTATGATTACAATATCCAATCCGTCTTGGTGAAAATTATATTTATTACAAAGAGCAAAGTGTGAGATTGTGGATAATTTTTCAAAGGAAAATTGATTTTAACTGAAGAGATAACGAAGGAAGCAACGTCCCGTGTAGGGTACTCTCTGCTCAAATTAAGAAGCATCTTTGAAGGACAGTTAACCCGTTTGGCCCATCTCTTGTTAAACAACTGGGGCATTGAAATACTGCTACCACAAAATTTTTCGCTAGGCAGTGCGCTCATCCCAGTACAGTTGTATACTTGTCTTCAAGAGCATTTAGGACGCCAAATCAATTATTAACTATTTTCTATGGTATAATGGGAGATTCAGTGTGAGCAGGGCTGCCTGACTCTCCGATATAATATATATGTACTTAGAGGACATTTCACTTCCGAGGCATGATCTTTCGCAAAATTTATTCGCAGGACCTCTCTGCTTGGGAGGTGGTGGAATATCTTCCCAATGACATTGGTTTTTTGGGGGTAAGTCCAAAATAGCACACAGCTTAGCTGACAACCCGTCACAGGAAAGATTGTGCCTCGACTTTGAATTTTGAAACTGTTAATCAATAATTGGGTTTTCGCGTTCATCATCTCCTACAAGATGGCGCTTTTGCCACCACTAAGCAGAGTGCTGCAGAGAGATGTCATCGGATCTTGGCTACAAAAATAAAATGATCGGAATCGATATTAGATCTTCAAATCTTGCGCACATCGAGGACACTAGAATCAGTCTAGTTCGAAATCGTTATGATATCGTTTGATAAAGATAAAGATAATTAATGTACCGTTCATTAACCTAGCTAACGCCTATGGCTTGAACATTTTATTTCTAGTTTTACTTACCAATACAAAATCTCGAAATAAGTAACTGTAAGAAAACTACATCGTCACTACTCTCCACGGCTGAAGCCATCAGCGCCCACGAAACCAAAGCAATCAAATTCAGCACAATAAGAGTATTTTTGCGGCCCAATTTGTCCAGCAAAATACCAGAGAGCAGACCACCAAGTGGGCAGGAGAGTGTGTTGATTGAAGCTAAAAACATAAGAGTATATAACAGATAAGATCTCATTAAATTAAATTAATTCATCTCAACTTACCAAACCACGACGCCTGCGATTCGCTTAGGTAGACAGACTCATTGGGGTCAGTCAATTGACGCATTGTGACTGTGGGCATGCCCAAACCAATGCCAGCTGAGAGCAGTCCAATATTGCCAAGAATAACCATAAACCCTTGACGACGTACTGCACAACTTTGTTCACCAAGCGGTATTTGTTTTGCTGGCTTATTGAGGCCGGAAACAATTTGTAGCGTTTTTCCATTTTTCGTTGTCAACGACTGCAGTTCCTCTGCTTTGGCTGGGTTGAGTCCGCTCATGCTGGAAGATAAACAAATTGCATGATTAGAGATGTATGTATGTATGTATGTACATTGCACGGACACATGTGCATAATAAAACATGTACATACATATATAAACATATTTACATAGTAAAGATATCGACTTGGCATATAATAATTGCTTGAGTGCAAACAAAACTCTATAGTAAATTGAGACCTATTAAAAGTGAGATATTTCGTACAGTTGTGCATACGTTCACATTAAATTGTTGTTCGCTATCAGTCTTACTTTCAAGTATGAACATACGAGTGGTCCAAGGTTTTGCCATTCAAGTCTTATCTAAATGTCTATTTTGGCAAAAAGCATTTAGTTCGTAAAACCGAAATGCTTCTAATTGCATTAAAATAAATTATATAATTTTTATTATATTATAAAAATTTAGAATGTTTTAAATTCTAAAATGTTTGCACATCTAATTTAAGTCTAACAGATTGTAAGCGTAAAGTAGCTTAATTGAAATAATTTTTGTAGACGTTCCACAAATTTTTCATATTACGCAAGTTACATATATTATAGAAAACTGCGCAATCAATAGTAAACTTGCACTTTATTATACCGAAATTGCTATAGAATTTGTTTCCAAATATGACGAAAATCTGTTGATAATATTTGTTAATTTTGTATATACACACAAACTTTAGTTTATACAGAAATTGCTAGAGAAGAAAGTGTTTTTTAATTGAAAAAAAATTATTGAAAGCAAAAAACTGATCAAAACTTGCAAATATGTTTTTTAAAAAGTGTGCCGTATAATTCTGCTTTGCAACGCTGTTCATATCTGCCGAGTAGTTGGTGCAAAGTAAGTATGGTAACACTAGATGGCGCTGAAGTCGTGATAACTTAAAAATCAGCATGTTTGGTCTATTTAAAATCATATTTTTCAATTTGAATTTCGCAAGCGTTTTTAATCGACGATATTATTTCTTTGTCTATTCTAACAACTTTTTTCAATTGTATTGCTTTAAAATGTAAACAAAAAAATTATACTTATACATACATACTTATGTATTTATGTATGTATGTATGTGGAATTCTTTCTTTCTTTTGTGGGAAAAAATTGCTTTGAGTACATGAAAATAAATCTGATGAAATGATTTGAAATGAGATTTCACCCCAAAATAATAATAAAGAGAGTCACGTCAAAATTGGTCGAACAATAAATATTTTCAAAAATTTTTATCAAAACACAATTTGCGTTTTTTTGTGGACTGCTGATAAAAAATTTAAAACTTCTTAAATTTTTTTTTTTCGCACAATTTTGCGTTAATTAAAAACATATAAGTATATGTACAATATAACCCTAACTTACATTAGCACACTGGCTGCCAGGGCCTTCAGTGCTTCTTGCTTTGAATAAATAATGTTTTTATTATATTTGTATATTATTATATGTTTTCTGATATGTTAATACATTTTATAAAATTGTATACATATGTTGATCACATTGTCGTAGGTAACATTTTTTAATAATGTGGATGGTATCGTATTTCCAAATACGGTACTCCGTTTGGTTTTTAAGTTGGACAATCGTCTAGGATGTGTTGGGTTGTTAGGTGTCCTCCACAAAACTGGCAAACCGGAGGGGGAGAGCCGAGAAGGAGATAGTTATTTGGTTTTTGGAAAGGGAGGTTGGGAATAGGGATTTTCTACAATTAGGGTTTATGAGGGTGTACGGATGGTTTAATTGCGACCATTCGAGGTTTTTTAAGTGAGCGGAGTGTTTTTTTATGGTTTTGTGAATATCATTGGTGGATAACGTTTCGAAGGAGATGGAGGGGTGGGAATATGTATTTCTAGCTGCTGAATCTGCTTTTTCATTGATGCAGGGTGGAGATTCCATGGGCATTGCAAACTCGCATTTGGGCAAATAGCTGGTGGGGAATACCGAGGGAGTTACAGTTGGAAACGCAACGGCGGATAGCCGAACAGATTTTGAAAGGACATTTGTGTCGGGATCCGGTTTTAAAGGTTTTGCTACAAAAGATGTAATAATAACACTATATAGCGCAGTGTTTGGGAGAGCTTTTCTACCATTTCTTGTGAGCGGCTTTAGATTCTACCACAATTGCAGATACCTACAAATTTGTGCCGACTCCGAACGGCAGATGTATTTAATGAGACGATTTTTCAAGGCAGAAATACCTTCGGTGATTTGCCATTGCCTGCTGTGGGGTGACCGCTATTAGAAAACTTTTTCTATGATTACGATTTTGCTTGCCTTAACTAAGATTCGAACCTCGAACTCACCGGCATATCGAGTTATGACACGCACCGCTACCAACTCGACCACAGCGGAAGAACAATAATTTTAAAAAATAAACGATTAGTTTTAAACGCATTGAATGTTTGCGACTCTGTATATACTTTATCAATTAAGTGTTATTTTTTTATAAAGGCAGCCAAACCCGCCCATTGTCGTATTTTTTCCTGTTAGGTGCTTAGCTGCGCTTGTTCTTAAACGTTATCTAAAAGATCAAACTATGCTGTTTGGTGCAGCCCTTGAATGTTTACTTTCTTCTTATCTTGTTTACTTCAACACCGTCAAACATTGGTTGCAAAATTTACTACTTTAAAGTTTCTGATAAAAACTACTCTCAAGCGGATAATTACGTAAAATCGTAAGCGGGTGATATTGTCATACAACTTGTGTGATTTTTTGCTTGTATAGTGTATCGCCGGCAGTTCGAGTACTCGTATAGTACACTCAAATTGCATTCAAGAATTGAAGTTTTTTATGACAATATAAAATATATTTATTCTAACGGAGAGATTGGCTGGTATGTAAACAGTCATAATTCGAGGCAAGTAACTCTGAACTGAGTATAGTCATTGAGCTGAATCGCAGCAATGGGCTACACGCGCAAACTCACTTTCAAACAAATTTTTGGCCCAGCGCCCCCAGCTGTATTGTAATATATACTCGTAGTATAAAGGAGTCACAAAAGTTGAATTATGGGAAAGTTGACTAACGTTTGCATTCCAAACGTTTGCCGCTTTTAAGGTTTATTCAGTTTATGAGAAATATACCGGTGGTAAGTGCTTCCTTCGCAGATGGACCAATGGAGCCACAATCAACATTATGTCTGACAGCCAGGCAGCCCTTAGGACCCTACACTCCTTCAAGACGGAGTCGAAGCTGGTAGACTGCTGCAGAACGGCACTGGACTCACTAGGAGCCAACAACAGAGTCACTCTGTGGTGGGTTTCGGGTCATGGGGGCATGGATGGCAATGCACTGGCGGACTTTCTTGCAAAAAAAGGGGCCCAACAGAGCTTTTACGGCCCTCAACCGTTCTGCGGTCTCTCTAGAGGATTCACTGCAGAAATTATAAGCAAGTGGGAGGACTGAAGAATCGCAGCCCAATGCCACTCAGCAAAGGGGAACAGACAATCTAAAAGGTTCATAAGTCCATCCCGTGGAACCTCTGAAAAACTTTTTAACCTCAGCAGAGAGGGTCTTAGAACTCTTAGCGGGTACTTGACAGGTCACTGCAGGCTGAGATATCATCTTCATAAAATAGGACTCTCTACTTTGTGAATGCCCAAGAATAAGCGGACTCAGGCTTATACACCTGGGGGAGCGATTATTATCTGCATCCAGAATATGGACAACTACACCCTCTAAAGTGCTTAACTTCTTAAGTAGCCTAAGGATGGAGTAACACAACTTAAAGGGTTAGCACAATAAATCTTGCTAGGTCGCAGCGCTACTATGCCCTAATAATAATAATAATAATAATAATAAGTGCTAATATCCTGAAAAGCTGGATCTTCTGTTATGTAGTTTATGTAGTTCTGACCTTATCACCTCTCCTAGATAAAAAGACACACATGTGACTAATTTAAAATTTTCGCTGCTATAATTGCAATGCCAAACACAGTTCTTATCGCCACTCCAACAGATGTACATATTTTAAAAACTTTATTAGATAACTAATTATTTTAAATTAAAACTTGACTGTGAAAGAAATACCTTTTTCTATAATATGTACATATAGAATGTTTGCACATAATTCAATTGGCAAGATTTTTGATATTACAATTAGAAAGTAAGAAAGTAGCAGCTGCATAAATAAATATTTTATGATATGACGTATTATAACATTGTATGTACATATGTATGTAGGTATGTGTTTGTCCATTTAAATATGCAAGTATGCAAATTCATAAGAGAAAAGATTGTATAATAAGCAATTAATTTAAAATCAATCAGTGCTAATCAAAACGCTGAACGCCAGTGGAATGCGTGAGCGCTGATGTGAAACCAGTGGTCAATACTGCAGTGATGGGATCATTTTCAACATGTGCTTTTAATTGATTTCACAAGCATTGTGTACACTAGGTTGGTCGAAAAAAAGCCCAGGCAACCGTCAGAATTGAAGGAGATGGAAAAATTATATGCCACCCTAGTATAAAAATTTAACTATCTAAAGGCTTTGTTTTGCCCTTGCCATTACAAATGAGCCGGAAAATATCCTACTCTAGTAGAATATTAGCCTTACTATGAAAGCGATGTTAATAGAACTAAGGACGAGGTGCTTGAAGTGGATAAGACAGAAAGTCTCAAAGATAAATTGCATCAAGTTTGAACGAGCGAGTATCCAACAATGGAATGGCAGAGGGTTTGGTAAACGAAATGAATAGTTTTTGTAATGGTGGCGAAAAGGGCTACTTCCTACAGAATCCATTTAACTTTTTGTCGACAATCCAACCAACAAGTGTTGAGTCTGAGCGGCGATTCACCACTGCTTATTTTAAATACAACAAATTTAGGTCCAGATTGGAGGATAACACACTTGAGGCTTTTATTTCTTTAAGATTGCATTTTGATCAAAATAAGGAATAATTCGACCTCGCTCAAATTGGAATGGGTGATGTATTTAATTTTTTCTTCATGTATTTCTTTTTTTACTGAATGTTAATTCAATAATATTTAATACTGTTCTCAAACAGTGATTAAAAAAAGTTTTACTTTATGTAGGTGCATTTGCTTCTGTACCAAATATGTATATTTGTACTTGAAGTATAAATTATTTTATGTTTGTCAAATTTGACGTTCATATCTTTTTTTATTTTTGAAAATACCAATAAATACATTCATGAATTACAACAAACCGTTATTTGTTCTTTTAATGTTATTTTGCATAATTCTATAATACAACTATTACAGACGTGTTAAATTTGTTTACAAATTAAAATTTACCAATCGAAAATTCGTGAAATTCGGGATGCCGTGATTGTCCCGGGATTTTGTTTTCAGATCTCGAAAATCCCGGTATCAATAAAATGCCCAAAAAATTTACATCCCTATTACATATGTACGGATGCAGACTGTAAGACTTTTTAAATGTCATTATACTTACAATTTACAAGTGATTTTTTTCCACTCGTCGATACAAATATGAAACAATGTTGATATCGATAGCATTTACAACCTGAATCGGATATGAATATTTAAAGCTACTATAATAATCTCAGATATGCGGTAAATACCTCCGAAAATGTAATACGTTTTATTTTTTCCAATAAATTTCCAAAACTGTTAAAATGTTATCAAATTTGATTTCATATTTTTTTTAAACTGTTTATATAAATATAAGATGACTCAAAAAGAATAAATGCCTCTTATTGTATAAGGAATTTAATAAGCTACTTAACGGAAAATTTTCAGCCACAAATAAAAACACGATACTGGACAAAATAATTACAACGAAAGGGTATTTTTTTAATGACTATCCCGCAATTTTTTCAATATCAAAATGCTCCAGATTTTTGCAAATAATTTGCATTTTACTATACTAAACTTTAGTATGCTACGAAACTGCATACTACGAAAAATAAATAAGTTTTTCTATAAATTTCTAAAAAATTTTGTATAAAGTTTGAAACTTGGGTTTATGTGGGTTTTGTTATAGAATGCACCGAATATATTTTTTTGTAATATTAGAGAATAAATAAAACAAAACATACATAAATAGTCAAAACTAATCAATATATGAGTCAGGTTTGATTCTGATATAACGTGGGAGCTACATATTTCTGGATAAGTTGTACAAAATATTTAGTTTGTCAATTCTTCACGTTTGGAAAGTCTAGACTAACTGGACCTTTAGATGGACTTGCCTTCTAAATAAAGTATGTAAACAGTAACAGTATATCAATGAAATGCTCACAAATATTTGAGTGAATTTACCGCATTATGATCAACAAAGCACGCCGTGATAGGTAAATTTATGAGGGTGTCCGGCTCAAAGGTATCTAAAAAAATTCTTAAAATCATATACATATAAACTTTTGCTTATATCTGCAAATTAAAGTAGATTTTAACAATAACGTAAAACTAAAAAACAAAAAAAAAAATGGACTCGCAATACAACTACATTTATCAGTTATGTACATATGTATTGTGTGTTATCAGTTATAAAATAAAGTTATGGTAAGCTACGTTTATAGAGGTCAAGTTGATTGCTTCGTATATGAATGTATGTTTGTAAATATATTGCGCATTAGACTAAATAAGCGCTATTATTATACACATAAGTATGTATGTATGTACATATTTATTTAGTTAATTGGTTAGTTGGCACTTTGTTAAATATATTAAAACAGATTTGCACTGATACCGTAGACCCTGGCCTGCGCATACGGGATGGGGATTTAAGGAACAATTTCACTGATTCTTGATAAAACGCGATTCGTAGAGCGCCACGCCTGATTCGCATAAAATACATATTAAATAAATCGGATAGTCAGGAAATAATCAATACTTGTAGGCATCTTGGAAACCATAAAAAAAAAATTTGCTGCTTCTAAGAGGAACTCCGAAAGACTGCTAGAACTTCATAATGGGCAACATGACTTTCTCCTATGCGCTTTACTTGAAATATTTCCGTGGACTTTTTTGTTGAATTTAATTTTGTTTAATAACCATTTTGTAATATTTTACTTGGCTTCCCTATTAAGTCTAAATTAAGCTCCCTTTCTTCTAAATGTGTTTATTGTTTTTTTAAATATTTCCGAAATGGGGCTCTACATACTTAAAATTACTAATCTACTTAAAATAATTTCTTTCTCTTTTTTCTATATTCTTGACACATTTTATGAAAGCTTGTCCTGTCTTTCCGGCATTCACTTGTAGTATTACTTCGGTACTCCTACTTGGCAATCTGATTTTTAGTTTGGTTCAATATGACTTTATGTCTCAATTAATAGTAAGTCCTATCCAAATTCAATCATACCTTGGTATAGTATCACTTAGCTAAATCTATGTGCTTACGGATATGTATGTATGTATGTACAGGCTTGTGCATATCAACATTCATATCAACAGCATTCAAATTGATATATGTAAGTAGTTTGCTACTTATACTTATTTACATATTTATTTTTAAGAACTTTCAGTTAAAATTAAGTTCATTCACCAATTTAAATCATACAAATCATAGCTTTAAACTTTGTAGAAAATTAAAAAAAAATTAAATTTCTACTTTTTTCTAAGAAGTGTTAAACTTTTTTTTGAGTTTGCAGTTGTATGTCCCATTTAATTTTAGTATAACTTTATGGAAGTTTCCAAGTGGCTAGGAATTGCGACTTTCTTCCATGCTGTTCCATGTTGAAGAATGAACTGAATTTTAACTGAAATTTCTTAAAAATAAATAAATATAGACAAAAACGAGTAAAAATTATATAAATGAAAAAAAATATATGATAAACAAGCTTTTTTTTTGGAAGGCGTAATAAAATATATTTTACTAAATGATTGATATCAGCAATTAAATCTAGCGTTGGCTCAACTCTTTACTATCATTCTTATCGACCTTTTTGGCATTACAACTTTGCTGGCGTCCAAAAAAGTAAAAATATATTAACAAGCTTACTTATACATACATATTTATTGATTTATTAGTGCAAATAAGTATGTATGTACGTATGTTTAAAAACTATAACACTAATTTAAAATCAGCAAATAAACGAGATCACCAATTCGAATTTCCTGGACATAATTCGAAAAATCACAAATCTAATTTCTATCATTTCTATAGGGTCAAATTTGATAACCTGAGCATTGCACAAATTTATTTAGCTAATACAAAGTAAGAGCAGGAGTACAATAACAAAAGCGGTGAAAAAGTGAAGGGTTTCTGGGGTCGCGGGCGAATTAAAAAATTTAATAGATTTTTATGTGGGCAAATAAAAACAAAAATTAAATTTCATTTCAAATGAAATATACACACTGCATTCTCTTACAAAAACCACATAAACCAAAGTTTCAAACCTTATAAAAAATCTGAATTAATTTAACAAAATTCGAAAAGATTTCGATATAAAACTGAATTCAAAAATGGGTTAGTACTGTACACAATACACTTTTGGAAAAATTAATATTGTTTATATTGGTTTCTTTGCTGATGTATAATTTACATATTATCATAAATACATTATATGTAAATAGTAAGTTCTTCATTTCCAACATTTCCACTTACATTGTGTAAGTTTCGGTTTCCTTTTCCAAGTGTATAAAATAATGCAATCAATTACTTCGATGGCATACAAACGAGTTACTGCAATTGAAGAAACCACATATACGAACAAACAAATAAATGCTAAGCCGTCAGCAATAATACCACTTGCTTTGTTCAAGTGTAGTAGGTAGGTACGGACGCCTTCAGATCAGTGGAATTGACGAATGAAAACAAAATTTAAAAAACTCGTTTCTTGTTAAAAAAATAACTAAAAATTGTACAGTAAATGACGCGCGGCACACAGTTGTTCAAGCACACCTTTCAAGTTTAAGTTTGATACACAAGCTCAGTGAACTCTGACGCTTCGTTGGCCGATCGCGCAGCTTAAGCGAGCTTAAGCGATTGAATCAGCGAAATATTCGTTTAAAGTCAAACCGTCCGATTTGAAGCAGTTACGCCAGCCGACTAAACCACAAATGTCGCATAGCTAAGCACTATAGCGACTGGGCATTGAAAACGAAAACGCTTCAGTGAGCTAACCAGTCATTTACCATTGCGAGATGATGGGCGCGCTCAACTCACCCAAAATCTTTGGCTGTCATTCAATTGAGCTTATCAAACGCATGTATTTGCCCATAGAAAATCTATTTAACAAAGATGACGCCTTTAAATGTTCCAAACGATCTCGCTACTCACCAAAATATGTACATATACTACGAGTAGGCGAGCACGCTCTTACTTACTGACAAATCGAATAGGTATTAGTTGAAGTACTCGTAGTTGGCATTTGCTCGATCGCAAATCGATTGTGGGAAAGGAATAATAATAAATAATATAAAAGACCCAAAGTAAAACTGCAACGTAATCAGCTATTATACTCGTAGTTATCAGCCGCCGAGGAGAGTGTTTACGGATCGCTTAGCAGTCGTCGATCACAGTTTTTGCGAACTTTGCTAATACTTATGCGCGTTTGTCAGTTTGTCCTGTTCATTCGTATTTGCGGCACGGCCGACCAACCCGTACAATCATTGCTAAAGTCCAACTTGTCTTATCAAAATTCTTATAAGTAGTTTTTGGCAACCAAGCAGAAAGGCGTGGTTGACTACAGTGATTGTGTCTTGTCGCCGGTGATTGTCCATTCGCGTGCCAACAGTGATTGGATTAAGTTGAATGTTGTCTCAGTGTTTACAGTGAAATGCCCTGCAGGAAATGCTCAATGTCAGATTAGATCGAAATGACCTTAGAAGTATTTCAAACTGTTGCAGGCCACAATGTACTCGTATGATGTGGAGTTGGGCTCTTAGACGAGAGAGCAAATGGAATGGAAAAAGAAATACGATCAACAAGGCTTTACGGTTAAATCCAATTATCTGCTTGAGGGTAAGAAAATTCTTAGGTGGGTAAAATCCAGAACAAAATGCGGAGAACGATTGACCTTCAGTCAGGCCCGACGAGAGGGGGAGGGGGTCGGTGGTGATTCCCTCGGGCCCGGAGTTTTCAAACGGATTTTCGTTTTGTCATAATTTTACAGAAATGTTTTTTTTTTATTTTAATTTTGTACGGAAAAAAAATTTACCTAGCGGAACTCAAGAACTCAATCTGTGAATTTTGTTGTCTTTACAAACTGTTTGTAAGAGTCTCTTAATGAAAATTTAGATAAATCGAGTAAAAAACTTGAACCGCATTAAATCAAACATAACGAAGTCATAGTGGCCCGTCCAACTGAATGTATGAACTTCTGTAAACGAGGGCGGCTCGGTTTCGAATATTTTGTGTGCTACATACAACTGTCGCGACGAACCGTATTAAATCAATTTTTACGGGGAGGGGGGAGGCCGCGAAATAATCCCCGGGTTTGGATTGTCTCTTGGCAGCCCTGCCTTCAGTCTTTTTTGGACAACCCAAAACATGAATGATCCCTTGCCAGGATGTCAGAACTTTTGCGGGATACCGGATACAGATAACTAAAGAAATATGTAAGTATCAGCCATGAAAATACTTTTCATAAATAGCATCTGTTTAACGGAGTTCGCATCGACATAAACTGTAGAAGAAGTTTCCATTTCTTAGTTCATCTCGACACACGGATATCTCAAACGATCTGAGATAAGTAGGTTTAATGGCGAAAACTACGATTTGTTTAGTAAATTTTGAACTCAACTAGTTGTATACTATTGAAAAATTAAAGTCTGTTAGGGCTAGTGCCACACTTCTTAAAAGGAAAACTGATGAAATAATAGCGAAGAATAGATTTAATGGTATAAACAATTGCAGTCCTCGTAAGGGTATTTCATTAAAAATTATAAATTCAGTCTTTTAAATTTAACAGAGTAATTGCTGATTGAATAAATGGTGGCTATTTCAGAAAGCTTGTTTTCATATGAATTGACCACTTTGACGTTATGCGCACTTTTGGACCCCATAAACTTGTTCAGCGCACTAAAACACATTGACTGCCACTTTCCTATATATAAAACAACTAACGCAAATATTTTTCCCTTTGGTACAAATTTTAGTTTAATTATCGAATAAACTTTTTCAAACGATATTGCAAAAAATCCGATGCCTTCGACCAAACAGAATTGGGATGCAAGACGATAGGTAACGCACGCAGTGTCATTAGGATAAACTTAGTTTTAAGAGTCAAACTTCGCTTAAGAGTAATTTTAATTATTGAAATGATTGAATGAACGCGGTTTATGTACATATGTATGTACATCAGTGTGCAATTTAAATAAAATCCGTGGTATGCAAATCAAAAATTCAGTTCTTAAAATCAAGAAAGTTTCAACTTGAATGGAGAAAAAACCGGGCATATTAAATTTTAAAAGTTAATTTATCTATGAAATAATATGTGTGAAAATATGCTAAGTGCTGAATATTTATTTCGTCATTGTTTTTTGATTCATATTGGCTCAAGTTCTGTGTATATATGTATAGGCTTTCTTATATGTACATAACATACAAAAAAAACACGATTAATCGCTCTCAATCACAAATATTTCCAAGTGGTTATTAAGACACTATTAATATGCGGAACATTTGATAATAAATACATTCATTCATTCATACTTAACTACATTTATACATACATATATGTATGCATACTCATGTACATATCTCTATAATTGCTACTACCAAGAGATAATTTCTAAAACAAGTATGACGTCACTTGCACCACCGATCCACCAACTGTAACAACACTTTATTATCATACATGCACGAGTTTATGCATTCGTCGTCATACATATCTATTGTATGATTAAATTTATTAATGTATATTATTAATTTTAGTCTACATAAGATAACAGTATCAGATATTTATTATCGCACTTCATTAGAAACTGGCGAATGCTCGTAACAGCAAATGATAAACTTAAGCGGAGCAATAAATACGAGTTCTCTAAATTAATTGTTTCAGCGTATCATAATTATGTATGTAAACAATGCCTTTGTCGGTGGAATATATTTGAATTAATATTGTAAAAGATGACGGTTACGCTGGTAGATATACTAGTACACGTGTAATTATATCTATAAGAATGTTCAATATTAAAAAAAAATGTTTTGCGAGCGTTGTAGTAGACGAGTGTTCTTGTAGATAACTCGATTTTCGAATATAAAAGAGACAAAGTAGAAGATGGTGTCTGCGGTAGTGGTCGCACCAAAATATAATATAATAGCTTGATGACAAGTTTTTTTTACGAAATTTTTAAACTTTTAGCCAATTAGAAATTTTCTCAAACGGAAAAATTGTTTAATAAACAATTCGTTATTCTTCTTTACAGTACGGTCAATTTAGACATGCAAATAGTGATCAAATAACAAAAATTCCGACAGAGCTAAATTTTGGTAGAGACCTTGGCTTCACCATTCGAAATAAAGTGTCAAAAGTGTTTATTAAAAAAGTACTCCAGACCAAAGTTGTAGATCTTGAAATTTTTGTTATTTCCATTGTCTAAATTGACCGGATTATTAAAGCAACATAAAAGGAAAAAAGTTTCCTTTAAGAAACATGGAAAATTCGTACACTTTGAGGAAGCTTTAAAAATTTGTTTGATATGAAAATAAAATCATTAAAATATAATCAATTTTCTAACAAATACCGTATAAAACAAAGTTTTAAGCCTTGTAAAAAATAATACATTTACTCAAAATTTGAAACTTAAAAAAAAAAACAAGTAAAAAATCAATTTTAATAAAATGCAAGTTTCAAGCAGCTACAAATTTCCGTTGATTTTTGACATTATTTTTACTGGCCGTTTTTTATTTAAACCACACTAATGTACGCACATTAATACGAGTTTGTGCTCACTTACTATATATATTATATAAACGGCAACACATGCAATAACACGGTGCTACAGTGGTTTTGCTTTTTTGAAGTGACTTTGTTAAAAATTTTTAATTACTCAAAAACACAAAAAATCAGTTTTCAAACGATAAAAAAATATGTTTAGGGTCTAGAAAATTTTTCGAACCCGGTTTTGTATTGCACTCGACCAGACCAACAACATCCGCTATGTGACTTCAATTTTTTTTTTTTTAGCACGGTGTAATAATAAACCATAAGTAATTAAAAGTTCCCTTTGACGTACGCGTGTTGCCCTTGATTTAAATATGATCAATATATTTTTTGCGCCAATGATAAAATGACTAGAATTTAAAAAATATACAAAGTGTTTGTATGCAGATCAGTTGGCAATTACAAGTATGTACATACACACATACATATATATTTACCAGCATCCGCAAAGAGACATATGCTTGTATGTATATACGAGTAAGTATTTATGTTAATTGATAAACTTGTAGAAGAGTACCATATACATACATATGTACATATCTGTACAATTGAATTCCTTTGTAAAGTATTTATAAGGCAAGAGATAAATAACACTTCCTTCCGCACACACTAGTGCATGCATACATATATGTACATACATATGTATGTATACATATATATGTACATATATATTTGTTATAATTAGAGATGTCTGATTGCTCCAAATATTGAGCAGAAAATATTTTACTCCGCTTTTTCATATAAACAATTTTTTTTAATATTTGGTCATATAGAAAAAATTGCGAAAAAGAATAAAAAAAAAATTGCTTTAAATTAACGATAACTTAAAGCTTTTTGAATCTTGGAACTTAAGCATTTTAAAACTACTCGAAATTTTTTTGCAGGAGATCCATTTATTAAAAAATGAGCATATATATATTTAAGTATTTACATACATACTCGTAGCAGAAACATGCGGAGATATCATCGTACAAATTATTATATATGTATGTACACATTTTAAGAAACCAAGGGCTGATAAGCGAACACGCTACTTGTTGAGCTACGCCAAATAAACTAGTGTGATCAGACATCTTCCATTTGCAGCAGCTTTAATTTCTGCCGATAAACTATCTTTCACATTGCGAGTTAAATAACAGTCGGGAATGAAAAAAAACTTTAAAACAAGTTTTTTTTTCAGTTTAGGCCAGGACTGATATGAAGAAAGAATATATTTAAATCCTTCTAACATCCTAATTTCAATTGAAAGCCATCTACAACACATATGGGCGATCTCATTTTAACGCAGTTTATTAAAACAAAACTTTTTTTTAATTTGTTTTTATTTTGCGAAAAATCCGTGCCTTAAAATGCCCACCCGAATCCAGAATTTGGGGAAGTAAACAAATTTATTACATACATATGTACATATGTATGTATGTACATACATATTCGTTATATTTTGATACATATTAAAAAGCCTCTATTTTACATGATTATAACAAAAAATAATTTTTAATATTGTATTAAACAGCGAATAAATCCATACTTCAGTTTTTAAAATAATCTGTTAATAACCGCTGAGCTTTCTCTTTCTGCATGTCGTTTTATAAATCTCGGTAGCAATCCATAGCTTTTTTAAAATCTCGACGAAATTTAGCTTTACTTTAATAATTCTGAAATATTGCTTCCTATATGAAACTATGAAAGAACTAAAAACGCAGGTTTACTACGTTAAAATTTCGGTTCTCTATTTATTTTAATAGAATTACGTTTCGAATTAATACTGGAAAATCTTAAAAGGTTGATAATGAATGCAAAAGTGCATCACTGACAATAATGTAGTTTCGCAACCAGTTTAAATTCAATAAAAATATAATAAAAATATTAGCAAAATATCAATTTGCACGATCGTGGTGTCGCCGTTTAACAAAAAGATATTATAAATCACTATAATGTATTGGACGTTTAAATGTATGTATGTACATATTGCACTCGTTATTAAATACAAGCAATATTATAAATAAGGTAGTTTGAAAGCAAGCGATTTTATCTTATGAAAATCGTAAAAACATACTAGCATAAGCTAATGAGAAATTGACAAGTTAACTGAAAAACTTTTACTAAATGTGTTCTTAAGTTAAATAAATGTCTGGCTATATGAATGCCGGTTTGAAAAATTAGCATGAACAAATTAATTAATTTATAAAATTTTAAATTAATCATGTAATGTAGCTTTTTAATATATTATTTATGCATACTCGTACAAATAATTCTAAAATTCTTTGATATATGCAAGATACGCCAAGAAACGCAGGTTTTAAACTTTACCAGAGCGTTATTATACTAAACACATTTTTAAAAAAAGTAAATATACATACATACGTTTGTATTTATATATGTACATATGTATGTACTTATATTTCAGAAATTAAAAAAAGTTCTAGAGTATGCAGCTTAGTAGTATATTCAATTTTAGAAAATGAGGTGCAATTTTCAATTTGCTACATACAAACATACATAGATAGCCACTGCTTATTTTTGAGATTAGTTTGCTTTATTTGCTTGAATGCAACGGTTGAAAAAAAAATTATTGTTATATGCGAAAAAACCCAATACCCTCGAAAAAAAAATTGTTCAAAAACAAAGATATTTTTTAGTGACCTGGACCCCTGCCGTTTATATCTGACGCCAGTGAAAAAGTTAAAACCACAGCTTTGCTATATTAAATAAATTTTGTGCATGAATTCGGTTTGAAAAAGAGTTTTTATTTATATTTATACGTACATATGTACATATGTACATAAATAAATATGTGTTTCTATTAAAAAACGAATGAGAATCATTTGGTGCAGTGACAATATACAAAACTTTGAAATAACTGCCCAAAAGTATCTTCAGACGCCTAAAATCATGCAAGCTTTTTAACATCCACTTCTCTTTGTGGCGACATTCGTTGACAAAAAGCAGAGAACGTATATTTGTTTTACGTTCTCTGACACCATCAGCTGTTCGGCACAGTTTTCAATCAGCACGAGTGACCGACAGTGAAGTGTGTTTGTTAAATTAAAAATTAGCAAATATTGTGAGTGAAAATAAACAGATTGAAAGTGTAGTAATAATTCCAAATTCTTATATTACGGTTATAAAGTGAGTGTTAACGAATGTTGGTAAAATTATGCGCTTAATTTTGAACAAATCCTTCCGGCATTTCCACTCTTTGCTCTCTAACAGGGTGAATACCTTGGGGTGCATGCATGTTAGCTACAAATTTTCAGCTTGGTGCCGATTATGCTTAAAAGAGATTTGATGAATTTGAGTTGTATGACTAGTTGCGCATTCCCCTCAGCCAAACAAAAAATTACCACCACAAACCACAATCCGTTAGAAGAGTAGACACAGAAATCTCCATGAGCGGTGAAGAAAAGACTTGAGGCGAGCCAGAGAGGTCAAGAAAAAAGCTTTTGCTTATATCGTTTTGTTTACAATGCTCACTTTTCTTCGTTTTATTGCTTTCAGAATATAAACAAAAGTTGATAGGTTTGTATGTTAGTAGGTACATTATTAAAAAAGCGTAAAGCAATGTTTTGGTATCGATAACGTAAGCTAGGAGATAATTTACCTTGCGTTGCATTCTCTCTAATATTCCACTCAATCATTCAGTATTAACGCTCACCCCCTTTCTCTACATCGTTACGGGTCATGTGTCGGTGGTGCGAAAGGTTTGGGCCAAAATAATGTCGGCGCACAGTATCGAAATCCGCCGAAGAAATCCATACCTACATACTACATAAAGTTGTTACTCAAATCCTCTTTTAATCAATTGCCAACAAAGTTCAGAACAGCGAAAGGATCATCAAATCACTAGCTGGCAGCATTAGGGGTAAAGACAAAGACATTTTCTTGAAAACATCTATGTACAACTATTAGGCGGCCATTTTTAAATTACCCGAACGGACTCTACCGTGAAACACGAAATAAATGCCCGATCGGCGAAAACACCCCTTGAAATGGCTATATAAATGGCCTTTATTGGCCACATTTACATTATACTCAATATTAAACATCCTTCCAATTGATATTATGGGGAAGCAAATCGGAAGGTCACAGGGTCTGCTCTTGCTGAGCAGAGTAAGTATGTCCTTAGCTACAGGTCACATACTGATCGGAAGGCATGCGGAGAGACTGGGTACCCCGTTTAATGACTTCTGCAAGAGCTGCAGTAATGAGGAAGAGCCCGAAACCATAAGGCATTTTCTCTGCGAATGTCCCGCACTATGAAGGATAAGAGTCTTAGGATCTGCGTTCTTCAACGACCTAAGCGACCTGGCCAGTGTAGAGGCTTGCAGGATTTTAAAATATGCAGAAGATTCACGATGGTTCGAGTAAGGCGATCTTTGATCCAGGTGGTACCACAATGGGCCTATCAATAGTCTAGATGTGTCAGTGTGAACGCTGACAGCCACTTCAACCTAACCTAACCTAGTACATACAAAGACTGCCCATTGGCAAGGGTAGGTTGGTATTGTATTTGAATAATTTTTGGTTGAAATTGTTTAGGTTCTCAAATGCTTCTCAATTCACCATCATAACATTCGATATCGTCCTTTAATAAACGTTAATGTTTGCTGGGAGCATTTCATCTTACATTCGCTCTCAAATGGCGATGTGAAACGATGGTAAATAAGGAGTACGAATGAGATTGGAGTTGCGCTCTCGTGGATACGAATATATGAGGGAGAAAGTTTCTACACTGTGATACTGGATAAATGAATACGACATGGCTTTGACTCTCGACTACAGCGAAAACAACTGAGTTGATGTAGAACTGGGAACGTGAACGTATGTATACACGCAACGACGTGACAAACGATATTGCAGTTTTGAATCACCGAGCAATATAAAAATAAATAAATAATCAATATCATAACAAACATGTTATAAATCATGAAATATAGGAATGTATAAAGCAAATGAATTTGTGGTTGAGTGTACTTAAAGTGAACTGGGAGTTGAATGCGATATGCGAAAGGATGCTAGAACCTGGTGCGCTTATAAAATTTATGTATGTATGTACATACGACACTTATGTACTTATATGAAAACATAAAAAGTGTCGCAAGAAGAGGCCATACATTTGGAAAAGTGAAAAAAAAAAAAACAAATAAGAAAATTATTAAAAAGATACCAAATACAAAACAACGAGCGCCTACAAAAGAGCTCAAGTCGACGAAAAAAAAACTAAGAAAAACATTTAAATTAAATTCCGGAAGAAGCATAAAGTGTACTTGCGACTCGTAAAAAGCGAAAATTGTGGATAACTGTGAAGAGAGCACAAAAGAGTTTGAAAAGGTGAAAAGGGAGTGTAATAAAAATGTTGTGCACACAAAATTTTGCTTGAATAAGTAAGGTGCCTTTCCGGATTTAAGACAATTGCACACACCCACACACTCAAGCACTGTTGTAGCATGTTTATTAAAGCAACTGGGAAGTACGAAATAATTTGAAATACGCTTCCGTAGGCATTTGGCAAATCAACTGGCTGCTGGAAACTACAGTTTATTGGCTCATTTAAAAAAACGCCTACAAGCAGCTGCGACAGACGAGACAGCCGAGACAGTCGTGCAAAGTAGGCATTGACTTGGCGTGGCAGCAAACCTTGCGGCTTGTGTGCGTACGTGATGCTAATTCGCAAATGCACGTACATACTTAGATACAAGTGCAATATTTAGTTGCCAAGTAAATCTTATCACTGCCTTCTTCTTGTGAATAGGTATTTAATCTGAAATTGCAGCGGTGCTTGTCGAAATCGTTTAAATTCTTATTCTGCTAATAAGTAGCGGCTACGTATGAAGTACTCACATCCATGTGGCTACAAATCCGGAATGATTTACTCTCTGAATTTAAGAAAAAGCCGCCGTTATACAGCACAGCGTGAAAGGAGCTGTGAAACGATGGGCACATATGTATGTACATAGAAATGTATTAGTACTAAAGTGGTGTGTACATATGAACATACACAATTTTATTCGAAATTAAATTTTCATGTTATATAAACTATTTTTGATGATTTTTGTTTTAATGTACATATAATAAAAATATAGTTTATTCCATAAAATAAATTACAAAAATCAATGATTCAATTTTTGTACATACAAAATTTCCAAAAATTAAATAAACATAATATAGTTGCCACCAAAATTTCAACATTTT
Organism: Philophylla caesio; assembly: GCA_963971545.1. Lineage (NCBI taxonomy): Eukaryota > Metazoa > Arthropoda > Insecta > Diptera > Tephritidae > Philophylla > Philophylla caesio. The sequence continues at coordinate 92,838,229 of OZ020606.1, read as the reverse complement.
TAAATCACCATTTAACAAAAAAAAAAAAAAATCGAGCTTAACAGAGTACATTTTTTTTAGAAGGCTAAATTATACCGTTAATTTTTGAGAATTATTTTCGCCGAGTGTGTTGATTATTTTCGGCCCTAGAACGCATGTGCATAATCTATTTTTTAAGGAAAAAAGGTTAAAAAAATCAATGGTACTTCTGAGCCCCTTAAAAGTTACACTTTGATAAACCAAATTGATCTGGATACAAAACTGCACTGTTGTATGTGCATACTTACTCCTTAAAAACCTGATTAAAGAGTTTAAAATTTTAAAATTAAATTTTGAAAGTTGAAGATTTTGGTAAATTCTTTACACAATTGTACATACAGTTTGACTAATTGGGTTTTTTTTTCAATAATTTAAAGCTTTATTAAAAATGTACTATGTACTATGGTGGTATTTAAAAGCCATATTCACAAAATTCATTTTGCTGCCGTAGCTCCAGCAATTTCAATTTTTTAAAAAGTCTTATCTTCCAAAATACTTAAATTAACTGTACATGCATATGAACAACAACTATGAAGTCAGTTTTCTTTTTTAATTCTTAAATTTAATATATGTATATAACATAACCTAAATTTTTAAGGGATTCAAATCTTTGCATCACTAATAGTCGGTATAACTTGCTCCGCTTAAGCGTTGTTAACTGCCATTTCGAACTTGAATGTAATCGAAACTTCGCGTCAGTATTTGGCTGTTTATGATCATAAATTTGAAAAAATTAATACGGATTTTCTAACTATACCTACTCCATATTTTGGGTACAATTTTTGTAGAAATATTTGTTTTCAGACAATTGTCATGCAGTTTGAATTTGAACCAGATCGCATAATCGCAATACAGTTTTTTTAAATTTCTCGACCCGAACGCTATAAATCTATTAGATTTAATCTAATTAAATTAATTTGCTTATTTGCAGAAGTTATTATTTTTACGTATGTATGTAGTTACTTTACAATATAAATTTGACAATATAGACATGTGGATTTTTAGAAGAAATAAAACACATATAGTTTAATGCCATGGCCAAGAATTTGGCTTTATTATAAAGATAAGGTTTGCCATTATGTTTTAAAAATTATTTCGGTCAAGTGACCGCCGCGGCTGGCTCAAATAAATTCCATTTTCGACCACTTTTTGCAGCAATTGGGACCGCATGTCAGCAATAACACGCCGAATATTCTCTTCCAAGGCGTCTTGAAATGGCAAACTAAACTGAGTATAAATCAAGTAACAGCTGTCAAAAAGACCAATCCTAACGCTTGGTTATATGTGAAATGAAAAGTAAATGACAAGAAGTGTATGAATGTTCAATTATTTTTGATTGGAATAATTTTTAAAATATTCTTTGATGTTTGTAGAAGCCATTTATGACATTTCCAGCTCGATTTTAGCGCAACCTAGCAAGTTTCCTAAAAATTTGACTTAAACTTATCCTTTTGCTATGAGACACTTCCAACCGACAAAAACGGCTATCCATGTACATACGAGCATATACAGTGGCTCACAGCTTATTTCATGCAGCGTAAATTAAACAGCTTAGATTACAATTATGTGAAAAATATTCGTAATCAAAAAAAAAAATTATGTAAATATTTAGTCAAATGCTTTTTAAACATAGGAAGCTGAGCAGCACTCGCAAAAATGCAGTGTCACACACGCTAAGGGATGAAATGCATATATGTAGATACATATGTACATATATGTACATATATGATTTTGTTATTTCGCTATTAAATTACAAATAATTTGGTTGTAATTATCCTCAGTTTTCTTGTGATACGGTAATACTCATTACCGTTACTATGGCAATAACAGTAAAGATACGTTCACGAATAAATAGTGATAAAACTATTTATCGACGGTTTTATTAAAAATTTTGTTATACTCGTGTATTAACTGCATTATAATTCGAGAAAGTGAACTTTCTTAAACATGTATTTACACCTTGTAATCAAATTGGGACTGAAAAAAAACTTTGTAAAATAAATGGAAGTTGATTTTTAAAAGAAAAATTCCCCAAAACAAGTGATACAAAGATAAAAGAGAGTTTTTTTGTAGGACCTTAAACCTGGGAGTTCTTTTATGAACCGATATTCTATGAAAAAATTAGCGATACTTAAATCGATTCGAAAAAAAATTACTCGAATTCGTATTTATGTATTTGCTATCATATACAAAAAAAATTTGAATTCGATGCATTTATTTTCGAATCGAGTTATATAGTAGCCATTAGGGAAATCTATAAGACTGACAGCTACAGAAAGTTGGGTAGCGAGCTATGCCATTCTAAATTAATTTCTTAAACTCATATCTGGACTTTTTTCCTGAAAACGGAGCAGCTGTGAGGGATGAGCACGGAGAAAGGTTCCATTAGGACATTTCAAAGTTGGAAAAGCGTTACTTAATATGCAGGTAGATTACTGCTGGATAATCGAAGGGGCTAACCAGGAAAAAATGTTGCTAGAGAATATAACAGCCTAACTTCATATTCTTATTTTTTCATATTTTTAGATGGTAGTTCTTTTTGAAAAAAAAATTAAAAAAATTTATATGTAGATATGTATGTACATATGTTTATACGAGTATATTCATGGCTAACTAATTTTTTAAAATGTTTTTTTTTAACTAACTATTTAACAGTGTAATATATATTTCTTGCTAGTTTTTTCTAAAATTAAATAGTTAACAATTGAACATCAGTGTCACCGCCATTTTGCAAAATTCTGCATTCCACATATTTAATTTTTTTGAGTTATACCACGCATGGAATTGTAACGAATCACCGTATGCGATTACTAAAGCATTGAGTATTTTAAATTTTCGAAAAATATGTTGGATGTGCATACAATATTCATACATACATACATACATGTTGTCTATAGGTCTCTATCGTGATTCCCTGCAAGCAAGTTAGCCTAAATAAGCCGACGTAATAAGTAAAGCCTTAAAAAACCAGGTGGTAATATCTTTTTGACCACGAGTGTAAAGTTATATAAATTCTTTATGAGGTGATTTTACTTTCTTTCCCAATTCGTCGCTGCTGTATAAAGAGCAAGTGACTGCACTGCAGCAGAATTATACAAACAGAAGTACACACACACACACACACACAACACCATACACCGGTGTTGCAAAGCAAATTTCACCAAAGCCAAAAAGTAAAAAAAAAAAAAAAAAAGTCAGCAAAAAAGTTTGTGTCCAACGCAAGTGCTATTTAAATCGTTGACGCCGCTTTGAACTTCAATCCATCGGCGGCGCAAAGCCAGCAAGCATCATTCAGCGGCAGTTGCGAATCAGTCGTCTGCCGGTGCAAGTGCGCATAACCGAAGAGTGGCAAAAAAAAAAATATTTATCATTAAATTATTTATTTAATTGCATTTCACTGATAGCTTTCAAGGCGAACTGTTTCCACTGAACTGGCGATATTGATTGTTGCACGCCGATTGCATGGCGAACTGCGGCAACGAAAGGTTAATAAAAAATTTAAAACTAATAATTGTAATAACAAATAGTGCGTGTGGTCAAAAGTAAACGAAACATTTAATATTCATATACGGCGGGCTAAACCACAAAGGGGTACAATACATACATTCATACATACATATGTACATATAAACATTCCTCCGAACGTTTTATACTCACCGCCCACAACTATCTCCAATCCCATCCATTTACTCTACTTGTCAGACCACGTTTCGTTCTGTGGCTCACCTATGAATGTATGAGCGCGTGCAACCAAACAACCTGAGCATCTACAACAACAAATAATAATAAACATAAGCAACACAGCACTTTAGCAACAGTCGCAGTCGACCGCATCCGTCGCTTTGTGCAGCAGCGTCTGACATCATCCGCCGCATCGTACACATCGTCGTCTCAAGATGACCACAGATTTGCTGTTCCCGAAAATTTCGGATTGCTCATACGTTTCGTGTTACTGGTGAGTACAAACACAATTTTATATTAACATACGCATACATATGTATGTACATACATGTACAGCAGGAATATATTAAAATACTATAAAACAAAAAGAATACAAACAAACCACAAGGGAATGAATAAATTTAGGTATATGTATGTATGTGTGTAGTTTGTCTAGTGAAATTATTACTCTGCGAAATTGCATTTTTCGCATATTTACATACATACATACATACACCAACAACAACAACAACATGCAAACATAAAAATGTGAGCTTGAGTTTTCGTACACTCCATTTGTTGCATACTTCACGGCGTTTAGTCGACTTCCACCACCAAAGTCATACATTTTATTTGAGCTGAGCTATTTATTTGCATTTATTTTGTATCTGCTTTAATTTTTATCCGCCTGTGCTCAGCTGCTGTTTCTGCTTCTGCTGTTGCCGCACTCGAGGCGATTCTGCGCGTCTCAAATAGTTTATTGTATGCTGCTGCTGCTGTACGTACACACACACACACATGCATACTAACATTTACATACGTACAAACAATCATACAAAGTTTTGTCCGAAACAGCAGTGAATACTTATTTACATACATACATATGTATATGCAGCGTTGCAAATGCTGACGGCAAAAATAATGAAAATGCCAAATTTTTACTACTTTTTACTACTTTTTTTATTTTATCTGATTTTTATTAAAAAAATAAATTTCATACCCTAACCAAAACCATATGAACGCTAGTCGCATGCTTTTTACAACAAATTTATAATATCCAACAAAATTTTACAAAAATTTCGAAAATTTTTTTAAACAAATTTTTTAATTTTTTTCGAGTATACTATTTGGTTGCCTAATCAGCTTAAATTTCAATTCAGTTTATATGATTTTAAATTAAGAAAAACTAATTTTCGCCATAAGTGTAGCTACATACACACATACATAGTATGCATGCACATATACATACATATATATATAAATATTTGTATATGGTAGTAGCTGCTAGTTAGGTGGCAGCGTTTGTACTGCTTTTTCGTTGACTGCGTATTCAAATTTACTTCGCTCATTACTCAACACGCTTGGAATTGGGTCAAACGGTCATGCTCATGCTTTGGGGGAAGAAATTGTGATTTTGCATTTTTTGTTTTGTCTATGAAATGCTTCACATACTCTTATGTTTACATTTTTTTTGTATTGGTAATGGGACATTTCGTTGCAAATGTGATCAACGGAAATTATTTCGATAACATCAAAAATATTTCTAACAATTACCATTTTTATAAAACATGGCAGATGATTACAAAAATATAATATAATATAATTGTTTTTCAACATAACATACCTTTTTGTTAATTTTCTTTACAAAAAGTATGAAACATTCCCAAGCAAAATACCCCAGAACAACTGCCTCCACTTCAACATCAGTGTACATTATTTGAATTTAGAAAATAAATAATAGTCGCTTAAGATCGTTAAGTTTAAATCGATGGTTCGACTAAGGGGATCTTTGAACCGCGTGGTACCACAATTGGCCTGAATAATGGCCTAGGAGTGCTGGTGTCAACGCTGGCAGCCACTTCAACTTAACCTAACCTAACTTAGCCTAACCTAAGGTTAAATCGGGGATATATGTGTGTGCAGAAGGTCTAGCTTCAGTAAACCACATTTCGTAACGAATAACACAAGTCTGCAAAAAAAAATAATTGAGAGCTGTTTTGGTTTTTTTGTGTAATTCTCATGTTTTTGGGTATGCTGAATCCAAAAATAACTTTAATTTTGTCATAGTACTTTACGTTTTCTGACAATGTAGATGTCTATGTTAAACAAGTTATCATCTTAAAATAAAATATAAAATATTAAACAAAATTTTTAAATTTATAATTGCGTAACAAAACTAATTTATTTATTTAAAATACATTAATTAGTAAGCATTAAACACATTTCTTTTTCTCAGCGAGACTTCTTTTGGTACATTTTCGCTTGTGGTAAGCATCGGGAAGGTCTCTTTAAAGCGGCCAACATCATCTTCCCCGGTATCTTTTTTCCATCTCCTTAATATCTTGGTGAAATCGTTCACCTTGCTCTTCACTCACGTCTCCTAAATTTTCTGGAAAGTAGTCGAGGTGGGAATGAAGAAAATATACTTTTAAACTCATCAATCAACCTAAAACTTGAAATGCTTTTAATATTCTTTTGACGATTTGTTTGTAGTTAGGATCTTTGTTATTGCCTAAACATTTCTTTATGACCTCTTTAAAGGCAATCCACCCTTCTCTTTGAGGATCCGTCATACACCCATATTGATGTCCGAGCGTCATGCCCAAGATTTTGATTTCACCGCACACTTGCCAACCGTGGTCTTTATATTTTAATTTGCAAAGAATCAATTCCAAGTTCTTGTAGGTGTCCTTGAGTTGTACGGAATGACCGACAGGAATGTAAGTATAGAAACCGCCGTTGTGAAGCACAACTGCTTTAAGGCTTCTTTTTGAAGAATCTATGAAAATACGTCACTCTGCTGGGTCGTATGAGATCTTAAATGTTTCCATTAAACCTTCAATATTGGTACAATAAACCAACTCGTCCTGTTGAACAAAGTAGGAAGTAAACTGCTTCTCACGATATCTAAACCAGGAGGAAGACACTCCCGTCAAAAGTAAGTTCCTGAGTGAGAAAGTGAGTTTAAAAACAGTAATCAAAATAAAATTATACCTATTATTAATGCCTACAAGTTAGCCCAAAAAAAAACCTTTTTTATAATAAAATTTTGCGTTTCGTAAAATAACCTTACGTTCTGGAATTTTTTGAGTATTTTCTAGTTTTTAGAACACCTAAATACATAGAAATCAGTTGGAAATATCCAGACAGCATTTTTGTTGCAGACCCGTGTAATTATTTTATACGTTTGTTAGTACCTTAGCAGTCGAATTCAGTAAAAATCATCTCATAAGACAACAACATTTCGTGTAAAAGTTTTCATCCACATTTTGCTTTCTATTAATCACCCGTTTACGACCATTAAAATAAATCAATAAAAAAAACTGGTATTCCAAAAAATGATATATATATATTTTACTGAGATTATGTCACCTTTGCTGCTTACTTAAATTATCATTTGGCAAAATAAAAATTTACTCCGTAATAAGTAATAATGTTACTCATACGCCCAAGTACACCTTAACAGAGGTATGCCGCACTCTCCAATTCTCGTTTTTGCTTCAGCTAGATAGTGCTTTAGCTTTATCCAAAACTTGCGTTTATCATAAAATATTTTATTGTAAAATAGGTGGAAAATATTAATTAAAAACTCGCTAACTCCACAAAAATCATTGTGTAAAAATTATAAAACCAACTTTAGCTCACGTTCTTTCTGTGAAATACTTCGGCACAGCAATTTGTGTCAGCGTGTTTGGTTTTGCTAGAAAAATGTTGGTTAGAGTTTGTCATTACTTTCGACAAATTGCACAACGTGCTATCCGAAAAGTTGATGAAATATTTTCAACAACTATTCAGCGTGATATAGCCGAAACGCACCCTGCTGCTGAGGGCAGTGCGGTGTACAACCACATAGGAGCGGTGAGTGGTTGAGAGCGAGTGAGGAAAGTAGTGAAATTTTAGTTATTGCAACTTAAGACGACAGCGATTAATGTCCGGAAGAAATAACTAAATTCGAGTGTCAACAACATAAATTTTGTGTTTGTGAAACATTGTTACCGCCCTTCACACCGCCGGAAGATGACAAATGCTCTTAAATTAGAAAATAGTGCCAGATAAAAAAATTAAAAATAAAAAAAAAATTAAAAGGAAGTGTCAATTAGATTTACGCACGCAGGGAGTAAGAAATAAGAGAATTGCTAGGGAAAGTACATATACATACATACGCACATTTATATTCAAATGTCAAGGCGAAAGCGCAGCTGTGTCGACTTCAGCGGCAGCGTGCGAGTATCCGTTACAAATATACTCATGAATGGGAGAGCATAAATACTTCATCCGTGGCAGATAATAGCTTTCAGCTTGAAGTGTTGTGAATTTATGCGCTGAATTGTAGATAATAAATTGTGACTTAACTGAAATTTGACGGCCGATTATTTAGGTTTGTTGTAGTACATTAAAGTGCGAAGTACAAAGTGTAAAGAAATTTAAAATAGCAGAGACAAAGGGATATACCGATATAATTAAATATATTTGCTTGTATTTTCAATCTGCAGTTGTACAAATAAAACCAAATGCATTTCAGTTATCGGATTCTACATAAATCTCATGCATTTCCGTTTTTAGTTTAGTGATTTTTGTGTGTGACATTACTCGCAAATTGAATTGCATAACTTGTTCGAATGTGGGTATTCTATGTGTACGACATGTTTTTTTTTTTTTAGTATACCAGTGGCAAGCTGCTAAATCCATAGTTTCAAATTTTACTGGAGAGGTCAAAATAATATTAAAAAATGGAATGAGCAATATTTCCATTTAATGCCAACAAATACGAGTTTGGTTTTCAACTTTTAAAAAATAGTCAATTGACCTGCGATTCGCTCACTTTATTTATGATCGCATGATTTTTAAATATATTTTTCTTAATTTAGCTTGGGCGGTCGGAATAACGTGTCAAAGTGTCAGAATTGGAGCAATTCGCTGCATTTTGTTTCCTTGTAAAGCTCGCACAGCTCTTCATGGCTGCTGTATTGGCCAACGCAAAGTCGTAGAGGTCCATAAATCTTTCGAATAAAATTTCTTTCGAACACTCCAAGAGCCCTCTCATCGGATGCTTTCATCATTCATGATTCTACGCCATACAATATAAAAGATGTTGCCTGATTGATTTGGTATTGCAACTCGAGTTATCTTCTCAAACATCAGGTTAGAAAAATCGCACATTAGAGGATGACACTGTCTGAAAGCTTCTATTAAACTGCGCGTAGATAACCATCTAAATTTTTACGCAGCATTTCGTGTCGCTCAACATAATTTTGCATAGCCGTGTAGTTTTGTGGGGATACCAATTCCTGTTGATTTTTTTACAATGTTTGTTACTGACACTCTTTCACAATTTTTTTTTTATATGTAACGCATGTCCAAAAATTGCATACTCAACATAATTCAAAAAATACCTTTCTCAAATATATTACATTGTAATATAATAAAAAATATTCGGTCAATTAAAAACCGCCCTAATGTTATAAGATGCTTAAGTAAATAAAGTAAATAAAAGTTAAAAAAAAATAAAATTTTCTTCGTCGTTTACGGACGTGTTTCACTTAGCTCTGTGTATTTTTTTAATATTTTGCTGTGAAAGTACTAGCTTTTCTAAAGCCACACAATAGTTTTGATTAGACTACGTGTTGAGATAGAGACTCATTTAATTGAACATAAACAAAATTTTGTATTTAATTGTGTTGCGGACACAAGCCAAAGTTCAATGTGTTAAATGCAAGGAGTTTTTTCATCAGGCTTGTGTTGGTGTTTTTCCTTCTGACATTGAGTTTTTGAGGAGCTCATATCAAAAGCACTTTTGCCAAAACAGTGCATCTGCTCACCGAAATCCTCCACCCGCAGCACTATTAGCACTGCCGAATCGAACCTCTTATCAGCAGCTCTTGTCGGAAATAGTGCTAACATATCGGTGCAACAAAACTGACTACGATGTCTGCCGAACAGCAAAGTCTAATAGCAACATAAAATAGCCAGCAAGGTTTTCTATTACCAATTTTGTACAAAATATCTACCCTTCAGTCTGAATACTCGCCCGCTATTTCGATGATAACTGCTCTGTAAACTGACAAAAAGTGAAGAAATGCTTTGAAAAATAAAAACAATGCGTCGCCCGCTATTCGACGAACTTGTCTCGGCATTTTCTCAGCTTAGAGAGGAAGTGCAAGAACTTCGCATTTGCCCACACAACAACGGAATAAGTACGAAAGAGAAATCTAAAGAAAAAACAATCTTTCCCTCATCTACTGCTAGTAGGTCAGCGGCTGTTGTCACTGCTATAGTACAACAACAAGCAAAAGCCTGCTCCAATACTATAAATAAAACCGATCAGTCATCAAAACCAATATCAACGTCGAATGTGCCAGGCACTAAAACTGCGCCTCCAAAATCCATCACTTTTCTTCGATAGCAGCTTTGACATCTCTTTTTCGTCTTAGGTCTCTACGACAGCGGCTTCTAATGCGTCTGTCATAAAACAGGCACCCCAGTGGGAAATGGCTACCGGAACTAGGCAGAAGAAATTAAAAAAACTACCCATTGTCAACAATGAAATGCAAGTTGTTTCATTATACAAATGGCTACATCTGTCCTTATTCTTGCCCAGCGTTAAAGCAACGAACATCCTCTCCTATACTACGAAGCATGTTGGTCTTGACTCTAAGACTTTGGTAATTTAAAATTGGGTGTACCGGAACGGAATGTTTGTGTGATTCCATGCTTAGCGCAGGCATATGGCCTAAAAATTCGTCCAAGCATAATTATTCCCGTTCGTAATAATTCGCAGTGATGAGTTCACATATGGACTACGATATTTTTATTCTCATGGAGACATGGCTAAACCGTAGCATCTTTGACAATGCATTTTTTGATGCCAACACATATTATGTATTTCTCAAGAACCGCGGTGTCATGAAAACTGGCCTCTCTAGAGGTGGAGGCGATTTAATTGGAGTTCAATGCAAGGACTGCTCATCGCTTGTGAAACTGAAGAATAAATATACACTCCTGGATCAGCGGTGTGTTACCGTGAATCGTGTTTCAAGTCTATTGCTTTGTACTTCCTACATATATTTCTCCATCAAGTAGTGTTACACTGTTGAAAATGTCATGCACCGCTTGTTCTTAATTTATAATTTTACAAGTTTAATGTGATTTGCCCTTGCAATAAAATTGCTTGCTGATTTTAGTATAGTTAATGCAGAGCCCTGTGAAGTTGACACCACCTTATGCGAATTTTAGAAAATAATATATATCGTTCGTTTGTCCACCGTTTGTCCACGTTTGTCCAGCAAAAATTTTCGTTTGTCCACCCATAGTTTAAAAGTTATTTAAAAAAAAAAAATTTTTTTGTGAAGTTGGCACCACCTTATTCGAATTTAAAAAAAAAACATATATCGTTCGTTTGTCCATCGTTTGTCCACGTTTGTCCAGCAAAAATTTTCGTTTGTCCACCCTTTGTTTAAAAGTTATGTATAAAACAAAATTTTTTTTGTGAAGTTGGCACCACCTTATTCGAATTTTAGAAAAAAATATATATCGTTCGTTTGTCCACCGTTTGTCCACGTTTGTCCAGAAAAAATTTTCGTTTGTCCACCCTTTGATCAAAAGTTATTTAAAAAACAAATTTTTATGAAAAAAACCCAAAAGTGAAAAATTAAACTTTTTTCAAGCTAAATCGTTTGTCCATCGTTTGTCCACGTTTGTCCAGCAAAAATTTTCGTTTGTCCACCCTTTGTTCAAAAGTTATTTAAAAAACAAATTTTTATGGAAAAAGCATAATGTTAAAAATTACGGCGTTTTTGAACTAAATCGTTTGTCCAACGTTTGTCCATGTTTGTCCACTAAAAGTTTTCGTTTGTCCAGCAAAAATTTTCGTTTGTCCACCCTTTGTTCAAAAGTTATTTAAAAAACAAATTTTTATGAAAAAAACCCAAAAGTGAAAAATAAACTTTTTTCAAGCTAAATCGTTTGTCCATCGTTTGTCCACGTTTGTCCAGCAAAAATTTTCGTTTGTCCACCCTTTGTTCAAAAGTTATTTAAAAAACAAATTTTTATGAAAAAAACCCAAAAGTGAAAAATTAAACTTTTTTCAAGCTAAATCGTTAGTCCATCGTTTGTCCACGTTTGTCCAGCAAAAATTTTCGTTTGTCCACCCTTTGATCAAAAGTTATTTAAAAAACAAATTTTTATGGAAAAAGCGTAATGTTAAAAATTACGGCGTTTTTGAACTAAATCGTTTGTCCAACGTTTGTCCATGTTTGTCCACTAAAAGTTTTCGTTTGTCCAGCAACAATTTTCGTTTGTCCACCCTCTGTTCAAAAGTTATTTAAAAAACAAATTTTTATGAAAAAAACCCAAAAGTGAAAAATTAAACTTTTTCCAAGCTAAATCGTTTGTCCATCGTTTGTCCACGTTTGTCCAGCAAAAATTTTCGTTTGTCCACCCTTTGTTCAAAAGTTATTTAAAAAACAAATTTTTATGAAAAAAACCCAAAAGTGAAAAATAAACTTTTTTCAAGCTAAATCGTTTGTCCATCGTTTGTCCACGTTTGTCCAGCAAAAATTTTCGTTTGTCCACCCTTTGATCAAAAGTTATTTAAAAAACAAATTTTTATGAAAAAAACCTAAAAGTGAAAAATTAAACTTTTTTCAAGCTAAATCGTTTGTCCATCGTTTGTCCACGTTTGTCCAGCAAAAATTTTCGTTTGTCCACCCTTTGTTTAAAAGTTATGTATAAAACAAAATTTTTTTTGTGAAGTTGGCACCACCTTATTCGAATTTTAGAAAAAAATATATATATCGTTCGTTTGTCCACCGTTTGTCCACGTTTGTCCAGCAAAAATTTTCGTTTGTCCACCCTCTGTTCAAAAGTTATTTAAAAAACAAATTTTTATGAAAAAAACCCAAAAGTGAAAAATTAAACTTTTTTCAAGCTAAATCGTTTGTCCATCGTTTGTCCACGTTTGTCCAGCAAAAATTTTCGTTTGTCCACCCTTTGATCAAAAGTTATTTAAAAAACAAATTTTTATGGAAAAAGCATAATGTTAAAAATTACGGCGTTTTTGAACTAAATCGTTTGTCCAACGTTTGTCCATGTTTGTCCACTAAAAGTTTTCGTTTGTCCAGCAAAAATTTTCGTTTGTCCGCCCTTTGTTCAAAAGTTATTTAAAAAACAAATTTTTATGAAAAAAACCCAAAAGTGAAAAATTAAACTTTTTTCAAGCTAAATCGTTTGTCCATCGTTTGTCCACGTTTGTCCAGCAAAAATTTTCGTTTGTCCACCCTTTGTTCAAAAGTTATTTAAAAAACAAATTTTTATGAAAAAAACCTAAAAGTGAAAAATTAAACTTTTTTCAAGCTTAATCGTTTGTCCATCGTTTGTCCACGTTTGTCCAGCAAAAATTTTCGTTTGTCCACCCTTTGTTCAAAAGTTATTTAAAAAACAAATTTTTATGAAAAAAAACCCAAAAGTGAAAAATTAAACTTTTTTCAAGCTAAATCGTTTGTCCATCGTTTGTCCACGTTTGTCCAGCAAAAATTTTCGTTTGTCCACCCTTTGTTCAAAAGTTATTTAAAAAACAAATTTTTATGAAAAAAAACCCAAAAGTGAAAAATTAAACTTTTTTCAAGCTAAATCGTTTGTCCATCGTTTGTCCACGTTTGTCCAGCAAAAATTTTCGTTTGTCCACCCTTTGTTCAAAAGTTATTTAAAAAACAAATTTTTATGAAAAAAACCCAAAAGTGAAAAATTAAACTTTTTTCAAGCTAAATCGTTTGTCCATCGTTTGTCCACGTTTGTCCAGCAAAAATTTTCGTTTGTCCACCCTTTGTTTAAAAGTTATGTATAAAACAAAATTTTTTTTGTGAAGTTGGCACCACCTTATTCGAATTTTAGAAAAAAATATATATCGTTCGTTTGTCCACCGTTTGTCCACGTTTGTCCAGAAAAAATTTTCGTTTGTCCACCCTTTGTTCCAAAGTTATTTAAAAAACAAATTTTTATGAAAAAAACCCAAAAGTGAAAAATTAAACTTTTTTCAAGCTAAATCGTTTGTCCATCGTTTGTCCACGTTTGTCCAGCAAAAATTTTCGTTTGTCCACCCTTTGATCAAAAGTTATTTAAAAAACAAATTTTTATGGAAAAAGCATAATGTTAAAAATTACGGCGTTTTTGAACTAAATCGTTTGTCCAACGTTTGTCCATGTTTGTCCACTAAAAGTTTTCGTTTGTCCAGCAAAAATTTTCGTTTGTCCGCCCTTTGTTCAAAAGTTATTTAAAAAACAAATTTTTATGAAAAAAACCCAAAAGTGAAAAATTAAACTTTTTTCAAGCTAAATCGTTTGTCCATCGTTTGTCCACGTTTGTCCAGCAAAAATTTTCGTTTGTCCACCCTTTGTTCAAAAGTTATTTAAAAAACAAATTTTTATGAAAAAAACCTAAAAGTGAAAAATTAAACTTTTTTCAAGCTTAATCGTTTGTCCATCGTTTGTCCACGTTTGTCCAGCAAAAATTTTCGTTTGTCCACCCTTTGTTCAAAAGTTATTTAAAAAACAAATTTTTATGAAAAAAAACCCAAAAGTGAAAAATTAAACTTTTTTCAAGCTAAATCGTTTGTCCACGTTTGTCCAGCAAAAATTTTCGTTTGTCCACCCTTTGTTCAAAAGTTATTTAAAAAACAAATTTTTATGAAAAAAAACCCAAAAGTGAAAAATTAAACTTTTTTCAAGCTAAATCGTTTGTCCATCGTTTGTCCACGTTTGTCCAGCAAAAATTTTCGTTTGTCCACCCTTTGTTCAAAAGTTATTTAAAAAACAAATTTTTATGAAAAAAACCCAAAAGTGAAAAATTAAACTTTTTTCAAGCTAAATCGTTTGTCCATCGTTTGTCCACGTTTGTCCAGCAAAAATTTTCGTTTGTCCACCCTTTGTTCAAAAGTTATTTAAAAAATAAATTTTTATGAAAAAAACCCAAAAGTGAAAAATTAAACTTTTTTCAAGCTAAATCGTTTGTCCATCGTTTGTCCACGTTTGTCCAGAAAAAATTTTCGTTTGTCCACCCATTGTTCAAAAGTTATTTAAAAAACAAATTTTTATGAAAAAAACCTAAAAGTGAAAAATTAAACTTTTTTCAAGCTAAATCGTTTGTCCATCGTTTGTCCACGTTTGTCCAGCAAAAATTTTCGTTTGTCCACCCATAGTTTAAAAGTTATTTAAAAAAAAAAAATTTTTTTGTGAAGTTGGCACCACCTTATTCGAATTTAAAAAAAAAAATATGTATCGTTCGTTTGTCCATCGTTTGTCCACGTTTGTCCAGCAAAAATTTTCGTTTGTCCACCCTTTGTTTAAAAGTTATGTATAAAACAAAATTTTTTTTGTGAAGTTGGCACCACCTTATTCGAATTTTAGAAAAAAATATATATCGTTCGTTTGTCCACCGTTTGTCCACGTTTGTCCAGCAAAAATTTTCGTTTGTCCACCCTCTGTTCAAAAGTTATTTAAAAAACAAATTTTTATGAAAAAAACCCAAAAGTGAAAAATTAAACTTTTTTCAAGCTAAATCGTTTGTCCATCGTTTGTCCACGTTTGTCCAGCAAAAATTTTCGTTTGTCCACCCTTTGATCAAAAGTTATTTAAAAAACAAATTTTTATGGAAAAAGCATAATGTTAAAAATTACGGCGTTTTTGAACTAAATCGTTTGTCCAACGTTTGTCCATGTTTGTCCACTAAAAGTTTTCGTTTGTCCAGCAAAAATTTTCGTTTGTCCGCCCTTTGTTCAAAAGTTATTTAAAAAACAAATTTTTATGAAAAAAACCCAAAAGTGAAAAATTAAACTTTTTTCAAGCTAAATCGTTTGTCCATCGTTTGTCCACGTTTGTCCAGCAAAAATTTTCGTTTGTCCACCCATTGTTCAAAAGTTATTTAAAAAACAATTTTTTATGAAAAAAACCTAAAAGTGAAAAATTAAACTTTTTTCAAGCTTAATCGTTTGTCCATCGTTTGTCCACGTTTGTCCAGCAAAAATTTTCGTTTGTCCACCCTTTGTTCAAAAGTTATTTAAAAAACAATTTTTTATGAAAAAAAACCCAAAAGTCAAAAATTAAACTTTTTTCAAGCTAAATCGTTTGTCCATCGTTTGTCCCCGTTTGTCCAGCAAAAATTTTCGTTTGTCCACCCTCTGTTCAAAAGTTATTTAAAAAACAAATTTTTATGAAAAAAAAACCAAAAGTGAAAAATTAAACTTTTTTCAAGCTAAATCGTTTGTCCATCGTTTGTCCACGTTTGTCCAGCAAAAATTTTCGTTTGTCCACCCTTTGTTCAAAAGTTATTTAAAAAACAAATTTTTATGAAAAAAACCTAAAAGTGAAAAATTAAACTTTTTTCAAGCTAAATCGTTTGTCCATCGTTTGTCCACGTTTGTCCAGCAAAAATTTTCGTTTGTCCACCCTTTGTTCAAAAGTTATTTAAAAAACAAATTTTTATGAAAAAAACCTAAAAGTGAAAAATTAAACTTTTTTCAAGCTTAATTGTTTGTCCATCGTTTGTCCACGTTTGTCCAGCAAAAATTTTCGTTTGTCCACCCTTTGTTCAAAAGTTATTTAAAAAACAAATTTTTATGAAAAAAAACCCAAAAGTGAAAAATTAAACTTTTTTCAAGCTAAATCGTTTGTCCATCGTTTGTCCACGTTTGTCCAGCAAAAATTTTCGTTTGTCCACCCTTTGTTCCAAAGTTATTTAAAAAACAAATTTTTATGAAAAAAACCCAAAAGTGAAAAATTAAACTTTTTTCAAGCTAAATCGTTTGTCCACGTTTGTCTACGTTTGTCCAGCAAAAATTTTCGTTTGTCCACCCTTTGTTCAAAAGTTATTTAAAAAACAAATTTTTATGGAAAAAGCATAATGTTAAAAATTACGGCGTTTTTGAACTAAATCGTTTGTCCAACGTTTGTCCATGTTTGTCCACTAAAAGTTTTCGTTTGTCCAGCAAAAATTTTCGTTTGTCCACCCTTTGTTCAAAAGTTATTTAAAAAACAAATTTTTATGAAAAAAACCTAAAGGGAAAAATTAAACTTTTTTCAAGCTAAATCGTTTGTCCATCGTTTGTCCACGTTTGTCCAGCAAAAATTTTCGTTTGTCCACCCTTTGTTCAAAAGTTATTTAAAAAACCAATTTTTATGAAAAAAAACCCAAAAGTGAAAAATTAAACTTTTTTCAAGCTAAATCGTTTGTCCATCGTTTGTCCACGTTTGTCCAGCAAAAATTTTCGTTTGTCCACCCTTTGTTTAAAAGTTATGTATAAAACAAAATTTTTTTTGTGAAGTTGGCACCACCTTATTCGAATTTTAGAAAAAAATATATATCGTTCGTTTGTCCACCGTTTGTCCACGTTTGTCCAGAAAAAATTTTCGTTTGTCCACCCTTTGATCAAAAGTTATTTAAAAAACAAATTTTTATGAAAAAAACCTAAAAGTGAAAAATTAAACTTTTTTCAAGCTAAATCGTTTGTCCATCGTTTGTCCACGTTTGTCCAGCAAAAATTTTCGTTTGTCCACCCTTTGTTCAAAACTTTTTTAAAAAACAAATTTTTATGAAAAAATTCAATAGTGAAAAATTAAACTCTTTTCAAGTTAAATCAAGTTAAAATATACATAGATTCTTTTGTATTGTATATGTATGTATTTTTGTTTCTGCTTATGCATAAGTGCGTACAGAATGGTATATTTAACCGCAATTATGAAGTGATTAATAACTATCAAGAAATAAGGAGGAACATATGTACATTTGTATGTACGAGTATATGTACATACGTACATACATAGGTATGTACACACATATGGACTTAAGTAAATATGTATGTAGTGTGCAAGGAATCTTTGGCGTAATACAATTACGAGTACAAGTAGTATATGTATGTATGTATGTATATTAATGCCTTGCACTACTCTTAGGACACATCATTTTCAAATGGCTACCTGAATTGTTTTAGAAACAGGACGTACGTTCAACTAATTCGCAATGAGTTTAAAGAAATTTGCAAAATAAGAATTGTAAATGGGCTCTATAAAAATGGTTAAAACAATACCTAAGTATTTCCCTTCATAATTCTGATGCCCGAAAAAAACCATCCTTCTATGAAAATGCAATGTAATGTCCCACTATTGGTGGGAAATACACAACAAAAAATCTATGTGGGTTTTACCAAGGGCTGGTAGAAAGGAGTAGCTGCCACAGAAAATTGCACAATCCTATATATGTAAACATATTTCAGGTAAAACCCACGACAAACGGGATGCAAGTAAAACTGTAAAATTGTGTTTTTTTCTCTCTCAGCTCTCTTCAAACCGTCGCCTCGACGTAAAAAAAAAAGAAATAAGTTAGTGTTTTAGAAGCGTTTATAGAACTAACTTAAGAGCTAATTAGCGTTTTCTGAACATTTTAAACATATATTCCTACTCGATCATTGAAATTAAAGCCGTGCGTGATCGAAATTTATTGAAAAATAGGTTGTTTGTGGGTTATATGCACATATATGTATTTTGTTAAAAAAACAAAAATTACCGGATCCAAAAATTGAACTGTAAAAACAGAACATCTTTTGTGCTTGCATCACATCGTACAAATTATTTTAAATTTTAAGTGTGTAATTTCAACATGCCGCGAGCAGCTTCTATCGATCCAAAGTTGATGCTTGATGCATTAAAATTGCATAACATTTTTGACGAACACAATTGCTTAAAACCTCGTTCGGACATAGTATGGCAAAATGTCGGTTCTTATTTCGATAAATCGGTACCGCCGGAATCCATTAATGCATACGTTAGATGTAATCGCTGGAATTTATTGACCGCTCTTAAAAAGTTTTTCAACATTCCGACAACTGAAGTCTCAAACGATACCACAATCAATTCATCTAATAATTCCGAGTATTATCCAGGCAATATTCCAAAAAACAATTTTTTGAAATACCCTTCTCTTTTTACCAATTTACTCCTTTCAAGTGACGATTGGGAAAAGATTTCTCCAATATCAAGAATTTATAATCAAAAAAATAAAAGTGGAAAAATGTATAGAGTTTTAAAAGACGGATGGACAGATTTGTTAGCACATAAGTTTTTTCTGAAAACCAAAATCCCTTGTGCCTACGTTTTTTTGTACGGCAAAGTCCATGAATCACCAGAAGCTGAAATTTTTTTGAAAATACATGGAAGTTGTAAAGAGTGCGCTGCAACTTTCGATGCTCATGCTATTGAGAAACCAGCTTTTGGCGATGGAATTACTCTTTCTATCAAAACATTTGACACCAGAGGAGTACCACATATTGCGAAGCGCCCTGTTCGAGGTTTCGCACGTCAAGTTATGGGTCACGACTTGGCATCAAAAAAGCCAAGATTGTGGCGTAACGAAGAAATTAAAAATATTTCTTTTGGGGATCCCGAACCACCTTATTTACCACATTGTGCTGCTGTTAGAAAAATTAAAGAAGATGCTATCAATTTCCAATTAGGAATTAACCCAAATCTTGATGCGATAGGTTCTTTATGCAAGATGAAAACTGAGGGCAAATATTCGGGATACATTAGGGAGATCGGCCTAGATAAAATGTATTGCATGTATTGGTCAAAAATGCAAATTTATTTGTATAAAGAACTCATAAAACAATTCGGTAAAATCGAAATTGATGCAACTGGCAGTCTCGTCAAGCCTTACGCTTTAAACAAAGCACCTAAGAGATGTACCTTATTATATCAAGTCGTTATTCCGACGAACAATGGTGTTCAGTCATTGTTCTCGATGATTTCGCAAAAGCATGATACAAATTTTATATGTTATTGGCTTCGAGAAATTATTAGAGACGGCGCTCCCTGCCCTCCAGAAGCTGTCTGCGACTATTCCATGGCACTTTTAAATGCCACATGCTTAGCATTCAATGAAAAGAGTCTGCAAACGTACATTTCGGATTGCTACCGTTCGATAAGAAATGAAAAGTCGCATGGTTTGATGTGTTTCATCAGAATTGATATAGCACATTTAATCAAGATTCTATGCCGAACGAAAGTGTTTGATGGAAGGCATTTTAAGGTCAAGGACTTTTATGTGCGATGTTTAGGAATCATGTCGAGCTGCGAAAACATTGATGATTTTGAAAAACTTTTTTTCTATGTATTAATAGTCGCTAAAAGCGAGTACGAAGGGCAAAGTAGCAGTAGGGAAAATTCGACATGTTTGAAATGCAGAAGTTTTTTGTTTGAAAGAATTAAGACATTTACATATGCCGATGAAAACAGGGACATGGATGAAGAAGAGCGCTATTGTAAAGATTTAGATATTGAAAATGACGAAATTAACCTTTTCATTGAGAAAATCCGAGAAAAGGCGCAAGTAGTAATAGATTCAGCGGAGGAAACAGAATCTTTAAATGCTTTCTACTGTCCAGGAGTAATTAAGCAATTTTTGAAATTTGGAAACCACTTTCCTTTATGGACAAATGTAATGCGACTTTATTTTCCTCATGCTTCCAAAGTAGCAACATCAGCCCACTGCGAAGCGTATTTCAACATTTTAAAAAACAACGATTTAGGTGCGAATTATCAACCTTTACGAGTAGACAAATTTATCGCCAAACACATAAATTCTATTGAAAGCGTGTCAAAATTGGATCGAGCTTTGCGACTACAGTCAAAACGATTTAATCCTGATAAAAACTCAAATAAATTTGGTCCTGGAGCAAATAAGACGTTGGTCGATATTGGAAGAAAACACAACAAAGAAGCCAAACTTGACTTCAATCACCTGCGAATACAGGAGAATTGGTTTGGGCTAAATCCTGAAGCAGTTGTGGGTTTTAATCAGAGCAACAAAAATAAAACAGAAAAAAATAATGTTAGCACGAAAGAAACTTTCATAGACAAGTCATACGATTCATTAAACTTAACTTCTGATGTTAAGGGCTTTGTGCAACCCGGAATGGACCTCTCAACAACAAAACAAGACATTTGTGGAAGTTCTCCAGTTCCAAATATAACACATATCGAAAAATTTGACTTAACAGTTGATTATGGCACATTCAAGGATCCTAACCCGGCTACATATTTTTCTTCGACTCTTGAAAATAACGGTAACATCGTAAAGACCAACGATATTCCTCGAAATCAAGAGACAAATAACGAAAAGCACTTAGTTAAAAATGAAACTAATCGCAAGAGAGGAAAATATTTAAAACCGTTCCCAGAAATAAACTTTTACTATGAAAAACCGCTCCGGAAACGAAAAAGTGAGGTCCTTCAAAATGGAAATAAGTGCAATCCTGCAATTATATATGGAAATAGGGTTTATACTCAAAATACGTGCGCTTTTGACTCAATGGTGGAAGTACTATTGAGTTGTTATACAAATTACACAACTTTTAAAGAATTTGTTGATTCAAACTCAGATATGCTAATATTTTCATTCGTCATTAAATATGCAAATGAAGGAATAAGTTCTTCTTTATATAATTTCAGGGCAGAACTTCTATCCATGATTTTCAAAATTGATAACGGATTTCTTGACTGCTACGGTAGTGCCTATACTGTAATAGATGAATTATTTACAAGTATTCCTTGCTTCGAAGTTCACATAAAATGCAACAAATGCAAGGAGAAAGTCAAGCACGTTAACATTTTAGAAATGGACGGATTTGACCAAGGGTTGAGTTTTGCAACCTACTTGAAACACTTTCTTCGACAAAGACTGGAGAATAAGGAAGAAAAATGCAAAATGTGCTCTTGCCCAAAGTCGTACACAGTAAAGGAGGGTCAATACCTCTTCATAGATAGCCAAGTTTTTTTAACTATAAATGAATCAAAATATAATGGGCAAATTCCATTATTTGATATTCCCGAGAAACTTAAGATAGCAGATGTTGAATACGTATTAGGGGGTATTATTTGTCACGAACCAGGACACTACACAGCATATTGCAGGAGTGTTACAGGCACATGGCTGCAAAAAAATGATTTAGATAAGGTACCTAAGCAAATCAGAGGAATGAAACAGCCAGCACTCAATGCCGAAACTATACTATATATAAAAATTTTAACTTGAAATTATAAGAAAAATAAATGTACAAATAACATATATGCACGTACATAGATAATCAATCGATATTAATAAATACATAATATAAATATATTATTAATTCATTGTCAACTTATTTTTCATATTATACTCGTATTGTTAAAAATTTTACAGTTTTACTTGCATCCCGTTTGTCGTGGGTTTTACCTGAAATATGTTTACATATATAGGATTGTGCAATTTTCTGTGGCAGCTACTCCTTTCTACCAGCCCTTGGTAAAACCCACATAGATTTTTTGTTGTGTATTTCCCACCAATAGTGGGACATTACATTGCATTTTCATAGAAGGATGGTTTTTTTCGGGCATCAGAATTATGAAGGGAAATACTTAGGTATTGTTTTAACCATTTTTATAGAGCCCATTTACAATTCTTATTTTGCAAATTTCTTTAAACTCATTGCGAATTAGTTGAACGTACGTACTGTTTCTAAAACAATTCAGGTAGCCATTTGAAAATGATGTGTCCTAAGAGTAGTGCAAGGCATTAATATACATACATACACACATATACTACTTGTACTCGTAATTGTATTACGCCAAAGATTCCTTGCACACTACATACATATTTACTTAAGTCCATATGTGTGCACATACCTATGTATGTACGTATGTACATATACTCGTACATACAAATGTACATATGTTCCTCCTTATTTCTTGATAGTTATTAATCACTTCATAATTGCGGTTAAATATACCATTCTGTACGCACTTATGCATAAGCAGAAACAAAAATACATACATATACAATACAAAAGAATCTATGTATATTTTAACTTGATTTAACTTGAAAAGAGTTTAATTTTTCACTATTGAATTTTTTCATAAAAATTTGTTTTTTAAAAAAGTTTTGAACAAAGGGTGGACAAACGAAAATTTTTGCTGGACAAACGTGGACAAACGATGGACAAACGATTTAGCTTGAAAAAAGTTTAATTTTTCACTTTTGGGTTTTTTCATAAAAATTTGTTTTTTAAATAACTTTTGATCAAAGGGTGGACAAACGAAAATTTTTTCTGGACAAACGTGGACAAACGAACGATATATATTTTTTTCTAAAATTCGAATAAGGTGGTGCCAACTTCACAAAAAAAATTTTGTTTTATACATAACTTTTAAACAAAGGGTGGACAAACGAAAATTTTTGCTGGACAAACGTGGACAAACGATGGACAAACGATTTAGCTTGAAAAAAGTTTAATTTTTCACTTTTGGGTTTTTTTTCATAAAAATTGGTTTTTTAAATAACTTTTGAACAAAGGGTGGACAAACGAAAATTTTTGCTGGACAAACGTGGACAAACGATGGACAAACGATTTAGCTTGAAAAAAGTTTAATTTTTCACTTTTGGGTTTTTTTCATAAAAATTTGTTTTTTAAATAACTTTTGAACAAAGGGTGGACAAACGAAAATTTTTGCTGGACAAACGCGGACAAACGATGGACAAACGATTTAGCTTGAAAAAAGTTTAATTTTTCACTTTTGGGTTTTTTTCCATAAAAATTTGTTTTTTTAAATAACTTTTGAACAAAGGGTGGACAAACGAAAATTTTTGCTGGACAAACGTGGACAAACGATGGACAAACGATTAAGCTTGAAAAAAGTTTAATTTTTCACTTTTAGGTTTTTTTCATAAAAATTTGTTTTTTAAATAACTTTTGATCAAAGGGTGGACAAACGAAAATTTTTTCTGGACAAACGTGGACAAACGGTGGACAAACGAACGATATATATTTTTTTCTAAAATTCGAATAAGGTGGTGCCAACTTCACAAAAAAAATTTTGTTTTATACATAACTTTTGAACAAAGGGTGGACAAACGAAAATTTTTGCTGGACAAACGTGGACAAACGATGGACAAACGATTAAGCTTGAAAAAAGTTTAATTTTTCACTTTTAGGTTTTTTTCATAAAAATTTGTTTTTTAAATAACTTTTGAACAAAGGGTGGACAAACGAAAATTTTTGCTGGACAAACGTGGACAAACGATGGACAAACGATTTAGCTTGAAAAAAGTTTAATTTTTCACTTTTGGGTTTTTTTCATAAAAATTTGTTTTTTAAATAACTTTTGAACAAAGGGCGGACAAACGAAAATTTTTGCTGGACAAACGAAAACTTTTAGTGGACAAACATGGACAAACGTTGGACAAACGATTTAGTTCAAAAACGCCGTAATTTTTAACATTATGCTTTTTCCATAAAAATTTGTTTTTTAAATAACTTTTGATCAAAGGGTGGACAAACGAAAATTTTTGCTGGACAAACGTGGACAAACGATGGACAAACGATTTAGCTTGAAAAAAGTTTAATTTTTCACTTTTGGGTTTTTTTCATAAAAATTTGTTTTTTAAATAACTTTTGAACAGAGGGTGGACAAACGAAAATTTTTGCTGGACAAACGTGGACAAACGGTGGACAAACGAACGATATATATTTTTTTCTAAAATTCGAATAAGGTGGTGCCAACTTCACAAAAAAAATTTTGTTTTATACATAACTTTTAAACAAAGGGTGGACAAACGAAAATTTTTGCTGGACAAACGTGGACAAACGATGGACAAACGATTTAGCTTGAAAAAAGTTTAATTTTTCACTTTTGGGTTTTTTTCATAAAAATTTGTTTTTTAAATAACTTTTGAACAAAGGGTGGACAAACGAAAATTTTTGCTGGACAAACGTGGACAAACGATGGACAAACGATTTAGCTTGAAAAAAGTTTAATTTTTCACTTTTAGGTTTTTTTCATAAAAATTTGTTTTTTAAATAACTTTTGAACAATGGGTGGACAAACGAAAATTTTTTCTGGACAAACGTGGACAAACGATGGACAAACGATTTAGCTTGAAAAAAGTTTAATTTTTCACTTTTGGGTTTTTTTCATAAAAATTTGTTTTTTAAATAACTTTTGAACAAAGGGTGGACAAACGAAAATTTTTGCTGGACAAACGTGGACAAACGATGGACAAACGATTTAGCTTGAAAAAAGTTTAATTTTTCACTTTTGGGTTTTTTTCATAAAAATTTGTTTTTTAAATAACTTTTGAACAAAGGGTGGACAAACGAAAATTTTTGCTGGACAAACGTGGACAAACGATGGACAAACGATTTAGCTTGAAAAAAGTTTAAATTTTCACTTTTGGGTTTTTTTTCATAAAAATTTGTTTTTTAAATAACTTTTGAACAAAGGGTGGACAAACGAAAATTTTTGCTGGACAAACGTGGACAAACGATGGACAAACGATTTAGCTTGAAAAAAGTTTAATTTTTCACTTTTGGGTTTTTTTTCATAAAAATTTGTTTTTTAAATAACTTTTGAACAAAGGGTGGACAAACGAAAATTTTTGCTGGACAAACGTGGACAAACGATGGACAAACGATTAAGCTTGAAAAAAGTTTAATTTTTCACTTTTAGGTTTTTTTCATAAAAATTTGTTTTTTAAATAACTTTTGAACAAAGGGTGGACAAACGAAAATTTTTGCTGGACAAACGTGGACAAACGATTTAGCTTGAAACAAGTTTAATTTTTCACTTTTGGGTTTTTTTCATAAAAATTTGTTTTTTAAATAACTTTTGAACAAAGGGCGGACAAACGAAAATTTTTGCTGGACAAACGAAAACTTTTAGTGGACAAACATGGACAAACGTTGGACAAACGATTTAGTTCAAAAACGCCGTAATTTTTAACATTATGCTTTTTCCATAAAAATTTGTTTTTTAAATAACTTTTGATCAAAGGGTGGACAAACGAAAATTTTTGCTGGACAAACGTGGACAAACGATGGACAAACGATTTAGCTTCAAAAAAGTTTAATTTTTCACTTTTGGGTTTTTTTCATAAAAATTTGTTTTTTAAATAACTTTTGAACAGAGGGTGGACAAACGAAAATTTTTGCTGGACAAACGTGGACAAACGGTGGACAAACGAACGATATATATTTTTTTCTAAAATTCGAATAAGGTGGTGCCAACTTCACAAAAAAAATTTTGTTTTATACATAACTTTTTAACAAAGGGTGGACAAACGAAAATTTTTGCTGGACAAACGTGGACAAACGATGGACAAACGAACGATACATATTTTTTTTTTAAATTCGAATAAGGTGGTGCCAACTTCACAAAAAAAATTTTGTTTTATACATAACTTTTAAACAAAGGGTGGACAAACGAAAATTTTTGCTGGACAAACGTGGACAAACGATGGACAAACGAACGATATATATTTTTTTTTTAAATTCGAATAAGGTGGTGCCAACTTCACAAAAAAAATTTTGTTTTATACATAACTTTTAAACAAAGGGTGGACAAACGAAAATTTTTGCTGGACAAACGTGGACAAACGATGGACAAACGATTTAGCTTGAAAAAAGTTTAATTTTTCACTTTTGGGTTTTTTTCATAAAAATTTGTTTTTTAAATAACTTTTGATCAAAGGGTGGACAAACGAAAACTTTTTCTGGACAAACGTGGACAAACGGTGGACAAACGAACGGTATATATATTTTTTTCTAAAATTCGAATAAGGTGGTGCCAACTTCACAAAAAAAATTTTGTTTTATACATAACTTTTAAACAAAGGGTGGACAAACGAAAATTTTTGCTGGACAAACGTGGACAAACGATGGACAAACGAACGATATATATTTTTTTTTTAAATTCGAATAAGGTGGTGCCAACTTCACAAAAAAATTTTTTTTTTTTAAATAACTTTTAAACTATGGGTGGACAAACGAAAATTTTTGCTGGACAAACGTGGACAAACGATGGACAAACGATTTAGCTTGAAAAAAGTTTAATTTTTCACTTTTGGGTTTTTTTCATAAAAATTTGTTTTTTAAATAACTTTTGAACAAAGGGTGGACAAACGAAAATTTTTGCTGGACAAACGTGGACAAACGATGGACAAACGATTTAGCTTGAAAAAAGTTTAATTTTTCACTTTTGGGTTTTTTTCATAAAAATTTGTTTTTTAAATAACTTTTGAACAAAGGGTGGACAAACGAAAATTTTTGCTGGTCAAACGTGGACAAACGATTTAGCTTGAAAAAAGTTTAATTTTTCACTTTTGGGTTTTTTTCATAAAAATTTGTTTTTTAAATAACTTTTGAACAAAGGGTGGACAAACGAAAATTTTTGCTGGACAAACGTGGACAAACGATGGACAAACGAACGATATATATTTTTTTGTTAAATTCGAATAAGGTGGTGCCAACTTCACAAAAAATTTTTTTTTTTTTAAATAACTTTTAAACTATGGGTGGACAAACGAAAATTTTTGCTGGACAAACGTGGACAAACGATGGACAAACGAACGATATATATTATTTTCTAAAATTCGCATAAGGTGGTGTCAACTTCACAGGGCTTTAATGCAGCTCTTAACAGTCGAGATTTGGATTTCTTATTTTCCTCGAGTAGAAGTTGCCAAGTGCTATTATAATATTTTTAAGCGTAAATTAATTCTTTAAAACAAACATACCTATACTAAAAAAAAACTAGTTATAGAATGCCTTGGCAAACAAAGGAGTTTCGAAAACTTAAAAACTTGAGAGACAAAAATTTTAAAAAGTTTAAGTTCTTAATTTCCGTGGTTCTAAAGATAAACAAGAAACAATATTTTAAAGTACGAAACGGACATTAAATCAAGCCTGAACTCTTTCTGGCGATATGTCAAATCCAGGAAATCGTGTTCTAGTATTCTTTCTTTTTTTTTGTCTTTATTTTTTTAGATGGATCCAATAAGTTTGCAGATTGCTTTCGGACTTGGCTTAGCGTATTAATTGGATATTAATTTCCCAGTCAATCTTGATTTGCTGAATATAATGCTGGCTGGTGTTGACTTTTCTTCAATAAAATACTATTTCAATAATATTTTCTTACACAAGAGCGTCATTTTCAATACGTACGATATGTCCAAACTATCGCAATCGTTGAATTTGTATAAGTTTTGCTACGACCATGTCATTTTATGCGTATGTGACTCTTATAACCTCACTTTGCCTCGAGGAGAACTGCCTCAAATTTAGGAAGCTGAAAGTTGTGATCAACGCCTACGTCGTAGATGTGTTCGTTTTGCGTGGTTGAAGCAGCTTATTTTCGTGCTTTTCAAAGGAAATCAAAAGGATATTGAGTCACGTAGGTCCTCGCTCCATGTCTCAAGCATGCTCTGGATGTTAGTTCCCACATCTGCTTCCTCATATTCACAAGGACTCCTCATATTCACAAGAACTAACCGCGTTTTTGAAACCATTTGCTTGCCGCCTAAATTTCTGACAGTAACTGCCGTTTGTCAACATCTCAAACTCTTCACACTCACGTTCATCTGCCTCTTCTCCCGGAATCGCTCAATTGTTCCATTCACATTCCCCAAACGCTACACATACTACTTTTTTCCACCTTTAAACTAGTTTTTCCGGCTCTTTTTTTATAACTTTGTGACCAAAAGAGATCATACTACTTCAGAAATGCCCATAACTACGTACTTACTTATAGATTATTAATGAACTTTGTACGTATGTATGGTATGTACATGCGAATGTTTTGAAATTTGCATGTAAAGCAAATCACTCAAGCATGAAAGCAAGTATTGTGGTCACTTGAATTAATATCTAGAGCGTTTTATGATTTTTTTTAAATTTTGTGCGTCAAATCAGCGCTGGAGTATCATGTTGTCACCGGAGATGTAAAGCTTTTACTCAAATAAAATATACGTAAATATATATAGCATTTTTGCATAGCGAAAATGTCTACTTACAAGCATGTATGTATGTCAATATTTGCATGCATACATACGAAGCACATGCCGACTTTTTGTTATTTAGTATATTTAAAGGGTTATACAAAGCAAATATGTGCGCATGTGGTAGTAGTTTAACCATGCCATTCACTTTATGTAGCACTTTATAATGCTGAAAAATGAATATTTTGTGGTTGGTTAGGGATTTGTATACTATATTTCTTTCATTTACATTCTTAGCTTAAAATTTTAGTTACAAATATTTTTTCCAATCGCTTGCATTTCTCTCCTCCTTTTTTCAAGTTTCAAACCATGTTTAAGTTTGCAGAAATATTTTAAAATTAATATTTCCCATTTTCAGAGCCTCTTCTAAAAAAAAATTCAAAAAATCTATTAAATTAAAAGCATTTTTCAAAATCAACAATATATCGGAGTTAAGAAAAAAATACCAAAATTTCCCTTTTAGTTTAGATTAAAAAATTAAACACTTGAGTCAATGTTACAAGCGATAAATACTAAATAAAATAATCTAACATTAAATCCATTAGGATCATTAGTATTTAAAAACAATTTCTTTTATTAACACCTTTTAAAAATAATACGTTCGTTTAACACTCCCTAGGAGATCTCCAGGGCTAGGTATCTTGTAGAACTTTCTCTCTGAGGGATTCTATCCTTACCTAATTTATTAGTCTACTCAAAATGTAGTTGTTCTCAAGGTTTTCATTACTTCGGCTCCGAAATGAAAAACCGAAAGTACTCGACTTGTTTATTAAGAGGAATGTGAAAGTTATAACAGCTGAGCAGCTTGCCGAAGAAAACTGAATATTATCTTTTCCATCAGAGTACACATCTCAGCAATCTATTCGTATCAATTTTGATAAACAATTTCTCCACTTCGCTCTCCGAGCTTTTCAGAGGGAAATCAATAGGTCTGTAGAGTCATAACAGGCTCCGGTCAAATTGAGCAATCCATAGACACTTGGTTCACCGCTTAATAGCTAATCATTACTCTGAATACCCCAGCACCTCGGCACTTATATAAATTCAAGCTACATATTTTTATTTTACGACGGATTTAAGGTTTTGCCTGTCCCAGCAGATTTTAATTTGGTATCAGTGCTACCGTTCACTCAATATTCGGTCTGCTACATAGTTTAAGTATTGCAAAGACCTGCGATTGAAAAGTCTTCGTAATATTAACTAACAAGGTTTGGTTAAGTTCGTTGATTATAACAAGTTCTCACATAGACGAAGCGAGGATCCGTTTTGGTACGAGTTTGAAGAACATGGAATGGTATATTTCCGTATTTCAGTTGGATCTTCGGGTCTTTGCTGATAGCGGACGGTAGCACTTGCTCCAAAGGAGGCGAATCCTTACCTGCACAAATTTTTATATTAATTAAGTTAAATTAATAGATGACAGCTTTTAAATAATATCTTTGGAATAATCAACAGCGTTGTAAATACTATGCATTAGATAAATTTACTTATTGTGATACATTTACCACTTTGGTTTTGTTGAGCACATTTTCTTTAATTTTACAATGCCTCAGCATAATAATGACACAAATGCAGGTAAGAGTTAATAAAACTTGCACTTAAAACGCCTAAATCGAAATTTAAAATTTCAATTACGCACTAAGTACATATTTACTGGCCGGAATCATCCGAAGCTGAGTTGTGAAACTTTAGGTAAATGCGATTTTACCAAGTAGGCGTGCAAGCGTTGAATGCATCGACAGCAAAACTTTATCATCATCATCAAAAACTTTGCGAATCTACGAGTAAACTAACACACACTCGTACAAAACTTGTTTAAATTGAGTCGTACACAAACATAAACTCAGACATACACATTTCTTGCGCAAGGATAATTGTCTTGCTCGCATCCAAGAAAACCGATGTTAAAGCAGATAAAGTTGGCAGTGATTACGAATGGAAACAGCGGTGCGTTTGCGGTGATTACGGTGTCACTGCAGTGGCGGTACCTGTGGATGTTTTCTGCGTACATATATGAATGTGTTTGCGGTGTTTTTTTTTCCTACTGCCGTCTGGGACTTAAGTTTTGTCTGTGTCGATTTCGTTGCGCTGTGTCGCCTTCCACTTTTGTCTTACACATTTTCCACCGAATGCTTTAACAGCAGATGATAGATACTCACCCACTCGAGTATTATGAATGCGCTTATTGTTTTTGTGCTACATTCCTAAAGCAGCTGAATGAATTCGTATCAACAAAAGCAACTGAATGTACATACTCGTACATATCTAGAAGTAAAAACTGTTTATCTTCTACTCTTTTCATGATTTTCTCGTTGCTTTGGTTGACGCTATTTTTGTATGTAGCCACTACTGACTGACACGGCTGCTGTGTAAGAGTTTTTGAAAACTTATTAAGAAAAAGCTTTCTTCAATCTCAAATCCCACAGGACTTTTTCATTGATTAATTCACAACGTGGCGAGTTGGCGCAGTCTTACTCAGTGAGCAGCTGAGCGTTGTATAGCTAGCACCCACAATATTCAGTTGTTGTGTGGAAGCGAGTGGGCGAGGGATGGTTAATTTTCTCACTCATCTAGCGGAGAATAAGGAAAGGAAAAAAAACTTGACGTTCTTGCTCGTGCTAGAGACAGGAGCAGACGCACGAATGAGTTGCTCTCGTTGCTGGGAAGCTGGAGAAGAAGCTGTAGTAGAAATGAATTGAAAAATAATTGATGCATCTCTATTGCTGAGCATTAAATTTGGAGAGTTGAGTTGCGCTCCCTACTCGAACGATAACATCGGCTTGGAACAATGATGGTGAAAGACGTGCACTCACAGCTGAGAATATGGGAATTTCATTGTGAGACTAAAGCTGATTGTTGAAAGAAAACTTTTGAAATTCCGATGCACGTAATGTTCTTTATGTTGCTTGGCTACCAATTATGCTTGCTATGCTTTTCAAAAGTAATATTTATTACTAGAGTTGCATATACTCGTATTAGTTAGGCAAGACAAATTTATTTATTGCCGAATGTTAAAAAAATATGAAAACTATTTTAAATGAATATGTGAATTTAAATAATGGAAAAGGCAAAAAAAAATACATGAAAGTGCATCAACTCCGTTTGGGATTAAATTTACAATAAAAGTATTAATGACATACAATTTGCACTGAAATAAGTACAGCGTGATGCAAATATTCGCATTGGTTTATAATTGTAAATTTTGACAATTTATTATGCTTTAATCAGTTTTGACTATCTTTAAATAAAATACAAACCATTTTCCAACAAATTTAAGTCTTAGTTGCAAACTTAACACAGCATTAATAAAAAAATAACACATTTAAAAAAAATGTTTTCAAAGCTTATACATTTTAAATGTGTCAGTTTTTATGTCAAAAGTACAAGATTTTTATGGTTAAAAAATGAATGAATTTTTGAGAGTTTTTTTTTTGTCGGTGAGGGTGTTGCGTATTTTTTTCCATACTTCATTCGTCGCATTTCGATTTTTATATGGGAGAAAATGTGCAACAACCTCGACAAAAATTCTTTCAAAAATCAGCAGTATTTTCGATCCACAATAAGACTTTGCTGGCCCTTTCCATTTCAAAACGTCCGGTCGTTTCGGGTCATGACTTTAGATTTCAACGAAACTTTAATATGTTGTTTTTGGTCAATTTAAGGAGACACGTATTTTTTTTGCCCAAATAAATTTTTTTTGTGAATTTTTCGCAACTCAATTTTTTCGTAAAAATCAAGTTTTCTCGTTAGTTTCACGAACTTTTTTTTTTAAACATGCATAACTTCGGCAAATATCAACCGATTTAAGTAATTTTTTTACAAATGTTTATAATTATTTATTCTTTTAAATACAAGCGTTTGAAATTACATAAAAATTAAAAAAAAAATTGAATTAAAAAATTGCAAAAAATTTTCAAAATAAATTTTTTCAAAATGCGTTTTTTATTTGTTTCAAACATTTTCCAAAGAAAATAGACAGTTGAAACCTTAATCTGGCCAAATGCCAAGTAGCCGAAATTTGCTTTTTTCAAATTGTTGTCCCGTTTGTTTTTCACAGTATTCTCCTGCCATGAAAAAAGCTTCTCATTAAATACATCTGCCGTTCGGAGTCAGCACAAAACTGTAGGTCCCTCCATTTGTCGTATACTATAAAGAGGCACACCACAAATGGTAGGAGAAACTCGGCCAAACACTGAGCTAAATAGTGTAAGCGCCTAACTATTATTATTATTAGCAGTCAACATGTGGTTGTGCATAATTGCAAAATGCATTATAATGACTTAAACCTAATATTTAATATTTTGCAAGTACATACATATGTATGTACATAAATACGCATGTAAGTAAATACATGGTGGCCGCTGTGGTCGAGTTGGTAGCGGTGCGTGCTATAACTCGATATGCCGCTGAGTTCGAGGTCCGAATTTCGAATAGGGAAAGTAAAATTTAAATCATAGAACAATTTTTTTTTTTTTCTAACAGCGGTCACCCCTCGGCATGCAATGGCAAATCTCCGAGGGTATTTCAGCCATGAAAAAGCTTCTCATTAAATACATCTGCCGTTCGGAGTCGGCACAAAACTGTAGGTCCCTCCATTTGTTGTATAATATAAAGACGCACACCAAAAATGGTAGGAGAAGCTCGGCCAAACACTGAGCTATATAGTGTACGCGCCAAAATTATATATTATAAAGAACGTATATTATTAATTGTTGGATGTATATAACATTTGAACAGTGATTTATCTGCCGCCTACAAGTGATGCCCATCAAAAAGTTTTAGTCAGTGCTGTTTCATAAGATTCGAATTATATTATATTAAATGAATTAAAAATTTCATTCATTTAATTTGACTTTAAATATACGTTATCAAATGAACGAAAGAATTTGTGGTTTCATATTGACTTACATACCTTACGTAATCAAAACATTAAAAAGTTTAATTTCGAATGAAAAATTAAACTTCAACTTTATTCTGGTGAACAAACTAATCCAGAAATTATTCCGATTCAAAAAAGACTAAAAATGTAGCGCTCCTGGTTTATATGATATCAAAAATTACGCCGTTTCGTGCAAAAAAAAAATTGTATAAAAAATCAGAACTTCAAAAAAACAAATTTTGGCTACTTGGCAGTTGGCCAGATTAAAGTTTCAACTGTATATTTTCTTTGGAAAATTTTTGAAAAAAATAAAAAACGCATTTTGAAATTTTTTTGCAAATCTTTAATACAACTTTTTTTTTTAATTTTTTGTAATTTCTGACGCTTGTATTTAAAATAATAGATAATTACAAACATTTGAAAAAAAAAATACTTAAATCTGTTGATATTTGTCGAAGTTATGCATGTTTAAAAAATAAAGTTCGTGAAACAACCGAGAAAACTGGATTTTTACGAAAAAATTAAATTGCGAAAAATTCACAAAAAAAAAAACAAAATATTAAAGTTTCGTTAAAAACTAAAATCATGATCCGAAACGACCGGACGTTTTGAAATGGAAAGGTACTTACTTAAAATTATTTTTTTAAATTATGATTGAAATGTTCGAAATTTTGATTGTGTTTTTTTAAATTTTTGATAATTTTTTGTTAAGACTGTAAGACTGTTAAGACAGTACTCTCGAGGCGCCACGTTTCACGTACGTAATTCTGTCTTATAGTGGTTGAAAATTATCAATCGGTTTGCTACTTTTATCGATTTTTGTGTGTTTTTTTTTTCAACAAGACAGTACCGTAAAAATATAATGTTTCTCATGCGCCCTACTGTGTTTACATACTAAATATATATTATAAAAATAGTATTATCTACTCTTCATTTCACCACAATGGACTTTAAATCTAGTCTAAGTGTGCCCCATTCTTGGGGCTACTACCACCTAACCTAACTCTTCATTTCGTTTTGCATCAGCTGAATTGTGATTAAGCTTTATCGGTAATTATCAAATATTGAAACACATACTTACATACAAACTTATTTATATTTTCAGGTAAACTAAAGAAAAATTACACATTTATTAACGAAAAAAAACGCTTTACTTTATTCATAACATTCACCTTTATAATGTACACACTTTTGCAGTCAACATAACTAGTTGTCAAAACATATATTCCATACTAAAGTGATTATCTCAAAAATATATTTTCTGAATTCTCAAGTGTAGAAACGCACTCCCAACGCCTTTTATGCTTAATAAATGTGAACAGGAAGAATATATTTAAGTGATAATTGAGGTTTCCAGTTGTTTTTAAAAATTTTGTCGATGAATTCGGGCTAAAAAATAATTATATTTTTTTTTTGGGTCATGGCACATATTTATCAAACTTTCACTAGCTTGCAAGACTCATTGTATAAAATGGAATGTTATCTTTATTTCTTCATAGCCTGGTGTAAATAAGTATTTATAATTGCTCACGAAAACAATATTGAAAAAAATTTAAACTGGTCAGCTTGATTTCATATTATTTCTATTAAAGGCAGAAATATAAGAGCAGAGATATACGAGTATGTATTTATGTACACACACCAGTTAATGTGCATGTCAATTGCATTTGCGGTGAAGAGAGAAATGTGGTTTCATGCCTTCAAAATCATGTTGCCACGATGCCTCGATCGTAGGGTGCCAGCCACGCCAGCAGCGTCTTAATAGTGGGGCGCTGAAGCTGAAAGTTTAAGGCCCCGAGCTCAAGAGGCTCTCCAATAAATAGTATGGCTATCACAAACGGAAATACTTTCACAAAAGGATCGTGTCACTGACGTAACTCAGCCCATATGACTGATAATTGAAAAGCTTCTCAGAATATTATTCGAAGCCATTTTTCCTCTATTTTTTTTTTAGTTACTCGTACGAGTGTAAGTAGTTTTTCTGGGCTGTGCGTCAGATCGCCCAAAACCTAATCGCCCAAAACCGAAAAATGTCAAATCGCCCAACATTTTGGGCGATTTGACATATGTATGCCTAATAGCCCAAATGACAGATCGCCCAAAAAGTTGGGCGATTGGAAATAATGTCTAATTTCCTAAATGACAGATCGCCCAAAAAGTTGGGCGATTAGACATATGTCTAATTGCCCAAATGACAGATCGCCCAAATGACAGATCGCCCAAATGTCTAATCACCCAAATGTCAAATCGCCCAAAAATGCAAAAAACTTCTTGTCAACTTCTGTAAAAGGGAAAATGGTTAGTTCTTTGAAAATTTTTAAATCTAATTTTCCCTTTTACAAAATGTTTACTTCTTCATGCCAATATATTGTAAAAGGGTGAATTAATAATTCTCCTCTATAATTCTCCCTTTTACAAAATGTTTACTTCTGTAAAATGAAATATTAGTAAAATACATAATTATAATGCTAATTAATCTTAATTTATATTTTGCTACATATTTATTCACACAACTTCATAACATAACCCCTAACATAGAGCTATACAACCCCTGAAACCCCCCACTTACTACGATACTGAAAGTAAAAGGGAAAAAAAAAATCTGAGAGGGTATTGCTTTTAGTTGAGAGCATATTTACCGTACTTTTATTTTATTATTTTGACAAATTTGCTAAAAACAGAAAATGTCAAATCGCCCAAAAAGTTGGGCGATTTGACATATGTCTAATTGCCCAAATGTCAAATCGCCCAAATGTCTCACTGCACAAATGACAGATCGCCCAAAAAGTTGGGCGATTGGACATATGTCACATCGCCCAAATGTCTAATCGCCCAAAAAGTTGGGCGATTTGACATATGTCTAATTGCCCAAATGACAGATCGCCCAAATTTTTTTTTGGGCGATTTGACATTTTTGCTTTTGGGCGATTAGGTTTTGGGCGATCTGACGCACAGCCGTTTTTCTGTGCATATAAAACATGAGATAAGTTAGCTGCTAAAATATGTATTTAGACCTTTCGACCGAACATTCGTTATTAAATTCTTCATCGAAATTGAAATTGATTGGCCACAGAGTTATTGAAATTGTGGAATTAAATAATAATCTGCACCTGCACCTGCTTTTACTCGAAAATAATGTCTATAATTTCCCGAAGGATTTGAACGAGGTTTGCTTGCTTCGTAAATGACTTTTTGCTAGGAATAAGTTTTTCAATAAAATGCCAAATCGAGCATTATTATGATTTTTAATAATAAAAAGGTCTCAGGGATATTAAGCAAAGATTTTTTTTGCCATACTTTTTAGGCACCCACTCAAAATATGTACTAAATATCCTACTTAGGAAGTGAGAAGTGGCATCAACACGCTTCGAAGATTATAAGTGCCAGACGTTCAGTATTTCTGTGAGCGTTTATCAAGAAAATTTAAATACAATATTTAATAATAACAATATGAAACCAAAATCGATCAAGTTTTCGTGAGTGATTAGAATTAAAAATCATTATCAAATTGCTCTGGTTAGACAACATTAATGCTGAATAGTTTTTGTACTTTTAAAATCTTTCGGCTTCGACTTTACTTTGTGCATGCTTTCGGGCCTTGTTAGTCACTAAGACGCCACTGCTTCACACACAAACCCTTACATTCAGCTCCATTTGTCAGCTGTTCGGTGAAATAGTGTGGCAGGTGGTGGGAAAAGGCCAAAGAACGAGCAATTTCAACGTGGCCTTTATAATAGATAGAAGAAAAAACCAACAAATGCACAAACTTTTAATCGGATGTAAACGCGTATGAGTGTGTACATATGTATAGACATACATCAACTCATACATAGATGGGAATATATACATATATGTATATATATAACATATATATATATATGTATGTATGTACGTGCATGTTCATATCTAATAACGTGCATAGTACTTAAAAGCATACGTATGTATGTACATACGTCGCCATGTGTGGTCGCTTGTTGCTGCAGACAACTTATGAATGGCTTTGGTTTTCCAACATCGAAACCCATTCACGTGTGAAATTCAATTCTTAAATTGAACAATAAAATGCAGCTGGAATCCGACGAAGCCACATTTCTCGACACAATACTCGGATGTGCCTTTCATGCCAATCTGTACAATATGAATGTATATACGAGCATGTATATTAATACTGCAGTTGACACACAAGTAAAGTACAACCCATCACAAATTAATAACCCCATCAAATATTGCCCATTTCATATTTCTTTTATTTATATTTTTAATATGCAATTCAGTCTCTAAAAAACCACATAAACCCAAGTTTCAAACTATCATCAAAATTTCTCACTTTGAATTCTTTTTTGGGTAACTACTTATGCCATTTTGCAGTCCATTTAACTTATATATTTAGAATATTTTTTTTTATTAAACAAACTGTGTTCTGCAGTTGTTTCCAAATACTGCCGTGCAAATACATATATGTAGATACATTTACATTTTATGTATAAAAAATGTAAATCGTGTAATCATATAGACTTGAATAAAAAAATTAATTTTGAATGCATAACACAACAATTTTATGCTGAAACACGAAACATCATGTGCAAAAGCAAAGCGACATTTACCAAGAGTACATCAACATCTTTAAATATTCCGTCCATCGGAAAGGAGAAGCCTTAGCTGGCTCGTGAGACCCGCGTCAGCTTTGTTCAATTATGAGGTTAGTGCTCGAATTCAGTAAGCAGTCGCAGTATCTAAAAGAGATCAAAGTCACAGTTTTAGACCAGTTGACATTAGTTTCAAAATAAAGCCTCTAGTCTCAAAATAAAGTCTCAAAATTGTGACCTGGTAATGAGCAGGTCACAAAAAATTTAAATAAAAACAAAAGAAAAAAATGTGAAACCGAGGAAAAGCGGTAATCTCAAGCTCAATTTGGGACTTGAGATGAGACTGAGTTACAGAATTCGGTTATAAATCGCTACTTGTTCAGAATCAACTCCTCTAGTCTCAAAATAAAGTCTCAAAATTGTGACCTGGTAATGAGCAGGTCACAAAAAATTTAAATAAAAACAAAAGAAAAAAATGTGAAACCGAGGAAAAGCGGTAATCTCAAGCTCAATTTGGGACTTGAGATGAGACTGAGTTACAGAATTCGGTTATAAATCGCTACTTGTTCAGAATCAACTCCGACAAATCAGACGATTGTCACCTTGTGAAAATCTACAAGTAACTCGCCTTATACTTCATTCCGACTCCGCCGAAGCTGATAACTGTCGCGATGACAATGACTTGCCTTGCACGCTTTCCAGTTCAAAAAAACGCACAAATACTTAATAATAATTTTTGTAAAATTTACCCAAAAACTATATGAAAATACGAAAAACTATAACGCTTTCTAAAAAGTAAAATAAGTATAAAAATACATATTTTTATGCAGATCCAAAGCTGTTTATATTTT
Source organism: Philophylla caesio (assembly GCA_963971545.1). NCBI lineage: Eukaryota > Metazoa > Arthropoda > Insecta > Diptera > Tephritidae > Philophylla > Philophylla caesio. Next base: position 92,799,386 of record OZ020606.1, on the reverse strand, counting down.
TAACGAAAACACATCGTGGCAGCTCCTTAACTAAAGACTTGGTGTTAGTGACCCTATCATTTGAACGTTGTTTACCAAAATGAAATAAGTCCCTTGAACAGCGCCAGTAAAAATTACTCTAAAATCGGCATCACATTGCAGTTGATACTTGAAGTTTGTATTTTATTGTATTACAATTTTATGGGCTACAAAACTGCATATTCGAAAAAATTCTAAAAAAAAAATCAAGAAATTGTAAATTTTTTGTTTTTTTTTAAATTGTTGATTTTATTGAAATTTTGCGGAAAGTTTTAATCTAGGATTCTTACGGCTTTTGCTTGTGCATTGTTTTTTGATTGCATAATTATAAAAAATTAATAAATGAAATGTTCATTGTCATATTTGTGTGGTTATTATTATCAGATGGATAGTACATTTGAATATGAACTTATGTGCTTTATATACTTAAGTTCATACATATTTTTATATGAATGTTCATAAATTTCACATATCGTATATTTAAATGTAAACATTGACTCGCTCGCAAAGTTTTACCGTAAGACGACCATAGCGAGCACCTGCGTGCAAACACATTCACACACACACACACACACACTCATCATGTGTGTCTATTGTACCTGCGCAAATATGTACATTCGATAACCGACATAAATGAACAGATGTTTGTGTTGGCAAATGTCGTGAAATGAACATCGAGAATGGCATGCTTTTGCTGGATAATAGCTTAGGATTTTCATAATTTATGCAACTCAATCGCTTTGGAATTCAAACAACAAGTGAGCGATTTTTAGCACAAATTCCAACTTACATAAATACTTACACATTTATGTAAATACATACTTACACATACATACATACACGCACCGTAGAATGTTTGTGTGTGCGTTTGTAGTTTCATAAATTTTGCAAACTCACAAAATCATCATCAAGGCTTTGCTGAGTAGTCGATTCACTTGAGATGGTGGGCTAGGCGTATGAGTACTTTCATATTATAAAATGAGAAGAGATTAACTTACAAAGTGGCTTATGCGTAGTAAGCCAGTTTGTGCCGACGGACGCATATTTAATGTCCAAAAATAAATTTTTCAAAATATACAGTCGCCATTCCTCGGTAACGAAATATTGAGTATCAATGGTCTTACGAAAATCGTCAAGGACTCGACAAGGGATGATGAAAAAACTTGCAAGTTCTGGTATCACAACAGACTCTCAATTCCTGTGTCTTTATTTGTTATAGAAAGTCTGCGAAGTGTATTTGAAAATATCCACATCAGATATAGCCGTAGCATAATTTATCCCATTTCCTTTTCCGCATTTACAGAATTAGTTTGGTTATTTGTTATTAAAAAAATATATACATCCGCTAAATAAAATATCCGTCCGTACGTACTCATTTGCTGCCAATAAGAAATAAAGACATTAGGAAACTTCCTTTCACTTCAATTCTCTGCCAATAAACCTTATTCTAAGTAATTGTATGCAAATTGTTCTGAAATAAATTCAGTAACTTATCCTTGCGCAATCAGAACAAGCGACTTCCTATTGTGGCAGGCAGAACACCACCGTCACAACAAACGAACTTATGAAACTCTTGGCTACAGTTGCAATATTTCAGACTTTACTAACGAGTTTTCACCATCACTGAAATTGAAATTAATTTCACTCCGACACGGCTATACCTAGCCTGCAATCAGGATATCGAATTGGTCGCGCTCAGATTGAATGAGTTGCCGCGACGGCGGTAGTCGAGTATAATTGCTGTTTGTGTTGCGTGGAGCTGAGTGGCGTGCCACACGTTATCGTAACATATACTACATTCATCTTTGTATGTCTGAGTATAACATACACACACATATATACGAGTATGTATGCATGTATGCAGATGTGACAATGGTGTCATGTGAGCATTCGCGCAATGGTTTATAGTGGCACATTGAAGATTGGCATGAAGGAGGAAAAGGACTGCCTGGCATCCAAAGCACTAAACGAGATGTAGTGTTTGTGTGTGTGTGTATTTTTACAAATTTATGAATCTTGATGTATGTATTTTAGTGGCCTCTTAGCACAGAAATTAGTTTCACATTATCCAATCATAACGCCTGATTCTGGAAAGAGCTATACACGAAAAGCAGCGGATCTTATATCGATAGGTACAATTTAAAAATTACAGGTTTTTTTTTGTAATATTAACGGCAATTTGAATAACTCAGGTGCTCGTCTTCCATTTGTCAGGGATTTATCTGCTAAATTTTTAAAACAAAAGTACGTATCTTCAGTGCATCCTCTACCGGTAGATAGTCTAACAGTTAGTCATTAAATATCTTTATTTTATGATCTCGAAGTATGCTGCTTTCATACGATGGCGGGTCAATAATAAATTTCTTGTCTCTTTACTGAAATGACAATACTGCTACTATCAACAGGCATTTGTCAGTTGAATCCTGTCAAAATTTGAACAAACTGCGGCGTTTAGTTTGTGTTTGACAGCCATTCATAGCAGACTACCGCGTGATTTGAGGAAAAAATGGAAAAAAAAGAATTTCGTGTGCGGAAAAAGGCCATCACTAAAACCAAAGCTAAGCTTGATTAATACCATGGGGACTCTTCACCATCAATTTCAATGGTAAAAAGTGGTTTAATGAATTTCGTTGTGGCCGTACAAGCACGGAAAATACCGAACGTTCTGGACGCCCAATTGAGGTCTCAACACCCGAAACAGTTGGAAAAATTCACGATATGGTGTTGGCAGATCGGAGATTGAAAGTGCGAGAGATTGTGGAAGCCTTAGGCATCTCACATTGCTCAGTGGTTTCAATTTTAAATGATCACTTGGGTATGAGAATGCTTTCCGCAAGATGGGTGCTGGCAATCGACCACAAATGCAATCGTGTGACAATTTCGCAGGAGTATTTGGCGTTGTTCAACCTCAATATGGACGAGTTTTGGTGCCGTTTCGTAACCGTGGACGAAACATATATCCACTACAACACACCAGAAACTAAACAGCAGTCAAAACAGTGGGTTTCTCGTGGTGAATCGGCTCCAAAGAAGGTCAAGGTGGGTTTGTCAGCCAATAAAGTCATGGCAACCGTTTTTTGGGATGCACGCGATATAATCCACATTGACTATCTGCAAGAGGGTAAAACAATCAATGGCGAATATTATGCCAACTTATTGCGTCGATTTAATGAAGACTTGAAAAGAAACGACCGCATTTGTTCAAGAAAAAAGTATGTGTAGTTTCCATGGCAAAAATCTCTGAATTGGGATACGAGTTACTCCCTCATCCGCCCTATTCTTCGGATTTAGCCCATAGTGACTATTTCTTATTTCCAAATCTAAAGAAATGGCTCGGCGGAAAGAGATTTGACTCCAACGCTGAAATCATCTCACAAACAAATGCCTATTTTGATGCCCACGACAAATCTTATTTTTTTGAAGCGTTAAAAAAATTGGAGAAAGGTTGGACAAAGTGTATAGAACTCAAAGGAGACTATGTTGAAAAATAAAATATTTGTTTATCCAAAAACTTGTGTTTCATTCAAAAAGTCACGGCCTTATTGACCCGCCCTCGTAAATACGTATGAAGGAGTATGTCTTTTCTGAAATATTTTAATAAACTTAGCTTTTTCGAAATTTGAATTTTTACATTTCATCCACGACTGTTACTCAAATACCGGAATTTTTTTGGTGGAAGATTATATTTTGAAAATAACAAGAGTTCGCTTTGCTGCTTGTGGGATGCAGCGAGGTGAGCTGATAAAGAATTGACAATTTTTGGGTTTAGGTCTCGAGAGTTTAGATAAAGTGAGCTTAGGCGTGGTGAGTTAATGTGTGATATGTTTAAACGTGGTGAGTTTTGTTTTCGGGAGCTCAAATTTAATGAGCAGAAGAACCACTTATTGCCGTGCCCAACCATTCCCATAATTACTCATCTATTTGGCGCGATTTCCGCCGCATTTTAAGGAAGTTGAACTCAAAAAATAAGTATTTACCGCATTTTTCGCACGGTTTACTTTCGATTTCGAAATCTACGTATCTAGTTAAAAAATGTTTATTTTAGTACCTTCCATGCACTGGATTCCAGTAAATACAGTAGTTTTTTTACTTTTCGTAAATATAGTCCACGGGTATATTTGCAACATCCGTTAAAGTCTTTCCATATCACGTTGGACTCAGCCGATTTTTGCAAAAGGGGCAAATATATTTCAAATGATATACTTTTGACAAAAACAAAATTACTCGCCAGGGGGCTAACATGGCTCACATGCATATTTATGTTTAGATTTTGCTAATATTATAAATGTTTACTCTGTGCTTCAGCAACTTACGAAGTCGATACATAATAACTCGCCTTGGTCGGCCGCAAGTCAAAAAAAAATAATAATTAAAGAAAAACGCAAAAATATTGGCTTTAAATAAAAATTTAAATATTAATAAGCCTAATAAACCTAAAAAGATTTGAAAAAAATATTTCAAACATATTTTTAACTTTTTTTTTATTTTGGTTCTAAGATTAAATTTTCTTTTTATCTTAAATAATTTTTAGTCATTGACAGTTTTACTGAGCTTGAGGTCAGTTTATGAAGAAGGCGGCTATACCTTATACCACTAAAAATCTTTTCTAAACTGGCCACGAGCTCAATAAAATTGTCAATCATTAATCATTTAAAAGGCCATTAAAAACTTAACAATTTAAGAAATTTTTAAATGAAAACAATATTGATTATACTTGCATCAGCGCTTTAATACAATTTCAAATAAATGTCGATTTTAATTAGGCGGGATCGGGATTGAAAATTTAGTCGCTTGGACCATCTCTAATACCCAGGCTTAATTAATTGGTTGGCTGCTCGGCCGCAGTGTGTGTGTGTGTGTGTGTATACAAGTGCTTGCTCCGTCGCCATAAACTGTTGCTATCACGAGAATATCGCTTACCTCACAGGCCGTACAACAAGCGAAGGCGCAACAGCGCAGTCACACGCATGTTTATGAATATTATGTCCATTTGGCACGAGTCACTGTGCCACATAGCCTCTTCGCTTAGGTATGTGTGTGTTGTGTTATGTTGTGTTGCATTTATGTGACCCACTGCCCGACGCCGTGTCGTAAAATTTAACACACGCGGCGTTGCGCTCGGCGACTTGTCGGCACTAAACAACCGCTGTGTCGTGTAGCGGCTCGGCGTCTTTGTTATAATTTGTGACATAAATTCAAGTGCTCGTAGCAGAAAATAAATAATAAAAAAGAGCAAACACACAAAATGTGTTTGAGTATGCGTTAGAAGTGGGCGCGAATTGGTTAACTACTTTTAAGCTGACTGCAAAAGTTTTGATAAAGAAATGTATGTAAAGGGTGTTCTAGTAGGGGGCACATCATTTACATGCATTGTTGTAAATTTCTTTTCGTGCGAATTGCAATTAACCAGTTTATAAATTTATATTTTTGATTGTAGATATTTATTTATTTATTTAACGTAGATAATCTAGAGAACATAATTGTTTCATACAAATTATTGTGATGTACGTAAGATACAATTAAAAATTACTTAACCAATACATTTAAGAATACCTTAAATTTAGTTTTAGATAAATAAAAATCCAGCGCAGTGGAACTCAAAATTTTATTATATTCAGTTAGAGTTCTTAAAATAGGAGAATTCGCAGCATACAGCGTTCTAACTCGTTCTATGAAAAAAGTTTCGTGATTACGAAGTCTTCTTGAAGGGATATTAAAACGAATGCATTCTAATAAACAGCGTATTCTAATTTAGAGCGTACAAGTGAGGTAAATAACAGTTTTAAGGTGTAAGGATTACTAAAATCTGAACTGAATCGCCGAATAAAGGCAATATTATTATATATTACACTACTTTACAGAAAATATACCTGCGATATTTGAATATCATTTTCAATGAATACATTTTTTAAAACTCGATTTGGGAAGTCAAATTTTAAGCGAGTAAAACAGTTTTCGAAGCGTAATTTAAAACTAAACGATTTTATTTTTCTACTTGATTTTTTGTTTTAAATTATGCAAATTGGTTCATCAAATTTAAAAATTGAGTACATTGACTTCATATTAAGGAAGAGAAAAGAAAATTTGGCCGAAATAGTTTGCATATATTTTCAATCAAGTGAACTGATTTTTCACTATATCTCGATTAACTGTTTTACGCTCTATAAATTTAACTTCATATATGGATACATGAGAATATTTAATATGTGTAAGGATAATCCTATTCCACTGGTCCATATATACATAGTTTTTTCATCTGTCCAGTGAGCAACTATGTTATGACAAACCATTGTCGTCTGTCAATATTTTTCGAAAATGCTGTAAAAATGAATGTCATTAAGTTAGACATGCTGGGCAATAATGTGTTTGGGTCCTTAATTGGTTCAGTTCATCTACTACCACACCACGCATGTAACAATAAATTAAAAGCAACCACTTTGTTCGGACTAGTACGTTTATTGGTACACCCTGTACATAGTCCATATATTTGAGTATGTTGGCTGTAGTTTTACTCGAAGCATGCTTTCAGAGTAGTCATAGTACATTTTTTTTTATTATATTTTCAATTACTTATGCGTAGTTTGTTTATTACAACCCGAAAATGCCGATTTAATGACAAAAATTAAATTAACTAAAAGCAATGAAGTTACGTTGGGTGGAACTCATTATGCAATATTTAAACTCTACATAGCCTTGACACTATTACAGTGTTAATTTTTAAAGCTAAGTTTTTCTACATTTTTTTTAAGGAAAATTGACATTATGTGTAGGTACGTAAAAATTATATTCTGTCTCAGACATTTTGTAAGTTTTGGTTACATTTTGATGCGCCTACTTAGATGCAGTTTTTATTTGATAAAACTTAGTTTGACTGTGCTCCCTCGAAATGACAAGTGATATACATAGATATATCTGTGGAAATTTTACAAAATAATTTATATTGAATTGTAGTTTTCTCTTATGAAGCTCCCGCACAATCACACAAATTAGGAGTTTATTGTTTGCTACAAAGTAACAACAGTTAGATTACCAAGGTTAATGTCCAGCATTTTCAGGTTTTTTAAAGTTAAGGGGATCACAACGAGTCTTTGTACCAATTTAATACTAAGAAAAAGTGGTTAGTTAAATGCCTTTAAAGAAACCACTTTCAAAGAAATCGCTGTAAAATTCTTAAATTGCATGTGAAAGTTCGAAATTATTCTTTTAAATTCTTTCGTGACGTAGAAACCTACTTTCATTCGAAAAAATCGTGTTTCTATGATAAGCTAATAAGGCTAATATATTTTTAAACATTCATAATATTTTCGTTAGTCTTTTATAAATTATCTAGTTGACGCATTAACTACTTTGAAGTAATTCCTGATTAACTGTTTATGCAAAATAAAAGTAGCACAAGTGATAAGAATTTTATTGAACTCAATCTGATTAAGATGCTCTTGGAATGAATGTGTTCTTCTAATAACTTTTGTTTCGATTGCTTTTGTTGTAAGTCCATAAGAAAATAAACATTTTACTTGGCAAAATATAGAAAATTTGTTACAAGCGACCAGATATTCTAATGAATTAAGCAAACGAAAATGATATTTCTTAAATGTCGACTTTGAAATTTTTGATGGACAAAATTTTGTATGACACAGTGTGGAACAGCGCAGGAAAAAAATTTGAATTGCAATTGCGGAGGTTGCTAATTAAATAATTCTAAGGCACTTAAGAAAGTTTACGAGCTCCCACACATTAGTTAGCTTATGCGAGCATGTGAAGACGCAATAAAAATGCAACCACTTGCTATAAATCATCTAAAGTTTGAGTGTGTTTGTGTATGTTTAATAGCCTAAAATGTGGATATGTAAATTCAAACAGACATACATACATATGTACATACATACATAAAATGTGTGAAAATTGCCTTGATTGAAGTGTGACTCGAAAGAGAGACTGTGCTGTGTGGCGAACAGACAGGTGTTGGCGGTGAAATGACGTGAAAAGGGCGTGTTGCGCGGCTTGAGTGGCGCCACCCAAACGGCGCTGTTGCACGCACAAGCACAACCAACCAATCAACAAAGTAACCAGCAAACTTGGCTGGCTGTTGGTGAACTCACTACAAATATGCCAGCCACTGTGAGGTGGCATGACGACAGCAGGATGGACAGATTAACTAACAGTTGGGCAGGTGAAAAATGAAAACCTCAAAATAAAAAAATGTGAACAAAGTAAAATTAAGCGGTTGCTTGGAGTGGATAGCGCTAGCAACTGTTGCTGGCATAAAAAGTTAGCTGTTGCTATTGTTTGTGAAAAGTGTTGACTGCTTGGTCTTTTGAGTTTTAACACACACTCACACGCATACATACATACATACATATGCAAATTACCACTACAGTTTCTAAACTTTGGGCAATGCGCCTTTTTGGGTTTCTGCAACTCGTACTCGTATGTACATACATACGCGAATATAAGTATTTAAATACCTTCCTTCTCTAAGTAAGCGGATGTCTACTTACATATGTGTAGGCATGCATATACATATGTACATATGTATGTATGTATGTATGTATGTATGAATATGCATAGGCGTGCAGATATACATAAGTATGTATTTATGTGCATTCTGTGCGAAATTAAACTTTTGTTGCACACGCCATTGCACAATGGCGTGGTGTTCGTACAACTGTGAGCGGCTCACCACTTCCTTTTTTCCGTTTCCTGTGAGTTAACAATTAAGTTAAGCTTGAAACATTTGTAGTTTCGTTTTGCATTTAGCTAAAAAAAATTAAAATAAGAAATTATTTCTAAAACACTGGTTCTTGTTTTTAGGTTGGTGTGATTAAAAAGCGGGGCTCTGTTTTGAAAATGTTGCTTTCATTTGATATCCATATTGCTGTACTTTACGAAATGAACAAGGTTCGGCCCAAGCCGCTAAACGCTTGCTGCGCCACAAAAAAAAAAAGAAGAATATGCTTTATTCATTTTTAATTGTTAAAAGATTTTTTTTTTTTAAATTGACAAAACTGTTCAAAAATACATCGTGGATAATGCATTTTTTTAAAAAGTTTCAATGAATTCGCTTGTCCATACTGTTAAGTTTTCCAAACCAAAATACTTTAATAACTTTGAATTTGTTATGCTTCTCCCGAGCATAAATTATTCTTAGCTGCTTGAAAAAAAACAATAATATTTATTTTAACATTTTATATATGTACATAGTAACCACTTTCACATATTACAAAAGCGCTGAATTATTCTCTAAAGGCTTTGGCTCGACGCCACAAGTGCATCTAACTTCACTCGGTTGAGCCATGTCACACGCGAAGAACGATAATGCTAGCATTGCCAAAATCCGCTCTACAGCAAAAGCTAAACAACTGTCTGAATAGAATTTTGTTAAAACATGTGTTGGGTATAAATATATAATTCGTCGTTCTACTCGAAATAAACATTTGACTACTTGTTGTGCTGCATGTTTAATGTGAAATGTTCCATTCGACTGACACCAAATATCTCCCTTGGTGAATTAAATTAAAAGCTCAAAGTGTACTCACTATTAACTTTATTATATGCATATATGTACATATGTATGTATGGATGAAAAAGTTGCAAAGTGCTGACCTCATTTCCAAAAACGCTGGTGACTTGTTCCTCCACCCTGTGGGCTATTATTTCAACATTATAACTGCATATACATACATATGTATGTATATGTACAAGTATATATATGATTACAAATATACAAACATATGAGAGCATACAATTTACATTTGTGTAATTTATTTTGAAATATAAATGTGAACAATTTTCTAGCTAAAAACTAGTTGAGCATTAAATTTGTTGTGTAGTGAGTGACTAATTTCCTTACCTTCCCAGTGACTAGTCACATTTTCGTTTTATACTCAACGAGTACTTATGTTAGTTTTTTGTAATAGCTGAAATGTTTCGTATATTGGAATATTCTGGAGCTCAAAGTGAGATATTTTCTGCATGAATCTGGAGGATAATTTCCTATAAGCAACTCAACCAACATTGGTTTCTTCAAATAATTGTTTGATGAGCTGATTGATGCATTGATTTTCTTCTTCTTCTTTTATGGCGCTACAACCGTTTGTCGGTTTGGGCCGAGATCAAAAAGCTTCGCCAGTTCCCTCTCTCCTTCGCAAGGTTACGCCAATTACTCATACCAAGCGTAGACAGGTCCTTCTGCACTTGGTCCTTCCAGTGTGTTCTTGGGCGTCCTTGCCGTCGTTGCCCACCCATGGGTGCCGTTTCGAAGGACTTTTTCACTGGAGCATCATCATCCATGCGAACGACATGGCCAAGCCATCGCAATCGTTGAATTTTTATGCGCTTGACTATGTCCACATCATTATTCAGCTCATACAGCTCGTCATTCCATCTTCTTCGGTACCCGTCGCTTGCGAAGAACTTTTCTCTCGAAAGCCCCCAAGGCTTGCTCATCGCTGGTCAACATCGTCCATGTTTCTGCGCCATATGCAAGGACGGGCACGATGAGAGATTTGTAGAGCGAGATTTTCGTTCGTCGAGAAAGGGCTCTGCTTTTCGACTGCCTACCGAGCCCAAAGTAGCATCTGTTGGCAAGTGTTATTCTTCGTTTGATTTCAAGGCTGACATTATTGCATTGATTTTAGCAAGAGTAAATAGTTTTCTCATAACAAGTGCTATCAAATATTTTTTCTGCAAAGGTATGTCATTAATAATTTCCACTTAGGTCTGTTATGAATGGAAATCTATTTCACTAAGCTGAAATTTAATTTAATTTTATGTAATGCAAAATAGGTGGCAACGTTATACTAACTTCTTTAGTAGCAAAAATTTGGAAGGGAATCTAGAAATCTTTAACATCATTACATATAAAATTTTATTCTAATCGTAAGAGGCGTTTTTCAGAGGTATTTGGATGTACATCCATGTACTTATTTAGAAAATGTAACTTAATACTTAATACTTAACTTTTAAAGTTTTTCTATGTAAGACCCAAAACTCTGACCAAAATATATGGTTGCAAATTTGCCAACTTTAAACAAAAAATAATTAAAGCGGGAGTCTTTATGATGGACAAATTATCTTTCCAAATTCGTCTTTATTTGGGTCGAAATTTTTTGCTATTTACGCTCTCAACAATGAAATCTTAACCAACATCTTTCTATACTTTAATTAAAAACCATACAAAACTGAATAACTGAAACGATTTTCTCACCTTTAAGAAAAGTGTGCAAGAAAATTTATTGATTTTAATTAATTTTCTACACAGTTTTGTACTTGTCTTTAAACAGATTTTTTTAAATATTGCATTTGAATTAAATTGAAATTCTCTTAAAAATTAATATGCAAATGAGATAACCACTAACGTGTGTGTGAGTATATAAGCTAATAGAATTAAAATATGTCAGTGTTTTGTTTTTGGCGAAACACATATTTGTCGTTGTTAGTTCACATCAATCTGGCGATGCTTCATGAAGAACATTCGGTATAATTAGCAATAATCTATGTTTAAATAAATTCATCATTTGAATTATAGATATGGGATTTAAAAAAATATGACTAGAAGTAATTTGAATTCACGTTTCAGTTTTTCTTTCACTCTCGATTTCCATATATATGTACGTACATACTTATATGAAATTATAAATGCAAACATAATTCATCATGTTAAAATTTTAAGAATGAATAACTGTAAATAGTATTACCCTAATCAAAAGCACGGTTAAAATTACATGGCAGTACATTAATATCTGTGTTCAATTTAATTGCAGGTATGTATTCATTTTGTTAAATTTAGGCAGTTAATTTTAATATTTTTTTTTTTTATTTAATGTTTTTCAATGAAATGTACATTCTGTAACGAAAAATAGTTATAACTAAAGTTTGACAGTACAATCTATATATATAAAAATGAAACGCTTTTTCGTTATGTCCGCCCATAACGTCCGAGGCACTGCATGGAAAGACGTGAAACTTTGCACAGTTATTCGTTTATTCCTGTAGTAGGTCCTAACGGAGCCCTTTTTTTTTAGTTATAGATAAGAGAGGGTGCCAATTTACATAACCCCTCACATATCGATTCGTAATCGTATTTTGAACAAGCTATCAACTACCCTGTTGAGTTTCTGAATTCGCTGGAACTGTTAGGAATGCCGTCTCATCAATCATTTCTGAAAGTTGCATCACCAAAAATAATGTTAAGAAATTTGAGATCACCTAAAATGTGCAATGGAACACGACAGACCGTCTAAAATTTATATTATAAGATCATTGAAGCAACGATTTTGTCTGGCACATCGGCAGGTGAAGATGTCTACATACCTCGCATTCCTCTCATTCCTTCCGGCATACCTTTTGAATTTAAGAGACTTCAGTTTCCGGTTCGCCTAGCTTTTGCAATGACCATTAACAAATTACAAAGGCAGTCATTGAACCATTTGGAACCTTCATGCTTTTAGCACGGTCAGTTATACGTCGCTTGCTCAATGGTGGGCAAGCAATGAAAGTTATGATTATTTCATTTCAATAAGGATAGTGTAACGATATAGGATATAGTATTATGCAGATAATATATTTATGAAATGTTGTTACATTATAAGTGATTTACAAAGTCAATAAAAAAAGTGTCGTATGAATCAAATTAATCGTTAGAGGAAAAAACTACAACACCTTCAATAAAATAAATTTAAAAAATCAGTGGCAGTTTCTAGCAATTTGAAACTTGCATATCGTACAAAACAAAACTGCATACAACAATCTTTTTTAAGTTTTTGAGACAATTTTTTAAAACCATGACGAAATTATATTAATTTAATAGAAACTTTTCTATAAAGCTCTGAACTTCAGATTTTCGTGTTACTTTTGATAGTGAATAAACTATAATTTCATTAGAAAAAATAAGCACATGAATAAAATGAAAATTTATTACTAAAACTTGTCAATGTGTACTAGCTAATGAAAGAGTTCTATCTAATAATTTTTAACACAATTCAATTTACAAACGAATTTTGTATTTACGTATGAATTTAAATTTGTGTGACAGCTCATTCTTATGCATTACTGTCATTCATACAACTTAATACAATATTATACAAACTTATACACATATATATGTACAAATGTATGTAAGTGTACTAAAATTCTTTGCATCTATCTACTTTTCTCTAACGTACATCTACATACTATTTGCAGCGAGGAAAATGTTTGGAAACTTTGTGAACAAGTGAAGAAAACACGCTTCGATGAACTTTCAAAGTGTTACGCGGTATTCGTGTCGAATGAGGGGCGTACGGTGCCGCTGTGGCGCCAAAAAGCAGGACGTGGCGATGATCAGGTCGTGATATGGGTAAGTAACAAATCAAACAACAATATACATAAGTCTAAAGTATAGCAGGGCGAAAAGAAAATAACACTAGAAAAGTGGGAGAATAAACAGAACAAAAAACTTGAACGCTCAAATAAAGCTCAACACGTTCAGTAGCGCACAAGTGGCACTTGTAAGCGCTTGTCGTTCGCCTTGTTGCTCAACTGCTGTTGCTCCACCATTCTCAACGATTGCCACATTTAAACTGTTGCCGAACACAGTAGCGTGGAATTCCTTACAAGTTTGCTATCTCACATACTTTTCTCGTCGCCTTCCTTATCTTTGGCGCACCAATTTCAGTCCTTTCGATTATGTCTACTCGAGAGCATGACAACGTGGCGTATGAGTAACTTCCATTGTTCAGCATCGTCCGTATTCGCACATTCGCCTGAACGCTAATACTCATACAGACGCAGATTCTCTTCAACAAAGGATTGTTAGCATGTGCGTTGTCGTTGTCGTTGTTGCTGGCGCCATCGTTAATGCGCAAAATGTTCCCAATCTTCGCCATCATATCGACGCATCGAATGTACGAGCGTTTGCTCTTTGTATCCATATATGTAGAAAGACCTGTGCCTGTGAATTAAAAATTGATTGATTGCAAAAATAATAGAATAATTGTGCTTGACAAAATTTTCAGCTCATTTTAAGCTTTATTTGACAATGCAAATAAATTGCTTCTTTTGATCGTCGATATTTATTAGGTGAAATTTGTTGTTTTTCTTTTAAAAGTTTATACTTTGATATTATCACAGCTGCATAAATCTACCCGTTTCCTTGAGAAGCAAAAAACGTTCTGACAACAAAAATTTCAGTTATAAAGAATTTTCAATGATTCTTCCACTTTTGCGTTTCAAGCTAGGCGAATTTAGTTAGGTGGCATTGGTAGGCAGCTGATTGATTTGATTTTTCTATCGCCCTGGTACAGCAAATGTCAAAATCATTTGTAATAATTTTTTAACTTTAAGGCCGACCGGTCTATTGGGAAGATTATTAGGAAAAAAAACCACAAAACTCAAAGCGGTAGAAGTTATAGAACTATTTCGGAAATCACCACATTTTGTAATCAGACTTCATTTGTTTGCTGCTTGGTTTTGACATTCGCTGTACCGAAAGCAAGAACAAAATACACGTACTTTTTCCTTAAACATTTCCTGCGACCTTTATGAGTTCGCATTGGTTCCAAGCTAATTTGTTTTCATTAGGCGTAATCAGAAACTTTGCAAAAAGGTATTAAAGGAGGAGTTCAGGAGCAGCGATGTAAATGGTTTCGTTTTAATTGTTCATGGATTTTTGATTATTATTTGAAATTTTCAGAATAACCAACAATACTCAAAGCGGAAGTAGTTATACTACTATTTCAGAGATCACCACATCTCCTTATCAAACTTCTTTCTTCAAGACCGATTGGATTTTGAGAAAAATTCTGAGCCGATAGCAGTTGACTGCGGACCAATTATCGGTCGACTGAGTAATTATTTTTTAAGAGAGATTTCTTTAGGCGGTCTCCTTACCTTAGAGCTCAAGACTTTAGTTTTTGTGAGCTACAAAATTCGGGCGAGTGAAAAAAATCAGCGCTCATCATATTGGTGAGTATCGTCTGCAGTGAGAATGCAGGATGGGTGATGAAATTTCGATTTTACAAGATGGCAATTTAAAAAAACCAGTTCTTAATTTTTTAATCAAGAAAAAACCAGATAAACCGGTACTTGTTCCAAGTAAGAAAAATCTACATCAATATACATACGTTTAACTAAATGCAATTATTTCTATGAAAGAAATCTTTTGAAAATAAAATGTAGTTTAATGTCCGAATTCAGTAAGCGGTCTCAATCTCTAATAGAGGCCAAAATCACAATTTTAGACCAGTAGGTGTCAAAATAAAGCATCTACTCTTAAAAGAAAGTATCTAAATTGTGCACTAGTGATGAGCAGGTGACAAAAAAATTAAGTTAGAACAAAAAAAAAAAAGTTTGAAAGCGAGGAAAGGCAATATTCTTTAGCTCCTAGTCTCAAATTTTAGGATTTCATATTATACCCAATTACTTAATTCCTTCTTCTCAAGTCCCCTACTCTCAAAACAAAGTCTCTCAATTGTCATCAGGTGATAAGAAGGACTTACTGTCAGTAAGGCGTTATACATATTTTCAAGGTTTTCCCGTTTTCTTATGACATTTGACTAAATATATAAAATCTTCTAAAATACATTTGCTGCGTTTTTTCTGCAAATTATTTTGATTTCGCAGATGTATATTTGTTATAACTTATTGATAATAACTTTGTGGTTTCCGTTTCAATAAAAAAAAAATAGAATGGATGTAAAATTAGTCGACGTACTGCCGTATTTCTATTGCTTGTCAAAAGGTTACAACTAGTAAATAACAGGTTTTGGAGATTAAAAAAACCGATTTTTTCGATATTTGAAAAATCAAGATTTCACAAAAAACCGTACAATAATTTATGAAAAATCCGAAGAAAACCGATTTGAAAAAAAAACGAATCAATCACCTTACTACTTACCCATTTTTCTGTTAGAGACATCTTGCGTTAGGTCCAACGATCACTATTTGCTCGATCTCAATGATCTTGCGTCTGTTGCCAACAAATCTTTATTTCTATTTCGCGATTCACCTTGTTGTGGTTTGATTATAAGTAGACATCGGAATTCTATGAAATGTGTATATGCAGAAAATATGAAAAGAATATTCAAAATATATGTAAAAGATACTTATGCAAATAATATGAAATCAATACAGGGCTTTGTTTCAAATCAAAGCAAGTTCCTTCAGAATCATTTTATATATTTACAAATCCAGCGTAAACCCTGCTGTTTAATTCAATTTGAATTAAGAGAAATAGGTAATTGAAATTTGTATCACAATGTATATGGGGGTCAGAGGTTTAAGAAGTATTTCGTTTGAAAGTATTGCGAAGAGGGTTAAAAAAAGTGAAAAAATCTAAATCCCCTATGTTTTTGGCTAAGTTTAAGTATCTGTGTTGAGTTTATTGAAATAAATTACACCTAATATAACACGTAGATTACATATACTTTACATGTACATCTAACACAAATATTTGTGTTACAACAAATAAAAATGCTTATAATACGAGGTTGGATCAATAACTTCAAAATTTTATTTCGCATTGGAGTACACTACCAGTACTTTTTCTAAATTTTCCACATTGAATCTTTGCCTTTTATCATTCAAAATTTGTTTTAATGAAGAAAAAGTTCTCTCTACTTCACAAGAAGTAATTGGAGCGAAAATAAATTTGTTCCAAAATTGTTGGAGCAATGTTAATTGTTTAAAAAAATTACCAAGATTTCGAAGCTCGGAAAAAAACGATTTTTTTTGCTAAAACCTTAGACTGTTTCTCTCTTATTGTTTTGCCATAGTGCCCAGGGACATTTTCAAGGGATGCTTCACAGTCCAAAATAATTTTTATTCACTCGTTCAGACGCATTCCCTTTGTCTTTAATGGTATTGTAAAGAGCCAAAATTATGATGCAGAGAATGTACTAAAAACTAAAAAATAATTAGGTTTGTGCCAGTTACCAGTCAGCACACCACTTTTCTCTCCAATCTATGGCAAGGATTAGACTAAAAGATAATCGTGTGGCGTAGCGTAACTTTAAGATACATATGTATATGTAAATATGGAAGTGGTAGTTCTGTAATATCGATCGATAATAGCGGCAGATTTACTTTTACACACATATTGCATAAGTCGCCTATTGAGAAGATGTATCCAAAGCATTTATAGCGATATGAGGTTGACTGCAGATAATAGAAATTTGACGAGCCAAAAAAAAAAATATTTACGAAATACAAGCAATATTTTTGCTTATATAAAAATATGCAAATATGCAAAAAATATGAAAATAGGCCAAAAATATAAAAATATGCATAGGCGTCAATCTTCTTCATTTTCAATGCAACGAATTTCTGTCTTGGTCCAGAATCTCTTGGATGCTAAACAAAAATATGCAATTTCATAGAATTCCCATGTCTTGTTCTAAGAATATACTCAGTAAGAAAAACCAGGTGGCTGAATAAGACACTAGGGAATGCCACTGACCATTTAACGTGCAGAATAAGAAGTTTCAATCCAACATCATATGAGTGCTTATCCATTGCCAAATCATGGCAAATCGTAAAGCGGATGAATTTTCTAGTGCAGAAAATACTCTCACAGACATTTGTTTCAGTGGTAAAAATTCCAAGTAATAGCAAATTAAGAAAAAGCCGCGTATGAATGGTCGTCGGCAGAGCCCTCTTGTCAAACTACAAAAGCATCTGGTCATCAATGAAAAACGAAGTAACATACATACATACATACATGTGTACTATTTAACTGATTTAACTTCATTCCTTTTTTATTTATTCATATACTTTTACTAATTCTTAACCGTTTTATTTGCCGCATATTTTGTACTTAATATTTAAGTAAACGTTTATTTTAAGTTTTATAAATCCTAAGTTCCCAGCATAAATTATAGCCTGTTGTTTTTTTTTTTTATTTTGGAACTAAGAACATGAAAGTACGAATGAAAAAATACGAATAAATTGATAAAATACATTTTTATAACTGATTTGTCTGTTCGATCCCATCAGATATTAAAACTCTACATAATAGTGTTGTTAAAAATATTTCGTGTGTCGCATTGACTTTGGTTTAATCCCCTCATCTGCAATTGCATTCGCCAAATAACTGCTAATAAGCATTTTGGCATAAAAGGATTTTTTTAAATTCTTTAAACTAGAGCGACAAACTTAACATAACTTTCAAGCTGACTAATTCTCTAAGGAAAAGGTCGCATTATATACATACATATGTATGTATGTGCATACACTTACTTGCAAATATTTTATACACTACCCTCAGTGAACCACGAAAACCGAAAAGCAACATTGTAAATCATTAGTCAATTACATCCGGTCACTGTCAAACATCAAATTCGTAACACAAAGCATAATGGAAAAGAAATGCTCTTGGCATAGCTGGCCATAAAAAAAGGATTGTTAAAAAAAAAAGCAAAGCTGCTGGGCTGGGTAGGCCAATTGGCTGGGATCGAGGTCGCACCGGTGACTACAGCAGCCAACGTAGCAAAAATTCAAACTGGCGCTCCGACTAAGCCAGCCACAATCGATCGGCGTCATCAATTATACATGAATTTACTTAGCCTACGAATGAAAAAGGGCGCATTTCAATTTTATTAGCGCAAAAGTAGTTACGACTACGCGCCCATTCATCACCATTTGGGGCGGACTTTCGCTTGGCCGAGCTGTTATTCCACGAGTGCAATGCAATTTTTGGTAGACGCCACAATATTGGCTGAAGGCCCCGAAAAGGCAAGCAGAAAACCTGCCACGTCGCGTTGCGTTGCGTCGCCTTGCCGCTTTCTAGTCCGCGTGATTGTTTGGTTAGTTGGTTGGTTGGCTTGTTTGATTGTTGCTTGGTCTGCGTGCTGTATGCTTATCCTTGGCCGCTTACAATTCCACTTGTATAGGTGCTTTGGTTCGTTCGCATTTTTTTTTTTTTTTTTTTTTTTTGTTTGTGTGTATGTATGTACTATGTGCGGAATGATGCAAATCTCACGAATACTTGCATGCATTAATAAAGTCATATTGGCCAACTATGCTGAGTAGCCGCGCTCGAGTTTCTTCTTTGCTTTCTACTTTTCGGAGCGAGAAACAGAAGAAAAAGTAATTGCATGTGAATAGCCTAAATGAAAAAAGAGCCTTTTGAGTTGAAGCTCTACACCTCGAGAGTGCTTAGCTGGTTGGTTTATGGTGCTCGGGCTAGCGTTGGTAAAGAAATGGGTGGTGCATTTGGACGGTATTCATGCAATTTGCGAATTTATCTACTAATAAAATAAAGAAATTATGTGCTTGATGGCTGACATACCGAGGCCAGCTAGTCAAAGCGATGAAGGGGCGCCAATTTAACGGTCGGTCGGCGAGGGGAAGTCGTATGACGAGGCTTGGCCCAGTGGCACCAAAGAAGAACACGCATTGTTATTGTTGCTTAGCGTGTAGTACCGGTGTGTGGCATGTTGCATGTTGCATATGATGCCCGGTGGCGTTAATGTTCACAACTACAACTACGATGCTTCGAAATAATTATATACAAAGTTTTTGCCATTAACAAGAAAAAATTTACTAATGTATTTGATATAAATACATATTTATATTTGTATGTATGTATGTATGTATATACAATAGTAGGCGCAAACATATTTACATACCATATACATATGTACATATGAACAATAAATATGTACATACATACATACATACATACATTAAGGTGCCTTACCAATTATACAAGCAAAAATGTGTGAATGTGTTTAGCACTCAGCTGTCTTTTCTACTATATTTTCTGATATTTTATTGCGTTATTATTCCAATAACGTTTAATTCAAATTATAATTATAATAACACACATTTTTTCTTCAAAAAATATATTTAAAGGACAGATAAAGTTTAAAATTCACTTCAGGAATACTTTTTGTTTGCTTTATATTTTCATAAGTATTTTCATGAAATGTAATACAAATTGTTTAACAAATTGTACCACCAATGCTGCCACACTTTGTGCTTGGCACGAAAACTGGTACTTTTTAATTTCACTTACGAAATCGAAATCGACTGAGCTCGGCTTCATATCGGTCATGCTCGCTATGTCAAGTTCGTTTTGGTATCGGTTCGTTTTCGGCCAAAGATAGTTAAAATTGAATGCAGCATTATTTTTAATTTTATTTGGCAATAATTTAATTATTGTTGAATTCTAGTAAATACATTAATACACCTTGGTCATCGATTTGAATTTTGCAACTTTTAAGTTAAGTAATTATTTTATTGATCATGCTTCTATAGTGCATACCACAACTATACGACACCCATATGTTGAAAAATTGTGTGAATTTAATTTTGATTGATGTAATTTCCAAACATTTTTTTTAATTCAAACATCGTTCAGTCTTTAACAATCTAAATCCATATTTCGAAAATATTGTAGTATGTTTAAATTACCTTGGACAAAATATTAAAATCTGTAAAATTTGTACGGTTAATTAAATGTTGTATGTGAAAATATTTCAAATAAAGTTAATAGTGCAGTTATACTTCATCTATCAAGCCATTTCAAATGGGGCTATTCGTTTTTTGATATCTTTATTATTTAGTTTTCGATGTATGAAATATAATTTGTATCGCATTTTTGCATAATTCGAAAGCAATTAAGAATAAACAATAAAAATAAAATGATTTAAGATTTTCGTGAATAAGTAATATTCTCCGAGACTTTGGAAAAAATCTATCGTCGCCTTTTGGAGAAATTTAATTCCAAACTTTAATTGCGATTTCCCCAAAGGTTTCAAATGTAACATACGACATTAATTTATCCGGGCGACTGCAAGTCAACTCTGCTAGGAAATGATCGCCTGTCAAAAAATCTCGTCTTGATTCTTTGGCAGTAATTTGCTCGAATATCGATCATTATTGTCCCTTAATGTTTCTTTTAAAGGCTACGACAGAAATATTTGCGAGTGTAAATGATGTAAACAAAAAATGGTTTGCGGCGGCAGCAAGAAAATACCTCTCCTGCCGACTTACCCCATCTGAACTCGCAACACCTCTATTCGTCGCATCTCATCTCACCATACCTCAATATTTACAATAATTTACTTACAGGCCCTTTAATTTAAAATGGATGATGATACTCCTGCAAACAATTATTAATAAATTAAAGGCTCGGTTGTTAGTGTGCAGACACTTTTCGTTGTTTTTGAGTTTTAAGTGGCTAGAAATGATCATTGACTTTTTGAAAATTTTTAAAAGTTAAGGACTTACGAATTAATTAAAAATAGGAAAAGTATAAAAACCCCCATTATCTGGGCAAAACTGAACGCCTTATTATTTTCAAAAGTAATTTCTCTAAAACTGTGCTTTAAAAAATTTATCTTAAACGCTTAAGAAATGTGTTAAAAACTAAAACAAAAATGGCATTTAATCAAAAATCTGCGGAATATTTTAAGCCGAATTTGTATTGATGCCAGTCAAGCAAAGAATTTTACCAAAGGCGTGGGACTTAATCGTCCGTTTTGTTGCGTCACATTAATGTATGCACTTACTTATTTGCGCGTAAATGCTGCTATGCGTGTTTCGCTTCCCCTAGGCTTTGTGCTTTCGTCCAGTGCCAGTGCCAGTGCCAGGCTTAGCCTTCTCATGCCCTGCAGCGTACAAAATGCAAACATATACAGAAGTAATCCAAGCGTTATTTGCATATTTTTCTGCTTTGTTAGATTTTTCTTACGAACTTTATGGAGGTGAACACACATTGTTCATACATACATATGTATTTATATATACATAAGTTCATATATAACATAAATCCAATGAATGTTTCTATTACCTTAAATTTTGTGTTAAAAAGGAAGAGTGTTAGTAAGATTTTAAAATACTCGTATTTAACCAAAAAGTGGAAAGTTTGCAGACGATAATTTTGTACTGAAAACTAGGTTTCCGATTTTGCTACTATAAGATTGTGCAATAACAATAACAATTTGGCGCTTACACTATATAAGTAAGTGTTTGGCGGAGCTTCTCCTACCATTTGTGGTGTGTGTCTTTATATTCTACCACAAAGGGAGGGACCAAAAATTTTTGTGCCGACTCTGAACGGCAGATGTACTTTATGAGAAGCTGTTCCATCTCATAAATACTCTCGGAGGTATGCCATTGCCTGCCGAGGGGTGACCGCTATTAGAAAAAACTCTTTCTATGATTTAGAGTTTACTTTTCCTGGCTGAAACTCGAACTCGAACTCAGCGGCATATCGAGTTATAGCACGCACCGCTATCCACTCAGATATAGCGGCCACATAAGATTGAGCAAGGTGAATTTAAAAACAAGTAAAAACACGCCTGTATCTGAACAATCGGCTCCCATATACATTACACGGATCTACAAAAAAATTTTCGTTCTTCGTCCTAAAGTTTATTTTATGATTTTCTGGTTAATTGTGAACAAAAACGAAAAGAAAATACCTTTTTTCCGTATAAAGTTTGCTTATAGATGGCAAGGAGATCGTTTTCATCAGGACATTTTGAGCTTCGAACAACGTTATCAAGGCCAATACAATGAAAACATGATAAATACAAAAGCAAACGTTTTCTGCTTTATATTTTTTTGCCGTCTAACTACGAACTAAGAAATCGAAATTTAATACTTTTGAGTCTAGGTAAAATTTCGTGTTGAACCGTGTTATAGTTGTCAGATCGTTTAATCTACCTTCTCTTTCTATATCTATAAGTATATAAAACAGGATGTGTGCATGTATGTAACGTATGATGAAATTTTCAGGGAATCTTCAGAATATTCAGGCGGGTGACACTGTGAAGTCTGGTTTTTGATTTTCGGTCTGCGGGCGGAGGGGCGTGGCAAAAACCTATTTTCATATTGCACCACCAATGAAATATGTGTACATATTTTTTCCCCCTTTTTTTATTTTATTTTTTTTTTTTCAAAGCCGTTGTCATGTTTTTCAAAACGAGATATCAAACTTTTTAATCGGTTATGTAGTTCCGAAGGCATTTACAAAAAACCTATGTTAATAATGATCCAATATCAAATTCGTTTCTCCTATTCTTATTCCTTTATTCCTGCAGAAGTTAAGTTATAGGAGTACAGAGTTCAAAAAGTGTTTGATTTACTTCTAATAAATTTTGGGCGGGACGAAGTTCACTGGGCCTTCTAGTACATTATAAAAATGCACCTGACTGCCGAGTTTCATCCAAGTAGCCCTAAAATTGAAGAACTATGTAGACAGACGGGCATGTCTAAATCGAATCAGCTCATCATTCTGATCATTTAGATATACTTTTTGATGGATCTTTTATCTGGTCTGCTACTTATTTTGCATTTTTTATATTTGTTACTGCAGATTTTTTGGATATTGTGTTATTAATTTTTTATGAAAAATGTTTACTTAAATATAATTCTAGTTGCTTGCTAAATTACTGCTCTTTTTCTCGTATCTTTCTTTCGTAGGACTACCACGTCTTCTTCATGCACAATCCATCGCCAAATCGGTGCTTGGTGTTTGACTTGGATACGACGCTACCTTTTCCCACGTATTTCCACAAGTATGTTACGGAAACGTTCCGCTCAGATCTGGCGCTGAGACCAGAGCACCACAGGTAAGTGCCTTTTTTTTGAATCCAAATACTCTGATTATAATTGTCGGGTTGAACTTGTGGATCGTTCTTCACTCACTTGACAAGTATCTGGGTGAAGTTAATTTTTCAAAGTCAGTACACGTTCTACAGTAATGTGTGTATTTCAGCTGTTTAATATGTTAGAAAGGTATATCATAAGTACTGGGATAATAAGGGCAGTTCATTTACAGAAATCATTTCTAGTGCTCTGCTCAGAAGCTAGAGATATCTTTTTAAATACCCAATTAATTTTTATATTCTCAAAAACACATTTCAGTACGCTCAGAAGCGTGAAAAATCTCAATGAAAATTTTTTTTAAAGAAGCATAATGTCGTCTCTTTGAGACCTCGACACAATTCACAGCTTAATGGTTTTTAATATTTTAATTAAATAATTTAGCGGTTTTTGTTGCTCAATTACTTTCCGATGCACAGTGCGAGATTTCAAAGACATAGCTACACCAAATTTCTTAAATAATATGCCCCGAGTACCACCATTTATGTAAAATTAGAACAAAAATAGTCGAAAATGAATAAAAAAAAAACCTTTGCGATAAAACACTTTAAATATTTTTACTTTTTTTTATGGATTTTATTTATTATTAATCCAATTAAATGACCGCAGCCATAACGAAATAATTGTCTTCTTCTTGATTTCCTTCTCATGCTGTGTGGTGACCCTTGCCCTTTGTCACTTATGCGCCATGTACTCCCGAATGTGTACCACTTTAATATACTAAAATTTAGAGCGCTACAAAACTGCGTATTCGGTAAAACGAATAACAATTTAGATACACCTTTTTGATTTCTTTTTTCTTACAATGTTTTTGAATTTGGATATTAACAGATCATTCTTTATAAAAAATGAACATAAGTGACAAACAATATTGCCAGGGGGAGTCACGGTGCGATTTTATTCCAGAAGAAGTATTCAGTCACGTCAAGAATGTTCTTCGATAGGCCTGTACAGTTGTGGAATTCTTTGCCTCATAAATTAAAACTGGAGTCAAATCTTAAACGCAAATTGGCTATTAACCATATACTTACGTTTTAAGCCTTAAGACGCAGATTAACTGTTTGTTCTAACAACTTTAAATTGAAGCACTTAAATATTGGTGGTTATGGACAACAATACATGTGTGAAAAAAGAAGAAAAAAAATCATACATACACATATTCAGCCATATCGCTGAGTTCGTCGTAGTACGATTTTTCGATAGAAACCATCCTAAGTACGAATCGTTACGTCGTAGATTCGAAATTCGTAGTATGTATACTTGCATCGGTGAGTTGATTTGTAGCGCAATTTCGCAGATTTTTCGATGAATTTGTTACGACGTGTTTTGGTTGTCGGAAAAAATTTTAAAAATAATATTCAAAAGGTATTTTCAAGTTTATTTCAATAACACAAGTTTGCAAAAAAAATAATTGGGAGCTGTTTTGGTTTTTTGTGTAATTCTTATGTTTTTGCTTGTGCTGAATCCGATAATAACTTTAATTTTGTCGTAGAACGTCACGTTTTCTGACAATGAATGTAGGTGTCTTATGTTAAACAAGTTATCATCTTAAAATAAAATATAATACATTAAAAAAAGAAATTTTTAATTTATAATTGCGTAACAAAACTAATTTATTTATGTAAAATACATTAATTAGTAAACACTAAACACATCTTTTTCTCAGTGAGACTCCTTTTGGTACATCAAAATCAATCCCACGTTCTTGTAGGTTTCCTAGAGGTGTACGGAATGACCGACAGGAATGGAAGTATAGAAGCCGCCATTGTGAAGCAGAACTACATTAAAGCTTCTTTTGAAGAATTTATGAAATTACGCCACTCTGCTGGGTCGTATG
Organism: Philophylla caesio; assembly: GCA_963971545.1. NCBI lineage: Eukaryota > Metazoa > Arthropoda > Insecta > Diptera > Tephritidae > Philophylla > Philophylla caesio. Next base: position 92,773,939 of record OZ020606.1, on the reverse strand, counting down.
AGATCTTAAATGTATCCATCAAACCTTCTACATTATCGGAGCGTGAACGTTCAGGGTACAACATATTTATGTTTGTTAATGCAGCTCACACAGGCTGTTCCTTATTTAGAAATTAATGATGTTGTGGTAAACATTTAAAAACAGTAATCAAAATAAAATTATACCTATTATTAATGCCTACAAGTTAGCTCAAAAACAACCCTTTTTTATAATAAAACTTTGCGTTTTGTAAAATAAACTTACGTTCTGGAATTTTTTGAGTATTTTTTTAGTTTTCAGAACACCTAAATACATAGAAATCAGTTGGAAATATCCAGACAGCATTTTTGTTGCAGAGCTGTGTAATTTATAGTAGTGCAAAAACATAGTGAAATTGTGAGTGTTAAATTTGATAAATGTTGTTTTTATTGAAAGCAATTTTCTTTCTTGTTTGTTGTTTTGCATTTGAGGTCAAAAATTTAAACAACGCGTTCGTAATACGCTCGGTGGCTAGAATAGTTGCAGGAAAATCCAGAAATTGGAGGGGATTACACCAAATCCCAAAAGGAGGTGGACAACTTTTGGTAAACACAATTTTACACTCGGAAACCTGCATTTCATTTTTCCTCGTTACCCATTTCCAGCTTTATCCATAGAGGGCATAGCCGTGACTGCACTGTATTCAAAACTTTAAAAAACATTGATTGCGTCATTATTATATCATAGTCCTTTCCAAATCCGTGCTGGTAATCACCTTCCGCAAAAGCCGAAACCAGTATATGAATCTTATTCATTGACAACGGTCTCGGAACACTTCAAATGCCATATTTTAGTACCTAATCCACCTGATTTATTTAATCGAATATTTTTAACAAATCTATAATTTAAAACTGGTAAAATTAAATATGTGTTTTAACAGCCGAAACTTTTTCATACAAAGTGGCATCAGATTCCAAAGGATTCAAGGTCTGACTTAAAGTTTTCCGCTGCATTTTAACTGTTGCTAAATTTTGCCACCTTTTTTAATTGGCAAATATTATTCTCGCACTCTCAAGAAAATTCATTTTGTTGAATAAATCCAGAATAGAGCTATAAAAGTAAATTATTCTGCTAAAATTTGTGAGCTTACTTTGTGCCAGCTGATGTCGAAACCTCAAAATTTGGCAGTTGAGTTTGGCAGCACTTTTTTCGAGTTCACACGGAATCAGCGACCTTCTAGATAACACTTAAAAACTTAATATTTGCTTCAAACTCGGGTAGTTTTCTTTCATTCTGAGGACTTGAGATTCTCTTGATTTCTCGGGAAATTTTAAGGGGTCTCATTAATATAGTGTCACAATATCATTTTGGCGAATTTTGACAATTTTTTTTAATTATAATTATTTTTCAATTTAAATTCATTTTATTTTCTGCCAAAAACAATAAAAACCTTAGCTTTAAACAACGTAGGATATTAAAAAAAAAAATTGGCCTTATTTGCACCCTTTTTCTCACAACTTTTTTTTAGTTTACGATTATTAAACTTAAACATATGAAGGTCAAGTTTTAAATGGCTATACAAATGAAAATGAGCTTATAGCTAGATTAAACGCGGCGATACAGCCATTTTCTTTACGTTCAAAATTGGTTGCGCGAAAATTCTCCTTAAAACCCGTAATTTCGAATAAATTAAAGAACTAATAGTTTCTCTGTCAGCGCTTGTCATAAGAGGAAATCAATATGCCTGGCTGAGTTAAAACAAAGATAAGATAGTTAACTCAGTGAACGGGGAGCTCATGTCACGGGCGTTAAAGATAAGCCAATGTTAAGACACTAGATTCAGTTGAAGCTATATTTTTACAAAAATGCATATTCGTTCCTCATTTATAAACATCTAAATTTTTTCTTCTCTATTTTTCACTTAAGTAAATAAAAATTCCTCTTTGTTAAAGGTACTTCAGAGTCATACCCGCAGAAACATATCTAAGTGAATTCTCATCGGACCGTCGGCACATGCGAAGGCCAGATGGCAGTTGGATAAAGCCACCGCCGTCCTACCCGCCCATTCAATCAAGCAGTAAGACATTCTTCACACAACTATGCATTCCTTTGAACTTTGGCATTTGATTGAATTTTAATGCATTTTTTATTTAATATCTACAATTTCGTTTAATGTACCTGCAGGTAATGCGCATAGCTTAGGCGATTTCATCTGCATGAATGCGGGCAAAGGACCCGGCACCGTCTACAGCCTCTCTGAATTTGTGCAAAACTTTTACAAGGCGCCGAATGTGGTGGCGGCACAACAGAATAACAAATAATACCAACAGTGCTGAGCAGCTATCATCAATTGCAGTATCAGTCAAGTTAACGAGCAGACGACGACGACGGCAGATAGTATGTATGTATGTGTGTAGTAAGTACTAGCGCCGTGCACCGGAAGTGGCAAATGAAAGACTCGGAACAAAACCAGATGTAAACACTCACACCTATTCACCTATGTTTGTATGTGTGTATGTGAGTGTGCAATTGAATAAAGCAGAAATGCCACATAGTAAAGCAATACGATGCACTTCAAGTCAACATAAAGGTCACATTAATAACAACAACATAAACAGCAATTTGCAGAAGTTAAAGCGAGAGCAGCAACAAAAACAACAACAACCTTTCGAAGGATAAAAATTAAGGGGCAACATTATTTAATAATAAACATTGGCAGTTTGAGTAGCCACAGCAGCTGTACATCATCGTAACAATATTAACGTCAGCAACAATTTCATAAAAACCCTTCAAAGCCGCTCGCCGCAGTTGAACAGCGAATTGTTGGCTAAACGGCCCGTCGGTGTTGTACCGATGCAAATGTCACTTAATTTGCATGCCACACAAAATCACTTTAAGCCTCAACTAGGCACAGCTGTGTAAAGTTTCTATCACCGCACCGTTTGCCGCTACTCCAGCCACATCACACAATGATTAGAACACCAGCGACTACTGGACTTTTCAATTCAGTTTAATACGATGCTGCTAACGATATTCATACGAAGCAGCCTGATTACCTGCCTGCAGCTCGCTATTGCTTCGCTGACATTCCGCAATGAATATTTTCCAAGTATGCGCTATGGCACAGAATACCATTCAGGCAAGCTACATATTGTTTTCGTCGTAGTAGCTTAGTGTTTGTTGGTTATATTTGTAAACATCATTGATGGGATCGGCACTGGCAAATGCAGTGAGTGGAGATGGATCGATGATTCAAATGGCTTCGCTTGATGGCGTATTTTGCTTAATTGAATAGCTGATGTCCGGCGAACGAATGCAGAGATCAGTAGGTGCTCCAACGGCAACGGCATTAGCTGAACGTCTGGCAGAACGTCGAATAGTTCATCTAGTTTGCATCTGGTAATGTATGAAAAGCACAGCATGAGGAAAGGAAGGAAATGTGTAGTATAAATAAGAGCAAATAGAGGAGATGGCATAAGAGCAGCAATGAAAGACATTTCGTAATAAAAGATAACACAACATTAACTATTATAGCATATATTAATAAAGACAATTTAAATCAGAAAAACAGTTAAGCGCTGCAAAGATTTATATCGAAACTATAGTTAATAATTAATAAACTATTACATTTACAATTAACAGCTGCTTAAAAGAAATACACAAATACACAAAAGAAGAAATACATACAAACATATATGTATGTATGTATATGTTATAATATTGTAATTAATGTAGTAACGTATTTTTGTATTCAAAAGCATGCATTATAAAAGAACGCTAAAAGAGTAATAATGTAATTGAAGCAAACTGTAATAAAATGCAAGAAAATCAAACGAACACTCTTCAAATCATAAGTAACTCATAATGCTTAACATTAATTAAAATTATGAGCAGAGTAAATTTGCAAAATGCATTAAAATAAATTCTTAAACATAAACTCAAGCAAGCAACATTGCAACAATGCGCTCAGCTTAAATTTTACTCCAACTTTTTCTAACTTAATCCAATGTTTTTAATCAAATTAAAATAATGTTATAAATAACTCAGTTATAATTAAGAAAGACATTTTTTTATACATACATGTAAATTTGTTAATACTAATTAACTGCAAGTTCTAAACAAAAACTAAAAGTGATTTTGAAGATATTCGAAATTATTACAAGGCATATAAACAGTAACAAATCTCGGAGCGAATTTCGTGGAATGATTGGTGGCGGTCAAAACAAAAATACATACATACATACATATATACATTGTGGTGTATGAGATTGCACACAATCAAAATGATGACGAAGTTCGTCGGACGAAATTCGGCAAAAGAGAGAGATTTATTCTTAATTCCCCAACCAATTATTACCAAAAACCTCGTTTATAGGCAAATAATAAAAGATTGTAGAAGTGATAAGGAAGCGGCAATTATAATCCCAGCGGCATCGCTCATTCCAATGAAATTTTAAGATTTGGTTCTGCATACACTTTCCATCGGATTAAAAAAAAATGTATTACTTTTTATAAAATGAGGTTATGTGCCATTTATACTCTAATATCCGACAAAAAAATAGGGTCAAGCTTCTCAAGGCCATGCCACATAAGACTTGCTTCGCTTTACCTGACATTTGTAACTTTGTCAGAAAAGCGAAAAACGCAAAAGGTATGCCACAATAAAACTTTGACAATACATACTTTTTGTTTGTTTATTGTGAGTTGTGAAAATCGCACGGAACTTTGTAAACATATTTACATACATTCGGCATAATTATGGACATTATGGAAGTTTTGTTAATAGTTCTTTTATTTAACGAAGCCTTATTATGTTTAAAAAACATATCAAGGCGGAAAATTTGGGTAAGGAAATTATATCTTTGCTGCCACCTCCCGCACGAACCGGTCACGAAGTGACTTCCACCGTGCTCTGCAATGCTCCTCTATTATAAAAGAAAAAACCTTTAATAAAATACACGTACCAGAAACTCCCACAAAACCCGCAACTGCCTGACATGCCCAATCCTTTAGGTATTTATTGCAGAAGAGGTTGCAGCTTTTGTCATAGATGCTTGGCTGCATTTTTACCGCTTCGATTAACTTTTCCTCCATTTCTTTTGTTAAATTAAAAAAAAACTGTATATTTAAGCATTTATTTCAGTTAAATTTTATATTTACATTGTTTTTGCGGGAAAATTTTCAAATATACGTCGACCGTTAACAGACGAATGTCGAGTTGCCCAAGATTTCGCTTCGCTTTGGCGACGGTGTTGCCTATGTGGGAAATTTCGTATAATTGCATGTATTCATCTTTGCTGTCAAAGCTAAACTCTGACGTAAAGCGAAGCAGAAGTTTTATGTGGCATAATAATTCATAATAATTCTATGCTAAATATTTTTTTAAATAAAAGCAATACTTTTTTATTAATATTTTATCAAATTCTCATATCATTCCATTTCATCTTTATTTTTTCAACTGTGATGGCCAGGTCATAACATTCACACTATTGTCCGAGAACTAATTTTTCACAAGCGCCGAAGTATTTTTCGGATCATTATCTTGCTGGAACTGCCACTTTACGGCCCGACACCGTACCATGAGAAGCAGCCCCACATCATTATACTTCCACCGCCATGCTTAAAGGTTTTCACGGTGTAATTGGGGTTAAGTTCTGGATTCCTCGGTCTTCTTCTTCTTTTCCATCACTCCCGGCTAAATTTACCAGTTATAGGACCATCCGCATCCGGACAAGTGCGCATTTGCAAATTTTATTCGCCCGCTCCTATGGTTTTGCGTTAACATTGGGACCTTGCGAAATGATCTCCCAAATAGCTGTTGTTCTCTTAAACGTCGGCGAACACTTCAAGCACAAATTGGGTGCTCCAATTCCTCCTGTATCTTTTTGGCAGACTTTAACGGGTCTTTTTAAGATAAGTGTGATACGCTGATCGTCTCTTTTATTAGTTTTACGGGGTCTACCTCTATTAAGTTTAACTCGTGGAGCTCGTAAAACATTAAAAACAAAATTGTGTGACCTTCCAACCAGGCGAGCTGTTTCATGTTGGGTTTTCCCCTCTTTTCTTAACTTTAGTATCACTTCCTTTTCTTCTATGTTGCAGTGCTTCGCTCGATCCATATTAAATCTACGCTTTCAGAAATTTGTTAAAAACGCACTTTTATTTTTGACCCTACCAAAGGCCTACTTATTACGTTCGTTTGAATTAACTGAAAAGTGCGGTGCGGTATTGTTTTTATTCTTGGACTATGGAATAATAAATTGTGCTATGCTTTTTTGATTTCGCTTTCATAAGGTCTTAGAAATTTTACTTATTAATTAAGTGATGAGTTTGACCCTATTATTTTGTCCGACACTGTATATCAATACATACTTTCTGAAAATTTAAGCGTGATCAGCAGTTCTATTAAAACCCCGTATAAAAAACACCCAATACAAATTTTTTGAGTATAATTTTTTTAGGTAACATTTTTTGTCATGTTTGGAATTTTCAAAATATATGACCGTTGGGGAGTAGAAGCAGATAATAACATTTAAAGCTGTTTTCATGAAAAAGTTGTGTTAATTATTAATGTAACAGCGATAATATTCAGATGAAGTAAGGAAAGTGTTTCTGATAGATAACATTTTCGTAAGATTAACGTACGCTCTCTCTCTCTTTCAGAAGTTGGAGGTTCTTTTCTCTACACAGAAAGTTGAGGTGAAATACATACATACATATGTATGTACATCAAAATGAGAGCAAATGCAGTAAAAAAAGCATCTGTGCAAGTTTTGCTGGTCAGCCTTATTTTTGCGAATGTTTTGAGGTTTAAAGATTTACAGAAAAATTGGGTTTTCACGTTTCATGTGACTCTCGTTTTTCGATCTCGTTTCCCACTTTTAAGAGAGTTGATTTTTTAGTTTTTTCCACAAATTTGTCCGGAACAAAACTACGTCTTTTACAGCTGTAAAGTAAAATCTACTATTAAATGTTATAAGCAGAAAAATAAATGTGATAAAAATTATCTGGATACCGATAAGATAATTGAGAACTATAACGAGTACGGATACGATAAAACATAATAATTAGGAATAAATCGTATTATTTCCTTCGATCACATCGCAGTTTACTATGCCTTGTGATAAATTTCAAAATAACAAATACTTACATAAGAGGCATTCCACGCTATTTCAATGAAAAATCAAAAAATGTTTGTTCGATTCCATATAAACTGAGTATATTGTAGAAAAACTAATAAGATATGAGAGAACGCACGGAACTTAAAATATTAGTTTTATCAAAAAAATTGTTAAGTACTTTTCTATTGACAAAGGATCAGCGATTTTATTTTTTTATATACATACATATGTATGTACGTTCTTTCACATTTATTTTCTTTTCAAATTTATAAAAACGTGCAAACATGGTTTTTCAGCATCTCGTTTTTTTATTAACATTTTAAGAACTAATATTTTGCGGGCTATGAAGTGATGAAGATTGGCTCACGCCGAGATACCTTACATCACTGATGTTGCATAACTTTTGAAAAACATTTTTTTTGCTTTATATTGCCCTTGCAGACATTTGTAGTTTTTTTTTTAAATATTTAAATAGTGGGGAATGCCTAATAAGTAAAATAATGAATGAACTCTAAATCAAACATACCGCGCGGTAAAAAATAAAGCAATTTTTGTTAATTCGTTAAATAACTTTAGTAAATAAATTTAACAATTATCTAACTTTTAAGGTTAAATAAGAATATCTAAAATATGCTTTATACTTAAAAAAATACAGAAAATTAAGATTTAAAATCTTTTCGATATCAATTAACGTACGTAAATATAAAAATTATGTAAACCTAAGAAAATATTTTTGAAGCAAATTTTAAATATGTAGATTTCTAAGTTAACCGCATTTATGTACTTAAATCTTTGAAAACGTGCTATTAGCACGCATGCACGAGTCACTGTTATATTCCAAGGGTGGTTCAAAAAATGAATGAAAAGAAAGAAAAAACCAATGGGTGTATTTTTTTGACATAAAACAGTTCTAAGCGTGAGAGAATTAAAATCCAGCATTTTACTTTTTTAACCATATGTACTCAATATCTTGAATTTTCTAAAAAAAAAAACAACTTGAGCGTTCCGAACAAAAACTAAATTTTGGATGTGTATGTACGGAAAACTGTGGGACGTGGTATAACCAACGGGAGTAAGATGATCTACAATAATCACTCCGCTTTCATCTTGATCTTTATTTATTTCCAAACACAATTTTTAAGTGCATTTAAAAATAGCTTTAGAAACCTATTTCAATATAACACAATTCAAAAGGTAGTTTTTGCACTCGTTTGCGCTTTCATTTGTCTGAAAATAAGTTTTTGGTCAAGAATCTAGAATTTTAAATTTAATTTTGAAAATCTGACTACACAGCTATACAGCTTAGCGTACTAGACCTACATACTCGTACATACATATATGCGGATAATGGGTAGAATCCTTGATTAAAGTAATAATTTTTTGCCGCACTGTGTATTTTGAGATATTAAAATACTTTACGCCCGCACTAAAAATATCAAAATGTCAAATGTTTTTCGCTTATTGAAAGAAATTATGGAAAGCGTGGAATACATTTTACCAGTACCATAAAAAGATAATTTTTAATTTTGATATCCGTTAGCGTGCGCCATATATTGCAGCTTTGTCCTACCGAGCAAGACACCCCCTAGAAACGTTCTTTTCGACATAATATTGTGCGAAACATTTTCTAAATTGAATAACAGAAAGATGCGCCTCAATGGCCCTAACATTCAACATATTAATGAAATTTTCTCAAAAAGCCATACTTAAATGATACTTAAAAAGTCGCTTATACTTCAATTCCTCATATTTAGCTTAAGTTTTTCACATAAATGTAATAAATGTATGCAAATAATGAAAACAGAATAAAGAATACGCACATTTCTTCAGAAATCGCAGTTTTCATAATTAAAAAAAAAAAAAATAACGAAGCGGTCTATCTAGAAAAATAAAGAAGATTTAAATTTTGTTTCATATTTATGTATTTTTGGTAGGCATTAACACATTAAGAAGCATTACCTCATTGTAAAAAATTTTATGAACAAGCTCAAACTTAGGACATTTGAGGCACGTATTTTCCGATTATCCGATTTTGAAAATTACCAAAAATTTTCCTGCACTGCCAGCTGGTCACGTTTTTATGAGCAAGTGCACTTTTCTTGGGGAAGTCTTGCTTTGTAGCTTAACCAAAAATAATCTCCATAGCAATAAGGCACAACCTAATGTGTCAACACATGCAAATTGAGAAGTGTTAATAGAAAGATTTTCATTGAAAAATAACTCTTTTAAAATAAAATTATAGCTTTATTTTAAGAGTTTTTTTTATTCAATTACCGCCAATTATTCCAAATGATTTTATGTAATATCTACTTAGATTTTTTGAACAAAAATTGCCACATAAATATATATTTACTATTAATTGATTATTTTTTTCTTCAACCAGATCTTTGTCTTATTTGGTCCCTCCTAACAAACTCTTATTAAATTTATAATAAATGCAATTTGATAGTAGTTTTTCCCTATATATGTATATATTAAGCAAAGACTGAATCTAGTAAGAGCTTTAGATCGAGACAACAACTGCTATTGTTTTTTGCCCATTTTTTTGTAGGTACAGGTCCTTAGGTCTGCTCGATCGCTCTCAAACCCAAAAGTGATGGCTTCGGTTTTGAATAAATTAAGTAAAAGCAAATTAAAGTATAAATCATTAAATAGAGTTTTTTAATAAGTTAATCAACTTTTTTTTACAATGAATATACTCGCATAGCGCTAGTTTTAACTTATTTACTTTCAATTATTTTCTTGAAAAGATTTCTTAAAATAGTCATAAGATTCCGTTTCAAAATTACAAATGAAACACTACATAGAAAATGTATGATAAAAGCTGCATAAGTTGTATTATATCGAAATTATTTGTCTGAAAATATTTTCCTTAAATACCAAGTGAGACAATTGTAAATTGTGATCTGAAATATTAATAGACATACATAAAAATTATCGTAATCATTATCTTTTTTTCTGAAATCTTGGTAATGAGATGCTAGTAAAGTTTGGAAATTAAAATCAGATAAACCGAGATGTTTTTGCAAAAAACAAAAATAACAGTAGAATTTGCCTCGAAAATGTATGTGTATTTTTTTATTCATCCCAGCAAGAACTTGATCTCAAGACTGACAATATTGGTGGTGATGTTAAGGCTGGATACTAACAATGTTACGAGTATAATAACCAAGAAGCGAAATGTCTCTCTCAAGGCAAAACCTCTTTGCCTGGTGGCAAGAAATTATTTGGTGTGTGCTCGTCATCGTTACACAAACCTCTATTGCCTCTTTCTCTAACAGTTAAGGAGCTACGGACTTACATATATTGGGAGCTTTCCAGGACTGATTTAATATTGAAGGGCGGGCATTTTACTGCTGCAGCAATGCTGTATCCTAGCAAAAGAGAGAAATGTTCTATCTGCTATCTAAATTTGCCGAATGTTGGACCAAATAAACATTGTTTGCGAATCTCAGCGTTAGAGCTCACAGGGCGCTGCTTTCAGGGGCCTCATCGTTCCTCGTGACAAAAATTCATCCCAAACAGCAAAAACAAAAAATCAAAACCGTAGGTATTTAAATATTTACATTTCTTCTGCTTACTTGAATACATGCTTCTTATAAAATTGCCCAATTCGTGTACAACTCACACTAGCATAGCTTGCATTTAATAGAATACCTATTGAAAGGCAGAGCTAAAGAGAGAATTTGTATGATTGAAAGCGTTATGCCATGAACACTTAGCCGACTGCACTTCACGACGTAGCGACAGCGAAATTCCAAACAGCTCATTTATTAATGGCACATTAAAATATTTCACCACTATTATATTAAAATTATCGAGTGTTATGACATTTAAAATATCAGAGCTTTTTCATTGTGTTGTTGGTAAAATAACGTAAGATTTGTAAAAGCTTATAACAATTTTCATTTCACATTTAAGTGGCAGCACTACAGCTGCTCATTGTCGTCGGCAAAATTAGAAATGTTTTTAATTTGGCGACAACGACAACTGCAAGCCTGATGCCGTGAAGTCGTGCTGTTGTCTAAATAACTGTGCCCATAAGAACGTGTTCATTTTAATATTTGACAGTTGCTGCCTGTCGCTTGCTGTCTTCAAAGTATTCAAAGCATAACTTATTCCACCTTTATTGAGTATCAGTAACGAAAAAGGACCATGACATGGAGTGCTAAATTATTGACCACTACTGTATTATACCTACCATATGAGTGCTGCTCTTTTTATTTACATCCTTGTGATGTTTACTTCCCATAAGAAGCATCGTCTTTCCAATTGTAAAACAATTATTTTTAATCACAACTAGCGTAACGCATTAAACTTAGTTAATTCGCTTAGGTTGAATAAATTCTCAACAATTAATAAAAAAAAACTTAATAAAAGTAAAATTGTCAAAAGTTAAAATTAAAAATATTATTCTTTTCGAAAAAGTGGCGCAAAACACAAGTTAACATTATTTATACTACTAACTAATTACTATTGTATACTACGATAACTATTTATTATTATTATACTATTTTTATGAATGCAATACATTGATAGAAAGTATTTTAATACAGCTAATTGTAAGCGAATTTTTAATTAATATACATAAATACTTACATATAGAAAACTAACAATATACAAAAATATGTATTCAAAGTTTAAAAGCAAGAAAAATTTGTAAAACGAAAGGAAAATGAAATAAAGCAGAAAATATGTAAGTGCGTATATGTATACATAGTACATGTACAAACGTCTACATTTGGGGGAAAAAAATTAACTGAAGAAATAAATAAACATTAAACAAAATAATTTATAAATATATTATAAATATACATAAAGCAAACGCTACGCAAATATGTTTGTTAAACTAAAGAAAAAAAATTATAAAATTGATTTCACTGTGCAAGTCTTAAAGTTAAACCTTAATTTTTAATACACAAAAATATACATTATATAAATATTAAATGATATATATGTAAATGTATAAATAATATAACAAAAAAAAAAAAAATATCTTAACTATTCGTAATTTAAGCGGTTAAGTGAATTTATGACTTCTATTTAAACTCAAGTGACAGCAGCTATAACTATACATACATAGTACATACAGATACTTAAATGTATGTTTATTATAATGCAAATATTTATACAAACAAATATGAAATATGTGGACAAAAAGTCTACGCATCTCGTTAATTCTCGTATATCCTTTTTCCGTCTACATACTCTTAAAAATATCTAAATGTAAGTTTGTTTTTACATAGGTACATACTCGTACATACATATAACTCACATTCGCCCCAAATCATCCACATTCGCATTCAACGCAATATCTACAAATGAAAGGTGTTAAAATTAAGCAACTCCAATGAATTTCTAACTCAAATCGAAACTTAAGTGTTAATTTCATATATCTAAGCTCTTTCACACTTCCTTAAATAACTAAAATAACTATCTTACAAAAACAAAAAGAGAGAGTGTAAAATTTATTCACCTCAAGTAATAATTTTTCTATTAAAAAAATAGCTTAAAATATGCAAAACAAGGATGCAAATATTATGCATACATATGTATGTGTGTATGTATATGTGGGAACAAAATTTGTTGGTAACAAATATGTATACATTCTAAGGACTGTGCTATTTTCAACAATTATTCAATGCATATGTTTGTTTGCATGTACGTACGTACAGCAGTCGAGCGCCGAAGTTATTATTCGTGTTAAAATCTGCAAGAATTTTTATTATTAATAATCATTTTCTTGTGCTGTTTACATTGTAAACGGACTCTCTCTGAAGTGAAAAGTAAATAAAATGCAAAACTTCGTCATGGCCTGTAATTATACAACTTGTTCGAAGAATAAATCAACTGTAACTTGTAGACACTTGATTTTTGCAGTTTTTACAATGAAATTGAATGGGTGCTACCACCGCGTACTCAAAACACTTTAAATTTTTTTTAATTTCGAAATTTCGATAAAAGAAAATTTTTGAAGTTATATAAAATAATAATTAAATAAATAGTAAAAACGTGTCGATTTCATTTTCTTTAATAACATATTGATTAATGCTCACGTCTTTTACATACATATATTTGTTACATACATATGTACATGCATATGCATAAATTAATATATCTATATATACATATATATATAAATACATATGTTTGATATTCTATTACATTTCCAATATATGTAAATTATCGGCAAATTTGTTCATCCTAAAAAATTAATTTTAAAATTCACAACCGTGCACTTAAATGGCAATGGGAACTTCTTTATTGTTAGAATTACAATTGTAGAAATAACTACATACAAGGGTTTATATATATATTTATATATAACATATACATGTACTGCATATATATTCAACATATGCACATATGAATGTTGAAAGGTCAAAGCAGCTTAAAGTACTGAATAATACAGCTCCAATTACTTGCGGTAAAAGTAAAGTATTTACATAAATATGTTTTAAATACAAATGATTATAAAATAAAGCATGACTTTTTAAACTTTGTTCTACTTGAAAAATTAAATGTTAAAGCCATTGTTTTATGTTAATAAATTGAAAAGTAAAAGTAAACAAAAATAAATTAAATTTTATCGATAACCTAAATTTGCTTTTAAAATTTTTTTTCATGTATAACACATAAAACATATCGCACCCTAAACAAAAAACCGTCACAACTCAAAATTTTTTAAAATCGCTTTGATCTCATAAACCTATTCCCAGAATACTTCCCAACATGCTCCGAAAATTTCTTCATCGTAACTATCTTATTAACTGGAAAAGTACGTTTAAAATATTACAACCATTTTAAAATAAAATTTTTTACTTCTCTAAGATATTAAAAAAAACAAATTTTAAATCCTTTTTCCACATAAACTAATTCAGGGAATACTTCCCCAACTGCTACAGAAATTTTTTCGTAATTACTATCTTCTTTTACTGGAAAAGTATGATTATAAAATTATCATCATTATTGTAGAGACTGTTTGTTTTGCCTCTCCTGAACATTTGAGATGTTTTGAGTTGTGACTGTTTTTGGTTTATGGTGCGATATATATATATTTTTTTTAATTATGGCATTAGGACACTAATTAAAGCGTAACTAAAACCACTTACAAAATACCTTCAAAGTCGCTATAATCACTGACAAAATAAAATACATTAAATTCTTATTGTTTGAAAACAATTCAAATAAAATTAAAAAAAAAAAACTAAAAATAAAATAACAATAAAATTAAGAAAAAATGTAGTTAGGTGAATATTTTATAAATTAAAGAGAATACATATACAATAAAAGGATAACAAGAACAGTGCAGACAACAGTTAATTGAGTAAGTGATAGTAAAGCAAGCAAAGCGAAAATTTTATGAAATTTACATAAGTAATTGCAATGCAAATTAAAATAATAAAACTCAACGCTAATCAAGCACACGAAAATTGAACAAAATATGTACACACATACACATGGAAAATATGTACATGTGCGAACCAAAAAAAAAAAACGTATATATCTTACACTTATGTTATAAATAAGCGACTCTAAAAGGTAAAAACAACAATAATAGCAATAAAGCTGAAGAATATAAGGAAAGCAGTCATCAGCAAGCAAAACAAATAATAAAACCTGCGCCTAAATCACATCATCAGCAAATACATGAAATCAATTTGGTTAATCGACTCACTCTTTTTTTATACTTACATATATAATAGTAATATTTAAATGTTTAAACTTTAGAAGTTCTGAAACTTTAACACTTTCTGCTTTTGCATTTAAGACAAAATACTTACAACATGTCTTTATTCGGTTGATTTTACAATGTTCTGCTACATACATTTGTATATTTTAAACTTCAATTTCTTTTTAGAGAACACGATAAATTAAGCGTACAATTTTACAATACATGAAAATTAATAACATTTCAATGGATATGAAAAAAGTTGTTTCAGAAAAAAAATTTCACGTCGTTTGGTTGAGACAGATTTCTGGCGAGAAATATCATTCAAAGTAAGAGCACAATAATTGCTCTAAATTCAATTAATTAACAAATGTTTGTGTAATCGAACCATTTGAAAGATCTCAAATATTGTTTTCTCAGTATAGTCGCGGCTCTCTTCTAAAGTTATGTATAAACTCTTTCAAGCAGAATAGTCTGCCCTATTGCTGAGTGACCGCTGTGGTCGAGTTGGTAGCGGTGCGTGCTATAACTCGATATGCCGATGAGTTCGGGGTTCGAATCTCAGTCAGGGCAAGCAAAATATTAATCATACAGAAAGTTTTTTCTAATAGCAGTCACCGCTCGGCAGGCAATGTCAAACCTCCGACGGTATTTCTGCCATGAAAAAGCTTCTCATTAAATACATCTGCCGTTCGGAGTCGGCACAAAACTGTAGCTCGCTCCATTTGGTGGTAGAATATAAAGACGCATACCACAAATGGTAGGAGAAGCTCGGCCAAACACTGAGCTATATAGTGTAAGCCCAAAATTATATTATATACATACATATATTGCTGAGTACGTCGAAGAAAAGTTACGAACGCAACTCTCCGCTACGAATACGAAAAATTTGCTATCGCCTATTGCGTGTGAACTCGAAAAAAAAGTGCTGACAAACGCAAACACATTTTAGCAAAATAATTTCACCATTCTAGATTTATTAAACAAATCCTTTGGCATCTGATGCCACTATGTATGAAAAAGTTTCGGTTGTTGAAACAAATATATAATTCTACCAGTTTTAAATTACAAAATTGTTAAAAATATTCGATTCAATAAATCAGCATTTGAAGTGTTCCGAGACCGTCGTCAATGAATAAGATCCATATACTGGTTTCGGTGCTAAGATTTTTGCGGAAGATGATTACCAGCAGGGATTTGGAAAGGACTATGATATACTAATGATCCAATCAACATTTTTTAAAGTTTTGAATACATTGCAGTCACGGCTATGCCTTTTTCGTAGAATCTACATAAATCATACTACGATGGTTTCAGCGATAGGGCAGAGTATTTGGGAAAAAGCTAAGTTTCTTTTTCATTGTCTTCATGGCTATTACAAATCTTGGTTTTGGGTATTGTTCAACACTAGTTTTGAATTTAAATTTGTCCTCAAAACGGAACAAGAAAAGGTAACAATCGGAGGGATCTGTTTCCTTTTTCTGTCTTCACCAGCTCTGTTTGTGTAGTGCCTTTTTACATTTAAATTTTATGACAAAAAAATTTGGGTAAATTGTAGTACATATCATAATTATAATACAATGCTAAGTTTTAACTATTTATTTTTTTTTTTTGGCAATAAATTAAATAATTTCTGAAAAGAAATTGCAACACGTTTCATTGACAAAGAATTATTTTTGAACGCCGCATTGCTTAAGTTTCCAATCAAACCAAACAAATTAAAAACACGGAGTAAATCTAGTGTGTTTCTTGGAACGTTTGCGAAAACAAAAAAATAAAATAAAATTTCAACGCAGTTATTCATTTAGTTTAGTAATGAAAAGAAAACAAGTAGTTCATTCTAATAGGTTGAATAGTTTTTTGTTTTCTTTTTTTACCATGCGTCCGCCAATTCAGAGGAGTCACAAAAGTGAAAAGTGGAAAAAACATCTTTCGCAGGTGTTTGATCGCATCGCAATTAACTTAAGTTTTCGCATTTAACTTTCCTTTTATAGTATTGTGCATATTCCTGCGCGAATCTTAAATTTTTTTGGCTACCCTCGAATGCGGAATATTTTCTCTTACATTTTTACATATCGTCTTAAAAGACGTGACAACATTGATAGGACCAGCTAGTTTAGGCTTAAAGTGCTGCCTGGTTTTGAAATCTCACCTTGGGATCGGTTTTATGCCGTTCTGTCTTCCTTTTCAGATTTGAAGAAAATGCCGTGAAATTTTTTGTTGGAACCTCAAAAAAAAATATGGTCACACATTAAATGTTTGAAGGGAAATTTTTAACATACAGATTTAATTTGTCGTGTTCACATATAATATTTATGTATATATTCTCATTATGCTTTTGTGAAAGTATCAGCTTCGTTGCCTTTTGCAAATAAGAAAATAGGCAGAACATAAAAGGTTATTTTATTGATAAAACGCTTAAAATATATTGTATTGATTAAATTTACAACAAACTCTATTTAATGAAAATTTATGAAATGCAAACTTTTCTAATCAAAATGTTAGCAACTGCAACTATAGAAATAATAATGATTCTATCCACATTAACTAACTTAAAAAAAAACGCAAATAAACTAACATAAATAATTTAAATAAAAACAATAGATGATAAATAGCAATGCTCTGCGATAGAAAGCAGAGGAAAAGAGAAAATTTAAATAAACACAACAACAATAAAATACATAAATATATGATGAAATTCACAGATACTCGGAAGCTTACGTTGTGAAATGGTTTCAAGCTCGTTAGTTCTATTTTCGAAAAGGCATTTATTTTTATGCAAAAGATGTGTATGCACATATGTACGTACATTTTTGATATATATAAATGCGTACATTAGTTAAACAATTTTTTTTTTTTCAAAATATTGCAAACTAAAAATAAATTATATGTACATACATACATATAGTATATAGTATTTGAACAAAAATATATGAAAGCATAAAAAATAAGCAAAATACAGCAGAAAGTAAACTACAAAACTCAAAGCAATGAAGTAAGAACTTGAAATATATACAAATGCACGCTTAAACGAAACTGACAGACACAAGCAGCAAAAAAGAAAACAAAGTATATAGCAATATTAATAAAAGAACAAAAAAAAAATGTAATAAACGAAGTAAATAGTTTCGAAAAAATATTATTCGCTTGCATCGTGCAAAAGAATGGTGTATACAAATATAAACATATGTATACACATACATGCATACGTGCGAGTATGTGTGTAAATGTATGTATGTATGTATGTACATATGTACCTATGTATGTGTGCACATTTTCAGTAACATGTAAACGAAACTTACATGCATAAATAAGCAAACATTATATAAATAACTAAATGATAAAATAAGAAATTTTTTCCACAATTTGTTACGCTTTCCCTCAAACTGCATAAATCGAAATAAATTTATTAAGAATTATTAAATATACATACATATAAACATCTGTGTTATTTATTGTTGCCAGTTTATAGGCGTAGCGCCACGCTCCAATGTTTTGGGCGCATAAGCAATCGCTGATGCGTGACCGCCGTAGATGTGAAGGAATCGTTTGGGCGGCCGTTAAACATTGCATTTTAACAAAATCATCAATTAATATTATACAATTGTTTACGAAAATAATAATTTTTATTTGATTTTTTTTTTCTCAATATATGGCCTCCTTTTTGTTCTTATTTTAGCTGCCTCAGCGTCTCAGCAATGCATTTTAAACTCCTTTAGCTGCAGTAGTTAATTAAAAACGAACACGCCGAAACCGACGGAAGTGAAGGAGTTGGACATGGTGGTGACGTGAATGAAATGGCAACAAGTCCTTTATCCTTTCATCGTACCTGAACCTACCAAACCCACACTCACCACACATAAACCAACCACACCGATATCCATCATAATTTTCTCTCCACACACAATTCCATCGAACCTTAGTTCGACACACAAAAACTCTTTTCTCACCTCACCTCACCTCTCTTGGCCTGATCTCCTTTTCATTAAACACAACTCACTTCACCATATCTCACTTCTCCTTCATTTATTTCTAAGCTTAGCGAAACCAATATTAAAAAAAATTTATTTCCTAAATTGTGATTTAATTTGTTTAAAATAACGAAAACCAGCGTTATATTAAGTCGATCGTAGCCATTAATTACACCGGTCAACGCGATTTTTGGGTCTGACTTCTACATGTTCTACATGTTCTTTTATTTGTTTTAAATAATCTTCAATTAAGATACATTTCATTCAAAAATCATATAAACTTAAGAATAAAAACTTGTAGATAGTTTAAAATTTTATTAATAGTTAAAAATAAGTTTAAGATAATATCCAAGTATGGGTTATTTCATCTCAAATCGTCCAGGAAATTAGGGTTAGGTCTGTTCTTTTCCAATAAATTTTTTTTTTTAGTTTTTCCATTAGACACGTATTTTTTCTTTTTTCTTCATTTTCAGTTCTTTCGTCGCAAGGAATTTTTGAAAATTCGATAACTTTGCGAAAAAATGATATATCGCCATTATAAAAAAATGCATTCATTAAGTACATTTGGTATAAGAACATTTTTATACATATAGTTTTTTTCGGTTTTCTGGCCCTCCATGCATATATTTTCCGTATTCCTTTAATTGCCGCAACATTGCTCCATTCGGAAGAGTGAAACACAATATCGGGAAACAACGGTTGTAAAAGAACAGTCAATTCAGCAAGGGTACGAAATTTTTGTGATTCTTTTCACAATTTGGGTATTTTTTCTTTGTAAGGAATCGATTCATTCTGCGTCAGGTGTCGAGTAAACAAAGTCTGAAATTTAATGGACAAATATTCATAAACGTCAAATGAATGCAGACTTTATTATCACTTATGAGCACAATCGAATGATCCTAAAACACGCGTAAATTCCAAATATTACCACGTGTCGGTTTAGCAGAACAATGCTTCAAAATGATGTTTGTCCCGTAAATTAAGCACAGTTAATAAAATCTTAAATAATACTGCTTCACATGTTTATAATATAATAATGGCAGAAATACCCTCGGATATTTGCCATTGCCTGCCGAGGGGTGACCGCTATTAGAAAAAAGTTTTTCTATTATTAAGATTTTGCTTGCCCTGACTGAGATTCGAACCTCAAACTCACCGGCATATCAAGTTATAGCACGCACCGCTACCAACTCCACCACAGCGGCTTCACATGTTTACAGAAGAAAAATCATAACAATTGAGCTACTTTTGGCAACATGATAGCATTTCTCAAAAATAAAGCCTAAAATAACTGAATAATTAGCACTTTGACTTGAAAAAATCATAATTCCTAAACAACGAATTTAGGCTAGTAGAGGCTGCTGCATAATTTCGTTTATATACATATACATATGACTATAAAAAAAAATATGAAAGAAAAAAAATGATGCAATTAGACATTTTTTAGGTCAAAATTTTTTTTATTTTTTTGTTTATAATGACGATATTAAATTTTTTTTTTTGTAAATATATCATGTTTCACACTTTTTACTTTTAGAGGAACCCTTTACCAACAAACAGAATTTCGAATATCGGTCATTTTTTCGCAAAGTTATCGAATTTAAAAAAAAAATTAACATGCACCAATAGAGAAAAATCGAGTTTTCAGACAAATTTTCAAAAATTCCTTACTCTTCTTTTGTTTTTAACTACCGCGAAATAACTTTTACACTATTAGCAATTATTTATTTTAAACAAAACAAAATGAACACGCCTTATTTAAATTCGCCCTGTGACTATAAGGTAAAACTGATCGCTCAATTCGTCAGCATTAATTTATTTTTTGAAGTTTTTCAACTGTATAAAATTGAAATTTCGAGAGCAACGCAAAAGGCAAAAAAAAAGGCAAAGTCATTTGTTTGTTGGTTGGTTTTGACATTCGCTGTACCGAAAGCAATAACAAAATACATGTACTTTTTTTTATTAAACATTTGCTGCCACCTTTATTAATTTGCCTTAATGAAAAGTTAACAAATAAAAATATTAAAATTTGTTTGTTTGAGTTTGAAAATATGCAATTATGTATGTATGTGTGAGTATAAAGTTTTAAAACTCTTATGAAATTTTGCAAACTTCAAAATGTACTTAGCGATTATAGCTTTGTATCATAATGAAAACTATTAAAAAAAAACCCTTCTGAGAAAAAAGTTTAAATTTGGATGAATTTTTACGTCTTTACGTTGGGTACACGAGTTACTTAAACCTACAATTTGATGGTAATAAATTTTAGTATAGGGCTATAACACCACAGAAACGAATTAATGAAAACAATTTTTTGGCCTACAAATATTTTTATATGTAAGTAAATACATTTGCATATGTTCCGTAAATTTTTTTTCGAAGATCCAAAATATTAAATTGCTCTTGAGATAAAATACTTACTTACTTTTTTGGCATATATACATTTCCAGGAATTATTAAAGAAATTAAATTTTACCGTCAAAATACTTTTGTTTTATGTTCTTTCTGCTTCACAACAAGTTTCTTTCATAGTATTTATTCTATTATAATCATATGGCTTCTACGTATTTCATATAATCTTCCATGGTATCATTGCTTTTATAGAAAAGATATTTTTAAATTTTTATTATGTAGATTTCGCCCTTTTTAATAGATAGGCAACATTTATTAATGTCATTGGAACCTGTTCGGAGCGAGTTAATAGCAATTGGAAGCGCGCATGTTCAAATTCAAAATAGAGAGAGCAAGTATGAGTCAAGACTGTCCACTTAAATAACAAAAACCAATCAACGTTCTCCTACTAAATACTACACAGAGACGAAGTAAGATTTTTTCCATTTCAACATTATCATGCACAAAGTATTTACTTATACATATACCATACATACATATGTACGTATTTATTGGGTAAAAATATTTTTGTATAAATTTTGTTCACGTGACGACGAAAATATTTCACATTTTAAAATTTAACATATTCAAAATTTAACGTATTTTTTCAGCACAAGGGTAAGCCACCCTTGAACAATGAGAGAGCGTAGTTGAATCTTCATATTGTATGTATGTATGTGCTCACTTCCATATATTTGTGTGCACTATTGCATAGCGAAGGGCATTAAAAATTAAAAAAAAAAATGATTGCAGTGATTGTACGTTAAAGAGAAATCCACCGAAGAGTTTAAGAGTAACACAGGGAATTTTTTCGCAGGAGTATTACTGGACAAAAGTATGCGGACTTCATATCACAATAGTGCTAGATCTACCACTAATTCGCTTATATTTAGGTTTTCGTTACTTTTACCACCGAACGATAAAAACTTGCTACCAAAATCAAATATTTGGCAGTAATTTGGTAGTGGAGAGATGAACGTTGTTTGAGCATCCTATTAAATTCAACGTGTTTTTTTTGAAAAGTATATTCCAATATTATTTCACGTTATGCAAACTGTGTAAACAATAATAATTGTGTTAGTTTTTTTTTAGTTTATATTTAAGAAAAAAAATTGTTTTTGAAATCGCACATTTAAGCAAAAAAGTACCTTACATTAATTCCTTATTAACAATAAAAGTTATTCACTTTTTTTTAGTAAAATCTACCACAATTAATTATTTTCACATTCGTGCCCTGTTAGGCAGACAATTAAAAGAGCCACAGGCGATAAGAAGAATTACTGTACTGGCCAACCATTGGTGGACACAAGCAAGGGACAAGTTGAAATTTAGACCGCGCCGCCGATTAAATACTGTTAAAGAGATTGACACTTAATTAAGTTGGGAAAAGGTGAATGTTTCAAGGTTATTAGTCTTCGGTTACAATGAAGCATTTAGTTAATGTTGTACATATGTATGTTTGATGAGTCGGATTTTATATAGGGATCAAGAGTTAATAAATAAATGGTAATCCATGGTGAAAGGTGAGAGCACTTAATGCGTTGAGTAATTAAAAAATTCAACCGAAATTAAATTAAATTGATATATGTATGTAGTACATGCACAGGTACATATTTAAATATACACTTTCCTCTAAAAAAAACCTTTTTTTAACTATTTTGTTTTGTTTTCGTTCCAAGTCGAGTTGAATAGCTTAACGCTTCATATACATACAAGGTGTCCCCTAACTGCGCTTTTGTATTTTGAGCTGTAACTTTGGTATAGAGAAGACAAAGTCTACTAATTCTACTTTGAAATACCACAATCATTACTTTGTCAGTACTTTTCAACTGCCTCATTTAAAATTAAGAAAACTTGGGTTAAAGCTCCTCAAACTGCAAACAATTGCCAACATATTATTTTAGTACGATTTATTCTTAAAGTCCGTTTCAAACAGTGATCTTATGAGGAATTTAAGAATGCTCTCGAGGTGCAAGGGCAAACATAAATAGATGCGGCTTAAGAGTATCTTGAAATCGGCATTTTCGTTCACAAATTCCGAGTTCAAAATAAACAAGCAATGAATAACAATCTTGTTTAAGAGTATGCATTTTTAAAACCTTTAAAATAAATTAACCTCACCGCAGCAAGTGGCCGCCTTTGCTCGATGTGAGCTTTCATCAACGACAAAAAATTTACATGAAGTGCAATGTCGACATTTCTAGTATGAATCTGAAAAAAATTCCGTACTTCGTCAACAAATTTGCGCAATCCACTAATTAACCTTAGCTGGTATCGTGGAGTCAACACCACCTATACTTTTTATTCTAATTTATATATTTTTTTAATTTACGCGCAAATGCATCTAAGTAATCTTATTGCGTCGCGTAATGCCGAAGATACCGATCAAAGTAGGGATACAAAGTGGGTTGGGGTCCAATAATGCAATTTTTTAAATTGCATTATAATATCATTTTATTTTTGGTTTTTTTCAGTGGGTTCTTTCAAATGGTCTAAGACACCTTTGATCAATTTACGCGTTCGTTATCATTCAAAATACGATATGCTTTCCATTTTTCGATGCTATAAATCTCAGAAAACGATCCTGTTTTGTTTAAGCTTAGAAAGAAATGTTATGTAAAAACTGTTAATTTTGCCCAAGGCTTTATTTTTTCATATTATAATTATCGACGATTAAAGTACTAAGGCGCGTATCAAGATAATGTTAACCCACAATATTACAAATGCGAGTAATCACTGCTTTATTTCTTGATCCGTAGTTTTAAAACCACATCGATATATCGCAATATTTTGTCTAATATTGATATTTTTATATGAAAGGTAATTGAATATGGTGAACAAATCTTATTTTTGAAACAAATACCAGAAACAAGGTTTTGCAAAATATTGTACACAGGTTTTTTACTTCAAACGACGACAACAAGTGACATATTCAAAAACTGCGAATTAAAAATGGGAATTCATAATAAAATAAATAAAAATGTAGTCCCTTAAAAAGGGTTTATTATATTCAAATAGATAACAAGTTACGTACAAAACAATATGTTCTTTCAATACGAGCAATGTAATGAGAAATACTAGAAATATCGATACCATCTAAGGGTTAACTCTCTCACCGTCTTTCATTTACTTGCAATTACACTCTCTACTAGCATAACCGCCGCCGCTGCTGCTGCCGCTGCCGCTGCCACTATTGAACCATCAAAAATGCTCACAGCACACAGCTGAGTACTCTCCCCATTGTATACAAAAAGTTGTCTCACGTTTCGTGGGCTGTCATTTGTAAAGTAGTGCTCGTTCGTCGTGGTTGCGTGTATCTGCGAGATACTTTTGTATATACGGTGTTCCTTTAGAAAAGTTTCAACTTGATGAAGATATTTTTTTCGAAGTCTTCACAAATAAATAGTTTGTGATAAATATTTCGCAAGTGATTTTAAGAACAAATCAAAACGCATACAAATTCCTGCAACGTCGAAGAGTCGTTCGAAACGAAATTGAAGCACTTACAAAAACGAAAAGTGACTTTAAACAAATCTTTTTTATTGGTCAAATTGCACATTTCCACACTTGCATTCAGTAAATATTTCGTAATCCACGCAAAGTTGATTTTTATTTAGTACCATAACACGAAGCAAACAACGTGTCGGCGGCAATATTAGCAGCATCTAGTCAAGTCAAAAGTAACGACAGACATAAGCGGCAATAAATCGGAGAGTTGACAAAAGTGGTCAGAAGAAAATCAAATTTATATGCCAGATTTAAGAAAATTTCTACGCAACTCAAAAAAGACACTCATTGATAAGTACAAAACTTATAAAAATTGTTGTATTTGAGATTTATTTTTTTCACTTCGAACAAATTGCTCGTATGTATGTACATAGTATATTCGGTTACCAAAAAAAAAATCGTTTGTTCGTACGTTGACTATAATCTAGACTTTTTTTTCTTGTTAAATTCACTGAAAATTTGGCAAAGAAGGCCCAAGTGAAAGTGTCAAGTGATTTGAATTGGATTTTTGTAGACTGACACAAAAATATTTCAACAAAATACACAAAGAAATTATAACAATAAAATTAATAGCAGCAGCAGATCTAACATAAAAAACGAAACAGTGGCGCGATTTGTATTAAGACTTCCTTTAAAACGAAATTTAATAAAAAATTTATAAAGCCGAAAACACACAAAAGGCAATTCAACAATCGAAAGCCAAAAACAACAATATTTTCCCAGTGCAATTCAAATAAATAAATACATTTTTATAAATCAATCGAAGCGAGTGCGGTAGCAGAAGCGCCACTACAGCGAGCGCAACTTTTTTGATAAATTAAAGCAGCAACAACAATTGCAACAGCAATATGAGCGCATACAGAGAGATGTCCAAACTGGAGAACAGTCGGTAGGTGTCGAAGTTACTTAGGGAGCTTACATACATACATATTTACACGTTCATGCATACATAAGTACCAGATTTATATGTGTATACATACATACTTATGTACGTAAAAATTTGTATTAAAAAGCGATGTGTGTGTTTTAGCAACACCCACCGGCTGACAGACTGACTGTCTGAATAAACGTGCCATTGTCACATTGAGCAACGTCATTTAGCAAAAGTTTAAAAAAACCCAAAAATAGACTTTACGGCTATTCTAGTGACACAGGAAGGGTAATAATAACATAAATGACAAAAAATTATTAATGCTGACGAGAAGGTATTTATAAAAATCATGCTATGCTTGCCAAAGAAAACGAAAGGGGCGCTGAGTTCATCACAAGCCTTACATATGTACATGTAAGGTTAAAATATGTGCTAAACGCCCATAACTAAATATGTACATACATACATACATTCATACATACATTCTCACACTCATGTATGTACATATGTATGTACATATGTATGTATCTGCTTAAGCATTCATATGTTGGTCAGGCGAACAATTGCACTACCTTGCACCCTCTCTCCACCCCCTTTTTGATTTATTTCATACTCATGGATATTCGGTGTGAAATATGTATGTACATACATATATACACATGTACTCGTATATAATAAGCATGTGCATGGCTGCGCGTTTGTTCGTTTTTATGCTCTTTACAACCTGAAAGTCTCTTTACTAAATTAGTAGACAAGCTCTGCGAAAAAACGGCTGAATGAACATGATTTTGGTGCGTGTTGCCGTTACGAGCCAACAACGCCAGATACTTAAGTACGTACATGTGTGTATGTATGTATGTACATATGTACAATAATTCACACTCACACATTTTGGTCTACCAAAAGCTGAGGTACAGTGCGACACATATGTATGTTTGTACATGGGTATGTAAGCATAACGAAAATTTATCGTACGATACGGTGTGGTGCGGCAATGCAAGTGACCAAAGGCAGAGAGTCAGTCCATTGTACTCGTATGTGTTTTGGCAAAAATGGATTCTCACATTAACTGACTGGGTTCGACATTGATGTACATATGTACATATGTATCTACTCAACTACAGTGTATAATTATTGCTATCGAGCGTGTCACAAAAGTTTATTTTTTATTAAAATTTATATTTATGCTGCAACTAAGGGAGTAAGTAGTTAAACTTGTATTTTTTCAAACTTGTGCTAAAAAGCTAGCTAACATTTTGATTACTTTTAATTAAGCAAAGAAAATTTGTATAACTGCTAGATATTAATTTGTCAATGCATACCTAGTTGTTCGAATCGAAAAATGTTTTCTTTGAAAAATTCAAGTTAAACATATAGTTAGAGAGTTTACAAGCCGCGTTATTTGTCGTATTTCTATGGTCCGCTATTAAAAGTACAATGGAACGTGTGAACGCAGTGTGTTATTTAGTTTACTATTGTATGTAGTATTCAAGCAATTAATCAGCAATAAAATGCTTGTAATAAACTTGAGCGGTCGGTTTCTTTAAAATAATATTATGTATACGCACATTTCCAGTTGACAGTCATTAACATTTATTCAAACAAAAATAAAACTCAAATAATGCTAAACAAAAGGAGCTGATCGAATAACACACACAAATAAGACACTGAACATACCTTTTAGAGTTGTATTGAAATACGAAAATTTAACAATACAATTTCCTTTTGCAACTAGAGACTTGCGCTTTATTTTACTTAAATTGAATGGTCTCTTAAATTGTTTGCCAAAAAAACATTGGGAATAGCTGCATTGACGAGCTCGATCTCAACAGTTTATTATAAAATATTATATAAATTAACCACAAAATAAATATATTTTCTATGTAAACCATCGTAGACATTTATAGACAGTCGGAATGAAGATATTCCACATTTAGTTCACGAAAGCCAAAGAAGTTATATTTACTATACGTCTGACCATGAATTTCGAAAAATCTGAAAATATACAGAAATCACAAAGTATACGCAGAGTTATCAAAATATAATTAAATTTGATGGTGAAATTTTTTACGCAAAATTCCATTTATAAACTATCTAATTTCTTGTCAATCACATCAAAGGAATTTCTAAAAAATTATTGTATAGCTCGAAATGATTCTTCGATATTCTTATCGAATTCGTAATTTGCAAATATACATACATATATGTATGTATGCTTGTACATATGTTTATGCATTCATTTTTCTTGTGCAATACAAAGTGAAATCGTGCGTTAATAAAAAATATGATTTAAGTCAAAAATCAAAATATTAGCAATCAAGGGGTTATTACACTGTGCAACAATGTCGCAATAAAACACATACGAAAATAGGAATCACAAAATAAATTTACGTAGGCATATACAAACATATATATTAATATACATACATACATAATACGTACATACTTACTGCGGCTAATTTAATTCATATACTTAGTAAAAGTAAACAGACATTCATACGTACATTCATATGGAAATACTTACATACATAACACTATACTAAGCTCTGCATATCTCCAAACACACATATTTACATACATACATATACCCTCCGTATGCGTTGCTCTGAATGTGCACGAGAGAATTTGAAAAAAACGTATAAAAGATATTTCAAATAATATGAGCGCTATGCGGCAGAAAAAAAAGAAGAAGCAGCATTGGGGCAACAGCTGAGCTCGAAATTCTGCCAGCTATCGGTCTTTGCGTCCATTGCGTATCGCAGAGATTTGCAATCGATTACAAGAGATGCACTATAGAGCTATGAAGGAAAAAGTTTTTTTCCTTGCAGCATGAGAGACTTTGAAATGAGAGCAGCGAACAATAGAGGGCAGACAATTTTTTGGTATTTTTTTTTTCTATTTTTCTTTGCAATGGTTAATGAGGCGTTTTGCTGACCAAATGCTGGAATTTCAATAATTCGAATTATGCAAGCGTGCGCGAAAATAAACAATTTTCTTGTTACAATTATAAATACTTAATTTCAAATTAGAGTTGCGTAAAAAGCTTTTCAACTTTTTTTCTGTGGATTTTGCTCTTTCTCTCGGCTTTTGTATGGACTGCGATGTGATATTCGCGTGACTTTGTCAAATTTTCATGTTCAAATGGAGCATTTTTGCACTTCATATAAGTATATACATTTGTACAAAGCTAATAACGCTTAGGTAATAAGTTGTGTATGTACATATATAATATTTTGTATTTTTTATCTATGTACGTAAGTCAATTATTTTTTGCCAAGACATGACATAATATCCAGAAATATTTTATACTAAACCGAAAATTAAAAGTTCTTGCACACTAATGAGTAAGTCCCCTGACTCGTCAATTTATCACATTTCTAATCGATATTTGTGTGTGATTTATTTCTGTTATCAGTTAACGCAAAATATTACTCGGAAGGCGACATTGCGAGTATTTATAATTACGTGCAGTCATATTCGTGGAAAATGAATAATTTTTGACAGAAAAACTAGTTGGTTTTAAATAATTTGTAATACGCTTATATCTACTAGGTACAAAGGTATGTGAATATAATTTCGTACAAGCTTGTGTATACAATCATTTCCATTGTAAGAACATTGAGATTTTTCATGTTCAACACGTCAATCCAATTGACGCAAATCATTGAAATTTGGCTATTTGTTAATTTTGGAGAAAACCAATTTAAATTGGGGATGGTAATTATTATTAGTAAACAAACAATAATCAACATTAATTTATAAATACCTCCATTTTATATTTTATTTTAATTCATAATTAATAAGTGTATAATGATTATAGGAAACACATTCATACTCAACATGTTTGCCACATTTGTAACTCAATTAAGTTTGGCGGATATTTTGTGAAGCTTGATTAATATGGGATTTCAACGCATTGCATTAAAGGCTTTCCCAATTTGCATCAAAAATCATATTTCCTTAAACGATTATGTTTCTCTCATTCATACGAATCGTATTTGCAATACGATTTTTTGTTCATAAAAAAATCGCTTTACTGATGCATTTTCAATAAGGTTTAGATCAGGGAAAATCCTGCAATTGGACAAAAATTGTATACTTAATACATCTGAATACATCTATGCATATATACATACATATGTAGCTATATAAAATGTTCGTTTATAAAATATATTTACATACTAATGTATGGGTGTAGGTACGAAAACAAAATTCAGAAGTTCATATGAATATTGAAGGTTATAGATGAACCTAACCTGCCCGCCTATGCATTTGTAAATATTCACATGTACATGCATACATATGTATGTGTGTATGAGTATAATAGTATATACTGAAGTGCTCAAAACTCAAACTAAATACAAATATATGTTATGCAAATAACTATGTATGTACATACATACATACATATATATATTTACATAAATATATAATTTACTTCTTTGTACCTACCTTTGCTTTGCCCGATTTCTTAATGTGTGAAAAATCTATAGAGCCAAAAATTAAAAGAAAAAAAAAACAAAAAATAAACCCGACTCGGTTCAAAATAAAAGCGTTAAAATTACAACAGCAAACATTTTATGTACATAATTTTTTGTAGGTAAGTATGTTTACCTTTTTTCTAGAAAATTGCTAAAATTTGCTAATATTGACGCTTACAAACTCAATTTTTTTTATGGGCTGTATGAACCGAATTTCGCTATTTTTCAGTTCGCTTTATACAGACGAGCGTAAACCAATGTTCTTCCTCTTAAAATTTTACCAAATGTTATCAGAAAATTTTAAAGACAAATAGAAAATACTGCATTTGGAAACATTTAACTAAATGTTTTAAGCTGGATAAATTCGATGAACATTTCATGTAAAAATTTCAAATACATATACATAACTTTGCTCGATTCCATTCTCAAAATTCCTTAATATATAAACAGGTACTATGATTATGTGTTTATCTTGCACTATATACATACATATATATGTACATATGTACATTTATACTCAAAAGCAAATTTTGACAAAATTTGGCGATAAACACACTTTAGCTTTTATTAACTTACAACTTTTTTTAATTGAAATTTTATCGGCTGTGTTGCTGTTTTTTCCATATAAAACTATATTTTATTCAATCGTTATTGGGTTAAGTTAATTAGCCTTTGAATGTTGTATGTAATACCGAAATCCAGGTTACCATTTTTTGCCATTTACTCGTATTGACGCACTTGAAACTTGCAAAAAAAATCATAAAAAAACAAAGATGTTTATGAAAATTTTTATACATTTTATAAAAAGTTTAAAATCTGGCTATATATATGTAGATTTTTAAACAGTGAATTTTAATATTATTTAATAATTTGCTTGTTAATAAAAGGCAAATATGTACATAGATCCTGAAAATGCATTTTTCGCTTGAAAGTTAAAGCCAAGGCTAAGGGCAACATCTCCAAAAATTTACCATTGGCCTTTTCAATGGCAAAACTTTTTTATACACATTAACCCTAACCCACTATAATCATATGATTTGATTTATACATACATATAAACATACATATTTAGGTACTAATATATGTACATACATTAATAAGTATGTATGTAATAACCCACATAAGCTAACGCAAATAAATTACCATTTTGCATTTTATATGCATGCGTGTGTGTGTGTGTGTACTCCCTTCGCAAAACGTGCGCTCTTTTTGTTAACTTTTCACTCTCTTAAGCTTACACTTTTGTACGACAGTTTGTAACCACCTTCAACCAAATGGATTTATTAATCAACAATACCGGCCCAGCCCATAAAATCAGCTGAGCAATGTGTCAAGTGGGAGAGCATAAAAAGAGTAAATTCTAAATTCCATAAACCTGTTTTCGGTATAATTAATTTCATCATGTGTACGACGACCAGCCTGAGAGATAGGGATTTTCGCCAAAGTGCCCTCCCCACTCTTCCAGTTCCAGTGCTTCATCGAAGTAAAAAAAAAAAAAATTCACCAGATATTGCGATTGTGTCAGGTCATATGAGAAATCAGGCGATTTTGATGTGGTATTCTTCGATAGCAATGCGCATGACTGTCACCACTTGAGGGAAGATAAAATCGTCGAATTGCCGGGGAATTATGTACATACCGGCACTTGGTTTGAGTTCATGTGGTGGCATGTTAACCTAACGTAAAACGAGTGAGTCAGTTAGCGCACTTTTAGTTCGCACTGTTTAAGTTGGGAGAAAAACAGTGACCGGTTTTCTTACTAATTTATTTGTGCTCATAACTTTTCGATTTCTACGAGTATTAACCTCTTTCTTTGTACACTTCTTGCAGTAGTCGCAGCTGTTGTGTAAGACGGTGTTTACTTACATACAAACATACTTACATTTGCCATATATTTTAGATATACCAGTACATACATACATACATACATACATAAAAAGCCTTTCTATTGATTTCACAAAATAATAAGAAAAAATACTTTGCTTAATACTTAAATATCAGCTAACTGCAAACAACTTCGTTAGAGATGACAAAAACGAAGACATTGTACAACGTATTGCTTTTCGCGGGGCAAGCGAGTAATTTATGCTCTTCCGATTGGCTGAAAAAGTGGCGTGGTTCGTGCTCGTAGTTGTTCTTATTTTTTTGGTTTATAGGTTGCAAGCTAACTGTGAAAGTGGTCTGCTTAGGCGTCGATGAAGGGTATGAGCAAGCGCGGGCATTTGTGAATGACGTACGTAGTTCAAGCTTTTACTTATGTATACATATGTACGTACATACATATGTATATACACAAATACAATGGCTTTGTAAGTAGTTGAGAGAGGCGCGTAGGAGGCGCAGTAATGCGTCACTTAGCGTGTGGTTGGCATTGAAAAGAAAAGCCGGTAAGGTATGCTAGCGAAGCGGGTACAATTCGGATGTTGAGGTTGATTGTTGATATCATGAAATTGTTCAAAATATTAAACGAAATTTCGTGTGACCAGAATATATTGAAATAATTTCTTGAAAAATTTTCCAGTACATTTAAAATATGTATAAATAAAGATTTGAAAATGCTAAACATCCTGAGTATTGATATGTACATACATATTTGTAATTAATCGGGTTTAATAAGTACATATCATGCAGTAATAAGGTGACCAATTTTCTGACAAGAACCGATTAATATCGGACCTATTAACCAGATGATTTTTTATGTCATATTATTATCGGATGATTCATGTGTAGGTACATAATTAAAAAAAAATGTGGACAATATTTTTGAAATGTTTTTTAGAGAATAGCGAGTTATCAGATCAATAAAAACGAAAAAATTAAAAAAATTATATGGAACTAAATATATTAAATGAAATGAAGATAAAAAAGCAATGTGTATCAAAAGACAATAAAATCTTAAATGTATTAAAAAAATTACAATAAATACTATTAAATTAAATAAAATAAAATACAGACAACGTAATACATTTAAATTAAACTAAATAATACAAATGTCATATAAATTTAACTTAATAAAAGAATTTTAAAATTAATTAATAAATTAAAATTTAATATAATATATTGGAAAAAAATAAAAACAAGCAAAACACTGTAAAAAATACACAATAATATTAAGAAAAAAGAACGAAAAATAAATAGATTAAAATTTTTTTTTCAGCAGAATTTAGAATGATTTATACACAATACTAAAATGATGACAATAAAAATATGTAAAACTAAAATTGGGTAACATAAATAAATTGTCGATTAAAAAAGCACACAAAACCGAATTAAATGAAATGAGCTGGTACTGAAATTTGTGTTGAAAATTTTGAGGAAAAATTAGAAAACATATGTTATTAAATTATAATTAATGTAAGTAACATTAGTACTAATTTAATGTTACAAAAATAATCAGTATATATTTATGCACTCTTTATTGTCAATTAAGGCATTAATACGTATATAATTTCATACACATCTGGCCACCCTTATTTTATCGCTCCCAGCAACATTTCTTGCTAAAGATTTTGCGCAAAGCAGCTACATAACCAGTACGTACAATTAGGTTGAATTTCAACAAAAAAATGTAATTTAAAATTTGCGACAATTGTTTGCTCATGCATACATACATATGTACATAATACATACATACGAGTATAACGATATCTTAGTACATAATGTAAATACAAACAAATATATTTCTATTAAATTGCTAAATTGACTTGAGAATATTTTTGGCGTGCTTTCCGCTTCTAGAAAATGTCACTTAAAAAAGAAATTTACTTTTATCACACATACAAAAGAATGTACACACATACATACATTGCATTTGCATTGTTGCAAATAAAAAACATGAAATCACTTTACAAATGACAGTAATTCATTCAATTAAGCAATCGCAGGGTCCTCCCCACCCCTTCACCCTGTCAACAGCATTCAAAGAGAACTTCTCGAAATAAATCACCACAGTGGCTGGTGATAAATTTATTTATTTCCACTAATACTTCTGTACTTGACTTGTACTAGCTTTCAGCTTGCTAGCGTTCACATATCTATCAAAATGTGTGAAAAAAGTTCGCGCACACCTTCAAAACTAAAGTGATCTTACAAGAGAAATTCGAATTTCGAATACAAGCAGTTATTTTTGGCAGTATTTTTCACTTTATAAACTTGAAAACTATTAATTTTCTAACAAAACCAGTTTCAAACTTTATATAACATTTGTGGTGTGCGTCTTTATATTATACCACAAATGGAGGGACCTACAGTTTTGTGCCGACTCCGAACGGCAGATGTATTTAATGAGAAGCTTTTTCATGGCAGAAATGCCCTCGGAGGCTTGCCATTGCCTGCCGAGGGGTGACCGCTATTAGAAAAAACACTTTTTCTATTATAAACTTTATACTTAATTCGAAAATTATATCCAAATATAATTAAAATATAAACAGGCGAATCCAAGAGTCTTATTTTTATTCTCGATAATATGTATATATGTATGTACCTATTTCCGTTCCTGGAACAAAAAGTGTCTATCTAAGAAGAAATGATCGATGGCCACTCTCTCTTATATTTTTTCGAAATTGTTTGAATTGCTAATGATGAAAATTTGTAACCTTTGAGAGTGTACGACCTAATGTACGTGCATACAAACTAATGATCATACATACATATTTAAGTAAATATACTTTTCTTGTGATGAAATGGCAACCGGCATTACACAAACTGTTTCTTCTTGGTGCTGCGTATATCACCCGTCGTCTAGCCAATTGAATTTCATATCAGGTGATTTAGCTGGAATGAGACATATGTATGTATCTTTGTTCAAGCGCTTAAATTACGAATTATAATTGTTAGAAATAATTCTCGCAACATTTGGAGAAGTACATATCTACATGTCTATGCACATACGTAAATAAACTGGGTTCGATTATTTTATTAATAAGTTTCCGTAATAGAAGATAAATAATTGTCATTTACAGTGAGTTTTGATTTAATGAATTTACATAACATACATATTTATATTCATATGAAATAGTAAACGTACTTGCTGCCGCTAGTTAAATTTTAATAGTCCGACTGGTGTATGTATACGAAGTACAACGTCAGTGAATCGTGAAGCAGACAAGTAA
This sequence comes from Philophylla caesio, assembly GCA_963971545.1. NCBI lineage: Eukaryota > Metazoa > Arthropoda > Insecta > Diptera > Tephritidae > Philophylla > Philophylla caesio. Next base: position 92,738,856 of record OZ020606.1, on the reverse strand, counting down.
TTATAAAGAACATACATATGTTTATATTTATTATATTTATGAAATTGTATTATAAAATCTTGCGAATTTCAACAGCTGGTACTACAATTCAATTGAGTGAACTTTAATGCGTTTAGAATCAATATTTGATTATTATAGTCCAGCAACAACTCAAGTGTGTTCAATAAAAATATAATTTGCAACAAGGAGATGGAGAACATTTTAGAAAATTATAATGACTGAACATAAATTTTGTGTGTGTCCACTTTCTGCCAGATACAAATATAAATGGGTGTGGCCATTTAATATTGTCAAAGGCAAGACATGTCTGAGCACTTAAAACAATTGATACACTCTTAGATCAATGACGGGACGTAAGGCGCGAAACTGCGGACGGTCAGTAAAACTAATAAAAAAATGCCGGAAATGTAAACATTGGGCTACTGGTTACATAATTTTAAGTCTAAATGAGGAAAATTAGCTCGTAGAAAAGTCAAATAATAGTTGTTACTAAACATATGTACATACATATGTAAATGTATGTATACATACATACATACAGTGGATTGCATTGAAAATTTTACAAGTTATTAATATATATTTTTTTAAAGCTTCAAGCTTCGATGCTTTAAAATGTTTAGTAAAATTTTAAGTATACAATTTGAAAGCCTTTTAAAGTTGAGTAGTTATAATAAAGGACAGGTGTAAACTGATTTTTTTGTCGACTAACTTGCGTATTTTCTTCCACACGTTGCTTCTATGTTTTTTTTTTCAATCAAGAAAAGTTATTATAAGGAAAAGTACAAACAAACATATCTATTCATACTTTTACATACTCGTACCTTGTTATTGTTGTAACATATTAAATGCCGTTAGCAATTATACAGTAAATTAATTCGAAGAAAAATCTATAAATTAGGAAAGACTTAAACAAGCAATTTTGTCTGCATTCATTATTATGCGCTCCGATACAATTAACTATATTACTGTAAATAATATTAAATTGAAAATGTAATTATAAAAAAATCATTGTATGTACTATAATCAGCATTAATACATACATACATATATATATGTATAAATTTGGGCTTAAGTATATTATAATTCTATGAGCACGTGATTATGATTTTTGTTTTGTTATTAATCCTTCTAGTGTTTTCTAAGAAATTAATATTAAACTGCATGAGCAATTATACACATATGTATATACATTCATATAAATTTGATTAATTATGTAAGGAAATAGTATACTTTTTACAGTTAGCGCTTTCAAATATATATTTTTTCCAATATTTAATTAAAACAGTTTGAAGTAGCTTAAATTTATGGTTTATTTTCTTTCGCAATCACTTTCCTTTAAAAAGAATTTGAGCCTTCGATGTGATTTAAGGCTTATATAATGGTAATTTGTAGCTTCTTCAAGCATTAATTTTGTCAAATACAAATATTATTTTGAGAAAGACCGAAAAAAGAGATGTGCTTCATTGTTTATTGAAAATTCTTATATTTTGCTTTATTTTTGCTTTATGAACGTCCACGAAAATATCATATCGTTTGATTTTCAAATCGAATCGAAATACAGATGAGACCTTAAAAAATATATTAGATTAATGATTTTACTGTTAGTATAATATACACGCACGCAAATTCAATGTCAATATAACAATATTTTGCAGAATAATTAATATTAATCGATTTTCAATTAAATTGATTATTAGGTTAAAAGAATTATTACAAACAATGGCCTAGCGTCTAACGTTACGTGTACAAAGTGATTTAAATGTTGTCAATTTCGTTTAAAATCTAATTATTTATGCCGTCCACTTAACATGATACATATGTATGTATGTATGTAGTATATGGCACTACCGCAATATATTGTGCGCATTTACCAAAGCATCTCGTCATTTCTTTGTTTTCTCCACTTGACAACATAATCGAAGAAGCCAGATCGATGTGAGTGCGTCGGAGGGCGTCCCCAGCAGCTTTGTTTCAAATTGGCCAGATGCCAGAAATTTACGCTCACTTTTGCCTGTAATGATGACTTTAGCAGTATATTTATTGTGAATTACTAAGATGATGTCTTGTTTTTATTTTGGCGTTAGAAGATGCACTTTTATGCCAATGTATTTAAAAATACTTGGATATACATATACCATACATACATATGTGTTTGTCGTACAAAATAAAGCGCAGATGGCATGATTATCACCTGATGCGCGCGCCTCTTAATTAAGTACCCACATGTATATGGTACAAACACACATACGCGAATTTAATGGTCTAAACGGTCTAACACGCCATTTAATCATTTGATAAAGGATGTAAAGTACGATTGAGTTAATGAGATGAGAGAATTTAAAGAGGGGGCGCTAAGTGACAAAAGTTGACGTAAATTTCGTTTCATTGCCTAACAAAGATCACGTAAGCCCAAGCTTTAAACTATGTAGAAATTATAAAGCAAAAAGGAGAAGCATTCCATTTTATTACAGAAATCTGCAAGTCACCTTTGATTTGTGAGTTTTTTTTACTGACGCTCTTCGACAATTTCTCTATATAACGTACTATTTTTTTATATCGAAAAATATGTGTAAATAAAATAAAACAAAAATAATCCGAAGAAAGTATTAGGACGTTGTCACATTTCGCTGAACAGGAGTGTATAAACATTCGTATATACTCGTATGTACATATGTATGTAAGTAGTCGTATATATGACTGTCTAAGTATACGTCGTAGGTGGTATCAGGCGATTTTGATGAATATTTGCGCTATTACATTTGCACGAGGGCAATTTGACAAGTCAGTGACTTTTTAGTATTCTCTGCAAGAAACTGTAAACGCCTTACTGCTTACGGCAATTGTGAGCTGATCAATACTCGATCCTTAGTGTATTTGTTTGACAACTACACCAACGGTAAGAGGCAGCTTTCATATATCAAAGCTTTGCAATCCCTGCAATCCATGCACCGTGCAAGGATTTTGCAAAACTTATACAATTCCCCTACTGATTTATCAAACGGTCCTTGTACATACATACGTACGTGCATGCATATGTATGGATATTTATTCTAGCATGTCGCCGAAGAGACGGTGGGCTGACTTTGTCTAATAGCTTTGCATTCCTTAAAGATAAGATGTAAATATATACATATGCAAATACGTACGTATGCCTTTAATTATATTTATAAATGGATACAGTCGAATTGCATACAAAGGAAATAAATAATTTGAAGTTAATTGAAAATATTTGTTTCACTCGTTCGTACATTTTTTTAGTAAACAGTAAACAAGTCTTAAGTGAAATTCGTGCTTATTTAAGAGGAAGATATATTGTTTATATTTACATACTTTCAGCGCTAATGGAAGGTATACTTATGAATTATTAATATAATTTTTTCATGATACATTTTTTCTAAAAATAACGTATTCTATTGTCAGTCACAAAGCTGCAGGTTTTGATATTCTGCTGCCTGCCTGTGAAGAGGCACGTGCTGATAAAACCTAAGCAAGCTTTAGGACTACTTTCATTCTGTATTAGGTCTATGATTACAAAAAATGTTACAGACTAGAAGTACAGAAAAAAGCTGTAGTAAGTAACGCACTAACTGATACATGTAAATATGTATGTATATTACGCCTTTAAATTGCAAATTCTAATAGAGTATAGGCAAAAATAATTGGCATACAATAGTAATTTTAGGAGAAAAATGATCTCAAGTAGCTTTAAAATTTATCTTACCTTTATATATGTACATACATATGTACATTTCTCAAAACATAATTTATGTTTAAAGAGCAGATACATTTTTAGGAACTACTTCAAGCTCGTTTCAGTTAAAATTGTAGTGCCAACATAGTGCGTATAAGGTTCTTCAACAATATAATCTGATACAGAACTGTCGCAGTTGAATAGGTCAGAAATGGAGAGACTTACAGATTTATGACGATATATCATCGTCTATAGCATTACTTGGATGGTACCGGAAAGTCGCAGGCGCGTGAAAAAGGCCGCGAATGATGCGCTTTTTTTGAATTCGACCAATATCGCTTTTGAGGCAATATTTTTATAGGCGATATTGGTTGGTAATAGTTAATTTGCTGTTTACTTTTATGCAAGCAATTTTTGAATCACCATTTACACAAGCAATTTTTTACTGAGCAATGTTGGATCGCTGAACAAAGTAGATAGCAAAATATTCTACATAAATATATTATAAATACAGATCAATGTACTTAAGCAACCCAGTAGCTGTCTGCAATTGATTATTGTAAATTATACGATTAGATGTACATATCTAAGTTGCTTTACCTCTACACTCAGTGCGCGCAAAGTAGGTTAATTTTAATAAAAAATTTACATTTTCCCTAGAGACCTACTTACATCCAAGTAAATACATATATTATTTACAAGCAATGCCTGCTTGGGTAACTAAAATAATTAAGTACTTAAGTCATTTAATATAAATCGCAAGCGTTTACTATCAGCACCAAACAAGCATTTACCAACATTTTAAAGCTTGTTATCTTAGAGTAGATAAGAATTAGTAGTCGTAAATGACTTAGCAAATGAGTGATTTAACTGTTAGCGACTCGTTTATGTTATATTGACGTACTAGAGTTACTCGCACCAACTCAGAAAATATTACTCATTACTGCCGAAGAACCTAACTTACTTTTTTATGTATGTATATACACTAGGGATGTTAATTTTGAGCATTTTATTGATCCCGAGATTTTCGAGATCTGAAAACAAAATCCCCGGACAATCCCGGGATCGTGAATTTCACGAAGTTTTGATTCGTAATTTTTAATTTATCAAAAAATTTAACACGTTTGTAATCGTTGTATTATAGAAATATACAAAATAACATTTATATAACAAAGAGAACGATTTGTTGTAATTCATGTATGTATTTATTGGTAATTTCAATAACTAAAAAGAAATAAACGTTAAGTTTGACAAACATACAAATTTATTTAATCACTGTTTGAGACCAATATTAAGTATTAATATATTACCATTTGGTAAAAAAGGAAATACTTCAAGTAAAAATTAAATGCATAACCCATTCCATTTTGAGCGAGGCAGAATTATTCCTTATTTTGTTCAAAATGCACCTAAATTTGTTGCATTTAAAATATGCAGTGGAGAAGCACTGCTGCGCCTCAACACTTGTTGGTTGGATTGCCGACAAAAAGTTAAATGCTTTCTAGAGGACATAGTCTTTATCGCCTCATTACAAAAACTATCAATTTATTTTACTAAGCCTTCTGATAAATTATATGCCTTTCGATTAATGAACAATTAATTGCCATCTGATTGTTAAAACTTGATACAATTTATATTTTAGACTTTATGCCTTATCCAGTTCAAGCACCTCTATTAACATCGCTTTCATAGTAAGGCTCATTTTCTGCTCGAGGAGAATATTCTCCTGCTAATTAATAATGGCAAGGGCAAAACGAATTCTAGGGAGTTCACAAGCCGAGTTATTTGTCGAATTTGTCGTATTGGTTATCGTAACACAACAGTCGTAAACTTGTTCTTTTTGTTACTCATGTTAAATTTTCTTATTTCAATAAAACTCTGAAAGGTATTTTTATTCGATCGGCTCTTTCTGTTTTAAATCATTTGACGTTTATTTTTGTTTGAAAAAATGTAAATTAAATGTAAATTCAGGGATTTGAATATACTTATCCCGGGATATTCGGGAGTTAAAAAAGGCCGGGATTCCGGGATGCCGGGATTGGCATCCCTAATATACACGTATGTAGATATGTAACCATATCTGTCCTAGTAGTTCAAAGATCAGTATTCACTTGCCGGTTTCCCCGACGTTCAAATTCCACTACTTAGTTTTGTCCACCATAAACAGTTGATTGTTTAAATGCGTACATAATTGTATGTACATTTGTACAAAGTAGTATATGAATGATTAGAACGACTCAGCGTTTGCTTTTCATGCTCATACTTTGACACTCACACATGTATATAGTAGTATATACACACAAACAAACGTTGTCTATGCACGCATTTCTTAAGCAGGCCGTTAGTTAATTTCCTTTACTGGCTGCCTTATGTCTGGAGTTTGCATGCGTTCTCCGCGTGACCACCGGCAAGAGATGTTTGTAGTGCAGCGTTGCCAGAACTTTTTTTTCAGCCATGTGGTAGTAGTGCACAATTTGTCCCAAAAAGAGGGGATTTACAAGAATTGAATTGAGTAACTGAGAAATAAAAAGAAATCACTTTAAAAGCCTAACTAAATGCCTTTCATATAAATACAAAGGTGATTCATTTCAACGAAATACTATTCAGATATGTTAAAAACATTATGAGAAATTGTATAATTCATGACAAAATCTTTTTATTTACACAAAAATTAATACATTAGCTGCACAGATAAAGCACATCTATTTTCAAAGAAAATTATTAAGTGCAGTTTAAAAAAAAATATATGTATATATTATATTAACAATTTGAATAAATGTATCTGCTAACAACTTGGCAGCTAGTTTTCTTTCTTTTCTGTTAATTTTCGTTAAAGTGAATTATAAAATCGAGTTTTTTTCTATGTATCAAAAACTGCGGCGCATAAACAGCGTAAAATTCTCACTTGAAACTTGCACATTATTTGACTAAAAATATAATTTTTTATTGCCATTGTATTTTGATATTTTTTAATATTTTTCCAAACTCTCTCTGACCTAATAGCGATAGAATTTTAAAACTCACTCGGAGCTCGGCTAGTTTAAGAAGAATAAGGAACATTTAATCTTAAATTAAAAATTTAGGACATTTGGCAACGATATGCATATGTGTGTACATACATCGTAGAAGGGCAGATACATTTGTGAACGCTCGCTGTGGTATTTTAGGCACTCTGAACTCCATCAAACACAACAACAATAACGTTGAACAATGCTGCTAATTTATCCACTTTCAAGTGAAAAGGGAGTGTATTTATGTACATACTTACATACATATGCACTCATATCTAATTATGTATGTACGTACGTAGACTGAAGATACTTACTTCCATGTGTTTGTACGCACATGGACGCCAAATTGATGTCAGCGTCTGCAGGATTTTCTTATTTTTCAAGTTGATCTCGTAATGAAACATTTCATTTTCAGTATTTCTACAATGTGCATTTCCGAAAATTTCCACTATTCTGACAAAATGGAAAGTGAGTGAGAATGTGTAATAATACCTAAACACACAAATGTACATGCATACATACATACATACATATTTAGCTACATATGTTTGAGCACGACCTCCACGCGTGATCATAGCGTGTAATCAGCTGATTTACAACATAATAACTGGCGGAGCGTCGAGTTGATTGCGCGATGCACACTGGTGCCTGTGGTTCTTTGGCTGGAATGATTCTTGATTTTATTGCTTATCGTGCCTATTCTTCACCTACAATAACCATGCTACATTTTTAGAACATAAGATAAGCTCCAAATTGCAAAGCAATGAAAAAATGGACATCTAACGCTTATCTGTCACTAGACTTCGAACTCTACCGATAATATCAGCAGGCAAACTGGTTGGCAACAAATGATTCCATACTGTATTTTTACTTAAATTTATTATATGTATGTATGTACGAGAATATCCATTGGATACTTGAATAACATAAAAAAATAACGCTGACGAAATCAAATACAATTCAATAATAATAATAATTTGACGTGTACACTATGTATATAGATCAGTGTTTGGCCGTGCTTCTTGTACCATTTGCTGTGTGTATTATACCACAACTGGAGGGACCTACAATTTTGTGCCAACTCCGAACGCCAGATGTATTTTATGAGAAGCAATTTCATGGCAGAAATACCCTCGGAGGTTTGCCATTGACTGCCGAGGGGTGAACGCTATTGTAAAAAAATGTTCTCTGTGATAAAGATTTTGCTTGCCCTGGCTGAGGTTTGAACCTCGTACTCAGCGGCAAAATACAACTTGCATATACGTTTTTATATGACTACTTTTCAATAACTACGAAATTTTTGGCGTTTTAGTATCAGCATATTTTAAACATAGATGAACTTTGCCGCTGATTAACAAAGCTTACAAGCTATTAAGTTCAGAAAACTTATGTATAAATATAAAGTTGCTTTTGCAGGAAGTGATTACAGAAAATGTATTGTTTAATAAATCAAATACTTATGTATAAAAGTGATTTTTTGATATTTAAGGCTACTTAAAGTGTCATTTCTGCTGCAAACTAATGGAATGTTAAAAGAAGTCATGACCGGTTTCTTAGTGAATTTTAAAGTTGAATTCGAAGCTCATATCGATTTGTGGTTAAAAAGGGGATATTAATTAAGAGAAAAAAAATAGAGACTCCACAAGCAAAAAACTTAACTACAACCGAAGTTTTTTGAAATAAAAAAAAAACTTAATTATTAGCTTATTTTCTAATTGAAACCTGAAAAGTAATTCTTAAAACAAAACACACAAAAAGTAACATATTTTGAAAACAACTTTAACTCTACTAAACAGTACTATATTAAAAATTTAGCCGAAGCTTGTATTTTTTTATTATTATTAATTGATTCTTTATTAAAGAAGACATAATTTCAAACAAATGAGTGCGAGTTTCATCTCAGGAACCGAACGGAAGTTGTAACGTTAAATTAAAAATCAGCGGATAAATACATCTTTTTTTATAAATATTTCAAATTTATTATTTTATGGCTAATCATGGAGTAAATCGTTTTTGCATATTAAAATTTAATCAAACTCAACCCTTCTGTGTTCGATCACAAACCACAACGCGTTACAATTTATGTGTTTGAATATTTTTTTTTTTGTTTTAATTTTTTGTATTTGTGCAAATGAAATGAGCACAAGGAAACCATAAAAAATCATGCAGTCAGCAAACCGCTGGCTCACCACCAAATTAACGACCGACCAAGGCAAAATTTGCTGCAACTAAAACAATCTTATAGGCCAATATCAAATAATGAAACAAAATTATTGCACTTGAATAGCTGTCAATATGGTTCTGGTACAAACATACATGCACACACACATATGTTTATACATATATCGATATATGACAAGTATTTTCATAGCTAAGTACATATGTATGTATGTATATGTATGTGCAAATATATGTAGGTATATATGTATAGTGCGTACTTGTCGGTTATTCTATTTATTTGGTCGTGATAAGAATAAACTCCTCTTTATCAAGTACTCAAAAATGCCAGAAATGTTTTAAAAATAAATTTAAGAACTAGAATATATACCTCAAGCTACTTCGAAGCTGGTCAAAAAAAACTTCCGAAATTTCAGCAATATTTTCAATGCAAAAAAATCATGAAGCAAGAATAATTAATGTGTGTGTCTGACATTTTGCCACATATTTTTTTCTCTGCGATCCACAACAAAATTTTTGCGGGACAAAAAATAGTCACTTTTTGCCACAGTCGTACATGCGTACATTCATACAGTGGCAAACAAAATAATAACCTCGATTTATTTTTACAAATTTTTAAAATTCAATTTTTTTTAAATCTAAAATATCTAAGTATAAGTTTCATACTGTGTAGCATTTTTACAACAAATTTTCATAGAAAGTGCTTTCGAAATTTATATTTATTAAGATATATTTTTTTTCAAATGTTCGATTATATAGTTTTACAGTCCAGTCCGTCAAATTTTAGTCTAAGAAAGTACAAATTTCAGGTGGCTTAAATATACCGTTAATTTTTTTTAATTATTTCGCGATAAGTTAGTATTATCCATACAATGCTTGAACAAAACATATTTTTATATAGTAGAAAATACTTAACAGACGCGTCGAAAAAATTTGTTCGAAACATTCTGTTTAAAACAGTTGCAATATGATGACACTTGTTTAAGTTTTGAAAATATTTTGTAAAGAATGTATAAAGTTTAGAGCTTGAGCTTATTTAATTGATGATAGAGAATTATAAGTACTTTATTTAAAACAAATATCGAATATGAAAAGAGGAATTATTCATTGTTAAAAGTTTGTAAATATAAATCACTGAGCTTATATTTTGACCGCTGCTGTATACCCGTTTTTTTTTTTTATTTTTTAACGTTAGCAAGTTACATCGACTTTTGCCACATATTTAGTCAAAGATGATGCAATTTCGACATAAGAACATACAAACTTAAAAATAAATGTACGAGTTATGCCTGGCTTCATTTCGGGCTTCCAATTGGCTTCAGCTTGACATACAACTTACAAAGTGACTGAAGTAAATGTAGAATTTCTCATCAAAAAACGCTGTTATGTACTATATTTTAATATCGCATACATACATACATACATACATACATACATACATACATACATATACGAAATTGGCTGATAATGGCGTTTTAGCCCTCAACATTGTTGGTCGCCATCGTTGCAGCGTGGCACACTTGTTGAATTGCAAATACTCTCGGAGGTATATCGTAAATGTGTGCAGGTGAATCGGTCAGTTGAATCGGTCAGCTCGAGTATAAGCAGCGTAACTTTTACAAGTTGAACAGGTTCATCAGTATGCTGGATGGGTAGTTGACGTGACAAGAGTTTTTCGACTACTTACTACTTATGCACATACATACATACACTTGGACATAGATATGTGTATGTGTGTGTGCGTGTGCGTGTAAATTTTTTTGCACTTGTTGGTAGCAATAAATCCGCCTGTCAGCATTTAGCACCCTAGCGATGTTCAGGGGCGCGTCAATCGTCACCAACACTAATGCATTTAATTGCCGGTGCCCTGTAGGAAATTCAATTAATTTTAAATTTACTGCTTTTTCATAGTCTAGCTATCGTTAAAATTTGCTTTATTCCGCCAATTTTAAACTTGTCTTGTAGTGAGCTAATTATTAAGACGCTTGTAGTAATATCCATTCAGAAATAAGACCTCCTGCAGAAAAGTGCAATATTATTACGAAATCAAATTATGTCAAATCTAAAAAATTTATATATAACATTTGTTTAAAATATACCTTTTAATTTTTGCGGAATGCTACTTAAATGATATGCGGCAAATAAAAATCCGGGTCGTCCTGGTCACTTCCCCTTTGGCGACAAAGAAGTAAACGCATGAATTAAAAGCTTGCTAGCGAAGATGAGCTGGAAATTACTTATTTTTGTAGCACCTTTATGAAATTTACGGCAGGGTACATAAGAATACATATGTATGTACGTACGTACGTGTGTATGCATCAACTCTGACGGCTAGTCACGAGTGGGAAATTTCTGTGCGTTCGTGCATCATGAAATTCTACAGCGGCATAGCTGATTGAACGATTCGAAATGGCAATATATATGTATATGTACGTATGTATGTATATGCAGGCACGTGTAACAAAATAGTACATATGTACATACGTGTGTGTAGTTTTATACGATTAAAAATTAACACATTCTATATCAATCGGCGTAATTTGCATTTGTGCACACATACATACACACGTAAGGCTTATCCATTTTTCAACATATACCATACATACGCTGGCACATATTTAGAACACCTAATTCAATATATGAAAGGAAACAACGAATTGGCGATATGAATTAAAAATGAAATAAATCCAAAAGTATTATGCATGCAGAAAAGGTGAATTAAAAAATTGATTCAAATGAAGCGACACGCGTTCAGTGTCTACATGTCGTCAACCACGCAGGCTTCGACTGCAAAGCATTTGAAAGCGGTTATCCAAAATTAGAAAAGTTCAATTAAAATCAAAACATTTATATACACACGCGCGTATGAAGGTACAAAATTTATGTACATAAATTTGAAGTTTTATGCAAAATGAATGGGATTGGCAGAACAGAAAATGATGGCTGGCTTAGTTGTCACCTTTAAACAAAAAATACTTGATGGGTGTTTGTAGGAAAATTAAATTTAATAAATATAGTAAAATAATAATAAAGAAGAAAAAAATAAGAATAAAATAATGGCTAAAACACAATGCCGACGTTCGGCCGAAATTTCACCCAGCAAAGCGACATCCTCAGGGACGTTCGCCCGGAAATTTCGCTTACTCAAACATAACTACGGCTACAACGAAATCAGCTGATTATGCCAAATTGTATGTCAGCTGATAGAGTGACCATATTGAGCAGATAAAACTTTTAGAACATAGAATGAATACAGCAAGAAAAGGGCTAATTAACAAAAACAGAAAATGTTGAAAATAACTTTTACTAAAGTTAAATTTTTACAAGTAACAGAATTAATACTTTTTAACAAAAAAACTAAAACATTTTTTGTTTTATTTCGGTTTTAAGACCTTAGAATATTTAACATATGATCACAATTGTTCACATTTTGCCGCTGCTGCCAGCGACAATAATAGAAATAAATCTAGTGCGCTTTAGTTGTGCGCTTTCTCATATACGGTGGTGTGTTCTATTTTTCACGACGAACATTCGCGAAGAAAAGTTCGTCGTACGTCGACATTGTGTTTCAGCCATAAAGTAGATGAAAATAAAATTAATAATTTAAATGAAAAATAATATGTAAAAACTCGTAAATACATCAAATAAAAAATAAATAAAATGTACATATACTAATAAAAAAAATTGAAAAAAAATTATATTGAAAATCAATGTATGTATACTAAAAAAAAAAAGTAAAAATATTAAATTAAATAAATTGCCATGAAATACGTTTAACAGGGAATAACTATAATTAAGATTATCTTAAACAGAATTAAGGCTTAAAATGAAGGCATATACATATGTATATCTATAAATGGCGACGGTTTAATAATTGCATTAGGGAAAAAAAATAAATTAAATGAAAAAAAATAAATTAGATAAAATGAAATTTAAAATAAATTTAATTTACGTAAAAAAAAAAAAATTTAAATTAAACAAATGAGAATTTAATACATATAATACAATATGAAATACTAAAATAAAATAACATTAAACAAGTGAAATAAAATAATAAGAAGTAAAATAAAATGAAGGATATAATAATATTTAATAAAATTACGCAAAAATATTTAAGAAATTTAACATTTCCTACGCGTGCGTTATCTCATTTAATACTATCACCCGACTGCCATGAAATTTTTGCGAGTCTCATAACTATTTCTATATTTGTTTTGGCGTTGCTTTTTGAGTATTTTTTAATGGGGTTTTTATTATCCAATTCAGCATAGAAAATCACTTTTTCAACGCAACAACAACAAGTTAGTCATAGCTAAGTAAGATCGGTGATCTATAAAAAAATCTTGAGTTAACATTTCAAATATTGCGGTTAATGTGCATGTATGTATGTATGTATGTGTACATATACAAACATACATATATGTAAGTTTTTAAATTTGTATGTAGCAGAATAAAACCAACGTTAAATTGTAAGATTCGTCCAAAATATGAATTAGTAGTATTGGTGTATTATATATGTAAATACATAATTTAAGAAACCGAATTAAAACATATGTAAAATAAGCGTAGCAGGAAATATTTACAACTTTTGTTTTATTAATTGCGGTGACCTTAAGATATCAACAACAATTCGTTGATTTTTATGTCTCAAAAGGAAGCATTTTAATTGAAAAATGCTTGGAAAGCCAGACGCAGCGACGGCAAATGCCACGCCACGCTCAAAGCGAGCGACTACATTAAGATTTAAGCGATTGTTAGTATAAACTTAATTCAGCAAGCTTGCTATTAATACAAACATGTTTTTCATGCGTTTTTTGCATACATATTTTTATCTATATGAACATACATATGTACATACACACAAACATTCATATTTGGAATCGTAAAAAAAACTAGGCACTCTCAAATTCCGCTCGTGTTTACCTATTCAACTAAAATTAGCTACTAATTAGCCGATAAAATAAACGATTCTATTATTGCTACAATTGCTATGTATGAAAGTACGAGTATATACCATATATGTATGTATGTGCTATGTGTCAGAATTTGTATCTTTATCTTGAAATTAAACTGCGTTTGTTTACTCATTTGTTTTCCTACTTTTTCATTTTTATTTTAGAAACTGCCTGCGTCGCATTGCGCGTCACGATGAGCCACAATTCTCAAAGGACAGCATCGTAAATGTGATGGAACGGTTTGTTAAGACTGTTAAAGTGATGGATGATACCATACTGGTGCCATGCTTGTTAATGGATCGACAGGTTGGTTCAAATAATGATATATCTTTAGTAGCTTCAAAGCAGGAATGTATGTATTAAGTAAAGTTTTTTTAACCCAAAAATCGAAAAATTTCCGAAAATTAAACTCCCAGTATGGATTGTTTTACCAATAAGGGGTTTGTACTTTAATTTTGCTTAGGAAGCAGTTTAGAATGAATTCAGGAAAATATAATAGAAATAAAAAATTAAGATTACAACACATACGCATGTTCACGTATTCTACTTTTTTATATGCTCCATTATAGATTTTTTGACAAAAAATAAGTTTCCTTACCAGACAACTCGACACGCAATTTATGATTGCGTTCAATCGCAATTTTGAAGCAAATTGCCCATGGAAACAGTGAATTGAATGATGTTAGCAATTTATATTTTGAAATATTTTAAGTTATCAATTGCCAACACATTGCTGGCAATCAACTGCTAAATTTTCATTTGCACGAAAAGTTCGTGGCGGCAACATCGTTGGTATAATAATATGAAAGTAAATATTGAGTTGTTTACTATTGGATTATCTATTAGTATATAATTAGAAGGGAAATATCATATCTTCTGTAATACTTAAAGGATATTTTCGCTTTAAGGCATAGAACGTACTTCTCTGACGCCATCTTACAAATGATTATGTTATGATATCAAATTGCCCACACACAAAACTTTGCAATCAAATTGACGTAATTATCTGTCAAAATGATCGTCTGGCGTTTGCGTGTCGAGTTGTCGGGTTAGAAAAACCATGCTAGTAAATTGTACACAAAATTTGTAATGCCTTAACATACATTTTTTTAAAACTTTCGAAGTAAAAAATGCTGCTTTGTTGAAAATGTAATTTAAATAAAGTAAAGTTTCAAGTTGCTAAACATTTCTTGTAATGGACTGTTCATTTCTTGGAACTAAAAAAAGTTAAAAGTTTTGTTTTAAGATAAAACTTGTGATGAAACTTTGTGTAATTAAATAAAATATTTTACAAAGTTTAGAAATAGGATTCATATATAATTAAATTAAATAAATTATAAAAACTCCCGAACTGTCTTTTTGTTGGAAGCAGTGTATTTTAGTCTATAAATTTTAAAAATGTTGTAATTAAATATAAGTGGCAACTCTTTTTAACAAAATTTTTATCTTGAAAAATTTCCAAATTTTTAATTTTAAACTTATATTGCGATATTTTATTTATTATTTGTCAAAATTCATTTATAAAAACTTTCACTCAATTAAAATATTTGCTATATATAATAATAATCCCAACGTTTAATTTTTAACAAAATACTAAAAAAATTATATTATATACATACATATATACGGGAAGTCTACTTATCAAGATTTTTGTAAATGGGTACTAAATCCATTTTTGCAATATTTATAAATATTTTTGTTATTTAAAATAAATTGCAACATTATTTTACGTATCTTTTTAGTGGCAACATTTAGCTGGAGAATATCCAGTAAGAATATCTTAGATCAAAATTATTAGAACCATTTCCGATATAGCAACAACAGTAAATTAATTGAAACGATTTTTGGGTAGTTGGCAACCCTAATTTAAAAATGCATTTTAACAATTAAATGATTTAAGTTCAATATATTAAAACTTATTACACATCTTCAGACCAAGCCCAATTATTTTTGAAAATCGAACGCAGACGCTTTGCATTTAGATAGTTTTATTTCATTTTTTAATTTCGTAACACCCTCTTCTCACCAACACTTTTCTTTCCCGCTCTTTTATCCGCAGGTCGGTGATAGCACAGATATTATACCAGCACCTGGCAAGAATTCAACATCCAATCAGCACACTCTGGAACATGTCGGCGCTCATGGCAAACGCAGCGCTGCACACTCCAAGAACGTACATGAATTCCTCAACTCATCGGAGCTCTTCAATCTTTACAACATGTTGAATGCGCTCAAGACTGATCTGCTCTGGACGGGCAAAGATGATTCGGAAGATGATCAAGACAGTGTATATGATGAGCAACAACACAATTTACTCTATACGCGTTGCGATTCCAATAAATCGGATGCAGTTAGTGTGGCGAGCAGTAGTCCATCGACGACAGAGGCAGTCGGCGTCACTAGCAGAAGCGTCACAAATACAACAAACAATGCATTAGCACCAACCGTTGCCGCCACAGCCACCAGCACTAGCACCACCGCGACCGCTAACACAGCAGCAAACAATATTAGCAGAGCCAAAGGACATAATCGTTGCCCCTCCACCGCCTCGGTGGCTTCAAATGTATCAACCACATCGGTTTGCAACCTTAGCGATTCAGAAAGTGAAATTTCCAATGAGAATGATTCGGGCATGGAATCGGAGGGCCACAAGCCAAGCAGCTCCGAATCCGTTAGCGGTAGTGATGATACGACCGATTCACGTGCCGCCGCGGCAGCCAACTCCACCGCGAATGCCGATAAAGCTACCGAATTGGCGAAACGTTGTCGACGACATCTGAATGGGCTCTACCAATGTCTAGAACAAATGACAGAGGCGGCACACTATCTAACCGTTAGATACCAAAGTGATATTAGCCCCGTTTAGGGATAACCCGCCGAGAAGCTGAAGAGCGCAGGCATGAACTGAAGCAAATGAAGCGGCCAGTAGAATGCGAGGATGTGAGTGAAGGCTGTGCGCATACTGATGAGGGAGTGCAATGCGAGTTGGGGGTTAGTCAGTCTTTTGGGGGGTGGAGTCTCTGAGTGGGTTTTATGTAATAATTTAATACATTTCTGTAACTTTTTACGGTTTTAGGGTTAGGACAATGGGACGACAGTAATGTGATTGCGTCGACGCCCACACAACCGCCACTCACTGCATTTAGGATTGTTGGTGTTGAAGTGATATACATACATATATGTACAATATATATGTACATATGTAGTGATATTAGCGATATAATTAAATATCGGTAAATGCAAATAAATTGTTTAAAATATAAACTTCTATATCGATATCTAATATCGATGTGACAGGCAACTCAAAATGAATACTTTAATGCTTACTGGCATTCATAGTGATGAAATCAAATGGAAAATATTTTCGTTGACATGAAATTTTGTAAGCGATCAACTTGTTAAGCATCAACCATTCTAAAATGCTCAATGCCGGCGGTGAGTGAGTGTGTTTGTGTGTGTGTTTGTATGGGCATAATGCGTGAGGCTTACATAGCTGTCAATTGTTTGTACGCAAAATATTTTCACAGTTTGTGTGTGTAGGGTATAAGCAAAGTAGGTAGTCTATAAATATTTAGTTTAAAGCCAACTATATTTGAACAATAAACGATACATTACAGAAAAATAAATGGAACATGTTGTAATTCATATAATATTAGTTATTGCTTACAAAACCAAGCGAAAAATATCAAAGCCGCCAGAAATAGAATAATTGCATTGAATGAAAAGTAAGTGATGTGGTTTTTCTAAACAACTATAGCAGCGCGAAAGAAAAACAAAGTGGCAGCAAAATAAATCAAAAGCACAGCAAAATGTTTACTCCAATGCGATTACCGCAAAAAACTGTAAATATTATTCAAAATAGAAAAAAAGTAGTTATGTCACGGCATTTTAGAAAATTATGGTTATTTTACTTTTGCTAATTTACTTTTGATATTTCTTTTATGAAACATAGCTCATTATCTAAAAGAAACAATGCAAATCCAGAAAAAGAAAAATAAAAATTTAACAAACAAAAGAAATATTGCATAAATTCCTTAAATTCTCTCAACTCTATTAATTTGTACGGTACAATGTGTAAATGTGCGTACATATGTATGTGACATAGCGAGTAGAATTGTTTGTGTCGAAACACACTTTGCAACCTACCCCACACCCGCCTGTTTTGCTCGCTGTCTATTGTGTGAGGTCAATTTAATCAAAAGCTTGGCGTTGAAGCCGGAAATGTGCTTGCGAAATGCAAAAATACGAGTATATAAAACAATAAGCTAACCGTATACGAAATTCAATGTGTATCTCCAAGGCACATGTTTTTGCATTAAAATTTCTATTAGATATTTGTATGTTAATATGCATGCATGTACGAGTATGTGTGATTTCAGCAAGTCGCAATTGAGACGCATTTTATAAGATGAAGCACAATAAAGAAGCCAAAGTTATTAAATGGAATGTATGTATAAGTGCAATCTTGTTTTCAGAGGGCGTCGAGTGGATTATAAGGAAAGGCAAAGTATGCATATTGGAAAATGAAGTGCAAAGTTCCAAAATATCAAGCGAATGGAAATGCAAGTAAGAGTACAAGCATTAAAAGACAATAGTCCAGATAAGAGCGAAGTACTCTAGTAAAAATTGCAAAATATGAACACATTTTGTTTTAAATGTATACAATATAGATACATATGTACATACATACATATATACGTACAAATGTATGTAAATACATAAAAATTTTCGTGTTTATTATCCAGGACTTGTGCTAAACACAAAATAAGTGTGGAATTGGGACAGTGACAGTATCGATATCTGAATTAATATATGATTATCGATAACGTCATCGATAGTTTCGATAGATATCGTTGTATTCATCGAGTTTTCTATCGATATGTAAAATTATCGATATTTGTATTATTTGTATTATCTTATTCGTCAATGCTCAACCGGTAAGAGATACCGATATCGTTTGTTTTACGGCATTCCCATTCTCATTTACATTTCAGCAACGACATATACTCGTATGTAGGAATTTTTTATAAAAATGGGAAAAAAAATGTATGGGCAAAAGCATAAATCAACTAAAGCAGAAATAAAGATGACAAAAAGCCTGTTTGAGAAGCAACTAATCTTAGATGAGGGTATTTTTAATAATGGCGGCTGTCAAAAAGTATAAGAAATTCAAAAAGTTTGCTTTCCCACTTTAGTCGTTAGCTACTAATTTTATTCATGCGTCTCTGCCATCGAGGTGACAAATACTTTACAACAACAGCAATAAAAAGATAAGGCCCCTGAGAAAGCGTTTCTGATTTCGAAATATATAAATGTATTCAGCGGAAAGAGCGCTTTGTAATACGAAAGACTTAAGCAGCGAACCTGAGCTTTAAAGCAGACATTGAGAGCGTGAGTGCAATCTTGCAATACTGCAAAATGCTTTATAAACCAAGAAAAAAAAAAAATTACAAAAATCCAATTCATGCGTGAAGGAAAAAAATGAAAACAGTTGAAAAGAATGGAAATTAGTTAGATCGAAAATATACGGGTTGGAGATATCTTAGGAGATGAAAATTAATGCCGAATTGGTGTATGTCAGCACATATGACAACTAAAATTAGTTGTTATAGTTAAATTATTCAAAATTTATAAATATCAATTGAATGCGTAGCAAAACGATTAAAGTTGTCACATTTGTTTAATTTGCACAAATAAGAAAGGAAAGAAATTTAATTTCGCACTCCTTTGAACAATCCAAAATGCATTGAAAACGCATAAACTAGTATAACGAAAGTCACTCAAATTTAATTTGAATAAGCATTACATTCGTTGTTGAAAAAATTCAAAAAAAAAATATTAAATAAAAAAATTAATGAGCTTAAGTTATTGACTAAATTAATAATAATCGGAAAAAATCTTTATAATATTTCAAACGCAAAAGTATGAACTAAATATTTGTAACCGAAAATTAGCATTGTATTTTTTTCGTTAAAAAAAATAATTCCCAAACTGTAAAGTTTTATAAAAAAATTAAATGAAATTTGTTAAACTATTTTTTTATTATTTTACCGAACAAAATAAATACAATTACATACTTATGCTTTAAGTGCAGTTATACAATGCTACATACATATTAAAAGCACACAAATACATTTAGTAAAATAGTATTTATACATATATGTATGTATATGTTTTGTATTTTTTAAAGAAAAATGTATAAATATAAAACAATAAAAAATACCGAGGTAAAAGAATGAGGTGGAAAAAATATGAAAAGATGTAACACTAAATAACACAAAAAATATTATTTAAATAAATAAAAATACATACATACATACTATAGAAAATATTTAATGAGTAACTCAAAGAAAAAAGATTTTTGACTTTTATTTCTGCTGGAAAGGGACGAGTATTTTACAATATTGTTTGAGCTTCGATGCAAACGCAAGGAAATCATATAAAATTCAGTGCACTAAATGTGAACATGACCCAAGGTGGGGAATGTTTTTAAAAAGTTTTCTATGTGTAATTACATATACATACATTTATCCACACTTATATTTGCATCACTCCGAAAATGATTGTCGTATTCACCAATTTCATAGCGATTTGCTTTCGATTAAATAGAAGTGAAAAATATGCGTGGGCACGATAAAAATCACACGCCGTTAATTTAAGGTTTAGCTATCAATCTTGAAATATATAATAAAGTTGTTTAGCGGTTGCTTCACTTTTCTTACCGAAAACAATGAGCTTTTGCTATTGAAAATTTAAAAAACTACAGGAAAATAATCCCCCCTATTACGGTTGTCGTCGTCGACACTAAACAAAGATGATATTCCTACATTGATTTTATCGATAAACTGTCGACATCGTCTCAATACGTTTAGCCAATACCAATTGTGCGTCGATGTGACGTCGACGTCGACACGATGTGATGTCGACTGAAAAGCGACGACGACATCGGCGACGACAACCGCTACGTGCTTCAGATAAATAGCTAGTTGGCTACACCAATTTATGAAGACTTGGTTAGATCCTGCTTTATTTTTGAAATATTACTTTAAAGTTTAAACATAAATTTTCGCATCAAACCATTCCGAATAATACAACGTATGTACATATATGCATACTCGCACATAACATAGTAGGTGTGTCAATTGAAAGTAGGTATGAACGTATGAAATGAACGTACTTTTCTAGTATATTATATATGTAAATGCCTTAGTCGATTTTGGTTTTTTTTTCTATATTCAATTATCACCTCACCTTTTTTGCTAAACGCAGCAACCGATGACCCAAATTTCTAAAATTTCTTTTATACCTTTATAGCAGTCAATCATTTGAAGAACAAGAGGAAGTTGACAGTGTAATATATAAAAGCAATAAAAAATTATAAGCTGCTTATAACGTTTTCTTGTTTTTTTTTATTAATTTGGGGCTTACACTACATACATAGCGCAGTATTTGGCGGAACTTCTCCTACCATTTGTGGTGTGCGTCTTTATATTCTACCAGAAATCGAGGGATCTACACTCCAAACGGCAGATATATTTAATGAGAAGCTTTTCCATGACAGAAATACCCTCGGTGGTTTGCCATTGCCTGCCGAGGGGTGCCCGCAATTAGAAAAATATTTTTCTATGATAAAGATTTTACTTGCCCTGGCTGAGGTTGGAGTCTTGAAATTTACACATTATTTAAATTCCAATTCTATTTTAATCGAGGTGATAAATAATAGAAAGCTCAAAAATAAAAAAGCAGGACTAAATAACTACCTATTTTTTTTTTAAACGTATGCTTTCAAGTAATAGATATTTTCAGTATTTTTAGTCAACATTACCCCATTTAAAAACCCTAAACAAAAGTTATTATTTTGTTTGATATATGAATTCTGTGCCGAACTCTCTGCTAAGTTTTAAGGAAGTTGGTCTATAGCTTTTTCATGAAATTAATGGCAATCAATCAAAACAATTGCTTTCACTTGTTATCTACCTTTGAAAGGTTAATGAAAAGACAATATGTTTTTGCAAAGCATCGTAGTAAATCTTACAAGTTGTCATTTGAAGTAAAGCAAAAAGTCAAGTTAAAAGCTTAAAAAAAATTTGAAGCAAATATGATGTTTCCAAATTTGTGTGCGGTAGAGCGATTTTTTTACCAAAATTTGATTAATCGCATTAAAAGAATTGCAGTTTCTTCATAATTGTGACTTTTTCCACAGTTCGAACAAACTATCAAACTTTTGGAGCAACGATTTCCAGATGTACACTTTTATTGGGACACCCTAAGCATATATTAATAACTTGAAGCATATATTAATGTATTGACAAAATTTAAAAAAAAATTGTATGTATTGCAGTAAATTAACTAGAAACACATGATTTCTTATCACTGACAAAACTTAATAGTAAAATCAAACCAGTATTCTAATAAAATCCGCCGCATACCTATTTCTTTAGCTGAAAAGTAAAAGCATTAAAAAACACTAAAGCCAAATAATAAATGTAATCAACCTATACATTTTGTATTTTAAGAATCCATTGCGAGCTGCTCATCAATTTCATATCATTGCCATAAAGAAATAAATAAAATAAAAACAAATCAAGTTTCTTTAAAAGGTTTCGACTAGCCTTCAACAGTTCGATCAATTAGCATACTTACTCGTGTTTTATTATGTTTATATTTTTTACAAAGAATATTCGTTTAAGAGATAATTTATATTGCTAACAATACAACTTCCGACAATCGGTTGACCTGTGCAGCTCTTAAATTTTGCGGAACTTTTAATTAGCCACCATGGAGGCGATCGTATAAACGGAAGTGTCGTAGCATTATTAATGGATAATAATTTAGTTTCTATGCTTCACATGCAAAGAGTTTGATAGTTGGCATTTCTCAAAAGGCTAACTTTTGATGGTTAGCCAGTTATAAATATATGTGTGTGTGTGTGTAGATAAATTTGTGTTAGTGCCATTAGGTTTCTTGTTCTTTACTTTTATCTTAAATATTGTTTTTATTTTATAGTAAATTTCATTTCCGCGAATCTAATTAGAATTCAAAAGCGAAGATACATGAAAAAACTCTTAAACACGTGAATGCATAAATACGTGTTTATTCAAATTAGAAATATTTTTATACCGACACAAATCGCTAATCGCATGTGTAGGTCAGATACAGGGCCAAAGTCTAAACAAGGATAACCTCAACACTGAATACATATATTGAGAAGTCCTCATTATAGCTTCGACTTACCTAAATTGCGTTTGTCTCTCTAACAACTATGAAAAATTTGTTCGATCCGTTGCCACAACAGCGGTTTATAGACGACTATCGCACGAAATTTTTCATAATTAATTTTATTTTTCTTACAAAACATATTCTTCGCGATGCTTTTAAATCAAAAGTACTTGGTCGAATTTGCATCTGCCAATAATATTTTTATTAACAAGTGTAAAATGTTTGAAAATCTTAGTTTGAGATCAATAAAAAAGTCAAAATAACGCCAATAAGAACTCGAAAACTTTCAGAGACAACAATACAGGACATATGTTTTCGCATTAATCCACATCCCAAAATACATTTCTTGAATTGTAGAAAAATTTGAATGTTTTTGAGACTAAAGCAACAAAATCCCACTACTATCTAAATCAATCATATTGCTGACACCAAAGAAGACAGTTGAAAGCTTACTACTTTGTCACTAAACACTTCAGAAGAGCAGTGCATCAGCAAAAAATAAACGCTCGAAACGACGTTTCAAAATGGCATAACTCAAAGCTAAATTCACAGCCAGAAGGTCTTATATTCAATTATACTACTAGTCAAATTTTTAGCTCACTGGTAATTATAGCATAGGCCTCCCCACGTACCAAGATGCAAAGTTACGATAGGATCCGCGCAAGGTGTGGTAGGGAAACCCCTTTCTTTAGCTGTTACCTTCCCTAGCTTATCATTAGAGCAACAAGGCCTTCTTATTTCCTGCTGACTACGAGTATATTAATAATTATAGAAGATGTAGACATGTCAGAGACAGTCAAAGCGGAAAATAAACTTGAATTTGATTTCATTACTTTTTCAGTTAAAAAAATCAATGACGATTGAAATCTAGTTTGTTCTCTTAGCACAACACTTGTCAAAAAAGTTTTTGCTGTACACGTCTGGTGTTTTTCACAACAGCAATAATACATAAATTCAATTAGACTTGAACGCATTTTTCACATTGTTGCAATTTGAAAATATTTTTCATGTAACAAATATTGAATAACTTCTTTTTTAATTATAATTTTGTATATTTTTACTTTGAATGCAGGCTTCGAATATATTTAGTTTTGCAGTTTTCTAAAGTGAAAAAAAGAGATTTTGTTCATCAGTGTTATACGCGTGTTCGGTCATTTAAGTTGAAGGTTTAAATGCCCCATAAAGCAAGCGAACGCTAAAGCTTATATGAAAAACTGCGAAAACATATTAAGATAGCCGGTTCTGAAAATAAGGAATGGAACTTTAAGAAATTAATATTGAATAAGATCACTCAGCACTTTATTCGAAGTATTTTTTGCGGCTCTTAACTTATAACACCCAAGTTAATTTTAAAATAATCTTTTGTCCGCTTATATTTGGCTTTTTGGCAAATATACATTTATGACGCTTATACCAATCAGAAAAAAAATACTAGACCATATCAGCCAATTCGTGTATTGAATCACGTACAATTTTGTTAAACAGGCTTTAAATTTGCATACATAAATTACAAAGTATAAGCGAATAAAAAATACATATTTATAGGCCGTACAAACTATTAATAGAAATTCCGGTTTAGAAGATGTGCTTTTTTAAGAATGATCTGTTATTTTATAGAGACTAGCTAGCTTATGTACACCTAAGACATACATTTCCTTAAGTAATTCATCAACTTCGATGTCACCAAGTGTATTTATTCTTTTTAAAACAGCCTTTCTCATGCAACTTACTTATAAACATATAAATTAGAAGCAGGAGGCTAGGAAGAGTGTCATAGCAAATGACTGCCCCTGAGCCCTGTTGATAAACATTGCGAAAACAATTTGAAAATGAAAGTCATGTCTGTAGATGGGATTAGGAGCCTTGGTACGAATGTACTATTTTATTTCAATGTTGAAACCTTATTTTTTTTTTGAATGTGTGAGCTATTGGTAAATCTCAACAAGAAATTCTAGCATTGCAATATGTTTGTATACAATTAAAATAAGCAAAAGATAACTTTAGTGCAATGCTTAAGTTCATCGCATCTATATACTACATATGTTTAATTTAAAATACGTGAACTAATCCAGCAAGTAGCGGGGAAATGCAAAAATCAAAACAAAACACAAACCACAGAAACGACAAATACAACAAAAAAGTACTGCAGCGTCACCTTCATTCCCAGGCTAAGTGGAAAATTTGATCGCGAAATAGCAAAAGAAGAAGACATTACTCTCGCCTATAAAACTAATCACTCGTTGTCCACAATATACACAAAAACAAAAAACCCACTAAGCCTACAAGAACAAAGCAACGTAGTTTATGAAATAGAGTGCAAAGGCAAGAACAACGAAAGCTGTAACAAAGTGTACATTGGCACAACTAAGCGTGCTTTGGGTGTTCGCATAGCCGAACACAAAGCTGACATAAAAAAACAAAAGAGCAGCACAGCCCTCAGCCAGCATATATTAAATAGCGGACACACAGCTGATTTCGCCAACACCAAAATAATTGACAAAGAAAAAAGAGAAATTAAAAGATACACTTTGGAGAGCCTACGAATTTTACAAAAACGAGAGAAAACAATCAACAAAAAAGAAGATACGGACAACATAGCAGCCGCTTACATATTATGCATACGCTAACGATTAATATTGACAAAAATACCACAGGAAGTGGTACAGATAAATGTAGCTCTTAAGTTTATTTTAAACAAACCAATATTGTAAGTTCATGTTCGTTTATAGTAAAAAACATATGTGTGTTTATTTCTGTTTAAGTTCTATGTGCTAACAACTTCATGTAATAAATTTTTAAATTTTTCTTTGGTGAAATAAATAGAACCGCCCCTGAAGATGCTAAAATATTTAGCGAAACGTCGGGCATAGATGAAATAAAAAGTATTTTATTTGCATCAACAAGCAATAGATCAGACAAGCCTAAAAAATCATCAATAAAAATAAAATTGTTTTGTAAGCTCCGAACGTAAATTGCACTTCAGCACTTTTGTTTTGTTTTCGCTAATGAATTATTGTGTAGGTCATATTGTTGAATTTCATTTATGTTACTGAATATTGCTAAAACCATTGTCAGCAATTTTATATTGGTTTCTGCAATTGAATCACTTTATGTTATATTGTAGAATTGCATTAATAGTACTCAATAATGTTTAAACTATAATAAGCAATTATTTCATATTTAAGTCAATGATTCTTTAATAAATTAATAAATAAGTTGTGAGGAATTGTAAAACTAACCAAGTGTGACGTTTATTCCTTATCGCTCTCCGTTTTAACCAAGTTTCAAGTGCTTGTATTATAATATATAAAATTGTCTGGTGAAACTGCCTTGACAAGATAACAACAGCGTAAGCTTAGTTGAATGCGTTTAATTTTCGGCTTAAGTATTGCGCATGTTGTTGCGGGTTCGACTTCCGCAGAAGCCAAGAAGAAAGAAGTCTGATGAGGAAATGTGGTGATTTCCGAAATAGTACTATAACTTCTACCGCTTTGAGTATTGTTGTTTTTTACTAATAATTTTCCAAACAAACCGATCGGCCTTAAGCTCAAAAATATTTAAATTAATATTACCATTTGCAACCAAGTTCTAAGTGCTTGAGTTGCATACTATTATCAAATTATCCTGGTGCTACTGCCTTCACAATTCATCACTAACTGGTGACTGGCAAATAGCCTTCACTCAGTTAATAAATCAACAACATTTTATCGTGGTAAATCACCTGGATAATTTGAACGACTTAATCTCAGAGACATTACTGGAAATTCCACATTGTCCCCGGTCTACCCAATTACACACATCGTACTTGTAGAGAAATATAAAAATATATATAAAAAAAAATATAAAATTTATTTCATGTGTCTCTGTACTAAATAAATTATTTCAGCACTAATTACGAGTATATTGAGACCTATAACTGCCCTTGGAAAGCCTTTAATAGGTGCGTCAATTTTGGATAATGAACGATCCGAGAATAATAACTGCAATATAATATAAATTATGAGAACCTTAAATAATGGAAATTTCGTCCCGCTTGAAATATATCATTTATATATATTAATAGTAAAGATTAGTGCAAAATGTCTTCAAATAAAACAATTAAATAAAACAATGGTATCATACATTTTTATATTTTTTATATCTTGATATTCTCGAATGCATGAGATTCCTCTTGGTTATGGAATCGTGAACTCAACTATTAAATTTGTTTAAAAAAAAATGTTGTTGACTCAAGGCCAGTTTGAGAAAGATTTTATTTGAAAAAAAAAACAACAACAATTTTAGTGTTAGACGTTATAGCCACTATTTCGACGAGGAGATGTGGTCCTCATCAGACTTCTTTTTTATTTAATTTTCATTTATTCTTAATTGGAGTTAGAAACAAACGGTTTCAACACCTCTTAAACACCTCTTCTTTTTTCATAAAAAATACTTTTGAGTTTATTTGTATAGAAGAAGAAGATTATGTTAAAAATAATTTCAAATATTAAAAATACAATCATCTGGAATATTGTAGTGTTAATTAAGAGTATGCCTACATTAATTAAAAAATAAAAGATTTATTTTGAGTAAAAGCAAAAGTAAAGGCAAGATGTGTTAGTTCAGTGGGTTATTGGTAATAAGAGGCGCAAATTTGTGATTTTTAATTCCCTTTATTTAGTTTTGTAACCTTAGCGTCCTTTCACGTTCAGTTATATTACAGGACAAGTCCATAAATGTGTCGGATTTTTCATATCTTTGAATTTCTATATATGTACATATGTACATTAGAGTGGGTTAATTTTTTTCTCAACAAAGCGGGTTATCAAAATCGTAAACTACGATGAATTCTAAGAAAATTTGCCCAAGAAACCATGGGTCTAAAATCAAAATCGAGCTTCCGATTTTTAGCGAGAAACTTTTCGTATTTTGTATTTTGTAAAAATCAATACAATTTCTGTTACACTGTCGATTGTTTGTTTGATTTGCACTTGTTTTTTTTTTTTTTTAATTTTATTTGTTTCCTATGATTTTATTAACTTCTCAAAAAAAGCAAAGTAACGCTGATGAATTACTAATAAAACAATTGTTTCCGAAAGCAAGGTTTTGAATTATTATTATTTTTTTACTCTTTGGTTAACCAAAGCTAGTAGACTTCAGCGATTGTACGTAACAACAAATTCACTATCCGAATCACGTTTGTCATGAAAGTTTACGTACCTAAGTTTGTACTTTAATGTTAAGTATTACAACTCGGTTATATATGGTAGTTCACTCTTATGTAAATTTATTTGTCTATCGCAATATTTACCACAAAATCTGCGCGAAATTGTAAATAATGCTGTTCAAAATAACTCATATTTTGCACATTCCGAAAATGTGCTACTAAAAATGCTGTTTGAGGACCGAAAGGAAGTGCGCCAGAGGGCTTTAAAAAAAATTTTGTACCTTCGCGAAACACTTTACGACCCAACAAAATTAAGAGCTTACAACAAACCCACTATATATGTTGACTGCACTAATTATGTTGATATGATAAACTTAGAATAACAATAGCATTTTGTCGGAGCCGCACTTCACTGCAAACATACCCTATGATCATTTGCTCGAATACATAGGATTTGACAATCCTCCGCTTCCGCATCCACAAATTCCTCTACATATTCAAAGAACCAAGCGATTTGTGCAACTGCTAACTAGCGTTTCACGTCGAACTATTGAAAAAAATCGCGATAGTGTTATGGCAGTCACGATTGCAAGTCGAAACGCAACATCTAGGATGGACAGCAAACAAGACCTTAAAACTAATTAATTCTGAATATTTTTATGGTTGGATATGTAACATAATTTAACATAAAAAGCATTAAAATTTTTTGGATTATAATGTTGAAACTCTTCAATGGCATTTTTTGTTTCCTTTGGATATATTTGCTTATTAGTTTTTCTTTTTCATAATATCTTGTTTTTAATTTTAAACCAGACCATTTTAAAACCCAATCGAAATACTAACATTTTATAAACATCTAATTTATGTTTGAGGGTAACAACGTCTTATTTTTTAAAATTACAAAAACCATTAGCTTTTACATTTCTTGTGTACCATTTATTGATGATTAAATGGCCAATTTCATAAAAATCTTTTTTAACATTAACCTTATACTGCTTTCGAAAGCTCTTGAAATTTCCTTTCAAACAAACCCAAACATAACCACTTTTGTTAGTTTTCTTAAAAGATTCAATAACATTTTAGAATGTTTTAAATTTCTGTAGAGCACTTTCTCAAAATTGCAAGTATATAGAATCATTAAGATCAACTTGATATGCATCACAAAAAGAGCGTTGATGAGAAGGTGTAGCAGCCTTCGAAACAGCTCTACGGTCACAGCTTTGTGTTTTCGGCTCTAGTAGTTGTTACTATTTTCCACTTCATTTATTTAAAAAAAAAAACGAAAACTTTCTCGTTTAAAACCGGAAGCTCTATTTTGATTTTAGACCCATGGTTTCTTGGGAAAATTTTCTTAAAATCCGTCGTAGTTTACGATTTTGATAACCGCTTGGCGAATTTTTTTTGCTCCATACAAATTGACTCACTCTAATGTACATATGAACATATATATTCTTATCATTAAAGCAGTTGTTTTGCTAAATTTACTGTTAGGGTACACTTTATTTTAAATGAAAGATTGTCGTAGGAAAAAAATTTTTGATTATGTGAATTCCTGTTCGAATAATTATAAATATACATATGTATGTATTTCTAAATAAATTAAGCCGAAGTGAATTAATTTTTTTTTTTTTTAACTTTAAGAAAGGCATATCTTGATTTAGACTTTTTGATACAGACCAACTTTCTAAAAATTGTGGGTTTAACCCATTGCTTAGTTTTTCTGCACACCACAAAAACATTTGTGCATGAATTTGTGCATATTTGAGAATACAAACAAAACACATGTACCTACTCAGAAATAATGCTATTTAGTTTTTATATTTGTAAACAAATTACGTGACGCTGTGAGTTGCTGTCAAATATTAAGTGAATCCAAGGAAGAAGATACATTACGAAAATTACGTCAATACAAATATACACAAATACAGTCAAATACAAACAACGCGCTTACAAAAATGAAATAAACTCACTATTTACAATGTTTGTATGTATTACCGACTTAACTTTTTGCTTTGTACTGAAGCTTGAAAATTGCGTTTTGCCGCCAAACTAAAGCAAATTCCTTGCAAACATGGAGTGACGTCAAAAAGCAAAATAAATAAAAGGAGTACAAAACATACAAACATCTATACATATATTTACTATTTATTTACTCTACTGTGATTCTAAGTACTGAAGTAAAATCATTTGCACATAAAAAAATCACCGAAAATCAAAAATGTTGTAAGCTATTTGAGAAGACGTTGCCGTCATCGTTTCTCCTCCTTGTCTAGCGATGACTTGACAAATTCGTCGATATTCCATTGAAATTTTCTTCCGGTTGCCTCATTTGTGGTGTCGAATTGTTGATTGACAAAACACTGGCAATCAGAATAACTGGCACGTATGAAGCTTTCGAACGTAGTTTGACCAAATATGTATGAATGTCTCGTTCAAATCTAGAGCGTGCCGTCTGTGTGCATAGTCGTTCGAAATCTTCCAAGCGTTTATAGTGGCATAGCATAATTAAATAATAATAAGTTGCCTTTTTCTATTCATTGAATATTTTTTCAATCTACTGTGTACAATTTAATACTAAATTATCACTTAAAAAGGGTTTTTTACGTAAACACCCCTTTTTATTGTAGACGCGTGGCGTTAATCGTTTTATTTAATTGTATGGCAATTACATACATATATTTCAAGCAGTTCAAGTCGAGATCAATTTTAAGTGAATATGTATGTATTGTACATAGATACTTATGTATGTACATACATATATGTATGTATGCATAAAAGCACTTGCGCAGTTCAGAAAGAAAGCCGAGTGAAATAAAATTGAATTAGAAAAATTAACAGAAAACGATGAAAAACGATAAGAAGTGCAACCAGAACCATATTCAAAATTTATCCAAAAATGTATTATTATTATTATTGGATTAAAGAATTTCCTTTAGTCCAACCTCCGAGATAAATCTTAGTATTGAACCCAAGTCTCTGGAAGTTATCCCATCGTCCATAATCAGATATTCGCCTTGACATTTTTGGCGTTTGTGCATCAATGCGGGGTTGTTCTCCAGGACGTGTTTAGAAGTTTATTTCTCTCTCTGCAGAATCTGCAACGTTCCTGCGATTACCAGTTTATTTAAGTGATAATTCAGCCTACAGTGTGCTGTAAGGATTCCTGTGATCATTCTCAATTTGTTCTTTGACAAGCCCATGCATTCTCTGAATCTTGTTTGGTTGTAGCTACCCAGAAGGGATTTGGAGTGCTCCAGACCTTGCGGGTTGTCCCAGTGTGATTTACTGAGGGCTTCCTCCTCTTGCCTTGTTGAGGCTGATAGTGTCACTTTTCCTAATCCTGAGAAGGGTTCGGGACCTATAAATGGAGTTGATGCCCCCTTTTCATTTTCAAAGATACCAACTCGACCTGGTATCAAAGAACCCAGACCCAGTTTGTAAGAGCAAGTGTGTTCAGCTTATCAAGACACTCCATTACCAGTTTTAAGATTACCTGGTAAGATTTGAGGGCATTGGTGTCTGCTTGGCTGTCCGATAGAATAGCAATATTCCGTCCCCGGTAGTTACGCTGGATGGACATTTGTGTCCCCATCGATTCCGAAATGTAACCGTTTCCAGAAAGGCGAAAATGTACTTATCTAATGTTCTCTAAAGTGAGAGAAAGTCTCCAAAAAATTTTCGAAAATTGGTTCTCCTTTCGGATGAGACATCGGAATTTAATTCCCCTCCCGAAAACATTTACGGACTGTTAGCTGGCTAGGTTAATTAATATTTTTCAGTTCAAGGCGAATATATAAAAAAATTATGGTAATGAATTGCTGGTTGGTTGTCAAAATCAATTGTTTTATAACAAGTAAAAAACTGTACTTTTTATTTTCAAGAAATTTAAAAGTATGGTTCAATAAATTATTGTATCAATATTTCAAACTTTCAAAAAAAAATTTAATTATTTTGTGTAAACGGTTCTCGACCTCATTTAAGAAATTGCAAGC
This sequence comes from Philophylla caesio, assembly GCA_963971545.1. NCBI lineage: Eukaryota > Metazoa > Arthropoda > Insecta > Diptera > Tephritidae > Philophylla > Philophylla caesio. The sequence continues at coordinate 92,706,664 of OZ020606.1, read as the reverse complement.
TCGAAATGAATACAAATAATCAGTGGTTTTTGACAAATTTTTTTACTTGCGCTCTTCCACAATTTCTTTTGAACAAAAGTATTTTCTGTGTACATTTAATGGAAAAAATTGTGGGAAAATTAAACATATTATACATACATATGACTTGCACAGTATTCTACAAAAATTTAATGCGGTACAAAATGACAGGAGTTTTATTTTTCTTCAGTTCAAAATTTTTTAAAGTTTTTCTGTTTGCTATAAATTTTGTATAAAGTTTGTAAACTGGATTATTTTGCTTTTGTTAGAAATATTTGGTTTGTGTAATACTAATTAAGAAAAATTTTTAATGTTCCAAGAAGACAATTTCGAAATTTTAATATTAACAAAGAAATATTTATTAACACTTTGAAAACAGGACTAAATGGACATTTATGTAACTCTTAAACTAAATCCTGTAACAAAATACCTGAAATTGAAGGATTGGCAGCTGAGCTATTTAAGAATGGCGACGACGGCAGAGCGCAATGGCGACAAGAATACGTAACGTAGTAGCCCCGAGACAACCAAGCAGATTTAAGGTATCTCCGAGATTTCCTATTTCTCAGCCAAAAAAATATGGTTACTTAAAAATTAAATATCTCCTAGATAGCCTTTTTTGAGGAGGGCTGCAAAGCATATATGTACATGTTCCTATAGTTATTTTCTCACCCTGTAAAAAAAATTAACGAAGTATATCATCAAATGTATATGTTTTCAAACTATTTTCATTCAGAGCATTGGTTATGTTAATGATGATTTACACCAACGCTTCTCTTTAGTTGGATTAATCAAGGACACATCTGATATATTAAAGTGCCAATTATGGCTTGATATTAAGTGAAATATTTGAAACATATTAAAATGGATTTATAAAACCGCTGATCGAAATATAACGCCATTGAAAATAAGGGCAAATATTTTATTTAAAAAACGTGAAGTTAGCATTCCAACATTTTAGTAAAAATATTAAAATAGATTTATTTTGTAAATATGGCCATACATTTGCACATATTTATCTATTCACAAACATAATACATACAATATAAACATTTATCAACCTCTTTGCCGTACATAAATGGTCAATTAATTAACATTTGGAACGTATCTGTATGTGCTTGTTGTTGTACAATCGCGTGCTAAATGTTAAAACAAGCCGTCTTCATTGGTGAACACACGTTGCGGTTCATGGTTAAATAGTCAAAGTCCAACTTGTCCGAAAATTTCAAAGAGTTTAAAACACAATACGAAAAAATAAACAAATTAGCAGTACTCGTGACGGCATTTGTTTCACCGTGAAACTAGCTGGGAAGAAAATAATTCAATTCAGAAAATAACTAAATACAAAACTTTTTGTGCTCTCATTAATAAAGTTATTATACTTACAAGTATATAAGCAGTTTAATTTGGAATAATCGCTGCTTTCTTGTTAATTAAATAGGACCTCTTTTGAGTCAACTCCAATCATTGAACGAATAAAAATCATTGAAGCGAACTCTAAATATTTTTGGATTTAAAATAAAAACTTGAGGTATATTTTCCGATGTAGAAGAAGCCCTGATGTTTAGATAAATACAATTTCGACTATACTTTTGTTTGAACCACCGTCCCTAACGTTGACAGTGCAGAAACAAGGATTGCCGAGGAGACTTTCGCTGTTGTTACTACCTGCCTTCACGTAATATTAGATAATGCACTCTCGTGCTCCGGTAAACATTTTTTTTTTGCAGATAGCTTATATTCGTCGACATATTAAATTTCGTTATTTTCAACCTTAACTTGAATGAAGACGCTACACTGTGCTTTGGGATGTTTGGAGCAATTATAGTTTAACAACGCAAATGGAGACCACAAAACGAACAATTCATACAGTTGACACTCACACATATGCATATGAACGTACGAGTATGTATCTATGTACATGTAAATATGTATAATTTAGTTAAAGCCAACAAGTCAAGTGCCTAGTAAAGCGCTTTAGCTAGTTCACCAATTATTTATAAAGTTACTCAACGGAATCTTCTTGAAATTATTTAACGATCAACAACGCGAAAATAGCACTTTACTACCCAACAAACATCAAAAAAATATTTTTCAAACCTTGGAGAAGTTCATAGTTCTCAAGTTGATATCCACGGTATTTCTCCAAATTTCTCAAACCTTGGAGAAATTCATAGTTCTCAAGTTGATATCCAACGTATTTCTCCAAATTTCTCAAACCTTGGAGAAATTCATAGTTCTCAAGTAATATCCAAGGTATTTCTCCAAATCTTCTAATTTTTTTGGTATTTTCATACGACTATCAAAAGCAATAAAGTACGAGTATAATGAATTTACATAAATTTATTCACGGTGTTTTAAATTCAAAAGGAAGAAAATATATTTTCGATTTTTATTTCAGTACTGCTACTAAACGTTTGAGACCAATTGGAGAATCACATTTGAGATCAAGTTGAGAACTAACTTTTTCTCAACTTGAGAATCATAATTATTGCCATACAAAAAAAATGCCCTTTTTGTTGAGAACGCTATGATTCTCAACTTGAGATGCACTTGAGAAACAACGTTGGAGGTTTGAGAAATACCTTTGTTCTCAACTTAACCTCAAGTTGAGCTCAAGCCTAAATGTTTATTGGGTAGTAACTACTCGTACAAAAAGTATTTTACAAGATGAGTTGTAAAAAAAAAACGAAAAACAACTTATCTAGTACTTATATTTGTACATATCTACGAGTATATATGTATGTATGTATTTGTCAAAACAAAGAAATCAGCGAGTAAAGTGACTCTTAGACCTACATACCTGTACACATACCTGCACACACATTGGCTTTCACAGTTTCAAAAAAAAAATAATAATAATAATAATTAAAAAATAAGTACGAATTTTGAACCACTTTAAAATGCACTTTATTAAACAAAAAATTAATGGGCTATGCATATTCGGATTTTTCCTAACCTTCTAAATAAAGAGTTCAAAATTTAAGAATAATTCAACCAATTTTTTTTTTTAATTTTTTATATAATTTGAAATTTTAATGTAAGCAATTTTTTGAATTTTATTTTAAACAGTATTCCAATAAAAAATTAATAAGAGTCACGTTTCTCCGAGGCAAAAAATGTTTATGTGTACAATTGTTTGAGTCACGGTATACGAATATACGCATTTGTGTGCAATAGAGAGATACAAAAAAAAATGTGAAATGTATTAAATTGAAGTTAAATAACAAATGTTGATGCAAAATTAATAATCAAACATGTCTTGGCAAATTTCAGCAGGTTTAAAACTCTTGGATACATACATACAAACGCTCACATAAGTACATTTATCTCGTGCCTCTTTGTTTTTTTTTCGATTTTATGTATTTGTTTGACTTTAAAGCCAATTTGCGGTATACATCTTTACTTCTTTATTTAATATTTTTCTCAATAATACATATGTAATTAAATATATTGTTTGTTTTCAAACACATATATGTACATACATATAATTCATAACTTGTTTGCTAAAATATGTTTTTGCATTCTTAACTTGTATAGTAAAAATCAACCAAATCGGGAAGTGCCGCTTCTCAATCACCCATAAATTACTTTTTCGTAAAAAATAATACAAAAAATATTTAAAAGAAGGAAATCAAAACAAAAATTGTATTCATGTCAATTAAATTTGAAAGCTTCAAATAAAAAAGCGGACGAGTCAAAAGCCTTATACGAGTATCGAAGCTAATTAATGCTCGTAAATAGCGCGAGATACACTTAGAGAAATAAGTATTTATACAATCAAGATACAAAACAAAAGCTACTTTATGCACAAGGCGCTTAATCACAAAGGGACTATATCTACGTTCATACAAATAATCTTAAATATAAAATAAAAATGTAGCTTTTCGGCGGACTGCTTGTTAAATTCATTTCGACAATTGCATCACCATCCAATAAGATGGGAACAATTTTACATTAAGACCGCAAGAGTTTAGGGAAAAGACTCAAATTGGATGTGCTGGGGACAACGCCAGTTTACTTAGTACACTTGTTTCCATTACGGTGGTTGGTAACCTACAATGAATTGTTCAATGTTAACAATGGTAAACTTGAAGACAATTTGTTTTTTTTGTGGTATTTTATCAATCATTCCGAAGAACTGGGTAATCGGAATGTATCACAATGTTGAGATTTTATACTACAAAAATGAGAAAACTTAAAAACTGACTAATAAGTTGGGTCAGAGCAACAGTTAACAGGCTATAAATAGTGAATTCAAAGGTTATGGGTGTGAAAGTAATTCAAGTAGGTAATTATGTTATGTTCATATAATGTTTTTTCTTTATCATATACTTACATACTAAAAAGTTTAGATAGCCACTAATAGTGGTTCTCATCTATAGTTGTTATCCTAAAATAATTTGTATAGGTTTTTAAAATTATATTTCAGATTTTTTCATTTTAATTCGAAATAATTTTTTTTTCTTTTGGAATTTCTTCTAGAACCTAATTTCGACGTAAAACACAAGGAAGCCAAGAAAGCTAGCATTTTTTTTTATTTGTATTAATGGTATACCTTGTGATACTTACGAAGTCATGTATGTATACAAAAAAAAAATAAAAACCAATCAAATAATTTTTTTTAGATCTTTCGTAAAACTAAAGGACCTTAGTGGTGTTGCAGTCAAAAAATTTAATTTTTTATGTTTATTTTACTAAATCGTCAGCTTGGTGTTTCTAGTTTGCAATTTTAATTCTTAAAATTTTACTGCTGCTGATTTTTAGGCTGCGAAATATATTTGTATTAAGTTTTATTATTACAATAGTATTATCATGAGGAAGTATTTTAATGTATTTTATTGTTAAATATGTTAAAAAATACATTTTTGTAAGAAAACTTATTTTAAATTAAAAACATAATTTTTTTTTTGATAGTAATATATATGATTTTCAATAGTTCAATGACTTATTGTTATATACTCGTTTGTATAGTGAAAAATGTAGTTAATGTGGTTTTTTGAAGAAATAAAAACCTTTATGTTCCTGCTTTTTATAATAAAATTAATGTGTTTCTTCGAATAGTGGATAGGCCTCAGAAGACGCTCGATCTTTTGTTAGATGGTCTGAAAGCTTTAATTTATTAATACTAATCAGCCGCAGCCAAAATATAAATACTCAACTTAGTGCTTATAAAGCAAAACAGTTAATTTTCAATTTATGGAAATTTTCTCAAGTGTACGAAGCGTTTTGAACTTGACTCCAAAAATTTTTCTCGAACATTTTTCGTTATGATAGCCGTGTGTTTACGAGTATTTATCATTTAATTTGTTTACGTTTACAAAATTTGTACATGCAGAAATTTGGATTTGATACAGTACGCCCAAGCATCGTGGGATTTTCTTGCCAAATATGGGTCAATATTTCAAATAGATAATCGCTTGTGACCAAACACTTCATTCAAATTGCTCGGTTGATGACTTGTGTGGGCTGAATGTGTTCAATTTGCTTGAGTTTAATTCATACAAATGCCATACTCGTACACGGTTACATATCTAAACACATATAACCACACATATGTACATATATAAAAGTACGATTTGCAGAAATCGCATTTCCATTAAAATTTTTGTTGAAACGACAACTTCATTTCGAATTTTTCTTATTTTTTTTTTCAAAACATGTTTTGTTTTATTTTCCTGACTTTGCCCACGCAGTGTAAAATCGTCGGCATCCAGACGCTTCGAATTTTGCAAGCTGGCATTTAATGAAACAAGGTACGCAGCAGAGCAGCTGAAATGAATGAACTTTAAGATTGCATTGAAGAGTTTTTTTTTTTTACTTTCATAATTGGCTATTTGGGTTGCATTTACATACATACATATGTATGTATGCACTCGTAAATATGTACGAGTATATAACGTTCTATGTGCCTCAGCTTACTGTAAATTTTGCGTGGAGCAGCAAGTGGATTGCCAAGTTAATTGGGAAACACCACAACCATCCCAATACACACCCCTTTCGTCTTTGCGATTGCTTGTATTATCATCATCGACCGAATGACCTTAACAAGACCGGCTTCAAGTTTCCCGCATACTCGTAACATATTCACATGATCATAAAACACAAACAAGTAAACATTTAATTCTACACCTGTATGCGTATTCGAGAAATGCACCGACATATGAACATAACATAACCTGTAGGAAAATTTAGCTGTTATGAACTGAAACGGTATTTTCTTTTACAATCATCTATCTTGTACGCTTGTTGATATCTTGGATTAACTCAAGAATGAAAGTATACAAGAAAAAGCGCAATTTTTTTTTTTTGTTTATAATAATAATCCATACCCGCCCGACCGACGCGATGTAAAGTAAACAGTCCATTAAATTTTAGTAAATGTACTGCATATTATCTTTTATTTTTCGGAATTTTAAATCTCCAAAAGCACTTAAAATTTTACGAAAGTTTTCAAATGACTAAAGCTCACCGTTGATTTTTGAAATTTTGTTCTCTTTTCTTAGGCTGTTACACTTTTTTTTTAATTAAAAACAAAAGTTTGTGCATACGTTATACCTCACCTTATGCACAAAATTATTGTTCCAAAAATCAAAAAATCAGAGCTTTTCGTTCTTCGTATGAGTTTATATACAACAACAATAAAATATGTCACACTGGGTTTGCACACAAAAACGCATACCTTTTCATAAGTTTAATGGAAGTGTGTTTAGATGAGCATAATAGCAAATTATTGACTATGAAACAGGCACGTACATACATACATACATATATGTTGGTCGTATGTATAAACATCAAGGGCCTTAAACGTGCATACTCGTGCATACATACATATGTAGTTACCAACGTCGGCATGACAGTCGTGTTGTCCATCAGAGTGGTGATCTCTACACACTGATTTGCTGCAAACCCCCCCCTTGCAATTTTTACACACTTACCTATGTACATAAATTCATTAAATACCTTTGCGTTGGCAATCGCAGCCGATACATACTTACATACATACGTACATATGTACATACTCGTATTTGAAGCAGCGACTCACTTCGTTGCATTATTCATTGGATGCTTGAGGGGTGGTTCCTGATTTGGCAGTCATTCCATTTACAGTTGCGTAGTTCATGACCACAATTTCTTGTATAGTCATTTTGGTATATGTTTATGCACACATGCATTTGCTGGCTTACTGTGCATATGTATGTATGTATGTATGCACACACAAATACATGTTTGCTGTTTACATTTTATTGACATTGTAAATATTTCAAGGCCAAGCGGTCAGGACAAGATATGCCTGCGAATACGATGTGGAAGTTGAATAGTTTAAGTAAACACTTTTATTACAGTCTGTTTCGTGTTTTAACTAAAGTATTTTTGATAACAACTTTGGAGTTCTCTCATCGCAATAATATCCAGTTTTTGATTTTGAAATCGTGATTGATTTTGAAATCGTGATTAGCGGTAAACCTGAACTTTCTTACAGTATAAATCTGGCTAATTTTAAAATTAAAATAATTATATTGTAGGTATAAATTCAACTGAAGTATGTAATTTGCTATTTAAAAGTCTTTTCAATTTTGGATTTGTTTATTTCTATGTAGAAATACAATTCATGAACAGTAAGTTAAATAAAAACTGTTATTTTGCAAACATTTTACTAGATTAATGTCAATAATAAATAAAACTAGTATTTTTACTTATGTAATTTTGATATTTTAAAATTTTGGTAAATATTTATAACAAGTACATATTTTGGATTTTATTTGAGAATGCATTTAATTTTAGTACAATTTAGTTCAAGTCACAAGAAGTTAAGGAAATCCTTTGGTTTTTGACAATTTTTTTACTGAGATTCTTGCGCAGCTTTTTCCATATAAAAATAGGAGAATATAGTCATGCATTTTTTTATTTTATAAAATCTTTCATGTTTAATTCAATTTTAAGATTGAAGATTATGTATGAAAATCAAAATTCTTTGAAATGGCCATACATTTTCCTTCTTTGGGCAAACAACAATATACCTATGTTCAAATGTATCTCCGAAATTTAAAGAATAATTTTTAAGAACCTTCCACAGAAATCAAATTTATAGTCCTCAATCCACTTTTATATAAACTTAATTAAAACTGACGCATAACTAAATATTCACGTGTGTGTATTTAATTTTTGATACTTTTTTTTATTTCTTCAATATAATTTTAATTTTTTTAAGAAAATTTCTAAAATTATTTTTTTTTAAGTTCCCAACTTTGTTCCGGTTACTATAAATTATTTTATATGATTTTGCTTAGATAAAAAACTTCATTTTAATAAAAAAAATTATTATAACTAAAGTAGCAAAACTGACCTGGTCAAATCGAGTTGATAATAATAATAATAATTTGGCGCGTACACTATATAACTCAGTGTTTGGCCGAACTTCTCCTACTATTTGTGGTGTACGGTTTTTATGTTCACCATAATGGCAGAAATAACTTTTTCTATAATTTTAGATTTACCTTGCCCTGGCTGAGATTCGAACCTCAAATAGTGTTGGTCTGGTTTAATTTTGATTATCGTATGCAACGAATTGTATATTTTTTTTTCTCAAAAAATCAAATTTCCAATGCACAATAAATACATCCGCATTGGAACTTTTCAAGCATAATTTTATTCTAGTGGAACCATTGAATTTGATAACATTCTACTTTTGTATACCCTATACTTCGTGTATGCTTAAATCACAATAACCACTGTAATCCAGAGGAATAAAATGAGCGGTTAACTATTTATTTTACCTAAACGCTCTAAAGCACCATCTTACTATGAATATGTATTCTGAAAGATGTATGGCTCATTCATCATATAATTCAACTGTAACTATAAAATGATTTACCTTTATCCAAAACTAGATTTTTTTCGTAAAATTATTACACTATTTTTTTCTATAAAAAGGCCATCTAGTAAAATCTAAATTATATAATAAGAGGTATTTCTAATAGCAATCGCCGCTCGGCAGTCAACGACAAGCCTCTGCAAGCACCTGCTTTGTGTTGTGGCAGCTACCTTTTCTTAAAATCATATGAAAATTTTCGTATTTTTTAAATTTCGTTCAACTGTATTTGATTTGGGTGTGCAGTATCTCCATAAAAATTTATGTATGTATATTTTACATGTACATACATAGTATATAAGAAGAATTCTTTGAATAATGTTCTATTTATGCTTCGGGAGTAACAAAAGTAGGCACTATTCATAATGGGCGCGTTCATAAGACACAACTGTTGAGCTCAACTGTTGCGAAATTGAAGGCATATGTTGGAACCAACAGTTTTGTCTTAGAAACGGCTAGATGAATACACTGTCAAATGAACAGTTAATAAATATAAACAATTAAAAATTAACAAAATAAAATATTGCCAAAGTAAAGAATTTTAATAACTAAACAGCTCAAAAGTATATATTTATTTATATATATATGTTATATATTTTATATATGCTTTCTCCAATCACAAGTCTGGATACCATGAATTTTCCATTTTTGTTTTAATTTATTCATATGTGCACTACAATGAAGTAGTTGCGCCGTTGAGTTCTAATGCAACGCTAACTAAGCCGTCGGTGCGTAAAATATATCGTTCATCGTTTTAATCATCTAAAAAATGTATAATTTAAGTCACACATCATAATAATAAGCATATATTTAGTAAAGAAGGATTAATTCAAATATTTTATTACTTTATGTTATAAATAATGCGAAATTGAAAAAATAAGTTTGTAGCTGCCACCTAACAAAGCGGCGTTGCATTTTTATTATGAAGGCTCGAGTATGTTCGATCAGCTGTTTAGGCTGACTCAACATGTTGAGTTCATGTAGCGAAAAAGTTTATGATGGAAAAAATGGCGTCAAATAGGCAACTGTTGAGTTGAGCGGCTCTACTCAACTATGGGTTGCTAAGACAAACACTCAACTGTTGCGCAACAGTTGTGTCTTATGAACGCGCCCAATGTATACTGAAAATCAATTGAATTCTATGGTTTTCGAAAAATTCAAAATATATAAAAAAAAATTTGAGTTCTGGGGGAGGCGAGGAAGCGGTCAACCTCGTATCCAAACGTAATAAGCTGCATTTATGTACCAAACTTTATTTTAGCAATACAAATGTTGTTTCAAAAGTCACACATGCTAACGTGTGAGCGTCAATGCAATGGAAATACATCACTCAATGCATCATCATATCCATTAGACGTTAATAAAGACAATGCATGTGACCCTGAATTTGTTGAAGATATAACAATGAATGTCAACTATGACGAGATAAGTAATGTTGAGAATGCGTTTGGAATTGAAGGCCAATAGGAAGAAGACAAGAATAAAGTAGACGACGATTTATAATGGTAATACTTAATCATGATTCAATCATAAAAGGTTGGATAACTAAGCAGCTTTCTCCCTCACTCTTAACAGATGGTCTATCTTATTTAACATAGGTGCATTTTCTAAGCATGTTAAGTTAAATTTTCAACAAAAAATAAAAAATTGACATCTCTGTTTCGTTTTGGCTGTTAGACTTATTCTTATTCGTTAAAATTAGTATTTTCAATTATATCAATTGAGTAAGTACTCGTATTTTATTAAAATTTACATATGTATTTTGGAATAAAATAATTCGTTTTACATTCAATAATGCGTTCCAAGTAGTTGGTGCTATTTTATTGTACAAGTATTTAAGTAAGTTCAATCTGGCTTTTCTACAATCAAAATAATGATAAACTTGCTCTTTACAGGATTGTTTGCTGAAGTGCATTGCCTGCCATTGTTGGTGTGTTCCTGATTAAGTGCAGCACCTGTTTGAAAGTATAAAATTGCACGGGTGCAAAACCCATACACATATGTACAAGTAAGTCAAAACAAAAATGAAATGTGGAAGTGTATATATTAAAAGAACATTTCCGTTGAAATATCAATTAATTATCAGGTGACGTTGCCAAACATTAAAAGTGTTCGTTTTAAAAACCCAGTAAAAAGGCAGTACCAATTTGTACCAAATCGTGTTCGTTTCGCCAAAAAACTTGCAAAACTTGCAAGGAGAGAGCGCAATTTTGACATTTCTTTTGGAGGGGAAGTTGCTAATTCGTGCTGGGAAAATTTGTCTCAGCACAAATTAGCAAGCAAGAAAGAACAGCTGATTGTAGCATATGGTTGCATTTGAGTCAACAAAACAATTCAACATTTCAAATTATAAATTTGAAAAATCATAATTATGAGTGATTTATTTAATTTTAATAACGCAATTAAAAAGTTGGCAGATAAAGGCAAATGTGTTCGTGATCAGAGGGCGGTAGAGTCATCGCCATCAGTATTAGATCCCACAGTCAGTAATGAGGAAACACAAATTGAGAGCATTGAAGGTATAAAATTATTAGTTTTATTATAATACTTACCAAACACTTGTAAGCAGAAAACAAAAAACCAACTGTATAAATAAAAGCAACTGTCGACACACACAGATTTAAATGCAACTGTGCAAGCAAACAGCTGTTATTTCAACTTGCTTGCAAGTTTTTACTAAATCCTGTTCGCCAAAAACTCAGTAACTTTCTGCATTTGAGAGAGTAAGACGCCTTACTCTCTGAATTATTTTACTGGCTAATTTTTACTGGGTTTTTAAAACGAACACTCTTATTATTAGTTTATTCTGTTATACATACAAATTAAGCGAAATGCCATCTTCTGATAATAGTCATTTATCTTTATTGGAAACATGAATGTTTAACGCAATGGCATTTTGCAATGGCTAATTACTTGACATGAACAATACCTTTTGGAAGGTAAAACCAAATTTGACTGTCAATATTTACCCAACCTTTTATTATTGAATCATGATACTTAACAAGGCGCATTCATATAAGGAGGTGGTAATCAATCAGATGGTTGCTTGTTCTTCTTATTTTATAAAATTAAGAATGTCAGTAAAATGTAATGACGAAGAATTGTGTTTACATATTTTGATATTTTGAAGCTCGTGATTTTAAAACTTTTAAAATTTTGTAAACAATAAAGACATTTCAAATTATAAAAAATGGGAAAGTGCGCGGTGTGTCTAAAAAAAATAGAAAGCTTGAAAGGACCTTTTTTCAAGGTTCCAATAAGCGGCTGATGTGGTTGAGATCCTACCGTACGCAGCTTGGAGCGAAACGCAGGCGCTAGTAAAGAAGCCTACAAATCGCGCAGGCGCTGTAAGTAAAGCTGTGCTAGTAAAGCTGCATACAAACCCCATCTGACAACAAAAAAACAATAACTTCCATTCTTCAATTCTCTTCGATTATGACATTCTTAATTTGACAAATTTTGATGAATAATAATTTTATTGATATAAATGAAAATAGCAATAAAAATAAAATATTTTCTTTATATTTTCCATTTACCTTAAAATCTAATGATGCTCATACGTAAGCATACGAGTATGCGACTTTTAAGGCAACATTTGTAATGCTAAAATAAAGATGAGTACATAAACTCAGCTTATTTCGTTAGATTCAGATGAGATATGCCTAGATGACTGGACTAAAAAACGAATTTTTACGAAAATATTTCAAATGTATGTATGTACATATATGCATATTAGGGATGTCAATTTCGGGCATTTTGTTGATCCCGGGATTTTCGAATTTTTAAAACGAAATACCGGGACAATACCGGGATCCCGAATATCATGAAGTTTTGATTCGTAATTTTTAATTTGCCAAAAAGTGTAAACGTTGTATTATGTATTTATTGGTATTTTCAAGAAAAAAAAGGAAATAAACGTAAAATTTTACTCACATACAAAATAATTTATACTTCAAGTACAAATTTAAGAAGCAATGCTATCAATTTCTTTTACCAAGCCTTCTGATAAATTTTATTCCTTACGATTATTAGACAATTGCGAGCTGCTGGTTAAAACTTGATGCAATTTATCTTTGAGACTTTCTGCCTTATCCACTTCAGGCACCTCGTCGTTAGTTCTATTAACATCGCTGTGGAATATTCTCCAGCTCATTTATAATGGCAAGAACAAAACAAAGCCTTAAGGGAGTTAACAAGCTGCGTTATTTGTCGATTGCGAACTCTCTAAAGGCTTTGTTTTACCCTTGAAAGGAGAATTTTTAAGAATGATACAAAATTTTAAAAATAAAAAGCTATTCAATTCTTTGTTTTCTACAATTCCGGGATTTGAATAGACTTATCCCGGCATATTCGGGAGCTAAAAAGGCCGGGATCCCGGGATTGACATGCCGAATGCATATACACATTAACACACATATAAAGTGTTTGCTTAGAAGCAATTCAAATGTGTTAATTTTTACGCCTTTGTGGAATTAGTCATCTTACACTTCGGATTAATTTTGCATATAACAAAAAAAAAAAAATAAAACAATTTTTCTCGCAGCTCTATACCATATTTGCTCATAATTTCACATAAATACTTAAAATTTCAAAACTTTGCAAAGCGTCATCATCACTTATGCTAAAACCGGCTTCTAGAATTTCTCTTTAAGTGCACTCTAATTAGCAGCTATCTCCTATCGCCCTCTCTCCTGTATTATTTCATCTGTGTAAATATTTTATTTCCATTAATTTGGTATAATCATCGTACCTTTGTCTTTTTTACAGCAATGTGTGAATCTTTTGAACATTTTCGAGTATTCACCATGACTAAGCTAAATTAGATCCGATGACGTAGAACTTGAAACGGTAGTCCAGTCTATTCTATAGTCTCTTTGCCTCTTCTTATTATGAATGGAATTTACAGCTGGAACAAAATGTATAGTAAAAAGTCAACCGGCAACTTTTTAAAGCGATCGCACCGGTGAACACGAATTCTATCGAACTTGAATCATGCCCTATACTGGACTATATTCGTATAAGTGTAATTATAACATATAAATAAATTACACTACTAGACAAAAGAAATGTCCACGGCATTAGAAACATCGGTATTGTGTAAAGTTGATAGCTGAATTCAAACATAATAATCGCATATTATTAAAGTAGAACGGCTTTCGAATGGTTGAATGCTTTGCAAAAAAAAAAGAAGTAAGTGAAGCGCAGGCAGCTGGTTGATCTATCGCTTAAATCTTTTATCAATTAATTTTGTACTTAAATTGAAAATAACCCTTCAGGATTAACAGTCCGGGGAAGAACCAAAGCTATACGAATATTTGTAACGATATTCAAATGTTATTAGTGGCCGAACTTGGTTTTTCTCATAAATGTATAAATATATATGTATAATATATTACTTTGTTAGGCGAACCCTTTTTCTTAGATATGTATATCAACGACTGACCATTGTGGTCGAGAGGGTAGCGGCGCGTGCTATAACTCGATATTCCACTGAGTTCGAGGTTCGAATCTCAGTCAGGGCAAGCAAAATATTAATCATAGAAAAAGTTTTTTTCTTATAGCGGTCACCGCACAGCAGTCAATGGCAAACCTCCGTTCGGACTCGGCATAAAACTGTAGGTCCCTCCATTTGTGGTAGAATATAACGACGCACACGACAAATGGTAGGAGAAGCTCGGCCAAAAACTGAGCTATATAGTGTAAGCGCCAAATTATTATTATTAATATATCAACGACTTTGGATAAACCTTTCATAAAATATAATTAAAAACATTGCTTATGAATTCCTCAGTCTAGAACCCGTAAAAAATCAGAGAGGAAGTTTCTGAGTTTAACGAATTCAAATGATTCACAAAATATTCTAAATTCGTAAGTGTAATTTTACAATTTTCTATTCCAATATTGTGTGTTTGTATTGCAATAATTTGTATCATTTGTCCTGGTATTATTTTCCTACTTATTAAGTAGGTTTGTGATTAACAAGTTTGTTTGTTTGTTCAGAATTTCACAGTGTTTTTAAAATATTTCAAAATTTCTATTTTTGAGCTTTAAAAAGGTAAAGCATCTAAATTTTCAATTCAGCGTATTGATTTTATAGTAGATATACTTTCTTTGGGGGAGAAAATTTAAAGCCTTTCTAGGATACTAAAACATTTTCACATCAGGTGACAGGGTTATGTTGTATCGCAATTTATTGTTAATGCAAATTTGTACTATTTTTAGCATTAATTTTCGTTTATATTTTTTAAGAAAGAATAAGCCCCCTTTGCTGAAATTGAGTAATAGTAAAAATCATAGTTATCATCCGAATTAACTTATATTCAGGATGTGTATTGAAAATGGTAAAAGAAATAATATTGCAATGAAAAGTTGTCAAATGGCGCTGCAATGGATTTGCCTCAAATGAGAAATATATTTTGAAAAAATTTACCAAAAATTTAGTCGTCGTTTTCGAAACATACAACAATAAAACGAAGGAATATAACCTTGCTTATTTACGGTAGGACAGGTGGCGCTGCCTTCCATGAGTTACTCAAAATCGTATTAATATTCGAAACATATGCCGATAACAGCAAAATATATAGCTTTCATTACGTTAATACATACTCAGAATTAAGTTAGCATATTATTACAATTGCTCACTGCATCAAAAACGAGATATTTAGAATCCTAACTAGTGACTTCAAATCATAATTCTACAATTGGTAAATGTAGACCGACTTTAAATTACGAAATACATATGCTTCGATGGACTCAGCAACTAAAACTTTCAGGCGAAGCAAAGTTTGTCGGGTTGAGCTAGTCCGAGTACATAAAATTTAATTTAAATATTTATGTAAAGTGGCGTACATACAGACAACGAGCTCAAATATGGGAAACTAATTGTACAAATGCATAATTCTGGAGATAATAGCTACGCTAAAATAATATTTTCAGTTAGTGACACTTACGGCAAGTACATTCGTTTGTAGTATGTGAAGTGTATGGTACATATACATATGTACATATAGTATATGTATATAAGATAAGAATGTACCATATACTCGTACATATATATATACATACGTACGCTCTAAAGCACTATTAATTTAAAAGCCGACTTCTGTACTTGTTGGTTTACGCTGAATTGCTGAAATGCAAAAAATGTCAAAGTTAGCAATTTTTTGCTTCCGACGATCAAAATTTATGTGTTTCTAAAAAACTTAAGTACAAGTGTGCAACGCTTATTTTAAATACAAATTTAGAGCATTTTATTACACAAGTTCGCCAAGACAAGTTGTCAATAAAACGTGTTGAATATAAAAATAACGCGACATTTTATGCACTTCAAGAATGAAAATAAACTTCAAAGCATGACAACTTCGGCATTTAATTCAATACTCTTCACATTTGTTTTTGTTTTGGTCACCGAACAAAAAACCAAAATACGTATGTACATTCATACATATTAACTCCATCTCGTAATTATAACTGCATTAAATAAGACTTCTTAAATCTCATTTACTAATTTTTCAAAAATTTTAATTAACCCACGGCACATTTTCTAACAAAATACATAAGAACTCCTCTTCAAACTGTATACGTAAATTCTTGAGTAATAAAACCCAGAAGAAACCTAGTTAATTTGTCCGATGCATAAATTTTTAAAGGTAAGTAGATTTAATTTTTAATGCCGGTGAAAGTATATTTATGAAATTTTTTCTGCGTTACTTACAATCATTTAATTCTTAATATTGAATTTGTAATATATCCAAATTTATGAAATATTCGTTATAAACATACATAATTAGAGATTAAGAAAAAGTATTACCTAAATCATCAATTGTGATTTTTTTTTATGAAAAAATTCGAAAGTAGGACATAAATATCCCTACAACATTCTTCGATCCATCTTTGAAGCTTCCCTTACATCTAAATGGCATAAATGAGGAATTTCTTTAGGATGATTAGTACTTTGTATGTACATATATTGGAGCTAAAGGGTATGTGGGTAGGTTTATCCTTTACCTATAAGGAAAACTATTTTATGTTTACCTGGTACACGGACAGCTGACTTACCGAGAAAAGAACCGGTGTAGGGGTATTTTGGGCTAAAAGGTAAAACACACGGAATCCATTGGTTCACACATTTTCATCTTCCACGCAGAAATGCATGCCGTAGAAACATTTGCGGAATTCAATATCAGGCATAACTACCGAAGTCAGAATATTGTATATTGTTGAGCAGCCAAGCGTCTATTAAAATATAACTATGTAGGTTACTCCAAAACACCAAACCTTCATATTATATTAGCCATTTGAAAATCGGATTTAAAAAAGGCTTTCAGCGACGCATCAAAATGTAATCCTTAATTTCAAAGCTACTTTTCTCGAAAAATGTAATTGATTTAAAAAAAAAGTTGTTAAAATAATTTGTTAATAGCGGTACTTACTACATCAAGTATTGCTCGGGTGCAATGACCGATTTTAGGTACTCCAAAATAGACCAATCCTGGTTAAACCTGAATAAAGTAAAATTCCACATCTGCTATAAATTTAATTAAACATTTACATTTATTTTATTTTACAAAACGTAAGCATTTGAATTATTTACCAAGCTCATTCGCTATTTCTTTACTTATTTAACGAGTTTCGAAACCAACAACAAAGCCAATCGAAAGAGCAACAAAACAGAGATGACATAAATAAATGCATAAGTTCGCAAGTTTCTGAAGCCAAAACCAAAGCGATCACAACAATGCACAGTGTACGATCTTAGGTGAGGTAAACGAACGTATCTTTCGAAGAGGCAGGGGAATCGAAAAAAGCTGCAACGCTGCTGACCTTCACGAGTTTAACAAGAAATCAATGGACACAAAGCAAACCGATTGCGGAGAATAACAAAAACCCAACAACGAAAAGCAAGACCCAACACAAGAAGCGAAGAATAAAAACCAATGAGAGAAACTTAAAATCAAAAAAGAAGAACCGTAACAAAACGACAGCCAAAGCTTAAAGTGTTAAAATGCTTTGAAATCGAATCTGCGCACTCGCACACCAGACTTAAAATTGAAAGCGAAATCCAAGCCAAAGTTGTGGCGGTGACTAAAAGCCCAGTTACTTAAGTACGAAAGCACTCACCTGCATTTGCTTAATGCGTCTTATTTTTTCTAAAGTTATTTCACCGTTCAATTGGCTAAAGCATTGCAAATTTTTTATTGTCTGTTTGCTCACGCACATACACACCTCTTGAGACGCCATTAAGGTGGAAAACTTAATGCGTTTGCGCATATTTCTACATACATAGATCTCTATTTACACTTGTAAATATGTATGTTTGTTAGTATTCGTACTCAGAGTTTGTTTAGTTGTTGTTTCTCTTATACTCACGTAAATTAATGTTTTTTGTATAATCGGGAATAAATGTTTATTTTTGCGTTACTTTGAGTTTCTAGAAAATACTCTTCTGACACTCTTCAAAAAATGCATGCAACTCTGATGCGAAGAGCAGCAAAGGTGTACAGTGGAACAAATAAGTGTATTCACATTGAAAATAGAGAATAAGTAAATAAAAGTTGTGTTTAAGACGTAAAAGTAATTTTGTCGTAAATTGCATGAGTACTCGTGTGCTTAAGGTTTAATATTAAACACCAAAAAGGCTTTTAACTTAAGTTAATGGCGCAACGTAAAGGTACTATAACTTTTTCTGAAAGTTATTCGACAATCAAATAATATTTCACCTGCTTGCACTAACAACAAAAAAAGACGAGGATATCAGCATAAGTGTTAGGTAACTCTATTTTATTCCAAGTCTGTTTTTTCTTTCTTTTCATTTCATTTATTAATAGTCGTGTTACCACGTGTTTCCATTGAATGTGAAAATATTCCCGGTATATGTTTTTTGTCGTCATTAAGTTATACATGTCAGCCGCTAAGGTCCTAAAAGAAATTACTTTAAAATCTATATGGCAGAAAGAAAATTTTAATAGCCGATGTGCCAGTTTTAGTTATAACTTTTAGATAATAATTTAAGATTTATTTAATTGCAACGTAGAAATTCAAGAAAGTAACTGTTGGAAATTAGATAACATATTCCTCAGACATTTCCAGAATAGTTTTAATATATTTCTCCAAAATCTGCTTGTTTACATTTAGAATTATCAAACTCGTCAAATTTGATATACATATCTATTTGAAAATATACCCCAGGGTTGCATTTTCTTTAATGTTGCTACCTGTTTAATGTGCCTTGGCTTGCACTCTTGTATTTGAAGTGGAACGTATATTCTATTGTTGGATTTATACTAAATTTGCTATAAAAACTACAGAAACAACGAATACAAAATACAATGGTAAAAACAACATATCCCGAATACTCCTATTATGTTTCTGATTTTGAATTACAAATATTTAAGTGCAGAAAGTTTGATGTCTCCAAAATCGTCTCTTAGAGACTATGTATTTTTTTCACTAAGCGTACATACCCACATATCACCAGAGTATGTGTTAATTCGATTATATTAGCGTTACTATATATTTTCCATTAACAGATTGCTTCCATAGAAAATTATTTCGTTTTTCCTGGCTACACTTTTTGATTTTTATACATGTGTTTACAAAATAGTATTCATAGACATGTATGTACATTAGTACATGATGCTCGACAACGACGTGCTGGAGTATATGGTCAAAGAGTTTAAATCCGTAACAGGGCCGGCAGTAGATGTTGTGAGCCACTTGGCTCTTGGCCTAACTGAATTCTGCGATGCATCAATGCCAAAAAGGTTATTTAATAATAAATTCGGTCCGTGCTATTGGTGGAACAGAAATATAAAACTATTAAGAAAGCAATGTCTAAGTGCTAGACGTAAAATGCAACGTAGCAGAGGAAGACCCGAATTTCCTGGAAATCTAACTGCACTCAGGAAGTCAAGGAAAAGCTTAAAAGCTGTTATAAAAGCTAGCATACAAGCGAATTTCAAGAAAATATGCGACGAAGCAGACAATAATCCCTGGGGCACCGCTTATAGGGTAGTGCTAACTAAAACTAAAAGTGTTAAAGCACCAAACATTACTCGCCCAGTAATGCTGAGAAATATTATAAAAACTCTTTTTCCGCAAAGGATCGAAGACATCCCTCAACGATATGAAGCAAGTGAAATTCCAAGGGTAACTGATGAGGAGTTGCTGGCCGCATGCAGGAAGATTCGAAACAGAAAAGCACCAGGGCCGGATGGTATACCAAATAAAGCCCTGAAGGCCCGCTATCTTAAAGCGTCCAGATATGTTTGTACAGGCGTTTAACTCTTGCCTCATAGAAGGTTATTTCCCGGAAAGATGGAAGAAGCAAACGCTAGTGCTACTACCAAAAGGCAAAAAGTCCCCAGATGAGCCGTCGTCTTACCATCCTGTTTGTTTACTAGAAACACTTGGAAAAATTCTTGAAAGAATTATATGTAATAGGCTAACGTCGTTTGCCGAAGAAAACGGGTATCTCCCAGTAAATCAATTTGGTTTTAGAAAATCCCTTTCCACGATAGATGCAATCAAAACTGTGGTTGACGTCGCGAAAGCAGCGATTGAGGGCACAAGATGGCGCGGCGTGAAAAAAGAATACTGCGCCATAGTAATTCTAGACGTCAAAAACGCGTTTAATACCTCAAGCTGGAGATGCATCATTGAGGCTTTAATAAGAATCGGCGCTCCAAGCTATATAATCAAACACGTAAGGAGCAAAGAGGCTAACCAGCCCCGTGAGGTAATACCTTTTCTGGCAGTTCCGCGGGGAGAGTGGTCGTGGTGGAGAGGGTTTAGTATCGTAGGTGCAGCCTAGAGACTGCAAGTCGTGCATGCTGCTATGGCGGCGGAGGTTTACCTCTTCACGGGCGTCAACCCACAAAAAAAAAATACATTTATGTACATACATACATGTATACAAATGACCAGTTTTATTTTCATTTTCGATGTTTGCATAAAAATATTCATACGCAAACATAATCCAAACCATACAAATTTTTAATCCTGGACTTCTTTTGTCCCCTTTTTACTACTTTTAAAATACATGCCAATCTGATTTAAAAGTTTTTATTACAGAACCAAGAGAATCAATGCCATCATATTGATCGCCACCATTTATCGTTTATTTAAAACGACATTTAATACAATAAGCAACTGAGTTTTTCTTATTCATTTACTTTTAATTTTTTAGTCGTTTACATATTCGCATGGATGCACAACACTTCCATATAGTACATGTGTGTATGTATGAGTACGTACTGCTGACCAAGCACCCGAAAGCGTTGACCGTTCATCGATTGTATCTTCGAGACGCATTCTCCGACTGATGATATTAATTATAACAGGTAATTGGTTGTAAAAAGTGCGGAATTACTCTGCTGGTGTTCATAACGCAGCTAAAGAAGCACGCGAATATACGCGACTTACATACATACATACTATATGTATGGTATTTATGTACATACTCGTACATACATATATGTAAACTTGTACTTATGAGCAGACGATTTGATAGACAAGTGGAATGGTACAACAATAAAAACGAGATTGTACGCATTTTAAGTGAACCCGCACACACACACATGCATTTGTATTATAAATACTAAAATTTAAATTAAGTTCGACTAAAAATTAAAGTTTACTAATTTTAACGGAAGACTTATTCTCGCATATAAATGTAGATATGTATATTTAAATTGACTTAAGAATGTGAAGGTTTTTATTCCTGAAGCAATTTCAAGCAATTCAGGGGCATAACCAAATATATAAAATACATCGTAAATAAAGCCAAATGATTTTTCTCAATACAAAAAGTAATTTTGTCTCTTTAGCGGTGGGCCGTGTTTAGTCACAGGTTCAACAACGCCACACAGGCTTTATTTCATTAAGAAACCATACGCAAAAAGTGACATTATTTCTCAATATGAAGTTAATTAAGACCATATGACATCATTTCCTAATATCCTCATAGTGCTGCACCTATAGTTACACTCTTTAACTTCGACCAAAAGTTTTACCATTTAGAGAAAGTTTAATAATTTTCATGCTTTCTTGTTGAGCATGCTTCACTTTAAAATTTTACCCATATTTCGTTTTATCAAGTCAATAATCCTAGCAACTCGGAGAGAGCTTCTACAAGTATCAAATATCGAAAATGTTTAACGATTTTCTTTTTTAAGCAAAGTTTCGAAATTTGCATTTTCTACCACTTTTTTCGCATTCAATACATCCCACGTGATAACATCAAACTAAAGTCGAAATGTCATCAATGACAAAATGAAATTGAAAAAAGGTTTCATATTTATAAGGTTTCATATTTATAGATGCGTTTCGACGACTTTCAAATATTCATCTGTATTGTCTTTGCACTCGTACATAGTACATATGTACGAGTATATACATACATACGTGTATTTCTATGTATGTACATATGTATGAGTTCTTGTACACATGTAAGTACCGCGATAATAATAAAATCGTGTTTCAGTTAGCATCTACTTAATGGAAAGGCATTGACATTGCATTGACCTTCGACATGATTTAATCTGCTGCTGATATTTAATGGCGCAAAGACCCGACAACTTTTCCGCCTCACAAGTTTCAAAATTAATTAATTCATGTATTTCACTTTGAGATAAAAAAGTTGTATTATTCTAAGAGCACTAATAGTAGGGATATCGAATGTTTTGTAAGATTAAACAAATTGTTTATAACGATGTCTGCACCTCTGTTAAAAAGTAAATGTGTTTTCGGAATTTTTTTATTGATTTAGCTGACACTTTTTAACAAGAATAAATTATTGTAACATATTTTACAATTGTTCGTTTTTATTAAGAAAAACTTTTTTTGTTAATATGTGAATAACTATATAGGTTCGTGTAAAAACCACTTAATAATGGAAATAATTTTTTGTGCTGAAATATCTCATTTGCACAATTGAATCGAAGAGCGTAGCATAATAAATTTTAAAAGTTAGCTAAGTTTGCAGGTAGAAAATTCACGTGCGTGCTCAATAAGTGGGTAGACAACAACTAAATTAATTAATTTAAATTACAAATGGCTTGAACAGCTATCCTGTGGCCTAAATTTGGCTTCCAGCGATGACGACCTCTTCAAAATATTAAAAAAAAAAAAAAATATCACCTTCGTCGAATAGAAAAGCTATTGCAGCTGCAGAGCAAAATTTTGCGGATCTTTCGAAAAATAATTACAGTCATGATAAAAAGTTGTCAAAACATTATATAATATTATATATCATTTTTTCACTATCATACAGGCATATGAAGTAAGAAAATTTATAGAAGGAAAATGAATGAAACCAGCAGTTAAGTGTTAAAAACATAGTAATTAAATAATACCAAGTTTAAAACTAGAACTGGAAACTAGCGACCGTAACAGTTATGTTTGACTTTTAATTAATAAATCTAAAATAACAATTATTTTTGATTTGTAATAAAATAATTACCGATAAAAATTATTTTTAATTTTTTTTTAAATGTCTTATGATAATAGCCATTGAAGACTTTTGTTTATAAAAATCAGCAATAAAAGTCAGTAGATGACTCAGTAGATGACTTTTATTTATTTTATTTATAAAAGTCATCAATATAAATCAGCTACTGACTTTTATTCTTTAAGTCATAAGTCATCTACTGACTTTATAGCTGATTTTTATTAATAAAATTCTTCAATAACTGTTATCATACGACATTTAAAATAAAAATCAAAAATAATTTTTACCGGTAATTATTTTAATAAAAATCATATATAATTTTTATTTTAGATTTATAAAATATAAATAAATAAATAATAATAAATAAATAAAAAGTAATTGTTATTTTTGAAAATTTTGTATAAAAGTTACAAAGTTATTGTAAAATTTGATTATCGGTTTGAAATATTTCATTGGTATATTTCACTTTGTTGTAGAACGTTTACTTCATAAATGAAATTTTTAATGACAGTTTACATAAATAACTGTTATATTCGGTCCCTGCAGGAAACTAACGGGTGATTTTTTTGCTATTTGGGTTTTCGATGTCAAGTTTGTGACAGATCACACGTGATTCGCGACATGTGAAAAACAGTGAAAAAAATGCGCTGTAAGGTTTGCCATTTCACCATGAATAGACTAACAAACGAACAACGCTTGCAAATCATCGAAATTTTTTACCAAAATTCGTGCTCTGTGAAAATGTGTTTCGCAAATTACGTCCATTTTATGTCTTCAGCGACGAAGCTCACTTTTGGCTCAATGGGTACGTCAACAAACAGAATTGCCGTATTTGGTCGGAAGAGCAGACACTGGCACTTCAAGAGCTGCCAATGCATCCTGAAATATGCACTGTTTGGTGCGGTTTATATTCCGGCGGACCGTATTTCTTCAGAGACGATGCAAATCGCAACATTACAGACACGTGGTTTCAACAAGACGGTGCCACATGCCACACGGCACGCGATACCATGGACCTATTGAGAGGCGAGTTTGGTGAGCAATTATTCTCACGTTTTGGAGCAGTGCATTGGCCACCAAGATCATGCGATTTGACCTCACTAGACTATTTTTTGTGGGGTTATGTGAAGTCTCTCGTGTACAGGGACAAACCAGCCACAATTGCAGCCCTGGAAGACAACATTACCGACGTCATTGGTGAGATACTGGAGAAAGTATACCAAAATTGGACCTTACGGATGGACCACCTTATGCGTAGCCGTGGGCAACATTTACATGAAATTATCTTTAAAAAGTAAATGGCAGGCATTGATTTATCGCTCCAAATAAATATTTCATTTACTTTCGCTAAATTTTCTGTGTTTTTTTTTTTCATTTTCAAAACCCAAGCTCTTAAAAAATCACCCGTTATTAAACATATTTTTATTTGCAGCAAGATAAAAGAAATCGTGAAAATGCGTCATTCTTTTTATCTCTGCTGTAATATTTGAAAAAGTGAACTTAGCAACTTTGCGCTCTATACCGACATACTATTTATGTTACTTATTCGTACGACTTATGAAGTGAGATGGAAAAATATTTATTAGACACGCGTGGCTTACATAATTAACATTTAATCACTTACGCTACACTCACACAAACATATGCATGTTTATATATATGTCGCACACATACACACAACGTTGCTTTTGGGCATTTGCCGCTGAACTACTAGAAATTTATATACAAATGTGTGTACTTACGTATATATATAAATATAATTAAAAATATATGTATATATGAATGTATGTATGTATCTTTGTTTATATTCAATATAACAGAATAAAAAAAGTCGAAAATTTACGCAATTCTAAGTGAAATCGAAATCGCAATCGAAATTAACACCATAGACATTGTGAAATTGGCGCAGTCGTTAATGTTTTCACGCACAACCGCAATCACGCTTGCGGTGAAGCCATTCAAGTTAAGCGTTCTGAATATTGATATGTTCGGAATGTCCGCGCTGTCATCATTGGCATTTAGTTTATGACATACCATCTGTATTAAACTTTTTTAGTTACAAACACTGCTAAATCAATTCGATAAATAAAACGATTCTGCTGGTAGAGTGCCGCAAATACTCAGTTATATAGAAAAATAATATCATTAGTAGTTCTCGATGCCGAGGGGAAGTTTCGAATGATTCACTCTACACTTCGAAGAAGGTTCACAAGTTCTCGTATTATTAATAACTACTTTAATTGAATATCGTAAAATAAAATGAACCAAATTTAATTAAATTCAAAAATTCTTATCGATTTTAAAAGCTTCATATTTCGAAAACAAAATTCGCAAGTATTTAACCAGGAACTCGTGTCACGAACCTTAGTTTTTCTTGCAGGGTATATATGTGTATATCTACATACAAGTAAACAAAAAAAAATTCCATTTATGCATATGCTGTTATTTTGCCGAATTTGGCTTGTAGCTATACGTGTCTAGCTATAGTCAAGCTCATGACACTGCCGCCCATTTGTAGGCATCAATCCGCATCTCCTATTCGTTGTCAGACTTTGAATATTTTAGAATCGCATATTTTATGGTACAAAGCTTCCCTTAAAAAAAACTGTACACTTTGAGCAGCAAGTCGTCGGGCTGGCCGTTTTTTCGTCTAATGACACGCGCATTCCTTATGAATAACAAATACTTCTGGGTTTTCATTGATATCTTTGACGAGACTATTCTCTATGAATTTTTAATTAGGCATGCACCTACTTACAGTACATTCGTCGTAGCTGTGTGGTTGCAAGCGTTTGACTACGATACGGTGGATCTCGTGTTTGGTAAGCTTTATATGAAAGATTTTTGCAGCTTAGGAAAAACGAACCTAAGTGTTTTCACCTCGTCGTCAAACAAGAGATCAGGCAACATATTCAACGTTACGGCGAGACCACCGGTTGACCAGTAACCTATAAAATCGACTACCATGAGCAAGAGTGTGATATATTTATGTATGTATGTATGTTTAGATATATTTATGTACATTAATTTTTTCTTTGTAAGTTTGCTTCTAAGGTTTAATATTGATAAGCCGTAATATATTTTCACAGAGCAGGTAACCTTTTTTAGCGAAAACTTGCCATTCGCTGTGCTGCCGTCCTGGCTGGGGAGGAGCCATGAATGGAAATTGCCATTTTTTTATTATAACAAAGAAATACAACCACTTCCTGTTATTATTTTCATAAATTATTCTCTTTATTCGTATCAAAAGCACATTAAGAGGGAAAGCTCGTCGGATTGTCTGTGTTTTTTGTCTTCCCATAACATTACATAAGTTGCAACAAATGGCTTTTTCTGCTCCACTCTGAGTTCCTTCTGACTCAAATATTAATTTTATAACTATGTAAATTCGATCAATTGCGTTGCAATGTACATTTGTATTACTACACCAGCTGAAAGCTACTAAATTAAAAGCATATATAATTTATATAAAATAAAAAATATCGCAAATAATTAATTGAAAAACAATATGTAAGTACTATCAGAAGTTATGGTAAGTAAAAACATCAATTCAAAGAAAGATCAATACAATTCTCTTAATTTTTCTAGTTATATCGTAATGTGTACACGCTTATTAAGACACCTTGAACCAACTACGAGTATATATGTAAGTTTATATGTAAAAAAAAGAAATAAAATTTAAATTTCGCTAACATGCAAAGACATTCTAAATTAACTTCAGTACTTGAAATAGGTAGTTTGCAAAACATCCTTCATACAGTTTTTCAAAACAAATTAAAAATTGGTGCAGTCAAAAAGTTCAAGTATATGTATGTAAATACGTAGTAATTAATTAGAATGGAAAATTCAACACCTTGTATGTAAGCGAATGTGCATGTAAATTTTTACTCTTACGCAAAGTGCTTGCTTTGTAATTATAATTTAACGCACGAGTATGTAACATATGTACATACGAGTATACGATTCTGTGCTTACTTGACTTCCCTGGCACTTTGTTGACTTTTACGTTCACTACTTAGGCCATTTGCGTATGCATACCATATGCAGTTGCGCACATGCACATTAGGGTGTGCTGAGCTTTTTGTAAGCTAGATAAGTTAAAGCTTTTAAATATTTTAGTTTCATCCAATATATTTTCTAGCTTATAAAAGGAGGTATGTCTATATATAGTATATTGTTCAATAATATGTAACTTGCAAGTGACAGGCTCTTTCGGCAGGTATTCTTTATCGAAAGTTAATAACATATCTGCTCGGAAAGAAATTAAACGATTGTTGGAACATAATTTAAATGAAATAAAAAACGATTTCGATCTAAAAATTATCTTATCTGTTAAAACTAATTTAATCTTGGAGGCTATTTTAACTAGAGTGCAAAGTTTAGTGCAAACATTGATTGGAGCGTTGGCATCATTGGCGCATTTTTATTTGAAAATACCACTACAAAAAGAGGTGCCATTAGAGGCCTTCTATTGAAGATAAGAATCTGGTTGACCTTTAGTTTCAGCAGATGGCACGTATCACAAATTCTTGTACGCCATTGGCCATCTCAGCGATGTCAATTGATTGGCTATGAAGTGGGATTCAACGCGGTTTAAATTTTTTTCTAGGATGTGCTGTAGAACCGATATTAAACGAATGACCCATTAATGATTTAAGCTCTTTAGATTACTAATCGAACAAATCTGTGGAGGGATACACCCAAAACTTGGAAAACTGGGTTAATAAGAGGTCTTTAAAAATTTCAGAAATATTTGGCTCTCTCTTATAAATCAATAATGTACCAAACAAATTTATTTATATTTGTTTTTTTTTATATTTGTTAATACTTCGTGATTTCAATTGAAGATCGAACATGCGACCCTCAAATCTAACAAGAATTTATCAACATTAATTTTTCTGTGTTGTTTGACAAAAGTTTGTAAAATTTTCATTTGAAGGTGCCTTGAACTGAATTTGAGATCTAATCGTGTCATCACATTATTGTACGGTATTAGCAGATTGATCATATCATTGACCTTATGTGATCATACAATGGGATCATGTTATGAATTTTCAAAATTTAAAATCACTTTTAAGACTTCACTAAGTTGACGTGGAATCTTAGAATTAAAACATAAACAAGCAAAATCTATCGTTCATACCATACAATATTAATTGTCTCTCTCTCTCCCTCTCTCTCTTATATTTAAATTTCTTTGACAAAAAAAATATTTCAGGTTTGCTTTTCATACCTCATCTCATAACTAAGAAAGCATCAAATTCTACCGTTTAAAATAATTTCATTAATTTTTATTATTTTAATTTAAGTTCCAAAAACTCTCGCATTACACATTTAAGCAATTTAAACAAATTAAACAAAATTTCATAAAAAGTGTATATATTTTTTAATATTTTTTTATATTTTTTTTTAGTATGCTGTTTTAGAGTGCATTCCATTTAAGTATTATAAAGTGCAGGTTTCAAATGACTCTAAATTACCATTGATTTTTAATAATATTTACCTTGGCTTTACAATTGCTGCATCTAAAAAGAACATATCGCGATTTAACGTTATATGGAAAACATTGTGGAAAAGCGTCAGTAAACAAATCTTTTAAAACACACCGATAAGTTGTAGTTACTACAATTTTTCATATTGTTATATTATAATTGAATGCATTACTGCGCATTCAAAAAAAATCTAAAGAATTTTTTACAAAGGTCGAAATTTTTTTTTATAAACTATAAAGTTTGTATATATGTAGAGTTATATTTTTTAATAAAAAACATTATAAAAAATAACTTACAGAAAAATAAATTAATTATTACAAATTTTCGATACGTGATGCGTTAATAGTTTTCAGACGGGGTGCACATATAGCACTCAAAATAGGTTTTGTTTTGGAAGATTTTTACCACATAACTATTTATATTTTTCTATAAAAAATTATTTGTTGCTACTCGAAAGGTTTTTATAGTACGAATAATTAAATTTAATTAATCTTAATTTGAGAATAGCAAAAGTTTTCCCAACTTGTCCGATATCTTGGGAAACTTACAGTTTACCGACTTACTACAAATAAAATTCATTCACGTTGGATACTAAATAAAATTCATACAACATCGAAAATATTTGCTGGGATTTCTCGGTATTTTTTCTCATTAAAGAAAAACCAATATGTCTCTAAGTTCGCGCCACTCATCTCCTTGCAGATCATAAGTTTAAAAATATATAAAAAGTAAACAATTTCAATTATTTTTGTATCTCTTTTAAAACTAGTTTGAGGAGTCATCTAACTAAACATCAATTTCCAAGTTATTTCTTCGTTCTCAAGAACTACCTAAATATTACCACGTTGACGTTGGCCGATTTGACTGGCGTGTTAATGGCGACGTAAATACGTGGTATCATATGTACATACTATGTATGTATATACGAGTAAATGTATACAAATTTGAGTAAAAATTAATGCGTGTTTCAAGTGTAGGTTTTGAGCGCAATGTCCATTGGACAAATGTCAATGAGGGCGAAAAACAAATTAAGTCAACAAGCGGTGACTTAAATAAACGCATAAATAAAAAAGCACTTTAACAAAGAAAGCAGAAAGTAGACTGCAGTACGTAGTAAAATAATTAAACTTCTCAATGGAGAAACAAATTGAAATTTAAATTAAGAAAATGGCTACAAAGTACGGAACAAAGGTAATGCTAAAATGTTTCTAATAACAAAGAAAATGTAAATGGTAATTTAAGCTCTTTATTATACTGTATTTTGATTTTTTTCTGATTTTCCGACAAGGCTTCTTAGTGTTATATTTGAAACAGCGCAAACATTATATTATTTATTTTTAAATGAGCTAAAGGCCAATTATTGCCTTAAAATGTGTGAACTTGAAAATACAAATAATTATTTTGAAATCACTATTATCAAAATTGAAACTATAAACGATTTTTATTGCAGACATTATAAGTAAGAATTATATTCGCTTTTCATTACAAAAATCATAAATAAAAGAAAGTTTTGCTTCAATCTTTACCTGCAATTAAGAAGAAACTTTGTACATATTCTTATCTGATAGTAAGAAATGTGTAAGACTTGAAAAACTATTGCATGTTGCATAGTGAAATTTTGGATGAAAAAAAATATTCAATCATCGAATTTTAAATGTCGTATAATGCAGTTTTAAAGCACAACATCTGAAGTAAATTTGACATTTCTTCCTCTCAAAAACAATATCTTGTCAATTTGTTGCCATTTATAATATTTTCTTTATTGTTCTAAGATTAAACCAATAATCAAAAAAATTCTAAACTGTTTTAAAGCATGAAACGTTCATAAATTTGTATTTAATATTATTATATTATATATTTAAGTTTTTTCTCAAATTTTATACTTGGATTTAAAGCAAATAAATTAAAAATTATCAATATCAAATAATATTATTAAAAGAAAATGTGCAAAAATTACTTTCATGAGCTTGAAGCATGCAGACTGAGTGTCACATTTTAAATAAAAACTGTGAAACGCTAAAAATATTTCTTTTGACCCAATTTGTATAATAAAAATTAAAATAATGTAAGTAATTAATTTTGTTTAAAAATTATTTCTAATGTTGGAAGATTTATAATAAAATTTAAAAACACTACGCTCAGCGGCTAATTTTTATTTTACTAATCCTCGGTTAAACAGTCACACTTCGAAACAATTTCAAGTAAAATTGAAATTAAAAGTGTTGCGCGGAATGGAATTGATTTTTAAGTGAATTTTCAATTGGAACTCTATTCGAAATAAATGAAAAAAAACCTAAAAAATTAATTTTAATTACATCAATTTTGATCGACTTACACATTTCAGTTAAGAAAAAATATGTAATAAGAATTTAAATATTTTTTTTCGAAATTTTTATTCATTTTTATTCAATTCTTTATTTCACTGGGTTTTTTTTATCACTTTATATTATATTGAGTACTGTCGAAATATAATTGTTATCATAACGCTAATGTTGTAGTAATAAATATTTGCATAATTTTATAATACTAGAATTATGGTGTGTGTTTGTATGCAACTACTCACATACACTACATACACACATATGTATGTGTGATGCATATAATATATAGCTCAAAAATACACATTTCAAATATCATAAATTATTTCAACTACAAAATACAAACAACACTAAATGGATTGAAATGTAAGAAAAGAATATTACGAGGATGTTCTTTTTAGCAATTTCAATTAAAATATAATTCAAATATTGTTAATAGTTACTAAATAAGCACTAAAATGGTAAATACTCGAAATACGTACTTCTTACTGCTATTTTATTTACCATATTTACGTTGCACTTTAATACACTTTAAATGCATACTTGAATATGATTAGTAATTAATGCCTGTCAATATGTTTAACCGTTTATGTTGCATACCTTAGTATCATTCAATATAATTTAATTTTAATTTTGCTTCGACTCATATTCAAAACTTATCACTTTTATATTTCAGCCAATTCTAAAAACAAACAACTTTTTCATTAATTATTCGCTTTTTACTCCCCATAAATGCATCCGATTAAAATGCACTGTTATTTCTTCGTAAAAGCAAGAAAAACTATCAGCACAATTACGGAAATCAGATACAGGAAAATAACAATTACAATTACAAATACGATTACTATGTATGTTTAAACAAATGCAACTAAATTCTGCTAGTCTTAATAAACAAACAATGATCTGATATAATTTTAGCTAAATAAAACTAATCCAATATTGCGCTAATTATTATTAAAAAATAATTAAATTTATATTTATTACTTAATGATAATCATATTCATCTTAGTTCAAATTGTTATTACATTAATAAATTATTATCGAACTATTTGCTATTCAAATGCTAAGCTAAACATGAGTACAACTCTGGGAGGATATGACTAGAAGTGGAGTTGTGTAATTTATTGTTTGGGTTATTTAATTTAATTTAATAAATATTTATTTGATTTCTTCATGAAAATTTTAGCTCGGCTTGTGAGATATACAGATAAACTCGTATATATTTATATTTTGGGAAAAAATTATTTGATGTATTTCACATCGTTTTTGACTTAGAAACGACGTTGGACTCCAGATATTTCGATGGCCTTTTGACGCGGTTCCTTTTAACGCGGAGTTTTCTACAATCCCCGATTGTTTCTTTTTACACGGTTTTACTTTTTTAACGCGGATTTTCTGATCACAAATTATTCCGGACATCCCCATTGTTTTTTTAATGCGTTTTTACTATTTTAACGCGGTTTGCGATTCATTCTGATTTTGCGCTTTTGTTTTATTTTTAACGCGTTTTGCAAGCGCCAATGAAGAACGTTTAGCGAAATTTCGTCGAAATTTTAAAAATGCTGTGGAGTGCTACCGGGATTTATGTATCGACATGCAGAAAGAGAGACCTCAGCGCTTATTAGTAGATTATTTTAAAAACTGAAGTATGGATTTATTCGTCGTTTATAATAATTTAAGTTAAAGGTTATCTCACTATGATTTTTTTGTCAAAATCCTGTAAAATAGAGGTTTTTTAATATGAATCAGAGCATAGCGAAAATGTAGAAATGTAATGAACTTGTCTACTTTCCCAAATTTGGGTTTCGGGCTGAAATTTGGTTATTTTATCGCGTTATTATTTTTTTTGCTCGAATAAACAAATTTGAAGTGAAATGTAGTTATTTTTACGCGGTATTTTTTAGGCTAATAAATTAGTGTCCCGGTCAACCGCGTTTAAAAAGAGATCGAGTGTTCTGTAAATTGTTGTATGAGCCCTATTATGCATTTTGTATCAATTTCACAGTGAAATAAAAACTTCTGTATATTAAGTAAAAAATGACTTTCATTTAATTATGAATATATTTATATTCACATTTCCCCAGATACAAAAAAAAAATGTTGTACAATGGCAACAACTATTTTAGCGTAAATTTTAAGCACAATTTTGAAAAACCTTGAGTATCCATACTCGTACAAGCCAAGACGAAAATTTTCAATTTATGATTTTTCCGGAATGCCTGAAATATGGCGTAGCTCAATTTTCAATGTTATAAATTTTCAAATACATAGCTACATATATGCATACATACAACTTACTTATGTATGTAAATACAATAAAGCATTACACAACCCCCTGTTATAAGAGAGTTTTAATACTGGTATCAGTAATTAATGCATTTAATAAATGTGTGCTGACCGTAAGTCTACACTTAATATTTACTTAGTTTGTAGAATACTTAGTTAAAGGATGCGTGTAACTTAGGACACTTAGAAAACTAAGAGAATACTTATTACGTTTTAGTGTTTTCTGTCGAGTTTCTTTCAGATTAAATTGTATGCCACATTGACGCATATCAAGACTATACAATAAGATTACAAAATTGCCATTCGTAGCCGTTTGCGCACCTTCTTCACGTTGCGTCATAGTTTTACAATTGAACTTACAATAACTATTAACACTAATCCTGTTTGATAATTTTTTTTATATTTTAATTCATACGTATTTCTAATATGCTGTCGTTGCAGCTGAAAATATTTATCTTTTGCAGCACCTTTTTTCTTAAATTATTTCATATCAATTTCGCAATAATATTTAATAAGAATCTTGACATATTTTTATTAAGATATTTACTTAATAGAAGTTAAGATCTATAAATGAAATTTAAAGTACAAAGTAAATAACTGCGTAATGGTAAAAAAAAAGTATTTTTTCGTAAAGTTATCGTTCAGAAAATTCGTAAATATTGCAAAAGTAGTCACCTCTTGCAGCACACGTTTCTTTTTATATTATTTTAAATGCGATTTGGCATGAATTTTTGAGGATTATTTCTTTGGTTTTTTTAAATATAAAATTTAAGATATTTGGCGTAGGTACTCAGCTGCACATTTTGTATATTCTCTCTTTGCATAAACTTCTTTGTGTGCTATTACCTAATACAATTGTTAATTCAATAAATAAATTTCGTTTAACTAAACGGTCATGTTTTCATAGCTCGTATATATGTATTTTACTGTTTTTAATGTTATTATTATTATCGAACACTTGATTCAAACTGTTTCACTTAAAAAAAAAAAGCAATATCATTTTCTTCAGAAAAATTACTCCGTAAAAAGTTCTGTTAAATATTTTGACAGTTCATATAAGAGACAGTAAACAAACAAATGTCGGTCTAAAATTTGAGTTTGGCGTAATGTTTAAAAACTATTAACATAATGGAAATCAAAAATAAAGATATTTGTGTAATTTAATCAAATGAAATTAAACAAGACCGAAATAATTGAAAACAATAAAATAAAATTTAACTTAATAAAATTGAATTAATTTGCATTGAAAAAATATTATTAACATACATTTTTTATTAAATGAAATGTAATTTTGTTTTAATATTTTAAATTAGAATAATGAAGCAAAATATTATTCATATTACACACTTCGCATTCATAATGTCTTTGCTGTTTCATTAGTTATTTATTGCTTACCAGCGTTAGCCGTAGTTAATAATTTCAAATATTTTTTTAAACGTATTTCGAAATGAAAGTTATTTTCTGTAAAGTATATACATATGTATATTTATGTATACGTAATTAAGTACAAAGCTCTTCGAAAACTTTAGAAAATAGTTCCATAAATATTTAATTGATCAAATTGCTCAATGCTTTACACATTTCACATTAATACAACCTTACTACAGGCGATGGTTATTCAATTTTACATACAAACAAACTTAATTTTCGTTTCAAAATTTTCCTCTGCATTAACGCTTGCCGTAGAGTATGCTTACGTTAAGTAAATAATTATTTAGTATATAGTAGATAGAGTAGATAGATATTTGCAACTTTGTTCAAATATAAAATATCGATATGCCATAAGTGTATAGTTATTATAGTTGTTGTATTAGTTGTAATAATTATAAATGTATGAATGTACATATATCGTACTGCGTGTATGGTACTTGTAGGTAACTAAACCCTAATGAACCCTGAGCTTTGACAATTAAAAAAAAAAAGTTGCTGTAATCTGATTAAATAATGCACAAGTCGGAAATTAATTAAGCAATGGCTGTAAGAAAATTGTATATTTTATTTCCGTTTTTCTTTAGCTGAATGTCAGGAAGTCAAGTTGATTCAGTGATACTATGCATAATAGTCCACTCATAAACATACATACGCATTTGTATATGAATAAATTTACGATTTTACATATATTTGCATATCTGCATTCGCCTTTATACAATAAGGACAGCAAATTCAGAAATACTAATTGCAAATAATTTGCAAATCTAAAGTTTTAAATTGAAGCTATGGAAAATTCCTAAAGAAAATGGACTGAGTTGATAAGTTGAGATATATGTATGTATGTATATGTCTTATCAGCACACTTTAACATCGAGAAAACTTTATAAGATAAGAGACTTAAAGAGTTTGTTGAAATTTGATAATTGCCATAACAAAAACAAATTTTAGAATAGTCTAAGAAAATATTTGAGGTTCATCGAGGAAATCAACAAATATGGGAAATTTAATATCCGAATAAATTTTACATATGTACACCCCTATGCTGTAATCCGAATGTTCATAGTTACGAATTTGTAGTTCCGTTCCGAAAGTTCGAAAATTTGTATGCTGAAATCCGAACGTAACTATCAACCGCATTGCCAACCAAAAATTATAATTTCGAAGTTCTTAATTTGACATATTGACAGATATGTACTTATACCGATATTATTGCAAGTGAAGAGTGAAGTTTAATATCAACATTTATAAGCCATTCGATAAGAATTTTTTTTTAAATTAAAGTCAGATTTGCATGAATATGCATTGTATGTATCATATGTATATTGTTAAGGGATGATCTAAATACCAATTTCTTAAATAATGAAATGTGTGATATTGTCGAATTCATAGCTCTAATAGATTAATGTTTAATGGTTTAAAGATTTGTGACATATTTTCGCCTCAGCGAAGAAGTATTCATATTTACAAGAAACATAAGTACGATTTGTTTGTGATCACCGCAAAAACATACACACAGACGTATATACATACATATTATGCTCCTGGTAATAAATCTCATTCTTCTTGCATAATTTATAAGACAAATGCACACATGTATGTTCATGCATATTTGCTTATTTTAGCATTTATACACGTCGAATTTTTCATAAATTTATTTCGCTCAAACACCAGTTACTGTTCGTACAAAAATTCCGCAAATTGACAGCTACGACGGATTCTGGTATACCGATTTTACGAATTGCGAAAATAATCTAGGAATTTCGAATTAACGATTACGAAAAGCGGATTTGAGCATACCGATTGATTCTACGATTCGTAGTCTAATCGAACGTACGCCGGATTCCAGCATTGGGGTGATAATAACCACATCTCGTTTAAAAATCTATTTTCGTTTAAGTTCATTTAAAGTAAAAATTGGTGAAATTAATCAAGTTACTTTGCAAAATGAAGGCATATCTTTTTAGCTGGTAAATAATTTAGGAAAGCAATTTCAGTGTTGGCACGCATCATTAAAAGAAAAATAGTCTAAGCATATAAGTACATATACGTATGCCGATTATTCTCCATTTACTTGGTAGCAGCAACTTTTCTCAAAGCTTCAAGGCTCTACATTAGCGTACGATTATTTTTTTTTCTATTTTTCTTTAGTTTTCGCTTCGCCTCATAATCGATAACGATTTTCATAACTTCTTTATATATTTATGTATGTAGGTTTGTATGTATGTATCAATGCTTGCGTGATATCAATAAACTTAAATTTTCTCATAACCTTTTCGCATCTCAAAAATTCTTGTTTTCATCATAGCTTAACACTTTAATTCATATAATAAATATATTTTCAGATGAGTATGTACATATGTATGTATGTATGTCTATCATCTCGGATTTAATTCTTGTGCAGCACAAAAATCTCTTAATATTTACGTAAATATGTATGCATGTGTATTTATTTATTATATATGTATGTATGTATATTTAAGGTTCAATTATGTGGTAGCATGGCAATGTGGTAATGAGTTCAGTCCTTCAATTCTATTATAAATTTGTTTACTTTTTTCATGCATATGTATGCACATAAATGTACATATATATAAATATGTTATTTAATCATATTTTTGCTTATTTCTGTTATTTTTTTTTTGTGGCTGCAATTACACTTGTCATTACATAACATACATGCATGTCAATATTTAATGACAATATTCCAATTGTTGCTGAAGTTAATTATATTTCTATGCATTTTAATTGTTTTTGTTTGTTTATTTTTTTTTTGCCGTATGCCGCATGCCTGTGCGCTGTCGTATGAGTAACCTTTAACTCTGAATCTTCATATCTACGGTATGTGAATATACGTGTATGTATGTATGTATATACTCGTATAATAATTACAAACGTGCATTGCATTCATTGTTAGAGAACATTCTCGTTCTCACTGGTTTATGACGTCATCTATATAAGTGTGTATTAATTTCTGAGTTATTCTTTTTCACCCCAGCAATCGCTTGTTTTTCATTTTCTCTATTAATATACATATATACATATATATATGTATATATGTATATTTCTTCTTCTTAAGTCAACGACATTCATTGCACAAACATTGTTTAATATTCTTAAATATTGACATGTAAATCAATTATCAGCTAATTAGTGATGCACTAGAAGGGCGGATAAGTTTTATTAATGGTGGGTGATGTAAGTACATATTTTTTCATTTGAAAATTATAATAAAATTATAACATTGAAACTGCTTACTTACACGGAGCGCAATGGAGACATTTAATAAAAAAAAATAAGTTTTTCTATTCACTTTTACAATCCCTGCTTCATGTTGTGTAGTTCATTTTATAAAACAAAAAGATCACTGCTATCAGCTGGATTTGCATAGTGACAAAGAGAGGGTAGCAAAGGTGATTACTAGAAGTCATTTCAACCTAACCACAATGCTTGTTTGAAAACCCTGCACTTCAAATAATGCGCTTTCAAGGGTTGCTACTTTCCAACAAACATCAAAAAAATATTTCTCAAACCTTGGAGAAATTCATAGTTCTCAAGTTGATATCCAACGTATTTCTCCAAATTTCTCAAACCTTCGAGAAATTCATAGTTCTCGTGTTGATATCCAACGTATTTCTCCAAATGTCTCAAACCTTGGAGAAATTCATAGTTCTCATGTTGATATCCAACGCATTTCTCCAACTCTTCTCTTTTTTTTGGTATTTTCATATGACCATCAAAAGCAATAAAGTACGAGTATAATGAATTTACATACATTTATTCACGGTGTTTTAAATTCAAAAGGAAGAAAATATATTTTCGATTTTTATTTCAGTACTGCTACTAAACGTTTGAGACCAATTGGAGAATCACATTTGAGATCAAGTTGAGAAATAACTTTTTCTCAACTTGAGAATCATAATTATTGCCATACAAAAAAAATGCCCTTTTTGTTGAGAATGCTATGATTCTCAACCTAAGATGCACTTGAGAAACATCGTTGGAGGTTTGAGAAATACCTTAGTTCTCAACTTAACCTCAAGTTGGGTTCTTCGAAGACCTCACTGGAAGTGCCAAAATATCAAGCTGACTTTGAGAAAAACAAATAAGGAATAGGTAAATCTCTCGCAGAGCATCACAATGAGTATCAGAAGTATTCGAGTGATTACTTTCCATTACAGCTCTACGAATTTAATATTATTTAATGAAGAGGTGATGAAAGGATTCTTATTCACCGCTCTCTAAACACAGACAACAGAATGTTTTGTTTCCATTATGTTTTGCAATTTATGTCAATATTTGTTCAAGTAGAATTTCCGATAAAGCTGACTGGGTCGAATTGCTATTTGTTTATTACCCAGTAAAAAATTCCTGGAACTAAGAGCTCTTTGCCAGCTGAGTTATTCAAGTATGGTGGAGAGGAGCTGGTTAAGTCTAAGCACGAGCTGGTTTCTAGAATATTGTCGCATGCCTTTTGATTGGAATTTAAGTGTGCTCTGCCCAATCCACAAAAAGGGTGATCTTGCAGTTTGTGCCAATTATCGCGGGATTAATCTGCCTAATATCGCGTCTAAGGTTTTGTCGAGCATATTGTGTGAAAGGCTAAAGCCCCCCGTCAATGAGCTAATTGGACGTAATCAGTGTGGCTTTAGACCTAATAAATATACCATTGGCAAAGATCCGTGAAAGAAGAATCGACACACACCATATTTTTGTCGGCGAGGAAAATTGAAGTTGCTTATATGCTGCAATGTCTGAATTTGGTATTCCCGGAAAGCTAAAACGGCTATGTAAAATTACTCTAAGCAACATCACCAGCTCCGTCAGTAAAGAAAGAGTATAGAAGTTTGTGTACCAAGGAACCAGCATTACCACCAATAATAATGTCAGCCTTGAAATCCAACAGAGAATCTCTTTTGCCAACATTTGCTGCTTCGGACTGAGTAAGCAAATGAGCAGCAAAGTCCTCTCTTGACGAATAAAAACTACATTACATATAAGACTCTTATTATGCTCTTCCTATTGTATGATGCAAAAACGTGGAGGATGTTAATGTCGGTTGAAAGGGCTCTTAGAGTGTTCGAGCGAAAGATTTTGATTTGACTTTTTCGACTTTGCAACGGTGATTACCGTACACGATGGAACAATGAGCTGTACGCGCTTTATATCGACATAGCACACCGGATTAAGAACCAGCGGCTCCGCTGGCTAGACCATATGGTTCGAATGGATGAAATATCTCCAGCCATGAAGGTACCGTCTTGAGTAAATCTTTTAGAATAACTTATCATGAGAAATCTTTCCTAAATGATATTCTGGTAAGTGTCCTATTGTGACTTTTATCAATTGGAATCTGTTGCGACTTCACATCACTAAACTAGGAATTAAGTGAGACCAATCGCCGTTAAATTATGCGAATTCAAGGCCAGTCATGTTTATTATCCTTGAGGTAGTGTCAATCAGGTTTCGATGCCTATATGCGACTCTTACCATAAAAAGTGGCTTCAATACCGATTTAAATCTCAAAATACACTTAGGGAAAACAACCTTTTTTTATATCAAACTCGTTCGAGTTTAGAGGGACATTTATAAGGCATGGCAAATAGGTTTACGGTCAACAACCACAAATTCAGGTATGTAGCTCTCACAGGTTGTCAATAAGTCCCCAAGCAGGAAAATGCATTCGTACTTATTTGAACTTAAAACGTTTTTTTTTTTCCTTTTCACGATACATCCGCTCTCAGATTCTCTGTGTCAGAAGATGGAATCAATGAATTTAAATTTACTAAACCGAAACTTATTGTGGAAGGGTTTGAACAGAACTGCAATAAGAACGTTAAGAGATCTGATGTAACCAACCTAGGCATCAAATGTGTATTTTTATAAAGCTACGAGTAGTATCTATGTTAATATTTCAATTCACAAGATATGATCAGATATTTTGGGCTACATAATTTTCACTGCATCCTACAAACTCTAATACTAATAAAGGCTTAGAACAACAGCGTCAAATCCTCTTTAGCTACTGGTATCAACTCACTCTTAATTTACTATTAACTTATCGTAATATTTTAGTCCCCATTGATACCATTTAATTCCACGCTCTGCGTCTCAAGACTGCGCTTCAAATCCGCAATTGTGCAAAGTATTATTTTCCTTTTATTATCCTCGTGTGTAGTTACGTCCAAGAACTCACATTCGTAGCTTAAAGCTTCATTCAATGGCCGATGCAATTCCTGACTACTGCCGAGTGTGGTTATACGTGGATTTGATGTTTGCCGCTCACGACGCCTCAAAGTGTGTATTTTGGCTAACATGGCTTGTTTTGGCACTTCTAAAATACAGAAAATAAATATCAGGTTGTGCACTACAAATTAAACTAATTTGCAAAAACTCACCCACTTCCAGGTCGAAACTTTTTTTGATGCGCTCAAATGTCGAGCTTCCACTGTAAACCTTTCTTTTCAGCGGCTCACTTTGAGGGCATTCATGCATTAGCCCCGACTGCCAATGCACCACTGTATCGCCGGACTTTGTTTCTGCGGCAGTAACGTTGTGATTTCGTAGATCCGCTTCCTCGTAGCGTGAGAGCCGCGCGAACTCCGGTAAGTAATTGTGATTAACTGCGTCCACTGTTGCCACATCATTACCAAGCGGACTACCGTAATTAATGTGTTGAGACTCTGACTCAGAATCGCTATCGAAATCTTGCCCGCGCTGC
Source organism: Philophylla caesio (assembly GCA_963971545.1). Classification (NCBI taxonomy): domain Eukaryota; kingdom Metazoa; phylum Arthropoda; class Insecta; order Diptera; family Tephritidae; genus Philophylla; species Philophylla caesio. The sequence goes on along the minus strand of OZ020606.1, from coordinate 92,665,080 downwards.
AAATTATTGCACCGCTTGTGACGCGATACTGGTGATTGACTACGGAAACGGCGTTCTGGCAGTGGTGAGGCGTTTGGACTCTGTTTCATACGGCGACCATTTAACTGCAACTTTGGTGATTGTGGCGTTTTCGAGGTTTCTACCGTCGTGCGCAGTGGCATCTCAGGCGGCACATTCTGATTGATAAAATTCGTCAAATGTGTCTTGCGGGGACTGCAGCGGCTGAAGCGTGGACTACTCGGTGCCGATGCTGGCGCATGTCGCAGAAGATCTATGCGTCGATTGATGGCAGCTGCCAGCTCTTGTTGCTGTTGATGTTGCTGTTGTTGTAGTTTCTCTGCTTGGGCAGTATCCAAGGAACGGTGCGTTGTTTGCTTTAACTGCTCGCGTCGTGTATCGGCCTCACAATTTTTCAGCATTTCGACCCGCTTATTGGCGAGAGGATTTACACGACGGGGACTAGAAACTGGTGTGTCGCGCGGTATGCTGAAAGAGAACGGGAACATCATTGTTTGATCTGCTCTTAGAGTATTTAGTATTTACCTCTGCATACTGTTCTTCATCGAGACAAGAATAGACTCGGCTTCCTGTATAAGTTGTCTGTACTTAACATCTGCCTCCAGGTCTGCTTTTAGCAGAGCACGTTCACTCTCAGCGATTGTCATGAAGCGTTTGGTATCACGCACGTCCGTGAATACTAGTGAACTGGAGCGATTGGTGAGAGGCGAAGTCTCATAAATCCTGTAAGATAAAATGATAAAAACAAACCGTTATGAAACGAACGAGCCAGAAAAATAACTTAAAAACTGAACTGGGGAAGTTTTGCAATCTATTTATTTGACCCGCAGCACAAGGCAACGCCTCTGCTCACACCATACTTCACCCACTCACCTATTGCTCGCCGCGATTTGTCTTTGTCTTCGCAAGCAGACAGGTGTTCCACCTACACTGCGCGACTGTCGCGGCTTATGTGGCGATTGTGGTCGTTCGCTGCGATTCTCAGCACTCTTCTTGCGTGTCTTCAGGAAGCGCTTTCGCCGTCGCTGTGAACTACTCCTCGGTGCCACCACCACACCACCACCACAACTTTCTTGTGAGTTTTTCGTGTTCCGAGAGTTTCGTCGCGAACGTACCGATACACGTGTTTCAGCATTCTGACGGCCCACGCCCGGCTTGGGACTTTGGTTGTAGTAATAGCAGTTGCCCAAGTTATACTCGAAATCCTTGCGTTCGGAAACCTCATGCATAGATGAGGTGTCAATGAAGTCAATGTCAAGCAGCTCATCCGTATCACACTCATCACCAGCGTCCAGTCCAGTATCTAAATCTGAGGGGCATTCCGTTGGGTCCGAATCGCTACTGCAAATAAGAAAGTAATGAAATACAAAAGCACATGTAGAAAATTTCCCGCTTACCTTAATATGTCAGTCTCCTTCTCATATACGTAACTCTCATCAAATTTACCCATCATCTCATTCAGCGTGGCATCATCATCACTCACCACTGGCTCTATATTACTTCCGCCGTTAGCACGTTCGCCGGCAACAACGCATACGCCTGCCAACATTGCCGCCAACGGCTGCCTAACCTTTGCTTGTTGCTGCTCGGCACGTTTGCGTCGCACTGTGTTTGGCGTGTAGGTCCTTTGCATATTCTCCACTTCAGTCAAGGACGAAGAGCTCTCCGTCGACTCATAACCAGAAGCTAACGTGCTACCATTGTGTCTAGAAAGCAGATAAAAATTAAGCATTTTAATTTATATTGCTTTCTGTTAGCCTTCTTCTTTTCATGCAACTACACTCATATGAAATATACGAGTGAAGTATTCGATTGCGCTTTTTAATTTTTTGCCTGGCCACTTACTTGTCACTTGTCTGTTGACTGAGTTGCACTGCTCGGCGTCCATCTGTTGTTGCATTGCTTGATCTCTTGCCTGAAGAGGATATGCTTGCGGCATCAAGTTCCCTTCGTCCATCAACCGCGTTGCCATTTGCCAGCGTCTTACAAGACTTCTGTTGTCGCAATGACGTCCCTAAGGCCTCAGGCGCCACCGTTGAGTGTGCTGACGAGGAAATCGTCGACGTATCAGATGTTGTTGACATCGCTGTCGGTGGTGGTTGTGTTGGTGGCGGTGGTGGTAAAAATGCTATCACGTTTTGTGCGCTCATACTTCCCGTTGCTGGTGTATTCGCCTCCGCTGTTAGATACCAGGGATTGGTGCGAATGCGGCAACGTTGTCTGGGCGAGGGCGCTGTGACAGAGCAGAAGAGTTATAAAGTAGATAGCGTTGGGTGGCAATTGACAATGACATTTAAGTTATGATTAAGCTCATCGAAGTCAATGATTTTGTTTATGCTTTTGTGTCACAATAAGTGATACCAACTTACACTCAAAACCCTTCAAGGTGGGCAAAACAATGGAATTCCGTAATGATAAAGGACTATGTCGTCCAATATTGCCGCTTGAATGCTGAATGGCATGTGGAGCATTCAGTGGTATGAAAGGCTCGTGGTGCATGCCAATGTTGTTGCTGCAGCCTTGGCCCATATCATAGGAATCGGCACGTTTGTGCAAGCCGGATGCATTACCGAAGGATGTCTTTGGCTACAGGAAGAACGATATGTTGAGACAATCGAATGTTATTTTAATTTTATTTTTCTATAATGACATGCAACTCGTTTAATATAATTGTTCTTAAATAATATAAACATGTTTTGTGATAACATTTCTGATATTTTCCTTAAGAGCAGAACTTTGAACATGGAAATTATTTAGTTGTGTGGACATTTCAAGGACAGACAAATCAGTGTAAAAATACGGAAATTTCTCATTCTCTTGAATTTTGCATAAGTATGTACGTAGCTTGAGATTCTTACTGAAAGGAAAGGCGTCCGCGAATTAGATAGATTTTTAAAGAAAGAAATGAGATTTTGGAGGAATTAGATATAGATTTTTAATGAGCTCAAGGCCGAAAAATATAAGACAATTGAAGTCTGAAGACAGAAGTCGAAATATTGATAAATAAATAAAATAATATACATACATATTATTAAATTGTTTTATTTTTTCCGGCCTTGAGCTCATTAAAAATCTATATATAATTTATATTATTATGGCCAATATAACCGAATCAACAATTTTGGAGGAATAAGAACTTCGGTCCAGTGACGTCCAAATAAACCATTCATAAATTATGCCAAAACAGGATTCTGTTTTGAAACTACTCGTATAGATCACAAGACTCTTTTATGAGCTCTCAACCCTTCTTATTCATTTCGATTTTTCAGTTACCAGTCCAGCTGTGGAAGTCTAAAACAAAAGGTGCAATAAGGAATTAAGAAAACAGAAACATTGTTTAAAAGTATCAAAATAAGCCAAGAAAAAACCTATTTCATGGCCCGCTTTAAAGATGAATATAGTTAAAAGTAGTTAAAGTAACTAAAAGTACTTTTTATTATTATGGAAAGCTAAAGTCTTCATAAACATTCACCCATAAATATTTTCTATTTTGAATTTTATAATATTCACATTCGAAAACATACTCGTACATCTCTGTTGACGATTCTTAAATCCGAGTATAAGCATTGCAAATAGATTCAAATAGTTGTGGTGCTAACAATTTGAATAAAAAGGGTGTGAATCAGGATATCTCACTGATATAAAACGGTTAAAATATGAAAATTATATGGGCTACCTGCGGTGAAATATGTATGTGTTACTATTTTAGGGTTTAATTAAACAAAGACAAGTGCACGGGTGTAATCAAACCAACAAAACAAAAAAAAAATTATAATTTGTAAAGTTAGACTTTTTGACTTTTGTCCACCTACATAAGTACAGATATTTAGAATCATATTTTCCTGAATCATATTTTGAGCATACAGGGGGCTCTCAAAAAATAAGAACTTATGTTTACTAGATATTCGAAAATTTAAGTTCACAAAACACTGTTCATAAAATTGTAAAGAAGGCCGTTAGAACTTATTCAAATTTTTAAAATATGAACGTTGCTGGAAATTTGCAAAACAAAATATAAACACTTCTTATGAAATCTCGATAACTTGCCATTGGATCAATTGGTGACATTTCCTCTATTTTATTTAGACCAAATTTATAGCGTTGTGCCTCAATAGCCAGAGAGTTAACGCTCTTCGGGAAGTAATGAGTGCCGGTTCGCATATTGATGTAGTATTCCGGTGGCGTGTAAATGGCGCCTGGTGTTATGCAATCAAAAATAAAATTATTAAATTGCACTTCAGTTGACATAGTCGTCCATTGGACTCCGGTGGCCTCACTTACCTGGCGAAGTACCGTCGGTGGAGTAACCAGTCGAATAAGCGCTCTCCGGTGATGAGAGGCTATGCAATGGCGCACCAGCCACGCCTGCCACTTGCTGGGCGGCATTGAAAGCATGGCCAGTACTAAAACGCCCACCACGCAAGCGGTTGCGCTGACAATGTATCGCGGCCAAACCACTGGAATGACCGCTCTGTTGATTGGCACCAAACTCAGGCGAGGCGCCGCTCATACCACTGCGGCCATTATATTGGTATTGTTGCGAAATGTACTCAGCACTGCCACTTCTAATGTATGTCAGCGAGGCGTTCGCGTTTAAGCTATCATTCGAATTGCTGCAACTTTGAATTTTCGAGGGCAAGAGACGTCCGTAGCGCGTGGAGGCATCATCTTGCGACCGACGATCGGCATAGAGTGAACGCAGGGGCGTAAATGATGTCAGCTGCTCGGACTTGGGACGCTCATGTGTTAGGAAAGGATTAGTGTTATTGTTGTTGTAACTTGCGCTGCAATGCTCCGGATGACGCAAAATCGTACGTATCTCTTCGTAATGTACGGTATTTGGATCTTCTTCGTAGTGATACAAGTCGGTGGCGCTGGTATTTTGTGGCTCTGGAGGTTGTGGCTTCATTAATAAACTGTTATTATTACTACTGCTGTGGTTAGTGTTATTGTTGTTGTGATTACTGCTTGAATTCATTGAAGGCTCTTTGGAGCCAGTAGACCATGACAACGACGAGATTGATGATGATGAGCAATCGGCGGGATGTGGTTGCTGTTGATGTTGCATAGCATTTTGTTGCGCCTGTGTACGCTGTTGTTGTTTTTGCTTTTGTTGGTAGTGTTGTGGTTGTAAGTGATAGCTGTAGGATTGTGTACACGACTTTGCTTGCAGTGAGCGATCATCGCTCGAATTATCCTTGCTCGAGTTTGGCGCCGTAAAGGGATGCTGCTGTTGCTGGTAATAGTTGGAGTGATGCGACTGACTGCGTACACGATGCTGTGGCGCATACAGGAAATTATCGGATTTCGGTGAAGTGACCGTCTCTTGATCCGGCGACTGCCAGCCGTAACGGCTCTGTGTCTAAAGGAGAATGAGAGAGAGAAAACGAAAAAAGGAAAGTAAAATAAATACTAAGAATTAATCAAGTAGAAAACACGCGCCCACACCAAAATTCAACCCGCAACCATCATGGACCTACAAGTGGGCCAATATCGCCCAACATTCTTACTGCGAACTTACATGGCCTTGAATAGGCGAGACTTCGCGCCGTCTGACTGGACTCGCAATGACACCACCGCAGCCACTGCCACCACCGCCACCTCCACTTCCACTTCCACCATTGTGCTGATTAGCACCGAATGAGGACATCGCGCCGGGCGCTACGATTACCGTTGTCATTGTTGGCATCGCGGACGCGGATGCCGACACAGACAAGTTGTTGGCAGTGATTGATGGTGACGTAGACGACGCGCCATTGCCGTGCGTGTGATGAAGCGTAAAAATAGCGCTCGAATTGCTGCTGCAGTTCTTCTTGTTGTTGTTGCTGCTCTGATGCTGATACACTTCGTGACTGCAGCCCGCGGCATTTGTGGCAGTAAGAGCACTGTGAAAAGGAGCATGCGACAAAAATAGAATAAAATGCAAAAAAAAAAAACTTAGTTTTGGCCGGCTCTGCTAACAAAGCAAAACTTGAATGTGATTAAGGATGTTCGAGATTAATCTCCTCGTTTTTGTATGCTTTACCTATTTGCGCTTTTATTTTTGGCGCCCTTCTTTCGCGGGCGCCCAATGTGGTTTTCCATCCATGACCGTAATTTCGAGCCGAACATCGCAGAAAAATTTAATGTACTCGTAGTTGCTACTTTCTCGAGCCAACTTTAAATGTGTGCGTGGTTTTTTTTTTCTTTTGCTTCTTGTAGAATAAACTTAATATTTAGTTATTGACTTCAGCAGTGCTTAGTTTATATTTATTTTAGTTTAATTCCTGTATATACTTTATGTTGACAACAATGGACGGATTTCGTCAAATATTGCACCAAAGAACTGAAAAATAATGTAAATATAGCAAGTTATATAAAATTTGCTTCATAACTATTCAAAATAATACTTAAGTACTTTACTTAATGCAAATATATACATAAGTATTGATCTACATATATTCGATAAATAATGTCCCTTAGTTACAATAAAATAAATAACTCTTTTAGTATAAATTTTCAAAAATATAATTGTTTCATAGAAGCACGGGCTTTTGTTTAAATTAAACTAGAATTTAACTTTTTTTGTAAAAAAAACCGTGATAACTTAGCCGTATATTCTCAATTGGATCTACAGCCAAGTATTTTTTATAGAAAATGTAAAGAAATGTTACCGAAGCAGGACAGGAGTGGGACAATGTAAGAGAAAATAAAAGAAGAGATACGTTAGGTTGGACAGAAGTCACTAGTGTGATAGCTCTAGACTTGTATTTTACCTGTTTGTACCAGAGAGAGCAGAGGAGGAGGAGAGCTTGTGCCGAATTTATTTGATAGAATAAAGCAGTCGCAAAACAGGTGATGGCGTGGTCTCCTCCTCCATCATGCGGAGATATTTGACGACAATTTGGCAAATGGACTCAACCAGACAGCTAAAGTTTGTTATTTAAAAAATTTACTTATTAATTAAGAAGTTTAATGTTTGTAAAAGAATGCCAAGTATACGAGCATATTGAAAAATGTGTGTTGAAAAAATTTCAGACATCTTATTAAGATGTCAGCAGCATTCCGCAGCTAACCTTGAGAGGTAACCAGGTCACTGATGAACCTCTTCTGTTCTTATGAGACCGGGACCGGAGATAGTTGGTCTTCTTCGAAACTTTTAGGACGCAGTCGGGAAATTAAACAGGACAAATAATTTGAATATCCTTTTGCTAGAAAGAAATTTATTAGTTTTCATTTGTGTAGTTGATATTATCTTGAGCCGTCAAGTTTTGGAATAAAGTAGGGGCTAGCGGTGGTCGGTTATTTCTACTACACCCTAAAAACTTCAATAACAAATTTACTAAGGTGAAAAAATTTACTTGTACTTATTCAATTCGGCCTTTAGATGCTTAGGTTAGGTTAGATTAGGTTAGGTCGAAGTGGCTGCCAGCGATGTCGCCAGCACACCTAGGCCTTTGTTTAGGCCCGTTGTGGTACCACATGGATCAGAGATACTTTACTCAAACCATCATGAACATTTTGTATATTTAAATATCTTGCGCGGCTCTACCCTGGCCAAATCACTTAGGTCGTTGGTTACACGATGGGCATAAAATACTGTCGCATTTCCACTTGTGGTGCGAGGATAACTCGGGCAGCAAGTATTGTCAATATTACTCTCAATTTACTTCGTGGCGGAAGATAAAGACGTGGAGTTGACAGGAGTTGAAGTTGGAAGTGTGATGTGCTTTCGTAGTCGACGGGAAAAACCTCTACTCTTAGTAATGGAAATAGCAGTGAAAATAATGAAGAATATGATGAACGCGAATCCTATTGAATAAAGATGGAACAGTTGTTCCCTTACGCAACTGTGTCGAAACTAGAAAAGCAATAAAGTTGATGAAAAAATTAAAAACCAGCCTGCGAGCAACTGAACGTTGGCAGAAATTGTTCATGCCAAAGCATGCCTCTTAGTTAGAAAATAACTATGCTATACCCATTTTTTAGGAAAGAGGATTATAAATTAGCTTCTGTAAATCGTATCGTGTGAATGTTTGAAGACCACAGTTACTGAAATCATTGCACCAAATCAGTGCGACCTTTCCCAAACTGGATATAAATAGAAGCGAAAGGATCTGGAAGTGAACGGAAGTAAGTCTAAGCATCTCTTATGCCTTCAAAAAAAAACACGCAGCCCATTAATGTTGAAACAAACAAAGAAGCTGCATGGCGTTTCGTTCCCTGTGGCAAGTTATATCGGCTCATTTCACCACACCAGAATCCAATTAGATCGAATTAGGTTCTGATATCAATGTGGTGAAATAGGCCGAGATATATTGTTAGCGGAACGGAACGGGACTTGCAATTTCTTTGTAATATACGTCCTTTGGTTGGAACACACACATCACTGTAATTTCTTGTTAAATAAATACTGAGATAAGCTTACGCAGTTCCTTTACAACTTTCGCCGTCACGTTGAAATATATTGAACATTTTTTTCGTCATCTCTTGTGAAGTGTGGTTTCGAGACAAACTGGTTTTGAGAAGGTTGTACTCATAATTTAGTAAAGTTTGGTGGCATACCTAAACAATTTCTATCTTCGCCGTTTCCAGGCAGTAAATAGTTTTTAAGAGAAAATTCAGTGAAACTAAAACAACCTCCGTTCCTCCGTTGAACATCTTCGTGTTAAATGTTCAGTTCAATAGCGAATGGTTCCAGTTAACCTAGACGAAACAGTCCCAACGAACTTTTTTAATTAGTTAGTAATTTAAGTTTCACAAACTTTGAACTTCCAAGATTTAAGCGCAAGGCAGATTTAACAGGTAACCTCAGTCGAGTTAATAATTTATTTTTTTTCATTTATCTTAATTGTCAAACTTTGGTTTCATTCGATAAAAACAAAATAAATTGTTTACTTCTGATTCGTGTTTTGTAGTGAAAAAATATAATGTGCATTTTTCTCATGAAATGCATGAATATTTTGTATACTTGCGTTGTGTAGTTTATGCCCAACTAGAACAGAGTTGGGAAAGTGTGTTCTCAGCTAGAAACAGATAGTAAAAGGCGGAGTTTCTTTATAAAAAGTGCCGCAAAAGCCACGTCTTAGGCAGAGAGCTTGTGGTATCACGTTAACGGAAACAATGTGGTGACCATAGACCATTTCGTGATTTTGGGTAAATTGAATTTGTGAATTGTTAACTTTTGTTTTCATTAGACTGATTTTATAGTTCTTATATCAAAAAATATAGCGGGGTTGCAATTTCCCTACTGCGGTTAACTATTAGATCTGCCTGGGCCTAGCCTCTGTTTCTACGCATCTGATATACATAATTCATTGCTCTGATTTTACCCATAAATGATTGATGTATAAATTATGCAAAATATCCTTCTACTCATTTCTTTCTGCAACACTTCACCACTGAAATTGCTTTATGCAAAATTGACAGCCAAACAGTTTGATAAAACGAATTTCAATTTCTTCCCATCAGTAGGCGAACTTCTGTATGTACATATGTGTGTATCTACAGATGTATGTGTGAGAGCATGTGCCTGTGTTAGTGTTGTAACTCCCCCACTAACTTTATTATTTTGCATGCCTTTGAGTTTGAGACAATAACTGGCGTTGTTCCAATTCTGTCAACGTTTCATATCAAGTGGTCGACAGGCGGATATGCGACTATGTGAGCAGACAAGTGGTATTATATAAGCAGGCCGACAAGCCAAGTTAGAGTCAAACTGGCTGGAATACAATCAAATTGTAGGGTAAACTACTCGTAGTATGTGTGTGGTATAGCTTCAATCGACGCTGAACACGCGCAATTGAGTTATATGTATGTGTGTAAGGAAGTATGTATGTGCAAAAATATTGTGTGTAACAATAAGTAACTGAATATCCGGTGTAACCCGCATACATACATACACATACCTAAATATGTATGTACACATGCACATATCCGACCACTAGTAAGGGACGCTTATAACAAAAAAAAACTATACATATTGCACAGATTTTTAAAGGCTTGAGTAGCTGAGTTCAGGGAATCACAATGTTCTGCTCCGTGTACGTTATAATTTAATGTAATTTGAGCGAATGAATTCTCGTTATTTGGAAGCGTAATACTATGAAAGAAAATAATTAATTAGGACAAGCAACACATGAGAAATTTATTACTTGTTATTCTATCCGGAAGTTACTTCAAATTCATCAAATCAGAAATAATGGGCAAAAGTTTAGTTTTTTTTTGTTGTAATCACACAAACCCTTTGTTTAAAATATTAACTCTTACTTGCATACAAGTAAGTGAGTGGAGCTTTCACTATTCTGATGTTTGTTTTTACAGATGGCAGGCGCAGACCTACATACATATGTAATGTGAAAATATACATATATGAATGTTTCAGCGGAAAAGGCAAACAAAAATAATCTAAGAATGTCTAACTAGAAGCCCACTGCCATTAAGAATTGCATGAACATCCGAGAATTTTCTTCAAATATTTTAGTAATTAAACAGCTGATTTCGAATATAAAAAAATATGCCGCGGGAAAGTGTGAAAAATAAAATAATTACTGAACTCTGCATAAATCAGGTTGTGGACATGGGTTTTGCAGATTTAAGTAAGATATAAACATACATACATCGTTGTATATCTTTTTGGCATTCGTACATTATTCTATTTAAGGCGATGAGGAGGAGCAAGATGAATCCGACGAACTTTTTATGATGAATATGTTAAGCCTTTTGTGCAACCGCAGAAATATTCACTTGGGAATTCGAAAATCTGCCGTTTGGCATCGACGAGTACTGAATAATTTTGACGACAGGAGATTTAATCAAATGGTTCACGTACGACCAAAGGAGTTTGTCTACATATTAGGCTTAATTAAAGGCGCTGAAGTATTTAAAACAATCTCCCATACATCTCAGCTCCCAATAGGATTGCAACTCCAAATTGTGCTGTATCGATTAGGGTCCTCTAGTGATAGGCTATCGATACGAAAAGTTGCTTCTCATTTTCGTGTAGGTGATGGCTTTGGGTCTAACGAATGTATTAAGTAAATTTATGGATATTTATGCTTTTGTATTCGATAAATTACCTAAATGTTTTTTCCTTCCTCCATTTCTTTGTCAAAGTTCAAAACAAATAGCAACTTATAAAATACGACAAAATAAAAACATACCGTGCAAAGTTGTATTTCATTACTACTCAATTAATGAAGCAAGCAACAACAAAATATTGTAAATCATCATAAAATTTATGATATTATGACAATATGACTCGTTATGACACCTTGTGAAACAACCATATATAAATATTTTGCTAAATTTGTTTAAAACTTAAGTGTTAAGATACTTTATTTCAAAAAAATTCACTATTTTTTTAAATTTTGCAAATCTTTTAATTGCTTTTTTTAATTTTGAAGCTATCCACAAGTTTCGTTCTAATTATGCTCTTTTTCAGATCATTTTGTAAAGTTTTGGTTTTTATTTATTCTTTTTTAAAAAGCAACTGAGATGTTTGTTTTTATTTTATTTCTCACGGAAACGTTTCTAAAAGTTTTATTCCCAGTGTGTTAACGTTGAATTTCTTCTTAATTGTTCTTTTGCGAAAACATTATAATGTTCTCATGGACAATTAAATCAAAACCGTAGAAATATCAAATAATATCAGTGCATGAAAACTATAAAAAAGAAGTTCAAAAATATGTTAAAACATTTCAAAATATGCTAAAACATGTCAAAAAAAAAAAAAACAAAACCAGTTAACTTTTTCCGTCTGACAAAAAAAGTAAAAAGACGCATTCCTAAACATCCTGCGATCAAGTTTTAATCGAGTATACATAACGGGTGTTTTTTTTAGGGGTATAGAACTTCGAATTGAAATAAAACACAAGAAAATCGTTTTCAATTTGGCTTTATTGGAAGTATAATTTTATGCCATTAATGTTTAAATATGATTTCGGGCATGTGGCCGCCGCGGCTGGCTCGAATAAAGCCAATTCTACAGGTCCAATTTTCAACCACTTTTTCGAGCATATGGGGCCGTATGTCGGCAATAACGCCACGAATGTTGGCTTCCAATTCCCCTAACGTTTCTGGTTTGTTGGTGTAGACGAGCGACTTCACATATCCCCAAAGAAAATAATCCAATGGTGTCAAATCACACGATCTTGGTGGCCAATTGACAGGTCCATTCCGCGAAATTATGCGCTCAGCGAATGTTTCCTTCAATAAATCGATTGTGACTTGCGCTGTGTGGCATGTAGCGCCGTCTTGTTGGAACCACAACTCATCCACATTCATGCCATCCAATTCGGGAACAAAATAGTCGGTTATCATGGCTCTATACCGGTCTCCATTAACGGTAACTGCCTCTCCAGCATTATTGCGGAAGAAGTATGGCGCAGTGACTCCACCAGCCCATAGAGCACACCAAACAGTCAGTTTTTGTGGATGTAATGGCGTTTCAAGGGTCTCATGTGGATTCTCTTCACTCCAAATGCGGCAATTTTGCTTGTTGACGTAGCCATTCAACCAAAAATGAGCCTCATCACTGAACAAAATTTTGCGATGAAAATCAGCATCGAGATCAATCTCATTTTCGGCCCATACACCAAAATCACGACGCATTGCATGGTCTCGCGGCTTTAATTCTTGCACAAGCTGGATCTTGTAAGGTCGCAAGCCAAGATCTTTGCGCAAAATCTTCCATAAAGTTGATGGACAAAGCTCCAATTGCTGTGCACGGTGGCGAATCGATTCATTCGGGTCCTCTTCAACACTTTGCTCTACAGCGGCAATTGTTTCTTCGGTGCGCACTGTTCGACGTCTCTGCGGATGCGTATTATCACATAGAGTAAACGTAGTGCGAAAACGATCCATGGTTAACCGAATTAATTGCTCTGATGGACGATTATGTCGACCATAAAATGGACGGAGCTCACGGTAAACTTCGCGAACTGAACCATTATTTTCGAAATAAATTTGCACGATTTGCAAGCGTTGTTCTTTTGTCAACCTATTCATGATGAAATGGCAAACCAAACTGAACATAAATGACATTAGAGTTGCCAGATTTGACCACAAAATGCCAGTTTTATCTCTATTCGAAAAACAAACCTGTAAAAAAACACCCTTTACATATGTTCATAGTTGAACAAAAATTCTGGGCTTTGAACTTAACGGAAATGCAGTGAACGCGGCCATGTTAAGAGTTAAGCTAATTTTCTAAGAGGCAACACTTAATGCCAAACACATTTCTCATTTTGATTTATATGTGAGGATGGAACTAAAATATTCTCAACTACTTTTAGAAAATTGAAATTCTATTTTAAGAGTTACGTGAGCCATAAAAACATTTCAATAAAAGGATTTTAAAGCTTGAAAAGCAAACTTTAGGCTTTGGAAAATTAAAGCTATAAAAAAACCGTTCGAATATTAAAATTGATTTCACGTAGTAAATTGTAAATTCACCTTCGTACTCATTGATTCGCTTAAACTTTACACTCAATTGAGTTATTCTTTAAATTTAAATATCTTTAAATATGCCGCTGTCTTTGCATACCCCAATGCCAACAAACTATTGTACGAGTATCCATACATACTTTTGCCTGGATTTTGATTACACTATTGGGGCACATTTGCAATTGCATGCCATCATTATCCGTTGCCATTCAAATCCCGGCATAATCATCAACCAAGCAAGAGATCATCCGAGAAATGGCACTACAGCAACATAAAAATAAAGAAAAAAAAAAGAAACAACAAAATCTTAGGAGGAATATGCCAGACGTTGCGCCTTGGATAGCAGAATACGAGTATACAAATTTGTATTTATCATTTGTGTTGGCGAAATTTCAAATTAATGTACGAATAGAAAAGTACAAGCTGAAGTTCACTAATATACGAAAGGCAAAAAAGCAAACAGTAAAAAGCAAGTAGCAGGAACGCGACGAGGCGTGCGAGCGGCGGGCGCTTATACGTAAAAGGATGCAATGTGTGCCTGTGTGATAGGCGAGCATTTCGTTGCAAAATTACACTAAATACATATAGACGAACACGTAAAAGTGCTTGTTGTTTTTGTCAATGCTGTAGTTTTTGTAGCGCTTCTCATTGCTGTTTAGTTGAAAAGCTGAAAAGCCTCCAGGGAGCATTTTATGCTGATAAGAAAAATTCAATGGAAAAGCTGGCATGCCTGTCAGTCGCCGTGCAGCTACGCCATTCCTTTAACGACCCACTAAAGGCACGCCTGCAGTGCCAGGAAAATACCCCACACCATGACGCCGCACCTCGTTTATCTACAACTTACTGAGGAATAGTTGTTGCACGAATACTCTACTATTTCGTCTCACTAGTAGTAGCGGCGCCGGTGGTAAGGTTGGTTTGGTAAAGCCTAACCAAAATGAAAGGATATTTGTGCACAAATCCATTTGTGTGTCAATATTAATACTCGCATACATACATATGTAAATATGTACATATGTATGCATGTACGTACACAGAGTAGGGTGATTCAGTAAGTTTCTAAAAATTAGAGCATTTTTAAAACTGATTGATTTATTAAAAAGACGGACATCGATTTTGAAAACCAAAATTAGACGTGTTTTTTTTTTGGGAATTTATTTTTTTATTTGTTATTTTTAGGCGAAAATGATCTTGCCCTCTAGCTTTGCATTTCTTTCATTATACATAATTTAAAGTGCACAGAATAACAATTTCTTGAGGAAATATGAAATTCAACACGGGTATATAAAAATAGAGTTCGTATGGGCCGCGCTTTGGAGGTAAAATGATCTCTTTTAAAAGTACTCTTTACAGCTGATATCGCCAGTAGCACAAGAAGCTGACTTTACGCCGAAATTTCTGAATTTGGTATTTCCACGGAACTAACACGACTATGTAAACTAAAGCCGATCAATAGAAGGATCTCACAAAAAAAATTTTTTTTTTATTAAGACTTGTTATACATACATACATATGTATGTATATACCCTGTCGGAAAAAAGCAGACAGTCTGAAAAATTAACCAATTTTAAAGTAGTTGGAAATTAACTGCTTTGAAACAAATGTAGCGTGCGAGTCTTTAATTCTTCGTACTCGTATATTTATATGAGCGTAATACAAAATAATTTAAAAACTTTTGTAGTGAAGAGAAACATATGTGTATAGTATAGTATGTACACACACTGCACTCATAAAAACTCTCATCCGACAGCAGAAAGCTGTGGTGTCAGTCACTTACAATTTCCAATAAAAACAGATGACGAAATGACAGCCGTTGTCGAAAATATTTACAAAGAAAACAAAACAATTTACGTGAGAAGCTAATATATTCATAAAATTCTAAATATTTATCTAAAGCTTTTCCCATATATTCCACAGCTTAATGGAATGAATTGCCTAATTAAAGAAAAATCTAAAGAGATGGTTTTCGCTCTTTTGTCCAATGACGTTGTAATGAATTTCACCCTTAAACTCACGGAAAAAAAGATTAAAAGCTTTTGCTAATTTACTAATTTCTAGCCGCTTTTGAAAGGTAAGACAGTGGGCGAGCCCATAAAATGCGTGATTCTTAAAATATTTCAGTTTTTTCTTTATCATTTTTAAGATATGTACATAGATGCCTTTTGTATCGAAATCTTGACCCAGAGGAAGTTACTCGCAAGGCCATTCAGGCGGTAAAAAACAATGTTTTTACGAAGTATGTATGCAGAAGAAACTAAATTAAATTTTATTTAAAACGTGTAAACTTACGTTAAAAATGAACTGAATTCTTTGCTTAGTTTGAACAAAAATTCATATGTATGTAAATATATTTAATAAAAACTTGCGTTTTTAAAAAGTTAGAAAAGAGTAGGTATAAAAAAAAAAGAAGTTTAAAAACAAATCGAGTTAAAAATAGTTGCAAAAAAAGCAGTTTTAGAGTAGCTGGAAATAAATACATTTTATTTCAGTTGCAAACAAAGTAATTTTAATGTTCTTTCTTTCAAATATATTTAAAACTGGTTGAAATCAAATGCAGAGTCGGATAATTGACTTGCTCCTAGGACATCGCCATGTTAAAAAAGTTAGTTGATGACAAGAAAATAGAATGAATTTCAACCACTTGTGATTAGAAAAAAAGTAATTTTTAAATTGCTTTTAAAGTACTTTGATTTCCGACAGGGTATAAACTGATGTACATATGGTAGGTACATACATATGTATAACTTAAAGGCGTGTATTTTAACTAAACATATTTTTACAAATCGAGTATTCGATTTTTTCAAATTGCAGATATTTGTGGACCCACCCTCATTTTTATGTGCATACATACATACATATGGAGTCGTATATACTTACGTATGTACATATGGACGTACATTGTGTGTGCAAATATTCAATGTTTGTTCTTATATGTATGTATGCATGCATGAATTTTACTGTGTGCCGGAATGCGGCATCATTTACCTTATCCTTTGCGAATTCTGCAGCTGCCATCGCATCATCATCATCATTCTAGTTACTATATCCTTCATATCCTTTTGCTTATTGTTTCAGTGACAAAGCGGAAACGTGGACAACAACTACAACAACGCCAACATAAAGTATAAAAAGCAAAAACAAAAACAAAGCATAAAGCAGAAAACTTTAATAGTTGCCGTTGTGAATGCTTCTACGTCTCCCACCTCCTGTTGCCTGCCCGTTGTCGCCTTCACTCGCACCTTTCTGCCGCCTTCTTCCTTTCTAACTGTCTTCTGTTTGTTTACCGTTTGCCGCTTACAATTTTCATTCCTGCAATTTATTTGTTTATTTTCATTACACGGCTGCACTAGAAGTGTTGTTTGTTGTTTTTGTTAGTGTTATCAAATATCATTTACTCTTTGGCAGTTAACAAGCGAGCAATGCAGAGAGCACTCAAACGCCAAAGAGAAAGAGCGCAAGCGCTTGTTGTCTTTGAATGTGTACGCGCCTGTGTGTGCGTGTGTATGTGTGAGCTTCCGTTTTTGAACGCTTAAAGTGCCGGCTTGCGCTTGGTTGTGTTCGGTATTATTGCTTGCGCGGGGAAGGGGGCTTGGTTTCGTTTCGATGCGGCATGCGTTGATTGACTGTTTGTTGGCACACAGACAGGATGCTCGCAGGATGCCCGCTGCGCTATAACCCTGCAGCAGTGGCCGTATATGTAGAAATGGTAGGTGGGTGGGGGCGGATGCGGGTTGGGTTGTTTGTTGTTGGACGCGTTCAAGCAAACGACGATGTTGGCGTTGAGTGGTGGCGGCGTCGTTGGGTGCGAGCGTTGGCTGTGATTATGAGTAGGTGAGCTTCACGGCACCAAGGGTGGTGGTTGTTACTTCTTTATTTGTTATTGTAATTGTTTTTTGTTTTTGTTGCTTTAATGCTGCTACTGAAGTTACATATTTGCAATATTATTCTTGGAATTATTTTGTTTGTATTGCGAGCTCTTGCTGGTTGTTCAGTTGCTGGTAGTGAAATTTTTCGTATTCTTAGCAGATATTTTCAATTCTGTCGGAATTTGCTGTGCTGTATCATTTTTTTCGACAGACACATACGCGTGTACATACATACATGCACATGCTAATCGAACTCTCGTAAATTTAGTTGAATGTGTGTATGTACATATATTTTTCAACGCACACGTGCGCACATCACTACAAACACATACATATGTACATACATACATTTACGTATGTAAATAATAATTTTGAAATTTCGACGAGCCTTTGCACTGCACATTCCTAGCAAAATAAATTTTAAGTTCAAACACACATTCATATGCACAACAAAAATGTTTGCGTATGCAAAGATTTAGAAATTTATTACACCAATTTTATGTAGCAAATTTCTCTATACAATTCACACAGATTTGCAAAAGCATTTTTCTGTTTACTTTAATTTTCCTTCACACTACAACAACCCACTTCAATGCCAGCTTGTACATACATATATTGACAGCTTCACCTGTGCCAAGATTTTCCACAAACTTTCTACATTTTCCACCTCTTTGCCCTTGGCCCACACTTTCCAGTTGTCTGCTGTATTCTCTCACACCCGCCTTCCGTTTCCGCTAACGTCCAGCAGCCAATACACAAATATATGAACTTATGTATGTACATACGCACAAATACAGCGTCTAGCCATTCAAAATCATTTCCCAGTAATTTTCTAAAATTTTCAGCCAATTTTCAAGCAACGCTGTATCACTAACAAATTATACGCATGCTGTTTTATTTCTATTAATTCACATTTTTCTCTCATATACGCAATTTTACAATAGCACACACTCACTTAAAGTTTTGCAAATAAATCGAAATTGTTTACTAAATAAAACAATTAAAAAGCGTTGAATAATGCAAACTAGCCGCAACGATGGCCAGCCGCCAACGGCGTTTATTACAACTTGACAATGGAATACAATTTTTCAGTCACAATGTATCCACTGAATATTTTACTGTGTGCGTGTGTGTGTGTGTATTAAGTAAGCGCACGTCCCGTTATTTCCCGTTTACCGGAAATGCGTCCATAACGTTTCAGATGTACCAAGCAACTGACTCGACGACTGTAGGCATTCGCAACCCCTGCGTTAGAGCGTCAAATTTTCATACACTTGCTTGCCTCTCACACACACACATACAGTCTTGCGCATGTTTTGCATCCGACAGTTGTGTAAAAATGGCGCCACGAAAAAAAGGCCCGAAACGGCATGGGGCGCAGAAAAAGGTGATATGTTGCGCTTTGAATTTTGGAGAGCGATTTTTATCGGTTTGCTGAATATTCTCTAACCGAAATTGGACAGAACTTTTTAAAAACAGAACTTTGCGTTACAAAATTGAGAGACCTGCCATTGCAATGTGTTCCAATGAGTTTTGATTTTGCATGACCCAGCTGAGGTTTAAATTCGTGTACCCAGTGATCGCCAGGGTATCGCCACAAATGCGACATTCCAGTTAGACAGTAAGTTGAAGCAGTTCTCGTTAGAATGGATACCTCATTTCTTTTTTCACAGGACGGCAAGGTAAGCCCAGACATTTCACTGTAGAGGTTGCTCTAGCGTTTCTTTGGAACCTTTGCTTTTATCCATTGTAATAATTGAATTCTATTATGCCGAACCATCTTGTTTAGAGGTCTATGACATTCAGTGAGGTACTTTGTGTTGTATACGAGTACGTTTGAGTTTAGAGCCCTAAAGGTAAGGAAGATGAAATTCATATCGATTAAAAAATTTGCAGTAAAAAAGAAGATAGGTATGTATGAATATAAAAAAGTTTCTTTACGCAAATTCATCCAAGCCTTTGTGATTGAAAGGTATACGCGTAAACAGCAATTAATGTGGTAAACCTACTCCGAACGAACTGTATTTTTGCTTACTGACGCTAGTTAAGAAAACACCAAGCGAACCCAAATCCTTTCCTACTTGCTTTTCCAACGTTGTTGGGGTCTTTCTTTACCACTTTCCACCACCTTTGGTACCGTGTCAAATATTTTATTTTTTATCTATGTATATATAATATTTGGCACGAAAAGAACTACTAAGTGAAATCGCTTATTTTATTTCGTCTATTCCGTCTGGAGAATTCACCGTCACTAAGCCGAAAAAGTCCATAAACCTTCTGTAGAATTTGTTTCTCGAATACTTTACAAGACGTCTCATTCGTTGTTATCATCGTCCCTACTTCGGTGTAATTTAAAAGGACTTATGGAATGTGGTTTTAGTTCGCAGGGAAAATAATATACTTGTCAAAATGAATTTGTGTATATATAGGTACTTCATTATCTACATTTTTTTTTAGAGATTATTCGTCTGGTCGATGATAGATTTAACAAATCTGATGCCACACTGATATAGTACAATCAGTTCATTGACTTTGGGTTTCACACGGTATAATCGATGGGACTTTATAAGTGATACTAAGGGATAGTTTCCGAAAATTGTGGAATCCTCTCTTATGTGGACGGAGTTCACTAAAGTTTCAATCAGCTTACATATGAAATTTAACCGTAGATCCCCACCACACCAACTGCGAGTCGTCAATTCCATGGCATTTGGTCTCGTCATAATCGTCCATTCCGCCATATTTGCGACAGCGACAAAATTACTATAGGAAAATTCTGCAAGACATCAATCTTTATCTATCCTATATACCAACGTTGAAGCGAGAAAAAAGAGTGTATTTTCGCATCTCTCAGTAGCAGTTAAAATAAAATATCCATGGGAAATAAAGTTTCACTTCCGCTCCTGTCTATTATTTACATTTCTTTTTTTCGGCAGCTTTGCAAAAAATCGCGCAGACGCATTTCCAAAGGTCTCTCTCTCTCTATCTCTCTATATTTCAGTTGCCAGCGACCTTTCTTGCATATTAAATTAAATTAGCTGCAGTCGATGAGCCTGCGATGTTAACGGTGTTTTTAATGGCCAGCTTAAGGAATGCAATAAATTTTGATAAAAGCGGATTTTAAAAATCAAGTGCGTAAGTGAAAAAATCGCTCACGCTTCAGACATTACAGCGGGCTTTTGCAAATAAAAAGTATGCTTGCATGTGTATTTTTGTATGTAGTTCAAGTGCAAATGAACTGAAATGCGTGTCATTAATGCCATTTAATTAATTAGCTCTAAATGGAATTTTGCAGAATACACACACGTATGCATGCGTAATGTCAATAGGGGCGGGTGGTTTTGGTTCAAGAAATAATTTTAATGGAATAAGCTTTTTAAATACATAGTTGATATGGGTAAAGAAATCAGATATACTTAGAAATTGTTATGGTCGACGTTTTGGATATGTAGGTATGTTAAGAGGTCGATGTACATATATTTCTTCATAAATATACAGTTGGAAAATGAGTCACGCATTTATTTTTCCCACACGAAATGAGTAAATAAATCGGTTTAATAAATGGTGCATCTCAAAGTAAGCGAATGGGTAGATGTGTAGTGCATATCCGGCTATATCACTATTCATGATCATTTCCTACTGGGTAGCTTGGGCATAATCGAAAATATTCTATTATCGAGTTAAGTATGGAGGAATGACTGTTCCCTCTGTTTCAATGTTGTTTAAAAATGTTACAGCTTAACCGGTGATCAACAGCTCGCAACAACAAAATATGTATTCATATTTACTCCTATATTTAAATTTTTTCTCGCTTGTTAGGTTTCTTATTTAATATGCCTTGGTTAGGACAGTTTTTTTTAGTAAAGAGAGATAAGTCTGCAATTACTCCAATATACTACATGCATAGAATATAAGTACACAAGAAGAAAATGTAAAGTAAATAATAGAAAATAAATTGTCAAAATGTCACTGTAGGCATGTTCGTCCGTCCAACTTATGGAGGAGGTGTATTAAAATTCACTTTTGAAATTTAGACATTAGACGTTACTCCTTTGTAAAAACGACCCTGCAAGCCAAGACTAAGCAGTTGAACTTAATTAAGTCGCCGAATTTCTAGTCTTAAACTGAACAGCTGATTATTGCTTGTCAAATAAAATTGTAAAGACCTAAATACAATTAATTAAAAAAATGTTTAAAATTAGAGTAGTGATGAAGACATTGACTTATAGTTCGAGGAAGTTGTAAATGTTATTTTATTAAGAGACCTAAAGTAATTTTAATTATACGATGAGAAAGATTTTCACGACTGATTTAATTTCAATAATGCTTGGAATGTCAAAGTTACTGTCTCACGAGCCATAGCAAAATCTTAAACTGGTCTTAGCTAAGATTTATCTTAACTAGAACTTAAGCTCGACTTAAGATTGGTTCTACAACCGGCCCTAAGTAGCTAGCTCCCTCATTTTATGTCAAACGGCTCCCTTAGCATCAAAAACGTGTTGCTTCTTAAAAATAATAATAGTAGTAACCTCAAAACTTTTTAATATCTACCAAAAACTAACAGGCAGTACTTTTTGTTTCTTATGTGCGCGTAAATAGTTAGTTTAAATCCGGATTTTAATGTCAGCATTTTTTCTGATTACAAGATTAACCCCGTCTCGTAAATATTTCATGTAAGTGTGTATATATGACACGCGTTTTCATTGAATGCTTTTCACGTGCATATAAATTCGATGTGACAGAGTGAAAAGTTTTGTAATTTCTAGAAGGAATAGGTTTAAAGAAATTAAAAATAATGTGACATAATAATCATCCAAATGACAAAAACAAGAATTTGTAAGAACTAAATTCTTGAGTTATGAAGTTTGATTTATATTTCTTTTAACATATAAATAATCTCTTTCTAAAATTTCGAATTACTGTGGTTTTATTTTTTTTAAATTTTGTAAGCGTAGCTATTGTAATAATTTATTTATTTAGTTTTTAATAAAGGGTAACCAAATCTAACCCGTTTTCCAAACTTCGTAAAACAACCCTTTATAAGGGAGTGTCAAAATTCGAATGTCATTATTTACCTAACCTTTTATAATAGAAGTATGACTTCAGCTTATTCCAATTATTTGAGATATTCACAAGCTATCTTAAAGTGTCGTAACGTGGGCTATAAACATGATTCAATTATAAAAGGTTATGTACTTACTGACAGCTAAATTCTGACACTCCTTAATCTATAGTTGTATTTTGGAAGTACGCAGTAAGGGGGAAAAATGTGAACCCTTTTTGCGAAAAAGTATTAGAAAAATACTAAGTAAAATACGTATTAAAATAGTAGTTTTTAAGTAATTATTTCATTTTCGTACTAACTATCTTATATCTGCGGAATTTTACCCTTCCATTTTATACAAATAAACGTGTGGAGATTTAACTCTATTTTAATTGGCAAATAATAAAAATATAAGGTCGAACCTTGAGCCAGCAAAAGAACTAAATTTAAAATGGAAAGGTCGCCAAAATGAATATTATCAATCACAATTTAAATTAAAAAAACTCAATCGTCGTGGTTGTGTATAAAAATATAATTCCCGTTCTCTATCGCACATATGTATGTACATATATATTTTCCGAGAAATGCGGTATTAAAAATTCAGAGGTGGTACGGCCACTCTTCCAATAATTTATAATTTCTCCATGACCATGCAACTGTTTATATATGTATGTATATGTAGATCCCTCAGTCTATTTCATCCCAATTTATCGCTATTAAAAAAAAAAAATTTCCATCCTTTAATGCAGGCTATAAGCTGCATTCCAGCTAAATCTCATTCCAACTCGGTGACCCCTTTTGACATAATTATATTACAAACATAAAAACTTTCAAATTTTAAATATTTGGATTATACAGGCCTATTCTGTATTTAGATATTGCAAATTTGGTCGGAATCGGAATGAATAGCATCGCTATACATCGAAAGCGATCATTTTAATTTTGTTTTTAAAGTCCTGTCTCTAATTCTCTGAAAAGACAAAAATTTAATTCTGATCCTCTTAAAACTGAAGAAACTAAGATAGAATTTAAGGGATTTACATACATATATATTCCGATTATCACAACGGGCCTGTCAATTTTTGAAATGAAAATAAAACCACATGATTATTGCAGCAACTGTTATGATGTATTTTTATTTACTCAAAAACGAAATCTTAAATAATTTGGTATCGTCTTCGGGAAAGTTCGTTAATGGACAAGGAAATACCAAGTGTTAGAAGGAACCTGTAAACAAAGTGGTTCAATTATTATAATTTCTTCTAACTTGCTATATTAGAGCGCAGTTACCCACCGACGTGTACGTACCGTTCTGCAGTGATTAATTTCAATAACAAGGCTCATAAAGTAGGTCGGCCGTTTCTAACCCGGTGGACAACTGCGATCTTACATTTAACTTACGTGTGAGTGTGTTATAAGACGGTGCTTTTGCACTTGGGCATGTATACACCAAACGGTCGAAGAAACCTTTTCAATGAAAAGGTTTAATTTTAAGAATTTCCCTTAATAAATGCAGTTGGTATATGATTTAACTTACGTGCCTTCAAAAAGTGCTATATATCGGCAGCAGGAAGACGCTGCAGTCGATTGACGATGGACACTGTTGGGAAAATATATGAATATTCACAATTATAATCCGTGCGATGAGTGGGGAACGATGTTCTGCAAATAAATATGTACGTATGTTAGATGTATAATTCATGTAAACAAAACTGCTACCAATGTGCAAATAATATCCCACTCAAATTCTAAGTATTGTGGTTAATTACACTGAAAATAAGATATATAAGATGTTTCAATTGAAAAATTGTTATATTGTTATGAAATAACATTAATTTTTGCAAAACTCACCCAAATTCTTGCAATCACAAAATGCAAAATGTCAACATTGAAAAAATTATAAATTAGACAAACGAGTCAGAAATGTCAACGCTTTTTTTAGTATAAAAATGTTTTCAATATACTACTATAACAAGTGAAAACTGTAGAATATGCAACATTCTTCATGAGTTAAGGAGCCGATTTGTCATGCCAATTGTAAATTTATTTTATTTTATTGCCTAAGATAAATATTTCAAAACACATTTGAAATTCGGTAAGCAAATTTAATATGTTTATTTTCATTTAATTATATATACACATGTATATTATTATTAGCAAAATAAAACTTATTGGGCGAAGAGATTGTGCACCAATTTAAAGGATTGTCTTCAAGGCCTTACGTGAGAGGATTTTTTGTCTAGTTAAGACAAATCTTAGCTAAGACGTTTGCGTTTCACAATGGAGACTTACATAAGTATGGAAAATACATTTAATTCGGAAATATGGTAGCACCACAAAAATTTGCTTTGTTTTTCCATATTTTGAAATTTGTTCAAATAGAAAATAACTCACATAAATAGATATTGTTTTCTTCTTTTTCTTGTCCGACAGGGTGGAATTTTGATATTTGTTGGAACGATTTTCCGTCATCCCTTGTCAAGTTTGGTTTGGAGACAAACCGGTTTCGGCGTTGTGCCATCTTCAGTGTCAATTTTCGTTCTGTTCAGTTTATGTCTGTTGTTCCGTATTTATTTCGTTTTTTTTGGTCAAGCAGGTGCATAATCGTAAATGTTAACAAATGTTAAGTGTCCTGAGTATAGGTATCTGAAGTCTCGCGCGGTTAGAGTCAAAAAGGGTATATTTTATCTTGAATCTGCCTTCGCGGTAAGAACAAATAGATAGTCAGTAATTTTAGTCCTTTTGGGTATTGAAGGTTTGTTTTGTATGGTGGTATCTGTCATTTTACCTTCGTCTTTGTTTTGTTTTTTTTTTTGTGGTGCAAATATCGCTTCAGCTTTGCTGTTTATTTGTTCGTTTATTATCCTCCCATCAAATGTTTTTTGTTTATATATTTCCATGTTTTCAAGAGCCCTTGCTCTACGTACAGTACCTTAACGGTTTTCTTTATGTTTGCAGGTGAACATTTTGCGTTTGCCAAATGGTTTGCAAAATTAGATTCAGGTATTTCCGTGGGTTTTTGTATCATTTTGTTTTAGTCCCTTATGTGTTCACGAAACCATGTTCTTACTTTACGTCCTGTTTGCCCTATATAGCTATATTGAAACTCACAGGACAGTTTATACACGCCTTGTTTGTTCAATGGATCTTCTTCATGTTAATAAAAACATACTATCCAGACACAAGGCATGGTTCCTGACACAAATTAAAGTAGTGTATGTATGTTTCTTTAGAAATAATAAAGGATACACATACCTGATAGTCTTATGCTTTAATTCGATATTATCAATTTAATGAAATTCCAAGCATTATTGAAATGAAGTTGGTGGCGAAAATATTTCTCATTGAAATTACTTTAGTTCTCCTTAATGCAATAATATTTATAACTTCCTCGTAATCTAAGTCAATGTCTTCATCACTACCCCAATCAAATTCCATATTTCGAAAATTCTTTAGATTTTTTCAATTATTTGTATTTAAGTCTTTACAATTTTATTTGACAAGCAATGATCAGCTGTTCCCAAAGATAAGATTAGTTTAAGACGAGAAATTCGGCGACTTAAGTTCGAAATGAAGAATATTTATTAAGCTAATGATTTGAACATAAAAATACTAATTGTATACTAATATATCTCTACTTTTAAATGAAATTTGCTAAATTAAAATTAATAGTTTTCTATTTATTTGGTTTATCCAATAAAGAGTAGTTTTATTATTATTGCTGAGGAGTTTGTGGAGGCAAACATGAGTAGTTTTGTTATTAGTGCTGAGAAGTTTGTGATGAGAAAAATTAGTAGTTTGATTATTAGTGCTGAGGAGTTTGTAATGACAACAATGAGCACTTTTGTTGTGAGCGATAATTATATTATAAGCATAAAAATGATAAGCTGCCTTGGTTTTAGAGCAAGGTAGATATATTTTTTACGTATATGATATTTCAGTTGAAAAAAAAAGATAAAAAATCACACCGACAAGGGGAAAGTACACAGTTTTTCCCATGCCTTGAACAAAAATGACTACTCTGCTAAGCACTTTTGTAATTATTTATTATGATGATATGAGAACATATGTATTTGATTATCCGCTGTCTTTTAGGGGATATTGTGACTGCATTAGGCCAAATCCACAGACAATTTTATTTGATTGGCTTACACCGGGCCAATGGTGAAATCAACGGTTACAGACTATACAATACCGCGACAGAGTCTGAGAGCGATGCGGTCCGTCACTGCCTACGATTGAGAAACTTCTGGTCTTAGGGCCAGTTTTTCAGTGCTGGTTTAAACTCAGTTTAAACTAAGTTTAGTTAAACTCAGTTTAAATTTAAACTTAGTTTTCTTGCGCTCAATTAAATTTGTTGCAACCAAAACGAAATAGTCAGCACGCAGCTGATAAGTTAAACTAAGTTTAACTGTGCGCAATCGGCCGTTTAAACTCAGTTTAAACTCCGTTTAAAGTTGACTGAAAAACTGCATACTGAGTTTAAACTTAGTTTAAACGACAAACAGAGTTCAACTTGCACTGAAAAACTGGCCCTTAGAATTGGAAATATCCATTGTAATTGCTTTACCTAGATAGACTCGACTAGTCACCTTCATAAAAAAACACAATTTACTATTTTCCAATGTAAGCTTTAAACTGTTCAGTAATAGCAATATGACGAATATTAAAAGCACTTGAAGTTTTAAAACAACTAACGTAAAAAAATTAATGCCCGAGCCACTATTTTAGAGGATCTAGTACACCAGTGATATTTCAATTGTTTTATTATACAAAATCGGAGAGTTTTATTATACCAAAGTGGAGAGTAGGTATCACTCTTTGCGAAAAAATGCTTTAAAATGGCCTTTCAGTTTTTTTTGTTTCCTAATTTACCTACCCTTTTGTTTTTAATTGTAGCAATATTTTAACAAAGGTGTTCATGCCTATGCACATACATTTGTATGTATTTTCCTAAAACAATCGCATGCGATTTTGTATGGTTGCCTATAATCTCACCAACCTTACTTACGAATTCTACTCGATACGGCAACACCCGGCGAACGGCTGATTATTTGACATTTAAACATATGGTGCAGTTAACAATTAAAAAAATGCATTCAACAAAACGCGTTTTGTAATTTGGTAATCTTATGTGTTAAATTGTTCACCGTTTTTAAGTATTTAATGAAATTAAATCGAAAAAATTTGCAATTATGAAGTGTTACTACGAAGAGTTGGGAGTGCCGCGCGATGCCTCTGACGCTGATATAAAAACAGCTTACCGCAAAATGGCCTTACGTTGGCATCCTGACAAAAATCTTGACGCACTCGATGAGGCAAAAGAACGATTTCAACTTCTACAGCAAGCATACGAAGTGCTATCTGACCCACAGGAACGGGCCTGGTATGATAATCATCGCGATCAAATATTGCGTGGCAAAAACTCCGAATATACAGAAAATTGTCTCGATGTGTTTGAGTATTTCACTTCATCCTGTTTCCGTGGATATGAGGATGACGACAAAGGATTTTATGCTGTTTACGGAGAAGTGTTTAAAAAGATCGCAGCCGAGGATTCTGAATTTATGGATGATGAAGATGAAGTAGATGATATACCGACGTTCGGTGATTCAAAGAGCAGCTATGAAGAAGTAGTGGCACCATTCTACGCCTATTGGCAAGCATATTGGACGAAGAAAACATATGCTTGGCTATGTCCCTACAACATAAATGAGATAAGAGATCGGCGAGTGCTGCGTGAGGTTGAAAAAGAGATGAAAAAAATTGCACAGAAAGCGCGTAAAGAACGAAATGAAGAAGTAAGTAGGGCATAAACATACATTCACCCCTATGCTGGAATCCGTCGTACGTTCGATTACGCTACGAATAGTAAAATCGGTATGCTCAAATCCGCTTTTCGTAATCGTAAATTCGAAATTCGTAGACTGTTTTCGCAATTCGTAATATCGGTATGCCAGAATCCGTCGGAGCTGTCAATTGCGGAATTTTTGTACGAACAGCCACTGGTGTCGGAGCGAAATAAACTTTAGAAAAATAAACGTTTATAAACCCAAAAATAAGCAAATATGCATGTATGTATGTAGATACATGTGTACATTTGTATTTATGTACATACATATGTAATATAAACTATGCAAGAAAAACTAGAATTATTA
This sequence comes from Philophylla caesio, assembly GCA_963971545.1. Classification (NCBI taxonomy): domain Eukaryota; kingdom Metazoa; phylum Arthropoda; class Insecta; order Diptera; family Tephritidae; genus Philophylla; species Philophylla caesio. Next base: position 92,636,569 of record OZ020606.1, on the reverse strand, counting down.
CGTGTGTATATATGTACATACATATTTGCGAAGATCACAAACAAATCGTACGCAGTATGTTTCTTGTATGAATGCTTCTTTGTTGAGGCGAAAACTTGTCACAAATCTTTAAACCATTAAACTTTAATATATCTGAGCATTAAATTCGACAATATTACACACTTCATAATTTAAGAAATTTGTATTTAGATCATCTCTTAAGAATGTACATACATACATTCGATGCATATTTATGCAATTCTGCCTTTAATTAACGAAAACTTATCAAATGGCTTATAAATGTTGATATTAAACTTCATTCTTTACTTGCAATAATATCGGTACGTGTATATTTCTGCCAATATGCCTAATTACGAACTTCGAAATTCCTGTTTTTGGTTGGCAACGCGGTTGATAGTTACGATCGGATTTCAGCATACCAAATTTCGAACTTTCGGAACGGAGCTACGAATTCGTAACTACGAACATTCGGATTACAGCATAGGGGTGATTGTATTTATAGGAATATTTAAATCATACGCCCTTTTAAATTTTTGAACTTTTCAGGTGCGAAATTTGGTATCCTTTGTGCGTAGGCGAGATAAACGAGTGCAAGCGTATAGAAAAGTGCTGGAAGAGCGTACTGCCCTTAACCGAAAAAAGCAAGAGCAAAATCGTTTGGAACAAATACGTAAACGGCAGCGTGAGCTTGAAGAAATGCGGCAAACGCATAAGCAAAATAATCAACATTTGAAAGATGATTATGAAGAACAGTTGAAGCAACTTGCACAGGATTATAGCGACAGTAGTGCCGAGGAAGACAATGAGACAGACGATGAAGAAGAAGAAGAAGACGAAAATGAAGTTTTGGAATCTGCAGAAGAAAACCTATATGTCGATGATCTCTACTGTGTGGCTTGTAATAAAGCTTTCAAAAATGAGGGTGCGTATGCAAATCACGAGACCAGCAAAAAACACCGAGAAGCTTTGGCGCGAATAAAAATCGAAATGCAAGCAGAAGAGGAAGAGTTTCAAGGCAATAGTAATGATGAGGAAGAGGGAAGTGATATATTACTGGATAATGAAGCAGGGGAATTTGAGAGTGATAACCCGTCGCAAGAGAAATCTGCGGAAATTGATGAAACCATAAATAAAGCTCCAATGCCCGATAAAGATATTGCAAGTGCAGATGAAGAACTGCCTACCAGAAGGACGGCAAAAAAGAATAAAAAGACGAGAAAAAATGCCAAACTCAATAAATCACAGCCACTTAACGCAGAAGAAGACAACGAAGAATCCGTTGCGACTCACTTTCTAACGCATGCAAAAATAGAAGACAGTGATGAGGAAGATTGGAATAGCAGTGCCAAAAAATTAGCGCGAAAAAATAAAAACAAAAAACAAGGAAAAAGGACTGCAGCTGAAGAAGAAAAGGCTAACTCTCTAAAACAAAAAGACTTGGTAGCAGAAAAAAGGGATCAAAATGAGGCAAAAGAGCAAACTGTGGTTAACTCTGTAAAACAAAAAGTTCTAGTAACTGAAGAAATAGAACAAAATGAGCCGAAAGAGCAAACCGAGGTTAACGATGACAGCGCAACAAGTGACATAGATATTCTCATAAAAAAACATCAACCCAAGCCAAAGAAAACAGTTTTAGAGGAATCTAATAAAACCTCACACCTTTGCGTCACTTGCAAAGCGAACTTTCCATCTAAAAATAAACTATTCGCTCATCTAAAGATCACAAATCATGGCGTCTATATACCGAAAGCGAAAGTCGAAGTGAATTTCACATCCGATGGTAAAAGTAAGAAGGGTAAAGGCAAAAAAAAGTAAATTCAACAAGCAGATGGTCAATTCCATCTTCCGTTGATTTGAGTGCGAGGTCAATGATTGCAAAAAAGAAAGTAATTTTTTCTTATTTCAAAATCTATTTTCATTCGATTTCAGTTCTCGTAAAAATAACCTAGTTATATTAAAGTGATGTCGGCTCAATTACTTGGCTAATTCTTTGAAAACTTTGTATTTGACTCTATTAATACTTTACTGTTTTGACCACTCACTCGTACGTACTAGGTACGTACATGCCTGTGAAATTAAACAAGTTTTCCTTTCAACCAATAATTTGAGACTATACGCTTGAGATTATTGCCTTTCCTTGTTTTTACTTTTTATAATTTCGTGTTTGGCTTAATTTTTTGTGACCTGCTTATCACAATTCGAAGTCGATTTTATACGGTGCTCTAAATATAGACGCTTGTGCTTTTATGAATTTTAAAACTCTCGTAGTATATTGTAAATTAAAAGAAATTAATATAACGAATTCATTGAATAATTTATTAATTTAAAATATAGAATTAGATTCTCTGAAAAATGAAAAATTGCATTGTACATATTTCTATTTAAGATTCGATTTAATATGAGCACACCTTTAGTCAAACAAATATGATAGATATTTACTACCAAGTAAGTTGGATTTCGAAATGGCGTGCGTTAAAACTCTTAACAACATTTTAGCCATTCCCAGAGACTCTTAAAATTGTAGAGTCTACGCCGGCCAGTTTAACCTAGGCATCTCTCTCTTATTTTCATTCTCAATGTCTTATTTTGAAGAGTTTATAAAAGGGCGTTTTGCTATCTTGTTAACGGTGTGATGATGTGATTCAAACTCAATAATCACCCCAGCGCTCAGGTAGGACACATTTGCATTGCCCCATTAGTGTAGACATGCGGCAGATGTTGAAGCTTTGCAAGGGACTGCTTCAAAGTAGCCATTTTAAAATCCTAGGGCTACATTCCCATTTTTAAATCTACCGTGTCGTCACGCAGCTTTCAAATCATACAAATTTAAATTAGCGACACGGTTAAGTAATATTTCGAACTGTCACCTTATCCACTAAAATTTTTACTACGATTATCAAAAATATCTACTAAGTAAACTTAACAATACATTTGCTTGCTTGCATTTTTAATAACTCATATTTTATTAATTATCTTAAAATTCTCCAATTTTATAAGAACAAATGAATATTAAGTATTATTTATTAAAAAAAAAAAAATATTGGCCAAATTTGATCGAAATCCAAGAGTAGCGATTAATTTTTTTTTATGACCGTTACGGCCTCTGCACAAACATCGCAGAATAAATATATTAAGTAAAACTATGTCTGCTGAAGTATATGCCATAAATGAATAAAAAGACTGGTTTAGTTTAGATTTTTTCAAAATTATAATTTCAAATACTGGTTTATGATTTATATTTTTATTCGATTTTTGAAAACTTTTGCAGTTACTATATAATTATTATAATTTGTATAATACTTGTACCTGCAAATATACTGTAGATAATACATACGAGTGTATATACACACTTGAGTTTGTGTAAATAATAATACTTAACTATAAAACAAACAAAAAATTAAATCCGTGCGTCGGTTGGACGGGGATGAAGGGTAAAAACCGTTGGGATTAATTAAAAAACACTAAAATTAAAGAAACTTAAAACATAAAAAAAAATGTACTTGGAAGCAATTTACAACAGTAAGAATTTACATAGCTTAAACAATGAATTCGAAGTACTGCAGCTTTCGCGTCTGGTAGGCGAATTCGTTAGATTCCACAGTAAAGAACTGACAATCATGGGATGCACACCAATCGATTACCCTCCTCGACGCGACGCTTGACGCGCGTGCGCATATTCGAAGATTCCGCCTTCAGACTGATGCCAGCGCAAATGAAACATAGCACCGCTGCAGCTACGGCACAGTAAAAGGAAGTGCCTGAAAGATTTTAAGGAGGTTATTACTAAAAATATTTAAGTATATTAATGTTTATAATTAATACACACTAATGTATTTACATATGTAGATATGCTTACCAATAGTGCAACCCGCTGGATAAAATGGCTCGACATCAGAGCCACACAACGCTTGCACTCTGCGCGCACCCCAACCTAGTGGATGTAGAAAAAGCGCCAACATAATGCTGATAGCTGCAAAATGACAATAACACACACAAATTTTCAGCAATTTCATTGCCCGAAATTCGCCAAGCACGATTCCTGCAATTAAATGAATGACTCACCAGACACAACTTGCGCACAGCCAGTCATATTGTGTATGCTTTTGCCGAACGCCGCTTGTCGGCAGCAAGTGACGAGCGTTAACGCCACCGTAATCGAGTGCACCGCGAAGCCCAGTGACATAAAGAACATAGTGGCCTTCCAGGCAGCGGGATAAACACTGTTGTCAGTCGCAAAGCCGTCCAAGTCGAAGGGACCACAATGAAAGCCATAGCTGTGCATCACCGTGCAGCGAGTGTAAATGCCCACGGAGGGATAACGCACCATTGGCACAACCGCCACGACCTGTGTATCATTCCGATCCGTTTGCGCACTCGATTGTAAAGAGGCGCCGGGGCCGACACTGACAAGCGTTGGATTTGGTCCGATTAGCCATTTGGGTGTGACTATCGCAGAGGCGATCAACATGTCGGCAATCAAGCTCAATATGAACCAGATTAGACTGCCACCGGTGATAATGATATAACACATACTCGTTTGATTCGACTTCTTTTGCTGCGGGAAATTCATACATATATTCGCTCTTTAGCTGATCCTACCCGATGCGCAGTTCCTCGCTACTGACCGTGCTCAATGCATTTGGACGCTAGGGTAGAGTAGCATGAAAAGAAAATTAAAAGAAATACGATAAACGAAAATCAATTATTTTTACAAAGAACTAAATAAAAAGATTGAGTTGAGTATTTGTGTGCTTTTAAGATTTTTTTTTTTTTGGTCATATTCAGCAGCACTTCGGTACCCGCTTTCTTACCCACAACGCGTGACCCATATACGGGTATGTACATGCATATATATGTATGAATGTACGTATGTATGTATGTATTGTTGAGTAAACAAATTGAATGCAGCATGAGCAAAACATACGAAATTCTCATTAAACAACTTAAAAAACAACAACAATTCAACACTACCGAATCCCGAAGAGAAAATCTGCCCATGGTTGATCACCCAAAATGACGTCATCGTATGCTCATGTTGCGTTGGCTGCGTTCTGACTTACCGCACAATATGAGCAAATATTTCGTTATGATATGCAAAAGCTTGATTCAAAAGAATGATCTAAAAAAGATTACGCAATCATAACGACTTTCTCGCGTTGTAATGTCACTATTGACCCTTGGTAAGCACAGCTTTCTTACTAGCATTGTGACAACCTTTACGATTTGGTTCGCCCCGAAGGCCAATGGGCTGGGCACTTTTTCATTAATATCAGAAGCCGTTACACGCCTAACTGAGCCTTGCAAAACCTAGTTAGCATACAATTTCCGCTCGCTTACATTAGTATTCAATTTCAAATTTGTTCGATTACATTTAATAACACGGTTATATACAAATGTAGATACATGTCTACTAAGGTGGGCCAAAAATGTCAAAAAAAAATCTTACATTCGTAATTTTAGTGATCTGAACTGAACTCATCGTAAATAACGCATTAAGTTAAGTATAGTTGTGTTATGTTAAGTTGTAAGAAGTTGAATTATTTTATATTTATGTGATATGCTATAGTGATGTTATGTGATAAGCGAAACAAAATGTGACTTGATATGGTTATATCAAGTGATGTGATGTGTTTGATGTAATGATGCGATGCGATGTGATGTGATATGATTTCATATTGATTCAAGTGGATTGATTTAACTCACCTCAGCTGACCACACATCACCTCAACTCATTACTCTTACCCCCGAATTCAGTAACTTGGTATCATCTCATCTTTTCCTCGCATTCACGTTTTTTTCTTTGACTTTTATTTTAATTTTTTGTGACCTGCTCATCACCAGGTCACTATTTAGAGACTTTAGTTTGAGACTAGAGGCTATATTTTGTAACTAATGAAGGCCAACTGGTCTAAAATTGTGGCTTTTGTCTCTATTAGAGACTGCGACTGCTTACTGAATTCGGCTATTAAACTCACTGAACCTAAATCCACTTATACTAACCTTCACATCCGCACTCAATTGTATTCCCTTTCCTTCTTCACCTTACCTCAGCCTAACTCACTTCTCTTAAGTTCGCCTTTATTCAACACATCTCACCTTATTACCTCAAACGAATCAAGAGATGTTTTCTGGTTAGGTTAATACATTAAAATTCCGACTTTGTCGACCACCCTAGTGTATGTATATATACCGCGCCCGCACCTTACTTGATCGTAACTAGTGGACACACCCGTGTTTTTTTTACTATTTTTGACTACCAATTCATACCACATACTTACATATGTAAGTAGATACATATGTATGCATAGCGAACCTAATTACAAAAACCACATCACCTATCCAGCTGCAACAATAGGCTAAAAAAAAATTTCGTATGCACTGTGACTCGTCACAGCGTCGGAAGCACAATGACCCGTAAATTATTTCAAATTAGTGTAAAGTACAAGTTTATATGAAAATGAAGCACATCGAGTGCGAGCAGACGTGACGCCAAGCGCAGGCGGGTGGTAAGGAGTAATGACTCGAAACAAAGCGTACACAGCTTTGTGGTTGATGATGCGCCTACATACATATTCGAATTAATTAAAAAAGCTTTTGACGCGTCGGGAGCGTGAAAGTAATTTGAATGTACGCAAAACTAGCATTCGATAGTGGAAGTTATTTATGGGTAACTTTTTAGCCGGTATGGCCACGATGTATTTGCCTTAAACACGCTCAAAGCGTTAACTCGACAATTAACTTTGCAATTAATTAAAACACAAAAGAAAATAGTACGCACACAAAGTTTGCTGTTAGGAGATGGTATTAAAAAATATTTCTGCCGCATACTTCCGCCCACTGAGTATTGGTATACAGTGCTCTAGGGCCTTCATATTTAACATGAGTATGTCAATGTGTATATATCATGCATGTATGTATGTATGTATGTACATATTTCTCATTTTCATTACATGCAATTTTTCCAGCTCAATATTTATTCCCTAAAGCTGAGTATACGAGTACATATAACATAAGTCATTCTAATGGAAGTTTAAGCGATAATGATTATGATAATTCCCAACGCGGAAGCTATAAACAAATTGCAACAGACATAGCTTTTGTTGTAAATAGAACATGTGCCCATCTAACAGTCAACATTGCCACGATCTCGCTTCGTGGCATCGGCTGAACTTCAATTGCAATGCACAAACAGCTTTACAGCCGATGCGCTGGCGTTAGGAATCCATGGGCAATAGGCACTCCAATTGTCGCACAGTGTTCAAGTTTTATGTACTTTTATGAAAGAACTTTTAAACAGATTCAAAACATTAAAATAAAATCAAAACGTGCAAGCGAGGAAAAATACTTGAGACTTTCAGAGACATTTGAACGTAAAAAACAACTACTGTGCAAGCCACCAAGTCCGGTTCAATAATACTAACTTTTGCATATCTCTAATGTATATGCAACTTGTAGACCCAAGTGTGCCTATACTTTACTTTCTTACTTAAGTGGATCGATAGCACGCCAGTAATTTCTATATCTCGCTAACAGGCGCCAGTTTGGAATACCAAGGGTACCAAAGTCCTTTCCCGCTTGGTCTTTCCAACGTAGATTAGGCCTCCCTTTTCCTCTGCTACCACCAGCGGGTACCGCGTCGAATAATTTGAGGGCTGGGGCATTTCCATCCATTTGAACGACATGACCTAGCCAGCGAAACCGCTAGATCTTTTTCGCTGCACTATATCTATGTCGTTATAAAGCTCGTACAGCTCATCGTTCCATCTTATGTGGTATTCGCCGTCGAAAAGACGTTAAGTCTCATAAATCTTTCGCAGAATCTTGCTCTCGAACACTCCAAGAGCCCTATCATCAGATATTTGTATAGTCAATACTTCTGCGTCATGCAATACGATTGGCATAGATAGATAGATAGAGCGTTGTTTTTGTTCGTCGAGAGAGGACTTTACTGCTCAATTGCCTACTCAATCCGAAGAAGCACTTGTTGGAAAGAGTGAACCTCCTTTGGATTTCGCAACTTTACACTTCGGCAAATCTGTTAAGTAAAGTTGCCCTTCGATGAATACATCATTCGCATGTGCCTCTCTAAGTAGAACGAGGAAATCAAGTTTTTAAAGATCTTCAATATTGAATCAACAGCTTTACATGCCACAAGGTATTTCCACTAACCACCTAATAGGTGTAGACTATCCTCTCCTGGGTTTACATTGCATACATATGTATGTATGTACTTAGATATTATTTACCTTTTATGATCTCAATCAAAGGTAATTTTAACTATAAAACTAAAGGATCTGCTTAATTGTGAATTTCTATAAATCATAGTAGAACTGACTGAAGGCGTAAAATAGTAGATAAAACTTTTACCTTAATCAGACACATTCTACCGGCGCTATCTAACACGGTTAAGTTGTATGTTTTAAAGAGTATTGTTATTTTTGCAATGCTACTCAACTTCTGCTAGACTAAGGTATAATCATCTTACTTTATAAGCACTTAGACATGAGGAGCTAGTAAGGTTAAGCATAAGTTGCTGTTGTTTTATTTTGTTTCTATTTTTATTATTTATTTTGAAAGCGCAACGGAGATCTCAAAAATGTCCAAGTGTCACTGATTTTTATTCCAAACCTTATCTAAATAAAACAATTTTATACGTGTTTAAGCATTCCGAAAACACTGGGCCTCGCAGCCACTGAAACTTGAACTTATATATGTAGATGATGTTAGAACAGTCGCGCGTCAGCCGCGTTACAATCAAACGGGTTGTATGGACTAACAAAGAGAAGCGTCCGCATAATGATTTGGCTGCTGAACTCCCCCATCGTCGCAGGCTTCTTTCAAAGCATTCAATTTGTTTAGAGTTTCGAAAAGTATTGCCGTCACCAACATAAGCTCATCATTATATGTAGTGAAGCACAAAGGCGGCAGACGCAGCAGTGGCGGCGATGATGAGATACGAGCGTGCGTCAGCTACTATCGCATCATCAACAGTGGTTTTACATGTTTCTAAAGTTGTTCCATTTGTTGCACAATAATTCGACAAGCTATGTGTTTTTTGTTAGTGGTATGTACATATGTTTGTATATTGTTATTAGTTGGCTGTTTAATGGGATGTGGCAGTGTGACAGTATGGCAGGCTGGCTCCTCATAATTGGATGATTGTGTTTTGGCAGCTTCAAGAAATAAGAGCGATGTGGAATGTTTGAGTGCATGGCGCTTGCGGCTAAGCAATGTGTTCGGCATTGAAGGGAGGCGTAACAAAGCGCAAGGCATTGTAATTGATATTGATGTTAGAGAACATTGAAGTTTTGATTTTTTTTAATTTTGTTTTGTTTTTCTCAAATAAAAATTCAAATTAAGTTGCATCTGAGTTTGTTTTGCTTTGTGGTAAGTTTGGATTTAAAATAAAAAAATAAAAAATTAAAATAAATAATGTAATGATTAAAATACTTCATTTCGTATTCACTGAGAGCAATTTATGCCTTGCACTCGTATATCAAAGCCTAGTCGAGACCGTCAAACTCCAATAGAATTACCATATGCAGTCTGTGATTGCATTAACTGTAGTTAACTACTTATAAGAAATATTTAACAAAGTATGGTGGATTTCGAATGTGTGCATGCGGAGGATGCGGTGTGGAGTATACTATAGAGTTTGAGTTAGAGTCTATGTTGCCTACGAGTATAATATTTCTTTTTTGGGGTGCGGCCACTGTCATTACCGCACACTTACTGGCAACCAACACAAGCAAATAAACTAAGTAAACTGAACGGAAAGACAGTCAAACAGGGAACAATGAATTAATTGCATAGATAGGAATGAATGTGTGCAGAGCAGGTAAACAGAGGGAGGAACTGTGGAGGTCATTATTACTTAGCAAAATGATTATTATAATAAATAAAACAACAACAACAAAAACACACAAACTAAAGTCAATAAAATACCGCCGCAGTATAGCGACAAAAATGTTGGAAGAATAAAGGAAACATACTTATAAAAATAATTGAAATTAAAAATAAGAAAACACTAAGCACGTAGCAAAACTATGATTTATATATCAAAAATGCATTTCAATTTGGGCAATGAAACATATACATACATATCTACATACACACAGAGAAAATCAAAGTGTCGCGCTAAAGCTTTAAGCCATTAATATTGTATGTACATATATACTTAATATATAGACACATGTGAAGGTAGATAAAGAGGCACTAAGATTTCGCTATTAGCCTTTGAAGAGTAGATATTTTGAGCAATAAGTTTTGATTCGCTGACTCAGGAAATATCGGTTATTTGGTTTTCGAATAAATCGTTAAAAAAAATCGCATCGAAAAAATTGCACAGATCTGTGAAGGCCATTAAGGGCTCAAATGTAAGAGATTTTCAATGAAGTCACTCCTCAAAAGATCTCTGAAAAGTCATTTACTAGCTCGATGAAAGTTGTGGAACTTTTAATTTATTTGATATTGCAAATATAAGGTCTTTAAAGGCGGGGATTAAAAGCTGAAATTTTAAACGGTTTTTAATTTACTTTTGAAACTTATCTTTGGGATTCAGGTATCAGAAATCGGAGCGGTCGAGAAGGTGACTTTTGTATTTCCAATTTCTTAATCATCATTTTACACTCCGATAATTTTTGTATATTGAAATACAGTCGATCTTATTTTAACGCGATTCTCTTTAACGCGGATTTTTTACGAAGCTTTCTACAATCTTCCATTATGTTGACTTTTTTATAAGGTTTTTCTTTTTTTTTTTCTTTCATTCTGATTTTGTCTTTTTGTTTTATTTTTAATGCGTTTTGCAATCACTATTTGAATTGCATGTCCAAGTTCCAGTTTCGTCAAGATTACTTCCAGCTGCTGACCTTGAAAATCATTTCATAGATCATGATGAACGTTTAGCAAATGGGCTATGAGTGCTACCGGGATTCAAATAATGACGAAACTTGGTTATTTTAAAGCTGATTTTTTTCGCGTATTTTTCGCAAAATAGGAATGAAAAAAACAAATTGACGCGTTTCACCCGCGTTAAAATGAGGTCGACTGTACCTTGCAGGTTTTCAGGAGTGTCATGGATGTTAATATTATAATTGATACCTAAAATATTTATTTCAACTCTTTTGGTAGTACTGGTTTAAAATTCGAATCACATATTTGTGAGGTACCACGTGGCGATGGTACCTTTTTTAAACTGCAAATATTCTCCTCTATTATATGCGTAGCAAAGGCAAAATAACGTTAGCGTTTTAACGTTTAATTAAATATTTCTGGTCAGTATGCCGAAAATTGCGCATAAAGACAGGTCGCAAGTTTATAAAGTGCAGAAAATAAAGTACCACGGCGGAGTTCTCAATAGACACAGACCATTGTCTCGGGCCAAACTCAAGTGCTTTGAGTCGTACGAGCTCCTAAGAAAAAGAAAACTTGTTATATTTGTCTTAATTTATCGATAAAAAAAAATATAAGAAAATTATATTTTAATAGAATATACACGTATAAAGAGTGAAATCAATGCGGAGTTATTATACGAGTAAGTTAATATAAATTTATAAATGAATAAATTATGTATGAATTAGAAATCAAATACATTTTACTATAATTAAAATATTAATTATTTTTTTAGCGTTGCAGTCATGGTTTCATGATGAGATTTGAAAGAAGTGGCGCAAGTGTTTTCATGCGATTTTCTCTTGGTGCAATTCCAAAATTAATAAAAACAATCGCATCTTTTGAAACTATCACACTTTTCACATTCACAAATTTCTCTGTGGATTCAAATTACATTTTTGATGCTTTTTTGGGAATTGAATCCGAATGTTTTATTGTCAGTGAGTTGTTAAGTAAATGGCAAACAGTTTTCAAATGTCTAAATCAATGTGATTTCTGAGAAAAAAGAAACTGTATTTAAATAACTCCTAATCAAAGAAGCTGACACATCTTGCCTTCTCTCTATTGCAATTTACATGTGAAATCACATTTTGTTTTGTTTTGAAATTACTATTTTAAAGTACATTTAAACTTTAGTATTTAAATTAATGGCTTATGAAGTGCAATTCGCTATTCTGATTCTGTGATGAGCCACAGTTTCTAAAGTGTTACTACTCAGCGTATATTGCTGTTTTTATTAATATTTACGTATTTTCCGTAGTTATAAGCTTCTAAAAGATTTTTTTAATATATAAATTTTCCCTTAAGAGCTTTTTTTGCAGTTCTTCGCCAATATACTCGTATATTTATATGCATAAACGTAAAAAATTTAGTCGAAAACCAAACACGTAAACACAACATAGAAATATGCACATTGTAAATATGTACGTATGTATGTATGTATATGTATGTATGCATGTGTGTACATATGTATGTTTGGAATTTCCCTTACTTCTGCTGGAGCTAACTATTTAGCAAACACACTCTCTTGCTATCAGGGAACCAACCACCCACTTTATGTGTTACAATTGCCGTCGTTTTTATTTTTGAATTTTACAGCTGTGGTTTTTAGTAAGTGCGTATTTAAATATACCCTTACATGCATATGTACATATCATATCGATAATACTTATTTATACTCTTTTAGGCTTCACGCCTTTGCAACACTAACTAGCAATAGCAGCTGATCGCGCGATTTGGAGTAAACCTTTGCTGCTCCAACTTCAAAAATAGGGTCAATCAGCCAACCAACTTCCAGAGTACAAAACAATAACTAAATCATTAAAGAGTAAGAACAAATAAAAGCAAACGAGACCAACACCAACGCGAATCTTCAAATGAACTTAGCGGCGCGACCGACGTAATCGACTCTGGCGTATAGAATGGAAGATTGAAAGAATTGTGTTGCTGCCACAACGAGCGCTACGAGAAGACTAAAGTCAACAGAAATTGCTTGTGCTTTGGTAGCGCGACGTTGTTCGCACGCAATGATGTGGCAGCAAACTTTTAGCCGACAGAACGTATGAGCATGCATACATAGATACATACATATAAACCAGCCGGCCTGCTAAACAACCACCCCGTTAACAGCGCCACCGCCCGCAGCAGCTACAACCCAACTGAATGAGCAATGCACACATGATTACATCGCGAAAGCGAAATCCAGTCATTCCCTGCGTGTGGCACCCCGACGCTAACACCCCACCGCCATCATCACCGCCGCCGATGCCACCAACGCCGCAACCACCATCGCAGCCCGCACAGACGCTAGTTTAGAGCTTCACTGCGCGATCAGCTTGCGAGTGTCGGCGCAGACTACACCAGTGGCAGGGCGTATGTGGGCAGTTAGGGGAGCATGTATGTATGCGCGTTAGTGCGAGCGTAGAATGACAACATGAATACACATATGTACGTATGAATACAAACTAGCTTGAATAGATTCCTCATGGGAGCATACACGCACTGTCACCCATCAAGATCCGATTTAAGTGCGCCACTGTTTCGACAAACTGCTCAGCTTCAGCCACTCACCCGCGCTCACCGTCAATGTTTTGCCCGGCCCACAGTGGCCGGTGTCATCCGGCTAGTAAGCAATTGAACCTGACAGGGGGGGAACTCCAACGTTGCAATTCGACGACATTGCGTTTGCCTCTTTGCATCGCTTTTTTATGTTTTAGTTTCTTTTAATACTTGATTGCCTTTAACATTTTATTTCATTTTAATTGCGAGTGTCTCCTTTGGTCCCACATCAGCACCAACAAGTCTACAATGGTTGCCTGATAATTAAATCCAGACGCGCACATTTACTTTTCCACACAATGTGGCGTTGATGTTGCAGCTTTTCTGAGAGACATCGCAACGCATAATCTTTGCGAATAATGCATGCCGACGTGCATACGAGTACATCAGAGGCGTAGTGGATACAGAAATCAAGCCACGAAAGGTTTATTGATTAGAAGTCTATGTGAACTCTTTTAAGGTTATTTAAACTTGTTTACTAGATTTGCTATCAGCTGAGGACTAGACTAACTACGAGGAGTCATACAATTTTAAAGGTTTAATTTCTCACCATGAGAAGTGTTCACATTACGTTTCCTGATAGGGTCAATCATCTTGTTTAATTGCGTTGGAGGAGCCATTGAGGGGCGCTGGGTCTCACCGAACGCAGTATATTGAGACTGTTGTATGGTTGTTGTGGTTATAAGAGATAATGCAGACGAAGTTGTCACCGAGGTAAAGTTTAAGTTCCAGTTTGACCAATATTGAGTTGAAAGACTCAGTGCGATCTAATTATCGGCCTTATCCCATTATTTTTAATCCATATTCCCATAAGGTAGTACCGGACGAGGGGGACACAAGGTGTTTCTACCAGATACGCTACATCAGCCTAAACGTAAGGCTTCCAGATCAAAGTGCACCACAACTGAGACCAATGCCTATCATTGTAACCTTTTAAAGAGATGCATGCATGCACATCTATTCGGATAGCCAGGCAGATAAAGGAATCCTGCATACATTAACTTTACTTTCAAAATGTACACTCCCGGTCTGACTTCTGTCGTTTAACAAGAACTCTCGGTAGTAATTTGTTTTGAACTACTAAGAGAAATCCATGCGATAAAGCTCATTGTGGTATACTTTTTTTTATGTCACCCTTTTTCTGCTGCCCTGGTATTGAAAGAATAATGTGTTAAAGTGATAATGGTGGCGTTAAAGTCGTCAAGCACGTCAAGAGTTCGTAAGCCATTCACAGAAACCATCCATAGTAATATCGTTCCTTAGTGGTGCCAATAAGCATTTTGTGGAAGAATACCTCTCAATACAGATTGTGGAAAAGACACATCTGCGCTCTTATACTGTCCATCGTACTTTTTAAGGGACCAAAATGTCGGCACTTGCACAAGTGAAAGGCATCAACCACCCAAAGAGAGACATCGAACATTCGAACATTCCAAGTTACTGCGTCCAGATCATAGTCCCGCAATATTTTGCTATGGTCTCGGTCGAATTCTAAACTTCCATTTGTTAATTATTTTAAGTGATGGGATTTAAATCTAGCATCGATTCGAATTCTCGCTCACAAATCCGTTATCTGCCTTTTATCCAGGAGAGAAATGGTTTGAAGTCCTTCAAAGTCTTAGGGTGCGTACAGAGTGGCCGCTTGTTGCCGAGCCAAACCGACTGACGCTTATTGCGAGAACTTGTTCATGCGAGAAACAAGTTTGAGTGTGCATAGTGGATGCGAGAATCAGCGCTGATATTTTATCTATTATTTGTGTTTTATGTATGTTTGTATGCATTTGGGTTTGTTGTTCATTCGTGTTTGTGAAATTGAAGTGAAAAGATATGGATTCGTCAGATGATGAGTATTTAGCTTCGGCTACTGTTTTAATGTATTTTATCAATAAAAAATCATTTGGAAAACATCCAATAAATGATAAACGAAGTGAATTTGGAGAATTTCATCACTTATATAGTGATTTAAGAAAATATCCAGCATATAATTTTTGATTTCACTTTTTCCAAAGAATTTTATGCCCAAAACTAGCTTTTCGCAGAATAAACAATGTTTTCGGCGCTGAAATACTCTTTGGAACTGTTTTCTCGCATTCAATCAGCTTTGCGCTCTGACCAGCTCGGCGCCCACTATGACCTGTTCGCGCTTATTTGTACTAATTTGTATAGTACCAGTTTTCTCGCATTGGTTCTCGCAATAAGCGTCAGTCGGCTCGGCTCGGCAACAAGCGGCCACTCTGTACGCACCCTTACTTATAATAATAATAATAATTCCAACGGTTTTTACCCGCCATTCCCGCCCGACCGATGTGAGGGGCGCATCCGCATGATGCACGGATTTAATTTTTTTTTTTTTTATTAAGGTTAGTTTTGTCCATTTGCAGTTTACATTTTTTTCCATCCTCAATTTTTGCTATATAAAAGGGCAAATTAAACTAGGCAAGTACTATGCAATTCCATACAGAAGGACGAGGAAGTCCAAACCCTCAAAGAACATGGCGTAACAACGCCCTTGGGTTACTTCTATTCAAGTACACTCTCTTTATACTTATATACATATGAGGTCCCCGCAAACGAAATACTTGATTATATACACAACACTCATATATGTACATATCGGTATGTATGTATTTATACAAGAATAAAACTATATACATACATACATACGAGTTCATATTTTACATATAAATGCACTTGGTATTCATTATGTGGTTGCGGCTGTGGCTGCATTTGCGTCTGCGTTCGATTCATTCATTTATTTTTTTTTCGATTTTTGTGTATTCTTTGTTTTGCTTTGAGTATTCTAGTCATTCTTCAAGGCTTTTAAGCACACATAATGTGGTTTGACGGCATTATAACTCAGAACCGCCGCCTTTTCTCATTTCAACCCCCGCCTTCACAACGGGCATAGCTTAGAGACATTTGGCTAAGAATTCAAATCGCATACGCAGATAAGCTCGTTATGGGCTTTGCTTTGCGTCGTAGTAGTAGGCAAAGATGTTCCGGCTTTTCGTATGTTGATTTTTCTTGTTCTTCTTAAGGCTTTCACACTTTCGATTACTTCAATGTTTATCTCTCCATCATTTCTATAAATTCATATGCAAATGGTTTGATTGCTCTTTTCGCTTTCATTTGATCAACTCATGTACTTCTGTATGTAAACGTTTAAGTACCTACACAACTATTTATTAAGTTTTCTTTTCTTTGTCGTAAATTTTATCGTCATGCCCTCGCTAGTCAAATAAGCTTTTTTATTTTATTAGTGGGTTCCTATTAAATTTCTGTAAATAAATATTGGGTAATATGCGCCAGTTGCTCATGCGGATGTGCAAATTACTTAGGTACACAACTAGAAATGCCATAATCACACAACATTAATGCTTTCACTATTGATGAAGACCATTTTAATCGCACGACCTGATGAGACTGTTCACATAGGCAATTGGGCGCTGTGCTCTGCGCGCATTCTCATTCCAACAGTGGTCGCAACAATTTATTTCGCAGCGCACATCTTCAGTATTACTTCACAACAGTCTCGTATCACATCTGCACAACATGTTAGCCATTATAATAACAAAAACATCTGCTATTGCAACAACTCACCCGTGTTCACCATCTACAAGGCACTTTGCTATTTTAACCGTATCGCTGCTGTGCTTCCTGCTCACCAACCTCCCATCTCCGCTATGGGCGGCTTCGGCACGCCATCCGCTGCATTCTCTACGTTCACACCATTGGCGCCCAGCACGACCGCCCTGCTCCGACTATGAGATGCTGATCATCAACACACAATACTGCGTCTCGCGTTGTCCCATCCGTTGTGTAAATGGTAGCTGCTTTGAGGACGGTGTCTGCCCCTGTGCTGACTTTTATCAGACCTCGTTTGAGCAGGAGGCTCTGGTATGCGCCGCCGATTGTTTGCCTGGTTGCAATAGCGCTGGTGGTTTTTGTGCAGCGCCCAATCTTTGTCTCTGCAGTCGCGAGGGACAGTATTTCGATGCGGTGGCTCGCCGTTGCCGGGAATACCACATTTTCAGCGATCGTTGTTTCGGGTGAGTGAGCGCTGGGCGTGCAAAGAAGCGGTAGTATAGAATATAAAGTTATTTTTTTTTCATTTTCTTTTGCGGCACATACTTATATATAAACAGACGTTGTTTGTATGGCACATGCACGGCGAACGGAGAATGCATCTGCGCGCAAGGATATGCCGTTCAGCAGACGACTTTTGGTCAGCTGTGTGCACCGGAGTGTATACAGTAAGTAAACGTTCTAAGCGAGTTTTTAAAATTCGACAGCATATCAGTAGCAACAGAGGGAAAATGCGTCCTTCATCTTCTTACCTTAGCATACCACCAAACCACAATACCATCTTACCGCTGTCTGTTGTCAAGTTTGTGCCAGGCGCAGGGCTATGCTGTTTGAGACAAATAATAGTAGTAGCAACGCCCTTTATTTATATTGGACTTTTAAGGGCATAGTAGCTTCAAATATTTGGGATTGGTCTCGCACGAATAATGGACTCTCACTGCTCGTTTAGAAGCCACTTTGTTTAAGCTGCAATGCAAGTTGATACCTGTCATCTTACCTGTAGCCAGAGAGTAAATGTAATAAATGTCGGTTCCCAGGGTTAAACGATGTTACATCCTTGGAAGAATTCGATCCGCCTTTTTTGTTTGTATGAAGTATTTAAATTTTATCTTTGTCCTTTGAAGCAGGGGTTTAGAGATCTTCGACTTCTATTCCAAAAGTCAGAAGTTACGATTGGCTTTACATCACTGACTTCGGTTCCGATAATTTTTAATTGGAGTTGTCAATAATATCGAAATGCAGCTGACGCTTTTAAATACTTTAAGGTAAAATTAGTATGCTTGTTTATTCATTTTCCCATTCAAACTATTTAGGTTTTCATTTCACGGAATTAAAGAGTGGATTTATCAATGCATTGCTGTTTACTATTCCTATATAGATTTTTGACTAATTTTTGATATAAATAACAATAATTATCGCTAACAAGTACCGCGTACCTTGTTATAACATTAATTCGCGAGCGAGAAAAGAATGCTAAAACCGTACAAGAATGGATGGAACCCATTTGTTTGGACTCCTGTCAGAGTGAAACCCTAGTTCATTAACGATTCATGGTCGGGATGACGTTTTCTGCAATTATTCACAAAGCTGAAAAAAATAATATTGAAATATCTCAAATTAAAGAAATGGCATAAATGAATAAAATATCCCTTACAATTTTTTTTATAATACATACATAACTAAAGTAATTGCAAGATGGGTACCGATAATGCTAACGATAAACCACAATGTGACTGTTCACAAAATTCATGTTGTGTTAGCTGCTGTAAAAATATCCTCTGGTAGTTACAACGAATAACTTTTTTGAAGGCATTAATTAGTGTACTGCGCCGACTCCTGCTACAATTCTATATCCGACAGTGTAATCACTTCCGTAACATCTCGACTTTAAAGATAGCAAGTCTGGCCTGGTTAAAAAAATACGAATATAAAATAGTTTTTTTTGTAGGTCCGCACTTCGGATAACCTCCGTAACTTACTGTACTAGAGAACAAAATATAGGCTATGACTGAGTTGGTCAATTATTTTATCGTCTACGATAATGGGAAAGTTATTTAAACCTAATGTATGTACTATGTTATTTATTGGGATAATCTGATCGAAAAATACATATAAAATTCTTTATTTTGAGACAATTTAGAATTAAGTTACTTAATATAAAAAAAAGTTTAAACATGGTTGCTCCATATCTAAACGCTAATAATATTCGAACATTTTCACTTTAAAAAAATATTTCTTTCTATTTTTAATTTTTAGAGATTGTGGTAATTACGGATTTTGTTATCTTCCGAACATGTGCGCCTGTCGAAAGAAAGACTACCATTACGAATACGATGGCAAGTGTCATGAAGACTATATACATCTAGAACAATAACATTAAAAATTAAAATTAGTATTTCTAACTGAATTGAATGCATAAATTATTCAAATATAGGTATGTATTTTTAAATATTATCTCTTAATTATTATACATTAAAAATTTTTTAATAACAAACACACCAAAATTGATAAAATGGAAACAAAAAACACACACAAACTTAACTTAACTTATTAAAGAAAGATTCCGTAACGGCAGAAGAATGCACAAGGTATCCCAACGAGAAGCTTTGCTTTTTTTATTATAAATCTTCTAGTGCATATACATTTTTTATATAATTGCTTAATTTTTATAAGTGAAATTTTGGGAGATTTTTTTTGCACCGTGCAATCATAACAGGTTTACTGAGAAAATCGCACAGTTCGGACTCTATCGCCTATAGCTTCCATATTTTACGGAGGACTAAAACAATTTCCTTAAATATTAAATATATAATCAGTTTGGGCTGCTTTGTGAATAGGACTTTGGTATGGAAATATAATTTTGAGTAGCATTTCAAGCCTATCCATCATGAATAAATTTGCAAGTTAGTAAAATACAATATTTACATAAAGAAAGAAAAGACACAATAAGCTGTTGTTTAGAACACGCAGTACAAGTACGCATAAATATTACTGATATACTCGTGATAAGTTTATGTATACAGTCAACCGAACGTCAAATATGTGCAAGAGAATTGACTCTTTAATTTTCGAAAAAATCTTCTGACTAATAAATAACTATTACGTGGAAAAAGATTTGTTAATTGAATGTAACAATATATTTTAATTCAAATACTCCTTAAAAAAAAGTTTTGCCTAAAAACACTGCTTTCAGGAACTCCATTCGTAAACAATAAATGCCAAACACTTTCTTCTCTGTTATAGAGTTTAATACCGTAACAAGTAAGGAAAACAAAATTCGGGCGAAACCGCATTTTATATACCCTCGCGATGTATTTTTGTATGGGCAGAGCCACGGTCATATTTCAAAATATCTTAAGAACCCAGTTTATTTGTTTCAAACTATCTACTTACAGAAATATTAAATTTTACCCAACGAAGTTTTTTTTGCATTTTTGAAAAACTTCCGCTGTATGAAAGGTGGGCGTATTTATGGTCCGATTTCAAACATTTTTTACGATAATAATAATTATAATAATAGCGATAATAATAATAATAATAATAGTAGGCGAAATGATGGGCCTTAAAATTCAACAAAACATTTCAATTAAACCACTGATACTGGCGACTAGAAATTCGATAATGCCAACGAAAGGTCTATACATTTTTTTTTTTTTTATATTCTATTAATAAATAGTTTTGTTTGGATGATAGTATTCTAATGATGATTAGTATATTAAAAACAAATAATAAAACAACATTCTTAAAAAATTTAGACTGAAAGGCAGCTAAGCGGAAATGTACAGAAATGCACAATCTAAGACTAAGCAAAAATCTAAAAAAATTGTTTGTAAGTAGCGCGCTGCATATGCTGCAAAGAGTATTTAATAAAAGTAACTATTAATTTAAAAACACGTGTTTTTATATATTCGTTCGTAAATACATATTTACATACATAAATGCATAAGTATGTAAGTATGTACACATTAGGGGTTTAAATAAAGAGAGAGAAAATTGTGGAAACCAGTATTTATAAAAATTAGACATTTATGCTATATCCAGTGCATAAAAACATAAAACGCTCCAGAAAGTGGTTTTAATATGGACTACGTGACTAACACTCGCCGTTGTCGTACTTACTAACACGAGTCTCACATTTTTTAAAGCAATTCAAAGAAAAATACAGAACACGCTCTCACACGCGCCGGCTTCTTATTCGATAAGCATTGAAATTGAACACCGGTAATAGTCGACCGTCGGAAGCGCTACAAAAAATATATACATATCTGCATATATGAATACACGTAAACGAATAGATGGATCGCAGATTGTAAGGTTATATTTAGATTTTAACGATAATTTTCATTGAAAACAACCGGGCTGAGAAGAAAAACTTTACCAGATTCTTTGCGAAGCTACTCATAAAAAATAAAGACACGTCCTTCTTACTTGGTCTTTCCATTGTATTCGTGGGCACTTTTGCCTCCGTTGCCGACGCATGGGCGCAAAGTCGACAGATTCCACGCGAACGGGGAGACCTTAAAGCTTTCTCTGCACCATATAAGAGGGCGGGCATGATTAGGTATTCGTTGTGCAAGATTTTTGTTCATCGAGATAAAACTCTGCTTTTCAATTGCCCAAAGTAGTACTAGTTGGTAAGAGATATTATTTGTTTGATCTCCTAGATGGTATTATTGGTGATGTGTCCGATAGATCCTAGTTGTGCAAAGTCCTGTCCTCCTGTTTTTCATAGTCGTAACTGCCAATATTGACGTAAGCCCTAATACGCGAGGAGTTTTTGCTTTGTTTCGTTCTCATTCACAGTTAGACAAACATCTTTTGCTCGCCCCCTCTTCCAGACTAGAAAATGCTATCTTGACAGCCAGTATGAATTTCGGTAAAACTGTAAATTGGATTATGTTTACGAATAAAAATTTACACATAAGATGTCAGTACTCCGAAACCTGATATTTTTAAATTCTAGTTAAATACCGTAAACTAATGAGTACGAAATAAAAACTGTACACTATGAAATCGTTGTGGCCCATTGTCAGTTGTACAAACTTGCCATTACCTTGGAAGAGCGCGCAGTGAAGTGAGTCTTATTTCTAGACAAATAAAAACATAGACTTGTTATTTTAAGTTGACCGACTAGGTAAATTATCGCAGGTCCCTTTGATTTTTCGCCAAAATATTGACCAATCTTCGAAAACTATCCCGAATTTTCGCCAAATTTTACTGTTCTCATTTAATATTTGATGCAATAAGACGAAATTCATATGTACATATGTACTATATCCAAAATCTGTAGTTGCCGATTGTAGCTCACTCAATTGGGAGACATTCATAACCGCTAATAGCCGGTTCGCTCACATTGAGTGTGCCCAGTATTTCTTGCGGATGTTATCAAAAAAGTGGCTGCTCTCGTTTCAACTTTCCTCTTCCGAATGCTGCTATTGCTGTTGTGTAGTTGTTTAATTTTATTACTATAACATTTATTTTATAAACAAGTTTATATATTTTCAATGTGTTATATATGTACATACATACCTACATGCAGAGGTGTGCTTTATGTGTGTATGTTTATATGTTACGCTTCTCCATCACCTTCCTAGTGATTCGACTCAACCATTACGGATGGCAGCCGGTCTGCAACGACGACTTCTCCAGGCGCTATGCACGGTTCTGAAATTCAGTTGAAGTTTTCCTCTCCGGCGACTCACATCGTTTGCTATCTCCACTGGAGCTCTTTCGGTTTTATTGTTTCAAAGTATTTCGAGTGCATGGCACTGCCGCCCAATTTCAGGCAACAGTTGAATACACAAAAAGATAATTAACACACAAAAAAAAGCTGCCTGAACTGAAAGTCCATTTACAGAATATTGTATTTTTAAATATTTATCGTTTGGATAATACAGCGCAACAGTTAAGGGTTAATAGCCAGACCGACGGTGGCATTTTTTCTTCTTTGTTGAATTTGTATTTTTTATTGAATTTTAAAAGCTCTTCGTGTGACAAAAGCAGCAACAACAACAATGACAAATATCAGGGTAAGCGAACTGAGTGCATTTAAAAAATATGAATAAATACATTCATGTGCATACATATGTATGTATGCATGTATGTAAGATATTTGAAAAAAATTTAAGAACTATATTTAAAATATGCTGTAGTGTAGTATTTTGTCGTATTCTTCAATTATACTTATATTTTCGTCAATAAAAAGGTATATAGTTAAAAAAAAAATTAAATTTTCTTAAAAAATTACGCTGAAAATTTTGTTGTTGGATGATAACTTGTAACACTACAGCCTATTTTGGTGTCACACTTTTCGTGCTGACATCGTCGAAGGGACGTGCCTCCTGCATTTTAGACACATCAGTGCTCGCACACACACACATAAACACAGAGGCACAAATCACCATTTTCTCTACACCTACATATGTATGTATGTCTGTATGTACATACATATACATATGTGTACCTATATACTAAGGCCATAAGTGTGGGGATTTTACATTGTAAATATAGTCAGTGTTTATGTGCGAGTATTTAAGTTTAGGTTCTTATCAGTGTAATAATTTCTTGCTATCGTGGACAGACAAAACCGCATAACGCCCGGTGTAGTGTTATGAAATTGCCCGTGAAAAAGACGCCTGAAAAGATAATAGTTGTGTATTTACCCAGCCAGCATATTAAATATTTTTCGCCGATTTTAACATGCCAAATCGTTTGCGAACCTTCTCTTATTCTTCAAGCCAAAAAAATAGTATTTTTTTGCATAACAACAGATTCACCCGACAGTTGTTGACGTGTGTAAGAATGGAAAACACAATCCCCAATTTCTAATTCCCCCAAAATCGCGATATTCTCCCCCAGTGTAGATATAGAGTCTTCCGCGCCTAGTGGTTCGGCAAAAAGATTTGCTCTCGAATCGCTTATTGATTACTGGTTACGCAGAAACTACTGTAGTTATTACTAAGTTTATGTATTTGTATTTTTTTTTGTGATGATTTTCTTATTTATCAGATTGAAAGCTTGGTAACTCTGAAATTTATCTCTAGTTATAAAAAAATTCTCAAAATTTCTTTCAACCTGAGTACATGCCGAGGAATAAGGTTAGGAAAAAATCGGCTATTCTCAAAATATAGTGAATGCTTAAGCCCAAGTTGGGAAAGAAGAGTATTTCAAAGGTTTGTTAATATTTTTACCTTTGCTGGGATATAATTTCAATTTTTTACATGGTAGTTAGGTAAGTGCAATATGCAGAGAAATTCACAGTTGGTTTTGACGTGTTGTAAGATGATATGCAGCTGCCCTTTATTAATGGAATGCATTACTTAACAGTTAATTGAATGTTTCCGATAACTCCAAATGATTACTAATTCATTTAAATCGACGTTCATGCCAGTTTTGAATTATTATTGATTTATATGTATGTATGTATAAGTACATATTGCATGTGAACATTTGTTTCTAAATGCATTTTGCGAGTAAATACGTTTAATTTTTTTTTATTTGTTTTTAAAAAAAGTTGTCTTTCATGTGCGAATATGTCTATGCACATCAGCGGCGTCTTAACAGGTGAACTTTTTCACAAAAAGAGCTCTGTTTTGGGCCTCCGATCTCTGGATTTTGCAACAAAAAAAAGGAACAAATATGTATATACAGTTTAATAACCTACGGCATGCGTTCTTGAGCTGCAAAAAATAAAAAGTAAAACATCCGATCCATGATACCATTGTGAGTGTTTACTATGTTATATGATCTCGCGAATCATTACATCAATGTTGTTTGCCCGATTATTCCCAATTGTTTGATGATTCGAAAACACCAAATTTATATTCACAACAATACAATTTTGGTACAATTTCGGCGATTTTACAGCAAAATTTCGTTTCAAAATTACGAAAAAGTATGATCTTGTACGAATATGCAAAGATTGATAAAAAAGTTATGTGGATGGTATTGTGAAAGTGTCAGTAAACAAATTGTAAAAAATCAGTGGTAATTCGTAGCCACTAGAAGCTTGCACTTTGTTGTTCTCAAATTTAATGAGCTACATATCGGCAGACCCCAAAAAGTTTTAAATTTTTTATTTAAAAAGTTTGAAATTTTAATGAAATATTGGTAAATATTTTCTACATTTTTTTTCATAAAATTTTAAAAATATTTTTTAATTGAAAAATAATTTTAAATAATGGGAGCCAAATAAATTGTAAAAATTTTGCAATATGTATTTGTGCTAAAAATTATGAACACAGTGTAGTTCATATGTAAGTAAATAAACTCATACATATAACTATTTTAGTATTTTGAGAAGCACGCACTTAGATCGGGTCGTTAAAAATTATTGAATGGCATAAAATTGTAGCAATTAACTTGATCAGTGGCAGACATGTATACAAGGCATTTCAAAACTATGGCTTACCCACATATTGGCGTTTTTTTTAATTATTTTTTTTTTTTTTATTTCTAATATTTCTCAATTTAAATAAATTTCCTTCTCTAAGGAATTCCATACAAATTCTCCTAAGTTGCAAACTTAATCCAAATATGAAATAATTTAACTAGTTTTAACAAAATTTCGATCTTCAAAAATTATAATTTTAAGAGTATGCAGTTTTGTAGGCCATTTAATTTTGGTATACTAATTTGCAAGTCGCAAGTGGCTTCAAACGACTATTATTTTTGACATTGCTTTTGCCAATGATGATGGAACGTAGCCAGAAGAAAATTAAATACAAATTACATGGGCTATAATACTGCATACTCAAAAAAAAAACCCCAAAAAAAAATATTGAAATTTGAAGTTTGGATGACTATCTACTATTTGAGGTTTGTTTAATTTTTGTGAACCTAGGCAATTTTGCTTACCAGCACTGTACATACTACATAAATATGCACATATGTACATATGTACATACATACTTAACTTTTTATAGCCGCATATGCATGTGCAATTCTTATCGTGCATGTCTGTGCAATCGCAACTATTGCCTTCTTTTTTATACTTTTTTTTTAATAAATATGCAATTTGTTACGTCTAATAGAACGTTTAATAGATAATTTTAGAAACTTATTTGAACTGAGTACATCCACGTGCTAACAAGGAGACCAATAGAATATGTAATAACAATACTTACGCGCATGCCACAAAAACAATTTAAATTTAATTTGCATTGAATTTGTAATATGAATGTGTTCTGATATAATCCTCCACAAATTGTTAAAGAATTTTGAAGTTTTTAAATAAAATAAAAAAACTGCATCCTCATGAAAGGAACTTATACAAATACAAAAGGCCCAAATTTCACACGTCTTTCATATTCAGATACCACAAATACTGAACTGATGTGTCTTTGCTAAATGTATTGTGTTTTCATTGTCATGTATTTCACATAAAATTAAAAAAAATTTACTTTATTACACATCCACCTAGGTATGTAAACATGCGAGAGTATAATTTATGTACATCTGTATATGTATATCTGCATAAGAAACTGTAAATTGCTTACGGGTAAAACTCTTCACTGGAAAAGGTCGCTCAGACGCTTTCACGGCACACCTTATTTCGCAGAAAATTACCAGCAATTATAATGTGGATAGAGAAGTATTTGGGCATAGCTTCATTTTTGCGAATTTGTCAATGATTCAAGAGCAGTGGTTAATTTGTACCTTTTCTTCAAGTTTTCTGTAAAAGTTTCCCAGTTCTGCAAAAAATCCATTCATTGTCTCCCCAATGGCTAGTAATACCTGCCGGTTTGCAGAGTTATTGCCATTTAAAGTATGTATTGCAGTTACTTACGAGTGCATACATACATACATACATATGTATGTGTGTACATGCATACTTACTAATATATACCTACAATTCAATTGCAATTAAACAGCAGCGGTTCATTTTGTAAATTTATTTTCCTTTAATTTATTTAAATTTTTTTTTTGCAAATTGTTGATATAACCTGTAAAATCGGTTACTTTACAGCAGTTTTTTTAAATTGCGCTATCTAACAATCGATAGTCAATTTTTTCTTCAGACAAATCGTTGTTTCGCAAAAGTCCATCTATTACTACCAATACTCTCATGCATTTAATTCAAAGCGTGGCGTTTCTGCCTCATTGGTTTTGTTTTGCTTTTGCGAAAATCGTTCGATGTAAAAATGTAGTTACAACTGGTTTTCTTGGCACAGTTTTTTGTGCGTTATTGAACCTTATACATACATACATACATATGTATGTGTATACCTGTGAATTCATGAACATATGCGCATCTTTTTTTTACGAGGAGGAAGCAGAAGAATACTTTAACCATCACTAAACCTCCTACTGTCATGTACCGATCCCCCCATAAATACATGTAAGTTAATATATATGTATGGATGTATGTACAAATATATGTACATATGTATGTATATTACAATCCTGTAACCAAAAGATTGGAGGCACGTCAAAGAATAGCCAAAAGAAGGCTTGCAAGCCAACCACGCCCACACAGCTAGTGTTGGTCTCTAGCTGTGTGGGTATGATTGGAAAGATTTGTCTTGCGTGACATTTTGATTTGACGGTTTTGTCAGTAAATAGGTGGATTTCGTAAAAATTAGGCTGAGCTTCAAGTTTTATTCAAACAAATTTGACAGAAACATTTTATTTTCCTTGATCAAAAAAGAAAAATTAGCACACGCTTTAAAAACACACCCCGCTTATATTAACTTGGGCTAAAAGAAAAAAAGAAAAAGCTTTTGAAAGACTGAAAACAAACTTAACATGTGCATACATACGTACATATGTATGTATGTACAAACATACATACATATGTACATATATAACCATACAAATATTTGTTTATAACTATGTTGATGTGTGTGGGAAGCTATTCGCTGATAATGAGTGCAATTTTTTTTTAATCGTTAACAATTTTTACTGAAGAATGCGTTGCGGGTGTTTGATAGTACGCAAGTATTTATTTACACAACTTGTTTTCTCGTTTTTTAATAAAAAGTTATAAAAAAATACACCTTATTTGACAGCATTTTGAAATAATAACGCTCTCAAGTAATTAACATACATTTGTATTTCGTTTTAAATCTTTGAATACCTTTCTCAAAAATTAGATTAGATAGCATGTATGTATTAATAATAAAAGAGCTCTTTTGCAATCTTGCTTAAACAAAATAGAGGTTTTCCAACTACCAGTGATAAACGAAAAAAAAGTTTCTATGTAGTAGAATATTACATTCATTGAGCAGGTGAAAGGAGAACGTTTGGAAATATATGTATGTATTATTTAATTATTCAATCCATAATTGCTCGAAAGATTGTTTTAAAATCATTTATTTCAGTTTTAACAACAGTGATTATAAAATAATTAATTAACGGCTTTATTTCATTTTAAATATAATTTGCCACTTTTTTCAATACCCCCAACTTTTCGCTATTATTTTGCTACGAAAAAATATGAAGTCATGCTAAATTTAAATTCCTTAACTTATAAGAAGCTCTGAAGATAATCAGTATGAAGGTTTTAACTTATATGAAGAGCATTATTCTTCAGTATTCCCAATTTTTTGATACGAGCACTAGGACGGTACTAAAACATATGCTGCTGAATGTTGAACGTTACAGAAATTATTTGATTTTTCCGCGGAAGGGCTTTTTAAGATTTATATTTAATATGTCCCGACAGATATTTACAGGTAGTTCGGCGCTAAGTTCTGAGAATTGAAATTTTACTGGTAGGTAGCAGCAGTAGAAAGTTTTAAAATATTTTGATTTTTGTTTGTTTTCATGAGCTAAAGTTTTCAAAATATTTTATCAACCACATTAAATTGTACTAAGAGCACTCTTTTCTAAACGTAAACTAAATTTGTCAATTAAAATAAAAAATTTACTCTTTTAATTCAATTATTTTTATGCGATGCTGCCTGTTTAATGTGCCTTGGTATACTCTGAAACCATCTAATTTTTTGTAAATTGAAAATTTTAGTGAATTTTTTCAGTTTATGCATAGTGTGAAACATTGGTTTTTATGTTGCTTTTTAGTTATCAAATTTTTATTCATAAAAATGTGGTCATACATAACTTCAAAAAAAAAAAATTAGTTTGAATATACATACCTACAAACGCTTAAAGCGGTGTACGGACAGTGGTTTAATTTAATAATTTACTCAATTAAGCGCTGTCTGAACACCGCATAAAGTTTGAATTACAGGTACTCGCCTGACGGTAGATGCGCTGGATTAATTGTACTTTTGCATCAACTATAATATCAAATATATTTAAAAAAAAATATTTTTACACACCATTCCCCAAACTGATAAGATGCGTCTAGCTAGCTTCATAACTGTTCGGCTTGTCATAATTAATCACATTTTTGCTATGTTTAAACATTCATATATATGTATGTATGTTTTTGCTTACATACATATGTATGTATTTACATGCACCCAGTGGATTAAGCACAGCACATCATTGTTTATACATACATACATATGTACATACATACATACATTTTACATTTTTCGTACAAACGGTGCATACCTTAATTTAAAACGAAAATTTTACCAAGTGGGTTTTTTTGTTAAAAGAGAGCTAAGTACTTTAGTAATTAGCAGCTGAGGATGTAAATTTCTTTTTACTCAACTATACTCGCATGCATATACTAAATATTTATAAATTGTAAATATTGTCACGAATCCGAATTGTTAACAAAAAATCCATATTTATTTTAAGATAAATACGCACATGCATCAGTTAATATGTGTCACGTTATTTTTATTTTTCTTTTCTTCCAGAAAGCAGCTGCCTCTCTGCAGAAACTTTTCGTTTGTGGCGCTTTGAAATATGGCCAGCCTAGCCATTCCATACTCGCTAACTCCGGCAATGGTTTTGCGAAGTTTTGGTGCCGCGCCACAACCACCGAAAAACTGCCACTTGTAATAGCAACACGCTATAATATTCCCTTCCTGCTGAACAAGCCAGGCATTGGTAACTATGTCATCGGTGAGATTTACGAAGTTGACGATAAGATGCTGAAGTCGCTGGACAATTTGGAGGACTGTCAGGAGATATTCACAAGAGAAATACAGGACATGAACATTGGCGTTGGCGAGGGGTAAGTGGAAAATGAAATGTGAAGAAAATTTAATGTTTCTTTAAAAATAATTTCCTCCTTTCGTCTACAGCACTGTTCCCTGCTGGGTGTACTTGTTGCAAAAGTACCCCGAAAAGCTACTCTCCCTGCCATATCACTCAAGTTATAAGAACAGCGCAAATCATCCATATGTCATGCGAAATCTTCGCACACACAAGCATCCACCCCAAGAAGATCTCGCCTACACTGCCGCCTAATAACAGTAGCACGCACAACCAACAACTTGTATTTAGATGTACTTACATACATACATATTAGACATTTGGCCAACTGTGTGTTTAACATTTACTTAAATACCGTGGTCTTGTATTGCATTGAAAACTTTTGCTGTTTCAACTATTTGTTTCTATAAGGGGATAAGAAGCGTGGCAGCACAATGTCGATATTAGCTGAGCTAATTTAGTTTAAAAGTAGTCATATAAAATTATTTATGTATATACTACAGACATACATACATACATCAATGAATACTTAACCGCTGATTTTTGAAATATTGCCAAAACTACATACATATGTACATGTTTTGATCGTGGATTGTATATTACGGAACAATAATTTTAAGCCACTTTTGTGAATAAATTCTTTAATAAAAAATTACTTATTTGTGTACAAACATATTTATGTACATGCATGCATGCATACATATGTATGTGCACAAAAATGTTTCGAAAATAATTAAGGGCATATTATTTAATCTTAGAGGAAAAGCCGATATTTGTAGATAATACACATCTGGCGCGAAATTTGAAATAAAATTTCAATCGCAGACGTTGGTTCCATGTTTGATACTACGTTGAGAGTCATTTGACATGAATCCCGGATATCTGATCTACACTACATCCTGTTGAGAACTGGTGTTTGATCAAATATCGCGTTCGAGGCCTTCTAACGTTGGGCTCGGCAATAGTGGGGGATGCTCGTGCTCTTCGCGATTGAACTACGGATAACTATATGTACTAGTTTTTGAGCTCCAAGACTGAAAACTTATGTATGTATACGTTTATATGTAAATATGCAAGTATGTAGTATATATAGGAGGTGGTTCTGCTTCTAACATACATACATATGTATATCACTACGGAATCAATCCCATAGGAACTGATTTCTGAACATAATTTTGTGCTCCCTAAATAGTTGCTCTTGTGATGTTTTGTTGTTGCTAATTACGTTCCCTTGTCATCACCCCAAATGATATTAGACGAAAAACAGAGTGCAATGAACTCACAAAAACCCCTCGCTCTAGCGGACATTTCCGCTTGTTTTAGTCTAGGTAAGTACATTGATGAGCACATCGATCAAATTTCCAGGTCGAACAGGATTAAAAATGGGCTTTTGCAACAACAAACCACTTGTTCGCAGGATAATAAATAGGAAACAGATTTTATGGAACTCGCCGCTTTTCCGACAGCTCAATAGAAAACGTGGTTTCCATTTGGTGTTTTGATATTTTGATAATGCATTTTTTCCTTTAATATACTTATTTAAAAATGCTTAAAAAATAAAAGTTTGTATACGTTAAGTTGTAAAGATATAAAAATTTTCAATAGCCTACAATTTCTTTTTGTGTTTATTGCGTTGCACAAAAAAGTAAGTAAAACAACATAACAAGGAAATTTTGAAAATTTAGAATTTAACGAAAATACGACACTCAACATCACCTGGTGAATACCCAAATTAACCATTTTGAATACCATTCCGAGCAGATTCCAGAAGCGTGAGTACCTTCTACCCGACTAGTGTTCGAAAAATTAAATGCCACTTTATTGCCGAACGAATATTTAAAAACAAGAGCTTTCAGTAAAATAGACAAAGGACAACCCCTTTATTCCTGATAATTTGAAAGCCTCCTCGAAGGCATTTATGTATATCAGCTCACGTCGAGCGCCTTTTGGGTATATTAAAGACATTTTTTACTTTTTTTACTTTTGAGATATGAAATCGACTCAAAACATTATCTCAACAAAAAAAATTCAATTAACATAAGTAGTTTAAAAAAAATTTCATTTTACTAGTAGAATAGACAATTTTGAACTAATACCCGAATTCTGTAACTCAGTCTCATCTCCAGCCCCAAATGGAGCTACAGATTATCAGGCCTATCATGAATTCCGTCGGAGCTATCGGAATGGATAGACTGCTTACTGAATTCAAGCATTAATATCTATTTGCCTTTTCCTCGTGTGTTTTTGCCTTTTCTCGTTTGTCAGTTACTTTTCTTACCTTTTTAGATTCTTTATTTTGCCATTTTATTGGTCTTTAAAATCCACTCGTTAGTAATAATAAAAAAAAAACGTTGCTTAAAGTCAACACGGGTCTGCTCATCTTCTTTACCAAAAGCACATACGGGTTAAGAATAAATGCTGATACACGAAACTAGGTGTGTATTGTCAAAGTCAAGCGATATTTTCCGCACGGTGAAAAGCAATCACCCCTATCGTGAGTTTCGTTTTCGCCCGAAATAATTCACTTTCCACTGTTCGCTTATCCTAAATTTCGGGCGGAAATTTTCCGCTTTCGAACATAGTTTCCCATATCGGCAACACTTATTTCGGGCGGAAATAGTCGACGGAATTAATTTAATTTAAAATTATTTTCATAATATCGCCTATTCCAGGAACAAAACAGTAAACAAAGTTCAAAGAGGAATAATATTAGGTAGAATACAGGAAAAGCCGGATATTGCAAGAGGATTTGTCAATGTAAACTTGGAAAATGTAGCTGCGTTATGAAAACAGCTAAGAATGTAGTTGCATATTTATTTAGGGGCCTAAAATGAAAAATTTGTCCGAATGGAATGGGGTAAACAATTTATATTAAAATGTGCGCAGAAATTTATTTTTTTTATGTAAAATATACTTGGACTGGCCAAAAGTGGTATGTCTTCAAGCATTATCTGACTAAAAGACGATTGCGGCAGCCTTATTTCAAAACTGTTACCTACACCTTTTTAGTATCTACTACATACCTTCAGCGAAAAATCGCAGGCACGCTTTCTAACTGGCGGAATAGCAAATTGAAGTCGTGCTGGTGGTATTGAAGAGATTAGTATAGATCTAATAAATACTTATTTATTATTTGTTTTGGATGAGCTAAAGGCCAATTTTTATTGGAAAATTTTATAAACTTTAATGCTTCAAAGATTTGGAAAATTGATAAATATTGTTAAATTACTATTGAATTTGAATTATTTGATAATTTTACACTTCAGGTATACACATTTCAGCGTTGTAATTTCCATTTTCGAATTTTCGAAATTTATTCCGGGTGAAACTCACAATAGGCGGATTCAATCCGGGTGAATGAAAAAATTTCGCGTGAATATTTTTCCGGGCGAAACTCACGATAAGGGTGAATATTTTCGCACATTATTGAGAGGCGCCAAATCTCGGATATTTCGAATATATTGGTGAGAAAAGCAATATTTTTCGCACAGTTGACAATAGGCGCCATCTCTCGGATAGCACTCATAAAAGCTAAACTAAAAAAAAGCCGTACTACAACCCTGCAAGAACATGCTGACAGAATTACCAAACACTCTCATTCATAAAATCAGCACTGACTGTCACATTGCCGGTAAAATAACTGACATGGGGCTTGCCAAAAAGAGACACTCGCGACGCGCTACGCTCACTATCGTTGCATATACGCGAGAATGAGACAACGAAGTTTTCGTGCTTTCCTGAACTGACCATCATATGTCCGGTAAAATTGTTGTCATTTATAGTTGTACAAAAGAGATAATCACCATTTAGCCGAATTTCGAATATGCGAGAAAGAAACATACAATAAATTCATAGGAGTTTTGCAAATGGCACGCGGTATTCGGAAAACTCTGACGTATAAAGTTGAGGAAACATTTTAATCGTCGTGTTTTTTATAAGAGATAAGTTTTAAATTAACAAATAGCTTTTGTAAATGCTAATTATAAATAAAATAGGATTTCTGAATTCAATATAAAATATGAACGGAGCACTCTGCAAAAGCCCTGATGGATTAACCGGAGTTTGTCAGGCTAGCTATAATTTTTGTAGGATGGCCGAAGGACGCTTATGCAGAAAGGAGTTCTGCGCCAAAATTAGTTAACGAAAAATATTTTCCACTTATTTGCCATGATTTTGGTATTAGCTTGTAGTTTATCAATAAAAATTAATTGAAGAAACAAAAAAAAAATTTGTTTAGAAAATCAAACAAAAGAAGGAGAAATCAAATGATTTAGGATAACTGAATATTTTCAGTACTGATAGTTTTATAGGAAGCACTGACCTAGTAAAAACAACGAGAGTGAACAGTACAGCTGTATGTTTGTCTATTCGGTAATATTTATGTGTTAGAGTGAAATAGAATTTCACCCGTAC
The DNA here is from genome assembly GCA_963971545.1 of Philophylla caesio. Lineage (NCBI taxonomy): Eukaryota > Metazoa > Arthropoda > Insecta > Diptera > Tephritidae > Philophylla > Philophylla caesio. Next base: position 92,602,045 of record OZ020606.1, on the reverse strand, counting down.
ACATTTGTTGACATCAGTATTTACATAGTGGCCCTAAGAAACTGATAGCAACTTTGTTCTAAGTGCTGACAAAATTTTTTCAGCCACTGACCATCAGATGTACGGTAAATTGACCGGAACTGTTCTTGTCGGGAAGTTAGTTTAATTTATTATAAATATTTTTACCCGCCATTTAGCGACTTGACACCATGTTTCTGCGGGCCAACGATATTTTTTTATCGTTATTCATGAACTCCGGGTACTCTGGAATTTTCATATATTTATTACCTACATACAATTAAAACACTTGTTATCAATTGAATCAAAGGTTTGTTAAGAAAATGAGTAATATTAGTTATGTCTTCGAAACTGTCCGGTAATCTTATTAAGGTTTTCGTCTACGGGACCTTGAAACGCGGTGAACCCAATCATCACTGGCTCACGCGTCTCGAAAATGGCCAGTCGCGTTTTGTGTGCGAGGCGCAAACTTTGCAGAAGTTTCCACTCGTGGTAGGTACGCGATACAACATTCCTTTTTTACTAAACAAACCTGGAACCGGTAACAATATATGCGGTGAAGTTTACGAAGTGGATGACAAAATGTTTGCCAATCTCGATATGCTGGAGGACTACCCAAATTACTATGATCGGGAAATACAGCAAGTAAAAACTAAGGATAATGAGTGAGAATTCTTTACAAAATCAACAATAAATATCCATTTATCAAAAATATTTCTTATTGCAGATCTGTTGATTGTTGGGTGTATTTGATCAAGGAATTTCCGGTTCAGCTCCTCGCAAAACGCCATCTTGAGTCATATCATAATACGGAAGCGCAACCATATTGCGAAAGGTCAGAAAGACTGCCTGATGTAAAAGCAAAAGATGATATGACTTTTTAAGCACTGCATGCAGAGCTAAGCGGCAATGAGTTAATCAGAAATTTACTGAATTTAACATGGATACAATTAATTCATATGTACGCACTTACGTACATGCCCGCATGCTTTTATAAATAGACACATGGCTTGTATCCGCTTGATTTCAATTTAATTATTTTGTTTTTCTAATATAATTCTTACATGTGTATATTTTCAGTTATTTGGACAGCTCCAAAGATGACATGTATGTGGAAAATGAGTTGAACTCTGTCAAAGGAGCTAATAAGCAAACAGATCCTTATTAAGATATAACTATAATTCTCAATCATGCAATAAACCACAGCTTTAAAGAAACAGCAACTTTTATTATTCTTTCATCAGTTGACTTCATTATATATTTTATTTTCTCTGCAATCCTCAATCATAAATAGTTTTTGTGAGAATCGTTTGGTTAATGTAAGTTAATCTGTTTCTACAATAATTTTAATATTTTTTCTATTGTGAAGCTGCAGTACCCGGTTATTTACGAAGAGTGATGGCGGCGTCAATTACCACGCCGTAGCTCTACAGTGTAATTAAGTATAAAAAAGCGCGAAAATAAAATGCTGACGGAAATTACAAAAAAAATCCTGTTATAGATAGCAAACGTAGAATACAGACAGACTTCTTAATTTTCTTTTATAGAAAACATAAACAAAAAATCAAAATAGAAGCAACACTTGCTCGGTAGACCCCAGCTTTCTAGCTGTCGTCCTCGTCCAGCGACTGGAAACGATTTGTCATGGAAGTGGGCGCAAGAATTGGCTCTTGGACGCGCTGCACCCGGCCACCGTGGCGAACCTCCTCAAAAGCTGGTTCGTTTTTCTTTTTTCGCTGTTCTTCAGGACGTGCGGCACTCAATGAGGGAAAGTACTCAGCATTAGTAATGTCAGGCGCTGCTCGATTGCGCGGCTTCAAACGAGGTCCCGGCGCTGCTCCCGCTTGCTAAACAAGTAATTAATAATATTTGTATTAAAATTGTTTGTCAGTTGACGTGGCAATCGTTTTCATTAAAAATTAAAACAAATGGTTTTTTAACACTTACAGCTGCTCGAAGCGCAGGTGAAATATAAAGTTTTGACGACGGTTTCTCCATCGGAATTTGAGTGACTTCTTCTGCTGGTGTAACTTTCCTCCACGGCCCATCGCCACTGCGTTTTGAGGTATTCGATTCAGCATTTACATTACCATCACTCCCCACTTCATCATCGTCAGCATCTTCTGGACTCTCATCATCATCATCGTTTAATGTTAGTTGTCCAATTTTCAGACCAGTATAATCTTTACGCTGTTCTTGCTCAAAATCGTCCCATTCTTCTTCAACTGGCTGTACTCAACAAACAAATTTACAATATTTATACACAATGTGAATATTAATTATTTGCAATCGTCACTACCAACCTGTTCCTCTACCTGCTTTACATCAGTTTCTTCTGCGGGTATATTTGTCGGTTCAGTGTTGATTACCTCCACTTTTTTTGTTTTGGCTGTTGCCTCCAAGTTCTTAACCAACTCTTCAGCAGTTAAAAATTTTGGCTTGGCCTTGGACTTTTTCTTGTCCTTTTTGGCGAAGAAATTGTCTAAATCGGCCATTGTGTCGTTTTTGTGCACTTGCAAACGCAAAAGCAGTTGCTGCCGCCGTCAACTGTGCAAAAATTTAAATGTTACAAACTTAGTTTGAGTTTTTGCAAAACAGCATGCGTAAAATGTTAGCTTACCACTTGCGACCTCACAAAAAAGGAATTTACTTTGAAGTTGACAGCTAATGAACATAACGAGAAAGTTCGAAAGCAAACCAGCGAAAGTGACGAGTACCGAGTAGGCAAAAGTGACAGCTGTCTGTAGGGTTGTTTCTTGCTATATTACAATTTGGCTAGAGTGTTGACTTTATTGCATAAGCAGCATACACACGTGCAGGCATTACTGCAGCACACATCAAATGTGAGACGCCTTTGATTCTTTAATAGGCGGAATAGCACAACAATTTTTTTGCACGGACTTTTCGCAAATGTGGCTATACGGTTTGCTATACAACACTCGTCCCCAATTAAACTTCCTTACATACGGTTTGGCAATCTAGTATCGGCAAAATGTATGGTACGGGAGTTCGAAAAATGTTGGCTTAGCAAAAGAGAGCACTGCGTCTACATTAAGGGAGCAACGTTTGATTAATAAAAGTCGTTATAAGAATTGACGTCATCTCATACCATAGGAAGTAAAATCTCACCTAAGAAACTACCTATGTATTTATAATCCTACTAAATTTTCGAACTTGTTAACATCGGACCAAATATATATGAATCGGCATTATAGGGTGATAGGTATATCTGGAATATAAGTAATGCCTTCCTCGACTCTTATCACGCTCCCGAACAAAGAAATGCGATTGGTCTAGGATGAGCCCGTGAATAGTCGCAAAAGAACATGACCTATTTAATTTTTTTTTGTTCTAGTATATCCTATGAAGGTGCAATGGGGTGCAGTGGTACTTCAGTTGCACGGCTGTACGCAATTCATACTCTAACGTCCACGTTCTTGCACCCTGGGCAACGTGAGCAACCGATGTGCGAGATACGGTAACCAACCCGTGTGGAGCCTTGGGTCACGGCTAATAGAGTGCTTTAGTGGAGCCACTCCGACATATTCGGTTTAAGGGTCCACTAAAGTCCGCAGCGTCTGTTCACTAGCAAGTACGGCTACAAGCGGGCGTCTGTCTTGGAGCAAGCGGCTCGCTATATAAACGAACTCAAAATTTTCACCTCCAGCAATGGGTTGTGCGCAGGGCTTGGAACCCGAGCGCAAACTCGGTGTCGGATTTGTGGTGGGAGAGAGACTGCGCCGTAAAGTACTGTCTTTCACTCCGGTGGACGAGCGTCTCGCCACAATTCGCATTAAGGCGAGATTCATCTCTCTGATTTGCGCCCACGCCCCGACGGAAGAGAAGGACGATCGCGTCTACGATCTCCTTGGCCGCACGTATGAGCGGTGCCCCCACCACGATATAAAAATCGTGCTTGGCGATTTCAATGCCAAGGTGGGCAAGGGGCGCATCTTTGGTTCCACAGTCGGAAAATTCACGACGAAACGTCCGATAATGGATTAAGACTGGTCGACTTCGCCGGGGCCCGAAAAATGGTAGTCTGTAGTACCAGGTTCCAGCATAAGAAGATTCACTAGGCTACGTGGCTGTCTCCAGATGGTAAAACACGAAACCAAATCGCCCACGTTATGATAGACGGAAGGCATGTTTCCAGTGTCTCAAATGTGCGCACGATCCGAGTAGCCAACATCGACTCGGATCATTTTCGTGTGGCGGCTAAGATTCGGACGCGCCTCTGTGCAGCAAAAAGCGCACGCAAATGGACACAAGGAAAGCTCGACGTCGGAAAGCTGCAATCGCAACAGACAACCACCCACTTCGCCACTTGACTTGCACTCCTGCTCTCTGAGAGCAATAATCAACAGAACGATATTTCCGAGCAGTGGAACAATATTTCTCGCTGTCTACATACCGCCGCTGAAGAATCCATCGGATTTCAACGAGCCTGAAAGAACAACTGGTATGACGAGGAATGTCGCGTCGCTAAGGAACGTAAAGACGCTGCCTACAGGGCCACACTGCGATCGGGTGCACCGCGAGCTGTGCGGGAGCGTTATAGTGAGTTGAAGAAGGAAGCAAGACGCATGTTTCGTGAGAAAAAGAGAGAGGCCGAAATGCGTGAGTGCGAAGAGCTTGATATGCTGGCCGACAGGAAAAGCGCCCGAAAATTTTTTCAAAAAGTTCGACGGCTAACAGAAGGTTTTAAGACCGGGCGAATTCCTGTAAGAATGAAAACGGCGACCTGGTGACTGATGCCCACAGCATACTTAAATTATGGAGGGAGCACTTCTCCACACTGCTTAATGGAAGCGACTGCAACCCTGGAAATGTTGAACCCGAATCCCCAATCAATGATGATGGACGCGATGTACCATTACCCGACTATGACGAAAATCGGAAAGCGATAGCACGGCTGAAGAACAACAAAGCCCCAGGGGCCGACGGGTTACCAGCTGAGTTATTTAAGAACGGCGGAGAAGAGCGGGTAAAGTGCATGCACGAGCTCATTTCTAGAATATGCTCGGACGAATGCATGCCTACTGATTGGAACTTAAGTGTGCTCTGCACAATCCACAAAAATGGTGATCCTGCAGTTTGCGCCAATTATCGCGGGATTAGTCTTCTTAACATCGCGTATAAGGTTCTGTCGAGTGTATTGTGTGAAAGACTTAAGCCCACCGTCAATTAACTGATTGGACATTATCAGTGTGGCTTTAGACCTGGTGAATCTACCATCGACCAGATATTCACAATACGCCAGATTTTGGAAAAGACCCAAGAAAGAAGTATTGACACACACCATCTTTTTGTCGACTTCAAATCCGCCTTCGACAGCACGACAAGAAGTTTCCTACATATATGTCGCAATGTCTGAATTTGGTATCCCGGCAAAACTTATACGGCTATGTAAAATGACGTCAGGATTGGGAAGGACATCGCCGAGCCGTTTGATACCAAACGAGGTTTCAGACAGGGTGACCCTCTGTCGTCCGATTTCTTTAACCTGATGCTGGAGAAGATAATTCGAGCCGCAGAACTAAATCGGTCAGGTACCGCGCAGTTAGTTCTGCCTTCTCCAAACTGGATAGAGAAGCGAAGTGAATGGGTCTGGAGGTGAACGAGGGCAAGACCAAGTATCTCCTGTCATCAAATAGACAGTCGGCACATTCACGACTGGGATCACAAATCACTGTTGAAAGTTATAACTTTACTTTGAAAAAGTAGAGGACTTCGTTTACTTAGGAACCAGCATTAATAAGTATGGCGTAGACGCATGAACGATGACAACATCGGATGAGAGGGCTCTTGGAGTGTTCGAGAGAAAGATACTTCGAAAGATTTATGGACCTTTGCGTCTTTGCGACGGCGAATACCGCTGTACGAGCTGTACAAGGACGTAGACATAGCGCCCTGAAGGTTTTTGACGCGGGTGGTAGCAGAGGAAAAGGAAGACCTTCTCTACGTTGGAAAGACCAAGTGGAAAAATACTTGGCTATACTTGGGATTTCCAATTGGCGCCAGTTAGCAAAAGATAGGGACAGCTGGCGTGCTTTATTGACCTCGGCCAAAATCGCTTAGGAGGTTGATGCGCCAATTAAGTAAGTAAGTATATCCTATAAAGAGGACTCTTTAGTGGTATTAGCAAAAGTGGGCGATGCGGTTTTGTTCAGCGTATAAAAAATGCGACACGGTTTTGCGGCAGAGAAATCAGTAACCTGCTATGAAAGCAGAGAAAAAAAGCACTAAGAGAAGTGTATTAATTTTTACTAGTCGAGACTGACCATGAATTTACGGAGCAGCAAGTTCTAAAAAAACTTAATAATATGAAGACCCGAATTAAAACAAAAACTGACAAATACCAAACGGGGAATCGAAAAATTGTTCTGAAGAGTGGCGAAAAAGGTCTCTCTGAACTGGTGGCTTCTGAGGACACTGGGGTTGTCCAAATTAAAATCTAAGTTTTAACTTTTTCCACATTAGGTACTTAAAAATATAACACTTATTATACTTTTCTACGTAATATTATTTTAGATGGTGCTCATCACCAGGTCACAATTTAGAGACTTTATTAAGACTAGAGGCTTTATCTCCGAATTCAGTAAGCAGTCTCAGTATCTAATGCCCGAATTCTCTAACTTGGTATAAACTCAAGTCTCGAAATGAGCTAGACATTATTGCATTTCCTCGCTTTCACGTTTTTTTTTCTTTTGTTTTAATTTTAATTTTTTGTGACCTGCTCATCACCAAGTCAATATTTACCCCCGAATTCAGTAAGCAGTCGCAGTCCCTAATAGAGGCAAAAGCCCCAATTTTAGACCAATTGGCAACCATTAGACTTATAATAAAGCCTCTAATCTCAAAATAAAGTCTCAAAATTGTGACCTGGTGACGAGCAGGGTCAAAGCAGAAAATAATACACTCAAATCACGAAATTACTAAAGAACAAATAGCGAATTTCGAAATCGAAATTTACTTCCTATTAGTTTCAAAATCACAGAATACTTATTTAGCATTTTTTTGCTTCTTTACTTAACGGTATCTGCGTACAAACTTGATTTGACAACGCACTAGTTGTGTTGGCCGCATTTGTACAACATTCATTTTGAATGAACAAACCTACTCACAAATACTCTTTAATCAATTGTTAAGATAGAAGACAGCAATCAGCCAGCAGCAATTTGATTTCCGTTTCATTTTTATGGAGCTAACGGGCAAAACGACCTTGACAAAAAATGTGAATCTAAGCTAAATTGAAATCAATACGAGTTTGACAAATCGCGAACGCGTGGGCTGACTGGGTCATAGTAGTATCACTATACACTTATGTTTGTGTGCATGAATGTAAGTACAGTCCAATAATGATAAATTAGAAGATTGCGACATTTCGACGTCATAGCGTACGGAATATCAGTATAAAGCGAAATGAAAATACCAACATGGCGGCGAAATCGTAAACAAACGCGCTCACACCAGTGTGCAATTGTGAACCATTTATACAGATGTTGTGTTTAATGCATGCCAACAACCAAATATGCAGTTTTTCATCAAAAACAGCGATAATTTAGGGAATATAAACAATAGATACATTAAAATATGAGAAATTGTGATACTCCGGTGTTGTTGACTCAGCTTATGTTGTATTTGTACAATTCTCAAAAAGTGGATAAGGAACAATAAATTATAAAATCCTTTTGTTTAAGCACTTTAATATCAAAATATAGTGAAAATGCAACGGTTTCATGTTGTCGTTACTACAATTTGCCACTAAACACCTCGTTTATTAAAAAACCCATAATTAATTGTTTCATTGTTTTGCACGCGAATGTGAATTTTCTGTTTCTTTTCCTTTTTGACTCGATATTCTGGTATGCTATGTCGTCACGCAGCTGTCAAGCCGAAACAAAAAAGATAACGGGACGAAAGTGTCGCAATCTTCTAATTTATCATTCTTGAGTACAGTCGATCTCCTTTTAACGCGGTTCTTTTTAACGCGGAGTTTTCTGCTATCCCCCATTTTCTCTTTTTACACGGTTTTACTTTTTTAGCGCGGATTTTTCGAACACAGATTATTCTGCAATCCCCCGTTGCTGTTTTTAACGCGGTTCGCAATTCATTCTGATTTTTTCTTTTTTTTTGTTCTTTTTAACGCGTTTTACAAGCGCCAATGATAAAAGTTTAGCGTAATTTCGTCGAGATTTTAAAAATGCTATAGAGTGTTACCGGAATTTATGGAAAGACATGCAGAATGAGGAACCTCAGCGCTTATTAACAAATTATTTGAAGAACTAAAGTATTGATTTATTCGTCGTTTAATATAACACAGTACAACAGCTAATCTGGGGGGTGAGAAATTCCAAGTCAGGGTGATGGTACTAGGTCAGTATAGTAAAACCCTCAAAGGGTTTGGCGTTCGTATTGTCAGTTTTTTTTTATGACCTTTTAAATTTTTTCCTTATCTTGATGTTTTTTCGCTTAGTTATAACATTTTGGCAAAAACGTAGTTTAACATAACTCGAGAACCACTTGTCCGATTTTGATGAAACAAATTTAGAAAAATTAAGAATTACAATTTCTATTTGTTTTTATTTGTTTTTATTCAAAAAAGTGTCATTTATCGCCTTTTTTATAAATTTTCCCCAATAACTCCAGACTTCTGGCCATAAACTACTAAAAAAATAAAGTAAACATTTTTATAATTTTTTATTTTTATTTTATTTATTTATTTTTATTTATTTTAATAAATATTGCCTAGACTTTTTCGATGGTGGTTGTTCGGGACTAGTGGCATCACATTCATCGTTATCATCAGTTTCTAAACCACACATAATGTCAATGTGTGACTCCACTGTTGGCCCTTCTGCATCTCCTGAAAATTCTTTATCATCAAGATCATCCCTGTCTTGCCACACAAGCTTACTCCACCAGCAAATTTCCGCAATTATTGCACTCGGCGACTTTTTGCCTCTATATCTGTAAGTTTTTGTTTTATTAAAATGAGTTTGCAAAAATAAAAAATCAGTATTACCTCATTTCAAATGGGCCCTGAAGACGATTGCCGGAGTGCAATCGAAATATATCGACAAAAGAAAATAAAACTTCGTGTTTTATTACTATAAAAACTTGACCTCGAGCCAGCAAAAAAACCCCTTATTTAAAATGGAAAGGTCGCCAAAATCAATGTTATTATTTAAAATAATATTAAATTTTTTTTTAGTATTTTCTCAAATTCCTGCAATGTATTTTTCTAAAACATGAAATAAGGTTATCATGTCTATAGCTGAATAAAAGTTCGTTATAATATAAACGAAAGAATTATTGTAAAGTGTTCAAGACTTCCATGACAAGCTTTTGAAAATTTGAAAAATAGTTGCGAATTCTTTACAATATTTTACACTTTGATACATGTATTCAAGTATAAATATTATTACTCATAGAAAGAACTATGGTACTGTTATTTTAATAAAAATTAACAAAAATAATTTAAGGCATTGCGAAAATAACATTATTTTATTTAAGTAGACTTTCGGATGACTTTGCTCAAGTTTGTTTATTAAATTGGGTTGATGGCTCTAAAGAAAATAATTTTTTAATTAGTCGACTCAAATGCAAACGGCTTTGACCCTGCCCTGCGTTGTTTCAAGGTATTTTTGATGCACTTTATATGCATTTAGTTTATTCAGGTTTTATTTATTGTCAATATTCGGTTAATGGAGATTAGATGTTTTAAATATGATGCGCGACGCTTGCTTATTTACCATTTGAAGCTTTTATTAATTTTTATTGCCTTTTTTGTTTACTATTTTATTTGGTTTTTTATTTTGCAAGTACTTTTTTTTATTTCATTGTCCACTGCTCTTTATTTGCAAATTTTGTACAAATATTTTATATATTTCAATTCAACAGTATCTTATATTTAGCATAGATATACAGAAAATTTATTCCAATAATACAATTTACTAAATTTATTCTTGTACAGTTGTTGATAAACATGTGCACGTCTTGATAAGCGAAATACACGCCTTTGACCGTAAATATCATACGAGCACTTGAAGTGTGAATCGAAAATATAAACACAAATATTAATATAAGTTTCCTGTAGTTAAGACTGTCCGAGAGGTACTTGTACAGCTTGAAATCGTTGCAGCCATTTAAATTGCTTAATATTTTTTCCAGATGAATTATGAAAAAAAATGTGTCAAGAGAAATACTGCCACTATTCACCAGGAATAACCGCACTTTCAGCTATTGCATGCGAGCACAATATTTGAAAAATGTTTTCGGAATATTTTTATGTACACAAAGAAGTTACAATTAGTTTTAATGCCAAATTCACAGATGTTTCAACTAACTAAAAGAACATACTTAGTGCCGTTTAAATAAAATATTCCATAAATGGATTTTTTTAAGTAGGTCAGTCAGTTTTTGTGCACTACCTCGCTCAATAATGTTTTAAACTTAAATGAATTTCACAGCAAATATATTTAGTTAATAATAAAAAATTGGAGTGTGATCCATTTTGAAAAAATTTTTAATTTGTTAAGTCATATGTATGTATGTACATATATCTGATTGTATTTACATCTGCATTTATATTCTAAATTGAAATAAATTATTCTTTATTTAACTCACAAGCACACAAACAGTTGTCGAATAACTGCTATAATTTAAACTATGCAAATTCAATTTTAACTCATTGTTTTTGCAAATGTAAAACATGTACAAAGAAAAAAGACACGTTACAGATGCTCCAGCGTGTGTTAGAGCCAAATGTAATTTTGCTTCTTTTTTCACTCTTACTAAAATTTACTCAACTTTAAATAGACAAACTTTGTCCAGCAAACAAAAACATAAGTATGTTTGCATAATTAATATGTCTTGCATTATGTATGTATTAGTATGTTTAGCAATTGAGCGTTTTCGATTTACATATATTAACTTTTTTAGTTTTTTCACCTGTATGCTTTTCAGACTCTTTTTTTTTTTGCAAAGTATAACCATTTCCGCAACTAAACTTTTAATCATATGTATGTGTGAATGAATTATTTATGAATCTTTTGTGCTTAATTTTTGGCGAAAAATTTAAAGTGAAGCTACGTTGTGCCGGCAAAAAGAAAAGGAAGATGAACGTGTGTATGAATATGAGCAAATCGAAGATAGTCAATCGGTTTGAGATCAGTTGTGCCAAATTTAAAAAAAATCAATGTTAAATTCGAATGAATTCACATTATGTAATATGGTTATGTTAATGCTTTCGCAAAATGTAGCTTGATAAATTGTTGAGGCTGAATATTTTTTTAACCAACAGAAAGTTATGTCGGTGTTCCATTAAACAATTTTAATTATAGCGACAGTTTAAAGTTCAACAAGCAACTAGACGTGTAGGGAAATTTGCAATTAGCAAAATGTGCAATAATTTCAATTGCTTTTTGTTGAAAATATTTTTACTCAAAAAATGCTTATTCAATTAGTCAATGTTGTACAAGAACATAATTAAACTTCTCTTACAAATAGCTATTAATAAAAGGATGGTATGTGGTATGTTAGTGTCAACAAGGTAAAATATTCTGAAATATGATTTTATAAATATTGTGGCTGTATTTCAAATTTACACACAATAATTTAAATTATGTTCCTCTCAAATTAAAATTTCACCTTACAACAATGTAACATGAATCTAAGACAATTATAGATGTTATTGAAAAATCAACTATTTTTCTTTTATTAGTTTCAGCTCCAGCATTTAATTATATGAGTAAATCATACCTTAATTTCAAATCAAAGCTTTCAGCTTACTATAATTATACTTAATAATAATTGCGCTTTGAAAGATAGAAAATAACCAAACAATATTATTATGTATTTTTCATATGCATAATACATTCATTAATTCATTATTTTCTTACGATATAAACCGTCATTTATAACTTAAACTTTGGTAACCCCGGAAAACTATAAATAGCACAAAATTGTATATAATTTCTGTGTAAGCAAATGTTATCGTATGTCATATTACATTGCAATTAAACTACTTATTGTTAAATATAAATATTAGAAACAACTTTGCTCGCTTGTCTGTTTGTCGGCTTCGTTAAGTATGTACATTCTGTATTTGAGTAAGTTTACACAATAAAAGACATAGTAATATTTGACGACTGAAGATACCACAAAAATACAATGGAATAGTTGCTGTGACCTTGCAGGCCCATTCTCTATGTTTGTTCTGGTATTCATGTGTAGGCAGAGTACTCATATATGTTCCGGTTTGTTTGAAAAAGATTTACATACGAGTATGTCCATGCTTTAATATTGTATATTAAGTTCTTTTCGATTTCGAAATGCAAACAAATCATTGTCTTCTTAGCCCTTTTTAAGACAATATGAAGTTGTAAAGACTTATGTAAGTACACACTCGTTTAACTACTACTCGTAGGCAGAATACTCAACAACTCGTTTACCTTCATGGCCAATTACATATCTTCTCTTTGAAGTCATGCAATTTGCTAAATATATACGATTATAAGAGAAGCACTAGGAATGAAGTAAAAATTATAGGCAAAACACCAAATGCATTTGATTGGATTTTTTTCTCGGAAATCAAATAGATTTAAAAATTTAATAAACTCAAATATAATTGAGTACCACGTGAGCTAAAAGTTGTGATTGTAAAGTTTGAATATGATACATGTAAAATTTAAAGAATTCATAAAATAAAATAAAGTTCGGAAAAGTAATATAGCACTTCTTCACATAAATTAGCAAAAATGGACATTATATTTTCTTTTCGTAAACATTTTTATTGGGCTTATAAATGAATAATAATTCACAATTTTATTGAGCTTCGAGACCAGTTTATGGAAGATTTTTATTTGGAAAAAACAACAACAATTTTTAAATGGCAGAAGTTTTAGTACTATTTCACAAAAGACCACATTTCCTTAATTAAATTATTTTTATTAAATTAATTATATTTATTCTAACACGCTACATATAGTACTGTAACTTCTACCATTTAAAAATTGTTGTTGTTTTTTTTCAAATAAAAATCTTCAATAAACTGGTCTCGAAGCTCAATAAAATTTTGAATTATTTTTCTTTTTCTTAATTTAAATTATTTTCAAATAATTATGTTCAGTGATAGGAGAAAAACGTGTGTGAAAAATTAAAAAAAAAAAATGATCGACAAAATCGACGGTGAGTAAATTTATTGAAGAAATTTTCATGAAATACGAAAATACGAAAATGAGTTTTAAAAAACTGGTCATCATTGCACGTGCAATTGACCTCCCAGAAAAAAGTGTATCGATTCTACATACAATTAAATAATGCTATTGTTTACAAGAATTAATGGTTCTTACTATTTTCCACAAAAATCTTTGAGTCGCGTTTTTTTATTGCTTCAAGGAGCATTAACTGCTGCCTCGTTAAGTTTTGAATAATCACCGTCCTTCTTTTTTTCCTATACAACAAACAATTCTTACTTTTTGCTTTGAGAAATCGTCGATGGAATTCGCCATACAATCTGCCCCCTTGCACTAGTCATTTGAAACTTGTTAATCTTCTTACTCTTTCAAGTCGCAGAGAAATGTTAGGTATAATATTTGTGGTAAAATTAGTCAAGGGACAGATCTCAAGTCCATTTCTTCTAGAGCAAATTAATTTTAATATACTCTCCCGTGCAACGAGAAACTTTAAACCACTTTTCTTGTATCTATTCAGAACTAACTTTGAGTTGAATGAACCATTTTGGGGTTTATGCCGAGACTTTAACAATCATTCCAGCACCTTTGATGTATTGGACTCACTTTTTATAATTAAAAGAACTGTTCTATGCTCTCTTAATAACAGCTAACGATCCAATTTTCTTACTTGGCATTTTTCTAACTTTGTATTCGGCTGATGAATACTTATTCTGTAGCTGAGCAGCTTGGGATCTTGACGCTTAACAAACTTTCTTATGTCACGACTCACCACCAAAGATTTGTATAATTAAAAAGCATCCGTACGTTATGCGGATTGAGCCCCTCGTGACGGTTGGGCGCGAAAGTGGGTTTCCGTTGGGTTATAATAATAAAAGCCAGATTGCAATCAAAACTGAAAGGAATTGACCGGTTGCGTTCAATATTATTGTTTCAAACTATTAAAATGCGTTTAAAAGTTAAGTTCTTATATATTTTCTTCACGCGGAAGTTTTCACAACCAATATCGAAACACTTATAAGACATATTTCTAAAATTAATTGTTTAAGCTAAATTGAGTATGTTTGAACACCAAAGACAAGGAGTCAATTTACATCTTAAGTGTCTCAGCTTATTGAACGTAGTATAACAGAAGATCCATTAGATAACAAAACATCACATAACATGCCGTTAAGTGTCGTAAAGTAACACAATACAATATAACATATGGTGAGATAACGTTATCTAAAAACAAAACATAACATGTGCTTAGGCGTAATGAATCCAGCCATTTTGAATTTATGTGTGGTGAGTTTAGATATGGTGAGCCAAAAAGAAAATGCGTTTTCTTGTACACTGTAGCGGCATCATTTTCGTCGCGTTATATCTGTAAAAGAAGTTTTACTTCAACAATAAATTTTATGATATTTTCAAATGGCAAAGTCGAGAATACTATAAAGAAAATATAAAAAATTCCGGGCAAAAAAAAAGTAATTCAATCTCTCAAATTTAAATATGTACTCAATTCCAATCTTACCCCCTGCAATAAAATCATAAATGCACTGCAGCAAAAAAAATGCTACAGCTCAACACCATACCATGTAGTATCTGAGCCTACAATCAATCATTGCCACAAGCAAACCGTGACTCCGGCGCAGAGTTAGAAGCTTCGTATGTGCAAGCTAAAATCATAATAAAACAACAAAGTGGCGAAGCAAGATTTTCAATCTCGTCATATTTTAACAATCAACAAAGTAAACAATATATGAGTAAAACAAACAGAAAACTAGGCGTACAATCGATTCAACTTAACTTGTATCTGAAAATCAAAAACCCAATGGCTAATTAGTTAACTGCCCGCTTGTAAAATAAAGCTTAGCTTCAAAACTACTACTGGCGAGGTACAGCCAATGCAACAGGACGGTGGTGTAGTGCAACTGCCCTGTAAGCGAGTTTACGAGCAGACCATTGCAGCTGAACTGGTACAGCACAATGGTTCAGCGCCTCAAATTTCGGCACTCAAGCGGAACAAATCTAAGATTTCAACATACAAAATGTATCAATATCAATTAGAAGGAGGTAGAAGTAATATGCAGACTTTTTAAAAATTTCTAAATGAACGCGATTTAATTAAGTATATTCATATTTGGATTTTCTTGTGACATCTTTTTGCGTGTGCCCAGTCGTTGCAGCTGCAGTTCAACAACATACTTTACACCTATATGTACAACTATGTATGTATGTATGTATGTAAGGGCGCCATCAATCAATGCAATTTAAACGAGCCAAATGTGGCTTTGCCAGCAACAAAAAACGCTATATCATTACAAAAACAATGAGCATACTAAGAGGGGTAATAAAATTAAATAGCCACAATTTGAACAACTCGCATTGAGACGATGAAGCCAGGCAAAATAAAAAAGCAATACAACACAGTTATTTGCGGTGCAGCAACACGCACACACACACACACACACACACACACACAGAGAGAGATACGCTCATAAGTCAGTCAGTGGTGGCGCGTAGCTGCAGCAAACCATTTGCGCTAATTTTTTGCAATGACTTGTAAACAAACTGGTTGTTTGGTTTTTTTTTTTGTCTTTTGTGTTTTATTCACGCCGCTGCTGTGGCTACGTTGTTGCTGGTTGCTGACTGCCGTTGCTCCCCAAATCCATTCATATTAGCCGGCAAGTATTGACTGAGGTTCAGTCTCCAATCGGACGTGGCGCGGTGCACAGCTTTTAGTTTGGATAAAAACGCAGAGTAGAGTGGCATTTGAAAAAATAAAAATTGTAAAAACTATACTTTGTTTTCTAAAAAAACAAAAAATTGCAATTTAGCAATAACAACAATTTTCTGAAGCTCTGAAAAGTGCACAGCTGCTGTCTGCCGATTAACCAAGCAGTGTTTAGCCAACGTGTACGTACAGAAATAAGTAAATATTGTAGCTAAAGAGCTTAACAAGTGTTTTAAATTACAGCATATTTCTAATTGTATTTACTGACAAATGTTTGTGTGTTTATTTTGAAGTGGTAAAATAGATTTACACGTGTTGGCACATTTCGTTATGTTTACGCAACAAATGTTATGCTTGAAAAGTATTACAAAAAAAAAGTTGCTGGAAGAATTGTTCGTCCATCGTATAGGTTGTCTTTTTACCTTCCATAAAAAGTGTGCAAATATAGTTAAAATAAAATTCATGGGTCTTCTGTTTTATTGCCGAAAATTGTCTGTCTGCAGTCTAACTCGATTTCACGCAGTCGTTAGATGCAAAAAACAAACGAGTTCATGTTTTTCTAAATACTTCATTGGCGTTGACACAAGCTCGTCAAAAGCAATAAATTGCACGCCCATGTGGTAAAATAGCAAAGCCCAATTGTATATCAAGTTCGCTGTTTAAGTCTTTTGTTTATACGCAATTGAGACAAAATTGCGCGGTTTCGAACAATTTTAATCCTATAATTAAAAGAAAATATATTTTTTACACACGACGGTGCAAAACTTTGAGATGCAGTTTTTTTATTATACTTTTGTACAAATATCCGCTGAAGCATGTTTTAATTATATTTTTTTAATTATAAGCGTTTAAACGAGTTGTGAGAAGCGCTAACGATTGTACGTTTCTAATCATAGCTGTTCTATAATAAACATCTTAGTATCTGAACTTTGTTCACACTTGTCTTGCTTCTTTAAATAAGCATATTTACTACAAATAAGCTGTACTTGTTATAAATTGACATTGTGGGCAATTATTAAGCTAGTTACTGGATCATACGTTCATTATTTTCAATGATCAGCTATTTACTAGCACTGTTCTAAATCGTTTGCTACCACATTTTCTCTGCACTAGATTAACCTTAATATTTGTATTGATATATTTAAATTTTAATTGCCAGTTAATAACTTGATTTCAGTTTAACATATAAAGAAATTGAAGATAATCGTTTGGTAATAAATATTCATAAAACGGCTATTGAAAAAATACATTGTTCACTTAAAAAAAGGGGCAAAATTAAGTTTTATCACAACTTCACAATCAGCTTCTTGGGCAATGCAAGGAATATAGCAGCTCAAACACATCTAGTAAATAAATAAGGCCTAAGATACTAGGAAAAGAGCACAAAAAGTAGCAGCTTGATTATTTTCAAATATCTTTTGAACTTAACTTTGATATAGAATGACCAAGATTGTAAAAATATTTCTAACGGCTCACAATATATGTACATTAATATATGTATATGGAAATTGAAAATAAATATTTCAGCATTATAAAAAAATGTCGAATGCTTGTATGAGATCCTACATAAAGCCTTCAAAAACAACCCAAGAAAAAACTGTTGTTATATATACCTCTGGCTGGCGTGGTCCTTCATTATTAGCCAATAAAAAGTAGAAGATTCTTACAACTTTAAAAGGGCACAATTTTGAATTTTTAAGATTTTTTTGATTTTACGATATTACGTCACGTTGGGAATACACAATTAGGTGATTCAAAAGGTGCCGTAAAATGTTGTAAAGTTGTAATATCATAACATAATTCAACTTGAAGTTTTTCATATTTTATTACTTTATGACACTTTAGGACACCTTGTGAATCACCTTAATATACATATAAATGAAGATAAGGATATTAACATACAACGTTCGAATTCGGAGTTTTACATTGAAGAAAAATCGAATACAGGAAATTAGATTCATTTATGATTTGCTTCACTTAGCTGTTAGATGAAATGTTTGGAGGTGAGGAAATGTGCGATGAGGTGAAAGATGAAGAGCTGTGATGATGTTAGGTCTTGTGAAAGTGAAATTAGTTAAAGTGTGGTGAATTATGGTCTTGTGAATTTTTATATGTATGGAGAGTTTAGTTATTATGAGTTAGGGAGTGATGTATTTGTTGTGGTTATTTTAGGTGTAGTAAGTTAAATTCCACTGGGTTTAGGTGTGGTGAGTTAAGGTGTGATGACTTTATAAAGTCAGGTGGTGAGCTTATGTAGGTTTAGGTATGGTGAATTAGATGTGGTAATTTTAGTGAATCGTCACACATCTACTGCTTATGTAATTAGTAGAAGTTTAAGAGTATGACCAACAGACAATTTTTATATTAGCTGAATACTAATCATACTACCAAGCTTAGTCTGGTTGGGGCAATATGTATGTTAAGAAAGTTGAACTATAAAACAGATTATAAATCTGAGGAATAAAAAAAGCACTTCGAATGAATGAAACATTTTCATTTTAATATCTCAGATAATTTTGGTTGATACTTGCTTGAATTAACTATAATAATATCTCACAAAATAGCAAACAATAAAGCTGCTTAACGAAAACATAATTTATAAATTATTATAAAAAGAATATGCGGTCAGTTAAAAAATAAATATTGTAAACGTCTTGCGGCGCTGGAAGCTACAATACTTTTTTGTTGACATAAAAAGAAATTATGGAGATCTTCTTAAGCACAAAATGTTAAATAATACTTAGGTTAGTTCAGAATTTGAATTTGACAATACTGCAAATATCTGTTGCTTAGGGCCTTAGTTATCATATTTATATCTGCCATCACAGAAATATATGTATATGGTGTTTTACTTTTTAAATCAGTCAACGCACCACTTCACCTTGTACATATTAGGTTTGTCCCAAAGTATTTTACAATGCAGTCAGATTTTTATTATTTAAAGCCAATTCAATGGAAAAATCTAATCAGCAGAATGCTTGTTCTATCTTCACCTTGCGCGGTGAAAATGTCAAAAATGGATATTTAGTTGACAAGTTCAATTTCTATTAACGTTCGTGCTGCAAAATTAGATATGTCTCTGCAAAATATTATAAAAATATAAATTGATTATTTTTATAACAAATCTTCCGCACAATATGCAAGTTTTGAATACCGCCCATCGTATATTTTTGTTTTTCTAAGTTTCTCTCGCAAAATACAAAAACTTTTTTAATTGACGAAATAAACATTTGCAGTCCCTATTCTGACATTCATTTGAAGAGAATAGAACGTGTTCAAAAACTTTTAACAAAGTTTGCTTTATGCGATTTACAGTGGCATAGTTTCCTCCCCACTTATGTTGGCAGACGTAAGTTATATAATATTATCAATGGCCGTATTAACTGTACGTGCCTTGCAAATTTACTGAAATTATATATTCCACCACGAAACCTAAGGAATAATCATTTGTTTGAAAGTGAACAGCAAATTTTCTAATTAAGGCTTTGAAAAACCTATTAAAAAAATATTGATTTTGTTGTAAATATAAATAAGTTTACATTTATTTTGTTTTTGCTATTCAATTAATTATTTAAACTAATCTTAATTAGTCTGTAAGAATAATGTACTGTAGACTGTATAAATAAATAAATAATAATAAAAAAAAATTAAATATGGGGTGTACCACTCCGAATAAATTTTCCTTCTTTAAAGTTATACTTGGTTTTGCTTTTGAAAAATCAATCAAACGTTAAATCAAAAATACAGTATTGTCGAGTTCAAAATACTTTTATTTCTTAAGTTGATTAAATAATTTAATGCTATAAAAAAATCGTGCCGTATCGAAACTAATGTGCATGTTTCAGTTGGATTTGTATTCATATTATTATAAACGAATTGAGGTAGACAGAACATAACCCAATAAACCAAATAAACAAAATGCTTTTATTGAAGACAACCGCTTAATATTACAAGTGACTTATGCGAACAAGCAGAAGCGGTAAGCAATTTTAGATAAAAATTAATAGATATGTGGCCTTGGGAAGCTCACAAGCGTATATGTACATATGTATGTGCATAAAAATACTAACTCATTAACGTCTGGGGCTACGTGAACTTCGAATCGGCTGAGGCAGTTCATATGTACATACATAGATACATACCTGCAATTAAAAAAAAAACGTTAAATCAGTGAGTCTAGTCGCGTGCATAAGTGGATTTAGTTCGACTTGTCAGACATCTTCAATTCATTTAAATAATACAAAAATAACAATAAGTAAGACAAGGTCATGTCGTGAACTTGTGACGCATTGTTGCATCATTCGGAATGTGTTATTTAAGGTCATCAGAAACTTTTAATCATTCTTTTTTACTTTGCTTTTGTTTACTTCGTTTCTTATTATAGTTATTCCGCTGTCAATTGGTTAAATTTATAAGTAAATAAATTAAATATTTAGTCAAGCTTGCCTGTCTTTTAAGTCTCCTCACCGATAAAGAATTGGAGGTTAATTTCTTTTCCTTATCCAAATTAATTGTTTCAACAATCATTTGTTTCGTTAGTGCTTAGTTCTGTATGGAAAACTTTTGTGGTAAAATAACATTAGTCGATACAGTAAAAGTAACAGCTACTGCTTTGGAGTTTGTCACATTTCGTCATCGGACTTCCTTTTTTCTTCTGTTGTCTTGACCGGCAATTGCAACCGGTGAGCGCGGATATGCATTCCTGTCCGTTAACAACTTGCTCCGATCAAATGTGTATAATTCGTCAGTAAATATTCGATAATTTTTTTCTAAAGCGACTATTTAAATTTGTTATTCGATTACTTTTCGTTAAATCAAAGCGGATATGCATTCCTTTCCCTTAACAACTTGCTCCGATCAAATGTGTATAATTAGTCAGTAAATATTCGATAAATTTTTCTAAAGCGACTATTTAAATTTGTTATTCGATTACTCTTCGTGTATGGTATTTTATATATCAGTGAGTGGGGGATAATTTTTGTTACCGTGTATATTACGCTAATGCCCATCTTCATAGTGGTAGTTAACTTCCATTCAGCAGTACTCTCTTAATTTTCATATTAATAAAACTCTATTTTCAAAATGGCCCTAAAATTAAGCAGCAATTTCTTTCGTCATATTAAATTTAAATATAAAAATGGACTTCCTTTCAAATATACAATATTAAAAAAATATATTTGAGAGATTTTTAAAATTCAAAATGTCTACTGGATGCTTGAATGCACACGATACGTTTGACCGATATTAATTCAGTACTCGATACCTGGTTTCACTGTCAACCAAATACGGCCGCCGCATACGAGTATATTCAACTTAAATGCAAAACAGCACTAAATTCTACACACTCGAAACGACAAAGGGTCTACCTTGCACAAATCACTGAAAGATTTACTATCTGATTGCGAGTAACTTGCAAAATATTGATTAAATATTTAATGATTTGTCGAAAAATGTATTCAAATATTTTATTTTGCATTTTTTCATTTATAATCGCATGCAAATGCGCAATATAAAAAAAATTTAAACCAATGTGAAACCAAATTTTAAGTTTCCAATCCTAATTAGCTTTAGGATTTTACATAAATATTAATGTCGTTTCGTATTCACATTTTTTTTTGCAAGAAACTCGCTTAAAATTATGACATACAAAACAAAAACCCCCCAAAATTAAATAGCCAATCATTGCCAAAGCAACGAAAGTTTTTGAGAGCAGTAAACACAATGCCAAAAACGAAATCTCATCTTTCCTATGTCGTTATGTAAGTAGTCATCCAATACATTCCATTTTGTTCATGCCATTAAGCATTTTTAAGTGTCTGCTTTTTTATTATGTTTCCTTTTTTTGCTGTTGCATTTAAAAAATAGACTCAAAACAAATTTACATCAATATTGGAAACATTAATTTAAAAAAAATGTATGTATGTTTATGTGTATGAATGTATGTATGTAGTTAAATTAACATTTTTTATGACTTGGAACTTTAGACCGTTAGAGCTATTTTTCATTAATTTCGTTTTTTTTCAAGTATTAACAATTTGCAAAAATAATTACTTATTTACTTTGCTTCATATGCCAAGCTTGAAATGTAAATTTAAATACAAATTCATATTTATTGCAGTGCTAAAGATATGAAAAGAAATTTGCTTTTATAATGAGAAATTTTTTTTATATTGAAATAAAAGTAGCGAAATTTCTTGCAATTTAATATTTTTGCCTTAATGCTTTGGAGCGGATAAAAAATTTACTACTTTTTAAATATTGAAATTAAAGAAAAATATATTACTTCGTTATATTCGAGTCATCGTAATCGTTGTGTTTTGTATGTGATTGTGGTTTTTTGTTCTTAAGCCGCCTAACTGCTATTCTCTCTTCGTGTTAGTCGTGGGGAAGCATTTTTGAAGATTCTCTCTTCTTCAAACGCAACATTGAAGAGTACTCCCCCCATAAATCAAGTGTGCTTTGGACATCTGTCACCAGATTTCAATCTTCGAACTAGCAGAAACCACTCCCGCCTTTAAAACCATTTGTTTTCTGCCTAATTGTGTGATAGAATTGATGTACCTAACCCCATTTCAAGATGAATTGCTTTAACGAAAGTTAATTTCAAATTAACAAATTAATACGAGTTTTGAGAAGTTGTCATGAGAGTGTCCACTTATTATAAATTTCTGCCCTATCCCTAGGTACGTCGTAGAAAAGTTACGAACATAACCCTCCACTACAAATACGAAAAATTTGCTATCGCTGATTCCGTGTGAACTCGAAAAAAGTGCTGCCAAACTCAAATGCCAAATTTAGAAGTTTCGACATTAGCTGGCACAAAGTAATCATAGAAATTTTAGCAGAATAAGTTCATTTTATAGCTCTATTTTGGATTTATGTAACAAAATGAATATCTATCCTCGGGAGTGCCAGAATAATATGTTTCAATTAAGAAAGGCGGCAAAATTCCACAATAGTTAAAATTCAGATGAAATCTTTAAGATATAATTTTAATCCTCTGGAAGCTGATGACACTTTGTTTGACAAAGTTTCGGTTGTTAAAAGAAATACATATATAATTTTACCAGTTTAAAATTACAGATTTCTTAAAAATATTCGATTAAAGAAATCAGCATTTGTGAATGTGGTTGGGGTTTTAAAAGATTGCATCTAAAGTGTTTCGAAACCGTCATCAATGAATGAGATCCATAAACTGGCTTCGGTGCTAAGTTTTTGGCGGAAGGTGATTACTACCCGTGATTTGGAAAGGATTATCATATACTAATGGTCCAATCAACATTTTTCAAGTTTTGAATACATTGCCGTCACGGCTATGCCCTCTTTGGGCAAAGCTGAAAATGAGTAACTATGAAAAAAGAAATGCAAAAATGGACTTCTATTCAAAATTCTGGGGTTCGTTTGTAAAATTGTGTCCAAAAGTTGTTCACCTCCTCCTTTTTGAATTTCGTGTTATCCACTCCAAATTCTGAATGTTTCTGCGACTATTCTAGCAACCGAGCGTAATGCGAAAGCGTTGTTAAAATGTTTGACCTCAAATGGAAAACAACAAACAAGAAATAAAATTGTCTTAAATAAAAACATTTTTATCAAATTTAATACTCATAATTTCACTATGTTTCTGTATTATTATAAATAATTGAAATAAAATGATTTTAAAAATTTTTTCCGACAACCAAAACACGTCGTAACAAATTCATCGAAAAATCTACGAACTCTACGAATGAACTCACCGATGCCACTCGACGAATTTCGAATCTACGACGTAGCCATTCGTACTCAGTGATGGCTTTTTTCGTAAAATCTACTAAAATCGTACTACGACGTACTCAGCGATAGGGCTGATTAATTTAATTTTTATTTTTGATTATGTAGGAAGGAAAAAAGAGCAGAAAAACTGCATAATTTTGACCAAAAACCTTTGCATACTCACTTTTTTCTTCATTATTTAAAGGCACGATATTTGAATGAAATAATAATCATGTATACTTAACATTTCATTTTTGTCGTTTAACTATGATTTTAGTCGCCCGATTTTTATTATTTTTTTATTCATTTTGTCTATAGTATTTTGCAGTTTAAAGTATAATAAAATGATTTACGGCTTGATATTAATCCAAGTTATTTAGGTTTGATATTTAAATTAAACTCTACAAATATTTAATTGGCCTTGTTATGTGAAGATAAAATTAATACAAATTTGCAACTTAATAAAAAAAAACAAATGTGTCCAAAATTTTCCGCTCGTTTTTTGATGTGCATTACATAACAGGTTTTCAGTTGCCGTTTTATGCATTGAAGGTCACAAATTTGAAAAGGTGAAACGCGAAATTAGACAAATTGAAAAGACTTGTCTGTCAGTTAATACTCGTATGTTAGTTGTATTTACGAGTATTTGCGTTTATGATATAATATTCTAACTGAGTGCACTTCCTTCCACTTCTATATTCACAAAGTGTACGTATGTATGTGTGTATCTCCTTGCCACCGACTGGTTATGGTAAACTTGACACTTGTACAGCAAACAAACTGCAAAGATTGTTGCAAAAGAACAACTTATGAAAACTTTGTAGTCATGTCAAAGTGTTGAAGTTGCTGAATAATGCTGCAATTGTCCGGTTAACATCAACCAACAGCGGTTGCTTGGCACGTGCGTGTACATAAGTAGTTCTTGGTTTCACAGCGAAGTGGCGCCGTAACAGAGTAGCAATTGAGAATTGAGCTTCTCACAATGAAAAAAGTTTAACACGTACTTGCATTATCCATAATGTTGATGAATATTATAAACTGTGTGTTTTTTTCGGTTTTTTGAGCATAGCTTTGGCTTCATATAAAAAGGTATTGCAAGAACCAATATAAATGAGTCTCATTTCTATTACTTGTTTGGGTGTTTATACCGGTTTTTGACATACATTTATGGGTAGGTTGTAGATGTTTCTTTTTATTTTTTTTGCTGAAAACATTTAACAATTTTTAACAAAAACACAAAATAATGAATGTACACTTTTAAGTGTTAATAAATGGAAAATATTCAAGAATTTGCTTGATATGCATCTCCGCGGTTTTTAATAGAAGCTATTTGTGAGCGCAGCAGATACCTGTCTACTGGACGCATTTATTTCATATGGAATTACGTATTAGCTCAAACTGCTCTGATAAGCGTTGGTTCTATTCAATTTCAATAATTTTTTAAAATTTGACTTAGCGACGTATTAGCTCAAACTACTCTGATAAGCGTTGGTTCTATTCAATTTCAATAATTTTTAAAAATTTTACTTATCGAAAAGGGCACTGACTTATCAAACCACCCTCGTATAGACATTGTCAACTGAACAAAGTTTTAATAGGGATGTTTTTTTATTTATTTATGCTTACTGTACAGAAATTTGCAATTTATATCATATTTTTCTAAGGAACTGGTAACAAACGCCTTCGTCCCAATTAAAATCATGGAGCTAGCTGGCCTCAGTTGCTTGAAAACTTCACTCAAAAAATCGGTGGCTATTGTAATAGCCTTTTCAAAATCAACTTATTATGTATTTACTCCTTCAATTTTGCTTTCACTCAGTTTAATTAATACACTGACACTTTTTTGTCGAATACTTTTGTTTGGTATATCTGTGTTCAGCCTACAACAATTTCATTGAATATGAGTATACCTGTATCCATGTTGATGCATAAATGCAATCCTAAATAAAAATACTCCCATGTATTCAATTAAATTACTGCAGCACCACTCACAACTTTAAATAAGTACTTATTGAATTTGTAATAGTATGACAATCCCACCGTTGCTTGTGAATAAATACTTAAACATATGTATGGTTATTAAAATATATTTCCAATATTACATTAACATTATATCACATTTTTATTATAAACCACTGAATTTATTACATTTTCCCACATAAAAAAATAAATATAAAAAAATTGCACATATTTACCAACGTTTGTTAATTGTTTAAGTTTGTTGCTTAATTCTTTTAATTCGCATCATTTTGTTGCCTAGTCTATCTAATCGCATAAATCTTTAATTACAACTCTACACAAACTGATTTAACACACTTCCAATTGTACTGCACTCTACGTTACTTCAATTAATATTTCTTACTTTGTTGCCTTTTACAAAATCGAGCGTGCAACATTGCAAAAAATGAGTCCATAATTGGTGGACAACAAAAATGTTGTTTGGCATCAATTCTGTATTATGAAAAGACATTTTTAGCGGTTTCCTAAGCTGCCGTAATTTAAAAATTTGCCACACATAGTTTGGCGCATACATACATATATCCGAGAGATTTTTCAATGCGAAAAAATTTCGTTTAAATCGCATAACGCAATTGGAGCATACCAAAGTGGTTGAGCGGTAGCGCAGACAAACGAAAGTGGTTGCTTAGTTGCCACTCATTGGTTACCTGGATTGTGAACTAAC
Organism: Philophylla caesio; assembly: GCA_963971545.1. NCBI lineage: Eukaryota > Metazoa > Arthropoda > Insecta > Diptera > Tephritidae > Philophylla > Philophylla caesio. The sequence continues at coordinate 92,575,698 of OZ020606.1, read as the reverse complement.
CGGTGTGGGCAATGAATCAATGTTTACATTTTTTAAAAAGCAGAAGTATATGCCATATGTTAAAAATAAACAGTTAGCTATAGATATTATATTTTGAACGCGCCAGTGTAATGACCGCACATAAATATTTTAATGCATTCATTTGTTTGTAAGTATGTGTACAAATATGCATATGTATGTGTTACTAAATAGCATTAGTTTTACTAGCAATTGTGGCATACCAATTGAAGTCGAAAGTAATAAAGTCATATTAAAGAGAAGAACGGTTATTATTAAGTAAATTTACAATATCAATTTTTGTTATTTCTTGGCCTTATAAATGTTTAATAATTAACAAATTTATTGAGCTCGAGGCCAGTTTATTGAATATTTTATTTCGAAAAACAACAACCGTTTTTAAATGGTAGAAGTTATAGTACGAACTACTCGTATTTCGGAAACCACCACATTTCCTCGTCAGACTTCTTTTTTTTAAATTAATAAAATTTATTCTTCATAACCACTTCTTCCAGGCTTTGATTTAGTTGTGCAGAGCCAACACGCTACATGCTGTGCTGCGCTAGCCGAGTGAACTGTTGTGTTTATTCCATCTCCCTCAAACAAACCAACTACAAATAAGAGCAACGGATCTGTCGCTTTTTAAACTTGTTTGTGTTTTTTGCAATTCGGTTTGTTTTAGTTATTTTACTAATTTTTAGAATGCCATTTAAGAGTGTTGTTGTTTTTTCAAATCAAATAAACTGGCCTCGAGATTAATAAATCTGTCAATTAGTAAATTTGCAATATGAAAAATTTTGGATAAATGCATTTAAGGTTAATTCAAAAATGTATGAATGGAAAAATGTAGGAAAATATTTAAATTTTTTTTTATATTTTAATTAAAAAAAATAATCAAAGGTTGCTCAAAGCGTTCGAAATTTCCTATGTAAATTATGTGGGAGAAAATAATTTTTCATAGAAAAAAATAATGTCAGTAATTTTAGACGGAAATTCAGTTTCTGTTCAGCAAATATTACATGGGAGACTTTGCGTAGTTCCAGCAATTTTCAAATTATTTTAGATATCAAGATAAAAAAAGACCAATGGAGTGTGGGTATTAAAATACCGTTTTTTTGGACAACGCTTATTACATAGAGGTATTTACAAAAACTGGCTAGTTTCGATATGTTCCTTTTCAGATTTTTTCGCTGAAGCTAATACAAAGCTTAGTTTTTTTAAGATTTTAAATTTTTATAATAAGTTTGACATGATTTCAATCCTAACAGGATTTGCTTACGTATCAGACTATCATATTATTATATAAAAATGGTAAGGTTAAGGTTATCACAAAATTTAAAAAAACTGTAAAATTAAAAAAATAACTGTAAAAATCAATTCCAGAAATATTGTATTTTATTCCTGAAATTCCTATTTAAAAAAAAAAATTCATATATATTTTTATACTGAAGTAGCTAGACAATTTTGAAAGTGATCATAATTTGAATAAATATAATAAATAAAATTTGCTTAAAAATTTTTAAGTTTAATAACTTTTTATTGAGCACATACGCATACCAACGAAATGTATAAAATTAAAAGTTGGTCCATATAGTACTTTTTTATCATTTACCATTTTAACCGTGACACTCCATTTCCTCTATTTATATAGAATTAAAGTCAGTAGTATTTAATCGGTGCGAAAGAAATCGCTTTTCTCTTGAATTACAATTTTGCTGCAAAACTACTACTACTTATCAAAAAGTAAAAGTTTGTTGCGGATTTTGAAGCGATTGCAAAATCGATACATTTTGCTTTTAAAATACTGCAGGAAACCCATTTCGGTTAACGGTCATTTGCGCGCCAAGATCGGTATTCGTGCTATGAGCTGATCGGCCACTTCGAAGCTGCATCACCAAAGAAACTTATATAACTAGATGCGCTACGACGTAAGTCCAGCCGAGTAATAAATTCATGCTCTATAAATAATGAGAATGTGATTTTTTTGAATCTTTTTAAAATAAACAAATATATAAACGACTTGGTTGAATTACAAAGAAAAATAATAAAAGAAAATTTAAGATTAGGTAATGGTGTATCTAAAGTGCGGCGTTGATTGTGAAAAGAAGACGGGCAGATACATAGCAACAGTTTACACGGTGAAAGCTGGGAACAGAAAGTGTCATTTTGGTTTTGGATTGTGAAGGAAACTGCGCTAAAAGTCGTGCAGTTTTAACTGTTTTTGATTTTCAAATAATTTCCTTACGAAATTTACCTTTCGCTCAATAAACATTTATTAAAAAAATTTTGGGCATCTTCGGCACACAAACTTTACGAGTACTGGCGTGTGTGTGTGATTTTTTGAAGTGCTGAAACCAGCTATATCAGTTTTACTGCAATTCTGGATACTTGAAATCAAGCGTACATCAATATTTTCAAACTGTCTGCAGCTACTTGATATTGCAACACCTGCACACCAACAACAACTATCCATTAGAGGGGACAGGGAAACAAGCTGCGCAATATTTAGCAATCACTACTCTAGCCGCATGTTTTGCAACTGCAATCGGCCAATTATTGTGCGAACGGCCCGAAATTGCCGTCACTTAGGCAGCTAATTCTGCCACACAAACACACATACATATGTAGCTGTACGAAATATAGCGACTCTCCACCTCGCTGAGCACCAATTCTATACATTCCAAGTGGAAACGGCAGCAGCAAATCGCGCCACATGCCTGCTTTTCCACTGGATAACAAACTGTTTTTGTGTTATTAACTTACATATATTTTAGGTTTTTATATGCTACCGCTTTTCCAATTTAGCACAACCTACTTTCGTTACATAACCGCAACGCCAATGCAATCACAGCCGTAAAAGCAGCATGGAAATTGGCAATCGGGCGTGCAGCTCGCTGCCACAACTACACCGCTACATATACACAACTTGTACCCATTCGCATTCGCTGCAACCTGTTCCCCAGCTGGCAGTGCGACGCATGCGCATGCGCATTCTCTATTTTGAAAGGAAAATGCATTGCGAAATTTCAAAATGCAACTACAACTTCACACATGCTCATATTTCCACAGTTTCAACATTTTCCACAGCAAGCGCAACATTTTGTTGCAACCTTAAAAATTATGAATATCATATGAATCGCTAATCACAAAGTCTTATAAGTAAAAACTCAAGTAAACCAATAGACTTTCATTCAGCTTATCAAGTGCTACGACGTGCCACACTTTTTCATTCTCATTGTAGCTGAGAAGCAGTATCAATTTCTGCCACACCAATGCCACTCAAAACTAGTTAGCCATTAACAATGTTTCAGCATTGGCTATAGCTTGCCGCCAAACAAGTGATCACTCAAATTTGTATGTGTGTATGTGTACCTTGTCCGTTCTTTTGTAATTAATTGTTGTGCCACATGCAGCGACTCTGGTCATAATACATATGTATATCACCAAACAACTGTAGTAACAATTTCAATAGTTAGCAGCAACTCAAAAATTTTGCAGCGAGTCACAAAGTCGTGCGCTCGATACTTTGTATTGTTAGCTCGAGTTGACAGTTTAATTATTTTGAAATTAGTCGTTTACATTTTTTATTAATTACAAAAAACCGACTAGTGTAGGGCTGGATAAATGAGTTTTGTCAGCGGTAATTAACTAGCACAAATAATACATACAAACATATAAGTTAGAACTTGCCCTTTGTTTAACGTATTTTTGTACTAAAGCTTTCTGATATACCGAATATTAATTAATACCTAATTTGTATAAAATAAATGATGTGACAACTTTATTCAAGCACTGCATTTAAACTTGATTAAGCTACTTTTATTTCGTATTCATATTCTGTAAATTATACTTCATTCAAAAAATAGATGGCTGCATCATCGATTAAAAAAAACCCACCGCTGTATTTATTTTCTTGATGAACTACTAAATTTATAAGCGGCCATCCACACAATTTTCATTTTTATGTACTTATATTCTTAAGAAGCTAAATTTTATTCCACTTTTGACGGATGGCAACCTAATTAGAAAGAATTCATTCAATTTCAATTTAGAAAATACCCTATGAAGACTCAAAAAATTAAAATTAATTTTTGCTCACCTAATGTCCAAAATATATATATACTTTTTCAGCCCAAGAAACCTAATTTAAATTTTGGAGACGCGCAAAGTGCAAGTTACTTCTTTATATTATTATTATTACTGTACAATTTAGTTTTAATGTAGAAAATTTCGGAAAGCAATTAAACATCTACTCCGGAGAGAAAATCTATAAGCGGATAGTTTAAGAACGCAGTTACCCATCGATGTGTACGTAGCCGTAGCGTCAACGTCTATAGCGGCACATATTAAACACACTCGGATATTTTACGTCAGAACGGAAATTCTGCGGCGGTGAGTTTTTATTTGCATGGTGCTCTCTCGTAAGTTTGATCGTGTCAGCTGACTCGTTCGGCCGTTTCTACGTTGATGGGTAACTGCGCTCTAAATGTTGTTTTTACTCTTTTGAAATATTCCTTAATTCTCTTACATTAAGTTATTGATTAGTTTATTTTTTTTTAATTATCAATGTCGTTACTAATCTTTTTCTTATTTTAATTTTACTATTTACAGAATTCAAAATGCCAGAATTAACGCCAGTTCAGGAGTACTACAAGGGCAAAACCGTATTCATTACGGGTGCCTCTGGGTTTATGGGCAAAGTTTTGGTCGAAAAGCTGTTGTACTCGTGCTCTGCATTAAAGGAGGTCATTATTATTGTGCGTCCAAAGCGTGGCAAGAGCCCCGAGGTGCGTTTGGAGGAGATGTTCAAGTTGCCCATTTTCCAACGTATACGCGAAGAGAAACCAGAGGTGTTGAAGAAAGTGACCAGTTTCAATGGTGATGTCACCTATGAAGGTAATTTAATTACTGATGGGAGGAAAACGAAAAAATATAATTTATACATCTATTAAAATATAGTATCAAAACATAAATTAATTATCTTTTATTTATATCTACTCTCTTTGCTAATATTGTTAATCAAATAACTAAATATCTATTAGCTATTTAACAATTTAACAAGTTTCTTTTTGATTTTATTTAATAAAAACACATTTTTTACTTTTCCACCTCACCTTAGATCTCGGCCTTAGTGGCGAAAATTTGAAGCATGTCATCGCCAACACCAACATCGTTTTCCATATGGCGGCAACATTAAAGTTGGAGGGTAATCTTAAGGATGCCATTGACATGAACACCACGGGAACACGTCGTGCACTCGACATCGCCAAACAAATGAAGGGACTTGAGGCATTCGTGCATGTGTCTACAGCCTTCTGTAATTGCGACCAGGAGGTTATGTACGAAAAGGTCTACGAATATCCACACAAGCCAGAAGATTTAATGCGCATGGTCGAATGGATGGATGTTAAGACATTGGATTCCATTACGCCTGAATTGATGAAACCGCACCCAAACACCTACACTTACTCGAAGCGTTTATCGGAGATTTTGGTGCGTGATCATTATGAAACGATGCCGGTGATGATTGCACGTCCCAGTATTGGTGAGTACAAAACAAACATGAACATCAATATATACTCGTACAATATGAATAAGAAAAACTTAAAAAATCAATTCATTTATAATAATAATAAAATAGTTTTAAAGCGGGTTTGGCGCATACGGCTTTATTTATATTCTTAATTATTACAATTGCAAAATTGCCTAAATATTTAACTGATTTTACAAAAAAAAAAAAAATGATTTATTTTAGTATTTTTAACAGCATTGCTTTAATAAATGCGTCAGCGGCTAATTAATGAACATAAATTCATATCTAAAACCTTTTCAGCTGCTATATTAATAGACTTAACTAAAAGCTTTTATTTTAATGTAAGTTTCGACTACGAAGTTCCAAATATCAGGCGGTAAGAACGAAAATGCTAATAATTAACGCTCTTTAGTACACATAGGATAACAAATATTTTAAAGTCGTTTTATAAATTTGCAATTATCACGTTTATTCAAATCCGACAAATTTAGCTGGAATCGAAATAAATAAAATTCCGGGGCAGAAAATATTGAATACCGACTCTCACAGAAGTAAAAAATGCTTAAAATTTTATAATTAAATACTAATTGTTTATTATTTTAAACTATGAACAAAGAATCGACCATTATGAAAAATAACGTTTAACAACTACAACTTAGCATTTTGATAGTATTTTATGTTTATTTTTAATTTAATATAACATCGCAAGCTTAGAGTCAAAAGATACTTAGTACTATTTTTAAAATTTGACTTAGCACGTTTACACTTCAAGCCAACGATAAATTATTTTATATTTATTTTATACTTAGATCTAATCTATCAACAATTTATTTAAAATTTACTTTCAACTCTTTGCCTAACCATTATGCGAACCGAAAAATTAAAAAGTTGCTTTTCCGGCTCGCTTTACATATTTGCTTAGAATTATGTGTGTATCAGTGATAAGTGCTTATAAACTTAAAACGCATTAAGAACACTCAGGCTTCTTACGCTCGCTTGCCATGTGTGACAAACTTAACCAAACAAAACATAAAACAACAAAATAAAGAACAAACCACTATGTACTTGGTTCTAAGTGTTTTATCGACACATTTTCGAAAAAATACTCATCTTAAAATAAATGAATATATAAAAAAAAAACAGAAACTTACACAAAAATGCAACCAAAGACGCGTAAGTTAAACAACATGTATTTAAAAATTAAAAATTGAAAAATGATAAAGTGTACATCGAAAGAAATTACAATTTACAATTAAAAATTGCTTACAAGACAAACCTGCAACATGCAACATGCAACATAACTACATACCTACATACTTGCATATAGTACATATTAATTGTGTTCCTCCTCTGCTTGAAAAATGCGCTTTCTACTGTTAAGCTTACGCCCATTGTATAAACTTAAGTTTAATGGCTTTACAAAATGCTCGCCCTTCGCAACAGCGGCATTGCTGTCACCGAAAAGTGAAGTGAGAAAAATATCAAAAGTTAAAAAAAAAAAAATATGTCGCAATGCCGTCACTGACAATCTAAGCCCCTACACAGCTGTCAGCTGATAACGCTAAATGCCAATCCGCAATCACCAACAAAAGACACGTCCAGTGACAGTTTAAACTCCCAGCTATAATTAATCGACGCAAAGTTTTGTTTGCAATATCGCTGCTGGCTAATGCTTTACCATGAAAAAAATAGCGAAGTGTTTAATGAAAAACGGTATGTAAATTGCTTACCTATCCCATTACTTAGGCTGAGACAAACCATTTTTCCTCCAATCCACTAAAATTTGCATTCCTATTCTCCAAAACTACATAATAATACAGCTTTTCATAATTATCCAACACCTAGATATTGACATGCTTTGAATACTTTGTATATTACGAGTATACGTATTTATATAGTATTTATAATTTGTTTTAATGAAAAATACAATAAATTTTCTAACGCGAACCATGTAAGTAAATCCAAGTTTCAAACTTTATACAAAACCTATAACATTTCCACAAGTTTTTATCAAAATTTTAAACTTGTAAAAAGTTGCTTAGAGTTTTAGTGGTTTATGGCCATTAGTTTTATAGCCCATTCAACTTAAGTACGTTGATTACAATACTTTACAAACTCTCTTCCGGGTATGCGCTATCTGGAAAAAATTGCGAGATGATCAGCAAACAAATTCTCAGAAATCAGCAGTTTTTTATATTCAATTGAAATTTGCACTTGATACGAGTATACTAAAATTGAAAGAGCTCTAAAACTGCGTACTGCTTCAAATTCTATTCAAAATATGTACTTTTATGGACACTTTTGTTCATTTTTTTTTTCTAATTTTCGCGAAGTTTGAAACGTTGGTTTATGTAATTTTTGTGAGAGAATTATTTGTACATTAATTTACAAATAATAAAAAACTTCATAAAGCAAAAATATATGGGTGTCGCATAGAGGTGAGAAAAAGTATATTATCGTACACATTTGGCGCCATCATCTAAAGTGTAATTTCCTATACCCACATACAATTCTTTATACAAAAACCTTCAACTATATACATACATCCTTGATCCTAAAACTTTACGTACACACCACCCGCGTTTTTTTATATCCTCTCTTAACTCTAGTCCTACATTTATTTATATTACATTCAACTTATTTAAATATCGTACGACATTCCCGAGAGCTCATCCAAAGATTTCTAATAACGTTTCTAAGAGTTTTCTTTCGTTTATCTTTCTGAAGAAGTTTATTATAAAAGGAATTAATAATATAAATATAATTTGGCGCTTACACTATATAACTCAGTGTTCGGCTGAGCTTCTTCTACCATTTGTGGTGTGCGTCTTTATATTCTACCACAAATGCAGTTTTGTGGCGATTCCGAACGGCAGATGTATGTATTTATGAGTAGCTTTTTCATGGCAGAAATACTCTCGGAGGTTTGCCGTTACCTATTGCCGTTGCTAGTAGAAAACAACTTTTTCTTTGATTAAGATTGTACTTGCCCTGGCTGAGATTCTAACCTAGAACTCAGCGGCATATCGACCACAGCGGGCAGAATTTTATTAGAAAAGGAATTACTATGAAGAAAATTTTCACAAATACCAGAGCTGTTATACTCAAAACAAGAATATGTGTCAAAGAAGGCTGATTATGCTCATACAATGTCATGAGATTTATCGGCCTTCCTTTCTCCGCTTGTAGCTCTTGTATTTATTCTGCTCGAGTGCTCTTTAAAACTATATTTTTAATGAAGTATATCATGCCTTAATGATAATTTAAAAGTTAAAATTATATACATACATACATACATACATACATATTTGTTAGCGAGTTTGAGTTCGCTTGAACGACTGCCTGAATTAAAGTAGAGCACAAAAATAGGGACTGTTGCCTCTTCTATTTCATATAGTAAGAAGTTGGGACTACAATTCTTAAACTTTCTGATCTCGAAAACTGACAGCAATTTTATTTCATCATTTGGTTGGAATTGAGACAATTTTATGCTAGTGTTCTTAAAAATAAATCATTTTAAGTAGTATGTCATTCATTCATTGAGATTATTCGAGACAAAGCTCCTGTATCCACTAGTTTTATTGCGCCCAATTGCGGCATTAACATAACACACACTGCCTTTACAGAAGGAACTCACCTATTTACAAAGAGTTTAAAACACCTAATCCTAAAATACATCACATCCTACACTATTCACAAAAATATTCCATATGCCAAATACTCGTTTGCCTTTCACTATCCGAACTTCCACTTTTTTATAAATCGCTTACATATTACAATTTTTAAATGAAAGCTCTTAAACTTTGCTTTATTGCTATATTGCATACATTCCTTTACTCTATATAAAAACTCCCATCCACTTCCATTGAAATTTTCCTATCCTCTCCATAAGCAATTCCATCCTTCTGTAGCAATTTATCTATTGAACTGAAAATATTCCTTTCCCCAAAATTTAGTATCGCCTTCGGCGTATGAACCCGTTCCCGGTTGGGTTGACAATTTGAATGGACCTACTGGTCTTTTGGTGGGCGCCGGTAAGGGTGTCATACGCTCCATGCTCATCGATACGCGTTTTAAATCTGAGGTGATTCCGGTGGATTACGCCATCAATGGACTTGTTATTATGCCTTATGAATTCAATAATCAAGCAACGCGGTATGCAAATTAGATACAATTTTTCCTAGACTAGAAAGTAATAAATAAATGTATGCATTCACACTAGTCCAATCTCGGTGCCAGTTTACAATATTACCGCAGCCGAGCACCGCAAAATGCAGTGGGGCGAGGCCATCGATATGGGCAAGAAAATTGGTTATGAATTCCCGATGGAGCTGTGTTTATGGTATCCGGATGGTTGCATTACCACAAATCGCTTCCATCATCAGATCAACGTTATACTTTTCCATTGGTTGCCAGCATATTTTATTGATTTCATACTCTTCCTTTTGGGCCAGAAGCGTTTGTAAGTCTGTGACCGCTCACAGTATGAGTACTCCACTATGTTCACCCAACACTGATGACTCTCTGAATTTTAGCATGTTACGCGTGCAGCGACGTATACAAATAGGACTTGAAGTTCTACAATTCTTCTCGATGCGTTCTTGGGTATTCAAATCGCCGGCATATGATGGACTATGGAAATCACTAACTCCGGAGGATAAACAAATGTACGTAAGCGCTGTGCGAAGTTGAAACAAATGAATAATCACAATTCTATATACAGCTTCAATATGGACATGGATCCCAAAGAGAGCATTGAAGAATATATGCTCTCATGTTTGCATGGTGGACGCTTATATTTGATGAAAGAAACGCCTGAATCATTGCCGCGTGCTCGTCGCAATCTGAAAATGTAAGCCAAATAATAGCGAAACCTAATCACCAAAGTATTTGTGTATATATTTGTGTATTTCAAACTTTTACAGCCTTTACGTATTGGATCGCTTCTGTAAGACCGTGATAATAGGCATGCTGGTGTATTGGCTCTATAATCGCATATCGTCCTTTATCAGCGTCTAGAAGAGCGTCTGTGAGTAAAAAAGATTGTAGTGAGTCGAGGAGTACGTGAGCACGGAGAAAGCAGAGCTGCTGAATAAATTTTATTGATATTAAATTTGCTGCGCTGAATTTTTTTTTTGCTTCATTATGCTTTACTTGCACAAAGTGTATATAATTGTTATAAATTATAATTTTTATACTTAAATATTTCTATATTGATAGAGAACCCTCTCCTTAGAATTAAGTGGCACAATCGTGCGATCTGCATACATATGTTTGTGTGTATGTAAGAATGTACGTATAAACTTATGTGCGATAATACTTTTTTTAAATAAAACTAAAACGCATATTGTTATGCGGACAGAATTGCAATAATTTTTTTATTTCGTAAATTGGTTGGTAGTCGGCTGTGATTGCAGTTTGGATTATTAATGAAGATAAATTTCAAAAATATGAAAGCCATGGTTGCCAAGAGTTTTAATTTTTAAAGTATTTAAGATAATATATTTTTAATGAACACCGCATAACAAAAAAAAAAAATTAATAGTAACCAAAACGCTTTGCAATTTTTCAGTACTTAAATTTCAGGAAATTTTACGTCCAGCGTCACTTTTTAACTCAATATAATTGATTTTTCTCTTTGTCACATGTGAACAATACATTCTCTGTTCTATTTATGTACATTGAACTAGTTTTCAAAACGAATTACCTTTGCAGTTTACTCAATATTTGAATAAGTAGTATAATTTGAATTTGAAATCGTACAAATAATTGTTAATCGAACATTTGCATATGAGCTTAACAAAACGTTCTTAACTAAGAAGTTGCATGGCGTTTCGTTCCCTGTGACAAGTTATATCGGCTCATTTCACCGCATCGAAATCCAAGTAGATCGAATTAGATTCTAATATCAACCAACGAATGGCGCATTCATTCCAATATTGTGAAAAAGGTCAAGATATTTTGTTAGCGGAACGGAATGGAACTTGCATTTTCTTTGTAATATATGTACGTTCTTAGCCTTAGATCCGACAAATTCTTAACTTTTATCACGCTTGAAAATTTCACAATGAAAATATCATTTTTAGCCTTTTAGCCAATAACTTTAACGAGATTAAAAACAGGGTACTTCTTAGTTTGATAATAACCTTGACCTCAATGCTAAGTTGAATTAAAAAAAAAAAAAAGATATGAGGAAAATTTTCAAATTATACTAAATGGTATCATGAGAACTCAAAATTTCATCGTAAAAAGACTATTTAATTATAATCAATAATTATTGATTAATTATTTGGTAATACTTTCTTAGAGGCTTTTGAGGTGGGTAATCTGGGATTTTGGAGATCACTCGTTTGCGATTAAATCTGTGTGAATTCAAAAATTCAAAGTGGTTAATCCAAAAGCGCGGACTAGTTTCCAGTGAACACTTATCCACCTTTGAAAATCTGATACCTGTTTTGTAATCAACGGCACCAAAAATCTTTCGAGTAACAAGTTTCATTTTAGAAAAATGTGTTATGTTTATCTTTAAAGAAAGTTTGTAAACAACTAATGCCTCTACTATAAGAATGGTTCAAAAAGTTGAAACCGATATTCCGATTGGTGGGTCGTTTACCTTTAAATGTCACATACAAGATTGATAAATAAGAGATTGCGCAGGTCCGTTACTTTTTTGCTTTACGATATTGGCAATCAGCTGCTCAAAATGACGTGCAAGTGAATATTTGGTGTTTTATTTATTTTCAACGTTTTGTTTGCGGTTCACGGCTTTAAACTTTATTTAAACTTATTATTATTATTAATTCTGCATTTAAAATTAAGTGTGCGGTACTAAATTGCCAGACTGGATATAAAGTTAAGGCATCAGAGTGCAGCTTTGTTTCTTTTCTGGTGGACCCCTTTTTCCAAACATTGCTGTAGATCATTATTTTTGCTGTCTTTATTTAAATAATACATACAAATAGACTTACAAAAAATCTGCTTTGTTTACAAATTGTATGTGAGATTCAAATATCGTGGCCTTTGTTTTATCGTTTTTAAATACGTTATTGAAGGTGTGACGTACATGCGCAGAACGTAAATTATTTTTGTTAGCTGTCGGCGCAATCTCTTCTACATCAATCTTGGCCACATATACGAATCTAAATACACATACATATGTACAAATGTAGATATATTTATTTCCTGGCGGCTTTCTTTACTTCTACCAAATAATTTTTTTAAGTCATTCTTTCAAATATAAGTTTAAAATTGTGGAACCATTTGAGTTTTTGTATATTTATTAAATTTTAAGAATAACAATTTGACAATAAAAATGTTAACAGTAGTGTGAAAAAATCAGTTTTATGAACTAAACTATATTTGCCCAAAAATGAAATTCGAATTGAATTTTGAAATTTCCGCCTCAAAAATATTTTCAATTCGAACAAAACCTTTTTATTTAATATGACTGAGCTTGTTCTCCAAGCAAGGTTTGTTTTGCATCCACGAATTATTGCGAATTTTTGAAAATTATGTGTACACGAACGGAATAGTATACAATTATATGAGCTTTACAAAAGAATTGTGTTTTACGTGAAAATTTTTTGTCTGGATTCTGGGGTTAAAACTTGGCTGAATACACGAACAAAATAAAACGCAAACAATTGGATTTACACTTTATTATTTGTTTAACACTTTTTTTTACGTAAATATAAAAACATTTACTCGTATACATGTACAGTTATATACAAACATATACTTAAAAATCTAAACCATCCCAATCGGAAATGAAAGCGCTTTATAGTCATATACGAGTTTGTATGCTACGCTGCTTTATAGGATTTCCGATACGGACGAAACACTTTCCAAGTGCATTCTTTTATACTTACATATGAAAACTAAAAACTTTTAACATCAAAATTTTTACAAATGTAATATAAAACAACTCACATAAGTATTAGCAAAACAAATTTAACTCACACCAAAAACTAACACCATCACATACAATCACTTATATTGGACATATGTACATATATACATACATACATAACACATACATCCAACATACATTACACAGCCAACTAATAACCTCATTTGGACGCGGTTCACTGGTAAATATGTTTTATTAGTTAAAAAAAAAAATTTATTTGAAATTAATTAAAATTTTTATAAATTTCTCCTACTAAAAAAAACTATAGTATCACCTGCTGCATTTGAGCCCAAAGAAGGTTGGGTGGATAACTTGAATGGACCCACAGGGCTGATGATTGGTGTAGGCAAAGGTGTGATACGCTCAGTGCTTGTAGATGAGAATAATCGCTCGGAAGTTATACCCGTCGACTATGCCATAAATGGACTCATTGTGATGATATATGACTTCTATAAAAGCCGCAAACGGTTCGTGGGAGAAAGAGCTTAAAAAATTATTAAAACAATTAAATTATCCCTGTTCTAGAAAGCAATTTTTTTTTTTAATTTTTTAAAGTGTTGATCTGTGAATGAAATTTATTTAAAGTTATTATTTATGAACTGAATCCATTTATAGATACAAATAAAATTAGTCCAACAGGTTTGTAGCTATTGTATTATTATTGTGCTCACCACTTGAGTTAAAGCATTTTCTTTAATCAAATTTCCGATATAAATTTCAGTATTGAGTCTAACTCTTTCGAAATTATCCCGTTAGCCGGTAATACATAGTTACAAATTATATGTGCTTTCTACCAATTCATTTATACTTACATATGTACATTCTAGAACAGGAATGATTTGAAACATAATTTAGTTAAATTTAATTGTCAAGTACACGTACATACATATGTATATAAATTAATCAATGCTCTTCAGTCCCGCTGAGATTCCCGTCTACAACATAACAAATGCCGATCACCGTAAGACCAAAATGGGTGATGTGATAACTATGTGTAAGCGGTTGGGCCGCGAGTATCCTCTCAATGTTGGACTCTGGTATCCCGACTCGGTTATTACCACCAACAAGTTGTACCATCAGTTTAATGTGCTAATGTTCCATTGGCTGCCAGCATACTTTTTGGACTTTTTGCTGCTGATATTCGGACAGAAGCGATTGTAAACTTCTTTTATATTTATAGTGTCGAACAATAAGAGGTTTCTTGTTTTTGTAGTAACCCAAACGTTTAATTTTGATAAAAAAAAAATGTATATTAATAATGAGACATTTCAAAGTACAATTTTTACAAACTTTATTTTACCTTCCTGCCAAATTTAGCAACTACAATAAAATGAAACCTCTTGCTGAAGCACTCTGTAATGGAAGATAAATTCTAATAATTTTTTAACATTTCAGCATGGTGCGCGTTCAAAAAAAAATCTCTACCGGTCTTGACGTTTTGCAGTTTTTCACTCTCCATCCATGGTATTTTAAATCAGACAATTATTCAGCTTTATGGCAGAACCTATCAGAGGAGGATAAAGCTGTGTAAGTGTTATATAAAATGAATGGGATAGTAAATTTACTAAGTTGCATTGGTGTTCATTACTTATCTGTATATAATTTAGCTTCAACATGAATATGAGTGAAGAACTGTCTGAGGAGGACTATCTCATAAATTGCATTAAGGGTGGCCGTGAATACATTTTGAAAGAAAAGAATGAGGACTTGCCAAAGGCTCGATTCCATCAGAAGATGTGAGTATAAATAAAAAATACTTAATATTTCTGTCACTTGAGAGCAGATCTACGGTACTGGGTTCACTATTACCTTAAAAGTATGTAATTAAAATCATTGCGCCATTTTTTTTAATCATAATGAATCTGTTTTTACTGATCCAATTACTTAGTAGCTAAAAAAGTTTAAATTATATAAAAAATAGACATACTTTTTTGTAGATTTAATATAGTTAGAAAAAGTATTGCATTATTGAATATTTACTTTGCATATCACTTTTAATTTTTCGTAATTATATCATATTATCTTATTATTTTTCTTTAAATAATACAATTTAACAAGCATTTAGATTACATCTAGAAATAATTAAAAACTAAAGGGGAAAATATATACAAATAACAAAAATAAAAAATTTTCGCTTAATTTAAATTACTTTTAGTATCTTTACGATGCAAGATATCATCTAGTTTTGAAATATTTCAATTAAAGGCAAGAAATACAAATAACCAAGGAAAATTACAAAATACCAGCCAAAATCCAAAATTAGCAAGAAACGTATTCTTATATTTTTCTATTTTTTCTAAATTTGCATTTTAAGCAACAATAATCTGAATTATATTATTGATATTATATTTAAGTTATAATCAAATAAAAACGTTTTATGATTAGAATTAACTTTTATAACATTTTTCAAAATTTTCGAGTATTTTATTTGTGGCTGCTATAATCTTAATTCATATCTAAAACACTAAATCCAAGTATCAAAAATAATTATTTCAAAATCATTTCGAAATCTAAAAATATATATTTAAGCTCATATTATTAAGTAGTTCTAAAAACGCTCTATTAATTAATATGAAATATTTTGTTGAAAAAAAAAATTCATATAACAATTAAGTACTGGATTTACCGAAATTATACTAATTTTTATTTTGTTCTTTTTCAGCATGTATGGCATCGACAGATTCTTCAAAACCGTTTTTGTAGGGCTTTTCGTCTATTATTTGCTCAAGTGGACTGGCTTTTTATCACTGCTCTCGCACAAATGAATTAAATAAAATTAGATAAATTCCCTCAACATACTTGCCAGCTGAGAAGACTTCTTGTTTTACTATTACCATCTACCTCTCAATTTTACAGCTTAAACATTATTATATAGCTCAGGCGAATAAATGTAAAATTTTATAATAAATATGTTAGCACTTGAATATGTATAAATATGTATATAAACAATTTTATTTGTATGTAAATACTCTATGGCGTTTTATTTATATATAAAGGCAAAAAATAATACACAAAATTTTCCTTACTTTTCTTAAGTCTCGAGTGCCACTGGTGTAGAACTCCATGTTGAAATGTAAACATTACATTTCTATAAGATTGAAAACTCCTTAAAGTGGCACACATTGAAGAGTTTCATTGCGGAAGTATAATTTTCAGAAGAGTATTTTCTCTTCCACGATATCGTTGATCTACCTAAGAGCGTGCACACGGTTCTAAGGTGTGGCATTTTGCTCTTGTGAGCACTAAACAATTGAAGGAATAAAATACAAACTCGTTTTAAGGCCACTGTGGTATTCATAAAATAATTGATTACTCTTAAAAGAAAGTTAAATATTTACACAGATGTAAATTTAAAATTTTCTACTTAGTTACACCCGCCGTACAAGAACCTCTTCCCGGTTGGGTGGACAATCTGAATGGTCCTACTGGTGTTATGATCGGCGCTGGTAAAGGTGTAATACGCTCAATCCTTTGCAACGGCGAATTAAAGTCGGAGATAATACCCGTCGACATAGCGATAAATGGATTCATTTTGCTGCCTTATCGTCT
Organism: Philophylla caesio; assembly: GCA_963971545.1. Taxonomy (NCBI): domain Eukaryota; kingdom Metazoa; phylum Arthropoda; class Insecta; order Diptera; family Tephritidae; genus Philophylla; species Philophylla caesio. The sequence continues at coordinate 92,558,710 of OZ020606.1, read as the reverse complement.
CAATATCATGGAAAAGAGGTAAATTTATATTGCAATCTATTTAAGAAACAAAATATTCATTTATCTTTGATTTTATTTCCTAACATTAAATAAAAGAAATTTTCTATCAGATATGCTATAGATAGCACACATTATTTGATACGTTAGACTTCCTAATGATTCCTTATATGTATGTTTGCCGCGAAATATCTAAAGTTTCATCAACAATATTAAAACTTTTATCCAAGTGTCTTTAATGAGTTTTAGTATTCCATTCAAAAGTAAATTTTTAGTATTTTCCAATTCGAGACATTTGTGATAGCGAATATTTCTAATTTAAAACTAGTTTTTGAGAAATGCATGTTCTGACGAGAACTCATGAGTCTTAAAAGAAAATCTCGACACACTTGCAAAATCTAGAGCCCTCTTTGAGTTTCAGGTCAGAGGTCTAAAGGTACAATTGCGATGTAGAATTACAAAAAAGACAGAAGCTATTAACTTCCGTTGTGCACAGTCTAACTAAGTATAAGGGATAATGCTATTCTAGAGAACACCTTAGGATAAAGTCGGGAAACTCAAGTAAAAGTTTTAAAACAAAGCCTCATATGCCTCACATTGTTTAAATCTATCAAGCTTGTAACTTACGTTTGGTAATAATTAGTATAGTTATACGAGTTCATCCAGAATATATAACTCCTATCCATTCCAAACTTATTTCAGGCCTCCAAATATACCAGTTTTCAATCTTACCGTACCTGACACCAAAAAGCGCACTTGGAAATGGATTATGGATGTAGGGCGCGATCTAGGATTAAAGTATCCATTCGAAATTGGACTTTGGTATCCGGACGGCAGCATGACTACCAATAAGGTAATTAATTTTTTTTTATATAAGTTTGTATATTGGAACGATTTTCTGTCAACATTTTTAAGTTCTCAAGAAACGAAAAATGACACTGACAGTGGCGCAATGAGTTATGCGGAAGAGAAGATGACAAGTCGTTCCAATCATGATACAAATATTTTTAGAGGTAATTTCACTTTTAATTTTTTGACAGAAACAATGTTCGATGGCAGGCGCTCAATATTGCCACTACTTTGAAATCGACATTGGAGATTTTAAATTAAATTTTATTGTATTTCAAACACAAATCGTGTACATTTTATGTATGTATGTAAATATGTTTCATTTATTGGATGTATATTTTTTCACCAATGCAGTGGAATTTTATTGATAAATGTAAATGTACAATTTGTGGCCTCTTCTTTAAACCGAACTAACGATAGAGAAATCAGAGTTACGTGTTTTAATGCTGTACTATAAGTTCTAATAGAATTGAAAAAAATGTATAGTATTGTTAAAATATAAAGGCTTATACGATTTTTTAAACCTTAAAGTTGCGTTTACATAAGGAAATTTTTTGACGGGCGGTAATTACCTTTTGGAAAACAGCAATTGAAGTTTGGAATTCAATTTCTCAAAAAGGCGACGATATTATGAAGAATTTCCTTCAATAAAAGTGTGTCGTATTTTACATTCTGCAACAGTTTTGCAGTTTTGTACGACAAATTATACTCAATATATCAAAAACTAAATACGATAACAACAAACGAATAGCCCCATTTGAAATGGCTTGATAGATGAAAGATAACTGAATTAAATCCGAAACATTGTTCCTCTAAATGATTAAAATGGCGTCTGAAATGAGAGAGGAAACTACCTCTAAAAATGATTGTATCATGGTTTTAATATACATTAACGCCCTAGCTTGCGCGTCAATTAACAAATACGAGTACTTTTTAATTATTTTTAATTATCAAGTTTTTAACTAATTCCATTAACTTTTCAATTATTTAAAGATTTATCACTGGTTCTGCGTTGTTATGTTTATGTGGTTGCCGGCATATATTGTGGACTTACTATTGGCTATTTTTGGACAGCGGCGTTTGTAAGCTAAATATATATATGTATATACAAATGTCTATAACATACATACATATCCATACATATGTATGTATGTATATCTTATTCTAGCATGGTGCGCGTGCAAACACGAATTGCCATCGGTCTTGAAGTACTGCAGTTTTTCACCACCCGCTCCTGGGATTTCAAGTCAAAAAACTTTGAACAAATTCAAGAAGTTTTAAGCGAGAAAGAAAAAATTATGTAAATATTATATTATGTTATAAGTAGATATTTCTTGTTATAGATATTTCTTGTACTGTTAAATAGTTTCAAAATAGAAATGAATGACGTTGATGATTACGATTATTTGCGTACGAGCATTCTCGGCGGTCGTCAATATGTCATGAAAGAGCCATTGTCCTCAATGCCCCGGTCGAGGACACAACTCAAATTGTAAGTATAAAATAAATCGACTTAAAATTTTGCTATGTAAAAGTACTTATTAAATATTATTTTTCTCCTTCAAGTTTATATGTATTGGATCGATTTTGCAAATTTATCTCGATGGCTTGTATTCTCTATTGGCTGTGCTCCAAAGTTAGTGTATTTGAGTATTTACATGCCACTGCAATGGAAAACTTAAAATAAGCTTAAGAAAAACTATTTAGTTTTAAAAATTGTATGTGATTTCTTTATAAAAATAATATTTGTTATTTACTTTCTAGCTGTAGATATTTGGGTAAGAGGTTGCTAGACTTTGTATTAGTTTGATTGAAATAATAAAATCATTTTGCGGTTAAATTTCGCTATATGTGTAAAAAAATAAATGGTTATACCTAAAATGATTGGTATAAGGTACGGTAAACTGTATGTTATGTTTGTAAATATCGCAAGTTAGCAATATAAATTTACATATATCGAAACTCCGATGGAAATGATGCGAAGGAAATCTGTCGAATGGAATAGAGCAAACGGCAACGGTTGCGGACGGGATTAAGTAATTCCCTGCTCACAATACCTGAACTCACTATTATCAACTAAACTCCCTATACCGTCAGTTACCTCTCTTAAACAAACCGCTGATATCCACACCACAGCAAACCTTATTGTACCTTAACTTATGTCACCATAACTCATTACAGCTACAATCACCATATCGTAACTCACCATACATGAAATCTCTTCATCGTAACTCATCTCACTTTAACAAGCTTCACCTCATTTTTAATCATTCCACCTGATCACACTTTTCACCCTCTCTCACCTTACTTCATCAACGAAGTTCGAATCTCAATCAGAGCAATACCTCCATTTGTGGTACCACAAAAGTGACGCACACCAGAAATGGTAGGGGAAGCTAAAGTCTATTCACCCCCCTCTGCCTGAATTGTAATAAAACACTGGGCTGGTATTGAAAGAGCCCACATCATCTACTCCATGGAGTAGGGCAGTCTTTCGATGTGAACTCGTTCTTAGTAATATCAGTACTATTTCGAACAGATTTTACTTAACGTTCCCACAGTATTTCCTCTCCTGCCACATTCGTTAGTGTTAGCGAATGTCTCTTCAAACTTTCTCAGATTTGTTTAGACTTATTAAATAGGATATAAAACTGCGTACCAAATCTTTTGAATAGTCCAGAAAAAGAGGTCGTTTAACCTTAAAATGTTAACGTAGGGTTTGATTTATTAAATTTTTTAATTGTAGTTCACCAAAAACTAAACTTTTAAAAGCGCATAAACCCCTTTCCCCTTGAAGTAGTCTGTCTATCTATCTTCGTGCCAAAACAAAAACGTTCGATTATTGCTTCAACTGTATTCATCACACCACAGAGCTTCTTGTTGTCAATGGATCTTAAATTGGTATTTTAAGGAGACAAACGCGAAAAATCAACATGAAATTTTTGTTATAAAAATGTTGTTAAAAAATTTTAAAAAGTGTAACTTAAATAGTGTCTCAAAAACTTCAGTAAATTATTTGAAAATAAATAAAAGGAAAACTTTTCGCGAATTTGCATTTTGCCAAACCGAATACAAATTCTCACAAATTTATTTAAAATTTTCGTATAACAAGTGTGTGCAAGAACAATAATTTTAGATTAAATTATTACACAATCCATATTTAAAAGTAAAATAGGAAAACAAGCATGAGCACGATTAAACGAATTTGCATTGTGACTAATAATTGTGACATATTCAATAAATTCAATATCTTGGTAATTTTTTTTCAGTACCTTAAAAGTACCAATGAGGTTCATAGCTCAAAAAAATTTATATAAAATAACAATTGCATTTAATTATAAATTGTATATTTTTATACAAAACACGGCAAAACAGCAGATTTTTGTATACATCATGTGCTACACATCTCACATTAAATTTGAGCAGATAAATGCAAGTTTGCAGTTTTATCAGAGAACTTGTAAGAAATGAGAAGGCTCAAATGTTAACTAACATTTTTTGAAGTACTAAACTGAAAATACAAGATAAAGGGATTCACCATAGAAATAAAGAAATTCCCCACAGAAATGAAGGGACTCACCACTTCACTTAAACTGAACTTATTTTGCGTGGACAAGTTTATTTGCACATTTCCTTAAACATTTTCTTGTTGCTATAAGCGAATAATTGAATTTATAAAAACATAAATAAGCATTTGTTTATACTTATCGTTTATGTAAATTTTAAAAAGTACCAAATACCTAAAAAACTAAATAAAAATAAAAAGAGTATACTCGATGTGGGAATCGAACTGCGAAAATACAAACGGATAAATCTTCATTCTTATGTTTTCACAGTATATAAATGAATGGAATTTTGCACAGAATGAACACCAAATACTTGTCGTATAAATAAAATAATTTATATTAAAAAAATTAAAATAAATCAAAAATGTTAAAAAGTTGACAAATGCTTCTGGTAGTTGAGCATGGGCTAAAAAGTTCAAAAATTTGCGGCCATCGTCTAACACGCCGATGTATAATTTGAGTTCGTACAAACAATTACTTGAGTTACAAAAAAGTCATAACAGGACAACTGTTCTTCCATTGCTTTCTGTTATTTCCGCCGGCAAAAGAAAATTTCATCAGTTTCATTGCCAATCGCATTTACAATTAATTCTTGAACTCCCACTGTATGCGCATATCGCTTAAATAGTTGCTTGTAACAATTCATTTGCATTCGGCAAACTTCGAAAACTTTGTCATTGGGGTTTACTTATCTCAGGTCTGACCAATCAGTATAATTTTTTGAGCGTATAAGGGCTTCAGAAGGTTCTATCAGTTCCCCTTGCGTCTTTATCATCGCATTTTTACAACTTTCGCATTTCGACTTTGTCAGTAGTTTTCGGTATATGCAATAGCCCGTATAGTAGCGTTGAACCTGGGTCTCTTCAGTCTTACCTTCGTCTTCAGCGAATTGCTCATGTGGAATTTGAATATCTTCCACGGCCAATTGTTCCGAAGGTTCCAAGTTTTCGCAGAAACGCTCATTTTTAGCTTGATTCCAATCTAAGTTTATATCATCATCATCTTCACAGTTTGAGCCTTTATTGCGAAATCTTTTACGTAAAATTTTCATTTATATCAACTTGGCAACTATGAATTGAATTGCATGCGCTGATGGGTGCGTATTTATATCCAAATTTGCCCCGTTTTTCTTAAAAAAAAGTTTTCCAGCGCGTCCTGATTTAATTTTCTCGGCAGTATAAATTTAACATCGCAATTATTAAATATATCTTGGTGGGCTTAACACATTTAAGTACATTTATATGGGTCGGATCCCAATAAATTTTGATTCAAGGTCAGCATTATTTTGATACCCTCGCGCTGCAATGACAAAAGGCTCATGGTCACAAGGGGAATTAGTTTCATTGAGACCTTCCTCACTGTCACGCACATCGTAACGCTGCCTTTTCTCTTCTAAAATGAAATACCTTTTGAATTCTTAAAGTGCGAGATCTCTTTCTGATTTAGGCATCAGAAAATTACGTTGAATTCAGAGGAAGCACTACTAAAACCGCTTGCAATATGCTGTTGTAAATATAATTGAGGAAAAAACCCTTCTAATAAACGTTTTTTAGAAATGCATTTTTTTTTTTCAAAATGACGCTCGTAAATAAAAATTGTATGGTAATTGGAAAATGTCGCTTTTATTTTAGATGCCAGGGCCCAAGTGTTGATGGCTATCTCCGTCTTTGGGAAAGAAAACAAAATTTTGCTGTCATTGACTGGACAAGCCTCGATGCAGCAACTCCTTGCGGAACTTCATTATCAAATCATAACATAAAACCCAACCAATTCAGTTCATTTTAGTTTAGATTATTTTATTGTTTTTTATATTGACCATTATAAATAATTTTAATATACCTATGTATTGCAATTATGAAATGAAAAATTTGGTATAAAATGTAATTTTATTAAAAATATCAGGCAAATAAATAATAAAACAATATATAATAAATAAATAAATAAATTAAAAATATATAAAATGTAAAAAAATTCTAAAGGATTTTTTACCACTTCGGGGTGAAATTAGTCCATACGGCAATTTATTAAGTATTTCGAGCACTAATCAAAATACATAAAGAAAACCCAACAACAAGTACTATATGTATGTACAATAAAAAAAAGTTAATTTCTATGAAACATTAAAATATCTGCCCTTTCCTTTTTCATAACTAATTTCTATTTTTAGACTGTGGTTGGTAACTTTTGGTGGTGTATGTTGTGTTTTCGTTCTTACTGTGGGTATCTTCATGTCGAAGTGGTGAATCCCTTATTCTGAAATCTTTCAGAAGTCAAATGTACTAAAATAATACAGTAACAGTGTACAGTAACATTTGCGCCTTCTCATTTCTTACAAGTTCTTTGGTATCATATCTAACATGTGCAAAATTTGTGCAAAATAATCAAAAATAAAATCAATTAGCATGTAGGGAGGTTATAAATTAGTTATTATAATTAGAGTTGATATAATTTTGTTAAAAAAAGGAAATGTTGTAAAAAAACTTAAAAAATTAAAAAGAAACTAAAGTTTGTTAAGTAAGAACTTAAGTCGAACTAAAGAACCTAAAAGTATGCTACACTCAGCTGTAAAATTTGTAAACCACACATTTACACACGCACAGAAAATGCTTTGAGCCATAAGTCGTCTAACCGGCTAAATTACAAAGTTACTGCTTACGTACTTCAAAAAAGCAAGTGTTTTATATTAGTTATACCCCTAATAATATTTTATCTACAAATGTTATTAAGCCCGATACTACTTTTTATTAATATTTTTTTTTATTATTAAAAGATGTTTTTAAGTTTTTATTTTTTTAATTTCTTTAATTTGGGTATTGGCAGACTATTTGTTTGTCTTGAATTTTGAACCAAAGTCAAAAGTTTACATTATAATATCCTTGAAGCAACGATTTTGTCTGGCACATCGGCAGGTGAAGATGTCTTCATACCTCGCATTCCTCTCATTCCTTCCGGCATACCTTTTGAATTTAAAAGATTTCAGTTTCCGGTTCGCCTAGCAATGACCATTAACAAATCACAATGGCAGTCACTGAACGTTGAGGAATCCATTTGGAACCTTCATGCTTTTCGCACGGTCAGTTATACTTCGCTTGCTCAAGGGTAGGCAACCAAGGACTAAATTTATATATTCATGCTAAGAATAATACAACAAATAACGTTGTTTACCAAACTGCATTAAAATGAAATAAAAGTCGATGGAAGATAATATTTATAATTATTTCATTTCAATAAGGATAGTGTAACGATCATACGACGTAGTATTATGCAGATAAAATATTTATGAAATGTTGTTACATCATAAGTGATTTACAAAGTCAATAAAAAAAAGGTAGATTGCCAATTTAAATATTCCATTTTATTATTATCGTGAATAATGATATCCTTGACAACAACGCAATACAGATATCATGCCATTCCCCATTTTCAAGCGAGCGCAGCCGCGGGGTTTTGGCTAGTTGAATAATATTTTTTAGTTCAATTTAAATATATTTGACGACGGTTTCAACGGTGGAAATGTTCAAATTGAAATATTTTATTAAAATTTTTTTTAATTAAAATTTTAAATAGTTAAATTGTATTTAATGGCGATTTCGTATAGAGAGAACCAATGGACGCCTAGAAGGATATTACACAAAATGATAGACAAATAATTTCAACTCCATGATAGTAAAGACTCCAAAAGCATCGATGTTTTTGTTAAGTGAATCTGGCTGCTTTTTTTGTTAAGTGAAACTTTTATATTTGTTATAGTAGCAACCTATAAATACATAAATATCTCATTAAGCGACTTGTTTTCACCAAAATAACTCCACAAAAAAATTATTTTCTGTAATAAACAATACCAAATGAAAGCTCTGACACTTATGTCCGAATGCTATAAGCAGTCTCAGTCTCTAATAGAGACAAAAATCACAATTTTAGACCAGTTGGCATTCATTAGTTTCAAAATAAGGCCTCTAGTCCCAAAATAAAGTATCTAAATTGTGACCTGGTGATGAGTGTAGGGTTAATAATTTTTTTATTTTGCATTATTATATGTTATGGTACTTTGTTCAATTTAATTTTGTTTGTTGTATAATTTTAGATTTAAGTAATTTTACTTAAAATAAATTTTTCATTCATATATAACTTACATATATGAAAATATTCCAAAAATTAAATTTTTTTTTAAATAAAAGTAAGTTAATAACTACAATGAGCAAGTCACAAAAAATTATAATAAAAACAAAATAAAATAACGTGAAAACGAGGGAAAGCAATAATCTCTAGCTCATTTTAAGACTTGAGATGATACCAAGTTACTGAATTCGGGCATAAATCTAGTATGGTAACGAAATGTATATTTACTACTTCCCTACTAAGTGCAAATATTCTTGGTCCAAAACGTAGAAGGTAAATATAAATCTAACCATTGCTATAAGTGCTAAATCAAGCCACCTTATATCTTCCAGTCCCTCTTAGTAGTTCCTTTACAACTGTAATGAGATCTTCCGGTAGAACATTAAAAAAATAAAAATTAAAAACTAGCAGTGTAATTTAATAAACCTGTAAATATTGCTTTATTAAGTGCACATACATACATACATTCATATAAACATACATATTCATATACAAAATAACAGATTAGAATGCTGCAAACAATTGCCGCTTTGAAGTTTCCTTATTTTCACAAATAAATTAAAAATTAAATCATTGATTTCAATTTATGTATTTGCTTTGCTTTATTAGCCAATCCAATCACTTACCAAAAGGTTACAAACGCAAATATTTTATTTATTTACAGTGCAAAACCTTAAACTGCGTATAATAACCGATACTGTGTGAATGAGATGCAAATGAAGATGCATCTAAATATTTGCGAAATTAACTGAAGTGACCCACGACGTCAAGGCGTAAACAAACAAACAATGCATAATATGCCAATGCACACATATTTGAACCACTTCAGCATTGCTATAGGCGAGGAAGAGCTTATTGCGATGTACACATGCGCATCGTCCCATAACAGCACTCGTGGTAAATGCGGCACAAAACAAACAAATGTGGCATACAGGAAAACAGTAAAAGGTTGTTGAGATAGTGCCAGAAAAAAAAGATTATTTTTTTTTTATTTTTAAAATTATGCTTAGGAAATTTAACTGATTATCATTCAGTTTGTTAGTTTTTCCATTCAATTTATTCAAGTGCATCTTTGGCAATAAATTCAACATTTTCATCGAAGAATCGATAGCTAACGACGCCTTAGTTTCTTCCGAAATAGTCGATAATTGCCCCTAAAGATTTTTTTTAAACAAAAATACTACATACAAGACATGTTCTTTTATATTGCTTAAAAGTTTACGAGTTCATTATGAACTAGTATCGATTTATTTATTAGGATTGTGCCGATCGCGGAGACAGCAGTAAATGTCTGGAAGTCTTAGTACGGAAAAAGCACTTTTTAAATTTTTATAAAGATGACACTATATCTTTTTTAAATTGTATTTCTTCACAAAATCGCCGAAATGAAAAAGTGTGGATATACGAGTACATATATTATATTTCCTATCCATATGTGAGCGAGTCGTAATACATTAATTCAAAATAATTGTAAACATGCCCTAAATGATGTTCCAAAGTACAAAATAAAGGAAAGTCAATATACATACATAGTAATTAAAATATAATTAAACTCGACGCTAGAGCTTTATTGGTCAATTTAGTGATGAGTCATATGATCGTTTGATCGGAGAGCAAATGTTGCCAAAAAAAAAATGTATAATATAATATTTATACGGTATTTTCATGATTCGATCTGGTAAGCTATTCAAGATCGGCGTAAAAGTAGCTTGAGAACTTGATCCCCCATAAAAACTATACATAATTCACCGAACAAGACAATGCTCTCGTTCACTGTTTGCCCTACCAATTCATATACTTTAACACAATTCGATAGGTAGCGTTAACAGCGAATACCATTTCGTCGGATCATAATTAGAGTGACCATTTTTCATAAAGAGCAACTATATTTATTAAATGAAAAAACGAAAAGAACTTCTTAAAGAATATTACAACTCAATCAAGATCAAGGCGAATTCAATAAGGTGATGTTTATGCGGTAGCTGCTTTTTCTTGCTTTGGTGAACTAAATATTTCGCTTAATTCTGATTGGCTGACGATTTGTTCACCAAAAACAAAAACCAAATATGTGTAATTTGTTTAATTATATGCGGTTGCCGTCACCCTATAGAATTCGCCTTGAACCAGATTTAACAAAATAACAACTTTATTATCGAATGCACAAAAAAATGTAATATGTTATTTTGGTTTAAATTTAAAACATTGAAGGGAAAGAAATTATAGTCAATTTTGTTTCAAGAAGCGTGGTTGAAAATGCTCTAAAGGCGATATCGGGACGCATCCTGCTATCGTCCGATGGGCGAAGTTTTGGCACGCCCCGAGTTTAAAATTGATCGCCCAATCCTTATTCTACAATATTTAAATAAAACTGATTTAAAGGCCTGTAATTAATTAGCAACTGTCAAGCCTTTAAATTTCAGGCAAAGATTAGAAATTTATGATGAATTTGAACAGCATGTTTGAAAGGGTGTCTCAAAACTGGGCCCTTTCTTTTTGCGATAGAAAATATTTAGAAATTTTAGAAAGGAACTAAAACGTGTTTGTCGAAACTTTTTGAAGTCGGTAATGGCGTATCCCGTATCAGAATTCTAAAATTAAAAAAATGACTATATGGTGGACGAATTGTTATTTTTAATTGATCTTGTTAGCTTAAAACTTGTCTGCCATATTTTTTAAGAATTCTAGCATTTAATTGCTAAATAGCAATCTACAGTAACAAGGTTCTGTTGTATTTTTAATTTACACAACTTCCATAATGGAACCGCAATTTTTAGTTTTTAAAAAATATGATAAGATTCTAATCAAAGAATCTGAAAGCCTCCACTGAAAAAGTATCATCTTATTAAAACTTAAAAGCACATAAAAATCCACTTATTTACATACATACCTCAATGTCGTTTTTCTCGAAAAAGTTTTTATTGTGCCTTAGAACCCATTTACCTTTCTCTGTCACATATTGCGAATTTTTAATATGTAATTTTTTTATTATACAAAACTCTTGTAAATGTCCATCAATCAATCAAGCAAATTCGAAAAAACATCCGATTTAACAAAGTTTAAGATGAACTTTTAATATTTCAAATTTCTTTCACTTATTCTCCTAAAAAAATTAGAAAGCGCTGTTTTTGAACAACCTTCAATGTTTATAAAATTGGTGTGCGCCTTACTTTCTAGATTTTTCTACTGCATTTTTAATGTATGACTTGATGCTGGCTACAACTGCAAAAATCTGATGTTCTATACGCCTCTGTCAGCCAGAATTTTTCATACGAAGGTTTTTCATTTCAAAAATATATTCGAATTGTTACCATTATCTGTTAAGAGAAAAAAAACAACATATAAACATCATGCCAAGCCACGAAACAAACTCCGACAACTATCGTATTTAGATGATTCTGTCATGAATTTACTTTCTTATTGAAAGCCATTAAATTTTTAAAGAGTCTACAGTAGTAAATCGCTTAAATTCTAATGCCATTGAGAAGAGCAAACAAACGATCGCATAATGCTATGAAAATGGCAATAAAATGCAGCAAAAACCGATAAGTTATTGCTGAAAAAGTAAATAAACAAAACAACAAAGGTTAAAAACAACGAAACGCTTACGACAAAAATACCTCACACAAGCTATGCTATGTGCAAATGTAAAAAAAAACCTGTATGTATTTAAATGCATTGATACAACCTTACACAGATAGCATCTTTCAGATGCGCAGGATTTTATTGAATTTTTTTTTTGTTTTGCTTAGTAAGTGACATGCAAATTTAAAGTAAATGTGTGACGAATATTGAATGAAATTTTGATAGTAAAATGCCGCAAAATTACAAGCACGCGTACAGTAACTGAGCATTTGGCGGTGTAGAATTAAATAAATATTTATGAACAATTGGGAGTGGGATTACATAACCTCATTCATGCAGCGCCTTCTCGTCATACATAGGCGTGCGCTCGCAGCTCATAAATATCACGTACATAAATATTTATGCTCGTGCATTATGTGCCCCTAGCTTTGGGTGAACGAGTATATACAAAAATGTATGAATGTAGGCTTGTATTTGCAATTATTCTGATTAATACTGTAATTTATTTATTTTTTATCCGTTTTATCATACCGCCAGTATCAGGGTGAAAGTGACTGAAAGGCTAAATCGTAGTACATATATGACGAAGAAAATCGTAGTAATTTTTGAAATTCCATTATGTAGTGTGACATGCGTACGTGCTCGTATATTAATAAAAACGAGTTCTTAATTATGTTGTATGCAAGTTAAAGTTATTTTTTTTTCTTAGTAATTTTCAGTCCAAATTAAATTCGGTTCATAACAGAATCCATTTGAATCCAAGTTCCATACCGATAACTGTATGTCTAAATCCTCTATTCTCCTCTGAATTAATTTTTAAAGAACTTCCGCTGAGTATCAAACTCGTGTATCGAGTTGATATTTGGCACCCATACAACGCATGGATTAAGTGTGGTAACACCTTCTATGCCTACCTTTTATTAAACTAAAATTAAAGGCCTTCAAAAATCCATAAAAAGTCTGTCAAAAAACATATTTTATTTTCTACCAAATTTAAAAATTTGATAGTTTTTTGGGTTTTGTTGGACAAGTAAGTGTGTTTTAATGTAAATATGTATAATCGAAATTAACTAATCAATATGTGGGTATCGTATAATTCGGATAAGCAATATATAAGTATTTGTCCGGAATAAGTTTTTTGCAAATAGCGTAACTAAACTCGTTTCTGGTAGAAAATGGTAGATTCTAAAACAAACAAACAGCACAAGATTATGTTAACATATCAACTCTATTTAGATTCGATTTGTAAGGTAAATCGAGTCAATTAGGAGTTTGTTTGAATAAGTTATAATTTGAAATGCCTTTTTGCGAAGAACAAACAAAAAAAAACTACCTAAATACAAGCATTTAAAATGGTCGAATTTTTAAACGTCCCAAATTAAAAAAAAAATAACTCATTATATGATTTTTAGCAGATTTGCTTGTGGAGTATTTTTGTTTTAAATTGCATAAAATTAAAAAGTCATACATAAAAACTTTTTCCTTTATCAATTGAGTTTCAACAATACTGTACTTACATATATTATGCTCATTATTATTCAGTTCTTTTTCTAACAAAAACAATGTAAACCCATTTTTCGAGAAAGACCATTAAATTTCGTACGTTTTTATATTATATCAGCGTAGTTTTCAGGAAAGGAAAACGGTAATAAAACAAGAATAAAATTAATCTTTGAACTACGCGAAACAAAAATTAACGAATTATTTTTTGTATTTCCATTATATAAAAGTACACATGGTGTCCCATGTATGAATATCATAAGGTTATTTTTAAAATAAATTTTTTTTTAGTTTGGTAAATAATAATATATATAATTTTGGAGCTTACACTATATAGCTCAGTGTTTGGCCGAGCTTCTCCTACCATTTGTGGTGTGCGTCTTTATATTATACCACAAATGGAGGGACCTACATTTTTGTGCCGACTCCGAACGGCAGATGGATTTTATGAGAAGCTTTTTCATGGCTGAAATACCCTCGGAGATTTGCCATTGCATGCCGAGGGGTGACCGCTATTAGAAAAAACTTTTTCTATGATTAAGATTTTGCTTGCCCTGACTGAGATTCGAACCTCGAACTCACCGGCATATCGAGTTATAGCACGCACCGCTACCAACTCGACCACAGCGGCCACAAATGGTAAATGGATTTATTTAAAAAATTACTTCGAAGTACATATTTAGTTGAGCTGGGTTTTTTATTATTTCTCTATTAATCCATGATAAGAATTGCATTCACCGTTATTGGGCATGCAAAAATAAAAATTCATAGACTTCTAACATTTTTTCAGTGTTTTATTGCTTTAAGTGCTTACAGTTGCAGTTCGATGACAGCATAAAACAAGTTTTCAATAATATATATTCATTCCAGAATTCTATTGACATAGCGAGAATAACCAAATTGAATACGTATTGTTAAAATAAAATTAAAAAAAAAAACGTAATACGAGTATAAACATTTTTTTTTCTCATTAAAAGTTATTGTACGGTTTTTAAAGCCAATACAACCCGTCAGACTAATGATGTTTGGGAAGATTTCAATGCATATTATAATTATTTTTGTTTTTTCTACCACTGGTAATTAATTGTGTAGCACACAGTTAAATACCACCCCAGCAGGTTTGCTTTGAATGTATACAACAGTTTTAAATTTTAATCATAATTCAATAAAATATATTCAACGATGGTTGTTGTACCAGTGAAATGTAGCTTATTTTTAACAAACTACATCTGAGCTTGATTCTTACATCTGGGATTTTTTTTGTAGCATCGAAAGCCATGTCCGCTGTGGTCGAGTGTGTAGCGGTGCGGGGCTTAACTTGCTACGCCGCTGAGTTCGGGGATCGAACATTAGGGCAAGTAAAATTGAAATCAAATTTTTTTGCAATACCGATCGCCCGTCTGCAAGCAATGGCAAACCTCTGAGGATATTTTTTATCATAAAATACATCTGCTGTTCGGGGTCGCCATAAAACTGTTCGTCACTCCATTTCTGGTACAACATAAAGACGCACATCACAAATCGTAAGGGAATCCTGCCAAACACTGTAAGCTCCAAATTATTATTATTATTCACCTGAATAGAGACAGGCATTTGTTTGCATTTTCTTGGTTATTTTTAAAATTTAATTTTTTATTATTTTTCAATTGAAATACAATACATTCGCTAACAAAAACTATATAGAACGAAGTTTCAAACTTTATACAAAATCTTTATACAAAAAGAGTTCGCAGTTTTGTAGTATAGTATAATGAATTTTAAGCCTCAAGTAGTAATAAATTATCATTAATTCAGACAATCATAAATTACTGACGCTCTTTCGCAATATATGGAAGAATTGGCGGAATATTGTTAGTAAAAAAAAAATATCAAAGATTAACGGTATTCTCTAGCCACTTGAAACTTGCACATAATAAATAATAATTTTAAATTGAAGGGAATACAAAATCGAATATTAAAAAAAAATTTATATACATACATATAAATATTTTAATTGATTCAAACACCGTTGTTTACATGACTACACATCACACATTTCATAATATACAGATTTAACTCAAAATCTCAAAATCAGACTTCTTTTTATTAAAAAAAAACCAAGGCTTTGAACCAAGGACTTTGTGGTTGCAGAGCCAACACGCTACATGCAGTGCTACGCTAGCCGAGTGGACTGTTGTGTTTATTCCAAACCAACTACAAACAAGAGCAGCTAATCTGCCTCTGTGGTTGTTGTTAGAATGCATTTAGCATAGCCTGATGAGGAAATGTGGTGATATCCGAAATAGTACTATACCTTCTACCATTAAAAACTGTTGTTGTTTTTCCAAATCGAAACTTCCACAAACTGGCCTCGAGCTCATTAAAATTGTAAATTATTATTGTACTATTTTAATATTAAAAAATTAAATTTAAAATAAAGTACTCTCTTCTAATTAAGGGGTTATATACATTTAAATATATTTAAACGCGATTATGATGTTTTTCAAAAAATCCCGTTGTGGTGAGCAAGGTTTCTAAAGATCGATTTCATTTTTTGCAGGCAACTTAAAAACTTCAATATCTCATGCTTGAAAGAAGGAGTTTTTATTTGAAACAAAAGTTTTTTTGGTGGATAAAAAAAACTTAATTTTTAGACATTCAAAAATCGAACTTTTCAGTAAAATCATCACCATTTGTGTAACAATATTTATTTCGCTAAATCCTTCGTTCAAGTACGGCGTTATGATATAAACTAAAAAAAACTGTTATTTTTTTTTATTGTAGATGATCCATTGCCTACTTATCACCGGAAAGCGTGTAAGAAACAAGTAAGAAAAGCTTAATTCGGGCGAAACCGATTTTTATATATGTATGTACCCTCGCGATGTATTTTTTGTATGAGCGGTGCTCATAATTTCTTAAAAACCCCGTTTCTTTGTTTCAAATCGCAACTAGTATTGAACTTTAGTCAATTACTTCCAATAAATACTGAAAAACGAAGTTTTTTGCTTTTTCAAAATTTCCGTTGTATGGAAGTTGGGCGTGGTTATGGTCCGATTTTAAAAATTATTGACGGTGATGCTAGTGATATCAAGGACAATATGTTCACAAAATTTTGTGACGATACCTTACATCGTTATTGAGATACTTATCTCTCTAAATATCAAATTTTAATTAATATATTCCAATAGATAAAGAAAAAACGAAATTTTTGCATTTTTCAAAATTTTCGTTATATGGGAGGTGGGCGAAGTTATGGTCTGATTTATTTTTAACGATGATAACAGCCATATGGAGGAAATTTGTTCACCAAATTTTGTGACGATGCCTTACATCGTTATTGAGATACAGAGATTTGTTCTTAAGTTACACAAATACCTAATTTCTTATTTCAAAATCACTCCAAATACCAAATTTCACTCAATTTGCTTTAATGAATACCGAAAAAACGGAGTTTTTGCATTTTCCGAAGCTTCCGTTATATTTGAGGAGGGCGTGGTTATTGACCGATCTTGACCATTTTCAATACCAACCTACCCTATCCAAAGAGCAATCTATGTATGAAATATCTCAATTTTTACTCAAGTTATTGTAACCACGGACAGACGAACGGACAGACAGTCAGGGCTAAATCGATTCCTTTTTTTATTCTGATCATTTTAATATATATATGTCTATATATATCTCGATTATTTTTAGCTGTTACAAACAACCGTTATGCGAACAAAGTTAATATACCTTTGTGTACAAGTACGCTCGGGTATAAAAAAGTGTATCAGCGCAACAGCCGTAGTGCCAACAAATGGGCACATTTTTAAACCAAAAATTAAATTAAACATCTTCAGACATAAATAAACGTACACTTCTTTGCAAAAAAACTTCTTAAAAACCCGTTTTAGAAAAAATTTATTGAAAAATCTATTTATTTACTTAAAAATTGTAAAGAGTTTATTTTCCTAACTCTTTAATTGACGTGGTGGCTCTTGCAGTGTTATCGTAATTAGCAGTCGAATTGAACTGTTTGAAGAATAAAACTTGGTTTCATGCGTAATATGTTATGGAAATCAATATTACTTAATGGTAAACTTGCTTAGCTTGCCTGTGAAATGTAGTGCAGTAACGCGCAGTAAGGTGCGTGCTCACCATTTTCGTCGGCAACATTTCCATCCGCCTCCATTTCCATCTCCATAATTCCACCATTTTCACTTTAAAGGTACAAAAAATATAATAACTCATCAAACTCAAACTCCGCGTTCATTTGTTATTAGTTAGTAATCAAAAAAACTTCTGAAAACAAAATTCGCTCATAAATATTCCTATGTAAATATACTCCTCTTCATTTTATAATATTATTTTGCGTTCAATGCCAGATCTGCATACTTTTCCACGCGATTTTCGAAACTCATAATATATTTATTGTAAGCATATTAATGTCACACAAAATGTCACACCAAATGTCTCATAAGTTAAGACCCTTCAAAAACGTTGTAAAAAATTTACTAATAAAAATTCCTTACAAACTCCCAATTTAACATTTGGCATTACATGAAATAATAAAATCACTCAATCTGTCTGTCAACTTGAGTACGAAATTTTTTAAATAATATACACGTAATTATATTAAAATAACGAAATAATACCGCAGAACATGTTAACCTGTTAAACTCTAATAAACAGCAAGTTAAACATATTTGTGAAATTCTAATGGCATTACTTTCTTTAGATTACAAACAAAACAATTGCCAAATTTTAAGCAAGTGTAAATTAAGCTTTTTTATATGTCCATACAGGTAAGCGCACATGCAGAATGAATTCTAATTGTAAATTTATATAAAACATTTGTCGCAATGAAGATACCTACAAAAAATTGCAATAAAAAAATGTATGAGCCGACAAGCGCCTTTTAACATTGGTGATTTTAATCTGTAAGCATTAATTTTGTTTGCATTTTTTTTTTTTAACTTATTTTCCATTACACTCACGCGCAACAAAATTAAATATCAGAAGCAGTGTCTTCTTTGTCAATCCTCAAAAATCACAGTTATCTGACAAATTTCATGGAACTTCAAATTTGTTTCGCATTCTGAAGGGATAATCACACTTTTACTATAACAGGCACTCTGCTCAATTTGTACTAAACATGTGCATACAAATGCACTCGTATGTACATATGTACATATGTATGTAACTATGTGTTTACTATTAACTAGCTCTCATGTTACTCATACGCACAAGTGGTCGCTGGCACGCACGCGCGCGCGCTTGTAAATAAAACACGTCCAACGAGCGCACTTGCTCGTAGGTATTGTACTCTATTTACATTTGTATACCTAAATATGTACATATGTACCCACTAAGTGCAAATATGCGTTTAGGTATTGGTACAATTTACACACTTTCAGCTTTCTATGTAGTTGTTTCATTTTGGGTGCAGACGTATGTGCATATATTTTTATAATTTCTTTGCTGTATTTGTTGTGAGTAGCTGCTACGGCTGCTGCTCAGCTACTTTAGTTAGTCAGTTAATTTGTAAATTTGGGCTTATAAATAAGAGAGACGCCGGATACTGTAGATCATTTTAAGCTTTAGTGTCGCCGCGTAATGATCGAATGAGTTAACGAGCCTTAAAGAAGAGCAAGTTCTGAAAACGACACGGATTTACTATACCTATTTGTATATGAATATAAGTGGAAATGAATGAAAAGTAGAATAAATCGTGAAAAGTGTTAATTGCATGATTTGAGTTAACTGATACGAAGTGTATACTTGGTGTAGTGTGTATCGTGCATACAAATAATAATAATTAAGTGTTTATTAACAGTTCCAAAGTCTCCAAACAACGTCAATAATTTTTCGACAAAAGTTACAAAAAAACATAGTCTAGAAAATGTTTATCCAAAAAATGGTGAGTTTTATGACAGTGTAAAGTGATTTTTTGTTGATAATCAGTTTCAGCCTATGATTGTGATGAGACCTCCAAAGGAGTTGAAAACTTTATGAACGCACTGTACTACATACATATCTACAAGTGAACTAACACATACAAATAATGTAATGCCCATGACGTGTTTTCCCAACCAACACTTAGAGGATAATGTAGAGTATTTCTTAACGTGAAGATTTCCATACTCTTCAAGAAGTGCGTTGGACACAAATTTTGGAACAAAATATTTGAATATCCTTTTTTATGTGTTTGAGTTCAATTGATTACTTTTATTTTTCAGGATAGTCACTGAATAATCACGTTGGCAATAAATTTGGTTACTGTAAAAGTTTTAGAAGAGTTTTTATAATTTACGATTATTTTACGGTGAACTAAGTAGCTTAATGTGGTGTAACATAAGTTTTTTACTTTTGCAATCGAAAATGTTGTTAATTCTTGACACAAATGCAAAGCCACGATACATAGTTTTGCTCTATAAACGACAATATATTTTAACTGTGAAAGGGCTTTTAGTATTTGAAAAATGTGTATTTCTTAGAAATTGTTAATGATAATTAACCGATTTCAAACCATTGGAATGGTTGTCACTTTTGGTTTGAGAGTAATCATTATTATCCAATCGGTCCTCACAACTCGCTAGTCGATTTAAAAATGGTATAAAAATGTTGTTAAAAATACGATGTAAAGTTGGACACTTTGATTCACAGCATTTGCTCTTTTTTATAAAAAAAATAATACTCAGCCAATACGTTTCAAATTCATGCGAAATATTTGATTTGGTGCACCGCGTGTTCATAAAAAGTAAAAGGCAATTGAGTCGAGATAGCTACAGTAACTCACAGTGAAAACGATGCAGTTATTATCTCTGAAAACTACGCAATATTTTTCGTTTATTTTTTTATAAAATAAACATTATTATTCAAATAAAACAAATTATTTTCAACAAAGTTTGAAACTTCGTATAGAATTTCCAAGCAGTTTTCAAGTTTTTAAGATTCGACTCCGAAATTTTCAATATTTTAATCAGGATTTGTATAAAAATTCTGGGTATGCAATTTTGCAGTTCATTCAATTCTTATTTAATAAAGTTTAAGTTTGAAATCGCTGAAAATTTCCAATGATTTCTAATATTTTCTCTGGGCGTTTGCATTCATATAAAAAATGTATCGATTTTAAATTTACAGTGCTTTAGAATAAAATTAAATGAACTGAAAAACTACATGCCCGGAGTTTTTCCATAAATCTTATTTACAATTTCGGAGGTAAATGTATGTGGCTTAAGCTACAGAATCAGGCTTAGTTTTAATAAAAAAAATTAAGCAAAATTATTACGAAAACGGATTTGTATTTGACTGTATGCGTTTAAATAAACATTTTATAATATAGTTTTTTTGAAGTGTATACACCTTGAATTTACCATAATTTTATACTTTTCGAGAATTACAAAAATTCAAAAAAAAAAGTGAGTATAACAATTAAAAAACTGCACTCCAAAGGTTAGATTCAACCGGCTGCTAGTGAGCACACTACCACACTTAGGGCTATTTTTAAGCTTGTTGCGATACTGCACTTATCCCAATTCTCAAACCATCGTGTACATTCTCCGTATTTCCACTTTGACCTAGGTGATAGTCTTCTCAACCATCTAGTTTATAGATTATCGGCAAACCGTTACAGATTTTAAGGTGAAATCAATAAAATTGAGTATTTTAAAGCCACTTGGCTGTCAGCATAAATGAACTAACTTAAGTATACTCGTTGTATCGTCTCCTGTATTGCAGCGACCATGGCAATCGGAATGTTTTTAGCTTACTTAGAAAACTTCTTAACGGAATAGGACTATTCGCTAGTTTCGATACGTCAGGCTCAAAGCCGTTTAATTCGCAATTCCCTACCTGGAATTTAGACTATAAACTGTTTGGTTAAATTTTACCTTGCAGTGTGGCCTACTTGAATGGCAATCTATCGGGATAGTTCTCGCCGTGAAGTTTCTTCAAATAATGTCAATTTGTAAGATAATGAGCATATTAACGCAGACCTTTATGTTCTTAGATAAGATAATGTAAGATTATTTGTTCAAACTTAAATTTAATCTCCTTTTCCATTTATGACTCAAAACCTCGCCTGCTGTCTGTGAGAATACTTCGACAAAATATCGCAGACCTACATACATACATATGTACATATCGATCCATTTGTACCATATAATAAATTTTTTGATTTTTCAATAAGTGAATTTAAAAAAAAACATATAAACTTAAGTTTCAAACTTTTCGCAAGGTTTATAATAATATAAAAGAAGTTTCGTTTAAGTTATTTATATTTTTTTTTGCATACAATTTTTTAGTCCTTTTAATTTAAGTACATTTAGAATTACAATAAAAAATTTATAAGAAAATATTAACTGTAAATAATTGTAGACAATTTTTTTAATTTTAGTTGAAAAATAGACAAAAAATACAAATGTACTCGTATTGTCCAAATTTTTCAATGTGTGGATTATTTATGTACACGTCATAGGCGATACATCTGCAAGTCCATATGGGAACTAAATGATTAAATCTGTCAGTAAAGTAGCGATATTTTAAAAATTTTATGATTTTTCATTTTAAATCTAGCCTCTAGTACTTCAGAAAGCATCACTTGAACTTCAGAATCCGTAAAATGTACTTCAGAATAGTTAATTGTACTTCAGAAACCATAAAATGTATTTCAGAATAGTCAATTGTACTTCGGAAAATGTAAAATGAACTTCAGAATAGTCAATTGTACTTCAGAAAACGTTAGATGAACTTCAGAATAGTCAATTGTACTTCGGAAAACGTAAAAAGTATTTCAGAATAGTCACTTCAGTAACTGTAAAATGTATTTCAGAAACTGTAAATTGTACTTCAGAAAGTGTAAAATGTACTTCAGAAAATGT
The DNA here is from genome assembly GCA_963971545.1 of Philophylla caesio. NCBI lineage: Eukaryota > Metazoa > Arthropoda > Insecta > Diptera > Tephritidae > Philophylla > Philophylla caesio. The sequence goes on along the minus strand of OZ020606.1, from coordinate 92,536,251 downwards.
AATTTGTACTTCGGAATATGTAAAATGTACTTCAAAATATGTAGATCGTATTCAACATCGGCGAACATTGCCCAAGACGAAGGAGCGTTGCTCTGTCTATCGCGTTAAAATTAGTGATGTCACATTCTAAACGGGAGTGCCACGAAGTACAATTGACTATTCTGAAATACATTTTATGGTTTCTGAAGTTCAATTAACTATTCCGAAGTACATTTCACCGTTTCTCAGGTACTACTGGACAAGGTGTAGTGAAATTCAAATATTCTAATGTTTACTGGGTTTCGATACTTTTGTTGTTCTTAATATTTTTTTTTTATTATTTATTGCAAATGTGTTAGTGAACATTCTCATATGTGTAATTAAATCACGTTGTTCAAGTTGTACAGCGTTTACTGCTCATTGGAAGTTACTTCACAGTGTTAGCTTATGTTGTATTAAATAATAATTTATGTCTATTAGAGATAAAGTGTTAATAACAATAGTCAATAACAGGGCAATAGCGCGTACAAGAAAGAGGCTTAATCGATAGTACAACACAACTAAATATGTTACATCAACGAGTATGAACGTGGCTATATGAATACATAGACAAAATACGTTAATATTGGCCGCAGCAAGGGTGTTGCTATCACCTTTTCCGGCACAACAGTCCAAATACATTTACATTCAAAAAAATAGCAAATGTGCGATTGTTCAGAATTTTGCGGAAGACTTTATTTTATTTATCCTCAAATGTTTACATAACAACCGATCGCTACTTCTGAGTAAATAATATCACTGATTTTCGGTAATATGCTTTTTTTCTATACAAATACATATATTCGTACAAACCTATTTATGTACGTGCATACTTTTATACATTTTTTTTTGCTAATTATTTTTATTTTGCGTGTTTATACTCATCACGTTGGTGTTATTGCCACTGTCAATGTCACTTTCTGTTTAACTTTTGTTTGCACATAAAATTGCATTGAACTTTTGTTCAATCTCTTTGAATGCACGGATAAATCTTAGAAATGTACTTTAGTATTAATTCTATAATCAAATTACATATAAAAATAGACAAGTTTGTATGTATTTTTCTGCTCTTTTGCATTTATAAGTAGATACGATTGTATAACGAATTGCATATTTTTAATTAATCAGAATTCAAAATAAAGTAATTACTTTCGTTAACTACGGTTAATCGTAATTGATGCACTCATACGAGTAAATACATTAGTACATATGAATGTGGCGATTAAAATAATAATATTGCAATATGCTTATTAACAAATTTTGACAATTATTTGTTACTTTATCAAATTTTTATAATTTTCAATTCCATATCCAGCTCTTTCTCTTACCAAAGTCTAATAGTGCAGTTTTCAAAATTTATAGAAATTAAAAAAAAAATTTAGTGGCGCTTCAAAATTAACGAATAATAACTCATTGCTAAACATCCAAAAACAGTTTTCTACAAAATTCTCCACACTCAGTTTTAGCAAACTCGTCTTTTTGTAACGTAGATCAATCAACTTGTATTGTTGCCAAATTTATGAAAATGAGTTCAGTTACGTTTTTGGATACTCTTTCCCTAACAAGATCAACAAGGGCAACTGATTTAATACCATTTTTGAAGTTTATTTTTAATTGGGTAGGAATGATTAATTTTAAACAGAAATTTTTAAAGAACTTTCTAAAGATTTGACCGAGTTATCTGTCGCTTTACGTAGTTGTCCGTTATGTTACTAAAACTTAATTGGCTACAAAACTACGTATCGGAATATTTTCTGAAAGCTCAAAAGAGAATAAAATCTTTTTAAATTCATGTGACGGATGAAAACGTATTTTAGCAAACACACCAACATCTAAAATTGTTTATATATCACACTTTCTCACATGAGTTTTTCAAAAAACAAACTATATTAAATTGTCGAAAAAACTGTTTCAAAAGATATATACTTAACTAATGAAGTATATTCTAAAGAGTTTTTATTTAACATGCGGGCTGATTAATCAAGCCATAGCATATTAAAATCAAAAATCAATTAAAGCCATTAACTTTTACAGAATAAAAGTTGCTTAGCAAAATTTAATTTTTGAAAATGCCATTTCAAGGACAGAAAAGTTCGTATCTCCTAAAATTAACTGTAAAAAATTCTTATAAAGATTATATGGAAAAAAGTTCATAAAGAGATATAAATATGAAAATCATTTGAGGTTTGGAAGATGTGCTTAACTTTTCTATTTGGATACATTTATCTAAACTGGCATTTAAATGTAAATATATGCATAACAGAAATTTTTTGTGTAAAAAATTCTAAGTTGTTTTATGCAACGTTTTATTTTCATTAAACAGATTGTAAAGGTTTTTTGTTTGATTTAAATTTTATTATCATAATACCTTGTTTATTTAGTTCCATAATTTTAATATTATACAGTGTGAAATACGTATTGTAATTGAAGTGATAAAATAAATATTTTACAACTACTACTACTCCTACTACTATTTCACTTTAATATGGTTATATAAGAAAACACGTAAAAATTGTGTACTACTCTTAAACAAATTTATATTAATAATAGTAATAACAACTTATGTTAATAATAATAACAATTTGGCTCTTACACTATATATGTAGCTCAGTGTTTGGCCGAACTTCTCCTACCATTTGTGGTGTGCGTCTTTATAATATACCACAAAGTGGAGGGACCCTTAAGTTTTGTGCCGATTCCGAACGGCAGAAGTATTTTATGAGAAGCTTTTTCATGGCTGAAATACTCTCGGAGATTTGCCATTGCATGCCGAGGGGTGACCGCAATTACAAAAAAAAACTTTTTCTATGATTTAAATTTTACTTTCCCTATTCGAAATTCGAACCTCGAACTCAGCGGCATATCGAGTTATAGCACGCAACGCTACCCACTCGACCACAGCGGCCATATCGACGTTAGTCATGTATAATATTTCTTTATATCTTTGTGAGTAGTTATTTTTTGTTGAAATACAACTACATTAATGATCAGAAGCTCAAAATTTCATACATACAAACATAGCAAAGCCAGTCAAAGGTCAGAAACCCGCTGCGATGTGAGTTACATATTTGTAGTACTAAAAATATTTGACTAGACGCTCTTCTAACTCATTAAACTCTGAACTCCGTGAAAAGTTAAAGCAGTGGTAATATACATACCTACATACGTACAATTTTCAACTCTTTAAATTGACGAGAAAACCCGGAAAGAAAAGCTCAATTTATCTTTGGTTGAGCATATTTAAAAAATCGCTGAAGCTGAAACACGGCAGACATTTCAATAAAAAAGTAGGAATATAAATTTAATTTGAAGCATTTTTATTGGAATTTAAAAAAAAAAATATATTGACCGTGGAATATCAGAATGGACCTTTTTTTATTTAATTAATATCCCCACCATCATTAATTAATTTATGGCCCTAACAACCCTTTGCCTTTTTCTGACTTTTACGCTTATACGATGTACTTTCTCGTATATCTATCATTCATAATATAAATATTATTATAATTATTATAATTTTTCAAATTTTAAACTCTTATCAAATGTGCATTGTACTTCAGAAGTAATGAAGTCATCATTTACAAATAGACGCAACTAAAGTAGCAGACTGCTGCTAATCCTTTTCCAGTACAAATTCCAAAAACGTCAATTTAAGTTAAGCCGATTGCTATTTATGACTATTCTACTTAACACTCTAGCCAAAATGGGCTGTTCAATTGTAATGGGAACGAAGTGTAAAAATGGTGCAAGCAAATTGTCAATGGGAATTTTTTACAAAATTGTTTGCATAATTGTTGAATTATAAGAGTTTAAGCTTGTGTACATACTTGCACATACTCTCATGTACATACATATGTATATATGAGAATATACGAGGTGTGTTCAAAAAGTAAGATGCTTTTTCAAATTTCGCGTGCGACGTAAGTACATTCGATTATCGTTTGTTCGTTGTTGTTGTGTTGATACACATCTCCCCAAAACAATTTTCTTAGTTTCAAGTACATAACATACATATTTTGATTTTGGCAGATTACAAGGTTAGGCGTGTTTTCTTATGCTCGGGGATTTTTTATTATTATAAAAATTTTATATAAAATTAAAGATTTGTTGGCCAAAAACAACGCGACAATCATGCCTCAGCCACCATAAGCACTAGATTTGGCCGCTTGCGACCTTTTCCTGTTCCCAAAGCTTAAAAGACCTAGGAAGGGATGGAGATTTGCAAAAAAAAAGTTACCTTACTTTTTGAACATACCTCGTACATGCAAGGAATTTGTATCAAATTTAATGTGAGAATTAACTGCTTTTAAAGCTGAAATGTTGACAGTGGCGTACGGCGAGTATGCTCTAAGTAATTGGTAAATTGATGAATAAATAAATAGTTTATCATAAATATATAAAGTCGCCTTACTTTTTGAACACACCTCGTATACTAATTTCCACATATTATACAACAATACACCTATCAGAGGTGACAATTATAGTTTTAATGCTTTTAGCATAATACCATTTCGACAGCTTTTTGCAATTTATCTCTTGCAATATATTTTACGAGTATCGCCTGTCAACCACAAATGATGTACCGAACAAAGCCGGCAAAACATCACAAAACAAACTTGACCTGTCAACTTGCAACTTAAAAGCGCTACACACATACACAGGTACATACATACAAGCATATATACTCGGATGTTAAGGTTTATTAAGATCTTCTTGCTCTTAAGTATTGAATTGTTATTATTGCGTGCCAACGTGCTACTGCGAAAGTAAGTAAACATGCTTGCAGAGATAGCAAAAGGATCTCGCTTAGGCGTTTACGAGGTTGACGACGAAGTGTCTGGCGATAAGAATTTAAATATGCAATGAAAGTTTTATTTCTGGAAAATACTCGTATATGTATGTAGTAGTACATACTTTAAAAAAAATGTTAACGAAACTTTCTTAAATCGCATCACCCGGCAATCATATTGCAAAACTTGATTCCATTTATTGATTTATAAAAATGAAAATAATAATAATAATGATAATAATTTGGCGCTTTCATTTCTATATTGCCAAAACTTCAACCACCATCTGTCGGTCGCATCTTTTATGTACCACGGATGGAGGAGCTTATAATTGTATGCTGTCTCCGAAGGACTCCATTGAAAGGTTGGCTTGGAAACTAGTCCTTTCCAGCCGAACTGTTAAGCACGTAACTTGCGCGGAATCTCGTACATTCCGACAGCATAAATTAGATATAAAAAAAAAGGATGTAAAGTAAATGTCAAAAATGATAAATTAGAAGATTGCGGTACTTTCGTCCCGTTATCTTTTTTGTTTCGGCTTGACAGCTGTGTGACGTCATAGCATATCAGAATAGCGAGTCAAAAGGGAAAAAGGACAGAATTTCACATTCTCGCGCAAAACTTACAAATCAGTGAGTTTAAATAATACAAAGGAATTTAAAAATTTAAGTGTGCAGTGGCTAATTGTAATAATGATAAGGGGAAATCGCCTGACATTCATTATTTTGCGTTTCCGTTGGACAAAGCGGTTTCAGATAAGTGGATAAGTTTATGCCAGCAATCAAAGCCATTTCATCAAAAATATAGATTCTTTCAAACGGGATGCAGAACTTATTCACAATTTTTTTTTTATATATTTCACTAATTACGAAACTCTTTACAAGAGAAATAGCAGCCGAAATGCCGGCATAACACATTATTATACGTTCTTGTTTACATACATGTAGATATATGGTTGCATATTTCATCACCGAAGCACATTGTTTTGAGTATTATTTTATATGTAAGAGTAATATTTTATAAATTTTTATTATTTTCCTGTTGGCCTAATAAATGTTAATAATTGACAATTTTATTGAGCTCAAGGCCAGTTTATGAATGATTTGTTTGTGAAAGGAAGATGAATAAACACAATAGCCCACTCGGCTAGCGTAGCACAGCATGAAGCGTGTTGGCTCTGCAACTCCGAGCTCCTAGGTTCAAACCCTGGGAGAAGTGGTTATGATGAATTAATTTAATTAATTTAATAAAATGAAGTGATGAGGAAATGTGGTGATATCCGAAATAGTACTATAACTTCTACCATTAAAACTGTTGTTGTTTTTTCACAAAAAAATCGTTCATAAACTGGCCTTGATCTCAATAAAATTGTTATTTAGTTAAGCTTAATGTAAAATAAGAATCTCCAATTAAGGAATTCTTAGAAAGCTTCGTTTTTTTCCTTTATTGCACTATTAACAAACCAAACAGGTTTAAGAAGGCTATCAGGGATATCACTCGTTTTGAAGTGTAAATTTATGTATTTATTTATTTAAGCCAAGTAGTACAATTAAGTTCTTATAGGCTAAGTAGACGTAAATTAAGTTAATTAAGCAGTTATGAAAAAAAGTATAAATATACTATTTATAAAATATATTCAGTGAATTCAAAAAGCGATCTTTTGAATATGAAAAATCTATCTCGATAAGTTTAGAGACTCTATTGAACTCAATCAGAGCTCGAGAAATAGGAGCCTTTTGAGCATAAAGAGATTTAAAACCCCCAACATTAAAAATTTCCGAGCTTCTAAGTGCCCTGGCCGGAATATGAAAGAAAATTCTCTCAAGGAGCGGTGTACAGTCCACAGCCCCACGGAGCAAATCGAAAATGAAAGACAAAGATAGTATAGTTCTCCTGTTCTGCAATGATTTCAAGTTCATCAATAAACACCGCGATTCATAGATTGGGATAGAATCAGAAAATCGAAATTTACGCAATGCAAAATGTAAAAATACTTTTTGGATGCGTTCAATTCTGGCAATGTGGCACATATAATAGGGTGACCAAATGAATGATGCGTACTCAATTTTATTAATACGTTTACAGCGTTAATGCTATTATTATAAAAAATAAAATAATATTTACATACATATTTGAAAAATAGAAAGGACAACATCGGTAAACGAAAACTATTTAGCGACACAAAAATTTTGTAAATTTCGTAAGACTTCGAAACCACTAACAAGATGTATTTTTATTCACAAAACTTTTCATATGAAGGTTCACAAATACATATGTATTACTAAATTTAAAGATACCCTAAGAATAATTTCCAGTCTGCTGTTTGTGGCCCTTTCAATGTTAGCCTAACAAATGCAATTTTTCGCTCATATTTAAATGTCGCCCACCCTCAGCGAAAAAATGTTCAAAAATTCTGAGTGAAAAAATTTAAAAAATGCAAACTGATTAAAAATTTGTATAACCTATTTTTAAAAATTTCAAATTTTAGTGATTGCTGTCAAAGTTTAAGCGTTGGCTTATGTACATGGCTTTTGTAAGAAAATTACACAAGTCTGAAAAAAATAATTGAGAGCTGTTTTAGTTTTTTTGTGTAATTCTTATGTTTTTGGGTGTGCTGAATCCGAAAATAACTTTAATTTTGTCATAGAACGTCACGTTTTCTGCCAATGTAGGTGTATATGTTAAACAAGTTGTCATCTTAAAATAAAATATTTAAGATTAAAAAAAATTGCGTAACAAAACTAATTTGTTTATGTAAAATACATTAATTAGTAAGCACTAAACACATTTCTTTTTCTCAGTGAGACTCCTTTTGGTACATTTTCGCTTGTGGGAAGCATCGGCAAGGTCTCTTTGAAGCGTCCAACAGTAGTCTCCATTTTTCCTGGTATATTTTTTCCATCTCCTTAATATCTCGGTGAAATCGTTCACCTTGCTCTTTACTCACGTCTCCTAAATTTTCTAGAAAATAGTCGAGGTGGGAATGAAGAAAATGTACTTTTAAACTCATCAAGCAACCTAAAGCTTGAAATGCTTTTAACATTCTTTTGACGATTTGGTTGTAGTTAGGATCTTTGTTATTGCCTAAACATTTCTTAATAAAGGCAATCCACCCTTCTCTTTGAGGATCAGTCATGGTTGTGATGAATAGTGGATCAGCTATAAGCCGTCTAATATCTGGTCCAACGAAAACACCTTCCTTCAACTTTGCCTCCGAGAGGCCTGGACACTTTGATATTAAGGATTTAAAGCAATTTTCATCTCTTGGAAGTGACTTTACAAATTGCTACATCAATCCCAGCTTTATGTGAAGCGGTGGTAGAAGAACTTTATGAGGAGGTACAAAAGCTTCATGCAGGACATTCTTTTCGCCAAGTTAAAGCTCCCTCGGAGGCCAACACTTTTTGGGCCAGTGATTTGTTCGGTCTCTACTATCCCATAGACACAAAAAGCGAGGGAATTTGTTGTCCGAGCGCCATGCCCAAGATTTTGAAATCAGCGCACACTTGCCAACCGTGGTCTTTATATTCTAATTTGCAAAGAATCAATTCCAAGTTCTTGTAGGTTTCCTTGAGGTGTACGAAATGACAGGAATGGAACCGCCGTTGTGAAGCAGAACTGCTTTAAGACTTCTTTTTGAAGAGTCAATAAAAATACGCCACTCTGCTGGGTCGTATGAGATCTTAAATGTATCCATCAAACCTTCAATATTAGTACAATAAACCAACTCGTCCTCTTGAACAAAGTAGGAAGTAAACTGCTTCTCACGATATCTAAACCAGGAGGATATCTAAAACTCCCGGCAAAAGTAAGTTCCTGAGTGAGAAAGTGAGTTTAAAAACAGTAATCAAAATAAAATTATACCTATTATTAACTCCTACAAGTTAGCAAAAAAAAACACTTTTTGATAATAAAATTTTGCGTTTTGTAAAATAACCTTACTTTCTGGAATTTTTTGAGTATTATTTTAGTTTTCAGAACACCTAAATACATACATAGAAATCAGTTGGAAATATCCAGACAGCATTTTTGTTGCAGACCTGTGTTATATGTGTGTAAATTAAAAAATAATCAAAATAAAATAAAGTATGTAGTTATTATTTGATTGTCAAAATTTTTAAAATTTTTCGGAGAAGTTAAATTCTTCGAATGCAAATTTTGTCATAGTGCTGGTGTTTGATATACATTATATTTTAAAAAATAATGTTTTTTAGGATTCCACGATTTCACCAGCGGTGGAAAATAGCTATTGACGGAGTGGGTTTCTTTAACTTCAACGTGGTGAAAAATCTGGTGAAGTTCGTTAAGGCGCTGTGCAGAAATTCACTACTTACCCCTGTGGCATTAATTCCGTATATATAACACTTTAGATTTTTCGACAGTTCGAAAAACCAATTTGTAAGTGTGTTGGTGAGATGGCTAAAAAGTTTTAAATGTATATGTAATTTCATGAATTTCAGGAGAAAATACTAAAAAAAGACTTTTCTTTTTCACATTTTCAACACTTTCTTCGTTGTTCCCTACTCATTGCGTTATTAAAAGCGCTTTCGTTAATTATTTATTTAATATTTTATACAACTTATCTTATTTCACAGCACTTTGGACTTTGGAGCGCCTTTTCGTTTTGCGACTTAGTTTTTACGCTGATGCGCATATTTTGAAGCATTGAATACCAAGTACCCTATAACACGGTTTTAAAATTTTTTTTTTTAATTGGCACATATGATATATCGTTGTAAAGAGGAAGTCATTACTTTAAGGTGATATACATACATAAAAGGTTCGTGAAATCAATCTGCCTAGACAAAATTCAAAAAAAAAGGCCTGAAAAACATGTTTTTGCAAAAATTTCGCAAACGCTTCTTAAGAAAAATAAACGCGACCCCAAATTAGCCTAGAAATTGCTGTTTTATCGAGGTACATTTTTCTTGTGAACTAGTGTAATCAAAAAGCCTTTACATAACAATTGCTTGTATTATTTATTTTTCACTGTGAATGGGTGCGAATAAGCTGTAGATATAATAGTTTAAATTAGCTAAACTGAAAATTATATACCAAGCATTTCAATCATCGAATACTATTTTTCAGGTACAACTACTTTTGTTGGACCCAAAATGCTGCCCTGGTAAAACATGCACCCATCTTACAGTTACTACGCTAACTAACTGCCGTTACTTTCTATCAGCATTGATCGGTTAAATGAAAATCCCTTTTTGCACGACCAATTTGATATAAAATGTTGCACATGTGTTGGTTTTTGTTGTGAGTTGGCTGGCAGAAAATGAGTAAGAATATAAGCGTTTAGTTTGAAAATTTTAAACAAATACAGTCGTTTTCGGCACTGCCTAATTTATGGTAACTAAATATTGTTTAAGGTTAAGGCCCGCCAAAATGCATTCATACACATTGTCATATGTATGTATGAATATATACTTACAAGTCTACGAGTTTAAGTGTAGCTGTTTGTACATAATTTCACACGTTTCAAACGAATGGAAAAACTTAAAGTTTACCCTGAAAATGTCAATTTTATCGTTTGTCATACATGTCAAAAAAAAATATCCGGATGAATGTAAATCTTTTGCTTCACGTACACAATAGCTCACATGTCTGAAAAAAAGCGCGAGAGTTCGCAACGTGTTTACATCTTTTAGAAACATTTGTCGTTGCGGTCTTTTTGATATTTTTAAATAAAATTTGACTTGAGTTATAATATTGTATCAATCATTCTTAAGAGAAGTACTCATATCGATACAAGTTCATCCATATAGCAATGATCTTCATAATGGGCTGAAAAATACTTATGGCAATAACGGCTGAGTATGCGTGCTAACACACGCGCAATGACAATACACATTTTATTGGGATAATGAATTGAGCATACACCCGCAACACTTCCTAACACTTATACATTGATATTATGAATAGTTTTGTTTAAATAATTTATTTACACTTACTCAATGGTTGAATATTTCTTAGCTTCATGCGATGGCTAGTTAATGACACACCGACATACTTGTACATAAATGTGGTACACATACACACACAGGGACAATGTGCTCACTTCGATTTTTGTCGCCATCTACCTACTACCAATATATTTTTTTCATTTCTTCTCATTTTTAGGGCTTTAGATGACTTTTTTTTTCTAACTTTGAACAATCGCAATGTGCGGTACTCGCAGACACACTCACAAATACATACGCATGTTTGTAGTATAGTTCGAATATTGTATATTTACTAATCAAATTTAGCTTCATTATGCCATTTACAACACTCGCTCAACTATTGTAGTAACCACCAAAGAAGTTTCAACCAAAGATAATTTCTGTCGGTGGCCGTCATTTGTTCGCAAGATACTCGTATTTTGAGGCGTGAATTAATTTATATTTTTTCTGGTTTTTGTGATTATCTCAAACTTTTGCTTACTAAAAAACTTTTTTGTTTCTATTTTAGTTTTAGTATGTGCTCATTCATAAAAGTTACTAATAGAAATGTATCATCAATCGAGCAAAGTTTATTCATTTACAAAGCCATTTTACAATTCTATTACCCAATACAAGCAAACCTAGTCGTATACGTAACACTGTTTGCTTAAACAGGGTGGGTCCTTCATCTTTGAATAAGTTTCTTTGAAAATTCTGCAATACATTTTCAAGTAATATGAGCTCGTCTAGTCCGGTGTTCTTTAGAAAGAACGATTTTAAATGAAGTGTCCAGTTGAAAAACTTAAAGATAAGTTTACCGGTTACCAATTTATACATATGTGCATACCTATTGTAAATGTACATCAAAATGCTTTATTTTTTATATAATACTAATGCGACTTTTTACTCGCATTATTGCTCATGTTTATTTTCATCGGTTTCTCTTTTTCTTTCCGCTTATAAATTTCCTTAATACATTTTATAATATCACCTCATACAAAAGAAAACAACAAATTTCGATTCAATTCTTTAAAACTTTTCGTTGAAATTTGTTCTGATAGTGAAACGTTCATGACTTCTTTGAGTCTCTTTTAAGCGTTTTCCACTGCTTGGCGTTAACGCTTAGTTGAATACCTAAATAAATGCGCCAACGTTACGACAAGAAAGATTTAACACAACAACAACTTCTTCAATGGCAATAAGTCTGTTCGAAAGTTCAAGAAAATGCTGCAATATTTTCTTATATAAAAGTTTTGAAAATTGAAAAACTTCAATCCCTCAAAAAGAACGTGTCATAATAACAAGTCTATAATAATTTGTTATTAATTAATTTGGAAATGGTTTTTAAAACAATTTAAAAGTGACCAATCGAAATTTTTTTTCCCAAATGCGTAACGCACACCCTGTATATCTGTGTCTATATAACTTTTCTCATGAAAACAATGATATTAAACCCTATTCTTTCTTTACTCTTTAAGTTCGAACAAGTATCGCATTCAGAACTATGGAGTTTTGCCATGCTACTGGTCATCTCACTATCTCTTTATGCCTTATGGGATTATATCAAGTCCGTACTACTCTCGCTTAAGCTGTCTGGTCCAGTCGCATTGCCACTAATAGGAAACTGTTTGATCATAAAGGAAAAAGACAGTAAGCCACTATAACTTGCGCCATTTTTGTTACCAGGCATTACATTTTTTTAATACTTTTTATCATTATTTGCAGTGCTCGCGAAGCGTGTAGCTACCGCTTTTGGTATGTACGGACCATTGATACGTATTTGGGTGCTACTTTTTCCCTTCTTCGTGGTGTTGGAACCAGACGATCTACAGGTCATATTATCCTCAAAGAAACATACCGAGAAGGTATTCATCTATAAATTGATGCACAATTTTTTGGGCAACGGTTTAATTACGAGCAGTGGCGAAAAATGGAGTGCACATCGAAAATTCATACAACCCTTATTTCATCTAACGATTTTGGAACGCTTCATAGGCACATTCGCAGACGCTTCACAGACGCTCTTTGAAAATCTGCACGCATCAGGAAATGAAGAGATAAATATCGCTAAATATATTAACAATTGTGTTATAGATATTTTAAATGGTATGTATGTATGTATTGAGTTAAAAATTTTAGTTAACATTAATTTGCCATATATTTGATTTTAATTGCACAGAGGCTGTTTTGGGCGTGCCTGTGAACCGAAAGGGCGCACTGGTGGATATGGAGCAATCACCATTCAGACAGTAAGTGCACTTAGTGTGGTGAGCCCTCTTATAAGTATTTATTAAACACCATATCCGTTTTCAGGGGCAAGGTTGTTGTGAACGAACGCTTTTTGCAACCGTGGCTACTGCTTGAGAGTGTCTACAAATTTACTAAAATCGCCTCCGAGGAACTCGATCAAAAGAAACGACTCGATGCGTTCACGCGCAAAATGATCAAGCAACGGCGTGAGCTAATCGCCAATGGCCATGAAAGCGATCGCAAGTGTTTGCTGGACTATATGATTGAAATATCGAATAACAATGCCGATTTCACGGAAGACGATATAGTCGACGAAGCCTGCACTTTTATGCTCGCCGGTCAGGATTCAGTTGGAGCTGCTGTCGCATTTACCCTCTTCCTATTGGCACAAAATCCCGAATGCCAAGAGAAGTGTGTAGCTGAGATCAGCGATATTTTCTTTGACGATCAGCGCCCTCCAAATCTGAATGATTTACGCGATATGCGCTATCTGGAGATGTGCATCAAGGAGGCTTTGCGCTTGTGTCCCAGTGTACCACTGTTGGCACGTAAGTTGGGCGAAGAAGTGCAACTCGGAAAATATACGCTACCTGCCGGCAGTAATATTTTCATTTGTCCATACGCTACACACCGACTACCACACATTTACCCCGATCCTGAGAAATTCGAGCCGGAACGTTTCTCAACACAGCAAATGGAAATGCGTCATCCTTATGCCTATATTCCATTTAGCGCTGGTCCGCGTTACTGCATTGGCAATCGCTTTGCCATCATGGAAATGAAGACAGTCATTTCGCGTGTCTTGAGAAGTTATCAATTGCTACCGGTGCCAGGGCGAACCTCATTCCTTGCAACATTCCGCATCACACTGCGCGCCTCTGGTGGATTGTGGGTGCGTTTAAAGCCACGCGAACATCAGCTTGCCGATTGCACAGTACCTTTTTAGACCTAGAGCTCACGTCCTTATGGTGTAAAACTAAAGTAATGTAGTTGTAGTTATATAAGATATTTTTTTTACACAACCAAGTCTCATCGAACAAACAACAATTTTTCTACTTTATACCTTTGGAAAGACTTGAGCAATTTTATTAAAATATTGTGCTGCTTTTTATCAAACAAAATCACTTTTCAAAAACTGCCTCAACAGGCGTTGAGATTTCAGTACCTATTAAACCAATAAAAAATTGCCAACATGCTTGTATATGATGTCCACATCGTATCACAGTCCGTCTGATTTACCGACAATGAAGAGCATCATTTTAGACGTCATAGTACTAACAATAGTCAAGATTGATATAGATTTATCAATCTTGTAACAAAGGTCATGTTATGAGCTTTGTCATTGGAACACTCATCGCGGTATGTACAAGTTCATACGATTGTCAACAAGTATGTAAACCCCTCAAGGTTCTTAGAACAGAAGGTTACGGCATAGTGCTGTCAAAAATTTTGTTCCGCCAATGACGTAAATTCGAAATGAGTTTTGATTGGCTGAAAAGGTTTAATGAATGACAAGAATTTACATAACGCAAAAAACATGTTTCAGCAATTATCTATAATCAAATAGGCATTTCCTTTTTCAAATATGGTAAAAGCTTACAATAACAACATTCAACGCAATTTGTTTAAGGGTAAAATTTCAGGGAAAAACGAGAATTTCATGCGGCACATGTCGGAGGAGCATACATATCTTAAATAAAAATTGATATATATTTTTCTAAAATAGTGCATTTTTGTTAGAATAATTATCCATGAATATACCAACTACAAGAATTTAGCCTAAAACGTCATCAAGATGTCGAACATGACTGTTTTGTAACCATCTATTCCATAAACTTTGTGTACGAGTACACCTACAATCAGAACAAAAACTTCGCATGCAATTGAAATATTTCTTATTCAAGATTCTTCGACAATCAAATGAAATACCATAGCTTGCATTTTAAGGCTATTTTAGCTTTAGTTTTTTAGTTGTTTAAGAATTTTTATTTATAAACTAGATATAGTAATTACTGTAAGAGAAAACTGAAATTTGACCATTGTAAAAAAGGGGTTTTACTTTTAAGTTAAGAAAATAAAATATAATACCGGCAGTAAAGTATTTTCGCCGAAAGCAAGCGTTATTGAAATAATAATTATGTCGCCTGAATATTCGATTTTGGTTATAGGTTACCAATTCTGGATAACTTTCCAGAGCAATTCGGCGGGACAACTTTATATATTAACAAATTTACATATAATGAGTGTGACTAAAAATAGAGGAGGTTGAGTAATTTGTATTAAATAATAATTTTCTAAATACAACATTTTCCTATGTAAATTGACCGAACTTCGCTGGTATTTTGTGGTGCGCGTTTAGATGTGTACCGCAGAACGAAATGTTAATTTTACAATTTTTATTGAGCTCAAGGCCAGTTTATGGAAGATTTTATAGTACTATTTCGAAAATTACCACATTTCCTCATCAGACTTCTTTTTATTAAATTAATTAAACAAACATTTATATTATGAGAAATGTTTTTTTCTAGCGCTGTTTAGGCCTCGTCTTCTCTAAGATATACCTGGGATGGAATCGATACTAACGTGAACGAGAGAATCATCGTACGATCACGAATTACGTGAATCTAATCGAATGGAGTAAATAGAATAATGACAGTCGAATGTGAACGTATCGTAAAATGTGAGTTTGTTATCGATTATTTCGCTCTTTTTGTAGGTTACAATAGTCATTGAAATGTCAAAATAAGATAAAATCAAATAAATAAAGCGACAAATTGAAATGGATCCGCACTTATATACCCTTATCGTGAGTTTCGTTTTCGCCCGAAATAGTTCACTTTTCACTGTTCGCTTATTATGAGTTTCGGGCGGAAATTTTCCGCTTTCGAACATTGTTTCGCCTTATCGGCAGCACTCATTCCGGGCGAAAAAAGTAGCCATTTCAATTGAATTTTTTCACAATTTTTTGAGAGGCGAACAATATACACGGATTCCAAATGTAATCTATAATTCCAGGAGTAAAACAATCAATAAAGTTCAAAGTGAGATACTTTTGAGTAGAATGCAGGAAAAGCAAAACTTCAGACAGAACCTGACTAAAAGACGATTGCGCTAGCCCAATTTCACAATCCTTACCAACACCTTTTTGGTATCCACCTTCAGCGAGAAACCGCAAGCAAGCGCTGAGCTTAACAACTGGCGGAATGGAAAATTTTTGTTGTACTGGTGGTAACAAAGTGGTCAGCACGTCCAGTAAATACTTAAACGCATCTTTATTGACTCTGTAATATTTCAAAAACCTGAAAGAATTATAATTTTATTAATAGTTGCATGAATGTTCACCCATAATTTCTTACAAAGTCTCTGGCATTTCCAGTGCTTCCTGCTCGTTAAAGCGAGTTTTCTTCATCTTCGCATAAAATTCTCATTGCAATGGAATACATTTTGCAAAATTACTATTTACTTTGTCTATTTGATTATTGTACACTTTCATTAAACAAGTAAACAAATTTCAGAGTTGCAATTTCCATGTTCGAATTTTTCGAAGCGAAATTTATTCCGGGCGAAACTTACAATAGGCGGATTCAATTCGGGCGAATGAAAAAATTTCGGGCGGATTTTTTTCCGGGCGGAACTCACGATTAGGGTGATTATTTCGTTTAAGTTCCAGTGATAGCGAAACCGTCGAATGAATTGTACCTAAACAACTTCGAGACAGGGGCAATCCTCGAGCATTAATGCGTAAGTTCTTATTTTCGTGGTACTCGTAGCTATAATCGATAATACGATTGGTAGCTACTAACTAATTGATATGTGTAAATTGACATCATCCGAATTAAAGGAAATGTAAAGCAAATTGTGCCCAGAATTTATATGGCAAATACCTGCAAACAAACATTACTAATTAAATTTTTTTTTTTTTAATAAAACCATACATTTTTCCTCAATTTTGGGTGCTTTGTTTGAGGTGCTACGGCATTCAACTTGTTGCTAAGCTCTTCGTAAAGTCTCTTAGCAATTGACTTTCCTTGCGCGCAGTTTGGTATTACATTTTTAGGCCAGTCCGGATGTTTGAACATGAACTCCTTCTTTTGTGCGGAGTTTTATTTATTATTGTTGGTCCAAAAGTTTATAAAATAGTTAAAAATATACATATATTTGCATATAATTTAAATTTATTTACAATATTTTCAATTTTCTCCTATTTTCGCACGCTTACAATTGCCAGTTATTAATCGAATGTCAATTCGATCGTACGAGTACGTTCAGCTCTCGTTCACATATGCCACCATACCGAATTACTATACAACTTGACGATCACGTAAGTATATCATAATTCGATTTTCAAGATTTTACGTGAGTAGTTGTTCGTTCACCCCTGATTGTGACAGTCCTTAAATCAAGAATGATAAGTTAGAAGAGTGGTAAGCAAGAATAGAATGAAAGTATTAAAACGAAATTGAAATCCAACTTGAGCACACACGCCTAAAAACCGAGAGCATTTGTTTAGTTTGTATTCCATATATTTATGTAGGTAAATTTAATAAAATATTTTTCTTAAATATGTAATAATACTCAATACACATTAAAATGTGCCCCGGCGATAAAACATGCAACTATGTATGTATGTACATAGATGTAAACTAGAACGGATAAAAATGAGTTATGCCGGCAATTCGGTTCGTAATTATTGAAATATATTTAACTTTTACTTTTGCTGATAATAATTGCTTCATTTATATTTTTAATGGCATGATGTGAATAAGTTCTGCATCCCGTCTCTCTACTTGACTCTTCGATCGGATGCTTAAGACAATTATCGTTGGGGTCACAGTATTTGCGAGAACATACACATGGGCAGCAGGTGGAATAAGATAAAATTAACAATTTATGTGCACGGTAGCGTTTGTGTTGGAATTTCAAGTTATTTCTAACGTATTGCGTGCGTGTAAAAAAAACAGAAAGTGCTGGTTTGGTCAGAAAAAGTGTTTTTCACTTCATAGTTATATTTGTCCAACCCTTAGTGGATCATAATTTTCTCGGTGCATTACTCAGCATGTATTTTGCTACCTTAAATTGTTGCAATTAGCAACTGCACACTTCATTTTTTTAAATCACTTTATATTATTTAAACTCCCTTAATTTAATGTTTTGCGCGCGAATGTGAAATTCTGTTTGTTTTCCCTTTTGACTCGATATTCTCGTATGCTATGACGTCACACAGCTGTCAAGCCGAAACAAAAAAGATATCGGGACGAAAGTGTCGCAATCTTCTAATTTATCATTCTTGCCTTAAATCAACTCGATTTTACGTCAAATCCCTAGACTACACACGTTGTATAAGCAAAATTTGTATAAACGAAAAAGAACGTAGCAAATAATAAAATGTGTATTTGAATTGATTTCGCCATTTCGCTTGACGCTCTACTATGTATCTGGCCTAAAACTCTTTATCAAACTTGCGCAGCTTCTGCGAAATTTCTTAAGGCACTTGCTCGCGCGCCTATATTCTTGTTATAAAATATCATAAGAATATTGGAGTGAGCCTTTTCACACGAGAATGACAGTATAATTATTATAACCGCTTCACACGAGTTGAAAACAAGCAGAGCAGTATTTGTATGTGCGAAACTAAGGCCGATTCAATAAGGTGGCGTTGAGACGGCAGCTGTGTTTTCGCTTTGGTGAGCATTATGTCAAACTGCTTCGTTCTGCATGGCTGCCAATATAAATGTCTAATGGTATTTGACATAATAATCACCAAAAGGCAAAAACAAAATATATGTGTTGGTTTTTTACTTATATGCGGTTACCGCCACCTTAATGCGGTGTAGAAGCTGGCACAACTTTTTGAAAAAGTTTACCTCACCCCACAACCTCTCTCGCCAACAAGCACAGTTGTTCTGGTGGCAGAAGTGTTCTCATTTGAAAAGACCCAGTAGCATGAGCACCTAGAACTACATCCGAATGCCGTGTGGTTATACCGGGTGATCTATCAAGACTTTTATTTTATTTTAAACTGAAAACAGTACTGGGTGTCGGAGTCTGTATTATTACCCGAAGAAACAGTCTCTGGTGTACTTTTTAAAAATAATTTCATCGCAATGTTGGTCGCAACTACGCTGTAGGTGATCCATTTGGAATGTCGAATTCTCCGTGCTTATTCTTGCTGAAATTGTTTCATATTTTGAAGTCCTCTATAAATAGCTCTTCATGAGAGTACATCAGTATACGAGCATTTCACTATCAATCAATATATTAAGCGCTAAGCTCACTTGCCTATTTCCAAATCTTCCTCTCTCTCTCTTGTTTCTCTAACTTTCCGGCACACGTTCGATAGCGCTCTCACACCGATTATGATAAGCGAGGAGTATTCGATGGATCTTCTTTTTCGACAGAGTAAAATGTTTGTATATCGTTTTGTTTCGGGACAAATCGATTTCGCTCATGTGCATTTTTCGGTCAGTGTCATTTTTCGTGAAAACGAAATAAAGAAACACATTTTTGAAATCATCGATATTTTAGAGTCTTTAAAGTTTTATTCATTAAACTCATCGTCGTAATACAATAGAAATGTAAGAACATCGTAATATTTATTAATTTTTCAAGTATGTATTCACTTGCATGTGTATAGGTAAATATTAATGTGTGTGGTATTAAACAATTAATTTCTAATCATTAGCAATGTAATGGTAAGTAATGCATAATTACAATATGGTATATGTTAGAACAAATATTCTTAAAAGTGTACACACAAGTTTTGTAAATACATAATTATATTTTTTTGATTCGTAACAGTAACAAGTACTTATAAACACAAGTTATTCGAGCTCGTAGAAGAGCTTTAAAAGGGATTCATTCAGGCTTCAAATAAAATGAAATTAGTAGAACGTAATGCTATTTTGAAATACCTTTACACTCGCTTATTTGTAAGAATTCGTGTACGTGCGTAAAAGTTGTTCAGGAAAGCACGCATGAGCACATTGCAGGTAGCAAATGCTTGTGCAAGCGCGCATATTTTTATTCGAATCTTTGTATTGACTTGTTAGAGATTTTTATCAATTGCAAAATTATTCGAGGATTCGTTGATTTAGAAAAAATAAAAGAGTACAGCGGTCAGGTGTAATTATTACAAATAAGAATATTTAAAAATAACACAAAACTTTTATGAGATTTTTGGGTAACAAAATACTAAACAGCAACAACAAGTTACTAACATTGTCTACTTTGAGTCGACTCAAATGCGCAAAATCAAAAATCGAGGGCGGCGCTTCGAGGGTAACGCGGCGATAGTGGCATCAGCACCATGAGACCGGACGCTTGGTGGGCGCTTAGCAGGTTTCGAGGTTCTAGAACGTAACTTGCACGCGCAGCATGTCTCTTATTTTTGCCTAATTGTTACCTCCAACGCACACAATTTTTTCTTCGCTGGGATTTATTGCATCGAGACGTCTTGTTTTCTTCAGCCGCTAACACTCTTTTTGTCACTGCAGTCGCCTTACCGTCTAACGCCGCGCCTCAATTCGTCGCGCGCTGGTAGCGACAGTTTGCTGTTGCGCCAAGCGCTGGGTTGCTTCACGTACGCGTCCGCTTAACCGAAGTGGCGTTGAAGCGCGCCCAAGCACGGGCGAGCTGGGCATGGATGAGCACTGCTTTTGCTGATGTTGCTGCTGTTGTTGTTGTTGTAATGTTGAATTCGTTGATTTCGTTGTGGCGCTTGCTGTGTTGAAAGGAAGAAATATTTATTAAAAAATCAAAATATATAAAGTATAAAGTATAAATGCAATACTATTTTCTTTCATAAGAAAGTAAAATCATGAAATAATCTAAGCAAATATACTTTGGCTATTGCAGGTGGAGCGCTTGAAAGCAGCATGCTTGCCATTCATATCGTGCGGCGTTTTCGGTTCGCGTGCGCTAATGGGCAATGGTGCTGTTTGTGTGATTCCCAACTTGGAATTTGTCGCTTTGCCGCTTCCTGTGCTTCTGCTACGATTGCCATCGGACGCGTTATTGAATTTATTCTTCAGCTGTGACACTTTTCCCCCCGCTTCGAAAATCGGCTTTAGCTTGGGCTTTTCGCGCAGCGCATTATTCTCCAGCGACTTCTTGCGCATTTTAATGGTGTTGGTGAAGTCCGAACGCATAATGGGATCGCGGTTTGGTGGCGATACTAACACAGCACTTGTGTCTAACACACTGACCTGCGGCAACGAGTTAGGTAACACCGACAATGGCTGCACTTCAGACATAGTCGTAACTACCGCCTCCGTTTCCAAAACAGGCAGGCACGTTTGTTGTAATTCCTCCTCCGTTATAGGGAATGCGATCTTTAAATTTACTTCTCGCAGTTGCTTCTCTAGCGCGCTCACCGTCCCATTATGCTCTTCAACGAAATGTGTCAGCGTTAAGTGCTCCGATTCCTTTTCGCCAGCATTCCTCACTTCCCCACCTTGACTACTTCTGGTTGATTCAATAAGGTTTTTTTGCGCGATTTCCTCTAACTTCGATTTGAGTACTTCGTGTGGTACACCTAAAGAGAGCAGTGTCGCTGCGTTTGCCGCATGCAGTTCATCCGCTGCGCTGTGCTGCACTATTACCGGCACTGTCGACGCGCCAACACAAAGGCATGGCAAATTTCCACCTGCGCTGCAGTTCGAGCACTCACTGTAACCGGAGTCACTGCGTTCGCTACACTGCGATTTATCGCGCACTTTTAGCGATTTGTGTATGCGTCGCTGCGTTTCAAGCGTTGTCTGATTCGGCAGCTCAATGCTAAAGTCGTCATCCTCTTCATGTAATGAACCCATCTGCGTGCAGTTATGCGGATTGAACATGTGATGAAGACCGGATATAGAAGGTCGTGGACTATTGGGCAGACTGCCGGCATTGGAAATGGCCGAATTGCGTCGTGACGCCGATAACGTAGCCATGCGACCTAAGGCGCGTATAGCATTGCCGGTTTTCTTTAGTTCCAGAGCGCGCAAAGCATTGACAAACATATTTGCATAGGCGATTTGAGCAAAAAGCAAGCAATGGGGTTGATAAATGTAATGAAACAAATTTATATAAAGTATAATTAAAAAAACAAGCACAACAAATTTAATTATTTGCAACCTGAAGATAGCTTAAAAATATAAGGCCTGCAACTGCCTGAAACTAATGCCAATTTTTGACTAAGTTTTTTAAATTAAATGCAACTAAAAAGCAAACATTAAATTAAAATAAAAATAGCTTTTTTGCATTCCGTCTACAATTGAAAGTAGTTCAAATATTTAATGGCTAAAATAATAATAATTTAGGAATTAGACGATCAAGAAAAAATATGTACTTTCGAGAAAATAAAACTTAAGTTGTAGGTGAAATCAAGTAGAAAATCAAAGCATACTCCTGTTTTGGAGTTGACCCCACAGTCTGGACTTAGCAAGTCCCTAATACAAATATTTAACTACGATTAGTAGTGAATACAAAAAATGTATTAAAACTAAACTTAATTAATGCAACATATGCGCACATATTTTCCATCTAGTTACCTGCCACTTGCGTCGTATTATGAATTTCTTAAGTTTGTCCGTGCAGATTTTATTACTGAGGTTCTCGTCATGCTCCTGGGTGAGCCATTTACATTCCAAACACTGTTCGGCTGTCCAGCGATTTTCTTTGCGATGCACCAACAAATTCGAAATGAAGTCCTTTGCCTCTTGTGATACACAATCGAAAGCCTCATCATCGAAATCGTAGTCGGCGCGTGTGATATTCGAGAAGGTGTCCACATCTGTATCACCCATGAATGGTGATAAGCCGGATAAGCTATTTAATTAAACAAAAATTCAAATAAAACTCTCGCGTGCGTCAATTTATTATAACTTACAGCACATAGCAGATGACGCCTACACTCCACATATCCGATTGAAAACCTATAGGCTCATAACTAATTATCTCGGGTGGTATAAATTCTGGTGTGCCAAAGAGTACGCGCACCGGCGTATTCGTATTCAGCCGCTGCGCTAAACCAAAATCAATAATCTTAATTTGATGACTGGTGCGTGTATGGCACATAATGTTTTCCGGTTTCAGGTCCAGGTGTACAATCGACTGGGTGTGCATGTAGGCGACACCTTCGCACACTTGCCGCAGGAAGAGTATGCAATCGCGTTCGGTGAGCGTGAAATCGTCAGCTACAACGCGTTCGAAGAGTTCACCGCCGGTGATGCTACAATAACAACAAGTGTGTTAAGTTAATGTTACTAAGTTTAATTAAGGTAGTAAACACAAGTGAGAAATCGATATTATGATGGTTTACTTACTACTCCATCACCATCACTATTTCGCGTGGACTCTCAAAAGAAGCCGCGAGTTGCAATAATTTTGGATGTTGCAAAGACTTCATGATCGATATTTCTTCCAATACTTTTTGGCGATCTTGCGATTTTATACATTTAATCACCTTAGCCGCGAGAATTTGTCGTGGCTGTTCGTGATCCTGTACACGATAGACAATTCCAAAGCGCCCCTTGCCCAGCTCCTCGAGTACTTCGAAGCGGCTTTTGAAATCGCCACCTGACTTAACGTTAATCGGTCTGTGGAAATCTAAAAAAAAGCAAAATATCATTAAAGTCATTTGCTACAAAGTAAAGTCAATAAATAAGACCGAAGCAGGTAGCGAAAAGGCAGCCTTTGGATGTTTCGGAAGATAACATTATGTGAACCACTGCCTCAATCTGTCATATACAAATAGATTTCGTTCATGCGTTGTATTAAGGAAAATGCCCCGTAACATCATAAATAAATCTGAAATGGGCAACATACCTACATACCTACAGAATTTTCTACAAACTCTGATAAAAAAAATTCGGGTATGCAGTAAGAAACTTTTATGTATCGGGCATGTGCTGGAAATTACGCGATTTCGTTCCGTTTCCGAAATTGCATATCGCACGAATTAGTTTGGAGTGTGCTGAAATCCACGCGACTTCAATAAAATTCGAAGTTAAGTTCGAAACAGCTGATTGTCAGAGAATAAATATTTCTGTTTGATTTTAAATTGAAAATTTTGGTTAAAATGAGCGTTTTTATTCTTTCTGCTCGTTTAATGAATCAAAACAACTGGAAAAGTGAAGAAAAAGTTGCGCGACGTCTTCTCAGAGACCACTCCAATCCTTTGGATATTCCAGAGCCTGTGTAAGTTCATGTGCAAAGCGTTCTATTCAAAATTAAAACACAACATCTTCTTGCAGTTTTGTTTCATACTACAGGATAAGCAAAGAAGCCTTTCAGAGTATTATTGACTATATAAAGCCTTTAATACAGCTGTCGTCCATACCTGTTGAGGTGAAATTAGCAACCACGTTGAGGTTTCTTGCGGAAGGAGGATTCTAACGATCTATTGGAAAGGATTCACATATTGCATTTGATAGGACGACGGGGTCGAAAATTTTAAAAGAAATGCTAAACGTTTTAGAACGAACACAGTGTCCAAAGTGGGTAAAGTTTGGAAAGACGCAATATGAAGATCGTCAGTCCAATTTACATTTTTACAACAAATTTGCGATACCTGGCGTTATTGGCTGCATCGACGGGACTCACATCAAATTACTAAAACCTTGCGACAATGAGCATTTGTATTTGAATAAAAAAGGTTGTTGTAGCGTCAATGCTATGATAGTAAGTTGAATAAAAAGGCTTTCTTCATACTACTTTTGTATATACAAAATTAATATTGACGCTTTTGCAGGTATGTGAATACAAAATGATTATAACAGCTGTGGCTGCGTGCCACCCGGGATCAAGTCATGATTTAAAGGCATGCTTTATTTCAATAAATAAAAAATGTAAAATACTTACATTTCTATTGTTTTCATCAATTTTTCAATAAATTCGCGTACCCGCAGCTTCACGATTTCAAAATGGAAAACAAATGGCGGTTTCGATTTCTCACACACGCCAAATCGTTGTGATTTGATGTTCGAAAACGAAAACGGAACAGTGAAATTCAGCACATGTCAGCACGTTTTCGCTGACAATTTCATGCGAAAACGATTTGCAGCACATGCCCGTATGATGTGGTTTTATTAAAAAGTAACGAAGAATGCATTACGAAAAATATTTGATATATAAAAAAAAATATTCTTCAATGCCAAAATACTGTGCATATTAATAAATTCTACTCAATAAACTTGAGATTAAGTTGAGCACTTAGACATTCCACGTAGTTTCTCAACAGCATCCCAAGTGGATAGTCTTTTGAACAAAGAGGGAGTTTTCTATACGAAAACAAAGTTGGACCTCAAGTTGAGAAAAAGTTAGTTCTTAACTTCAACTTAAATATGACTACATTGGCGACGTTTTATTTTTGTATAATTTTTGAAAATATTTTTTTGTTTTGATTTTTAATTAATCTGTATTTAGTATTTAAAATTTACTTATTGTATCTGCGCTTCGAATATATTCTATGCTCCTATATTTTTTTATTGACGGGAAATAAAGACTTTGCTTCCGGTTATAACATTTTATCAAGCTCTGCCTATTTTGATGAATGCTTCTGAACAAAAAATCTTTAATAGTTAAATTAACGATAGATTGGTTTGATATCTATCGAAAGGGAGCAATCGGTTTAGTTGAGTTATATATTGGACAGCAATTTTAAAATGTTTTTTTTTTTTTAATAAAAAGCTCAACAACTTTTTCCGTCCTGGCCTAAAACTCTGCATCACTCAGTTTTCATACACATACACTTATGTATGTGTGTTTACAGTAAATCACATTAACACGAGTATTCATACAAACGCATAAGTGGTGCACTCACCTTCAGTTGAGACTTCTTGAGCTTGCAATTCAACCGCATCGCTGGGCAAACTGGGTGCGCTGCAGCCGTGTACATTTTTGGCGCGCACACGAAATCGATATGTGGCGTTCGGTGTCAATTTCTTAACGGTGTACGCTAATGAGTCCACAACGGTAGCGATTTCATGCCAACCATTTTCACCAACAGTCACATCGTCCCACTTAACAATATCATCATGTGCGGCAGGTAATTGTTGCATTTCAATGCTGAAATTTTTTTAAAGAACAAAATCGATTAGCTTATACATACATACATATGTGCATATGTATATGAATTCGGAATTTCTACCGATTTTCTATTAATTTTGACTTCTAGTTAGGTACGCACATAAAACCGGTTATCATACAACCACCATCATAAGGTGGTCCACACCATGCAACCGCAATACGATCGGGACCTTGTGAGATGCTTGGTTTGCCGCTGGGCGCATCTGGTGGTCCTTCTACCGCCACCGAAGCGGCCGCTGCATCGCTACCAAATGCATTCATGATCTCCACTGTGTATTTGCCGCTATCATCAGCCGCAATGTCGGTGATCAAAAGCGTTGAATGCTTAGCGCTGCTACGTATACAAATGTTATGCTGCTCCACAATGGGACGGCACTACAAAGAAAATGTTCAAAGCAATAAAAATACAATTTAAGCAATACAACTTAGAGAAAAGGTATGCGATTATTAATTAGTATGTAAATTCACCGCTGAAATGTTACAATAAATATGTACATATTTGATGTGGTTTAAGGTGTTGAACTGACAACAAATATGTGTTTGCAACAAACGATCAAACGTCACGTCGGTATTTGACGCAGGTGGAATTCAGGGGCACAGCACGGCTGAGTGATGAACAAGCGATCGATCAATCGTTCACGGGTACTGAGGCTCACAACAAAACAAGACAGCCAATCAGTTAGAGAGTTAACTCGTTAGTCAGTCCATCATGCAGTCAGTCACTCGGCGCCGCTTAACCACCCATCCAGTTATCTTCACACATACTTACATATTTGGACATAATACATACAGTTGTGTTCAATTTAAAAGTAGTGGCTCCTTTTGACTAAGTTTGGGTAAAACATCTTCAAAAAAATTGAGTTCATTCTCTAATAAAGATTGCCAAATAAAAGCTTATAACTTTATAAAAAATCAATAAAAAAAAATTTGACATATTATCAATTAAATTATAAAACTTTTTTTTAGAAGTTTTAGTAAATTTTCAAGTATGCAGATTTGTAGCACATTTAATTTTAGTGTAAAAGTGTTAATTTAAGTGACTAAAAACGACCGCTGATACTTGCCAACTTATTTTTTTGTCGAGGGTATTGGGTTTTGCGTCAAAAAAAACTGTCAAAAGTTAACGTAAGCTTTAGAGACTTAAACTAGAGCATTGTTATACAAAAATGTAATGTACCTCATTAAAATCTTTGTTCTAAAAAAATTTTCTCTATGGAAGTTTGCTAAGATACCATAATTTGGTAAAAATTTAGAAGCTACGGTTGAGATATGGTTTTGTTAGAGTATGAACTCCATCTAAATTTAAAAAAAAAATTAAGTAAATGAAAGTAAAATAAATTTCCAAAAAATGTTAAAAGTGAATCACTGCTATTAAAGTGATCAGAAGCATATACAAACATATTTGCGAATTTATTGAATGGTCGTAAGCCCTTGGAAATGTGAGCAAGCCTTGGTTGCGAGTACAGCCACAAAAAATAGCATTGTTCTTGTGGTTTTCGAAGCAATCGCAACATACTCACGTACAGATATATTCGTATGTAGGTATGTATGTAGGTAAATATGTGTATAAAAGCAAGTGTATAGTTGTTATGTTATTGTACAAAGGCAAATGCAATCACGATCGAAACTATTGAATGGAGCAGTCGAATACCTTCACCGCAAACTAATCGTGACATTTTTCTTCTATTTATTTAAAAATTAAATTTACTTTGGTTTGTAAATACGTTACATATTTGATAAATTACTCGTATGCTTACGTCAGTATTTTTGAAAATAAAAATTGATGAGCTACACAAAACCTCAGACCAAACGACGATGGCTTATACAAAGCAATAGAATGGAAATGCCTTTGCAGAAAGAACGAAATGTGTACATACTAGGCATGTCAATCCCGGGATCCACAATAGACAAATAGCATGGCTTGTTAACTACCTAAAGGCTTTGTTTTGCCCTTGGCATTACAAATGAGCTGGATAATATTCTCCTCGAGTAGAAAATGAGCCTTACTATGAAAGCGATGTTAATAGAACTAACGACGAGGTGCTTGAAGTGGATGAGGCAGAAAGTCTCAAAGAAAAATTGCGTCAAGTTTTAACGAGCAGCTCGAAATTGTCCAATAATCGAAAGGCATAAAATTTATTAGAAGGCTTGGTAAAATAAATTGATAGTTTTTGTAATGAGGCAAGAAAAAGGCTATGTTATACAAAGAGCATTTAACTTTTGGTCGACAATCCAACCAACAAGTGTTAAGGCGCAGCAGTGTTTCTTCACAACACTTCACCAAATGTAGGTCCAGGTTGAAGGATAACAAACTTAAGGTTTCAATTTCTTTAAGATTGCCTTTTGATCAAAATAAGGAATAATTCTGTCTCGCTCAAAATGGAATGGGTGATGTATTTAATGTTTACTTGATGCATTTTTTTTTAATGAATGATAATATATTAATATATAATATTGGTCTCAAACAGAGATTAAAAAGAATTTTACTTTAGGTAGGTGCATTTGCTTCTGTACCTAATATGTATATTTGTGCTTGAAGTATAAATTATTTTGTACAAGTGTCAAAATTTACTTTTATTTCCTTTTTTTTCAAAAAAGACCAATAAATACATACATCATTTACAACAAATCGTTTTTCTTTGTTATATATGTAAATGTTATTTTGTATACTTATATAATACGACGATTACACACGTGTTATATATTTTGGCAAATTAAAAATTACGAATTACTTTTGATTCCATTGTAAAAACGATCACCAATTTTCATCTGATTAACCTTTCATGATTTTTTTTTATGAATTTTAAACAACATAAACATATTTTTGATCCCAGAAGAAAAATCTCTGAGTCCTACTCCCAAGGACGCACTTAATGCGATCCTACATCAGCTGCCAATTGAGCTCCAAATAAAAGAAACTGCGGCGAACTCTGCAATCAGACTCCAAGAGTCAGGATGCTGGAGGCCAAAGCAGTACGGTCACAGCAGAGTTCTCGACGGGCTCTTGGGAGCAAACGAACAATCAGATTATCTACCTCCTTCGCTGGACTTCAGGAAAAGCTTCCAGGTAGTATTTATATCTAGGCGGGACTGGAGCAGGGGCAGACTGCCGGACGAGAACACCACCTCTCTCTACACGGACGGGTCAAAAATGAACTGCGGTGTGGGTGCTGGGGTGTTCTCAGAGAAGCTGGATGTGTCGCTCTCGTTCCGTCTACCTAACTTTGCCAGTATCTTCCAGGCAGAAGTGATGGGAATTGAGAGGGCCTGTCAGGTACTGAAAGATAGAAGCGAATGGGTACGGAAAGCATACATCTTCTCAGATAGTCAAGCAGCTCTCTTGGCACTGGAATCACCGAGAACCAATTCCAGAATAGTCCATGACTGCAAGTGTGCGTTAAGCTCAGCGGCTGAGTTGGTTGACATTTCTCTCGTTTGGGTTCCTGGCCATAGGAACATATACGGTAACGAGTCGGCGCCTTTCTTGAGGAATCTGAGGCGGAAGCAATACGCTGCCCGCTGGGAGTCATCAAGAGAGAACTACATTTGAAGTTTGTGCGAACAGCAGGATTGAGATGGGGTAGGTTAACGATGTGCAAAATCGCGAGAGAAATTTGGCCTACCTATGATCGACCAAAAACGGTAGACCTCCTTAATAGATCAAGGAAAGAAATATTCCGCCTAACAGCTACAATCACGGGCCATTGGCCGCATGGTGAGCATGCGGCCAAGATTGGCCTTCCATTCAATAACTACTGCAGGAGCTGTAAACACGCAGACAGCAGAGAAACCATTTTTCACTATCTGTGTGAGTGCCCAGCTCTGGCACGCCTTCTACAAGAAACACTTGGGTTTATCCCAAGAGGGCTAAAGGAGATCTCTAAGTGTAATATAACCTGTTTA
Organism: Philophylla caesio; assembly: GCA_963971545.1. NCBI lineage: Eukaryota > Metazoa > Arthropoda > Insecta > Diptera > Tephritidae > Philophylla > Philophylla caesio. The sequence goes on along the minus strand of OZ020606.1, from coordinate 92,506,295 downwards.
AATAGCTTCATCCACAAATCAAAGTGGTTCGAAAATTAAAGACCGTAGGACATACCAGAGGTTCCATGAAAATAGCGTATCAAAATGGTGCTTCCAGCGCTAATTGGGCCCTTGTCACTAAAGGACTAGGCAACGCTTCAACCAACCAACCAACCAACCTACTTATGAAATTTTTAAGAGCAGATGATTGTATTTTTCTGGAATGGTCCTTTGTTAGTTCAAAACTATTCTCAAAATATAACAGAACAAATATTCGCAGGTATTTAAAAAGTCCCACTACTTTTCACTTTGTGGCACAGTTTTCAAAATTTTTGAAAATAAAAATTGTCTACTGGATTAACGAGAATTTTAACCATAACAGCTATGTAATATCTCGACACATCAAACATAATTTTTTCATTAGTCTTGCTGGTAGATTTGAGGTGTAAGCTCGGCCACACACTGTACTCTATAGTGTACCATCAAACACTCTTCTATATGGGTCGTAGATCAAGCTCTTATGACGGGGCTCTTACACTTGAAGGAAGAGCTGGTTTGGCTAAAAGAATTTTGGGTGAATGGACTAATAAATAACTTTAACGGGAAAAATACTATTTAAATTTCAAAGCTCGGCTCATCCCTCCTGGCGTTTTCATGACTCTGCTGTCGGGCATGGGAATATTTAAGTGAATTTTATTGCCGACATTATTGGACATTCCCTTACAACCCAGGACAAATATTGTTTATTCGTACTACCATTTCTCGTATCCAAAACAAATACCCTCTATTATATATGGAGACTAGCAGGAGACTAGTAGCCGCTGGGCCACTATACTGGCTATCGGCTACTGAAAGTATGTTAATGTTTCCCTTTTGAAACGATCTTTATATTTGTTTAAGTTAATTCTCATACACATTTGAACAAAGTTCTCTATTACTTTAAAATGTACATTTTCAAAAAAATAAAATAAGTATAATGGGATCAATCGCCATACATAATACGAAGAACGGTTTTAGTAGCCATTACTAGTAGACCAGCAACTATACACTAGTCTCCATACATAATAGGTGCATAAACTTAAAAGAACATCCAATATGTTGTAAGCTGGTAGCGAGGCTCATAGTCATTCCCACTAAGTATGGACCTAATAGCAAATGTATATGTTGAAACTGCAGGAATTAAATTGAAGAAGATACAGTTCAGTTCAGTTCACCTTTCGTAACCATTTTTTTTTTGTTTAATATATTGTACAAATATACAAAAATACTTAGATATTTAAAAAAAAGACAAAAGAAAATATGTGTCCAAAGTTTTTAGTTTGGGAAAGTTATAGTTTAGAATTTAAAACAAATGACAACTAAAGAGTGCATCCAGCAATTTCAATAAAAATGTCTTTGCAAAAGAATACAGGGCCAGTTTTCTAGTATTGTTCTTCATAAAAAAATTTGGCAGGAAATGAAAACATGTTGAAAGTTTGCATGATGCGAAATGTTGCTATATCATGGCACTGTGGCACAAAAATTGCATTAGGAAAACAATACGTATTACCCTACTGTCTGTCCTTAAGTAGCAGAAAAAACGTCTAAGTTGAAAGTTGGCTTTTGTTATTGCCATTTACAATGACGCAGTTTACGTTCTGGTTTCCAAACAATTCACCATTAAAGGTGCGCCAACGTCAGCCAACAGTCAAATCGGCGAGCGTCAGTCGTCAGTTGCATACCGAACATTAAGCACATTTAAGGCAAAGCAAAGTAAAGCAGGCGCCGTTAAAAAAATGAGAACAATTCCAGAAAATAATGCAATTTATCAAAGTGGGCTGAATGCCCACTTGACATAGTAATGAAAAAAAAATAGTCCATACGTAAATATGTTATAATATTAAAACTTTTCTTTATAGAATATATTACATACATAACACTTACCCCTTTAAACCAGCTAACTTGTGCGCGCGGCACAGCCTCGTAGCTTACGCTCAACTTAACGCTGCCACCAATGAGCGCGGTACAATCTTGCGGTCCCTCCAAAATGCATGCAGGCAATTCCACTTGTTCGCGCAGTAACAGCGCGTCAAGAGCGACGTCACCGCTACACGGTGCGGTAACGCACTCTGTGGGTGCGTGTTCGGGCAGCACAATTAGACTCGTGTAAGCGCGCAACGTTGATGACGGCTTGCCAAGATGTGTCACAGTCAATTGAACTTCACCGCAGTGGCGCTGTTGGATGTTCTTTATGCGCAGTATGCGTACGCCGTCTGGTCCGCTGGATACGTGCGCCGCTGTACGCGCCGACTGCTTCAGCAACGCGCACAAAGTAAGCAGCAACCAAAAATGTTATAAAAACAGCACCGAAAAGAAAAAGCAGAGCATAGAAGAGCGATGAATGAGAAAAATTGCCAGCATGTACATTAATTGTATGTAGACTGAATGAGCTGAATAATGCAATGAAAGTACCGCGATTACGGTTACCGAAAAAGAAATGTCGTTCACACGCGCACCTAACCAAATAATACGTAGGTGGCGTAAAACAATATATACTTACTTAATATATATACATCAACTAGTGCGCTGAATACTACTAGCGCGACACTTTTGCTGGAGATATGTGCACACGAGTATAACTACATATTTAAATTGCTAGGGAAAACACAATAAACTTTTTTGCGAAAACCGCCAATTGTTCGTTTATGAAACAATAAAATTGTGTTTACTTGCACGCTAACTACCAGATAAAAAATAAATCAAAACACACCACAAAGGAATAAAACGTTAAGCGGAACAAAGCGCGCAACTGTAAGAGCAATGTTGTGGAAAAACGCACGGCAACACAACGCGACGACAGCTACCGCCGAACTGTCAATGCGAAATGTCTCAGCTGTGCTAATTAACTGTGCGCCCGCCCAGCCTTTAATTCTGATTGTCTGCCAGTTGGCTTCTATAACATACATATTTATATACATATACATATCTCAATTTGGCAAGAATTCGTAACGAGAGAACGTCGAGTGTAAACAATATATCAAAACAAAACGTTGCACGCAGTGGCGCAGTGGTTAATTGAGGCGCCTGGAGCTCAAACGATGCATCAATATTATCGCAAATTGCCAATTCAGTATACCCACATACGCACACTCCAATCCAGTGATCTGCGAAGAAATTGAGTATCTTTTTTCAGAGAACTTTTCAACTGAAAAGTATTCCATATGTTCTCAATATTTTCACCATATATAACTCAGTTTTCAACAGTGCGCGTCTTTATATCACAAATAGAGGGACCTTCAGTTTATGTGCCGACTCCGAACGGCAAATGTGTTTTATGAGAAGCTTTTTCAAGGCAGAACTAGAATCGGAGGTTTGCCGTTGCCTGCTGAGGGGTGACCGCTTTCTGTGATTTATATTTGGCTTTCTCTGATAAGGGTGGCCAAAAAAATAAAAGCCGGAATTTTAATGCTTTCTTCACTAGGCTTGTTCTATATCGAAAAAATTTCTCCGTGGTTTTTTAACAAAAATATTTAGCGGTCGTTCCCTTTTTTTGACCACTCTAATGAATACCCCTATTTTTCTCTTTATTTTTATTTAACCAAAAATATTTGGATGTCGCTCAAAGCGCTTAAAGCTTCATATGTATTTTAAATAGAGAAAACACTTATTGTGTAAAAGAAAAAAGTTTTTATTTTTCAATCGGTTAACTCTGTTTTCTTCAGTAGATTTCAGAGTATAAAACGCAATTGTTTTTAACCAGATTTTTATAATTACAAACTTTAACTTTGAGTAATCTCTAAATATTTTTTAAATTAAATAAAAACGGAATATTTTTCCATATGAAATATTCCTAGGAGGTAAGAGCATAAATATTTGGATTTTATTTTTTTTTGTATATATAATATGAACATATTAAGAAACGTTTATACTCGTACAATGAGAGAAGATGAGAGTTTCTCCCGAGTCGAAGGGGCATTAAAAACGAGAGCACAAACAATTTCGCTTAGAGTAGTCACAAGAAACTCTTTAAACAATTTCCTCCGCTTACACAGTGCAAAACTACTTTTCTTACACCAAAAAATATATATTTCTGCGCAACTAGAACTAAATTGTAGCAAAATAAAGTTTTCACTTTTTTCCGGCACCTCCGAATTTTTCGAAGGGCCTTAAAGATTCATTTAATAAATTTAAAAAGTTGATGACATGAAAGAAGTATGTATGTAATTCGAATTAAAAAATCTACTATTTTCAAAACAACTTTTTCACATTATTTGGTTAAGATTGTTATAAAAGAGTAGATTTGAAAACTGTACGGATATTCTAATATCATTTGACAGCCATGTGTCTATGTCATGACTTTTTATGTATTATCGATTTTATTATGTGAGAAGAAAGAAGTTAGAATTTGTCATTATGAAAACAAAGAAATTTTGTATGAAAACAATGAAAATAGCATTTAAAAAATCGAATACTGCTAAACTGAAGAAGCGTTTAAAAAATTGTATCCGAAATTTATAAGTGGGTAGCTACTTAATGTTAATACTTAAATCAGTTTGACGATGGCGACATCGGTCCTGACGCCGACATTGACGCCGGAAATGATAGAATCATCGATAACATATCGATAAAAGTTTGAACGGTCGGCAAATTGAAGGCCTAATTATTTTTTTGTGTCGGCAGCGATAAAAATAGCGATATACTCGTATATCAGTAAATCGTTCACAGTTAAAGGACAATTTTGCAAATAAAAACTTATATCAAAAAACTTTCGGCTAACCATAGACAGCTGATAATAGAAAGGAAGAAGTTTTTGTTTGATACTCGTAATTTTTAAAATGAGAATTATAAAATACAATAAAATAATAATAAAAAACTTAAGCGACGTTCTTGAACTCTTAAGAATATCTTTAACTCTGAGATTAAATACTTTCAAAAACTAAGAAATTTCTTTACTGAACAATTTTTACTCGAAAAGTACGAGTACAAACCTTTTGCTTGCCGGAAATTTTAGTCATAACTCTGGAGGGACTAATTCCATTAATGAATTTGGAAAAAAAATTTAACTGATTTATGTGAAGATAGCTATCGCAATAGCTTATCAAATTTGTGAATATTAGGAATTTTGACGAAAAGTCATTTGCCTAACTCTGCGATATGAGCAACGTTTGGCATGACGAATACTTAGATCGAAGAAGTTCACAACTTTTGAGATGGCGATTTAGCAGCAATTGGCGGAATTCATATCAGATGCATGTATGTACATATGTATGAATGTCTGTACAAATGTCTCTATCAGCATTAAATTTTTTTTCTTTTTGAAAATACTAGCCTTTAGTTTAAAGCAAAATCAGTCAAATCAACCACTCACACTTCTTGAAAGAAGTTGGTTTGAAGTTAAGAAGATGAAGCAATAAAAGCAAAGGAAACCGCAATGTCAACGTAATAATGCTTAAAATAAATATCGCGCACCAAATGACATAAGTACATACCGCTACAAAACCACAGTGTTTGGCTAGTTATAAGCGCAGTCTGGCAGATCTGAAACGCAACTTGATCAATGTCGGCTTGCTAGATTTTGAAAAATTACGACATGTACATACATACATATGTGCATATGTATATATGTACATAAGAGGGGTTCAAAAAGAACATCAAATAATGTCGAAAATTAAATGCTCTCAGCCCTTTCATTGTTCTATACCGAAAGAGGTCGATCAAAGCGCTCAAAGGTGAGAAACACAAATGTTCCTTTAAATGGTATAGAATCCCTACAAATCAATATTTTTTTAATCAGCCAACTCTGTTTTTTGGTTTTGAATTTTACTTTTTTGTAGTTTTGTAGTCAAATTAGTTATAGTACAGTAAAGTGCGAATTTGTTTGATTTCTTCTTAAAAACCACATGTCTAAAATAAACTTGTATACTAGGGGGAATCAAAAGAGATCAAAATTGTAAGACTCAACAACAACCACATAAGTCCAAATTTCAAACCATATTTTAAAAAAAATATTTATATAAAATGTCGAACTTTAAAAAAAAGTAGCCCAATTATTTATAGTATAATGAAGCCAAAGTTTCAAGTGCCTACAAATTACAAATTTTAATATTTTTTTAGTTGTTTTCTTTTTTTCGGTTTTTTTGCATTTTGTTACCCCCTTACTTCGCACCCCAATTTAACCGATTTCAATAATTCTTGCTTTATCGGAAGGTGGACCTTATCCTCATACTCGATCATTGCATCTTAATAAAACTAATGTAATCCTAAATGCTTATAAGCATATACGTTTTCAAATAGTCTTTTTTAAATTTTTTTTGTTAAAAAATTACTTGTTTCTCATGCAAAAAATTTAGACACACGTTATTCGAAAAAAATAGTTTTTGTCACGGACCATACATATGTACATAATTGACAAATAAAATGCCGCTTAGAAAAATATCGATAAAAACGAAAAAAAATTATATTGTTTGCAACTTACTTATGTTGAAAACGAAAATTATTAGAAACAAAATTTAAAAAATAAATAGTTTTTAGGTGACGTATAAATATGCGAGCAGTAAATAAACTCGACTGAGCCTAATATCACATTTTTAAGTGATTCTCTATAGTTCACTTCCACATTTAACAACTTATTATGCTTCACTTGCTTGTCAGAATGTGGACACTTACACAAATAAATAAATGTTACACATACTGAATGACAATTTGGTATATTTATTTAATAAGAAATATATGTTATTGTCCAAATGATTCACAAAACTCAAGTATTTGTAATATTTACTTTTAAAGACAGTTTAAATTGCCGAAACTATGTACATACATATGTATGTGCTCCCGTTCCTCCAACATTCACTTAAGACAACAACAATGACGATGCGAGTTAATAGGCAAGTAATTGACTCTCAATAGTTTAGTTTCAAAACAGAGATAGCAAAAATGTACTCTCTCGCTTGGCGCGACAGGCGCTGGCGGCTTAACACAAAAGATAATTTATCATTTTCTATTAATTACCAGATATGTAAGAGCACAAACATATTTATGTATTTTAGAAATGAAAATCACTTGTGGCCAACAAAAAAATTGGTACTGGTGCGGTACGGTGAAAAAGCGACATTGTAAGTACCTTTGAAAGTAACATGTTATGTATTGTTTTTGTGTTTCAAATGGTATTTGAGTATTTTTAGTTAATTAACTTCTAAAGTCGATTTTTGTTGTTTTTTGAAAATAAATATTTGAATTGATAGCGCTTCGGAAGCGTATCGCGTCGAGGTACTGTGGCAACTAACTGATCGACAATTTGTTTGGTTATTCAACGTGTTGCGGTAGCGGAGTTCCGAAACCGGCGCATATTCAAATATATATCTACATATTTTTGTATGTACATATCATCTTACATACATATGTACACACACACACATACAAACATAGATGTACAATGCTGATGAGAAAAATTGCACTAAAACTAAAAAGATATTGTTTGCAAAGTATGTTTATTTATTAAGTTTTTAATATTTTTCAAATAAAATGTATGTAGTTAAGTCTTCATTAACAGAAACGATGTATTGAACAAACTTCAAAAGAAAATCTCATCCCAATTTCAAACTATTTAGACCAATTAAGGATCGTAGCTTTACAGTCCATTCAGTTTAAGTAGAACAAAGTGCAAGTGCAAGTGAGATTTTTCCTGAGTATAAATTTCGTTAATTTAAAATATACATACAAACATACATACATACATATGTATATACATAAATACATAGTAGAAACAAACTTTTAAAAATTCCAATCAAAATTTGCTTTTTTTATCCAGTTCATAACTCATTATGTAAAAATGCACGTGGCTAAAAATTACCATTGTTTTTTACCTTTTTTTTGCTTAGGAATAAATGCACACACCCTTTTAGCTATACCTAGTATGCAGTTTTTAATAAATTTTTTTTTAAATTTGGAAAAAAGATTTGAAGTTTTATTGACGATTTCACAATGTTTTTAAATTGTGTTTGTAAGGTGTATGTTATAGATTGAATAATCTACATACATATGCACTAGGCATGTCAATCCCGGAATCCCGGAATCCGAGATTGCATTCTGATCAAAAGAAAGAATAATTCAGCCTCGCTCAATTTGGAATGGATTATGTATTTAATTTTTACTTGATATATTTCTTTTTTTACTGAATGGCAATACATTAATATTTAATATTGGTCTTAAACAGTAATTAAAAATAATTTTACTTTATGTAGGTACAATTGCTTCTGTACCAAATATTTATATTTATACTTGAAGTATAAATTATTTTGTATGTGTCAAATTTTAAGTTTATTTTTATTTTTCAAAAAGACCAATAAATACATATGTAGGTACATGAAATACAAAAAATCGTTCTTTGTTCTATTAATGTTATTTTGCCTTATTCTATAATACAACGATTACAGACGTGTTACATTTTTTGACAAATTAAAATATTCGAATCAAAACTTCGTGAAATTCGGGATCCCGGGATTGTCCCGCGATTTTCTTTCACGATCTCAAAAATCTCGGGACCAATAAAATGCCCAAAATTGACATCCCTAATATGCACACACATGAAAAATTAGAATTAAATGAAAATTATTAAAAGCTGTTGCAAACAAAAAAACAATTTGAATTTTAAAAAGAACCACTACTATGTTCTTGTTGACAAATTTTAGCACTTTATTTTCGTTTTCTTTACTTTAATTTTTTACATTAAAATAGAGTTAATCCTCTTCGAAAAGCTATATAAATCCCATTTTTAAAATTTTTACCAATAGTTATAATATTTTTTCAAACGTTTGTCAAAGTTTCAAACTTTTTTCTCATAAGTTTTAGCAAATTTTAGAGTATACAATTTTATAGACTATTCTATTTTTGTGAACTTTTTGTCTCGCTTAAATATGCAACACCCTATACAAAATAATTCCCAAAAATTAGCAGTTTTATTACATTACGTTTAATTATAGTAACGCATGCTCGACGATTTTATAAATCTTCTCAGTAAAAGCTTTTAATTTTCGATTTTTGAAGATTGTTTAAATAATTGTATATAGTTTGAGATTTTTATCAATTTTCTTAGAGAATAAACTCTGATTTACTTTAAAAAAAAAAAATAAAGTTAATAAAAGGAAAATAAATTTGGAAACTTTTTCAAAATAAGCCACTACTACTAAATTGAACACAACTGTATAATCATGGATGTTTGCAGGTATGTACGTATGTATGTATAAAATAAAAATATATTAGGTCGCGGTTTACCGATCGAATGTGCGTTCCACCACTTGTCGGCGATTCGCACAGTCAGACGTCGAGCGAAGCCACCAAGTGTCTCCTAAATGCGGACCTACATACATACTTAAGTATGTTACTACATACATATATACATACGTAAGTAGTTATGCCACTGCTGGCGTTAAGTTGAGTGTGAATTGCTCATAAGATGGTAGATATGTATATCTCGCATTTTACGAATGATTTGTTATTACTATTGAGGGTGTGTTACGCGTTAATGCCGCGATATTGTGATGTATTAAAATTCCAAACAAAAAGTATTTATACTTTGTGCGAGTTTTTTTTTTATTTATTTTATTTTTTGGCATTACTCTACTTTCATTGTGGCTATTGCCCCCGCTCTGCCTGCTAGCCTTCATGATGCGAGACAATAGCTGTCAATTCTTTCACTGCTTTTTTTTCACAATCTTTATTATTATTGTTTATATGCACCAACATTTTTTTAGATAATTTACGCGTTTTTTTTGTTTTGCAGCTGCAGCCGCAAATCATTATGTCCAGTTCCAAATACGTATAGCTTGGAGTAAAAAAGTGCTGATAAATAAACTGGACTTTTTAACATTATAATTTTGACCGAAAAGAAAATTAATATGCCCAAGGAGAAAATTTCAGGACCTTAGTTGCCTGAGAGAGAAGTTGTAAGACAAAATGTCTTATCTGAACAATCGCTTGTGCGAGAGGTTTGTGTTCCAGCCATGTATGTATAACAAAATATCAAAATACGCTTGCATACAACATTTCAATCAAATATACATATCTAAATCTGAGGAATTAGTAATCATTCAAACAGACTGACAGACTTGGCTATAATGACTCAGCTCATCATCCTGGTAATTTTGGTATACTTTTGGTGCGGATTTTAGAGCAGCGGCGCCATTGGCTCATATATTCTTAAAAAAATGCTTTTAAATAGAACTTTGAGCATTTCACTTCTGACAGTTGTCGAAACAAAGAAAGCAAGGCAAGCTTACATTAAGCCATTGCCAGTTATAAGTATGATTCAATCATACAAGATTGGATAATTAGGCAGTTGTCTCACTCTGCACGCTGCCTTAAGGTAGCCTGTGTTGCTCTCTTTTAATTTAAGAAAAAAAATGTTATCAAACACGTGGAAATTAGTGTTTTTCTTGTAAAATGGCCTGGCAGGCAACATTGTTGCCTTTTTCTAGTTTTTAATTATTTCAGAATGCCTTACATTAAATAATGGAATTGACGGCATTCTCGTATGTTTCCCAGTAGCCTTGCTTATCTAGCAGCGAACAGGAATTGAAATTTTTTCTTTGCATGTATGAAACTGATTGGTCATTGGTTCGATTCCCGTCCAGGTCAGATCATTTTGTTTGATATTTTTTTTCAAAGAAAGCATTTTATGTTTTTAAATTTTTTACTGTATATACATATTTTATATAAAATAACATAAAATAAAAAAAAATAATTTATATAAATATTAACAACCATAAAATTATGCAGTTAAAATATCGAATAGAAGAACATTTATTAGTATTTTGACCAGTTTTGACTAACGTCTTTACTTGATTTCTAACAGATGTATGTATATCAATAAAAATTCCGTTAATTTTTTGACGAAGGTATTGTGTGGTGTTTTCCATATAAAACAAAAATTTTTTTGTACAACTAATGTAACATTTTTAGTGACTTGAATCTTACAATTTTATGATCTACAAAAATGGTAATTATATTTTTAAAAAAGTTTGAAATTGTAATAAAATATGCATACAATCCTGCATTACTGGGCTTCTAATAGATACCTCTTATTTTGGTTGCTAAAATTGTTATTGAATTAAAGAAAAATTTATTATCAAAATTTTTCCAAATGTGATAGTTCTATTCTCTGCATGTAAAAACTTTAAAAAGGTTGAAATCACATTGTTTTTGTTAACAAAATTTGTAAAAAATATTTGCTTCTAAATCACACTTGCGTTTTTTGTTTATATAGTTTGTTGTATTAAGGTGCTATGTATATACATACATATATGTGTGGTTGAATATTCGGTTATATTATATTAAATTGAAATATCAAATTTCTGCAAATATGTTTCATTCTATGTACACACCGCATTTCGCTACTAGTTACCTACTTTTCTGCTACCTTTGCGCGAAAAGGGATAAAATATTTTCCCCTTTATCAGACCTTCCTAAATGCAACCTTACAAGGCAGTCGGAAAACTTAAACGTCAATAAGTATCCAACCTTTTATAATTGAATCATGGTTATAGGTAGTTGAACCACACGCTGTTTGAATAACTGATTTTGATAAAATGATAACAAATTATAAATATTAACTTACTATCATACACTCAATTTACGAAAATTTTTAAATTCAATACCAAACTGAAAAAAAAACGTTAGTCACTATCAAGTTTTAAATTATCCCCAATACACTAAGTGCTAAAAATAATTTTTGTTCATTATTATTTACCTTGGCCGTTGCGTCGGTTGATGAGTCACTGCAATTTTCTTCATCTTCGCTGCCGGCGATAACTTCGCGACCACTGACAAACCATTGCACGCTGGCTTCGGGTGGGTGAACGCGCGCACAAAATGCCACTTCGGCCGCGCCGATGTTAGTCAGCACTGGCAATGGTGATTTCAGCAGTATCGGCTGATAATCTTGCTGCGCTGCCGAAGACGAACCATCTTCATCGGCTTCTATAACGTCCAACTGACAAGCAGTGCTGCAGCGGAGACCAGTTGCAGTGCGCACCTCACAAGCGTACTCGCCGGCATCTAAATCGAAAGCATCGTTTATGCGTAGACAGAGTACGCCATTGCCATGATCGATTTGACTGTGGGAGTGATATCAAAAATCGTTAAACCTTATATTAAATACAAGATTCACTCAATGAGTGGATACTTACTTAAAGTCATCATCGTCTGGCAATACTTCACCGTTACGCGTCCAGAAGTAACTGTATGGCTCGGCGCAATTTAACTCCAAGCACAAATCAATAGTTTCCCGTTCGTACGCCTGCAGTTGCGCTGGAAGCGGACGCATAATCCGTGGTTCTCTCAAGCGTGCGGCTAGTGCGTCCTCCTCATTGGCCTCAAACTGCACCCATGTGCAAGTGAGTAGTGGCTCATGATCGCCCTGTAAAATGCATGTGTATAGCCCCTCATCGGCCGTGGTCACATTGTCAATATACAGTAGCGCTTCGTGTGCATTCACTAGGATCTGAACGCGTTCATCATCCTCCTGCAACTCGCAACCATTGTGATAGAATTTACACGATGGCACAGAAGAACCACGGTAGCCAGTAGCCAAGGCCATGCGACCACCAATCGCCGTCGATGGTCCCATAATGCGTCGATGTAGGTGGGCGTTGCGTCTTGATGAGGATGCGCGCACACTGCGTCCGGACGGTGAGCGTGAGTAGCGTGATCTGCCTATAACATCCAGGCGAGCTGTGGCCTCAATGCGTCCGTAATCATTCTCCAAGGTAATGCGATACAGACCAGCATCATCGAAAGTGACTTCGTCAATTTCCAAGAAACGCAAATCATCCACCTCCTTTAGAGCTATGCGGGCAGTCGGGGTAACAATCATGCCCTCCTTGTCCCATGTCGACCAAGGCGTGGGATGGCCGGCTATCGCGCATTGGAACCGTACGCTATCACCCTCTTCCACGACACGACTATGCGGTATGGCTACAAATTTCGGTGCAGCCATTGTATGTGAAGCAAGCATTGCGCGCCGATAGCTGCCAATGCGTCCATCGCTAAGATCGATTTGTGATGAGCGATAGGAGAGGCGGCGTGGCGAGAAGCCACGATTGGGTGTGGAGCGCGGTGTTGAACGTGGCGTTGAATTGGCCGATAGTAAGCCACTGGGACGCGATAACTGACGATTCAACATGTTCTCTTTCTCCTCGGGCACATCTACAATAATGCACGCGGAGGAGAGTGTGCGTCCAAGTGTGTTCTTAGCCACGCAAGTATATTCGCCCTCATCTTCTGGGTAGACGCGTGGTATGCTTAGCGTGGCTTTAATGCCATCATAAGACATTGTGAAGTCCTTGCCACTTGGTAGCACACGTCCATCTTTTTCCCAAATTATGATTGGCTCAGGTAGTGCCTCAACGTGGCATTCCAAGGTGATGGCGTCACCATCACAACAGCGTAGGTCACGTAGGTGGCGAATGAAGCGGGGGAAGGTTTCAAAGTTACTGAAAAACAAAGAGGGAAATTGTTAGATGGAGACAACTATACAGAAAGTGAAAGATGCTTACCCGTGACGAATGGAACCTTTCTCCATTGATAAATTATTGAGAATATCTGCAAAAATTACCAATCAATTATAATTTTTGTTTAATAAAGTAGAAGGTAAATAATAATTTGCAATTATATGTATATTAAATAGTCTTCTTATACCATATTATACCTAAAAAATAGTTTTGAATTAGTCACTGTTCTTTGGGTCCCTTACTCTTTCCACATTCATACCTCAAGTAATTAATAAGTAATTCGGAATGCCATTCGGGCTCACTTAGTTTCTGTGTTGGATTAAAGTGGATTCTTCACATTAATGATTGTCAACTGTTTCTTTGTTTTCTCTGAAAAGGTCTCAAGGTGTTATAAAGATGCCATAACATTTCGCGCGGGTAAAATCCGCATCCTTGAATATACCTGTTTTCATAATAATTTAGCCAAAGAAACGATTGTGATGAAATCACCTGCTAAGTTACGGAATTATTGATCTAGAGAAAGAGACGACGCACATATCCGCGAATGAACCGAAGCCATCAGTTGGAATAGCCCTCTAGGATAAGACTCTGATCAGACATCCAGCATTGGGAGTGCTGGGTGTGAAGTGCTCTCCTCTAGTTAAGACTAATTCTTTAGCTACAAATAACGGCACAGTGAAAAGCAATATTTTCGCACATTATTGAGAGGTGCCATCTCTCGGATATTAGCATAAGAGGCAAGGAAATGAAGAAACTGCACATTTAATCAAATTTTCATAGCATACTGTTAGGCGCATGGATATCTATCACATCACCAAATGCGACATCTTGTGGTAATTCTGCCAATATATCTGCGAAAACATTTACCACTTGATTTACATTAATTAAATAACGCAAAAACTTTTTATTTATTAATAATAACATAATAACCAATATTTTCGGTAGAATCTTTTAAATTAAATGAGGAAATATCGATTTACAGTTTATTAAGTAGTGTGTTCACTACTGAAATGTTTTTCAGCAAATTGTATTTGGCAACACTACACAAAAGCAACCCTACAACAAAATTTTGCGCACACACTCATTTGAACGCCGTCTGGCAGCATCACCAGCATTTATCTAATTTTAGTATAATTTTACTATATAAACTTGCGGCACAGATTTTTCATTTCTTTTAAAACTATCGCCACTGTTGATAATTATTTGGCACGAAATGATTGTAATGCATATGGATTTGGAGCCGGGTTTTCGCAAAGCGGACATAAATAGTATACCTATGGTGAGAAGTGAGACGATATTCGGTTTCGTCACAAAGATTGCCACTAGCGGCGGTGGCGCGAAGAAGCACCACTCCAAAAACAGGTACGGTCTGCTCATACATAACACAATGGACTACAAAATATCAATTATTGAAAAACGTATTCTAGTGAAAACGCAGATGTCGATTTACGTGTGGATTATGTACAAGTTCGAAAAGCTGGAGATATATTTGATTTGCGCTCTGTGGTGTTTCCTGCAGCAACGGGTGGCAGCCATGATGCACTCGTACGTGTGACTTTGAAAGTGGATGAAAAAAAGGACGAGATATCGGACACCAATTGTGAACATTGCACGAGAAAAGGTTTATTATCAAATTGGTGTACTTTTACTAAAGTTAACTGTCTTATTTTACATCCATAGATTCTTGTCCACATATACTCGCATTCATTTTCTGGCTACATCGCAAAAGTACAGACGCTGAAGCACCGGCCATACGTGAGTTTTGGGGTACCGAAATAGAAGCGTTAGCTGAGGAAGAACGTGCTGAAGCGCTACGCATACGCGACATATTCGGTTGTGATGAACTACGTTTGGAAGCGGATCTGGAAGCAGCTGCTGTTAGTGACACAGAGGGGCAGACATTCTTTGACACAGTACTTGATGAAATCGAAAATTTAGGTTTAAGAGATTCAGCATTATATCGTCACTGCAGATCTGTGTTGGATGAGTTCGAGCCATTGTTCATACACCACACGATGTTGGATACATCAAATAATGGTGTGAAAAATTCACGCTTATTTGTTCAACATATGGAGGATCAGGCGAAACAGGGACTGTTTGAGCGACTCGCTGAAATCTCAAAAACAAGTTATAAAATGCCGCTCTGGTTAGAAACACAGTATATGCGTTTACGTTGCTCACTTATACATCGAATTGCATCGCGTAAAGATTCGCTAGAGGATGAGCACATATTGGAAATGTTATTTTGTAAGGAACGTGAATACAATGCTGAGGAAAGGCAGCAATTAAAGCAACATAAGCGTTTTATTTTAAAACAGACTGAAAAACTTGAAAATAAAACATACAGCGAATGCGGTTTGTTGCTCAACGAAAGCTATCCATACATTTGTGCATCACCAGATGGCATCACCGACGACCACATCGTGGAAATAAAAGCACCCAAAACAGATGAAGAATTTGAAAAGTATTTAGAAGGACGTGAAACTATCGCACCCAAGTACATGGCACAGATACAAATTCAAATGTATATGGCTAATGTAACAAAAGCACTGTACTGTGTTCTAAGTCCTACCTTCGACACCAACGGCGCTCTGCACTACGTTTGGGTGCAAGCCGATATGGAATTTGTTGCGAGTTTACTTGGGGCAGCTGAAGATTTTTGGAAAGATGTTGTGTTTCCGCGTCTTGCCAAAATCTATTTGACTAGTCCATAAGTTTATAATTAAGTATTTAGATTAGTTAATGCGCACATTAAGTAATCTTGTCGAACGTAAAAAAAAATTTAATAAACACTTGTATTTCAAATGTCTAAATAATTGCAATGTTTGTACATATGTTGTATGTTTTCAACTTACCTTTGGCGAAAATTTGCAATGATATGACGGCTTTTGCCTCACCATGACAATTGCTCGCAATAACCGAGTATGTGCCGGTGAAGTCCAGCTTTGCACTGGGTATTTCCAGTCGGTATTCTGGTCCGTCACCGATGGGTCGGAAATGTGGCGCGTCTTTATAGTAATCTGGCTGCAATAAAAAATAAGTGCAAAGTATGCAAATCAGCTTTTAAAAATTTGGGCAATAATTAAAAGAACTATACATACATACATATGTATGTACATTAGTTTGTTCCTTTAGAGGAAATTAAAGTGGGGAAGTTTGCTTTGGTCTATGGACTATGTCCGAGACAATAGAAACATGGTGTATAGACAAATTTTAACATTTTTTAACTTTGGTTTTAAAACTCAATTTTGAAGAAATATCTATTAGCTCAGATTGAAGTTTGAAATACAGTGAAAATTAGGTGAGTTTTTAAACTTTCCCAATAAACTTAAGGCGTTATTTTAGTTCCAAAAAAATGTTGGTCATGTGTTGTTATATGTAATTTTATTATTTTCACGATATTCAAAATACTTTTTAAAACTTTTTTTGTTAAGATTAATTTTATTTATCTATAGACCATTTTATAACACACAAAATAATTCAACAATTATTTTAAAAAATTGCCATCAAAATTTCTTCTATTTTAAACACAATTTAAAAAAAAATTTCGAGAATGAAGTTTTATATGTAGTTTAATCTAAAAAGTGGAAGTTTCAGGTTCCTAAAATCTACTATTTATTTTTGACAATTTTTTGTGCCGACGGTGTTCTGTATTTTCTTCCCTAGAACGCTTGAACAATTTTTACTTTGTTAGACCAAATTCACATTGACTACAATATTGCATACCCTAAAATTTTTTTAATTTTTGATTAAAAATTATAAGATTGTATTTGCAATTTTTTTAAATTTATTGAATTACTAAAAATTTGGTACGAAAGTTTTAATATACATAGATTGTGATAATTTTTCTAATAGAGTAAGATAATCACTATATGAGATTTTAATATAAAATTAATAAAAAAAAATACTTTAGAATAACGAATAAGAGTTTGCCAAATCAAACACGTTAGGTAAATTGCAGGCAATTCCAAAGCATTAGCTAGAGAAGAAAAACAAAATGCTAACCATTAAACAAATCTAATTTTTTTTCAAATTTTATTTAGTAGGTACACGCAGGCCCGAAGTTCTCAGGTGGGGACGGTGCTCAAAATAAATAAACTATAATATCAATAAATTGATGAATCAGGGGGCCCGCATCCTATATCCTCACCGGAACTTTGGTTTATATGGTTTCTGTTACTGAGTATGTATTAATTATAAAAAAATGTTAAATTTAATAAAAGTAAAAACTTGCAAATACTATATGGCTGTAGTATAATTCTGATATTCTGTCAATGAGACACTTGCAAAATTCAGCGTATGCACATACCTACATGCATATATATATATATGTATGTATGTATGTACATAGGGGAATAAGGGGGCTCAGATTAAAAAAATGTGACCAAAACGCCAAAGCGAAATATTGACCTGATTATAATTTCAAGAGGTATACGAGTATGCAAAATTATCTTCCAACGACACATTTTTAATAAGTTGTTTTAAAAATTCACAGATATGTATGCATACATCATACATACATACATACATATGTATGTTTGTGTTAACATAATAATTTTGTTTACTAAAGTTAAACACACTAACTACTACTTCGGCATTAGAGAAGAAAATCTTAAATATTGTACGAAGACGAAATTAGGATATTAAACATAATAACTGCCTCGATTTTGAAGGATTTTTAGCGATAAGAAGAGAGGATTCGTCTTGGACCAGAGAAATGTAGGGTATATGCATGCCGAAAGGGTAATTTGCAACAGAGATTTATAGTGGCTTCAGCGAACCCTGTAAAGATCCATTAGTTAAGGATTTTATAAACAAGCATAAACGAGTATGTATCTTAGCTATGGAAGGAACAAGAATAGAAATACATCGAATTTTGCGACGTCCAAGTATATTCGAAACAAAGTTCAATAAAATTTTGTTAAATTATTTCACATTTTAACAAAATAAGATTTTATGGCTTTTGGTAGAGATTGCACTGTTTTATATTTGTTACAAGAAAATCGAATTGTTAAATCTTATTGTGAAATTGAATGGACTATAAAACCCCATTTTTCGAAAAATTCGAAAACTTTTTCTTTGCAGTTCGAAATCATAAATCTATGTTCAAATGTATTTTATTTAAAACAATATATTATGTGGGTCTGTTATTAATGGCGTTCAGACCGAGCATTAATTGCGGCAATTACCAAATTGCCTACGTACATTTTAATAAAGAAAAGTTTACTTAATCAATGAACAATCTTTAATACTGATATGCTATAATTTTTTTTTGGCGTGAGTTTGAAAACGTCTTATAACAACGTCTTACGACAAAATCAAATTAAGAAAACAATTTTTTTTCTCCGGTAGATGGCGCTTTAATTTTCATGTAAAGTTAAAAAATAACCAAAAATGTACGAAAAAAAAAATATATAAATAATAAAAAATAAACGACCAACATTTTTAACACAAAATATTAATTTTCGTATTTTTATAATTTTTTTTGTAGTTTTAATGTATTTTCTACATTTTTGGTTATATTTTAACTTTACATGAAAATTAAAAAAGATCAAAATATAATTACCTTTTCAAAAATGGCATTAAAATGGGTTCACCCATTCTGTTTTTATAGAACTTTTTATAATAGTATTACATTAGACGTGAACCTCCACGGTCCTTTGAAGCTTTAAAATCGATTTTCTCAAAATTCAGACGTGCTATTTATTTAGTTTAAGCCTGTTTTCATATATTCTGTTAACATTTCTCATGTGTACCAACCACTGTCGTACTGTGCAATAGATAGAAATTTTCCAAAGAAGTCATATTTTAAATGTAAGTATGTGCATATGGTGTTGAAACGTTGAAACAATGTCGAAAAATAAACGAATGCTTTGGAATACTTGAAGCGAAATTGTGAAACATTTATACTTCGTAATTAAAAAATTCCTGTATAATTTTAATCAAATGCATTTAAAGTTTAAAGTGTATGCATTAGTATATATGTATATATATGTATGCATGTATGTATACATATATGATTGTATGAGTACATATATGTTGCTTAAACCCATTATTCTTAAGGCTATCAAATTACAAAATAGGTCAACAAAAGTGTTTCGCTGTACATATGTATGTACATACAATACAAATATATAAACATAAATACATAAATAAAATGTGTACACTGGTTGTGCAAGTAATAGAAACACCATGTCTAGTCAAACGTATATACATACATAACATAATTTAAGACATGTTTTTTTTTATTTAGTTTATTTGCTAACAAAACTCAAATAGCAAATTCAAGTTAAGTGAAAACCCGCACATTTTCTTTAAAAATGTATAGTTTTTAATTTGAAATAAAAAGATACAGATATATCTTTGTTATGCGAGAGCAGTTAAGAAAGTCAGTGACTTTCCGAATTCCCTGCAAATAAATGCAATTTTAGATTTGTTTAGGCTAACAGCCTAATTTTCTATATACTTGACAATACTTGTCACTCTGTCATTTGTTCCAACGCGGTTGTAAGATTTTCAGCACATAACGGTTCTTATTCGAGTTTTCCAACCAACTGTTTTTCCTTCGAAAACTAGCGAGTTAGAGGCATCGTGTCCTCTGTTTGTTATGTACTAAGTAATAAGCCCACAATTGATAAATATGGACGTTTCTGTTAACGGCAGTTCTGTTGCAACTCAAAGTCCTTTTATCGATTCCAGCGGAATATTGAGAGCAGGAGGACGCCTAGATGCGTCGCATGATCTCAGTTACAATGAGCGGCATCCAGTCCTGCTTCCATATAATTGCCATCTCTCGCGACTAGTTACCTCGTTTGTTCTTCAGATTTCCCTGCACGGCGAAAACCAGCTAATGTTGCGTCTGGTTCGAACTCAATACTGGATACCACGGGTCAAAATAATGAGCAAACCTATAATACACAACTGTAAGGTGTGCACAATACACAAGAGGCAAGTTCAGAACCAAATTATGGCCTCACTTCCATCAGAACCTAATACGTTCATAAGAGCGTTTACGAATACAGGTGTAGACTTCGCAGGACCCTTTGATATCCAAAAATATAGAGGCAGAGGCTGCGTCGTTACGAAGGGTTACGTCTGCTTTTTCGTTTGCTTTGCAACTAAAGGGATTCATTAGGAAGCAACAAACGGCTCAAGTCATGCTTTCTTGGCTGCATTGTCGAGATTTATAGCACGTCGAGGGTGTCCGAAAAACATATACTCCGACAACGGTACTAATTTCGTCGGAGCTTCACGAGCTTTAAAGACTGAATTTAAAGCTTTTCTGTTTAACACTCGTGAGGCAGTTATTTCCAAATGTTGTTACCAACAATGCTCATGGCATTTCATTCCAGCAGCTGCCACACAGATGGGTGGATTGTGGGAGGCAGGGGTAAAAAGTTTTAAGTCCCACTTTCGAAAAGTAGCCTCAGGATTTAAATACACTTTTGAAGAATTCACCACTTTACTTTGTCGAATAGAAGCATGTCTTAATGCTAAACCGCTTAATCCTGCGTCTAATGATCCATCGAGTTTAGAGCCACTTACTCCGGGAGACTTTCTTGTAGGTAGCCATATTTTAGCTCCACCTGAAATTGGAATCACAGAAAGTCCAGCATCCGTGGTCAACCGATGGCAGAAGATGAAGTCGTTCCATCACTCATTCTGTCAACGATGGAAAAAGGAGTATCTTAACGAACTTCAAAAACAAACCAAATGGAAGCGACAGCAACCAGACATGTCGCTGGATGACTTGGTTCTCATACGATAATACAACCTACCTCCAAACCAATGGCGACTAGAACGAGCTGCCAATGGTCAATATAAACAGTTCAGCAACATCCACTGAAATTAGCTCGCCACCCAACCATAAGATACTCCTCCCTACTAAGGGCCAGTTTTTCAGTGCTGGTTTAAACTCAGTTTAAACTAAGTTTAGTTAAACTCAGTTTAAATTTAAACTTAGTTTCCTTGCGCCCAAATAAATTTGTTGCAACCAAAACGAAGTAGTTAGCAAACAGCTGATAAGTTAAACTAAGTTTAACCGAGCACAATCGGCCGTTTAAACTTAGTTTAAACTCCGTTTAAAGTTGACTGAAAAACTGCATTCTGAGTTTAAACGACAAACAGAGTTCAACTTGCACTGAAAAACTGGCCCTAAGAGGCATATTTTGTTTTCCTTTCCAGAAAAATAACACACTATACTGTAGCCCGTAAGAAGACGGAGCAGCGCAAGGGAGAATTCCATATGCCAACTGTACAAAAAAAACCACGGCATCAGGCTCTGCCCAATCTACCAAGCGAAATCGGTGGAAGAACGGTTGTGGGCCGTTTTACTGTATCGGTACTGTCCGAACTGCTTGTCGCCTTTCATCGGATATAGCAGCGCAGACCGGTGCCACCGGTGCAGAGAAAAGCACCGCAAATCGTTACACCTAGATGAAGTGAGCCTCAGTCCAGAACCCCTGCTTACAATTCGAACGAGGATGCTGAAGCGTCCGATAGTGCTCTCTATATCGAATTAAACGAGCGGACAAAATCCTGGGCGGAACAGGTAGAGGAAGCAGAGCTGGCTGGAATGGAGCGGCTGGAGACCCGTAATTTCCGACCGCTCCTCCACTACGAAAGGGCTAAGGGCGGTTCGGAGACAAGTCCTCTCCAAACGCCCGTCCGTACAAACCGCTGGTCAGCGTCCTTCCCGACCGGCTCCCCAACACAACGCAAGAAAGCAGGACGGCTCGGGAACTCGTCCTTTCCGACCTTCTCCTCGAAATACCAGGAGCATTAATCCTTATCGGCGTAATCTCTCGGAGCAACATCACCGCACCCAACAAATGGAGCTGCATCGCATGCACCCGCAGGCTTCAGAGCAGGGTAGAACGGCGACGCCAATTATGAGAGCGTTTAAGTCACTTGCGCCTACAGCAATCGTAAAGATTGAAGCTAGTGGGCGTTTACATTTAGTGCGCGCGATGATCGACCCTTGTTCACCGAACACCATAATTGACGGCGATTTGGTTCGAGAGCTTAATTTGGAGCGTACGACCGTAGGGCGACACAGCAGATGCTCCTTAATTATCCGCGGAAAATACGGAGTAACGGCGATCGTAGAGGAAAGGCATCTTCGCTTGACGCCCGCGACCCAAGTGTATCCCAAAATCGCAGCCGCGTTCCAGATTCTGAAGTTGGCAGATACCTATTTTTTCAAGCCCTCGCCCGTAAGGTTAACTTTGGAAGCCGATCTTTCGGCCCAGATAACGCTGAGCGGTACGCCATCCGCATTGGTTGCCGGCCTGTTAACACAGGCTACCATCTTTGGGTTGGTTTTATCTGGCGCCATTTAACAATAAGGCATATATATCTAAACAAAAACAAACAAATCAATAACAATACAAATATCATTATAGCTTGAATCAAAATGTGCAAATTTTACTGAAACTAACGGCCTTTCATTTCAGTTGACTTCCCAATATTATCTCTTCCCAATAGTTTAGGAAACCACCATACAGGACGAGCCACCTCTCTCCAGATGTTGAACTACCGATCCACGCGATAAGCCTCGAGCATGACATGGAGTTAGTTTAAGACTATTAAGTGAAAACGTTGTGTCAGCTAATGCGGGTTTTTAGAAATGGTCCTTTGCCGCAGCAAGGAGGCCGGTATGTTTAGGCTAATAGCCTAATTTTCTATATACTTGACAATACTTGTCACCCTGTCATTTGTTCCAACGCGGTTCTTATTCGAGTTTTCCAACCAACTGTTTTTCCTTCAAAAACTAGCGAGTTAGAGAAAAACGGTGGGTTGGGCTTTTGTCCAAAAAGCGGCACTTTCCATTCCACTTTTGCTACCAGAGAACCCAGGAGCTGACACAGCGTTTCGCAAACTCTAAACGTAAGTTCGAGACATTTATCTATTGTTCAGTTTATGTTCAATTTCCTAAAGTATTAAATACAAATACAAACTTGTAATACAAATTTATAATCCTAATCTTTTCTTTCTAAATTTCTTTATTCACACAACTGACAACGAGACCATCTACATTTGCGTCAGCTTGTGCTTAAGATTCTTTATGCAACTTTTTTCATTAAAAAAAAATCTCGAGCTTGCATCAAGAATAATAGATAACAAAATAACGCAGTCCCAAAAATACTGACGTCAGTGCAGTGCCGAACAGAAAAGATGGCGGAGCGAAGAAGTAGATAATGAGAAAGCAGAGAGTTAAGCCACTTTTCCATAGAGCGGATCATTTAAAGTTTCATCGATATTTCTTTATGTTTTCTTAATATTTGTGGACGCAAGAAAACAAAATCGAATCCTTGAACTAAATTAAAGTGCAAGCATGCTTATGCATATAAAAAACATAAAAATAAATTAGCAAATATTGTCATTTACAATTTCAAGTAATTAAACTATGTATGTATGTGAAAGACATGCAAGGAAATGGCTTGTTTACAAAAGGTACCGACGTCACTTCTGTCAAGTTCGGCCAAACCAAGCGGTACCCTGGAACCAGAATGATAAATTAGAAGATCGCGACACTTTCGTCCCGTTTTCTTTTTTCTTTCTGCTTGACAGCTGTGTGACGTCATAGCATACCAGAATCTCGAGTCAAAAGGGAAAAGAAACAGAAAATTCACATTCGCGTGCAAAACAATGACACAATTATTTAGGGGTTTTTAATAAACGAAGTGGGCCGCTGTGGTCAAGTTGGTAGTGGTGCGTGCTATAACTCGATATGCCGCTGAGTTCGAGGTTCGAATCTCAGTCAAGGCAAACAAAATCTTAATCATAGAAAAAGTTTTTTCTAATAGCGGTCACCCCTCGGCAGGCAATGGCAAACCTCCGAGGGTATTTCTGCCATGAAAAAGCTTCTCATTAAATACATCTGCCATTCGGAGTCGGCATTTTGTGGTATAATATAAAGACGCACACCACAAATGGTAGGAGAAGCTCGGCCAAACACTGAGCTATGTATATAGTGTACGCGCCAAAATTATATTATATTATATAATAAACGAAGTGTGCAGTGGCAAATTGTAGTAACGACAACATGAAACCGTTGCACATTCGCTATATTTTAATATTTAAGTGCTTAAACAAAAGAATTTTATAATATAATGTGTTTTATAATAAAAAGTGGATAAGCATATAACATTTCACATATTTTAATGTACCAATTGAAGTATCTTCACTAAATTACCGCTGAATTTTTTATTCAAAAACTGCTTTTTTTGGTTGTTGGCGAGCATAGAGCACAACACTTGTATAAATGCTTCACAATTGCACACTGGTGCGAGCGCGTTTGTTTACGATTTCGCCGCCATGTTGATATTTTCATTTCGCTTCATACTCATAAATATTCCGTAAGTATGATGTAGAAATGTCGCAATCTTCTAATTTATCATTCTTGCCCCGGAATGAGTCAACTTTAGTTTGCTGCATCATAAGCTGGCATTATATGAAACAAAACAACGGTAACAACGGCGAATATAACAAGGTGGTTTGGGGGTGTATATAAGTAAAAATCGTCCATGTATTTTGTTTTTGCTTTTGCTGGACTGTATTTAACATTTTTGTAGGCATTCACTTCGACAGCCAATCAGCAAAAAACGAAAAGAGCAGAAAAACTAGCTGGCGCCTTAACACCATCTTGTTGAATTGATTTGAAGTGAGATCAATTGGAAAACAGCATTAATGCTCAAGTTGAGAATGAACATTTTCGCAACATGAGATAAAGTTCTATTTTCATTATTTATTTTTTAATGATGCTATTGCAACGTTTGGAGAGTTGAGAAATACCGTTAGTTCTCAACTTAACCTCAAGTGAGTATATAAAAAAAAATACGTAGAACCGGTATGTATCAAAATCTAAAAAATAGTCTAAAATTTAATAAACATAAAATTTAAAATTAAAAGTATATGTATACAAAAAAATTTTAAGAAGTTGTAAACGAGTCGGGTAACTATTATTTCGTCCTTCAGAGTATGTTTGCATGTATGTATGTACGTATGTATTTGTATATATGTATTTAGGTGCAAAATGTGCTTGCATATGTCATTCTAACAAGATTAATCGACTTCAAGGTCATCTGTGCAAACGTGGCTGCATACATACATACATATGAATGCATGAGTGAGTGCTCGCACAGTGAGTTTGTTTGCAGCAGCTAAAAAAGAGTTTCAAGTTCAACATTGCAACGCCAAACAACTGCATTGTCAAATAGCGAATAGACAGACGCGTGCAGGTAACGCCAGAAGCATTTTGGCATATGTATGAATGTACTCGTATATTCATGCATAAAGTATAATGTTACTTTATACGCTTTTAAGATGCTTACAAATCATAAATAGGAACGACAACGTGTGCGTGGCTAATAGCATTCGGTCCGGATGCCAACGGACATGGCAACGGTGACTGTAACGACTAGAGCGCGGAACTGAATAGCAAAAACATAAATGATGTAACTCAATATCACAACGATGAGCTGTTGGAGCTTAAGCAAAAACAAAACCAAAAAATTTTATAAATTTCACTAAAAATGAGAAAAGTTTGTGTACACCATGCAACACGTGTACGGGGCATGCACGGCCATTATGCGACGGCGACATGTCGTTACTCACTTACGAGTACGATACAAAATAGTTAGCTCACATTAAAAAGAAAGCAATGTAGAATGGCCGCTGTGGTCGAGTTGGTAGCGGTGCATGCTATAACTCGATATGCCGATGAGTTCGAGGTTCGTTAATCATAGAAAAAGTTGTTTCTAGTCGCGGTCACCCCTCGGCAGGCAATGGCAAACCTCCGAGGGTATTTCTGGCATAAAAAAGCTTCTCATTAAATACATTCCCTGTTCGGAGTGTAGTTCCCTCGATTTCTGGTATAATATAGAGACGCACACCACAAATGGTTGGAGAAATTCGGCCAAACACTGAGCTATAAAGTTTAAGCGCCAAAATTATATTATATATTATAATGTACATATAAATATATGTATGTACATGCATACATATAGTATATGCATATATGTATATTTTTGCGCCCCTCTCCAGCTTCTCTTAAGTTAAGCCTTATTGTTTGTTACATTTTAGCATTTTCAAAAATAAAAATCTATAGCTATATGTATACATATGTACATAAATATGTAACTACATATGTAAGAGTATGTATGTATGCCAAGTATTTTTCCTAGAACTCAAAAATATTGCTATGAGGCATTGTGGCAACTCGGCCATAACAAACTTTGTCACAGGAACAAGATGTTAGTAGACAGACAACAATACTCGTTTTTATTGAACATCGCATATATGGCGTTTATTTTATGTGTACATAGTTCATTTAAGAAGAACGTGAAATAAACACACTTACACACAAATGCATGTTTAGATATGTACATATTAAGGGTGTCATTTTTTGTATGAATAACTGGAGGTACTGATATTTTCTTTCACTTCCTTACAGCAAAAATTTCACATCTACATAGTTATAAAATTTGCTTTGATCAGTTTTAAAAAAAAAAAATAGTTGTTATGTAATACGAATAGCGAATTTAAATTTTAAGCAATTTTTACAATATTATATATAAATATTTGGACCAAGTTAAAAAAGAAAGGTAAAAATACCGAAACACCACTTATTCGACCCCCTTTCAAACGGTTTCCGCTTCCTGACTTTAGGGATGAAGTGTTAAACAGAGAATGGGTGCCTTTTATTGTCTTCATCGAAAAGAGAATCAGAGCTACTAAAAAGACAAGCCTCAGCCGATAATTGACCTTATTTTCTCTAAGTTTTCGTATATTCAATGCATTTTTTATTGCAAAAATGTACCGAAAATCACCTTTGTTAATTAACAAAAAAAAAAAAAAATTCGTTACATACTCGTAGTTGGCAGTGATAATATAGTTTTTTTTTTATTTAAAAAGTTATGTTATAAAGTTAAACTAATTTGTTTAATGCATTATTACCTCTAAATATAGGTATCGACTATTAAGAATGATTAAGTTTAAATATTAATTAAGTCCACCTTTTTAGTAAGTTCAAAATTCAAAATTTATTGAGTTAAATGAATTATTAAAAGTTGGGTATTAATCGAATAAATTGCAGAAGGCTTTATTTCCAAACAACTTCATTTGCAAGTATATGTTCGATATATGTATGTAAATAAAAACACCCCTAATGTTTACATGCGTGTACATATGTATATTCATTTGCTAACGGCGACATTAGCAACAATTAGTCAACTGGTTACTTGACTCATTTTAATGGATAGCAGTGAAAAATATTCGCATATATTATGTTTTTTATTTGCAATGTCCTTTTATTTAAGTTTTAATTTGCTCATCTATTTAATGCAGGAATTTATTTTGTTTATTTTAAGTGTTTTTTATTTAAAAAATTTTATGTTAGCGAGATAATTATAAATAAAACTGTCGCACGGAAGTTTAATATGGAAAGAAATTGGTACGAGTAATAGATTTGCTATTATGCAGGCAACCTTTTTTGAATCGCGTTTTGTAAAAAAATATGTAGAGTAAATAATAGAAACAAATTTCAAAATTTTTATATTTGGACTATTTTAATCCGCTATTTAAGTATCACGCATAGGACATACGTATGTGAATTCAAAAAACCTGTGACATTTATTTTAAGGAAAAAAAAGTAGATACATTTCTAAAGTTGTAATTCCTTAATGTTTAGTTGATTCAAGATTTTGACAATGTTTGAACCAATTGTTTTAGCGATTTGTCAATTTAAAAACAAATCGATATTACAATAAGGTTCAGTTTATCATGGAATCGCTCAGCATGTTTTTGCAATTTGCGTGCACGATTGGGCGAAAACTATCTCACCTATTACCTATTACCGTTAATACTCGTAATTACGGACGCTACTTTGCACGCCAGTGGACGGAATCAGCTGCGATTCCTCCACCATTTTTTAACATTTATGAGTGGTTCGATGATTAAAAAAATCTTTCAGATATGCTCTAAAATATACTATTTAAACGAACTGTCTACCATGTTTCTTATTCTAAAAATAACAATTTAAAAAAGCGACTTTTATCTGGCCTCTAAATGATCCGACCCCCTTAAGTGTTCGAGAAGAAGAAACAAACCTTCATAGAAATTAAAAAAAAAAGCCTTGAATAACTTTAGTAAGCACCAAACTTAAGAATATTATAGGATATAACTTTAACAGTTACCTGCAAAACCTTTACGACAAAGGCAGAAATATTTGAATAATAGTAAATGAAGACATTGGCGACAGCTGTGAAGCTTACGCTACTTACGAACGCTCTTAAGGAGCAAGATTGGATGGGAGCGATTGAATAAAGTATTAGGTCATAGTCACTTGATATACTTAGTTCAACTGCGATCGAAGTAATACTCGTAGATATAAAGGCTTTTTCGTCTTGGTCACGAGACTTTGTATTTTGAAAGAACCAAGTTAGCTTTATTTGATTTAATTTACTCTTGTGTAATTTCTTTTCCTTAAGAGACAAGCCTGAATTTATTTAAACAATTTCGATTAAAAAGTTTTACATTTTGAGGAAAATTTATGAATTTTTTGTACAATTTCATAGTACAAAAGTAGTTGGTACAAAGCTTTAAACTTTATGTAGTTTGATAGCAAAATACTGGAATTTAAATGAGTTGAAGAAAAACAAATTGCCAAAATGTGGCTACATATATGTACATATGTGGGTACACGCACAAAACCAAGAGTCTCTTTCTTTGATAGATTATCATGTTTGGTAAATTTGGCGAACTTTTCTGTGAAGATTAAAAACAAACAAGCAAAGTGAAGATTAAAAACAAACAAGCAAAAATACTTCACTAAACAATTATTTAATTTTAGAGAAATCAAATTTCAGTGGTAAAGATTCTCTTTTCATGAAAAAATTACAATGTTCCGAAAAATAACAGTAATATTTCCAAAATAGATCAGAATATGCGCCGTCAGGGAAGACAATACCTGTATGTACATATGGTAAAAATTTGTATCGTGACATGGCACTACAGATATGAATGGAGATACAGAAATGTAATTATTATGCTCTTCGTGAGCGTTGACTTTTCCTTTTAAAATACTCTACATATAAACGTTAAAAAACCCTCACTTTTTGCTATCTCAGGAAATAGATATATCATATTTATCGGGCAATAGTAGATATGTATGAATTTATGCACATAGATATAATATTTGTTTACCTGCAAAAGTACAAATTTTGTACTTAACCAAATTTGTTTTTATTTTTTTCCGATTCCACTTAAATTTTGCACTGCGTTAAACACTTCGCGTTTGTTTTTGAGCACAGATTTTTACTTTCGAGGATGTTCTTTTTGAGCAAGTTTAAAAATGCAGGAAGTTAAACCAAAATCTCTTACGCATACAAAGCAACTGTAAAACTAGATTAGTATGAACCGATTAGGAGGATTGAGCTGCGTCTGTTGCAGTTTTACGCACGTCTTCGCGGCGTGAAAGTTTCAACAGTAATGCCAATGCAAACGCACAAAATGTGTTGTGAGACAAACCAATCAATGGCTGTTTATTACTTGTAATTCTTAGCTGTTTTCAATAACTTGGTTTTTTTTTGTTTGTCTGCTTTTCAACTTAATATGTATCAGTTGGCTAATTAATTAGCATTGGAATTTTTTTTTTTTTTTAATTATACAAATATTGTATTTATTTACACTTTACTTCCCATTTAAGAGGTGAGCGCCACAATAGAAATAAAGCAAAAGCATGCACGCAGAGGGCGAGCAGCAAACAGCCACGCACGTGCAGCAAGTAGCAACACCATTTGTGGAGGCGCCGAGTGACGTACCTACATAGTATGTAGAAGCGCTCCACCGCTCACACCGCAAGCGGGCGCGCACAAACACACGCAGCAAACCAAATTTGCAAATTAATTTATTGCTGCAAATGGAATCGACAACGGAGGCTGATGGGATGCAGTTGCTTGAAACTGAGGCTACGTTGGGGCGTTTTACAGTTACACTTGAATTTATTTATTGTTTTTTTATTATTGCACACTTTGCAACAATTTGTGTTATAATTGAACAAATTTTCGTTACAGATATTTATTTGCACAAATGGTTTTTCGTAGGCATATGCAGTACACGCACACTAGCGCATATTTGCATGTATGTATGTATGTATATTTGAAATTTTTTAATGATAGGCGCGCGCGCGTTCAGCCCACATTTGCTTTCGTAGCGCTCAACTGGTTAACTGAACCGAAATTTGAAGCCAACAGCAGCCAACAGCGGTCAGCGCTCACCTGTCGCGTTTAGTTTGAGTCGCGCTGCACAGTGGTTCAAAATTGCAAAAACAGCTTTAATCTTTCAAACGAATTTAATATTTCTTAATAATTAATAATTATCCTTAACCGAGCATTTCATTTCATGTGTAATTTGTATTGTTAAAAAAAATGTTAGCAACCTGCAAAAAGTTGTTGGCATATATTTTCCAGACTCGTGTCCTGACAAGTTAAATTACGGTACTGTGTGTATAATTAGAATAAGGTAATTGGTATTTTAAAATATTAGTTAACCCAGCAGAAAAGCTATTTGTGTGTATAAATGAACATTTATGCAAAAATTCAGGGCTATTAGATGACCATTTCGGGACTAGATCTAAACTATTTCAATAATATTTCTTGACCAGTTCTAGTTCATTTAAGGCTAGAAACTTTTTTGAACAAGTTTTTGTTTATTTCGGAACTGATTTGCAAACAGTTTCGGAACTAATTTAAATCTTTCTCATAAGCATATCGGGATTAGCTCTGGACCATTTCAAGATTATTTCAGTTTTATTTAAGGAGCTTTAAGAACTTACATTGGAGCATTTCGGCATCGTTGCCGGTCGTGTTCAGAACGAAACGAAACGAAAAAATAACAAATGTTATGAAAAAACTGGAAATGTTATGAAAATTTTTTTACCTATATTATGAACATTTTTTAGAAATTTTGAATGTCTACATTTTCATAGCTCATTTAATTTTAAATTATAGTTTCAAGGGCCTAAAAGTTCGTTTTATATGAATTGATTTTTTTCGGTTATAATCTTGGTTTTATCCGTGTTTTGAAGAAGAATAAAATTATTCAGAAACTCGAATTCTTAGCCGATTGAAATTTTCCATTTATGATATGAAATTTAAGGCCCTAAAGTTTGTTAATAATTAAAACAACATTAAACTTTTTTAAGTTTTCATTAAAAAAAAGTTTAAATCATTTGAAAATAAACGCTCTTCAAAATAATGAACAGTAAATTCCAATTGTGAACCACTGTGCACCGTCGACGTGCATTGCAACGACAATGCGTCAATTAACGTCACGAAAACGAGATGTTAACAAAATTCTGCCTTCTTAATGACAGCAAAAGGTGAGTCACTTCGTTGTGCTGCTGTTGAAACGCTTGTTGCAAGAGGAGGGAAATTTAATCAGCTGTTGTTGCGTGCACCGAAAGTGGTTTTGAATGCTGTGGCTTAAAAGAGATTACGAGTTACATTCACTAATACATACATATGTATGTATGTATGTATATGTAAGTGCATTGATGTAAATAAAATCTTTACAATGCCCGTAGAAGCATTAAAAATAAAATACAAAATTTCTAATTAAAAGATTAAAACATATCTAATAGGGAATTATCGAATATGAACGGGTTTGGTTTATTGGCCATTTTATACTTTTAATAGAAATGGTATATTAATAGCCGAATTCAGTAACTCAGTCTCATCTCAAGTCTCAAAATGAGCTAGAGATTATTGCTTTTCCACGCTTTCACGTTTTGTTCTTTTGTTTTTATTTAAATTTTTTGGTACCTGCTCATCACCAGGTCACAATTTTGAGACTAGAGGCTTTAGTTTGAATCTAATAAATGCCAATTGGTCTAAAATTGTTACTTTTATATATTTTGTCGATTAGAGACTGAGACTGCTTATTGAATTCGGGGGTAAGTATGGTCCAATGTTTGTAAGTACCAGATGGATAGGAGTTAGGTAGACCCATTAAAAAGTATATCGAAATGATCACTATGATGAGCTGAGTTGATTTATTCATTACCGTCTGTCTGTCTGTCCGTCTGTTGGAACGCAATCTAGTCCTTCAGTAGTACAGCTATCTGGACGAAACTTGGAGGTCACGTGCCATCTAAAGGCTTGACATTTAGTTAAAAAATTTTACCAGTGCAAATCATTAAGACTCATACAACCGATAGTTACAACCGATAGTTGCATTTTGAGCTTCATTTAATCACCTGAAGGCTTGAACTTTTGCTTAAATATCATTTGTTATAAGCAATATTTTTTGTTATTAATGGAATATACTCTGAAAACTATAACATATATATGTATGTATGTATATGCATATGTTTTTCACGAGGCGTATGCAAAACCCCCAAACATAATCAGTGTGTGACTCGAATCTTAATTTAACTTTCTACTGAGTATCAATACCCCGGTACTACCGTCAAGTAATATGTCAGGCAGTATATGTATATGTACATTCATACATACATATGTATATCACGATGTAGCGAACTAAAGATGCCGCATTCCAAGGTACCGCTATTTTGTTTATCCCGAATTTGACAGATGATGACGTCGGCAGCTTTTGTAAACAAGCCATTTCCTTGCATGTGTTTCACATAGTTTATTTACTTGAAATTGTGAATAACAATATTTTCTTATTTATTTTTGTGTTTTTTGTATGCATATGCACGCTTGCACTTCAATTTAGTTCTATGTATTGGTATTGCTTTCCTACAACCACAAATGTTATGAAAATATAAAAAAAAAAAACAAGTAAAAATGCTAAATTCGGGCGAAACCGATATTTATATACCCTCGCGATGTATTTTTGAATTAGCGGTGCCCATAACATCATAAAGTTTCCGTTTCTGTGTTTCAAAACGCTGCTAGTATTAAACTTTATCAATTTATTCCAATAAATACTGAAAAACGAAGTTTTTTGCTTTCTTTTCAAAATTTCCGTTATATGGAAGTTGGGCGTGGTTATGGTCAGATTTCAAAAATTATTAACGGTGATGCTGGTGATATCAAGAACAATATGCTCACCAAATTTTGTGACGATACCTTACATCGTTATTGAGATACTTACAGACGTTTTTTTTATAAGTGGGCATGGTAACGCCCATTTTTCAAAATTTTATAAAAATCAAGTTTTTTTATTAAATATCTCTCTAAATATCAACTTTTAATTAATACGTTCTAACAGAAAAAGAAAAAACGAAAATTTAGCATTTTCCAAAACTTCCCTTATATGGGAGGTGAGCGTGGTTATGATCCGATTTAAAAAAAATTTTACGATAATAATAACGATGTCAAGGAAAATATGTCCACCAAATTTTGTGACGATACCTTACACCGTTATTGAGATACAGAAAACTTTTCAAAAGTGGGCGTGGTAACACCCATTTTTCAAAATTTCATAAATACCTAATTTCTTAGTTCAAAATCTCTCCAAATACCAAATTGCTTTAAAGGATACCGAAAACACGGAGTTCATGCATTTTTCAAAAACTTCCGTTATATGGGAGGTGGGCGTGGTTATTGACCGATCTTGTCCATTTTCAATACCAACCTACTCTGTCCAAAGAGCAATCTATGTACCAAATTTCATTGAGATATCTCAATTTTTACTCAAGTTATCGTCTGCACGGACGGACGGACGGACGGACAGACAGACATCGCTAAATCGACTTCTCTTTTCGTTTTGAGTATTTTGGTATATATATGTCTATATCTATCTCGATTATTTTTTGCTGTTACAAGCAACCGTTATGTGAACAAAGTTGTGTACAAGTACGCTCGGGTATAAAAACCATAGTCAAACGATGAAACTTTAAATGATCCGCTCAATATATGTAAATGCGCCTTAACTCTGTTTTCTCGTCCTCTACGTTTTCGCTCCGCCATCTTCGCTACTTACAGACGACACTCTTGAAGAAACCTGAAGAAACTTTTCGTGGTAAAACCTGCGGAATTTCGAATCCTTTTATTCTCGCTCTTCATTATCTCAGCACGGACGCTTGGCATTTTTTTCAGGTGAGTATATATAGTTTGATTTTTCTTGACTGGAGGTTAAACATGCAAGAACTAAAATAGTATTCAGTTTATTTCGATCTTGAGAGGTTCTAATGAATTTCCGGAAAAGAAGCCTTTATGTCAACACGTTTTTATGCAAAATTAAATAATGCATAAATAATATTATTCGGACGAAATGCGATTTCATACAGGATATACGAGTATACATACATTTCTTTTGCCATGTAGGTATCGTATCACATAATTCGAATTTTAATGTACTTAACATATGTAAGTATGTACTCACATTAAGAAAATCACGTAGCCACACTACTTCCGGTTTTGGATCGCCAACTACTTCGCAGAATATTATGACCGTATCGCCTTCGTATGCCTCGCTGGAGCGTGGTTTAACAACAAACATAGGCTCTTTGGAATATCTAGAAACGGGGATTAAAGAAAGAGAAAATTATATATACTATTTCATGTCCATTCTCATGCATGCAAGTTTAACTTACGGTAAGTCACATTTCACTATCGCCGGTATTTGACTTGTGTCACGCCGTCCCTTCAGCAGCTGATCCTCGTCAGGCTCTTCGATCACCACACGACAGCTACTCTCTACCTTACCCACTGCATTTGAGGCGACACACACATAAATGCCAGCATCATGCGGCGTGGCATCGGCAATTATCAATTCTACGAAACCGTTAGTGTCCAGAGTGGCGCCTATTCGTCGGCTCGGACGCAAACGCACGCCATTGCGGTGCCACGAAACACCCACGGTTGGATAGGCTTCAACTTTAGCGGTCAGTCGTATCTCTTGTCCTTCTTGATATATATATAGAGGATCGAGCGGCATAAAAAATTCAGGTGATATGTAGGCACGTATACCTTTGTCCACGACTAACGTGCAGTGACACGACACTGAACCCAACTCATTTTTAGCCGTGCAAGTGTACACTCCACTGTCATCCAAAACGGTGCTAGCCAATTCGAGCGTATGAAACTGACCATCGTCCGTAATGAGGCGGTGACGATTATCTACAATTTGTTGATCATCCTTATACCAAATCACTTCGGGTGTAGGATAACCCACAATTTGACAGGTCAAACGCACCGGATAAGTCATTTGCACACGTCGATCGCGCAAACGCATTGTGAATATGGGGAGTGTGTCGCCAGTATGCGCGGCATTGTCAGAATGGATGATTTCCTTAAGCTTGGTGTCGGCTTCAAACAATCGCTGATCGGAGACGATCTGTAGGCGCGCGAAAGTCGATACTCTTCCCTTGGAATTAGTGGCTTCGCAAGTGTAACGACCAACATCCAATTCGGAAACGGGCGCAATTATTAACGTGCAGGTCGAACCGATTTGACGAATTCTGGTACGCTCCGCCAGTGGACTTATATGCATGCCGTCCTTGTACCAATCGATTTGAGGACGTGGCGCACCACGTATCGAACATTCCAGTACAAGTTGTGAGTCCAGTAGGGCCTTTAACTGACCGGGTAGTATCTTAACGAACTCTGGCAGACATTCTGCGCCACCCACTTGCAGTGGGCAGCTAGTCTGCACCGAAGGTCCCCAGCCATAACGATTTTTCGGTGTAACACGGAAATGATATTCAACATTCGCCTTCATATTGAAGGCATCAAATGAATTGATGGGTGTCAGACCGAGCTCCTTCCACATAGCGCCACCCTCATGACCAACAGTCCAAGCGTCCACACGGTAAGCGATAACAGGTGCAGAATTATCGCGATCCGGCTTGCCCCAGGAGAGTGATATGTGCGTGGGACCTGAGTCGACAACCAACGGCTCGGTGGAGATGGGACCAGGAGGATCTGCATCATGTCGAAATAGAGAAAGCTAATGAGTACTCAGTTGCCATGGGGAAACAAGCGTATAAAGTAGAGATGGTGCCCTAGCATCCCTAACAAACACATCGAATAGCTTGGCAATAATTCAGATCCACTATTGAAGATGCCTGAATTGAATAAAACACCATGCGACTCCCCGGAGAAACATTTTTATTTATTTTTTTATATAGTTCTTGTATCTAAATGTATAAGTTGGATATGATTTTAACCATTTAAAATAAATATTGATCACATTAAACAGGAAACCTATACAAAGCAGATATTGTAATACATTTGCGATTAGGTAATTTAAAAAAAGTAAAAGATTCAATTTAGCAAATGGAATACTAAAGAATTTTAAATACAATATTTTTAAATCCTTTGTGTTCAAGAAGTTTAAATTTTTAAACGAAATCATAAAAAATTCAAATCCATTTAGCGCTTTTGAAAAATCTGCAAAAGAAATATAAGACATTGAAGAAGTTTGGAGAAAAGAATAATTTTTAAATATCTTACGGAAGAATTTACAATAAACAAAACGAAAACAAAGGACTACGAGTACTTTAAGTTGTAGTACAATACAAGCAAACCACTCGTCATAAAAAACTTAACGTGTGGTTGAGGTCGCGAAACATTAAAAAACAAACCACCATTAGGAGAACAGACCACACAAACTTAATTTTGGACATTTTCTAGGCAAACTCACCTCTGAAATATGAAACGTCTGGAAAGCTTTCGAGGCGCTGACCCCAGCGTGGCGATGTCGGTGTTTCGGAGCGTGCGCGCGGCATTACCTATTAAATAGTATGCCACACGGACAGATACCAAAAAGACAAAAAATAAAACACAATCACTTACACAAACCGTTATGGAAGGTAGGATATAAATGAAAAAAAAAAAAAAAACTCGAAAAACATAACTACAAAACATGGAACACAAAACGCTGTATATTGTTTAGAAGCTTTCGAATTCAAGCAGAGCTTATTTGCTAGTTTGGCTTTCTTTCCTTTTGGGTGCTTTAACCTACAATAAAACAGTGTGAGAAAAAGCGATTAGTTGTTATTGCGTGAGAGAATATTAAATACGGTTAAAGAGAGCAAGACATTTGGAGAGCAACAGCTTTCAAATTTTTCAATAGATATGTATGTAATTATTATTATGAGCCGTATACATCGCGAGGTCTGTTGTGATCTAATGTGCGTATTGTTCTAGCATTTCTTCTAGTTTGAAACACCTTTTGAACGGCAGATAAATCGTTTGGCACATATCTGTTTTGAACATGGCATCCAGTGTTTTTTGAAAGTCTCTCGAAAAAATGTCTTGCTTTTGCTAAGAATATCGATTTGTTAATTTTTTAGTAAAATTATTGCTTGCAAAAAAGTTAATTTCCTTCTCACTACTTCATCTCCAACTTACCGCAATGGTCACGAATACTCTATCTGTGCCGAAATTATTGCGCGCAACGACAAAGTATGTACCCGAGTCGGCAATTTGTGCATTTTGCACCGTAAATCTAGTATAGTCATCGGACACCTCCTTGCTAACTCTGTCCGATTTGGTGATGTCCCTGGTGCCCTTCAAGAAGGTTACTGAAAAGTACAAAGCGTACAACCGAATGAAATTTATATTTTATTGGACAATCACAACTTTATCTGCAAGCTCACATTTTGGTTTCGGCTCGCCCGCAATACGGAACGAAATCGAGAATGGATCGCCCACTAATATCTTCATTTCGGGTTCTGGCCTTGACAAGAATAACGGCGGACGTTCATTTTTCGGTGCACCGGCAGCGACATCAACACTGGCATGTGACTCGATGCGGCCGAAGGCATTAGAAGCGCGACAGGTGTAAGT
Organism: Philophylla caesio; assembly: GCA_963971545.1. Lineage (NCBI taxonomy): Eukaryota > Metazoa > Arthropoda > Insecta > Diptera > Tephritidae > Philophylla > Philophylla caesio. Next base: position 92,468,068 of record OZ020606.1, on the reverse strand, counting down.
ACCCTCGACTTCGGGTTGAGCATTCAATATGGCCAATGTGTATACGCCAGCCTCGTAGAATGTTGTTATACCGGCCTGGCCGGCGACAGGTTGACGATTACGCAACCATTGTATTTCCAGTGGTGTAGACGATGCCATGAATTCAGCTGAAATGGCAACTGTACCGCCGGGACACACCGTCTGGTTGCTGAGTGGTGCACTAAAGTGTGGCTTATTGGGATCACGATGGAAGTAACCGTGTGTCTTTTCCAATGCGAAACGTTCGCGTCCCACAAAGTCCACTTGGTGGGTAATCTTATTTTCGGCTGCCTCATTACGTGCAACGCAAGCATAGAGACCCGAATCCTTTTCGGTGGGATTGTTGATCACCAATTTGGTGTAGCCATCTGCAGAGCTAACGATATTGTAGCGCTCACCTTCGTCAAGCAAATCGGAGCCCTTCATCCATTGAATATCGGGACGTGGTTTGCCACGTACGCGGCAATCCAGCACCAATGTATTCTCGTTAATCGAATAAGTATCTAAGGAAATGATTTTTGAGTCATTAAAAGTTGTAGTGCAATTAAATAGAGCAGACGGTAATCAACAGAAAGTCAATGAATCTGATTTACAAGCTGATGCCAACAAAAATTAATTTGATTACCACCTACTCAAACGTAGAAAAATAAAACAAAACATTCAAGCACCGAACACGACACATCTAATATTAATAAAAAAAATAAATTGAAATTCTGTGTCGCCGACGACATTTTCATTATCGTCGTTAAAACTTAATAATTCAACCCATCTGCACCCTAAATTTCAACAGTACTCCACCTCTTATTGACTGTACAAACGCGGACGGCTGTACAGCGTCCTCGTAGTGCTGGTAGATTCGCAATTGAGCATGCGTAAATGTTTCACCATAGTCGTTGATGGCCCGACAAGTATAATTGCCACTATCCTCCATACTCGTAACTCCAATATCCAGCGAAGCGATCCCATTGCGGAACATCGTCAAATAACGGTCATCATTAAGCAAATTACGATGATTCTTAAGCCACTCAATGCGCGTTTCGCCGTCACAAACCACATTACAACTCAATCGTATGCTTGAGCCCTCAGTGACTGTACGATCATGCAATAAGGTACTGAAAAGCGGTTTACTCTGCACTATCATGCTCAAAGGCCGACGCTCTCTGTTGCGTTTAATAACTCCTTCAGTTGAACTATGCGACGCCGAGACTTGGTCGTTGCTGACCAATGTTTCGTAAGGAGTCTGCGAAGATCGGCGGCGCATATGCGATACATATTCACCGTTGGTAGTAATTTCGCTGTCTGTGGCCATTAAACGCTTCAGATCGCTGGTGCGTATGGCTTTGCTAATTGCGTCAATAAGATCGTTGGTTTCAGCGAAGCAAGCAAAGGTGCCAGAATCTGAAGATATCGGATTGCGTATGATTAATTTTCGTATGCCACCCACCGCTTCGATGTACTTGTAACGATTATTGGAAATACCATGGTCGTCACGGAGCCACGTCACATTCGGACGTCCGTGCACTTGACAGGTGAGTGTGATTTCGTTCCGTTGCGCATCGTAGGTTTCTAGAGGAAAATGTATATACATACATATATTTACATATACATATATAAGTGTAACACAATGATCAGTATTAACGATTTTTTCAAATTTGGCTACACCTGCATCTACCCGACCCTTACCTTTGATTTCGCTCGCAAAACTAGAAGGCAGCTTGCCGATGATTTGCTCGTATACCGTTAAGTGACAACTGCTTTCGATGCTGTTCTTATTATTTCGCACCACACACTTGTAAATGCCCGTATCATCGGCTTTAGTGTTGTGTATCTCCAAGCTAATTGCGCCATTGATATTGTATATTTTATGGCGCGTATCTTTGGTGACGCGCTCATCGCCACGCAGCCAGTACACCTCTTCGATATAGCCACTCACATAAAATATCAACTGCGCCTTGTTACCTTCAGCTATGGACATTGGTTTCATTATCGTTTCGGCAACCAATTTGAGCTTCTCCTCCTTAGCATTCGACTTCTGGTGTGCGCTAGTTTCGCGTTCATCGACACGTTTACCGTCGGCTGGTAACTTTTCTTGTATAACCTTTTCTAGTGTGCGCTTTTGTGTTAACTTCAGTATATAGTCGGAAATGTCCAAAAATTTGCTTATTTTCATTTGCCCGCTTTCGTTCTCGGCATAACAGGTGTAGAGTCCTGTGTCTGACTTTGTTGGCTCTGTGATGAGTAACTGTGTTATACCGGCTTCTAAATTCCCATATTTGTACTTTGCACAATCCAGAGGCAACAAAGTATTATCTTTTTGCCAATAGATATTCGGCTTAGGATTTCCTGAGACCTTACATTCGAGCGTTATCTGATTTTGTTCTTTATGATAAGAATCTATGGATTGGTTAAACAACAAAATGAGACACAAGAGAATGAAATGAATGAAAAAAAAATGCACACTGAAGTTAAAACTTGACCTTGAAAGATAATGCATTAGTAGCGGCATTGGATACCTTAGCTTCTACTTCTATAAATACTCTTACGCATTAACGTACCTGACAACAATTCGACAACACCATAGGACGCACTACACTTCGTCAACATAAGTACCACCATGACACTTTTAACGCATGCAAACATGCTTTACCTTTTATGCCAACAGTGAAAACAGGCGCTACAACTTCCTCCACACCGGTACTGTAGACAAAGAGTTCGCATGTGCTAACGACCTCATTCTCTGAACCTTTGACGCGCAGTGTATATTGGCCAGCATTCTCTTCGGTTACGCCTATCAAATTCAACCATGCGATACCATCCTGGCAGGATAGTTTGCTTTTTGGCCCAAATGCAATTGGCTGTTCGCCATGGAACCAACGCGCAGTTGGCTCGGGTCCATCGATGTTTACCATCCATTTGACGTTACTGCCCGCCTGTACGGTACGATTTGAGAGGTAGTTTCTCAGGTAGAGGTATTTTTTTAGATCTGGTGGTGGTGGTGCCTCACGTCTGCCACTACCCTCTTCATTATCCTGAGGCTTCTTCTTCTTTTTCTTTTCACCATCCTCTTCACCTTCCTTGCCTTCCTCTTGTTCTGTTGGTGGCTTTACGGGCGGTCTAGCTTCCTTAGATGGCGAAACTGGACGTCTGCGTCTTGGCTCAACCGTCACAATATGACTGATCTCAGTTTTACCCTCGCGATTTTCAGCCTGGCACACATATTTGCCGCTGTCCGATTGCACCGGATCAATAACGAATAGCTCGCAAGAGCCATCGTCATGGTCGATCTGCTGATATTTTTCGCTAGATTCGATTTTAACGCCATCCTTGACCCAAGTTACAGTTGGCGTAGGTAAACCACGCACATGCACATCCAACTGTAGTTCGTTTATTTTACCATGGTAGGTATCTTTGATATTGCGTGTGAAAGTTGGTGGTACATCACCGGTACCCGGATCAGCATACACTTCCAATTTACAGAAGGTAGAGCACTCGCCGGTCTCATCACGCGCCCAGCACTTGTATACACCGCTATCTTCTGCCGTGGCACTGGCGATTTCCAGCAGACACAATCCTTCACTATAACGACCTCTAAGTTTCGGACTATTCTGGATGGGTTCTTCGTTCTTAAACCATTTAACTTGGGGCTCCTTCGATTCCAAGAAGCAAGATATCTTCACTTTGGAGCCCTCAGCTACAACACGATCTCTAACCGATGTTGCGAAATGTATGCCAATAACCTTTTCGCGCTTCTTAAGACTACCAGCATCAGATGCATAATCTGTTGCGGATGAAGTTACTTCCTCCTCCTCTTTTTTCGGCTTCTTAACCTTACTCTTTCGTCCACCTTTAGCATCTTTATCATCTCCTTCACCTTCGGCTGCTTCAGCTTCTTTGGCGGCGGCTGGCTTCTCTTCTTCGGTCGCTTTGGGGCGCAATAGGCTCTTATCAGCATGGAATACACCATGAATATTCTCAGCGATATGAGAAGCCTTACCCTCAAATAGCACAGTGTGTGAAATCTCCGATTTTCCAGCGCTATTCTCCGCTCGCACCACATACTTGCCGGAATCTTTGGTATCAGGTCTGTCGATAATCAATTCACAAGTGCCATCTTGATGTTGCAAAATTTGGAAACGTCCGCCATTCTTTATTTCGAAATTATCCTTAGACCATTGAACCTGCGGACTTGGCTGGCCACGGACACCAGTTTCCAAAACAAGTTCATTTGTATTTAGATGATAGATTTCTAATTGGAAACAATAACAGCGGATTATTATGTAACACCCTTCATTGTCATGATTACGAAATCACTGGTGACAAAACTATATACAATACACTCGTACGTAATTGCGAGTACTTGCATACTCGTGCCAAAGTAAGAGCACAAATTCATGATAGCTACGAGTACTTACCTTTTAGAGAGCGTGTAAACATTGGCTGCACATCGGAGCTGACGTTCGGTGAGTAGACGTGCACCAAAGCGGATGTAGATATTTTACAGAATTCATTCTGCGCAGTCAATGTGTAGACGCCCGAATCTTCGATTGCGGTACTAACGAACTCCAAACAGGCCAAACCCTCACGGCTCATATTACGAAGGCGTGGTCCATAAGTAATATTTTGGTCGTTCTTTTGCCACTTCAAATTGGCATCTGGACCACCTACAACTGCTTGTAACTTAACTTTTGAACCTTCGGCTACATAGCGATTCGATAGATTGGCAATAAAATATAATTGCGTTTTCGGTGAAGGATCGGGCATGCGACTGCGTCTTTCATATGTGCTGTCCTCAGCTTCGTCGTCCTTCTTCTTGCTTTTTGGAGGGCGACTGCCCTTCTCGGGCTTCTCACCCTTCTTGCCGCCGGCTTCTCCAGCACCTGCTTCGCCATCCGATTCGGTCATAACGCTGGATAATAAACTTGAACGGCGCGATGATTGCACAACGTCCACAACAACTGTGTGTGTGGTCTTCTGGCTGCCCAATTTATTTTCAGCTGAGCAAGTGTACACACCGCTATCGTTCGATGTTGGCTTGTTAATGATCAGCTCACAAACACCGTCCAAATGTTCGATCTGTACACGACGATCATCGAGTACAACTGGTAGATTGTCCTTTACCCATGTAATCTTGGGGCGGGGGTTGCCGCGCACCTTCGTGTCGATAATTAAATCGTTCTGCGACGAATGGTAGACATCTGCGAAAGCGAACAGAGACACATCAAAGCGATGTACCGTTTTCAATTTTTACAATTAAATGCAAAGCACACAAAGAGACGCCGACAAATGCGACATTTGTGAATGTGAAATGCAATGTGTCTATTTTGGGAATGAACACCTCGACCCCAATCGGATATTTAGGTGACTGCGGACACTTCGATTTTTTACAAACACATATTAACACAACAAACACGACTCTTTTCCCCCGTGAGCATACGATTCCCGAAAATTTGCGAAAATGAAAAACACCACACAAGTTGATTGACATTTCTATGAAAAGACTCGCACAAACACGCCCAACACATCTCATACCTCTGAGTGGTAGAGCAAAGATTGGCTCTTGCTCATCGCCATCAGCCTGTGCACTGTAAACCTTGAAGTAGCATTGCGTTTCGATTTCGCTGTAATCGTTTTTGGCCACACACTTGTAAACACCAGACGCTTCGGATGTAACCTTGCTCACCTCGAGTATGGCCTTGCCTTCCTCGGACAGGTTTTTAATAGTTGGTCCGGCCACCACCCACTTGTCATCCTTCATCCAGCGACAGGAGGGGCTAGGTCCAATAACAGTGCACACGAATCGTACCGTACTACCCTCCAGTGCCATACGGTCTCGTAGTTGAGTGGCGTAGCTTAGTTTTTGCTTTGGCGAAACCAAGGGTTCGGGTGAGGCGCGACGCACGCGTTCTCTTGTCTCTGCCGCTGCAGTGGTGCGCTTAAGGTCTGAAGCTGCTTTCGACTGAAGCGCTTCCTCCATGGCCTTCTTTGCCGCCAACCCTTTATCCTTTTGGAAACGATCGCGAGCATGGAAAATGCCACGTGCATGGAAATGCCGATTTTTGGCCACTTCAACATGATGACTAATTTGCACTTCGCCACTGGAATTGACAGCTTTGCAAATATAAGTACCGCTATCTTTGTTGTTCGGCTTATAGACGAGTAGCTTGTAAACACCGTGCGCTTCTTCAAGCATGGTAAATTTGAAACTGGGTTTGATCTCAAGTCCGCCTTTTACCCAAACGACAGCCGGGCGTGGCACACCGTGTAAATGACATTCGATAGTTAGCTCGTCGTCACGCAAATGATAGTATTCTATAATAAAACCAGTCTTCAATCAAAAACTTCACTCCAATATAAATAAATATTTATGTAGAATCTCTTACCTTTAACTAACTTGCATGACGGTGGTGCAGGTTCATCCTTAAATACCTCATAGATTGTCACATAGCAAGAAGATGTGACTGTATCGTTAACATTCGCCACCACACAGGAATACTCGCCTGAATCCAATATGGTCGTGTTGACAACTTCCAACACTAATATATTATTGTTGTTAATAATACGATGCGTCGTATCACGCTCTAATTGGCGACCATCTTTGAACCATTTCACCGACAACTCGGGCCCACCGACAGCGCAAGATATGCGCACACTATGTCCAGCTTCGACGGTGCGATCCGTGAGGAAGACAATGAAATGAGGCAAGCGAGCTTGCTCTCGTATGCGCTGCCATTCGGCATCACGTTCTTTCTCGCTCTTATGTATGCGCATGCTGTATTTGCGCATTTGTTGCATAAACTCTTCGCCCTCCTCTTCGGCGATGTGCTTCCAACGTTCCTCATCGTAGGGATTGGGTCGTGTGAACTCCTCCGAAGAATTACTGCCGCGTCGTTTCTTGCTCTTTGGCAGCTCGGGCACCACATCCACCTCCTCGCCGTCCAATTCTTCGTCACGATACTCGCTGCCACCCTCTTCGGCATAGTCACCGCCATACGACTCGGTGCCGCCATAAGACTCATCACCTGCCTCGTCTTCTTCCTCACCACCCTCATCGTCTTGTTCCTCGTCCTCTTCTTCTTCGGCCTGTTCAGATTCTTTCTGAGCGCGTATCGCTGCACGCAACTCTGCCTCGATACGATCCTGTTCTTCTTTTTCTTTTTTTAAACGCTCTTGGCGTTCGGCAAAAGTTTCACCTTTGGGCTTGGAAGCAGCTTTGACCGCTTCCTCTTCGGCTGCCTTAGCAGCCGCCCGAGCTTGCTCTTCCATTTGTAAAACAAGTTTGCTCTTTTTGGGAGGCGGCTTGGGAGCTGGTCCTTTGGCCGCATCTTGTTGCTGCTCCTCAAACATCTTCTTGCTGGCTTTTTGACCGCCACCCATCTCCAATTTCAAGGTCAACTTTGGACTAGGCGATTTCTCCTTCTTCTCCTTTTTCTTTGGGGCAGCCTTCTTTTTAGTCTTCTTCACAGGCTCGTCCAAATCCTCCAATTCAATGCTCTCTTCGCGATCGGTGCCAGCACCGTCACCAATATCAGCATCATTTTCCGAAATAGTGCCGGCTCCTGCATCCCTGTCGATAGATTTGCGTGGTGTGCGGGCCTTCTTACCCTTAGCCTTCTTCTTTGGCTTCACCTCTTCTATGATTTCCTCCTCCTCTTCGACCTCCTCATACTCCTCGATCAAGTAGATAACCTCAACATTTGATACATCCATTACGGCAGCACGATCAATGACAGACAAATCGGTCGTTATGTAACGCACAGGTTTTTGAATTTCTTCGCTTTCTGTAATATCCATAATCAGTGCTCGGTCAAAAACGGCCTTATTGCAGGAAATTTGAGTTTTAATGTCCCTGCCAAGCTCGAAGGGTGTTTTCTCTCGCTCCTCGCGTTTTAGGAAGGGCGTAATGCTGCGCCATGTCGAAGGCGTAGCGCTGCGACGATTCAAATACAACGAAAACGGGGTTTGACTCCTGCCACGTATGGGCGTAGCGCTGCGACCGCGCAGCGTACCAGGAGTAGGCGACTTCACTTTACGACGTTTCTGCACCGGCACCGCTAACGTATCCTGTACAGGAGTCGACTCGGGCTCCTCGGAGGGTCGCGCATCGGCTGCACCGACTTCACCTTCCGTCTCTCCCATCGTTTCAAGTACTTTTTTTATAGATCAAGGGTTAAGCAAACGGGTTGGAACAACGTGGCGCGTTGGCGTTTATTAAACAATAAAAATAAAATATTTCGATTTTTATTAACGATTTAAAAATTTTTCGATACGTTTAAGTTCAGCGTTCATAAATATTATATACTATTTTCGGAAAAATTTCCATATAGCGGATCGATTGGGAGAGAGCGTTCGAAACCGTTCGATTAGAAATTTTAACTATAACTGAATCGCAAACGGCGAGTAAATGTGACAAGGTTTTTTCGTCTATATCGAAAGACCGCGACGACCGACGACGACTATTTTCGATTTAATGGCAGCAAAGTGCACAATTTCGAAATGAAGTCCTACATGCTAGAGGCATACAAAGCATTGGCCACGAACAATTAATTAATTAATTGATCGATCGGACGGCAAAGAATTTACTTACGAACGATTTGCAGCAATTGCCAATAATCTAAATTTACCAAATTGTCATAGATTCACGCGTTATTTACTAGTTTATTTAATTTTTTTTTTGTTTTTTGCATTTGTAATTATGTAAACAGGCAACGAAGATGCAATGTGGTTGCGTAGGTGAGGTGCGGTGTGCGGAAAATGTTGCTCCGAGGGAAGTGTTTTAACTACGCGCGATATTTTTAGTGAGCTATTTTCTGCAGGCAGTTGGCGTGTAAGAAATACAATTTTTTTTTTTATTTTTTTTTTTATTTTTTTTTTTTTTTTTTTTTTTGTTGCGACGAGGGTTTGCAAAACCAATTTAACACAACAATGCACATCCACCAAAAATTCGAAATTCAAAATCAATGGATTTGATAATGCGATTATAGAAAAGACACAAAAAAGCAATCATTGGACGATGGCATCAGCAGCGCGACGGCATTGAATCATACCACGTGAAAACACCACTTCCCGATCATTTCGAAATTTCGTTTATCATGTGAATGTTAGATATTTTTATTTTTATGGATTTGTAATAAGGTTTTAATTTAAATAAATTTGTATTGACAATAACAATCAATTATTGTTAAAAGCAAACGACTATTTACATACATATGTACATACATACTTACCTGTATATTAGGTCCATTAAATGTTTTGTATCACTTGATTTTTACAATGATTCTAAAGTTATTTATATAAAATAATATATGAATAACCGAGCATCTGAAAATAGCACTACGTATATTATCTAAAATAAAAATACTTATGCCAGATACGCATGCATAAGGTTAAAAGATCGGGAATTTGTTGGCTAGTTTTGCCAATCCAAATGTTTAACATCCTTTAAAAGATTAACAAATAAATAATTATTTGAAAATCATGAACATGTTATTAATATATGTATTTATGTATGTGTATAATTTTTTTCAATTGATTGTGATATCAACTTGATTTCCTACTGAAGAAATGGCAATCTTTTGTTTTACGTTTAAAGAATCTATTTGCATTAAGAGGCAATAACGCAAATAAAATTTTAACTTGACAAAAGCCAGCCAACCAGGTCAAAAATAATCGTAATTTTTCAAGCACACGATCATCAATTCACATTTCAGAAATAAATGTGGAATTAAACAAATATATTTTTGGCACTTCTTTTTACGCTTTTTCTAGCAGACTTCAAGTAAAGCCTTCTAGAAATTTCTGAAAACAGTTTAAGGAGTAATGTGCTTTAGGGATTAACTGGGAATGACCAAAGTATAGTTCGCCTCTTCAGCACAAGACGGAAATGCAAAGTCGGCTGCAAACCATTTTTGCGAGGGACATGTACATATTAAAGTAAAGCGTTTTAAAAGCGAATGCGGAAGTCTCTACCACTTTGCTTTCGATTCAATTACACTTTTTTAATACTTTTCTATTCAAATTGTTCATTTAAGAATAATGTAAGCAATGTAGAAATCGATTGATTCATGACAATATATAAAAGTTATATATTCCTTAGTTAAAAACAAAGATTTTTATAAACATAGTCAGAAATGTGGCCACAATATAGCATTTCGAAATGGGATTTTGTGAAAAACGTCATTCACCGGTTAAGAATAGATTAGGGACCTTACACGGTCAAATTGTTTGATCAAATTACCTTAAGATCTCCTACATTCTGTGAATAGCAGTAATTTCCTGCCAAAGTTTCACAGCGTTTTGTTCCCTGTTATAAGTTATTTCGGCTAATTTAATTACATCGGAAGATTATTGGATCGAATAAGGTTGTTCAATTTTTCGCCGCGACTAGTTGGATAAATTTGATGATCAAATTAATTAAATTATTTTATCCTGAATAAATAGGACTCCAATAAATAAATAAATATCGTTTGTTCGTAGCTAACTTCATATAGGTCTACTTATATTTGATACGAAACAACAATTAACACAAATTAAATAAAAATTTCCCTGAAGGGGGTATTCTACTTTAGAGACCGGAAAATTACCTTATTTTATAATATTTGTCAAAACAAGACTATTGAATATTTTTGAACGCAAGTTAAACTAAGGGATATAATTAATAAATTGACGGTTTTACTTTGTCAAAAAGTTTATTCAAATCATAATAGTGGCGCTTCAAAGTTGAGCCTTGCAGAAATATGTATGTAGGTAGCTTCGCCGTCTCTCAATTTTTCTCGTTTAAATCATCTGAAACAAAAAATTCAACTTTTTTGGTATTCAATCAACTTGTGATTATATCGGGAACCAGAATATAGTCGATAAAGTATAAATTGACAATTTTACACTACGTTCAATGACGATATACGATTTTTACCATGTTGTCCAGTGTATATTGTTTACGAAATAACATTTAAACAAATGCGTTTTGCATAATTCTGGTTCCGGCTAGAAATATGAGATAGCTGAGTAAACTGTAAAACTTTTAACGCAATCGAACTCGTATTTTTCTACTTAGTTATCGTGGCGACCGTTTTGAAAATAATGGTTCTGAAAAAAACGCGTTGAAAGATTCATGAAAACACCGCCGTGCACCGGGCATAATTCAATTTATGGCTTTGTATCTCGAAAAGTATTTATAGAAAATCCATTCCTTGTAACTCACAAACCAAATACATTTCCAAAGTTTCCATCAATCTTCGCAAGCACTCCATAACAACGCATACACCAAGCTATTGAGATCACAAAATATTGACATGCGTACATACATACATACATAGCTAGTTGCAATAAATAACATATTTGTTGTATACTAACACTAGCAAAGACATAATTTCATTAACTCGAAAAATATAGAATGGATTTGTTTACTTAGAAATTAAAAGAATTTGCTTAATATCTAATTAGATTATAAATAGCAGAAAGCATAGCTCCTAAAGCAATTTTAATTTAATTAAAAAAAAAAAAATTTAAGTAAATAACAAAAGATCTTCGAAAGAATCACAAAAATATAAAACAATTTGCATACCTCTAATGTTTCGCGTAAATATTGGCGTTGTGCCAAATTTAGTTGTTGGTACATCGTAAACAGTCACAAGGCAGCTCGTCTCCACTTCTCCATTGCGATTGGCCGCTACGCATCTGTAGACACCCGCATCGTCCGCACTGGCCGCCTTAATTTCTAAGCAGGAGAGCCCATCGTTGAAGGTCTTCCGATATTTGTTGTCGTTCTCTACGAGTGTTTTATCTCTGTACCAGTCGACCGTCAGTTCCGCACCAGATATACTGCATGTAAGTTTTATATCACTTCCAGCAGCCGAGTTCCTGTTGGTCAATTTCAGTTCGACGTTTGGCGCACGCCTGGAGCTACGAGATTCACGTCTATCTTTGTATTCCAAATCGCTGGTTAAGTTTGCGCGTTGCTTCTCAGCAATCACTTCAGGTTTCAATTTATCCACTGCTGCTGCATTATTCTCACTTTCAGCTTTTCTGAGAATAGTCTCTGCTTCTATTGTTTTCTTTTTATCTTCTTTCGCAAGGTTCGTGCAGGTTTCTGATTTAGTTTCAACAGGTTCTACATATTTTTGTACTGTAATGGATTTTGCTGTGTTTTCCTTAACATCATTTAGAATGGGTTCAGCCACTTCTTGCACTACCATTATTTCTCCCGATTTGGATTTCTCAGCCACCTTTGATGAGGCATCCAATGATTTATACGTCAAATCATTTTCTTTTTCGATACTCTTCTTTCGTTTATCCTTCTTCGATGTATCTTTAACCTTACCGCTTTCTCCAGAAGTCTTCAGACTCAGTTTTTCAGCAGGCTCAGATATTTTTTCCCCAGCTTCAACTTTTCCAGATTTTTTTTCATCTACCTTCTGCTCCACCTCAGCACTCTTCTTTTGTTTATCTTTATTTGGTATATTTTCTTCATCAATCTTCTCAGAGTGTGTGTCATTTAATTTTTCGGCAGGCTCAGCTTTCTTTTCCTCAGCGTCGGTCTTTTGCTCCACCTCAGCACTCTTCTTTCCCATATCTTTCTTTGGTTTATCTTCGGCTTTCTCAATTTCTACGTCAGCCTTCTCAAAAAGTTTTTCGGTAGACTCAACTATTTTTTCCTCAGAATCAAGTTTTTCACCTTTCTTTTCATCTATCTTTTGCTCTACATCACCACTCTTCTTTCTCTTGTCTTCCCTCGGTGTTTCTTCAACCTTACCGATTTCTTCAAGAGGCTTCTTATCAGATATTTTAATTTCCGGTTTTTTATCCTCAGTATCAGGTTGTCCGGATTTCTTTTCATCTATCTTTTGCTCCATCTCTGCACTCATCTTTCTCTTATCATTCTTTGGTTTATCTTCGGCTTTCTCAATATCTTCGTCAGCCTTCTCAGATGGTTTCTCAAAAAGTTTTTCGGTAGATTTAACTTGTTTTTCCTTAGAGTCAAGTTTTGCAGGTTTCTTTTCATCTACCTTTGGCTCTACATCAGCACTCTTCTTTCTCTTATCTTTCTTGGGTTTCTCTTCGGCTTTCTCAATTTCTACGTCAGTGTTCTCAAAAAGTTTTTCGGTAGACTCAACTATTTTTTCTTCAGAATCAAGTTTTTCACTTTTCTTTTCATCTACCTTTTGCTCAACATCAGCACTCTTCTTTCTCTTGTCTTTCCTCGGTGTTTCTTCAACCTTACCGGTTTCTTCAAGAGTCTTCTTATCAGATATTTTAATTTCCGGTTTTTTATCCTCAGTATCAGGTTGTCCGGATTTCTTTTCATCTATCTTTTGCTCCATCTCTGCACTCAGCTTTCTCTTATCTTTCTTTGGTTTATCTTCGGCTTTCTCAATATCTTCGTCAGCCTTCTCAGATGGTTTCTCAAAAAGTTTTTCGGTAGATTTAACTTGTTTTTCCTTAGAGTCAAGTTTTTCAGGTTTCGTTTCATCTACCTTTTGCTCCACCTCAGCACTCTTCTTTCTCTTAGCTGTCATCGATTTCTCAGGTTTCTTTTCGTCTACCTTCTGCTCCACCTCAGAACTTTTCTTTGCCTTATCCTCCTTGGACTGCTCTTCGGCTTTATCAGGTTGTTCAGCGGACTTCTCAGATGGTTTCTCAATTGGTTTTTCGACGGGTTCAGCTGTCTTTTTCTCAGAATCTAGTTTTTCAGGTTTCTTTTCATCTATTTTGAGTTCCATCCCAGCACTTTTCTTTCTTATGACTTTCTTCGGTTTCTCTTCATCATTCTCTGCTTGTTCATCAGGCGTCTTAGCTGGTTTCTCTATACATTTTTGAACAGTCTCAGATTTCTTCTCCTCGGCATCAAGGCTTTCTGGTTTCTTTTCGTCTTCCTTCTGCCCAACCTCAGAACTATTCTTTCTCTTTTCTTTTTTAGATTTCTTTTCCGGTTTTTCGGCTTTTTTCTTAAACTCCTCGACAGGTTTCTCAGCAACTTTTTCGTCAGGTTCAGATTTCTTCTCCGCAGTCTTAGATTCCTCATCTGCTTTACTCACCTCTTCGACGCTCTTTTTTCTCTTGTCTTTTTTCGGTGTTTCTACAACCATCGGCGTTTCTTTAGCCGACTTCTCAGCAGGCTGCTCTGCAAGCTGGGATTCTTTAAGTTCCACTTCATTTATCTTATCTTTCGAGGCTTTAAGAATTGCATTTGATTCGTCAATTGCAAGAGGTTTCTTTGACGTAGCTTCTTTTGGACTGATCTCTACTGCTGAGTTCTCTTCATCTTTCTTTAATTCTTTTTCAGTCTTCTCTGTAGGTTTTTCGGTATTCTTTTCTAGAGGTTGTGTTTTCTCTTCTTGCGTTTCGTTAGGAAGAATTTCTTCTTGCTTCACTTCAACTTCTATTTCTTTTTTCGCACTCGTTTTTCTTTTAATCTCCTTCGGCTTTTCTTCAACCTTATTAACTTCATCCGTAGTCTTCACTTCGGCCTTCTTTACTTTTTCCACTGATTCTTCAAGAACTTTTTTTTCCAACTTTTCTTTATCAGTGATTCGAGTTGAGACTTCTTTCTGTTTTTCTTCCTGTTTATTTTTTTCTTTGGCTTCTTCTTCTTTCTTCTCTTTCTCTTTTGATGCTTTCTCTCCAATATCTAACTTCGTTTCAAACTCCTTAACCCTTGCACAAGCATCCTCAACTTTCAAAGTCTTCAGGTATTCACTAATATTTTCCGAAACATTGTAAATTTCCTGACAAAATTCAACCAATTGTTTCAAGATCTCTAGTGAATCAACCATTTGTATACTTTTATCGATGAAATCATATTTATTCATTGCTGATATTTTTACTTGTTCTAAATCTCGTTTCATGGTTGCAACATTTATGGCCAGAAGATCGTCAGATATTACAAATATGTCCCTGAGATTCTTTTGCAAAGTGATAACTTTTTCTTTCGACTTTTCAACTTTATTGTCACTTTTCAGGTATTCAGCACTTGAAACAATGCTTTTAAGTGAAGAGACCAATGGAATCAATTTCACTTGTAGTTCGTGCTCCTCCATTTCAGTTAGTTTGGCTGAAGTGCTTGTGACACATTCGGCAATTTGGTTATAATATAGCTCTAAACTTTGATTGACTTGTCTTTTAACCTCGACACTTTGTGTCCTCTCAACTTTCGGAGTTTTTTTGTCAGTCGAAGCTTTCAAATTCGCATCTTCGACAGACGAAACTTCAGTACCGCCAATTGCTGATTTTTCTGATACCTTTCGTAGGTCAATGCATGTTTCCAAAACCTTCGAGACTAATTCTGACATTCTTTGCAATATCTGTTCTGAATGTAACTGGTTAC
Source organism: Philophylla caesio (assembly GCA_963971545.1). Lineage (NCBI taxonomy): Eukaryota > Metazoa > Arthropoda > Insecta > Diptera > Tephritidae > Philophylla > Philophylla caesio. The sequence continues at coordinate 92,452,731 of OZ020606.1, read as the reverse complement.
GACTACTATCGATATAATCATATTCAGCTAAAGCACTTGTTTTTATTTCTTCGATTTTAGATTTCGAATCCTCGAATTTCGATTCGTTTAAATCTTCAAATATCATGTACATACCCATCAGCACTTTTTGTAGAGTTACAAGTGCTTTAGAGGATTTTTCTACTACGTCTAAATTCTTAAGTGTTAGCGCAACTGCAGCAAGATTTTCTATATGTGGTTGGAGGTCAGTTAATTTCTGGTGCAGCAGCGAATCGCTGGCTACCTCGAATTCTTTCAGCAGCATTTCTTCAGCCTTAGTTATTTTCTTATAATATTCTTCCAGCTTGGGATTTATCGCAATACTTATTTCTTCATCTGATTTCTTCTTATCTCCTATAACTTTTCCTTCTTCAATATTTTGTACCTTATTTTCCGGTTCTTTCTCAACGTCCAGCAGTTTCACCTCTACCGCATCTTGTTCGCTTGGTTTTTTTTCCTCTACACCCTCTTCTTGCTTTCTCTGCGAAGCTTCCTTTTGTTCTGTAGATTTTTCTTCTACTGTTTTCTTGACAGATTCATCGACACTTTGGGTCCTCTCAACTTTCGGAGTTTTTTTGTCAGTCGAAGCTTTCAAATTCGCATCTTCGACAGACGAAACTTCAGTAACGCCAATTGCTGATTTTTCTGATACCTTTCGCAGGTCAATGCATGTTTCCAAAACGCTCGAGGCTAATTCTGACATTCTTTGCAATATCTGTTCTGAATGTAACTGGTTACGACTACTATCGATATAATCATATTCAGCTAAAGCACTTGTTTTTATTTCTTCGATTTTAGATTTCGAAACCTCGAATTTCGATTCGTTTAAATCTTCAAATATCATGTACATACCCATCAGCACTTTTTGTAGAGTTACAACTGCTTTAGAGGATTTTTCTACTACGTCTAAATTCTTAAGTGTTAGCGCAACTGCAGCAAGATTTTCTATATGTGGTTGGAGGTCAGTTAATTTCTGGTGCAGCAGCGAATCGCTGGCTACCTCGAATTCTTTCAGCAGCATTTCTTCAGCCTTAGTTATTTTCTTATAATATTCTTCCAGCTTGGGATTTATCGCAATACTTATTTCTTCATCTGATTTCTCCTTATCTCCTATAACTTTTCCTTCTTCAATATTTTGTACCTTATTTGCCGGTTCTTTCTCAACGTCCACCATTTTAACCTCCATCGCGTCTTGTTCGCTTGGTTTCTTCTGCGTATGTTTCTTTTCCTCTACACCCTCTTCTTGCTTTCTTTGCGAAGCTTCCTTTGGTTCTGTAGATTTTTCTTCTACTGTTTTCTTGACAGATTCATCTTCTTGTCCCAGCTGTTTCTTGATTTTCACCTGTTCAGGTTTATCAGCCTTAAGTTCCACTGGCTTTTCTTTAGATTGTTTATCATCTATAGGTTCTTCTTCAATCTCATTCACTTTCTTCTGATCGGACTGCTTTTTGATTGCTTTCGCTGCTTCTTGCTTTTCTGCGTCAAGCTTCTTTTCATCAACTTTCTCTTCGCTTATTTTCCCTTTTGTTTGAGTCATTTGATCATCAGCCTTTTGTTCTGTCGATTTTCTTTTCAACTCCTTCGTTACTTGTTCGTCCTCAGCCTCTTGTTCTGAACGCTGGTTTTCCTCGGATATTTCTGCGCTTATTATTTTTTTAGGTTTTATATCTTCAGGTATCTCCGCATTTCCTTTTTCAATTGGTTTTTGCTCTTCTTTAGCATTTTGTTCTTTTGGTTTGTCTTCTAGCTCCTTTTTGAGAGGTTTCTTATCGATAGATATTTCCTCAAGATCCTTTTCTGCTAGTTTTTCTTCCACCGGTCTTTGTTCGACTGCCTTTTCTTTAGGTTTTTCAGCTGATTCTGGTTCTTCTATTTCAGCTTTTTCGGGTTTCTTTTGATCTATTTGTATCTCAACAGCCTTTCCTAGTTCTACGGTCGCCATTTTTTTTTCAACTACTTCCTGAATATCCTGAAACACCTTCTCAGAATTGTCTTGTCCGAAACTCTGTTGTTCTTTAATTTTTTCTTCAATTACTTTCGCTTTTGTATTTTTCATCTCGTCACCCTTCAGACCTGATAGCTTTTCTTCTATTTTTTCGTCGATAAGCTTCTCGGCGCTCTTTAAGTCTGATGGCTCCTCTTCTAGTTTCTCCACTATAGTCTTCTTTTCGTTTTTTTCTGGTTTGGTTTCTTCCGACATCTTTTCTACAATGTCATATTTCACCTTTTCTTGTTCCACTTCTGCTATCGCTACATCTTCTTGCGCAGTCTTTTGATCAGCTTTTACTTCTGCAGAACGAATTTCCATTTCAAAAACTGCTTGCCTATCAGTTTTTAGTAATTCTTCAATTTTATTTGCGACAGGAGTTTCCATCTCAAAGTTATTGCATGCTTCTAGAACAGCACTACACAATTTGACTAAATCTGTTAATATTGCCTCTGATTCCACTTCATTCGTTGACTTTTCAATCTTGTCATATATCTCTAGTGCGAGTTCTTTCACTTTCTCTAGATGTGGCTTTAATGAGATTGCCATTATTGGTTGAAGATCATCAAAAGCAACGAAAATATTCATTAACGATTTTTGAAGGGTCACTATTCGTCCTGCGGATTTTTCAACGCTGTGTAGGTGCTTTAAACTTTCCGAAACCTGAACAATTTTTTCTAAAGTAGGTGGAATTGCAACGAATTTTCCTTGATCCTTCTGCGATTTAATTTCATCAATTTTAGTCAAAGCATTGTGTACAGATTTCACAATACTTATGACGTATTCCTCTAATTGTTTACTTAATTCCTCTGTTGGTTCAATTTCGGCAATGTATTTTTGGTCGACCAAAGAAAGTTCGGACGTAAATTCACTTGAAGGCTGAGTTTCTGGTGTGTCTTTCACCTTCTGCTGCCTCTCCTTGTGAGCTTGGGTATCTGGTAGTGGAGTAACCTCTTCTGTCGGTTTTTCGACAATAAGCTTTGAAAGTTTATCTTCTTGTATTTCCTCTGATGCTAGCTGCTCATTTTTTGCAGTCTCAATTTTGTCTTCAAGATTATCTTTCTTAAGTTCAAATTTATTTTTAAGATTATCCGCAATAGGTGATTCTGTCACAGGTTTATCTTCATCTTTTTCTCTAACAATTTTCTCTGTCTCAGAGGTTTCTTGCTCTGGTTTTTTCACTACCTTCTCTTTCGTATCTTTATGTTCCGGTGCTTGCTGATCTTGGATGTCTGGCAAAGGCTTTTCTTCTGCAACACATTCTAATTTAACAGCCTCTTCTGCTTTCTTCATATCGGTCTTCTTTTCAACTGTTATATCGTGCGCAATATTTTCTTCTTGCTGTATTTGCTCTTCGATGCTAACTTTTTCTGTCTTTATTTCTAGTTTCTCGTCTTTTAAAATGGAGATTTTGGCTGTTGATGTAGGCGTAATTTCTGCAGGAGAATGTTGTTCGATTTTCTCCTCAAGCCCGGTAGGAATTTCAATATTCTCTTCGTCTTTCTTCACATCAGTTTTTTTGTCTTTAGCGTCTTGAATGTCAGTAGTAGACAGTACTTCGGAAGTACTTTCCTTAGGCTCTTTCTTGACTTCTACTATTTCTGATAACCGTTTCTCAGATTTTTTATTCAGAATTTCAGTTGTTGTTAAAGTTTCTGGTTTCGGAATGCCTTGATCTTCAGTACTTTCTACTTGTAAAACTTCCTCCTTAAAATTTGTTTTTTCAACGGCTTCTTCTATTGGTTTTCTTTCAATTTCAAGTTCAATTTTTGCTTCGGAAAAAGATTGTTTGTCAGCATGTGATTCTGTTTTCTCTTCTCCTTCTTCTTTTTTCTTAAGTAATGCCTTGTGTTCTGTTATTTCTGGCTGAGTTTCCGTTACGGTCAATTTTTCAAGCAATTCTTTCTCTGTAATAATTTGTTCCTGCTTAATATCTATCTTAACGTCTTCTAGCTCTTCAAGAATTTTCTTTTCAGTGAAGGCGACAACTGTCTGTTGGACGTCATTAAGAGGTAACGTTTCCTGTAACGATTTCTCAATTTCTTGCTTTGACACTACAACATCAGATTTTTTCTCATCAATTTCTTCAAATTCAATTTGAAGTTCAGCTAGATTTTCTTCATCAACTTTTGGTTTGTCTTCTAATATTTCTGACTTAGAATCTTCAATTTTTAGAATTTCAGAAGTCGGTGGAGCTTCTTGATGTAACTTTTCTTCATCTTTCTGATCTATTTGTTTTTCTTTGAGTTGCTTATTCTCGGACTTCTCTTCTTTTTCAGTTTCTTGTTTGGTTTTTATTGAATCTGGCTCATCGATTTTCACAGTCTCCACAGTTGCTTGTTCATCAACTTCGGTTTCTTTGCCTTTTGCTTTGGGTTTCTCGCTTTCAGTTTTGTCACATATCTTCTCAACACTTTCAACTGCCGCTTTGACTTCTTGCAGTTTTTCTTCTAATCGTATCTTTTCTACTTCATCAGGCTGGCATTCTAAAGAAACCTCATCAACAGTTTTTGTTTCTTTAGTCGTCTCTGCGATTTCACTTTTTGCAATCTCCATGCTCGTTTCCTCTATATTTTCTAATTCACTGAGTGCATCTAAAATGCGTTTTGTTAAATCGGAAATGCCTGATAATACATTCTCAGAATTCAAGTTCGCTTTGCTGCTTTCAATTATCTCAAAACCATTCAAAGCTAGCCCCTTCACCGCATCGATTTTACTTGATATATTTGCAGCCGCCTGCAGTTGTTGAAGATCGTCAAAGGTAACAAAGAGATTCATAAATACTTTTTGAAGAGTCACTATTTTCTCTGAAGATTTTTCGACGTGGTTTACTTGTTTAACTGTTTCAGAGATGGTTTCAATTGTTTCCAGCAACGCGTCGAGTGTTGATAATTTTTCGCGTATTATGAGGTTTTCTTTAGTCTGAATTTGCTTTCGTATGTTGCTGCTTATTTCTAAAATTTCCGTACAATATTGCGTCAGCTTTGGGTTAAGAGATTCTTCAGTTTTTGAGATGTCTGCAACTGATTTTTGCTCACTCACCATATCAGCAATGGGTTGGAGGGTCGATACTTCAGTTGGTTGAGATACCTCAGCTTGTTTTTCATCAGGTGTTGTCATTTCTGTAGTAGAATCTCTCGGCAGTACTAGTACTTCGGGTTTAACAATTTCCTCTTCAATTTCGACAGCTTCCTGCAGCTGCTGCGTGCTTTCTTTAATATCTGCAGCTTTTTGTGTCATATTTTCTCTTAGCTGTGAGTCTTCGGTTGCAATAATCAAACTATCAGCACCTTTTTCTTTTGTTGTTAGCTGCTCTGTTCCTTGGAGCTTAATGCATAAGTCAAGAAGGTTGCTGGTGAGGTAATAGCTATCCAAAAGAATTTTTGGCGTTTGAGCGCTTTTTTCATTATTATTAATATAATTATATTCACTCAATGCAATATTTCTGGCCTTTGCAATACTGGCTTGCAAATCTTCGTCTTGCGTTTTAAGAAATTCATCCAAAAACCTTATGATATCCAGCAATTCTTTTTTAAGACTCTCTTGCTTTTCCATCAAACCATTCCTGGATTTTAATTCTTTAATCTCTTTAACAATTCGAGCCAACGCTTTTAGCCTTAGATTCAATGCGCTTACACTCTTTCGTAACACATCATTATTTATTGCCTTTATTTTCTCTGATATTTGTTTAACGTTGCTTTCAATATTTTTGTAGTATTCTTCTGTCAATTTTCTAGCCGCATCTGGATTACTAGCTAATAAGTTATCTATTATGTCTTCCAGTTTATTATTGTTGTCTTCTGCAGGGAGCACACCGCCATCATAAGTGTGCACAATGTGTTCTCTCAGCTTGAATATAAGTTTGGAAAATCTCTTGTCTTCGTCGAGATTTTGTAGCGACTCATTAACCGTACTCTCTATGTCCTTTAAGCTTTCATCTCCTGCCAGAACTGCTAGCACATATTCAATTTCTTGTCCCAAATCAGTTTGCGCCCGAACTTTGCTCGCTTCTCCACTTACAGCGGCTGATTGCATCGACATAGTTTTCAGCACTTCCAACAATTCCACAAAGAAATCTTTCATTATCTCAAATTCCTGTATGATCTCAATAGCATCTGTCACCTGAGCCTCATCCAAAGCTTTACAAAACACATCTAAGCTCTGTCTTTCACGCAACAACGTTTCTGCTGATTGTTCAGCAGCCACAGTGTCAAATGAATTCTTCAACTCGAACAAAGCTGATTTGAGATTTTGATAGGTGCGTGACCTTTCATCCATATTTCCCGCGTTTTCTTTCTTAATCGCATTCAATTCAGCTGAAATGCATTGCAGTGCACGAGCAGCCGCACATAAATTGCGGTTATTCGGAAATACTTGCATGATGAAAGATGTTATGCTACCAATATATGGTAGCGTAGCCTCGGTAAGATCAAAAATCATAGCGCTTCTGAGTCCCTGGTGACCGTTTAGGATATGTAGGAGCACATCATTGGCGTTTTTTATAACTTGTCGTGATTCTGAGGTTTTAGAAAGGTCATCCATTGGCGTACGCTTAATGAAAGCAATTAAATCCTTTAACTTGAAAAGTGGCAGGAAAATGTGATCTTCGATAACGTTTGCCGGTTGCGTTTGCAACAAATTTTTAATCTCCTTCAAATTGAGTTCAACGGACTTAAAGATCTCTGCGGTGGTTTTGCTCAAATTTTGGTTGCTCAGAGTTTGTGTGAGTTCAAGTGTTATATTTATCAGTTCTCTAGCTCTCTGCAAATAGGGTTCAGTCGGCAATATGGGTTCTTGCAGTTCTCCCAGCCCTTCATTCGTTTCCGTCTCTTTTGCGTCTGCTAAGGTTAATGATTCTGTTTCAAGCTTCTGCATTAATTCATCGGGTGGTGTTTTACCTATGTTCTCAAGTGGTGCCTGCTCTTGGCTCTTACCTACTTCCGTTTCGATTGGCATAGCGTCTTCTTTAATTATGGTTTCGCTTACCTCGGCTGCCGACAATATCTCTGTCTCGGACTGTGCTAAACTTTCTGTCCCGAAATTTACTTGTTTCATCTTATCTTCTCGTGCATTCTCAGTTTCGCTCTTCTGGCTTTCAACAGCAAAGCTATCTTGAATTTTGTTCACCTTCCCATCCTCTATATTTGTCCCTTTCGGCAATTTATTTGATGCGCTTTCATTTATGTTAATCAATTCATCTTGTAAATTTTTTAAATGCACACGCAACGCTTCGATTAATGCACCCTCCTCCAACATTGGGCTTTCAGTATACGTCTTCGGTAGTATTTCATTTTCAATGCGATTTAGTGAACCCCGCAAGCTTTCAAGATCCAAAGCGTTTTCTTCGACAAGTCTAACAAATACTGCATCATTTTCCCTCAAGCCTTCGTCAATACTAAGCAAAAATGCTTTCGCCGTAGCCAAGCTTGAGTTGAGTTCTTCATTGAACTTAGCAGCAGTCACTTCATTGGCTACGTAACTTATCTGTGGAAGAATAGAGTCCAGTTCCTGTATAAGTTCAATAACTCTCAATGTATTATCACTAGTGTCGATGAATTCCGAAATGGAAAGCACAGCATTCTGTACTTTTAGAATGTTACTCTTTTTCTCTACCGGTGCGGTCTGAGTAATCTCGTCAAGCGCTCGGAAAACGGCCATTAAATGTGACTGCAGATTTGCCACAGCCCTTGTGGACTTCTCTACTTCCACTATTTTGAGCTCGTTAATAGTTTTAGTGCTGCTTAAAACAAGCTCGAGCGGCTCTTTTATCTTTCGGAATTCTACCAAATTTTCATTCTGTTCGCACGTTTTGATCAAAATTGAAGCTGCTGCCTCCGTTTTAGTAAACATCTCCTGTGCTAATTGTATCTCTAAAGAGGGTATAGCTAGTAGTATATCAGCGAACATTCTATCGATATCGTCCAGAGATTGTTCTACACCCGCTTCGTAGGTATGGACGAGACATTCTTTCAATTTAAACATAACTTTCGCCACCTTTGCTCGGGTCTCAGTGTCATTTTGTTCAGTGGGCGGTTTTGAAAGCTCGCATTGCATATTTTGTAGCTCGTGCTGGAACTCGATCATAATAGCATGGATTTCGTGCAGTTCCGGTACCGCAACTGCTTTAACATCTACTAGGTAGGTCTGTATTTGAAAAATACCATTTTCGATACAAGCTCGCACATCCAAATTTTTAATGCTTTCGATCGATGCCTTAGCAGGTGGTTCCAGTTGTGTATCCACGGACTTCAGCTCCCCGCAAGACTTGAGTGCAGATACATCGGCTTGTGTAGACATATCGACAGTGTTTTCCAAAGTATTCATATCCACTTGTTCACAGTATTGCAGTAGATGATATATAACGTCAGTTTTTTCCTTCACTATCTTCAATAGAGGACATTCTTCTAGCGTGGTAAGTGGTGTTTCTTCTTGTACGTGTAGCAAAGCTTCTCGTATATCCCAGATAGGTTTGGCGCATCTTTCCAGTATTGCAGCGCTCTCCTGCATAGAAATATTTTCGACTTGAGACAAGTGAACCTGCTCAATGTTAGCCAGAACTGCGTTTTGCAGCTCATATATAGGTTCTATAAATTGCTGGAGTTGCTCAAAGGACGCTTCTTCCGCCAAAGACTGCAGCGTCTCTAATGCGTGACTCTCCTTGATCGACAACACAAAGGGTTGTATATCCTGCAAGACTTGAGCACTGGTTAGTTGCATGCTTAATGTTGGTAAACTCAGAACTTGCTCCAACTCTTCATTATGAAAAACTCGAATGCATTCTTTAACATCGTTCAGTGGTCGTGCTAAAGTTTTAAGTTCAGATAATTCAAGCTCACTCAACTCGTTTAAGTCACCTTGATCAATAAATTCTTCGACTTGCACCACGCATGCTTCCAAATTACACACAGCATCAGCAAATGTTTTGTATTCACTAGCATCGGAAAGGGATAGGAGTGGTAGTTCAATAACATTGGGTTTACGAACGACAGCAAAACACTCATTCACGTGCTCTAATTTCGATAAACTTGCCTCAATCTTCTGTGCAGTTTCAAGCTGCAAGGAGCCAACATCTAATTCGGTACCATGGGCCAACACTGAGACGATGTTACTCTTGAGTTGTGACAACAACACATCGACCTTACCTTTATCAGCGGCAGGTGATAACAATGGCTCCACTTGCGATGGCGGTGGCGAGCCTACGAAAGACTCGATAGCCGAAATTTCTCCTAATGTAGATACATCCTCATCAGCTGACAAAGAAAGTTCGCGCTCTTGCTTCAATTCTACCTTTTCTTTCTGCTCCGTTGACTTTACGCGCTTATCTACGGAAGGTTCTACTTCTTCTGGTGTCACAGTCTCCTCCAGTTTAGCTAGGCTGTCTTGCAGAGATTTCATGTGCACTCCCAGTACATCGACTAATATGCTATAGTCAGCGGTTGGGATTTCTGTATCTAGCTTCTGTATAACATCTTCTTCTATGCGTATAAGTGCAGCCTCTACACTGCTTATATCAAATTCATTTTGCTCTGCTAGTTTAATGAAGATGGAATTGTTAACATTCAAACCCTCCTCTATTCGTAGTAGGAGTGCTTTTCCTTGCGAAACTCGTTGCATTAACGCCTCCAGAAACGCTTTTTTGCTCTCCTGCTCTTTGGTCAGTGCAAGGCTTTCATAAACTCCAGCTATGTAAGGCGCCAAATTATCGACCTCTTGAAGTAACTCAATAATTCTAATTTGATCACTGGCTTCCGCAATAAATTCATTCGTGGCCAACACAGCATCCTGTGCTTTCAAAACGGCTTCGCGCGCAGACCCTTCAACCCACACACTTACTTCATTTAATGTTCTAAATGCAGCCATTAAATGCGACTGAAGATTTGCTACAGCCATTGAAGACTTCTCAACATCTATAGTCTGCAATGCACTTAAGTTTTTGGTGCTATTCATAATATTATCGATAGGTTCTACCAGTTTCTGTAGGATAGCTACATCTGGTTGTTGCGATGTTGTGGTAAATGCGCTCATGGAGTTCTCAATTTTCATATACATCTCTCGGGCTAGCTGTGTCTCTAAATTCGGCAATGCTTGTAATATATCTTCGAAAGTTTTCTCAATTTCATCCAGCGATTTCTCAACACCCGCTTCATAGGTGTGGACTAGACATTCTTTCAATTTGAACATTGTTTTAGCAATGGTTTTGTTGGCATCTGCCACATTTTGTTGTGCTGACGGCTTAGATAGTTCACATTGCATATGTTCTAATTCATGTTTAAGCTTTTTCATAACGTTGCCCACATCCTTTAGTTCGGGCACCTCCGTCCTTTCGGTGGATGTCAAGCAAGCTTGTATTTGCTTAATGCCATCACTAATAAGCTCTTTTACATCCAAGTAACTCACCGTTTCTTGTCCTACTTTTACCGCAGGTTCTAGTTGTGCCTCTACAGACTTCAGCTCGGCACAGGATTTAAGTGTAGAAACATCGGCTTGTGTAGACATATCCGCAAGATTCTCCAAAGCGTTCAAGTCCATATTTTCACAGTATTGTATTAGATTAAATATGACATCGGTTTTTTGCTTGAGCACCTGCAATGCTGGGCAGTCATCTAAAGTGGATAGCGGAACTTCTTCTTGTACTTGTAGTATAGCTTCCCTAATATCCATAATAGGTTTCGCGCATTTCTCCAGTGCCTCAAAGCCCACCTGGTTTGGTATGCTTTCAATTTGGGATAAGTGGACCTGATCAACGGTAGATAGTACTGCAGTTTCTAGCTCTTGTATGGGCTTTATAAATTGTTTCAGCTGTGTGAGCGACTCATCCTCAGCCAAGGATTGAAGCATCTCCAATGCATGACTCTCTTTGATCGAAACCACAAACGGATGGATATCTTGTAGGACTTGTGCACAGGTAAGTGGTAAGCTCGTTATTGCTAAACTCGTAACTTGCTCCAATTCCTCATTGTGAAAAATTGTAATGCATTCTTTAAGGTCTTGTAATGGTAGCGCCAATGTTTTTAATTCGGAGATAGAGTCCCCACTCAAGTATTTCAAATCACTCTGTGTTAGACATTCCTCTACCTCCGCCACACATGCTTCTAGATGGCACACAGCATCAGCGAACGTTCTGCATTCGCTGATATCCGAAAGCGAGGTCAATGGCTCAACTACAGCTGGCTGTTGTTGTACATCAGCTATACACTCCGTGACGCATTCCAGCTTTGAGAGGCTTGCTTTAACTTGTTGCGCTCTTTCCAATTGCAAGGAAGCTACATCTACTTCGGCGCAATGTGCCAAAACGCTGGCAATGCTGGTTTTAAGTTGTGACAGCAGTACGTTAACTTTGTTTTTGTTAGTTTCAAATGCTTTGAGGTGATCAGTTTTATCTTCTGCAGCGGATGACTGACTGTCTGCTGGCAGTGATTCGACAATGGATTTCAGGGCGGATATATCATCCAGTGTAGAAACATCATCCGCACCCCTGACTTCTGGCTTGCTAGCGTTTGTAGAGGTCACAGATTGTATCGCCGCATCAGGTTGCTCACCGCCGATAGGTGGCGTCGGTGTGTGTTTACTTGCCGATTCTGACTTCTCAGTATCCTGTTCAGTTTCCATTTTCGGCTTCTTTGCAGCGCGGCTGTCAACTTCCGCCTCACCTTTCTTTTTCCCTGCAGCTGCTGTATGCGTTACTGCACTTAGTGCTTGAGGCAAATCTGTGATTGTTTGTAGCGCGGGCACAATTTTTAATACCGTCTTCACAATCGGCAGCGCTTTCATCTTTATTTGCTGCTCATTTTGCTCGGGTATATTCTCCACAATCTCATTCAGCTCTTGCACAATAGCTCTGAGCGCTATGCTCTGTGGCAATAGTTCTACTTTTAACTCCTTTGCTGGTGTAAGAGCGCTGCGTAGCACCTCAGCGGCTGCCTGAAGTGGTTTAGCAATTTCGGTTAGCACTTTTGTTGCAGCTTCATTTTCTTCTCCCGTGCTTGGTGAATCTTTTAATTTTTCCACATCGGAAACTAAGTCAGTTAGGCTTTGATCCAGCACAGATAGCACCTCTTGCGTTTGCGTGTCCAAGCCGGGTGTTGCTTCAATCTCTGTTACTGTATGCAGTAGTTCTTGTATATTTTGACCCGCTTCATTTTGTGCAATCTTCATTTCCATAGCTTGGCGCATATGAAGGAAGGACTTTTCTTCTTCAGAAGCACGCTTCTCATCAAGCTCCACTTCGCGCTGCATCATTTTGAATTCATGCTCTTCGATATCGATCTCAACGCGCCTAATTAACTGTTCCATTCTCTGCAGCACCTCAATGTTTTTCTCGTTTTGCTTCGTTCCAGACATATGCATGATCTCTTTACCCAAATTAACACGATCGCTTAGGCTGTGTAAGGGATCTATGAAATCAGCTAAAGATCCAGTTATTGCTTTGCCTTCAATTTGACGTATGCAATAGTTTAGCTCATCGATGGGACGTTTAAGATTCTCCAACAGCGTCACATGATATTTGGTGATGTTATCGTTCAGTACATTGCCAATCAAGGCAGACATCTCTTCCTTCAGACTGTACAAACCGGTTTGAGCAGATGAAGATAAGCGTGCCGAGATTCGTTCTATATTTGACTCAAAGTGCAGCACAGACTGTGCGATAGTTTGTAATAACTTTTGTGTGTCCGCTGAGTCTAGTGCGGCTTCTTCATTAAAGTGTCCACTCTCCACATCTTGACTTAGCTGTGCTAAACCGTTTTGTATCTCCTGCAATGGCGGTACCATGGACTCCACAGTATTAACGGTCAACATGCCTACTTCCACATTGTCCGAGGACTCGTTTAAAATAACCTCCATACCTTTGTTGAGTTCGAATAGAGCCGGCGTGACAATGTCTAGAATGGCCATATTAACTTTTTGTTCGGTAGATTCAGTGCCAGCGAGCGCCTCAGCCTTTCGTTCGATTATCTCTAACACAGATTGAAGTTCCTTAATTGGTTCGGCAATATTGTCAAGCACCTTTTTGTGTACCTTTTTATAGATCTGCTCTTCATTTTCTTCAACACTTAACTCATTTTCTACCCGCTCCAAGGCTGCTTGTATATTCACTACCGGCTGACAAATGAGTTTCAACGCGTCAGCTTCATCGGGCAATTTAGCATCGGAAATGCTAGAAAATGACGCTGGTTCTGCTTCAGGCATAGCCTGGAGCTTGGCAACCGTTTCCGAGAGATGCTTAGCTGCCTCCAACTCTTGTGCCTCTTGCAGCAGCGCCTGTGACTTAATGGTGCCCTGTGTAATTTCAAGTCCTTGCTTAATGTCCTCAGCTGTTAAATCGATATGTGTACGCAAACTCTTCAACTCGAATGTCTTTGCTATATTCTGCACCTCTTCCAATGCTTTGATCAGCTGTTCACCTACACTATCTATAATGCAAACGCTAGTGCGTTGTATGAGTGTGACGCCTGTCTCATCTATTTCCACGCACTTCTCAATAACTTGTAGGCTAGTATGTAGCTTCCGTATATCATCCTCCATCGTTTGGAAAAGCGAATCAAGTGGCGTTTCCCCGGAATAAGCGCGCAGCTTGCTCTCCACCTGCTTAACCGGATCAATAATATTACGTATTATGGCAATGCTTTGTTCAGCAGCTTCAGGGGTCATCATCATTGCTGACTGATCCACCACTTCGTTCTCCACGACAACCAAATGGTGTTCAATAGTCCTCAACAGTTTAGCTAGTTGCAAGAGACATCTCAAATTATGTTCAATCTCTGCCGCGCTTGTTATCACCTTCACTGGTTTCACTGACATCAAACCATCGCCTACTGCGCCCGATATGTCTTGCATGTTCGCATCATCTTCGGTAGTCTTTGATGAATCACTGTCAGTTTGCCTGCCCTTTGCCTTCTTGCGCTTCGGTGGTTGTATAGCTTCTTCGGTATGTGCGGCATCAGGTCCCGCAGCCGAATCGACACGCGATGACATTTGTGTGGCACTAGCAAATGTTTGTAAATCGGATGTGTCATCATCATCGCCCGCTTGGCTGTCAGACGCCTTTGATAAACTAAAGTATTCGTCAGTTGTTTCGGTGGGCCGCGATTTCTTGCGCTTGCGTATTGGCGCCGTTAGTGAGAGTTCTTCTTCCATTTTCTCGAAACTATGTTGAGCATATTTTTCTGTTTCACGTTCAATGTCATCAACTCGCTCTGAGGAACCGTGTACCGTTACCTCAGTGAGGGAAATATCGTCCAGCCCTGCCTCGGTGCGCATGTCTTCGTCATGTGAGAAGTACTCTGGCGATATATCAATGACCACAGCCTCCATGAGCAGCTTACCAGATTGCGAAGTTTCTTTAACAAAACGTAGCGGTGGTAATTCAACCACATTCTGTTCGGTGACGTGCTCTGAAATCTGATCGGCGTACATTTCAACAATCTTCAGTGCCTCCTCTTCGGTTAAATCGGGTGTCTCATAGAGGGATACGGAGACCTCTTTGCCATCGAAAGAGAATGATACCTCGCCCTTCGAGTCGATCGTCATTTCACCCACAGGTGTCTCGTACAATTGGGAGGTGTGCTCTTCCTGTATGGTAGATAATGAGAAATTACGCTGCAGCTCATTCTCTTGTATTTGCTCTTGTTTCTGGTTTTTGTAGGCCTCATCGAAACCAAGCAGCGATGCGGAACTTGCAACAATGCCCATACAATTTCTCGCCTCACAGGTGTAAGTGCCTAGACAGCAAGTGCCATCCTGTCCCGATATAATTCTATGTATATCGCCTGGCTTCAACTCCACACCATCCTTATACCATTTCAAAACCGGCTGTGGTACGCCAATAACTTTGCATTCCAAATTCACAGCGCCCTCCTCTGTCAAAACCGCACGTAGGCATTCCAGAAAACGCGGCTTCTTATAGTGACGTGGTATCTGTAATTTAAGATAACTGGAAGTAACACTCGTTCCAAAATCGTTCACAGCCACACACTTCCACTCGGCCTGATCAACAAATTCCACTGAGCGAAGGTCCAGGTGCCAATTCTCTTGTTCGCCTCGATAGTGATTGTAACGTTCGCTATTTTCGATCGGTAGCTCATCACGAAACCAGGAAAGCACTGGATCTGGTGTGGCGTTAACGTTTACTGTAAATTGGAAGGGTTCATTAATTTTAGCCTCTTGACTTTTCAAGCCAACAATAAATTTGGGCGGCTGATTCTGATTGGCAAAGATGAGACGCTCCTCGTCGTTAAGTTGGTTTTGTATATCCTCTACAGTCAGTACAGCAACACTGCTGCTCTCACCCATGCAATTCTTGGCTATGCAACAATAAGTTCCAAGTGAATTTGTGCCTGTTAATTGATAAACATCACCGGGCTTTAGCTCCTGTCCATCCTTAAACCACTTCAGTACGGGCGTAGGGAAGCCAACCACTTTGCATTCAAAAGAAACCAGTCCTTCTTCGGTAAGTACAGCACGCAGAGTTTCCATGAAACGTGGTTTGCGATAATTTTTGGGAACTGTGAAAGAAGATATGAGATAATAACTAAATTTTGAGTTGTGCAAACTTCATAACAAAAAATTTGTACTCACTGTCCATAGCAACGTTACATGTTGAAATGCCCACACAACCTTCATAGCTTGTGACTACGCATTTCCATTCACCCTCATCACAATTCTCAGAGGGTTTAATCTCGATCATATAGACACCCAAGCCATCTTCGATTAGTTTATAGTGTTCACCAGACTCAATGCGTCCATTTTTGTTATACCAAACAACCGTTTTCGGCCAAGGTGGTACCACAACTGAAAAATTTTTATAAATTAACATTTAAAACATTTACGTTTGTATGTGTAAGTATAAAAAAATGCTTTCGTAGCTTTGGTAGCAGTGGTGGTTTTGGTACTAGTGTCCCCGCACTTCATACCTTTATTTAAAATGTGCCAAAGGATATTCATATTGCTTTGGAAAATATGGAAATCAAATGAACAGAGCTTTTCAAACTCTTGTACTCTCCATTTTTTGTACTTTTAGTGCATCACATATCTCGATTGACGATCATTCCAAAATTACATATATGACATAAAGATTTGCTGGGATTACACTCGTCGTTGCCTCCATGAAGTGGTCCTTTTCCTCCTTCTGTGGACAATGGTTGTACATGAACTTTATGAAAAGATCTTTCCTCTCTGCCTAAATCGTTTCCCTAATTCTATTATCTGTGGAGTTTGCCTTTGTAAAGGCGAATCTTTATTTCGAACACTCCAAGGGCCCTCTTATACAATAGAACGTGCACACTATTTCTGTTCACCAAAAGAGGACTTTACTGCCCGGTTGCCTACTCAGTCCGAGGTAGCACTTATTACAAGAGAGTTTGCTCGTTGAATTTTAAGGATAAAAAATATTGGCTTTAAAGCTGGTTACTAAGTACACGAAAGTCTCTAAATTTTGCGTGCACCATCTTTTCTGAACCTCATAGCCGTTCGTGCGGCGGCGGTTCTGCTTGCCAATGTCGACAGGCATTACGTTCAACATAGCATTAAGTGCCAAAAGTGCTCCACTACGCGCTCCAGATGCTTTATTATATTTATATATTATAAAACATAATAGACTTAACTATGATTTCATTGATTCAATAAAATCTTTGGCGGTCCATATTTTACTAATTTCCAGAGCAGCGGAAGAGCTATACCACCCATTATGCACTTTCTTTCCTCTTACAATAATGTAAAATCAAGACGTTAGAAATGTACAGAATCAGTTGAAAACTGTTGAATTTTTTCACCAATTTACTATCGAACAGGAAACTATTTTTGTCAGTTGGTGCCGCTAACTTAGGAATTCCACAAAGGACACATTGTGGGCCTTTATTGTTCCTTATCTTTTTTAATTACTTGCCTTAATAATTCAAATTCGCTAAATGCTTAAAGTTTGCAGATTATGTTAAACTGTTTTTAAGAGTCCGTGATATCTGTGACTGCATCAACTAACAATCTCAAAGCGGTGGTTTTGCCGAATTTTTGTTTTTTATTCATTTCAACTATCAACTAAATGCTTGCTATCTAAACCGTTCTTATGAGTTTAAAGATTGGGTGTCATCTTTGACTCCAAACTCTCTTTAGTCTCTAGTCTTATTGACTGCATAGTTTCGAGATTTTATAATGATTGGCTTTATTATGCGTAACTAAAAAATCTAAATTTTTTTACCAAAATAGCTTTGCGTAAACTTCGTTGGACCGATGGCCTACCATCGTATACCAGCAGGCGTAAATTACTTGGTCTCTCTGAGAGAAGAACTTGTTCCTCGCTGTTGTTTGCCTATAATATAATTAACTCTAATGTTAAATGCCCTGAGCTGTCTAATTTATTCATTCCCTATATTATATTCCAACGCGTGATCTTCGGCATAATAGATTATTTATCGAAGTAACTCATGAAACAAATTATGAAATATACGAATCCATCTTTAAAATCGATATAGTAGCGTTCTTAATTTTAAAAATAGCTCATATAAATTAAAGCTTGAACTGTTTTCTATTTTTCACTAGTATGTTAAAAAGTTCGTACTTTAGACTGAATAAATAAATAAAATAAAATACATTACATAAATTAGCTCTCCCGCCTCAATAGTTTATCAAAAGTTCATAAAAAACATGCCCATAAGGCCTATTTGTTCTATGTTAAATTCGCCGTCCTACAATTTATGCAAATACTTGACGAATATTGTAAAAAAAAATTGCAAAAAAAAATCAAAGTCGAATGTAAAAAGTGCAACAGAATTCAACGACTAGGTTAATGACTCAATATTGTATATAAGATTCCATGTACAGATGATGAAAACATTAAACGTGATTAAGAATTTATAGTAACAACAAAGCACAAACTTAAAACAAGAATATAAGGACATCAATCAGACATAAAAAGTAAAACATCGGTTAGCACACAAAAAAAACAGCGCTTACGGCTCACCGTTTTTGAAGCTGCGAGCATACTACAACAAAAACAACGTTATAACAAACGATTCACATTGGAAATACTCCACTTAATAAACACACCAGCAAACAAGAGACTAAACTACAAAACGATTTCCAAAGGAGATTGATATACGAGTATATAGGGAATAGAAAACGATTTTAATGTGATTTTAATGCATCCTGACCTAAAACCGGTATTTTATAGGATTGCTTAATAATAATAACCCTACTTTATATAAAAGATGTTAAATTATTCGTAAACTTTTTGCAGCGTCTCGTCAAGCACATTGCCAATTTCTAAATATGCCTAGGTACATATCGCAGTTTATATGAGTATATTTCTCAGAGCGAGCTTCCCGGCAAGAGCAATACAGATGTACTAATATGTTCCTACTTTCATACATATGTATGTATGTATGAACATACGAATGTATGCAATCTCACAAAGCCGATTTACATGCGCGCGCCTATTTTTCTCAATTTGGTTTCTTCACAATAACCGTTTGACATCCATTTGTTTTGTTTATCTCATTCGGAATTTCTCAACAACACAGAAAAGCTTAACAACAACAAACGTTAGCATACACACACACAAACATAACCGGCTGCACGATCGACATGCAAACGTAGCTGACCTACCACAACGTATCGAAAATTCCAACATTTGTTTGAGTTCAAGTTTGAAATTTTCAATGTGTCCGTGAAAAAAAAAGCCATTGAAAAGCTAAATTTTTAAAAACCTACACACAAATTTATCGATCGCGCGTAGCGGTAATGTGAAAATCGTCATATGTTCGTTTGAACGCCACTAGTGACAGCTACGCTCGCGCTTGACCGCCTCAGCCGCATCTGAGAATAGTGACGTAAATTTGGGAAAAACATTTTTTTTTGTGCCCACTCATCTAGTTTTTGTGATTGGCGGTCTGCCAAAATATTGGCAGCACTAAACAATCGCCACGACCACGACCAATACCACCAAAATCAAACTTACCTTGGCATCCGAGTATAATTGGCTCACCAATGCGGACACTCGCGTCGCGCAGCTCGTTCGTAAAGATCGGTGGAGGTGCATTGTTGGGGATGCTATGCGCAAGCGATGCGTACACGAGTGAAGGGGTAGAGCAAAAATCCGTTGAATCAAAGAGACGCGTAAAAGAGAAATAACAATTCAATGGCAATCATATGTATGTACAATGTGAGAGTAACAATGCTCTTTTAGTGAAAATACTCGCTGTTTACCTGTCTGCTGGTTTGAGCGATCCCTCTCTGCTGCCACGTCCCACCAAATGCACCTTCGAGCTGGAATATGATTTCCCCATACAATTGACAGCTTCACAGGTGTACGTGCCCAACGAGGTGGGGTCGTCCAAGTTGGCGGTTAGTGCGAAGACATCACCAGCCTTGATCTCTTTGGAATCCTTAAACCAGCGCAACTGCGGTGTGGGTACTCCAACAACCTTGCACTCTAGCGAAACAGTGCCTTGTTGGGTGAGCACGGCGCGTAATTCTTCAATGAACTCTGGCGATTTGTAGGCCTTCGGCACCAATACGTTCAAATGTGCAATGCATGAATTGCGTCCACCTGCATTCTCAGCCAAGACCATCCACTGTCCACCATCTTCTAATATAACGGGACTCACTGCCAGATAATGGAAATTACCCTCATTTATCTCTTTTATTCGATCGTTTTCACATATACGCCGATCATTACGGTACCAGGTGAGCTATGGACACATACGTACATACATACAAATAATATGTTCTCACAGAAATCAGCTTGTTCTTACCTTTATATCTGTAGAACTTCGTATTTCGACTAGCAATCGAGTGTGCGTTCCCACCTTGACCGATAGATCGACCAGTCGTCGTAGAAATATCGGCGGATCCTCACCTGTCGATCTGTCCTCGACAATAAGCTCGACATCCTTGCGAATAACATTTTTGCCTTTCGTTCTAGCGATTAAAGTATAATGACCGGCGTCCTCTCGCTGCACGTGCTCCACAGCTAATTGCACAGCTGTGCTGGTCTGTGTTATTCGAAAGCGATCGGAATTCTCAATTGGCAATTCTCCACGGCTCCTGCAGTGAAAATATGTAGATGGAAGATAATGAATATAAATTGAAATCTCGTGATATAATATGAAGTTGCCAAAATAAATATACTCGTGACGGTTTTTTTATAAAAAAATCAAACATATAAAAAGATTATTGGGCCGAAAAAACTCGCACATTAGTACAGATTGCAAACTAATTATGAAGTGGAAACATTTTTTAGATAATTTTAAGCGAGCTCTTAAATGCCATTTTGTTTGAGAGGCATGCTTTTTTGACAAACGGTAATCCATATACCAACTTTCATTAATATGTCAAAATTTTTACTCAAGCTATCGTGTTGACGAAGTGACAAACAGAAGAACGATCAGTCAGCATATAATCGATTACTCTTTTCATTATGAGTGAGTGCCCAGCTCTGGCACGCCTTCGACAAGAAACACTTGGGTTTATCCCAAGAGGGCTAAGGGAGATCTCTAAGTGTAATATAACCTGTTTAAATAGCTTCATCCACAAATCAAAGTGGTTCGAAAATTAAAGACCGTAGGACATACCAGAGGTTCCACGAAAATAGCGTAGCAAAATGGTGCTTCCAGCGCTAATTGAGCCCTTGTCACTAAAGGACTAGGCAACGCTTCAACCAACCAACCATGACAAATGCGTATATATGAATATGTATATAAAATTCATATCGGTGCACAATATGTTGTTTGGATATATAAGTTATCGTAAATAAGTTCTCACGATAACATTTTCGTCAACAACAACATCTTGTTGACGCAACCCCACTCGGGGTGGTTGCACCTAACGTTCCACACGCGCAACCATGTCAGCAGAATTGCGCTCACACGGTTTAGCTGTACCGAATATTCTACACGCGCGGCCATGTCAGCAGAATTGCGTTCGCACGGACTGGCTGCACCGAATACTCTACACGCACAGCCATGTCAGCAGAATTGCGTCCGCACGGTAGAACGCTAGCAGAACAGCAGCAGCGCAGCGCGAAGCCGTGGGCTAGGTGTAAGCTAGGGCACGATTGTAAGTTCAGTTTGAAAAACTCATTAAAGACAACAGCTAGTGCGCTGTAGAAAACAATCGAATAAAATTAAATCGTTTTATTGGCGCCCAACGTGGGGCTCGCGAATATAAAACCGAAAATTAATTAACACCACTACTGGATAAGGAAGAAAGGCGATTAACGGGACCAATCCTGGAATATTATAAGAATATGTTAAGGATGAAAGGGTGAGTGAAGTGCTTGTCTCGTTTAAAAATTACTTGTAGTAATAGTGAAATATAATAAAGTGAAAATACAATTTTTGCGAATAGTTGATGAGCGAATTACTTGAAATAAAATAAAGTTAAAATAGAACAAGAATTTTTAGGGGAAGTAGATGAGTGAAGTGTTAGAGGACTTGTTTAAAAATCTTAAATTAGAAAACACAGAGGAACATATCATGAACGCTGACCAAGTAGGCGAGTTGATTAGAGCAGAGGTGAGCAGGGCATTAGCGGCTCAAAAATTAGAATTCGACAGAAAGATAATTGCAATTAAAAGCGAAGTTGAATACTTGGGATTTTTGGTCTCGCAAGGGGGAATTAAAACATGTCCAGACAAAGTTTACACAATTCGGAATTTCCCTGAGCCCACCACTTTGAGGGGGCTTAGATCATTCTTGGGCCTGGCGGGGTATTACCGCTGTTTTATAAGAGATTTCGCTAAGATAGCAAAGCCCCTGTCAAATATTATGAGGGGAGAATACGGCCGAGTTACTGCATCACAGTCGAAAAAAATCAAAATTGATTTGACTGACGAACAGAAAAAGACCTTCAATACATTTAAGGAAATTCTAGCATCCGAGGACGTAACACTAACATATCCGGATTTCAGCAAACCGTTCGATTTGACTTCTGATGCGTCCTCACACGCTATCGGTGGCGTCCTTTCACAGGAGGGCAAACCTATTACCATGATCTCTCGCACCTTGTCCGGTAGCGAGGAGCATTACGCCACAAACGAAAGAGAATTACTAGCCATCGTTTGGGCATTAAAATCGCTCAGAAATTACCTTTACGGTGTACCCAAGCTTAATGTGTTTACGGACCACCAGCCACTAACCTTTGCGGTTTCCGACAGAAATCCAAACTCAAAAATTAAGAGATGGAAAGCTTTCATAGATGAATGCAATGCAAAGCTCATCTACAAACCGGGTAAGGAAAACGTGGTTGCGGATGCATTGTCTAGGCAGCATATAAACGCTTTAGACAATATGAGTATTGAGACAATACACAGCGAGGTATCGTCTACTAATACTATTGAAAGAACCGATAAGCCGGTTAACTGTTTCCGAAACCAAATACTTTTAGAAGAAGGCGTAGAACCTCAAAGAAGAACTTATATTATTTTTGGAAAAAAAACAAGGCATTTAATTTCATTCAAAACCAAGGATGATTTAATGAAACTCCTGCAAGAGGCAGTGAAAGTGGATCTAGTGAACGCAATACATTGTGACCTACACACCCTAGCACAATTTCAACATGAATTGACTGAACTCTTTCCAACAGTAAAACTCAGACATACAGAGAAATTTGTTAATGACATATTTGACCCAAACGAACAACAAGAAATAATTGCGGCTGAGCATAATCGAGCTCATCGCGCAGCTCAAGAAAATACAAAACAGATATTAGAAGACTACTTTTTCCCAAAATTGGAAAAGAAGGCTTAGCAGTTCGTGGCCAACTGCCGCGTATGTTCTCAGGCGAAATACGACCGCCACCCAAAAAAGCAACTTATTGCTCGGACACCCATACCGACATATTGCGGAGAAATCCTTCACATCGACATATTTTCTACTGGATCGAAGTATTTTTATACTTGCATCGACAAATTTTCGAAGTTTGCAATAGTACAGTCGCTTAGGTCTAGGACGATAGTAGACGTAAAACCCCAGCTTCTGCAGCTACTTAATATGTTTTCCGGAACCAAAACCATATATTGCGACAACGAAAAGTCCCTAAATTCATTTAGCGTCAAGGCGACACTAAATAACCATTTTAGTATAGAAATCGCGAACGCCCCACCACTTCATAGTACATCAAATGGACAGGTAGAGCGATTCCATAGCACACTGACGGAAATATCGCGATGCCTCAAAATCGATAAAAATCTTGAAGATATCGAGGAAATAATCCTTTTGTCCACAATTGAATATAATAACTCAATTCATACGGTAACAGGAATGAAGCCCATTACAGTCTTTCGTCCAAAAAAAGGACGATGCGCAGATAGCGTCTCGCTTAAAGGATGCGCAAGAAAAGGAATTAGTAGCGCACAATAAGAATAGAATAGATAGGGAATTCTCAGAGGGCGACAAAGTCCTGGTCAAAAACAATAGGAGACTAGGCAATAAGCTGACACCCCTTTATACTGAGGAAAACGTTGAAAAGGATTTGGGCACAACGGTGCTCATAAGAGGGAGGAGGGTCCATAAGGACAACCTTCGCTAAATTAAAATTAACAGAATTAGATAGCGTTATTACCTCCATTATGTCTTTAGCTAAGATTAAGATTCTACAATATAACAATGTCATTTATTTTTTAATAAAATATCCTATTCCTAAGTTTAGATGTAAGAAACTTAATATTTTGCCAGTAGCCCACGGCCACGAAATCCTGCACCTACAGGAGTCCATCTTAGCTACGTGCTACAACCGCACACTCGCGGTAAAGAACTGCAGCGACACCGTACCAACGTTTTGTTTAGCATCTTCACTCATGTCATGCGCTCTACAACTAGTGACACGCAATACCGCCAACTGCACAACATTTAACAACCTCCCACCTATTGCGCAGGTCAGCGACGGTTTGGTTGTCATCAACGACCAACTGGCGGACATAGAAGAAAATTATGAAGCTCCTATCACAGTCAACGGTACCTACCTGGTTGTCTTCAAAGATCGTGTGAGAATTAGTGGTACGACATTTTACAATGAAAACGCAACGACGCCTTTGAAACCGGAAATACCATGGGCCGCCACAATCAACCTTACGGAGCACACAGAGATACTTACCGCACCTTACCTTCACCATGTAAACCAAAAGAATCTGCAGCACATCAAACATCTGCAGAAACGTGTAGAGAAAGTTCATGTCGCAAGTCTAACGACCATCGGGGTAATATTCATTGTGGGTCTGGTCGCCTATGCAGTCCGACGCATGATCGCTTACAGGAGGAAGCTTTACATAACCAAATCGGTCGAAGTAGCAATCAAAAACGCCGCTACGAGGCCCGTGGACGTCCCTGTCTTAGAAGGGGAGGAGTTATCGTAAATAAGTTCTCACGATAACATTTTCGTCAACAACAACATCTTGTTGACGCAACCCCATTCGGGGTGGTTGCACCTAACGTTCCACACGCGCAACCATGTCAGCAGAATTGCGCTCACACGGTTTGGCTGCACCGAATATTCTACACGCGCGGCCATGTCAGCAGAATTGCGTTCGCACGGACTGGCTGCACCGAATACTCTACACGCACAGCCATGTCAGCAGAATTGCGTCCGCACGGTAGAACGCTAGCAGAACAGCAGCAGCGCAGCGCGAAGCCGTGGGCTAGGTGTAAGCTAGGGCACGATTGTAAGTTCAGTTTGAAAAACTCATTAAAGACAACAGCTAGTGCGCTGTAGAAAACAATCGAATAAAGTTAAATCGTTTTATTTATACGAGGAAAATTTCATGAGGAGTATTTTAATTTTTACACCACTACCTCTTCTACGAAAGGCTCGTTTTGTGGAAAGTCTAAATAAAATGGCATTTGGGAGGACGCTAGGAGGTAACAGTTTTCTAGAAAAATTTGCATTATAAAATTTTACATTTCAGAAAATAAAAAGCAAATATATGCGCCCTTGAAATATGAAAAAACTATTTTATGCATTTAGTTTACGAAAGAGCAGAGCTTTTAAACCCATTGAACAGATACTCGTAGTAGCAGCAGGGAAAGGCAAATATTTTATTGACTGCCTTGAGTATTTTTTATCAACTGCAGAGAGTATTGGATATTTAAAATAAAAACTTGTAAACTTGTGGGCTTCGTTCAATTATTGTAAGCATTATATTACTGCAACTTCTAATGTTGCCAAAATTATTGCACCTTTAACGAACAATGCAGCAGAATATTTGTCGTGCGTCGCAATTTTTACTCCTATTTATTAACTATTTCTATTTACATACACTTATGTTCAATTTAAAAGCAGCGGAGTTTTTTTTTCTAACAAAAGTCATATAAACCAAAATTAATAATTTAACGAGTTTTAAACAAAATTTTTAACTATTTTTTCAGAAGTTTTAGAAAAATCTCTAGTATGCATATATGTAAGGCATTGAATTTTGGGACAATAAATTGCAAGTTTAGTCAGCTAAACATGGCCTAAAAATTTTATCAAGCACTTTAGTATCCACCGTTTGTAAAGTTGCGGTGATAGGTCGGTCGTGGCGTATGAGTGACACAGTAATCTTAATAGAACAAAATGCAGTTTTTATGTAAACTGGGCAAAGGATTTGTTTAACAAATTATAAGTAAATGTTTGCAGCGGAAGTGTAAAAGAAAAACGGAAAGTAAAATTGAACGAAGAATTTAGTTATCAGCAAAAGTTGTTGTTAACAAAACCGTAAAAAATAGCAACCTGAAATACCGCTTTGAGAATCTCAATTCATTATAGCATTTCTTTTGCACACCCATCATTGAACAAACCTAATAAGTGTAACTCAATGAGATTTAATATGACAGTACATTGTTAATATGGTAAATAAGCGTACGCAGACAACTGGAAAATGTGCTCCTACCATATAACTCCAACTGTACAGATATCTTAGATGATGAATCGATGAAATTTTATCGAGACGAACTTACTTTCGTTTCATAGATCGATATATACTTTTGGAAACAAAAATAAATGTGATTAAACATATTTTCCTTATTATAAAAAAAACGTTTTTTGTGTGGATACTGGGGGTTTTTGGCGCTCGCAATCAGTTTGTATTGCTTCACAGAGGAACTGCATTCACGAAATTTGAGGAAAGCGAAGTATGAAGAAGAGTAATATGTATATTCACAACTTAACTTTTCATACTGCAGCAGTTTAGTTAATTTATTAATTAAATTGAGTGTACCACATTGATAATAATTTATAAGTAAAGGTTTCGTTAACAAATTTCTTTTGTCCGCCATATTTAAATATTTGATTAAACTTTATAACATATTTCTAATAAAAACCTCTGAAATCGTATACCCCTACAAAGATATTTTTAAAATGAAATTTTGATTTAATAGTGTTTAACATTTAAAAAAAGGTCACAACAGCTCTGTTTAAAAATACCATTTAAATTATTGTATGTAAGAAACTATTTTTGTACATTTTTTTCCAAATCCGTTCAACGGTTTCGAAAATAAAAGGTAGCAAAAATATCGTACATATGTACACATATACAGTGGAGGTCATATTTGCAACCAAATTCAAAATTACCGTTTGCAACTTATAATAATTAATATATTTTTAAGTATTTTCAATTAAAATTCAGTTCATTAAATAGCATGTACCATATAAAATCAAGTTAAAAACTTTGTAGAAAACTAAAAGATTTAAACAAATTTGTATATAGATTTTGAACTTTTTTCTCAGAGGTGTATAATATTGTGAAAGTTTCACGTGGCTAAGGGTTTCCGCTGATTTATGAGCACCGTTGATTCAATTCCATCGTCACATCATATCACATCAACACATTACATCTCAATACATCACAGCACATCAACACATCACATCAGCACATCACATTGTCACATCGCAGCACATAAAGACAACTTATCACATCAACACTTTATATCACGTCACTTTATCAGATCACATCACATCAACACGTCACATCAAATCATGTTATACAACTTTATACCACATCACTATATCATATCACATTACAAAAACACTTCATATCACATCACATAACAACACAACTAAACGCAATATAACATGACAAAACATAGCATACCAAACATTGCATAACATAACTAAGAACCATCGTTTGTACAAGCAAACTAAATAGTATTAGAATTTAATTGTGCACTTTTGTTCTGCAAACAAATATTATGCGTTTTCGTCTCTTCATTCGATCGTCAAACGTAAGCTTACAAACATTATTGTTTTTGACTCGTCATTAGTTTCATTATTGGTGTATATTTTTAATAAGCTACGACTTAAAGAGCAAGAATAAAAAATAGAGAATTTACGCAGAAATTCCGAAAGAAATAGTTAATGAATATTGAAAATTAATAATTAACTACTGGACTATGCGTTTATGTTTATGTATAAATTGCTTTCTGAATGATCATTTTACAAATAACTCATCAGGTTAAACATGTCGGCCGCTAAGGTCCTAACAAAACATTGCTTAAAAATCTGTACGGCAGATATATGTTACAATTTTAATAGCCGATGTTCAAGGTTTATGATAACTTTTAGATGATAATTAAACTTTTTTTTTTAATTGCAACGTAGAAAATAAATTCAAGAAAGTAATGGCTGAAAATCAGATAACATATTCCTTTGACATTCGATTAATACTCTGAAAGAAAAACATCATTACACTAACGAAGCTCGCACCTCGAGCTTGTCAATTTCACATGTACAGCCTGTCGGAAAATTAGTAAGAGAAGACTTGCGTTGCTATTGAAACCGTAAATTTCTGATTTTAAATTGCAGATATTTAAATGGAGAAAGTTTGATGTCTCCAAAATTTTGTCTTAGAAACTATATTTTTTCACACATACATACATATACATACATATACATACATATATCACCTGAGTATGTGCTAATTTGATCATATTAGAATTAAAAGACATTTTGCATTAACAGATTATTTTCATAGAAACATATTAGATTCTTTAAATTTTTAATTTCCATACGTATGTACATATATATAATAACATACATACATGGACAATATGTATACAAATGAACAGTTTTTTTTTTCAATTTTGATGTATGCATAAAAATATATGTACAATACGGAAATCTAATCCAAAATATTAACATTTTTATTCCTTCCCTTTGCCTTTAGCCCCTTTTTACTACATTTAAAATGCATACCACAATTAAGACAGTCTGTCAATTGGTGAATTCGAACTGACATCACCTGTATATAATTCCAAGGCATATTCCACCATATCAAGGCATATTGAGCAGTTAGTCTCATTTGAATAAAATCAAAATTTGTGTGTATTTTATTGTTGCTCTTGAGCTCGAAAACATCAAAACGAACTAAGGGCTAGTTTTTCAGTGCAAGTTGAACTATGTTTGTCGTTTAAACTAAGTTTAAACTCAGTATGCAGTTTTTCAGTCAACGTTGACCAGATATTAAACTAAGTTTAAAAGGCCGATCGCGCACGGTTATCTCTTTGCTGACTACTTCGTTTTGGTTGCAAGAAATTTAATTGAAAGTTTAAACTTATACTGAGCTTAACTAAACTTAGTTTAAACTGAGTTTAAATCAGCACGGAAAAACTGGCCCTAAAAGCCTACTGTGAAAGGTTTACAAATACATATGTACATATGTATGTACATATTTACTTGTATGTATGTACATATTTGATATTTTTGAATTTGATCCCTACAAAAGAGCAGATAATCAAATATGTTCTCATATCAAAATTATAAATAATTACAAAAGTGCTTAGCAGAGTAGCCATTTTTGTTCAAGGTATGGGAAAAAACAGAGTAGTTTCCCCTTGTTGGTGTGATTTTATATCTCTTTCCTACCTTAAAAAATTTCATATAGGTGAAGAATATATCTAATTTGTTCTAACAGATAAGGCAACTAATCATTTTTATGCTTATAATGTAATTAGCGCTGGCAACCAAACTACTCATTGTTGTTATCACAAACTCATCAGCACTAATAATCAAACTATTCAATAATTCAATTAATTATTGGTTAAGAATAAACGACGGCTTTTCTTTGCAGTATTGACGCTGGAACATCCCCAATGTTCATCCAAAAAAAAATTTTCATGCCTAAGCATAATAAAAAATTTTAAATAATTTTTTGAAATAAAATTTTTGCTGAAATGCCGATTATTCATAGCCTACTTTGATAAAAATTTGTCTGATATTTTTATACCCGAGCGTACATGTACACAAGGGTATATTAACTTTGTTCACATAACGGTTGTTTGTTACAGCATAAAATAATCGAGATATATATAGACATATACATATATATATGTATATACTAAAATGATCAGAATGAAAAGAGAACTCGATTTAGCCCTGACTGTCTGTCCGTCCGTCCGTGCGTCCGTCTGTCCGCGGTTACAATAACTTGAGTAAAAATTCAAATATCTCAATGGAATTTGGTACATAGATTGCTCTTCGGACAGGGTAGGTTGGTATTGAAAATGGTCAAGATCGGTCAATAACCACGCCCACCTCTCATATAACGGAAGTTTTGGAAGTGAAATTTGGTATTTGGATCGATTTTGAACTAAGAAATTAGTATTATGTATCGTCACAAAATTTGGTTGACATATTTTCCTCAATATCGCTGTTATCATCGTTAAAAATTTTTGAAATCGGACCGATAACCTCGCCCACCTCCCATATAACGAAAATTTTGAAAAATGCAAAATTGTCGCTTTTTCTTTATCTATTGAAGCATATTAATTAAAATTTGATATTTAGAGAGATATTTAATTAAGAAACTTGATTTTTATGAAATCTTGAAAAATGGGCGTTACCACGCCCACTTATAAAGAAACGTATGTAGGTATCTCAATAGCGATGTAAGTTATCGCCACAAAATTTGGTGAACATATTGTCCTTGATACCATTAGCATCACCGTCAATAATTTATGAAATCGGACCATAACCACGCCCAACTTCCATAGAACGGAAATTGCTGAAACGCAAAAAAACTTTGTTTTTCAGTATTTATTGGAAAACCACGCCCAACTTCCATAGAACGAAAATTGCTAAAACGCAAAAAAACTTTGTTTTTCAGTATTTATTGGACGACATTTTGTAAAGTTTAATACTAGCTGCGATTTGAAACAAAGAAGCGGGAATTTTATGAAATCATGGTCACCGACCATACAAAAATATATCGCGATGGTATATAAAAAACGGTTTCGCCCGAATTTAGCTTTTCTTACTTGTTCTATCTTTCTCCTTCTAATACATACGATTATTATTGGAGTACGGCATTGCTGCTCTAACATATGGAAATTTTTCGAGAGTTCGAAAACAAAATTTGTAAATGTGTGGGGGAAATGGGTAAAAGTTGTGAATGCTCGTGTAAATTTTTTGAACTTCAGGGGAAACTGCTTAGGCTTGGCTTGCAGGGATTTGTTTTTTTTATGCACGTACATACATATATTACTAGGGTGGTTTGATAAGTTAGTGAATTTTTGAATTTAACGCGCAGAAACTTTAAAAACATCATTGATGCCCTTAACTGTCATCTATTAATAGACTACTGTCAAATTTTGAACAGGCTAAGTCATTGGGTCCGTTAGTCTAAAAGTGCAGAAAGAATTATTCGCCAACGAAATTTCTGTGATAATAAAAAAAATTATATTGGATATCCAAAGAATGAAAGTGCGTGAGGTGGCTGTGGGCTGTAAGTGCCTGAACTGAGTGGTTACATCACATTTTTCACAAATATTTTTGTATATGAAAAAGCTATCCGCGCGATTGGTGCCGCAATTGCTCACACTCGAATATATGCGCGCGTGCACACGTGTTGTCACAATGGCAAAAATTTATAAATTGGGCTACGGACTGCTGCCCAATCCAGCACATTATTCAGATTAAGCCCCACGCGACTAAAATCTATTTCAAAACCAGAAGAAATAGCTGAATTGTTAGCGGTTTGGGTCAAATAAAGAAGTCGTCATAGAAACGAACGCCTATTTTGAGAGCCTTGAAAATAGCTCCTATTTGGAAGTTAAATGGAGATT
Organism: Philophylla caesio; assembly: GCA_963971545.1. NCBI lineage: Eukaryota > Metazoa > Arthropoda > Insecta > Diptera > Tephritidae > Philophylla > Philophylla caesio. Next base: position 92,421,705 of record OZ020606.1, on the reverse strand, counting down.
TTGTTGCAAAATAGAACAAAATGTATTTTATTCAATAAGTCACTGACTTATCAAACCACCCTCGTAACAATAGTACAAATAATTTTGTGAACAATTTTTGATTTCTTCGAGCACAAGGAAAATATAAAAAAATTAAATCAAATGTTTATTCGATACTACCTGTTTAAATGTACCTATGTATTTTAGCGTATAAGTAGAAGAAAATAAATAAACAATATCATCAAAATGTCAATTTTACATACATACATATGTATGTACATGTACATATATAAATACATTTAAAAAATATTAAAACGTGAATAAATTTGTTATAAAATACATAGTTCAATGTACCTTCTTCTATAAACGGACGAGGCCGATGAAAGTGTGCCGTGGTATTGTTTGTGTTCGTTGCATTGACAACATTTCGAACAACCGTTGCCCATTTCTTTTATTTATAAATAAACACAATTGCAGTCAAATCAAACTTCCTTCTTCTTTTGTGATATTCGCTGTTGTTGTTGTTTTAAGCAAATAAATAATTACTCTTCGCATAGAATTTTCACGTTTCCTCCGCTTGTAAACTTATTTAAAACGAATTAAAATTAAATTTTCCGCAGAACAGATGCGAATGATATTTAAATATTGTTGGCGTGGGATGAATTGTCGCAACAACGAGCAAATACTCACATAAATCACTTTTTTATTACAGACACACTTCAAAGTGTGTTATAGCATATAGGAATTTTTTTGTTTATTATCGTTGTGCTTATATTTTCGATTATAAGTTAATTGATATTTGTTGAAAGACTTAAAAGAATATTAATATCTTGAAATAAATTATGATTCACTTAAAAAATTAAAATTGTGTTACTCGGCAATTTTTGGCTATTTGTTTGATTTTTTCAGTTATTATTATTTTATTTTTTACAATTAAAATTCCGCTTTTAGCCGACAGCACAAACCAGCCAACAACAAATCATATGCACATATATTTGAAATATATCCGAATAAGACATTCGCAATTCAAAAAAGTCACTCAATATAAACAATCATTTCTGCTCGTTAATTAAATTTTCAGCGGAAGACTTTTTCATTACATAGTTAAACACTTGTTTTAGCAGTAAGGTTTTTATTTTTGTCGCAATTCGTTTTTTTTTATAACATTATTTTTCTGTGTCTTATTCAAAAAACAAAAAAAAACAAAGCAACAAAATCAACTCAATACAACCACCGTTTCGGCATCGACAGCATTGACAGACAAATATTTTTTTTTTTCTATTTTATGGCGGTCGCGATGTGCCCTTCACGCCACTTGTGCTACTTACACAATTCAACAAAATTTTTTAAATTTCTTGAGAGAAAAAACAAAAGAGAAAAAGTTAAATACATACAAAGAAAACTTTTCAAAACTATAGCGCACACACACACCCACTTATTGCCAAATTGCCGCAGTTTATTTTTGTTTTTTCTAATTTCTAATATAGCTTTTTTAGCAGTTTTATTCATTTATTTATTACAAGTTGCTAGTTAAAACAATATAGCTCAGTGTTCGGCCGAACTTCTCCTACCATTTGTGGTGTGCGTCTTTATATTCTACCACAAGTGGAGAGACCTACATTTTTTGGGCCGACTCCGAACGGCAGTTGTATTTTATGAGAAGCTTTTTCATGGCAGAAATACCATCGGAGGTTGCCCATTGGTGACCGCTATTAGCAAAGAACTTTTTCTATGATTAAGATTCTATTCGCCCCGGCTGAGAGTCGAACTTCGAACTCAGCGGCATATCGAGTTATAGCATGCACCGCTACTCACTAGACCACAGCGATCACTGCTAGTTAAAATATACGGTTAATTAAATACCTACGGACTTGAACTATTTATACCTTTCATGGAAATGGTAGTTATGTATATTAATATTGGTCCGATGTTTGTAAGTACCGGAACGATAATAGTTAGACCCACCAAAAAGTACACCGATATGATCAGGGTGACGAGCTGAGTCGATTTAGCCTGTCCGTCTGTCTGTCTGTCTGTTCCTCTGTCCATCTGTCCCTCTGTTTGAGCGCAAACTAGTCCCTCAGTTTTTGAGCTATTTGCATTTTTATAATTTATTAGACATTTGTCGGAACCGGCCAGATCGGATGTCTACATATAACGTACAGTGAATGTCACTAAAGATCGTAAAGCATAGACTAGGATTATATTTCTAAACTCTTTCTTTCTTTATAACAATTATGAAAATTATTAGCAACTTTTATGTTACGCCGAAATGATGATTATAAAATACGATAACAATCATTCCATAAATATTTACTTTTTTGTGAAAAATTTACAACATTGCAAAAAGCACGCTTAAGTAGGCGTCACTGAAAATCGTACAGCAGCTTGGAGAAACCCCAATACAGAAATGGATCCCAAAAATTTACGTCCGACAGTGAAACACGGAGGAGGATCATTTATGGTATGGGGGCATTTCTCTAGATTATTGTAAAAAATTGCTGATTCCATGCCTAATGATTGCAAGCTGCAGATACCAACAAAGGAATTCCAAAAAAATATTGGAATTAAAAAATTTAAAGCCAAATGCATTCCTGTATTTTTTTTTAATGATTTTTTGAATGATATATACAACTGTACACTTAAAAACTCTAAACTTTTGTTGTTAAAGCTCAAAATTCAGATGGGGTCACTTCTTATTGTTAATGGAAAGGTTGTGTTTGTGTGTATCCATGTGTATTCGTGTGTATTTAAGAATTAAATTTCGTCGTATAGATTTAGAAACTTTATAATTATTTGGGTGTTATCTTTGTTAGTATATTTTAAAATTCTAGTGTCAATTTGTTCGAAAAGTAGTACCGCCTTTTTTGTTGAAAGGTTGAGCATACATTGAGTACATGATCGATGTCAATTTATTGAGTGTGACAGAACTTACGAGTACCGCTGACAGAGTTTTATTAAAGAAGTGTTCGGGTGTAATTTTGTTGTGTCCTATACGGATACTTGTTATCAATATTTCGGCTTTTTTGGAAAGATTGGTATTTTGAATGTGCTTAAAAATATTGCTGGTATTAGATCTATTTGTTTTTGTTTTTGCAAGTTTTAAGTTTTTCGTATCCGCACTAGAAGCAGTTAATACCCAAGGTAATTCCGATTTAACTCGTTAATCACGTCCATCCACGCTGCCATCTGTCTAGACTATAGTAACCAGTGTGCAAGACTTATTTTTTTGACCGAATCTTACCCTGGCAGTAAGTTCATAGTTACATAGATATTAAAAAAAAAGACACGCAGCTATTATGAGAGATGTTGAGCCGCAGAATTTTCGAACATCCGTCGTTTTATACTTTACGTAACAATTTTTCTTTTAGCAGTTTATTGCATATTTCTTAATTGGTTGATCTAAATTATTTTCTAATAAATTTACCCTTAAAAAAATAAATAATTTTAGCTTTTATAATTGGACATTAGGTGTGCATGTCACCGACAAGTATAAACTTTTTTTTTAACTTAAATTAATAAAATTATGAAAATAATTTACAATACAAAATAAAAATTATTTGACTATTTTTTAATAATTAACTCAAAATTTTTATTAAAATTTCAGAAGATAATTAGCTTTAATATATTAAAAATTTGCGTGTGCTATAACAAACAAGTTCCCTAACATGAAAATTCTAAATCTGAATTATATCGTTCACAACTATTGGCTTTTATTATAACGAAGTGGATATTAATTCGATGTACTTGATTTAAGAGAACTGTAAATGTAAAGTTTATTTGTTTTCACTCTAGCAAGAACTAATAATTTTATATTAAATACAAGTACTAAACTTCCAAATGCTATCTGTTTTAATTTAGCGCTTATAAACAGTGATTTGTGCAAGCAATGTAAATATTTAAACATTCTTTCTCATAAATATTTATTACCAACATCTTGATTCCGAAAAATGTTTTAACAAGTGAGTTGTTTATTTGGAAATTTAAATATACATATGTACATATACATATGTCTGAACACATATTATGTGCTTATTTTTTCAATCTTTCTATTTGATTTGAAAGCAATAATAACTATTAAAATTAGTGCACGCACAGCCAGATAATTATCTGTTGTGTTTTTATTTAAAGGGCCAACGTGAGCCTTGCGGGAGAGATATCGTGAGTTGAAGAAGGAATCGAGACGCATTTCTCGAGAGAAGAAGAGAAATGCCGAAATGCGTGAGTGCGAAGAGCTTGAAATGCTGGCCGACAGGAAGAGTGCCCGAAAATTCTTTCAGAAGGTGCGACGGCTAACAGAACGTTTTAAGACAGGGGCGAATTCCTGTAAGAACGACAACGGCGACCTGGTGACTGTCGTTCAGAATATATTTAGTTTATGGAGGGAGCCCTTCTCCACACCACTTAGTGGTAGTGGCAAAGACCACCTTGGAGGAGATGATGATCCCGAAACCCCAATCAATGACGACGGAATTCATGTTCCGTTACCCGACTGCGACGAAATCCGTATAGCAATAGCACGGCTAAAGAACAAGAAAGCGCCCGGAGCTGATGGGCTGCCAACTGAGTTATTCAAATACGGTGGAAAAGAGTTGGTAAAACGCAAGCACAATCTTATCTGCAGAGTATGGTCGGACGAATGCATGCCTACTGATTGGAATCTAAGTGTGCTTTGCCCAATCCACAAGAATGGTTTTACTGCAATTCGCGCCAACTATCACGGTATCAGTCCTCTTAACATCGCATATAAGGTTCTGTCGAGCGTATTGTGTGAGAGACTAAAGCCAACCGTCAATGAACTGATAGAAACTTATAAGTGTGGCTTTAGAACTCGTAAATCTACTATCGACTAGATATTCACAGTGCACTAGATCTTGGAAAACACCCAAGAAAGAAGAATTGACAGGCACCACCTTTTTGTCGACTTCAAAGCCGCTTTCGGCAGCACAACAATAAGTTCCTTTATGCCGCAATGTCTGAATTTGGTATATCATCGACCTTAACAACCGCGCAGTAAGTTCTGCCTACTCCAAACTGAATAGAGAAGCAAAGCGAATGGGTCTGGAGGGGAACGAGGGCAAGACGAAGTATCTCCTATCATCAAATAGACAGTCGGCACATTCACGACTGAGATCAAACATCACTGTCGACAGTTATAACTTTTGAAAAGTACTTAGGAACCAGCATTGACATCAATAATAATGTCAGCCTCGAAATCCAAAGGAGGATCACTCTTGCTAACAAGTACTTCTTCGGACTGAGTATGCAACTGAGCAGTAAAATCCTCTCTCGACGGACAAAAATCAAATCTATAAGTATCTCCTTATGCCCGTCCTAATGTATGGCGCTGAAGCATGGACGATAAAAATATCTGATGAGAAGGCTCTAGGAGTGTTCGAGGGAAAGATTCTCCGAAAGATTTACGCCTTTGCGATGGCGAATACCGTAGAAGATGGAACGATGAGTTGTACGAGCTTTATAACGACATACATATATGTATATGGTGCAGCGAATTAAGATCCAGCGGCTCCGCTGGCTTGGTCATGTCGTTCGAATGGATGAAAGCGCTCCAGCTCTGAAAGTATTTGACGCAGTAGCTGCCGGTGGTAGCATAGGAAAAGGGATGCCTCCTCTGAGTTGGAAAACCAGGCGGTAAGGGACTTGAGTACGCTTGGTATTTCCAACTGGCGCCAGTTAGCGAAAGAGAGAAATAATTGGCGTGCTATGCTAAGCTCGCCCAAAATGACCTAGGCGGTTATCGACCCAATGAAAGAAGAAGTTTATATTTAAAACGAGTTACGTTAATGTAAAATATAATTTAAAAATTAAAAATAAATTGACTCACATAGGTGTAGACTCTGCGCATACATTTAAATTTGAAACTTCTTGACTATTTTTAATTCAGATGACAGAAGAAGGGGGTGCACCCATGTCCCTGCCACCGTGCGATCGACATTAAGAGCGACTAGATATATTTGAACAATTTATCGCAAATTATACGATAAAGTACTGTCTGAACTTTCCATCGCATGAAAGAAAAGCTTGAACTCTAGTATGGTCTGCTTCTGAAAATGTGTGGTTATAGTCGGCTCATCGAACGATGGACGGAAACTCCGAAATGCTTTCGCTCTTACTCCATATACGCTCCCGAAAGGCTCTCTCTCCACTCCATCTGCCCATCGCTTTGTTTTTTGCTCGGTTACGACAAAAACAAGAGAAACTTCTTGAGTTTGAGTGGGCCGGAGTACCTCAAAAAGAAGCGGAAATTTGTTGCACTCCTGTCAAACTACAATTGCTTCAAATTTCAACTCTTATTAAATCTTATGATCACATGTTCTAAAATTTTTAGCGCAACTATGTAGGTTAAAAAAACGAATGGAAAATATAACAAAGCGAAATTCCCAAAAGATACAAACCAAATGTCAACCTGTCAAATGAAATGGCAGACCAAAAAGAAAAACAAAGTGAAATGTGAATAATAATTGCCCATCTATTTTCGTTTGAAAGTCTCATGTGGGCTATTGCAACTCTCAGACGCCACTGTCAATGCCGACAAAATTAATTTGCATACATACATACATAAATATTAAATTTGTTTTCTAATAGTTTATAATAAATTCATACGCCAACACTCTGCCTGTTTTCTTCATGCAAACGCATATTTTTACTTACTTATTTATTTATTTATTTGTTCCTTCAACTTAGCTTTTATCTCATTTATTTACATAAATTTTTTTAATATAGTTTATGTATTCCTGTGTATAGTAAATTGGTTATTGTTTCGTTCTTTTGGGAAATGTATTTAATTTTGTTTTAAATAAACGAAATAGAAAAGTTGTTGCTGCCACTGGCAACGAAAGAACTAACGTTTTTTCATCATCGACGCATCGACCAAGAAGCATTAAAGACAGTTATCGGCAAAGCAAAAAAAAACACCAAAAACCATTGTTGCGCCCATATATGTAATACTTATACATATGTATATTGGCAGTATCGACAAGTGCAGTCAGCAAACATTACAGGACAGATATATAAAAAATGTATAGAAAAACCAAGTAATCGGATGAAAAATGTCATCTGAATTCAAAAAAATTTCCAGTGGTGTAGCCAAAAATTAGTTCTCGAACTAAACATTTTTTTATCGTTTCAAAATATTTTTCGTTAATTTTTAATTTTTTAAATTTAAGTTCATAAGTATGACAAAACCCATATACTTTTAAATTTAAAAATTTTAGATATTCATAAAAAAAAATTAACAAACAAATTCCAATTGAACGACATTGCGCATATTGTAAAATAATCACTTCCGTTTTGAGTTGAGCTAACATAATGTTTTTTCTCTTTAGTTGAACAGTCTATGATTAAACTTTTACTCACTGAAAATGAAAATTTATGAATATACATATGAAATAAACATTCACATATGTATACAAAATTTGTTTTTCAATACAAATCAAATCTTTTTTGTTTGATTTTCAAGGAGCTACAAAGTAAAATTTTAATACTTCATCAACACACTTTAGTTTGTATAAGCTCCCCAGAGTAAAAGAATACTCTTGAAGATTATTTCTAGGTGCTCCTGCATGTATGTCAAACTTGATTACTCGTACATATATTGTTTGTCACAAATATTCACAGATACTAAGCCATGTAAAACCTGCGCATGCGCACAACGTACATTTGTACTGAAACTACATATCTCTTTTGATTAATGAATTTTTACACATTGCGCAGAAAGGTTACTGCCAATATATATGTAAGTATTATACATGATTAAATTATTAAAGGTTTGGTAACTAAGCAGCTAGCTCCCTCACTTTTTGTCAAACGGCTCCCTTAGCGTGTAAGAACTAAATTCTTGAGTAATGAAGTTTGATTTATTGTTTTTTAATATATAAAGATTATGGTTTTCTTACAACTCCATTAACTCCATAAAGTCAGTTACTATTTGTCGGAATAAAATGTATGTTCCTTTCAACGTCCTGGGGTTCATCACAATATCAAGAATAACCCTGATACCGATGGTAAATAAATAAAAGGAATAAACCGAATAAATAACTTATATTTGCTTTATACCATAAAATCGTTTAGTTCATGGGACAAATATGTAGATTGAAAATGTATTCGCTAGTTAAAACTTAAAAAAAAATCTACCAAGAAGTACATATTTTTTAAAATTTTGTAAGCGTAGCTATTGTATTCCTTAATTTAAATGAAATGTCTTCGAAAATTTTAATTAAAAAAATCATTGAATCATGAGTATGATTGCGCCAAATGCAATTACATTACGTACTATGTACATACGTGCTAGTAAACAAAAAATTTTACAAAATTTCAATTTCTATTCACTATCTTCTCCTTTTGAGTTCCAAAAACATCTACTAAACGATATGCGAGTAGAAGAGTTTTCGAAGATAGATTGAACTATGCGGTCGGCGCGCAGTCTCTTGCAATTACGAACGTGCATTGCGTCGACGTTGGTGGCAGCTCGTCACTGCTAGCTGGCAGCTATAAATTCGAATTTACACAGGATTGCAAGAGTCTATATTTAGTGCAAATGGGAAAATAGCGATTGATATTTGGGGCAAGAGTCGCAAAGGAAAGAAGCAGAAAATGGGGCAATTTTGTTGAGATCACCAGAGAGCAGAAATAGAACAATTTGTGTGTGCTTGTTTGTATACCATATGGTATGCCATTTACCAAATTTAATATGTAAAAATATGAGTCTTTAATTTTTTTCGAGTTCTATTTGCAGTGGTGTAGTTTTAAGAAAGCCAAGAGGCGACGAAGTAATAAAAAGAAGTCAGTTCTTATTTTAGTTTTTAAGCGGTTGTACTCGAATTCAATTGTTTTTGTATTTTAAATCTTGTATAAAAACCTATAGAACAAAAATTTCTTATTATCGGTACTCATGATTCAATTATTATTCAATTATTATTGAATCATGATCTGTACTTACAGGAAAAAACCATATTATTGATAATTATTATAAAGAATCGTTATTTAAGATATAAGTTATGTTACGTTAAGTTCTGTTATATTTTGTAATGTTGTGTTATTTTTTGTTATGTTATCTGATGTGAACTGACGTGGCGGTAAAGGGTTTTCTAAACTCATATGATGCGATTTTTTGTAATGATGCGACGTTATATGTTGTGTTAATACGAGATGTTCATATGACGTGGGTTGTTGATGTGCTGCGATGTGACGTCATGATTTGATATGATGATATTTAGGACTTCCATAACTCGTTATTATTGTACACATTTTGGCCACGATGTAGCGAACTAAAGATGATGCCGATCAAGATATCACTACTTTGGTTTAACTGAATTCGATGGAATCAGATGTTGGCGTGACTTCATTTAAGATTGTATACAAACTGTTTTCTAGCAACGAATTTATAAGTTTCAAATACTTAAAATTATAATTCCAAACTTCTAATGCCTAACTATCTAACTCCCAGATAAGTGAAGTTTTCAGTACTTAGTCAAGCAACGACTTTTGTCAGAGGCGAATGAGCAGAGCGCTTTGTTTATTTTTATTTAAGGACTTGCAAAGAAGATAATGTTTCATCTTTTTTATTGCAACCAATTTATTATTTTTTAATGTTAAATACTTTCAAAATTTGTTGTGTAAATTTTGTTGAAAAAGTAGTTGTTGAATATAAAAATTTCTAAAATAAATTTCAAATAAAAAAATTCAAAAATTTATTATTTGTTAACATAAAAACAATTTTAGTAAAAGTTTTAGTGTTACTAGCAGCTTTTTAAAAAACAATGTAAAAGATAATTTGTATGTCATTGGTCAAAAAAATTGGACAAAAATATATATTTTATGGAGCTGAAAATTTACTTATTGTTTTCAATAATAAATCTATTTTCAAAATTATTGAAAAAACAATTTATTTCAAGTATAATTAGAAATGTAAAAGTTTTTTTCATTATTGGCCGCTAGGAACTCGAATAATATTTTTAATAATTTTGCGCTTAATCCTCAGTGTTTGGCCGGTATTATTCTACTGAACTAATTTAATTTAAATTTAAATCTGCGCAAATTATATATATTTGCGTAAAGGAATGTTGGATGATCAATCAATCCACAAAGTACTTGTCTAAAAATTCAAAACTGTTTTTCAATTCTCGATTTTTTTTAACTAGAAAACTACTGCAACTCGCTGATTTCTGAGTTGAGCCTCTTTCGTTTTGCCCATCGGAAGTTTTCTCACAAAGCAACTGTTTGTCTTAAATTTTTTTTAATTTAGGAAAAAAAAATGTGTCACTGTGGAAATTCTAATTTGAGTAAGTGATTTTCGGGTTTTATTATTTAACTTATTTTGGCGCATTTTTTAACAACTCTTTTAAAAATGTTAAGTTTTAGCGTACTGTTAAGTTTTTAATTTTCAATACAGATTGAAACTAAAAAGCAAATTTTTTTTAATTTAGGAAAAAAAAATGTGTCACTGTGGAAATTCTAATTTGAGTAAGTGATTTTCGGGTTTTATTATTTAACTTATTTTGGCGCATTTTTTAACAACTCTTTTAAAAATGTTAAGTTTTAGCGTACTGTTAAGTTTTTAATTTTCAATACAGATTGAAACTAAAAAACCCCATTTTTCGTTTTACTTTTCGGTTTTAGTTTAATTTTTAACCACTTTATTCAAGAAAAATGATTGATATTTAAAAACTATTGTATTAATGCAGCTTTTTCGGCCTTAAATTTCTTTTTTAATTTCAGTCGCGCTTTTTTCTCTTAATAAATTTCGATATGCCAATTTTATTTTATTTGTTTAATTTTTAGAAATAAATATTTAACAAAACTGGATGAACAGCCTTCTGTTTACGTAATTTAATTATTTACTTTTTACTCCGAATTTCATTAAATTTTCTTTTGTTTTATTATTATTTAAATTATTGCTATACTTCTTTTACCACAGTTCCTTCCTTTGTTTTAAATTTCAATTAGCATCTACTATAATGATTTTTTTACTATTTTTACTTTTTATAATTATTTTAATTATTTCAATATTTCATTTTGACATCTTTTTAAAAAAAAATTTTAATTTTTTATTTGTTTTGCACACACGTTATATTTATTTTTTTCTATTCCATCAACGCCTTTCTTAAAAAAAATACTTGCTTTATAACAATACGAAGAAATATTTTAAACGGTTTATTTAATAAGGCTTTAGAATATGCTAATTTTTTGTTTCACGAAAAAGTATCCTTCCTTTGCTTCTATAAAAATTCATTTTATATCTACTCAATTTATTGTTTATTTATTTTTGTTTCACTATTTTCGTAATGTCTAGCAATAAAAATTGCAGTCAAGGCACAGGTTTAGAACCATTCCGTTAGCACTGTGTCAAAAAAAAAACATTTTTATAAAATTTCAGTCCTCTATCATAATTTTTCAGTTAGCGCTTAATATAAAAAAATTCACTCCTTTTCATAAGCAATAACTTTGTTTATTAAATTTGTCTAATTTATTTGAAAACAAGTAAACAAAGGCTGTCTTCGGCTATGCCGAAGGCTTCATACCTTTCATGAATAAAATAATTGTATGAGATCCACATGTAATATTTATTCGGAATTAGTGATTTTGACTGCTATAACAGACCCAATAATAATTAATATTTGTGCAAAATTTCAAGTCGTTAGTTGAGTAAATGAAGTAACTAGTTATGGCTCAAAATGCAATTTCTGAACTATCGATTGTATGGCAGCTATATGTTATTTTAATCAGATTTTCACTGCTAAAATTGTTTTCATAATAGCTTTTATTTGTGCAAAATTTCAGGACCTTAGCTGTTTAAATGAAGGGGTTTTCGTGCTTATTGCAATATCTGAACAATCGGTTGTATGGGAGCTGTATATTATATTTCTTTGATCTACATATATGATTTGCACTGCTTATAAAGAGCTAAGAATAGCGGAAAATTGCAAAATTTTAAGCTACTTGCTGCTTTAATGAAGAAGTTATAGAGCAATATATAATATTTGAACAATCAGCTCCCATAAACGTTATAGCCGTCCCATCTGGGAGATTGCGACAAATGATTAATACATTATAAAAAGGCACCTGACTAACAAGTTACATCCATCGACTCAGCTCATCAGTATACTTTTTGATATGTCTAACTTTTCTCCTTCTGGTACTTACAAACATCGGACCAAACTTAGTACGAGTATACCATTTCCATGAATGGTATAAAAACATTTGGAAAAAAACTCAACGATTTACTTATAGTCTTGAAACTTTCAACTACCGAAGTAAAATGTATGCAACTTAAAAGAAAAATACGAATCACCTCAGTAAAAAAAAGCTTTCCAGTTATATTAGGTGACCACTACAAATCTGCATCTTATTTTGATATTTCAGTATGATTTTTGTATTTTTGAGTACTCTTTGTAAGTTTTTTTTTTATACATTTTCACACTATTTTTGTTGCACAACTAATATTTTTGTATAACACACTTTGCTCATGCGATTAACCTTGAAATTTTCAAGCTCATTTCACTTGTTTTTCACGAGCCTTAAGTTATAGAAAAATTCATTTTGAACATTTCACACGCTGTTTTTGGTATATTTATTATTCAAAACTATACATCGCAACAAAAATTTAATTTTTCATTTGTTAATCTCCATAGCATATTTTTGGCTTTCAAATATTTGTACATATTTATTTGCATGCATACTATGCGCATTATTATGTCGTGTGTTGTATATTTGCAGAACATCTCTCCATATGAGAAAAAAAAATTTTTTCTAACACTGACCACTTAGGGCAACGGCAATCCGAGCGTTTATCTCTGAACGTGACGATCGACAAAGTAGGACTGACGAGAACACCAATGAACAGGGCTTTTGCTCACGCCATCTAACCATAGCAAACTGACACCTACACTCCACCCCTCTCACACAAACACACAACACATGCGCCACAATACATAAAAGTATATTTACGAAACATTTTTGAAAACAACTTTTTAGCCAGTGTGCACCGCCATCGATCTTTGTGCTATCAGTTGTTAGAACTCTCTGAATATCGCACACTAACTCACACACACATAACATGTGTGCAATGTATGAATAATATTTGCTTGCAATTGCGATACATACACACACACAAGCCAGCTCACTGCTTTGGCCATAGCCATTAGGATGCTCTCAAGATGCGACCATCGCCGAGGAAGCGAACTGTCAAAAATTTCCCAAAATGAAAAGCTCGTTCGCCTTTACATTCACTTCTTCGTATTGGTGTCATTTCTTTTGTTCGCCGCTCATCGTTCTTCATGCTGAGCGTATCTAACCAAAGTTAAGGGCTGGAAAATGGCCAAAAATTTTAATTTCGGCAATTCAAACAACAATAAAATAACCCGTAGTCGCTGAAGATCTAAATATTCTCATGAGAGTGGCATAGAGAAGCGCTAGCAGAACAATAAAATAAATAAATTGAAATAAAAAAAACATTAATTTACTTCTTCTTTTTTCAACCCAAAAGAACTTAGCATGTAAAACTAATATGTATATGTTAATTTAATTTTGAGCGCTCGAAATTCTCTTATCTTTTACACCTTTTCTTTTTCATCTTACCATTCAAATTTTAAAGGCAACATATCAGAATCGTCGTCACAGTCGATTTTCACGAATAATGTCGCTCTTTCGTTCGGCACACAACGCACTAGCGAACTCGAATTTTCGCTAAAAGAAATTTTCGGTGGCGGCTTCATTGCTGGCACGCCTTCAATAGGAAAACCCCGGGGATCTGGAAGCACAGACAGAATATATAAAAATTAATAAAGTTGCTTACATACAAACATATGTAGTAATATAAAAATAAGTTATTCTAAAATAAACGGAATTACAACTGCATCGTAAACTAAATATTTACGATTGTGTAACAAATTTTCAAGATGAAAAAAAAATGCATTTACGCACTTATAACGATCAGGTCATTAAATAGACTTTGTAATGGCAGATGGTTAAGTTTAGTGGCTGGTTGAATATTTTTATGCGGAATATTCTTTTGGAAAGTTATAATTTTTTTTTGGTTTTAAAATTTATAATTAGATAATATTTTAGAACTGCAATGGAAAACTACTTTACTGGCTTGCAAAAGCTTCAAATCTTAGTTTATTAGATTTCGGAGGACAAACCAATTTTTCGGTCTGAGGATTTGGTGGAAAAGTGTGTGCTACTCTAAACGGAACATTTTAATTTAAACATTTTTAATATTAGCTAAAGCCTTTAAAGTGGTGTTGTTGGCCAACATTTTCAGCACACTTACATTATTCATACCTGAACTTTCATTTAACCAAACTCACCACACCTAAACTTAACACATTTAAACTCACCACATCTAATCTTAACACATCGTAACTCACCACACTTAACCTCAACACACCTTATAACAAAAATTCATGTCAGGATATGTTACGTTAGTTATGATATTAAAAATCACCCTTATCGTAAGTTTATAATAAATGGTAAGCGCACAGTAAAATGTAAACGATTTCGGACGAAAACGAAACTCACGATAAGGGTGCTTAATTTGGCGCTCACACTTTTATAGCTTGGTGTTTGGCAGCTTCCCTAAAACCCGTTCCTAGTTGTTGATTACAGCTATCGATTACATTTTTAATTTCCATTTTTTAACTAAGATAAATTTAGTTTGCCAAAATAAGAAATGTTTCACATCAACACGTAAAAATCGGATTCAGAAATACGCTAAACAAAATTTTAGAATAATAAGTGGGAAATCAATAATTTTATCAATCATAAAGTCAAAACTATAGCGACTTCTTTAAAACCCTGTCTCTCTCGCCCTTTTACATTTCTTGAGCGCGAAATTGTCAACATTACTAACGAACGCATTTCGCACATATTCAAACATGGCTGCTTGGCATTATTAAATAATCCAACTAAATTTTAGAATATTTTCAAAAATAAAATTCATTTGGCTCATGTCGTTTATAGTTTTAGACTATGATGTCATTTCTAAGAACTACACGTAGAACGAGTGCGTCACGTGGTATGAGCAACATCAATTAGATAGCATGCGTATACTTGCACATCTACTACATACCTATGTACGTAAGAGTAGATGTACAAAGTCCCCAGCATCATAAATTCAAAACAACAAACTAGCCAGTACACCAATAAAAATCATGCATACAAAATGATAAATAGCGCCGAATGGAAGGGGGGAAAGCCAAAATTGACAATTCAGCAAATAGCTAAATCAACACCTTGTAATTCCCAGTTAATGAGTACGCATACGCCATGTTGTACGAACGGTGTTAGATTGTATGTTTAGCTAAAATTAGACTTTATTGCGACTTTTTGGCATTTGCTTTTGAAATATGTACTTTTGTTTGCTTAATTTTCTAATTTTTATTTTTTTAATTTTTTTAAAGAATACAAACTTTTAACGAATATTGTAAAATATTTTTGAATAGATTATTGTAAATTCGAATGCTCTAAAAATATCTCAATAAAGACGAAATAAACTTTATGATTATTTTGAGTTTCCTGCTTTTATGCTTATGACACCCTGTGATGTATTGTTTTTTGAAGGAATTTATATCATTTCCATGTCTTTCAACCAAAATCGGCAAATGCATTCCAAAATATAAAACAAATTGCATAGAATTCGATAAACTTATGGAATCTCTATAAATATGGATTATGTATTAATAATAATAATAATAATCCCTACGGTTTTTACCCTCCATTTCCGCCCAACCGACGCGAGGGGCGCATCCGTATAACGCACGGATAAAATTTTTTTTTTTGTTTGCATGCCGAGTCATGAAAGGCAGGAGTTTGTTGAGTGTCGAAACTCTTAATTTGTTCAGCTACAGAATAAAAGTTCATCAGCTGATTTTAAATTTAAATTTATTTGGATAGTAAAAGTGGTTTTAAAGCGAAATTGTGTATGAAATCCATCATCTGTTGAGAGTACAAAGTATGGTATTCTTTATGTAAAATAGTGAGTCGGAAATATCAAAGGAACCGGAGTGAAAGTTAAAGTCCTGGCATAAACAACGGAGTGGCTCGTTTAATTCAAAATTATTTTTGCAAGGTTTCAGAAAAAAAGGCCGGTAATGCCTGGAAATTCGGGAGCGAACGTTCCACTTCACTTCGGCCAGCAGAGGTGGGCTAGACGTCAAGCCTGTCAGTAACTTTACTAAAAATATTATGCCTAGCATATCTCTGCACTAGCAAGCGTAGGATGATTAATAAGTTTAAACGATAAATATAGGGTGGCAGGTTATATTGGGAATCCTAGCAGAACTTTCTTAAAGCAAAAAGCAGAAATTGTTTTTAAATTGACTCTATCCGGTCAGAATGAACTTGATAGTGCGGGTTCCAAACGATGGAAACGTATTATAGTATTGGCCTCACTAACGTTGTGAAAAGACATTTCGTAATATAGGGATCACTGAATTCTTTTGACCATCGTTTTACAAACGCAAAAACACCCTTAGCTTTGTTGATTGTAGCATTGATATGAAGATTAAAGTTAAGTTTTGGGTCCATTGTGATGCCTAGGTCAACAAAGTTAAATACTTGTTCAAGGTTATAGTTACTTATGTCATAAGAAGCTGGTTGAACTGCCCTGCGAGAAAAGCACATTAATTTACATTTTTTAAGATTTAGCGGCATACCATTTACTTCACACCAATTAGACATGCTATTTAAGTCCGCTTGTAGTAAATACCTTTCAACAACAGTGTTAAATGATCTAAAAAGCTTTACCTACATCATCCGCATACAACAAAATTTTTGAATATTTCAAAACAGAAGAAATATCGTTTATAAAAAGTAAAAACAGAATCGGACCAAGGTGACTTCCTTGTGGAACCCCTGATGATACATGCATAACGCTCGAAGAAGTATTTTTAAAAAGGACTCGTTGGGGTCTGTCGTGCAGATAAGAAGTTATCAAACGAAGAAGAGATCGAGTTTATGGATAAGTAAGGAGTGACTAACTTTATCGAATGCTTTACTAAAATCGGTGTAAATAACATCGGTATGCATAATTTCTCTAAATCCGTTCGATACATGAGTAGTAAGCTCAAGTAAATTTGTAATAGTCGATTTTCCTTGAGAGAACCCATGTTGCGTGCTAGAAATAGCAGAAGATATGGAATATGTTAAACGGTCAACAACAATTGCTTCAAATAATTTTGGAATAGCAGAAAGCTTTGAAGGCTGTTTTTGGCCGTTTGGCCAGTTACTCAGTCACAGCTCCAAGTAACTACAAGAAAATTTTAAGAACAAACACCACTTACAAATAAATAATTTTTTTACTGTCTTGCACTGTCAGAAAAAGCTTTTTGCTTGATCTTAGTTACTTCACTAAAAAGGCTAGTGCAGAAAATTTGTGCAGATCCACTTAAAATTGGCTCGGAAAACAAAGAAAAGAGTTAATCAATTTTTAAAATTTAAGCCACATGAAAATTGCACATTATTTTATCAAAGTTTTATAGCATACTCGTAAAAACCTGCTTATTCAACGAAACATAACAAAAAAACTTTTGAGAAAAGTACAAAATTTCGTCCAAAATTCGGTTCATATATTTTAAATTTCCTAAAAAGTTTGTAACTTGATGTTATTTATTAGAAGAATGAACTGCATTTTAATTCCAATTTCATTAAAAAAAAAGAACTTAACATAAGTGGCACAAAAGATTATTTTTATTTTATTATAGTTACAAATCATATGGCCACCACGGTATGTGTATTAATTTTGAAAGTGATTTAAAAATTGTGTTTACAAAACGAAACTATTCAAAAATGCATGTTTATAAATTATTAAAATTATATAAATTTGGCGCTTACACCACTTAACTCATTTTTTGACCTAGTTTCTACCATCTTTTCAAATAAGCATAACTAAGGACGAAATGGGCTCTCCATAAACAAATAAACAAACCAGAAAAAAAGCACGGAAACGCAAAAAAACATCATCGAAATTACTATGAAAAAGTAGGTCTCAACTGTTCGAACGCCAACAAAAGAAACGCAAAATCGGCAGTTTCGGTGCCCGCGAACGCGAACTAAACCCTAAATGGCAGATGTTCTTATTAGAAGCATTTTCATGGCAAAAATATACTCGAAGGTTTGCCTTTGTCTGCCGAGCGTCGACCGCTTTTAGAAAAAAACGAATTCCATGATTGTAGATTTTACATGCTCTGACTGAGAGTCGAACCTGGTTACGCAGCGGCATACCAAGTTATAGCACGTAACGCTACAAAGTCGCGAACAGCGGCCGCATGTCCATATGTCTAATGTCTAATTCTTTAAATTCATTGCATTCTGCTATCCTACGCATCATACATGCAATAAGAAAATGCACTTCGACAAGCTATGAAAATAGCGAAAACAACAAATTTTCTTATTTTTCGAGAGGATGACAAGCGTGTGAAAGCAGATAAGAGCAACGGACCAAAATTTTACTTACAATACATCCGCCCATTGCTATCCATTTTCCCACTTCGCCTCTTTCTTTCTCTCTCTCTCGAATCGTTGTCAATCGGCAATAGATTTTCGCTCGACGCAATAGTGAAATGTACTTTTAAAAATTAAAAATAGTTCAACAACTTCTTCGTTGGTTGCGGTCATTAGGCAGCAAAAACAACAACGTCAGCAGCATACAGCTATACGTAAATGAAAAGCATTATTCATATTTATACTAAATACTGCCGAAATGTGGCTAACCAAAATGTCGAGTGGAAAATATTTGAAGCGCAAGTTGGCGACTATGTAGATGGAGGATTGAGGCAAATGCTTGCGACGAAAGTCATGTGAAATTTAAAAATTTGAATGTTGTGCAAAATTGAGTTGATATCTGCTGTCAGAATAGATGAAGGCTAATTTAAAGACAAGATTGTTTCAAATGCATATACGAGTATGTATAGGAAATTGAATCGAAACAAATTATGACAATTTTATTCTAAAAAGCTCAAACTCTTTATTTTCCGTTGGGTTTATTGGGTAAGTCAAATAGTGTTGCAACAGCTAGATTTTTTCATCGCACTTTTGTCACGAGTTTTATGTCAAATTGAAATTTTGACAGCTGTCAATTTATCATCTTATAAGAAAATGTTCCTAAAAATTAAACTTACCCTCTTTTTTCTAATTTGTAGTTGATCTGTGGTCGAGTTGGTAGCGGTGCGTGCTATAACTCGATATGCCGGTGAGTTCGAGGTTCGAATCTCAGACAGGGCAAGCAAAATCTTAATCATAGAAAAAGTTTTTTCTAATAGCGGTCACCCCTCGGCAGGCAATGGCAAACCTCCGAGGGTATTTCTGCCATGAAAGAGCTTCTCATTAAATACATCTGCCGTTCGGAGTCGGCACAAAATTGTAGGTCCCTCCATTTGTGGTATAATATAAAGACGCACACCACAAATGGTAGGAGAAGCTCGGCCAAACACTGAGCTATATAGTGTACGCGCCAAAATTATATAGTTGATCTGAGGCTCACTGTTCGCTAATTCAAAATCACATTTAAAATTTTTCAGTTGACAAATGGTTTTCATTCAATTGACAGCACTTGACATCAATTTTACCTAATGTAAACCAAGCGTAAAAAGCTGCTAGCATATATGGACTAGGATGTCTCATGCAATGAAACGGATTTAATGATCCGCTCAACAGATGTTATTGAAAATGCGAATGAGGTTTTGAGTTCGCTGAACAGCTTCATTCCGGTAAATTTATCAAACGCTTAGTGGCTATTTAACCACTGTGCATTAATTTTCAAAGATTTTGATAGTAACGATAGTAATATTTCCTCAAATAATGGTTTGATTATGGAAACCAATCTAAACTGAATATCCGCTCTATGATATTTATAAAATATTTTTTTAAAATAAAAAACATTACATTAAATTCACCACATAAAACGTTTTATACTCTTTTGGAATAGTTTTCAGTCCTTTGAAATTATTTTTCAGTTCTTCTGAGACCATTTTGGGGGCTTTTGGAATTTTTCGGATCTTGTAAGGTTCCAGTCCGGACCAGTCGGCTCATTACAGTGTCCGATTGCTTCAATCAATGTATCACTAATCAACGAATATACAAGTTTCAGCCATCGCTTTATTCATTAATGAGTTTGAAAAGCTTGAAAAAGAGGCATTATTTCCTACGCGAGCTAAATATATTTTCTGCTATTGAAAGACCAAATAAAAGTCCGAAGTGTTGTCAGATTAGTTTTCGACTATTTCGAATCTGATCTTGTTATCGGCAGTATAACAATTGAAAGTCGGTGAGTTTTTTGTCATAAGAGGCACACATAATCTTTGCAAGCCTGATTGCTTGTCGTTACATAAGAGTATGTCTTGACCTTATATCATCTCATGAATTGGTGAGACGTCTAATACACTTCAACGATCTGTTAGCTTAAATGTTCGGTTCAGTGCATTTTAGTATTACTACTTCATCCATTTAAAAACCATAGGTGTACATGTGCGTTGCATTCCCTCTCATCTCTACCTTAACCTTGCGTTTAGGGATCTATCGAAGTTCAGACAAGGGATCATGTGATCGCTCCCCAACGGCAGAGATGACGCTGCACTACTGTGACCGTACGTTCCGAATTCAAACTGCTCTGGGGCCTAGAGCCGCAGGCAGCTTAGTTCTCATGGTGCCTGTTGTACTGATCATTGAGCGCCTGTTAACACTTTTCAGTATTTTTAGGTATCTCTTCTTGCTTGTCCCCATCCAACACATTCGTATCACACGGAATAGCACCGACTTAACAAGCGCCGTAAAAATTCAGTATGATAGATGAAGTGACTTAGTCATTAGTGTCGGATCGAAATACCAAATTTAAGTTTTTCAATCTCAGCTATAACAGCTTCATTTCAGAGCACAAAGGAATTGAAATAAATATTATCTGTCGTTTAGGTATTTTGAATCACCCTGTAATGTGTACACCTGAATAACTTAGCCAAAGAATAGAATTAGGTAAATTAAAACAAAAAATAAAATCATATGCAAAGCCACTGACTCAACAACGAGTACAAAAAAAAACATCTTAATTTAGAATCGTTTTGCTTACGGCCTAGGTTTGCGGTATTGCGTAACCATTATTTCATGTCATATGTATTTATCATAAACGTTGTTGATTTTTACCTGTTGTATTTGTCACACTGTCGGCTGATGCAGGAATATAGCTTGCGCCGGCTGACACACCGGTCGGTGGACTCTCTGCGGTATCCATAGCAGATCGCGGCGAAAATATTCAGGTTTGATGCGCCCCGCGCAAGGATGTCAGGGTTGAAGGGAATCACTACACAATTTATCTGAACGCACTTTAATTCAATAAAGCTTTTATTTTTTTTTTTGTCAAAACACTTGCTATTTTTTGCAAAACTTTTTTTTTTTTTTGATGCATACGTGCATTAAAGCATATTAAGTCAACTGAATGGGTTAATGAGCCTTAAAATAAGAAATGCACAAAATAAAAAACAAATACATATATATACGTATATATACATAAATACATAAGGACGTACAAACAAATTTCCTTGTATATTTAAATACACTTTTATTTTAACAACTTATTGCATTTATATTAATATTTAAATTATTAGAAATTGCATTTATTTGTTATTTTTTCTATTTTTTTTTTGTTCAACACAATCTCGAGCAAACAAGAAATTGTTAAGGAGCTAATGTAGCTACAACAAAAATATGCACGATATTTATATTTAGCACGGCGCGGCACGGGTATAACGGAACTCATATAGTAGCGCGCCGCACACACCAACACGAACATAACCGCCCGCAAACACACACACACACACACACACATAGGAATTAATTTGTTTCGCTTATGGCAGCGTATAATATATGTACTTTCCACTGCCTTTCATGATATTTTCGAACTTTTTAATATTATTGCTTTCTACGAAATTTTTCAAATTTTCCATTTGATTTCGCAAAAAATTTGAAGATTTCGAAATTTTGCACTGCTATATGCAGACTTTTTTAGATTTTACGTATTTCAACGCACTTTGGACACTTTTGGGCAGTGGCTGCGTGAACAATAGATAGCCTGGCTTCAGCTCAAGCTAGGCATCACTTTCATGCCCTGCCACGACACATTTTTAACGCATTACACATACAAATACGAAATATACACGCGGCGTCTAACGGTTATTATATGACACTCTTTTTATTCTAAAAAAGGATTCGAAATTTTTTAAACCGAGTTTTTGCTTGTATGTCCGCACAGACGACCCACCTGCCACAGGCTGGCTAACTTCTTCAGTAACTTTGTATTACCCGCACATTATCAGGGCACATATTTTATATGTATGTGTGCTTGAATGTGTGTACATATGTACATACATATGTAATGACTAAAAAGTAAGTCACTCAAGTACACGCAACACTCCGCATCCAGCGACAACACCTCCTGGATCTCCGATAGTTTTCCTCAGACTGAGTAGTCGGATCGACCGGCCGCCGGAGCAATGCATAATGGCTCGCCGCTAACGTTGGCACACATACAACGATATTTACATATACATACATACATACATACATATATATTTATGTATGTCTTTTCAGTCGCCTGCTCTGCTATTTTCGGTCGAGGTACGAGCAGCACTGCCGCCCATTTGGAGACTAAGACGGCGTAGGGGTCGGGTATGTTATTTATTTACAGGTCGCGCACCGCGTATGCGGAACTTATTTGCATCCATGCTCGAGTATGTACATATGTATGTATGTAAGTATTTAGGCGGTTGTAAAAGGCTGGCTGATTGTCTGATCCGTTGACATGCAGGCCCACAGGCAGTGCTGCTAAATACGCTACAGGGGTGACGCACAGTGGTGCATTGCTTGAAGATATTTGGTACAATCGCAAGTTGGAGAAAGTACGGTTTCATTTATTTTAGGATTATATTGAATATTTTGTGATAGGCACCTCATCTTTTTCTATGCATAATCCCCATTCAGTCTCAGTTAGTTGTGATATCCGATTTAGACATTGATCAGCTGAGGTACCAAGTTACAGTATTGCCAAAAACAATCGTTTCAGAACGCTGTGTTAAAAAAAAAAAAAAAAAATAGAAATGAAAATTAAAATAATCATATACTTAACAATAAAGAAAATTTGATAAATCTATACAATTTAAAATAGCTTTATTTATTAGATGCATAGTTTCGTAGGTTACTAGAGTTTTTTTATAATACTCATATATATAACATTTGTAGATAGGTCAACCAAGTTTAGAAAAATATTTATATAAAGATTATTTGTAGTTGCTTTTGTTAATTTTGCTTCTAGTTGTTGAAGGAATGGAGTTCCACATCCCTATAGCATTGACGAAAACCAGTCTGGTTGAGTTCTTATAGTCAAAAAAAAAGTACAATTAAATCATAAGACCGTTCTGACTTAGGAAAAATTATTTTTTCATATAAGCATTGCACAAAGACACTGGTGCATAACAGTTTGAAGAGAAAGACGTAATTTCTAGCTTTTAAATATTTATTAAACTCGTATCCTAATAATCTAAGCCTCCAAGCAGAAATATGATTAAATTTTCGTACTCCAAAGACATAACGAGTAACATAATCGTATTCGGTAATCGGTATCGATTTTATGAGACGACCTGGAGTCACGCTTGCTATAAAACACCTCAGAATATGTAATTATAGGCAAAATTAATTGAAGAGACTACCGAGCCGATCCTTACACATTGGGTTCTACCTGTTGAGTAACTCCAAATAAGTGACATTGCATTTTTACCAAATCCAAAGTAGTAATGCTGTAGAGAATTCAAATCGTGCGTTTTTGTTTTTTGCGATAGGACATACAGATGCAACTTTCCATGAGTTTGGGAAAGAAGACGTAGTAATACAATTGGATTTAATTTTCATTACACGTTTATACACGTCATCTTCCAAAACCGTTGAGAATACGATCGGAATGTCAGATTATGAAGCCGAGGGAAGTGGAACAAGTTGTGGAAAGCATCCATTTGAAGTTGAACTACGAAAAAAAACGTCGTTCAAACTTTCGGCATTTAGCATACAATCTGGTTTTTCTTTAGCCACAAAGTAGCAGAAAGAAGAGCTGGATCAAGCTTTGCAGCAAATAATCGCACTAATTATTGCAGTGGCTTTGTTCCTTGCAGTACTAAAAGCATTCCTCTTTTGGATTTCTTTTCCAGTTGCGATATGCTTTTATTCGCAGTTTTATGATCCTTTGGACTTTAGTGTTAAAACACGGGCATGAGGAAACTTTCGCATAACATAGAGGGACGTGAACATTGACAATAGATAGCAACATGTGTCATAGAAAATCAAGTTTTTCATACACGAATTCATAAAACAAACAGTCACACCAATTAATGTCGCCAAGTTCTTTCGACATTATCTAAAAATGAGGAACGTAAGGAATCACGAGCAAGAATATTTATATATGTATGTTAAAATCTCGACAAATAAAATTTTTTTCATAATCAACAATGAATTTGGACAAGTTTTCAAATAAAGGACTGAGACACACAGACTTATTGGGATTATATACACAGCAAGAAAGCACTTTTTGAAAACGATAGGACAATTCGACAAATAAAAACTCGATTCTTTCATTGTTTGACTCACATACAAGTTTCATATTCATGTGGTTTTTGCAGTTAATCGCTAAACCGCCACCTTTTTTACCAATCCGATCATTTTGTATAAACCTGCAGTTCTTTATGTTAAAATGAGCATCTCCCACATTGCTGGAAAACAAACTTTCGGATACGCATATGATATCAATTGCAGATGCGTCAAACATATGTCTAACAATTAAAGTAATAACAATAACATACATATACTTAAAATAAGAATACATAAACAAGGCAGAAAACAAACCTCGACGATAACGTTTGATGGATTTTCATCACATCCCATCAAAACACACCACTTCGTTGCTTTTAGCGGCAGCTAAATTTGCAGAAGACCACAGAATATCATCTCAAAAAGGATTTCAACATGGCTTGTTACTTTCCGTAAGCTTGGCTAACGACCTGAAAAAGCTGAAATTTAGACGATATTTGTATCTTGTTTTTAAACAACCGCGCACTTTCGGTTACGTTATTAAGAGTGTTCGCGGTGCTGATAATTGTTACGAATTGTTACGAAATATCACGATTTTTGTCAAATAGCGTTCGCGGTGACCAAAAAATTTGCAAGGAAGGAGAAATTGAGAGCGCAAAATGACATTTCACTTTGAGCGGAAGTTGCAAATTCTTGCTGGACAAATTTTACCCAACACAAATTTGCTAGCAAGAAAACAGCTGATCAAAATCAGCTGAATGCAATTTGGATAAATACGAAATTTTTATTTAAGAGTTTTAAAGGTGAAAATTATAAAATATGCGTCTTAAACATGCAAGAAGCAAGTAAAATTTCTTTTGGTTAAGTTTCGTTAGAGAAATACATATTTCAGGAAAACATTAATACAACGTTTTTCATTTTGCATTTTTGGATGCGGACAAAAATTCAATCAGCTGTTCGTTAATCTTTCAATTTTCTGCAAAATTTGCGTTCGCGTAAAAATTTCCAAGCATCTATCTTTGAGAGGAAATACTCCAAAATTTTCAGAATTTTTGTTGCTGGATAATTCTTGCAGGACTTTTAGACGAACGGTCCTTATATTAGGTACGTTCACGTAGCTGATAATTATCAGCTTTTGCCGTTCGCGTACGCATAAAACTTGCAAATTAAGGGAAATTGAGAGAGCAAGTGACATTTTTTTTTTTTATTAGTTTGGTTAACTACGAGTATATAAAATGGTTTTTTGGCTTCAAATTATTGAAAAATGTTGGAGTTATCCATGGTGCCGCAAATCATTGCAAAGGCGAAATACAAACGCTAAAAACGCGTTCGGCACGACTTGTTGCCTGACACAATTTTCTTAAAAATGCTGTAACTCTCTCAATATTTGAAATTCAGCGCTGAAATCTCGTACAGATATTCCTCAAAGGTATACTTATCCCATAGTGAAATAAAAAATAACGATATTTTAATCGTTGAAATAAAACTTCATCGGAGAGCGATGAGTTTCCATTAGAAAACGATCGTATCCGTTGTCGTCCATTCGAGTTGCAAGTTCATTATATTTTGCCTTCTCCCAATTTTCTAATATGCTTCTTCACCTGAATCGTTTGAAGTTGGAAAGTATCTCCGCAAAGGAGGTTTTCTTACTGCATGTCATTGCATTTTGTAGCTCGCAGCGCCGCTGAAATAATATGCTAAAGACCGGTCTGTGAGTATCGGTGGCGATCAATTTTAGAACAAGAAATTGGAATATAACTAACTCTCAGTCATCGACTAGCTTTCGTTGTCTACGGTAGTGTTCTCTCGCGTTTCATATAGTTTCTTATTTCTATATTAGGTAGATACCGATACCTTTACAAGTACGCTTGTTGTGGTTTTTTCCCGTACACGTGGTACTTATTTGCCGTGATTAAATAAGGCATACACATTTTATTTAAAATGGCCTCCCAATCTTGGGGACAATAGATTTGCCTCTTTGGCAAATAGTCCCAAAGCCAAAAAAAACGAGCTAACAAATCCCTTGACGATTTCCCGGTGCTACAAACTCCCGCTGTCACTCTACGTAACCCGAAATAAGTGGTGGTCAGAGCATTAATTAATAATAAAACATTAGCCCAGTACTCTTGCTTTGCAGTACATAGATCTCTAAAAATCATCAGTAACGAAATCGAAAATATTTCAGAACTTCGCGACAGAAGTCTTCTACCAATGAGGTGCAAAAAAATGTCAAAGACTTGGACACACGCAAAAAAATCGCAAAGGTGACCCCTCTTATGTTAACTGCAACTTACCACCTCAACTGCCCATCCCATGCGTACCCTCGAAGTGTCCCATTTGCGATAAAGAACACGCGTCTAACTCAAATAAATGTTCCAAGGTTATAGAGCGATAAGATATCTTAAGAATAAAAACAGAAAGAAAATGTTCTAGAAAACAGGCAAGAGACATATACAGTTCACAAAGACCCCAATCATTAGCATTTACCACATATTCTAGCATTACTCCAAACAAATCGCCAACAACAACAACAAGTACCAATCAAAATTCTACAATTGAGCCTAGTAATTATATCTTACAAACCACAATGAGCACCAATCTAAACCCCATAATTCAGTCAATTGTAATTGTAACCAACAACCTCAAAAATTCCCCACAAGAACAACGATACGACAGTCCGTAACAAAAACAATTTAACTACCTTAGTAAACAAAGTGATATCCAACAACAACACAACTGTCAGAAACGAAAGTAAGATGACTCAGATAATTCCTTCCGATACGAACTCCCCAATATCCAAATTTACCCAAGATCTGTTACGTAAAAACGAATATTTCCTAACTCATCCCAAAATACTGAAGAAGACTCATATTCAAACTAGATCAAAACTCTAAATAGTATTATATTAAAGCCTTATGTTAAAAGAATGCTCACCTTCAGTCCTTTCTTTACAAGAACCACATGTGCCAGTTAACAAAAGCGCTCAAGTACCCAAAAGCTTGAATAGTTATTTTCACAACCTGCCACACAACATTACTTGTAAACAGGGCATTGCAGTCCTCGTAAAAAAGAACATTTCGCAAAAACATATTCAAATTCAATCTGCAATATCAACAGTAGCCAACGAATTAGAAGTAGGATTTCGTTTCACATTAATTTCTGTTTTTTATTCCCCAACAACAAACTTTCAGCTTGAAAGAGATTCAAGATATTATTCACACCTTTCACACCCCTTATTATAACAGGAGATTTCAACGCTTGGAGTCCGCTCTGGTGATCAGATTTTACAAACGCAAGAGGTAAAATCCTTGAGAATCTAATTCTCTCGGAAGATCTGATAGTCATAATGCACCCACCCACTTTTCCACACACAAAACCCTTACCAACGTCGATTTGGTGATGTGATCTGATAATCTCGCTCCAAGACTTAGTAGTTCAACATTGGACTCTCGTCACGGAAGTGATCACTTCCCTATTCTGACGAATCTCAGTATACCACACACTGTTTGTGGTAAAACAAAGCCAAATTCCAGACAGACAAAGTTTATTGGGTCAAGTTTCAGAAACCACTCAAACTCATTTCATTAATAAGGAAGCGAAAAACATAGAAAAAACTATACGCACAGCCGCACATTATTCTATTCCTCAGACACGCCACAACACACAAAAACATATAATTCCGTATTGGTCCTCAGAACTCTCCTTATGAAGGTAAGACAAAACTAATGCATGGAAATCTTTCAAAAACCAACGTTCGGAATTTAACTTACTCACTTACAAAAGAGCAAATGCCGTTTTTAAGAAAAAACTTAAAGAAGCCAAACGGAAATCCCTGGAGGATTTCACTGCGTTAATAAACCCCAGAACCAATATTAAACAAGTATGGCCTAACATAAAAATATTGACGGGTACGTACACTCCGCATACAATAAAATTCATCAACTCCGACCACGGCCCAATATATCCGTCAAAAGACATTGCGAAATTCCTCTGCACTTCCTGATTTTATTATTCGGAAGATTCAAAAATCATTTCCACCTTTGAACTTGAAGCCACAATTGCTTCCATGAAATGGAAAACACCGGGAAGAGATCGTATCTCGTATCCCTTGATATAAAATCTTTCGGGAAAGATTAAGAAAAGAATAATTGATTTTTTCAATGAAATATTGAACCAGATAACTTATCCGTAAAGTCGGAAGCAAGCAATTGTGGTTCCTATACCCAAGCCAAACCAGTGCACTACACTTCTTTCTCACTTCTTTCTTGCCTAAACAAAATCTTAGGAAAAATAGTACGAGTAGCAAAACCAATTATGTGAAACGCAATTTCAAGCGGTTTAATCAACCCACACCAGGTCGCCTTTAAGGAAGGCCAAGGCATCATTGATGCAGTACTCTTGTTTGAGAACTTTAAATTTGGAACTGGAAAATTGGCACTAAAATTATAAGTTTGTGAAAGCTTTTCTAACAAAACGCACCTTTTGCGTCAAAGTGAATGATACATTTTCAACCACAAAGGATTTGTACAATGGTATCCCGCAAGGATCGCCGCTGTCTGTGGTCCTGTTTGTCATTACGTTTGATGGCATCAATAAAAAAGAATTATCTCGCATCTCATCTACGCAGACGACGTTCTTTTATTTACAAAATGTTAAATGTTAAGCTTTGAGGACTGCGAACAACAACTTTAGAAAAATCTTAAGCAAAATAACTAAATGGTCCAACACCTCAGGTGCTACCATATCCATCGTAAAACATTTCACGTTTGCAATAAACAAAGATGTGTGCCTCCAAATTTTATATAATATTCCCAAAGTATTTCTAATTGTAGTAGCTTACGTACTAAATGCGTTTTGATAGAAGCAGGACTACCTTCGGTCGAAGAAAGGGTCGCACACACCACCAGCATGCTAATATCGAAACTGTTATTCAGCTACAACCCCCTTCTTCAAGAGCTGATTAAAGACACTGCCACCAGAAAAAAGGAAAGAAGTAGAAAATCTACAGTTGAAAGTGTTATAGAAACAGCAAGATTACTGGAAATTCTTATCACACAGTGCAAAACCAAATACACTCGCCCTCCTCCGTGGCAGTGCTTCAAGTCATTTGTATTACTCGATATGGCGAAACGTTCAAAAAACAGATCATCAAAATCAAACTTCCGGTAAATCTTCCTCGAGCTTACGTCCTCTTTTCGAGAAAATCAATGGAAATTTATATAAACTGACGGTTCAAAAAATTTCAGGACTACTGCTTATGCTGTTGTTAACTAAGATCAAAACACAATCGCAACGCGGCTTGTTCGCCCTTACTGCGCAGTTTTTACAGCAGAAGCAGTAGCGGTTTACGAGGCTGTTAAATTTGCATTGCAATCTAGGGACAAATTCCTTATTGTTACAGAGAGTCGCTCAACTTTAGAATCACTTTTAAACAACAAAGATAATAACAAATTATAAAGATAATGTGGAGCCCGAGCCACATAGAAATCGAAGGAAACGATGCAGCAGATCGGAGAGCAAAAGCTGTCACAGAGGAGCCACTAATTATGTCAAATTGGATCCTCAAAGAAGATATGCTTAGATGCATAAAATGAATGGAAAAACTACGGCCATCTCTATTCTTATATCAACACAGAATGCAAAATGCCTGCTCTACCTTACAACATTAGCTGCAGGGCACTAAAATCATTCATTCGTCTAAGTATTACAAACACATTTATCACCCACAGCTACTTTCTGTGGCGTGGATGACCTCTCCGTATGCCATTTGTTAGACAGAACAACAAAATCCAACAATAAAGTTAAGTGATTAATGAATTTCTGGAAAAAACCAACAAGGGACCATGGTCCAATAAACAGGTAGTATAATGCTAGCAGCTGATTGGAGTGTTTTCATACATATATGTATGTAAGTATGTGGTCAAGTCAAACTTTGTTTACAAAACAATTTTTTTCTTTCAGAAACAAAATAAAAACATTGTTTACATTTTGTATAAATATAATATATAATTTATACAAATTTTGTGTTAACGTGATTTAGAAACATACATACATACATACATGAGTATGTACATACTCGGAAATGGGACATTGTGTTAAAAAGTACGAGGAAAGATCGGATCTTGTTTTTAATATCCAGAACATAGCTTCGGCATACCGCAAACAGTTGTGTGTGTTCCGACCATTTTTTGCTGTTTTGAAGGCATACCAGTGAGTCTTTTAATAATGACCAGGAGCAATGCTTCTTGAGTATCCCTTATAGCGTCTTGTACTGTTTGTTCTGAAAACAAATGAGTTTTTCATGCAAAATGTAGAAACGCGTACATTATGTTTACATTTAGAATTATCGAACTCGTCAAATTCGATATAAGTATCTATTTTGAAGGGTGATGGACCACAACAATTCACAAAATATACCCCAGGGCTGCATTTTCTTTAATGCTGCTACCCGGGATCCCAAGATCAGTCTATTTATATCCCAGAATTGCATAAAGCAGTGAATTTAATAGCAATTTTTTTTTTTTTTTTTTTTTTATTTACATTTTTTTAAACAAAAATAAACCTCAAATGATTTAAAACAAAAAGAGCCGATCGAATAAAACATATAACACACTAAACATATGTACATATGTATGTACCTCTCGGAGTTGTATTGAAATAAGAAAATTTAACATGAGATACAAAAGCAACAAGTTTTTTTCTTTCAGAAACAAAATGAGCTGGAGAATATCCCACTCGAGTAGAAAATGAGCCTGACGAGGTGCTTAAAATGAATAAGGCCGAAAGTCTCAAAGATAAATTGCATCAAGTTTTAACGAGCAGCTCGCAATTGTCCAGTAATCGAAAGGCATACAATTTATCAGAAGGCTTGGTAAAAGTTAGATGGTTTTTGTAATGAGGCGAAAAAGGCTATGCCCTACAGAGAGCATTTAACAGTGCTTCTCCACTGCAGATTTTAAATGCAGCAAATATAGGTCCCGGGATTCCGGGATTGTCGTTTGCTGTTATTAGATATATATTTTTAAAAGTAATTGGAATTGCATCAAGTGCTTTATTTACAAACCACTGTATGAGGAGCCACAAAGACGAAAATTGTTTTGTTTGCTACGATTTTCAAATTTTCTTTGAACAAGCAGCTGTTGCCCCATTATTCCTTTAATTATAGAAATTCCAATTGTTGCAGCAGAATCATTTAAGGAGCAGCATTCAATAAGAGGGTGTGAGCGAGAATGTGAGAGCCACAAAAAGGCAGGAGAGCCAAAAATATTCGAAATGCGTGCTGCAAAAATTTTTGCCGAAATACACATACCTACATACATACATATGTACATACATACTTAAATATATGTACATATATACATATGTATGTATATATTTCCCTCCCATCAAATTGACATCAAATTTGCGACAGCGCCTTTTTATTATTTAATCGTAGTCAATAAATTGCTCGTTTTCGAACACAGTTTTTTTACAAATAAGTGCTATAAAACTGTTAACGTAAGCAGAATTACAGTTTGTTTCTTGTTGGTTAATTAAAAATAATTTCAATGTGTTCATATCGCAATTTATATACAAAATATTGGCAACTTAAATTTGTTTAAGATAGTGTTTTCCATAAATCAATTACCGAAATGCAGCTAAATGTTTCTTCATGATTGTCAATAACTAGAAAATTAATTGCTTTGACTTGCGGATACGTACATGTGCGTACATACAAATTTTGTTTTGTTTTTTAATTTCTACGATTTTATATTTGCTGACATTTCTTGTATTATTTCAAATTTTATTTTATTTAAATTAAATCGAAAAGAATATTTCTAATTTTTTTTCTCAGTTTCTGTTAGTTCGGCACATTTTTGCTTTTTAAAATATATATTTATATACCTATGTATGTAAATATCACCGTATTTACCATACTAAAATAACACATTATGTTGTACATATTCTTATAATTAAAGCTTACATTTAACGTTAAATAATTGAATAGTAAATTTAAAAAAAAAAACTTAAAAGCAGTACATACGATAATATAATTAAGGTAATAAAATTAAGGTCATTTAACAATCAAATATAAAAATCAAAGAGCAAATATTTGAAACCTGTAGGTATGTGCTTAGGCAAGTTGTTCAAACCTATTGTTTCATATTTCGCTAATTATTCAAATCTCAATTTTAACCAGGTAAGTGCTCTCAACGTTGTGGGCAAACAACGCCTGTTAAAACGAACTGTTTACGTTCACTTTTTTCATACAATTTAGTGTTCCTGCAATTATTTTTGTTATTGTTGTTGTTGTAGGAGCATCATCACTGCTTGCATGACATTGTTGGTTCAACACAATTTCTGTTGCATATATTTTTTACCCAATTGAATGCAAATAAGGACTATATATTTACATACATATGTATATACATACATATATGTATATGTCCATACATGTGTAGCGCTATGAGTATTTTTCATCACACGCGTACATATCTACGAGTATATTTTAATATTTTTTGATTACATCTCTCGATCTTTTGTTGTGTGTTAAAAAAGTATTGTAGTTTGAAATACGTATTTAAAAATGGGTCAATGTTATTTATGATTTATACACATGCACGTATGTATATATGTATGTACATAAGCGGCCGGATACAGCAAAATCTTCTTAGATAATTCATCTGACTATCAACGAAACTTCCACTTTTCCTTTGTTGTATTCAAAAAACTGGATAATAATGGCCAATCCGTTTTCAAAATATTTCTAAACAGAGTAGAAATGCGTATTGAACCTAGTCTGCCATGATGGTTTTGTAAATGGTGAGAACCAGGCCAGCGAAAACCGTCCAAATACGGAATAAATGCTTTTAAGGCGTGATTTTTTCGCCCAACGTGCTTCTTCTTTTTTCAGTTGCTCTATGCCCTGCAATGGATATGGTGAAACTTTAATATTTATATTTATAAGTTTTATATTTTTACAAATATGTGTTTGCTGTATTTACAATAATACTCGGAGCAGCAAATTTTCAATTGATATTTTTTAAACTTATATGTATTTATTAAAATATTTTTGGTAATTTTCATTTGAACTTAAATAAGATCTATAACCGAAGCCATATACATACATATGTAAATAAAATTTTCAAAACTTACAATTTCTAAAAAAAAATTTCATAAATATTTCAAACTTTTTTTCGTGACTTGGAGAAAAACTCTTGGTATGCAGTTTTGTAGCCCTTTAAATTTCAGTAAAAAAATAAAAATTCATTTCGCTGATAAGCACCGTTGATTTAATAGAATTTTGTTTGTGATTTTGTTTGAGCATTTGTATAACACATCATCAAAATCTATGTTTATATGAAAGAAAATGCTCCACGTCCGTCAAGAATCCTAATAAATTAACGGTACTTCTTGACCAATTGAAACTTGAACTTTGATTTACTGAATTTGAATGGGTTACAGCGCTGCATAGCCAGAACTTTTTTCTAAAAGTCCTAAATAAAAAATTTAAAATGTTGATGAAAGTTAGTAGAAATTTGTTTAAACTCAATTTTCTTTACACCAGACTTGTACAATTTTTTCGGCGTGTGCTGGTGCTTCAATTTGCTGGAAACTGCTATAGTGTGCAGCTTCTAGCACAAAGAGTTTTTTATCAGAAAAAATAATATCATCGCCAGCGTTCCAGGAATGCAGTAATTTTGATCTATCTATTCACTTCTTTATTGTATTCGTAGTAATTCCGTGGTTTTTTGATTGCTTTCATATTCAAGTCCTCATGTACAATTGTTCGTAATGATTCACGTAGCATACCTCAATCGAGAGGTCCAGGAAACGAGCCGTTTCAATAGGGTCGAGCTATAGGTAGAGCGGTGTTAGTTAAATAAGTTTGGCTGGGCATGTGAATAGGTGATTGGTGTCGGGCGGAGACTGTCCACATGCCGGACAAGTGTTATGGGTGTGGGGGTGAATCCTGGATAGGTAGGAGTTTAACCTGCTACAATATCCAGATCGCAGTTGAGCCAGAGTAACGCGGGTCTCCCGAGGGAGCATCAAGTTGTGCTCCTGCACTGGAAGCACGTTAGCCACATGATAGAGGTGATCCACAGGCGTCATCAGAAAGACATCCTGTCGCCGTCCGGAGTGCGTCATTTTCACATGTCTCAAGTCTTGACAATTGAGTCCTGCGGCTTCAAACACTAAAATTTAATGGGATATAAAACCCTAAAACCCCTTTTTATTTTAATGTTCGTTGGAATTGGGTTAAATCTTAATTCTTGGGTTTGAAAGCTGTGAAAACGCGGAAGTGCATATATGTATGTACAATATAAATATTAAGTTGCGTACATACACGAATATTTGTGTATACATACATACATACCCACATACGCATCATAGTTATCATTTTCGACGAGCTTACCGTTTGATCATTAAATATTGCAGTTAATTGTGTAGCCAACATAATAATTGTGAAAATAGCAAAAAGCAACGCTTCAAAAGATAGGAATAGCAGTAGAAATATTGTTGTAGGTGGCGAATATGGTGAACATTGACGCCATTCCGTTTTTACACATTGTGCAAATTCGGTGACCACCAAAAACATGGCATGCAACGATATAGCAGCAATGTAAAACTGTAAAAAAGACAGAAATATGCAAACCTTAATTATATATGATCGCAACAAAGTACGCACCGTAAATAGTACAAAGTATTTTTGGTTATTCTCTCCCACACAATTATTGACCCATGGACAATGATGATCCATCTTGCGTATGCAACGTTGACACACAGAGCAATGATGTGCGCGTTCCGGTTTGATGCTACAGCATTTCGGACATTTGAAGAACATCTCACCTTCACGATAGCCCATTTGTTCGATCATTTCTTTGGTAGCATTGCCACGTGGAACTGCTCCAGGATCTGACATCATTGTGCGTATATGTGATGCAAAGGCGAGAAAGGCAAGTACTTGAAATATAATTATGTTTATAGTGCTGAAAATTGGATATGGACTCGGTAGCAAGATGACTCGCATAACAACATATTCTGCAAATAGTATCAGCAGCCAGGTAAATACAGCACATACAATACCACAGATGTCCTGGAGTATTTAATGAATGCATGCAAATGTAAGTACAAATATGCACGTAGATGTTAATCGCAACAATAAACTATTTTCCGATAGAGTGTACTTACCTTCACGCACCAAGCGCGTCCGGCACAGCAACGATTATGCATGTCTCTGCTGCCGCCATGTACTGTGATATATTGGGAATGCATTATTTTATCTAAGATGCAAAGATAAGACCTTCCAGCAACCAACAACAGGCTCCTCGATAACTTTTCTTCAAATTAACGCAAGCACTCCAATTTTTTTTATTTTTTTTTGAATATGTGAAAAACTTCTCCAGTAGTTTTACTTGTGGCAGAAACTATTAAAATTCCTATTAAAACTGCCAGGTTTTCTTCATTCCAATTTTATCACTTTTGCTAATTAATTTTTTTTTTTAGAAAGAAACATATGTTTTTTGTCGCTGCCACCTGTGAGATTGATAGATAGTGCCAGATTATAAATATATTGAATACTATTATTTCTTTTAACTTAAATAAGCATAACATGTAATTTTATTAAATAATTATAAGTTTCTTTAAGATTATTTGGATTTAACTATTACTAATAATAATATATCAAAAAAAACACATTTTTAGAACTCTTTGAAGTGTCATATGTTCGATTATGTCATTACGGACGGTCTTCACCTGCTTTCAATGCTAGGTTGCTTTCTGCTTCTTGTCGTCGCAAGCGAGAGAGAGATTTGTTCACTGGGCATTTTGGAAGCATACTTTTTCATTTGCAACATGTCGTAGAGCAAGAAGGTTCGTGCCCTGCGTGCTATTCAACTCCAAACCCACTCATATTGTCGGTATAAATTAATTCATTTGCCAAGATCAGTAACGCCACACTCGATTTTATCAATATACCTTATTAAAAGGCTCTTTTGTGCTCGAAGAGCCTATGATAAACGATGTTGCCACAATGAAATTAATTTTTTTTAAATGTAAGCAGCGGTTTAATTAATAAATAACCAAAAAAACCCGAAAGTTATAGGTTATGTTAACTTTACTTGGGATTTGTCAAAATTTGCAAAATCAATCGGTTCACCGGAATGCACCATCTCTAGTTCGCTGCATCGCGATGCAACACTACAATTTTATTTATCACACTTTGACGCAGTGCTGCCAGATATAAGGATTTGTCCGTTTTTTACGGCTTTTTCAGCTGCCGGAGGGAAAATACGGATTTGTTGGTTTTTTCACCTCTTTTCCTCAAAAAAAAAAATTATGAAAATAATTTATTTTGAAAGGACTATGGTTATATTAAATATTTATCGATTGTCGATAAGAGACGTTCCGTTTACATATATAAGTACTACATATATGCATATACATATAATAATGCAGTTTGATCGAATTCGCATCTACACCATATGTAATACTTATATATTGGCAGTATCAACAAGTGCAGTCAGCAAACATTACAGTACAGATATATAAAATTAGAAAAAAAAAACCGAGTAAACGGTAGTCAAATATGACACTTGAATTCAAAAACAAATCCAGTGGCGGTACGCTTTCATTAGATAAGATTTCCAATGAGGATCGAACTGTGACCTGTAGATTTATTGTGCCCTCACTGCCTTTGAACACCTCCCCCAGTCCGAGAGCCTCTATAAATTTCAAGATGGATCCCGGGTTGAGGGAGTGTATATGTTCATCCTTAGGCCACATTTGGCCCAGCCACCTTTCTCTTCTACGCGCTACAGCCTCGCATTCCAGGAATATATGTGAGGGGGTCTCCTTGTCCATATCACAGAAGCGACATAGGTCATTTGACCAGATACCCATCTTGTGCAGGTGACCCTTAAACCTGCAGTGACCTGTAAGGATACCTGTGAGAATTCTAAGCTTTCCCTTAGGGGGGTTTATAAGTAGTTTGAATCGTATGTTTTTATAACCTCCCAATAGTTTCTTGGCCTGAGCAAGACCTTGTGCGTCTTTCCATTGTTGGTCTCTGAGCCGATTTTCCTCCTTCCTAAGTGCTTCTTTTATAGCACTTGGACCTATCGGGAGGAAAGGCTCGGGTCCTATAGGGTTAGATATGACCGCCATTCTGGCCAACTGGTCCGCCACCTCATTGCCTCCAATGCCTGAGTGACCTGGCACCCATAGAATGCGGATGTCGTTTCTTTTTGCCAGCTCATTTAATCTATTTATACACTCCAAGACCAGTGAGGATTGTACCTCGAAGGATAAAAGGGCCTTGAGAGCCGCCTGGCTATGGCTGAGAATAAGGATTTTTTCCTCTCGATAGTTCCTCTGTAGATTTAGGTCTGCACATACGCTGATGGCATATACTTCCGCTTGGAATATGTTGGGAAAGGAACCCATGGGCAGCGACAGTTTGGCCCAGTTTGTATGAGTGAACAAAAGTAGTTGCAGTTGAACTGTGTGGACGTGCTTTTACTATCGCTCCTCATATCCTTGTATATCTTGTAAATTATTATTATCAAAGTTGTTATAAATCTAAATTCTAATCAGAAGTAATCAAAACCTTAAATCGCAAACTCATCAAACCATCAATCAAAAGAGTAAATTATTAAATCAATAAAAATAAAATAGAATAAAATAAAACATCATTCCAACCATAACTTGTGTGAACAATAAGTAAACAAAAACAACTACGTCGAGCCGTTTGTGTACTTTGCTCCCGCTGTTGCTGTCACTGCCGTTTATTGACAACGATTAGCTGGATATATTCTCTTCTGTGTTAACAGCTGTGCGGTTGTGCGTTGGTGCTTTTGTTTTTGTCTATATTTCATTTTCTTATCCGTCTATCGCTGCAATTGCTCAGCATTCATTAAATAATGACTACTCGCACAAAATCTGCTCGCCTGGTAATCGCTTCACCGAATAAGATACTCGCAACTACGCCTAAGAGTGCCTTGCCCGACATTGCGTGGATCTCGCAGCTTGAAGCGAAGCTTATGAGTGCTATGACAGAAGTTGTAAGAGAGGTGGTAAAGGAATCAGCTGACGCTATTATGCAGAAACTGGGAGAGGCGACTGCTGAGCTGGCCAACATGAAGAGAGACCTACGAACTTTTGAGCGTAAAATTGAAAAAATTGAGGGCGACCACAAAGAAATGGCAGAGCTGCGCAATGATGTATGCGCACTAAAGGAGGAAATGGAAAACAAAAGCGTTGAAACAGATGTTAAGAGTGTTCGTTTTAAAAACCCAGTAAAAAGGCAGTACCAATTTGTACCAAATCGTGTTCGTTTCGCCAAAAAACTTGCAAAACTTGCAAGGAGAGAGCGCAATTTTGACATTTCTTTTGGAGGGGAAGTTGCTAATTCGTGCTGGGAAAATTTGTCCCAGCACAAATTATCAAGCAAGAAAGAACAGCTGATTGTAGCATATGGTTGCATTTGAGTCAACAAAACAATTCAACATTTCAAATTATAAATTTGAAAAATCATAATTATGAGTGTATTATTAACAAAAGAAGTAAGTAAATACATATTACAAATAGTAAATACATTATGAAATTTGGTTTCTTAATTTTAATAACGCAATTAAAAAGTTGGCAGATAAAGGCAAATGTGTTCGTGATCAGAGGGCGGTAGAGTCATCGCCATCAGTATTAGATCCCACAGTCAGTAATGAGGAAACACAAATTGAGAGCATTGAAGGTATAAAATTATTAGTTTTATTATAATACTTACCAAAAACTTGTAAGCAGAAAACAAAAAACCAACTGTATAAATAAAAGCAACTGTCGACACACACAGATTTAAATGCAACTGTGCAAGCAAACAGCTGTTATTTCAACTTGCTTGCAAGTTTTTACTAAATCCTGTTCGCCAAAAACTCAGTAACTTTCTGCATTTGAGAGAGTAAGACGCCTTACTCTCTGAATTATTTTACTGGCTAATTTTTACTGGGTTTTTAAAACGAACACTCTTGTTGTTATCAGCGGCATTCTGCAAGTGCCAGACGAAAAGGTAGGGGAAATTTTCAATAAAATCTGTCAAGTTATGCAGCTGAATCCTCTCCCATATCGATCGGCTTTTCGTGTTCGCAACAGCAAAGCGAAAAATACACCGCTGATTGTTAAACTAGTCTCCTCCCATGATCGCTCCCTGTTATTTGCTGCCGCTGCCAAGTTTTTCAAATTAAACAAAAGAGGTATTGAGCTAAGTGATATTGGGCGCCAATCCGAAGGAACAATACATCTAAATGAATCTCTCACCAGGCGTACGCGTGCGGTGATGCAACTCGCCACTCAACTGAAAAGGCAAAAGTGTGTAACATCTGCCTTCTCTTTTAAGGGACAGGTGTTTGTTCGTGTGCGGCCAAATGAAGCCGCGGTTAAAGTAATCAGCATAGATGAAATTAAAGCGTTAACTGCTGACAGCAAATGACTAGTTTTTAAGATTTATTGTAATGTTCTTTGTATTTTTTCCTTTTCTTATATCTTGATTCGCTTTACCTTTCTCTTTTCTCACTTTACCCCTTTATCCATTCTGAGTGCTATGTATGTATATGTTGTTATTATTTGTCATCGCCCCCAGTGTGCAGCGTGTATTGCTCTGCATTATTTATATGAACAGTAAAAAATATGGTGGCTCCAAAGACGGCACCTATAATTTGATCCGGCTCATTGGCAATCAAAAACGCGGTCTTAGGGCCAGTTTTTCAGTGCAAGTTAAACTCTGTTTGCCGTTTAAACTAAGTTTAAACTCAGCATGCTTGTTTTTCAGTCAACTTTAAACGTAGTTTAAACTAAGTTTAAACGGCCGATCTGGCACGGTTAAACTCCGTTTAACGAATCAGCTGTTCGCCAACTACTTTATTTTGGTTGCAACAAATATTTGACCGCAAGGTCCTCTAATTGAATTTTTATTTTAAAAAAATGGATATTTCCTCTGGTGAAAGTGACTACAGTGACACAGAAGTAAGCGAAATACTTACAATTACTATATTAAGAAGAAAAAGAGTAATATCTACTCATCCGAATCATTTTGATATTTTTGACGAAAAGGATTATTTAGCAATGGCATCAAATTGTCAACAAACATCAGCTGTTGTCTTATCTAGATAAAGAAAAAAACAATGTTGCCTTACAAAATGGCCAATGTTAACTGCGGCCTTAAACTTGCACTGAAAAACAACTGTCCAGTTTAAACTTAGTTTAAATTTAATCTGAGTTTAACTAAACTCCGTTTAAACTGAGTTTAAACCAGCACTGAAAAACTGGCCCTAAGAGTATGCCATCTTAATGCTCAAAGCCTCCAACCTAAAATTGACGAATTTACATACATATTTGAATGCTCCAATGTTGATGTTGTACATATGTGTATCTGAGACTTGGTTCTCTTCGTGTCATATTGATAACTTAATATGTATTAGTGGCTATAAAGTGTTTCGTCTAGACAGAATCGGGAATGGTGGTGGTGTCGCTATATATGTAAAATCTGGCATTTCGTGTAAACTTAAATGTAAATCTGAACCTTTAGAAAGTGTTAAGTATATTTTCGTCGAGCTGGCATCTAAAACAAATACAATTTTAGTTGGATGTGTATATAGACCTAATCGCCAGATTGCATATTCCAATTTCGTTGATTTTGTTGAAAATCTGAGTTTAAACTATAGTGACATTATTATAACTGGTGATTTTAACAGTAACTTACTAACAGAAACCAAATTCTCGCTCTCGATGGAAAATCTCGGTCTGTACTCGGTGAACAATACGATACCTACCCATTTTACGCAAACTAACAACACACTATTAGACGTATTCTTTGTAAATGAAATGACTAAAGTAATTCTCTATGACCAACTACATATCTGTACCAAACTTCTCAAAGCATGATTTAATTTTTCTTATTTACGATTTTACTTTTACGTATGATACGTTTCAATATACATATCGCGACTTCATGCATATTAATTATAACCATCTTGAGTTAGCTGTGGACGCTGTCGACTGGAAATCTGTTCAAAATTTGGTTTCGGCGGAAGAACAGATATGCTTTCTACAAAAAAACATCAGCACACTTTTTGATAAGTTTGTACCGCTTGTTACTAGAACAAACATAGTGAGGAGCAAGCCATGGTTCAATATAACATTAGAAAATCAATTGACAAGCGAAATAAGGCGTATAATAGATGGAAACAATCCAAGTCGGAAAATAACTATCTAGACTACAAGATCCTAAGAAGAGAAGTTACCAAGGCCATTAAGGCACAAAAATCTAAATTCTATGAACAAAAATTTAGCTCTGCCGTAGGTTCTAGGCAAACATGGAATCATATTCGCGAAATCGGCATTGGTCATAGAAACATTCCGGGCAATGAATCCCTTAATGTGAATGAGCTTAATGAAAAATTTGTCCAAGTGCCCGCTGGTAGTAATAATAATATCTGTTATGATCGTTATAATGTTGGTAAAACTGTCTCTTTGCCTGGTTTCTGTTTTAAATGTATTGATGAATGTGATGTTGTCCAATCTATACTGAGTGTTAAATCTAATGCTGTTGGTCTTGATGATGTGCATCCAATATTTGTTAAGTGTTTACTGCCAAAAATTTTAACTTTTATCACCTATGCATTTAATACTATTCTGACTACGTCTTCATTACCAAACTGCTGGAAAATGGCCAAAATCATTCCGGTTAAAAAGCCCAATGGTGAATATAGGCCCATTGCGATACTTCCTTATTTATCTAAGGTACTGGAAAAATTATGAGCAAGCAAATCAACCACTTTATATCAAAGAACTCCTTGATGACCCCGCACCAATCAGGCTTTACTACAAATAGAAGTTGTATTACAGCGCTCATTAAAGTCTCGGACGATATTCGGCTAAATATTGACAAAAATCACGTAACGTTTTTAACTCTTCTTGACCACTCAAAAGCTTTTGACACCGTTGACCACAAATTAATGTGCTTAAAAATTGACAGCCTATTCAACTTTTCAACATCGGCAGTAAACCTAGTAAAGTCTTATCTTGTTCACCGTTCGCAATCCGTAAGTGTACGTGACAGTGTGTCTAACCCGTTGCCTATTTCTAAAGGTGTTCCGCAAGGATCAATTCTTGGTCCTCTACTGTTTACGTTGTACATTAATGACCTTCCAACTGTTTTGAAATATAGTAATATTCACGTTTACGCAGATGACGTCCAACTGTATCTTTGTTGTCCCCTAGTATCTGTCAATGCATGTATTACTAACCTAAACACAGACTTATATTGCTTGAATCAGTGGGCGTCTGACAATGGCTTGGCGCTTAATCCAAGCAAGTCCCAGTGCATTGTTATCTACAAGAAATATTTAATCCTTGACGGCTATAACGAGGTAAAACTCAACAATTCTGTGATAAAATACGTGGACACCGCAAAAAACCTAGGAATAGTTTTCAATAGAACTTTGACGTGGAACAACCATATTCTTAGCACTATTGGCAAAGTATATGGCATGCTTCGGACTCTGTGGGGTATTCAGTACTTTACGCCGTTAAAAATACGACTTTTACTAGCCAAAACGTATCTTTTACCGACGTTATTATATGGTTGTGAATTGTTTGCAAATTGTGATAGTATATGTAGTAGGAAACTTAATGTTCTGTACAATAATATCGCGCGATATATTTTTGGTATTAAACGTTATGAGCACATTTCTGAATTCGCGTTGAAAATCTTTTCTATAACTTTTGATGACATACTCAAAGTCAGGTGCTTAACGTTATTGCATAAAGTCATGACAACTAAGGAGCCGAGTTATCTGAAGGAACGACTGTCATGGACCAGATCTTCCCGGTTTCCGACTATTTCGTCTTTGAAATCGAGTTGCCTGACCTCTGAACGTCAATTCCTTGTGTACTCGGTCCGTCTTTGGAATTGTTTACCACCAGCGATTAGGAATAATAAAACCACGCTGCGATTCAAAGGTGAACTCATGTGTCACTTTACTAAATAATTGATATGGATACCATTAACTCTTCTTTTTGAATCTATTGATCTCTTCTGTCCCTTTTTTCTTCTACTAAACCTTCTTACTAATCTTATTATATCTTCTATCTTAATATCTATTTAAATTCATATATTTGTATTTTTTGTTAAGTCTAAATCTAAGTCTAAATTTAAGACAAATTTTATGTTATAATTAGGTATCTACGAGTACATGCACT
Source organism: Philophylla caesio (assembly GCA_963971545.1). Lineage (NCBI taxonomy): Eukaryota > Metazoa > Arthropoda > Insecta > Diptera > Tephritidae > Philophylla > Philophylla caesio. Next base: position 92,377,917 of record OZ020606.1, on the reverse strand, counting down.
GTAATTTAAAACCTCTGGTTGTTGTGCATGTACCTTAATAATCAAATAAAATAAAATAAATAAACTTCTTTAAAATAGGGTATTGTGAGGGGCTTCACAGTGAAGTAGCCCTCTTCAAATATATTTTTTGGCGGAACTGCAGATACATATGTCAAACTCACTTTTATGCCACTTGTATTCACAGATGCTAATACATGTAAAACCTGCGCATGCGCACAACGTACATTTGTACTAAAACCATCTCCCTTTGATTGCTGAATTTTTACACATTGCGCAGATAGGTTACTGCCAGTATATAAGGATTATATATGTGATCTACACCCAGCGCACATCACTTTCATTCATAAAATCAGCACTGCCTGTCAGCTTACCGGTAAAACGACTGCCAGGGTGCTTGCCAAAAAGAGACACTCGCTACTGTTGTTGTTGTTGTAGCGGCTAGCTAGCTACTCGCTACGCTTACTATAGTTGCATATATGCGTTAGAGAAACAACGAAATTTTCATGTTTATCTTTACTGACCGTAAGATGACCGGTAAAATAGTTGTCTCATTTGCACAAAAGAGACAATGACCATCTAGGCTAATTTCGCATATGCGATAAAGAAACATACGATAAATTTATAGGAGATTCGCAAATGGCGCGCAGTATTCGGAAAACTCTGAAGTGTATAGTTGCGAAAACTTTGAAATCGTCGTGTTTTTATAAAAGATGAGTTTTAAATGAAAAAAATTAGCTTTTCTAAATGCTAATTATAAAGAAAAAAGGATTTCGTAATCTAATATAAAACACGAAAGAGCTCTGCATAAAAATACTGATGAAGTAGCCGTAGTTTGTCTGGTCAAGGAGGCTTACGCAAAAAGCAGTTCTGCGCAAAAAAAGAACGAGAGGGAGCAGTAGAGCTATAAGTTTGTCTATTTGGTAATATTTATGTGTTAGAGTGAATCACAATATCACACGTACACAATTGTTGACATCAGTTTTTACATAGTGACCCTAAGAAACTGATAGCAACTTTGTTCTAAGTGCTGAACAATTTTTTCAGCCACTGACGATCGGATGTACGGTAAATTGAATGGCACTGTTCTCTTTGCGTTTCAGATAATACGAATTTTCCGCCTCACCCGCACACTTCTACGCATTAGATTACGGATTTTCAACGCGGCAGATATGGCAGCACTGATTTGACGTGTCATTTGTTCAATCAGCAGCTATAATGGTGATACATTAGTTTTTTATTCTTGTATCAGCAGGTGAAATTTGTTTTGTTTGTACTTGTGGATTGGTATTCTTGTATATTCCAAACAATAAAATAAAATAATACATTTTATTATGGTGGACGAGTGTACGAGAAAAACATTGAGTAGCATTCCATTGCTACAAACACGCGCCGGACCACGCGACAAAGACGTCTGGGTGCAACGGCTCAAGGAGGAATATCAAGCACTCATCAAATATGTGCAAAACAATAAAGAATCTGGGAGTGACTGGTTTCGTTTGGAATCCAATAAAGAGGGTACACGTTGGTTTGGAAAATGTTGGTACATGCACAATCTACTCAAATATGAGTTCGATGTGGAATTCGATGTAAGTAGATTTGAAATAATTCAAAAATGCTTTACGAGATTTATATACAAATTTCCACGTTGCAAATTTCTACGATATAAAATTTACAGATACCGGTAACATATCCAACGACTGCGCCAGAAATAGCATTACCAGAACTTGACGGCAAAACAGCAAAAATGTATCGTGGAGGCAAAATTTGCCTAACTGATCACTTCAAACCGCTGTGGGCGCGAAATGTACCTAAATTTGGCATAGCACATGCAATGGCTTTAGGGGTGAGTTGAATTTCAATCGCCTACGAAATTTAAACTAATTGAATTCAATGTAATGGTCTTTATTAACCACCTTTTCTTGCAGCTTGCTCCATGGTTAGCCGTCGAAATACCCGATCTTATAGAAAAAGGCATAATAACCTACAAGGATAAATAGTTTTTTAAGACATTTTTATTTAGGCGTTATTATTGAATGACAGATTTTGCATCAATAATATAACAAAAATGGTTACGAAAACAGTAAGTTAAAATAAAATAACGTGCCTGGCAGCAATTAAAATAAATAATTTTTATTACTACATAAAATATCGTTTAAGCATTTCGTACAAAAGTGGTTTTAAGATAGTATTGTTATGTAGAGAAGTCGTTGGAATAGAATTTCAACAGTTAGAAGTTAATTAAATGCAGTTATACATACATACATACATATTACATACATTCATTTATGTATACCCTGTCGGAATAAACCGACTTCGTAAAACAATATAAAAGGTATTTTTGCTTCAACCTCTATTGACTTTAAGAACTGATTTATTTTCAGCAATTGACTGCTCCCTATGACATCGCCATGTTAAATAAACAATTTCCTTATATAAAAACACAAGTACCTACTTCTCATTGCAAAAAAAAATAATTTACAACTTAATTTCGAATAAAAAGTATACTAGGCCTTTTTACGTTTCGATTTCGACAAATTCGGTCGGAATCGATTTGAATTGCATTACTATACATCGAAAGCGAGTATTTTTTGGTTTAAAGTATTGTTTATAAATCCCCCAAAGAGAAAAAATAAATTCTGATCCACACATAACTGAAGAAACTAACAACAAATCTAGGAGAAAGGATTAATACACAGTCGAGCCGAGGTACGTCTAGGTAATCACAGACTGCGCTTAACTGCGGTCCGATTTCGAGATTTTACCGCAGTATATTTTTTTCTTCGAATATCTTCAAATTGTATGAGTTTTTATGAGCATGAGAATGTTTCCAGTTGAACAATTTGCCCGTAGAGCACATTTTGGGTTATGGTTTTGGTTATAATTTTTTCTACCGCTTCTCCATAAAAAATATATATGTATGTATGTAAGTACATATGTATATACACATATTTTAAAATAGACAATGAACATATTAAATATAAGAATTATTTAGTTTTGTTTTAGAAATCCCTTCTGATATCCCTGCTGCTGAGTGCTTTAAAATTTACAACTTGACTATGGGGAGTTTCAGTTCACAAATCTTCAAATAAATAGACCAAATTGTATAGTTTTGCAAATAAATGAAAGTGTTTTTAATCTATGCATGAAAGTATGTATGTATTTGGTTTGTATGTATTTATTTCATTCTGTGCGTTAACTGCACTTAAGTCCATATAATTTTCATTTTTCAAATTAATCAATAACTTCAAGAGTTTATACTAAATGTTTTGAGGTCGTGGCTATTGTGTAGCAATATGCTTTTACTTGTTATTTAGGCCAAGTTGAGCAATACTCGAGAGTACGTACATAAGTAGGTTTATATAAATTTATAATTTCACAACTTCATTTCAAATAGCGTTTCTTTTTCTTTCTTTTTCAAAATAAAACTAAAATATCCAAAATAAACTGTTTCGTGATATTAAAATTAAATAACAAAGTCAAGTCAATGGAAAATATCTACATATCTATATATAAATAAAATTAAGAAATTCAAAAATCCAAAAAAAATGTTACATGGTTTTAAATTATTATCATTTTGTTCATCAAATATCTATGTATAGTCATCGCCGATTTCGAGGAATAAGTAAAAAAAAAATAGAGAAAAAGAAAAAAATACGATACAGTTTTACAATATGTTATACCCGTTGGCTATGAAATTTCGATTTCTTTAGCTTGAATTTTCTTCGTTTCACGTCTCTTCCGAACTTCCTGTGCTCTCTGCCTGCCTCCCTCTCTCTCTCTCTCTTTGTCAATCTACGCTTGTAAGCATTAATCTCTTTGTAATTATTCCGCATTTATGTTGGACTATGGACGGCGAGGTTGGTAGGAAATGAAGGGTAGAGCATATGGCAACAAGTTTCAAAATATATTAAAATCTAATTATTAAGTTCAATATAAGCAATTATTAGATTTTTACCAAAACAAAAACTAAAAATAGTCGCGGCGGCATTAAATAAAAATAAAACGTCAATGAGAGATTCGCAAAAAAGGTAAGCGTGCATCGAATTTTTTATAAACCCGTCAGCTTTGCGGTGCGTTATTATGCGGTTTAAATAAAAAGAGAAAACAAAATAACACAAAAATTGCATCCGCCAACCTAACAACGGCTCTACTTAACGCCTTGCTTGTAAAAATGCTACAGATCCAAACCTGGGCGAAAACACTTTACAACAACAACTTCTTAATTAATGTTTCCGTTTTTCTTATTGCTGCTATTAGTATTGTTGTGTTTCTGCCAGCTGTCCGACCAAATAGAACTTAGCGAACTAAATGGATCGAATGTCTGCATTTCGGCTGTGATAGCAGCGCCTGTCTCGTTGGTCAAAACATTCACCGGCTGCTGTTGCTGTTGTTGTGCGACTGATTGTGTATTGTTGTTGATTGCTTGAAAATTGCTCTCCAAGCCGGGAGGTGGACGTATGATGGTTGTTGAAACGCCAGCAGTGCCATTGGCAGCAGCACCACCTACGCTACTTGATGATGCAGCACCTCCGCCGATAGGCGGCCAAGCAGTTGCTGGTCCGTTATTACCACCTGTGTTTGTGCCGGTCGTATTCAAGCCGTTCACTAATGCAATACCAGCGGAGGCGCTATTAACTGCCGAAGCTAAAGAGCCACTTCCGCCACTGAGGCCTGAGTTGTCGTGTTGTCCCAAATACGCGCCCATCGGTGACCAAGTGCGTGAATTTAGATGTGACCAGTCGACACCTTGCATCAGTTGTTGTTGCTGCGCATGAGCTTGAGCCTGGGCGTGCGCCTGTACCTGTGCCTGCAATTGCTGCTGACGCAAACTGTAAATATATTCGAAGTACTCGTCTTGTGCCTTTTTCATCTCGTAAAGGTCGGCATCGATGCCTGTGATGTAAGCGGTAACGGCCAGTAAGCTATATTACAAAAATGCAAATTTAACAAAATACACTTACCTCTCAAAGGCCGATTATCGTCGTACTCGTAAGTGGTTAAAAGGTTGGAGAAAAAGCTGCAATCGCCTGTTGACACAACCGGCTTTGGAATTTGTAGCCCGTTGACGCTGTGATTGCTGCTACCACTACTACTGCTGCTGCTGTTAATCGGCTCCCAGACGGGCGTAGACGATGGCGACTTCTTTGAGCCAATGGGACCCAATTCAGTAGAATGCGAGTTGGCCACGTTTTCTGACAACATATCGGCTGAGTTTTTTCCAAAAATTTGCGCATGTGACTTGTGTTGCACTGCATGCGATTGCTCTTGTTGCTTCGCGCCAAATTCGACGTCATGCTGCACAGCACCTTTCTCTTTATCTGCGAAAAAGAATGCCGACCTCTCGAAACCCTCGCTCACACCGGCATTACTTTGATCAAACAACTTGGGCGCATTTTTGTCCATCACTTTAATAGGTTGCGCTTGCAATACGTCGCTGAAACTGGCCTGATTGCCAGTGTCCCAAGGCGTACTTAAGCAGTTTAATAAACCGCCTATACCACTCGCACCACCAATGCCGCCATGACTATCATTTCCACATGTGGTCCTTGTGCGTGATGTAGCTACAGTTGTTGTTGTTGCTGGTGCTGTTGCTGTTGCATCGCTGAAATTCAATGCGCGCAATGCGGCCGCCGCACGTTGTCGACTTCTGCGTTCAGCGCGTCGCGATGCGCTTGATGAACCGCATGAGTTCGCCGACGATGACGAACAATTCGAGGGCGTTGCGTCACTTCCATTGTTGCCTGAGTTGCTATTCTGTGCATCTTTGCGACGCTCACGTCCCGGTGTTTTCCCATATTTCGCACCTGTTACACCACTCTGTGCGTTCCCTTCCTTCGCGGGCGGTGAGTGCGTTGATACCGCTGCATTACCAGCGACTGCAGTGTCCGTCGCATTTCTACTTTTAACGTTCACTACGTGATTTACCGTTTCACCAACAACTGCCTTATTAGCGTTGCCGCCACGCACATTCTTACCGCTACACATCTGTGACTTCTGGTTACCAGCGCTGCTGTTTGCAGTCTCTCGATCGTTCTTTTCCACAGCTGGTGCAGAAACGGGAACCGAATTTTTGGACTTGCGCGCGCTACGCGGTTGCTGCTGCTGTTGGATTATTGATAGCCCTTGCGCGTGTGTTGCTCCCGTCTGTTGCTGCTGCTGCTGCTTCTTGCTTGTGCCGTTACTATTACTGATGTTACCTACTACTGTTCTCAACGTTGCGCAAACTGCGTCTCCACTGCCTCGTTCCGCCTTATCATTGTGCGCTAGCGGTTTTGTTTGCGTTAAAATTGTGCCACCTTTTTTGGCACCGCTTTCAACTCCAACCGAGGGCTGCACGCCACTTGTACCGCTGCTTACACTCGTTTTGTCATTTTCGCACGTTGGTTTTGCCATTGCTATGCCACTCTTGAAGACATTAAGGTCCAACGACCAAGGTAGGCTGACGCCGGCCGTCGCATTGCCGTTCGCAATGTTTTGTCGCTTTAGGCTTCGTTTCTTCACACCGTTGCCATTATTGACGACGCCGCCACTACCGCTGCCACTGCTTGCGCTGCTACTGCTACTACTGCTGGTGCTGCTTTTCGAGTGTTGCTGCAGAGTTCCACTACGTCGCTGCGATTGTATGTTTGCTGCTGAAGCACCCAAGTGCTGTTGTTGATCATCGGGCGCATGCGCCGCGGCTTGCGCCTTCAATGCAATACTGCGCAGATTAAATGTCGGATGCACGGAACCCTTGTCGCGTGCCTCATAAAGCGCTGTCTGACTACGTAGTATACTCTCGTAATCGATATTCGCGGCGATAAGCACGAAAACAAATGTGGTGGCCAACAGTACAATCGCCGCACTGCGCATCCGTTCTTCCCAAGCTGGTCGCGGTATCAGTACTGAACAACGCTCGATCATGCTGGGAGGCACATGTGCGACCAACTTATATTCTAAATTGTAAGAAAGATTCGTATGTATTTTAAGCGGTATTGCGACGCGTGCTGCTGTGTAATCGGGCGTGAAGACAATATCAACCTTTTTCGTCTCATTCGCCTTTAGCGGAAAGCTGCTACAATCCACCACACTGAATCCATAGCCGGTGCACATTTGATCGCCAATTTGAAAACTTTCTATCCACATTGGTAACTCACCCGTATTCCGCGCTGTAAATGTACGCTTTAAAACAACCTTTGGATATTTCTGAGCACCAACTTCATCGCGGTCAGCAGACGAGTGTGAATACATTGCTGGTTGATTGCAAGCCGAAAAATATTTTTCTGTTAAGTCAAATATTAACGACGTATTCAAACCGGGTTTGCGATTGCCAAAACGAAAATGCGACTGCACAACTTTCGCGCTAATCCAAACCGCTTCGTAGAGTGTGAGATTATTTCGTATATGCAGCAGAGTGCAATAAGTATCTGCGACAGGTGGTGCATAAAATTCAATCGCAACCAAAAAGCTTGTATGCGGAGGCAATAGCAATTGCGTATTTGGCGCGCCCATTTCGAGGAAAAATATATTTTTGTCAGTTAAATAGCAATGCGGCACAATGTGGACTACTTCTAGCGGCAAAGAAAGCTGAGTCTCCTTCGAAAATTCTGGATTAGAGAGATAATAATCGAGCAACACTGGTGTATCTGCCGGATTATTCAGTCGTACTTGCACAGCTACCGTTTTGCCTACCTCTATGGTTGGCAGGATTTGTTTGCTGGTAACAAATTTTGGCCACTCGATGTCAATTATTAACTCCAACAAGAACTGCCTCACTTCATGACTGTTCAATGTGAAGGCGATATGCTGAAAGTCGTACTTTAAGCGGCGAAACAATTCAGTGCGTCGGCGCAACTCCATCTCGTCAAAGTGGAGATTGTTGTTGAGACCGCCACGGGTATTTTGTGGTGCCGGGAAGGCAATCATGCCAGTGCGCTCGTGTTGCGGTATATAGCAACGGTTTTGGCATAACAGCGATGGTTCAAAGTGTATTCGTCCTACTTTGGTCAACGCATTGCCTTCGATTGTCGAGCCATTAATATTGTAGTCTTCGAAACTTAGCCCAGCGTCGGTGAAATTGATTGAGGTTACGTGTATAGGATGCTGAAAAGTGGAACGTATCACCAATTCGGCGGAACAGTGTTTGCCCTGGAAGATATGTAAGGTGTGGTCAATAAAATTTTGTAGGTACATATATACAATTTATCTGCTTATTTTGTTCAAAAATTAGGTGCGGGTTAGGATAAGTCAACTCAAAAGTTAGTAGAAAACTTTTACAACTGTAACTTAAGAGTAAACGTTTTTTGAATACTGTTTCATACTTAGAGCGTTATTTCCAAATGCATCTCAAACTCATCTGAACTCTGTTACAAAATTACCGGCTATCCCTAGTAGCAAGGTAGCTCGACACTAGTTTTGAAATGTTCTAGAAAAAGTTGTGTAATAGTTGCGAGATGACCCTGAAATAGCCACGCAATAGTCTTCAAATAAACATAGCAGTTTCACTTGGTTAACGTAAATATTATTCATCCTAATCATTTTAATGAGATTGTCTTGGGCTTAAATACTTAAGACATTGCTAATAGCATCATAATAGCCAAGAAAATTACAGGGGTCGTCGAGAATTTAATTTTAGCTGCAGGAAGCAATGGCAATATTCCAAACGTAAATTTTATTGTTAATTATTTTAATTACTTATAGGATAATTACGACGCCTAAAAATATGCCTGAAATTAATGTTTTTAGAAGATCAGAAATATAGAGTTGATATGAAATATTATCGATAATTTTTAGGTGCAGGTATCAGAGATGCAACGGTTTTGTAAGAGAAAATAATGAGCGGATTAATATCGTAAAAATGTGATTACAGTGACGTCACAATCAGGTGATCGAGGAGAATAACTTCGTGTGTTCAAATAAACGTTTGAGAACGAAAACGATACGAAACCGTTGCCACACACCCAAATTTGACAAGGGATGACGGAAAATCGTTCCAATATACATTAAATGTTTACCCTGTCGAAAAATCAGAAGAAAATCACGATACATTTATGGAATGCATATTTCAGGTTCATTTAGAGACTGGTTCACAGGCTATTAGTTCGGAATCATTCCGACGCTATTAGATTAGATTCAGGTCTAGTTTAGCACCATTTCGCGATCTGTTAAAAACTACTTCGGAAAAGTTTCGGGATCATTTTGGAATAATAAAGGACTATTTGAGGACTGTTTGACCGTTTTAATTCTTGTTCGAGATCTTTTCTGGACGAGATCACGACCTTTTCGGTACTTTACTGATGAATAAGACATTCGAATATCCTCCTTCAAACCATACAGTTTCACGACCAATATATTATTTGACTGATAAATTTTTTTAAGTTATAATCTTATATACTATATAAAAACGAAACGCTATTTCGTTATGTCCGCGCCGAACGTCCAAACCACAGCACGGAAAGACGTGAAAATTTGCACAGATATTCGTTTATTCCTGCAGAAGGTCGTAACGCAGGCCTTTTTTAAGTTATAGGTAAGGCAGGGTGCTAAATTACATGACGCCTCACATATCGATTCGTGATCGTATTTTGTTCGTAAACGTTGAAGTTTGTAATTGTTTACTTGGAAACGTGTATTTATCCGTCGTAATAAAAAACATAAAGGGAGCGCTTCCCAAATGATGACAAAAGACAAATAGAAAGCGATTCCAAAAGACAAAATAAAACTCTGAAATTATTGTTGTATTTTACTCACATGAAGAAATATGGGTTTGCCAAAAATTATACATACATAGATATTACAGAAAACTATACATATTAACTGGGACGACGAAATATTGCTTCTATATTGATCAGAGCTGCATTTTTAACTAGGAAAATCTGCTATAAGTATAAAAAAAAGTAGGAATCTACCCAAAAGGATGTGAAATTTAGGAAATTTAGGGACCTACAGTTTTGTGCCCACTCCGAACGGCAGATGTACTTAATGAGAGGCTTTTTCATGGCAGAAATACCCTCGGAGGTTTGCCATTGCCTGCCGAGGGGTGACCACTATTAGAAAAATCTTTTTCTATGGCCACAACAAACACTTTTTGGTTTACTAAATACATATGTATGTAGAATAATTACAAAATCTGCCTAAAAAAACATTGGTGGAGAAGGAACTCAAATAGTGTTTTAGAAAGCTTATATTTACATATATACATAAGTGTACATGAATTATGAAACTTTTGCTGGCTTTTTAATGTATTGCTAGGCTGACGATCAGCGAAATCAATTCCCATTTGGCTTTTTTATGGTTAATGCACGGAATCAAAAATGACATGGTAATATTATTTCTGCACTAACTCTTAGCGCCCCAGTTTAATACAAGCTTAGTAAATTAGTAGCACTTACCGGAAAGCAGTTTTTGAAGTAAAGTCGCTCTTGATCCACCTCTAGTTTTCCAATCCAAGTGCGAAAACGTACAGTGGTCGTAATTTCCTCATAGTTTGTCCAAATTTGTAGCGTACACTGACGTTCCTCGGTTATATATGATTGTATAGTAACTTGAAAAACAGCAGCGTCGTCCACCTCCAATTGTGTGCATAGCTTGAATTTTGCATTATCCAATTTTAATGTAGCATTACGCAACGAGCGTAGCGAACCGGGCCGCAAACAGCCACGAAATGATGTATGAAAGTATACACCTTGAGGCGATTGAAAGTTCCAGGTTTTTACTTTAACAGGCAATTGATTATAATTACGCAGCACTATGTAACCATTATGCGACATCTCCGCCAAGGGTATGGCACCCAAATTCAAATCTAAATTATATGGCGCATCAGCTTGCAGACGCGCCGTGTCATAGGTGGACACATGCAGACGTCCACTACAAAATATCAGCGGCACCACGATATGCGTAATGTTCGTGCGTATGAGTAAACTTGTATTATACATCATACTCGAGTTGAGCATCTGAAGTTGCACTAACGACAAAGAACCACCACTTGGCAACACAAAAACGCCCGAAGTGCGACCGACTAAAAACTCCGTACTTAGTTGTGCGCTTAAAATTCGTCGTTTAGGATCATCTTGCGGTAGCGTGACATTTAGCAAAGCTAGAGGCGTTCCAAAGTCATTGCGAACTATCAAATCACGTTTACTGCCGTAATTTGTAGTAATCGTGGCTTGTGTTACAAAAGTTGTCACATTAGGATCATAATTCAGCGATCCTTTAAACACTTCTGCACGTATTAGTACTGTGAATTCGTGCGGCGTGTGTGTGACGTTCTCACATGGTATGCTGCGTAATACCATTACCTCATCTAAGATTGTTGTATTATCAAAAAGGCGTGATTCCAGTATCAAAACTCCATTTTTGAGGTCAAAAGTTAGGCCTGGCACATTGCGTAGAGTGTAGTTGAGGAGCACATGTTGTTGTCGCTTATGCGAGTTGTGAAAATGTAATTTCACTTGCAATGGTTTCATACCACCAGCAACATAGCCTGTTGACAAGCGGCCGAAATTAACGACTGGATTATCTGCGTAAAGACCATGCAAAGGAAGGATTTCAATTTCAACGGGTATAACTAGCACATTTCCACTGCTGCCTTCTAAATCACCAGAGCTTTCGCCAACCTGCTCGGAGATTTTGATGCGTATGTAAGCCGTGTGATTACCAACATTACGCGCATGAAAACGTATTCGAATGATTGATTTTGTCTCATACGGAAGAATTTCCCATAATGTTTGTGGTCCTTCTTGTCCGCCACTCGGCAGCTCTAATTGAAACTGCCCGCCGCTGCTATAAACCTGTAACAATATATTGAAGTGGTTAGGTATAGTGAAATAGAAAAAAGATTTCTTTACATACCTCTAGTATTTGAAGTGGCTTATTATGCGGATTGTACATTTGAATCTCGGGCACTATTGTTGCGTTTAGTGGTGCCTTGATCCCTACTAGTGGCTTTAATCGATATGGACAATCGCGTCCTTCTCCTCGCACCTCTAAACGCGCTTGACCAAACGATGTATGTATTAGCAAGTCCGTTACGACACTACCATGAACGCGCGGCAGAAACACGACATTAAACGTAGTGTTGCCCTGCGGCGGTACAACTTTCGCCTCGAAAAAACTGGAGTAAAATGTAGGTGTACGTCCCGAAACTGAAGTCAAATATACGCTTCGATTTGCATTCTGGTTCACTAGTGTCACTGTGTGCGCCCGTGGACTACCCACTGGACATGCTTCGCCGAAATCGAGCAACGGAGGTTCGAATCGCAGACTACGCTGCAGCTCATCATTCGCCGCATCCGTCGCAGGCGACGCAAAAGAAGTCGCTTGAGCCGTTTCTGGTTTCAGCGACTGTTTAACCTTACCATTACTACTACTAATATCGCCGGCTACTCGACTGAGTAGCAGAATAAGCACCAACAACAATGACGACGGTTCTGACATTTTCACGCAACAGGATGCACACTTAATTATATTCGTCCTTCAATCGACGTCTTTTTCAACCAGTTGGGGCTGCTTGTTGTGTTTCTCGATGGCCTCGTTTGTCCTCCTGCTGATTACCTTCTTAATTTTATCGTCAAAGGAATCTTCTAAGTATGGATGAATTGCTGCTGATTTCCTTTTCAAAATGAATCTGCCCTATTATCTTAATGCATGTAAATGGCGTTAAAGTGTATATTTTAAGCAAATCTTTCCACTTTTCAAGTTTTATTTTAAGTATTTTTATCGTCTTAAAACACCACACTATCAGCCAGTCGTCTCTAAAAGTGCAAAAAATAATAATAATCAGCCTAATGGACTGCAATGAAAAATTTTGGTCAATGGTGAGAACCCCTCTGGTCTATGGTGAGAATGTGCTCTCGAACTTCGAACATGTTGCTTAATGGTAGGATAGTCTACGGTCCGAAATATATGACAGTTGAGTGGTGAACCTAATTTGACTAGCTCGTGAAGGGTAGTTCCACAGGCAATGGTTCATTGGTGCCGATCTGTCATTTTGGCCAGGAAACGTACATTGCTGAAAAGCTGCATCCCGGTCCATTCCGTGATTCTCTGTAGGCAAGTTCACCTAAGTCTGGTAAGCAAATTCACCTACCAGCAAATTAGCTGAAGAGATCGATGGTTAACAGTTTTGGAGTGAGAATTGTAAATGAAAGAATTTGTGTATATTTTCTACAGCTTTATATGTACTTTCCAAAACTTTTTGTTTACCAATTAATTTTTTGTATGTATTTAAATAACTGTTTTATGGAAATGCAAAAAAAAAAGTCACTGAACTATAAGTTCTGAGAGAATTTTTCCCTCATGCGATCGATTTGAGTAATATTTTAAAAAGTACTTATTATATTATCAATAGTACTTAATATGCATGATTCAATTATACAAGGTTGGATAACTAGGCAGTTGTCTCACTCTTGCACGCTGCCTTAAGGTAGCCTGTGTTGCTCTCTTTTAATTTAAGGAAAAACATGTTTTCAAACACTTGGAAATTAGTATTTTTCGTGTGAAATGGCCTGGCAGGCAACACTGTTGCCTTTTTTTAGTTTTTAAATTATTTCAGAATGCCTTACATTAAATAATCGAATTGACGGCATTCTCGTATGTTTTCCAGTAGCCTTGCTTATCTAGCAGCGATCAGGAATTGAAATTTTTTTTCTTTGCATGTATGAAATAGTTGGTCGTTGGTTCGATTCCCGGCCAGTAGTGCGTTTCTGTAACCCATTTCGATCGATGTTCTCGACTCAAATTCTCGATTTGACGTCACTCTCACTCAATGTGTTTCTGTAAAATAATTACTCGATTCAATCGATAGTCAGCTGATATGTTCCATTCCATTTCAGTAGGAATGCTCGATTGAATGTGTTTCTGTAACCAAATTGAATGAAATACTGTCGATTGGTTTTCTCACTTCCATTTGAGGTGATGACAAAAAAAATTTTCGTTAAATTCAAAATGGAATTAGTTGAATTTAAAGCAAATGTAAGTATATTTTTGTTAATATATTATATATGAATAGTTAAAAAAGATTTGATGCATTTTCTTTACAGAGAAGTACGTCGGGGCGTGTTACGAATGGCCAAAAGAGGCGGTTACTGCACTTAATGCAGCAGCACCGCAGCGTTGGAAGGGGCCAATTTATGAAACCAAACGCGAGGAAGGAGCACGAAGAGGTTTGGGCCGCCGTCGCTGCTGAATTAAATGCATTGGGAGGGTCCCACAAGTCCCCTAATCAGTGGAAAAAGGTAAAACTAAAATATTCTTGTGTATAGCATTACAATTTACATATGTGTGTTGGTTTTTTTTAGTGTTGGATAGACTGGAAATCGGCAGTCAAGAAGCTGCACAATGTCCACAGAGCGTTCGCCAGACGATTTATTTATTAATAAGAATTAAATATTTGTGCACACATTTCTATAATGCTTTCTTTTCTCAAACATGAAGTTGTCAGTCCGATTCGATAGATTTCTTGTCGATTGGCGTTCCATTTCTCTCACTGTTTCATATTTTGTCGACTTATGCTTACAGAAACACTCGTTCTCGATCAATCGACTAATTTGGATCGAATCGAAATGACGTCACTATAATCGAGTATATTGTCGATTCCTTACAGAAACGCACTACAGGTCAGATCATTTTGTTTGATATTTTTTTTCCAAGAAAGCATTTATTGTTTTTAAATTTTTTACTGTATATATTTTATATAAAATAACATAAAATTAAAAAAAAAAGAATTTATATAAATATTGTGTGGTGCTTTCCATATAAAAAAAAATTTTCCGAACATCTAATGTTACATTTTTAGTGACTTGAATCTTACAATTTTATGATCTACAAAAATGGTAATTATATTTTAAAAAAAGTTTGAAATTGTAATGAAATATGTATACAATCCTGGTTACTTGGCTTTTACTAGATACCTCTTATTTTTATTGCTAAAATTAATATTGAATTAAAGAAAACTTTATTATCAAAATTTTTCCAAATGTGATAGTTCTATTTTCTGCATGTAAAAACTTAAAAAAGGTTGATATCACATTTTACACATTTTGTAAAAAAAAACATTGCTTCTAAATCACACTTGCGTTTTTTGATTATATAGTTTGTTGTATTAAGGTGCTATGTATATACATACATGTGTGGTTCAATATTCGGTTATATTATATTAAATTGAAATATCAAATTTCTGCAAATATGTTTCATTCTATGTACAAACCGCATTTCGCTACTAGTTGCCTACTTCTCTACTACCTTTGCGCGAAAAGGGATAAAATATTTTCCCCTTTATCTGACCTTCCTAAATGCAACCTTACAAGGCAGTCGGAAAACTTAAACGTCAGTAAGTATCCAACCTTTTATAATTGAATCATGTTAATATGTCTCAGATTAATGATCGTATGAATGTCACTTTTGCAACTATTTTCCAAGCAAAACTATTGTAACACATATTTCTTAAATACATCAAGTAGGTAGCAGCACCAATTTTTTTTTAGCTTTTTAAGTTAATTTGAATTGTCAAACATTTTATTTCGTTGTGATAAGAATGATTTTAGTACAATTCAAGGTAGTTGATAAAATATTTTTGAAACTTTTGCTTTTAAAAGTAAAAACAAAATACATACACAAAGGGGCCGTCTATATATTACGTGACGCAAATTTTGAACTTTTTGATCCCTCCCCCACTGCGTGACAAACCGTGACGCTTGCTTGAACCCTTATCCATAATTGCGTGACGGTTGTTATGAACCGTCCCCCCTGGATAATTCAAAAAAAGAAGGAAAATACGTTGCGGTCGTTTTCACTGCAGAAAGCTGAAATTTGAATTACAAAATATCAGTTTCACATTATCAAACATATTAATTCAATCGAAAAATGTATACATATGTTTGTATGTATATACAGTATGTAGCAAGGCACATCAAATAGGTAGCCGCAGCAAACTTTTTTTTTTAAATTTTTTCATATCAAATAGGTAGACGCAGCAAACTTTTTTTTTAACTTTTTTCATATTTTATTTTAATTTGAATTGTCAAATTTTGAATTTCGTTGTAATAAGAATGCTTTCAGTACAATTCGAGGTAGTTGATAAAATATTTTTGAAATTTTAGCTTTTAAAAGCAAAAACAAAATATACAGAGCTCAAATTTTTTTTTTTCAATTCTTCTACTGCTGCTACCTATTGAATGTGCCTTGTTTCATATTTTATTTTAATTTGAATTGTCAAATTTTGAATTTCGTTGTGATAAGAATGCTTTCAGAACAATTCAAGGTAGTTGATAAAATATTTTTTAAATTTTAGCTTTTAAAAGCAAAAACAAAATATACAGAGCTGAAATTTTTTTTTTTTCAATTTTTCTACTGCTGCTACCTATTGAATGTACCTTGGTATGTAGTTAAAAAGTAATATATGTATGTATAAATAGTTTTGTTTGGATATTATTTTTTTTAGCATTTTTAAATACGCTTTTTGTAAATAAAACGCAACATTTTTGTGAAAAGTTCAAAATTGTATACGTTGCTATCGCTAAATTAGTTCATTTAGTTCTTTATTTTTAGATTGTAACACTTTTTTTGCCAACAACAAACAATCGATATATGTATTATTCTGCACAGTGAGAAAGCGCACTGATTTTATTGATAATTTACACATTTTGCCTCTGGCATCTCGCTATTTTGCAAGTACAAGACGCATCCTACTTTAACGGATCCTTAGGAAACATTGCTCCTGGTCTCAAAATTCTGGAAAGACTTACATATGAGGTATGCCTTCAAGAATGCAAAAACTGGTCGAAACTGGCAGAACTGTTTGCGTCCATTCTCTGTTCCAATTGGATATTAAAATAAGATCCGACCTTTCCCAGTATTTTAAAAAACATATACATATGTACATATGTACATACGTATGTATGTAGGTTTTCCAAATCACGTTAACGCAAAATTTGTTTAAATTAGATATATACAAAATGTAAACAAAGATTGATTTGTAAACAAAGTTTTTTTTGTTTGTTTTGAAAATAAAAGTTTGTTTTGTAAACAAGGCTTGACTTGTTATGGACCACATATGTACATATATGAAAAAACTCCAATCAGCTGATAACATTATATTACTTGTTTATTGTACCATGGTAAGCAGCTGATTGATTTCTTTTTTCTATCGCCGTGGTACTGCAAATGTCAGAACAATTTGTTTGTTGGTTGGTTTTGACATTCGCTGTTCCGAAAGCAACAACAAAATACATACACATGTACTCTTTTTCTTAATATAGAATTAAGCGGCAGCTGTAGAACCCTCCCCCCCCGGGCAAAACCATGACGCTGACTTTAACCCCCACCCCCTCCCCTAGACGTTACGTAATATATTGACGACCCCAAAGCTCAATTTTTTCATATTTCTCCTGCGATTGGCTAATTAAGAACTCATTTCAAATTTGTATTAATCACTTAAATAATTTTTTTTAAAAACGATAGGAATCTTCGTTCTACCTTAATTATGTCCTTTTTTTTAACAAACTTTTTTTTTACGATAGACGAGTGTAGTGGAAATGTTATATTTTAATATTTGTTAAAGAATCTGCTGAACGATCATACAATATTTTACGTAGACAAGTTCTTAGAAGTATAAATAATCCGTTATAATGTACTAGTATTAAAACTACAAGCATGGTCATAGGATTATGTACATATATAATTTGTGCATTCAACCCTTACAAATACGACGATGCAGCGATTTATCGTTATTGTGCAAATACGGCGTCTTAAATCAATTTACTCGGATTTGGCATGCTCTGCGTTGGTATTCTCTTCATTCTGTGCTGTCTGGTCGCGCTTAACTCTCTGTAGTAGCTGTGCTCTTTTTAGTTTAACCATTATCTGAAAGGAACTGTACATCCAAGCGCCCTAGGAAATTTTAGATTGATTAACATTTTGTTTTTATTAGTTCTTTTTACTTACAATCAATAGCATACAATTTAATAAAATTGGCATTGAAAAAACTGTTGAAATGAAAAGCCCATTACTATCGAAGTATTGCTGTTTGGAAAAGCTTTTCCATCTCGCCGCCGCAAACTCATTAATGCTCTCCGTACAATAGGCCGCGGATACTGTGAATTAAGATACATCCAAGTTCATATGTAAATAATAAAGTATCTTAGTAAGAAACAACGCACTGAATAATAACTTACAAAGAATTAAGAATAGAAATATTTGAAAATTAGTACAGCTTCTAGTCGTTAAAGTTGTTACCGTTGTCAAAACATGCATCGCCATTAGTCCAATTAGCCACGGATCCTTCCAGTCGATCTGCAATAGAAACCAATGTGGAGATTGTATATGTATGTATATGCACATATTCCCTTTTTCGGTTGCTCTATATTGTATTTACGCTTGCGAGATATGTCCAATAACCGCTGATTTCGTTAACTTCAATGTAATTAGGATCTACCATAATAAAAGTTAAAATATTAAATAGTAAATGGAAATCAACAAATCCAGATAGCACAGTTAAACAAATATTTGTAATGAATTTGACAGCTTTGAAATTGATTCCTGCCGGTGTTACCAGCAAAAAATTCTGTGTGTCAGAACGAGCATTATTAGCTTTGCCAGGGCTTCAGAGTGGCAAATCTCCATGTTCCCTATATAGTTCGTCGCCTGGGTAAATTATTGTCGTATATCACTTTTCATGATTTTTGGGTAAACGCAATTGAAGCTTAGGAGTATATAACTCAAAAACGCAACGGTAGATTTTTCTTAAAAATTCTGGGATTATAAATCGTTTCATTAACAAATGAAATTTATAAGGTTTGTATATATTTTGTTGATATTATGGGAGTTATTTCCTCACCATGATTTTGTCGTATATCACAGCATCAAAATGCATGCGCAAAGTCCGTACATATACGACAAAATGCCTTTGAATGTTAGAATAGTCTGACACAAGTAGTAATATTTTTAATATTTTTGTATAAAAATTCACTTTTTATTTTACACACGAACACTTACATAATGTAAAATAAAATTAACATAAAAAATACATATTTGCATTATATGCTTAACATAAAACTAAAGGAACATAAGTTGCAATATCAAATTCAGTCTGATGAGTCACATAAAAATATAATATTTGAAATACTAGCCGGTATTATATGTTAAATATGGCACGAAAAAAGTTTTTGTCCTATTCTTTTTCTAAGGGCCAGTTTTTCAGTGCAAGTTTATCTCTGTTTGTCGTTTAAACTAAGTTTAAACTCAGTATGCAGTTTTTCAGTCAACTTTTAACGGAGTTTAAACTAAGTTTAAACGGCCGATTGTGCTCGGTTAAGCTTAGTTTAACTTATCAGCTGTGTGCTGACTACTTCGTTTTGATGCAAAATATTTTATTGAGCGCAAGGAAACTAAATTTAAATTTAAACTGAGTTTAACTAAACTTAGTTTAAACTGAGTTTAAACCAGCACTGAAAAACTGGCCCTTAGTAAGGAAGGCAACTTTGTAAGTCTTTTTTTTTTCGGGTACAACTCGAAGACGGGTTTCCCAAATCATTGTAGAAAACCGTCCTTTACTTTTCCTTAAATCGAGAAAGGTACATTCGAGTTCATTAAATAATAACTTTGTTCCAACCTTAAAATGGTCATTGTTGGAATATATAATAGACTTGCACTTGAAAAATTGTACTTGTTTGAAAATCAAACTTTCTGCTTTTATTGAAAAACATTTAAAATCAATTTCATTTGCAGAAGTTGTAATTTATAACTGTAATTAGCTGTTAATAACTGTTATTATCAATGAAATGACGAATTTTAATGCACTCATTCACATACAGTATGCAAAACTCGTATTAGTACACCTTCTCATAAAAACAAATATCATAATTTTTTTCATATGCATGTTAAAAAATGAGTTAAAATCAATTTATTTCACAGGAAAATCAATAATGGTAAGGGTCAATAACAAAACATAGAAAATAATGCATTGTATAACAAAATAAAAAAAAACAAGTTAACTCCATTTACTAGAGGCAAAATTCGTATTAGTACACCTACGTTTACTGGTTATTAGTGAAGAATAAGGAAAAATTTGTAGTTGTTATTATTTTGGTGAATATCCTCGTTGTTACCAAACATCAGATTACCTATTGCATTAGGTCAGTTCTTTGCAACCCTATACTATTAAGATCAAGGTGTATCTATTATGAATTCGCCTTGATTAAGATGTTCTTAGAGCTTAAATTTGAAAGTTGGCAGCTCTCGTTATTAATCGTTTTCGCCTGACGTAATTACTTCGCTTGATGTTCAATCTGGTTTCGCCGCGAAGGGATAAGAGCATCGTGAAAATTTTCGCGAATTCCTGGTATAAATTGATAAAAAAAACAGTTTTAAAAAATTTGGTAGATTTCAAAAAGTGAAAAAATTATAAATACTACTTCTGTATAGCAGCGGCGGTAAACACTTTCATAAAACTTCTTATCTACATATAATGTATATTTGGAATAACATCAGCAAAAAGCAAACAAAGTAATTTATCCATAAAACTGCCTATTAAAGAATAATCGTAATTGTTTAACCTTATGTGCAAACTGCGCCATTAGTTGTTTTTATCAAAAACTAAGTTGCGGGTAAAAACATCCTCGCAGTGAAAAATAACGTTGCATCGAGTGTATTAGGGTCGTTGGCCCTCCGTCATTGGCGACTGTTCCATAAATTGTTATATACTACGTAGGTGTGTGTTTGTGCGATCTTTACGTCTGATTGTAATTGCTAAGACGCTTAAGATTAGCTGGTATTCCAGCTAACGGAATCGTGCAAGCGGCAGACGCCAGGTAACGCTAGCAACTCGTTCCCTGGGAGCGGCAGACGCAGGCGACGCGTGCCCGTGTCTGGAAAAATGGCTGTGAAGCAAAATAACACGGAAGCGAACGCTGCCCCCGCACCCGTTAATGGAAACACAGTAGGTGGAGGTGGTACGACAGAAGGTTCAATGGGTGGCGTGACGGGAGGTGGATCAGTTGGCGGAAATAGTGGACTTAACAATCTCGCAGTCGGAGGTGTTGGAGGAGGCACTAAAACCAAAAATTTAATATCGAATGCGACTCACGGTGTTGAAGTTGGTAGTAATGTCGAAACAGTTGAACCTGGCTGTAGCGGTGTTGGCACTAGTACAACTATCAAACCCAAGTTAAATCTGAAAAGTAATTCGGGCGCAAGCAATGTTGGCAATGCGGCCGACGCAGGAAATATTGGAAAAAATACTACTGACATTGCGCATATCCTACATATAATTGAATTTGTTGAGCTGAAACAGCAGCAGATAGCATTTGGCCACGATATAGTTAAAATTTATCACCATTTAATAAATGAGTTAGCGCGTGTGCAGATCCCAAAGAAGGTACCCGAAGATCTTAAACGATTTAAGGAAGACATTGTCAAAGTTGGCGATTTCTTCAGAAAGGCCAACGAGAAGAGAGTGTATCTTTTCTATCTTCACGTAGTATGTCAACTAATAACACAGGGAGAAGATGAACCACCTTCTTGCGCAATTGCCATAATATTTCAACTATTTAGCTCTGAAATGGTATTTGAGGCGGTCCAGTCTATGCTCGGACATAAAATCCCCGATCAGAATATAAAAAAGACTGTAAGATTACTGAGTGAATGGCTGCGTACGTGCAATTTTTGCCAAAACCTAAATTTATGGATCATAGCCATTTTAACGGGGTTGCAAGAACAACAAAAATTTGCATTGTTCTGTGACATAGCGTTGGAGAACATTGAACTACTGTTTACATCTCTTATATTGCCGGTATTTCGGCCAAAAGTATATCCCATCGTTTATCATATGTTATCCTCCATTGACCAAACACCGGCTGTGTTCCATAAGGTATGTCACAAAAATTATAAATTTTGATTAATTCACATATTTTGCATAAATAATTCTATATTTTCAGATTTTGCCCAAATTTCCACTTGTTATCAACATCTTGAAGCAGCAATCGAATAACCTGGAAGATTATGCAGAAGAAACGAAAAAGATACTACACAAGTTAGTCGACTTGACCAAGTCATTGATGGTACGCTTCTACGATTATGATGATTTGTACGAGGCAGTGGTAGGTGTTTAGACATTTTTTTTGGGAACACCAGACGTTCTACATATCTTTCTATTTGTAGGAGCTAGCGATCAAGGATATACCATATTCAAATGGATTACCAAGCTATTGCAATAGCGCCAAGGGCGCCGATGATAACAGTGTGGGTGCTGAGGTTATATCACATGACAGCAATGCTAAAGTCGGTTTAGTGAATTTAGGTAACACCTGCTATATGAATAGCGTTTTGCAGGCGCTTGCTATGACAAAAGAGTAAATATGTCCTTACTTATAACAATTTGCATATTTATGTAACTCTCTATGCATTTCACAGATTTAGCAGAGAAATATTACTGTCAAAAAGTAAGTCACCATTACTAACGAAAATGCAACAACAAATTGCATTAATGCTATATTCCTCGCGTTTCGAACTAACACCATCGCGTGTTTTAAACGCTACACGGCCACCAGGCTTCTCACCAGGCCTGCAACAGGATAGTTCCGAATATTTGGGCTATTTGTTAGAAACACTGCATGAGCAGGAAACCTTGTTCCGGAAGAAGCAAGTAAACGCAGCGGCAAATGTTTCGGAAGTAAAGACCGGGACATTAGCTACAGCAGCGGAGGGTGAAGAAGCTGAACCGATTGCCAAAACAGCAAAACAAGCAGATAAGGATACTGTATGCGTTGGCAGTGGCGAAGGTGCTACAGCATTTTTCAGCAGCTCATCACAGGCACTGCATCAATCCTCCATAAGGGAAGACCCTGCCATTGCGACCATCAGCAGCAACAGTGGCATCAAAAGCAACACCGATATTAATACCAACAATTCCAACGCGCCTCGAAGCGCCAGCAGCAGCACTTTAAATATATGCAAAGGTAACACAGTGACTCAATCGACAACTATTGAAAAAACTTTTACTGGTAAATTGGCTACCACGTACGAATGTTTGACTTGCGGCTGGAAGAGTCGTATCGTTGACAGTTTTCGCGATTTGCAGCTTTCATTTCCGGAAGTGAAAAGCGATTGCGCCTCCAATTACTCCGTCCAGGATCTCATCGATTACTATTGTTCGCCTGAGAAACTGTATGGAGAAAATCAATACTTTTGTGAGCGCTGCAAGAAACTTAGCGATGCCGAACGTTACATCAATGTTATTAACGCACCAAAAAATTTAATATTGACATTAAAACACTTCAAGTATGATCAGAAGTATCATACGCGTGCCAAGTTGATGCACAAAGTTTTTCACGATGAAAAGGTAAGTGGCATCAAGGACTTTTAAATCTATTTTTATAAACTGCTTCTTAATCCATACATACACACATACATATATGTAAATTTTGGTTTCTCACAAAAGAAGCATTTAACAAAAACATCAGTGAAAATAGTCAAGATTTTTGAAGTGGACCCACTAAAAAATAACTTTTTAAATAATATTTGCTGTAGAAATTTTATTTACGTGTTTATGAAGCCAATGAACAGAAATTTTTACAGACACATATTAGAAAGTATTACATATTATTATTAAATAAGATTCAAGTCGATTACGGAAAATATTCTTTGGAAAAGAGAGATCAAGCTGGAAATTATATTGAATTCTTGCAAAGTCCTATTTAGGGGAGCATTTTTTGTATAAAGAGTTTTGCTGAAAGCGACCCTAAGCAAAGCACGCCGCAGAATTCTGTAAGGAACATTGAAAATTTGTCTGCTAAACAAAAAACAGGAAATTACAGGAAATTACATCAAAAATAAAAGAAACGACATTAAATGAATTAATTTACAACGGTAAAAATAGGGTGATAGAAAGACTCAAAATAAAGAAATTGTACTCTTATCTTAACCGAGTAAAGTCAGAGTATAAAACTTTGGGAGCATATGTATTAGAAAACGCAGATCTATTCCGTCTTACAAAAACAAGCGTCGAAAATTAGTAAGCTACATTATAATCGATATGCCTAATCGTGTATCAGAAATACGGTATGACGTAGGTAGCGAATTTTTTTGAAAGCGTAATTTGGTTCCATTTTTAGAATTAACTGACCTTATCATAAACTTAATTTCACGCCTTATTAAGACAAATAAATAAAACTTGATCCTACTTTTCATGCGGATAGAAAAGAAAATTTCCACAATATTGTTTTATAGAGTATATATTTTATAAAAACAAATGTTACGGGGGGCGGTGCAAGAACTATGTACATCAGAAAACAAATAATCGATTCGTCTGAAAATAATCAGAAAACAAATAATCGATTCGTCTGAAAATATTTTTTTTGTAAGGGAATACAATACAAACCTAAACTCAAATAACCCAAAAAATATATAATTCTATAATTTTTCAATATGTTTAAAATTATATCATAAGGGAAAGTATTAAAAAAGTATAGCTGGTCAACATATTTTTTTATTGCCGAATGTACTATGTGTCACTGGTAACAGTTTTTATCATAACTGATACAAACATTTTTGGTTTCTAAATCTGGTGACTCTTAATTAATATATAAACTATTAATAATAGCTTTCAAATCCTCCATAAATAAATTAAAAATCATCCCCCAAAACACCTTATTTAACTTTGTATACTTTTATAAACATATGAAAATAGTATGAAGTTGAGTTTATTTTATTTCTGAATTCTGATGTCTCAAAAAATATTCTGATTGTGAAACAAATCGGATAGCAGATCGACTACATATTGGTTGAATTAATCATCCCACATTATGCATTATCACATAGTGGATAAATTGTTATCGCAGTTCACAATATTTGAGACTTAAGTTTGAGATTTATAACCATGGCTTTTACATTTTTAATTTAATTCCTTCTTTTTGTTACCTTATCACTTTATTTAGCTACTAAAATTGTGACTTGTTTCTATTAGAGTTGCAGAATTCCGCAAAATAATAGTTACAAAATTTCTCACAAAAAATAATTTTAAATACATGCATTCATATGTACATATGTACATATGTATATGTATTTGTCCTATAAACAAAAAGTGTGTTTCAAAAATGCTACAATGTGGCTATGAACTGAATAAGTATATTTGAGAAGCGAGGTCTAAAAATCCATGCCATTCATCGACTAGCAATACATGGAAATAAAACTAAACATATTTATGAAAATTTCCTTTTACCCCTTTTCAGGTTTCTGTAAAGCTTTGCGCTGCTGATACATCGGATGAGATTGCCTCGGTACATTACGACCTTTATGCAGGTGTTGTACATTCGGGCTTCAGCATGGACTCGGGCCATTATTACACTTACGCTGCTGATGTCACTAACAAATGGTATAAATTCAACGACAACGTCGTGACACCTTCCAAATCTGAGGAACTGCACAATCTCACACCACCCAATACACCTTATATATTATTTTACCAAATGGGTGCACGCTCTAATGAAGCAGCGTCCCTTGAAGGTTCCATTACAAAAGTGGTCAAAGTAGATGTGCCAATACCATTATCGTTGGAGGAGCTATCGCCAGAGCTGCGTAACTATATTGATCGTGATAATTATGTTTTTGCCGAGGAAGTGAAGGAACGTATTTTCAAGAATGCCGGACGAGCGGCATTGCAAAATGCATTGTCGGCAAAGCATAGCGGCAATGGTCGAGGGGGAGGTGGTGGCCGTAATGATTATGATGACGATAACGATTCGGATCAACCGCCGCCGTCTAGCGGCTGTGGCGGAAATGCGCTCGACAATAATGTTAATCGCTTTGTATACTAAGTACATAAATCGAATGTGGGGCAAGAAGCGAAACTTTATGATTTGGTTTTCCATTATGGTTTGTGAAAATATGTGTCGTACATTGTATGAAAATGCCGAAGTTAAATGTATGGTACGAATGAAATGCACGAGAAAACATATGTACGTTAATGTAATTGTGTAGTTATGGGACTTTATATGAATGCCTGCAGTCGGTAAATCATGGAAATAAAATTTGCATATATATATGTATGTATGTAAACTCCAACTACAATATATGTAACTACCTAGAATCAACCGCCTATTAACCCCCTACATATTAATATATATATTTACATACATATTTATATATATGAATATAAATGTAATTATTACGCTATTATCCTTAACGTTGTAGTTTTGTAGTATGTTGGCCAGCAAACCGACGCATTAGTAAGCGAGACTAGCATGAAATGTGAAACAATTCATAACATTGATGAAAAAAATATATATATATATTTAGATAAAATGATATTTCCGTGGATGCGCAGCATTTCAACGGAAGTGCCAAAACGAAAATGAAAAAATCAATACAATTTGATGTTAAAATTTGTACTTGTTTTTTTTTACACTCCATTTAACTATTATGCAACTACATCACCCACGATATATTGATATGTGTATTTTTATTTTAGTAGTGATGTGCAGTTGGAACTGAGGTGATATTTTTTTGGATTTACCTTAAATGAAATCGTGTTTTCTTCGACTGGGTAGTGTGTGTGTGTGTGTTTCACCGCAATGTGAATATACGTATGTATTTGTATGTAAGCGTGAGTGTTTTATCCTTGTGATTCAGTATATTTTCCTAACGATTTCTACTCTGTTTTATTTTCAAATTGTCATTTGAAATTATCTAATATGTATATTTTGCAGGAAAACCAATTAATGGAACAATATTTCTCCCGCCTTTTTGCAGATACAAGTACTGAGTGTATGTTTTTACATTTATTTGCCTGTTAAAAAATTTAATTATGTAAACCCCTCAACTGTTTTATAAAGTTGTTCTACAAATAAAATTCAGGCACGGCCCAGTGATTCAGAAAGATACAGCTCACATGTTTGTATACTGGTTTTGTATGAGTATGTCCAATGTTATCAAATAATAAGTGAATACTGTGAAATTGGTTCCATCTTTAATATATGTACATATGAGGCACGTTTCATCTTTGGCTTTATGTGAAAGTGTATAGCATAAACTTTAAAATGTATAGTTAAAGTTGTTTCTCTTTATTTATTTTCATTTTTAACCTAGTTAGAGTTTTATGCGCAAAAAGAACTTAGGATATAAGTATATAACTTATTCAAACATATGAGAAGCGAAATGAAATTTTTAAATAGAATACTACTAGCATACATGCATACATACATACATACATACCTTAATGCATAACACAAATGTATTACAATTTAATTGAAATACATAATACAAATATGCATATTTATTAATAATAAAAGAAAAATTATTTAACACATCAAGAGCTCGTAATATTGAAAATAATTTATCTTAATGGTGGGATGTCATGTAAAATATACATATACATAATTACTTGTTAATATATACAAGTATAACTACTTTAAGTTTCATTTCAAGTTTTACATAAATAACTTCTTTTTGTTAAGATAAATAAAGCAAAATATGGACGAACATCGGCAAAATAGCGTTTATTTTATTATCATGAATGTCTTTACTTTTATAGAATTCAGTTTTTGCATGACATCGTGCATCGATCGGTATTGCAAAATATCCGAGTCCACTTCTGCCATGAACCGTCTTCTGTAAAAATCATCATCCTCTCCTACAGGCTCTTCCATCTGGGATCACCTTGCACCTGGGAGTGGCTAAATTAATTCCTTTTTCTGGATTGCATTGGCAGGCCTGAGTTAGGATATATTGTCCGAAAGCCCTGAGTTGGTATAAAGTTAAGACAATTTATCAAACGGCACTCAAGGTAAGCTGAATTGTTGGATCTTAAACCAGTTTAGATAAAGTAGCTTGGACCATCAATGTAGAGTACTATGGTTGATAGACAAACACATGAAATGTCTGGACCTCTAATTGGAAAAATGATTCTGCGGCACTGGTTAATGTACTCGTAGACGAATAACTCGCTACCCCTATAATAAAAGAGAAATTCAGCATCTTGTTAATTGCGACCGCGTATCGACAAAGATAATCGATTTGAACACCTCGTGTGTACGCATGAGCGCTCATCCGATCCGCACTCGTACGACGAAAATTATGTGTCGTTCCGGAGCTACAGGTCTTGACTTCGATATACGATACGTAAAATACAGTGTGGAGGAACTCGTACCAAGGCGTAAGAAAAAACGGTCGAAAATTTCACTAAAAACTGTTGCGACTTTCAGAACGTTTAAGAACCCGAGACAATTTTAATGAACACTTAAATTATGAAGAAAACATTCATTATTTCCATATACATATATAATAATTATTATATAGTATTATGTATATACATACATATGTATGTATGTATATGATTATTTCGCTTTCTAATATAAACCGTATGGATATACAATATGTATCCATACGAATCCATTATTTAGGGTTTCTAAATATGGACCGATTCATTTTAAACCGAAAGTGTGGATATGGTATGTATATACATATGTATATACTGCTACAGTAAATTGATTAACACTTCTTACGTGAAGAAGTTTTTGAAATATTTTCTTCAAGGCGAATTTATCAAGGTGGTGGTGAGCGTATACATATAAGTAAAATTCGTCCATATATTTTGGTTTTGCTTTCCTGGACTGAATGCAAATTTTCTGTAGGTGATTTATATCGCCAGCCAATCAGAACGAACTCTTTGACATTCAGTACAGCAAAGTGAAACAAGCGAAAAAACCAGCTGACTCCTCAACACCAAGAATGATACATTAGCCTTGGTTTTCTTTAAGTATTTTTATTTTATTCATACCATGGTACATACACACACATCTGTATGTATAGTTTTTATAATAAAAAAATACCAATATTTAATCTTAACGTCCCACTGTGCTGCTGCGACATAGCGATAACGTGCTGTCAAAAACATCTGATTGCGCGTCAAAAGCTCCAATGCTCCAAAATCGACTTAACAAAAAGTTCGGAGCGATTGGATCTGAAAAAGATAACATTATAGACAGCAGTATATGTGAAACATGTTCACAAATGTCTGTGACCAATACCCATCCAGAAGAGTGCCAGCTGGAGTATCCATTTTGGAGCGCGAAAATTGTAGACACACGTGAATCATTGGGCGAGACGCGGAAGAGTCATGCGAGTACAAAACAATACGGAGCGTCAGCAAAAAGCGAAGAGCAGGCAGAGAAATCAGCCAGTCAGAACTTAGCAGAGCAACACAACGGAACGACTGGCCTAATAGCCCAGCCAAGTGTAGTTACATATAAAAGGAGTGAATTAGAACTAGCATTTCAATAAGCATACCGAAATTATAGATGAAAATGCGGTGTTGTGAAAAGGTGATAAATCATTTGATAAATTCGCCGCAAACTCTAAGTGAAACATACAAACACATGTATATACATACATACATATGTATGGTAAAATATAAAAAACAATTATTCGAGGTTTAAAGGTGAATAATCGTCGTAGAGGCGTCTACACACCCTACAATTTAGATGGAAAGGACAGTGGCCTGTCGAAAGTGACACGGCAGAATTGCAACGGCCTCAGTGCTTTGACAACGAAGACAACTTGGGCATTCCGATATACATACACACATACATATTTACATTTGTATGTATGATTTTCTAAGTAGCGTTATTTTACAACGAAATTTTAAGGATTTAATGACTTAAGTGTACAGCAACATCCGCCTTTAATGTACATACATACGTAATATATTAAGAGCTGATTAGTGCAGAATTTGCTGCAGAAATCAAAGCGATTTTAGCCCGACTGAAGTTAGGGCTTGCAGAAACATTTTTACAAGGCCTGGAAATGGTTGTGTTACAAAATACACGTAGACACAATTAGTCGAGCGTGAAATCTTCCTACTCACTGGCTGCAATATTAGACCATGAGTTGTAGAGGTGAAAAAGGACGTATGCCACAAGTACTACACATATAAATTCGAACGCTTACATACATACATATGTACGTACATACATATGTACATATGTTAATGTAAACAAATTGTTTGAGAGTATGAGTTAATTTAAAATTTAGCACCTCGTATGTCTATTAGTATACAAAAGTGTTTTTTTTTTATAATTTCGGAACCAAAAAAACTCGTCTATATGTATATACACATATGTATGTACGTGAAGGCCAAGATTTAACTACAGAGGAGTAAAAACAATTTTTAAAATCAATAAAACGTACACACATGTGTACATACATACATATGAATACGTAAAAATTTGAATAAAATTTCACAAACTAATTCAAACCGGCACCGGCACACAACTCACGGAGAAGCAACGACCAAAGAAGCTTCTTATGAGCAAAGTTCTAATAATTTTGTCATAGTGATCTATTGAACCAACAACAACACACAAAACATCAAGATGCGGCTATTTCCGGTTCGTTTATCGAATATTACAAAAATGCTCGATATATACTCGCAATTTAATCCTTCACCATTGTCAATAAAACAATTTATGGATTTCGGTAAGAGTTGCATTTTTTTCTCATAACTTTAATGTGTAGGTTTAGGGTACCGTTTAATGTTCTTATACCTTTTTTCAATTTAATAGTACCGGTTCATTTTGACCAATACTGGCAATTTATTTTCCATTTAGTTACTTCAAGTTTTTTGTTTCAACGAAAATAACGTTCATATAAAATTTAAAATAAATAAAATAAATCAATATTTGCTGTCCATTCGATTTTAGTTCATTAATGTGCAAGATTAAATTGCTTAAAACTTACCCTTGTTTTTGACAATTTATTTTGTCGCATTTGCTTCTATGTAGGTACTTTATTTAATTTTATATGAAAAAACAGACGGAATAACTATGATAAAAAATATCAATAAATTGCGATAATTTTTTAACACTTGAAACTTGTACACTATTACATAAGATTTGAATGGGCTACAATTCATGAAAATTTGTTAAAAATTATTATAAATTTTGAAAAAAGTTTAAAACTTGAATTTATAAGGTTTTATTAGGATATGATTTATATTTTAATTAGAAAAAAAAACTGAAACATCAATAAAATAAATTACACTATTTGTCAAAATGAACAATTACTATTAAATTGATCACAATTCCACCTGTGGAAACGTATGTATGTAAACATATGTATGTGTATTAAGTACGTATTAGTTATCGTACACGTTTATTTAATTGATTTCTGAATTTGAGATCTAGAAAACG
This sequence comes from Philophylla caesio, assembly GCA_963971545.1. Taxonomy (NCBI): domain Eukaryota; kingdom Metazoa; phylum Arthropoda; class Insecta; order Diptera; family Tephritidae; genus Philophylla; species Philophylla caesio. The sequence continues at coordinate 92,346,763 of OZ020606.1, read as the reverse complement.
CTAAGACAGTTTCATTCAAAAGTAAAGACAATAACTAAATTGAGACGGCGATTTAAGCCAATACCTGTATGCACATTGTGCCATGTAAAAAGTCGTAGGTACATACAATGTATGTACACGTGTATCATAAAATTTCCTTAAGTTTATGACTAAGGCGCAATAGCAAAACGTTGTACTTATCAATAGACTATGGTAAAGGTCTGAAAGTATATTACTTAAATTTTACGAGCAGCTTCGATATACAATATCGATTTTATTTTATATACATACTTAGAACGTGAGGCACTTTAATGTATCTACCGTCTGTTGTTTTAAAATTCTTGCAATAAAAGCCTGATCAAACTGTTTTGTTTTTAGTATTAATTTGGTCTTTGACCGTTAAAGATAATATACATAGAAATTAACATTTTAAAAGCAACAATAAATAAGCTATCATTTTGAAGTAAATTTTATCACTCCATATTATCTTTTTATGGTGTTTTTCACCGTTTTAATAAACATTTGTTTTGACAAAATTATTATTGATAGTTAATAGCGAACGTTATTGCTATCTATTAGGGGGTCCTCTACTCTCGCGATTTCAAAAAATCGATTTTTTTTTAAATTTAATTTTAATTTATGTATATGTATCCTAGAATACGCCACAGAAATGATTTCGTAGAAATCACATTCCTTTGCATGCTACTGGGCTCCGTAATGTGTACCCGTCTCCATCAAGTTATACACCGAAATTTATCTTTAAACGCGTTTTCCCATAAGTAGTGTTTTTTTTTTAGCTGCCAAGTAAGACTTTTCATATAAGTATTGGTCCGATTTCAAAAAAATTTTTTTTTTAATAATTCAGTGAACATACCGCTATGTTTTCCCGAGTACGATTTGCAAAATTGTATTTTGTTCTATTTTTAGAGTCTCTAATATCAATTTAGTAAATGACGTTTCAAGGTCGACAATGTTTTTTTTTTGGTATTGAATACAAAAATTTCACCTCTCTGAAGTTGGCATGCCAACTTTTACTTAAGAAACAATTATCTATAGGATAATTTGCCGTAAATTATCCGTGAAAAGAAAAATTTTGCCGCGGTCATATTCCAAGAACTGTCGCATGCACTGCTAACTTCAACTGAAGTTAGCGTGCCACCTTAAAAAAAAAGGTATGAAGGAGAAAAGCTAGGGAAATTTTTCTTTCACAGTAATTTGCCGCTTTTTTGCCGTAATTAAGCGGTATATGCCGAAAATTCAAAATCAATTTTTTTTTTTAAATTCTCCATATGCACTGCCAACTTCAGGTGAAGTTAGCGTGCCACATTTAAGAAAAGTATGAAAGAGAATTTTTTCTTGCACAGTAATTTGCCGCTTTTTTGCTGAAATTTAACGGCATAAAACAAAAATTCGAATAAATTTTTTAAAAAATTTTCCATATGCACTGCCAACTTCAGGTTTGTTTTACCACAAAAATTGAATCCGCGACGACGTGCACTCATTTTTAAATATTTGTGAATGAAAGGTAAAAGGAGATGGACTCAAATACTTTCCGGCTAATCATAAGAAGAGAACCGCGCAGTGATGCCAATATGAAAAATTTGTTCATAAAAGAGGTATTTTTTTTTAATAATTAAAAACTTTCATATGTCCAAATGCCATTAATGGCAGTACATATGATAATACATATTTTTTTGGATTTATGATATATGCCCTTTAATTACGGCAAAAAATCGGCAAATTGCTATGCAAGAAAAAATTCCCTTGCTGATCTCTTTCACACTTTTCTTAAATGTGGCACGCTAACTTCATCTGAAGTTGGCAGTGCATATAAAAAATTAAAAAAAAAAATTTGTTTTGAATTTTCGGTCGGATTCAGGTCTTGGGAGTAGTAGTAAACAAAAATTTAAGCTTCATACATGTACATACATTTTACATAGATACATATGTAGATACATACATACTGTCTGCATATACATATGTACATATTTATGTATGCATATACTTATGTACATATATATGTATGTACATATGTATGTATGAATAAATATATCTCTTCATTTTCGTCACCTATGCACAGGTTTTTTTTACCGGTTTTTGGTTCTAAATTCTTAAAATTGACAACGTCAAATATATTAGTACATATGTATATATGTATGTAAATTTAATACACAGCCATCGAAAGAACGCTTGTCTACGTAGTTACATTTACACATAGACATAATATGCATATTTGAGTGCTATCTGCACAAATACACATATTTCTGTCAAAAACACGGCACAACAAATTCGAGATAGCTCCTTTATTCTTTAATAGTACATACATATGTACATATGTACATATGTATATGTATACATTGATTTTCTTTGGTTGAAATCATTTAGTATTCGTGGATGCGACTAGAAAAACGACAAACATCTCATATTTTGTATATGTACATACATATAAATATAAACAGCATATGTATAAATATAAACAGCACATGGTACATATCGTGGGTATGCACTTTTAGAGCCCAAACAATTGCTGTACAAAAAAGGGTATGTTTCAATTAGTTCAAACTTCGCACTGATTTTTAACAAAAACTAAGTTTTTTCGGTATCTATTGGAACTAATTGAGTAATATGTGATATTTGTAGCGAACACTTATTCTTTGAAAAAAATCGGATTTTTTAATAATTTGTTTTTGCAAAGACGTGATTTTTTTTTAATGATCCAACACGACGTGTACGTTTACATATATATGCATGAAGATGTTCAATTTAATTTTTAAGTTTAAATTGTGTCCATTTGTTGGCACTGCAGCTGTTCCGCTAATACGCTTTTTCTCTTATACGCTTTTGCGGTGAGCATGATAATCAGGCAATGGATCATCTCTAATAAAAAAAACAATAGTCTTCTTTAGAATATATCATAACGCCGTACTTGAACGAAGGATTTAGCGAAATAAACATTTTTATACAAATGGTGATGGTTTTACTAAAAAGTTCGATTTTTGAAGGTCTAACAACAAAAAACTCTTGTTTCAAATAAAAATTCCTTCGTTCACGTATGAGATATGGCAATTTTTAAGTAGCCTACATAAAATTAGATCGATAGGTCACATGGTTCTTGAGAAACATTGCTCACCACAACGGGACTTTTTCAAAAACATCATTTTGAGATAATCGCGTTTAAAGTTTTGCACGTATTTGGGGCCATTCGGAAGGAGCGCGCTGTTGACAGCTGTAACTTTGGCTCTAGTGCTCAGATATTTATGAAATTTTGAGGAAATAACAAAAGAAACTTTAGGAAAATGCAATAAAAAATTTTTAGATTTTTCGACCAACACAACCCCTTGTCCAACGCGGTTGAGAGGGCATAGACCTGCTATAAGAAGTGCCGCGTCTTCTGACACTGTTCTAAATGCTGAACATGCTCTAAGAGCACAAAGACGGTAAGTAGCAGCTGATATTCGCCATTAATCTTGGGAAAGCTGCTGTTGACGTGGCAGCTTTTCAGTTCGAATACCCTAAGTGGTCTCGGAAGCTCAGACGATGATCTATAAGGACCCCAAGGTCCTTGGGGCTTTGACTATCACGCTAGCACCTATTCTAAGTGCTACTTTTTCTACTTTATTTAAGCTACTTATAAGAACAGCCTCTGTCTTGTGATCAGCTAACGACATTAACTTTGCGTTTAGCCACTGTTTGGCGACTTCTGTTGATTCTTCAGCAATGTCTACAACCTCCCTTAGAGTTTTTGCTGTCACTACGACTGATACGTCGTCCGCAAAAGCTACTAGCGTTGCGTTTTGGTCGACCTTCACTCGTAGGATGCCATCGTACATGATGTTCATAAGCAGGGGGTCCAAGTACAGATCCTTGGGGTACACCAGTCGAAAATACGTGATCAATAGTTTTGTTTTCGGTGTCATTGCGCTGCATTCGAGGTAGTTGGAAATAATTGCCTGTAAGTAGTGTAGCACCTCTAAGGCGTGAAGGGAATTTAAATTTTCTTTCCAGTATTTTTTGTACCACCAAGCCACCTAACAGTCAGCTAACAAGAAATTGCCTCTTCAGCGATTGTTTTTACATGATCTATCGCATCTGTGGTTACACGGTTTTTCCTAAATCCGTACTGATTATTTGATAGCTAGTTGTTTGTGGCCTCATCCAGTCTGCTTTTGATGATATGCTCAAGCATTTTGCCGGTGCAATTCAGCATGCACAGTGGACGATATTCAGCAGAAGAAGAAGAAGGGTTTGAACTTTTTGGTATGAGTACCAACTTTTAAAGTTTCCATATTTTTTAAAATATTCCTTCGCGTAGACAAGTAGTAAAGATGATTGAAAAGATCTTTGGGTTGATTGTTTAATTTTATTTTAGTTTGAGCTGATTCGCAGATACAAATAAGTTTCTGTGCAGGTCCTACCATAGTTCACCAAATATCTCTAAGGCCTTTGACAGGGTATCTCAGAGAATTTGGAATTTAAAATGAATCATATCGTATATGGATACTAAACGCTGTGTCGTTCGAGTTGATAATGTATCCTCTTAATCTTTTGTTGCTTCTTCTGGTGTTCCTCAGGGTAGTGTCCTAGGCCCATTATTATTTGTACTTTTCACAAATGATATTTACCTCTATATGCAGATGAACTGGAGATTTGTCATGAAATTAAATATTTGGAAGATTCTTTATTTTTCCAGGAGGAGTTTGAAAGCTTATATCGTTGGCGTTTTCGTAATAGTTTGTTACTGAATACTAGCAAATGTACAAAGATATTTCTATTTTTCCTACCTCTTACCGCTTCTCAAATGTACCGCTTAAATTAATAAGTGAATTTAAAGACTTGGGAGTAAATTATGACTCCAACCTCTCTCTTTCACCACTCACATTAATTTCATTGTAAATAAATCATTCGCGATGTTGGCCGTTATTCGTCGTGATTGTCCTTCATTCTCCGACCCTATACACTCAAAATGTTGTACTCGTCTTTGGTCTGATCTAATTTGGAATACGCGGTATTTATATGACCCTCTTTCCCTGCAATTTATGTTCATAGACTAGATTCTTTGCTTTGCACTCTATTGCATTGGAGTTCAGGCATACTTTGTTATCGATATTCTTTGTTTTTGATATACATAGTTCTTTTGCGAAAACGGTTTTCAAAATGAATGCCCCTTTGCAGACGGCGCTTTCTCAATTTAATGCTTATTCTTCAGCTTTTAAGAATCAACTCTTAAGACACTTGTCATAGGAGTTTCTTTTGTCCTTATTTTCTCACTCTTTTTTATTTTTTAATTATAAGCATTTTGTTTGTTGATTAAATTAAATAAACAAATATTCCTTTATTGCTGTCATGGATAGCTTTTTTTTTAAGAGTTTGTGCTTTTATTTGAAATCCAACCGAAGTTGAATATTTTGCGCTGGCTCGGATACATTGTTATCTTAGGGTTAGTTTTTCAGTGCTAGTTGTACTCTGTTTGTCATTTAAACAAAGTTTAAACTCAGTATGCAGTTTTAGTTTAACTTATCAGCTGATAACTGAGTACTCTATTTTAACTGAGCGCAAGGAAACTAAGTTTAAATTTAAACTGAGTTTAACTAAACTTAGCCACACGACAACGTTCGTGACGTATTCGACAAATTACCGTACTACCACATTGTAGCCCGCTTCCTTACCTTCAATTTCAATACTCAACTTACTGTATATTAGAGGTGGGTAACTCAACTCAGAGTTGAGATATTGAGTTGATTCCCATCAGTGAATCGGTAACTCAGACTCCCATCTCCAAAAAAATGTAACTCATTAACTCTGTTATGTCCCACCGCACTCATGATTTAATTGAATAACGGTGGCTCATTTTTCTCCATATAACTCTCCCATACTAGCTGCTTCAATGCAACATCGTAATTCAATGTAACTCAATTTGCATAGAAATTTTATGTCGTGTCACCCCTCGATAGTTTTAAATACGATAATGTAAATCATGGTTAGTGTCGATGAAATATATATGTTTTTTAAAGTTTCTGTGGTTTAATTAAATTAATAAAAATAGTTTTTAGATAAAATTTTATTCAACGAACATAAAATCCAAGATGTCTTGTATATTAAATTAAAAAAATATATAACTATGATGATATTTATTTATTACCTATTCTTTTTTTTTTTTTAATTCATATAATTATTTTTCTCCTTCTCCTCCAAAAAAATAAGAATATTAAACAATTTCCTTTAATTTTCGATACAAATGGCAACCCTGTCATCAAGTTTCAAAATATGAGTCGCATTCAAAAAGTGTATATTTCGCGAATGAGTGTAGCATACAAATAGTCAAATGAGTTAGTTGAATGAGCTGACTCCTTAAATTGAGTTGGAGTCATTGAGTCAACTCCTGTAAATTTGTTGAGTTACCCATCCCTACTGTATGTATATGTTAAATACATTTCCCGTTACAAATCTAAATGCCCACGCAGGATTTGGGGGGCAAAACCGGTGTCATTTATAAGAGTCCTCATGACTGGCCTATTGGAAATCTGAGGAAAATTGCCTGTGACACAGAGCAGGTGGCGCTTGTATTTGAGGTTATGTGTTGGCGCTATTGTCTCTATTGCGCTACTTCAGTAACAGTAATAGACACACTGCAAAAAAAATGTTTGAGACACGTCACCGTGTGAGACACTCAGAAACGTAAGTAATGTCTTCTGTATAACACTGTCTCAAATATCATCTGAAAACGTCTTCCAAGTAGCTTTAAAACGTGTCTCGTGGCAAGACATCATATTTTGTATTATAAAGAGAGAAAAATTTAAATCCTGAAGTGTACATAATTTTTTTATACATACAAAGACCTCGAATGAAACACTTTTATTCAAAAGTATGTTTAAGTACAGTTGCCCTAAAATATACGACTGGACCAAACATTTGTATTTCGCAAATATCTCAGATACTTACATAAATGCTATTTATGATATTTATGATATTTTCTAGAATACATATACACATACATATGTACATATAAGGTTAGCTCTTGCCATAGTTGCAGTTTCAGTTTCATAATGGAATTCAAAAATGTATTCTCCAATTTTAATATACTCGTACATATGTATGTAAGTATTTGCACAGCAGTTCACGTTTGCTAAACTCTCATTTCTACATCTTTTTTTTAAACTACAGACAATTAATATTGGTGCTCTCTCAAAGTCAAATACGTAAATTTTTATGTACATATGTATGTATGTAACATATTTGTATACACGTGAAACACATTGTTCTGGAAGGGTTGCTTAATAAATGCCAACGATTTTTGGGTATGTGCAACCAGTGTTGCCACTGAGTTAGCCCTTATAGTATCCGCTAAAAACTTCAAAATTTATCCATTTCTAAAAAAAGTGTATATCGGCATTTATAAATTTTTGAACAAGTTCCTAAAGTTTATATGTATGTACTTACATATAAAAAGTTTTTATTACAATTTTGGTTAAATTATCAGGCCTGTTCTGCATTTCGATGTGGTCGAAAGCGGAATGACTAACATTTTAAAGTATCGAGGATAAAGGAAGAATACATTCCGATTTTGAGAAAATTGTTTGGAATAGAAATGCAGAACAGGCCTGTATAATTTACAAACAATCATTTTCCAACGTATCAAAAATTGTCTTCTAAACTTTCCTCGCTCAAAAAAGCGTTTGTGCTTGGAAATTCGACTGCATGTAGAAAACTTAACATTTCTAAAACTAAAATAAAAACAATCCTAAAGGAATATATTAAAATTTGTCTTATTATTAAATAAATATTGTACTTAAATACATAAGGAGCAATAACAAAACGTAAGTAATTAAAAAAAAAAACTAAAAGTGGTATATACTAATAAATGTTATTTCTTAGTAGAAATACGTTAGTTATAACAAGAATACTTGCCTGTCGATTTTTATTGCTGGAAATGAAAATGTATCCAAATTTGTACCGAGCCTAAATACGAAGTATCCCCCATTATTTAAAGCTAAAATGTATCCATTTGGATACATTTGTATCAAAATGACAACACTGTCTTCGTCTTTTGGGATGGTATTTAAAACTTTGAATTTTTGGTCAACAATATCAAAAGTGCATACGGAAGTCACAATCAAGAAATTAGTGCAAATTTTTGAATCGTTTGACATTTTTCTGTCAACAGCCACATAAATAAATCAAAAGTACTTGTTTCTGTTTTTGTCTACTCACGCGATAATCCCAAAATTTAGTTTTCTGTGCGATTATCGCTACAGTGCTTTTAACCATTTTTCGTTAAGCTGAATATTAAAGATAAAAATTAACTAGTACGACAATATTATCGTAAACGAAAAAATTAAGTGTCAAATAAAATAGTCTTCTAGGTTTTTCAGAGGATTATTTTAGGAAAAATCTTTTGCAATAAATAATGTATACTCTCTTTGTCCGAAAGCCTTTCAAACAAGTAGTATATCAAATTATTATCATTTTCAAATTATATTTTTTTCCTAGCCAAATAAATTAGTAATTGTACGATCAGTCATATTAACAACATTTGATTTCGTGATTCCATTCGAAATTTACCGGAATCCATGCGAAATCTGTCCAGGATCCAGTTTGAAAACATTTCAGTATCTGTTTGCAATACGCCCGCAACTAATGCGCGATCCATTTATGACCTCTTTAAGCTCAGTTTTTGATACATATTCACGGCCGGTCTGAAATCCCATGAAGTCCTGTCCAGAGCAGTCAGTGAAAGACATTTGAACTACATTTAACATTTTAAAGTTAACTTTTAAAATACGACCATTAAATGTATGCTTCGATCCAGAATTTTTTTTATTAATATTTGTTGCTTAGTTTTCTTTTTTATAAACCATAACTGCACTTTTCTGAGTTGCTAGCAGTTTGTGTTTGTAAACCTTACTATTTATTTTAATATCTTTAGACTTCGACACATAAGACAAAGCCGATTGATTATCGCTAGCTAGAAATAATTCTATAAGCACGCTAGTGTAGCCGTTAATTACGAACACATAGCGCAATAAACCGGAAGTATTTATTATAGGAATAATTAAAATTTCCGTTTACATACAAATATAATACTTGCAATACAATTTATTATTGAATTACTTACTGGCATAAATTAGCAAAAGTTTTAGAAAAAATTAAAAATAAAATAAATTGCTGACCTCCAGAATATCGCTTTCCATATAATACATTTTTATTTATTAACTTTTAAATAAATAATGTAGCTACATACATATGAACGAGTATGTTCTCGTATGCAAGTAAGTAAAAATATACATGTGTAGCATGTACTCGAGCGTATGTACATATGTATGTATGTATGTAAGTTTGCACTCTTTCAAAAGTCATGCAGGCTGTGCTCGCATTTACTCGTACATATGTATGTACATATATACGAGTATAATAGCGTGATTGATTCGGCTTTTATCAAACCGGTTTTCTTCGGGTTTTTCATAAATTATTGTACGGTTTTTTTGAAATCTTGATTTTTCGAATATCGAAAAAATCGGTTAATTAATCTCCAAAACCGGGGTTTTACCTAGTTGTTAATGTAAAGTCTTTGATAAATTATAAAAATACGGCAGCACATCGACTAATTTTACATCCATAATATTACCGTTATATATATTTGAAATCCAAATAATGTGCAGAAAAAATTAAGCAAATGTTGTTATTTAAGAAGATTTTCTATATTAAGAAAAATGTCATTAGAGGACAACAAAACCTTGAAAAATTGTTTAACGCCTTACTGAAAGTAAGTCCTTCTAGCTTGCTCAATGTGCTCATGTGAAATTCAGTAATTTGGTATAATCTCAAGTTTTAAAATTTGAGACTATGTATGAGTTGAAGATTATTGCCTTTCCTCCCTTTAACTTTTTAATTTTTGGTTTTTGTCTTAATTTTTGTGACCTGCTTAATTCCTGATGACAATTGAGAGACTCGTTATTAGAGTATAGGACTTGAGACCAATTATTGCCAACTCGTCCTAAATTGTGAATTCTTTCTATTACCCCCTAATTCAGTAAGCAGTCTCATATCCGAAACCAGTATGCAGTCTCAGTCTCTAAAAGAGACAAAAGTCACAATTTTAGACCAGTTGACATTCTTTAGTTTCAAAATAAAGCCTCTAGTCTCAAAATAAAGTCTCTAAATAGTTACCTGGTGATGAGCAGGTCACATAAAGTTAAAATAAAAACAAAATAACAAAAGTTGAAAGCTAGGAAAAGCAATAATCTCTAGCTCATTTTGAGACTTGAGATGATACAAACTTACTGAATTCGGGCATCAGTCTCTAATAGAGACAAAAGTCACAATTTTAGACCAGTTGGCATTCTCTTGTTTCATAATAAAGCCTCTAGTCTCAAAATAAAGTCTCTAAATTGAGACCTGACGATGAGCAGGTCACAAACAGTTCAAATAAAAACTAGAGAAAAAAACGTGAAAGCGAGGAAAAGCAATAGTCTCTAGCAGATTTTAAAACTTGAGATGAGACTGAGTTACAGAATTCGGGTACTAGAGCCTGGTACTGCTTACTGAATTCGGACATGAAACAGCATTTTATTTTGAAAAGATTTCTTTCGTAGAAAAAATTGCATTTAGTTACTTGTATGTACATTGATGTAGTTTGTTCTTAGAACAGGAACCGTTGTACACTGTTTTTTCATGCTTTAAAAATGCCATTTTCGAATAATTCGTAAACCGATTTTTTACGCATAAGTATGTATGCAAATAAGTGTATACTTAGGGACATACTGCCTAAGGTTGCTTCAAGGACGAATAGCACCGCTTGCAGACAACAAATGAATTTAGAATTTGTATAAATAAATAAAAAAAATCCTTAGAACTTTAACAACATGCACATTATCCCCACAAACACATGCGAACGGCCGTTATTTAGCATTTTCATGCGCCTAAGAATTCAGTTATGACTGGAATTGACATTATTCTTCTTCTTCTTCCTAATCCCTCTGTCTCCTATTGCTGCTCCTCTAGTTTGTGTTGCAGACACGCGCAGCTGTTTTTCGAGAGTTCGTTGTGTGTCAATTCCGTTGTTAGAGTTATTTTTGGCTGCGCCCAAAATTGGAATAAAAGTTTCATTAGATTAAGCAGCTGTGACTTAAAATCAATAAATATACATGCGAGTATACATATGCACATATGTATGTATGTAGGATGTACAAATTGCGACGGTTAAAATAATAATGGTAATCTTTATTTACAAATTTTGGCAATTCGGCTATTGAGGCTTGAATATTTTTAAAATTAAAATTAAGATAATTCGCTAACAAAAATTATTGAAGCACATCCTCGACAAAAAAACTTTTTTAAAAATCCACGGTATATTTTAATCACCTCAAATTTGCACTTTGCTAAAATAAAATTGAATGAATTACAAAACAGCTTACTCAAAAATTCTGATTTAACAATTATCTGAATTATAATTAAAAAATTATCAAAACTAAACATAGAAACAACTAATTATTAAAATGTTTAATTTAAAATCACTATACTAAAACCTACTTCTATACTATTTTCACGAAAAGTATCATATGAATCGGTTATCTCCCTGCTTCGAAAATGCACTTATGGATAAGGGATTGTCAAAATTGTCACAAATTACAGGACATTTATTTATTCAATCATAGAAAACTAATAAATGTTATGAATAAATGTATTCTGATAAAGCAATATTTTCTTTTGTAACAATTCTCACTTATTTACGAGTAAGACGTGTATTTACTACTTTCTTTAAGTAAACATTTTTTAGTTCATATTCATTTGACAAATTTGCCAGTTTTTACCCACAAAGCGTTCCTAAACATTTTGTACTTCTCTAATTCTTTAAGAGCTTAACGGTCTTTGACAGTTTTTGCCAGAAAATTTGGGAACAAATTTATTGTCTGCAAATTCGCACTAGATACTCTTATTGAGAAAAGCCGACTGTAGTATTCTTTAAGTCATCAGCTTCTCAGTACTATAATATGAGTAGGCAACTGAGGCCTCCATGAGAGTATCTTTATATTTAAGCACATTATTAGTAGTGAAGGCATCTGTTATAAAAATGTCATTCGAAAATATCGCGTGACAAATCTAGAACACCAAATACCGCTAATGTATTCAATGGCAATTAGTTAAATGTATACGCTGTAGTTTCTTCTTAAATAGACTCATTAAAAAAAAAAACGATAACTTATTTCACTTGTCTTTGGCGTGTTGAGTTACTCCGATTAGCACATTGGATAATTTATTGACGTAATTTGCAATCACACGCAATTTTCTACTCATCACATTCAAGTGTTCTCTGCACAATAATGCGTTTTTTTTTTCTGTTTTGTGTTGTATTTGCTTTGCTCAAATGTAATGCTGCTCCACTATGTTTTTCTACCCTCTACAATTTTCACACATACTTAGATGTGCGTATGTACGTATGTAGTATATGTGATTGTCGGGAGGAGGAATTTAAATTGAGTTTTATTAATCGCTTTCGCTGTGACGCCGCTGTCACTTTGATAACCTTCTTCAACATTCTCGCTTCGGCAATGCCAAACCTACAACAGTTCACCTTGGGGACGTGTTCCGTTTTCCATTAAATAGGTCCAGCGTTCTTAATTGTCCGACACTCAGACGTACATACATACATTCATATGCATACGGATTGGTACTTATTTTTGTTTATACACATATGTACATAGTATACACAAAGCGATTTGTCAACTGACATTAGTTGCTTGGTACTGCAACCTTTATTGCGATTGCCACACTCGATCGCCCCACATTCCCACATCCCCAACAAACTTCTTTATCACTGCGCAGACATTGAATATAAACCGCGTAACAATCGATGTTGCAATTTGCTTGACGTTTCAGGGTGGAGGATGCATACGTTCATAAAAACTTGCATATATGTATGTATAACCACTTTACCTGGTAGGAAAATCATGAACAAGTGAATAAGTTTACCAAGTACGCTTTTGCCAATTTTTCTAAATTTTCCGGCTAATATTGCGGTGAGGTTTGGACTGAAATTTTTCCGGATAATCACGGGGAAAATACCCATGTTATACAAAAAAAAAGACGTCATATTGATTTTCAAATTTTCTCAACGGCCTCTTCACATTTTGCTCTTAACAAATGGATCCAAGAAGCAGTTATTAGCCGATAAATCAGGGGAAAAAGGACAATGAGTAATAATATAGATTTTTTGCTGCAAATAATGAACTTTGTATCTATCGTCTGAGAGTTGTCATTGTCATTGTCACCGGAGCATTAAGGGACTAGCTCTGACTCAATTGGGAACACAAGTTTTATATCGGGTTTAAGACTTACATTAGTGTATTTTTTAACTAAGTTAAAAAAATTGTGGCTGAAATTTAAATATCATTCATTTGTTTAACATTCGCTATTGAGTTGATTGTGGAGATTTCTTCTACAGTGAGATTGTGTATGAGTTCGTATCAAGGTTATTGTAGAAGAGATTGCGCCGACAGCTAACAAAAATATTTTACGATCTGCGCATGTACATCACACCTTCAATAAAATATTTAAAAACGATAAAACAAAGACTACGATATTTGAAACTCACATACATGTAAACACTTCATTTTGATTGCAGAATTAATAATAAAAATTACTTTAAATAAAGTTAAAAGCTGTGAATCGCAAACAAAACGTTGCAAATAAATAAAACACCAAATATTCACTTGCACTTTATTCGCGTTGTTATTTTGTAAACATCTTTTTTTGTTGTTATTGTGACATAAACACTTTGCCGATGTGACGTCATTTTGAGCAGCTGATTGCTAATATCGTAAAGCAAAAAAGTAACGGACATGCGTAGGTGCAATCTCTTATTTATCAATCTTGAGTTCGTATGTATTCGTTTCTGTTACATGCTGTTTCGTTGACGTTTGTTGCTGTCGTGAAACAGCTGTTGTCTTACATTGCTACGTTTAATGACGCGTTTGGTACACTTTCTTTTTTTTTATTCCGTCAGTGTATTGGTTGGCATTTCCCGCTTGCATATCCTCCGCGCTCAACGTCATTTTCCTATGTAAGCGGTGTGTTCTTTTAACCTTCTAGCAGAACGCCCTCCCTGGTACGTCGACGCGGGCATTTAGCGTTTGTGTTTATACGACAAACGCTATCTGTTGTTGGGTAAGTTTGCGGGTTTCAGAGTGTTGTACATGTCCGCAGTCATTTATTGCAAAACGCTCGCTTTGCCTTTCATCATCCCTTCCGACATTTCACTCAGCCAATTCTAAGTGGCAGATAATTTGAAGTGAATTAATAAATTGAAAAATATAAAAATAAAATAAAGAATACAAAACAAATGAGTGGCAGTATATAACTGTACATATATACATACATACATACGTAAAAAGCTGTGTGAGCCGTTGGAAAAGAGAATAAATCAATGAAATGTTAATTTAATTTTGCGAAATTTCAATTCTTTCATCCCAAATGTGTTGCGTATACGCCACGGAAAACGAAATAAGAAATACCCATTAGAGTTTAGTTGCAATCGGTTATCGTCATTTGGTTGTAGCAGTTGGGGAAAATCCTGTTTATTGTTTATTTTTTTATTTATTTATAAACCCGTTTTTATATATTATTTATTTATTTAAAATGTGTCCTTACGCATGCAAAGTTTGTGATGAAAATGCGAAAATTTCATTTTCCCCTCCCCTCCCATTACCGTCGGCACTATTTAATATTGATTATTCTGATGCTGCTGCATCTTTAGTGGTCAGCTTTCGAGGTGCTTATTTTGAGAGAGAAATATTGAATTTTTTTACTGATAGCTTTTTTATTCTTAATAAGTAATTGTATTCTTTCGTTAAATTTTTTTTTTGCGTTTGTAATTTTGATAGCATATTTGGCACAACTTTGTCTTACGGCCGATCTTATGATAGCTGTTTTTGCTTTGTTTGCTGCTGTCCACTTCAGTTGTTTTAGATTGAGTACAAGATACAAAGTCCGAGATAATTAAATGTTTGAATAACGTATAAAATATATGCAACTTTGCAAGTGAGTTCAAAGTATGAAAGATAGAGTGGCAAAAAAAAAAACAAGATGACTGTGTTGTTGTGGTAAAATGCTTCTGACGTTCTTCACCTATGTTAGTTTTCAGTACTACACACATTACATAGAGGAAATTTTGTATTGAAGATTGTACCCTTGCATACAGAATGAAACAATTCCAAAATATTATCGAATTATTTAATTTATTAAATATAATTGATAGGGTATGTGAGCGATAGCTCTATGGGGAAAATTTCCTCAGAATTTTTACGATCTTAAAAAGACCACTCCTACCTCAGTTCTAAATTTGCTCCAAGATTCACTTTGTTGAAAAGTTACACGTCTTTAAACTCAACTTTAGATAATCAACTTTGATGACAATTTTAACTTGAAATTTTTTTGCGAAGATTTTACAAAGTTTAAAATTAGGGCTTTACTGTTGATTTTTGAGAACCTCTATTTTTTCCGAGCAAGTTGCGCAAAATAAATATTTTTAATCTTGTCTTCTTTAAGTCACTTTTAAAACTTATTCATGGCGTAAACGAAATAAAATACCAAATAAGTATACGAGTGTGCTACAATCTAGCAAAAATTGGTTTTTGATAATTTGGAGAGTCAATACCACTTCTTAGAAGGCATTACTCGAAGCTTGATAACTCTCGATTTTCAAATACTTTGAATCAACACTTACACAAAATATGCATAATCTAATAAATACACAAATTGCAAATATGTAGATTTTTTCACTCATGCATTGCCTATGCCCTTTTTGAATTAGTTTAATTGAAATAATTAACTTTAGGTTTACATGCTATGATCTTAGTTTTACACTTTACTATTATTTTTCGAAATTGTTGCGCATATTATAAAAATATCGATGAATCCACATCTAGTCACGAACCAATATTTTTGTGTTGTGCATAATTCGCGATTAAATTTCATATAAATTGTTATAGTAAATTACTTTATTATATTTTTATCTAAAATTTTTTCCATCAATATAACAATTTATTAATACAAAATCGATTAACACATACATATGTATGTACATATGTATATACTTACATGTATAAAGACATACATACATATATGCACCGCACATCTTTAATGTTATCGCTATTTACTAAGTACTCAAAATGAGAAAATTAAACATTCACCGAGTACTTCAGTTTATATTATTCGTCGTTCTTTTTGTTGTTGTTGCAGCTGCCGTGTTTTGATTAGCTTATCAAATACCTTCAATTTATTGTACCTACAAAGTATGTATTTATGTACATGTATGTATATGTACATTGAATTTGAAAAATATTGTTTTTAGTAAATAAATGGAATAGCAAATGAGTACAGCGGACTCGTACTTAATCGCTGAAATCGTGTGCCATTGTCTGGAAATGTAAACAAAAAATACAACTTTCCATAATTATATGACACCCACATAATTACAAGTTTTGACTATTTATTATTCTTTTATTAAAATTAAAATAAGTTCCTTCTCTAATAAAAACTAATTTTCACACTTTATACAAAATTAATAATAACTAAAAAAAACTTTCATCAAAATTTTGAACTTGTTAATTTTTTTTGTATTTTAATTTTAATTTCAGTACAATAATATGATGCGCTTAAGAATAAAGTAGAATTTTAGTAAATAAATGTGCTCTAAATAAATAATGTGTACTCTAACTCAGGCTCTTATCATGAGTTGCATTCGATCTTCAACTGTGGTCGAACGTTCGGTACGTTACATTAGGGATGGGGAGCTCGCGCTCAGCATTATTTCCTCCCTCATCCTGCACATTTTGCTCGCGATTTGCAAATTTGTGCTCGCATGTGCAGATAGTGCCCAACGCTACCATAAACAGCAAAGATCGAAAATCAAATACAACTCTTGATAGGGGTCTCGATTTGGCGATCTTTTGCTGCAACACAGAAAAGTCTATAGACATTTTGTTAATAAATGGAATTAAAAAGTATATTGTTTTCTTCTTTTTCTTGTCCGACGGGGTGAATTGTTGATATTTGTTGGAACGATTTTCCGTCATCCCTTGTCAAGTTTGGTATGGAGACAAACCGGTTTCGGCGTTAAGCCATCTTCAGGGTCAATTTTCGTTCTGTTCTGAATTAAAAAGCTTCACCTTAGAAAATTAAACAGCAAATTTGAAAAGATTATTTTCTATTCTACAATTTTTTCTTGATTCATGGTTTGCAGAAAATACACAAATATATACAAACATGTACATACATACATACATATATGGATCTTGGTAGATTGATAATTTGTTTTAAATCTCAAGAGAATTTCGTCTGTGTAAAGCTAAGTGAATAGAATTTTAATTAATTTAACCTTCAAATAATCAACATTGTTGGTTGGAAATTGAAGAAAAACAAAAAAATTTAAGCTATTTGGGGTACCATATCTACCATATATACATACATACAGTGTTTGTGTTTTTTGTTTATGAGTGGGCATAAACATATATGTATATGTACATATCGAGCTATGACTGCCAAAACAACGTAAGCGACACATAAACTTTTTTAATCAGAAGCTGCTTTTAACCTTATAATCTCCGCAATTAAACTGTTCATTTCAATTCAGCTTTGTAAATAAGCTTTACTTTGTTTTTCCTACAAAACGCGATTAAATTTAAGAGAATCAAACTTCTTCCCTAAATTTTTCATGTGTTGCTTGCAACATTATTTTGGCTGTTTAGTCTCGATATACGAGTATACCCAGATAATACACAAATATTTCTTTTACTAAGTGCTGTAAACAAATATTTATTATTAAGGACAATTAACATGAAGTGTTGTGTAAAAAAATTCGTATTTAAAAAAGGGAAAATTTTTCTTATGTTTGTCAAAAAAAGAAGTTCATGAAAAATTATGTTAACACGTATGTAATAGAACGTATATCTAAGAATAAGCTGGCCAATTTTCAAAAGGGTGTCTTCTTATTATATTAATTTTAAAATCAATTAATTCGCTGAGCACAAGCTTGTATTTAGCAAGCCACTAGTCGTTGCTTATTACAACTTAGGGCTGGACTTTTTTTTTGTAAATAGTTAATTCGATTTGTGTTGGTATACTTGCATAAGTA
This sequence comes from Philophylla caesio, assembly GCA_963971545.1. Lineage (NCBI taxonomy): Eukaryota > Metazoa > Arthropoda > Insecta > Diptera > Tephritidae > Philophylla > Philophylla caesio. Next base: position 92,328,657 of record OZ020606.1, on the reverse strand, counting down.
CATACCCTCCTACTTACATATATTTTTATACACATGTACATATGTATGTAACATGAAGTAGTACAAAAAAAACTTTAATTTAATGAATTTCGTCGAGAGTATTTATCACAAATTCAAAAATAGAGATATGTTGATTGTATGACTTTTCACATACTCGTACATACATAAATACGTGAATTAATCTCGCATCAGCTGATCTTTATCATTTTTAATTGACAGAACGCAACAAAATAACGCAATAAATAACTTGTGACAATCATGGAATGTTTATTGGACGTTTATAAGAGGCACGTAGATATTGTTTATACAAAAACAGTTCTCACATTTGTGAATACGAAATTTAAAATCTATATACATATGTATATAAAAATCAATTGCTGTTCGTTTGTCTCGCTATAATTCGAGAATGGCTCGACCGATTTAGCTGATTTTGGTTTTGAAATGTTTGTTCTACCCACTTTCTTGTCAAACAATTTATGCTCCCGGAGTGACAGGAAAAACGTTCCTTATTTCCAAAAACAGCGCAATGGTGATCGTTTGGGCAAACTCTGCTCGGCAGGGTGTACCAGAACACCGGTCATGTTATGCTCCTGGCTTCTTTAGATTATTTCTAATTGTGTAAACTCTTCGGGAGTTATATTTAAATCTGGAAAACTTTTTCCATCCTAGATTGATGGCATTAATGAAGTGACTAATTTTGGTTTGATGTTAATTTGTGCTTGAATTTTACGCAAAAATTTAAGCAATCTGCGGTTATTGTTTCACATTCAGCACAACGTAACTGATATGTAGTGACAACAACTAGGACATAAACATGATCCACTTTTTGCTATTTAATAATCTTAAAACCATTTTGATTTTCTTTTCAAAATAACTATTAGAATCACTTTATCTTTTCAAAGACATTTGATGACCTTTCTGTTGCCTGTTTTTTAGTTCTGAAAAATAGTAATGTGGCGTAATCGGTACAAACAAAAAATAAAAATGTAGGCAACATATTTGTTGACATAAGAGTCTGTAATAGAATAACTGAATAAACCGTGACGTGCAAAAAAGAGACAAAATTATACAGTCATGACAATAAATAGTGGAAAGCGGAATAAAACGAAAACAAAATAAAACTTTACCTGACTGCAAACTTATCAAATTAAACACACAAAGGTGCTTGGTGTAGCTCAATCTTTCAATATTTATGACTAAAGGGACTTATTAATCAATTTTAAAATAATGTAATTAATATAAAGCATATCTAATAGTTAAAAATGAGAAACTAACAGTCTTTGATGAAGTTTAATAAGTGTTGCTCGCTAAAAATCTATGGTTTCCTTAATTATTTTCTACTTTTTATTGCCAGACTTAAGAGTATAATATAAGCTAAGGAAATCGCAATTCCTGACATTATCGATCAAAATTTTGTGCCATTTTAGCTAAGGATAGGTGATATGAAGTTTACCGGATCATCTAGTCTTGAATAATAATTCCCGTATGCATATGCACATGTATAATAGTGTTAGGGATGTCAATTTTCGGCATATTGTTGATCCCGGAGTTTTTGAGATCTGAAAACGAAATCCCGGGACAATCCTGTGATCCCGAAATTTACGAAGTTTCGATTCTTAATTTTTAATTTGCCATAAAATGTAACACGGCTGTAATCGTTGTATTATAGAAGTATACAAAATAACATAAATATAACAAAGAAAAACGATTTGTTGTAATTCATGTACATACATATGTATTTATTAAAATTAGACGTTTATTACCTTTTTTCTTGAAAAGACCAATAAATTCACGTACAAAATAATTTACACTTCAAGTACAAATATGTACATATGTTATTTGGTACAGAAGCAAATGCACCTACATAAAGTAAAATTATTTTTAATAACTGTTTGAGGTCAATATCAAATATTAATTTATTACCATTCAGTAAAAAAGTGAAAATTACATATGTACATCACCTATTCCATTTTGAACGAGTCAGAATTATCCCTTGTTTTGAACAAAATGCATTTTTAAAGAAATAAAAGTCTTAAGTGTGTTATCCTCAAACCTGGACCTAAATTTGCTGCATTTAATATCTGCAGTGAAGAAGCATTGCTACAGCTCAACTCTTGTTGGTTGGATTGTCGACAATAACTGAAATGCTCTTTGTAGGACATAGCCGTTATCGCCTCATTACAAAAACTATCAATTTCTTTTACCAAGCCTTCTGATACATTTTATGCCTTTCGATTATTGGACACTTTCGAGCTGCTCGGTAAGACTTAAGGCAAATTATCTTTGAGACTTTCTGCCTTATCCACTTAAGTCACCTCGTCGTTAGTTCTACGACTCTAAGCAACGCTTTCATAGTGAGGCTCCTTTTCTACTCGAGTGGGATATTCTCTAGCTCATTTATAATGGCAAGGACATAACAAAGCCTTAAGGGAGTTAACATGCTGTGTTATTTGTCGACTAAGAACTCTCTAAAGGTTTTCTTTTGCCCTTGAAAGATAATTTTTTAAGAATGATACAAAATTAAAAAAATAAATGGCTATTAAATTCACTGTTTTCTAAAATTCCGGGATTTGAATAGACCTATCCCGGGATATTCGGAGTTAAAAAGGCCGGGATTGACATGCCAATTTGGTATGTAGATATAGTATGCAAATATTTATATACAACTTTTCTTCTGTAGCTTAAAATTATTACTGTTTTTTTTTTTTAGATATTTGACTAATTGGTGGTTGGAAGAAATTTTGCGAACTGTGAGAAATCTATAGTTAAATATTCTCAATTGAATAGGTTTTTGGGTAGTAGGGTTGCCAGATTTTTTCCCCAAAAATTCAGTACATTCGGATTTTTCGACGCTTAAAAATCAAAACATTTGAGTACACTGTTTTTAAACGCAAATATTCTGCAATGTACTGTTAGTTTTATTAAATATATATTAAAATACAAATCACATTAATTTTTACAAATTTAGATACATAAACAGAGATCAATAAATTAAATTATATTCGCATTTGAATCGATTCGTACATTAAATATGAATATAACATTTACAACATACATATAAAATAAAAATCACATTATTTTATGTATATGTATGTATTAATTCGCATATGTATTTTTTCTAATACTTATTGGGTTTTGTGTGATTTTAACTAATTGTTGGCCTCTTTAAAATTTCAAGAAATATATTTATATCTTTACGCCGAAATTAGGTAGAGCTCAATCATCTTTAATTACAAATTTGGAGTATATTCCCGTTAGTTTTCAGTATTTATTTATTGATTATTACTAGTCGGAATGAAAAGCATTGATATACAGATGTACATACATTGGTAGGCGAACTTTTTTTGTTTTAAGTATAGGGTGTTTTTTTTACAGGTTTGTTTTTCGAATAGAGATAAAACTGGCATTTTGTGGTCAAATCTGGCAACTCTAATGTCATTTATGTTCAGTTTGGTTTGCCATTTCATCATGAACAGGTTGACAAAAGAACAACGCTTGCAAATCGTGCAAATTTATTTCGAAAATAATGGTTCAGTTCGCGAAGTTTACCGTGAGCTCCGTCCATTTTATGGTCGACATAATCGTCCATCAGAGCAATTAATTCGGTTAACCATGGATCGTTTTCGCACTACGTTTACTCTATGTGATAATACGCATCCGCAGAGACGTCGAACAGTGCGCACCGAAGAAACAATTGCCGCTGTAGAGCAAAGTGTTGAAGAGGACCCGAATGAATCGATTCGCCACCGTGCACAGCAATTGGAGCTTTGTCCATCAACTTTGTGGAAGATTTTGCGCAAAGATCTTGGCTTGCGACCTTACAAGATCCAGCTTGTGCAAGAATTAAAGCCGCGAGACCATGCAATGCGTCGTGATTTTGGTGTATGGGCCGAAAATGAGATTGATCTCGATGCTGATTTTCATCGCAAAATTTTGTTCAGTGATGAGGCTCATTTTTGGTTGAATGGCTACGTCAACAAGCAAAATTGCCGCATTTGGAGTGAAGAGAATTTACATGAGACCCTTGAAACGCCATTACATCCACAAAAACTGACTGTTTGGTGTGCTCTATGGGCTGGTGGAGTCATTGGGCCATACTTCTTCCGCAATAATGCAGTTACCGTTAATGGAGACCGGTATAGAGTCATGATAACCGACTATTTTGTTCCCGAATTGGATGGCATGAATGTGGATGAGTTGTGGTTCCAACAAGACGGCGCTACATGCCACACAGCGCACGTCACAATCGATTTATTGAAGGAAACATTCGCTGAGCGCATAATTTCGCGGAATGGACCTGTCAATTGGCCACCAAGATCGTGTGATTTGACACCATTGGATTATTTTCTTTGGGGATATGTGAAGTCGCTCGTCTACACCAACAAACCAGAAACGTTAGGGGAATTGGAAGCCAACATTCGTGGCGTTATTGCCGACATACGGCCCCATATGCTCGAAAAAGTGGTTGAAAATTGGACCTGTAGAATTGGCTTTATTTGAGCCAGCCGCGGCGGCCACATGCCCGAAATCATATTTAAACATTAATGGCATAAAATTATCCTTTCAATAAAGCCAAATTGATGGACCTTAAAACGATTTTCTTGTGTTTTATTTCAATTCGAAGTTCTATACCCCTAAAAAAAAAAAAGAAAAGTATAAATTCTGATTCTCACAGAACTGATGAAACTGACAACACATCGAGGATAAAGAATTTATACATTATGATTCCGACCAATAATGTATCACGTTGTACAAAGTCCCTTTATTTAATTTAATTTAATTTTTTTGATCATGATATGTAATTCTGTTCACAAATTATAACACAAACACATATTGACAGATTTGGACACTTTATTTTTCTTCTAAATAATTAATATTATTTTTCAAGTAAAATATGGTTCATTCTCTAAGAAAAACCATAAAACCCTATTTTTTAGATTATCTAAATAATGATTTAGCTAATTTTTAAAAATGTTTTTAGAATTTTTTTGAGTATGCAGTTTATTCAAAAATCAGTGGTAATTCGCAGCCATTAGAAACTTGCACTTTATTGTACTACAATTAAATGAGCTAAATAATTGTACATACATACATATGTATATAAAAATTCAAAAACTCTTTTAAAAGGTCGAAATTTTAATAAGTGTTTTCTACATTCATAAGTTATTTTAAAGCACGCGTTACGCGGAAGACTTAAATAGAAATTCGACAAAAAAAACCCTGGAATTATTAGCCACTTGCACTTTGAGACACTGAAAAAGAAGCGGCCGTAAATCTCCATTGTCAAAAAAAAACCCGAAAGTTATTAGAGAAGGAGACGCATTTTAATAGAGAAATTGTGAAAATTGAATAAAGCAAAAACTGTCAAAACTTCCAGAAATTCTCAAAAATCAGCAATGCTTTCTATCAAAATTTTCTGCAAAACATTCAATTAAAAAAGTTTAAAATTAAAACTAGTATTTGAAAATGCCCTAAAAATGTATGCACAAACTTTTTTTACATTCTTTCAATTATATGTAGTATGATATGTATTTACCAGTATTTTAATAAAAAAATAAACAAAAAAAAGTTTATCGTGAAAAAAAAATACCACCTCTTCTGCTTTATTATATGTATACTAAATACATACAATAAGTCCATACTTATTTACTTTTCCGCATTCTACTTTAGTCTATTCTTTTTATTTTTTTTATTTTATTATATATGTAGGTATTTCAATTTTTCAATTTCCCCTTGATATAAATTTTTGTTATTTTTATTTATAGCCTCTAATCTAAATTTATTATTGTATGCCACTTCTATTTATGAAAACTTGTTTCTTATATTTTACTTACATATATTCGTTTATTTTATTATATTACACTTGAATTCATTACAATTAAATTTTTCATTTAGGTAATTAATTTCAATTCATTTTAACTACTGTTACAATTAAATTTTTCATTTAGGTAATTAATTTCAATTCATTTTAACAACATATTATTTTTTATTGCATTTTATTTTGTTTTCTTTGTGTTGTTCGCAAGATAGTCGTCGGTATAGTTGCAATTTTTTGTTTGTTTTTGCTTTGTAATCAGCGCGCATAATGCCTACGTGACACTCTCGTCAAATATACATACGAATATACATACATACATATGTATGTATGTATGTAATACTTACGCTACATTAAAATATAGAACATAATGTTAATTGAAATTTTTGTTATTCCCAACATTCATAGGCGTATCAATATCAAGCAACGCAATTGTCGAATTTTATATTCTCATTTAAATTCACTTAAATATTTAAATTCATATTATACTGAATAACTAACAAATTTCCAAGTCGCTTATTCGCGCATAAAAATTATAGCATTTCAGCAATGCTCAAGCCATCCCTTCCCTCAGCTCACCTCGTCGAGTGACATCAGAGAAACGCGGCTGCCACGTGCATATCCACAACCACATCACAGCATTCCCATTCCTAAATGGAGCTTTCTCGCCTTTGTCTATTTGTTGTTATTTACATATGTTATTTATTTGTTTTTGTTTATAATATGAATATATATTACATACCCGTACAGACATACATAAATACATGTACAGACATACATACATATATACAAACACGCTGGGTAGCTTATCAAATGTCGACAAACATAATAAGTCACTTCGGAAGCATTTTTAGCACAAGCACTCTGGCAGGGTAAATAAAATGGAATCGGCTTTGTTTTCATTTGATTTGCATTAAATGAGCGCAAAACAATATGGCAATTTACAGGGTATATATGTATGAGTATAAACAAAGGCAACATAATAATGATGTTTATTACGATACAAATGTAATTATGTACATACATATGTACATCTGTGAGTATGTATTTTGCTCCTACTGATACTCTACAGCTGTGTATTTCTTCTTCAACTTGCTTTGTGTTTTGCCACTTTAAGCTTTAGTGTGTTTATTTTTATATGTATATTTTTTTTCCTACAATGGAGGGACTACCACAAAAGCTGACTTAACTACACACTTACATACATATTTAAATACGTACATAATGTAAAGGTACAATGTACATATGTATGTACATCTTTTTATAAAATTTTAAAAATTTATTAACCTTCCCAATGTCAGAAGCCAGCTTCAATAAATAAAAAAATTGATATATTTTATTAATCTGTGAAAAACTAAGATTTACTATTTCTATATACATATATCCATATAAACTATTCCTGCATACGTAATTACTGTTGGACTAGTTATAGTGCCTGTCGCTCCAGTCACATACTATAAATTTGTTTTAATATTACGGTAAAGATTATACCAGTCTAATTTTTAATGAAAACAAAGGCCTCTTGCATAAATTTTCTAACACAAAAAAGAACTGGTTTCAAATCAACTGGTTACGCTTGTATGTATGTACATATGTATATATGATAACGTATTCCGTACTTGTGTACATTTTAGTTCAAAGTTCGTCAGGTGCTAAGACAACTGCCTCACCAGTTGCAATAGAATCCCCCACACATATATGCACATACATATATGTGTATGTATGTATGTTCAAATATGCACTTGCTGTATATACTTTTTTATCTTTATTCGCAAATGTGTACGAGTATGTACGAGTACGAGTATGTATGTACGAGTATATGCATATGACCTCATATACAAGTATACCTGTGTGCATAAAAATAGTAGCGCTATATCTTGGAAAATTGGGATTTTTTCTTTGATGTTATTATTTTGCAATTCAGGAAATCCGTCTTTAATAAATAAATACTATTTTTAACAAAATTTAAATTTTTATAGCGCATTCAGATTGAGTACAATTTAATATTTGGAATGATTTTGCACAAAGAAACTGTATTTTTTAAATAAAATTTTGAAAAATAAGCGTTGCCACGCCTACTTATGAAAAAATTTCCATATCTCAATAACGGTGTTAGGTAACGTCGTCACACAATTTGGTGAGCATATTTTCCTCGACACCGCTGTTAGCATCGTCAAACATTTTTGAACTCGGACCACAACCACGTCCTCCTTCCAAATAACGGAAGTTTTAAAAAATTAAAAAATTTTGTTTTTTCGTTATCCGCTGAAGCAAATTAAATACAATTTGATATTTAGAGCGATTGTAAATTAAAAAACATGATTTTAATAAATTTTTTTGAAAAATTAGTGATACCACGCCCACTTATGATTAAATTTTTGTATCTTAATAACTGTGCTAGGTACGATCACTAAATTTGGTAAACATATTGTCCTTGATATCACTAGTATCAACGTCACATTTTTTTTTTAAATCGGACCATAACCACGCCCAACTCCCATATAACGGAAGTTTTGAGAAATGCAAAAAATGTCGTTTTTCCAGTACCTATTGGAACAAATTGAGTAAAGTTTAATACTAGCAGCGATTTGAAACAAAGAAACGGAGTTTTTATGAAATTAAAAAAAAAATGGCCGTGGCACAGCCCATACAAAAATACATCGCGACGTTATATACATAAGTAAAATTCGGTTTCGCCCGAATTTAGCTTTCCTTACTTGTAGTAGGTGGTTTTGAACAAAAACAAAACAAAAACATTGTAATAAGCCAATGGCAATTTTAGCCACTTAAAATTTTCACATATACTAAAATTAAATGAGCTATAATAATGCATTCTCGAAAAAAATTCAGAAGCTGTTAAACAATTTTTCAGAAGTGATGTTTTTGTAACGAGATTTCGTTTAGTGACATTTTGATAAGGGATAACGGAAATTAGTTTCAAAAATCAAACTTTCAACCCTCTCGTATTTGCTCGATACTCTAGCACTTCTTGATGCTTCAAGGGGAACTTACTCTAAAAATCAACCACGATATTTTGCCGCCTCGATGCGGTCAGCTTTGCCTTATGTCTGTGTTCCTTTCGGTCAAAATCGAGGTCCAATGTCGTCAAATATTATACTCGTTTGTATTTGATATTTTTAATTATACTAATTGAAGCGTTAAATTTATTTTACAAGTAATGCATATTCTTTCTTAGAGTATGTACCTACTACACTTCTGTACCTTAAAAATGAAGCTATAATTGTGATTTCTGCCAGCGCTGTAACCGATTTTATAGTGGTTTGATATATGGAAATTCAAAAATTGAAAGGAAGTTTGTTTATAGCTCGAAGGGAAACCTCGAGTGTATTTCTGTCATGAAAAAATTTTTCATATAATACATCTGCCATTCGGAATCGACAAAAAACTGTACGCCTCTCCATTTGCGTCACCACATATGTACATATGAACGCACTACCACAAATAGTGAGAAGATTGGCCAAGCAAAATGAGCTATGAGAAGTAAGCGATCTGACTGAAGTTATAAATTAGTTTTGCCCTTATTTCTTATTGAATTTAATGATAATTTAATACAGCAGTTCTTTTGAAAAATTATCTATTGGTTAATTTTATCTGGTTCTAAATATGACATTTATAAATACTATATAATATTTTTGAGGCCAAATTTAGGTTATTGACAAATGCCTGCAAATTGAACTTTCCACGCATCCATTGCATCACAGTTTGGCAATTCACTTTTGGTCCTACTTTTAAACATTTTTGTTTTATTTATTCATTATCATGTATTAATTTCGTAAAAGGGAGGCTTGGCTCAAGCAATAATATTTTTCATAGCAGAAATATGAATACACTCGGAGAAGAAATCCTTTGTCATTTATTTTGATCTTATTTGATTTAAATTATTTCTCAATCTAAATACACGTCATTTACCGAAATTTCTATAGAACAATTCAACAACATTTCCGCAAAAATTTGCGTATTAAAATAAATATTTTTAGTAGAATTATAAATTTGGTATAATGTTTGAAACTTGTTTTTTGGGAAAAAATAATTAAACTTAAATAAAATAAAAAGAAATTTTCCAAATTGTCAATATAAACTTATATTATTCTCGTTATTTTTCGGAGTGTCTACTTACCTACTTGAAAAAAAAAGCTTAAAAAGTTTATAAACTGTTCGTATGTGCTCACGTGGTAAAAGTGAAGAGACGTTCTCTTTTAAAGATAAACTATGTATTTATTATCAAACATAAAGGAGAGCTCTGATGGTAATTTTTACATACCCAACTAAATTTTTCTTTTTGGAGAGAATATTCACATATACATACATACATATGTTTGTCGAAAGAAAATATTACAATGACCTGGATATACTATGTATACATACATATACACACATAGATATGTTTTTCGTGTGTTCAGAAACTTTTAACGCAACCGAAACTTGTTTCGGGTTCAATGACTATTTGATTATTGTTGTGATGATTGAATGTCTTGTTGGCATTTTTGCAGTAAATACATACATATGTACTTACATACATTTGTACATGCATATAGTCGTATGTATGAATGTATTTTGCAGGACTTGTATAATTTAAAATATTATGCCTCCATTGCGTACAGGGTAGGGTTTTTAGTATTAACATTGAAATTGGTGTTTTGGTGTTGCGTCTGATGCTTTCTTTTTAAACAGGCAATAAAAAATTAACCGAAATCCCTTTTCCGGAATTTTATTGGTTTATTTGAAAAATAAAATATTCTCATTATTTATGGAATAGCTTGCTCGATATTGGCCCTAAGGGATTAAATCCTCAATGCAAACTTCGCCTAACATTGATCCAACAACACCATTACACTGCAATCAATCCTAATTGCAAAAAAAGCCATCCATCATTCTAGCCCACCAAATATCTCTCGTGCACATCTTTTTCTTGGTGCAAGTGCTTGCTGACCATTTGGCAAGCGTATCCATAAGTGGAACACAGACGTGTAGAGTAATTTCAGAGTGTATGGATCAGTAAAGTTAGAACTATTTCGACGTACAAAATCCATCGAAGCATATGATTTTGATATGATAGAATTTATTTGGTTATTGCATAAAAACGTGGCATCGAAAATTACCCCAAGGCCTTTGGTCTCGTCAACAGACTGAATGAGAGTACCAGAGATACTATATGACGTTCGAACAATGTTTCGTATTTTCGAGAACGTAACGTGATAGCACTTGTTGATATTGCGATGGAGACCGACAACACCATAAGTATAGGCTATTAATTTCATTTTGAACCCGAGAAGCATCTTAAAGGTCGAACACTAACTTTCGATACCTCACTGCCTTTTACTCTTCTTAAGGAGACAAACACTGCGAATATAAAAACCATATAAATTAATCAAAGCAGCTAAGGCCTGAGAAGCTAGTGTGCTTGTTATGGTAGGTTTTAATATTTTATGATATTCTATCAATAAATAATAATAATCGTATTGAAAGATGTTCGAATCAAGAAGTAAAGCTCGTAAAAAGTTTATAACAGTATTTCTGCGAACGGTACTAATTTCCGATAGAGTTGCTCAGATATCGAAAATAGCCCTCTCTACTTATTTTTATAGTGTTTTTGACTGACACAAACACAAAAGTATCAAGCAAACCGAATTTCTCAGCGTACAAAATATATCTGTAGGATAATCGTGTGTTTTCTACTGTGAGTTATTTTCCAACTACTGAAATTTCTATTAGAAAAAGATACTTTGGCATAAACTTTTATTTTTAAGTGTCTTCGTTTGCGGGTTATTGAAAAAGAGAAAAATATACTTGGATATACATATAGTACATAAGTGGAAAGAAATATCTTTTTTCTTATATTTAGCATTTTTATGTATGTATAAATTAGTATAAGACATTTGAATTTTAATTCGTACATACATACATATGTACGATTATGTTTCATGACTTAAGTGTGTAAATTATAAATATTAACATTTTTGTTAAAAAAATAATCACGCGACTGCACGGTTAATTATATTATATATTGGTACCGTCTCTTACTTAAAATAAAGTTAACTGCTGAAAAGGCTCTTTGTACAGACACCTTAGTCGCTGGTATGGCAAATACAACTAGCGCTATTTAAAATAAATGTAGAGTTCTATATTTCAAGTTTTCAAAAAAATCTAATATATTGCTATTTACAGGCAAACGACCATTGCCCATATTGAAGTTTTCAATGTCTGTGTATAGTTTTCCAAATTTTTCAGAAATCGTAAAGATAATGTAAACATTTTTTTGTGCTACCAAATAACATTTTTTTTTTCACAGCGATAAGTGTCCCAAACCAACAGTAACAGAAATTATATGAAAAATAATTTTTCTAACTGGACAAAAGCACTCACCCACAAAAAATAAAACACTTTTTCTGTTGTTGTTATGGCACTGACGCGTTTAGATAGTCGTTAAAAAAACTCCCCTAATTATAAAATTTACTCTCCAGATCGTCACTTCGACTTCCAAATCTTCTTGTTTTCCTATAAAATCTGCTTCCAAGCTCGTACATATGTATGTATATCTATTATTTAGTTTTCAGTTTGCCACTGTAACTTGGTGTTTCAAAAATGTATATATCTATCTAATACTCTTAAACTTTCATTGGTCTTGACCACAATAGGAAAAAACTTGTTTAATGACGTGCTAAACTTGAATAATCTCAGACGATGCATTTATGAATATCAGACAAAAAAAAGTTATTTTTAAAATCCAAATACGTACATATGTATGTATGGATGTAGGTACTTACATATGCATGCACATAACCTATTTTCTTACACGATTCTTTCCATAAATTAAAATTAATATTGCCCGTATGTATGGATGTAGGTACGAGTATATTCGTTTATGTGATTTTTAATAGAAAATTTTAATTTATTAATATGAAGTTGCTTGTGTAAAGGGCGGATGTACGTTCAAGTATTTTAATTTTTTTTTTAGAAAATGTTACGAAATATTCTTCTATATGTTATGAAAATCAGTTTATAGCAGTTTTTTATTTTGAATCTTCTAATTTGAAGTATACTTTATTGATTCGAATTTGTTCTCTTCAAAGTAAATAAAAGTGCGTTAGCCTTGAGTTGGCTGCGATTTTCGTTAACACATTTTAATGCAAATTGTATGTCTGGTCGTCAACAAAGCAAACAGTTGATAAGTAGCTAATGAATAAATAAATATATATTACGAATATGTTCCTACGTATGTACATACATACATATGTATGTATGTACTCGTAGTGAGCTGACACAATTTGCTTTGGTGTTGTTGGTTGGGGGCTTGTTAGCTGGTGATCGTATGATTTTGAAAAAGGAGGTTTTTTTAGAATCTACATGTATTCTTCGTTCTCTTTTACTGCCAACACGCTAAATGTTATTTTTTTAATGGCTACTGTGTAATAAACTAGTAGCAAATCTCCAAAAATTATTTTTGTTTTGGACTTAATGGTGAGCTCATTCTTGTTATTTTTTTTCTTCCTCCATTTTCTGTTGAATTTTATTATTTTCATTTGCATTGCTTGAACTCTAAAAGCACTATTTTTATTTTGGACTTTATGGTGAGCTCAAGTATGATAGAGAAGAAGATGGCGCCTTCCGGGGTAACGTTACTTAAATTTTTTCTTATTTTACAGTTGAGTGACGTCAAGATAGTGAGAGCGTTGCCACAAAGATTTTAATTTAATACCAAAACTCTAAAAAAAAATTACCAAACCCAGAAAAAGATTACCAAAAGTCGTTTAACTCTTCAAAACCTTCAATTTTTATTTTTTCAATATTTATCTCCATTAACAGGAAATCTGATATGTACCTATGTACATGTCGCTCCTTTACTAATGGCTAGTTTTTTTTTTAAGGCAAGTTTACATCTTTTTGTCGTTTAAGCTGAGTGTAAGCTCGGTATGCAGTTTTTAGGTCAAGTATTCTGAAATGCTTGTTACCTCCTCCTTTATGCTACATAAATATGTATGTATATAAAAATTTCAACGTAGTAACAATAATCAGTAACTCACTACAACAATAAACATTTTATTTGACTAAGGGAGTATATGCAAGTTCAAAACTTTCCAGCATTTTTTCTCGATTGTTGGTTTTTTAAGTTATGACAGTCTTTTAGCTAATAAGCCATATGTTAAAAGGCAAATTTCTTGTGCCATTATAAGAAGGCTAAAAGTTTTAAACATTTTGTAATATTAAAAAATTAAAAGAAAATACTTTAAAAAAAAATTTCCAAATTGAAAGAAAATTTTTAGTTTTGGTAAAAAATTACCAAAGTGGCAATGCTGTTATGCGGTATTGTTTCCACTTTTACTCTTCTTTAGCCCCTCTTTCGCTCACTCACTATGGTTACGTCACGCATTTCGCGAAGGCGCAATCTTCTTCTCTATCATTCTTGTGGTGAGCTCATTCTTGTTATTGTTTTTCTTCCTCCATTTTATGTTGAATTTAATTTTTTTATTTTGCCTGTCTTGTACTCCAAAAGCATTATCAGCCGTTGTCGTCGTCAATTCGACTACGCCGACCGACGGTTAGCAGAGCAAGCGATCTCTCAAACTTTTTATGAATTTAGATGACGCTCACGTGCTCTCGTTCTCTAATGCTTTGAACACTTAGACGACTGCACTTCACGACGTAATGACAGCGAAATTCCTGGTCTGCAAATGTCGTCTTAAAGCCCACTTCTTGAATATTTTGAAGACTTCATCGACATACCCAACATGTCACATTAAATTATTTCACTTCTATAAAACTAAAATATTTTGTTCAAAGTGAAATTTTGTGTGCAAAAGTTTCAAATGATCGATTATTATTACATATGAAATATTAAAGCTATTTTATATCTTTATTGGTAAAATAACGTAAGACTTGTTAAAGCCTTTAACAGTTTTACATTTCACATATTAGTGTCAGCACTACAGCTGCTCATTGTCGTCGGCAAAATTAGAAATGGGTTTAATTTGGCGACAACGATAACTGCAAACCTGCTGCCGTTAAGTTTTGTTGTTGTCTAAATAATTGAGGCCATAAGAACGTGTGTATTTTAATATTTGACAGATGCTGCCTGTCGCTTGCTGTCTTCACCGTTTTCTTAAACTCCCCTCGATCGGTTTTTATTTATTTTGTCGAAAGATGCTGCAAGAAGACCTGTTATATCTCTGTCTTAATAAAGTTTATTACATTCTCGAATTTCAAACATAAGTCGCATAACTACAAATCGTAATTCAAAACGAACAACTAACGCAGAAACTGTCAAAGCGTTTTATGTGGCAAACCTTTTACACCTCATGCTTTGTTGTTAAATTTCGAATTGTCAAGTAAAGCGAGGACTGTTGTACGTGTACGGCCCTTTATGGGCACAGTTATTGAGACAACAGCACGACTTCACGGCAGCTGGCTTACAGTTGTCATTGTCGCCAAATTAAAACCATTTCTAATTTTGCTGGCGACAATGAGCAGCTGTAGTGCTGCCACTAATATGTGAAATGTAAAATTGTTCAAGGCTTAAACAAGTCTTACTTTATTTTAGCAACAAAAGCATAAAACAGCTCTTATATTTTATATGTAATTACAATCGATCATTTAAATCAAATGAAACGACCTATTTACGTATTTTTTGTGCAAACCAATTTCACTTTGAACAAAATATTTTAATTTCATAGAAGTGAAATATTTTAATGTGGCAACAACAAATGAGCTGTTGGATATGTCGCTGAAGTCTTCAAAATATTCAAGAAGCTGGCTTTAAGAAGACATTTGCAGGCAAGGAGATTTCGTTGTCGTTACGTCGTGAAGTGCAGTCGTCTAAGTGTTCAAAGCATTATGATACAATTCTGATCACAGTTGGCACTTTTACGTTCGCTCTCTGGAAAAATCGATTTATCGTATTTCTTTTGACGATTTTGGTCACACAATGTTTCTCTCCCATACGATCTTTCGCGCTGAATCGAGAACACTACGGCTCATATACACTTATCATATACATATGTATGTATGTATGTACATAAATAATATGACTGCTTTTTTTGTTGGCCGTTTTTCACTTGTCATACTTCATATGGTTCCACTGTGCCCGATTATTTCATTATCTTATTTCACGTGGAAGTTAATGGAATTCAAGTGTTTAAAAAATGTTAGTAAATATGAGCAAAGGTAAATATCGCGCGGGATATTGTTCTTTATCACTGGCCAACGTTCATTCTGACAAAAAACAATTTTCTCCAGAGCTGTTATTCAGTAGCTGTAAAAAACAGCAATCAGTCACCTGTTTCTATGTAGTCTTTTGAATAACTTGCTTTAATTTTCAGCAAATATCCAACTGTCTACTTGACTCATTTTATTTTAAGTGTTCGATGCAATCTTAAAACCGTGGATCATAAATAAACAAAGTACTTCAAAAACTTATACATCAAAGTTCACATTATTGAATTTTATTGCTGTAAAAAATTAAAATGTTTATTGATTGTACTTTTTGTATGTACATACATATGTACATACATACATATGTACATATGTACTACATTAGTATTCAATTTATATCAATGCCGACAAAAGTCACTTAGCCGCAACCGGTTATTGACTTCATTAACCTGCATACATAAATGTACTATATAAATAAATCACAGTTTAAAGGCCATGAGCCAAAAACAATTACTAAAATATGTAAACAAATTCATTAAAGTACAATTGGTTTCATTCTGGTTCTAAGTTTGAGAAAATATAAAATTTTTGAATTGTCAATGTTTCGATCTTAATTTGAGATCATCCTCTACTCAGGTACAAGCAAGTGTTCGTCAGGATGATCTGGATTTGAGGTCGATATATTGATCATTAAAAATAAAATGCAAGTAGAAAAGCTAAATTCGGCAGAAACCAAATTTTATATACCCTCGCAATGTATTTTTGTATGGGTGGTGCCATGCCCATTTCAAAAATTGTATAAATATATATATTTATTATGAAAATTTGTAAGATCCATCTTTTATTGCTGTAAGGTTATTTAAGGATCAATTTTAAGCATTTTGGGTTCAGTGGTTACCGAAATACGTCTTTTTTAAAATTTCATAAAAATCTAGTTTCTTTGTCTAAAATCGCCCCTTATATCAAGTTTTACTCAATTTGTTTCAATAGATACCGAAAAAACCAAGTTTTTGCATTATTCAAAACATCCATTATTTTGGAGGTAGGCGTGGTTATTGACCAATCTCGACCATTTACAATACATACCTACCTTGGCAAAAGAGCAATTTATGTTATTAAGTATGTACTTAGTTTCATTAAGAAATCTCAAAAGGAAATTTTTACTCAAGTTTTCATGTCTACGAACGGACGATTATTTTTCACTGTTACAAACATCCGTCATGCGAACCAAGTTAATATACCCTTGAGTTTGAGTACAAGTACGCTTGGGTATAAAAAAAAAGAATTATAGAAGTATTTTGATTTTCTTCTGATTTTCCGACAAGGTGAAAATTTGATGTATACATATTGGAGCCATGATTCAATTATAAAAGGTTAGGTAAATAATGACATTCGAATTTTGACACTCCCTTATAAAGGGTTGTTTTACGAATTATGGAAAACGGGTTAGATTTTGTTACTCTTTCTTAAAAAGTAAATAATAAGTAATAAAATGTTAGTGATTTTTTTAATTAAAAATTTCGAAAACATTTTATTTAAATTAAGAAATACAATAGCTACGCTTACAAAATTTAAACATTTATATACTTCTTGGTATATATTTTTATACCCGAGCGTACTTCTACACAAGGGTATTATAACTTTGTTCGCATAACGGTTGTTTGTAACAGCATAAAATAATGAGAGATAGATATAGACATATATATACTAAAATGATCAGAATGAAAAGAGGAATCGATTTAGCCCTGACTGTCTGTACGTCCGTCCGTCTGTCCGTGGTTACAATAACTTGAGTAAAAATTGAGATATCTGAAATTTGGTACATAGATTGCTCTTTGGACAGGGTAGGATGGTATTGGCAGTATTAAGTTTCCTCAATATCGCTGTTATCGTCGTTAAAATTTTTTTAAAACCGGACCATAACCTCGCCCACCTCCCATATAACAGAATTTTTGCAGAATGCCAAAATTTCGTTATTTCTTTATCTATTGTAACATATTAATTAAAATTTGATATTTAGAGATACATATATTTAATTAAGAAACTTGATTTTTATGAAATTTTGAAAAATGGGCGTTACCACGCCCACTTATAATAAAACGTATGTAGGTATCTCAATAACGATGTAAGGTATCGTCACAAAATTTGGTGAACATATTTTCCATGTTATCACTAGCATCACCGTCAATAATTTTTGAAATCGGACCATAACCACGCCCAACTTCCCTATAACGGAAATTTTGGAAAATGCAAACAAATTCGTTTTTCAGTATTTATTGGAAGAAATTGAGTTAAGTTTAATACTAGCAGTGATTTGAAACAAAAAAACGGGGTTTTTAATAAATTATGCAAAAATACATCACGAGTTTATATAAAAATCGGTTTCGCCCGAATTTAGCTTTTCTTACTTTTTTTTTTAATTTTTAACTAGCTAATAATTTTTCAATCTATTTGTCCCATGAACTAATCGATTTTATGGTATAAGGCAAATATAAGTTATTTATTCGGTTTATTCCTTTTATTTATATCCTATTCGTATCAGGGTTATTTTTAATATTGTGATGAACCCCTGGACGGTGAAAGGACCAACAATTTTATTCCAATAAATAGTAAATGACTTTAAGGAGTTAATGGAGTTGTAAGAAAACTACAATAATTCGAAATTTTAGAAAGTGAATATTAACATACATACATATATATTTAAAGAAAAATAATTTAGTTCTAACAAATTCTTGTTTTTGGCATTTGGATGATTATTATGTAACATTATTTTTAATTTCTTTAAACCTATTCCTTATAGAAATTACAAAACTTTTCACTCTGTCACATCGAATTCAAATGCGCGTCATTTATACACATTTACATGAAATATTTACGAGACGGGGTAAATCTTGTAATCAGAAAAAAGTGCTATCATTAAAATCCGGGTTTAAACTTACTATTTACGCGCACATAAGAAACAAAAAGTGTTGTCTGTTAGTTTTTGGTATTAAAAAGTTTGGAGGAAACTGCTATTATTATTTTTAAGAAGCAACTCGGTTTTGATGCCAAGGAAGCCGTTTGACAAAAAGTGAAGGAGCTAGCAGCTTAGTTACCAAACCTTTAATAATTGAATCATGTATTGGAGCTATATACCGTAATCCCTTGTTAGAAAACCAAATATACATACATAAATTATTGAAGTGCCATTCAATTGAAAATTTCCTTTAAAAATAACGGGGTCGTGAAGTAGTAACCAAATATAGAAAACCTGCATTCGAACTTTGGTTATTTTTTTGAAATATTTTAGATTATAATTGAATAAGTACATAACTTATTTTTAATGTATGATGGATAGTGCCATTTAGTGGTCATTTCGACTCACGTCCCTGTCCAAATTAATCCACAAATTTTTCTATAAACAATATCTAAGAGTATCCAATATAAATAAAAATATACACATACATACATATGTATATAAACATATTTTTTAATTTGAGTTTTATATTCACTTTATTGATAATTTGAAATTATTTTTAACTCAAGTGGCATTTGATTTTAAGTTTCATTACATATTTTTTAGGCCAAAATGCGTGCGAGAAAAAATCCTTTGTATTCCTGCGGAAAGAACTGCCCGTGCGTCTGGCGAATATCATGAAGGAGATCGCCTTACTGCCTGATAATTTGCTGAATACACGCTCCGTGAGCCAGGTGAGCTCGTGGTATGTGCAAAGTTTCGAAGATATGCTTGAGTTCGAAAAGGCCGAGCCGACACATAGCAATTTAGAAAGGTGAGTAATTTAATACATACATACATACATATGTATATGTATTAAAATAAGATACTTTATAAGAGGAAAATTAATGGAACCAGAACATACATATGTATATACATATGTACATATGTGTGCGTCCACGTGAAAAGGGCCAACTTTGTCGCATCTAATTTCCGAGATATATATGTAGATTTTTCGATACATGAATCGAATTTCGTAATTTTTTATTATGGTTTATTATGAAACTACTTATATATGTACATTTACGCGTCGAATGACACCAAATTTAGCTTCCTAGGTATAATAGAAGTAATTAATTTTATTTTTTGAAAAAAAAAAAGAAAAGGGCCCACTTTGTCGCATTGGAGAAATCTGAAGCATTTCCATGTTCTATGGAATTTTTTTTGAAAGAAAAGAAAAAAAAGAAAAAGGCCACGTTGTGGATTCTGTGATGAAGAAGGCCATCGAAATTCAGTACGGAATGGTATACCACTATGTCCAAAGCGCAAAAGCGATGAGATGTGATAAAAGCTGTGGATTGATTACTGTCAATGACTATAATGAATGAATTACTGCTAATTTGTTGTCTTTGTTTCATCTTTAATTATAATAAAATATTCACTGTTGAGTCCATTTAAATTTTTTTACTTCCCCATCTTCCCGATTCATTGGTCGAACGTTAACTCATTCATAATTTTCTGTGATCATCGGTTGAATTAGTTGAAAAAGCAAATATTTGGAAAAGAGCCCACTTTGTCGAGTTGATGTTAATTAGTTGTTTCACATATAATAATGATTGAAAAATGATCTAATAGTATTTTTTCTCATGCTAACTATGTTGCTGTTCGATTCAAACAAACACCCATTCGTTAGTCATTTTTCGGATATTCACCTTCAAAGTTCTATATTTCCCTCAATTCTTCAGTTAGGATGGTCTAATTTGTCTCAAAATGTTCGGAAATCAACCAAGAAGACGTCTTTATGCATAACTCCAATACCGCCGTAGTGGGCCCTTTTCACGTGGACGCACACATATGCATGTAATTTTGTACAGAGCATCCAAAAGAAAAACTTAAAAAAAGACAATGATCTGTTGTCGGTTTAGAAACAGATAAACCTGGATTTTCAGAATTTTAAATACACGCTAGAATTTGCCATTAATATTAAAATCGCTGTCAAAAATGGGTTTTTGGACTCGTTGTTAATGATAGATATTATTAATTTTATTAGAAGCTCTAAAAATTTATTTTCAATTTATTTTAAACAAATGGCCAGTTGATTGGCAGATTAAGTAAAAATCGTCACTCGAAATGAAACTGAGTAAGAACCTTTCCATATTAAGACAATGGGGCAATGAAGAGGGAAATCGATTCAGCGCTGTCCATCTGTCTGTTCGTCCGTCCGTCCGTCCATTCTTACACACGAATTTTGAATAATTTAAAATTATATAAATTTTATACGAAGAAATCGAAATTTTAGAAAAAAAAAAAAAATGATAAAATCATTGTATGAGATATTTGTTATGAGAATTTTCGACAAATTTCATACACATATTGCATTGGCATCAGTAAATAAAGTGTTGAAAAGTTTTGAAATCGCTTAAAAATATATATGTATATGTGTATCGGCTTTTTGACACCTTGAAATAAATCTAAATTTTCTGCTTTGGTAATTTGCACAAATAAGTTAAGTGCAGCTCAGATACTTTCTTTGTGCCAATTTGTTTCTAAAGTCACAGTAAACTGCAATGTTTTCACATTTTAGCAGATTTTATGACTAACTCATTAACTGTACAATCCAACATGCGAACAGACATTTTACAATGCTAAATTAATTATAGCCGGCATGATAAAATCTTTATAAGCAGCTATGTATATAGATATCATATGCGTTTATTATTTATGATCGCAGTTCACTCAAATAAGCATACATATGTATGTATGTATGAACAACCATATACATACGAGTCATAATATTGTAAAAAACTAATAAATTTACATAAGAATTTAATTAAATACATAATTCCACGACATTTTCTATTTCAGGTTCTGTAACATTTTGGTGCATATTCGCAATCGCCACAGTGATGTGGTACAAACAATGGCACAGGGTGTCATCGAAATGAAGGAACATCAGGCGAGTAGCGTCGATTCTGGCATGGAATCATCGATACAATACTTTCTCGATCGTTTATATATGTCCCGCATCAGTATACGCATGTTAATCAATCAGCATAGTAAGCAAATGAGTATATAAATTAATTAACGATACTTAAATTCAAATTATATTTTATTTCATACACAAAGCTATACTCTTTGGCCAGTTCACCAATGAGCAGGGTCGTCATATCGGCTGCTTAGATCCTGCCTGTCAAATATCTTCGGTGGTAAGGGACGCTTACGAAAATGCACGCTTCCTCTGCGATCAATATTACTTAATAAGTCCGGAGTTAGAAATCATTGAACACAATCAACAAGGCAAAACAACCAATCCCATACGTACTGTATATGTGCCATCGCATTTATATCATATGCTGTTCGAGTTATTCAAGAATTCGATGCGCGCTGTTGTGGAGAATAACGATCAAGATAAATGTGATAAACTGCCACCAATTAAGGTGCTGATAGCGGAGGGCCAGGAGGATATATGTGTGAAGGTATGATAGCGCATGATTGATGTACACACATATTTACGAAATTGTTTGATTTAAAATGTACTCATAAACCTTGTTCATTACTTTATGTAGATCTCTGACCAAGGAGGTGGCATTCCACGCTCTCAAACCGATCAGCTGTTCAAATATATGTACAGCACAGCACCGCAGCCATCCAAGTCAGATCTCCATACAGTGCCGTTGGCGGGCTACGGTTATGGATTGCCCATTTCTCGTTTATATGCGCGTTACTTCCATGGCGATATTGTGTTGTTGTCGTGTGAGGGTTACGGCACCGATGCAATTATTTACATGAAGGTAAGTAAACTTATTGCATAAAGCTAATACGCACAATTTTATAACATGGTACATAATATGTATATGGTACAACTTGGTACGAATATTGTAAAATTATTATTGAATGCTAAACCAAAACGAGAGCTATAACCAATCCGAGTTTTCCATTGTATTTTAAATACATAAATGCATTCGAAATGGGTTAAAAAATTAAACTATAGTAATTTATGCTTAAAATGTTGTGTAGTGGTACCCAAGGATGTTGCAACAACGTCTGTTTTTTTCAAGATCGTCGATTCGCATATAACACGGCTCTACAAAAAAATTTTCGTTCTTCGTTCTAAAGTTTATTTTATGATTATCTGGTTAATTATGAACAAAAACAAAAAGAATAACATTTTTTCCGTATAAACTTTGCTTCTAGATGGCAAGTAGAACGTTTTCATCAGAGCATTTTGAGCTTCGAACAACGTTATCAAGGCCAATACAATGAAAACATGATAAACACACAAGCAAATTTTTTCATGCTATATATTTTTTTTCGTCTAATTACGAACTGAAGAATCGAAATTTAATACTTTTGAGTCTAGGTAAAATTTCGTGTTGACCGGTGTAATTAAAGTTTAAGAATGTTCTAGCGTGAGAATCCCCATATTTCTATTTGAAAAAAGAAGGCAAATACATTGGATAAAGATTATATAATTTTTGTCTTGTTCTCTTATCGAGAACCAAATTATTTTACACTCATTATCGAATGTGATCGTTGAAAATTATATTCATATTCGAATTTATTCCCTATTGATTGTTGACATAAGCATCAAGAGTAATGGTTCAGTTATGCATACTAAGGGTCAGTTTTTCAGTTCAAGTTGAACTCTGTTTGACGTTTAGACTAAGTTTAAACTCAGTATGCAGTTTTTCAGTCAACTTTAAACGGAGTTTAAACTAAGTTTAAACGGCAGTTCGCGCACGGTTAAACTTTGTTGGACTTATCATCTGTTTGCTGACTACTTCGTTTTGGTTGCAACAAATTTAGTTAACAGCAAGGAAACTTAGTTTAACTAAACATCTGGCATCTTCATCATCTGTCTTTGAGCTGTCATTTTATTCTTCTGGTTTTGGTTTCAGTTTTTTTATAAGTTCGGTATGCATAGCTATTTGTACGATTTTTGACAAAAATATAATTTAATAAAAGAAATTTAACATTTATTTAATAAACAATACTTACCGAAATCGAAAACAGCGTCAAGCGTCCTCGTCTAAATACTTGTCAAATGTGTCAAGAGAATTGTCAAAATCAAGTAATCAAACACAAGTGGCATCACAAATATTGAATGTCACTTGGACTTTACGTAGAAAATCAATATTCAATAGCCTTCCAAGTAAAGTTATGTCGGATTCCGTGTTGGCTAATCACTTATACGCAATGTTCATTAAATATAATCGTTATGTGACATTTCTCAAGTTAAGTTAAGTAAAGCTAAGTATGCATAACTCAACCATAACACTTGCCATTAAACATTAACTGAAGTAGACTAGTATGTACTTATATGCATTTCCTGATATATTTACATATATTTATGTCAGTTTGAAAATCAATGAGTAAATCTATGAAGAATTTTATATTTTATCGCGAGATAAATAGAACATTGGCTGTACATACATACATAGATACCACATAAATATGTACTATTACAATATATTTAATACGTACATATGTATGTATATATTGGCAGTAACCTATCTGCGCAATGTGTTAGAATTTAGCAATCAAAGGGAGATAGCTTTGATACAAATGTACGTTGTGCGAAAGGCGAATTCATTCAAGGTTGTATACTCCACAAATAATAAGTAAAAAATTGTGTGAAGTTTGCGGTGAAAATGTTAGAGAAACTTAGAAAGAAAAAAATGAATGGATGGAATCCCAAATTTGACACAAAAATCAAACTTACTGATAATTACGTAAATAGGCAGGCGCGGACCCGAAATATCAGAACCTTACACGCAGGAACATTTAAATGTTCATCTATCATGATTTGTCTACAAAGTGATATTTTTACAATATTCGCAATGCCGTTCATTTGGAATATGTTTGCTAACGTTTTTGATGAATATTTCTAATTTTTGTGCAATATATGGTTTTTGTCAAATGAACTATAATTAAAAGAAATATATGTATGTATGTATATATTTTGAAACGATCAAAACAATTTTGAGTTCGACCACTAATTTTTGGCTACGCCCAAGCCACATCAAATAGTTAGCCGCAGCAAACTTTTTTTTGAACTTTTTTCATATTTTATTTTAATTTGAATTGTCAAATTTTGAATTTCAGTACAATTCAAGGTAGTTGATAAAATATTTTTGAAATTTTAGCTTTTAAAAGCAAAAACAAAATAAACAGAGCTCTTTTTTTTCAAATTTTCTACTTCTGCTACCTATTGAATGCGCCTTGGCTACGCCACTGGAATTTTTTTTTTAATTCAGGCTACTTGATACGATTACTTGGTTTTTCTATTTATTTGTTAATACTCGTGTATCTGACATGTAATGTTGGCTGACTGTACATGTCGATACTGCCAATATATACATAAGTCATGATTCAATCATACAAGGTTGGATAATTAGGCAGTTGTCTCACTCTTGCACGCTGCCTTAAGATCGCCTGTGTTGCTCTCTTTTAATTTAAGAAAAAAAATGTTATCAAACACGTGGAAATTAGTACTTTTCTTGTGAAATGGCCTGGCAGGCAACACTGTTGCCTTTTTGTAGTTTTAAATTATTTCAGCATGCCCTACATTAAATATTGGAATTGACGGGATTCTCGTATGTTTCTCAGTAGCCTTGCTTATCTAGCAGCGAACAGGAATTGAAATTTTTTTTCTTTGCATGTATGAAATTGATAGGTCGTTGGTTCGATTCCCGGCCACGTCAGACCTTTTTTTTTTTGATATTTTTTTCATTTTTATTTTATGTTTTTAAATTTTTTACTGTATATATTTTATATAAAATAACATAAAATTAAAAAAAAAAAAGAATTTATATACATAAATATTAACAACCATAAAATTATACAGTTAAAATATCGAATAGAAGAACATTTATTAGTATTTTGACCAGTTTTGACTAACGTCTTTACTTGATTTCTAACAGATGTATATCAATAAAAATGCCGTTAATTTTTTGAGGTATTGTGTGATGTTTTCCATATACTCGTAAAACAAAAATTTTATCGAACAACTAATATTACATTTTCAGTGACTTGAATCTTACAATTTTATGATCTACAAAAATAGTAATAATATTTTTAAAAAAGTTTGAAATTGTAATGAAATATGTATACAATCCTGATTACTGAGCTTTTAATAGATACCTCTTATTTTGGTTGCTAAAATTGATATTGAATTAAAGAAAAGTTTATTATCAAAATTTTTCCAAATAAGATAGTTCTATTTTCTGCATGTAAAAACTTCAAAAAAGTTGAAATCACATTGTTTTTGTTAACAAAATGTGTAAAAAATATTTGCTTCGAAATCACACTTGCGGTTTTTGTTTATATAGTTCGTTATATTAAGGTGCTATGTACATACATACATGTGTGGTTGAATATTTGGTTATATTATATTAAATTGAAATATCAAATTTCTGCAAATATGTTTCATTATATGTACAAACCGCATTTCGCTACTAGTTACCTACTTTTCTACTACCTTTGCGCGAAAAGGGATAAAATATTTTCCCCTTTACCAGACCTTCCTAAATGCAACCTTACAAGGCAGTCGGAAAACTTAAACGTCAATAAGTATCCAACCTTTTATAATTGAATCATGTACATACATAAGTATCATGATTCAATTATAAAAGGTAAGCTCGATAAACAGCTAGCTCACTTTTTGTCAAACGGCTCCCTTAGCCTCAAAACCGTGTTGCATCTTAAAAATAATAAACGTAGTAACCTCAAAACTTTTTAATACCAAAAACTAACAGGCAACACTTTTTGTTTCTTATATGCGCGTAAACAGTAAGTTTTAAATGTAAATGTTTATAAATGACGCGGTTTTTCTTTGAACGTTTTTCACGCGCATATAAATTCGATGTGACAGAGTGGAAAGTTTAGATATTTCTAGAAGGAATGAGTTTAAATAAATTACAAATTAGAAATTGTAAGAACTAAATTCTTGAGTTATCAAGTCGAAGTTCGATTTAATTTTCTTTTCATGTATAAAGATTTCTTTCTTTCGGATTATTGTGGTTTTCTTACAATTCCATAAAGTTACTTACTATTTATCGGAAAAAAATGTTTAGTCCTTTCACCCTCCAGGGGTTCATCACAATATTAAGAATAACACTGAACATTTTAATGGCGCAAAAATAAAATCGTGCCTATGTTCTAAGAAATGTCTTCCGTTCTCTCTCAAGAGAAAAATATCCAAAATAGTACGCGAAACCAAAATTTCATGTTCAAAGAACAGCTGACGAACTGAACATTGCATTATTCTTTTCTTCAAACATTCTTTTTTTTTCATTCAAGTTTTAGAATTTTTTTTTTAAATCAACACTGCTTTTTATTTGATGATGCTCAGCTGTTTTTGGAAAATGTACCACTAATTTTCAATCGGGATTTATTTCTGGCCTTCGGGGTAGTTTCTTTTTTTTAATATTAGGGACAGTTATATATAATCTATAACTTCGTATACAGCGCTGAGTGTTTTGGATCGTTGTCCTGCTGAAATAGAAATTTCTTTTTACAACGCAATTATTGGGAAATTTTTCGTAGCTTCCATTTTAAAATGTCAATATATTGCTTAGAAATCATAATGCCATCAATAAAGTAATATTTCGATGTAAGTGGAATGGGTTAATACTCCACTTGCATCGAAACATCCCGATTTCAATCCGCCGGGTTTGAAAAAAAAGGCTGCAGATTGCGCTTATGACGGCCGGTGTTAGCTTCTTGCATAGTGTGTATGCACCCATCTGAGTTTTTTTTGTATTCAATCTGCACTCGTCTGTAAATATTACATTCTTCCAAAGTCCCATATCTTTTTAATGTTTTGCGCTTTATTCTATTGGCTGAGCTCTTAAAGGATTTCTAGCATCAATTTTCTTTAAATCCCAGCCTTTTTTTTTAATAAAATAACGAACTGTTCGCGGTATGCCTTAAAAAGAAACAAAATTTTCTAAGCCAGTAGCAAAAAAATCGGCTGTAAGAAGAAATTTGTACTTCATCAGGATGATGATCCAAAACAAACACCGCAATGATGATTTGGTATAAATGTTGATGTCAACATTAATTTCGAAATCGATAAATATGTATAGCGATGCTAAGAACACTTTGACGACTGATCTTTACGATTTTACTAATTTGTGGATGCCACATTTACAAAATTCACTTCTATAATATTAAAATATTTTGATCAAAGTGAAATGTTTTGTGCAAAAAATAAGTAAATAGGGCATTTACAGGATGCGTATTTTTAATAACTTTTATTTTAGATAATTACTTATAGAAATATTCTTAGCATTAAAACACAATCCTAATTTCCTTCTCTTTTTCACACTTCTCAGGCTCTCTCAGACGAAGCGAACGAACTGTTGCCGATTTTCAACAAGACGAGCTCTAAATTTTATCGCGCCACAGTGCCCACCGGTGATTGGTCGAATCAGGTAAAACATCCGAAAAAGAAACCGAAAGAGTTGGATGCACTTGCCGCGTAAAAAAATTTAATTTGTGATATGTGGAGTATCTAAAACCACTCATCCATTCCGCTCAATCATTTTGCTTTGTAAAAATTAGCTGTGAAAATCCTAATATCCAGCTTTCAGCCAAATACTAAAACAATTTAAATGTGGAAAATTTTTTCATAAAATTGATAAATTTTGAATTTGTTTTATTTTTAGAATTATTGACTTCATTTTTCTTTTTCTTTCTATATGTATGTACAATAATACAAATCAAAAAAAAAACTACATTTACACATTTGGAAAATGTTAAGTAAATTGTGTTATGATTTAACGATTATCTTTTATAGTAGTTTGCATCTGCATGTACGCGCATTTCGAAACACACTCTACGCTAAAAAAAAAAATATTAATATTTATTTAATACTTGTGAGCAGTAGAATACGTCTTGTTCTTTGTAACTGTTTCTTTTTATTATTGTAAAGTGTTTAATACTTAGATTGTCTGAAAAAATGAATTTAAATTAGGCTAACATTCCAAAATTTGAAAAGTTTCAAGCAAAAAATATATTTAGGCTATTAAAAAATGTTAGACGCTACAAAGGAAATTTTTCAGCTCTTAAAATATTATTGTGGACAGTGCAATTGGGCATTGAAACATACATACTAATTTACATAGTATATATTGAAATGATCGAGTAATTGCGAATTAAGAGCCAGGCAACATTGCCATTTTGTTAGTAGTAGAATACGTCTTGTTCTTTGTAACTGTTTCTTTTTATTATTGTAAAGTATTTTATACTTAGACTGTTTGAAAAAATAAATTAAAATTAGGCTAACATTCCAAAATTTGAAAAGTTTCAAGCAAAAAATATATTTAGGCTATTAAAAAATGTTAGACGCTACAAACATTGCTGTTCACTATCATCAGACATGACGGATCAATTCTATATTTCCGTTTTTAAAACATAATTAAGTGCTAATTACTTAGCATTGTAGACGATTTTATTTTATGCAAAACAAAACAAAAAAAAACAAAAAGCTTTCAGTACTAGATTTATGTATGAAGGAAAATTCACATGTAGTCCTAAAGTATTTAATCTAATTTAGTACTGAAAATACTTTTAATACTCTTTGAGATATAAATGAAGTAAAGTGAACAGCTTTAAGCAAAATAAAAGAAAATTAAGTAAAATTTACAAGCGCAAACTATCTTGCTAAGTCAAAATTATTTAATTTTAACTATACTGCAACTATTTTAAGAATATTTTTTGTTGTCTACACTTTAACTAATTAACATCAAATAAACACAAGCATGCAAACATACTGGATAGTTGTGATTGAATAAAAAATAAACTTAATAAAGTTCAAAAACATTTGTAGTTGATTTATTTTGAGTTTTTGTGTAAGTTTTGTTGTGCTGTATGTTTTCATATAGCATTTAATTTATTTCCTTTTATATTTTCGTGTCAATACTTATATGTAGTGGCTTATTACCCAATCAGTTTGTTTATAAATTCTTAGTTCATTTTTTGTCGTCTAACCGGCATTTCCTGACCTGAATTTTATCGTTTCTGCTTTGTATACATACATATGTTTAAATTGGATAGCAAACTTTATTATTAATTTTATATTTTTATTTTATATTTCAGAATTTTTCCAACCGCTGGCGTTATATATATAGTTTCTTCAAATCCAAAAATGATTAGCGTATATTTTTATACAATATGCTTGACTTATTTGAATTGATTGGCTTTTATTTTTGATAAAAGGTATTTTAAAACGTCCACACACTAATTCCATTTCAAACGCATGCTTTTTTTACACAATTATTTCTCTAAGTAGAAAGAGAAGTGAAACTAAAATTTAAACGTACTTGAGAAAATTGTTTTAAATGAGAAGTAGTTTAAATCAAGTAAGATGAACGGAAATTTTTAAGGAAATTTTAGAGAGTGCCTCGGAGCTATCCACTTTATTTGGGAGACACTTTTTCATAAATGTTTTTTTTTATCATTCAAAAAAGAAGCAGTTAAGCACCGCTCTCTGATTTGTTAACTTTATTTGGTAAATTTTGATTACAATATTCCTGACTCTCGCCAACTATACTCCATGAGACCTCCTTCTATCTTAATAGTATTTCCTCAATTATATTATATACTTAGAACCTGGTGCGATTCGCTGGAAAAGTTTCGACTAGATAATCTGGCATCTACCATCGCTTGGGCGCCGTAAACATTAATACCAACTAGATACTTTAAACTACCATATTTTTAAAGGTCGCCATGACGAGTTGAACGCTTTTTTGTTAGCTTTCTGGTGATACTCGTATTTCTCCACTTACATCCGTCTAAGTGATGTTCAGGAAATAAGTTAGCAAATTGTTTGGAGTAAGATTGACCGGTTGAAAGCGGTTTTATAATTGTTAATTAGACTGCGTTTCAGGCTTTCCGATTATTATAATGTACTTGAAAGGGTTCAGAGCGAATGTTAGGTTTTAATATGTATTTGGAAGAGTGCGTAGTGATACGCAGTGTCCGGCATTAACTCTTAAAACCAAATTATAATAATTAGCTGGTACAAGCATCCCTTCAGTTCTTCGCCACAGTCTTTAAACAGCTCAGCTGGTATACTGTCGGCTCAAAGCGCTCACTGCTGTTCTCATCTCGCCTTGGTAGAGTGTAGGAAGGTGAACTAAAATACCTAAAGATTGGTCTGGGCTATCTTTTTTAAACACTCCACCAGAGTTGCCATTCAAACGCGTTGCAAACTGTTTCCTACAAATTTCTAGCGTGCTCAGAACGTCTATTAACGATTTTGCATTACTGCTTAAATTTTCTAAAAGTTACGCCTGCCAGACTCTCAAACTAATGGCACACATGTCTTTCTGCCGTTTTTTTCTTCTTGTTGAAAACACGAATCGCTTATCTCCTCTTCTAAAGCCACCGCTTGAATGTTGCACGCAGAGAACTTATATTTGATACACGTTCTCTGGTTGCACGCGCATCAACTGTAGAGATTGAAGGATGGTGTTCCATTACTCATAAATGACGGGTCGATGAGCAGTTGCTTATTTTAGGGGGATTAAGTGTTGATTGGAAATTGATATCGTGGCGATGACAGTGCTCATACGTTTTCTCTAGGCGCTCGTAGAACTCAATTTTGGACTCAGCATCCATCATCTCTGTCAAAGCATGTGCTTAGTTTAACATAAAAAAAACTTATAAATTTATCAGAAAAATATATTGAACGACAGACAGAAACAGTTTTGGTGTGTTTAAGTTATTGGCCAGTGTAATCTTTTGGTTTGAAAAATAATATACAGTTTATATAGAATAGCGGGGTCAGTGGCGGATCTAGGTTTTGGAATCGGGAGGGGCTGGAGTGAGCAATTTGAAATCGGCTATTCATTATAGCATATATTAAGTAAAATTCGTACAAAAAATTCAAGTAATCGACTATGATTGAATATTAAAATTAGAATTTATACACATGAAAATAGACGTCAATCTCTCGTGAACTATACTAAAAATAATCTCATTGTTATTCGTCAGACTTATCGTCCACCGCCCACTCCAAAGTTTACTATCTCTTCCACTGAAATTTCAGTATCCTTATGAGTCGATTCTCTGTCATAGTAACTGTTAAATAGCTCGTAAGACGTTTCAGCAATGAAAAAGTTCGCTCCGCTGTGGCTAAAGTCACAATAATAGTAGCAAATAACTGCAACAGTATAGAAATGTTTGGAAAAAAGGAATGACTGATTATAAAATTTGGAAGACGTCAATTTCCATTTCAGCTGTTTTAAAAACGTATTTTTTGCAATACTGATGCCATAGGAGAATTTCAGAGTTCAGTTCTGTTTTACTGCGACATGTGTTATCATTGTCGTAAATTTGAGCAGCAGTCACAATTTAACCGATCGAATGTTAAGTATGATGTGCTAGAATGTGTCCCTCTAAAGGCAAACTTTTCGAAAACTTCCTTAAATCTCAAATTCAGAGAAGTAATCATGTGATCTAGGTAGGGGTAGTAGATCGTAGATCTGTCAAAGAGATAATAATAAATTAGTAAATAATTTCTTTACGTAATAACTTATTCTCATTTTTTATTGTAAATACATAATACCCTATTTAAAAAAACGATTTTTCTTGCCAGGTTGAAATGATTGATTTATGTGTGTAAAAATTTTTACATTACAGAAGTGTGTCTAACTAAGATTAATAATTGATTCATAAAGTTGAAAAATACATGACAAAGTGTAGAAAAACTTTTGTTTTTTCTATAGCGCTCAAAAGTTGTGAAATGAACTAATAAATAATAGTAAAGTAAAGTAGTTAAATCTTTTCATCTGCATTCCTATAAGTTATCGAAACTACAAATTATGTTTCTAATGACCAATAACAACACCAAAACCATTTTCATTACTTATAATCGAAAACACAATTTTAACTGTTTTAAATTACAGAGCTCCGATATGAACGCCCGACAGATGATCGCATCGGCACCAAAGCGCTATAATGACATGTTATAGACTGATCTAAGCGAGGACGCGCTAGATCAGTCTGCAGCGGAAGCTGAACCAGTAAATTGTTTGATATCAGAAACTCAGGAGCAACTGGTGAATGACAAGGAGTAAGAAATGGAACGAATAAAAAAGTTATCACTGTTATTTAGTACAAAAAGTTACTCGAAACAAAAAAAAAAAAGGATATAGCGAAGTGGGGTACTAAAATATTCTGCAACTTATCAATGCACATACAATGTACTAAACAGAGAAACATGGATTGCTTTTTTAAAAGCGAAAAAATAGATTTTGCGACAAGTAGTAATTAAAATTATTTTGCAAGTAAAACAGAACGCGAAACAAACAAACAATTTTTGCAACAAGTAGTAGAAATAAAAAATAGTTACAAATAATCATAAAAAACTATAGAAATAGTATTATAAAATTAGTAACAAGTTGTAAGAAAAATTTAAAATTAAGAGCAAAACGCGAATTCGCTACCAACGAGTGCGAATGGCTCATTTGATCGGTTTCGAACTGGAATGGATGC
This sequence comes from Philophylla caesio, assembly GCA_963971545.1. Lineage (NCBI taxonomy): Eukaryota > Metazoa > Arthropoda > Insecta > Diptera > Tephritidae > Philophylla > Philophylla caesio. The sequence continues at coordinate 92,295,235 of OZ020606.1, read as the reverse complement.
ATTTCTGAGGTGGCGACGAGATCATCTAAATACTGTGAACATACAAACAAACGTAAATTAAATGTTGTAAGCAAACGTATCTTAAGGAAATGAGTGAGCTAACAAATCGATACTTAGTGTAATCGAGCATGAAATGTATGTAAAGTAAGGAAAAATTTCAAAAATTTGTTTAAACGCCATGACAATTTTTAAGAAATACGGAGAAACAAACATACATATGTACATACAAACATATTTATATCAGCAACAGTGGGAAGCAGCAATTTTTAAAACTCATTTGCATTTTTTCTGATTTTTTGTATACAATATATTATACATAGTATATATACATATATGTATGTACATATGTAGATGTGTGAATAAAAAAATAGAAAATTAAATACTGCAAGATTTTAAAATTAACACTGCTTTTTAAGTATTTGTTTATATTAATGTGACAGGCTTTTAGATTAAAAGTGAAACATGTGTAACTAAGCCTTAGATAAATGTTTTTTATATAAGTTAACGATGCCCATTCGGAGAAAATAGCACTAAATAAAGAAAATATAAATGAAATTAAAACTGAATTTTTTGTTTCCAATATTAAAAATATGTATTAGAGACATGCGCGTGTAAGTAAAAATGTAATACATATTATTATGTATTATTATTATTTAGATACTATTATGAAAACCAGTACTAAAAAATGTTTTTTTTTGTAATACATATGTTAATAATTGCCGTATATGTATGAATAGAAACGCCGTTTGAATTTTACTTCGATTACTTGGTGGTACTCGAATCTTTTTTTGAGGGTTGGGTACGTGTTGCGATTTTTGTTAAGTTCACAATGTAATATCAAAAACATTGCCACGAAGACCAAAAGAAAAGGTACAATACTCTTGGAAACGTTCTCAAAAGAAAAAATTGAGAACAAACCTTAAAAAAAAATAATGAAATCAGCACACAACTTTTGCGAACGTTTTCAAAAAGAACATGAAAACGAGAAACTGAATAATGTTCTAAAGAGGAATAGAAAAAGAGTGAAACTTTCGGAAACGTTTTTAATGAGTACGAAATGGGAACGAAAGTATTGATAACGTTTTCAAGGAGGATCAAATAAGAACAAGGAATCGAAAAAAGTTATGTAGGCGAACAAAACGGAAACAAAAGTTTCGACAAACGCCGCTTGGAATTCAAGGACAATTGGTATCTACGATTTTTGCATTAAAAAAACAATCACATAAGGTGTTTGGTGGAACTTGACAAAAAACATAGCGCCCGCTAGAAATGATCGAAGTGAGGTTTGTGGAGATATTTTAGAAATAAAACATTCTGGTAAAATCTCAAACAATCTCTTTTATTTCTGAAACGCATAAACAGCAATTTAAGCTTTTTAATTCGCAAAAATTAAAAATAAAAATACACATTTGTGCATTGTACTACGTCTACTACGCGCTACTATTCTCACTATAAACATTTCAGCTGCTAAAAATTAATTTACGTGGGCCTACCATAATAGTTTTCGCTTTAGTTTATCGCGAGTACTTCCGAGAGAATTTGTTACAATTTCGTTTTGCAGACTTTTGTTTCCAATTTGTTCTTTGAGAGAACGTTCCTGTGGCTTTTGTTTTCACTTTATTCTTCGAGAGAGAGCTCAAAAGGGTTTTGTCCTCATTGTGTTTTTTTTTTTAGGAAGTTTTCAAAAGTATTGTCTGCATTTTGTTCTCTGTTAAACATTCTGTCGCGGTTTGTTCTAATAAAATTCCCGTTAAGAACGTTCTCGACAGTTTTTTGACAGAAAAATATGAGATATACATTGCCAATTTTCATACGTGGGCAGTTTTATGTCTTGACATAAGCATTTGTAAGATGGCGTCAAACAAATAAGTTCGCTTTAATAAAGTTCAAATATGCCTAAGATATTGCAAACAAATTTGTTATTTCCCTTCCAAATGCGTAAACATTAATAAATGCAATAGAAAACAAATCAGTTTTTTTCACGGAGTTTACGAGCAAATGAAAAATTAGCTGTCAAAGTAACAAAGTGACAGCTTTTTCAGGCAATAAATGCCAAGAAATAAACATACATATATTGCTGACATGGAGAAATAAGCGGCCGTGTCCTTATTGGTAGTACCCACCAATAATTACGTAGCGCTTTATAAATTACAACTTCATATTACTAAATTTATCGGTTCACAAATTTGCTACTGGCTTTCTAATAAAAACCATTGTACGGGTGTACAAGTATGCAAATAATCGTTTGTGATGTTTAATCAATAGCACAACCTCTAAATTTTTGAATTAAGTGTTTTTCTATAACAATAACAACAATGAGATGTGGTTTATCAAAAGGAAAAAAATGTATAAAGATAGATTTTTCAGAATTTTTTGTTTTTTTATTTATTTTTCTCTAGCAAATAACGTACAATATACAAAGTTACTATAATAATAATAATCCCCAACTAACTTCTTCTTATCATCATTATAATAATTATAATTATAATCTTCAATCATCAGAAACATCTCAGCATACTCAATTTCATAATCATTAACATAACAATGCAATTTATATAAATAGTTATTTATTGTAGGTGTGTGTGTGTGTGTGTGTGTGTGTGCGTATATCTGCTGTACTACATATTTAAACATACATACTTTATTAAGACAAACCATAGTTGTGCATTAGAAAATATTTGTTTTTAAATTATTTTACATAAAAATATTTTTGCATAATAACATTGATCGTATGGAATAATTTTCACGTTACGTTTCACTGTTTACTATATAAATATATATAAAGGTGGTTTAGATGTGTAAACATACATACATATGTATTGTATGTGGGTAGTGTAAGAGTGAGTGAGCTTTAACCGGTATTGAAACAAGTTAAATTTTTCTTAAGGAAGGAGTATGCTATCTTTATCACTTTACTCAAACAATATTTTAATTTTTAACTCATCATTATCAAAATCATTATCAAATTTTACGACTTTAATTGCGGCTACAAAAAATTAATAATCGCCATTTTATAATTATCATAATAATAATAATAATAATAACGTTTCAATAGTTTACACATATATATAATATTTATTTATATTTATAATAAAAAAAACGTAATAAATAAAATAATACATAGCATATAAGGTTTACAATTTTTAATTTAGTTACATACATATTATATTTGGGTAATAATTAGTTGAACAGCGTTAAATGAGACGACATAGACCTTATTTATTTGAAATATTAGACTTACTACATCGTTTGATTGCAGAAATAATATTTACTTACAAACAGGCAACAAGTACAAAAATTAATTTTTGTCACAGTTTGCGGACAATGGAATGTAATGGTATGGATGTGTCTATAGTGTGCGGGTGTGTGCATCACTAAATTAAAAGTTGTTTTACACTCATACTCGTACAAGTAAATGTATACAAAATATTCGATGCAAAAATATTACAGATTATCTATGTACTAGTTATATGAATGAAATGTTTTATATTTCTTTCTTTAATAGCTTTGACATTAAAATTTTTCCCCAAGTACAAGAGTTAACTCCTTCGCTGTCACGGCCGTCTGTCGCATGCGTTGTAGAGATTCACAGCTGGATATGCTCTAGTGAAATTGCAAGATGACTGCAGTGCGTAATCTGGCCACCTTACTTTCTCAGCGGGTCTAAACTTTCCAACGTAAAGTCATCCACGCTCAACATCTTACTCTGAAAGGGATAAGTTTATTAAAGCATATTAATAAAATGAAATAGTGAATAAAAAGTTAGAAAATATACATATACACAAGAATGGTAAATTAGAAGATTGCGACACTTTCGTCCAGTTTTCGTTTTTGATTCGGCTTGACAGCTGTGTGACGTCATAGCATACCGGAATATCAAGTCAAAATGGAAAATAAACAGAAAATTCACATTCACGTGCAAAACTATGAAACAATTAATTATAGGTCGTGGCAAATTGTAGTAACGACAACAAGAAACCTTTGTAATTTCACTTCATTTTGATATTAAAGTGCTTAAACAAAATGATTTTATAATTTAATTTGGAAAGTTAGTATTGTCCTCCGTCATCCCTCCGGTTTTCAAGAGTGGTAATAAAAACGATATAAGCAATTATAGGCCTATTTCAAAGCTTTCTTAAACTGCAAAGCTCTTTGAATGCGTTATCCAAGACAAATTGTTTTTTTCTGTCAAGAATATGGTGTGTCCGGAGCAACATGGTTTTTTTAGGGGTCGATCAACTGTGTCAAATTTAACTGTCTTCTCTGATGATTGTATAGCAGCTTTTAAAACGGGTAATCAGGTTGTTTATACCGATTTCTCCAAAGCTTTTGATCTGTTCTCCCACGTAATTCTAATAAAGAAATTGGCCAGCATTGGTTTTCACTCAGTTTTTTTTTTTGAACTGGTTTGCATTTTACTTGCATAATCGTCGTTGTGTGGTTGTTGTGAATAATGTTAAGGGGGGGGGGGGGTACTCCTTTCGTAGCTTGCTCTGGGGTTCCGCAAGGTAGTATTTTGGGACCACTCTTTTTTGTTTTATTTATCAATGACATTTGTTACTGTTTCTCTTCAGCAATATTTCTGCTTTATGCGGATGGTCTTAAAATCTATTCCTTGATCAAAAGCCGTCATGACTCTGAATTGATGCAATTGGACTTAGATAAGGTTGGAAACTGGTGCGTCACAATCATCTATTCTTGAACATAAAAAAGTGTTTCCAAATTACCTTTTCTAAACGTATCGATGTCATTGGTACCTCTTATCATATCTCCAACTCGCCTCTGACTCGAGTTAGTGAAATTAAAGACTTGGGAATAAGATTTGACTAGACGTTCACTTTTGTCAGTCATATAAATTTCATAATTACTAAGTCTTATGCTATGCTTGCTTTTGTTAGGCGTCATAGTATGGATTTTACGGACTCGTATACGCTGAAACTTTTGTATACGTCCTTGATAAGGTCCAAACTTGAGTACGCATTATTCATTTGGTGACCCTATTATATGTGCCACATTGCCAAATTGAACGCATCCAAAAAGTATTTTTACATTTTGCATTGCGTAAATAACGATTTTCCGATCCTATCCCAACCTATGAATGGCGGTGTTTATTGATTAACCTGAAATCATTGCAGAACAGGAGAACAATATTATCTTTGTCTTTTATTTTCGATTTGCTCCTTGGGGCTGTGGACTGTACACCGCTCCTTGAGAGGATTTACTTTAATATTCCGGTCAGGGCACTTAGAAGCTCGGAAAATTTCAATCTTGGGGTTTTTAAATCTCTTTATGTTCGAAATGCTCATATTTCTCGACCTCTGATTGAGATCAATAGAGTCTCTAAACTTATCGAGATAGATTTTTCATATTCAATAGATTTGAATTTACTGAATATATTTTATAAATTGCTTATTTATACTTATTTTTATAACTGCTTATAAAACTTAATTTATGTCTACTTAGCCTATAAGAACTTAATTGTACTACTTGGCTTAAATAAATAAATACATCAATAAATAAATAATGTTCCTTATCCACTTTTTGAGAATTGTACAAATACAACATACGCTGAGTCAACAACACCGGATTATCACAATTTCATATATTTGAATGTACCAATTGCTGTTCTATATTCGCCAAATTACCGCTGTTTTTGATTATAAACGTTATGACGTAGAAATGTCGCAATCATGATTCAATAATACAGGTTATACAAACAATACAAAAGCAACATCCATCGTTAGTAAATCAGATACTACGTTTATACGGGAGCATATTACGGTTTCATCGAATACACATCACTTCGAAACGCATGTATAAACTGATTTTGAATACGCCTTAAAAGGCTTCAGTGAATTCACTCACACTCACTTTGAAATCGGTACTTTATTTCTCGCTTCGGTTAGAAGGAGCATATACATACATTTGTCGATGTGAAATTCAAATCAGCTGTTAAGCTTACAATACGGTTTCACTGGGCACACTTTTTAGTCGAATTTCTAACCAGATACAAATAAAGTGTATTTAGTCGATACGATCTCGGAGAATGCTTCGTATGAACAAGGTAAGAATGGTTGTGCCAAAAACGGCTATGTATGCATATAAATGTATGTACACAATCAGGTAAACAAGAAAGCAAACGAGCTGATTATTTGACATAAGCATTCTGAAATGAAAAGGAAATGAAAAAAAGAAGAGACTGAGAATGCTTACTGATTTCTAATAGAGACAAATGTCACAATTTTAGACCAGTTGTCATTCATTAGAATCAAAATAAAGCCTATAGTCACAAAATAAAGTCTCTAAATTGCGACCAGGTGATAAGCATGTCACAAAATTTGAAATAAAAACAAAAGAAAACAAACGTGGAAAAATTGTCGCCAAAGGCGTCATCTACGATCCATTCTCAACTTTTTGGTGGGCGATGTTTATCTGAATCAGATGTACTGAGAATGGACAATTTATATATTTCCTTCCACCAGCTGCTAACGTTCGTTTAAGAGTCGTGTGATAAAATTGGCGTAAAGTAATTACCTGGGTATATTATTCTTTGAGAGCCGAATACAATGCCTTAAATATACATAAAATGAAAAGGGTGACCAAACTAATTTCTTTTGAAATCGCTTTGCAAAAATACTTCAGATAAGTTTCAACCAACTTTAAATGAATAAACTTTTCCTATGATTTATCTTTTCCTTGCGCTGGCTGAGATTCAAACCTCGTTGTTGTTATTGTTTAATAATAATTTATAAGCGTAGTAATAAAAAAGTAAATACTAAAATTTCCAAAAAAAAGCTATGTAGAAATTAATTTATATACATAAACAATCACTTAAATGAAGCAACGACAAAGCTTCAGCATCAGCATCACATTAACGCTTAAGCTCACCTTGAAAATACTGGGGCCATTATTTATTTCGAATGGATCTGAGCCGAATAAATCTGTATTGCCGTTGGTCATGGCTATGTTGTTATTGTTGTTGTTGTTGCTTGTTATGTTGTTCGTGACCGATGTACTGCGTCTAGGTGCCGCCACTTTAGGTGGAGGTGCCACTATTGATAAAATCACGAAAAAGGCATGAAAAGAGAACAAATAAAAAAGCAACAGTGTTAACAAAGTAAACAAAGAAAGCAATCAATAAAAAAAAATAAAAACAAAGCACATAAATTCATAGTAAATGAACAAAAGACGTGTGGATTTGTACCTACATATGTACTCGTATGTACGAGTATAAAAGTATGTAAGAGTATGTACATACATACATACAAATGCTCATTCGCTTGTTTGTGTACAGGGGCGGATCCAGAACGCTTTTAGAAGGGGGCCCAATGGCACTTTGACACTTTTCGTGAGACAAATCAAGTTTGTTGTGGCAGCTACCTAAATCTTATAATCATATGAAAAGGTTCGTTTTTTTTTTAATCCCATTCAAATGCAATTGATTTGGGTGTGCAGTATATCCATAAAAATGTATGTACTATAGCTGATATATGTAGCTTTTCCTTGCAGCTGCTTGGACTTTCAAATCGAGGTTAAGGTTTCTACAGAAAGATGTTTGCAAGTTTAACTGCTAAGCACACTGACAGAATGGTTCACTTGCGTAACGAAAAACAAAACATGAAACTAAAAAGGCCCTACGAGTCCTGTGACATTCGGGAGACGTCTTATGTTACTTTATGCAATTTGGCGACTTTGAACTTACTTGAATGAATAAAGTACATTAATACACAATTCCTTCACATTTTCTCTGGCCCCGTGCGGATTTGCCTTGTCTTGCATCCACGCACTTGGCTCAAAACCTGTGAAGAATTCGTTCAATAATGTACTACGAGTATTTATGCTTTGGGAGGAACAAAAGCAGGCATTTTTCATAATGTATACTAAAAATCATTTGAACTCTTTTGTTTACGAAAAATTCAAAATATGTTTCCTGAAATAGAAGAGAGTCGATAATGACGCAAAAAATCGTAAAAAAACATTTATAGAGTTTTGGGGGTGGGCAGGGGGTCCAAGGAAGCGGTCGGTGCCCCCTCTATCCGCTCCTCTTGTTGTAGCTATGTATATGTTTGTATATAGAAAAGAAAACAAATAAACTGATTGACAATAGCAAGAAAAAAGTGAATGATTGTGCGAAAAATGTTAATTGCAAATCAAATTAAAAACCAATATTTTTTGAAGCTCAAAGTGTGTATGGTTTTTGTTAGGAAAGCAAAACAATACTCGTATGTACAATGTGGGTGTCGAATAAATGGGCCAAAAGGCGTTCCCGTACGCTGTTCTCGGGCAAAAGTGGCAAAAGAGGGAAGAAACGAGCGAGTTAATAACGTTTGTTCTCAGTAGGAACTTGCAAGGTTATACCGAAGAAAATTCAATAAGGTGGTGGCAACCGTATATAAGTAAAAATCGTCCAGCAAAATAAGGGAAATTGAGAGCGCAAGTTTACAGTTAACATGGAGGGAGAGTGTCTAGTTTCTGCTGGAAAATTGTTTGCTATCAAAATATGAGTACTAAACATGCAAGTAAATATTAGTTGGGTTTAGTATCCTTAGTAGAATGTTTCAAATGTCATATTACAAATTTGGATGTGAACCAAAAATTCAATCAGCTGGTAGAACTTGCAAGTTTCTGCAAATTTTGCATTCGCATATTTTTTTTTTAGGTACTTTTCGATTTGAGAGTGAATTGTGCATTACTCTCTGCTGCTAAATTTTTTACGGGAAATCTATTCAAACAGACCATTAGCTTTACAGTGCTTATAAGCAATCAAATTGCGGATTTTGTCTTTTTTGGGATTTTCCCATGCTGCCTTGGTTGCGCCTACCTATTTGATGTGCCTTGTTACATTCAACATATGTACATACATACATACATATTTAGAAAATAAAAAAGTATCATTTGTATGAACTTTTTTTTTAAAAAATGTATTGAAACACTTACATAATGGTGGCGTCAGATTTAAATCGTTTGTGAAACTGTTACCATTGTTGCTACTGACGCTGCTCAGATTTAAACTGATGCCATTATGATTATTGTTAACCGATTTATTGTCGTTGTTATTGTTAACACTATTATTGTTTATTATATTATTCTGATTGGTGAACAATTGTTGGCCGTACGTTTTTGCTGGCTCGAAGCCGAACAGATCGTTACTGATATTTTTACCGCTGCTGTTGCTACCACCATCGACGCACTCATCGGCCCGCGGATCGAAATCGCTATCCGAATCGGAGTTGAGTAGTAACTCTTCCATTTTTTGGCTATTCGATTTGTGTATGATTTGGCTTTGTATATTGTTGCGTGGCGGCACAATTGGCACGAAGGATGACGACGATCCCGATGATGATTTCATCGAGTGCATCGAATTAGTGTCAATCAGTAATTTGTCTTCGAGTACTACAATTTGAAAATTAAATTAGTTTAATCGTGAGTGTGGGGTGATTTTTAAAATATGTTACTTACAATTCGTTTTGGTGGCATTACCATTAGTTAACGTGCCATTTTCAGCAGCGGGCACATCCAATATATCCTTGATTCCCATTTTGAAAAGCATCGAATCTAACTCGGACTTTGGCAGTTTCAACGACACCTCACGCAGTCGACTCTTATATATGGTGAGCGCTCTTTCCAACTCGGCATTCTGTTGCTGCACTTTACCTAGGTCTGTCTTTTCAACGCTGTTAATGTATTTTCTGTAAATGAGTATAAGAAAATGTTAAATGAAGTTAAGAATTGGGAACAAGAATTAAATAGCTATAATGCAATTTTAATTTCATCTATCCAAGATCGTTGATATAGATCTAGAATCGCCGAAAGGGAAGTATGATCGAAAAAATCGAAATTAGTTTGTTTTATATTTCTACAAATCGTTATTGAATAAGAAAAAAAAATCGTTGACATTGACTTAATTTAGAGATCAAAAACGATCTTGTTTTTTAAGATTGTATTTACCGAAATAAATTTGGATCGAATGTATCTATCCATATATGTATGTATACATATAATACACATGATTCAATTATAAAGGTTTGTTCACTAATGACAGTAGCGTTTTGACACTCCCAAGCAAAAGGTTGAATATAAGGAGAATGGAGAAAGGGCAAAAATAAAATCCCTTTTGTAAAATTGTAAGCAAAAAATAAAACATGAAACATCTTGATGTTTTCTTGGGACCATCTTTTAGGCACAATTTGCAACTTGCTTTTGGCATTTTTGATTTCCTAAATTGGTAAAAAAACTAAATTTGTCCTCCTACCAACAGGAGCATTTTTTTTTTGGATGGAAAACTAAATGTAAACGGGCATCTGATCTTGTTTTCTATTTATTTTATTGTTTAACTAGTGATAATTAAATATATTCATTAATTTACTAAAAATTTTATCATAACATATCGATGAGGCTTTAAGCTGCAAAACCCAGAACGGGTGGGTTTGCACTTGAAAGCAGCCTAAATAAAAACGTTTAAAAAAATATATGTACATACATACATATAAGTAAAAAGATTCGCTTGTTAAATATTCGCCTATTGACCACTTTTTTATGTTTGAATTCAAAACTTGCGCGCCGTCAGAAAACGAAATGTCAACCATTCGTAACAAGTAAACAATAACACTATGCAACATCAAAAAAATTACCTACATATCCGAGTGGTGATACGTATTAGGTATGCCTAGTAAACAACAGAAACAAATTCATATTTAGGTAATACGTCCCAAAACATAAATAACGGTAATCCTACTTTATTTACTTTTCGTTACACTTAGTTGAGGGTAGCTATAAAATTATATCATTGGCGTGTACAAAAGTCATCAAAACATTTAGATTATTTATAAATCTACAAAATGGAGCGTGTTTGTGTTAATTCTCCTACCTTATTTTGTTATGTTTGTGGTCAATAAGTGAAAAAAGGACAATTTCGCCATTGTTTGAAAAATGTTATGAAGCTAATGTATTTTAAAATAGCAATTAGAAATCAAAACAAATCATGGGTGCCGAAAGTTCTTGTTTAAAATGTTATAAATATTTGACAGGTTGGTAGGGGGGTAATATTTAACAGTTGCCTTTTGGTGTACCAATGCAGTGGCGTATGAAAGGTTTTTCAAAAAAATCAAAACACTCGGTGAAGTATGCTACATTATCATCAGTGTCAATGCCGCTACCACATTCTCCAGACATTCCAGTACCGGAAAGACTCTGCATTTCGTCAAGTTTATCGAGTCCTATTGAAGAAGAAGATGAAGCAGGCCCTTCTAATAACGAAGAGTTAATTATAGAGGAAAAAAATATAGAACCACATTTGATTAGTAAATCAAAACTAAATCACCTCGTTAGAGAATTAGATTTGACCAAAAAATATCTGAAATATTAGACTCGAGATTAAAACAATGGAATCTATTGCAAACTGGAGTTAAAATTGCAGCTTATGAAAAACGTCACATAACCTTAGCTATTCAAAAGAAGATGGATTAGTGTTCTGCCATAATATTGATGAATTAATGTCAGCATTAGGTCACAAGCATATATCAAAACTTGGGTTCAGTAAGTGATGAACACGGTGAAAGATTTCATCAAGAGTACGAGAATCGTTATCAGTGTAATTTTCATATAATTTTAAGTAAAATCGATAAATGCGTTTCACTACTTAACTTCACGTGTTAGAACAATTTTATTTCAATATATTAAATATTATTAAGGTGGCGAATTATAATTACATACTGTGAACCCAGTGAAAAAAATGTTTTTTTACTTTGTTGCATAGTGTAATAAAGGAGCAATGATGACATCGAAATTTTTGTTTTTCCTCCAATTTTCACATAACTTTGAAGAGTTAACAACACAGTGCCTTGTTTGACTGGGTTCACACACGAAAACTTTTGTTGCGGCAACCGAAATTTGTAGAAGAAAGAGCGAGGAGGAAAGGGGAATGGCACTGAGTTGCTCCTGCTTGGGCAACACGCTTTGTGTTCTTATTCGTCTCTTTCAGTGGTTGCAGTTATGTATGAATTCCGAGTAAATGGGTAAACTAAATTAGAATTTGAATTTTTTGAACTTAAATATAACATACATATGTATGTACATGCATACATCAATTTAAATGCTTATTATTATAAGTATTTTATAATAATACTAATCATTCAATCAAGTATATCAGAATATGTACATAAGTGCCGCTCAAGCGAAGCTTACAGAAATTTGCGAAAATAGTATAAGCGATGGGCTACACCAAAACAGAAGTTGCCGAAAACGAGCAACACAAGTATCCGTGTCTGAACCCATGACTCAATAATTTAAGGTTGTGTTGATCAGGCAACAACAAAATTTCCCGTTTGACGACTGTTTGACCTTATTATTTATTTTCATGATACAAACAGCTAAAGAAATCGATGGAAACAACTAAAAATTGGTAAAAACTATAAAATGTTACATACATATTGCTAATTAAACGCATTATTAACAGTTGTAGTGAACTTCAATAATATGTGGTAAGACTTATAACAGTGAAGGAGCATTGTGGAATGCAAGCAGATTTACAATGCCGATTACTTCACTCCATGAAGCTCTGCGTGGGACATCAAGCGGAACACGGAAAAATGGTTCGCCCTATGGTTCGGCTATCCGCAAATATCGCCCATAATTTTAATTAAAGTTTTTAGCAATATTTTTCACAAAAATAACGCGTAGTCACAAAATCCTGTCGCATACGAAAATTGTAAACAATACATCGTAAACAAAAACTACACACAACTAATAGTTTGACATAAGGTTTTTTGACAAGTGGATTAAGAGGAAGCACGTCTTCTATCGATATCACCTATAATAGATACATCTTTCTCGGAACCCAGTCTTTGGGAGCCTTTTGACAAAGAGCATGCGAGCTAGCTGCTTATTGAGAAAACCTTTTACATTATTCAATTTTTTGAAAGAAATTCTTGCTCATTCTCTTTTGCGTTTTCTATTTGGTTTTACACGCTTCAACTTTTGCGTTTTCTGTTTTCTCACAACAACAAATATGAGGGAAAAAGAAAAGATGTCAAAAGCAAACAACGAAACTTGAAAGTTATTGACGGTACGAACGCTAGTGTATTCGTCACTTTGCTTCTCACCCGCTGTCTTCTAAGACGGAGCAGAATTTAAAGCAATAGCTAAATAATGTAAAAGCATATGTATGTATGTACTTATGTATTGGCAGTTTGGCAATATCGACAAGTGCAATTTGCAAAAATATATATAGAAGATAAATGAAGTAATCATTTGTAAAAATAACACGTGAATTCAAAAAAAAAAGTCCAAGGACGTAGCCAAAAATTAGTTAATGTGGAACTTGGTATACAAAGACCGGAAGTCAACATTTTTTTGATCGTCTCAAAATATTTTTCGTTTATGTTTTTTTAAGTTTATTTAAGAACAACCATATACTTTTAAATTATATACCATATGGAAAAATTACAAATATTCGACATTGCGAATATTGTGAAAAGATCATTACCATTTTGAGTTGAGCCGCCATAATTCTTTTACTCTTTAGTTGAATAGTCAATAATTGAAATTTTACTCAGTGAAAAATGGAAATTTATGAATATACATACATATGAATTAAATATTCACAAATGAAATCGTTTTTGTTCGATTACCAAGAAGCTATGGAAAAAAGTTTTAATACTTCATCAGCAAGCCTTTGTCATAGCTTTCTACAATAATGGTGTCCTTGGCACCTCCATTAATTTCTCAAAAAATAATTGAATTGCAATGTCCTAAAGGTAGAAATATTTAGCTTTCTTAAGTTTTCCCGGATAGATCATATAAGAAATTATGGCGAATTCCGAAGCAGTGGAATAAATTATTGAGAGGAAGTGGATATAAAGGAGTCGTAAATGCTCTCTTCTTTGCCTTTTTAAATTCGTCTTATTCTTCCAAAGCACTTAAACATACATACATACATATATATGTTCGTAAAAATAAGCGGTCCACCCCAAAACTCTTACTTACTTACTCTTCGAAAGCACTTAACTCTCACTGCCGATATATGAACATGTGTTAATATCTTACATACTATTTCAAACTTACTTGTATGCCAAGTCGAACGCTTGTCCAATGGTTAATGTTATATCTGACGCCAACTTATTCGATATGAACACAAAGCATTCATGTGTCTCCTCTGTATTACTGCCGCCGGTGCTATTGCTGCCATTCGAGCTACTCACACTATTGCTGTTGCTATTGTCGTTTATGCCGCCATCCAGTGGCTTAACTGATTTCGCAATGAAACTAAAAAATTTCTTCACACCCTTTTCGTCGGCACAATACGAAATGTTGTGCAGCGGGAATTGATGAAGGATTTTCTGGGTACGCGGCTCCTGCACGGCAACACCATCCACACTAATAGTTATTTCGACTTTTTTACATTTTTCCTGAGTTCCGGTTTCGGCTTTCTTCATCTCCTGTGCGAATTGCAATTTGCGTATGGCATCTTTGACCACTTCAATGCCTTTGGCCTGCTCCACGGGCAAATTACCAAAGAACTGAAAACAGAGAAAGTTATTATGGGTATTCATCTTAACGCGTAAATGGCTCGTAAACGAACTGTAAATAAACCGTTTTTCCTAAAAAAAAAGTAAGAAAGTTTACGATATTTGCTCGTTTATGCGGCATTTATGCTTCTAGATTAATACCAATACAACTAATTACATATTCACTTATTCTAGAAAATAGTAGAACTAGCAGCTAGCAATATTAGCTAGAGTCTCGCGGGTAGGAGTGGCTGCCGCAAGAAATAAAGTCAAACTTTGATCATGGGTTGAACTTCTCTGCGTGTCCTTTGCTGAGGAAAATTTCAGCACCAGGAGCAAAAATTGGGTAAACTCTTGCACCGACGAGGAGTGGTATACTTTCGGAAGCCTAACGCTAATCAAGAATTCAAGCTTTCGGTTTATATATTGGAAATTTGTCGAGAAATTACTAACTTCTCGGGCGATCGCTTCTGAAATATGTCCTGTACAGACTAACACTCATCCATAAGACAGGAAACTGCATGGCCGATGAACAATGTAGCTAGCAGCGCACCCTAAATTATGTTTTTCTGAGATGAGAGAGGGTTAATTTTCTTTGGCGTTATATGGACTGCTTAGAGACTAGTGGCAACATTTCTTTTATGGACGGTTCCATGACTGAAAATGAAAATAGATTTAGCTGGCACCTGAAAGTCAAGTAAGAAAGAAATGGTGTTTCAATCGGAGATATTTGATATGCTTAAAACAGCTGTTTCAAAGGTGTCCTTGTCTAAAATTTAGTGAATGCTGGACAATGTGCTTTTCAGGGTAGCAACTGGCTGACTAATTATCGAAACTCCTTCTCATACAGAGATTGAAGCGGCTAGAAGCTCTGGCGCGGTGATTACGCAAACAATCCATGGGGACAATATATGCCCGCCATAGGTCTCACCAACTATTCATTGTGTAAATCCTGCTTTGAAGATGGGCAAGTACTTATTTATCATTTAATGTATGTATATGCAATATACATCAAATTTCCATCCTGTCGGAAAATTAGAATAAAATAAATTTATATTTTCATTCAGCAGTCTGGTTATGAGGACTCGAGAGTTGCATACCAATTGCGCACACCAAAAGAAAAAAGATAGTTCAAAATATTCATGATTGCCTTTCAAGAAGTATGTTAGCCAATCCTTAATCGTTGTGAAAGAGATTTCAAAAGTCTCACCGGATACTTCACCAGACACTGAATTCTGAGCGAAAATCTTCATAAAATGGAAGTCTCTGAGGAGACGAGCTGCAGGTTTTGTGTGCTGTAAGATGAAAGCTCTGAGTATACATATGTACATATATTGTGTGAAAGTCCGCGTGTAAGAAATATATACGCTTTAAAGAACGATTACCGTCTCCATACAGAATATAATTCGACACTATCTGCAACAGATCTGACTAGGTCGTAGCGCTAGTATTCCCGTATAAAAATTATGACTATAATAATCGAGTTACTCATACGTACTATCTCAATTAATTTGCACACGTCCGCATTTGACATGAGATGCCGTTTTGTATGGCTACTCACCTTGACTAGATAGACGACGTGGCCATTTACTAGCGCATCGGGCGTATGCAACCAATTTCGCTTATCCTTTTTCGGGTCCTCCGTCGTACCGTTATTATTGCTTTTACCATTATCATTTGATTGATTTTTGATGTTATTGTTGTTATTTTGTTTATTCCAAAACATCAACTGTGACATGTTGCTTAGTGGTGCGCGACTTTTGTTGCTGAGGAGTTGATGTGTCGGCTCTGCAGCAACGTTTTTGCGCTTGAGTGGACTGAATTTCTGCGCCGTTTTGAAGGAAATTAAACAACTTCACCAAAGGAAAAATCTTAAAAATCAATTATCAGCAGTTTGTGGAATGTGGTTGGAAAATCTGTAAAAAGAATGAAAAGAAAAAAACAAATTTTAATTAATTGCAATTCAATTGTACGAGCACTATGTGTAAAAAAACTGTGCACTGTCGCTTATGAAAGAATAAATTAGCATACAATTATTGTAAAATTAAAATAAAAATAAAAAATTGGTTTTTACAAGCTTATCTCAACTTCCAGTTCAGGGCTAAAGATGAGTTGGAGAATAATGTGGGATATAAAATTGTGAACCACAAAATTGTTCAAAGTAAGATATCAATGCGATAATGATGATGGATATCAATTTTAAAACTAAAAAATGTTCAAATGTTAGAGCTGAGTTCAAGAATAAGGTTCGATATCCACTTGAGAGCTGGAAATTTTTCCAAAATTGGATAAGAGTTGGGGAACGTTGTTGGATATCAACTTGAGACATATTTTTGGTTGTGTTTGTTGGGCAGCATCAAGCATTTGTTGATACATTGTCGTGGTCGGCGATGAGCGAGATGATTTCACTGACCAGCGATTAGCAAACGTGTCGACAATGCATTCAACGCCAGCAACACCTGAATTTCCAATTATTTTGTTTTCTCGATAGAATGCGAACAACTTTTTTTTGGTTTTTTTAAAAAAAAACCGCACGGTAGAAGTTTTGTTTTCTTTATGATTTTAAAAATGGTAATTCCACATGCTTATGAAATACATATATAATACCAGCATACCTAACAAGACTGCAACAAACAACAAGATCTACAAAAGTATACGCGTCCACAAGTGCCAGTTACCCGCAATCAATTGTCGCCATCTGACAACTCATCCACACATGCGCATGTCCAAGTGTTGGGGTGTTTGTATCAGCACATAGCAATATACATACATATGTACATACTTACATGCATAGTACACACACCACACCACACCACACTGTATTGTACATCACAAGTCAACTAATTAACTCGAACCAGACGAATTGCTCAAATTCTAAGCTCGAATGTTTAATCGTTGAAGCACCAGCAGCAGCAGCAGCAACAGCAGCATTGCATCGTGTTTCTAATTGCGGCTTCAATTCTCAAAACGCAAATATGCAAGTGCATATACATAAATGCATCTCTATAAGCAAATTGTATGTATGTATGAGCATCGGTGCATTACCTAGTTAGAAAACAGAACCCAATAATCCCAGACAGCGGCGAATCAGCGCCAAGTCCCAGCGAATGGATGACGTGTGATCACTTGTCACGATCAGTGTTCGAATATTTTGCGCGTTTGACGTTCCCAATAGCGTTTAAGAATCATTGTGGTTTTTTTCACACATCATTCGATTCAAATCGAATAACAAAACTGGTAGGTTTTGTTAATTAAGTAGAAATAATATAATATTAATAAGCACAATAACAAAAAACGAAACAATGATCTCCCATAAAGAAGGCATTAACCGCCGACGTCGGCGTCGTCGATTCACAACCGAATAACTTGATCTGATTTCTAACTAAATACGTAGTAAATTGTTTTGAGTTTGAAAGCAAAGAAAATAATAACAAATAAATAAGATGTTTGCGTAACAACCAAAACGACAGTGTGTACTTCAAATAAAAACCGAAACGATGTTATTAAAATATGTAAAGCTGTAAGCTGACTTTTAAGACTTGAGACTGTTTCATGATTAACATTAAAATTGAAGAGATAGAATTGAAAATTGCATTCGAAACCATCATTATAGTGTGTTCAAGTCTGTTTAAGGATACATTTTGAAAAAGGCTATAATCTGATTATTTTTGAGCTACGAGGGGCAGCTGATAATTGTTTGCGCTGTATTAATTTCTCATATCATGTTCGGAGCCACTTAGAAGACACGTTTTCGGAGATAAAATCGAAAAACCTGGTTTTTGTTGTCATCCCTAGTTTATTTGACATATACATACATACTTTTTGCACTCGAAGCCATATTTAATTACTCATGTCAGGAAAACGGTAGTTTAATTGATATCAGGACCATTCTTATAAAAAATTTTTAATTTCAGCTATAGAATTTAGCATCATTCTTATTTACGCCTGATTTTAAGATTTTGAGTTATTGAAAATTTAAAAGATTATTATTTGATCTATTTTTTGCAGGTACATGAACTCTATTTCAATTGGAAACATTTTTCAGTAAATAAATTGTACACAACTGTACATTAATTCAGGAAAACAATCCATAAATGCAAATGCGTAATATTCTGCCGACTACATATAAGAACGTGCACAAACATTTTCACCATTTCGTTCTTATAAAATAAATATGTTCTTATCTCAAAAAAATAGTTGAAAGGAAAAAAATAAATCCAAACCCGTTTATGATTATATAGAGAAGCCTTTGTTTACAATTATCTATTATTAACTTATCTGACTGATGATGTGTGTATGTATTGTATGTACATATGTACGTGCATCCGTTGGTACTCGTATCACTTCCGGTTCAGTAATGAAAAAAATTATTTCATACTTGCCTATACATACATACTCATATGTATGTATGTATGTACATAAATGTCTATGAGTGCGGGTGGTTGGTTGTTATTGCACTTGTGTTTAAGAAAGATAATCACAATGTTTCTAAGTATGAATTACTCAATGGATATATTCGTAAATAAGGTTGTACGTATGTGCAAAAGTTTATTAGTACCTAGTCGAATACATGCAGATATTTCTTTCAACAAGTACTCGTACATATGTATATATCTATGTACATTAGGGTGACAATTAAATGTATGGAGTATTTTTTTTTTCTTTATTGTTTTGGTCTCAGTGTTTTTTTGTGTGTAGTTTTATTTAAAAAAAACTCTAGTAAAATTTCAAGGTCGTAGGAAGAGGATTAGGGGGCGCGTCGGCCCCCCAAAGTTACACAAAATACGTTTTTTCACGCAAATTCTTACTTTGACTGCTTGTAACTTTCTCTGTGTTTTTTTTTTTTAAACATTACTGGCGAAAGATGTTCATTAATATGTCTACAATAACATCTGTCAATAACATTTTTGTCTAATGTTAATATTTAATGAAAAAAACTTAAATATAGGAGAAAAAGTACGCCTCAATGTCGATTTATTATACTTAAATAAAATTACTTATATGATTCAAATTTTGGATTTTGTTCAGATTTATTTAATTAAAGATTCATATAGAAAATTCCTTATGATTTACGTAAGCGTAGCTTCAACAATTATATACAGTAAGACCTCGCTAGTCCGAACTTCAGACTTTTTTTTGTTTACTTTTGTTTTCAAGTGTAAGAATTGTCTTTAAAAGTTTGCTTCAATTTTTTTTTGCCTGTATGCTGAAGCGATCTATAATATTGACAATTGTGACCGAGAATATTCCCGTTACAACCTCAACAATATTATTCTCAATGCTTGCGTAAGCTACCGACAAAAAATCAGCACCAATGTTTCTCGGAAAATAGATTCTTATTTTACAGTTATATGCAGCAACCGCAAACATTTTTTAATAGCATTAAATTTGCAAAAAAATCATTCGAAGTGAATATTTGAATGTGAAAAGTCGAAAATGTCTGCTAGAAATTTACGTGAACGCATATATTTAATTGGTTATTGTACCAACTCATTAACGGGAAGTAAACTACCCTCCAATATAGAAGTGTTGAAAGTTTTGTTTTTCAATTTACGTGTAGTAAAAAAAAATTTACGGGAAAGTTCAGATTTAGTTGTAAAAGAACTATTCGTGTTCTGGGAAAAAGCCCGCATTCCGGTCAAGGATAAACAACACTGCATTACAAATGTAGAGAAATTGTATAAAGAATGGCAAAGCTTTCAAAAACATTCAAAGAAGACTTCTAATTTCCACAAGAGCAAAGTAAACACGTGGAAAGAAAAATTGGATATGCTTTTTGACGTGGCGCATGCAAGTGCATTAAAAATAATGTCGAATCAAGAAGATATTGATTTCTTGATAAGTCAACGAAAAACGGGGCGCCCAGGCTTTATGTATGGTATCGATTACGAAGAAGTACGCCGAGAGTGCCGACTTGAAGAACGCAACAACAATTTATTACAACAAGTGGAGCGGAATAATCGTGAAATTGCATTAATTGGTTCGTTGTATGTTATTGTTTATTTTTTATTTTCTTTAAATTAAGTCGTTTTTATTAGATGAAACTGCAGAGTTGCTGTCATCTGAATCTTCAGAGAATGATAACAGTTTTCCAGATATGGAATGTGACCCACGTTGTAGTCAACCTCCAGCCAAAAAATGTAGGGGAACAAATAAAATACTAACACCAAAACTGGCGGCCGCACTCGATGTCTGTAAAATCAGTGACAGACATGCGGTTCATCTAATAAGCGCAGTCGTTGAAGCTCTGGGTAATAATGTTGAAGATTATATTTTAAACCGAACGTCTGTACACCAGGAAAGGGAACAAATCCGTGAAGAAAGAATTTCAGCATTAAAAAATAAATTAAAATTAAATGAGCTTGACGCTATCTGCCTTCATTGGGATGGTAAACTTTTGCCGGCGCTGACGGGAAATGATAAAGTTGATAGGTTGCCTATAATAATATCGAGCGGTAAAGTTGAACAGCTTCTTGAAATACCTGCACTTGATTCCGGTACTGGAAAAGAACAGGCATCCGCTGTATGCGATGCTATTTATGAATATGGTCTGCAAAATCACATCAAAGCTTTAGTGTTTGATACAACAGCGGTCAATACTGGGCGTTTCAATGGTACCTGTACGTTAATTGAAAATAATTTACAAAGACAACTTTTATGGTTACCATGCCGTCATCATATATACGAGATTGTTTTAAGATGCGTTTTCGAAGAAAAAATAAGCTGTTATGGAAGTCCAAACGTTAAAATGTTTGAGAAATTTAAAAATGCTTGGGCTAAGATTGATGCTAAAAACTATGAGTATGGCATCAACGATCCAACTGTCAAGACGTACATGAAAGAGTCTGCTGTTCGCATTATCGGTGCAGTAAATAATATCTTGGAAGAAAAACAACCCAGGGAAGACTATAAAGAATTCTTGGAACTCACTTTGCTCTTCCTGGGTCAAAAACCAGAAAAGACACATCCAAACAGCCTAATGTTTCGATCGCCAGGAGCTGTTCACCATGCAAGGTGGATTGCAAAAGCGATTTACTGTCTAAAAATATTTTTATTCCGTAACGAGTTCCAGCTTTCAGCAACTGAATTAAATGGGCTTCGTCAAATTTGTGTTTTTATTGCTGAAGTCTATGTCGAAGCGTGGTTTTCTGCTCCTTTGGCCATTAAGGCGCCGTATCAAGATTTTTTATTTTTACATAAACTTGAAAACTTCAAAAAAATTGATGCTGCTATATCTTATGTTGCTCTTAAAAAGTTCAGGAACCACTTGTGGTATTTAAGCCCTGAGGCGGTTGGTCTTGCATTTTTTGACAGCAACGTATCCCTTTTTTTCAAAACAAAAAATGGTGGCGGCTTTGGAAAATGATTTTGAACAAGAGCAAAACACAAAGCGAGCTACAATAAATGATAGAGAAATCGTTGAAATATTCCATGACGGAATTGAACAGTTCGTCTCTGCCGAAACAAAAGCATTATTTGAAAGATTTCAAATAAATACTGATTTTTTTAAATTAAACCCAGACAAATGGGAGCAGGACCAATCTTATTGTAAAGCGGCTGAACTGATGAAAAAATTAAATGTTACAAATGACACTGCCGAAAGGGGGGTTAAATTGATGGAAGAGTATAATAAACTATTTACCAAAAATGAACGCCAAAAACAATTTGTTTTAAAAATTGTTAGCGATTACCGCCATCGGTTTCCGGACTGTAATAAAAAGACATTGTCTCAAGTGCTTTAAACAATATTAATAAAAAGAGAAATCATATACATAAGTAGTTTTATTTAAGTATAATAAATCGACATTGAGGCGTACTTTTTCTCCTATATTTAAGTTTTTTTCATTAAATATTAACATTAGACAAAAATGTTATTGACAGATGTTATTGTAGACATATTAATGAACATCCTTCGGCAGTAATGTTTAAAAAAAAAAAACACAGAGAAAGTTACAAGCAGTCAAAGTAAGAATTTGCGTGAAAAAACGTATTTTGTGTAACTTTGGGGGGCCGACGCGCCCCCTAATCCTCTTCCTACGACTTTGAAATTTTACTAGAATTTTTTTTAAATAAAACTACACACAAAAAAATACTGAGACCAAAGAAAATATCACTTTCGAAATTAACTGTCACCCTAATGTACATACATCCACTTATATGTAACTATACATGTATATACGGGATTTTAATATATTCGTAATGCCACTAGCTCGTATGTGAATATTTTGCTTCAACTGTGCTTGCATTATTTGCAACAACATATGTATGTACATATGTATGTACATTTGTAAGTATGTACGTATGAATTTTTGTATTCGTACATATATGTTTGTATGTAAATACATATGTAACTACTTAAAATGCTTAAATTGGAACTGCTTACTGCTAGGCACGTTTGTATTCACTTTGATTAGATTAAATTTGTGCTCGAACACAAAGCGAATGCGCAGCAGCTTACATACATATATATTAAGCAGCTATTTTCCCAGGCAGCGCATATCAATGAAGAGATGTAACAAGTATGCCATTAGCATTAGGCATTGGTTTAGCATCAGCTGTAAAATTTTGCATTTTAATTTACGTTATTAGCATAGTAAGTGAATGAAAAAAAATAAAAAATCTGTGTATGTACTATATGTAAATACATACATGCATTCATGCATACATAAATACTTGTACATAAATATATTTAGAAACAATTCAATTTGGAATATTAAAAAGCGTAATTACTCCTTTTTTGCATTCAAACTAAATGTTAAACAAAGCTAATAAGCAATAACGTCCATCGATTATTTTAATGTGAATATGTATTCGTGCATATGAGTAAATTAATGAATGCAAATTCCAAGAGGTGGGTGCTATTAAAATCTGAAAAAAAACCAGCCGTTTAATATTATTTTTTCATCTTAAATCAGCGAGCCATAAATTATATTTTTTAACAAGAATTCAGTAGAATCCAACAAATAAAATATATATACGATTTAAAGCAGGTTTTAACACGTTTTAAATTGAAATGTAATCAATTAAAAGGCGCTGAAAAAAGGGAGCATTGACTTAATTTTCGAAGTAAAAATCTTAATGAAATAATTTTTTCACGGGTTTCTAAAGTACATATGTACATATGTATGTATGCATATTTTCGAATAGTAAAACTTTTATAGATATTTTAAGATTATAATCAGTTCTCATACTTTTCTTAGAATGTGTGTTTTTTATAATTTTAATTTCTTTTCGGCGCCGAATTAAATTAAATTCGAATTTATTAAATCAGTCAAGTCTAAGAAAAATTTAGAACACACATTTACAGATTGATACACAATTTTAATAGCAGTTTATTTTTGAAATAGAAACATTTTAGTTAATTTCAAATATTTAGTAACATTTAAATTGCATATAAAAATTCAAAAGTTGATAATGAAATTATTTTAAACCATTTAATTTTTTATGAATTTGACCAAGAATAAAAAAAAACAACTGCGTTTTATGAAAAAGGTTTACGTAGAAAATTGACACTGAAGATCGCACAACGCCGAAACCGGTTTGTCTCCAAACCAAACTTGGCAAGGGATGACGGAAAATCGTTTCAACAAATATCAACAATTCACCATGTCGGACAAGAAAAAGAAAAAAACAATATAGTTTATGTAGAAAATTGTTGTACTTTGGAACGATCATCCCTTGCCAAGTTTGGTTTAAGACCGGTTTCGGTGTTATGACATCTTCAGTGTCGTTTTCCGTACTGAATAGTTCTGCATTCCTTCTAAGTATTTATAGTCATTTTATTGTCAAGTGTCTCTAGCGTAGTTAATTTCGACCTCACGTATTCAGTTTTCTTCAATTTGTCATTATTATTTTTTTAATTGCATTTGTATTAAATGTTAAATACCAGAAAGATTCAAAACCAAAAAATTTGAAAAAAAAGAACATTCTCATTCTTTTGATGGGTGCATTACCCCTATAAACATACTGCCTGACTTAATTTTCCCATTTACCAGGTCAAAGAAAAGTAAATGATACTGCCAGAAGAGATCCTCTGTCACTGAAAATACCAAAAAACACATCAATCGACAGCGGGCTTCAAACGATGGCTAACGAAATTATAAATTATATATGTAAGAGGGGGCTAATATTTCTTTTTTGGATATCCCTTTCCATGGAACTCATTTCTTTTAGATATATACACAATACTGCGCTATTTTGAAAATAAAAAAAACTTCTCAAATGTAACAATATCCGGGGTTAAACCTTTGCCGGCTACATATATCGCCAGTTTGACGATATAGAGAGGCATTTGGTTATCGTGCACGTGAAAACTTTTTATTATTTCAGGAAAAAGTTATTTTCGGGAGTAACCTGATTCATTAAATTGCTTGTACTTCTTATGTTGAGTAACTGGCGACCGGAGTTACTCTCGTGATTTCTTAAATGCGTTTTTAAACAAACACTTCAGGGGAATGAAATTTTGTTATTTGTAGTTGTAGTACAATAAATGATATCATATTTAATTATATTTCAGTTTATTTTTGTTTGAACTCAGTGAATCATTCAATGTAAACATACATACTATTTTTAAAGAAGTATATACACGCCTGTGTGACCACTGTGGTCGACTTGTTAGCGGTGCATGCTATAACTCGATATGCCGGTGAGTTCGAGGTTCGAATCTCACTCAGGGCAAGCAAAATCGTAATCATAGAAACAGTTTTTCTAATAGCGGTCACCACTCGGCAGGCGATGGCAAAACCTCCGAGGGTATTTCTGCCATGAAAAAAGCTTCTCATAAAATAAAGCTGCCATTCGGAGTTATCAGTTCTGCTGAGCTCATTAATTTCATTATTTTTATCAACTGTTGTTTCAGTTTCGAAAACATTAATATTTACACTTCAGATGAATACGCGTTTCTTTGTTATCACAGCAATATTAGCGGGAATTAAAATTCTGACCTTCGATCCCAATTTATTTTACAGTTTATTATTAATCATTAAAGTAAATTTAAAAAAATAAATATTCGATTCACGTTTAAAACAATCTGAATATTCATAGTGTAAATATGATGTTATAACTAGTAGCAAGTTTCACAAGCATTACATTGAAGAAAATGCGTAATAAATATAAAAATTAGAATTTGTCGCTGACAACTACATACGTAATATATCACCTAATATGGTACATACTTACATACATATGTATGTATGTATGTAGCTCATCGTTTGGCCGACAAGTCTTTAAAGACTTAAAAAATTATCTCGCGATATGAATTATAGAAAGTTTTTTATAATATAAATCACAAAATAATAGTTATCGATCACTTAAAAAATGTCTCTCACTCATACTAAGTATGTACATGTATGTATGTTTATTATTAAAGAACTTTTTAAATTTTTATGAAAATTTTAATGACTTTTTTAAAGCTCTCTGGTTGAAGAAAAGAAATTGTCGAAATTGATTGACAAGTTTACGCAAGTAAAAATATTTTATAAATTATTGACCTACAAAGATGCCATTGGCCGTTAATCAAATGTGAGCTGGCCGATTTCTTTCGGTTATTAACAGCACGGAACTCAATCAAGCGTGTTTTATCAGCAATGACATGAAATGTCAGACAAGGAATAAGGAAGACTGAAACAAAGAAATCATATGTATGTACATACATATATGCAAATATTTAAACAATAAACGCATTTGCAAATGATTTTAAACGTTCTGAAAAATGAAAAGGAGAAATGCCACGCAAGTGCATGAAAATAGACAAGAAAGAGGTCGTGGTTATGTGTCACTAAACTGAGGTGTATGGGGAGGGTATTGCAAGTCAAAGTGATATATGTAAGTCAAAGGGCAATGCAATTATTGGCAAGCAGATACTTTGAAGAAAGTGTGTGCGTTTGCGTGCAGTAGTTAATTAAAATTACATTCATGCATTGGAAATCGTAATACATCCAAGTTTTACCAAGAAAACTAACAGCGAACAAAAATAACAACAACCACAAAACATAGTACTACAATGCAATGCAATAAAAGGCAATTTTGAAAGTGTTATAATTCGAAAGCAATGTTCACCTAAAAGGCAAGCCTTTTGCTTTGACGAAAACCGAATATGGGTGTTGCGAAGTCAGCCAATGACAATGCACAAGAAGCGAACGGTGAGAGGAGGAAGAGAAATCACAATATTGAATAATAGCTTTTGTGATTTTTGGATTGTTATTGAAACGAATACTACCACAATACATACATATGTATATACATATTGTATAACTACTAGCTCGACAGCGTTTGGACATTAGAAAAGAAATCAAAAGTGTGCATCCTGTATGGGCATAAGCTAAAATGTATAAAAGCTACAAATTTAAAAGCTGTATCTAATAGATACGAGTATAATAAAGAAAAAAAAAATTTATGAAAGAGTAGTCTTCGACGAACGTGTACGCATGTGCAAATGTTTCACCATTCAATAATAAAAGGTTCTGTAATAAAGCAGCTTTCTCGTTCCCGCATGACAAATCGACTTTTTAACTTATTAAGAAAGTTGCTTTGGCATAATACATACATATATTTCTTTAATTTGATAATGTGATTGCGTGAATTTGGAAAATTTTTGCAAAAAATTTATGTTATTTCATAATAATATAACAATTTTATTTGAAACATCTAATTTATCTTATTTCCAGTGGAATTAACCGCAACACATTAAGTACATAAAAAGCAAACCCTTCTGAGATATGTATATTATTTTAGCATTTTCTGGCCGAGAAGCTGGTGAGTAAATATCATTTCTTTGTATAATATATTTATTTCCCCAGTCTGCGCAGCGGGATATTTATAATTACACAGTGCTACAAAAAAGAATGAAGTCGAAATACCTGGGAATTGATGTTATTTTCCTTGTAGGTCTTATCGAGTAGTACGAGAATCTAATTTTGGAATTTGTCAAACAACCCCAAAATCTCTACTTAACCTTAAAAAACCGATTTTTCGTGCTTTTGAGCACTTCTTAGCCCATATCTTAGCTAATTAACAACCGATTTTCATTCTAAGAACGGTTTAAGAAAGAAGAAACTCCTTTTGAAAGATATATAGAGGTCTTAATAAAGCTGAATAAATTTACTTGTTTTTGCACAACAAACTTAAATTTTGCTACCCTCTTTCTTCTTTTTTTGACTTTGGCGATATTTTCACACACTATTTTATAAAAACACGAAATGAGTTTTGATTAGATACAAAGAGTACGTTTAATACCGAGTGCAACGAATGTTTCTTTTAAAAAATCGGCAAAAAAGTGACTGAGTTATTTTACTTTTTATAAGAACGAAATTTTTGCAAAAATTTTCAACGAACTTAATTTACTAATAAATATTATTAAATGGAAATATATATTGTATGTATGGATGTATTTTTTCTTTCTTTAGGGTACATACTTTTACACGATCCATTAATGAAAAGTCGCCATTCATCTGCATTATAATTATAATTTAAAGCCGAAAATAATTTGGGTACATTTGTGGTACAATATAAAGACGCACACTACAAATGGTAGGAGTAGCTTGGTCAGTGTTTGGCCGAGCTTCTCCTACCATTTGTGGTGTGCGTCTTTATATTATACCACAAATGGAGGGACCTACAGTTTTGTGCCGACTCCGAACGGCAGATGTATTTAAATGAGAAGCTTTTTCATGGCAGAAATACCCTCGGAGGTTTGCCATTGCCTGCCGAGGGGTGACCGCTATTAGAAAAAACTTTCTCTATTATTAAGATTTTGTTTGCTCTGACTGAGATTCGAACCTCGAACTCACCGGCATATCAAGTTATAGCACGCACCGCTATCAACTCGACCACAGCGGCCACTTAGTAAGTTACCTCCAAATCAATACAATTTGTGAGACTTGGATTGCGAGGATGGCATTAACGAAGGTATTAACTACTCTCGAATGAATATTATAAAGGGTGCGTCTGGTCCAGCAAGGGGTGAGGCTTTTTTCAGAGAGTTTACATATTTGGTTGCCGTTTTCTGTTGGAGCTCAATCGGCGTCTTGCCTGCTTTATCTAAAGCATTAAAAGGTCTTTCTCCTAGTGCGAGGTCAATGTTATTGCGAATGGCAGATCTGTTATTCAGATGCCGTCAGATGCCATTTTCAAACTGGATATCTGTTTTGAAAGCATTTCATAAATTTTGTATTCAAGTAATAATTCATTTGTCAATTTGCCATATCGTCAAGCAACAACATTTCTAATAGACACGCGCGCGCATATAAACGCACGCGTCGCCAAATTGAATGACGATGAGCGGGTGATCGATACGATAATGGCGTACAATAACGCTTTGACCATTGTTGTCTAATACTTGCTCAATCGTTGCTGCTGAAACTAATGCTTTTTGTTTTTAAGCTGTCAGTAGTTGCTGGTTGTCTCGAATTCTGCTTAAATATTCAGTGAGTGTTTGCTATAGATTTGCTTAGTATAGAGAAATGGGTATAGCAAATTTTTACCGTAATAGAAATAACAGAAATAATGCTGATAAAAACTATCAACCGATTTGTTTAATTTGTTAAACTTTTGTAGGTACTTATACATATACAGAATATGATGCTAAAGTTCATTTTAACATCTTATACTAGTTTTAGTGAGCGCATCGTGTGAAAACTACATTCCGACGCCAACGAATTGAAAATGGCTGACGTGCTAAACTGTAAAAAAGATAAGCCATATTTTTGTCGGTTTTAAAGCTTTCAATGTTTGATATTTGTATCCGCGTAAATAAAATTTAACTTTATAGAATGTCGTTAAGCAACACCATCAGCTCTGTTGGAATGACTAAAGACATCTTCGAGCTGTTTAATGCTTAACGAGGCTGAGTATTCGATTAATATTCCTCGTTAATATTCCGAAAACTTTACTTGAAAATCACATACTCGTATGTATGCATGCAGTCTTTAGTTCATTAAAAAGTATCGGTTTTGGAGCGTTTGCATTTTTTTAAATTCATATAAGCGAATATCCCTAATAATACCTAAACGCATCTCCAACTGGTCACCAATGAATACGATGAAGAGGCTATCAAAGCTAAAGCGTACAATAAAATAATTCTAGAAAAATACATTCGTAAAACTGCAATACATACACAAATACATGTGCACACGTGCATGCGTTGCCTATGAACTCCCAATATTCATAATAATTAGTCACTGAGGCCTGTCTATGAACATACTAGTAACAACAATAATGGCGGCGGCTACGAGCGGAAGCTAGGCCACTCAATTAGCAGTAACAGGATTTTCAGGTTAAAAATTGCCGACTCGCCGCCTTCCAACTAACTACACAAACTTTGTAAATTCGTTACGACAAAGACAAAATAATGTTTGCTGCTGCTCAAAATGACGAAGAGTGAGCAGCTGTTTTTATTTCCAATTTTAATAATTTTTGTTTTTCTTTTAGTTGCCTATTTTCCATTCAATGATTATACTCGTATTCCTATTTCTCTATGGGTTTGTCGGTCTACAGCGGCTTTGCAAAGTTACATATTTTGTTGCTTTCTTCTTTCGATATGTACCCACCGGGACTTTCCAATGCTGGTTTTTTTTGGTTTTGTATGTTTTACAATAGTTTTAGTTTTCAGTGTAGGTAAATAACATACATACTTATGTACATATATACAGATGTACATATGTACGTACTAGGGTATTTGACTCGGTTTTTTCATAAAATTTTGAAATCTTGATTTCGAATATCGAATTAATTGGTTTTTTAATCTCCCAAACCGGTTTTTTTTTCCTAGTTGTAAAGATATAGCCTTTGGCAAATAAGAGAAATACGGCAGCTCGTCGACTAATTTTACATCCATTATATTTTAATGAAACGGCAACCACAAAGTGAAGAAGGTTTTATATATTTTGACAAATGTCATAAGAGTACGGAAAATCTTGAACAATATTGTAACGCCTTACTGATAATAAGTCCCACTAGCACATTGAGCGAACGTGCATTTTCAATATCAAGTTTTATAAGAACTAAGGAAAAAAATTGATTGACTCCATAATATTTAACCTGTTTTTTATTTTTAAAATGATTGTATTTAATTACATGTACAAATAGCTTTTTTGTTACTTGGTATATATTTTAAATTTTTCATGAGGTCTCATTTTCTTTTTTGTTTTAAACTTAATTCAAAATGATTTGAATTTGTTATGTATCGTTATTGTTTTAAAATAATGACTTCTGTTTTAATTATTTTGTTTTTAATTTTTAGCCGACCATATATACATAGATATATGGGTAATTTTATTCACATGAAAATTACTGAAAAATTCCGTTTACCCGGTTTTTTCTTGATTTAAAAATTTGGAACCGGTTTTTTTTTTTGCAAATTGCCATTTTTCGAAAAAGTCGAATAAACGAACACCCTAGTAAGTACATATACATAAGTGGATTATAGGAAAAAGAATGCCTGGCATTTGTCCGTTGATCAGCGGACAGCAGGTAGTCATTGCGTCGTTCGACAATTAGGAAAGTAATTTGAAGTTGTAGCCAGTATGCAAGTGAAACATATACACAAATATGGCATATATGTATGTACATAGGTACATACATATGTACATATATGCACACAAGCATAGAGTTTCGCAGACGTGTGTGTGTGCATAGGTTTATCAACAAGTGGTCAATTGCAACACAATAACAAAAACAGAAACAGTAACAGCAACATATGGAATTTGGCTTTAATGGTAGCTCCGATGGACGAACGCAGCTCAGTTTCACGGTCTTTCTTAAAATACAAAATAGTGTATATACATATCGACTTACTTCTTACATATGTATGTATGCGTGTACACATATACATACGTACGTTTAAGGCTAGCGGTCAAAATAACAAGAGTAACTTTTATTAAACAACTTTTACAAATTTTTATATTATTCTGCAATTTTTAATCATTTTGAATTGAAATGCAATTAATTAACTAACAAACACCATTTATATAAGACCAAGTTTCTAACTTTGCACAGCCTTCACAAAAAAATTTCAAAATTTTATTTATTTATTTAGTGTTATGAAAATTTTAAACTTTTTAATCACAGTTGTTAGATTGATTTGAGTACGAAGTTCTGAAGCACACATTTAATTTTAATCAGACGAAGTGCAAATTTCGTGATTCTAAAATATAGCGTTAATTTTTAGGAATTTTTTTCGCCGAAGCTATTGAGTATTTTCTGCGACAGGTTTCATTTCAGCATTAAATGAAAAAATTCTCAAAAATTAACGGTATATTTTAGCCACCAGAAAATTCTTAATAAAAAGTTATAAATTTTTGCAAAGACTAAAAAGTTTTAAACTAAGGCTTCTGTGGTTTTATTAGAGAATTATCTGAATGTTATTCTAAAATAATCAAAATATAATAAAGGAATAACCAAAAGTAAATATTTGTAAATTATCGTCACAGTTATTTTTTTGACAGTGGCGGTTTGTACATATGTACATACATACATATGTACGTATGTATGATTTTGTGATCGCAGGCACATAATTATATATATTTGCAGACAAATTCACTACACTGCCAGATCATCGGACATACATAGTTAAAACACTTTTTGTTCTGATGCTGTTATACAAAAAAATTTAGATTTGCATGTTTTCCAGCCAGAAGTTTCACTAAGGAAAAATGAAGGTTTACTTGCAGTTTCTCTATGGTTCACCAAATTTTCACGCATCCATTTAGCTGGCTCAAAAGATTTATTTTATTGTTTTTGTTTTTTTCACTAACACATTACAACTCGAATTTACTGCAAATCTCACGACAAAACGAAAGAAAACGCAAATTAGAATTTAAAAAAATGTTTAAGACACTTTTTTATACTTTTAGCCAAAAAATGTGAGAAAACTCTCAAAACTCCTTTAATGCTGTCACCACCCTCGTCTTCGCTTGAACGGCTCTCACCGTAGTTATGTCGTAGACATTTGTTGCATGCAATTGCAACAAAAGCAAAACGCAGCTTAATCAAATATTACATTGTATGTACATATGTACATACAATACACGTACAACAAATTACAGGTTCAAGACGGCAACAGAGCGAACGAAGTGCAAAACAAGCACGTCTTACTCACCATACGAGTAGCCGCAAACTAAAACTCAAATAAACTTGCACAAATAAACACTACAAAGATAACAAGAGCGCGGCAATGACTATTTTCCCAAGCTGGGCTTCAACTGATGACAGGCATCCAGCGCTGGTCATATAATCCACCACGGGCAGTGAGCGGCTCTTTTTTCGCAGGACCCACATACATACATGCAAAGGTTGTAACAAATGTACATACGAGCACATACGAATGTATATATCAGTTACGAGGACGGTTCAAGAAATCCCTGAATAGTGAAACGAGGAAGTACCTAGCATTGCCACAAGCGGGGAAAAAAGATTTGGAGATGCTGTTTTTTGTCTTTCTTTACACTAGCGCGGCAAACAACTCCGAAAAGCGATGCGGATCAGTTGGTGGTACCGTAAAACGCTGGAAACGCGAAGTAAGTTCTACTTCTTAAGTTCTCGTAAAACTTGGCGGGTTCCCCCTATTAGTTACATTGTTGTCTTATTTTAGGTTAAACTGCAAGCCAAGGATTTTACAGGTTAGAGACTGACTTGGGGAAAGGCCGAAACATATAATCACTGATAGACGTGGGTCAAATTAGAAAATTTCATGTCCATCGATCATCTGATATAGGGGCATGATACTCTGTAATTATCCAGCTTTCACTGACCTGGTTCTCAAATTGACATGCAACTTCTAAGAGTTCGAGATATACAAATGTTTTAATATTATTAACCGTTTTCCACAGACAAGACTATGGAGTGTACTGACTTAATTGTAAAATTTCATGAGTTGTTGCGAATTTTTTCGTCAGTATATTCTCTAAAATTTCCCGCCAGAAAAGTCTTCACTTTTCATATAATTTATAAAAGTTATTTGAAGCTTAATTGGAAGTATATATATAGAAAAATAAAGTGCCAGGCGGAATATTATGCTCACAATTTAAATTTTCACAGACTTATTGGTTCACCTTCTTAAAAAATATGTAGTAATATGTATAATAAAAGCACTGTAGGCTTATAAAAAAATATAAGCTGAGAAACAAAGCGATAAAGAAAAATTAAAAACTGTTAGCCGATCAAACAAGTACGCAGTTCACCAACTAAGCAACCAAGCGATCAACCGACCAACTCAACCAGTACTTGTACGTACGAAAACAAAAATGACAGTAACAACAAAAATATCACACAACAACAACAAAAAGTAGCAAACAGCAAATCATAGCAAAAGCAGCAAACTATTAGCTCTACACTAAGAAACGACGCGGCGGCAATAATATGAACAACAGCAAACACATGAAAGTCAGTAATATCTATTGTAGTAATCATTTGGTTTGCTCACTTGCTCCACGCCAGCGTTGCCAGATGTTCACTGGAAAATAAGTTGAAAAGTGGTAGAATTCAAGAGTCAAAATGATTCCTTGGCGCGACCGGCGTGTGAAATTCAATTAAGTTAAGCTGAGAGAAAAGGGTAAAATATCGTCAACACCTCTAACAGAATTAAATGGCATTCGTCTTGGAATAGAGGAAGTGTAGTATGATGGCCTGTTGTGGGAAAGCGATTATCCTGAATGAAGTATCTTAACAAAACTGGTCGTTTTAAATAACAACTCTACTTCTTTCAGATACATGACTTTTAGGCTTTACAGGGGCTTGCGTAAGAGAGGAGCTCAATGTAGTCACGGAAACCGCCAACATGTTAAGTTGTCCGCTGATTGGCACATACGCTCCAAACCCCGCCTGTAGCAGCTAAGATTAGTCAAAAAATACTTCTTATTCCATCTTTTTGAAGTATTGTTATCAACGAATAAAACTGAGGCTGTCAGAAACCTCAATTGCTGTTTTTGAAAATTTTGAAAATATATACATACATAACCAGGACGACTCACAGAATCTTAAGAAAGTTATTGATATCCTCGACCTTTACAAACGTGGTGTCAATTTTTCTATTCCAAGCTGGATAGAGAAGCGAAGCGAATGGATCTGGGTGAACGAAGCCAAAATGAATTACTTTCTACAATGAAATAAATGGTCTGGAAAACCATAAAATTGTTAGACAGTTTGAAAAAGTAGAGCACCATTAACGACAATCATATCCTCATTGAAATCCAATGAAAAGTAAACTTTTGACAACGAGTGCTAAACTACGGACTGAGTAGAAAATTGATCATTATATTATTATTATTATTTAGTAGTCGAGGTAAAATGGCGAAATATTTAATCGACAACTGAACAGAAGCCAGAGTTAGCGAAAGACAAGAGCAAACAAAATCGCCTAGGCGGTTATATTTCCAATAGAGTAAGAGTCGGCAAACACGATTATAGAAGGACTGTTGTGGTTAATTTTCGATCTGCAAAAGTGATCGTCTAGTGCGTTCAAATGAAAATATTTATTTGAGACAATCTTCCGACAATTTAAATTTATCCAAAGCCGAATGAAAAAAGCGATTTCCCCCAAAAAAATACCCAAACCAATCAACCTCTCGACTCCACTCTAATCAATCTGGCAACACTGTAAAGCGTTTTGCATTTAATAGCGCCGCCATCACTGTGATTTTCTCTTTACCAAACTTGCAAATTGAAACGATTTTCAACAAAGACGATGATTTCAGCATCAAACTAGTGTAAAACGAAAATCTTGCTCAATTAATTGTTTGATGAAAAGTTTGTTATACACATATGTACATATGTACATACATACGTATGAAGTAAGTATTTAAAAATCATTTATACTTTACAAACACTACATAATAAAACTTTCATTTGCAAACATTGTCGTGTAATAGTTAGTAGCTACTACATAGCTACGGAAGGCGTCAACTATTTGCAAATTAAATATCAAATAACTTTTACTGTTATTTTGTGTTTCGTACCCCTTTTTGCTTTGGTAATAACGCCACTGCTATTTCAGATAATGTGTTCAACCACAAAAATATAGTAAAATATTTTTGTTGTTGCCCTGCTGTTGTTGGCAACTAATGTGTTCGAGGTTTGCGCTGACGGTTTATACCAAAGTTTCGACAAAGATCTGTACAGACCTTGTTTCGTTTTTGTTATTGTTATTTGTTACGTCGTTTTTGTGGTGATTTTGACAAAGTCCAGTGAATTTTGCGTTGTTATTAATTGCATATGTTTTTATATAACTTTAAACGTTTTTAATTTATTTATTTTTTAATTTTAATTTTAATGTATGAGTGTGAAATTGTTATGACTCGCGCTGCTTATATCTGCATACAATCATTTGAATGTATGGATGTATGTATGTATATGTAGGCAATTGGCTACAAAACCTGTTTTTCAGTTGAAACCGCAAATTTCGTTCTAAATTTTCACTTCGCAATTTATTTGATTTTTACTTTTATTTCGCTCAGAGGTAAACTTTTCCTTAAAAAATTGTTGAGTTTTTAATTTTCCGAGGTCGCTAGCGAGTTATACACACCTTTCCAATTGCACCAATTATTAAATATGTATGTATGTATGTATGTATAAGTACATATACATACATATATTAATGTGTGTGATTTACGATGATCGTAGTTATTTCGTTTTGTCCAGACAATTTACTTTTCGAATTGTTGCTTTCAAAGAATTTTCTGTGGCACGGCAGTTGATCGCAATAAAAACAAATTTTTGATTTTATGCGTTGCTGTTTTTTTTATTTGTAATTACGTTTCTTTTTTTTTATTCCACGCCAGCAATAAATTCCAAATCACGGCACAACCAAGTATTTAATAGTTGCCGACGACCTGTATTGCAAAAGACAGTGGACAGCCGTGGTACTGGCGGCGCGACGAGGATGACACACTCAATTATAGCGTATAGCAGATGAGACGATCAAGCAACAAAACGACCTGATTCGGAGCACTTTGACCAAATACTGAAATGCTGGTTAAACGTTGGGCCGGCAGATGGGATCGTTTGGAATGGGTTTGAGTGCAGCTACATACATTTTAGCACAAACACAAGCAGATAGCAGCGAAAAGAGTACGAATGAGCCAGCGACTAAACAAGGTATTCAACAATTGAGTTTGAAAGCTTTTAAAAAACGAGATGCTAGATCGCACTGCTGGCAGAGAAATTGAATACACCACGCTTGCGTTTGAGTCTTGGAGTTTCAAAAAGAGAGCGAGAGCGATTAGCGTCGTACCAAAGCAACAGCTCACTATAAACAGACAAAATAATAACAGCGAACTCCCAGGTAAGTTACCATGATCGTAAACGCTTTGGAGCTAAACAATTGTTTTCGAATACATACAGACACTTGTTATTTATTTTCTTATAAAAAATATAATTCGAGCTTAAACCATGTTAAAAATTAAAAAACAAAAAAGTAAAATCTCAAAATTTTTTGAAAATTTTCAAGTTCAAATAAATTTTAAATTCGCGCCTTTTTGTTGATTCATTTCGGCAATACATCGAGATTATTTCGAAGTACATCGAAATGATTCCGGACTAGTCTAAAATATGGTTCTGTAGTGGTTCTAAAAAATTCGTAACTTTGTCTCAAAATGATCTCGAACAAGTTTTGAAACGTTTCTGATATTGCTCCTTATTAGTCGGTAATGATTCCAAACAAGTTCTAACTAGGGTCCCGAAATTGTTTTAATCGAGTAGTGAAACTACAGGAAATTGTCCCGAAAAGGTGAGAATTAGTCCAAAAATGGTTTAGGAAAGGTTTGTGAATCACTACCGAAATTCACCCGAACTAATACTAAACTAGGCTCAAATAGATACAGATCGAGTCTAGAAAAGTGCAGGAAATATTAGGATGTGATAATAAAGAAGTGTGAAATAGTCCATTACTAGTCCCAAAATGGTCTTGAATATTTGCACACAAAAAAAAAGCTATTCGTTTTTCTTCGATCACCTGGTCCTAATGCCACTGCTGCCAATTCTTTGCGATATGCACCCACCTTTTTTATATATTATCACAAAATCATAGCCTCTCGGAAGAATTTTCCGAAATTTGTAACAATACAAATTAGGCAAGAAGCAGTTACTTTATTGAAAGTTAAGATGTTTACACATTAAAACTGAAATTAAAATTAAGTAAAGAATTAAATTGGAAAAATTTGTAAATTTTTGAGTGGTATTATTTACTTTACCACAAGTGTAAAAGTATTTGAGAAGAAAAGTTAAAAAAATTACTCGTATCTCGTTTTTACGCAGTTGCTTATTACAAATATTGTGCTTTGTGAAAAAAGAGTGCACCATCGCCTGAAGGAGGTTTCGTGAAAATTGGAGAAGCGAATCCAAGACTGTAAAAGCGACTAGAGCAACGTCTCTATCTAGACATCGCTAACGATCCACTAAACTGAGCTCCGTTGCCTGATCTTACGCTGCTGACGTTAAGCGCTCGCTGCACACGGCTCCCATTCAGCAAAACCCTGCTCGGCACCATTTTAGACTACAGATGAGCGCTAGACGATCTTTGTTGCATGTATGTACATATGTATATATATAATTATATGTATATAACTCGTAAGTTTAGTGCTGTTGTAAAATGCAGATATTAGAATGTGTGTTCGCGAGAAAAGAGAAAGGAGCGACTAGCAACAAAGCGAAGCCGCGGGTGGAAGGTGTAAGTAGGAGTGAAAGAAATCATAAGAATTACTCAAAAAAAAAAAATTAACTATTTACAACTATTTATGTATGGATGTGTGCATTAAAGTAAGTAATATGTCTGTGCACAAACAAGTCTCATTTGATTACCCATACATTGAACGCATGAATGATTAAAGCAACGCCATGACGCCCCCAAAAATAATGCTTACCGACATTCGCGGTTCCACTCATTGGAAGTAAGAAAAAAAATATAAAAAAACGGGATTTACAATTATATTGATACTGACTGACTGACTGGCTGGCAGTCTAACCGACTTCTGATAGGCCGCTTGAATGGCGCATGCTGTCGAGAAATTACGCAGTTCCCAGTCACTTGACATATGGGAACTTGGAAAATATTTATATATTTGTACAATATGTTTGTAAAATATTTGTTTACGCCTTATTTTAAGCTTTTTACGTTTTTAATGGAACCTACAACATATTTTGCATACTCAAAGAGTACTCGTACCTTGTATATTGTGACTTGACAAAAGATGCAATACCCATTTTCGTGAGAAAAAGAAAGAGGCTGAAATGTAAAGTTTTGGGTGCAAGACAACAGTAAAAGCGCCAGAAGATACGACGGCTTACCGAAGGTTTTGAGACCGTGGAATTTCTTATAAGAACGACAACGATGATGTATGTAAGTCATTAGCCATATTTACTGTATGGTCCATTTTGAACCCAATCATGAACCCGAAACGGCCAATCAGTAATTACGTAATCGACGTACCATCACCCGACTCTGACGAAATTCGAATAGCGACAGCAACGCTAAAGCTCAAACAAACAAAGCCTCCGTAGTTGATGGGTTGCCAACTGGGCTATTCAAGTACAGCGACAAAAAAGCTGATAAAGTGCATGCACCAGCTCATTTGCGGAATATGATTGAACAAACGCAGTGGACTGCTTCATCAGTGTGACTTTTGACTTAAAAAACCAAAGAAAGAAAATTCAATATGCATCTACTTTTTACTGATCTTAAAGCCACTTTCAATAGTAGAAGAAAAATTTGCTTTTAGGCTGAAATGTGTAAGTTTAGAAAAAACCAATCAAGCTTTCACGCAGAGTGATCTTTTGTCGTGCGTTTTCTTTAACTCTATGTTAGGGAAGATATCTCGAGCCGCAGGCACCATCATTTATAGGAGCGTGAACTACTAGTTTAAGCCGATTAAATTGATATCATTAACCTTTACTTCTTTACGATGGTAAACGAGATTAAACGATGAGCTGTACGAGCATCATAAATCCATCGAAATTGTGCAACAAATTAATATAAGCAGATGCGTCGTTAAGGTAATGTCATGCGAACAGATAAAAAAGCTCTGGCCCTGACAGTGAACGACGTGGTGCTCGCTTGTTGTAGTAGAGGAGCTTGCGCTTCTGATTGTCTCCAGTT
This sequence comes from Philophylla caesio, assembly GCA_963971545.1. Classification (NCBI taxonomy): domain Eukaryota; kingdom Metazoa; phylum Arthropoda; class Insecta; order Diptera; family Tephritidae; genus Philophylla; species Philophylla caesio. The sequence goes on along the minus strand of OZ020606.1, from coordinate 92,255,650 downwards.
AGAGAGATAATTCGTTCGTTGAGCCTCTCTCCTTTTGAGCTTGCTATTTCCTATATGATCGCCAGCTCTCCTAATCCAACGAGACCGCTTCCTTTGTCTGCTTGTACCCTCTCGCTTCGGTCTTAAAAAGCCAAAGTATTTGCAATCATCAAGACCATGACATGCGTGGTGAAATAAAGGTGAAGATGTAGGAGTTTACGTGTCGGCAGTAACAGCCGTGGTGCACTTAAGATATTAATCAGCCCTTTAACTTCTTCCGAAATAGTTGGATTAAATTCCTTTACTCTGGGTGCCAAGCCGCGCAGGATTATCTGGTAATGAGGCATGTGACCATTTAGTCAGAATTGACACAGACAAGGCATTTCTCGTTTCGCAATCAGTTACACCGCTTGCAAAGCGGGTGAATATTACGCTCAGCAATGACAGGAAGACATCGGTGGATTGCAGATGGCCTAAACTCATGTTACCTTCAATCGCAAAGCAACTCTCTAGAGAACTTGTTAGACTGTTGACTGGTCACTTCGCGTGGCAAAAACACTGAAAATTGAAAACTCCATCTGAGTCCGGTTTACGAAGGCGTTGTTTTGTGACCGGAGTAAAGCCAGATGAAGGAATATGCTATTCCTTTTACTTTTGTTTTGCATATTTATTGTTTATGTGATAAATATATATGTATGTAGGTATATATTCATCAGTAAAGTACCCCGCCAACCCATTTGAAACAATTTAAGTATATGCAATGATTTACTAAAAACATGCTGTTATTAATTTGTAGGCAAATACTTTAATTTTTTTTCCAATGCCTAAGCTTTACTTAATATATTATGCTATGCCAAATACAAAAAAATATTTCATTACAATAAACTAAACAGTACTAAAATATGAGGATACAAGGAATTTTCTACTTGACTTATAAATTAGATTGGTGAACTATGATTAATTGGAGACAAATCGTGTAACGAAGTGGACAAAATCGACATTTTTCATAAATCTGAGCATATTCGATTTTAGTTTTCATTGTTTTATTTGTTTAGAAATAACCTTATTTAAAAATATTTGGTAAAGTTATTAAAAAGAACTTTTTCAAGAAAAGGTGCAAAATATTTAAGAAAATAATTATTATTTTCTAGATTTAGAATAAAAGAGACATTTTAAATAAACGTTCTACAAAAAATTGGCTTAATATACATTAATTTTTGTTGGATTACTTGGTTCTGAAAGAAAAACTTCATGAATAACTTTCTATGTTTCCAATAGGTTGGTATGGTACTGTATATAATATATGTACATATGTATATGTAACACAAGCATATAATATATGTATATACATATATGTAACACAAGCATATGGGTGTATGTATATATACTCACATTAATACACACACAAGAAGATTTCAATAGCAACAGCTGGTTAAAGTATCACCATTTGGATGTTGTTGTCTGCTCAATTCACACCTGACAGCTCACGTTGCGTTGCAGTGACCGATCGTGCGTCAAGTATGAACTCATCGATACTGTGAAACGGTAAGATATATCAGGTAAGTAACATTCATCTGAGCAAGTATTTATTTAGGTATATTATGTATATACATATGTATGTATACGTGTGTGGACCGGCTTTGGTGTGACAAAGAAATCGCGCTGCATTTATGGTGGTTCCAAACAACAGACGAAGGCGCGGCGCCGGAGCGCTCTCTTAACTAGGCATTAGCATACATACATATCTTTTACATAGATTGAGCCTTTTTGTAACTGTAAATAATGAGGCGATACCACGATACCAACAATAAAAGCAACAGCAATTAGTACTAAAACAAACGTTCAACACAAAGCTTACAAATCTTCACTATTTTCTTGCTTTTACAACGCTGTAATAACTGTTGTTGTTGTTGTTGCTTTATTTACCTAGTGTGCAAATCGGACAGCAAAGTATTAACTTCTTTGTTACAACGCTACAATTAACACAGTGAACACATTTTCACATCAACAGCGAACATGTCGAGTAGGTGTAGTAACTGGGTCTCTTACTCGCAGGATCACGCAAGGGTGGTACTCATTTTAGCAATCAGTTGATTTTTATGACGTTTGAAATTACAAAACCCATTGTTAAGTCACACTTCGTTCTCACCCTGGGTTGTCTTACCATCAACCCTATCAAGATGATACTAGTTTTAACCACTACGAAGTATAATATCTCCCATGTGGTTCTATCCTCGGTTGGAGGTTGATAAGCAGCTGCCGTTAAAGGCTAAAATCGAGGAATGCGTGAAGGAGGCATAACAATTTTTTTTTTTTGTGGGAATCAAACAGCACTCAGACTACATGCCGTCCATTGTACTGTTTTCATGTTCCTTTTAATCTGCTTTAAATCTGCAGGCACGCATCGCTATCCTCGAATTTACAGACCGATATAATATTCGTTTTGAAAGTATTTACAACCAGCTAGCGAGAGAGTTTTCAGTTGAATTTTCAGAGATTTTTCGAAACATATTAGGCTTCTATGTATATATAATCTGATACTACTAGAAAGCTTTATTTTCCACGTGGATTTCCTGCAACTGTCGTCTGTGAGAATAGTTGAAGCGAGGTTAATCTCTGCCTCCCTATTTCGAGTGAGCACCGAAGTCCAGTATGGACGGTTTTACTAAAAATGTGGTAATAATATGCATGTTGCGGATCCACTTGCTCTGTTTAGGCCAACCTCTCCCCCTTTTTTAAGTGAAATTAGAGCCGTCAGCTCGTCTTACATCTTTGACGGATTTGTATTAAGCTTAAAGCGGAATATATGTATTTCACTGCGTTACAAAAACGAGCTTTAGTTCTGTCCTATGAACCAAATATACTTTTTCGGAAAGGGGAGAAAAAATAAAAATACACGTGTATCGGCGATTTTCATATACACGTCAGAATTTTTTTTTTTTCAAAAAAAATTCAAGAAAATCTATTTTTATAAAAATGTGACGTGATACAGACCTTTCCACGAGTCTGCCTGCAAAAATTCAGCTCGATTGGATCTCGGAAAAAGGGTTAAAAATCGGTTAAAAGGGTTAAAATGGTAAAAAGGGTTAAAAATAAAAAATAAAAATTCTGACGTGTACATGAAAATCGCCTATACAAGGTAATTTTTATTTTTTCTTCCCTTTCCGAAAATGTACATATATTTGGTTCACAGGACAGAATGTGTGTAACGCGGTGTTTTGAGCAGAGACAGACTTTTGGTGCGTTGGTGCTCTGCGAGACCGTCTTTCCCAATTCAGAAGAATTCTTTGAAAAGCAGGCATGCATTGCAAGGTTCTGAGCAGGTTCTTTATATAACACGTTGCCTCTGCTGACTCTGCAGAGTTCAGTACAACAAACCAATAACGAAAACAACGCCTTCGTCGCTCACTATCAATCTTAAAACTTTCCACAAAAGTAGACTCACTTAGTCATAAATTCACAATTCGTCTAGCTTTACATTATATCATTGTCAACAAAAATATACGCCATGACGTTAGAACCATTATACTTATGTACATAAACAACTCATTTGAACAACTGGTCCGCAGTTTAATAATGGCTGAAATGACTCGTTGGTTGTTTGTTAAAGAAACCTTGTTAACTAGCTTACTAGAAGCCACTGACTGACGGCTACCACTCGCATTGCCGCAGCATTGCTCTTCTCTCTTCGCTGCAATTAAGTACATAGTATGTGCTACTACTTGTTGACCAGCCAGACGTTCGGTGAATCAGCATCCAAACATACATATGTATGTATGTATGTGCGAAAATTCCTAAAACAACAAGCTGCACATCGCTGAAAACACAACAATTTCCGCAAATACGGCAGCAATAGCAACAACATGCCCACATTTCATCACAACAGACCCAGTTTCGTTGCGAGCGAACGAGCTTGGCAAACCATAAAAGCCAAAATAAAGCCGAGAAGTTTCTAGTCGTAAGGCAAACAAAACAGACAGACAAACAACAACATAGTATGACGGCACTGACAACAAAAGTTTCTTGTCTTCCACTTGAAATAACAAAAAAATCAAAATAAAATTAAAGAAAAATAAAATGCAAAAAAATGATATAAGTACATACATAAGTACATACATAAGTATGTACACATAAACATGGCAAGAGCGACCGACCGAACCGTCAGTAGTAGCAGCAGCAATATGTACAGCAAGTTGTCGCCAACTGCCAGCTGGTGATCGCCGTTGGTTGTTTCATCGTTTATGGCCACGGCGAGTCGCAAGTAACAACTTTAAGTTTGTCTTAGGAGACTTGCAACGATTACGAAGCGATCAGACAAGTAGCTAACGCGTTATTTGAATAGAAAATGTAAAACGATCAAAGAGTTCAACCAAACATCTGCCGCCTATGCAAAGCGCTAAGCCATCGTCAGCTGCTGCTGTTTTGTGCTTCCTCGAAGAAGTTAGCATTAGAAGAATTCTTCAAACAGCTGATGTCACAGTATTTTAATGAATAAAACCATAAAACGAGTGTAATAGATATGTAAGTATATGATTGAATGCACATGTGTACACACATACATTTGTAATAAGAACAAATGCACATTCATAAATATTTATGTATTTATAGCAGTGCAAATTACGTTTACGACCATCAATATGTATGTTTTTTAAAAATCTAGAAACCCTGTAGGAGAATGATTAACTTAAAAAAAGTATACTTTTAATAAGAACCCCCAAAAATATCCAGAGTCACCAGAAGCTGCCCCCACTACTGTTTTCATTGTGTAGCTTGAAATCTCCTTAAAGTTTTTAAACACGTGCCTGCTGTTTATTGCGTGCCGAAGCTTGGCACTCACAGATATACCATACATTTACCCTCAGTTTCAACATTGTATATTTTCTACAAAGCATGTCTGTCTCTTGAATAGTCCTAGGTGGGCCGTATTTTTCGGCAACATTTGCTTCATCTTGCATGTGTCACCTCATTGAACTGTATGTACATATGTACATACATACATACATACTTGTACATATTTCGTTGTTTTTTTTCAGAACCCTGAAGGCACTCTCAATTCCCAGCACTGCCACTTGAGATACATACATGAGTTAGGTAGCTGGGATGAGAGAAAGAGACCCACCCAGCTTCTCTGAAAATGCCCTCGTAACCAAACCCTTGTTCATTTTTTACACCGCAGTATCAATAGAAACGGCGCTCTTTTCTGTTATCTTCCCTACTCCCATCACGTCCGGATGTATTGCTTTATTTTACAATTAGCTTACAAGCCATTTATCGGGGAGTGTTGGAAGACAACGGTTTATCTGGAAGGCAGCATATACTGTGAAGTTCTATCGATAAGCGTTGAGTTGTTTAAATGTAATCTTGAAGTTATCTTAAAAACTTCAATTCACATAAACTATGAAGGTTCTCCAAATTGATGGCACTTAAGGATCTGTCACACTTCTCAGAAAAGCTGGCATATGAAAAGCTCATGCATAATTGATATAAATATTTTGTAAATATGCATAAGTATGTACATATTAGGCATGCCAATCCCGAAATTCCAGGATCCCGGACTTTTTTATCCCGTGATTAATCTATTCAAATCCCGTAATTGTAGAAAACAATCAATTTAAAAGCCATTTATTTTTCAAATTTTGTATCAATCTTAAAAATTTCCCTTTCAAGGGTAAAACAAAGCCTTTAGAGAGTTCACAATCGACAAATAACACGGCTTGTTAACTCCCTAAAGGCTTTGTTTTGCCCTTGCCATTATAAATGAGCTGGAGAATATCCTCCTCGAGTAGAAAATGAGCCATACTATGAAAGCGATGTTAATAGAACTAGGGACGAGGTGTCTGAAGTGGATAAGGCAGAAAGTCTCATTGATAAATTGCATCAAGTTTTAACGAGCAGCTGGCAATTGTCCATTAATCAAAAGGCATACAATTTATCAGAAGGCTTGGTAAAAGAAATTTATAGTTTTTGTAATGAGGCGACAAAGGCTAAGTATGTCCTACAGGGAACATGTAACTTATTGTCGATAATCCAACCAACAAGTGTTGAGGCGCGACGCAGCAGTGCTTCTTCTGTACCAAATATGTATATTTGTACTTAAAGTATAAATTATTTTGTATGTGTGTCAAATTTTACGTTTATTTCCTTTTTTCCTTGAAATACCAATAAATACATACATACATGATTTACAACATATCTTTCTTCTTTGTTATATTAATGTTAATTTGAATACTTCTATAATACAACGATTACAGACGTGTTTCATTTTGTTGGCAAATTAAAACATTACGAATCAAAACTTCGTGAATTTCGGGATCCAGGCATCAACAAAATACCCAAAATTGACATCCCTAGAACATACATATATATGTACATACTAAACATATCTGCACCTATGTACATATGTAAAATCAAAATAAAAAATTTCAAATTTGAACACGACCCAGAATGACAACCTTTCGGGTCAATAAAACCTTAAACATTTGTCAAAATACCAACGCAAGCTCACAACTCAAGAAATCGAATGGTCGAAAGCAAGAAAAACGAGAGGAGCGCGGAAACAATGTAATAAAGGCAAAACAAACAACAACAAATTTTCGTTTGTTAAAACAAAGAATTCGTTGAGAGGCTGCTGAGGTAAAGGAATAATACCGGCATGGTTTCCTACTCTCACAAGTTTACATGTACAATGTATGTATGTATGTGTACGAGTATATGAACAAAAACCGCGCAGTGGGCTTAGTTTGCGGCACTTTTTGTTGTGGGACGTGCTGGTATTTTCCAAAGTGCAGCCATATCAACAGAAACCAACAATTGGTTGGCGTGTTGCATACTGCAACAATAACAAAAATTACAACAATTGATTTCACTACTTTGCCGATAAGCGCAAAAGAAAAAAAAACCAATTCGTGTTGTTTTTAGATGAACAAAGGTAGTAGATGAGTAATAAAAAGTGAAAGAAATATGTCAGCAATTGAGAGGCAAACAGCAACAATGAAATCCGAAAAATTGCAAACGACCGATATACATAAGTTGTATAGTACGTGACACTTTGGCCAAGGTGCAGTTGCGACGCTAAATCACGTTTTTCACAGCAATTCAGCAATTTAGGAAATCGGGCTGTTGTTAGTCAGCGATGGCGGCGACCACTCCTGTGACGACTTCGAAAGCTTCGCGCAATGATTAAATACAAAACAAAAACGAATGATGTTTGTCGATTGAGAAAGAGAGGAATAAAAACCAGGACTAAGCAATAGAATAAATACATATGTATGTATGTACATCTAAGGTAAATCGAGTGCAGGCACACCTGGTATACATACAAATGTACCTTTGTTTGCACATTAGGGTGGACAAAAAATGGTTATGTTGGAGTTTTAAAGCTCTCATCCCCTGAAATTGTTCAACATTGAAAACACGTAGGTACCTACCTTTAATTTTTATTTGAAAGTAAAAAAATTTTCAAAGGGTTCTCAAAGCGCTTAAAAAATAATAATTTTCGTAGAAGTATTACGTAATTCGAAAATCAATATTTTTCAATCGGCAAACTTTATTTTTCCTTTCAAGAAATTTCGATGAATAATGACCAATTGTTTGTTTAAAGTTTTTTTTTTTAATATTTACTCTTTGATATACTACATAGGTCCTCCAAAAAAATTATTTTAATTAAGATTAATGTTAAAAAATTGTTTATTCAACAATTAGTTATTGTTTTTAAAGCCTTCTGAAGTGCAACAAATGATTCAGATTTCTTTAAATATTGATATTTTATATTTTCTATGCCATATCTATTAGAAAAATGGGTCATTCTTTGAGTGCTTTGAGCAACCTCTAAATTTTTTTTTATTATTTAAACATAAAATATCATATATAAAAGTCTGCGGGATACTTCTTATTTTGGCTCAGTACAAATTTGGATACATTTTCATATGAATCGAAATCAATGTATATTTCTATAACATATATTTAGAATTAGTCATGATTCACAATTATTATAAAGATGTTTTGAAAACATATGACAACTTGTCAACGAAAAATGTCGCTTTACCCAAAGGTTGGCAACATTGTTTCATTTTTAACAGAGCAAGCGATTCGACTTGGCGCGTCGTTCCATTGTTGTAAAATTGCAATGTATATGTTTGATAAATTTTTAACACAAAATTAGGTATGATTCATTGCAATTTTATCAAAAAAAAAAAAAATCGACAGGCAAGTATTCTTGCTATAACTAAGGTATATCTACTAAGAGATAAAATACATCGGTATACACGATTTTTGAGGTTCATGCATGCATTTATGTACAATATTTTTTAATAATAAAACAAATTTAAATTTATTCTTTCGGGATTGTTTTTATTTTACTTGTAGAAATGTTACGTTTTTTTCATACAGTCGAATTTCCACGTACACATACTCTTTTGAGCGGATAGATTGGACAAAAATTGTATTTTAATTATAATTTGATTAAAATGTAATGAAAACTTCTTATATATACTGTAATAACTTGTTCAAAAAGTTATAAATGCCGAGATACTCTTTTTATACCTTTCATGAAAATGGTATATTAACTTTGGTCCGATGTTTGTAAGTACCAGAACGAGAAGAGTTAGACCCATCAAACAGTATACCGATATGATCAGAGTGACGAGCTAAATCGATTTAACCATGTCCGTCCGTCTGTCTGTCTGTCTGTCTGTTTGAACGCAAACTAGTCCCTCAGTTTTTGAGCTAATTTAATGAATCTTGGCAGTCAGGTGCCTTTTTATAATTTGTTAGACATTTGTCGGAACCGGCTAGATCGGATGACTATAACGTATATATGAGCCGATTGTTCAGATATAATATTTTGATTCATAACTCCTTCATTTAAGTAGCCAGAGGTGAAATCTTGAAAGATATATAACATATAGCTGCCATACAACTGATTGTTCAGATATTTCATTTAGCACGAAAACACCTTTATTTAAGCAGCTAAAGTCTTGAAATTTTGCACAAATAATATTTATTATGAGAACTGTTATAGCAGTGAAAACCATTCAGATCGGATAAATATAACATATAGCTGCCATACAGCCGATAGTTCAGATATTAATTTAATCAGCTAGACACTTGGAATTTTTCACAACTATCAATTATTATTAGACATACATATGTATGTGTAAAGTGAATATATACAACTGATTATTCAGATATTTCATTTAGCACGAAAGCCCCTCCATTTAAATATTATTACATATGGCTCTTATACATATTTTCCATTCATGAAAGGTATGAAGCCTTCGGCATAGCCGAAGACAGCTTTTTCTTAATTGTTTTTTTTTTTTTAAATGGATAAATTTGGATACGTTTCTATGTTTTTGACGGAGACTATAAGAGCTAACGCAGTGGCAACACTGGCTGTAATGGATAATATTGCAGTTGCCATTTATTTGTTTTTCATATATTAATTTTACTTGCTAATGTATTATTCCAATTCTACTTTTTATTTATTTGCGGTATAACCACATAAATTAGTTGAATGAAGAGCTCTAATCGGTCATTTTCACTTTTGTGCCAACTAATCACTCATAAAATACATCTGCCGTTCGGAGTAGGCTTAAAACTGTATAAATGCACCTCCTTTTGAGGTATAGAGCAAGCGCTAAATTATTATTATTATAAAAATTGTTTTGAAAACCTCAAGAAACAAATAAATAAATGAATAATAAAAATAATCAAACAATTTCACATAAAATCCATCAAAGCCAAAAAAATCAGCTGTTTTGGCAACACCAACTTTTATTAATTCGCTTTGGAAAAAACATTTTCGTTAAATTTTTGATTTAATTTTTAATTGGTTGTTTGCGTGTATATATGTATGTATGTATGCAAGTTTACCCAGCAAGTCCGACCCAACGCATTCGCAAAAAAACTTATTATATTAACGATATTTATAGGGCATCCTTAGCGTTATATAACAGGTTATTTAACGCATAATAATATTTAATTTAAATGAGACAGCTAAATGTAGAATAACATAGTAGCAATTTTCATGTAGATGAAAGAGATAGTTGCTCACAACCACAGTGAATATGTGTAAGATTTGTTCCGGAGCTGAATAAATGATGGAAAGTTTTTGAATTTCTCACACAAACTATACGATAATGTAGTACTAAGCCTAAATAACACATAAGTTAGCAGATAAGGTTCTTACTGGGTATACTCGTATTTAAATGCAAACGCGCTAATGTACGTGTGCAGCTCTGAAAACAATTTCTAAGCATATGATAATTCCTCATAAGCTCTTCTCTCACTACCTGCAACTTGAAAGTTAAACAACCTTACCTACAGAGGTGTATACAAAAACAACAATAAAAGCAACAACATCAACGTCTGTAATAAAGGCAATAGCACGTCTTGAAATAAGCGAATATCATGCAATAGGAGTGACACCGTCAACAACGAAAATAGTTACAACTAACGACAACAACAATACAGCAACAACAACAGCAATAGCCCGCTATAAACACTACACACGATTGCATTTTTATAGGAGCCGATCTGCCGCACAGAGGCCAATTGTGTTATCAATCATTAGCTCATATTCAATCATTATTTTCAATAGAATCGAAAAATTTGTTTAAAATTTTTATTTATTGAGGCTTGCCCATGCCACCAGAGTTAGGTTTCCCGCCGAACCTCATCTCCGGTTCTGCTACCAGTTGAGCTTAGATATTGCTCCGGACTGGGGATGGCCTGTCTTGGACTGACATTCATTACATCTCCCATTCATTCACAAAACACATAAAACTTCATTTCGCTATCATATTGGATCAATAATCTCTCTCTTTTGGCCCCACAAGTGCACATATATATGCGTTTCGACAGGAATCTTCAGAGCAAGATAGTATTGAGAGATCCATGCCCGACGAGGAGAAAGCCGTGACTGAGGAAAACGGCAAACTTGGGATTCTGGCTCTGGAACGAATCATCCACAATGTATTCAAAGGTCACGCCACGACTCTTTACTGTGAGCCTGAATTTAGGGGCTTCACTTCTCTCTTAGAGAATACGCGACGGTCTTCCAAGCCGATGTATTAGCAATCCCCAAGGCCATGTACTTTTTGTAGGAAAGTAGGTGAAGAAGGTCTTACTAGTTACTTGCTCTCATAAAGCAAACGCGGCTGCAAACAATTTTTTGGACTACTGACTTGTTCCTTCACATTGCATGAGGCGGAGAAAAACTTTTTGAGCTGCTGCGCCGCATTTGCAAGAATTTGGTATGAGGCATTTGTTAGTGATGTGGCGAGAAACGAGCATTGGAGCTCTTTAGAATCCGTTTATCTGATTCTGTTTATTCGTATTTCGGGGAGATTTGCAATGAATGGCAGTTCACCGATAAGTCAAAATTTCTTAATTTATATTTTTAGAGTGAATTAATATTCGGACCATTTTAATATATTTTTGGTAATATTATGGAAAAGTTACACTGTGCGACGTGTGGTGTGGGTGAGGTGAGTGTGGCATGGACGGCGCGGTTGGGTAAATAGCATTAAAAATATATTTAAAGTTAGTTGCGCTCATTGGAACTCATTGTCGTGCTGACACTGGCACCGACTGGTACAACAACAACAACACCAAAATCACTACACGTTTGCATGGTTGTTGATATTTCTACATACATACATACATACATAGATATATACATATGTACATATATGGTAAGTGTGTTCGCTAATATCAATGTCTGAATGGGTGTGTATTTGCATGATGTAAATAAATGTATTGCACATACGAGTAGGGTAAGTGAGCCAGTGATCGGACACAACATTTTTTTTTAACTTCATGCTCAAGTTCGTTGCAGGCAGCCAATGATATTGAAATATTTAACAGCAATTAGGGACGTTTAACGAATTCAAAGTCGACTAAGTACATCAGCTTTAACGAATAAAAATTATTTTTATAAAAATTATTTTGTGAGATGTGTCGTATTTCTGCAGTGACCGGACACTTTTTCCAGTTAACGGATATCAACGATCCAGTGAGCGGACACATGCGTTTTTTAATAAAACATAATGATATTAAAGTTAATGTTTATTAAAAATTAATAATAGAAATTCATGGAAATATTTTATTGTAAATTGAATAAAAAGTAAAATTGATGTTTTCGGCTGCTCACATAGACAAACCAGTATTAAAAATAGTGTAAGCCAATTCCGCTACCATCTTTAAAAGGAGTTGTTCTACCACTGTCTTTGATTATTTTTATACCCGAGCGTACATTTATACAAGGGTATATTAACTTTGAGATAGATATATACATATGTATGTATGTAAACCAAAATGGTCATAATGAAAGGAGGAATCTATTTAGTTCTGACTGTCTGTCCGTCCATCCGTCTGTCCGGGGACACGATAACTTGAGTAAAAATTGAGATTTCTTAATGTAACTTGGTACATACATATATTGCTCTTTGGCCCGGGTAGGTTGGTATTGAATAACTTACCCACCCAGTCCGCCTTCCATATAGCGGAAGTTTTGAAAAATGCAAATATGTACATCGTTTTTTCGGCATCTATTGAAACAAATTGCGTAATTATTATTAGCAGCGATTTGAAACAAAAAAACTGGGTTTTGATGAAATTTTGTAAAATGGGTGTACTTCCGCCTTGTAGGAAAACTCGTCTACCATTCTCTGAAGACGACCTTGGATAGTGGACTTAGGTATTCAGTAAATAATGGCTGTTTTTCGGAGTCTTAAAGCATTGTTTCCTATAGCTGCTAATGCCTTGGCAATATTTCCCATGTTTGGGACTAGATTTTTAGTGCCAGTCTGTTTAGTATTCATTTGTAAAACAGCTTAAATAAAAAAAATAAAAAATTATAGATTGTTGAAACAACGACCCGTCCGGATACTGGAGTAAGTAGATTTATAGTAACCGGACACTGGAATTCACCTTCATTTTCATTCCATTAACCGGACAATTGAATTTATTAACAATATAAGTTTTCTTTAACAAAATTTGGGTCATAAATCATTTGTACACCAAAACTAAATAATATTTAACCTATTTCCACGCATAATAACTCCTAATTCTTACGTGTAAATATCTATAGTACGAGTATGTCACTGCACCAACTAAATTCTCTCATATAAAGTCAGAGTCGCAATTATTAGGAAAGGACACTTGTTAAGGCGTTATCAATGAACGTCTGATGCTATTAAATTTTAGTTTAACATACCATTTCCTTTTTTTAAATGCAAAAACGTTAATAGTGTCCGGTCTCTGGCACACTTACCCTACATTCATACACACAAGCATACATTTGTAGTTTAAACAAAAAAATAATACGAAGTACCAAACAGCTTCACGCGTTCCAGCGTCTCAACGTCACTGGGCCATTGAAAAGTGTTTGATTGTCGAACGGCCATTGTATACTTACAATTGTACATACCACATGCATATGTATGTAACATCTGTTTATAAGCATAAGTGAATAGTTGTATATGCTAAGCTTGTTTGCAAGTGTCCACATTTGTACGTTCATAGCATTTAACATTTCTAAACAATATCTCTAGTTTTGAATGCGTTTTTATATCTTTCATGGAAATGGTATATTAGCTTTGGTCCGATGTTTGTAAGTACCAGAACGAGAAAGGTTTGACCCATCAAACAGTATACCGATATGATCAGAGTGACGAGCTAAATCGATTTAACCATGTCCGTCTGTATGTCTGTCTGTCCGTCTGTTTGAACGCAAACTAGTCCCTCAGTTTTTGAGCTATTTTAATGAAATTTTGCTGTCAAATGTCTTTTTACATTTTATTAGACATTTGTCGGAACCGGCCAGATCGGACGACTATAACGTATATTGGAGCCGATTGTTCCGATATTATATTTTGCTTCATAACTTCTTTATTTAAAAAGCTATAGGTCTGAAATTTTGCATGAAGGTCCGTTATACTAAGTTCTATAAGACCATTTAAATCTTGAAATTTTGAACAAAGAATAGGTATAGTGAGAACTAATGTATGTAGTAGTGAAAATCAATAAAAACGGATAAATATAACATATAGCTGCCATACAACCGATTGTTCAGATATTGCATTTCGGCCAAAACTTCTTCATTTCATCAGCTAAAGACTTGAAATTTTCCACAAATATTAACCATTATTGGGCCTACTATATTGCAATCAAAATCAATAATATCAAATAAATACTAAAACATATGGCTCTAATACATTTCTTCTAATCATGAAAGGTATAAAGCCTTCGGCATAGCCGAATACAGCTTTTTTTTACTTGTTTTGATTTTAATTGTCACATTTTTTCTCGGAAGAACCGCACACAATACATCATACATACATATGTACATACATGTATGTTCATATATACATACATACATATGTAAGCACACATGCTTACGCCTCCAAAAATTCATACCGCCCCTCGGCCTTCATTCAGCTGTTCGCTCCTGACATTTGGTGACGTAAAACTTTTTTTCTACCCCTCATAATATGTACATATGTAGATACCCGTTTTACACGCAACATCATCGAATCGTCGTCGTCGTCGAGCGTTAAGGCTCAGTTAGTCAAGACTTAACTTAACTTAATTTAAGATTTGGCCAACCTGTTATATTGACAGCCGTGCATGCAATTAGTCAACACTTAACTCTTACCGTAAGAAACTTAAAAACCTGTTGATTTTAGATTCTTAAAAGCGCAGTTACCAACGAACGTGTATGTAGCATAGCGTAGACGACGGTAGAATCTCATTTTTACAAAAACTCATTAGCGTAGCCTTAGCGTAGAAATCAGCTGTTCTCTCATTGCATACAACTCGCTTCTTTTTGTTTAGTTCGCTCACTTTTATACAATGTTGCCATTGATTTATATACACATATGTTTTTGCATAAAATTACAATTTTAGTTAACATTTTTATAATGTAAATGATGGAATCGAAGTGCTGACCTATTTAAATAATATATTATGCTATAATCTGCTATATTCGGTAGTATTTTTCTAATAATTTAAGAATATTTCAAGTATTTGGAAACTAATCAGCTGATACGTTTCTACGGAAAAAATTAAATTCGTTTGGATTTCCTACTTAAGTTCTCCGTCAACATGAAAATTCTACGGTAGTGAGTTGTCATTAACAAGGCGCTCTCATAAGATAGGTCGTGTCAGCTGACACCTACGGCCGTTCTACGTCGGTTGGTAACTGCGCTATAAGTTTCGGCCTTACATAAATTGAGAGCGGTGAGAGAATCAGGCTTACCCGATCTTGACATTGAAATTAAATGTATGCAAAAATTACATTTAAAACGAGTTTGTTTGATGTGGTAACATAGGCGGCGAACCTTCAAATAGCCGAAAAGGAAAATATAGACAAAAAGAAAATTTAAACATTAAAATGAATGACGAAAAGTTGATCGTATCCTCCAATAAAGAACTGTACGATAAATTCTCCCTGGATGTAAATTGGCACAACAAAAAGTCTCTATTTATCAGGTGGATTTGCCATCACCTTTTCCTCTGACCAAGTGACTGCTTCTAGCACATTTTGTGCATTTGTGCTAAACTTAAAAACATTCGACACAATTTAATTTTCCTTGACATTTTTACAAGCAATATGCGATTCAAAAATAATACCACAAGTGCTTTTATTTTCTACTTTGTGTCAACGGAGACATTCAAAGATCAATATGCAACAAATATTAATCATCAAAAATTAAGTTGACATGTTAAGTAATCGTCGCCAATTTTTAAGTAAAGTTTTGTTAAGTCTTGACTAACTAAGCCTTTAGTTGTTTGCTCTCATTTCCTTTTCGTAGCGCTGAGATTACTTAAATAGTTTCGTTTTGTTCAGCGTTAGTTACGATTTAATTTATTTATGTCGCTAACATTTTTTAGGCCCATTGTTGTTTTTGTTTATGTTTTTGTTGTTTAAGTCCACATCGGTGCCCTGTTCTTCGAGTGGTTGTTGTTGTGCTTAGTATTATCCTCTTTTATCTGGTTCTCATTTGTGAGGCGTCAACTTTTAAGGCTATTCCAATTTTGTTATCAACGCACCACGACGTTTTCCCGACATTGTGTCTGCACTATAAGTAGTTCAAACCCGTTCGCCATCCCTGCAGAAAAATTGAGTTGCTTTGAAACTGTGGGGTAGTAATGAATTTGCAGCCCACGCGAACACACCTACTTCTCAATACAAGCATACGTGTTGAATTTAGCACATCGGTCTACTTGCACAAATTGCATGGGACTACAGAGATATATGTTTGTAGGTTCACTTAAGTTAGGCTTCTGTGATTGTCACCTTGTCAATACTCGTATGACGAAGCGTTAAATGTCGTGGAGGCTCATAAAGCCGAGCTTAGCCAAACAGTGGAAAAATGGCAAAGCGGGTTGGTTCAGAGATAGTGTTCCATACTCTTTACCTTCACTTCGTCCCTGCAGCCATTATAAAAATGTTTATCGGAATAATATCCGCCTTGAATATTTTCTCAATAATACTTGGACAGAACTGTTTAGTAACTAAATAGATGTATTCCCCGCACATCTTGTGCAGGTGAATTGGATTAACGCTGACTTGAGTCGGTATATGCAAGAAGGCAGGACAATGAGCGAGTTGGTTTATTTTTCCTGTTTCCGAGACAGCTAACTCGTTTAGACTCTTCCCACATTCGATAACCGCTTTCGAAGTAAAGTTGCAGCGCTGTAGAGATTAAATAGCTGTTTGGCTATGAGACTAAATCTGTGGTCACAAGCGGCGGTTATCGCTATCCTGTGCTTTAACACAAGACTTCCACAGGAATACTAACGGTCATGGATCTATTTAGAAACGGGTTATTTTAGTGTTCGCATCTGTTTTGAATTATAAGATGCACCCTCTTGTCGAACAAGGATTTTTTTTACTGGTATAAAAAAACTCAACGTAAATCAGCTTAAACAGTACGCAGACCAAACTAGAGGAATTTCCATGCATATATGTAAATAGCTGATGCCATGTCTACCTTCAAGATAAAAAAAATATGTATATAGTATAGTTTATCGTACTTGGACAGAAATTTGTTTGCGTAAGAAACAACATTTGAGTTTAAATTTGTTTATTCGTTCCTATTTTACGAAAAACCCGTGCAAAAAAGCCGCTTTAAAATACCCAAGTTTTCACCCGAAACCAATTTGGTGAAGCGAACAAATCTTTTTCATATGTATGATACATATTTAAAAGGCTTTGTTTTTCAGGATTTTAACAAAAGTCATATTTTGATCACTTATAACTTAAATTATATTAAACAACGAATAAATTCATACTTCAGTTCTTCAAATAATTTTTCAATAAGCGCTGAGGTTTCTCTTTCTGCATGTCATTATGTTAATCCCGGTAGTTAGCAGGTTTGTCTAATACTTCTTGAAGTAATTTTAACGAAATTAGAACTTGGAGTTGCAATTCAAATAAGGCTTGCAAAACTTTCTTCGATATACTTATCTAAAATTGGATATGATTTTAGAGCTCTTACTAACCCATCTTACTAAGTATGGCCTGAACATCTCTGTCATCCTCCTGGATTCCTCTTTAACATGAGTTTCGGTAACGCAGTCGTAACCTTTATGTATCGCAAAACCGTGCAGATTTTCGTGATGGGATATTTATCGAAATGGTGCCTATGTGCATGCGTGCGTGCTATTTGGACTATGAACTTTACATCAATGTGTTAGTAGGTAATCACTCAGCCACCGCATCCACCCACAAATACGGCAGTTAAGGCAGTTCCGCCAGCCGTGGCTGTCACCGACATTTCGCTGATAATTTTCGATTTATGAGAGTAAATGTATGCTTGGGGAATTCTTCAGCGATTACAGTGGAAGTCTAAATTTAGATTTCTTGGAGGACAATGTTGTATGTGTGTGTATGTGAACTTAATTGCGTATATTTATTTTATAGTGTTTTGATAATAATCCAAAGCGTTTTGTAAAAATAATGCGCAGTTAATTTATTGTAATTTTATTTCTATGCACAATTATGGCTTTTTGAATTATGATTTTATTTTGTTGTTGTTCCACTAGGGTCTGGTAGGATATACATACATATGTACATATTTTGTTACAACTTTAAGTTCATCTCTCTTGTCTGTTTGCCACAAAATTAAATTTAACAAGGGCTGACCTGACGAACTGAAAAACAACAAACACTTTTGATGTATAAACTGTTTAGCTGTTGGTTAAAATTATCGTTAACGCAGCAGAACATTTGTAAATATAAGTATATAACATTGTGATTAGAGATCGGGTGGTATTTTAATATATTGGAGAGCTGTCGAGAACTGCCTCGATATCGAGAAGCACTACAGTCATCTAATTGTATTCGACGTTGAATTCTAATTACATTGTGTATTCGGTAACCTACAAAAAAAATTAACTCAGTAACTTCAACTTTATTTGTTTTCGCATGCCACATCTAAGTAAATTGGGATTTTGTCTTTTTTGACTTTCCTTGGCTGTTTAAAACAGTTAATTTGTTTAATTTTAGTGAAAATAACACACGTCTGCAAAACAAAAAATAATTGAGAGCTGTTTTGGTTTTTTTGTTTAATTCTCATGTTTTTGGGTGTGCTGAATCCGAAAATAACTTTAATTTTGTCATAGAACGTCACGTTTTCTGACAATGTAGATGTCTATGTTAAACAAGTTATCATCTTAAAATAAAATATAAAAATAAAAATAAAAAATTTTAATTTATAATTGCGTAACAAAACTAATTTATTTATGTAAAATACATTAATTAGTAAGCACTAAATACATTTCTTTTTCTCAGTAAGACTCCTTTTGGTACATTTTCGCTTGTGGGAAGCATCGGGAAGGTCTCTTTGAAGTGTCCAACAGTAGTCTGCCATCATTGAAACTCCCCATCTTCTCCTAAATTTTCTGGAAAGTAGTCGAGGTGGGAATGAAGAAAATGTACTTTTAAACTCATCAAGCAACCTAAAGCTTGAAATGCCTTTAACATTTTTTTGACGATTTGTTTGTAGTGAGCATCTTTGTTATTGCCTAAACATTTCTTTATGGCCTCTTTAAAGGCAATCCACCCTTCTCTTTGAGGATCCGTCATGGTTGTGATGATTAGTGGATCAGCCATAAGCCGTCTAATATCTGGTCCAACGAAAACACCTTCCTTCAACTTTACCTCTGAGAGGCCTGGAAACTTTGATATTAAGTATTTGAAGCAATTTTCATCTCTTGGAAGTGACTTTACAAATTGCTTCATCAATCCCAGCTTTATGTGAAGCGGTGGTAGAAGAACTTTAGAGAGGAGGCACCAAAGTTTCATGCAGGACATTCTTTTCGACAACTTTAAGCTCCCTCGGAGGCCAACACTTTTTGGTCCAGTGATTTGTTCGGTCTCTACTATCACATACACACAAAAAGCAAGGGAATTTGGTAAACGCAGTTGGTTGTTCGAGCGCCATGCCCAAGATTTTGAAATCACCGCACACTTGCCAACCGTGGTCTTTATATTTTAATTTGCAAAGAATTAATTCCAAGTTCTTGTAGGTGTCCTTGAGGTGTACGGAATGACCTACAGGAATGGGAGTATAGAAACCGCCGTTGTGAAGCAGAACTGCTTTAAGGCTTTTTTTGAAGAATCTATTAAAAAATACGCCACTCTGCTGGGTCGTATGAGATCTTAAACGTAGCCATCAAACCTTCACTTTCTACACTATAGGAGCGCGCACGTTCAGGTTACAACATGTTTATGTTTCTTAATGCAGCTCACACAGGGTGTTCCTTATTTAGAAATTAATGATAGTTATGGTAAACATTTAAAAACAGTAATCACAATAAAATTATACCTATTATTAATGCCTATAAGTTAGCCCAAAAAAACCCTTTTTTATAATAAAATTTTGCGTTTTGTAAAATAACCTTACGTTCTGGAGTTTTTTGAGTATTTTTTTAGTTTTCAGAACATTTAAATATTTTTAAACCCAGATGCCGAATGGAATGCGGAAGACAAAAGACCTTTATAACATTGCAAAAGATAATAATAACTTAAGAATATGCCCTAAACATACTTCCGCTCACATATGTATATCCGAATGTTTTTGAAAATATTAGTGTTGTCATTGCGACCCAAGTCTTAGCGATTCGGTAGCGGCTGGCATAAAAATGGCATATAACGAAAACTTAATAAAATTAAACACATTTGTTTTAAAATGCGTGAAATCTACTCAATCGGACGTAAAGCACATTAACGATCTATTCGATGAGCTTAACTCAAAGGTTTTGAAAAACAAAAACACATTTACCGTGGTGACGATAAAAAAATTGATAGGCTAAAGGTATATATACAGTTCTTATCGACGATTCAACTTCGTAATAATTATAAATCAAATTGTTTTCCTGGTTTTGTCCTAACTCTTAAATCCATGTTCGAGTGAGTTGAATCAGGAAGCGCTAACATTTTTTTTATAAAATCCGGCCCAACTTAGGCATAAACACACACCAATCCGCTTATACAATTCAAGTCATCACTGCTCGGTTGATATCAATGAAGGTTTTGTGACACAGATTTGACGATATCACCCTGGATAGGGATTATCCCGAAAAAGACAATTTGAAGTTCATGGGTTGATCGTTAATGCTATCACGAAAAAAACCAATGAAGTTTTCCCGGAATTGCTCGCCAAAGCTGGTGATTGCTTGGAAAATCGAAACCAACTGCTCAGTTCATTAATAACGGTTTTGTTGTTTAAAAATGCAAAATGAATGGCTGAGGAAAAGCAGTTGGCGAATGCTGATCGTTTTTTTAATTTTTCTTTATATTTAAATTTTTTTTTTATAATTCTTTAACATATTTTAATATTTTTTAAAAATTTTTATATATTTTTTTTAAATTTATTTTGTGCCAACCGCGACGGACGAATAAATTAATTTTTTTTTGTAAATTCTAAAATTATACATATTTATCTATGTATGTGCATGTGTATGTATGTAATTATTTTTTTAGGGTTTCTTGCTTTGCTCTTCACATTTTCAGGTTTTACTTTTTTCACGTATTTTTAGGTTTTTTCTTTTTTATTTATTATTATATTACAAAATATAAATAAAAAATTACAAGTTGAATAAAAAACTTTACAAAAGAAATAAAGAAATTAAAAAAACCAATAAATTTGTTTAGTGCATGCTGGCGCTTGATTTCTTAAATTTTACAAAAAAAATAAAATAACCAAAAAAATTTGTTTAGTGGAAATGCATGAAAAATGTATGTTTGTATGTCTTTATATGTTCATATGTATGTATGTACCTATTTGCATGTGTATGTACCGAAATCTGCTCCGATTTATGCCAAGCCGGGCAAATTTACAAAAGATTAAAAGGAACGTGAAAACAGCCAAAGGCGGTATTTAGCTTTTTGTTGTGTTTTTAGAAGGTTCCAACAAAAAATGCATATATTTATTTATTTTAGTTTTAATTTTTTATTTACATACATACATATTTACATATTTATTTATTTATTTTTATATTTATCTGAATTTATTTATTTAACTTTAAAAATAAAATAAAACCAAGAAATAAATATACTTACATACATACATATTTAAATACATAAAAATAAATTTGATTTGTTTACTTTTAGGTCGATTTAAAATTTTTTCCTGGTGTCTGGAGATGATTTCGATTTTCGTAAATATTTGAGTTCATACATACATACATATGTATGTATGTATGTATATTAAAGCGATCGTTTGTTTGTTCATATCATATATAAAATACTTATATATTAGCAGTATCGACAAGTGCAGTCAGCAAACATTACAGGACAGATATATAAAAAGTGAATAGAAAAACCAAGTAATCGTAAAAATGTCACCTGATTTAAAAAAAAAAGTCCAGTGGCGTAGACAAAAAATAGGTGACGAACTCTAATTTTTTTTATTATTTCAAAATATTTTTAGTTTATTTTTTATTTTTTAAATTGACAAAACCCATATACCATATATATGTACTATGTGCAAAAATTATAAATATTCAACAACGACATTGCGAATATTGTAAAAATAATGCTTTTTCTCTTTAGTTGAAGAGTCAATTATTAAATTTTTACTCACTTAAAATGAAATGCATATGAATTAAACAATAACATATAAAAAATTGCTTATCATTACAAATGAAATCGTTTTTGTTTGAGTTCCAAGAAGCTATAAAATAAAATTGTAATCTTTCATCAGCAGACTTTAGTTTGTTTAAGTAAACATCGCCAGAGTAAAAGAATCGGGTGAGATTCGATATAGCGCCCCAAAAGTTTGGTTTACTGTGGCTAAACGCGTAAACCAAATTGAAATGCACATAGATGAACAAAATAAACTTTGGTTTAACTATCGTTTTGCAAAAATCCGTCCACAAATTTTAACAGAATTTTACTTTAAAAGTGCTCTTTTATTTGCATTTTTCACATATGTATATGGTGTTTGAATTTCATTAACTTCAATTAATATCTAGCCGCTAATGCACACATTACTAACACATTGTGATATCAGCTTTTACTGTTTTTAGAAACTAAAACTATTTAAATACTTTGCATTTCTTAAATAAAAAGTTGCATTTGTAAGCCCCGCACAAAAGACTAAAATTCTTGCCAAATGCATCTGTCAAACTACTTAAAACAACGAGCGAAGGAGAAATAAAACGGAAATTGATATAACCCAGTAAGCTAAAAGTACGCGGAAAGGAATTCTGAGATACGTTTCAAAAGTATCTACACCACAATTAAGGCCTGTGGCATTTTTCAAAAATAAATATTTCGTGATATATTGAAAATTTTGTAATTAAAAATTGCGCGATTATTTATTAAAAATATTCGCCTGCAGCGCTTTTCACTAATAAATATATATTTCGTAATATATTGAAAATTTGTTATTCAAAATCGCGCAATTTAACATATGTAATGAACTCACATTTTGTCTGGAGTTTAACAAAAAATGTTTACTGGGTAACTTTGTCTCCCTTTTGTATGGAAAAAGTTGGATTTTTACCTCACCGAGGGTCTAGAGGAACTAGAGGAAAAGTTTATTCTTTCCCCTTTCTAACGGTGTGCTGGGGGGGTTGCCACGCCCCCTCCTTCACCGCCCACCACCCTCTTTTTATGCGGCGCTATACCGAATATTAACCAAAGAATCCTCTTCAAATTTATTTCTAGACGCACATTCACAGATACTAATGCATGTTAAACCTGCGCATGCGCATAACGTACATTTGTATCAAAGCTAAATATCTCCCTTTGATTGCTGAATTCTAACACATTGCGATGATTGGTTACTGCCAATATACATATGTATATGGTTCATATGTACTAAATTCTACAAGGAATATTTTTGTATTCATTTGTTAAATTGGCAAAACAGTCAAGTATGCATTAAGAAGATAATATGTAGTATTATATATAAGTTGATGTTGATTGCATAGATAAAGTGTCATTAATTTTTTTCTCGAGTATGTATGTACATATATTATTTTATTACATATGTATATACACTATTACTGAATAAGTTTTGTAATAATGTATTTACTCGTATATTATAATTTAATGGAAATAAAATATTGATTTTTAACGCATCACTATTTGCTTATTTACTTTATTCCTTATGAAATTTGGTCAAATAAATTAACATTTTCGACGTGATAGATGGCTGTTACGTGATGGCAGCAGGGAACTTGTTAACAAATGCCCGTTTTTATTATATACAGTATAAATTTTAATATAACAAGTGTACCCAAGTACTATAATTTTAGACTAAATATTTACATAATACATATTTTTAAGCTAAATAGGAAAACGCGCTTGGCCACGGTTTACAAAATTGCATTTAGACTAACCCTACACAAATTCAATAAATTCAATCTCTTGGTAATTTTTTTTCAGTGCCTTAAAAGTACCAAATTTATGTATGTTATATAAGTATAATAACAAATGCAAAAATAATAAAAAATTTTAAAAGTTCAAAAAAAAAGTCGTCGGCAAAACAGCAAATTTTTTTTATACATAATTGTGCAACAGAAGTCTGTTAAGTGTCGAGATCTAAAACTGTTCAGCTTGAGAACAAATGCTTATCAGCTGATCGAATAGTAATATATATGTATGTATGTATCTATTATTGATATAGTTTTCTTTACGTAAAAAAGTGAGTCTGAAATATCAAAAGAACCGGAGTGAGTGTTAAAATCCTGACATAAACTACATAATACATACATGATTTACAAATCGTTCTTCTTTGTTACTTGTATATAATTGTGATTTTGTATACTTCTATAATACAACGATTACAGACGTGTTCCTTTTTTTGGCAAATTAAAAATTACGAATCAAAACTTCTTGAAATTCGGGATCCTGGGATTGTCACGGTATTACGTTTTCAAATCTCGAAAATCCCGGAATCAACAAAATGCGCAAAATTGACATCCCTTGTTGGTACTCATTCGGCGCTAAAAGCAAATTGTTATATTTTCATGATTTTCATATTTTAAAAATTATAATATCAAAAAGTTTTACAGATTTGACTAAGAATCAAATAAAAAAATATTTAAAGCTATTGTTATTACATGACAAAAACATGAAGGTAGGATAGTTATAGTTCATATAAAAAATATATATTGAATTCAAAATTTTGAAAACTAAAAAAAAAAACCATTCTAAAAAATTAAACCTATTATTTTAAAAAAATTCGGCTGGTATGTTCTGCAAAGCTGTTCAAAACGACTTCTTCTATTTGATGTACATTCTCCTGTACGTACGTACGTACAGACGTATGTATGTATGTATATACGATGTACGCTCTGTAAATTTTAACCCAAAAATAACTTATTAATTAATGGATATATACAAATAAATACAAGCATATATATTTAAATTTGCGATTTTGGCCGAGGTCAACAAAGCTCGCCAGCTGTCGTTATCTCTTGCTAACTGGCGCCAATTGGAAATCGCAAGTAGAGCCAAGTCTTTTTCCACTTAATCTTTCCAACACAGAGGAACTCTTCCATTTCATCTGCTACCACCCACCTTTTCCAACAGCGTTTCAGAAAAACACAAATGTATTTCAGAAAATGTATTAAAGAAATCGCACGACAAGGAGTCACCCTGTCTGAAACCTCGTTTGGTATCAAACGGCTAGGAGAGGTCCTTCCCAATCCTGACGGAGCTGGTGGTGTTGCTCAAGGTCATTTTACATAAGCGTATAAGTTTTACCGGGATACCAAATTCAGACATTGCGGTATATAGGAAACTTCTTCTCGTGCTTTCGAAGGCGGCTTTGACGTCGACAAAAAGATGGTGAGTGTCGATTTTTCTTTCTCGGGTCTTTTCCAATATCTGGCGTATTGTGAATATCTGGTCGGTGATAGATTTACCAGGTCTAAAGCCACACTGATTAGGTGCAATCAGTTAATCGGCCCCGGGGGCTTTGTTGTTCTTCAGCCGTGCTATCGCTTTCCCAATATAATGTTACTCTTCTCGACCACTCCAAAGCATTTGACAAGGTCGATCACAAACTACTATGTTTAAAATTAAAAAATATATTTAAATTTTCGTGTACAGCGGTAAGCTCTTATCTTCTCGGTCGATTTCAAGCAGTAAGTGCGGGCAACCATGGATCGATACTTGGTCCACTGTTGTTTGTATTATGTGTCGATGATCTGCCTAAAGTACTAAAGCACTGCAACATACATGTTTATGCAGATGCTGTGCAACTATATGCGAGCTGTCCTATAGTATCAATAAACGCTTGTATTCATGATTTAATTCGGACTTAAGTCGGGTTAATCAATGGGCCAGCAACAATGGCCTAGTTTTAAATCCAAACAAGTCCCAGTGCATAGCAATTTACCAGAAAAACTTCAACCTTAGTAGCTACGATAAACCAATCTTAAACGGAACAGTGATACCCTTCGTCGACTCAGCGAGAAACCTGGGTGTAACTTTTACAAGAACTCTAACGTAGAATAATCACATATACGGTGCTATTGGCAAAGTCTATGGTATGCACAGATACCTATGGACTACGCAATACTTCACTCCAGTTAAAACTAGGCTACTTTTAGCAAAATCTTACTTGTTGGCAACACTGCTGTACGGTTGTGAACTGTATGCAAACTGAACGTAGTTTACAATAACATAGCGAGATATATATTTAGTAAAAGACGTCGTGACCACATTTCTGTATGGGTTCTGAAGATATCCTCTATATCGTTCGATAATCTGCTTAAGCTCAGGTGCCTGACGCTGCTTCATAAAATCATGGTCACAGAAGAACACCCACTTCGCAAAAGCCGACTTCAACCGACTCGATCGTCGTGAACACATCAAATCGTTCATTTAAACTTCAACTCTACTCGTATAACATCCTAACGTAAATTTTTTGTTTTTTCGGTTCGCCTTTGAAACAAACTACCTGATAAACTCAGGATCATCAGGGTCACATCGCACTTCAACAGCGCATTAATCAAACTTTACAGCGAGTAAATATTACCTTTTACCTTTGTCAGATGTTTCTAATATATCAACCATTATGCATAGCACTTTTTTATCTCCTTCCCTACTTTTTTAATCTCCAACTTCAAAGCTCTTATTTCCGATTTCCAATTTTAAATCTCTTCTTAGTAATAGGATTTTAAAGCATTAGTGATATAATTTATATTTATAATTTGTGGCCGCTGTGGTCGAGTTGGTAGCGGTGCGTGCTATAACTTGATATGCCGGTGAGTTCGAGGTTCGAATCTCAGTCAGGGCAAAAAAAATCTTAATCATAGAAAAAGTTTTTTCTAATAGCGGTCACCCCTCGGCAGGCAAACCTCCGAGGGTATTTCTGCCATGAAAAAGCTTCTCATTAAATACATCTGCCGTTCGGAGTCGGCACAAAACTGTAGGTCCCTCCATTTGTGTTAGAATATAAAGACGCACACCACAAATGGTAGGAGAAGCTCGGCCAAACACTGAGCTATATAGTGTACGCGCCAAAATTATATTATATTATATATATATAATTTATAAATCTCTTAGCTTTAAGTTTTAAATAAATATTTTTTGGTTTTGTAATCATTTTAATTATATATTCAATACTGAAATATAATTTATGGTTGTTGCATTGTAATAATAATAAATAAAATAAACACAAATTTCGTCATGGTCGGGTGATGGTACATTGAGTCCATCATCATTGATTGGGAATTTGGATTCAACATCTTCTCCAAGGTTGTTGCAGCTGCTTCCATTAAGCATTGTGGATAAGTGCCCTCTCTATAATTTAAGTATGCTGTGAACATCAGTCACCAGGTCGCCGTTGTCATTCTTACAGGAATTCGCCGCGGTCTTGAAACGTTCTCTTGCCTGTCGTACTGAAAAAAATTTCGGGCGCTTTTCCTGTCGGCCAGCATCTCAAGCTCTTCTCACTCACGTATTTCGGACTCTCTCTTTTTCTCACGAAAAATGCATCTTGCTTCCTTCTTAAACTCACGATAATGCTCCCGTAGGGCTCGCGTTGCACCCGATCGCAGTGTCATACCAGTTGTTCTTTCGGGCTCGCTGAAATCCGATGGATTCCTCAGCGGCGGTAGATAATGTTAGAGGTATGCACTGCGACCATTGGTCTATTGTGCCCTCGGTTTCTTAGAGCATATCACTCAGACCCAGCACCTCCAGAAATTTCATTATTGATCCTGGGGATAGGGAGTGTATTTGCTCAGCCTTTGGCCAAATATGCCCTATGCACCTCTCCCTTCTACGTGCGATAGCGTCGCACTCCAGAAGTAGGTGGGAAGGGGTTTCCCTGGATATGTCGCAAAATCGACATAGGTCTCCGGGCCAGATTCCCATTCGGTGCATGTGCCCTTTTAACCTGCAGTGTCCTGTCAGAAAGCCTGTTAGGATTCTGATTTTTGTCTTAGGGGGGTTTATAATAAGTTTATATCTTTTGCTGTTATACCCCCCTAGTAGTCCTTTTGCCTGGTTGAGTCCTGGAGTATTTTTCCAGTGCTATTCTCTTTGTTTTATACCTTCCTTCCGGAGCATCTCCTTCACCGTGTGTGGGCCCACGGCGAGGAAGGGCTCTGGGCCTGTAGGGACTGTGGCAGCCGCTATCCTTGCTAGGTGGTCTGCTTTCTCATTCCCTTCGATTCCTGAGTGTCCTGATACCCACAGGAGGTTAATATCGTTATTCTCAGCCAAGGCATTGAGCTTCTCCGCGCACTCCATTACGAGTAGGGATTTTACCTCGTATGATGAGGGGGCTTTGAGAGCTGCCTGACTGTCACTGAGGATTAAGATCTTCTCACCTCGATACTTCCTACACAGATTGATATCGGTGCACCTCCTTATGGCGTATACCTCCGCCTGGAAAATACTTGGGAAGGACCCCATGGGCACCGAGAGGTTAGTTCTTGGGCCATAGACTCTGTCTTCAGCGGCGGTATGAAGACAGCGAGAAATATGGTTCCACTGCTCGGAAATATCGTTATGTTGATTAATGCTTTTAGAGAGCAGGAGTGCAAATCGGGTGGCGAAGCGGGTGGCTGTCTCGTGCGATTGCAGCTTTCCGACGTCGAGCTTTCCTTTTGTCCATTTGCGCGCGCTTTTTGCTGCATAGAGGCGCGTGCGAATCTTAGCTACCACAAGAAAATTATCCAAGTTGATGTTCGGATCGTGCGCACATTTAGGACACTGGAAACATGCCTTCCGTCTAACTCAACATGGTCGATTTGGTTTCGCCTCTTACTATCTGGAGGCAGCAACGTAGCCTGGTGAATCTTCTTTTGCTGGAACCTGGTACTTCAGACTACCATGTATCGGGCCCCGGCGAAGTCGATCAGTCTCAATCCGTTATCAGACGTTTCTTCGTGGAGACTGAATTTTCCGACTGTGGAACCAAAGATGCCCCCTTGCCCACCTTGGTATTTAAATCGCCAATCACGACTTTTAATCGTGGTGAGGGCACCGCTCATACGTGCGCCAAGGAGATCGTAGAAGCGATCGTTGGTCCCATAGTCCTTCTCTTCCGTCGGGGCGTGGGCGCAAATCAGAGAGATGTTAAAGAATCTCTCCTCGAAGCGGATTGTGGCGAGACCTTCATCCCCAGGAGTGAACGATAGTACTTTTCGGCGCAGTCTCTCTCGCACCACAAATCCGACACCGAATTTTTGCTCCTTTACATGACAGCTGTAATAGAAGTCGCAAGGGCCTACCGATTCTTTCCCTTGCCCCGTCCATCGCATCTCTTAGATGGCGGTGATGTCAGCCTTTGCTCTGCTGCTGACATCAACCAGCCGGACAGAGTCACTTTCCCAATTAAGGGTCCGAGCGTTCCAGGTGCATGCCCTCAAATCATTGAAAATTGCTTTAGACGCATTTCGTGAGACAAATCAATTTAGTTGTGGCAGCTACCTAAATCTTATAACCATATGAAAATGTTCGTATTTTTTAAATTTCGTTCAACTGTAATTGATTTGGGTGTGCAGTATCCATAAATATTTATGTATATAGCTTTTCCTTGCAGCTGCTTGGACTTTGAAATCGAGGTTAAGGTTTCCAGCAAGATGTTTGTACGTTTAACTGCTAAACACACTGAGAGAATGGTTCACTTGCGTAACAAAGGACGAACAAAGGTCCTACCAGTTCTGTGACATGCGGGAGAGGTCTTATGTTACTTTATCCAATTTGGCGACTTTAAACTCACTTTAACGGTCTTATTAAATAAAGTACATTAATACACAATTCTTTCACATGTTCACAAGCCTCGTGCTATAATGTACTATTTATGCTTCGGGAGGAACAAAAGTAGGCATTCATGAATACTACAAATCATTTGAATTCGTTTGTTTGCGAAAAATTCAAAATATGTTTCCTGGGATAGAGTAGAGTCGATAATGACACAAAAAATCGTTAAAAAAAATGTTGGGTTCTGGGGGCTGCCCCTGGCCCCGGTATACGAATTTGCATTGTGACTAACTCTATTCCTAATGCCGTCGGCAAAACTGCAGACTTTTGAGTATATAATTCTGCAACATATCTCACATTAAATTTGAGCAGAGAAATGCAGAATATTAAAGAATTCTCCTGCTTAATCTCTGTACAATAACATTCGGATTCCCTAGCGTACGCGTTTCATAAATTTATTTCGCAATCCACATATCGTATACGAAATACATTTATCGTATAAGAAATGCGTATCATTTACGAAATACGTTCTCTGGTTATACGTTTTCTGATAATGCGAAAAAAGTCGAATGTAAGTGGGCCTTTAGAATTGTTAACATAATTATTTAGTCATCGGTGTCACCTTATTATATCCAATGTTTCAGCAGGAATATAAACATTCCAAGATTTACACGTAAATGAAAACAACTTTTATGAAGTTGTAAAGGCGATATAAACTAACAAAAAACTTAAAAACATTATTGATACATGCCCCTTGAATAAGGGATTGATGAGTAGTATAAATTAAATTATTATTTAAACTAATTTTAAGTTTATAAGCAAGATTAAAGTGACACATATTTAACACCAAAGGCGTTTAAAAAGATAAATAGCTTGCAATGCGTAGACAACGGTAAGATTAAATATACATATAACAACGTACATATATCACTTGTTAGAAAATAATTATAATGTTGATAGAAACAATTTTCAATTGGATGATAATGATGCCCGTCAATCTGCCAGCATGCAATACGTGCCATTAGAAAAGAAGTCGAATGATGCGGAAGATTTTCTAGAAATGGAACGGATGACTGGCTTTGCTACACTGGGGAAGAAGCAATCCCATCGTTTTGAAAACAGCATTGAGGCTAAAGTGGAAGTAGGCGACACATTGCAGGCACTGGCGCTACGATTTCATTGCTCAGTAAGTCGATGATCCATTATTTGATATTTGAACGCGTTATACGTATAATTTTGAAAATATTGGAACAGGTGGCTGATATAAGACGTCTCAACAAAATTGATAAAGATAACGAAATTTATGCGAGAAAGGTTGTCAAAATCCCTTTAACTCCACATTCGGTTTTATTGGAAACCTTACCCATTGTCCATACAAGTGGAAACAATAGCCCAACTCAAAGGGAATATGATAATTTTGGGCATTCTATAATGAGAAATCCTTTAGAAGACGCAAAAGTTATGTTAAGTGAAAAACTTATTATAGCATCAGTAAATTCCTCTATTAGCAGCAAACAAGTTGCAGATGATATTAATAATGGAAAAAACACAAAATTGGCGAAAAAGGAGGACATTTGTGTAGGAAAAGGTAAGTGTATATATATAAATTAGCTAGATTGATGTAGAAGAGGTTGCGCCGACAGCTAGCTAAAATGATTTCAATAATCGACCTTGATAAATTAGCACTTAAAAAATTTGCAACACTTTCAAAAATCTTTTGCTGACGTATGTATACATATGTCATTTTTGTTGTTGCTGTAACAGTAAAAATCATACCAATAGTTCAATAGTTAATGGTGAAAGTTCCAACTAAGGGTTTTATCCAAAACTTGTCAGAAAGAAGCCCATCTATTAATTTTTATTATATATATATGTATGTATATATGTAAGCGTTCTTAAGTTTTCGCAAAAGTTTAATTTATGTAAGTAAATTATTAAAAAAAGTAGCTTAGAGGATATTATGATTGCAGCGAGACCTATCCGGAAAGAAATTCCGAGTAAAAATCTGAGTTTGCCCCGCCTGGGTTATTGTTATTGAAATACTTTGTATAATGACAACATTCCATATATCGAAAGAAAACTTGATTGAAATTCTAGTTCCATAATTTGTATAAAAAGGTGATTAAAATATGGAGGTTTCAGTAAGTTTTTAAATTTTGATAGAGTATTAAATATACAAATATATTCGTAAGAACGTGCTACTTCAACGTCCAGTCTTGTGTAAATGGACAGAATTTTATTTATGCAGGATCTTAAAAAAAAATTTGATTTAAAAGAAGTAGCATATGTATGTGCATCAGAAAATAAATGAAACCAGCTTTTTGCCATCTCAACCAAAATTATGAGAGATGCCCTAAAACCTTCAATGTGGTTGTTCCTTTTCGGCAACCCAGATATAACCCGGAAGTAGCATTAGTCAACATCAATTAATTCATGCACCATAGCTTCCCGCATGTGTGATAACAATTCGACTAGAAAAAAATGTTTCGTTGTAACTATTTTATCGAAGTTTTTTTGTTTTCTTTAATTTGAGAATTACCAAAATCGGCAAAACCAAATTAGCGCTACCGCAGAACGCTTCACCTCTAGTTGGCTGTATCGTGTTCACGAAACATTTGCCATTGTTCTCTGTCAATAGCTTTTGGCAGTATCGCCACAACATTTTGCATGTAATTCAGATTTACCATATTATAATGAACAACGATATACCAAAACATTTTTTTTATTCATTTTTTTTTTTAATTAATTTTTCGCTGGGTGCCGTAATAGGCAATAGGGTTCTCACAACTTTTCATGTAGGAGAAATTGAAATAAATTTTGCCGAAAACTTGATCGTGCAAACTCGAAGTAAGCAAACTGAAATTACATGAATTTTTGATTATGCACTGTCAGCAAAAAATTAACAATCTGTGGTGTTTCACTTTCTTATGTTCCAAGTTTTCTCAATTCTTGGATTAATAAAGTTAGAAATATTTCTTTATTTCCAATCTGTTTAGTCATTGCATTGCTAAGAAAGTAGTTTGAAGAAATTAATAAAGTAGTCTTAACAAATTCGGAGAAATATACTTGTCTGAAAATGCCGGATTACCTGGGAGATGATCAGCGCAAAGTGAATGCAGAGGAGACGGAAGAAAAGGAAATAAAATCTCTTGATGAAGGTGATATTGAACTTCTGAAGACATACGGCCAAAGCCAATATCATAAGGCCATTAAAACTATTGAGGAAGACATCCAAAAAGCTGTCAAGCAAGTTAATGAACTAACTGGGATTAAAGAGAGTGACACCGGTCTGGCCCCACCAGCACTTTGGGATTTAGCTGCCGATAAACAGATATTGCAACATGAACAACCATTGCAAGTTGCGCGTTGCACAAAAATAATTAATGCTGATTCTGATGATCCGAAATATATCATAAATGTGAAACAATTCGCCAAGTTTGTTGTAGATTTGGCAGATTCAGTAGCTCCAACAGATATTGAGGAGGGCATGCGTGTTGGTGTCGATCGTAACAAGTATCAAATACATATTCCTCTACCGCCAAAAATCGATCCTACTGTCACAATGATGCAGGTAGAAGATAAACCCGATGTTACATACAGCGATGTTGGAGGCTGTAAGGAGCAGATCGAGAAGTTGCGCGAGGTGGTAGAAACGCCACTTTTACATCCCGAAAAGTTTGTTAATCTTGGAATTGAGCCGCCCAAAGGAGTGTTGCTTTTTGGTCCCCCTGGAACTGGTAAAACTTTGTGTGCTAGGGCAGTAGCGAATCGTACGGATGCATGTTTTATTCGTGTAATCGGTTCAGAGCTTGTACAAAAATATGTGGGTGAAGGAGCCCGTATGGTGCGGGAGCTTTTCGAAATGGCGAGGTCTAAAAAAGCTTGCTTAATTTTCTTCGATGAAATTGATGCGATTGGTGGTGCTCGATTTGATGATGGGGCTGGTGGTGATAATGAAGTACAACGTACCATGCTGGAGTTAATTAATCAATTGGATGGTTTTGATCCTCGTGGTAATATCAAAGTGCTTATGGCTACAAACAGACCAGATACTCTTGATCCTGCATTAATGCGTCCAGGACGTTTGGATCGTAAGGTCGAATTCGGTCTTCCTGACTTGGAGGGGCGTACACATATTTTCAAAATTCACGCCCGTTCAATGTCTGTCGAAAGAGATATACGTTTCGAATTACTGGCACGTCTCTGTCCGAACTCGACTGGAGCTGAAATTCGTTCGGTTTGCACTGAGGCGGGAATGTTTGCTATACGTGCTCGCCGTAAAGTTGCTACAGAAAAAGACTTTTTGGAGGCGGTCAATAAAGTAATTAAGAGCTACGCCAAATTTAGCGCTACTCCACGGTACATGACTTATAATTAAACATTTGCATAAATTGATTTCTCTTAGGGATGTAATAATATTGAGACCACGTACATATTTAATAAAATAAAATAAAACGTTACAATTTATCTATGTATGTACATAGAAATATTTATTCATTTATTTGTTCATGTCTAAGATATAAATATGGTATAGACATTTGAATTTAAATACACACGAAGTTAACAGTAGAGTCGGCAATGTGATAGTACGATGTGTGAATAGGTCAGTTTAGTTTGGAGAACTTAGCTTTATGATATTTATTAATGTTTCGAGATAGTCGATTACCAACACACGATACTACTTCTATTATAAAAAATCTATGTATAGTGATGAGTGATAAAATAAAGCCTTACATTCACTGATGATATTATTCCACTTAATTTTTTTTTAAGAATCTAACATGTATGAACTAATTGTAGTTCAGTAATCACATCAAATGAGTATTTTTTAATCGTTTGTTTACGTTTACTTTGGTTAGAAACGGTACCTTTCGAGCAGTTTTAGCCTTCAATCTCTCTTTGATTAACAGTTTTCGAATGGTTGAAGTATCCACATCCAAATAAAACTTTTTTTTGAGCGCGGAAGAGGTCACAAACGGATCTTTTTCAACGTGACGCAGGATACACCTTCGCAAACCCTCGTTGATTTTAGGCTTTTTCCCTCTGTTTTCTGGGGTTTCTGTGTAATTTATAGCGTTTCCAACCATTTTTTTGCCTTGCTTTCTTAAATTTTTTAATAAATTTTCTGCATTCAGGGCTGAAGTGTTTGGCTCTACCTAAATAGAATTAAACACTCAAATTCATTAAACTAGAAACCTTTACTCACGTTTGCCTTAAAATTATATTGCATAAATATGTTTTGATGTCACTAAAAGTTTAACTTTACCGGTTGGCTCTGTTGGTCAAAATCCTGTAGGCTTTTACGCAAGGCGAATGTGTTGGTAGATAAACCTGATTAGTCGTTGTTGTCGATCTCATCTAGGGGGAGGTCCAGTTGGCTTAAATGCCATGTAAAAAGGTGTTTGGTGTCATGCGGGCTGTTTGCACATTCCGGACATGTGTTGGGTATGTCAGGGTTGATTCTGGTTAAAAAGAATTTTAACCTGCTACAATATCCAGATCGTAATTGTGCCCGGATAACACGGGTCTCACGAAGTAATTGAAGCTTTCCTTCGCGATGGGTGGTGTTGCTCCCCTAAGGAGGTCATTTCTAGGTAAGAAGTCTGAAGGTGGTAACTGACTCAGTATGGATGCCCCATAGACCCTACTTATACGCCGTTGTTGTTGTAGCACCATATTATATTCTGAAGTGACAGTCCTTGACCAGACATAAATCCGGTAAGTTCCGGTATCGAAGACCCGTCTCCTGTCGGGCGAATGGTTATACGCTATCGGTTTTCTGGATCACATCCTTTAGCTCATAAAGGTGCATTCTAACGTGTCGGGAGGTGGCTCTCGAGCAGAAGTTTATGCTCCTTTATTGGGAGCATATTTGTTGGTGTTGTTGTTGTAGTTGCATAAAAACTGATGAAGTGACAGTCCTTGGCCGCACATAAATCCTGGTCGATCCAGTTTCGTAGACCCGACTGTCGTGGGGTTGTGTGCGCGGAGTAGAAGACCAGGCTATCAAAGGTGACCCCTTTAATCCTAGGGTGGTTGACCGTCAGTATCAGGGTATCATATATTTACTTTTAACAATTTTTCATTTAAAATATAGTTCGATCAACGAAGTATAGTATTAACAGACATTAAGCGGATAGTTGTGTAAATCAAGCTCTATATTCAAACGGTACATATCGGAATATTTTACTAAAATCGTGCATATTTATTATAGTAACTATTTAAGAATATGGTAACTACAGGAATTGAGCCTTATACGGCATCAAGATGTCGAACATGGTTATTGTCTTCACCTTCTATTCTATGAAACTTGAAACTTTCCTTTGAAGTTAGCAATTTTCTCTTAAAATAAAAAGTGTAATTCTAAGAAAATATTAAAGAAATTTTTTTTAGAGTTATGTTGTTGCAAAATAATTAATATCTAAATCCCGGATTTATTTATTTATGTCTAACAACGAGTATGTGGTAGTAATAACAGACATTAGGCAAATAGTTAATTAAATATAACACATTAGTCTTAACACTAAAATGTCTACTTAAAAATTATTTGAAAAATTCAATAAATTAAAAATAAATTCGAATAACAAGAGTGGCAAAATATTATTGACTAGTTAGTTGCACTAGAAATAGTAAAATCAACATCCAAAAAGTTTGAAAAATAATTGTAATCCGATAAGGTTCTGTTTATTGGCGCATACGCACCATAAACCGTTCTTTATGGCATTTCTTGTTGTTAAGTAATAGCCGATTCTCAACACACCAAATATGAATATTGTCAAGCTGCGATTGAATCACGACCGAGCCATTTGTGCATCTTATTTCAGAATACATTTTCAAATCATCAGCAAACAAAAGAAACCTAGCATTTGAAACACAGAAACTGATGTCAATAATAAAGAGTTACATAGAAAAATAATAGGCCCAAACTACTACTCTGCGGAACCCTTTAAGAGCAATAAATGGCTTAGACAAAACACCATCAATAACCACCCCACTAGTTCTCAAGCATAGGTAGGACCTGATCCACTCCAAGAAACGCGAATGGATTCCCTTACATTCTAATTTGGTCAATAAAATATTATGGGAGATCTTATCGAAGGCCTTAGAAAAATTAGTGTAAATCACATAAAGTTGAAAGCCGTTACAATTGTGGACACTTTGTTAATCGATCTATAGTTTTCAACGTCGCATTTGTTGCCAGTTTTTTAAATTGGCGTGATTGGCTTCCAATCATCAATGAACAGACCTTCAGATAGAGATTTGTTGAAGATTAATAGAAAGGCTTCACTAGGGAACTACAGTTTTAAAACAAGATGGCAGAGAAACAATCTGCGTCCATCTGAGACGCGCTTTTTATATTCTTGATATCATCAATATTATCATCAGACGACGTGCTATTATTGAAGTTTTTCGAATATTTGAGAGTTCGTCAACTGGCAGGTCATTATCAGATACGAAGTTAGACGAAAAGAAACTTGCAAAGAGATTAGCCGCCTCGGTTACAAAAACAGCATTTTCTCCTTTATAAAAAACAGTCGTCGGTAGACTTGAGCCAGTTTTTCTGGATTTGATGTACCACCAAAAATACTTGGGACCATGAACTATGAATATAGTTTTTGTAACATGTCTTACTCAATTTGCAGAACTCTTTTTTTGTAAAAACGATATTTACTATGAAATCATTGCTTTTTAGTTTTGAATTTTTTATAAAACTTATTTTTAAAATTTTTTAGATGATTCAAATCCTGAGAGAACCAAGAAAGTTTATATATTTTTGTTTTAAAAGTTGACGCATAGGTTCTAATTGATTAGATAAATAGATTTTGAATACGTTAAAACAACCTTCAACTTTGATATCCTGAAACAAGATTGTATATTTTATAATGAAAGTCCTCCCTTTCAATAGAAAATAACAGTATTTTTTTTTTCAAGCAATTCATTCAAGTGCTAACCACTCAACAGCGCTCCTGGACGACATACTCAATGATGATTTTGCTGAGACACATTTGCGCCCTATACGTGGTCCATCATTAAGTGCTATTCACTGGTCTGGCTCCGATGGTGATATGACATGGATGTGCTTGTTTGTTGTAATTTTGGCATTGTGCTTCGCAATACCTTTGATAGTTGTGATTTTTTGGACACATCCTCACACTAGCAACAGCAGCCACAACAATAACACAGCGACAGCGAACTGAAACAATTGATTGGACGTGAATTATAAATCGCTATATTAATATTATTTAAATTTTGTATACAAACTGTGTAATATATGTATATGTAGGTCCGTTTAAGCACATATTTGAAGAACTAAAAACTAAAACAGGTAAATCATTGTACTATATATTGTGATCTCTTGCACACATTTACAGAAAAAGGTCATAGTGCAAATCGTATAATAATAATCGAAACAGTAACCAAAAATTAAACGCAAAACTAAGTAACAATAAAAATATGACTTGTAAGTTTCCGGAAGTGCCTTCTCCTTTTTACATAAAAACTCAAGTTTTAATAATAATAGTTTGGGCATCATTTGTAATGTGTAATTCTCTCCGATAAATATACTTATGTATGACATATTGTATGTATGCACGTACAAATATAAGTTTATGTATTATCATCAGTACATACTCTCATTTGCATATGTATGAATCTTGACTATCATGACTAAATATGCGTACATACATACATATATTATAAAATATTAAGATTTTAGATAAAATAGAACGTGTAAATATCTTTCAAAACTGTTTGCGAAACATGATTAGAAATAAATAGCGATATGGTATAAAGCAAAATTTATAAAAAAATAAAAATGTTTTTAAAATGTGCTTTTATTCTTTCAATCACACATGTATATTGGGTACATACATATACATATATAATACTTATATATTGGCAGTAACCTATCTGCGCGATGTGTAAAAATTCAGCAATCAAAGGGAGATAGTATATATAAATTCAGTTTTAACTGAGTAAAAATTTACTCATTGATTATTCAACTAAAGAGACAAAAAACGATAGTGGTCAGGTGACGCTTAATTCTATATTAAGAAAAAGAGTACATATGTATTTTGTTATTGCTTTCGGTACAGGGAATGTCAAAACCAACCAACAAACAAATGGCTATGACATTTGCTGTACCACGGTGATAGCAAAAACAAATCAATCAGCTGCTTACTAAAGCCATTTTACTAAATTTACCTTGGTTATATCTGTAAGAAACGCTATGGACAAATATAAATCATTTCACGACTTGGCTTCTGCGAGGGTGTCAAAAAAGGGCAAAATTTGCGTCACGTGATATATGGACGGCCCCTTATTGGTTGCGAAACAATATTAATTTTGTGAATTTTTTTCTAATGTCGCTAATTTTCGCTATCAAAAAACAAACGATTATCGAAATCGAAAACGATTTGTGAATTGGATATGGTAAATTACCCTGCAAGACACGACTAACCGAAACTGCAATTCTCGCAGTTTTTTTCGGGTATTTATACCGGCATATCACTGTTAGTGCTACAATGAGTAAGCGAGATCTGGATATACATATATATATTTTGCATAAGCTAGAAAGAGCTGGAATGTAAGAGTTTCAATTAGAATTGTCAACTCTCCTTTAGAAAATTTATAGAAATTTTACCAGAAATCGCATATAGAGCTACCATGCGTATTGAACGTTATTTAATTGAGAGTGTTCTTGCTGGGTACTTGATTTTCAGCATCATGAATTTTGATTTTTACTCGAAGGCATGTTGGAATTATATACAGTTGACGTCAGTAAACCGCATAGCTATACATTTTGACATTGCTCGCTGGCTTATTTTCCGTGTCGCCCACTCTACTTCCCTCATGTGCAAAATTTAGAAATATTATTTTCAAATATTTCGTTCTAAATATCACAGTAGGTCTTAAAATAGTCAGTGATGTGTATTTTTGTTTTTTCTATTTGTGTAAAACTTTATGGAATTTAAGTCAAAATACAATAAAGATTTAAATTTTTTTTCTAATGTTCACTAATAAAACACAGGTAAGGTTTTTTTTTAAAGAGTTCTAATATAAATTCTCTTATATTTATAGAATTTCCCTTAGCGATATCATCAATTGACCGATATATGCTAATTCGTGTTGAATCGTAAAAATAAATGGGAAGGAATTATTCGATGCTGAAGACTTTCAAGCGACCATGTTGAATGCATCCAAGTCTTCCGATCTACCTGAAAAAATCAAAAAAATCGTTTTTCAAGTGTAGAATGCATTTTATAATTAAGAACATTAATAAGAAATTATGATATTTTATTTGTTTTATTTTATACTTCCTACGTTTTTACTTTTTTAAATAATATCACTGGTTTCATTCCTCAATGCCTCCAAATTCCTTCACAAAATCATCACTTACAGACTACTATTTTCTTCACTGAGCGAAATGTTTACATATCTACCGACATAAGGCCAAAACATGTGCTAATTCGATCCGTATATATTAGGTTTTTTCGGTAAAACTCGGATTGGAATTTCGATTTACATATACATACATACCTATGTATGTAAATATGTATTCTCCGTATATGTATAAATTAAACATAAACATGTAAACAAATTAAGTTTTTTTTTCAATTTCGATTTATGCATAAAAATATACATACCCAAATATAATCCAAAACATTTACATAAATTGAAATAGACATTTTTTTTTATTTATTTGTTATAGTACTAAACATAAAAATTTTAAGACCTACAAATAACAAAAAAATTATATGCAAAGGATAAGCACACCTTAAATGCATTCTAAAAATTAGTAAAATTACTAAAACTAACATAATTGCAAAAAACACAGACAACAACCACAGTAGCAAGTTTAAATAGCGGCAGATCAGTTGCCCTTGTTTGTAGTTGGTTTGTTTAAGGAAGATGGAATAAACAGTTCACACGGCTGTCGTAGCACAGCGTGTTGGCTCTACAACTCCGAGCTCCTGGGTTCAAAGCCCTGGGAGAAGTGGTTATGAAAAATAATTTTAATTAATTTAATAAAAAGAAGTCTGATGGGAAAATGTGGTGATTTCCGAAATAGTATTATAACTTCTACCATTTTAAAAACTGTTGTTATTTTTCCAATAAACTGGCCTCGAGCTCAATAAATTTGTAAATTAATAAATTTAAATAATTTTTTAAACGAGGACTTATTTTCGGCCCTTTTTACTACTTTTAAAATACATACCACTGTTAGGACAGTCTGTCATTTGGTGAATTCGAACTGACATCACCTGTATATAATTTCACCATGCTCGAAGGAATGTTCAAATTCGCTTTACGGAACAGTGTTGCTAAGTTGGGTTCTAGATTTTTCCGAAGAATTTTCTGGCACTTTTTCAAGGATTTTGTAGAATTGAATGATGTTGACGTTACACTTACACTACTAATACTTTTCAATCATCTTAAAATTTTTGTGAAGTTGTAACCATAGTGTAACACCGAAATTCGTATTTTTAGAATTTGAAATGCGTATTTTAGACTCTGTTTACTTCTTGACGTTCAATTATTATTAGTTTTGACAAAAAACAGTGTTAGGAACAGAATGATGTTAACGGCACTCATAATAACGGATTATAATCCGATATACGACACTCACTAGAAATGCAGGAGCTGGAATACCTCGAAAAATAGTACGTATTTACCTCAAAACTTAGGAATGCTAATATTTGGTAAACTACGATTATTTTTGTGTACATGAGACAGTACAACAAAATAAAGCACAATAACAATTTAATGCTACCTCAAAGTCTAATATTAAGTATTTGAAATTCTTAAATATTTTGGCAAAAACCAAATTTATTTCAACATAATACTGTATAAATAATAATTATCTTTGACTTTTAAGGATTTTTTTTGCCGATGATGTTGCAAATTTTCTTCCCTATAAAAAAATATTTTATTTATTTATTCCATAATCTTAATACTAAGAATATTAATTGAAAACATGTCACCTTATCAGCGTGATATAGTGTATTCATTAAATATTATGTACAACTGACAAAAGCACGTTTGCGCAATCGAAACATCAGTATCGCTAATGTTTACCTGTAAATCTGGTCCTCTCCAATATCATATTTATGTACGTATAATCTCAAATATTTTTTCTTTAATGTACATCGCGGTATGTGACTGGAAAAGCTTAACGTTTTTATTACAATTTCAGCTTTATCGATCCATGAATCGATAATTTGTAAATTTACAACTAAAACTGATCGTTCCATTCGAATGGCGACATCAATTTTCAATGTAATAAATAAAGTAATATTTGACATCTTCGTGCGAAATCTTAATTTTTTTTTCTTGGTTATTTTTACTGCTTTTTGAAAACTTTCATTATGTTCGTTATAGCTCACCTGATAAATGGGTACCGCACACGTTGCGCACAGACTCATTTTTTACAGCATCAAACTTGTAGAAACGTCTAATCACGTAATCACAATTTGTACCCATTATAATAGTTATTAATGAATTAAAAACTAAAAGCTAACAATGAAAACAAGCACTACAGAAAAAACATTAAACCAGTAACATAAAAGCAAATGTAAAAACTCTTTTCTGTTACCAAATAACACTTATTTTCTCTCTTCCACATTTTTAATGTGATGTTAGTATGTATGTAAATAAAAAGTAAGGGGAGTTTTTTAAGAGGTTCCATATTCCGATAACGATTAAGGGATCTTAAATTCGTGAGATCTGGCAGCACTATTATCAACTGTCAGTTTGAAATTTTATCATGAGTAGGCGAAAGGATTTACCGTTGTTAATTGTGCGAAAATCGGCCGTTGTTTTAACGCAGTGTTCTTTTTATTGACAAAGCTCGATTTGGCTTCCAGGATATGAAGAGAATTCCCGAC
Source organism: Philophylla caesio (assembly GCA_963971545.1). Lineage (NCBI taxonomy): Eukaryota > Metazoa > Arthropoda > Insecta > Diptera > Tephritidae > Philophylla > Philophylla caesio. The sequence continues at coordinate 92,213,095 of OZ020606.1, read as the reverse complement.
ATATTCTCGATACATCATAAGATTCAAAATAAATCTCTCTGGAATCGTTGGTTCTTGCTGAGAAAGGCCAGCATTTATTTCGAGGATGGCAGTTCGCAACCGGTCCTAGTCTTGTTTTTAGTTTTATGTAAAGTGTAATGTTGCTTCGAACATACATATGTATATACATACATATATACCTAGAACTCTCGATGTAACAAACAAGTTTAGGAATTTTTTACGAAAACTACTAGATTTTATTAGGTTAATTGAATTGAATTGAATATTTATTTATTTATTTTTAAGGCTATAGTAATAAGAATCCGTGCAATTTTTAAATTATAAATTTAAATCTACAGATCCGAAGATCGATTCATCCCACTATGCTGCCTAACTTACACAAAACCATTAACACACTTTTTGATTAATGCTTTTTGTCGCCTTTAAAAAGGTTTCATTCGGTGGATTGTTGTTGAAGCAGCATAAAACATGCTGAAGTGATAGTCCTTGGCCGGACATAAATCCGGGCCATTCCGGTATCGTAGACCCGACTGTGGTGGGAACGTAATCGGCTTTGGTGCATAAGTACATACATATGTACGAGGCGGGTCAATAAGTCCGTGACTTTTTGGATTTTCCTGCCTCTTAACTGAAATGGCAGCACTGCTACTATCAACAGGCATCTGTCAGTTGACTCTTGTCAAAATTTGAACAAGCTGCGGCACAAGCTAAGCTTGATAAATACAATGGGGACGCTTCACCATCAATTTCAATAGTAAAAAAGTGATTTAATTAATTTCGTTGTGGCCGTACTAGCACGGAATTGGGTGCCGCATTTGTTGCACAAACGCAAACGCTCACCTGTGTAGTTTCCATGGCAAAAATCCATGAATTGGGATACGAATTACTCCCTCATCCGCCCTATTCTCCGAATTTAGCCCCCAGTGACTTATTTCCAAAACTGAAGAAATGGCTCGGCGGAAAGAGATTTGACTCCAACGATGAAATCATCTCAAAAACAAATGCCTATTTTGATGCCCTCGACAAATCTTATTTTTTTGAAGGGTTAAAAAAATCGGAGAAAGGTTAGACAAAGTGTATAGAACTCAAAGGAGACTATGTTACAAAATAAAATATTTGTTTATCCAAAAACTTGTGTTTCATTCAAAAAGTCACGGGCTTATTGACTCGCTCTCGTATATCAGTCCAAGATCCAAGCCGCCAGCCCTAAGTTATTTTAAAGGTAACAAAATGTTGGGAATAATTACTGTTATATGTGTATCGGTTTGCTTGGGTAGACGGTGTTCTCTTTAGGTAGCAGTTAGGAAAGACCCGTAAAATCAATATACTCGTATGTCTACGTCTATGCTGAAATCCGATAGTAACTCTCAACCGTGTTTTCAACCAAAAATAAATTAAAATATTATTGCAGGTGAATAATGAGATTTAAAACCAACGTTTATTTAAATATATATGTACATACTTATGTACATGATTTTCGATTTTGTGTAGCACAGGCTGTCGTTTGAATTTTGGGACTCACCGGCATACCGTGCAATAGCACGCTAAGTACGAGTATGTCTAAAAAAAAATTAAACTACATACATACATATGTTTTATTTCAATAAATCTATTGAATATACAAATACGTACACACACATACATATTTGCATTTTTGCCTCGAATTCAACAAATGTACATATATGGCATTGATTTTCATGTGAGTAACTTTGAATTCCTTTTTTATAATGTAAATGTCCAAATGCCTACCACAGATCGCTTTATATTTAAGTAACTTATACAACAATGTATGTTATAAAAACTCGAATTATTAAAAACAAATTTGAACAATATATTTAAGTAATTCACAAAACTAGATTAATTAAAATGTGAATATCAATTTATGATTATAAGTACAATAAATATTAACGAAAACTAAAAAGTAAAAAAATTATTAATTAATAATAATTCAAAATGTAAGATATAGTCAAGAGGGCAGAGTATCTACAAATAAAAATGTAATAAAAATATTCCTACTCTGGTTAATAAACGTGTGTTAACTTTTTACTTAGCAGATTATACATTTTTATTGGTTTTATTGCTGTAATAGGCATATAATGTAGGCATCAAATAACGTCATAAGTCTCAAGAATGCTCTTGTGATACTAGACTAAAATATGGTCTAGTGTAACCAGTACATCGGATAGTGCTCTTGATACACTTAAAAAATTGGTCGAGTGTAACTAGTCCACGTAATCATTCAAGCAAAGTAGATAAGTAGATATTTCTATGTTATGCAACGGCAGACCAGACGTGGCCAGATCCTATGACATCGTAATGTAAATGTAACCACTTTTTTTCAGATATTTGAACCATTTTGGTTACCAGTCTTGGTTACAGCGTAGCGTAGTCCTGTACCAGGAGTTGGTATGGTCCCACTTTTTGCAGGGCAATCAGCACTTGACTACTCGTGACAGCTTAAATACATATGTATGTTATGTATGTCAGTAGACACATGTGTACAAACATCTAAAACCAAAAATCACAAATACTCGAAAAATATGTTAGCGATTACTACTAAATGAATGAGACTTGACGAAATTTTAAATAAAACTTTAATGGCGTGGTCTTTATGTGTATCTAGCTATACGAGGTGTGTTCAAAAAGTAAAGTGACTTTTCAAATTTGTAGTTGTGTTGTTACACATGTTCCGAACATATGATCACCGTTTCAAGTACAGTCTCAAAATAAAGACTCTAAATAGTGATCTGGTGATGAGCAGGTCACAAAGAATTGAAATTAAAATAAAACAAAATGCTATAATCTTTAGCTCGAAGTCTCCAATTTTGAGAATTCAGATTAGTTATGCCAAGTTACTAAATTCGGACATTAGTTTGTATTTGAAGATTAAAAGATTATACGGCGATTTTCTATTATAAAAAGGGAGCAAACATTTTGTATCAAAATTTGTGTGAAAAATGAAATTAGGTGCTCTCAAACATTTGAAATTTTAACTGTGGTGTACAGTTAATCTGCTCCAAGTAATTGATGAATAAATAAATATTTTTTCGCTGTATTTTGGAACGAATTTCGTTCTGAGAACGAAAAATTACACTGAAGATGGCACAACGCCGAAACCGGTTTGTCTCCAAACCAAACTTGACAAGGGATGACGGAAATTCGTTCCAAAATACAGCGTATAATTACCCTGTCGGAAACCACAACAACCAAAAAGAATAAAATATTTTTTCATACAAATTTAAATTCACCTAACTTTTTGAACCCACCTCATACATACATACATACATATGTATATGTATGTACCATATGTTTGTGTAGAAGTAAAACCATTGTAACATACATACGTACATATAAACAAACACACATATTTTTTTTCAAGTATATATTTCCATATATCATGTAAATATAGGTAAATATTTTGATGTGATTATGCATGTACATACATATATTACTGATGTATTTACGTATACATATGTATGTATGTATGTAACTATATATTACATAAATTTGCTTATCATCTCTATTGTAAGTATACTTCGTATGTTCTTCCAGAAATAAACCATGTGTCCAACTGGGAAAGCTATTAGCGCCTATGAAATAGTTTCCAATCGCAACCGCTGAACATTTAAAATTTGACTGATCCTTCCGCTGTATTTACTAATATTTACTTAAACTTTAAGTTCTCAAAGAAAGCAATATTACTTTTTAGCATGCTAACACGTCTTAGTGCATTTGTGGTGCTCTTATGGCCTTCGGCGTTGGGGGTGAGGTTTGACAGCGGAATTGCCGTGGGTGATGGCGGTATTTTTGGGAGAGCATCAGAAGATTGAGTAATTAACGGGTCCTTCGTTGATGGATCTCTATAAAAAGCAAAACATGCGCTTTGTTTCATTTCATATTATTTGTTTCAAAACAATTTAAAAAAATATGTATGTATGTACAGTTCTACACTTACGTCTCCAACGACGAAAGATCTGATGCAATCGTGGCATCCTCTGCTATTTCCGCGATGGATAGACTAGCTTCAGTTTGCTTCATTGCCTCTTGTTTGGTACGGGGTTTGGTCGACATTGAGTGCAAGTTTTCGACCTGTTTTAAAACACAAAGTTTATTTGAAATGCGTGCATAATTAATATTTTGGACTGAGTGTAATGGTTTTGCAAAGATTTCCCCCTCAGTATTTTGATTTGAGAAAAAAAGTCGACTTAGGCATTTATTTAGGACGCTTGCGAATGCCAAACGCAGAACAGAGCCAAAACCATGCTTAATCAAAATTAGAGTCAAGTACTTTATTGTCAACAACTTTTATAAACGTTCAATTTTCATTTGAAAAATTTGAAATCAACTAAATTGTTCAGCCGATTTTGGCTAAAGGGAATACGTTCTTCTATTTTACTCTGTTTTAATATGGATTTAATCTTCGAACTTTGGGAAAATGTGTTATTTTTTCAGCGACTAAAATTTGTAGTGTACGATTGTTTTCATTTCTGACATTAAGTCATCTCTTAACCTTTAAACGCCCTACTTAATTCCACTGATTAGATTTTAACTCAGATAATTTCCGGGGTCATTGATTAGAAAATTTTCAGTTATATTGAAAATTCAAAATGGCAAATCCAATAACGGACGAAAAAATTGCCATAAAGTCATAAGTAAAAATATTCATAACTTTTTCAAAATTTATCGTAAGGTAAATGAGCTTTGAAGCCAATAATGCTTGCCATCCGATTACAATCTACAAGAACCAGCTTCAGCTGTTCTTGACGGAACTGTCACTAATGTGTGCGGAGACGGAAAGCTGAAAACGCTCGCAAGTTCAAATAAATTCTTGTTTGAGATTTTCAAAAAGCAAATAAATATTCGTTTGGTAGCTTCATTAGTATAATAATTCAGGAAAATACTAATGCAAAGTTTTTTCGTTTTACGGGCCAGAATTAAATAATTTTTCAGTAAAACTTGGAAGCAGAAGCTAATTGTTAGTGTTTTTTTTTTAATATATTTTGGTTTGAGAGACAATTGTGCATTACCCTCATGCAAGTTGATACTGGATATTTTTCACGGGGGATCAATGCAAACAGACTAATTCTATTTTTTAATCGCTTTTTTCAAAGTCCGCTTGTGTGAATACATTTTAGTGCATTTGCAAGGCCTAGCTATTACCGTTACTTTAAAATTTCGGATTTGGCAGCTGAGTGACGTCAGATAAGATTATAAACACACTGGACTCATATGGATGAGGGCATTAAAATTAGAGTTGCAATTTTTCTTATTTTTCCCTTTATATTATTGTGCTTGGGGCTTAGTTGTTGCTTAGTGTTGTGCTATACTCCAGTTATTCGATTCATGGTTTCTTACTGTCCCTTCTTGCGACTCTGCGGAAATAGGAAGACGCAATCTTGTTCTCTTATAATTTTGGCGGCTTGCGGACGCACAACGACGTTCGAGCTGCATTTTTCTATGTACCGGTGTTGAATTGCTGTCATGCAGGGGCGTTTTCACATTTTCATCAGCTTGCCGAATTTTTGTTTAAAGTTTAATTAAGAAAATATTATAAATCCATGAAAGTATGTGACTTCTTATTGCGACATATTTAAGGTCAAGTGAAAGCTGGCTCTAAATAACATAAGTTAGAACCTACTTTAGATAAAAGTGTACTTTATCTCTGTCATAGTCGAGTTAAAGCCGGCCTTTTCGAGAAAAAACTGTCACAAAAGCCGCTACTAAATGTGCAAAACTAAAGGAAATTTAAATTTAAAGGTTTTCATTGAAATTTTAAATTGTCTCTAGAAATAGCTTAACGCAAACTGATTATTATGTACTTAAAAATAAAGTAAAATGTATCTTTTTTGTGTGACGCTACCTTAACTGTGCCATAACCCAGGACTTAACAATCTTTGCCGAAAAATATGTAATGTAGTAACGTCACGAGCACTGTGGCCCTGTGAGCGTTATCACACGTGAGTGTTTTGAGTCCAATAATTTTTTATGCGTGTGTGAGGGTGATAATATTTAAATTTGTTTTAAGTTATTTAAAATTCCCTTACGTGCGCATCTCTAGTATATATGTTACGTTCGATAACTTACCCCCTTTTTCCAGCGAGTTTCTACACGCGAGCACTTGTTCGAGCTGAGAAGAAACGCTTGAGCCAAGGCTTTTACGGATGGCATAACTTGTGCCAACTCTTCCTCGACTGCCACCCTTTCGCCGGGTGGGGAAGCTGACAGCTGAAATTGATGTCATATTAAATAAAAAAAAAGCTTAGGAATAAAGCCAGAACTCCATACCAGGAATTTGTGGCTTTTCAGGCTTTCAGTGCTTATTCAGCATTATTGGTCATAAAGTTCGAAACAGCTGTTTGTCACCAGAGTTTAGAACTCCAGGGAAAAATTTTAAATTTCGCTACTGCCAGGCGTTCTGTGCCATTCGAACTTTAGTTGTGGAGGCGTGTTCAAACACTTGCGCTTATTTAACTTTTGTGGCGTACGCCGCATAACCTGAAAAGACTGGTGTGAAGTTCCAGCTGAACGTTGCCTTCACCAAAAGATGGCGAACATATGTATGTATGTTCATATGTTTATTCGACTTACCGCATCCTCGCATTCATCAACTGTTAATACTTCGCTCGGATCAATTAATCTTCGTTTTGGTTGCAAAAATTTGAATGCCATTGGCGTGGAGCCTCGCGTCGGTGTTATTGGTGCATAAACCATATCTGTGGAGGTGCTGTTGGTGCTATTCGCTTCTAAATGTAACTCTTTTGGATGCTGCCTCTTACATTCAGTAGTCTTTGGAGACTGAGGAGGTAAATCATCTACTGAAGTGGATGTTATAATAGTAGAACTCTCGGTTGTTAACGCAGGTGTGGCCGGTGCCGGTGCCGATGCCATATTCAAATTACGAACGGTGATGGTTTGCTGTTTCTTAAAATCATAAATGCGCACTGTATCGGAGTCATCACTGGTGTTCGTATTTACCGACTGCATGGACTGATTTGAAATGCTTTCAATAGATGATGTTTCTTCCATGACTTGCGCGGGAAGCGCTTGATACACCGTGGTATGGGCGTCGATCGGCCTTGCAATCGCATGTGCTTCGTTTTTATCACTCACATTCTTTATTTATATTTCATGTATTACACGTGGGTTACACATACATATATAGTTTTGACCAAATGTTTAGACAATATAATATTTGGTGGCATTTTGTGTTGAATTTATTTTTGTTCATTTCATATTTGCACAATTTTATATGAAAAGAGATTGTATAAAAAAAAACACAAACATAAATAAGCCCGAAAATCGAACACAGTTGTGATATTAGATAATAGAGGTTTAAAGGGGAATTTTGGGCGTATTACGTACTTGTAGCTAAAATAATGGCAATGTAGCGCAAAGCTAAGTTGTAATGGTTTATTTATCTAATTAAATTTTCAAAATTTGTTCATCAAAAACCAGTTCATTCTCTTACAAAAAGCATATAGTAAACTCAGTTCGGAGCGTTGCGGTTATTGGAATATTGAATAGGAATGCGCAGTAAAAAATTAAAAAAATTAGCTCTGTGCAAGGCACATTAAACAGGTAGCAGCATTAAAGAAAATGCAACCCTGGGGTATATTTTGTGATTTGTGGTGGTCCCTCACCCTTCAAAATAGATACTTATATCAAATTTGAAGAGTTTCATAATTCTAAATGTAAACAAAATGTACGCGTTTCTACATTTTTCATCACGTACATGTGTACATATGTATGTTTCCAAATCACGTTAACGCAAAATTTGCATAAATTGGAAGTTATAGTTATACAAAATGTAAACAAAGAATGTTTTGTAAACAAAGCTTTTTTTTTATTTTTGAAAACAAATAGTTTTGCAAACAAGGTTGGTCTTGTTATGGACCACATAAATATAAGAAAAAACTCCAATCAGCTGCTAACATTATACTACCTGTTTATTGTACCATGGCTCTGTGTATTTTGTTTTAGTTTCAAATATATTTTATCGACTACAAAATTTTAAAATTTAAATTTAAATTTAAAAAATTAAAAAAGTTAAAAAAAGTTTGTCGCGGCTACCTATTTGATGTGCCTTGATTGCAATGCAGCGTTTAAAAAATAAAAATTTCTTAAGTTACTCAAGTTTAAAATAAACAGGTCTGTCCGAGGGTTCGCGAAAATGTATCTGTGTGAAGAAATCATTTCTTTTTTAGCTTATAAAAGCAAAAACAAAATATACAGAGCCATTTTTTTATTTTTTTTATTTGTATACTACTGAAATCTATTACCACAAATTTATTGATTTAATTTTTAAATTTTCTATAGAGTTTTTCAGTTAAGTTTATAAGTTATTTGTTCAAAAATAGACTGCACTTGAAAGAAAAACTAATTAATAGAATACACGGTTTTACTGCAATTGTTTTAGCTTCAAGTATATGTATATATGTATGTAGTATGTGTCTTTAAATGTGTGTACATACATATGTATCCTAATATAGTATATGTAGTACATAGACAAACTTCGTGAAATATGAACGTATGCATGTCCAGGAGTTTTTATACATAAATACATATGGATCTAATAAACACTTAATCGAGCATATATGTACATACGTAACTATTTAAATCTGTACTAATGTACGAAAGAGTATAAATGTATGTATGTATATATGTTAGTGTATAAGTTCACAGTGTCGGATATACGTTTAAAAATCTTAATCAAAAACTTCAATTTTACGTAGAAGGTAAACGTTTAAATTTTAGTGCAATAATGCCCAAATTTCAAGTGGCTACATACTCGTATTATAAATTATTTTTTAAATTTTTTTTGTTAAAATTTTTCCATGGGTTATTTAAAACGAAATTAGCAACACCCTCGACAAAAACTTCTCAAAATATATCTAAACATTTAGCAAATATAAATATTTCTTAAAGTTGGGATTCAAATTTTTTCAGATGTTATACTATATTTTATACTAAATATGTACATATATGGCTTCTGTTACGGATTGAATATTTTTTAAAAAAATTTACTTGAAAGAAATAAACATAAGTGAGAAATATTATAGGCTTAAATTTTTGTACATGTACATAACTGAATATACATACATATGTATATTCAAACTTAACTGTCATTGCCGGGTGGTCCAGAATTTAGTAAAAATGAGGTGAGCATTGGGGAAAATTGGAAATTGAATATCGGGAAAATTTTGTAGTTGTTACAAGACCCTCAAATTAAAATTCAAATTAAAAGCTTTTCATTATACCACAGTTTTATTAATGTGCTTTAAGTAAAAAGAAATTATTTTGAAGATAGAAAGAGAAAGCCTGCATTTATCCTGAGTTTAGGCCGCTGTGGTCGAGTTGGTAGCAGTGCGTGCTATAACTTGATATGCCGGTGAGTTCGAGGTTCGAATCACAGTCAGGGCAAACAAAATCTTAATGATAGAAAAAGTTTTTTCTAATAGCGGTCACCACTCGGCAGGCAATGGCAAACCTCCGAGGGTATTTCTGCCATGAAAAAGCTTCTCATTAAATACATCTGCCGTTCGGAGTCGGCACAAAACTGTAGGTCACCCCATTTGTGGTAGATTATAAAGACGCACCCCACAAATGGTAGGAGAAGCTCGGCCAAACATTGTTAGCGCCAAATTATTATTATTATTATTTGTATTTCTTTATACATACTCGTATATATTTAACATAAATTAAAATTTCATATATAAAACTGCTGATGATAAAAACGACTTGTAAAATATCACGATTGGATATGTATATATACATACTAGGGTGGGTTACATTTTTGGTCGATGTTTGGTACCCCCTAGTTGTGTTTTATAAATCATTTTAAGCAACTTTTCCAATGGAAGTATGGTTTTATTTTGAATTCCGAGCCCCCCAATTTTTAAAAATAGGTATTTTTTTTTTCCTTTTCTTAGATCGTCCTCTATCTATTCGCTAAATGAACAAAGCCTATTTTTCTCATTTCAAATTTATTATTCTATACAATTCCAACCTTAAAGATAAAAACTTATATAAAATATAAATGAAAAAAATTCCATTGAATATTGTAAGAAGCGAGAAGGACTTATTCTTGAATGTCTTTCTTGCTGTCAAGTTTAGGAAATTTTTTACGGCTTTCTAATGTCACTGCCATCACTTCTTCTCGTTTCTGTTCTAAAACTCGTTTGGACACGCTAGCTAGCAGTTGAACATGTCTTTCCGTTGCTTGTATGTGTAACGGAATTTTTGGATCAGGTAGCGGTCGATCATCATTTTCCAGATATTGTTCTAGATGTTCATAAGGGATGCTTAGAGTAAACGGTGGTTCGTATATGATTGAATTATCATTCATATCAATCATATTCGTATAATCCGTGCAATTGAAGTTCAAGATAGGTTTTTTATAAGCTCTCAGTTGCATCAGATTATCCACATGGTTGCGGTAGTGTACAATTTTTTTTAGAGCTAAGTCGCGTATGTTTTTTTCATCGTCGAACAACATTGCTAATAAAACGTTTTCTGAGTGAGCATAATACGCGTTTTCTTGAACAACATTATTCACTTGGTGCTTGATGTTGTTACGCCTTGCGATGTAGACGACACTGGATCCATTGTACACTTTACCTAAAAATACTCAAATTTTATATTCACTTTTTCTATTATCTTTACATTTGTTTCGTCACTTTTTTACTTTTACTTTTTTTTCTGTCACATTTTGTTGTTGCTTCTTCGCTTACTAAAATTGAACTGGTATAAAAGTCCAAGTGAAGCTGCTTATATACCCTCAGCCGACGGTAGAAGAGTGGCCAGTGGTGAGGATAAAACTTTTCGAGAAGTTTCTAGAACATTTTATTCAATTTATTCAGAAATTTCTAGAACATGCTATTCGATTTCTCTGCAAACTTCTAAAATATTTTATTTGATTCTTCTATAAACTTCTTGAACATTATATGCGATTTTGTTGGAAATCGCTAGAACATTCTATTCGATTTTTCTAGAAATTTATAGAATATTCTATTCGATTCTTCTATAAATTTCTAAAACATTCTGTTCGATAGATTTAGAAATTCCTAGAACCTTCATTAATATTCAGGACGTCGATGAACTGCACTGCCACGTTTTTTTTAAAAAGACGTTATTTTTATGTATTTAGAAATTGAAATATTAGAGAATGCTTTATTGCTTCTTGTTTTTTTAACATATGTATGTTTCCATCTTTAGAGTTGAATTTCTGAAGAAAAAAAAACTTTGATAAAAAAATGTTCTGTTCATTTAGCGAGTAGATAGAGGAAGATCTAAATTTCTGTCTTCCAGAGGGTTCCATTTTCTATCTGAAATCTATAGTAGTAGTTGCAACATCATAACAAGAACTCTTGAATCTCTCTTTTTAACTGAACTTTACAATCTCAGCAAGTTCCAAGTCATTCCGATAGAAAATAAACATATTTTCCATACAAATTTTTCAATTTTTGGCCAGAAAAAGGCTAAAAATCGAAAATCTTGTATGTGAAGTACCCTTAATTTTTATTGTATTGCACTGTAAGTTTCATTACCTTTTTTTTTAGTAAAAAAAAAAACTTTGTGCGAAATTTTAAGTCATCACGATGAAAAATGAGGGTACTCTCCATACAAATATTCCGATTTTTGTGCCATTTTCGTCCATCTTAAGCCTTTTTTGTTCAAATTGATTATCAAAACATAATTTTATCGCCGAGCCAATGTCAAATTCGGTTTTTTCGTACCAAAAAACCCCTTTACACATACATAGCAAAATATTGTAATCCTTTTTTCAATGCTGTGTCCAAGTCGAATCTTGAAAAGGACGAAAAAATACCTATTTTTAAAAATTGGGGGCCTCGGAATTCAAAATAAAACCATACTTCCATTGGAAAAGTTGCTTAAAATGATTTATAAAACACAACTAGGGGGTACCAAACATCGACTTTTTTTGACCTATACAATTTGACCCACCCTAATACATACATACATATGTACATATATAATTGTTCGTAACATTTCAATTCTGTTAATATATCGAGCCACAACCGTCATAATAACGTAACCGACAAATGAAAAATTTTAGAGGAAAAGGCCGATTCTCTTAAATTTTTCGGAAGAAGCAAAGCGCATTTTAATAAATCTAGTCGCGTTTTGAAGAAAAAACAACGTACATAAATCTTGTATACAAAGCGGCATTCAAATGTGAAGCTAAACTGCGGAGAAAATTAGCTAAAAAGCACCTTCTGATTAAAAAAATGTATTTGTTGCTTACGTCCTTTTGGCGGTTATGGCTCGATATATATATATGTTGACATATGCGATAATAACGAAAGCAATTAGTGAAATTTTCAAATTTTCAATAAATAGCTAAAACTGGAAATCATTCAGGAAAAGACGATCTGTAAATTGTAACTTTGTCAGACGTTTTTTCGCTTTTATAATTATTTTGTTTGACAGTGTTTCCGTAAAAGAATTTAAGAATGGACAAGATTTCTATGGAGATATCGCGTTAAGCAAAAATCAGCCCGAAAAACACTTTAACTGGATGGGTTTCTTTGACAGGAATTTGTAATAGTTAAACAGCACTGGTATTTTTAGTTTGGCACTTAATAAAAGGATATTAAAAAAGCATTAAGTTGCTTGAACTCAATATTCTATATAGTTAACATCCGATATCATTTGCACAATTGTGAGAATAATATATATCTGACGAGAAGCAGCCACTTAGTATATTTTATTACATTTCCTGAACTATTGATTATTCGAAAGTGAAACTTCTCCTTTTATTCCTTTTCCCCTATTTTTAGAAAAGTTTTATTTTGAACTATATAACAAAAATTTTAAAATTAAAATTTCATGCATGAATAAAAAGATCTCATCCGATTTAGTTTAAACAGTGGTTTTCATTTGATCAATAAACATACAAACATTGGACAGAGGAAGTACAACCGCGAAAACGAGACATAGGAATAATAACATAGTATCATGATGTAATCATAAAGGGTATTGTACGTTGTGACAGTGCCAGTTTGAACGCTCTTAGCTCAATGCTGTATTAAGCAGGTATCAGAGGAATGGGAAGAAAAGAAAACGGTCTTAAGTAAAAACGGTTAAAGTACAAATAAGTGAAGTTGTTTACATACAATTTAACCACAATAATTTGGATATTATGAATTTGATGTGAAACCTGCGCACAGGATGCCAATATTAAAAGAAACAAATCTCTTCGATAATGATTATTCTTTAGTGTGTAATGTAAAATGTCCAAATATGCCGCAAATGCATTCAAACCTTACCAACAACGTAACAATGTTTGTCTAGCGATTCATTTTTTTTTTTTTTTTCTGGGAAAAGTAGAACCTCACGGGTTTTTTTTGGAAAAAAATACTTATTGATTGCTGGAAAAACGCAAATAGACAAGTCCATGGAGTTCCATTAGCCTTTATTACTAATATTACAAGGTGAAAAAAAGGTTTGTTAATTTTTATACTATATAAAATTTATAGTGTATTAAAAAACAAAATAGTTAATTATAAAAACTTTATTCATCAAACATGAAATTCGTATATACAATTAGGTGATTCACAAGGTGTCATAAAGTCATATGTCATATAAATTTATGTGGATATATAACTCGTATGAGCAAACTTCTTATTTTTTTGTCTTATTTCGAATATAAAAAAAATATGCCGCGGGAAAGTGTGAAAAATAAAATAATTACTGAACTCTGCACAAATCAGGTTGTGGACATGGGTTTTGCAGATTCAAGTAAGATATAAACATACATCGTTGTATATCTTTTTGGCATTCGTACATTATTCTCTTTAAAGCGATTAGGAGGAGCAAGATGAATCCGACGAACTTTTTATGATGAACATGTTAAGCCTTTTCTGCAACCTTTACGGTTCACTTGGGAATTCCAAAGCCGCAGAATAAAAATCCCAAAAAAAAAGCTTATAAAATACGACATAATAAAAACATACCGTGCAAAGTTGTATTTCATTACTACTCAATTCATGAAGCAAGCAGCAACAAATTTTTTTAAACCTTCATAAAATTTTTGATATTATGACAATATGACTCTTTATGACACCTTGTGAATCAACCAAATATGCATATACAATATATACACAAAAGTAAAGTAATGCTATTAAAAAATTGAAATTTTTTTCTTGCCAATAAAATATTGTTTTGAAAATGTCATTAAAATTACTATTCTGTCCAAGGCGAATTCATTTAAGGTGGTATACTCCACATACATATATGTAAGTAAAATATTCTGTGTAGTTTGCGGTGAAAATGTCAGAGAAACTAGGAAAACAAAAATAAACGAATGGGTGGAATTCGAAATTTGACACAAAAATAAATACATAGTGTTTCATTATACAAATACTTGAAAATATTCAAAAAAACAATCAATAATACCTATTTTAAGTTCCACATGAATAAACTTAATTTTCTGCTACAATTCAAAATTTTTTTTTTACAAAAAAATTTGGTAAAGTAACAACATAGTTTCTATAGGCCCAACTTACTGCGAGAAGTTGCCAACGTATAACACCTTTCATTATTGCATCATGCTGCGTGCTAACATGAGTTAATAAGAAAATTCACCTTTAACAAACAAATAAAAAAAAAACACCTAAACCACTGTAACAGAATAAAAAATAAAATTGCCTAACAAAAAATGTCAAAAAAAGCAAATAAGTAGTATAAATCGAAAAAAAAGGATTAACACTTACTATTTTTAATCATGATTCACTTATTAAAGGTTTGGCAACTAAGCACCTAGCTCCCTCACTTTTTGTCAAACGGCTCCCTTAGCATCAAACCCGTGTTGCTTCTTAAAAATAATAATAGTAGTTACTTCTTCAACACTTTTTAATACCAAAAACTAACAGGCAACACTTTTTGTTTCTTATGTGCGCGTAAATAGTAAGTTTAAACCCGGATTTTAATGATAGCATATTTTTCTGATTACAAGATTGACCCCGTCTCGTAAATATTTCATGTAAATCTGTATAAATGACGCACTTTTGCATTGAACGCTTCTCACGCGCATATAAATTCGATGTGACAGAGTGGAAAGTTTTGTTATTTCTAGAAGGAATGAGTTTAAATAAATTAAAGATAATGTGACATAATAATTATCCAAATGCCAAAAACAAGAATTTGTAAGAACTAAATTCTTAAGTAATGAAGTTTGATTTATTTTTCTTTAATATATTAACATTTTCTTACAACTCCATTAACTCGGAATAAAATGTTTGGTCCTTTCAACGTCTAGGGCTTCATATTGTATTTCTTAATTTAATTGAAATGCCTTCGAAATTTTTAATTTAAAAAATCTCTAACACTTTAATACTTATTATTTACTTTTTAAGAAAGGGTAACAAAATCTAAATTCGAATGTCATTATTTACCTAACCTTTAATAATTGAATAATGATTTTTAACTATATTTGCTGTTTAATGTGAGTGAAATGTAAGTGTAATATTTGTTGTGAATTTAAATCTTATTGCTATAATTTTATATTTGTGTGGCTTTCTTATGTTATATAGTGTGTTATTCGTAAAAAATTGTGTTGTTTTTTGACGTCAAAATCTGTCTCAAGCTAAAAAAATAATGATCGCGGGTCTTCTTATCTATTAATCTTTAACGTACATATGTATGCATGTACGCACATACGAATATATACATAGATACATCTCAAGAAATGGTGGTGCATTTGATTCATGGAGAGCAAACTACAGTTGTTGTGACGAATATTAAGCTTTAAAAATAAATATACGGAACATTAACATACAAACTACATTTTACATGCATTAATTAATAATGCTTTTAGTTACTTGGCAAGTTAAAAAGTTACTGAAGCGCAGTTTAGCGATATCCCCACACACTTAAATATTAATGAAAGTACTTCTGTACGAGTCTGTATGTTTTCAAATACTTACCTATCATTCACAAATATATTTTTTTGCTACTTTTTGCCAATTTCTCAAATACTTATTTTACAAAACACAATCGCTTGTTTGTAAATGTTAATTTTATTTTTTGTTTTACGTTTCTAGAACTGAAATTCGCAAATATATTTACTCCTATTATACATATGGGCATACATACATATGAGCATGTGTACTATATACATATGTACATATGTATGTACATAATTAAGCAATCAAATATGAATTTTATATAACAATTTCACTTAAAGCATAGGCATAAGAATTCAAATAAAAATAATAACAATAAACATAATTTTTTTTTTTTAATTTAACAGGTGAGCGAAATAATAATTCAAAACTTAATATGTATATGCAGTTTATAATTTTATAATCAATTACTTCTACTCTATGTATGTACATTAAATGATACTTTTGGCGCTTCAGTGCCAGAAAAATTGTGCATTAATTTTTTAACGATTCGGTGCATTCAATTATAATTTCATCTACTTTTAAGGCTAAGGTTGCACAATTGTTAGCAATAGGTTAAAGTTTATAAGTGTTTCAACCGGTATTGTGGGGATTTACTTATGTATGTGTATGTGTGTAGACCTCCTCTTCACATGCTTTTATTAACACAGTGATGCAGTAACAGTTTTAGCGTTTGAAAATATTGATCTTAATGATTACATTAAAATGCATACATAACATTCTTAGTGATACTTTTGTTTATCTAAAGAGACCTATTCGACCTGTTAACTATCACGAAAACCCTAAATTTATTGAATGTCAAGAATATAAATAATTCAAGGAAAAATTATTTCGTTTTTTTTAGTGTTTTGGTATTTTCCGAAATATTGGAGTGTTAAATAATGAAATACTCCGTTAAAAATGCAAAGCAATAGAAGAGTTAGGGCTCGAATAACTGAAATTGCCAAATACTCATAAGTGTTTGAGATTTTTGGCATACCATTGAAGTGTTTCAGATGCTTAAATTTCATTAAGTCTCTGATTTGAAAACTAAAGGTGTATTTAAATTTAAGTACGTACTTGATAGCAATAACCTCAAATAAAAAGTGAAGTTAGTTTCCAAAGCAAAAAAAAAAAAATGGCATTAGAGACCAACTTAAATTTGAAAATAACTTTTATCTAGGTTTGTCTCAGTCGATTGTGCTCTTGATTGCCTATTAGAAGCCGTATCGTGTCAACTAAGGCTTACATTCATACGTGTACATACATGCATATGACGGAAGTCGAAACAGCTGAAGCAATTTACAATTTACTCGAAAGCAAAGTTGCTTACCGCCAACAACAAATAATTATCAATGGTTATTGATAACGAATGCAAGAATACCGATATCGACAAGTGGTCGTCAATATGTGTCGACGACGCTTATCGTGATCGTGTTTTATTTTCTCTTTTTAATCTGTGTGTATTATGTTTCGCCTACTATACATATATGCATGTACATATTAACATACTTGTTAAGTCGTACATATATCCGACCGTCTAGCCGAGACGCGCAGTTTTCAAATCGTGTAACCTATTTTTGAAATTTTCTTCAAACTAAAGCAAACATTGTCAACGCCGAGGTCAAATGGCAATATGACGTTGTACCTCCGGAATACCGTACTTTGCTATTGCTCCTTTACTATATATGACTTAACCTGCACCTTTGTATTGCATTTTCAGATACCATAAATGTATAAGCCACCCTTTCAGTATGAAAAATCTTAAACATTTATGCGTTGCACTACTGACTAGTAATATTATTACTCGAGATTGACTCTCGCTTCTTCACTGCTGAGAAAGTATTCTACGCTTCAAAAAAGTAAACTGGTATTACTTGTTTTTACATTAGTTCCAATGGAACCATTCAAACAGCTATCGACTCCGGAGTCCATTCGTTCATCGCTTCCCTGTTTCGACAAACGATTCGGTCTCTGTTCGTAGTCAACAGCGGCGTCATTAAGATTGTCCCGCTCGTAAAGTGGATTCATAACAAAATCTTTGGTAGTCGCCGAAATGGCCCGAAAACTGTTGCGTTTTAGGTCTTTGTGTAGCAATTGCTTTTCGAATTGTGACAAATAATTAACCTTTGACACTGTTCGTATATTGGATGGTGATGAGTTCCACGATGAACCACTAACACTGCTGTGAAAACTTAGTGAGGAGAGTGTGCGACGCTTGGGTAGCGTAGCTGGATGATTCGCAGCAGCATTGGCGCTTCTCCATGAGCATTGTGAACGTACGTCGTCATGGTAACAGTCCATGTCATTGTTATTGTCCTCTTCTAGATTGCTGCCATATTCATAATCACTGTATCGATTCGTGTGGTGGCACCGTAACTGTACGCCGTCCAAGTCATCGTAGTGGGATGCAGAGGTAAATGGTCGAGGTGGTAAATGAGCTTGATAATAATTGGGGAAAGGGGATGTTGCGTTTTCGGTGAATTTATAATATGATTTCTGTGGTGAACGATGGTTAATGAATTTTAGAGAACTGCTACGACGCACTGGAGTGGAAAGGGTCCAATGACAATCGGTATGATCATTATAAAACGGGACACTCTTATCTGTTTCATTGCTCTCTGAATTTACCTCATTGATGGCGATATCTTCCGTGGTATCATCACCGATATCCAAACTGAGTTGATAACTTTCATTCGTGACAGCTTGGCGTTTTGGACTAGCTTTACGCCCTTGATCATCGTTTATATAGTAGTCGCGGCTATATCTGAATATAAAGTTACTAACTGTATTACATATTCGTGGCATAGTAAAGTGGACGGCGACTCGACTTTACCTCTTGTAATCAATATCACTGAGATTTTTGCCTTCGGCTTCATCCTCTGCACTTGCTGTTTTTATAAGAGAAATCGGACTTGTTTCTGTGCTCGGATTTATATTTGGCAAATCGATGAAACGCTCTTGACTACCGCTAATGCGGCGCTTCAACGCCTCCGGTGCATAAGGATTATTTGGCATCTCTACCGCATTATTCCATTTTTTATACTCACGCTCTGCTATTGAGCCTGAAAAGCAGGGAGCATGGTTTCAAAATTAATGTATATTAATATCCAAAAATTGTTTAGTTATTAAACAAAAGTCTTACGCAAATAGACAAGTTATATTTGCGGGTTTTTACTAGTACAAACATGAATTCTATAGACACAAATTAGCTTAATTAAAATAATAAAAAATATTACACAAAACAAAAGGTGACAACACAGTACAGCGAAGTACAACACAACAGATCACAACACCGAGCGATGTTGGCATTCACTTTGTGTTACCTGGTACGAAATATCTCAAATGGACAACATCATCATCTTCATTGTTAATTTCTTGTCGATGGTTACTGTTGTTGTTAATAAAATGTTGTTCTTTGTTGGCGTTAGAATTAAAGTATGATGGACTTAGACATGGACATGAGCCGTTTGTTAGTTTAGTGGTATTGGCGGATGCGCTATTACTAATATTAGTAAGTGGAATGTTTTGTTCTTTACTACTGTCTGCCAGCAACGATTCGACGGTTGATGGTGTACTTTCGTCTGTGCGATTTGAGTCGGAACTCAGTTGATCTGAGAAAAGAATATCATTAAGGAATTTAAATTTACAATCACTGAGTGCGTTTAAGAGGTAACTTTCAGATTCGGCCATAGTGTCATTTATGGGGAGAGGTGGAGGCGGTGTACTTAAAATGACTGTTTGCTCAGGAAGTAAGCATTGTGTATTGTGCTCGTACATAAAATCTGTTTCAGAGGTGTCAAAGGAGCGCAGATACTTTTGCATAATCTCTGTTTTACGACGTTGCTTTTCAAGCGCGTCCAAAAGTCGTTTATCTCTTATGAAAGTTTTGCACATTGTAGCCAGGTGCGTTGAGGTTCGCGGTGAACAGTCGTCATCGCTCGATGTTGTGTCGACTACATGTGACTGTCTGCAAAGCCGCTTTGTTATGGGTTTACATAAACTCAAGGCCTCAATAAAAACCATACCGCTTGTTTCTGGGATAATGTCAGGTCCTAAAGATCGTGTTTTACAAAAGTTTTCATCTTCGTTTGCAGGGGAATTATAAATTTCCTCAGATATTTTTGCTGAAATATTTGTTGTATAATACTGAGGAATATCCTTTGCGTCAGAAATTAAGTTTAATTGCAAATTCGATGATTGAAATATAGAAAGTAAAGCTTCATTTTCTACAGATGTTGATGGAATTATTTTATCGAAAACCTGAATTTCAGACCCTCTTTCCGGAGAAACTAGATTATCCATCCTCTTGCCTGACTCTATTTCAACACACCGTTCTGTTTTTAAAATCACGGACCCCGCCAAAGAAGTGGTGGTCTCTGCTCCAGAAACTTTGGCATCTATTAAATTTATTGAATATAGAGATTGCCTGTCAACCTGTAATGGTTCCTTTATTACATCACTCGCTTCATATAGTATTTGACTTTCTGCTCCAGCATCATCAATTTGCAGTGGTTCTGAAAGTTGTAATATCCCACTAGTAGTTCGAATTGGCTCTGCTTCGTCGCGCGGTGTTACAACTGAAGGCGACGATGTGACGGAGCTAACTATAGTTTCAAGTTCTAGGAGGGCTTCTCTTTCGATACCCTGAAATACCTTGATCTCCAAATCAATTTCCTTAACTGATTCCAGGGTGATCGGTTCCAACTGCGAAGGGCCATCGATAGCTACGGCTCTTTCTGTGTTATCAGCTTGTTCTGCTTCTGATGTGGGAATGATTCCATTAATAGTTGAAACTCGCTCTGTTTCGTCGCGATGTATTGCAACTGAAGGCGACGATATAACGTATAAAGTTTTAGCATCAAGGCCTAAGACAGTTTCGTCTTCGACACACTCTACGTTCTTTACCTGGAAATCTGTATGCAGGATTCTATACGGAATAATTGCTTCTGAAGGATTAAGAGCACCGGAAACTGGTTGGGTTTTTGCTATATTAGTTTTTGGAGCTTCAAACAGTGGTACGATCTCATATTCAACTGGAACTGGCTTTGATTCATTACGTATTATTCCTCCGGCAGAAGACGATGTAATGGTTGAAGCTTTAATACTAATATCTGGCAGATTTTCCCCTTCGTCTGCCTGGATCACTTCGAAGGCCACGGTTCGATCAGTTTCCCGGACAGTTTCAGGAAAGGCTTTTGCTGACAGTGTGGATGTACACTCCGCTAATTCGGCCGTTGTACATACATCGACAGCTTTACAAATATGAGGTGCTTCAGTTGATTGTGCGACACCGTCTTCAATTGGAACTGGCTCTGATATGTCGCATTGTAATTCCAATACAGGCGATGATGTGATCGATGAAGCTTGAGATTTTATATCTACGACAGGTTCTATTTTTTCCGCCTCAGTGATCTTGGGTTCAGAACAATTTTCCTGGATCTCTTTCTGAATGGTTCTTTCTAAATGTGTGGATGCACATTCTGCTAATACAGTCGTTTCACAACCAACGATAGCTGGGTCTTCTCCTTCTTTATAAATTTGAGTTGGTTCAGAAGATTGTGTGATTTTATTATCAGTTGGAACCGGCTCTACTTCTTCGTGCGTTATTGCTTCCAAAGGCTGCAACGAGATGGATGAAGTTTCAGTTTCGAGGCTTGAGATAGTGTTGATGACCTTAACTTTCGAATTGGAGTCCAAAACTGAGGGTGACGATATGATGGATGCAGCCTTAGTTTTTAGGCCTATATCAGAAAGTGGTAAAATTCCACAATCGGTTGGAACTGGCTCTGATTCGTCGTGTGGTATTGCCACTGATAACGGCGGAGAGGCGGATTGGGTTATATTTGTGAGGTCTGAATTAGTTTCATTTTCGACAGCTGCGATGACCGTGCATTCCGAAGTTTTTTCCTGGACTTCTTCCAAAATGGGTTTTTCTGACAGAGTGGATTTACTCTCGGCTAACGCTGCCGTCGCACCAACACCAACATCTAGGTTTGTTTCTGCTTTTTCCTCTGGTGGTTCAGAAGTTGGTAAAATTTCAGCATCGTTTGGAACTGGATCTGCTTCGTCACGGGGTATAGGCTCTGATAGCGGCGGAGAGGCGGATTGGGTTATATTTGTGAGGTCTGAATCAGTTTCATTTTCGACAGCTGCGATGACCGTGCATTCCGAAGTTTTTTCCTGGACTTCTTCCAGAATGATTTTTTCTGACAGAGTGGATTTACTCTCGGCTAACGCTGCCGTCGCACCAACATCAACATCTAGGTTTGTTTCTGCTTTTTCCTCTGGTGGTTCAGAAGTTGGTAAAATTTCAGCATCGTTTGGAACTGGATCTGCTTCGTCACGGGGTATAGGCTCTGATAGCGGCGGAGAGGCGGATTGGGTTATATTTGTGAGGTCTAAATTAGTTTCATTTTCGACAGCTGCGATGACCGTGCATTCCGAAGTTTTTTCCTGGACTTCTTCCAGAATGATTTTTTCTGACAGAGTGGATTTACTCTCGGCTAACGCTGCCGTCGCACCAACATCAACATCTAGGTTTGTTTCTGCTTTTTCCTCTGGTGGTTCAGAAGTTGGTAAAATTTCAGCATCGTTTGGAACTGGATCTGCTTCGTCACGGGGTATAGGCTCTGATAGCGGCGGAGAGGCGGATTGGGTTATATTTGTGAGGTCTAAATTAGTTTCATTTTCGACAGCTGCGATGACCGTGCATTCCGAAGTTTTTTCCTGGACTTCTTCCAGAATGATTTTTTCTGACAGAGTGGATTTACTCTCGGCTAACGCTGCCGTCGCACCAACATCAACATCTAGGTTTGTTTCTGCTTTTTCCTCTGGTGGTTCAGAAGTTGGTAAAATTTCAGCATCGTTTGGAACTGGATCTGCTTCGTCACGGGGTATAGGCTCTGATAGCGGCGGAGAGGCGGATTGGGTTATATTTGTGAGGTCTGAATCAGTTTCATTTTCGACAGCTGCGATGACCGTGCATTCCGAAGTTTTTTCCTGGACTTCTTCCAGAATGATTTTTTCTGACAGAGTGGATTTACTCTCGGCTAACGCTGCCGTCGCACCAACATCAACATCTAGGTTTGTTTCTGCTTTTTCCTCTGGTGGTTCAGAAGTTGGTAAAATTTCAGCATCGTTTGGAACTGGATCTGCTTCGTCACGGGGTATAGGCTCTGATAGCGGCGGAGAGGCGGATTGGGTTATATTTGTGAGGTCTGAATTAGTTTCATTTTCGACAGCTGCGATGACCGTGCATTCCGAAGTTTTTTCCTGGACTTCTTCCAGAATGATTTTTTCTGACAGAGTGGATTTACTCTCGGCTAACGCTGCCGTCGCACCAACATCAACATCTAGGTTTGTTTCTGCTTTTTCCTGTGGTGGTTCAGAAGTTGGTAAAATTTCAACCTCGGTTGGAACTGGTTCTGCTTCTTCGAGTAATATTGCCACTGATAGCTGCGTTGAGGCGGATTGGGTTATATTTGTGAGGTCTGAATTAGTTTCATTTTCGACAGCTGCGATGACCGTGCATTCCGAAGTTTTTTCCTGGACTTCTTCCAAAATGGTTTTTTCTGACAGAACACCAACATCGAGGTCTGTTTCTGCTTTTTCCTGTGGTGGTTCACAATGTGGTAATATTTCAACCTCGGATGGAACTGGCTCTGCTTCGTCACGGGGTATAGCCACTGATAGCGGCGGAGAGGCGGATTGGGTTATATTTGTGAGGTCTGAATTAGTTTCATTTTCGACAGCTGCGATGACCGTGCATTCCGAAGTTTTTTCCTGGACTTCTTCCAGAATGATTTTTTCTGACAGAGTGGATTTACTCTCGGCTAACGCTGCCGTCGCACCAACATCAACATCTAGGTTTGTTTCTGCTTTTTCCTCTGGTGGTTCAGAAGTTGGTAAAATTTCAGCATCGTTTGGAACTGGATCTGCTTCGTCACGGGGTATAGGCTCTGATAGCGGCGGAGAGGCGGATTGGGTTATATTTGTGAGGTCTAAATTAGTTTCATTTTCGACAGCTGCGATGACCGTGCATTCCGAAGTTTTTTCCTGGACTTCTTCCAGAATGATTTTTTCTGACAGAGTGGATTTACTCTCGGCTAACGCTGCCGTCGCACCAACATCAACATCTAGGTTTGTTTCTGCTTTTTCCTCTGGTGGTTCAGAAGTTGGTAAAATTTCAGCATCGTTTGGAACTGGATCTGCTTCGTCACGGGGTATAGGCTCTGATAGCGGCGGAGAGGCGGATTGGGTTATATTTGTGAGGTCTGAATCAGTTTCATTTTCGACAGCTGCGATGACCGTGCATTCCGAAGTTTTTTCCTGGACTTCTTCCAGAATGATTTTTTCTGACAGAGTGGATTTACTCTCGGCTAACGCTGCCGTCGCACCAACATCAACATCTAGGTTTGTTTCTGCTTTTTCCTGTGGTGGTTCAGAAGTTGGTAAAATTTCAACCTCGGTTGGAACTGGTTCTGCTTCTTCGAGTAATATTGCCCCTAATAGCTGCGGAGAGGCGGATTGGGTTATATTTGTGAGGTCTAAATTAGTTTCATTTTCGACAGCTGCGATGACCGTGCATTCCGAAGTTTTTTCCTGGACTTCTTCCAGAATGATTTTTTCTGACAGAGTGGATTTACTCTCGGCTAACGCTGCCGTCGCACCAACATCAACATCTAGATTTGTTTCTGCTTTTTCCTCTGGTGGTTCAGAAGTTGGTAAAATTTCAGCATCGTTTGGAACTGGATCTGCTTCGTCACGGGGTATAGGCTCTGATAGCGGCGGAGAGGCGGATTGGGTTATATTTGTGAGGTCTGAATCAGTTTCATTTTCGACAGCTGCGATGACCGTGCATTCCGAAGTTTTTTCCTGGACTTCTTCCAGAATGATTTTTTCTGACAGAGTGGATTTACTCTCGGCTAACGCTGCCGTCGCACCAACATCAACATCTAGGTTTGTTTCTGCTTTTTCCTGTGGTGGTTCAGAAGTTGGTAAAATTTCAACCTCGGTTGCAACTGGTTCTGCGTCTTCGAGTAATATTGCCACTGATAGCGGCGGAGAAGTGGATTGGGTTATATTTGTGAGGTCTGAATTAGTTTCATTTTCGACAGCTGCGATGACCGTGCATTCCGAAGTTTTTCCCTGGACTTCTTCCAGAATGATTTTTTCTGACAGAGTGGATTTTTTCTCGGCTAACGCTGCCGTCGCACCAACATCAACATCTAGGTTTGTTTCTGCTTTTTCCTCTGGTGGTTCAGAAGTTGGTAAAATTTCAGCATCGTTTGGAACTGGATCTGCTTCGTCACGGGGTATAGGCTCTGATAGCGGCGGAGAGGCGGATTGGGTTATATTTGTGAGGTCTAAATTAGTTTCATTTTCGACAGCTGCGATGACCGTGCATTCCGAAGTTTTTTCCTGGACTTCTTCCAGAATGATTTTTTCTGACAGAGTGGATTTACTCTCGGCTAACGCTGCCGTCGCACCAACATCAACATCTAGGTTTGTTTCTGCTTTTTCCTCTGGTGGTTCAGAAGTTGGTAAAATTTCAACCTCGGTTGGAACTGGTTCTGCTTCTTCGAGTAATATTGCCCCTAATAGCTGCGGAGAGGCGGATTGGGTTATATTTGTGAGGTCTAAATTAGTTTCATTTTCGACAGCTGCGATGACCGTGCATTCCGAAGTTTTTTCCTGGACTTCTTCCAGAATGATTTTTTCTGACAGAGTGGATTTACTCTCGGCTAACGCTGCCGTCGCACCAACATCAACATCTAGATTTGTTTCTGCTTTTTCCTCTGGTGGTTCAGAAGTTGGTAAAATTTCAGCATCGTTTGGAACTGGATCTGCTTCGTCACGGGGTATAGGCTCTGATAGCGGCGGAGAGGCGGATTGGGTTATATTTGTGAGGTCTGAATCAGTTTCATTTTCGACAGCTGCGATGACCGTGCATTCCGAAGTTTTTCCCTGGACTTCTTCCAGAATGATTTTTTCTGACAGAGTGGATTTTTTCTCGGCTAACGCTGCCGTCGCACCAACATCAACATCTAGGTTTGTTTCTGCTTTTTCCTCTGGTGGTTCAGAAGTTGGTAAAATTTCAGCATCGTTTGGAACTGGATCTGCTTCGTCACGGGGTATAGGCTCTGATAGCGGCGGAGAGGCGGATTGGGTTATATTTGTGAGGTCTAAATTAGTTTCATTTTCGACAGCTGCGATGACCGTGCATTCCGAAGTTTTTTCCTGGACTTCTTCCAGAATGATTTTTTCTGACAGAGTGGATTTACTCTCGGCTAACGCTGCCGTCGCACCAACATCAACATCTAGGTTTGTTTCTGCTTTTTCCTCTGGTGGTTCAGAAGTTGGTAAAATTTCAACCTCGGTTGGAACTGGTTCTGCTTCTTCGAGTAATATTGCCCCTAATAGCTGCGGAGAGGCGGATTGGGTTATATTTGTGAGGTCTAAATTAGTTTCATTTTCGACAGCTGCGATGACCGTGCATTCCGAAGTTTTTTCCTGGACTTCTTCCAGAATGATTTTTTCTGACAGAGTGGATTTACTCTCGGCTAACGCTGCCGTCGCACCAACATCAACATCTAGATTTGTTTCTGCTTTTTCCTCTGGTGGTTCAGAAGTTGGTAAAATTTCAGCATCGTTTGGAACTGGATCTGCTTCGTCACGGGGTATAGGCTCTGATAGCGGCGGAGAGGCGGATTGGGTTATATTTGTGAGGTCTGAATCAGTTTCATTTTCGACAGCTGCGATGACCGTGCATTCCGAAGTTTTTTCCTGGACTTCTTCCAGAATGACTTTTTCTGACAGAGTGGATTTACTCTCGGCTAACGCTGCCGTCACACCAACATCAACATCTAGGTTTGTTTCTGCTTTTTCCTGTGGTGGTTCAGAAATTGGTAAAATTTCAACCTCGGTTGCAACTGGTTCTGCTTCTTCGAGTAATATTGCCACTGATAGCGGCGGAGAGGTGGATTGGGTTATATTTGTGAGGTCTGAATTAGTTTCATTTTCGACAGCTGCGATGACCGTGCATTCCGAAGTTTTTCCCTGGACTTCTTCCAGAATGATTTTTTCTGACAGAGTGGATTTTTTCTCGGCTAACGCTGCCGTCGCACCAACATCAACATCTAGGTTTGTTTCTGCTTTTTCCTCTGGTGGTTCAGAAGTTGGTAAAATTTCAGCATCGTTTGGAACTGGATCTGCTTCGTCACGGGGTATAGGCTCTGATAGCGGCGGAGAGGCGGATTGGGTTATATTTGTGAGGTCTAAATTAGTTTCATTTTCGACAGCTGCGATGACCGTGCATTCCGAAGTTTTTTCCTGGACTTCTTCCAGAATGATTTTTTCTGACAGAGTGGATTTACTCTCGGCTAACGCTGCCGTCGCACCAACATCAACATCTAGGTTTGTTTCTGCTTTTTCCTCTGGTGGTTCAGAAGTTGGTAAAATTTCAACCTCGGTTGGAACTGGTTCTGCTTCTTCGAGTAATATTGCCACTGATAGCGGCGGAGAGGCGGATTGGGTTATATTTGTGAGGTCTGAATTAGTTTCATTTTCGACAGCTGCGATGACCGTGCATTCCGAAGTTTTTTCCTGGACTTCTTCCAGAATGATTTTTTCTGACAGAGGAGATTTACTCTCGGCTAACGCTGCCGTCGCACCAACACCAACATCTAGGTTTGTTTCTGCTTTTTCCTGTGGTGGTTCAGAATGTGGTAATATTTCAACCTCGGTTGGAACTGGCTCTGCTTCTTCGAGTAATATTGCCACTGATAGCGGCGGAGAGGCGGATTGGGTTATATTTGTGAGGTCTGAATTAGTTTCATTTTCGACAGCTGCGATGGCCGTGCATTCCGAAGTTTTTTCCTGGACTTCTTCCAGAATGATTTTTTCTGACAGAGGAGATTTACTCTCGGCTAACGCTGCCGTCGCACCAACACCAACATCTAGGTTTGTTTCTGCTTTTTCCTGTGGTGGTTCAGAAGTTGGTAAAATTTCAACCTCGGTTGGAACTGGATCTGCTTCGTCACGGGGTATAGGCTCTGATAGCGGCGGAGAGGCGGATTGGGTTATATTTGTGAGGTCTGAATTAGTTTCATTTTCGACAGCTGCGATGACCGTGCATTCCGAAGTTTTTTTCTGGACTTCTTCCACAATGATTTTTTCTGACAGAGTGGATTTACTCTCGGTTAACGCTGCCGTCGCACCAACATCAACATCTAGGTTTGTTTCTGCTTTTTCCTCTGGTGGTTCAGAAGTTGGTAAAATTTCAGCATCGTTTGGAACTGGATCTGCTTCGTCACGGGGTATAGGCTCTGATAGCGGCGGAGAGGCGGATTGGGTTATATTTGTGAGGTCTGAATTAGTTTCATTTTCGACAGCTGCGATGACCGTGCATTCCGAAGTTTTTTCCTGGACTTCTTCCAGAATGATTTTTTCTGACAGAGTGGATTTACTCTCGGCTAACGCTGCCGTCGCACCAACATCAACATCTAGGTTTGTTTCTGCTTTTTCCTCTGGTGGTTCAGAAGTTGGTAAAATTTCAGCATCGTTTGGAACTGGATCTGCTTCGTCACGGGGTATAGGCTCTGATAGCGGCCGAGAGGCGGATTGGGTTATATTTGTGAGGTCTGAATTAGTTTCATTTTCGACAGCTGCGATGACCGTGCATTCCGAAGTTTTTTTCTGGACTTCTTCCACAATGATTTTTTCTGACAGAGTGGATTTACTCTCGGCTAACGCTGCCGTCGCACCAACACCAACATCTAGGTTTGTTTCTGCTTTTTCCTGTGGTGGTTCAGAAGTTGGTAAAATTTCAACCTCGGTTGGAACTGGTTCTGCTTCTTCGAGTAATATTGCCACTGATAGCTGCGTTGAGGCGGATTGGGTTATATTTGTGAGGTCTGAATTAGTTTCATTTTCGACAGCTGCGATGACCTTGCCTTCCAAATTATTTTCCTGGACTTCTTCCAAAATGGTTTTTTCTGACAGAGGAGATTTACTCTCGGCTAACGCTGCCGTCGCACCAACATCAACATCTAGGTTTGTTTCTGCTTTTTCCTCTGGTGGTTCAGAAGTTGGTAAAATTTCAGCATCGTTTGGAACTGGATCTGCTTCGTCACGGGGTATAGGCTCTGATAGCGGCGGAGAGGCGGATTGGGTTATATTTGTGAGGTCTGAATTGGTTTCATTTTCGACAGCTGCGATGACCGTGCATTCCGAAGTTTTTTCCTGGACTTCTTCCAGAATGATTTTTTCTGACAGAGGAGATTTACTCTCGGCTAACGCTGCCGTCGCACCAACACCAACATCTAGGTTTGTTTCTGCTTTTTCCTGTGGTGGTTTAGAATGTGGTAATATTTCAACCTCGGTTGGAACTGGCTCTGCTTCTTCGAGTAATATTGCCACTGATAGCGGCGGAGAGGCGGATTGGGTTATATTTGTGAGGTCTGAATTAGTTTCATTTTCGAAAGCTGCGATGACCTTGCCTTCCAAATTATTTTCCTGGACTTCTTCCAAAATGGTTTTTTCTGACAGAACACCATCATCGAGGTCTGTTTCTGCTTTTTCCTGTGGTGGTTCACAATGTGGTAATATTTCAACCTCGGATGGAACTGGCTCTGCTTCGTCACGGGGTATAGCCACTGATAGCGGCGGAGAGGCGGATTGGGTTATATTTGTGAGGTCTGAATTAGTTTCATTTTCGACAGCTGCGATGACCGTGCATTCCGAAGTTTTTTCCTGGACTTCTTCCAGAATGATTTTTTCTGACAGAGTGGATTTACTCTCGGCTAACGCTGCCGTTGCACCAACATCAACATCTAGGTTTGTTTCTGCTTTTTCCTGTGGTGGTTCAGAAGTTGGTAAAATTTCAACCTCGGTTGGAACTGGATCTGCTTCGTCACGGGGTATAGGCTCTGATAGCGGCGGAGAGGCGGATTGGGTTATATTTGTGAGGTCTGAATTAGTTTCATTTTCGACAGCTGCGATGACCGTGCATTCCGAAGTTTTTTTCTGGACTTCTTCCACAATGATTTTTTCTGACAGAGTGGATTTACTCTGGGTTAACGCTGCCGTCGCACCAACATCAACATCTAGGTTTGTTTCTGCTTTTTCCTCTGGTGGTTCAGAAGTTGGTAAAATTTCAGCATCGTTTGGAACTGGATCTGCTTCGTCACGGGGTATAGGCTCTGATAGCGGCGGAGAGGCGGATTGGGTTATATTTGTGAGGTCTGAATTAGTTTCATTTTCGACAGCTGCGATGACCGTGCATTCCGAAGTTTTTTCCTGGACTTCTTCCAGAATGATTTTTTCTGACAGAGTGGATTTACTCTCGGCTAACGCTGCCGTCGCACCAACATCAACATCTAGGTTTGTTTCTGCTTTTTCCTCTGGTGGTTCAGAAGTTGGTAAAATTTCAGCATCGTTTGGAACTGGATCTGCTTCGTCACGGGGTATAGGCTCTGATAGCGGCGGAGAGGCGGATTGGGTTATATTTGTGAGGTCTGAATTAGTTTCATTTTCGACAGCTGCGATGACCTTGCCTTCCAAATTATTTTCCTGGACTTCTTCCAAAATGGTTTTTTCTGACAGAACACCAACATCGAGGTCTGGTTCTGCTTTTTCCTGTGGTGGTTCAGAATGTGGTAATATTTCAACCTCGGATGGAACTGGCTCTGCTTCGTCACGGGGTATAGCCACTGATAGCGGCGGAGAGGCGGATTGGGTTATATTTGTGAGGTCTGAATTAGTTTCATTTTCGACAGCTGCGATGACCGTGCATTCCGAAGTTTTTTCCTGGACTTCTTCCAAAATGTTTTTTTCTGAAAGAGTGAATGATCTCTCCGTTAACGTTGTCGGCGCACAAACACCAACAGTTAGGTCTGTTTCTGCTTTTTCCTGTGCTGGTTCAGAATGTGGTAAAATACCACGGTCGGTTGAAACTGGCTCTGTTTCTTCACGTGGTATTGCCACTGATAGCGGCAGTGAGGCGAATTGGGTTTTATTTTCGGGGTCTGTGTTAGCTTCCCTCTCAACAGCATGAGGTGCTTCAGTTGGTTGTGCTACTCCGCTATCAATTGGAACTGGCTCTGATATGTCGCATTGTAAATCAACTGTAGGCAGTGATCTGATAGATAAAGTTAGAGTTTCAAGGTCTACGATAGGTTCTCTTTCTTCCAGCTCATTGTCCAGGGCAGGTTTCTTAATGGTTATTTTTGATGGAGAGGATGCACATTGTTCTAATGCTGTCGTTTCACAAACACCGATAGCTAGGTCCCCTTCTTCTTTATCAGTTAGCGGTTCAGAAGATTGTGTGATTATATTATCAGTTGGAACCGTCTCTGCTTCTTCTTTAGTTATTGCTTCAAAAGGCGGCAACGAGCCGGATGGAGTTTTAGTTTCGAGGCTTGAGATAGTGTTCCCTTTGACAGTCTCGATGACCTTAACATTCGAATTGGTGTCCAGAACTGAGGGTGACGATAAGATGAATGAATCTTTAGTTCTTAGGCTTATATCAGTTTCCGTCCCTTCAATCTGGATGACCTTGCGCTCCGAAATATTTTCCAGGCTAGCTTCCAGTATGGTTTTTTCTGTCGTCGCATAAACATCCTCAGCTGGGTCGGTTTCTGCTTTTTCCTGTGCTGTTTCAGAAAGTGGTAAAATTCCACTGTCGGTTGGAACTGGCTCTGCTTCATCGTGTGGTATTGCCACTGATAGTAGTGGTGTGGCGGATTGGGCTTTTGTTTCGAGGTCTGTGCTAGTTTCACTTTCAACAGCTGCGATGACCTCGACCCTCGAACTGTTTTTCACAGCTTCGTCTGGAATATTTGAATCGGACGGTGTTATAGCACCGATATAAGGCTCTGCTCCAGTTTTTTCAGCATATATAGGATGATGTGAGAGTGTGGATGTACATTCCGCTAATGCTGCCGTTTCACAAACATCAATAGCTAGGTATTCTCCTGCATTAACAATTTGCGGTGATTCGGTAGATTGCCCGATTCCACTATCGGTTGGAAGCGACCATGCTTCTTCGTGCGCTATTACTTCCGAAAGCGGTGATGAGACGGATAAGGTTTGAGTTTCAAAGCCTGAGAGAGTTTCACCTTCGACAGCCTCTCTGAACTTAACTTTCGGATGAGAGTTCATGGCTCTCTCTGGAATGTTCGATTCTGACGGAGCAAGAGCACAAATTATTGGTTCTGTTCCTGTTTGATCAATAAGCGGGCCTTCAAAGGGAATAATGACCTCTTTTTCATTTAGAACTGGCTCTGAATTGTCGCGTTGTATTGCAATTGAAGCAGATGATGTGACAATTTCCAGCATGGTTTCTAAATTTGATGACGGACATGTATCTTCTCGAACGTGAATTTTCGTATTTCCTAATGAATCTATAACTCCCGTTTCTTCTTCCTCGTCGATAACATCTAGTGATTGATTGCCCGTAACCGTCGCACGTGCTTTTATTTCTGCCAAAGCTAAATCACTTAATTCTTTGAGTGCGCTCAGTTCTGCAAGTGTTAGGACGGATGGTTGTTCTGAAGTAGGCACAGCCAACATCGGTCCCAAAGCTATAGCAGCAAGAATTTCTATTACGGAGGGTCCCTGGGAGATTGGTCTAACTTCGTGATCTGAGAGGGGTTGTTCAAACATTTCGACTGTACTGAAGCCAGTACAGCCCTCGTCGGCTTGAATATCTTCGCTTGGTTCAGAAGGAGCTGTAAACACAAACGACAAACTGAGTGTCGTCAGACAGAGATCATGAAAAGTACCTTTTATAGATACTCATTGGACAGGGTAAACGATGTAATGAATCAACTGGCATACTACACATGACTTTAAGTGTATACATATATGCATATAAGTTTTTAAAAGGCCGAGCAGCTGTGTAGCACATAGCGATTTCTAGTTTCTCTATGTAAGTATATATGTACCTTAATTCATAGTATTTACACTACATCCGCTGTGTATTAGTGTACGAGCATGTAAATGTGGAAGTTGCACTGGTTTGTTTGGTTAATACGTTATAATTAAGGGGATTTTTGGTACGTTACGTGTCATTATCATTTTAGGTTGAATTCCTTCTTACCTGATAATGGATTTTGTTTTCCCTCTGCTTCCGGATTATTTAAAATTGTTTCCATTTCCTGAACGGAATTATTGGTCACACTTGTATTGATGGCTTCAACTGTAGATGCCGCTCCAACAACGTGTTGATTCTTTGTTTCAGCATATTTGGGTTCATTAAGTCCTTGCGATGTATTCGAAATCTCGCTAGCTGTTTTAATTAATTCATCTAAAACCCCTTTCGTATGCTGGCCACCAATTAAATGCTTATTTAATATACGATCATTAAGAGGTTCCGAATCGGCACCAACTATATTCGATAAAGATTCATCGGTATCTGAGCCTATTTCGGAAAGATCACTGATTTCATCAGCGGTCTTTTCACCAATTTGAGCGCGTATATCATTTTTTGGTGCTGGTACTAACATACCAGTGCTTCCGGCTATAGAGGCCGTTAAGGAAGACTGTTTCTTTTTGAAGAGCCAATTATCTTCCCAAGTGCCCTCAGCAAGTATACTTGATGTTATCGAAGCGTGATCTAGTAAGAAGCAAACATTCGTAATAAAACGTTTCCGAAGGCTTGTGAGCCTGATAAAATACTCACCGTCCTCAGATTCAGTGACTGCTGCTGTTAAATCAGGTAGTGGAACTGTATGAGCAGCAATGTAATCGCTTAGGATTGATTCGCGTCCAGGAACTGAAATAGTTAGATAAATTATGAAAACTGGACAGTTTAAAAATTTTAAGCTGGCTCACCTTTGTTGGTCTGGAAAAAGAGGACAAAATAGTAAATTAAAACTAAATACAAATACAATGCAGGCAAAGCTTACTTTTGGTGATTGTTCGGTATCAGTATAGCTGAAATCGCTTCTTGGCTCTACCGAACTTCCAGAGGAAGTGCTTTGGTTTTCCAGATTGAAATTCGCATCAATGTTAGAGGTCCTTAGATCAGGTGTGCTCTCCGAAAATTGCCGAATATTGCCTTGCCCGTCCGCAATCTGCAATAGGAAATAATAAAAGAAAGGAAAGCTTATAAATAATAGAAAATCATGCATGCTTGTCCCTGACTGTGAACTTAGAAGCGTTCTTGGGAAACCTCGTTTTTTGAAAGCGTATAGCAATCAAGTTAAGCCGCTTACGATTTAATTTAGCCATAGTAGCGCGTGTCTATACCCATAGCGTCGATACACATATCATACATACATACATATATACCATACATATGTACATATGTACATGCATACATACATATGTATGTATATATATGTACATATGAATAAGTTCAAATAAAGACATTTTGCAAAACATCGCCTGGCTTTGAAAGCGGTTTCATTCAACGACACCATTTTTATTTTAAAAATAAGCGTGGCATATCGATGGCCAGAAATTGCTCGCATCGGAAAATTTCCCAGAAAAATCGATACGAAATTACACTGCTGAGCAACACACAATTTGCGAGGCGAATTGCTGAAAGCCTTAATGAATAAATTTGGAATTTTCGGAAAAGTAAAAAAAAAACTTTTTACCGAATACAAACAAACAAACGTTCAAAGCTAAATATTTAATTCGGCCATACGATTAGTGACAATTTTACACAATTACGTAAAGGCTTACATTCAAATCGGCTTGATTAGCATTCGGATCCATATTCGTGTTGTGTCTTCTATATCGATTTTCAATTTAAACTCAAAACTTCCCCAATAACACCGTTAAGCATATTTTCAATTCGATTTCAAACTCCTTCAAAAGCTGGAACCTCTAGTTGGAAATATTGCTTGCTTTATCTAATTAGTGCACAAAATGGTTGGTCTACTCGGGTATATAAGCGTCGTGGCTTTTTTATGTGGCGCCAAGAATTAAAGTCTACACAGTTAGAAAGTTAGCGATCGACTAAATGACCTGTGCCGGTATTCTAATTTTGTGTACAAATATATGAGCTGCTTCTTTGGCAATTTGCAGTGAAAGGAAACCCATTAAGTGCTCATTGAAATGTGGAAACGTGCAAAGGAAATACATAGATTAAAAGCATACGAGCATGCAAAAGTGGCGACAAATTTCGAAGTGAACGTACGTGCTTGCGAGAATGGTTTAATTGTTACGGTACGCCTAGCCTAGGGACGCGGGCTCATATTTTAAATATTTTTGAGGAAACTAAATTTCTGTTGTCTCATTCTCTAAAAAAAATTTGTTTAAGTAATTATTATTTATTTAACTTTTCTACAATATATCTTATTTAAACTGTTCAAATATTTTCTGCATTTGAGTTATTCTTTAACAGGTGTCAGTATTATTCAGCTTTCATTTTTAAATATGTCACTTCATTCTAAATCTTCGATTTCTTTCTATAATGTTTATGAGTAATTTCTAGTCAGGAAAATTTTAAGCAATTATAGACACTTGTTTTTACTAATAGGAATAGGTCAATCGTTCCTTAAGAAAAACTTAATTCTTTAGCGTTCTTATCGATCTAAAACGTTTTATGTACAGTGTTGTGTATATCAAAAGCAACAGCATTCGAAATGACATAGCTTGCCACGTACATATATTTATTTATTTATTTTTAAAAATTTTCAATTCAAATTCAGTCCATTCTCTAACATAACCCATAAAAATTAAAGTTTTAAACTTTGGCGAAAACTAAAAAAAAACTTCCACAAATTTGTATATAGATTTTCAACTTTTTTGCGTAAAGTGTTAGAGTATGCAGTTTTAAAGCCCATCAAATTTTAGTCTAAGAATGTAAAAGTTTCAAGTGGATAGGAACCACCGTTGATTTATTCGAATTTTTTTTGTTAAGGGTGTTGCGACTTTCTTCCATATAACGAATAAGCAAATATTTATTTTTATATGGAAGAAAGTCGCAACACCATTGACGAAAAAAATTCGAATAAATCAACGAAAGCAGTGTTGTGCATATGCACTGTATGTGGGCAGTCAGCTTGACTTATCAAAACCAATCAAAACATTCTTTGAGTTAATTAAAAGTTAAAAGTTAATATTCCGAAAGTATATTGTCTTTTTATACCCGATCGATTTAGCCCTGACTGTCTGTCCGTGGTTACAATAAACATGAATAACAAATTAGATAACTCAATGAAATTTGGTACATAGATTGCTCTTTGGACAGGGTTGGTCTTAAAAATGGTCAAGATCGGTCAATAACCACGTCCACCTCCCATATAACGGAAGTTTTTGAAAAATGCAAAAACTCCGATTTTTCGGTATCTATTAAAGCAAATTAAGTAAAATTTCGTATTTGGAGCGATTTTGAACTAAGAAATTAAGTATTTATGAAATTTTGAAAAATGGTCGTTGGAACGCCCACTTAGGAACCAATTTCTGTATCTCAATAATGGTGTAAGGTATCGTCACAAAATTTGGTGGACATATTTACGTTCGTAGAAAATATTTGAAATCCGATCATAACCACGCCCACCTCACATATAACGGAAGTTTTGGAAAACGCAAAAACTTAATTTTTTCGGTATCTATTAAAACAAATTTGGCGAGTTTAAACTAAGAAATTAAGTATTTATGAAATTTTGAAATTTTGAAAAATGGGCGTTGCCACGCCCACTTAGGAAAAAATGCCTGTATCTCAACAACGGTATAAGGTATCGTCATAAAATTTGGTGAACTAATTTTCCTCAATATTGCTGTTATCATCGTTAAAAAATTTGAAATCGGACCATAACCTCGCCCATATAACGGAAATTTTTAAAAATACAAAAATTAGTTTTTTCTTTATCTATTGGAACATATTAAATAAAATTTAATATTTAGAGAGATAGTTAATTAACAAACTTGATTTTTATGAAATTTTAGGTACTGTAGGTATATCAATAACGAAGTAAGGTATCGTCACAAAATTTGGTAAAGATATTGTCCTTGATATCACTAGCATCACCGTCAATAATTTTTGAAATCGGACCATAAGCACGTCCAATTTCCCTATAACGGAAATTTTTAAAAATGCAAAACACTTCGTTTTTCAGTATTTATAGAAACAAATTGAGTAAAGTTTAATACTAGCAGCGATTTAAAACAAAGAAACGAGGTTTTTATGAAAAATACATCGCGAGGGTATATAAAAATCAGTTTCATCCGAATTTAGCTTTTCTTACTTGTTTAATTAGAATTACTTACCTTATTTAAAACAGCTGTAGCTAGCAAATCCTGATAGATCTTTGGCTCAAAATATTGCTCAGGGCGATGGCGGTGCCGAAGACGCGCGTTGCCGTTTTCCATTAGCACAGTCTTAGCGATCTCATTACCAAAAGCATCAGTATTGTGGTCTAATTCTGGCCCGTCGCCATTCGCCAGCGATGGCAAATGTAACGTTTCAGCTATTATTGTCTTGATCATATGGCGCAGACGCGTTTGCGAAATATCCGTAAAATCGGATTGTAGATTGGCAAAAGGACTACTACTGTTGCTGTGGCTGTTGCTTACAGCCATTACTGGTTGAGGAGTTGACTGCCTATTTATGATGCCAGGAAGGTCTGGAACGGTAGGACCTTCAATTAATTTAAATTTGCATTGGGTTCAAGTTACTTTAAATACACTTACACATATGTAAGCTAAATTATGAATATTAACACAAACAGTACTTAAAACAATACACTTTTGTTGGCATGAAATGTTTTAGATGCTCATATGCATGTGAATATTTACATATCTGGATTTTATATATTTATTCCAATATGTTTTTCCCCTGTCGGGCTTACTTTACCTAATTTCACCTCAATAATGTAGATAATGTAAATGACAATCAACGCAAAGACCGTATAGGCGCCTATAATTAGGCCCAATGTAAAGTCCATTTTTTTGCGCTCAGCTTCACATGGAAAGTCATACATTTGTGTCCCTTTTGTTTTATAATTTTTTTGCCTTAGAGCTTGCGCAAGTGTTCTCGTATTCGTCCAAATTTGCGCGCGAGTAGCTATGAGAAATTTTTTTTGAGTCAGCTAAGCTTCTTTGAGTGTTAACATTGCAACAATCTGCTATTTTGAACTGTATTGTTCCTTCCGTTTTGCAAATGAGTTCAATGCTGCGAAAATTTTCTGTATACCAACATATGCTGATTTATTTTTCAATTATCTTGCCCGCGACTCTCTGCCTTTGCTTTTGCTTTCGCTTCTAAGCCAGAAATTTAATTAAGATGGCGAACATCTCCTAAAGAAGGTAATTTTAACAGAAGAGGTTTGTTATTGCCTTACAGTTCGTTAACCATGTTTTAGCTACTGAACTTATCTCAAATACGAGTTTAAAAGTATGCCCACAAGCAAGTAGAAACGAATGGTATCTAAACCGGCAAATTTGAGCTCGGAATTGTTCCTATGATTGCATACAATTTTAGGTGCTTTTATTGCTATATTGGGTGATAGGTTTTTGAATCATACAATAAACACAAAAAATTTAAGATAAATCCAAAATGAAAGCGTAACAACACGACAGAGCTGCAAATTCTTGCCAATCAATATTTTCTAGAATAAATTTGCATGTATCAAAAAACATAAGAATTGTCAAATAAAATTGAAAAAAAATTGACTTTTTATACTCAAGTTTATAACTAAATAATAATAAGATGAATGCAAAAAGGAATACTGACGACTGCTGAATGTGTAAGTGATTAACACATTATTAGATAGGTAACGCCCGCTGTGAAACCGAAGGGCTAGTTTACGTTCAAATATAAAGGAAGATAGCCACAAATACATCGCTAAATCGACTAACATTTTTTTTTTTATTATTATGGTCATTTCAGAACAGTTTTTTTTGTACCCTCAGATATCAGAACATAGATAGAATACCATTTATACAAAACTTTGAAATATTCGTAACATTTTTTTAGTTACATCAATTAAAGAAATTTGTAAAATGAAATTTGCTTTATAAACAATAGCTTCATTTTAGAATTAATTAAATTTTTCAGGTATATTTGCGATACTTATAGTTAACAAAATAAATGAAAACTTATTGCCTGTGAATAACCGAAACAATTAACTCTAACTCCAACGAGGAAGCGTACTTTTAATTACATTTTCTTTTTCATTTTCTTCGCTTTTTTACCTAAATCATTTTAAAAGGAGTGTCAAAACTTGGGTGTCGTTATCGACCAAAACTTTTATAATTGAATCATAGGATAGACTAACCAATAGATTTTCAAATGGTTTTTATATACTAATCTATGTAGAGTAA
Organism: Philophylla caesio; assembly: GCA_963971545.1. Taxonomy (NCBI): domain Eukaryota; kingdom Metazoa; phylum Arthropoda; class Insecta; order Diptera; family Tephritidae; genus Philophylla; species Philophylla caesio. Next base: position 92,173,907 of record OZ020606.1, on the reverse strand, counting down.
CCAACTTTTAGTAGCCTTTCTGCACCTTTTTTACGTAACTCCGTTTTGTTCTTCTTCTTGCGAATTTATTTCTTCCTAATGTCATTTGTGCAGGTCGGCCATTAAAGTTACGTTGTCAAAACGCCGGCGGCCATTAAAGGGTGGGATGGAACTAGATATCTTGGTTAAAGTGCAAACTGTATGAAAGTTATCTGAAAATCAAATGCTGTGGAAACGAGAAGACTTGGCAGCCATACTCGAAGAAATTACTTAGCTAAGCAAAGCAGAGCAGTTTAAATCTTTTCGCACCCTTGACTATAGTAAACATTTTGTTCCCAAAATTAAATAAAGCATGGTCACATTTTTTTAAACGAGAACGTCATTTGAATGCTTATTCGGTTTGTTTTGTGAAAACTTTAAAACACTGATCAAATTTGTTATGTAGTAGACTACACCATATGTATGTGCATAAGTTTTTAAAATAGTATATTCTTTACGCTGTATTGCTACACTTACATATGTTGTCAAAGTTATTTATCTACTTTGAAATAACTGTCGCGGTCGAATAATCGTATAAAAATATATGCACTCCCGTCAAAGGCGTAGATAGGGGGAGAAAAAGATTGATAGATCACCCCATAATTTTCTTTATACAAAATTTCCGGTTTTTTTTTAATCAAATACAACTTATTATCTAAAAAACGTTTTAAACATAAGTTTCACACTTCGTACAAAGCAAAGAAGAAATTAAACAAATTTTCTTAAATTGTTTTTAAAGAATTTTGGAAAACAAGCCTTTGACAATATCGCTACAAATTTTTTATAAATTTTAGTTTTAAGGGACTCAAAACTATGTTTTTAAGATAATTTTATATGTATACGATTGAGTTAACCACTCATGAATTGGTTTTTATGGCCGTAACGAAAAAGAGAAATCAAATTTTTATATCTGAATATTTATACTTATATTTACTTAAATAGCATTAAATTTATGAATCGCTGGGAGCGTCTAATTTCCGCAGGGAGCTTTTCTGGTAACATTAAAGCCATCAAGTTCTTCAATGAGGAGGCTATCCATATAAGGATTTTACTCTGCCTAAGACGACGTATGCTTGTTCTGCGTCCAAAAATTTGTGTACCATATTAAAAAAAAAGTTTTTTTTTTCAGGGCAAACCTCCACTATCTGTTCTTTTACACAATAATTGAAAATGGTCGCGGTACCGTCTACTTTAGCCATTTAAGCGTATTAATAAAAATTGGTTATCACATCACGTTGGCTATATTTAAAAAAAAAAAAGTTATTGAAATTGGTCTATATCCACTTCCTTCTGTTTTAACGGAAGTTTTCGGGAAAACAAAACAATCAGGTTAATTAACTAACAACATACTTTCATACTTATATGTTTACAGATAAGGCAAACTGAAAATTTTTGGGTTGGCACGAGTGTTTAGCAAAATTTCACATTTTAAACAAGTTAAATAAAAGCTTCTAAATCAAGTCTGAAGTGGCTACAAATTAGCGCAAATAAACTTTAACAAAACATATGATATCAAATGAAAGAGGGAAGTTCAGATAATATAAAAGAACGTATTATAAAACGTTAAAATGGCATTTCAAATGTTTATTATTTAATATTCTTGAATACATAAATATTTTGCTAGAAATATTGTAAGCAATGCGACCTTTGGAAATTGTAGTAAACTTAAAATAATGTTTTTTAATTATAAATAAATATGTATAGTATATATTGTGAGTTTGGTTTTTATTAAATTTATATAATTACTCGTATTTAATTAATTGCTCCAATTTATATACAAATTTATGTGATATTAGAATATATGCATATATGTATATATACATAGGCATTGTAACCCCCAGCCTCCATTAATAAAAATGTTATCTAAGCCACTAATTATCGCATCGTTGATTAAGTATTTGGTTGCACTCGCTCGTCACGATAATAACTACATATGTATGTATGTATATTTTTGCATTTGTCTGAAGACAATTTTGTTTCAGAAATTATGTAGATATGTATACATATGTATATATAAGTCGATATATACATACATATATTCATATATGTACCAATATGTTAAAAAAAAAATTCAATTTCCACATTTATTTGCTGCGTTCTTTATCAAAGGAACAATCTTCCCGAACTGAAGTGTTCTAATTAAAATAACTCTGAGGATTTTGGCAAAACCAAAGATGTTAAATCTTTCAAATACAAGTATTTAAAATACAAATCTTCACTACAAAACGATTTTGAATTTTTATTTTATATTTTAAAATACTTTTTTTAATCCGCATCATTTGTCATATCACAAAGTTTCTACAACGTTGTCAGTAATTGTTTGACATTCGCGAATTCTCTCATTCAGATAACTAAAAAGCTGCAAATTTATTCTTCTTATGACATATGTACATACAAATCGTTTGAAAAATTTCTATGTTTCTTATAGCATGAGCCTTATTCACTCTTTGGTTTATTCAGTGAAACTGTTGTAGGTTTATTTAAAAAATAATAGAATTTTTTATAAAAAACAAAATACACTAATATCTGAACTTAAAATAATCATACTCGTATGTAAGTGATCAACTAGCTTGTTATTCAAACGTTTTATTCAATATCTTCTGAACGAGTAATCAACTTTAAAATTTTTCAAACGATTCGTTATATTTTCGCAAATTTTTGGATTGACAATTGTTGGAAAGGGATAACTTTCGTTAATTCTACAACTTTTCATAAACGAGTTGCAACGGTTGATGTAAACTTTTCAGAAAAAAACTTGCAGTCAATGTCTTTTGCTTATTGAGTTGTTATTATTTTGATGTCTTTCATTATTTTATTTATTCGTTTCAAATTAATAAAAAGTTAAACTTGTGTTTTTAAAAGTATTTTCGGGTACATATAAATGTCTTTCAAAATATTTATTTCGAATTTACATACTTTTTATAAAAGTATTTTGTATTTGTTAGGGATCATTTCATGCCTTCGCAATTCCGCAATGTCACACTTTGTTATAAACAAAGACGGCGAAGTGGAGAATGGCAAAATGGTGAACCAAGTCGTTTTAACTTTCTTTGATTGCTTTTGATATTTCTTTTATTTTACTCATATTTGTTGGTGTGTGAACGCAAAAACCAAATTCCGGAATTTAATAAAAATTAAACTATGTAAGACCAAGCACAAAACATCTCAATTCGCTGCATCGTGATTTTAGAGAAATTTTTACATACATGTGTATGTATCTAGGAAAGACCACTTAAATATGCTTGCGTTTTTTTATTGCTTAGCTTAATTTTATTCACAAGGTTAACAACATATGAACATTTGTAAAATAATTAAATATGACATTTAGAGTTATATGCCATATTATAATTAACGATTGTACTTTTATATAGCAGTGCGCAAAATCTTTTGCACATACACATACACATATATGTAGGTATAATATGTACATATATGTATATACTTTTTAAAGTAAACACATACATGTACTATCTGTCCAAAGAGCAAGTGGAGCGTCAGGCAGCGCTTTAAAGTACTTTGTACAGCTCATTTGGTATACGGAAAAAGCAGTTTAGCAGTAACACTTCCAGAAAATAGTTAGTTTGGCGTAAAACATAGAGTATACTGGATTCTGAATGTACGAGTACTTCTATGTATGTTATATTCTGACCAACACTGGCGTCAGAGCTTTAAAGCTCTGATTTTGCGCATAGGAGAGTTGTTACCGCGGAATTTAATACAATTTTATTTCAGTTATCGCTTTAACAGTGGCTTTTTAAATTCAACAACAACATATTTATTAATTTTACCCCCGAATTCAGTAAGCAGTCTCAGTCTCTAATAGATACAAAAGTCACAATTTTAGACCAGTTGGCATCCATTAGACTCAAAATAAAGCGTCTAATCTCAAAATAAAATCAAAATTGTAAGCTGGTGATGAGTAGGTCTCAAAAAATTTAAATAAAAACAAAAGCAAAAAACGTGAAAGCGAGGAAAAGCAATAATCTCTAGCTCATTTTTAGTTACTGTTACTGAATTCGGGCGTTAGTATACTAAATAAGAGTGGCGTTGGACCGCTCAAACTACTTCCTTATTTACAGTTTCAGGACTTCAATAAAGTTGACGGGACTTGTTCAGTATTCGCACCAGTTTCTGCTGCATTGATTGAATTTTTCTCTATCTCATCAGCAATTGGCTGTATGACGACCTTCGGATTAACTAGTTACCGTTTGAAGTCGTTTGGAATTGAAAAAAGCCGCATGCTATTTAAAATACTTCGATAAAATGTTGCCGAGTTGTTGTAAAATTTAACACAAATTTAAAGGTAACTTTTTTTTATGGATTTCGTCAGCGATTTCAGTCCAAACAGCAATATATGTAATAGAAACATTTGTGAATTTTGTCACTCACAAAAATATTAACACACTAACTATTTGTTTACTTTATTTTTCTTTCGGATTACCTACTTTTCATTATCATCAGACGTAGATAATGAGCCGAAAGCATTAACTAGCTGGCAATAGTGATGCCGAAACTACTACACAATGGCAATTAAGCTTTTGTCTTTTTTGGAAGCTTAATAATAGCATTAAATATCTTTTGATATTAATATATCACTTTGTTGTATATCCAACTCAAACAATGAATGATATATTGAGTTTCAAATATTAAACCATTTTTTTGTTACAAAACTTTTATTTTTAAAATTACCTAGAAATATTTATTTTGTTACTCGCAAGCAAGCAATTCGTCAAGTTTTAAGGCGTCCTTTGAAACAACTGATTGCCAATATACTCCACAAGCACTAGTAAGTACATATGTACATATATATGTATGTATGTATGTAAGTGCTTGCTACAACGAAAGACAAATATAAAACGGCAGCACTGGTTGCCTTATCGCATTTTTTTTAACTCTTTATGCACATACTAACATATGGTACTCGTATGTACCCTACAGGTAATGCAACTTATCTGGAAGAAATTTACAACGTACTCTTTTCAAAGTACTCGAGTTTTCGTAAAACCAACTAATTTATTTAAAATGACAAATGCTATAAGGGACAACCGTTTTTACATTACTTTTACCTTTTTTAAAATTACATTTTAATTACTTTCAAAATCATTGTTTTGCGAAAGTATTCAATCGTTTCCGACCGGGTGTATGTATGTATGTTTGTATGCACGTACATACGTACACTTATGTTAGTGTTCGGGCCCGCTATCAATGTCTGTCAGATATTTAAGCAGTTCGCTGGCGACTAAAATAAAACCGTTATCACAATAGTCTCAAGCAAGTGTAATACAGTTGGGGATGTTTTAAATAGCAACAGCATTATAACTTGGCCGCCAATTAACAATGGCAAATAACAGCTGATTGATTCACAAAACTTCTAACAAAGCTAGGCCAGTCATAATTTATGTACGAATATTAAGTTAGTAGCACGACCAGTTATTTAAAGTTTTATTTGTCTTATTTTTGTACAACAAGAGCAGAATTATTGTTGTAGCAGCAATTTAAGCCGCACATGTGTAAATTGGTTCAAAGTCTAAAAAGCGAAAGCAACAAAAGCAACGAAGTGCGGTGGCAGCGAATTACGTATACGCCCAGTGTTCTAATGCTGGATGTTATCAGTTAGTATGGTATGTAGTATCTCTTAAACAGTGATAAGACGAAAATAAACCTGTCTAAATTGAAATAAAAAGACACGCAAAATATTTCACTTGACGGTTTTTTTTTTTTTTAAACACGAACCAAATCATTTATTTTTGCTTAATTCATCATAACTAATATTGTAAACTTCGACAATTAATTTCATGTGCGCGTCACTTCTAACAACTAAGTAACTAATTTTCATAAATTTCTCGTGTATTTCCGAAAACCCCAAACGTATATAATTGGAAATATGATTCAAACACACCGACGCGCGCAACGCAACTGAAAACGAATAGCCGCTTGCACAGGTGCCGCCGTCATTTCTGGTGATGTCTGCTGTTTATACTTGTGGTGAATTTGTTGCTGCTCGTGCTGTTGATTTCAAGTGCTAAACTACACACATATGTATACATATATGTATACTGATAATACATAAATGGTGATATTTTTGTTCATACTTTTGATACTTCTCTGAAAGGCGCGTAATCGCTTAAAACACAGATTTTCGTGTTAGTATTAACTTTGTTTGAGTATACATATGTATCTCTTAGGAGAGAAAATCTACAAACAAAATCTGCTCAACAAGGAAAGTACATATTTACATATATATACTTTCATATTACTTCTCCATTGTCAAGTTCAATTACTACTCATAATTCCACATCCATTTATTTATGCCTGAACTTGTTTTCCCCTCCATGCTGCACACTTTAGCATCTTTGGTCGTTACGATATAGAAAGCTTTACAACTCTAATGGGTTAAGGAATACGTGCCCATTATTTCTAGATATGAATATCAAAAGGTTTAATACATTTTTCGGCAAATCAAAAATAATGGACCACGTACTCCGTAATCCATTTATGCCAGCGAACTTCTTGGTTTGGTAACAACGTAGGCTTAAGTTTTCCCTGCCAATGGCCTTAAAGCCATCAGGCGAACCAAGTAGAAGGTGATTTAACTTCATATAATTGTCGTTTTATTCGTGTGAAACGAAGTCTTGGGCCGCTCATCCTACCACAGTTAATCTACTCAGTAAGCGGTTGTCGTTGATGCTTGAGACGGAATGAACCTGCAGTTGATCTGGTCGACGTGAGTAGTGGAAAATCTATATCTTTCATTTCTGCGCATATGATCTTATTCACTTTGGAATTTGTGGCATTGTCGATGAGAATTTTCCGTGCAATGTGAAGTTCATTTGTGAATTATTTTCGGCATAAGCTATTGATACCAGATCATCAATTTGCTGTTTAATATCTGCTCTAAGGTTTGGATTTCAGGCACACTTCCTTTTGCGACGTATAGACCGATTAAGCGCTTCAAATTGCTGTCTGGTAAAGCAACATTTGGAATTCACCATTACCAAGCAGTTTCTTTAAACCCATCGACCTAACTTTTGCTAACCTGACTTTGTTCCACAGTGTTATTATTACTTATGCAGTAGTAATAATCAAAATCATTTGGCGCCTTCTACATATGTATCTCAGAGTTTGGCCGAGCTTAATTCATTTGGGATGTGCGTCTTGGTGTTGTACAACCAATTGAGCCGAATAATTACTGTGTTTGGTACGGCATCTTATAAGCTTTTAATGTATTTATGTAAACACTTAAACTCTTTTTAATTTCATAAGTTGTACCTTCTTTTTGAATATTTACTTTTTATAATATAAACTATGATTCTATTATTAATAGTAAGATAACTAAGAACCAAGCTCGCTCACCTTTGCCAAATGGCTCCCTTAATATCTTTATAATAATAATAGAAGAAAAGTGAAATAATTTCTAATAAAAAAATCAATAAATGTTGAAAAAATATGCCCTTTTCGCAAAATAACATTTTACTACGTACTATTTAATTGTAATCCATCGTAAAAGCAACATTTTGTAAGAGAGTGTCAAAATTCGACCTTTTACCTAGCCTCTTTTAATTATTTCTTGCAATTTCACATTCAATACACGAGAAATGCCTTTGGAACTTGATGAAAAGAAATATTTTTATTAGACGATTCACAAGGTGTCGTATTGTCGTAAAGCAGTTTACATAGAGATGTGATCCCAAATATGATCGAAATTGATTTCGAAACGATGTGGACATCCGACTCAGAATCTAAAAGGGTCAAAACTGGATTGCTTTGGTCATGCGCCAGTTATTTTTATTTACATTTAGCATTGAACAAAAAGTTTGTGTTATCGTAATACAACAGTTGAAAACTTGATATTTTTGTTTCTCATGTTAAATTTTATTATTTCAATAAAACTCTGAAAGATATCGAGCCATAACCGCCAAAAGGATGTTTTCTGCAATTCCGGGATTTGAATAGCCTGATCCCGGGATATTCGGGAGTTGAAAAAGGTTCGAAACTCCGGGATCCCGGGATTGACATGCCGAATACAAACATCCACTTCTCAGAACAAAGAAAGCCATAACCAACGCGTCCTGGAATCTTGCGTTTCGATTGAATAGGGAGACTGCTTGTACATAAATTGCAAGAAATTTCGATTGAGCCAGCCTTTAAATGTAGTTTTAACCTCACGCGCCTCACACATTCTAAAATGATTTAAAATTTAATCTATCTCGCAAATCGGGTAAGTGTTCTGACATCTTTCCATTTCGCATGCCGTTCAGGGTACCGCTAAGTCATTTATTTGCAAGCGTTTCACTTGGTTAAAATGCAATAAATTGTAAATCGAAAATTTTTGTTTTCACTATTATTTAATTCTTGATTTCGGTTTGCTTTCATACAACCACAGATATTAAGAGAACCTTTAGAAATATCATAATAAAACGAACAAACTTTTAATGACTTGGGCAATGTAAAAGCGAATAGAGTTACTATGATTCCTCATTCTCCACTCATCGCTTCTTCATCTACGTTATTAGTAAATGAATCGACGTCACGATTTTGTGATCGGCGCAATAATGCCCTTTAATATTCCAGTCATATCATCAGATGATGTTTTTCATTATTTAATATCTTTAAAAGAATCATTCAAGTACGGCCCTGATATGATCCCGACATGTTTCCTAAAAAAATGTGCAAAGCACCTGTACCTGCCATTATCGAACTTGTTTAATTTGTCCCTCCAGCAAGGAGTTTTTCCGTCAATATGGAAACAGTCTTACATAATCCCCCTTCATAAATCTGGAAGCAGGTCTTCTATTGAAAACTATCGTGGTATAGCTAAACTCTCTTCTACCCCGAAGTTGTTTGAAGCTATTGTTACCAAGCAAATGACTTATCCGATTTCCTCAATAATAGCAAATTGCCAACATGGCTTCTGTAAGGGCAAATCGACCATTACAAATTTACTTGAATTTACCACCCATGTTTCAAATGGGTTTAGGGAATGCATTGATACTGATGTTATATATACCGATTTTAGTAAAGCATTTGACAAAGTACATATGTCACTCTTTACTCATCCGTAAACTAGATCTGCTTGGTTTTCAACCTGGTATCCTCTGTTGGATGTCTTCTTATCTCTCCGGTAGGACGCAAAAGGTAGTTTTTAAACATTTTCATTCTGGGATCATCGATGTTTCCTCGGGAGTTCCTCAGGGCAGCCACCTCGGACCGATTCTGTTCCTGCTATTCATAAACGACATTTCTACAGTAGTAAAGTATTCTAAAATATTGATGTACGCGGATGATGTTAAACTTTTTAAGACTTATGCCTCGGCTGAAGAAAGATCCTTGCTACAGCAAGATTTGGACAGCATAGTCAATTGGTGCAGCATTAATTATATGCCGCTTAACCTTAACAAATGTAAATTCATGTGCTTTTCTCGACGAACCATTCAGCCGGCCTCCTACAAAATAAATAACTACGTCCTAGAACATGTAAACAGTTTTGTTGACCTGGGTGTTGGTATGGATTGTAAACTCAATTTTAATTTTCATATTAGTTCCACAGTTAATAAAGCAAGGGGTGTACTGGCTTTTGTAAAGCGTTGGTCAAAGGAATTCCGCGACCCGTATATAACTAAAACACTTTTTACTTCATTAGTAAGACCAATACTGGAGTATGGTTCCATAGTTTGGAATCCTCGTTATCAGGTCCATTCAGACCAACTAGAGTCAATACAAAAACAATTCTTACTTTTTGCTTTGAGAAATCTTCGATGGGATTCGCCATACAATCTTCCCCCTTACACTAGTCGTTTAAAACTTATTAATCTTCCTACTCTTTCGAGTCGCAGAGAAATGTTAGGTATAATATTTCTCGTAAAATTAGTCAATGGATGGATCTCAAGTCCATTTCTTCTAGAGCAAATTAATTTTAATGTACCCTCCCGTGCAACGAGAAACTTTAAACCACTTTTCTTGAAACTATGCAGAACTAACTTTGAGTTGAATGAACCGTTTCGGGGTTTATGCCAAGACTTTAACAATCATTCCAGCACCTTTGATGTATCGGACTCACTTTTTATAATTAAAAGAACTATTCTATCCTCTCTTAATAACAGCTAACGATCCAATTTTCTTACTTTGCATTTCTCTAACTTTGTATTCGGCTGATGAATTCTTATTCTGTAGCTGAGCAGCTTGGGATCTCGACGCTTAACAAACTTTCTTCTGTCACGACTCGGCACCTAAGATTTGTATATTTAAAAAACATCCGTACGTTATGCGGATTGAGCCCCTCGTGCCGGTTGGGCGGGAAAGTGGGTTTCCGTTGGGTTATAACCATTTTTGGTAACACATTAATAAGTATGTACATATGTATGTATACTAACGAGATTTGTTCTTTGGAATATTCGTTCTTTGATGGAAACATTCAAGGTAGTAGATTAAATATTTTTGAAAATATGGAAAAAAAAGCATAAACAAAGTACACAGAACTTTTCCTTCCATAAATGCATGATGCAATAATGAAAGGTGCTGTACTTTGGAAACTTCTCGCTCTAAATCACCCTTTTGAACGCCCTTAGAAACTGTGTTGTTCCTTTGCAGAATTGGATTACCAATTTTGTAAAAAAAAATGTTGAATTGTAGCAGAAAATTAAGTTTTTCATGTGGAACTTATAATACTCTTATGTATTATCGATTGTTTTGACATTTTGGATAATTTTTCTCATTTGTTGATAATTGGTTTTCTAAAAGCGAGAAATTGAGTAAGTTTTTGTAAAAATTGTCAAGTATTTGTATAATGAAACATTATTTGTTAAATTATTAAGTAGAATAAAGCTCTGGGGTTCATTTCGGAAGACAGGATAAACAGTTTTATTGGCATTTCCAATACAATATTTTATTGGCAAGAAAATAAAATATCCGTTTTTTGATAAAGTATCAAAAATTGTTCTCCATAAAATCATCGTATAAGAAGAAAAGAACTCCCATTTCTCAAAAGCCGCCTTCAACCAACTCGATCGTCTTGTCAACGTCAATTTTTCGTTTTCTCCGCTCGTTTTTGGAACAAGCTAATTTTATATTCAATTTAACCTATGGATATTGTATTCTTATAATTATACCATGAAGGCTAAAGGAACTCCATGTACCTTTATATTTATGCTTTTCTAGTTATCAATTAGTATTTATTTCCTAAAAATCCCGCATTCAGTGCATTTATTCTCATAACCATTAGGGATTGCCTTCAGTTTCTTCATGATCCCATGATTGGAAATAAACTATATTAAAGTGGGAAGCCCCGTGAGGTTCTACACTTCCGAAAAAAAGTTAATCGCTGGACAAACATTGTTAAAGTGTTAGTACTGTTTGAATGCATTTGCGTCATATTTGAACATTTTACACTAATTTCTATAGAATAATCATTATCGAAAAAGTTTGGCTTTTTTAATTTTGGCATCCAAAAACACTTAAAATTCGTACTGTGCGCAGGTTTTACCAGCAATTTAAATACAAATTATGTTATTAATTTTTTTGTCAGTTTTTATATAAAATTCATAATATATATTCCAATCATTGTGGTTAAATTTTATGTAAATATCTTCACTCATTTGTACTTTTTCCTAATAACGGCCTTCTTTTATTCTCTAATACTTCCAAAATACAACATTTAGCTAAGGGCGTTCAAACTGGCGCTGTCACAACGTACAACATCTTTCATTATTCCATCATGCATAAATGTACATGTGTACTTATTTGTAAGTATTGTCCTATTTATAGTAATTAACACAAGCATACACACATGCAAATCAGCAAAGTGCAGCAATTTCATATTTACTTAGGGTTAAAATAGAAGCATGCAAACAATAGAACTGAAAATGCACTAAATTCACAATCGCAAGCAGCTAAGTTCGAAATTCAAAAAACAAAGCCTCTGGGGAAACTTTGCCTGCAAACTCACCTCCATTAGAAGCTTTCTTGCTCAACTCATTTTCCCAATTGATAAAAATGTTGCTCAATTTTGAATGATATTGCGCAAAGAGAAGTAAATCTGTACATTGAATGTATAAATGTGTAAATGTGGACAAAAGGAAATTTTAGTTATGTAGTTAAGCAAAAAATTATAAATATATAAGAATAATCTACGAGAATAAATTTGTAAGCTGAAATTAAAATAGAAACAAATTGCAAAACGAAATCTTAAGGGTTGGTACTAAAATGCAACTTATTTCACGCTATTTTCCACCTTTCCATTGAATGGTTCTGCTGCTAATTAAAAACGTTTGAGTCAATTAAATTATCGCTGCGATTGATTGATTCTTATTGGAATAATTGTATAAGGCTCGGTTGTGTTCCGTACAGAGGGTTGTTGCGCGGATTTAGATGGGAAATTTGAATTAGATGACCGGAAATTGGCCGGTACCTTAGAGGAAAATTACGTTATCGGTAACGCCTTAATCTGGCAACTCTACATAGCAACCTTTTTGCAATCTGCACACAAACTTTACTTGTGAATTTCATTACCACCATATTTGGTGGTAACCGCGTGGAAATACCGATGAAATTTTTCTGTATTTATTTCCTTCGCGGAATCAATGTTCATCGAAGTTCGAAGGTACAAAAATATTTTTATTTAAAGTATTTTTAGCTCCCACATGAATCAAAGCAACAATTAAACTGATAACTGTACACCCTAGATATTCTTACTGGTTAACAGTGGCAAAAGTTCAAAGTCGACAGTGGTTCGGTAATAAAATTTGTTGGTTACAAAAATACTGGTGACATAGAGAATATACCCTTGTTTTTCCTTAATATCCCCGAAACGCTATAGGACATTAAAATAAGACGCATTCAAAATTTCGTAACGGGCGTTTCATCGATCAAGCAGTAGTTTTACAAAGAATAGGCTCATAACGTTAAATTTTGCCCCATAAAAGTAGTAAAAGAAAATCGACAGAAGTGTTGTTTATGTATATATGTACATACTACATCTGTGTCCAGGCATATTCAATAGGTAGACGCAGTAGAAAAATTGAAAAAAAAATTACGAGCTCTGTGTATTTTGTTTTTGCTTTTAAAAGCTAAAATTTCAAAAATATTTTATCAACTACTTTGAATTGTACCATGATTCAATAATAAAAGGTTAGATCAATATTGACAAGAGAGTTTTGACACTCCCTTACGAAGTACGGAAAAAGGGTAAATAATGCGTTCCCTTTTTGTGAAACTAGGAGCAGCATAGTATGGAAAGTTTTACAAATAGTGGTAGAATACAATATATTAATTTTGTGCTTAAATGGAAACAAAAAATATTCTTACCTCAATTAATTAATTTAACTGCTATTTAGTAAGAATATTAAAAATGCAAGCTAAAATTATATTAAGCTCTTTTTTTTAAATGATTATTATGTCAGTATATTTTTAATTTATTTAAACCCATTCCTTCTAGAAATTACAAAACTTTTCACTCTGTCACATCGAATTTATATGCGCGTGAAAAGCTTTCAATGAAAAAGCGCGTCATTTATACACATTTACATGAAATATTTACGAGACGGGGTCAATCTTGTAATCAGAAAAAATGCTGTCATCAAAATCCGGATTTAAACTTATTGTTTACGCGCGCATAAGAAACAAAAAGTGTTGCCTGTTAGTCTTTGGTATTACTACTTTGATTATTTTTAAGAAGCAACACGGTTTTGATGCTAAGGGAGCCGTTTGACAAAAAGTGAGCGAGCTATGTAGCTATTTATCGAGCTAACCTTTTATAATTGAATCATGGAATTGTACTGAAATCATTCTTATCACAACGAAATTCAAAATTTGACAATTCAAATTAAAATAAAATATGAAAAAAGTTCAAAAAAAAAAAAAGTTTGCTGCGCCTACCTATTTGATGTGCCTTTGGATGTGTGCATACTGAAAACGCGTCAGATGCGGTTTTCTATTGAAAAGGTATTTTGATTTCAGCGCATTGTTTCTTCCTCAGGTTAACGTCCATGCAAAAATATGTGTATATATGTATGTATGTATGTATATGTACATATACCAAATTTCAATAATTATTTATTTTAATAAATTACGTGTACTCACAATTCTCACTTTTCGACAGTTGACTGATGTGTACTTGGTCCAAGCAACCACCTAACAACTTAGCAACCACTTCCTCAATATATTCTCGTATTTTGAGCTTTTGCTCCACGGTAATGGCACCGGAGTTCAGATCCACCTGGCTGGCACTTTCGAAATCTGCAAAAGGATGTGAAACAAAGAAAACGGTACATTTTGATATTTTATGATTTCGAAGTAATATCGAGGTTATGCATTAATGCACTTTAAAGTTTATCCAATATTTGAAATCTTGTATTTGTAAGAATTCCATGCAAGCGGGGAAAATTTCACATGCCTCTAGGTAGTGTGAGAAAGTGAATGTGGCGAGACACTCCTACATATTTGCGAATGTTTATCAGTTAGTACGGCGGAGAGAGATTATCTGTCTAAGAGCAAGCGTCTCGCTACACAAATGTTGGAGCAAAACTTTACAAATCACTATCCAAGAAATGCATTGAGCAAGAGAAGAGCCCTTCCGACATTTACTACAACAAACATGTAAATTAATGCAAATCCTATTAAGGCACACATCGCTATAATAATTTTTCAAAATCTTGTTTATTTGCACCAATGAGCTGCGGAGGAGAAAATCGTTTTGACCAAAGATTGTTTATAATAAAACCTCGTGCGTACATTCCAGAGCTGTCCCCACGATATACAAATCGTGCATGTATTCCTCTGTGTACCGCTGTTAAGTGTGCAGTTTCCCACCGATGTAGCAACTTTCGAATGTGGCAGCTGACAGGACCTACCTTACGAGAGTCGATTGTAAATTCGAACTCGGCACTGAAGAAAACATTGGGTTTCAGCAACAACGAACAACTGGTTCGATATGGAAAGACATGCCTCAGTTTAATGGTGGCATCATTTAGATATTCAAAATGTCCACGTAGATGACGTGTTGCCAACTGAGCTGTTCAAGTACAGCGGCGAGAAATTCATAAACTTGCATGATCTCATTTGCATAACATGCTCCGATGAGTGCATGCTTTCTGATTGGAGTTCAAGTCGAAAAAAGGAATCATGCAGTTCAGGTCAATTATCGCGACATCAGTACTCTTAAAATCGCGTAAAAGTTCTATCAAGCGGATTGTGTGAAAGACTGGAATCCCAATTTCAACGAACTAACTTTTTGCAGTAACTTAAGATCCAGCGATTTGTGAAAGACCAAGGGGTAACTTGGTTAAATGCAATTGTTTAAGCAGTTAATATGATAATGAAGTATTCATATTTGAAGTATTTTATTTTAGCCATATTATTTTACACTATTGTCTGTTGTATAATGTACAATATTTTAATTTTATACTTACGCATGTAACTTTGATTGCAATCACCAATCGGTATATAAATTTCACTTCGCGCTCGCATAGGCTTTACAAACTTTTGCTGGTTAAAGCACATTTGTTTATCAATCCAGGATTGGGTATGCGATAGCGAGAACTTCGAATAATGACAGACTTGACATTCCCGTTGGTCCAAGTCTGGCACCCACTTTGAGCATTTGGCACTTTGGCATATTCTTTTGTTGCATACGAAACATGTGACAAAGCTTAAAATAGAGATAAAAGAAAAGGAATATATGCGTATTTCTTTTTAAATTAGTTTGCGGATTTCCATTAATACTTGAGATGTAAGTAGGGTCCCTCAGCCTAATTCGAGCAAATATCAGGCCACCACTGCATATTGAATATAAAAATTTTTATTTGTACGCACATGAACACATAAACATATACAATGAGTTACCCCAAAGCCTGAAAATGTACTACTTTTTAAACCGTCCTGCTTTTGTTGCAATTTTTTTTACGGTATTTAAAAAATTACAGATGCAGCCATTTACTGATCAAAAGTAGACTACTCCGTTACCAACAGGAATCTATTAAACAGATTTTCAAAAGTTTTTTATTTTATTGAATTGTACTCGTATTATGTACTATTTCGAAATGATTGAGCTTAAGACACGTATGTATAACCTCAGGTGTAAGGCTGAGTTGTGACCAGATGATATAAAAAATTAAGCGAGTTTTGCTTTAAAAAAAGGTTTAAAAATGCTGCGAAAATTAACAAACGCATTAATCAGCTGTACATATGTATATATAAACACATACTATATTTTATTTTTGTCGATTTGTTAGTACAGAGTTACTGGAAGAGACTTTATAAATACTCAAAGATGTTATTTTTTGGTTAATTTATTTTTAATTTTAATAATTGACAATATTATTGAGCTCGAGGTCAGTTTATAGAAGATTTTATTGGAAAAATAACAACAGTTTTTAAAATTGTAGAAAGCACTTCAATTATTAAAAATTTATAAGGCCAAAAAACAACAAAAATGCATATACATATGTATGCAAGGATGAGCACACCTGAAATGCATTCTAAGAATTACAAGCCAATGAAAAATTCGCACACAGAATTGCAAACACACAAACAACAACCACACAAAACAAGTTGAAATAGCAGCAGATCAGTTGCTCTTGTTTGTAGTTGGTTTGTTTAAGGAAGATGGAAAAACGCAGCAGTCCACTCGGCTAGCGTAGCACAGCATTGAGCGTGTTGGCTTTGCAACTCCGAGCTCCTTGGTTCATGGCCTTGAAGAAGTGGTTATGTAGAATAAATTTAATTAATTTAATAAAAAGAAGTCTGATGAGGAAATGTGGTGATTTCCGAAATAGTACTATAAGTTCTACGATTTTAAAAACTGTTGTTATTTTTTCAATAAAATCTACTATAACCTGGCCTCGAGTTCAATAAAATTGTCAATTATTAAAAATTTATAAGACCGAAAAACAACAAAAATTCATATTTTTAATTTTATTTAATGACATAATTTCAATTTCACTTTTTTCGGTGGTTAGTTTTTCTATGTGTTTTGAATATTAGAAATATAAGTATGTTTTTAATATTTTGCTATTGCGTAAACATATTTTTACAATTCGTAAATATGTGTATGCAGTTGAAAAATTGCGCTCTTTTTGAAAATGTTACTTCAGAACTGAAAACCAATTTCGAGCCATAAACAAATAATGATTTGAGTATGACAAATCAGACCGGTTTTGACTAGTGTTTGAAAATCTCGATTACTTTACTCCATTTATTAGCACAAAGGTAAGTATGTATGTATTTAGTAGAGTGGAACGCGACCCGGGCCTAAGAAGGAATAGGCCTTCATTTTCAGCAAAAAAAAAAACACATCTCACGTTATTAATTAGAATCCCCTGATTAGGTTAGGGATAATGTCATACCTGTTAGCTTCAAGCTCATCGATGGGACAGGAGCAAACATTGCAATTGTTAATACTTGGCGGTCCTTTTCTAGTCAATCGTCTTTCACCAATTTTACTGTAATAGATAATTAAAAGAAATATATAAAATATGAATTAAAAAATAATATATTATATACTTGTTTATGTTTATAAGGAAATATATAAACAGATATGTGTGCATAAATATTCGGATAAATAATAGTAGCCTTGTACTTAGAATTTTGTTTTGAACCTCAAAATCTTGGCATTTGTGTCAATCTATGTTTGGTATCTCTTTCTCTCCCTAAAAAATT
The DNA here is from genome assembly GCA_963971545.1 of Philophylla caesio. Taxonomy (NCBI): domain Eukaryota; kingdom Metazoa; phylum Arthropoda; class Insecta; order Diptera; family Tephritidae; genus Philophylla; species Philophylla caesio. The sequence goes on along the minus strand of OZ020606.1, from coordinate 92,156,240 downwards.
AATGGCAAATATCCCATAGGTATGAATATAAAAAAAATTTGGCTTCGTTCACAAGTGTGGACAAATTATATAGTACAGGTCATGCCACAAAAAACTTTTGCTAGACAAAGATGAAAAAAAAAAATGAAACATGTCACAAAGCTTAGTTGCCAAAAATGTTGTCTGTTAAATGAAAAAGAGTTGTCAAACAGCAGGTTTAATTTCTCTTCCATTTTGCTTTTTGCTTGCACTTTTGACATCACTTGATTTTCATTGTGCACGAGTTTTGTTAATAATAAAATTATTTGAATAATCGTACAGTTTTTTTGGCATCTAACTAATTAAAACGCAAATGTCCATTCTAGCAAACCTCTTGCATTTTGCGCTTTGCTGGCAATGTAAGAAATGTCACGCAAAGCCACGAAGTTTCAAGTAACATAGCCTTAAGCTTTAGACGAACAATGGAAAGCATTGTGTATAATAACAAGTGAGATATCTTTTCGATAAACGTCAAAATTTGGAACAGCTGAGATCACCTGTTTTTGCAAAGTAAAATCGCAACCCTGGCGTCCCTCGTATATTTTACCCGAATGCAGGGACGGATACAGGGGAGGGCACCTGGGTGTCTGGATTCCCCCCAAAAAATTGGTAGTCTTAGAAAATTTCAACCCTGTTTTCAAATTCTAGCACACACAAAAACTCACTCTAGACAAAAATTTTAAAAATTATTACCCAGTAACTGGAATACAAAGAATGCTTTTTTGCCGAAAAAGTATGTTTTATTCTAAAAGTTTATGACTTATCAAACCGCCTTCGTAATATGCAATTTTACAAACACATTTACCAAATTTTTCAAATCAATGTTACGTTGCCAGTCACGGTGGCTCCGAGTAAACGGTCCTTTTCTATTTTACGGAGATTGAAGACGTATCTCGAGATATTGAGGTTACTAGCGACCTAGATATTTTGGCAAGGAAAAAGTGGAGAATCGATGAAGCACTTTAAATCCCTGACGTTTCATGATGTCATAGCCTATCGATGGCTTTATAAAAATGCATTCAACATTTTACCCAATATTATTATATCTATGTTTATAATGGATATTAATCGAATATCTCAAAATATGTAAAATATCCTAAAAAATTTAAACCACCCCCAAAATATTTTCAGATCAGCTTTTTCCAACTTCGAGCCATTCGTAATTGTCGACATATTGGCGGCCAGCTTATGTACCCTGTCAAACGCCATCTTAGGTATACTGTCAAATCCAATTGTCAAATAAGATAACTCACTTGTTATTATACACAATGATGGAAAGCCATGAATATCGTGTGAATCTTTTCAACAATTTAATGTGGTCTGGCGAAAATAAAATCCTGTATTCACAATTAGGGAAAAATTAAGGGACTAACACATAGGTATGGTATGCAGGCACGCTTCTCAATGCATTCGTGTATTGATGTTTCAACATTAGGGCTGTCTGAGCTAATACATATGAAAAACTTGAAGTTGCTTTCGTTTTTATTACGCTTTTATTAGCTTCACTGGTATGTATGTATGACACTTATTAACTTGACTAAACTAAATTAGCTACAGAGTTACTGATAACTATTTTGAGATATTTATGTTATGTACAGTAAGTCTTTTAATCTGCACATTTGATAATATAATTATAATTAAATTATAAAAACGAACAAAATCTAACAATAACAAATATATATACATATATTATTAATAATTCGATTAATAGAGCAGAGGCAAAGATAAAAAAATGAGACCGCTGATACGAAATCAGATTTGTACGTGCCGTTTTGAAGCATCTACATAACTGATGACATAAATTTAATGCAGTCAAACAGCACAAACAAAAAGGTAAATTTTTGTAAAAGATAGCCAGTCTCATGACATCTAAATATTTTAAATAGAAATAAAGTATTTATAAAATTAGGGTAGTTTCTGAACGTTCTGAGATGCAAAGTATGAAAGCATTTCTTTATCGGGAAGTTGGTGAGATTTTGCTACATTTTAGTTCTATTTCCAAATAAATGGTTTTTTTTAGTTTTTTAAAGTATTATTTATTTCATTTTTGGCAAGTTTTGTTGAAAACAGGGTCATTAAACTCTAACCAATAGACATAAGTTCGTTTGCTAGTATGTATCGGTACCATAATAAATTGCCGTATTTTTGGAAAACGGATCAGCGTCCAACCGTTGGGAGTGCTTCGGGTCATTTATCTCATTTTCTCTACAGGGGCATTTGCTGTTTTGTTTAAACTAAACGTCGTTTATTTTGACAAATAATTAATAACTTTTGCTTAGCAGGTTTGGAAGGTCGCGAAATGTTTTGCTTTTGTAATCAATCGCGAACGAAAAGTGAGTTCGTTGACACGATATTATGTGGTGATTTAATTAAAATACTTTTGATTTTAGATAATGACCATAAGTAAATTTTTTTTTTCCATATTTGCTAAAAGAGAATAAAAAGTTAAGAATGTATATAATCACCTTTATTCAGACATGTAGATAATATATCTGTTTTGGCAAAAAGCAGTGGACTTTCAATTTGAATTTTACTCAGTTGTACATATTTTCTTATCGATTTCCAAACACATTGCAGCATTGCATATAAGGCGCCAATTAGCAAATCGTCTTCGTGTGTTTTGAGTGAACGAAATTTACTAATTAACTCCATAGAGCGCTGTAGGAATGGGCGTTTAGGGTGCCATCGCAACAAAATATTCGTAATTATTCTTATAAACTACGGATGAGCATACTATTCATATGTTACATACATACATACAAATCGTAAAATCGTTTGGGGAATCCTAAATTCCAAATTCGAAGGTCGTTTTATCAATTTGCTAATATTTGAGTGTCTGAATCATATCTTTCAATTTATGGAAATTTTAAACGAATAGTAATTGGTGTAGGAAATGAGCGAGTTTTAGAAAAACAATAAAATAGCATTTACGAGCGTAAAAAATATGAAATATGTGTTCAGTGACCCTTACATTACATATGTTTCTTTTACAACGTTTCTGAGGCCAATACTGGAATATGGATCTGTTGGTTGGAACCCGCGCTATCAAGTTTATTCCGACCAGACTGAGTCAATTCAAAACTAATTTCTGCTTTTTGCTCTTTGAAATTTTCGCTGTGATTCTCAGTATAACCTGCCACCATACATACATAAGTAGCTTAAAACTCATTAATCTTCCTATGCTTGTTAGTCGCAGAGAAATGTTAGGCATAATATTTATGGTCAAGGTGCTAGCAGACTTGGTTTCTAGCCCATCTCTTCTTGCCGAAATAAAGCTAAACGTTCCCTCCCGAGTTTCAATGCATTTGCCGGCACTTTTTCTGAAGTCATGCAAAAATAATTTTGAACTAAACGAGCCACTCCGTAGTTTATAATAATAATAATAATCCCAACGGTTTTATCCCTTATACTCGCCCCACCGACGCCAGGGGCGCATCATTTACGTAAAAAAATATTTTTAGAGGTAGTTTCACTTTGATTTTTTTGAAACAAACATTGTTCGACGACAGACGCCCAATATTGCAACTACTTTGAAATATAAATTAGTTATTTTAATTTTAATTTTATTGTATTTCAAATACAAAATTTTATATATGTACTTATGTTCTTATGTTTCATTTATTGGATGTATATTTTTTCACCATTGCAGAGGAATTTTATTGATTAATGTAAATGTACAATATATGGTCGATTTTTTACCATAAACTCATCTAACGATAGTTAATCAGAGTTACGTGTATTTAAGATTGTACTATAAGTTCCAATAGAATGGAAAAAAAAAAAAGGAAACTTGCGTTAAAATCAAGGCTTATAAGATTTTTGTATTTACGTGAGGAAAGTTTTTGACAGGCGATAATTGCTTGGCAAAGTTGACTTGCTTGTTACATTTGAAGACTTTTGGGAAATCGCAATTGAAGTTTGGAATTCAATTTCTCAATAAGTCGATGATAAATTTTGGGCAAAGTTTCGAAGAATATTACTTGTTCGAGAAAATCTTACAATATTTTATTTTTATTTTTTATTCTTAATTACTTTTTAATTTATGAAGGATTTTCTTTAGTAAAATTTTGTCATATGTTGCATTTGGCAACAGTTTTGGAGTGTGCATGACATACGAGAAATGTAATTCTCAATCGAAAACTAAACAAGATATCAAAAAACGAATAACCCCATTTGAAATAGCTTGGCATATAGAAAATAACTGCATTATTAACTTTATTTGCAATATTTTCACATACAACATTTGAGTATCCGTGCGACGATAAAATAAAATTAAAATAAAATTTAACAGATATTTAAATTTTGTCCATTAATTTATTCGGACGTCGATATGTATGTACGAGTATGTCCTTTGAGGGCGGCAACCGATTTTTGAAGCTTGCACATATTAAAATTTTGTTTCTGTTGTCTTTGTTTTTCTTATTTTTGACCAAAAATACAACGCCTAGCATTTCTCTGCGACTAGCAAGTGTAGGAAGACCAATGAGTTTTAAAAATCTTATATATGGCGGCTGGCTGTACTGCGAATCCCAACCAAAATTTCTTAAAGCAAAAAGCAGAAATTGTTTTTGAATTGACTATATTCGGTCGGAATGAACTTGATAGCGCGATATGTCAGAATTTTAACACTTACTCCGGCGCTTTTAATATTTCAGACTCCCTTTTTTACTCAATACTCTCAATAAATGATACGCATACATATATATATATTTTATTACCTAATTAGCTGATGAGCATTTGTTCTGTAGCTGAAGAGTTATAAATCTCGACACTTAGCAAACTCCTGCCTTCATGACTCGGCGCTGCATATAAAAAAAAAAAAACATTTTATACATCCATGCGTCATGCGGATGCGTTTCTCGCGTCGGTCGGGCGGGTATGGAGGGAAACCCCGTTGCGATTATTATTAAAAGGAAAGGTGACTTTATATTTTCATGACAAAATATATATATTTCAAGTGTTTTAGAGCACTTGATTTAATTTTTCACACAAAATTTGATGCAAATTCTTAGCTCCATTTTTATAATAGAAAATCGCCTCGTCTGACCTTGTAATCTGTCAAAAACGAATTAAGGGCCAGTTTTTCTGGGCAAGTTTAACTCTGTTTGTCGTTTAAACTAAGTTTAAACGGCCAATCTGGGAGGGTTAAACCAAGTTTAACATATCAGGTGTTTGCTGATAATATTGCTTGGTTGCAACAAATTTAACAGTGCGCAATCAAACTTAGTTTAAATTAAACTGAGTTTAACTAAATTTGTCTTTGAGCACACCTCGTATGTACATAATTTATATTGCGCGTATAAAAAGGAGAATCACCTCGTTACAATATCCGCTGCATATCTAAGCGCAATCATTGGCTGTAGAATGTTCTTTCTCCTCGGTTATCAGTATGTATCTATGTACATACGAAGTACATCTAAAATATTCGTGGGTATGATGGGAATGTTAATTAAATTTAATCGATTAGTTGCCGATTAATTGGCAATTGCTTTTTTATTACTGTCACACAAAATGCTGGAAATCTTAAGTTTCCTACAAACCAATGCAGAAACCTTTTTCTAAACCCTTCACTAAAACTTACTCTACTTGTATTTGACTCATCATATGTAGTAAATTAATAATAGATATAAACGATAAATATTTCTTGGATTCGCTGCCATAAACCAGCATCCCTAGGCATTACTTTTCGATTGGTGTGACATTCCGAACTTGACAAACCTTTAAGTAAAGCTAAGCCTTCGGAACTTTTACAATGGTGAAATAAACTTTTGCAGAGATAAGCAATTTTTAAGCTCTTGGTAAAAATTATTCCAATGAACAATATTGGTGAGAACTTAAAATAGGTGTTTGATACTTTACGCTTCCGTTTACATTTACAATCATACTGATGGTACTTTTACAGAAATATTCAAATATGTATGTATATGTTATTTATAAGGTTTCAAGGTTTTTTCTTTCCCTTTTTAATAGTTTTCAAAAGATTAATGAATTATGTAAGACATACTTCTGAAGCAGGGATGGAAACATGAAACATTATTTAACAAAATCGTCCTTACAAATGCCTAAAATAAGATAGACGATTGCTTGTAGATGCATTGGTTTTGAATTTCACTCTTTATTTGCAATAATATTCATGTTAATTTCTGTCTTATTAAGATCTTCGAATTTCTTATTTGTTTTATATTTGTTTCGCCAAAATGGCTGTAAGTATAAATTGTTGCATTTTGCTTGGTCAGAAAGACAATACTATAAATTAATGTGCAACCCTGTGAAAGGCTGAGAAAAACAAACAAAGCAACACTACTTCGAGAAAAGAAAACGTCAATTGTAAACTATTTCACATTGTTTTTAATTTATTTACACACATAAAAAATTTAAAACAATATCTTATTTTTAGTTTAATGTTAACTTAGTACCAAGTTTAAGACTTTAATATTCAGTGAAATCTCTTGCAGTTTCCAATATTTTAGAAATAAAGAAATTTATGAATTTTGCAAGCTTTGAGACTTGGACTTAGCGGTCCATAACATATATCACGTAGAAAATTATAATAAATAACCGATTCTTACTTTATATTTCTACTTTATCTTGCATTTTAATGCAAATTTTTTAACCATTTCTATATATGAACTCATAATGAATTACATTTCATGCGAGGAAGTAAATATGTAATTCATTATTGTACTTTGTTTGTTTTAACATAATAAATGTAAAATCTGCTACGAAATTTTAATTGTTAGTACTAAGTTTTTCGTCTTTTTCTAAGGTTCAGCATTTTGGCAGTTGATTTTCTTTTCTAATTCAGCGAAAGTTAATGCTATTTCGAGGTTTAAAAAAAATTACTCAGTTATAAATACTCCATTTTTCATGAATTTCTTTTTATTTAGTTGCTGTCGTCAGCCATGGGTTAAGGCTGAATATACAGACAAAGTTGTAGCAAATTAAATTTCCTTCAAAAAGTCACCGAACCTCTATAATTGATATATTTCGAGATAATGAGCTTTTTATTTTTTATAATTTGTGATTTTCATAAATTTGCGACTCAAATTCTTAAAAACATTTATTTTTTTATATTTTTTATAGACACTTTATAAAGTATTTAATCCTGAGTAATTGGTTTTTTAAACGCTGCAGTAGCATAAAATTCCACTGAGAACAGTTAAAAAATCAAGTTTACGTGTATTTAATATTGGATATCTTCAGACGCCGAAGAAAGTACTTAATATATGTAAATATTTTAGGGGGCAAATTTTTGTCGCAAAAAGCACCCTAATGTATGTATGTACATACATAACTATGTAACGAACCGTTATTACAATATTTTTTATAAGTTTTATTTTCTACATAAAGTTGCCGTTCTTTGTTAGTAGTTTTGCAACATTTCGTTACTTTTAAATTTACTTAATTTATTAATTTCTTTTTGACACCCCTCATTATTTCGTACTTTAATGTCACGGCTACATTAAAAGCCCGTGTAAGAGAGCCTAACAGCTATTGCCTTCATGCATTCGTCGCTGCTGTTGTTGCATATGAAATTGACGCAAGGCTTCCTGCTCTTGTTGCGGCACTCGATGGCGATAGCGAATTTGCCTCGGCGACCATTGTTCGTAATTGTTGTCCATATTTTCATAGTAGATATCCTCCTCGTACTCACTCGAATCATCATCATCATCCACATCGGGCAACCCAAACACATTCGTCGCCCTTAAGTTGGCAGTGGTCACCTTTAGCAGGACAACCTCAAAGGCGCAAATCATGAAGAGAAACATCATTACCGCTAAATTGGCATGACTGCCGATAGTTAACTTTTCCCAATTGCCGATCAGCGTCGATGTGAATATCATGGCTGCTGAGAATCTGCAGGTGGAATTCTGATTCCTTCTACCTGTTGTTGTTGTTTAGGAAGCGTGCGCCCTTTATTGCTGCAGGTTCATTAAACGGAATCGTCCCAAAGATCGATTTTTTAATGTACGCAGATTAGTTTGACAAAAAACTTTGAGATATATACTAAAAACCATTTTTGGCTTTATTTTTCACTATATGTTTTTTTTTTGTATCGTAATCTTCAGTTATTTCGGAACATATTTATACTTATGCATTAAGTAGATACTATAAAAATAGATTATTTAAATATGCTTTCGCGCGCACGTTTGAAGCGATGACTTTCACGTATAGGAACAGATTTAGTAGTGTTACACACGCTTGAATTGAGTTTAGTCTAAGCCGCGTAGTCAGCTGCTGATTAAAACAAACGTGTTTTTTTTATTGTGTCTGTTTTTTTTTTGGATCTTGCTTTGGCTATCATTTGCAAATCATGTTCATTTGTTTTTGTGTTGGTACGGAACTTGTTGATGACGTAAGAGAAACCACGCAGAAGTAGCAGTGGTGATCATTTTTGTCAGTTCAACCAAGCGGAACAGCTGATTACATATTTACTATTTATGTACATATATTTAAAATTGGTATTCTCTCCATTTGTGGTACAAAATAAAGAAGAAGGAGAAGCTCAGCCAAACAACGAGCCTTACACCATCAAGCGCCAAGTTATTATTATTTTTATGCCAGTGGTTGGTCACAAGGTTTATATACTTTATAAGAGGTTACACATTTCAAATGGTTTCGTGAGTGAAAGCAAAGGATATACTTATGTATATTTATGTGTAGACAAAGGAAGCTTTTGGTGAACATAATATATACTTAGCTCAGCGCGCCTTTCTATTATACCACAAATGAAGGGCCCTACAGTTTTGTGCCGACTCCGAATGGCAGATGTATTTGATGAGAAACTTTTTCATACCCTCGGAGGTTTGTCATTGCCTGCAAAAAATTACTTTTTCTATGATTTCGATTTTACTGCCACTGGCTGAGATTCGAACCTCGAACTCAGCGGCTATCCTTTCTTACATAAATTCCTACATATGTACAGAAATACCGTCATATGTATTCTTGGTCAAAGAACGGTATTTTTGGTTTGTCTTCATATAAATACATACATACATACATGTGTATACACTTAACATACAGTTGAAGCGAAAGCAAAAATTCCCAGTAGCAAAAGGTTATAGCTAGTAAATCAGTTAGTAAAAGCCAAAGTGAGGTTCTCACTGCTGAATTAATTGCTGACTTTTAACACAGCGATGTTCTAGAAAGTGCATATCAAAACATATTGCTTACCGAATAATATTAACCGACCATTTACATGCATTACCGTTTTACAAACTTGCATATATGAATCGTTCGCATACCAATGCCCAGTTGGCCGTTCAGTTGTGCGAATGACCGACTGACACGAAAACATTGGTTGAAAATAATAACAACGATTTTAAAACAAAATTTCTTCGTTTCTTGCCCCGCAACCTATTACCAACTCGCTTAATTCTTTCAGTTATGAATTCTTTTGCTGCTGGGTTGTATCGCCTTGTGACGACATGCGCAGAGAGAGGCAATTTTTATATCGCGGATTGCGTAACCTTTTCTGTATAGCTCTGGTTTGATCATGAGTCAATAATCACCCTTCGCAAATTTTATGATGCTAGTAGTTTTTTTTTTTTTGGTTAAGCCATCTGGGAAAAATGTTTTCCTGATTTTTTCAAAAAGTGATTGAACCTGTTGAACAGGAAAACCAATTTCCTAGTTTGCAAACGTGCATAACATAGTATGTATGTATACATATGTATATTGGTATATGTACATAACAACATACATATGTATGTATGTATATTTGTACGTACTAACCATGAAGATTTTCATTTATGTACAGATACGTATCTACACACATACATACTTATATATAATTGAAGATAGAAACGTAACGTAAGTACTTTTGTTTATTATCATTTTGGTTATATCTTTTAAATATGTATGTATGTACATACATACATACATATGTATAACTAAGTATATACATTTATGTGTACATACATACTCGTATATACAGATATGCAAGTGTTCACATGCGGAAATGTTTTTCCCGACAAATTTCTTTTGCTGATGCTTGGTATAAGTACAAAATTATAGTTTATAATGCAGCAAATATCATATAGAAATGTTTGTCTACTATATGTAAATTAAAGTATCAAACATTCTACAAATATAAGAAAAATATATAAATTTTCGTTTAAATTTCGATGTTTATAATTAGAGATTTTAGAAAATTTAATTTGTAATAATTTAAACTTATGATTAATTCATCAAAATAAATAGTTTAGTGCTTAGTTATTTTTGCTAAACGCAAATGCAAAGTGAACACATGCATTTCTCATAAATATTTAAAAACATTAAACAATTGCATAATAAAATAATCTACAAATTTAAATGCAGTATGAAACATAAAATTAGATTTAAAAGACAAAAATATTGTTGTGGAAACTACTATCGATAGTTTAAAATTTTTTTGAAAACAACTTAACTCGAAATCTGAATTTTAAAACACTACACCTTTTCAAGTTCATAATGAGAAAATGTAAGATTGTAATGAGTAAGTGTAAATTGAAATGAGAATGCGTAAATTCAAATTGAGAAATGTAAGTTCAAAATGAGGAAATGTATATCGAAATGAGAAAGTATAAAATTATATTGGGAATATATACATAAGTTGATATTAAGAAATGTAAATTCATATTGAGAATGTGTAAATTCAAAATGAGAAAAAGTTAATTCAAATTAAGACAAAGTAAATTCAAAATGAGAAAAAGTAAATTCAAATTGAAAAAAAATAAATTTGAATTTATATTGTATATGGTATTGAAAATTTAATTTTATTAAAAGTATAATTAATAAAAGTATGTAAACAAAGATTGGAACAATAAACATTACACCCCAACATTCATATCATTTAATGCAAGTGCGTTTATAAGTATGAAACGTAGTTGTATGCTGCACAGCCCTTGCGCAATCTCCCCCAGTTATTGTTGTTTTTGCTTTGTACATATGTATATAACTGCTTCCAAATATTATATTCGCTGTTCGCAAAGTCCGGGGGGTTGAACATTACTCACACGCAGGTTCGCTTTTACTTCTATTTATACTTTATACCAAATTTTTTCAATTGGATTTACCATTGGGGAATAAGGACCTAGACGTAAAACCGTTGCTTCTTCTCCCGAACGCTCCGTCACTTTCCCTTCTATCGAAGAATTACATGAGCCGTTGTCGCAAACTATTACCAAATCCCGCAAATTATTTTCCATGTTTTGCCAACGCTCAATGAGTTTTCCAAACCATTCCCCGCATGCTTCGGCCGTGAATGAGCCCCTTCTACGCTCCATGAGCAAAACGTCGGTCGTTGTTATATCTCCAATCAAATGCACAAATGGACCTCGTGCAGCTGGCAAAATTTGTATAGCGCGCTGCCCAATCCTGGATCGACCTCGAGACATCCGGCAGAAGAGGTTGAAATTCGTCTTGTCAATCCAAGCGATCAGTTTTCCTTCGCATATGGCTTGATTAAGTTTTCTAACATAGCTTGCTCGTTTCTCTTTATTCTCTCTCGTATTCATATTAGCCGGCAATGTATGCACTTTTTTAAGCTGTACATTCTACCTTGGAGATGGTTACCAATTGATGCTGTTGATATTGCAATAATAAATTCAGAAAGCACTTTTTCGCTCTTGGCCTTATTTTTAACTGAAAGAAAAACTGATTTCTTCATTTTATTTTATTTTCTCAATTTGAATTTACTTTTTCTCTTTTCGAATTTACTTTTTCTCATTTTGAATTTACACATTCTCAATATGAATGTACATTTCTCAATATCAACTTATATATTCCCATTATAATTTTATACTTTCTCATTACGATTTACATTTTCTCATTTTGAACTTACATTTCTCAATTTGAATTTAAGCATTCTCATTTGAATTTACAGTTTCTTAATACAACCTTACAGTTTCTCATTATCTGCTTACATTTACTCACTTTGAACTTGAAAAGGTGTAGAGAATTGAATCTCGGTTATTAATAAAATAAAATTATATATTTTTGCATTTATTACAAGCTTCAATTAATATATAAATAAACGTAATATTAATATCAAACTGCCGTTACTACTCGTAGTTTGAGCTATTATTTTTTTTAAAATGAATTTTAGTTTTTTTTTACAAAAGCATAGGTTATTGTTTAACATAAATCGAATAAATCCAAAGCACGCATACAAGTTTGAAGCACAACAATGTTTCGTTAGAAATTCCCAGTAAAATGGTGTCAAGCAATACTAATAGTGCGTTCAAATTGACGAGCTCAAAATTTAAAATAAGCTTGAACCAGTTAAATGAACGAAACATGTTCCTAAGCAAGATAAATTACAAACAATTGTTGTTATCGCACCATCCTCGGTTAAGCGCAGCTATTGATCAACCGACTCTTAATCAATATAACTCGTTCATAAACCAGTTGGCAGATACGGTCACGTAGGTTTTGTTGAGTCTCTAAGTAAATCGCAGGATTCGACAAGTCATCATCAATGTGAAAGTATTGTCAGTGAAGCACATACTAGATGTGTGAAACTATCGATGTCCCTATTGACGCCATCAATACTCATTGATGTTTATTTTCAACTACTACTTCATAAATAAAAATTTTTGTAACTTGCAATTTATGGTACCTTTCTGAAAGCTTTGACCACTAAAACCCTTATTATTTTGTTTTAAATATTGTTATTCTTTTTAAGTAATCGTAGTACTAAACGGAACGAGTAAGTTGTTTTTTAGAAGAAGTCAGAAATTTCGAATTAGTTTGGCTGTCATTTCCACATTTCGTATAAAACAAATTCTGCAGCTATGTATTTACCTTTGTTTGGTAACTATCCACTTATTTTTTGCGCACATAAAGTACAACTTGAGAAAAAAAAGCCATTTTGGAAGTTTTTAAGTTGAGTTCAAGCCAAAAGTTTGGCAATCGTATATTATTGACTTCCAAACAAAAAGTAGGGAGATGCTTTCAGTTGAGTCATCGATAGCGGAATTGATGGTTTCAACTCTAAAAACACTACTACGATTATTATATTTTTTTTTAAATCTGTCGAAACTGTCGATGACTTTTTACTGACGTCAGGTCAGATTGTTGACAACATCCTTGGAGTGGAGAATGGCGAAAAGGCGATCTTGGACGCTTTTGCATTATTCAAGTTGTATCAAGTTTCTTTGATTTATTTTTTCTATTTTTCTATTATTTGCTGTTGTCAGATAAAAACAGAATCTTAACTTTAATAAAAGTGAAATCTGAAAAGGCGAGCACAAAACACAAAATAGAAATCGAGTGAATTGGGTGCAAAATAGTTTGTTCATAATCTTCTCAGACGTCACTCTACTGTAAAATCCGAACAATTTTAAATAATTGTATTCCGGAAGGTGCCCCATCTGTTCGCTGCTTTTTCGCTGGGAGCATTGAAATTTGAAAAAGTCCTTTAAAAAAGGGTTCGTGTTTTCTGGTATAATGAAGTTAATAAACATTCTAAGTTCTGTAAATTGTTGTAAGTTCTGTAAGGTTTGTTTTACAATTCATCTCGAAATGAATTTAAGAAATCGCAGGCGTTTCAAGGCTGGGAAAAAATTTGTAAATATGGTCACATTGCCTTCTAAACACAAGTGAGTAACAGTTGCTTAACCAGGTAGTCAACGACATTTTCATAAATACTGGTACTTATTTTAAAAGTAGGCTTCTCATTTTAAGAATGTATGAAATACTCGTAATTTGACCAAAAACTTTTTGACAGTAGATATGCATACATAAATTTAGTACTTTATAAAAATAGTACTTTCACAAGTCTGTTGGACAAATATGAGAGGAATCATACGATAGTCACGCGCATTATTTTGTATGTACAATTAAACCAGTAACCATTTTTGTTAATCGGCTTTATTTGTTTGCAGCAACACTGCTTATGATTCAATGCTATTAAACTTTTTTGTTCAAAATGTTGAAACTGTATTAAAATGAAAAAAAAAAATTTGTTTGATACAATACCACCGTGACCGAAGTGCAGCATGGCATCCAGGGTATGCGAAAAATTCAATACGCACCGTCATTACAATTGCACACGTCAATTGAACTAAATTTAATTCGTAAATCAAACTTAAAAAAAAATATATATATTTTAATGATAACTATACACTCACTGCGCGCTCACTGCTGTGGTGGAACTAGCAAGCAAACCTCGCATTGGCGATCAAAGGCAGTGGCAGTTGCTTTAGTACAAGTAGGGTGCGTCTGCGCACGTTCTTGTTTGCGCAAGCCCAACACCTGCCACACTCACCTGGCATATATGTACATATGTATGTATGTACATGCCCTGCAGTCAAATGTACTATGTTCAATCAGCTTTGGTTGTAGCTCAACTGGTTCATATTGTGCTTTTTTTTTTATATGTATCAACATGTTTTTAACATTTTCACATTTTTAAAAGGTACGAAAATTATAAACTACGTCGACATCGATTTACTCGTACATACAGATATCAGGGTTTGGTAAAATTCAAATTCAAACTTCTATATCTCTGGATTCAATTATTGTTTTGAAATGATTTGGCACTCTATTCGAAACTAGAAACATTGGCTTCATATTGATTGTTTCAAAATTTAATTTGAAATTTTACATTTTCAAATTCGTTCCGTCGCTTTTGAATTCCGTTAAAAAAAATTAAAATCGTTACAAAAGGATTACTAGAACTGTAGTTTGATATGGCAATGTCCGTTAAACCACCAAAAAAAATTTCGATCCAGCTCTAATACATGTATTGACCAATTTCATGAATACATTACATTAAAAAGTGTCAGATGAATCTTAATTATTAAGAATGATACATGTATAGGAATGTATGTATGTATGTATGTAAGCCGGGGTCTTTACGGGGTCTTCACGATGAATCCTAATATTGGCAGAAAAATGCAAAAGCTATTTAAATTGTCAGAATTGTACTAGTTTCGAACCAGTTATTAGGTAACTATTCAAGTATTAACATATGTTTATATATATATATATGTATATGTATATTCACGTACACCATTCATACATACTTACATATGTTTGTGGGCTATACGACGACTGAACATTTACATACATTACTTGTATGTAATCCGCCACTTCCGTTCTAATGTTTGGCATTTCATGGTTGATGGACTAGGTAAGTATGTACCGTTTTATGCAGACAATGCGAATGAAGTACATACTTGTAGTCTGTCACCATATTTGATATGTACATATGTACATATGTTTGTATGTATGTTGTTAATCAGAAGAAAAGTTAAAAGAGGTGATAATAAAGCAAGTTACGAGTATATTGATAGCTATTGCACAGTCTGTGTAATATTTCACTTCGAGGGGTTTTGCTTTTGTCCAAAACAAGAAAATAAGAAGGTTGTTTTTGAGGCCATGTTGGCCACCAATTGGACAGTACATAAATACTGAGTATATTTAGAGAGTTAGAGAATGCAACTCTGCAAGACAGTGATCGTCAACATTTTACAAGATCTTTAATAGATTTTTATGTATAAATGTTGATACATGAATTAGAGATTTCCTCAATCGTGTCTTGCAGTGAAGAAAATGCCGGATTTTGCATCATAAATGGCATAAGAATTAACAATTTCTGCTACGCGAACGTTGTCATTGTGAAGAAAATCGAGAGACATTTACGATGTTTTAAAAACGGGTGATCCGAGGTTTAGTGCAATTTAATACAACATTTTGATTTATTTCATTTAATATTAATATTGCAATATTTTATTTAACTTATGTATGTGCATATTGAATAAAATTTAAATTATTAATAAGCTTGCAACCTTTATTTAGCAATATCGTATTCAAATTTCGTTTGCTACAAATATCGGGATACTTTACGCATATGCATATCTAAATAATTATAATGTGATTTATTTGGAGGCATCTATTTTATCGATTATACTCGTATATGATGAATTTCATATCAAATCCAATATGCGTTGAACCCGACCCCCTCAGAATTTGATGAAATTTTGCATATAGGTACATCTTACCTACCCAAACACAACCTTATTTTTAGAAAATGGATTTTCGAAAAATTGTGGGCGTGGAAAGGTATCGAAATATTCGAAAATATTCGAAAAATTACGATAATAGGTACTTTTAAGTGTTATTACTACGGAATGGCTTTACCGATTTCAAAGATCTTCATACCATTAGAAAGGTATTGAAATAAGCTTTAAAAAAAATACACTGTACAAATTTTTTAGTACACTGAAACATAAACATACACCCTTCGGTTAGATAGTACAATAAACATTTAATGACTAAGTATGTACTATTTCCACCTGATTGTTAGCTTCATAGCGATATTCTGTGAATTCGTTTTAGTTGCCATTGCAAATTCAAAGCGAACGTACGTTAATTTCGTCTAGTAAAAATTTTAGTTGTGTTTAAACGGCTGTTATACTTCGTGATTAGTTTCTCCTTAAATTACAAATAGATATGGAATCAACTAATAAATACAGATGTGTGCAGCTATCAACAAAATGTTCCTCTAAACTTCGAAAAATTTGCTTAAACGAAGCAGCGGTGATATCTGAGCATTTTCCAGCAGTCTCCAACACTCATTGTTGCCGTATTTGCGAAAATTGTCGCTTTAAACTGAAGGATGCTATCAAGATTGCTGATAATCAGCGTTCTACTGAAACGGAAATTGAGGATTTACATGACTTGGCTAGCGGTGAATTGTATCAAGAATATAAGGAAGTTCCAACATGCAGCAGCTATACTAAATCACTCGAACGCAACGAACTCGTCGACAATATAAATAAGCATGTTATTCCTCATCTTGCAAGCCATCCATCGCCAATGCAGCGAAAATATTTAGAAAGGGATTCATACTGCAAAAAAAGCTTTGAAAGCTTACATATTTCAATACCTTTCTAATGGTATGAAGATCTTTGAAATCGGTAAAGCCATTCCGTAGTAATCACACTTTAAAAGTACCTATTATCGTAATTTTTCGAATATTTCGATACCTTGCCACGCCCACAATTTTTCGAAAATCCATTTTCTAAAAATAAGGTTGTGTTTGGGTAGGTAAGATGTACCTATGTATATGCAAAATTTCATCAAATTCTGAGGGGGTCGGGTTCAAAATGTACGTTTTTTTCAGCCTTTGAAATGAAATTCATCATATGTAAATATGTATTTTTTTAAATTTAAACTATGAAACATTTTTCGTTTATTTTTTAAAGAAACTGCGACAAACTTGGTCCATTCTAAAGTTCCGACAGGCAATGGCAAAGCTTCGAGGACATTTCCAGTCCTTATAAAACACATGGCGGTTGGAGTCGCTACCTGTTAAATGTGCCGGTTCGGGCATTTCTACATTTCATTAACGATATGTTGATATATCATTTTTATTATGTACAAATTCCCGAATAATATTTTACATGAAAAACATTAGCAATTTTGTAAAAACACACAAAACTGTACTCAAACTTTTTCTTCTAAGTGTACGTATGTATGTATACACATATACATATGCATAAGTTCATATGCGCAAATAGGCATAAACGCGCACAAACACATAAACGCTCAGTTGGCCTGTAATTGTTAAGGAAAGTATTGACAAACCAAAAGCCGAAGAGCTGTAACGACTGTTTGCTTTGTAGGCGGAAGCCGTAAAAGACATGTGTGTTTCATACTTTTTACAAAAAAAAAGGGAGAAGAGACAAACGCGCCGATGAAACAAGTGCGAAGAAAGCAATTGATTTCATAGATTGGCTGGTAGACAGACAGTTCAGTCCATTCCATGCCACTCGTTAGTACCACACACTGCAGCGATTATGGAATGTTAATGATTTGTAACTGACCATGCGTGTGAATTGTGTGTAGTGTGAAATGAGGAATACAAAATTCCTCTCTACACTTTGAACTTCCGCTGCATTGCCATTTTATTGCATAATTATCATATAAAAAACCCGAGAATCTTAAATTCCATTTTTAAATGTTAGACTTTTAATTTATTTTAAGACGCTGAAAAATAGTTAAAAAATTTTGAAAAATTTGGTTAAGAAATACCATAAAGTTCGCTAAAAGCATTGCCTTATCGCAAGACTGATCCCATTAAAATATAACCCTGTGTGTCTGCAGGTGCGAGCTATAACTCCCTATACCGCTGAGATCCAAGATGCGAATCGGCTATGGCAAATCTCCAAATGCATTTCCGCCGTGAAAAAACTTCTCATAAAATACATTTGCCCTTCGGAGTCGGCATAAAACTGGCAGACTATTCTATTTGTGGCACAACCTAAATACGCACACCGCAAATAAAAGACGATGCTCGGCCAGACTCTGAGCTATGTATATACATACATATATAATCGCACCAAACATACATATGTACATATCCATACATACATATGTATAGTGTAATAAATTTGTGCTTGTGACTGAAATAGATAAAAGTGCAATACTATAAAAAAATACAAAGTTCACTTTTCTTGTGGGAATTGAAGTGACACTTTCTGTGGTGGCCTATAACCTAGACTAATGGGCTCTATTTGAATTAGCGCCACTTCCGTGTCACTGATTGATTAATTTACAAACAACAACAAAAAATAAACGAAATTGATAAAGAATATTCGTCGGCTTAACGTGCAAAGGTGCTAAGTCCACTTTTGGCCAAAAATGAAATTCTGATGCAGTTCGGTGCAACAACTAACAAAAAATATCTTTTGCCAGAATGGTCTTCAAAAAAACAACTATTTGATTTTTACGTAGAGGATTTTTGTAAAGCACGTGGGGTAACCCCACTCTCTATTTCGGCGTTTCATGATGCATTTGCTGTTAAAAATCTGGGCCTACACTACCCTAAAAAAGATCAGTGTGAAATCTGTGCGCGACATTCTGTCTGAGATATTTTGGATGACGTCTACAATCTTCACCAGACAAAAAAACATGAAGCTAGGGAAGAGAAACAAAAAGACAAAATCGAAGAGGCCTTTGTTTTTACTGTCGATCTGCAAGCGGTCTTAATGGCACCAAAATCCCAAGTAAGCAGCCTTTATTACCGCACGAAGTTGCAAGTCCACAATTTGGTATTCTACAATTTGATAAGTCATGATGCTTATTGTTTCATATGGAATGAAGTAGAAGGTGGAGTATCTGCGGAAGAATTTGCTAGCATTTGGGTGCACTTCATCGAAAATAAAATATGTAGTTCAAAAAATTACCGAGAATGCAGCTGATACGAAAATTATTCTTTATAGTGATGGGTGCACGTACCAGAATAGGAATGTTTCTATGAGTAACGCTTTGCTCAATACATCTATTGAACATAGCGTAACAATTGAGCAAAAAATACTCGAAACGGGACACACACAAATGGAAGCTGACAGCGTCCATTCAGTTATCGAATTGTTAATGTACCAGCAGAGTATATTAAAATATGTCGCAATGCTCGAAAGAAACCGACACCTTATATGGTAGAGTATTTGGATCACACTTTTTACAAATGTTTCAAGGGCATACCATATTTAAAAACAATTCGTCCTGGTCGCGGAAAAGGTGAATCAAAAGTCACCGATATTCGTGCAATAAAATACACACCGCAATGTGAAATATTTTATAAATTGCGTTTTCCAGAGCCATGGAGCTATTTGCAACAAAGAGTGGACAGAAGTGTTGTGCCAACTGAATGGTCTAATTCAACACAGCTTCACCAAGAAAGAAGAAAATTAACAGCCAGAAAATACGCAGATTTACAGTATATAAAAACTTTTTTGCCAAGAGACTACCACCAATATTATGACGACCTGCCACATGAGTGATATCTATTTGTTTTTGTTTAATTTATAATTTACAAACAGCAATGAGTAAGGCTGTATAGATTTATTAATATTTTGGGATACCCAAAACAAAGATTTTCCATTAATTACTTATGTTTTCCTTTAAACGACAGCAACGAAGTAAGACTGTATAATATTTTTTTGTGATAATAAAATACGCCGTTGGCAAAAAAACTGTTACTGCAATACTTCTTTTTGTAAAATGTCCTAAGTCCAATACATAAAGTGAAAATAATTCCATAAAATGTGCTAAGTCCAAAACAGGCTTATTTGAGGGCGCTCATTCAATTTTTTTATGTTTTTATTTTTTTAACTTAAATAAAATATGAAAGTTGACAAAATTGCATTAAAAAAAAAAAAAATATTTATATTAAATTATTATTCAGTTTTTTTTGTTTTATTCAACATTTCTAAAATGGCACTTAGAACCTTTGCACGTTAAGCCGACGATATATAGCCTCTAATATGTAGAACATTATCTGCGGAACAATGTCGATGTTTTATAGTTTCGGTACAAACTGGCACCGTTGTAGTGCCATATATGTACATACATATGTATGTAGTTACGGTGACCATACATACTCGTAAATTTGAATGGAAAATGCAGGACAATTTTTCAAATGATATATTTATGAATATATGTGTGTAAATGTACCCAACATTAAAATATTAAAAAAAAAACAATGTATTGTATATTTTTTCATCAAATTTTAAAGTTAAAACATAAATCCAAGGCGAATTCATCAAGGTGGTGGTAAGCGTATATATGTAAGTAAAAGGCCTCCATGTATTTTGTTTTTGCTTTGCTGGACTGAATGTCAAATTTCTGTAGGTGATTTACATCGCCTGCCAATAAGAAGGAAGCCCTTTGACATTCAGCGCAGCAAAGCGAAAAAATCAGCTGGCTTCTTAACATCACATTGTTAAACTCGCCTTGCATAAATCACAATTTCTTCATCGGTATTCATATTTTTTCGAATTAATATGCATATGCACAAAAAGTTATTATAAATGATAAAGTGATTGTTAAAACATTATCACCTCAACATGTTGACCAGTTTTGTTAATCTTTATTAATTGTATTTAAAGTCAAGCTCAAATAAATCCAAATTTCAAACCTTGCACAAAAGTTATAAAAAATTAACAAGTTTTCACTAAAAACTCAAACATTTTTTACTCTAAAGCATAGGACTAAGTTCAGAGCCATGGCGAATTCATAAAGGTGGCAGCAAATGTTTAAGAAAAAAAAAATCACATGTATTTGGTTGTTGCTTTTGGTACAGCGAATGCCAAAACCAACCCACAACCAAATGATTTTGACATTTGCTGTTCAGAGCCATGGCGAAATTATACAGGTGACATTTTTAGAACAGCTGATTCGTTTTCTTTTTCGCCGCGGTACATACATAAATGCCAAATAGAACTGTTTTCTGATTGGCTTAATTTGTTAGGTAAATTGTTGTCAAAACAATGTGTTGTTTACAATTTTCCTACAAATTAATTGTGCATTATAAGCTGGGAAAATAGTTAATTTTATATTGTTGTGCGATATTCCGTAGTGGAAAAAATAAAAATGATTCAAAAAAGATGCGCAAATTTGTGTTATGTGCAAAAATATTGGAAGGAAGAAAAGGTCCCTTTTTTTAAGTTCCGAAAGAGGAGGAAAAGAGGATGCAGTGGGCCAAAGTGTGTGGTATAGAGCTTAGGTTAAAGAACATGATATGTGCGGATCACTTTTGCCTTCCGATATAAAAAATTTAGTAAGAGGAATTTTTTGCCTGACGCTGTCCAAATCTTCCATCTACACAAAATAAAAGCTACGATTTAATGATGGTTGTGGAAGAAAATACAGTTTGTTAGTAAAGTTAGTGTAAGTAATCAAAAATACTTGCACTCAAGCTTTGGTAATGACCTTTTTTTTATTAAAGCGCGCGCCAATGTATTTTTTTATCTTTTTGCCAGAGTGAAGTTAAACTATTTTTTGTTTTCATCAATGGTGAATGAAATGTCAATTACAATTCGCTTGAGCTTATTTTAACAAAGGCGAATTCATTCAATTCGGCTTGATTTTGACATATACATTGTATGTACTAAATGCAAAAAACAAAATACACGTTTTTGGTGTTGTCGTGGCGACACCCACTTATAGATTCGCCTTGTTCAGAGCCGTGAAATTTTTCCAGCAAAATTGATTGCCAAATTAGAACAAACGTCAAAATTAAAATTGAACAAATTAAAACAAACAGTCCAGGACAAAACTTTAGCACACCCACATATTGACAAATTTGGAGAACATATTTTAAATTTTTATATTTAAATACCGAGAATTCTCAAACAAAAATCATGTAGACCCAAGTTTAAAACTTCTACAAGATTTTTCCGCTAGGACTTTTTTTCATTAAAGCGGCTAGAGTCCGGAATTCATAACCTCATACCGTTAAAACTTGACTAGACAGATTCAACTACAAGACAGAAATTTATAATAATTTTATTTTATTTTATTTAATTCTATTTAAATGGCATCAATAGGAATGGTAGTTATTATCGATAACCGCTTACATTTTAATAAGTAAAGGGATGCCACAATAAATTTTTAAATATCGTATAAAATACGGGACAAAGGCAGGACCTTTAAAAAAACAGTAAATTTTCAGGTTTTTCTGCTTCGAAAAATCACGCAGTACGATCCAGCAAAAAACATACGGATGGTCACCGTACTTATAGTATTTTGTAGGTGTGAATGTGGAATAATTTAAAAATATTTAGTTTTTAATAAATTCTTTTAAATAAAATGCATGTTTTGCTCGCGAATAGGGATGTCAATTTTGGGCATTTTGTTGATGCCGGGATTTTCGAGATTTGAAAACAAAATCCCGGCACAATTCCGGGATCCCGAATTTTTCGAAGTTTTGAATCGTAATTTTTAATTTGCCGAAAACGTAACACGTCTGTAATCGTTGTATTATTGAAGTATACAAAATAACATTAATATAGCAAATAAGAACGATTTGTTGTAAATCATGTATGTATGTATTTATTGGTATTTTCAAGGAAAAAAGGAAATAAACGTAAAAATTAACACACATACAAAATAATTTATACTTCAAGTACAAATATACATACATACATATGTATGTATTTGGTACAGAAGAAGCACTGCTGCGCCTCAACACTTGTTGGTTGTAATGTCGACTATAACTTAAATGCTCTGTGTAGGACATACATATCCTCATTAAAAAACTATAAATTTCTTTTATCAAGCCTTCTGATAAATTGTATGCCTTTTGATTAATGGACAATTGCGAGCTGCTCGTTAAAACTTGATGCAATTTATCTTTAATACTTTCTGCCTTATCCACTTCCGACACCTCGTCCCTAGTTCTATTAACATCGCTTTCATAGTGAGGGTCATTTTCTACACGAGGAGGATATTCTCCAGCTCAGGAGGATATTCTCGAGCCCGAAAAAATTGTTTTTCGATTATGATGTAATATAGAGATTTCGATTATAACTTTGTGCTAGAGCCATTTTGTTTGCTGTACTATTTTTCTTTAATACCGAAACCATAAATTCCTCATTCTTCGCAATAACCATTTAAGTCATGTACGAGTACAAACATACATAAGTATACATCAGTTTCGTTAAAACCGAAAGAACAAAATGTAGGAAATAATGCCAGTGGACGATATTGCACATGAACTGTCTCTCTTTCGAAAGCGATGTGGAATCCCATTTTCGTCGACCATCCTTCTTTCCGTCTTTGGATAATTTCTTGGGCCAGAGATTTCTCGATCATCGCGAATTCAATGGTGTTCAAGCGATATAATTTTTATTGATCCCATCGCAACGCTTCCTTTCAATTTCCGTGGCTTAAAGCAAACTCTCGTATGTTAATACATAAAAATCCGCCAGCAATTTTCATCCAATTTAGTTCTTTTTATATGTTTGTATGGATTTAAGTACGAAACGGAAGGCAATATTATAACGAAAATTAAAGAAATATTGCAAAATTCGAAGAGATTTGTCTTCTATTTTAAACGAGGCGGTATAATCTAATATTGCAAACTGAGCGAAAGAGCAATGTGATTATAAAACGTTTCGTAACGAACATATTTTCAAAGAAATTTGAAACATGGCGGCGAAATCGTAAACAAAAGCGCTCACACCAGTGTGCAATTGTGAAGCATTTACACAAGTGTGGTGTTTTGTGCATGCCAACAACTAAACAAGCAGTTTTTGATTAAAAACAGCGGTAATTTTGCGAATATAAAGCAATAGATAGATAGATTGTACAATTCTCAAAAAGTGGATAAGGAACATTAAATTATAAAATCCTTTTGTTTAAGCAGTTTAATATCGAAATATGTTGAAAATGCAAAGGTTTCGAGTTGTCGTTACAACAATTTACCACTGTACACTCCATTTTATTAAAAACCCCTAAATTAATTGTTTCATAGTTTTGCACGCGAATGTGAATTTTCTGTTTCTTTTTCATTTTGACTCGATATTCTGGTATGCTATGACGTCACACAGCTGTCAAGCTTAAACATAACGGGATAACGGGACGAAAGTGTCGCAATCTTCTAATTTATCATACTTGCATTTACATACATATTTAAATACTTTTTGTTACTTACTCAATCACCGACTTCGCGGCTGATGTTAACAAACAAACGCCGCCGATGATGCCGACGACAGCACTGATGCCAGCCAACAGGTTGTTGCATTTGTTGTTTGGTGTAAATTCGACGACTTGCAGATGATGGCGCATTATATGGAAGCTGTGTAAACATAAGCACATACATACAGATGCAGATAAATCCATGGAGCGTGTGACGACGAGGGAGAGCATTTTAAGTCGCGAAGAGAGTGAATTATTGTTAGTTACATAGTTTAAATATGACAGAAAATGCTATTACATATGCGGAAATGAAACACACCAGCAACACGAGGCGTGATGGATAAACAATCCAATAGTTATTGCCTTATTATAATAAGGCATTTATGTACATTCATACTTACGTATGTATGTATGTTAAAGTTTAAGTTTTGAAGTATTTGCAAATATTCAAAAACACTACGCATTTGACGCGATAATCGATTGTAGGATGAGGAAGTCCTCCTAATAATTGAGATGATCTAGCGGTAAAAGGCTAAAGTTTGGTTCCGAATGACCTTTAGAATGCCCAACCGAATGGTATCTAAAGGAAAATACATATTTGAGAACTCTTCAATCCAGGCATACAAACAAATTGTTACCGTGTAGAATTTCTTGCAATAGTGAATTTTTTTATACCCGCGCACTTGTGTAAAAGGGTAACCACGCCCACTTTCCTTATAACGGCAATTGTCGAAAATGCAAAAATTGCATTATTTCAGTAGCTATGAAAGCTAATATGCTCAAATTTGGTATGTATTGTTGTATTCGAGCAGGAAATCCGATTGTATCAAAATGTTCTACAGGGGGCGTGGCACCGCCAAGTTATGAGTTCATATGTACATATATCTCTGAAACCACCCACCCGATTTTGTTCAAATTTGGTACACGTATTACACTATGCCTATTTAAGCGATATTTATCAAATACCATAACCACGCCTACATGTCATATAACGGTATTTTTCGCAAACACTAAAAATCGGACATTTCAATAAATGTTGAAGGGAAATATCTTGAGTTTAGTATGTGGTGTTGTATTGGAGCCAGAAATCCGACTATATGAGATCATATGAACATATATGTCTGGAACTACTTTATCGATTTCGTCTAAACTTGGCACACATGTTAGATTATACCTAGTTAATTTAAAAATTAAGCTGAAAGCGTGCGTCGGATATATAAAGTTCGATCAAACTTAGCCACTTCTTTACTTGTTATAAATAAGTTCTCCCAATTTGTTTAAAATTGTCTAAAATCAGGGCAAATTTTGAGAAACTCGAAGCATACACTTTATTATTTTGAAATTGATTGGGCTATAAGGGATTATACTTAGTCCTCGAAATTTAAATTTGTTAAAATTTTGAAACAATGCCATATTTGTTTCGTTGATTTTTGTTTGCCCAATCTAATAAGGTTCAGTCGCGTAGCCAAGCTGGCAGCAACCGTACGATAGGGACGAACGAAGAAATATGCACTTTAATTCAGTCAGAGTGGTGTAAAGCTGTCACCAAGCTCGCTACGAACTATGTTTAATAACAAAAAAATTTTAACTTTTGTTCGGAGCGTTTAAGCTGCAAATTTGGGAAAAAGAGAGTATGCATATGTAATTTTTTGAACAATTTGGAAGCGGTTTCAGCAATATTAATAATTCATTAATAATATATAAGACACTATTATTATTTTTCGGCACATACATAGGTAGGTACTCGGAAACTAAGTCCAATCTTATATCTGCATTTGGACGAACATTTTGTTTCACGGCGCTGTTGGAAGTCTTGTTAAACTGCAGTTTGATTAAATTACTTGCTATTGTGCTCCTGCTTGAACTAGTTGGTGGGCGTTCCGAAAGAAATTAATTTTGAACTACCCTGGAATGGATTTGGTTTTCTTTAGAGAATAGTGTGCCTCATATTATATACATACATATTTTCGATTATTTTTGGTGTGGAAAACATTTAGTAATTATAATTTTAATTTCAAACAGTTAAAAGGCCAATGTTTCAAGCTTTAAGACCAAAATCGTTATGAAAAGATAAGTGGAAAAATAGATAAAAAACTTTAAATGTGTCGATGTCCGGTAAATCATCCGAACTTCATATAACTACATATATCACCGATTTCGCTCTGATATACCGGTCAAATAATTACGTGAATGCGTCATACGAGTAAATGCAAATTATGAAGTTAAAAAAGGTGTACGATTTGTAAAAGAGCGACCTAAACGTGGATGTTTTCGTTACAGTTTGAATAGTCTTCAATCTTGGATCTTTACGAAAGCATTTTGCTGTACATCTTATGCTTATGTTTTTGAAAGTCTAGTTATAAATGTTGATTTATTAGTCCACAGTGAGTCACACTCATTCATGAATGTCCCTGTTTTCATTGTTTTGGAAACAAAAGCCCAACATTTTAATCGGCGTCTTTGCGAAGCTGGCGCTTTTCTCTGGACGATGTTAGCGCATTAGATTACTGCATATTGCTTTCATTAAAAAAGTTCTCTCAAAAATTTCAACACATCTCGGTTACTGTGTAAAGAGGTGTAAGTATATGTATCTGGGTAAGAATTCCTGACGCAATCTCCTTTCATTATAACAACACACAAGCGCCAAGCAGATTGTTTCAGGGTGCCTTTCAAATCAATGAACACTTGATGACACAATATTAATTTTTAGATTAACTAAAATATTTAAGTATATAATTGGGCGATTGGTTTTTTCGAAAATATTTCCTTTGATTATTGCACAGTAAAGAGCATGAACAAGAAAAACTGGCCCTTGCATTACTTTTTAAAAAGGCAATTACATCAAAAACACTCGTGACTACCATTCATTCACGCCTTTTATAAATGATGACAAATACATTTTTTGCAAAAAAATTTCATCAATGGAAGAAAGCCGAAAATGTCAAATACAAAAATAATTGAATTTTGTCTTGAACTGGCACAAAGTTCTAATTAAAGACGATTAAAATAATTTTAAATATAAATGTTTCTATTTTTCTATCGGCCCAAAAATTGTTAATTATATTTTTGAATGATAGAGATGCGATCCATTTTTTATTTCAACGGAACTCTATATATCATCGTTATACATATTTATGGTTTTTTTTTTGTTAAAAACTTTGACCGAGAACAATGTTTTTTAACAATTTGTTATAAACAATAAAAAAAAAACAAATGTTGAACGAAGATTTTGACGGTGCAAATTTTTTTTGCATAAACTACAGTGAAATCTGAAAAAATGAACGAAAGAAATTTTTAAATCGATCAATTCTAGCAAAAATTATAGTCGATTGAAAAAAAGGTGACTTATATCTTTGTTTATTGGTAAATATAAGCAACAAAAAAAATTTGTAACGCAAATCCTTCGGGGTATTTATTACTAGGCCTGAACTCTACCGAAAAATTGTATTTTGAACGAAAAATGGGATTAAAAAGTTTTTGTGTGGCCCACTTCAGGAATTCTTACCCATCTACATACATACATACATATATACTATGTAAATGTGTTCGAATGCTACGTTTTTTGTTTAAACCAATTGACGATTTTTTGATTGATTACCTTAAGAATAATTATTTCATTGTTACTATGTTATTTACATACATATGTATGTATAATGAATTATAAAAACAAAAATCAGCGCCGTATCATAATTTAGATAAGTGGTAAATGTTCTTTCAACATCGAATCCGTGCAGCTATTTACTTATGTACATGTACATATATGTATAATTGTAATATTACCCTGCAGGAATTGAAACTAACTTTAGAATAATTTGAAGTAGATTCGGAATGAACCGAAAAAAAATAAATAAAATAAAATAAATAAATATAAATATCATGACAGTCAGAAGTGTTTACCTCTACATTCTTTGGAAACAACTTGAAGCTAAGAAATAACTTATTTTAAAATAGGGGCATGTGAACATCGGCTGTAAAATGTCATAAACGCTCAGTGAAAATTCTCCTGCATGACTTTTTAAAAGCTCGGTTATTATTAGAACAGCGCTAGGTTTTGCAATTCTAAATATGCTAGCTATAAATAAAGCCAGTTTTTACTTTTGATAGTTATTATAGTGTTGCTTATATAATAATACTATAGGATTCAATGAGTGCCGTCTAGAATTATGAGACTTAAAAAGACTGCGCAAACGCGGTCCAAGCTCTAATAACAGTTGGCTGAATATCCGCAAAAAAATTAGAAGTTCAAAGGCGTTTGTAAAAAGTAATATATGCAAAAGCTTGTAGCACGCCTCCTTTGCAGCGATCCTCCATGCTATATACATACATACTACGTTGTTTAGGTTGGGTTTCGTATTTATACAAATTTTCCGAACGAACGTAAGAATAACGAAAAAGGATAATTTTAAGGAATGAGAAGAATACATACAATGAACCTTTATTAAACACCTTACACAAATTTAGAAATATTTTGGTGCAGTTATCAGTGAGACAGAAGCCAGTATACATATATGTTTCTTTTTGCCACATTTCATTAGGAACTAACAAATATTAATAGTTCATGTCATCTCCCATTGCATAACACGCCAGTATGACAGGTTGATTTTGTCATTAATTGGCGGGCGTGTGTTTCATTTCCTATGTAGTTAGTTGGGGGTGAGTTTTCAGTGTTTGCGTTAATTACCTTAGTGTAAGTAATGATTTTTGCATGCACACCAGCCGATAACTCTGAAAAAATTTACACTTTCACTAAACTTAAAGAATATTGCTAAAATTCTTCAAATAAAGCACACTTAAAAGACTACCAATTTACGCGGATTCATTCAGCTTTAAATTTTCCCGTCATTAATAACTTTACACAGTGCTTGCAGCCACACAAAAAAAACACGCAATATCCATTAGTTATTCTAAGAGCAAAACGCGAAGCTGTCGCTCAAAAAGGGGAGAAGTTAGTCAAGATCGTCTTGTTAAATTATTATAAAGCCTCTATGCGGCGGATGGGAGTTGTACACTGCGGCTGATGTGCTTTTTAACTGGCCCCAACGCCTTCTAGTCCCCGCTCGGCTATTTACCGAGCAGCATATAGAAAAGCTTTTTCCATATTCTTTTTATTTTTGGTTTATCTGGTGAACGCTAATTTAAGTGAAGTAAATAACATCATTCATACAAACATGAACGTAATCGTATCAGAATAAGCGAACTGCTGACGGTTGTAGATAAACATGCGTCAATATTTAAAAGCGGCAATAATGTGCCCTTGGTCGTCATAATCGAATATGTTGGAATGCGTTTTATCAGCCGGAGTACCCAAGTTCGAATCTGGGTCGAGATTCATAGGTATTTAACATAAAAAAAACACTGAACATTTTTGCTATTAGCTGCCTCTCTTGCCGCAAAAAAGCTTCACAAAAAAATTTGCTGCCTTTTGATGTCAAAATTAAAACCCACACAACAAACTGAGGGAGAAGCTTGGCCAAATTGCTGGCGACTATGTACATATGTATATGACAAGCCGACATACATATGTACGTATGTACATATGTACATATGTATGTATATATGTATGTAAATATTTTTTCTCTGATAAGCGTCAAAATGATAAACTAAACGTCAAGAATGGGTCTGATTACAGTAAGTGCACGATTCATTCGATAAAGAGGTGTGAAAAGCTTATCGGCTAGCCGAGCTGTTTGAGTAAAATAGCTTTAGCTTTTAGTCAAGTTAAAATCGCCCCGAGTTGAAAAAGCTCGTGCGTTATGCCAGCTCAATATATACTTAAGTTACTTTTATGAAAAATGTATTACCGTTTACGGTCCTTTTCTTATTTTTTAATAGTTTTTGATATTTTATTGTTAATTAATAACAAACACCACGCGTTTTTAATTTTTCTATCGATTGTATGTTTGTTTGTTTATTTTACTTCTGTGCTTTTTTTAAATTTTTGTAACTTTTTTTTTTATACGAGTATATTTTTCTAAGGTTGCAAAAAGTGTGCGTTTCGGTTGAAATACAAAAACGGAACTGCTTCAAATCGTCCACTTATAAGTTTTAACCCTTCATATTTTAGATGTTCAATAGAAGAAAGCGAAGAAGAAATACATTTGCATACCAACAATAACGTTGAATAAGCTCAAAGTGTTATATTACATTGAACCTGCCACAAAACTACATTGACAGTTACACGATTTCAAACTACAGCCGCTTACATGTAAATAAAGCATTGGTCTTGACTTTTGGCAGCAAATATGCTCAATACGGAACAATCACTATTGATTTTTTATTTACTAGAAAGGTATAATCTGGGACTGGAACCTCTTAGATTTGCAACGGTGAGTTCATTCGTAGCGCAATTTCGTAGATTTTCCGATGAATTTGTTACGACGTGTTTTGGTTGTCGGAGAAAATTTTAAAAATCATATTCTGAAGGAATATCCACTTTATTTCAATAATTTACAATAATACAGAAACATAGTGAGATTGTGAGTATTCAATTTGATAAAAATGTTTTTATTTAAAGCAATTTTCTTTCTTGTTTAATGTTTTCCATTTGAGTTCAAAAAGTTTAACAACGCTTTCGCATTACGCTCAGTTACAGAATAGTTGCAGAAAAATTCAGAATTTGGAGTGGATAACACCAAATTCCAAATGGAGCAGGTGGACAACTTTTGGACACAATTTTACACCCGAAAACCAGTATTTTGCACAGAAGTCCATTTTCGCATTTCGTTTTTCCTCGCTATTTATCTGGCAGATATTTTCTTTATTTAAAAATATTTTTTTCTAATTAATAGGATAAAGATTTTATACTCTTACATTTGTTTCTTTTCTCTCCTGCTACATTTCTCGTTTGAAACGAAAATAATTTTAAATTTCTAATTTTGTTGTCAGCACTGTAGAGAAAAATGAGCTAAAGCCAACCAATTCTAAGTCTCGCAACTACATTATAGAGATTAACTTAAGTGCAAAGTGAAAGAAATGAAAAAGCAGTTCTGTTCAAAGCGAACAGTCTATAGTCGTCCGTTGGGTGACCAAAAGAATGCCAACAGAAAATAGAATATACAATAGGGGTATTCGGGATCTGTTGTATTTGCCTTTGTATATTGTATTCGTGGTTTCTGTGGTTATTATAGCAAAGGATTTTTACCAACAATAAAATATACGTTCCACTTCAAATACAAGAGTGCAAGCAAATACAATGGGTGGATCCTGCTGTAAATGTGGTTTTTCTTTTGAAAATTTCTCACAGCCAATCACAACAAAAAGGATGAATCGACGAATCATCTACAAATACGTTAATCGAATAAATAGATATTCATTTGTGCGTATTAAAGTTCATCGTTGATCTTAGCAATTTAATTTTTACAATTATTAGTAATAAAATCTAATATTTTCGTTTTTTCGCCTTTTCGTCTTTTCGCGGCATATTATTTGTTGGTGGCACATTCAAACATATGAACTCGTAAATCAGCCGTTCGGGAAATTTTACCATGACACGAAGACAGACATGACAACAGGGTGTGTTCGCGATTTACTTGTGTTATTCCGAATTCGTTGTAAAAATAGTAAATATTAATACGAATGCAACAAATCCCGAATACCCCTAATGTATATACATACATGCGTTTGTAAACGTGCGTAGTAAAAACAAAATATAGGGGGAGGCGGCCTACATACATTAAAACTACTCTTCCAAAACCAAGAATTATTACTAAACATTATTTCCTTACAGTTTAAGACTATTGTGTATTTAATTATGTAGAGAACATTGAACTCAGAGTTAATTGCTCAAGGAGGGCAAAAAGGATAAATCAGAAAAGGAACGAAGAACGCAATTGCGCAATGATTTCTCTTCAAAATGGATTTCATTTATGTATCGGAGATTATGCTAAGAGAGTCCGATGGGTAGTCCTTTTTAAAACTGCATGCAAATTTCTTAGCATGATAAAGTCCTATTGTTTCACACTTAACAAAGGCTGCTTAGTTGGATCTGCGAAGTAAGCTTCGGCTTAATGCTGGGAAGGGTCTGAACAAAGTTCAAGAGAAAAAATT
Source organism: Philophylla caesio (assembly GCA_963971545.1). NCBI lineage: Eukaryota > Metazoa > Arthropoda > Insecta > Diptera > Tephritidae > Philophylla > Philophylla caesio. The sequence goes on along the minus strand of OZ020606.1, from coordinate 92,123,762 downwards.
GCCTATATTTCAAACAGCTTTATTTGCCTGGTACACTCAACTATTATGTGAAGAAAGTTATCAGACCTTCAGTAGTTAAGATTGATATGCGCAGCCCGTGAAGCATGGCTATATTAGGATTTGGATGCCTCGTTTTATGGTATGGTTGGAAACGCCAACCTTGAATCGAATACCCCAGAAAATCTAAGTTTTTAGTTTCAAAGGCATATTACTAAGTCTTAGCTCAGATGAAGCTGTGTGAGTCCTTAGGACTTACGATGATGTGTTGTATTACAAAAATTGTTACTTTTTTATTTTTCTTATCTCTTTTAAATTAAGACTAAAATCATGGCTCTTTCGCAGATATTATAAATAGTTGTATTCAAGAAGATGATGAACAGAGTGAACATGAAGACACTGTGAGCGGCAAGGTGCCATGATTTTGATGACGATGACACCGATTTTATTGTAAGTGATGACGATACCGAGTGTGAATATTCAGAGATTGAAGAAGGTTTTTTTACTCTTTTACTCTATTCATCGGCTTTCAAATTCAGTCACAAAGTTGTCTTAACACTTTTTGCTACAAATGGCAAAGGGCGAGAAATTATTAGAGCTACTATATCTAAAAACGGATTAAGTGTTTTACATATTGCTTTACGTTTTGACGATTTTGAAGATCGGAAAAAACGCATATTAGAAGGCCCTGGATGTGCTACTTCCAATCTTCTGTCAAAGTTTGTATCCAATTCTCCAGCTAACTAAACACTAGGTACAAATGTGGCTATTGACGAGATGTTAATAAAGTTTCGTGGTCGATCGAAATTCAAAATTTATTTGCCAAGTAAACCTGGAAAATATGGCCTTAAAATGCAGTTGGTAATAGACTCTGAGACTTACTTTACTTACAACTTTTATCTCTATACTGGCAAAGCTCCCCATGGCTTCTATTTGTCGGAAGAAGATCGAAAACCACCTTAAACCAACACAAGCAGTGCTAAGATTATAGGAACCAAGCAAGACTCAAATACCTAGAGTTCTTAGCCAACAAAGATAGAGCAGTAAATTAATCCATTTTCGGATTCACAAAAGATATTGCTCTAGTCAGCTACGTTCCCAAAAGAATCGAGCTGTAATTTTATACATGCACCACGACGACAGAGTAAATGAGACCTCCAAGAAACCTGAAATTATTGAGTTCTATAATAGTACTAAGTGAGGCGTGGACTCAGTTGATTCAAAATGCTCCATGTAATGACTGTATTTTATCGCATTATCGATATGTCAGGAGTTAAAGCTCATATCATTTACAATCAGCAGTCTAATGTACGAAAGGTCTCACGACTAAAATTGCTAAAAGTAATTGCTGAACATCTCAATTAAATAAATTTGAAAACTCATCTTTACAACGCAGTCATACCTAGAGAAGTTCGTGTGTTTTTTGAAAAAATCCAAATGGTGATAACTTGAACTTTTATAGGGGTGGTAATTTTAAAGTTAGAAGCTAATTTTATCGATCTATTCTTTGCTAATGATTTTCCATAAAATGTAAATAAGTATATTTGTACTAATGCCGAAATATGTGCATCCAAAAACAGGCACATACCAACTTGCAGCGGTTAGAATGGCAAATACTGAAGTTTGTTTTGTTCTTGGAGGCCTATCGGGCTCATTTTTAGCTTTAGATTCTATTCAACGACTAATTTGATTTGTAGGTGATCAGACTTTTTATTTAGCCTGGGAATGTACCTTAGTGACGGCGCAATATTTTCTCTGTCGTATTTGTTGTTTGTGTGAATTGTGTTATATTTTCGTTTTGTTTTTATTTGCCCACTCATAAATTTCCATGTACTTTTTCTAAATTAAAGTCGTACAATTTTGGTTGGCTTATTGTCAGTATTCTGTGTATTAGAATCTATGTATGCTGTGTTAATTTTGTAATGTGTTGGTTGGGAGGAGAGATAATTTATCTGGCGTCTAAAAGTTGTTGATTTAAAGTACCGGCAAAGTGAAATGTAGTAATAAAATTGATGTCAATGTTGTATTGTTACGAGTATTTAGCTCCGAAATGGTATTGTCAAGAAGCTCGTCCATAATAATGACGGCAAAAGTTTATTTGTAAAATTTAAACAAATCTTACGCTTTTTGGTTAAAAATATTAACGAATAATTACAAAATAATAATACGAGTATTGCATTAATTTTAATTAAAATTCCCCACGAAGAATATGTCAAAATATGGAAAGAAAACTTCGCTTGCATAAGTCAGCCGAATGACAGAAAATGAAAAGAGAAAGCTGTCTCACCCTGCACGCTGAACAAATAAGAGCAGGGCAAATTGTCTAGATAACCAATGATGCCTCCTACTACACGTTTGTTATGAAATATTCAATTTTTTACTATATTGAAAACTTATAAAGACAATGCAACCTACGTCTGCGAGACGTATGTATGCTTTTAAAAATTTTCGCTCTCTCTTAGAAAGAATGAATTTGTTATTGTTTTTTTTTTTTTTAAAAAAAATAAAACCTATGTAAATGCATTTAAACAATAAGGAAATATTCCAAAAATTAAGGTGAGCACAAAAATATTTTTTAAATTTGTTATTATCATAAAATTATGTATGGTTATCTTCTAGGCATCTTTTAATAGGGTTATCAAAGCAGGGTTTATAAAGCAAACCGACTAAAGTTTATACTTTTAATTCTATGATCATTGCACCCAATTGGTTATAGCTAATGGTGAGATATTTGGAATCCTGATAGCAATTTAATTGACGAGTGCTTACCCAGAAAATTTGCAACTAATAGAAATACCTATGCATGTTGTGATGTATAATAATAATAATTTGGCGCCAAGGCACATTCAATAGATAGCAGCAGTAGAAAAATAGAAAGAAAAAAAATTGAGCTCTGTATATTTTGTTTTTGCTTTTAAAAGCTAAAATTTCAAAAATATTTTATCAACTACCTTGAATTGTACTGAAAGCATTCTTATCACAACGAAATTCAAATTAAAATAAATATGAAAAAAGTTAAAAAAAAAATGTTTGCTGCGGCTACCTACATATTTGATGTGCCTTGTTTGATGCCTAACCTATATTGCTCAGTGTTTGGCCGAGTTTCTCCTACCTCAAATGGAGGGACCTACAATTTTGCGCCGACTCCGATCGGCAGATGTATGTACATTAGGGTGACAATTAAATGTATGGAGTATTTTTTTTTTCTTTATTGTTTTGGTCTCAGTGTTTTTTTGTGTGTAGTTTTATTTAAAAAAAATTCTAGTAAAATTTCAAGGTCGTAGGAAGAGGATGAGGGGGCGCGTCGGCCCCCCAAAGTTACACAAAATACGTTTTTTCACGCAAATTCTTACTTTGACTGCTTGTAACTTTCTCTGTGTTTTTTTTTTTTAAACATTACTGGCGAAAGATGTTCATTAATATGTCTACAATAACATCTGTCAATAACTTTTTTGTCTAATGTTAATATTTAATGAAAAAAACTTAAATATAGGAGAAAAAGTACGCCTCAATGTCGATTTATTATACTTAAATAAAACTACTTATGTATATGATTTCTCTTTTTATTAATATTGTTTAAAGCACTTGAGACAATGTCTTTTTATTACAGTCCGGAAACCGATGGCGGTAATCGCTAACAATTTTTAAAACAAATTGTTTTTGGCGTTCATTTTTGGTAAATAGTTTATTATACTCTTCCATCAATTTAACCCCCCTTTCGGCAGTGTCATTTGTAACATTTAATTTTTTCATCAGTTCAGCCGCTTTACAATAAGATTGGTCCTGCTCCCATTTGTCTGGGTTTAATTTAAAAAAATCAGTATTTATTTGAAATCTTTCAAATAATGCTTTTGTTTCGGCAGAGACGAACTGTTCAATTCCGTCATGGAATATTTCAACGATTTCTCTATCATTTATTGTAGCTCGCTTTGTGTTTTGCTCTTGTTCAAAATCATTTTCCAAAGCCGCCACCATTTTTCGTTTTGAAAAAAAAGGGATACGTTGCTGTCAAAAAATGCAAGACCAACCGCCTCAGGGCTTAAATACCACAAGTGGTTCCTGAACTTTTTTAGAGCAACATAAGATATAGCAGCATGAATTTTTTTGAAGTTTTCAAGTTTTTGTAAAAATAAAAAATCTTGATATGGCGCTTTAATGGCCAAAGGAGCAGAAAACCACGCTTCGACATAGACTTCAGCAATAAAAACACAAATTTGACGAAGCCCATTTAATTCAGTTGCTGAAAGCTGGAACTCGTTACGGAATAAAAATATTTTTAGGCAGTAAATCGCTTTTGCCATCCACCTTGCATGGTGAACAGCTCCTGGCGATCGAAACATTAGGCTGTTTGGATGTGTCTTTTCTGGTTTTTGACCCAGGAAGAGCAAAGTGAGTTCCAAGAATTCTTTATAGTCTTCCCTGGGTTGTTTTTCTTCCAAGATATTATTTACTGCACCGATAATGCGAACAGCAGACTCTTTCATGTACGTCTTGACAGTTGGATCGTTGATGCCATACTCATAGTTTTTAGCATCAATCTTTGCCCAAGCATTTTTAAATTTCTCAAACATTTTAACGTTTGGACTTCCATAACAGCTTATTTTTTCTTCGAAAACGCATCTTAAAACAATCTCGTATATATGATGACGGCATGGTAACCATAAAAGTTGTCTTTGTAAATTATTTTCAATTAACGTACAGGTACCATTGAAACGCCCAGTATTGACCGCTGTTGTATCAAACACTAAAGCTTTGATGTGATTTTGCAGACCATATTCATAAATAGCATCGCATACAGCGGATGCCTGTTCTTTTCCAGTACCGGAATCAAGTGCAGGTATTTCAAGAAGCTGTTCAACTTTACCGCTCGATATTATTATAGGCAACCTATCAACTTTATCATTTCCCGTCAGCGCCGGCAAAAGTTTACCATCCCAATGAAGGCAGATAGCGTCGAGCTCATTTAATTTTAATTTATTTTTTAATGCTGAAATTCTTTCTTCACGGATTTGTTCCCTTTCCTGGTGTACAGACGTTCGGTTTAAAATATAATCTTCAACATTATTACCCAGAGCTTCAACGACTGCGCTTATTAGATGAACCGCATGTCTGTCACTGATTTTACAGACATCGAGTGCGGCCGCCAGTTGTGGTGTTAGTATTTTATTTGTTCCCCTACATTTTTTGGCTGGAGGTTGACTACAACGTGGGGCACATTCCATATCTGGAAAACTGTTATCATTCTCTGAAGATTCATATGACAGCAACTCTGCAGTTTCATCTAATAAAAACGACTTAATTTAAAGAAAATAAAAAATTAACAATAACATACAACGAACCAATTAATGCAATTTCACGATTATTCCGCTCCACTTGTTGTAATAAATTGTTGTTGCGTTCTTCAAGTCGGCACTCTCGGCGTACTTCTTCGTAATCGATACCATACATAAAGCCTGGGCGCCCCGTTTTTCGTTAACTTATCAAGAAATCAATATCTTCTTGATTCGACATTATTTTTAATGCACTTGCATGCGCCACGTCAAAAAGCATATCCAATTTTTCTTTCCACGTGTTTACTTTGCTCTTATGGAAATTAGAAGTCTTCTTTGAATCTTTTCGAAAGCTTTGCCATTCTTTATACAATTTCTCTACATTTGTAATGCAGTGTTGTTTATCCTTGACCGGAATGCGGGCTTTTTCCCAGAACACGAATAGTTATTTTACAACTAAATCTGAACTTTCCCGTAAATTTTTTTTTACTACACGTAAATTGAAAAACAAAACTTTCAACACTTCTATATTGGAGGGTAGTTTACTTCCCGTTAATGAGTTGGTACAATAACCAATTAAATATATGCGTTCACGTAAATTTCTAGCAGACATTTTCGACTTTTCACATTCAAATATTCACTTCGAATGATTTTTTTGCAAATTTAATGCTATTAAAAAATGTTTGCGGCTGCTGCAAATAACTGTAAAATAAGAATCTATTTTCCGAGAAACATTGGTGCTGATTTTTTGTCGGTAGCTTACGCAAGCATTGAGATTAATATTGTTGAGGTTGTAACGGGAATATTCTCGGTCACAATTGTCAATATTATAGATCGCTTCAGCATACAGGCAAAAAAAATTTGAAGCAAACTTTTAAAGACAATTCTTACACTTGAAAACAAAAGTAAACAAAAAAAGTCTGAAGTTCGGACTAGCGAGGTCTTACTGTATATAATTGTTGAAGCTACTCTTACGTAAATCATAAGGAATTTTCTATATGAATCTTTAATTAAATAAATCTGAACAAAATCCAAAATTTGAATCATATAAGTAATTTTATTTAAGTATAATAAATCGACACTGAGGCGTACTTTTTCTCCTATATTTAAGTTTTTTTCATTAAATATTAACATTAGACAAAAATGTTATTGACAGATGTTATTGTAGACATATTAATGAACATCTTTCGCCAGTAATGTTTAAAAAAAAAAACACAGAGAAAGTTACAAGCAGTCAAAGTAAGAATTTGCGTGAAAAAACGTATTTTGTGTAACTTTGGGGGGCCGACGCGCCCCCTAATCCTCTTCCTACGACCTTGAAATTTTACTAGAATTTTTTTTAAATAAAACTACACACAAAAAATACTGAGACCAAAGAAAATATAACTTTCGAAATTAACTGTCACCCTAATGTACATACATTTTTATGAGAAGCTTTTTCATGGCAGAAATACACTCGGAGGTTTGCCATTGCCTGCCGAGGGGTGAACGCTATTAGAAAACAACTTTTTCTATGATTAAGATTTTGCTTGCCCTGACTGAGATTTGAACCTCGAACTCAAAGGCATATCGAGTTATAGCACGCACCGCTACCAACTCGACCACAGCGGGCACTATGTGTGATGTATGCTATCCATAAAATGTGTTCAGTTAAAGATCGGATTAATTATTTTATTAGCATGAAAAAAAATTTATCAATAGCGCTCTTTTGCGGCTTTTTTTAAAAACTTTTAACGGAAAACTTGCGAATATCACAATTCGTAAACTAATATTGTTGGAACGACAACACAATACATGCTCGTCGTGAAATGGTCATCAGTGGATAGTTTTGAATTTTTCCGGCAAGCGATTGTCTTTTTGTCGCCACTTCTGTACTGACTAAAAATTAGCAACTACATATGTACATATGTATGTATGTACGTTCTCTGCAAACTATGTTGTAAATATAAATATCTAAAAGAATTCTTAAAAATATGTAAATTCTATTTCAGATTTCTTGTCGAATTTTCTAGTTCCTTTTACTTACAAAATAGCGAACGAACCCAAGAACGATAGAATACAAGATTGCGCCTTCCCGACGAAAAATGATGTGAAGCAAAATGCGTGCAACGTCATGAATATGAATTGGCTAAGAATCGGAAGAAATTGCATGAAAAATGTGAGGTTAGGTTCTCCTATGATTTGTAAATTTTAAAGTTTTTACCAATTTCGGCACTGTATGCAACATATTTATATTCAAATAACTTCATTTATGCACTGTGTTTGATTCGATGCCTTGAAAAAAACCGCAGTGCAAGAAGAAGAGACACAAGAAGCTTAACTTGCTACCAAGTGCGCACAGCTACACCTTCACATCATTTTTAGCGAGTTTTATAGCCTCGTATCATTGATAGACTTTACGATTTAATACTTAACACTGCGCACTTCATGTTTAATAACTTTATTTTAAATAAAATCACATTAAGCATTGAATTTAAGCACAAACAATTGTATGCTTACATACATACAAACAAAACCAACCGCGTTTTGTGACGTAGCATACACAGCTGATTCTGTCAAATTTGCTAAGGGCGAATAGCGGTTTGTGGAAGGCGCAACCTCTGTATTTTCTAAATCGTGAGCGTTAACTGTAAATATTCAACTTGAGTTGAAGACAATCTTCATCCACTCAAAAACTTCTACGAATGTAGTAAGATGTGAAAAGAGCGGAAAAAAGGAAAACTGTATGCAATACGATAGATGATTCTCTATTGTTTATTAAGACTCACCAATTTCAAATTTAAAGAACCTTTGATAAACAGATAAATTATGTGCCTCGAACGAACAGTCGCTATATCGATAAATATATAAAATTTTATTTTTCATCGTACAGCTCATCGTTCCATCGTACGCGGTATTCGCCGTCGCAAAGACGCAATAGTCAATAAATCTTTCAAAGAATCTTTCTTTTGAACACTTCAACAGTATCATCCGATGTTGTGATCGTCCATCTGCGCCATACAATAGGACGGGCATGATGAGAGACTTATAGAGTATGGTTTTTGTCCGTCGAGAGAGGACTTTACTGTGCAATTGCCTACTCAGTCCGAAGTAGCACTTGTTGGCAAGAAAGATTCTGCGTTGGATTTCAAGGCTGACGCTGTTATTGGTGTTAATGCTGGTTCCTTGGTAAACGAAGTCCTCTACTTTTTCAAAGATATAACTGTCAACAACCTCCAGACCCATTCGCCTATATCCAGTTTGGAGAAGGCAGAACTAACTGCGCGTTGTAAAGACCGATTATGTCAATGTCATCGGCGTACGCCAGCAATTGCACACTCTTATAAAAGATGGTGCTTGACCGATTTAGTTCTGCGGCTCGAATTATCTTCTCCAGCATCAGGTTAAAGAAATCGCATGACAAGGTATCACCCTGTCTGAAACCTCGTTGGGTATCAAACGGCTCTTAGAGGTCCTTCCCAATCCTGACGGAGTTGGTGGTGTTGCTCAACGTCATTTTAGATAGCCGTATAAGTTTTGCCGGGATACCAAATTCATATATTGCGGCATAGAGGAAACTTCTTCTCGTGCTAACGAAGGCGGCTTTGAAGTCGACAAAAAGATGGTGTGTGTCGATTGTTCTTTCTTTCTCTGGTCTTTTCTAAGATCTGGCGTATTGTGAATATCTGGTCGGTGGTAGATTTACCAGGGCCAGTCAGTTTATTGACGGTGGGCTTAAGTCTTTCACACAATACGCTCGACAGAACCTTATACTCGATGTTAAGAAGGCTAATTGCGCGATAATTGGCGCAAACTGCAGGATCACCCTTTTTGTGGATTGGGCAGAGCACACTTAAGTTCCAATCAGCAGACATGCGTTCTTCCGACCATATTCTAGAAATTTAATTTAACCAGCTTCTCTCCGCCGTCTTTGAATAACTTAGCTGGTAACCCATCGGCCCCGCGGGCTTTGTTGTTCTTCAGCCGTGCTATCGCTTTCCGAATTTCGTCATAGTCCGGTGATCGTACATCGAGTCCATCATCATTAATTGGGCATTCAGGTTCAACATATTCTCCAAGGTTCTGGCAGCTGCTTCCGTTAAGCAGTGTGGAGAAGTGCTCTCTCCATAATTTAAGTATGTTGTGGACATCAGTCACCAGGTCACCGTTGTCATTCTTACAGAAGTTCGCCCCGGTCTTAAAACCTATTGTTAGCCGTCGTACTTCCTGAAAAAAATTTCGTTCTTTTCTCCTGTCGGCCAGCACCTCCAGCTCTTCGCACTCACGCATTTCTGCCTCTCTCTTTTTGTCACGAAAAATGCGTCTTGTTTCCTTCTTCTACCCACGATAACGCTGCCGCACCATCGCAGTGTGGCCCTGTAGGTAGCATCTTTACGTTCCGTAGCGGTGCGACATTCCTCGTCATACCAGTTGTTCTTTCTGGCTCGCTGAAATCCGATGGATTCCTCAGCGGCGGTATGTAGACAGCGAGAAATATGAGTGGAACCATCGTTATGTTGATAATTGCTCTCAGATAGCAGGAGTGCAAATCGGGTGGCGAAATGGGTGGGTTTCTGTTGCGATTGCAGCTTTCCGACGTCGAGCTTTCCTTGTGTCGATTTGCGTGCGCTTTTTGCTGCACAGAGGCGCGTGCGGATCTTAGCTGCCACAAGAAAATTATCCGAGTCGATGTTGGCTCCTCGGATCGTGCGCACATTTAGGACACTAGAAGCTTGCCTTTCGTCTATCACAACATAGTCGATTTGGTTTCGTGTCTTACCATCTGGAGACAGCCACGTCGCCTTGTGAATATTTTTTTGCTGGAACCTGGTACTACAGACTACCATGCTTCGGGGCCCGACGAAGTCGATCAGTCTCAATCCGTTATCGGACGTTTCGTCGTGGAGACTGAATTTTCCGACTATGAAACCATAGATGCCCTCCTTGCCCACCTTGGCATTGAAATCGCCTAGCACGATTTTTATATCGTGGTAGGGACACCGCTCATACGTGCGGCAAAGGAGATTGTAGAAGCGATCTTTGATGTCATCGTCCTTCTCTTCCGTCGGGGCGTGGGCGCAAATCAAGGATATGTTGAAGAATCTCACCTTGATGCGAATTGTGGCGAGACGTTCGTCCACCGGAGTGAACGACAGTACTTTACGGCTAAGTCGCTCTCCCACTACAAATGCGACACCAAATTTGAGCTCTCTTACATGGCAGCTATAGTAGATTTCACAAGGGATGCGCATTTTATTGATCCCGGGATTTTCGAGATCTGAAAAGGCAATCCCGGGATAATCCCGCGATCACGAAACTCAAGAAGTTTTGATTCGTAATTTTGAATTTATCAAAAAATGTAAGACATCTGTAATCGTTTTATTATAGAATTACGCCATATAACATTAATAGAACAAAGAGCGATTTGTTGTAATTCATGTATGTACACATGTATTTATTGGTATTTTCAAGAATAAAAAATAAATAAACTTAAAATTGGACACACAAAATAATTAATACTTCCAAGTACAAAAACAAATATTTGGTACATAAGAAATTGTACCTACATTAAGTAAAATTATTTTTAATTACCGTTTGAACCAATATTAAATATTAATATATTACCATTCAGTAACAAAAAGAAATACATCAAGTCAAAATTAAATACATCACCCATTCCATTTTGAGCGAGGCATAATTATTCCTTATTTTGATCAAAATGCAATCTTAAAGAAATAAAAGCTTAAGTGTGTTATCCTCCAACCTGGATCTAAATTTTTTGCATTTAAAATCTGATGTGGAAAAGCACCGACTCAATACTTGTTGAATGGATTGTCGACAAAAAGTTAAATGCTTCTTTTACCAAACCTTCTGGAAAATTTTATGGCTTTCTATTATTGGACATAGCGAGCTGCTCATTAAAACTTGATGCAATTTATCTTGGAGACTTTCTGCCTTATCCAATTCAAGCACCTCGTCGTTAATTCTATTACCACCGCTTTAATAGTAAGGCTAATTTTCTACTCGAGGAGGATATTATCCAGCTTATTTATAATGGCAAGCGCAAAACAAAGCCTTTAGGGAGTTAACAAGTCATGTTGTTTGTCGTATTGTGTTATCGTAATATTCGTTGTAAACTTGTGGTTTTTGTTTCTCATGTTAAACTTTTTTATTTCAATACAACTCTGAAAGGTATGTTTAGTGTGTTATTTGTTTTATTCAATCGGCTGTTTTTGTTTTAAATCATTTGAGGTTTATTTTTATTTTGAAAAAAATGTATATTTAAAATTTAAAAAAATATACTGTCCCCGGGATATTCGGAAGTTGACAAAGGTCGGGTTCCCGGGATTGACAGCTTAATATACATACATATATACAGCACAGATAAATCATTGTAAAGTAAGTTTCGACATTGTGACTCACCTGAGACGCTCGCGCAATTGATGATACGGGTCCTTTTGCCGATCCAAAGCCAGCAGAATTAAGCGCCATTGTTGCAGGCGTTCGATACGTAATTCCTGACGCATTTGTTCTTCTGCGTTGCAACTAATCCCAGTGCCGATGCCAATGAGAGCGTCGGTGCGAGCAATTCGAAAAGCGCCACATTCACCACTTCCTCTTTTCTCTTCCTCAAATGTGGCTGTGGTGGCTATTGTTGTGCACGAACGCTTCTCCGTTGCAGCGCTCTCTTCGAATTCTCCTTCGGCGAGAGCAACACCACCTATACCGCTATCAAAACTATAGTCAAGTAGCGCGGGGCTACACGAACTCTTGCCACTATCGCTTTCGAGATTCTGTTGAGAACTGCTAAGACTAATGCGACAGCTGAGCTCTGTGTCGCAGGTCCCCGTTGAGCTGTTGTGATCGCCAATTGCGGCGGTAAGACAGTTAGTGTCACTGCTATTTCTGATATTCCACAAAGCGCTTTCATGCGGCAATCCGATTTTTGAAAGGGCATCAACTAAATGGCACTCTGATGCGGACATGATATTTTCACTATCCTATTACTATTGATATGCATGTTAGTATGTACATAGCTATGAAATGTACATATGTATGTGTATGGATAAGTACGAGTATGTAGAGCTCACTCGAGCTTTTGTCCAGATTTGCAAAAAACATATGTAACTACGTAGTTTCCCTTTTTATTGGTCCGCTTACAAACCATTTAGCTTTCATAGACAACAAGAATTGATTATTGTAAATTGAATTGTAATCATTACTGTTTCACTTCAAGTATGTAAACATTAGTATGTACATGGCTGTATGTATGTATTTAAACTGAAATTTACAAACGCCAACTAATTGGCTGCTACGCAACGGCGAGATATACACCTTGCGTCTCGGCGGCAGAAGGCGGAGTACTGGCCTTTTATCGTTTAATTGTCGCTTCTTCGTTCGGTATGTCGCTTAACTTGTATGTATGTATTTCTTAACAAAGTTGTTTCATATTCTTATACATATGTACATATGTATATGTATGTGATTATGTACATGCATACTTAATGTGTACACAAATATTCAGGTATGAATATTTACTAAAATCCATTTCCAGTTATGTATAATACTCCATTCGTTAATTATTTTATTTTTGCTTCTTTGTTTTGTTTACTCGTTTTTATCGCGCTGCGTACGATTATTTCTCATTGCTATCTTTCTTGTTGATAACGGACAATATCATGATAACTGTGATATATATATACATTTACATATGTATGTGTGTAGACATATTTTTCGGCTGGGCGCCTGCTTATTAGCGTTTATCGATAGTTGATTTCAACGTTTCGCACGCCAAGACGATCCAGTCACGCACCACTGTAACACAATGATAGGAAAGGTAAATATTTATATATATGTATGAACACACATATGTATCTATGTACATAATTATATACATATGTAGTATGTATGTGCAATAAACAAAATACTGATCAGTGGTCAACAATAGTAGCTAAATAAATAAAGGGAAAGCATGTTAAAGTACATCCGGTAAACATAAACTTACATATCATTGCATATCTCTACTTAAGTAATTTGTCAGATGATCTGCGACTGACAACAGAAAAACAGAGAAAACAGCGGATAATTGTAAAAGAGCTTTCAGAAGCAACCATTAAGGCGGGGCCACATAAAATATTGTCGCTACGAGCAAATTACGTCTTGTTTATTTACTTGCCGAAAAAAGTGTGTTTTAATAATTTAATATTAATATTTATTGTTAAAGAAATTTGTGCAAAATCAGGTTTGAAGTAATATGTGCACGTGTAAGGAAAATGCAAAATGTAAGATAAATGAGTCCCAGCTGTTTGCCAACGTACACAAAAAGATGTAAGTTGACCAACTTTTAGCCTGGCGCTGTTTCTGACAACGTCCATGCGACAGGTCTCATTCTTTTTCATACGTATTTTCTAGTGATGGACGATCTCGTGACTTTTCAGGAACAGTGTTACTCGTGACTGTGTCTTTCCAATCAAGGTGATTATAAATTGTAACTGTGACAAAAACAGTGACGCAAAAAGGTAAATGAAATAATTTAACAAAAATTTAATGGAACTTAAAAGTTATCAACGGCTGAATTTATTAAAGAGATTTAAAAATACATTAACGCCCCAATAACAAAATATTACACCAATTCAGATTTATATATGTATATACATAAACATACATATGTATGTACATAAGTAATAAACCTATTTTAAAGTGTGGCTTATGTCAAATCTTTACGGTCGCCGTATTAGACCGTTATTGCGACTGCTAGTTTTTCAAAATCGCAATTTCCCATTGCGTTTTTGCGCCTACTACTTTGTCACAGACTGAGTTCGGGAGCCGTGATAGCGATTGTGACTGTTATGCTACGTTTTCACCGTCTAAATATCCGTAATACGTTACTGAGACTGAATAACACTTTGTCACTGCAGTGACCAGTGACTTTTTAGTATCAGTGACAGAGTCACAGGTACGCAAATATTTGCCATCTCTAGTCTTATCGTAGCTGTCAAAGCGAATGTGTCACGCAACGCAATGCAAAAGTTGTATGTGAAATGATCTTTATAACTTTTTTCCAGTGTATATTTTTGTGCGACATTTAGTGTAGAGTAGACATAGTTAGCTGGTTGGTTGGTAAGTTACTCCCGCACAATAAATATACCTACTTATATATACATATTTACATATGAGTTCATGTACAATGATATGTTCCGTGTCTCAAACAATTATGATTTTAAACTAATTTTTTATAAATAATATAATAGTTTACAAATTAGCAAAATTTTACGACTTAAAATTTTACACAATATATATTAAAACTTAACGACATTTCGTAAAATTTTAAACTTTATATTTAAAACCTCAAGTATGATGTGGGAAAAACGTTTTTTAATTCCTATACCAAATACACGAATTTCTAAAAACTTAATTTGGAAAATTTACTAAGCATCGGCTTGTGTATGTTTGTTTGCGAACTTACATTTATTAGGTCTTAATACCTAATTATGTACATAAGTAAAAGATGTTTGCAATGAACTCATTTACAATCTTTGTGAGATTTAATCAATGTTTGTAAAAATAAATGATTAAAACATGACTTTAGTGGCAGGGCTCGTGTTCGTCTGTTTGTGCATAGACGAGTATACTCGTTTATATGTTGTATTTATCTTATGTTGTACATATATAAATTCATACATATGTACATGCAGTATAATGGAGAGAGTGCTGTAAGAATTCTATTGAGGACATACATATATATGTATGTATGTATGTACGTATACCCAGCAGAAAATTTGTGAAGTGATGCATTTAGTATTATGAAGTTGTAACTAGAGAATTCATAAGAGCGAAGAAGCATGAAGGGTGAAGACGGGCGAAAAAACTAAAAAAAACTACAGAAATATTTTTTTTAAATTGTAAATTAAATACTCGTAATAATAGGTAATCGTAAATAAAAATAACAAAACTTAGTAACTACTTTTAAGATGTTTAAGGAAATTACTTTTTGTTTTTAAGAGGAATATGTTAAAGTTTTGTAATAAATAATTTTTTATAGTATATTTTTTCATACAATTTTCGTTTCGTTAACTTTGCATGAATGAGTTTTCGAATACCGTACATGTATGTACATATATTGGTAGGTACTTTCGAAATTAGTTGATATTTTATCGGTCCTCGAGCTTATCCTAAAGTTTCTTTACTATACAAGGGGAACATACAAAGGGAACATACAAACATTCGGATACGTAATGGAAAGTCACATAGAATATGTACATACATACATACATATGTTCAATGTGCAAAAATTATCAATATTAATAGATATATGTACAAATGTACATACATATGAGGCCATTGGTATATAACTACCTACTCAATAGGAATACCACGAATAGTGCGGTAGCAATTGTACAAATGGGACTTTTATAAAATTTTGGAATAGACGCGGCTCAGCTCAGTTCATTCTTATATGTGTATATTTAAACCCATTTCATTAGCCTGCACCAAATTTGGTGCACATAATGCTTTTGACGACAACCTTAAATAGTTTTTTTTTTTGTATCGATGTGTTTTTCGTTGTTTTTCCAACACGTCATATTTTTTTAGGGACCCTAAGTTCAAGTCAGGACCCGCCATTAAAAATAAGTATTAATCTATTGAAATGTATTGCTTAAACATAGGCTTATAGAACGATAGGAAATTTTGTTTGAAAAAATTTAACATAGTTTTTAGGTGAAAAAAACTTCAAAAAAAAGTTTGTTTTTTATATATTTTGGCAATAATTAATATAACCAAGTGAAGTTTTATGTTTTCCTGACATTTTTCTTTCCTTCTATAGCCATATTTCTGCAGGTGTGCTTTATTACCGCGTACGCATAGATTTTGCTACTTTTAAAATGTACTGTTGCACTGTCATTTAACTTATCTTATTTGTTATTTGTAGAATACTGAACTACATAGAGTCGAGATCAACATGGATTATTTGCAACTGTATTGACTTTAATTGCATTTGTTCGATATTTAACGCTTAAAGAAAAAATGTTTAGCTTTGGCAAATATATTTGACGACCACAAGTTTTTGGAAAATAAAAATATATTAATATTTTTCAGTGTAAATTTAGGTAACTTATCATAAGCGCGGCATTAAGTTTTTTCGTTGGCTGGCACGACGTCTGCATCCCTAAAACTAGTCATTTGGGATGGAATAATCATTATCTATTGTGAAACAAAAACCATCAAATCAGTCTAGTGAAAACAAAAGTTGACAATTCATAAATTCAATTCATCCAAAATAATTGAATATTTTTATTTCAGAATTTAATACTTGAGCATTGGGACTGAGTTGGACATCAAGTGTATGCGTTATGCGCTAACAACCAAATCCAGCTCGCGAAATGAACCATGGAAACCACATTGTTTTCGTGAACGTGATGGCACAAGCTCCATTCCTAATAATTCTTCGGCGTGGCTTTTGTGGCACTTTAAGAAAGAAACTCCGACAAACAAAAATACAGGTAAAATCGTTTATAAAACATTTATTTTTCTATCTAGATGTGGGTTTGCTTGAACGTAGTTAAAATTCTTCTAAAATTATTTTTAAAATTGGTATATCGACTAACAATAAAAACTTTTTAATTGTTTATGAGCTTTAAGTCCGATTGGTTTAAAAATTTTAAAGGAGAACAACAATACTCAAAGCTGTAGAAGTTATAGTACGATTTATGTTGTTTACCTTGTTTCTAATTAATTAAAATTATTTTCAAGTAAAATATGGTTCATTCTCTAGAAAAAAGTATAAACTATTTACAAAATGTACAGCGATTTTACAAAATTTCATCAAAATTTCGAACTTTTTAATAAAAGTTTTTAGGTTTTTATTGAGTACGCAGTTTGTGGCTCATTCAATTTTAGTGTGAGAAAGTGTAATTTTGAACAATGTTTTCTAAATTTTTTATAAAGTTTAAAACATGTGGTGATTTCCGAAAAAGTACTGTAACTTCTACCACTTTGAATATTGTTATAATATAATAATTTTCCCAACAAACCGATCGGCCTTAAGCTCAAAAATATTTTTAAAAACTAGTTATTTGGCCAAACAATAACAAATAACGATGTTTTAATTATAAATTGTCCAAACATGTCAATGTGTGTATTTCCGAATTTTGTTAGAAGGTTTTCTATGCGATAAATAACCAAATTTTCAAATTTATAGTTGAAATGGAAATTCACCAAAAAAAGATCAAATTGATGATGCTGCAGTTACCCTCAGTTTGATACAGATGATCCAAGTCTGGCGAATATAAACATAATCTCGTATCGCGTGTGACGTATTCGTCTGCGCCATAACTCTTTCACATACTGAACATTCACATTCGTCGTCTAGATTTCGAATTTGTACGGAGTCTTTTGAACATTAGTAACTCTAGGTGAATTTTCGGAACAAATTTGGTTCATCCTCAGTATTTGATTCTAGAAGAATTCGTGAATCAATTGTATGGAGAGAACCACAAAGAAATTGTAAGTAAGTATAAAATCAATATCAATATGCTAAAAACATGTTTATACACTTTTTATTCCATAGTAAATATGGGCGATCCATTACAACCGAGAAAATATTTAGTTTTGCATGTTTTAAAAGCTATGTATATACTTTGAGTTCGTACTTAGTCGACGAGAGTTAACAAACCAAGATAAATTCGCTCCAATACGCGATCTTTGGAAAAAATGAGTTCATTACTCCCTACATTTTACAAACCCCATTATTCCTTAAACGACGGAATAAATTTTGGATACAGCCGAAAGCCTCCGATGTTAGCGCTGCGTTTACCTTTAGTTTATGTAATAATTTTATTGTTATGTAAACTTTTATAAAATAAAATAAAAATAAAAAATTTTGGATTGCTATGTTATAAAGCTATATTGGGAAACTGGTATCTCAGGAGGTCCAGGGCGAAACCAAGGAGAACGAAGTCGTAGTTGACCTGATCGAAGGATTGAAAGATTTTTTTCTTTTTGCAAAGATACCTGATAATGGTTGGGACAACGGACAAAAATAAGATATCAATTCCTCCGAAGTGTTTATGTGAAAGAATGCTCATATGTAAATGCGAACCAACTTTTGATTAAGTTGTTAAAGCTGCAAGCGCGAAAACAATGATTTCTCAAACGGGCGGTGTTAAAAATGCAGACAGAAATGAAGCTGGGCTGTTAAAAATAGATAAAAAAGTAAAGTGAATCGAGCAAGAAGTAGTTTGTGTAATAGTTCCGGAGAAAATACAATAAAATGGAATTTGTATTGTTGTAAGTTTCAGCGCCGCATTTACTTGATCGTTGAAAAGGCTTAGGTTTCAATCTAAACAGACACTTTCGGTTCTAATCTGGTAAGTTCTCTCTTTCTTGTTGTTCAGGTATATGACACATTTCTTTGCGTAGTTGTTGAATCATTTGGACGGCTGTATAAACATATGTATGTACTTAACTATGTACAACTTGCTGTGCTTCAAACGACACATTTACTGAATAAGATAAATGATATGCAAAAATAGAAAAAGGTAAAATGAATGAAGCCAAACCACGGATAATATTCTTCCTCCGCGGTTAAATTCGATACATGAAGAGAAATATATAAAAGAAATACATGTTGCAACAACAATGAATTAAATAGCACACACAAAAAAAAGGTACCTTATTTTGTTTATATGTTTGGCTGAAGCCAAATAAGCGCCTATTTGATTATTATTTTCTTAAAGTTAAACTCAATTTACCTGAGAACAAATTTTGAAATGTAGATTTATTGCTTGTTGCTTTTTTCGATCGTTCAACAAGCTCGGCCTTTTCACGACTGCTGCTACTTTTTAGTGAATGCAATTGTCATTGACATTGGACAATTAATGTATTCATGTATGCTAAGTACATATGTATGTGCAATCTTTTTAGTTTGTAAAAAGTCCGAAAAGCACGTACAACAGCAAACCCGATAGAAGAAATGCAACTACTAACATACATACATACTTATGTATTTATGTATATATATTACATACGAGTTTGTACATATTTTTGTATACAATATCCCAGCAAACATTTGGTGCCGGTGTTACCACTAAAACTTAAGTAGAACTTTAGTTCGGGTATAGAAATATCTTAGCTAAGAACAGCAAACTGATCCAGCGCAAATTTCAGTTTCACGGTGGATGTATGTATGTATGTATGTAACATACCTACATATGTAAGTAAAGAAAATATTTAATTCAAAAAATGATAGCGCGGCATTAGCGGTTTATTCAAAGTGTATTTTCAAGTAAATATGATTTGACTTATAATTTGCATTAATAACTTATGTACTTCATTTACAAAATTGCTCAAACTGTTTATACCATAAATTAACATTCTATTCCATATTTTATCGAGTTATGGATATACAAAGTAGTTTGTTTATTGATTAGAAAATGTTCGCAAAAAAGCGTTTTTGTTATATGTTGCAAATGTATCTATGTAATAGAAAAAATCGTGGATGTCCTTGAATTACTTTTCTTCTCTTTAATATACTAATATTTATTACTTCCTCTCATTCCAAATCAATATCCTCATTACAACTCCATTAAAAATTCTTTGTATTTGCTCAGTAATTATTTAATTTATCTTTAAGAAAACCATTAGATAATGTATTACCAAAACAATATATGTATGTACATATATATCCCCGACTTATCTTAAGAAGCGTTTGAATGTATTTCCCTAAAATATTACTAATTAATTGAAATATCTGTGTTTGTTTAACCACTGCTCCTGTTTTGATAATACATATTTCTTGGATAAGTGGATAAGTTCTTACAAGTGTTCCAGTACTTGAAAAGCAATCTTCTGCTATTGAAAATATTACACTGCGTTACAAACACCGCGTTACACACATTCTGTCCTATGAAAAAAATATACTTTTTCTGCAAGGGGAGAAAAAATAAAAATACACGTGTATCGGCGATTTTCATTTTTTTTTTATGTATAAAGTATTTTTTCTATTTATTCTTTATATACTTTTATACATTAAAAAGTTCTGACGTGTACATGAAAATCGCCGATACTTGTGGTTTTTTTTTGCTTTTTACCCCCTTTCCGAAAAAGTATATTTGGTTCATAGGACAGAACTAAAGCTCGTTTTTGAAACGCAGTGTTATATGTAGGTAAGAGTAAGACAAGATTCGTTTGCGGTCAAAAAGGTTTACTGGGGTTATTTTGTGCTTTTTTCCTGTTGTTTATCACACGCTCTGGTGACCTCTTTGTCTTATTGCTACCGGTAGACGAAAGGTTAGCATGACACAATGGACGCGACAATTCGAAATACATATGTACATAGCTAAATTAGGGTTGCAGAGTAACAAAGTTACGAATATTGCATCAGAGTTGTTTTTATAAACGATGATTTTAGTATTTTACTTATTTATTAATTAAATCGCTTTTTTGAATTAATATTTTTATTATTTCAAAAATTAAAAGATTCAACTCGTTCTTATTTTCTTCGTAATATTTACTTACTCACACTTGAAATATGTATGTCATCGACCGCGGGAACACGCAACCTTAGTTCTATTCCAGATTATAATATTATGGCGCTGAGACTAATTGAATAACATTTTTTTTACATTTGTGGTGTGTGTCTTGATTTTGTACCATAAAGGAAGGGACCTACAATTACATGTCTAATCCGATGGGCAGATGTTTTTATGTGAAAAGCTTTTTCATGGCGAAAAGAAAACCCCGCGGTATGGCATTGTCTGCCGAGAGGCAAACACTTTTTATACGATTCAGATTTACATGTCCCGGCTGAGATTCGCACAATGAATTTCAGCGGCATACCAAGTTTTAGATCACACCGCTATGCGAGAAAAATCACTTTCTCTTTATGTGTATAATCGTCAAAATATTTGCCAAAAGCACGGCCAAAAAAAAAAGGTCAGAACATGAAAAATCTGACACAAGTGGTTCATTTATGTATTTCATTTTCTTCTCTTATTGTTTCCATTTTTGAATATATCTCTTCCCAATTTTCTGTTCAATGTTCGAGGCGAATGGGAATATATGTACCACCTTCTATGAATTCGCCTTGGTGTATGCTTTTACTGTTTTCAAAATTTGTTTCCCACTGACGTGCTGTCAGTGATTGTTTGATACATTTCATGAACTAGCAGGAAAAAAAACTCGGACTAAAACCCAAGAATGATAGCGGTTGGGCCTTCCCATTTTAGTAATGTCACACTACATTATTTAACAAAGAAGATGACGAAGCGCAGAAGGCAAAATGAAAAAACGATGAGGTGAAAAATTTTGAGTATTGAATCATGTAAATAGGGCGTTAAATTGTTAACTTATAATCTTCACTGACGTCAATCTATAGAAAGTTACGGACCCCGGAAGGCGTTGTCTCTACTCGCTGCATCGTGACTAAAACATGCTACTTCTGACAGAAAGAGTGTAATTAACTCTCACGCAAGTGCTCTCACTTACACGATTTTTGTCATCTGTAGCATCGTTCGTCTAAAAGTCCAGCAATAATTATCCAGCAACGAAATTTCTGAGAATTTTGGAGTATTCTCTCTCAAAGAGAGATGATGACAACAGCTGATTGCATTTTTGTCCGCATCCAAATATGCAAAATGAAAAACATTGCATTAGAGATTTCCTGAAACATACCACTAACGAAACTTAACCAAACGTACATATACAAACCTGCATCTATGTAGAATGTTTAACACTCATATTTTTAAAATTTTCACTTTTAAAATTCTGAAACAAAAATTTCGTATTCATTCAAATTGCAATCAGCTGTTTTCTTGCTTGCAAACTTGTGTTGGATAAAATTTGTCCAGCAAGAATTTGCAACTTTTCCTCAAAATGAAATATCATTTTGCTCTCTTAATTTCCCCTTCCTTGCAATTTTTTTGGACCCCACGAACGCGATTTGACAAAAATCCTGATATTTCGTAACAATTCGTAACAATTATCAGCATCGCGAACACTCTTTGTAACTCTTGTAATCAATCTATCAGCCTTGGAGTTTGGAAGTGTTAGTGTACTTATAAAAATATTACTTAAGTTACTATGTAGTACTTTTGCTATACGGTACTTATAATGAAGAGGAAGTCGGCGGGTTCAAGGGATTAAACTTACCGCTCAATGTGTTTCAGCGGAAAACAGCGTCGAACACGTGGATATTAAAGTAGAAAATCTACACGCACACGCATATACATATGTACATACTTACATATATGTATGTACGTACTTACATATACATACATATGACTCCTTATACCTGCATATAAAGGTTTTGTTTTTGTTAGGAACGCGAACTATATTATATTATTTACATATGTATGTTTATTTTGTTGAAATTAAAGTACTTAGGCACAACATTTTGTATTAAATAAACAAAGTAGACACTTGAATCACCACTACTTGAGGTTCAAACACATGCATATATGTACATTCATATACATATACATTTATATACCAATGTATATGTACATTTTTTTGTCTGGATGACAATTTTGATATTTCTGCTTCACTGGTTTACAAATGTAAACTGCGCTCAGCTTCGGCTGTGATCATACAAGTATGCACCTTATTGTTGTTTATTCACACGTTTTATTTTAACTGCAGGTTTCTTTTTGTTATTTAAGTAATCTGAATATACTGTATCAATATCAAGTTTAATGCATTTTAGATTTGTGCTTCTTTAGTAGTCACATAGCAATTATTGCACAGTAAAGCACGGTCGTACCATCACTTCCACCGCTTCTCATTAAATATTTACATTGAATCATAACCGACCACTCGCAGCGCACATTTGTTGCCCACGAAGGTATAAACACGAATAAATGTTTTGTTTGGCATGCGGACAAGCTGGAGCTAAAAAGAGTCATAGTTAGAGCCACTTTTGCGACTCTACAGGGAGCGATTATTGTCATTCAACGAAGCTCAGCACGATTCATTTGAGCGCCAAATGAGTGGCCTATTCAATTTGTGCTTAGAGCCAGGGCTGCCGTTTGAAAACACTTCCTAACCATGGTGTTTACAATAAAGAAAATGTATTTTTAACTTGGATTACTAGCTGTCCTGCATTTGGCTTTTTTTTAGACAGCGCCTTGTATTTTGCCCGAAACATCCACATTTTCCGAAATAAGACGCTAACAGAAAGATACGTACATACATACATACATACATATTCTCAATCTATATTTCCATGTAGTAGAAAACTCAAATTACAATGTTGTCATTTTATAATGCTGGACTAAACTGCATATACTTACATACATATATATGTACATATGTATGTATGTAGGGCCATCTTATAATATATACAAATATATTTTCCCCTCATACATACATACATATTTAGACGTAAACGTGGATTGCCAACAATCTGCCATTTTGAACAACGATAACAGCATTCTTCTCCGTATTTCTTAGCAATAAATATGTATGTACATATATGTGACTAAATGTCAGCTGAGGGAGACTCACGCTCATCCAGTTACAATTGGCTGCAGTTGTTGCGCAAAAATTGCATTTTTGGTTTAATTACGCTGCCAGCACACAGCTTGTTTGTAAACATATGCATATACGAGTACATACATACATACATACATATATGTACTTATGTTTATCGGGAGTTCACAAGTCGTGCTATTTGTCGTATTTCTATAGTCCGCTATTCAAATAATAGTGGAACGTGTGAACGCATTGTGCTATTTCGTTTGCTATTGTACATACATACATACATACATACATATGAATAAATCGCATACAATTAACTTGCGTGGTTAGTATCTGAAAAAAATGTATACGCATATTTAAATTTTATTTAATTTTACAATTTTCAAAAAAAAAAAATGTACCTAAAATGATGATAACCAGAAAGAGCATACATTTAAGAGTTGGTTTGCAATAGGAAAATCTTAGCATGTGAATCAAAAACAAGAAGTTTAGAACTGTTGTATTACGATAACACAATTAGACAAATACGACAAATAACACGGCATGTGAACTCCCTTATAGTTCAGTTCCAATAATCTCGTAGACATTGGGACTTTCCATATCATTTCCACCTCTAGAAACTCTTAAGTCTACAAGATTATTGCATGAAAGTGTTTTTGTTAAGCGAGTATGTAGTCGTACAAAAAAATTTTAGACCAAAATCTCTGTAAATGACATTACAATGACAGTACAACGCTGGGGAACTCTTACATACTTACAAACACAATTCGTAATTATGCATTAGGTTAGGATGACAGTAATTAAAGAGGCTTTTGAAAATTCAGGTCACGAAAGCAACACTTTTAAGATTCGAAAGCATAAAGAATATATAAAATATACACAATTTGCCTTCATTTCACTTTTTCATATTTCCGCTTATTACAACAAAGATCAACTGTGAAGCGTTCGTTCTAAACGAGAGCGGTTTGATAAGTCAGCGACTCTTTGAATTTCCCGCGCAGGAACTTTAAATCGATCACTGCTGCCATTAACTGTCATCTACGTTTAGACTACGTAGGCCGCGATTGTAAGCAGATAATCTCTTGACTCTAACAAAAATGAAAAATGGTGAATTTCGTGTGCCGATTAAGCATTCTATTTTGCGTAAAAAAACCATCCCCGAAATACTAAGGGGACACTGTACCATCGATTTTAATAAAATACTCTATCATTACTTATTTCAATAAGTCAGACAGCAGAAACGTGGATCGTACATAGAGTTTCGTCGTCCAGTCTATAACTACATAGTTCGTTTGAAGAGAAAAATTAATTGTTTAAATCTGTCAATTTGTACTCGTAGCTCAGTGTTTTCATCAGATTCCGAACGGCAAATATTTTTATGAGAAGATATTTCATGCCAAAAAACGCTATTAGAAAATAATTTGTAAATGATTATGATAATATGTCAAATCTGACATGTCCCGGATAATATTTGAATCGCCGCTACGCGCTCGGGCACAGAGTGGAATACTAATATTACATTAATTTTTGCTTGTACCCTTGTAAGATTTCTAATACTTTTTACTTTGAATTAAAAAGTAGTTTTTAAAAAAGACCAATGTATTTTCTAAAAACTCAAGATGGCTGATTAGTGTCAGAAGTTTCCTGCATATATTTGTTCGTACATATCCCTTTATAATTGCATCATGGTTGAAAATACGGACTATGTATATACTAAGATCATATGGGAAAAATTGCATCTGCGAATTCTTTACAACTGTCGCCAGGTCGAATTTTCGACACAATACATAATTATCACGCAATAACAAAGTCTAAGAGATGCAGACCTTAAAGAGAAATAAGGTAATCCGTGACACGAACGAATGTATGTACGTAGTAAATATATACATACACACATATATACTTTTTAAAGATTTCACACGTGTTGCAATACTTTATGTTGCGATTCCTATTCATGTAAATATGTATATGCTCATGTACACTCACGCAAGTACAGAAAATAGCATACTTATGTACATGGAATTAAACAAGCACATCACTGAAATAAATGTTTGATAAAAAGAACAAGGTTGAAAATTCGCTTGCGAAACAATGGCGACACAATTTAGTTCAAGAGCTTAATAACAAACGAACGCACCAAGCGAACGGAGGAACTGGTCTGATATGAGATATGGTCAAAACGAAGCAAGCACCGGCGTACCAACTATAAAGAGCCACTCATTGAGCGCAGGGATTAAGAGCAGATATTACTCAGGGTTGCCGTAACCAAAACTAATAATTTGCAAAAATTGTTCAAAGAATTCTCCAAATCGGTCAAAAAATTACCAAGCTTTTAATAAGTTAAAATTACATTAATATGTAATTTTACATAGTTTCCTATATTTTTTAAATTATGGTTCATAATCAAAGAAAAATCGAATGATTCAAAGTGCCAAAGTTATAAGAAATCTTAATCAAAACATAAGAATTGCAAAAGATTTTGATTGAAATTAAATACAATCTGCAAGTTTGTAGTAACATTGATTATCGAGTATTTATTTTTTAAGAATTATAATTTTATAAAAACAGTAAAAAAAAATGTACTTTTTGTTTGCCACTATATAAATATTGTAGATCAATAGAAAAGGAAACAAAGCACATCGGTTGGTGAATCTCGTACAACACGGACGTTTTCCAAAAATGTTTATAATATTTAATGCACACATTAAAGCTGCAAAATTAAATGCTTAGCGTCTGTTCAAAAAATACTAACTATCCATGCCAAAATTTATTTTTCCTAGAGGTTCTTAAGCTGATTTAAGCAATTACAGTACTTATTTCCATTGAAAATAAGTTTTGCAGTTTAAACTGATTTTAAAAAAATTTAAAACTCGTATCTTTAATAAGTTAACAAATAATTGTATATTAAATCATTCAAAAAAAAGGTAAGCAAAACGACAACAATCAACGAAAATTTGCCTAATTCGCTTGCGTTTAAGTAAAGCGGCAATAGTGGTACTACTGCACAGAGCGATTATCCATTGTGCGTTACAGTAAGTGTTGCCACTGGTAAAAATTTTCGTACTAAAATTTATTTCAAAAACTACAAAATATCATACATATACATACACGTACATACATATGTATGTAGAAATGTAGGTACGTAAAAATTGTTTTGTTATATACTAACTATAATTGGTCGATACTTTTTATATGAATGCTTCAATTGAGGCGCCAGGCGTGACAGCCGATTGTGAAGTGTGTTTATAGTCAAAATTGTTTCCGATATATCGACTTTAGCCTGGAGTTATCTTCCAGACTAGCGGACAAGCACATTTAAGTTAACGAATCAGAAAACAATAAGCATTAGCATAAAAATTTAAACAAATAAAAATACAGTGATTGCAAACAAAAATCCATAAACAATAATACATTCGCAGATGCAATAACTGTTGAGCGGAGATATTTACGCTGTTTGAATTTCATGGCTTTCAGCTTGGAAAAATAACAAACATTGTTGCTGTTCATCCTGAACTTTCAATACGCATTAAGCGCATTTAGCTTGAAATGCAACACTATGAAAACAAAATTATTTGTCTTAATGCAACTAAATGCTATCAGGATTTTAACGCTGGAGCAAGCCCTACAAGAACATGCTGACTGAATTACCAATACACTCTCATTCATAAAATCAGCACTGACTTCTTGCTTACCAGTAAAATGACTGACCGTAAGGTGACCGGTAAAATAGTTGTCATTTATAGCTGCACAAAAGGGACAATGGCCATTTAGGCTAATTTCGCATATGCGTAGGAGTTTTGCAAATGGCGCGCAGTATTCGGAAAACTCTGAAATGTATAGTTGCGAAAGCATTGAAATCGTCGTGTTTTTATAAAAGATGAGTTTTAAATAGCTTTTCTAAATGCTAATTATAAAGAAAAGATGATTTCTTAATCTAATATAAAACATGAATGAGCTCTGCGCAAAAATACTGATGGAGTAGCCGTAGTTTGTCTGGTCAGGGATATTTTTTTCAGGACGGACGAAGGAGGCTTACGCAGAAAGCAGTTCTGCGCAAAAAAATAGTTCATCGAAAATACACTTAATTTATTTATCATGATTTAAGTTATTACCTTGTAGTATATCAATAAAATTTAATTGAAAAAATAAAAAAAACTTTTTTATTTAATCAAACAAAGGAAATATCATTTGATGTAGGAATAAAGGAATATTTTCAGTACTGATGCTTTTATAGGAAGCATTGACCTAGTAAGTAAAAAGAACGAGAGTGAGCAGTAGAGCTACATATATTAATATGTTAGAGTGAAATACAATTTCACATGTGCTTACACATTTGTTGACATCAGTTTTTACATAGTGGCCCTAAGAAACAGATAGCAACTTTGTTCTAAGTACTGACAAAATTTGTTTAGCCTCTGACCATCAGATGTACGGTAAATTGACCGGCACTGTTCTTGTAGGGAGACTACAATATTGTTCACTTCAAACTAAAACTGTCCGACTTTCATAATTAAGTTTGTTCTCTATTTACAAATCATAGCAATTCCTTAGGAAATAGTCGAATATGCGCGCATGAACACAAACGGATCCACTGCAAAGTGTGA
This sequence comes from Philophylla caesio, assembly GCA_963971545.1. Lineage (NCBI taxonomy): Eukaryota > Metazoa > Arthropoda > Insecta > Diptera > Tephritidae > Philophylla > Philophylla caesio. The sequence continues at coordinate 92,095,438 of OZ020606.1, read as the reverse complement.
AATATAAGTGCAACATAAACGCCGCTGATACATTGATATCCGTAAAAAAATGCTTATACAAAGTGGCGCTCTCGCTTTTCCTAATTATAATATAATCCTAGATTTATAACACACAACCCCTTAATTCTTTGTGTTATCAACAACTATTACCACGAATGTGGTATTTACACGATCACACTTGTTTTCAAACAAGGGCAAAAGTGTGTCATACATTTATTCATACTGCATTTATGTATGTGTGAATATCGTCACGCCATCATCGTGTCTTGTATTTGAAGAAATTTGAGAGCGATAAGAGGAATAATGTGAAGGCAGCTTTAGCCAGTGAAATCAGGGCTACACTTAGGGCGAGTTTTTCAGTGCTGGTTTAAATTTAGTATAAACTAAGTTTAGTTATAATTCAGTTTAAATTTAAACTTATTTTCCTTGCGCTCAATTAAATTTGTTGCAACCAAAACGAAGTAGTCAGCAAACAGCTAATAAGTAAAACTAAGTTTTACTGTGCGCGATCGGCAGTTTAAACTTAGTTTAAAATTCGTTTAAAGTTGACCGAAAAACTGCATACTGAGTTTAAACTTAGTTTAAACGACAAACAAAGTTCAACTTGTACTGAAAAACTGGCCCTAAGCTTTATAATTATCTTGCGGCATTGTCGCAATTATGTCATTACTTTTTAAATTTTTATTTGATAAATAAATAATACATCAAGGTATTATCATTTTTATTTTTTTCAGTTATCTGTCGAATGAAAGTTAACTCGCATCATGATGCAATAATTAAAGATGTTGTAAGTTGGCAACTTATCGCTCTAAAAAGGCCATCTTGAACGCCCTTAGAAACTGTGTTGCTCCTTTGCCAAATTTAAAAAAAAAATGTTTAAATATCAGAAGTAAATAAAGTTCTTAATGTAAAACTTAGAGAAGGCATCATTGATTGTCTTGGCATTTTGATTTCTTTCTATTCGTTGACAGTTGACTTTTTTAATGCGAGAAATTGGGTAAGTTTTTTTTTGAAAAATTTAAATTTTTTGTTAAATATATTATATTTTTTCATTGGCCTAGTAAATGTTAATATTTTACAATTTTATTGAGCTCAAGGCCAGTTTATGAAATATTTTTTTGTGAAAACAAACAAGTTTTTAATGGTTGCAGTTATAGTACTATTTCGGAAATCACCACATTTCCTCATCAGACTTCTTTTTGATTTAATTAATTTTAAATATTTTTATAATTTTATTGAGCTCAAGGCCAGTTTATGGAAGATTTGTTTGTGAAAAAAACAACAACAGCTTTCAATGGTTGAAGTTATAGTACTATTTCGGAAATCACCACATTTCCTCATCAGACTTCTTTTTGATTATTAAATTAAATTAATTTTTAATTTAATTTTTCATAACCACTTCTCTCAGGCTTTAAACCCGGGAGCTCGGAGTTGCAGAGCCAATACGCTACCTATTGTGCTACGCTAGTCGAGTTAGCGGCAGATGAAAAACACGAAAAATTGCAAAGTGCGCCGATTTCAACAGCAATTACATACTTATGTACATACGAGTACATATGTACATATTTTATTAAATTTAAATCGTTGTAATTAAAATCTTTTCTAATGATTATTTCTACCCAAAACGAACTTCTTTTCTTCCAGTTTCTCTCATATTTCTTAAATACAACATTGAGCTAAGGGCGTTCAAACTGGCGCTGTCACAACGTACATCACATTTCATTATTGCATCATGAAATGAAAATAATTAATTTAAAAAAAATATATGTACTTACATATACATATATATCTACATGTATAGTTCGGGTCGCTCCTTTTTCATTAATACAAATCATAGGCGTTGTTTATTTCTAAACTAAGAAGATCAAAACATTCGATTTACATAATGAAGTCGTAATCTTACCTAATCAAGGCATTACCAGTAACTAATTATATTTTAGGAACTAAAGAGCCGGTCGCTCTGCAGTAAACCTGCATTATCCATTTAAGTTGAAAGAATCGACTATACATACATATACAATAGGGGTATTCGCGCTTTTGTGTATTCAGTGTATTTATGTAAGTGTAACTCGATGAGCGTAAGCACGGGTACGATAATCAGCCGAGGAACACAGAAATTAACCAAATTTTTCAATTTATTTGCGAATTCTCGTATACATCGGATGAAATTAATTTTGTAGATTTGGATGATGTTGACGTTACGCTTAAGCGCTGATTATGCATACTTTGCACAACTTTCGCATAACGTTTGAGAGCTTCGCACAACCTTACGTACTTAATGCTGATTATACTTCGCACAACCAAACTTATCGGCATTGCCAGCCGCCAAACAACAATAAATGGCTATTAACGTCGTAGGGTCATTCACGGTATGCGCACAAAAACAGCTGATCTTTGAAAAGTATATGTAAACTCATTTTAATATAAAACTTTAAAGCAGGCTTAATTATTTTTTACAAGGAATTAGCAAATAACAAATAATTAAACCCAAGGCGAAATAGTCCATGAACACCACATTGTTTTTCGTGAACGTAATGCCACAAGCACTCATGCTAATACTCCTGCGGTGTGGCTCTTGTTTAAGAAAGAAACACCGCCTTTTACGAGCCGTCCTTTGCAGATAACGCACTTCCCCAATTCTGTTCTAATTGGGCACAAAATACAAAACACAAATATACAACGTATTCAATCCTTTCATGCACAAAATATTTTTTTCGCTTAAAATGAAAAAATCAAATGTAAACAAATATTTTTTTTTTTTCAAAAATGAAGAAAATCAAATTATAACATTTACCGAGGTTAACTGTTAAAACAGCCTTGCTCAAATCTAATTTAACATGTATTTTGAAATCCGAATAAGGAACTGGTGATCATGATGCAATAATTAAAGGTGTTGTACGTTGGCAACTTCTCGCTCTAAATCAGCCATCTTGAACGCCCTTAGAAACTGTGTTGTTCCTTTGCAGAATTTGCTTACCAGTTTTGTACAAAAAAAATGTTGAATTTTAGCAGAAAATTAAGTTTTTCATATGAAACTTATAATATGTATTATCGATTGTTTTGACATTTTGGATAACTTTTCTCTTTTGTTAATAATTGGTTTTCTAAAAGCGATAATTTGAATAAGTTTTTGTAAAAATTGTCAAGTATTTGTATAATGAAACAATATTTGTTAAATTATTATGTGGAATAAAACTGTGGTGTTCATATTGGAAGACAAGATAAACAATTTTTTTGGCAAAAAAAAAATGTCCGTTTTTTGATAAAGTATCAAAAATAGTTCTCCATAAAATCATCGTCATAGAAGAACTCCCATTTATCTCCCGCCTTCAACCGCCTCGATCGTCTCGTCAACGTCAATTTTTCAACAAGCTAATTTTATATTCAATTTAACATATGGATGTTGTATTCTAATAATTATTATTAAAGGCTAAAAGAACTCCATGTGTCTGTATATTTATAATTTTTCAGTTATCAATTAGTTTTTCTTTCCTAAAAATACCGGCTTCAGTGCTTTTATGCTCATAACCATTGAGGATTACCTTCAGTTTCTTCATAATGAAATGATTAGAAATAAACTATATTAATGTCGGACAACTTTTCCGAAAAAATTTAAATAGCTGGACAAACATTGTTATGTTGTTGGTACGGTTTGAATGCATTTGCGTCATATTTGAACATTTTACATTAATTTCTAAAGAATAATAAATATCGAAGAAGTTTGTCTTTATTAATTTTGGCATCCAAAAATACTAAAAATTCGTACTGTGCGCAGGTTTTACCAGCAATTTTAATACAAATTATGATGTTATTAATTTTTTTTTGTCTGTTTTCATATAAAATCAATAATATTCCAATAATTGTGGTTAAATTTTATGTAAATATCTTCACTCATTTGTACTTTTTCTAAGAACGACCTTCTTTTATTCCCGTTTCTCTAATACTTCCAAAATACAACATTGAGCTAAGGGCGTTTAAACTGGCGCTGTCACAACGTACAACACCTTTCATTATTCCATCATGCTGGTGATTTAGAATTCGTTAACGTTATGGAACATAAAAGAAAATTGTGTGTTAAATATGTATGTACATAAAATTGAAAACCAACGACTACTGACTGCATAGAAAAAAACCGAATAAATAAAACTTCGTTTCAACTCCATCAAAAACTTCTTACAATAACTTAAGAAATTATTTTATACTCATTTGGTGAACTCTTCCTCTACATTCCTTTCCATTTTCAAAAATGTTTCGCACTTTCAAAGAAAATAGAAGTTGTTTCAAAACCAAATTTGACAAGGATCGACGGATAATCGTTCTAAAATACATCAAGTGGTCAGCCTTTATTTAGTTTTTGTATTTCAGCTACATTTATTTGGGTTTTTGAAGAAAATAAATTTGATAATATTAGAATTCACTTGTTAACATTAAGAAAGTTGTGAATACCCCTTTTTAGACTCTTGTAACTTAAAATACACAAAAGGGTGAATACCCGTAATATTTGTCTGTCATAACTATCAAATGTACATATGTATATGTGTGTACGAGTAAATCAACACCCATGTCAACAGCTATCAGCAAATTCCTTTCCATTACAAATTTATCGGTGTTAGATTAAATTAATTTTTCAAAATTAAGTAACAAAGGTATATACATATATAAATTTGTCAATTTCAGATAAAATTTTTGTCGGTTTTTCTTTTTTTTCTTAAACTTTTAAATGCAAAGATATGTATGTATGTACATATGTCTGAATACATATAAAAGTAATAATAATAATAACAGTTTGGCGCTTATACTATATAGCACAGTGTTTGGCCGAGCTTCTCCTACCATTTGTGGTGTGCGTCTCTCTTTATACGCACTTTTCTTCGTTACCGTCATCGCAATCGTTGAATTTTAATGCGACGTAGTCAATTCCATAAAATTATACAGCACATACAATTTATCATTCCATATTCTTCGTTATCCGTCGCTCACGAACAGGTCCATAAATCTTGCGAAAAACATTTCTCTCGAAAGTCCCCAATGCCTACTCATCGCTGATCAGCATCGCCAATGTTTCTGCCGAATATTCAAAGACGGGCATAATGAGGAATTGGTATCACGAAATTTTTGTTCGTCGAGTAACGGCTCTGCTTTTCAATTGCCGCGTCCCCAGAATTTGCCCACTGCAGTGTCTTTCAAGCTGAAGTCGCTGCTATATAGGAGACGGTGGACTACCTAAGAACAGAAGATCTTGAATTCAAAGATGTTTTCATATTTTCCGACAGTCAAGCAGCACCAAAGGCACTTGATTCGGTCAACTGTAACTCTAAAACGGTAGCAACCTGTCGCAAATCTCTAAACGAGATGGCGGAGCAGTTTGCTTTTCACTTGGTATGGGTGCCAGGGCACAGCAACATACCGGGCAAAGAAACAGCGGATGAGCTTGCAAGTAGGGGGACATCCACTCCGCTTTCATCACGCTGGAAGGATTTAGGTATGCCGCTCGCTACCTGCAAGGGACTCAACCCTTAAGGAAGCAGGAGACCGTTGGAAAAACGGTAACACCTCTATCAAGTCCATGCTTTTGTGGTAGGAGTGGGACGTCAAGCGATCACAAGTGTTAGGAATTATAACAGGTCATATAAGGTGAGGCACCTTCTATGTGAATGTCCTGCCCTATGGGCTAGAAGAAGAAAATTCTTGGGATCAGAGTTCTTCGGAGACCTTAGCGATCTGGCCAAAGTAGAGATTCGCAAGCTAGTAAGCAAGGATTTTTCAAATCCACGTGGTACCACAATGGGCCTAAAGGCCTAGGTATGTGTTTGGCAAACATATTTATGCTATTATCTCAGATAAATTAGCGTAGTGACAATACCTTGAAGTGAAAAGTTTTACCAAACAATGTCAAAAATTGTTGTCAACATAGACAAAAACTAAGAAACTTACACCTTTGCCTCCCAATCTACCAATTGGTTTTCAAATTACCCAATTCGGTAGTTTCTTACCGGTGCCGGTGGTGTTTCGGCTGAGACGGCATTTGCCTGTAGCTTTGTTATAGTCATCCCCATCCAACTACAGAAGAATTTTTAGTTTGCTCTTGACATGTTTATTTACTTACCCCCGAATTCAGTAAGCAGTCTCAGCCTCTAATAGAGATAAAAGTCACAATTTTAGACCAGTAGGCATTCCTTAGTTTCGAAATAAAGCCTCTCGTCTCAAAATAAAGTTTCAAAATTGTGACCTGGTGATGAGCAGGTCACAGAAAATTTAAATAAAAACATAAGAAAAAACACGTGAAAGCGAGGAAAAGCAATAATCGCTAGCTCATTGTGAGACTTGAGACGAGACTGAGTTACTGAATTCCGGTATTAATGTGTTGCCTCTCTGCTCCCTGTAAATTAGTTTTTGTTAATATTACGGTTGTTTAAACAATGTTGCCTCTTCAAAATAAAATTGTTTACCAGATTTTTTTCTAAATTACATACATATGTTTTTTCAGTTCCATTCAAAAAGTCTTCTAATCGTTTTGACAAGCTGTGACAAATATTTTTTGTTTTCTGTTTTAAATATATATTTTTTTATGTTTTGAATGATATGCTAAAATTTTTCGGTTCATGTCTGATAAAAATATTCAAAAAATATTTGGCGAATTGAAGAGTACCTACAATTAGGATATAGACAACTTTGGACCTGTTTGAAGGAAATTCGATCCCCTTATATATGTAAGTACATATGTAAATACTTTATATTCGCAATGTAACGTTTTCGCAAAAGATATTTATGTAAATAAACTGCTTATATAAGCATTTTAACAAGCACGCAAGTGGCCAACCTAGCCGGAGTTGGACCGAAGGCCACAGACACTTGGATGAACAACGCCATCTTGAGTATCAATTTGCACACGAAATTTTGTATACTCCTAAAATCAGGAAAAATCAACTAAATAACAACTTACCGTACATCAAATGTTAGCTTCATCATATCATATCATATTTAATTACAGAGTTTTAAAATATACTTTATTAACTGATTTATAAAAAAAACGGGTTAATAAGAAAGTTTTTATACATTTTTTTATATAACATTGATTATTGGAAATCTTTAAAAGGCACATTCTGTTTGAACTTTGACCTTTGTATACACGTATTTTATATAACTATGAAACAGGTATATGCCATTTACTATAAATAAAATTAGCGTTGAAAAAAATTCTAAAATGAGTAGATATCTAATTTTCAAATTTCGGAACTGACCGGTTTAATTTTAGTCAATTGTTCCTTTTTGCTTTTTCTTTTATAGATATACTACGAGTTAAACAAAAAATCAAGCGAAATAAATAATAATCAGAATTGGTTTTGGAACGAATTTTCGTCATCCCTTGTCAAGTATAGTTTTAAGACAAACCGGTTTCGGCGTTGTGCCATCTTCAATGTAATTTTTCGTTCATTTAACACCCCGTCGGAAGCAACAACAACAAAAGAACAGAATATTAAAAATCAGAACTTAGTTTATTGAAAATATAAATATAAATATAAAATACAAAATTATATTACTTCCACTTTGTGTTTTGGTACAACGTGAGAGCAGGTATTATTTTCTCTTAAATTGTCAACGTATAGTAAAATTTCACCGTAAATATCTAAAACAAAAAAATATATTCTCCGGGAATTCTTGGAAAATTGCAGTAGATTTGGACTATATTCCGTAGTAGACAGTAGATTGTTGTTGTTTCAAAAATGTAGTAGATTTAGGGCAACTGCTGTGAAGTCGAAACGCTGGAACATAACTTACAGTTATTTTCTTTAATGTACATGCGCATTAGCTGAAGTATTTGCTTCAATAAAAAGCAGCGAATGGCACCGAACAAACGCATTTATTTTGTATTTATGCGGTTGCTTTGCTCTCTTGGATAAAAACTTGTTTTTTTTTTTTGACAATTCAACTTTTACAAAACAAACTTACGTTGCGTATGAGTCTTTAATCGTTACATCAATATTACGTTTTTTTTTTATGCATCGTCCCATTCTGTTTTTTATACACCGAGACAGGTCTTTACTTCTACATAAATGAACTATGCAGCTCATAGCAATTGTTGACAAGAATTTGTCCGTTAGTCCGTTAAATTTGGTGTTCAAAAGGCCGATACGATTTATTGTATTCAGGCCTTTTACGCACTTCGAATCCAATATAAGTATGTATGTATGTTTTTACATTCATCTATGAAATTTCGATTTAGTGAACTTTTTCCATGTAACGCATAATTAGATTTTGTTCCAAAAAACCGGAGCAGGGAAGAAAATGGATGAACGTATTTGACAGCCAGTTATGTGAATCACCAAAAAAGCTTGAGCTTAATTCATACCAGTTGTGGCGATTGTTACTTGCGAACAAGTTCATCCAAACTGAGTACTCATAGTATTTTCATTTTTTTTTCTGTCTTCGTAAAGGATACCATCAAAACAACTACAATGCAATTCAGAGAACTTTTTCCATTATTTTCCTCAAGACTCATCAAAAAATTGTTTGAAAATTTATTTGAATATCATTACTATCGTTCTGATTATTCGGCGAACTTTTTATTACTTGAGTTACAATTACGAGTATCATTTATTTTTTCTGAGTTTTGTATTTATTTTTTGTATCGTTTCTACAAATGTAATATGTACATATATATCGTCAGTCCGACGAAGGTTTACTTTTAGCGTCGAAGAATTGTACATTTCAGATTCTCGAGTGTAAGGGTAACACATTTCAGATTGATAGCGAATGATTCTCGTAAATATGATGTGCTCAATACTGCACATGGTTTATATGAGTTCAAAAGGATGCCTTTTCGCCTTAAAAGTGCGTGAATAGTTTTGCTGGCAAAAGTTCAGAGCAATCCTAGAAGCCGACATACTATTGTACCGGATGAAAATTTAGAAGATATTAATTTGATTGAAGAAATGGCTGAGAACTTGCGACAGGTACAATCTGCAATACGATAAACAAGAATTTACTATAAACTTGAAGAAGTGCATATTCTTGAAGGACCCCACAACGTTTCCAGGTCATGCAATCACCTTTGAGGATATATGTAACGCCGAGTGAAGTCGAAACTCAAGCTGTTCCAGATTTTGCGACATCCAAGAATGTATATGATCTGCTCCGTTTTCTAGGATTTTGTGGTAATTTTAGAAAATTCAAAGCGACTCCATCAGCAATGAAGAAAAGGAACTAACCGAGCTTCTATCTCAGAATTAACTGAATCAGATACGGCTAGGGATGTCAATTTTAGGCATTTTATTGATCCCGGGATTTTCGGGATCTGAAAAAAAAATCCCGGGACAATTCCGGGAGCCCGAATTTTACGAAGTTTTGATTCGTAAATTTTAATTTGTCAAAAAATTTAACACATCTGTGATAGTTGCATTATATAATTATTCAAAATAGCATTAATAGAACAAAGAACGATTTGTTGTAGGTAACTCATGTATGTATTTATTGGTCTTTTCAAAAAAAATAAAAAAAAAACGTAAATAATTTATACTTCAAGTACAAATATAAATATTTGGTACAGAAGCAAATGCACATACATAAAGTGAAACTATATTTAATTACTGTTTGATATCAATATTAAGTATTAATATATTACCATTCAGTAAAAAAAAGAAATACATCAAGTCAAAATTAAATACATCACTCATTCATTTTGAGCGAAGCACAATTATTCCTTATTTTGATCAAAATGCAATCTTAAAGAAAAAAAAGCTTAAGTGTGTTTTCCTCCAACTTGTACCTAAATTTGTTACATTTAAAATCTGCAGTGGAGAAGCACCGACTCAACACTGGTTGGTTGGATTGTCGACAAAAGGTTAAATGATCTCTGTAGGAAATAGCCTTTTTCGCCACCATTACAAAAACTATTAATTTCGTTTACCAAACCCTCTGATGAATTTGGATACTCGCTCGTTTAATTTATCGTTGAGATTTTCTCTCTTATCCACTTCAAGTACCTCGTCGTTAGTTCTATTAACATCGCTTTCATTGTAAGGCAAATTTTCTACTCGAGGAGGATATTTTCTAGCTCATTTATAATGGCAAGGGCAAAGTAAAGCCTTTAGGGGGTCAACAAGCCGTGTTATTTATCGTATTGTGTTATCGTAATACAACAGCTGAAAATTTAAAAAATAAATGGCTATTAAATTCACTGTTTTCTGCAATTCCGGGATTGGAATAGACTGATCCCGGGATATTCGGGAGTTGAAAAAGACCGGGATCCCGAGATTAACATGCCTACGGCACATGCACGCATATCTATAGAACTGATGACGAGTCAGTCTGGCTCTTTAGTATGAAAACTCAAGATGATGAACTGAGACAATCATCAATGATATGAAAGCGAAAACCCAGTAAATAAAGCAACTTGTCGTCTTTGGCCTTTTGGATTATCAGCAAATTGGGCGTCCAATAAACGTAAAGGTGGAAAGAAGGAAGTTTAATATCATTTTGACGATTTTGATGGAAACACGAACAGTTCTCCAAGAACGCGATTTTAAAAATATTACTGCGTCGATAATAACGTTGATCTTATCTCAAGAAAACAATAGACGCAGAGTGAGTGGGAGATAGAGAAGATCTGCACGACGCCGCACCAGCTATGAGCTTCTTTCTGGTTTTAATTAATGCGAAGTCCTGAAAAAAAAGTAAAGAAATTCTTCGAAACCTACGAGCCACTGCAGCAGCTAAACTACGTTTTGACGAAAAATGCGCTAAACCAAATTCTTTCAAAGAAGGAGACTAGGTACTTGCTAGGAACGAAACTACTAGCACTGACAGCTCACGAAAATTCTAGCCTCGCTGTAAGGGTTCGTATATCGTCGCGAAGCTTACACATACATTTACTCAATCGACAAACTAAAACAGTGGTGCGCGTTACAAGCCGACGAGTTAATCGACAACAAGCAAGATTCCTACTCCGACACTGGTGGCGCAGGATAGACTCGAATAGTGGATTGTAAGTAACTGTGTTGTCGGTGCATGTCCAGTTACTTGCAACTCAGGCAATTGAAGAAGTGCGAACGAAGCTGTTCTACTAACAAATTAAAATAGCATCAATCATTAAAATAGCATCAATCATTAAAATAGAATACGCTTGTATTTAATCCTTAAAATAGTTATTAAATAAATTCACCCTTATCGTGAGCTTCGCCCGAAAAAAAATTCACCCGAAATTTTTTCATTCGCACGGATTGAATCCGCCTATTGCGAGTTTCACTTCGAAAATTCGAACATGGAAATTACAACTCTCAAATGTGTATACTTGAAATGTAAAATTACAAATAATTCAAATTCAATAGTAAATTGACAAAATTTATCAATTTTCCAAATCTTTGAAATATAACAGCTAATAAAGAGGCATTTATTAGATCTGTGCTAACATCTTCAATGCCACCAGCACGACTACAATTTGCTATTCCGCCAGTTGGGAAGCAAGCAAGCAGGTGGATACTTAAAAGGTGGAGGTAACAGTTTTGAAATTAGGCTGGCGCTATCGTCTTTTAGTCAGATTATGCTGGAAGACATAGCACTTTTTTTCATTACAGGCCCCAAACTATGTAACTTCATCCTTAGCTGTTTTCATAATTCAGCTACATTTTCCTTGTTTTCTTTAACAAATCCTCTTGCAATATGCGGATTTTCCTGCATTTTACCTTATATTTTCCCTCTTTGAACTTTGTTTACTGTTTTGTTCGTGGAATAGGCGATATTATATAAAAAAATGTATAATTAAATTACTTACATTTTGAATCCGCGAAGTTTTTCGCCTCTCAAAAAATAGTGAACAAATTCAAGTAATCCGCCAACCGAAATAAGTGTTGCCGATAAAGCGAAACAAAGCGACAAAAAGCGCAAAATTCCCGCCCGAAATTAGCGAACAGTGAAAAGTGAACTATTTCGGGCGAAAACGAAACTCACAATAAAGGGCCGTACACATAAGACTTTCGCTTTGCTTTGCTTCAGAGTTTCGCTTTGACAGATAAGTTGAAGACCTGATGTTATATGAGTGCTGCTAAATACAAGGCGAGAAAAGTAAAGCAAAGCAAAACGAAGCAAAATCATGGCGAACTCTCAACATTTGTACACTTTGACAACCAACTGTTTGCATTTCCATTTTATTTCTGTGTGCATATACACACGATTCAGAAAATTTACTAGTATTTCATAGTTTTTGCGTGTATAATTACTTTTAAAAAGATAAAAGAAGAGAAATATTAATAAATAGCAAATGAAACACCTCTTTGATCGGTTTTTATTTATGTTGTCGAAATATGCTCGGCCTCAATATAGTTTATTACACTCGCGACTTTGAAACATACATAAGTAGCATAACTACCACTTAATTATATAAGTAAAACTCATTTCTTAATATTTTATTAAACAAAATATTTGGAATAGACACAAATAACAGTTGAAAACAAACCACTTACGTAGAAACTGCCAAAGCGTTCTATGTAGCAAACCTTCTACACCTCATGCTGTGTTGTTAAATTTCGAATTGTCAAGTAAAGCGAGGAAAGTTGTATGTGTACGGCCCTTAAGGGTGATTGTTTATATACACATACGCATGCGCTCTAAGCACAATTTGCCTATGTATATATGTATGGATGTAAGAGCACATTATTTATATTCTTATGTTACATATGTACATACATACATACATACATACATATATATTAAATATAAATATAAATTTTACTTTTTCCGTAATAATCAAAATAGTATTAAGAAACTTTGTTAAACGACTACTTTCACAGAAATTTACTCTGAAATCAAATTTCAAAGGAACCAAACCCTGGCGGAGGCATGAAAAATCATCCCCATAAAGTTACTATGCACAACTTTTCAAAGTATGTATGCACATACATATACATATGTATTAGTGCATATATTTGTACATGTATGCATATTTATGTGTTGGTATATTCGACTGTATTAGTTTGAGAACTGCGGATGCTGAGAGCGAGTTGAATCGCATGAAAAGCTTTTATGAAGCTGTTGACGATGCTTTTGCTGGTATCGTGGTAGTTGTAATATGTGTTGAATCGAAATTATAGTTCCACACAAGTCGTGGGTGGTTACGAAAAACCATGCATCCAGCGATATCCGCGCCACAATACCTCTTCGCAGCCATTAACTCAAGCGGTTGCTATATGAATTAGTTGGTCTAGGCAGGCAGTTGCACTCAAAGCCCGCCGATGGCCGCACAAAATAGTAAAACGCACGTCAACGGATTTCAGTACAACGTCGAAAGCCGAGATTGATGTAACACGCTGGCAGCTGCGAGGCAGCAGTGACATTTGTGTATGTACATATAAGAAGCAATGCTTAAAAGTTAAATTAGTGTGTATTAAACAAGTGAAAAGCTACTTGAATGAAGCGCAAATAAACACCGAATGAAGGAGATTAAGGGACATTCCATAGGCACTTTCAAGATGCGTGCGCGTTCAATGCAAGCAGGCATATAAATATGTATATGTTCATACATATATATTTATGTTTGTGTATACAATATGTGTTACCTCATAAGCAGTCTGACGCAACGACAGGCACCGGAAATTCGTGCGGTACTCAAGCTGAAGTGATTTCGCGCGCGAAATTATTACTTAAATGAATTAAGCCCCCGTGTCTCATTTAAGCACACGGTGTCAGTATTGCTTTGAAAATGTTTGCATTATGAGTGAAGTAATAATGGATGACCTCTATAAATTAATATAATTTTCTAGCTCAATGCTTAAATTAAAATGATTGACAGACGGGAGTTTAGCAGCGGTTGTACACAATTTTTTAGTTTTCTATTGACACTAGCTTTTATTGTGCTTTTTTGATGAATTTCTATTGCCGCTATTAAATGCGCCACTTAGTTTTGAATCAAGAATTTGCCCCTCTGTTTACGTACGTGTTGCAGCTGATTGAGAACAATAATTCAACGCAATAATTGGCATTCACAAGAACTCCTTCACTCGCCCAATCCCTCAGCAGTCGCGTCTGAGAAGCGCGCGCCCTGAGAAGAGTTGATGCATACCATTCTCAGTGAATTCGGAAATTGCATCCAACTACAAATTATAAAAAATTAACAAAGCTTATTTTTGTGCGCACTGAGGCAAAAATCTATAAATTGATTTTTACCGGTGGTTCAGTTCAAGTCGGCTTCATATTTGCCATAAACACATGCATGCAAATGTTTATTGTTTTAAACAATTTCACAGACGGCAAAAAAAAGCAAGCGTGGTTTCGGTTGTGTTCGATTTGGACCTTTCGCAAAAAGCTGAAACGAGTTATATCGGTTCTGCTCAGGGTTGCCGGGTTCGTAGTTTTTAAACTAAGTCAACCTCTAGATGTATGGTACGACCATGACAGAAGAATTCAAGACGAAGACGAATTCCTTTAAAAATAATAATCGCGTCCAGTTGACTAAAATCACCTGGTATGTTTTAAATTATGGAGAGAGCTCTTCTCAAGGCTTCTTAATGGCGGCAGATTCGACCACTTTGGAGAAGGTGATGAACCCGGAATCCCGATCAATAATAACAGAGTCGATGTATGGTACGACATGATGTATGGTACAATGTATGGTACCACCATGACAGAAGAATTCAAGATGGAGACGAACTCCTTTAAAAATAACATACGCGTTCAGGTGACTATTTAAAAGCACCTGGTATATTTTAAATTATGGAGAGAGCTCTTCTCAAGGCTTCTTAATGGCGCCAGATGCGACCACTTTGGAGAAGGTGATGAACCCGGAACCCCGAACAATAATAACAGAGTCGATGTACCGTAACCTTACTGTGTAGAAATTCAATAAACGAAAGCACGGACAAAGAGCAACAAAGCCCCAGAATTTGACGAACTATCGATTATTTAAACTATTCAAATACGACTGCGAGGAGTTGGTAAGGCTCCTACACCAATATGAATCTGACAAATGCGTGCCTATTGATTGAAATTAAAGTGCTCTCAGTCCAATCCACAAGGATGATCCTGTATTATTTAATCGACCTTAACCTTTTTTTTTTTACTATTTCGGAGTTCTCTCGGCTAAGAAAAATGACGCTCTCATTATGGCCATCTCATTGTATGGCGCCAAGAGAGGTTTCTTAGACTGTTTGTTCGGCGACGAAAGTGGATCCGTTGCTAGGTCATTTCTTTCGAATGGTTGAAAGAGCTCCAGCCCTGAAAGTACTCGACGTGTTACCCGTTGGTGGTGGCAGAGCAAACTAAAGGCCTCCCCTTTAGTGTACGGATACCCATGTATCGCTTCAATGTTCAAAACTTAGTATGCGAGGGTATTAATTTTTAATCAGTTATATACTACATATACATTCATGCTCGTATGTATGTATATTACCGAGTGAAAAGCCTTTATTTGGAAAACAAAATACTTATATTTACTAAAATATATTATATTTAATACATACATACATGCATATGACAACATGAAATTCAATTCAGCTTAGCGCACACAAGTATGTATTATATGTATGTATACTATATGTATGTATGTACATACCTATGTTCTTAGGTATGCATTTACATTGCAACATTTTGTCGGGGTGAATGCAACGCGTATCTTAGCGTCAATGCAAACAATTTCTAGCACCTCTGCCACAAAAATACGGTCTCACGACTAGAAAATAGAAGTGATTCTATTCACAGATTTACATACTTATGTATGTATATATGTACGAGTATTTACAAATTAATTTTACTCATATTTGTCAATCCTTGCAGGTGCACAAGTACACTACTTTGAAGGCAAAATGTCTACATACATATATCGAAATCCATATATGCACATAAATTAGGTACATACATATTTACATACATATATACGTATGAACGAGTATGTACATATATGTACATGAATATAAGATTGACACATATATATTTACTCTGTCCACAAATTTTAGCACAACCACATATTGACAGATTTGGCACTTTATTTTTCTGCTTATTAATTTCAATTATTTTTCAAGTAAAATATGGTTCGCAAGTTTTCGGAAGCAACAAATTATCACTGATTTTTGACAATTTTTTTACTTGGAGTTTTCTCCATACACAACGCAAAATCGGGATTATTTTCTATATGTAATCAATCACTAAAGAACGTCAGTAAAATATATTCCAAAAATTAGGAGTGGTTTATTCATGGTTTGAAATTTTGATAAATGTTTTCTACATTTAAAAAAAATTGTTTTCAATTAACAATGTTTTAATTGAAAACTTAATTTAAATAATTGGAGCATAAATAAATTGGGTGCTACAATTTGTAAACAGAGTGTACAGCATAGCAATTTTCCTTTTACTTTTCGGTTGATTTATTAATGAAATCGTTTTTCTAACTAATATTTTTACAAGATCGAAAAATTTTAACACGTTCATCATATTCTTTATTAACTTTTATTTGTCATTTTCCGCGGGAAAGCTCAATTTTATAATCTGCCGCTCTTGATAAATCCTTTGAATGGTCGACTACCCCAAAACGAACCTGGTTTTATAGTTACCGTAAAACTAAAATTATATCTACATGTACATATGTATTTATGTACATATGTACTTACATACGTGTAGGCATGTACATACTTACATATACCAGACAAACGAGGTGTGTTCAAAAATGGAATCAAGTGCTTCTAGAGCTTGAAATGTCGACAGTGGCGTTTGTTAATGGAATCTTAAGCAACTTATTCATATAACAAATACCCGTAAGAATTTAAGGATTAAAAGCTAATAAAAACTAACAGTTGTTTTTCGTTATTATATAAATAGATACATTTACACCAAATAAAAAAAATTCCCGTTTCTCTACAAAGTTTTTAACGAACTGTTCAAGTCTGAGCATAGCGGAAGTTAAAAAAAAATTAACAATTTTCGCTTTCCTCTGACGTAATACTACTGTTCAATGTAACAACAAAATTAAAATTCTTACGATTGCATTCCTAGAGGGCATTTTCGCTCCTTAAGAAAGTGGTTAGCTCTTAGCCTTCAAATGCAATCCAGCCACACAAACGCCACTTTTGAATAACAAGAATGAATGCTTATTTTTTTACATCCGTGCCACAATTTTGAGACTTTTCGTTAGATGAAAGTACACTCTAACACATTTACATGTGGAAATACTATGTCACATACTGTTTGTAATGGCATACAAATGGTGATGTACCCAGTGTACCGAATTCGATTAATATGCTTGGCTCATATTTGTCACGTGTTCCAGGTATTCCAATTTGCTTTACATATCCAGTCTGCACGATAGAAACCATGATTCAATAATAAAAGCAAGGCGAATTTGTCAAGGTGGTGGTAAGCGTATATAAGTAGGCCCTTTACCATGTATTTTGTTTTTGCTTTGCTGGACTGAATGTCAAATTTCTGTAGGTGATTTACATCGCCAGCCAATCAGAACGAAGCCCTTTGACGTTCAGTCCAGCAAATCGAAAAAAGCGAAAAAACAAGCTGGCTCCTTAACACCACCTTAAAACTGCAAGCTAAAATTATGTTAAGCTCTAAAAATTTTTTTAATCACAAAGTGGTTCTGAGTATGAATTTTAAAATAAAGAAGCTTTTTCACATCATTGCTGGTGCTTTTGTGTTGGGAACATGCAATGAGAGTTTTTATAGATAATGGGCACGATTTTATTTCTGCGCCATCAACGAAGCCTCATTTGCATTATTTTGCGACAAGTATTGATTTCTTACTACGACGCAGTTATTTATTCGGTTTGTTCATTTTATATATTTACCATCGGTATCAGGGTTATTCTTAATATTGTGATGAACCCCTGAAAGGTGAAAGGACCAAACATTTTATTCCGATAAACAGAAAGTAACTTTATGGATTTAATGGAGTTCTAAGAAAACCACAAAAATTCGAAATTTTAGAAAGAAATATTTATATATTAAAAGAAAAAAAAATCAAACTTCATAACTCAAGAATTAAGTTCTTACAAATTCTTGTTTTTGGTATTGGGATGATTATTATGTCACATTATTTTTAATTTATTTAAACCCATTCCTTCTAGAAATTACAAAACTTTCCACTCTGTCACATCGAATTTATATGCGCGTGAAAAGCTTTCAATGAAAAAGCGCGTCATTTATACTTGTACACATTTACATTAAATATTTACGAGACGGGTCCATCTTGTAATCAGAAAAAATGCTGTCATTAAAATCCGGATTTAAACTTACTCTTTACGCGGACATAAGAAACAAAAAGTGTTGCCTGTTAGTTTTTGGTATTGAAAAGTTTTGAGGTTACTACTTTTATTATTTTTAAATAGCAACACGGTTTTAATGCTAAGGGAGCCGTTTGACAAAAAGTAAGCGAGCTAGCAGTTTATCGAGCTAACCTTTTATAATTGAATCATGGATAGAAACAAGGTTTAAGGTCTCATTTTGGCATCTGTTTGAATAACTAAGTGGAATGACTTAATGCACTGACTTATGTAACTAAACTTCCGTTTTATTCTAGATGCGCCATTTAAAACAAATATATTTTCCTAAATTTGAATGCATTTTCTTTCGGTTGCATAAGTGCAAAACGTATTTGAAATTCTACATTTTCTCAACAAATCAAAAATAGATAACACTTTCAGGTAATGACTTATAAACACTGCCGACAAAATGGAGAAGTACGTCGAAATCAAAACATGTTTATTACAAATTTTCCTCACTGTTGTGAGCAATTGAGCTTTTTATTTTGTGCTAGCATGAGGAACCTTTCAACAGTGAGCAAGGTGAGTTTTGGGAGGGTATTAGAATAGGGCTGTTAAAATCATAATATTCCAGTTTTTATATGAAAATTCAAATTCGCTCCTGTATTAACTGCACCTTCTATGAATTCGCCTTGGTGCTTTGATTAAGGTGTTGCATTTTGACTTATTTGTCACATAAAAGTCTCTTCGTACGAGAGTAAAGTTTTTAAAGTTTAAGTTTTTAGAGATTGTTTTCATTTTTACGTACCTACATACATATGAACGTGTACATATGTATATGCACATAACGAAAAGGATGTATTCGTCTGATGACCAATTAACGTATTGCATGCAATTGTGTAAGAAGGTGAATTAAGAAAATATTTATGTACATATACTCGTACATATATAAAAAGTGTAAAAAATCTGTGAATAAATGTACAAATATTAAGGTAAGATGAAGTCTATTTAGTAAACCATACCAGGTATATGTATGTATATACTATATGTACATAGAGTACTTATGTATCTCAAATTCTTGCTGCAGTGTTGTGGATTGATGAATTTGAATTTCGAAAATATCGCACGAATTGTCAGCTACTTTATTAAACGATTTAAGAGAACTATAGCCAAAGGATCTTTTTAATGGATTATTAATTGATAACTTTGAAAATGTATGTACATACCTACATATTCATGCATAAGAATGTATCTGCAAAATTATGATGACAGGGGAATTACCAATAGCGGGGTGATGATGAAATATATTTTTCTAAACAATCCAATATCGATCGTAAGGTTAGCCCTTATATACATACATATACATACATATGTATATATATATATATTACATTATTACTACCAGGGGATAGTAGCGCTGCGACCTAAAAAATTGTGCAAGCCCTTTAATTTGTCACTCCATTCTTAGGCTTTTTATGAAATTAAGCACTGTTGAAAGTGTGATTGAGATTGACCATTTTCTGGATGGAGATAACAGTCGCTCTCCAAGGTTTATAAACCTGAGTCTACTTATACTCGGGCATTCACACATTATATGTTCCCGCATCTAAGCCACAAAACCTATAGCCTGCAACCTCCGAGAGTGAAGATGGTTTCTCAGCCTACAGTGACCTGTTAAGTATTCGGTGAGATTTCTAAGACCCTCTCTGCTGAGATTGAGAAGTTTTCTAGAGGATTCATGGGTTGGACTTATGAACCTCTTAGATTTTCTATTACCCGTTGACGATCGCCACTGAGCTGCGCTTCTTTAGTCCTCCCACCTTCTTAGAAGCTCTGCTGTGTATCCCTTAGAAGGACTGCAGAACGGCTGAGGACCGCAGAAGCTCTGTTGGGCCCCTTTTTTGCGAGAAAGTTTGTCTTTTCATTGCCATTCCCACCCTCATGACCCGGAACCCACCACAGAGTAACTCTGTTGTCGGCTTCTCCTTTTGTGACGACTCCGAACGGCTGATGTATTTAATAAGAAGCTTTTTCATGGCAGAAATACCCTCGGAGGTTTGCCATTGCCTGCCGAGGGGTGACCGCTATTAGAAAAACTTTTTCTATTATAAAGATTTTGCTTGCCCTGACTGAGAATCGAACCTCGCACTCACCGGCATATCAAGTTGTAGCACGCACCGCTACCAACTCGACCACAGCGGTGTAAGTTACTAAGAGTTTAATCAAGAAATGACACACCTCTCGCATTACTGATATTACATGATGGGATTTGGCGTCACAGCCCAACACGAATTTCAACCACTTCACCACCTTCAGGGCGATTATTTCCCTTGTGGGCATTTCGTTACTGTCTCCAGGGAGGTAGGCTGAGGCAAGTACAACCTGTTGTACTCCCATCTGAGTTGGCACCTCAGTCCATACGGCCACTAGGTTATGATGTATCAACTCTGAAATGGGAAAAAAAATTGTGTTACTTCTTATCACTATGGCCGCTCTGACCCTACTGTTGTTGGTGTCATATATAATCTTACCATCGCAATCATTGACGCCTTTGATAGCCTCAGGGTTCTTGGATAATGCGACATCCAAGTTCTCCTTGTTGAACCGCCAGCACAAAACGTCCGAGGCCGACTAGGCGTGATGCACGTTCACCTGCAGGCACCTGATGTGCTTAGTAAGGCTTCTTGGGGGGTCTGCCATCGGATAGGCTCGATTTCTTTTTCTGAGCCCTCTTAGCCACTTTTCTCCTCCTGGGTTCAAACTTGATCAGGGCGGCTTTCTCGCTTCAAGCTCACCAACTCTTTTGGAGCGGTAGAACTTGTAACGATTCTTGTCCGCCCCAGAAAGTTTCGAAGCTGAAGTGCTTGTCTCCTCTGGCTCGGAAGAGAGCAAGAGCTCCTGCTCATCCGTAGGGATCTGAGAATCGCTGTCCATTGGAACTGAGTCCAAGTTGGCCATTACAATATCCAGGCACTCCGTAAGGTGTTAAGCCGCTGCCCCGAACGGTAGGATTTACGTCCATTGTGTCAGCTACAGTTGCCATGTCTTCGATTAATTCTGCGGACATCGAGTGATCCTGCGAATTCACCGACTGCTCACCGCGCAGGGTGTGACTCTTCGCGACGTATGATCGGCCTTGGGCGCAAGCCTCCGATCCAGAATACTGCAACACGTATGAAGGCAGCATCATGAACCTAAACCTCCAAATTTGATATGTCAACTAATCGCCTCCGTCGCATACCGTTTCCCTTTCGGTACTACCGTCAAATATTTTGTCGGGAGGCGGTTTGAGCGGTAAGCTTTCCGTTTATTATCGGAGCATCATGATTCATATGTATGACATCTCCAAGCAATCTCAATCGTTGAATTTGTATACATTTGACCGTGTTTCACGTGGGAGAGACAGCCTAGCGAGCCTAAATTAGCTCTTACCGGCAAGAGTTGTTCCTTGTTTGATGTCCAGGTAGGGTGTTTATGAAAACCTGCACAAAGTTCTTCAATAATTCAAAGTTGCTATTTTTGTCTTCATCCACTGTTAGACAAACCTATTTCACTTCCTTCTCTAGTTTGGAAAATATGGCACTGGCATGTTTTAAACGCACACCGTGCAAAGGTTGCCATAGTAAATTTTTTTCGTAAATCTTTTACAAACAGTTTTTCCATACATAAACAGAAAAAGTTCAAACTATATGTAAAACTTAAAAGAAAATATTGAAGGTCTATCAAAATTTGTAAATGTTTAAGTACACAGTCTTAATTTGTTTACTAGCTTCTAGAAGCTATGTAAATGCCGCAGTTGATCTTTGAGAACTTTTTTTACACATTTTTTTCCATACATTACATGAAAAAAATTTATTTGAAAAATCAATGGCAATTTTTAGCCAAATATTTATACTCAATTTACAATTTGTAATAAGTTGCTAACGAAGCACAATTTACCAACACGATTTCACTTCTAATCTCTTACCAAAACATCGAATTTCACAATTCCTAGCATATGGAGCTGGCGATTACTGAAGAATGCGACACCTTTGATTTTACATCGCCCTCTAGTTTGTGCTTTATTCGGTTTAAAGGGTTTTAATAATTTTTTCCATCAAGAATGTGAACAATCGGTACTGAAAAAATACCGGAATCCCGGGATATCGGGATTAACATCCCCCGTGTACAGGTCTCCACATCAACGTTAACTGCATGCGTTACTTGCATATAAACATCAGTGGTTTTCAAATTCCAGACATTATCCATGTGATGATGATATGTAACTATTAATGTACAAATGTATGGTATGTTGGTTCATACACAAGTAACACTAAATGCTTGTAAATAAATCACTTCTCCACATTGGAAGTTAGTGACTTCCTGAGTTGCTTGAAGCTCTCTGTTTTAACTGATATACAATGTAAGTGTGTATGTATGTATGTACATACATACATATGTTTATTCGCTTGTTCGCTTCACATGCCGACTTTCAATTTTAAATCGGCATTCAGGCGTGTTGTTGTTGATTGTTTTGAGTTTTATATGAGCTGTTAAGAATCTCTAAAATTTAGTATGCCATCGATCGTCAACCAGAGAGTGTGATTAAATAACGGTAGGTTGGACGGGGTATACCGGCGGCGCATCGTAAACTGAGCATCGAAGATAAACGGCCTAAACTATGATAAAATAAATATAATAAAATAAATAATGTTTATAAGAATGGGGAGAAATCGAAATAAAGAAAATCTGTCAAAAAGGCCAAGTTTAAATTGAATTACAAAATAAAATGACAATATGTGTTATCATGATTTCGAAATGACGATACATATTCGTATGTATTAAATAGTAAATGGAATTGTATTGCTTTTAAACACTGAGACGAAAATTGGATTAATATTTATTAAAAAAAAGCAAGTTAAGTTCAACAGTTTGACCATGAATGTACGTACGCGGTTTGATTGTAAGCTACTGCATTACTGTAAGTGGTTTACTCACATACATAACTACATACATATGTATATACAACCTTACATACATTGTATGTAAACACCCATATGTATGGCTAAATGTTATTTATCAATTTTTCATCTAGTGCATAAGTAGGTACTTCACTGCAAAAATAATATTCACACGCGCATTTTTACATACATACATACATATGTACATATGTATGCATGTGCACTTATCATAATATCATCACGTTTTTTATGCTAGCAAAGTGATTACCGGTTGCTCACCTTGGTTTGTGTAATTAATCGCGCTTGTTTAAAGATGACTGAACTTGTGAAATGTGTGGAAATATGGCTGGGTGTTTCGACGTTTTTGCAAAAGGTTTACGCCAAATTAATAAACGACAGCCTATAACTCGGCTGAAAACAACTTTTTTGGAAATCTGCGATAACCAGCAACAATCGTAAATGCCTATCGGTTATAATTATCTGCCGACAATAGTACATACATACATACATACATACATATGTACATATGTCCACCGAAAATGAAACTTTTAAAACAGTTTTACGATATTGACAGTCTATAAAGCAAATACGGTTGAGCGATAAGAACTTTAAATTACATTTGTTCTTCAATATTTGCTTTTATATTAAACTTATTACACCCAATATGTAAAAATACGAAACATCATTTTTTTTATTTAAGAACCAAAGGAGACGCTAATATCCAACTTGCCCAACCACGGTGCCATACTAAATTCCAGTTAAGTTACGCCACTTGAACATTTGCAACTACTTTGGTTCTAAAATAATAAATACTGAGGCTTTGTATTTTTACGTTTTGGAGTTTAGAGGCACTTTTACCACAAAATTTTACTTACTACAAGAAGGTATATAAAACCCATAAATAAAGAATTTGATTTGAGAGTTCTAAGACGGAGGTCATTGCCTATATTCTGGTTTGTTGCACCGTTCTTTTTAGCAGTCAAACCATTGTACAGATTTAATTGTATGGAAAGTTGCTGTCTTACCTGAAAAGATGATGTGACTTTCAAAGAAACAATTTATGGCGCCTATTTGACAGTCACTTTCGAGGAACAGTTGGAAAGAAAGAGATAAATATACCTACATACATATGTACGTAATGAAATGCGAAGACTGTGAGATATCCGAGAAACAGGTGATCTCAGTCGTGGTTCGACTTCATACATCATCTGATTCTGTCTTATTTCGTAAACTTGTACGATGAGTCACAGTTGGATGCAATTCAAAGAAAAACCAGACTTGAATTTGAGTGTAAAAATTATAATAAAATTTTATCGTTGGTTGCCAATGATCATTCAAATGTCATTACCAGTATGACGATATTTTCTTTTTGGAAGTCAAATGCAAGTTTGAAGATGCATATAACTAAAACATATCCAGCCCCCAAATTAGTCAAAATTACAATTAAAAGTACTAACTACTAACATTTAACATTTAAATTCTCGCCAAAATTGCGGTTACAAGAAGTGGTTACAATTTTCTTTTAGAAAATTTGCTGGCTACGAAAGTATTGATAACATACCAAAAAAACATTTTTATTTTCAATTTTTTCTTTTTTTTTTGGATTCAAGAGCTTCCTTAAATGCCATTGGTGCTGACGTTTTTTTTTTTTTGACTATATATTAAGTTTCTACAAGCAACTGCACCGAATATTTAATACCAAACAGCTATTTCAAATTGGTTATATTAACCAAACGTAAATATATAACTTAAGAGTTTGTTCCAGTAAACAAATGAGTTGCACAAACCTTTCAAATTAAAATTTGAAGCAGTACCTATGATTTATATTAATAAAACATGTTTCATTAACCACAAAATTGTTTTGACAAATCGCAGATTCAAATTATATTACTTAATGTTGCCAAAAATTATATACATACAAAATTTGTATTGATTTTTTATTTAACATCTATTTGTGTAACCTTTGATTGCCTTTAAATAAAATGTATGTACATATTTTTGCTTATGCGATTCAACTATATTTACTGGACTGGATTTTACCAGATATTATTTGCATACATACATATATATTTATGTATATATGTATTTTATTTAATATTTTAATCAAAATGCCATTTTACTCACGTCAATTTAATTCAAACTTTTTCGCTTTTACGTAGAATTTATGTAATTGCATAAACATACATACACACATTTACATGAGTACAATTTTGTATAATAACCCCGCAGAAATAAAGCGGCGAGTTTTTCGAAAAAAAACTGGTTCTTCATCTATTAAAATATGACCTGTTTGAATTGGCCATTTGATTGCATTGAAAATGTTAGCCTTCGATCAGTGGCTGAGGAACCGATCTAGACACAGACATATTCAGCAACAAATGAGGAACTAGTTCTGGTAACAATGGGGACAACCGGTGGGCTAGTCTAGGATGTGGCCGAATTACTGTGGGGAACATACTTTTACATTTGTGTATATGTTTGTCAAACTTATAGCTTGCAAAAATCATGACATTACTAATGTATATAATTGCTTATACAACTTTTAGGTAAGCTATTATTTTTATTTTCCTCTATTTGTAGTTTTAATTATTTCACTGTATGTGCATTTTAGTATCTATATAAATACTTTTAAAGGTACGAATTTATACACATATGAAGAAATGCTCCAGTTTTATTTTTAATTTAGTCACCATCATCAAAATTCAAACGTTTTTGGAAAGTTAATAACGAAAATAGAAGGTTAGGTTCTCGTACCAGAGAAAGACATTCGCCGAGATCGTATAGACTCATAACAATTTATTTCCGTCTGTTTATACATTCGCATTTAAAGCGTGTCCAGTGAAAACGCATTTTAAGCATATTAGCTGATTTGAAATCACTTAAGCATTTTAAAGCGTATACAAAATCACTTTATACATGCGTTTCGAAGTGATGTGTATTCGGTCGAAATATGTAAGTCAAAATGTTCAGAATATAATGAGAATTCGATTTACCGCTGAGTCCGTCTGTCCTTACAAGTACACGATAGTTTGAGTAAAATCCGAGGTATCTTAATGAAACACTTAATAAATACTAACATTGCCGTAGCCCAATGTAGGTTGGTATTGCAAATGGACGGAATCGGGCAATAACCACTTCTACATCCCATTTAACGATTGTTTTGAAAAATGCAAATACTTCGTGATTTCCACATTGATCAAAGTTAATATTTTAATCGATTTTGGATGAAAATATTGACATTTATGAAAAAGTTTCAACAAATCTTTTGATTTAGATTTGACTAGCTCTAGCTGAGGTTCGATACCCGAACCCAGCGGCATATCGAGTTCTAGCAGGTACCGCTACACAATCAACCACAACGCTCACTAAATAAAACAAACTGTACGCTCATGCGTACACGGGTTCTCTAAGGGTAAATCTACCGTTACAAACTTGCTTGAGTTCACAACTCATGTTTCAAATGGATTCAGAGAATTTATGCACACTGATGTTATACACACTGATTTTAGTAAAGCATTCGACAGAGTAAGTCACTCTTTACTGATCCATAAACTCGATCTCCTTGGTTTTCAACCTAATCTCCTTCGTTGGATGTCTTCTTACCTCATTGACAGAACACAACGAGTTCTTTTTAAAAATAGTTCCTCAAACATTATTTATGTTTCTTCAGGGGTCCCGCAAGGAAGTCGCCTTGGTCAGATTCTGTTTTTACTTTTTATAGATGACGTACCTTCTGTAATAAATTATTCAAAAATTTTATTGTATGCTGATGATGTAAACCTTTTTAGATCGTATCATTCTGTTGAGGAACGGTCCTTACTACAAGCGGATTTAAATAGCATGACTAACAGGTGTGAAATAAATTACAAGCCACTAAACCTTAAAAAAATTTAAAGTAATGTGCTTTTCTCGCAGAGCAGTTCAACCAGCTTCTTATGAAATATGTAACCATAACCTCGAACAAGTGTTTAACTTTGTTGATCTTGGAATTACAATGGACCCGAAATTTAATTTTAATCTTCACATAAATGTTACAGTTAACAAAGCCAGGGGTGTTTTTGCATTTGTAAAAGGCTGGTCAAAAGAATTCAATGACGCTTACATCACGAAGGTTTTGTTCACAACGTTAGTGAGGCCCATACTGGAATATGGATCTGTTGTTTGGAACGTTTAAACGTCCCCTCCAGAATTTCAAGACATTTCCGGCCTCTCTTTCTGAAGCCATGTAAAAGTAATTTTGAGTTAAATGAGCCATGCTAACGGGCTTAGGCAAAAATCATTTTTTTTATCTATTTCATCAAGCATATTCTGTGCTGTAACAAGTCGAGTACCTTGAATACTAAGGGCGGTTTCACCATCCAATCCTTAAGTTATGGCTTAGAAGAGTGTTAGTAGTGAAATATTTAAGATTCTGCACAAATTTATTTATTTCAGAATTACGTTAGCGCTGCAAAGAATTTCTTTAATATTCGAGAAAAATCTTGCAAAACAAATGCACAAAAGAGATTTCGTGTGCATTTTTTTTTATTTTTTGTTTGTTTTGAAATCTTATAAAATTTTCTTTAAATATGATTAAGGCTATGAAAAATATATTACCACTCATGAGGCGGTAGTTTGCAACACCAACAACAGAAGCTCAAGCCATTATTCCTTGGTCAAATTGAATTAGTTTAGTTATATTCCTTTGAAAATTAAAAAAACATGTGTCATATTGAATCTTTAATCGAATTAAGGATATTCCAAGTAATTGGTTAATTCATCAGAAACGGTCGCAAAGAAATTTCTCGTTATACATATAACTTTAGCTTACTTTATAATAATATTTTTTTATACTTCCTCGCATTCCGAGGAACTGGCCTTATAGCGTTAATAATGTTTGCCAAGATGACAACAATTTAAGTTTTATTTTTCGACCAATTGGCATTCATTAGTCTTATGCCCGATATCAGTAACTTTGTATAATCTCAAGTCTCAAAATTGCGGACTATAAGTTAGAGATTATTGCCTTTCCTCGCTTTCACATTTTTCTTTATTGCTTTTATTTTCATTCATTCAATTCAGTAACTTCGTATCATTTTAACCCCCGAATTCAGTAAGCAGTCTCAGTCTCTAATAGAGACAAAAGTCAAAATTTTAGACCAGTTGGCATCCATTAGACTCAAAATAAAGCGTCTAATCTCAAAATTAAGTCTCAAAATTGCGATCTGGTGATGAGCAGGCCACTAAAAATTAAAAGAAAAAAACGTGAAAGCGAGGAAAAGCAATAAAATCTAGCTCATTTTGAGACTTGAGATGAGACTGAGTTACTGAATTCGGGTATAAGTGTCAAAATGACCTAGAGATTATTTCTTTTCCTCGTTTCACGTTTTTTTCTTATGTTTTTGTTTATTTTGAGACTAACGAATGCCAACTGGTCATACAAAGGCGGCTGCACTCTGAGTAGATGTAATGGCTATTCGTGCATCACACGCTGACTTTCAGTGCTCCATTGGCAGCTGCAGTAAACAAAATGTCTGTTCACAAATGTCAAATATGATTGACGTACAACGCCATTTGCAATAAATTTACCCCCTAATTCAGTAAGCAGTCTCTAATAGACCAGTTGGCATTCATTACACAAGTCTGCAAAAAAAAAATAATTGAGAGCTGTTTTGGTTTTTTGTGTAATTCTTATGTTTTAGGTGTGCTGAATCCGAAAATAACTTTAATTTGTAGGTGTCTATGTTGAACAAGTTATCATCTTAAAATAAAATATAAAAGATTAAACAAATTTTTTTTCATTTTTAATTGCGTAACAAAACTAACATATTTATATAAAATACATTAGTAAGCAATAAACACATTTCTTTTTCTCAGTAAGACTCCTTTTGGTACATTTTCGCTTGTGGGAAGTATCGGGAAGGTCTCTTTGAAGCGTCCAACATTAGTCTGCCATCATTGAAACGCTCCATCTTTCCTGGTATCTTTTTTCCATCTCCTTAATATCTTGGTGAAATCGTTCACATTGCGCTTCACTCACGTCTTCTAAATTTTCTGGAAAGTAGTCGAGGTGGGAATGAAGAAAATGTACTTTTAAACTCATCAAGCAACCTAAAGCTTGAAATGCTTTTAACATTCTTTTGACGATTTGTTTGTAGTTAGGATCTTTGTTATTGCCTAAAAATTTCTTTATGACCTCTATAAAGGCAATCCACCCTTCTCTTTGAGGATCTGTCATGGTTGTGATGAATAGTGGATCAGCCATAAGCCGTCTAATATCTGGTCCAACGAAAACACCTTCCTTCAACTTTGCCTCCGAGAGGCCTGGAAACTTTGATATTAAGTATTTGATGCAATTTTCATCTCTTGGAAGTGACTTTACAAATTGCTTCCTCAACCCCAGCTTTATGTGAAGCGGTGGTAGAAGAACTTTATGAGGAGGCACCAAAGTTTCATGCAGGACATTCTTTTTGACAACTTTAAGCTCCCTCGGAGGCCAACACTTTTTGGTCCAGTGATTTGTTCAGTCTCTACTATCCCATAGACACAAAAAGCAAGGGAATTTGGTAAACCCAGATTGTTGTCCGAGCGCCATGCCCAAGAACAGTAAAAACAGTAATCAAAATAAAATTATACCTATTATTAATGCTTACAAGTTAGTCCAAAAAAACTCTTTTATATAATAAAATTTTGCGTTTTGTAAAATAACCTTACGTTCTGGAATTTTTTGAGTATTTTTTAAGTTTAAGTTAAAGTAAGTCAGAACACCTAAATACATAGAAATCAGTTGGAAATGTCGAGACAGCATTTTTGTTGCAGGCTTGTGTTATTTTCGAAATAAAGCCTCTAGTCTCTAAATTGTGACCTGGTGATGAGCATGTCATAAAAAAAATGAAAATAAAAATACCAGATAAAAAAGTGGAAGCGAGGAAAAGCAATAATATCTAGCTCATTTTGAGTCTTAAAATGATACCAAGTTACTGAATTCGGGCACTTAATATCTTCCAATAGGGTGATTAATTTTGAGCCACCTTCTATTATCTTTAAATTCCTTATTTAACACAAAATTTTTGTTTCCTGCCAGCACCTCTCTGCTTTTGCTAAGTTCCGTTATTCTTTTGTGAGAATTAATAAGGCGCTATAACTCAGTATACTACTGCGATCCTAGGATGTCAGTTCTGTCAGTCTATGTAAAACTTCTCGTCAGCCGTTCGAAGTCAGCATAAAACTGAAGTTCCCTCCATTTTTGGTATATGGATCACAAATGAGAGTAACAGATCGGCCGCACCCTGAGCTACAAAGGATTACAAAGTCACCGATCGGACATTTTAACTATTTTTATACCCGAGCGTGCTTGTATACAAAGGTATATTAACTTTGTTCGCATAACAGTTGTTTGCAACAGCCAAATATAATCGAGATAGATATAGACAAATATACGAGTATACCAAAATGATCAGAATGAAAACAGGAATCGATTTAGACCTGATTGACTGTCCGTCCGTCCGTCGGTCTGTCCGTGGACACGTAACTTGAGTAAAACTTAAGATTTCTAAATGAAACTTGTTACATACATAGATTGCTTTATAACCTGGGTAGGTTGATATTGAAAATGGTCGAGATCGGTAAATAACCACGCCTTCCATATAGCGGATTTTCAAAAAATACAAAAACTTCGTTTTTTGGTATATATTGGAACAAATTTTAAACAAGGAAACTGGATTTTTATGAAATTTTAAAAATAGGCGTTGCCACACCCACTTATGGTAAAATGTCTGTATCTCAACAGTGTTAGGTATCGTAACTAAATTTGGTAATTAATTGTCCTTCAGATCATTAGTATCATCGTCAAAAATGTTTGAAATGGGACCATAACGACGCCCAGCTTACGCATAATGGAAGTTTTGAAAAACGCAGAAACGAAGTTGTTTCGGTATCTGTTGGAACAAATTAAGTAAAATTGAGTTTTATCGTGTTAACTTCAGAAGTCATATAGAAGTATATTACGAAAAAAGCTTCCTTATGTTATTTGCAGAGAAAATGGGCATTTCCTTCAAGTTTATGAACCGCAAAAAATAAGAAATAAAGTAAAAAAAATCGATAAAAATCAGTTTTTAATGAAATATTGCTAACACTTTACTGTTTACGTGGATTTAAATACAGTCTGTGTACTTTATTTTTGGAGCTACGCTGTCGATTTCACTCGAACAACCCCTCACAAATTTCATTTGAAACAATGAATCCGAATCTAAAATTTAAAGCTACGAGTATAATATGAATGAGCTTTGGAAAATCATTACGAATTTCAGTTGAAAACTGATTTAACGCTTAATTTTTTATAATACATCAACCATAGATTACCTAGATTTTCTTTTTCCATTCGTCAATATCATGTTTTTATGACGATTCTAAAAGAGTTGACTTGTAACTTAAGGGAAAATCAAACCGAGCTGATGTGTACTTTTATCATTTGTTAACAAGAGAACAATGAAGGAATTACTCACTGTTATCACTTTTTTGTTAAATGCTATGAACATTTTGGGGCTAATAAGAATGACTCAACTAACAGCAATTAACAAAGTACGACAACATAATTTACTTATGTATAGCTCATAAATATGTAAATGGCCTTACGGTCATATTGAATTGAATATAAAACGAGTATGAATATGTGCAAATGAAGCGCCCCTTAACCACCTGCCTGCCACGCAAATGATGGGAGGTTAGTAATTGTAGATAAGGCCACCGAACACTCGAAGGGCGTGAGAAAGAATGTGCAGTAATCAGGTATTAAATTAGTACTGCTCAAAGCTAGATTTTTATTCTAAAATCTGCATAAACACTAGTAAATTAAAGAATGCCAAGGTCCGTCCGTCAAAGCAATTTCATTCAGCAAGTACATATGGAATCTGGTCATGCAAATTTTTAATTTTAATTTTCTCATTTCAGGTTATCTTTTTTAGGGCTGTGATGATGTCTTTACTGAAATAAGTAGTTATTGGTCTATAACAGACTGAGATTGAAATCGCTGCAGCTGCAACCGACAACATTCACGGCAGTACAACTGACTTTATATTAGGGAAAGAGCAATAAAAACATATCAATTTGAGATTGCAATACCACCGAGTAACATACATACATTAAAACATAACATATGTATGTATGTACATAGATGTAACGTACTACTTATAACCGTCCTGCCCTCGGTAAAACTACATTTGTTTGTAGATACATAATACGAACGGTATTGTTTATAAACAGGATAATAAAAATGAGGAATAATATATAATTGGAATATAATTTTCTGGATATAAAAAAGAAAAACAGCACCATTGTTGCACTGAAAAGGCACAACCCAAGGCAAAATGACTACTACCGAAACCGATTTACGGCCGACTAGGTTTACCGGTAGTGAATATTCAGTTGAACCGAGCACTGATACAGGAAAAGTTGAAGGTAAGGATTATTTTTATTGTGAAACGAGTACACGGTATACACATATGCACATTAGGGTGAGTAAAATTTTACTTATTTTACTTGCGGGTTATTAACACCTAACCAATTTTTTTATATTTGGTTGCATTTTTTTTCAAGAAAATGAATGAACAGATTTGCTTTTGGGTACGACAAACTAATTTGTAACTATTTTAAAAAGAAAAACCGATGAAAAATTAATAAAGTTCTTCTAACTTTTGAGCCGACTTTGGTTTGACCATAACAACGCGCCTTAGCTGTTAACAACTACAAAAGGCACTTGGAAATATTTTGAAAATTTGTAAACATTATATTGCCGCTCTTTTTAACTTAATAAAATAAAATGTTTACTTACTTATTAATTAAATGCTATTTTTGAAATGCCTCTAACGATTTAGATAAAATTTTGCGTGTAAATAAAGTTCGACACTTTTTGCCTATCTATAAAGGTGTTACCCCTGAGGCTTGTTTAAGATTGCTACCTATTTTAAATGAATCAAAAATTAAGCGAAATGTAATAATTTGGGGATCAAAGCCATGTATTTTACAAAGTTTAAAGTTGCAACGCTTTAGAACATATTAAACGTTGCAAACTACCTAAAATAATTTTTTTTTTTTTTTAATATTACGATATCTGATACTACCTCGGGAATGGGTCAAACGATTTAGATGGGATTTTATATGTAGATGAAATTGTGCACTCTATGCTTATTCTAGCTAGAATTGACACTTTATTCTTAATACATATATAAATTTTAAATTAGTGTAACATAGAATCAAATCAAAAGAAAAAAAAAAGAAGTTAAAATTGTGTGCCGGCTGGGACACAAAATGCTCTTAACTCTTGCGATACTCGTACAAAGCCTTTTAATTCAGACCGTGTAGGAGACATACTGTGTCACTGTAATATCTCATAAGATAACTAAATGTTCTTATAAACTGTTACATAAGGAAAGTTTAAAACATTTTTTTTTTTAATTTTTAAAAAGTCAAACAATCTCTTTTAATACCGGCTTCAGGTCAATATGTATTGAAAACACATTAAATTCGTTTTCTCTTTACAATATATTTAAATCTCCTTTGGAGATCGTCATCAGGAGCTACTACAATTACATAAGGTATTTTATTATTGCACCAAAAGTAAATAAGCATCATAAATACATAGTAACATCAATCAAATTTAATTTACACGACATCCGTCCTGGTTACCATACAGTTTAGAACATACTTATGTATATTAATATTTTAAACAGTTTAAACGATTGGGACGGGAAAGGCGGTGTGTGTGCTTATATATTCAAACAAAAGAATTTATTTTGGTTTCTTAAGCGAATTATTTTTATTAATATTTAATGTGTGCTTAACATCCATTTCCAATAAACATACATACATATGTATTTGCATACAACAGTTATCGCGATTAGCACAAATTTGATATTAAATATCAAACTTCAAAACAAAGTATTTAAGTTTAAATTCTTGCTTTAAAATAAGAGTTGTTCCAATCTGTTTCGCCTCAAATTGGTCATCATACCAGCTTTACTAAACATACGTTCCGAGGGCACAGAAGTTGCAGCAATATTCAGATATTTGGAAGCTAATGTATATAGTTCTGGAAACGTAGAATGATGAATTTTCCAAAACAATAATGGATCCTGCTTACGATCGAAATAAGGCATTTCAAGATATTGTTTTATTATCAAAATATCGCCAGTTGTCGGTGTAGTAGTGGAAGCTATAGCAGCAACTTTTTGGTGCCGCAGCCCAATATAATCGTCCGTGGTAACGGTAGAACTTGCACGTCCTCAGGATACCTTTGATTCTCAATTAATCTGCCTAATTCATCAGTAATCCACGGTTGAGCAGTGTCAGCGTTCTCTCCACAATCATCCACTGCCTCCCACTCCGAACCGTCTCGAATGCTTGGTGCATTGACTAGCAAATAAAGCTTTGCTGACAGAGACAGTTTCAATTTAAATAGCCTTTCTAGCATAACAACTGCAAAGTTCCACCGAGTGGGTACGTCCTGTTTCAGTTTAAGCTCATTTATCTTCATCTGTTGTTGGATATCCCGCAACTTGTATGATGCCACATTGCTTTGTATAATAAATCAGTCACTACAGACCTACATTTAGATAGCAAATTTTCTTGGCTCGAATTATACTTAATACTATCCTGAACTGATAAATTAAGCGTATGACCAACGCACGGATGATGATTTTTACGAAGCTGTTCTCGAACAGGTTTTTTCATATTTGCCGCATTATCGGTTACAACTGTGACGATTTTGTCAGTAAATTGCCATTTTGACAGGATATCTGAAATCGCTTCAGTAGCTGAATGGTCAGTTTTGACTTCTTCGGTTGGCAAAGCTAAAAATCTAGTTTTGAAGTCGTAAATGAAATGTGCGGTAATAGTTATATAACAGCGGTTGCTGTCTGAAGTCCACAAGTCTGTTGTTAAAGATATATACTTGGATTTGTCCAGCATGCTTCTGAAATCCGTAACCATGGGATCATATACTTCTGCTAACACACTTTCTGTTAAAACTTTGCGGGATGGAAGTTTGTGACGTGGTATATACATATGTACCTTTTTGTAAAATAATTGATTAATTCGTTTTGGAGCGGGAGCAATCTGTGCAGTCGTCTGATCAGTTGAACTTGTGGTGGTGGCTGAAGATGTGCAGCTAAATGTAGCAACAGAAGTTGTAGGTGCAAATGCATCTCTAGTAACCACACAATTTTGTTTGGAGTTTCCTTGTCCTGAAATTCAGTAAGTTGATTGGGATACTTCCTTTTGAGGTGGTCATGCAAGTTGGTTGTATTTCCAAAATATTTGTAGCTCGTATTGCACAATTTGCACTTAACCGACGTTACCTAGCCACAATCCGATATTTTTTTTTTTAATTATCATACGACTGATTTTTTAAAACAGCGAGACATTTTGAATTTTCGAACAATAATTTTATCATATAAATTTGTCTGTAATATGCATGAATCATGTGTAATATGTAAATATGTGTGCGTCCACGTAAAAAGGGCCCACTTTGTCGCATCTAATTTCCGAGATATATAGATTTTTCGATACATGGATCGAATTTCGTAATGTTTTATTATGGTTTATTTTGAAACTATATACATTTACGCGTCGAATGACACCAAATTTAGCTTCCTAGGTAATTAATTTTATTTTTGGAAAAAAAAAAATAAAAGAGCCCACTTTGTCGCATTGTAGAAATATGAAGCATTTCCGTGTTCTATGGACTTTTTTTTTTAAAGGAAAGGTTATAATTTTGGACTTTTAACTCAACTCGAAACAATCAAAAAACATCTCGATTGTACTGTGGAACATGGAGTCGATTGTTGATTCGATTGTTCCTTTGCAACGATGGCGATTCTCTCGATTGTTTTAACATCTCGGACTCGCCCATCACTAAATTAAAATAACTGAGAAAAGTATTCTGCGGAAACTTAGGGATTACAAATATAACAATTTCATTGGTTTTAATGGAATAACTTTTTTTCTAAATAAAATTCTTAAGCTTCATTATTATAATTATTAGCCGTTTTTTGAATACAGTTTTAATTTCTAAAGCCTGATTGGGTTTTGTATGAAAATATATAGGTCACACTGCAAATAAAAGTGTAAAAATATTGGCCGTTGTAACTTATTTCGTTAAATAATATCTTTTCGTGGATTTGTAATTTGAAGAAATCACTACCTTTTTCCAATGTGACGATTCAACCGAAAACCAACAAAAGCAAAAGAAGAATTTTTTAAATCTTAGACCCAATTTATAGGAAAATAAGTAAGATGCAAACAAAAAACAACCGTTATGTGAACAAAACCGTTATGCACGAAATGTGCTTGAATATATTAATTTGTTAGAACAGTATTCTGAATGTATATTCTCAGCAAATTGATTTCGAATTTTATTTATTATTTAAATTATTTCTAAATTTTACTAAACCTGGTTGTCAATACCACCCTGCCAAATTTGCCTTATATAAATTTTAAATAACTAAGAGATTTGACTAAAACACCACCGTGAATAGTAAACAGTGGAAGTAAACTTTGGAGTAACTTGATGTCATACTATAAATAAATAACTTATATATTGATTTTTAATGAGCTCAAGGCCAGAAAAAATAAAACAATTGAATAATATATTATTTTATTTATTTATTTATCAATATTTCGACTTCAGTCTGAAGTCATCATCAGGATATGTACATATACACTAAAACAATAATTATTTAATACAACTCACACTGTCAGCTGCGCCTGGTAGACTGACATGTGGTATGCAAAAACTTATTTTATAGTACATACTCAACAAAAATTGGTGATAAACGAAACATAAGACAAAAATGTTAACAATAAAAGAACAGTAATTGTATACAAAAATATATACGTATGTAAGAACAACAACACGTGAAAATGTAAACAAGTTAAATAAAATACAGTAATTGTAAACAAAAAATGAAGGAACAACAACCCGTGAGAATGTAAATAGATACAGTACAGTAATTGTAAACAAAAATAAACAAACAACAATGTAAGGGACGGGTTTGGAATCAGAACAGCTGTTGGACTACATATGTGCTCATATGCCTTGAATATTTTTTAATGATACAAATATTTTTGCTGTGGTATAATTTATGACTAATCCAGAGAACCCGCCTTATAAAGTTTTGGGCTGTGTTTATAATTATTTTTCTCACATCTTTTGAGTCGTAGTTTATGAGTCTCCCAGATGCTGTTGGCTTTTTGTACCAGTCTATTGTTATTTTGTGGTTTATACATTATTATTAGAGTGTCCAGAAAGGGTATTTGTCCATTTTTCTCTATTTCTATTGCAAATTTAATTGTCTTTTTGTAATTATTTAATAATTGGAGCATTCTGTCTGCGTCCTCAGTTTTTATAGTGGCAAATAAGTCATCCACATATTTTGTAAGTAGTCGGGGTTTATTATCACAATCTGCTTCAAAGTTGTTCAAAATTTCTGCCATGACAATGTCGGCTATAATTGGTGATGCCGGTGATCCCATTGGTATTCCTGAACGCTGTTCATACATTTTATTATTGTATTTAAAGTATCGAGTTTCCTTAATGCAAAATTTTACTATAGTCAAGAAAATATCTTTTGTCATGGTTGTATGTTCTTTAATTTCCTTCCACCTTAAATATACATTGTTCAGGAATTGACGAAGAACGTTTTTGTGGATCGTAGTGTATCTCATACAAATTTGTCTCTACCTAAAGTAGTTGTCTTGTTAAGGTGGTTGTGTATAAGAGCGGTCAGGTTGTTTCTCTCAATCTCTTGTTTCTCCTTTTCTTTAATGGTTTGTATATCAACAATAAATAAATACAAAAAAATATTGGATTATTATTATTATTATTATTATTACAAATTGCAAACACAACTTTGAATTTAGTTAAGAGAGAGTAAATATAATAATCATCTCTAAATTATTATTTTTGGCTATTCTTAGTTATTAAGTTCTCGTCAACATTGCTTGAATGTCATAGTGCGTTTAGTTAATATTAGATAATATTTGAAGTTTTATTTGTTTTGCAGAAATCAAGGTTTACAAACGTCGCTGGGTCGTTTTATTCCTGTTTGTTTTTTACTCAGGCGCAAATGCTGCACAATGGATTCAATACAGTATTATCAACAACATCATTGTGAAGTAAGTATATTTTTTTAAGTATATTCAGTTATTATAACTTAACTCCATATTTTCATTTCGAAGTCACCATCAAAATTTGCAACATACGCTTCTGGAACGTACTGCCGATAGTGCAAAGCGTAAAAAGTCCTATGTAGTACATTTTTATTTTAAAAGGATATTCATATTTTTTTAGTTGTCATGTACTTACATAAATACGTATTGCAGAAGTAACCAGTGCCAATAAAATACAAAAATAGTAAACTAAGTTAAAATATATACAGGCAAAATTAATGACTCTGTATCAGTGGCGGGTCCACGGGTGGTGTTTTCGGGTCCCGACAACCCCCCAAATTTGCTATTGACGATTACAAAAACAACAGTTTCTCTCCGTTTCGAATGAACACACGATGACTACTAAACCATGGCTCGTCACTGAATGCGCCCGTCGTCGTATGTGACGCGAGCAGAAAACAGCTCTCAGCAAATCAAAGCTATGAAGGCACCGCACTGCGGCAATGAAGGTAGTACATTCAAAAAAAAGAGCTTTCCCTTGATATTTCTCAGTTTTCAGAAAACATTTTTTTGTAATTTTTCATACTTAAAGAATAACTTTAAGTTTTCAGTACAGTACAGATTTCAAAAAATCAGCGTCAATTGTTACATTTGGAGCATCGGGCATCAAAATCTCTGTTTTACCGTCGAAATTACTCAACCGAAGCCTCAAACAGTAGTTGCAGTGTTGCATTGCATTAAAAGACACACTGAGTTTGATCATTGTTGTCAGAAAAATGTGTCTTGCATTGACTACATCATGGAGGTGTATCTACATAACCGACACTGTGTAATTTCCGAGTAATTGTTGACTTTGTTTGAATTCGACATTTTTTTTTTTCGAACCAATGCGATAAAATAATTCATTGCAAATTTTTATTGCACTTTTAAACCCTTTTTGAGGAACAAAATTCAATCCAAAATTGTTCCGAGAATAATGCTTATATTGTCATGATTGTCGCTAAATGACGCTAACGCTAATTACAAAATCTGGACAGTAATAAAAACTGAAATTGATTTTGTGCGTAGAAAAGTTCTATTAAAATGTGTATTCCCAAAAAATAAAAAAAATTTTAGGTAAAAACTTTATTTTTTCATGTATAACTATGTACCTTCATTAATTGCTACGACAGTTAAATGGTTAAAATTCGAGAAATTAAATTTTGAGTGAAATAAATTAAAAATAGTTGAGCGGTGAAAAGTAATCATAAAAATACGCAATAACCTTATATACTGCATGTTGCCAAAAACGAATATTCTCAAAAAAATTAAATATATTTTAGGAACCCCCCTTCTCGAAATCCTGGATCTGCCACTGCTCTGTATTAACTATAAGTTAAGTAATAAAGAAAAAAAAATGTTTAATGCTAAAATTCAGTAAGCAATCTCTAGTCTCTGATGTACTACAAATATGCCACTATTGATCCGCATTAAGACCTATGACGAATGCGGGCCAGAGGAATTTTCATAGACAGTTTGATGCTTCTAAAATTGTTCTCTCTGTTAACGTTGACGATCGATACAAAACTTTCTTACATCCCAGACGTGGGCGGTTAAAATCCTACAAGCGCCTGAAAAATATTTCAATTTTTATCGAATCAACTGCGTATATAATCGAGAGTAGCGTTGGCGCTACTTTTTAGTCATACTTATATACATACATACATACATAGCATTTTATTTTAAAGTCTTTCCATACCTGTCTGCGAGACACATGCATAATTTGAGACTTTTATTTAGAGACTATCATGCATATTATAAGTACGACACGAGGGGCTCAATCCGAATGACGTACGGATGTTTTTTATATACACAAATCTTTGGTGCCGAGTCGTGACAGAAGAAAGTTTGTTAAGCGTCGAGATCCCAAGCTGCTCTGCTACAGAATAAGAATTCATCAGCCGAATACAAAGTTAGAGAAATGCAAAGTAAGAAAATTGGATCGTTAGCTTTTAATTAGAGAGGATAGAACAGTTCTTTTAATTATAAAAAGTGAGTCCGATACATCAAAGGTGCTGGAATGATTGTTAAAGTCTCGGCATAAACCCCGAAACGGTTCATTCAACTCAAAGTTAGTTCTGCATAGTTTCAAGAAAAGTGGTTTAAAGTTTCTCGTTGCACGGGAGGGTACATTAAAATTAATTTGCTCTAGAAGAAATGAACTTGAGATCCATCCATTGACTAATTTTACCAGAAATATTATACCTAACATTTCTCTGCGACTCGAAAGAGTAGGAAGATTAATAAGTTTCAAACGACTAGTGTAAGGGGGCGAATCCCATCGAAGATTTCTCAAAGCAAAAAGTAAGAATTGTTTTTGTATTGACTCTAGTTGGTCTGAGTGGACCTGATAACGAGGATTCCAAACTATGGAACCATACTCCAGTATTGGTCTTACCAATGAAGTAAAAGGTGTTTTAGTTATGTATATACGGGTCGCGAAATTCCTTTGACCAACGCTTTACAAAAGCCAGCTACATACTACATTTCTATCATATGTAAAGTTACCACCTTTGAAAAGTAATATTTCGTGATTGTGCCTTTAAACGAAAAGGAAAAGTAGGTACATACATACATATGTGGTGTTAATTTTAAAATACAACTTAGCGACATTAAAAACTTACTTTACATGTGTAAAATACATACCGTGTCAGAGGCCTTTAACTAAGTATAATTTTTAAGTTTGGTGTTCGAATCTCTAATATGTAGATGTAAATACAAACATATACACTGTTTAAAACTTCCTCGTAAAAAATTTCAGATATTATGGCATCAACGACAAGTGGGTGGATTGGACATCAATGGTATATATGATTGTGTACATACCACTCATTTTTCCGGGAAGTTGGTTTCTTGATAAAATGGTGAGAGTTTATATTATTTTGGGCCGGTTGCTCAAAACATGATTGCAATCATGGATGGTTAGCTACTATCCAGCTTAATAATCAGCGCTTACTTTTCTGATGGATGATCTTAACCGTCGCTTTTAGTTCATAATAAGCGATGAATCGGACATTGAGCAACTGACCCTTTAAGTTCATCAATATTTACATTGATTTGTTTGGGTTTCCCATATAAATGCATTAGAAATGAGATACGAATTTTGTGTATTTCAGGGTCTACGTATAACAGCGCTGGTAGGCATTGTTGGCACTTGCATCGGATCATGGATAAAAGTATTTTCTGTGCAACCGCATCTGTTTTATGTCACATTTATCGGCCAAACCATTGTAGCCTTATCACAGGTTTGTATTCATTCGTCGCCATTGAAGTTTTGTGTGGTTACATTTCAATTTCATTTTCGGTGTACATTAGAACTAGAAAAAAAAATTATAATAATTAAATCCTTGATCTTAAACTTTCCCATTAAATATGTTTTGTTAATTTTCTTCTCTATCTATCTCTATCTAGAAAAATATCGCAACGCCCGCTTTTGTGCTTATTTTGTTGACTCTGTACTTGTACATAGAATCGAGCATCAGACCTATTTGTGTTAGTTTTTCGTTTTTATTCAAGGAGAAAACAAAAGAAAGCCCAATACCCCGTAGTATGGTGCTTCAACCCGAACTAAAAGCCTTGTATGTATGTCTGCTGTACTATTTACAGTACTGTGTAATTTAAGGTACTCCCGTATATTATTTCGACGGAGGGTGGAACGTAAATTCAAAACGTTCGTTACTGTCCCAATGCAGTTAGTCAAAAGTATTTCAATTTTACACTGCAATAATAAATACACGCAAACAGTGGATTTACATACAAATGCACACACAATAATATGTGTTATAGTGATTTACCCAATTTATGTAAATTCATATAATGGAAAGTGATATTACTATAAGTACTAAACGCTTTGAACTATACAATATGTTCCTCAAATCACTGGCACTAACTACTGTTTCACAACAATTTTGCATTTAACTGCAATTGTCTCCAATTGGCGGCAGCTGTAAACAAATTAAGTCCCCTGAACGAAAATGATAACGTATTATGTTAAGTGCGTATCCATGTTATGTGTTTATACACACACATGCATGACTATGTACACGCAAACAAATCTAAACTGGTACCCAGCAAACACATTCACTAAAATGTAAAAAGATATGTTGTATGTACATATACGAAAGAATAAAACCATCACAAGTACAGTACTTTGATTTTTTGTCATTGGGCTATCCAACCTACATACTTAAATTTATCATTAGGTGGTATGTTTTTCTACGGATTTTCCGAGAGATTTCTAACATTCTACCTTGGAGAAATGACTCGTTCTCTAATCAGTCTCTAAACTTTATGTTTGCTGGCTAAACGCAATAACTAGGTAATGACAATTACTAGTACAGAACAGAATAGTTTTAATACGTATTGGACCAAGGGTGTAGTGAATTTCAATAATGAATTCGATAGATTGCAGGCAGTTCCATTTAGGAGTGTTCCACTTTTTCAAAAAAGGAAGTTCACAAACCTTTTGCAAAAATATACTAAAAATTAATTTTTTTCTAATTTTCACTGTAAATAGTTTAATTTAAGCTATCATAAGCTCCTTTGTCCTTCTGAAAGCAATTTGACAAGCGTAAAATTATTATGTATTTATTATATATAAAAAAAAATTACGGAATCGAAAATGAAAAATTTCCTATAAATTATATTCATGAAAAAATGTTGCATGCAACTTTGCTAAATTATGTGACATTCCATAGTATTGGGTATCCCGGCACCTTTTCGAA
Source organism: Philophylla caesio (assembly GCA_963971545.1). Taxonomy (NCBI): domain Eukaryota; kingdom Metazoa; phylum Arthropoda; class Insecta; order Diptera; family Tephritidae; genus Philophylla; species Philophylla caesio. The sequence continues at coordinate 92,052,403 of OZ020606.1, read as the reverse complement.
AATCAGGAATTGGTAGGCTTCCCACAAATTTCCTTAGACGTTTTGTATTGCATCACGTTACTCAAAAAACCAAATAGGACCATAAACTCGAGAGTTTATAACGCAATTTGAACGTAGTCTTACATTCGTTACTTGGCAGTTCGCCAAACATGTTTTGCTGAAAATGACTCTTTAACTATATATGTATGATATATAAACGTTAAATTTTTTAAACGAAAACTGAAAATATGAAAACATTATATTGAATTTCGCCAGGGCAAGGGACCGTAGCTGGTATGCATATTTGAAATAGTCAAGAAATAATTATTATTATTCCACCGAAACAAAGTTTAAACTTGACTTTTATTTTTTGCGTCAAATATAAAAGTCAAAATTTTACTTTTTTTTCAGATAAAATATATAAATTTAATGCTTAATTTTTATTTTGTCAGTCAAAGAAAAGAGATAAAATAAGACCTTAATTTTTTCGATTCGAATGATTCGCTCTCCCATTCGTAATTCGCTCTCTCATTCGTAATTGGCAGCCCAATCGCGAACCCAATCCACTCGATTCCCCATAAAAAAATGTGTGAGCAAATCATCTCATTTGTAGTTGATTTATTCTGAATCAACATGTAAATCAAGAAAAAAATCGATGCCGTCTCTAATTTTAATCGGAAATTTATCGAAAATAGCTACCAAAGTACATATAAATATCAGAACAATACAAAAATTAAACAAACAAGAAACAATTATGTATATGCTAAAATGGTTCCAAACGTTGATAAGTATTACAACAGCAACAGATATGCCAAGCGAGTTACGAATGTGTCATATAAACGGGGTGATTCGCCATTCGTAATTCAAATAGTGAAACACGTGACTCACTTGCCGTAGAAACTCCGTTTTAGGCAGGCTCACCCTTCATACATTTTTTGTTATTGTTTGGCCATATAACTATTTTATTTTATTATTTTTGTGCTTAAGACCGATCGGTTATTGGAAAAAAAATAATTAGGAAATAATCCTATAACCTCTACGGCTTTGAGTATTGGTGTTTTTTCCTAATAGTTTTTCCCAATAACCGATCAGACTTAAGCTCAAAAATAATTAAATTAAAAAAACATTTTGTATTGTGAATATGTAAACAGTTATTTAAAAAAAAAATGGCCTTGAGCTCAATAAAATTATAAAAATATTAACATTTACTAGGCCAACAGAAAAATGAACAAACATTGTAAAAAATTTAAAAGTAAAATTTTTATTTTTGACCGGAAAAATAAAAGTATAAAAGTTAAAATCTGACTTTTATTTTTCCGGTCAAAAATAAAAATTTTACTTTTAAATTTTTTACAATGTTTGTTCATTTTTCTGTTGGTCTAGTAAATGTTAATATTTTTATAATTTTATTGAGCTCAAGGCCAGTTTTTTGGTAAAAATAACTGTTTACATATTCACAATTTGACAGAAAAAGGCAAATCTTAATTTTTTTTTGACAGAAAAAATAAAAGTTTTAATTTAACTGTTATTCCAAATCATATATGTATATGTACATACATATATATGTACATAGGATTAACATTCCTTTGCTAACAAGCATCACATTGCCATATAAAAACGTTGAAAAGACAAATTATTTCCAAATAAAATTCTTTGAAAAAATGTTCAAAACAAGTTGATTTAAAATTTTCGAATTTCAATTTCATAGAAGGTGGTATACTCCCATCAGCTGGTTGCTTGTTCTACCTTCGCCTTGCGCGGTGAAAGTGTCAAAATTACTATTTGTTTACATTTTCCATTTCTATTTACATTCGTGATAGGAAATTCCATGCGTTTGCATAATATTACAAAGACATTCAATTGAAAATTTTTACTATAAATCCTTAGTACATTTGCTTTTTGTGCCAAACTTAGAATTCCGGCCATTTGTTTATTATTGTTTTTCTAAGTTGCTCTGACATTTTCACCGCAAAATAAATAAAATTTTTACTTATGTACATACATATGTATATGCGTAAATACATCCAACGGAATTTTTGTGAGGACCCCTGTTAGGGACTGGATGCTCCCAGTCCGAGCCCTCATAACAACTGTTCAATGTTTCAAAGTACCGCGCTCCATGAAAAAATCTCGTTTTTGTATTGTAAAAAAACGAAAAATAAAAATTGTATTATATTAATATTTTTATAAGTATGTATGTATATTATGGTTTCTTCCCTTTAACTAATACACTCTCAATATGTTTTTATTATTTTACTGTCACAGGTCTGTATATTGTCTTTGCCAGCGCGAATCGCCGCCGTGTGGTTTGGACCCCACCAGGTGTCTTCGGCGTGCAGTGTGGGAGTTTTTGGCAACCAGGTAAGTAAATTAAATATGTATGAATGTAGATATTGGAATTTGGAAAAGTATTGTATGCATCTTTTTTTTGAATAAGATAAAAACCATTTAAATCGCCGAACCCTTTCGATACACATAAGTATATGGCTTTCAATGCAGCTTAGCACTTTGATGAGTTCTCTTTTCAAAATTTCTAATGGATGTTCTGTTTTTTATAAATAAATAAATAAATAATTAAGGCCAGTACAACCACTTCACCCGGCAAAAGCCGTAAATAGACAAAAAAAATGTTTTTGTGATTTTTTTTCCAAACTCGCAGAAGCGACATATATTGCAGACAGACGACAATGTTTCGAGAAGTGCCCAGTAAGAATTTAAAGTCCTCTCTGCTCAAATAAAGAAGCTTCTTTGAGGCGTCTCTGTCCTGGACATTCCATCCAGGGTCATCATTTCCTTTTATGAACTTTTAAGCCTTTGAAAAAGTTATTTGCAACATTTTTCTTTTGGAAAAAAACAAAGAAATTGAAATTTTTTGCAAAACTCGTTAAATGTTTGCTGTAACTATTGCTTTAATTCTTAACTATAATAATATTTGTTTGTTGCTTTTGCCGCTTTTTATTTTAAACCTAGTATTACTCCGGATTAAGTAATGTTAATAATATTGTTTATTAGTATCGCCTTATTAGAACATCAGTTGCTTGACAAGTTGGGTTTTTGATTCATAAAATAAGAAGTGTGTAGATGATTTACAACCAGTTCTACGAGTATTTGACTGCAGGGTATGTTCTTATACATACACATGCATGCATATGCTTTCCTTTTGCCTGCACTTGAAGTGTAAAGCTTAGATACTCGTACATATGACATACATATGTATGTACATATGTATGTGCATATTTGTGTCATCTGCAGTTCAAGCAGCAACCAGCCCCTTAACACATGACCTTGCGTCTTTCTCAATGCCACAACCGATTCACTTACATTAATCCTTTTGTTTTTGTTACTTGGTAACCATTTTTAACAAAATGTTCACACATGCAATTATGTATGTACGTTGCACTTGTCACACATACATACATATGTATGTACAAATATTTAGAATTTCTATTTTAACTGTTTTGCCGCATGTACACACCATGCTGAAAAAACAACGTTAGCATGGATGCGGGACAGCGATTTGAAGCCATCGAAATACATATATGTATAAATATACATAAAATTCGATTGAAAAGGTTATGCAATTTATTTATTTAAGTTACACTTGCTGAGTGGACTGTTGTGTTTTTTCAAAAAAAAAAAAAATATACATATATACATATAAAACTAAAATTAAATAATTTAAAATAGAATTGAATTGCTAACCAAACACAAACACAGCATGGAGCGTGTTGGGTCTGCAATCGAGGTTCCTCGATTGAAACCTGGGAAGCGATGATAAAGAATAAATAAATTGAATAAAAATTGAAAATGGCACAACGCCGAAACCGGTTTGTCTCCAAACCAAACTTGACAAGGGATGACGGAAAATCGTTCCAACAAATATTAACAAATCTGATAATGAGATGTGTTTATTTTTACTCCGGTTGTGAGGATCAAAACTAAATTATGACTACATATTGATTGTAATGTTCACTGCTTCGAGTAAACATATAAATTAACAAGATTGTGTTTCAGCAAAAAAAAATACTTATACGAATTACGAAATACGAAATACACTTATCAAAAATAAAAAGCATTTTGCTTTGCTTAATAATAAATACGAAAAATGTTATTGACATATTATAAACTTTTGAATATTTGTGAATGTTTGATAAATGTTAATTTATCAAGATCAAAGAATCGGACAGTAAATATACTTTATATAATTTTTAAATCAGGAAAAATCGGGTAGACCGATTCCTCTTCCAAGTAAGAAAAAAGCTACATCAATGGAATTATTTCTATGAAAGAAATCTTTTGAAAATAAAATGTCGTTTAATGCCTGAATTCAGTAAACAGACTCATGCTCGTATTATATAATTTGGTAAAATCTCAATTTGCAAAATTTGAGACTATGAATTGAAGATTATTGCCGTTCCTCCTTTTCCCGTTTTCTTTTTTTTTTTTAATTGTTTTGATTTGCTCATCATCTGGAGTCTCTAAATAGTGACCAGGTGATGAGCAGGAACTAAAGAAAGAAACGTGAAAGCGAGAAAATGCAATAATATCTAGCTCATTTTGAGACTTGAGATGATAGCAAGTTACAGAATTGGAGCATAAGTCTCTTTACAGAATGAATTCGGGCATAATAGACAAAAGTCACATTTTTAGACCAGCGGTCATTAATTGTTCTTAAAACCTCAAACTTTCAAAACAAAGTATTTCAATTGTGAACAGGTGATAAGCAGCTCACAAAAATTAAGTTAAATACAAGAAATAAAAACGTAAAAGCGAGGGAAAGCAATATTCTTCAACTCATACATAGTCTCAAATTTTAAAACTTACGATTATACGAAATTACTGAAATCCACATTGAACACATTAAGCCAGATAGAAGTACTTATTGTCATTAAAGCGTTATCCAATTTTTCACGGTTTTGCCGTCCTTTTATGACATTTGTCTAGATATATAAAATCTTATAAAATACATTTGCTGCGCTTTTTCTGCAAATTATTTGGATTTCGAATATATGTACATATATAATGGTCTTATCGAATTGATAAGCTCTTTGTGGTTGTCGTTTTAATAGAAATATAATTGATGTAAAATTAGTCGAGATGCTGCCGAATTTCTTTTATTTCTCAAGGGTTATATCTTAACAACTAGGTAAAAAATCTGTTTAGGAGATAAAAACCGATTTAATCCATATTCAAAAAATCAAGATTTCAAAAAACCGCACAAAAATGTATGAAAAAACCAGAGGATACCGGTTGGAAAAAACCGAGTCAATCACCCTAGTACATCCATATGTAGATTATATAAATGATTGAACATATATACATACCCTATCGGAAATGAAACGCGTCATTAAAACTTTAGAAGCTCTCTTTCATAAATGGAGTTTAAAACCCTAATTGCCAAGAGTGGTGAATTTAGCATTGGCATGTTATATGAGGACTTTCCTTCACGCTCAAGAAACCGTTTTTTTTAACAAACTTGTACATATGTTATAATATTATATTTCCTATTTTCTTATTCCAGCTTGGCATAGCCGTTGGTTTTGTGCTGCCCCCAATTTTAGTTGAAAACTCTGATGACCTTAATATAATCGGCAGTGATTTGCTGTTTATGTTTTACTGTTTCGCAGGCTTTACGACCGTTTTAATGGTGCTGATGATACTTTGTAAGAACATATTACTCCCTATAAATATCTACTAATGCGTATATACAGACAATTATATGTAAATTTTCATTTATTTAATTATTTTTTTATTTTTTATACTCCAACTTTTTAGTCTTTAAGGATAAACCACCAACGCCGCCAAATCCAAACAGATCGGTCATCCCTTCAGCTGGCCCAGACTCTCAGCCATCATTCATGGATTCATTGAAGAATTTAGTGCTCAATCGCAACTATATACTCCTTTTGATTTCGTATGGAATGAATGTTGGCGTATTCTATGCGATATCAACCCTACTGAATCCGGTAAGTTAAAAAAATGATTTCAAATTATTTTAAATATACTTACATACCGAAACATCAAAAGCTTATGAATATGTAGTATGTAATAAAAAGTGCTGCTCATAAATTATCTTATATAACTGGATAAATTAATTGGGATACACTTATAAACACTTTTGTACGTTTGTTTACATGTAAAATTGCGATACAGTAGATTCTGCTGAGCTTCCCAATCATATTTGCACCAAAAATGTGCTCTTAACCGAGGCAAGTTTTCTTATATCCATAAAAAAAAAATAGAAACGTAGAAAATATTGCAAACTGCTTATTTCGAATTATAAATAATAATTAATTTATAATCAAATTCATTGGAAATGTATGAGCAGAAGAAAACATATTTGCAACATATGAAAATATGTGTTTTGATTAAGTTAGGTATACAAAAACAATATTTTCTATAGAAAATTAAGTTCCTTTTTTTTTAAGAAAAGTACCGCGAAAGTGCTGATAGTAGAATTTAGCTAAGAGCGTCAATTTCTTATAAAATAATGCCACAAAATCAAGTTTTCGAGCAGGTATCTTAAACCCAAAGACAGCAAAGCAAAAACAAAAAAAAAAAATATATATACATATGTATATACATATAAATATATACAACTGGATCTCTTTAACCCTAATACGACTCTTGCTTCAAGGTTGTGTTGAAGTACTATCCTGGACATGAGGTGGACACTGGCCGGATTGGTCTGTCCATTGTACTGGCTGGCATGATCGGCTCTGTTGTAAGCGGTGTTGTGCTGGACCAGATGCGAAAATTTAAGTGAGTACTATTTATTTATGTTTTTATTTTTTAATTAAAAAAGGTTTGCAAAAAAAATCCAGTGCAATATACGATTTAACTTATGGTCACTTCCACAGTCAAACACACGACGTTAATGCGTACGTGGAGTTTTAAAGTAAATTAAAGTAAAGTAACTAAAAGTAATAAAATCATAAAAACAAATAGTTGTTCATTTTTCTGTTGGCCTAGTAAATGTTAATATTTTAGAATTTTTATTGAGCTCAAGGCCAGTTTATGGAAGATTTTTTTTTTTTGTGAAAAAACAACAACAGCTTTTAATGGTTGAACTTATAGTACTATTTCGGAAATCACCACATTTCCTCATCAGACTTCTTTTTGATTATTAAATTAAATTATTTTTAATTTAATTTTCATAACCACTTCTCTCAGGCTTTGAACCCGGGAGCTCGGAGTTGCAGAGCCAATACGCTACCGATTGTGCTACGCTAGCCGAGTTGGCTGTTGTGTTTATTTCATCTTCCTTAAACAAACCAACTACAAACAAGAGCAACTGATCTGCCGCTATTTAACTTGTTTGTGTGGTTGTTGTTTGTGTTTTTGTTTGCAAATTCTGTATAATGTGTTTTTTACATTATATTCTAATGCATTTTTAAGGCGTGCTCATCCTTGTATACAATGGTTGTTCATTTTTCTGTTGGCCTAGTAAATGTTAATATTTTAGAATTTTTATTAAGCTCAAGGCCAGTTTATGGAAGATTTTTTTTTTTTGTGAAAAAACAACAACAGCTTTTAATGTTTGAAGTTATAGTACTATTTCGGAATTAATAATCAAAAAGAAGTCTGATGAGGAAATGTGGTGATTTCCGAAATAGTACTATAACTTCAACCATTAAAAGCTGTTGTTGTTTTTTCACAAAAAAAAAAAAATCTTCCATAAACTGGCCTTGAGCTCAATAAAAATTCTAAAATATAAAAACAAATATTCTGATTTTTACTTTTTAATAGAAATTAATTAGTCAATTTGGTGTTTGCATAAACAATAAACGTTGAATAAATTATAGAATAAAATATATTACTGAGTTCCGAATGTATCTATAAAAAAAAGCAGTCATTTGCAAAATATTTAATTTAAATTATTTTTAGAATGGGATAGAATAAGGTTTGAAGTTTAAAAACAGTCTTATATGTACATAGTACGAGTATGTACGCGCTTATTTATAAAGATTAAATACACTGAGAAAAGATATTCGTTTTGTCAACTAAATATACATTTGGCTCATTTGTTGTAAAACTGTCGTAGCCAAAAAATAAATACGAGTTAAGTATGCCGAAATGTCGTTTACCGCTTCTCCTAGGGTCTTCGAGATATTTTGAAACATCAGTTTTTTTAACTTTTTATTTAATATCTTCGGCTTCGGTGAACCTATTTTTCGATTCCATGAAAATACCAAATACCATTCACCTTCATTTTGGTAATTTGTTTTAATCAAATTACTATTTTCTCATAGTTTGTTAGCAAATCATCGATCATTTGTATGCACGCCGGCATACTTAGCACTGCGGTGACGTGCGATTTGCTTTACTTTGGTAAAGCATGAAATAGCAGTCAACTTCGTGACACATTGGTCACTACCAAATTACCGGAACATCAAATGGTAAATATTGACTACCGTGAATTAAATAAACAAATAAATTTTTAAAAATGAGGACCAGAAACTCGCACATACTTTGCACCGTCCTTCTAAATACTTAAGTTTGTTTTGCAAGTTTTGCACAAGACATTATGCGTCCATGGTTCGCGAATGTTTTGCGAACAATATTAAAATATAAATAAAAGGCAGTTTGCAGAGTTTCTGTTAACTCAGCTAAGATGTCTCTCAACAAATGATTTTGTTCTTATTAACAATTCGTACTTATAAAAGTGCTTGGTAAAGTTCTCTAATCAACTGCAGGAAAGTTTTTTCACGACGAAATTTATTCGTTAATATTTTTATAAAATCATCAAAGATAGTACGCGCGAACCCAAGTTTTAATCTTTTAACAAACTTATTAAAATTCGTAAAATTTTCGTAAAATGTTTAGCTTTGTATTTAGTCTTTTATAAGTAGCACACGTTTCAACTGTTTGCTTTGCTATTTGCTTTATCTAAATTTCCACTTTTTAACTCTTTACAAATGTAATGTACATACATACGAGTATGCAGCTATTTTTGCCTATCGCTTATTGAATCGCTGATTCTGTGTGAACACCAAAAAGTTCTAGCGCAGTGCGAAATAGCTAATTGAACCGAAATAATTTCGGCTTGAAAATAGTATTAGAAATCCCATGCAACAGAATCAGTGTTCAGCTGTGTTATCGTTAAACAAAAGAAAACATCTAAATTAAATTTATTTGCATGGCACCAGTATGCCACAGTATCCTTGTCATACAGATGATTTGGGTGTTATTCTCTCTTTAAAGTAACCTAAACATTTTTTTCGCCCATTTTTTTTTTCAGTCAAGGTTTACGTTTGGAAATGGCCATATACATACATAGATATCTGTGGTCACAAGGCATCACAGTCAAACTCGATTTTAAGTATTTTTAAAAAAACACTTTAAATGTCAATTAATTAACTTAAATGATTAACTTAAGACTTAGTTTATATTTCTGGATTAAATTACATAGTACACAATCTCTTTCTATATTTTTCTTACTAAATCGAGTTGGATGGTTTTTCCTTGTGGCCACAGCTATGTATATGTACACACATATGTATATTAGTAAAATGACAGCAAGTTGCAAATTAAGGAACTTGTTTAAAACTTACACATGCATACAAAATTAAGCAACTTGGTTTACAAATTATTCACACATACTCGTACATATTTGGAAATGTTCTTTTCGCAATTTTAGGGAAACTACGTTAGCTGTTTACGCCTTCTCAATGGTCGGCATGTGGATATTCACATTTACGTTGGATACGGGACACATTGCTGTGGTCTATGTGACGGCTGCACTTTTGGGGTGAGTATAAAGCAGAAAATTAGCTCAAAATCAATAAGCTTCATAAAGTTAACTCTATGTTCATATGTTAATATGTATGTATTAAATAAATTTTATTTTTAATCTACCCTTTGCCCTAATGCCTCATGTTAAACGAGTTGTCATTATTATTATCATTTTGTTATCACAATCCTAAACTCAGCCCTAAAGTAACCTTTCATCGGTTCACAAGCCTAGAAGATATGATATACATTCATAAAATACATTTATTTATTTAATAAGTATATGAACAATAAATTCTTACAGACTATGAGAAAGTAAACAAGATGAGAAAATATAGTTTAAAATGTTCACAAAAGACGACCTTGGTAGTGCAAAATCGAGCTCGATAGAATTAGAGATCAAATTGAATTCGTTTATAGCATGAGCAAGGGGAGCATAGCGTGTATAATTCATTTTAGAATCGCTGCAATGAAATGTATACGAAAAACAAAGAGAGTTTTTCGGAATATTAAAATATACACACGGACAGTCTACGGTTCCTTAAATAATACCCACTGCAAAAGTTAACGGAAACATAGGGAACGCAGTGCATATTTAAAGAGCAACGGCCCGAGAATACTAGCGGTTATAGCGGTTCTCGGATGTCGCAGCCTTTGCTTCTCTAGACCGTGACCTTGTGGCGAAGAAAGATTCCGACGAAAAATTATCAACCGTTACAACACAACATCTGCGATACAGATAAGACATAAGCCAATTTAGAAAGACAGAATGGAATCCAAGACGATCAAGTTTTGCAATTAAAATTGTATGTTACACTTTGCCAAAAGCTTTGGAAAAGTCCATTTAATTACACTCTAATTTGGATGCATTAGAAAAAATCCGATATACAATACTCACTAAAGACTATGCAAGTATTGAAATCGTTGTTATAAACCCTATAAACTGTAAACAAAAGTGCATTTAGCCATTTTATTCCATTCCCAAAAGTACGATTCATAACAATCCGCATTTGTTATGTTCAAACAATTTTTCATTGACATTTTATTGAGTTCGCGACCAGTTTATGGACGATTTTTGTTTGGAAAACCAAAGAATTTTTTTGGTAGAAGTTATAGCTGCTCTTTCGGATATTAAATATTGCAATATATCTATTTTTATACCTGCATGAATTTGTTAGGTTTGAAACATTTTTGATTAATATCTAGACAAATTATAAAATTATTGCATTTAGATTTTTAACTATACCCTGGGTCCTTAGAAAAAATATTTTTAATGACATATTTCCTAATAAAACATTAAAATTGTACTTAAAGTTGGGCACGAATTTCTCAAATAATAAGTATTTACGCTTCCAAAAAAAGTGAGTTCATGGCAAGTAAACAAAACAAGTTTCGAATCATATTACTCGTATCTTAAATTTTCACTATATTTTCTGTTCATTTTACATTTCCAAAACAATTACCTATGTAACATACATGCTTATTTTCATTAATTCATTTATTGATTTCTACACAAATCAGACATAGTCTTTTATAGTGTTTTACATAAAATTAAGAACATTATCTTAATAACATGAATTCCAGTATCTTAAAATTAAGAAAATATCAAAATAAAGAAGATTACGGAGTAGGACGGGGGTAATGTAATTAAGTTTGTGTTAAGACTTAGAAAGTATGTATAAAATAAATAGCCAATTTGAAGCTTTTTTATTTTGTTTCCTGTTTTAATTTGTGAGGGAAAGAATTCCACAACTGCACAGCCCTATCGAAGAACATTCTTAACGAGGCAGAATACTTGAAGGAGGCTACAATAAGGTTGCAAGTACGGTCTGACGGTGCAAATGTTAGTTTAGAAAAAAGATAATTTGGGCATTGGATCAATTTGAACATAAATAGTACATAACTACGACCAAAAATTGTGGATAAACTGCAGTCAAGAACTTTTATTGAAAGCGCGGTAATATGGACAATTTTTTCTTTGAATATCTGGCGACGTTGTTAATAAATAACAGCAATTTCTAGAGTTTTACCCACGTTCTCACATTCAATTTAAAATAACATTCGAAAAGTTATGCATGTCATATGGAAAATAGGACGAGGCCTTTTGAGTTTTGGCCAGAGAGAAACCGATTTCAGGTCTTCATTTATTCTAAAAATTAGATTCTTCACAAGGCCTAGATGTGATGAATAGATACATTTATACAGCATATTTCAATCCAAAATTTTGTGACAAATGGTATCAAATGCTTTTAAAAAATCTAAAAGCTTAAGTATAGTAAGATCGCCCTTATCAAAAGATGGTCGTATATCGTCCATGACTTTGAGCATAGCAGTAGCACAGCTATGCCCACAACGGTATCCAGATTGGTACTGCGTAATGAGAGCTTTATATGTTAGAAACTTAATCATTTAATTCAATAGCACTTTTTAAAAAACTTTGGATAAGAATGTCAGAATACTTATAGGCCGAATATCAGCACTGACTTGCTTTTTTCTCAACGGCTGTTATGTTAGCAACCTTCCAATGGTTAGGAATTCGAAACCAAGTCAAGGTTTTACCAACACAAAGTCATTAATTTCGTCAACATCAATCGTGCAGTTAGTTTTCGTGTCGCAAGTCACTCCAAGGTTTCTTAAATTATTCCACAGCACTTTGGGAGGGAGGTTGACTCAGTATTATTTCTTTGGAAATAATACTTTTTAGCTTTGCGTGTGATTTCAGTGGCTCTGTTTCGAAGAAATGTATATGCTATCCAATTTTCATTACATCTGTTTTTCCTCCATAAAAAAACACAAGCTTCAAGCACCTCCCTGTTGAACCATGGCTGTTTATTGCTGTTACCGTATTTTTCGAAATGATTGTTGACATGCTTAGAGAACTCGTTAAACTTTTCGTTTATATCTTCTACAAACCGGCAGTTAATCCAAAGTAGAAAAGAAGCTTCAGCAGCTAAATCTCCCTTATTAATTGTGATGAAGTCTCGCAAATAAAAATGGCCAGATGACATACTCGTACATGGAACATTTCACTTTAATTTGTAACTGGGAAAAATTAAGTCATTGTTACAAATGCAATATACTGGTCGCATAAAATACGCAAAATAGATGAAGAAAGCTAGGTTTAGAATGGGGACAAAACGAGAAGGAAGGTTGTTTACAACACCTAAACCAACACTGGACAAATCGTCTAGCAAATTCGTGGCAGTATAAGAGCCGTATAAAGAGCCGAACGTGACACGACCTATGTATGTTATGAGAGCACCTTGTTATTGAAAACTAACCACCGCAGAATTTTCGTGCTGACGTAAAACTTATGTAGTAAATCCGAGTGTGTTTGATAAGTGTCGCTATAGACGTTTACGGTACGGGTACGAACACGTCGTTGGGTAACTGCGCTATTAGATTCCACTCTGTGTACAATGTCAGATGTGGAAGTTAGTGGCGTCTTCGGAGCGGACGTAGGCGTACGCGATAAATCTATGCTTTAACACAGGACTTAGGCGATTATCGCTTGTGACCCCAGAAATTTTTACCTGTTGTAGACATATTGAGATGCCAAATGAAGAAATTGCAAATAAAAGATGCCAGGAAAAATGTTGTGCACACACGTATGTATATCGCCGATATTTAGGAAATTAGAAATTGAATACTAAACGTAAACGTAAAAAGTCAGGCACTTCCAAAACACGTCCTACTCGTGCTGCACAGAATTTACATAATAAAGAGTAAATTTCAAATTCCTTTATTATAAATCATTAGCAATTGAGATATTAACCTCATGCAAAAACACGAATATCACATAAAAGTATTTCTTTTTTCACTTACCGAAAAAGACGGCATATTTTCTGTTGGGTACTCGTCGAATCGGCGAATCCATAAAGTCACCTACAGTTTGGAGTATAAATAAATCTCTGATTGCATTCACCGTCCACGAAGAAGATTCCCGATAACGATGGCATGTTAATCTAAAAGAGGAATACATCTAATATTCGCATAAATGTTCAAAACTTGTTCTAGTGCTAAAAACTTTAATATAAATTTCTAACTAACTACTTTTTTAAATAATTTGATCTTTTTTTATGATCACTCACCAATATTATTTATAATTTTCCATAAAAAGTTTTAATCGATTTAATAAAAACACGTAGTATTTAATAGAATATAATATTTAAATGAAAGAAGTTATTGGTTTTTAATACTTTCAAAGGAATAATTAGCATTGATTTAAAAATTGCATTGGAAATAAAAAATATTTTATTTTATTCAGAATGGATTTTTTTTATCAAGGAATAGATTTTCAAAATTGAAAAATTTGTAAACATTGAATTTGATATTTTACATACATACATACATATGTATCTATGTATTAAAATGCGTTTTGGGGTCTCCTCATGTAAACAAAAAAAATTAAAAATCGATTTTTGTTTTTTCAGCTTAATCTGTTCAAAAACTATATGTTAACATCCCTTTGAAAGATATATTGCCAGTAATATGTGCACGCGTCGTACTTCGGTGTACAATATACCAAAACTTTAAAGTGTTTTTCTCTAAATCACATTTTTGGAACTTGTGTACACGGGAAAGCTATTTGACCTATCGACCTGATTCAACTTGCATTTTGTAGTGTATTAAAAACTGTTCTATATGAACCACAGTTTTATGCAACTTAAATTGTTTTTCATAATGTAAACAAAAAAAATATAAAAAAATTTTGAGTTAAAATTTAATTTCCAGATTTAACCGGTTTATTGTGGTTCATATATAGTGAAATAGTATACAAATTAACGCGATACAAATAATTTCAGTTTCAAATGAGAATTACGGACGGTATCTTGTACACAATTGGACTATTTCATCAGCGACACTCTCCAGTGCATTTTTGATTCCTCCGCCATTTTTTAACTTTTTCGAATTTATTTTGTGGTATATCGCTTAAAAGTTGTCTCAAATATATATTTCGATTAAACAATTTATTAATTTCCTTGTCATCAAAAAAAATCCCTAAAAATCACCTTTTTTTTAGCATCATAAGGGGGTCTCCTCATGTATAAGTATATTCCCCCAACTCTGATACATACGTATGTATGTATGACGTGCATACATGAATATGCATGTACTCGTAGAAATCTCAGAATATATGATTTTCATTTCAAGTTTTGAAACTCAAAAGTCAAGAATTCGAGATCCAGAGTCGATTATTCTTAAAAGATTTTGTAATTTGAGTCGTAAATGTCGTATGAGTTCATTGACCTTAACAAATCATCCATTACCTGAAAACCGGAACAGTATTTATGTATTTAATCTTCTAAAACTACTTTCTATAGTCAATAGAGCAAGATTTACTTTATTCCAAAGTTTATTTTTGATAAAATTCATCACATGCGGTCTTTAAAGCACTGGAAAATTTAGCTGTGTGGAAAGATTGCATGATTTCGTCAATGACCACAGTTGTTAAAAGGCTCTGACAACCTTATGCAAATGTAAATGCTTCAGGGGCAGAATTTTCAACTCACTGAATAAAATTAAATTAAGCTAAGGTATTTATAATTTTTTACGCACTCTGATAACGATTGTTAGTATTATTAGTTGCAAAAAAACTGATTAATGTTTGGAATATATTACGAAAAATTGTGCTCCCATTTTCATTGAAATCTGCAACAACTGTAGTATGTCGCAAAAGACTGAAAAAGATTGAGAAGCAACAATTATTTTTTTAGACTTCAGATTCGCTCGCTACAAACTATTACGTATTGTCCTTACTATTTTATTAACATTCTTTGATACTGTCTGTCTTCGCTTTATTTTTTATTGTGAGAACTAATTTAACTTCTTACCCAAGTGAATGAGAAGCTATTTTTCTAGAAGGTAACATAAAGTTCTTTCAAATATTCCGCTTAGCTCTGAAACTTTTTTGGGTTCTTTGACTAATATTGTAAAAAATGTATTCTCTAATGCTTAAAATGTTCAAAAATAATATAGTTAAAGTTCTCCTGCAAAGGCTCGTTAATTAAAAAAAAAAAATACACAGAAATTAAGAAACCTTTTATTATATATTTGTATACGAGTATGTATTGGATATTATTTGTGAAAATTCATCTCTCTTTCGTTTTTAGCTTCTTTATGACTGGTTACTTGCCAGTTGGGTTTGAATTTGCCGCCGAACTGACGTACCCCGAACCAGAAGGTACATCTTCGGGTCTACTCAATGCAGCTGCCCAAGTTTTTGGAATCGGATTCACATCCCTGTATTCGGAAGTGTTCTACACATATGGAGATATTCCAGCTGATGCGATCATGTCTATAATGTTGGTGCTGGGCACATTAATCACAGCCTTGATTAAACCAGATCTGCGAAGGCAAAAGGCAAATCGTGAAAATGTACCGAGTGCAATTACCGTTTCCGGAAATTCGTCAGACATTGCCGCAATCACATCTGGCAAATTGGACGGCATAAATCCATAGGAACGTGTTGATTTTGTTTAAGCATCGCAATGATCGATCCCATATTTTTACTACTTTTTACTTGAAACTGTTATCTTCTAAGTTTCAAGCTATAAAGTTTTCTCTTTTCATATTTTATTGAATTGACAATTAGGTTGTTCATGTCATCGAGGTTATGAGGTTAGGGACGTTCGAGAGTCAATCACTGCTGCACTAAAGAAAATGGGAAGGTCTGGTTTTCTAATTAAGCAAACTAGATAATTAAATTCATTATTGCCTAGGAATAAACGACGCCTTTTATTTGCGGTATTGCAGCAGTGATTAACGATCCAACATCCCAACAAAAAAGAACATAGAAAATGAAAAATTAATTGGAATTGAAAAAATTATAACCAATTAACCAGATAACCCGATAGATAAGCTGGATGGCGGGAACAATCCAAATAGATTTCTACTATAAGTTTGGTGATTGCAGCGCTTAAGCGAAATCTGGGATATTACATATTCATATGTACGTATGTACATATGTGCATATATATCTATATACAAATATACATACCAAAATATTGCATAGTTCAAGTGGTAAATAGTAAACGTTGGCACAAATGTGTGCATTCATATCTATGTACATACATATCTATTTAATAACTATGTTAATTTGCATTTTTTATTCGACAATGTGACCTATCGGCAATATCTTGGCTTTGTCCTTGTCATCGCGCAGATGGTACTTCTCCTCCTGGATAAGGATCACGTAAAATTGTGTATATAGATTAGTCGGAAGACCTTTAAGGTCGTGTATATCATATTTTTAAGTTTCAAGTGTAAGCTGTTAATATAGTTTTAAAGAAAACAAACAAATTATAAGAGCACATGTTAGCCACCACACCACACGATACAAAAGTAGTGTTTTGAAAACAATAAAAAATATATGAATATAGTATGGTGAAAACGACCATAAGACTAATGTTATTGCATTGTCGTAGAGTATAAATTTACAGTTAATATGTCATCATGGTCGGAGCAACGATACATGAAACGATTTTGAAGACGATTCAACTTCGCCACCGATCCCATGTAAGTATGAAGGCAACACAAATTGAACGAGTTAAAAGCCAATTAACACAGGCAATTTTAGTTCTAAACGATGAGCATCGCTTGGGAAATTACCTCAAGCTATGGTGCTTTACCAAATGAAAGAATTACAGATTGCGCCGATCGAGATGAGAGCTGTTGCTCTATCCGTGGCATAATCAAGATCTATAAACCTTTTGGCAAGGCGAATTTATTCAAACCTCTATGCAAACTTTATGTCACACCAGCAGGAAAAGTAAACATTTTTCAAACATTATTGAAAACCATTGAATATATGTAAATGATTAACAGGAATTTTTACCATCATATGCTCTATTTTTCGCCTTATTACACACAGGGGCGGGTCCAGAACGATTTTTGAGGGGGAGCGAATGAAAATTGCTTTAGACGCTTTTCGTGAGACAAATCAAGTTTTTTGTGGCAGCTACATACATTTTCTTATAATCATATTAAAATTTTAGTATGTTTGAAATTTCATTCAACTGTAATTGATTTGGGTGTGCAGTATCTCCATAAAAATGTATGTATATTTGACATGTACATATAGCTGATATAGCTTTTTCTTGCCGCTGCTTGTGCTTTGAAATCGAGGTGAGGTTTCTACAGCAAAATGTTTGCAAGTTTAACTCCTAAGCAAACTGAGAGAATGGTTCACTTGCGTAACAAAGGACAAAACATGAAAGTAAAAAGGTCCTACCAGTTCTGTGACATGCGGGAGACGTCTTATGTTACTTTATCCAAATTGGCGACTTTGAACTCACTTTAACGGCCTTATTAAAAAAAGTACATTTATACACAATTCCTTCACATGTTTTCAAGCCTCGTGCGATTGCCTTCTCCTGCAATTTCCCCCCTGTATCCGCCCCTGATTACACATGTTTGCATACAAGAAGGGTCATGTGAAGGGGGCTTATTTAAAGAAAAGAGTGGACCGGCGGTTAACGGAAGATAGACATTTTAAGCCACGCTTTGATTTCTTTCAATAGATTTTGCATATTTCTAGTGAAAAAGTAGTTTTTGTTAAGAGGTTGTATCCACTTGGGTCTCAAAAAATAGGGTATATTCGCGATTTTTTATTTTATAATTATTATATTTTTCTTGTAGTAATTTTTATTTTCAAAAGCTTGCAAAATGACAGTGATATATGTAGATGTTGCCACGGAACACCTTATTTTGCACCTCAAGCACGATGGCCTTGAAAAATAAAGAACGGCTTGTCTGCAATGAAAAAACTTCGTGAACGAAAGATTTTGGAAAATAGTGATAATTTTTTCGGAAATTGTTGATTTTTAATCACTGAGTGAGTTGTTTTTTTTTACCAAAAAAAAAAAATTTTGTCAAAATATAAATTCCTTCCTTCAAAACAAAAAGAAGTCATTGTAATAAGAAATGAATGAGTGAAAGTTTCAAAACGATCGGTTTATTTGCTGCCGACAAATCATGCTCACCGCTAAGCCGTTTTCGAAAAAACACGATTTTGAGATATGTAATTGCATTTAAAGTTTCAAGTCAATATTCACTCGAAGCCAAAGTCACTCAAGACGCAGGACACCTTCGGCTATTCAGTGCCGTAACATTAGTTCCAAGAGTCCGATTCTTTTGAAATTTTGAAGAAACATTCTTGACGGTAGGTACATTAAGAAAATTTCGATTTTTTCGACCCAATCAATATATAATACAA
This sequence comes from Philophylla caesio, assembly GCA_963971545.1. NCBI lineage: Eukaryota > Metazoa > Arthropoda > Insecta > Diptera > Tephritidae > Philophylla > Philophylla caesio. The sequence goes on along the minus strand of OZ020606.1, from coordinate 92,033,475 downwards.
TATAGAAATGATGAGCTCAAAAGTTTCCGGACTAGATTGCAGCAAAAGTTGAGAGTTGAGCAAATTTTATCAATCTGCTGTTAATAATCACAACGTTAATTTATATATCTGCCTAAATATCACGGCCATCAGTCAGCTTGATTGAGAAGGTTTAATTTATTTATGCATCATTCCTGGAATACACACGTAACAAAGTTATTCAAGAAACGAATAGGTTTTCCTGGGGAATCTCTCGCAAAACATTAGCATAAATACATACATACATTTCTCTGTATTCTCAATAATTTTAACCACCTCAAATCGGAATTCAAAAAAAAATATTTTTAGCCATATAAATTGTAAATATGTATGTATAAATAATATGATATTTCGAATATTTAGATACTCCAAAAATAAAGGGTTTGAAATTAAGGACAGAAAAAAATGTTGTATACGACAACGCAGAGAAAATGTAATCCCATTAAGCTTTGTATATGCATTTGTTCATAAATAAATCTTTATATAAAAAACAATGTCGAGTCGTTACACCTTTTTTTCTTAAAAGTAACTGAACTGAACCAAAATTATGATCTTTAATTTGTTAAATTTGTCTGCGTTCCGATCACCAGGAGTACTTTAAACCAACCCCCAAGTGGAGTTATTAGTAAAATGCGTATTCTGGTTCGATTTGGCTGTTACTTTTGCAAAAAATTTGGCGAAGAAATTGAGATATTATTAAAAATCGTTTAATACTCGAAATATACTTCAAAAACATCTACCAGGGCCGTCCGCAAGATTTCTCTTTTTTGCGAGGTGGGGGGTTTATGTAAAACCATGCGTAACAACCAGGAATATCATTGTTTTACTTTTTACTTAATTCGGCACAACTCAACACCCAGATTGCGATGAATATTGAAAGAAGCTAGCCCATTGAGACGATCTTCTTTAAGTTTTTAGGCGGCGCCAAGTTGAAAACGTGTTTTCATTCGCGGAAGTCATAACAGAAAATACTGCTTTGATTTTTATGATTTTTTATTTACTATATGTACATATATGTATATTCATACATACATATATTGATTTCCCTTTTCAGAGTTCATTTTCGCTTGAATCGCAATTTTAAATGGATCTCGCTTTTTTAACTCTAGAATACTAACCATCTATTGAAGTTATTTAAACACTAGCCTTTTTTTCAAATTTTCAAATTTTTTTTTTCAAAACAAAAATATATATCCTATTCGATTAAAATACGTAAAAGGGTTTGAAACCAAAAACGAACATAAAAGAATAAAACAATCCACTAATTAAGATCTAATTAGCTTTTGTTGTCGCACGGTATTCAGCAACGTGCACGATTTTTTGATGCAAAAAGCTCGATTGTATTGACTGCAATAAAGTGGTCATTCTGCGTTTCTGATACGAACACAAGTAACCGCTTGTCCTCTTTTAAATGATAGGAACGACTTGGTGATCTTGTTTGAATGAGCGCTGCAAAGTTGACAATTGAAACCGATACTCAAGCCAAGGTTTTACAAATTCTTCATAAAGTTGTATACCCCTATTATGCATGGAGACTAGTAGCCGCTGAGCAACTATACTAGAATTTTCATTACGCAAGGCAACCCGTTACTGGCTATCGGCTACTGAAAATGTAAATGTAAATGTTTCCCTTTTAAAACGATATATACACTTTTTTAAGGTAATTCTCATTCACATTAGAACGAAGTTCCCTATTACGTCAAAATGTACTTGTCAAAAAAGTAAAATCAGTATAAAATAAGTACATTGAGATCAATCGCCATACATAATACGAAGAACGGTTTTAGTAGCCATGGCTAGAAGACCGGCAACTATACACTAGTCTCCATACGTAATAGGGACATTATTCTATATTGCTTTCTGTTTACTCATTGTACACCATTCATTTGACTTCCCGGTTTCAAGTACATAGCATACTTATGTAGGTTAGACGCATTTTATTGTGCTCGGCGATTTTCTATTATTATACGAATTTATTATATAAAGATTTTTTGGTAAAAAAAAAACACGACAATCATGCCTCAGCCACCATATATGTACACCGGATTTGGGCCCCTGCGACTTTTTCCTGTGCCAAAAAAGTCACCTTACTTTTTCAACACACCTCGTTAATGCAAAGAATTTGCCTCAAATTTTGTGTGAAAAACGCAATCAAGTGCTTGTAGAATTTGAAATGTTGACAGTGGCGTACAATGAGTTTGCTCTAAGCAATTAGTAAATTGATGAATAAATACTTAAATATTGTTTCATACTTACTTTTTGAACACACCTCATATCTATCTATGTAAGAAGATATATAACTTTGGATTATAGTTTGATTGTTCCAGGATTACTCCCTTCTTAGAATTATGTCTATAAGCACGTTAATTTGTACACTCCTTTTGGCATTGTATATCCTATCAGGGGAGTAATTCCAAAATCTGCAATGGTACTCGCATGAAGCTACTCAAAGAACGTACTTGAATAATGTAAATTGTGGCAAAGTAATGTATTATCCAGCGGCCGACTACCGATAGAGATGTAAACAAGTTAGCTACACGTTTTAGATATGTACAAGTATATAACATACTTAGGGATATGATCTATTGGTATTTTTTCTTAACATTTTAATATGATAAGTATTAGCGAAATAAGCAAAATGTTTTTATTGCACTCATATAATGTCAAAGAAAGTACTCCCATATTCTTCGCTTTGGGAGATTCCCCTTTGTAAGAGCGAGAGTTTATTGCTCATTCCTTACCTTCTTTCAAGTTCTAATGCATTTGGACCAAAACACAAACACGATTACATTAGGTGTGTGAAAGACTTGTATTTTGTTAACAATATGCGTCTGTATAGTGTCATTTAAAACCACATTAAAATACGTAACTAAAAATTAATACGAAAAAATGTTCAACGACTCTTCGCAACAAACGAGAAATATGTTTTTTTACATGTATGCATAATAATTAAATATATGTATATGTAATCATATATGGGCAATATTTTGTTGTAATATGAGATTATTTTAATTGCCAAATGCAAAACATTTGTCATTAAAAATACCATTTCAAAAAAAAAAAATTATGACGTCAATCAGCATATGTTGCTATTTGTTTACTAGAATAGTAATATTAAAATAAACGAATCTTTTAAAAATATTGTATAAATATCAAAAAGTATTAAAATTGAAATTTTGTCTTCGCGTGCTGTATAACTTTCGCCAGTACTCCCTCGAATACACCATTATAGTAGATTATTTATTTATTTTCTTACAAACGAAATTATATGTTCCATGCTTTTGGAAATATGATCAATCAAATGAGAAATTGCTCGCCTTGCAAATTCTTTCCAACACTTTATACTAACACAAGACTATTAGCAATTTCCACCTATTGTGGAGGTCCCCAGGCTCGGAGCAGCAGTAGAACTTTATTGAAATATGCACACCATAGCTCCCGTTCCTCTTTCGTATCAGCAGACAGAAGATGTCGCACAATTGTATTGCGGCCATTCGGAATAACTATAAGCGACTCTACATCTGTATCTTTCGCTGGCCTAACGAACTCAAGCAGCATAGTGTTGAGACGCGCGCAAATATCACGAGGCGCGACAGTTACTTTCTGAGAATGACAGGCGTACAGGTCAATCGAGCCGATAGGAGCCTTCTTGCGCTCATCATCAGGATACTTCCAAAAATTAAGTATACTGCCATTTAAATAACACCAACGACGATGCCATGCACCAAATCCTGAAATGTCCTCGAACATGGTGAGAAAGCCGCGGTGCTCAACCAAAACTGATAACTCACAGTTAGCTTTCATATGAACTACACCTTCCAATGGACTCACACCGAGAACCTGTGTCAATGCAATAAGTTGAAATATAAAATTACATAAGTAAATCTGGCAAATTTACCTGTGTTAGGGTCCAGGAGGTACGTTGTACCTCGCGTAGTGAAAATATGGCGAAGCCGTACTGCACCAAAGCAGGTGAGCGCACTACATGCGGTCCAGCGGGACTTTGTACTGGTGGCATAACTAAACGATTTTCGCTGCTCTTCTTCTTAGGCGTTTTGATGCCTGATTTTTTGTTCAGATTTATATGATATTTCACTTCATGTGGCAAAACTTCACGATGGGCAGTCATGCCGTAAATCTCAAGAGTAATCTAAAAGTAAAATCAAAAGACAATAGCAGGCACTTTAGTAAACGACTGAGTATTTATTTTTAAAATTCAAAAAACGGTACCAAGTTTGTTACTTATGAAAATTAAAAATGGAAGAATTCATCGACCAACTAGTCCAATTAAAAACGATGCTCTGTTAGACGAAATAATATCTTCTTTCGCTGGATTTGTTGCATATAAAAATTTGGCCGCTGCGGTCAAGTGGGTAGCGGTGCGTGCAGCTGAGTTCAAGGTTCGAATCTCAGACAGGGCAAGTAAAATCTTAATCATAGAAGTTTTTTTCTAGTAGCGGTCACCCCCCGGCAGTCAATGGCAAACCTACGAGGTTGTTTTTGCTATGAAAAAGCTTCTCATAAATACATATTGCCGTTCGGAGTCGACATAAAATTTTAGGTCCCTCCATTTGTGGTACAACATAAGAGACCCACACCCATCATTACAATGGGTCAATTCACAAGACATTAAAAAAAAAAAAAAAAAAGTAAATGAAGACTGACTACAGAAATGATCCTGTGAAGTATAGTCATTAAATATAAATAAAATATAATTTAATAACGAGATGCAACTATGGACTGAGTTGCTTGGAGTTTAGGTAATATTTATAAAATAAGGAAAATATGATGTTAGGCACATCAAATAGGTAGCCGCAGCAAACTTTTTTGTTTGAACTTTTTTCATATTTTTTTTTAAATCAGCCATCTTGAATGCCCTTAGAAACTTTGTTGTTCCTTTGCACAATTTGGTTACCAGTTTTGTACAAAAAAAAAATTTTGAATTGTGGCAGAAAATTAAGTTTTTCATGTCGAACTTATAATACTCGTATCTATTATCGATTGTTAAGACATTTTGGATCCTTTTTCTCATTTGTTGATAATTGGTTTTCTAAAAGCGAGAATTTGAATAAGTTTTTGTAAAAATTGTCAAGTATTTGTATAATGAAACATTATTTGTTAAATTATTAAGTGGAATAAAGCTCTGGGGTTTATTTCGGAAGACAGGATAAACAATTTTATTGGCATTTCCAATACAATATTTTAGTGGCAAGAAAAAAAAATCCGTTTTTTGATAGAGTATCAAAAATATATTTAACCTATGGATGTTGTATTCTAATGTCCGTTTTTGATAAAGTATCAAAAATAGTTCTCCATAAAATCATCGTCCTCGTCTCTTCCGCCTTCAACCGACTCGATCGTCTCGTCAACGTCAATTTTTCGTTTTCTCCGCTCGTCTTTGGAACAAGCTAATTTTATATTCAATTTAATTTTTGGATTCTAATAATTATACCATAAAGGCTAAAGGAACACCATGGACCTGTATATTTATGCTTTTTCAGTTATCAATTAGTATTTCTTTCCTAAAAATCGCGCCTTTAGTGCTTTTATGCTCATAACCATTGAGGATTCCCTTCAGTTTCTTCATGATCCAATGATTAGAAATAATTTATATTAATGTGGGAAAACTTTTCCGAAAAAAAGTTAATCGCTGGACAAACATTGCCATGTTGTTGGTACGGTTTGAATGCATTTGCGTCATATTTGAACATTTTACATTATTTTCTGAAGAATAATCATTATCGAAGAAGTTTGCGTTTTTTTTATTTGGCATCCAAAAATTCGTACTGTTTAAATACAAATTATGTTATTAATTTTTTTTGTCAGTTTTCATATAAAATTTATAATATTCCAATCATTGTGGTTAAATTTTATGTAAATATCTTCAATCGTTTGTACCTTTTCCTAAGAACGTCCTTCTTTTATTCCTGTTTCTCTAATACTTCCAAAATACAACATTGAGCTAAGGGCGTTCAAACTGGCGCTGTCACAACGTACAACACCTTTCATTATTCCATCATTCATTATTTCATAATCTGGCCGAGCTTCTCCTACCATTTGTGGTCTGCGTCTCGTATGTTGTGCCGCAAATGGAGGGATCTACAGTTTTGTGCCGACTCCGAATGGCAGATGTATTTTATGAGAAGCTTTTTCATGGCAGAAATACCCCCAGAGGTTTGCCATTGCCTGCCGAGTGGTGAACGCTATTAGAAAAATGCTTTTTCTTTGATTAAGATTTTGCTTGTCCCTGACTAAGATTCGAACCTCGAACTCAGCGCCAGCTCGAAGGGGCCATTCTAAATGACATATTTTACAGAAAATAATCCTTGACATATACATACCCTAAAATCAGCATACACGTTATCCATTTGCAAAACATCTGGAAATTTTACAGCTAGTAGACCAGGAAGCGTAGGCACCGTCTTTGTCGCCAAAACATGCTCATTGTATTTAAGCAAGCAAACCAAATGATGTCCAGATATGGTGTCCGCAGCTAATTTACGAATATAATCATGACGTAACGGTATCGTTATCTCCCTAACAGTGAGGCGTCCCTTGTCGCGCAATGAGCCAGCGGGTCTCAAGCATTTTTCTACCCTTAAGCGTTGTACCTCATCTAAACAGGCTTGACGTCGATGGGCTAAGAACATACAATTTTTGTGTTATATGTGACTATTTTTTTTAACTTAAAAAGTGGCATCCCTCGAATGGCACGGTATTGAAAATCGATTCACATTACTGCTGAAAATTAATTTGGGTCATACAGTATTTACGAATCTTGGTATCGAAAAGTGGAATTTGAATTAGTTCGGGCTACTTAGCCGTGCTATTAGAGTGATGTTTAATTTAGCTATAATTGTAATTTACTTGCTACTAGCAGATGACGCTCGCCCTCAACTGACTCTGTTGAACCGGAGAACTCTATAGTAGCTGCACACAAGTTTAGAGCTTGACTTGTCTGGGCAATTACCGTCTGTTGCTTGCAGACTTCATCTAAGAGTTTTTTAATTTTTTCTTGTACTAAATGTTCATCTTCTGCATCTGTTGCTTCGAGTGGAGCGGCGTCTGTTTCACCCGATTCTTCAATTATGTATGTCTCGTCGTTTTTGCACTTCCGTCCATTATTCTCCTTATCTAGTGGAGAGTCAATTTTCATAGTTGCACAGGCAGCGTTGGCGATGTCGGATCGTAAGACTTGCTGCTCGCGGCTAACCTTACGCACAGGTGTTGAAGTTGCACTCTTAAAATACAAAAATACAAAAAAAAATAAAAATAATTTATTCCTTGGTTTCACATTTCCAAAAACAATTTTTTTTTAGTTGTTATTAAGAATTTAAGTGGTTAGTGATATGAAAAAAAAATAGGTTTTTAAACCGCTGATAATAATTTCTGATTTAAAAAACTGGAAGTATATATTCACATTGTCATTTTGTTGGCGCCTATAAAAGCTAACCGTGTGTACTAGAGTAACCATTTTATCGTCGTTGTCACGATTAATACTCAGCTCAGATTTCACCGGTTGATTTGAGCAACCAGCTGTTTTTGTACTTAGCATGGACGATTCAACAGTTTCTTCTGGTATAGTTTGACAATTGATTGTTTTTTTTGGTGTTTTAAGGAAAGAGAAGCTATTGGACGCTTTTGTGCCCTTGCTCTAAAACATATGGAAAATATTAATTAAATATTTATTTTTCAAGCCAATTCAACTGAATATGTACTTCTCTCGACGCTCTGGTATATTCAGCATCATCTTCGCTTTCTTGTGTAAAGTCATCATCACCGTCGTCTTCTAAAGCTTCATCCAGGTAATCAGCAACACCCAACGAAGCTTCAGAGGAATTTATTGAGCTATCAGCGCAGCTGTATTGATCAGTCATATCAGCATAGCGTACTTCCTAATTTATTTGAATTGATAAATAAACATCCGTATATAAACATATACATATTAAATATATTACTCCATTGAATTAAATTTAACAAGGCCATGTCTTTTGTACCAACCTTGACTTGTTTCGTTTGACGTTGTTGCTGTCGTTGATGATGGTCATTATTTTGTACTACTTGCATTATCACACGACCCAGACTACCATTGCAAATGTCTATACTGCTGTCGTTTACTTCTTCTGAATCCATGTAACTACAATAAATAAGGTATAACTTTAAAACGAAGTCATGCATGATTTCACTTTAACTAAAATTTATTCGATTAAATAGATGATTTATGAATAATAATGATAAAAAAGGGAACTAAGTCAGCCTTAAATAAGACATTATCTAAATTGTGATGTCAGTGTTTTGTTTTGCTTAATTTTACACATCCTGAGTGTTCAAAAAGTTGTATCGTTAATATGCTTATTATTTATTCAATGCATAGCAAGCATAGCAAGCAAGAATAAAAATGGTCCGCCCACCTTTCATCGTCATTATCTGCATCTTCAGTTTGAACATTTGCTAAGTTCATTCGTGTAATTTCATCTGTGCTGCTGCGCTCCGACATTGTAGCTGTGGTACCACCATTGTCCCGATCTGACTCCGATTCCAAATCTGACAGCGCAGGATACAGACGAGTTAGGGATGTGCCTGGCCGTGAAATAATCGTTGCAGATTTACGAGAACGCTTGCTTTCTTCATCCACCACAAAATCGCTGGCTACAAAATAAGTAAGAAAGTAAGTAAATATATAATTATAAATATAAATAAATAAATAAATAAATAAATAAATAAATATCATAACATATAGGGACACTTCTTGATTCTACGCTAATATTTTAATGTTCAAAATATACTCGCCCCGCTACATGAATTACAGCATATTTACTCACGAGAATGACGCTTATTTTTCCCGGCCAATGCTGGATTGAACACCGGTGGAAGTGGAGGGGGTGTGGGTGGACGATTGGGAGCCGATGATGAGGATTGTTTAGTTTGAAGAGCTTTTGCTTGCAGTTGCATGCTTTCATACCCCTCACCATGGTTTTCATCTTTTGTGAATACTTCCTTTTGTTTATGGAATCGATTTGCCAGAATACGCATATCTTCTTGTCTTTGCTTTTCTATTTCGGCTTTAATATTGCTTTCAGCCATGGTACAAGCCCCCGCAACAAGTGCCGCAACTTTTTCACGCAATTTATTATCTCCATTTGGTTTAGCAGGACACGGTATAGAGTTTATATTAGAGCACGCTAGAGCCACCTTCGCTGCTTTAGAACAAATACAAAACAAATATATGAATAAAATATATATTACAAACATGTGTAATATAGCACTTAGGTTAAATTTACCTTTAACACCTTCTTCTCTACGTATTGCGACTTTATCGGGTAGAATTTTTGTGATAGGAGGTGCCATACCAAGAGCAGCTTTTGGCACAAGGGCTTCACCTTTGTTTCTTTCAAATAATTGCATACGCTCTTTTAGTGATAATTCAGTTGGATCTTTCTGCGGGCGCTGAAAGGGTTGACTGTTAATTGCTTTGTTCTCAAAAACAGCAGTGCGTCCTGAGACTAATCCAAGCTTCACATTCGTTATATCTTTTGTGTTGGCCATATTTTTTTTGCTTTCTATAGGTTTGGTAGACGTGCAAGGTGATTTTATTACCTTGGAATTATTCTCAAAGGGTTTTGTGACATTGTCTAGTTGTTCTACAGCCAAACCAGTTTCATCAACACGCGAGTAATCGTAAGCCAGTTTTACAGTGGACGAATCGCGTCTTTGGTATCCTTGTGCTTCCAGTGAATTTATAACTTGGGGATCCCATGTTAACTGTTTGGTAGTGGTACAAGTGCGGGAGCTCGACGTTTGGTTTATATCAGTAAATTTTGATAATTTATTACCGATTTCGTTCGACACAATTACCGGTTGCATGTGAACACTGTTATTTTTAAGAGCTTCGCCTGCCGAGGTCCTGCTAAGCAAAGCAGGTTTTGGCGGTGGTACATTTGAATCGTTTCTATATTGCAATTCTCGTTTGGAATTTTTTTGTAAACTGAGAGGATGTGGATCATGAGTAGTTTCATCTTCCCATTGATTTATGGAACTGGCTAGCTCAGCTAATTTTTCGCAACGTTGTTTAACACATTTGACGCTGTTTACCACAATCTCATCTGCTGGAGATCCTGCACAGAACTGAGCTTCCGTCCTGTGTATTGGCGACGAAAGATCGTTAGGATTAGCATACAGAGCTCCAAGGCGTTGTAATCGACTACGTGAAGTGTCACGTATTTTAACCATAGGCAGCTCAGAAACGTTCCTTAGACAAGTGCGCTCTGCTGAGATGTCATCTTTTTCCTCGACCTGAACCTCAACCTAAGAAATTGACAAAATAAAGATTTTTTTTTCATGCAGGGTATTATCTACATTCTTTAAAGCTTACCTCAACATTTTTATCGGTCACAATGTTTATTTCAATTCCCATATCTACATTCTCTTTATCTACTGCAGAAAACTGACGGTGCACTTTTGTTTCGTTACTGGACGTCTTCATTGATGCAATAGGCGTCTTTTCAACGACAAGCAATTTATTTATACCGGATGCACTGTTCTCAACACTTCTACCTATTGCCTTATGCGGCAAAACTTCCGCAGATGCCTCTGTCTCGGTATTCATGGTTACCTGCCCCTCTTTTTCTTTAATAACCTTATTTTCTACATTTTTGATGGCGTTTATCTTTTCGGTAAATTCAGGAACAACATACTTTCCTGTGTTGCTTATGCCCAGAGCGCGACTTCGTTGTTCCGCCTTTTCAAGCATTCGCTGAAATGCATAAATAATACATATTAATTTTCTTTTTCTAGTTCCAGAAGTGGAATCAACGCCATTTATTGGTTTTCATGCAAGCCTTTGCATTACCTGCGTAAAAGGGTCCATTTTGGCCTTAATACTTTTTTAACTATCCTTTATTCTGCAAATTAAGAACTATTTGTACAATTATAACTTTTCACTACGTAAGCTCACTATTTAGTTTCTGTTTTTAAAAAAACTGAAGACAAAGATAAAATGCTTAACTATACGATCGCAGTTTATGAATATCGACGTTGGCCGCTGATATCTTTTTGAATTTGACATAATTCAGCATCATTCAGCAAACGAAATCAGCAAGATATGTTTCATGATATAGTGCTGAAATATGAACTCAGCAAACAAGGAGAAATGTTGCCAGACCTTTTCGTTAAAGTACGTAGCAAATAATGTAAATGTTTAAGGGTAGTTTTTATAAAACTTTTGCTTGACTTTGCTTTGGAGCACTTTGCTAGGGGAGCACCGTCATGAGCAGCTCTCAACAACCGGATTTTCGCACACACCTGTTAACCCTAATGCCCAAATTCAGTAACACCGTCTTATCTCAAGTCTCAAAATGAGCTAGAGATTATTGCTTTTCGTAAATTTCACGGTTTTTTCTATTGTTTTAAGACTTTTTTTTGCCCTTCATTACATTTCATTTTCATTGGGCGTAATCTTGTTATCCATCATTCTTGGATCACCACCACCTTGATAAATTCGCCTTGCATACCACCTACGCTTCACCATAAGAACTGCATGTTCAAATATCGGTGTATATCAAGATTAATATAGAAGAGATTGCGCCGACAGCTAACAAAAATAATTTACGATCTGCGCATGTACGTCACACCTGCAATAACGTATTTTCATTTTGTTTGGAGAATTGCTTTATAAGTTCGAATAATATAAAACTTTAAAATTATAGAACACCAAATATTCACTGCATTCCTGTTGGAATTTTAAAGAAACTTTGCCGATGTGACGTCATTTTGTGCAGCTGCATGCCAATATCGTAAAGCAACGCGCAATCTCTTATTTATCAATCTTGGTTGTATATTGTCAAAATTCATCAATATTTTGTTTAGCCTGAAGCGTGAAATTTGCCGTGACTTGCAAGCTTCACCAACATTTTTCTAGCAGATAGTGCTACTAGAGAGCGTTTATAGAGTAAATAAAGTTTAATTTTTTAACATGAGATCCAGGAAACGTGCTGTGTCAATGTATTATCACATGACGTACATGTGGTGGGAGTGATTGATTGTGGATAAGTAGCAGTTTAACCTGCTATATTATCTAAATAATAATTGTGTCACGATATCGCGAGTCTCTCAAGGCTCTGGATCATTTTCTCTGCGACAAGTGGTGTTATGTAATACATTCACAGGGAGAGGGTCAATGAAGTTGACTCTTTGTGAATGCTTTTAAGGTCCTGCCTGCACGAAGTCGGGTGCATTGGTTGCGTTTTGTGTAATTGATTGTCCCCTAGCTCATAAGGTCATGCTGAGTATGTGGCTCGACTTCCAGCAGTGCCTCTAGAGGCTAGTTCTCAATTATTGACACATACATATGCTCAAGATTGATATAGAAGAGATTGCGCCGACATATAACAAAAATAGTTTACGATCTGCGCATGTACGTCAAACCTTTAATAACATATTCTCATTTTGATTGGAAAATTGCTTTATAGGTTGGTTCGAATAATATAATAAAATCGCGCTGCATTTCACAAAAAACTTTAATTAAAACTTTAAAATAATAGAACACCAAATATTCACTTCACTCGTGTTGCAATTTTAAAGAAACTTTGATGATGTGACGTCATCACGAACAGCTGATTGCAAATATCGTAAAGAAAAAGTTACGGATATGCGCAAGGCCCAATCTCTTAAGGGCCGTACACATACAACTTTCCTCGCTTTACTTGACAATTCGAAATTTAACAACAAAGCATGAGGTGTAGAAGGTTTGCTACATAGAACGCTTTGACAGTTTCTGCGTTAGTTGTTCGTTTTTAATAGTTATTTGTGCCTATTCCAAGTATTTTGTTTAATAAAAGAATAATAAGTGAGTTTTACTGATATAATTAAGTGGTAGTTATGCTACTTATGTATGTTTGAAAGTCACCAGTGTAATAAACCATATTAAGGCCGAGCATATTTCGAGAAAATAAATAAAAATCGATCCAGGGGAGTTTAAGAAACAGATGAGGTGGTTACCAAAGAGGTGTTTCAATTGTTATTTATTTATATTTATCTTCTTTTATGTTTTTAAAAGTAATTATACACGCAAAAACTATGAAATACTATTAAATTTTTTAAATTTTTTAAATCGTGTGTATATACACGCAGAAACAAAATGGAAATGCAAACAGTTGGTTGTCAAAGTGTAGTTGAGAGTTCGCAATGATTTTGCTTCGTTTTACTTTGCTTTACTTTTCTCGCCTTGTATTTAGCAGCACTCATAGAACATATGTACTTCGACTTATCTGTCAATGCGAAACTCTGAAGCAAAGCAAAGCGAAAGTCTTATGTGTACGGCCCTTTATTCATCAATATTGCATATACTAGAATACGACCAAATCGTACGAGATTGCAGCAATGTCTGGGTTCGAGATGTTAATCACAACTGCAATGTTGCAAATTACCGGTAAAGTGACTGCCATGGTGCTTGCCAAAAAGAGACACTCGCTACGCGTAAATTCGCACCCGTGGTCTTCCCCGTTCATTTTACCCGAATTTATTTATTCGGCTCAGTTTTTTCCAACTTTGGGCCATTCGTAATTGTCGACATATTGGCGGCCAGGTTAGGTACCCTGCATGGTGGATTGAATCCGCCTTGGTACCCTGTCAAAGCCGGCATAGGTATCCTGTCAACGCCGGCATAGGTATCCTGTCAAACAAGATATCTCACTTAGGGCCAGTTTTTCAGTGCAAGTTGAACTCTGTTTGTCGTTTAAACTAAGTTTCAACTCAGTATGCAGTTATTCAGTCAACTTTTAACGGAGTTTAAACTAAGTTTAAACGGCCGATTGTGCTCGTTTTAACTTATCAGCTACTTCGTTTTGGTTGCAACAAATTTATTTGAGCGCAAGGAAACTATGTTTAAATTTAAACTGAGTTTAACTAAACTTAGTTTAAACCAGCACTGAAAAACTGGTATCAGTTGCAAAGAGAAAACACGGCTGCAATTTTGCAAGAATTATCACATAGCTCGAACACACCCGACCTGTTAACGTTTTTTCGATAGCAAAAAAAAAACATCGAGTACCAAAATACTTGGTCACTTGAGAAATAATCGATTATGTACTTGTATTTAACTCTACTAACAATGAGCCGTATAGGACTGATTTATTCCACTCGTGAAAAGAATTAAACTTTGACGAAATGGCGACGAATTTTGTGCGTCTTCTTTCTACTACATTAGTAAGAGAAACAAGGCATAAAAATGCAGTGCGTGGCAAAAGTTTAGTGGAGAAAATGGCAATAACCAACGACGGTGGTGTTATAGTCGCATGGCATCCGGATGTACCGTTTCCATATGAATGTTCGAAGGTTATACCAAATGCAATTAACCATCAAAATGGAAAGCTTATCAAAGAAAGAGCCATGAGCACTGCAATTGGTGCATTCAGGGACAAAAAACCAGAAATAGCGCGCCAGGAACTAATGCAACTAACATATACGACCAAACACCGTTGGTTTCCCCGAGCACGCGATAAACGTGCCAAAGATACACCCATGGACCGGCCATATTTGTAAACACCGCTGGCCCTTAAGAGCTTATATAAATAGAATTTAATTGTTTATTTCAAGTTAATAAATGGTAATTATTCAACCCGACGTTTTTTTAATATACTACCAAGTATCGCCGATATAGATGGCAATTCAGGAGCCGTTTGTTGATTGGTTGTTTGTTTCAGATTTGTCAAATTGCGATGTTGAGGAAAGGTCGGCATCAACTTAGGGTCACATGCTGTAATAGTGACATAATCAAAAAAAATTCGAATAATGAGCTTATGCCACTATTATGTATAGAGACTGTTCTTCTCCATACATAATAGGCGCATTAAACTTACGCAATGGAGGTTCCTTAAAATAGCTGCTTTGCAAACACTCTTCGGCGGTGGCTCGCTTTTTGGGGTCATACATAAAAAGAAAGTTTAATAATCGTAGTCCGGCTGCAGTCAAATATTGAAATTTTGGTTTCAGATTGTTGTACGGTTGTTGCTTTAGTGTAAAATTTTCCAAAGCAGGCATTTTTGTAAATTCAGGCCATATGTTCTCCGATGGGGTGCCAAGCAACTCTATAATCAAGTCCAATTGTCCCAGTTCTGTGTTACCAGGCAAAAGAGGCTTATGCGAGAGCAGTTCACCCAAAATACAACCCACAGCCCACATGTCAACAGCTGTGGTTTGAGTTGGGGATCCCAATAATAGCTCTGGTGACCGATACCACAGTGTTACAACTTGCGGAGTCATAGGGATACCTGGCTCGCCGAAAAGTCGAGCAAGACCAAAGTCCGCTGTTGTCAGAATTTTATAGATATTATTTCATAAATTAACATTAAGAATAATTACAAACCTATTTTTACGCAGCCCTTGTCCGTCATTAGCAAATTAGACACCTTCAAATCACGATGAATTATGTAACGCGAATGCATATATTCAAGAGCATGCAAAACTTGTAATGTAATGCATTTAACTTCAGACTCCGAAAAGGGCTGTACCATGTTGTCTAGTAGTGACGCTAAATCTTGTTCACAATATTCCATTACAAGAAAGATGCTAAGTACCCTTAGTTAATAATTATAACATGTATGTATAAAATAAATATTCACCTTTCTAAGCTCTTGCCAACAACAACATCTTTTAGATTCACAATGTTTTCGTGGTTACATGCTTTTAAAATCATTATTTCTCGTAAGCCGCTTATTGGTAACCCATCTTTTTCTTGATCCATTCGAACTTTTTTCAAGGCGACAACTTCATTAGATCGCGTATCCTTAGCTCGATCTGTGGATAAATAATAACACTTAAGGTGGGTATCTATATATTCATACGAAGGTGCATCCATGTGCGAGTATACTTACAAACTATCCCATAAGTGCCTTCGCCAATACGGTTTAACTTTTCAAACTCAATAACTGCGCGACAGCGTCCATGCTACCAAAGATAGTGTTTACTTCTTTTACAAATTAATATTAACAAATTTTACAAACCACGTCCGTATCCTTTATTTCAATAGGTTCTCCACTTTTAATCGATATTAAGTAACCTTTTCTTGTCACTGGTGCTTGTGGATCTGACGATTTTAGGTTATCGGTAGGTTCTGAAATTATTTAAAAGTAATCAGAAATATCAAAATTTTATAAATACTACCTTTGCTCATGTTGTTTCTTTAATATGTTAGTAAACAATTCACGACCTTTTCATGCAATACAAATAAACATTAGAGGTGGAAAAATTCCCACGATGCTATTCATATATCGATGTTTCATTCCTTGGGTACTGTCACACGGTCAGTATCCATCACTATATTTGGATCGCGATCCATATGGATGGATTATAGGAAATATTTCATACGCGGTGTAATTTGCCAACAAAAGCCAAATATTGAAATCTATATTTCATTATATTTAATCAATAAAAAACAATTGATTCATAGCAGAAATCCAGAAAAAAAATTTTTCCATTGAACTGTAACTAATTTTTTTACTTTTCTATTTATTATGACAGAAATACAATAAGTGCAAAAAGGAAAAATACATATACAAAAAAAAATTCATTAAAGAATGAGAATTAAGAGAATGAATAATACTTCCACAATATTTATCGAGTCAGTTACCCTAATTCTGTGAGCTGTCTCAGTCTCTAATAGAGACAAAAGTCAAAATTTTAGATCAGTTGGCAGTCATTAGATTCGAAATAAAGCCTCAGGTCTCAAAATAAAGTCTCTAAATAGTGACCTTTTGATGAGCAGGTGACAAAAAATTGAAATAAAAACAAAAGAAAATAGCGTGAAAGCGAGGAAAAGCAATAATCTCTAGCTCATTTTGAGACTCAAGATGAGACTGAGTTTCAGAATTCGGGTATTAGTTTTAAAGACAAACAGAGTTCAACTTGCACTGAAAAAAACTTTCCCTTAGTAAGCTGTGTTTTGAAATACATGAAAAAAATGTATATAAAAAAAATGGAACAAGAAAATACAAAAAGTGCGTATAGTATAGGTACACTCATTGAGGTACACTTATTGATCGTGAGGCGTTAGTATTGACAGTATTGCGATCCATATTAAAGGATTTCAAAATTTCTCAATATTTTGTGATCCCACAATTAAAGTGATTTGCTTGATTCGCTTCGTAATTGTGAAAATTTATGTTTTCTTTGGAAAATGGAAAATTAAATTTGTTAGGTAAACACGCCAACCTATACGAAGAACATCTGACGAACTCGCTAACATGGAAGCATGCAATCCCTACAAGACACGACTAACCGAAACTGGAATTCCCGCAGTTGTTTCGGGTATTTATATGATGATATCACTCTTAGTACTACAATGAGTTAGCGGGATCTGCATGTACATATATATTTTGCATACACAAAGGTCTGACAGACGGGGGCACTTATGCAAATAAACGAGCTCATATGTATATCTGCATAATATTTTAGGCTTGACAGACGACACTTATCTGCATTTCGACATCAGCTGATTTGACAAACGAAATTGAGCTGAAAATGGAAAGTAAGGAAAATAACATTGGTAGCTAAATAAGGCAAACAATCATTACGAATTAACAAAAAGCTTAAAATTATTATCTTAAAATTGCTTAATAAAATCAAAATATGCAATACATTGCCACATACATACGTAATTATTAGCTGGATGCTTAAGCCTTGTTTGGTTACACTTCTCGACATTAGAGAAAGGAAGTTGTGCAAATGCGTGAGTATATTTTAGGTACGTTCGTTTACAATCTCCAACAGCAAAATTCAGTGGAATTGTCTTCTCTTCTCTCACAAAAGAAAAATATCCAAAATAGTACGCGAACGCAAAATTTGCAGAAACTTGCAAATTCAACGAACAGCTGATTGAATTCTTGTCCGCATCCAAATATGCAAATGTATGTACATATATACATATGTATGTATATACATCCCACCCCAACAAACATTCACATTAAAGTACCTTCTTGCAGGTAGTATGTCCCCTCAATAAAAGTCTTATCATAACAGGCGACCTAGATGCCTGGAGCCCCATCTGGGGTTCCGAAGAAACAAATCACAGAGGCAGAATGATAGAGGATCTTATCCTGCCAGAGAATGTAGTTACTCTGCAAGCCAGCATTGCCCCAATACTTACCTGCTCAACACTGGATTGCCTTCACGGCAGTGACCATTTTCCTCTAGTCACAAAACTTATATCTGGCACCTTAAACCCCGGTACACCTAAGCAGATTCGCAATAAACATTTTTCAACCCTACAAATTACCTGTACCGGATGGGATCTTACTGATAATGATGCATAAGCTTTGAGAACCCATGATAATATGGCTGGATCAGGTTTTTAAAGCCAGCATTCGACTATCCCACATTCCACAAAGTTGGAAAAGGGTCAAAGTTTTTTTCATTCCGAAAACGGGTAAAAGAACCCACGATGAAGCAAAAGACTTTAGGCCAATAAGTCTTACATCTTTTCTGCTTAAAGCATTAGAAAGGTTGTTAGATATACACATCAGATCCATTTTAAAGGGATCAAAGTTATCGACAGCGTATATCAAGGGCCGGTCAACAGAAACTGCTCTCCACGAAGTTGTGGCCACCATAGAAGAATCAATCCACTTTAAGCAGTTTACTCTAGCAGCGTTCCTAGACATAGAAGAAGCTTTTAACAATATAAAAGTTGAGTCAATAATTGAATCACTCGGACCCCATCTTTCCGAGTGATTCAATTATGGACTACCCCAGTTATTTATCGCATAAAAATGTTTGATTGAACAGAGTTGTCTCTGCATAATAAAATACCAGAGGATTACGTGTAAAAGAAAGAGGACGCTGCTCGCTTGTACGGCGAGTATGCGTTAGATTTGTCCCGAAGCCCTATACAAAATAATGGAAAGTTTTTGAATTTCCCACACAAACTATTTCACAAATAGCGTTCTTTCTGGAATTAATGTTACCGATAGTATTCCAGATGTATACCATATGATCAAATTGACGAAGGTTAGTTTTAGCTCATACTCGGCCATATGAAGGCGTATACAAAAGATATGTGCTCATAAAAGTCGCATATACATACATACATACATATGTATATACTTATTATGTATTTTTTTGTGGGATGACGCCTGTGTAGAGCTGCGACGTATATTTTGTTTGCTTAACAATTATATTCATTATCACCTCAGAGAGCGCAGTCGGATATAAAAACCATTTGCATTTCCTCACCGGATATCAGTACACTTTTGACCGTTATCATTTACAATTCACATGAAGCAAACGGTAGTAAAAATTTTACTGAGAAGAAAATTTACTTGAAAGAAAAGATAAAAATAAAATGAATAAGTATACATTGTGGTTATTTGCTATTGTCCTAATTGCATATTTTGCATTGGTGTTTGGTAAAGACTCGTTGGATTCAAAGCAAATTGGTGCGCCACAAAGCCACGGCCGTACCGACTTACAGGATGAGGCGAGAACGAGAAAACACCGTCATAAATTATGTAAGATATATGTTTTGAAAGTGAAAATAAAGTAGACAGACCGGAAGTACCTTCCAGATTCTAAAATGATTGATATATTTAAAAGTGCAATCAGTTAAGCAAACTCTCGATTGAATATGAAATCACGACGTACATATTCAATTACATTCTATTAATTCTTCCGATTCTTCGGAATACCTGGTCCAATTTTATAAAGCATTTATGCATTGTTTTGTTATTAACATTCTTATAAATGTAGAGTTCCTCCTATGGTTGTCAGACGTACTGATTTGGGAAGGACAGTACTGAATTTTCACTCGCTGTACTGAAAATTTTCAATTCCAAAATCAGTAAGCAAATGCCCTTATTTTTCTAAAATTTGAGCTGATTTTTACTGATTTTTCAATCTCGACACTTTTAAGCACAAAAATTCGTTAAATTTCATACTCACAGAGTTGCTCACATTTGGACAATTTATTTATCCTCCGATTATTTAACATAATTTTTCAATTAAAACATAACTAATTTTCTAACAAATACCATTAATAACAATTTTTAAAATTTTATAAAAAATGTAGACAACATTTATCAGAGTTAAAACCTCGAACTGTAAAAAAAAAATGTTAGAATTTTTTCGTGTATGCGGATATGTAGCCCACTCTATTTTATTAAACAAAGTGTAATTTTCTAATGGCTACGGATTACCAAAAATTTCAACGCGTTTTCGCAATACCTTCAATATAAAAAATAATCGCTGTTTTGCGTTGTATTGAGGAAACTGCCAGTAGACGAATTGTCAAAAATCAGTGATAATTTGTAAACACTTGAAACTTGTATTTTTTCACACTAACTAAAATTTAATGAAAAGCATACTCAAACAAATTCTCAAAACGTTGTTGATGAAATTTTGTTAAATCATTGTACTTTTTGAAAATAGTTAAAAAATGTTTGATTATTGTTTTTATTAGAGAATGAACCAAATTTTACTTGAAAAATAATTTTAATTTATTAGAAGAAAAATTAATAGACTTGGGCACATCTATCAATATGTGGTTGTACTATAATTTCTGAACAGAGGATACCTAAATATGTAAAAATTAAAGTGATTTGTGTTTTAATGTATGTACGTATATACATACATATGTATGTTAAATAAAACTAGCATTAAATTTTAGAATTTTCGCGTTTAATAAAAGTGTACTTAGCGCTGAAAAAAGTGAAAGGACTGAATTTTTGTAAAAAAATAGGCAACCCTAGTTTCTCCGAATATTTGCGAATTTCTATGTGTACAATAAAACTAAAGAAAATGTATTTCAATGTGTATTTAATTTTTTTAAAGAATTCATACATACATATATACATACATATAGTTACTCTTTGTGGTGGCTTATGTATTTTTCAATTAGAGCGTCGATTATATTACACTTAAACCTGTATGTAAAAATTAGATGTGCATATGTACATACATAGATATGTACAAATGAACAGTGGGTAACTTTAATACTCGAGTTTTTACTTTCCGTCCTTTGAGTAGAAATTTTAGAAAGAAAGGAAAACAAATAAAATTTTCTGCTCGAATATTTTTTTTACATACATATGCACTCAAAATATGGAAATTTGAAGTAAATATGTTACTGTAATTACTGTTAATTAATGAAAAGTGCAAACCAACATTAATATTTTCTTTCTTGTTGTTGTTAATATTTGTTTTTTTATTACCTTTAAATATTTATAATAAATGCTTCAATTTAGATTAAAAAGTACTAAGTGGCATATCAGTTATGTACGTATGTATGTGTAAAATTTGATAACTAAAGATAACGAAATTTTTCTTTCGGTTTTTTTTTCGAAAACTTCAACTCAAAGAGCGGCAAGTAAATTAACCGAATATTAGTGTTACCCACTGTATGTATTACAAACATATTTAATATACGTGTCACGATTTTCTTTTGCGAAAGATCATTATCACCAGAGTGATCAATCTTACAAGTGTAGATCTCGAGATGCAAACAAATACGTACATATGTTTGTACGTACACACAGCCTCGTGTATTTATGTTATACATATATGTACACATTTCCATAGCTACTTTTCTTTGGGCATCGTGTTATTAATAAGAAATTATCACTTTTCACTTTCTTCAAACTCTTCCTTTTGCTAAATTAAACAATGTGTTTACTATAAATATTTATAGTTGCGAGATAACAAATTTACATTGTATTAATATTTTGAAATCTTTAATGCCATCTGTTAATAAAATGTGTGAATAGTGAAATCAAGCTAAACATTTCTTCGATATAATCTGATTACACAATAAAAAAAAATCGCAGACTTTATTTGTTTCACACTTTATTACTCAGAATTAGCATATGGATAACTGAATTTTGGATTGCGAACTTCGTGAACCATTTTTGACGCTATTTGGTGACTTAATACAGAGTTATCATGCAATTAAAGACAAGAAGTAGTCAACTATAAGCATCGGTCCTTGGTAATCAGAAGCACATAGTAAATACATAATAAAATATCAAGAGAACCACCATTTAGTATATGACATCACAAAATTTTTTTATCAGAACAGATAAAAATACTATTCATATATTTTAATTTTAAAGCCTTTACAATAGTCATAATAAAATACTTGTGAGAATAAAAGCGATCAATTGGAAAATAGTGTAGTTCATTAACAAATCGAATCATCTAATAAATACTTCTCTTAATTATTATAACTGAACAAAATTGTTTTAATATCCTTAAAGCTGGGATTTGTTCGGAACCATTTCAGGACTAGTTCAGGTCCATTGCGAGGCTAGTTACCCATAAAAATTTATCTAGATATGCTTGCTAAGGTTCCAATAACCTCTTAAAATCCTTAGTGAAACTGAAAGTTTTTTAGCTACTTATTTTAAACGTTTATTTTTTGTTTGTTTTATATTTCATTCGTTTTGCAAGCGCTATTTGAGTTGCAAGCCTTATATGTATGTATGTATAAACATGTACATATAGAGAAAATGGTGACAGCTCTTCAACCGT
Source organism: Philophylla caesio (assembly GCA_963971545.1). Classification (NCBI taxonomy): domain Eukaryota; kingdom Metazoa; phylum Arthropoda; class Insecta; order Diptera; family Tephritidae; genus Philophylla; species Philophylla caesio. The sequence continues at coordinate 92,010,945 of OZ020606.1, read as the reverse complement.
TTCACTTACGCCAAGATTACTTCGAAAAGGATTAGACAAAGATGCTGACCTTGAAAATCATTTTATCTTAATAATAAACTTTTGCAAAATTTCGACGTGATTTTAAAAATGGCTATAGAGTACTACCGGCAGAAAGAGAAACCTAAGCGCTTATTAAAATATTATTTTTAGAACTGATATATGGACTTATTCGTTGTTTAATATAATCTAAGTTATATGTAATTTCAATACGATTTTTTGTTGATATCATGTAAAATTGAGGATTTTAATATGTATCAATGCAAAGCGACTCCATATTTTCACTTCCCCAAATTCGGATTTCGGGTGGAAACTTGGGTATTTTAAAGCGAATTCTTTTGCTGCATAGATTTTTCGCAAAATAGGAAAGCATAACAAAATTTGAACTAAAATGTAGTTTTTTTGACGCGAACAAGTTTCTGTAAATCGCGTTAAAATGAGATCGACTATACATAACATAAGTATGTACATACATATGTACATAAGTATTTTCTCATACTTTTCAATATTGTCTAATTACATATGAGTTATTTCTATATTTTCCGCATTTAATGTACTCAATCTATTCTTTCACTTTGTTTTATTGTATCAATATCAGAGATACATATAACACAAGAAGAAAATAATTTACATACATTTGTAAAACACATACCGTGTAAGAGGGCTTTTATCAGGCGATGTTGAATCGCTTCATGTGTATACTGCTTAATATAAATCACAAAATCTTTGATTAATCAGAAACTAAAATATTATAGTTTTTTGATTAATAAACTTTATGAGCACTCTCTACTTTTATCTTGTAGAATGAGGCCATTTCAGAGTGGAGTTAATATATCGGCAAAACTAAGGTTGCAAAATACTAAAAGGACAGTTCAACGTTCACAGAAAGTACCGCGGGAAAAACATCCGTCAGTCAAGCTGCGATTAAAAGTTTAGTCTTACCTGTTGTGAAATCTAAATTAGATTGGTACTGCTTAGAGAAATTAAACACTCTCAGCAGTATAAATAAACTATCCCTATTGTGGGTACCTGGATTAGAAGCGAATGAAATGGCGGACTGTCTTGCTAGAAAAGCGGCTGCCACTCCATTCCTTGGTCCGGAACCCTTTTGTCATCCAACACAATTGGAAGTTTTCTAGAAAACTTCATGAGGGCTAGAAGATGTCAAATATGGAAATCTCTTCCAGGCTTAAGGCAGTTGAATGCCCTTCTGAGAGATTTTAATCGCGAAAGAGCTAAGGTACTAAAAGGCATGCCTCGGAGGAAACTGACGATTCTTATTGGGTTTTCGAGTGGAGTGGTCACGGAGTCAATTTGCAGAATGTGACGGAACTCCAATGCACTTGATCGCGCAGTGCGAAATGCTAATGCCCTTTAGATTCAGATGTTTTGAAGAATACACCCTATCTGGAAATTCTCTTCCAAATTTGGGTCCATCCATAATATATGAGTTTATATTATTGGCACATCACCTTAAAGATCTTGAGCAAAGATCACCCTCGCCTTAAGAACAAAACTGGTATCATAGTAGATCTTTTAGGTCGCGATTAATCTTTACTAGATGTAATAAACTTATGCCAATGCACTAAACACTGTGCTGTTTCAACCCAATGTACATATCTATTTGTACCTATGAATATTTTATATTTTGAGCGATAACCGCCAAAACAACGCAAGCGACACATACACTTTTTTTATCAAAAGGTATATTTAACTAATTTTCTCAGCAATGAAGCTGCTAATTTGAATGCAGCTTGGTATAAAGCTTTACTTTGGTTTCCTACAAAACGCGACTAAATTTATTAAAATGCGCCTTGCTAATGCCAAGAAATTTAAGATAATCAATCTTCTAGCCTAAAATTTTTGATTTGTCGCTTGTTGTTTTGGCGGCTATGGCTCGATTTATTAAAAATTCAGTGTTCAATAACAAAAAAAAATATAAATGATATATTTAAAGAAGCAAAAACCAAACTTAAACTTCGGTTGCAACAAAAATTTAAATTTGTTGAAAATATCTCGATAGTAAAATTACTTACATACTTACTTACTTACATCTGAAGGTTGCAGACTGGTCTGAAACACCCGAAAAGTTGGCCCAAATTCAAATTCTTCACAAAAAAATTTTAAGTCATAAAGTTACTAATTTCGGGGTCGGAGAATACAAATTTATAGTTAAAATTGTAAAAAACAAAATGGCGACTACAAATTGGCCGATCGAAATTTCCTAAATTCACTTCATCCTTATGAAAATCACTATTCGTGTGTTTTTTCGATCGGGGAATACGAATTTGAAGTCAAAATTTCGAAATACAAAATGTCGTCTCCAAAATGGCGGACCGAACTTGGAAAAATTAACGTTGCTCTTATAAAAATCTGTATTCGGGTATTTTTGGGGTCGGGGAAATTTCTGACCCTACGTGTGACATACTTTTAATTTGAAACGTTAGCTGTTGTAAATTTGTTCAATACTAAGGCATAAACTGTGGCGTTGATTGGAGACACTACTGTGTTGCGCTCACAAAAAAATTTATAATAATTAGCGCTACAAATGGCTCCAAATGTTTCTCAAAAATTTTTATTCGCTAGCCATTTATTTTCAAAAATTCACCGAAACTAAAACCAGTCGACACCAATCAAAAGTTTGCGGCGTGTTTTTTTTTAACTAATTATCAAAATATACATAGATATTCATAAATGGTGAATTTTGCTGTTGTCACAAATACATACTTACATCACACGTAATTATATTCAAATAATAACACACTAAATTATACTTTGCTAATTAAGCTACTCCATTATGAGTTATAGCACTTTTAACGTAGGTTGAGTTTCAACGTTTTTGTAAATCTCACGACACTATCAAGGCGAATTCATTACCAGGTGGTAGTAGTCAGGCAGGTGATTGGCAAGCGATTGTCAAATTAATTCTTTTGTTTATGCTGTTTTGTTTTCATCTTCATATTTATTTTATGACAAGAATCATGAAAAAAAATTGTTTTTAACTATGTGTGCTGAAACATTTGAATTTCAAGTTTCGAGCGAGGAACTAAAGAAAATGATGTGGAGCACAACCGCTGCCCTTAAGAAATTTAACTTCCTCCACTTTGGAAAAGTTCTTTAAATGATATAAAAAATATGTACTTATGAATATATGTATGTATGCAAAGCCCTCAACAGAAGATCACCGCGCTTGATAAGTACGTAGCGTTTACAATTTATGCTAATACGGGAATACAACCCCTGCATTGCGTGTGTCATGGACATGCCTGCATGACCTGCGTCACAAAATCTTTAAAATATTCTTCATATACCTACAGTTGTTAAATATATTACTAATACGCATTTACAAATGAATATTGGCTTTATTGAATTTATAGATATTGGGGAAATTAACAATTTGATTATTTAAATGTTATACATACATACATATGTATGTATAAGCAACCCAGAAACACATTAAATTTTGTTTTTTGATTTTGTACTTATTACTTATTGCTTTAACACTCCTTGATGCTTCAAGAAGCACTTATCCACTTTCGTTTTCAAATACAGTTCACGATTCTAACGATGGTGAGCGAAATACTCCAGTTAAATAAGCTTCAGTAGCATATGTTTCCAATCAATGTTTCCAACATAGCACGCACTACCAAAAGTTACATGAGCAAAGGGTCCGGCATTTGAATATTACTCTCGGTTCAATATTGTATTTTTAACTTATTTATGCAGCGGCTCACGCGATATAGTTGAACAAAGTCCTACATCAGGGAGGACATTTACATTTTTATACAAACGAGAATATTAAAATCAAAACGGTTACCGGCAACTTAAAATATTTTTGTTTTTTATTTTGTGAAATGAGTTTCTTTCGATTTTATCAATCAAATGATTTTGACAATCACCCACCAAGAGCAAAAACAATTTTCTTGTGGTTGTTGGTGTTGCTCTATTACCACCACCTAAAATGAATTCGCCTTGGACACTATGAAAACACTTGACTTTCAAATCGTACCGAAAACGAAGTTGGCATGATAACGCTATACATTATCAGCATTAGCTTTATAAACAAGTTCTAAATAACATAATAATAATAATTTGGCGCTTACACTATATATATATAGCTCAGTGTTTGGCCGAGCTTCTCCTACCATTTGTGTTGTGCGTCTTTATATTATACGACAAATGGAGGGACCTACAGTTTTGTGCCGACTCCGAACGGCAGATGTATTTAATGAGAAGCTTTTTCATGGCAGAAATACCCTCGAAGGTTTGCCATTGCCCACCGAGGGGTGACCACTATTAGAAAAAATATTTTCTATTAATAAGATTTTGCTTGTCCTGACTGAGATTCGAATCTCGAACTCACCGGCATATCGAGTTATAGTACGCACCGCAAACCACTCGACCCTCGGATCATTGTGAAAGATATTTATTGGTTGAGGGGTTTTTACATGAAAAAACATGCAATAGTTTAATGGTAGGAAATGTTTTATAAATATGAATAAGTTTATATGTAAATAATATCATATCGAAATCTGATGTAAACGATTTGTACATACATACATATGTACATATACATACATAAGCAAAAACAATTCCTATGGCATTTTTCTTACGTATTAATCAATAAAATTGTGAATTATTATGTATTCTTTCTGTTAAATTTTAGGGTACCTTTGGGGTTGGCATGCTCTTGCTATAGCCTATTGGGTGAAAGTAAAGCTAATCGTTGTTGGCTTCTTCGTCGGCAGTGCAATATTCGTCGCTCTACGTTACGCCTGGCCACATAAATGTTCTACTGGTATTGCACACGACTCGCCCACTATTGTGTACGATCATCCGCCGTAAGTGGAAACAAAGCCAATTAAAATTTTTCTAATATTGACCCGTTTCTTAGTCCATCGTTTGCTCACGATCATGTACCGTATTCACTTGACCATTCGCCTCATCTCGACCACTCATTTAGCAGCTCAGACTTGGCTGACCCATATTCCGCCTACGCTGGTTCCTATTCTGAAGATATAACAGCTACTGCAGAAGAGTTGCCGTCAACAGCGCCAGGCTTACATAGAGTTGGGCGACGAAGTGTGCGTAAACAAGTGAAGTCCTCACAGCAACGTCAGCAAACCGAACCACCAATGAAAACTGAAGAAAGGTACATTTAATATACATACATAAGTACATACATCTGTTTTAAAATCAAACATCATTAATGTACTATTACCATTTAGAATTGCTGAATTTTTGTTTGAGTTTTTGGGTTTGCACTCAAGAGCGTGTCGTCGACGTTTTATTTGTGAAATGGAATTCCGTTCTCGTTTGAATCCTCTCAGTAGCATGGCGTTTCGAATTGTAGGTCGCGGGTTTTTCGAAAAATACATAAATGCTCGAAATGAACATAGACAAGCACATTCATTTACAGAATGTGCTGAAGTAAACCCTGAGTGCGTTTTTATCGAGGAAAATACGGAGGAATATCCTGCATCTGAAAGTATAAATACTGAGGAGCTGGAGAGTGGCTCTGACGAAGCCGCCAACAAAATCCATGGCATTTCAACGGAAAGACAAAGTATCGATAATGACGTTATCAAGCAATTGGAAAATCAAAATGAATCGAATTTGCAGGCGGAATTTATGCACATGAAAAATAATAATCTAAAATATTGAAGTATTATGCTATAACATAACGCATACCCGCGAAGGAGTAGTAAATTACTCAAATTCTTACAGGGCATTGTTACTACCAAGGCGAATTCATGTAAGATTGTATCGACGATTTCAAATTCAATCATTGTATTTTATGGTACTTGTGCGTACTAATTTTTACACTGCTAGAATCACCTTTTTATTTTATTGTAGTTAAACGGAAGAACTGTTTAATTGTAACAAAATACTTGATTTTGACAACCAACCACCAATCAGCTGATTAATCACTAGCACCGTACTTGAATTCGGATTGGATACTACTACGTTTACATTACAAAACAACTGACAATTATATTTATTTAACGATAGGTATTTCTGAAATTATACATGTACATACATACAAAAAAGGAAAAAAGCTCCCGTAATCATGCCTAAATATTTTGATCTAGTGAGCTGCTGGTAGTCGGTTCTGAATGAATTAAATTTGTAGGTATACAAAATAGAGGTAAATTCAGCACACTTAGATCGAGTTTGTATTATTTAGGTTTATGACGTTATTCATGCAGAGTAAGGTTTACGTGATACATACATACATATGTCAGTACACCATATGATGTTCATTCAATTTAATATTTTTAGTTTTTGAAATTATTGGCTCGTAGTTACATATATAAGCTCTGTTCCAGAAAGCTTAGTTTAAAAACCTGTTAAACTCTCAAATTACAAAGTTAGTTGCTCTCTTGAATGTGAGTAAGTAAAAGTCCCGATTTAGAGAATAAGTCTGTTCGTGTAAAAGTCCAGCAAGAATTATCCAGCAACGAAATTTCTCAAAATTGTTGAGTATTCTCTCTCAAAGAGAGATGCTAGCAAATTTTTACGCGAACGCAAAATTTGCAGAATCTTGCAAGTTTAATGTGCGCATCCAAATATGCAAAAGGAAAATGTTGCATTATTGTTTTCTTGAAACATTCCACTAACGAAACTTAACCAAAATAACTTTTACTTGCTTTTTGCATGTTTAATACCCATATTTTATAATTTTCGCCTTTAAAACTCTTAAACAAAAATTTCGTATTTATCCAAATTGCAATCAGCTGCTTTTGATCAGCTGTTTTCTTGCTTGAAAATTTGTGCTGGGTAAAATTTCTTCAGCAAGAATTTGCAACTTCCCCTCAAAATGAAATGTCATTTTGCGCTCTCAATTTCCCTGTCCTTGCAAATTTCTTAGTCACCGCGAACGCGATTTGACAAAAATCATGATATTTCGTAACAATTCGTAACAATTATCAGCACCGCGAACACTCTTAATGCAGAGGTTGCGCCTTCCAGAAACCGCTATTCGCTCTTAGTAAATTTGACAGAATCATCTGTTTATGCTACGTATTTTATATGTATGTAGGTTTGCGAGCATAAAATATTTTATGCTTATATTCAATACTACTAAGTGATTTTATATAAAATAAAGTTAAAGCGGTGTTAAAATACAGATCGCAAAGTCTACCAACGATCCGTTGCTCTCAAACTTGCTTAAAGTGATGTAAAAGTGAAGCTGCACACATTTTGTTTCAAGTTTTGCTTTTTGCGTCTCTCAATGATGTTTTGCATATTTTTCATAGCTTCCAATTAAAGAAAGTGTACAAATTAAGGTATTTGAATAAAGTGCCGAAACACTTACATAAGTGCAAAAACTTAAAAATTTTCTCTTTCTAGCATAACCTAACCTTACTTTTCTCAAATATTTCAAAGTAAGCGGACTAAATTTTTTAATTACTTTGTTCAGCTTTGTCTATGTTTAAAGAAAATAGAAATGCATTTGAGAACTAACGTTTAAAGTTTGAGAAAATAACTTATTTGAATTGCAACTTAAATTTAACAAAAATGTTTAATACATATATGTATGTACATATGTATGTACATATGTATATCATTACATATTGGCGATCATGCGAAGAACAAACGCGTTTTCACCAAATAACAAACCATTGTGCAGGCTTAAAACTATGCTTGGAGGATGATGACAATTCTACCAAGTTGTACAGTTATCAAATATGGGAAATGTTTTGGCCTTATTATAACAATGTATATATACTATGTATGTATATGTACATGTATAACAATCAGTATACTTATACATATGTAAGTACTCATAAATACAGACTTTATTGTCACACTGTTGTACATAAGCGAAAATAATGGGATTTAAAAGTGGTTTAAGTAACAAGTATATCACAATTACCTTCATACAAAAAAAATATTGTTTCGGAAATATTAAAAACTTTAAAAGCAATTTGTTATGTTAAATATGTTAACTAAATTAGCAAAGATCTTGTGTATTTAAATTAAGTTAAAGTTATTTATTCTTATTAATATTTATTTCATATTTTTAAAACCTTTTTTACTGTTTAATTAAATAACATTATTCATTAAAATATTTATTTGTTGCTGTTGATTCATTTTTCAAGATTACTTTTTTAATGGTTATTTATTAAATGCATCGATCACCTATGCACACACAATTGCACAACAACGGAGAAAAAATCAACTCACACGTAGGATTTGAACATTACACAAAGTATACATATGTATACTATGTATTATATTTAAAATTAAAGTCAACTAAATTCTTTAATATTGCATACTAGATTTAAATTTTTAACTGAATACATTACATACATCGCAACTATTCACCTGATCTTATGCATGGCCCTCTACCCATATGGGAAGTGCTTGTTTCTAATTTTCAATAGATTAAGTGATATGTCACCTATGTCTGCGTCTAGCGAGAGCGATAGCGTTCTTCGTCCAGATCGCAGAGATTTTGGTCTCGAGAGCAGTGAGGATATCTTGTACAAGCTTTGACATTAATACGAGTATGTAGAACTTCTGGACAATTATTCCATTTTTCAAGTTGAGATCCATCAGTATATCATAATAATATCCTAACAGTTTTGGTGAATGGGTTACCAAGATATTTCCAGTTTTTTGAACCATTGCAAGGTACATTTGATCTATGAGGTTACAGCGAATTTAATTAAAACCTTCATTATTTTTGATTTTAAGATCGGAGGTGCTGAGGACTCTCAAGGTCACAGTCGCCTTATTTTCCTACGGCACTGTCGCCTTATTTTCTCACGGCACAGAGTGTACCAGCAATACATGTTTTCATTGCTTTAGTCTATTATGCTATGATTGCACCGGGTAGAGGTCATTATGAGCGAAAGGCCTTATGTTTACCAAAAAGCCGCGTGCAAGTAAATTGAAATTTCTACGCCGTGTTGATAACAGTATCCTAGTGTGTGTTCCAGATGAGATATTTGGCTCACGGCATTATATATATAACTCTTTGCATCCGGTACAATAACAGTTTTCTCTGAGTGATATATGTATGTATATGGCCTGTTGCATAACGTATACAAAATTTAAATGGAGATTACCATATCAATTGCGTAACTTTGCGTTTGAAATCCTTGGTTGTTCAGTTTGAAAAGGAGTTCATCAATGACCAGGGTTCACAGAAGCGGAGACGGTATATCCGCTAGCGGCTGTACTTGACCATTTCGTACCTCCTAGTCCCATTTTCCTTTTTAAGCATGGCTAACATCAATTATACTGTTTTTGATCTTACATCCTTGCTTAACATGGCATCTTTTATTGACGTAAAACGAGTTGTCTTTTAGGAGGAGGGAGCTAAGGCTAATCGGTCGGCGGGATGACGATAGTTGCTGAGCCCTTAGCCCTTTCCATTAGCCTTTCTCCATTCACAGGGAATGTAATCAAGCTAGAGCGAAGTTCTTTAAAGTTTTTCCTATACTGAGGCTATATAATTCATTCATTGATGCTGAAGGCAAGGATATACCCCATCAGGTCTAGGTGATATCAATGGGCTTAATGTGGATACGATCGATTACACTAAAGAGGTAAACTTGATTGCAAGGCTTTGTTCTCTATCAGGTTGATAGTAGCGTGCCAAGCACGATTCTCGCGTAGCCTAACTTTTTTTTAATACCCCTATTATGTATGGAGACTTGCAGGAGACTAGTAGCCGCTAGGCAAATATACTAGAATTTCCATTACGCAAGGCAACCCGCTACTGGGTATCGGCTACTAAAGGTATGTAAATGTTTTCTTTTTAAAACGATCTCTACGTTTTTTCACTATTTCTTCAAAATGTACTTTTCATAAAAGCAAAATCAGCGATGTTGTCTGAGCTTTTCTGTATACTGAGATCAATCGCCATACATAATACGAAGAACAGTTTTAGTAGCCGTGGCTAGAAGACCGGTAACTATACACTAGTATCCAATCATAATAGGGGCATAAGTGCTAATAGTATTTTGCGATCCTTTGCAAGAGCCTTTTGTAGACGTACTGCTACTGGGAGTCTGTAAGACTTTGATCTATTGATCAGTTTTCTAACCTGGCATCTCATTTGCTCAAGTTTCTTGTTTCCCCAAGGATCGTTGGACTTAACTGTGACTAGGGTCCAACAGCTGTAGCAATATATGAGTGAAGCTAATCAGCTTCATGCTCACACTCCTCGGCAGTCATAATCGGTTCAAAGGGCTATTTTGGGACTCTCCTAAAATAAAGCGATTATTTTTCGTCGTCTAGGGAGAGACCAACGTTTAATTATACGATTATTATACATATATGTTTCATTATATTTTTGCCTCTCAGAGTTCAATCTTAAATTCATAAAAGAGGCTCGTGGCCACGCTTTATAAAACTTATATTATTGGTACATATAAACCCAAGGACGTACTCACCCCTTTTGTTGGTTGTGATATTTGTACTTGCAGTAGTATAGGCATTGGCATCATATCAGAGGATTCTAGAGCGAACGCTCTGTTGGCAAGGCTTGACGAAAGAATTTTCTTTCGGTGTTAGGGATTTCTCCTCCTCACCCGGAAAACCCGCTGAGGAAAGTACTGTCCCTTGTACATCTTTTGAGGCAATTCATCTTCTAAGCCTTTGGTAGTGAAACTTCTACCAAAACATCAGAGGCTGCTTTGGAATGGTGAAGATACATCAATTTTGTGGGGTTTTAGGGAGTGATGGCATTATTTACGGCCACCAGCAGACACCATCTTCCCGTAATTCTCGACGTTTCCATGCTTTTTGAGCGCTTGAGCCGATATCGGGTTATCCGCAAAGGTGATTTCAGTTGACTTAAGTAACCGGTTCAGTTTACGCAAGTTCACAATTTTCAGATCATACTATCCTGTTCTCATAAGTAGAAGCTAAACAGAGTTCTGCGGCAAGGTGCTTCCGCATCCTCTACTTCCCTAATTTTGGCTTCCTTTCAGAGAACAAGCTTAAGGACAGTGTCCCGTATCCTCTTCCTAGTTGTAGCGTCAAACAGGCAATCGAAAGCCACTTTGAACGCAAAAAAACCATTTAAGACAAACTATGCAGTACTGTCACGATTCTCCCTCATTATTCTAAAGATATCATTTTGTTTGGCTCCTAGCTCATCAAACGACCAGGTGGTTGCTGGATAGTCTATGGGGAGCATTCCGAGGAGGCAAAGCACCTCGATGCGAGAGACTGGCACGTTTATAGCTATAACAACGCCCGGTTTTTGGACGCTTTTGGGAACCCGCTCCTTTGGAGTGGGGCTACCTGACCGAGATCCCTTCAGAACCTCTTCCTCCTTACAATATTTTCGCTCTCTAGATCCGCCATATTCGGTTTATGAAAGGGGCACCTCGCGTAGGCGTGTCTGGTAGGGTAATCTCTTAAATTTCATCGATTACAAGAGCTGTTCGTAGTAACTACTCAGATCATTTTTACTCGCTGAAACTTCAATACGAGTATAATGAAGTTGTCGTAAATGTGTTACAGTAATAAATATGGACAGAAATAATAAAAATTTATTTGCTTGCTTTGTGACAATTTACGAACTTTCTCGAACGCACAAACCTGAATCAGCATCACTAGCCTTTAATTCATGTCTTTGAAGGAGAACTCAGAAACGATAGTTCCAGGATGTAGGCGATTGTTTGAAACCGTATAGGCTTTTGTGCAGATTGCAAACCTTGCTGGTCCTGTCCTCATACCCTTGTGGCTGTTTTATAAATACGGTCTCTTCGAGCACACCGTATACATCGAACTGGGTCCGGTCAAGTGGTCAAGACACTTGAGGCCCTGCTGCTCCCGCATTTCACTACTTTACTCACTACTTTACAGGACGGAATTTGGCGGTGTCTCCTGCAAAGTCCACGGCGAAGGAGGTCGGGCTCACCCTCGACATACACATCGAGGGGACCCCAATTCCGACGGTTAACCACCTTAAGATCCTGGGGGTCACCCTCGATAGCCTGGTCTCTTTCTCAGCGCATACAACCGCAACCGTCAACAAGGTACAGAGCCGCAACAAAGTCCTCAATTCGCTCGCCGGCAGCACTTGGGGCAAAGACAAAGAAACGTTGTTGGCAACATACAAGACGATTGGCCGGCCGGTTCTAAATTATGCTGCGCCAATATGGTCGCCTGGAACTAGCAGGACTCAGTGGTCAAGACTGGAGAACTGTCAGAACGCCGCAGTGACGGGATGTCTCCTGATGACGCCTGTGGATCACCTCTACCATAAGGCTAACGTGCTTTCAGTGCAGGAGCACAATCTGATGCTCACAAAGCAGTTTCTACTGGGGTGCCACCGTCCGGGGCATCCCAATAGAGACTTGCTCGCGCTGTAGCCGGCACCCAGGCACATCAGGGGACATCTCTCACAACTGACGGACGAGGTCCAGACTTACGTACGCTTACCGCTGGACCCAAGGACGTACCGACAAGCTCTGGACGACATTCACAGGGGGTCGGTATCCAAATATATCGACCCCCGCCCTGTGAATGCAGTCCTGGGAGTCCAACCACCACCCATAGCAGCTGAGGAGCTCCAGCTGCCTCGTGAGACGCGCGTCACTCTGGCTCAACTCCGATCTGGATATTGTAGCAGGTTAAACTCCTGCCTATCCAGGATCAACCCCGACACCCCCAACACTTGCCCGGCATGTGGAGAGTCTCCGCACGACACCAACCACCTATTCACATGCCCGGCCAAACCCACTCAACTAACACCCCACTCCCTGTGGTCCGACTCTGTTGAAACGGCTCGTTTCCTTGACCTCTTGTTAGTTGAGCTTGACGATAATGATTGAGGGAACCCGCCAGCCCAGTGGGGCGTAGCTAGCCGCTACAACAACAACAACTGTGTCCGGTGCTTCCTCTTAATTGCTGCGATACTAGGAGTCGAACAATTAGTTAGTTCCCACGAAAGTCGGGTCTACGATGCCGGAGCGACCCGGATTTATGTCCAGCCAAGGACTTTCACTTCAGCATGTTTTATGCTGCTCTAAAAACAACAACAACTGTGTCCGGTGCTTCCTCTCAATTGCTGCGATGCTAAGAGTGGAACAATTCGTTATAGTATTCTGTTATAAACCTTGGCCTTGAGAACTGTTATTCCCTTATTTTATTTATTTTTTTCTAATTTTGCCTACTATTTGTTGTACTATAAAATATTGAAATATTCTTATGTTTTTAATTTTAAATCTATTTTTAAATAAATCGTATGGATGAGCTGTGTAAGAAAACCAAGAAACATGTAGTTTCATAATAATAAACAAATTCTTAGTTTTCACGTAGTTTATTAAAAACTACCCTTAATACAACCAAAATATTTTATTTTATTTTTATTATAGCTTTTTCAGTTATTTTACTTCATATACATATGTATGTACATATGTACATATATCGAGCCATAACCGACAAATGAAACATTCTAGAGCCGATTCTCTTAAATTTCTCAGCAGAAGCAAAGCGCATTTTAATAAATAAAGCAAAAACAACGTAACTCCTGTATACAAAGCGGCATGCAAATGTTAAGCTTAACTGCGGAGAAAATCATCTAAAAAGCACCTTCTGAATAAAAAAATGGATTTGTTGCTTACGTCCTTTTGGCGGTTATGGCTCGATATATTACTTACATATATGTTGGCAGTAATCCATCTGAGCAGTGTGTAAAAACTTAGCAATCAAGAATAGATAGTTTTAGTACAAATGTATGTACTATGTACGTACTTGCGCATGCGGTGTTACATGTATTAGTATCTGTGAATATTTTTGACAAACACATACAATCAAGTGTGACATACAGGAGCACCTAGAAATAATCTTGAAGAAGATTCTTTTACTCTGGGGAGCTTTTTTAGTGAGTAAAATTTGAATCATCGACTATTCAATTAAGAGAAAAAACATTATTTTTACAATATTTGCAATGTCGTTGATGAATATTTCTAATTTTTGCACATAGTATATAATTTAAAAGTATGTATATGGGTTTTGTCAAATGAACTTCAATTTAAAAAATAAAAAATTAACAAAAAATATGTTGCTACGATAAAGAAAAATTTGAGTTCGACAAATAATTTTTGGCTACGCCACTGGAATTTTTTTTTTAAATCAGGTGACATTTTTACATACGATTACTTAGTTTTTCTATTCATTTTTTATATATCTGTCCTGTAATGTTTGCTGACTGCACTTGTCGATATTGCTAATATACATATGTACATATGTAAGTATTACATATATGCTTTGCTTAAATGTACTCACCACACACCCCTTTGACATTTTAATGTAAAAATATGTATATTAATCAGATCTATATTTTTTTGGTTTTTTTCTTTGTAACGGCATTTATCTGCTCAGCCATTTTTTCTATTTTCTTTTGATTTATAGGTTCGGAGTTGCGAATTTCCTTTCTATTATTATGTCTCTGCTTTTGTGCAATGTCATTTACTTTACTCCATACAAAATTAAAGAAATCCATTGCAATATCTTGCTTAAAGAATGCAATCGATACTAAAGCCACTAATATCAGAGCCGAAATTGAGTTTTGATTTAGATCCGTTTCTGCTGTGCGTACTTCAGGTTTAAAGTCGAGCTCCACAAAAACTGAGCTGGTATCTGCCGCAAACGATTCCGACGGTAGAACATAAGTGTAGGTACTATCGGAAAGTGTCGTTTTCAATTCAACTACATAGTTTTTACTGTCTAGTGGTATGCGGGGAAGAAATACTATAATCCCAGGGTTGTAACCTGATTTTGGATTTAGAGGAGTTTCAACACGTTGTGAATAGATTGGTGAATCAGATGCACCCTTACGGTACATGACAATACGTAAAGTTTTATAGTGATCATTCAACGTAGCCGTAACACGTGCTACCACATCGGTAAATGATATAGGACTTAAGGCGATGAGATTTACACTACGAACATCGCTTTCTTCTATTTGAACAATTCGTGAGTCGGGAATTGAGCGCACAAGGTTTGATCCCGGTGTACGAACATCTTTAGGTCGTACAACATAAGTGCAACCAGGTTGTAAACCTCGCAAACGATATTGACCGCTATTTTCGCTGGTTGCTTCTTCTTGATGGTGCTGACAACTTTCGCCGGCGATGGCTTCAATGGTTATTTGCCCAAAAGGATCGCCATTTAAGGAATTCACGGATCCAAATATAGAGTATGCCACACGTTTTCCGCTATTGATACAATGTGTAAGATGTTTATATTAAATATGAACTTCTTTATGAATTTCCATACTCACATTAATTCCACCTCGATAGTTTCACCATCCTTAATATCTATAATTTTCGAAGTGGGTTCAAATTTATACTCTTTCATCATTGGTCGCAAAAAATATTGTGAAGGTGCAAGTGAATGAAAATTTAAAAGTTCTTCGCTGGTGATCAAATTCTTACGATAGCTTTCTGCTCCGCTTAGAGAGAGTAAAACCCCTCTCAACGTTTTACCATCCTCATCTTTGACTTTCACAATTATTTCACATAATTTATGGGCAATGAAAGACGACGTGTGTCGGTTGTATTCTGAGAAAACATATGATTCCTTTTCTGCTTTCAATTCATAAACTAGTTTCTCATCGATGGGACCAAATTTAAATTCGCCATTAGCATTAGTATAAGTAGTTTGTTCATTAAGCTGCGGATTGTTAGGGTATGTAAGAGTAATCTTAGAATCCTTTATGGCCGGCACAACTTTTCCTTTTAAAATTAATCCTCGTGTAGCTATGAAATTGAATGCAATATCCACACAATCATTGCCACCTTTTAACTCTTTCGCTTCAGGTGAGAAAAGTAAAATTTCACTTTGAGGTATAATACGCATTATTTCCTCCGGTTGCAAATGGGTATCAAAGCGAAATGCATATTTTTCATCTATTTTATGTGCTTCAGATGTTGGAATTATTACACGCTTACCGAAAGACTTTGATTCAACTTCTAAACGCAGGGATTCTGTTGACGGTAGAGTCGATAGTACCCGCACACCTATTTTGTGAGCAATCGCATTGATAATGACGGGATTTCTATCAGTCGTGCTAAATGTTTTTGGCAGGCTCTCGTCATAAATGTGACAACCTTCCAAGTTTATTTTATATGTTCCAAAGGCGGGCACACAAAAAGTATTTACGCCTGAAAGTAATTTAAGAGTTTCCGCTGATTGTAGATGTTTTTGAACATCGGATACAAAGATGTATTTCATCTGTGGAAAATACAAGTAGTTTTATATGGTATATGTATATATTTTTCAAGTTGCATCACTTACAATTGCACGATGACTTGAAATAATAGAAATTTCATAACCTCTTTGGACGAACGGTGCTGCAACTTCACTAGCGTTTAAAATGTTAATGAAAATCGTAGTAGAATCGAAACACATGTTTAATTGCGGTATCGTTATCTCGTAAGGACCCGGAAGTAGATCTTCGAATGAGTATTTACCATCTTGCAGAGAAATACATATATTTTTTAATATTTATATTCATTACCAAATACCAAATCCGCTTACCATCTGCTTTGACACTTTGTATCTGACCTGTTGGTTGTCCTACGGCGTCTAAGGAACGAAGAGTAACCAAAACCTTTTTGCAATCCTCCGGGGAATCTGGAAGGCATTTAACTTCTCCTGTCAATGTTGCGCGTAATTGTGAGAATGTGATATCTCTTAATGGATGTGTTTGCACCTCAATTTGTTGCTGCACAGGATAGAATTGTATACCGCTAGCTTTATCTGTTTCACTTGTTAGCACTTCGATATTAAATTTTCCACTCGGTAAAAATGTGCACCATTCACCATTTTCAGGTATACTTGATACTGTGGTGTGAAAAGTCGATGCATGTTTCGTAATCCCCACAACGTACGATTTTTCGGACACAACTTTTCCACAAACTTCATATGCAGCGGGTACTATATCCTCTATGCTCGCTGTAGTAATATGTAAATTAATTTCCTTATCATTAAATTTTAGTTTTGCGTAGTGGGTTTTAATTTTATAAATTCCCGCTTTGATATTTTCCAGAAAGTAAATGCCATCAGCATTCGTTTTAGCTACATATTCATCATTTAATTTAATTGTAGCACCTTCAACAGGAACACCATCAGGTGAATTTAGTACTTTGCCAGTTATACTAAAGCCAGTTATCTACGGAAATACGAAATTGTCAACATTTTGTACACTAATTTAAAATTTAAATTTACTTTAAATTCGTCATTTAGTACGACAGTATCCTTTTTAACGACCAACTCTAAATATTCCGGGGTAATGTGCAATTTATATCTAACGTTTTCAACAGTTGGCCGAATCAAATATTTTCCCGGAGGTACACCTTTAAAATTGAAATCTCCGTCTTTATCTACTAGAGTGCGGCAAGCCGAAACTTTTTCATAATCTTCAACATTTATAGACAGGACGGCTGAAGCATCGTTGTGGCATAAGAGTGGTAGGTGTTGCTTTGGATTTACATGTATACATAGATAAATAAATAATTGTATCTCATATAAAAACATTTTACTATAAAACATACTCCTCTCTGTTTGAAAATTGCTATTCCAACGCCTGATGTTAACTGGCCATTCGAGTCGAAATGTCCTACTACATCAAAACCTCCAACGACCAAAGAATTTTCTGGCAACTCAGTATTTCCGCTTTCCACCAAAACAGTAAGCTCCGATTTCGAAAAATGCCATTTTGGGTGGGATGCACGTAAGTTGTATTTTCCCGGTATTATAGGAGTAAAAGAAAATACGCCATATATATCGGTAGTAGTATGACGTTCTTCACTTCCATCTTCCGAATTAAGCACCACGTTTACACCACGTGCGCCACTAAGACCGTGTCCAGCTAATTCTACTTTGCCAGTAATACCAAAACCTTTGAACGAGAAGTTTACATCTCTACCTTGACTACACAAGTCCGTTTTCCCATCGAAATTCAATTCAACTTGTTCAGGTTCGAAGCTCCAGCCGGGAGGTGGAGAGACCTTAAGGGAATATTCTCCTTTATCATATATTGGTAGAAAATAGTATCCATTCGAAGGAGAACAGTCAGTTTTATCTTTTAATGAGCCCTGCTTAGTTAACCTAATAAAAAAATAAATTGGTACCGATGCATTATAGGTTAGATAAATTATCGGAATAGGCAATCATATGAACATTTACTTACAACTTAACTTCCACTTTAGAGAAGTCAATTTCGGCATGACTTTTTATAAATCCCCCGCAACCCAGGACTTCGT
Source organism: Philophylla caesio (assembly GCA_963971545.1). Taxonomy (NCBI): domain Eukaryota; kingdom Metazoa; phylum Arthropoda; class Insecta; order Diptera; family Tephritidae; genus Philophylla; species Philophylla caesio. Next base: position 91,992,685 of record OZ020606.1, on the reverse strand, counting down.
TCGCCGAAGTAGAAAGAGCAAAGCATATTAATTTAATATATAAAATAGAAAAAACTACTCGAAAAACCGCCATCGCCTCGTCAAAGACAAGAAAATAAATTAATTGGATCCGCCGACAATCTTTGCCATCGACAGCGAAGGGATCAGAGTTAGTAAACAATCGTTTAAATATCGATAGGATCGATAACTTTTTTTTTATTTCATCGTTGACGGATATCAAAGCGAATTCAATAAGTGTTGAACCCACGGTTGCCGCTTTCGTAATTAATTACCAAAATTGGTAACGTTTTTATTTTGTTTTTATTTTACCAGGTCACAATTTTGAGATTAGACGCTTTATTTTGAACTAATCAAATCCAACTGGTCTAAAATTGTGACTTTTGTCTCTATTAGAAACTGATACATAACCCCACAAGAAATTGCTGACAGAATTACCAATAAATAAAAAAAATAGCATCTCTAAATGCTAATCATAAAGAAAAGAGGATTTCTTAATCTTATATAAAACATGAAAGAGCTCTGCGGAAAAATACTGATGGAGTTCTGCGCAAAAAATAGTTCATCAAAAATATATTTAATTTTTTTATCATGATTTAAGTTATTAGCTTGTAGTAAATCAATAAAATTTAATTGAAAAAATAATAAAACTTTTTTATTTAATCAAACAAAGAAAGGAAATATCATTTGATGTAGGAATAAAGGAATCTTTTCAGTACTGATGCTTTTATAGGAAGCATTGACCCAGTAAAAAGAACGAGAGTGAGCAGTAGAGATATATGTATTTCTATTCAGTAATATTAATGTGTTAGAGTGAAATACAATATCACACGTATACTTTTGTAGACATCAGCTTTTACATAGAGGCCATAAGAAACTGATAGCAACTTTGATCTAAGTCCTGACTAAATTTTTTCAGCCACTGACCATCAGTTGTACGGTAAAAGTTTTTTCCAAAAAACAGCGATTTGCCGACAAAAACCTAACGTTTGATAATGCAGACCACAAGCACATAAGAATATACTTCCAAAATGTCTCAGGCCTAAGGACAAAATCTAAAGCAATACGTCTTATGAGCTCGCAACTGGATTACGATATCTTTGTTGTCATAGAAACTTGGCTGAATGACAACTTCTATAGTCTTGAATTCTTTGACCCAAATCTTTTTGAAGTATTCCGTAAAGACCGAGATGCTGCCAAAACTGGATGTGTTAGAGGTGGTGGTGTCCTAATTGCGATCCAGCGAAAATATAAGGCATCATTCTACGAACTGATGCTTGACCAACTTTGTGTGTGTGTTCAAAGCTCTCGAGAATTGCTCTACATCTGCGCTTCATATATTCCGCCGAATAGCTCATATGAGCTATATAAAGCACATGTAGATAATGTTTTATATCTAAGTAAACCAGATAATCACCTTCTTGTTTTAGGTGACTATAATTTAAATAATGTATTATGGTCTAATATTACAAATACCTCTAATCTTGTGCCTAGTAACGTAAACAAGAGTAGTGAGATGTATTTAATTGATAATTTCTTAAGCATTGGTATAAGTCAAATTAATCACTTTCCAAATAAGGTCCAGAGGTTTTTGGACTTAAACTTTCTTAGCAATAATATTAACTATTAATTATCAGAGTGTATATTTCCTTTAAAGGAACCTGATATGCATCACGTTCCCTTAGTTTTGAATATAAATTTTTATACGTGAAAATACAACAACTTGTTACAACTTTAAATTAAGCAACTTTTCCAGTCTAAAGAGGCAATTTTTAAGCTTAGACTGGGATAGTTTGTTTTCTAAACGTAGCGTGTCTTCATGCTTTCATATCTTTAAATCTAAAGTTTCTAAATTGTGCCATAATAATATACCAACTAATCGCATGAAAGTATACAAACTGCCTTGGCATACTATAAAATTACGAAAACTTAAAAATCTAAGAAATAAATTTTATCGGAAATTCAAAAAGTCGAATAATTATTCTTTTTTTCTTCAATATAAAAACTATGCCAAGAACTATAATTGCCTTGATAAATTTTTATACAGAAATTACGTTCTTAATTATGAAGCCAACATAAAATCGAATCCCAAAGATTTCTGGAGATTTATTAATTCAAAGAAAGCATGCTCTAGTGTTCCTTCGCACTTATTTTTGAATGAGAAGTTGGCAACTTTACCAACTGAGGCCGCAAATCTCTTTGCTGATTTCTTCCATTCCAATTTTACTTCAGGTATTGACCCTAGCGAGAACTTTTCTAGCACCTTAGAATCGTCTTTAAACTTCGGATCCCTACCCTTGACTGCACTAGATATTATTAACGGCATTGCACGGCTTAAACCTTCAAATCAAACCGATGTTGACGGGCTTTCCTCAATCTTGATAAAAAGCTGCGATTATCCCGCCAGTGTGTCGTTAACGTGGACAATACGTTGTCGCATCCCTTTTTTGCTTCCTCCGGGGTGCCCCAAGGAAATGTATTGGGACCTCTATTTTTTATTTTATTCATTAATGATATAAGTAGTTGCTTCTCCTTCGCAAAATGTCTCCTATATGCTGACGACTTAAAAATCTTCTCTACAATAAAAAAACCGGAGGATTCACAGATGCTTCAAGCGGAGCTTAATAATCTTCACACCTGGTGTGAGACAAATCGCTTATCACTGAATATCGAAAAGTGCTATCACGTTACTTTTAGTAAGCGTAATACTCTTTTACAAACGTCGTATAGTATTTCAAACATCTATCTTAAATCAGTCCATGAGATTAATGACTTAGGAGTAATTTTTGATAGCAAATTTACTTTCGTCAATCACATTAATTTTATAGTTTCAAAGTCGTACGCAATGCTGGCTTTCGTGCGACGGAATAGTTCAGAACTCTCAGAGCCTTTCACTTTAAAGTTACTTTTTACAGCCCTTGTCAGATCTATACTTGAGTACGCCTCTTTTGTTTGGAGGCCCTATCATGCTTGCTACATTAATCGCATAGAAAAAATTCAAAAGGTGTTTATTCGATATGCCTTACGAAGAATACATTTTAGCGACCCGATTCCCCCATATCACGCTAGATGTATGCTAATAAATCTAAATTCGGTAAAGAGTAGAATAGTGATACTCTCATTATCTTTCGTGTTCGATATCATTAATGCGGGTGTAGATTGTGCTTCCATTCGCTTTAATACACCATTACGAAATTTACGTCACTTTGAAACATTTTCTGTTGGTTCCATAAAAACTGTATATGCATTTAATGCTCCCATCACTAGAGCTTTAATTGATCTTAATCGCATAGCAAGCAGTAGAGATATAGATTTCTCAGTCTGCAAAAACGACTTTTTGAATACGCTATATTCTATTTTTGAATAATTTTCTACCACTCGTTGTTAGTCTGTAAGAATAAATTATGTATTCATAGACTAAATATTTTACAAATAAATAAATAAATAAATTGACCGGCACTGTTCTTGCAGGGTAGTTACTGAGTTACTGAATTCAGGCATATGAGCTAGAGATTATTGCGTTTCCTTGCTTTTACGTTTTTATTTTTTACGTTTGTCTTAATTTTTTGTGACCTACTTTTCACAAGTTTGAGACTTTATTTCAGGACATGAGGTTTTATTTTGAGACTAATGAATGCCAACTGGTCAAAAATTTTAACTTTTGTCTCTATTAGAGACTGATGAGACTGCTTACTGAATTTGGCAACAAATAAACGTGAAGCAATTCACTACTATTGCAATAAAAAATATAGCTATTTTTAGATTTTCATGTAAATTGAGTATGTTGTAGAAAAACTCAAAGGATATGACAGAACGACAGAAAATTAAAAAAAAAAATTTTTTTCACAAGTTATGCAACTTTAAAAATGTAAGGTGTCTCGACGTTAGCCATTGTTTCTCACCTTATAGCTCACAAAATATTATCAAAAAAAATGTTAAGTACTTTTTTATAGACAAAGAGTCAGAGATTAAAAATAAAATTAATTTGCTAAAAAATTATGTTTGCGCGATTTAAAATTTATTTAAAAGACATATGTAATAGAACGTATGTATGTATATCGAAGAATTAACTGACCAATTTTTTAAGGCTGTCTCCTTATAGGGCCTGATATGTTAATATTTTCGTGAACCAATTTCTAATAAAATCGAGTGTTTCGCTGAGCACATGCATGTATGTACATACATACATATGTACATATAAAGCCCGCTCACTCTTAGCTTGGTACAACTTATGGCTTAATACATGCATGTGCTCAGCGAAACACTTGATTTTATTAGACATTGCTTCACGAAAAAACTAATATCACCATTTAAAAATTGGTCAGTTCATTCTTTGATATACGTTCTATTTTTTTTAAGAAAAGCATAAATAAAATTATAAATTTCTGACTTTTTGTCTATAAAATGTACTTAATAATTTTTTTGAAAAGACTTATATTTTGCGAGATATGAAGTTATAAACAATGGCTTACCTTAAGACACCTTACATTTTTAAAGTTGCATAACTTTTGAAAGAAAACTTTTTTTGCTTTACATTGCGATTACAGACATTTGAAATAGTGTCGAATGCCTTATATATGTTATGTGTACATTTTGGACAAAGGAAGGTTTTTGCTAATAAAATTATGCACATACCAAGGCACATTAAACAGGTCGCAGCATTAAAGAAAATGCAACCCTGGTGTATATTTTGTGATTTGTTGTCGTTCATCCTCCCGTCAAAATAGATATATCAAACATGGCGAGTTTGATAATTCTAATTGTAAACAAAATGTACGCTTTTCAACATTTTCCTTGAAAAATAAATTTATTTCAATGCAAACAGTACAAGACTCATCCTACTAAAACGGATCCTTAGGAAGCATTGCTCCTGGTCACAAAATTATGGAAAATGGTCGGAACTCACTTAACTGTTTGCAGAAAGCGGTGCCCAAGCTCAGTTCCAATTGGATATTAAAACAAGATCCGACCTTTCCCAGTCTTTTATAAAACAATGTCCCTTTTCTGGGTATGTGTATACATATATATGTACATACGTATGTAGGTTTCCCAAATCACGTCAACGCAAAATTTGTTTAAATTAGAAATTAGGAATATAGTATAAAATGTAAAAAAGATTGTTTTGTAAACAAAGTTTTTTTGTTTGTTTTAAAAATAAAAATGGTACATACATAAATATTTATCAATGCTTTTATATTATATATATAATATATATGTATATATAATCTACCTATTTCATTAACTCATGTAAATGGAGGATTCTGGTAACACATTACCGTTCAAATTTTTTCAAGCATTTCAATCAACATTTTTTAAAAAAATTACTGAGTCCGACCGAGTCTTTCTGTGGTCGATTGTTGTGATTTTCGTACTAGACAAATACAATTCTTTTTTTCCAATATTTTAAGCAACATATGTAGGAAATTTATCGAAATCAGCTGCGAAGCCAAAAGGAAAGCGTAAACCAAAACAAAAGGATGGTGGCGGAGACCAAGTTGTCGGCAGAAATACTTCTCCACCTCTATGAAAAACAATTACAGCTTTTAAAGTAACTGCATTTTTTATGTAACCTTTTAATATTTTTATTCCTTTTTGATTTCGATCAATCTTTCTGAGAGATGAATTGCCAACTCACTGATGAATTTTCTTTTAAGAATAATTTTCGGACGAGTCGAAACTTTTTAAATTGGATAAATTATAATGATATATTTATCTATGTATATATATAAATATGGTGTGAAAAATGTTTAGTAATTCATCAATTGAAAACGGTTGGGCCGATTTGGCTCAAATGGTGGTTCTTAATTACAAGGACTAGAAAATTTTTGGAAACCCCTCCGGAAAAGTTTAGAAATTGAAAAAATTTAACATTTATTTTTTGTATGGAATTTTGTGAGCAAATGTTTCGGAATTTCTTTCGAACGGAAAAAAGGAAATTCTTTGTTAAAAACTCAGAACATTTCGGAAGAAAAATTTGATGATTTTGGACGATGTAATGGTGGAAAATTTGTTGTGAAGCTTGGAAAATTTCGTGTTAAAGCTGCTATACGCAACTGATCATGGTTACAGTTAGTTATTTACCTTAAATTCTCTGTAAAAAGGTTGATTTATTAACGCATTTTTAAACATAATATAATAACTTGCTCAAGGCTTCTTACGTTGTAAGTTTTAAGGGACTACTATTTCTACCTTGCACAAGTTCTGCCTGCAATTATGCATGCCAGATTATCCAAGAATTTATTTCTTTTTTTTGACAAATCTTTTGCAATATGCATATGTGCATACATAAATATACATATATATATGTACATGATGTATACTTTATAAGTATACTTTTAGCTATCCAGTATTAAGTGCCTACATACATACATTTTTTTTTCAAGTATTGGGCACCGACATTCAGCACATCACTTTTCACCCCTGGGGTTTCAGTATTTGCAGAAATATGCCTCATCTTTTTACAGTTACAAGTATTACCATTGGCTTTGGAGGATGCGACATAATACAGAGCAGATAAAAGTGTTACAGATCAGGTAGATACAGAGGGCGAACACATCCTTGTATAGTAATCGACGACGATACCTTTCCACCTCAAAAACACATTATCAAGTTATACTCATGCAACATAAATATCAGAAAAGAAGAACACGCCTTTGTAATTTTGACCTACAAATTCAGAACCCTGCAACATTAAATGCATATTTAAATATAGAGCTCAGTACGAAAACATGTTTGCATAATTTGTTGAGCTATAAAAATTGAGATTTAAATGGCCACCATTTCCTTTTGTCGCATCCGCTATATCAGCTGTTAAGAAACGCAAATATTTAAAAGTGCTGGTTAGTCCATAAGGCAAGAAGATAACTTCAAGCTATATATACTTACTACACGCTTTCCCAAAGTTTTCGTTGCTGCCAATTCTTATGCTTGTTCGAGCAAATGTATTTAATTATATAAATGATTACCTACGGTAAAGATGTTTGATTTTGAATTTTTAGTCGTGCAGTATTGGCTTCAGAATTCTAATTTATCGAAACACCCAAATTCCGGTTCATACACATGTATGTAAGATGGAATCTAAGGGATTACGTTCAGTTAATTCACTTTTAATTCACGATATTAGTTGTATTTTATGCCTCTATTAAATACGTACGTATGTAGACTGGTGCATATATACATAGTTGCCGGTCTACTAGCCACGGCTACTTAAACTGTCCTTCGTATTATGTACAGCGATTGATCTCAGTAGACAGAGGATGTCTGCGCTTCCCTGATTTAACTTTTTTAATAAATACATTTTGGTGTATTAGGGCACTTTGTTCAAATGTGAATGAGAATTAACGTTAAAAATATAAAGATCGTTTTAAAATGGTAGTAAGGGGTTGCCATCCACTAACCGGAGTTGGTTTGAGACTAGCGAATATGATGAACGAGCAGACATTGCGCAAGGTTTTCCAAAAACCCCGTGCAAGTACATTCAACTATAATATAACATACATACATACATAAAACTTCAACAGCAACCAGCTGGAAAAAAAGAAAATTGACAAACAAGTTTGCTAATTTGTTGAATTAATATAAAAAGTATAACGATATTTTGTTTCTATTGTTCTTTTATTTTAAAGGTTTGGCTGGACCATAAAAGCTATGCACAACGGAAGCCATATCTAAACAAAATTGAACCCAGAGAAACGAGAAAAGAAAGCAACCACAAACACATATTCAATAATTTAGAGGAAACAATAAATAGGATTTGCCGGTTAGAAACGTCTATTTCGGGCTTCTCTTGCTTCGCTTGCTCTTTTAATAAACAGCTTTCTCGATGGAACTCATTTAATTATTTTTTTGTATTTAAATAACTATTGTAAACTTTGCCTGCGAAAATATATGCATTTTCTGTCAACTGCTGTCAAATAAGTCAACAAAAAAACACTGTCGCCATTAGCTCTGCCGCCGCTTACGTCGTCACTGTAACGTTCGTCACACCGAAGCACGCAACCGCCACTTACGCTGCGACGTCGCATTATAATGCAGCTTCTACTGCCGCTGATGCACCTAGCGCAACACCATTTGTTACTTCGAGTATTGCGCCCGGGGCAAACGTCTCGCCATACGTCGAAGCGATTAAAGGAGCAACAACCAATGACGCCGCCTCATGCGCTGCCGCCGGAATAAGTACAACAAGGATATAAATTTGCCGCCGCCAATCCAGGCACATGCTATGCCGCATTCCTTGGTCGGCCATTATCAGCGAACAGCGAACAGTAATATAGCGCCGACACCGTATATGAACCACTGCATGAGCACGCCAGCTGAAATAATACTGCAAAGAAAAGTCCAAGATTTGCCGGAGTTCAAACGACAAGCTGAGGATTGGCCACTATTCATTAGTGCGTACGTACCGTCTACATCTGCGTATGGGTATACCCACCTGAAAAACAATCAACGACTCCAAAAATTTTTGAAGGGTGAAGCTAGGGAGACAGTGAAGTAACTGCACGTTGAGGCTGCCATCGAACAACTGCGTTTTCCGTTTGGACGCCCAGAGCAGCTCATTGAAAGCCAGCTATCTATCGTGATAAACATAACACCCGTATCGGAAGGTGGAATCGCAAAGCAGCTTCACTTTGCCACCAAGGTCAAAAACTTGTCAGCCTTTTTGCAGTCTGCCGGTGATCATCAACATCTAGCCAACCCAACATTGATATCCGAGCTTATCAATAAGCTGCCAATGTTAAAGCGGATTTAATGGGCGCGCTACTCCTCAATGGAAACTCGTCAAGAATAATCGTCTGTGTTTTTCATGCTTAAGCAAGGGTCACTCGTCTGGCGAGCGTCGTCCCCCGAAAGGTCTGCTCATCCAACGGCCGCTAGAAAACGTATCACAAACTCCTCCACGATGGCATTCCTACGCACCGTCCAATGGAGAAGGAACCAGCTAAAGCGTATGAGCGTCGTTTTGCAAAATCAGATCCAGTCTTGAGATGTCCGTAACGTTGCACAATGGTACAATAAACGTCGATACCTACGCCTTATTCGGTAAAGGTTCTTCAAAACTCCATAGTTGCGGAGTTGGGTCTAAAAGGCGATGATAGAAACCTGAACGTTCAGTGGTTTGGTGGCCATAAGTCAGAACATCCTGCTACGGTGGTGAGCCTAATGATCAGTGGGTTTGGTATGAAAAGAAGCCCGTGCTGAATAACGTTTTCGGTGTACGATTATGTTATCTAAACTTGCCATGCCAGAGTCTGCTGAGACTGATGTTCGTCAAAGCACTGGTAACCAACGACGTCTGCCTTTGCTACCGTATAATGGAGTTAAGCAGAAACTGCTCATAGGACTCGTCCACTGACGCTTAAGCATTCCAAGCAAAACCATGAGAATCAACGTCAACGGACCGTATGCCGCACACACTGAGTAGAGTTGAACAGTATTTGGGCCTTCAACAGTAGCGTCGCCGGAACCCACCACAAATCTGTTCGTAGAACACATGCTAGAACAAACGCTGCATGCCATGATTGCCGATAACTTTGATACGGAAAGCTTCGGAGTTAGGCCCATTGAAGGCATTGGTAAGAAACGAGCACGTTCACTGCTTGCTTCAACCACGTGTCGTAAAGAAGGATATTATAAAACCGGCTTTCTTTGGAGGCAGAACGTAGTTGAATTGCCTGAAAGCTACACAGCGGCATACAGACGTTAAGTCGGAATCGAAAGACGTATGCAAAAGGATCCCGAATTTGCGTAAGCGTATCGAAATGTCATGCGAACCTACGTAGACATAGGGTACGCCTGTAAACTACTACCCGACGAAGCAGTAGCTATCCAACGTACGCCAATTATGGGTCCATTACCCGTTGACCGACTGACACCATACGTAAGACCCGACTACTTCGGCCCGATTAACGTTACGATCGGCCGTTCGCAAGAGAAACCATGGGTAGCGTTGTTCACTTGCTTGACGATAAGAGCTATTAATCTAGAGCTCGCCCAGGATTTGAGTACTGACGCCTGTATCGGGACGATCCGCAACTTTATTACCCGGCGAGGGGTCCCTCTAAGAATAATGTCGGACAACGGTAAGAACTTTGTTGGCGCTAACCTGGAAGCAAAGCGGTTCAGCGAGGTGTTCGATTGCGAACGTTTGCACGGTGAGATGGCAAACAAAGGCGTGGAGTGGTGGTTCAACTGCCCAATAAACCCATCTGATGGAGGAGTGTGGGAAAGGATGGTGCAGTGCGTGAAACGTGTGTTACGTCAAACATTAAAAAAAGTATCACCGAAGGAGCACACGTTGATATGTTACCTGATTAAGGCGGAAAACGTGGAAAACTCGCGGCCTCTTACGCACTTTCCTATAACTCCAGATCAAGAAGAGCCTCTCACACCGAACCACTTCCATCTTGGATCTGCGAACACCGCACACACTCCAAATATTCCCATCGAGCTGGAAAGAACATGGGCAATCCGGAAGCAGTGGTGAATCGCTCGGCAGCTGCGAGACCACTTCTGGAAGAGATGGATCGCCGAATATTTTCCTACTCTAACACGTCGGGTGAAATGGTGTGAAACCACCGCACCCATGAAGCAGGGCGATATAGTCTTCATATGCGATAGCGGGCTGCCAGGAAGCCAATGGTGCCGGAGTGTTGTGGAGAAGACTAATCCATGATGATGGAGTCATGAGGCAGGTGGAAGTGGGCACATCCAAAGGGATTTTTCGTCGAGCTGCATCGAAGCTAGTTGTACTGAACGTGGAGACTAGTTAATCTGGTTGATTCACGGGGGTGAGGGTGTAGCAGCACAGCTGCAGGCAATACATATGTATCTTATATATTTCAGAAATAAACGCATCTACTACTTAAATTTCAAGTATCGTTCGAATATTCAGCGTTTATAAGAGACAAAAGTCACAATTTTAGACCAGTTGGCATTCATTAGTCTCGAAATAAAGTCTCTAAATTGTGACCTCTTGATGAACAGGTCACAAAAAAATATAAAATAAAAACAATAGATAAAAATGTTAAAGGGAGGAAAAGTAATAATCTCTAGCTCATTTGGAGACTAGAGATTATACCAAGTTACTGAGTTCGGGCATTGGACCAACAGTTTTCAATCCTAATTGAAATGTCTGCATTTGTTCACCTTAGAATTTTTTTACTACTGCTATCCTGCAAGTGTGCTTAAGTCCGCTTTCACGTTTCTTCACTCAAAATCTAGTAGGCATTTTTTTCTTCCGTCAAAATATAAATTTTTCAGTTCTGCGTTTTAATGTTTCTCTCTCTTTTTCGCTTACCTTTGTTACTTTTTGCTTTCTCGCAGTTTCTAAGCTGTTCCTTTTCTTGCATTTCTGCACCATGAGCAGGCTGGTTCCACATTTTTTTGTGCCATCCCGATCCTTTGACGGATCCCTCTAACAAAAAACTGGCCTCTAGCTCAATCAACAATTGTTGATTTGTATTTAATGTTACATTTTGTGGTATGGTCACGAAAACCAACTGATGAGTGGAATAAGTATGTAAATTAGTTAGTCAAATCGTATAAATATGTACATATGTACATATGTATATGTATTAAATTCGTAGTTTTGACTTCTTTCGAAACTACACCTGTTCCAACAGTATTTCAGAAAAACACAAATGTATTTCAGAAAATATCAATTGTATTTCAGAAAAACTCAAATGTATTCAGAATAACGCAAATGTACTTATTTCAGAAAAACACAAATGTACATATGTATATATGCAATTGATCTTTTCTGAAATACATTTGTGTTTTTCTGAAATACTGTTGGAAAAGGTGTACAAATAATATTAATTGTTTTTTAAGCTTGCTTTTACATATGTTCATACATATGTATTTTTATAAGTACATACATATGTATGTATACATATACAATATATATTATAACTATATGTATTTATACCTATTTATATGATTTAACTAATATAGTTTTTTCGCTCATCAGTTGGGATTTTGTGGCCGAAAAATATATTAAAGAGAGAGAAATATTTATTCTAAGTGTCCGGTTTACAGAATATACAATGTAAATAATTTTGGGCCCGGATTTCCTGGTTGTGCGGATTACCGAGCCGCCACTGTATAATTTTCTATTGGCACGCCACAAGCTCAGATAATCTTTTGTTTTACAAAGTGGATATGCAAACCTACAAAATCGACATATAAATATGATAACTGCCCTTTTGTCCACTTATTTATGGCGTCAACGTCATTTTGTATGACAACTGATTGCTACTATTATGTATGACTGTGTTTTGCTTTGGTATTGTAGTCAGCAAATAGCGCGCTCCTTTTTACGACAGATCGCTACACACTTGTATGTGGTACACTTTTATGTGTGTATTTGTACATACATATGTATGTATGTATGCATTTAAAAAAATGTGTGCTCCCTGACCAGTGAATAAAAATTCTTAGAATGATCGCTCAGTTTTAAATAAAATATTGACATATACGGACGCCGATTTATTAAGTTCTCGCCGTTGAAAATACATACGAGTAGATAACATAAATATGTACATATATACAATATTGTGACACAATATAGCATCAGTAACGAGGAAGTTAACGAGAGCAGTTTATTTGTCCATACTGTAATTAAGTTCTTCCGATAGTGACAGTGAATTTGGTGGCGAGAGTGCAAATTTATAGTTGGAGAAAACCGGAATAAGCTCTCATTGCAAAATATTTTTGTAACTTTAAATGCAACATTTTTAAGTAGCAAATAATTACATATTGGTTTCAAGACAACAACAGAGAGAACGTGAAATGAGTTAAAGTTGATCATGAGTTAATTAATGTTTTTAGCAAACTTTAAATAAATCATCTTGGGCTGTGCTTGTTTCAGTTACTCATGCATACCTAGTTACATACATAACATATGTATACCCATGCTACATACATGCATGGGAACATACATACATAGATACTCGTACGATGCATTTTGCAGATAGTGAAGATGTGAACCGAAATTAAATATGTTTTGATAAGAGATAACGCAAACTTTTTTCTAGTATTTACCTAACGATTGTTAAAAACCATTAAAGATATTCTAAAATCAAAGTAAGTTTGTAGAAGAAACTTAAATTTTGAATGTACATACATATGTTTATACATACAAATGTACTTACATACTTATGTATATGCGTCTGAGCAAGCATATGGTATATGTATATACATAACCTGCAAAAAATTGGGCGACTAATCTCTAAAGAGGGTATTCCGGGATTCGTCTCTATCAGGGCATTAATTAGTCACAACAAGTCTCAAACGGGTTTAATTGTAGATTAGTCCTGTATTGATCTCTTTCAAGCATAATAAACGATGCATTTATGTATATAGTATGGACGCACTAAGGAAATGAAATTTTATGCCCGTCGTTGGCATGTAAGCAGAGCGTTTGTTTACCAAACTTTAATTTTTTTTTTCATAAACATACCTACGTTTCCGGGTATAATAGGGGACAATAAGTCTCTTCATACGACAGACTTGAACAAAAGGCAACAGTTCGTTCCCTATAAAGTAATCAGAAGCTGTATTAGTCGCATGTTCTCTTGCGACTATTCCCAGACTCATCCTAGACTAATCGCATTTTTTCCAGAGTTCTTCTACATACACATAAATACATACAGCCATATGCATATTTATGCATAAATATATTGATGCGAATGTACGTGCTTGTATGTGCATATTTCACACGTAACTACACAGATCATCTCTTAACTTACTCACACTTTCAAATTAATTCACATCTCATTTGATTTGAGTTGGTAAAAATATGACAACAGAGACATTCAAGCCATTGATACTCGCACCACGTTGCGCTGATAACTCGACATGCCAACACAGGCCCAACATCAATTCGGTCGTGTTAATTGTATCAGCTGTGTTCTTAATTTGGATTTTGTTAGGATTTACGGTGAGTGTTTTGTGTATCGAATTTATAAGAGATTAATATATTTTGAATTATTTACATCCGCTTTCTTAAATACCGATTAAATACTAATCGGGCTATAAGAGCCGGTTAAGGCCATACGTCAATTAAGTAAGCGTTAAATATTAAACTGAACGTATGCCTTTTGTATCGCAATGCGATATGAACCAAGTGATGAGTAAAATAAAAACTATTTGCTGAAATCAATCCTTCCGCGATTAACAAGCCGTTTACTTAATACTTAAAATCTTTCAATTAACAGATATATTCGGGTTATTAAGATCCTTATATATTGAAAATATCATATTTAGTGGAAAAAAAGCACGATATGCTAAGTAATAATACAAATCGGAATATAATATATACATATTTATTCTGAAAAATTAGCAGAATATACTCGTATATACGCTCCATGCATTCAATACCATAAACGGTCGTTTCGTTTTACGTTTTTATCAGTTTTGGTCGGGTAATCAGAGATCCGCTTTCAAAAAATCAGTACGTAGCTATACATACATACATAAGTATACTAAATAAATACAATATTAAAAATTCATAAATTTTTTTTTTGTTAAATTCCTGAAGTAAAAATCTTTTCACCGCTTTTACTTACTTATTTAAAGTGTCAAACTGCAAAGGCGTATTTTACCGTGCTAAAAATAGCGTTCCAGATTTTGCTATCTTACGCTAACTGGTAACAATTCGAAATATTAAGTATACATTGTCTTTTCAGCGAAGAGTGACCCTTCTGGAGCGCTTATATTCATTTGTATATTACCTAAACAGTGAATGAGCATTAATTTATTAACCCAACTTATGTTATAATGAGTTGGGCATTGATATGAGTTTTGAAATTTACCAAACTCGAATATTACTAAGTATATTTACGATTAATTAAAAAAACATACATGCATGTTGAAAATAGGGATTTGAGCCATCACCTCATCAAAGGATTTCAGAATATATTAAAATCGTTTTTTATCCGCATTCGTTTGTTTAGAATTGGTCACAAGGTGACCAGCGATGGGCAAAATTGTATTTCCTAAATGCTAAGCATTTATCGTGTCGTAAATACTAAAATTCAATTAATTTAAGTATATTGGATTTAACTTAATACCGAGTTTGCTAATATTTACTCAAGAAATGCCGTGTTTAAGGCGAATTCATAGATGGTGGTATATTCCCATCAGCTGATTGCTTGTTCTTTCTAACCCTTAAGCGGTGAAAGTGTCAAAATGGTTTTTTTGTTTACATTTTTAAATTATATTTACGTTCTTGATGGAATCCAAAAATTGACACAAAAAGCAAACGTACTAAGGATTTATAGAAAAAATAAACAAATGAATTTCTGTGTAAGAAGAGCAGAACATGAAATTATAAAGAAATTCATTTGTTTATTTTTTCTAAAGTCCTCAGTACATTTGCTTTTTGTGTCAACTTTGGGATTCCTTCCATTCGTTAATTTTCTTTCTTTCTAATTTTCTCTGACATTTTCACCGCAAACTTCACACAATTTTTTACTAATGTGAGGAGCATGATTTAATTATAAAAGGTTGGGTAAATAAAGACAGCCAAATTTTGTTCTATCTTACAAAAGGTTGCCTTTTCGAAGGAAGTATAAATGGAGAAAAATGTAATCCCCTTTTGCAAAAAGGTGGTAGAAATTAGGCCATTAGTGGTTGAATGTAAACTACATAATAACGAAATATAATTTTAAGAAATTGGTATATATTATTACTTTTATGCAAAAGTTTTACACCGGTAAAGACTGTAATGGCTTTTTACGTCAATTTAAGGTTTTTTGAGCTTTTAAAAATAATTTCAGAATGCAAAATCAACAAAAAAGTTAACCCCATGAAATACGAACCGGTCTTAAGATATTCTAAATTATACTTACGTGTGTATGCTTGTGAATAAATCCATCTTACTTCGAGGAACATCCCTGATATTGAAAACTTCTCCAATATTTCTGACTAGCTTTATTTTACTCTGTTTTTTTATTAGCCGAAATAAAAACAACAAAGTTAAGTGATTTAGTTGTTATTAGTACATTATTATTTTTTTTAATACATGTATCTTAAATTTGCTTAAACTTATGTATATTCAATAAATACATTGTTAAATTAGATTAAGTAATTCAATTTAGTAATGAGTTTATTAATATAGCAAAGAAAAAATAAGAACTTTTAGCTTTTTAAACGTCATCGTAGATGTCAATTAATTGGCCATTGCCACAAAAAATGGTATAAACGCAAGCTTTAACAAAATAAATATGTGGTGGCAACAGGTCAGACCTAAAATCATTCTTGTTAAAATGATTTTCACAGCCATGGGAAGAATCTCCAAATTGAACACTGCTGCTGTTATCCCAACGACGTAGCTCAACTTAGCAACTAGAAGCCTTCACAACTTTAACATCTTAACAATCAACATCGTTTTGTGTGACAGTTAAAAGTAAAAAATAGTCAAACAGAATAGAAAGGCGTTGTATTGCATACCCTTCTATGACTCTTATATTGGACTCGTATTGGAAATCCCTTCTTAATACGAAAATAAGCTCTTTATGATTTTAGAATATAATGTAGATAAAACCTGAAAATTTTGAAACCTCCCTACCCTTTAATGGGTCTTGCCGCCAAAAGCGCAACATTTCAATTTTTTACACTTTGTGGTATGTATATCGGTACCCTTAGTACCCTAGTTAAAAACTGTGTCAGATGAAAGTTTATTTCATCGTGTGGCCGCGAAGCCCATTCTGATTTGTTGGAGATTAGACTTTACAAGTGTCCTAGGTATTAAATATATAGTTGTGAGGTGATGTTATAATCTCCCACGGTTACGACCAATCTTTCAGGTGACAGTTTAGCGCTAGGTGAAACTAACTCCGATCTCTAGCACGGCCAACTCAAGTTTTGGTTTTAAGAGCCAATTCTTGATTCTTCCTTTGCCATCTGTACAAATCATTTGTGATGCTTTATCATCAGCTTAACCAACAATAGTTGTATTTTAGGGCATGGAAAATTTAAAGACAATGTATGATATTGCTTTCCACGACAACGGATCTAGAACGAATTCTTCAGGGATGCTGCCGGTGCTTATATTCATGCATGTGGTTTGTAACCAATTCGTCTTTGTCCTTAAAAAAATTTCAGATTATATATCTTATATATGATCACCATAAATTCGCAGTGCCGTCATTATTTTCTACCCATTCTCCGGATTAAATGCATTTTTGATATTCAACGTTATAACTGTACACCTTTTTCTTTTGTTTTAGCCACCGGTGATAGCTTCTTGAGCAATTCTTGCCACCATATGTTTCGCATCGACCGTTGATCTTGACTAACCAAATCCAAACTGGGTCTCGGATTCTATTTCTCCAGGCGACCACATAAAAGGCGTTCGATAATCATCATGTCGAACACGCATAGTGATTTCTCCTGTTTTAGGAGCACTAGGAGGAAAACTCCTTTCTGGATACAGGAATTAAAGAGCATGAAGACCGAGGTTTGGAATTACGATGGATCCCGGTACTTCATTATCGCAAATTTTGCCAGTTTGGATACAACTTTTTGTGAAGTAGCTTTGGGAATTATATTCTTTCAAAGAATGCCGGATATTGTCAAAAGTTCTCCTGCGTTATTATTCGTTCTTATTCGGCTCGTCAGTTGTGGGGATATCGAACTCTTTACTTTTGACATCACTGTCTTCCGTTCATTTACTAAGGTCGTAGGTATGTATGCTCTTCGCGTACCTTAGCAGTTTGTATGTTCAAATGCTGTTCAAAGGGTTTCTGTGTAACTTTTCGCCGGCTCCTTACCGAAATTTCTCATTATGGAGGTGTCTATCCACACGTACTTGATGACTTCCGAGTCAAAATGTATATTGTACGAGGGCGGTTTGATAAGTCTGTAACTTTCTGAATTTTGCCTCGCAGAAACTATCTTTCTATTAATAGACTTCTGAGCAAGCTGTTTAAATTAGTTTAAGCTTGATGGACATTGAAAGCAGATAATCTCTTGACTTTTGACAAAAACTTCGTATGCTGATTTAGCATTAATGTTTACGTAGAAAAACCATCACCAAACCCAAAGACGCTGCACAAGTGACGCCCAACGTTCGGATCATCCAAAAGAGGTCCTACACCAAAAAAAAAAATTTTTTGTATTCAAAATGTGACTGACTTATCAAACCTCCCTCTTATAAATTGTGTTGACAATCAACTGTGAGTGTCAAAAACTAGTCAAATCGCTTGCCAGGGCTCGCTTTTGCGTTCGAGAAAATATGCCACGTTGGAACGCATTTCGTTCGTGATTTTGTTCAAATGCGTTGAAATGCGATATTTTGCAAATGCGAATTTGTATGGGGAAATGCGTGATTTGCTTCGCATTTGAGATTTTACGCCCAAATGACGCATTTGAGCTCAATGTAATAATACATTTACATTGAGCCCAAATGAGCATTTCGGAGGAGTAATTTCAAAACCGTTTATATTGTATTATTCGCATTTCCTTTGACAGTTCGTTTGAAACAACTATTTTGTACAAGGGCGGTTTGATAAGTCAGTAACTTTTTGAATTTTCCCACGCAGAAACTATTAGTATCTGTTAGTAAACTACTTTCAAATTTCGAGCAAACTGAGTAATTTAGTTTATACTTGATAGAGATTGAAAGCAGATAACATCTTGACTTTAAACAAAAATGGAAATAAGTGAATTTTGGGCGCTGATTAATCACTATTTTTTGCGTAAAAAAAGCCATCACCGAAACAAGGAAAGGCTTGATAAACACTATGGGTACACTACACTTTTAATTTCAATGGTTAAGAAGTGGTTTACTGAGTTCCAATGTGTTCATTTCAAAGAGGTCGTTACACCAGAAGTGAAAGATATTGGATGAGCAGATAATGAGGCGGCTATGGCTGTAGGTAACTCAACTGAGCACGTACATCACATACTCAACCATACAAACAAACGTCTATTTTGAGAGTCTTAAGAAGGGCATTAGCTTGGTACGAATAAAATATTGGAAAACACTGGACTAAAGGTATAGAGTTAAAAGAAGATTATGTTGAGAAATATAATCCTTTCTGAACATAAAATATTTTTAATTCAAAAAGTCACTGACTTATCAAACCGCCCTCTTATTAATTGGGTTGACATTAATTGTTTGTGGCAAAAATAAGCCAAGTCGTTGATCAGGGATGTTATTTTTTGATGCTTTCGAGAAAATATGTCAGGTTGAAACGCATTTCGTTCGTAATTTTGTTCAAATGCGTTGAAATGAATCAATTCAGTAATGCCAATTTGTATGGAGAAATGCGTGATGTGGCTTCGCACTTGAGATTTTATACCCAAATCACGCATTTGGGTTCAATGTAAATGTATTATAAATGTAGTATTAGATCAATAATTGATTATCTAGTTCATCTATCGAACGTGTATTTTTACGCGATTTTTTAAAATTCTTGGAAAGAATATTGTCTCTTGATGTTGTTCGAATGGAGCCACAAACAGTAGACCGAGCATTTATCTCCGGCTATCGCGATCGAAATTTTTCCGCGAGAAAATCTGAATTGGTATCACGCCTGTGGGAAGATATGGAGTCGGAAGGAGTCGAAATTTCAGGGTAAACCTGAGGATACAAAAGACGAACGCAAGATGGTTGAAGAAAAGGACAATGCTGCCAAGGGATCAACAGCTTTAGACATGAACATGTTATAAGCCAGCATTTCACAGATATCATCGCAGATATCCACACAACCATTGCAAAAGTCTGCGGAAATTTCAGCACTTAGAAAGCATTTAAGCAACAATAATGCAGTACTGTGTCCGCTGTGGTCGAGTTGGTAGCGGTGCGTGCTATGACTTGATATGCCGGTGAGTTCGAGGTTCGAATCTCAGTCAGGGCAAGCAAAATCTTAATCATAGAAAAAGTTTTTTCTAATAGCGGTCACCCCTCGGCAGGCAATGGCAAACCTCCGAGGGTAATTCTGCCATGAAAAAGCTTCTCATTAAATACATCTGCCGTTCGGAGTCGGCACAAAACTGTAGGTTGTGATATAATATAAAGACGCACACCACAAATGGAAGGAGAAGCTCGGCCAAACACTGAGCTATATAGTGTACGCGCCAAAATTATATATATAATGCAGTATTTAAGGAAAAGCAGGATAAACTAGAAGAGCGGTAGGATATAGTTGAGATTAAGTTAGAAGAGATTTAGGGACGCCTTCGTAATTTTCAGCTGAGTCGCACAGTAGCTCAGTTATAAATTGCAGCCATCTTACTGAGCGGCGGATCGATGAGTGTGTCAGCACTGAGAATCAAAGATCAGCTGATACGAAGCTCTTTGTTTTGTGGACAGAAACTGTAAGAAATGGCATTTGGGAGTTTTTTATTGAATTTTTGGTTTTTTCGCCACCTTTGAGGTATGCAACAGTATAAATGTAAACGCAATAAAAATAAGTATAAGAAATAAATATATGAAATCAACATGATCACAATTATAAAATACGAGAAATTCGTATTTTGCGAAAATGTTTAATAACAGCTTGTAAACATGTATAAAACAAATAATTATACAAATATATGTGAAGAACATGCGTGTTCACTTAGAAATAAAGTTCTGCGGACATATTTTTAAAATAAAACTCAATATTTACATGTAAATCACAAAAATCCGAGTATTTAATTTAATTCTTAAGTTAAAGATTTCAACACATATTTCGCCAAATAATAACATTAACTAGCTTTGTTAGAAAAATAAAAATGATATGATTCCAAGAGCCTTTTTGATTTGATTCCAGCCCAAAACCTATGAGGCAAGTTGCATATCATATTATCTAAATGTTTCCTTTTGGCGCGTTATCACTTGTGCTGTCACTTTAATTGTCCTACATAGTACCTCACCACGATAACAGTGCTGCCGTAGTTGTACAGAGCGACACAATTATGAAATCAGTCGTAACTCAATTGTGCTACCTCACTTAATTGAGCAGGAGTCATTAAGTCAACTCGCGAAAATTAGCTGAGTTACCTACCCCTTGTCACAAGACTGCC
Source organism: Philophylla caesio (assembly GCA_963971545.1). Taxonomy (NCBI): domain Eukaryota; kingdom Metazoa; phylum Arthropoda; class Insecta; order Diptera; family Tephritidae; genus Philophylla; species Philophylla caesio. The sequence continues at coordinate 91,971,673 of OZ020606.1, read as the reverse complement.
GCACTATTTGTAGTACTAAAAGGACCGGCAGCTGAGATCCTGCAAACTGTTAGGGAGCGTAAAGGGATAAATACGATGCGCTGATGATTGCCGTTAAAAGACGTTACGGTAGTGAGCACCGAAGACAAATTTACCAGATGGAGGTGGAGAACAGTTGCTAGAAATCGAACGAGAATTTTCTTCCGAGATTGAGAGGATGGCTCATTTGGCTTTTGGAGATGCATCTGGGGAATACCTTGAAAGAGTAAAAATTCAGAATTTCTTAAATGGGATACGAGACACATATACGAAGCGAGGAACATATGCGAATCCGAAAAAAATGTTTACTGAAACTGTCTCATATGCCCAGACCCGCTTATCACAGATTTAAGAATTCCGTATGCGCAGAGCTGAAGACGAACAGATTCCTAACCAGTCGTTAAACTAAAACGAGCCAGATGTAAAGGGCGTAGGCAGGCTCTTGCAGTTGAGTGTCCCAGAATCGATATTTCTCACAGCATCACTGTTTGCGGGTATGTGGACGGACATAAGCGAGTACTAAGTGTGGATACGGGAGCATAAAATTCCATCATTCGGTCAGATCTGGTCAGAAAGGAGGTAAGAGCGTTATCTGGAGCAAAGTTGAGGACAGTAACTGGTGAGTACACGCGAGTTATAGGAGAAGTAATCTGCAAAGTTGCGATTGGGAATGTGGTAGTAGTACACAAGTTTATAGTGGCGGAGATTTTCGACAAAGTCATATTGGGTATGGACTTCCTAATGAGTCAGGGAATGAACATCGACTTGGGCAAACGGATGATGATGAATAACAACGTGTAGGTACCACTTCACTTTAGGCATGACGGCCTATTCAGCAGCAAGCGAGTGGTCTTGGAAGGTAGTTCTGAGCCGGCATTTAGCTATCGCAGATTGGCAGCCAAACCTGCGGATAATTGGGAAGGAAACTAATTGACGAAATTCCAGAAGAAAGATCAGCAGTTGAAAGTTGTAATGCAAGGGTTGTACATGTGTACACGGCCAACTAAAGAGCAAATAACAGCGGAAAGTTCATTCGGAAAGGCGTATTGGACGTAATGGAACATATTAAGGTTAACATCTGGCTGTTTGTATAGGACTTGGGAGAGCGGGGAAGGTCAATTCTCTCGCAATCCAATAATGGTCCCAAGGGCAAGAATTCTTGATGTTCTCAAAGAAGTCCACAATGGCCCGAGTGCCGGGAGGCACGAAGATCATGGACAGAATCAAACAGAAGTTATATTGGGTTGGATGTCGACGATCGGTGGCAGAGTGGATCGGCAAATGCACGGGATATATTGCAGCCAAGTTCCCGAAATCACGAAGTCACGGTCAAACAAAGTTTAAGTGTATTACGACGGATGTGTCCAAACCATTTCCTACGAGTAGATTGGGGTTTAGGTCAGCTGTACACGAAACGATGGGGAAAGGTCTTGTGAAGGTTATTTTCGGCAGTAAATTTCGATTAACAAGCGATCTGAAGTTTAGAGTTACTGGTGATGCGCGGAAGAACGGTACGGAAACGTCCAACACCCTGGAAGAGGGGTTTCGAGAAGTACGTCGTCTGGTTAGACAGCGTACGCAAATTATGAGTGACAAGATAAAGGCCAGGTAGGAATTTTGTGCTGTTGTATAATCCACAACAAAAGAAAGGTTCGTCCCCGAAATTGCAGTGCAACTGGGAAGATCCGTACGGCTTAATGATGTGGTTTATCGAATTCAGACAGTTGAAAGGCCTAGGAACAAAATGAAGGTAGTTAATTTGGAAAAACTTGCGTCATTTGGAACAGTTAGTGTGTCTGTTGGTGGAAGGCAGTGTGGCGATATTCCAAAACACGAATGACATACGACAGAGAAACCGAGAAAGAGATAGAGACTTAGAGAAAACGCAAATTGAACAATCGCAAACGAGTACTTTCGAAAACTCTTGATAATGTTCTAGAGTTGCCACAGTGTATTCAGCTCAGATTATAAAAGGGCATTGCCACTGCGTTAGGTAATTCAGTTTGTAATTAATCTTTGAAGAGTGAAGTTGTAATCTAAGGGTTTTAGAGTTGCGAGTGCGCAAGTACAAGTATCCGTGAATTGAATAGCGTTGTTTAGTGTTGTCAATTATTTGTAAAAAAATAAAGTTAGCATTAAGAAAACTCAAGCGTATTTTATTTATTAATCCAGTATTCGAGCCTGAAGGATTTTGAAAGTCATCGGCGTTTCTGGGTAAAAACGTAACAATACGCAATTTCGCACATAAGCAACTCTGACACCAAACCGAAACGAAAAATGGGGCATCTCTCATTTTTTTGCGTGCCAAGGCCAACAGCTCGTTTCATTTCTCTTCTATTTTATTTCTATTGCAAATATATATCACGAATTTTGTTAATAACTAGGATTAATTTTTATTAATTTCAATTTTTGTTCGACAAGTTTTCTGGCAAAGTCAGAAATGTCGAGCCAAGCGAAGGTTTTTTATCTGCCACGGTCTATAGTTATCTTACCTTTAATGATTGGATCATGGTCATATATGTATGTATGCTCATACTCTATATACTACCTACGTCGTCTCTTATTTTTTGCTTACGTTATTGTATTTGTACCGTTATCGTTATACATGTGATACAACGAGAAAATTGATACCTTAGAAAACGAAAAACACTTTGTGAGTCTCATAATTGTATGAATTTTCCTTTGCAGATTTGGCATTTTCAACGTATTTCTCACTTGGAAACTGAGATTAAGCAATTGAACAAAGTTATACTCAATATGCAGAGACGTTTGAGTCTAACAGATTTGGATGATGACGACAATTATGGAAAAGAGGTACATTAACATGCATAAAATTTAAATTAGGGGAATTCGCTCTTTCGGATATTTCATGTTCATAGGTGGAACTGGATGAGCGTGTGCTTAGTGTAATTAATAGACTATATCACTAGTACTTTACGTAGGGGGTTCACAAGGAGTCGTAAGTGTCGTAAAATTATAAAATCTTTAGTAACATAAAATTTATTTCTGTGGGTTTTGTTGGCTTGCATATAAATCAGAAATGAATATGTAATCTTACGATTTTCATCTATACGAACCTTTGTGAATAGCCTAATGGTGTATGTGTAAAATTATGTTCGAAGGAAATTAAGATGATATTGGCGGCTGCTGAAGTCGAGTGTGTAGCGGTAAATGCTAAAATAAAAAATGTGGTGCACCGTGGAGTATATAGTACATATAAGCGCCAAATTATAATTATTATATTGGCTGAGAGATGGAGGTTTCTTGTAAATCTAACACGTCCAGTTTAAGTACTTCAGGAGGTGCAGTGGGTGAACACCCTTTATTTCGGACAAGTCGCCGAAAACAGGCTTATCTAGAATCCTTATTACTGTTTTACCCAGTACCGATTAGTTACGATCAGTTCCGATCAGTACCGATCAGTTCTACTGATCAGTTCTACTGATCAGTTCTACTATCCTCTCCAGCCAGTTTGGAAGTTTTCCCAATTATCATAAAACCCATTTTGTCAAACTGGAAAGACGCGACGGAGGAATCGTGTCTCTTTGCGAGATAAGTATAGCGGACCCGTTACGGGCTAGCCCCTCGGCTATGTCATTACCTTGCTGCTGTGCCACAGGCTCCATATCAGTTCAACAACATGCCGGTCTTCCAGACCCATTAGGTTGAAGGTAATACATACCTCAGCGTTTTTATAGCCGCCAGGATGCACAAAAAGATAACAATATTCGTCATACCTCGCCCTGAGGATAGGAGCTTTTAATACGACTCTCGAATATCAAAGACTTCAGCCTGGAAATTATTTTTTAATTTAGAGTTCGGTCGGGAGTATTTAACTATTATTAGTGCATGTGGTTTGAATTGATCTTTTCATTTGCGCCGCTTTAATTTAATTGATCGCGTCTATTGCTCCCTATTATATTATTTAATAATAATTGTAAAATATTAACATTTACTAGGCTAACAGAAATATGAACAAACATTTGTATACAAGGATGAGCACTCCTTAAAAATGCATTATAATATAAAGTAAAATACTTATACAGAATTTGCAAAATAAAAAAACACAAACAACAACCACACAAACAAGTGGATGAGGAAATGTGGTGATTTCCGAAATAGTACTATAACTTCAACCATTAAAAACTGTTGTTGTTTTTTTCACAAAAAAAAAAAATCTTCCATAAACTGGCCTTGAGCTCAATAAAATTGTAAAATATTAACATTTACTAGGCTAACAGAAATATGAACAAACATTTTATTTTATATACATACATATATTAAACTTATTATCAAACTTATGCCGAATTTGTCCGAAACAAAGATATGAAAAACCGAACTAGCGATCGGGATAGCTTTTAATAGCAAACACTGTTTCCACTGATACTAAAAAATATCAATATCGCTCATTAAAGAAATAAGCAGAAACGGAGCCGCCAGAAAGGGGGGAAAAATCCACACATAAATTTACATATCGTTTTTTTTAGATATCGAAACAAAATATTATATATCGTATCCTTAATTTCTTAAATCGATATACCAAACCACTATATTAATATTTTGAATATCGTATCGTTTTCACGCATTCCCAAAGTGAATTTTCATTATCAGGTCAGAGATTTTACAAACACAGCAAAATTTCTTTTAATATCTGTCTAGAAATCTAAAAACTATTTTAAGAAGAATGTTATATTGGTCTTTTTTTTTTTTGAGTGCACCGTAATTAAGATAACCCCCTCTTAATTACGGTGCGCTGCAATCAACCAGCATTTTTATTAATTTATAGTTTTACGTTTTCTTTTAGAATAAGAGGATATTTATCGAGAGAAAAAAGGAATATAACGAAGACAAAGATATCGATAAAAAGGATGATAGCATCGACTACCAGGATTACGAGACGGAATTCGATTATGAAGAGTTCAGTCGTAAATTAGCTGCCGCGAATTACGATGACGATATAAATAGTGATGATGAAGATGAAGGCTACAATTTTAATAGCAATGCGGATGGGGATGAGGGCATATATCATGAAAGCGAAGAAGACATAGAAATATCACAAGACGGAGATTTGTTCAATGATTTTTCAAGATTTAATTCCACAAGAAAAAAGAAAATGTAAATCAGTTTATTTTCTTTCCCTCCACATAGTTTGGAAGCTATAACTGTGTTTTTGTATATTTCAGTGAGCGCAAGCCTCGTTCCATTCATTCGAGCAAATACCACGATCAAAACAATAAATCTACAATCGAAAAGAACACGAGTTATAATGAAAAAGAATTGCATAAACAGCAAATTAAAAGGCCAATGCATAGGTAAGTAGAACAAGGAGGAAAAAATAAATCGGCACTATTTTATTTATTTGGGCTGGTTTGTAATCCCTTTATTTAGGTTTGAAAAAAAAAAATGTATATAATATAAAATAAATACTAACAAAAAATTATTTTCGCCATATAAAGCTCTCTATGAGCCTTTCCATATCAAGACAACCGGTCCATTCGGGTCATGTTTTTTTCCATGAGACTCGAATATGATTTTTCTTGGTCAAAATAATTAGACACATATTTTTTATTTTGACCGAAATAATTTTTTTACGATATTTTTCGGCGATTTCAATTTTTCTGTAAAAGTCGTATTTTCCCGTCTTTGAAATTTTTTTTTGTCAAATGTAAGTACATAACTTCCCTAAAAACAGACCGAATCGTATCTCTTAAACAGAAAGTTTTGGCTCACAGCCACTTGGCCAAAATACATTTCAAAGTGTCTTATTTTTAATGTGAAAAAATAAAAAAGTACACTTTTCGAGAAATTCAATTTTGGAAAAAATGCCTTTTTTGATTTTTTCGAAAAAAAAAAATTTTGAACATGAGTTGTAAATTTTTTTATCTTCGAATTTTAATGTTTTACTAATTACGAAATCGGTCAGTTTTAGGGAAGTTAGGGTGAATGCATCAGTTCCGAAACATTTAAACGCGGCGAAATGTTTGAATTATTGTTGTTTACGGCAGACACGCTTTACTTTTACCAATAATACTGATTTGATAGCAAATTTAATTCTATTTTTATTAATGAAAACAGTGTCAAAATCATTATTAACGAATATGTTCGGAACACTCGGTTTCGTCAGAGTCGGAACGAATGATTTAGTGTCGGAACGGACGCGCGTCAGTGCTGGAATCGTGAGTGAAGAATTATGCATTATAATACCAAGATATGAATATTTATTTATTATCACGTAGGGCAGTAAATATTTTTTGTGTTCTAGAAAACTGTTTTGATTGGTAAGAGAGATGAATTTTTGTTGCGCAAACAATTATCAAATTATCAAAAACTAAAAACAATAACTTTGTCATCATGTTCATCAATGTTGTGTCGATACGAGTATATTAATATTTGTATTACTGATTGTTGTATAAGAATCTATTACTATTTCTAAGTTAGTGCGGCGAGTAATAACCAATAATCGAATGAATGGCAAGAAACTAATGTCACTGCAAGTGATGGTAGAAACGAGTTCCGACACTGATGAAGTCCTTTATAACTCGACTCAATGGTGGAATTTATATTATCAATATCATTTTATGGTTTTGTACTCGTATGCGAAAAGTGTATCGGTTCTTTTCTTGATACATATTTGGTCAATAAAAAACAAAACACTGTTAGGCACAAAGCCACTTACGATCTAATACTAATGGCAGTAAACCCGCGAATTTTTTTATTGCGTAATTTCTTTATTCGAAAATGGTTGTTCTATTCCGGCACTGACGTCGATTCCGGGACTGAAACATTCACCCTATTCAAATTGTTTTCAAAGACGTGAAAATATGATTTTTAAAGCAAAATTTTAATCGCCGAAAAACAAATTTTTATTTTCTCCCTTAAACTTCCTTTTGGGTTAAGAGCATTATTTAAGGATTCTTTTTGTTTGAAAAAAATAAATTAAAGTTAAATGGAAATGTGCGTATACATACATATTTTAAAGAAACCGACCGCTCAAGTTTATTTTACGAGATTTATTGCTGACTAACTGCTTGAATACCACAAACAATAGTAAACGAAATAAAACAGTGCGCTCATACGTTCTACTGTTATTTCAAAAGCGGACTATAAATATACGACAAATAACACGACTTGTGTACTCCCTATATACAAATATGGCGCCGAATACAGGGTTTTGAATTGAACGAACTTCACGCCAAAATGTGCTTATTTCTAAGATATAAGATATTAGCGAAATCCGTAAAAAAAATATATAAACTCTATTTACAGATTGCCATATCGGCGCACTAAAGCATTAGAGCATAAAGTTGATCACAAAATGTTTGCAAGAGGACATATTGGTAAACGTTACCATAGGTCTCAAATGGACAACCGTCGATATAAGAATGTTGACTTAAAAAATGGTATGTTGTTTTTGTATTAACTGTTAGTGATTCAAACACATGATTTAAACGCATTTATTGGCCGCAAAAACGGTCCTTTAAACCATAGTGCAGCGGTAGAAATTTAAACGCCAATTCTCCACTTATAAAGCCAGATTCCAAAAAATCTAGAGCCAAACATTCCTACTTAATTATGTCTAGCCGAACTGGTGATATTAAAGTTTTGAGTGTTGGGCCAAAAGATATAAATTGAAAAAATGAGAAAGGTTTATTGTTTTTATTGATTTTAAAATGCTAAGCTATTTACTATAAATATAAATTTTTTTTTCAAAAATTCGTAATGCCTCTAAAATGACTTGTCCAATGCACATTAAAGTATTTGTGGCAAAATAATTCGCTAACTCATTTTAACTTAATATAAATTCTAGTTTACTTTTCCATGTGATTTTAATATCTTTTCAGCTAAATCCGCACATCAAATACAGGCCACAACCAATACTGCCGCGGCACACTTTCACTTAAATCGGAAAATACCAGACCGCTACGCGCACATTAAAGTTGATTGTAAGTACAGTAACAGTTTTCTGTTTTATTACCTTCACTATTGAAGCTTACGTATGTACACAATCGCCATATATTTTTGGCTACGATTTGTATTTTACAACTGTCAAAATTCTCTCCATATTTGTATTCCACAGCATACTCTGGTGACATGTATATCGGTCATCCTAGTTGGTCGAAGGAAGTTGACGTGGACAACTACTTCAAAGTGGAGAACGGAATTTTAACCGTACATGTACCTGGTCTTTATTACGTATACGCCCAGGTCTGCTACAATAATACTCACGACCAAAATGGTTTTGTGATATTCCATGGTCAGAAGCCATTTCTTCAATGCCTGAATACAGTTCCTACAAATATGCCACACAAGATACACACATGCCACACCAGTGGTCTTATTTATCTCCAGGAGAGTGAGACAATTCATTTGCGCGATTTTCATATCGATCGAAATGTCATTTTAAAGGATGCAAATAATCGCAGCTACTTTGGACTTATAAAAATATAATAAAAGAGGGAAATCAAATATATCTGTGGACTTTTGACAAAAATTTAACTAAGTTTACATTTAAAAAAAAAAAAAAACGAGGTTAATTTTTTTTATTTCTACACGATTAGTACTGTGAGCAATCCACAGTCATACATACATATATCATGAATCAATTAATCGAATGTAACGCATACTCGCTGTATACACTCTTTCCCTTGCACGACATTCACTATGTCGGATACTATATGTAGTTGTGTCTTTTCAGTAAAATATTAACGCTGTAAATAACTTGATGTACATACATATATATATATGAACTTATATAGCAAGGAATGATATATGAGTATTGTAAATATGCGAGTGGCTTAGTTTTTGTTGAAAATTTTGGTGTATTGGAGAATACGTTAGGTCGATCTTGCTGGGTAATGAGTTCGATAACAAAATTTGTCGCCACCACTAATCAATCCAGATCTAAAGCGTATGCGAAAATTTCTCCCACAAGAGAAGAAAAATCAAAAAAAAATTAACGAGCGAAAAACTTACCATCACTTGCAAAGACAAGTAGAAGAACACAAATCAGCTGATTGTGTTGAATTTTTGTTTGAAAATTAATTAATTAATTGGCAGAGTGGCTATGTAATTAATAGAGATGCAAAATCAAAGTCTGTTTTTCATCGAACGGTCACTTTTCTCTCTCAATTTTCGGTGATTACTAACTTTTTTTAAGTTATCGAGCGCCAAGCGCACTCGAACAAGGCCATTTTATGCTATATCCCAGGCATACAAAATCATTATGCATTCCAGCATCGTATTTAAGATATTCCACGAAAGTGAGTCGCTTAAAGTTGTGCGCAATAGAACTTTACATAGCCGTCTTAAGGAGTTTTGCGGCTTTGAAAATGAAAAAAAAGTTATTGTGTGTCGATTGGTTGGTGTGTGTCAATTGGTTTATGTCAGGTTTTGACGTGCTGTCAGGTTAATTGGGGAGTTACCAGGCTTGAAGCCACACTGACAATGTTATATACGGTTGCAGTGCTTCGCACAATATTGTTATTTTAAACCGCCTTACTGCTGTGCGCACCTCGCATTGGTCTAACGATTTGACTATTATCCATAAAGAATTAATCTCAGCTACTTCAAAGGGCAACACGAGTTTGAACTGCGTTCTATACGTTTGTAAAAGCCGCTTACGTTATACTGTCGTTCAAGGCTTGATAAATGTATATTTTATTAGGAGCACAAATAAAGAAGTATAAATGTAAATCAACAAAAAGAATTGCTTGAATAGCAACCGCATGTGGTATAGCAAACACTACTTTCAAAATTCTACTATATAAACAAAGAAAAAACATTTTTATAACACTACTATTATGAAAAATAGCACTACTTTTGAACTTCTTAATAATAACAAAGAAAAAAAAAAATATGCCCTATAAAAGATGATATTTTTTGTCTGAATTTACTGTTCTATCTGCAAGTCGTTGACATTCAAGCATATTTTTTTGAGTGTGGTGCAGCGGTAGGCACATCAGACGACATCATTTTTACCAACTTTCATTTAATGAATTGCTTAAAATAAATAGCCGCACTTCTCAATGAAAAAAGGAGCGGTATGTACACACTTCACGTTATTTAAAATAAACACATGTTCATAAATAAATACATATTTATTTAAATTTCATCAAAAAAAGTGTAAGTTGGATCAATGTGTGGAAAGTGTGCTGATGAAGTAAATATTAAAATTGTATTTCATATCTACTTGGAAATCAAACAAACTCGATTTTATTTATAATGATTACCAATTTTTAAATTAAGAATATTTAATTTATGTGTATATAAATTCTATTTTAACTGAGTAAAAATTGACTCATTGATTATTTAACTAAAGAGACAAAAAACTATAGTGGCAAAAAATGTACAGTATCCCTTTACAATATTCGCAATGTTATTCATTTGGAATTCTTTAACTAATTTTTTGGCTAAGCCACTTATGGGTTGCGAAACAATATTAATTTTGTGAATTTATTTCTAATGTAAACCTTCTGTTCGGTAAATTTTTCGCTATCTAAAAACAAACGAATATCGAGATAAAAACTTATAATATATAATAATAATTTTGGCGCTTACACTATATAGCTCAGTGTTTGGCCGAGCTTCTCCTACCATTTGTGGTGTGCGTCTTTATATTATACCACAAAAGGAGGGACCTACAATTTTGTGCCGACTCCGAACGGCAGATGTATTTAATGAGAAGCTTTTTCATGGCAGAAATACCCTCGGAGGTTTGCCATTGCCTGCCGAGGGGTGACCGCTATTAGAAAAAACTTTTTCTATTAATAATATTTTCTTTGTCCTGACTGAGATTCGAACCTCGAACTCACCGGCGTATCGAGTTATAGCACGCACCGCTATCAACTCGACCACAGCGGCCACTTAATACTTTTTTAATGAACTGAGTGCGGTGAATGTTTAGTACCTTATTGCTAAATAAAGTTTCAATCGCTGTGTGATCGTCCATTATTTTATTTGAAAAGGCTGTACCTAAATTTTGGAAAATTCGCTAAAACTAATTTGGCAATTTTTGACCGGGCTTTTATTCAGTAATTGTCTCAAAATTTTTTCTGATGTTATACAAATATTGCAGACGTCTCTAGATGGTGTTAGAAAATATCCCATATATTTGTGTGCTACGAGCGATGGCACATCATCGCCTAGCAATTGGTCTTGACATATTTGGCATATATTTTGCATTTTTGATGGCACAAATCCAGCGACATAGCGAACAACATTGTCAACATAAGTAGATAGTGCAATGAAACTCTTCTAATGCACTTGTAACGAAACACTTACGCTTGCAAAGCTATATTTTTTGCTTTATCTCTTGTTTTTTTCACATAAAAATCATCTGTGCGACATTTCTGCAATTTATTGTTTTCAAAAATTTCACAAAATACAGGAAAATTCAAAAACTTTCTAAGCATATCTACCGCTACTAGATTTTCTTTTAAATTCAAGTGTCAATTTTGACTTACATTTACTCAGTTTTTTATTTATCTGCACTGTAATGTTTGCTGACTGCACTTGTTGATACTGCCAATATATAAGTATTACATATATGGTTAAAGCGGATATTTACCCGCTGTGATTATACATACAAACGTCTCAAGTCCAGCAATAATTATCCAGCAACGAAATGTCTGAGAAATTTGAGTATTCTCTCAAAAAGAGAGTTATGCTTGCAAAATTTTACGCGAACGCAAATCGTGATATTTCGCAACAATTCGTAACAATTATCTGAATGGCGAACACTCTATATATCTGACTTAAAGTTCAGCATACATAGTTAGCATGGTTGAGCATGGGAGAGAGCTGATCATTGGGCGAGTCGATAGTTCGTATAGATTATGTTTATAAATGTGTATATGCATGCGTAGGTAAGTATATTCTTCTTCTAAATTTTGACTTGTACAGTTACCAACCTGTAAGTAACACAGGGTAAGCGGATATATTTATAAGCACATGCCAAGAATGATAAATTAGAAGTTTGCGACATTTCTACGTCATAGCGTACGGAATATGAATACGAAGCGAAATGAAAATACCAACATGGCGACGAAATCGTAAACAAGCGCGCTCACACCAATGTGCAATTGTGAGCATTCATAACGGGTGTTGTCTTTTGTCCATGTCAACAACCAAAAAATTAGTTTTTGATCAGAAACAGAGGTAGTATCAGGTTCCAGCATAGGAGAATACATCAGGCTACGTGGCTGTCTGCAGATGGTAAGACACGAAACTACTCGACTCGCACTCCTGCTCTCTGAGAGCTCTAATCAACACAGCGATATTTCAGAGCAATGGAACCACATCTCTTGCTCTTTACGTACCGCCGCTGAACAATCTATTGGTTTCCAGCGAGCCCGGAAAAATGACTACTACGATGAGGAATGTCGCGTTGCCACGGAACGGAAAGATGCTGCCTACAGGGCCACGTTGCGATCGGGCGCAACGCGAACCTTGCGGGAGAGATATCGTGAGTTGAAGAAGGAAGCGAGACGCATTTTTCGAGAGAAGAAGAGAAAGGCCGAAATGCGTGAGTGCGAAGAGCTTGAAATGCTGGCCAACAGGAAAAGCGCCCGAAAATTCTTTCAGAAAGTACGACGGCTAACAGAAGGTTTTAAGACCGGGGCGAATTCCTGTAAGAACGACAACGGCGACCTGGTAACTGACGTTCAGAATATACTTAGTTTATGGAGGGAGCACTTCTTCACACTACTTAGTGGTAGTGACAGAGACCACCTTGGAGAAGAAACCCCAATCAATGACGACGGAATTCATGTTCCGTTACCCGACTGCGATGAAATCCGTATAGCAATAGGACGGCTAAAGAACAACAAAGCGCCCGGAGTTGACGGGCTGCCAGCTGAGTTATTCAAATACGGCGGAGAAGAGTTGGTAAAGCGCATGCACCAGCTTATCTGTAGAGTATGGTCGGACGAATGCATGCCTACTGATTGGAATCTAAGTATACTTTGCCCAATCCACAATAAGGGTGATACTGCAATTCGCACCAACTATCGCGGTATCGGCCTTCTTAACATCGCATTAAGGTTCTGTCAAGTGTATTGTGTGAGAGACTAAAGCCCACCGTCAATGAACTGATTGGACCTTATCAGTGTGGCTTTAGACCTGGTAAATCTACTATCGACCAGATATTCACAGTGCGCCAGATCTTGGAAAAGACCCAAGAAAAAAGAATCGACACGCACCACCTTTTTGTCGACTTCAAAGCCGCTTTCGACAGCACAAAAATAAGTTGCCTTTATGCCGCAATGTCTGAATTTGGTATCCCCGCAAAACTTATACGGCTATGCGAAATGACGTTGAGCAACACCACCAGCTCCGTAAGGATTGGGAAGGACTCTCCGAGCCGTTTGATACCAAACGAGGTTTCAGACAGGGTGACTCTTTGTCGTGTGACTTTTTAACCTTATGCTGGAGAAGATAATTCGAGCCGCAGAACTAAATCGATCAGGCACTATCTTTTATAAGAGTGTGCAGCTGCTGGCGTACGCCGATGACATTGACGTCATCGGCCTTAACAACCGCGCAGTTAGTTCTGCCTTCTCCAAACTGGATAGAGAAGCAAAGCGAATGGGTCTGGAGGTGAACGAGGGCAAGACAAAGTATCTCCTGTCATCAAATAGACAGTCGGCACATTCACGACTGGCATCAAACATCACTGTTGACAGTTATAACTTTGAAAAAGCATAAGACTTCGTTTACTTAGGAACCAGCATTAACACCAAAAATAATGTCAGTCTCGAAATCCAAAGGGGACGAAAGTGTCGCAATCTTCTAATTTAACATTATTGAGCACATGCTATGTATCAAACACACTCGGATTGCCTACGACTTGTCTGTGTCAACACGAAAATTCTACACTGGTGAGTTTTTATATCTCATAAAATAGATTGTGTCAGCTGATACTGCACACAAATGCAAAACTTTAAAACAAAATAAATTGTGTATATGTATGTTTTCTTGCTGCCATTATTCAGACTTAATATTTCGTTTTTGTTTTCCCATATTCGCATTTAGTTAGAACATTTTTCTTACGTTTTTGCCTAGTTATTATGCTGAAAAAATATTGGAAACTACGTGAACAGCTTTCAAATTTTTTTCCCATGGATTTTTCCCAGATTTAATCTACTTCTATTTTTCGAACGACAGATAAGGTTTTTTCCCTTCTTGTATGTGTAATTTTAAGCGTTTGGATAAAAATTCGTAGCTGCGGTCCTTGGCTTTCGGGTTCAATGAAGTTTTATTTTTAGTCTAGACTTTCATAATTTCCGTAGCTTAATTTTTAGTCCAATCTACTAAGTATGTAAGAAGTGTTGACAGTTAGCCAAAAACTAACTAAATAATCTAAACCTTAAGATTTTAGATTATTAAGATAAGGTCTTACTTTAATTGGAAGTTGTATGTAAGCGATCCAAAAATATGTATGCAAATATCCAAACGAACTTACTTGATGTGGGGTCAAAGGCGACAAACAAAGTAAGTTTAAAATTTGCTAAAACAAACAGCCCCTCATCGCCACAACATCAACTCACAATCCCTATGAAAAACTGCAGAAGTGGTGGCCGGTTACACCAATCACGCCGAAACAGCTGATATGACGAAGAATCCCGCAGAATACACTTAAAGTATGGAGGAATGACATGCTTATGCTTCTAAATGATAATTCTGGTGGCGTATTTCAGCCCAAAGAAAACTTCAAGAATCATCTGTGTTCCAAAGGCGGGCACGAGGGCCAAAATAAAACAGCACCGCTTATCGATGATTATAATGATGGTGGTTTTATTTTCCTGTAAGTTAATGTTATATATATGTACAATACAGAAGGTTTAAGCAATATCTTACACTTTGTGTGTCCTCGCGCCTTTTCCTTTAGAATGAAAGATTTTTGGCGCTATGGATTTGACATATCTGAATACAATTGGCAGCGTTGCCGGACTAAGCTTAACTTGTAATTTAAAGCACCACGCAGGGTTGCATTAAAGAAATAAATCTTAAAATCTACAAGGTGCGTTCCTTTACAACATCCCGGACCCCGTGAATCTGCCCGCTGCAGGATTCACCAACGTCCAGCTTCGCCAGGATACAAGCAGGTCTTCGGAAGGTTCCTCCAGCCGTCTTTACTCCCGCCACGCGGACTTGTCCATCTCTCCCGGGTTGGACGCTGACAATGCGACCGATTGGCCATTGGGACCGATGCACGCGCTCGTCGCAAATCAGAACCAAATCCCCTACAGCCAAAGGATTCGCTGGTCTAAACCACTTCGTCCGGCGACACAGATCCGGAATGTATTCCGCCAACCACTTCTTCCAGAATCGGTGATGAATCTGCTGCATTTTTCTCCACTGTGTCCGCGTTACCCTGAAGGACTCTTCCTGTGGGTGAGGAGTCTGCTCTGAGTTCGCTGTGCCTAGAAGGAAATGGTTAGGAGTTAAAGGTTCTTCATTAGGAGCGTCTAGGGGGATGTGTGTAAGCGGCCGCGAGTTAACAATGTTCTCGGCTTCGCACATCACACTATATAACGTTTGCTCCTTCAAATGTTCGTTATTCAATGCATGTTGCATGGCACGTTTTACGCTGCGTACCAGGCGTTCCCAGCATCCGCCAGCCTGTGGATTCGACGGGCAGTTGAACAACCATTCGATCCCCTGATTCGCTAGTGCCTCGACGATCTTCCCTTCCTCGAAATCTTTTAGTTGGCGCTTCAATTCGCGATCTGCTCCCAAGAAGTTAGTGCCATTGTCCGACCTGATACGCACTGGGGTTCCTCGCCGACACATGAAATTTCTGATGCAAAGTAGGCAAGTATCTGTAGTAAGATCCACGGCTATTTCCAGGTGCACCGCGCGCGTCGTTAAACACGTGAATAGCGCGATCCATCGTTTTTCCGAGCGTCTGCCAGAAACGATTATGAACGGGCCCATGTAGTCTAACCCAACATAGGTAAAGGGCCGCACGAACGGTGTGAGTCGGTCCGCCGGTAGTTGTCCCATCTGCGGCACTTCCGGTTTCGCTCGCTCCCTTCTGCACGTAAGGCACCTCTTAGTTGCCTTTCTTACCTCCTCGCGGATGTGTGGAATCCAATACTTCCGGCGTAACTCTGAAACAATGGTGTTCTCGTTCTGGTGTTTCCATATACGATGGTAAAGATCAGTGAGAATGTTGGTGACATGGTGTCCCTGCGGCATGACTGTGGGTTGACGCGTATGCGGGAGCACAGCATCAGCGTTCCGTAGTCGACCATTTACTCTTATAACCCCAGAGTCGTCTAGCATAGGGTTAAGCTTGAAAATTCTACTGCTCGCACTAACCGATTCACCACTTTTGAGGAGAGCGTATTCCTCGGGGTACGCGCTTCGTTGTGTACTGCGAATGACCACAAGTTCTGCTTCTCTGAGTTCCTGTACTGTGAGCGAGCCGGATTTCCTAGCCCCCTGTGCCCTTTTGCAGTTTTTTACGAATCTTCGTGCGTAGGCTACTACTCGTATTAGCCGCGAAAATCTGGAATATTTTAGCAAAATGTCATCACTGACCCTTGTAAAAAATAGTTGGTATTTACATCGTAGTTCTTCGCTTGTCCTTTCTATAGTGTTGGTTTCGGGCCAAAGAGATTCATCTTCTTTCAAAAATTCTGGACCGCCAATCCACGATGACTTCCGCGCATTGCTTCGAAGTCTCGTGCCAAAGTCAGCAGGATTGACTGCACCTGGTATCCATCTCCAGTCGTTCGGGTTCGTCCCGTCTAATATTTCGTTTACTCGATGACCAACGAAAGGTTTGTATCTTCTATGGTCTGAAGTTATCCAAGCGTGAACAGTCTTGGAGTCCGTCCACATGACTACGCGTGATGGTTCGACGTCGTGGTAATTCAGCACCGTTGTCTTCAGACGCGAGGCTAGAACCGCTGCCTGTAACTCCAATCGCGGAATCGTAATAAGTTTGAGGGGAGCGCATTTGGTTTTCCCGGACACAAAGGCGACGTCAACTCCATTGTCGCTTTTGATACGCCAGTACGCTACAGCGGCGAACGCCTCTTCGCTTGCGTCAGCAAAGACGTGGAGTTCTACAACTCCCGTAGTTAAAGATGCGCTGTAGCACCGCGGTACTCTAATACCTTCAATGTAACTCAATGTACCTAGCCACGACCTCCAAACGTTTTGGGACTCCTCTGCGATTTCTTCGTCCCATCCTGTTCCAGCTCTCCATACCATTTGCAGCAACAGCTTGGCTTTCAGAACATGTTCTGCAGCAACGCCGAAAGGATCGAATACTGACATCAATACACGAAGCAGTTCACGCTTGGTCGGAACGCGCCGTCCCTGCAACAACCCCATATCGACGCGGCCGAACGCTAAGACAAACCTCAATTCGTCGCTTTTGGTGTCCCACTGCATCCCGAGGATCTTCTGGCTTCCTCCATCTGGATTATCAAAATCCTTTAACGTTCCACTGCAATTTCCATTATTGAGTGCGTCACATACCGCTTGAGAGTTGGACACGAATCGCTCTAATTTGAATCCGCCTTTGCTATGGATTTGCTTTACCTGTTTGGCAGTACTCACGGCTTCATCTACATCGTCGAAACAATGAACGAAATCATCCACGTAATGATAGTTCAGGATGGCATCGACCGCCTCCGGGAACTCTTTGATGAACTCCATCGCATTCTTGTTTTTAACGTATTGCGCTGCACAGGGAGAGCACGTAGCTCCAAACGTCATCACCCTCATTGCGTATTCCTGAATTTTATCCGCGGGATTTTCCCGCCACAAGAACCTTTGCGCTGGTTGATCTTCTGCTCGCACGGCGACTTGAAGAAACATTTCTTCGATGTCGGCGCTGACGGCTATTGGCTTCTGACGGAACTTCATTAGAACTTCAAGCAACGGTTTTCCCAAATCTGGACCACTTAGCAAGTAGGAATTCAAAGACCTCCCAGAAACTTGTGCAGCTGCATCGAAAACGAGACGCACTTTCCCAGGTTTATTTGGGTTTAAAACCCCGAAGTGTGGCAAATACCATTTGCGCGGATGTTCTACAAGTGTTTCACCTGCTGTGAGTTTTCTGGAGTAGCCTTTCGCTTCATAGCTTCTCATTATATTGATGTATGCACCCCTTAACTCTTTGTTGCTTGCAAATTTACGCTCTAGCCCAAAAAGCCTTCTTTCAGCCATTCTTCGGCTATCTTCTAATATGTTTTCGTCGTTTTTCCACAATAGTCCTGTTTCGAAGCGATCTCCCAATCGAACTGTTGTCTTCTCTAACACTGCACGCGCTTTCGCCTCTTCTGCTGGTTCAATGTGTTCGACTGCAACCGAGACACCTAAGTCATCGCTCACCACAAATTTCCTGACCAGCTCTTCAACCGTCTGATCTTCCATGCCATTACATTCCCGCACCAGAAATACTTGTTTATTTATGTCGCTTCTGCTCCCCGAAGAGCCGTAGATCACCCAGCCTAATTTCGTTAATACTGCAGCTGGACCCCGACGACCGTCGTCGGCAATACGCTTCGCGATACCCAAGTGCACGTTGTCCAACCCAATTAACAAGTCTGGAGTAGCATCCGAGTAACCCATCAACGGCAGTTTTCTCAAATGTCGTTGGCTCACATGAAGCTGTGATATACTAAGCGTCTGAGATGGCAACTGCAGATTCTTAACCGTTTTGACGTTGCGTAGAGGAAACCTTTTTTGTTGCTTGCCGACACCTGATATTTCCATGTTTACCGCCATCGATGACTCGGTTGCCATGTTGCTGCCGAACCACTGCAACGTCAGTTCTTCTTTTGGACCCGCGATACCAAGCTGAGCTGCAAGTTTCTCGTTCATCAGACTTAGGGATGACCCTTCGTCCAAAAGAGCGTAGCAATTGACACTCTTACCGTTCGCATACAGTTTAACAGGAAGAATTTTAAACAGTAATCTTTCTTTACCAGGGGATAGTTCGATGTTGGTGAGTATACGCGGCCTCTGATGGCTATCCTGATTGTTTTCCGCATGCCGGTGTCGAGGTTCATGCAACAGTTCATGCCATTTCTTATCGCATCCAGAAACCGAACATTCGTGTGTACGTGCACACGAAATGCTTCGATGGCCAAACCTTAAACAATTAAAACAAAGTCGCTTTTCTCGTATAAATTGCCATCGTTGTCTATGACGAAGACTTACGAACCGACTACAACGTTCCAGATCATGACCACCCGAACACATTATACACTGATCTATGTGCATACCCTGCGCTTCTACTGCATGAAAGAATCGCGGACGCCTTTCCGCTCGCTGATCTGTTTGTCGTCGTGACTCACCTACGTTGGTGCAAATCATACTCACAACGCGCGCTTCTTCTTGTAGCCAATCGCTGAGATGCTGTATAGTTGGTCGAGGCTGTATAGTCAAGGAGTGTCGTGCCCACGTTAACCTACGCTGCACCGGCAGCTTGGACACGAGTTCTTCCATTAAACTGGGATTGCTTAAATGATGATCGCAATCTGCGGCGCTTAAAAATGAAGCCAAGTTTTGTACCTTTGTGGCAAATGGAATGATTAAGTCTAATCTAAACTCAGGTATATTCGCCACGTCACGTATGTGCGAAATCTGACTTTTAACTAAAAGCTCCGGCCTACCGAATCGCTCTTTTAAGGTTTCTAAAACGCGGTTGACATTGCCGCTGTGTATGAGCAAACATTGTACCGTTTCCCTGGCATGACCTTTCAATGCCTTCTGCAGCCGTATCATATTTTGCCGTTCAGTGTAACGATACTCTTGTGTCGTTGCAGTAAACGCTTCCCGAAACATCGGCCAATCTTCAGGCCGCCCGCTAAACTCTGGCAGGTCGTACAGCTTGATCACAGGCTGTGCAGGCGTTTGTGTTAAAGTGCGGCTCAGCTCACTGACCGCCTCTGCTAACATATTGTCTACCCTACCTTCCCCTTCAGAGTTCGTTTCAGTAGATGCTCTCGCATCACGCTGCTGTTGATTTAAAGCTATTTTCAAGTTTTTTATTTCTTGCATTAAAGCTGCTAACTGTGCTGGTACACTAGCGGTATCTTCTTGCTGAGCAGTAATCGGATGCTCTCTCACGGTATTATCAAGATCTTCGTTCTCACTGTCCGCCATTTTAGACGTCGATCGCGTTATTGGCATTTGTTAACAACTAAACCCACGTTTTTGACGCTCCCAATAGACCTTATAACTCTAATCCACTAAATATCACTTACCAGCACTTACGTCGAGACAGAACTCCTATCCTCTACCTTTAGAGATTACACTAAAGTGCCTGCAGCTCGCTGGTGTCTTGTACGTGCACCCCGGATTTGATGTCTCGCAATGATGAGCAGTTCACTGCTGTTTCACTGCTTCACTCCGGCTGTGGCAACTTGGAAATGCTCAAATGATGCTTAGCAGTTCACTGCTGTTTCACTGCTTCCTCTCGTTGTGGCAAATTCGACCAAAAATGTCCTACTGTTGCCGCAGTGAAGAATCGACCGCCGCTCTTAAAAGTGAAAATAAAAGATGTTCCAAAGGCGGGCACGAGGGCCAAAATAAAACAGCACCGCTTATCGATGATTATAATGATGGTGGTTTTATTTTCCTGTAAGTTAATGTTATATATATGTACAATACAGAAGGTTTAAGCAATATCTTACACTTTGTGTGTCCTCGCGCCTTTTCCTTTAGAATGAAAGATTTTTGGCGCTATGGATTTGACATATCTGAATACAATTGGCAGCGTTGCCGGACTAAGCTTAACTTGTAATTTAAAGCACCACGCAGGGTTGCATTAAAGAAATAAATCTTAAAATCTACAAGGTGCGTTCCTTTACAACAATCTGCGTCTAAGACGATGTTAGAATAACAATAACGTGTGTAGCTTATGAGCAGCAAAGCGCCCGGGGTCGACGGCATACATACTGAAATGTTCAAAACCGGCGACGAAGAGCTTGTGGAATATAGCTCTAGTTGTTAAGCACAATTTGGTTTGATCAGATTTTCTTAATTAATAAAAAAAACGGATTCTGCTGTTTGCCCCAGTTACCTTTGGGTATAAGCCTCCTTAGTATCACATATAAGATCCCATCGACTTAAATAAACTGAGAAACATGCTTTTACGACATCCACACAACACTAATACGGCGATGTAAATTGACGGGTAACTTATTGTCGCGCTACTTCTTCAATCTGATGCTGAAAACATAATGCGAGCTGCTAAATCTGATGCACAGTAGCACTATATACAAATATTAAAGGCCCACCGATGATGGCGCATGATATCGACACCGTGGTTTTTTATTAAAACATTGGTTCCATAAAATTCATGGTCCCACTTTTGCGAAATAGTGAAATGGGAATGTATGTAAGTATTTCTAAAATTTAGTGTTAGTATTTCGATTATACATAGTTTTTGCTTTTCTTGGGAATACCGTACCAAGCTTAACGCGTAATCCTAGTAATTTCCTTATTGTAAGTTAATTTAAATTATATATTGACTAACTAAGCTTTTGCACGTTTTAGATTTTTTGCATAAAAGATAAAAAAACGTATATTTTCTTTTGAGTTTCATAAATATAAGACCATGCGCACACGCATGGAGGTATGTATGTATATAAAAATGTCGGTATATGTGTTAATGTTAAGGCAGTTTCTGTATTAATTAAAGAAAAAAATGCACACGTGCATGTGTGTACGTATATAATGCAAAAAAAGAAAAAAACACATACATATGTATGTATGAAATTATTTCTCTTTGATAAAGAAAAGTGTAAAGACCACACCAACACACATTTCCTATTTTCGGCTTACGAAAAGTAGCATAACGACGAACCAAACGAGCTCTCGAATTCATGAGCTTTCACGAGCGCTTGTTACGAATGTGCGAACCGCCTTAAAGCTATAAAAAATGGTATAACTTGCAGAACGAACGGCATTCTTGGGTATCCACTCGCAAGGATACAAGCATTAAATGACTGATAAATAGAAGTATTTTAATACAAAAAGACTAAATAGCAATTTAAAGTGAAATATTTTTGCAATTTCTTCAGCTTTGTTGTGAATTATGTGGTAACTAAATTGTTTTTTGAGAATACGAGTTTAAAAGGACAACAAAAATAATTGTAAGTCCATGAAAATAGTGGCGTTATTTATTTTATTTTCAAGAGAATGGTTTAATGCTTAAAATATTTGCAATATAAGACGGACGGTATTGATTAAATTGTTTGGTGAGTATACATAATAATACTATAACTAAGAATTTCTTAAAACATGTATTGATTTTTATCTGTTTTTTTCCGTGTGATATGAATAAATTATGAAATTATCTGGTGTTGCGTCATATAGTGGCATACCGAAAGATGTTTTTTGCTCTTTCAACTAAGGGTTCGTGTATACACCAACAAGTGTCTTGTATTTCTCTTGAATGGTGTCTTCCAAATCGCTGACATTTTTCGACGTATACAAAATCAATGAACTCTAATACCATTGTAGAAAATTATTTTAAACGCGCATCGAATTCATGTTATACACAAGGCACATTGAATGTGCCTTGGTTATACATATGTACGAGTATGTATGCATACATTTACTTGAAAAATTTTACGAAGTCAACCCACATGTAAAATGGAATTTGTGCTTATGTATACATCGAATACACATTGTTCCTGTAGTAACAAATATATTTAAGTAATTGAGATGTGAAGCCATGCCAGTCGGATATGGTCATGCCACATTTCCATGGCAGAAACAAAACATATAAGAAAAAGAGTAAAAATAAATTTTAAAAAATAATTGATCAAATGTCATGGCTGCTTTTCAGAATGCTCAGCATGTAACGATGCCAATGCTAGATCATCATTGTCTTGATTTGCGATATACACACGATATGTATGTATCTCTGCAACTGCGCCCATTTTTTAACAAAGAAAAAAATATTTTACTTAAATATGTATGAGCATATACCGATTTGTTTCAAAACTTCCAATCTCTGTATAGTTTTAATTGGGTTTTCAGGAATATGTACAAACA
Organism: Philophylla caesio; assembly: GCA_963971545.1. Taxonomy (NCBI): domain Eukaryota; kingdom Metazoa; phylum Arthropoda; class Insecta; order Diptera; family Tephritidae; genus Philophylla; species Philophylla caesio. The sequence continues at coordinate 91,948,624 of OZ020606.1, read as the reverse complement.
TTCCTTAAAATTATGCATGGAAAAATTTCCAAGGACGACAAATGTGTGCGCTTTAACAAACAAGTTGCACATCATAGTATTTCATTACCCCCTTGCTTAGGTTTATATAATAGCTTGATTACAACAAAATGAGAAGAATGACGAGACAGTTATATGCAAAATGATAAATTAGAAGATTGTGATTTTTGCATTTTGTTATCATTTTGGGTATCGATGGACAAGTCATGGCGTCAAAATGAATGCTATATCGTCGAAAAGAGAGAAAGTAACATAAATTTACATTCGTGTGTAAAAAAAAAATAAATATATCGCGATACAAGTAAAATACCTTTTAACAAAATGAAAAGTTATATTACGAACAACAGGTTTCTGGTTTTGTTTATGGTTTCTGTTACGTATCCACACTTGTGGCTTTATACAAACACAATATTAATTGAGTCAATATAATGGCAATCTTACAAATTCGCACTCTTTAGTTTACCAAATTGCTTTCTAATACCACTAATCCTGACCTAAAACTGTTAATTACAAATGTATTGTGCACTCACAATTTGTTATTTTATCTTTTAAAGTTAAACATGTCTTTTTGGCTTTACTAATTGTTTTACCATTGACTGTTATTAAGTTCGAGACAAGTTTATTGAAGATTTTGATTTGGAAAAAGCAGTACCAGTCTTAATTGGTTATATACATATATCATATTTCAGAGAACACCACATCTTATCAGTATTTTTTTTTTAATTTTTTTCATCACGTTTCTCTGATTTTTTCTAAAACATTTCCATATATGTACATACAGTCACTCACAAAATTAATCAAATACACATATCTTGGGGATATAGCATCTCAGAAGTATCAGCGTTATACGCCATTTTGAATTTCAAAGGTAATTTTATCCCTTTATACCTTCTCTAAAAAAGTGCAAAGTTGGGCATAAGTAGTCCAAAGATCACATCAAACTTCAAATTGCGAAAACTTATAGAGCTTTTTATGTCTGCGAAAAGTATTTTCTTCAATGTTGCTGAATAATAGAATAACAGAAACAATATACTAATCAATTTTAAGATCAATACTTACATATGGATCTTTAATTTGGTAAAATACCGATATATGGAAAAATTAAGAAAATCTGAGATGAAATTGTACGTCATTATGTAGAACACTTTTTAGTAAAAACACCAATTATAAATCATTTGCAAAACTTTATAATGCAGCAAAAGCAGCCCGCATTGATATAAAATTCTGCATTGCACAACTTATTGAAATTTAAAAAAAAAAAGGTATATTCTTACATATGTATATGTACATATGTACATACACTGTTGACGTCGTGTGTTGACTGGGCGTATAAGCAACATACCATACATATTGTGTTACCGGACAGCAATTAACCCATTAGAGCATAACGTTCGATATATCGGACAATATTTAATTAAAATTTTTGTGCATCAAATATATTGTGTTTGGAGTTTTAGATAGTGGCATCGAAAGTCTATTATTTATTTGTGTTTATATGTGACTTTTTAAAAATATTTTAAGTAAATTTTGCTAAAAGTCGTACCACTTTAGTCTTTCTCAAGAGGCAGCTAAAGGAGACTGTATGCATAGCTTTCGATAAATCGGAAGGCTCATTGTCAGCACACTACAATTAATTATGTTATATTTTTCTCTCTACTTGCTTCGAATAATCCCCAAAACTCTTGTGCAGTTATGGGTTAAATTTGGGAGCAGAAACAAATTTTAGTTCTTAATTGTCAGTGGTACAACCAACCAGCTTTGGGGTGGGATATTTGAAACGGAACTAGTATTTCATATGCCTCCTCTAGCAAAATCAGTGGGATTTAATAATTTACAAAAAAAAAAAAAAAGGATTATTTTTTGATTAATTGACTTAAAATCCATTTGAACATTAGATATAAATTATTTTATTTAGTATATTCGACGTATTTAATATAGAAGTTACCTCCCTACTGATTTTTCGAGCGTTAATTTCTTCTTTAATATTGTTGAATGAACATCTGTTCGATTAATGCAGTTCGGCAAAGAGAATTCGTCAAACTAGCTTTAATTTAATTCACTCTCTTATAAAGGAGATGAGTGCACGCATTATTATTAAACATACACACACGTTTATAAGACCTACTCCTTACTCGCCATTAGAGGAATTTAATAAACGAAATTCTTTACTAAACGAGTACAAAATGTGTGGTCTACAGCGACAAAAAAAAAACGTAAGGCATTCCAGTACGTTTCAAACACATACGTATGTACATATGTACGAATATGTATTAACATTTTTACGTTCTCATTGATTCGCAGTGCCTATCAAGGAGTAGCAAGAAAGCATACATATTAAAATCATTGAAAGGAAAGCGCTTATTAATATGTATGTTCCAATATGCGCATCAAAATTTTTTATTGCGTTTGTACATTGGACTCGGATATTTCGACAACATTTGACTATTTAGTTCTCTTTTACCTAATTACGTATATTAAAGCCACAAACTGTATACAAAATTTGTATGAATTCAACAAAACTTGATAAAAATTTTGGAGTTATTGAGAAAAAGAAATAAGACTTTTTGCATGTATGCAGTTTTGCAGCTCATAACGTTTTAGTTAAGTGCAAAATTCAAGTCACTACTACAAATGACTGCTAATTTTTAAGATTTTGTTCGCATTTTCTTCCGCAATACGTTGGAACCAAACAAAGATTAAAGTAATATTAATAGTCAAAACTGATGAAAATAAATCAGTCCGTCTGAATAACTACATATCATTACATGAATATAGTTAGTTTAACTGAATTTCTAATTTTGCCATACTTATAGTTCTGACAAATTATAAATTGTGGAAAAAAATAATGTCAGTCTGCTTGACTGTGGAGATTTTCAATTATACCATTTATCTAAACTTTACTCCTTTCTGATAACAAACATGTTGTTTTTTAACGATTTAGCTTTCCTTTGTTCTAAATGTTTACTCTTTATTTTAATTATTTGCTTTCCTGAGTGTTAGTGAAAAAATCATTTCCCATTTTTATACCCAAGCGTACTTGTACACAAGGGTATTATAACTTTGTTCGCATAACGGTTGTTTGTAACAGCAAAAAATAATCCTGATGGATATAGACAAAATTTGAAATTTGGTACATAGATCGCTCTTTGGACTGATTAGCTTGGTATTGAAAATGGTCAAGTTCGGCCAATAACCACGCCCACCTCCCATACAACGGAAGTTTTTGAAAAATGTAAAAACTTTGTTTTTTCGGTATCCATTAAAGCAAATTAAGTGAATTTGGAGCGATTTTCAACTAAGAAATTAGGTATTTATGAAATTTTGAAAAATGGGCGTTGCCACGTCCACTCATGAACAAATTTCTGTATCTCAATAACAGTATTAGTTATCGTCACAAAATTTGGTGGACATATTTTCTTTGATATCGCTATTATTATCGTAGAACATTTTTAAAATCGGATCACAACCACGCCCACCTCCCATATAACGGAATTTGTAGAAAATACAAAAACTTCATATTTTCGGTATCTATTCAAACAAATTGAGTGAAATTCGAGACACAGAGCATTTCAAAATGTTGGTCCATACATCCAAAGAGGTGATGTCAAGAGTTCTCGAGGCACAGCACCCTTTGATAATATATCAGCTGGATTCATATCTGTAGGAGCATAACGCCACTCCATTGTTTGTGTGAATTGCTGTATAGCACAAATTCGGTTAGCAACAAATACATTGAATTTAGATGGCTCTTCTTTGAGCCATGAAAGCACGACTGATGAGTCTGACCAACAATAAAAACGACTGTCAAAAAGTTCTAACTTTGCTAATTCTCTAACTAATTCCGCGAGCAGAGCTGCAGCGCAAAGTTCCAATTTGGGGACAGTAAGTACCTTGAGAGGGGCTACTCGAGCCTTCGAACACAGCAGATGGGTTTGGACATTGCCATCTATTATTGAGCGGGTATAAATGCAAGCGCCATATGCTTCTAGACTCGCATCGCAAAACGCGTGAATTTCCAGTTTGGCTCCCGGCTGCAACACATAACGAGGAAAGGATGCATCCTGATGCATACCGTTACCACGCCCACTTAGGAAAAAATTTCTGTATCTCAATAACGGTGTAAGGTATCGTCACAAAATTTGGTGAACAAATTTGCCTCAATATCGCTGTTATCATTGTTAAAAATTTTTGAACTTGGAATTGATTCTTTGCAAATTAAAATATAAAAACCACGGTTGGCAAGTGTGCGGTGATTTCAAAATCTTGGGCATAGCGCTCGGACAACAACCTTGGTTTACCAAATTCCCTTGCTTTTGTTGCCTATGGGATAGTAGAAACCGAACAAATCACTGGATCAAAAAGTGTTGGCCTCCGAGGAAGCTTTAAGTTGGCGAAAATAATGTCCTGCATGAAACTTTGGTTGCCTACTCATAAAGTTCTTCTACCACCGCTTCACATAAAGCTGGGATTGATGAGGCAATTTGTAAAGTCACTTCCAAGAGATGGAAATTGCTTCAAATACTTAATATCAAAGTTTCAAGGCCTCTCGGAGGCAAAGTTGAAGGAAGGTGTTTTCGTTGGACCAGATATTAGATGGCTTATGGCTGATCCACTATTCATCACAACCATGACGGATCCTCAAAGAAAAGGGTGGATTGCCTTTAAAGAGGTCATAACGAAATTTTTAGGCAATAACAAAGATCCTAACTACAAACAAATCGGCAAAAGAATGTTAAAAGCATTTCAAGTTTTAGGTTGCTTGATGAGTTTTAAAGTACATTTTCTTCATTCCCACCTCGACAACTTTCCAGAAAATTTAGGAGACGTGAGTGAAGAGCAAGGTGAACGATTTCACTAAGATATTAAGGAGATGGAAAAAAGATACCAGGGAAGATGGAGCGTTTCCATGATGGCGGACTACTGTTGGACGCTTCAAAGAGACCTTTCCGATGCTTCCCACAAGCGAAAATGTACCAAAAGGAGTCCTACTGAGAAAAAGAAATGTGTTTAGTGCTTACCAATTAATGTATTTTACATAAATAAATTAATTTTGTTACGCAATTATAAATTTACAAAAATATGTTTAATCTTTTATATTTTATTTTAAGATGATAACTTGTTTAACATAGACACCTACATTGTCAGAAAACGTGACGTTTTATTACAAAATTAAAGTTATTTTCGGATTCAGCACACCCAAAAACATAAGTATTACACAAAAAACCAAAACAAACTTCGTTTATCAGTATTTTCTCTAATTTTTCCAACAAAAATTTGCCTTTAGCTCATTTAAAAATAAGAATAATGAAATTAAACAGGTCGAAAACAACACAAATTGAGTAAAGTTTTTAATACGAGCTGCGATTTGAAACAGAGAAGTGGGATTTTTATGAAATTATGGGCACCGCCCATACAAAAATACATCGCCAGGGTATATAAAAATCAGTTTCGCCGATAGTTAAATATATTTTTCTAAAGAACTTCATTTGTAGGGAAACGCGGAGAATTTCTTCCATTTCTTCATTCATAGCGATTTTATTTTTGCCAATGGAGCTTTAGAGACAATAAGACAGGGTACCTCGACCACAATTTAAGTAAATTAAATGCCTTTCTTTGCGATAATCTGATGAAAATATTACTCGGAAATGATGCATCTTTTGGGTCAACGTTGCTACATTTACAAGGGGTCGGAAGTGTTTCTACTTAAAAATGTTGCCACAACCAAACGGTAATTATGACATGTTTTTACGGTGAACATAAGGCTCTTGAAAAAGAATAAAACAAATTTTAAGAAAATGCAGCGTTTTTAAGACTCGACCCCTGCGGAGAGAGAGACAGTGGCGTAGCTACAACTTCGGGCGCCCGGGGCCAAGCATATTCTGCCGAAGGCAAAGTATAGAGATGTTCTTGCCTTTTTTAAGTGGTTTTTAGATTATTACATTTTTAACAATCGTTTCTAAAGCAAACAAACGACCACACCAATATATATACTTGTTTCTAATTCTTTGCTTAAGTGAATATTTAAATTTAATTCAGTAAAATACATTTAATTTCTCACTTTAGATATTTTCGGACTCAAATAGTTTTTGAAATAAATACGTTGGTATTTAATTAAATAAGCATTAGCTCATTTTAGAATAAGATAACATTTTCGTAATCATCCACCAACCATCTCTTGATCAAGCACCTCATTCACATATTTTTTTCTATGTTAGAAATACAAAAAATTATGTAAAATACAATGACGATTCAACTCTCTATCTAACTAGGTTAAATTGCTTTTAGGTGGTAAAACAACTAATATTTTTTGTCACAGAAAGCGGAACGCTGTGCAACCCACTCATACTATACATATATCAGGAATTTTTGTTTAATACACCTTGCATGGTAGGCAATTTCTTTCAATTGAAAATTCTTTTCTGATCAGAAATAATATTTCCGTCAGATTGAAATGTTTGGAACCGAGGTCCAAATGATTTGAAACGGCAGAATACAAGGGCCATCAATTTTGATAAAGTAAAAAGCAAAAAACCTAAATCTATTAATTTTTCAGATTGCTGTCACCCCTCCTCGATACTTCAAGATAAGCGTATTCAGATGCCGATCAAAATGGCCTGGGCTCCTTGCTTCCTGCTTTTATTACATCTACTTTGCGTGGCATGTGACTCGTGGTCGCAGCGTTCACCCTATTCCCTGCAAGCGGCAGTTGACGAACTACAACGTCGAGAAGCCACTAAGTATCCTTTGAACGCACCACCGTCTCCACAACCATACTTTACAGGCGTATTGGGTACAGCTGCCGATCAAGATTACTGGGATGATGGTGAGTAAGCACAAGCAGTAACCAAATGTGGAAAGCGAAGTATTCAAATGTATATAAGTCATTCCATGATATTTCAATAAAAAATCTGGTTTGTTTTTTTTAGATTTTTATATAAATTGAGTATGTTGTAAGATGTAAGATGTCTCGGCGTAAGCCATTGTTTATGACTTCATAGTTAGAAAAATATTAGTTTTATTAAACAAAATTATTAGGTACTTTTTTTATAGACAAAGAGTCAGAAATTTATAAAAAGATTTTTTTATACCTTTTTTCATACCTTTTTTTTAATAAAAAACAACTTTGCACGATCTTAAATTTTTTTTTAAATATATGTAATGGAACCAGGGCCGTCGCCCAAACACCCCTTCCCCCCACCAACCCTTAAACAATTTTTTTTACTCTATCCCAAGAAACATATTTTGAATTTTTCGTAAACAAAAGAATTCAAATGATTTATTGTATACATTATGAATCCCTACTTTTTAACGAATTCTTCACAGATTTTGAGTCAAGTGCGTGTTTGCAGGACAAGGCAAATTCGAGACCTGCAATCGTACGAGGCTCGAGAACATGTGAAGGAATTTGTATTAATTTACTTTATTTAATTAGGCCGCTAAAGTGAGTTCAAAGTCGCCAAATTGGATAAAGTAACATAAGACGTCTCCCGCATGTCACAGAACTCGTAGGACTTTTTCACTTTTTTGTTTTGTCCTTTGTTACAAAGTTCTTTTTCGATAAGAGAACATGAGATGTTGATTCCAATTACACATTTGGTTTAACATTTCGATTCCACATTTTTTCGAGGTGTTACTATCTTGAAATCGAAAAATTACAGAAATTTATGATATATGGAGGATTTTATAAAGACAATATCACGCATCCTTTCGAATTATTTAAGATTTTTCTACAATCTAGAAAAAGAGTTATAACGATAAAGTCGAGCATGTGCAGCCGAAATACATTTGTCGTTAAATAACTTTTTATCTTATTTTTAGAGAGGTTTGAAAATATGCAGATGCATTTACTGCATTTCTTCAAATGGTTTTTTCAGTTTTCAACCAAGGCGCTATATCAGTAGGAAAGTCACAGTATAACAGGTGCTCCAATTAAAATGAATATTTTGATTTCTTTCATACATAGTTATATTTCCATTCGATTTGTCCTATGCTTTAGCATATACGTTTGAACGGAAATGTAAAGGTGTAAATGGAGCTATACATACTCGTACATACCTCGATTTCAAAGTCCCAGCAGCTGCAAGGAAAAGCTATATCAGCTATACTTGTCAGATATACATAAATTTGTATGGATATACTGCAAACCCAAATCAATTACAGTTAAACGAGTTTTAAAAAATACGAACATTTTCATATATTATAAGACATACATAGGTAGCTGCCACAACAAACTTTATTTGTCTCACGAAAAGCGTCTATAGCAATTTTCATTCGCTCTCCCCCTCTAAAAGCGTTTTGTATCCGCCCCTCAATGGAACGTTATCAAAGAATAAACTTACCAATTTTTAAAAGGTGTTTCCTTATAGCGACTGAGATATTAATTTTTTCTTTAAGTATTGTCTGATTAAATCAAGTGTTACGCTGAACACATGCTTTTATTAAGCAAGCCACCACTCATTGCTTGTTACAACTTAAACCTAGATTTTCTTTTGTTAATAGTGAGTTCGATTTGTATTGGTATAATACATAAAAAAACATACATTAATAACATAATTAGTTGTTTATTGTTTCTTAACAAGTCGTTTGTTTTTCTGTTATCTGAAATATTTGACATTATGTTGATTTTATTAAAGATTATTTAACAAAAATAAGAAAAAAAATGTAAAAAACCTTTTTTCTTTTGATTATTTTTAAATACATGCATCAATTTGAGTGCATTTGTGACGTCACATCAGGAGCAGGGGGTTCTAAAGATATGACAACCTGTGACAAGGACGGGGAGAGGGGTTAAAAAGTTCTAAAATTCATGTGATGTACTTTATGGATGGCCCCTTAGTTGAATTTGATAATGCAAAACTATCTCGTTTAGAGATCTGACACATAGGCAAGCTGCATAAAAGTAGTTATTCCGAAAAAATTAGTTACATATACATACATATATTAATTGCTATTTGTTATATATAACATAAATATAGAAATAACATTTTAGTGTTACTTGAAAACATTTGTTCGATTTTGTGACACAAATTATAAAAAATGGCGCAGGAAAGCAACACTTTTATAAATTAAATTAAAACAGAAAATTGTTTTCGTTTCATATTTTGAGTAGCCTTAAACCTTGTCCCACCATTTTCATGAAAATATTTGTTCGCAACCCTTTCAGTTCCTGTTCGAATAGATCTCCAATGAAAAATAAGTAGGATAACGTCCAATAAGTTGCTTGAGGTCAGCTGCTTTCTTGCTTACAAAATTTTCCTGCAAAAACCAGCAACTTCCACTTTAGGTCAACTGTCAAATCGCGCTCTTATATTTGAATACTCGAACGACTAAAGCTGATAGTTTTTTAACAGGTACGTTCGCGGAGCATGTATTAATTGAAAATTATCAAAAACTATCAGCGTTTAGCGTTCGCGCACGCAAAAAGCTTGCAAAGTAGGGGAAATTGAGATAGCAAAGTGACATTTTATTTGAAGGGAAGCTGTGGGAAAGAGTATCCAAAATATAGCAGGATTATACTAGATTCATTTCCATATTAATACTTCATAAATTTGTCTAATTTTTGTAACGCTTAGCTCTTTTAACATTTTATGTAAGTAAATGTTTTTTAAAAGTTCTGTGATTATAATAATTATGTGAAAGGAAAAATATTTCTTGTATTATTATTTGTACATGCAAAAAAATTTCTTTAAAAAATTTTACAATGTCTAATATCGGGGAAGCAATATTACTTGAGCAATTTCCGAAAGTATAAAGCTAATAAGCACAGTTTTTGATACAAAACTTCAAAGTGGAACTACCTTCCTTTTTTTGTATTTTCACTGAGGGGGAAAACAAAGGTAAATCCTACAGTAACGAGTTTGATTCTACAACAAACAGCTAAGATAGTCTAGTAATACCGAAATATGTATGTCAAATCAACTATGGAAATGTAATTCTTACGTTGAAGAATAGTACTGTTATTTTAAAATTTTTTGTTTTCAACTCAATACATTTGAATTGATTTAAACCCGACAATACTTTTTAAAAAAGATGACTGTCAATTTAAATAGAATATTTAAAAATAATCACAGTGCTTTTCACAATAAATTTTTTCGTTGATTGTCTGTAAAAAATATGGTCATACTACATATGTACATATAACAAAAGTCGCGTAAATCAAAATTTCAAAACTTGTACTAAACTTATTGACCCGTCGGTATAGTCAAGATAAAGTCGGCTCTAAAGTTAGAAGCAGCCTTTTGACATAATTTTCTACGGAACATACATATGTTTGTCAAAAAAGCTACTTCTAACTTTAGAGTCGACTTTATCTTGACTATGACTATGTGCCAATATGAAACGCATTTTGAATATTGAAAAACAATCACTGAATAGACAATTGAGTTACAGTATCAAAAATACAAAATCAAACATACGAGTACTTAACGCTACAATAAGTTTTGTCGTTATTTTTTGAATACAGGTGTAATGGCTTAATTACAAATGTGGATATTTCGGAAATATGATAAATGTTATGTACATTTAAATAAACCTGTTACCATTTGTTGCACCTGAAGCACATTTTTGCTCGTCATACATTTGATTTATTGTAAATAAATGTTTTGAAATTTTCTTGAAATTATTTACTAAGTTCAACGTTTTGTTTTCTTCTAACTAATACATTTTTACTTATGTATATCATTTAATATAGTGTAATCTGCTGACTTATAATTTATAGTTGCGGGAATGCAAGTGTTATTATTTATGGCATTATGACATATTTTTTGTTGATTGATTCGGCATAAATTGGTGATGTAATTAAAAGATGTGCTATTACTAATGCCAATATTAGACAATTTGTGTTATTTTTTTAAGTGTCTTTGAAAACTTGTAAAATTCTTTAAACCATTGATCGCAATTATGTTGGGCAAATTTTATCTTAGTCAAATTTAAAGTGTTTCAAAAACGTTTTTCCAAACAATATTTTTAAATAAAAATCCAAACAAATACACATCCTTCACGATACGATAAGGAAAAAACTTGAAATATTTTGAAACAAAAATCGAAACTCTCAATAATAATGAAAATTTATTCATATAAAGTATAATCATAATAGATCATTAACAGATCGTACTCCAATTAAAAAAGGTTGTATCGTCAAATGGGATGAATAATTGGATGAATAATATTTACAATTTCGTCGATTTTTCGTTGATAGTCATTTATGGGCTCAATATGCGAAACAAAATTTTCCTGCGCATCAATGATTTTAATTTTTTCTAGCGTTTTCCCAAATTATTAGTAAACCTTGAAGATGTTTGCAGTACTAATGTGAGCAATATTGAAAGTAAGTAATCCTGGGAATCTACAAAAATTTCCAGTAGATGGGTTTTTACCATCCTTACATATTAAAAGAATTATACCTGTATTTTTAAGGCCGCTGTGGTCGAGTGGGTAGCGTTGCGTGTGATAACTCGATATGCCGCTGAGTTCAAGGTTCGAATTTCAGCCAGGGCAAGTAAAATCTAAATCATAGAAAAAGTTTTAGTAGCGGTCACCCCTCGGTGGGCAGTGGCCAACCTCCGAGGGTATTTCTGCCATGAAAAAGCTTCTCAAAAATACATCTGCCGTAGCAGCTGCAGTTGACAGCTGTTGCAGACACGGCTATGCCATTTATGGATAAAGCTGAAAATGAGTAAGAAGAAAAAACGATTGCGAAAATGGACTTCTATGAATTTGGTGTAAATTCTGAATTTTCCTGCAACTTTTCTAGAAACCGAGGTTATTGCGAACGCGTTGTTAAAATGATTACAATTGTTTTCCACGTGCGGTATTTCAGAACAGAGCAAAAAATCCTGTGTATAAATTCGGAAATAATATGGTATTAACTTTTTCCACATAAAACATACACCTGCTTTACTCGAATTTCGTGAGTATTTAAACACATTTTTCAAACCAAACCTTCTTTTTTGCAGAATACTGAAAAAATATTGATTTGAAATTATATATAGTTAGACCAACTAAGTATTGAATATTTTGCAAATTTGTTGTCAAATTTATTTTTAAAAATTAATTTTTTTTTGGAATTGAGCTTTATGCGGGCCGTCAACAAACGATTTTAATGGCTTGGCTGATTTATGACGAAGTTTCTCGTTTGTGTTTTTTTTTTATTTTAACAACATTTCTAGTCCTCTACTTCTTAAAGAAACAAAAACTGTGATAATCAGATCAAATTCAAACCTTCCTCAAAGAATGTAAAATAAATTTACGATGTTATGGATTCAATTTACATTATTTATGATATATCTGTAGACCTTGACTGCAACATCAAATATTCAGATTATCCTAGTGAAGAGCTAGAACCTGAAGATAATGCAATTATAATCCATTGTTTGAAACTAATAAACTCCCACTCACCAAAATATATTACATTACAACGAAAGTTATTCAGAGAACAATGCTTAATAAAAAATTCGAAAAACGCTTTTATGACAACCAATTTACAAGCATCTGATCTGAACCCCGAATATCTCAGTAAACTCCCTTTTTCACATACATACATACAAATGTCTGAACTAATTTTTTCTCAGGTAGACAGCACTTTAACACAACATACATATGTACATAACATACATTTATTTCTCCCGCTTACAGATCCCGACATCCACCACAACCCACATAATAAAAACCGCAATCAGCACAGATTGAATAAAGCTATTGTCAAATATTTGGAAAGGGAAAATTATAATACAAAACACAGTGGTTTCGACATAGGACCATTTCGTGGCTTCGAATTTGATGATGATAGCAACCAGCTCTCTCTAGAGCCCGACGAAAACAAACGTTCATCATATTTCAGAGAGCGTGATGGTAAAGATGGTAAGTCAAGTACTTACTTACTTACTATGTTCGCAACGGAATGCATTAAATCTAAAGGAGATGTGTGTTGAAAAAAAAACATTGCTTTGATTAAGTATTTTAAGTCTGCAATATATCGATATTCGAATGAAGTAAGGGAAATTTAGCGATCGTGAATAATAACGATACAATGGTAGCCAACTCATCTAGGCACTACACGATGATTTTGCTCGAAATTTCGTAAACTTCCCAACTTATGTATAGATATTTCCTTATTAAAAAAAATTTATATATTTTGATGTACGTCTGGTCGTTCTACTTATATTACTTTAAAATGTAATTCATCTAGGTTAATGAACATCATCTGGTTAATGAACAAAAAGATAATAATGTTAGATGTATGTATGTATGAATGTTATATGTTAGCTTTGCTCCAAGAGATACGCAACTTGACTTTTTATGGAGTTTTCCATGGAGTAACTCGTTGGGCAAACATATTACAATTTTTTATGTACAATAACACAGTACAACACATGATTTGCCAACACAATTCTGAGAACTGTATGTGAAATTAGACCCAAAAAGAATAATTTCTGCATCATTCCTTTTGTCTTCTTACCTGCCAAAATATTTTTAATATCGATTTGAAGTTAGTACTATCGTATAGGGGAATTTATCACGTTTTAGGCCCTGTTGTTTGACATAGCTCGACAGCCACTAGCCCGATTTAGTTGAAATAAATTTTAAAAAATTTAGAATTACAATTCCCTTAACCTGTTCATATTTTTCCTATACAAGCCACAGTTTCCAAGTTAAAAATAAGCGCATGAAGAAAAATTTTATTTTTTATTTTTTTTAATTTATAAATAATACAAAACGGAAATAAGTTTGAAGTCTAGTTATTTTTTCGCAAAGTCACATAACCTATGAGCAAAATGAGACAAAGATCATGAAAATCGATGCACGCGTTTCGCTTTTATTCGCAATTGAGTAAAGGTATGAATGTTGTGCATATGTCGAGCAAATTTTTGAAATTCTCAGAAATTGAGTTGGCAATCAATGAACTGAAAAATGTTGTACTGTGTAACGTTATAAAAAGTAATAAAAAACTAAAATTTTAGGTTCATAGCTGTATGTATATGTATGTGTATTATGAAATTACGTGCATATCTATTAGTAAAATAGAAATAGTTCCAATATAATTATATATTAAGTATTTTTTATTTGGATAGCTTAAATGTTCGTAAAATATAATAAGATGCAATTTAATTATACAATTTTGTTATTGTTCATAAAAATTTGTAGTGAAAGAGTTTCTGTAGGTAATCGATTTCCTAAAGCTTAAATACAAATTTACTCTAGGGAAGTGATCGAATCTCTGGTCGTATTTCTTTGATACCAGAGATGGCAATAAAGTTAGTCGTTATTTCAGCAGTGTGAGCTGGCTCGTTGCCATGATGTAAAAAGTAGCGTCGCAAATACTCTTTTTCCTTCGTCTGACTCTTCTCCAAAGGAATAGCAGCTACGATTTTTAATCGGCTTAGCTTTTACGGCTGGGTTTGCTCCTGTTGGACTCCATGCCAAAGACTGTTGTTTGGTTTACGGATCGTACTTATAGAAATAGAACTCGTCATCAGTAAAGAATTTATTCAAGTTACTAGACTGCTCATTTTTAAATAAATAAATGCCATCGAGCTTCTATTTGGGCCTCATTTAAAGTTCATGAGACCAATCGAGCAAATTTCTTTATGTATCCCAGATGATTAATTAATATTCGCGATACAGCCATGGCATTCAAGCCATGCGATTCATCAAAAATAATTGCTTGAGTCAATCGTAGATCTTCGTCAACCTTGGATTTCACCAAAGCCCCAGTGACGTCAGCCGTGGAAAATATTGGTCGACGTTCTCGGGGCTCATCCTCCACAGAAAAATGTCAAACTTGGAATCTTCGGAATTACTTGAAAATAGTCTGTAGAGACGGTGCAATCGCTCTATGTAGATATTTGTGGTGGAATTTCGTGAGATCTATCGTCAGAAATTTTGCGATTTTTAGTCTATGTTTTAAATGATTGTTCTGAAATTTAGAATGAAGTCTCGTAAAACAATTGCAAAGGATTTGGTATTTTTTGGTTTAAAAAAAATGTGAGTCATCAACTACGCGAACTTTTGTTTGTCCCCTCGTACTGCTTCCAGAAGTTCTATATACTTGGCGTAGTTATCATCATAACCATAACGGTCTTATAATTTTTTAATATGGGGTACAACTGGAATTCTCACATTGATAAGCTTTATTCACTGCTTCGCTCAGCTCCCACTCTACGGTGTCTGTACAACTACGTTTCGAAGCATATTTTCCGCATTCACCATATTTAATCCAGGTTCGCTATCTGCAAGCTCGTTCTAAGCAATTTATCTCTTAAGGAAGAAAGTGATAGATGGAAAAACAAAAGCACTTCTATTTAGTCCAAACTTATGTGGCCTTGCAACGATTTCTGTAGGAGCTGCATAGACGAGGAAGAGCCTGGAAGGCATTTATGGGCTCTATGAGTTTTTCAATGATATAGGTGATATAGCCAGGGTAGAGGTCCTAACCCAATGTATGCCAAGAAATCGATATAAATATTTTTAGAGTTTTGACTATTTTTTTATTTATAAGTAATGCGAAAAATGCTTGGACTATAGTTTACTACTTTAGTTATTTTTACCGTTCACTTGTAATTCTTTTATCTAAGTGAATTTGTTCTATAGTTCATTTGGTTCACTATTAACGCTGCCCTGAAAAAAATCGTTCACAAAGAAATAAAGCAGCACTAATGGAAAAGCGGTTTAAAACGTATTTGTAACGATTGGCGGCCGTTGTGGTCGAGTGTTTAATGATGTGCGCTATAGTTCGGAATTTCACTTTAAAAGCTAAGCAGCCAATAAAGTTTTTTCTTGAGAGCTGTATTCTAAGCTCAATATTTTACTCAAACAACTTTGGAGATTAAGGTATAGTTCTTAATTTTTTTTTTACTTGTAGTACAGAGAGCCATTGTGACTCCCATAATCTTCAAGTACAAATAAAAACGTATAGTGTAATTACCCAAGACGTATACTTAACTTTATTTTCGTGAGAACTTAAAGTTATTTACTCAATCGTTCAGATGAGCTTACTTATACAATGTCTTTTTTGGTCAGCTAGTTGTAGCTCGTTGTGAGCTTCTGCAAAGGTATTAGGGACTTCGTCATCTTTATTAAAATAAGTTTTTCATGTGTTCCATATTTCCTGACATTGTTAATTTTTGTATTCAAAAATAGTTTATATTTTCACCTGTTGTCCAATGGTTTTCGAAGGCGCCACATCAAATACGTTTATCCACGAAATTAATTTTACATACACATTTTTGAATACTTTTTGTATAAAATAAAAATTAATCATATAGAAACGCAATTCTCTCACCGCTCTCAATTTTCGTAATTTACGTAACTTAAGAATCAAATGTCAACAGTTCTCTAAGTTTATAAATTTACGTTATGGCTGTATGTACAAACGGTTACTGTACATGTTTTCCATTTAGCAGGTAGCTTTTAAGTGCCTTAAATAAAGCATACGGTGTAATTGCATTATTAGTTCAATATATATGATCTGTACGATGGCCCATTTTAGAAAATGTTATGATTACTTTGTTGAAAACAGTTCTAAATTTGTTACTCCGATATTTTTTTGATCTTGAACTGTTGAAAGAAATATAATGAAAGAAATAAAAGAAGATTATTGGATGGCTTTGTACGTTGAAATAGTTCACGCTCACCGGGAAAAGTTTATGAAGCTTTCTCTTTACTTAAAACATCTCATATTCCGGCAACTGTACGTACATACATATATATGATGAAGAATCAGGTTGAGAAAGTGACCAAAGCAGCCTATTGATTTAATTAATTAAATCAATTTGATGTAAACCGGTTTTGCTCTGAAAACATTAAGTTTGATCTTTAATCGACAAATTAATCTTAATTATAAACGGCAGATTTGTATATTTACACCTTTTGATATTGTATACGAGTCATTCCATTTTGACACTGATGGGGAAAAAGCACTAAGTCAAGATAAATTATTTTATCAAATATACACAGATATGCATCTAACGGCCGTTGTGGTCGAGCGTGTAGCGGCGCGTGCTATAACTCAGTATGTCGCAAAGTTCGGGAATCGATTCTCATCCTGAGCAAGCAAAATCTAAAATCATAAAAAAATCGTTTTTTTTTCTAATTGCGGTCGCCCCTCGGTAGTCAAAGCCATGGCTTCGAGGGTATTTCTACCAAGAAAAGGCTTCTCATAAAATACATCTGCCATTCGGAGTCGGAACAAAACTGTAGGTTCCTCCCTGTAAATAGTAGGAGAAGCTCGACCAGTTACTGAGCTATATAGTGTTATTAGGTATCTACACGTGCGGTATTTCAGAACAGAGCAAAAAATCCTGTGTATAAATTCGGAAATAATATGGTATTAACTTTTTCCACATAAAACATACACCTGCTTTACTCGAATTTCGTGAGTATTTAAACACATTTTTCAAACCAAACCTTCTTTTTTGCAGAATACTGAAAAAATATTGATTTGAAATTATATATAGTTAGACCAACTAAGTATTGAATATTTTGCAAATTTGTTGTCAAATTTATTTTTAAAAATTAATTTTTTTTTGGAATTGAGCTTTATGCGGGCCGTCAACAAACGATTTTAATGGCTTGGCTGATTTATGACGAAGTTTCTCGTTTGTGTTTTTTTTTTATTTTAACAACATTTCTAGTCCTCTACTTCTTAAAGAAACAAAAACTGTGATAATCAGATCAAATTCAAACCTTCCTCAAAGAATGTAAAATAAATTTACGATGTTATGGATTCAATTTACATTATTTATGATATATCTGTAGACCTTGACTGCAACATCAAATATTCAGATTATCCTAGTGAAGAGCTAGAACCTGAAGATAATGCAATTATAATCCATTGTTTGAAACTAATAAACTCCCACTCACCAAAATATATTACATTACAACGAAAGTTATTCAGAGAACAATGCTTAATAAAAAATTCGAAAAACGCTTTTATGACAACCAATTTACAAGCATCTGATCTGAACCCCGAATATCTCAGTAAACTCCCTTTTTCACATACATACATACAAATGTCTGAACTAATTTTTTCTCAGGTAGACAGCACTTTAACACAACATACATATGTACATAACATACATTTATTTCTCCCGCTTACAGATCCCGACATCCACCACAACCCACATAATAAAAACCGCAATCAGCACAGATTGAATAAAGCTATTGTCAAATATTTGGAAAGGGAAAATTATAATACAAAACACAGTGGTTTCGACATAGGACCATTTCGTGGCTTCGAATTTGATGATGATAGCAACCAGCTCTCTCTAGAGCCCGACGAAAACAAACGTTCATCATATTTCAGAGAGCGTGATGGTAAAGATGGTAAGTCAAGTACTTACTTACTTACTATGTTCGCAACGGAATGCATTAAATCTAAAGGAGATGTGTGTTGAAAAAAAAACATTGCTTTGATTAAGTATTTTAAGTCTGCAATATATCGATATTCGAATGAAGTAAGGGAAGTTTAGCGATCGTGAATAATAACGATACAATGGTAGCCAACTCATCTAGGCACTACACGATGATTTTGCTCGAAATTTCGTAAACTTCCCAACTTATGTATAGATATTTCCTTATTAAAAAAAATTTATATATTTTGATGTACGTCTGGTCGTTCTACTTATATTACTTTAAAATGTAATTCATCTAGGTTAATGAACATCATCTGGTTAATGAACAAAAAGATAATAATGTTAGATGTATGTATGTATGAATGTTATATGTTAGCTTTGCTCCAAGAGATACGCAACTTGACTTTTTATGGAGTTTTCCATGGAGTAACTCGTTGGGCAAACATATTACAATTTTTTATGTACAATAACACAGTACAACACATGATTTGCCAACACAATTCTGAGAACTGTATGTGAAATTAGACCCAAAAAGAATAATTTCTGCATCATTCCTCTTCTTACCTGCCAAAATATTTTTAATATCGATTTGAAGTTAGTACTATCGTATAGGGGAATTTATCACGTTTTAGGCCCTGTTGTTTGACATAGCTCGACAGCCACTAGCCCGATTTAGTTGAAATAAATTTTAAAAAATTTAGAATTACAATTCCCTTAACCTGTTCATATTTTTCCTATACAAGCCACAGTTTCCAAGTTAAAAATAAGCGCATGAAGAAAAATTTTATTTTTTATTTTTTTTAATTTATAAATAATACAAAACGGAAATAAGTTTGAAGTCTAGTTATTTTTTCGCAAAGTCACATAACCTATGAGCAAAATGAGACAAAGATCATGAAAATCGATGCACGCGTTTCGCTTTTATTCGCAATTGAGTAAAGGTATGAATGTTGTGCATATGTCGAGCAAATTTTTGAAATTCTCAGAAATTGAGTTGGCAATCAATGAACTGAAAAATGTTGTACTGTGTAACGTTATAAAAAGTAATAAAAAACTAAAATTTTAGGTTCATAGCTGTATGTATATGTATGTGTATTATGAAATTACGTGCATATCTATTAGTAAAATAGAAATAGTTCCAATATAATTATATATTAAGTATTTTTTATTTGGATAGCTTAAATGTTCGTAAAATATAATAAGATGCAATTTAATTATACAATTTTGTTATTGTTCATAAAAATTTGTAGTGAAAGAGTTTCTGTAGGTAATCGATTTCCTAAAGCTTAAATACAAATTTACTCTAGGGAAGTGATCGAATCTCTGGTCGTATTTCTTTGATACCAGAGATGGCAATAAAGTTAGTCGTTATTTCAGCAGTGTGAGCTGGCTCGTTGCCATGATGTAAAAAGTAGCGTCGCAAATACTCTTTTTCCTTCGTCTGACTCTTCTCCAAAGGAATAGCAGCTACGATTTTTAATCGGCTTAGCTTTTACGGCTGGGTTTGCTCCTGTTGGACTCCATGCCAAAGACTGTTGTTTGGTTTACGGATCGTACTTATAGAAATAGAACTCGTCATCAGTAAAGAATTTATTCAAGTTACTAGACTGCTCATTTTTAAATAAATAAATGCCATCGAGCTTCTATTTGGGCCTCATTTAAAGTTCATGAGACCAATCGAGCAAATTTCTTTATGTATCCCAGATGATTAATTAATATTCGCGATACAGCCAGGCATTCAAGCCATGCGATTCATCAAAAATAATTGCTTGAGTCAATCGTAGATCTTCGTCAACCTTGGATTTCACCAAAGCCCCAGTGACGTCAGCCGTGGAAAATATTGGTCGACGTTCTCGGGGCTCATCCTCCACAGAAAAATGTCAAACTTGGAATCTTCGGAATTACTTGAAAATAGTCTGTAGAGACGGTGCAATCGCTCTATGTAGATATTTGTGGTGGAATTTCGTGAGATCTATCGTCAGAAATTTTGCGATTTTTAGTCTATGTTTTAAATGATTGTTCTGAAATTTAGAATGAAGTCTCGTAAAACAATTGCAAAGGATTTGGTATTTTTTGGTTTAAAAAAAATGTGAGTCATCAACTACGCGAACTTTTGTTTGTCCCCTCGTACTGCTTCCAGAAGTTCTATATACTTGGCGTAGTTATCATCATAACCATAACGGTCTTATAATTTTTTAATATGGGGTACAACTGGAATTCTCACATTGATAAGCTTTATTCACTGCTTCGCTCAGCTCCCACTCTACGGTGTCTGTACAACTACGTTTCGAAGCATATTTTCCGCATTCACCATATTTAATCCAGGTTCGCTATCTGCAAGCTCGTTCTAAGCAATTTATCTCTTAAGGAAGAAAGTGATAGATGGAAAAACAAAAGCACTTCTATTTAGTCCAAACTTATGTGGCCTTGCAACGATTTCTGTAGGAGCTGCATAGACGAGGAAGAGCCTGGAAGGCATTTATGGGCTCTATGAGTTTTTCAATGATATAGGTGATATAGCCAGGGTAGAGGTCCTAACCCAATGTATGCCAAGAAATCGATATAAATATTTTTAGAGTTTTGACTATTTTTTTATTTATAAGTAATGCGAAAAATGCTTGGACTATAGTTTACTACTTTAGTTATTTTTACCGTTCACTTGTAATTCTTTTATCTAAGTGAATTTGTTCTATAGTTCATTTGGTTCACTATTAACGCTGCCCTGAAAAAAATCGTTCACAAAGAAATAAAGCAGCACTAATGGAAAAGCGGTTTAAAACGTATTTGTAACGATTGGCGGCCGTTGTGGTCGAGTGTTTAATGATGTGCGCTATAGTTCGGAATTTCACTTTAAAAGCTAAGCAGCCAATAAAGTTTTTTCTTGAGAGCTGTATTCTAAGCTCAATATTTTACTCAAACAACTTTGGAGATTAAGGTATAGTTCTTAATTTTTTTTTTACTTGTAGTACAGAGAGCCATTGTGACTCCCATAATCTTCAAGTACAAATAAAAACGTATAGTGTAATTACCCAAGACGTATACTTAACTTTATTTTCGTGAGAACTTAAAGTTATTTACTCAATCGTTCAGATGAGCTTACTTATACAATGTCTTTTTTGGTCAGCTAGTTGTAGCTCGTTGTGAGCTTCTGCAAAGGTATTAGGGACTTCGTCATCTTTATTAAAATAAGTTTTTCATGTGTTCCATATTTCCTGACATTGTTAATTTTTGTATTCAAAAATAGTTTATATTTTCACCTGTTGTCCAATGGTTTTCGAAGGCGCCACATCAAATACGTTTATCCACGAAATTAATTTTACATACACATTTTTGAATACTTTTTGTATAAAATAAAAATTAATCATATAGAAACGCAATTCTCTCACCGCTCTCAATTTTCGTAATTTACGTAACTTAAGAATCAAATGTCAACAGTTCTCTAAGTTTATAAATTTACGTTATGGCTGTATGTACAAACGGTTACTGTACATGTTTTCCATTTAGCAGGTAGCTTTTAAGTGCCTTAAATAAAGCATACGGTGTAATTGCATTATTAGTTCAATATATATGATCTGTACGATGGCCCATTTTAGAAAATGTTATGATTACTTTGTTGAAAACAGTTCTAAATTTGTTACTCCGATATTTTTTTGATCTTGAACTGTTGAAAGAAATATAATGAAAGAAATAAAAGAAGATTATTGGATGGCTTTGTACGTTGAAATAGTTCACGCTCACCGGGAAAAGTTTATGAAGCTTTCTCTTTACTTAAAACATCTCATATTCCGGCAACTGTACGTACATACATATATATGATGAAGAATCAGGTTGAGAAAGTGACCAAAGCAGCCTATTGATTTAATTAATTAAATCAATTTGATGTAAACCGGTTTTGCTCTGAAAACATTAAGTTTGATCTTTAATCGACAAATTAATCTTAATTATAAACGGCAGATTTGTATATTTACACCTTTTGATATTGTATACGAGTCATTCCATTTTGACACTGATGGGGAAAAAGCACTAAGTCAAGATAAATTATTTTATCAAATATACACAGATATGCATCTAACGGCCGTTGTGGTCGAGCGTGTAGCGGCGCGTGCTATAACTCAGTATGTCGCAAAGTTCGGGAATCGATTCTCATCCTGAGCAAGCAAAATCTAAAATCATAAAAAAATCGTTTTTTTTTTCTAATTGCGGTCGCCCCTCGGTAGTCAAAGCCATGGCTTCGAGGGTATTTCTACCAAGAAAAGGCTTCTCATAAAATACATCTGCCATTCGGAGTCGGAACAAAACTGTAGGTTCCTCCCTGTAAATAGTAGGAGAAGCTCGACCAGTTACTGAGCTATATAGTGTTATTAGGTATCTACATACCTACATATGTATTATATTTTGTATTTATTATAAATAAAACCCAAAAAAATGGAGAAAAATGTCAATTGGTTTGCAGATTACTCGGCTGTTCTTAATTACGTTGTCGTTTTGACATACCGATTACACTACGATAACGTTCATTAGCCGACTTTTACAATTACATATCTTTAAAATGTGTTTAGTGATAAGGTTCAAGTGGTGCAAAAGAAGGCTTGCGCTGCGAAAGATACCTCCCGTCATTCACTGCAAGATCAAAGTTGTATATATTTTTTTTTAATTCAATATTAGATTTCATTACTCTGCTTTAGTTTTTTTTGTTTAACTTTTATAATTGCATGGGGTTATTTTTGATTGCGCACACATTATGCACAGAATGATTCTATAAATCGTATAAATCGTTTGCGCAGCAGCTATAACACGGCTCTACAAAAAAATTTTCGTTCTTGGTCCTAAAGTTTATTTTATGATTTTCTGATTAATTATGAACAAAAACGAAAAGAAAATACCTGTTTTCCGTATAAAGTTTGCTTCTAGATGGCAAGTAGAACGTTTTTATCAGGACATTTTGAGCTTTGAACAACGTTATCAAGGCCAATACAATGAAAACATGATAATACAAAAGCAAACTTTTTCATGCTATATATTTTTTTTGGTCTAATTATGAACTAAAGAATCGAAATTTAATACTTTTGAGTCTACTTAGGTAAAATTTCGTGTTGACCCGTGTAATAGTGTTTTAGATTTTAGTGCGAACATGCGCTTGTAAATGAATTTATTTTTTGTATATTATCAAATAATTGTTCTGTAAGAACGTTTGCTCTTTAATAAAATAATGCAAAAAAAATCTTTGAAAACATTCCCTCTATGGCAAACAAATTTAAATGTACCTAGTTAATTAATAGTCCCACAAAATGAAGAGTTATATATTTACTATCAGAAGATATTTTTAATCAGTATTTTTATTTACCATTTGTAGAATCGCAACCCTTTTCGGCATTTCGTGAACGAGAAACTAAAATAGCTCCTATAGGCGGTATTACAATTCCAGAGCAATCTGAATTGACTGGGCAATTCTTACGCGAAATCGAAAACGCACAAGAACGAGAACGTGAAGCGCGTTACAAAGACACTTTGCGTAATCTTTGGGAAAAGTATCAACAGCATGAGAATGATATTGAAGATGACTTACTTGAGGAAAGGAACCATATTCGTATGCCTCCCTATTACATGCTGATGCAAAAGAAGCTCTCACATCCCGTTCTCCCTTGGCTTCCGTATGTAGAACGCAAGAAACGTTTCCCAGTGGCTAAACGTTCTACCACACGTGTATCCAGCGAGAACATTGGTTTAGGAAAGACTGATGATAAGGTTGCAAAAGAGTTGAGTGAGCTATTTGGAACTTCCATTTTCACAACAAGCGATGAGAAAAAAAAGCGATCAATTGATAATCAAGAACGACCATTGCCAACTAATGTACCCGCAAATAATATTATGTCCGAGGATCCAACGAAGAGCGATAATGAAACAGAGACTACTACAAGGACTACACCGGCGATAGAAGGACACGATCACAGCCAAAATATTCATGAACACGGTTCTGAACATGCCCATAATAGATATGCAAAGAAAGAACATAAACATCGTAAACGGAGTAATCACCGTGACAGTCGTGAAGAGGAAGAAGAAGCGTCCGAATCTGAGGAGCACGAGGATGAAGAAGGTGAAGAGGAAGAGGATGAAGAAGGTGAGATATTCGAATTATTTGGGATCTTTTTTCTAAATTACATTAATGTAGGACTCCATATCGAACTCAAAAGACTTCGTTTGTTTAAAAATTATCCAAACTCACTTTCACTATAATTTTGCGCCGGTGTAGAACAGACTTGTTGAAAGTCTGTGATAGCTTCCAAAAAATAATGCAGATAAAAATAGACAATAATAAAACAATCAATTAAAATCGGGTGATCTTACAACGTCATTTTGAATTGTACGTCAGTGTATAAACGAAGTACTAGAAATTACTGTTTTCTGCTTGCTTTTACTCCCTTACATTTAATAAATGTGTTGTATTCAAGGCCGCAGTGGTCGAGTTCGATGTTCGAATCTCAGCCATGGTAAGTGTAATCTAAATCAAAATAAAAAGTTTTTTTCTAATAGTGGTCACCCCTAATAGTGGTCACGGAAAAAGCTTCGCAATCAAAAAACGTCAAAAAAAAACGTATGCGCACATTTAAATATAAATTTTTTACCCTTTTCCATTCGGACTAATTTTTAATTGCAGGCCCCAAACTATGCAGCCTTATCCTTAGCTGTTTTCATAACTCAGCTACATTTTACTTGTTTTCTTTGACAAATCCTCTTGCAATATCCGGCTTTTCCTGCATTTTACCTAATATTATGCCTCTTTGAAGTTTTTTTACTGTGTTGTTCTTGGAATTGGCAATCATGTAAAAATATTTAAATAAAATTACTTACATTATGCATCTGTTTAAATTTTTCGCCTCCCAAATATAGGGAACAAATTCAATTAAACCGCCAACTATTTTCGCCCGAAATTAGTGTTGCGAATAAGGGGAAACAATGTTCGAAAGCGGAAAATTTACGCCCGATATTTATAATAAGCGAACAGCGAAAAGTGAACTATTTCGGGCGAAAACGAAACTCACAATTGGGGTGATTATATAGGTCAGTGTTTGGCCAAGCTTCTTCTACCATTTTTGGTGAGCGTGTACTCGTATATGGATGGACCTATATTTTGTGTAGACTCCGAGCGCGAATTTTTTTTTGTGATTTTAAATTTTATATGCCCCGGCTAAGATTCGTTTGCAAACAAAAACCAATTCGAGCACTCCGTCTGTATGAATATTTGGAAACAGGGACAAAAACTAGGAGGAAGATACAATAAATTATTCTTTGTTTTGGCTATTGACCAGGGGTAAAGCTATACATACATTTATGTTAAAAACTTTAAAACTTTTTCAAACACTTTTCCTTAGAAATGGCTGTCCTTAGGATAAAAAGAGCAAGATTACTTTAAAAAAAAATTGCATGATCTACATTTTTTTTCTTACCTACATATTAATTTTTCCCTATGTGGGATCGCTGGGAGTTTTGAAATTTTAAAAATAATGTAGTAACCTACATGCACACATTCTTACAAATTTTCAGGTTTAAGCGAATAATAAGGTCTAATCTTCATATAAAAGCTTATTTAAGTCATTTTGCGGTTTACCGTAAATGTCCAAAAAAAATTTCAACATCTCCTTTAATTTATAGTTCATACTATTCATACTGAAAACTTCCTTTCTAGCTTTAAATTGTATGCCTTGCACGTGCATTCGCCTTAAGTATTGTTTGGTACTAAAAAAAAATATGATACAATAAGTTTAGTCAAATCTAGTTTATTTTGTCTATTTGAATTGATGTCATTATTTTATAATAGGATTCGAGGAAGAGGTCGAAGAACGTAAGAAGAAACGCGATTTAGGCCAAGCAAAGCGTTTAAATCTTGAATTGATTCGAGCCGAATATGGCCCACCAACTCCGTTAAACAATCAACGTCAAAAGAAATCTATTGACTGGTCGAAATATTTTGGCATAGATCGTAAAAAAAAGGCACTGAAAAGAGAAAACGCTATAAGGTAAGATTGCAATATATATGTACGTATGTACATACTTATACATATGTATATAGTCGCAGGTATGTACACGAGGATGTCTCTCTCATTATAAATGTGTAAGTGCCGTCATCGGCAGACTTCTAGTTTTAATTTGTTATGTTGCCAAAAACTGTGAACTTTAACATTACTTTTTTGTGTACAGAATTAAACCTAATTCTAATAAAATATCGCTTCATATACAATTAATTTATTAATAGGAAATTCCACATTAAAAAGTCACACAACCTAAATTTTACCTCAATATACACTTATCAATACATACAGATGTACAATTAAATGGAGAAATCTTCCTATTTTTAGAGGTTAGCATTTTTACACACGCCACATCTTATCGACATTTTTATAAATTTGTTTGCCTTTCATTGCTTGTTCGAAAGAACATTCCTAGTATGACCTTTGTGCAACACGAAGTCACGTTTCGTACACAGTAGGCACTTTGAAAGCACAAGTACAAGATACTCGTAAGTACGAGTATATAAATTAGCACAAGAAGTCATATTAAAAGTGCATGGGAAAGGTAGATTATACAATTACACCCAGTATACCGGGTTAAGTCAATATATTAGGCTTACTTGAAATTTCCATGTACATTATTTATAGAAACCCGATTCGGAAACGATTTAAAAATTTAATTCGCCCTTTCTGCATACTAATTCTATATAGTTACAAACATTTGAATTAATTTTTTTTGCCCATACTTATTCGCACTTCATAAAATTTTCGACGACGTTGGTAAAAATCCGATTACAAATGTAAAATAAACACTACTAAAGCAACGCAACCGCTGTGGTCGAGTTGGTAGCGGTGTGTGCTATAACTCGATATGCCGGTGAGTTCGAGGTTCGAATCTCAGTCAGGGCAAGCAAAATCTTAATCATAGAAAAATTTGTTCTAATAGCGGTCACCCCTCGACAGGCAATGGCAAACCTCCGTGGGTATTTCTGCCATGAAAAAGCTTCTCATTAAATACATCTGCCGTTCGGAGTCGGCACAAAACTGTAGGTCCCTCCAATTGTGATATAATATAAAGACGCACACCACAAATGGTAGGAGAAGCTCGGCCAAACACAGAGCTATATAGTGTACGCGTCAAAATTATTATTATTATTAATATAAAGCAACGCAACATTTTTTCTTAAATTTAGTAACTGACACATTTGTTTGATGCCTACAAATGAACGTCTAAAAACACCAAGCTATAAACCAGATCGTTAGAAGAAATAATAGCTTATTGAATATTAAGTTCTATGCCAGCTACACTAAAAATTGAACTTGATAATGCAGAGACTTTGTGGAGGCAACAATATGCCAGGGCGCAATATGTCCCCAACTCAAAAGAAATAAATCTTATAAACTTGATAACGAATGTGGACCGGGTATTTTAATATAATCTTTAATTGCAATATTAGCAACATTAGTACTTAAAATCAATTTTGGCATAGCCGTTACGGAAATATTTCGGGGCGTTTGAAAAACGGTTAATATGTAACGAAAAATTACATATTTTCCACTAAATCTCCCAGTACATTTATGTATAAATAGAGCAATAAATATGTGCAATATAACATACGTACATACATACATATATGCTTTAACACAGGACTTAGGCGATTATCGCTTGTGACCACAGATATATGGGTGTAAACAGGAATGGCAAGTGAACTAAAATTTGGGTGCTACCATATATTACGACAACATGTCAAAAAATGACGGTAAAAACAGAGAATGGATTTAAAGTATTTTTGCCCAGAACTATATTTGTTTAAACGGCTTTTAGGTGCACTTTAAAAAATATCTTGGCTGTTACAGTTAAATATACACTATCAGACATTTTATGTATGCACATGGATGTACTCTCAAAAACCAATTAATGCATGTAGTACATACATATGTATCTATGTTATATAACCACAAATACCACGGTGGCCCCTACAAGGACAGTGCCGCTCAATTTACCGTACATCTGATGATCAGTGACTGAAAAAATTTTTGTCAGTTTCTTAGAGCCATATTGTATTTCATACTAACCCATAAATATTACCGAATATACATATAAACATACATATAGCTCTACTGCCCACTCTCGTTCTTTTTATTCGGTCAGTGCTCCCTATAAAACCATCAGTACTGAAAATATTCAGTTATACCTACATCAAATGATTTGATTTTCTAATCAATTTTTTTTTTTTTTCAATTAATTTTTATTGATAAACTACAAGCTTATACCAAAATCATGGTAAATAAATGGAAAATATTTTTCGTTAACTAATTTTTGCGCAGAGCTCCTTTCTGCATAAGCGTCCTTCGGCTATCCTGCAAATAATATCGCTAGCCGGACAAACTCCGGTTATTCCTACAGGACTTTTTGCGCAGAGCTCCGTTCATACTTTATATTGAATTCAGAAATCATAATTTAATTATAATTAGCATTTAGAAAAGCTACATATATTTTCATTTAAAATATATCTTTTATTAAAACACGACGATTAAAATGTTTCCACTACTTTATTCTTCAGAACACTGCGTGTCATTTGCAAAACTCCTATAAAGTTATTGTGTATTTCTTTCTCGCATATGTGAAATTAGCCTAAATGGTGCTTATCTCTTTTGTACAGCTATAAATGGCAACAATTTTACGGACATATGACGGTCAGTAAAGGAAAACTTCGTTGTCTCATTCTCGCAAATATGCAACCATAGTAAGCGTAGCGCGTCGCGAGTGTCTTTTTTTGGCAGTCATTTTACCGGTAATTTTACCGATTTTATGAATGAGAGTATATTGGCAATTCCGTCAGCATGTTCTTGTAGGGGATGAGTGTGTAAGACCCACGTTTCGATTCTTAGCCGACGCATACAAAATCTAAAATCAAAGTGTATTTCTGCCATGAAAGACTTTTTCAAAAAATACATCTGCGCCCCCCACAAATGTTAGAAGAAGATCGGTTAAAAATTGTGCTTTGTAGCGTAAGCGCCTAATTATTTTTATTACAGGGTGCACGCTATACGGTAAAGTATGGTATGTTTATGCGTATCTGTAAGTAAGCGGGTCATGCGTCCGATGATGAGAACAGAAAGTGATCAGCTTTCCTCAGTACCAATTTACATAACCCAACTACTTTAAATAGCAAATTTACTTATTTTGTCAATTCCTATTTTTTTGTCTTTGCTTTGATTTCCAACAATAACAAATAAAAGAAAATAGAAATCCAAAGACATTTGAAACAACTTGACCATTGTAAACACAACCATGTTTGTCACTTTTTTCCGATTCTGAACTTAAATTGAATGGGGAACTATGGAATCTTGCATTCTATCTTTCTTGAATTTTTACAAACTTTTGCAGTAGACATACATATGCAGGTCGTGTTGGTCCATGTGCCGCAAAGCGCATTAACCCATAAATTATAACCTTACTAATGCCCAGCATAAATTGTTATTGTTAAATGTCACTTTGAGATGGATTTGAAATTAGTGCTTTTCTCAAACCTCAAACTGTTGTTCTCAAGCGTTCTCAAACTAAAGGATCTTAATATGGAACTTTTCCCTTAATTTAATTATCCACACAAAATTAAATCCAGTAATTCCGAGTTAAATGTTTGTATAGAGTTGCCTATAATGTACAATAAACACCCTGTTTTTATGATGCAATTTTCGGAGCAGAACAAAGTGCTAACAGATTTTTTCTTAAGTGTTTCTCAACCCATTCCATTGTAGCAAAATAATCTTTGAGAAATATTTTATAAAAATGTTTAATATAAATATTATTAAGTTTTAATGGCCTTTTATATGATTTTTTATTGACAATTTTACTGAGCTCGAGGTCAGTTTAGCCGCTATTTCGGAAATCACCATGTCTTTTCATCAGTCTTCATGTTCTTACCTTAAAAATAAACATAAACAAACACATAGGCGAAATGTCTGTTTTCGGTGTTTCAAAGATAGTTACAGTAATCTCGAAAAGCGTTCTAGGGTATGAAGAAAGTAAAGAAGCTCAGCTAATTCCAAATATTTTAAAAAGCACCTCTTGTAAAGACACTTAACAATTTAGGAAGTAAAGGATTGGCCTTTTCCAGAACTTATATTGTAGGTGTCAACTCTAAAAATACGATAGATAAATATTATTTTAATCACTTGTTTAAGGGTTAGCGATGTAATATAATAAATATATAAATCTTTTCTTATTAAAATAAGCTTATATGTTGTTTTTTATATTTTAAAATAAATATTATAATTTATTTGAAGGACAATATTAAATCGTTGAGTCAAGCACACCCGATTATGGGGAATACATACTAGTAATTATTATTATTATTATCGCTGATTTTTGGGAATTGCATTTGACCAGTTAAGAGTTTGTCATTTAAAATCGAATAAAATTCTTTGTTGTAAAATTGAGAAGGACGGGTTGTATCACTTCACTAACTATTGAATCATTTACTTAAGCAGGTGCTATAATTTTGACAATGCAATATGGAAAATAATAATTATTTTTGTTAACTAATATTTATGTTTTTAATAAGTGCTCTTTGTAAGGTCAAAAAAAGAGGATTTAAGTTATATGAAAGCTTTGAAATAAATAAATATTTTCAGTACAAACATTTATAATTAATATATATTTTATTATATATCTATTTTATTATTCTCATATAATTAAAAACTAAGCCCCAACATTGACGAGGTCAACAACAATATCCAAGATATGAAAAAACAAGAGTTTGAACCAGACCAATTAGACAACATGGACAGAAAATTGCAATCTATCGAAGATTTTATCATCGATGAAACTATTAAATATACAGGAGCGCATGAAGGTATGACTCACAACATAAAAAGTTTTGTCACTTTCTGAAACCTATTATACAAATTTTGCTTTTCTTTACATGCAAAGGTATCGCCAATCCGGATGAGATACGGCGTCTAAAGGACCATGTGCTCTCCTGCTTGGCTACGGCGTACAGCTTGGAGAAAATGCGTCGCGCTTTAGAGAAATTGCGCCAAACCTTGGATGCTGAAAACCATCTACTACGCAATGTGATCGAAACCGATGATAGTAGCGAAAATGAACCAGTAAAACGATTGTCTGTTAAGAAGGAACAGGCACCTTTGCATGAATTAGAAAATATTGGGTAACTACGCCTACAAAATCTTTGACCGCAAAAATGATGAAAGCTTCATATGTAATTTTTTATTGCAGCTTGACCACGAACAATGACAAACCTAGAGAACTTCACTCAAACGTCATGATGGGCGCTAACTCTGCTGACACGACCAATAAAAATTCCGATTCAAACGATAAAGAAAAGCTTGGTCAGGCAAAAAAACAAAAAAAGAAACGCAATGGATATTTGCGTTATCCCGAATTGTCAAATGAATTCAGTGATGGAAACGAAAACACCGACACTGGCCATTATGAGTCGTTGAACGACGCATATCTAGGCAATAAGAACTATATTATTGGTTCGAATCAGTGTCCCTTAATCGAATCGATAGCGGAACGTTGTCGTCGAGTAAATATGCTAAGTGGGGATATTAATCAAGAGCTTCTGCCCATTTGTGGTGTTCATCAGATTTGTTATTTATGTGTAAGTGCGAAGGCGTTATTGGAAAATTGTTAAACTTATGAATATACATAACTGTTGCAGGGTACTACACAAGTGGCTTGTGACTATCAATATTTGGCTGAAGTTGATTCCTTTTGTGGCAATAACAATGATTGCCAAGCAGCAGCACGTTCTATTTTGATGATATTGCGAGGCATGCCAAAGTCACAGCTAGGGCCAAGAGAGTGTCTGAAGAATTCGTGTCTATATGGTGCCATGCGTGAAATCGGACTATAAATAAATAAGTTAGCAAATAAGCAAAGTTAAATGGTAGTTTTTGTTTTGAATTTGGAATCTGCAAAGTGTATTTTAGTAAATATTGTTGACGATTTTCGAAAGGTTTTGTCAGGAGGAATGCATATTGGTTAGGTGTAAGTACATTTGTATGTAAGTATGTACTCATATGTTTTCCAAATTTCGAGCCTCATTGTGTATAAATTCTATATCTATGTATATATGTACATATGTACAATGAACCAATTTATCATGAGATCTAGCTAGTTTTCGCATTCAATTTTATGTTAGTATGGAATTAAACAAACTTCATTAAAATTACAGAGAAGAGTCGCTTTTTATATATGTATGTAGGTGGCCTATTTCTTTCATTGAGTTTCTGCTGCTTCAATTCAGGTTGAATTTATATTTCCTTAAAACCTGAATTGTGCCTATTTAATTGTGTTTTGTCGTAGTCGAACCCATGATATTTTTACTTACTGTCGATACATTCATACCTACAAATGTACATACACACATACATTAAGTATATTACTTAGACGACTAATGAGTACGAACGGTTTATTTTCTCAATTCTTAAACCCAGATTTTGTGTAATGCTATGCTTGTATCTGTGTACATTTTTAATAAAACATGTACCGTCTGTCTCAAAAAATAATTATGCATACAATATACATTCATACTAGCTTATATGTACATATATAGGAATACTTATGTACGAGTATATTATTGTGTTGAGTGTACCATTTGAAGTTTAAAACTTTTTAATATACATATATACATACATACATACTATGTATATACATATGTATAAAGTATAAAAATCGTTCATTTAATCAACGAAAAACAAACATGCATAATTATGTATGTACATAAATATATTTATTTATATATAATCGTATATGTGCATATGTATGTACATATATGCATACTCGTATACATATGTATATTAAATTTATAACTTTTTCAAAAATGTGTAATTTATAACTCTTTCAAAAATGTCAAAAAATTATTTTTTTGTTGCTGCTAACTGTTTGATGTGCCTTGGCGCAAGGTATTTTAAATATTTATGGCATTTTCATTTCTCGAAAAAAATGTTGCCTTCCCACATTGTAACTTTTGAATTAGGCTATCTGTCTTCCTGAAAAATGGCTATTGTAATAGAAATTGTGGCAACTTTGATTGGCCAGAGTCCAATAAAGTTGAAAATGTACATGTAACGTTATGGGATGGCTGCGAGGAACAAACGGGGCAACATTATTTCCGGAGAAGAAAACGCCATTAGCCTTTATTTAGAATGTAAAACGCGTGATATGTTTTACATAAATGAAAGAGACATACTTTTTTATATTTTCTTTCGACACCCTAAAATATATATTTTTTAAAACGTTTATGTTTAAGCACTTTTAAAATGAGCATATATGTACATTAGGGTGACAATTAAATGTATGGAGTATTTTTTTTTTCTTTATTGTTTTGGTCTCAGTGTTTTTTTGTGTGTAGTTTTATTTAAAAAAAATTCTAGTAAAATTTCAAGGTCGTAGGAAGAGGATTAGGGGGCGCGTCGGCCCCCCAAAGTTACACAAAATACGTTTTTTCACGCAAATTCTTACTTTGACTGCTTGTAACTTTCTCTGTGTTTTTTTTTTTAAACATTACTGGCGAAAGATGTTCATTAATATGTCTACAATAACATCTGTCAATAACATTTTTGTCTAATGTTAATATTTAATGAAAAAAACTTAAATATAGGAGAAAAGGTACGCCTCAATGTCGATTTATTATACTTAAATAAAATTACTTATGTATATGATTTCTCTTTTTATTAATATTGTTTAAAGCACTTGAGACAATGTCTTTTTATTACAGTCCGGAAACCGATGGCGGTAATCGCTAACAATTTTTAAAACAAATTGTTTTTGGCGTTCATTTTTGGTAAATAGTTTATTATACTCTTCCATCAATTTAACCCCCCTTTCGGCAGTGTCATTTGTAACATTTAATTTTTTCATCAGTTCAGCCGCTTTACAATAAGATTGGTCCTGCTCCCATTTGTCTGGGTTTAATTTAAAAAAATCAGTATTTATTTGAAATCTTTCAAATAATGCTTTTGTTTCGGCAGAGACGAACTGTTCAATTCCGTCATGGAATATTTCAACGATTTCTCTATCATTTATTGTAGCTCGCTTTGTGTTTTGCTCTTGTTCAAAATCATTTTCCAAAGCCGCCACCATTTTTTGTTTTGAAAAAAGGGATACGTTGCTGTCAAAAAATGCAAGACCAACCGCCTCAGGGCTTAAATACCACAAGTGGTTCCTGAACTTTTTAAGAGCAACATAAGATATAGCAGCATCAATTTTTTTGAAGTTTTCAAGTTTTTGTAAAAATAAAAAATCTTGATATGGCGCTTTAATGGCCAAAGGAGCAGAAAACCACGCTTCGACATAGACTTCAGCAATAAAAACACAAATTTGACGAAGCCCATTTAATTCAGTTGCTGAAAGCTGGAACTCGTTACGGAATAAAAATATTTTTAGACAGTAAATCGCTTTTGCCATCCACCTTGCATGGTGAACAGCTCCTGGCGATCGAAACATTAGGCTGTTTGGATGTGTCTTTTCTGGTTTTTGACCCAGGAAGAGCAAAGTGAGTTCCAAGAATTCTTTATAGTCTTCCCTGGGTTGTTTTTCTTCCAAGATATTATTTACTGCACCGATAATGCGAACAGCAGACTCTTTCATGTACGTCTTGACAGTTGGATCGTTGATGCCATACTCATAGTTTTTAGCATCAATCTTAGCCCAAGCATTTTTAAATTTCTCAAACATTTTAACGTTTGGACTTCCATAACAGCTTATTTTTTCTTCGAAAACGCATCTTAAAACAATCTCGTATATATGATGACGGCATGGTAACCATAAAAGTTGTCTTTGTAAATTATTTTCAATTAACGTACAGGTACCATTGAAACGCCCAGTATTGACCGCTGTTGTATCAAACACTAAAGCTTTGATGTGATTTTGCAGACCATATTCATAAATAGCATCGCATACAGCGGATGCCTGTTCTTTTCCAGTACCGGAATCAAGTGCAGGTATTTCAAGAAGCTGTTCAACTTTACCGCTCGATATTATTATAGGCAACCTATCAACTTTATCATTTCCCGTCAGCGCCGGCAAAAGTTTACCATCCCAATGAAGGCAGATAGCGTCGAGCTCATTTAATTTTAATTTATTTTTTAATGCTGAAATTCTTTCTTCACGGATTTGTTCCCTTTCCTGGTGTACAGACGTTCGGTTTAAAATATAATCTTCAACATTATTACCCAGAGCTTCAACGACTGCGCTTATTAGATGAACCGCATGTCTGTCACTGATTTTACAGACATCGAGTGCGGCCGCCAGTTTGGTGTTAGTATTTTATTTGTTCCCCTACATTTTTTGGCTGGAGGTTGACTACAACGTGGGTCACATTCCATATCTGGAAAACTGTTATCATTCTCTGAAGATTCAGATGACAGCAACTCTGCAGTTTCATCTAATAAAAACTACTTAATTTAAAGAAAATAAAAAATAAACAATAACATACAACGAACCCATTAATGCAATTTCACGATTATTCCGCTCCACTTGTTGTAATAAATTGTTGTTGCGTTCTTCAAGTCGGCACTCTCGGCGTACTTCTTCGTAATCGATACCATACATAAAGCCTGGGCGCCCCGT
This sequence comes from Philophylla caesio, assembly GCA_963971545.1. Lineage (NCBI taxonomy): Eukaryota > Metazoa > Arthropoda > Insecta > Diptera > Tephritidae > Philophylla > Philophylla caesio. The sequence continues at coordinate 91,912,643 of OZ020606.1, read as the reverse complement.
TTTTCGTTGACTTATCAAGAAATCAATATCTTCTTGATTCGACATTATTTTTAATGCACTTGCATGCGCCACGTCAAAAAGCATATCCAATTTTTCTTTCCACGTGTTTACTTTGCTCTTATGGAAATTAGAAGTCTTCTTTGAATCTTTTTGAAAGCTTTGCCATTCTTTATACAATTTCTCTACATTTGTAATGCAGTGTTGTTTATCCTTGACCGGAATGCGGGCTTTTTCCCAGAACACGAATAGTTCTTTTACAACTAAATCTGAACTTTCCCGTAAATTTTTTTTTACTACACGTAAATTGAAAAACAAAACTTTCAACACTTCTATATTGGAGGGTAGTTTACTTCCCGTTAATGAGTTGGTACAATAACCAATTAAATATATGCGTTCACGTAAATTTCTAGCAGACATTTTCGACTTTTCACATTCAAATATTCACTTCGAATGATTTTTTTGCAAATTTAATGCTATTAAAAAATGTTTGCGGCTGCTGCATATAACTGTAAAATAAGAATCTATTTTCCGAGAAACATTGGTGCTGATTTTTTGTCGGTAGCTTACGCAAGCATTGAGAATAATATTGTTGAGGTTGTAACGGGAATATTCTCGGTCACAATTGTCAATATTATAGATCGCTTCAGCATACAGGCAAAAAAAATTTGAAGCAAACTTTTAAAGACAATTCTTACACTTGAAAACAAAAGTAAACAAAAAAAGTCTGAAGTTCGGACTAGCGAGGTCTTACTGTATATAATTGTTGAAGCTACTCTTACGTAAATCATAAGGAATTTTCTATATGAATCTTTAATTAAATAAATCTGAACAAAATCCAAAATTTGAATCATATAAGTAATTTTATTTAAGTATAATAAATCGACATTGAGGCGTACCTTTTCTCCTATATTTAAGTTTTTTTCATTAAATATTAACATTAGACAAAAATGTTATTGACAGATGTTATTGTAGACATATTAATGAACATCTTTCGCCAGTAATGTTTAAAAAAAAAAAACACAGAGAAAGTTACAAGCAGTCAAAGTAAGAATTTGCGTGAAAAAACGTATTTTGTGTAACTTTGGGGGACCGACGCGCCCCCTAATCCTCTTCCTACGACCTTGAAATTTTACTAGAATTTTTTTTAAATAAAACTACACACAAAAAAATACTGAGACCAAAGAAAATATCACTTTCGAAATTAACTGTCACCCTAATGTACATACAGTGCCGGTAAAAAAAAACGCACTACTATGAGCTTTTCTCTCTGCGGAAGAAAAAGTTCAAATATCTTTTTTAATAACAATTGATTGGTCTAATATACTTATTATAATTTAAAGCAATAGTTAAAAAATAAAGATTTGAATTTTATTCAATGATTCACAACATGCTTTTAAAATTCAATGGAAACTTCCAAAATGAGGCGGAAAAAAATAGCACTAAGATAAATAATATTATGCTCTGGAAAACGAAAATAAAATAAGAATATCTTAAAATCTATTAAAAAATATTAATTAGTTATCAAAAATAAAGTTATGTATTCCAATTAATATTTAGTAGCATGCCCTTTATTAGACACAGCGGCGGCACAACGCCTTGGCATGGAGTCAACAAGGTCCTGGCATCTTTTTAGTGGTATTTTGTCCCAGGAATCTTTTACTACGTCCAAAGCGCTACATTGCTGCTGGGTCTTGCTTCATGAATCGAGCAGGCCACTCGATCACATTGATCAAATTTTTTTGCCTTCTTGCTCGTATGCTTGGGGTCATTATCCTGCTGGAAGAGCCACAATAATGGCATTTCCTCTTCGGTGTAAGGCAACCTGTAGAATTTGTACGTATACGTTCTGATCCATGACTTCTTATATCCAACGTATGGGACCTACATCATTATACTATGTTTAATGTTTTTTTTTTTTGGAAATCGAGGATTGTACTCAGTACACCATACAAAACGATTTTGCTGTCCATAAAATATTCCTATGTACATCTTTCTACCGACTAGTCCAAATGATATTTTGCAAACTTAATACCTTTTCATATCTGTCTAAAAGGATACCTCGTTTCGGCCTTTGGAACAAATTGCATTACTGATCATTTTGTTAGAACAGCGAACTGCAAGTCCTACCTTAGCATAAGTTTTGCCCTGAGAAATTAGATTCCTTATAATTTCGCGCTTTTTGGCACTGCAATGCTTTCCACGCCCCATAGCTACTTAGAAAATTCTTAATTTTGCTTTTTTATTCAAAAACTATTTTAAACAAATTAAATTATCTCTATTCAAAGTATTTCTTTAATATATGTATATAATTATTATTACTCGAAATAAAGAGAACCGTTATGATTTAAAATAAATGGTTGCACTCTTAGAGAGAGCCCTTTGTTAGTAATCCAATGCAATAAAAGAAGCCAGTAGAGTGTGACCAAAAATAATTTTGTTAAAAGGGAAAGAAAGTTTTTCGCAGTAGTGCTATTTTTTTTGTTACCGGCACTGTACATGCATATGTACATACATTTGTATATAATTTCAAAATAAAACTAGCAACAAGGCTCGTATTTGCACCCGCATGGGCGGCACCGCACACTCGCATGCCTGTGCTGTTCGTTATGTAGTAAATAAAGGCACTTGCTTGACTGGAGTCGCTTAATTGCACGACTTATTTGCCATTCGCTGGTATTATTTATCAAAAGTTTAATAACAAAAAAATTAGCATCTGATTTACACCGAACTACACACGCATTCGCATGTGCGTGCAAATATGTTGCCTGTATAGTAATAAGTACATAATTGTATATTGGTTTTCCTATGGGTATAATAAATAATAAATATATTGACATGTTTGTATGTATATGTACTAAGTATTATAAAAACGACATATATAAATATCTACACATTTACATAATATATGTATGTACAAACTTTATAAAAATATATATATATACATACATATATAGTATATTACATGTATGTATGTAACTATAATAATCCATATAGAATGATGCATAAAACCAATTGAAATATTCAAGCAACATGGAAAAATATGTAAAATATACATAGGATGCATGCACATTAGGGTTGTCTAAAACACTGAAGTCTGATTTTTAAAGCTATCATCCATATATGTACATTGGAAACTTTGAACGACCTAGAAATAATTTTTGATTTCAAAGTGAAAAAGGAAATATTTTTCGATTTAGAACAATGCTAAGGAATGAGCGAATAAAAATGCTGGCTTGACTTTTTTCATACATTTCTTTTTGTTCCACCCTAATGTGCATTCATTATAAAGAAAACAATAAAAACAACGTAAAGTATCAAAACTTAATTATAACATTTTAGTCTATATATGTATGTACCTTCTTACTAATGTATCACATTTGCTTATTTTAAGGTAAATACAGCAAACAATAAATTTAATATTGAGTTTCATTTCGAAATATGGTTGTACGGGCATATTGCGCAGGTAATCGCGTATAACAAACATTTGGCAAGATTAAGTCAAACGTTACAGGAAAAGCGTTCTAGCAACCAAAAACGATGTACGTAATACGTATGTATGTATGTAGATACTCGTACGTTATGTACGCATTTAGTTCAGAATACTTGTGTAAGCTTAATAAAGGCTCTGTCTCAGTCAGAAGTTAAAGGATTTAGTTCGAAAAATTCTAGCAAATTTATGAAAACTGTCAAACGATTTGCACATGTGACTTGGCAACAAAACTTTTAAATTATGAAACTAAATTCTAAAGAAAATCTCATTTTATTAATTGGTTTACACACGATATATATAATGTTCAAAGTAACTATTCTTTCTTGCCACAATTTATAAAAATTATATATTTTTACCTACAAAGAATACCGCAATTAAAATTGGAAAATATAAGTTTAAAATTTTAGTGAAGATTTTAAAATTTAAGTAAAGATAAATTATACTCATATAAAAAAAAAAAAATTTTATATTCTTGTAAATAAACCGTTTGGCGATTCTTCTGCTTATGTCAATTGAGAGCAGAGGTAGGCTTAAGTTAAACTGTGCCTGTGGTGGTCTGTTAGTTCTGCCTTTCCCAAACTGGTAGAGTTTCGTGAGCGGTAAATTCATTCGCACGTCCTACATACATACAAATATGTACATATAGCGCAGAAACGTGGTTAATGACAACATTAGATTAGAGGAACTTTGGAGTGTTGGATAGAAATATTCTTTGAAAGATTTATGGATCTTAACGTCTTTTCGGTGGCGAATATCGCAGACGATGGAACGATGAGCAGTACGAGCTTCACAAGGACATCGTGTCCTACATACGTCGAGCTCATTCATAATTTTGGGCGGTTATATTGCCAATTAAGTAAATAAGTAGTTAAGATCTTTATCACAAAATTTCTAGATATGTATTTTGGAATCAGGATCGCAGATTTATGTTAAAGGTGTAATAACATTTCGTGTTATTAACTCATGGAACCACCACGGTTTATGTTGCATTTTGAATACATGCAAAATATTATTTAAATACGAAATAAAAATAACTCGTATAGCAAGTATTGAAGATACAATTACAAACAAATTCTTTTACGACAAGTATTTAAATAGAAAATACAAAATATGTCTTTAAAATTTATTAATAAAATAATAAAAAAATGAGTTTTATTAAACTATAAAAAATTAACAATGTTATAAATATATATCTATACGTAGATTTGTGTCTCATGCCATTAGTCAAAAGAAAATGAATAAATTTGCAACTTTTTAGTAACGCAATATGGCGAATAATAAAAAGTATTTTAAAATACCGAACATATATGTATGTATGCTGCTGGAAAAAGTATTTAAATAAAAAGGTTTTTTTAATACAAAACACAAATACGTATTTTACATATGTACATGCATACTTATATTTGAAATACATACTTCTTTGAAAAAACATTACAGCTTTTTTCTGACTACTACTTCGTTTGGTTGCAAAAAATTTAATTGAGCGGTTTAAATTTAAACTTAGTTTAAACCAGCTGGGAAAAACAGGCCCTTAGATTAGATTTTCTAGCTTCGAACCTCCCAGCACAAAAATCGTATTCATACACTGATACAAAAAACGATTGCAACAACAATTTCAAGGAACAAGCAGTTCCACTTGTTTGGCGCGTTTACTTTGCAATTACACGAACAAGAACTTTCTTTCAAATTGATCATCGTTTGTCAAAACCGACTTGACTTAAAATCTGTGACGTAGGCTGCACGCAACTCGATAGTCAATATCATTTTCATCAAGGAACTAATTTCAACGTTATTTAACATACATACATAAGTATATATATGTACTTGGTCCGCTTTTATTCAGCTTATTTGTTAATGACGTATTTCTTGTTTGCCAGTCTGCAAATCTTCATGCATATGCTGATGACATTCAGCTTTACTTGTCCGCACCTCTATCGCAGTTGGATCGTTTGTGTTCTGATGTTAACACAGAGCTATCTAATATCTCTTTTTGGGCGAATGCCAATGGTTTACATCTAAACTCTAGTAAGTCATTAATCTTGCCTATTATAAACAAAAAAATTCAAAAATACAAATTTCCTACCTCCGATTCACATTGACAACAGTCCACTGAAGATTGTGACTAAAGTAACAAATCTTGGATTTGTTATAAACTCTAACTTAACATGCAAAGATCATGTCAATGCATTGGTTGGAAAAGTGTAATCCACTCTGCGAAATTTAAAGATGCCTGGGTATTATACTCCACTAAGAACTAGACGTCGGCTAGCTTTACAAGTTAATATGCCTCAAATTACATACGCTGAGGTAGTTTATAGTAGGCTTGATGGTGACTCGATGCGTAAAGTTGAGGTATTATTTAATAATGTAACTCGCTACGCCTACGGGCTATCAAGATCTGAGCACATCTCGCCGTGGAAAAGAAGTCTCCTGGGATGCGAAATATCGGCATATCTAAAAGCCCGTAACTGCATATTTTTATATAGGATTATCACCCAAAAATCTCCTAACTACCTGTACGAAAAGCTATTATTTACTAAGTCAGTTCGAGTAACAGATCTTATAGTCCCTTACTTTAGCACTTTAGCATCGGCGAGACTGTTTTTTGTCAGCGCTATCCGTTTTTGGAATTCTATTCCTGCTAATGTAAGAAACAAACTAAGCAAGAGCAACTTTAAGAAATCCATATTTAATTATTTTAGTGACCTACAATAGGACAGACTGACCATCTATCTATCTTTACTATTATTTGTTTCAAATCCCTATGTAATTATTTTTTTTGATTATTTCTGTAGTTACTAGTTTAATTCGTTAAGTTTACTTAATGTTAATCTTAAGGTAAAAATTCTATAATACTAAGTTCTAAAAATGTACAGGTTATTTTATCTTGTTGTACTAGAAAAGATCTTATTATCTTAGTGTACTAATGTTTTCCAATAATAAATGAAATGAAATAAAATATACGGCAAAGCTGCATAGTAGAAATGACAGTAATACGCAATTGTATCAATTCGCAGATGACTTAGCAGTAATATCGTATCACAGAAAAGAAAGCACTGCTCTCCAAAATCTGAAAATGAAAATTTTGGAGCGGCATTAACTGTGCGAATCTATTAATAAAGAATGAATGCCAATTCAACAATTCAAGGGCATATGGAATGTCGAAGAAAATACGTAACATCAGGTAAGAACTTATTAAGTAAATTAACAACAATTAAATCGGGTATTACACCACAAGTAGGTTTAAATTTATACAAAGTCTTCGTAAGATCAAAAGTAGAATATGCAAACACAAGCTATGCAAATGCTCCAAAAGTTTATGACAAAAAATTGCGGACTGTGGTCAATGAATCCTTGCGTAGGTGTCTTGGCGTTACCCCAAACACCCCAACACTTGCAAGGTATGCATTGGCATGTAAGCTAACACCACTAAACAGGGCATTTTGGCTAACAGCCAAAGAGATCACAAAACAAAGGTTTATTAACCCAGAGTTGAGAGAAGAGATACAAAATGGACCACAGTTAAATTCTAGGTACAGCCGAACCTTCGAAAAATTCAAAGATATTTTTACCCAAATAAATACAAACGTTTCATTTAGGAGACATCGACAGCTAGTGCTGATAGAATCGAAACTTGAGAGAACCAAAAATATCTTCTCAATTTAGCAACTAAGAACAATGTACTACGAACAAAAAAACAGAATTAAAGGTGAAGGATTTCGGATCATGGCCACAGATGCTTCCATCAATGAGGGCAAAGTATGGTGTGCCGTATACGAAATAGAGAGGAACGTTTCATACTTGTTTAGTCTTAACGACAACCTTTTATCAACCACGGGTGAACAAGCTGCACTTATGCAAGCGATCAAAACAGCTAAAAAGAAGCAGTAGACAAAAAATGCTCTCTTTCACGAACAGTTTATATAATATCTAATTTTGGCACTTACACTATATAGCTCAGTGTTTGGCCGAGCTTCTCCTACCATTTGTGGTGTGCGTCTTTATATTATACCACAAATAGAGGGACCTACATTTTTGTGCCGACTCCGAGAGAGATAAGCCATAAGGCATAGCACGCACCGCTACCAACTCGTCCACAGCGGCCTACTTTTTAATACCAAAAACTAAAAGGCAACACTTTTGGTTTCTTTTGTCCGCGTAAATCGTAAGTTCAACTCCGGCTTTTAAAGACAGCCTTTTTTCTAATTACAAGACCGATACGATACGGGGTAAATATTCCATGTAAATGTGTATAAATGACGCTCTTTTCCATTGAATGCTTAATTTGTTAAGATTCTCTTTCTTAAATTTCGAATTATTATGGTTTTCGCCGTTCAGGGTTTCGTCATAATATTAAGAATAATCCTGATGTCAATGGTATACATGTAAATAAAAGGAATAAAGTGAATAAATAACTTAAATATTTCAAATAATGTTTTATGATCAATCGAAATTATTTGTTCTTTAGTTCAGGGGCAAATAAATTTAAAATTTATTCGCTGGTCAAAAATAAAAAAAAAAAATTTACCAATAAGTACATTATTATGTTTTGTAAGCGCAGCTATTGTATGTATGTCTTCATTTAAATGAAATGCCTTCGAAATTTCTTGTTAAAAAAAACAATAACAATTTACTACTAATTATTCACTTTTTAAGAAAGGGAAAGAAAATTCTAACCCGTTTTCCATACTACGTAAAACAATCTTTTATAAGGGAGTGTCAAAATTCAAATGTCATTATTTACCTAACCTTCTATAAGTGAATCATGTACAAATGTTCATGTTTATTTTAGAACTTAATGGTTGAGCCCTGGGAGAGAGTTGGGAAACAATTCACAGCGCGCGAAATGATTTATGGGCACCACATTGTTTCCGTTAAAGTGATGCCAAAAGCTCTCTGCCTAACAATTCTTAGGCGTGTCGCTTGCGGCACTTTTTATAAAGAAACTCCGCCTTTTTCTAGCTGTTTCTTGCTGAGAACGCACTTTCCGAACACAACGCAAATATACAAAATAATTATGCATTCCATGAGCAAAATGTATTGTAAACAATTTTTTTTTATCGAATGAAAACAAAGTTTGACAATTAAGATAAATGAAAAAAAATAAAATTATGAACTTTACTAAGGTTACCTGTTAAATCTGCCTTGGTTCTATTATAAATTATTGAAATTAAATGAATATTCCTTCTGAATATTATTTTTAAAATTTTCTCCGACAACCAAAACCCGTCTAAATTCTACGAATGAACTTACCGATGCAACTCTAAGAATTTCGAATCTACGCCGTAGCCATTCGAACTCAGTGATGAATCGAAAATCGTACTTCGATGTACTCAGCGATAGGGCTGATTATGCTTAAACTTTAGAATAAGGACCCACGAATTGTAGGGTAAGAGGGGTATCGAAGTAAAGGCGAGAGTCCCCCCTTCCTAAAAATACCACTCCTAAGGATGAGTCCTCGATTTTTGCGTTTTAAATTTTAAGAAGTCAATATTTGTTAAGTGTATTTCATCACTTTTTCACTATAAAACCCACTCAAATTACACTAAATACACAATATTTAGGTGCACTACACTTTCCTTTCACGTTTTTTATGTCCTTTTTAACTTAAAATGTTGCTAAAAATATTAAATTTAAAATCCTTCAACGTACACACTTTTATATGAAGCAAGGTATAGCCAGATAGCTAAAATAAGATGATACAATATTTTATAACGGTTTCCAATTGTGCCACTTCGTTATATATTACGGTAAGAAGTTTCATTGCATTTTTTGGGGATCCTGCATTTTTTACACCCCGTTTAAGTATGCACAAACTCCGGCTACGCTATTAACAGTATTTTTGCGCAGAATACCTTTCGGGTGAGCGGCCTTCGGCCGCGCTTCAAAAAATACACAGAAATACACTTAACAACTTCTTAAAATTGAAAAAGCAAATATCTTAAAAAGTACGAAAACTCGCACCTTGGAAGTGGTATTTTTAGAAAGGGGACACTCCCTCCTTTCCTCCGACACCCCTCTTACTCAAAATTCGTTGGTTCGCATTCTAACGCCGACCCCTGATTACTTTGATTCTCAGTTAAAACAAAGAACGTAAATCTATAAGAAGCGACAACACGCTGAAATTTGGCGAGTGAATCCGTGCCGTCCATCTCCAGGAGTTCACCACACGTCTTCACATCTTCTTTCGTCAAAATTCACCAGGCCGGTCCAGAATTCGCTGTGTATTTGCTTTTCGCTGCACCAAATTAAGAAGGAAGAAAGAAGATGGAATCAATGAAATTCATGGCCATTTTGAGATTTTGCATTGGAATGAGCGAAAATTTGCAAAAACTTCATATTTTATGAATTTTCCATTACACTTGCCTTAGAAGTTAAATATATTTGTACAATCGCAAATATTACAGATACGTATGAATATATTGATGTATGTACATACATATGTATGTACGTTGACATTGTCTAAAAATTGCGTACCTATGTATCTGTTTTGCCGACGGCATTTCGCATGCGCATTAATATATGAAATAAGGTTTTTGTTTAAATATGCTTTAAAATGAATTCATATTTTCTGCTTACTATACATTTGGGTAAACATTTTAATTAGAGGGCTAAAATATGTATGCATAAATGTCACATATGGAATAATATGTTCATATGTAAATAATATTAGTAAATGCAAGATACATACATACATATTGTACATATGTATACACGTCGACGCCAAAAACTCTAAAATACTACAACCATTCATAAATGCGGTTGTCTTCCATTCATAAATGCAAACCCAACTCCTCTCCCTTCGCACACAATCGCCATCCACATGCTAATTTCAGACTTTCGCGACCAAGAATTTGAACAAATTTATGAAATTTGAGTCTTCCGTGCTCGCACCAAAAAGGAGGACCACTCTTGATTTTTTGGCCCAGACCGGCATTAATGAATATGTGAACACATTTACTTCAAATATATCAGACATGCTACCCCGGCAAGATTTTTAATTTCTAAAATCATATCTAATATGAATATTCATATGTATCTATTGTTATACACAGTTTTGTTAAATTTTATGAAAATAAATATTAAAATTTTATACGATTTCCCAAATAGGGCGTTATTAAATCACGGCCTGTCCTCACCTCCATGCGCACTGCGTTCATATGTATGCGCACATATATATATGTATATATGTAAATATGTCGCAGAATTTTGTCGCATTTGCACACCAGTGTTTATCATCACTGCTATTGCACTCATTTCACTGCGCTTTGCCGCTGTGGTAGGAATTCTACTACTTAAAAAACGTAGTCACAAAAGTTAATACAAATTTTAATTCTCAGTGTACTATACAAACGTATTAACCTCTTATCTAGCTTAGTGTTTACTTAAAACATTAATTTATAGTGATTTTTTCGCAGATCTATATCTCAAAGCTCTTTTTAGTACCTTTTTATACTCCTGCTATTTTTCATCAAAGATGCTACCAAATTAAAATAGTTTTCTCTGAACCCCATGGTATGGCCAAAGACTTTTTGAGCTCGGCACGATTGAAAACGCGCAGAAGTAGACGTATTGAAATATTTATGCAAAAGTTAACATATTTATTATTATTTGCTAAATTTTTAGAAAACATTTATGTGCATACATATACATACATACACTTAGATAGTAGGCTTTGAATCATTAACACTTTTAATAAGGCTCCTCCATTTTTCGATTAGATTATACTGATGACAACAAAACATATATACAGAAATAAATAAATGCATAGGTTTCAGAACAACTGAATGCAATTTATATATTAAATGTACACTAGTTTTGTTAATTACACTTGTTACACTTATTAGGCACCGACTTTCATGAACTCTGCAACACAAATTTATCACTAACCCACTACTCATGCCACATCAATTTAACACTAAATCACTCCCGAATATTCAATATATGTTAAGATATTATTAAAACACTATTAGAACTACGCGAGCAAACCATAATATAATAGTTTAATATAATTTTAGCAACATTTTCCACAATTTTTCGTGTATTAAAAATTTTGGTAGACACTTGGATTTCGGCCACACACATTCTCTGGCGTTTTACGCTTTAATACCTCACTATTTTCACTCACAACTAATTTATATTGACACCACAATTAATATAATACATTTATTATGCACATTTTTCAAAATATTTAGGATTTTAATTGAGTTTTTAATAAAAACAAGCAGCACTTAAAAGTCCACTCTTGCTTTTATTTGTTTTGATCGCATACTAACCGGCGAAAATATTTTCTTCTGCTTCTTCGGTGCGGACAGCGTATCAAAGCAGGTGGTGAACTCCTGGAGATGGACGGCACCATACGGTCTAAGAAATCTCTGAAATTTTTCATTTCAGCGTGTTGTCGCTTCTTATAGATTTACGTTCTTTGGTTAAAATTATCGAGTACAAAAGTACTTCGAAACCAGAGAACGTACAATAATGAGAAGGTGCATTTCGTATTTGGAAACTATTCGCTGAAGAATGCTAACAGATTTGAAAGAATTAGGCAGAGGAATTTAACATTTTGATTACCAGAGACATTTTAAAGGCGGAAAAATGTAAAAATGTATGTTAAGAAACAGAAAAATACGCGTCAACTAAATGTTGATAGAGACATTTGTTGCGAGTTTACTTTTAAGAAAACTTATACTTTTCTAGCTTTTTGACCAATGATTTATCCACTTTCCCTTGTTTTAATAATGTAAAAACCTACATATTTAAATCGTAAAAAATTCACAAAGCTCTTTTATTTTGGGAAAACCGAAACCTTTTCTGTAGGAATTTTGCAAATGATAATGAAGAATTTTGTGCTTCCTTCAACTTTAAAAGAATTGTAGCGAATACTTAATATATGTATGTATATTATATAATTAAAATAATTTATGTATATTTAAAACAAAAAAAAAAGGAAAAATTTTAAAAAGTTGTTAAATGTACATAAGCGGCTGGGAGTTGAACTCGGAAAAAATAGAGTAAGCAATAAATTTGTTGCCGTCATTTCACACGGTTATGCCACAGAATAAATTGAAATTTGAGTGGACAATTAAGTACTTGAGTAGCAAAATTCTTTTAACAGGACGCCTGCTCTTTCATATTTTCCGTTATTTGCATCGATAAAAGACGAAATGCGAAATTATTTAGATTTTGTTTATGCATCTTCATTTTATGCCAGTGAATATAACATTCAGAAAATTAATTTATTTTGTTGCAATAATTTTGATTGAATAAATGCTCGTTAATTCATATTTTGATTGAGAAAATACTCGTATATATGTTTATGCATTTATATATAAAATAATGTAAATTTAGATATATGTATATGTATACATATCTAAACAACATTTATTACATATAAATCTATGTATATACAAGTTCTATATATGTACATCATACATTTATTTACATACATATGTACATACAATTCAAAAATATGCATAATAATAATATATGTATGTACATACATATGTATGTCATCATTTGCACATGCGCTTCTAACTCATTCATTCTCATAAATTGGCTTCATTCATAATTTGTGCGCATCTTGCACACTTTCCCCGCTACGCGCATGTGCCGTCCACAAACCTTTCTTGTTCGCGACGATGACAAAAATTATAAAATCTTCAATTTGACCATCCACTGATGTCGAAATGAAAATTGGCACTAAAGTGCTGAAACCTCGTTCCCTTCCCACACTTGCATTGTCAACACAAAAATTATGAAGTCTGAAATTCTCTTCGCTAGTTGAAGATCGACAACAAAGTGCATAAAACCCTTTCCCTTCAAGTTGTCTTGTCTACCGTCGCAAGCAAAAAGTAAATTTGCGCGAGTTGAACAAAAGTGCGCAGCTCGAATCAAGCAAATAGTTTTACTTGCGCTTCTACCCGCCCTTGCTCAACCATTATTCTTCTTCTTCTCACGCATGAAGACAAAAATTGAAAAAGACAAATAATAAAAATCAACCACCAAATTTGCGAAGCCGCTGGCAGCTGGCATCGAACTCGTGCCAAAACAAAAACGTTCGATTATTGCTTCAACTCTATTCATCGCACCACAGAGCTTGTTACTGTCGATTGATCTTAATTGCGGTTTTAAGCAGTTTGCTGAGAAAATTTGAATTTTGCCAATTCGTAGACAGTATTGCTTGTTTAAATGCGTTCAACACTTCTTCGCATCAATTTTATTCCTAATGAGAGTTTATTTTTAATTAATAGTTAAATTTGCATTGTTATTAAGTCCGCCCTTTATGTAATTGGCGCTTAGCAGCAGAGGATTATATTTTTATACCAAAGTATTAATTTATAAGAAATTTACTTATAATGAGTGCGTGGAGATATATTTTGATGACGCTTGTAAGAGGGATATACTGTAAACACAGATTTGTATGGCAGAAAACAAAGTACATACAAAAATATTATTTTTTGCGGAGACAAAAGCGAGAAATCAATTAAAATATGAAATTAAAATGTTATTTAAAAATTTTAAAAAGTTGAACTTAAATACTGTCTCAAAAACTTCAGTAATTTATTTAAATATCAATAAAAAAAGTTATATGGAAACTTTTCGCGAATTTGCATTTTGACTAAACCAATACAAATTCAATTAATTCAATCTCTTGGTAATTTTGTTTTAGTACCTTAAAAGTACCAATGAGGTTCATAACTCTTAAAAATCTATATAAAATAATATCAATTACCTTTAATTAGAAATTGTCAATATTTATTTATAACACGCATGCGTAATGCCGTCGGCAAAACCACAAATTTTGTAAACATATTGTGCAACATATGTAAATTTGAGCAGAAAAATGCCAGTTTACAGAAATTTAACGAAATTCTTCTGCTAAGTCTCTGTGCAATAACATTCTGGATTCCCTAGCGCGCGCGTTTCACAAATTTATTTTTATCGTATACGAAATGCACCTTCTCATTATTGTACGTTCTCTGATTCTACTATGCTGGCAATAACGGAACCAAAAATGTCAAAGGCGTTGAAATTTACTTCAGTTTTTTATGGGAAAATATGAATAATATAACATACGCAAACGAATATTTTAAACAAACATTTTGTACTTGAATTGAAGAAAATGGATATTTTGATCTGTTAATATATGTATGTAAATACATGCCGTATTTAATATAAATATAACAACTGTTTAGCTGCAGAACGAGAAAGCGAATATAATAAGCAAAAGCGAAACATCTTGTATAGAACGTATATTTGATATATATACGTTCTCTGCATCTTGATTGATCGAATAGAAAAGAAATAAAAACAAATAGGAGTGAAAAGTAACGTCATCTAAATACTTTGCATGGAGAGTAACCATTATCAAGTTTAATAGACGTCGATAAAATTATCCCGACCGTAATTCTGAGATATATTTTGGACAAATAAATAAAGAATATTACAGATAAACACAAAAAATGGATGAAACTAAAGTGAATATTAGTGGAGAAATGAATATACCTAAAGAACAGCAAGGATCTCAATTTGACTTTGGCAGGTGCGATTCTAAGATTATGTTTTGAATTAGCTATTTTTTTGGATAATAAATTACTTTGTTTCTAAAAATCATCCCTTAAAGTTTTTCAAGCCTCCAAAAAATACCTGGCCCCCTCGAGATTATACAACTAACACGCAAATACATTAGACCATGGTCGGAGTTTATGACCACCGCTAATTTCAAGACTGCTGCGAGTATGCCACGTTTAACGAGCCGATTTGTACGGAACATCGCCTATTTCCAAAGCAACTATATTTTTATATTCGTAATATTCATGATATACTGTCTGTAAGTGATTAAAAAATACCTCGAATACCGTAAGCGATTCACTATAATTGTCGAATCAATTTGAAGCATTACCTCGCCATTAATATTGCTGGTTTTGACTGTTGTGGCCTACGTTTGTCATAGAGTTAAGAAGTCTCAAACTCCTGTCAGTATGTTTGGTCACCAATTTACAACGAATCACCAAATAATGGCTATTAATATTGCTTCTGTTCCGATATTGTTTGTGGTAGGTGCAGGTGCGGCACTTTTCTGGACACTGGGTTCGTACTTTCGTTTACCTAAAGCTATACATGTTAACCGAATTAAGAATTTCTGCTTTTATAGGAGCTTCCTGCTTTGTTATTTCATTGCATGCAATATTTTACAATATCGATGCAATTGTAACCGAAGAAAACGAAGGATTTCTTGCAGAAGTTGTGTAAGCTCAATAGCCGCGCTTTTAAAAAATCAACATTTAATCTTTATATAAAAACTATTTATAAATACATATACATATGTATATAAGGTGCTAAATTCTATATGATATACAATCAAAAAAAACCGGGTATAAATTCTTGTTGTAAACAAAAAGTTCACATGCATTTCGTTACCTTATCAAAGGCTCACATTTTTGTTCCCTCAAATAGATAGTTTGCAAATTTAACAAAAAACTGTGTTCTAGCACTATTTAGGTAATTCAATACTGAAATATTTGTTTAAATTTGTATAAATATAGATTCGAAATGAAAATGAGTTTTAGCCTTTGTATATTACGGTAGAAATACCTTCATATGCACATACATATTTATTGCTTAAAAACTTTAGTCCAGTCGGAAATGTAATTTACATACATACATCTGTCCAGGAAGCATATTTTTCACGATGACCTTCTCGAAAAGAGTTTCAAATTATTTCGACTGAGTATCAAGAATGATAAATTAATTTATCATTAAATTAAATTAATTTATCATTCTTGACTGGGTATTGATCCATGTATCAGCGAAGCGACAGGCAAGCATTAAACGGATTATCTGCTTTCGGAAGTTAAAATTTTAATCCAAACATTCGTTTACTTTAGAAGCCTTGATTTCTTCTAATTTTGGAGTAAAGTAATGCATGACCAATTTTTTAACTGGGACATTAATGGACTTTCAATAATGTATGTATGTATATGCATGTATTTCTGTATGGTTACTCTTTAAAATAGAATAAATCAAAAAAAATATAATTTAATAAATACTCGCTTCAACTTTGTTGTTTTAGTAACCAACTGCCTTTGATGGGATTAGGGAGGAATTTCTCTAGTTTTGGTGAGCTAAAAAAAAATAAATTAAAATGAATAGGAACTTACAAAATACTACATTGGCCGAGTTTCTACGATTTATGGCGCATCTGTGTTTTACTACAAATAAACGGACCTACTCTGTCATGCTAACTCCGAATTGCAAATTTTTTTTTATGAAAAGCTTTTCCCTGCAAATATGCACTCAGACCGCTTATAGAAAATTTATTTTCTGATTTTAATTCTGGCCTTTGTAAATTATAGCAAAAATGACAATCAGCAGTTCTAGAATTGATGCCTGTAAAAGTAAATCCGATTTCATCGGCAAGCATCATTAGTCCATTATACAATTACTATTGCTAAAACCAGTCCACGTATTCTTCTTACTTTGTTTTTCCTCAAATTTTCACGCAATTTTGAAGAGCTAACAACACAATGCCTTGCTATGGGAACGGTTTGAGCTAGCTGCTTATAGAACAAACATTTTATAATTGGATCATGGTATTTTGTTCAATTTTCACACCCAGAAGTTCGTGGGTGGAGACACGGAAATATATTTCCTGGGTTGAATCAAGCTTTGACTTGAAAGTACTGTAAACATTCGCTAAAAATGTTTCATGATCATGAATAATAAAAAATTATTTAGTTTTATTAATTTTTATTCAAAATCCTCATATTCGACACATACATTTTAACAATTCAAACGCTTTTCAATGTTAAATGGGAATTTAGACGAAAATATATATCAAATAAATATTTATGAAAGCGTTCTCAGCTTAAGAGGACAGCGCACCGGTTGTCGATGACTTTGCAATACGTTGTGCATTTATACGCCGTAAAAGTCGGTTTCCACATAGGAATGTAAATATTGCAATGGGTATAAGCAAACGTAGAGTTTGAAACATATTTAATTTCAACCAGAAAATTGCAAATAGCGCCAATATGCCACCAAATCCCGCATGAAAGCCAATTGTGCTTGGTGCCAGCGTAAAGTAAGAGGCGTTGATTCCCAGTTTTCCCCAGAAAATGAATAACAACACCAGCGGTGTTAAGCATAAGCCAGTGAAAACATCTGAAACAAACCGTGGAGGACGATTTTCTGGCGGACGGAACATATGTTCTATTTCAGGCAATACATTTCGAATCGTCTGCTTCTTTGGTATCTCTAAATTAGAAAGTGAAAATATACAAATAAAAAGATTTATATGTGTGTAATATTTTACCAATTTCCTGGGTAAATTTAAGTTGAACATTTGCCACATGCCATTGGAATGAATTCGAAATTGAAGCATCTCCAATAATCAAATATAGTTTATATGTCCCAGATTTATAGTTAAAATCGCCAGCATGCAAGCCAACATCCATATCGAATTTGTATGCTTTATTATTGTCTTGTTCAGCAACGAAAATAATTTCCTCGTTCGTTTCAATATTGGAGAGACGCACGAAAACCTGATGAAGTGTAATAACCTGTGGAAATTAAAACCCATTTTTACTTTAGAACATTTATAGTTTTGGTGAATTATAACGGCTGCTGAATTTTAATTACTTTTGTAGTGCCTTCATCTACGAGTACAGATTTCAAAAGTAGTTTTTGTGTCGTATCTGCTTTTAATGTATCTGAGAGAGTTTGTGGATAGCTAATACTCTGTTTTTTTACTGCCGAGCTTGCGTCCAATTCAGCTACCCCAACTTCCAGTGAATGTACTTTTACTCGCCCAAGTACCTTGAATTGCAGTGTTTGTGCGTAGGTGTTTCCCACATTGATTTCTGCTAAGTATATACCTCGTGCTGGCTTATAGTTAGAAAGCTGCGCTGCGTAAGTAGTTTTGTCAGATGACTTCGATATTAACTGCACTTTTTCAGCAAGTACTGTGCCATCCTTTTTCAATAGTATTTTTCCATATATATTATCCGGTGCAGGTGTTACAGCTTTTCCTAACAAATCGACCACTGCCACATTAAGCATTGGGTTGTCGGCTTGAAGCTGACCATTTCCAATCAACTGAACACAAATCGGTGAAATTTGCCCCGCACCTGCCAATGTTTTCAATGCTTCAATCAGAACATGTGCACCCTTTGCCGATTGTACAGATTTCCGGTTGAGAAAATATGCAGCAAATTTGACAGCTTGTTCTGCGTTTAGGGGCGCTGCTTTGTTGAAAACATTTGATATACGAAATATTCCATTCACAACCAATGCTGTAATACTGAGACCCCCTTCAAATTGCAGCATCTTTCCATCGACTTCGTCGGCTTGAACAACCGCATCTTCTACGCGATCAGCCACAAATGCTGCACTAGGACCCAACTCACTTGCAACATTGAAAGCATAGCCAAGGCTAATTATTGAGTCGTCTTTTTTCAACAACTCGTTCAGGGTTTTCACAAGTTTGGCTGTATTTTGTTCGTCAATTTTCACACCCAGAAGTTTGTGGGTGGCGACACGGAAATATATTTCCTGGGTTGAATCAAGCTCAGACTTGAAAGCTCTGTAAACATTAGCTAAAAATGTTTCAGCCAAAATACCCTTGCAATTTAAATTTTTACTACATCCAACGAGATAAAAATCTTTCTCATAATCCTACAATAAAATTATATGTAGTTACATACTTATAAACCAGAAACATAAATGCAATTAAAATTAAATATTACAATCAACTTAGAATCCTGATGAAGCTTTTGTATTTTAGAACACAATTCCGCCGATTCCTTTGCATCGCTGTTTTGTACATTTAGAGTGGAATAATAAAGAGCCTGCAAATCATGGGTTTTTATGCCATCGGCAAATACACGCTGTAAACGGTTGAGGTCGCTTTGCCCTAGATGGCTTGGAACGGTACGTGCTCCAAACGTACAAATAAATGCTGACGCTAATGTAGCGTATATTAGAACTACGTTGGAAGAAAAAGTTAGTCAGTTAACAAGAAGCAATCAATATCCATCCTCCAAAATTGCTGCCGGTAGCAACAAATTGAACAGGCACGTCCGCTTGTAATCAGCCGGCGTTAAATTTGTTAATGCCGGCAACCTATACATCCATTTTAAATGGACGGAGCATAATTTAAATTTGCTTACCCTGTCTGTACATAGCTTCTCACAATTTTTATTTAAACAATTCAACTTTAGTTATACTTTTGTGGAAAATAAGATATAATAAAAGTCACACTGCCAATATGAGAACAGCATATAGATTTGACAGACACGTCAACGAGGCTTTTTACGCAAAAAAACATAAGTGCGAAAAACCAACTAGTCAAAAACAGTACTGTGCCACTCGCACTAACCAGAGAACGTAAATGCATTTACCAACCAAGATTGATATACCAACCTTGTTTACAAATCAATTTAAGGGCAGTAAAAACAGTCGTGGTACGGTACAGAGCGGTACAATCCCGTACGATATGCGGTAACAATATCGCAAAATGCACTTAAACAGGCGCGGTGCGGTATAAAAGAACATTGTTGATATTTCAATGGTTATTTCTAAAATTATTTTTAAATATGTAGTTTATTTATTTTCTATCGTTAAGGGCTCCTCAAGCCCTGAATATATATTATTGCTATTAGGAGAGCTTTAGTTTAGTTCATCAGTTAATGTTTTCCAAATTTAATTTTTTATGAATATTCCTGTATTCAGGATTTTTTTATTATCAGGCCTTTCATGAAACCGGTCGGAGAAAATGATATCACCAATTCCGACGTGATCAAGAAATTCTTACGAAATTTCGAAATTCGGGAGATTGCCATCACGTATTCCGAATGAAACGCAATTTTCATTTTTAATCGTGTTAATCATCTACGAGTACTTTCATTTATCGGGAGATGTGAAAATAATAATTAAAATTAACAAAAAAATACATGCGAACTAGAAACTAAGTAGATATTTTTCACCAAAGTAATTAAGAAACTAAGAAGTGTTTATTAATGGCTGTAGTGCATAAATTAAAATCTAATTTCAATAGTTAGTATGAGACTGGTGAATATGATGGAAGAGCGGGCAAACGTTGTGCAAGGTATTCCAAAAACCCAGTGAAGCTGAAAAGCCTTGGGCCCTCCAGTTAAGGATACGACTTTCGTAGTCATCTTAGGGCCAGTTTTTCAGTGCAAGTTGAACTCTGTTTGTCGTTTAAACTAAGGTTTAAACTCAGTATGCAGTTATTCAGTCAACTTTAAACGGAGTTTAAGTACTAGTAAGGGCCAGTTTTTCAGTGCTGGTTTAAACTCAGTTTAAATTTAAACTTAGTTTCCTTGCGCCCAAATAAATTTGTTGCAACCAAAACGAAGTAGTTAGCAAACAGCTGATAAGTTAAACTAAGTTTAACCGAGCACAATCGGCCGTTTAAACTTAGTTTAAACTCCGTTTAAAGTTGACTGAAAAACTGCATTCTGAGTTTAAACTTAGTTTAAACGACAAACAGAGTTCAACTTGCACTGAAAAACTGGCCCTAAGGAAAAAAAAAGTACTCGCCGTAATTTGGAAAAAAACCGGAATAAAAATTGTACAAGGAATACTGAGAATAAATGAAATTTTTAGACATGAAAAGAAGGAATTAAAAAATCCTTTCCCCCTTATAATCTTTAATATACATATGTGCATGAGAATATATATATGTAAGTATGTATGTATTATGTTAATCTAAAAATTTATTGCAATACTTTAAATAATTTTTCACCGTCCTTACCTCAAATCGCAGACGCAGAACGTATAAAATTAGCAGTCCTGCTAAAGTGTGCAAAATGTGTTTGATAATTTTGAATAAAAAAAATTCCGATGCCTATGGACTCACCGCAAAACAGAAATATGTTCAGGCTAGAGACAAAATGTTTGGCTCAGCAAAATTGCTTTTGAAAGCAGAAACAGTAAGTGATTATGACGGTTTAAAGCAGGCACTAACGGATGAGTTTCAGCGCAATCTGAGAAGTGCTATGTACATTTTTTTTTTTTTGTTGTCGAAAATCCTTAATGGCCGGGTAGGTCCACCTCATAAGGCCAGGGTGTTTCAAAAAATCCAAGTTTGTATAACTTTTGAAAGATATGATTGCACGTATATGCAGGAATTCATACAAGCCGCAGGCTCTTTTGTGAAAATCCTTTCTTCTATTCTTTTTAATCGATGACACAACATTTGTTGTGTTTGTTCACATTGACAGTTTGCTTGCTGCTTTATAATGGTGCAGTTTGCCTCAAGATGAGCGGTCTTTTTACGGCTCTCTTTATCAGTTCGGACGAGAACGTTTGAAATGCAATTTGAATTGGCGACTTTTGCCTATTCTCAGGACGTTTTTGTTTGTAAACCATCGACTATTACAAACTTTGACGGTACTGGGCAAACCAAGATGCCCCGCAACTTCCGGTTTGTGCAATGAGCAAAATATAAAAAAAAAACAAAAAAAAACAAAAAACAAAACAAAAAGGTTTGCAAATCGAACTTTGGCCCCCTCAGGTGTAATGACTAGAATGATAAAAAAGTATACAAAAATTTATACAAGTTAATTTGTTCAATATGAACAGTATTTGAGTATGTGATCACATTTAAGCTTATTTATATATAAATATTTATTATTAAAATTATCACTTAAGATATTATATGTTTTTGATATGTGTGTGCAAAACAGCAACCCATACATACCAACATATATGTATGTTTGTATGAGTATGTATATGAAAATTTGGAATACATTGTTAAAAAGTGTATATTATATTTCAATTTCAGCTTCTTTTATGAAGCTGCATAAAACTTTTAAAGTCTTGTGGTCTCTTTTTTTTAAAATTTCTGTACAATTTGTGTGGTTTTTTACTGCATCGTAATTTTTTCTTATGTCACTAAACCTCTTGCAAACAAAGATCATGTGGGTATAATCATCGGTAACATTACATTCTTCACACAAATTCGTATTTACTATTTTTATCCTATGAAGGTATTCCCTGTCATACGTGTGACCTCTTAACAACCTGTTTATCATTTTTATCTCTCTAGCATCTAAATTGGAATTGTGATACCAGGGTTTCTTAGGAATCTCCGGGAAGAATTCAGCAAATCTTTTTCCCTTCTCTAGCGATATATTTCTGTAATTACAGTTCCATTCTTCCCTAATCTTTAGGTTAATTTGCCTCTCTGCTTCCTCAGGAGTGAGTTTGACATTTAGAGGAGCCCCTACGTTGACGGCCCATTTTGCTAGATTGTCTGCAATTTCATTAATTTCGATGCCAACATGGCCAGGAACCCATACTATTTCACACACTAAGTTACTACTGTTGAGTGCATTGTGAATCTTCGCTGTGATGTAGTTGTTTGATGTCTTTTTTTCCACCAGGTGACAGGATGTTAGACTATCCGTGAGGACGACTATCTTTTCGCATTTGTCTTCTATTGCTAGGTCAATTGCTTTTGCAATCGCCCACATTTCACTAAAAGTTGATGAGGTTTTAAATTTTATATTGAAAAGGAATTTTTGTTTCAGAGTTGCGTTATAAACGCCACACCCCATAGTGTTTTCACCCCCCGATGCGTCTGTAGCGAAAATTGTAAAATTCTGTTCCTGGTAACTATGTATCAGCCTATTATATTCTGCTCTTAGCTGTTCATTTGGAGTTTCAGACTTCTTTTTGGGTATCAATTGTTTAACTATTTTTAGTTGTAGGTTTTTAGTATAACTAGTATAAGTACTAACATTGTCAAATATATTTTTGAATTGGTAATAAATTTCAGAGTAACTCGATTTTAATTTTCCCTGAGACGTTATACTTTTATACAAAGTGTTGTTTAAAAACTTTACTTTTAATAGTTTACGACTCGTTAACAGTTTTTCTCTATCTCTTTGCTCAAATTCATTCGCTAAAGTATAAATATTATGTACAGGAGTCGAGGGAGTTAAGCCCAAGCATCTGCGCAAAGTATTGTTTTGAAAGGATCTTATTTTGCTATAGGTTCCTTTTGGCAAATTATGAGTGGTAGATTTTGCAACTTCTATCTTCGATCTGACCAGACTTTAGTATAAATTTACCGCCACTTTTGGTGTGATGCCTGCTTTTATTGTTGTAATCATTTTTATTAGATTGACATTTCTTTCAGCTTTTTTAATTAGATTAGGTCCGTTCCTTATCTCCAAGAAATAGTCAGAAATAGTCCGAAGTAGTCAGATTTAGTCCAAAAAGCGTTCCTTAACTTGAAAATCCTGTAGATGAGAGCAAAAATGAGAGAGTAAAATGTGACTCTCTTTTGTCAGAAGTTGCAAGATTTAGTCCGAAGAATTTTTGCTGGCAAAATCATGAAAAGTGTCAAACTCAACTGACAGCTGACTTTTGTTAGAAAATATACATACACAAAAAGTGAAAATAATTAAAAACCTTAAAATGTACATAAATTGAAATGGAAGGTGGCAAGAAAATAATTGAAACGTACGTGTTTATCGTGGTTGTGCTTGTATGCATGTATTTTATACATACATTTGTCAATATTTCTTGCAGATTAGTGATGAAAGAGTTTGTGGTGCTTCTGGTGCCAATTTGAATGCGCCATGAAACTTACTGGTGAACATTTAACATTAATCGGTAAATTATTAATTTTTATTTTTAAAAAGGTTCCAAATCTACACTACGATCAAAACAAAATGGAAGTTTTATTTGACATTAGTTTTGTTGTTGTCATTCTTCGGACTAAAAATTGGTTTTTTGCGTTCCTTTACTTTTTCTTGTTATTCTCTTTTAGTGACCGCATTTTGCTTACGCTCTTGCATTTTGACACTTTTCAGATTTTAGTCAGAAAAGATAAGGAACGGACCTATTGCTATAATGAGATGACACTGACAGCGAAGAATTTAAAGTTCTTCCAATAAAGGTTATTTGGTTTACCTGTGCTACAGGGTAATTTTCAATTTTTAAGTTTAGTTGTTTTTTGCTGGTTTTGGCAATGTAAATAGCTTTGGTCTTTTGAAAGTTGATTGTGAGGTTTAACTCCTTGCAATTCTCCACAAAGGAAACTAGTTTTTCTTGGAGTTTTTGGCACATAGAGAGGAAATCTCTATCTTGCACCATAATGAGAAAGTCATCGGCAAACTGATAAATATGAGTGGAACTGTCCTCTAACCTACATATGTAGCGATTCAGTATAAAGATTGAAAAGAAGAGGCGATAAGCAGCTGCCCTGCGGCAGCCCATCAGCCACATTCACCGAACTCTTTCCCATTGTTAGGACTCTGTTTTTCAGAAATGACACTATCCAATTTGTATAGGAGTTGTTAATTCCCATTTTGGTTAGAATCTCCCTAAGTTTTGCGGTGGGAACACTATTGTAGGCATTGCTGATGTCGACTACCACAGCCGCCACCTTCAGCCCTCCCTCCTTGTAACCTGCAATATTAAATAACATTTCGTTTAAACACATCGCTGCTGACCTTCCTTTACGGTAAGCGTAACATCTGCCTGGAAGGATCTCCTTTTCCGTAAGAATGGGTTCCAATCTTGCTTTAATCATCAAGTTTACTATTTTGAGAAGCACTGGTATCAGTGAGATGGGCCTATAATTTCTATAGTCACTTAAATCCCTGCCATTTTTCGGTATCGGTATCACCTTAATTATGCGCCATTGGTCCTCAATTTTCCCTGATTGGAACGACAAATTTAAGACATTTAACAAGGTTGTTTTTGCATCTTTCGGTAGAGCACGAATCATCTCGTATGTGATTCTGTCATGCCCACCCGCTGATCTTTTTCTTTTGTTTCTGAGAACTCCATTTAGCTCATCCTCACTAAAAACTGGCACCATATCCTGATCTAAAACTGGCTCAACAGTGTTTTCCTCATCACAGTTTATTCTTCAATACCATCCGAAGATGTTAATATCCCCCTCATCGAGTCAATCGAATTTAAAGCCATACGAGTTATGGTAGGAAATGGTTTCTTTTATTTAGCTGCTTGCTACATCCCTCCTAACTCTGACTTATCGGTTTATTCTCAACATATTGCGTTACTTAGATCTTTAAGTTCAATGATTACTGCACATGACTCGATGATTGTACTTGGTGACTTCAATATGCCAGGCATATCATGGACTCTTATAGAGGACGTTATCGTTCCAATATCATCAAAGGATAGATACAATGTGTTTTTAGAAGATATGGCTGAGCTCTGTCTAAATCAGATCAATTTAACTCCAAAAAATTTTGGCACCATTCTGGATCTAGTTTTTGTTGATGACGTATCTAAGTCATCTATGAAGATGTGCGAACCCTTGGTTATTCCAGAGGACTCTTATCACCCTGCGATTGAGGTAAATTCCGAGGTTATTGGTGATTTTGGAAATAATGTTGATAAATCAAGTAGCTCAAACGCTCGTTTTATTTTCGCGAAAGCCAATTTCAAAAAATTAGATCGAGAATTATCAAAATTATCATGGCCGACGTATAAAGATGATGTTAAACGTTGCGTCCAGCATTTTAATGACACTATATTTAGCTTATTTCAAAAGTTTGTACCAAAACGGGGTTGCGTACAAAAGGAGCAATCACAACCTTGGTTTACTAAAGAACTAAAAAATTTAAAAAATAAGAAGTCGCGATCGTTTAAATTGTACAAAAAAACTGGTTTGCACACTAACTATATTAAATACTCAGTTATCCGACACGCTTATTTTGAATTAAATAAAAAATGCTACAGATCTTATTTGTGCAAAGTTAAAAGGAATCTAATAAAAAACCCTGAATCATTTTATGACTTCGTTAACTCTAGGCGCAGAGTGACTAGTTTTCCGTCTGCTATGAAATATCAAAATACCGTTTCTTGTGACTCCAAATCAATTTCCAACATGTTTGCCCAATTCTTCAGGTCAAATTACTCCATTAACTCTCCTCTGAGCAAACCTTATCCATATAAACTCTGTTCCCTCACCTCTGCTATTATTCCGCAGATATCTTCCGAGGAAGTACTTTATTATTTGAGTAACTTAAAAGAATCATTTAAGGCTGGCCCCGATTCTATCCCGACGTGTTTCCTCATAAACTGTGCAAAACATATTTATGTGCCCTTAACTAATTTATTTAATCTTTCTCTTAAGCTTGGGATTTTCCCTTCAGCTTGGAAAGAATCATTCATTATACCACTTTATAAGACCGGGAGTAGGTCCTCTATAGAAAATTACCGCGGTATAGCTAAGCTTTCTGCTATTCCTAAATTATTCGAAGCTATTGTTGTTGACCATTTAACGTATTCCATATCCTCTACAATTTCTAGCACACAACATGGGTTCTCTAAGGGTAAATCTACCGTTACAAACTTGCTTGAGTTCACAACTCATGTTTCAAATGGATTCAGAGAATTTATGCACACTGATGTTATATACACTGATTTTAGTAAAGCATTCGACAGAGTAAGTCACTCTTTACTGATCCATAAACTCGATCTCCTTGGTTTTCAACCTAATCTCCTTCGTTGGATGGCTTCTTACCTCATTGACAGAACACAACGAGTTCTTTTTAAAAATAGTTCCTCAAACATTATTTATGTTTCTTCAGGGGTCCCGCAAGGAAGTCACCTTGGTCCGATTCTGTTTTTACTTTTTATAAATGACTTACCTTCTGTAATAAATTATTCAAAAATTTTATTGTATGCTGATGATGTAAAGCTTTTTAGATCGTATCATTCTGTTGAGGAAAGGTCCTTACTACAAGCGGATTTAAATAGCATGACTAACTGGTGTGAAATAAATTACATGCCACTAAACCTTAAAAAATGTAAAGTAATGTGCTTTTCTCGCAGAGCAGTTCAACCAACATCTTATGAAATAGGTAACCATAACCTCGAACAAGTGTTTAACTTTGTTGATCTTGGAATTACAATGGATCCGAAATTTAATTTTAATCTTCACATCAATGTTACAGTTAACAAAGCCAAGGGTGTTTTTGCATTTGTAAAACGGTGGTCAAAAGAATTCAATGACCCTTACATCACGAAGGCTCTATTCACAACGTTAGTGAGACCCATACTGGAATATGGATCTGTTGTTTGGAACCCGCGCTATCAAGTTCATTCCGACAGAATAGAGTCAATTCAAAAACAATTTCTACTTTTTGCTTTAAAGAATTTTCGTTGGGATTCTCAGTACAACCTGCCGCCATATATAAGTCGTTTAAAACTCATTAATCTTCTTGCTAGTCGCAGGGAAATGCTAGGCATTGTATTTTTGGTCAAGTTACTGACAGGCTTGATCTCTAGCCCATCTCTTCTTAGCGAAATAAAACTGAACGTTCCCTCCAGAATTTCAAGAAATTTCCGGCCTCTCTTTCTGAAGCCATGTAAAAGTAATTTTGAGTTAAATGAGCCACTCCGTAGTTTGTGTCAGGATTTTAACACTCACTCCGGTTCTTTTGATATTTCAGACTCACTTTTTTACATAAAGAAAACTATACTCAATCCTCTCAATAATTAATACATACATACTTATACATATATTACTATTCGATCAGCTGATGAGCATTTGTTCTGTAGCTGAACAGTTTTAGATCTCGACACTTAACAAACCTCTGCCTTTCATGACTCGGCGCAATATATATGAAAAAACAAAAATTTTTTTTTTATATATCCGTGCGTCATGCGGATGCGCCCCTCGCGTCGGTCGGGCGGGTATGGAGGGATACAACCGTTGGGATTATTATTATTATTATTAAACCTGATCTCTAAGATATCTTAAAAATAAGTCATCTGACTCCTCCACCCAAAGTGAGTTATTTATTTTTTTTTGATTTCCTCTCATGTTGTTAATAAACCTCCAAGCTTCTCTCGTGTTAGGTTGTTGGTTTAAGGCACTTATACTTTCTGAGAAATGGTTTCTTTTTGCTTTTCGGACCTCTTCTTTCCAAATTCTTTTGTAATCTGAAAGTTTGTTTAAATTGTCAGGTGTTGGGTAACGGTTTGCCTTTTTGCGTGCAGCGATATACAAGCGAAAGTGTTTGTTTAAGTCCTCGTGCCACCAAACTTTTGGGGTAGTGTTATTTAAAGTAACTGTTGCCCTTTTTATTTCTTTACCTATTGATTGCGTTATCCCATTGCATGTGGGCTCTAGAGATATTGAATTAAGAGAGTCAAGTAATTTTTTCTTGGATAAAAAGGTAATGCTTTTGGAAGATGTAAAATCTAAGTTCACTGATATTGGGTAATGATGGCTGCCTCCCAGTTGGAATTGTAGAACTTCCCAATTTAATGAAAAGGAGATGTTTGTAAACGTTAAGTCTAACACTGAACCTCTACTGTTGTCATTAATATTTGGTCTATAGGTAATGTTCTTTTTATTGTTGATACATTTTATTGTCGAAGCATCAGAGAATGAACTCAGCCATTTTCCTTTTGGCATGTCAACCGTATCCCCCCATCTTCTAGCACGAGCATTGAAATCCCCCATTATTAGAACATTTTTATAAGCCTCTAGGGTATTAAACAGACTTGATATCACAGCTTGAAAAGTACTTAAGTCCATGGATGGTTTGCAGTATATGGAACATATAACTAGGTTAGTTGTTAAATTTTTTGTTTGAACTATACAAATATCATGATCTGACTGAAAACTAATTACTTTAAATCTGATGGATTTACGAAGAGCAATGGCTACTCCCCCATAGCCATCAGAACGTTTCTTTTCCACCATATTAAAATTTGATATGCATTTACTTTTTAGCGTATCCTCATGTGAAAAAACTTCACTGAGGCATAAAATGTCAAAATTTTTTTCATTGGCAAAAAAGTCGATGGTATTACCATTCTTTTTCAGTGATTGAATATTATATTGAAGTATCTTCATAATGTTTCCCTTCTTCTTCCCTAGATTTTAAACCCGTATTTTCTAAACTCAAGAACTTTTGTTTAAGCCTGTCGTGGAAGTGCACAAAGGCATTTACCCCAGCCGGGAAATTTACCTGCCTAAACGCATCCCTCGCAAACTTGGTAATTTCTAACGTAATTTTTTCAATTTCGGTTACAATGTGTTTGTTTTGTTGATTAAACGCTACACCTCTTTCTTCTGTTCCCGATTGCTCTCTTTTTGTTTTAAACGGATTTTTCTGCTTAGTTTTTTCCGGACTGATTTCACGTGTTCTCTGTCTCCTTATTACGCTCGCGTACGAAGTTGGTGTTAATATTTTATTAATTTCTACTTGATTATTTCTAGTAATGTCATTGTTTTGCCTGCCTAGCTCAGGGAAATGTTCCTCACTAAGAAGCTCAAATCTGTTTTTCGACTCCACTTTGATTTCATTTAAGACCTCTTTTCGCGTTTGCTTTTTTAGTGTCATAATTTTCACAAGTTGATTCTCCTTTTCCCAGCACTTTTTCCGTTCAAATGCATTATGTGATGAGTCGCCACACAGGATGCATTTCACCAAATCACAGTTGCCAATGCATTCATCCCTTTTCCCACATTTGAGACATCTTTTGTCCCCTTTACACGACTTTTGTGTATGTCCCAGTCTTCCACACTTATAGCATTGCCTAAGCATTGGATAAAAATAATCAACCCGTAAAAGAGTGTGGTTTAACACCACGCACTTTGGAATATCCCCCCCGGAGAAGCCTACTTTGACCGACCAAGTCGGAACCCTGCCATCACCATCCCTGCTTTCCCTTCTTGTTAACCTCTGAACCGAAGTGATCTTCACCTCAGAGACCAAGCCATTTTTAATTGCGTCGTCAGAGTACTCTAATGGAATATCTCTTATGATTCCATAAGTTTCTATTAAATTTCTTGGAATGAAAACATTTATGTCACTGTCTTTTAATTTGCTGTTTCCTACACATCTATTTGCGAAAAATGCACTATCAAATGTCACCCTAAACAACGTCCAACCAATCGCTTTAATATCGTCAATTCCTTCTATGTTAAAATTTTTTATCTTTTCCCAAAGAAAAAGGCCATTTCTTAATCTTTTGATTTCTGATTTTTCTATTTTAGATGTGTCAAAGAGCACACATGCTTTGCCGTTATGGTTTGCTGGGTAAAGCACCGTATCTCTCTTCACCTCTTCTCTACTTACTTGACCACCTGATTTAGTTGTACTTGCAGATACCGTTTTTTCATTTTGTATGTTTGTCGCACTAACTGTATCACAATTTAAAGCGATTTCCATTACGTTTTCCTGATCACACTCATTTTCCTCTTTTTTTTTCCTTTTATGTCGACTAATTTTCAACAACGCTTCTTTTGGTTCGTTGCTTTCCTCTTCTTTTTCTTTTGACGCCATTGCGTCACCTGAACTAAATTGAAACCCACGCTTCACCTTGCTTGCAAGAAACTTTTTATTTTTTTTTAACCCACACACTGGATAATTAAATTAATATCAAAAACCACGATGCAGCTTACGTGGGACAATCCCAAATCACCACACAGTATTTACGTTCCTCCTTGGAGTAAAATTAGATCACACACTCAAATAAATAGTTTGTTTAAAATCCTTTAATGCTTGATACACAGAAGAAGCCGACTGTCTTCTTTGCTTGCTCAACCGGAAGTGCTATGTACATTTGCAGTTGAGAGACCGTAAAAAGAAAATGGATGAATCGTTTCATGAGTACATGTTTCATATGAGGGGTTTAGCTGCTACAGGTGGTGTTGTAGCTGCGGCAGTGCTGCAGTAATTATAGCTCCACCACAATATCTTAATTGTGTTGAGCAATTAATAGATGACAAATGAGGTGGTTTTCGGTTATGGATCTGGAAAACGGGGTTTTCCATGTTCCCGTCGAAGAATGCAGCAAAGCATAAACAGCGTTCGTCACGCGCGAAGGACTTTTTGAGTTTAATAGAGCGCCTTTTGAATTCAACAATTCTCCATCAGCGTTTATGCGTTTCGTTGTCCATATTTTTCAAGAACTTGTCAACGAAAGTATAATGCATTTATACATGGACTACATCATTGTTTTCGCCCTATCACCTGAAGAGTGTATGCAGAAACCAAAGAATGTGCTGGATACAGCAGCCAGGATAGTTGGGCAGCGATGGCAAAATCGTGAAAAATATTTTGTAAAGATATGAATTTGAATATACATTTTATGACATCATATTTCGCACAAATCTTACCTCAAAAGTAACGGAAATGCTGAAATACCAAGATAGGCGCTCGCTGTAGATCAATCGAGTAAATTAAAACACATTAAATTACATTTTAATGTATGTAAATAAATAGAGTTACTTACCTCAATTACAAATTTTCACACAATTTTGTAAAAACAAAATGTAAATAAATTATTGTCAGTTTGTCAGTAATCCAAACGCAAATTTTTGTTCACAAAAGTACCATATTATTTATTTTGTAAGGAAAAGTAATAGAATATTGACTAAGTGTACGGGTCTTACGAGGTAGCAGGAGCTCTTTCTCCGCAATGAGCGATGTTATGTTCCTAAGTACGGCATTCACAAGAAGAGACAATTAAATTTTTGTGGATGCCTCTCTGACCCAGCATGAACGCCGTGATATGCAAAAGTTGGTTGATGTGTCTCTGAATATCGTCCACTGCGGAAGGAGTCGAGTATGATTACAATGACAAAATTAATAATAATAATAATTTGGCGCTTACACTATATAGCTCTGTTTTTGGCCATTTGTGCTGTGCGTCTGTATCTATATTATACCACAAATGGAGAGACCTACAGTTTTGTGCCGACTCCGAACGGCAGGTGTATTTAATAAGAAGCTTTTTCATGGCAGAAATACCCTCGGAGGTTTGCCACTGCCTGCAGAGGGGTGACCGCTATTAGAAAAAACCTTTTCTATGATTAAGATTTTACTTGACCTGTCTGAGATTCGAACCTCGAACTCAGCGGCATATTGAGTTATAGCATGCACCGCTACCAACACGACCACAGCGGCCATAAAATTGGCGAAGAGTAATTAAGAACCGGCTGGGCAATCGCCTTGTGTGTTGCCAGCATTGTGTCTCTCCATTTGTTTCTTGACCTCCTTCGTTCAGGTGGCGAAAAAGGTCGCCGAGAACTAAGAAGGGTAGAGAGAAATGTTCCAGATAACTATTCCCTTTCGACTAGAGACCATCAATTCCATTTTTGGCATCCTCCCTCTGGTGGCTGAGGGAGCTTGAAGATCTAGTGGTTTAACACTTCTCGGTTTCGATGTCATGTCTATAAGGCACACCGAGGACCGCAGGCCATTTAGGCAATTCGTGTGAAAGTGTCTTTGTCAGATAAAAGCGTTGTGTGGCTGATGATTTTGAAAGCCTTCGATAAATTTAACGCTACTAGGACGGTCCTCGCATAAGGCGGTTACAGTTTAGACCATGCTTCATCCTCAATTAGAATCGACTTTATCAACAGGTTTACGTAATTTTATCAGTGGTATCCTATTGGGCCTAAAAGTTTCAGCACCAGCAACAGGGGTAAGGGACAAGTGTTGTTGCCCGCTCGGTCCCTACTATGTGGGCCGCTGTTGAGGGTTTGTAAGTGCATTATTTTATTAAAAAACTAGCAAATAAGATTAATCTATCATAAAAACATTCTCAATATTGCAATAAAATTCACAGAAAACTAACTTCTGTGAGCCACTTCAATATACATACATATTACATACACATACATGTATTTAAATCGTAGCTGCGCCCAAAAAACGGGGTTTTCAGTAACTGTTAAGGATAGCAAAAAAATAATTTCTCGCGGAATATTTCCAGTACAGCGAGCACATAGCTGTGTTAGAAAACACAAAAACACAAATGTGGGCAATAGATAAAGTTACTAAAATATTTAATAAAAATCATATAACTTTTTTTTTGTTGTCGTAGCGACATAAATCTCAAAAATACCAATATTCTATGCACTGTACTACGTATGCATGTAGATTTCACTGAAATTCAGTCTACACTGGATTTAGTTAGTCAACATTTTGTTATAAGTACATATTTTATTTGATCAAGAATTTAATAATAAGATGTTCGAAAGAGTATGCAAAACTACTGATCTAAATATTTTCCGATGTCCGTTTGTATGCTTTAACATCATAGAACTTATCCGAATTGTTCCTTTTGTTCCTGTACTGGACGTGTGATGGTATAACGCTTCTTAAAATCATTTGTGATATCACCATTACTATTCCATAATGTTATGGCGCTGGTGCTATACAATGGATAAATGCTAATCAAACGTTCTTTCTTAGCAATGTCTTCCTTTGGCACTTTCTTGCAATACTCATCAAAGTATTCAGTTTGAGTTTCGTCAGGTTTTATATTCACCAAACGATTATTGTAACGAACATATTCATCGTAGAGCTCCTGCCAAAGAAACTGTTCATAGCAGCGGGCTCTTGTTGCTGAACGAAAAAAAAAACGAAATAAAAATTTTTTTTTTTCAGAATCGTAATGCGGCATCTTTGACTTACTCGTTGGTGTTTTTAATTTGGGCGCCTTGAATCTATCTTTCATTTCACTGTCTTGATCCTTCGAACACATTTTTTAGTTGTTTTATTCAAAATATGCTCGATAACTTGTGTAAAAAACCTTTAGTAAACGTTTTCAAAACATTTTGTTTACAATAAACAAATAAACTAAAAACTGATCGTCAAGGGCATTCACTAAACAAATTTGAGTTGCTATAAACATACCCAGTAAGAAATGGTAATGTTTCGTAAAATAAGAAGCAATCGGGTACCTGAAGAATTCCCAAACAGAGCTTAGTACAGAACCCGTGGCTAGAAATCACATTATAAAGATGTCCATCAATTGTGAATGAGCGGCAGTTTGTTTGACAGTTTTAGGACAATTTAAACTTTGTTTCCTTGCGCTCAATTAAATTTGTTGCAATCAAAACGATGTAGTCAGCACACAGCTAATAAATTAAACTAATTTTAACCGTGCGCAATCGGCCGTTTAAACTTAGTTTAAATTCCATGTAAAGTTGACCGAAAAACTGCATACCGAGTTTAAACAATAAACAGAGTTAAACTTGTACTGAAAAACTGGCCCTTCATGTTGTCCTACAAATACTTACCTTTAGCCTTACGCCTCCTCCAAGCAGCAGATGTTTTTAATTAAAGCATTTTCATGGCCTGACGAGGGCAGCGATTCTCGGCCGATTTTCAAACTTGGGATTTTAATGGTGGCAGCCATCCATACATAAATATAAATATTCAATACAAGAGATTTAACGATATTATGGGGTGTCTGGTGTCCTTTAAAGCAGAATGTTTTAAGCCCCAAGTCAAATCGAACCGGTCTTCTTCCAATTTTATCAGGATTGCTAATGAGACATAGCGTCATATTATTTTAAATGAAATTATTTTAGAAGAGCTTCTTGTAGCAACTTGTTTCTTTATCCAAAATTTTGATTTAAATAGGACTTAGGTCGCACTCATGTTTGAGGGATATTCAAAATATTTTTGAAGTTTATGATATTAAAAGGTTGCACGCTCTTATCAACACAAATGAAATTGCAAAATATTTAATATGCAATCGTTGATAAACCACCTAAGTTGTTACTAACTTTTACCCTCAACTGTAAGAACCATTTAGAGGATAAAGTTGCACTTTTAGTGATAGGTAAATATTTAAATGCACTGGTGAGCAAAGGGCTAAAGTAGTAATTAAGGATGAGGATTTGGGCTGCTTTTGATAATACAGCTTTGACCGCGGAGCATATCCTAGGAGCATTTAACTGAATCGAAAAGGAATTCGGGTGGTTGGATTGCTGTCATCACATATTTTAAATAATTTTAAAAAGCGTGTTTGAATAGAGTTGTCGCCAACTATCGAATGGTCCTTGTGTCCAGAGAAATAATACACAGCCATTGCGCTACTCATATCACCAGCAATTCTTTGTATTGCTTGGAGTCCTCTACTAGGCAGCTTACTGCAGTTATTATCTCAAAACTTGTAAACGCACTTTAAGTTGTTAATGATACCGGATTCGCTCTCATTAAAAGGTAACGGAATCAGTAAGGCACCAACAACAAGAACAGTTTTTCTGAAGGTAGTCGAGCATCTCAGAGAAGTTTTGCTACAATTAGTAAAACACATTTAAATTGTAAATTATTTTTATTATCGGCTAATTCTAAACTTGTTATATATTTATAGCAATAGCTGTTCTATGTGACGGGCAACAGCTCGATAGCAAATTCATAAAAAAATAAAACCCTGTAAAAATACTAGAGCTTTTGGTCGATTTTCAGCTAACGTATTAAAACTAAAAAATTATAGATTTTGTAACTAAATAAAAGTGAAGAAATGTTCGGGCCTTTTCGGTAGAAGCAGAACGAATTATACAGGCTCACAAGTATGGAATCCTGTAGCCCTTTTTGTCTAAATGATGCTTTTCATACTTGTAACACTGTACAATGGTCGAACAGACGATTAAAACTGATTCACTACATTTTTATTTGCTATATGCGAATGAATGATAAAATTATAATTTGTTTTCGTTCTCTGGTGACGAATTTGTTTGTTTTGATTTCCTTTGAAATAACGATTTTTGTTCTTTCATTTTCGCTTTATACACTTCACACACGAATATGTATTTATTGATTCCTTCTCTGCAGCAAGCACTAGTCCCCTGATTCAATCACTAAAGGTTTGGTAACCAGTCTCGCTCACTCGGCTCCCTTATCAAAGCAATGTGCTGCTTCTTTGCAAAAACAGGCGAAAATACTTTGTCAGCCCTATCGCTGAGTTCGTTGTAGTACGATTTTCGTAGGTTTTACGAAAAAAGCCATCACTGAGTCCGAATGGCTACGTCATAGATTCGAAATTCGTAGAGTTGCATCGGTGAGTTCAATCGTAGCGTAATTTCGTTGATTTTTCGATGAATTTGTTACGACGTGTTTTGATTGTCGGAGAAAATTTGAAAAATCATATTCTGAAGGAATATCCACTTAATTTCAAGAATTTATAATAATAGAGACACATAATGAGATTGTGAGTATTAAATTTGATAAAAATGTTTTTATTTAAAGCAATTTTCTTTCTTGATTGTTATTTTCCATTTGAGTTCAAACATTTTAACTACGCTTTCGCATTACGCTCGGTTGTTAGAATAGTTGCAGAAAAATTCAGAATTTGGAGTGAATAACACCAAATTCAAAAAAGCAGGAGGTGAACAACTTTTGAACACAATTTTACGCCCGAAAACCAGGATTTTGCATAGAAGTATATTTTCTCATTTCGTTTTTCCTCGTTACTCACTTCCAGCATTATCCATAAAGAGCATAGCTGTGACTGCAATGTATTCATAACATCTTTCAAAACTTCAAAAAATGTTGACTGGACCATTAGTATATCATAGTCCTTGTCAATGCCGTGCCACCTTCCGAAAACATTTTAGCACCGAAGCCAGTTTATGGATCTTATTCATTGACGACGTCTCGGAAAACTTGAGCTGTCCCTTTATGCACCCCAACCACATTCAAAAATGCTAATTTATTTAATCGAAACTTTTTAACAAATCTGTAATATTAAACTTGTAAAATTATATACACATTTCAACAACCAAAACTTTTTCTTACAAAGTGTTATCCAATTCCAAAATATTAAAACCATCTGTTAAAGTTTCCGCTGCATTTTAACTATAGCTAAATTTTGCCACCTTTTTTAATTGAAAAATATTATTCCCGCACTCCCAAGAAAATTTATTTTGTTTAATAAATCCAAAATAGTGCTATAAAAATAAATAAATTTGCTAAAATTTGTTTGCTTACTTTGTGCCAGCTGATGTCGACACTTAAAAGTTTAGCATTTGTGTTTGATAGCACTTTTTTCGAGTTCACACGGATTCAGCGATAGCAAGGTTTTCGTATTCGTAGCGGAGGGTTGCATTCGTAACTTTTCTACGACGGACTCAGCGATACTAAAACCTAGTAAAATTATGTATGTACATACATACATGTTTCAGCAAATTACATTTTTTCATACAAAGTGACATTGATTTCCAAACGATAAAAGTTAAAGTTTTACGCTGCATTTTAACTAATGCTAAATTCTTTCGCCTTTCTTCATTGAAAAGGATTATTCCCGCACACCCAAGTAAATTTATTTAATTTTAAATTTACTCTTATCTTCTCTATCGGTTTGTCTCCAAACCAAACATAACAAGGGATGACGGAAAATCGTTCCAACATACATATGTACATACATACATCAAAATTCATTTCGTTAATTAAATGCAAAATAGCATTTTAAAAAATTAATTGGGTCAGCTCATGTTGAATTTCGAAATTGTAATTGGCAGCACTTTTTTGGAGTTCACACGAATTCAGTGATAGTAAATTTTTCATATTCGTAGCGGAGGGTTGCATTCGTAACTTTTCTACGACGGATTCAGCGAAAGGGTCCTTCCATTTTGCTAACAGGCGCCCTTGCTTTCATTATCCAACCATGGGTATTGCAATAGCCAGACATGTCTATGAACAAAATCTTTTATAAAACAAAGCGATGCAACGTTAGCTTTGAAACCTTTTCAAATATGAAATCGCGTGTTCAACAACGCTATGTTGATCAATCTTTCTTTTAGAATAAGTTTCCTTAACTATGTTTTTTGCTTTCAGCCTGAAGCTTCACTCATCTTGGTCTTTTTGCGACATTTCTTATTGTTATCACTATTTCCATCCCGTTTTTTGGCGCTTACACTATATAACTCAGCGTTTGGCCTAGCTGCTCCTTCCATTTGTGCCGGGTAATTAAGTAAAAATTAAAAAGCACTAAAACATGATACTTAGTTCATTTTGATCCGAATGTTTCGAATATGTGTAAGTAATTTTATCTTTTTATATTTAGTCAGAAAGCATTAATTCTTATATGATTTGTAGTTACTGAATGGCTTTTGATTGGATTGTATTATGTTTTAAATTTAGTTCTCCATGTTTTGGTTTAATGTACTCGTACCCCGTACATATGTATGTATAAATATAACTTGTAAATATTAATATATAAGACTGGTTTCCTTCTAGAGTACGTACATATACTTTTATGTGCTGTGAAAAGCGTTTTTTGTATTTTACACAAATTTTAAATTATTTAATTTTGCCGGAACCCGAAATTTGGATGGGTACGTATACTTTCCTGTATGACTGCATGTATGTTTGTACGTCTTGGCTCACGGGAACAAAAGCGAACTAAGCGAAATACACTCGATACTCTTTTTACGCGGTTAACTGTGACCAAAAATGTTTCGCTTAAAAAACTGCGTAAAAATTAATAAATTTACCTTTAAATCAGCTCATTTGGTCCAATATCTACAAAACACTGCGTTAAAAGGAAATCTGTTAAACAAAAAATGCATTTGCATGTCCATCTCTATATTTATCTATCTACATATTCTGAAAAGCAGTGTTGCATTTCAATAAGTAGAGCGGTATTCTTGTTTTTCCGGAGGATTTCAGAAAAATAATTTTTATACCCAAGCGTACTTGTACAAAAGGGTATTATAACTTTGTTCGCATAACGGTTGTTTGTAACAGCAAAAAATAATCGAGATAGATATAGACATAATATACTAAAATGATCAGAATGAAAAGAGGAATCGATTTAGCCCTGACTGTCTGTCCCTAGTTACAATAAATTGAGTAAAAATTTAGTTATCCCAATGAAATTTGATATATACATTGCTCTTTGGCCAGGGTAGGTCGGTATTGAAAATGGTCAAGATCGGTCAATAACCACGCCGACCTCCCATATAACGGAAGTTCTTGAAAAATGCAAAAACTCCGTTTTTTCGGTATCTATTAAAGCAAATTGAGTGAAAATTGGTATTTGGAGCGATTTTAAACTAAGAAATTAGGTATTTATGAAATTTTGAAAAAAAGGGCTTTGCCACGCCTACTTATTATATAATTTTTGTTACTTCAGAACGGTGATAGGTAGCGCCACAAAATTTGATATACATATTGCCCTTAATATTGCTCTTATCATAGTAAAACATTTTTGAAATCAGATCATAGCCACGCCCACCTCCCATATAACGGAAGATTTGAAAAAGGCAGAAACTTCGTCTTTTCGGTATCCATTAAAGCAAGTTGAGTGAAATTTGGTATTTGGGGTAATTTTAAGTAAAGAAACTGTATATTTATGGAATTTTAAAAATAGGCGTTGCCACGCCCTCTTATGAAAAAATGTCTGTATCTCAATAAGGGTGTTAGGTATCGCCACAAAACTTGGTATACATATTGTCCTTGATAGCGGTCTTAGTATGGTCACATATTTTTGAATTAGGACCATAACCACGCCCACCTTTCATATAACGGAAGAAATTTAATTTAAATTATTA
Organism: Philophylla caesio; assembly: GCA_963971545.1. Classification (NCBI taxonomy): domain Eukaryota; kingdom Metazoa; phylum Arthropoda; class Insecta; order Diptera; family Tephritidae; genus Philophylla; species Philophylla caesio. The sequence continues at coordinate 91,872,828 of OZ020606.1, read as the reverse complement.
CTACTTATGTAGCTAAATATGTAAGTATATATTAATAAATTAATGCAAACACTACAAACTACAGTTTACAAAAAATGTGTGTTTAAATCGTTTTTCTTTGTATGACTTACATATATCAAAACTTTTAAGACTTTAAATTTGTTTTGCTGTGAATTATGAGAATAACAGAATATCCCAGTCAGAATATCTATCCACTTATATTTCCAATTGTAATGAAACTCTATCAAACTCCGTTCAAGCAATGAATATACATAGTGTGTAGACATTATTTTAATAGGACTAAAACGACGTCTACCTCTCATAAGATTTCATATAATCTGAAAATACAATATTTCAGTAACTCATTGTGGTACCACCCGGACCAACTTGTTTTCAAATTGGCTTTTATACGGGCGTGGTCCCGTCCATACCATAAGACATCGCGAGGGTATATAAAATTCGATTTCGCCCCAATTTAGCTTTTCTTACTGGTTTTCTTATAACTTTGTTTATTTGGTTTGTAAGTACTTATGTATGTATATGTACACACATATGGAAACTTTATACCTGGCATAATGAAACCTGCGCACTCCGCACAAAAAAAGGCAAACCGCGTACGAAAAGTAACTGTGAGATAAAACTATAAAAAAGGCCACTCAAAGAAAGGAAAACCACGTACAAAAAGTAACTGGGAGATGTTTCAAAACGCCGCTTATAAAAATATCGCGTAAAAAGAGGATCAATTGTACTTATTTTTTTAAAATATCAATGATTTTTGGCGACCTTTAATTTACTGGCATTAGGGAGACATGTTAGGGTGGTAGTAACTGAGTAACTGAGATTTCTTCTAGGACGAAGGTTTGAATTTCCATGCATGTTGTGTAAAGCCTTTGACATTTTCGTAATCAGTTTTAGCCCAAACCTACCCATTATCGACCGTCAGTAAGAACCGATGAACTTTTGACCTTTTGATTTTTATGCTGGTAAACTTACTAAAAAAGGTTTAACCATTAGAAATGCATTGATCAAAGAACTCATAGAAGAAGCTAAATGAGTTCTCTATTGAGCAGTGTCTTGAAATCTAGCACATGACCCTTCGTTATTGGATTATTTAAGATCCGTTTTCACAGTGAATAGTTCACAATTGGTTGATTACACTGGAGAAAACGTTTATACGTTGCTAGTTACATTATTTCTTTTGATTTGGTATCATTTGTACTATATTGTAAAAATCATATTGGTTTGCCAAAGTTGGTGCGATTTTTATACCGATTTTTTGATTTTTTTTACTTTTTCAGATCATCATTTAGCAGCCATATACTCTTATGTATGAGTGATAACATGTAAATATTAAATATCAATGTATGTAGTCCAAAACACGTCGATAAAACGACTATCAATATGTACGAGTAGATCGTTGGTACACCAAAGTTTCAAAAATGCAAAATCATAAATCATTTTATCTTGTAGACAGTATTATTATTTTTACATATGTATGTAGGTATGTATGTAAGTATGTTTGTAGGAGTATGTTAGTACTCTCGACGTACAATGTCAATTTACGATTCATACCACGATTTCTTCATCCAGCGCGACTGTTTACAAGGCTCATTTAGCACTACAAAGGGCTCATCGCTGGCTTGTTGATTCGGCACGGAGTATCCCACTCTCTCCTTTGCCAAATTTGATGTGTTCTGAAGAACAGATGCTCGTCTGCCAAATTTTGCTGTTTTTTTCGTTGCAGAACTCACAACATTTTCAAAACCAGGTAGAACACTTGTTGTTTGGCGATGACGCGAAGGACGTCGCTTCTGCAAATTTAATGATTTACCGGGTATGTCGGTTGACGACTCGGAACTTTTACGTTGTGTAGCAATGGAAACATATTTCGTATTGGTTGTACGTCCTGAATTGATTATACCTTTTTCTTCGTTTATGTTAAGTGTAGGAGTGCGCTCTCGTAGTTGATATTGGTAATGAGCACGACGATATTCCGGCGTTGTGGTGACATCAGTGATGGTAGCTTCGTTGCAGTCCTTTCGTTGAGGAGAATAAGATTTAAATTTGCCACATGGGAACCTAATTGGACTTTTTATAATGTTTGTGTTGGATGTAGTCGATGAAGCTGGCAGACGAAATGTGGAAGCTGGCTTGCGGACGATTGGACGTGATCGTGGAAAATCTAAAAAAGTGTTGCGATACTCAGGATTGAATTCTATTTTTCCTTTGAGCCGTAGATATGGTTCCCGACATTTTCCACGTTCCGGCATTTGCTTTATTTGTGGATCACGAAAGCTTTCATAATATTCTGGCAGATCTTTAGAAAAGTTGCCATTTGGATGCAGATGGTCGCAAGCTTTAAGTGGCTTTTCCTTAGACATATTTTTTGGTGGTTCCCGAAATTTCTCCCGATACTCTGGCACTGTAGCATTATGGTTCGTTGTTTCTATTCCTTCAACGCCAGATATCCGTAAATTGTCAGCTTTCTTAATTGGTGCGCTCTTCGAATAGTTTTCATACATTTTGAAACAGTCTTTATATTCTGGTATACCACCAAATTTACCCTGTATTTTGAGATGGCTTATTTGTGGTATAGATTGCGCTTTTTCGATGGGAAATTCTACAAATTGACGTTTGTACTCAGAAGGGTGTGTGTTATATTTCGTCTCACCGGTGCATTTCTGAAGGTAACATTTCTGAAGACTACGCGCAGTAAGTTCATGTGTACTTTTAACATCGGCAAGCTTTTTGCTGGAAGTTACCTCCACAACTCTAGGTCGACATTTTATATCAGTTGTAACGGGGTCTATACAAAAAACTTCACGAGGTAGTATTTTTGTGGTACGATCTACCATTGGGTACGAAATGTACGATGAACGATATTCTGGTTCCATATTTATTTCTCCAGCTATCAATAGATTTTTGTAATTTCCAAACGGTGTTGAACGAGAGCTATGGAGGAAATCAAATAAAATACATATGTTTATATGTACATATGTGTGTACCGTTTAGAAAAATTAATCAAATATAAATGCATTAATACTCGACTGATTACTTTTACATTGTTATGTCGATAAAAAGCTAGTTTGTTTTGAACTGACTACAATGTGGCACTTGAAGTGTGGTGATAAATATATATTGGTAATGTATGTATATCTCTATATTTACTTCAAATTAACAATTACTTAACTATTTATGTATGTACATACTAACACATATGTATGTGCAAATATGTAAGTATACATACATATATGTAGATACATACCCTACCAGCCACGTCTAACCAGTTACCCCTGAAATTCAAAAAAATTACACACATATTCAAAACTTTTTAGCTATCTCACCTATACATTTAAAAATTTGTTTTTAAACTGTCGAAAAATTGTCATAAGTTAGAGCAGTGATGCCGTTACTCTAATAACAATTGTAAGTGGAAGTTATCAATTGAAACTTTATTCGCTAGTTAAAATTTGAAAAAAAAATCTGCCAAGAAGTACATAATTATTTAAATTTTGTAAGCGTAGCTATTGTATTTCTTAAGTTAAATAAAATGCCTTCGAAATTTTGAATTTAAAAAATCTCTAACATTTTACTACTTACTATTTACTTTTTAAGAAAGGGTAACAAAATCTAACCCCTTTTCCATATTTCGTAAAACAACCTTTTATAAGGGAGTGTTAAAATTCGAATTATTTTCCTAGCCTGAATCCTGAATCATGTCTAACCTATACATTAAAAAATTTGTTTTTAAACTGTCGAAAAATTGATGCCGTTACTCTAATAACAATACAATTGTAAGTGTTGGAAGGAGAAAGATAGATACATATGCGGCAACTTCTAATCGAAGAAGCCTATGTCAAAACTGTCATTTCAGAGAAAAAATTTTGATTATGATTTATATTTTTTATTCTAATTTCACTGCTTATAAATGTATGTACATTAGGCCGGGTCGATTTGTATGGGTGGAAAAAAACCAACAAAGCGGATAGCAAAAACGAAAACTACAGAAAATTCTAAGAAAGTTTTGCCAAGAAACCATGGGTCTAAAATTAATTCCCAGTTCGCGCAGAGCGACTTTAGATTTGAGGTCATACTTATTAAATTGTACTCAAAAACCTATACTTTCAAAACACAGTACAACACATGATTTGCCAACTCAATTCTGAGAACTGTATGTGAAATTAGACCCAAAAAGAATAATTTCTCCATCATTCGTTTTAAAATAAATTTTAAAAAATTTAGAATTACAATTCCCTTAATCTGTTCATATATTGTTATCCTATACAAGCAACAGTTTCCAAGTTAAAAATAAGCGCATGAAGAAAAAAAATTTTTTTTTTTTCATAAAAAATACAAAACGGAAATAAGTTTCAAGTCTAGTTACTTTTTCGCAAAGTCACATAACCTATGAGCAAAATGAGACAAAGATCATGAAAATCGATGCACGCGTTTCGCTTTTATTCGCAATTGAGTAAAGGTATGAATTTCAAAAATTTGCTCGACATATGCACAACATTCTTCGGGAAAACCCTCGATCATGTTTCTTATGATTCTCAGAAATAATTGCTCATAGGTTATGTGACTTTGCGAAAAAGTAACTAGACTTGAAACTTATTTCCGTTTTGTATTTTTTATGAATTAAAAAAAAAAAAAAAACGAGCTATGTCAAACAACAGGGCCTAAAACGTGATAAATTCCCCTATACGATAGTACTAACTTCAAATCGATATTAGAAATATTTTGGCAGGTAAGAAGACAAAACGAATGATGGAGAAATTATTATTTTTGGGTCTAATTTCACATACAGTTCTCAGAATTGAGTTGGCAACTCATGTGTTGTACTGTGTTATGAAAGTATAGGTTTTTGAGTACAATTTAATAAGTATGAGCTCAAAATCTAAAGTCGCTCTGCGCGAACTGGGAATTAATTTTAGACCCATGGTTTCTTGGCAAAACTTTCTTAGAATTTTCTGTAGTTTTCGTTTTTGCTAGCGGCTTTATGCGAAAAAAATTCGACCCGCCCTAATGTACATACATATGTTACATTCGTAAACAATTTGAATGAACTTTCATTTTATATGAAGTTTCTTTACTTATGCATTTCAACGATTTAAGTATGTATCTAGATGAACTTCCATTTTATTGTTTGCTTTGTTTTTATTTAATAATTTTAGTAATTTTATAATTTTATTGAGCTCAAGGCCAGTTTATGGAAGATTTGTTTGTCAAAAAACAACAACAGTTTTAATGGTTGAAGTTATAGTACTATTTCGGAAATCACCACATTTCCTCATCAGTTTATTTTTGATTATTCACCAGATTTTTAACCACTTTTTAAGTTAAAGAAACCCATGTTTTCACTAGTTTTTTCTCTGCTCGTGGCTGGCAGGGTATGTTTATATATACATCCATATGTGTATGTGCTTGGTAGTAGCAAATGTTAAGCAAATTAAATTAACACACTATTTCTTAGTGACCATTGAATGAATGAAAAAATTGCAGTTATTTTGCCCCATCATCTCCTTGCAGTCACTTGGATTTTACAGCCAATAAAATTTACACGAAATTTTGGGTAGGTAATGGAAGAGACTAGCAGAATAGTCAACCACCTAAAATCCACCCATTCCCCACTGTACAAACGTCAAAAACTATCAAAGCTGTAGCGGATAGGATACTTCGTTGTGAAACCCTTTTAACATAAAAAATAATGGCCCAAAACACTGTGAAATTTTGCTCGCACGGTTCAAAAGAAAGTCGCTTTTGCGACGAATTGTCACTGGCAATGAAAAATTTGGACTCTGGACAAACGTCAACAAATGCATTAAAAATACTATAGAAAGTTTACTTAAGCCTTGGGAGGCAGAAATTTAGAAATTAAAATTACGGAAAAATTTTGAACTTCAATTTGTATCCATTGTTATTCTGACTAACTTTTTTTTTTATTTGGGTTCTATAATTGCACAGTATATTTGGAATAAAACTGTATTTTTTATCAAAAATTCCCAAAAAACATGAATAAACCCAAAACTAATTTACATAGAACGTGTTTTTAATTTAAAATAATTGCCCAGTGTTTTTTCATCAAAAGGAAGCTTTTAAGGGTGCTTCGCAAAAAATTTAATTTTTAACGACCACACTAATATACATACATCAAGTGTGTACATCTAGTTCCACTGTAGGCAAAGTTAGGACAACGTGCTTTAATAAATTAAATAAAAGAATGAATTGTGATTGTGGAAGGTTTAAAAAGGTGAAGAGCAGAGAAAGCGCAGAAAATATAGCCGATATATGGGAAATTTTTGTTAATTATAATCAGATGGGCATCTTTGTCAGTCGAACAGAATAAAAGCGTATCAAATATACGAGCGTGGTTTGATAGATCTGTATGCAGAAGTACACAAAAGTGGGAAACGTTTGCGACTGCCATTCACATGGGGGTATCCAGGGCGATTCTTTTGCGTGCGGATGAAGCAGCTCACGATTTCCGGGTTATTTCATCCAAGTGTCTTCTGGGTAGCTCCCGAACACACGTTTGGGAGTGAACTAAAGTGCGGCTGCGACTGGGCGTCTGTTTTTGAGCAAGCAGCCCGCTTGATGAATGTGATAATTTCGAATGCCCCATGAAAATAATCACAATGAAAAAGAAAACAAAGCCAAGGCAAATGTATAAAGAACAATGATTTTAGGGCCTCTGGATGTAGCCGTAAAGTGATGCCGATCTCTCTGGTGGTCGAATGTCTTGCCACAACTTGCATCAAGGCGACATTCCTCAAAATCTTGCTGATCGCTACGATATAAAAATCGTGCTGAGTGATTTTAATGTCAAGGTGGGCAAGGATATCATCGTTGTTTCCACATTCGGAAATATCAGTTCTCCGACGAAACGTCCGGTAACAGATTGAGACTGATCGACTTCGCCGTGTCCCGAAGCATGGTAGTCTGTAGCACCAGGTTCCAGCATAAAAAGATACACACGTAACAAAATCGACCATGCTGTGATAGACGGAAGGCATCCTTCCATTGTCCTAGATCTGCGCACGGTCCGAGGAGTTAACATCGACTCGGATCATTATCTTGTGGTTACTAAGATCCGCACACGCCTCTGTGCAGCGAAAAGTGTGCGCGTTTGGACACAAGTAAAGCTCGACGTCAGAAAGCTGCAATCACAACAGGCAGCCACCGACTTCACCACCCTAGTTGCACTCCTGCTTTTATAGTGTTTTACATAAAATTATTAACATTAACTTAATGACTTGAATTTCAGTAACTTCCAATTAAGAATATATCAAGATAAAGGAGATCACAGAGTATGTATGGAGTAAAAAGCCAATTTGAAGCGTTTTACATTCGATTCCAGTTTTAATTTGTTAGCCAAAGAATTCCACAACTGTACAGACCTAACAAAAAATATTCTTCACGTGGCAGAATACTGGAAGTAGGGTACAATAAGGTTGCATAATTTGGGCATTTAGTGCGGATTAATTTAAACATAAATAATACAAAACGACAATCAAAAAATGTGATGCGTGCAGTCAACAATTTTATTGGAAAGTCGTGTGTTAAAATTTTTCTTTGAATATACATACATATATATCGTTAATAAATAACTGCAATTTCTTCATCGAAAATGTAAATGTATGTATTTATTGTAATTTAAATTGTTATAAATAAATAAGTTCAAAGGACATTTCACTGACTGCTGAGTTAACATGATCGACACATGTGAAATCTGTATTTAGGTTAAATCAGTGTTTTAACCACTTTCTCATATTTACCAACGCAACGAACAAGGATATCGCCTGCGTTTTCGACACATTTAGATTAAGCTTATCGAGTTTTGACTAGTGAGAAACCGATTCCAAGTCAACATTTATTCTAAAAATTAGATCCTTTGCAAGGCCAAGAGGTGCAGAAAGATCTATGTCTTATTTGTGTATAAATTAACAAATGAAAACGAAAATTGAAATATTTTCGAGCAGTGGAACCATATTTCTCGCTGTCTACGTACCGCCGCTGACGAATCCATTGGATTTCTCGAGAAAAACAACTGGTATTACGAAGAATGCCGAGCCGCTAAGGAACGTAAAGACGCTGCCTACAGAACAACGTTGCGATCGGGCGTAACGGGAGCTGTGCGGGAGCGTTATCTTGAGTTGAAAAAAAGCAAGACGCATTTTTCGTGAGAAAAATATAGAGAAGCCGAAATGCGTGAGTGAGAAAAGCCTGAGATGCTAGCCGACAAGAAAAGCACCCGATAATTCTAGCAGAAAGTACGACGGCTAACAAAAGATTTCAAGACATGGACGAATTCCTGCAAGAATGACGACGGCGACCTGGTTACTGACGTCCAAAGCATACTTAAATTATGCAGAAAACACTTCTCCACACTGTTTTATGGTAGTAGCTGAAACCTTTTAGAGAAGATGACCGAATCGCCAATCAGTAATGATGGACTCGACGTACCGCGATTAGTCTTCTTAATATCGCGTGTAAGGTTCTGTCAAGCATATTGTGTGAAAGACTAAAGCCCACCTTCAATGAACTGATTGGACCTTATCAGTCTGAACTTGGTATGTATGTATCTCCACAAAATGAATACCGCGACGGCGATTACTGCATACGATAGAACGATGAGCTGTACGAGCTTTATAACGACGAAGACATATTGCAGCGAATTAAGAACCAGCAGCTCCGCTGCCTAGGCCATGTCGTTCGGATGGATGAAATAGCTGCAGCCCTGAAAGTTTTCGACGCGTTACCCACTGGTGGTGGCAGAGGAAGAGGAAGACCTCTTCTGCGTTGGACAGACCAAGTGGAAAAAGACTTGGTAATACTTGGATTTTCTAATTGGTTATATAAATCAGTGATTTTTCCCAATTTTTGTAATTCTTCCAAATTATAGATATTCTCAAGTCTCTTAAAACAGGCGTTCGTTTTTGTGATGACCTCTTCATTTGACCCAAACTTCTTACCACTCAGCCATTTTTTCAGGTTTTAACAGTACGTAGCTCAATTCATGGATTTTTAACAATCTTTGAAATGGTCACAAGCTTTTGCTTATGGTCGAGTGTGAGCAATCGCACCACCCATCGCGCGTATAGCTTTTTCATATCAAAATATTCTGTAAAATGTGATGTAACCACTAAGTTGAGATGCTGCAGCCTTAACCACCTCACCCACTTTTATTCTCCGGCCATCCGATATCATTACATGGATTTAATCGACGATTTCTGGTGTACGACCACTTCTTAACAAATAAATGTGATGGTGCAGTAGCCCCATAGTATTTATCAAGCCTTTCCTTGGATTTAGGTTACTCAGCTTGCTCCAAATTTGACAGTAGCCTATTAAAGACATTCTGCGAGGGATATTTAAAAAGTCACTGGCTTATCAAACCGCCCTCGTATTCCATGAATCATGTTATGTACGGATAATTTCTCTTAATAACATACATACATATATTTGCTCTCAACCACAGAGTGTAACAACATTTTTATACGAAAAGTGGCCGATTCGATACTGCAACTTATGTGAGTACTAATATATGTGCATAAGTATATTACCTATACATATGTATGTATGTATGTACATACATACGTATTTTAATTTTAATTGGATTTTAAAAATTACAGTTTATCGTTTTCAGTAAACACACGCTGAATGACAATATTTAAAGGTACTACGTAAAGGCCGGGTCACATAAAACTTCTTCGCTTTCCGCGACGATTCTATCTTCGCTTAAAAAGCCAAAGGTATTTCAAAATGAACGCTTGCGTTAAGTTTATCGCAACAAGTTAGGAGTTGGTCAATTTTACGCTTGGCGCCGAACCTAAAAAGTGCTGTGTCATGTTTCATACTTTTTCATACATTTCATCTTAGCTGTTAAAGCGGATTGGTCACACAACACGAAACATAATTCTTATGTGACATATCTTTAATTTTTTGCATTTTTCGCTATATACATAAGGGTGTTTTAAGACTGAATGATTTTGAAAAACGTACATGCAATAAAATGCAGCCGTTATAAGTGGGTCAAACCTGAACTATTTTAGAAATCGACTACGAAAATGCCGACAGGGTATGCACAAGTACATAGTTACGCATGAATGTACATACCTACATACATATGTATGTGTGTGCGAGTATGTATGATTGTAGTATACGCAAATGCATGTCCCTCTATTTAATGTTTTTAAGAATTACTAGATACTTACAACTTCAGGTCTTCAGGTGTATACCAATGAAATTGATCCTGATGCTCTGATTTATTTTGCATTAACCCAGCAAAGTGCAACGATGTCGATCTTCTTAAAAGCCCTGGCCTTAAACTGTAATGCAAGTATCGAAATTGGCGTCTGTACTCAGTTTTAATAGAGCTAAATGGAAGCACTGGGCCATCACTTGTTTGCATACAAATGTTGCTTCGTGTGTGCTGATCTGAAACTATTGAAATAATCTCGTTAATGACTCGTTAGTGTTCATACATACATAGGTGGGACGACTAGTTATTCATATATATGTACATAGATAATTAAAACAACTTTTATAAGTGACTATTCGTATTTTCACAATAAATCAAACACTATGCTCACCTGGTGGGTGTTCCTTTCGTCTGAAGAATTTCAAATCATCAACGGATATGTACTCATGCGGATGTTTGGTGGTAAAGCGATTAAAACACTTGTGTCGATCTATTGGAGAAAGAAAATATTATAAAATAATGTAGGTGTGTGGTATGTATCGCTATTTAATACCACATCAAAATTTTCATCCATTCTACCTGTTAAATCTGGTTCGGAAAATGAGCGGTTGCCGTCGTAGTTATTACTGCAAGTAAATAAATTTTGGTTGTTAAGTTACATACCTCCGCCAAACAATAATAAAATATGCAATGCATGAAAGTTTTTAAGTTCGAGTATTTATTTATGTATAAGTTAATTCACGTTTATACTCGTACTAGGGGTGTACGTTTTTCGATTTTCACGATGGCAAGAACTTCGGGATTTCATGATGGATACATTTTATGTTGCAAAAACTTTACTTGAAAAAATTCTACCGATATTGTTTGGAAATATTTCCAATCATATAGTAAGTGGAAAAAATAATTTTAAATATAGTTTTATTTAAAGTGTAAAGTATTGCATTAGAAATAAAACTTAAAAACAAAACTGAAAATACGGTGATATTTTCCCAATATTGGAAAAGTTTTTCTTGGTAAGTCTTTTGTATACATTTTTCTTTTCATGCTATACAAAACCATTCAATTTGAGTTCTAATTTCAAGATGTTATAACCACAGTTGGAATTTGGGAAAATATTTTTACTGAGCGGTCTGCTCATTTTCTTCATTATGACACACGAAGAAATCTTGTTTTTATATGAATAAATAAAAAGTTAGAAATTTGTATACGAGTATATATATAATAATAAATCGAACTACATTTTAAATGAATGTAATTAAAATTAAATATAAGTATATTCCACTAACACAATTAGTAACAAGTTGCTAACAAATAACAAGTTACAAGCACGAAAAAAGCCTTATCGTGACTTTCGACCGAAAAAAAATTTACGCCTATTTCGAGTTTCGCCTGGAATAAACTTGAAGTGTAAAATTATCAAATAATTCAAATTCAATAGTAATTTGACAAAATTTAACAATTTTCCATATCTTTCAAATATTACAGTCAATAAGGAATCGTTTAACTATTCATTAGATCTGCTAATCTCTTCAATAACACCAACATAACTACAATTTGATATTGCGCCAGTTGGAAAGCTTAGTGCTCGTCGCTAAAGGTGGATACTATAAAGGTGTAGGTAACAGTTTTGAATTTGAAATTTTGTCAGAAGTTGCCAAAATTAAGCAGTCCAGTGGCTAAAACGGTCTACGCTGGAAGACAAACCGCTTTTGGCCAGTCCAAGTCTATTTTGGATAAAAATGTATTTCTGCGCACATTTATGTTAAGTTATAAATTATTTCCTTTCTATTTGGACTCACTTTTCATTGCGGGCCCCAAACTATTCAGCTCTACCCTTTGTTTTTTTCGTAACTCAGCTACATTTTACTTTTTTTCTCTGACAAATCCTCTTGCAATGTCCGGCTTTTCCTGTATTCTACCTAAAAGTATCTTTCTTTGAACTTTTTTAATTGTTTTGTCACTGGAATGGGCAATTATATGCCCACAAATTTTAAGCACTCTCAGCTCTCTTCGATTTTATTGCAGCTCCAACATAAACACTACATCAAAGCGTAGATTTTTCGCTATGCTCTAGTCACTGCTATCTTTGCTCTTATCGGAGCTCCAACATAAACGCACCCTTAAACAAAAGCGACAAGGGTGCAGACTGTCGTGGGAATGAATGTGCTCTGCTCAGAATTTGAAGACGAGGCTATAACAGAGCAATGATTCCGTGAAAGACCGCGACCGAAATAACTATTTCATATTGCATATTAAAGTGCCATGCTAAAAATTATCTACTTTAGGGTCTGGTTGTTTTTAAAAGGTGCGTAATTGATTTTAATTATAGACAAAGTGTTTTCTAATAGCGGTCACCCCTCGGCAGGCAATGGCAAACCTCCGAGGGTATTTCTGCCATAAAAAAGCTTTTCCTAAAGTACATCTGCCGTTCGGAGTCGGCACAAAACTGTATGTCCCTCCATTTGTGGCATAATATAAAGACGCACACCACAAATGGTAGGAGAAGCTCGGCCAAACACTGAGCTACATGGTGTAAGCGCCAAAATTATTATGTTATATATGAAATTCATTGTAAAAGGTTCTTGTAACTATTACTAATAAAATCACGCCACGAGTGATTCAAGCAGTAGCCCCCTAATAATAGTTTTTAACTTATTTAAATATTATTCCGGTAACTCTCTATGGCACACTTTGAATATCAGCCCATTTTTCTCAATCGCACGACAAAGTTAGATCTTTGCTATTAAACGGTGCAATATTGAGTTCACTAATTAATGTAAATAATAAACGAAAATTCTATTGAAATAAAAACCTGCAATGGATAATTAACTTCCTTCCTTTTTAGTTTGCTAATTAACTGAGTTTATACACTTAAATATTTGAAAATCTTATGTCCCCGTTGGTCTGGAATAAGTAAAAAAGAATCCTTAGTTTAACAATAATTTATAATCTAAGTACAATTAAATTATATATTGTTTCATGTGCATTTTGTTAAACTTTCAAAAAGAAAATTTATTTTGAGAATATTGGCGATTACAACGATATGCGTGGCGACAATATTATTAGTTTATTTGTTAAGTTAAGATGAGTTCAATGATATTTCGTTCGTTTGTTTTCAATTTTCCGTAATTTCTTCTTCTTTTTCTGGCGCGAACGTTTCAATAATTTCCAATTCCCCCAAGAAGACGAACAACAAAAATATTGCGTATAATATGAAATTGAAAACGCCTATACTTCGGCGGGCTGAAAAATTGGTTAAAGTCGACCAAATTAATACCGATAATGTGGCTATAAACAGGAAAATAGCACAGTTTTCGCCCAAGCTGCCTTGGGGAACCTTAAAAAAAAAGTTGTTTAAAATTTGTTGTTATTTTAGTCATAAATCTACGTACGGATATAGGTTTTTCGGCGTGAAAAGTTTCATATATAAAAACCCCTCCAAAAGATGAAATTGAATCTGAAAAATTTAAATGATTTAGTGTATCAATATTTAATTTTCAGGATATAAAAGTAATATGTTGCCCTCATTACATATTAAAACGTGATATTAAATTATGTATCAAAGTGGTTGTAATTTAATTCCCCAGTGAAATTCAAAATTTTCATCTCTGGATTAGCTTATTCGAAAACAATGGGGTTCGCTTTATTTTTTTGCAATTCTTGGTATTAACTCAAGTCTCAAAATGAGCTAGAGATTATTGCTTGTAATTCACGTGTTTTCTTTTGTTTTTAGAGACTTAATTTTAAGAATAGCATGCCAACTAGTTTAAAATTGTGACTTTTGTCTCTACTAGAGATTGAGATTGCTTACTAAATTCGGTCATTAAAGTGCAATCCATAGCATTTAAAAAATTAATAGCATGAGTAGCGATGAAGAAATATATGTATGTATGTATGTATGTATGAGCAGATAAATATGTAAATATATGTTCCATTATAAACTTGCTTTTGTATTTCTCTGGGTTACGCGCTTTTGTAAATTTTTGCAGGATAACTTTAGCTTTATTAGCTTACTATACATACTTAAAACTATGTTATTTATACCAATTATGAAACAAGAAATAATAAAATATGCGAGTCCAAGCAGTAAATGAAATTTTGATAAAATGATTTTGAGTATTTTGGGTTAAAATGATGTCAACAGCAAACGCGACCAGCACTAGAAACTCCAAATACGTACATATATCCAAATTAATATATTCTCTCTAAAGCAAAATAATAATATTGGTAGTTGTTTTTGTATCCTTTTCGTTTGTCCAAATTTTCAAACGTAATTTTTTCACTCATTACAAATCTTCAGAATTTTACATGTGGGGCCTCAAGTTTGGAGAAATATACATAAGTACTTTTAACGTAAGATATTAAGTTTTCAAGTTATAGGGGCAAAAGCTCAGTGATGATCTGAACAAGTGAAAATTTCAAAAAATCGCTATTAAAAAAAATCGTACCAACTTTGGCAAACCAATATTAATTTTATAATCTACAAACGATACCAGATCGAAAAAGTTATGTCACTTTTTTTTCATTTTGTTCCCGAGCGTTATTTATTAATAACTAAACCGTTGACAATACTTTTAAGTAAAGCTGAGCAGGATTCATTTTGCTGGACGGAGCTTCAAATGATAGCGTTCGAACGAATTATCGAACCAAATCGTCAGCAGCATCGGTCTCGCGGGCTTTTTGATGCAATCGTACGATATTAAAACATGGCAACCAACTCTGTACTTCAGTCGTCACGTTTCACTTGTATGAGCTAGAAGCGAACGATTTCGTATATAACATACATATCTACTGGATAAGAAACTCCGCCTTGTGACCGATTCAGCTGTTGCCAAAGTATGTGATAATAAGGAACTAATCAGAATTTGATTTTGAAGCTGTACATCGGTCCGGTAGCAGACTTGCTCATGTAGACGCCATAAGTAGAGCACCGAACCAACCCGCTAATATTGTTCAACTGGCCGGTTATATTTTCTAAATAACGTCCAACGGCAACGGTTGACTCTATACCATGCAAATTCAAGACGCAAAGCTTCGAGAAGTCATACCTGTTCTTCAAGGTCAGAAAAAATCACAACGGGAGCGAAAAATTTAGAAGTACTAGTGCATAACCCCTGATAATCGGCTGGACTTAACTTAACGATTTTACGATTTTCTTGGGAATAATTATAATCTTTCTTGTAAAAAAAAAAAAGCAATATGAAAACATCTTTCCACGCAAATATCTCAGGAACTAATAAACCGATTTTCAAAAATAGGCGCTGCCACGCCCACTCAGAAAAACGTCTGTAGGTATCTCAATAACGGTGTACAAAACTCGTAAAGCTAATGCGAAGGCGATCTTAATATGATCATTGACAAGATAATTAGATAAAAGGACAGACAACAACACACATAACCAGAACAAAATGTTGCACAAAACTTAAATTACCGACTTCTACCTGTATAAAGGAAACCCGAAGTGATCCGAAGAATAAACAACTCACTCAACAGAATTTTATACAGACGAATTTTATCAGGTATCAAAAAAGCATAAAACACCAAAATTGCAAACATCTCGCAAAACTGAATCCAATACCTGTAAATCAATGGTCAGCAATAAATACAGCACAACCAACACTAATTACTTAGAACGAAAACGACACTGAAGATGGCACAACGCCGAAACCGGTATGTCACAAAACCAAATTTGACAAGGGATGACGGAAAATCGTTCCAACATACATCAAACTTCCACCCTGTCGGAAAATCAAAATACAGATCATTATTAAATGAAAATTAGTAAGAATCAAACATTGAAGCACTGCAATATTTTTCGTCATTCACTATCCGTTTTGGACTTATGCCAGCTTTTCATTAGGGCCAAGGTCACTGACATTAAAAACACATTCAACTGACGTTGGATAGCTTTATTGCACATATAAAATTAAAATTACATTACATGACCGACAAACTTGAATTCACTGACATCAAAAACCATCTAGGTCGATACAGTTATTTCTTCATGCTTTGGTCATTCAATGGATAAATATTAAATAAAACGCTCAATATTATGCTTAGATAAGGCATTACCACCCCTATGCTGGAATCCGTAGTACGTTCGATTACGCTACGAATCGTAGAATCGGTATGCTCAAGAAAAATTAGATTTATTACCAGACACATAATATGTACGTATGTGTGTGTGTATATACATTGGCGAAGATCCCAAACAAATCGTACACAGTATGAATGTTTCTTTGTTGAAGCGAAAACTTGTCACACATCTTTAAACCATTACATATTAATATACCAGAGCAATGAATTCGACAATATCACACATTTCAATATTTCAATAACCATATAACGAATGTTTTGAAAAATGCAAAAACTGTGTTTTTTCGGTATCTATTAGAGCAAATTGAGTAAAATTTGATATTTGGAGCGATTTAAAGCAAATTAACTGGACTTATATGAAATTTTGAAAGATGAGCGTTACCACTTTTAATAAAATATTTGTATCTTAACAACAGTGCTGGGTATGGTCACTAAATTTGGTAAACATATTGTCCTTGATATCAATAGTAGTATTTTGAAATCGGATCATAACATAAATGACCGTGAAACCGCCCATACAAAAATACATCGGGAGGGTATATATACATTTATGTATGTTTTGTATCATATGAGTAAAAGTGGCAAAGTTCAGAATGTTGTTCACCTAGATCGTTAACATCGCCCACTGTGGGACGTCGCTTTTGCAGTCACTGGTGTGAATATTCCAGTATACATGTCAAACGCATGCAATGTTGTCAAATGCTGACTGTTGACGCCATATGATAACCTGTTTTCAGTCAACTGATAGCATTTGACGATATTTGATGTCAAATTTGGCGTCAAACAAAACCCATAAAAAAACATGTATTTAATATAATAAAAAATTAACAATAACTTAACAAAATTGCATCAAAATGACGAACTTTTAAAAAAAAAATTTAAAGATTTTTTTCTAGTACTCAGTTTTGTAGCCCATTAGGATGATCTGTATTTAAAATGAAAAATAATTTTAAATAATTGGAAGAGAAATAAATTGTACAAATGTGTGTACTTAAGGGTTATAAATATTTCCCTTACTGTATATTAAACCTATGCTGTTTTCATTATGTCAAATGCTGCCAGTTGACTGAAATCGGGTTATCAATAAGGCGTCATCAGTCTGCATTTGACAATATTACATGCGTTTGACATATACATATACACTTCAATAACGATATATGTCGACATTAGAAGAGATGGGTTTTTATGTCGCTACCAAATTTGCAACAACTCAACAATATCTCATATTAACTGAATAGATGATTATTAAGCAAATGCTAGTAAATACTACGCTCCTCATGACATATTGGTGCAAATACGTTTTAATGGAGCAGTTCATGATTACGTGCAAGTGGTCTAGAATCGCACAAAATTGTATGAACGCCCTATTGAGGCTTTGGATTGCTAGCTAAAATTTTGTATATTTCATAAATCGTACTATTGCGGTGCCATGTCGTTTCGCAAATCAAATGATGCTAGGCTATTTGAACGTAATCGTGAATTGGCCAAAAATTTTATAAAGGGTAACCATAAACAAACGACAGGCGTAACTTTTAGCTGCTGCAAAGATTATTAAAAGTTTAAACTAGGAATTTTTATTTAATTATTACTGAAAAATGGTCCCCCAAAACAAGCGGCATAGCCCATTCTAGGATATCCGTGACGTGCCAAAGCAATTGTGGAAACCAAGTCCCCAATACTATTGCCCCATGCTTGTAGAGTACATCCAAGGAATGAGTTGCTTCTGTTAGTCACAATACCAATGACTCGTAATATTTCGACTGATTCACTGGCAGAGTAGTAAATGATTAAAATGGAGCAAGCGACACCATATAGAGCTGTTGCCTGCAATAAAAATATATTTTTTAAATTATAAAAACAAAAGATTACTCTAATTAATTTCTCATCTGAAACTGACTTGATGATAACCGGGAGGAATATCGGTTCGCGTTGAGTATAACATATAGCAAGTAATGGGAATGGTGATCAGTAACGTATAACAACATAGAGGTATGCCTAACAAAAACACGTTTGTAGCTGAAATTAAGACAAATTAACATTTTTAAGCATATATTAATGTACATGTATGTATATGTAAATATGTTTATACATAATTATACAAATTTGTTCATATAGAAGAGTAACTTAGGTCGAATAATAATAATATTAAAGCTAGAATATTCCAAAAAAACATAGTTTTTTAGGTCTTATACACAGTTGCAATGCCGTATAAGAAGAAGATGCCAAAACTAGGTCGATTTCATTTATTTAGATAAAGGCTGTATAAGATCAGAATTTATAAATATGTATTGATATTAAGTTTTTTGAAATAAAAGTAAACTGATTTCATTAATACCCTTCGCCTTGGCGTTCGCGTTTGCGTTGACAGCTGAGATTAATACATGAACTTTAACGAAGCAACGCCAAATCGGACAACTTTTATATTTTTTCGTTTCGTGCGTTGACAGTTAGCAAATTTAAACATATGAAATTAAGTAAAGTTTATATGCGTAAAAAAGAAAGTGTACTCGTAAAGTAAAAACAACGCACTTGACTGCAGAATTGGTTATATCGTGTTCCATTTCCCAAATGAGTTGGAAATTTTCTACATGCATTATCGATATTTTTAGATAGTTTAAATAGCTCTAACTAACATCTCTTTTCGTACATGAGACAGAATCAGCGTTTTGTACATAGATTCAAACAAATAGGATGTTTCATGGTCCTTATCCCCAGTGATAACCGTTTACTCTTTGGGTGTTAAATGATAAAATTCCAGTAATCACAAATGTTTAGTTAATTCACTTGCACCTGCACAATGAAGATGAAGAAGCCTCTCCTCCATATTATTTCTACAGGATCTACAACATCTGTAAAAGGGTACTCCGGGACGTCCCGCGTGCTTAACTATGAGACAGTGCCCCAGCTAAGAGTGCCAATTACTTGAGATATATGACCCCTTCCTAAGAAATATAGACGACGAGACCGTCTTCGGTCACATCATTAGTAGAGATTGGCTGCAGCCCATTACAACTTTTGATTTAATCGTAACTCCGGCGTTAATTGCTACTTGGCTGTCACAAAAAAATCCTTACTTTTTAAGATGGTTTGGAGTTCCAGCTCCCTACTTGGCGACGGCGGCCGCCTAATACAGCGTTACCGACCTCGCATTTTTACATGCCACGACTTTTATGAGACCCTGGTACCAGCTAGCATCTTTATTTGCAAAAAGAGCTAAAGGTCTCTCCAGAAGAACGTTAAGGATTTCATTTGCCATAGCCGGCTTCACATATCACCATTGGTGCCGGGGAATTGGGCCGATTAGGGTTCTGTGACTAGCAGCCTCAGCAAACAACGACTCCTTTTAGGAGCTGGTTGTTGCTCCTCCACCGACCTTTGTCTTTTTGACGAGGGTGCCTTGTTTTCCACTGAAGTCCCAGCACTAGTCTAGTAATATGGTATCAAGGCTTTCAGCCGTTTCACCGCCTCCCTCGCACTCCTCAGAGTGCAACGGCTCCACTTCTTGCATGTGCCTGCAAAGACGCTATCCTCACTCCGGTATGGTTGGGCCTATTGGATCCCATGGTTATATATGAAAGGGATTTACCCTACCCTTATGAGGAAATGTATTCAGACCCAGACCCAGTGCAAAAACGGAAGTATCGCCTCAACCGTTATCTACAACCACAAACTTAATTGCGACAAAATTGTTACAGACGGAGTCTGTCAGAGCATTAGCCTGAAGGCTATTTCTGGTGTGGTAATTATAATGACATATATATAGTGTATCGAATTAAGATCCAGCGGCATCGCTTGTGAGGTCATGTCTTTCGAATGGATGAAAGCGCTACAGCCCTGAAAGTATTCGACGTGGCATCCGCTGAAAGTAACAGTGGAAAAGGGACTTGGGTACCCTCGGTATTTCCAATTGACGCCAGAATGCTGAGCTCGGCCAAAATCGCCTAGTTAGATATAGAGCCAATTAAAAATTAAGTAAGTGGTAATTCGACTTACTAGCGATGAAGTCTGTTCATATCTTAACGGAGTTGGACTAAAGTAATGAATTCGGCTGAAACGAAGCTAGAAAATTAGCATCCACCACTTCCTTAGAGTGATACTTTAAGTCATATCTTCTCAGTAAAACAAGATCGAAGTCGGCGCTTATTGTAATTTCTGTGAAATTGGCGTTGTTGGGGGTGTGGAACACACATTCTTGATGGGTCCATGCCTATCGATCAAAGAAACATACTACAAACAGAAATTCCCGAGGCCTTTCTCCAGAATGGAGCCCAGTTAACAGCGTTATTTCATCAACAATGAAATATTTAAGAAGATCAAAAAGAGTAAGACGAAGAAGGGCCAGGATTATGCAACCGAACTAATAATATTCCCCTGGGAAACGAAAATAAAAGCCGACCTAGTACGAAACTAAGCAAGCGGCAGATGTAAACCTCGACTTTCGATCTTCCGACTGCTCTTAAATGAAAACATGTTCCGCAGGGTAAACTAAAACTATCGGCCTAAGCATCAGCGTGGTTTGGAACTAGTTCGGATTGAATTCACACACTTCTACGTGCACATACCGATTTTGGACGACCTGGTTTCTCATCGTCTTTGAGCGAATGTCTTCCGCGCTTGAACTCGTTGTGCGAGTACCAGTTGTAAACACTTGCTTTGGTGCTTCATCGCCAAAAGTTAAATGAAGTGATTCGGAAGTCGTAAAAAATCATGGCACGAAAATTTTCACGATATAATTTAATTTTTTCAATGAATTGAATTTTTCAACTTGACAAAAAACAATGTTTAATGCGAATTGACAGAAGTTGACTGAAGAGACTTATGCTAAAAAATGTCAAACTTTTCGAATGTCATGTCGGTTTGCATCTGGCAAATACCAGTAGTACCATTTTCTAAATACTCGTATAACCAAGTATGCAACGTCAAAGAGACTAAGTAAACAAACGAAATTGCATTCTACAGTATACATATGTACATAGATAATTTTCTTATGCGGGGCACAATATCTCATTTATCTCTTAGCTCGGCTTAAGCTACTCTTCTTTACGACCACAAATGAATGTATGTACTATATGTATCTAATTAGAATAGCGTAATTTTATGACTACCAAACTACCAAAACAAAAAATTTTACTTTGACCTAAAACTTATATTAAAAAAATACCTACATAACGTATACACAATAATCATCGGTACCCAGGGGATTTGTATCGAGTTCAATAATTTTGACCAGCCATGACGTTCCAGCTCATAGTCCACGATGGGAATAAAAAATTGTAGGACAAGTAACACCGGTGCCGTAATTATGAGATAAACCTTTCCTGCAACACCACTCTCCAACCATTCAACTTTTTGTATAGGATTCAAGGTCTCAAAAAATTGCTTCAATAGATCCTTATTGGGGGTGTTCAAAAAAGCGTCAAAAGACATTGTTCGCGTTGTGTTTACATCTATGGACAATCGTGAGGTGCGGTCGAGAATTTCTATACCAGCCTCCGCTCGTAGTTGTTCTAATTTCGTGAGATTTGCAGCTATGGGGAAAAAGTTTCGTTTAAAATGTTGTAAATAACCAAACCGTAAGGGCTCTTTATTTATTTAAGGAAGTCAGTATTAAAAAGTCCGATAGTTTCCAAAAATATATATTTTTATGAGTCTAAATATGATAAGAAACTTATGATTGCTATATACAGGGTGTCCCAGAACTCAACGTCAAACCGAAACGGGGTGACAGGATTGATTGTAACCATCATATACCATTTTACAATCCTGATTAAATGCGCGAACTTTTAATGGCACTTGTCAAGGCACTTTAGTACTTTGTTTTAAAGGAGGGCCTTTCAAAGTCGACAAATTATTAAAATTTTAAATTCATAGTTTAACAAATAGTCTGAATTCTAGAAAACTTGAGGCAATTGTGTCATTATTTTTGGCTTAGGTTCTAGAAATGTTATTTAAGGTTAAGGTTCAAAAGTTTAAATGAACAAAAATAATAAAAATTAACCACAATAACGGAAAAATGGTTACAGTTTGACCAAACAGCATTTTTTCTGATTTTTCTCATGATGGTTACAATCAATCCTGTCACCCCCTTTCGGCTTGACGTTGAGTTCTGGGACACCCTGTATATGTATAATAAATTTTGATCTTCATAACATGTGTTTTTTTTCTTTAAATTAGGTGGTTTTTTCGAAGATATTTTCTAAATTTCAACTTAAAAAGTTAGTCGAAAAATATTAGTCTTGGAACTTAAAATTTTACTTTTATTTTTAACTATCAAATATAAAAGTAAATTTCTGACTGTTATTTTTCGTACCTGCGACAATAGATTTTATATTGGGTTGGGCTTTTTTATGTTAAGGTTTTTCTTATCGTTTCAATTCGAATTTTCTTAAAACCATCACTTTTGGAAATATTTAATATAATGTCCAACTCCCTTTCGTTTGTGATGTCAATTGACGTCCAATTATTTCATCAGTTCGATCAATTATCTTGCGTTCATAAAGTATAGTTATTGGCAAATGCAGACTCTCATTAAGCAACATCTTTAAGTATTTCGAATTTGTACCCGTGAGCTGATTTATATAGTAATTATTGATTGATCTATTTTTGGCCACTTGGTATTCCTCTTACTTTCGTTATGAAGCTTTTCCATGAGAAAATCGCTTGGCATTGCCTGTATATTTATATTCGCATATGTAGGGAGTTTGCCAACGTTAAAGCATGTTACGAAGTAACTGAAATAAATAGTTATCTATCATGGGATCTTGGTATAAATAATGCTATAAAGCTCTTACACTTATATCAGCATTCTTTTTATTGCTACATACATACATACATATATATGTTAACATATATTTACATATTTGTATATACATAGGTAAGCTGTTTACGAAATGATACTTCCTAAGATGATAGACATTCTCGAATGCAGTATTGTACACCACCTTCTATCGTTCGAAGAAGAACGGAGAAATATCGATTTTTGGTGTTGTACTGCTAAAATTTATCTTCTAATATTTAATTTTTAAAACAAGTAAAACGCTATTAGGCTAATATTTTAATGTTAAGTTCAGTATGCAGGGCTGACAAAAATATGGAAGTGCTTGAAATTATTATTTTAAATATTTGAACGTATGATCCATATATTTATTTGGATTATTGTACATATTTAATACTAAAGTAGAAATCCCAAAGCTCAAAAATAATTAAATTAAATAGTTACATATATGGCCAACCAATAACAAAAAAACCTAGGAATCTTTTAGTTACATGCTTGCTAAGTTTCGTTACATGTTGGCAGTCCGCTTTCGTGCTTTCTTCTTTGGTTTTGATGTTATAAAATTTGGTTTTCTAAACCGAAGTACAGATAATCGGTGGAGTATTCTTAATGATAATGCCTACAACATTACCTGAAAAACTTGGACCAAACATCCAATTATTCTTCTCTTGAAGTGATTTAATACTGTTAACACGAAAAAAATAATGAAAATATTTCACAAACACTGAAAATAAAATTGTATGAAAGTGCTATGCAAAAATATCGTAGTCTTGATTTTTGTATAATGTGCAACACTTTCGTTGAAAGGACACAGATATTTCTCACAATAAAACAACTTTTAAGAACCATTCGTAAATATAACGAAAGTATTTTCACAATTCACGAAAGCCGTGGTTGATTTAATGAAACCCATTCGTAAATTTCCAAAACAAATTTCGGTATGAATAATTTTGTGTGATGCACAAATGGTTATGAAATTTTAGAAATCTATAATTCTGTAAATATTGGACGAATATTTTTGCTCATAGTTAAAATGCCATAAAGTGTCTTTACATCAATACATGAATTGTTAAATCAAAACACTTAAACTTCATTACAAAAAGCGAAAAGTGCTTTGCTATCAATCGATATATCGAAATAGTGTAACTAAAAATGTGTGGCAAATCTTTAAGTGCATCGCGATTTTAGTTCTAAGAAAAAAAAAAAACTTTTTATCCCTATTAAAAGGTTCTGTAACAATTTCCGTTTTCAACAATGTTTTCGGGGACACTGAACATGGTTGCGACATAGTAACTTACATTCGTACTAATCGTGGTCAATTGTAAAATTATATTACAAAAACTGTTGTATAACATACAGCTATTGTCCGTCCACACTTAGTAAATGTGGTTATCATTTGTGTAACATATAACCCATTTTTGATAAGTAGATAGAGTTTATCGTAATTTTTAAGCATGCATTATTGCGTTCACTACGGTTCAAGGCTTTTGCTAACTAACCTGGATTCTCGGGAAAAGAAGAGACAGTTCTTTCACTTTCAATATTTTTATTGGCATCACTGATTGCCTTTTACTTGAGTGGATTATCTTCAGTGTTCTGCAAAGAAGTCTTTGCAATTTGTACCCATTCTATGAGGAGAAATCCAAGACTGACAATGCAAGTAATGCACCAATTGCTCATGTACTTCGTGAATTTAATAAATTATCTAAATCAAGTCTATTTGAGTTCGTTATACATAGACAAAATTTTATAAAAACTATAAGTTGAATGGCTTAATATGGTATTCATATTAATTGTATTTTATTAGCCAAACTCGGTTTCTATATATTATTTTTGCTAAGTCTAACTTAATAAATAAATAAAATTCAATTAAAAAAATAAGAAAAATAAGTTTCCAAACCGCTGTGGAGCAACACCAATATCAACTGATTTAATTGATAAAAAGAATCATTATATAGCAAGGACCAGTTTTTTAGTGCCAGTTTAAACTGCTTTTCCTCAAACTGCGATCATATTTAACATCTGGCAATCTTTTTTCATCATTTTTTAAAACAGCTCGGCTTCAGCGTTATGTGGTTGGCAGAAATTCCCCTGCCCGTAGCTCATAAAGCATACCGAAATATCGGCGTGACAAAACTGAGCAGTTGGAAAAACAGGTTCGCGGTGATAGCGACATCGACCGGTAGGGCAACAGCGCCGAAACCGTCAATGGCTCGACTCAGTGGGGCACAGGATGCCGTTGCTAGCACTAGCAAAGGGATGTCTAAAAATATCGTACCCGTGCAGAAGGCACAGTCAAAGCGTTTAGACAGGGCAGGGCGGAGGGCGCTTTTCCACCAACGCTTAGCGGCTAAAATTGTAAACCATCACGGTGAGCAAGAAGCAGAGGCATGCGCAGACACTAGAGTGGGCTGCGCGACCTCAAGGAAAAAGAAGAAAGGGTTGAGGTTAGAGGCGCGAACGCACCTTCAAACCAGGTACCGAAGAGACAAAGGTCTTTAGAAGGCGAGAACCCCACGGTTAACAGAGCCAAGACGGGAGGCCCGTCTTTTTCGTTTAGCGAAATCGCCAAAAGGGGAGTGTCTTTCATTCTTAGGGTGATTGGCAAAAGTAGCGAGGATGTAACCATCCCCAAAACAAATTGGAGGCGGGTTGCTGTGGTAATCTCCACAGTTTCTATGATGGTGGCTCTCATCCAAAATGTGGTCCGAGGACCTAACAGGGGGTTATCAGTTACAGTTCTAGGCAATTATGAATAAATATCATGCAGATAAACCTCCTCACTCCATAAACCTCCATCACTCTAATACGGCGTCCGCAAATCTTATCTACCTTTATAAAGTTGTAGCTGACATAGTCTTAACACAGGAGCCTTGGCCAAGTGGATCTTGCATCCGCATCAGAAAATAACTAACAGCATTTATTTTGCCCAGTTCCAGCAATTAATACATTGCCACCTAGAGGACGACGCTGGAAAACCCTGGCTTACCGTATGTCTGCATACATTAGGCACGATGAAGTGGTGGAACCGCCTCCTACAGCGGAATTCCGCTGCCATCATAGGATCTGATGCGAACTCAGAGCACACGTGTGGGGCAAGCTCGGACATAAACACAACAGGTGAGCCCTTTTTTGTTTGTATTATAAGCGAGGACTTAGTTTTTTACAATAAAAGGAAATGAACCTACTTTCATAACTGCGGCCAGGCGTGAGGTGTTAGACGTCAATCTGGTATCTACTTCACTGATATCCCATATATGTGACTGGAGAGTGTTTGAGGCTCGCTCGTACTCAGATCATTGGTAACGGGTGTGTTTTTTAGGGGTATAGAACTTCGAATTGAAATAAAACACAAGAAAATCGTCCATCAATTTGGCTTTATTGGAAGGATAATTTTATGCCATTAATGTTTAAATATGATTTCGGGCATGTGGCCGCCGCGGCTGGCTCGAATAAAGCCAATTCCACAGGTCCAATTTTCAACCAGTTTTTCGAGCATATGGGGCCGTATGTCGGCAATAACGCCACGAATGTTGGCTTCCAATTCCCCTAACGTTTCTGGTTTGTTGGTGTAGACGAGCGACTTCACATATCCCCAAAGAAAATAATCCAATGGTGTCAAATCACACGATCTTGGTGGCCAATTGACAGGTCCATTCCGCGAAATTATGCGCTCAGCGAATGTTTCCTTCAATAAATCGATTGTGACGTGCGCTGTGTGGCATGTAGCGTCGTCTTGTTGGAACCACAACTCATCCACATTCATGCCATCCAATTCGGGAACAAAATAGTCGGTTATCATGGCTCTATACCGGTCTCCATTAACGGTAACTGCCTCTCCAGCATTATTGCGGAAGAAGTATGGCCCAATGACTCCACCAGCCCATAGAGCACACCAAACAGTCAGTTTTTGTGGATGTAATGGCGTTTCAAGGGTCTCATGTGGATTCTCTTCACTCCAAATGCGGCAATTTTGCTTGTTGACGTAGCCATTCAACCAAAAATGAGCCTCATCACTGAACAAAATTTTGCGATGAAAATCAGCATCGAGATCAATCTCATTTTCGGCCCATACACCAAAATCACGACACATTGCATGGTCTCGCGGCTTTAATTCTTGCACAAGCTGGATCTTGTAAGGTCGCAAGCCAAGATCTTTGCGCAAAATCTTCCATAAAGTTGATGGACAAAGCTCCAATTGCTGTGCACGGTGGCGAATCGATTCATTCGGGTCCTCTTCAACACTTTGCTCTACAGCGGCAATTGTTTCTTCGGTGCGCACTGTTCGACGTCTCTGCGGATGCGTATTATCACATAGAGTAAACGTAGTGCGATTTGCAAGCGTTGTTCTTTTGTCAACCTGTTCATGATAAAATGGCAAACCAAACTGAACATAAATGACATTAGAGTTGCCAGATTTGACCACAAAATGCCAGTTTTATCTCTATTCGAAAAACAAACCTGTAAAAAAAACACCCTTTATATACAGTTTACTTTAGAGATCGAAAGAGGGATAACTGGGATAAACTGATGAAAAGCTATCTTTAGCTCCCAACTCGATTTTATATCTCCTTGAAAGTGCCGTCGACAGCGTGGTGAAGAAGTTGTCTTATGCATGTATTAGTTCCATCAAAAGCTCGTGCCCGTTAGGTAGAGTTTCTCGAAGGGTAAAGCCGAGCTGGTGGTTGTCGGATTTGCCTGAACTTAGGGCGTTGAACATACGCTTTTTTAACAAAGCTAGTAAGAGCACTCTTCAACATGATTGGGAGCACTATAAAGCTGGTCTCTCAATATATAAATACGAAATCATAGAAGAACTTCTGCGAGACCGTTGAAGGCTGTCAAGAAGCTTCGCGTTTTATACGCATTCTGCACTGTTCCATTGGTATACCTGAGAGATGAGTCGGGGAAATAGGCGATAAGTGGTTCCCTTAGGCTGCTTCACAGCGCTCATATTCCCGAAAACCCCGTACCGAGTATAGTTACCGATATGAATCTCGGTGGCTGCTTGGTCTCTTCCAGTGAATTACTGGGTGAGGGTGAATTTTAACCCCAAGGTGGGGAAGAGCTCTCATGTGGCGCCGATGGATTTGAGGTCAATCAGCGTCCCTTCTTTTCTCTTGAAGACCCTGGGGAGATTATATAAAGCAAACATAATTCCTCGTGAGAAATTTAGTTTCTCTCAGCACGCCTACCTGAAGGGCAGATGTGAAGAATCTACTCTGCACACCACAGTCAAAATTATCTGAGAGTCTTTCAAGCACGAATACTACGCAGTGGGTGCCTTCATCAGGGCATTCAAAAATCCACTTCCTGACGCGGTTATGATGGCCTTTGGTTGGTTCGGAGTTGAGACCAACCATCAAATTCATCTCCAACATTTCCTGCGACAGATGTGTCGTGGTAGAGTTGAGAAGCGCATCGGCTCAGCAAAAGATAAGCAGGGCACCCCACAAGGAGGTGTTCTTTCACCCTTTCTCTGAAATGTTGTTTTAAATGAGATTCTGGGGAAGCTGGAGTGGAGAGGTTGTCAGGTGGTTGCCTATGCTGATGAAGTTGCACTTATAGTCCGGGAAAAGCTCCTGAGCACGTTGTATGACCTCATGCAAGGATACCTGAACTTGGTTATAAATTGGTCCGCTAGTTGTGGACATATCCCATCAAGAGAGGAGTCAGAGGTGGATGGCCTCTGGTGCCAAGGCGCACTGAACATTTTCTCGGATGAACCGAAGTTGGATTGTAGAGTGGGAGGAGGTGTCTTTTGCGACGAAATATCGCTCGACATTAAGCTTAGGCTACCAGATTTCTGCAGCATCTTCCAAGTCGAAATAGCTGCCATCACGGAAGCAGTTGACTATCTAAGTTTCTTTTTTGTAATAATGAATACTTAGAATTCAAATAAATTTAGTGTTTATTACTGTTTTTTTTTCAATTTTAAAAACCGCTTAGAAAAACGAATAGTTCTATAAAGTTAGTTACCCTTGGGACATTTGGTTTAATATTTTCGAGAATCTACTGTGTATAAACACGTTACTGTAATATCTATACGAAATGACGCATATTGCGAGGTTGACTTTGCTGAGGTCATCCAACAAAGCATCGAGCGAACTGCAATCGACACTGGACAAACTTCTATGAACTGGAGTTGCGTCTTTCATGCCAAAGTTCATGTATCAAATTTGATTACCATTTAAAATAAAATGCTCGTATTCACCATTCTAAAAGTCATGAATACAAACAATTTATACAATAGGAATTTAATCAATGTTACCTACTAAAGCTTAGAAATATTATATTATCATTACTATCGGCTGATCCATCTAGACCTTTTTTTTAATTAAAAATTAACTTTGGATGCATTACTACATTACTCGCGTAATTCGCGGAATACCGGTAGTTATGCTGGAAAGTATGACTTCTCGAATGAACCACGTAGTCGCGGCCAACATTTGAATGAAATTATTTTTAAAAGTAAATTATAGAGATTGTTTATTTGGGTAATTAGGAAGATTCTAACATCCAGTTTTGTTTTAAGTGTTTTATTCAAAAAAAAGAAAAAGCCTAGATGGATCACCCCATATTTTGGTTTTCTGCGGTTTATATAATAAAAAGATACCATTACATAAAAATGTAGGTCTATAAAGAAAATACATATTTTACCTGTTGCATATTTTTTGTCCTTTACCTTCAACTGCAGCACTATGATTTTAATTGAAAAGGGAAGTTTTATAACAAATTTGATAGACATGCGTACTCCAATATACAGCGAACTTACTTTTTACGCTCTGTTTGAGTAAAAACTGTTCCATAAATATTACCATAAGGTACAATATATACACCGACATTACCACTGAAATGCGTAAAGAGAACATTATGCAAGTGTGGCTATGAAGGTCCTGCCTGGAAATCCCTTAACGTGCGGAACACAATAGAACGAGTGGCTATTGAGCGTTTAAAAAAGTCATCACTTCTGCTACTGTTACGAGTACACATTCAAGATTTTGTTTTCATTTAACCACACATTCTCCCAAAATAACCTCACTATTTCTATGCACTTGATTTATTCTTTAATTTTGTCAGCATCTTTGGAAAACGAAACATGAAAACTTATTTTCAAAATACATACATACATATGTATATAAAAGCTCATACAAACATATCGTTAAATTAGCATACAAAGGTCTTTTCTTACATTTTTGTTCGTGTGAAAAAATTCCTTTTGTGTACTACATTCAAACCATCAGATATCAAAACTATTTCGCATCTGCTAATCATAATCAGGCAAACTGGAAATGCATATGAAAATACGTATTTTTATTAACCGGTTTTTGGAGAACACCAATCTTGTAAATTTTCACTATCTTCGAGGTATCAAGACACTAATACGTAAACCGTTGCCAGCATATTATTACCAGACGTGATCTGCATAGAGTTATCGGGCCTCAGGATCTGCACATGTGTAGATATTCGAGGTGCGGTTCGTTTACGCGAAGATTACCGCACCAACAAGAGGGATGGATCAAAACAAACAAAATAAATTAATTTGCCGCGGAGCCTCACCGCCACAAATTTGGCCAATCAAATGGAGCATAGAATCTAAGATGAGCTAAAACTTAGTGGAGTTTAAGCCTCCACGAAAACATCAAAAAACGTGCCCCAAGCAAGTGTGGGCTTAGCAGGAGCAAATCGGAGTATTACTTCTGATGATGTGCACTCTACCTTCCATTCTGCAAGGGCACAACTCGCCCAAAATCCCAGAGCTATAATCTCCACAAAGGAAAGACTTCATAGCTTGAGGGTAGAACTGGGCAAACAGGGAAGCAATACATCCCCTGCTGCCTTGGGTCAATATCCAAAAAAACCCTCTAGGCTGGAAAATAAAGGGATAACATTCCCTGCTCTTGTTCAGCCCGGAGAATTGGATGACCCAAAACGAAGCTAAGTGAAGCAGGGGTACGATTGTATCTCACCTACCTCGCATAGGGTATGAAACCTGAAACTGAATTTGTTTAAGCTAAGGAGCACAAAGCTGACAATGTTTGGTTGGTCCAACGCAATTGAAAGACATCAAGGAATGGTCGAGTGAATTTTCTTTCAATGGAATACATTTTAAAACGAGCTTTCCCTGCTGCGTACAACCTGAACTACCGTTTCGGCAAAGTCAGGTAAGTTTTCAGAAGAGTAGAGCGGTGAAGGAAACAACGGGAAACCCCACCGTTACACATCATCCTGCTGTAACTGAAGGCAATAAAACTCCTCTTATTGAAGAAGGCTCCGAGGCTAGGGAAAGTTTAGCCTTAAGGGCTCACTGGTAAGAACCCTTGAAGATCTCTCAATGCTCTTAGGTATAGATGGGCAAGACACCATCTTATCATCATCACTGAAGTAAAATGAGTAAAGTTAGAGTTCCACAGGCAAACATCCACCACGCCAGTGCGGTCTCGGCTGTCATTGGAAGGATGTTGGCTTGCCTCTAATCCAGGAGCCATGGTGCGTCAAGGGTACTATCCGAGGCCTATTTGGCTCAAATGCTAAGATGATTTGGGATACCAAATCTGACGTCCCACACACTTGCATTTTAATATAGAAAAAAATTAATTTTTACAATTTTTATTGAGCTCAAGGCCAGTTTATGGAAGATTTTTGTGAAAAAACAACAACAGTTTTTTAATGGTAGAAATTATAGTACTATTTCGGAAATCACCACATTTCCTCATCAGACTTCTTTTTATTAAATTAATTAAATTTATTTTTCATAACCACTTCTCCCAGGCTTTGAACCCGGGACCTCGGAGTTGCAGAGCCAATACGCTATATATTGTGGTACGCTAGCCGAGTTGGCTGTTGTGTTTATTTCTTCTTCCTTAAACAAATATTCCATAAACTGGCCTTAAGCTCAAAATTAATTATTTTTATCTTTCAGATAAACTAGAGATTAGAGATTTCACACCCACGTTTAGGAATGTAGTTAGGGAAGAGGTTATTGATCTGACTTTTTGTAGTCCGAGATTAACGGACTTTGTTAACAATTGGAAAGTTTCAAGTAAACCTTCTCTGTCAGATCATAAAATAATTGTGTTTGACATTGAAGGAGTAATCTTAAAGAGCATTGAATACAGAAATCCCAAGCACACTGACTGTAATTCAATCGATGCACAGTTATGCTCCCCAAATATGACTGAAGTATTAAAAAAACGTGTGGAGTTAGAAGATGAAGTGAATGAGCTCAATGACGTTTTGTTTTTAATTTTTTTTACTGCACCTACCTTTTAAAAATGCCTTAGCCGGTACTTTAGATTTGATTTGACTTACTCGAAAGTCAAAAAACGAAATTTATTAATTTATATAAAAAATGTCAACAAAATTCATTACTTATAAAATTTCTATATAGAGTGCTTTCCCGTAGATACTTATGTATGTAAACTTGTATAGCTGGGCTAGAGAAAAGTTTTTTAACACATTCATGTTTGCCAAAATCATCTTTCACCCAAAGCGAAGCTTCCGGACAGTCTCTTCCGCCAGTATTCCAGACAACATCCAGCTCAAGATGATCATGCCTTACAAACCCCTATTCTAAAGACAAATAATGGACATGTGTATCCTGGGGTTGTTAGTGTACTTTAGCCATGGCGTTAATGGCATCTTTTGCGTTAATAAGCTTTGAGTTGAGGTGCTTAGAAGATGTCACTTGGTAGTAGACTGACAACCGTATGTCTACCTCCAATCAGTAGGGATTAAGTTACCTTTCCTAGAAACTAAGTTTTTTTATTTCTTTAGATTTAGTCTTAGAATCCATTGTGTGCAGTATTTACATCGTATATTATCAATGATCTCCTTTAAGAAGAACAGTACTGGGGTCAGTAAACAGTTTAAAAGTCAATGGCATGCGTTATGTTGGGAGAGTATGTTTGACATTTGTTTGTTTACTTTCTCTTATGCCAACTGACAAAAAAAATTCAACAATGGTGCCAGATTTTGCAGCAGTTCTGCAAAACTATTAGTTTACAAGGTCAAAATTTGACGAAGGCTGTCATCCTTTGATTTGAAATTGAACTAACTAATTAACATACATACATATGTAACTAATTTAAACTATTCTACGTTTTCGACATCTGCGAACTCGTTCTCGTAGCCACCCGTTCTATGTAGCAAATGCACCCCCTCCTCTCCTTAATACATTCGCCAAATGATCGCATCTCTATTGCGATAACTACGTACGTCATTATAGTACATTTAAGCAAATTGTAAAACCTTTTGTAAATTTTCACAACAGATATGAGATAATTTGTGTGATGTCATAAGAATAAGGAGGTAAGTGGTGTATTTCGTTAGTTCAAATATTCCTGCAGGATATCCAACAGATGAAAGTAAATTTTTCTCTCAAACTAATTTATATACTCGTGAAACTAGAGGCCAAATATACTAAACGGGTATGGATAATTAAAACTTGATTAAGAGAATTCAAATTAAAGTATAAAACAATTTTGGTACTTATTAAGAGAAAATTTTCTATTGGATTATAAGGCGTGTTTTATTTGACCACCGCAAGCTAATAGCTAAATCTCTGACAAATAAAACGTAGTTAGCTTAATTCATATTTTCGCTTAAGTAAAAATTGTGTTGTCAGTTTAAATTCAATTTATTTCATCAAAATAGTGAAGAGAAAAAATTAAAGCATATTCATAATTTCATTATCATCTTCATTATTTAAGGTTGTGAATGCAATACCAAGAAAATGTAAACATAAAAAATTATAATTGTGTTTTAATTTTCATTTGTCAAAATAATGTTTATGGTTTTTGCCAACTATTCTTTTTTTTACAATAACCCAACTATTGTGAATGAAAAAACACACCGAACTGGCAATGCCTCCAGTTCAATATAAAAGCCATGATAACTTTTCACATGTCAATATAATTATGTTGGCTAAGTCTTTCATACAAAATGAGCTAATAGCTTAATTTGCTGGTCAAATAAAACACGTATATTATTCAAAAATACATTTTGAAAATTTGCACGTTTATTATCTTGAATGAATAGCGGAAGATTTCAAACACTTAAAAACTTTAAAAATTTGTTTAAATTTTTACAAAGATACATTCATATTAGTTCAGGCCAGCGATTAACGCCAATCATCCATTTTCAAATGTCAATTAAATATATTGACCATCTTACTAATACCAAATTTTCTTTTTCTTATTGTTAAAAAATATGCCAAGGTCAGAGAGAAAAACTAAACACTTCTACCATATTAACCCTCTAGTTTCGTAGGTATATTCATTCTTTAGTGCAATTTGATAATAAACAAAAATATGAATATCGTTATTTTCTTTAATATGGTTTCCAACTTACGTATCGCTTCGGTACGTGTGACAACTCCATCTGATACGCAACAGTAATCCACAAAAATGATTCCAAAACTTAAAAAACACGCATCTCTCAAAACATTGTTCCATTGTAGCTCGAATGGATAGAAAAAGAATATAAGACCGGCAACAAGGAGGACCACATATACTCCGGCTCCAAACAGATCTGGAAACATAGGACCTCCACCGCCCAGATTGGAGAAAGTGCCTATAAGATCGGGTGATCCATTTCCAAACGCTAATAGTGTCACACCCGCTAAATGCTCATTGAGACCCAAAATTTTCGATACCACTTTTAAGGCGGGACAAAAACTTTAATTGTTGTATGCATGTTCATATATAGAAAAAGAAAAAAAATAATTAAAGCTTTTGTACATAGTACGAATAAGAGGTACATATGTATGTATGTATGTACATATCGAGCCATAACCGCCAAAAGCAACAACGTAAGCAACAAATACATTTTTTTTAATCAGAAGGTGCTTTTTAGCTAATTTTCTACGCAGTTAAGCTTCACATTTGAATGCAGCTTTGTATACAAGATTTACTTTGTTTTTTCTTCAAACGCGATTATATTTATTAAAATGCGCTTTGCTTCTGCCGATACATTTTAGATAAACAGCCTTCTGCTCTAAAATTTTTCATTTGTCGGTTACGTCATTTTGGCGGTAATGGCTTTATATGTGGGCATAAATTCATTAAAAACGATTTATTAGATTTTCATATAGAAAACTAAATCTACATACATACATATATGTATGTACGTATGCATATATGCATTTAAAAAGTTTGACTGTGAATTACATTTTATGTCAAGAAATACTTGTACAATGTGCCAAGGATCGATGATATCAATTTTCGACAATTTGTATGTACGTCACCAAATTTGTCGGTATTTAATGTTTCCTTCATTTAATCAAAAGGTAACACTTGTACGAAAAATATCAAATAATATATTTGTACATAATTGTTGTCGTTATTTAATCAAAACCTATTTTAGTGGCAAGATTTTTGAATATGAAATTAGATTTTTTGGGTCCATCTTTGTTTTTTCTTTGTTTTTTTGTCCACAAAGGAAAAATATATGCGCAAAGTCATAGAGTGAAAATCGATTCTTTTTCGTCTTGAGGTAACTGAACTCGATTCCAAAAAGTCAATTATTTTTAGCTAAAAGTCGACTTTCGACTAAAGTCAGAGTCGAATTTTTCATCCCTAGAGTAAATATTGCAAGCAAAAAACATGTGTTATTTCGATAATAAATTAAGTATCTACATATGTAAATACATATTTACATATTAACGCTTCTAAGGGCGCAAGTAAAGTTTAAGAGGAGGCTAATCGATCGGCATGTTTCCGATAATGTGAGTATTAATTTTTGCAACACACCATTTTTATACCCGAGCGTACATGTACACAAGGGTATTATAACTTTGTTCGCATAACGGTTGTTTGTAACAGCAAAAAATAATCGAGATAGATATAGACATACATATATGTATATACTAAAATGATTAGAATGAAAAGAGGAATCGATTTAGCCCTGACTGTCTGTCCGTCCGTCCGTCCGTCTGTCCGTGGTTTCAATAACTTGTGTAGAAATTGAGATAACTAAATGAAATTTGATACATAGATTGCTCATTAGTCAGGGTAGGTTGGTATTGAAAATGGTCAAGATCGGTCAATAACCACGCCCATCTCCCATATAACGAAAGTTTTTGAAAAATGCAAAAACTCCGTTGTTTCGGTATCCATTAAAGCAAATTGAGTGAAAATTGGTATTTGGAGCGATTTTAAACTAAGAAATTAGGTATTTATGAAATTTAGAAAAAAGGGCGTACCCACGCCCACTTATGAAAAAGTTTCCGTATCTCAATAAAAGTGTTAGGTATCGTCACAAAGTTTGGTGGACACATTTTCCTTGATATCGCTATTATTATCGTAGAAAATTTGTGAAATCGGATCATAACCACGCCCACCTCCCATATAACGGAAGTTTCGGAAAATGCAAAAACTTCGGTTTTTCGGTATCTATTAAAACAAATTGAGAGAAATTCGGTATTTGGAGCGGTGTAAGATATCATCACAAAATTTGGTGAACAAATTTTTCTCAATATCGCTGTTATCATAGTTAAAAACTTTTGAAATCGGACTATAACCTCGCCCACCTCCTATATAAAAACGAAAACACAAAATGTTTGCATTTTTCAAAATTTTGTTTTTTCTTTATCTATTGTAACATTTTAATTTGATATTTAGAGAGATAGTTAAATAGCAAACTTGTTTTTTATGAAATTTTGAAAATGGACGTTAGCGCGCCCACTTATAGAAAAACGTCTGCAGATATCTCAATAACGATGTAATGTATCGTCACAAAATTTATTGAACATATTGTCCTTGATATTACTAGCATCACCGTAAAAAATGTTTTAAATCTTGTCAAAAACCGTATTTACGGTATGTTAAATAATGGTCTAATCGGATTCGAAAGTGCGGTTTTAAAGACAACATAACGAATAACGAAGTTTATCTCAAAGCTTTAAATGGATCTGAAAAGTTCTTCCCTCAACCCTTTTACATTCCGTAAAAATAAAATACATTAAATATGTACGTACATACATACATATATAACAGAGTTCAAAAAGTGTTCCATTTTTTTCTAATCAAATTGGGGCGGCACGAAGTTCGCAGGATCTGCTAGTACATACACATAATGGATACCTACTACCTTGCATACTAGCGCATACTTGAAAATAGGTAGCGATTTTCTTTTTCTTTTTTTAAATTAAAAGCATATTAAAGCATAGATTGAAAAAAAAGTATTAACGTATAAAATCTAAGCCCTCTTCCGTAAAATAT
This sequence comes from Philophylla caesio, assembly GCA_963971545.1. NCBI lineage: Eukaryota > Metazoa > Arthropoda > Insecta > Diptera > Tephritidae > Philophylla > Philophylla caesio. Next base: position 91,835,555 of record OZ020606.1, on the reverse strand, counting down.
TAACGAAAACTATTAGTTAAGGATTCCAAATAAAGGTGGTTTGCTGATATTATCTAATTTAAAAGCATTCGCCAGCTGTTTTCCAAGGCACATACACACATACATACATACATATATTACATACATCCCTGCAAGCCAAGACTAAGCAGTTTCCCCTGAAATTCAAAAAATTTACACAAACATTCCCAATTTTTCCCATTTCACCCACACATTTACACATTTTTTTTTTGAACTGTCGAAAAATTTCCATATGTTATAGCAGTAATGCCGTACTCCAATAATAATCGTATGTATTAGAAAGAGAAAGATAGAAAAATATAAAACAAATTTTTATCAAAGTATGCTATGAATGATCGGCATTTCAGCAAAAATTTTATTTCAAAAAACTATTTCAAATTTTTTATTATGCTTATGCATGAACAATTTTTTTTTGGATGAACGTTGGGGATGTTCCAGCGTCAATACTGCAAAGAAAAGCCGTCGTTTATTCTTAACCAATAATGAATTGAATTCTCTAGTTTGCGTAAGTATGATGAAAGGCCGACTTAATCATGAAAACCAGGCCTTCCCATCTTTTTAAGTGTTAACGACGACATTTATTTGCAGTGTTGCAGCAGTGATTGATGATCGAACAGCCCTCTTCCTTTACCGATTTGATTATTATTTTTTTATTTGAAACTTTATTCCACAGTTTTTATTGCTTATATTTAGTAGTAAGTTTAAAAAAAAACGTATAAGATAAAATATTGATTACAAAAATTAGGAGTTTGTTTATTAGTGCTGAGGAGTTTGTGATGAGAAAAATTAGTAGTTTGATTATTAGTGCTGATGAGTTGGCTGCCAGCACTAATTACATTATGAGCATAAAAACGATTAGTTGCCTTGTCTGTTAGAGCAAATTAGATATATTCTTCACCTATGTATATTAAATGTTTGTAGGAAAGAGATATAAAATCACACCGACAAGGGGAAACTACTCAGTTTTTTCCCACGCCCTGAACAAAAATGACAACTTTAATAAGCACTTTTGAAATTATAAAAAATGATAATTTGAGCACTTACTTCATGCTCTGCTGTCTTGTAGGGATTTGATTATCTGCTGTCTTGTATGTATGTATATATGTAATATTTCTATATTTTTAGTGCATGTGTTTTAAATTTGAAATCAAAGAGATGCAGGGTGTATCAATTTTTGAGCTTGTAGCGTGTAACACTGCGAAATCAATTTTTATTTTCTTAATAGGGCAGAACCCTTCAAGAGTGAAATAGACGCTGGATCTTACAAACAAAACAGTCAACGTTTATCTTTATTAGTATGATTTTTCTATTTAAAATATTGTTTCGTATTTTTTAATAGTATTTATAAATTTGATAGCCACATACTGATTTACATACTTATGTACATAAATATTTTCAATTAAGAGTGGACACATCTGAGTTTTGAAAAGTGAAATTGTAATTTTTGTTTTATTTGTTTTCTATATATCGGCACTCCCATGCTGAGGAATAGATCATACGTCTTCCAGTAATATAGAAGTACTAAATATACATATGGTAGCAGCTTTGGTCGAGTGGATAGCGATGCGTGCTATTACGCGATATGCCGCTGGGTTCGAGGTTCGAATCTCAGCCAGGTCAAGTAAATTCTAAATCAGAGAAAAATTTTTTTTTATTAGCGTCACCCCTCGGCAAGCAATGGTAAACCTCCGAGGTTATTTCTGCCATGGAAAAGCTTTTCATAAAATACATCAGCCGTTCGGAATCGGCACAAAATTGTAGGTCCCTCCATTTGTGGTAGAATATAAAGACGCACACTACAAATGGTAGGAGGAGCTCTGCCAAACACGGATATACATACTTATAGTGTAAGCGCGAAATTATTATTATTATTAAATATACATATGAATCAAAGATTTTTTTTGAAAAGTTTTGTGTTAAGGTAATACATATAATTCATTTCTGGTCAACTCATAAAACTGTGCGGCAGAGCGTATGACGGACATGTACGACGAAGTGCAGTGGCGTAGCTACAACTTCGGGCGCCCGGGGCCAAGCATATGATGTGCAGGAGTTTTCGCCCTAATTAAAGTCAAAATATCTATTGTCCCGTTTTTCATACTTTTATCAACTATTACAATACCATTTATAGAACTTTAGACAAATAAAAAAGTTTGTTACATTCGAAACATGGCTGGGCAAACTGTGAGAGCGACACGGCGCGACGTCGGAGTAAAAATGAAAAGACAGTTTTCTTTGTCATTCCTACGTGTCGATCTCACAGTTTGCCCTATGCTTCGGCTGTAACAGATCCATTTGTTTCTCGAAATTTGTTCGGTAATGTGACAATGTGAGTGTACAACTCTTTTTGTTCTACGCCACTGACGAAGTGTATGATGTTCATGAAATTTGTAAATATAACTATTCTATCAATCTATCTGGAAATGTGATATTTTGTGTAAATAAGCAAAAACAAATAGAAGGGAATGAGATGGCGGACTGTCTTACTAGGAAAGCGGCTGCCTCTCCATTCAATAGTCCGGAGCCCTTCTGTGGGCTATCATTCAACAGAATTGGAAGTTTTCTAGAAAAACTGTACGAAGGCTAGAATAAGTGAAATATGGAAATTTCTTCCCGGCTTAAAACAGTTCAGGGCACTTCTGGGAGATTTTAGAACGGAAGAGCTATGACATTAAAAGGTATGCCACGGGGGAAACTGAGAATTCTCACTGGGTTTTTGAGTGCCCATTGCCTGCTTAATTATCATTGGAATAACATTGGACTGGTCACGGAGTAAATCTGCGTAGAATGTGACGAAACTCCAATGCATTTGAACACGGAGTGTGGAATATTGGATTCATATGTTTTGGAGACTACACTATCTGGAAATTCTCTTCTAAATTTTGGTCCATTCAAAATATATGAATTTATTGTATGTGTAGCAAATCTTCTTGAAAATCTTCAGGAGAGATTACCCTCGCCTTAAGGATAAAATAGGTATCATAATAGGTCTTTTAGGTATATCACCCTTCGAAATTAATCTTAACCTTAATCTTAACGCACTCAACTTCGCTCTTAGTGTACATAGATCTAAATACTTCTCTCTCTGGTTCAGGAAAGTTAAGTACGGCAAAACTTTAAAATTTTTATTAAAAGTAATCTACTTTTAAATGCTCATGAATCATGATTTATTTTAAGATATTCTAGAGATTATTGACTTTGATGAAAATGGCATCGTTGCAATTCTATAAGTAATATAATAATTAAATGATTGTCAAAATGACTCTGAGTTGAGATCACCTAATTGTAAGAGTTGATGAGATGACCGCTCTTAGAAAAACGCTTTTTCTATGATTTAGATTTTAATTGCACTGGCTAAGATTCACTCCTCGAACTTTGCGGCATATCGAGTTATAGCACGCATTGCTACCTACTCGCTACAGCGGCCCCAATGATAATGTTGCCCTTATTAAATTTCAAGTGCTGCAATAGTTAAGTAGACGATTTAAGGTGTGGCAGCTTAAAATACATAAGTATAAGAAACATATTCGTATGTACATATATTGTCGAATATTTGCTAAGGTATTCGTTGACCTTTGATAGTTTATTGAACTTAAGATGACTAGCATATCATTAATCACGCGGAGTTCAATATAACGATGCGGCAACCCTTATTTTCGTACTTGTATGTGAGCTGAACTAATACGAGTATGAACGGCGACATTTCAAAACAATAGGAAAAACATCCATCTCTATTGCAGGACGACCACCGCTGATAATAATATCGAAGGTTTTAAGACCGGGGCGAAATCCTGTAGGAACGACAACGGCGACCTGGTGACTGACGTTCAGAATATACTTAGTTTATCAAGGCAGCACTTCTCCACACTACTTAGTGGAAGTGGCAGACACCACCTTAGAGAAGATGATGATCCAGAAACCCCAATCAATGACGACGGAATTTATGTTCAGTTACCCGACTGCGATGAAATCCGTATAGCAATGGCACGGCTAAAGAATAACAAAGCGCCCTGAGCTGATGGGCTGCCAACTGAGTTATTCAAATACGGTGGAGAAGAGTTGGTAAAACGCATGCACCAGCTTATCTGCAGAGTATGGTCGCATGAATGCATGCCTTTTGATTGGAATCTAAGTATACTTTGCCCAATCCACAAGAAGGGTGATACTGCAATTCGCACCAACTATCGCGGTATCGGCCTTCTTAACATCGCATTAAGGTTCTGTCAAGTGTATTGTGTGAGAGACTAAAGCCCACCGTCAATAAACTGATTGGACCTTATCAGTGTGACTTTAGACCTGGTAAATCTACTATCGACCAGATATTCACAGTGCGCCAGATCTTGGAAAACACCCAAGGAAGAAGAATCGACACGCACCACCTTTTTTCGACTTCAAAGCCGCTATCGACAGCACAAAAAGAAGTTGCCTTTATGCCGCAATGTCTGAATTTGGTATCCCCGAAAAACGCATACGGCTATGTAAAATGACGTTGAGCAACACCACCAGCTTCGTCAGGATTGGGAAGGACCTCTCCGAGCCCTTTGATACCAATCGAGGTTTCAGGGTGACTCTTTGTCGTGCGACTTTTTTAACCTTATGCTGGAGAAGATAATTCGAGCCGCAGAACTAAATCGGTCAGGCACTATCTTGTATAAGAGTGTGCAGCTGCTGGCGTACGCCGATGACATTGACATCATCGGCCTTAGCAACACACGCAGTTAGTTCTGCCTTCTCCAAACTGCATAGAGAAGCAAAGTGAATGGGTCTGGAGGTGACCGAGGGCAAGACTAAGTATCTCCTGTCATCAAATAAACAATCGGCACATTCACGACTGGGATCAAACATCACTGTTGACAGTTATAACTTTGAAAAAGTAGAAGACTTTTATTTACATAGGAACCAGCATTAACATCAATAATAATGTCAGCCTCGAAATCCAAAGAAGGATCACTCTTGCCAACAAGTGCTACTTCGGACTGAGTAGGCAACTGAGCAGTAAAGTCTTCTCTCGACGGACAAAAATCACGCTCTATAAGTCTCTCATTATGCCCGTCCTAATGTATGGCGCAGAAGCATGGACTATGAAGATATCTGATGAGAAGGCTCTATGAGTGTTCGAGAGAAAGATTCTCCGAAAGATTTATGGACCTTTACGCCTTGCGATGGCGAATACCGTAGAAGATGAAACGATGAGCTGTACGAGCTTTATAACGACATAGATATAGTACAGCGAAATAAGATCCAGCGGCTTCGCTGGCTAGGTCATGTCGTTCGAATAGATAAAAGCGCTCCAGCTCTAAAAGTATTCGACGCGGTACCCGCTGGTGGTAGCAGAGGAAAAGGGAGGCCTCCTCTGCGTTGGAAAGACCAGGCGGTAAGGGACTTGGGTACGCTTGGAATTTTCAACTGGCGCCAGTTAGCGAAAGAGAGAAATAACTGGCGTGCTGTGCTATGTTCGGCCAAAATCGCATAGGCGGTTATCGAACCAATGAAAGAAAAGAAAAAAAATGTTAGCTAACCATTCATACTATATATTGACAAGAAATTTATATAGGAATGAAGAACTTATTTAAAGAATTAGTTACACGAAACTGATAAACCGCGGAGTAGTACTCCTAGGAGAATTATGTATGATAATTTTTCTTCTACAAAACTATAAAGCCAATTGCAAATAAAAAACACTGTTTATTACAATAACGAAAGGAAATGTCTAGTTTGCGTAAATGTGATCAAATTGGAACTTAATTATGAAACTTTAACTTCGCTGACTTCTTCAGTTAAGGAGTAAACGGCACCTTTTATTTGCAATATTGCAGCTCTCGAAGATACCCTAAATTTCTATTATTTCGATCGGATAAACGAGACAGACGGCATATAATTGGGTCAATATCAATGTGCTAAATTGCATGAAAATATGCAAAAAGTAGTTTAATATGATATATATAGCGTCATTTACATGATTACTAAGCGATTCATCGAAGTTGGTTGGACGTCGATTTTGAGGCAGGAGATTATTTGGAAGATTCCTTTCACAGGCAATTTTAGCTCAGCGATATGGAATAATTAATTATGTAATTCACTCATGCACAAAGGTCCTTACCAACACTTTTTATGAAACTGCGTTCTTCACAAAATTTGTTGATCAGGGCCTTTGTGAATTAAGGGGGCGATGGCCCTGCGCCCGTTCAGCTACAAAAAAGAAAAAAAAAGGGGGCGTCGCTTTCTTCTGATTTTAATGGTATAATTTTTTTTGGTGCAAATTAATAGTGTTGGTGTTAGGGAGGGGTAAAGGGGGAAATTTCAATATTTTGAAAAGCTGAACCGATCTTCACAATATTGGTATCGTTAAAAAGATAATTAAATGACCTTTTACTTGATATGCATATGTGTAAATAAATTATAAATGTATTTTGAGAAAATAAAAAAAATAATGCACATTTTTTTTATAAAAACTATTTTTTTCTTTCAAAAATACGTTATTAACTACATATGTATATGTCAAAATAAGTCTGTCAAAAAGTCCATAAAATTACGTTTAATTTGAAGTATAGTTTTGTTTATGCAAATTTAATTTTTATAGAAATTTTGACAAATAGTTTTTGAAATATCAGCTTTCCAAAATATTGAAGATTCCCCCTTTACCCCTCCCTACAACCCGCCTATTGATTAGCACCAAAAAGAAATTACATCATCATAATCAGTGAAAGAAGGCGGACCACGCCAATTTTTTATATTCTTCAAGCTGAACGGGCGGTATTCTTTACTTATGCCGTATGTAAATATAAAAATAAATATGTACATATGTAAATATAAAAGAACTTTTGTTGTTGTTGCTTCCGACAGGGTATGAAGTGATTGGTTTTGGAATGAATTTTCGTCATCCCTTGTCAAGTTTGGTTTTAAGACAAACCGGTTTTGGCGTTATGCCATCTTCAGTGTCATTTTTCGTTCTGGTTAATTTCATTTTTTCGTCCGTATTTATAGTTACGTTCTGGTGGAATTCATTGACTACGTTCGTGAAGGTCAGGTCAGTTGTGGGTCGGTGTGTTACTTTGTTTATTTCAGGTACCACTCAGGTACTTGAATTGTGCTTATTTATTCATGTTATGTTGCCTTAAGGTTCCCGTTTGTTAAGCCGTTATGTTTGTGTTTTGTACCTACAGGTAGATAAAAATCGGTCATTTCCCTTTTTTGGATTTTGTGTCTTCGATATTTGTTTCGTTTTGTTTGTTTGTTGTTTCGACGGTTATTTCCTGGCTTTTGTTTTTTCCTCCGTATAGTAATTTCAACGGTTCGAATATTACGTCTGATCCGGTGTTAAACAAGGTGTGTACAAACTAACATGTGCATGTCAATATAGCTATGTACATCGGACAAACTGCACGGGAAATACGAACAAGGTTCCGGGAACACATAAGGGACTACAATAAAAAGACTCTGAAACCAAAAACAACAACAGAGTCAAGCAAACAAACGGTAAACTTAAGACAACATAACATGAATAAATAAGCACAATTCAAGTACCTGAGTGGTACCTGAAATAAACAAAGTAACACACCGACCCACAACTGACCTGACCTACACGAACATAGACAATGAATTCCACCGGAACGTAACTATAAATACCGACGAAAAAATTAAATTAAGCAGAACGAAAAATTACACTGAAGATGGCACAACGCCGAAACCGGTTTGTCTTAAAACCAAACTTGACAAGGGATGACGAAAATTCGTTCCAAAACCAATAAAACAAACTTATTGCAACTGGTTTCACACTACATTTTTCCCATATTAACATTATTTGCATGTATACGTACATATTTTCAACTGTGCAACCCAAAACGATGTATATGAGCACACATATGGTCATTAGAAGAAACGAGCACAAAATCTGTTCTGTGTCGTTGTGTGGTTTCAAGTGACAATATAGAATTTCAATATAGTTGCCCAGTGTACCCTCTCGAATGCAACTGGTTGTTCCACGCACATAAGCACACCGATCTTTGTAATCCAACATTTGCACCACACTGCAACTTGGCTAAAATAGTTAAGCAATGTGTGTATGTATTGTTAGTTAGTTTATGTATGATTCTTCACTTACAAGCTGCGTATATGAAGTAAATAGTCCTTCAGACATTATTATCCATACTAAATTGAAAATGAAAAAGCTAACAACGAAATTCAAAATTAATATTTAAAGATGAAGTTGCTTTGTTAAATCCATTTACTGAGTAAATTTATGAAAGCGTTGCGAAACAAATGCTTTATGTATGTAGATATTTACGTGTGTACTCAGATGTGTTATCGAGTGGTTATTTTATACTTAAGACTGCCTAGCCATACTCGATCAAATGCCTGGGCGACGGCAAGAAATATGATAATACAGTATTCCCTCCTATCAACCGCTGTTCGGATTTCGGATGCGATGCGTTTTAATTGCTCGTTCGCTCCACAGGTGGCGGGTAATATTATTATGTGGGTAAATGCGCAGCAAAATATGTATTTTTCGACATTCACTGCAACCATCTGTTAAATAGAGATGGGTCATGGGAAAATATCCAAGTAATTTGGTTATTTGAGGGCAAAAATCTTGGTACGAGTATTTACCCAAATTGTGAGTATAAATGAAAACAAAATTATGTGTCGATTTTGAAGGACTGTGAGATTGAAAATCGGCAAATAAGATTTCATTGTCTTAATCTTCGTTTTTTTTATAAACCGACACATCTGAAGGCACTAACATTTGGAAATTTGTAAGGCTTTTCGCAATGTGACGACCTACGCCGCTTTGAAAATATTTCGAAATAATTCTTCCTCTATTTGAACGATTTATTGCATAATAAAAAATAAATCATCCAATGTACGATGTGACTATTTTGTATTTGTTATAAAACTATTCCTAATCTATCTATCTATTTATATAAATATATGTACATATATAAATGAAACGCTTTTTCGTTATGACCGCGCATAACGTCCGAACCACTGCAAGGCAAGACGTGAAATTTTGCACAGTTATTCGTTTATTCCTACAACCAAGGAAATTTATATAGATAGTGTAACGATATACGACATAGTATTATGCAGATAATATATTTATGAAATGTTGTTACATTATAAGCGATTTACAAAGTCAATAAAAAAAGGTCGATTACCAATTTAACTATTCCATTTTATTATTATAATGTTTGTTTATTTTTCTGTTGGCCTAGTAAATGTTAATTTTACAATTTATATTGAGCTCAACTTTACGTGTTAATTTTCAATCAAGTACTCGATAATCAACACCTGTTATACAGACGCCGCCAATCTCACCGCGCCAATTGAAAAATGACACTGAAGATGGCATAACGCCGAAACCGGTTTGCCTCCCAACCTAACTTGACAAGAGGTGACGGAAAATCGTTCCAACATACATCAACATTTCACCCAGTCGGACAAGAAAGAGAAGATAAGAGAACAATTTAAAAATCCTTTACGCTAATGTACTAGATTTATTGTAAATTTTCTTACTTTCTAAGATGACAAAATGTGAAGCAATTCTTTTTGAACTTATATTATAACATATTATAAAAGAATATATCACATATTGTACAGATACATTAATCAATAAAATTCCACTGCATTTGTGAAAAAATATATGTATGTACATCCAATAAAATTAATATTAAAATCCCCAAAGTCTATTTTAAAGTAGTGGTAATATTGGGTTTCTGTCGTCATACACTACCTCTAAAAATATGTATGTATATCATGAGATATTATACCATGCATATGATTCATCTTTGTTTTCGTGTGTATAAAAAGCAATAGTAAAAATGTACCGAAATTAATTTATTTAAAAAATAATTAAAATTTCAAAATTCTCAAAAACCTTAGTTTGGATTTTCAAAAAGGCATTTCGATATTACCAGGTGTATAACTATATAACTGTAATGTCGGTTCGAACATTTAGATGCCTCCCAAGCCTGAATATTTATAGGATGTGATGAAATTTTGTCATACCACCAAAGTTTCGCACTAATCGAGCGTCATTATCGGTTACTCCGAGCGCAGTCAACAGTTTGAATTGCGTGCCGAATAAAGAGCAATCGCGGAAATGCTTGTTGAAGTCTTTGGTGAATAAGTGGCAACTGTTAAAACGTGTGTTATTGGACGAAGATGATTCCCAAACGTAAAAAGAACAAACGTTTACGAGACATGGATAAGATTTAAAGATCGGAAAAGGCAACACAAAGTCATTTTCCTGCATGACAACGCTCCATCACATACGGCAAGACCGGTTTGCGACACGTTGGGTAGTGCTCGCGCATGCAGCTTACTCACCTGACTTGGGCCCCGTCCAATTACCACTTGTTCGTATCGATGAGATACGCACTCGCTGAGCAGCACTTCGATTCTTACGGAAATGTGAAAATTTGGCTTGATAATAGGTTTGTCGAAAAAACCCAAAGACTTATATTGGCTTGAAATTCACAAATTGCCTGAAAGATGGGAATAATGTGTGAAAAGCGAGGGAGCATACTTTGAATAAACGATTCTTCCTTTAACTCTTGAAATAGACGTGCGTTGTCTTAAGGATAACACAAGGAATCGATAACATGTTGGCGTTCCAAACAATTTTTGGTTCGAATAAAAAAATCGAAACCGCTTAGACATATGTATCTTTCACGTCATACGAGTGCAATTGAAATTTTCGTAGACACACCGGTGCTACTTTGTACAGTGAAAATAATCTGAGTAATGAAACTTTACATGTAGTATATTAAGATACATTTATTAACAAATACGAAAGTTACATATGTGCGAGCAATTTACAGATAAATTGGATAGTTAGTTGTTGATCATATCTACATACATACACATACATACATATACAAATGCACATATTTATGTACGTTTTTATTTATCTATTGGCCCAAGAATATATGAAACTGTAAAATGTTATTTAAGTAAAAAAATTCTTGTAAAATTTGTATCATCCCTATTCGATATAAAGCCTCGAATTTTTAATTTGCCAATATTGCTTGTGATTACAGAATTCGAACTGAAGTTAAGCATAAATATACAAATGTACATACTTATTCGTAAATTAATATATTTAGAACATAGGCTGACACATAAATTGCATATTTTTTCGTATTTCATACCTGTTGGCATTCCGGCAGTCCATGCCGTCGTCCATTTTGAGCTTTTCCTTTTGAAGTCCATGCAAATAGTTAATTTTGAATTTGATTTCTGTTAGTAAATATAACATGCGGAAATTTTTATGAATTTCAGAGCTTATTGATACTTGTTGCACCCTTGTAAAGAATGCGTTAGTTTATGGTTAAATAAACAGGTAGTATAATGTAAGCAGTGATCCATTAGAAAGCAAACTTTGTTTACAAAACAAACTTTTTTTTTTCAAAAACAAAAAAAAACTTTGTTTACATTTTGTATATTTCTAATTTCTAATTTATACAAATTTTGCGTTAACATGCATACGTACGTACATATGTATGTACATACTAGTGTGTTTGACTCGGTTTTTTCAAACCGGTTTTCTCAGTTTTTTTCATAAATTATCGTATGGTTTTTTTGAAATCTGGATTTTTCGAATATCGAATAAAACGGTGTTTTTAATCTCCAAAACCGGTTTTTTTTGTAGTTGTGATGATATAGCCTTTGATAGAAATACGGCAACACATCGATTAATTTTATATCCGATATATTTTTATTAGAACGGCAACCACAGAGTGCTTATCAATTAGATAAGACTTATTCGAAATTCAAATAATTTGTAGAAAGAACGCAGCAAATATATTTTAGAAAATTTTATATAATTAGACAAATGTCATACGAGGACGGGAAAACCTTAAAAAATTGTACAACGCATTTTTGACAATAAGTCCTTCTAGCTCGCTCCATTTGCTCAATGAGAAATTAAGCAATTTGGTATAATCTCAAGTTTTAAAATTTGAGACTATGTACGAGTTGCAGATTATTGCCTCTCTATGCTTTTACGTTTTTATTTTTATGTATTGTCTTAACTTTTGTGACCTGCTTATCACCTAGTCATATATGCGAGACTTGATTATGAAACTAGAGGCTTTCTTTTGAGACCAATTAATGCCAACTGGTCTAAAATTTTGACTACATTTAATTTTCCAAAGATTTCATTCACAGAAATAATTGCATTTAGTGACATGCAGGCACATTTATGTAGCTTTTTTTTTACTGGGAACAAAAACCGGTTTATTCGGTTTTTTCTTAATTTAAAAATTCAGAACCGGTTTTTTTCAAATTGCCATTTTTCGAATAACTCGAAAACCGGTTATACAAAAAAGGCGAATAACCGAACACCCTAGTACATACCAATGTGTATTCAAACATGTGTGCTAAGTAATGACGGGATGCTTATTATGTTAAAACGGCAACTATCAAAATTTATTTACATTGCATTAACCTATAAATACACTTTGGAAGAAAAATATTTTTTGGCATAGAGAGATTAAGCTCTAGAGGAATGGAAAAATTCAATACTTCAAATTTATATTTAAAGGAGCATTTTCACTGTAGAGAGTTTTGCTGAAAGCGACCCTAACAAATCATCATGCCGCAGAATTCTGCTATGAATATTGAAAAATACTGTGCTAAGCAATAAAGGGAAATCAACATTACCGGAAATCACATCAAAATCGATTCTTCATAAATAACGGCTTCGTTGAAATGTTTTTCACATACTCTCATCGAATCGGAAAAAATTATTTGGCAAGCTTTGATCCACCTCTTCCAATGCACATCTCTTTTGGGCACTGCGTAAAAAGGAAATTGCTTGCCGTTTTTGACTTTACAAATTGCGCACGATGCAATTTTTTTCAAGCTTTTTTTGTATACATGCATACCTACTATGTGTATAATTTTTTCTATAAACTTTTCGTTTACTTTATTATTTTTAATAACGCTTCGGAATTCAGGCGCTGTCAGTACTTAGCACACTTTGTTACATACTAAGAAATGGGACATTGTGTTATACTATAAAAGACGGGGAAAGGAGGGATATTGTTTTAATATATAATTGGAACAGAGCTTGGTCGTGCCGCTTTCTGCAAACAATTAAGTACGTTCCGATCATTTTTTGCATTCTTGAAGGCATACCTCGTGAGTTTTTCCAGAATTTTGTGACAAGGAGCAAAACTTCCTGAGAATACGTTGTAGTGTTATTTTGACGGGTGATGGACCTTAACAAACTACAAAATATACCCCAGGTTTGCATTTTCTTTAATGCTGCTACCTGTTTAATGTGCCTTGCGTAAGTCATTTTTTTAATCAAATAACAAGTTGTGGATTTATACAACCTTTACAGATTCCAAAATCCGGAAAATGATTTTTATGTGGATTTTTTTTATCAAAAGTCCCATTATAATAACTAATTTTTATTTCTTCAATTGTATACCTAAAAAACTAACTGTTATTTATCCCTACGAGCTGGTATATGATGTCGTCGCTGAGGTCGAGTGCGTAGCAGTGCCAACTATAACTTGATATGTAGCTAAGTTCAAGGTTCGAATCTCAGTCAGGGCAAATAAAAAGATTTCGCCAAATTATTATTATTATTATTATAAGCTCAAACAAGAGCTGACATAGGTTAGGTTAGGTTAGGTGGCAGCCCATGGGGCTCACTTAGACTTGAGTTTAAAGTTCATTTACTGAACAGAGAAAAACGATACCCGCCTGTAGGTACATATATTAGGAGAAGCGCCGAGAGCTCGTAATGAAGGCCCGCAACCGACCAATGTCTACCCCAGAGAGCCTCTCTGGAGTGTCAAAGAAGTGCGGGCCAAGGTGTTTAAACCTGAGCCTTGCAAAAACAGGAAAGCTGAGAAGGTAATGTTGAGAAGATTCCACCTCATCATCCTCCATGTCGCCCCCCGCACCACGGGACCGAGACAATTGGATCCCCATCGGGCAATGCCCGGTCAGGACGCCGATCTAACCGGCCAAAAGGTCCTTGCAACTTTGCAAGTCGGGGTTTGCACCCAGCATTTGCTGAACCGACTGAAAGTCCGTTTTTTCAGGAGCAGACCACATGTGAAAAGAGGAATCCCAATACCCTTCCTCCCGGGAGTGATATCCTCTGTTGTGCCCTGTCGTCGGGCCAGCTCATCAGCGTAGCAATGTCCTACGATGTCACTATGTCCTGGGACCCAAATCAGACTTATGTAAAAGACCTCTGAGACCGGCCGATGAGGAAGTCAAGCATTCGCCAACCAATTTCGACCGCACCGTCAGCGATCCAAGGGCTCTAATTGCGGCTTGTCTGTCGGAGTAGATAATTACCGCATTCTGTGTTATAGCGCTACAATGCAGGCGGTCCACCGCTTCATTGATGGCAGCTATTTCAACTTGGAAAACGCTACAAAGATCTGTTTACTACTGAGCGATAGTTCCTCGCAGAAGAGCTGACATAGGAAATGAATAAAACGTAAACTATACGAGTATAGTTGGGCTAAAACACCAAGCTGGTATCATTCTAGTTCACAACTAGTGGCTTTCCCCAAACTTTACCCAATAAATGGAGCGAAACATAAAACAGAAATTGTTTATATATGTATGTACATACATATGTACTTAGGGACATTGTATTTAATATTCTAATTACTTTACAAGAAAATTTGGAGTTAATACTTATTGGTGCCATTTCATAACTTCCGCATTTTTCAACTAAACGATGTAAATATGTACATAAGATTGTATCAGAAGTTGTTACAAATATTAATATTATAGGTAAACTAGTTTTCAAAAAGCGCGAAATTTTAACAATATACATATGTACAAGTATGTATGTATGTACCCATACACGTACATATGTACAGTGTGACCAGCGTATTTTATCTTAAAATCAACTAAATAATCAGAAGGAATGGTTTTTTTTTTCAAACACTTCTGAAATATTGCTTAAAAATATTACCGAGTTCATATGTGTTTCATCAGGCAGATATGCATACGTTGTAAAAAAAATTTTAAAGCGCTTTGAAGTGGTACTTTACCATGATATCCCAAATGACAAGAAACATGTCTCACGATACCAAAATTCCGGATATATTATTGTTGGGGTGCAATATCTCGAAAAGGTGTCTTGCCGCTCCTTTTTATTGAAAGTTAACTCGGATTTCTATTTGAAAGACGTGCTGAAGAAGCATTTGAAGTCTAAGAGAAATGTTTCAAAATGAATATCAATGTTTCCAGCAGGATGGAGCATCAGCACACACCACAGAAATTGTACATGGCTGGTGTAAAGATTTCACAGCAATCCCTTGGACTTATGCAATTTGGGGTTATATGCTCTAGAAACTTAGGTATTACAAATACAACGATTTGATTTGTCTTAAAACAGCCATTATCGACGTATGGGACAATATACCGATGGACGTCGTACGTGCCGCATGCAACAGTTTTTAAATAAAACTTAAGCGTGTTGTGGCAAAAAAAGGTTAAACCATAGAGTAACTTTCTTATAAATCAAATCCTTAAGCTTCATTATTATAATTGTAAGCAGTAAAATGTAAATACAGTTTTGATTACTAAAGACTACTTTGTTTTTGTATGAATATATACTGGTCACACTGTATACTTACGATTTCATATTCCACTTTTATGTATATACTGCATGAATACATGCACTTACATGTACTTAGATATACATACATATAGTATATTTACTTATAATAAAGGTAAAATAAGAAAGCAATAATACTGTCAAATCACAACACATGCATATACATACTTATACATATGTATGTATGTATGCACAAATTTCACACCCACCATATCTGTTTCAAAGTGAACCTTTTCATCGGAAAAAAGAAATTACTCGTACTGCGGACCTATCGTAAACAAATATTTTTCTGGCGAGAATGCTTGTGTACCGCGTTAAATTCATTTACTAACTAGTTCGAAGTTCGCTGCTTTAGTCGTCTTAAGTAGGAGCAAGTAAATTTATGTTTTTGTAATACATACTCGTATATGTATGTATGCAGCATTATTTACCGTTCTGTGAGTTATTCGGCCATTTTCGCTTGCCCTTTGAATATAAGCTAACTTTCAAGGCTCTATCCTTTGCTTGCTTGCTGCTGTATACCCAAGTGGGAAATTGTTATAATTAGTTCTCTCGAGCAGAGAGCGACCCATACGGGCATGTGCTGCAAATCGTTTCGCATGAAATGGGCTACAGGCTACAGTTGACTGGTTTATTAAAGGCTTTATATCTCTAATAACATTTTGGAAAGCTTCTTTATTTATTTTGTAGTATGAAATAAAGCTAAAAATTGAAATTGTAAGTTAATGGCGTCGAAACAACTTTGTATACGCCTTTACACTTACTCAGGAAGGTCCAAAGGATTGGAGCGGTCTCTCAGCATAGGTCGCACGAGTTTTTCATTATTTTTCCATTCATTTTGACTCATTAGATAACTACAAATAGTAAAAACGCTAATTTCTTACAAAAATCTTTTATTCACTATTAACTAGCAAAGTCTGTTGCATTGGAAACAGCTTTTTCGAACTTAACTTCGAACATAACAAAAATCATATCATACTAATTCGTGCGATTTACAATTTCGGTTTGGGAATGAAATTGCGCGATTTCCAGCACATGCCTGATAACCTTCTGCGTTAAAAAAAAATATTTAATTTTCCAGAGAAAATAAATGCAAGGCAACAAAAAATGTTGCTCTTCGGCTGCGACTCGAAACCGCAATCAACGCCGTCGCTGTCAAGAATCAGACCATTTGGTCGAATAAAATAATAGAAAAAATTGTTCACTTTATGCCTTAAGTTTTAGTTTATGTAGCCCTTTAGGTGTTAAACGTCAAAAACTCGGAACACATCTCACATAAGAGTAAGTAAACAAACAAATGTCGAACTATACACCGAGTTTGTAAATCCTCCCAATGTGAATGGTTGATAGTTGTAAAGCAATTTGCATGCAACGTAACGATATAAAGAATAAAATAATCGGAGAAATTGTAAACAACAATTTAAGGTTAGGTTATGCTAGAAATTATAATTTTTAAAGTTTTGCAAGTTTTGACACCATGCATTTATCTTTTGCTTTCTTTTGACAGCTGTCAACTGTAGAACAGTATTGGGAGACGCGAATAAAAAAACTTGCTACCGAATGTGCTGCTTCACTTTCATATAATTTTAGCAAGTTTTAGAGTACCGTATCTATGGTCAGCAGGTTATCTGCAACTAACACCGCGCGCTACACATTTATACTTGGAAACATAAGTAAATATAAACATAAACAATTCTAGTATACCATGTGATAAAGGTAAGGTCTTTCTCATTTTATCTCTGGGATATTTATGGTATATACATTTACATAAACACTTGCATATCAATTGTGTGAAATATTTATGTACTTCCTGACCAGTGTTGTCGTTTGGAACTTTTTTTTTGATGAATTTGCTAAGTAAACAAGTGTCTTTAACATTTTTGTTGGTCGTAATTAACTTCATTTACCTTTAATTCGTTGTGATCTTTATTCAATTAAATCATACAAATTTCCATTACATACGCACACAGCGTTCATTTAACCATATAATATTTTTTAAAAATTGTGTATGTTTTCCCAAATTAATTTTTACCGATGAAAGAAATTTAATTTGCGTTTTATCAATTTTTGTTACTACAAATCTTCGGTTCAAATTAGTAAATTTTGCTTTTTTTTCAATGCGTTATATATGTACATAAATGTGTGTTTACTACTAGGCACTCACCTAAACACATAAAAGAAAAAAATAATATTTTTAGTTATAATTTGAATACACTGTGGCAATACTGCGTGGCCAGAGTTTGGGTTGTCGTGCGAAGTAATAGTAATTGTTGACCAACTTAAATTCACACTTAACTGTAGATGTATTTTGTAGCCCTTTAACTGAAAGTTCACCTCTGAAGATTAAAATTAAAAAAGCTCTGATGCATAGATATGCATGTATATAGGTATGTACATATGTATATAAATGTATATGTGTATATATATACAAATATACATACAATTGCTCATATAGATATATAAACCTTTGTGCAATAAAATTTAAAAAGTTTCGGTTACGCATTCGAGGATACAAAATGAAAATCTCAAATAGCCGTAAAAATATAATATATATAAAATGCTCATATTAAAAATATTCATATAAAATATTCGTATTAAAGTTAACCTCTTACAAACTAAATCAAAATAATTAACGTTGATAACGCTATTTTCCCACAGCACGGCTAGCGCGAATCGCTAGAGCTACGATGACGAATGAATCGCTGAGAGGTCTGTAACAGCATGTTAGGAAGGCCTATGCTTTGCAGTACATCCTTACATATCGACTCAATTAGGATATTGTGGAGCATTTTTTTTTGGCAATGAGCAGCAAAGGTGTACTGCATGACAGTGCCCCTCCAATGCAGTTTAATGCAGATTGCGCAAATATGTAGTTATTGAGTAGATTAGAGTAGATTAATTTCGGAAGATGGTATACATTGCGACTTAAAAAATCTATATTTGTTCTTAAGGCGAGGGTAACCTCCCCCGAAGATCTTCAAGAAGATTTGCCATACATATAAATTCCTATATTTATATGGACCAAAATTCCGTAGTGGCCGCTGTGGTCGAGTTGGTAGCGGTGCGTGCTATAACTTGATATGCCAGTAAGTTCGAGGTTCGAATCTCAGTCAGGGCAAGCAAAATCTTAATAATAGAAAATGTTTTTTCTAATAGCGGTCACCCCTCGGCAGGCAATGGCAAACCTCCGAGGGTATTTCTGCCATGAAAAAGCTTCTCATTAAATACATCTGCCGTTCGGAGTCGGCACAAAACTGTAGGTCCCTCCATTTGTGGTATAATATAAAGACGCACACCACAAATGGTAGGAGAAGCTCGGCCAAACACTGAGCTATATACAGAGTGTACGCGCCAAAATTATATTATATTTTAAAATTCCGTCCCATTCTCCGCACAGTCTGCAGATTGACTCCGCGACCACTCCAATGTTATGCAAGTGAAAATCAAACAGGCAGTGATCACACAAAAACCCAATGAGAATCCTCAGTTTCCTTCGAGGCATGTTTTTTAGTTCCTTAGAGCTCCTCCGCCTGGGAAAGGATTTCCATATTTTACTTCTTTTATCCTTTATACAGTTTGCTAGAAAACCTCCAACTCTGTTGCAAGGTAGTCAACAGAAGGGCTCAGAACCTATTAATGAAGAGGCAGCTGCTTTCTTAGAAAGACAGTCCGCCTATTCTATTCCCATGTGGCCCGGTACCAATAGTAGGGATAGTTTTTTATCCTGATAAGAGTTTTTAATTTCTCTACGCAGTCTAAAACTAGCCTAGATTTCACAGCAGGTGAGTCTAAGCTTTTAATCGCAGCTTGACTGACGGATAGTTTATTTCCGCTTGAAATACTATGTTGAGCATTGGACCGAACATTCAGGAAAGTGTGTGCTCAGCAGTAGAAGAGTGCGACCTCTTAATTGACTACATACGTCCCGTCCTCTGATTTAAGTGCCAGATTGTAATAAACACATACCTCGCAAGTGCTCTGTGAAGTCTTGATGTTTTCACAAAAATATCTAAAACTACTCCTTTGGAATTTTTTGATGTCTTTGTTCCTTTGTATATTCCTTCCATTCTCCATACGCAACATGGTTGGCGTGTTGGCTAGACTTTAGTTCCACAAGGCAGCTTCTTTCTTATTTCCGCCTTTTCTTATTGAACAAGAATAATTATAGGATTCTATGATGACGTTATTTAGCTCATTGACTTCATTTTCCAGCTCTACAAAATTTTTATATACTCCAATCATATATGAAGAGGATAGTTTTGCGTCGACTGTGAGTGTGCCTGGGATTTCTGTATTCAATTATATATGTACATAGGTGCATTGCCCTTGTTGAAATATATAAGTTAAGTGATAAAAGGAAATCCAGGACTGACTCACCTCGTTTGTTTGTGTAACTGCTGTCCCATATGACGTTGTGAGCATTGACATCACACAACCCACCAAGAGAGGTAGTTCTCTCGATGAGCAGTATTGTGCCAATTTGATGACCTTCACTGGGATGATGTTGTTATATCCTGATAAGATGACCGCAAGTCTTTGCAAGCGAACATCCTTCCACTGACAGCCGAGGCCGTCCTGACTTAGCTCATTTTTATTTCAGCGTTGATGGTAAGATGGTGTATACCCTATTTATTCCTAGGAATATATTTAACATTCCTGGACATTTTTGAAGAAGTTCGAGCGGGTTTCAAGCTTTTATGGCTTTGCCAGTTATCTAATACACCGCAAAGTCCTACGATTGAAAAACCGCTGTCACTGTACCTAAAGCAAAGTTTTCCGAAATTACAGATGCCACTCGGCTCTAGTTCCATTCAGTTTAGGAGCTGACCGTGGAGAAAGTTTTTACCGAGCTCTACAAAATAGTATCTGGATGGCCCCAACATCTTACTTTCTACCAAAAAGAAACCTCAGATATCCGATTGTAATTAATAATAATATAATAATTTGGCCCTTACACTATATAGTTTAGTGTTTGGCCGAGCTTCTCCCACCGTTTGTGGCAGAAATACCCTCGGAGGTTTGTCATTGCCTGTCGAGGGGTGACTACTTCTATGATAAATATTTTACTTGCCCTGGCTGAGATTCGAACCACGAACTCAAACTCAGCGCGTCACATCGAGTTATAGCACGTACTGCTATCTATTCGACCACAGCGGCCAGTTTGTCATTTGTGGCCAGAAACAAGCGATATTTTTCTGACTCGCTTCCAAATAACTCCCTGTGAGCGGGACTCTGGTCGTCATGCCATGCATCATGTCGACACATGTTCGTTAGCTTCACTAGCATCACTAAGTCCAAGGGTAGTATATCAAATAGAGCAATAAGAGACGTGTCTGAAGTTGTACTCATGGCGTCCGTAATGTTTATGCATACACTCCTTTAGGGTCTGCGCAGCCATAGTTCCACACACGGCCTGGCTCCGGATCGTGAAGTGAAATAGGCACATATGTTAGACTTTTCACTACATTCTCGGCTTAAATCAAGGCGCTTCAAAAAATCTCTAAACGTAGCGCCTCTTCCCTTAGAACTTGATATAGTAAATGAATTACACACTGGACTTTCCCAGCATCCTCCGGCTGATGGATTTGCAGGGCAGTTAAAAACCTATTATATACCACGCTTGGTACACTCTTGCTCAATTGGGGTGAAAACAAATAGACTTTCATCGAAATTTAGGACTTTCTGAGCACCAGCAAAATGTTTCCCTGTATCGCTGCGCATCCAGATCGGCGTTCCTCTTCTGTTAACAAAATTACGTAGAAAAATCAAAAATGAGTCTGTGGACAAAATTAAGTCTGCCCCCTCCAGATGTATGACTCTCACGGTAAGGCAAGTAAACAAAGCGATTCAACGCTTCTCACGTCGGCGACCAATGACTATCAGGAATAGACCGCAATAATCAACGACTGTGTAACTGAATGGGTGTATGGCAGCAAGCGGTCTGCTGACAACTGACCCATCCGTGGCGTATTAGGCTGTGTCAATTCGACCATTGACTTTAATTAACCCGTTAAAACATATACATCTCTCGTCTAGAAACGGAGTTAACGCATATATACTCGGATGACTGGACCTAGTGACTTGCTGCTTTGATCGAAACTGAAGAATTTCGGCAGCAAATTCTTCCTCATGCACACGGCGACAGATGACTCTTCTTGCTTCAGTGTCGAACCCATAACTCTAACGACCTTCAAATAAGAAGAAAACTAATTAAAATTACATTACATTAGTAGAATTATTTTTTTCTGTAGCGACGCATTCACATGACGTAAACTCAGCTGGTTCTTGTGGCCATTCCTCTTGTTCACGTTGCAAATATTCTGGACCCTTTAACCATCTGCACTTTGCTAGAACAGCCATATTGAATGATGTTGACAACCACCTCCACCTCCGGCCCTGGTTTGACGGTATCAACACAACGTTCTTTACATCAAAACATTATTGTTTAAATATGACACAAAACATTGTATGAAAAATTGTATTACCATTTCTATAATCGATACCAGGTATATACATATATATAAATAAATACAAAGATATTGTTTTGCTTCGAGTTCTGTCTTCGTAAATACCACCGATATATTCGTTTAACATAGCCCAATTACGTATGTATGTATGTAAGTATATACGAGTATGTTTGAGCGCTGCGTGATTAGCACGCAATCTACAAAATACATATGTATGTATGTATGTACTCCTGTGCTTTTGGGGGGTAAAAACTACAAAGTCACTCAGCCGCCATGCTGCTCAAAAGCTTTTAGCGAAATTCAAATGCTTCGATTTATACATGTTTTAGGTGAGTAAATGGAATTTTCTATTTACATAAATAACTAACTATCTAATCAGGTCAAGGCCTTGCTGCGGCATTTGAAAGCGAAAGTGACTGGTCGTTTATTATTGATAAAGTATTTGCGAAAATTTTCATTTGAATGCAATTGAAACAAGAAGCGATACTCAAACATGAGTAGGTGATAGCTGATTTACACTTTAATTAGTTTGTTACCGACTTCGAATATTTTTTCGTTTCCGATAATTCTTGCAAACGAAAAGGCACATACCTGCATAAAGAATTTCACAGAAATACACACAAAGATACCATCGCACAAATGTACAATGATTTTCCTAACTCTGATTTGGAAGTTCATCAAAATATATACATATATGTACATATTTTATGAAATTTTTGAAGGGAAATTTCTTATCCTGTGTAAAATTAGATTTGAATCTCATCGGACGAATGGTTTTCTTAATATCTCATTTTAGCTCCATCTATCTAATAAATTATTGTAAAGATACATACGATTTATACATACATATTTATTTTCAGGTAATTTTCATATATTTTGAATTTTATCATATTCGGTCCATAAAAGCGATTTTTTATAATTAATACTCCAGCGCCGCCTCACGGATTTTTGCCTAAGGAAATAAGAAGGCTCTCCGTAATACATAACGAAAAAACGGGGTTTCGAATTATATATTAGTATGGATATAAAACTATATTTTTTATACATCAAATCATATACATATACGTATATAATTATATGAACATTTATCAGCAAGCCGATAATTCCCGCCTGATATCGGGGAAGTATCTTCTTTCAAGCGGCTATGACAACAAGAAAATCGGAAATCTATAGAAAAGCGCCACATAGACTACTGGCTGATGAACGAGATGGCTATTTAAAAGACAATTCGGACGACCCAGACTGTGTTTAAACCACATCTATTAGTAAATTATTAACTTTGTGTAACTTTAAAAACTTGTGCCAGCAAGCTGGTAACTCTGCACCGAAATAAGAAAAGAAGAAGTTGAGAGTCGTTGAAAGAGAGTTGTAGTTGAACCGTCGGAAGGTGTAGTGCTCATCGTGAAATTCTTAGTTAGTAAAATATTAAATTTTGTCAAGTTTATTAAATATGTAATAAATACTTATTATTAAATATTTATTTAGTATTTTAGAACAATACTTATTATGCATCACCAGCCGGGAGTGGTTTGATTCCTTAGCTAAATCTATATCTGAAAAATATTATTATTTTATATGTATTACTAAGTATATATTCTCGCTGCGTCTTTTTGCGGTTATGACGACCTACCGCTCTGAAGCCTTGGAAAGCAGCTCTATTTCTGTTTAAGCAGTAGGAAAGTCCGAGATTCCGATTTGCCCATTCGTTGGGCCAGGCGAGCGATCTAAGAGCATCACTTAGGATACTATTTTTGTTTACCCGGCTGAAGAAAGATAGTATCATGGATAAAATCTTATAAAATTCGGTACGGTCGCAATGGCGGAGATTCCGATTTACCAATTACTACATTTCATATAGTTCCGTTATGCTAGCGTTACTGCATCTTCGTTTTTCTTCTCTTCTTAGAAACGTCATCGTTGATGAAATAATGCCGTTTGGTAGGTTCCATTTATCTTTGCCTTTTAACATGTAATTCACGATTTCTTTCGGAGCAAACTTTTCGCGAATTGCTGTTTGCAGTATGGTGCTTTGGTCGATAAAGCGTGTGCACATCAAGAATACATGTTCCATATTGTCGACTACTCCGATACCACAGAAATCGCAGTAAGGGTCGAAATCGTCTTTAAATCTGTGGAGATACGACTTAAAGCATCTATGACCGCTTTGAAATTGGGTCGTGTAAAAATCAACTTTGTCGTGGGTTCTTTGAATCCAGCGCTCTTTATCCGGAATACATCCTAGCTGGCAGCTTCAATAGTTACCTCCGTCCTTTTGAAGATATGAGCATACTCCTTAGCTAGGATGTCAAGTGGAAACATTCCAGCAATTACCAGGGCTGCTTCATCGGACAGAGTTTTTAATATGCTGCTTACCTTGAGTGCACACAGATGATAATTTGACTTTATGCCCCGAAAATACAATGAGTGACATGCCGTACCGAGCCACACCGGACTCCATACATGATTAGACTTCTAACTACGCTTTTTGCTTCGTTGCTTTGGTCCTCTCGCGTTGAGCATTATTCAGGATAAAGAAGTCATTGTAGTTGCCGCCTTTCCACTAGCGTATTCAAAATGCATTTTGAACATCAACCTTCTATCGATTCTGATACCTAGACACTTTATCGCAGGTTTCGTGGACACAGGGTAGTTATTAACACTGAACGTTATATCCTCCAGATTTTTTCTGCTTAAGATTAGAACTGACTGTGCATTCTGTTCCGCTGGTGTGAGCCCGTGTTTGTCGAGCCATTCCTTGATTTTCTCTACTGCAGCAGTAGCTTTCGGATAAATGTTGAAGTTGTTTGGTAGTTATTACCACCGCAATATTATCTGCGAAGCCAATCACATTCACACCCTGTGGTAGCTTCAAACGTAGAATAATATTCCACAGTAATAGGCCAAGGAACATTGTGGTACGTCGCCGGTAATTTCAAACCCTCTTCCTTCCTTGGTCAGTGGCATACAATTGTATTGCGATCTTGAAAGTAACTCCTCGTTAGACGTCGCAAGTAGTATGATACTCCTATGCGTTTCAAGGTATCAAAAATTTTTGCCCAGTTAGCCGAGTTTAAAGCGTTTTTAACGTCGAGTGTTAATACCAAACAGTACTATTTTCTTCTTCCCTTCCAGAAGCTGTATTAATCATTCAAGATACCACCTGTTTGAGATAATGCGCTTGAACAGTTTACCCGTAGGGTGTTGCAGACAAATGTACAGTCTCACGATGGATCTTCGGAGGTGTAATGGTATTAATTAAAATTGGTAATTGCATTTTATGACTATCAGGCTGAGGTATAGGTAGGTCCTTGCACGACTTGTGTGCCAATGCTAGCATGCCGGGTATAGGGTGGATTATTGTCTACCTTTACGCTGCATCTATTACAAATGTAATGCGTGCAAGGTAAACGAATAACAATTTATGTAAATTTCTCATCGACTTCTTCCATTCATCTCCCTAATCCAATTCTCAAATTTGTTACCCCGCAGATGTTTTGGGTCAACGCAACTCTACGAGTATACCCGCGCTTCCGTGAGCTATTTGTGTTGCTAGGGTTAATAGCTCCCAGCTCTCTACTACTCACACTACCACTACTCCAGGTCTAAATAAAGACGAATCAACCGCTCATGGTGCAATGTTCTCATGAGCGTAACACTCTCGGCTGGTATCCCAGTCAACATTATATTTTGGTTTGACCGATGATTGATTTTTCCTATACACATGCCAACTATGGCCAAAGAACTAATAATATTTAAAAGTATAATAGTGTAACGAAATTGCTTTTGGGGTTGTAAAATGCTTAGGTATCATACTTGTTAGGATAGAGTCGATGTAAACTTGAATAAGACTGAATAGCTTTGAAATTGTAAGCATAGAAATTTTTGACGAGTTAAATGTTTTTTTTTTGGTATGAATTTGAAATAAAGAGGACCCAATCCAGAGATCGAAGCAGAAAAAGATATTAATATGGTTAAGCTGGAGCAGTTGAAGGTAGATCAATTAAAAAAGGAGCTAGCCTTGATGGAACTTTCGATTATGGGCTCGAAAGCGGAGCTACAACATCTTCTATGCGAAGCATGTGAGACACGCGGCATCGACCTAACAACCGACGAGTTTGTGCAGCAGGAATCTGAAGCAACTGGAAATATTGAAAAAGTTATACCAGCTACTTCAAACACATGGGATGACGACATAAGCCAGTTATTGGTGGCTATGCAGAGTATGATGAACCAAAAGTTGGTTAGTGAACTCCTACACAATCTACAGCTAGGTGGAAGTATACCTCAAAGTCGAGAGACATCAGCAGGTGTTAAATTGAAGCCCCCAACTTTTGATGGTACTACGGCGCTAAACATTTTTAGACTTCAATTTGAGAGAGGAATCAGCAGCATTAATAGTCGCATTGAAAGGTGCAGCGGCAGAAGTCTTGCATTCAGTGCCAGATTGTTTGAGAAGGGATTACGAAACGATTATGGGTGCAGTAACAAGGAAGTATGGCAGTAAACATAGAAAACAGCTCTATTTCATGAAGCTGCAAAATCGTCGAAAGAGATGTGGTGAATCATTGCAGGAGTATGCAGCAGATATTGAAAGGCTGGTAAATTTGGCACATTTCGATGTAGGAGCAGATTTAATGGAGCAAATGAAAATACGAGCGCTTTTGCAAGGGTTTTGTGATATAGAAGTGCGACGCAGTGTGCTATTGATAAGCAAATCCACATTTACTGAAACAGTTGCACATGCGTTGACATATAAAGCAGCCTGGGCAGGAGTGACTCTTTATACTTCCCCAAAAGTGCGCAGAGTAGAATTCGGTTGCGAGGACAAGTAATTTGTTACAAAATACTCAACACGTACACCGCGTGCAGAAAGTTTTAAATGTGTTCAAATCGTCCAGATGGTATGTATGTATATTAATTTTTTGGTGTTTTAGTATGTTTAGAAATTTTTGATTTCTGGCAGTTAATACATGCGGAAGTCCAATTATTAATTTCTTTACGCATGTTAGACCAAAAAAATTTCAATTGAATTAAACGTCTAGTAGTACGAACACTAGGATGTGATAAAGATTGGATTTTATCAAAAATTATATTCTTCATAGAATTAGGAACGAAAGGTCTAAAAGGTTGTTGAGAAATATCACAGCAAATATTGAGATTCAGAACTGGAATATTAATTTCTTTTAAATTATTGTTAGAATTTTTGTTAGAAATTAAGTCATGAAGAGTTTGATATTTTTGTTGTTCTTTATACAAAGTGTGAAAATTAATATCTTGAGCTAAAATTGTGTTAATATCTGGAATACGTAAAAGTGTGTCAGCAACAATGTTTTCTTTTTGAGAAATGTATTGAATATCATTTGTATATTGTGAAAATTCTACTTTCAAGAAAATGTTTAAAATGTTTAATTGAATTGTATATGGCTAAAAGTTCTCTATCAAATGTTGAGTAATTCTAAAGTGTTGTTACTAAATTGTTGTAAAACTGCACCAATTGCTACATTTGATGCATCTACAGCAAGTGATAATTTACCATTTTTATCAAAATGAGTAAGTAAAGTTTGTTGAGCAAAGAGTTGTTTAACGTTTTCAAAATCAGTGGTTGTCTTTTCTGTCCAAATAAGCTGTTTGAGTTTTTGTTTAGTTGCAAATGTTAACATTTCATGCAGAGGACTAAGTTCTGCTGCTAACATTTTCACATATCTATGGTAATAATTTACCATACCTAAGAACTTTTGTAATTTATTTATTGAAAGTGGTTTTTCAAAATTTGTAATGCTTTCAATTCGATCGGAAGATGGTCTAATGCCTTCATTAGAAATTTCATAAATGAGAAAATTTCTCAAGTCTTTTAAATATTAGTTTTAAATGTTCTAAATGTTGTTCTTCATTATTACTAGCAACAAGAATATCATCAATATAAACAAATGCAAATTCTAAACCGGAAAATACTTCGTTAATAAAGTGTTGAAATGTTTGGGCACTGTTTCGTAAACCAAAAGGCATCCGTACGAATTCAAACATTCCAAAAGGTGTGGTTATTGCTGTTTTATGAATATCTTCTTCAGCCATTGGAATTTGGTAATATGCACGAACAAGATCAATTTTCGAAAATATTTGTTTATTATGTAAATTTATAGCTAAATCATGAATATGTGGTAATGGATAACGATCAGGTATCGTTATAATATTGAGTCTTCTGTAATCGCCACAAGGAATCCAATCATTTGGTTCTTTTTTTGGAACTAAATGTAAAGGAGATGCAATGTGAGAGTTTGAAGGTCTGCATATAAATTCAAATTCAATTTTTGCTATTTTAAATTTAATTTGATCTAGACGACGAGGTTTCGAAAAAGGTAGAACTCCTTTGGTTTCAATCCTGTGAACCGTATGGTGTTGCACTGGTTTAGTGTAATCTGGTTCACAGGTTATTAAAGGAAAATTATTTAAAAGGGTTGTAAACTTATTTTCAGAAATTGGTATTTTAAGTGAAAATATATCGCAAAATCCAGAAGATCCAGAAACTTTTAATTTTGTTGTTAAATCAGTTATTTCTTTCTTTCTGATATCAACTAATATCCCGAATTTTTCTAAAAAGTTAGCACCCATAATTGGAGTTGAAATATCTGTTAAAATGAAAGGGAATTCGAAATCACGTCTAAGACCTAAGTCAATTTTTAAAAGTTTGGTACCAAATGTTTTAATAGAGGAATTGTTAGCTGCAGTCAAGTTAAGATCGGAATTTCTTTTAAATGATTTGAATTTGGAACAAGGAATTACAGAAACTATAGCGTCAGTATCTATTAAAAAATTTAGTTTATTTAATTTATTATACATAAATATGATTTAATGTTATTTCCATTATTAGCCACAGTTATAATGGAACGTTTCAGTTTAAACAGATTTGATTTGGTTGTTTTTCATTTGTATTAAAACTACAGGATTTAATACATTTTAAAGCGTTATTTTGAAATTTTCTATGATACCAACAAATGGTTTGAATAATATTATCCTTTGATCTAGAAAATCTTCTTGAATTAGAATTACTTCTATTTCTATTTCTAGATCTTGATCTAATTTGTAATTCATAAATATCAGAAGTAATTTTGTTTAAATTTTGATAAATTGCAGTAGTTAATTCCGTTAAATTTTTAATACATTGTTCGATAATGTTATTTTCAACACTTGCTATTGACAAAGATTTAGAAGATTGATTTAATAATAATTTATTTTGATTATTATTTGATGTTAAATAAATTTGTATCTGTTGTGGTAATTTTCGGATCCACAATTTGCAAAGTATCAGAACTTATTAGAGACTTCATATGTATGTATATCATAAAAGTTCTGATGAAGACCGATCGCCTAGTTCTGTATTTGAAAGTAACTTATCTAATCTTTTTTCTTCATTAAGAGAAAATCTTTCGCACAACGCTTTCTTAATTGTAGCGTACTTATTCATAAAAGGTGGTGGATTGATATCATCCAAAATTTTGGAAATTGTTTCACGTTGTAAAACAATAAGTATGTTTTGAAATTTAATATTATCGTCTTGAATATTATCGATTTCAAATTGTCCTTCAACAAGAAGAGACCAAGCTTCAGGAGATTCTTCCCAAAGTGGAGGTAATTTAATTGATTTTGAAAAATTTTAAAAAGTTATTAGTGTTTTGAGTTAAATTATCATTGTGTATATTTTGTGTAATGTTTAAGTCCGAAGTGTAAGTTGGGTTGTTATTTTGGCTTTCCATTGTTGTGAAGTTGCGTGTACGTATGGTGAATATATAGTGGCATATAAAAAAAAAAAATAATTGGAGAGAAATTTTACAAAAGTAAATTAAATATAAGTAATAATTATAATTTCAATAATATTAATATAAAGAATTAATATTTAATATTTGTAATAATTTTATTTTAATAAAAGATTTAAGATACAAACTTGTTTGTCACACAAAATGTTCAGCAAGAAACTGTTGTGGTATTTGCAATTATAAAAGAGATTATAGATGATATGGAGTGTTATTGCGTTGACACTGTGATGGTTGTAGCGACTTTAAATGCGGATATTTGAAGTGATGTTGTGCGGATTGTTGGTGCTGAAATTGATGTTGATTGTTGGGATTGTTTTATTCTTGTTCGCGACGATGACAAAAATTATAAAATCTTCAATTTGACCAACCGCTGATGTCGAAATGAAAACTGGCAACAAAGTGCTTAAACCTCTTTCCCTTCCCACACTTGCATTGTCCACACAAAAATTATGAAGTCTGAAATTCTCTTCGCTAGCTGAAGATCGACAACAAAGCGCATAAACCCCTTTCTCTTGAAGTTGTCTTGTCTATCGTCGCAAGCAAAAAGTAAATTTGCGCGAGTTGAACAAAAGTGCGCAGCTCGAATCAAGCAAATAGTTTCACTTGCTTCTACCCGCCCTTGCTCCATAATCATTCTTCTTCTTCTTTTGCATGAAGACAAAAATTGGAAAAGACAAAAAAAAAATTAACCACCAAATTTGCTAATTCGGTGGCTGCTGGCATCGAACTTGCGGCAAAACGAAAACGTTCGACTATTGCTTCAACTCTATTCATCACACTACAGAGCTTCTTGCTGTCGTTCAATCTTAATTACTGTTTTAAGCAGTTTGCTGAGAAAATTTAGATTTTGCCAATTCGTATACAGTATTTCTTGTTTAAATGCGTTCAACACTTCTTCGCATCAATTTTATTCCTGATGAGAGTTTATTTTTAATTAATAGTTCAATTTGCATTGTTATTAAGTCCGCCCTTTATGTAATTGGCGCTTAGCAGCAGAGGGTTATATTTTTATACCAAAGTATAAATTTTTAAGTAAATTTCTTCGATTACACTGTGGAACATTTTTGGGATTATTGTCTGGGGAGTGAGAAATTCCAAGTCAGGGTGATGGTACTAGGTCAGTATAGTAAAACCCTCAAAGGGTTTGGCGTTCGTATGTGTCAGTTTTTTTATATGACCTGTTACCGAGGAGGAAATCCGTCTCCAAACGCCTTAGATTAAGTCTGATTTTGATTACGCGCAATAAGTAAAACAGATTTTTTTTTGTGTGATTATCCAAATATTTATTTGATCACGTCGCTTATAGCCGTACGTAATAAAATTCATTTAAGTTTTAATCCAGGCGTAAACTATTTAGATTATTTCAGTTAAGGTTAAGCCAATATCGAAACTACGAGACTTGTCGCTTAAATTTCTATTAGAACAATGAGTCAAAAAAAAAACATCACATGGTTTTATGACTCTAATGACCTTGTTCCTTTAACATATCTATCGCTTTCTAATAATTGTAATAGAGCATACAATAAAATATTCGGCTTAATAATTACAAGTTTGTTTATTATAACGAGTCATAAGCATTTCAGCGAGTCAGGTTGCAGTGGCGGTTACACCCTCCCACAGTACGACGAGGTGTTAACCGAAGGCTTACTCCTTTACTGCAGCCACGTCTAATACTGCGAGCTTGATCGCTGGCCTCTCCAGCAACCCATGCGAAGTCAAAACCGTTGCGCTTCTAATTTGTCCATCCGTGGCCAACTTAACCTCAACCACCTTACCCCTAAGCCAAACATTTCGAGGAAGTGTAGAGTCTACTACAATCACCAGATCGCCTTTACGAACAGGCTTAGCTTCTTTATGCCATTTTGTTCTACAAGTTAAATTTGGCAAATATTCAGCGACCCACTTACGCCAAAATCTTTCTGCAAACTGTTGAGAACGAAGCCAGCTAGACTGCAGCACAACCGCGTCGTCATCGTAGATAGCAAGCCTCTTCATACCGTTTGAGCTTCCTAAGAGCAAATGATTTGGTCTAAGCACATCGGAGTTTTCGTAGTCGAGCGGTACATAGGTCAGCGGACGCGAATTAACGATGTTTTCCACCTCAGCCATCATGCTGCGTAAAAGCTCTTCGGTGGGATTACGCGTTGGTAATATAGAATACAGTATCGTCTTAATTGAGCGAATTAAACGCTCCCAAGCCCCGCCCATATGAGGGGCTTTTGGAGTAATAAAGTTCCATTTAGTCAAAGAAGTCGTAAACTCTTTAATTATCGCATCTTTGTCGACATTATTATAGGCTCCACGAAGTTCTCGCTCCGACCCAACAAAATTTGTCGCATTATCGCTAAAGAATTCACGAGGCGTGCCGCGTCTGGCCTTAAAATTACGAGTAGCCATAATGCACGACGCTGTATTTAGTGAGGTAACTATTTCAATATGGACAGCTCGAATAGTTAAGCACGTAAAAAGAGCACCGTATCTCTTCTCATTGTGACGATTGACTACTACAGATATAGGTCCAAAATAATCAACGCCAGTGAAGGTGAATGGTAGAACCGATACTGCGGTTCTAGCTTCTGGCAGCTTAGCCATGAGCGGATATGTCGGAGACGCTTTCCGAACTTTACAAAGCTGGCAGTTGTTAGCCACCGATTTGAACGTGGCTCGTAAACGCGAAATAAAAAATGTTTGTCGTATCTCATTAATGGCTGTTTCATGATTCATCTGGCGAAGATGTTCATGGTAGTATTTTATAATTAATTTGCAAATAGCTGATTTTCTCGGCATAATAATTGGTGCATGCTCAGTGCCCAGGCGACTGTCGATTCTCAGTAAATTATTCGTATCCAAGAACGGCGTTAGTTTGTACAAGTCATCAGATTTTGCTAGTTTCTTCCCATGACTTAAAATTGTTATACTCTCTGCATAATATTCTCGTTGTGCCTCACGATACAGAATATTTTCAGCTGCTCTTAACTCATCACTCGACAGCTCCATGGTTGAATGTGCCCTTAGGTTGTTCTTGCAGCTATGCATAAAACCAGAGAACGTACAATAATGAGAAGGTGCATTTCGTATACGATAAAAATAAATTTGTGAAACGCGCGCGCTAAGGAATCCAGAATGTTATTGTACAGAGACTTAGCAGAAGAATTTCGTTAAATTTCTGTAAACTGGCATTTTTCTGCTCAAATTTACATATGTTGCACAAATATGTTTACAAAAATTTGTGGTTTTGCCGACGGCATTACGCCTGCGTGTTATGAATAAATATTGACAATTTCTAATTAAAGGCAATTGATATTATTTTATATAGATTTTTAAGAGTAATGAACCTCATTGGTACTTTTAAGGTATTGAAAAAAAATTACTAAGAGATTGAATTTATTTAATTTGTATTTTGCTAGTCACAATGCAAATTCGTAAATTCGTGCTCATGCTCGTTTCCCTATTTTACTTTTAAATATGAATTATGTAATAATTTAGTCTAAAATTATTGTTCTTGCACACACTTGTTACACGATTACAATTTTAAGATGTTTTGTGAGAATTAGTATTCGGTTTGTCAAAATGCAAATTAGCGAAAACTTTCCATAGAATGCCCTTTTATTTATTTTCAAATAAATTACTGAAGTTTTTGAGACAGTTTTTAAGCTTAACTTTTTAAAATATTGAAATAACATTTTAATTTCATATTTTAATTGATTTCTAGCGTTTGTTCTCCACAAAAAATAATATTTATGTATGTACTTTGTTCTCTGCAATACATATCTGTGTTTACAGTATTGCCCTCTTACAAGCGTCATAAATATATTTTTGCCCGCACTCATAATCGAAGAAATTTACTTAAAAATTTATATTTAATATAAAATTATAATCCTCTGCTGCTAAGCGCCAATTACATAAAGGGCGGACTTAATAACAATGCAAATTGAACTATTAATTAAAAATAAACTCTCATCAGGAATAAAATTGATGCGAAGAAGTGTTGAACGCATATAAACAAAAAATACTGTATACAAATTGGCAAAATCCAAATTTTCTTAGCAAACTGCTTAAAACCGCAATTAAGATCAAGAGACAGCAAGAAGCTCTGTGGTGTGATGAATAGAGTTGAAGCAATAATCGATCGTTTTTGTTTTGGCACGAGTTCGATGCCAGCAGCCACCGAATTTGCAAATTTGGTGGTTGATTTATATTTGTCTTTTTCAATTTTTGTCATCATGCAAAATAAGAAGAAGAATGATTATGGAGCAAGGGCGGGTAGAAGCGCAAGTGAAACTATTTGCTTGATTCGAGCTGCGCACTTTTGTTCAACTCGCGCAAATTTACTTTTTGCTTGCGATGATAGACAAGACAACTTGAAGGGAAGGGTTTTATGCACTTTGTTGTCGATCTTCAACTAGCGAAGAGAATTTCAGACTTCATAATTTTTGTGTGGACAATGCAAGTGTGGGAAGGGAAAGAGGTTTCAGCACTTTAGTGCCAATTTTCATTTCGACATCAGCGGACGGTCAAATTGAAGATTTTATAATTTTTGTCATCGTCGCGAACAAGAATGGTTTGTGGACGGCACATGCGCGTAGCACATACATATGTATGTAAATAAATGTATGATGTATATAGAACTTGTATATACATAGATTTATATGTAATAAATGTTGTTTAGATATGTATACATATGTATACATACATACATATATCTAAATTTACATTATTTTGAATATAAATGCATAAACATATGTATGTATGTATATACGAGTATTTTCTCAATCAAAATATGAATTAACGAGCATTTATTCAATCAAAATTATTGCAACAAAATAAATTAATTTTCTGAATGTTATATTCACTGGCATAAAATGAAGATGCATAAACAAAATCTAAATAATTTCGCATTTCGTCTTTTATCGATGCAAATAACGGAAAATATGAAAGAGCAGGCGTCCTGTTAAAAGAATTATGCTACTCAAGTATTTAATTGTCCACCCGATTTTTAATTTATTCTGTGGCATTACCGTGTGAAATGACGGCAATACATTTATTGCTTACTCTATTTTTTCCGAGTTCAACTCCCAGCCGCTTATGTACATTTAACAACTTTTTAAAATTTTTCCTTTTTTTTTTGTTTTAAATATACATAAATTATTTTAATTATACAATATACATATGTATATTACGTATTCGCTACAATTTTTTACAGTAGAAGGAAGAAATTACATTCTTCATTATCTTTTGCAAAATTCCTACAGAAAAGTTTCTGGTCTTCCCAAAATAAAGGAGATTTTTATTTTTTTACGATTTAAATATGTAGGTTTTTGCATTATTAAAATAAGGGAAAGTGAGAAAATCATTGGTCAAAAAGCTAGAAAAGTATAAGTTTTCTTAAAAGTAAACTCGCAACAAATGTCTCTACCAACATTTAGTTGACGCGTATTTTTCTGTTTCTTAACATACATTTTTACATTTTTCCGCCTTTAAAATTTCTCTGGTAATCAAAATGTTAAATTCCTCTGCCTAATTCTTTCAAATCTGTTAGCATTCTTCAGCGAATAGTTTCCAAATACGAAATGCACCTTCTCATTATTAAACGTTCTCTGATAAAACGTAACACATAAGCGGCACATCTCAAAAGTCGCGTCCATTTTGAGAAGCGCGACACATCGAAAATCGGCTCATTTTTTGAAATAACTAACACGTGTTGCTTAAGCTCGTCGGTCGTTGTTTCTACGCATTTAATTTCTTTTGGCCATTCACAATCTGGAAGATAAAGAAAGGAAGGGCCACAGAACCACCGGCTTTGTTGGGAAAAGTCAGGTTTCTTTGCCCATTTTGTCGCATCATCTGCAACATTGCTTTCATCCAATAGAATAACGTTTAGAGTTAATGGTTTCTTTTGAAATTTGATCGAACGTAGGGTTGCCGTTGATTTTGTTATTGTGTAGTAGCTTCAGAGAACGTACAATAATGAGAAGGTGCATTTCGTATTTGGAAACTATTCGCTGAAGAATGCTAACAGATTTGAAAGAATTAGGCAGAGGAATTTAACATTTTGATTACCAGAGACATTTTAAAGGCGGAAAAATGTAAAAATGTATGTTAAGAAACAGAAAAATACGCGTCAACTAAATGTTGATAGAGACATTTGTTGCGAGTTTACTTTTAAGAAAACTTATACTTTTCTAGCTTTTTGACCAATGATTTATCCACTTTCCCTTGTTTTAATAATGTAAAAACCTACATATTTAAATCGTAAAAAATTCACAAAGCTCTTTTATTTTGGGAAAACCGAAACCTTTTCTGTAGGAATTTTGCAAATGATAATGAAGAATTTTGTGCTTCCTTCAACTTTAAAAGAATTGTAGCGAATACTTAATATATGTATGTATATTATATAATTAAAATAATTTATGTATATTTAAAACAAAAAAAAAAGGAAAAATTTTAAAAAGTTGTTAAATGTACATAAGCGGCTGGGAGTTGAACTCGGAAAAAATAGAGTAAGCAATAAATTTGTTGCCGTCATTTCACACGGTTATGCCACAGAATAAATTGAAATTTGAGTGGACAATTAAGTACTTGAGTAGCAAAATTCTTTTAACAGGACGCCTGCTCTTTCATATTTTCCGTTATTTGCATCGATAAAAGACGAAATGCGAAATTATTTAGATTTTGTTTATGCATCTTCATTTTATGCCAGTGAATATAACATTCAGAAAATTAATTTATTTTGTTGCAATAATTTTGATTGAATAAATGCTCGTTAATTCATATTTTGATTGAGAAAATACTCGTATATATGTTTATGCATTTATATGTATATAAAATAATGTAAATTTAGATATATGTATATGTATACATATCTAAACAACATTTATTACATATAAATCTATGTATATACAAGTTCTATATACATCATACATTTATTTACATATGTACATATGTACATACAATTCAAAAATATGCATAATAATAATATATGTACATATGTACATATGTCATCATTTGCACATGCGCTTCTAACTCATTCATTCTCATAAATTGGCTTCATTCATAATTTGTGCGCATCTTGCACACTTTCCCCGCTACGCGCATGTGCCGTCCACAAACCATTCTTGTTCGCGACGATGACAAAAATTATAAAATCTCCAATTTGACCATCCGCTGATGTCGAAATGAAAATTGGCACCAAAGTTCTGAAACCTCTTTCCCTTCCCACACTTGCATTGTCCACACAAAAATTATGAAGTCTGAAATTCTCTTCGCTAGTTGAAGATCGACAACAAAGTGCATAAAACCCTTTCCCTTCAAGTTGTCTTGTCTATCGTCGCGAGCAATAAGTAAATTTGCGCGAGTTGAACATAAGTGCGCAGCTCGAATCAAGCAAATAGCAAATAGTTTCACTTGCGCTTCTACCCGCCCTTGCTCCATAATCATTCTTCTTCTTCTTTTGCATGATGACAAAAATTGAAAAAGACAAATAGAAATCAACCACCAAATTTGCAAATTCGGTGGCTGCTGGCATCGAACTCGTGCCAAAACAAAAACGTTGGATTATTGCTTGAACTCTATTCATCACTCCACAGAGCTTCTTGCTGTCGTTCAATCTTAATTACTGTTTTAAGCAGTTTGCTGAGAAAATTTAGATTTTGCCAATTCGTATACAGTATTTCTTGTTTAAATGCGTTCAACACTTCTTCGCATCAATTTTATTCCTAATGAGAGTTTATTTTTAATTAATAGTTAAATTTGCATTGTTATTAAGTCCGCCCTTTATGTAATTGGCGCTTAGCAGCAGAGGATTATATTTTTATACCAAAGTATTAATTTATAAGAAATTTACTTATAATGAGTGCGTGGAGATATATTTTGATGACGCTTGTAAGAGGGATATACTGTAAACACAGATTTGTATGGCAGAAAACAAAGTACATACAAAAATATTATTTTTTGCGGAGACAAAAGCGAGAAATCAATTAAAATATGAAATTAAAATGTTATTTAAAAATTTTAAAAAGTTGAACTTAAATACTGTCTCAAAAACTTCAGTAATTTATTTAAATATCAATAAAAAAAGTTATATGGAAACTTTTCGCGAATTTGCATTTTGACTAAACCAATACAAATTCAATTAATTCAATCTCTTGGTAATTTTGTTTTAGTACCTTAAAAGTACCAATGAGGTTCATAACTCTTAAAAATCTATATAAAATAATATCAATTACCTTTAATTAGAAATTGTCAATATTTATTTATAACACGCATGCGTAATGCCGTCGGCAAAACCACAAATTTTGTAAACATATTGTGCAACATATGTAAATTTGAGCAGAAAAATGCCAGTTTACAGAAATTTAACGAAATTCTTCTGCTAAGTCTCTGTGCAATAACATTCTGGATTCCCTAGCGCGCGCGTTTCACAAATTTATTTTTATCGTATACGAAATGCACCTTCTCATTATTGTACGTTCTCTGATTGTACGTTCTCTGTCTGTACGTTCTCTGTATTTACGTTCTCTGTATTTACGTTCTCTGGTTTAAACGATTGCGCCTAAAAGTAAGCAATTTCGTTTTATAAGATGGGCGGCACCGTCGCTATTCCTATTTGACATTACTTCTTAAAACACCTTTCTCCATGCGACTAGGCAGCACTTTTCTTTTGTGGATAAATGCATAAAATGGCAACATGCTCTGCCAAATTCAATAGTCTTTTTTGACATTTGCGAAGAAAAGGTTAAAAGCTATAAAGTCTGTGCATTTTTCACAAAACCAGTTTAAAACAAAGCTCAACGAAACAACCAATTTTATTTTCAGTTTTTTTCAAGTGATTATAAGTTGCAACCATTACGTGTAAAAATGCCATCTAACATGAATAATAAACTGTAAGTAAAAATAAAGTGGCTGTGATTAAAAGAGTCCAAAAAGAAAAATCAATTATGTAGTGAAATAATGCTACATATATACATATGTAGATAATTAAGTGTGTGGTGATTGTTTCTTGATTTCGATCTAATTAAATGATGGCAATAATTGTAGTGGTTGTGTTGTGACATGGCTGCAACAATTAAGTGATTAATTGTGGTATTTAATGTTTGTTGCACTCCATCGGTGCTTAAGTAGTGCGTTCTATAATTCTTGATAGAGATGGTAATCAGGAATACCGTTGTGAATTTATAAATTATCCAAAAAAATTCAATCTTTTTCCTGCCTCATTGGCCCTTGACACGTGTTTTTTGCCTTTCATGTAATGATTACTATATTCATTAATGTAATTATTGTAATCATAAACATATGGAGGTCGTGCGTAAGTAAAGTAAATGAAATAATATGCACATTTCAAATACATACTTTCATTACCCTGACGTTTTTTAAATTCTGTTTCTTTACTTTATATACATTTAAGTGCTTTTGCCTCATCGGGACCATTACGTGTCGTGTTTTCTTTGTTGTTGATTCTTGTTTTTCGTATGTATTTATTTGTACTCGTTTCCCCAAGCTTCGTGGGGCCACCATTTCATTGTACGAGCATTTGGAGTAGCACAACTACATACACAATTTGCATACACATACATATACATATATATGTATATAGAAATATACATATGTACATATGTACCCAAACGCAAGGAAAATTGTTTATCCAAACTTTAAAATGTGTGTTTAATTTTCCATATACATATGTACATACATACATACATACATATATTTAAATATTTCAAATTGATTCAGTTCTGAACTGACTCGTCGATCTTCACCTAAAAAATTACCTCTGTCATAAGTTTTTATTTGAAATAATTAAAACTTTTGATAGGTACTTTTGTGTAGGTTATACTTGAATTTGCTTATATTACTATGCCAAGACTCGTATTATCTTCTTGGTTTATGCTTGTTGTAATACAAACATACATTGAAATATGTCATTCCTGACATATGTATGTATGTACCTACTTGCATGCATTTGCTTATCGCATCCAATAAGAATTCTCTCGATTTTCCCAAATGTATTCTTGCGTTCTTGGTCTACCGATTTTGGCATACATACATACATACATATGTATATAAGTATGTATGTATGTAGATTTGTTT
The DNA here is from genome assembly GCA_963971545.1 of Philophylla caesio. Lineage (NCBI taxonomy): Eukaryota > Metazoa > Arthropoda > Insecta > Diptera > Tephritidae > Philophylla > Philophylla caesio. The sequence goes on along the minus strand of OZ020606.1, from coordinate 91,795,572 downwards.
TTATCACGCTATCTGTTGTTTTTCCATCCATATTGAAAGTGTTCGCGGTGCTGATAATTGTTATGAATTATTACAAAATATCACGATTTTTGTCAAATCGCGTTGGCGGTGACCAAAAAATTTGCAAGGAAGGGGAAATTGAGAGCGCAAAATGACATTTCATTTTGAGGGAAAGTTGCAAATTCTTGCTGTTTACCCAGCACAAATTTTCAAGCAAGAAAACAGCTGATCAAAAAGAGCTGATTGCAATTTGGATAAATACGAAGTTTTTGTTTAAGAGTTTTAAAGTCGAAAATTATAAAAGATGGGTATTTAACACGCAAGAAGCAAGTAAAAGTTCGTTTGGTTAAGTTTCGTTAGTGGAATGTTTCAGGAAAACGCTATTACAACGTTTTTCATTTTGCATATTTGGATGCGGACAAAATTCAATCAGCTGTTCGTTAAACTGGCAAGTTTCTGAAAATTTTCCGTTCGCGTTAAAACTTACAAGCATTTCTCTTAGAAAGATAATACTACACAATTCTGAGAAATTTCGTTGCTGGATAATACTTGCTAGACATTTACTCGATAATAATTATTCATGATTGAATAATACTAGATACATCTTGATACATATTCTTATACCCTTTTGAGATTTGACGAAAATATGAGTTGCAAGAAACGGGTTTCCCTGTGGTACATTTGACACCATTCGTCAACATTTTGAGAATTTTTTATATCAAGCGATACCCATATGATTCGATTAACTGGAATATCAACGTCGACGTCAAATATGATAAACTTTTATTTTTTTTAAGTCGGTAAAGTTCCAATGCTTGTCTTTCATGCTATAATGGTTTGTCTGACACTGCAATATCGACCTCAGTTTTCGATGGCATTACATCACAATACGTCACAATGTCGTACAACTTTTCACTATTTATTGAACCATCATATTGTAAAGAAAATATATTTACAGATAGATAGTATTTAGAAATATGTTGGTAGGGGGAACATGTAAATAAAAGCTAAACCTAAGCAGATTTTAATGTTAAAATATTTCTTGCAACGTGTATGTTGTAGTATATGTACATATGTATATTTATATTTACATACATATGTATGTATGTAGGATACGAACTATTTATGTATATATGTATGTATGTATATATCATATGAAAGACATCTTTAGTATTATGAGTGTAGTATGTAGTAAGTATATTATACTTAAAGTACTAGTACACTTTAGAAGGCCAAAAATAGGCATATTTTCAAGAATTTTTTTCTCAGCTCCTTTATTAAATATGAACATGAAACTTTTCACACATTAATATTTAAGTTTTAGATTGTAGACAATTAATCTCAGGATTCATTTCGTGGTTAAAAAAATATTTTTTATTTTTTTTTTTATCAAATTGTGGTAAATTCTCACACAGAATATAATAATAAATTAAACGCACCAAAATTTATCAAAATCAATCCAGTCAATCCGGAGATCAACTGTCCGCAAGTTGAAAAAATGTCATTTCGAAAAAAACGCTTTTAATGTTTACGCTTTCTCTCCGGCAGCTGCGCGAGCACCTTGAGAGAGCCGAAAACGCGCAGGCGCTTAAGATAGATATAGACAATTTCCAATTTCGCAAACATAGTTTAGGAACTTTTTTTGAGGCTATAATAAATTGTAAAATAAAAAAAATAGATTGGCTGTTTGAAAATTTTCAAGTGTACTAGTACCTTAAGTGCTCTTTTAAGGAAAACTATCCACTTTCATAAAAAATTTAAGTATATGATTTTTTGTTTTAAACGAAATACATATGTACAAAGGTATGCATATGTACATATATAGTTGTAAGTGCATACATACTTGCATATATGTATCGCCGTTTAAGGGCTTTAAGTTTTTCAGTGTCGGTTTAAACTCAGTTTAAACCAAATTCATTTAAACTTAGTTTCCTTGCGCTCAATTTAATTTGTTGCAACCAAAAGCTACATACATAGTAGTCAGCAAACAGCTGATAGGTTAGACTAAGTTTTACCATACCAAATCAGCCGTTTAAGCCACATTGAATTTTACTGAAAAACATTATACTGAGTTTAAACTAAATTTAAACGACAAACATAGTTAAACTTGCACTGACAAATTTGTCATAAGAGTGAAAAGCTGTTGGTTACATTTTGAAGAAATGCAGAAGAGGGACAAGCAATGTCTTACTTGTAATTCAAGCCGGTATGTACAGACAAATAAATAACGTTTTTTTTTTTTTTTGGAAAATTTCCTAAATTCCGTAGTGTTTCATATTTATACATACATACATACATATGTACATATGTACATATTATTAAATTAAAAAAAAAATATTAAAATTATTAAAAATTATTTGAATTAACCTTACAGTGTTTGTATTATGATAAAAGCTACTTAAAAAGGAAAAAAGTCGTATTTCGAAAAAAATGTTAGTTGCGACCTTTCTACATTTTATTAAAGATTAACGTGTATACTACATATGTATGTATGTATTTATGTACATAGTAAAGCTCGCTCCTTTTAAAGATTCAAGTCTTATCCAATCATTTCCATTACAAACATTTCCACATGTAAATATGTACATATGTATGTATATATTTAGAATAACAACAATGTGATTAGATACACATGTACATACATAGATACGTGTAAATAAAAACAATATGTACATACCTATGTACTTACATATCTTGTCCACAATTTGATCTTACGTAGATTTTAAATCATCTAGCTACCTAACAATGCAGACGTGACTTTTGAATTAACATTCGTAGTAGTGAATTCTACCTACGAACATTGCCGTTCATTTTTTTGAAACTGTAAATATTTGTGTTTGACAATAATAAAATCAACAACCTGTAATGCCTGCCTACATATGTACATACCCTACAAGATAGCAGAATATGAAATACATACATATGTGCTCATATTATCATTTTTAATGATTTCAAAATTGCTTATTAAAAGTTTCTCCTTGTCGGTTTAATTTTATATCTCTGTCCCACCTACAACAATTTCATATACGTGAAAAATATATCTTATTTGCTCTAACATACAAGGCAACTAATCATTTTTATGCTTTATAATCTAATTAGCCAAACGAAACTGCTTATTGTTGTCATCACACACTCATCAGCACTAATAATCAAACTACTCATTTTTATCGTCATGGAATCCTCCAGGACTAATAATCAAACTACTCATTTTTGTCATAATAAAGTCCTCAGTACTAATAAACAAGCTCCACATATTTTTTCATCATGAAGTCCTCAGCACTAATCAAGGTCTGTTAAGATAGCGTAACCACATTAAGCAACCAAAGTCTAACGTACATATGTATATCAAAATTAAGAGCTCATTTAATGCTAATTTAATGCCGCAACCCTAAATTTAATGCTCTAATTTTTTCCAAAAAAACTTGTGGTTACGCCAGCTTAACGTTAAGCTGGCGTAACCACAAGTTTTTTGGGAAAAAATTAGAGCATTAAATTTAGGGTTGCGGCATTAAATTAGCATTAAATGAGCTCTTAATTTTGATATACATACGTTAGACTTTGGTTGCTTAATGTGGTTACGCTATCTTAACAGACCTCACTAATCAACAAATTTTTTATTGGAATTAAATATTATATAAAAATAATAATAACTGCAGTACTGTCGTTAACCGCAAAAGAGGATGGAAAGGTCTCGTTTTCATAATTATGTCTGAAATCGGCTCCTAACTACGACTAAAACAAACATATGAACATTAGGGTAGTTCTAAAGAAAATCAAAATAACGACTTTTTTTCAGTCTCACCTCTCAATCGATAATACCACGATGAACGAGAGCACATACAAGTTTTGGTCCCGATTGTGATGTCTTCGACTATAGTAGTATCGACATATTGGTTGAGGCTTCGGATGTTTAAGTTGTCTCCTTACTTTTAAGGACCGTCCTCATGAATATGCATACATACCTATGTATGCAAATACTTGCCTGTATCCACATGCGCATATGTAAGTAAATGTGCCTTTGTACTTTGTCTAATAGTTTTATTATACAAAGCATGATTGAGTATACACATATGTATGTACATATGTACATAGTATACTTGGTTAACATTTTTTGTTTAAAAATGTGCATACGTACACACATTCCTGCATTTATGTAAATGCATTAATACAAATATGCACATACATATGTACATATGCATAATGTGCATGTATTAAGCTCACATTTGAATGTATTTAATTGAATTAAGTTGCTTCTCCCATTCTCCACTTTGTCATATACTTAATACCTCCATATTCGCCAATGGAAAATTCCACACGCTCTACTCGCTTCACTGCGCTTGAGAATACATGTACATATAAGCAACGGAAATATTCAAACACGCTACAACTTTGGACAAAACCATTATCACAAGGAACTCGATCTAACCATCATCTCAATTATTAAAAAAAAATTAAATTGCCTTTCTAAGTTATTGCAAAAATTGATTTTGAATACCATCTTTTTGCTAAATTAACCCTTTAACATCTCACTAGTTGCAAAAAAATTGTAATCCTAGCTAAAGTTAAGAAGAAAAAAATATTAATTGTATCGATAACCTGGTTTTTAGGTTTTTTTTTTATGTGCACATTTTTATTACTTTCTCTAATTTGATGACATTTACACATCTCTCTTTGCATATTATATGCATTAGCTAATAAAAAAATAAATAATACTTCAAATTCTCGTACTTAATATGAATACAAATTTTTAACAAATTCCTTATCAATTTTTGTGACTTTAATATTTATGGTATAATAATAAAATGCTTATAACTTCGTGACGGTATAAATCAAATTGGCAAAACAAAATTCCAGACTTTTTAAGTTTACTACCGGTGTTTATTTTTATATTCACTTCGGTTTTGTTTTTTCTTTACGAAAGAATCATATAGATTATCAAATCTTTATATATTTTATATTATTATATAGTACCTCTAAAAAAGAAAAAGGAAAGAACATCTGAAAACTCGATAATACTTTGAAATGAAATTGTTGAAGGTTTTAATATCAGAATGCTGAGCAACATACATATGTCAATTTTCATAGTGTCAATTAAATGTTTGCAAATTTTGAGTAGGCGATGTAACGTAAGCAAAATAAAACTTACGGTTTGAAATTATGGTAAAATTGATATGTAGCGACACTTTTCAGTGAAGAAGCGAGTTAAAAACATTCCTATTTTTAGTTTTTGACCAACGCAATATACATACATAGCTCGAGTTGATATTGTAATATACCAGGAAAGCGTATTGATAGCTACGTTATTCAATTGGTTTATTTTAATTATTACAAAGGAAAATCAACAAAATAACTTGCAGAAATGTTCTCAATAAAGCAAAGAAACATCCACAATATTAAAAGCCACGCTGAACAGTTCTGGAGGCCGACCAAAGAAGTTGACTATAATAGATGAAAGTAGGATTATGCATTTAATTGAAACAATGCTCAAATTAGCACTAGGAAGCTTGCCAAAAATTTAAAAAAATACTACGGTGTAGAGGTATCGTATGAAATAATTCGGCAAATACTCAAGAAGCACAAATATTCCTCCAGAATTACGTTAATATCAATTGCTAACTAAACTGCCCATTGTTCGTTATGGTATAGAAATGCATTTCTAGTAAAGGCTTTGAGAATTTTTACGAAAAAATTGTCAAACGAGGTAACTAAATGTCTAAAACAACTTGAAATATAAACTATATCTAGATAGCGATCCCAATATAAAATTTGTGGGAATACTTGAAAAGCAACGTTCGAAAACTGGCACCAATAAATACAAATACAAAAAAGTCTCAAGCCGTTATTGATGCCAATGGTAACCACACAAGGTATTAACAATAACAATTTTATCGTAACTTGTCTTTTTTTCGTTACGTTATATCGCCTACTCAAAATTTGCAAAGAATTAATTGACATTATGAAAATTGTCTTTTCAATGTTTCATTCAATTGCAATCAATTAATTGACATACTGTACATATGTATGTCTGTAGGTATTGATTGTGTGCACAAGAATTACATTTTTTGCCTTGCGTTAACACTCAACAAAGTTATTATTAGTTATATGTACATATGTACATACTATATCTGATAAGTAATATCTTTAGTGCTTTGTTATTTCTTGATAAGGCCATTTACGACAGAGATTAAGTACATATGTATGTACGTACATATATGTATGTACATACATACATATGTACGTTAGTGTACTTACCCAGCAGGGAAAGCTACTCATTGTTAACTAACAGTTGGGCGTTTCAGCGCAACTAGTTTACGTTCAAAGCAAATTTGTTTTTATTTCCTATTATTAATTTTAAATTTTATGTAGTTTATTGTTATAACTTACTCTTGTTTAATTTAAGAAATGCATGGTATGGGCATTTGTTTTCTATAAAAAAAATTACCTTGTGACTTGTATTTTTTTATCACAAAAAATTACTCCCAACTTACAATACACACATTTCCTAATCGGCGATTTTTAAAAAAGTTCAAGTTGTCAAGTGAGCATTTGATATCTGGTACTTCGGTTTTCAACTGCGGCGAACTGGTTTAACTATAGTCCATGACGAAATAGTATAGCTTTTCATTGCAGGGTACTTACATATATACATACATACATACATATGTACATATTAACATACAAACACACAATGCATTTATCGCTAAATGTGTACACAGTATGAACGAGTACACAAAAAAAAATTACTTGCACTTAAATTGAATGGGCCACTCACTGACAAAACTGTATACTTCAAAAAAATCTAAAAAAAAATTAAAAGCTTTGAACTTTAGATGGAACTAAAACAGGTTTAGATTTAGGTTATGTGCATATGTATGTATATGTACATACATATGTACATATATATATATGTATGTATATATGTATGCATACTCTGTTCACAAATTATAGCTCATCCACATATTGACAGCTTTGGGCACATTATTTTTCTTTTAATCATTCCCTAAACTATTCACAAAATGTACAATGATGATTTAACAAAATTTCGAACTTTTTAAACAAGTTTTTTAAAATTTTTTTAAAGAATGCAGTTTGTTGGCTTTTTAAATTTTAGTGTGAAAAAGTGCAAGTTTCAAGTGTCTAAAAGTTATCACTGATTTTTGGAAAAATTTTTTACGTACGAAAAATCGCGATTATTTTTTATGTGAAAGAATTACGAAAAAATTTAAAGAGCGTAAAAAAATTTTTCAAAAATCAGTCGTTATTCGTAGCCTCTAGAAACTTGCACTTTGTTATACTAAAATTGAATACATACATATGTACATATGTACATACATACCTGCATACCACAAAAAATTCAAAAAAAAAGTTAGAAATTTAGATCATGTTTTCTAAGTATTGTAAAAAAAATTAACAATATTTTAATTGGAAAATACTTTAAAATAATTGGAGGATAAATAAATATTCAAAATGTGTCAATATGTGAATAAAGTGTATATGTATATGTATGTATAAATATTTAATGGTTTATTTTTCTCCTACAACTTTTGAATACGACAAATTATAAATATTTAGTACACTTTTTACAAATATGTTCTATATGTGTGCTTATGTAAATAAGTTCATCTTATTAAAAGACATCTCACTTTTATGAAATTACTTTCCGGTAACTGTTTCTAGAACATAGCCAATTAAGACCAATCGACGTCAATTATTTGCTAAAAATATTATAATTGTGAATGCTATTGAAATTCACTCTCCCATACATATGTACATCCATACATATGTATATCAATGTATGTGAATGTATGCATACATTTATACATATGTATGTACCTTTACTAAAAATTACGAGAGAAGGAAACCTGTTTTTTGTTTATCAATTGTTTCAGTTTATTATACTAATATGTTGCAAATAACTCTTTGAATAATGTACGCTTTTTAACAACTTGTTAGAGTTAGATTTTCCAGATATATACACAAAAATAATACAAAATGTAGATACAAATTTATTCCATTTAAATAAAAATTGTTTAAATACATATGTATGTGTGCATATAATCATACATATGTACATAAATATCGGACACGTGACTGTTCGAAACCGGAATATTTTGTCGACTCATGTGTGTATATAGTACATATGTATGTATGTATGTATGTTCATATACATATATGTATGTATGCTCTTCAAGCCGTACTAACAAAAATGCATGTTTGTATGAAAACCCTTAAACGAACAGGTAATGTTCTAGTACATACATACATATGTACATACTTATATGAACTTGACTAGTTCATGCGACTTTTTAAAGCGATATCGTAAGGGGTGGCAATTGACTCTCAAGGGTTCACTACTTTACAGTTACAAACTATATAATTTTTTTATTTCAATTATTTGTTATTAATATAAAAAAATTTAAAAGCACAGTTACGCTGTCAAGCATTGGCAATCGTTTATATGTAGGCAACGAACGTGAACGGACGGTTCGCAATTACTTTAAATCTTTAATACTTGAATTACTCGTATATACTTTTGTATATATTATAACTAAATAAAAATTCCAATCTAAGCTCAAACATCGGTGTTCATTTCTAACATAATTTTCAATTTATTTAAGTTCAAATGAATAAATCATATCAGCACCTTTTGAATCGTAAGGCATAGTCTTCACAAGCGATATTATAAAGCGAATTAGGTGAGGACCAGGAATTTTCATGTTGACTTGAGTAATAATTATCGAGAGTTTACTTTTATCTACAATGTCTAAAAGTAGGATACTTAAAAAAGAAGATAAATGTACATATGTACATATATGGAATCGAAGAAATTATAAATTGAAATTTCGGCACCTCGAAACATTTAATTTAAAACAAAATATGCACTATCCATGTCTGTATGTATTTATGTCTATATGTACATATGTATGTACATACATATATATTCGTACATATGTATGTATACATAACACTTCGCCGTCTACCAACGGGAATCTGGAATTAAATAATACTTTTTTATTCACAGTTATTATATACATTTTTTATTTTAATATTTTTATAATTAGGCTTTAATTTTTTTCGCTCATACTTATTTAATATATGAAATACATACATTTATTTTGTTGAACACAAAAATACTTTTAGCAATATGATGAATGATTACAATCACAGTCGGTATTTTTATAACATCTTCAACTTGCTTTACAATGATTGTAATAATAACTTAAATATTTGTGTAATTTGTTTGTCAACGATACCCTCTCTGACGAAACTGCTTATCGCAATATGAGCATAGCGAATAAGAGGAGAATAAGCGGAACCGATTTTCCATTCAATGCACCAACGTACAATTTTTTTAAATCGCATCACCGTACAATTTGTGTAGTACTTTTTCAAAATACATATAAACAGCACACCTTAATAAATTGATTATTTACGCATTTTTAACTGTTTTTTTTTTTTTTTATTTTGTTGAACAACACTACTTTCATTTTCGGTTTTCAGATAAAATTACCATTTGCATTTGTACAGTGATAGACATTCGTATTAGCGCACACACACAATTTTTTAAGTTTTTAATATGTAAAAGCTTTAATTGTTGCATTTAAAGATGGGAAGTTATTCATTTTATTGTCTTACATATTGTTTAATATACAATTTTTATCAATTCAGTTTTCAATAACAGCAAAAATGCAACTTGGCATAGACTCAACAAGATTTTTTAGCAAATCTCAAATAGCTCAAATCAAGCCAACATTGCTGTATTGAGGTTTTAAGCTCATTGACGCGCATTACCGTAAACTTTCCATGCCATTAATTCCTACAGATTTCCTATGGGGTTACAATCCGGACTGCATGCCGGGAAATCAAATAAAGACACTTCCTGGCTATCCAACCATGCCTTTGTTTGCCTAGAAGCCGAGGCATTTAACTGTTGGAATACGTATTCGATTTCTGTTGCTTGCCTTACAAATGGAATGAGGATTTGTTGGAGTAGGTCTGTGTACGCTTTGGAGTTCATGCGGCTTGTTATGGATACCAGTTTAAGCTTGGAATCGTAGCAAAATGCTTCCCTAACCATGACTGTTCCACCTCCGAAATTTCGCTTCGATCGCACCACATTTTCTTTGGTTAGATCGTGCCAGAAACAACCTGTAGCAATCTGATCCTTCTAAATTGAAGTTTTTCTCGTCCGACAAAATAACTTTCTGCCACTTCTTTGTCCAGGACATGTATTTTTTGGCAAATCTTAACCGTTATTGCTTGAGCACCCTGACGATTTGTCGAGACGGTGACAAACCAACAAACACCTTGTAAATGCTCTACAGGCGGCATCCCGTGTCCATCCGTCTGGCGTTTTATGAGTGTTTCAATTAAACTCACTGTTCATTAAATATAATTTTTTGATGACGTCGATACGCGTATCTTAAAACACTTGCTCAACATTTTTTTCTGAATAAAAATTTTATTTTTTGTTTTGCTTAAAATTTTGTTTAATCTTTATCAATAGTTGCGTTTCTATTTTTTCTTTGGCCGTTGCTTATATGCTAATTAAATAATAAATAAAATTGATGAGGTCAGTGATTTATGCAAAAACAAATTTATAAAAATAAACATACTTATTTACACTTACATATGTATAATTCAACTGCTCTTTAAAGAGAATAAATTTGGTAAAAATCGTAGATACAGTGCACGCTCGGTTTTCGCGACTACCCATTATCGCAACATTCGGTTATTGCGACCGCTTAAATTTTAGCATTGTAGGTTCTATAATGGCGACAGTTGAGAAACAAAACGTTCTATTTGCGCGACTTTTATTTTTTTCTTAAACGTAATAGGAATATCTCCTTCTATAGTTTAATTGCAATGCTACGCCATGCTTTTTGTCTCAACATAAGTAGTTGCCACGGGAATTTCCGTTAATTTTTTCGTACATGACTCTCTTTGGAGAATTTTCATGTTCTATTTTATTAGTTTATTCATGTTTGTTGCGTGCAGTGCATTCTTTAAATATGGGAAAAGTTCAAAAGCCCACTATTTCTCTAAAATTAGAGATTTTGAAAAAAATTAAAAATGGAGATTCCATAAAATCAATTTGCGTTAATTACAAGTTGCATAAATCTTCGGTTTATCGCATTAAAAAACAAGAAAATTTACTTAAAGACTTCGTACGCTCAACTGATAGTGGCCATGGCAAACGTTGCACTTTAAAGAAAGCAGAGTACCCAAGATTGGAAAAAATACTTTATAAGTGGTTTTTAAAACAAAGAGAGAACCATGTCCCAATATCAGCAGAGATTTTACGCTCAAAAGCAATTCAGTTGCATGTTAAAATTTATCCAACCAATTCAAATTTCAATGCTAGTGATGGGTGGTTTAAGAAGTTTAAGCGTCGACATGGAATTAGATTTTTAAAAATAACTGGCGAAAAACTGTCTTCAAAACCTCATCTTCTTGATCCATTTGTACAAGAATTTAAAGATTACGTGGATAAGCATGGGCTGTCTCTTGATCAAATATACAACGCCGACGAATCCGGCTTATATTATCGGATGCTTCCAAACCACACTCTTGTAGCAAGTAATGAGGCAACGGCACCCGGACGGAAAGTTTGTAAAGAGCGAATTACTTTCATGCCCTGTGCAAATGCCAATGGCACAGACAAGCTGAAATTATTGGTGGTTGGAAAATCGAAAAATCCGCGCGCTTTTAATGGTTTCTTCAATAATCCAGCAATATACAAATCCAGCCGACAAAAGCACTATATGAACTACGCGATTCAGCCGTTGTTTTAAAAAATAATTTGCCAAAAAAGCAACTTAAAATCTCTAACTTTTTCAATAACATTTAAAATGTAAGTGTATAACAAATATATGAATAAAACGGTTGCGTTTGTAATTATTACATACTATTTTTTCAATGAAATTTTGAGTTCGGTTATCGCAAAAATTCAGTTTCCGCGACAGCTCTGGTTTTTAATCAGTCGCGAAAACCGAGCGTGTACTGTATTTAAATAACTTAAAATAAGCAAAAAAAAAATAAGTAAACCTGTTTTTATAAATATGCATATGTGTGTGTGTGTTAGAAAGCTATCAATAAAAATAAACTGCTTCTTTGTGATACTACATTTGTACATGTGTACGTATGTATGTACGTGCGTACTATGCATGTTCATATATATTTTTGTAGTTAAAATGAAAACAACTCGTTTTTCTCACTCGAATTACGGTATCTTTAGAGCCGTTTGCACCATTTTCGTTTTGTAATTAGCGGCGGTTAGCTACAATTCAGTTTACTATTCAGCGTTTACTTACGACTATCTGACGGTTTGTACATATCCACGACATATGTATGTATGTATGTATGTACATATGTACATATGTATGTGGAAAATTTTTATAAAAAATATTTTGTTGCAAAACGGAAAAAAGGCAAAATATAAAGACCTACTAGTTTTGCACTCTTCTGAAATAAGCACCTACATTTTTGAATTTTATCTTATCTGTTGATTTTGAAATCTTTTGTTCTATGTACTACGTTGTATCTTGAAAGTTCTAAACTTGCGTATGTATCAAGGCACATTCAATAGATAGCAGCAGTAGAAATATTAAAAAAAAAATTTGAGCTCTGTATATTTTGTTTTTGCTTTTAAAAGCTAAAATTTCAAAAATATTTTATCAACTACCTTGAATTGTACTGAAAGCATTCTTATCACAACGAAATTCAAAATTTGACAATTTAAATTAAAATAAAATATGAAAAAAGTTCAAAAAAAAAAGTTTGCTGCGGTATGTATACATACATATGTACATACATATATGTATGTATATTCACGCTTATTTTAAACAGTATTTAGCATACATACATACATACATACATATATGTATGTATAGGTGGTTCCATTTTGTGGTTTTGTTTAGCAATTTGTTTTAATTTTCCTCAGTAGGTACATGCCATTTTTCTAACAATCAGGGAGGCGCGCGTGGCCCGGCTTTTTGATTTATTTTTATATAATGTACATTTTTACTCTTCCCCATCCTAGGCACGAATATAACCTGCAAATATACAAACATACATATATGTATAAGTACATATGTACAAACACATGGTCGTTGGAAAAGTGAAAATTTTAAATTTCATTAGCTAACTAAATATAAACAAAGAATCTTTTCTGTATATACAGTCGGCTTCGCTGAAAATTTACTCTACATACAGACATACATACATACATATGTATGTACATAGTAATTTGTTATTTCAACACTTTCTCTTTGGCAAACTTTGTGAGTCATGCTTTGAACACTTTTAAGGGCCGTACACATAAGAATTTTGCTTTGCTTTGCTTCAGAGTTTCGCTTTGACAGATAAGTTAAAGGCCTGATGTTATATGAGTGCTCTTAAATACAAGGCGAGAAAAGTAAAGCAAAGCAAAATGAAGCAAAATCATGGCGGACTCTCAACTTTTGTACACTTTGACAACCAACTGTTTGCATTTTCATTTTATTTCTGCGCGCATATGCACACGATTTAGAAAATTCACTAGTATTTTATAATTTTTGCGAGTATATTTACTTTAAAAAAACGAAAAAGAGATGTACAGTGTCCTGTTTAATAAAACACGCCTATTTGAAAGAAGATGCGTTGACTACAATCAATCGCTAATATCTGCTGTTTAAAGCATATGTATGTATATAAGTTTAAAATTATTATTGCAATATCTATCAGAATTTTGCTACTAAACAAGTCCAAATAGCAAATGAAACATGTCTTTATTAAGCACCCTCACCGATTTCTTAAACTCCTGGATCGTTTTTAATTTATTTTTTCGAAAGATGCTGCAAGAATACCTTTTACATCGCGGTATTAATGCAAACATTAGTAGCATAACTCCTCCTTCCTTAATTATATCAGTAAAGCTCATTTCTTATTCTCTAATTAAACCAAATACTCGGAATAAACACAAATTGCAATTTAAAGCAAACAAATAACGCAGAAACTTTTAAAGCGTTCTATGTAGCAAACCTTCTACAACTCATGCTTTGTTGTTTAATTTCGAATTGTCAAGTAAAGCGACTGGCTTCACGACGTAACGACAGCGAAATTTTCTTATCTGCAAATGTCGTCTAAAGGCCTGCTTCTTGAATATTTTGAAGACTTCAGCGACATATCTAACAGTTAATTTGTTGTTGCCACATTAAAATATTTCACTTCTATCAAATTAAAATATTTTGTTTAAAGTGAAATTATTTTGTGCAAATAATAAGTAAAAAGGTCAATTTATTTTTTGTTGTTGTTAAAGTTTCCAAAATCGATTGTTATAACATACGAAATATCAGAGCTATTTTATGCCTTTGTTGATCAAATAACGTAAGACTTGTTAAAGCCTGGAACAATTTTAAATTTCACATTTTAGTGGCAGCACTCATTATTGTCGGCAAAGTTAGGGCCAGTTTTTCAGTGCTGGTTTAAACTCAGTTTAAACTAAGTTTTGTTAAACTCAGTTTAAATTTAAACTTAGTTTCCTTGCGCTCAATTAAATTTGTTGCAACCAAAACGAAGTAAGCAGCAAACAGCTGATAAGTTAAACTAAGTTTAAACGTGAGCGATCGGCCGTTTAAACTTAGTTTAAACTCCGTTTAAAGTTGACTGAAAAACAGCATACTAACTTTAAACTAAGTTTAAACGACAAACAGAGTTTAACTTGCACTGAAAAACTGGCCCTTAGAAACGTATTTAATTTGGCGACAACGACAACTGCAAGCCTGCTGCCGTGAAGTCGTGTTGTTATTTAAATAACTGTGCGCCCACAAGAACGTGTGTATTTTAATATTTGACAGATGCTGCCTTGCGCTTGTTGTCTTCAAAGTGTTCGTGTTCAAAGCATTACGCATTGTGTATAATAACAAGTGAGATATCTTTTCGATAAACGTCAAAATTTGGAACAGCTGAGATCACCTGTTTTTGCAAAGTAAATTCGCAACCCTGGCGTTCCTCGTATATTTTACCCGAATGCAGGGACGGATAGAGGGGAGGGGTTCTGGGTGTCTGGATTCCCCCCAAAAAATCGGTAGTCTCAGAAAATTTCAACCGTGTTTTCAAATTCGTAGCACACACAAAAACTCACTCTAGACAAAAAAAATTAAAAATTATTACCCAGTAACTGGAATACAAAGAAATGATTTTTTGCCGAAAAGTATATTTTATTCTAAAAGTTTATGACTTATCAAACCGCATTCGTAATATGCAATTTTACAAGCACATTTACCGAACGTGTCGGTCCTTTTCTATTTTACGGAGATTGAAGACGTATCTCGAGATATTGAGGTTACTAGTGACCTATGTAGATATTTTGGCAAAGAAAAAGAGGAGAATCGATGAAGCACTTTAAACCCCTGACGTTTTATGATTCATCTGATTCAAATTATATCATAGCCTATCGATGGCTTTATAAAAATGCATTCAACATTTTACCCAATATTATTATATCTATGTTTATAATGAATATTAATCGAATATCTCAAAATATGTAAAATATCCTAAAAAATTGAAACCCCCCCAAAAATATTTTCAGATCAGCTTTTTCCAACTTCGGGCCATTCGTAATTGTCGACATATTGGCGGCCAGCTTAGGTACCCTGTCAAAAGCCATCTTAGGTATCCTGTCAAAAGCAACTGACAAATAAGATATCTCACTTGTTGTTATACACAATGGCATTACGGTATGAGTGTGTGGCGTTTACGCAAATGGTCGAGAGAATGGCGCTCAAATCTGAATTTCAGAAAAATTAATATACATTCATATATACATACATGTATGTATGTAAATTCATTTGTGCGTACAAAAATGTAGAATGTCTGATAAAAGATAATCAAATGTTTACTAAAAATATTATCTACTTAGTTTTCCACAAAATGGATGCATGAGACATATTTTGCGTCCGAACACTTGCTGAAACCTTTTTTTCTTAATTTTTGACGTTACATTTTTGAATGATGCTAGAAGCGGTTTCAATGCAAATAAAAAGTTTATTTATGTCCGTTTGCCCCATTTCCGGTTAAGCTTCATAAGAAAAGGTCGTAAGTCATTTTTTTTTCAAATTATACAGGAGAGACATAAAACTCAATAACTTTTTAAACAATACTTTTTTTCTATAACTTTAAATGCATATTTTTGAAATGAGTGATTGTAAAATGAAGTTGATTAGAAAAAATAATAAAAAAAGTGTATACCTTTGATTCAGCTATTATTTGACTTAGAATATTTTCTACTCAAAAAAATAAAAACAAAATTGTACTTAGCGCTAGAAAAATCAAAAAATCTTTACGTATTAAACGGAAATAGGAACTTCTTTGTTTATTTTATTATGATTAAAGAATCTCTTTTTGAGATTAAAAATGTATTAACATTAAAATAATAGATAAATTGAATCACAAATTAAAATTTCACAGTCTTATTCTTTGCTGCTTATTAATTAAAATAAAAATAGTATAATAAAATAAAACTTCATTCATGTGGTAAGTCATCATAAAGTTGATGATAATCTTTTGGCAATGTTGGTTTTAAGCACTGCAAGTCTTCATATTTTTTACGCGTGATTGGTCTTCTATTTTGTTAAAGTTGCTCTAAATCGCACCACTTCATTGCAACTAAATTTTTATTAATTCTTTGCGGTAAAGCTTTCCAAGGATCATTAAATCTTAGTTTAAAATAAATATCTCCATTTGTATTGTATTGGATTGCGCGTATGTCTGTCACTTTTGCATCGCCTTTCCCACGTCCTGGACGAATACGTGTGTTAGGTAATGAACTTCGTATGGAAATGGCTTTTTGCGTGCTGACTTGCATATTTCTATGTATTCAGCCGGAACATGAACAGCTCTCTTTTTGATCACACACTCGATAGTAGAGCGCACGCTGTCGGCCTTCATTTGCGAATAACCAGTTTCCTATATTTTTTGTTCTATAACAACATTATTTTGTATGGCTATATGAAGTAGTGCACGCCCATCGCTATAAAAAATTATTTTGATAGGCTCTTCATTGTCAAGGCTAGGAAGTATCTTGTTTTCAATAAACCAAACCCAAATGCTTGTAAACTCCTCAGCATTAAGTCCTCCTTCAGCTTCATTCCAATGGAAGCAATGCCCCTTTTTGTTTATAATATTATAAAACACTAGATTATCCATAACTATCATCGGTGCACTGAAGGCAGATAGTTGCACAATTGTTGTTAATATCGTCCAAATTCATGAGACTCTTCTAATAATTATTGTTTTTTAGTTGAAAGATATTTATTGTATTCAATAATAAGAATTTCTTACCTTTTTACACAAATAAGTATTGAATGAGCATTGAAGGATTTATGACAAACAGCTGACTTACAAATTTTGCGCTTTTTTTTTTGGCAAACAGCTGACTTACAACTTCTGCACATCATTGCCAAACAAACGGAAAAAACAATAAATTTATTATTTTCTTCTTTTCATACTATATATTTTTAATTTGTTTATTGAACTGCATTAAAAAATTAATTTTCATAAAAAGTTGACTTACGACCTCTTCTTATGAAACTAACGATATATATGTACATATATATTTGTATATATATATATTTCTATGTACATACATATGTAAGTGTCTGTAGAAAATTGACAAAAACAACACATCTCGACTAGCACTCTTTTCATATAAAGTTCAAAATAGAATGATCCCTACCCAATTATTTATATGTTCATATATGTATGTACATACATATGTACATATATGGTATATATGTATGTACATATGTATGTACGTACATATGCACCTCCTTAATTCATAATGTGTTGTGATTTAAATTACTAACACTTAAACATAAGACCAAAAAATTTTACAATTTTTTTTTGCTTTTCCACAGCTATGAATTTATATTCGAATTTTCGTGTTTTGTGATCCACAGTGTACCTGCATTATTGTTGTCATTTGCGGCGCTATTGCACAACTGAACACATTGTAATACATATGTACGTACACACATACACATACAGTATTTTGGTTGCATTATTTAAAAAAAAAAGAGAAAATGAAGTGCATTTCCATTTAACCGCCACAGCGTGTGAACGTCCAACCAGCACTGTGTCACACTCTCGCATCTACATACATCTCTCTGTAATCTTTGCATGCAGCCTCCTGCATTGCCCACTTGAGCGCTTTCACCGATTCTTTGTGTATTTTACATATCTGACTATTTGTCTGTGTAAATTTCGTTGTGCTCAGAGCGCTCCTCAATGCTGAGGTGAGTGCCGGTGATATGATGATTTTTATGTGTTGAAGCTTTCAAGCTCTCACCGCAACCTCACGACTGCCTATCGGTCTACATACTTGCCTACAGGTTTACTTGCCTACCACCCTTTGGCTGGGATAGCATGTGTTTTCATCAATTATAAAAATCGTCAACATTCTTGGCGCTTTATTAGTCTTAAATAAGACGTTGAGCAGACAAAAACTGCAGACAGTTATTGTATAAAATATATTTAAACCAAGTACAATTTAACAACATACATACTTACTTACAAACGTGTGCTTGAAGGGCTGTAAAAAATAAATATAAGAATAAGAATATTACGCACAATAATATCTAATTATATAAATGTGAAAACGTTCGTCCAAAACTAACCTTTTTGGGGTTCGTCGCTACGCAGCTGTGATAAAAAGTATAGATAAATATTTGAAAAAAAAAATGGAACAACTCTTTGTTCAATTTTAAATAAAGAAAATTAAATTCCAACTCAAAAGCGATTTTTCAAACATTTAAAGAGGCTTTTTTTAAATTTATTCTACAAGCAAGTATTTTTTTATCGCTTGTTTTTAGTCTTTAAAAAGTGAAATGAGTGCATTTTTGCAAAATTCGAATAATACACCACCTGCTTCGGTAGTCACCAGCGACTGTTCGGAGCCGTGGTACGTCAATTTTCTGGTGTTCAGTTTTTTTTTTGTACTAAACTGCATGCGTTTTTTAGTATTTATTTTGCTTGAACTATCCAAAAACTCAACATTTTTTCAATGCATTAATTGCGCAATGCTTTAAAATATGTTAACTCAATTTCTTATTCATTTATTTGTTCGTTATAATTTTTGATTTTTTTTTCCCTAAAAAATTACCAGAATTGTCAACGGGTAAAGTAGTCAATTTGCATGCATAGACCCATAATACATACTAATGTACAAAAGCAATTTATGGAAATCAACCCATTAAGCCAATAAACGTGAAGCACCACAGATGCAAGTCGGCAGGCATTGTTTGACGCAGCAAATAAAATGCCTGTCTACTCATGTAACAATATCCGATTTGCGGTGCACTCTTTCAAGCTGGCATCCATAAGTGTGAACTTATACTCTAGTGTCGGTATCAATTTATGCATGAATGTACGTACGATTATACTATGTACATATGTACGTGTGTATGTTTATCGTACGTGACAATGGTGTAATTGAGCTGGAAAAAATGCTAATTTTGCAAAAATAAAGGTTCTAATAATCGAGTGTGGCAGCAGCTATTATTTAGAACGCTTGAATAAGCTTTGTGATCACAACAATACTAACAATCAAGTGGTAGGATGCAAAGGGGGTACATTTGAATATTCATATTATATAAATTTGGTGTTGAATTAATACGAAAAAGGTAATGCCTGGTTTTTTTTTCAAATTAATTAATTAAAAACAAAAATACCTACATAACTCGGTAACATGCATAAATACGAATAACTCTTCGAATACTTTTATTGTTTTTAATAAGTACCTTCCAGTTTAGAGATTTATGTTAATACATACATACATACATATGTACATATATAGGAATATGTATATATGTACATATGTATATCGTATAATAGGAACTGGTTTTGTATTTTTAGATGGCATACATAATATTAGGTTTTGGGTAAAATCTTAAAAAACAACTAAAGTAGCAGTTGAGATATGTATGTACATACATACATATGAACATATTGATATCTTTATATAGAAATGCCCTATCAGCTTCCAAGTAATAACTTTGAAATATCTTCAAAATTGAAATACGGCCTTTTGCAATATTTTGTATGCGCTATTTATTAAGCTCACAAAAGGTTATTTTGTTACTCAAGTTTTAAAATATAAATTGAGATATTTGAACGATTTTGGCTTTACTAAAACACATTTGCTTTCCCCACGAAGAGACAATTTTCACCAATTCGTCAGTATCAAAAAGTTATTTGGACCGTAACAATTTTGAGTTAGCAGTTTCAACCAGGTGGCGACGATATGCGTGTATTCTATACGAATTGCAAAAGATAACCTAGAAAAATCTA
Organism: Philophylla caesio; assembly: GCA_963971545.1. Classification (NCBI taxonomy): domain Eukaryota; kingdom Metazoa; phylum Arthropoda; class Insecta; order Diptera; family Tephritidae; genus Philophylla; species Philophylla caesio. Next base: position 91,775,244 of record OZ020606.1, on the reverse strand, counting down.
TGAACTCACGATTAATGAAAGTATCAAATGAAATATGTACATAAAATAGCTGTTTAAAATAGCTTACTGTTTTTATATTGAAACTAATTTATTTATCGTAGGCTATCATTAATTTAAAGGTGTTAAAATTTTTATATTTTTGCAAAAAGAAAAATAGGTGTTAGTTCAAGAAAATTTTCTGAAAACCGATTGCCTACTTAAACATTTAAAAACTAAATGTGCACGTACACAGCAAATGGGCTAGTAAGTATGCACCTGAATGCAAGTAACACCTTCAAACGTCTTTATCATAGTAAAATCACAGTGATATCAACTTATTCAAATATTTGCGTGAATTGTACATAATGTTTATATATGTATGTATGTATATGTACATACATAAGTATGTGAATTTAAAACTTTGCCAAATGCGCAAAAAAATGCGCCTAAGTATGTATGTATGTATGTACATACATACATATGTACATATATACTCGTTTGTTGCGCGTTATTCGTGCTAATGAAAATTTCGTATTCCTCTTTTTTAATTTTTGGTTGCATTTGTATTCCCAGTTCATGCTAAATTTAATATTATTTACAAATCTGAATCCCATTTGATACATACATATGTATGTATGTGTGTACATGGATACCTTTAATTTTAAATTAAATCTATGTTTACGTCCACGTGTTCGATTTCTGTTTCTCTTGTATATATGTATGTATGTTCGGATGTATACAATGTATGCAATGCCTAATAGGCCTATACAAATCCGAAAGCAAACAGCGAAAAAGTAAAGAGAGCTGTCCGTCGACAGTCCAGTTAACCAATATAATACTGTCATGGAATTGCTCTCTTTATATTTTATCCGATTGATTGCAACAGATTTAAAATTTTATGTGTAAATGTTTGTATGTAATTTTGTCTGTCTTGTTATTAAATTTAATTCTTTGGCTTTGCCAGTGTCCTTGTCCTAAACATTTATTTGGTTAAATTTGTATTGATATTTTACATAATATACATATGTAAGTATGTATGTATATTCATTTATGTATTTTTGCTTGTTTTGGTGATGGATCTAATCTGATCGTATTCAACAAAACGAATGGCAAAATAAAGAGAGCTATCCATCGACAGTCAAGTTTTATAATATACTGTCATGGAATTGCTCTTTTTGTATAGTATTCGACAATCATCGAAACTTACTAAAACTGTCCATGTACGTTTGTACATATGTACATATGTACATATATGTTCGTCGTTATTTTGTGTATGTCCAGCGTAAATGACAGATTTCCATGCGGCGAATATTTCTGCTCTAGTCGGAACTTTGTTTAGATATACATACATACAAACTATGTAGAAACATGTTTCTGAACAATGTGTTTAGTTTAAAATTTTTTCGATTTACATACATACATATACCCTAAGTATTTGATTTTCCCTGATATCATTAAATAATTTTAACATGATATTAGCTGATATTGAATGTACTTTTATTCAATTCGCAGGTTTTAGGACATTCTTAGTTCCATTTCATTTACTTCATTGTAATCCAAACTTAATTTAAAGGAATAAAAATACTACATATACACTTAAAGACCACCACGTCCACGTCCACCTGTTGGTCCACCTTGCCAAGCACCGCGTCCACCACCCGGAGCACCGGATGGTGGCCCTCCTCTTCCACCACCACCTGGTCCGCCTCTTCCTCTTCCTCGAGCTATAAATAAAAACGATTTTAATACATTTGTACACAAATGCATATGCACATATGTATGCCAGTAACAGCACTATTACCTTGCGCGCGTAATATCGCAGCTTTTCCTCGTCCAGCCGTCCCGCCCAGACCTTTGCCAGTTTGCTTTTTAAACATTGGTGCATTCTTTAGCATGTCAGGCAAGATGAGAAAACGAATTTTCGAACCACGTATATACACATTTTCCAAATTTGCCGTTCGTCCATCACGATATGTGACTGTAATTTGTGTCATTTGGCAATTCATGTTGTCCTCCGCCTCGATTAGCTTGCCCCGGTACACTTCGCCGGTTATTGTCTCACACGTGATAATGTGCCCCTCAGCCTCATGCAGCACTTTTATTGGTACACCAATAGACATATTTCTCTAAACTTCTTTCTTTTTTTATATGGAATATAAAATATTTATTTATTAACGTGGTGCAAACGCAAATTTTTAGTGGAACGACAAATAAAACGTTTACACTCGTTTGACAGCCGAAAAGCAACTCGAGCCAATCGCCATTTTCGTGCTGAATGTGCTTGCCGCTGTGCTTGACAGACAGTTTGCAAGCTACTAGTGATTGTTATATCAGTGGCTTCTAAAATGTGGAAGTTAATAGGATTTTTCGATTAGATGATTTCTTTCTGAAATTTTTATTTTATAATTTAACCTTTTCAAATTTGTATATATAAAAAAAAAATATATTTTCCATTTCATATTATAATATATGTACAAACTTTTTTTATTTATTAAAGTGATTTTAAGATCTAGAGCTAAATGTAAAAGGTCAAAATATTGGATAGTGATATTGCAGGTATTTTATTTATAGTTGTTTAAAACACTGTATTTTTAACTTAAATACATGTATTTGTTAAATGGAATTGTTTTCAGTCTTCATACCTACTCTCCTATCTTTTTAGTAAATTGTTTTCAGCTACATAGCAACATAATCGCTTTTATCCCATTAAATATGGCCATAAACAATTTCTTTGTCTGAATTCCATTTTGTAGAACAGTATGCAGAGTAGGATTTTCTTTATCACATTCTTATCTTCGCTTTATTTGTGTTTGCTTATTCTGACTCGTTTTTAGTGCATCATCACCACGACTATCGAGGTTGAGTAAATAAAGGCATAACAAATTTAAATATTAACAATTTCAAAAGAGTGTAAACAACCTGCACAGCCACCTGATAAAGTAGTAAAGATAACACACAGCATCATAAATATCTAATAATGTTTTGTTGGCGACGTGCTTTTGGTCGAGAAAATTCCATAAAATTTTAACAAATGATGCTCATCCGATGTAACAAAAAACAAAATCACTTACATACATATTATCACATATTTCAGATGACTAGACGAAGTTCATATATCCCTACAATTGGTTTTTTGTTGGCTCTTGCAATTAGATTTTTGCGTGCAAAATTGAGAATATGTTCTATAAAAAAGATTAATGTACTTACATATTTTTTATTGCAGCGACCCAACGTTTAGTAGTAGTATCAGTAGTAGAAGAGAAGTTAATGACAATGCCCTTGGATTCCCTGGTGTATCTAAGGCCCGTACCATCTCCACCTCCTCTTGCGCTACCAACATGTCGACTGAGTCCTTCTCTTTCTCTCTCGGCGTAGGGCCTCTGTGGTGGTTTTGATGTCCCTACCCACCACAGAACTGATCACGATAGGGCGTCACTCTTAACTGGTACGTTAAAGAAAATAATATTGAAAACGTTTAAATATGTATTTTATGTATGTATGTTCGTATTTCTGACACAGATTACTCTCGGAAGACCTCTGTGGATTCAGCTGGTGGCAGTGTATTCGAGGACAGTCGCACTTCGTCTGAGTGCTCTGATTCGGATGGCAACGATTCACAGGATAGCAGTGAGGTACAATCACTATATTCGGAGGAAGATTGCCAAGAGATGGTCAAGCACATTTTGCAACATGACAATCCAACTCGTATAACCATCAAATTGCACGTAACCGAAAACAAGTTTACGGAATGGGAATCGGTGAGTTAACTCAAACAAAAATAAAAATTACTGAAATGTACTCGTATCTAAAATATTATTTATTTGTTACTTTAACTTTTTGTACAGGTTTTGAACCCCATTAATAACATCTTGTACGTTGCAATGCCTGACGAGCTTCCGCCAGAAGCTTCAAAGGATTCGTTCATCTCCTTGTTGGAGTTCGCCGAAGATAAATTGGACGTAGATGCAGTTGTATTGTGTGTTCGCAAAAACCGATCAGATCGCGCACGTCTCTTGGAGACATTCTTGTTTATGGGATTCCAACCCCTATCAAGAAAATCGCCAATGGCTCCACCAACTACTGCTAACAATTCCGAGAATTTCTTCTTCATCTACCATATTGAAGATTAAGTTGACATATCAAAAACATCATCATAAAGTGTGTGTCGCCAGCTATTAAGGACAAGGGAAACGACAAAAACACTAACATCAAAATATATAGCACTTTTTAATTAAAAGGGACAATTTCTTACGTGCTTAAATCCTTGATATCCTGGTAAATGATATAATCGCGCACCTCTAGTGTCAACTTGAAGAAAACCGTTAAGAGTAAAGGCAAAATTATCGTATTTTATTTTAAAACAAACTCAAAATATTAAATGAAAAATTAAAAAAAAAAAATAAAAAATCTAAAAAAAAAATGAAGTGTTAGGAAAAATTATATTCAAGTCCTACACAGATGAATAAAACAAAATATGCACCGATTAAATTTACTAACAATTATATTATACATATATGAAAACTATTTACTTTCAATTTTATTTTAATCAAAATGCAAAATGTTCCATTGTATGAACTTATTATTTGTAGTAAATTCCGTTTATTACTAAGTTTTGTGGTATACAAGTTTTATTAAATATTAATTTTCATCAATTAACAAAAAATTCATATTGATAAATTATTCTTTACATTATTTTGTTCATTTTAAAAGTAATATATACCATTGAATTGTCTTTAATTTGTTTACATTCTACACAATCAAGTATTTCACAGGAAAACAATAACACACATACATATATTTATATAAAATTATTTAAAAGGTAAAAAACTTGTGTAATAAAACGGATGAAAAAGCAAATAAACTGTTTTCTTAAGTCTACACCTTCGGACGTGTAAGTATGGTTAATAAAAAAATGATTTAAGTTTAAATAAATAACGGTTACTAGGCTTAACATTTACTTACCTACATATATACATACATACATATTTATGTAGAAAAAATTGAATTGTATTTTTAGTAATAGATGACATAAAAAATACAAAGCTTTGAGTTTCGGCTTCCGGCTGAAGAGTGAAAATGGTCAGGTGAAAGCTGTCTCAATTTAAAACAAACCCCCAAGTTAAAACTAAGATTAGTTAAACTCAGTTTAAATTTAAACTTAATATCCTTGCGCTCTATTAAATTTGTTACAACCAAAACAAAGTAGTCAGCAAACAGCTGATAGGCTAAACAAAGTTTAACCGTGCCCTATCGGCCATTTAAATTTAGTTTAAACCCCGTTTAGAGTTGACTGAAAAACTGCATACTGAGTTTAAACGGCAAATCAGTAACTTGGTATAATCAGAAGTCTCAAAATGAGCTAAAGATTGTTGCTTTTGAACGCTTTCACGTTTTTTTCTGTTGTTTTTATATTAATTTTTTGTCACAATTTTGAGACGAGGTTTAATTTTAAATCTAATGAATGCCAACTGATCTCAAATTGTAACTTGTGTCTCTATTAGAGATTGCCTCCTGAATTCGGATGTAAATAAAGAATGAGTAAAATATATAATATATGTACATCTCATTATGTAACTATTGATTTGTACAGGTGTATATATATACATATATGTATATGTATATAAATAGTGACATTTTTGACCAGTTTGCATTCATTAGATTCATGCCCGAATTCAGTATGCTGCCTCAGTCTCTAATAGACACAAAAGTCACAATTTTAGACCAGTAGGCATTAATAATTAAAAAATAAAGCACCTAGTCTCAAAACAAAGTCTCTGAATAGTGATGTAGTAGGTCACAAAAAATTAAAATGCAAACAAAAGAAAAAAAACGCGGAAGCGAGGAAAAGCAATAATATCTAGCTCATTTTGAGACTGAGTACAGAATTCGGGTGTTAGGTTCAGAGTTCGGGTATCAAAATAAAGCCTATTGTCTCAATATTGTGACCTATATATATTTATTCAATAGTTTTGTTGCCAATGAAGTATTATCGTGGCGTTCAAAGTGCCTTTATTCAGCACGATTGACGATTGACAAATACGATGCTGACATAAAACAGATGATTTGAATGCTCTAAGCGAATTTATTAAATTCGCCGGATTGATACATATTTTTATATTTTGCGACTATTCTCAACACGCCAAATGTTTTCAAAATGCGCTTTTTACCAAAAGTAAATTATTAGCAAGCGAAGGCATTGTTGAAAATTAATTCCAAAAATACGCAGTTTCTTGAAAGCTGTTTCGCAGTCCCATTAGTGCGACAATAGATGTGTATTCATGTTTACTATTTTGCAAAATGGTAAGCAAATCACTGGAGCGTTTTATGTAGTTCTGATGTTTTACTTATAGCTAAAATTGTTTCAGTCCGTCACATTGCATACAGATGTTGGAGATATTAAAATAGAACTATTCTGTGAAGATTGTCCAAAAGCGTGTCAAAACTTTTTGGCCCTATGTGCCAGCGAATATTACAACGGTTGCGCATTTATTCGTAACATAAAAGGGTTCATTGTACAAACCGGTGATCCGACCAATACCGGCAAAAATGGAAAGTCAATATGGGGTACGAAATTTGAAGACGAATTCAAGGACACACTCAAGGTAAGTTTCACATCCAATAAAACCCATGTAATGTTAACTAATAATCATTCAGCATTCCGACCGTGGTATGATATCTATGGCAAATAATGGCCCCAATGCGAACGCCAGTCAATTTTTCATTACATATGCAGCACAACCCAATCTAGATTTGAAGTATACACTTTTCGGAAGGTTGTTAATAAGATTCCTAATCATTCTATCATTAATTCAATTTTATTTTACAGAGTAATAGATGGCTTTGATGCATTAGATGAATTAGAAAAGCTCTCTGTGAATCCTAAAACTTATCGTCCACATGTTGAAAAGAAAATTAACAGCGTTACCATACATGCTAATCCGATAGCTGGATGAATCATGTAGTTACAAATTGCATTTTCTTTCTCTAAATTGTATTAATTAAAATAGTTAAATGCAATACTTCATGATGCAAGCTTATTACTATTAAAGAGAATTAAGAAGCTGAAAAATTTAAGAACTCGAAAGCGGACATTTACTACATTTTAAGACGTTTTTGACACTTTTGTAAATTAAAACTTTAAACATGAATGTTTTTACATATAAAATATTTCAATTGAAAATACATTAATTTTACTGGAACACAATAACATAGAAAAACGCCAATACCAAAAATATTGTTGCGAGGATTAGATAAAGTCTCAAGTTATATTTACGATCCAGCGCAATAAGCAATTGACGAAAGGATTCCGTTACTGAATCTTGTGCTGGGCGACGTCCTGTAATTTCAAATCGTTTCGAACGTTGTATTTGACGAGGGGAAGCATAATCGACTACGTAGTCTGTGCTTCCCATACCACTTGTTTTACCTAAGACCGTATCAGCTTTAAGGCGATTTAAGTTTCGAGCAAAATTACTCAAATATGGAGTTTTATAATCTTGTTCCGCACCTTCTTCATTTTCATCGCTTTGTTCATCGTAGTGTGGTGCGGTTTTCGTAGTATATATCCCACTAACAGGTAAGTTTGTGCTATAGCGCGATACAGTTGGCATTTCTCTAATTATTCCTGTGCCTGTCTTTGGCAAAAGATTTGAATGCAAACTAAAGCGTCCAGTGTTCGTATTTATTTGAGGTCTATAATCTCCGACTAGAAGACTTTCTGGTGGATTGCGGACAGAAATCTGAAAACACAAAGTTTTAATATGCTATTCGTACTCAGTATTGCAGAAACAACTACCTCGGGAACTGAAGCCAATGGCTTGTCGAACGCCTGATTATAAGATGTGGTTACGACCCCCGTCTTCGATAAAGAAACAGAGCGTGACGACCGTGGTCGAGCATTCATTTCATCTTGGCTTACTGGCAGTGGCTTCGCCTTTCTTTCTGCCCGCTCAGCAGCTAGTAAAAGGTCGTTTTCCTCTTCATCGCTCTCTAGTATAACAACCGGATTGAAGATTTTAGTTGGTTTATCTTTTTGTGACGGTGGTATTTCTAGTTCTCGAGTTGAGCGTCTACGTGCGCCGATGGGAGCCGGCGTTACAGTTTCCGTTGCTACTTTTTCGCTAACTTTCTGCAGTTCGAGAGTAGGTGTGCCAGCAATAGTGCGTCTACCAGCTCCTCTGCTCGGTGTACGCCGCTCAGCGTCCGTTTTTACATCTTCCTTAACACCTGTACTTTCAGTTTTAGATACGTGAATGGTTTCACGACGAGGAGTCTTTTTCGCTTGCGAAGCTGGCGAGCCTGACAGTGAAGCGCGTAATTTTTTTATTAATAAATTTCGGCTGGAATCAGTGATCGGCACGTTGGGTAATCCATGCTGGATGCACTTTTTTCGTAAATCTGCGTTGCTTAAAGCCTCTAAATTGTCGATTTCAGACATTTTTTCGCGGTATATACTTGTTTTTCTGCCTTTGAAAACGATCGCTCAATTTTTGCGCGTTCAAATTTTTCACCAACGCCGCTTAATGAAGACCAACAAAGCAGGAATATTCAAAATAGACGGCAATCAAATGCTTGACCAACGCTGACAGGTCTTGCTTGATATATGTATGCAAATGTATATGTACACAATTTGATAAACTAACAATATTTTATTTATAACATGTCATCTTTATATATACGTAATAATAAAATTGTTCAAGTTCAAGTTAATATTATAGAAAAATCAGGTTTACATGATGCTAAAAAAATTAATTATATTGCAGTCTTGCGTATGCAAAAGTTTAAAAGTATGGCAGCATTACTATTACAATCAATTTGCAGTGCGTCCCACACAAAACTCTGTTTACAATCAGCTGGGCATATGTCATTAGCCGAACTTTTTTTTTTGATCCCACAAATTTCTTGTAATCTGTGAAATTCTACTCCTACATTATGGATATTTCCAAAGCAACAAACGAAAATAAATTGCAGCTGTGCAGATCCTACTTTAGAGGTATGGACTAATATTTTCAACATATATTGAAACATTTCAATATATTTCTGCAACTTTTTAGCTGGATGGGCTTTTTTGCCATTTGTTTGGGCCATCAATGTGTGCTGGTTTTTTAACGAAGCATTTCGTGTGCCTTCTTATCCTGAACAGGAGAAAATAAAAAAATGTAAGCCTTCAATTTATAATCGTGTACCCCAAGTTTTACTAACTTTTGTTTTAGATGTGATTTTATCGCTGATAGGTTCTCTTATTTGGGCAGCTATTTTAATAAGTTGGATTATAGTGTTCCAAACCAAACGAGCGCAATGGGGTGCAATGGCCGACTACATGAGCTTTATTATACCATTGGGAATAGCTTAGATCAAAATCATACTATATTCATATGTATGTTTTCATTTTAACTATATAGGTTTATTACATACATATTTATAATCTTAAGGATATATTTAAGCACTTAAATATGAAAATATTAATTTTATAAACAAAGATCACGTATATATGAATACATAAGCAATATTCATTTCAGTTTGGTGTTTTCGCTGGCCCTTGTGAAGTTTCTCGCAGCTCCTGTAACTTTGCTTCGAAATAAGATTTATGCACAGTCAGTGGTAAAGACTTTTGCCGAAGAAAATAATTTTCATTGCCTTTAGCAGTATAAGTATCGTCGCCAATTAATTCACGTAGTGCCATGTTTTTCTTCAAAAGTTTATCATAGAAGCTCGCTCCCGCTTCTACAAATTGCGGACCCAAATTGCACAGTCGTTCATCGAATTCCGTCTCATAGTTTACTTGGTTAAAGTCTTTCATAAATGACCAAGAACCAATACCGAACAAGCCCAAAATCGAATACATAACAAGGCGCAACTGAAAAGAATCGAAAGTTTCATCATTTACAAATTAAAAAGAAATCGAATAACTTACACTGAAAGGTCTCGCTAATAGATTCATTCGCAAATTTAAGTAATGACCAATTGTGTATACGGACAAGAATGAAATACTTGGAAAAATTGAATTTAATAAAACCCGATGTGTTTGCAGGTGTAAAATTGATTTGCACAATCCGAACAGTTGTTCATTATCTGTCAGTATGATCGAATCTTGTAGCAATTTTCCAGCTTCTGTGTTCCAATTTATGCTTTGATCGCGGAATCTAATATCCTGTTGTTTTAATTCATGCTTTTCGGTGTAAGCATAATTCACGGGAATTCCCAATGCAGCACCAAACCGATACTTCGTTGAGCCTATTACACATATGTCGTCCAATCTGAACGTTTGTAATAAGATGATCACCGATATTAAATACATACATACATACCTGCTATAAAGAGATCAAAGCCGAAAACTGTAAAGGGTTTGATAATCTTTCTTTCATACTCTTCAAATTGTAGTATTTGTAATGCTTTCTCCAAACGTTCCTTGACCTTATCTGGTACTGGGCGGGCTATACCGTTTCTAGAATAATTTAATAAATAAAAACTTCTATTTTTTGCATTGATTCAAAATTTACTGGTAGCACTGCACAAAATCCCTGTAGTTTTTCAAACAAAATGTATGCGGCACATAATTAGCTACGAATAGCCCCAAGGTAGTGGCACCTGTGGCAAATGCCGTTACATTGCGCCCAGCAGCGGTTTGAAAGAAACTCATTATACCACGATTTACATTCGGATTCTTTTTCATTTTTATTTATAATTAAATAGTTATTAGTTAAAACTTATTAGTAAATTTAAGAAATAGTATGCAAATGTTGGTATTGATATATTTGACAGCAAATTGTGAGGTTACAAAAATCCCTCAATTGCATAACGTGAATTTCGATGAGCTGTGTTTAATGGTCATAAAAAATAATGAATTTTAGTGCCTTGGAACAAATTAGTGGAAATTATGTACATCAATTGATTTTTTTAAATTAAGAAGTGCATACCAACAAGTATTTATGTATGAGTATATTTATTTAAAAAATAATAATTGTTTACTTTTTTGGAAATACTTAAACTCGGATAAACTCAGTGTAAACTAAGTTTAGTTGAATTCAGTTAAAATTTAAACATAGTTTCCTTGCGCTCAATTATATTTGTTGCTACCTAAACTTGCACTGAAAAACTGGTACTATCATTACGTACATAGGTAGGTAGGTAGGCAATGGTTTCAAACCTAGTCGGGAGGGTCGAATGTAAATTTTAGGTTATAAACGGTTCAACATTTTTGTTATGAATTTGACCAGGAACCCAAATCTGCCATTATCTTCCTCAGATTTGAGCCAAAATTTCAGAGTTCATTCCATAGAAGCCGAAAATGCTATCACCTTCCTCTGATTTCAGCCAAAGTTTCAGAGTTCATTCAATATATCCATTAGCCCATCCAATTTATTTATTTATTTAAGCAGAACAAAAATTGACACTGAAGATGGCACAACGCCGAAACCGGTTTGTCTCCAAACCAAACTTGACAAGTGATGACGGAAAATTGTTCCAACAAATATTTATTTATTTATTGTTTACAGTCTTGCGACTTTAAAATGTACAATTTTACAAAATTATAATATATTTTCTAGTAAAGCATAAGTACATGTTAGATATATTTCTAAAAATCATAAATAAAATTGCTTAAAAATAATTACGTAGTTGAGTAGCTGGAAAGGCCCAGTTTTTCATGGTCGGAAATTGCGTAGTTGAGTAGCTGGAAAGGCCTAGTTTCCGCTCCACATTCCTGTTACTTGGTTTCTGATGGTCGGAAAGAACGAGTTTCCGGACCATATTCCACTTCTTATTTTTCATACTGTACATGAGTTGGGCGTGAAAGGCCGTGTTTCCGATCCACGGCCGTATCGCCTTTATTTCATGCCAGGACGGATGGAAAGACCAAGTTTCCATTCCGAGTCCTTACCGGATAACCAATGTTTTACAGTGGTCATACAGTAATTTCTTGAAACTACTTGGTGCAGTTTTTTATGTGCGACGGTAATTCATTAAAACACTTTAGCCCTTTATAGAAAATATTTCTTTTATCCACTTCGGTTCTAACGAAGGGTTCTAACGAAGGGTAGCCTAAAGCTGTTGTTCTCTCTTAGGGCCAGTTTTTCAGAGCTGACTTAAACTCAGTTTAAACTAAGTTTAGTTAAACTCATTTTAGATTTAAACTTAGTTTCCTTGCGCTCAATTAAATTTGTTGCAACCAAAGCGAAGTAGTTATCAAACAGCTGATAAGTTAAACTTAGTTTAACCGTGCGCGATTGGCCGCCTAAACTTAGTTTAAACTCCTTTTAAAGTTTACTGAAAAACTGCATACTGAGTTTAAACTAAGTTTAAACGACAAACAGAGTTGCACTGAAAAACTGGAGCTTAGTAGGTATGAGTGGGTGTCGTTAATGTATCGAAGATTGTCACTCAAATAATCCGGAAGTCTGCTTACCCCTATGTTATACACGAATTTCATAGGATGATAAAAAAACTAGCTGCTTCACACTCAGCTAATTGATAGCAGCGATCATCTCCCGCGTGGGTGTATCGTAAGGCTTATTAAGTATAAAGCGCATAGCTCAGTTTTGCAGTTTTTGCACCTATGAAGAATATCGTTGGACAGTATATAAAGTGGGGTTCCATGGTTTTGTATGTATCTCCTTCCTAGACACGAGTATTTAAAAGATCTTTTTATAAAACCATTTTTTTTTGCAATTTTTTAACTGCGTTTTCAACATGCTCGTCCAATTTTAATTTATTATCAATGTATATCCTTAAGTATTTCATGAGTTTAACTTCTTTAGTAACTTCATCTTAAATTTTTAGGCTGTAGTTTGAGCATCTGTTATTGACTGCCATAGTTAAGACCATAAACTGTGTCTTTTTAACATTCAGTTGTAGTTTGTTAGAGCATAACAAGTTATATAAGGAATTCAGATCTTCTTCCATTTTTTCAATCGCATTCTGCACGTTCCTATCACTGACTGTTAGGAGTGTACCATCAGCGAAGAATTTTATCTTATAGTGTTTTAGCACCATATTAAAATCATTGATATAAATATTGAAAATAACTGGTGCTAACACCGATCTCTGTGGTAACCCAATGTTCGGTGCTACTTTTTTTGACAATGTTGACTCGATCACTGTTTGCTGCATACGATCGGTTAGGTACATAGCTCCGAAACCAGTCAAGATCCTTGTCTTTTATACCAATATGCTCAAGGTTTTTCAGCATTCGATCCCTGTCAATAGTTTTAAAAGCTCTTTTGAGATCAATAAACACCGCACCGATATTCAACTTTGAATTAAGATCTTCCTTCCACTGGGATAGTACCAAGTGCAGTCTCACACGAGTGCCTGATTGCTCTTTTATGAATATGTTATTGGTTCCAGTATGACAAAACAATTGCGTTTTAACCACATTTTCCAAAATTTTTTTCAATATTTGGAAGAGTGTTTATTGTCCTCATTTCCTCAGCTTTTATAGTACCCTTTACTTTTTGAACGGCGACTATCGTCGAAATTTTCCACTCTTTAGGTACTATTCCTGTTTCGAGGCTCTTATTTATCAGCAAGGAGTAGAAGTGTCCCATATCCTCTACTGAGTCTTTAATAACGTTCTCAGACAATAAATTTGTCCCTCCTATCTTCCTCTTAAATTTTTTTACGGTATGTACAAAATCATTAGAGTTAATCTGGTTAAATTTAAACTTATTTACCTGATTAGCCTGCGGTAAAAAGTAACTGTTAATGTCTTCTTTATTTCTGTTTATCTCCACTATACTTTCTACGACGAAATCGTTGACGTTTTCTGCAATTTCTTCGCTGCTTTTGAATATTTTTCCCTTTTTGTTATAAATGTTTCCATGTTATATTCTGCCCAATCTCCTGTTAGCATTGCTTTTTCATGTAATTTGAACTTCTTCTTGTTAACCTCAGCTAATTGCCAGTCATACCATTTGTTTCTAATCTTAATATAAATTTGTCGCTGACTGGTTAATTGGTGCATAGCCGACATCATACAAATGTTAATGTGCTCGAACATCACCTCAACATCTACTTATGTAACTAAAGTTATACTGTCTCACCACATTAAGCAAATTATCAGGGTATGAATACATATCCCAGGAAATTAATTCTGACAGCTTTTTTAACGGGACTAGTTTGTTTATATTAAATCGAAATAGTATAGTTTCGTGATCCATTATTCTGTGATCCTGTAAATTTTCACAGAACACTTCCTTACTGTTAGAATACAACAAGTCTATGAGTGTTGCAGAGTGCTCCGTAATTCGTGTATCAAAGCTAATCAGCTGTTTCATTGCTTGTCGTGAGAAGATCACGTTGAGTTTTTTACTATAAGTCTACACTACTTTAATGTTTATGTTGAAATCACCAATAACAATAGTGTTTATTAAGTTATCAGATATTTCTGATAGAATATCCTTCATATACATATGTGAGAAACTCGGCATCACTTGTGCTTGGTGAATGGTATACCACCCCGATCTGCCATTTAGTCTGGCAATTTTTCAGTTGGATGACTATGCACCATACATTATTATTTACCGATTTGTTGATCTTTATCTTGAACCCAAGAGTGTCACGTAAAATTTTGATCATACCGCCTGTATGTCTACTGCACCTTATTACCTGGTATGTTGGAAAATTTATCTCCGAGTCATCTATTTCATCTGTAATACATGTCGTAGCAACATGTCTGGGTTAACATTTTCCATGAGTCTTTCAAGTTCAATTTTATTAGCCAAAAAAACTATGTATATTGAGATACACGCATTTTAATGAACATTGACGATCTTTTTTTACGTCTAGTTGCTAACACCCCACTCTCTGTTTCTCTATCTATAGTTTTCTAATGTTGACTGAACACTCTGGGCTAAAAACACTATGTTTTACATCTAATTTTAGACCACAACAATTTAGCGTCACAACAATTACCGCAAATTAATTTTGGACAACTCTCTGTACAGTTTTCTTCTTTATGCTGCCCCATGCATTTGCTACACCGTAACTTCTTCGTACAATAATTAGGGGACCTTTAAGGTTTCAAACAATGGTGATTCCCCCCGGTCCCGGAGTTTTCGAGGGGGCGAGGATTTTCCGTTTTGTCTTAATTTCACAGAAATGTTTTTGTTTTAATTTAAATTTTTTACGGAAAAAAATGTACCTAGTGGATTTTAAGAACTCAATCTGTGAATTTTGTTGTCTGTACAAATTGTCTCTAAATGAAAATTTAGATAAATCGAGTAGAAAACTAGAACCGCATTAAATCAAACATAACCAAGTCATAGTGCGCGTGCAACCGAATGTATGAACTTCTGTAAACGAGGGACGGCTCGGTTTCAAATATCTTGTGTGCTACAACTGTCGCGACAAACCGTATTAAACCAAATTTAATGGGAGGCCCGCGAAATAATCCACGGGCTCGGATTTTCTCTTGGCGGCTCTGCTCATATGATAATAACGGAGGATAAACAGAAAGGTAATCAACCCGTTTACAAAGTAGTTTATGGGAATAAATGCCACGCTGATTTCACTGCATTAATTTAGCGTTCTCTCAAATTTTTTTAAATACAAGAGCTAATGACAAGGCTTACTTTAAGTTCAAGATTGTCTTACTAATTTTCTCCGACATAAATATTTACCTTATACAAGGTTTGTTTTTCTCAGCCCTTTCAAGGCGTTGCGTAGCGTGTTTGCACATTAATGGACTGTGACCTATCCAAGTTGCATCAATTTCTACTAATAAAGCCATTTTTCAGGAAGTAAGATAGCCTAATCCAAAAGCTACAATCAGAAGGCAACATTTTTTTTCATTTTATTTTTCTGTACTGTCTGGTCGATTATACTGAAAAGCCCGAGTTAGAAAAACTTTTGCCTTGTAGACTTTTTAGACATCGACAGAACTTAAAACAAAATAAGTTTAGAGGTCATTCAACAAACCTTGAGAGAACTTGAAATTAACAATACTCTGGTTTAGTTTATAACGTAAATGCTCTTGGGAAGGTCGAACTCTTTGTTGCGTGTGAGATGGGTTATGTTAGCGCGAGGATTGTCGTCTATGCAGATCGCGTTATCATCGCATGTAGGAGTGAGTTTCTACAAACTCTGATCTTATGATCCAGCGTTATGGGAAAGCTGCTTTGCACTTTTGCAAAAGGGTCAATGATAAGAAATGGGGTTTACACACGGACATATATTTATGGCCGTTAGAAAAATTCTCCATCATGGAGTTATCGCGTCGCGACTTGCCTAAAGTAAAGCGATCTATCTTAATATATGTACTTGTTGCACTACGATTAAGAGACATTTGTCAATGAGAGGCGCGATTACTTACATATTGGTTGTTGCTTAGAAACTTGGTTCCTAATAGAAAACTCGTTATAAAATTCCCAAACAGCAGCCGTGGGCAGAAAATTAGTATATTCCACTCGGTACTTTTCAGTTTTCAAAGACTAAACTGCTTATTTCGTTTACGTGACTATTGTACTGTCTTCTACGCTATAGACGGTATAGACAAACTTTAAACTATTTTAAAAAGTAACTGGACCGATGTCGATCTCTACAACCTCGAACTCATTTTGGATTCTTGCCGGAAAAAACGAATTTGTATGCCTTCTGGTACATGCAAATTGCTTTTGAAAATATTTGTATATGGTTATGTTAAGTACGTCCAGTAGTGTCTTTATGCCAACTTGACCTAGGTGGGATCGACATGGAAATTCACGCAAACGTAAAAGCTCAGAATTAGATAGTTTTTCAACATATTTTCAAATTTCTGTTTTTATTGTTCTTTAAAAGAGTTAATTTATTTATCTCAAAACAGTTTTGCAAAAGATTGCTTAATTACCATATTTCTTCCAAATTCTCAAGAAAAGAAAAAACTCACAATAAGGAGACAAAGTGAGTGTGTAGCGTGAGCATGTCGCCGCTTCATAGATTCTTTTGGATCTCAATTAACACTAAATTACAAAATAAGCGTTTAAATATGGTTCGAATCTCGTTAGCAAATGGGAAGCCTTTTATAGAATTTCCGACACATAAATCATACGTTACTCGGAGTAAGTCCGCCAGGCCCTTCAGTTTTCGGTAAGACTTGTTCAGTTTCCGATATAATTTAAAGAAAGTAACTTTAGTTTTTTATTGTGTCTTTAGTTTTGATTTTTTTTATTAAAATGGCCGTTGCTTTCTATTTGTTATTTCAGCGTAAAAAATGTATAGAATAACATCAATTTCTTTTTTATCGTAGAAACCGTACTTTTTAGTTAATAAAGCACTAAGAACTCTAGGAAAGTAAAAATAGAGAAATAATTTGATTTTATGAAAAGTATCATTAAAAAACAAGTAATTATTTTCTCCAATCATCTAAATACGAAAAATAAATTATGGTGTCAATCGAGTCAAGTCCAAAAGATATTCGTTCATCAATCCCAACCAAAGGTGAAAAATGCAGTAAATATGACAAAGATCAGCCCGCTTAAATGACAATCAAAAGAAATTCAAATAATGAAAATGTTAGTACATAAGTCAAGACGAGTGTTGCAATTTGTTCCGATCAATTCCTACCAACTGAAAGCCCATTGTTCACTAAATCAATCGCAATGAAAAGAAATACGCAAAAAAGAGCAAAACAATTTTGTCATCTTCCCGCCTGAACGCGAATTAGTGTCGCAGTTGCAAATATTTATGTAATGAATCTTCCAACTCGGCGATCGGATCGTTCACTGTTGATCCTCTTCAATTCGAAACTGACAGCTTGCAACCAAATTAAAGGGACGAAAGATGCAAGGCCCTGGATCATCACAATGGAGGCGCAATACGTACATACGTACATACATATGTATGTACATACAAACAAACCTACATACATACATAAGAGCTGCTAGTGCGAGCGTATAGGCGAAATAATCGCGCGCAGGGCTGTCGCAGATTACGACGCGCCGCCGTGCCACAAAGTCGTACAAATAACACCATTGTTATGTCATGGCAGTGTCGGCCGCTCGATTGGTAGACAAATGGACAGACAAGCAGACAGACAAATGTGAGACACCTCCGCCCTTTCGCCCTCTCGCCGCCACACCCAAACATCTGCTACATCGTCAAATAGCTACTCAGCTACTCAGTACTGCTCAACGCCGGCTCGAGCTCTATTCTTTAGTCTGTACATCGTTTTCCTGAGCAATGCGGCCCTGGCCGCCTCTAAGCAGCCGCTACAAAGACGATGCGATACGACGAGATGTGATCCGATATGACATTGAAGTGCATCGTTCAGATGCTTGGCGCATGTTGAACAGCAGCAGACGACAACACAACGACAACAGCGAGCGACAACGACAATCACTCCAACAACAAAATGCCCCCACAGCGGCAGTGGCAGTAAAGTCGACTAAGCTTAACAATCGCTCCAACAACAATGAAGGCAAAAAGCAGTTAAGAGAACAAAAAGGAATTCTGAACTTCGATAACAACAACATCAACAACAACAGAGCGAACAATAAATGCTATAAAAACAATATTAAAAAAAAACAAAAAAAACATAGCGCCAAAGTCAATACAAACATATTCCTTACCTGCTGCAGGGCCAAAAGGTGAGGTGGGTTACGGCGGTGATTTTGAGTGCCGTTCCGCAACAACAACCATACAAGCGTGTGGGGAAAGAAGCTAAGTGACAGGAAGGTGTGTACGACACTGTAGATTTTTTGAAAGACAATATTTCTGCGAGTGTTCATACATACATATGTGTGAATGTGCTTAGGGGAGGGGGACGTGAAGTAGTATCTACTAATGCATCATTCAAATAGAACCCAGTAGTCGCTCAATTATTTTCACAATTTTCAAAAAGCATAAGAAGGGGAGCGGCGAGAATCGCAAAGATGCTGGAAACATAATAAACAAATATTTTCGATATATCAGGAACTTTGTATCGTCTTTTATAATAACAAATATAATAATTTCTAGCTCCATGAAATCGTACCGCAAATTGTGAAAGTTATCTTACTACGCTGACTTCGAGAGCTAAATGATTTTTTTTTAATTTTCTAACGAAAAGCGATTGCTATTAGAAAACTTTTATATGATTTCTTTTTTGTTCGTACGCTCTCGTCCATGAAAGAAACGCGGTTACTGTTTGGCATTCAAGCTTTCTTAATAAATAGGAGATACTTCTCGTGCCACTCTAGGCTCAAATAGTCAAGACTTACCTTAAGGGCCGGTTTTTCAATGCAATCTTAAGTTGAACTTAAGTTCTAGTTAAGACAGATCTTAGCTAAGACCAGTTTAAGATTTTGCACACATTTGCGTTTCACAATGGAGACTTTTAAGTATGGAAAATATTTATTTCAGAAATATGGTAGCACCACAAGAATTTGCTTTGTTTTTCCATGTTTTGAAATTTGTTTAAATAGAAAATAACTCATATAAATAGATTTGTGTGCGGTTAATTAAAAAAGTATTTTCTAGTTTAAATATTACAGAAATAGATTTATTTAATTTAAACAAAATTCAAAATACAAACAGAAGAAGCAATTTCGCTCCGAATTAGATTGACTTGGTGGGTAATCTAGGGGCAAACTAAATTTTGACGCTGTCCTTTTTTCTCTTTGTCGAAGTTTTATAAATTTTCTCTCAACAATGCTATAGGGTGTGACGTGATTTCGTATGTTATGGCTCGTGAGACAGTAGCTTTGTCAAAGTGTTAATTAAAACATACTCTCCAGACACAAAGCATGGTTCCTGAGACAAATTCAAATAGTTTATGTCTTTTTGGAAATAATAAAGGATACACATACCTGATAGTCTTATGCGTTAATTCGATATTATCAATTTAAGGACATCATAAAATCGGTGGCGAAAATCTTTCTCATCGATAATTGAAATTAATTTAATTCTCCTTAAGGCAATAATATTTATAACTTCCTCGTAATCTAAGTCAATGTCTTCATCACTACCACAATCAAATTCCATATTTCGAAAATTCTTTAGATTTTTTCAAATATTTGTATTCAAGTCTTTACAATTTTATTTCACAAGTAATGATCAGCTGTTCGCAAAGACAAGATCAGTTTAAGACGAGAAATTCGGCGACTTAAGTTCAACTTAAGTCGAGCTTAAGATTTGGTTGGTGAAACGCAAAATCGTAAACTAGACTTAAGTTCGACTTAAAAATGCATTGTAATACCGGCCCTAAGAAACTTAAGAGTATGTTGATTTTAGATTTTTAAGAATCGGCCTAACGTAAAATGAGAGCGGTTAGAAAATC
The DNA here is from genome assembly GCA_963971545.1 of Philophylla caesio. Classification (NCBI taxonomy): domain Eukaryota; kingdom Metazoa; phylum Arthropoda; class Insecta; order Diptera; family Tephritidae; genus Philophylla; species Philophylla caesio. Next base: position 91,755,035 of record OZ020606.1, on the reverse strand, counting down.
AGACTAACCAGATTTTGATTTTTACAATTTTTTAAAGTAAATGAATGCAAAAATTACATTTAAAACGTGTTTATTTGATGTGGTAACATAGGCGGCGAAACGTAGAATAGCCGAAAACGAAATTGTAGACAAGAAGAAAATTTAATCATAAAAGTGAATGACGAAAAGATGATCGTATCCTCCAATAAAGAACTGTGTGATAAATTTGTACAATTGTACTTAACATAAATATATTCGATAAAATTTAATTTTCCTTAACATTTTTACTAAGAAGCAATATGCGATTTAAAAATAATCACACAAGTGCTTTGTTTTCTACTTTGTGTCAACGAAGATATTCAAAGAACAATATGCTACAAAACTTAATCGCCAAAAATTCAGTTGACGTGTTGAGTAATCGCTGCCAATTGTTAAGCAAAGTAAAGTTAAGTTAAGTTAAGTTAAGTCTTAACTAACTGAGCCTTCAGACTTATAACTTTTACGTTGCTGGCCCGCGCATTTTTTTTATGTACTTTCTTACCCAATTCAGTAGCAATGGCCACGTCACTAGTGCCTTTTGCGCGACTCTCCCAATTCTGACTTCTGGGCGCGTTTGCTAGTTTATTTCGCATATCCCGCGGAAACAAATAAAAAAGGCCGACAGCGTTCGAGGCGCACAGCCGACACTGGAACACTGCATTAATTGTGCGACAAATGTGTGTGCGAAAATGCATTAATATTTTTGTCATCCGCAGCACACCATTTGTCGTTACAGTGCTGTCGTTTTTGCCGTTTTCTCTCTACACTCTTCATTTGGCGTTGTTGTTGTTGTTGTTGTTGCTGCTTGTGTGTTTGTGTGTTATTGAGCATGTTGTCATTGTTACGGCAACATCGTCTATCCTGCATCGCTTTTAACGTAATCCCATCGATCTTAACATATGTTTATGTGTTCAAACAAGTTTACATATGTACCCTGCAGTCATAACAAGGCCAATTTGCCGAAAACAACCATTACCACGCCGGTGATTATGTGACCGGTTAGAATTGGGCATTTGTTTGTTTCGAAAATGTTGTCTATCGATCAGTATCTAGAGAACTGGTAAACCCTATCGCAAAGAACCGGTTGCTGAGTGGAGCGGTGGTTAAGAAAAGACAGTTGTTATGAGGACCGGTCCTTTTCTAATGACTAGTAATTGTTAAAAAACGGCAGTTGACACCATTGGCAGGCGAATGTGCTGGACTAGTGCTGGTAGCAATTGGAACTTTCTGAGGACTAATTTAAAGTGAGACCCAATTAATGCAGGGTAAGTATACCATATATGCGCTTATGTATGTATGTAGAGTGCATGCAAATATATCGGCATAGAAATTCTCATTGTGACTTGTATGTCTTTATGTAGAAACACAATGACATGCATACATACATACATACATACATATGTGATTTTAATGGCGCTGATCTGTGTGTTAGCGAAGGAAGTTATTTTTAAGTGCTGCGGATTTGTCATAAATGTGTGAATAAATTATTGTAGCCAAATGACGAATGAACGAATTATATTTCAGGCATTATTTAAAATAATACGGAACGAATGTAAAGTAGTTTCCCCAATATTTATATATGGCCCGTTTCTCGGTAAACGAAACCAGACAGAAACATTTTTTATTTTAAATTTCGCGTATAAAGCAACATAATTGTCAAGGCAAAACGCTGTGTATACTTTGAGAATTCGATTTGTTTCTTTTTTACTTCTTGATGGACAAAAATTAACCAAAATACAATAGGGAACCAAATGGTAAGTTGTATTCAAGGATTGCTATTTTTTTTTGTGTTGTTTGTTTTTTTTGTTTTATGTAGAATTGGATACATACAAAGTGACTGAACAAAATATTCAAGGACAAAAAATGTATTTATTTATTTATTTATTAGATTTCGGCATAACAATACAACTATTATACTTAAATAGAAGAGGAGTACTAGCTGCTAGGGCCTTCGACTCGAATCAGCTTTTTCAACAAAAAAGTAATCAACCGTCCAAAAGCAGGAAAAGTTTTTTCACGAAAATCCACGTAACAGTCATTTTTCGTTCATAATCAAATATTATAACAATGACGATTTTCTATCCTCAGAAGAAGAAGAATTACATCCAAAAATTGAAAAGTACGCAAAAATTTTATGATTTCAAGAAAAAAAAGAGCAGCTGGAACTATCCCTATCCCCAAATTTAAATTTTTTGTTTTTTGTTTTTTTCAGGCAGTTGCCATTTCATGAACAATTTTTTTTTCAACTTTTCCGTAGCTCCAGACATTGCGACATTATTCTAGATTAATCATATTTTTTAGTTTTTTTTTCAGATTGCTAGGAAGGTTGAAATCGTGGGTATGGTCACGTGCCAATTTTTTGAGACCTCGCCTCCACTTCATCAACTGCTAATTTATTGGAATTTTAAAGCTTTTTATGTTTTGATTTTTTCTGTATTCTTGTAATACGAGTATTAATAAAGAACTAATAAAAAAATTGATAGTAAAAATATTGATTGTCTTTCTTTTACGATACGTCAAAAATTACCTGAAATTCATACCTCTTCACCAGAATACCTCCTTAAATAATGTTTACCGTTGTGAAATAAACAAAAGATAAGTTCTTTCAATGCTCAATTCATCTTTGTATGCAGTCGTTTTGTGTAATGTAATAGTCCAAACATTTTTGTTTATAAGAAATGCAAGCATTACTTTTTCACCGTCATTGATAGTTAATTTATTACTTTCATTATAAAGCTCTTAAATTATGCACTTGAAGTTGTGAATAGCCTATTACAGGAGCAGAATTTTTCGATGATGTAAGTCAGCTGCAAAACCTACTAGCAAATTATGCTTTTTCATGTCTAAATATTCGTGTAAAATCTGATGTTTTCACTCTGCGCAGGAAATTTAAAAAGTCAAACTGCCTCGTAGCACTGAGTGAGTCGATTGGGTTGTGCGTAGGGTCAGGATATAAAGTCGTGTTTGACGGTCAATTGACGATCATGTCAAGCTTGGCATGGAGGGTATTTATTGATTCTGCAGCCGGAAAAGTCAGTCTCCATGAAGCTATCGAACAATATTGAACATTTTTCTATAGACGAACGGCATGTTTTCAGTGTTCTTGATGTGCGCACAAATTGTTAAACTAAAATTGACTCGGATCATTATCTCATCGCAGCTAAGATCGGCATACATCTTTGTGCGGCAAAAAGTGTACGGTTGCTCTCTTAACAGACAGTCGACACCTCATCCCTCGACTCGTACTCCTTATTCTCTGAGAGCATTAATTAACGGAGCGATATTTCTCAGCTCTCTACGTACCACCAGCCGAGAAGAAGTCAATGAATTTAAAGGCCTGTGCATATTCCTACAAGAATGACAATGACAGCAGCCATTTTGAGGAAGATGATGATAGAGTCGACGTGCTGTCTCCTTACGAAGAGCTAGTAAGGTGGATGGACGGTGCATGAATGCATTACTGCTGGACGAAATTTAAGTTTAGTGCTTTTCGCCATCCAAAAGAAGAGCGACTCTGCAGATTGTGCTCACTCTTCGCGTTAGTGATTAAGTCTTCTTAATCACGTGTTTAATAATCTATCGAGCATGGTGTGTGTGAAGAACAAAGCGCACCGGTAATGTACCGATTGGAAAACCGACCAGATATTGTAAAATGCCCGATAATCAAAAATCGGCACTTCTGAGAGCACAAAAACTAATATCTGACTATGTCTGCATTAGTTAACACAATCGAGTTGCTACTCTATTTCTCTATCGCTCATCCTTTTGGGAGATTTTGGTGTTTCTATTTGCGTCGACGAATATCAGTTTCGTTTCCTAAATCTTTCATATGATCGCACATACACAACGATGTTTTAACAAAATGGAGCACATACATTCGTTCTCACGCCTTTCATGGTGAAACATTTGCGAGTCAAAAACTATTGAAATGTAATGGAGCTGATGAAAAGGCCCAAAATGTCAATGCGCACTCGCTTCAAATGCCAGAATGTGTCCATTTTAACGCGTGCGCGTATCGCTTGGTCGCCGATAACGCGTGTTAATTGCACATTTACAAATGTTTCTACATACAGTTACATTTGTGGAGACGACATTCTTATACACGTACAATGTACGTACATATATGTATATGTACGTATGTATGTATGTATTTGCGTTAAGATAAAGCTCTGTAGGCACGCATGTACTTTTCTAGTCCGAAAGCAGTCGAGAGCTACACAAAACACAACTAGCAAATGAATATATTTTGGACACACACACATACATATAGTATATATTTAAATGTGTATGTATGTATGTATATGTATATACGCACGATGTGCAAGCACACTGAGTGGTAACAACAAATTTATGTCCATTTGGCATTCGAACACTATCAGATTGCATGACAGTTCCCAATTACTTTTGCCTGCGAGTCAATCGTTCATTACAAACCGATTTGCTGGCAACTGTCGCCTCGTCTCGCCTCCCGATAGCATTTCTGCTTCTCTGCATCACACTTCTAACTACTTATGTACATGTGAACATAGTATGTATGGATTTTGCAAGTTTCTAACTACGCGTGCATTTATTTATGTACCAACATTTGTATAAATGTGTAAGCATGCAAGGATTTAGTATTTTCGACTAATTTCGCTGCAACTTGGGAAGAAAAACGCACATTGAATCAAGTCAAATAGAAGATAATAAAATAAAGTGAAATCTGCCACAATCTACACACATCCATACATACGCACGCTTGGTAGTTGGAGTATACATTACTGAGTGGTTTAAACTGCTTGTCGCACTAAATACCCAGTTGAGGGCGCAACTGGCTTTTGTTTGTGTAACGGTTGAGTGATTTTACAGTTAGCTGTGTATGATTATAGAACACATTTAGTACACTCTTTTCAACAATTATATTGATTTATTGACCCTCCAATTATTTAAAAATAATTTTTAAATTTAATATTTTAGAATTTTTATTGAGCTCAAGGCCAGTTTATGGAAGATTTTTTGTGAAAAAACAACAACAGCTTTTAATGGTTGAAGTTATAGTACTATTTCGGAAATCACCACATTTCCTCATCAGACTTCTTTTTGATTATTAAATTAAATTATTTTTTTATTTTTTTTTTTTTTTCTAAAATATTAACATTTACTAGGCCAACAGAAAAATGAACAACCATTTTTAAATTTATTTAAAAATGTAGAAAACATTTATCAAAGTTTCATTTGTTGCATACTTAAAAAAAAAAATATTTATTTTGGAGCATGCAGATATATAGCTCATTCTATTTTAGTACCACAAAGTGCAAGTTTCGTGTGGCTACGAATTATCTTTGAGTTTTGACAATTTTTTTGCTGACGCTCTTCCGCAATTCCTTCCATATAAAAGATTATCGCAGTTTTGCGTTGTATGAAGGCAACTGACATTAAAAAAATTGTCAAAAATCAGTGATAACTTGTAGACACGTGAAGCTTGCACTTTCTTACACTAAAATTGAATAAGCCAAAAGCATACCCAAAATAATTCTCAAAAAAAAAGTTTGAAATTTTTATAAAATTTTGTTAAATCATTGTACACTGTTTTCTTAGAGAATGAATCATATTTCACTTGAAATTTTTTTTATTTAATTAGAAAAAAAATTAAAGTGCCCAAATATGTCAAAATTTGGTTGTGCTATAATTTTTGAACAGAGTATATAAAGCGGCACTTAAAGTATCAATTTTGAATAAATTTGGTAGAATTTGGAATTTGGTAGTTTTTCTTCACGTGTTGCCGAGTGCGGTGGTTTCAATTGCGAAGGTCGACCGGAAATTGATTGGGGTTCTCGCTTCAAGCGAATGTAATAAAAAGTCGTGGTAGTATTTTTTTTTTCTAAAATAACAACTTTTTGAAATATTATACGAGTATTATTTGAGTATATTTTCGTCTTAAATTTGGCGTAAAGAAAACTTTGTGCAATTGAACTCAAATTATCGGAGTATTCATTAACCGGGAGAGTCCACTAACTGGGAGGCAGCATAATTAATTTTATGACTTTATTATCCGTAAAGTACCACTTTTTTTCTCTTTAATCCATGATGTATGTGTATCGTAAAACGTGGAATTTATACTTTTTTCTGCATTTTCCAGAATGTAAGTTATCAAATAGACAGTCAAATGCTCAAGTTCTTTATGTCCGTTCCATTGTATGGTGCAGGAACATGGACGATTAAGATTTCATCGCAAGATTAACGGACCTTTACAGCTTTGCAATGGCAAATACCACAGACGATGGACCGATACAAAGACATAGATATAGTGCAACGAATTAAGATCCAGTGGCTCTGCTGACTGGGTCATGTCGTTCGAATATATGAAAGCGTTCCAGCTCGGAAAGTATTCGATGTGGTACTCGCTGGTGGTGGCAGAGGAAAAGAAAGGCCTCCGCTGCGTTGGAAAAACTAAGCGGTAAAGGGCTTGGGTATCCTTGGTATTTCCAATTGGCATTAATGAACGGTAGACCGAAAAAGCTGGTGTGCTATGCTGAGCTCGGCCGTAATCGCCTATAATAGAGCCAATTGTGTAAGTAAGCAATCGTTATACTGATTATAAAAAAAATTTGACTAAGAATATTAACCAGTTTCTGGGCAATTAATATTTAATTAAAAAAAAAACTAATTAAAATTTGAGTAAAATTTATTTCAATTTTTGCAACATTAGAAACGTAACGCTAGATATTCGGATTTTTAAATTGTCAGAATTGTATTTAATGGTTTTATGGTCCTATTAATAAGATTTTAACGAATAATAATAATAATAAAATTATAAATTTTGAGTATCCAATTATTTTTTTGATTAGTTAATTAGTCAGGTTTATGTTAATCAGCTTCGTTGGATAATCAGTCACACACCCCTAATATGAACAAAAGGTGGCGTATTATATTTACCACATTCCGGAAATGGTGATAAATCTCAACATAAATTTGGTATTTCATTATTTTAAAATTTGTAGTGCTCGATTTCACGGGTTTCCCTTACGCTGATTTTAATTCACATTAAGTAGGCAATGTGAAGTGCAGCGTATAAAACTGGACACAATTGAGTTTGACTAAAAATTCACTATCGAAAGAAGCGCATCCAAAGCGCACTAACGAAAGCGAGCGCCACAACTTTAACAACGCTTTTAAGGAGGTCCTCTATTCCCAAGGCCTGAAATCGAGCGGTGTTATGAAAAAATATTGCGAAGCGTCTATTGAATGGATTGAGGAATTTTTTTTTTTGAAAGGTACAAGTTTTGACTTTAAAATTTTTGTATTGAACACCAAAAAAAAAACATTGTCGACCATGAAACGTCATTGACTAAATTGATGTTGAAACTGCATGGGTGCCGCTTTACTAAAATTCTGCCCAGTTGAGTAATCTGTAATCAGAAATTATATATTCTTTATAATCACAGTTACGTTGGCTATGTTTTCCCGAGACAGAGTTTTCTTATTTTGCAAATTGTAAAACTTTTGCAACGATTTGTGAATTTTTTTCAATTTTTACGTCATTTTTTGACATATTAGAGACTTTTAAAATAGAACAAAATAAAATTTTGCAAATCGTACTCGCAAAAACATAGCGGTATGTTCATTGAATAATTCAATAAAAACAGTTTTGATTTTATGAAAAGTCTTACTCGGCAGCTAAAAAAAACACTACTTTCGTGAAAACGCGTTTAAAGTTAAATTACGGTGTACACATTGCGGAGCCCAGAAGCATGCAAAGGAATATTATTTCTACGAAATCCTCTCTGTGTCATATTCTTGGATACATACAGATTAAAATTAAATAAAAAAAAATCGATTTTTGAAGCTTAGAGTGTAGAGGGCCCCTTAAAGTGCTACCGCTACCCTTCATTTTCGTTTCGATTTTCGTTTGTGCCTTAGTAAAGTATTCATCACATATCTTCATATAAATAGATAAATAGTTTTTATGCTTACAGTGGCACTATGTTAACTACTTTAGCGGCATCAATGATAAACGGTAAGCAAAATAATTGTAAAAAAACAAACAAGCAGCTAATACAACTTACCTTGAATTCGATTTAAGATCACTTCCCTTGGCACCTCCACGTTGACAGGCAACCCAAATGCTTGGAAATTGTTAAAGTGTTGAAGTGAGCGAGTTCATAAATTTGTCACACTTTTGCTTTCTCTTGATCACCTCAAACAGATGTCTGTACTCGTACGTCAATACAAAGTACAGAGTTGACGCCATCGAGTGTCTAGCTGTCAGTTAAATTTCACTTGGCGCTTGCGCAACACAAATTTGGGTCGCTGCTGCGACGGTCAAAACCAAAAGACGCATAAATTGATAAAAAAAAAGCCAAACACAATTTTTAAGAGCAGACCAATAGCACACAAGAAGAAAAATATGAAATAAGAGATTACGACATTGGCAGGCCGATAGATACATACGAACACATATAATCAAATTATAATACTTAAAAAATTAAATGTGGTTTCGGTAAAAATTATTTAAATCTTTAACTACGAAAAATGCAGGACAATGAAAAATGGTAAAAAAAAAAGTAGAATTGATACAACTATGCGTTAAAAACTAATGGCAAGCTCTGGAAGACGATGTCTACCAACGAAAATTAATGCATTCGACGCGGTCCATTGAAAAAACATTGACAATGGAAAAATGTATTCAATAAGAACATTTTTTACATGATACGCCAAATCAGCGAAAATAATTTTTCTTCCTTTAACTCCGATCAAACACAATTAGGTGTTTCACAAGGTGTCGTAAGGTGTCGTATTGTTGCAAATTCCAAGTAGTGTTATTTTACATCATTTTTCTGTGCAATGCAACAAAAAAACTAAATAAATTTGAACAACCAAAAATTTGTATGACGTTACAACTTTGCGACATTTTACGACACCTTGTTAAAATAAAACTATGCAGGTAGTTTTTCTCCTCTCAGAAATGCGAATGTTCTTCGATGCACAATATACTCAAATACTGGACATTTAGTTCGCTTGATTTAAATAATTATTATTTTTTAACTAAAATACAGATAACTCTCTAACAATTGCCATATAAACCTATGCTTGAAACATTGCAATTAAATTCAACTAACCTAGAAGTATATATTTTTGTTTGTATGCTGACGCGTTAACTAAACGTTAGCTACTAAAATTTGCAGATTATGATGATTAAATTAAAATTTAATAGACTACAAAAGTGCATACACCAAAAATTAAAAAATAAGTTATTTATGCTCGAAATGTTGATGAAATTTTGTTGAATGATAAATAAGTTTGAACATTTTGGTTTATATGGAACTTGTTAGAGAATAACCTAAATTTTAACAAAAACACATTAGAAATTAAATAAAAAAAAAGGGGAAACATTCTGATACCTGAGTTTTAAAGTACAATTTTCGGAATAATCATATAATTTCTTTGGCGCTAGCAAATTTTTTTTTTTGCGTTTTACATGCTTGCCTTTAATGCTATTTTGAAGTTTTTAGCGAACAACAAGCTTCTTTGATTTTTATAGGAAGTTAAGCTTACTGCAAATGTTGAACTTTCGGAGGACATTGTCATATGCAAGTATTGAACTGCATATTTTTGAAGGTTTGAACTTTGATAAATAATAACTTATTGCCAAACAATTACGGTAGAGAGTCAGCAAAAAAAAATAATCGAACGATAATTTCTAAACTTTCTAATAGTTATGTTTTAAAATTTTGAAATTTCGAAATGTTATACATTTTTAAATTTTCTACGTCTGCAACTAAGATCTAAACAATATTTGTTATAGAATTTGTTATGTTTTTATAAACTAAATAATTTATTTTTTTTAAATTTTGAAATGGGTCATTTTTTTATTTGTGGATAAATAAACTAACGGACATGGAAATAAATATTTATGTAAGAATATATGTATGTACGAGTATGTATTTGTATGCATGACTTTTACTGTGTTTACGCATATGTAACTACTAGCATACCTACAACTATACAACTAAAGTTGGAATGTAAGGTGCATTTATAATTTTCCATTTTATGATGTGAAACTCGGAAGTATTCGTAAAACTCTTAATTAATTGACAGTTGATTTCCTGTTGTGGCTATTTTTTTTACATTTTTTTCATATATCCCTTTTTTATGGGTGTCTTTTCACTTTGTCGGTGGCGTCATGCGTTTATTTATTTTCATTTTGAGTTATTGCGCTCTTCCCTTTATTTTATTTTATTTATTTTTTAGTGTGTTTCATCGTTCGTGTTGTGCGCATTCAAATCGCCCATTAATATTCTAGTCACTTTGCTCTGTTGCACCCGAGTGTGCCGACCAATTTAATCGTTATCAATATTTCATTTCACTTTGTTCGAATTTATTCGACAGGTGAGTGTGGGTTATGACAATATTTTGAGAATATAAAAATTTTATTGTTTGCTTGAGTAGTGATTGGAATTGTTAAATTCTTTTAGTGTACATAAATTGAAAACGAAAACAGTAGCTTGATTTTTAATATTTTTTATTTAACGCAAAATAAATAAGTTGACATACATACATACGTATACTTAGAAACAGATGTGTGTATGTACAAATATTCCTACATATTTTATTCAGAAGACATAGCGCCTGCTACGATTGTTTATGACTTTTGCAAATAGTTTTAGGCCAAGAAGTAATAGAACTTGTTATAATGGATAACATTCTTACAGAACTCATACAAATGCCAGAATGATAGAATAAAGTTTTCGACAATCGTGCAAAAAAACAGTGACGCATTAGCAAATTAGGAGAGCAAAAAGGAAATTGTAAAAAAGAAGAGGAAGACGCGAACGATTGGTTAGGTGACCTTACACAGCAATATTTATATGCAACCATTGTGCGATGTAAAAGTATGCGATGCAATATTTACCACGTTTATTCCTTAACGCAAAATCAAGCAACTTTGAAAACCGTAAAATTTTAATGATTAAATTAATTTTTTAACACCATACGCTCATACTTCTCAACACGTCACTCATGTTTGCAAACAAGTACTGTCGTGTGCAGGCGGTTTAATGCATGAAAAGACTATTACTACACTTAAAGCAGATATAGCTGCTTTTTCGAATATTACCGCATTTCCTAATCAACAGCTTTTCAAAATAAAGCGAAAACGGAAAATGACAACAGCTCGCACAACATAAGCTTAAAGAAGAATATATGCATAGGTGAATATCGAAATCAGAAGAAAATTATTTAAAAATAAAACTTTATTGCCAAAGTATTTCCAGCAAAAATCATAAGTACATCTGTAAGTATCAATGTGGTTAAATTTAGATATATAAAATACTATAGAAATAAAAATCTGATATTTGATCGGTTTTTGTATATGTATGTAGGCATCGAACTTGCAGCCCCTGCTTATTGGTAGAAGGGAATGACAAGGTCAAATACTCATAATATTCTTAAGATACCTGATTCTACAGAAGACTACGTAAAAGTAAATTTACAAAACGGAGCGTGGTATCGCCCATAGACGTGGAATCCTTAAAGAGACATATCTCGACACTCCTTAATCACATCGAATTGATTTAATTTTGGTATGAAAAACAGCTGTGTAATTCAGGTTGATTAAATGCAAAAAAAAAGTTAATAATGGATTAAAACCTTGAAAACCAAAAACTATTGTGTATGTGAATGAATCTCAACCATTCAATAAGAGCGAATATTAATTGGAAGTAGCGACAATTTCATTCAAAACAATCAATCTCCAAATATTTTTATATTTTCATCGCAAAAAACTTGGGTATGAATGAATGAGTTGGGGAAAGTAAGTAGTTAGTAGTTGAGTAACTTACGCTTCGCAAAATAACACTGAAACAAGGATTAAAAACATTAATTAATTTAAAAAGGTAAAAACTTATTAGTGTAGCTACAAATAAAATGTTTCGGACGGTAAACAAGTACTTTTTTGCTTATCATTTTTAAACTCACAACAAATAAATTCCCCACACCTATACTCACCACGCCTAAACTCACCACACCTAAACTCACCACACCTATAAAGACCACATCTAAACGCTTTAAGCTCTCCACACTAACATATACTGACTGCATCTAAAGGCGTTATATTAAATTCACAATACTACACCTAACCTCAACACACATTAACTGACCATACTTGAACTTACCATAGATAAAATCATTATACATTTATTTTTTTAATTTTGGAAAATATCATTGCCTCTATTAACATACAACGCCTCGTCCTCTGCTGGTTATACTTACCTAATTTATATGAACATATGTATGTATGTACATATGTATATGAATACTCGTACACAAAAATATGTAAGAAATTATTTAGATGGGAGCTCTGATTGACATTGTCACAATTGTTTGAAAACGCCGAGCTATTCAGCGAAATAGTTTAAATAGCAATTGCGTTTAATTAGAACTTAAAGACCAGCAATTTTGTGCGACAATTTACTGAAAATGCGTATAAGAAATAGCTTAGTAATTGATATGTTGCAAGATTGTTGCAATTGAGGCAGCTTATCGATAACAGTGCGAAATTAAGTAAAGAAATGGGTAGCATGCCTCGAATGCATACAATCATACGTTCAGTTACTAATTGCTTTGCTGCTAATTAAAATCATTGTTGCGCAAGAATTTGTTATTTATATTTTTTTTTTGCATCAGCCTTCGCGGCTAATTTACTTGACTTGGCGTTGTTTGAATAAAAGCCGCCAACTTGTGAAGAGTAGCGACAAAATTCACAAAATCAATGACATTTCCCCCGAAAATTTCTGGACTTACTATGTACGTAAGTATGTACATATGTTATAACTTAAAGTGTGTGTGTGTGTATAATTGAGGGTATTCGGTGATTGATTGACTTGCTGGCTGAGTATTGAACCTGGTCCTTTGAACCTATTATAGTGTCGCTGATCGAAAGACGCAGGCGGTGCGCACAAGCGATCAAATTTGGGAATTACCTATGTACGTGTGATTAAAGTACTTTTGTTTGTTGCTGCCATTTTTATGCTTTAAAATTACAAAATATTACCCAGCGTCGACATTGTAAGCAGCCATGTTAAGTACCAAATCCAACGGATTCACACATACCTCACACCGGGCTCAATTTACAATTCCCTGCCAATTTTGCATGAGAAATACATTGTGCAAGTGTATTGAGAGGTGTGCTGGTGCACTATGCTTGGAGCAGCGATGCAGAGAGAGTTGGAAAAATTTGCACAACATTGAATTGTCGTCCTTTTTTGCACTACCAAATCTTGCCGGGATCAAATGTTTATTAGCCAACACCGCATGGCGCAAAAATTGGGTGTCACCGCCGCACATCGTAAAGCGGTATTTTATGTCATAAAACGTTGCTAACATGCCGCAGTGCAGTGTACTTAATAGGCCGGATAGGTACTTAATAGTTGGTATGGCTTCGACGCATATTTTCCCATTTGGGCTAACTGCCCGCCTGGCTAAAGTATGCAATTGCAACAGTGATGCTTTTACGACACATTTTTAATACTTTCTTGTTGTATGCGAATGTCAGAATAGATTTTTATGAATGTCAAATGCAGTGTTAGGAAGCGTGTTGAATTTTGGTGTCTGCACGTTGAAGCGACAAATTTATTTTCATTGCCTTCGCCGTGACTGCAAGTCGTAAAAATATCAACTAGATGAAGGCATAGAACACACTTTATGTTAGCGAATATTTGAACCTGTGTTCGTGTGTACGTATGCCAACATGTGAGTTTGGGTGTGTGTGTATGATTCGAACGTAAAATTCTCTTTAATTTAAAGGTCTTCCTAAGTTATTTATCAAATATAAAGTAAAAAAACGTACTTCCGGCGCAGTGACACCACCTAGCGTGTGACGAGTTATAAAGAATATGTTGTCAAAATTTGATTCAAATCGGTTAATAAGTTTTTGTACCAGTTTTCTGTAGACGGTGCAATATTAATAGAGGCATATTTTAAGGAAACCATTTCGAACGAACAGAAATATGATGCGATTGGTCATTTCAACCAACTACATTTTAATTTGTTTTTGCAACAAAAATTATTATTTTAAAATAAAAATGCTTTATTTATAGAAATAAAACTTTGAGTCAGTGTCAAGTAGCTAAAAATAAGTTGATTTTTCAGTTTTTTACTACAATCGCTTATCTTTAACAAAATTTATTTATACATGCACGGAAGAGAATGTAACAACCCCAACAATAAAAAAATTTAACATGCATGAAACTCGCACTTTATTATTTCAGAATCGAATGAGCCATAAAACTGCATAGTCAGAAAAATTCTAACAATTTGCAAATAATATAATTTTGGCGCGTACACTATGTAGCTCAGTGTTTGGCCGAGCTTCGCCTACCATTTGTGGTGTGCGTCTTTATATTCTACCACAAATGGAGGGACCTACAGTTTTGAGTCGACTCCGAACGGCAGATGTATTTAATGAGAAGCTTTTTCATGGCAGAAATACCCTCGGAGGTTTGCAATTGCCTGCCGAGGGGTGACCGCTATTAGAAAAAACTTTTTCTATTGTTAAGATTTTGCTTGCCCTGACTGAGATTCGAACCTCGAACTCACCGGCATATCAAGTTATAGCACGCACCGCTACCAACTCGACCACGACGGCCACAACGCAAATATGGTCGAATAATATCAACCCACCTTTTTAGATAGCAAAGTCATGCATTTGAGTTTTGAAAAACTTTAGTAAAAAAATAAATGCTTTAAAATTATATTTGATGCTTTTAAAATAAAAGACACGAAATACCAATTCGAAAGAGTAAAAAAAAAATAATAAAAAAGAAATATTTGCAATCAAATATCAAAATATATATGTCAAATGATCCCTGCCCGTCTTTCTACATAGTGTTATGGCATAATAGAGAATTTTTGAAGTTATAAAAAAAATAAATAAATTTGAAAAAAAATATATATATTAGAATAAAAAAAATTAATTTACTTAGTTTTTCAAAAAAGTTATGAAAAAGTGCAATAAAATAAATAATGCTTGTAAAGCAGTTAAAATTTTTATTTTCAAAACAAGTTTAAGGTGTTCTAATTAAAACGTATATCTCAGCTCAGTCATTAATCAAATTGTATTGTTTATATACTACAAGGAGTCTTTATTCCGTTTTATTTAATAGTCAGTTTGCAAGATTACTTTTTAACAACAAAGCGAAATTGATTTCAATCAATTTTCATGGAAAACCTCGCAGTTTTACACACTAAAATTTGCAAAGTACAAAAACTATAAACTATTTCTTTGTTAGTAATTTACAATTTTATTGAGTTCGAGGCCAGTTTGTAAATGATTTTATTTGGAAAAAAAAACAGCAGTTTGTTTGTTAATGGTATAAGTTAGGTATGTATATCCGCTATTTCGGAGATCACCACATCTCCTCAACATACTTATTTTTTCAATTAAATATTTTTATTCTTCATCACCACTTTCCCAAGCTTTGAACCAAGAACCTCGGGTTTGCAGAGCCAACACGCTACATGCTGTGCTACGATTGCCGAGTGGACTGTTGTCTTTATTCCATCTTTCTTAAACAAACCAACTACAAACAAAAGCAGCTAATCTGTTTGTGTGTTTAGCAATTCTATATATATTTTAAATTAGTTTTACTAAGGTTTATAATGCTTAAAATCTTCCACAAACTAGCCTCGAGCTCAATAAAATTGTGAATTATTATTAATTTTCAGATCAATAAAAATCTTAACAAATTTATAATTCTTTGTTAGTTTATTTTAAAATAGTTTTTCCATTGTCTCACCTTTTTAGGTTGGAAATCAATTACTGTTTTCAGAAGACTTTTGCTAAAATTGCTTGTCGCAGTGGTTGCGAGGTTTACTGCAATTTTAAAAAAATTTTTTTGTTTCACATAAAACAATAAGAGTGAAGTAGAGAACTTTTCGATTGATTTCTGTCTCAATATTTAAAGCTAATTGTTTTCTCAGCAACCACTTGGCGAACAGTTGCACACAAATACAAAAAAACATAACTATTCAACACTGTCGTTCCATTTTGCTTATGTTTTTTGTTTTTTTTTTTTGGTGCTTAATGGCTTCCTGAGCGGCCTGAAAGCCATTGCCACTGCTTTTACGGCAATATTTCGTTCAAATGGACCATAAATGGCGCCCTAATCTCGCTCGCTCCACTCACTCGTTGCCCAGTTTTTAATGTGCACAAACATTCCACTGCTCACACTACAAATAAATGTGTGAGCTTCCTTAGTGGATTTGCATGGGGCAACAACAATTTCAGCGCAAGCTTAGCAAACCCATCAAGCACCAATCATTTGCGGCAAACATTCTCCTCCACCTGCCCACGAGGCACCACTCACTTGCCGCCGCATAACGTACTCGTTGTGTACAATGCAAATACAAACAAGAATATCAACTTGCATGAGTGGTGCGGGTACGTACAACAAAATAAGACACAGAAGTGTCCCCAGTGTTTTCCCGGACGCTTGTTGCCTGAAATATGCTCTTCAATTCGTTAAAGCATATGTGGGTTGTGTGTTGGTGAGAGTTGCGCGCATGCGCACAGTGTGACTGGATTTACACTGCGTCTGTGCTGATTGATGACTTTCATTTGCCAGTCGGACAGGATCGCATTAATATCACCAAACCCTACCAATTCATCCGCATATTCACATATGTATGTACGTACAAACGTATCCCGCGTACGAACGAATTTCATATGTCTTGCTTTTTTGGTTACCACATACTCGCGCTCTGTGCGGCTCATACATATGCATACATATACTCGTGTGTATGTATGTGTGTGCATGTATGTACATATGTATTTATTGCTATATTCTATGGTGCATTCGCATTAGCTGACATGGCCATGGTATGGACCATCGAAGTACTGGGCGTTACAATTGTGATGCACTCACCGTGAAGTAGAACACCCAGGAATTTCAAGCATTCGCCATTAACTGGTGAAGCAAATATTCCTCAATTTGGTGTGCTAACTGAAAAACATGCGCGCATGCACCCAATGGGAATAAATTTTGACAGTTAATTAGCTTCTAATTAAAATATTCCAAAAGGAATATACAAAAAGTTGATGGGGAAGATGAATAGAATTCAAGTTACACATGCGATCCTTAAATGGTTGCTTTCCATATTCAAAACATTTCTTTAAATAATGATATTTTGAAACTCGCGCTGGCAGTTGAGACATAACTCGCATGTTCATTTGCAGGTGAGCAGCTGCTATCAATAAACTATTGCAAGGTATTTAAATTTCGGTACTCAAAGTTCTGGTTGCAAAGATTAAGTTCTGAGCTTATGGAGAAAGTAAACTCAAGATGGGCTTCAGAGCCCACCTGTCATATCACAAGACAAATATGGCTAGAAATCAATGTGAAGCGATCCAAAGCTCTCACCTGGCTTGGCCGCTCCTCTTTTAGGTTAGTAGTTGGTGTAATAACCGGGCACTGCCTTATAGGCACGCATGGGGAGAGACTAGGTTACCCAACAAACGATTTCTGTCCTAGCTGTAGGAACGAGGAAGAGGTGGAGAGTATAGAACACTATCATTGCAACTGTCCCAGTCTGGCCAAGACGCGCAACCAATGCCTCAAAAACTACTACTTGGACTGCCTAACCGACCTGAACTTAGCGAGCATTCATAGCTTTCTACTCGACATCAAATGGATGGGATGGTTTAACCCTTAAAGGGATGGGAAAATTTGTGGTATCACAATGGGCTTCTTAACTTTCAGCTTAAGTGTGCCACCGTGTTCTCTGCGCGGTGGCAGCCACTCCAACCTAACCTAACCTAAGTTCTGATTGCGTTGATGGAGATTAGGACACTGCATTTCACACATCCTTACCTCAATCGAAAATCGCATACCTTTTATTTAGTGGATTACATTTTTTATTATTCAAATTTAAAATAAATAGGCTGTTTCATTCTATAAACTCAAACAAAAAGTATTTTTAATAAAGTTCAGCTCAAATAAGCTTATTATTTACTAATAGTGAGCACTATTTTTGAAAATTCAAAATAACTACTATTTATGTTCCAACGGACTTTCCAACAGTCAGATCTACGCTACCGCAAAGTATTGTCCTTTCAGTAGCTTACTAAATGAGTTTGTTTGCTTCGGTCTTAGAATTAGCTCCTTAAAAGACAGAATTTCTCGATTTGCAAATAAGTCAAAATTTGTTGCACAAGACTCTACTGAAAGGCGTAACATTTGGGAAAGTTCAATATAAAAATATACAAATTTCCATATTGGTTTTTTTTTTGCATTTCGAAAGAAAGATTATAATTGTTCTTAAGAAAAAACGTAAAATCGTTGACTTAAGCACACACAATTATCGGGTATTGAATACTAGTTTATTTTATTTTCATATTTCCTACTGGGCTACCTTTAAATGTGTGATTGTGTCTACACTTTCCTATTCATTCCACGGCTGCCTTCCTGTATTCATAGTTGGGGATATTCATCGCATGCTCAGCTGGCGAGTGTTTTCCCTGGTGAATTGTTACATTTGTCTTCTCCATTGAGCCGCTGCTGCTGCCGCTTAAATTTTGAGCACATTTCGACCACTGACCGCGTCTGCGGATGTCGTGCTCCGGAGTGTGAATGTGGCGGCCGTGGTTCCACCGCAGTTCCATGTGCTACCCGCGTGCTAGCGATGTTTGAGTGTGTGTGTGTGTGTGTGTGGAGGTTATAGGGCTGTCCACTTTCCATTAGCATAATCACTTGTGTATGCGATCATATGTCAAGGAGAAAGCCGCGAAGTGATTTTTTTGTTTTCCATTTTATTTTTTGTTTTGTTCTTTCTTTGTTTGTTGCCTTGCTGGCACACACAATACACCAGGCTGCATGACCGGCGGGCTGGCGCGCAGGCGAGCAGAGCAGGCAGCCAAATTGATCGGTTGCCGTGGCGCAGTGGAGCTAATCAATGGCACACAAGGCACATTTGGAGGCCATGCAAACACGTGGCGCTGTAATTGTTCGCGTGTACACACATACAAAGAAAAAACCTTACTTACATGTGTAGCGATGTGAATTGTGGTTGTTTAGTTAATGTTTTTCCCACTGCCAAAAAACATTTGTCTAAAGGTGTGGAAAAATGTGTGGCCGAATATGCTGTAGGCAAAATGTATCCTTTTGCTTGCCTTGCTGCCAGAGAAATCGCAATTCGAAGAGTGAAATTTTATGGAAAGTGCAACGACACTCTTAGGAATAGATCTATTTTTCAAAGAGGTGTAGATCCCAAATAGTTGTTGTAAAGTTTTATAAATTTATAAAGGGTGTTTTTTTTACACATTTGTTTTTTAAGAAGAAATAAAACGCATATATTTTAATGCTATGGCCAAGAATTTAGATTTATTATAAAGATAAGGGATTGTCATTATGTTTTAAAGATGATTTCGGGCAAGTAAAGCGCCAAATATTCTCTTCCAAGGCATCTTGAAATGGCAAACCAAACTGAGTATAAATCAAGCAACAGCTGTAAAAAAGAGCAACTCCGAAAAATGTATTGTCTCATTGAAAATCACACGTCTAAAAAAAACACCCTTTATTATGCATACACAAAAATTATACTCCTTATGGGGCGAAAATTGTTGATGTTTTGAGTGAAACTATTTAGATGAACGATGACAAACAAAAGCGAGGACAATGCTTGTGAATATGCTTGATTTGTAATGGAATATTCATAGTGAAATATAGAAAAATATAACTACTGCTGTTCTTAAATGAAGGGGTAACATTTCTTTATCGAACCATCTACATTTTTTTTTTAATTTTGTAAAATGAGTGATCTATTTGTTTCCCTTAACAATACATTTTTGATAGTAAAATTTTGTGTTTGAATGTATTTCTTTTTCCTGTTGTAAAAAATTAGATGGAGAGTTCTTATTCTTTTAAACTTAGCAGAGTTTTTGATAAATTTTGACATACATAAGATTGCTTGTTTGAATATATTTGATGATTATGAATACTGCAATTTGTATAATTTCTCGCATTTTCTTCAACACGTACACTCCATTTAAAAGTATAAAACGAAATAAATTATACATTCTAAAACTCCGGTAGTCACACATAATTTAGTCATAAACTATCGGCAAATTCTTTACTATATTAATCTAAGAAAAAATCTCATATTTTTTAATAAGTATATAAAGATATTACATGTATGATTTTTAATATATCGAGAGCATATAAATAGTATGCATTTTACAACACAAACAAATCTGGCTAAAAAATCAACTTCTTCCGCTGTTATCCATTTTTGAGTACGCAATAGAAAAAACGTATTTTTCAGTGTGCCCATCATCATTTTGAAGACTTACACATATAATGGACAATGGCATATTGAAAATAATTCTAAAAATACAGAGAAAATAACTTAGAATTCCAAAAACTAAGTTCAATAACACATTTTTTGTTGTTGTTGTTTGACAGATAAAAAGATTAGATGTGTTATGTTGTAGTCGGTGATTTTCTATTATTATAAATATTTATTATAAAAATTAAAACTTTTTGGCCAAAAACAACACAACAATCAGCCAGCATATGAACCAGATTTGGATCCTTGCGACTTTTTCTTGTTCTCAAAACTTAAAGACCTATGAAAAGAGTGAGATTTTTAAAGAAAAAAGTCACCTTACTTTTTCAACACACCTCGTACATGCAAAGAATTTGCATAAAATTTTGTGTGTAAAACGGAATTAATTGCTGTTAGAGCTTGCAACGTTGACAGGGGCGTACGGTGGTAAATTGATAAATAAATAAATATTTTTTCATATGGCTCTTGTAAGAGACTGAGCTTTATTTTAATTGCAAATAATTTCAATAAAACAATTAAACATAATGGGCAAACAATAAGATATCGGAATTCGTTGCAAATGATATAACCACGCCAAGTGTAACTTAAAAACTTATCAAATCGATATTTTTTTAGCCAATTGAAAAAAATAAACCTTTCATTAACCTAAATTATTGAGGGAGACTTTGTTCATATTAGTATTTATTTATTATAAAACTGCTGTTGCAATCGTATAGGCTATTTTATTAACTTCTTGCAAGAAAGTTTGATTCTTCTTACAATGATTTTTTTAAAAAAAAATGTTAGTTAAAGTTCTACTTTCGGCTTACATTTGTTCTTAGCGCAAACATAACAAAAAACAAATTGGAGTGACTGTCAAAAACTTTTATTTTTTTTTTCGTGTTGTTTTTGATTTGTTACTTAAATGCTTGTGTGACAGATTTCTAGTGGTAATAAATTAATAAATTATTTTATATCAGAATTATATTTAAAAATCAGTATTCAAAAATTTTAGTATAAATACTTTTGTTCCAAAAAAGTATTCTGAACAGATTTTAGAAATAACGAAACTATGAAACTAGAGTGAGGTCTGTGCCAGATTTTTTGAAATACTTTAATAATATAACGCAAAGTTATGGGAGAAATTTTATCCAATGATATTTCAATACTGTAGCACGGATATTTCCATTTTCGTTACAAGCTTTAAACATGAACGTATTATCTTCTTTAAGTACACAAACATATTTTATTCTAAGTTTTAGTTATCCTAGCCAAAGAGTGTAATTATGAAATAAAAAAATAAAAAAATAGTAGGGCTGGATTAGCCAAATTGAACATTATCATTGTCCATTGCCAAGGTAGTCTTCGCGAGTTCGCTACTTAAGTCTTTTGATTGACTTTAATTGAACTCGTATATTAACAGCTCTATATTGTGCGCTTGACAAATTAACAAAATATTGATTATTTATCAAGACTTTTATCACGCAAGAAGCTCTTTGTTATTCTGTGACAACCTTGATAAAACGTAAAGCTTCAGACTGCAGGGCTTTTCCCCACATGTGTGGTGAACAATATAATGAAGCAGAAAAAGCTGATTTCTTTTTACTTTATATTATTCACGAAATAGATTCTTCTACATCGTAAGTATTTCACATATTATTCATTAATTTGTAAAATAATATGTAACTTATTATTAAATTTAATTTATAGGAAGTCAAAACACGACCAAACGTGTCACGTGTTTTGCATAAACGTGTTATCACTCAACGAAAATGGATATCTAGCAACTCGTAAACTTCTTAAGTAACCCGCGCGATCTCTATTTTCGCAATTTTTCTCTTCGTCTAACGATAACAATAAAAGTAAAATATGTTCTTCCATTCTAATAAATTAATTTTCACAACTATGCACAAAGAGTAAAACAGATGTTTTATTTGTCAATCTTCAATTTCACACCTTGACAGTTTATCAAGAAAAGAGCTTTTTATTTTTGACATATTATTATTATTTTTGATAAATTGTCAATCTTGATAAATAAGCAAAATGTTGAATTTGTCAAGTGAACAGAATAGAGCTGTAAGTCACGTAAACCAACGAAAAGAAAATAAAAAATTTAAAATTTTTGGCGGTGAAATCAGGCATTCAGAATTAGGTATAGAAGGAGAACCTAAGCGCTATAATTGATAATGGTATTTATTACCAAATATTATAGCTAAGATTGATAAAAGGGTCATAATTTAATGTTTGTTCAAGTGTACCAAAAAAGTAGAAAGCCGTTTAATATTTATGGCAATTGATTACGAGTTTAATTGTATGACAGTGGTTGATTAAAAAAAAAATTTTGCAGCTCACTTACATTTTATATAATTTAAAATTTCTTCTATTAAAGCTCATGATGGAATAATAAGAGGTGTTGTACGTTGTGACAGCGCCAGTTTGAATGCCCTTAGCTCAAAGTTGTATTTGGAGGTATTAGAGAAACGGAGAGAAATTAAGGTTGTTATTATAGGAAAAAGTACAAATCAGTGAAGATATTTACATAATATTTAACCACAACGAATAAATTTTATATGAAAACTGACAAAAATAAAAGTAATTCGTGTTTTAATTGCTGATGAAACCTGCGCGCAGTACGACATTTTGGATGCCACAATTAGGAGAAACAAATCTCATTGTCTGTCCAGCGATTAATTTTTTATCGGGCAAGTAGAACCTCACGGATCTTCCAACATCAATTTGATTTTGTTTAAATGATTGGTTCATGAAGAAACTAACGGTAATCCTCAATTCATATGTGCATTTAAAAACTGAATTCGGTTTTTTTTTTTTTTAATTACTTGTTGATTACGGGAAAATCATAAATAGTACCCTTAGCCTTTATTACAATATTACAAGGTGACAAAATCAGTTTCTCCATTACGTAAATCTATGTAAGCACATAGTTATGTTAATAAAAAGTTACAAAAGTAAAACTCTTTAAAAAACGATCATTTTTTTTTGTACTGCAAATGCCAATAAAATTGTTCCCAGAGAAATATTTCATTTAATAACTCAATGAACCATGTTTTATTATACAAAAACTTGAACATTTAAATAATTTTTTTTCAAATTCTCGCATTCAGGAAACTAATTGTCAACAAATAAATAAAAACAATGCAAAATGCCAAAACAATCAATAATACCTTTTCGAAGTTCCACATGAAAAACTTAATTTTATACTGCAATTCATACACTTTTTTAAAAAACAGGTAACGAAATTCAGCAAAGGAACATCACAGTTTCTAAGGGCGTTCAATATGGCCGATTTAGAGCGACAAGTTGCCAACGTACAACACCTTTCATTATTGCATCATGATTTAAGCTTTGTATACTGCATTCAAGAAAATCGAAAAATTCAAATAAAATGACACTCAAGAAAATATGTCTTAAATCAATCTGAAGTTCTCAAGAAAAAAATTCTCGTATATTTATTTCTTCAAGAAAATCTACAGCAACGGCAAAGTACTTCTTCAAGCAGCAGAAATATTGAAAAAATTTTCTTGTGATTTTTCTCGAGAGCTCTATGCTTATGCGAATTCATAAAAGGTGGTGTTAATCAATCAGCTGATTGGTGGTTGGTTGTCAACATCAATTGTTTAGTTGCCTCTAATAGTTTAAAAATTATTTCGCGAAAGTTAAATACAAAGGAGATAAAGTTTGACAATAACCCACCAAAGGGTTGCATTTTTAGAATCGCTACCACCTTACATCAATTCGCCTTGATGAACTACCTTAAATTGTACTGAAAGCATTCTTATCACAACGAAATTCAAAATTTGACAATTCAAATTAAAATAAAATATGAAAAAAGTTAAAAAAAAATAGTGTGCTGCTGCTACCTACTTATTTGATGTGCCTTGGGTTCGGCGGATAATATTGTTATGAGTCTCTCTCTTCAATTGCAAATCGTGTTCTTGACTTCTTTACTAAATTCATTCTACGAAGAAGCTCTATACAAGGTGGTCCATCGATTCGCGCTTCATTGGTAGTTTAGTGCCAAATATCTATCGTGATGCCACAGAAGGCAAAACGAACGTGTCATATTTATTTCCAACTTCCTTTGCTATGCGCGACGACTAATCCTCTAACCAATCTCCCCATGGCCTGCATCCATAAAGCTGCGCTGCCGTTGTGCCACTACTTAAATGCCTTTACATGCGTGAAATGTACATTTGTATGTGTGTATGAATGTATGTATGTATAAATGTAGTTATGCAGCTGCACATACATTTCAATTACTTAAGATTTCAAATTATGTCCTAACATCTATTTCCCGACGCAATCGCTTCGGTCACGGCTTCGCCTTCTGCAGCAACACACATCAGCTTCGGATCTGCAATTCGCAATTCAACTTGCAATTACAACATATTTCCACATATTTCACACCGAGCGTAACAAAAGCGAACCATCAAAACATTCCACACACAAACCGATCCCAGAGAGTACCCATTTAAAAAAGCTTAAAGAGAAAAATTGCGTTTGCAGTTTTTAAAGATTATGCCACAACAACAACGCAAACAAAGCGCACACAGTCGCAACACAACAAGATGAGCACACACACACAAAGTCCAAGAACGCTGAGGCATTGCATGAAAATAAGCGAGCAATAGTCGTAGTGAATGCATCATCAGTGCAATGCATGTCCATGAAAGGGGTGCAGTGGAAGCTCATTTGTGACTGCTATTGCTATTGCTGTTACTGTTGTTGTTGCTTTTTGTTGCACACTCTAGCGCGGCATTGATAAGGTTGCTCCACGCCACGGCGCACCACAGCCGGTAACGGCTCGGAACGGCAGCCAGCAGCAAGCAGCAAGCAGCGGCAGCAACGCAGTAGTGCAAAGGCGACAACAGTGGCTGGCAGCCGTTTTTACAGTTGTTGGACATTTGTAAAGAAGAACTGATAACTCTAGCCATGCGGCCCGACTGCTAACCGGCTGCCTTCGCTTTAGCGGTGCGGTTGGCTGTGTTTGGCGGGTTGTCGGGTGGGTCGCCGCGGAAGCGCATTAGTTGGCATAGCGCGATTATGGCTTTGCTGCTGCTAGTGCTGCTTGCTAGCTTGCTAGTTTGTTTGCTTACAACGGTGCTGTTGATGCCAGTGCTGATGGTGTTGGTGAGCCTAGTGGTGCTGATGTCGACTACTAATGGCGAATGGCGAATATCGGTGGCTGTAGCGATGGTAGCCAACGCTACCCTGTCGGAAATCAAAGCACTTTAAAAGCAAATTAAAAGGTTCTAACTACAAGTGGTTTAAATGCATTATATTTGCTTGTCATCAACTAACTTTATGAACACGGCGCTGTCCTAGGAGCAAGTCAATTATCCGACTTTGCATTTGACTTTCAACCACTTTCAAATATATTTGAAAGAAAGGACATTAAAATGATTTTTTTCACAACTGCAATAAAATTTATTTATTTCCAGCTTTTTTAAAATTGCTTCTTTTACAACTAGTTTAAACTCTATTTTTAAACTTCTTCTATTTATACCTCATTTTTTCCAACTTTTTAAAAACGCATTTTATTTTAAAAATTTTATAAAATCTATTTACACAATTTTGGATTTTTATACCCGAGCGTACTTGTACAGTAAAAATTGTGATATCTCAATGAAATTTGGTACATACATAGATTGCTCTTTGGACTGGGTAGGTTGGTATTGAAAATGGCCAAGATCGGTCAATAACCACGCCCAACTCCCATATAACGGAAATTAAAAAAAAATGCAAAAACTCCGTTATTTGGGTATCTATTACAGCAAATTGAGTGAACTTTGGTATTTGAAGCGATTTCGAATTAAGAAATTAGGTATTTATGAAGTTTTGAAAAATGGGCGTTGCCACGCCCACTTATGACAAATTTTCTGTATCTCAATAACAGTATTAGTTATCGTCACAAAATTTGGTGGACATATTTTCCTCAATATCGCTGTTACCACCGTTAAACACAGCCGCGCCCACCTCCCAAATAACGGAAATTTTGAAAAATGCAAAAATTGCGTTTTTCTTTATCTATTTGAACGTATTAATTAAAATTTGAAATTTAGAGAGATAGTTAATTAAGAAACTTGATTTTTATGAAATTGTGAAAAATGGGCGTTACCACGCCCACTTATAAAAATACGTCTGTAGGTATCTCAATAACGATGTAAGGTATCGTCACAAAATTTGGTGAACATATTGTCCTTGATATCACTAGCATCACCGTCAAAAAAATTTTGAAATCGGACCATAACCACGCCCAACTTCTATATAACGGAAATTTAAAATAATGCAACAAATTTCGTCTTTCAGTATTTATTAAAAAAAAAAATGGAGTAAAGCTTAATACTAGCAGCGATTTGAAACAAAGAAACGGGGTTTTTATGAAATTATGGGCACCGCCCACACAAAAATACATCGCGAGGGTATATAAAATTCGATTTCGCCCGAATTTAGCTTTCCTTACTTGTTTAAATTTATTTTTTATTACGCTGATTTAAATAAATGAAAAATTAAAGACTCGCACGCGCATTTGTTTAAAAGCAGTTAAAATTTGCTAATTTTTTAGACTGTCTGCTATTTTCCGACAGGGTTGTGATCGAAGTCGGTGTGTGTGTGTGGTTATGCACTCGTATGCATAGCTGTGTGTGTGAGTGCTAGAGCAAAGCTGCTGCCGCTCCTCTTCTCTCCACGCTTCCGCGTAATGCGCCAAACACTCTGCGACGAAATTAAGTTGTTGCCTATCAAGTGCAGGCGGACGCATTATGTAGATGTGCTCCAACTGTATGTATGTATGCATGTATGTATGTATGTGTTGGTGTGTGTGTAATGCTTTGCTAGCAAATAGGCGTGCATTTGTACGCGCTATTCGTAATGGATTCGCATTTTGCCACCACACAACATTTGGTTTTGTTTGACATTTGTTTGTTTGCAGCTTTGCGTTGTAATGCTTCCAAGTGTTCTGCTTAAATGCTATATTTGTATGTAAATATGTATGTATGTGCTTGCATATATTTTGCATTCAAAGTAAATCCCCTCCACCGCACTGTGCTGTTTCGTTGCTCGACTTCGACTTTTATTGCGTTATTTTTATTGTTGTTGTGGTGAAGTTAAGTGTTTAATGCATAAATGAAAATTAATGGTTAGTATATGAATTCATGGCTTACAAAGCGAAAACTTGAAATCTTGTCGTCGTTGGTCGTTAATTTTTTTTCCTAGGCATTGACACAGTACTTTACGGATAAACGCATTTGACTAAAATTGAGTTGCAATATAAACATGTACGAGTACATACAATTTTTGTTTTAATGTTAATTCATACTTAAGAACATACATATGTACATATGTACATATATATATAAGTACATAAGAAGGTGTCCGCAAATGTTTCATATACGCTAGGTAGTTAAGCTTCAAAGCCGTTAGCTGACTTAAATTTGCTACGTCGATGTGGGAATAAAATGTTTTTTGAATAAGTGTAAGTATGTTTATATGTATGTATATCTAACAATTTCTGACGAGGAAGTACTTTCATAAGTAGCCTACATATTTGTCTTAAGACGTTAATAAATTAATACCCATACTTTCTTTAATATACACTCTTTTTACAAATTATAGCACAACGTTTTTTTTAAATTTTTTTTCAATTATTTTAAATTATTTTTCAACAAAAATATCGTTTATTCACAAAAACTTGTTAAAGTCATTCAAAATCAAAAGACGCCATTCACTTTCGGGGTCGTCGATAAAATCTTCTTCAATAAAATTGGGGAATAGTTTCATCAATTAAACTAAACTATTCGCTAAAGAAGTTGGATCTAAAATGGTTACTGCTGTTGAAATGTTGTCTTTAAAATTCCCTCTCTTTTTAATTTGCCTACAAAATGTTGTTTATAAAATAGTAGATAAAATGATCTGAAGCTTTGAGCGTGTAAACTCAAAATATTAATAAAACTAAATTGTTTTTGGTAAATTCTAGGCGCTCGAAAAAAAATGTTTTAAAATACATTAATATGTATTTTATGAAAATTTTGATGTGCTTGAGTTTTCAAATGTACTGTAAGTGCATACACTTATTTATTCATATATGCAAATGACTATGGGAAGATACACATGAACATATTCCAACGAATCTTAAATCACAGATATTTGAAACAAAAAAAGAATTTAAACTTAAAAGCGCATCTATGCGGGTGTATAATTCCACTTTTTAAACATAAATTGTGATAAAAGCAAATGCAAACTCTGTTAGTTTATTGAGAGGAAATGACATGAAGGCGCAGTCAATCTACTCAGAAGAGTGACAACTAAAAACTTTCGTACACAAAAGAAATGCAAATGAACAAAATGAGTTCAAAGAATTGTGATGGTTTTAAGTGATTGTAGCGACTCAGCGAACGACAACAATAAACAGCAAAAAAGTCTATTAACCAACTAAATAAATTTGTATAGGATGCGCACCTACAAGTATACAGTGAGACACGTAAGTTTACGTACTGATTTTTTTTATATGAGCTTATTATGACAGTTAGTTATTTCGTGCTATTAAAAAAAAAACTAATCGCATTAAACTACCTAGAGCAACTGTGATGCACCTCAATATTGAGTATTTCCAAGCTTTGGGCTGGCGGGTTCATTCGCCGAAATTTGTTAAGTAAGTGCGAGTATAAAGTTGTATGATTGATTCGTCTAAGATCTTTTGTTTTTTTTTATGCACCTATATTAAGGAAAGTAATTTGTTTCCGAGTTTTTTTTAATTGTTTCTGCGTGCTGGCAGAAAAGAATAAAAAAATCAAAGCAAGCATATTTTCTGATTAGTTTCTTAAAAAATCTCAGCATGTGGTTTTTAAGAATAAACGAAACAAATATAATTGAATGCTATGGCCAAGAACTTAGCTTTATTATAAAGATAAGGGCTTGCCAGTGTCCTTCAATAAATTGAATGTTTCGTTGGCTGTATGACATTCAGCGCCGTCTTGTTGGAACCAAAGGTCGTCCACATCAACATCCTCGAATTCAGGCACGAAAAAGTCATTAATCGTGGCTCTATAGCGTTCCCCATTGGATTATCATCACTTGAAATGCGACAATTTTGTTTATTAACGTACGCATTCAACCAAAACTGAGCTTCATCCCTGAACAAAATTTTCCTATGAATATCGGGATCGGTGGCCATCTGGTTTTGGGCCCATTTGCAAACGTTGTCCCGGAGTAAGTCTGTTGATTATGAAATGGCAAACCAAACTGAGTATAAATCAAGTAAAAGCTGCCAAAAAGACCAACTCCGAAAAAAGTATTGCCTCATTGAAAACCACACTTCTAAAAAAAAAACATCCGTTAGTAATAACATTTAAAATATTTTCTTTTCATGTTCCTTGCCTGTTAGAGTTCAGATTTACAATAATGATGTACGTAAACTTTTTTAATGCGCTGTGGTTGTACCTTCATATACATATAAATTTGTGTGCATGTACAACATCTATGAATTTGGGTACACTTGTCTGATAGCTTGAAATTTAAAAAAAATTTTGGTAATAAGTAAAAGGTAAGCATTAAAAAGTTGTGTTTGCTTTCTTGGAAAAGAATACAAACTGAAATTAAAAGAAAATTAATAAGTAAACAGTTTTGTAACAAATGTATTCTTAGTGTGTGTGTGTGTGTTTACAATTGCGTTAATTCAAATAAATACTCGCTGCGGTCCAATTCTCTGGGCGATTTCGAATGAAGCTACATTTTGTTATTATGTGCCTGTCATTTGCCTGTATGCACACACAACACACATTTACACATACATACATACATACATACATATATGAAGGGCTGCACTCTGGCGTTCATTTGTTGACAATTTGTAGGTGTTTAAATCCCTTTTGCGTTATTTGTATGTCGTGTGTGTGTGTTTGTTTGTATGCGAGTACAAGGCAAACGCACCTTTTTTCCATTTGGAGCATCAGCAAATGTAAGGAAACACGTTCCGTTTATGCATATTGACTTCTTTGCATATACATACATATATGTACATATGTAAATACATTTGTGCATACATTTGTATGCCCACAAAGTCAAAGATACGCCGCTGCTTTAAGTGTAAGCGTGACCGCGCGGCGAGATAAACATTGACACAAAAGATTTGCTTGCAATCAGTAAATACAAATGTGAGTAAAAGGCGAAAACTTTGTCGTTATTACCATTTTTTAGAACAACACACGCAATTTTACAAATGTTAAGGAAATAATAAAAAAAAAAAACAAAGTCATACAATTTAGCTTTCAAATGAGATACTCATTCTTCGTACTCTACACCGGTATTGCCTGGATGGAAGTTGCCGTGCATTTGACTGTTCTATCAAAACTAAAGAGATATATATTTTAAGGTATACACTTTCTGTAAACACACTCAAACTTGCGTGGTAAATGTGAAAAATTCAATTTCATATGCAAAAATCTTAA
Organism: Philophylla caesio; assembly: GCA_963971545.1. Lineage (NCBI taxonomy): Eukaryota > Metazoa > Arthropoda > Insecta > Diptera > Tephritidae > Philophylla > Philophylla caesio. The sequence goes on along the minus strand of OZ020606.1, from coordinate 91,724,256 downwards.
TAATATAAGACAGACTGGTATTGGGAGCCTATGCCCAACATATTTTTCCCCATCTCAGCAGAATGGAAGGAAATTAAATATATCACAAAATTAAATTTTCACAAATCAAGTTGTTAAACTTCTGCATTATCTTTTTTTAGAAATTCCAGAGCCTTAAACTTTGTGCACGATTTAAAAAAATTATACAAACTTTCAGAAAATAATAACTAAAAATTTGTTAAAAATTTTTTTTTTTTTAATTTTACGATTTTAGTAAAAATGCAAATTTCAAATATATAAATACAAATTAGCGTTAGATTTTAACAATTTTTTTAACGACGCTTTTCCGCAATTTCTTCCATATGCTTGAAATTTTTTATATGGACAAATTTTTGCTTTACCGCCAGAAAAAAAAATTGTCAACAGTAATGTTTAACTACTTGAAACTTGCACCTTATTTATTGGACGACTGCATACTCGACCAAATTTTAAAAATCTTCAATGATTTTTTTAACGGAACCGGTACTAGTATTCAGCCCACTTGCTATTCATTGTACCTTTCAATTTATATTAAGTCTGCGCGAGTTATGAACAAACCTAAGCAGAAGACTTACCATATAATTGTCAAAGAAATCAGGTGTTCATCGCTCAACACATTGCCGTCAAATGTTTCATACCAAGCTGTTGGAAAGGCGGTACACAAGCACACCAAGTGTTCCGCTGCGTAATCCTCTGCAAGGAAGGATGGGTAGATTGAGTTGTCATGTAAGCCTACCATTGTCAAATGTGCAGTGATCAGTCAATAGTCTAACAAGTTATTCCGTCAGCTCAGTGAGATAAATTTACCGAGTTTTTCGCATCAGCAGCCCCTCAATGGCTGCCACTCAGTGCTAAGTGAAGTATTTACCTAAATAGTCTCTGCTTGTGCTTCGATTGCAGACCGTACGATGCCTAAGCAAATTCTAGCCAAGAGGTCAGATGACTCAATATTATGTACTCCCGAGTGACCCTGTACAAATAGTAAACCCATTTCGATATTAATGTATGTTGGAATGATTATACGTCATCCCTTGTCAAGTTTCGTTTGGAAACAAACCGGTTACGCCCAACACTCTATCCTACTGGACAAGATAGAAAAGATCAAAAAGCATTACTCTATGTTTGTGAACATAATATAGTCGATCATTGCATTGTCGAACTAGTTTCGAAATGGTGTGAGGTCTGGCCACAGACTTAGGAACTGTTTAGCTATAGCTGCAGACACGTAAACCCCACGTTTCTAATAAAATTTCCACCACGTAAGCTATAGTCTTGAGGACTGCAAATAACTCAGACGGACGTAGTAAAAATTCCACAATGTACAAGTTAGGTTGGTATTAAGCCATCTCATCCTCATGAGGATCAAACGATACCAACGAGTTAAAGAAGATATTCTATACTTTTCTTTGGATACCGAGTATTTTTTTATTCGATGCTCATCATTTCGATACCCCGTAAGTATCGATACTTTTCTTTCGATATTTGTCGAACAGTTCTAAAGGAAAAAGTTAAATTGCATCGCTGATGCAAGAGAATACTAGAGGAAAAATAAATTAAAAGAGCTAAAATTAGACAGTCTGATGAACTAACAATGTATTTGTCTGCACCTACATATATCATCTATCAACAGCAAACCCCCTAGGAGAGTGGGAGGACTCCAAATTAATTGCTCCGCAGTTTTATAAGGAAGTTTGTGTATTTTTGGTAGATGTTGCATCGACAGTTCCGCGTTAATGATTGTGCTCTAAAGCGGGAGCCAACAATAGCACAAAGCCGAAACCCTCTCTTCAGTAAGCACCTTGAAAAACTTTTATTTTTAAGCGATGTGCCACGAAATGTATTTTTTAATGTGTAAATTCGCCACTGACTATAAATTAATTGAATTTACAAATTTACATAGACAACAATATTAAACCAAGTGCTTTCTTACTAATTTAATATAAAAAATAAAATTAGTGAAAAAATTCTTGATACCGATACTTTCTGGCGATACTATGGGCGAGTAAAAGTATCGATAGTTTGGAGACATCTTTGGAATCCTGCCAACTCATGGAACTCAATATTAAAGTATCTTCTCACCAAAGGTAACATGCGACAGGCATTGAAAAGACACAAGTGTTCAGAGCTGTGTCGCCAATGCTTGCTATCTCACGAATAAATCTTTTACAAATTGATATTGAAGATGGCATAACGCCGAAGAAAGGAGAAAATCGTTACATTGTGGTCCTACATCTTAAGAAATTAACAGGAGATCGCTTAAATAAAAGTTGTTTTTAAAATTTAGGATTAAAGTTGTGTTTATCCGTATACAGGATCTGAACTTAAAAGCAATAGTGTCGCATATTTCATAGCAAATGTAACATGAACTCTAATCTTTTTGATAAAGGGAGGTAGGTTTGTAGATTGCAGCTTGCTTTGGCAGACACGAGCATCACATAAATTGTATGAATATTTGTGGTTGTTTTTGCGTTCTTTTAGATTTTAACAAACAATCCCTTTGAATGTCGGCTTGAGATTAAAATGGATTGAAAACTCATTCAAAAATTTTCTATTTAGAATATATTTCCAGTTGGAGAACGTCAACATTGGCTACTACAATTCCACAAGGTATTTTATTATCATAAATAATGGTAAATAAACATAATGTTTTGGGACTAGAAAAGGAGTTTTAAGTGTTTTCAATACATTTGGATCTCAAGCCAGATGATCTGCCTTTATATTTTAATGCGAATTGATGGCAAAAATGTTCATATTTAAAGACGAAAGCATTTAAGTTAAGTAAGTATATCAAGTGGCAAGTGTAGAGCATAGGTAATATTTAAGGAACATTGAGAATGTTATTACAATGCTAAAGTCTGGGTATAATTGTGCTCGAAATATAATGTTTTATTACTTTGTTGTGATCGCCATTAGCTCGTTCTGCACCCTTTTGTTCGCACATCGGACTAAGCAGCGCATATTGCAATTTCTTTTTTATGCATGCAAAGATACTTTTATGACTACCTAAAGTTGCTTCCTGACAAATTGGCGTTATTTTGCATACATTTGGCGTGGTCGATTGTTTTTTGTCGTTTGGTCTTTTGGGTCGTTCGATCGCCACAATCACCGCCACCACCGCCACTTACAGGTAATTTTCTTGAAGCCACTACCTCGTCATACCATCTTAATCTGACATCAATTTTGATAAGTAAATGATTATTATTGTTATTACAGGCAACATATACGAAAAACTGGTTTTATCGCCCGATTCTATGGTCCCCAACTCCCCGTCTCACACGTCCCACTACCGCTTGAGCTGCTCACACATTTACAAAATGTTTGCATAAATATATCAAAAGATGCAAGTGCATACGTATGTTTGTATGTATGTTGGCAAGCATGTAGTATCTGGATATGTGCTTAGTTGCGAGAAAGTAAATTAAAAAAAGAAGCAGAACCGGGAAATCCCTTTAAGCCATATTTGAGTTCTGAAGCATAGCGGACAACAAGGAACAGCCCAGTGTCTGCTGAACGCAAGCGACAAAGACGAAACTGCAACTGCAACAACAAACGATATCGGCTGCACAATCTGCATATGCAAAAGTTAAACGCGACTACCAAAATGAATAAATTATATAAAAATTATGAGTGGAATATTCGCTGTTATCCAGTGCAATTGTTGTTGCTGCTGCACATTGTTGCCACACATACATACATACATACAAATTTTGTCTCGAAGTTGATCGTTCCATTGATTGCTAAGCGGCAACAGCTACAGCTACAACAGCAGCAGCCAGAGCAGGAGCAGGAGCCGGAGCAGTGACCGACAACAACAGCTCCAGTGACCTGCCAATCTGCCATCTACCGATCGACAAAGTTGATCGGCATGATCGCTTGAATAAGCAGTTGGCAGCCCGCTTGTTCGCTTCTCCGTTCGCTTGCCAGCCAGACAGCGAGTGGTTGCAAACGAGTGTCATCAAACGAAGTCTCACAGTCGACGCCTTCGCCACTAGTGCTGCCGTTGACTTTGCTATGCCTTGGTTCGTCGGTGGGTTCGGTACTTGTTCGCAACTATCGATTTGAGGAATAGATAAAAATTGACGTTTTGATAGATATTTATTGTTAGTTCACATGACGCCGATACATCATTTAATTATACAAGGATTTAATATTTACAATTTTCCTGTCGGATGTGAGCTCACATTTTATTTTATTGTAATAAAATTGTCCGGCTGCACTTTGGCAATGCGTTCGCGGAATTGGCAAGCGTTGGAATTTGTCTCGTAAACAACGAGATCGACATTTTAATCTTCTTATAGTTAGTTATATGTATATAAGTATACATACTTATGTTTCAACATACGCCATCTCAATATTATAAGCGCACCCCTATTTGACAATTTGCTTTACCTTCATTCAATTTCCATTACTTTTATTATTTATTTTATTTTTTCAGCTTAATGCGGTTAAAGTCATAGCTGCTATTTCGGAGATCATCACATCTCCTCATCAGACTTCTTCGTTCATGACTTCTGTGGGACAGTTCATTCTCAAACGAAAATTACCTAAAACCAAGTTTAAACTTTAAGAGCAAATTAAATAGAATTCATCAAGTAAAGTTCCGTTCTAACGTGATATTAAAAAAAAACGTTTAAGCCTTTCTATCCGTTTTTTCTTATCTGGTTTTTAGCAGCCATATGGAAAAATTTAATATCCAGTTTTGTAGCTCATTCAATTTTAGTGTATGTTATGTGTCTAATAAAATTAGAATTTTATGCGCCAGTAAAAAACTGCCAAAACTCGATAGTCATTTACCACTTAAAATTTGTACTTTATTATAATAAAATTCTCAAAAAGAGTTTACAAATTTTTGAAAAATTTGAAATTTTATTTAAGTTATTTTTTCAATTGTGTTAATAGCTTAAAAATTTAAAAAAAATTATAATACAAGTTTTTGAAAAAAATGACTTTTTATAGAAATAATTTTTTCAATTGTGTTAATAGTTTGAAAATTAAAAAAAATACTTTCTTAGCATTTTTTCCGTTTTTTTTCTTAAACGGTTTTGGGCAGCCACAATTTAAATTGTATATCCATTTGTATGGCTCATTTAATTTTAGTATTTGTGCCTAATAAAATTAAAACTTTATGCGGCTACAAATTTCCGTTATTCTATAAAATTCTCTGTTAATAGCTTGTAAATTTAAAAAAAAAAAAAAAAAAAATTTTGAAATATTCATATGAAATATGCAAAGACTTTTCCGCGTAAAACAGCCATTCAGTATAATTTAGAGAAATAAATAGGAGGGTTCTTTTGTGCAATCAGTTGAGAAAAAGAGGTTTATAAGATCAATTAAATGGTGATTTTCTTGAGCCAGCGAGTGAAATTATCATCGAGCCTTATAGGTACTTACGGGTGTTCAGCTTTCTACTTCCCTCTATTAGGTTAGTGTTAATCCACTATGAAAACTTAAAGCATACTATACACATATGTACGTTTATTCAGATAACAATTGTAAATGTTGGGTAAATCTTTTATAAATAAATAAATGGCGAAATCATTTGGATTCATTTAAAAGCATCGTTTCAAACGTATACTCGTACATACAGCAAGTTTAAAGTTCTAAGCATTTCGAAGAACTTTCATTCCCACTGATAATAGCTTCTCCTCTCATCTAGTCATTGTAGCTGAGCAATAACGCTGGCAATTTTTATATCTCTGAAGAAAACACGCCTACAGTTTGTATTTAATTACTGAAGACTCAATTCGATTTTTTAAACTCAAAAATGTGGGCCTGCCAAAGCAAGCATTTGAAGATGAAATTATTTTATTAAAATTTTTGCTTATCACAATCGATTGTTTGTCAGCTGCATTGCATTTCAAAAATTGAACCCATATCTTCATCGTTTAAATCCAAACGGACCATGTTAAAAACTGTATTTGTATAATTAGGTTCAAAATTTTTTGGTTACAACCGCATTAAATATTTTTCTACTTTTTTCGTTTTTAGAAGTATCAATTACCTATTTATAAATTTCTGTTGTTAAAAGTTCTCTGTACTGATATTCCAGCAACTAAACTAATCACCGAAAAATGGTAGCAGATGTCGACAAGTTAGCTGAATGAACGGGAAGCCGTTCAAACTTACAACCGCTCATACACACAAATGTATATGCATGTGTATTTGTGTATGTGTGCATTCGTAAATTATAATGTACATACGCTTTTGTATATTCCATTTTTCAGCTCAATATCCTGTCATGTTGTTTTCCAAATTGTCAGCATTTAGTGTCCATAAGTACCTACCAACATCAAATAATTTACACGCTAAATTTCAGTTTAAATCTTTCGCACACATACTCGTACACACACACTTTCCTTAACTACTCGTTTGTCTGTTTGATTGTTGTTGGTATACATATCTGCTTCCGACACGGGCAACCGCCCTGAAGGATCAGATTCATGGGAAATACAAGATTCACTGCATTCATGACAATTTTCAGCTCCACAAAGAATAACTCACAAAAATGAAAGAGCGAAGTGAAAATAAGAAGGACCCACCGACGATATAAAAGGAAAAAAAACACTTACATTTGTACTAACCAAATGTTATCGAGGCATTTGGACATTTAAAGAGGTCATAACTTAAAGCCTTATCAGACGCACTTCGCAGCAAACTTACAGACAGACAGACAGACAAACAGACAGCCAGAAATGCGGCGGCCCAAGTTGACAAGCAAAATGCCGCAATACGGCCGAGAAAAATCAGAAAGAAAAACATTAAAAAATGAGCACAATCAACAAAAAAAACAAAAAAAAAAAACAAAAGACGTATAGAAAAAATACGAAAGGATGAGGTCAGGTAGGCAAAAGTAGAAAGCGACTCTAAAGAGGTATGTAAAAGAATTGTTGCATCGGCATTTATTGCGCAAAGTGACCAGGAATCAATGGTTTCAATAAAAAAAAAGTGAAATAAAAAGTGTGGAAGATGTAGGAACATCAATTAAGAAATTTTCAAGCAAATAGTATGACGGCTGCCAGAAATTTAGAAATATTATAGTTTAGGGGGGATTTTTTGCGGAAGAGTCAAAATTGAAGATTGACTTTTATGATCATCCAAAATGGACTTGGCATATTTTATTTGCAAAACTTAAAATCGTTTAGTTTAAGCTTATCAAGGAACGATCCCGTGCAAAAAACTGGTTTATCTAAGAGCGCTTCTATAGTTTAGGCTTTCATACAGTCAAAAGTTACAATATTTAGTCCCAAGACTTTCTTCCTGCAAGTTCGTGAAATTTGTTACACCAAGAGCAGGGTTGCATTTTCAAGCGAAATTCCAAATAATTATACCATTTTTTTTTTGATAAATACATTTCGATACCTTAAATTTAAACATTTTATAAAAAATTAGATTCATACAGTTGCAAATTATGACAAAGCGCTAATTATTACTAAATTAAATATAACTAATTTTTTACTATTAGTTCTTAATTTCTGTTAGATCTATTTCGAGCTGTTTGAGATACTTTGTTTAAATCTAAATTAATTATGAAAATGTTAAATAACGATTGGTACATAAATAAATTTAACATTTTGACTATGAGCTGGTAAAAGGAAGGAATGCCGAGCACTTCGCAGTTGTCCGTGACATGGCATGCTAACCCATCAATATTTCTTTGCATCGAATAATTTAGTACAAAATCATTTGTTGTCTCTCTTCGTTCTATGTATATTCAGTCTGGCAACTCCTTATGCCTCGTCTTTGAAACAGATGACCAGGCAAATTGTCCCTGCAGTAATAATAGGAGTGGGTCTCTTAAAATACTGCTTCCCATTTCGTGTTTATCTTAGTACGAACTCATGAAAAATGAATGTGTGCACAGGCAATCCCGCCTAGCCTCTATGCTCTGTGAATAATCGCATATTTAGAGTACATTCGGGTAGAAAGATTAACCGTTGGGATTATATTATTATCATTACTATAAAATACCACTTTCCCGCATTATGCCAGACGGTTGATATATGCTTAAAATATTACAAAACGAAACTTTAATTCGCCATTGACGACATTTCCTTCATTTCCATCATATAAACACAACCGTCAGAAAATTTAAATTCGCTCGAATTAAATTTGGATCCACTGAAAATATATTAATATTTAAGATATAAGAAGAGAATTCACTTAATATAATTTCTCTTTACTTAAGATTGTCAGAGAGATACTTGTACAGCTTGAACTAATTGGAGCCATTTCAATGCTTATTACTTATTTCAGATCTATAGCTTCTTCACCGAAGTAATCTAAATATATATTCTGAAAAGCGGCGCTTGGCTAGATGAAACTACAATGTACATATACTACAGAGATGAAGTATATAATAGTGATGTGCTGAATTATCAGTACCCAGCACTCGGTACACCATACTTGAAAAAATGTAGGTAACCTATACCGATTCAATACATGGAAATTTCGGCGTAATTTACATCTCATGCTTGAAAAGAATTTATCTCATGGTTTCGCATGTACTTTATGTAAGAATAAGACGCGGATTTCGTAAGAGAAGAACAATGTTCATTTCAGTGAAGCAAGCGTCGAAAAAGTCGAAAATATTGCCTTCATAAATAACACTCTCATCGCCTTCCTGTACTTATCGCGACATCTTTAGCAACCGCTACAGTTCTTGTGACAATATTGTTAGCCTTTTTTGAATTTCTTAATTTCTGTGGTAACTCTACCTCTTCAAAGAACATTTGCGTTTCAATATTACACATTTACGTTGGAAATGGCGTTGTGTTGGAGTAAATATTTTTATAATATTTAGAAATTTCATACTACCAATTTTTAGATCACAGTTCACTAAAACTGTGGAAAGAAAAAAAAGAATTTTTACCCAAGTTTAGCAGGGTTGCAAAAGAATTTATTTGCATTTTGACGACGTCAGTTCCAATCGAACGTGTTTTTTTTTCAAAAGCGGCGCAAATATTTACATTAGCGAAGAAACCGTTCAGATCCAAATTTTTTGTTGAGTTTTATCTATAGCAACATTAACGATCTCCACTTAAAATAATATCTATGCTTGTTTTTTTTCTGTTTGCCTTGTAAATGTTAATTTTACAATTTTTATTGAGCTCAAGGCCAGTTTATGGAAGATTTTTGTGAAAAAACAACTGTGAAGCCTTGAGCTCAAAAAAAAAATTGTAAAATTAAATTAATATCTTTGAATTATTAAACATATAATATAATATAATTTTGGCGCGTACACTATATACCTAGCTCAGTGTTTGGCCGAGCTTCTCCTACCATTTGTGGTGTGCGTCTTTATATTATTCCGACTCCGAACGGCAGATGTATTTAATGAGAAGCTTTTTCATGGCAGAAATACCCTCGGAGGTTTGCCATTGCCTGCCGAGGGGTGACCGCTATTAGAAAAAACGTTTTCTCTTATTAAAATTGCTTGCACTGACTGAGATTCGAATCTCGAACTCACCGGCATATCAAGTTATAGCACGCACCGCTACCAACTCGACCACAGCGGCCACATTTCTTTGAATTATTAGGTTATAGTAAAGTCCTAAAATATGAATTTTATACCCATAAATGTATAAAAAAAACATTGAATATAGATATAGTAAATGTAAATATGTATATATTTTTATTCTGATTGCGTATATTTTTTGAACAAGTGAAAGTATAGTTTAGGGAGACATTTGTAAGAAGTTTTAGAAAAGCTCTCGTTCTACAAAATGTCGGTTATTTAGTTTTAAGATATTTGCGTGGAAAGATATACAAATTTTCATATTGTATTTTTTTTTATATTTAAAAAAACAAAGATTTTAATTGTTCTTAAGAAAATCGTAAAATCGTTGAGTCAAGCACACCCAATAGTCGGGGCTTATATACTAGTGTAACCATATTTTGTAAATAAGGCAAACGCCAATAAAATAATGCATGTTATGTTTTCAGATAGCCCCAGGTTGCAAATTGGACCTTGGAGTATTTTAGTATATTTAATAAACAAATCAGACACCAATTATAATGGTTTCAAGCTAATACTTCTAAAAAGTGAGTTAACTTTTGTGGAAATTCGATACTGGCAAGTTCTGTAGAGCATTTAGCACCCCCATCGAAAGCAACTGTCTGCATATTGTTTCTAAAACTTTGGATATGTACAATGCGAGTGATAACACCTATCTGACACATGATGACTGACCGGCTAAGTGATCATGTAAATTCTGGAACTAAGTTGCAGATTCTATTTCTTTGCGATTTCTTCAGTACATTTACCCGAAACCAATACGATTTACTGCCGGGTGAATATTTGCACAACTATAGTTGGATTGCTTATATGTATGTATGTATGCATGTACTCGTATGTATGTACATACGTCTGCCAATGCTGCGCATGTGTGCTGGTAATGTTATGTCTTGCGTTTGCGCACGCAATGTCACGTCGAACCCATTGAATGAGTGAGTTTTCGGCCAGGCGCTGGATAAATGCGCGTGCACGCAAATGGGCCAAACTGAAAGAATTATGTTGTCGCCAAGCGAAGTGATAAATATGAGTATGAGTGAGTGCAGCCGGTAGTTAAGTGAGGTAAAAGGAAATCGTTGCGCAAAGTCAGCAAAGAACTCTAGTTCGGGCGGTGCTGAGGGGATACGAAAGTGCGTTGGCGTTAAAGGTTTTAGATAAGCAAAATTGGAAAAATAAAATTTTTGTATACAAATCTAAAAAAACAAAAAAAAAGGAAAGTGCTGTGCATGAAACAAAAGAAATCCTTCTGTACACTGATTTCGGTTTAGAGTGACTTGCCCACAACATTGCTCTTCGTCGAAGGATGACTCATTGATTTTTGTGTGCATGTCTGACATTTTTGTTTACGATTTCAGTTTGCTTTGTATACTTTTCAGAATTTCGCCAGCATTCATATAATTTGATTTGCTTGCATTGATTTCCGTCCAATGCGTCCTTCTCACGTTAAGCCGACGGTAGGCGGTCGCCTTAACACTTAAACGACGAGCAAATGCGTCCGTTTACGTATGTACATACGTGCTTATGTACGAGTATGTACGTGGCGCACGTGCGGCTTCCGTTCGACGATCAGCGAGTGGTAGAAACTTCCCAGGAGTCAGTTATTGCTTTGTCATGCGATAAGCGAATATCTCCAAACGGATCACGTAGCATAGTTTAGGTGAAATCGTTTCATCATTTATATCAAAAACACTATAAAGTGTAATAAATATTAGGGATACTCATTAAGTGGTGTCAGTAATAATAAATTAGTATATAAATTGTATACAACTTATTTATAAATAATAATAATGTAGTTAAAATTGTGAACACGTTTTCAAGCGATGAAATATGTATATCAGCGTGATTATAAATCGCTCTCATCTTTAATTGTGTCCGTATAAGTTCAAGCGATACTGAGAATGAGTTTACACAATTCCTGTAACAAGTACATATGTAAATATGCTATGTATGTATGTAAGAGGGAGCTAACCAAAATTCACTTTGTTGACCAGAAAACCAAAGAATAATTTGGTATTTATTGTTAATCTTTAAATCTACTTCGCAAAACATTCTGTAAAACCTCGCCTTTTTTTCTTTTAATTTTATTAGATCTGGGGAATGTGGTGCTGGTCGTATATCTTCGATGCCAGAGATCGCAAAAAAGTTACTCCTTATTTCAGCAGCTCATTGTCATGATGTAAAAAGTTGCATTGAAAATTCTCTTTCTTCCTGTACGCCAAAAAAAAATTTTGAAATTTTTTGGAAAGCAATCTTCGATTAAGCATTTTGCAGTTACCGTCTGACCATTTTCCGAGGGAAAAGCAACATCATTACTTTTGTTGCTGATTCTTATTGCTCTGGACTCGTCTCCAACTGAAAAATCTACCGTATGGAATCTTCGGCACCAGTTGGAAATAGTCTGTAGAGATGGTACTATCGTCCCGTGTGTACTTTAGAATTCATTGAATATTTCTAGCTTTAGCTTACTCCGAAAACCGAAGAGAATTACTTAACGAATTTTTGTTTGCTTTGATGGAGGAATTTCATCTGATTTATCGTAAGATATTTTGAGTTTTCTAGTCTATATTTTAAACGGTTGTTCCAAAATTTAGAATGGAGTCTCGTAAAACAAGTGCGAAGGATTTGGTATATTTGATTTTTTCAAACAAATTTTTAGAGTCACCAACTAAGCGAACTTTTGTTAGTCCCCTCGTATGAAAATATATAAATTTCGCAGAACTACTCTATTGAACTTTTAGAACCATTGGAAGCATCTCTTGTACAGATCCTTTACCTCATTATATAAGCGTGCAATAGAGTGGATCCTCGATTCTCGACAATCTATTTGACTTAATTAGTAAGCAAAATGCTCAATTTGTGTGTGAAAAAGATGATTAATGCATTTTTTTCGAATTCTCTTAAGAAAACAATTCCAATGTGCGGCATTTGCAAATTTACGTGCTATGGTTTTTGAAGTCATTTTATTCTGCTTTATGAAGGCACGACATATCAAGTTTAGTTTAGTTTAGTGATCAGTGGTCCGAGTGTTTATTAGGTCTGACGCTTTTCTCGGCTGTGATCTATCATCGAAACTGCTATGCAATGCAATGCAAAGTTATCGCACACAGTGGGGGACTGAACATAAATTTGGCTTAATCAAAGGTTTTGGTATTCAGCGAATGTAGCAATTAGAAATTATTATACAGCAATAAATTTATAAAAGTTTTCAATAAATGTAAATATTTATGCGTGCTTGTCGAGTCAAAGGAAGCTATTCATTCGGCGTGGTTAAATTTTTTTTAGCAATCCTTATATTTGTTTGATTTTGGAACGAAGTTTTGCCATCCCTCGAACGAAAAATGACACTGAAGGTGGCACAACGCCGAAACTGGTTTGTCTTAAAACCAAACTTGACAAGGGATGACGAAAATTCCTTACAAAATCAATTATTTCACACCCTGTCGGAAGCAACAACAACAAACGATCAGAAAGCTGCCTTATGTTGAAGAATAAACGCCGTTAAATCGAATTTAGTAGCACTACAACGACCACGGCACAATGTGTGAAAGATTGCTTTATTTTCAACAATGAACGATATTTCGATCACTCGATCTCAATCCGATAGAAAACCTACGGGAAGTTTTAGGTTGGAAAATCCAACGCGGAAATTGCATTTCGATTGACGTTTTTGACAAATTTGTTGACTAAAAATATAAAACTGTCTGGCGTCTCCCTGATGTGCTTTTTTCGTTTTATCGCAACTTTTATTGGTAGATCATAGTAGTAACAGTTTTATTGTACAGCAAAATAAGGAATTATGTCTGCTTTTTTTCAATATACACACATACATATAACAACAACTGCTCTATCATAGTCTGCCGAAGCAAAGACTGCCGCAATTGCGAGTCTGGACCTCCGCGCAAGAGGTGGTCGGCTAAACCTCACTACAAGGTCTTAAAAAAATGCTGCTTATGTTGCTTGTTCAACTTGGAACCTGGTAATGACGAGAGCACAATTTTTGGCGCTTGTGCTATTTATAAAATAATACGTTAACATTACTTTTATGAAAAAACATTAGATTTGGCGACAATATTGAGCATCTTCAAAAGATCCGATGACTTATGCAAATATCTCTGTGAGAGTGTTATTTCCTTTCTTTTTTTTTAAAGAAGAATAATCTGAATTCATGTTAACAGATAAAACTGTTTCCACTCTTGCATAAAATAGTTTAAAGTCTTCCTTTAAAATATCTTTAAACGCGTCCAAAAAATTTTCAAACTTGCTAAATGCCCTTTAGTCGAAATACCGAAACCTAAAAACCACAATTTTTTAAATAAATTCGACTTGGGTTAAGCTAACAGAAGCGTGACAACAAAAAACGAAATATTGAAGCAGAAAGGAGCAGCTGAATTTTGTTTTATATTTTGTTAATAGCTAATACTTTTCTAAGTAACCTTCAAAAGGTTTTAGGGGGTCCTCTACTCTCGTGGTTTCTAAAAATCAATTTTTTTTAAATTAATTTTAATCTACATGTACCCTACCCAAGAAAACGCCACAGAGAGGATTTCGTAGAAATCACATTCCTTTGCAAGCTTTTGGGCTCCGTAATGTACCCGTCTCTAACAAATTATACACCGTAATTTATTTTTAAACGCGTTTTCCCGATAGTACTTTTTTTTAACAGCCGAGTAAGACTTTACCGCTATGTTTTTTCCGAGTACGATTTGCAAAATTTTACTTTGTTCTATTTTGAGAGAATCTAATATGTCAAAAAATTACGAATAAATTAAAAATTTTTACCAATCGTTGCATAAATTTTACAATTTGCAAAATAAAAAAAATGCTGTCTCGGGAAAACATAGCCAAGAATATTTAATTTCTGATTACAGATTAACCAACTGGCCAGAATTTTATTTAAGCGGGACCCCCCATGCAGTTTCAACATCAAGGTTGACAATGTTTTTTCTTTTTGGTATTCAATACAAAAATTTTAAAGTCAAAACATGTACCTTTAAAATAAAATAAAAATTCCTTACATACATTCAGTAGATCCTTCGCAATTTATTTCCAAATAAAAACGCTCGATTTCAGGCCTTGGGAGCAGCATCCGACAACGTGTAAGAACTGTTTCATTTAACAATTCTAATATTTATATTTTTATTTCTTAAAAATTTCTGTTAGCGTATTAATTTTCACAATTTTTTAACCTATTTTACTAACCTTCAGATACAGAATCCATTTAGTTTTGTTCGATTTCCTATTCTCCAACTTATTTTACACGTTAATAACACGACGCAGCAAACCAAAGAGGGCGCATTCTTGGGCACCACAACTTTGCTTTGGCCGATTTTGACATTTTTGGCAGTTTGTAAACAAAATAAAATCTTGCTTTTTTCGTTATTTATTATTTAAGCCGCTGTTTACAACGTCTATTTTCACAATTTTTCGAAATCAAAACACATTTATTATTAAAAATCAGCTTCTCATCGTTTTCCTACTCCGCATATTCGTTGTTTACTTTATGCCAGAAAAGTCAAATCCCGCGGGGAGGCGTGTTCTTGTATTTTGTCTTAGATGATCGCGTTAGCCAACTCAATGTCAAAAAAGTAGTTGCATCAATTGGCAACGGAAAATGCTAAGATAAAAAAATTAAATCAGTGCTGCAGCGGCTTGCTTCAGAAACTATGTACAACTACTTGAGTTACTCAAAGCGCATAAATGCATCAACTTTTATAATATTCATAACTATTTTAACACTAACGAGATGGAAGCATTATTAAGAATGCAACAGTAAAAACTCTTTATTAAATTATTAAACCACTCGTATTGGATTTCAACTACTCAAAACAATAACTAAAGGTAGAAAAAGAAAAAATGAAAACCTGAAATTATTCGTCTTCGTCGTTGGCGCGCTAAAGTAGCGTTTGACGAGTTTTCAGCCTCAATTGCAGTGACAGCAAGTACCTTCACTCGTTAGATCGAGGAAAATGGACGAAAAATTTACTTTCTTTTTTTTATCATCTTTCTTTTGTCAAAGGGCAAGCAATGAAAGGCACAAATTTACGACAATGTCGCGCTTGGGTGCAGTCCCTGAAAAGTCGACAAGGTTGCGAGTGATTGTGCGTATGTTTGCGTGTAAGTAGTATGCTTGTGTGTGTGTCTGTGTGTGTGTGTGAGTTCGTGTTGGTGCATGTGGGAGAGTGCGATTGGACATGTAAGGCCATCCTGTGTCACCAATTTATTTTGTTTCCCTTCATTGCTTTTACTCTAAGCAGCGCGTCTCCTCTGACCGTTTCCATCTAAGATCGTATCGTTTTTTTGTTATTATTATTATTTTAAAGATTGTTTTTTGTTTGTGGCATGACTCACCACTAAATCGACGGAGAATGGCGACACGCCTTTGAAAACTAATCTCCGGCTTTAAAAAATTGCCTCAACGTATCAATAAAGATTGAAATGTCTAAAGAATTGATAAAACAATAACAACGAATCCAAAACGAAAGTCGTTATACGCATATGTATGTATGTATATCTGATAAATACTTAAAGGAAATGGCCATATCACTTTACAAACATTTTCTTTTCGGCTTTCTTGTGCGTTTTGAGGAAAACTAATGCATCCAAAATTTGTTACATTGTTATTTGAAATTACTGCTTCTCGGCGGACTCGTTGATTTCAGCGTTAGAATGAAGGATCATTTGGGATTAAGTATTCCTGTATTTTTGTTTATCTTGGCATTTTCGTATTTATCATTGCATTTACTTTGCTTGCGATGCATTATTTTTTCAACGAACCATTTCAGAAATTCCACTGTATTTTTGTAAGGAATGCGTAGATATAATTATTTATTTGTATTGGTGACTATGCACACTGAATCCTGCTTACCTTGCATTCGCAGCTGGACCACCTTGTTAGGAAGTTTTATTAATTAGATGCATTTGTAATTTAATTCGAGGCGTCATGTGTTTGTTAGTTATCACGTCACTACACAACACAAGTGTAAAA
Organism: Philophylla caesio; assembly: GCA_963971545.1. Lineage (NCBI taxonomy): Eukaryota > Metazoa > Arthropoda > Insecta > Diptera > Tephritidae > Philophylla > Philophylla caesio. Next base: position 91,707,742 of record OZ020606.1, on the reverse strand, counting down.
TGGGTGAAATAATACAAGCTGTAATTTTGACGTCTATGAGCAAGATTTTTGTAGATGTTCTCTTACAAAAATCTTGGCACTTGTTTAGCCATTACTATTTCCCTTCGTTTAAAAAAAAAAATTAAAATTTTAAAAGCAACAACAGACAAAGCGTGGGGGAGGATAGAGCTCTTAAAAAAAAAATGGTATTCAAAAACGCTTACTCTATTTTTATTTTGTTTATAGAAAAAACTGCGCATCACCATCAGTAATTTATTAACATAAATCAACGGTCATTTTAGAATATTTGAAACATACATTTTAATCTTTTTCGGGAATACATAGTTCTGGACCATTTCAGATTAGTTCAGGAAAGTTTCTAAACTATTACGAGTTTAATGAGCTGCAAAAGTATATATATGTATATTCCATAATTTTCTAAAAACCTTATTCAAAATTGTTTTATGACTAATTCAATTCTATTTCGGAACTAGTTCACGGCTATTTCGGGTCTATTTTGGGAATAGTTCTGGACCATTTGAGACTACTTTAGAAGAGTTTCGTAACTATTTCGATTTCGTTTCGGGACTAATTCACATAGAATTTTGGATAAATAAAGAATTTTTAGGGATAATTTTTTGACTAGTTCTGCGCCGTTTCGAGATTATTTCAGATCCATATCAGGGACATTTGGGTCTTAGTTTCAACTTGAACTACAGGAAAATTTTGGAATTACACCGAGAAAAATATTGCCATGTAAAATTAACATTTTGCGATTGTTATTTGTAATGTAAACGAAAAGGTGTTAATTTCACATTGAAAATTTCTATGTTAACGTTATTTTTGTAATTTTTATAAGAAAATTATCATTGCAATATCAAATTTTAATTACATTATAACTTCGGCAGACGAATTTTACATTAGATTGTAGATATAATATTATGTGTTGTTGCGCTAACAATAAAAATGTAAGTACTACAACGGGCAATGTACGCAAAGTACGGTTCGATATTTCCCCACCACAGTCCCCAACTGCTTTTAAAATGCTTTCAGAAGTTGCGGTACGAACTTGCAAAGCTCTTTGAACAATAAACAGGTATTCTCTGTCTGTAGTCTTCTATAGGCCCCTGCCGTTTTTCCTGTAAACAGCCGCGTTATTACACCCCGCACTTAGTTTTTTTGCCACTTCAGCCACCGTGTTCAATTGTTGAATAAACATTGACTCAGTAATTAATAGATAATTTTTTTAACTTTTTTTTTACTTACTTTTTACTTTACTCTTTAAATAATCACAAATACCTGAAAATTTCACCAAAATCTAAAATTTTATTCGCACTATGTTCACCCACACGCGTTCACGTTTATGTTCGAGTAACAAAAAACGACGGTTACCATAATTGTGAGCCTATAACTATAAAGTAGGCAAGCTTATTCGAATATTATACCATTAATTATACACAGTAGAAATATAGGCAAAGGATGCCACCCAGGTTTAAAGTTTGTAACTTGCACCACAAATTAAAAACATTGTCAAAAAATTAAAAATATTGAATATGCTCCCTGTTTGTAATTCGATGGCAATGCATTGTACTTTCTTCGTCATTTGGCACGACGCAATGCGTTTAATGTAACAAATATCTAAACAAAAATGGTAGAAAATTTGATTCCCATTGATTTTAGTTTGGAAGGCGTCAATATTTTCGCCCAGGTAGAAGATATCGAGCATCTAATTTATGCGGCGCATCATTTGGAGGCAATAGAATTTGGCGACGATAGCGAGCAAATGAAGATTTTAGTGGCTGAGTTCGGATGTCGTTGAAAGTACAATACCCCGCCAACCCTTTAGATACATAGAAATTTATTCATGAAGTTTTTCTTTCAGAACCAAGTAATCCAACACAAATTAATGTATATTAAGCCAATTTATTGTAGAAGGTTTATTTGAAAATTTCGAGATCACTTCTGGAAAAGTCCGGTACTAATTCGGAACCAACTTAGGATGAGTGCAAGACTAATCACTTACTCTGGCTGTGCAAGACACGCAAAGTAATAAATTAAATGCAATGGAGTCTTAACGAAATATATTTTTATTAGGAAAATAATTTTGCTGTTGCCTTTTTGCAAGTCTTCCAAAACGCTTTTAATTATTGGTTAGAAGGTGGAATGTTGGCATCATAGAACAAATCACAATATAGATACGATATATGACTTACGGTTTTCATTTTAAATCTCATAAAATTTGTATACTGCCGGTCCCGAAATTATTTCAAGCTAGTCCCAAAGTAGTTTCGAAATAGTTCCATCCTCCAAAACTTAAAAAAAAATTTCTCACCCATAATTATTATGCAAAGACTTTTACAACATAAGTCTCAAAATAAAAGTATTTGAAGACTTAAAAACTTTTTTCTCACCCATAATTATTATGCAAAGATATTTATAATAAAAGTCTGAAAATAAAAGTCTTTGAAGACTTAAAAGTTTTTTTCTTGCTGATAATTATTATGAAAATACTTTTATAATAAAAGTCTGAAAATAAAAGTCTTTGAAGACTTAAAAGTTTTTTTCTTGCTGATAATTATTATGAAAATACTTTTATAATATAAGTCTTTGAATAACAGTTAAAGATTATTCGAAAAATTTGCATCTTACTATAATAACTATTGAGTAATTTTTATTATTTTCTCTTATAATAGTTATGTCTCTGTTTAAAATGTATTTTTCTTCGAAATCAAGAAAATAATTATTTTCTTAAATACATATTTTGCGCATTTTCTTGAAATAAGGTAATTTCTAAACAAAAAAAAACAATGAAAACTAAAAACTAAATGCTCAGATTTATGAAAAATGACGATTTTGTACACTTCGTCACACAATGCGTCTCCAACTAGTCATAATTCACAAATGCTAATTTATAAGTCAAGTAGAAATATTTTAGTCCCGTTTATTATAATGAAATATTTTTTTTTGTATTTGGCATAGCATTATGCACAGCCTACGTAAAGCTTAGGCATTGGAAAAAAAAATTTAATTGTTTGCCTACAAATTAATAACAGCATGTTTTTAGTAAATCATTGCAGATATGTACGTAAAGTTGGCGGGGTACTCTATGTTTATTATAGCAAAATTAAATTTATTTTACATTACTAATTTAAGCTTCTTAAGATACCAGAGACTGCATTGTGATGGTGCTGTTAAACGCTGTATTAAAACCAACTTCTCATCATAACATAAACGTCGATGGAAAGAGGTTTATGTAAAAAACGACAATACACGATTGTACACATAAACTGCATTAATGATATGAAGAGGAAGCGAGAAGAAAAGATATGAAAATCTTTGGAAAGAAAAGTGACAATTAAGGTCCAGTTTTTAAGTGTTGGTTTGAACTCAGTTTAAACTAAGTTTAGTTAAACTCTGTTTAAATTTAAACTTAGTTTTTTTGTGCTCAATTAAATTTGTTGCAACCAAAACGAAGTAGTCAGCACACAGCTGATAAGTTAAACTAAGTTAAACCGTGCACAATCGGCCGTTTAAACTTAGTTTAAACTCCGTTTAAAGTTGACTGAAAAACTGCATAATGAGTTTAAACGACAAACAGAGTTCAACTTGCACTTAAAAACTGGCCCTAAGCCATATATAATAGTGGTAGGCCAATTTTTTTTTATCACTAAACGAATTTTATATGTACATGTATGTATATGCGCTGACGCAACATTGTATAAGTTTAATTCAATCGTGTCAGCACTAGATACTTGTTTCAAGATTTTTCATGTCTTTAACTTTATCCAACTTAGTCGATATTAATGTGATCAGTTTCAGTCTTATACAAGTATCCTAGGGCCAAACATAATTTTCTTGAAATTGTTAATATAAAAAGTTTCAGTGGTTCACCTATACATTGTTGGAACTACTTTGATAAGAAATAAAATATTTTGAGTTAAATTATTTGTATAGAAAGTATTTGTATTAATAAAATTGTTTAGAAAAATATTTTCAGTGTTTTATTTAAAATTTATAAAATATCAAAATGATATTAAAATCGTTCAAATATACATTTTTATCATATCAAATGCACATACGAGTATTTTAAATGAACAACTTCAGAGGATAATAAACTCATACTATACAACCTCATATTGACAGATTTTGGCACTTTATTTTTCTTCAACTTAATTAAAATTATTTTTCTAGTAAAATATTTTTCATTCTCTACGAAAAACCAAATTTTTAAACTATTTACAAAATCTACAAAAATTTAACAAAATTTCATCAAAATTTCTAACTTTTTAAAAAAAGTTTTAAGAATTTTTTTTAGTACGCAGTTTTATGGCTCATGCAATTTTAGTGTTGGAAAGTACAAGTTTTAAGTGTCTATTTTTTACAGACAGTTTCTTCTATGCAACGCAACACCGCGATTAATTTTTATACTTTGGCAGAAATTGCGAAGGAGCGTCAGTTAAAGAAATCGCCAAAAATCAGTGGTAACCTGGAGGCACTAACAACTTGCACTTTGTTAAACTAAAATTGAATGGGCTACATATCGGCATAAGCCAAAATATTCCAAACAAATTTTTGAAAAGGTTCAAAATTTTTATGAAATTTTAATAAATGTATCCTACATTTTTTATAAAATTTAATAAAAAAAATTTTGTTTCGAAAAAATAATGAAAAATAATTTTAAATAATTGGAGGATAAATAAATTGTCCAGATGTGCCAAGATGTGTTTGTTCTATAATTTGTGCACAGAGTGTTTAATCAGAAACAGATTCACTTGCTTGCTAATTTATCGCTCAGCGAAAGTGGCGGCGTTTGAAGCGATGCTAGGGCCTCCGTGCTTGAATCAATTTATGATTCCTTTATGTTACTTGTTTTGCTCTGCTCAAGCCAAGCTTTCTCAATTTAAACCCAAATGGACTTCATTTACCCTACAAAATTGCAACTCTTAATTGCTCAATTTATTCTTAATTATACGTAAATTGAATATCAATGAAATTCCATGCTGCTTAGGTTTGGAACCTATTCCACCACCAAATGGCATTGAGCTATTTGAGTGAATTTTGTTTGGTGTGTTCGCCAACAGATAACCTTTAATATTTGTCGGTAGTTGAAGTGTTTCTTGATACCCAAATTAAGCTGGAACAAACCAGGAACCACCGCAAAAAGTCACACAAAATGGTTGCTGATTTGCTTTTTCGGCATTTGCACTTTCGCGCTTTTTATAAACGAAAAATTCCATAACATCTTCCAGCTACTAGTTTCTACCAGAAACTAAAAACGAACGAATCTAGCTATTGTTACCTATCGCTATTGAGCTGCTGTGGGAACACAAAATATGTAGCTTTGAATCAATTAAGAATTACATAAATTGAGCCGAAATAATTTCTATTTGAGCAAAGTATGCGCCAAGTGCTAACACCGATTAGATATATTAGAGATAATATGTACATACATGCAGTTAGATAGTTGATCAAGGTACTATTTATAAATAAAAATTCTCTCTTAGTTAATTAAGTTTTTTTTTTTGCATGCTTACGACTTTATAAATTCCTTTGAGTCACCTGAGTATCACCGCTGCCACACACGTTCATTACGTCTGCGCCTCTGCGACCTCTGCGTACATTCTCCTCCGGCCATTATTCACAATTTTTCTTACCGCAAGCAGCTCGTAAATTTTTCAATCTAACGAAACTCATATTAAGCTATAATGTAGCAATTTTATTTGATATCAATTTCCAATTGATACATCCAACATGCAACGCATGCAAACAACGCACTTGCAGCTTACACACACACACATATGTTTGCTTGCTTGTTTGCTTGTATGTCTCTATGAAACATATGTACTTGCATGTTGGAGCAGCATATTCGAGCATATTCGAGCAAGTAGAGTTTTTCGGTTGTTCGGTTGTCCGGCTGTCCGGCCTGTTTAGCACCAATGACGCTCGAGATGGACATAGTTTGATAATCAGCAATCACCTTGACTCGGAATTAAAGGTCTTAACACTCGGAATTAAAGCTGTAACATAAGCAACACCATTGCCATCAGCTTATCCGTTGGCTTGGTCATCGCCACCGTCACCGCCATCGCCATAGCCATCGCCAGCATTGCGACAGCCAACAGCAACAACAACAATAATAACACATGTAATCTCATCAGCGACCGAACTAACAGACAGTGCAAATCAATTGGAATACTACTTTATACGAATGTTTATATATCGCCACGACACACTAACGCTAGCAATGGCAAAGCGGGTTGGAGAGGGGGGGGGGGGGAGGAGCGAGAAGCTGGACAGGGGAGGGCGGGCGTTGCGGTGACATGAAGTGGCGGATATTGGCGGTTCACAGTATCCTTTTGACACTTCTTAAAAAATCGTAAATTTCGCGCACACAAACCGAACAGGAAGACAACGAGTTTCTGTTACAAAAGGAATGGGCAGCGCATTTCCTTGCGGCGCGACAAGGCCTGTGTTGACTTTGCTGCCTCGATTTCATAAGCTTTGGTTGTTGTGGTTTGTTGTTGCAATTGTTAACCTGGGCCTGGTCGTGTTGGCAACACGTGCTGCCGGTGCTTTCGGCCGTTCTTGGTGTGGCACTCGCGCGCGCGCCCGTCCTCTGTGTGTGTGTGTGTGTGGGGCACAAGTTTTCGAATATGTAGATGTCTCCATATGGCCACAACTGCGCTCGAGAATTTATCTAAACGCTGATCTTTTATTAATGCTCGATAAATAACTACAGCAAATGGGTGGATGTTACTGTAAGCGCTTTTTGAGCATTCAACCGCTCGCTTTAGTTACTACTCTGTGGCACCACCAAGCGCTTCTTGTTGCTGGTGTTCTTGCGCATTTCATTTTTAATTTTTTTTTTTTAATTTCGTTTCCTCTGATTGTGCAGTGCTTTGCGTGCGGCAAATGCCGAGCGGAAGAGACATGCGCAGCGGCGGTGGTGGTGGTTTGGAGATGGTGCGGCGTGGTGTGGCGTGGTGCGGTGTGGCTTGGTGTTGGGTTAAATGACTGATCAACATGCGGCCATATCGGCCAACTTGCCGGGTTGTTGAGAAATTGTTGTGTTTGCATTGAAATCAGCATTCAGTCAAGCCAAGCGAAGTAGAACTGAGCGCAGGAGGTGTGGTGGCGTATTTTTGTTGCTACCAATTGCTGTTGCCAATTGCTGTGTGTGTGGCAGAAGTCGCACCCTTGACAACATTGAATTTAACTACTCTATTCTGCGTACTTTAGTATATTAAAGGCGCGTTATGGATTAAATACCATAATTATGAAGCGCCCTTTTGCCAAGTGCTGGCATTCCTTGTTCGCAGCGCGCAAAATGCAGCTACTTGCGCGTGGCTGCCGAAGGATACGCCTTCATTTCCGATCCCAACTGATTTGTTGCGATTCTTATGGCTTCTGTCTACAGCTGGATTTACAAAAAAAAAATCACTAATTTTTGTTGTGAATACATACATACATTGTACATATGTGTGTGGTTGTATATTTGATGTAGGCAACTTAAAATTTACTCTAGTGCCGACAATAAAACTAACGTTAACAATTGCAAATTTTTTTAAATAATATCCATAGTAAATGGAAGCATGATAAAAAATAAGGCTAATTATGTAGACAATAATTAATGATATCGATAAAGCTATCGATAGCGATATCGATAGGTATTTTGACAGTGAAACCGAATTAGAAAAATTATTGCTTTAAGTAAATGGAAAAGTAATATAATAAAAAAAAACGATACTGAAGATGGCACAACGCCGAAACCGGTATGTCACAAAACCAAATTTGACAAGGGATGACGGAAAATCGTTCCAATATGTGTACATCAAATTTCCACCCTGTCGGAAAATCATAGAAAATCAAAATAATATAATTCTCCTTTATTTGCCTTTAATTTGATGTTATATATAATTTTGGCGCGTACACTATATAGATCAGTGTTTGGCCGAGCTTCTCCTACCATTTGTGGTGTGCGTCTTTATATTATACCACAAATGGAGGGACCTACAGTTTTGTGCCGACTCCGAACGGCAGATGTATTTAATGAGAAGCTTTTTCATGGCAGAAATACCCACGGAGGTTTGCCATTGCCTGCCGAGGGGTGACCGCTATTAGAAAAAACTTTTTCTATGATTAAGATTTTGCTTGCCCTGACTGAGACTCGAACTCGACCACAGCGATGTTGATGTTATCAACTGTAAAAATGTAAAATTTAATAACAAGAAATGGTTCTTCGGCAATATAAATATCCTAAGATGCATCTTTTTTTACAGAAAATCAAATTCTACAATGGTAATACTTACAGAAATTGCACACTTGCATATTAGTATATAAAAATTGTATTCAAAATTCGAATTATGGACTTGAAAATTATGTCAGAAAGCGTCAATTGTACTTTAGAAACCGTCAAATGTACTTCAGAATAGTCATAAACCGCTAACTATACTTCATAACCTGTAACTTGTACTGCAAAATTTGTGAAATGTACACTCTGTTCACAAATTATACGATAAACATTTATTTACTCATTTGGACAATTGATGGATCCTCAACTATTTAAAATTATTTTCCAATTAAAATATCGTTAATTCTTTAGCATAAGCCATCAATAGAAATTTTTTAAATTTTATAAAAAAAGTAAAAAACATTTATCAAAATTTCATCAAAATTTCGTTCTTTTAAAAACAAATTTTACAATTTTTTGATGTTTTCAAATATGTAGCAAATTCAATTTTAGTGCAACAAAGTGAAAGTGTCTTGTCGCTACGAATTACTATTGATTTAAAAAAAAAATTTTTACTGACTTTTGCGTTGGATGGAAGCAACTGCTAATAAACAAATTTGTCAAGAATCAGTGATAACATGTAGGTATGTATGTACGTATACTTAAAATTTACACTTTCTTACACTAAAATTTAATCAGCCATGAAACTGCATACTCAAAAAAATCACAAGAATTTTTTGTTTTTAAAGTAAAATATTTTGATGAATTTTTGTTAAATCATTTTACATATTGTAAATAGTTTTAAAAATTAATGTTTATGGGTTTTCTTATAAAATGAACCATATTTTACTTTAAATATAATTTTAATTTATTAGCAGAAAAATAAACTTCACAAATCTGTCAATATGTGGTTGTGCTATAACTAGTGAACAGAGTATATATTAGAATAGTCATGTGTGCGTGCCATAACTCTATATAATTATTAATAATATTTATGCAAAATACAAACTGAAAACTAAATTTATTTTTGGTTTTTACTTTTAACTTATATTTAAAACAAAGCATCAATAAAATACGCAAACGACTTTAATTTAAAAAAATTACAAATACAAGTCAGTCTCCCGAGTTTTTAAGTCATACTGTTAGGTGTCTATTCGATTTAAATAGCTCTTGAAATAATATTTAGTCAAAGTGCAATCGATAGCTGAAGAGTTTAAGAGCAAGTTAAATTAGTTTAGAGCTCTGCGAATAGAAGCATTAAAAACACAATTATTTCTAGCAAAATTTGAGAGGTGCATATTTGGAGATAAGTCATTTTCTGCTTTCCTTTTCCGGTGTACATATAAATCCAAAATCTAAATGTTATCATAGCTCTTCAAAAAGTACACATCTATGTACATACTTAACTACATACATATGTACATACATATTTTACATTAACTCCTGCGTGCTTGTGGCCACCATGAGCAGTATGCATGCTTTTCCTTCTTCTTCTCGTTTTGCTTATGAATTACGCTGTTGTGCTGCAAACTGCACAGCTGGATGTCAATTAATCTTCAATTACACACGTGTATACATATGTACATATGTATGTATTTATTTATGTATGCGCTCATATGTAGTATATTGCGGTTGTGCTTTGCTTTCAATTTTGTATATTGACCTGTGCGCTTCATGTGGCGCTACTCAAAAACACAAATATTATTCGTATGCCCATATTCCTACACACGTACATACTGGGCATGTCAATCCCGGAATCCCAAAATCCCATAACTTTAACGACAATCCAACCAACAAGTGTTGAGTCGCAGTAGTGCTTCTCCACTGCACTTAAGGCTTTTATTTCTTGGAGATTGCATTTTGATCAAAATAAGGTCAAATTCTACCTCGCTCAAAGAGGAATGGGTGATGCATTTAATTTTTACTTGATGTATTTCTTTTTTTACTGAATGGTTATATATTAATATGTAACAGGCCCGTGTGCAGGATTCAGCAAACGGGGGAGTTTTATAAATTGAAATTTAATTTACGAATAAAAAGTGATGAATACGATTCACTTCTTTTCATATACTTATGTACGTTAATTTGCCCACGGGTCTGATATATAATATTGGTCTCAAACAGTGAATAGAAAGAATTTGTCTTTACATTTGGTTTTGTACCATAGAAATATACATATTCTACTTGAAGTATACATTATTTAGTATGTGTGTAAAATATTACGTTTATTTCCTTTTTTCTTGGTTAGACCAATAAATACATACATGATTTACAACAAATCGTTCTTCTTTGTTATATAAGTGTTATTTTGTATACTTCTATAAAACAACGATTACAGATGTGTTACATTGGCAAATTAAAAATTACGAATCGAAACTTCATGAAATTCGGGATCCCGGGATTGTCTCGGGATTTCATTTTCAGATCTCGAAAATCTCGGGATTAACAAAATGCCCAAAATTGACATCCCTAGTACATATGTACATATATTTGAGGTATGTTTTAAAGAACTTGATTTGATTAATTTCAAAGAGAAAACACAACAGGATAACGTTGTGCTAATCAATTTGAGAGGTGGTAGGCAAAAAGCTATTCTCTTATTTAAAAAGGAAATGTGTTTATTCAATTAAACATTATACAAGGTGGCGCAAAAGTAAACTTCCGATGTTTTTTGTCTGTAATGTAAAGAAAAAATGAAAAAGTTTGATTCTTCTTGTGGATTATTTTTATTTGGTCTTTTAATTTTTTTTACATCAAGTCGAGAATATGATGTCATGTAAATGGCCACCGCCACAGTTGATTGTCATTTGAGCCCTTTTTATGGCATTTTCCATCACTTTGGCCAAAACTTCCGGCGATAGGTCCTCACATTCTTGACGGATATTGTCTTTAAGAGCTACAAGAGTCTGAGGCTTGTTGACATAAACCCGCGACTTCAAAAAATCCCACAAAAAGAAGTCTGGAGCGGTCAAATCAGGCGATCTTGCTGGCCAGTGCAAATCGCCAAAACGGGAGATTAGGCGCCCGGGAAATGCATCCTTCAGCATATCGGTTGTGGCACGTGCAGTGTGTGCCGTTGCACCATCCTGTTGGAACCACATGTTTTCCAATCCCAATTCATCAAGTTGCGGCAAAAAGAACTCGTTGATCATTGCTCAGTAGCGCTCATCATTCACAGTAACTGTTTGGCCAGCGACGTCTTCGAAGAAAAAAGGTCCGATGACTTCTCCAGCAAAAACCGCACACCATACAGTGACTTTGAGCGGGTGTAATGGCTCTTCGTGGGTTACACGCGGATTTTCAGTGCCCCAGAAGCGTAAATTTTGCTTATTTACGTACCCGCTAAGATGGAAATGGGCCTCATCACTCATGATTATTTTTGATGAAAAATCATCTTCCTCTTGGTGGTGATTAAGGATGGCTTGAGCGTATGTTAGACGCGATTGGCGGTCAGCAGCTAACAGCTAATGCACCGTCTGGACTTTGTACGGAAACATCTTCAAATCTTGTACCAAAATTCGCTGTAAAGACCGTCGACTGATACCCATTTGCGTGGCACGTCGTCTGGTCGATGTCGACGGCGCTTCCATGACATCCTTGGCTACAGCAGCAATATTCTCTGCAGAACGGCTACTCCGGGGTCTGCCACGCCTGGCAGCATCTCGTGTTGTGCCAGTCTCTTCGAGGCGTGCGGCTAAACGTCGAAGTGTTTCACCAGTAGGCGTTGGACGGCCAGGAAATCTGCGACGAAATTCACGTTGTGCCAAAGCCACCGACCGATTATTGGTCAAATAAATAGTCAGCAATATTCCGCGTTCTGGAGCAGTGTAGCGTAACATTGTTTATTAACGTGTATTTCGCATGTGTTTACTACACAAATGTGAAAACAGAACTGACATTAGGGGCCAATTGCAAAATTTATAGCATTTTCTGATAAGAGGATTACTTTTGCGCCACCTTGTACATTCATACATACATATGTACATGTGTATTTTTTTATTTCCCACGTTCTGAATTCTTTATGTAACAATAAAAATAATATTTTCTTTTCGTCACATTGCCACGCTAAAGTTGCTAGAGACTAGAGACGCTAGTACCGTTACTATCAACAGCTCAAGAAATTTGTATGTTTGGTTCATTTTGTCCCAGTAAAAAAAATTGTCTTTTCTATAAGTAATACTCGTAATCGATAAAATTTTTTTTTTAACCGAAAACGATAACCATATTAAAACCAATTATTCGTCATCAGAATTTGGAAAGGAAATAAACATTAAGAAGCATTTATGAATGCATTAGTTTTCAATTACTGGCGTCTAAACTAACATTTTATATTAAAACAAAAAATTGCGGTTTTGAAACTATAATGCTATCCTAAGTAATCAATGAGTGTATTTTTACAAATTATAGCACAAACACATATTGACAAATATGGACAATGTATATATCCTTCAATTATTTTAAAATTACTTTTCAATTAAAACATCATTAATTCTCTAAAAAAAACCCCATTAAAACAATTTAAAAATTTTTTTAAATTTGAAGAAAACATTCATCAAAATTTCGGTTTAAACATTTTTTTTTTTTAGACATTTTTGGGGTATGTAGATATGTAGCTCATTATATTTTAGTGCAATAAAGGGCAAGTTTCTTTAATAACCATTGATTTTTCCTTCTTTATAAAAATAAACACGGTTTTGCTTTGAATCGAGGAAACTGCCGGTAAAAAAGAAATCGAAAATCAATGATAACTTGTAGACACGTGAAAGTTGCACTTTTTCACACTAAAATTGAATGAGCCAAAAAACTGCATACTCAAATAAATTCTAAAATTTCTTTTTAAAAAGTTCGAAATTTTGTTAAATCATTGTACATTTTATAAATAGTTTAAAAAAGGGTGTTCTTAATTTTTCTTAGGTAGTGAAGCATATTTTACTTGAAAAATTTTGTAGTTAATTAGAAGAAAAATAAAGTGCACAAATCTGTCAATATGCAGTTATGCTATAATTTGTGAACGGAGTATATAAATATGTATGTACCTCTTAAGCGTTTTAATGTTTGGCATGCACAATTTATACAAGTATTTGTAAATTTTTTGCAGTTCTATATATTTTTTGCAAAATGCTAACTTTGTACATATATACTCGTAACTTACCACTTTCTCAAGTAATAATTTTCGCCGTTAAAAAATTGTAGTTCATAAAAATCCTCACCTTTACCTCTTGAGGAAAGATTATCCTAAAGGTCCGCTTTTTGCATTCCTTCTAATACCTGTGGCATTTATAATCGGATCCACATCTTAAAATGTAACACAATTAAGTTTTTGTCTTCTCGAGAAAAACCATCGATTATGATAAATAATTATATTTTTTTATGTCTTTGCAAATATGTATACTTTAGATTGAGCGATGTAAGTTGAACTACATATATCCTGATACAGTCTAATTCATATTTGTAATCAACAATTTGATTTCAATTCGTCATATCTGATAATTGAATTGATTGTTGTAGTTTAAATAGTAATCAAAATCCTTGGAATATTTATTTAAATTCGGCTATTTAGTTCTACAACAGTTCTACTTAGTGTAGCCTTGGGAAAATAACTTTCAACTGAAGAGAACAGATTAAAGGTTTTGGCAAAGTAATTTGGGAAGTTTATGCGGCGCACAACGGGCAATCGAAGAATTAGAAAATCAAGGTACGAAAAAACTTCCATTGATACATATTTACCAAGTATGCGTGTATGTATGTATGTAAATATATACATACAGATACAAGTATTTATTTGTGTACGTACATACATACATACATACATACAAGCTGTTGAGGCACGTGTAAAAGCTGCGGCATGCAAACCAAGAAGCTAGCGACAACAATTTGTTGATTGTTGTTGCCGCCGTTGTTACTCTGGTAATGTTGCTTTGTACAAATACAACTACATACATTCTACATACATACATATGTATATACTACATACTAACATTCCTTGCAACATTATTTCTGTTGCTATTGCTGCCGCTGCCGCTGCCGCTGCCGACTAGTGCGTTAAATCATTGGAGATGGGATTGAATGGTTGACTAGTTCAAGTTCTTCTTCATCGACCAAGTTCATGGTGCGGCAGCTTTCGCGTTTCGCCACACATCGTTCACATGCATGCACGTACATACATTGAATATATATGTACATAAATATGTATGTATGTATGTATGTTGGTATTCATGTTTGTATGTTGGTTGTCTTGTTAGGCAATTTCATTGAGAGCATTTCGTAAAAGTGAGAAATATGCTAGACAAATGTATGGACAGACACATCTACTTATAAGCTAGTACGTACACATACACACATACATACATGTACATACATGTACGTTTGCTGGAGTATATTTATTTATACCCTAAAAGGCCTTTGGCTCTTTGGCTTATAAATATTGATCGGCGCACATTCAGCGCAGTGCAGCGTGAAAAACTTAACTTTTTTAACTATTCTATTGGCTTTCTTTATGCAAGCATCTTGTAAAAGTATATGTAAGTATGTACATATGTAAAAGCACACACACACACGCGCCTATTTTGTGTTGGGCCTTAATGCAGAAGCGATTATTGTTACAGCTGCGCGGTGGTAGATCAGGAGCCGGTCATAAAATGCCTTTCATATCCTCGTAAACTTCAACTTGTAAATATTCAGCGCACTTACTTACACACACACACACACATGCACATGTGTGTGTGTATTACACTTTCTCATATGCCTAAGTACGAGTACTTAGGCGGCGAGTGTACGAGTATTGTTGTCAGTGGCAGCGTCACGCCGCGCCAATATTTTGCGCAAGCGCAAATGCAAACGTTTCGACTGCCACTTCGGCGAAACTGGGCTTAGACGCGTTTACTCCGCTTTGCTTGGCGAATGAAGATGATTTATAGAATCATTTTATTATTTATTGCTCATTCAAATCGCTGTCAAATGAGTTGGTAATTAATTAGGGTGATTTAACAAAAGATCGAAAGCAGCTTAAGGACTTAGAAGCGCACGATGTGAAGGAAAGGGGCGAGAGTGGTGAAAAGGGCGCTACTTCTTCTACTTACGAGTACTGCGAGTGTTGCTGCAATTGAAGCGGTGATTTTCCTCATTCTATACGTTATTGGGTATTTGTTACTGTTTGGGAAGTTGTTATGCTTATTACGGCTTTATTATTAGACAAAATAGTTACTCCAGGTGATATTTTTATAAGCATTAGGGTGGTCGTTTGAAAATAAAACGACTGATTTTTTTCAGTCTCACCCCTTTAATCTATAATACCACGATGAAATATAACACAAAAAAAAAATGTTGCTTCCGATCGGTGACGTTTAAGACGTGTTGCGCAGGGGTTAACGTCTAAACACTCATTTAAATTTTGAAAACACTGTTACTGTAAAAAATATGCAAAAAAAAATTCTGTTAACTGGGACATAAAGCATTTTTTGTCAGTATTATATACAACTTAATTAAACAAAATAAATGTGTGGCGATTAAGACTTCGGAAATCTTATTTAAGTATTTCTGCCTATAATTGAGGGCAACCCTAATGCGCATATCGACGATTAAACGAGTGTATGTGCTTCTGCAGCCTAACCGAGAATGGAATGCATTATGATTTAGTGCTTTACTTTTGGGAAACAGGAAGTTACGAAAAATGCCATTGAAATTGGAAAAAAATATATTATACGGCCCTGTCGCAGAATCAGACCCGGAATTGATATTTGTCGGATATGCAAACGGATGTCCGCTGCATTTGATGTCGCGATATTCTATCAGAATTTACTTTATTCGAACATGAGCAAAAGCGATATTCGAAACAGCTGTTCTAGTGATGTGTTGAATTAAATGTTTGACTATTTGTAAACAATTGGAAATATTTATAATAAAAGCAAATGCTCCTCAAATAAATTTTTTTTTATGTTAAGGTACAGAAAATAACATACATATGTACTTATGTTTTTGCAAATATCAAAATAAATACTAAATTAAATAATTCATTAATAAATTATTCATTCACATGCAACAAATAAACAGTCTTCATTTATCGCTTCATAAAATTAATTTGCACACACTTTTTTTGTTAGTTTCTTATAAAAATATACCGTTAAAGGGCTACAAAACTGCATACCAAGAACGTTTCTAAATATTCTAAATAAAAAGTTGAAAATTTGGATGAACATTTTTTGGAATTCGTTGATTTTTCGTGTATTTTGTATGAAGTTACTTGCTACTTTAAGTCTTTTGTTAGAGAATGAATTATATTTTTATAAGAAATTAACGAAAAAATTTTACATGGAAAACGATGTAAAGATAGTAAAAAATAAAAGTGGGCTATTTATGTGCGCATACATACTTAAGTATCTAGATCGTTTTAACTCATATAAACATATTTGTTATTAAATATTCTTTTTCGAGACCATATGATAATTACGAAACACTTTAAAAACTCTGATAGTTTCCTCCGTTTGGTTCAATACATACTAGGAAAATGTGGCCCTCCATCGATTTGGTGATGCACCAATTTTTTTTTTTTAACTTCGCTTTTTCAGTCCAATCATATTAATATACATATGTTAATATTTAAATATGAATAACATTTTATAAAAAATATCACCACTGTTGTTTTTTTTTTTTTCTAATAAATTCTTTCATAAACTGGCCTTGAGCTCAATAAAATTGTCAACTATTAAACAAACAAGTAAAAAAGTGGCTAAGTTCGATCGAACTTTATATACCCGGCGCAAGCTTTCAGCTAAATTTTTAAATTAATAAAAAAGAGATTGCCCTTATATGGGAGGTGGGCGTGGTTATTGTCCGATTTTGCGCATTTTCAATACCAACCTGCTCTAGGACCTCTCAAGGACAATCTACCTACCGAGTTTCATTGAGATATCTCAATTTTTACTCAAGTTATCGTCTGCACGGACGGACGGACGGACAGACAGACATCGCTAAATCGACTTCTCTTTTCATTCTGAGCATTTTGGTATATATTTGTCTATATCTATCTTGATTCCGTTATGCTGTTACAAGCCACCGTTATGCAAACCAAGTTATAATACCCTTGTACAGAAAGGGCGCGGGTATAAAAATATCACTGTTAAAAATGTGTTTCTAACAAGAAATTCGAATAAAGTTGCCGGATTGAAATCCGATACCGAGAAAATCGGATTGTACGACAGGACTGATTAATATTTAAAATTTTATAAAACGAATTTCCGTCATCTTAGTAAAACTTTTCTTTAAAAACAAACCGCTTACAGCGTTGTGTCATTTATGACCTGAAGGGGTATAACAACGGAATTCACTCTACAGAACATTACTTTCTTTCCTACCAGAGTAAAAATAAACGTAAAACCGAACGTATTATATAAAACTTCAATTTTGCACTGAGGCATACTTTTGGCTTTTCGATTTTAAGAGAACGTCTTTCTATCAATACAAAGGAAACTGAAATTTTTTTTATAAAAGTTTATATTTATTTTTGTACGTATGTTATAATGGTTGTTTGTGTTAAGTGGATTGCCACCCTGGTGGACAAGCAACTAGCAAATTTGCTATTTTGATTCCACTTCTCGTGCAACGTACAGCCATTTTGCGGTTTTTATGAATCGCCATATATCATACAAAGAGAGGTGGCTGCACTTTGAAATGCTTTGCAGGAATGGTTTGATGAGTGCCTTAAACCTTATTCTAGCAAGGACGGGGCACTTGCACAGAAAGTGCATAACTGCCTCTTTGGAGCCTGGGTCTTCACAGCTGCGGCAAAACCGGTTGAAGGGTATACCTATCCTTTCAGCATGTACTCCTACAGACCAGTGCTCTGTGCAAATAGCTTTGAGTTTATATATATTTTCTTTAATCATTTCTAAAAGAGCCTTTGATTTAAGCTAATCCTAGGACACACAAAACTGCCGGGTAATCCGGTACGATCCTGTATTACTTTACCTGTGCCTGGCTTCCCGGTGGTAGATATCGACGATTCTGCCCTTTATTTCTCTAAGTGAGGCGCCAGTGTTCACCACGTTGAACCTATTCAGTGCAAATCCTCACCTCGCTTGTTCATCCGCTGTTTCGCCGTTTCCCGGGACCCATATTAGGGTAATTTCGTATTGGTTGGAGATTGAAGCAATCTCTCTTCTACATTCATCTACCAGTTGAGAGCCGACCGAGATAGAATGGCAGCTTGGTTATCTGCATCTATTTTATTATACTAAAAAAAAAAAATTTTTGTATAAATAATTAAAATCTTTTTTTAGTATTTTTACCTTTTTGGGTCATATTTTTTCAGCAATGCAAAATATTAGATACGTTCGTTTACAATCTCCAACAGAAAATATCCAACAGCAAAATTCAGTGGAATTGTCTTCTCTTCTCTCACAAAAGAAACATATTCAAAACAGTACGCGAACGCAAAATTTGCAGAAACTTGCAAATTCAACGAACAGCTGATTGAATTATTGTCCGCATCCAAATATGCAAAATGGAACACATTGCATTAGTGTTTTCTTGAAACATTCTACTAAGGAAACTTAACCAAACTAACATTTACTTGCTACTAGCATGTTTAACACTCATATTTTATAATTTTCACCTTTAAAATTCGTAAACAATAATTTCGTAATTATGCGAATTGCAATCATCTGTTTTTGATCAGCTGTTTTGCTGTTGGCACTTTGCTCTCTCAATTTCCCCTACTTTGTTAGTTTTTGGCGTACGCGAACGCTAAAAGCTGATAGTTTTTGAAAACTTTCAATAATTATCCGTACCCGAACTTACCTATTATTACTTATTATTAATACGATTATAAACATAGTAGAGCGGAGAGTATTTGCACCGCAAAAGCGGAAGAGAAAGCACATTGTTTTTAAAATGAACTTTGGTCGTTCAAAAACTCTCCGCTTTTCTCTGCGCTTCATCAATAATATTTCTTTATGGTGTGTAGGAAGAAATGCACATTTGGCAAATTTAACTTCTTCTTCAGTTTTCAGCCCATCGCAAAACTTTAGATGATTCGGTGTACGATTGAGATGTTACTCTTTTAGTTGACCATAAGAAGAAACGTTTAGCGAAATGATTGTTAGTGGATGTATAATAAAACAACGTATTCTATTGATATCATTTTATTTTTAGGTAATCCGATTTCAGTTGGAAGTCATTCTCAAGAACTCTTGGTTAAATGTCGACAGCTACTGAAGAAAGCGTCTAATTGAGACCAAATTACTGACGCACAAAACAATCAAAAATCGAATTTGTTTTTTTTTTATTTTTAAATCGACCGATGTAGTTAATTGTAAAAAGGCAATTGCTGTACGCCATTACTTTTACATTAACTAACAGTTTTTCCAATTATTCGCGAACACACATGCCTATGTACATAATTAGCGCGTAATTATGTAGTTAGCAAATTTTTTTTATTTATTTAAATTTCCACCTCAGTAATTTTAATGACTCGGCTGTGCAAAAGCTTTACAATTAAATTTAGTTTTTCTATGGATTTTCAACAAAATGCATGTAAGGATTTTATTATTTCTCTGCTTGGTACTCTTGCAATTCAGTTATACAGTAAGTTCATTGCCACTGTCTGCATCGTTCCAATTTGGTTAAAATTTTCAAAATTATTTATTTTTCTACATACACAAGTTCTCTGCCGTGAGGCTCAACTACTACAAAAGCTATTTCAATCCAGATATATGCAGCAGTTATTATTGTGTTATCGGAAATCTTCGAGGAAACTCGAAATACTCGAGTTTGAGCGCCTGTTGTTTTTTTCAACGTCGCGTAGACGTTGCCTGGGTGAGTTAAATATTTGATGCGTTACACAGTTGCTTACTCTTTATATTATTCATAGTTGCATTTTGAGACATATCGCAAGGCCGGTAAAGTTTATCAACCCACATCGTTCAAGACTACGCAAAACTTTTGTAATTTTTCGAAAGTAAGCACAAATAATTTCGTTATGGATCGTATGCTTAACTGGGGAGAGAAGTATATAAAGACTATCCGTTGTCCATTCAAGGTAATCTCCATCAGTATATCGAGTGTTTGTATTGTTTTTTTTTTATGATAACAATATCGATATTAACATAATTTTACTTTTTAGGGTAATGTCACCGTTACCAAAGTACCAACCATGTTTCATGTCCTTAGCTCCGTTCTGGATCCGGCCGAGTATTTATTTCGCTCGGTTCTTAGTGAAGATGTAAGTGGACAACTGAAGATATCCGAGATAAATATTTCATTGACTATAACGAAAAAATATATGTTTTCTTAACATTTCATTTATGAAAATTTTAAGTGAGAAACAAATTCTTTACTGAATGTTATTAAATTGTCGGTGAATGACGGAATTATCTTAACAGTTCTTCAGCAGAATGGTCGACTGAAGATATCAAGGATGAAACTGATATTTTTGTATTGTCAGAGGCTGAGTCATGTGCCTGTATTGTAGGGACGGGCGAGGGGTTTCCTTGTCCGTAAACCAAATAAGAGCACATTAATCTGACCTCAGCCCTACAAAAACCGCTGGTTTGACCTCAGCGGAGACACTTTGCCAATACAATAAAAGCAAGTCCACAGAGACTTTCATACACTTGTTAATTACACACACATTGAGAAAGCTCTAAATGCAATGCGAGGGGTTTGATAAGTCGTCGACTTTTTGTATAAAATATATTTTTTCTTCAAAAGGCGTTTTATTCCTCAACATAAACTCCTTTTAATTCTATACATTATCTTCTCAAGACTCTCAAAATAGGCGTTTGTTTTTTTTGATGACGTGTTCATTTGGCTTAAACCTCTTACCACCCAGCCATTTCTTCAGGTTTGGAAATAGGAAATAGTCGCAAAGAGCTAAACCTGGAGAATATGCTGGATGGAGTAGCAGTTCGTGGCCCAATTCATGGATTTTTCCGATTGTGAGAAATCGCTGCACCAATCGCGCATATAGCTTTTTCATATCCGCTCAGTTGAGGTGCCTACAGCCTACAGCACTCATCCAACTCACGCACTTTCATTCCGCGGTCATCCAATACCATTCCAACCACCTCTTTTGGGAGACCCGAACGTACGGCGTCAATTGTGCTGATACGACCACAACGGTACTCCGTAAACTACTTCTTAACCGTTGAAATTGATGAAGCAGTATTTGTCAAACCTTTCATTGGTTTCAGTGATGGCAGTTAAGGTCAGCAGTGATGAATTTAAAAAGTTATAGTTTCTGAGCGGCAAATTCAAAAAGTCACTGTTTTATAAAAACGCCGTCGTAGTATTCTTGACAGTTTCGGTACAATGAACACCATCTCAATTCGATTGCATGGAATCAATATCCGCGGGGTTTAAGTATTATAGGCAGATCGTTCCAAGGCAAAGGAAGCCAAAGTGTGTACTCTTGGTACCAACAGTCAATAGACTATTTTAGAAAAACGAGCAAAAAGCTCCCGAACTAGTGGTGTATTTAAGCGGGTTTAGGGGCTTACTCATACAAGGCTAAGTGGCTAATTTTCACAAGGTCTTGGTCTTTGAAAGCTACCGATTGTGGAGACGAAATATAAACGCTAATACCTTAATATTTTCACAAACAGCTCAAAAATGGTAAAGAAATAGATTGAAGATATTTTCTGCCGAGGATTATGTACATACTCGTTTGTAGATATTAGGCGGACGAAAGAGTTATTCTATACGGAAGCGAGAATCTACCTTAATGACAACTTAATTTTCGACAGTATGGGCGGAATTAAGATAGTTACCTCGTATAATATTTTATCTAAAAACGTCCTTTACAGCAGGGAAGCCATTGAAAAGTTGACCGCAAGCAAAGCTACCTATCTATTGGATACCCGGCCAAAGGGGGATATATTAGGCAATGAAATAGCGGATGATGGGTTTGCCAATGATGTAATGAAATATATCGTCGTATATATAAATAGGAAGATTGAAGCTAACGACATGAAAGACTGCTGAAACTCGCTTCCTGTTGAGGAAATTCCGTCTTAATGCAGAGTTGCTATCTGGTAAACACTTTTGCACAAAAAAAGGGACTTAATTCAATAAGCCACAAAGCTTATTAAAAAAGAGCTGAAATCGTCAAGTAAAAAGAAATAAGTCAAGTAAAAAATTGCTATTGCCATTTGTTTTTACATGCTCTTCATTGTGTGTCCTTAAATTCATAGGCTCAACCTCCATGACTATTATTATTGTTTTTAAAAGTTTGGCTTGAATTAAATGTTTTATTTTATTTCAATAAAACATAGATTTTCTACATTTACTACTGAGATCAACACACCACCAACATTAATTCAAATATCCAAAAATTTATTTAAAACACATTTATAAAAGTTCCGGCCTTGGTAATTTTAAAATTCTCCATAATATATTAGGACAAAAATTTGATCATTTACAAATATCGAAGACCAAAATGTGTAATTTAAAAAATAAAATAAAATCTGGCCTGTTCTGCATTTCAATACCGGAAAATTTTGTCGGAATCGAAAAGAAAAATAATATTTTCTAATCCTCACAGAACTGAAGAAACTAACAAAAGATTGAGGAGAAACGATTTATATACCCCGATAACAAAAAAAAATTTATCGGAATCGAAATGCAGATTAGGCCTGAATAACAAATAAATATCGGTTTCAACGCTTGGCTGTAGTTACACTCAAAGAAATATTCATTTTAAGTAAAGTTTCGATGTCGTTGGTAACATTGATGACTATTTTATAATCTGCTTCAGTTAGTAATCCCTGCATGACAACAACCAGCAGCGGCATTCTTGATATTGTAATGTTACCCTAATAGAACGTATGCAGTTCTCAGTAAGAATATATCAATATACTAAATTTACAGTACCTTTAATGGACATTTCAATTTGCCAAGACTTTTCATGCTCATACTAATCACATTGTTTATGATACCGTTTCTACCCTTAATGTTGCCTATATCACAAATATCTGTTGCAATCTTTATATCTGTAGCCTTGTAGTCCCCTCCCCTGGTCTTTCGAAGTACTTCTACCTTTACCTGCAATATGAGTGTCCATATAGGAATGTGTATGTATGTATGTATGTAGGAAGACCAATAAATATGTATATAAACTGTATGTATACCAAAGCTGATGTTATTGGTTTAATAAAATTGCAGTAAGCGCTGAGATATTTAAATTTGCCACGACCCTGCGATAGATCGCACGATGAAGGATTACACACATCTTTATTATAATAGCATTCCATGGCGGTTGGAGTAACGCTAGAGCGCTAAGAATAATTAATTATTATTATTAACTTATTATAAAAATTAGTAGGATGTATGTACTTATATATTTATTTCAATAAACTCACCACTTCTGTCAAAAACAATACAATTAATAATAAAAGCGGCATTGACAACGTCTTCATTTCAATACGATCTCAAACATTTTGATGACTAAAACAGCTTTGGCGATGCGCGCAAAAATAACAGTCACGTATATGTACATATGTATACATATTTTGATTTTTTTTTTTAATTTGACACTCACTTTACATAGCTCAGTGTTTGGCCGAGCTTCTCCTAGCATTTGTGGTGTGGGTCTGTTATGTTGTACCACAAATGGAGGGACTTACAGTTTTGTGCCGACTCCGAACGGCAGATGTATTTTATGAGAAGCTTTTTAATGGCAGAAATACCTACGGAGGTTTGCCATTGCCTGCCGACTGGTGACCGCTATTAAAAAAAAACTTTTTCTATGATTAAGATTTCACTTGCCCTGGCGGAGATTTGAACTTGACACTCAGCGGTTTATTGAGTTATAGCACACGCTCGACCCACTCGACCATAGCGGCCATAATGTATATATGTATGTATATGTATGCGTATGTAAGTATATATTATATATCACAAATGTCAGTGATATTTTGCTTAATTGTGCTTTAATGATCTACATATATTGTTACATTATTAAATTTTTTTCTTCATGTATTCACAATTTTTGTATTAGACTGATAAACAAAGTGATTGATAGACATGTTAATCCCGGGATCCCGACCTGTTTTAACTCCCGAATATCCCGGGATCAGTATATTCCATATTTAATAGCTATTTATTTTTTAAATTTTTAATTTACATTTTTACTGAATGGTAATATATTAATATTATATATAATATTGGTTTGAAACAGTGAGTAAAAATAATAAAAAATTACAAATCGAAACTGCGTGAAATTCGGGATCCCGGGATTGTTCCGGGATTTTGTTTTCAGATCTCGAAAATACCGGGATTAATAAAATGCCCAAAAGATTATCAATGGTAATTCTAAGCAAACTGCAAGCGCCGAAAAACGGTCAGCTAAGTTTGTATGTTAAGCTCACATCCACTTAGCTGAACTTTAACGCCTCTGTCCATTCTATCAAAAACGTTAATACTTAAAGCCGTTTCTTCCATTGCTCACCATTGTCTCCACCCGCACTAAATGTCAAGGTACATTGCCTTAAAAATGGCTTATAATCAGGTTTGGAACGTAACTAGGTTAAGGGTTTTCTGCCATCAAGCAGTTGTTTGCACATAAAATGAGGAAGTAATAACACAATATCCTCAATATCACCGAAAGCGACATACTAATCATCCAAAACGGTAGTAAGACCGATTTTCACTTAAATATGCGGTACATGCTTGGTGGCCAAAAGCCTCAAAAGAAAGTTACGGCATCACTCTGATTCCTATTTGAAAAACTATTTGCAAACTAAGTCCTAAAATTTCCAAACCTTAACACCTTGAAATCAGTAGACTAACACTAACGAACTCATCCTTTATTAAGCTCTACCAGGCCATAATACCTGAAAGAGACATTCACAAGGCAAATAACCGCAAACATATCAATACTTGAGTAAGGGAATACTGATGGCGGTGTATACGGATATAGATTTAAGAAAAGCGTTTCGATTATCATACTCGTATACTCAGCTACACTTGAGATGGAATTATTCGGAATTGAGATTTATGCCCACCAATGTCTTTATAGAACAATGAAAACAGCTACCTTGTGGCTAGTTCCGTGCGATGAGAGCTTTGTTGGTAACGAGAGGGAGTCCCAAGGGAGTCTGACTAGACCTCAGTTTATCTCTGAAGATTTGGACTGCAGGAAGCCTCTGAACGTATGTATGTATAGTAAGCACTTTGAAGAACGAGTGTCATCTCCAAACAGAATGATAACATCAAAAGTGCTTACTTGCATAAACAACCTTAGATTGGGGTGACAATTTCCGCATTTAGCACAATAGATCTAGCTAAGTCGCAGCGCAAGTACTATATCAAAGTAAGAATGAATAAAGTTTAAGCGAATTTTAGCAGCTCCATGGTTTATGTCAAAAACAATCGTTATTCATATTCCTACACTTTTGTGTATAAGTTACGCAAAATTTTATTGAATGTGATTAGCTTTTGTTACTGCAGTTTGAGTTACATTGATTTATGCATATTTGAATGATTGTTACACAATAGCTGCAAATATTATTTACACATTCCAATTTACCTTCATGCATTCTGTTATCTAATTGCAGCAAAAACACTTAATTCAACATTTAATTAAACAACAAATTCAGCAGCCGTCAAAGGCGCCAACAACAGCCTTGAATGACGCGGTGTCGACGCTTACAGCAACCGCATACGGAGATACCACCACAACACATTGGCTGGCGAGTTGGACCAAAATGGCAATAAATACTCGCACAAGTAAATTATTTAACTACCAACAAATGTATGTATGCATGTATGTAGGTATGTGTTTAGTTGCAGACATATGGACACATGTATGGATGTCTTGTTGTGCAAATAAGGTGTTACTTTGGTCACGGCTGCTGTGTCAACATCTGACGTTCGGCTTGCACTTGGTCGCTGGGATGGCGTAAATTAATGCCAGCAAAATGTTATGTGCATGAATGTTTGCATGTATATATACATACATATGTGCATGTATTGGTGCGATTAGTGCTAGTTGCATTAAAATGATTTATGCCGACGAACTGACATGGTCACTGTCGCAGAGGCGTGCAGAGGCTGGTTGTAGATTTCATTTATTATTTCGAGTCTGCATTTAAAGATATATACATATATGCCTACATACATACATACATATATAGTGCATGTGTCCGTAGTCACTGGTAGCAAGTGGAAACAGTTGGAAGTTGGTAAGAGAATTCTGTGTTAATTATTCAATTTCATTTTCATTGCAGCTAATCATTGCCATAACCTAAATGGCATTCTTAATATATTTATAAATACATACATACAGCAGTCCACGAATAGCCAAAACGATTATTTTCCATGCGGTTAACTCAGTTCACGATTTTCGGGTGGTTTCATTTAAGAGGGACTTGGGTAGCCTTGGTAACCCGAGCATCGGATTGATATTGAGCTTAGTTGAGAAGGCGAACTTGGTTAGGTCACTCCGGCATATTCGATTTAAAAGCTCACCAGGGTATGCAGCGTCTGCTCACCAGTAGCTGTGGCTGCGAGCAGACGTCTGTTTTGGAGCAAGTTTCAAATGCCGCAAAAAGCGCAGCGCTTGGTACCCGCCAGGTAAAAGTTAAGTACCAATCAAAAGCAAAGCAAATCCTCGGATAGGACTCCCCTTTTTATATGACGACCAAGGCAGACATTTTAAGGACCATGATTTGAGAGCATGTACCTAGAATGTCCGAACCCTGCCTGGCTGGTATATTTTTTCGGCAGAGCAAAGGCTGACATCATCGCCAACCCAAAGAAATGCGGTGCGAAATCTCGGTGTCGGATTTGTGGTGGGAGAGTGACTTCGCCATCAAGTACTGTCGTTCACGAGCACGAAAGAAGATGTGGTACGATGAGGAATGTCACATCGCAAAATACTGTAAAGATGCCGCCTACCTGGCTGCGCACGCCGAATCCATAAACAGGGTGATCCTGTAATTTGCGCCAATTATCGCGGTGCGAGTCTTCTTAGCATCGCATATAAGCTTCTGTCGAGTATATTGTGTGAAAAACTTAAGACCACCGTGAATGAACTGATTGGACCTTATCAGTGTGGATTTAGACCTGATAAGTCCAACACTGACCAGATGTTTACAGTGCTGCAGTGCTTGGAAAAGTCCAGAGCCCACGCAAAACTAATACGGCTATGTTAGAATTAGGAAAAACTACTCCGATGTTTGATACCGCACAATCGGTGTTAACAATCGCAAAGTAAGTTCTGCCTTTTCCAAAAAGAATAGAGAAGCGAAGCGAATGGGCCTGGGTCCTTAAATATAATTGAGTAGACGGACAAAAACCACACTCTATAAGTCTCTCATTATGCTAGTCTTATTGTACGACGCAGAAGCATGGACGATAAAGAAATCTTGGAGTGTTCGAGAGAAATATTAATGGGCCTTAATGTGTTTGCGTTAGTGAATGCCGCAGATGATGGAACAATGAGCTGTAGGAGCTTTAAAAGGACGGAGACATAGCGCAGAGGAATAACAACCAGCGACTCCGTTGGTGAGGACATATCGTTTGAATGGATGAAAAGGCTCAAGCCGTGAAGGTTTTCGACGCGGTATCCGCTGGTGGACCTCCTCTGCATTGGAAATACCAAGCGGGAAAGGACATGGTATTATCAATTGGCGCCAGTTAGCGAAAGACAGAAATAACTGGCGTGATATGCTGAACTCAGCCAAAATCTCCTAGGCGGTTATTGAGCCAATTAAGTAAGTATGTAAGTCACTGGTCTAAACTGAGTTTTCTTAATTTTAATTAAATTTTAATTAAAAAACGCCGTTTTTTAGTATAATAATTTGGAAAAAATACCCTTCGTGTATATATTTTTATATACATTTTTGATAAATAAAAATATTACAAGACTGATAGCATATGTAAATCTTTACTAACAACCAATTTTAGCTGATTTTTAATTTTACAGACACTTGTTATTAATCCGAAATAACACCGCAGCCTGAAACAAAATATTGCTAGCGTCTGTACATTCACGTTTAGACTTTGTACAATAAAAAACACCACTCGCAGACAGAGGACGAAGCCATTCTCACTGCAAGTGTGAAAGTGGACGAAAAAGGGTACATTAATATGTACAAATGTGCACTCGTTTTAATGTGAGAGCTCCCACGACAGTGGTCGGACAATAGCAGTCACACAAGCCCCATGCTGTTGGCGCTGCTTTGGCTGTCTGCTGGAGTGGCCGCTCAGTCGCTACAGGCAAGTGCGTTTCGGTTCTGAAACTCTACACCAGCGTCAGAGCGTATTCGACAGCACTGCCGCTCGCCCGCCACCGCAATTGCGCCAACCAACGCCGTTGCCGCCACCTGCGATTGCGTCTGCGCAAACTTCGAGCACTGGCGCATACATCACTGCACCGTTGCTGCACTGCGCCGTAAACAGCACAACACAACACAACACCAGTACAGCACAAGCTCCGGCGCAACTCAGCACAGCTCATTTCGGTTCAAAATAGCACAGCAAAGCAAGTGAGCGGTGACAAATGAAGCGAAATTTCAGAAGGTGTGAAGTTTAAACTGGATATGAGTTCACTTCATTTACGCCGAGGTCGTACATTTGTCTGAGTTCGGGGGACACTTCTATACATGCTAGGTACATAGTAGATGTGTGAAAGCATGAAAAAAAGCTCAAAGTTTTAAAAGACAAAAACCAGAATTAACTTAATATGCGACTTTAGCGGCAGTATAGCTCTGCGTTGGATCTGTTGATGGCAGTTTTTAAAATTTTAAACAAATTTGCGTACAAAATAGCACTTGGCGTTCTTGACTTCATTGAAGCGCTCATAATCGGACGTTCGTGCAAAGTGGCGAATATGTTGCAAGTGCATTCGCGCACCCGCATATATTGAGGCATGCCACATTCTTCGAAGACATCCAAGCCAATGCAAATGAAAAAAAAAAAACAAAAAAAAGAAAAGAAAACAAAAAAAAAAACACAACAGCCGCTTGCTACCTTTGCCGCCTGGATCTCTATATTGGCTGAGCCTGTTGCTGGCTGGCTGATTCTCCTCCGCTACCGCCGCCGCTGCCAGCATTACTGGGGTGTTAAATGAATTGTTCATAATTTTTGTAACAGCTAGAAAGAACTCCTGTTGTCTTTGTTTGGCTGTTGTTATTGTTGTTGGTACTGTAGTTTTTGTAGTTGGTGCTGCTATCGCTTATTTCTTAAATAATTTATTTTTTCTCCTTTTTATTGCTTAATTTCTCTGCCACGTCTTGACGCTTTTTAGTTGAATTCTTCGAGCGTCGCCTGCCGAACGCTGCGGTCACATGAGTTGGCGCTGCTCGTGTATGCACGCTTGAGGTGGTTTGCTTTTGCCACCGTATCCTTAAGATTCCTTGCTTTTATTATATTTTATTTTATTATTGGATTTTATTTTTGTATGTATGTATGTGTGTAGTTTGCTTGCTTTATTCTTATTGAATTTTTTTGCTCTGACGCGGACGACATGCTGTGTTTGCGAAAGGCGTTGGTTTTTTTAAATTTCAATTTTATCTTCCTTCCTCTGCGGCACATACATATGTACATACGAACGCGCGAGTGCTGGCGCACACAGGCGCAATTTGCTTTTTTGATGCACGGATTTCATCTTTGTTCTCTTCGAACGCCTCACAGCTATTGCCGGCTTCCATTAGCGCTGATGCATTCTCATATTTTACAGTGCCTTCATTCTTCTTTCTTCCCAGCGATTTTTGTATTTGTTGGCTTCGGCGTTGTGACGTTGAGGCTGTTCGATTTTGAAGCGTGGTGAATGCAAATGCGTCATGTGTCCGGGTCGCACACTCACACGCACGTTTTTTTCTGTTTTTTTTTTTTGGTTATATTTACATACGCTAAACAGCATGTACAAATATACATAAATATATATACTCATATTTGTAGCCCAAGTATATATCGACAAGTTTGTACGTATGTATGTATGTATGTACATCATTATGCAAAGTGTCGCACCTCCAAATCGGAATGCCATAAAGGGACATTTTGTACTCGAAAACAAAAATTACTAAATTTCACATTAACACCTCGTTGAAATTGCTGCAGCACTCATATATTTCAAACGCATACATACACTTATTTACATGTACATATGTATATGTGCGCTTAAATGTGTGCGTGCAGTTGTTTACATTCGTACTGTTACGGTCATTTGTGCGCCTGCCTTCGAGCGTAGTGTTAAAAACAATTTACCTTAATTTCACACCATTAACAATGTGCACATCCTTCAACTTTGACGCCTGCGATGCGCTCTCTCGGAAATTGCAAACAAAAGGCGAGCTTTCCGTTTATGCAGAGTATCGATTTCACTGCATCCTTTTGCTGTGTAATGGGAATTCGTTGCGACAATACAAAGCGTCGCGTATATTCAGCCGTTGGGAGGATGTTTGCTTGATTTTGTGTCAGGAGTTGACAAAAGCATTCAAGAGATTTCTACCAAGCGCATTGAGTGCTTTTCAGTTGCTTAATGTGAGATAAAAAAAAAAGGGTAGCGCTTATTCAAGAGAAGAACAAGGTGTACATCCACTGTGAGATCTTAGAGCCGTTTGCACCATCTTTGGCAACAATTCAGCTTACTATTGAGCGCCAACTTATCGGATGGATGGTGTAAACCGGCGCTTTTGGCAACAAGCAACGAGCATGCATGTGATTCACGAAAAAATTTATATCTCAGGTCCAGGGTGTCTCCATAACCCTTTAAAAATTGGTCAGTTTATTCTTTGACATACTTACGTTCTATCACAGATATTTTCTATTAATTTTTAAAATTATGCAAACATGATTTTTCAGCTAAGTGATTTTTTATTAACAAAGGTATGTAAAATTTTGCTTTACAAATAAACAAACAATTTTTTATAAATCTCTGACTCTTTGTCTATAAAAAAGTACTTAATATTTTTTTGTTTAAAAAACCAATATTTTTCAAGCTATGAATTGATAAACAATGTCCAGACACCTTACATTTTTAAAATTGCATATCTTTTGGAACAAAAATGTTTTTTGCTCTATATTGCGTTTACAGTCATTTTAGGACATCGTCTGCAACATTTCCAAAGGTAGTTTTTGACCAATTGAAATAGTGTGGAATGCCTCTTGTACTATAGCCCCTAGTACATAGGTGGATGTGGTTTCTCAATCTAATGCAATACCTATAAATCCACGCTTTTTAGTAAGTTTTTGAATATAAAAAATGTGTGGCATTAAATATAATTGTACTCCAAACATTTATTCCGTGCGAACAATTTCAACCGGAAGATAAAAAGTTTTTGATCTCCACTCTTCTAGGATTTTTTTGTAGAAGCAAGCTCTGCATAGCCACTATATCAGCATTAAAGAGGAAATTATACTGCGGGGATCAACCTGTATCGCTGCAAAGTGTTCGGTTTTAGAGCTTATCAGGTTCAGCTCCGTCTAAAGACCAGATTGTTTGCGACTCACTAAATTGATAAATGACAACTAAAAATAAGATTGTCGTTGGCAATGCCGAAAGCTTCATACCTTTCTCGTTATAGTCGTTCGGTTTGCCCGATTCCGACTAATAAATAATACATTCTTAAAAGTCACCTGACTGCCGAGTTTTATCCAAATAGCTCTAAAATTGAGGGACTACTTTGACAGACAGACGGTCATGGCTAAATTGACTCTTCTCCATCTGGTACTTACAAACATCAGATCAATCTTAATATACAATTTCAATGAAAGGTATAAAAATATCGTAAAATCGAATCTCGGAATCGTCGAGAAGTAACGAAAATTCGCAAAATCATTGCGTTAATCGTCTATTTATCACTACATTTTTAAGGCATTGAATTAAATGTATAGCAAAAAAGTAATTCGATAGTATCCATAGACATCAACTCACCAAAATAAAACTATCATACTACCTATGGTTAGTAACTCTTAGGCTTCTGAATCAATCTTCAGAAATATTATTAACGACTTCAAAGTTTGACTTTACTTTTTGTTCAATTATTTATTTTTAAGTAAATTCCCTTTATTCTTGGGCTTTTCAAAGGAAAAAAAAAAAACTATTACTCTGCTACGACCCAGCTGGAGTTCAAGGCTCAGAATATTATCGTCACTATAGTGAAGACTATTTATTTCAGGCCAGGAAACTCTTCGCCTTACCCTCATTCATCTCCAGAACCATTCACTTTGATTAATAAGACGATTGTTATGGCAGAAAATCTATTTACAGGCCTATCATGAATTCCCTTGGGAAAATCATTAATTCCGACGTGATCACGAAATCCTTACGAACTTTCGAAATTCAGGAGATTGCCATCACGTAATCCGAATGAAACGCAATTTTGACATTTATTCGTGAGAATAATCTACGAGTGCTTTCCTTTATCGGGAGAAGTGAAAATATTAATTAAAATTAACAAAAAAATACAAGTGAACTAGAAACTAAGTTGATATTTTTCACCAAAGTAATTAATGATGTAAGAAGTGTTTATTAATGGATGTAGTGCATAAATTTAAATCTATTTTTCAACAGGTCAAGACCATTCACTAACCGGAGTTAGTATGACACTGGTGAATATGATGGAGGAGCAGGCAGACATTGCGCAAGGTTTTCCAAAAACCCAGTGCAGCTGAAAAGCCTTGGGCCCTCCAGTTAAGAATACGACTTTCGTAGTCTTCTTAGTGAATAGATACATACATATTCATATGTATGCACAAGGAAGTGCTGTTTATTTGAATTAAAAGTTTCGTATTTAACACAAGTATAAAGTGCAAATGTACATTCAAAAAAAAAGTTTGCTAATTTGTTGAATTATTATAACAAGTAAAACGATATTTTGTTTCTGTTATTTTCTTTATTTTTAGAGGTTTGTTTGGACCAAAAAAAGCAGTGTACAACGGAAGCCATATCTAAACAAAATTGAACCCAGAGCAACGAGAAAAGAAAGCAACCAATAGTTATTTAAATACAATAAAATTTTAAATGAGTTCCATTGTGGAAGCTATTTTATTAAAAGAGCAAGCAAGAAGCCCGAAATAGGTGTTTCCAAACCGCAAATTATTTTTACCGTTTCGTCTTTGCGGTGAAAAAAGTAAACAAAAAACTACGAAACGTCGGAATTGCTGATAGCATTTTTCCCGAATTCGTGACGGGAGATTTTGTCTCGACGGGAGTTCATTTGGAATCAGTGATTGGGCAAAAGCGTTCCTTATTTTATAGTCAACTTGATCTAAACTCTATCTAGGGACATTATTCTCTGTATTTGTAAGCAATTTAAGTTTTGAAAAGCTGCTGCAAGTAAAAGGAAATTGCAGCCGAAAATTGTAAGCATTTCAACAAAATTATAAACTTATAAAATTTAGGCTTGAATGACTTGCAGCATTTTTTTAAAGAAATTTCATGATTGTTAAGAGATGATTTCGAAAAGAAATTATTCATGTATTCATTGGAAAATTATCAACATTGACATTCATAAGTAAATTCAACAAAAAATCGTTCTTATGTTCCCACGACTCGTAGTAATTCGCTACTTAAGAGATACGCGAGTTGCCCTGCTCGCACGATATATCTATTATTCGCTTTGACCGTTCACCTATAAAAAAATCAGTTAACATTTATCAAATTATTTATACTTTTCAACGTCAGCGAATATAAAAAAGTACCTTGTGTTCAGAAGCTGATGCGACTATTCCGTTTAAGACATTTTGTATTATTTTTATCGTCACTCTTTTCACTTCCATTATATTAAAAATAACTTTTTACGGGACTTACTCTCTTTCCCTTTTGGCCCCAGCCCCAGCAGCGTATCGACCAAAGCTAGAGAGCTAGAAAAGCTTCTAATAGATAATACAAACAAATATAGCAAATCGAGAATTGCTTTCATTTTTTTCTCGAATCGCAATATTCATAAATGTGTGATAAGAATGTAGTGAGAGTAATATTACAATTATTTCTTAAATACTTAGGTGGTTAAATTTTTACTCGATTTCCGGAAAAAGTTAATTATTGGCTTTGTGTTACTATAAGCTTTTTCGTCAGAAATTTTATTGAGATGAAGAAGTTTTTATTTCGGTCTGAAAGAAGCACTTTCAATATGCTCACGATCGGAAAAAAATTAATGTCATTTATAGGAAATGTATTCGCTTTGTATTGCATAAAACACAACATTTATTTGAACTCAATTTTGTGATAAACTTTTATTGAATGCTTATAAAAATATTCATATACCTATATGTATATGTATATACACATATACATATTATTATATCTATTAAAAATGTTTATGTTTTGGTTTAGGTTAGGTGGTAGCCCAAAGATGGGGCTCACTTAGACTTGATTTAAATACCCACCGTAAGAGACATATATATATTAGAAGAAGGGCCGGGAGCTCGTAATGAAGGTCCGCAACCGACCTATGTCTACCACGGAGAGCCTCTCTGGAGCATCGAAGAAGTGCGAGCCAAGGTGTTTAAATCTGAGCCTTGCGAAGGCAGGGCAGCTGAGAAGGTAGTGTTGAGAAGATTCCACCTCATCATACTCCATACAGCACCCGCACCTCGGGTTCGAGACAATGCCCAGCCTTACAGCGTGTATCCCCATCGGGCAGTGCCCGTTCAGTACGCCGATCAAAGGCGATCAAAATGTTACTAATGGTTATTTCATTCAATAAAATATCTTACTTTTAGCGTTTTCTTTTCTCGAAGAAATGTTGCTCTGTTTATTTTTCTCAGTCCGTTGTTCAAGAATTTCTATTAATATAGGCATTTTCCAGGAAGACAGATAACCTAGCGTAAAAGCTTGCTTGTGAGAAGGCAACCATTTGTTTGAGAAAAGAAAACGCCATTTTTTCTCATATTCAAAAATATTTAATAAGTGATACAACGTTTTTTAAATGTTAATCAATCGCAGTCGTTTACAATAAAAAAAAATAGAGATTAAACATTTGCATATGTTTGCATTTTCGAATCTTTCTTAAGCACTTCACAATTTCAAACGAAAACGAATAATTAGCAGTTATCATAAACGATTTTGTTTCGTTTTTTTTTTCGAGAAAATATACAACTACAATAATTTTCAGTATGATTTCAATAAATGTCTGATGAAAATTAAGTAAGAAACGAAAGAGGTGCGTAGATTGATTTCAAAGTTTTTTATTACAAATGACTTAGTTCAGATCGTAATTGAAGAGCGAATTGCGAATGGCGCTGCCGTCGGAATATTATATTGTTGTACTCATAATTTCAAGTGATTTGCTAACCGGTACTCGTGTGATTTATAAACATATCTTACTGCTAGGCACAAATGATATTAACTAAGGTTTACACTGTTCCAAAACTTCAACGGCGAGCGACAAGCCACAACTATTTATTAACGGTAAAACACTATTTTTTATCAAATTAAAATAAAGCTACTCATAAGTACTTGCTGCAATTATCAATTTTGTATACTTAAAAATATATTAAAATTCGTAAATGTACATTGGTGCTAAAGTCGCTAAGCGTGTATGTATGTATATTTGGGCAATTTTCGTCCTTGGCTTATAAACACAAGGTCATGGCTTATTCGTACATTGCATATACAATACTCGTAGTCTATTGAAACATTTTTGAATAAAAAATATTCATATCACTTAAATTGATTAATTTGATGTTTATTAATGCAACTTCGCCATAAAATTACAAAAGGAAGCTCAAGGCAAACTAACAAAAGTCCATACATCCGCCGATGATTCACACTCAGTCGCTGGTGCGCCACTGGATATTGTCATTTTTTCGCATTCACAATCCATTTATTGCTTAATTCAACCGTAAATGTTTTTGATTTTTTCAAAAGAATCAAAACAGCTAAGCAAAAGGCAGTAAAAAAAAAAATGAAACGAAACATTCGTTCATATAAATTCCACAGTAGTGAAGTCGCTGGCGGTACCTGATTTGCGTCGTCTTGTTAATTTTCTGTTGCCCGCTTTTTGTGTTTTTTTTTTTTGTTAATTTTTATTTGTTCAATTGCTCGCCAAGCTGTGCCCCATTCGATGCATCTTGATGCGACTTAATCCATTAATTTATATCAAAATAAAGTATTTCCCACTCCGAAACCGTTTCGTTTGGCAGCGAGGCAAGGCTGCCTGCTACCGACGTCGCCGTACCTCAATCACAACAACCACAACCACAACCACATCGAGACGCTCACCCCAAAGAGGTTTGTTGCTGTGGCGGGAGGCGAGCGTTGGTCGGCGGGCGACCGAATTCATTTAGACTTGTTTGCATTTGCATGTGTTCCTCTTTTTTTTGTGTGTGTTTCGTTCTGATTTTATGTGCTTGTTGTTGTTTCGCGCACACACTAACAAACATACATACATATGTACATGCGAGTGTTTTTTTCGCGTAGCTGTTACGTTCATTCAACGGAGTATCGCGCGAATGTCGCCGTAAAAATTGGCAATTCTTTTAATCTGCTTTAAGCCTTGCTTAGTTGTTTGTTATACGTGTTGTTGTTATTGTCGCCACTCCATTTGGCGTTGTTGTTGCTTTCGAAGTGCAACGGTTCGAGAAATTCGCGCATGCGTGCATCGCTAGGCCACATACTTGTACTTGACTTGTCTTGTCTTGTCTCGGCTCGAATGCCGCCTCTATGCTTCCTTCGGCCTTATGCGAGAAGTATGTACATACATACATTATATGCGTTCACGCGAACGTGAATGTGAATGTATGTATGGATGTATGTATCTATGTTTGTTGGACTGTTTGTCTGTTTGTCTCGCCGTATGTGGGTGTTGTGCTGTCATTTTATCACCTCAGCCATATTCTGAATTTTAATAACTTTTTTAGGATTGGCGAAACGCGAATGCCGCTTGAGTGTCGTAAATTCTCGGAATCAAATAACGATAAAAAAAGAAATGCCATGCCCAGACCCAACTGAGCAAAAGCTAATCCAGCCATTCCGCGGCGACGGAGCTAAGCCGAGCCGAGCCAGGAGAAGCTGGAATATTTCGCCGCATAGTAAAACACAAAACATTGACAGCCCGAAATGCATTAGAAGCTTTTATCGCTGATTAATGACGGAAACGTTGTGACTTTTTTTTTCTTACAATTCCTAAAATCCCACAACCCTGTCTGTGCCGAGAGGAGGGTTAATGAACGGGTGTGCCGGCGGTCGACCGGACCGAACGAATGATCGCTTACTGGAGCGATCGAATAGCGCGCAATTAGGCAGCTGAGATGAATCACAGCAGATGCTGGACTTTGTCATCGCTTCAAATGAGATGAATTAGTTAATTTGCGAAGCGGCAATATTCAAATGGCACTCTAAAATCGACCACACTGTCATTCCTCATACATGCCAATCGAATGCAAAGGCAAGTGTTATGTTCGCAGTGCGCCAGTGCCAGCCTTTGCCCTTATCCGCGTGTCCCTCCTTCGGCACACGTTTCTCTACTTCCGCCTGTGCCACCCAAGCGCATATTTCATTAGACCACTCAAGTTAGAGTTGGACTAATAGACCCCGCCAAACTAAGTTGCAGCAAAACCTTGCTTTCTTCTATTTTCACTCGACAGATATACTTACAGATGGACATACTCGTACATACATACATACATACTATGTATGTATGTATGAACAAAGTTAAGTATATTTCAAAACGAAATCTACCTCAGCACACAAACACGCTAAGAAACGCACATTTGAAACACTTGAACACATTAAAGTCGCTGATAGGAAGGTGTATACTGTATCTTATATTGTTGTTTATGTTGATGATGATGCAAAAAAATAAAAAAATATAGAAGAAATAGGTGCAGAGATCAGTCGTAAAAGTGCGGCGACGACTGCAAAGTTGCACTCACTTATAGCTAAACGTAAAGCGTACGTATTAATGTGCGATGTGGGTTTGTATGTATCAACCCTGCAGGAAATGCGTTTAAACTGAGTTGGTGCGTTTTAATAAAATTCAGAACTATGATCCTT
Source organism: Philophylla caesio (assembly GCA_963971545.1). Classification (NCBI taxonomy): domain Eukaryota; kingdom Metazoa; phylum Arthropoda; class Insecta; order Diptera; family Tephritidae; genus Philophylla; species Philophylla caesio. The sequence goes on along the minus strand of OZ020606.1, from coordinate 91,669,595 downwards.
GGAAAATTTCTTGCGAATCCAATCTTGCTGAGCAGATTATTTTCATAATTCTCTGTTTTGTTCATAGAACATTTTTTTCGCTTTGGAATAATTAATTTTATTTTTTAATTTTAATCGCTTGATAGAATGTGTATTATTTCAAAGTGGCAAAACTGTTATTTCTAAGTTTCATTCCGTATCAAATGTTGATGATGTCATAACCTCCGCATCTCTAGCGTTCCATTAAGTGTTATTCAAGGAAGACTTCCAGGTTTGCACAATGTCCGTATTGAAAACAAACCTTTTAATAATTTTCAGCCCTATACCGCATTTACATACATATATCACGTTCTCGCAATTCGTTCTGCAACCATTATGATTTAGTATACTGAGTTACGATTGAATCGAAAAAAAGAGACCTTTGCAACTTATAAAAACGTAAATACGATCGCAATGTGGAATACATAAAATTTTAAATTTAGAAGATTTATCGAAACGCAGAATATCAAAATTGCCAAACTGAGCAAGGCAAAATAGGGCCTAATAATATTTGGTCAGTGAATCCCGCATAAAGTCATAGCCGAGCCGAAGTTTGGTTAAATTCTATTTGCTTTGAACAAAAAAAATTCGACTCCTCGAAAAAGTTGGGAGAAATCAACAATTGCCTTAGCATTCAAGTTTAGCATGTTTTTCCAAAACTAATTCATACGTTGTTCGTTTTGAAATTGGAGAATAAATTAGGAATGGAGGAGGCAAATGAAAATTGCAGTTCACATATTTTATCTTAACTTCCACAATGTGAAATGGTCACACTTTCTCTGTTCAATTATGAAATTTGTTAGAAAATCTATCCACTTTTCTCTGCAGGGTACCTAATCCGACAACGGAACGAACGTAATCACAGAAACACTGTGTCTTTGTTTGAGAGAATGAAAGAAAGGCAAATTGTTTGTCTGCGGCTTTATTTTCACTTAACTGCATTTGCGGCATACAGTGGTCACTAGTTTTGTGTAACCAATGAATTTGCCTATGTTTTTAACTCTATGGCAGAATTTGGCCCATTTTTGGAAACAAACAAAAAGCAAGCCTACATCACAAGAAAAAAGTGGCAGATGTCTCTTCATACAACGATTTTAAAGCACCCTTCACGGCCACTAGTCCAGTTTTATCACTAAGAGCTGCCTTTTTAAATTAACCACTAGCTAATTCAGAAATTGTAGATAACTAAAAGTGACTTTTGGCGTATTGGGTCTTCACATATTGCTGCACTCACAACAGTCTGCAGTTAGTTATGTAGTCGTATTTGTGTTAGTAAAGGACTTTTAAAACATTTTTATGGTCCATCATAGTTACCACCAAAAATAACACCCTGTAGATCAAGCAGAAAATTGCAAATGCCAATAGGTGTAAAGTATAAAACTATGTAAGCCTTCCTTGAAAGACCCCAATTTCAAGAGAAAGATTTCACGCAAGAATTATGGTTGCCTTTTCGTGGACGCGAGCTGCCGAAGAAGATACATATAATGATGAAAAACTTAAAGTGTGAAAGCACATAAGTATGCATTTATCTACTAGGGTGATTGACTGGGTTTCTCCGGGTTTTCCATACATTTTCTAATGGTTTTTTGAAGTCTGTTTTTTTCGAATATCGAATAAAAACGAAATTTTTCATCTCCAAAGGCAAGATATGCCTGGATAGTAAAGATCTAGCATTTGATAAATAATCGAACCACAAAATGCTGAAAGCAAATTGATTAAAATGTTTCAAACTTATAATCAATAGATCAATAGAAATACTTTAAATCATACAAATTGCGAAAGAATGCAACAAAGAGGCTGGAAAATATTTTGAAAATATTATTAGCATTTTTAATATCAAATTTTATAAAAAAATTACAAAAAATTATTGACTTCCAATAATTTAAACTCAATTTTATATTTAAAAATATTATTTTTATCCAAATAACTACAAGTATTTAGTTAAATGTATTTATACCACTTTCATTACTTGTAGCATACATACATACGTATTCAATTTTTTTATGATATCGTATTTTCTTCGTTTTTTACTTTTACCTTAATTCAAAAATTCTATTTTACTCGATTTTTTTTTAATTAGCCTTCATAAAATAATTCAAAAACCGCTTTTACCAAAAAAAAAAATCGAATAACCGAACATCCGAACATATATACGCTTGGTGTGAATAATAGGCGCAACTTCTCAAAGTAAAGAGCCGACTGCACAGTGAAATCCTTTGGTTTTCCATTTCGATTTTTTATAAAATTGAACTCAGCCCTTTTTTGTGTAAGTTTTCTTCAAGCACAGCTCACTGTGCTGAGTTGATTTGTCTTCGTTCGTCTTTTCACGTGAAATTGACCGGGGTTAAACAAATTTATTAAACCAGACCAATACAGAATTTCCCGCAAATCACGCTGACTGAGCACTTGTGACTTGTATCAATATTGTTCGAATAACAACATACATACATACATTCACACATGCAAACCTACACATATTAGTACGCATGTATATGTGTGTGTGTGTGTGTATTGGCGTATGCACTTACATATTTGGGATTGCAGTTGGTGGTAACCACTTCTGCTCCTACAAACACATCTACGCACACTCGGCAAGTACTTGTTTTCGTGATTGCGATGTTTACTTTTCGCTAACAAACAAACCAATAGAATGAAATTGTGTAAAATTGTATTTCTAAAAAGAAAACACTTCGGTTCGAAATCACTTTATGCTTAAGGAGCTTTCGTTCCATCCAACATTCGCTGACGGTGGTTTATTGTGTGAAGTGTTGGACAATACACCGATGTGCCTGAATATGTATGGTATGTATGTATGTATGTCCGCACGTCTGCATTTGTAATTATATTTTTCTACTTATGTTATTGTTTCCTTATTAAGACCAAACACACTGCTCGTAATTGCGTTAAATCGTTAAATTATTTTAAAGGCATGCAAAGTGAATTTGTTTTTTTTTTGTTAATATTTTTTTTTTTTTTATAAATATTGCGTACAATTATGTTGACGTAGTGAGAATCCTATGTGAATGGAGCTATCAGCAAGTGAGCGTTATATAAAAAACATAAATAAAAAATTAATTTTTTTTTTAAGATTTTAGTAGCCTTTAAAATGAATAATCATATTTTTATTTCTTTATTGAGCTCGAGGCCAGTTTAATCAAAGATTTTGTTTGAAAACAAAAACAACAAAATCTTCCATTAAACTTGCATCGAGCTCAATAAATACCATAAATTAAAACATTATTTAATTATTTTTGAGCTTTAAGGCCGATCGGTAGATTGGGAAAATTGTTAGGAAAAAACAACAATACTCAAAGCGGTAGAAGCTATACATTGTACTATATCGGAAATCACCACATTTCCTCATTAGGCTTCCTTCTTCTTAGCTTTTGCGGGAGTCGAACCCACAACATCATGCGTAATACTTGAGTCGGCATCTAAACGCAAGAGTATTGTTGCTTTTTCTTAATAATTTTTCAAAAACACCGATCGGCCTTAAGCTCAAAAATAATTCAATAAAATAGTTATATGGCCAAAGGAATAAAAGATTCTGGTAGGAGTTTGTAGAAACGGAGTAAATCGAGTATCTGCCATTATTAAGTTCTTTAACAAGCAAGAAAATGAGTTAAAATCATATTTTTAGAACATTGCTTTACGAACCGTTTATGGGAAATCTTGCTCCGACAACACCAAAGTTTACGAGTGACACACTTTATGCTGCTACAACAACAACAAGTGGCACACTCTACTGAAATTTGAATACCACCCGAATCTAGCGCGTCCAATCAACAAGACAACTCCGGAAAATATGCCGCCAATCAATGTGCTCGTTTACAAGAGTCGTGTTTCGTTATTTGCTCTACAACAGGTGGACTTTGTTGTTGTGGAATCTAGATCACCCAACTTCGTGGATATGAATTTTCAAGCGATGTAGAATTAAAGAATGGGAATTTATAAAAAAAATGTTCAAAGGTATACACAAGTCATTCGGAGTAAAAATGTGTACGAGTAGCAAATAAATATATTGAGAAAGAGTATTAAGTTTGTAAGCAAATTCATTTTCACTCTTTACTCCTCATTCGCGGAACATAAAAACCCACCAGTATGGAATTTTAAGCTTAGCATCTGCTGTACTAAATATAAATAAATGAAAATGTACTAAAGGAAAGGTAGAAAGTAAAATTGTTCCGTCTGTATTACTGAAATACGAAATGAAAAAAGCTATATCTGTCTGACCGCCCGTTCGTTCGTGCACACGTTGAGTCGAGTAAAGCACAATATACATACATACATACATACATATATTTTCATTCTCGGCCCTACAGAAGTCAAGATTTAAGGTTCACAAAACGAACAATGATTACGCCCACGAAATACAAAAAATGTGATACGAAACTAAACTATTTTCCTAATGAAAGTGTAGGAATTTATAAAAAAAAAAACTAATGCAAAGTGAAATATGTATTTGATTGGCAATCCAATTAATTGGCGCCACAAAAGTAACGATTTTTTAAGATTAAAAATTTAAATAAGTGTCGCTGTATGTAAAAATTTCCGAAAAATTGTTCAGATTGTTCAACAAAAGCTTTGTTGTTGTTGCTTTACAAAATATTAATCTGATTTTCTGATATTGTCTTACAAGTTCCCAGTACAAGCGAGTAACATTGATCACTCGAAGATCAGTTGTAAATAATAAAAGCCGATTTGGGGAAACATGTATGTAGTTCGACTAATTTCTGGTTACAGCTCAACTTGTACTACGCATTGTGGTTGCTGTTTAAAATATGAATATGTACATAAGGAATGTAGATATATACATAAATACAAGTGATTTTGGCTGATGCCCACATACGATTAAAGTGATCGCGAGGGCGATCGCACAAACGTCCGAACTGCCTTTTGTACGAGCATAGTTAATCATCGGTGGCAATGGCTGACAAATCTGGCAAAAACGCGGCTGCTCGGACCGCTGGCTGCTTGTTGTTCACTTTGATGTGTCGCTGTCCAACTGCTGCTGCTGCTGCTAGTGCTCATTTTGTTGTTGTTGGGCTTGGTGCAAGGTTACGCTTTACTAGTTGCACGGTACAATGATCGTCTGCGCAGTCCATTGCCTGGTTGGTTGGTTGGCGTGTTTGTTGTTGAGAAATTCCTGCCGCACCACAATGTATTGGCTACCATCAAAATATGTCATAATTGACCGCTGGCAACAAGCCGACAACATTCGTGATAAGTTTCTAAGAATTTTTGTCCGCTGTCGAGGCCGTATCGCCATGGAAGCGCTTCAACGCATCACATTCAACGGCGCGACACACATCCAAGCACGAAGCCACACACACACACACACACACACACACACACACACACACACACACACAGAGAGAGACAAGTAGCCTTCACAACAACTACATTGCAATGTCGCAGTGTGTTCGGTCCGCCCGGTACAGGTGTATGGCGTACAGCATAAGCCCCCATTGATACCGGAGCGCGAGCATTGCAAATCGCGTCGAAACATGGCTCACACACACACACACACACTTGTACGCGTTCGCACGCGTATTTAACCGCTGCATGGTACGCTTATTGCAATCGTTGACGATACGTTTCGTTGCGCTTGCGCGGCATTTTGCGCGTTGTGGTCGCATCAGTTACGGTGGTAAACGAGTGCGATCGGTCAGTTAAACGAGCTGATGCCGCCGCCACCAGCACCGCTGCAGCCATCGCATCGCATCGCCCAGTGAATCATCTATGGCGAAACGAGCAACAAAGCAACATCGCAACGTCGCATGGTATGCACACTATTTACATTCGTCGGTCGCTCATCGTTTGTCGTCCTCGTCGAGCTGGTCAATGCTGCTGGAGGCGCTTTGCAGCAGCGGCTGCTTGGTAGGCAGGCAGGCGGATTGTTAAGGTCTGCACCTTGGACGGCTTGTAAGACAAGCGTTCTAACCGTATGCAGTGTACACTTTATCGTTCACATTGACCGATCACTGGCTGCAACAACAACGCCAACTGCCGCACGTTGTCGTACATAAGTGCACCACTTCATTTGCATATTAAAGATTTGTGTGGATGATTTAATAAAAGGAATCCGGTGATTTAATCAACAGCGCCCGCTTTTCCCATCCGCCGTTTCACCGAAAGCGTCAAAAGTGTAACACTGGTACATTTGGTTTATGGGCGGGATATTTACAAGAGGCTGCTTTTGCAGCTGTTCGTTCATCCATGAAAATGGAATGTGATCAGCGTTCAAGGATATTGGTGATACATATTTTTAAAGACTACCCAACCATTTTAAAGATCACAACTAATCAAAGCATCAAAAAGAGGGTAGCAAATGTTGTGAAAGCAACAAATTTGGTATGTTTTTTGTTTTATTGTCACTCCACAAGTAATATCTAAACGCTAACGAGAGAATATTCTAGGACAAAATTACGCCAAAAGCCGTTCAAAGTTTCAGAGATCCTCTTTTATTGAGCCTAGAACTTGATTAGCAATGTTGTTACTCATTTCTCTCAAATTTTTCTTTAAAGCAATCAAAGAAGAAACTTTACTTTGATTCAAACAAACCTACAAATCCTTCTTCGTATTGAGTCATGATTCAATTATTAAATGTTTGGCAACTAAGCAGCTAGCTCCTTCACTTTTAGTCAAACGGCTCCCTTAAAGGCCTGCCAAATAGAATACGTTGAGTCCGCTCTAACGAGGCATTCAACTGACAAGGCGTAAGAAACGCAAAGGTACGCCACATTAAAAGCGTTGTCGCATGTAAACAAACCAGTTGTTTTGTATTGGCGGTTAATTTTTTTTTGTATGCAAATCAAATATATCTTAAAGTTGTGCTGATATTTACTTTTGTGTAAAGATTTAAAAAAAAAAATGGAAATAATTAAAAAAAGAAACAATCAGCTGACACTAGCGACGGATTTGAATACGTCAAAAGTAGCATTAATTGGGCATTCTGCATTCAAATACACATAATATACTTAGCTGTCAGTCGAATGCTTCACCGGAACGCACGTAACGTGCTATATCTGGCAGGCCTTTTAGCATCCAAACCGTGTCGCTTCTTAAAAATAAAAATAGTAGTAACCTGAAAACTTTTTCATACCAAAAACTAACAGGCAACACTTTTTGTTTCTTTTGTCCGCGTAAACGGTAAGTTCAAATCCGGCTTTTAGAGACAGCCTTTTTTCTAATTACAAGACTGACCCCGTATCGTAAATATTTCATTTAAATGTGTATAAATGACGTGCTTTTCCATTGAATGCTTTTCGAACGCATATAAATTCGATGTGACGGTGTGGAATGTTTTGTAATTTCAAGAAGGAATAGGTTTAATTCAATTTAAAATAATGTGACATAATGTGATAATCATCCAAAAACATGAATTTGTAAGAACTAAATTTTTGAGTTATGAAGTTTGATTCGTTTTTCTTATAATATATAAAGATTATCTTTCTTAAATTTCGAATTATTATGGTTTTTGCCGTTCAGGGGTTCGTCATAATATTAAGAATAATCCTGATGTCAATGGTATATATCTAAATAAAAGAAATAAAGCGAATAAATAACTTAAATATTTCAAGATAATGTTTTATGATCAATCAAAATTATTTGTCGTTTAGTTCATGGGACAAATATATTGAAAATTTATTCGCTGGTTAAATATTAAAAAAAAAATGTACCAATAAGTATATAATTATGTTTTGTAAGCGTAGCTATTGTATTTATTAATTTCTATGATTCATATGAACTTCCTCTTGTATATTTTTGGAATGTTTTGGAGTTCAAGTAAAATAATGGGAAAGTTTAAAATGGCCAAGTTTTACCGTTGATTTTTGACAACTCCTTCATTGGTGCTCTTTCACAGTTTTTTCCATGGAACGAAAGCTCCTCAGAGTAGCTTTACTCAAATTGAATGTGCTACAAAACTGCACACTTCAAAAATGCTAATTTTTTTCCTTAGTTCCTCATTTTAATGAAACTTATGTTTAATTATTATAGATTTTATATAAGGCTTGTAACTCCCACCCAGTTTTTTAAGTATATTTTGAGTTCTCTGCATGATAAAAACAATCATAATTAAGCTCATATTCTGATCATAAAAAACTCTGTTGTCGGTAGAAAATGATACCACGTCCACGACTCTTCTTGGCGAGCTTTTTATAACCTAACCAATCAATGTTGACTCTCTTGTGTCTTGGGTGAATAAGTATTACGTCGCATTAGCGTCAAGTCTTTTTCGAGGCATTTTTAGGTCAATTTTCAATCGTTTTCTGTGCACAAAAAATAAAAATCAAACTAATTTACAATATTTTTGCAAATTAATTTTGCAAATGTAAAGTTCAAAAGATCATTAACAAAATGGAGAAATATTAAAAAAAAAATATAGATATTTTTAAAACCCCATAAGTTATGAGCAGCGCGGGGTTTTCACCGTTTGCTCTTGGCGAAGTCTTCGTTTGTTTTCTTTTTCCTGACCTTATTAAAATGCTTTTGTAGCACATCATTCTTAAGGTACGATCATCGTTGCTATTAGCAAAAAAATTTCAGCGCTTGGCTTAATGCTGGTCCCATTCCCAGCTGTAAGCAATCAATACGTCAGAAAATATTTTTCGGGCGGCTTTTCATTGAAATTTTGCATGTCTTCTGAAATTTATTTTCAATTCTTCTTGTCTGGTTTGGCTCCAACAGCTATTGCACATTTTTCTTTAAATTTTCCTTAAATAAGCATAAAAGTGATCGCACAGAAGAACATTTATGGTTCCTGTTAGGGAATGAACTATACGAGAATTTCAATTGAGAAGTGTTAAGAATTAAATAATTTGTCTATCTGTGGGCCGTTTTCATGACAGAAGGCGGTTTCCTATTGCCTGCCCAAAGGCGACTGCTATAAAAATGCAATTGCCTATTACAAAAGCCGTTTAATAGCTAGCCAAGGCTATGCTGGCTGACCAAAAAAAAAGGTATGACATAGACAAAGCAAGCAGTCATAGTGTTGTCATATTTACTTTAAAAACCCGCGCAACAAAACCCTATCGCAACGGTGAAGAACATTGCCGTTTCTTTGGCATATTTTAGTAGACACTTTGGACCTTTGCCTTCGACAGCTGACTGTAGGATCTGCAGCTGTACCTCCCCGTACCTCCTTGGCTGCCGAAAAGTGGACAAAAATGTGTGTGTGTGTTTTTTTGCTGCAAGATCTAGTTTAATACTATCAGGAGACTGGACTCTGCAATTCTTGCATCACTATGACTTGTAGTCGTTTGATTTTCTGAAGTGGAGTAGATTTGACCATCGCATATGAGATATTTAAGAGAACATTTTCTTTTTCCAGCTGATCGACTCTTTCATTGCCCTCCGCAACCAAAAAGTTTTCTTACGTTGCCAACCATTTTACAGTCACCTTACAGTCTTAGACTTAGAATTTGGTGCCAACATAACTTCTGTATGCCACCGCTGTGGTCGAATGGGCAGCGGTGCGTTCTATAACTCGATTTGCCGTCGAGTTCGAGGCTCGAGAGCAAATAAAATCTTTAGCATAGAAACACATTTTTTCTAATAGGCAGGCAACGGCAAAACTCTGAGGGTATTTTTGCCATTAAAAAGGTTCTCATAAAATACATCTGCCGTTCGGAGTCGGCATAAAATGGTAAATCCTTCCATTCGGTGGCCAAACCCTGAGCTAAATAGTGTGAGCGCCAAAATAATATTAAAATATGTATGACAACTTATACAAACCCAAATACTTGGCAGGCCAAGTGTATTCTTGGGGGGATACAACCTGAATAGACACATGTTGGTGATGAACCTCTCCAAGGAGAAATTAATAATCATTACAGTTATTATGACGGGCCACTGTAGACCTAAAGGTCACCTACATAGGCTAGGGCTCTGGTCGAGCGACCTTTATCGCTTTTGTGACTCGAAAAAAGAGATTCCACAACACCTGCTCATGGAGTGTAAAGCTGTGGCGCGCAAAAGGAGGACAATCCTTGGACGGCCGTGGCCGGAAGAGCAGCACATATACTCATTGTAGCCGGCAACCATTCTGGATTTCCTGGAGGTACTGGGGCTGACTGAAGTGTTATGGAGGTTAGCTGGGGAGGGCACAACAGACCCATCGGTCGTAGTGCATTCCTCCCACTATTTATCTATTCAACCTAAATAAACAAGGAAAAAGATTCGCCAAATTCAGCAAAATGCTACATAAAAATGTCAACTTAGTTCACCAAAACCCTTTGCAAATTGTACATAAATTGAAAATACGCTAAACTTTTCCCTGACCCAGAACATTGAACGCCACCTGCCTTATTTTAACAAACTTTGCTATTTTACTTATTGCAACAGCACACACATACACACACATTCGTACATGCAGGCACTTTCAGGGGATATTGAGCAACCAACAACTATGAAAATGTGGCAAAAATGGTAATGAGATGAAAGGAGTCCGCCTTCAAAGCAATTGTGGCAGTGGCCAAGGGTCTCGCGCCGCAATACGTCATCAGTTCCACCCGGTGGCAAAAGGGCAGATGTGGACTTTGCAGCAAACACTCCTTCCTCCAGCCATTCTCATATGCTCCATTTTTGTAGGCTACACACACACACACACACACACACCCACACACACACACACACACATATATACGGACATGAGAATTCGCGTATGTTTTATGAATAGTAAGGGGCACGTTTTGTTTATGCGGCAAGCGGCAAGTGGCAAGCGGCAAGTGGCAAGTAGCGACGGCAAAAAGCGGCAAAGTGTTCCGCGCTTAATGTTTTGCCGATTGGCGGCTGGTGGCTGGTGGCTGGCGGCCGGCGGTCGCCGATGTGTGCTGTAGAATGGCCATGACAGTCAACAATTTCGCACACGCAGACACGACATATTACACATACGTTAACAATGTTTAGTGAATGTACACAAGCGCAAGCACCAACAACAGTATTGTTAAATGCACGAGAAACACAACAACATCGGGCGTCTTGTGACAGCGACTACCCAGCAATGTTTCACATTCACCCAAGTATGACGATGATGACAAACAAGGATTCCAAACTCAGATACCTGGATTCTTTTGGATAATTAAAAGCACTTAAGTTGGAATTTTTTGGGTTTTGTTTTTCTTGAGAAGCAACAGCAGCAACAACAACAACATCAACAACAATTGACTCTGAGTTGTCCACTGCGTCCCGCGATAGAGTTGACTCTATTCACGAATGAGAAGTGCGCCTTGGACCAAAGTACAATAAAGTTATATGTGCGCGCAGGCGCTGTTGCACATTGGCACATTTGGTGGAGCGGCACACAACTAAACAAACATAATTAAAAATGTATTTGTGAAACAAGCAAAAACAAAATAAAACAAAACAAAACAAGAAAATATAAATATAAATAACTAGAGCTGCCTCCAACGGTGTTCACTATTTGCGCTATTTATTCATACATTCGTGTGTACATAAATGTATTCATATGTTTGCACTCGAAAAATGACATTTGTTTTTTTTTTTTTTTTGTTCACTGCTTCATGGGAGAGCGCTCTAAAGTGTCCGAACGCATCCAAATTTGGCTCGGACTTACAGAACATAAATTTATGTGTTTGAATGTAGAGCGCGACATGTAAGTATTTGCGCGTGTGTGCATTTATTTCGGAATATGTGATTATTTCTTTGAAATCGATCGGCTCATAATATATTTGCTCATATGGCAGCGCGTGGAATAGTTAGTCAAGATATGTTCCATTTTCTCTGCCCTGCTACTTATATGTACGTACATACATACATATGTCCTTAAGTCTTACTTATAAAGGTGTACATTTGTATGTACGAGTATGTGCATGTGACTATATCATAATCGTTACTATTTTAATATGTGCAATTATGAAAAACTCCAATGAAGTTAAAAATAGTCGCAGCGAACTTGTTATTCTTTTATTTAAAGACTCAGCCGTGGCTTGAAGTTTATGTCCTTTGTATTTTAATATTTTTTTTTGTGTGCTCTTCGCGAAAATATGGTATTCTCATTGCTGCATGTCTTACTTGAGATAATGCATAGGATCACCATACATTTTCAGTCGATTTGTACGCTATTGATTCGGTATGTGCGTTAAATTGTTGCACGCCAACTCGACTCCTAACTTAAGACTCTCTTTCTTGATAGGTCTTATGTTCAAGTGGCAGCAGTGTGGGAATGAAATCGATTTTTATTCATGTAGAGAACGTTTTAAGATTGATATTTGTAATCACTTTCTTTTTAAATAATTGTGTTATTTCATTACTATTGATTCGACATATACATTTAAGTCCTTTGATACATTTTTGTATAGTTTGTTATGATTTCTTTTTTTCTTTTATCTGTGAGGGCATTTGTCCGGTAGATAAATAAATAAATAAATAAATAAATCACTGCGATGTAAAAGCCCACTATATTTAACAAGAATGTCTTAATTCCATGCGCCTCATTTATTTACGATACAAAAATGTAGGGTAGATAGTTCATCTTGAACACCACCCGTTCCAGGTATAGTAGGTGTTATAAAAAGGGCATACGCGCTAACAAGAACTTTAGTTCTCGATAACTTGTAAATTTCCATTTTGTTCTTAATGAAGTTTTAGTATATAAAATTGATAAAAAACGCTTAACAAAATTATAGTAAAAGTGTTTTCTAATATCAGTCTCCCTCGCCAGATAATGACAAACCACCGAGTGTATTCCAACGATGAAAGATCTTTTCATAAACTCCATCCGTTGTTCGGAGTCGCCAGAATAGCAAAACGGCTGTTGGCAGAAATTCATCGGTGTGACTTCAGGCTTTGTTTAATCCACCACTGATCAGATATTCACAGCATTTCAAATCCTGGAGAAGACTCCAGATAATTAAATCGGCACACACCACCCACCTTCGGCGACTCACTTCTTTAATCTGATACTTGAAAGGGTAATACATCGTTGGCCTTAAGAACAGGGCCGTCAGTGCAGAATTTTCTAGTCTAGAGACAGAAGCAAAAAAGGTTGGCCTAGCAGTGAACGAGGACAGAACAAAGTACCTTGTGGCTACAAAACAAACAGTTCTCGCGTGCCTGTTCTTTTATATGACCGATAAACATGGACGATGTTGATTAGCGATGTAGAAGGCTTTGTGGGCATTCGAGAGAAATGTTTATTTTCGCAAGATTTATAGCCCATGTCGCGTTAGCGACGGGTAACGAAAAAGATGGAATAATGAACAGTATGAGCTCTATAATCATATGAACATATTCAAGCGCATACAAAATCAACGATTGCGATGGCTTGGTCATGATGCTCTGGCATCTTTTGACACGGCAACCATTGGTGGGCCACGAAGGCAATGGTGCCCACGAACACACTGGCAGGACAAAATGCAGAAGGACCTGTCTCCATTTGGTATTAGTAACTTTCCTAACCCAGCGAAGGAGAGAGTGAACTGTCGAAGTTTTTTGTTTTCACTCCCAGCCGACAAACGTTTGTAGTTCCTTAGAAAAAGAAGAAGAAGTTATGTTAGCCATATCTAAAATTTGCCTGTCGCTTTTAAAAACTATCTCACGCTAGTTTTTTTTGAAACCCGACAATTGTCGCTCAGGTATTGTTATCGAAATAAAGGTCACCATACATTATACCGAATAAAATTGGACCAAACACTTGTGGAACTCCACCAAAAATGTCTCATATTCTTTGTGTTCACTTGTGCCGTTAATGAGTATTTTGTTTGAAAATTAACTGTTTACGATTCTTCTGAGGTTTGTTGAGATATCAAGAAAATGGGTCTCCAATAAGCTTCTCTCCTTCCGGAAACGCCAGATACATATACACGCGTATTTACATCTACTCATGTAATCTATATCGATTTGATATACTTCCAATACTTAACGTTATAGTAATCATCGATTTTCAACGAACGAAAGAGTTAAGAAAATCTCTGAAATTCGAATGGAAATTACTTTAATTTCAGCAATTTCGAGTGGAACAAATTTGTAATGTCTTCTTGAAGAGCCAGAGTCAGCGTGAAAGCACTTGTCTACAACAACAAGCACTCTATCTCCCCATCTACTAGTAGTTAATTGTTGTAGTGAGAGTGAAATCGGTGAATGTCCATAATGAGTGCTTCGTTACAGTTTAACTAATAGTAAAAAGAAATGCTGTCAAAACTCGAAACAAACATCATATTTCATAATAATCATCAAATATGTATGTATGTATGTCTGCACACTTTTTGGCGTACTACAACTTCCTCGCCAAGATGCCTCGCTATGGCGCAGGAAAAAGAAGAGCAGCCAACGCACTGACAGACGAACAGTTAGGAATAGACTTCACTTGCATGACTAGAACGAAAGCATGAACGAAAGAAAGTGAGCGAGACATGAAGCGGATCCAGTATGAATTTTTTTTTTTTTTTTTTTTTTTTGCCACCTTTGATTAACCTTGAAGGCACGGCTAGAACGCAGCAGAGCAGAGCGGAGCGGAGTAGAACGTCTTGCAGTGCGCAATGGAGAAGTGAATGCGGAGCGGCAAAAGAAAGACCAATGGAACTGGGCAGCCAAAGTTGAACGATTTAAGTTAACATACTTTGGGTTTTTTTTAGTTATTCTGTTTGTTATTTTATTTTTATTTTTTTATTTCCATTACGGTTTTTCATCTCTAATACTACAAATGTGGGTTTAGCTGGTTTTTGTGCGCGCTCACTAACTTACATACACTGCACTGCCACGGCCTATATGATTTTCGTTTAACAGCCGCACACATTTCCCATGCGCTGGAAATACACGCGTTCACATTAAAAATATATATTAACGCATGCGCATACAGACGTATGGTTATATGAATGTATGTATGTATGTATGTATTGTGTGATTGTAGTATGTGAAAATGTGACGAATGATGGAATTCTACTTAATGTAAGACGAGAGTTCTTCTCCGCCATTCTCATATCTTTCGGTATTTTTCATAGTTGGTTTGCTTACCTTTTTTAGTTCAAAACTTGTAGCAACAACACTATACGTCCATAATCTTGTTGCTTGCTACACGCATGTGTTTTAATTTATCATTTTTAAGACATTCATTTCTTGTAAACAAGATATTAATTAATCTGGCTTATATTAGTTTCATTAGCAAACATTAATTAGGTACCTTCGGCAAGCCAAACCACCTACTGTTTACCGATAGAGTTTGAGGATTTGAATTTGAGGAGTTGGAATGGAGCCAACTGATGAGTTGAATAGATGAGCTCAGTTTAAATCATTTGTAACTTCATACATACATACATACATACATATGCACATATATTTGTGTATTAAGGTGCACACAAAACAAAACCAAGTTATACATATATTCGCGCTTAAACTGAGTTGAGATCACAACCAAAAAGGGGAAATAATTGTATTCTGAACATGTGTTTAGTGCCGAAAAACACGACAGCACTGAAAGCGCAAACTGAATTGTATGCTTTGCACCTGATAAGGATAACTGGGCACAAAAATTGTATATGAAGTAACTACGCAGGTTAAAAATGGACATATTTCTGTGAAACCTGTCAAATAAAAATGTACTGAGGAGTTAGTAAATTCTTCTATCTCAATCTTACACGATCGTTGAATCTGTTTGACCGTGCGCGACACCATTACATAGCACCAGCTCTCTACATGTCTTCTGATGGCAAAATGGCCAATGAACAGTACGCTTTTGTTTTGTTATGACCAAAAACACAATTTAACCTTAGAACCGAGTTTGTGGTGCTGAACTCCCCAAACGAACTGTAATGATTGATAAAAGTAAATGTTTGTTCCCACCCATTATCAGAATCGAACGTGTTTAACTTACTGTAATTTAAATGTCATTAATAAAGTGAATTTATGGTATTTATAATTAGACTATTAATAGCAAAGAAATGTATTTAAAATATACAATATCAGTGCAAACATATATACAAATACACTGGGGAGTACAACTACCTAAAAGACGGAAATGTGTTGAAAATGGTAAGGTCGGTTCTAAGGTTAAAAAACTTGCCATAATAAGGAGAACGAGTTGGCATAAAATGGTCTCTCCATTTTGAGTTACAACATATAGAAGCACACCATAACGGTTAGAGAAGCTCGGCGCCAAACTCTGAGCTGGACGGTAATAATATTGTCGTTAAATAAATATTATTACTTCAAATCAGATATCAGTTCTGAGTAAATTAAATTGGCAGATTTAATATGAGAGATACCAAATGAAGAAAATAATTTATTTATCTCTTCTGTTAAATTATTTCAACACTAACGAATAAAATCATTTTTCCCGAAACTACATCTTCAAGCAGACTTTATGAAATATGAAAAACTGAAATTTAAATTAGAGAAATCAAATAAGAAATAATAATAATCTGTACACTTTTTTTTTGACTTTTTTGCAAAATTTTTCGATAACTGGGCCACTTTGCACCGTTGCGACCGCTAACCTTAAAAAACACGCCGCATTCACTATTTAGATGAGCGAAACGTATGACGAAGCGACACGACGATTTTTCGAAAATTTAAAAACAAGATGCTGCCTAATGTACCATTTTTTTTTGGCGCATCAAGTTATTATAACTCCAAATTACATAAGTTTACTCAAATGTATGTATGTCCGACAAGAGTTTTGAATATGTTTCGACACCAATCGTCACTACATCATTTAAACAAATTGTCGGAAATATTGCAAAATCAATTTATGAGCAGTTTTCAAAAAGCTGCGCATTTGCTGCAGGGACCGAGCGCTTCTTAAAGTACACACGTAATTTTATTTAGTTAATCTGGAAAAGTGAATGGCGGTTAAAACATATTTGTTATTAGCGGGAAAATGGAAGGAGATTGAAGTTTCTGCAACTTTATCTACTTCTGTTACATGTACACATTTACACGCATGTAGTAAGTAAAAGTAAGTGGCTAAGAAAATGCCTTAGGTATACTTCGTTTAATAACGCTAAAGTAACGTAACACTGTCCAAAAAAAAAAAAAAAACAATAAACGTGGCCATGAATAAGTATCAGGTTAGTTTTCGAGAAAACTGCCTTGTTCGTTTAGTATTACTCAATTACAGTATTCTTGTCGACTTGGGTTAACACCATCCGTCAAATAAGCAGGCGCTGAATAATGACTTTTTATTGCTAGATGTTTAATACGTACATATGTACATACATATATTCAACTACACCTTTTCCAAACGTATTTCAGAAATCATCAATTGTATATCAGAAAGGAAAAGAAAAACACAAATTAAATTCAGAAAAGTACAATTGTATTTCAGAAAAACACAAATGTATTTTATTTCGTCTTTTTCTTTTCTGATTGATCCTTTCTGAAATACAACTGATCTTTTCTGAAGGAGTAGTTTGTTACCCCCGATAATCGGGTGTGCTTGACTCAATTGTTTTACGTTTTTCTTAAGAACAATTAGTCTTTCTTTTAAAATAAAAAAACTATAAAAATATGTAACTCAGGAACCAATCACCGACAGATTTTCAATTTGATAATTTTGTGCAAATGTGCATCTCAACCCCGTTCATTTGATATATATTTCCTCTCTGTAACTATTGTAGTTTAGTCAAGCTAAGCGTCTCTTTTCAGAATATACACAAGATAGAAAATAGCAGATAGATAGTTTGATATGCATAGATTATTGTTCTTTGAAAATATTAACTTTTCGAAATAAAAATTGTTTGAGTTAACAAATTTAAAATCTTATTATATATGATATTGTATTCCTATCTTCTTTCTCTTGTCCGACAGGGTGGAATGTTGATATTTGTTGGATCGATTTAGCGTCATCCCTTGTCAAGTTTGGCTTGGAGACAACGCCGATATTTTTTATTTGATAAATTTTAGCCCCATATGCAGTTTATCTATATTTAAATACTATTTCATACAAGCACATAAATACATACATATTTTTTTTTTTTAATTTCGTTAACAATTACGAACATGGTAAAAATGTATTATTAAAACTCAGGGTCGCACAAAAGAGCTCTGGGGCCCGGGGCAAAAAACTGCGGGGGCCTTCGATTTTGGGTGATTGTCAATCCTTATAATATCATATTGAAAATAACACTAACAATTACCTTGTTTATATGAAGCATTCACGGAGATCGTGTCGATTTAATACACTTTATTTGCTTCTATTTATACATTCGACTTTAAAGCCCAGTGAAATCGTATTGTAAACTTACGAGTATTAGCTGATTTGATAAATTTCAATAACAAATTTACGGTACTTGCTTCCTTGCTTTCATAGCACTGAATTCTTTTATGATTCTTTCGTAACTAATAGAACTAGCTTTTTGTGATCTATACAAATTATTAGCAAGTGATTTAACCTGCCTTCAGCTGTCGTGGATCGTAATCTATATTAAATGAGTATGTCATGTATGTCATGTCTCCGAATTTTTTCAAGAGCGGGTTAGAAAAATAAAAAAAAATGTGTGTGTCTGATTTGGCGTGGAACGCCTCACATACGAGTATTATTCATATGAAAAATATAAATTAATGGATAAATCACGCCATATTTATTATAAACTTTTATTTCTGCACTGAAGTTTTTTAAAAGTATTTTAATTAAACACATAATTACTTGCAAGTAATGGTTCAGGGCTCCTATAAATAGGCAACCTGTCACAATGAAGTATTTGCCATTTCTCGTAGTAAATTAGCTTATTAACACAGCGTTCTTACAAAGTTTCTAGACTTGTTGGGATTCTATGTATTCTATGTACATATGTATAAATATATAATATCCATCCCCAATTAATATAATACTGACCTTTTTACATATTATGTTTAAGCATCATATATAAATTCATTTATGAATAGTTGTTTGACACTGTTTTCTGTTAAATCCAACGATACCATATGACATGAGAACTTTGCACCAAGGAATTTTCTATATCCACTGCGACCTTACCGCTCTCTCGCGCGCTATCAATAAAGTTCAAACTGAGTAAAAGTCATTCGATTATTTCTATATCGACGAACAACTTGTGAAACATAATATTGCCATAACAAAAATTTAAATAAAATTGATATATTAATAATTTGCGTGTAACATTGATCCATGTTCTATGTTTTCATTACGAGTATATTAAAAACCGTGATGAACATATCAGAGATTTCAGTAAATTGAATTCGCGCGGGGCCCCTATAAATGCGGGGCCCGGGGCAAATTATGTAGAATAAGGAAATCAAGATATTTAAATGAATACCACACCAATTATTCATAGATTTCTGATTTTCTGATTATCCTCAGCAACTGATCTGTGTTGACATTACCACATGAAAGAATTAACCAGAAAACTCAACAGGGAGTTACTGATTACAAAAATTTTATAGTCCTTTTAAACTATGCATGGAATAATACATGAAAATTATGATTGTGGTTTTGTATACTGACAAGCGATCTCATTTAAAAAGATGGGCAATATTGCTATAATTTATAATCTCTCATTAGCATGAATATCAGCCGAGGAGCAGCAGCGTACAAGATTACAGGAACACCTCGTCATTAGACGAAAAATGAACATTTTATTGCAACCCATACAAACTCATCAGACATCATAAAAAAGACACTTTTTCATGCGTTCGTACAGTGGAAATAGATACATATTTACATATATATTTTTATGTTTGATTGTATGAATGTAATTGGTGTTTGGTTGGTTGGTAGTCTATTTGTCTGTTTGTTTGCCGGTTTGCCTCGATATTCGGTGGCTCGGTGGCTCGGTGTCTGAGTCGATTGTCACAGCAGTCGCACTCATTTATAAACGCCTCGGAAAACACTTTTGAGTAATCAGCAGTCGCATCGTCGGCGGGTTCATTTTTATTGAGACGTGAATAAAAACTATACACAAATTGTGAGGACACAGTTTGGCTTCGAAGAGAAACCGCAGAGACATGACGTGTCTTCAAGAGAGTATTGCAACTGCACATGGCCGCGCCGAGTGTAAAGTGTCGACTTGGAGACGCAAAAGGCAAATGGTGCTCTTTGCAAGTGGGAGTTGCATTTGGACGCCGCTGCAGCGATTTGTAGATAGCTAAGCATTTCAAGCTGTTGCACTAAACAGTCATACACCGATCTACATCCATACATACATATGTATGTATATCTGTCATTTACATGTGCTAGTACATAAATATTTGTGTTTTACAACTGTGGCATACATACAGCGCATGCGTGTCTTTGCTCGTATTCTCGGAAGTTACAATTTAGTTGCGTCTTGCCCAAAGTGGCACGCAGTGATTTTAGCTGGGAATTTTAATGAAATTAATTAAGCGTTGAATAAAAAGTGCTTAGTCTACAATTTTTAAATGAAAATGTAATCATAATAATATAAATTTGGCGCTTACACTATATAGTCGCTTGAAATGAGAATGGTCTCACTATGGTAATTCCTCAAGTTAATGTCGGCGCATTCACTGATTGCAAAGACCTCCGCTTGAAGATGCTTGGGTAGGCCCCCAATGGAACCGAGATGCTGGATCTGGTACCATGGACGCCTGCTCCAATATCTTCGGGAGTCCTGGAGCCATCAGTGTACCATTGTACCATTGCTTTTCTGGATGTGGTTGTCCAATATGGATGCACTCCAGGTAGCCTTGCTGTGTATTTCCACTCCAAATTTTCTGTCAAACCTTATCTTTTTGTGAATCTCATCTCTGGGGAAGCCCACCAGAGGCAGCTGAGGTTCTAGTCTGTCCCTTGCTTTGGACGACACCAACTTACCCCTGCCAAAACCTTCCTTTGAGAAGTTCATCAGGGTTCGCTTGGTCACATGGTCGATAGTGACGTGCAGCGGCTCAAGTTCCAGAATTACCTCCAGCGCAGCTTTTGGGCACGTGTGCATCGCTCCGGTAATGCACACGCCGCCAAGCGCTGTAGCCTGGTAAGAGATTGTCTAACCGAGGTCAGGGCACTCCAACTCAACGGCAAATCGAGTAATAGCACGCACCGCTACCCACTCGACCACAGCGGCGGAAAAAGTACTTCTTATATTAAGAAAGCTTTAGCAAATACATATCTAGATCGATCTGTAATATATACTGATAAGCAGCAGAGGCCGACAGCACCTTGTCACAATGACTTGAGTGCCTGGTTCCAATACGAGTTATTAGTTTCAACCGGATAGGGAGAAAGTTTTTGCGTCTGTCTTAAAGTTAAATTAGTTAGCATTATAGCAAAACGAAATGGTTCGAAATAAAAATTACAAAAAACTTAAATAAGTGGAAATTTTTAAGTGGAGCGGCTCTCTTACATTTATTTACATCCTAAAATGACAATAAATTTATTTAATTAATGAGCTCAAAACAAGAGTTTTTTTTTATAAAATCCTCACATTTCGTGTTTTAAGTGAAGTTATTGTATTGATTTTTTTGTCAACTTTAAAAGTAAACTTCAAATTGCATCTCACTTGTTTTGTCAAAGTTTTGCAATTTTAAAATAATCCACGTCTGAAGATAGCCATTTAAACTGCAGATATTCGTCAAAGCGAAGTAACCACCTTTTGCACATTTTTTAATTGGTAAAAGTGTTAAGTTGTTTCGAAAATTTCTCAATATGACTCTTGCCACATTGTAACGCAAGTGATGACCAGTGATTAATTTGTACTTGTAAGTTATAAGAATTTGGATCGCTTTTTTAGCTGAAACATGCAAATGATAATTTAATTCGTTTTTAAATCTTTAAAGTTTATTTAGAATCGTCGCAGTGGAATCACTGAGGGCGCTATTTTTAAGGAACTTATCAGAATCAGGGCTGTTTTTTCATTTAAAAAAAGGAAAACACTACCCAAAATTAGCTCTTCGTGCTAACTCGATGACTTAAGAATTTGTACGATCAAGGTTGAGCTTCAAATCAAGTCGAGATCTCTGAACAATCCTCAACATTTTATTTATCCCGGGATTTTTGGGATCAGAATACCAAATCCCGGGACAATCCCGAGATCCCGAATTTCACAAATAATTTAACTTTAAGAAGCAATATACCTATTACAGAAACAAATGCACCTGCATAAATAAAAATATTTTTTATCACTGTTTGAGACCAATCTTAAAATTAATATATTTCCATTCAACACTGGTGGTTGGATTGTCGGCAAAAAGTTAAATGCTCTCTATAGGACATAGCTTTATCGCCTCATTGCAAAAACTATCAATTTATTTCACCAAGCCTTTTGATAAATTATATGCCTTTCGATTAATGGACAATTGGGAGCTGCTTGTTAAAACTTGATACAATTTATCTTTCAGACTTTCTGCCTTATCCAGTTCAAGCACCTCTATTAACATTGCTTTCATAGTTAGGCTCTTTTTCAGCTAATTTATAATGGCAATTAAAAAACCAATTCTTGGGAGTTCACAGACCGTGTTATTTGTCGTATTGGTTATCGTAATACAACAGTTGTAAACTTGTTGTTTTTGTTACTCATGTTAAATTTTCTTATTTCAATACAACTCTGAAAGGTATCTTTATTCGATCGGCTCTTTCTGTTTTAAATTATTTCAGGTCTATTTTTGTTTGAAAAAATATAAATTAAAGTTAAATCGAATTGTGCGTATACATACATATTTTTATGAAACCGACCTCTCATATTTATTACAAACAGTTTATTGCTGATTAATTGCCTCAATACCACAAACAATAGTAAACGAAATTGCACAGTGCATCTATACGTTCCACTATTATTTTCATAGCAGACTATAGAAATACGATAAATAACACTGATTGTGAGCTCTGTAAAGTCATTGTTTTGCCCTTTTTGCTGGTTTAAAATGTTTTTCTTTTATATACATATATTTTTTAAAACGTTTTTCACATTGCCATATATTTTTTAATTTGTGTAAGAAAGGGGGCTATGTGAACAATTTTATGCGCTAGTCTCAATAAGCTGAAATTCATTTTTTCTGTGATATGAATTTATAAACATTATGAATGGCAGCGCCCTCTACCGAATAACCGCGATCCAGCTTCGAAAGATACAAAAATAATGGGCGCACGTTTTCAGAATCATACAAAGCTGCTCAAAAAAAAAATGTTAAAAGAGTTTAAAGTTTTAATGAAAATTTGATAAATTATTATGAATTGTGTATACCGTTTGAAGCTTGGGTTTATATGGTTCTTGTAAGAGAAAGAACTGTGCTTTATTCGAAAAACAATAGAAATTATAATATTATTTGTGATATTTTTTTTTATTTTCAGTAAGTATCAAATCCATTTTCGATTCCATATTTGTCATAAATATAACTTACATGATATTTCTCGTATTCTGAAAAAAAATCTTTTCTTTTTAAGAGATAAAGTCTCAACTCTTTTAAATTGATAAGCCTTTAATTTCTTTTTAATTTACTCCGTAGTTAATTTTTCTTGATTCTACGTAAGTAATTACTTATTAAAATAACTTGCAACTTAACTAACATACCTATCTTGGCATTTTACATAACTCACCACGTGACTTCCCAAGCGAAGCGCCTGTGTTTACAAAACACTTAAAGAGCTGGCTTAAACGCTCCACCGCTGCCCGGTGAAAGACAGGATTGGTGCTGGCGAACTCAAAAACACATCTGCTTGTATAAAAAACTTGTTTTAATGGACAATTTCAGTATGTGACAAATTATTGTTAAACAAAAAACCGAGTTAGAGCAGCCACAATCCAACCAACACGAGTGCGTGTTTGCCTGCGTTGAACTCTTACCAATGTTTGCGCTCTTTCTCCGCTCTGCGTTGCTCTCTTGCGTAGACTCTTTGGAAACGAAGCTACAAGCAGCTAATCAATGTTAGATTTTTATTTTCAGATTGGTAATAAATTAACACGAATGGGTCTGGTTAAGTTTTTTTTCCTCTTTGCTCAATAGAATTTATGTCTTTATTGTTATTGGTTATTGTTTTGATTTGGATTTCTAAAATGTTGTTAACATTCTGCAGCGTTTACGGAGAGAGTTTCGAAGAACAGAGATACTTAATATTTCTTATACTAAAACACAGTCAAATAACTGCAAGCAAAAGTTTTTTTTTTTTAAATATAGAAAAAGAAAGTACACACGGATGGATGCCAAAATTAAAAGAGACAAATTTCTTCAATAATGATTATTCTTTAGAAAGTTATATAAATTTTCAAATATGACGCAAATGCATTCAAACCGTACTAACAACGTAACAATGTTTGTCCAGCGGTTAACTTTTTTTCGGAAAAGTAGAACCTAGGAAAAACATACTAATTGATAAATGAATAATGGAGTTCCTTTAGCCTTTATAATTATTAGAATACAACCTCCCAAGGATGTATTGAATATAAAATTAGCTTGTTGCAAAGGCGAGCAGAGAAAATGAAAAATTGACGTTGAAGAGACGATCGAGTTGGTTGAAGGCAGCTTTTGAGAAATGGGAGTTCTTCTATGACGATGATTTTATGGAGCAGCGTTAAACACTTAAATTTGATCAGATTATCGAACGATATAGAGGATATCTTTAGAGCCCCTAGAGAAATATTAACAATTTTTGATACTTTATCAAAAAACGGATATTTTTGTGGCAGTAAAATATTGTATTGGAAATGCTAATCAAATTGTTTATCCGGTCTTCCGAAATGAACCCCAGAGCTCTATTTTACTTTAAAACTGAACATATAATAGGTCCATTCCTTATCTACAGTTTTTTTACAGTTTTTTACAGGATTTAGTCCAAAAAGCATTCCCGTACTCAAAAAAAACTGTAACTGAGAGCGCACTTGAGACAATAACTGCGACTCTCTTCTCGTCCGAAGTTACAGGATTTAGTCAGAAGTTTTTTTGCCTGTAAATATCCAAAAAGTGTCAAAATCAGCAGTATTGTTGTGAAAGCACAAAATAAAGAAAATTACAAAATTTGTGTAAAAAATTAAAGATTTTAGTAAAAACGGAAAGTGCTAAAGTAATAAATAAAATCGTAAGTTCTTGTGATATTTTTGCTTTCGTTTAAGTGTTTTTATTACCATTTTTTGTATAAATATTCTAACATTCGCTTCTTGGGCTAAACAAAATGGTTTTTTGCATTCCCGTACTTTTTTCTGTACTTCTCTATTAGAGAGCGTTTTTACCTTACTCTCTTGCATTTTGACACTTTTTAGGAACTTACAGGAAAAGTAAAGGAATGGACCTTATACAAATACTTGACAATTCTTGCAAAAGCCTATTTTAATTATCGCTTTTGAAAAACCAATTATCAACAAATAAGAAAAATTATCCAAAATGTCTGTTTCTAAGGGCGTTCAAGATGGCTGATTTAGAGCGAGAAGTTGCCAACGTACAACACCATTCATTATTACATCATGGGTTTATAAACAGATAACCGCGAAATCATAATGTTTTTACATATTCTTTAGGTTTCATATAAGAAAACACTTAATTCAAAATGTATTTTTTTTATTTTTTACATTTACTTATTTCCTTTCAAAGACGATTACGTTTGTATAAAGATGAATTAAAAATGCTTAGTTTCGAGTTTAAGCGCATAATAAACTACATAAAGATATAACGCGTTTCTTTTTTTCATTTTACTTCCCACTTTTTCACAAAAATTTCCCAATTTCACAGATATCTATTGGCCATGAGCATCTTTCGTGATCGCGTCATTTGTTTTGTTTTATCGCCGCCCTCTTCATGCTCGAAGAAACCGTCGTAGAGTACAAAGTGATTTGCTTGCGGTATGGCGCGTTCTAAGCCGTAGTGTTTTTTAAGGAAACCCAAAAGTTTCTCCGACGGTCGATCCACCGAACACTTGACAGGCACCCATTTCTCTTCACTCAGCATGGCCTGGAATAGTTTTTTACCCAAACCGGTGCGCTGCCGCGTATCGTGTATGTAAAAGTCCAATATACAGGGTGTTTTGTCCACTTTGCGCGTTTCGCCGAGTTCATCGAATAGATACAAATCCTTAGTGCCGATCTTAAGCAAACCAATTACCTCACCACCATGACCACTGCATTCGCCCACATCGGCCATTAAGTAGATGACTTGATTGTCGGACATGCGTAGCTTTTGCGCACTCGTAACGGGTTTGGTGAGCTTTTGTGCTTTGGCCGAAAGTTGTCCAAAATGATCGATGATCGCCGACATCTTGGCACTGGCCTCCATAGTTTGTCGATGATCGCCGTGGAATGTGTGGGGTAGTAGGGTTGAGGTGACCTTCACAATTGGCTGCAGGAAGAGGCTTCTTATGTCGAATTGAAATGTGGCCATTGTCTTGAGTATTTAAAAAGTAACAAGCGCAGTTTTAGCTGCCAATGCATTCGGATGCCAAATTGGCAATTGGACACTTTTTTAAGTTGGTTTTAAGGTTTTTAACCGTTTGTTGCTGCTATGCGCAATTTATATACTCATGTAAGTATATTCGTTTTTTGCTGCAAAACGATTCAATATATTGATAAACAATCGCTATAAATTTATTACTACAATTTCAGCGTACAAAATTTTCACACACATTTTTTAATTTTGATTTTATTAGCAAAACCATTCGGTTTTGTTTTTATTTTAATAAATTGTAAAAAAAAATGTAGTTCTTTTCAAAGGCGTTCGACAAAGTAAAATTGTTTATAAACAATGTATCGATGTACTTTATTGCAAAGCGAATTCATAGAAGGTGGTTGGTATATTCCCACCAGCTGATTGCTTAGAACAAAAGCTAACTCTAAAGCAGTGAAAGTGTCAAAAAGTTTTTTTTTGTGTTTACATTTTAAACTTCTATTTACGTTCGTGATGGAAAATGCCATGTGTATGACAAACAGCATGATGCAATAATGAAAGGCGTTGTACGTTGGCAACTTCTCGCTCTAAATCGGCCATATTGAACGCCCTTAGAAACTGTGATGTTCCTTTGCTTAATTTCGTTACCAGTTTTTAGAAAAGTGTATGAATTGCAGTATAAAATTAAGTTTTTCATGTGGAACTTCGAAAAGGTATTATTGATTGTTTTGGCATTTTGCATTGTTTTTATTTATTTGTTGACAATTAGTTTCCTGAATGCGAGAATTTGAATAAATTTTTGTGAAATGTTCAAGTTTTTGTATAATAAAACATGGTTCATTAAGTTATTAAATGAAATATTTCTCTAGGGACAGGATCAACAATTTGATTGGCATTTGCAGTACAAAAAAAAACGATCATTTTTTAAAGAGCACTATTTTACTTTTGTAACTTTTTATTAACATATGTATGTGCTTACATAGATTTACGTAATGGAGAAACTGATTTTGTCACCTTGTAATATTGTAATAAAGGCTGAGGGAACTGTTTATGCTTTTCCAGTAATCAATAAGTAATTTTTTTTTACAAAAAAACCGACTTCAGTGTTTATATGCTCATATGAATTGAGGATTACCGTTAGTTTCTTCATGAACCAATCATTTAAACAAAACCAAATTGATGTGGGAAGATCCGTGAGGTTCTACTTGCCCGATAAAAAATGTATCCCTGGGCAGACAATGAGATTTGTTTCTTTTAATTGTGACATCCTTAAAAACCAAAATGTCGTACTGCGCGCAGGTTTCATCAGCAATTGAAACACGAATTATTTTTATTTTCGTCAGTTTTCATATAAAATTAATTCGTTGTAATTAAATATTATGTAAATAACTTCACTGATTTGTACTTTTTCCTATAATAACAATCTTATTTTCTCCCCATTTCTCGAATACCTCTCAAATACAACATTGAGCTAAGGGCGTTCAAACTGGCGCTGTCACAACGTACAACACGTTTTATTATTCCATCATAACAAGCAGAACATGAAATTATAAAGAAATTAATTTGATTATTTTTTCTATAAATCCTCAAAAGGTTTGCCTTTTATGGCAATTTTGTGATTCCACCCATTCGTTAATTTTCTCCTTCTCATTTTCTCTAACATTTTCACCGCAAACTTCACACAATATTTTACTTATATGTCAAGGCGAATTGATTAAAGGTGGTGGCAAAGCGAATTCATCAAAATTTGTCAAATTAAGAATGTCACAATCGAAGAGAATTGAAGAATGGAAGTTATTGTTTTCTTGTTGTCAGATGGTGTTGGTAGGCTGCTTTACTAGCGCCTGTGCGATTTGTAGGCTGCTTTACTTGCGCCTGCGTTTCGCTCCAAGCTGCGTACGGCAGGATCTCAACCACATCAGCCGCTTATTGGAACCTTGAAAAAAGGTCCTTTCCCACTTTCTATTTTTTTTAGACACACCGCGCACTTTCCCATTTTTTACATTTTGAAATGTCTTTATTTTTTACAAAGTTTCACAAATTTTAAAATCACGAGCTTCAAAATATCAAAATATGTAAACAAAATTCTTCGTCAGTACCTTTGTATTATAAAATAAGAAGAACAAGCAACCAGCTGATTGATTACCACCACCTTATATGAATTCGCCTTGTTATAAGTGAAGTATACCACCTTGATTGAATTCCCATTGCTTTATTGTTGTATAATTATTTACAAATATTTTTGTCAGATTTCTTTAAGTTATTTTGTCATTGATTTTATTGCTACGGCAACAGTGGAAAGCCCAACAAGTATGAAGCATATAATTTGTATACCTTGCATCGAAACGACATACATATTAAATTTGGTCCCATGTTTGTAAGTATCAGATGGAGAAGAGTTAGACTCATCAAAAAGTATACCTCAATGATCAGGTTTATGAGCTGAGTCGACTTAGCCAAACTAGTCACTCAATTTTAGAGCTATTTCAATGCAATTCGACAATCAGGTGCATTTTTTTATAATTTATTAATCAATTGTCGGAATCGGCCAGATCGGCCAGATCGGACGACTATAATGTATGTAAATAGGAGCCGATTGTTCAGATATTCTATTTTGCATCATTACCCCTTCATTTAAGCAGCTAAGGGTTTGAAATTTTGCACAAATATCAGTGATCGTTAGCAGTATATTTATCATAAAGATCAAAGAATTATAACTAATCAAGCTTTGCTCTGCTTTTACCATACTTGGTTTTGCTTTCAATGGGAATACCGACTTAAAATGTTTGAGAAAATTGTTGGATAAGGACACACTTTCAATTGCCAGTCAGCGTGCTATTTGATATTTATCTGTAAGAGGGCTAAATATGACCTTCGAAGCTTTGAGGTTGCGGAGCGATTATCACCAAACGCGATTCCACCCGTTGACAATTTGCACTTATTATCATATTTCTTTTCCACATTCGTTGCAAAAACTATTGTAGTAGTCATTTGTATTTATTCAAGATTCGCTTCGGTGCGATGTGATGAGGTGAAATGGGTTGTGACGAAATGAGTTGAGATCAGTTGAAATGTGATGAGAAGTAGAAATGTCTTAATGACATAACGGCACATTGCTGAAATATTGAATTGGAATTTATTCATGTATGAACACCCTTTTTTAAGAACGCAATTTAACACTTAAGCGCCTTCATCGCATTTGTAAAACAAAAGACTTAAGAAACAAACTTAAATGAAAAGTTCCCGAAATACTGCGACAGACAAATGTTCAACATTTATTTCAAAATCAAATTCAGAACATTTCAGTCGACTACTTAATTAAGTTTCGAAACTTTCAACATGCACAGTCTTGTACAAGTTAGGAAATTTATTGTATAACAACAACAAAGTTACCAGCAATCAAAGTGGAGGCAAAAACAAGAGCAATTAGTTAATATTTACGGACGTTTATGCTCTTTTTCACACATTCTTAATTGTAGCAACGACCAGTGCATATCGACGATCTCAGCTCACCAACACACAGGCACAACCACGAATACTCGTACATCTGGTGCGATGATGATGATCTCTCCGAATGGCATGTGCATGTGTGCGCATATGTGTGTAGGCAAACAGTGGCGCACGTTGCATGCAGCACGCCCCGCACGTCCCGCACGACGCAAACATGCAAACAAACAACAAATATTTGTAACTGTCCGCCAGCGTGACAGTGTGGCCCGACTGAGTGCAACTTGCAAATATATCCTAACTTCTACCTACCACCAGTACCCCGTTCAGGTGTCTAGCCTTCGCTTAGGTGGTCCCTGCTGGTATTTGTGAGTCAGTCCATCAATGAATGAATGAGCGAATTGGCGAGCGAGCGAGCGAGCTGGAGCTGTGTGAGCGCTTGTTGATTGTATGTGAATGAAGAGTGCTGGTGGCGCCCAATGCTTTAATGTTGTGCAGCGAGCGATTCTAAGTCAGTCTGCAGTTGGATTTCGTTGCGTGCGTTACGTTAAGCGGAAGAATATTTGTGCGTGGTGCTGTTTAAAATCAAAAACACTTTCTGCAAGAATATTGAAAAAAATAATAAAATACGGTGTGAATTGTATTAAGTGCAATATTCGTACGATTATATAAATAAAAAATATACGAGAAAAATTCTGCAAGCACCCGCAGCTAGCTGTCGGTATCGCTTGTGTGCCTGCACTAATTGGCAAAACCGAGCTAAGCAAACGCAGACGCGAAACTAGCCTCGAATGCGTGTCGGTGGTGCCGGCGACATTAAAACAAATTTTTTATTGCACAGTTTGCGAATATTTTACTTAATAAACATTCATTCAATTGTGGGCCTATACTATTTGGTGGACAAATTTTTGTGCAATTTTAACAATTGCTACTTTGCTGGTTAACTAACGAAGTGCTGAATATTTCTAAATGCCGATTGCAGAAAAATTTATTTCGCAATAAAAAAAAGTGTACCCACAAAACGAATAGTGTCGCCAGCACGTGCCCTTAAACTTTCAAGAAAAAAAAAACAAAAAAAAACAAAAAAAAAACAAAAAAAAAAACAAAAAAAACTGTGAGAAATATAATTTATGGCAACAAATTATGGGTGAAACTCTGTATAGAAAATCGTAAATTGTTCCGTTCGCCGACGGCATGCTTAGTGGAAACTCAACTATTAAAAATCACTTCAACTGACTAATCAATTCCGAACTACTGAGTTGTTTGCGAGAAAGTAAAGATAATTACGTGCATACATACATACACACATACATTAAATACTTCCTTGCCTGTTGGCTTTGTGTAGTACATAAAAAAAAAACTATTAAAAATGCAATAAAGTTTAGTGCAAAGAGATTAACAAAAAATCCGACATGTTTCCAGCCAAATAATGCAAAGAAAACCATCAGACTCGCAAACCTTTCGAATTCCAAAAAGTGAAAAGATTTATAAAAAACTGTGCAGTAAAACTGAAATAAATTGCCAAATCATACAAATTATTGTCTCACTCATAACTAAGTAAATAGCGTACTATAAAAACTTAACCATAAACCCGCAAAGCAAAATCATACATGCTGGTGCAGTTCCATAAAAGAATCTGATTGAGTGAAAGGGTCTTTCGCGATTTACAAAAACAAATTCAAGTACAAAAACGTTTAATCTGCAATATTAAAAATTGCACCATGGCGCCAGCATGACAAGCTGTCCCAAGTTAAACACAAGGCACATTGAAAGCTTGAGCTTTTATTCTAGTGGTGCTAGAACTTTCACCGAGTTCAAGCTTAAAGCTTTCGATTATTTGCAAAACCAATACAAAAACATGAACGACAGATTTAAAAGCGATACACACCCCAGCGAAAATCCGATTTATCAAACCTATCAGCCAACAAGTGGAGTTGGCGATAACCATTTGAACGCTCCACACCCCAAAGTCCAACTCCAAGAGCTCATCATCAAGAGCGACGCCTGCATTTCCTCGAGCGCGCACAAGGCAGTCGATCTACCGCTGCAACATAGCCTGAACATCATGCCGCCGCCTTACCGTTATGCCAGCAATGAATCATCGGCGTCCTTATCGCTTTTGCCGCTCAGTCGCCGGCGTTGGTTCCAGCGACAGACTTGTCTGCTCTGCATCACGATTGCTTTTATCTTCGGCTTACTGCTGGGTGCTTTCGTGCCAATGCTTGATTTACGCGATGTATTTCTGAATTTGTCTGCCGCGCCCAATGAAGCACAACTGGCGATTATGTCACCTGTCATAGATAGTCACTATATGCCGAGCACGACTGTTTTAGATTGGAAACCGCTACATTATGATCAAGCACCGATAAATCGTACATCTACAGCAAAGACTGCGGACCTTAGCGATGTGCCGCTCAGCCCGTTTTCGGTAGCTTTCATCAGTGAACATCATACAAAAATCAACGCTGAGGAAATACTGAGCGACAGTGCGCATCTGAGTGCGTCCGCCGAGCATAATCTTGCAGACAAACGAGACTACCGCGTGCAGCGCATGATAGAGAATCGTTCTTCGAAAATGCTGCGAGTAGACTCCTCGCCATCGAGTCTGCAGCCTGGAATTGTCGACAGTGCGACGACAAAGGATACATTGCAGCGTCCCACAGTGCAGAAGAAACGTACGATTGAGTCACGTCTACCGGGCATCATAAGCGCCGACATATTTTGGGGTGAGCTGGTAGAACAAGCACTGCCGAAGGGTTTTAGCGCTCAGGATACACGCGATTGGAATGTCTACGTTGCATCACAAACGGTAGTGCAACGTCTCGAGCAAGGTTGTGGACGCATGCAAAACCGTCTAATGGTCTTCAGCGATGGCACACGCGCCTGTGCGCGCTACCGCCAAAACACCGACCAAATACAGGGAGAAATTTTCTCATTCTACCTCGGACGCTTGCTGAATATGAGCAATCTCGCACCTAGCGCCGTACTAACTGTGAATGTGGAGTCTGAGAAATGGTCCGCTGTGGTGCGCGACATAACCCAAGCACAGTGGAAACAACAACGTCCTGTGGTGCTGACACGTTGGCTGCCCAATCTCGAGGCCGCAGGCATACCACAGCCATTTCAACCGCTCGATCGACATCTCAATAAAAACGATGTTTGGAATATTACATTGGCCTTAACGACGTCGGCGGACGTTGACAAGAGATCTCAACCGTTGGTGGCTAGCTTGTCAGATAGCGCGCAACACATACACAATTCGCCAAGTTCAACCAATGCTACACCGAAAGAGGCAGTCACTACAGTTTTCCAAGATACGACGCATACTTATTTAAAGCCCAATCTAGACATATTACTGACTCCACACTCACTTGCACTTGAGCGCTTGGTCGAATTGGCGCAATGGTCGGATCTCATCGTTTTCGACTACTTGATAGCGAATCTCGATCGTGTCGTCAACAACCTCTACAACTATCAATGGAATGCAGACATCATGGCCGCACCTGCGCACAATTTGGCACGCCAATCAAATTCTCAGCTACTGATCTTCCTCGACAACGAATCCGGTTTGCTACATGGCTATAGGCTGCTCAAGAAGTACGAGGCTTACCACGGTCTACTGATGAACAATCTGTGCGTTTTTCGTGAGCCAACCATACGCGCACTGAGGCAGCTACGCGAGGCGGGTGTGGGACGTAAGCTTCGAGAACTTTTTGAGCAGACAACGAGCGAAGAAGTGCGAGATGTGTTGCCAACTTTACCGGAGAAATCCATTAAAATACTTATCGATCGCATTGATCGGGTGCTTGAACAGGTGGATAAATGCAAGCAACTGATGGACGATAGATAGTGGTTTGCTAGCAAAGAAGATTATTCGAGGTGTTGCATGTAAAAATTCGTTGTAAAATAGTTATGACTTAGAGTCGATATATGTATGTATGTATATTCAGTAACTAATAGCATATAAGTATGTAGAACTATATTTTGTAGCAAAGTAATCAAGGCGCTCCGAAAAAGTCATTGTAAAGTCATCACTCTAAGTTATTCCATGTAATGTATGTAGTTAAAATGCATGTCGAAGTCCAGTCCAAAAGACATACACAAATCAGACTGATAAGTGGTTAAAATGTATAGAAATGTCAATGTATGTGTGATTGTGGTACATATGTGCATAAAGAAGAAGAAGAACGAAGATATATTGTATACGAGAGGCACGTGATTCTGATTTTAGTTTGTACTCTTCTTCTTCTTGTTTATTCTTAATTTGACATACTCAAGGTACTTGCTCCTTTTACTAATCTATACGAATATTTTTTAGTTACCTCGCATTGAAATAAATTCCTAGAATATTGGTCACAAGCAGGTCACAAAGCACCGTAATCATTGTTGGCAAATTGAAATCATAATTGTTAAAGTGGTTTCAGCATTAAAACTCTTAAGAAATCACTTGAATTATACTACATAAAAACAAGTCAAATAATAGAGTGTTTTTACCAAATTATCTTGTAAGTTTAAAGCTCCTAGCAAGCAAAAGAACAATATCCAATTTTGCATCTTTCATCCACCGATATCCATAGTTTAAAACCAGTTGCTTGTCATCAATTGACGATACTCACATATTGACAAGTACAAACATTGAATGTTAAATTTGTATGGTTTTTTAGAAAAATATTACAAATAAAATAAACGAAAAGTAAATTCTTAAAAACTTGACAATATGTAGGTGTCGTAAAACTATACAAAGCACGATATACATTTTGAAAAAGTAGTTCAGTAGCAATTCAAAAGCGAAATTAAATTCGTGGTACAGAAAAGCAAACAATTTAATAGTCTCTTTCATGATTTAAATCAAGAAGGGCAAAGTTAACTCCTAATATGGCTTAGTAAAATTTTTAATTCAATCATAAAGTGATAATGTTTAAAAGGTTTTTCGAAGCTATGAGTTTGCATTGAATGATATACAAACTCTTTCCTAACTAAACCTTCCTCGGTAACTTCTATGTGATTATTTTCATTATTATCAAGAACTCCTCTTACATAAGTATGTAGCTTTTAAAAAATTATAGTTTGACAACTGAAAATTTTATACAAATTAGAAATAATATTCAAAATTGCTTATTCTACAATGCTATGAGCTAGCGAGTCAACTATTCAATTCTTTATCAAGTCAGAACACGAACACCTAATCAATAAGTTGTAAAAAATTTTCGAAAAATGGTCACAAGAACAATTAACTTTAAATGAATTTAGTATTGTTGAAGTAAATGAAAAATAGATAATTAAAAAACAAAAATGTTAAAATTGCATGATGCGAAATACAATTTTCACGTAGTATATGTATGTACATATATATACGAGAACATATAAATATGTAGGCACACAACGTGAATATTTATTTTTAAATAATTTGTGATATATTATATAAGTATGATTTTTAATTGTAACTAAGTACGATAACTTATTTGAAATCTAATCGAAATATATTGAGAAAAAACTCTTTAAAATAAAAGTTCTTTGTTATTAAAATATATATTTTTTTTTGGCGTTTCGTCGACTCAAGCCGATTATTCTGTATTCGCATATCTGGTCTGGTAAGACAGGCTTGTAGTTTTTTAAGATTAATGTGTAGAGGTTTAAAATTGCGAAACTATCGTTGTTGTTTTTATGCATTTAACCAGTCGCCGACGGATGCTGTTGAGTATACATATTTTTTATTTAAACTGCACCTTAAAGAATAAAGGGAGAATGTTCTCAATTTTAGATTGGTGCGAAAATGGAATCAAAGTCTGATCAGTTCATATAGTACATTTACAAAAGGGCACATATAATGTAATTCAGTCTTCTGTTAGTCAAAGCGGATGCTACTCACCAATTAAATATAAAAAAAAAATATAATAAATCTGAAAAAACGAAAATATTGAATTATTTGTCTTTACTATAACGAGCTTTACAGGAAACATGTTGGCATACTGCAGCGAATTACAACAAAAAAGGCTCAAGCTAAAAAAGTGTACGATCCAATGACTGATGAAGACCTACTCTGCGTAAGAAAGGTCAAGTGCGGGACCGACAATACAAGGAACAACTGCGGCCTTTGTTGAACTCGTTGAAAATCGCTAAGTAGTCACAAAAAAAAGAAGAAGAAAACTACGCTTTTCAGCAGTACTGCCAACTTACAACGCCACAACTAAATCAAAAACCTTTCGGTTTTAAAATTCAAAGGTCTGTATACTTTATTCACACACTGTGCTTATTGCGTACGCCTCTTCAATATTACCGGATTTATTTCAAATTAAACATTTAAATTTTTATGGCATTATGATATTCGAAACAATATAACAAATCATAATTTTGTCAATTATGAACAAAACCAGCTCACATGCCTTTTCGGTGCTTTAAGCTCAAGCTTTTTTATGCTTTCATTTTCGAATTTTTAATTTTTGTATTGTAATCATCAACCTACAACATCTTCTTCTTTCTTCTATAGCCATCTTAATGGCGCAAAGAGTCACACTTTAAGTTGTGACCCCACGCTGTGCGAATGGTTTATTTACAAAATTGGAAAATGTCTTTACAATTGTCTGCATTTAAGTTATTAAGCTGATTGAATAGAAATGAGCGTTTAATGCAAATTAACTAATGCGATTGATTTAAAATCAATATGTTTTGATTATTCTGCGTAAACAGAAAAGGTGGGTACAGCGAGAATTTTTTTTTTTTGTTGTTGATTAAGAAGCAAATGAAATGGTTATAGTTACGAAAGCTTCGACTGTGGCCTGACCGGCAACCATTTTTTTGTGTTTTTTATTATTGTACCATGTACGAAGTCGAAAGACTTTGCATTCATTTGCAGTTTGCTTACTTAATTTGACACTTATACTGAATTATTAAGTTATTTATGTTTTTATTACAGTTGCGTTTAATATCATCTGAAGTACAATTGTTCAGCAAGAATGTTGCGACATTAGCCAGGCATCGTCACTCAGTAGATACACAAATACATATGTTATATGTAAATATAGTATATCGTTTGTTTGTATGTTTCGTATGTATTTTAATGAGTTCACTATTTAATCAACACCTACTCGCCAAGTCAGCCACTTGAACTATTGAAAAAATTAAATTAATCCATTCTTTGTCATTGTTGTCGATTTTCACGCTTAAGCGATATCCATAGATAAGCAGTTGAACGTACGAGCACTTTTACCATAATTGAATATTTTTGAACGTATCTATACACACACACATATATATTAGTGTAAATACTGGACATATTTATTTCAAATAATTCTTAGAAATTTGATCCTATAATAAGCTACTAGAAAACTCCATACGTGCCGCTCGCGTCTAGTTTTTATAAAAGTTGCATTTATTAATACATTAAGCTGGAATCTAAAATCCGCTAGGTGGCGCAAGCGCCGTGTTATTTATAAAATTTGTATTTAACAGTCGTGCTCCCAGTTTCACATTCGCAAATTTCCCTGTGGATTCGGTTTGAAATCACATGTTTGGTGCTCCCAATTTCACAGGCAAATTTGAACAATAGCTGTTTGTGAATTGCCACAACGATAACCGATATGTGCGACAGGAATGACCTGATATGCGAAGAAATTTGTGAAATTGGGAGCATACTAATTCACTTTCACAGGAAATTTTTTAAATCACATTGTGGTATTGAAATGTGAAACTGGGAGCACAGCTGTGTATGTACCTTTTTCGTTCTAATTCATAACTTATCTTACATACATTATGAGATTAATATTTACAAAAAAGAATCTGTTCCGTGGCGCTTGAGTTGAGTTGTAGTTGAAATTCGTATAAATGGTACCATCTGATTCAAATTTAGAATTTCCATACAATCGATTAAAAAAGATACATATATACCGGTAGATGTTGTCGAAGTTGTTCCTTGTAGAAAAATTGAAATGGTCCCATCTGGTTTAAAATTTAATTTCATAATTATAACCTAAAATTGAAGATCTATAAAAAATTAACACGCTATAAATATGGAGCTAGGGTCAAGATATTTACAATATTCCTATTTATATTTCAACGAGATTTAAATTCGGAAGGGTTATTAACTATACTTATTACAAGCAATTGATAGTTACTTTGTACATGTATTTATAGTAAACTTACATATGGATGGTAACTCAGTTTTGTACTAGGATTTAAAATTTTTTAGTGTGTATGGCTATTACAATGTTATAATTGAATGCCACTGTTTGTCTGGAATTATTGCCCAGCAGATAGGAAAGAAAACGATAAATATTCCAACGAAACAAAATCTTTGGTAACACTGCGTTTTAAATATTTCCAAAATTGCTTAACCTTCATATTCTATTGTAAATATATTTCTGTTATACTGATTTATTAAAGTAGCGTAATACAGCAGGACTGGGAATCTATATAAAATTACATAAATTGACAGCAATGAATTGTTGCGTTGAAGTTAACAATTTGCCAGATGTGGCACAGAAAAGTGTAAGTAGGAAAATTATTGCTGTCTAAACCGTTTTCCTACGTGGGGCAACAAATTTCGACCTTTTTTCTGGTCATCGATCGCATTGATAAACGTAAAACTACTCTCAATTTGTCTTTAAGCAACCTGATAATAGCGAGCTTCAGATAAAGGAATTTTGAACGACTATCACCACCAGCAACAAGTAAATTTACACATTTTTAAATTTTATTTAAAAGGGCGATTAGGCAAAAATAACTACTCACACACCATATTCGTTTTATCATTTATAGAAGTTCAAGTGTTACTTAGCAAGAAACACGAATGGCATTAGGATCATAGATCTTATTGTACTAATTTTTGGCAATAAATGAAATGAAATGAAATGAAAATTAAGGAAAAATAAATGAAAGCATTATTAAAGCAGATTGTCGAAACAAAAAAAGGACTTGAAGAATTGGACAGTGAGAATAATAATTCATGGATCTCAGCTGTGGCAATGCAAACAGTACTTAATAAAAATTTTATTATATTTTAACATATATGTAAACGTGATCTGTCACAAAAACTACTCAAAAATTATCTCTAAATAAAGTATTATGTATTTTGGGTTCTGCATAAAAATACCTCTAAATAAAGAAATCTGCTTTTTACGTATTTCACAAAAATTTATTATTTAGGGAGCGCACATAAATATTTGACGTTTTTTTTTTTCATTCTTCCGAAATTTCTTAGAGCGCTAGGCGTGTTTTTTTTTTTTAACGCTTCTGCACAAGCGTTTGTAGTGATAACACCAGTTGCTATTTAAAATCTTAAGGCAAATTTTCCATTTACTTAACCAAACCTTGGGTGATGTGGTTCTTCAAGCTACGCATTTTTCTTTGGTTTTTCTGCTTTCGATCTTTCAATTTTTGAAAGTTCTGAATTCAGCTTTTAAGAATCTCTTTTAACTTTCCAAAGATTTTACCACGAAAATGTACCCAACCAAACTATCTAGGTAATAATCATAATTAAGAAGCCACCGTTATACCTGCAACCCACCCCATTTTTAAAACAAAAAAAAAAAGAAGATAATTCAATAAAATAAACAAAACAACAATAACACCAGTCGACACCTGTCAAGGGTTAATGTACCCACCATTTCATTGTCACCAAAATACTTACTTCTAAATATGGGGAGCCAACCATTTGACTTGCCGCCTGTGCTGTCAGTCAACTGTTGTCAGTCAAGATTTTATCACTGTTTCTTGTTTGTCTTTGTTGCTTGTATTCGCCTGTTGCTTGTTATTTGTGTTTTTTTTTCGTTATTCTTGCCGGCGCTTAACAATTGCCGCAACTCATCTGATTGGTCCATTTTGAAGCCAAACCAAGTAGTAGCTTATTCTACATTACGTCTGTATGTTAGTATGTAAGAATGTTGATTGCTTTCCGACGATATGATTGGACTGGCGGTGACTTAACGACGTTGAACTTTGTTTCCGTTCTTTTACTTTTGAATTTTGATGTTGGCGGGCAAACATGAAGATACGTTGTGTGTGATTTGTACAGTAAAAATTAATATGGACAACGTTTGCTTATAATTACACATAAACATAGACCGTATTATTTACTTTAATTAACTCCGTATGAAATTATGTAAGAACCTTTATTTTCATTAGCAATGAAGTTAAGACACAAAGTAGCTCAATTGATTTTTCTTTATTATTTTCTTTATCAGTTTTAAATATTAAGCTGATTATAAAAATTAATTTTGCCTCCTTTTGAAATTTTGTACAATAATTTTGCTTAACAATTTTTTATTACCAGGCAAATTTTTTGCCTTGCCAACAAAGGCGGCTTATCTGCACAAATTTCAAATTA
This sequence comes from Philophylla caesio, assembly GCA_963971545.1. Classification (NCBI taxonomy): domain Eukaryota; kingdom Metazoa; phylum Arthropoda; class Insecta; order Diptera; family Tephritidae; genus Philophylla; species Philophylla caesio. The sequence continues at coordinate 91,629,571 of OZ020606.1, read as the reverse complement.
AAAAAAGAATATTTTAATTAATCTATACATTTTTAAGTGATATTAGTTTTTCAACTTTAGTGTTTTTGTATGACGAGTGAAATATTGTATTTCAAATATGACTATTAAACATTATAAAATACTAGAAGCTTGGATAAATAATAACATTCGAATATTAAAAGGGTTGTTTTTCGAAGGTAAGAAAACTGGATATAATTGTTTTCGCTTTTGCATAAATGAATTGATATTTTGATTGGAAACTCTGCAGACATTTCATTTTAATTTACAAATACAGCAACTATATTTGCAAAATATAATTTTTTACCTATTGGTAGAATTTTTTTTTTTCCAAACTTGAAGTAATGGCTGTGTGGTAAGAGGTTTAGGTCAAAATAAAATAATTGAAAAAAAGGTGGACTAAGTGTAAAGAGTTAAAAGGAGATTATGTTGATAAAGAGAATGTTTTTTTTTGCCAAAAAAGTATATTTTATTCCAAAAAGTTAATGACTTATCAAACCGCCTTCGTAATTTGCTGTTTTACAAACACATTTACCGAATTTTTTCAAATCAGTCCTTTTCTACTTTACGGAGATTGAGGACGTATCTGCGCTGCTAAATATTCATAGAGACATTGAGGTTATTAAATACTAGATATTTTGGCAAAGAAAAAGAGGAGGATTGATAAAGGACTTTAAATCCCTGACGTTTTATGATTCTACAGGTTCAAATGATATAATAATAGCCTAACGATGGCTTTATAAAAATGCATTCAACATTTTACCCAATTTTATTATATCCATGTTTATAATGGATTATAATCAAATATCTCAAAATATCGTAAAAAGTTTATGAATAATTAATATTTCTTAAATCACCTCGAGTTAGTGACCTACATAATTGTTCCAATCTTTTGTTAATATCGGCTTTGCACGGCTAATTTTTTTAAAATGCTATTCGTATTTGAAGCTGTATTCCATAACATTGGATAATGTCCATCGATATTCTTATATACATATTTCCTTAATCACATATATATGTACATTTATACTCTATTCAAATATGTTTCAAGTTAAATATGGTTAACTCTCTGAGAAAACCCATAAGCACACACTATTTAAGCTAATTACAAAATGTAGAATGATTAAATAAAGTTGCATCAAAATTTCGAACTTATAAAAAAAAAGTTTTTAGAAAGTGTTTGAGTATGCAGTTTTTTAGCTCATTCAATGTTATGTAAAAAAGTGCAAGTTTCAAGTGTCTGCAAGTCGTCACTGATTTTTAAAAAAATTTTTACAGACAGTTTCCTCCGCAAAACCACGATTATTTTTTGTGTGAACGTAATTGCGAAATAATATAATATATAAATTAAAAAAATATATAAAAAAATAATTTGCAGCTGCTAGAAACTGGCACTTTGTATACTTAAATTGATTGAGCTACGAATTTTTGATTGATGGTTTCTAAATTTTTTGTAAAATTTAAAGAATTGTTTTTAAAGGTGTTTGTTAGAGAATTGGCGATATTTCAATTTGGAAAATAATTTTAAACAATTGAGCGAAAAATAAATTATTAAAATGTGTAATTATGTTGTTTGTGGTATAATTTGTGAACAGAGTGTTTATACATATCCTCTTTAATTATTATTATTCAGGACTGTTCTGAAAAAATCGAATAAAATAGCTGAAGCTTGTTTTATAGAGTTCATAAATAGTATTCGGTTCGCTCCTCAAATATAAATAAGCTGAATGTTATTTTCTAGCGATGACACACTTAATGGAAAAATTTCTAGTCAACTCTCCAGTATATTTAAAGTTTTCAGAAAGATAGATATTAGAAAATTTTAACATATTTACTTGCATTACAAATTGTTACAAACGGGAGACAACTAATTAATAAAATGCTTTTTTCATTCAAAAATGTAGTTTTTTCCAAGTGTACATATTTAACATGCTCAATTTTTCAACACCTCCATAACTATTCGATTTTTGTTAGCCGAAATTTGCTTTCAGCAACCAAACCCCATCAACAAACAAACGTCTAAGTAATAGCATATGTGTGTATGTATGTAAGTATATGGGAAAAAGTCTTGCACTATAAAAATGCAAAAGAGAGAATTCCATTACTTCCGTTCGTTCATGCAGGCGATATTTGAAAAATGGCTTGTTTATTGCATACTTACACACTCATACTCACACACACACACACGCACACACATGTATGCATACGTACATACATACAATAACGCGCTACATCATATCCACAATCAACAAATTGCTCGTATTACATACTCACTTACATGTGTTCCAAAGATATTCGTTAACATAACTGCCAACAATGATGTGAATGACGTCGGTGCCCGTTCTGATACGATACGTTCGTTCACGTTGCCTGCTGATGGAGGTGCGCGTTCGCAGCCATCAGAGCCACTGGATGGATGGATGTAATGACGGTAATGGCGGCGACAGTGGCGACGGTGGCAACGTTGGCGGCAGTGCTAACCACAACCTCTTCGCTTGCCGCCGCTGTCGAGGCGACAAAGTGGCCGCGGCCAACGCGGCTAATTGCGCTAATGTCGAGCGCGGTGGCAGCCAATCGCAACGCTCTGGCAGCGATGGGCAAATGTTAAAACTACAATAACATCAGTGGCCAATTGCTCTTGCCACAAGTGGCAGCAAAAAAAACCCAGTTGCCAACATGGTTGTTGCGCGGCGCTTAATTATGCATTTATGAACAGGAACGGCGACTGACACAATCGCCGCGGCTGGCATAAGCGCTGAGCGGCAAGGGGAAAGCGCACGTCAATACGGCAGCTAGCAAGTAGCAAACAGCCGGACACACCAGCTACCATCAAATAATTGTAAAAAGGAGGTTAGCGAAGCGAAACAACTGAAGAGAAAGGAGATGGCAAAATGACGAAGACAAAATGGGAATCTAGGAGCGATTATAAAAATTGCAAGCGTTGCGCGCGACTTTAACATGGCAAGGTAGGTGCATACATATATATGTTGGCATGTGTATGTATTAAATGTATGTATGTATGTATGGGGATGTGGTGTAATGGCATGCTGGTAGCAGCGCATCGGCATAGGCACTCGAAATTGTAATGTGTTATGTGCTTATGTTTGTGTGCGTTTTGGCTGCGCAATTGTATGTACAAGTTTGGTTAATCGCAATGCCGCCAGCCAACCACGATGCAGCAAAAGTTCTTCAGACAGGTGGTTGAAGTGCTGATGACTGACGACAAGGCGGATATCGTCGCGGCCATTTTATCGGCACTGACATTTTTTCCACAGCTGTCGGACTACGCAGCCACACACGTCCCTGCTGCAATTTGTTGCATCTTAGTATTTGTGCGTATTCACTACTTTATTATTTTAATTGTTTTTTTACTTCAATGCAATATACATTTTGCTGGTATGTAATTCGTTTTAAAAGATTATTTGGTATAAGCAAATTATTAAATATATCGTTGACTCCGTGGCAAAATCCTACTAACTACACTTTCTACTTTAAATCACTATTCGATACCAACGAAAGGTGGAAAATATCTCCAAAAAATGGTGAAAGCATAAAATATTTTAGTACAAAGAATTGCTGAAAATTATTGCAACAAAAATCGTTTCACTACAAAATCATTAATTTTTCCAACTAAATTACTTAAAACCTTAGCGAATTAAACATTTTATTGTGAATCAAAACGTAAGGTTATACCACATAGACATTTAATTGGGCAATCAGCAGGCAATCTCAGTTAAGGTGCCAATTCAGCTCACTTACAAAACTTCAAACTCTTATTTGCTCAATTAGTTCTTTATTATATGTAAATTAAGTCGAATTATCAACGTTTTGGAACCTCTTCCACAAACAAATAGAGCTGATCTTTTTGCGTGCGTTTTATTGCAACAGCCAAGTAGAAATAATTGTCGCTAATAATAATAATTATTTTGCGCATACGCTTACTTACACTCAGTGTTTGGCCGAGCTTCTCCTATCCCATATGGACCATACGGACCTACAGTTTTTTGCCGACTCCGAACGGCGGATGTATTTTATGAGAAGCTTTTTCATGGCAGAAAATAACCTCGGACGTTTTCGATTTTACTTGTCCTGGCTGAGATTCGATCCACAAATTCAGCGGCATATCGAGTTATAGCCGCACCGCAACACACTCGACCACAGCGCGCCAAGCAAGCAAAGGAAAATAAGAAAAGTGCGGAAGAATTAGTGCAAAATCGTTGCTGACAATTTCTAGCTGTTTACTGTTTCTAATTTTGCACTTTTTCACTCTTAGTGAATTTAATATTATATTATATCTTATAAGCTAGAAATTTCTACCAGTAGTGCGTTTCTGTAACCCGTTTCGATCGATGTTCTCGACTCAAATTCTCGATTTGACGTCACTCTCACTCAATGTGTTTCTGTAAAATAATTACTCGATTCAATCGATAGTCAGCTGAAATGTTCCATTCCATTTCAGTAGGAATGCTCGATTGAATGTGTTTCTGTAACCAAATTGAATGAAATACTGTCGATTGGTTTTCTCACTTCCATTTGAGGTGATGACAAAAAAAATTTTCGTTAAATTCAACTAATTCCATTTTGTAGCAAATGTAAGTATATTTTTGTTAATATATTATATATGAATAGTTAAAAAAGATTTGATGCATTTTCTTTACAGAGAAGTACGTCGGGGCGTGTTACGAATGGCCAAAAGAGGCGGTTACTGCACTTAATGCAGCAGCACCGCAGCTTTGGAAGGGGCCAATTTATGAAACCAAACGCGAGGAAGGAGCACGAAGAGGTTTGGGCTGCCGTCGCTGCTGAATTAAATGCATTGGGAGGGTCCCACAAGTCCCCTAATCAGTGGAAAAAGGTGAAACTAAAATATTCTTGTGTATATCATTACAATTTACATATGTGTGTTGGTTTTTTTTAGTGTTGGATAGACTGGAAATCGGCAGTCAAGAAGCTGCACAGCGCCTTTGTATTCGCAACATATTCCTTCTGTCATGCCGTATGGCGAGCGTTATTACCAATAAACTCATAGCTGAAACACAATCAATTTTTATTTATTAATAAGAATTAAATATTTGTGCACACATTTCTATAATGCTTACTTTTCTCAATAATAGTTTCTCAAACATGAAGTTGTCAGTCCGATTCGATAGATTTCTTGTCGATTGGCGTTCCATTTCTCTCACTGTTTCATATTTTGTCGACTTATGCTTACAGAAACACTCGTTCTCGATCAATCGACTAATTTGGATCGAATCGAAATGACGTCACTATAATCGAGTATATTGTCGAATCCTTACAGAAACGCACTACAGAAGCTTATATCGAACGTATGTAGCTCTCGCTAATTGAGCAACTGTCCCCTTTGTGTGAATACAAAAAGCATTCGCTCAATTAAAAAGGAAATTAAGCTGAAATAATTTGAATGTTTGAACAAAATTATTATTTGTAGATTTTAACGTAAGTTCGACGCTATATTTTGGTTTTATCTCATCTTCATTTAATTTTAACTCTGCACTACACTTTTAAATACCCTTTATTTCTTCATGTCTCCTGTAAAACTCTTCCTCTTTTGTACTTATGAATGAAAACGCTTCTCTCGTGTAAACTTGTGACATCTTACATATTGTAAGTATGTATGTATATGTATGTATGTGAAAGACACACACACACACACGAATAAATATATACACCTTCAGTTATTACTTTTGTCTCCTAAACCAGTTTCAATTTGCATTTCTTTGTCATTAAAATTCTTAATATTTTTTTTATGCATTCTTATGTTGCCTCTTCCGTTTCCCCCCTCTTTTTCACCCATTTTCTCGCTTTTGTACCATTATGTACCTCATCGCATTTGACGTTCACATTTTGGGCTCTTCAACTTTTCAAAGTATTTCCTACAACAGCCATCAATATAGCTTTTCATATGGTAATGAGTGCTTCCACGGCTAAACAAATTACAAATAACCCATGAAACAATCTCTCCTCCTCTTCATTCAATGCAGTCACAACTGATGAGCTTATCATTTGTTTGGTCACCTCAATTGGACGCACCCAAATTGGTAATGCGTTGGTATTTTGACAAAATCGACTGGCATCGTTGAAGAATTTATTATGTTATTTTGCTTTTATGAGTTGATTTGAGAGGCTTAAATAATTAATCACAATCTATTGTGTCTGCTTTAGTACAAAAATAATATTTTAGAAATCTAAGCTAAAGTAGCGACTCTTAACTGGCAAGTGAAAAATGGGATTTGGTTTTAAGATATTGTGAAAAATAGGATTTGGTTTTAAGATTTTGCGCGGTGGACGAGAAGTTTTATAAACAATTCGAATATAAAGCAGTAGTGGGAGTTATTAATTCTTATTGGGCAGTTAATTTAGTATTTTTATTGTAAGAAACGATATCTATTACTGTAAATATAACCATATTGGAATACGACTAATCATCTACTTATGGTATACATTTTAAGTAGTGTTCAACTAAATCCAAGCATTGACCGACGTTCAAGTTTATGGGCCGTTTTGATGTTTAACGAAAATCACAACTCAAACTTGGATTGTAGCTAACAAATACTTTTCGTTCAACTCGCTTTTAACGCCATTTCTATTTGATGTTTATGGACGTGCAACCCTCTTTTAAGTCTGAATAAAGCCAAGCTGTTGAAATTTGTAAGCTCAGTGTTGGGGAACTTTGACGAAATGCTAAAAAATCCGGTCACATTGTTGTGTGCTTTGATAGTCCACATTAGAAAAGATAAACAAACAAATGTCAAACTAAACTATAAGTTGGTTAAAATCCCCAATGTAAAGGCTTGACCGTTGTTCATAAAGGCAAACGTAGCATAATGGGCACAAAATGGAGTAGAAGCGGCAAAAATGTGCGAGAGAAACGAGAAACTGATAAACTGGTGGTGCGTTACGGGTCATAAACGCCTTTAGTCATAAACCTTTCATAGCCTTTAATACGGTGGTAAGACTCTCAGATTTCACACAATCAACCTCTTCATAAAATGGGTTTCTCTGTGGTAAGGAACTGCAAGTTTTATGAGCTGAAGTATAAAGCCTGTGAATATAGACTTACATGAACTCCTTGGAGAATGACTATAGCATCCGTTCAGAAGCTGCAACTCTAATAGTCTTCCAAGTATTTAATTTCCTAGATCTGTCTAGGCGCCACTATGCCACAGGTTAAAAATAGCAAATATTTATTGATTTATAGGAACATGAGAGATAACTAAACTCTATACACTTATTAAATATTTTTATCCTTCGACCTTAAGTCGGCGTTGAGACATGGAATTTTTCTCACATTTATATGTCCTATATGCTATAAAAACAGCATGCTGGCAACACCAAAGAGAAATAAACCATATAAGGAAACTTAATACTACAAACTATTAACTGTTTTCTCGTATTTCTATGCACAAGTATTGGAGTATTTGCGAGCGTATTGGCGAGCGTATTCGTTGATCTCGCAAGAGCGCTCTATTCTTAAATTTTGAGCAGTACGGCTTTCGAAACAGAGAAAGTCCTTATCTTCATCGCCATTGTAGGCATCTAGTTCAAAGTAACAAACCGTGACGTAACAGTATACGGAGAATGGAAGGGCAAAGAATAAACTACAGCAAACGTTTGATTACACGATCGCACTTGTTTACAAACATTGTGCCCGGCAAAAGTATGTAGTATGTGAAGCATCAACAGTGCTGAATCTCGGCGGATAAACTACATTAATCCACAACGTTTAGGTAACGTAAACTCCGTACTACCGTCTACCGTAGTACCGTCTACAGTATTGTTGATTTGAATGCCAGAGTTTCCTTCAAACGGCGACTTGATATCCGTGGCAATGAGCCCATTATATTCTTAATTTGTTTTCTGATTTCCGTTGAAAATTTGATGTATATTGAAACGATTTTCCGTCATCCCTGGTCAAATTTGGTCCATGTCACAAAACCAAATTTGACCAGGGATGACGGAAAATCGTTCCAATATACATCCCATTATATTCCATATTCACTCTAAACTGTACGGTCGCTGCATAAATTAACAAATTTTGGCAATTCATTTTTCTTTTATTCAACTTTGATTACCTTTTCATTCAAATGTACTTCAGTAGCTTTATTATTCTTAAATTATGCAAACACTGATCAGACATTAATCAGTCCAATCATTGGATTTTTCGAACGTCTCGCAGCACTTTCCGATTTTTGGTCGACTGTGCAGACATTGAATTATTTGATGGACATTAAACACGTAGTTAAAAAAGAAAAAGTTTGTTTTGCAAATTGAAAACAGAAGTCATTGAAATTCTACTGAAAAGGAGAATGCGTAGAGTCCATTCATGTCCATCCAGGTATGTATATTTCCAATTTCCTACTCTTCTTGTGAACCAACATTTATCACCTTTGGGAAATAGAAAAGCAAGCAAAGTACACGTAAAAGCCATTACAGTGTATAGCTTCATTAGAAAACCACCAGCACATTGTTAGAAAATGACACGTCAGCAGAAACATTTGTGCAAGTTCAAACGTAAAACTACGCGCCTACATACCTACAGACTCATTTAACATATCTCCACAAACAATAAAAATCATAATTCACTCGCATTTGCAAAAGCAAAAGTCAAAATGCCTAAGCGACGAATTTTGTGCGCACAAAAGGAGCAACTTTAAGGAATGAAAGGAAGAACGCGTCGACGCCTGCGCTGTGCCGAATGGCTGCTGGTAGGCTTAGACGATGTTGCTGCGGCAGCTGCTGTTTGTGGCTTAATTCATAAACTCAACAATGTTGCTGCCACAGTTGCGACAACGGCCGTTAAAAACTTTGCCAAAGTTATTAGTACGGCAGGCGGCGAGGATGTGGTTAGCCAGGCGGAGATGTTGCGTTGTCGCTTGAACTCATAACGCGTGCTTTGTTTGTTACAGACCAGCATACTAGGTATTGGCAATGGAGAATTTGTATATACATAACACAATGCATGCAAAATATTTAAACACATAATTATGTACATACATGTGTATGTACATATGTAAGCATGCATCTGTATCGAAAAGCGAATGCGCCCAGCAATCGGTGCCTTGCAATTGCGTCGCGGCACGGTTCGAGTAGGCAACGCGGCGAAGGACATTATGGAAATTATGCCCGACGGTGATGAAGCCATTACTCAGTTGAACCGCGGTGGCTACGCCCAATCGATCAATGTTAGCGATACAAGCAACTGTTGCAGCTACAAATGCTGCTGCTTCTGCTGCTGCTGCTGCTGCTGCAACAAGCATCGTCATCGTTGCTTGTGCTTAGATGGTTGTGCCGCTGCATGATGCTGCTTAGCAGAGATAGACGCGAGAAGAGAGGAAGTGAGCGCGCACGCCGCGTAAACTGGCTTAAGTGCGCGCAAAAAAGGAGAAACACACATTCTGAAAGTATGAGTAAATTGAAAATAAGTTACTTGTCGCTGAGATTCGTCTGCCGCCGTGCCGCCTCGCGCCGCTACGCTTTAAATGCGATCTACAACAGTTCCTGATTGACGCACATGCGTTTGGGCTTAAGCGTCTGACGGCAGCGATACTCGTATGTGGGAGACCACCGCGGCTATGCTATGATATTTATTTTGACAATACAGCAATAATTATGAATCGCCGCGGCAAGTTCGCAATTTGCTTCGATTCTATGTAGTCACAGTCGACTCTGCCCGCGTGGCTATTGCACCCAGGCGCGAAGCTTCTACTCATAATTGTTTGGCTGCGCAAGCGCGCATGTGTGCGTGTGTGTTTGAAGTATGAGCGTGCTGAAAATACGATATAGATGATTGTGATCTTCAAAACAAAACTATTTTGCATAGCTTCGGGGGATTTCTCAGCAGCGGCAGTAGTGATCGTCGTCGAAACGGCAGCTGCTGCTGGTGCCAATATCGGCTGCCACAGCAGTAACGACAAATCATGGTGGCGCAATGGAGCAAAGTACATATACATACATATATATGTTTGTATGGACATGTGATCTCATACAAACATACATACACACATGCACACATGCGTATTCGCATCAATCGCAAACCCTACAGACGGCCGACCGCTCAGTCGCACCGCGGCGTTGAAGAGCAATTTATGAATGACATTTACGGCGAAGATTTTATTTCACCAGCATCAAATACAACAACAAGCTGCGAGCCAAGACGGCAAACAAGCAAGCAACCAACAACCAACAGCCTTCGGATGAACATATGCGCAAAAGCGCTCCCGATAAGCCCGATAGGGTGGCGGTTTATTCACAAAAACAGGATTGACGACAACACTAAAACTAAATTCAATTGCACACTGCGCTCCGCACGTTGTGCCGCACAACGCGGCCAAAGCAACGCGGCAGCCGCTTTGGATGGCAGATGAAAGCTTGACGCACTGGCCAGACAATAACTACAGCGAGCGCCACGCCTAGTTTTTACACTATCAGTCATAAAAAGGCGAAATTTATGCAAATAGCAGACGGTGCCAACCGTGCGAACATTGTAACGTTGTATTGGAGATGCCGCGCCGCAATGGATTAGCCAGCAACGCATTGCGAAAGTGCAAAGAACGGAACGGCTGTCGCATCGTGCGGTACGCAATAATTGTGTGCGTGCTTTTGTTTACAAGTTGATTTTTGCGCGTTGCTTGTGGTTTGTGGTTGTTGCGGTGCGTGCATTGCACTGTGCTGCGTTGTGATTTGCCGTTTCTGGCCATCCTCCTGCGTAGAGATGACAATGCGCGCCAGATCAACATACGAGTGCATATGAATAGGCGTTTACCTTTACATGCATGCATATGCATGTGTGCGTGTGTTGGTGTATGTCGATGTCGTTGTATGCAGTCATATAATCCAAATCCATGCAAGCAATATTGCTTATTTTTCCTTTTGCTTTTAATGTGTTTCGCGTTCTGCCGCACTGGACAGCGTCAAGTGCTATATTTCGAGGCTCTATGTTGCTCTCCCCAAACTCCGGCGAAGTGGACTTTGATATCACAACGGTAATGTTTAGCTAATAACACCAACAGAATGCGGAAACATACTTAGATATCGCTATTTGCTTCTCATTGGTTTTAATTCGCCAAGCTGCTTTTTAAATCGTGTGTGGCTTTCCAAATGAAAACACATCGGAAACAGTTTCATAATTATTTAAAGTTTACTGCTTTCAAAACATGTTTTTTCTTTTTTTCTTTAATTAACTTAAGAAGGCGTCGTTGATGCACAACGTCTTTGTCTTTAACAAGTTTTTACATTTATTTCTACGCCTCCGTTTTAGAATATCACAAGTTTTTTTTTATATTATAAATATTTAAGTATTTATCTGTAGTTTTCTGCGTGTTAAAAGCGTTGATGGAAGAATAGAAATTTAAAATTGTATATATTTTATGTAAGAAATACATAGGACACCTACTTATTGACAAGTTTTGACTATTTATTTTTCATTTCTTAAATTTCTAATTTAAAAAAAAAAAATACAGTCACTAACAAAAACTGGAAAATTTCAAAGACATTTGATAAATATTTAAAAAAAAAAATTTTAACTTGCACTTTTATAACCCTTTTAATTTTAGTACAAGTATAACAATTTATAAAAACGCTTAGTAATTAAATAAACAGCATTATTTTCTCCTTTAAAAATAATTCATTACTGTTAGGATATTAATTAATGAATTAGTTTTTGAATAAAATAAATGAACAATGAATAATATATCGCAAAGCAGTAAACAAAAGTGGAAAATCATTAGGAAATTAATATAATTTTCAGAAAGTATTTACAAATCGCACAGAGAGCTGACTGGCATTGTAACCCCTATTGGGCCAGAAATTGAAGCGATTGGCAAAAAAATTATTTTAAAAACAAAGAATTTGCTTGCCACATTTTTTTCACTTTTTCTTTTAAAAAAATAAAAGTGAATTTGCTATAAAGCTTCAAAAATGTTTTGATATTATAAACCGACAGTTTTGTACAAAAATATTAGTTTATATCAATCATTAGCGTAGTGATCACAGTGACAAACGATTTTTGTATGCAATAAGCGGCACTTAAAGTGAAACTGCCGCTCGACTAGCATGATTCAATTATAAAGGTTTGCTCACTAATGACAGTAGCGTTTTGACACTCCCAAGTAAAAGGTTGCATTTAAGGAGGAAGGAGAAAATTTAAAAAAAAACAGAAGTTTCGCTAGTGCGAAGCTTTCTTGTTATCTTACAAAAAATTCTTATGCTTCGAGAAGTGCCACTCGACAATTATCTCTTTAAAAGTACTTACTCAGTTTGGGTTCAAGCACCGAAGAATTTAGAATGATTGTTATATATTTCATTCCAATCGCAAATAACTTCAATGGCAACAGGCGCAGCATATTGGGATAATATCAATATCGGCATTATCGTCACATCTGAACCTTGTGACTTTGGAAGGCGGGTACAATTCGACACCGCAGGACTTAGAACATTTTGTCTCTTCACTTCGTCTTGCGAAACGTGAAACATATTGATATTTTCTTGAGACCATGTTTTATGGCACAATTTGCAACTTGCTTTTGGCATTTTTGATTTACTAAATTGGTAAAAAAAAACTAAATTAGGTGTTCTTCCTACCAACCGGAGCCTTTTTTTGGCATGTAAAACTGATCATGTTTTCTATTTATTTTATTGTTTAACTACTAGTAATAATTAAATATATTATTTAATATACTAAAACTAATGTTATCATAATGTAAAAGCGCATATCGATGAGGCTTTAAGCTGCAAAAGACTGAACGGGTGGGTTTGCACTTGACAGCATCCACTTTTTTATGTTTGAATTCAATTTGTGCGTGTGTGTGTGCTGTTACAAACTTCCAAACGGATGTCGCTGCTCTGGGGCAGGAAGAACGTTCAAATATAGTGTGCTGCACTTGAACAGCCAAAATTAACACCGTACAAGAACGCTAAGATTAATTACTTTGTAATTGAGATGTATTATATGTTCGAAATTCATTATATTATGGAATAAAATCAATTTCAAAGAGCAATGATGACATCGAAATTTTTGTTCTACAAATTTTGTTTTTCCTCCAATTTTTACGTAACTTTGAAGAGTTAACAGCACAGTGCCTTGCTTTGGGAGCCGTTTGACAAAGAGTAAGCAAACCTTTTATAATTGAATTATGCTCGACTAGCAGTGATTAGTCCAAAGTTTTCATAGATTTTAAAATTCAACCATTTATTTTGGTTTTTCGTGAATACATATGTATACTAATAATTCACGTTAGTTTTTTTATATTGGGTAAATTATTTCCATAGAAACAAATTTTTTGTTCAAAAAGTCGAGATGGGTTAATGTAATATAGTCAAAGTTGTCCAATATCACATTGGTATATCACATTAAACATACAGAAAATAATATTCAACAAATAAACTATTCTGTTAATAAAATTAATTGACAACATAAATTATACCCATAAGTCAGCGGAAGAACTGCGAAACTCGTAAGCAGAACGTAGAAAATATGAAAAAGCCATTATTGCTGTTAGAGGTAAGAAGATGGGAATACTATAGGCATCAAACATGTATGGTATTTTATTTACAACATTGCCAAGAGCTTCACGTAGTGATACACCTATCGATGATATATTAGATCAATTTTTACCAGCTTTTGATGAAGCAGGCTCCTGAAACAAATTCCAATTTTTTCTAATTTTTACAAATCCGCCAAGGGAGAAATATTGTATTGTATTGACCTCTCAAAACCTCCATCAATGATGAATATAAAGGTTCATAGGAGAACATGGATGGAAAGTGGCACGACTCGATGTAATGGAACTTTGTTAAACCGTATCACCATACAAAGCATCTTTGGAGGAAAACATTAAAAATAGAGAAAAGCGTGAAAAGGACAAAGGAAGGTACCACGAGTACCACAAACTAGGGAAGGGAAAGTTCATCAAGCAAGTCGGAAAAAGTTTGTTTCTGCCAAATTCAGATAAGGATTGTTGGGCCGAAACACCACCCAGCAAAAATACTGTGAACTCGTTTAGTTTTTTTTTTAATGTTTGTACTCTTTTTTATTTATTTCGCTTGTGTAATTTTTTGTGTATTCTATTAAAATAATGAACTTTTTTTTTGTGTTTAGCAAATTAAATTACTAGCAATTTTCATAAAATTTCGTAATAATTTAAATATTTATAAGAGATTATTCTTAAAGGCGAAGTTATGGGCACTGTAGAAAGGTATATCACATTACCCTTCAATTTTGACAAAACGACTTTTTTGACTATTTCTGGCTTTAATGGAATACCTGCTGAAATACTTAATATAATGGAATCTTGTTTAAGAACATGCTGCATAATGTATTAATTAATTAAATTGCATAGTCTTTTTTATGTTTATCTTAAAAATTTTACAGAAATAGTCGAAAGAGTTATACCTACATATATCACAATACCCCAACTTACCCAAACAGTGTTTGATTAAAATAGCGGCGACATGAAGTTTTATTTTAATCCAATCAAATTTCTGATGGACAAAAAACTTACCAGAAAAGCGCTAATGCCGGCAATCAGTCTCTATTTTACCCTTGTCTTATTATTCAAAGTTCGATTCCACCAAGAAGCCTAACTCTTATTTCACTATTTTAAAACCATCTTATTTTTTTGTGATACGACCTATAACCGTAATTGAAATAAAGGGCAAAACGTCAATACACCGCGGTAAAGTATTTGTCTTAATAGAAAATAGTTAATCCTATTCAAGCCTATTTTATTGAATTTGGAGCAAAGAAACAATTTCATTGGCGCTGCCAATCAGCGCACACATAATCGTACTGTACTTCAGCAGACACAAACAAGGTGTGACAAAAGGAAGCTTTTATGTATTTTTAGTTCAAGACCGCATATGCTTACGCCGCACCTGCATATATGTATGTATGTATGTAGGTATGCATGTTTGTATGTATTTATTATTTGTCAACGCGTCTCTGCACTACCAAAGCCCAATGAAAAATTCAAAGTAAACAATAAAAATTTAAATTAAAAATATTATGTAAACACTCCAGCGAGTGGATAAGTTCAAAGTCGTAAGTAAAAATGAAAAGGTAATGAAAAATCAATTATTTATATACAGTGTAATCCATTTATAATGGACTCGCTTAAGATGGAAACTCTGTTATTATGTACCTCTTTGTCAAGTCCCAGTTCAAACATATGTAAAAAACTCGGTTAAAATAGACTCGGTTATAATGGACTCCGGTTATAATAGACAATAAAATCGGATTTTGTCCATTATAACCGAAGCTTTCAAAATCAAATTTCAAAACAAAGTTGGCAATAAGTCAAACAAGGCAAACAACTTCTGCGGTGGGCTGAAAGTGACGTTCGTTGGCTTTTCATTGAGAGTTGTTAATTTTAAGAAATTAATAACGTAATGGTTTTAAGCAAGTTTGATGAATATTCAAGGATTGACGAGAATATTATAGCCACAGAAGAACACTCAGACAATGACTTAATTCAAGACTTTCTGCACGAGCTGCTTGAAGAAGACTCCGGTGATGAAGATTTAGCACAGCCCGAAACTATAATAAAAATAGAAGACGCTATGAATTATTCTAGGAAACTGAAGCTATATTTTCAACAAAAAGAGAATAGTTCAGATGCAATCAATTTGCTCAATAAAGTCGAAATCAAACTACAAAAGGATTTTGCCAATAAGGCATTCACCCAAAAGAAAATCACTGACTTTTTTCAAAAGACTTAATTAAACTCATTATTTTCTTAATTTTGTATTTTTATGCATAAACTTTATTGCTTTAATAAAAAAACACATTGAATTTACTTTTTGAGTTAAAAATTTTATATTCTGATTAGATGGACACTCGGTTATAATGGACAATTTGACATGGTCCCGTGGAGTCCATTATAACCGGATTGCACTGTATGTACTACGCTTACTTTTTAATCCAATATAAAGCGGATTATGTGTTTTATTTCACACATACATATACATAATTATATATAATAAAAACATATGTGCCGTGCTTTAACTTACCTACATACAAATTCTCGTATATAGTGGAAAATAGCAATTCGAAAATATCTCTTCGGTGAACGAATTTTCATAATTCGAAGTACTTTTTTCGGTATGCAACAATTTGTGAAGATATTTAATTGGTACAATTGGTTTCAATTATTTAACCTTTTTTTCGATAAATATACAGTGTGACTAGTATATTTTCATACAAAAGCAAAGTAGGCTTTAGTTATCAAAATTGTATTTGAAAAAGTTAAAGCAGCTAACAATTATAATAATGAAGCTTGAGGATTGGATATATTGTTTGGCCTTTGTTTGACACACAGCGCGCTTAACAGGCCTATCATGCGGGAGATTGCCATCACGGATTCCGAGTGAAACGCAATTTTGACATTTACTCGTGAGAATAATCTACGAACGCTTTCCCTTATCGGGAGAAGTGAAAATAACACTGGCCTACAAAAAAAAAATTTTGTTGGTGAGCTTTTCCAAAAAAAAACCCCGTGTAGCTGAAAAGCCTTGGGTCTCCAGTTAAGAATACGACTTTCGTAGTCATCTTAGTGAATCGATACATACATATATGCACAAGGAAGGGCTGTTTATTTGAATTCAATGTTTCATATTTAACACAAGTAGAAAGTGCCAATGTACATTTTGCTATAATATAACATAAAACTTTAACAACAACCACCTGGAAAAAAAGTAAATAGATAAAAATGCTTGCTAATTTGTTGAATTATTATTAAATTTTTTTAGAGGTTTTGTTGTAAACAAAATTGAACAAAGAGCAACGAGAAAAGAAAGCAACCACATACACACATCCAATAATTTAGAGGAAACGATAAAAAGGATTTGCGGGTTGGAAACGTCTAGTTCGGGCTTCGCGCTTGCATTTTAAATAAAACAGCTTCCACAATAGAACTAATTTAATTATTTTTTGTATTTAAATAACTATTGTAAACTTTGCCTGTAAAACAGCTTCCACAATGGAACTAATTTAATTATTTTTTGTATTTAAATAACTATTGTAAACTTTGCCTGTAAAAATATATGAATTTTCTTTCAACTGCTGTCAAAAAAGTAAACAAAAAACCGCTGAATTTCGTGTAAAGAGTTGGTAACACTCATTTGAACTTAGCGTAACAGTTGGCAACGCAAATTATAAAAAGAAACATCGGAATTGCTGATAGCATTGTTCCAGAATTCGTGACGGAAGATTTTGTCTCGACAAGAGTTCATTCGGAATCAATGATTGGGCTGTAAGTCTTTTTCAAAACTGTTGCATGCGGCACGTACAACGTCCATCGGTATATTGGCCCATACTTCGAGAATGGCTGCTTTAAAACCAATCAAATCGTTGTATTTGAAATCCCTAAGTTTTTTGCATCATATAACCTTAAACGGATTGCAGTCAGGTGAGCTCGGTAGTTATTCATTCTAAAATCAACTAAATTTTCTTCACACAATTCTTGTACAATTTTTGCAGTGTGTGGTTGTGCTTGCTGGAAACAGTTATATTCGTTTTGAAAATTTTTCTCAGCATTTCTTAGAACAATAATCTTGGTTTCTTGGAACATGTTTCTTGTCATTAATAAAACCATGGTAAAATATCGCACAAAGAGTTTTACAAAAAAAAAAAATATCATTACCAGCGTCCAGAATAACATCTATTCGCTTCTTTATTGTATTCGTAGTACTTAAGTCCGTGAATTATCTTCTTTTGATGCAAATATACTGGTCACACTGTATATAAACTTATTCACCAATCTTATATTTTATAAAACAAAATATCCAATTAAAATATGTTGTAAATACAGGCATATACCTATATAGTGTGGGACCACTTAATAGTATGGTGATATATTACAAAGTTTTCGTATATTTTTCTTTTGTTTTTGTCATGTTTATTTGGCCTGTTCTTAAATTCGAAAGTCTGAATTATTTAAATATACATTTTTATTCAATCTTAATGAATAATGTACTGTTGAGTTTGGAGAACTCGTTGCAGTGTTTTGTTCATATATTCATTTGCATGTACACACATTTATATTTCTTTTTAAAGACCGCCAAAAAGAAATTCTCAAAAATCAGCGGTTTACAAGAAAAAAATCAAAAACCACAGATTTTCTACCATTTAGGTATGCACAATACAGTTTAGATATTAAATATGACATTATCGTTATTTAGTAAAAAAAAAATATTGGCATTCAAGGCAGCATTAAAGAAAATGCAACCCTGGGGTATATTTTGTGATTTGTTATGGTCCATCACCCTTCAAAATAGATATATCAAATTTGACGTGTTTGATAATTCTAAAAGTAAACAAAATGTACGCGTTTCTACATTTTGCATGAAAAACTCATTTGTTTTCAACGCAAACAGTGCAAGACGCGTCATACTACAACGAATCCTCAAGAATCATTGCTCCTGGTCACAAAATTATTGAAAGCCTCACTGGTATGCCTTCAAAAATGCAAAAACTGGTCGGAACGCACACAACTGTTTGTAGCAAGCGGCATGCCGAAGCTACATATGTTCTGAATATTAAAAACAAGATCCGAACATTGCCCGTATTTTATAAAGCAATGTTCCTTTTCTGGGTATGTGTATACAAATGTACATACGTATGTATGTTTCTAAAACACGTTAACGCAAAAAATTTTAAATTATAATTATACAAAATGTAAACAAAGATTGTTTTGTAAACAAAGCTTTTTTTTTGTTTCTAAAAGAAAAAAATGTTTTGTATACAAAGTTTGACTTGTTATTTACCATGATTCAATAATAAAAGGTTAGATCAATATTGACAAGGGCGTTTTGACACTCCCTTACAAAAGGTTGCATATACGAATTACGGAAAAAGAGTAAATAATGCGTTCCCTTTTTGTGAAACTAGGAGTAGCATAGTATGGAAAGTTTGCAAATAGTGGTAGAATACAATATGTTCATTTTAACATATTTTCAAGAATATAAATGGAACATATTAATTTAACTCAATTAATTAATTTAACTGCTATTTAATAAGAATATTAAAACTGTAAGCTAAAATTATGTTAAGCTCTAAAAATTTTTTTTTATCTCAAAGTGGTTCTGAGTCCGAGTTTTAAAATAAATTTTCAAAAACCAGCTCCAGGCTTTTGATTAAAGTGCAAAACTTGCTGGATGGCTAGGTCAAGGTGCTCAATTCAATTTTCTTTCTGGGGTTAATGGAGTTGTATGAAAACCACAATAATTCGAAATTTTAGAAAGTTAACCTTTATATATTAAAAGAAAAATAAATCAAACTTCATAATTCAAGAATTAAGTTCTTATAAATTCTTGTTTTTGGCATTTGGATGATTATTATGTCACATTATTTTTAATTTATTTAAACCCATTCCTTCTAGAAATAGCAAAGCTTTCCACTCAGTCACATCGAATTTATATGCGCGTGAAAAGCGTTCAAAGAAAAAGCGCGTCATTTATACACATTTACATGAAATATTTACGAGATGGGGTCAATCTTGTTATCAAAAAAAATGCTGTCATAAAAATCCGGATTTAAAATTACTGTTTACGTGCACATAAGAAACAAAAAGTGTTGCCTCTTAGTTTTTGGTATTAAAAAATTTTGAGGTTACTACTATTATTATTTTTAAGAAGCAACACGTTTTCGATGTTAAGGGAGTCGTTTGACAAAAAGTGAGTGAGCTAGCTGTTTATCGAGCTAACCTTTTATAATTGAATCATGGTTATTTACCACATATAAGAAAAAACTCCAATCAGCTGCTAACATTATACTACTGTTTATTGTACCATGATTGGCATTGGATTTTTTTAAATCGTTGTCAGGAGTTGAACTATTTGGTTTCGATAACTGAATTATCGCATTTCTTTCTCTATGTTCTGTTTTTTTTGCTCCGTTCTGGCAACTCAGTTTCCGATTCCGCTTTTTCTTCCTTATGTTTTTTTTTTTAAATGCAGTGATATATGAAATTTGTTATTTCGTGAAATTTTCAAATCTTAGGGCCATTTGCACCATCTCCGGTTAAGCGCTTAATCAGAACTAAAAGTGCCGATTAAGACCATCCGTCAGATAAGTAAGCGCTATATTGTAGCTAACCGAAGGTATATGTATTTATCCCGAGGTGTTGCAAACTGCACTTAGACTTTAAGTATTAGAATTTTTTTTGAGACAAATATGAAAGTAATTTAAAATAGAGTCTACTCGCTATTCCCTTTTTTTTTGCTTATATAACCAGTGACCGAATATAACAGTTATTTATAAAAATTTTCATTCAAAATTTCACTATGAAGGAAATGTTCTACAGCGAAGTAAAATATACCAAACGCTCTATTTTATTTCACCGAGAATGAAATTTTACAATCAATTTTTTTTTGTATCTTTTATGCATAATTTAAAAAAATAACAGTTATTTTTATTTTTATTTTATAAATCCAAAATAACAATTATTTTTGATTTTTATTAAAATAATGTACCAATAAAAGTTATTTTTAATTTTTATTTAATGTGTCTTATGATAAGAGTTGTCTTCAATAACTTATTTATAGAATTCATCAATATAAATCAGTCACTGATTTTTATTTTTTAAGTCATACTTATAAAAGTCTTTTGTATAGTCATAGGAAGACGACTTATTACAAACAGCAATGGCCGAAATATTGAACTAAAATCCCAAGTCCATTGGTATAGAAAACCATATAATGAATTATTGGGAAGAAGTAAAATATACGCTTTACCGATTGGCTACATACAACACCACCACGTGGTTAAATACAGTACTACTTCGTCGGTTACATGCAAACATACAAACATACAAACTTAGAGGTGAAGCAAATATAAGCGTATTAAAAAAGAAAATTTGTTAGATTTTGTCGGTTACATAGTACGTAGCTAAACGAGAAGTTGCGTTAATCGAAGAATATAAGAATTACCTCACCAAATATGAAAAGCAACTACAGTATTTGTTACAAGTAGTTTGAGAACATCGGCAACATTATCCAGACTGTTTAAAAAATAATAATAATATTGGTTAAGATTAAATTAAAACAAAGTATTTTTTAAAAAAATTATAGAAAAAGTAAATAATTTTGTTAAAAATAATCTCAAAGAGTTTCACTGGTCTAATTATTGCAAAAACTTATTAACAATAATTGTCTAAGAAAGTAAAATTAAGATAAACTTGAATTTTTTGGCGATTTGTTCCAATAAAACCATCAAACTTGCTGTAATGCATCAAAAACCTTAAAATTTGCAAAAAAAATTGAGCTTTGGCCTCCAATAACTCTTAACCTATTAGGTTTCTCGAAAAATCACCTTTTTTGTAGAGCTTTCAATTCTCCACAAAAACACATACGACAGGCTAGCAATAAAATGCATAAGCTGCAGAAAATAATTGTTTCATGCCATTCTTATGGGAAGTAAAAAAACGCGATGTGGGCAGTCTTAATATTTATATTAAGGGCTCAAATTTTAACTGGTATCTTTTTACGTCGAATTGAAACTTTTAAGCTTGTATGCAAGAAAAAAAATTGTTTTTTTTTAATCACCCTAATGTACATACCAACAAACATATGTTCATGAGAGTATGTAAAACGTAATAAATGTCTGGCAACTATTCCATTTAAATCAAAGCATATCAAAAATCTTATTAAAGTTAATAAAAGCAAAAATAAAGATAATATAAATTCACAATGAAAAATAGAACAACGTAGAGCTTTTACTTAACTACACTTGCGAAATTTATACAAAGTTAAAATCAACGTGCAAGAAAAGAGCTATACATTTGCGTGACTGTACAAGCAAATACGAGGGCGGTTCAATAAGTCCGTTTGAATTTCTTGCCTATTTACGAGTATCAACAGGCATATGTCAGTTGACTCCTGTCAAAATTTGAACAAGCTGCGGCATTTAGTTTGCGTTTGACAGCCATTCATAGCAGACTCCCGCGTGATTTGAGGAGAAAATGGAAAAAAATGAATTTCGTGTGCTCATTAAGCATTATTTTTTGCGGAAAAAGACCATCACTCAAACCAAAGCTAAGCTTGATAAATACTATGGGGACTCTTCACCATCAATTTCAATGGCAAAAAAGTGGTTTAATGAATTTCGTTGTGGCCGTACAACCACGGAAGATGCCGAACGTTCTGGACGCCCAATTGTGGTCTCAACAACCGAAACAGTTGGAAAAATTCACGTTATGGTGTTGTCCGATCGGAGATTGAAAGTGCGAGAGATTGTGGAAGCCTTAGGCATCTCACATGGCTCCGTGGTTTCAATTTTAAATGATCACTTGGGTATGAGAAATCTTTCCGCAAGATGGATGCCGCGTTTGCTGACAATTGAAGTGTTAAAAAAAACGGAGAAACGTTGGACAAAGTGTATAGAACTCAATGAAGACTATGTTGAAAAATAAAATATTTGTTTATCCAAAAACTTGCTTATAGACCCGTAGCGAACAAAAGCACATCAAAAGCAGAAACTGTACTTTTATAATCATTTAATGCTTCGTGTGGATTTGTTTGCAGTGCAAATAGCAAACGCAATGAGTCATAAAAATGTGTGATATTTGCTGTAAACGCGCGTGACGTTATCTGAAAATGCCGTTAAATTTTAATTTTGAACACACTTTAAAAACTGCGTACAACTGGGTAATGTGTGTTTTGAAATGTTGAAAAAATCAATTACAATTGTACTAAAAATAATATCACCTGAAAAATGTATATATGTATATACATATAAACAGAGACGTATACATACATACATAGTTGTGTACACTCTGTTCACAAATTGTAGCACAAAAACATTGTCACTTTTGGAAAATTTATTTAACCTTCAATTATATAAAATTATGATATTATTCATTAGGTTTCTAACAAACAAATTTTATAAACTATGTAGACAAAATTTCATAAAAATTGCGAGTTTTTTAAATAAAATCTTTAGAATTTATTCGGGTA
The DNA here is from genome assembly GCA_963971545.1 of Philophylla caesio. NCBI lineage: Eukaryota > Metazoa > Arthropoda > Insecta > Diptera > Tephritidae > Philophylla > Philophylla caesio. The sequence goes on along the minus strand of OZ020606.1, from coordinate 91,606,606 downwards.
AGCAAATATGTAGCTCATTCAACTTAAGTATAATAAAATGCAAGTCTCCAGTGAATACGAATAACCACTGATTTTTGACATTTTTTTTAGTGTCGCTTTTCTGCAATTCCTTTTCTTATAAAAAATAATCGCCGTTTTGCGTTTAATGGCGAAAATAGCAAGAAAAACAATTTCTAAAAATCAGTGGTAATTTTTAGACACTTGTAACTTACACTTTATTAGACTTAAATTTAATGAGCCAAAAAACTGCATACTAAAAATAGTTTTAAAAACTCTTTTTAAAAAGTTTGAAATTTTGTAAAAATCAATGTGCATTTTGTAAATAGTTAAAAAATGGATGTTTATAGTTTTTCTTAGAGAATGAATCATATTTAACTCGAAAAATAGTTTTAATTGATTAGTAGAAAAATTAAGTGCTATAATTTGTGAACAGAGTATAGTATGTGGGTAAGCATATGTATAAATAAAATAGCTAAATCTTAAACTCCCCTACACCTTTGTGAGATTTTCTTTTCGAGTGTGAAAGAAAATATTAATGCAAGGCAAAGTCATTTATCATTATTTTATCGCGGGGAGCTCATTTGAGTGAACTTGCTTACTGCTTGAGTCATTTTTTATCTACATATATTTAATTATGCAGTGGCTGTTTCTATTTATTAATTATTTATTTTCATTTTAATTATTGTAAATGAAAGCGTATTTAATAAAATTTATTTTGTTGCTAAACTTAGGTTCCTTTCGGTTTATTTTTTTTTTAATAAATTTCTCTTAAAAATTTTCTTCTTTCAAAAATATAATTCAAAAATTAATTATAAATATGAAAAATGTTATTGACAAATAATAAACTTTTGAATATTTTTGAATGTTTGATAATTTATCAAGAACACAGAAACGTGGAGTAAGTACATTTTCCAAGTGAATTATTTTGCTATAGTTAATTCTGGCAATCAACTTTGCTCCAATAATTCGAATTCATACATAAATATCCACGGCAGATGCGAGAAATTTTTGACAGCAAATGTACAAGCCATTTTAAAAATTATAACCGCACAACACATTGACAATTTTAGGACATTTATTTGTCATGATTAAATTTTCATTATTTATTTATTGAAATTACACTTCTATAGAAATTTAAAAAAAGTTAACATACTTTCAAAGATTTTCTATGAGTTAGAAAATTTTTTTTTTTTTTTTTTGAGTATGCAGTTTTGTAACCCATTCAATATTAGTACAAAAATGTGCGAGTTTCAAGTCGTTAAAATTATAATTGATTTTTTACAATTCTTTTACTGACGCTGTAGCGAAACCGTCTCCTTATAAAAAATATTAAGCGTGCAGAAATTGCCGTAGAGCGTCTATGAAAAATCTCTAAAAATGCTGAAAAAAAGTTGGAAATTTTCATGAAAATTTATTGCTTATTTACAATTTTTGTTAGATAATGAACGGTTTTACAAAAAAAAATAATCAAAATTGAATAATGTAATAACTCATAGTCGAAATTTGCAAATATAATTTATAAAATCCACATTTAGGCGATTCACAAGGTGTCGTTAAGTGTCATATTGTCATAAAGTCATAAAATTTCCATCCTTTTTCTGTGCAGTGCAACAAAAACAAATAAAATAAATTTTGAACTACCGAAAAATTGTATTACCTTACAACTTTACGACACCTTATGAATCACCTAATTATATACATATGTACATACATACATAGGAGCCGATAGTCATAGCAGCGGCAGCTCAAATTTTTCAGTTTTTGCCTAGAAAAATATTTTAAGTCTTAATTATATTAACAATTATAATATTTATATTAAAATATTTCCGCTTTTCATCAATATACGATTTGCACTACTATTTTCTGTAAGATTTGAATAAAAAAAGCTCCTACGCTTTTGCAAATTTGCGTAAAAAGTAACTTTGAAGATATGGCCTTTTTTTAAGGAAATATTACCGTCAAATAGTTGCCAATTCTTTCGGATTATTGCGTAAACGATTTCTTTTTTATCTTTTTTTCATTTTCTTAACTAATTGGGCTCCCAACGCGCAAGGGAATTCACCTTCAGGGAGTTCACTTGCACGCTGACCATTAGCAAATTGATATAAATCGTGTGGGTGGCTGTTATCAACAACAGTTTAGCTCTGAATGCCATTGCACTTGGTTGTGCATTCTTACATTTTGTATTGCCGCATTTGAGTACAAACAGCACAACAACAACAATTCAGTGAGAGTGCAATACAAAACACGAAACACTCAATTGGTTTTAGTGTGGAACTTAATTACAATTGCATGCGAATCAACATTAATTGCTAAATAAAAACAAAAATACAACAAACAAAATGGGTAGAAATGAATTCGAAAATAATTTTTACAATCCACACAATATCGACGAAAAGTCCAATGCAAACAATGCAATAGTTAATTCAGCAAATCATCCAGACCAAACTGCAGTGGAGGAGGTGGAAGTAGTAAATGGCGGTCAAGCGATTATAGACGATTCAGATGCGGAACTTATTACGAGACGGCAGTTAAATCCATTGAGACGATATTTTATATTGGAACCGCCGGTTTTTCTAGTTAATTTCGGCTCATCGCTAACGTGTAAGTAGATTGCATTATTTTAAATGTTAAAAAAAATGTCTCAACTTTTAACCAAAACACACTACAATAATATCTAATGTATGTATGTATGTGCAAACAATATTCTATTTTGATAACTGCAGCGGCGGTTTTCACCAATCAATTGCTTTATCAGACTTGCAAGGTGGTATTCGGACACACAGAAACAGAATGTCAGCCAATGTTGGGCATAACAAATGCAACTACGAATTCAGTAAGTAAATAAAAATAGAGTAAAATTAAATTCATTTAAAATTATTTTCATAAGTATGTATGTATGTATCAAAATGCGTTGAGCAGCAGCGAAGTCAAGATGAGTAAGCAAGTACTCAACGTTTAAAAGTATACGAATTTTAAAAGTATCAACTTGAGTGCACAGAACTTCTCTGTACTTGACTCATTTTGGTAATTAGCACTTGTACTCAGTACTCGAAAGAGTTCTAAAGTAATGTTAAAGTTTTTTGTTTTTGAGACATACTCGTACTCTTAGTCTTCTAAGTACATTCAAACTACGGTGCCCGCTTTTACGCAGTTTTTTTTTTTTACTTTCACCCTACTCGCCGTTCGCTGTATTGCGTCTCAGCTATTTACTTAATATTTTCTCGATTTTCGTATGATGATTTAAATTTTTTTGTTACCAACTATTTTTATATAACTTAAATTTAATTTCTGTACTGAAAATAATGCTTAAAACTATTCCATTTGTCATTGCTGCCGGTTGTACCAGCAATTTAAATAGAACTTAAATTTTTTTTCTGGCAGTTTTCGTATAATTTTCAAAAAATACATTACATTTAGATTGCTTTCGCAAAACTGGCTATAAATTATCAACTTTTTTAGTTTCCCAATAATTTGAATAAACCTGAAACACTTTCAAACCGTTTCATTTGCCTTTATTATATTCACTTGAATGTATGTATGAACGTATGTACGAGTATGTATATATGTTTCATACATTTCACTTGTAAATCGGCTTTGATAGATCGATATCGTATTGAGCAATAAACATATGTTCCCAGCTTACTATTACCGTTATCTAAAGTCATGTAAGCACTTACTAACCACATACATACATACATATGTACATATGTATGTGTGTGTGTGTATATATGATGACATGCTCTACACACATTCTTATACAATTTGCTCAACAAGTACTTTTCAAATTAAAAGGCGTCTAACGATAACGCCCACATCGGCAGTACTTTTTTTAACAATATTGCAATATCGCATTTGATGCATTTATGTAGTGAAATAATAATTTTAAAGCCATTAGAATTTGTTACACATATCGGACACATTCGAGCAATTTATTTTTCTTCTAATAATTTAAAATTAGCTTTAAATTGAAATACCGTTCATCCATTAAGAAAACACATAAAAATCTAATATTTAATTTTTTAATATTTTTCAGAATTTCGAACTTTTGTTAAAAAAAAATATATAATATTTCTGACTATGTAATTCTGTACCACATTAAATTTTTGTACAACAATTTGCAACTTTCAAGTACCTAAAACTTACTACTGATTTTTGAAAATTCTTTTTTACTAACGTTCTTTCGCAATTTCTTCAAGATAAAAAAATAAACGCAGGCATGCTTGGAAATTGACATTAAAAAACTTTAATTTTAGGCACTTAAAACTTGTTTTTTATTGTACTAAAATAAAACTAGCTAAAAAACGGAAATTTTGTTAAATCAATGTACATTTTTAACATGTCTAAATATATACATAGGTTTATATGATTTTTGTTAGAGAATGGACGATATTTTATTGGAAAAATAGTTGTAAATTATTAGAAGAAAAATAAATAGTCCATAGGGAAGAAAATCATTGTATATCCATTCAATCACATGATCTTTACAGCAAATCGAGAAGAGTGTACAACCCTACGTCTCGCACATATTATTAGCCAACTCGTTGGTCTCCAGCATTATCCCCGCAATATTGGCTCTCTTTATTGGCGCGTGGAGCGATCGTTTCGGTCGTCGGCCGGTGCTTTTAATCTCACTAATGGGTATGTAAATATTTTTACTACATAAGTGTTCATTTATTTATAAATTAAACTTTTCCTTAGGTATTTTTTTGGGTTACATTGTCAGCTTTATTCTTGTTATGGTGTCCGCAAATTCTCCCACTAATCCCTGGCTATATGTGATTGGTCAAATTCCGGCAGCTGTGACTGGATCATCGTGCGCCTTTTCGATCGTCTCTTACTGCTATATAGCCGACGTCGCTCCACCACAGTTGAAGGGCCTAAAGTGAGTAAGCTTCACAGCCTTAATGCAAATATGTACATACTTTGAAGTGAATTAATTTTCGCCAATTCCCTACAAACTCGTACATAGAATGGTTCTGAATGATGCTGCCGTTGGCGCTGGCACGGTGGTCGGCACATTGGTCGGCAGCGCGCTCTTCGCAAAGACAAGCATGCAAGTCGTATTTGCGATGGCGGCTCTGGCCTTGCTTCTAGCTACGGTCTACATTTTCTTTGTCAACGAGGAGAGTTTGAAGCTGGATCACACATCGCTGGGAGTAAGTTATCGAAGCTTCTGAAATGATATCACTGCTAATTTATTTATTCATTTGCAGCGCAAGCTCTGCCAGTTCTTTAGTCTGAGTCACGTTGTGGAACTGGTGCGTACCTGCACTGCCAGGCGTGCCAACTATATGCGTACTTTCATCTGGTTTACTATGATCGCTCTGATTATTACCAATTTTACGACAGGTAAGTTTTCATTTAGCATCTTTTTGCGCGTATAGCAAAATGTAGGTTCGTAAAATTTGTCTAGAAATAATTCTGTGGTCAAAAGCAAGCCTGAGTAAAAAATTTTGAATTAAAAAAAAAATTATTTTAAACGTTTAGCATAAAGGGGCGACAAAATATTTTTGTCTATTACTTTTTAATTAGGATAGCTGGCGAGTAGAATTCATTAGCGTACTTATAAAACTTGATTTGGTTCTAAGTCAACTTAAACGTTTATCACCGTTAATCACAGAATATTTTTTTTCTAAAGTTCAAAATGGGCGTTTTTACCAAGAAAAATAACATAATAAGTAATTTTTAAATCCTTTGAAATAGTTACTTAATAATTTTCTTAAACCTTACCATGTTCAGGCTAAAATAATTACGATATAATTTTTTGATGTAATTCACCAACCGGTTCTCAATCAAATAGCTTGTTGTGGTTGGAATGCGTTAACACTATTTTCGAAAACGAATATTTTTTAAGAAAAGAAAAGAAACTATAACAATGGTCTTTTAAAAAATTTCCCTTTACCCCAAACAAATAACTCTGCCTTTAAGTTCTTAAAATTTCTGTCACTATTATCAAAATATCAGCTAGGGTAACATTATTTTATATAGTCTGACTATTTTTAGGTGAATTGTGAAAGCTTTGAAATTACTTAGAATAATGCAAAAATATACATTAATCGTTTTTTTCCAGCTGGCGAAGGCAATGTCTTCTACTTATTCTTACGCGCCAAGTTTCATACGACGGTCAGTCAGTACAGCAATTATAACGCTATCCGTAGCGTAATAGAAATCGTAGGTGGCACCGTTGCAATTGTGACATTCAGAAAGGTGAGTAATATAACTACTTTTAAACTATTTAACCCCATCTAACAATCGTTTCTCTCGTTTCATAATTAAGTATTTGCAACTCTCCATCGTCACTATGACTTTGCTCTCTCTGCTCTCTGCCACTTGTGAGAGCACAGTGCGCGCTGCAGCACAAATATTCTGGGAAATGTATCTTGGGACAGCGCTTGGCTTTATGGCGGGCATCATATCGCCGATGCTGTTAACGATTCTCGCCTTTGTTACGCCCACGAATGAAACTGGAAAAGTGTTCTCTGTGACCACTGCTCTACAGACGATCACTCCACTGGGCGCATCACCACTATACACCAGTGTCTACAATGCAACCCTGTCCTACTATCCGGGCATGTTCAACATTATCAGTGCAGTGTTGTATTTCCTGAGCCTTTTGCTTATTTTGTAAGTTTGTTGTACTGCTACTCATGTGTTTGAATGGGTTTTGTAATTTAATCTAATTTTCTTATTATTTCAATTACAGGACGGTCTACGTGATATCGAGGCGTAAAGAAATAGCTGTTAGTCCACCAAGTCCACCAAGGGTTTGATTTATTGACGTATAGGCTTACATACATACATACTATTATGGAATTCGATGTATAGAGAAAAGTTATTCATGCTTTCAACTGGATGATTTCTCGGAATAGTTTTAAGAAAATTAGTTTCGAGGTTGTAATAAAAATTGGTTGTATTTATTTATTGATTTAAATCCATTTACAACAGCAAAGACTATAGAAAGAAAATATGAGGGTTAAGTCATTTTATTCCAAAAACTACGAACCTTAGCATAATATTTCCACTTTGGATTGAAATTATTAACAAAATTATATTGAAAGCAGCTCAATATCATATTATGTTTAAAACTAAGCAGGGTCTAACAAATGGTTTTTAAAATTCTAATAGCGGCCACCCCTCGGCAGGCTATGGCAAACCTCCGAGGGTATATCTGCCATGAAAGAGCTTCTCATTAAATGCATCTGCCGTTCGGAGTCGGCACAAAACTGTAGGTCCCTCCATTTGTGACATAATATAAAGACGCACACCACAAATGGTAGGAGAAGCTCGGCCAAACACTAAGCTATATAGTGTAAGCGCCAAAATTATATTATATTATATATAAGTACAATTAAAGTATTTTTGCTTCTTAAATATTTCACTGTCGAACAGTTTCACTTTTCGGCGTGAATTTCGATAAACAATGCCGGAAAAAATACGCTACAATTTTCGAAAAGCAAACGACGGACAGAAATTACTTTCAAGCTGCTAATTCGACTTTCAATTTTAGAAACAAAAGTTGGGTTTTATTTGTTATATGCTGCTATTGCCACAAAAATTTGATTTATTGACCTTTAAAAGTCGGTGCGATTTTTTAACTACAGTAATTAGAAAATAATGTCACTGGTAGTTTAGCTTTTTTATAAAAAAAAACATTTTTTAATTCACTTCCTCTAACGAATCGAGAAAGTATATTTGCAATGAAAAAATGTATATGCGTGTATTTCCATAAAGGGTAAAACGCCTAAAAGTATGCAACGTTTTCGTGTTTCCTGGTAGTTAAACAAAATTGCACACGAACATACTAGTCCATATCTGTGGACACATGACAAAACAACTTTTTTCAAGCGTGCTAATTTTTAATGAAAGTAAAAAAGTATTTTAAATGCTTTCCACTACAAAAGTGAAAGAAAAAATGTTTACTGTAATTACTAGTTACTTTTTTAAATAAATAAATTTGTTTATTTTATAAACAAAATTTTCGAAATATCATTTGACAAAACAACTTCTATCGAAAGGGGTTGTTATGTCAAATGCAAATCGCAGAAATTGCACAGACGATAAAGAGAGTCAAGTTCATTTAAAACCAGAATTTCGTTAAAATAATTCCGTTTGAAATTCCAACGTGTTCAAATGCAATTACAAAAAAAGTAAGAAAGAAGTTCATTATAAATCTGCTTTAACTTTTACATATGTACATATATATAGTATGTTTATTAATTATATATATTCCTGTCAGACGAAATTACGCGAATTTAAAACGCATATATGTGTGTGGTAGAAATCTTAAAAATTGTCTTATCTTGCGAGAAGTGGTTTTGTCAAATGTCCACAGATATATTAATTTGTATAGGAAATGGGCGATTATTCAGAAATGCTTCCTCCCCTGAAATGTTTATGTTTAAATAAATGAAATATAATCATCACAGTACAATATGTAATAAACATAGGGTGAATGTCCTTTATGGTGACAGTTCTTAAGTGCTAATGAATTACCACAAAAAATGTTTCTAAAAAACTCTAAAGCAATAAAGAAGTATTTACATAACAAGATGAAAACTATAAGTAATGCCATTTGCAAAATTAAATGTGTATATGCACAATTTCAATGTTTGCAAATAAAATTGCACTTTTTTTCTTAACTTCACTTCTGCAACTGTAAGAGCTCAACAATTTACATTACAAAATTATTTACTTTTTTCTGATTCAATCAGTAATTGAAACAACAAGTTTACCATATATAAAATTATTGCATACACTCGAAATTGTTTACAAGCTCGTCGTTGCGCATTTACTTTTTCATATAAAAAAATTAAAAGTAGGTAATAATTCGCAATTTCCTTGTCAAAAAATCTCTAGCAATCATTTTTTGACCCTTGATATGTACTCGAAATTTTTAAAGAAAAATTATTGTTTTTTGCCATTGTGCACAAAGTTTAAACAATCGAGCATCTGACACAAATAAATCGACTTATCAACAAAGTGTTCATAGCACGAGAATAGTGTTCAATCTCTAATGAAAATCAAAAGAATCCATTTTATAAACTTTATATAAAAAGGGCGATGATTTAACAAAATTTCATCAATATTTCGAACTTTTTACAAACAAGATTTTGAGTTTTGTAGCTCATTCAATTTAAGTATTATAAAGTGCAATGAACAAAAGTTCTAAGAAGAGTTTGAATGATAACAAATTGCTAAGAAAAGTTTTGGAGCATTGCTTTGAAAAGAAAATGAGAATAAAACTCTCAGATACGTTAACAAAAAGATCACAATGAAAAGAAAAACCTCAGGAATGAACTCATAAAGAGCAAAAGTAGAACAAAAATTCAAAAAGAACAAACTGAATAAAAAATTCTCAAGTAATACAGAATGAGAGCGAATCTTTCGGGAACGAAATATTCGATAACGTTTTCAACTAGAATCTGATAAGATCAAACGTCCAGGGAATCTTCCCTCAGAGAACAAAGAGGAAACAAAGTTTTGAGTACTTAACATTAAGAACTAATTTCGCCGTCAATATAAACTTGAGTAAGTGGTTCGAGTAGACACCCTTAAGTGGTCTGTGACGTTTTCATTAAAGGAACCAACAACCACTGAAAAGAATTGTTATTGATAGTTAGTTGCGTATCTACTACAATCACTAATTCTTAAACAACCCTTACAATTCCAAAAAAGAATTTGTAAGCTCTTTTAATTCGACAAAGATAAAAGAATGTGAAATCGCTGTATTTACATTGTTTTTTCAGTTTGTTATTTAGTTACTAAATTTCGAAATTACGAATTTACATTTGCGCATTACTATATTTAATTCGGCTAAAAGTCGAGCTAGTCTTCAGACTATAAGAATTTGTGCTGCTTAAAGTTGCGTATACGCGGCACCTACCATAAGAGTTTTCGCTTCCGTTATTCGCGAAAAGTTCCGAAATAAATTGTTTCAGCGTCGTTCTCTATTAGAACATTCCTAAGACTATTTTTTCTTGGTTTTGTGCTATGTGAAAACGTTCTGGAGATTTGTATTTCCCTATTGTTCTTCTAAAAATGTTGTCGAAAGTATTGTTCGCATTTCGTTTTGTTCGGGAACGAGTTTTTTGTTCTTATAAAATACCTGTTCAAAATGTTTTCGACGGTTCTGTTCTCATATATTTTATTGTGAAAATATTCTTAAAAGTTTTTTGTTCTCATTTCCAATTCAATTCTCTTCAGTAGAATTTTCCATTCAGGCGTGCATATGCAAGAATGATAGATATTTAAGATCGTTTTGAAATTCATATAAAATGGCACTCAAAAAATTAAAAAAGAATTTTCTTCTATACAAATTTCTTAAATCACTTTGAAGCTTTGACGTTAAAAATACTACTTTTTCAAGAAAATTTACAGCAATGGTCAAGTACTTATTGAAGCAACAGAAATAATGAAAAATATTTATTTTGATTTTTTTAAGGGCTGCATTTTAAACTTTAACTGCAAATATGTATCGCTAAACATACTTTAGAAGTAAGTTAAATGAAATTAAATTGCGAACTTTTATTTTATTGAACAAAAAAACAGTACTTTATCGGCACTTGAAACCTGCTCTTTAGGCCTAAAATTAAATGGGCTATAAAATATATATATATAGATATATATATTTATATATAGATATAAAATCGTATGAAAATTCTGAAAGAACAAGAAAATTCTAGTTAAATTTGTTATGTTTAAAATTTTGTACAAAGTTCCAGATTATTTTTTAAATAATATGCTATACTATTATACCAAAAGAATGGGTAAATTTAATTTGAAACAAAAAAATAAATATATTAAATAAATTATAAATCAATATCAAAAACTCGTCGATTGTATTATTTTTCATCTTTAAGTAAATTTAGCGGTTGTTTCATAATAACTTTACTCTCATTTACATATAAATTATAGCTTTGCTCCAAGAGCAAAAAACTATTATATACATAGAATATATTTAACCCCTTATATTAATAAAGTGCTTTAAAAATAAGATCTAATTTACACTGAGTTGTTTTTAAAAGCATCGAAAACTATCGAAAGTTCGAGTATCAAAAGTTTTCCATCTCATGTATTATTCTTAACTTTACTTCATTTCAATTATCATTGTTCGCTTCACATCGTATAAATGTGTGACGTCATGCAAACATTTTCCTCTCTCGTTGGCGCAATCTCTACAATCTATAAGTCTTGGTGCATATGTTTATGTGCCTAATTCATATATATTTTATTTTATAGAAGCTTTTCCTTAAGTTCACATGCATATGTTCATATGTTAGACTATGAAAAATAAAAAGACTAGCTAAAGCCAGAATTCAGATATTTGAGACTATCTTAAAAATTTGAGACTATGAGCTTGAGATTGCTTTTACGTTTTTATTGTTTGCGATTGTCTTAATTTTTTGTGGCCTGCATATCATCTGGTCACAATTTATAGACTGATCTAAAATTGTGTCTTTTTTTTCTATTAGCGACTAAAACTGCTTACTGAATTTAGGCATTCCCGAAAGTTTCATATCCCATTCAATTTTAGAAAACTAAAGTGCAAGTTTGAATGCCTAGAATTTAGCTTGGATTTTTGAAAATTAAAAGAATGCGTCAAAACCTCAAAATTTTTTGCGATTATCGATAGTAACTTAACTCGTAATGCATACACACACATATATGTATATATCTATACATGTGTAGTAAATTTGTTGTCTACAGTTATCATTGAAAACACTTATTCATTATCACTTGCTGAACTGAAAAATTAGTGAAACCCCAACACAATTTTTTTTTATTTTTATCTGGTATGAGTCACTACAAGCAAGCAATTATTTTTGGATATTTGCGGAAATGAATCGTTGTTATTATGGATTAGTTTTACATAATAAGTAAATGATAGATAACCTTTGCAATGAAATATAAATTTTTTAGTTCGAGAACTTAATGTTCATTTAAATTTTAATAAATTAGTTTAGTAATATATTATATAGTATGTATATACATACATTAATAGATGCTCTTAAATAAAGTAAATGAAATATATATTTTTATTATTGCACAATCAAATTATTTCACATTCAATAGCTGTACGCTATCACTCAAATATTCCACAAAAATAATTATTGGCCTACATTAGCGAAACGTCGATTCTCAACGATAATCCGCTTTGCGTTTTAAATTGTAGCGTTCACAGTTTCCCATCCGTCTTGCCTTATCAGTGAAAATAAATAGGGCATGGAGTTTCGTACGCTTAACAGTTAGCAGTTAAAAGGTCATATGTACAAATGGATTTGCAGTTAAATCCACTTAAAATAATAAAAAAATTTATAATAAAACTGCGCACATTTGATTAAATACTTTTACTTCACAACTAAGTTAAAAATATTCAGTTGTCATTAACTAAGTATTTTATGATGTTCCAATTAAAATGCGGTTCATTTTTTAATAAAAACTATATAAAAGCTAGTTTCAAACTTTGTACAAAATTAAGAAATATTCAATAAATTTTCTTAAAAATTTCAATGTTCTAAAACCCGAAGGTAAAATTGTTTCTTAATCGTTCAAAAATCCGGTAACGTAATTATAGATTACGACAAACTTAATTCAACATAAGATCACGTAACAAAACGAAGCACAATTTAAGAAATCAATTATATATAAAATTTGCTTCGCTTTCTATGATAACCAAAGGTTAGGTGAGTTCGGCTGTGGTGAGATCAGATACGGTAAACTGAAATAATTTATGTTGTGGAAAAGTCAAGCAAGGTGCGGTGCGGAGAACAGAGTTTGCGTGTGAAAAGTTCAGTTGTGGGGAGTTCAGGTGTGGGGAATTGATGTATGGTTAGTTAAGGAGTGGTAAGTTTATGTAAGGTGGGTTTACGTGAGTTTGAGTTTGGGTAGTTTAAAGTGTTGTGAGATTAGCTGTGGTGAACACAGGTACAGTGAACAGAGGAAGACATCTCTAACCATTTCCGTGTACACCACTTCCAGCGGAACTGTCCAAATTTTTTAATATGTGGTAGCGATTTAGTTGTTAAACGCAGAGTATATATATGTATGTATGTATATTTAAGGTGAACACATTTGAAAGCCAATTTAGTACAATTAAATTGAAAATTATACTTCAATTGAATGAGGATCTCATTGATTTAATGTTAATGCGAATGTTTTTTTGTCAGCAATCCTCGAATACGTACATATAAATAACACAAAATATTATAAGTTGTTTGCAAAAACGTCGAGGCACCTTCATGTACATAAGGCATTCTTTCCATCAGCCGATTTTAAGCGTTCTTTAGTTGAGGTAAGAGTTTTTTTTTATTATTTCTTTATTGGAAAATATTTGAGAGATCTCGTCAAGTGATCATAGATTTTTATAAGACGATTCTACAGCTTTCTCAATGATGAGATATAATTATAAATTTAAATAGAAGATTAAGTTATTGCTTCGGTTAAAAATATATTTAAATTTTTTAAGAAAATCTTCACCATTTATATGTATTTATACAATAATTAAAAGCCATACAAATCTATCTTTATCGATAACTCTTTCTGTAACATGCTTTTATTTATAAAGTTTCAAAAAATAAATTACTTTCATTACTTTCAATGTCCACACTTGGCGCCACTACAAACAAATAACTAATTAGAGAAGTAAGGATTCGTTATATTTACAAATGATATTATTTGGTAATTGAAAATTGCGATGAAGCAACAAAAAGTACCTACCAAAAGTGAGTCAGCACCTTAATTTTTACTTATGTGCAAACATATGAGTTCGAGTACGTTTGTAGCTCTTGAAATGGTGTTGACTATTGACTGTTGCATCCTTATCTTCTCTTATGTTTGAACAGAGCAAAGCTCAGCGCTTCATTACATTTATATATTAAAAAGACTTGAAGACGTTTAAAACGATTTAGTATTACTTAAGATGCAAACCTGAACGGAATGTGGCGAAAACATTGAACGTACACGAAAGTTTTTATGTTATAGAATGAATTATAATAAAATTTAATTTGTGTTTAACTTAGAAAGTGTTAAAAGCAAACATTAATTTTTATTAATTACACACAAAAAAAATGACTACTACCAAAGAAAACACACCAACTCCACAAAATGGCTCATCGTCCTTACGATACTCCTTACAATCCGATGAAAATTCCGAATTCGGTAGTGTAGTTCAGCTCACGCCATCAGTCTCTACTATTAGTTCGGAAAATTCAAATAGCGACAAAGTTTCAACGATATCCATTAGAAGGACTGTGATTGAACCAGCTGTGTTTCTAGTGTATATTGCCACATCAATTTCAAGTGAGACTTCTTATTAATAATCCTTTTAAACTACTTTGCATAAAATCAGTTATTCTTCGTTTTCTAAAAAAAGGTGCTATTTTACAAAATCAACTACTTTTTCAAACCTGCAACGCTGTTTACGGTTATGATAAACAAATATGTGAACCGCTGCTGGGCGTTAATTCGAAAAACGCAGAAGCTATAGTAAGTACTCTTAATTGTTGTTATTATTGCCACTTAGGAAATATTGATTTCTGTATACGAGCAGTGATATAATTCGGAAATATATTATATAGTAGTGATTATTATTATTACTTATGAGAATAATATAAAATATTATACTAAAAGCAAGAAAAATGTACGTAAACATTTAAAAAATTGCACTGAATTACTCGAAAAGCTTTGATTAGATATTTAAAGAACCTTGAGATATTTTTATTATTAATGAATAGTAAAATCTTCTCGAAAGTTCTTAACCAAAGGTTATTTGCAAGTCATTTCAGCACCATCCACTTTTCGACCTGAAAGCACAATTATCTATCATTGACAAAGCACCCAACAAACATACATAGATTACATTGTTTTTTATTTCAAATTTAATACTTTCTATCAAATCGCACTGCTCGTTTACTACATTTAAATCAACTTTTCTCCTTTATGTCCGGGTGAAATCTTGCGATCAACTTTTAAGCAATTTCCCGGTTAGCTAGCGAGAGGAAATTTCAATCATATCTCAATACAATTGAAAAGAGTTAGTCCGCCAGGTGTCACAGGAGTCGAGCATTTTTTTATATTCGCATTTAAGTTCATAAGTGTTTGGAATGCCTTTAACAGCCACTTAAGAATAAATATTCCTAAACCCCCATTAATTTACTTTATATTATATTATGAAAATCGAATGATAAAATGTATTCAAAACATAATATAATTTTTCGTAAAAGTACAAAATAGTTTCGTCTAAACAAATGAATATAGTTTTATAAAGTTTTGATTTTAAAGTCGTAACAATAGTCATTGTAAAAAATTTACGACATTTAAAGTGATAAACGTGGAACGCATACACAAGATTTGAAATGATATTAAAAGTGATTAAGGGAATGTGGTAAGCAACCAACCCCAATTTTACATATTTTTTTGTACTAAAATTGAATGAGCTACATATTTGCATACCCCGAAAAACTCTTAATATTATGTTTAAAAAGTTAAAATTTTTGATAAATGTTTTCTACATTTTTTATAAGATTTAAAATTTTTTGTACTATAATTTATGAACATTATTTTAACAAGATATTTATGTTTATTCCTCTAAGAAGACTGAGAAGTCAGTAAAGCGTCGGACTGCAATATGAAGAAATAGTTTTATTGAACTTACCTCAACTAGATCAATTAGCCTAACATACAAAAACAAATTTCTCACAAAAAGCTTGAACCAAATCATGTAATTTAAGTTTTTCGTTTTGTTTACATTTCATTCTTTGTTTCTATATTCCTTGTGATATATTTGCAATTGGACGCGTGTATACGTAAAACACTTTCTAATACGAAAACCATTTCCATAAACACTTTGCGAATTTCCAATTCTTGTTTTTTTCTCGCCTTTATTACAATTTAGCTTCATTTGATAGCAAACATACATCCCTACAAGACACGACTAACCGAAACTGCAATTTCCACAGTTGTTTCGGGTATTTATACCGTGATATCATTGTTAGTACTACAATGAGTAAGCGGGATCTACATACATTTATTTTGCATACATACTATATTGCATGAGTTAGAAAGAGATGGAATGTAAGAGTTACGGGTAGAATTGTCAACTTGGCCTTAAGAATCTCATAGAAACTTTACCTGAAACCTCTGGTAGAAATCTCTGGTATATCATACGTAATTTAACCGAGAATTTTCTTGCTGGGATGTTGTCACTACGTCACTGCCTGAAAATGACTTTCTTCTCTTCCTTCATATTGCCAGATCTTGTATAGCATATAAGCGCTAATTTTAAAGATCAATTTATATACATATGTACATTTAATAAAAAATTCATCAAACTTTCAGTTTCAACATTTTTCACGTACACACATATATACATATGTATGTATGTATGTATGTATTTTTTAAACTTTTTATTTGAGTATGCAATTTTATAGCTCTTTCCATTTTGTTATATTTAAAGCAACTTTGAAATTGTTGTATGTAAATTACCGTTGATTTTTGAAATTTGTTTACTGATGCTCTTGCACAATTTCTGCCTTATAACGTCTGCTCAATTTTTTTATATGAAAGAAATTATAAAAAAAGTGTATGAAAACTTTAAAAATTAACGGATATCTTTTTAGCCAATCAAAATTTGTAAATTAAAACAAATTGTCTAAAAGAAAATAGTTGACAGCTCGAATTCTCTTTGAAATTTTGTTGAATTAATCAACATTTTTATAAAGCTTGTAATGGTATTTATGTATGTACATCTATGATTTTTGTTGGAAATTTAACGGTATTTTTGTTGAAAAACATTAGAAATTAAATACAAGAATACAAAAATAATCGACGCTTGCTAACATGTGGGCGACACATAGCACTGATAAGCACACTCTACAATTATTACGTACTGTTATAATAAATTAAGTGTGATCTCCACCTTATCTCACCCCTTACATTCACCATAATTATATGTACGATATGCAAATATGTTTGCATGAATTAAAGTTAGCAAACGAAAGTAGATATAAAATTATAAAAACAAAGGCAGTAAGATAACGTTGCTTATCAGTGCAAGTAATTAAAATTATATTAATAAAAAAAAACATATTCGTCGTGAGTAATAAGAGGCCAACATTCGCAAGTGTTGTTCATTTTGTTTACATCCAAAACGTCGATGTGTTTAGTGCGAAAAGCACATTAAAAAGTCAAATTACTTTATAATTCGTTGGCACCGATGTTGTCTAAACATTGTTATACCCAACATGAAAAAATACAAATGTAGATTGCCACTTCTAATACTAAGTTAAATTTTTTTCACTTTATGTTAAAACTATAAAGCATTCTACCGGCCGCTATTAAAAAAAATCGACTGGCATTAGAACCGCTGCACTCCGAGTGATAAGTAGCACGCCACGCCACACATTCGACTAAAGCTACCTCTCACATACAAACATGTATCTTTACCTACTTTTTCCAGTTTTTTCCACATTTAAAAATTGCTTAAAGCTTCATTTAAATTTTTGTATGTCTCCTAGCGCCTCTTGCATTCTGTGTTGGGTATACATAGCTTCGTCTATACACGCCCGCTAAACTATACATAGTCAATAATAACCTTATCAAAGGGTTCTCTAATGGCCAGCGCCAATATTTCTAACAGTTCAGTTGATTTTTGACTGCCCATGGCGCAGTACAACGCGCAACGAAAAAAAAATATCTACATACATACATACATACTTATATGTATATATACATATATGTATATTGAGTACACAAGCACTACATATAATTTATCGATAAAAGTCAATGAAAGAAAATTGAAATTTAATTGTCAAACAAAACAATTGTGCGATAATCAAGTTCTTAATTAGTTTGGAGTACAACTGCACTGACATCATGAATCTGTTCCGAAGGAACAATGAGGATAGACAACTTTTAGTTTCGTCTTCAAGGGAAAATGATGATATAGTTTCTGTTGCGACCACACCTCCGCCTGCTCTAGCGCTGAGGGAGCGTAGACGCCGCACGGTTATAGAACCGGCAGTGTTTTTAGCTTTCACGGCTATCACGCTTGGCGGTAATTTTTATTTTTTTTTTAAACAAAATTTGAATTTGCAAAACCAAAGTTGGCAACTTACTTACTACATTTCATCTCCATAATTCGCAAAAAAGGTGGCGTATTGCAAAATCAAATACTATATCAGACTTGTATAGTGACCTACAAATATAATGACACCGAATGCCAACCGCTGTTGGGTATCATTGCGAAAAGTGATCATTCAAAAGTGAGTACTTTTTATGTTTGCGAAATATGTGAAAATTAATATTTACCAATGTTTTATTTATTTATTGATGATTGTTGTTTTTTTTTTACGTAAGTGCTAATTCGTCTTTGTTGCTTTACAATTAATATCAGCTGCATACGTATTAGTCACTACTTGATATTTCGATAAGAGACTTAAGTGGTAAACAAAGAAAGGAAAGGAGCCATATTTTCAAAATCAACAATTATACAAATTATTTCAGGTGATTTTTTTTGTGTAACGCAAGTTTTAATAATTCCAAAAATTCAATCCTACGTTCGCAATTTAAACAGTTGTGTATTGAGTAGATTATTATATTTTTTTTTCTCAGAAATGTTATTTATTTATTTAAAAATTAAAGCGTTAAAAGCTATTTTTTTTTGTACTTTGAATGTTTTGTACCGCCCAAACAATTAGATAAACCTTGATTAAATGTTTGGAGTTAAATTAAATTTTTCATTTTAAAATTTTAACAATTAAATTTAAATTTGAAATACATTTTGGACTTAAACAGGGACATTACATTAAAACAACACCTCAATATAAGGCATGATCAATAAAACAGTTAAATGTTTGTAAGCATTTACTTTCGGCACGTTTACATATGTATGTATGTATACATATCTTTAAACTATTTGAGAAGCCTTAGTGAACTTTTCTGAAGAATACTCAACATCACAAAATTATAACAATATAATATATAATAATTAGTTATATAATTTTAAAGCAAAATAAATCAATCTTGAAGATTTGTACACAATTTGCAAAGAAAAAATTTTGAATATTTAAAAAATGTTTATGTTTAAAAAAATTTTTATTTTTATTTTTAAATGTTAAATATTTGTAAATGCAGTTTTTTAGGCCATTCAATTATGTTATGACATATACATACATAGGTAGTTTAAGGTGACTACGAATTGCCGTTGATTTTTGGTAATTTTGTAACTGGCATTATTCCGTTATGTGTACTCAATTATATATGTACATATACTCTATTCACAAATTATAGCACAACCACATATTGACAGATTTATATACTTTATTTTTCTTCTAAATAATTAAAATTGCCTTTCAAGTAAAATATAATTCACTCTCAAAGAAAAATCATTAACCCCAATTTTTGAAACAATTTACAAATTGTACATTTTTTAATAAAATTTCATAAAAATTCGAACTTTTAAAAAAAAAATTTTAGAATTTTTTTTAACTTGCATTTTTTTGGCTCATTCAATTTTAGTGTAAGAAATTGTAAATTTAAGTGTATACAAGTTATCACTGATTTTTGACAATTTTTTTTAGTAGCAGTTGCTTCCAACGCAAAACTGCGATTATTTTTTATATGGCAAGAATTGCTAAAGGTCGACAGTAACAAAATTGTCAAAAATCAATGGTCATTCGATCCACAAGAAACTTTCACTTTATTGTACTAAAATTCAATGTGCTACATATTTGCATTCCACAAAAAATTCTAACATTTTTTTTTTAAATGTTCGAAATTTTGATAAATGTTTTCTACAGTTTTATTAAAATTTAAAAAGTTATTTTTAATGGTGTTTGCTAGAGAACTAACGATGTTTAAATTGAAAAATAGTTTTTAATAATTTCCAAACAGAATGTACATACAAACATAATGCACTCAGAAAAAAAAAATTAAAAATCAACGGTAATGTATAATTATTTGCACTCTATTTATACTGCCGTGCTCCCAGTTTCACATTCACAAATTTCCCTGTGGATTCCGTTTAAAATCACATGTTTGGTGCTTCCAATTTCACATTCACATACATTTTTGTGAATTGAATCCGATAGCTTGGTTGTATGTGAAATGAAAAGTAAATGACAAAAAGTGTGTGAATGTTTAATTATATTCGATTGGAATAATTTTTAAAATATTCTTTGATGTTTTTAGAAGCCATTTATGACATTTCTGTATTAGTTATTCATTGGAATATACGTATTTTTAAGTATAAAATTTAAAACTGCATGCTCAAAAAAAATTTTTTAAATTTTGAGGATTTATTAAACTTTTTTGAACTATTTAAATTATGTACATAGTTCAAAGGTTGGCTGAAAATGGCCATGAAAATTTTTTTGTGGATGGTTTTAACCCGAAAATTATACATACTACGTGTGAGAGCTGCAGGTTTAAAATGTTCCGAGATAATATTATTTTTAAATAGTATTTAAGATCTACGCTTAATTAAAATTTGCACTTCAAGCGGCCAAAATGAGTTTCAGGTCTTCCGAGGGACTCTTAGAAAAAAAATGCATCTATTCATAAATGTGCCATCTTCAATGTAATTTTTCGTTAGAAAAATCACAAAACCGACTTGTCTTTAAAGCAAATTTGACCAATATGACGTATTTATTTATAGCATTTTTTTTTGTAATCAAAGATTACAAGTTACATTTGTTTCCTTCTAATTTTATCTTTTATATGTAACTTTGTATATTTATTTACATAGTTATTCTCTTATTTCATGAACATCACTTTGAACCGATTAAAACATATTGCTTTTTTCGATCTGGCATTTTTAGTATTTATTAAAGTACTTAAGTGTGCAAGCTGTTTAGTAATGACGAAGGTTAATAGGATAATTTTTTTTTTTGTATATTCTAGGCTATTGAAACGGAGGTGCAACCCTATGTGGCTCGCATTATTATGGCCAGTTCATTAATCAACAGTATTTTGCCGGCATTCCTTAGTTTATTTATCGGTCCTTGGTCGGATAAATTTGGACGTCGACCCATGCTTGTAGCCACTTTTGCCGGTAATAGATAATGCGATATTTAATTTCAATTTTAATTTATAAATAACTGCTCCTCCCCAACCAGCGGCATTACTTGGTCATCTCATAACCACAATTCTCGCAGCCATATCACAGGCGATTCCATTGAACCCATGGATTTACATTATCTCGAATATTCCGTTGGCATTGACCGGTGGCACATGCGCCCTGCTAACAATGGTTTTCTGTCTAGTTTCCGATGTCTCCGATGAGGGTGGCAAAGCAAGGCGGTAAATTTTTACTAAATTCAAAATCTAGCCTTAATTTTATTTAATTTGGTTAACTAAAATTCATCGTAATCACACTTTTGTCTACAGCATGTTCTTAGTAGATGGCGCCTTGGGCATTGGCACACTTGTTGGTAATATGCTTGCCAGTGTCGCGCTATCTGCGACTGGTACGACTGGCGTTTTTGGCATCGCCGCGGGACTGGACTTGGTGGCCTTTCTTTATGTGTTCTTATTTGTTGGGGAAAGTCTGAGACTGAAACACGAACGCAAGGAAGTGAGTAAAGAGTTTTACGTTTAATTATTTTATTATTTATTAATATTTTATTGTCTTCTACTCTAGTCGAAAATTCGTGAGTTCTTCAAATTCGATTTAATTAAAGACCTGATGAAGAGTTGCGTGAAAGAAAGGCCGCACTTTACTCGCGCCATAATTTGGTGTATAATATTCACGTTGGTTAGCTCATCCTTTGTATTGCGTAAGTATTGTAAGAGTACATCCATTAGGTTCATCTTCAACTCTTTGCTCTTCAAACCCTGTAGCTTAAGAACGGTTTGGGTTATTTATTTACAATTTCAATGATTTTCAAAACCGAGGCGAGTTTAACAAGGTGATGGTATGCGTATAAAAGTAAAAAGCCGACGTGTATTCTGTTTTCTGTTTATGATGAACTGCATGTCAAATTTCTGTAGGCATTAAACATTGCCAGCCAATCAGAATGAAGCCATTTGACATTCAGTCCAGCAAAGCGAAAAAACATTGAAAATACGTTTATCGTTAACGATTGGGCATTACCAACATGATTTTTACTAGAGGAGCTATATTTTTTAATATATTTTAATAAATATACATAAATTAATAGATACATATTTTTCTTTTATCGCAGAGGGAGAAACGAATGTGGTCTATCTATTTCTACGCAATAAATTCAACATCACACTCCAGCAATTCACCACCCTCAATTCTGTTTCAATTTGCATTAAAATAGTTGGCTGTGGTGTTCTGCTACTGCTTTTAAGAGTGGTAAGTACTCGTATTAGAATTGGTAAGCTACTATAGTAAGATAGCATTATGTATTATTTCGTTAGTTTTTGCATTGGTCAATGTGCGAGTAATATTGATTGTAAAATTTATTACAGGTTTTTTTTTTGCACTTCAATTTAATCATTACCGTTAGTCCTGTTATTACTCAGTGGTCAACATTATTACCACGATTCTGTGTAATTTAAAAATTATCAAACATTTTTAAATGTTCAATACTTAATCATTTTTCATATTTACAATTCGGCATGGAAAAGGCCTTTAATTTTTTATTAAGAATTGAAAAAAAAACTTATAAACTCTCATGATTTAATTATGTATATGTTTTTAATTCTCAATATTGAATATTGGAAAATGTTTGAAATTTTTTGTGAAGTGCATACACAGAATCGAGACTAAGTTTTAAAAATTAATTATAACTTCATTTATTTCCAAGGCAATCCATTTTTCAAAACAATCTTTCTCTCTGCAGTTGTTTAAGGTCTCGCTAACATTGGTGGCTATTCTGGGCTTAGTCGGTTGCTTTCTGGATAGTATAACACGACCAATGGCCCAGCAGTTTTGGCAAATCTATTTGGCCTCTGCGATGGGTTTCATGAGCGGCATTAATAGTCCGATATTGCAAGCGGTACTTGCGGGCTTAGTAGAAACAACTGAAATCGGTGAGTATGAACGATTAATTTACCAAACAGCCAAACGTTTGAGTATTACTTATAAAATGTATTTCATTTCAGGTAAAATCTACGCAGTGATTTCCTCGCTTCAAACACTATCACCTCTGCTATCAGCGCCAGTTTACACTGGCATTTATAATGCCACCTTGGAAACATATCCTGGTGCTTTCTACTTTCTAAGCAGTGGTATTTACCTGCTGTCATTTGTACTTATTGCGTAAGTGTTACTTGGATTAACAAATATATATGTAAATATATACTTATATATATTTTAATTTTTTAATTTTAGAATCATGTATATTATGCAGCGAATCGGCGCTAGAAAGCATAGAGCGCAGGAGGCCTCTGTAATCGAAACTTAATTAAAACGTTACTTTTTACTTATAGATGTACGAAACGTACGTAGTTTTTTAAATAAGAAAATCTAGGTTATTTTACATTCTGTAGCACTTAAGAAGAAATATTTAAAGTATTTAAAAACTAAAAATTTTGTATCCAGTGTTCGTTCTTAGAATGCATACCCAGATCGACAAATGTTTTGCTTTATAACAAAGCAAAGTAATTAACCACATTCTCATCTCGACCGCCCACATAATTGTTGTCAGATTTAATGACAGGATCGAAAGACAACGGAAAATTTTTTCATTTCCTACTTCGAGCATATGGGCGGTAAAGTCGCTTCTCGGCTAACGAAAACTATTTCAACAAATCTCTCATCACACCGCGCTTTTGTATTGCACAGAAGCACGAAGGATGACAATACCCGAAGAGGCATGCTTTGGCGTATTTGAGAGAAAACTTCTTCGAAATATTTTTGGAAACTTCCGCCTTAACGACAAGAAATATCTTAGATGATATAACAATAAATTGTAGAAACTTTTCAAGTCTCCTATGCGTAGAAGAGGCCAACAGGAGAAGGATTTGTCCTCCCATAAAGTAGAAGTGAAAAATATAGAAAATAAGATGGTTTACCATGAACTTATTATGAACTTATTAACTAGCATTTCATGCATATGTATGTATGTATTTATGTATATTATATTATAATTATTTCAAAGGGCTATTGGGGCAAATACTTAAGCTTCATTTTAGCCATTTTTTATTGTTCCATCATAAATACATGTGATTTTTTTTAAGTGAATCACCTTTCCCTCAAGTATTGCATTCAGAGTAATTATATTTTATATTATGAAATAGAATCTTAATTTAAATAGTTTTTTCATATTTTAACAAAATTTTTATGGAAATGAAATTAAATAAATAAATAATATGAATCTTTTCTTCTTAAGAATATTTGCCGGTGAGTTCGAGGTTCGAATCTCAGTCAGGGCAAGCAAAATCTTAATAATAGAAAAAGTTGTTTCTAATAGCGGTTACCCCTCGGCAGGCAATGGCAAACCTCCGAGGGTATTACTGCCAATGACTGGCCTGCTAATCAGCTGCTTCAGAAAACAATCAAATACAGTTGATTTGGTTCCCAGCACACAGCGACATCCCAGTTAACTGAAACGCCGATGAGTTGACTCGGTAGGGCACAACAGAAGAAATCACTCCCGGGAGAAAGAGTATTTGGATTCCCATTTCGACAAGTGTAGTGCTCCTGGAAAATTAGGCTTACAGTCGGCTTAGCGGACGCTGGGCGGAAACCCCGACAAGCTAACTTGCTAAGTCCATATAGTCAGTTGTAGACAACGGGCGGTCTGGGGAATTACTGAATACTACCAGGCCATTGCTCTCAGCCTTAATTGGCATCCTGATCGGGCACTGACCTAGGATGATCCACGCTGTACCCGAGGCGTGGGTGCTGTATAAAGGATGATTAGGTGGAATCGTCTCAATATATCCTTCTCATCTGCCCAGCTTTCGCAAGCTTCATTTCATACACATTGGCTCGTACTTCATAGACTCTCCGGTGTGAACAATGGGCGGTTACGGAACTACATAACGAGCACTCGACGCTTCTTCTTACACATATGTATGTCTATCGGTGGTTATCGTTTTTTCAGGGAAGGAAACTTTTATAGTGGTACCACAATGGACTATGAACTTAAGTCTAAGTGAGCCTCTGGTACGCTTCCACCTAACCTAACCTAACCTTACCTGTAGACTCAGTATTTTATTAAAAAATGTTTGCCTATATTTTACAATTTTATTGCACTAATTGAACCCTTGTTCCCTCTAAAAAATCATATTTTACTTATTTAATAATTCCCTTGATTTCATGCTGAGACTGGGGATGCTTCAGCACTGGGGATGCTTCAGCACTTTTTTCAAACCCCCTATCTGAAATTATAAAAGCTGATTATAATAATAAATTATTTAATAATGAAATGGTCTCAAAATATTATATTTTGCCGACGTTGTGTATAGTTTTTTTTATTATGTGCTACACACACAGTTGGTGGTTTCGAGCATTTAACGGTCTTTGTTAAGAAAAAAAAATATCATGAACTCAAAAGAGAACCGAAAATTTGTTATTTAATCATTTTAAAGTTGGTAGCTGCCAATGTCCTGATTAGACCTTATTAGTGTGGCTTTAGACACAACGTTAAATGAAGTTGAGCAACACCGCCAGCTCCGTCAGAATTAATAATGGGCTCTCTGAACTGTGTGATCCCTATGGAGAAGAAATGTATAAAGAAGCGAAGCGAATGGATGTTAAGGTGAACAAGAGCAAATCGGCAAATGACGTCACACAAACAACCGATTCTGTCAAATTCGGCAAAACGTAAGTGGTGCTACACTGACCGGCGTCATCTTTAGTTTGCCGCATCGTGCAGCCAAACAATAAATATCAAACCTCCGAAAGCTCTGTGTGCATTCTTACCATGAAAAAACTTCTCACAAAAGTCATCCGAAAAACTACACTCAATTTGCTATAAGAAATTAAATTTAACATTATTCTAAGAAGAAATCATTTCACTTTAATTATTTCTTCCAGGGCAATGTAACTCAAAATTATTTTTTCTTGAATATTTGATTTTTGACTATGATTTTCTGCCACCAAAACCCCAATTTATTTACATACGTAACTTTAATGTAAATATCACCTCAAACCTTCAAAATTAGCTACTCATAATTCATCAGCAGTTTTTATTTAATCTTTATATCAATTTTGCTTCTAAATATATTATCGTAATCGTCATGGTTCGTAAATTTTATTCGCGTTTATTGCGACGGATGATAAGCAAATGTTAAAAATAAACTCAATTATTTTCTTAACGTTAATTCATAGCTTGTTTGTAAGATTTTCAGTAAACTTAAATAAAGGAAGTAAATTAAATAGGAAAGTGTTTAAATTGTATACAAAAACCAAAAAAAAAAAAAA
This sequence comes from Philophylla caesio, assembly GCA_963971545.1. Classification (NCBI taxonomy): domain Eukaryota; kingdom Metazoa; phylum Arthropoda; class Insecta; order Diptera; family Tephritidae; genus Philophylla; species Philophylla caesio. The sequence goes on along the minus strand of OZ020606.1, from coordinate 91,580,265 downwards.
CAAAGTAATTGCTCAGTGGGTCAGGAGTAGATAATAAATAAAAGAGGCTTAACTCAAGGTCACTATTGACGATAGGAGATATTTACTTATTTATGTATGTATGTATGTATGTATGTATGTGTGAATATAGATGTATGTCGATATGATGTTGAAGCAAATGCTAATGATAAGAAGTTGAATTTATTTGTATGAATGTATGTTATGTCTGCACATGTTTTTTTTTTTCGAGCATTGAACTTTGTAGATATGTATGAATTTTACTAGCTTTTGTTAGGCTCTGTTGAGCTTAAAGCGGAGAGTCGCCGAGTACAACAACAGGAACAGAGCTCGGTAGATTAGCAACAGAAACATAAAAGGCTACATTTGACTTGTTGATATTCCTTGTGACGTCTAATATGTCAAACCTTTTAGAAACGCACTCAGTTTTCTTGCACTTTGGATATTCTTTTTCAGAAACGAATGCGACAAAATTCCATCCAGGAGACGAAGGAAAAATTATAAATTAAGTTAAAACGATTATCATTGTTATTATATTCGTTTTTTTTGTTTCAGATCAAAGTTGCCCATACCCAGTAAACAGCAACACAAAAAAGCATTATAGTAACAGAATTTTGAACTATATTTAAGCTCCTGTTTATGTTTCTATTCTAAGCGAGACACCGCGTTTGCTCGAATATTTCCAAATCATACTGGCAAATGGTTGGAGATGTTCGGTAAGTGCTAGTTTCAAAAAGCAATTTTTGCTATGGGTCACTTTTGACCAAACAGAACATATGGGTTAAGCATCAAGTAAGATATACAATTTTGTCTAGAAGGCATTAATATAGATTTTGAATTTAAAAAATCTAAATACAGTTGTCTTAATGAATGACAAACTAAGCAACAACTTTTTACCTAAATCACATCTCTATTATTTTATAGATGCACTACAAAAAGTCACTGCCTGGCGCCGAACGGAAATTGTATTTTATGATAAACTTTTTTTTCATGGCATCAATACCCTCTGTGGTTTGCCATTGTCTTCCGAGGGGTAACTGCTATTTCTAGAAAAAAACTGTAAACCTTGAAGGTAGAAGTATGACGAGAAATTGTGTTGATCTCCGAAATATTTTTTCCAAAAATAAAACCAATCGCCATTAAAGCTCGAAAACAATTGAATTAAATAGTTATCAGGCCTTACAAAAACAAAAACATTTTCTGTTAGGAAAAATTTTACTAGCCCTGGCTGAGATGCGATCCCTAAACGACCAGAGCGGCTACAACTACTAACGTTACAGCAAAATTGTACGGAACCTTTTTTTGCACAGAAATGAATTTCCTACAATAAAAAGCCCAATAAACTATACACGTAGAACTGATAGTTTCCAATGTTCACTTAATTAATTAGTCGAGAGTTTTTAACTGGCGAGATAGTTAATAAATTTTAAATTTGCTGTAAGAGTTTTTCAAGAGGAAGGATCTACAACTAGAGGGATCTAGAGGGATTTATAACTTCCGGCCATTGTGAGCATGAAATTTAGTGATGCTGTGGATAACTGAAAAAAAAATGCTTTTTAGGTGTTAATAAAATGGGAGAATTTTAAATTCATTTAGCGAGTACTTAAAATTAAAATAAGAGCTTGGGTGTGTAGCAATTTTTTATATATGTATTTAGAGTGATATTTCGTCGATGATGTGAAAAAAGTCTTCTCAAACGAAGCACCCTAATATTCGTATGTTTATATACTTATAAAGATGTATACTTATACATACTTATTTGGATTTACTGTAATTAAGATTTTGATTTGGCTCAATTATGTCATACCTTTTGTAGATGTGATTCCTGAAGTTATGATATAATTTTTTTTAACTTTTAGCTAAAAACAAGATTTAACATTTAACACCTCGAAAGTTCATGTGGTATCTGCTGTCTAAATACACAAATCAGCGCCATTGTAAACACCAGCAAACTCACCTTCCCACATAGACCTTATCACCTGCTATAATTTGGACGCTATATTATTTACGATAACTCTTGCGTTTACTGGCAGAGCGATTGAATAGCCTGAAAATGGGCTATTTGGCTAGTCAGTGTATTTTGAATTCTGATCGAGGAATCAAGTTTACCGGAGAAACTGAAATTTCTTAGCGTTTATCGTTGACCGAAATTCCGCGTGTGCAACCCAGAAAAAGTACATACCACGCATGTACTTGTACAAACATTAAATTACTGCCAAATCATTCAGCCGAAATCGAAAGACAAAGCGGTAGTAACACAAACTTTTATGGACCCTTAAATCACCAAACTGACTTTTATTGCGGCAGAAAAGAAGAAAACAAATTATAGATGGCAGTCGTTGAAAAAATGCCAGACCAAGGTGATAAGAAAACTTTAGCGGCACCCAAAAATATTGGAATCTCTTTTGAACAGCTCGCTTTCGATTTGGAAGGAAATATCACAGCGCCTGTTTATTTACCGACTACCACAACCGATGGATTGCAACCGGACGAGTCCTCGCCAGAGGAGCCACTTGCACCGCAAACGAAGCGCGTTTTGCGCAAACGAATTATGTACTTGGAGTTGCCGGTGTTTTTGTTTATATTTGGTGTAATGTTATCGCATCCCGTGATGCTAAATCAGGAGCTTTATCAAACCTGCGTTGCTGTCTATCATTACAATGAGACTGACTGTGAGCCACTGCGTGGCATTATTCCCAAGACAGAGGAAGCGAAAGTGAGTTTTTTTTTTGTTTAAGACTTACATCGATTGGATTGTACGAAAGACTTACGAACGCATTTTCAGTGTAATCTGTAGAGTAAAGAAGCTTAAATAATTTGTAAAGCAATCGTTATTACTTTTTCAGATTCAACAATAGTATTGTCGAATGTTCTGAAGTGTATTGCATATCGTACAATTCCATTTATTCAGGCAAATTCTTTATTAATTTGTCTCTGTCTTTATGCAGACAATATGTAGTCTACTTTGAATTTGGAATTATCGATATGATGATATGATACGGTGTATGCGTTAATATTGAAAGATTTTGAAAATAATCACATTAAAAGTTAACACAGTAATTTGTTCAATTAATTAACACAATATTGTTTTACTTTAATTCATTGAATTTTGTTTTAATTTACTATTACTTATATTTCCTAAAACTCTTTCGTCCTATTTTTTTTTTTTTTACTTTACTTTCATTTGATTTGTGTATTTTAACGTCAGATAATCGAAAATCATATCCAACCTTATGTGGCCCAAATTACTATGACTAACACCATTTTGCACAATGTATGGCCGGGAATACTTATACTCTTCGTGGGACCTTGGTCAGATAAATTTGGACGACGTCCAGTGCTTTTAATTACATTTACAGGTACACGCACATTTACATACAGAAATAAAACATTCAATCAAGTTTAGAATACATTTTAAAATTATTAATTTTTTAAATTTTTCCTACTATAGCCGCATTTATTGGCCACTCGATAACTGCAGCATTGGTTAGTGTTTCCCCAATGCTATCGCTGAATCCTTGGCTCTACTTGATAGGCAGTCTGCCGTCCACACTTGTTGGTGGCGGTAGCGCCGTATTGACTGTCGTCTTCTGCTATATATCCGATGTCTCTGATATGGAAAATAAAGCAAAGCGGTAGTTAAACTGAACGAAAGTTCTAACAGCGAAAGCTTTAATAGAGCTTTATATGCTAATGATCTGTATTTTTTTCGGCAGAATGTTTTGTGTTGAATTGGCAATGGGCGTGGGTGTTGTGCTCGGCAGTGTAAGTAGCAGTTACTTGTTGCGTTTCACGAACGTTCCCATTGTTTGCGTCACTTCGGCTGTTCATATTTTAGTCGCCTTGCTGTATGTTTTGTTTTTTATTGGCGAAAGTTTAGATGTTAAAAAGACCAGCTTGTCGGTAAGTCAGCTTTCTGCAGTTGTGTAAGCAATTTTTCTTAATTTATTTAATAATTTCATATTTTCATAGCATAAAGCTAAAAGCTTCTTTGACGTAGGACTTATCAAGGACCTGGTGAAAACTTGTGTGGCACGACGTCCAAATTATGGACGCGCTATAATCGCCTGTACAATCTCAATTTTAATGGTAACCAGCTTCGTACTTCGTGAGTTTTCCATTTTCGTTTACTTTATACATACATACATACATACATCCATATATGCATAGCGGGTGTTTCAACCAATTTAACTCAACTTCTCTTGTCGTTCAATATTAAGCATGCGTAAACCTAAAGTCACGTGGCCTATATGGCCTAGGCAACCTTGAAAAACTTGTTGATATATTGATATTTTTAACAGAAACGCGTTAAACAATGAATTCATTGTAAGTTACCAAACATTTTTCGTTGCCAAAATTATTTTATCGGCTTTTCACAGGTTTCGACTTTAAAGAAAATTTAAATTTTTTAATTTATATTGTATTTAATGAATTTAATGAATTTCCACTTTATTTTTCTTGCTGTTCCGCGTTCATATCTGCTTTCTTTGGCTTTTGTTCATAAAATTTTTGTTTGGAAATAAAACACTTTTTACCTCATTTGGTGAAACTTTTACGTATATTTCTGTTGGTCAAAAATGTTCAGCACAATTCAGTTGTTTGTCTTGTATAAATAACTGCCGTTTTCTCAACTCGCTACTAAAGTGTTAATTGCTTAACAGGCAAAAATATTTTAATTAAACCCTAACAGCCACTTGAGAAAACGAATAGCTATCAGTGCGATGAGGAGATAAGGTACAGTAACGTACTGTACAGTAAGGGATAATGCATTTACTAAATAAATTATTTTCTTCTTAACTGGTATTGAGTCAAAGGAACAGCAACACATTAAATAATTTTTGTTTTAAAACATCCTTGGTAACTAGTTTACTTACGTACTTATTTACACACATTCAATTACAGATGGTGAACACGGCGTATTATATTTGTTCTTACGCAACAAATTCAATGTAACATTACAACAGTTTAACTACTATAATGCTACATTGATAACAATTAAAATGGTAGGAAGCAGTCTGGCATTTGCTGTATTCAGAAAGGTAAATTAAATGTTACTCAAATGCGTTGATAAATTCCACTTCAGTGCACAAGTGCAATTTTAGCTCTTCAAAATATCATTTTCTGCAATTGCTATGATGGGTTTGGCAGGTTGTATTTGCGACAGCTTAACTCGTGCATTGGCGCAAAGTTTCTGGCAAATGTATATGGCTTCCTTCTTTGGACTCATGTCCGGCATCACAAGCTCCATGCTGCAGTCAATCGTTTCGATGGCGGTGCCATCAAATGAAATTGGTAAGAAAATGCATAAATATATGGGTTTTATAGATGTGCGTGTATCTTATTATTTTTTTTTTTTATTATAATTGACAATTTTATTGAGCTCCAGGCCAGTTTATTGAAGATTTTATTTGGAAAAACACTGGCCTGGAGCTCAATGAAATTGTGAATTATTAAACATTTATAAGGCCAATAGAAATAACAAAAAAAAAACTTTTTTTTTGTTTTTAGGAAAAGTCTACTCCTTATCAGCATGTTTACAAACTTTGTCACCCTTGGTATCCGCACCTTTGTATACGGTCATTTACAACCACACCCTGAATGTTTATCCTGGCTTTTACAATTTTATTAGTACAGGACTGTTTTCGGAGTGCTTCCTTGTAATGATGTAAGTTTTGTAAAGATGACTGTATTGATTTTTAAGTTTTATCCACAGCTAGTCGCACGTCCACTACAATTACTAACAACATCCAATCTTTTTGAGTTTAAAAAATCTCATACTTCCATCTAACAAACTCTGATCTCAAAAGCTCAAAACTACTTGTTTAACACTCTTTCATATTTGTTTTTGTTTCTTTTCCCCCCCTAATGCCTCAACAACAGTGCAATATACATTTTCGAGCGCCGAGTTGCCAACCGTTCAAGTGAGTTTGAAGCGAAGAAGAAGGAAGCAGAAGCACCTCTGACGAACAAATCTAAAACCGAGAAATTGCAGACAGCCATAAACTCATGAAATCGAAAACATTGTGTGATTGTGAGTGCGTTCCAAAGAGTTTTTATACAATTAAGTAGTTTAGGGATTAAAATGGCAAAAGCTTAGGTTTTGCCGCCGATTAAACTGTAAGTAGTTTTTTTTTATTAATTATAAGCCGCGTAAATAAAGAAAATAAAATATTCTCAGAAAAAAATAAAAATTACAATCGCTATGAATTGTATTTGAGTTTCTTTGCAAAAAAGGGAGGGCGTTTAGGTCAAAGAACAAAACACCGTACAAGTTCTTTGTTGTGTACATAAGCGCTTTTGCGTAAAAATTTTGCATACATCAATATTCCCTATAATATAATAATATAGTATAAATGCTAACACGGCATTAACTTAGCTCAGCGCGATTAGGCGCTGGATTCGTTTGCGTGGTGGCGTGAGCTCGAGTCCCGCGGTGGCTTTGAAGGAAGAAGTCTGATGAGAAGATATTTTGATCACCGAAATAACAGCTTTAACTTTTGCCGCTTTGCGTTTCGTTGTTTTTTTCCTTAAAAATTTTCCTATTAAACAGGCCTTCAACTCAAATATAATAAAACTTATTAACTACATATACGACAAAATACTAAAAAGTATTTAATTTTGATTGAGGGTTTATAAAATTGTAAAAAGCCCAATTAATTCTTTACATCGTTTGAAACTTTAGTTTCAATCGTTTTAGTCGAATATTCAATTCTAGTTAAAAAAAAATTTTTGTCAGCATTTGTACGTACATACGTATACATATCTCTTTACGATGTTTGTGGCTTAAGATTCTTTGTAAAACGTTGTCACATTCTAAAAGCTGGATCTGATTTTCGATACATCTTTTATCTGTAGACTTTTTAAAATTTCACAAGAATATTTTTTTTATATTTTTTCATTTTTCTTAGACCCTTTGAGCAAAAAAATATTTGTTTTTACTGGAGTTGATTGCAAACTTGGCTATTTACTAACCTACAAATTCGTTACATCGGCCAAGAATATACAAAATTAGAAAATTAAATATTCATTATAAGCCTGTATTCACTTTTTTTTAATATTTTGGTTAAATAAAAATAAACCACTCTTAAAAAAAGTGTACAAATACCACGAACTGATAACTAAAACTATCGCTGGGCATACGAATATTATGTATTTTCATTTTATAGCGAACATCCGAAGAGTAAACGCTTAAAATAAAGATTAGTATCAATATAGTTTAAAGGTATTTATTTTTTTGATAAGAGAGAATAATAAGAAGCATAAAAAAATTATTAAAAAAAATAATAAAAAAATTAAAAAGAAAAATAAATTAAAAAGAAAAAAAAATAAACTGCTTGAAATAATGTTTTTGAAATAGCTTCCAAGTTCAATTTTAAAGTAAAGTTGTCACTGAAGACAAGGTATTTGTTTATTTGGATAAAAGAGAATCAGAATTAAAGACAAACCTTTAAAAACAACTAAAAACATTAAATAAATTTTAAAAAATTATAAACAAAAACAGAAACAAAAAAAAATATGAAAACAATAAAAAAACAAAGTACAAAAAAAATAAATATGCATCCAAAAAAATCTGTATATGACAGCTACCACATGAAAATTTTAATTTCGGTGGCAAATAAGTTTGAAAAGGTACTCGTATCAAACATTTGAATATTTTCATTTTATTGCAATTGATTAAAAACAAAAATAAAAATGTATCTGAAAATGCGATTTTCAGTGCAAATTGAACTCTGTTTGTGGTTTAAACTAAGTTTTAACTCAGAATGCAGTTTTTCAGTCAACTTTAAACGGAGTTTAAACTAAGTTTAAACGGCGGATTGTGCTCGTTTAAACTTAGTTTAACTTATCAGCTGTGCGCTGACTACTTCGTTTTGGTTGCAACAAATTTAATTGAGCGCAAGGAAACTAAATTTAAATTAAAACTAAAGTTTAACTAAACTTAGTTAAAATAAAGTTCAAACCAACACTAAAAAACTGGCTTTTATTCGCTTAAATTGAATATTTTCCGGCATAGTTTCAGGCGTAGCACTTAACACAATATACATGCGATTATTCTTGTGATAGCCGCCAGAATGCAGGAGTTAGTGGTCACCGTAACTGCTATAAAACCTCTGCCACTACTACCTACAAATTATAATTTGGAAATGAACCTAAAAACGTAAGTGAAAATGTAATTCAATTGTTTTAATTCAATATTAATTAAGTTAGGTCCTTAAACTGTGCCTATGAAACACTTAGCACAAGTGCCGAGATGAGATAAGTTATTTTCCAAAAAGTCCACTGAAAAAGGTACTTATGTACATACAAACATACATATGTGTGTACAAATGTCGATGTGAAATCTTAAATTGATAATGTTTGAAAATTTAATGAAACTACAAATACATAAATATACGCAAATATACTTAAAAAAAAAAACGAAACATACGTATGTGCGCATGTTATCGCCTACAAATGCTTGGTTATCGCGAAATTGATTGAAATGCTGAAAAGAGTTATTAAATCGTCAGTTGATTCTTAGAAGTGTACGCTAATACAAGTCCACCGACACGCGGTAAAATTTAAACAAAACTTGTTAAGGAAAATAGTAGCAAAAACACTTGACAAATTTTATCTTGCAACAACATTTCGTCTATCAAATTCAATAAACGTAAATGCCTACACGTATATACATATGTAGGTGCTAAAAAAATCATAAATGCACTAGCTTCCACATAAACATTATATTATATTTGTTTAATGAGCTCAAGGTTTGTTTTTTTTTTTTTTAAATACTATAGAAATTTTCTGAAGATGAGTAAATAATTGTGATTAAAGTAACAGCACAAAAAAAAAACAGTAACAATTTATGTAATATATTCTGTTGTGTTTTTAAAACATACTTTTAGCTCGAATATATAATATATGTGCAATACAAAAGCGATAAAAAAAATTAATTGCTTAGAAGACTCATTCATATCGCGGCAGTGAAAATTCATTAAAAAAAAGTGTTTTTTCCTCGTCAAGTGTGAATAAAAATCGTAGATGGTAGCACCATTCAAAATGGCCGATCACGAAGAAAAAAGCACTATGGCGACACGATCAACTACCAGCACTGACTCGTCGATTCACCCGGATGTACACTTCTCACCGCTTGCATATATCACAGCCACCACAAACGTCGAAGCGCTGCCAGATGTGTCCTCACCAGAAGAAGCACCGCTAGCACCGCAATCAGAGCGTACTCTGCGCAGGCGCATAATGTCCCTCGAATTGCCGGTGTTTTTACTCTTTCTGGGCATAATAATATCGGGTCCTGTGATGTTGAATCAGGAACTTTATCAAACCTGTGTCGCCGTCTATCATTACAATGAGAGTGACTGTGAACCGCTGCTCGGTATTATTCCTAAAACGGAGGAGGCAGAGGTGCGATATAGACGTACTATGAAATATTGAAAGTTTTCTAAAATGCTATAAATTAGCTTTCTCCTATATTTGACTATCGTTTTACGCCTTTCAAAAGCAGTCATTACCAAGAACGCTGAGGTGCACTTTTTACAAAAAAAATTATCTTTATTATGATCCTTATCACTACCGAATTTTCTTCCACATTGAAAACAACATTGCTCGTATAATTCAGCTGGCTTTTGCTCTACATTTCACAGCAAATTTGCATTGCTTTTTATAACATTTTAGCAATATAAATTAGCAGTTATTATATTATATTACTTTCTTGTAGGCGCGAAGGGGCTGGCGCGAATTCTTATCCTTCTTTCAATCAGTTGTGAATTAAAATTGTATATCTCTTGTTTACACACATCAAATCGAAAAGAAAAACATTGATCGCCTAAAGAAACAAAAACTAAAAACTATTCTATAAATTCCGCCAGACAGATATTAAAATAGACATTTTCAATTTGAAAGCAGACATAAATTTTCCGCAAACAAAGCCCATTTAAGCTGCATCTAAAGAGTATACTGTGAAATCGGAAATATTGTGAAAAATCGCACTACGTTAGTAGGTGGAAAATTAAAAATGTGTCGGTTTTAATGAAATTTTGTAAATAACTTATGTATTAAGATTTTAAAGTTTCTTCTTCTGCTTTTTCTTTATTGGCATTACAATCTTTTGTTAGTGTGAATCGAGATCAGAAATTCTTCGCCGGCAAAAATACGCCACTTACTCATAAGCTATTAACAGGAAAATGCGAAACATTATCGACAAAAAATTGTCAAAAATCACGATACAAATTTCTGAATGTATATACAGTCGATCTACTTTTTACGCGGTTCTATTGAAGGCAATTTTTTTTAATGGGAACTTTCTAAAATATTCCATTGTCTCTTTTTACACTGTTTTACTTTTTTAACGCGGATTTTTTGATCACAGATTATTCTGCAATCTTTTGCTTTTTTTACCTCGGTTTTACTTTTTTAACGCGATTCGCGATTCATTTTGATTTTGTCCTTTTGTTTTATTTTTAACGCGTTTTGCAAGCGCTTATGATGAACGTCATGCAAAATTTCGTAGAGATTTGAAAAATGCTATGGAGTACTACAAGGATTTATATAAAGACATGCAGAAACATGAACGAATAAACAAATTTCCACTGGAATGTGGTTATTTTTACGCGGTTTTTTCTTTTTTACGCGAACCAATTTCTGTCCCAGCAAGCCGCGTTAAAAAGAGATCGACTGTATTTAATTTGCATAAGTACATACGCGCACCTCGATTTGGTGTAAACAAATTAAAACTTAAGTTTGTGCCATTTATTTTTTATAATCGTAATTAGAAATTATTTTTATATTTAAGTATTAGTTGTCGGACTAAAAATATGATGAAAAAAAACTTAAATGCCGTTTTTCAAAATATAGGCTATAAGAAAAATAACTTTATTGAAAAAGAGAGAAATAAATGTTTTACTGTTGAAACTAACACGTGCATATTATGTCAACTTTAAAACTTTCGCCAAGCGACATAAATAAGGTTATTTCGAAATTAAGTATTAATTTTTTTCTACAAGTCCATAGTACGTAGTAATCAATTTTTACTTAACCTACACTACAACCACATAATACTTAAAATAAATTCTAAAGTATTCGCTTAAAGCTTACTAAACGAACAACTTATTTATATTTGTTTCTGTTGTAATTATCTTACTTAACTCTTCTCTCCTTCTTTCATAAAAAATTGCTATAATCGCCAAATGTTAAATTATTCGTTTATAAAACTGTTATATTTAACAAATAAATTATAAAGAAATTAAAAGTTGGTAATTTTACCTATTTTCCAAATAATAATAATACATACTCGGATCTGTGCTTGTGAGATAGCTTGTGATAAAAGGTTTGCGTATTATATCACGGTGATATTATTTATGTTTCAATATTTATGGTGTTTTCTTCTCTCGAAAAAATATTGCATTCTCACATTGTAACTTTTACATTAGACTATCTGTCTTCCTGAAAAAGAGCTATATTTTTAGAAATTATTGAAACTTTTATTGGTTAGATCACAAAAGTGGGAAATAGAAAGGCAAGGCCTGAGAAAACCCAGCTGGGCAACATTATTTCGAGAAAGAAAACGCCATAAGTTGTATTGAGGAGCAACATAACTTATACCTTCTATTCACATATTATAACACAATCATATATTGAAACATTTGGAAAATTAATAATTTTTTTTTAAATGAAACTTTTATTGGTTAGATCACAAAAGTGGGAAATAGAAAGGCAAGGCCTGAGAAAAACCAACAGGGCAACATTATTTCGAGAAAGAAAACGCCATAAGTTGTATTGAGGAGCAACATAACTTCTACCTTCTGTTCACATATTATAACACAATCATATATTGAAACATTTGGAAAATTAATAATTTTTTTAAATTAAAAAAAATTGGTTAATCAAAATGATTCTCTAATAAAAACCATAATAAACCATTTTTTAAACTTTATACAAAGTTTTCAATGATTTAACAAAATTTCCAACTATTTAAAACAAAATTTTAGAATTTTTTCAAATATGTAGTTTTGTAGCTTATTCTAGTTTAATAAAAAGCAAAATTAAGGTGCCTACAAATTACCACTGATTTTTGAAAATTTATTTACTGACGCTCTTTCGCAATTCCCAAACACTCGTATTTAAGAAATAATCGCGTGTTTGCGTTATGTAGAGGAAATTGCCAGTAAAAAAATTGTCAAAAATCAGAGGTAATTTTAAGACACTTGAAATGTATACTTCATCAGCCTAAAATTTAATAAGTTACTACACGGCATACTCAAAAAAATTAAACAAAAAACACTTTTTTTTACATTCGAAATTTTCATGTATTCTATATTTGTTAAATCGTTTTAAATTTTGTATAAATTTTAAAAATGGTTTCTATGGTTTTTGTTAGAGAATGAAGGGTGCTTAAATTTTAAATAATTTTTAAACAGTTAGAAGAGAGTGGTTGTGCTATTATGTATCAATAGAATATAGATGTGCCAGCACTGCTGCAGTACTGCCTTTGTGATTTAACCAAAACTTTTGACGGTGTGGCATAGCAATTTCGTTTCAAATAGTACTAATTGTCGAATATAAATATTTTTTATATACTTTTCATAGAAATGGTTGGTGGTGAGCTGAGTTTAGCTATGTCCGTCTGTCTGTTTGAACGCAAACTAGTCCCGCAGTTTTTAAGCTATTTTAATGAAACTTATAAGCCTTACATATGTATGTATGTATATAAGCACTGAAAATCATAGAGATCAAAAAAATATAACTTATAGCAGCCATACAACCGATAGTTCTGATATTGCATTTTTTGTCATAACTCCTTCATTTAATCAGCTAAAGACTTGAAATTTCGCACAAATATTATTTAATATTAGGACTATTACTCGTATATGTTGCAGTCAAAAACATTAATATCGAATAAATATACTCGTAACATATGGCCCATTTATGAAAGGTATGAAGCCTTTTTTACTTGTTTTTATTTATTTTTATGAAATATAATTATAAATAATCACATTACACTTGATAAGGTAACTAGTAAATAAATATTTCAATAAATTGTTTTTATTAAAGTGTTATAATTTCCTCTTTTTTAATTAATTAATATACATATATTTTTTTAATAGTATATTTCATGTTCTCGTCGCCCTTTTCAAACTTTTTACCTTTATTATTAATTTTTTAATTTCATTGTTTTCTTTTTATTATACAAACGAATGCATTTAGGTTATCGAAAACCGTATTCAACCATTTGTGTCGCAAATAAGTATGACTTCTTCTATACTTTGTAATGTATGGCCGGGAATTGTTGTGCTTTTCGTAGGACCTTGGTCAGATAAATTTGGACGACGACCAGTTCTGCTGATAACATTTATAGGTACATATAAAAACCAAATAGGAAACATCAGCTAAATGGTTTATATTTTCCCTGACATAGCCATATTTATCGATCAGGTTGTAATTGCAATATTGGTAAGCGTTTCCCAAAAGTTATCACTGAATCCTTGGTTCTACTTACTGGGCAGTATAACGTCTACACTTGTGGGTGGAGGGAACTCAATGATGACTGTCATTTATTGCTATATATCTGATGTCACCGATATGGAAAACAAAGCAAAGCGGTAAGAACTTAAATACAAATATACGTAAGCATACTCGTATACTTCCTTCGGCAGGATGTTCTATGTTGAAATGGCAATGGGTGTGGGAGTGGTGATTGCCAACTTGTTGAGTAGTTACTTGTTGCGTCTCACAAGCGTCACTTTTGTGTGCGCCACGTCTGCGGCACTGATATTTGCCGCTTTGCTTTATGTTCTCTTTTTTATTGGCGAAAGTTTAGATGTTGAAGCGACCAGCTTTTCGGTAAGCAAAAACACTTCTCGCATTCTCATATACTAAATAAATGCAAATTTGATTTAAAAACACTTTATATATTTTTAATTAAGCACAAGGCCAAGAGCTTTTTTGATGTCCGTCTTGTCAAGGATCTCGTGCAGACTTGTGTGGCACGACGTCCAAATTATGGACGCGCCATAATTGGTTGTGCAATTTCAATTTCAGTAGTATGGAGTTTTATTTTATGTGAGTATCAAATATGCCTTAAAATAAGTATTGAGCAAAATCTGGAAGTATTTGAATGTTTATTACTTTGCAGCCGGAGAAAATGGTGTGTTTTATTTGTTCCTGCGCAACAAATTCAATGTTACTCTACAAGATTACACCTACTACATTGCCATTGTAATTACAATTGAAATGTTAGGATGTGGCGTTGCTTTTGGCATATTCAGAAAGGTAAGTAAAAATGTTGAAAAGACAAGCTGTCCTCTGTAAATCAATAAAACTTCTACATACACTTTCAGCTTTTGAAAATATCGTTTTCGGCAATTGCTATGATGGGTCTGGCTGGCTGTGTTTTGGGAAGTTTTACTCGTGCCTTAGCGCAAAATTTCTGGCAAATGTACATGGCTTCTTCTTTTGGCCTCTTGTCGGGCATCACAAGCCCCATGTTGCAAGCAATTGTTTCGTTGGCGGTGCCATCAAATGAAATCGGTAACAAATCGAGTACTTTTGGATGCAAATAAGATTTTCAAATTATTTTTTTTGTTTTTTTTTTCAGGTAAAGTATATTCCTTAACCTCGTGTGTTAACACGCTCACACCATTGGCTGCGGCGCCATTATATACGCTCGTTTACAACCGCACTCTCAATTTTTACCCTGGATTATTTAACTTTATCAGTATGGCGCTGTATGGGGAGTGTTTTGTTGTAATGATGTAAGTTATGAAAATACTGTAGATATTTCTCAACTCATCTAAATTATTATTGAAATTTTTTTTTTAATTTTTGTTAGTGTGATATACATTTTCCAACGACGAGTTGCGAAAAAATCAAACGAACCCAAAACGGTAGATGTTGTGGCGGGAGAATCTCAAGCAAAAATTAAACCGGCCGAAAAACCTCAGCCAACATAGACGACATGCATCCTGGACAATAACTAGATGTTTTTGTATGCCAAAAAGTATTCGGCAGGCATAGAAAAACCTCCGCCGCTAATTATGTCATGAAAAAGCTTCTCATATAATACATTTGCCGTTCGGAGTCGGCATAAAACTGTAGGTCCCTCCAGTTATGGTAAAGACGCACACCAAAAATGGTAGGAAAAGCTCGGCAAAACACTAAACTATATAAAGTAAGAGCCAAATTATTATTCATCACCAACCATCGTACAGGGTTACAAATATAGAAGTTGCCATATTGGCAGCAAACGGATGTGCTTATTAAAAGAAAACCGTAATGGCGCGCATTTGACCGTTACCATACTATATCCAGCAAACTGAATAAATGTGAGCGATCAGAAGAAGGGATGATCTAAGTTATTGTTAAGCGACAGAAAATATCGGTTTCTTTCCATAATTAATTTGTATGACCTGTACGATGTCATCAACATGTGCTGTCTAAAAACACTATAAGGGCTGTTTTCTCGACTGCCTGTTAAAATGTATCTCCACTTTAAACCAATATTCGTTTTTCGATAGTATAACTGAGAGCACTTTTGTGAAAGTAAGTTATCCCAGAAGTTAAAGTATTTAGTTCCTTGTTTATTTCTGTATTTTGAAAAAAAAATGTGAAAAGCTCAGTCGAGGTGCCTTTGTTCATAAAAGTTTTGAGTTAGAGAAACACAATGTATTTAATGAATGTATTACTATGTTTTTACTTTTTTTTACTAATATTTATGATTTTGATATTTCTAAGTAGCCCCTTACCAAGACGTTATAGATTAAATTTTAATTTAATATTCCATACACTCACCAAATATTTTTCTCCCATATATTTAAGAATAAAGACACTGGTACTTGGAAATTGTAAAAAAAATTTAATCCAAACTTAAATATGTAACGTCTGAATTAGGACGGATATTTTGCGAGTTTAAAAATAAATAAATGTGTCAAAATAAAAAATAAAAATATTTTAAAGAATGTTATATTCTTTTTGGTTGTTGTGGTTTCCGACAGGGTAATTATACGCTGTATTTTGGAACGAATTTCCGTCATCCCTTGTCAAGTTTGGTTTGGAGACAAACCGGTTTCGGCGTTGTGCCATCTTCAGTGGCAGAACGAAAAATTTCACTGAAGATGGCACAACGCCGAAACCGGTTTGTCTCCAAACCAAACTTGACAAGGGATGACGGAAATTCGTTCCAAAATACAGCGTTAAAGAATGTTATTTATACATCAAGGTGCTAGGAATTACACTTAATTTTTAGATTTTTTTTTTGTCAAGGGTGTTGCGATTTTCTTCCATATAACGAATAAGCAAAATTTATTTATATATGAAAAAAACACAAAACCCTTGATAAAAATAATTCTAAGACATCAACAGAAATTCCTAGCCACTTGAAACTTTCACATTGTTATACTAAAATTAAATCGGCTATAAAACTATATACTAAAAAAAACTTGAACACTTCTGAGAAAACAGTTGAAAATCGATATGCAAATTCGTTAAAATTCTTTTCAGTTTTCTACAAAGTTTAAAACTTTAATTTTCATTATATGTATATGTTAGAGAATGGACTGAATTTTTATTTGAAAATTCTTTGTAATAAATAAATATACATATAAACGTGGCTGGGTATGTTATTTCGAATGCTGTTGCTTTTGACATGCACAACACTGTATATAATTCTCCGTTATGTTTCTACATTTTGAGAATAGAAAAACAACCTAAAGTCTAAATATGCCAGTAGTACAGTTAGTATTTAGTATAGTGTTTGTTCGGCAAGCAATGCAGATTTGCGTCGACATTAAAATCATTATTTAAAAATTATTTACCATTAACAGCCGATTTATGAATGTGTGCTTTAAATTACCTGCAATTAGTTGCATCTCACATATCCAGACTTCGCAGTTATAAAAGTAGTAAACGTTGTTAAACTTAACACACGACATGTACGCGAACACACTCTATACATCTGCAAATAAATTCCCTCAATTGAATTGAGTCTTTTGTTTACAAACAACTCATTCGCAGCTGATTTTTGACAGCTAAAAATTAATCAAATTTCCCACTATTCTTTTCTTGCTTATTTGTTTTTTTGCTCGATAACAATTAAAAGTGCAGCGCAAATAGTTAATTAGAGAAAAATCAAATCATTACACTACATATCTTTATAAACAAAGGAAAATACACTCCAATCTGTGAATATGGGAAAAACAAAGAAATACCAAGTAAAATAATCATATATATACTCTTCTGAGAGTGTTTTAGAAAAGTCCAAACAACACTCGATTGGGAGCAAAATCTGCTTTGAACGGGGAGAACTTTCACCAATCACATGAAACCACAACAGCGACTTGTTTTAAACTCAGTCTTAACTTGTGAGTCGATTGCGGTTGGAGTTGCTGCTTAGCTTCCGTTGCGGCACTCAAGTTTCTGAGGCTTTTGCTGTAGTCATATATACATTGCATAAATTCATCATTATACATTTGGACTATCTCGACGAAGTGAAGGGGTATTAAAGCTGTTTCAGCTGAATAAGTAAAAGCGTTCATATCTTTATGTTAACTAGCAAATACAGTATTACATTATTGGAGTGCGCAAAAATAAATGGCAAATACCAGTGACTAATTATATGTAGAGGTGGCCGACGAGTTTGAGTATTGACGACATTTCGATAAAACTCTAATATTTAGATAATCTCAATATGCATTCGGACGAAGAGAGCTTGTATGACCCTGAAGCAGCTGATGTGTCAATACAGGCGCTTGATGCCAGTGTGGGAAATAGTGGAGGCACGCCGTCTACTGCAACCGCACACAGCAGTAATCATAGTGAGGAAACAGCCAGCAAAGAAGACATAAGTGCTGTATCCAATAATGAAACGCTTGTTACATCGCCTCGCAGGCGTTGGTTTATCTTAGAACCCGCAGTATTTTTGGTATTTCTCGCAATGTATTTGTCGGGTAATTCAACAATAATGCGTTGCTGATTGAATTGTTTGCTAAATGTAGTTCTATTTTTATTTTAGGGGCGGTTTACCAAAACCAAGTTTTATACCAGACGTGTATAGCGATATACAAATACAATGATAGCGATTGCCAGCCGCTTTTGGGTGTAAGCAGGGAAACGAAAGAAGCGCAGGTGAGTCGGAGCATTTTAAGTTATAACTATTCAATCCTGCTTCCCTTATCTCCATTCTAAAATAACCTAATTTACATAGTGCTCGATATATTCTCTTAAATATTGATAAAATAACAAAGCAATTAAAATTATTGTTTCATTAATGTAACAAAATAAACCCATTAAATTTTTGTATAACTTTTTTTTTTAATTGTATGTACATATGTATGTATGTAGTTAAAACCAAATAAGTATGAGAATATCACTGAGGCAAGCAGAGTTAAACGCTTCATACGCTTTGCGACGATTTTGTTACTGTAAATGACTAATTTTAATACTACGAGTAAGAAGTCTAATAAAAAATCTGTTTTTAAACACTTTTTTTTATTAGACAGCTGAACACAGGCTGTTATTTAGAATGTCGGTTTTACGCGAAATTATGTTTATGTGTGTTTTGCGTTAAAATGTATGTTAAAAAGAAATTATGATCCATTGCCTCTCAACTGTTTTTTTTTTTAGCATCTATTGGCACATTTATATATATATTTCCTTATAATATATATTTTCTTGTTTTATTTCCAGTTATTTTTATCAGGTCATATACATTCATATATATTTACGTATGTACATACATACATACATGTAAATACATAATTCCCTATTTATCGCCATGTGTAGTGAATTTTTTAAAACAATAGAAACTAAAGTCGAAACATTAACGTGCGTCGAAAGAATAAGTTTCACGTGTTGATTGCACTTCTACGAAAAAAAATTCAACGTCGAATGAATTTTTAATGTATTATTCCGACTTGGTTGTGTGTAAACACGCATAAAGAATTAAAACGACAATTGAAATATAAACATATAAAAAGCCTTAGAAACCGTAGAGGCTCAAACAGCAGACTAGTTTTATAAAAATATTGTTTATCTTAAATATGTATTTATCAAGGCCTTTGTATTTATCCGCTTAAACTTTTTAACTACAACATAGTAACAGCTATTAAAAGAGCTTGTCAACGGTTCCAATCAATGGAAACCTAAAATAGCATACATTTTCAGCTGCAAATACCTAATTAGCATTGGCATTCAAATAGTCAACTTAGCTTCTACATCATTCTATAGCAATCATTGTATGGAAAATTTCAAATTCATTATGAAAAAAATAAAATTTATATGGTGTTCGAATTGTGTTCGGCATTTATTCTTGCAGGAAATTGAAACTCGAGTACAACCATATGTCGCGCGCATCCTAATGGCTCGTTCGCTATTGGAAAGCATCATACCGGCATTTGTAAGTTTATTTGTCGGACCATGGTCAGATAAATTTGGTCGGCGCCCAATCATACTCGCCACCTACACAGGTAAGTTGGAGATTTAGTTGAAATAATGTCTACTTTTTACTGCGCTGTTTAGACCGCTCTAGTTTAATTTGAGATTAGTTTTGAATAAACGCACATGCACACGTGTTCCTATGTACATACATATGTTTATATATACACTTCGCGCATTGACTCTACTATCTTATCATAACATACTGCAAATTTGCTATTGCATAATACGTGTGTACATCCATTCATTCAATCGTTAAGATTAACTGCTTGCCTTTGTAAATGTGCTCAAACTATTGCATATATTTTATATTGTAATCTAAATGGGTTACAATACTATGTATACTTTTTTAATTTAGTCATAGAAATAATAAAATTGTTGAGGTTAATAAGCTATAGAATTAATTAAATGATTGAAGGGCAATTTGTGAGTTTTTCGTCAATAAACTGACATCATGCAGCTGCTGTTGTGCTTCATAAACAGATGTTATTATTTCATAACTACAGTTCAACAACCATGCAAAAAGTATCGAAACCTTTTGTTGTGACGAATTTGATTTCAAGTCATTACATTGTTTATTATTTTTTTATTCAGAATTCAGGCGACTGGGGCATCTTGCAAGAAACAAAAGTTAAATTTATCGAAGCTTGCTAAAACATACAGAAAATGCAATAAAGCTACGGTTTTTTTTTTAAATGTTAAGTACTTTTCCCCGGTAAATGGTTGTCGCGTGGTCACGTAAGGCACGTTGATGGATTTGTTGAGGCTCTGTGTAGATGAACAATGCATTTTTCGAAGATGAGACCATGAATGAGCAAGTATTAGGTAAAAATTAGGCTAAGCTTGTGGCGGCTTGGAATACCCGAATCAAAATGCAAAAATAAAAAATAACTGAAAACTTTTTTAATGTGTTAAACTTTGATTTAACCAAATACGTACTAAATGCTTGCTTTCCACTTTTTAAGCAGCGAAATTGTAACCACCTTTAGAACTTTTCGTTTGTGTACGCGTGTAAAAGCTCTCTAGCGCTTGTGGTGAAAATAAATATTAATTATTAGAAAAATACTATTATTATTATTATTATCGTTAGGGAAGAAAGCTTTGTGACCTTAATATCTATTGTGCCACATACTTGCATTAAAACATTTCCTTAAGTCCAACTCCGAGAGAAGCTAACTAACTTCATTCACAATACTAATTACTCTCTTACTAATTACTACTAATTAGAACTCAATTTTCGTGACTAGGAGCAATATAGTTTACATTATGCAAGTTGATTGTCATTTTGACTTTCATAAACAATTTAAGTTGTTGTAAACTTACAATTGCAAGGCGTACAGTTATCTCACGACCAATCATTTGATTTAATTTCACATATGTATTACATATTGAAGTCATGGAGTGGCAAGCTCAATCTCCTTACCTTAACCCTGTAGAAATTTTTTGGACTAGCTTTTAAAAATGACGTTTTGGATGCAAACCCGAAAAAATTACGAACTGTGAGCTGTGGTTCAGTGCATGTCAGTTAATATCCAATGAAAGATTTCAATGCCTCGTAGACACGTTGAGGAATCATTTAGCTAAATTTTAGTAAAAATATTAAAACACGAATTTATGTTTTTCTCTTTTGACCCTACATTTAGTAATAAAATTGTTCTTCAGTTTTGCAAAAAAAAAAAGAGAATGCATCTATTATTTTAGTTTTATTGCAATTTGAAGAAATGACTTGATATTTCGTAGGTTGACACATTAGCGCTTTCATGCTGCTACCTGTTCAATATGCCGTGATTGTAGCAGAAAATACATTTTTTCATGTGAAACTTATAATACGCTTTTTGGATGATTTTTCTTATTTGTTGATAATTGGTTTTTCAAAAGCGTTAATTAAAATAAGTTTTTGCAAAAATTGTCAAATATTTGTATAACGAAACATTATTTGTTAAATTATTAAGTAAAATAAAGCTCTGGGGTTCATTTCGGAAGACAGGATCAAGAATTTTTAATACAATATTTTACTGGCAAACAAAAATATCCGTTTTTTGATAAAGTCTCAAAAATAGTTAATATTTCTCTGAAGATATCCTCTATATCGTACGATAATCTGCTCAAACTTAAGTGTTTGACGCTGCTCCATAAAATCATCGTCACAAAGGAATACCCATTTCTCAAAAGCTGCCTCAACCGACTCAATCGCCTCGATCACATCAGGTCATTTAAATTACAACTCTATGATATCTCAACGTCAATATTTCGTTTTCTCGCATATTGATTTGTAATAATAATAAAGGCTAAAGGAACTCCATGAACCTGTATATTTATGATTTTTCAGTAATCGATTAGTATTTTTTTTCCAAAAAAAAACCCCCACCTGCAGCGCTTCTAAGCTCATAGCCATTGAGGATTTACTTCAGTTTCTTCATGAACCAATGATTGGAACTAAACCTTATTAATGTGAGGTTCTACGTTTCCGAAAAAATAATCAATCGCTGGACGAACATTGTAATGTTTTTGGTACGGTTTGAATGCATTTGCGTCATATAATAATCCCAACGGTTTTATCCCTCCATACCCGCCCGACCGACGCGAGGGCCGCATCCGCATGACGCACGGATATATGAAAAAAAAAAATTTTGGTTTTTTTTCATATATGTATGTTGCGCCGAGTCATGAAAGGCAGAGGTTTGTTAAGTGTCGAGATCTAAAACTGTTCAGCTACAGAACAAATGCTCATCAGCTGATCGAATAGTAATATATGTACATATATGTATGTATGTATTAATTATTGAGAGCATTGAGTATAGTTTTCTTTATGTAAAATAGTGAGTCTGAAATATCAAAAGAACCGAAGTGAGTGTTAAAATCCTGACACAAACTACGGAGTGGCTCATTTAACTCAAAATTACTTTTACATGGCTTCAGAAAGAGAGGCCGGAAATTTCTTGAAATTCTGGAGGGAACGTTCAGTTTTATTTCGCTAAGAAGAGATGGGCTAGAGATCAAGCCTGTCAGTAACTTGACCAAAAATACAATGCCTAGCATTTCCCTGCGACTAGCAAGTGTAGGAAGATTAATGAGTTTTAAACGACTTTTATATGGCGGCAGGTTGTACTGAGAATCCCAACGAAAATTCTTTAAAGCAAAAAGTAGAAATTGTTTTTGAATTGACTCTATTCTGTCGGAATGAACTTGATAGCGCGGGTTCCAAACAACAGATCCATATTCCAGTATGGGCCTCACTAACGTTGTGAATAGAGCCTTCGTGATGTAAGGGTCATTGAATTCTTTTGACCACCGTTTTACAAATGCAAAAACACCCTTGGCTTTGTTAACTGTAACATTTATGTGAAGATTAAAATTAAATTTCGGGTCCATTGTAATTCCAAGATCAACAAAGTTAAACACTTGTTCGAAGTTATGGTTACATATTTCACAAGAAGCTGGTTGAACTGCTCTGCGAGAAAAGCACATTACTTTACATTTTTTAAGGTTTAGTGGCATGTAATTTATTTCACACCAGTTAGTCATGCTATTTAAATCCGCTTGTAGTAAGGACCTTTCCTCAACAGAATGATACGATCTAAAAAGCTTTACATCATCAGCATACAATAAAATTTTTGAATAATTTATTACAGAAGGTAAGTCATTTATAAAAAGTAAAAACAGAATCGGACCAAGGTGACTTCCTTGCGGGACCCCTGAAAAAACATGAATAATGTTTGAGGAACTATTTTTAAAAAGAACTCGTTGTGTTCTGTCAATGAGGTAAGAATACATCCAACGAAGGAGATTAGGTTGAAAACCAAGGAGATCGAGTTTATGGATCAGTAAAGAGTGACTTACTCTGTCGAATGCTTTACTAAAATAATTATTATCATATTTGAACATTTTACATTACTTTCTGAAGAATCATCATTATCGAAGAGATTTGTCTCTCTTAATTTTGGCATCTTAAAACACTTAAAAAGTCGTTATGGGCGCAGGTTTCACCAGCAATTTAAGTGCAAATTATTTATTTTGTCAGTTTTCATATAAAGTACATAATATTCTAATCATTGTGGGTAAATTTTACGTAAATATCTTCACTAATTTATACTTTTTCCAAAGAACGTCCTTCGTTTATTCCCGTTTCTCTAATACCTCCTAAATAGTACAACATTGAGCTAAGGGCGTTCAAACTGGCGCTGTCACAACGTACAACACTTTTCATTATTCCATCATGCCAATTCACTATCAATTAATACTTAAATAGCATTTGTAATTTTTGTGCTTATTTTTTTGAATTGGATCAACTCCGTTTATGTAAATATTGTTTGCTTTTTATGATCATCAAACGTGTGAAATGTTTAGGTATGTGTTTGGGGTTCTGATTATTTTGCATTCATTATTTGTATTTGTATATATGTATGTACATATGTATGCGTGTACACATAATAATAAGTATGTACATAAAATAGTAGTATACTTAACCTTTTGGAATGCATTTAATTTGACGTGTTTCAATCCAATGTTTAAACTAGGCTACCTCACCGGATGCATAATTCTAACGATTTTAGCTTTCATTGCAACGAAAGTGGTAATTAGTCCCTGGCTATTTCTACTGTCTTCTGTGCCCTCGGTGCTTAGCGGTGGCACCTGCGCCCTCATCACTGGTATTTACTGCTACATTTCAGATGTGGCCAAGGAGAAAGCGCGTGCGGTGCGGTGAGTTAGAAAACTTCTATTCATGTACATACGTTTGTAAACATACAGGCAATTATGTGACAAAACTATGTTTGTGCTTTGCAGCATGGTCTTGAATGAGGCCTCACTGCTGGCCGGCATGATGTTTGGCAACGTGCTCAGCGGCTATGTTTACGCAGCCACAAATGTTGTAACAGTCTTTGGAATATCAGCGCTGCTGATGTTGCTTGCCTTAGTATATGTGTTCATATTTGTAGAGGAAAGTCTGCGATCCGATCAAATACATACGGGTGTAAGTTATGTTAAACTGAAAAACAAAATAATAATTTTTATTAACCGAAAATCTGCATTTATATTAACACTTAAATATTTAGTCGAAAGTGCGCGAATTCTTCCGCTTCGACTTGGTGAAGGATTTGGTGCATACCTGTTTCGAAAGGCGACCCAGCTTTGATCGCGCCATCATTTGGCTAACGATGATTACGTTAACAATAGCATTATTCACCATGGGTAAGCAAATGTTTGCGCGCAAGCATTATCAAATTTGAATTTAATTACTAATTCTATTTTCTTAGAGGGCGACAGCAATGTAACATATCTCTTCTTCCGTGCGGAATTCGAATGGACGCTAAAGGATTATACGCTATTTAATGCCGCGCGCATTGTTGTGCAAATCATTGGCAGCATTTTCGGTTTAATTTTATTGCGAAAGGTGAATTTTAATTGTTCGTTATAGCTCTTTCATGTTTATGCGCATTTTTCATATCAATAGGTTCTGAAATTTTCCATTGTCTCAATGACGATGCTATCCTTGGCTTGCTGCGTGTTGGAAAGCACAGTGCGCGCTACTGCTGTGTATTGGTGGGAGCTTTATTTGGGCATGATATTCGGCGGCATGCGTGGCATAATGGGACCAATGGCGCGTGCCATACTATCGCATGTGGCACCGCCCACAGAAGTTGGTAAGAATATTCGACGTGGAACTCATATTTGCCTTAAGTGTTTGGCGGAATTTGCTTCACTTCTAATTTTTGTTATTTTCATCTCTTCATTAAATTAGGCAAAATTTTCGCATTCACCACTTCGTTGGAGTCGCTGTCACCGCTTGGCGCTGCGCCACTCTACGCGACAGTATACGATGCGACGCTCGAATTTTATCCCGGCCTTTTCAATTTCATCAGCGCTGGGTTGTACTTGATTTGTTTCACATTGATTGCGTAAGTTGGCAAAGGCTATAATTACTCTGAATTACAGCGGGCATTTATATAAATTTTCGACTATTTTGCTTTTTGTTGCAGCGTTATATATAGCATTCAAAAATCGTTGGGCAATACAGCGGCTTATCGAGCAATCGGTAGTTAATTTCGAATTGGAAAATTATGTTTATATTTGTATGTACATACATATCTACTTGGGTGATTACGTTTCTTTCGTAGTTTTAAGCGCTATTTGTGCATGCATACAAACATGCATACATACGAGTATATAGTTAGCAAATTATCACATGTGATGCGAAAATATTTTGTAAGTATTATTTTAAAGTGAAAGCAAACAAATCATATAAATATGTACATGTGTTCATATGTATATGTATAGAAATAATATAATATTTTTATAATACGAATTGTAAGTAGTTTCTGAAACTATGGAACTTTGTATAATTGTTTGTAACTATGTATGTATATGCAAATTAAAAAAAAAAATATTTGAGCTTTAAAATAGGCGCAGCTCAGACATAGCCTACAGCCATCTGCTTGCCGGATGAAAAGCATTTTTTTTTTTTTTTCAAACAAGCATAAAAACAAGTTTCGCATGGGTTACTTAAAAATGCGGATAAAAGTCGCGATAAATGTTATTTATTGTAATTTATTCATTTCGAATTAGCAGTCGTACCATTGCAATGATAATGAACAAATAGTTTTAGTTTGAAAAGTTACTTGACACTGAACATTAATTTTGGCAACCGTGATTTATGGTATCGCATTCAGCAATTCGCAAAAAACAAGCTACACAACTTAAAGAAAAACAAAAACTTAATCACTATTAGTTCCGGCGAAATCCCATTTTTAAATATGCAAATATTGATTAAAATTATGTAAATTTCGTCCACCAAGCAGATGGATGAAGATTCTTACCTCCAACAAATCTTATACTAAACATCACATTCTACTTTTGAAGTATTTTCTTTTCGTATTTATGTTTTACTAAAAGTTATGTCACAAATACATATTATTTTAGGCGTTTGAAAACTTGTACGTATGTTTATAGTAATAACTATTAATAAAAAAAAATTGTACCTTAAAAAAAATTTACCGTAATTTGAGATATTCATATCCAAAGTCGATTAACTGCAAGTAGGATGATTGACTCGGTATTTTCTAACCGGGTTTCTCTTTTTTTAATAGATTTTTGTACGCTTTTTTTCGTTTTGAAATCCTGATTTTTCAAATATCCAATAAATCGGTTTTTCTAATCTCCGAAACCGGATTTTACCTAGTTGTACAATTAGATAAGAACATCCAATTAATTTGCAGAAAAATCGCACAAATACATTTTAGAAGATTTTATATATTTACACAAATGTCATAAAAGACGGTCTTAAAAATTTTCCGTGCTTTAATGAGCATTTTCAAAATCAATATAGTTTTTTAAAAACTAAAAAAAAATGGGAATTCAGTAATTTGCTATAATCTCAAGTTTTAAACTTTCAGACTATATATGAGTTGAAGTTTATTGACTTTCTTCGCTTTTAGGTTTTTTTTGTGTTTGTTTCCTGTTGTTTCCTGGTCACAATATTCGTACCTACATAAAACCGAAAATTAATTTTGATGCCACTGATTACGTTCATATGATTGATTTGGACGACGATGAAAACCTGTCAGAACCACCATTCACAAGAAGCATACCATATGAACATTTGAAAACTTATTTTGATGATGACGAAAATGAAGCTCCACCGCTAGACGATCCGAAGATTCCATGCCATATTCAAGGTACCGAGCGGTACGTTCAACTCCTAACCAGCGTAGCTAAACGTGCAATTCATAAAAACCGCGAAGGGATCATGGCGACTACGTCAGCTAGCCGAAGTAAAATGAGTCGAATGGAATCCAAACAAAATTTGCAACGAAATATCTGAATTTTAAAATAAATTCCCATATTTTTCGCTTATGAAAAATCATAAAAAAAGTGAAAAAAAAAGTCAAACAATTGAAATTTTGGCGCCTCGAAAATGATTTTTTGGATATGTCGTAGTGGAACTTTTTTTTCCTCATGCCAAAAGCTATCGAAAAATCCATGGCACAATATCGATTGCTAAATCGACCCACCCTAATATACATATATATTTTTTTAAGATTTTAGTGTTACTAACTAAGCGAATTTTTATTAGCAGCGGCTGCGATGGCTTGGGCCTGTCATTCGAATGGAGGATGATGCTCTGGTGAAAAAATCCTTCGAATCAGCATTCATGGATGGGCAACAAAGGCAAGGGGGTCCACGATCACACTGGAAGAACCTTGTCTTCACTTGGTGTGAGTAATTGGCTTAACCAAGCGAAGGAGAGAGTGAACTGGCGAAGCTTTTTGGTCTCGGCCCAAACCGACACACGGTTTTAGTGCCATAAAGGAAGAAGAAGGTGGGTGTACTACCCATACATATATACATACATGTTAAAGCGAATTTGTGATGAAGAGCAGACACAGGGCCGTGCGAAAGGGGGTTTGGTGATTGACCCCCCCTGGGGCAAATTAACGCATATGAAAATAATTAAATCGAATTCTTCAAATTTTATTCGTAAATGAAATTTCAATCCAGAACCTTCCCTCCCCCCCCGTGGGCTGAATCCTGCGCATGCTTATATCTTCCGTAATACATCCGAGTAGATATGTATTCTTTTATACTTCTCTTTATTCTAAACTATTAACAATAAGTTGTTGGTTTGTGCAATACGTCATATACATAAAGCGTATCTATACTTACGATTCCAAACAAAAAATAATATTCTTAAATTGTCTTTTGTGGTTCAATACTTTTATTTGGGAAATCGGTTTACTTAATTTTAACATATATCACAATATTTTACATGCATATACATATGTACATACTCATATTAAGTATGCACATACAAACATGTACAATTAATAGAGGAGACATTTCACCGTGCATTATTTCAAAATTGACGCATAATGCTCCTTGCAGGAACATTTAAATCGCAATACAATGCTGGAAATAAATTTTCAATCAAAATTAAAAGGTTCGAATTTATTCGGTTGTATACTCACATTAGAAAGATGAAGGCAATCGCATACAATGCGGCACTTACAATATTAAACAGCCCTGGGAATGTTTTCAGTGACTCTTTGTAGATGACGGTGTAGAGGGGTGCCGCCAGGAAGGGTGCAATGGATTGCAAGACATTTTTGATGGAAAATATTTTGCCTGAAACATGTAAGCACATTATGTACATGTACATATGAATTTAGTTTTTTTTTTCTTACCCAAATCTGTTGGCGGCACTATATTCGACACAATCGTACGACACATTGGGCCACCGATTGACTTGAACGCACTCAAGGCGACGGCCAAATATAAATGCCAAGGCTCTGATGCCACGCCCCTTACAATGCTGCTTACAATTTCACTTAGGAATGCAAGTAGTGCCAGTGACACGACGGACATGCTGAAGACCTGTAAATAAATTTGAGCGCATTTGGTTTAAAGTATGCTAGAACTTAACGTTTGTAAAAATATTCTTCAAAAATGTCTCCGAAGGTTGATTTATTAAACAATTTAATTTTACATCAGAAAATTCGCCGCAAATTTTCATTGGGCATTTTCAACTTGGCGCCTAAATGTATGCTTCTAATTTGCTTGCAATTTTTTTCAAGTAAATATACTCCGTAATATTTGCTGAACAAAAGTTCTATCTCTAAGGGTGTGTGTGTGTGTGTATGTGTGTGTGAGTGACAGAAGTACAAGTAAACAATTGTAGTAGTAACTTAATATAAATAAAATGTTTTGACTCCTCTAAGGACACTTTCTTTAAGGGTAGGTTCTTTCAAATTTGATCGAGGAAATCGATTTTTTTTTTATAAAATAAAAGCTACATATTCGTAGAATATGCGTATAAAAGGATTTTTCGATACAATCGATATTTATAGAATTAGAGCGTCTTGAACCCACCTAAGTCGAGCTCGCTTTTTAAAAACTTTAAATGCGTTTTTGTCGGAACCATGTTTTCCATCAGAATTTCAAGTATACATAGGTCTTGATCTTTTGTTCCGATTCCCTCCATTCAAAGCTTGTTTGAAAGATAATAATTTTTTATTTTTATTTGTATGCCTTAAACTAAAAATATACACTTTTAATTGTTATTTAATTGTTGTTGTTGTAGGACAAATCACAATTCAATCAAAAACGGAAATTTGTAGATTTTTTCATCATGCCACAAATAATTTCCACACTAAAACTTCTTTTCGGCCCAATTTAAATGAACCTCCCTTTTAAGGAAATCTTCAACAATTTTTCTCTGTATCATCGGATCTCTAATCGCGGCATGGTTATGGAGCAACTATTAATTTCGAATCGATAAATAAAAATGCCAGTTGTTTGTTCTGTGATCAAACTTTGAGTTTACGAGTGCAGCAATCCCAAAAAAAACAGGACATAAAGAATCGGGGAATAATGTGATGACTAAAGCAGCTATTATTTTCCATATTTTCCACGACAGTTGGAAACATTCTACTGGAATGACACGGATTTTTATCCAGCCAAAGAGTGTATCTTTAGCAGCAATCCCAAAGTTTGTTAGGTTATGTTTTAGGCTTGTACAATAACAATAACAACAACGATTGATTTGTCGTTAATAAATGCTTTTTGTGAAAATGCTTTCATAACGTAAAAATGTTAAATAAGATCAATGAACAATAGTCTAAAACATTATATAAAACTAACCAACGATTTTTTTAATTTAAACTCATTACTCGGTATTTGAATGAAAAATAATAACTTTGTTACTGCCAGCCACGGAAGCGATTTGGCTTTTGCGCTTACCTTTCTCAATATCAAAAATCCAATCAGTGCACCAAACATTGGCACCATGTGACTAACTGTCTCGTAAAAGGTGAAATCACGCACCGTCCAATGGAATTTCTCGCGCACAAACAAATAGAAGACCGTCATTGCGCCATCTGTAAGGTGAACCCAAATAAAATAACAATTGCAAATGATTCAAAGCAGCTGTACAATCCCCATTAAATGCCGTTGATTTAATGTATTTTTATATGTAATTAAATGTCATACAATTGTGTAACTTACCGAGTACAAATATGGATAGAAACATAGTGCCGGTTACAAGCCAAATAATGCTGCGATCGT
Organism: Philophylla caesio; assembly: GCA_963971545.1. NCBI lineage: Eukaryota > Metazoa > Arthropoda > Insecta > Diptera > Tephritidae > Philophylla > Philophylla caesio. Next base: position 91,549,785 of record OZ020606.1, on the reverse strand, counting down.
AGAATGGTCGAGCTTTGAAGCAAGTCACCAACATATCCTTGATGTGCACGTAACTGAAGAGCCCCGTCTTTTTGACATTTCCGTCGCCAGTCTTCTCAGCTTCATTGCTTTTCGTTGTTGGAATGGGTGCCGCGAGTTTCGAGTTCATTTCATTTCCCTTTTCGCAGCCACTCAAATCTTGTGTGCCCTCTTTTTCGGTACCAGCAATTTCAATTACTTTCCCCTTTGCATCAATTCCGAGCTCACTTTTTCTCTTTTCTTTTACATCTTTTGATTGGTTGATGTTCTCTATCGCTATATTTTCCAGTGGTTTGCCATTCAAATTTGCTTTGGTTATTTTATCACAACAATCATTCAGATTTGCACAGTTATTAGCAGCGACACAGTCTTCTCTTTGACTGAGATTCAAACTCTCCGGCACGCAGAAGACTATGAAAACCGTTGCGGCACACATCAAAAAACCGGAAATGGCAAAAGTTGTTGTGGGACCAGTGACGGCGTATACAAAACTTGAAAGCAAAGAGCCGCCCATTAAGCCAATGAAGAAGAACGCTTCCATGAATATCATTCTGTAATGAAGTAAACATTTCGATTGAATATGTACATACATATGTACAAACCTGTGTACTACATAGACTACTATATACACATTCTTATTTCAGTTTCAATTAAAATTTATTTAATTCTAACATTAGAACATAAAAGACTCAAGCTTTTTTAAGTAGACGAACTTCAAAGCACAAATGCTTAAGAAAATGCCCTTTTTGCTCTGATCTCGTCGTGACGGGTTCATAAAATGTAAGCTTTCGAAGCGCGAGCTTTTCTTTTTTGATATCTCTGGTACTTGAAGAGACTTATTGACGAAACAAAAACGACTACTTTTTATTCATATATTTTAACCTTTTTGGATGTGCCAGTTGGTTTAAGGATTTGATCTGCCTTAATTGTTTCATTATTAACATACATAAATATAAATTGTAATTTGGAAAATGTATAAAAAAAAGTAAGTACTGTATGCATGTAGATTTTACAGTTTTCAAAGTACATCTTACAATTTCTGAAGTACAAGTTACGGCTTCGGAAATACACCTAACAGTTTTTGAAATACATTTTACTGTTACTGAAATACAATTCACAGCTGTTGAAATAAATTTTAGGTTTTCTGAAATACAATTGACAGTTCTAAAGTTCATTTAACTTTTTCCGAAGTATAATTGACTATGTTTTCCGAAATAAAGTTCTTATTAAGTTCATTTCACGTTTTCCGAATTACAATTAACTATTCTGAAATTTTAATTGATAGGTCTTTTTAGTGTGTTTCATAAACTAATAGCCGTTTTCAACAGCAGTGTAAGTTTTTATCAGTTTGCATACAAATGTCAAAAAATTATAAGCATTTTTCATTTAAATTGCTTTCGTGCAACCAGTTGTAAGTATAGAAATAAAGTCAATTTCGAGCTCAATAAAAACCAATAATTATTAACTTTAAAGTGCACTAAAACTTTACAATACATAAACGAAGTGAAAATAGTGTTTTGTAAAACTAATATTTAAGCTAATGAGAAAATTAAAAAGGTCTGATGTAGCGTCGTCATAAAAAATATGCCTTTTTGGAATGTTAAATTTTGTTTAACTTTGATATGGTTCAGTTTTCGAATTTGAGTGAAAACATTTGTAATTAATTGAAGTTGTTTACCGTAGGCAATCAATGATTTGAAATAAAGGGGACGAAAAATTACGCATACATACATATTAACAAATACATTCTACTTAATTATATTTTGAATGAAAAAGCAATTACTTAATTAAATGGCATCAGATAATAACAGAAAGATAGCAAATTTATGAGTTTTTTCATTATTTTGAAGTACTTTTTTTTTGTCAAAAATTGCTATTTGCAATCTCTTTTGTGTTCACATTTTTTTTTTTTTTTGAATGAAGCTGCCCTTTTGTTTTACATGCGTATTTTTATACCAACCTGTATGGCCTGGTCTTGGTATCTGTCACATCCGAAATGAAGCAGAAAGCCGCTACAGAAAACACACAATTACCACCCAAAATGGAGTGCGGCACTACAGCCAAAACGTAATACCAGGGATTCACCGGCTGATAGACCGCTATTTGACAAATCACTGCGGCTATGATGTATGTGAAGGAGAAACCTGTTGGTATACATATGTACATGTCAGCATTTACATATGTACATACAATATACATATGTAAGTATGTATATAAATATAAATAATTCGGATGAATGACATTCGCATTACCTATCATTGAGATGACCAGCAACGGCTTGCGCCCATAGTGATCCGACCATGAGCCAATAAAAACGCCACACAACGCCGGCACAATACTCTCCAACAATGTGCGAATCATAAACAGATTTGCGACGTATGGCTGCACTTCGGTTTCAATTTTCTATCAAACAAAACAAAAATCAGGTGAAATGAGAATAACTACACGTAAATACACAAATATGTACATAGATGTAAGTATGTATGTATGTATGTGTATGTTAATATAAAGGTGTATGCAAACATATGTTTTTTTATGAATACATATCCATACGTACATACATACATTTAAAGTTCGTACATTGTTTCAATTTTAATGAGTACAATTTGAATGAATTTTAGTTTTGGCCTTCAGTTAAATGTGGATCGGTAAAAAAAAAAACGTTTTGCTTAATTGTTGTTAAATAGATTTTTTCTAGAATGAAAAAATATACCTCAAATTTTTTTTTATTAAAAAATGTTTAGAGGTCGTTCAAAGTTTTTATGTAATTTATAAAGGAAGAAATTTTTCTAGTAATATATATTTGAATACGCAAAGTCAGTTTCACTTCAGGTGATTCAAAACCAAGAACCAATTTCTTACGATATTTTAAATTCCCGGTTGGCTAGAAATTTCAAAAATATTAGGAACTATTTTCTGTCATTCTTTTTCGGGTTTGGTTGTGTCATTTTCTGTGTCGGTTTTCGACGTTGAAACCTGTTTATCACAAAAGCAAATTTGACATTTCTTTATTTCACCATATTATTTAATTATCTACGAGTATAATTACTTTTTTGAACAATTGGTCATACAATTTTCAAGTAATTTTGTACATAACAAAAGTTTTTTCTCCAAATACATTTCACGAGGTATTTTGAGCGCTTTAAGCGACCTCTAAATATTTGTTTATTAACAGCAAGGCACATCAAATAGGTAGCCGCAGCAAACTTTTTTTTTTTAACTTTTTTCATATTTTATTTTAATTTGAATTGTCAAATTTTGAATTTCGTTGTGATAAGAATGCTTTCAGTACAATTCAAGGTAGTTGATAAAATATTTTTGAAATTTTAGCTTTAAAAAGCAAAAACAAAATATACAGAGCTCAAATTTTTTTTCCATTTTTTTTACTGCTGCTACCTATTGAATGTGCCTTGATTAACAGTAATATAGAAGCTATATATTTTTAACATACATATGTAGAACAATGAGAGCATTAAAAAATTTTTTTTCTTTTTATTTGAAACTTTCAAAATGTGGAAGGATTCAAATTTTTTGCAAACTTGATGCCAATATCAAAAGCAATACATACAGATGCTCGTATATGTAAGTGACAAAGAACGATTTAATATTTTGTCTCTCGCATTTAAAAGATAAAAGTTTCATATTTTGTTTAACTTGTTTACGCTCTCCTTCTAATTTAATATTTATACTTTTTTTGCTATTTATGTAAAAGTTAAAAATCCAAGGTAAAACGTTTTATTTTTCAACCTCATTTCGAATATTTCCTCATTAAGGGTATTCCCACAAATTTTGCGTTTTTAGATTTTGCACAACACATTTAGGCGATTTTCATTAGACTCAAATAATGACAAAGGGCCATGAGATAATTCGCCAAATTTGTACTCATTGCCTGAATTTACAAAACCAAAATGTACATAAATATGTAAGTAACACAGTCAAATTTTTATAATTAAATATCGAATTAAATTAAAAATGTATTTACCGTCGCTTGCTCGCTGGCGTTTTTAGTGCCTAACTCTTGACAAATACTTTCATTGTAGTTGAATATCGTTGTGCAGGCTTGATATATAATTTGGTTGCGTAATATAGTACCTTAAAGATTGAAAAGAAAAATCATAAGAAAAAATTAAATGATTTTAAAGTTTCACTTGCAGATAGTCTAAATAAAAACAATTTTTATATATTTCCTACTCTTATCTTTGGGAACTCTTTTCGCCTAACTTTATTTTTTTTTCTTTATTAGTCTAATTTTGCCTACTTTTTGTTGTACTATAAAAGGTCTGAGATCGACATTCTACACTTCTCTTCTTAAAAGTTAATCTTAGCTTCAAAAAAACAGCACACTTAAATATTTTGTAAATCTTCTGAGAATAAAGTTCCAAACAGTACGTAACACAAAATGTCACCTAGTCGCTGAACACCTGCAATAATTGCAAGGTTAGTAAAATAAAAGCCCACTGAAAAATTTACTTTTTGACACTTGCGCTCTTAGAACTTAATTTAGAACTTAATGTTTGCCTGGTAGCCTATTTATGAAGCATTTAACGTAGTCCAGGTGTTTTCTTACATTGGGCTCGAACAAAAAACGCTCTGTACTCCTTCTTATGCAGAAAATCGCTCTTGTTTTGAGAATGAACATCAAATTTTGGTTTTCTTTAGCGATTTTGTGGAACGCAACTCACAATTTGCATTTTCGTTTGCTCAGACGAAATTTTCGCTGGACCTCCGCTACCACTAGGAAGGTGTTTTTTTTACCATTCTTTGTGAATCGCTAAATATATTAAACACAATATCAAATTAAGTTAATGTTAAAAACTTTCGCCCCCGATTCAATCGGAACTGCAATGTAAATATGCAAGCGTTCCAGTTTTTTTTTTTTTGGTTCTCAAAAACGGAGTTTCTGTATTTTTTTTATTTTTTTTTTTTAGTTTTTAATAGTAATTAATACAGTTAGCAAAAAAAAATCAATGTAGTGAAAAACATACGAGTTATGTACATATATCTTTCATTATTTTCTTATTTTATTTCATCCCGTCAACTACTATAGGTTTGGTGATATTGGCTTTTCAATGAAAAAATTATGGAGTGTCCCAGTTTTTTTTTGGGTTCACTGCATATCGAATGAAAGGTCTTGAAAATCGGTTTGTTAGTTCCTGAGCTATTTATATGGAAATTGTCATATTGTTTTTTTTATATTTTGAAAGAAGGACTATAATTATTTTTAAGAAAAAACTAAAATCGTTGCGTCGAGCACACTCTATTATCGGCGATCATATACTAATTTCTTTTATTGCTTCATAAAGTTCCCCTTCCATTAACCTGTATGATCACTGATCACTTTAACTTAAGCTATTAACATGTTTTACGATGCTTATTATAGCTGAAATAAATCATTAGATTGTCTATTATAACTACCAATTTTAATTACCGGACAGACTGTGGGCAAACACCAACATAAACACAATCGGTTCGATATAGTACATGTGGAAGATTTTGCTCCATTGCTGTTGCCTTATGCGCGCCATTAAGATACCGGTTATCTTCTCAACCATTTTTAGCTGTTTTTTATACACTTAAAATCGTTCTAAGTTAATTGAAAGTCCTTGCCGCTCAATTACTTATGTATGTATTTGCATACTTTTGTTAACACGTTTAACAAATGTACGAGTCTATTTCACTTTTTTATTTGCACTTTTATGAATTTACCGATTCATAACCGATTTATTTGACTGTGCACTGGGCAATGATTGTGTTCACTATTTTACTCGCACTTCCAGTCGCTAAAGCTACATACATACATATGTATGTTTGTATGTATTTAGATTGCGCTAATAACTCCACAAACACAACAAATGGTTTATAAATTAAAACGCTTTCCAACAGTTAATTATTTTATGAACACAAAACACTTTATTACATAACACCAAATATTTTTGCAATAAAACAGCAGCCCGCAAATATTTATTTCATAACCGTTAAATGCGTCCGAACGACTCCGCTTGAAGTGTCATATAAAGTGGCAGTTACTATTTCGGAAAATGTCGAGAATAAGACCGCCTTTATTCGTTTACGCTTCGCTAGTTTGCCTGCCACTTGCTTACATAGTTCTGCGAACTATTCATTAAGAGGCTTTCTTTGCGTTTTCCCGTAAATGAAATGCCGTGTTGTTTACAAATGTCGTCTTCGTTGCGATAGCGAGTTTCTGATCATCACTTGGACTGGTTAAGTGCCGCGCACACGCATCCGCTCCAAGCCGGAATTAATTTGAAACTAACTTCATTGTTGTGGTTATCTCGAAAAAAAATCGTCGCATGTGAAGTTGTAGCTAATACCTACATACATACATACATACATACATATGTATGTGACACGTTTAACCGCACATACATTGTACATACATACATACATATGTGCGTATATATACATGTATGTATGTATGTACGTAGGAAAGTAGGATATGTCTATATGAATGCACGTAAAGCATACGAAATATATGTATGTAAATACATAAACAGCACTACCTGTTGAATGAAAATATTTGAATACGTTAAGCGCCTGTAAATCAAAATTTATACAGGTGTACATACATAAATATGTACATACAGACACGCTGAGCGATCAAGCGATCTAGCTTGCAAGCATCCGAACAACTAATTTGGCTTATTTTTGTTTTGTTTGCGTTTGTGTTTTGCTCTCATTGAAATTAACACCAGATATGCGATCGATAGATTCAGTAGTTAACTGGCTGTTGGATAAACACTAAATTGAGCTTGCATATTTTGATAATTGTACATAATATGTATGTATGTATGTATGTGCATAAGTACATATTTACAATATTTTTAACAATTTTATTACAAAAAAAATAATCGTAAGCTACATATTTTATTTCTTAATATTAGTTTAAACCAGCGCGATTTACACCATGTTTTTAATTTATGTATGTAAATAAAACACAACAACAGTTTATATCTTTTTAATCGCTAAATTTACGTTTATACTTATTGTTTTAGGCTGGTATGTACGTGGTAAATTTTGGCACTCGATACTCCGGAGTAGCTGACAAACATTTGTACATGTAAAAAGCAGGGAGTGCTCGAATAAATTATTTTTAGTGGTATCAATAATTTAGCGTGAAATGGAGGTGTCACGCCCACTTTTCAAATATCCTCTAGTTTTCTGGGGACAGTCGTATCAAATTCTAGTAATCAATTTGTACATACATAATTCCAGAGATATGCGTTTTGAAGAAAACGATGAAATGCCACGCCCACTTCTCAAATATTCTCTAGTTCCCTCCAGGCTAAAAAGTTTCATACAGGTCATAAAATACTTCGTGCCAAATTTTAATTACAATTTTTAAGCAATTTTTCACATTTATATGTATTATTAGTATGGCTGAATTTGGCTATACTTCTTCATATTTTACATAAATTTTTAAAATTTTTTATGATTTTGTTTTTTTTTTTGTGAAGAAAATTTTTCGAAAAAATTTGACCATAAATTAAACGAGACAATTTACCGAAGCATTAGCTTAGTCATATGCAGCATCCTATTCAGACAATTTATGTTGCTTACAGACAGAGCCTTAATTGAGGCGATCAGCAAATTGTCTTCGTGTATTTTGAGTGGACAAAATTTAATAATTAACTCAATTAAGCGCTGCCTGAACGCCGCATAAGAGTATTTTATTTATGTTTGTGATGCATACATACAGTTGTGTTGAATTAAGTAGAAGGATTTCCATTTTGCAAATTTAACTAATTTAATTTATTTTTACTTGTAATTTTTTCAAATAAAATATTTTCTAACAAAAGCAACATATGGGTAAGTCCCAAATAAGGTCTACCGCGAACGGAAAATTCAAAGTGGTCAGAGTTTGTTTTTATTATATTTCAGCATAAGTTAAATATATATATGATATGGATATAAAATAGTTCATAGTTTTCTCTAATTATAGACCGATAAATAGGACTTCAATAAAAGGCTTTTTCGGCCTTTTCATTTGCCCCTTTCGCAAACAAAATAGAACATATTTTCTTTTTGTATTGAGCCTGTTTTAACTGGATCCATATAATTGCTGTAATTCCGATATTTGTAGCCTCTTATATAACATTGAAAAAAACTCTAAGAAACTTTGGAAAATGAAGATTTTCTGATTCGATCTTACCCTTATCCTTGTGTCGCGTCCGTTACCAAAAACCACACAAGTTGTTCCTATAAGCAAACATGTCCTCCAACCAAGTTAAGTAGGCATATGTACATCTTTTAAAAAATAAAATAATTTTTTACCGAACTGTTGAATAAAATATTTTATGGGTGATTAAAATGTGTCGCGTCCGCAACCGTGAGTACAAAAATTCACTTAAACAATAATATGTGTACATATATTAACATGTTTGTTTATAGATGGAAAAAAGTTAAAGTGCAGTAAATCACATGCATGCAATCTAGTTGTACGTTACTTTTAAGTCTCTTTATTACTTTGTTGCACTTGAAATGTAATTTTTTTTTATTCTTATGAGAATTTCATTAAAAAATCAAAACAGACGTATTTATTGTATATTACTCATTGAGGTGGTCCCCATGTTATATAGTATGTAGAGTGCTGGTTCAAGTCACGGGAGTAATAATATCAAAATTACTAAGAAAACTTTTCTGAAGGGAATCGCTACTCGGCAGTTTTTTGCCAAACCCTTTTTAGTGCATTTTTGAAAGCTGGTAAACAAAAATTCATTTGGCTTTTCGGATGCCGTTTGGAGTCGGCATGAAGCTTATATGTAGGTTCGCCATTTAAAAAAGTATCAGACTGCAAATTTGAGAAAAAACTCGGCATAAATCTTCTCGAAAATGATATACTTTATACAATTTATTATGTATTATTATTATTATTATTCATTGGTAAAAATTTGTCGCGTCCGCATTGTCGCGTCCGCAACCATACTTTATCTCGTACCCAACTTTTTATAAAGATATTTTAACTTTCGTAAATCTACAAACGGGGGGCCTTATTTGACCGTACATCACTCATTTAAAAAACATATATTATCCTCTTATTTACGCTAAGTTTTACATACTTTCGCAAGCATTAAAAAAATTCTTCCGTTTCACGTCGCGTCCGAACCACATTATATATTGATACATATATGTATGTATAAGGACTTAAATCCTTAAAGTCCCCAAAAAATATATGGAGCGAAGCTCCCCGGCAGTGATTTGCAATTATTATAATATGGATTGAGTTCGCTTCTTTTTCTGCCTTTTAACAAGAATTAAACACGTGCGAATGTCGCGTCTGTAACCCAGGATTTACCCATATGTAAAGTCAAGTTTCAAAATTTGCCCCTAATTTAAGAGAATGTTTTCGAAGCATTTGCTTTCATCTCGCGACAAACTTATGTTTGTATGAAAAAAATCACAGCACTCGTGACGAACTTATGTAAAATTGTTTTAAAGCACACTTTGAAAGAAAAAGTTAAGTTAGGACTAATTTTTAGTGCTCGTTTTAACTCAGTTTAAACAAAGTTTAAACTAAACTCAGTTTAAATGTAAACTTAATTTCCTTTCGCTCAATTAAATTTGTTGCAACCAAAACAAAGTAATCAGCAAACAGCTGATAAGTTGAACAAAGTTTAACACTGCCAGAACGTCCGTTCAAAAACTGCATACTGAGTTTAAACGATAAACAGAGTTAAACTTGCACAGAAATACACCCACCCACTTTTCGTTTACGTTTTTCATTCGAAACTAAAGAAGTTTGACCACATATCGCAGTGGAGGACAAGTGTTTTAGGCTGTGAAATACAGGACTATTTAAAGGCAAGAACCTGTAGTTTTCTTTTCGGGCTTATCTCAACTAAGACCCCTAATTATCTTTATGAGAAGTTAATATTCCCAAAATCTGAGCGCTCTAAAGAACTTATTGTACCAATATTTAATTTTATAACATCAACTAGACTATTTTTCGTTTATGCCATTAGAACTTGGAATTCTATTCCACCCATAACAGGAGGCAAGTTAAACAAAAGCAACTATAATAAAATCGTATACTCTTATTTCTCAAACGAACTAGACTGACCGTCAACATTAGTTTAAGTCTTAGTGATAAATTACTTTTAAAATTATACATGTATGATTTCATATATTTATAATTAATTTTCATGTTATTCTAATTTTGTTGTGCTAAAAAAGAAGAAGATTCTTGTTGTACTAATGATTCTTGCTTAATAAATAATAATAATAAAAATAATAACATGCCCATAAATACTGTATGATTGGTTCCGCTGTGTCTGGAAATCCAACGAATTAAAAAACTTCAATTGTAACATATTGCTATGTTTCCTAGTACGAGGGTTGCATAGAGCGCTACTTTGAATGTTTGTTACTAAAGTTTGAAAGAATGATGCGCATGCATGTCACGTTTAACGAATAACTGAAGCAATACATTAAAAATACAAATACTCAAGAGAGAGAGAAATTTTAACTTAATAGAAATAAGTATTCGATAAAGCTATCAAATACAAAACAAAGCTCCAATTTGTTTGTGATATTTTCCTGGATTTGAAATCAGACTAGTTATTCTCTACAAGTTTCATTGTACCAATAGTTCTTGCCTATTCATTGAAATAAAATAAAATCTGGTATACTGAGTGTAAAGCATTAAAATGATAAATCCATATCATTTGTAACAAAAAATACAATAGTGTTAAAATCCAATGCTAAATACATTGTTAACAAGGGAATGTCTCACGAAAGGTGAAAGAATTCGTTTAAGTAGATAATATTCACGAGCTATTATTAGTTATCTTCTACTTACTTATGAAAAAAAGGACAATAAACACGCTTATCAACGAATGCGGAGACTTGATTTCACAGCATGCAAATTTGGGCCGCTAATTTACTTAACAAAAGAAGTAAACAACGACGATAATTTGTTCTTTTTTGTTGTTGTTGAAGTTTCCCACAGGGTAGGAATCTATTGAATTTTGGAATGATAATCTTTGTTTGTCACTATCTTTGGTTGTTATGTGTATTTAATAGCGAAGATAATTCATTTATCGAAAATATTTCCTTCTGTCTCCTGCTGTTTATTTGACACTAATAAGCGATTCGCTGCTTGTTTGAGATTCTCTAAAGTTTCTGATATAAAATATTCCCGTTTTAATTGTCCTTCTTCATTGGCGCATCGAATAATTGCAGATCATTGGTTCATACAACAATCGAAAAATCTTTATCTCGACTACTTCAAGGTCGTTAATAGCGTGCCTTACTGCGCTTTGTTTAACTCTGTCCAAAGTACCATTTGTTGGTGAGAGCTGTTCTAATTGTATAGGCTGATTGATATTATTTCGGGCGTCAATGGTGGTCCCTTAAAACAATTAAATTCTTTATTATTTACATATTTTAAAATTAAAATTACTCCAACAATAACGTGGATGTCATGACAGTGGGTTCATGTTCACTGAAAGATACATTAGCTTCGCTTCTCTATACAGTTTAGAAAAGGTTATACATACATACATCTATCATTAAAGGAAGAAGAGGCCCAGGGCAATGTGATAAACGGCAGAGAAGAGGGGATTTAGTATACTCGTATGCCACATTGAATTCGCCTTTTTGTACACCTGCCGGCACGAGAACATATACAAAATTCTATCATCGTACACATTGTGTTTTGTTCCGGTTTTATTCACCCATCGATGACAGCAGGTAATCGCTGATAAATGTTTTTGAATATTTATTTGCAAATCGTTGCACACAGCAAATGACAATAACATTTATATGTTTGTGTGTATGTAAGTTTTTTTATATGTTTACAAAAATTTGTCCGTATGAATGTATGTATGTAAGTACATATGTAAGTCAGTTGTACGTGAAACTTGTGCATATTTAATAAATTCGCAACGCGTTTCATTCAATGGACTCGAACTCGTTGTAAGTTCAATGCTAAATTTCACACATTAGTGCTTATTTAAACCTTCTCAGCCTTTTTATGGGGTTTTCCTTTCATTAAAAAATGATCCTATCATTAATTTTACCTTCGATACCTGCTCTCACATATAAATAATGAAGGGCGACGGGATTCACCATAGTTAAATCGAAATTCGTTAATAGCTCAATGTGATTTGTATTCTTAATGTTAAGTTTCCAATTTTAAAATTCAACATATGTATGTATGTGCATACATATGCATGTAGTGGTTAGTGGGAGATGGGTTTTACACTTTAAATAAATCAAAACTGGTTTAGCTTGTAGGCTATATGTATGTAAATACTTTTATTAATAAACAAATGCAATTAATTGACCTTATGTTATCTTTGAATCAACAAATACACTTTGTTGTACATATATGTACATATCTACATACATACATACATATATGCAAATACAAAAATCATAGTTCATAGGTGTTTTATCGATCCATCAATCAGATAAAAAAGGCACGTGAGAAAATAGAAAGCACACGTTTCTATGTAATATATTTAATTATTCACAGCTTTAGTTTCGATTTATATACAGCTGTGTAAAATTTAATACCAACGGCCTATTTTGACAAATTTATATATTTTCTCTAAAACCATTTCATTGCAAATACACTTCATTCTCTAACAAAAATCATCTAACCCGAGCCTCGAAACTTTATAAAAAATTTTTAATAATTGGACAAACGTTCAAAATTTCTAAAATTTTACTCAAAAGCTTCAGAAAATTTTCGAGTTTGCAGTTACAATTCAATTTCAATACAATAATGAGCAAGTTTAAGATAAGCAAAGTTTAGCGATGATTTTTTATTTTGCTGGTCTGCTTCCATATAACTTTTGAACTAAATTTAATTAAATATAGGAAAAAACGTCACACCCTCTATAAAAAATTGATTTCAAAGCAAAGACATATTTAAGCGACTTGCGCATAATTATTTATCATTTTCAAATGCTTCTCAAAATCAACTTTACAATTTTGATGAAAATGTATAGTCGTAATAAAAATTGTATATATAACATTCGAACTGTGATGGTTTTTTAGAGAATAAATGTATTTTTATTGAAAGAAAATTAGAAGAAGTTAATGAAATTTAACTGATAAAATTCTTATACGAGTATATTTTATGTAAGAAAATATTGTTCAATAAATAGCCAAAAGTTTCAGTTGTTCGCTACAATTTTTTTAATTTCAAGGGAAGAAATTTCAAATTCCTAAAGTTCAAGTTTTCAATTTCTCAACTGAAAACTGTGATCGTGTTAATAAAGATCCAAGTGTTAATGCAGTTGAGTTGTTTCATTAACATTCTTAGAATGTTCGCCAGGTTGACCCTTTAAACTACACTTTGAATAACCAATCATCAATAAACAAGTAAAAAAAAAGGCTGTCTTCGGCTATATATAGAAGGCTTCATACCTTTTATGAATTGAAGAATAGTACGGGAGGCATATGTTTTATTTATTCGATATTAATGATTTTGACTGCTATAATAGTCCCAATAATAACTAATATTTGTGCGAAATTTCAAATCTTTAGCTGACTAAATGAAGGAGTTATGGCTCAAAATGCAATATCTGAACTATCGGTTGTATGGCTGCTATAAGTTATATTTTTTTGATCTTTTTGATTTTCACTGCTAAAATAGTTCTCATAATAACTATTATTTCTAGACTTTAGCTGCTTAAATGGATGGGTTTTCGTGCTAAATGGAATATCTAAACAATCGGTTATATGGAAGCTATATCTTATATTTCATTGATCTTTATGATTTTCACTTCTTATATAAGGCTTATAATAGCGGAGCTTCTTGCCTCTAATTGTTCAAATTAAGGAGTTATCGAGCAAAAAATATAATATCTCATCCGATCTGGTCGATTCCGACAAATGTCTAATAAAATATAACTGCCAATAGTGCTAAGTCTAGAGAAAAGGTTTTGTCAAAAACCAATGTTCGTACTTATGCATAAAATACATATTTTTCACGCATCTGTTGCTGTTTTCAAATTCTTGAAGGCTAACTATAAACCGGTTTTTTAAATTTTTGTTTCCTTGTTTAAACAAAAAAAAACCAATTTGATGGGAACAAACTCGTTTTTGAGGACCTTTGAAAGAACACTCTTAAATACAAATTAACAAACTAGAATGATGGATGCAAGATTTAATTACTGTTAATGAGCTATATCGACTATATATTTACAGCTGGTTTTTTGCTCCAGCTAAATCGTATCAGTGAAAAAGCATCGAAAACAACCGCAATTTCAATTTTTTAGTAAATTTAATGATCTACAAAACTGCATACCTGAAAATTTTCTAAAAAAAAATCTGATTAAAAAGTAAAAAATTTTGATTTCAATTTGTAGATTTTCTTTGAAGACTGTACTACGTTTGAAACTTTGGCTTGAGTGTTTTCTTTTTTTACAAAATAATTTGTAGTTGATTATATTATTAAGATGGAAAAACATTATAGTTTATTAGGCAAGTCGCAGCACAGTTTTCTATTTCTTGTGGTGATCTCCTAAATAGTAGCTTTAGCTTTTACCACCAACAAAACTTGCGCTAAAAAAGTCTTAAATAAAACGGGAAAAAAATATAAAATAAAAATATCTGTATTTTAATTAAAAAGTAGTTAAAATTGAAAAAGTAATAATTTATTGCCGAAATCACAAAATAAATGTCGCTGCTATCATTAAAGCCGTCAACATATGCGTTTATGTATGTATGTAGTATGTATGTACTTATCTTATGTTACAACTTAGAGAGAGCGAAACCCAAATTATGGTTAAATAAAAAACTTCGGTTGTTTATTTCTGCGCGAATCCAATAACAAAATGAGTTAACCAATAAATAAAAAAAATTACAAAGTAAAAAAATACGAAGTTTATCAAAAAGAAAACGCAAAAAAAGCCAGCATTTACTATTATTGCAGCCAGACTTTCGCCAAACTACGCTGAACTTGAAAAGCTTTTTTTTTCGTATACGTAAAGCATTTGCCGCAATAGAAAAGTTCCATTTATTATATGTATATATTAATGTGTGTGATTTTATGTACATGTACAAATATAGCACGAGCCATCGTCAAGTTTAGCTTTAAGCTCATAAAATTGTCTTACATGCAAGTTTTATTAATTTCATGGAAATAGCCAAAAAAAAATTGGTTATGATACATATGTACATATACGCAATTATATAAAAGGCAAATCTAATTGTACAATTATTATCAAAAACCTATTTTATAAGTAGTTAAAAATGTAAATTTGTAAAATAAAAATTCACGCTTGGCCAGCTGCAATTATACAGACTTGTACACCACAAAAAGCTTCAATTTCAAAATCGCTGCTCGTAATGCACAGGAAACAGTCGCTTTTTATGTAAAATAACTCTGAAAATAATTAAAATTCATTGTAGTAAGTTTATCGTTTTCTGCATACGTATCTATTAATATATTTACTTACAGCAAAAAACAGATTGCGAGCAAAATCAAATTCGCATTCAACAAATTGTAAAAGCCCGGAAAACTGCTGAGCGTTACGCTGTAAATGCCTGTGTAAAACGGCGAAGCCATAAATGGCAGAAAAGCCTGTAGAACACCCTGAAAAGAGAAGAATTTTCCTAAAAGCAAAAAATAAAAAATTATTACTTTGATACAATTTTTTTTTTTTTTTATTCTGGTTCTAATATCAATTAAAGATCTCGAATAAGTAATTTTAGTTTTGAGCGCATACTGGAAAACAATTTTCAGGTTTATTCACACGAATTAGATTAATATTCAATGGCTGACTTTTACTTAAAAATGTCTTTACTGTTTTCCCTTTTTCAATATCGAAATAAGGAATTAACGATTTTACGCACTCTGTATTGCTTATAGTTGGACGCCTCCAAAACGTTTTTGAATTTTTTTGGCCTTTCTTTCGTTCAACATCGCTTGAATTTGCATGACGATCCGACTAAGCTCTTACTTAATGTCCTACCACTTATCTTTATACTTAAATCATAGTTAGTGCCTCATAAATAGTGGAGAATTGAGAATATAACCCTCTACTTCTACTTAGGCTCTTATAATGGCTGAAACACAATGCCGACGTACGACGAACTTTTCGTCGCGAATGTTCGTCGTGAAAAATCGAACACACTACCATTTATGAAAATGCATACAACCAAAGCGCACGACGAAATTCGTCCGACGTCTAGTCGCGGCAATAGATTTATTTCTATTGTCGTCGCTGGCACTAACGGCAAAATGTGAACCATTGTGACCATATCGATACCTTCCCGTAAGAATGTATTAAGCGACACTTTTTTCGAAAATGACTTTTTGATGTGGAACTAAGTATACTAGAAGTTAAGCGCCACATTTTGGCCTGGGTTTCGCTGCCCTACCATGGATGCAAAGGAAACTAGAGAGAAAATAAAATTGTATCAACCGCCAAGTTTTCTCACTGGAATAATGTTACTCCCTGAAATTTGTATTATCCGCCAAAGAAATTATGCTACTGAAAAGGCTACTGAAATAGGCTACTACTTTTCCCCCATTTATTTTGTGTTTTTTTTTTTGTCTCGTCGGTTGTAAGCGAATTTTTGTATGTAAATACCTTTGCACAGATAGCTGTTAATTTTATTTCCAATATTTGAATGAAGTAAGTTGGCTTTGGTTTTGTTTTGAGTTATTTTGTTACTTTTATTCTCGTCAGTTGTTATCGTACTTTTAGTGAAACTATTTATAATTTTACCATGAATGAAAATTTGCCAGGTCTCTCTGAATTGCAAAAGCCAATTTTGTTTCATTCAAGAACTAGACAAATTGTTGTATTAGCAAAACAATCTAATGAAGGAATGAAAGTAAGTAAATAAGCTCCTTGATTATTGATACATGTTTATATTTTGAGGTAGGTGAGATAAATACAATTATGAATTTTGTTTTAGCTTAATAATTTTGAAAAAACAAAATTTACTACGGGCAGAAGGAGTTTGTCTGCACCTTCTGAACCTGGATCTGGGTCTGAGTGTGATCCGTTTGAAACAGATGGAAGTTCATCTTGCCATAACGATTCCATAGAAAATTCAAGTACCTATGAAATAGAACAACGCCAAAAAGTAAACAAGAATCCAAAGCCGCAAGTCATGGCTATTGAGGTATGTAACCAGGGGTTGGGGGTAAAATCGAAAAGAGCTCGTGTTGAGAAAAAACAAAAATCTGTGCAAAGAAATCTATGCAAGAGCTGCCAAAACAAATGTGCAACCAAATTAAGTGAATCGCAAAGGCAAGAAGTTTTTGACTTTTATTGGAAACTGTCACATACCCAGCAAATAGATTGGATTTTATCCTGCGTTGAAAAAACAACAGTTTTAAATACATCGGAAACAGACAAAAGGGGTGCAGCAGCTACGTTCAATGCTACGTCCGCTGATTTAAAAGAAGCCGTTTGAACTTTCATTGAAAGCTTACCAAGGGTTCCATTCCACTATTGCCGTTCTAGGACCAATAGAACTTACTTGCCCACCGAGTGTTTTAGTATTTCTAACCTTTACAGAAAATTCAAAGAAATCCAAGTGGAACATGGTATAAATTTTGTCTCCGAAAAAATTTTTCGCGGAATTTTCAAAACGTACAACATTGGCATCCATGTTCCCAAAAAGATAAGTGTACCTTTTGCGAATCCTATAAGGGCCGTGAACTATATGAAACACAGAAAGTAAAAGTGACAAAACATTCTCAACAGAAAGAGACGAGCTTTTATGGAAGATCAAGAAAAAGCCAAGAGTTCACCATCATTTGTTTTGTTTGTGCTAGTTTTGACCTGCAAAAAGTTCTAAACGTTCTACATACGCAGAGTATGCTATTTTATTACTCGAGATAATACTCGTTTTATAACGAGACAATTTATGAGAGTGGAACACATAATGCGTATGCTTTTGTGTGGGGTGAAGTTGACGGAATGCGAGGAGCAAATGAAATTTGTACAATCCGTAAACAGTACTTGAAAATCTTCGATGAGAGAAAAACTGTTACATCCATTTCCTTATACTGTGATAGCTGTCCTGGACAAAATAAAAATCGCCAAATCATAACAATGATTTTTTTGTTTATACAAAAACAAGCTAAACACATTAACGAAATTAAATTAACATTTCTACTTCCTGGCCATTCCTACATGCCTGTTGATTCTGTGCATGCTACTATAGAGAGATTTGTCAAAAAAAAAGCACTATTTGGACACCATCCGAATGGGTTACTCTGATTTCCAATGCCAGGATAAATCCCAAACCTTATGAGGTGGTAGTGTTGACATACAAAGATT
The DNA here is from genome assembly GCA_963971545.1 of Philophylla caesio. Classification (NCBI taxonomy): domain Eukaryota; kingdom Metazoa; phylum Arthropoda; class Insecta; order Diptera; family Tephritidae; genus Philophylla; species Philophylla caesio. Next base: position 91,531,492 of record OZ020606.1, on the reverse strand, counting down.
TCTGCGATTGGAAAAAAGAAGCGCTTAAATATTTTCCAACACAAGGAGTAAAAACCAAGGAGCAAACTAATTTCAAGATTACGGAATCTAATATTTTCATTTTTTCTAAATCATCCCCTGATATAAAATATTTACAATTTCAAACACCTTCTCCTTCATATACCCTGGATTTTTGTCGCACGCGCAATCAAGTAAAATGCCTTGAAAAATTCAATGAACCAGACATTCTTTATTCTTCAAAACTGTCAGGCCCGAAACGAAAGGATTTAGAGAGTCTGCTCAAAAGAAAGTTTATTCCTGAACGATACATAGAAGAATACGAGGATATTATAAAAAATACATTTGGTGAGAAAGAAGACGAATTGGCAGAGACAGACGAAGAAGATGATTTGTCTGACAATCAAAATGATAATTAATAACCTTAAATTTTCCGTTTTGATCTCTAAAATTAATTTATGTTGATTTTTATATAGATGTTTATTTATTATATCATAATCAATAATACTCAAATGTCCTCTTTGAATTCTTTTTTTGAAATTAATGTTAGTTTCTTTTAATACAGATTTTTATTTATTATATTGTTAATCAAAAATCCTCAAGTGCCCTTGTTGAATTTTTGTTTTGAAATAAATGTTTTGTTACTTTTTATATAGATTTTTATTTATTTTATTGTTTAACAGAAAAAAATAAAAAATTAATTAAACGACACAATTTATTTCAAACCTTTATTTTTTGTGTCCATGTCAATGTTTTAAGCGCCATTTACCATTGTATCAAGCGCCAATGGCTTGACCAAAAATGTACTAAGCTACAAAAACTTCTTATCTGATTAAAGTTTTGGTTTTGCAATGATGTCTAGTTTTGTATTCTGAAAATCGCTTTCCAAATATGTTCCTTTCAATAAAATACACAAAATAATAACTAAATGAGACGTTTTTTCGTTTCCTGAACAATTTTAGAAAAGTCGCTTAATAAATTCTTATGGGAAGGTATCGATATGTTAAATATTCCAAGCTCTTAAAATCGAAATAAAACAAAAAGTGGTTTCGTTTTTTTTTAAAAAGTATTAATTCTGTTACTTGTAAAAATTGAACTTTAGTAAAAGCTATTTTCAACATTTTCTGTTTATTTTAAATAGCCTTTTTCTCGCTGTATTCATTCTATGTTCTAAAAGTTTTATCTGCTCAATATGGTCACTCTATCAGCTGACATGCAACTTGGCATAATCAGCTGATTTTGTTGTAGCCGTAATTATGTTTTAGTAAGCGACATTTCCGGGCGAACGTTGGCATTGTGTTTCAGCCATTAGGAGTTGCATTCGATCTACGACTGTGGTCGAAAGTGTTGTTCGAACGAATTTTCATTTCGTATTATGACTTTCAATCGGTACGCTACAATATTGAAAGTAAAGTTCTATTCCACAGAAAATTCGATACTCAACGCAAATTTCACCAGGTATACATAGTTACAATTCATAATAATGATTTTATTCTGATAATAACTCGTCTTTCAGACCCATCAAGTAATATTTTGAACTTAGCTCGCACTTAGAAGAGAGAAGATGAGAAGTATACACTCTATCGCTCTCAGCTTAACCCACGGTAGAATTGCTTTCAATCACTTGACACATCCAAAAGACGTGTTACTAAGCCTAAAACTAATCCGGCAATAAGCGATTTCAGACAAATATATTATTATTTAATCAGCTGATGAGCATTTGTTCTGCAGGTGAACAATTTAGACGCCGTCACTTAACAAACTCCTGCCTTTCATGATTAGGCGCAGCATATAAATATAAAAAACAACTTATTTTATATATCCGTGCGTCATGAGGATGCGCCCCTCGCGTCGGTCGAGCGTCTATGAAGGGACAATAACCGTTGTGTGGTTGTAAATCTCACAGGATATTTTTGTCGATAAACAAATACAAACTTAAGTTCAATGATGAAAGTCCTTTTCTTGCTTATACATACATGGAGACTAGCAGAAGACTAGAAGCCGCCAAGCAACAGTATAATAAAATTTCATTACGCATGGCAACCCGCTCCAGGCTATCGGCAACTGAAAGAATGTAAATGTTTACCTTTTGAAACAAACTATATTTTTTTACGTTAATTCTCATTCACATTTGGACAAAGTTGCATATTACTTTCAAATGTACTTGACAAAAAAGTAAAATCTATCGCTATATTTAATACAAAGAACGTTTTTAGTAGCCGTGGCTAGTAGACCGGCAACTATATACTATTCTCCCTACCTAATAGGGGCATTAACTTTTTGCTTTAATAGTAGTATTGAAATATAGAAAAATTATCTAAGAAAAATTTAAATATTCGTCAGTCACAGATGTGATGGAAGCAAATCATCAACTACATTTTTTACAGCATTTGGGTAGGAACACTCAATTTCTGATAAACTCTGTTCCTGAAAATATTTTCATAATATGCATACCTTCATCTCGGATACGATTCCGCTGTAAAAAAAATATCGAATATGGGGTTTGAGATCATATTCGAAATTAGGAAATCATTTTACACACAGTTCACTGGCAGGACACGTGCAGAAAAGTGTTAAAGGTATATGCATTATGCATCAATTTCATTATAAACTTTACGGGATTTTCGAGATCTGAAAACGAAATCCCGGAACAATCCAGGGATCCCGAATTTCACGAAGTTTTGATTCGTATTTTTTAATTTGCAGTAAAATGTAACACGGCTGTAATCGTTGTATTATAAAAGTATACAAAATAACATAAAAATAACTAAGAAAAACGATTTGTTGTAAAGCATGTATGTATTTATTAGCCTTTGCAAGAATAAAAGGAAATAAACGTCAAATTTGACACACATACAAAATAATTTATACTTCATGTACAAATATACATATTTGGTACAGAAGCAAATGCACCTACATAAATTAAAATTATTTTTAATCACTGTTTGAGACCAATATTAAATATTACTTCTTCTCCTCAACGCTTGTTGGTTGGATTGTCGACAATAAGTTAAATGCTCTCTGTACGGCATAGCCTTTATCGCCTCATTACAAAAACCTTCAGACAAATTTTATGCCTTTCGATTACTGAACACTGAGACTTTCGGCCTTGTCCACTTCTGCCACCTCGTCTTTAGTACTTTTAACATCGCTTTCATAGTGAGGCTCATTTTCTACTCAAGTTCGATATTCTCCAGCTCATTTATAACGGCAAGGACTTATAAATAGGAGTTAACAAGCTGTGTTATTTGTCGACTGTGAACTCTCTTGTTTTGCCCTTGAAAGGGGAATTTTTAAGAATGATACAAAATTTAAAAAATAAATGGCTATTGAATTCACTGTTTTCTACAATTCCGGGATTTGAATAGACCTATCCCGGGATATTCGGGAGTAAAAAAGGCCGGGATCCCGGGGTCTCGGGATTTCGGGATCCGGGGATTGACATGCATACTACAGCTGTGTATGATAAAAATGTTAGGCATGGCGTATGAGTAATTTTCTAAGTTTTTTTTTAAGCTAGCCATACACGACAAATATACTCGTATTTGTGTTTGCGATCGGTGTTTGTTCACTTCACCACGTACGACGGGTAAATCTATTTTACGTTTATTATTCGTCGGATAAAGTGTATGACAAAGAATCGTATAACGCTTAGCACGTCTTGTAATTTATCTGTTTTTTTGAAAATAAATTGTCCATGCACTTATTTTAATTTTTCTATTTTATTTTGTATTTTAGTTTTCCAGAACGCACTTCATTCTTTTATTAGTTCAATAAACTCGATAATGAATTCTTTATTAACACTCGTCATTTTAGTCCGCGATGTTAATAGTTTGACGTCACGTAGAAAATTAGCAACACAAGCATACGGATCGAGAAAAACAGCGTTTTATTTATTAATTTTTTTTTTTATCAAATGTAATAGGTAAAATTCATTGTAAACTCTTTAAAAAGGTTTCAAAAATATGGTTTGTGTTTAATTACTAAAAAAAATTTGTCAATTATTAAAAAAAACAAGTTAAAATCGCTGGCAAATTAATTAAAAATGAAAATATAAACGAAAAGTGAAATCTAAACTAAACGAAAACTATCAAGCGTTACAAGTGTTTCTTGTCATTCAAAAATCAAAATAATACTTTGAAAAATCTTTATCAGGACTCACCCATTTCGTTTGTGGGCAGCACGTTTGATACGATTGTGCGACACATTGGATTCCCCATTGACCGCAAAGCGCCGATACCAACAGACAAATACATAAGCCAATTTGTGTTGGCGAATGCCTTCGTAAAGAAAGCAGCTGACTCACAAACGAATGCCAAAATAGCTAAATGCACAATGGACAACTTGAGAAACTGAAATTAAATAAGAAAAGATCGAAGTTCGCTCCAACAATAAGTACCAATTGCAATACAGTTATCTACTTACTCTTCTTAAAATGATTACTCCCATTATATTACCCAAAAGTGACACAAATATGCTGATTGTTTCAAAGGTGTTGAACTCCTTGATTGTCCAGTGAAATGTTTTGCGTATGAACAAATAAAAAACGGTAATGGAGCCATCTGCATGCAATATTGAAAATATAAAGGTAATATAATTTATAAACCTTTTCTTACATATAACGAAAAATGATATCAGCTGTGCTGCCCCCGCTAGCCAAATGATAGCGCGATCGTTGTGTTCGCGTGGCTTGAAGCAAGTTTCCCACATTTCCTTCACCGCTGCCAAATCGAATAGTTTCCGCCATTCCGCCGACTCAACTGCAGCGGCATTTGGCTGCTGATCTGCAACCAATCTATCTGACGATCGATTCGTGTTACCATCACGCATGAAACTGAAGCGTTGTCTATGCAAGCTTTCCGGCACAAAGAATACAATAATGCAGATGGCAACGAAAATGCAAATAGACGATGTTAGAAATATAATTGTCGCATTGGTGGCTTCGTAAAGGTAGCCTGCTGTAAAGGAGCCTGTCATCAGGCCGGTGTAGAGTGCAACTTCATAAGTGGCCATGCTGTAAACCCGAATAGAAACAGAGAACAGTGCTTAGCTGTAACAGTGAACTATATTTGTTTAAAGCTACACACCGATATGGCCTCTCCTGTGCGCTGGACACATCGGAAATGTAGCAAAAGGTAGCTACAGAGTAGGTAACACTCCCACCGACCAGTGCAAGTGGTAGCACTGCCAATGGATAATACCATGGGCTCACTGGCCTTAAAGTCGAGAGTTGTGTTATCACGACTAATATGGCATAATAGAACGCATATCCTGCAGATAGATTAAGCATTTTTAGTGAATTTGCATATGAAGGAACATCAAAGACTGCTCAATACCGCTGTAACCTGTAACCAAGAGTGGCTTGCGTCCAAAACGATCGGACCAAGCTCCAATAAAAACGCCACAAAAAGCTGGTACCAAACTCTCAATAAGTGCGGTAGTCATGAAGATTCGAGCAGCATATGGTTGTACGGTGGTCTCTATGTCCTGGTGAGGAAGTAAATACTCGTTCATTATTTCATTACTCATAACTTAATAATTATGTTGCTCTTGTAGAGCAATAAAGTAGCTAATGAGTCAAATTAAGAAAAGTCAAATTTAGATTAAATAAAAATTTAATCGTGATTTTTAATGTCAGCTACGCACCAAAAAAGTGAAAAGTGCACAGTATATTTTATATTTTTTTATTTAGTCGCTATCTATGTCATGCAGACAGAAAAGAAGATTAAAAAGATTAAACAGCGAATACATAGCTTAGTAGTATTTTGGCGTACTACATCAATTAACATTTTTATTAAATCTCAATTTGAGATGCATTTGAAATCTTACCTTTTCTCAAACCTCAAGCGAAAATTCTCAAATGACTTATGAATTTCCATCTTTTTCCTAAACACATAGTTTTTATGTTGACTTAATAATGACGGAACGAAATGCTTAATATTTTTTACTCAAGAGTTTCTCGACTCGTCCACAAATTTGAAAAAGATAAACAATGCCTCAAATCAATTTACCCGCACATCTTTTAATGAATTTAAGGGCGGTGAAAAAAATCGAATTTAGTGTGAACTTTTACTTTTACATATATAAAAATACAAATTTTTTCAAAGATTTAGATGAAAGGAGTGCGCCATAGTTCGCAACTCTCGTCAAATGTTTTATTGAAAATTAGTGTGGATAAGTGTTGGATCTTATCCAAAAGTTAGTAATTGACAAGCAATTAACTCAAGATCATTTGATAAATATTGGAACTACAATTTCCTTTGATTTGCGAAGGCTAAATAAACAAATAATGATATAATACAAGATTGCATGGATCCCAAACGTCTGGCTTAGAGTGTAAACAAGGAAGAAGATGTCAAAAAATGATAACCATTAAAACAGCCAAGCCAGTTTTGCATTGGTCCAGTAGTTTTAAATTTCTTTAATTGCTTTGATGTTTTTACAATTTTCTTAATTTTTGTTGATGCTGGCAAGTAAAAACTACATACTGGGTTCAATAAAAACTTAAGCACGTAATGCAAACGAAAAGGTTATTTAAAAAGATTGCAAATGGCAATTTCGAGTACTTAAATCATTGTAGAGTGAGGGACTTAGGCACTTAATGTTTTGACTCTTATACTCTTTTTTTTAATTTGACTATGAGATAACCGAAACTTTCTACGACACCAATACCTCAATTACAATTGATTCGTTCTTATGCCACCTTCTCTTTTTGACCGTTTCCTTTCTCTAATAAATTCAATAGTATGTATCGAAGCATATATTTAAATCAATAATCAATCACTCAGACAGAATTACTGCTGCTTATCTACAACAATGCTAAACTTTGCGAAATGAAAAATGGCAAGTGATAGGTTAAAGCTTATTGGGGCAAAGAAATGCTTAAAAAATTTAAATTCATTAAATGATATTTTACTATTTAATATTAAGTTGAGTGACTTTCACTTATCAATTTAGTAAGACACATATCTTTACGCAAAACCAATCATTTGATAAAATTTGAATTAAAAGCCGTTGGCGCTTTACGAATTTACTTGTGTGTATGTACTACGGTACCGGTTTACTCCGGTTTTTTCATAAATTTTTGTACAGATTTTTACATCCATTATATTTGTATTGAAACTGCAACCACAAAGTGCTTTATCAATTAGATACGACCATTATATATGTACGTATTTTCGAAATCCAAATAATTTGTAAAAAAAAATGCAACAAAGCTATTTTAGAATATTTTATATATTAACACAAATGTGTACAAGAGAACGGAAATCCCTTGAAAATTTGTATAACGCCTTACCCGACAATAAGGTCCGAATTCAGTAAGCAGTCTCAGTCTATAATAGAGACAATAGTCACAATTTTAGACCAGTTGACGTTCATTAATCTCAATACGAATATAAATTATTGTTTTCCTCGCTTTCACATATCTTGCTTTTGTTTTTATTTAAATTTTTTGTGACCTGCTCATCACCAGGTCACAAATATGAGACTTTATTTTAAGATTAGAGGCTTTATTTTGAATCTAATGAATGCCAACTGGTCTAAAATTGTGACTTTTGTTTCTATTATAGACTGAGACTGCTTACTGAATTCGGAGGTGAGACTGCTTACTGAATTCGGGCAATAGTCTCTAAATTTTGACCTGATGATGAGCAGGTTACAAAAAAAATTTAAATAAAAACCAAAGAAAAACACGTGCAAGTAATAAAAAGCAATAATCTCTAATTCATAGTCTCAAATTTTGAGACTTGAGATTATACCAATTAACAGAATACGGGCATGAGACTGCTAACTGAACTCGGGCATTGAACTACATTTTACAAGGAGCATTTTAACGTTAAATTTAACCGTTCCGAAATGTTTTCTCTTGTTTCGATTGAAACATTTCAAAATATTATCGTTAAAGCAATTATCTTAATAAATTTCATTACGTTTTTAACCCAAACGAAATGCTGGCGTTAACGTTAAAACGTTAAGAAAAACGCTGGACACTCACTCGTCGCAAACAGAAGCGCTGCATACTTTTAGGCACATTAAAATTAACGAAAACGGAAGTTTTATAACGTTGCAACATTAACGATGTGATTTCGTTTTGATAACATGGCGCCGAAACGCAACAAACTCATTTCGTTAAGTTAATTTGGCTCGTTAACAAAACGAAATGGTATCGTTTCGTTTGTTGAGCAGCCCTGACATTTTGTTTTCAAAAGATTTCTTTCATAGAAATAATTGCATTTAGTTACACATACTTTGATGTAGCTTTTTTCTTACATGGAACAAGAACCGGTTTAATCGGTTTTTTCTTGTTTTAAAAATTAGGAACCGCTTTTTTTTAAATTGCCATTTTTCAAATAATTCGAAAACCGGTTTTCCACTTATGTATGTATGTATGTGTGCATGTCACACTGCGAAAAACGAATTGGTTTTTTTTTTAATAATCTTTATCATTTGTGGGAAAAACTGATTAGTTTGGTAAACGAATGTATGCATTCTGCTTATAAATAGGCATCTACATATGAAAATATGTCTGAAATAAAAAAAAAGTAGTGTGTATGAATCTTTTTTTTTCCAAACTACGAAAAATATAAAATTCTGTTGTAGTCATATTTCAGATTAACGCGCAAAATATAAAAAGGGGAATGCAACAAAAAATATTTATATGATATAGTATGTATGATTTATAATCTATTTAATATGTACTTTTGTACTTTTATAATAGAATGCCATCGATTTCCTGAGGCATGTCTGTTCGCAAAACTTGTATGTATTTATGATTAAACGAACTTTACTTTATATTATTATTTTTTTTAATATTTTATGGAAAATCACTACGTACTGACTCATATGTTCGCTGCCATCGTTATGTACGGCGTCACCACTCAGGTCTGTTTGGATGTATGTACATATATGCATAAGTAACAGTATGTGTATATATGTATACCCCATATCATATTTATACCGCCACAAAATATGACCATTTAAAATACAGAGAATTCTCTAAACATAAAGTCATATAAAACCAAGTTTGAAACTAAACAAAAATTTCTATTGTTTCGATAAATTGTAATTAAGAGTACACATTTTTTTATTTTTCCCACGCAAATTTTACAATGCAGTATAATATCTTCAGGACTTTTTAATTCCAAAAAATTATTTTCAATTCAATTTTTATAAATGTTTGGTTAAGTATTTTAAATTCTGTAAAAGCCTTGAAGCTTGAATTTATGTGGTTGCCCTAAGAAAATTATCTGCGCTTAAATTGAAAAATAATAAATGAAGTGTAAATTAAAATATTTGGTGGCGTTATAAATATGAAATGGCCAAGTAGTCTGCCGGCAAATATTTTGTAAGTGCATAGCTGATACATATTTATAAATGCATATACAAAAACATACGATGTTAATATGACCCAACAAGCAAAATTATAGAAAATTTTTATTTGTGTGTGAAAATAATGTTCAAAAGACAGCTTTTTATAAGAACTCTTTTAGCGATGTTTTAATCTTTATAAAAGATAGCGAAAATGCTTATTTTTTCGTTAATACCAGTTAAACCAGTCCATTAACTGCAAATTATCAACTGGGCGATGTGTTAAACAAAGCAAATTGCAGGTCAATACATTTTCACTTAATTAAATCTTTACTCTCTTCACAAACATTTATATTTCCTTTTGCAATATATTTTACATAGAAAATAAAAAATAAAACCGAGGTTTAATTGCTAAAAACAGAACGCTTTTAAAAATGATACCTCGCTCGAAATTAGAAAAATTTTATGTTTCCAGCTTTATGCCGTAGATAATTGCATTTCGCTTTGAAAGTCAACACATGCAATACAAATAAATAAATAAAATAAAATAAACTTAATATTTAAAACGCTGATTGGGTACTAAATTCAAACAGTTTGTCACATTAAGTGTACATCGCTTTTTTAAAAATATATAAGTATAAAAAGTACCTACACACATAATTACTAATGTACATAAGTACTTTAGGCTTTTTTTGTATTTATTCCGATCAATTTTTTTACATCCATCTGTTACCGCTTAAAAAATCGTAATAGCTTTTAGCTATACATACCCTCCATAGTCCGCTACATTGATTAGAGTTTAACAAATTTTCGTTTTGAATTTTTTTCTAACGAAAAAGTTATTGCAAATCAGTTCTCGCCAGCATGGTGGGAGAGCAAGAATGATAGAGTACAAGATTGTGCCTTCCCAAATACGTGACGTAAGTATAGTGAGTGATCGAAAGAGGGGATAAAGGATAGTAAAAGTGGAAGAGCGACCGCAGAACAACATTGTCACTTTGGAAATTTTTTAGCAAAACTGGAAATTTTCTTTTATATTAGAATAGATTTGGTATTTTTTTTTTTTTAATTTAGAGAGTTATGGCAGCCGTGTAGGGTCAGTTTTTCTGCTCTTGTTTAAACTCAGTTTAAACTAAGTTTAGATATGCTAAATTTAAATTTAAACTTAGTTTCCTTGCGCTCAATATAAAATGTGGCCACCAAAACCAGTAGTAAGTAAACAGCTGATAGGTTTAACTAAGTTTAACCCTTAGTATAAACCCCGTTTAAAGTTTACTGAATAACTGCGTACTGAGCTTACACTCAGTTTAAACGACAAACATAGTTAAAATTGCATTGAAAAAATGGCCCTTAGTAAATAAGCGACATGTACATACGTATGTTTGTATGTATGTGGTTGCACCTTAAGGGAAGAACATTTTGAAAAAAATAAAAATTGAAGGTTTTGACGAGTTAAACGACTTTTGGTAATATTTTCTGGATTTTGTAATTTATTTTTTTAGAGTTTTGGTATTAAATTAAAATCTTTGCGGCAACGCTGCCACTATATTGACGTCACTCAACTGTCAAATCAGAAATATTTGAGGTAACGGTACCCCTGAAAGGAGTTACCGTACTCGCAGGTTCGCCGTGGGAGAGTATATCAAACATCAATCAGTCTAGTGTCAAAGATAACAAAGACAATATGATACGAAACTCTTTGTTTCGAGAGAGCGCTGTCAAAAAGCGCATTTTTTATAACATTTTCCAAAAGAGCCACTCTGTAGAAATATTATCTGGGGATTTTCATTTAATTTTTTGGAGATTTTGCAGTTTCTTCGCCACAGTTGAGGTGTGCTAACAGAATGAATGAAAATGCAACAAAAATAAGAGTAAATAAGAGATGTTATTTAACTTAATGCCAGAAGATAATATATAAAAAATCAAAACAATGAAAACAATTAAAATATCGCAGAAATTCATATTTTGCATAAACTGCTTTTATGTATGCATTAAACATAAATTTAAGATATAGCGTGTTTTCTTATAAACACACATGTTTATTCACGTATTTTAAAATGGAATATATACCCAGTTCGCTTTGAAATAAAAGTTTTGGAATATATTTTTAAAATAAAATACAATATTTGTATGTAAATCAAAACCTTCATAGTTTGCCAAAACTTATATATTAAATTTAACTCTTAATTTAGAGATTTCAAAGCACATTCTATAAAAAAAATAACATTTACTCGCTTTTTTTATACAAATAAAAATTATAGCTATTTTCACGCATTTGCCTCTGGTAGCCCACCTTTTTGCGTGCCAGCTGTTCAGTAGCCCATGATTCGGCTTTGTTGCCAGCCCAAAATGTGAGATCATGGGCTCTCTTTCGATTGCTGCGAGAGTCCATGATCTCACATTTTGGGCTGGCAACAAAGCCGAATCATGAGCTGGCACGCAAAAAGGTGGGCTACCAGAGGCAAATGCGTGGAAATAGCTATATTTTTTATTTGAATAAAAAAAGCGAGTAAATGTTATTTTTTTAAAGAATGTGTCTTGAAATCTCTAAATTAAGAGTTAAATTTAATATATAAATTTTAGCAAACTATGAAGGTTTTGATTTACATACAAATATTGTATTTTATTTTAAAAATATATACCAAAACTATTTTTTCAAACCGAACTGGGTAAATATTGCATTTTAATATGCATGAATAAACATGTATGTTTATAAGAAAACACACTATATCTTAAATTTATGTTTAATGCATATATAAAAGCTGTTTTTGCGAAATATGAATTTCTGCGATATTTTAATTGTTTTCATTGTTTTGATTTTTTATATATTATCTTCTGGGATTAAGATAACTAACATCTCTTATTTACTCTTATTTTTATTGAATTTTTATTCATTCTGTTAGCAAACCTTAACTGTGGCGAAGCAACTGCAAAATATCCAAAAAATTAAATAAAAAGCACCAGATACTATTTCTACAGAGTGGCTCTTATGGAAAATGTTATAAAAAAATGCGCCTTTTGACAGCGCTCTCTCGAAACAAAGAGTTTCGTATCATATTATCTTTGCTAGTGTTTTCATTGGATAAGCTCACCTAAAAGCATATCCTGAGAAATAAAAATACAATTTTAAAAAACAAATAAGTTAAAAAGCGGCAAATACGAGTATATTCCTCTTGATTAGCTCAGCAATAATTGCTGATATGCATATGAAAGTAAAACCATTTTTGAACGAAAACAAAAAAACACTAACTATTTTTGCACTAAATATTCTCAATCGCTAAGTACCTTAGGCCGCGAACTTATCAGCTACCTTTCGTGTATATACATACATACATACATACATATGCACATCCATGCAAATATATTTATATGTGTACATAAGTTATGCGAAGCAAACATTGTCCAATAACCCACTGATTTGTAATAATAACAAATTATGCCTTTGTGGAGCAAAGAAATACTTCCGCTTTTGTTGCGAACGATTTTTTAATAATAGTATAATAATTTTTTTTCCTTCCGATAGTACAAAAAATAAAGACTCCTAATATCTCAAGCTTATTTTAAGAGCGCTGATTTTGGGAAATTCTTCCCGATGACGATTTTTAAATAAATATCAGAATTAGGAATGCATTCGAATGAAATTCGTAAAGCAAACAGAACTGGTTACTTTACAAAAAACCTACTTTTTATACCCGAGCGTACTTGTAGAAAAGGGTATTATAACTTTGTTCGCATAACGGTTGTTTGTAGCAGCAAAAAATAATCGAGATAGATATAGACATATACATATGTACATATGTATATACTAAAATTATTAGAATGAAAAGAGGAATCGATTGAGCCCTGACCGTCCGTCGGTCCGTCCGTCTGTCCGTGGTTACAATAACTTAAGTAAAAATTGTGATATCTCAATGAATAGGTTGGTATTGAACATGGTCAAGATCGGTCAATAACCACGCCCACCTCCCATATAACGGAAGTTTTTAAAAATGCAAAAACTCCGTTTTTTTCAGTATCTATTACAGCAAATTGAGTGAAATTTGGTATTTGGAGCGATTTTGAACTAAAAAATTAGGTATTTATGACTTTTGAAAAATGGGCGTTACCACGGCCACTTATAAAAAAACGTCTTTAGGTATCTCAATAGCAAGGTAAGGTATTGTCACAAAATTTTGTGAACATATTGTCCTTAATATCACTTGTATCACTTCGTTTTTTAGTATTTATTGGAACAAATTGAGTAAAGTTTAATACTCGCAGCGATTTGAAACAAAGAAACGGGGTATTTATGAAATTATGGGCACCGCCCATACAAAAATACACCGCGAGGGTATATAAAATTCGGTTTCGCCCTAATTTGGCTTTCCTTACTTGTTTTCCAAAACCTTTCAAATGACAAAATAGTTGTCATGAATTTCTTAGTTGTCGCTATTAAAAAAAACCTTGAATCTTAAATTCGTTATTATAGGTGTTTTGACTGAGCTGTACCACATCAGGCGCACGCATATCTGCGGGTGAGTTTAAGCCCACTCCGCCACAAAAGGTTTCATTATACGAGTAAGTGAAAAAAATTTTACGAGAATTAAATAGCTACGCAAATGAACTGAAAAATAAATACATTAGAATCCTATGAGGTAATGGACACGAGTCAGGCTTATTGCATATACTGCAGCTCCTGTTACGGAAATCTCTTTGTTACAAAAGACTCTGAGTAATACAGGATTATGTTGAGTGACCGGGTAATCGTTAGGAATCTGCAAAAATAAGTCACAAATGCTGCCGAAACGCGATGAATCTCTCATAAATTGATTAAGAGCATTTCAAATCTGGTTGAAATTGCATTTGCCAATTCGTTTCAGATATGATCGATCACAAAACGAAAATAATTTTTTTTTGAATTTTTTCAAAGCTTAACAGTTTCATTTCGTAAATCGAAGAAGCAAAATAAATGTGAGTGGAAATGTAACACGATTGCAACAAAAACAATCGAAATTATCTCAGGAGATTTAAAGACGCGGTATTCCAAGTGTGTTGCAATATTGGTTCATTGTTACGTAAGGTCAACATCTACTTAACGTGGAAGCCAAAGAAAACGTCGATTTATCAATCGCCTTATGTTATGAGGATGTGACGTGACATTGTGAAGGCGTGATGTGATGTTACGATAGGATATGATGACTGGCATAAAGTTTTGTCTCTTCTCGCACATTTTGTTCACGATACAGAGAAATAAATCTGAAGCCAATTGTAGTAGAGGTGGGTAACTCAACTCAGAATTGAGTTATTGAGTTGATTCCCGTCAGTTAATCGGTAACTCAGACTCCCATCTCCAAAAAAATGTAACTCAGTTATGTTCCTCCGCACTCATGATTCAATTGAATCACTCGGGCTCGTTTTTCTCCATATAACTCTCTCACTCAAGCTGCTTCAATGCAACATCGTAAGTCATTGTAACTCAAATTGCAAAGAATAACAGGAGGAGATAAATGTAAAAATTAGGTAGACATCTTATGTCGTGTACCCCTCGATAGTTTTAAAATTTAAACACGATAGTGTAAATCATTTATAGTGTCGATGGGAATAACATAATAAATGTTTTTTAAAGTTTCTGTGATCTAATTAAATTAATAAAAATAATTTTTAGATACAATTTTTTTATTAAACGAACATAAAATCCAAGATGTCTTGTCTATTCAATTTAAAAAAAATATAACTGTGATCATTTATTGACCATTCGGTTTTTTTTTTACAATTTATATAATTATTTTCTCCTCCTCCAAAAATATAATAATAATAAAAAAATTCCCTTAATTTCCGATACAAATTGCAACCCTGTCATCAAGTTTCAAAATATGAGTCGCATTCATTTTTCTCAAATGAGTGTAGTATACATTGAGTCATATGAGTTAGTTGAATGAGCTGACTCCTTAAATTGAGTTGGAGTCATTGAGTTAGCTCCTGTAAATTTGTTGAGTTACCCATCCCTAAATTGTAGTGATCCACATTAAATGACAATCGCTGACTGTGCAATACAGCAATGTAAACAAATACATAGCTTAGCGCATTGACCGCTGCACTGCATAGCTAACTGCATGCACTCTTTTAATTGGTTACGCTATTATTGGAAAACTTAAATCATTGGAAAAAGAGGTGATGCTATGGAAATGACGTTCAGTTACATTTTAGTATAAATAGACTTAAGTTTTGTAAAATAAATCAGAATTAGATTAAACAGAACTATCGCTGTTTTAATTTCTTTCTCAAATTTTCTGGCAACTTGTTAGCTGCCTACTGACTGGCAGAATTCTCCCTGCCTTATAAAAAGGAGTATTTGTATAAACACCATAGGGCCACCACACAATACTCTTGTTTTGCAAACTTTGACAAGATCGGCTGTATGCCCGGCGTCATCGCACACTCGCACAAACTGTTTTCATATCACAAAGTTTAACTTTCTTAATAAAATGCCGTTACCTGAATATGCTCGCTGGCATTCTTAGTGCCCAGTTGACGACAATCTGTCGTGTTGAAATAGAAAATGGTCGTGCATGTTTGATAAATTACTTGATTTTTTAAAATTGTGTCTAAAAAGTTCGAAACATATGGCATGAGAATATTAATATTTAAAAAAGTATCAATAAAATTGCGGTACCCGATAAACTGTATGAAAACAGTAGAATGAAGACCATTGGCTCCACTAAGTAGAAACGTAGACGTCTCCAATTGAACTCATCCAGATCGCTTGACGTGATCGAAGCCACTGATACCACAGATTCTGCACAACGCTGGTTGTTCGTAGAGCCATCATACGATGTTACAGAGACATCCGATGCAAAGCCACTCGGATGCTCTTCACTGCTTATACTTCCGGTTCGCACGTACTTGCGCGCACGCGAATGCTTCGCCAATAGAGTGCTACCCTCATTCGGTCCCGCGTCCAACATACCAAACCAATTGACGATCGATCTACTGATACTTAAGCTGGCAATATACTATACATATAAAGATGTGTTAATAGTTTACAGCGTTTGTGTCGTGGACCGAACTATCCACCCGTGCGGCTGCAACTGAACTGTTTACGAACGAGTTCGACAGAACTTTTGCGATCTTTCCAATCAGCATTGTGCCGATCGGACGAAAACGTGGACGCTAACTGACCAACAGGCTAACTTACAAGGCAGTGCATAGTGTTTTCGCTCATTTACTTCAAGAGTGTCATATTTCAAAAAAATCAAAAACTAGATTTAAAGATTTCAATTAACACATGCTCTCATAGTAAAAATAGATAAATCCTCTGTTTTAGTGAGCTACTGTTAATCGGTACTGCTATAATATTTTTGCACAACATAAAAGAAGGGGAAGCTATCGTTTCTGCACACTTAACTCAATGCTCGATTTTTTTAATTATGATACTGTTTCAGTCAATGAGCGATTTGTAGTATGCTTTGCTCGCTGATAAAAAAACTCATACCCAACACACTTCTTTTCTGAAAGAATGTAATAGTTATGACATAAAATTACATTAGAAAAGGAATATTAAAAATTCGACATTTTGTTAAGCTAAGACTATTTATTTTTCATTATTTTTTAAATTAAATACAATTCATTTTCTACAAAAGCCATACAAACGCAAATCAACGGTAAAATATGTATGTATGTATGTAAATGTAATTATTAATTTTTCAATTTTATTTATTTGCTCAAAACTAATTACTATAATTTGATTTTAATCTTGTGATTTTCATTCTTTAACTAGTTAAATATTTTTGATAATTTTTTGATTTCTATTTTTTAGGTCCCCAAAATCAAAAAGTCAAACCTTTTATTAGCTTGATATTTTATAGTAGCTTTATTTTACCATCCTATGATAACAGAGCATTAGAAAGATTTTCTTGAGCGAAAAAATAAGAATGACAAAATCATTATTGCACCTGAGCAAAAAAATTCATATCAAAAGTTAATAATAATTATTCTTGATATAAATATAAAAAAATTTAAAAGAGTGTAATCATTAATCTCGATCAAAAATACTGAAATCAAAAAATTATCAATATTCTGGAGCAAAATGTTAATAATCAAATCATAATAACAACTTTGGAAAAAACTTGTAAAAACGAATAAATAGTTATCAATTACGATTAAAATATACAAATCAGGCTATAATATTTATATGTTGACTTAGAATTTTTTTTAATTGTAATGAGTACCAACCCTTATATGAACAATGACGATGTACTTTCGGCAAATTAATAATTTAAGAAATTAATTTTTCCCCCAAATACGCTTTTATTGCGAAAACAAAAACATGAAAAGAGTTAAGGGTATAGTGCAGATGAACTACAAATTCCGAGCTCGTTTTCTTTTCTTTCATTTTTGCATGTTGCATATCATCACAAATGTACTACATACACATACATAATTGTACATTTGTATGTACACAGCCATTTATGAATGTTCATACAGTGCTGTTCGTATCATTAGCAACCAAAAAACATAGTTTGCCACTTATATTCATTTAATTTTCAATTAAAATTTTTTTTTATTCTCTAACATAAACTATATAAATCCAATTTTCAAACTTTGTAGAAAACTATAAAAAAAATTTAACATATATTCATATAGATTTTGAATTTTTTTCTCAGAAGTGTATGCAGTTTTGTAGTCCATTGAATTTTAGTCTAGTCTTGATTTTTTAGAATTGTTTTTGGTCCTAACCACTTAACACTTCCACATTGTTTAAGTAAAATTGAATGGCCTATATAACTTCATAACAGCTCATAATCTATATCAAATTTGTTGAATTTTTTAAGTTTTCTACAATGTTTTAAAATTGGTTTTAGTTAGAGAATGAACTGAATATATCGATTTTTGATGAGGTCAAAATAAAATAATAATAATAGACTACCAGTCGCAGTTGAAAGTTCCTGATGATGACTTCGAAATATTGACTCAACAAATAAATAAAATAATATATTATTTAATTGTTTTATTTTATTTCTGCCTTGAGCTTATCAAAAATCGATATATTATATATATTAATTACGGCCAATAATTGAGAATGAACGGAATTGTAGTTGAAAATTCTTAAAAATAAATAAATGAATAAATAATTGGCAAACTATGTCATTTTGAATTTGGTTGCTAATGATACGGACAGCACTGTAAGAGTATGTATGCATGCATGCAATTACATATGAATTTAGCGCAAGAACTTTATTACATACATACACGTTCTAACGAGTACTTCTTACATACTGATTACTTCGATCGAATGAAGAAAACCAAAAATAAAAAAAATATATATGAATATATTTATATCGTCACCACCCCGGTAAAAACTGCTTACTCCCTTTTATAAAATTTTTACAGTACAGCGAAAAGACATCTTTCAAGTAATAACTTTGAAATATTTTGAAAATTTTAATATTTTAATATTAAGCACCCTTTTGTTCACACAATTCCCTGAGCTCACAAATTATGAGCTTCTCCTACCATTTGTGGTGTGCGTCTTTATATTATACCACAAATGCAGGGACCTACAAGTTAGTGCCGACTCAGAATTTTATGAGAAGCTTTTTCATGACTGAAATACTCTCGGAGGTTTGCCATTGCCCGCCGAGGGGTGGCCGCTTTTAGAAAAAACCTTTTTCTGTGATTAAGATTTTACTTGCCCTGGCTGAGATTCAAACCCAGCGGCATATCGAGTTATAGCACGCACCGCTACCAACTCGACCACAGCGGCCACCGAAATGATATTAGTTACTACCAATTACGAAAAAATGGTCGAACGATTTTTTCACAAAAATTATTAAATATACAAATTTTAAGTATCAGCTTGGGTTTCATATATTTGAATAACAATAAGGAAAGCGGGTATAATCATCAAATGATAATTGTCGGTCAACAAATTTAAATAATTTGTGCATTTTTTAAACGCTTAAAACCAAATTGAAATGTTTCTAGCTTAAGGCTAAGTAGTATTGGCTATAGTCAAAAGTTTTGTAAATGGTTGCAACTCTTTTTTTGGAAATTTTTCATAAAAATATGGCATATATATCAATTTATAAATATGTTCACTTATGCCTTGGCTTTTCTTGTTTGTTGTTTATTTTTCGCATTTTATTCCATATAAAAATCATCAGATACACCAACATGTGTAAAAAGACTGAAAACATACCTTCCAACATGAGTTTCGGGATCCCGGAAATTAATAATCCCCACTTATGTATATTGTCATCGCTATCTTATGAGGCGTACCAGCAAAATATATACAGACAAAAATTGCAAAACGAGTTTAAAAACTTTTATTATTTATGAATATTTATATGTAAGAAAATACTCGTAGTCACTGATCGTCGTCTTTAATGAAAAAGCTGCAACCTTACTACTTGGTATGTACATTTATCCACGAAATGAGTAATTCTGAGGGGATTTTCTTCAATATGTGCATGTATAGCTACTTACATATAAACTAAGGGGATTTTTTACTGGCTTCACATTTAAACGAATAAATGGAGTGAAGATTGGTGAGTTGGTTCATTAAGTGTGTTCTTATTTTCAATTTTTGAACTTAAAAATACATGGAGATAATTTTTTTCTTTCGATGAAACATTTTCGAAATCCAAGAACAAACAACAAGAACACATAAGCAGTATATTTAATGGAAGCTCTAAAAAAGGACTTCGGTTAAAGTTATCGCTCGGCAGTGATGCCTCCATTATCTATACCTCCTGTGACACGTCTTGACACGTCTTAAAAAACATGAAAGTGTTAGGGCTGGTTTCTTAAAGGCTGATTACACTAATCGGTGGTTAGCTACATTCAGCTTTATATTCAATTTTATAAAATTTACTGACCTTTTAAATTCTGAAATTGTCGCCACCTTTTCTTTGATTTAAAAATGTAGTCGCCGACACGTGTGGACACTTGACATATAAACTATCGCTTCAGCAATTTACAACACTAATGAAGTATTAAAAACTTGTTCAACTGCTTTCAAATTTTGCTGGAAAGCAAACAAACTGATTTTTTTTAATTACTGAATTGTATTTATTTTATGTATTTTACTTTGTAGTAGACAATCAATAATGTGAAGGCAATATTATAAAAAAAAATTTTAAAAACTTGTAAAAAAGACTGCAGTCTATACTAAGTCTGAAGGATAATTATATTACTTTTGAAAGCATTTAAAAAATTATAAATTTTTTTAGAATTGGGGGTAGTAGATTTAAACTAAAACAAACATAGTCACCAATGTTTTCGCTGGATATTAATGATGACTTGAAATAGCTTTTACTTATGAATCTCTTTTTCTTTGCAATAACAAATATGAAATATAATTATCAGGAATGTACTGAAAAAAGTACGATTTAAATTCGGTACGGTTTGCTTAATATTTTTTATTATTTCTAATGAAGAGACTTAAGTAATTTACCTTAAAACTGTAAAAATCGTACTAATATTGAACAGTGAATTTTTAAATGCAGCGTATTCCAAAGTAATTCAGAAAATGCCTGTATATTTATCAAATGAGATTGGTAAAAAAAAATAAGGCTTTTCATAAACCATTGAAATATTTACATATGTACATACATACATACACTAGCGAGCAATACCGATAGAATGCTGACTTTTTTTGAGATATTTGCATGGTTTTCATGATACAATTAATTCGTTAGGTATTTAAATAATGTCATATAAATTAAAGTTTTAAACTTTATACAAAATTAATAACAATTTACCAAATTTTCGTCGAAATTTCAAAGACTTTAATAAGAAACTTTTTGCGTATGCAGTTTTGTAGCCCATTAAATTCGAGTATAATACATTTTAGAAAATTGTTCGTTGATTTGCAATTATTAAAAATATTTAAATTTAAATTCCAACTCGCTTTTCCTTGCACGCCAAAGCCTTTATGTTATTATATGAACTAAGGTTACGAAAATGTTCAAGAAAGAATTCAAATTTCAAAGGAAAAATTAAAAAAAAAATGATTTGGACTCAAAGATGAATGTATAGATAATTTTGATGAACGAGTGATACGATTGTCGTGGACTTTAATGCCCGAGTTTAGTAATAGAGACAAAAATCACAATTTTAGACCAATTCATTTGTTTCTTGTTGGCATTCATTAGTCTCAAAATAAAACCTCTAGTCTCATAACGACGTCTCTAATACCCGAATTTACCCCGGAATTCTGTTAGCTGTCACAGTCTATAATAGAGACAAAAGTCACAATTTTAGACCAGTTGGCATTCATTAGACTCAAAATAAAGTCTCTAATCTCAAAATAAATCTCAAAATTGTGACCTGGTGATGAGCAGGTCACAAAAAATTAAAATAAAAGTAAAAGAAAAAAACGTGAAAGCAGCAAGGAAAAGTAATAATCTCTAGCTCATTTTGAGACTTGAAATGATACAAAGTTACTAAATTCGGGTATTAGTAACTGTTTTTCCTCGCTTTCACGTTTTTCTTCTATTATTTTTATACCCGAATTCAGTAATTTAGTATCATCTCAAGTCTCAAAATAAGATAGTAATTTTTGCTTTACCTCGCTTTCACTGCTACTTACTGAATTCGGGCATTATTTTATTTTTGTGTGACCTCCTATCACCAGGTCACAATTTTGAGACTTTATTTTGAGCCTAGAGACTTTATTTTGAATATAATGAATGCCAACTAGTCTAAAATTATGACTTTTGTCTCTATTATAGACTGAGACTGCTTACTGAATTCGGGGGTAAATTGTATCCAAGTGATGAGCAAATCACAAAAATTAAAATAAAAACACAAGAGGAAAACGTGAAAGCGAGGAAAGGCACTAACTCATAATCTCAAATTTGCGTCCTGAGAATATACCAAATTACTGAATACGAAAAATTTGTATCATTACTTCTGACACACAAATTTCAAGTGAAAGAAAATCGCCATACAAAAATTTAAAAGCCTCTCACTATCGGCTGTGGACCATTTGCAATTTCCTATATCCGCAAACTAATGATGATGATAATGATGAATATAGTAATACAGATAATGATTAGGGGTAATTTCATCTCAAATCGTCCAGGCAGTTTGGGTTAGGTCTTTTTTTTCCAATAATTTTTTTTTTTTATAGTTTCTACATCGAAACCATGAGACAAGTATTTTTCCTTTTTGCTTGATTTTTAGTTCTTTCGTTGTGGGGAATTTTTGAAAATTTGTCTGAAAACTCGATTTTGCTCTATTGGTGCATGTTGTGAGGGCCAAGAAAACCAAAAAAAAAGTATATGTACTTCGAAAGAACATGACAGCATGAATGGACCTTAGTGGAATGAATTTGAGTGTATATAAATATTTCTAATACCAAATGTACTTAATATACTATGCATTATAAATTGCCATAATTTCACTTCGACTTCAAAAAATCATAATTCCTAAACAACGAATTTAGGATAGTGGAGGCTACTACATAATTTAGTTTATATACATACATATATGATTTTAAAAAGAAATATGAAGGAAAAAAATGATGCAATTGGAATTTTTTAGGTCAAAAATTTTTTAAATTTTTGTTTATAATGATATAAAATTCTTTTTATGGAAATATATCATGTTTCACAATTTTTACCTTGATTTCGATGAAGAAACTATAAAAAAAATTTATTGAAAAAAAAACCTAACCCTAACTGCCTGGAGGATTTGAGATGAAATGACCCTTAGTGATGATAGTGGCGATGATTAATTTTTAATGAATGATGATCAAAATTGTAAGAATAAGACAGAATTATTTATAAGAATAACAACTTAAGTTTCACTTTATTCGTTCTTTGATTATGACATAAGAACCTTAGTAAAAATAAAATCTCCTACTAAACTATTTTCAGATTTGCCTTTACTATTTAATACGATGCTAGTTATGGAGCTAAATCAAAAATTTGTAAATGATATGTACGCATGAATTGATCTAAAGTTTCAGGGTTGTTGTTGTTGTTGTAGCAGCATAAAACATGCTGAAGTGACAGTCCTTAGCCGGACATAAATCCAGGTCGTTTTGATATCGTAGACCCAACTGTCGTGGGAACGACAGCTCAGGGTCGCTTACCTCACTGTGTGCTGTTCTGCTATGCGGTATTGCAATTTACGGTTTTTTTTTCGTTTTTATTGTGATCCAAATAGCAGACTTTTGCCTAAATATGTACGATTGAGTAACATAAAAATAATTCCAGCAAATTCTAGTATAACGTGTCAATGCACTTGGTTATACACCGAGCTATAGGGCGCCAAGCGATGATTTGTGTGATTGTCATCAGTTTTGTCTGAATCAATTAAGTTATCCCTTACTAGCCACTTTTAAATACAAAAAAAAAAATTTGAATTATTTGAATTTTTTATTTTTTATTTGTGTCATTTGAAGATACATATGTATAGTATATATGTATGTATGTGTTGTAACATTTTCTTACACCTTCTAAAGAATAACAAGTGTTCAAAGTTTATTTAATATAAATTCATACAATTTCATTTTATGTTTTTTTATGTGAAATTTATCTTCATTTATGTTAAGACAGTTTCTTAACTGTGTTACTTGTTTTGTGCTAAAACATTTACATATGTAACATTTGGTTAATAGTACACTGTAACTCGGTTCGTTTTAGTTTTAATTTTTTAGTCACAAATTTTTTGGTTTAGACTGTGATATTTGTTAGATAAGTAGTTAGATACTTGTTATTTGATTTTTTTTTTTTTAATATATAGTATATTAGTATGTATTTTTTATGTATGTAAGTAAATTTAATAACTTTATGCTTACTGTTGCACCGATTTTACCACTTAAACTGATAACACTTAAATAATTCACAATTGTATGTTTTCAAGCATCTATGAGTTCTGGCAATTATCTTTGTATACTTGTCTAGACGCAGGTCTTGATTAGGAGGAGTTGAGTGCACTTCGTTGCAGCGGTGGGTACTCGTGCCTCAAAATCCTTTATTTAAGTCTGCACAAGAAGTTCGCACCAATGATAACAACAACAAACTGGAATTAACTTTTAGTATACATATGTATATGTGTATATACATAATGTAACGATGTATGTATTGTAAATGTTTAATTTATACATCACGCTGTAGCTCCAGAAATATGCGAAAAAAATGTCCAAATTTGTTACAACATGTTTCTAAGCTTTCTAAATAAAGTAACTACTAGTAAAATTTAATATCAGTTTCTTTTTTTTTTTTACAACGTTTCAGCAAATTTAAGCGCAAAAAAATAATAATAATAATACTACAGTGATCGCCACATATACACATACATCGTATGCTGGCTACATCGAAAGCATTCTAAAATAAATAGTTCATAAAGGAAATACATACAAAAAGTATAAAACGAAATCTATAAAAGCAAATGCCAATGAATGTAAAAACGTAAAACTAAATAAAATATTACAAGTTTTGCGCAACATTTACAATATCTGATGTCCAATTTGCAACTGAGTTAGTGTAGAATTGTGCTAGAACCTGAGTTTTTGTTAACAACTTTTTAACTTCGCAGTAATGAACAAATATACGTTTGTATGAATGTAAATTAGAAATATATGTATGTATGTATGTGTGTATGTATGTACATATGTATGTATATAATGGGTGTGGCACTATTCAATAATTTATTTTAATCGTAAAAATGAAACACTTTGCGCGCCTGGCAAAGTAAAAACATGTACATACATATTTATGTAAGCATGTGTGTGTGTGTATTTATGTGCGTTTAATATTTACTTCTTTTTTGTTCATGAATATGTGTTTCTCTTTAATTTTCACGCATACGGTAGCTATTTTTAAATTTAATTCAACTGGCTTGCTTTTGTTACGAGTAGCGTACACTTTGAGTGCTGGTTGGTCACAATGCTACTATTCTGATTTTGAAATATGGCCAATGCTTAAGCCACCGCATCGGTGGCACACTCCTCCTCGACAGTGATGTACATACCCTCCTCCTCATAGGCAGAGTCATGTTTCGCTAGGATTCTCAATAGGGGACGCAACTTAAGCCACCACTGCGTCTTGGGTATGCGTTGTCTAGATAAAAGAGAAAAAAATATTTTTGAAACAATTACCTGTTTATGGAACATGGTAAATAAGATGAAATAAAATAAAATAAATTGGAATTTGTTGTTTACATTTTTAAAATGTACTTATGAATTTTAGTTTCTTGTATTTTTGTGTTAACGAATAAAATTCATTTAGTAATGTATAAAAAACAGTATAAAACCCGTTTATTTGGTTAACCGGATATTCGTATTTTCATATTTGCAAATTTGATAATTTTGAAGCTGCATAAAAAACTTCAATTCCTGATTCTAAAAATTGCTTGACAGTCCAAGAAAGCTCCATTGGAGTTTCACATCGGTGAGGTATAATTTGTGCAACGGTTGGTGCCATCTTAAGGTCTGAATCATTACCGTTGTTGGTGAAAGATAGCTTTACGTGCGTTCTTACTTTTATTTTACTTTTCATTTTTTTTTTTACCCGAGCGTTATTGTACACAAGGGTATGTTAGCTTTGTTCGCATAACGGTTGTTTGTAACAGCGAAAAGTAATCGAGATAGATATAGATAATATATACTTAAATTATCAGAATGAAAAGAAGAATCGATTTAGCCCTGACTGTCTGTCTCTCCATCCGTCCGTCCGTCCGAAAAAAGGTGCGTATCTCAATAACGGTGCTAGGTATCGTCACAAAATTTGGTGGGCATAGTGTCCTTAGTATCGCATTATGTTCAAAAAATTTTTGAAATCGGTCCATATCCACGCTCACCTTCCATATAGCGGAAATTTAGAAAAAACAAAAAACTTCGTTTATTTGGTGTCTATTGGAACAAAATGGGTAAAATTTAATTTTTCCTTCGGTTTGAAACACAGAAACAGGGTTTTTATGATATTTTGAAAAATGACCGTAGCACTGCCCATAGAAAAATACTTGTTAAATATATGTATAAAGCATGAGGAGATATGCTATGAATTTTACTTGACCTTTCCTTGCGTAGTGCTGGTTTCGTTTAGATTTACACAAATTTTGATAAAGGGAACCTTTAAATTTAAAAATAGATTCATAGCACAAAAATTAACTACCTTTGGTAAGAATACAAAAAAAATTTAACTTGAATAGGATGCATATTCTCACGTTCATACTATGCCATTTCTAAGCTCCTTAATTTTATGCCATCGTTTTCCACTTACTAATTTATTTGTGCTTTATATTGGCGATTGTCATTTGTACTCACTCGAAATTGGTTTCGCCAATCAAATCCGCCAGAGGCGTGAAACGATATTGACGTCGAACTATGCCGAGCAGGCAAGCTGAATCGGCTGAATCGCAACGTACCGTACCATCGGGTTTGGTATTGCTTTTAATTTGTGCATTCAGCCAATCAACACACTTGGCAGCCATCTTAGTGCCCATATTACGATCGAATGGCGTTGGTGAGCCACCCTGCTGCATATGACCTACAACAAAAAATACATATATGTACATATATATAAGTATATAAGACAATTTGGATTATATATACATTTGAAAATAAAAATCATTTACCTAAAATATTCATCCGGCATGAGAATAGCCCCTTGCCCTCTTCCGAGTAAAGGCGGTGTATGAAATCGGTGTTATAGTTTTCGGAAGCCTTTTCGTTACGCAAAATCAAACCACGTTGTACACCTTCAGCCATTTTTGAAGCCATATGATAGACATCTTGTTGCAGATCTTTAATGGAGAATTTCTCCTCATAGATGTATGCAGCATCAGCACCACCGGCTAATCCAGCCAAGGTGGCCAAGTAACCGCAATAACCACCCATTGTCTCAATGACGAACACACGGCGTTTGGTGCCTTGCGCCGATTGACGTATGCGATCGCAAATTTCTGTAATCTCATTAAGACCTGTATCGCAACCGAGTGAGAACTCAGTACCAGGAACATTATTCGAAATAGTCGAAGGTACAACCACCATGGGAATACAGAATTCGGGGTAGTTGGGACGTTGATCGGAGATCTGGCCACAAGCATGATATGCCTCGAAACCACCGATAACGAGCAAACCTTGAATTTTGAACTCTTTTAGACGCGCGGCGATCTCCTTAAATTTGCCCTCGGGCAGCGTGCGCTTGGTGCCGAGGAAGGCACCGCCTTGGCCAACCCAACCGGTAACATCGGACCTGAAATAAATCAAAAAAAAAAGTTCACATAAAAATAAGTAACCTACTCTAGGCAACAGCTAAAATTGTAACTACTCACCAACCCATTTCCTTGATGTTGCCAGCAATTAAACCTTCAATGCCGTCATGTACGCCGAATACAGTGTCGCCGCGGTAAATGCAGTTACGCACAAAGCTGCGCACGGCAGCATTCATGCCGCAGGCGGGTGCACCAATGTGCATGACAGCCATGCGATAACCCTCCTAAATTTAGTGTTAGTAGTGTTAAAAGTCAGCATTACAGTTTGAAGACATCACTCACCTTTGCGCTTTCCACCGACTCTTTTGGTGGCTTCAGGCGCGTCAGCATTTTGTACGTTTCCAAATTGCGTTCAAACGAGCGTCCACGCAATTTCACCGCCAACTCCCAATTTTTCTCCGCCATTGCTTTGGCAACTTCCTTGGTACGTTCCACGCACTCCATCAACGGCACACGCACCGCTTGATTGCCATCCAAAGAGACGACGCATGACACTGAGTCCGAAGTGGCTTCCATAAGTGCCAACGTAGCTTCGGCACCCATGCGGCAACCCTAAAAGCGAGTTGAGTTTTTTAATTAATTTTTTTTTATAAAAATAAACAAAACTTTTTGATTTATAAATTCGACGCACCAAAACACGATCAAAAGCGCTGGGATTGCCACCACGTTGCACGTGACCGAGCACAGTGATGCGAGTGTCCTGCTGCAGCTTGTCGACAACCACCTTTTTCACATCCTCGGCAGTAATGGCGTTGCCCTCACGATCGATAGCACCCTCAGCCACGATAATAATGTTCAAGCGTTGACCAGCATTACGCTCCTGAATGGTGGGAATGAGCGCGATATAATTTTTGAGTCCAGACAAAAAAGAGACAGTTAGTGGATGCGTTAAACAATTCATAGAAATCATTTGCGACAAATATGTAGTTTGCAATAAGTTTAAAAATGAATACATGATAAATATATGTATGAATTTAGTTGGACTTTTTGTCGATTTATGTGCTCTGGTCAAGTTGGAAAAACGAAACGAATTCGAAAATAACTTTGCGCGAAAAACTTCAACTGGCAAGCGCGAATTGAGTTTTAATTCTTTCCGTACATAAATAATAGTAGAAATAAATTGATTTAATTGTTATAATTGTTGCAGACCTTGAATGATTTTACATAAATCGACAAATACAAACCATAATCGAAAGTACTTGCGTAGATAAAATTTTGTTATAAGCAAAATAAAGTGTTAATTCTGCAATAATTAAATGATGATGGAAAAATAAGTATAGAAAGTAGAAGAATTACAATGAAATGAAGGCGGAAATTAAATTTGAAGGATGACTTTTTAATGAATCCGAATAGGATTTTTTTATGGCAACGAACGAAGAAGACAGTTATCTATGTGCATTTGTACATATTTAAGTTGATAGCCTGCAGTGAAACACCGAACAAGTCAGAAAAAATACTAGTTTGCAACTAGAATTTCCTAATTGAAATCAAACTAGTCCGCAAAAGGCCAGACTTTTACGAAAAACACAACGATTTATTCATGCAGTATTTTATTTGACAATAATGACTTGTTACTAATCAAAAGGAATAGACTGAAATGTGTTTTGACATCAAACAAATTTTTTTGTGTTTTATTTAATTTAATGAATAAATACTTGTATTTTTATTTAAGTTTATGCAATAATTAACTAACGTTATTTTACTATTATTTTTACATTTCATGAAAAATTTCTTTTACTTATTCTTTGGAATGCTATCACATTTAAAGTTTTCAATGTAAAAGTAAGTATTAGGAAATCTTTAACTGTTAAATAAAAATGTGTAATATTTAAAATTATACTTAATTCATGAATTTATTTTATTTAACTTGTAGTTTTGTTCAACAATTTGAATAGTATTTCTTTGTCTGTTTTGAACTAGTATGAGACTGGTACATTTCTAATTCAAATGTGACAATTGCCATCTCGAGGGACATGCCCATGTTGATTGTATGGAAAAAAAACAGTTGGCTGACTAGTTGCGCTTGCGATGCAAACTCGTTGTGAAGTAGGTTAAAACTAGTATATTTCACTACAGGGTGAACATACATATATGTATGTATGTATGTATGTATGTACGTATGTAAAAATGGAGTAATAAATGAACACTGCATAGCGAATAGCATAGAAGTTAGAACCGACAAAGTACGAGAGCGAATGTAGAAAGATGTAGACGATATTAGATTATTTTATGATTTTTTTCTCTTTGTGAAATTTTATCTTGTGAAATAGATTACATAATTTAGAATTTTGTTTAATTTTCAAGTTTACAAAATACCTCCTAAAACACACAATGTACTCGTAACAAAAAAACAACCAAATTCCCTTTTTTCAACGCACAAAACATATTAACACAGTCTGTGACACAAATAATTTTACCCACATCCAGCAATTTTTTTTTTAATAAGTTTTATTAGACAAACGCAAACACAAAACACGAAAGCACAAGGAAGACAAATAAAAAAAATAAATAATATTAAAAGCAATAAGTTGATATTATTTTTCAATAAATTAATGTTTGTTATATATATATTTTTTTTGTTTGTTTGTTTGCAGAAAGAAAATTACTTAACGCAAGCACATAAACAATTATTATCAAAGAACCGCAAAACCAAAAGAGAAAAATGAAGCACATAAACAATTATTATCAAAGAACCGCAAAACCAAAAGAGAAAAATGAAGCATTTGCTTTCCAATTTGAAACTGCACTCTGACCTGCAGTATTTTTTTGCACAATTTTTCGGGCCAATTAACGGGGACCGGCTCCTCGGGTATAAATATGAAATCAGCCTCGCAAGCTAAAGCCGCCGAAATGGCTAAATAACTAAATAGAAACGTAAAAACAAATAATGAAAATTTAAACAAACAAATGCAAATAAGAGTTAATAATGATACTAATAATAAAAAAATGTATGTATATGTAAGTGCAAATTCGAAGCGCAAGTCGTAAGACCGAATAGAACTCAGTTTACAATTAGCGACGTAAATTCAAAATACAGAAAAACTACACCACTCTTTCAAATAATTAAGCATTTTATTTACTATCTCGTGTGAGTGTAAACTGCGCATAAGGGTATAAAACAATGATAAACACGTATAAAGTAAATCATTAGAAACATTAGAAAGAAAAAAAATTTCAAATATTAAAATATCTCAGCACAAAGGACATTTTGGGGGTGCATTGATTCAAATTCAGAAATGAAAGTACTGAAACCATCCAATTCTTTGCATTTTCAAGTAAAATTTTTGCATTACCATATTAGGGGTATGGAGAAATAATCCTTCGCCAAATCCAAAGTTTTATACAATATCAAAATTTCGGCACAACAATGATAACAAATTTTTTGGAAACCAATCGTAATTATTAATTGAAACTGTTATTTCCAAAACAACGAATCAACGAATATTCTAAAATATTGTTTGACGGTTTGCTCAAATGTACTAACAAAAAAAAATTTTTTTTAAATACTTTGTATTTTCTGTCATTCTAAACGATGAATTAGCTATTTTTCTAGAAAAGTTTAGAACAACTAGACGGACTAGAAAAAACCATGGTCTGCAACTTAAAATATCGTAAGTCGAAGTAAGAGAAGATTTTTCTTCGAACAAAAATTTTGGCTAAGCGTACTTTTACTGATTTTTAGTTTATTTTATGTAGAGGCTTTTGCTAATTGTAATCTAAGCGTCCGCAGAATTCGCATCGTTATTGCTTTAAGGACTTTGACCGTAAATACATAAATTTCGAATATTTCATTTTATTTGAAATAACGCAGTTTTTTCAGGGTAATGAGCAAAACTTTTAGTACAAGGTGCGTTTTATCTTTGCACAAATTAAAGTGGCACAAATCGGGGAAGTCAGTACTGACAGCCAAACACAGGAAGGAAAAATAATGCAGGAAAATAAACAACAGGATGTGTGGTTGGGTCAATTGCACTGCTTTCAAAACTGGTACAAGTTTTGGGCAATGAAAATTTTAAAAACATCAAGTAGGTGTGTGGGAATCGGTGGGAAGTGATGCAGCAGAGGTACATAGTTGTATGGATGGAAGTGCTATGTTCAATTTAACAAAACTACAAAAACAGAAACGTATTAGAAATATAGAATTAAGCAAAAACACTAATGCGCGACTATTAAACGAGTAGCTAAAAAATGTTCAAAAAATTTTAACAGGCAGAATGTTACACACAATAAAAGATAATATCAGAATCAAAATATATGTACATATGTACTATGTATGTATGTATATGTATTAGCAACCACGAAATGGGTGCAAATGAGCGCAATGTGTGAAAAAAAACTATTACTTTTTGAATGTATGAAATCGGCCATGGTCAATTAAATAAACAAAGAAAATAATTAAATGAGAGCTAAAAAGTCAGCAAAAGCACAGCACCTTCGTCGTATATTCATTGGAAATAATAATAGAAATATTCATAATTCCGAAGATGCTTAGTTATTAAAGTGTAAAAAAATAAAAAAAAATTTGATTTTTTTTTGTAAAAGCGCCTACAATGACTGTTGATGCAATGAAGACAACAACATTTGAGAATAAATGAGTTTTTGGCTACTAAGTATGTAAATACACGTGAATTTGTGAAAAAAAAATTTGTATGTATGTATGTACATTCTTAGTGTTGCTCTAATAAATTTATTTTCATTTTTTTTTGTATTTTTTTCTTGCCTGCGACAATTGCTGACATAATCTATTGGGCCAATCTGCTTTTGGGGGATTTTCAGGTATGAAAATATAATCTGCCTCGCTGGAAAGACCGGCTACTAGTGCCAAATAGCTGCAAAAAAAAAAAAACAAAAATGCACGCAACGTGACAAATAACGACATCAACAATAACAAACACATTCGATTCCCTTCAAAAGAGCGCCCTAACAATTGTATTACCATGTATAGGCATCCCTCGAATAACACGGTCAATTGGTAAACTTTGCTAAGTGCAGTCAGGTTGCCACTGTTAGTCGCTAAATATTAGCACCCAGCTACCGTGTTATTCGAGTATTGACTGTAATTTCATAT
Organism: Philophylla caesio; assembly: GCA_963971545.1. Taxonomy (NCBI): domain Eukaryota; kingdom Metazoa; phylum Arthropoda; class Insecta; order Diptera; family Tephritidae; genus Philophylla; species Philophylla caesio. Next base: position 91,498,911 of record OZ020606.1, on the reverse strand, counting down.
ATCTTAAAGGTCAAATCGAGAAAGAAACGAACTTTTAAGGAGCATAATAGTTTCCTAAAAATATGTTATATGTACATAAATGCGGCATGACATGCTTCAACCTCATTTTAACACATATTCGTGTGAATATTTGATATTCGAATGGAGAATATCAATTGTTATTAATTTATTATTTGATAGTTTGAGGACAAAAACAATTTCGTATGCGTCGTATGTACACAAGTATGTTTGTTTATATGGCTTTATTTTACTCATCTCAATATGCAACCAATTTATTTCCAATCGTATCAATGTAAGTATGTTTTTATGTGTGTGTAGAACTAACACTACATTCGAACGCTCTCACGTTGACTTTGAACATAGCGTGCCGGAACAGCATTTTAAACCAACAAACAAAATAAGCATTTAGCTAATAATTAAGAACCTTTTTGTAATGAAAGCTCTAGCATCGTATTTCTTTGTGGTCATGCTGTATCGCTTGGCACGCATAAACTAAATGGATTGATATACATATTTTCAATAGACAACTGAAAATTGGTAACAGTACACAGCGTATGAAAAATATTAATCTAAAATGTCAAATGAATATGAGAAAATGTCTTATTTCGCTTGCCTGTATGAGCTTATTGCATAGACGTTCGGGCCAGTCGAATGGTGGCGGCGATTCAGGACAAAATACATAATCAGCTTCGGAAATAATACCAGTAACTACAGGCAAATAACTGTATTTAGAAGGAAATCGTAAATCAATTAAGGGCAGTCAGTTAATGGTGTTGGTTAGAAATTAAAGGTTATTATTTCCAGCCTAGTTCGTATTTTCTATTCTCAATTAACTTTCACCAATTGGTAGTGGTAACCTTTATTAAAGCATGTTAGACTATTGCACTTTATTGTTATTTTATTGGTACTTTTTCAAATATCATACACACATACATATTTATATGTATGTATGTACGTATAAAATGCTGGATTACAACTTACCCGCAATGACGACCCATCACCTCCATAATAAATGTGCGTTGATGAGAATAGGCAGTACTCACAATAGCATCTATAGCTTCAATGATGCGATGCAGTGCTGAATCGGTACCTATGGTCATGTCAGTGCCGCAAAAGTCATTATCAATGGAGCCGACCTAGTGGAGAAAAAATTGTACTTAATATGGGATACAATACACATTTTGATCATAAAAAACACATATCAATAAATGTATGCAAGTAGTATGTTTCAAAAATTTTTAAAAAAATTGTATTTGTTTTGTGAATATGTCAGTCACTAACACTCACCATGCCCACAATATGCAATACGTCGAACTTTTTACGCTGCTCGGCTGTAATTTTCTTTGATTCCAGCAGCTCGTCCAACAAACCGGACCACTCAGTACGGAAGCAATTGGCACCGGTAAGTGAACCATCACCACCAATTACCACAAGATTGGAGATTCCTTTTTAAATAATATGCGTGAGCGAATTTAAATTAATGATGAATGAAGTCTTTCTAAGTACCCTTTTGAATTAAATTGTACGCGGCCTTTAGTCGGCCAGCGCGTTCGCGAAATTCTGCACAACGTGCCGAACCAATGACAGTACCACCGCGATGAATGATCGATGAAACTGATGCCCAGTTAGCTTCGACGATATTATCACCGCCATCAACCATGCCCTGGTAGCCTTCGCGAATAAAGTAGGCCTAGAAAAGGTAAAGTTTTTAAAATTATTAAAAATTAATTAAATTGTATAGTCGACTTCAAATAACTCGTATGCTAAAAAAAATAACGATTATCATTAACAATTAAAAAATGGTAAATTCGGACGACTTCGCCTTGGCCATACTCGAAGCACCCACCAACACCTTCTATCTGGTGAGCCAACGCCAACCTGCCCGCACTGCCAAAATAATTTAACGCTGGAACACATATTTTTCGGATGCTCCGCTCTCTCAGTAACCCGGAACCGATTTCTCAAAAACAACTGGATCGAAATGCTCAGAAACCCCACAAGGGATAACATAATCTCAGGCAACGACTTCATCGAAGCTATTCAAGCCCCAATATAAGAATTTTTCAAACACATTAAAGACTTTTACATCTAATTAAGTAGAGCTGATAGCCCTGGCAGCTAATCCTCATTAGTCTATATTAACTTATTAATTAATTTAATAGTGTTAATTTATAATAATAATAATAATAATAATAAACGATATATGTATGTACATACATAGATAGACAAATTTCAATATGTCTTTGTTAGACCGTAACTGAGATGCATCATTTCACTAATTGCAGGCTGGTACGCGCTTATATGTATTTCACAATTTTATAGTAATGTTTGTTGTATGCTCGAATGATGCCAAGCGCAACAAGTGCATAAAGTGTATTAGAGATTTTTAGAACGATTATGATACAAACAGTTTCTAAAATTTCATAAAAATCCAATTCGGTTGCAAGGAAATCACTATAAATATAAATTTTGATTATTTGCCTCAGGTGGATGTAGAAATAACCATTTTAAGAATTCCAAAACATTAAAAAAAACCATTATACACATAGGAGGTGGGCGTGGTTATTGTCCGATTTCGCACATTTTCATGATCAGCCTAATTTGGGCTTAAAGCCCAAAAACCGAGTTTCATTAATAAATCTCAATTGTTACTTAAGTTGTTTCGTACATACATACATACATACATATGTATGTATGTACCTACATACATCAATCTATTTCAAAAAACCGGTTTGATAGCATAGTTGAGCATACATACATATGTATGTGCGATCGGATATAAAAAATTCACTACCCATTAACGGTTTTCCGTCTAAGAAGTTTCACTTCAAACACTTTTCGGAACAAAATAGAAAAAATTTCGTGTAAAAAAGAAAGGAAACGCTGTGTACGAGTATGTCCATACATTAGCATGCATGTAACTATTTAAATTTAAGATTATCTGAATGATTGACTTATGAATGCCTATATGTACATAAGTATGTACATGTATGTATGTGCAGGTCCCAAAAAATTAATATAAAAACAAAAGAAAATACGTGAAATGATGATAGGTACGATTATACGAAGTTACTGAATTCGGGCATTATGCTTAATTTAATTGGCGAGATCTAAATACATACATACATACATACATAAGTATGCATTTTATTTCTTAAGATTGGTTAATTGAATATTACCAAAACTTAAGGAACAATTTAAAATCTAACAAATTTCAGTATTAATAAAAGACTGAATGTATTAAATTATTGAAAGCTACCAAAACCAATTAAAGTTTTTTTTTATGTTCTAAAGGTCATCACTCTTATTGGTACATACAAGTACATATGTACATACAAATGTTGAACAAGTGTAGTCAGCGATTTGAATTTTCCGCGCTGCATATGTATGCATTTTAAAATATAATACACACAAGTTTTGTTTGTTTCTTAACTTTTTAGTCTTTGTCATAAATAATATTTCAAATTTCACTTTTATTCCAGCTTATTACAAGCTTTAGCCAAATGTAAATAGGTACATATGTATGTATGTAAATATTTATAAGTTACGTAGTCAGACAGATCACTTGCATCGTCGTTGCACGAGCGAGTGAAAATCGTGTGCATTATAGTGAAGTTACAAAATTAGATAAGTACTTCCATATGTACAAACATACATTTTTAAAACTTGTACTAAAAATAAATCCAATGCCATGGTTATGCACTCGAACTACTAAAATACTTTAAATATTTAAATTAAAAATCAAGCGAGCTTTTAGCACACGCCCACAACCGATCCCAGCCTCTTGACGTAGTACGTATGTACGCCTGTATGTATGTATGTACATACCTTGCATCCCAGGTAGATAGCCATGCGCACACAGGCACGAACTGCAGCGTTCATTCCTTGCGAGTCGCCACCACTGGTGAAGACAGCCAGACCCTTGCCTTTATGTGAGCCACGCTCAATAAAACGTTGATTCAACTCGTTTGGCATTTTTACGATTTTTACACCGCTTTAACCGGAAACCAAAAAAACAATTAACCAACAAATTTCTTTGATTACTTCACACACACGATTACAATATTAAGCGCGTTTCCCTTTGATTTATTTGAACTATATTTCAATTTCAACGGTCTATTTATTTCATTTAAGAATAACGCAAAGTTGTGATTTGGGTATGTTCCGCCACTAATAGTACTCTCTGGCACTGTTTGCATTCGCCACTTTCCGCTTATCAATCGTATGGATACAGCGATGTGTATTGATTTGCAAGCATGTATGCCGGCTCAAGCCTTTTAGCACGCACTGGAGCACTTTAACTTGGAGTTGCTCGACACGGCAATTATGAAAATTATCCAAAATTTGTGAAATTTTTAAAAAGAAAAGTTAAATTTCTCTTATTGTATGTCCGCTCAGCAGCAACCAAGGTGACACACTTTGACGTTTCAAGGTGACCTTTATCGATTGAAGTACTGCAACCACTGACAGTCCTTCATAGTGTAAGCAACTCGAATTTGGTATACACAAAGCGGCTGAAACACAAATTGATTTCCTGTAATAGAAATCAAATAAATGTGTAAAAAAGAACTTGCCCTGCGTTACGTTACTTTAATAAAACTAAATGCGTTTAGTTTAAAAAAAAAGATGTAATCAAGTAAAAAGTTCGCAACAAATTTACGCGTACAATTTCCAACACTTAGTGTACAGCATATGACTAGTTCACCCTATTATGAAAGTTGACAATCAGCTGATAAACAGCTGTTTGTACAGCAGCGCGCTACTTGTTGTTGTGCCGGTCATTTTGGTGCACGTACAAAACTATCAAAGCTGTGGAATTTAAAAAAATCACTAAACAAAATATTTGGATACTAACTTGTATGTATGTACTAGTTTTGCCTGTATTATAACTGAAGAATTTTTTAGTATTTTACCTTAAACCACTCCCACTGGCAAGGGAACAGTCAGGGCGAATTTAAAATGTTAAATTCGACTTGGGAACAGTCTAAACTTCACATTAAATAAACCCCCGGTCCTTTCTTGGACTTCTATAGATCTCTACTGAAACCTTTTTCTATGAACTTTTTATGGCCTTAAGCTTTAAGTTTTTTTACCTGTGTGACCTTTACAAAAGTGGAAAAGAGTTTTTGAAATGTGTGTACATATACTCACTTATTATAAAGTAAAATTTCGCGAAAAATATTTTCGTTCCGAATTTTAGCTTTATAACACCGTCTTCTACTCAAAAAAGCTCATTTGAAACATATCTTGAATATTTTTTTATTAATTTGGCGCTCACACTTTATAGCTCAGGGTTTGGTCGTGCTTTAGGGGGACCTACAGTGTTATGCCGACTTCGAATGCCTGATGCACTTTTGCACTGCCAAAGAGTGACCGCTAATAGAAAAAACCATTTTCTATGATTAAGATTTGACTTACTCTGGCTGAGATTCCAACCTCGAATATCGAGTTATCACACGCACCACTACCCACTCGAATACAGCGACTACTTAAAAAAACTTCTTAAATATATTAAGACCTAAAGTTCGGGCTAAAAATTTAAAAAAATATACATATGTATATTATTCTGCTGAACAGGTCAAAATAATCGTAAAAAGCTACTGGCAAATAATTGTTACTAGATTTAAATTCCCCTATTCCAATTTCCTGAGGGTCCGGCTTTTAAAAACTTTCGGATAATTAAGTAATTGGAATATCTGGGACAAATATCACAAGTTTATAGGTAATAGTTAATAGGTAATAGAAATGTCATTAGAAGAAAAACAAAAAGCACGCCTACTTAAAATATTACTTTCGGTCGCTTACGAACTATTAAGAAGTATCTACTGGACAAAATTATATTTTTTGCCACTTATTCTAATAATTTTAATTAATATTTTACAATTTTATTGAGCTCAAGGCCAGTTTATGGGAGATTTTTTTGTGAAAAAACAACAACAGTTTTTAATGGTTGAAGTTATAGTACTATTTCGGAAATCACCACATTTCCTCATCAGACTTCTTTTTGATTATTAAATTAAATTAATTTTTAATTTAATTTTTCATAACCACTTCTCTCAGGCTTTGAACCCGGGAGCTCGGAGTTGCAGAGCCAATACGCTACCTATTGTGCTACGCTAGCCGAGTTGGCTGCTGTGTTTATTTCATCTTCCTTAAACAAACCAACTACAAACAAGAGCAACTGATCTGCCACTATTTAACTTGTTTGTGTGGTTGTTGTTTGTGTTTTTGTTTTGCAAATTCTGTATAAGGTATTTTTACTTTTATATTATAATGCATTTTTAAGGCGTGCTCATCCTTGTATACAAATGTTTGTTAGTAAATGTTAATATTAATTAAAAATTAATTTAATTTAATAATTAAAAGAAGTATGATGAGGAAATGTGGTGATTTCCAAAAAAGTACTATAACTTCTACCATTAAAAACTGTTGTTGTTTTTTCACAAAAATCTTTCATAAACTGGCCATGAGCTCAATAAAATTGTAAAATATTAATTTTAATTAATTTCATAAAAATTTCAACATTTTAATAAAAAGTTGTTAGAAAATTTTCAGTGGGCTGTTTTGTAGTCCATTTTAATTTTAGTATTAAATGTGATTAAACAGCTTAAAACTATATACATATGTACATATATATAATTCGATATTGTTCATGTGTTGTATGGAAAAAAATGTTCAACATCCTCGACAAAAGAAATCTCAAAAATCAACAGCATATTTCAGTCTTCTTAGACCTGTACTCTACCTTCCTAAAATTAATAGGTTAGGTGCAAAACTACACACTCGAAAATTTTGTAAAATAATAATAAAGTGACAAATCTTGATGGCGAATTTTTGAATTTGTTTAATGTTTACAAATATTGTAAAATATTTAAAATTTTATTTGTATTCTGTATGTAGATACGTATATTTTGAATTAAAATTGTTAAAAATCAACGAGTAAGGATGTGTAGAAGATATCCTTTGGAGTTTTGTGCAATATGATATGTCCAACACTGTGTTTGAAATTAAAACTAATATTTTAAGACAAGTGTCTTTTTCAAGAGGCGCCTTTGATAGTGGATGTAAGAAAAGCTGGTTCTCCATTCGGTAATTAAGCCATTTCCAAACAATAGGCATTTTTATATTATCCAATTTATATTTACCTCATTGAGAATTCGAAATCCAACCCATTCTCGACAGAGAGTGATTGTCTCTTTTTCTAGTAACTAAGGTTCCAATTTTTATACCCGAGCGTACTTGTACACAAGGGTATTATAACTTTGTACACATAACGGTTGCTTGTAACAGCAAAAAATAATCAAGATAGATATAGACATATTTATACATACCAAAATGCTCAGAATGAAAAGCGAAGTCGATTTAGCGATGTCTGCCTGTCCGTCCGTCCGTGCAGACGATAACTTGAGTAAAAATTGAGATCCCTCAATGGAATTTGGTACAAAGATTGCTCTTTGGACAGGGTAGGTTGGTATTGAAAATGGACCAGATCGGTCAGTAACCACGCCCACCTCCCATATAACGGAAGTTTTGGAAAATGCAAAAACTTCATTTTTTCGGTATCTATTCAAACGAATTGAGTGAAATTCGGTATTTAGAGCGATTTTGAACTAAGAAATTACGTATTTATGTAATTTTCAAAAATGGGCGTTGCCACGCCGACTTAGGAAAAATGTATGTATCTCAATAACGGTGTAAGTTATCGTCACAAAATTTGGTGGACATATTTCCCTATTATCGCTATTATTATCGTAGAAAATTTTTGAAATCGGATCATAATCATGTCCACCTCCCCTATAACGGAAATTGAAAAAAATGCAAAATTTTCGTTTTTTCTTTTTCTGTTGGAACATATTAATTAAAATTTGTTGTTTAGAGAGACAGTTAACTAAGAAACTTGATTTTTATGAAATTTTGAAAAATGGGCGATACCACGCCCACTTATAAAAAAATTCTGTATGTATCTCAATAACGATGCAAAATATTGCCACAAAATTTGCTGAACAAATTGTCCTTGATATCACTAGCATCACCGTAAAAAATTTTCGAAATCTTACCATAACCACGCCCAACTTCCATATAACGGAAATTTTTAAAAATACAAAAAACTTCGTTTTTCAGTATTTATTGGAAGAAATTGAGTAAAGTTCAATACTAGCTGCGATTTAAAAAAACAAGAAACGGGGTTTTTTATGAAGTTATGGGCACCGCCCATACAAAAATACATCGCGAGGGTATATAAAAATCGGTTTCGACCGAATTTAGCGTTTCTTACTTGTTTTTCTTTCAAAGTTATTTCGTTGAAAAACTTTGGTTTGTTGTGAGCTTGTTCATACTTCGATATTTATATTGAATATCTAAAGTAATTTTCGCAAGTTCGCTAGTGTTTATTGGGAACGTTTAACAAGTACAGCGGAAATTTACTTTTTTTGTTTCAAAAGTTTGACCAGCACTACCAGATTATTCCATTATTGCAACATTTTGATGCGATTGAGTGAAGGTTATTTGCATTTTTTCGTTGGCACATTTTAAATGTGTAAGTATAATAAATTCGCATTTAACGGTAATTTTTTTTTTTTAATTTAAAAAACATTTTTTTTGGTGTGAAGCTGCACAATTAAGCACAAAAGTCAAGCCTTTGGCCACAATATCTAACGGTTATGGTAATAAGTTATCGATATCAATAGAAAATCAATCGTTTAGGACTCGGGATGAATAAGCATAAATTTATGGGTAATATTTTAATGTTCTTTCTGTAGTTGTCAGAAGATACAATTTCCATCAGCAATCCAGCCCAAATTAAACTTTTTTTAATTATAAAAGTTTTTGATCGAGCTTCTCCTACTATTTATCGTGTGCATCTTTCCGCCGACCCCGAACAGCAGATGAAAATTATAAAAAGCTTTTTCATGGTTTTTAGAAAAAATGTTTTCTAGTATTTTCCATTTAACTTGCCAAAACTGAGATTCAAACTTGGGAACTCAGCGTCATGGCGTTATAGCACAAACCGCTTTGTACTCGATCGCAGGGAAGCTATACGAAAAAAAAAGAAAAAATGTTTACACAAAATCCTGTTTATCGTTTCAACGCACGCAATCGTTCACCAAACTACCACTCCGCAACTTAAATATTTTATATTTAAAGGTTATTAATCTGCAAATGAAACGCAACCTTTGACCTTGTGTTTTAAATTATTTATTATTGTTTTTTTTTTTTATAATTAAGAAACTGTAATTTCAATAAACTTAAATATTTCAATCTTCGCCTCCATGTGTTTTTATTTTTTTATTTTCAATGTTTTATGTTACTTTCAGTTTTAGTTCTGGTTGTGTTTTAATTTATTTTCGCTTGATTTTATGTACCTACACATGTTTGTGTTTTGCTTTTTGGTCTTGCATTTTTGCGGTATCTTGGAAAAGTTACGCAACTTTAGTTCACAATTTATGCGTATGGATTTCAGAATTGTGAAACATGTACATATGTATGTATGTATGTATGTATGTATGTATGTACTTGTAGTGTAAGTAAATGTACGCACTTTGCAAAATTTCCTTTACGTTTCGCAATTCATACATACATACATACATATTTAATTTTTTTGTTGGACATTATTTTCCATATCATATAAATATCATTTTAGCATTCATTATATTCAATATGAAAGAAGTTATGTTTTGAATTAAAATTTGGATCATAGCGCATTTTAATTTTGATTTCACAGTGAGTTTACTTTCCGTATTAGCCAAGTATTCGCGGCACAGCATATCATTGCAGTGAATGCATGCTAATACTATAAATACATACATAACTAGCTCTTTCATTACTTTACCTTAGTTTCGGGGTCGTTTGGAATAAAAAAGGGACTTAAGGTTTTAGCACATACTTCTTTGTTTTTGTTGTGGTATTTTTTTTTTCATTTCGTTATGCAAAAATTAATTTATTAAATATTATTTTGTATGTATAATCCGCATACGCATACGAAGATTGGGAAGCAATATATGTATGATGTATTTATATATTTTGGTTTTGCTTTCATTTTTAAGTAATAGATTTAGTTTATAGGTATTAGATTAGTACAATATAACATAATTTATTTTGAATTTAATTGCTGCATCGAATTAGACTTTGGTTTCGGGCTATTTTTTTTTTTTTTATTTTTGCTTGTAGACTCTTAATGTACATACATATTTTAGAATGTGATTATGAAAGGGGGTGTTTTGAATAAAGTTGTTCCGATTTGAAGCCGAAGGGAGCTCTTGCAGTAAATGCATCTCTATTTCGCTGCAAGTGGTGAAGAGTAGATACGTACATACACACGTTGTATGGAAAGATGGAAACCAACCAAGCATGCAGCGTGCGCGACTGGTACACGCATTCACACATACACATACAAAAACATTTAGATATTTTCAAGAATTTACATCGATCGCGATTTAATTTTAATTGTGCAACATTAAGATCATAATAATGTACATATGTATGTATGTATGTATGTATTTATGTATGTTTTACATTAACGCCAAGTATGTGATTGTATGTACATACATACAAAATAGATTTGCGTGTTGTTTACGTCTTTCGACTATGTAAACGCTACTTACCAACGAATGATATAGAAAAGTTGAAGAAAACACATTCATACACCCTCTACATTTCAACGGATATACTTATGTACATAATTTATGAAATATTTGCTAATTGCGCATGCGTTTGAATACATTCTAAGCTGCTTTAGCAACGACGTCTAAATTCAAAGTTAAACTCCTTTTTTTATGTGCATACATACATACATATGTATGTATGTATGTTATATGTTTCGCTTCAAGAATAAAGATCCACGAAGTTCAGCCCGCTCTTATTCGCTTGTATGTATATAGGAAAAATGAGTTTTCGAAGTTTCCAATTGGTCTTGCAACCAACCAGAAAATTGCAACAAAATTTACAAGCTTTCACATACAAGAGCGGTTTAATTAAACTTTTCTTAAATCGTTTAGATCTCAGAACTAATTCCAACGGAGTGCTTGGTGGAATCAAATACTTAATCGATCAGCATGTTTGAGTTATTTGTCGGCTTAAAAGCAACACCTACCCCGATGGCTCGAAGCAATGAGGAGCAAGGGAAAACTCCCAGAGCAATCGAACGTTCAACCCAAGTTGTAACTGCATATTGTATGTGAACACGTTCGTTGCCTTTTCAAAACTGAATTGAAGTACAAACATGTTCATGTGGGAGTGTAGGGAGTAGTCATAACTATTTAAGTATGCGCATACTATGAACATCTTATATTCATCACATAAAACACATATACATTTAATATTAGCTTTGTTAATGTTTATGTACCTAAGTATGTATTTAGATTAACACTGAATGGGCAGATAGAAAAGTTTTTAAAAGTTATAGCAATCAAAATTTCATTTATAGTTATAACTTATTCATAGCTACCAATGAATACTGTACAATTTTTTTTTAATTTCAATAAAAGCTTTACATTTGAAATACTTCTTTTTATTATTATTGCAGTGCGGCGAACCAAACAGTACCGTCCCAATAACGAATTATTATTTGTCATGTCTAGATTCACTTCAATTGTGATTTTAACGCTGAAAATTTGCCTGCAATCAATTTCCATACTGAAAAATTCATATTTTATACTAGCTCATCTTGTTAACTACCTACCTATGTATGTATGTATGTATTTTTAATATACCGTACAATCAATTTCAACTATTTTAGGCTATCTACGAACTCTATGATAGTTACCGACGTCGCCACTAAAGAGCTCGTTTACGAAATCAGCTATGGTTTTAACAATTATTAATTGAGTATAAGCAATCGTTTCAATAGAATAATCCGAAAGGAGTATGTTTAAAACACTGCCAAATTCCACACAACTCTGGCCACTTTACAATGAAACGAGTGCGCTGAACCCGTTCTACAGTATTTATAAAATCCTGCCATATGACGTGAAGAGATAAAACTATAAATATGTTTTGTTTACATTTAATAATAAATTCGGCATGTTTTTATTATTTATGTTTCACATTTAAATATCGTATTTAATAGCAAATTTTTTCATATTATTTATAAGTGTGTGTGTGTGTTTTTTTTTTTTTAACTCTTACATGAAAATTGTGTTCACGTTTCTTTTTAATGTATGTAAATGCATAAAAGCTGATGACAAATACGAATATGAATACGAATACGATTACGTTTACGAATACGAATATGAGAATAGTAAGTAATGATTTATGAGTGAAGAATATTTGCTTAGCCGATTGTTTTGATTAGTGATTGATTTGATTTGCTTCTTTCTTTTTATAAAGGTACACGGTACACACACGCAAATTGGCATCGATTTTTAATTCTTATTTAATTTCAGATTTACATTGCCAATTACATACATACATTAAATTCTTAATGCTGCGAAGCATGCCAAACTATTTTTTTTTTGTATTAGATTTGCAAAGAAAACAAGCAAAAAAAAGCTACACACATTAACATAAAATACATTTGAATACAAAAAAAAAAAAAAAACTTGATTTATGTACATTCAAACACGCATACAAACAACTCCATGTCAGATAGAGGAAGGGAAGTTTATCGAATAAGTTTTATGAAAGGCAAAAGGATTTGAACTTTGAGGCGCAATGCGAGTGCCAATTGTAACTTGTGTTTAAAAGCTGTGCCATACAAGACGTTGGCCGAAAGCGAAACAGTACAGGAACCTAAATGAGTTCTGTAATTGATGTACTTAGCTAAATTGTTATTCTCACAAAAGTTGTCGATAAGCTTACAATGCGTCATTGCAGAGTTTGAGTTTGTATGTTTTGATAGTCGTATTATGGACTGCTTGCTCAAGCTAGAAAACGGCCCAAAAGTTCACTTTTTATTTTTTTTATATTTAAGAAAACATTGCAGCATTTCATTTTCATTTTCTTCCGTTGCTGTATCGCCGCATCATCCGTAAACCTTGATTCTTGTGCACATACAACAGACAACGCTATTGTTATCCATTTCCTTCGAACGTAACATGAATTAGCATCGATAAACTTCCTATTTATGAGTACTTTTCTAATTCTTCTGCGAAACTCTTGCAATGAACAACACGCACAGTCCAATCAATATGTACATATGTATGTATCTATGTATAGAGTTATAAAAAGTAATAATAAAAGTAATAAAAACAATGGCAAATATAACGTAATAACGTTTTTTTTATTTAAAAATTATAGAAATCATCGTTTATACTTTTTTGACAAAATAATTTTGGTAAGGAATAAAAACGAATTGGTATGCCACTAATTTTGTTAGAAGCGTGCGGCGGCAAAGTGCCTTGCCTTACGCAACTATGTTGGGCCACACGAACATTCTCAATTAAACACAATACAACAAATGTGTTTTTAAGCTTCTCCCCAGTTGTGGTCATGCAATTATTTCGAATATTGGCCAAAACGTGCACTCAGAGCAGAATATCATTTGATTATGAATTCTAATACAAGTGCACATTTTAATGTTTTCTTAAGGTACGTAAAAAAATTTGGAAATCGAAACAAGAATGATTTTTGGTTAATATAAAAAAAAAAACAAAAAAAAATTCAAATTATTTATTAAAATTAATAAATAATGTAGTATAATGCTCTGCCTAACAAATTTTACGCTTCTGTAAATTTGATGATAAAGTTTCATTTAAATTAATGTATGTATATGTATGCATATCGATCTTAATTCTTGCTGTTATTGCGAAATTTCTTGCTCATCATGCTTTTTGGTTGTTTTCTCGGCTTTTGTATGTTTCACAGTTTCTCTTCTAATATTGCTTTAGTTTGAATGCTGTTGGTGAGCTGTGCAAAAGTTGTGATGAATGGCAAAAGGCAAAACACATTTTAAATTTCTCGTATGTTTTCTTCTCGCATGCACAACAAAAAGAAAATTTTAAAATTCCAAAGCTTTCCAAAAAATAGCCTTTGTTCGCTCGCCACACGCGCGCCCTCTCTCTATCCTTTTTCTTGTGGTGTTTGCAAAACCCCACAAACGATTGCGTTACTTATAAAAACAATGTGGTCGATGGGAAATAATAAAAGCACATTTGTTGCTGCCCGAAACTAGTCACCAAACGCCAAAAGCGCAACCTAAGCGAGCGGGTGTGGAGAGGAAGGGCAAATTCATTGCCACTTTTCACGTAGTTTCCCATGCCACACTGTTTTCATTAAACGTATGTACATTAAGTAATACACATTTCAATTATGTATTTGGTATGTATGTATGTATGACTGGTGGACGTGCAATGCGCAGCAATGCAACCGAATTAGAAATTCGTACAAGTCTATCGCGAATGGCTATTTGTTACTTTCATCGTATGTTGCCTGTTGGAAATCACATTTGAAATTTTTTGTGTTTCTTCTTGTTTATTCATTCTTTGAGTTAATATGTATATTGCTATTCATTGATCTTGGTGATTAAAGGTTGCTTTGCTGCTTCTTAATTTTGCATTCGAATGGTATTCTGCTATTGCTGACTGTTACTATTGTTCTTTGATTTGTTGTTCTTGGTGGTGATGGTGCTGCCGCTGTTGCTGTTGCTCATCTTGTTGTTGTTGTTGTTGTTGTATGTTCACTGCTCTTTCAATTAAAAGGAATTTGTATTTAAATTTAGTTTGCAATTACTTTGCTTCTGCCTCTGTTTCACTGTTTGAAGATTTTGTTTTTTGCTGTATTTATGTTCTCTCTTGATGTTGTTGTTTTTTGTTTTTTTATTTTTAATTAATATTTGCATAGTCAAAAGGAAACAATTTAGTTTGGTTAGTTGTCGCCACCCTCCTGTGGTTCATCGCCGTCCCCTTGCGTATCCGACGTCCAGAGGGTCAAGTTGTCTCTCAACAATTGCATAATCAGCGTCGAGTCTTTGTATGAATCCTCGTTCAGGGTATCCAGTTCAGCTATCGCGTCATCGAACGCCTAAATAGAAATCACAGGGAATGGAGAGCGAAGAAAAAATTACAAATGTTAGTTAAGAATGTAAAATTTGATTTAAAGCAAATATCAATTAAAATAACAAAATACATTTTTAACAGAATTATTTAAGCATTTCAATCCAAAGCAACCAATTTCGTAAACATATTTATAAATTGTGTTTCCATTAGTACATAATGTATGTATGTATGTATAAAAGAAATTTTAGATAAACTTATTTTCAACTTTCCATTTTGTTTAATGCAAAAGCTAAAAAACACGTTACATCATCAATCAAGTCAAAGTTAAAAAAAAAAATTGGCTTTCGGTGCTGATAAACACATTTCAAAACGCTCCATTCTCTAGGTTTGGGCGTTTTTGTGACCTTTTTGTGTAGAGTTTGGGGTCTTATGGGAAGAACCGAAACTGTGGCGTAGAAGCAAGTTTATTAAGTTGGGAACATACAAAAATACACAGGTGAAAAAACAGAAGCAAATGCCGATAATATGGTGAATTGTAACAAATTCCAACAAAAGTTAAGCAATTAGCACCACCAATAGCACTAAAACTCGAAGACCTTGAATTAATAAAATGACTACTTTAATTTTAGATTTATTCGCTTTGATAGCAATAAAAGTGATCTCTAATAAAAAAAAACAAATGTATTATTGCACAAGAATGCAATTTTTAGCTTAGCAGTAAGCTGTGGCTAATCTTAACTTTGGCAGAAACAAGAGCTAAAACTCGGGTGCAGGCTCTGATAACGTATTTCTGTTCAAAAGTTGGTAAAACTGTTGGCAAGAACTTTTGGGAAGATGGTGGTTTTCACATTAGCATATAAAATAGTTAGCAGAATAACATTCAGTCACAATTAATCAATTACAAAAAAGTTATGTAGATTCGCAATTAAAATGTGCACAATTAGTATTTTTTAACAGCCAGGGTTACTTTCGTTTTACTCGCATGAGGAATTGGTTGACTGGTTGACTGAAGCGAACATCAATAAGCCTTCTTAAGTAGAACAAATTAATACATACAAAATTGATTTTGTTATTAATTAATTGATTAAACAAGAAAACACACACACACACAATAACAGCATAACAAATTAATTTGTTAATTTGCACGTTCAAGCAACAAAATCACAATCTTCATTTCCACCTGTTTAGCCAAATGGCAGGCTCGCGCCGGCGAATTGATTATTTCATAATAGAATACGGAAAAGTTGAGGGCAAGGCCTAAGCGTATCGGATGTGTTGGCTGCATTTTGCCCTTAGCAATATCGAATGCCTCCTGATAGGCCTTTTTCGAATCCTCAACGACGCCTGGTCACAAGTCACCAAGTCACAAGTGAAAGCACATAGACACGTACGTAAGTGATTTTTTTTTTCGAGAAAGCAGAACGCGATTTTTTTGTCATTATATTTGGATTGATTATTTGTGCGTGCATTTAAGGAGGTGAAGTTTTTTAGCACACGAGCGGAAGGAGCAATTGAGAGCAGAAAATCGATGAGCACATGAGAAGGTAATGAAAAGAAAAAAACAATAAACCAAAATTAGAGTTTTGCTTAGTAAATTATGTGTTTAAAAAAATAAAATATTTGTAGATTTAAAAATTTTTTCATTCTTGTAATACAAAAAGTAATAAAAAAAAACCATACGCTAAAAAAACAATATCCGTTAAATAAATTTTTTTCATACGTACAAATTTAAAAGACACATATGTATTATATTTCACAGTTTGAAATAATTTAAATAATAAAAAAAGGTTCCCTTTTCACACAGTTCGCCCCCTTTTAAGCTACAGTATATTTGATTTTGATCGATCGATGATGAGTCGTGTTCATAAGCCGTCGCTTTTTTATAATAAAAACTTCGTTTGATTGGAATGCTTGAATTATTTTGATTTTTTTTCTTTTGAAAGTTATTTGGTCATATTAACCTGTTTGGCCAGTTGGCAAGCTTTGTCTGGAGAATTCAGTATCTCATAATAGAAGACTGAAAAGTTTAGGGCTAAACCCAACCGGATTGGATGTGTTGGCTGCATTTTTCCCTTGCTAATTTCAAATGCATCCTGGTAAGCGGTTTGAGAGTCGTCTACAACGGCTGTTCACACGACGTAGTGATTTATAATGTGAATTTGGTTATTGATTTGATTTTTTTTTTATTTTATTTTTTTTTTTTTGAAAAGAAAATTAAATTACCATTAGTATTTTTACAGGGATTCTATGCAAATGAATGGCTAATGATGTCTTAGGATAAGGTAAACATAATGGAATAATATATAGGATATGAGGATATGGCTATCAGTTGATGATATTTCAATTGGACTACGTCAAGTATTGGAGTGTGACAGGAATTACAATATAACACAAACAAAAAAAATGGAAAACAATTCAAATACTTACTGTTGCGTGCGTCTCCTGTGGCCACTTCAGCTAAATACCTGTAATAATCTCCCTTCATTTTCAGGTAGAAAACCTTGCTCTCTGGATTACTGGCTTTTGGAATAAGGTGTTTGTCCAGAAGACCCTAAAATTAAAATTAAAATTACGACATACGAATAAATAGCGGTGCATCAAGTAGGAAAGAAATATTACAGAATAAACAAATTAAATCAACTGAAACCAGCGAAAATTTGGCATTGATTTGTTTTTATTATACTTACATATGTACATACATACATATGTAGTACATAACTAATTATATTCGCGGTCAACTTTCTTTGATTTTGATCTTAAATCTACCTAAAATGAGTTTCCTTGCAGCAACACTTTCACTTGCGCCTTGAGTTGGTTTACTTTTTTTTGGCGAAAAAAAAAATTTAAAAAAGTTAAAGTTTTCGGGCACCAAAATTACGTTCACATTCACAGTGAAAGTTTAAAGGAATATTCATAACAAAAAAAGAAATATGTAATATAACATATGTAAGTCTTTGTAGGTATGTAGATGTGTGCATGTAATCATTCACACGAAAGGGCCAACATAAATAAAAACAAGGATACGCGGTGTAAATATCAATACGAAGGCATGAAATAACCAGAAGGACGGCTGAGCAGCCAGCCATAAGCGTTAAGCAATCTAGCAGCCCACTTATTGGGTAAGATAAAATGCACCGTGTAAGTGAAAGGCTGAGGCAACACATTTGAAATATTATAACGGTATGAACCTTGATAAACTCTTTCCGTTTCACATACTGTCACATCACGTAACACATTTATCCGCATTTATGTGTGTCGACGATGACCCTTACACATTTTAATGAGATTATTTCTGATACACGTTTCTGATACGCGAAGTGAAGTACGACGGGAATGCTTAAATATCAACATAATGGACCAACTTTATGAACGCTAAGGCCATTTAATATAGTCGCACACATACATAAGTAGTACCTTTCCCCGTGTGTGCAATAAATTATGTATGTATATTGATCACTCAGCGCCATTGCAGCAGCGATGGCGCAAAAATGATAGTGATTGCGGCCAAACACTGGTAAGGCTAACAATTCCCCATGCCACATTATTATAAGAGACAATAATTAGAGCAAACGTTCTTGGGCCCTACACAGCAATGAAAGTAAAATCCAAAAAGCCGAGGGGGGGGGGGGGGAGTTGTGAAGGGACCACCGGGCATCACTTCACGCATGCACGAGCATTTCATATAGCACACAATCTAATGGTGTGTATGGGTTAGGTGTGGTAGCTCTCAGCCACCTGTTTTCAATACTGACCCACTGACATACATATGTACATACTACATACAACTTAATTTTCTTTGCTACAGTACACACAACGACCTCTTTCACAGTTGATTAACTGTCAAAGGGATACGATTGATTAACTGTTTAAAATACCTGAAATAAATACTCGTATGTATGTTTGGTTTAACGCCTACATGAAAAAAGATTTACTGTCCACAAATATCACAGCTGCTTTTATTAAAAACTATACATGTGCATGTATGTATGTACATATGTATATTCATGTAAGTATATGAAAAACTTGCTGCAATGAGATGTTATTATGGGCGCCTACTTCCTTTATAAGGTGTCTGTCGGAATTCCTCAATAAAAGGCGCCCCAAAGGAAGGGTGCGGACACTGCATAGTTTTTGCGACTAGCCATTTGATAGTAGAATTACTCTCAAATTTTACCATTGCCAATCGTGGCTCCTAAAAATACTAGTCACTTACTCGACTGCAGCGGTTGATTTTGTTAATAACACGTTAAAAAAAAAAACATCAACTACTTATTATCCTAAATAAAATGAAGTTTAAGTTCGTTTTACGAAACAGCTCCAACCCATTCCCTTCCCAATGTTAGACTACTAAAGTATCTAGCAAACAGCACAAAGCAGTAAAAAATAAAATAATCAAGAATAGAAGATGAGCGCAAAACCACTTTAAAAAAATCGGTATACTCAGTGTATCGATACGATTTCAGTTTGTGCTAATAAAAGCTGTGTATTAAAAGCGTTGGAGGCCAACAAAAAGACCGTTAAAAACACTGGCGTCGAACCATTCCATCCAGCACTTTCACACAGCTCGCAGAGCGGGGGCGGTATGATAGCCTCAGTAAACGATGAAAATTAAAATATGTACATTCTAATGGCATTTTTTTATTGAACAGTGAGTTTGAGGTCACAACCTACCGTTAGTAAGCAGTTTGCTTGCGGTGGACTAAATGTCAATGATTGGACTTTTAATCACGCCTCTTTAATATTTCCCTACTTATTGAGCTTGCCGGTCCGACGAGGCTCATTGTTGGGTATAGAAATGGGCGCAAGGGAATATACAGTTTTAAGTAATATGGGGCATGACTCGTGTAATTGTGTGACATCTCTGTAGAAGTATACGTACATATGTACATAAATAAGTATGTATGTATGTATGTACATTTGTATGCATGGCAGAGAAGTCGTCTGCCATTACGACACCAGCCAATTGCGCTATGCATTTCCTCATTTATCGTAGTTTAGTTGCCTCGTTGTTTTATTTTTAGTTTCAAACACTAGCTGGCATTCACAATCATATTCTTTCCTTTCATTTAATCGACTTATTGTTAATGTCAATAACGAGGTATTCAAGCAATATTATTGCCACCACTACTGGTGTTTGAGCTACAAATTTCTACCAACGAGGGAAGTTTTATTTGGATTGAATATGTTTTGGGTAGATGGATTGGATTGATTTTGTTTCCATTTGGTTGTACTTAAAAGATTAAATTATACAAAAATTATAAAATTGAATGAAATATTTAAGTTTCAAATACATATCGAACCCTAGCCGCAAGAAAATTGTATGCGACAAAAGTAAATTTTTTTAGTTTTTAGGGTTTTTAGTTGTTTCAGCAAACAAAGATTTTTATCTGAAATTCGATATGTAACTTTTAATTTCTTAAGATGGCGTTTTATTTGTCGCTTACATTTTGGAAATATCTCAATTTTTGCTTTTTGAAAAAATATCGTTTTATATGAGCTTCGGCAAACAATTTTCAAGAAAACGTTTAATAGTAATGCGTATCGCATTTGATGGAAATTGGTTTTAAATAAAAAACTTAGAACTCGACAGCAATATTCGATAAAAAAAAATTAATAATACTTCTAGAGATATAATTAAGAATATGTATGGATGAATATGCATCTGTCTTGATTTTTTGCAAAGTGCTTTAGCAAGATTGGTTGATGACGAAAAACGAAAAAGTTTTAGAAAACTGTCTTGTTAAAGCAATGTTATACGGATTTATCTTATATTATCTCAATTATGGCGGAAAGGGAAATTTTTAGTTTAAAAAAAAAACTTTTCCTTATACTTTTTTTTTCAAATAATCAATTGGCTCAAAAACAATTAATATTAAAAAATTTAAGTGTTCAACCGTATGAAAAGATTCTTACAAAGTGTGAAACGCTATTATTCATTTTTGAACATACATATGAAGTTCAAGAAATAGTCGGTTTATAAGATAAAAGAAATTTCCCTGACGGATATCCTGTATTAATACTGCATAACTTCAAGTTCGACTTTATCCTGACTATAACTACGCCTCATTTATTCCAAATTGACTGATTTTACCTATGATTTGTTGAGATTATTTTCAACAAAGTCCATGTGTACGTGTATACCTAAAACTAGTAAAATCTACCAATGCAAAATGTTTACCAAATTTCTTTGAAACAGTTGTGTCCACATCACACGGACCGAAAGTACAAAGATCTTTTTTTTTATTAATTTAATTTAAGCAATGACAGAAAATACATACATGATTGTTCCACTCTAATCGCTTAAGAAATAACTACCGACGAAAATATGTATGTATGTATGTATGTATATACAATGTGTATAACTACATTATGTGTATATACAAACGCAGATAACTGAACTTACCAAAACTTCGTAACAAATTTCCCTAAGCTCCTTCTCCACACGTTCTCTGTACTCGCGGGCGAGCTGTTGTTTTCTGGCGGAGGATTCAGTTTTTTGCTCGATTGATGAAATTACTCTCCACGATGATCTGAAAGATATTTGACACGATAAGAAAAAAAAATTATAAATTTTTGTAAAATTGACGTACAATTTGGTCGCATCACATTTTTTCGTTATTCGTTTATAAAGGTTTTAGCGATGAAATTGAAATTTTTACGAGCCTTACTAAATTTACCCTATGAATAATTCACAAGTGCTAATCTATCTACCTTTAAGTTATCTTATCAAACTAAAAAAAAAAAAAATTCACATAAAAAGTAGAGACATACCGGCGGGCACCAACAACATTTTTGTATGCAACGGAGAGTAAATTTCTTTCCTCATTTGACAGTTCAACACCGGTTTCTGTGACTGATTTCATAGCCTGAGCCATGTCATCGTATCTGAAAACAATAAATAATTATCATTAGTAATGAAAGAAGCTATTCAATATACTACACGCCTTATGATTAACAACACTCACCTTTCAGATTGTTCGGCCAATTTTGCCTTTTGGACCAATTCCTCTTTGTCGACTGTAGACATTTTGATGTGTTTTTGCTTGCTTACCAAGAGATTAAAGAAAAAAACTGAAGTTGGGTTTTCCTATCAAACCGCCAAGAGAGATTACAACGCAGGGTTTCTAAAACTGAATGCGCCGCTCACTGTGTGATTATCTGCAAGGAAAAATACAACAAATATAATTTGTGTTAAAAAAAAAGTTATTAGAAAAATATACAAATTGAAAAATATATGTATGTTTATGAAATGCAAAATTTCAATACTTGAATTATGCTACATTCCATTCAATTCATTTTCATTAACACAACATAAACCCAACTAAAAGCTAAGATCTCAAAGCGAAAGTATCTCTTACATCCCAAGAATGATTACTACCTACTAATGAGTTCAGTGCAGTACAAATAGGTGGAATGAAAAATTGTATTCGCCACCGTCCAAGTTTAATATAACAAAACTAATTAGAAGTTCATAATTGAAAGCACAAAAACCTCGAGAGTAAAATACGCGAAATTTGTGTTGTGTTGGTAAGAGTTTTTGCGTCAATGGCTATTGGGTGAAAAGTACGAATATAAAGCTAAAGTAAATAAAAAAACCGTAGCTCATACTAATTTGCTTTAAATGGCAGCTGACAAATATGTATTAGTAAGCTTTTACCTTGAAGCGAAAAAGGATCTCATAACCACAGTGAGTGTGAGTTTTGAAAATAAAATATATGTGTATGGATAAAACTCAAAGAATACCATAAGTGAAGATATCAATTGAAAATGTATCAAAGTATTAATTTCAGCCACCGCACAAATTCATTTAAAACAAGAAGCTCAAACAGTAAGAAGTAAACTAAGAGAAAAGCAAGTAACTTTGAAAAAAAAGCATTAATTATTATATTCTGATATTTTGTTGTTGTTGCTTCCGACATGGTTTGAAGTGATTGATTTTGGAACGAATTTTCGTCATCCCTTGTCAAGCTTGGTTTTAAGACAAACCGGTTTCGGCGTTGTGCCATCTTCAGTGTCATTTTTCGAGAACGAAACAAAATCAATCATTAATTATTACTTCTGGATTATTTACCCCCGACGATACAAGTTATTTTCGCACGTGCTCACTAGGGGCGCTAATACTGAGCATTTGGAAAGCTACCGCCCACCCACCAACGACAGACATTTCGCTTAATGCTTTACAATTTGAAACACTCAAAGGTCTTTAAAAAAATATGGGCCGATTTATTTTGTACAGCATGTCAAATGACTGAGCGGAACTCGGCAACACTCACCGACGGACGACCGCAGCTTACAAGAAATGAATATAGAGCGAGCTAGCGCGCTACCTGGTAACTGTTCGTTAACCAGTTGGAAGGCAAGCAAAAGAGCAGCTTATCAGCAAATTTCTAATTTCATATACAAACACACTCATTCAGCGCATGCACCCATACACATACACACACACACACACACACACCCGCTAGGTAGGGCATGCAAAATCTGTTGCATAATCGCGCGGGACTTCAAGAATGAGATTACAAAAAGTTATGTTGTTATGGAGTCGCTTGTGCGCGACCGCCTATCTCTTATCTTTTTTCATATTTCTTGATAGTTTATGGCCAAGGATTTTACTAAGGCACAGCTATGACAAGAAGTTGGTAGGGAGCGGCACATTTTTTTTTTATTTGGGAGCGTAAGCTTTTAAACAAGCACGTATATGTACATACATATGTATGTATATAGTACAATATACATAGCTATAAAAGACGGCATGTGAGAACATTTAAATAGAAATTGAATAAAATCCAATAAAATAGGTGCTGCATGCTTAATTAATGTGGCTTTAATTTGATTTCCATCCGCAGGTATGTATATACATAGGTACATCCTTTTTTCCGTCGAAATTGTAAAATTCCATTTACATTAACAAGGTTTGGGCGTCATGAAACCGCACAGCTGACATTTAAAAGTTTTATGCGGCAGAAGGATTCGCTCGAAGCGGAAAGTTCAATAATGTAACAGAAAACAGTTTTACATACATAACATTTTCAAACCTAACAGCCGCGGGCGGTAACCAGGCAACGCACATTCGCATACACAAAAGCTTTTTAACATAATTAAAAGTTGTTTGAGTGCTTGCAAAAAGTTGTCATCATTGAAAATAACTCAAATCAACTCAGCACGAACCCCAAACCATACAATCACGGCGGCGATGAGCGAGTGTCTGGCGAAAGCGAAATGGTCGCTAATTGCAATCTTCACAATTGCAGGAAAAGTTTGCAAACAATTTCACAATCGAAAGTGAAACAAAGTTAATGGAAAATTTAATACCAATTAACACACCTTTAAAACACTTTAAAAAAAATGGCAGCAATTTTCATCTGGAAACGAATGTAAATTTCAATGTTCAACAGACTTGTCAACCGCTGATAAGGCAAGCAGTGGTAATATAAGCATTTTTAATCAACAATTTATAATCTAGGTAGTGTAGTAGTGGGCCTGACGTATCTAGCTGATAACTATTTGTACAACTAAACAAATATTTTAAATAACTGCGTAGTTAAAACATTTAGACTGTAACCAAGTCGGTTAAAGTAAATCATAAAATTAAGTTTAGAAAAAAATAAAAACATTGACAAAAAGTGGGTAACATTGAGTACCTTTGGAGCATAAGAATATATATGTATGCACACATATACGAGTATAAACGCACATATGTATGCGTGAATCGATTTGTCAAATAAATATGCAAATAATAATAATCGATTAATATTATTTTTAAATATTTTAGGTATTTGTTTACCGTACATAAACATACATATGTGATATATCCTACTCGTACGTACGAGTATTTTAATTAAATTATATTCGTAAATTCGTGGCAGAAATTAAGTCTAACCCAAAGGCTTCCGGGCGCTACGTCAAGTCCAAAAAGTCTCGCTCTGATATACCATCTGAAGTATTTTATAATGGGAGTTATGCTTCCTCTGCTCGGAATGCTGCTGATCTCTTTGCGGAATTTTTTGGTTCTAATTTTGATCCATCGTCGGAATCTCTTGGAGATAACTCTTGGAATGCCAATTTCACTATTAATTTTGGCTCTTTTGTCTATTGACGATGTTTGAAAAGGAATTCAGGGCATTAAATGCTCTTCGCGTCCTAATGTTGATGGTCTGTCATCTCCTATTTCTTCAAGAAATGTCCTGCTGTGATATATCCGCTCTTTTTAATTTTCAATAAACTCGGGGAATTTATAGATTCGTGGAAAATTACATCCATTACACCCATATTCAAGGCCGGTAATAAAAAAAACGTTGCTAACTATAGGAATATTTCTAAACTTTCTTCGACTTCAACGCTATTTGAATATATGTATCAAACAAAAGTTGTATTTTACAGTAAAGCGTTACATATCCAACAAACAGCATAGTTTCATGGCTGGAAGGTCAACGGTTACTAATCTTGGGGTGTTCTCAGAGTTTTGTTGTTTATACAGACTTTTCCAAGGCTTTTGACAAAGTCAATCATTCAATTTTAGTCTCCAAATTGCGTAGTTTTGGATTTCATTCCATTTTTTGAAACTGGGTAAAATCGCATCTTTCATGTCGCAAATGTGTCATCCCATTCTTTTGTTGCCGCTTCTGGTGTCCCTCAAGGCAGTATTCTTGGTCCATTACTCTTCATAATTTTTATTAATGATATAACTGATTGCTTTAAATTTTCGGAATTTATTCTATATGCGGATGACTTAAAAATTTTTAAAACAATTTCTAGTCTCTCTGATTCCTGTAAGCTTCAGCCAGATCTTAATAACGTCGCGGCATGGTGTGTTAAAAATCACCTTCACCTGAATATCAAGAAATGTTCTCACATAACGTTTGCGAAGTCTAGGCAGTTATTCGCCACCTCATATTTAATTAACGGAACGCGTCTTTCAACTTTGACTGAAGTCTCAGATCTGGGTGTAATTTTTGACTCAAAATTCCTATTTCAGAGTCATCTAAATTACATGATTTCTACTCTATACTCTCGTTTATTCGGCGCTTTGGTTCTGACTTTACTGATCGATACACTCTAAAACTAATATTTACCACGCTTGTACGATATAAGTTGGAATACGCTGTTTTTATATGGAGGTCATATCACCTTTGTCACATTAATAGACTTGAGAGAATTCAAAAGAATTTTCTTCGTTTCGCTCTTAGATCACTTAACTTTACGGATCCAATTCCTTCATATGGCGCAAGATGAGTATTAATACATTTGAAGTCTTTACAAGACAGAAGAAGTTTTCTTTTACTCTGCTTTATATTTGATGTTATCAGCGGGAAAATCGACTGCCTATTTATTTTAGAGAGCATCCATTTTCATATTCCACAAAGAAACTTGCGGAGCAATGATTTATTATTTTGGAGCGAGTTAGAACGGTGTATGCATCTTATGCTCCTCTTCATAGGACGTTGAGAGAATTCAATCAAATCTCAAATTCTTTGGCTTTTGATTTTTCGTCTTCTAAGCAATCATTTAAACTGTCATTGAATGTGTTATATAATTAAGAATTAACTATTATCGGCCAGTTTTTCAGTGCAAGTTGAACTCTGTCGTTTAAACTAAGTTTTAACTCAGAATGCAGTTTTTCAGTCAACTTTAAAAGGAGTTTAAACTAAGCTTAAACGGCCGTTTGCGCACGGTTAAACTTAGTTTAACTTATCAGCTCTTTGCTGACTACTTCGTTTTGGTTGCAACAAATTAAATTGAGCGCAAGGAAACTAAGTTTAAATTTAAACTGAGTTTAACTAAACTTAATTTAAACCGAGTTTAAACCAGCACTGAAAAACTGGCCCTTAGAAGATTATTTGCATATAAAACAAAAGTGGGAAGAAAACATAACTACATACGCATGTGTGCCTTTTGGAAACTGAAAAATAAAAAAATCATCACGTACTTTGCCGCTTGCAGTAACAAAAGTATGCAAATGTTTACAAATGTTTTCAACTTTAAAATTTTTCGTAGTGTATGACAACAGTACGTGTTTTTTATTATTTCACAGAAAATATTTGTGTAGTTATTCGGTTTTAATTGTTTACAAGGCCAGAAAAATTAATACTGAACTACTTTCCGAATGTTTAATCATTAATTTATTTGTGTTTATACAGCTACGCAAAATTTAACAATTTGGCGCAAAGTAAGCACACATGAAAACAGATAAAAAGATAATTCACATGGATAATTTCATGATTGCTATGTTCTTTGGTAGAAACGTAGAAAATTTGGTACTCTTTTTTAAGTGCAAAATTATCTGATTTGATACATTTTTTGATCGATTTTTTCTGAAAACTTTACTTTTTTTTCTTTACTCCTGCTTACTCACCCCTAATCGGTTTTATAACCCAAAACGTATATGAATTAATATTTCTGTTAAATCTGTATTTGAAATGCATTTGAAAGCAGTTATTTTCTCAAACCTCAAGCGTTAGTTCTCAAATGCATCTCAAACCGAATTAAGAACTTTTGAATGCTCAACTTAGGGCGATGTCAGTTACTCTAATTTGAAATATGATGTAACAATTTTTATGTTGACATTTATGAAGTGGAATGAAGTGGTTAAAAATCTGTTTCGTGTTTCGCAATCCTTTCTCAGGGTGAAAAAGAAAATATTTAGTTTCAAATTATAAATAATGCGTACAATTTTAACCTAGAACACTAAACCTTTTTCCATCTTTTTTATATGAAATACATATTTTTGCTTTCAAAATATTTATGTTGTTTAAAAAAACGGCTTAACTTAAGAAAAATTAACAGTTCATAAGAAAAAAAAAACAGAACAAACAGAAAATAAATGTATAATGTTAAAGGAAATTGTGATGAAAACCAACAAATTTTTCATAAAATACCGCATACAAAAAAAGTTACGTCTTTTAGACGATGTTTAATGTTTTAGTGTTAAGGACTTGGTTAAAGATAACTGTCCTTTAATACTTTTTTTCAAATCCCCAGCAAATCTACTCTAAAAGTAATTATTTTTCCTGTAAGGCAGCATTGTGAACTCTGACCAATTAAGAATCGTTAATAGCCAAATAAAGGAAGAAAAAAAAACCTATAATAGAATTCATTACTTTTGTACTCTTCGAGCGCATAGAAATTGAAAACGTATTAAATAAGACAGAAAGCAGCAAAAATGGAAAATGCCGAGGCAGTCCAAGGAGGCCACTTGGCCACAACAAAGCAACTTCAACATCGTAAGCACCTACATACGAGCGAGTACATACATACATACACATATTAGGGCCATTAGGGCCATGACTTTATTATATGTATGTATGTATGTATGTATGTATGCAAGTGGATTTGTTTGCGTTGATTTGTTATTTGCAGCTGCAGTGATATAAATTGAAATAGAAAAACCAAAATAAACTTACAAACACACTCAAAAAACAAATGCAACGTTTAAACGAACTAGAACTCGAGTTGTAACCGAAGAAGTGGCAGCAGCAGCAGTGAGAGAATTTGTTGGAAAGCTTACTTACCAACTCACTGCCAGACGATTGGGGCGAGGTGGGGCACTGCGATGCGTTGCGTTGCTGGAACGGCGGACGTGCAAGACTACTGAAATTGCGGCGGCTGCATGAAAAACTGCGGCTTTACAGCCAACACTGCAGTGCTCTGGCGACATGACGTGACGCCACTCTGGTGGCACACATCGCCCCAGATGGTGATGGCGATGGCAAAGTCATTGGATGACTCACTGTGCTAACGCTGCGACCACTACCAACAAACCACAAACAAAATGCAATAATGCGGTATCAAGAAAGAGCAAAGCAACTGCAACCAACAACGATATGAAGAGAAACTAATATCGAAATAAATTCCGCAACATGAAAAAAAAACACCAATCCATGCATACGAATGAAAAATGAAGCAGACAAAATTGTGTATACTAATGAATGCAACTTTGCTAGTTAACATAGTTGTAAGCATTTTTAAAAAAGGAGTCACCCAAGCCAACTACACTCTACACACAGGCACCACTACTTAGCCAGCCGATGAGCAGTGGTCAACGAATTATTTTGCCGCAAGACGGGTGAGC
Organism: Philophylla caesio; assembly: GCA_963971545.1. NCBI lineage: Eukaryota > Metazoa > Arthropoda > Insecta > Diptera > Tephritidae > Philophylla > Philophylla caesio. Next base: position 91,469,913 of record OZ020606.1, on the reverse strand, counting down.
GAACGAATATACGGTGGTGGTCATATCAATTACAATCAAAGTCAAAATGGTATAAACAATCGTTAATTAGATTATATGAAGTTAATTATCTAATAAAAAACATATTGTTTATGTCAAATTTCAAACTTTTGTAGAACAGAAGTTAACGATTTTTTTAGTCTGTAGTTTTATATTTTAATGCCCATGCGATTTTTAATTCCATTGGTTTCTTAGAATTTTTTAGTCGATGGTGTTGTGATTTTTTTTCATATAAAAGTACATTTTCTTTATGCGTTATATGGAAGCAAATAAGACAAAAAAATTTCAAAAATCAACTTCACATGAAACTTACGCATTAAAAAAAAAATAAAGCATTTTAAATATTTTTTTTTAAATGCCATTTAGTTAAATTTTATTTTTTCTTTCGTACAAAGTTTGAAACACGCGCTTTTTGTTAAAAAAAGGAGCTGTATTTTAACTGAAAATTGTTAAAAATTTATTTAAATAAAAATAAGTGGCACCTAATCTAATTTGGAATGACAATCATATGACCTCCACTGTACATATGTACATACGACTAAATACGATGTGCCCACACGATGTTCTGGGTGGAAGAGTTGTTGTTGGCCAACGAAAAGCGACGCACTACCACTTCAACATATTTATGCAGAAATATCCAGCGCCAATTTCGAATGGTGAAAAGAAGTAGTTAAACCAACTGAAGAAGAGAGAACGCGAGGCAAGAAGCTTAGCCGCTTATAGGTCAAACACGCGATAAAAGAAGTTTAGTTTTAAATTTAAAAATTGCTATTAAAAACTTAATACCTCAAAAGCAAGCATTAGGTACATAGCTGACGTACTTCTTTCTCACTTGGCTAAGTCACATACATAGATCAAGACAATAACCGCAGAAACCATGAGTTTTTCCTATTCATCAGAGTTCGTGATATTTTTACAATCTACAGTTTCAACAAAGCACGAGGACACCTTGTGACTCTTTTACATCTTACTTCGCTCGCATACTACATACATACATACCTTCATATGTACATATGTACATATGTATGTAAGTTTCGTTTTAATGCAAATGTTTTTATTTTTGCTTCTCCACCTACCACTTCATAAAATCATGGAAAAAAAAATTTGTAAATTAAATTTCTTTATTTTTATAATTCTTTGATTTTTATAATTTTTTTTTTTTTATATTTATAAATTTTTTTTTTTTATAATTTTTTTATTTTTATTATTTCTTTATTTCTAATATTTTTTTATTTGTAAAATTTTTATCTTTATTATTTTTTTATTTTTATTATTTTTTTTATTTTTTTTATTTTTATTATTTTTTTATTTTTATAATTTAATAATTAAAATGCAATGTTTTTTCTATAAAATTCCATATGCATACACACAAAACGAAAAACCAAGTTTTCAACTTTGTATAAAATTAAAAAAAAAAAAAGTTTTTAACTTTGTATAAAACTTAAAAAAATTTTATGGAGAAAGCGTTAAAAAATCAGAAAGAAATATTTCTAAAAATATCCTATATGAACATTATATTAAGTCTATACTCAAAATATTTTTAATAATTCTAAGTTTTGACGAACCTTTTACACATTTTTTATAAAGTTTGAAACTTTGATTTCGGTACTTAGGTATGCGATGTTTATAACAATAAAATTATAAATATGCACTGTTAAATTTCAACTGCAGACATTTTGCAAATGGAACATACATAAATGATGTTTTAGAAAAGTTTTATACATTTTGTGATGTTGATAGTAAAAATTTAAAACACAACATTGTTTCGAGTTTTATTTTCATCACATACTTTATTATGTTACACATGCAGTTCGTTTCGAATGGCGTTAAGTGAGAAAAATGTTGCCTTAGCAAATTTCACTAAAGCAACAACAAGTTCAACGAAATGTCAAAAATTTCATTTTCTTAATTTTTCAGTTTTTATTTGTAGTACGCAACAGTTTCAAAATCAAAAGCTGCATACTAACAAAAACGGCGATCGGAAATTGCATTAACTCATTGAGGCAGAGCAGTGAGCAATAGAAGTAAAACAACAATAATAACAACAACAGCGGCAAAAGCAGCAGCGTTTCGTCTGAGTGCCATTGGGACAACGTAATTTCCATAAACAGCTTTTCAGCAATCACTTTTGCAGTATTCAGAGTTGAGTCATCGGTAGCAGTCGTCGGTTATTGCTCTGTTTAATATAAAAATATGTATATTCATGAGTATGTACATACATACATATGTATGTACAAATGTAGATTAATATGGACAAATAAATTTAAAATTAAACCGAGCAAAACAGCATTCGCTTGTATGATCAGATTCGATCAGATTCGGTGGGCGAGGAAAAAAAATTTGCAAATTAGCCAACGCAGATGTACATACATACATATTTATGTGCGCACATAATACTACTTGCAGAAACAGGAAATGTAAACCCTGCATAGCAGGATTTCACTAAGATCAGAAGAAATCTAAAAAAAACTGTAAGATATCAGAGGTCTATTTCCGAATTTTTTAAGCTGAGGTGTATTACCCAATTCCACTTATTAACTCAATGGAGGTATCTTTCACCATTTTCTTGAAGGAATCGTACAAAAAGGTCCTTACGAGCTCGTATCAATCAATCGCTCGGCGCGATATCCTTTGAAAACTTTACTGAATTCGGCACCCATTTCCGATACACTTCACCAACTCATCAAACATTTGGGAAACTTAGTTTCCAGGGAATATTTGCAAATATATCTACATATATGTAGGTATGTACCTACTTACCGAGTGTCATACATTTGCAGATTTCAAATATCTTTGTTTACTAAATTTGAAAGTCATTCTTAAAAGTCTGAAATGACCCAGAAGCTTTTGACTACGAGTACCAATTCAAATTCAGTTTACTATTCAGACGGCCATTCGTTGATGACTAAACATGATTAGCATAAAAATGCGAAAAATGCAACAATTTGTGAAATTCGTTAAGTTTACGTCGTTCAACAGTCAAAAAACAACGACGAAGTAAACAACCGAAACGGCATGAATATTTAGTATGAGGTTATTTTGCTATTATTTTGCTAGTTTTTGTTTTTTATTTACTGCATGCTTTTGTTGCTTTCATTTTGTATTCGATTCGAGCGTAGGTTAGTAAGTAAACGGTTGCTAACTTTTCGTAGAAGCGGAGAAAATCGTAAAATTAAAAATGTGAAACAACAAAGTAAAAAGTACCATGTAAACAATGAAAACAATGAAAATAGAATGCGAACAAACAATGTCGTGGCGGTGGAAAGTTGTAGAAATTTCTAAAAACCAACCTTTAGAAACTTGTTAAATGATATCAATTTGTTATGTGTGATAAAATCAAAACTAATTCCATCTCCTTTGCAAATGAGCAATACATTTAGGTAAAGGGTGTGTTTACACGTTGATAAGGAAACAATTTGGTTTGAATATTTAATGAACATGAAGCAATAAATTTGAAATAAACGAAGAATTGGCATATTGACAACAAACATAGGTATGCATGTACATACATGTACATACATACATACATATACATATGTAAATTAACACGATTTTAGAATAACCAAAAGCACATTTTTGGGCGCGCAATTGCAAGTTCAATGGCTTCATAGCCAAGTGGCAAACACGAGGCATTCTTCTTGGGCAGCAGCATTCCTACCCAAGTCAGGGCGGTCATTCATTCATTCGGGCAGTAGACCGGCCGACCAACCGGCCGGCCGGTTAACCATGCGCGACGGACGAGCGTCACATCAGAAGCACACTCGGTTGTACACACATACAACAAAAAAAAAAAAAAAAAAAAAAAAGCATGTGTGAAAATGTTGAGCTCTTCTGAGTGCTGAGCGCGTTCCAACACACCGATCGCAACTAGTGGCCAACAATATTTGTGCAGAGAACGCACGATCAGTTCGCCATTTCAATTTCCATACACAACTGCACACATGTAGACACACATATGTATATACATACATACATACATCCATACGTGATACATATGTACATACATACTTGTAAATGGAAGGTAAAATCAATGAAGTAATAAATTGAAATTCCATGAGTCATGTATGCATGAGGACACATTTGTGCGTACATACAATATGTTTGTAATCATTAAAATGCTACGGAAATTCATTTCTATTCCTGTAAGACTTATAAAAGGTATACATATTTAAGTATGCATAAGCATAAAAAATATGTATTTACACATGTTTAAGTTATCTAATATTTTTCCATTCAATTTTAAATTAGCTACGAACTTCTGTTTTATCGCTACTAATAAACGAAAAAAAAACGTTAATTTGTATGCTGTGTTCCGCTTCTGTCAAAAACGTCAAAAATAGCAGCGCGTACTATGTACATACATACATATGTACATACATACAGCTGTCATATTCACCAACAACGTATCGAATTAGCGCGCCTGTGGAATGTGAATGAGTGCGCACGCTTCCCAAATACAATTACTTACATACATATGTATGTACTTATGTATTTATATATGAGTGCATACTTAAATATGTACATACATATAGGCATGTTATACATTTCCAATCACACTTACTCAGAATAAATAGTACGTACATACATACATACATTCAAATTTATGCATAAGTAAATTTTCGTTTCTAATAAATATGTATGTTCGTGTACATATGTCGGCATGTGGGTGGATGTTATTCTACTCGAATTAACACACTCTCTCCTTCCACTACTCTTCCCCGCCTCAACAACTTTTTTCATTGCGAACGTAGCAATTTATCTCTACTCTATCTCCATCTGCGATTACCAGGGTTGCCACTGTACACATTCTTTTCTACACCAAGTGCTGATTCAAATATCTGCCCTTTATTTAAAACATTTTAAAAAATTTACAAGTACATATACATATTTCGCAAGTAGCTAAAATAAAATTAGTTTTGTTTTAATTGCTTTTGATATTTTTTTCTTTCTACTTTCCTAGTATCTGTAAGAAAGCAAAAAACTAAATTTTGCTCTGACCTTGTTCATCCACAAATGTTCTTGGTGATTCTAGGCGCTGTTGTTTTTGAAAGTCCAGTTGTAGCTGCAAATTCCTTACACTTATGAATGCATTAAAAGTAGAGCCTTTCTCGTGCATATCTCTTGGCCGGTAAATGAGTATATGAATTGAAGCATGTTTTTTTTTGGTTTTTGAACAAAGTGCGATAAATCTTCCGAAATTTACATCCTACTATTCTAGCAATAAGAAAAACCTTTTAAATTTGGCAGAAAAGGCCCACAATGACAGCTCGGATTCTGATGTGTATCTGTAAGCATATACTTACATACATACATATGTATTTATGTATGTATGTATATTTGTACATTCGAGATAAATGTACGGAATATTTATGCTTTGAGCTGTCACGACAGATTCGGTAGAAAGAATCTTCCTGATTTAATTGGTGAGAACAATTAAAATCCATTGGGAAACAAAGTTTCAAAATATTCGTTGCTAATTCGTCCATTCTATAGATAAATCTTAAACTTAACGGTTGAAAATCCGAAAACTGCAGATTTGGTAAAAAAAGTAAGTGGAAGCCCTAAGCAAAATTTTTGATTTTTTTAAAACAAATTTTTAACATATTTTTAGTTGTTAGCGAGTATTTAAAAAAAAAAATTTAATTTTGCATTAATGCCTTACTAACTTTAGCATAAATAAATAAAAAACGTTATCTAAAATGTAGATGATTTGGCAACGAATTTGGCAACACATTAAAACCAATTTCAATACAACTAACCCACGTCTGCGGTGTCTTCATACGTTATTGGATTAAGTAATGGGTAAACAACGACCCAAACAATTGTGGTGCGTCAACAAAAAAATAATACGAGTGCGCAAAAGCATACAAATGCGAAATTTATATTTTTATTAAACATACTCGTACACTGACGTAATACCCCTTCGCAAATCCACACTTCTCAATTTAAGGCAAGTGTCAACAAATGCATGAACAGTTAAATAAGAATGCAATATCAAATAAGCAAACGTCATTAAAAACAAAAATCGCATGTGAACAGCAAAAGGTAATGCATAATTGATATGCCCAAATATGCAACGAAAGTATAAAAACGTACATATGTATGTACAAATGTATGTATGTAGTATGTATGGCTGTACTTGAAATATTGCGCACTTGACATTCAAAAATGAGAATGTACGAGTATGCTTTAATGAAACAAAGAACGACATAAAAAGAGGAAGCAAATAAGAAGACGCTGATTGGTAAGAATAGGGATGGGCTTGTAGTAAAACAAAGCCAACAAGCTTTTATGACTGTATTTCCTGTATAAACACAAATATAATAAAGTTATGTAAAGAAAAAAAAAATTATTTTTTTTATAAAAAAAAACAACTTTGTGCAGCAATATCGGCGACAGCAAATTTCCGTTATTGTAAGAATTGAAAAAAAATCAATGGACGGAACAGTTCGCACAGACAAACCAGGCAAATGTAAAAAGATGAGAAGGCGGCCACGCGCCCCAATTATTATTTTATTTTTTTTTTGCCACACTAATGACTGCAGAAGCCGACAGTCGAGCTAATGTGTCATGACACACAATTCAACAAAGAAAATCAGAATGGGACATAAAGGGGCCCAACAATACACGCTGCTAATTTTTTCACCACCTTGCCCCTTGCTACTTGCACACCTTAATGCGGCGCGCTTCCACCTTTTTGCCGTTTAGGCAGAGTCGCAAGTCGCGAGGTGATGAAAATGAAATTGAAAGTTTTTAAAGGAAAAACACACCACACCCTTGCCAATGCTTAGGTGACTTGAAGAACCTTTGAGGCATAAAGCTGCCGACAAGATGAGAACACACGACAAAAGCTGCTATAGCGACAACAAAAAAACCAGTCACCTGACAAACAGCGAGAATAGAAGCGGCTAAAATGCCAAGCGACGCGTACCCGAACCAACCGCAGACAGAAAAAAATAAAACAAATAATGGCAAAACTTAATTACATGCCACGCAAAATTGGGCTCTAGATGAAGGCAAAGTACGAAGTAGTATAAATCAAAATTGATCTTCTTTCTCGCATTTATGTTGCGTCTATGACTACACTTAAGACAATTTGTTTTTGCGAACGCAAATTAAAATTTCAAAGAAAATTCGATGTAATGGAAAGGGCAAATAAAAAATAGCGAATGAGAAAATGTTTGAAAAGGTGGAAAATGAGTTTTTGCGTTGCTAAGTGAAACTTTTTCTTTTGATTTAGGTGAAGGCAAAAGCGAAAGCGCACAACGATGCCGCTCACATGCAAACGACAAACTTTAGCACATGCCTGTATGTAAATAGTTAAGTGTGTTTAGAAAAATAGCAAGCGCAATGCGAAGATTTAACGAGTTGCTAAAATAAAAAAAGGATATGAAAAATTCAAATAAAGGAATTGAAAAAAAAATGTTTAATGCCTACATAGCTGGCAACTGTCCCATTCGGAAATTTATAGAATGAACTGGACCAATGAATAATACAGGGAACAGTTTTTTTTAACGCGGAGTTAAAATAAGATTTGCAGATCGAATGATCAAAAATTATACAAGATTATTTGCCGAAAATATCCAAGCAGAAAATTTCAATTGAAATAATGAAAACTAAAAAACCTGAATATTAATGTTACCCACTGGATATATGAGATTATGTATGCACATACTGCATAGTAAATCATGAAACAGGAGCAGGATTGCCAGAAATGGGAATGTGGCGAACGAAACTGAATTGCATTTGTAAAACCTGCACAAAGCAAATAAGCGAAGAGAAACAACGCACGAAACCGATTCAACTCAGCATCACCTCCCCCAATCAAGAAAAGAACCGAAGCATAGAAATGGAATGAGGTGGGCCTTGGAGGAGAATGACCGTGGCGGAGATATGTATGTATGTACATACATGCATAATAACAGTTCGTTAACTTCGTAAGTCTGCATGTCTGAGGATACCCGAATTCCATGGAAAAAATTTATGTATGTACATACATATGTACATGTGTAGGTAGCAATAATCCCATTACTACTGTTAAGTATTAAATATGAATTTAAAATAGTTGTGTTAGTTTTGAAGATGTGGCAACCTGCGAGTTGCAATATTTCTTATTGAAATAAGAAATTCCGATGGGCAGCACGAATAAAGAGTGGGTGTGAAAAATAGTGAAAAGGTGTTTGGTTGGGTTGAGTTTGTTGGGGCTTTGTTTTTTGGTTTGTATTTAAATTATAAAGTTATCTATTACAGCTTTCAGGTATAAGAAAATGAGAAGGGTTCGCACCCGAAATAAACACCCTGCAAAAAATTGTGCGATTAATCTCTAAAGAGAGTATTTAGGGATTAGTCTCAATCGGGCACAATTGGGCATTAATTAGTCGCAACAAGTCTCAAACGGATATATTTGTAGATAAGTTCCGTATTCATCTCTTTCGGGTATGATAAACGATGTTTAGGCAACAAAATTTTATACGCGTCGTTGGCATGTAAGGAGAGCGGTCGCGTAGCCGGTTCGATTCTAACTCGAAACTATGATTTTTATTTTTGTTTTAATAAATATACTGGTTCTCATTTATACCCATTTAGGTATAAAAGGAGACAAAAAGTCTGCTCATAGGACATGCTCGAACAAAACGGGAAAGTTCATTCCATATAAAGAGATCAGATGTTGTATTAGTCGCATGTTCCCTTGCGACTATTTCCGGACTCATCCTAGATTTATCGCATTTTTTGCAGGGTGGTTCAAACGGCACTTGTTGGCATAAATATGTATGTACATATGTATATAAACGCAAAAAAACATCTAGAGACAAATGCAATACATATGAAATACAATATGAAATTATTACTTAAAGAAGAAATTCTAGAATCGACGACGTCGTCTGCAGAAAACACATGCTACACACATAAACTGATTGTATCACAATTATAGAACAAGCAGATATTTAATTTTTTTATATTCTTCAATGAAAATTCAATTTATTCTCCAACAAACAGCTACTAAACCAACTTGTCAAACTTTATGCAAAATTGTAATAACAGTTCAGCAAAATTTTTTAACTTTAAATTGATTGAGGTGGCTCAAGATAGCCGATGGTATTGGCGATTATGAGGTTTTTTAATTCTCTGTGTTTGAATTGAATTCAAGTTATTGTATAAATCTGTTAAGCGGTATATATTCGTACGTACACACAAACCGTCTTCGACCATAATATAGCGCACCAACATGTTGCAAATTACTTTTTTTTATTTTTCTATTAAAGTACAGAGCATTCTTAAATAAAACTTAATACAAGATTTATAATAATTTCAGAAATTAATAAGTAACTCGCCACAAAAACATCGAAAAAAATTATTTTGAAAATGAAGATCGCTAAATATCACTCAATTTGCTCTAATATGAGTAGATACCGAAAAAACGGAGTTTTTGCATCTTTCAAAAAATTCTGTTATATGGGAGGTGCGCATGGTTATTGACCGATCTTAACCATTTTCAATACCAACTTACCCTGGCCAAAAAGCAACCAAGTTTTATTAAGATATCTAAATTTTTACTCAAGTTATTGTAACCACGGGTTAAATCGATTATTTTCCTCATTCTGATCATACATATGTATATATGTTTTCGCCCGATTTGAGCAAATTTATGCTTTATATTTTCCTTATAAAATTCTCTTTGATTGATGGGTGTAAAAGTTTATAAATAATATCGTTTAAAGCTAGAAAAAACATAATGAAATTGAAGAATTTAAAAAAATAGCTTGAAAAATGGCTTTTTTTAACGCTTGTTACACAAATAATACTAATTAAATGGGCACATATGTTACATCGTTGTATAAAGGAAGTCATTACCATTTAACTAATATATGTATGTAAAAGGATAGTGAAATCAATCTGTCTAGTTAATTTTGATAATATGCAAAAAAATGCCTCAAAAACATGTTTTTTGCCAAATTTGGGAAACACTATTGAAAAGTTTTAAGTTTCGCCGTACATTTAATTTGCTCAATAGCGAGAACACGCCGCATTGCAGTATTATCCCCACCCACTGCCAGTGCGCAGTATTAAAGTATATGTACATATACAAATATATTTACATTATGCAGTGATGCATAATTCCTTTTTCTATTTATATTTTATATTTATTACAGCAATAAATGCGCATTTTAGGAGATGGAAATAATGATTAATAAAAAATTAAAAAAAAGTTATTTATAAAATAAAATGAAGCGCTTATATTTAAGAACGATATATGTAGATCCATTTGAAATTGTCAAAAGTGAACAAATAAAAAATAAAATCGATGCGATAATAGACGAAATGCTAATTTTACAAAAGATACTTTTCATTTACTCTTTAACAGCGAAATAGAGGATCGGTATTCAAATCGTTATTAAGTTATAATTCTAGAAGACTATTATTTAAGAAAAAACCTTTTTTTTTTATTCACAATCTTTAGTCATTTCGCTTATTTTATATGCGTGTAGATATTGCAATCAGCAAAGCACCATTCACTCCATATATACATACATACATATGTAGACATATTTATGTATGTATTTTTACTTTAGACACTCCTTAAGACCTTGTACTTTGAGCCGCTTAGTAAAGTCCAAGGGTGTGTTGTAAAACTAGTAAAGAAAAATATGCGAAAAATTTCGTGACTTGTAAATTTTGGGTAAAAACAAAATAGGCGTGCAAAATCAATTAGAACTTATGGTAATGTTTTTTCGTACTCTTTTTTTTTTTGGGTGATTTTTTCAATTAACTTAACATTATTATAATATAAAATTTGGTTTAATGATATTTATTGATTTGGTATTTATTAATTATTAATTATCACAAATTATAAGCTTTTGGTGTCCGAATACCTAAATAATCTAGCCAAGTAGGGTAAATTGAGAGCACAAATTAAATTGACAGGCATTTGTCAGCAAGAAAACAGCTGATCACAAAGAGCTGACTGGCATTTAAACAAATAAGAAATTTTTGTTTAATAATTTAAAAGACGAAACTTATAAAATAAGATTAATAAAAACAATAATGTTTCAGGAAAACACCAATGCTTTTTATACATTTGGATGCAAACAATAATTCAGCCAGGTGTTATTAAAACTTGCAAGTGGCTCTGTAAGTTTTTTTATTTCATTTTTGCGTTATGCTCTTGCAAATTGCTGACAAAATTATTTAAAAGAATATCAAGTTGTATTTGTTGTATTGCATTACTATTACCATAGCGCAGAAAACATCCCTATGAAAACTTTAAAGAAAATGTTACTGACACTGCCATAATGCAACTCTTAATGTGAAATTATAAAATTATCAGTTTCCCTTAATTTTATAAAAATTTTGTATGAAACAAGCGCCGGTTAAGACAATACGTCGGACAAGTAAGCTGAATAGTAGCTAACCGCGCGTTATATTAATCTGACATTATGTAACCGGATCTAAGTGGTTAACAGAAGAAGCAGTAAATATGAAGTTATATATTTACATGTGCAGTGTAAGGATTAAGCAAAAATATCATCTAAATGAGCTAATCGTAGTTATCATATTCGTATTAATTTTTTTCCTTTGTATTTGTATTTGCATTCGTAATCGTATACTCGTACATATTCGTATTTCATATTTGCAAAGGCATAGTATGCGAACCAGAAATTTCAGATACCTACATACATACAAATGTATCTACATATGTACATATTTAAAATTAATAAATGCTTAGAATAAAATGTATAACTTTTGTATAGATGAAGCTTAAAGCACTTCCGTCCACTTTAATATGAATTGACTGTGGAATAATTGGACGCAATCAATCAAAATGGATGTGTTTTAATTACCGACTGCACTTTATCTTTTCCGCTGTCAAGATGTTGGCTTGAGTGATTACATATTCTAATTTTTAATAAACAGCACAGCACGTTTTGATTGTATCACGAATATTGACTTGGTATTATGTCAATTTTAAGGTTAATAACTTAAGGAAAGGGGGATTGCATATAAATCAGTATCAATGTCAACTTCTTGCAATCAGTTTATTGATTTAACTATAGACCAATAGTGTCTACCAGCGAGTTAGCAATCAATTTTTTACATTAAAAATATGTACATACATTTATATGTATTTTATAAATGATTACCTTAGTATGTAAACTTGTAGTTAGTTATATGTATGTGTGTCGTGTTTGCACTATCTATCCTTTAATATTCCTACTAGAAGTATTTATTATCTAAAAATGCAGTCTATCAAATCCAATTATGGATATATGTATGTATGTATGTAGGTATTTATCTAGCCGAGCCGCCACAGAAAAGAAGGTACAAAATCGCGAGACACTGCAGCCGTCTTAGCAACTATCGAAGCGTTTAAACAATTTACCCGTTTTCCCGTCTTTTCACAAATATTCAGTTGTTTTTTTTTTCTTCGGATCGTTTATTCCTTTGTTGTTTCTCTCTTTTAAACAATTGTTGCACTTAAAATGTGAAAATTTTCGCACTGCAATACAAATGTGTATGTGTATACGCGCGTGCGATTCTTTCTTATTTTTTTTTTTTGCAAAAGTAGCTAGTAGGTAACAGTGACTTTTTGCTTATAATTTGCTTCTTTGCGTTCACGCAACACCGACATGAAACATGCTAACAAGCTTCTCACCGCAACTTAACTACCAGCACGCCAATTGGCCAGATTGAAGTTGAGCATCGAAAGCGAACGAACCGAAACTCGGCAACAGAGCTACGAAATGACTGTGAGTGGCTGCGCGATGACGAATGAGCGCCACCAGCGAACGGGCGAGTTAATGAGAGATTCGTGCCAGCAAATATTTTAGCAACGGTTATGCGCCATTTGGGGCTGTACTCGCTGGGTCGAACTAGCTAGAATAAACGGGCAGCATATGGTTGGGGCGAGGGGAGCAGCGCGCCAGCCAGTTGGGGTGATTGGTTTGCAGCTTTCGTACGCCGGCGAGGATGACTTAACGGCAATGCCGCAGCTTTCCGAAACGTATGCGGCCACCAACAATACAGCAGATTTTAGAATGCAACTGCCTGCCACTCACTGTGGAACTGTGTGAAACAGCCCGTAGAAGTCACTGCTACTGTCAATAGCTGAACTGCATGGAGGCCAATGTTAGCTGGAACATGCCGCTTGCTAGATATCGGCCACATCCAAACGCATACATATGTACATGCTTGGAGACAATCAATAAAAAAAAAACACCAAAACAAAAAAAAACAAAAATTACCGATTGCAGCGAGTGAGACAAGTTGGGACCCAATTAGGAATCGAGTGCATGACTATTGCATTTTATTTTTTTCTATACCATTGGCATTCGATGAATGCGTACATGCGTATACATAACTCGATTTTCGAGTTCCAACGCATTGGCGTGGCATTGATGTAAAGCAGCAGCGAGTTGCTATGGGTTGCTTCCAACGACAGCTACATACACACATACTGGCATACTCTACAGCAGCAATAAAATAATGGCGAATGAGTAATTCGCGGCAATTGAAAATGATGCGATGGAGTAAAGTGTTGCAAACGTTAAGAGATGTACATATGTATGTACATATTTTTGTAGGTATTGCTTTTTTGCTGCGTCATCTTAGTAATTTTTGTATAAAGGCAAGAAAAGTGAAAAATAGCCTAATCAACCACGCAATTTAAGTCAGCTGTTAATTAGATATTGTACGCCTATTTGAAGAGGATTTTTGAAAGAAGCGTCTTGAAACTTCTTTGAGTACCATGCTAAAGAACGAAATGTGTAAATTATTTTATCTGCATTTATTTAGACATTATTTTATTACCTTCCAGACCGCAACCCTAACGATAATTATTGCTAACTGGGCAAAGTGCCCGTAGGTCTGCAGATCTTTGGAACCAAGTACGCTAGATATACAAGAGAGGTTAGATGAGGAGATTTTTGGACAGTTCATGTGTGTCAACGTCCAGACGTATCGATATTTCAGATAAACGAAATGGATCCATAACATTACCGTACAATTTTTATTATACGTCCCAAAATTGTCAATGTTATTGTTTGTTATGGTATTTTTTAATTCCAATTTTTGTATCAGAAGTGTTCGAATTTTTTTATAATATTGAATTTTAGTATAATATTGTGAAAGTCTCACGTGCCTACGTACAATTACCGTTATTTATTAGTATTTTTTTTCGCATTTGCTTCCGTATCGCATAAGCAAAATTAATTTGTATATGGAAGAAAGTCGCAACACACTTGACAAAAAAAAATTCTAAAAAACAAAGGTAATTGCTTGCCACTTGAAACTTTCACATTGCTACTATGTATATACTCAAACTGAATGGGCTATAGGGCTTTAAACTGCATATTCAAACAAATTCTAACACTTCTAAAAAAAAAAAAATCAAATTTGCTGGATTCAAATAGTTTATGTTAGAGAATGAAATTTATTTTAATTGAAAATTCTTAAATTTTTGTTAAGTTTTCAATTTCCTTCTAAAATAATTAATAATAATTGATAATTTTATTGCGCTCGTGGTCAGATTTTCCAAATAAAATCTTTCATAAATTATATTTGAAAATTCTTAAAAATAAATAAACGAATATAAGTGGTAAATTATGTATGTAGTATGTATGTAATTTTGAATTTGGTTTTAAATGAAATGGCTACCACTATTTTTCCAATTACATTTATTTCAATCTAAAATATGGTTGTATCTTTTAAGCCATTTTTTGAGTTTTTTCGTTGTATTTAAGGTACTAGAACACTTTCAATTTTTCAAAAATCAAATTTTTTTTGCATTTTTTAATTCCTTATAGCTTCAAAAATAAGTTTCTAAAATATTTTGGTGAAATTTGAAATTTGAAATTCTCAATACATATCGGTCTTAAGCGCATGCGCGTTTTCGGCTCTCTCAATGTGCTCGCGCAGCTGCCGGAGAGAAAGCGTAAACTTTAAACGCGTTTTTCCTCGAAATTTTTTGTACTCTCTAAAACTTACATAAATATTAATGTGTAAAAATTTTTATGTTCATATTTAATAAAGGGGCTGAGGAAAAAATTCTTGAAAATATGCCTATTTTTGACCTTCTTCATTTCTTACTGAATTCAATTATTAAATATTTTATTAGAGTGTTTTTTTTATAATACCGCTAAATACCGACAAGGCAATTACGCTTGTTGACTCCACCTACGCAGTTAGTACATACTATGTAGTATGTATGTACGTACATATGTACATACAACCATTCATATTTATTTTTTAAATACGTACGAAGCTGTATACATATGTACATTAAAGCGTGATTATTTATTATTTGTAAAGGTAGCCGACACGAGAACTAGTTAATTAATTTAATTTTAAAATGTCATTTAGCGCATTCCATTTAAGCACTTTATATATACACACACGTATATATGTATGTATGTTTGTATGTATGTACATGTTAGATATATTAACATAGTATATGTATGTACATATACATACGTACATATACATATATGACATATGATTTCTTTAATTCATTTTTGTAGAAAAGTCGGCAGGAGGCTGGACGATTTCCGAGTTCAATTAGTCAATATAATTGCCAGCCAAGCCAGACCAACTACACTATTTAATTTATACATACAAACATATGATATTGACGGAAATAAATCAGAAAACCCTTGCAAGTATGCAAAGTGATTGGAAATGATCGACATTTCACAAATGTCAGCGATGAATTCATAACCATATTGCACAATCAATTGTAAATTCTAATTCTCCGAGTAAACACATATATACATACTCGTACATACATATGTACATACATACTTATAAACTATGTGGGTACGCACAAGCAGTCTTGCACATGGATACTTATTGAAAACTACAAACTCATATCCATCTGCATGTGGGGTAGAAGTTGAGGAACGTAGAGAGAAGAATTTAATTTAATTGAAAAACTCATTGCAATGATTAAGAAATGCAATAAACAAAAGAAAGAATAGAATAGAATAAAAAAAAAACGCTGAAGTGAAACACTGAAAGCTGTGGTTGTTGGCAGCATCAACAGATAATCAAAAATGTATTCTATGATGAGTGCAAGTACTACAAAGGCTCAGTGTGTTCCTTCACAAACATGAACCACCTACTACATCGGGGAATTCACATTATGTGAAGATATATTTTACAAAAAGTTTTTCGAATCTTTTTTTTTTTAAATGGCAAAGTGCTAAGGATACAAAGCACATCCTGGCACCCCAGTTTTTAAAAGAAAATGCATAAAAAAAATGCAAAACACTGAAAACTACGTCCACAGAGTCTTACGACAAATGGTGCAACTTAATATTGAAAGAAGCTGGATTTCACTCACGAAAGCATTACCACCCACCCGAAACTAAAAATAATATGGTACAGCTTCATCCACAAGTGACAGCCATGAAACGTTCTCATTTTTCAGGTGTCAGCAATGCAAAACAGTACAGTCAACCGCAATGCAACGCTTAATATTACTTGAAGTATAGCATAATCGGTGTAAATTTGATAATACATTTGTTTATTTATTTTTAATTCAAACCAACTCGATAACGCCTCCTTGACTTTTAAGCGCCACTGAAGAAAGTTAGAAATTTTGATGACTCTGTTTAAAATTGAAACATTTTTTGTCTTGTATTGCCAATTCGTCATTCACTTCTTCCATTTCTGCAGGGTGAGTGTTCTTTAGACATGTGGTTTTTAAGAAGAAATAAAACGTATATAATTTAATGCTATGGCCAAGAATTTAGCTTTATTATAAAGATAAGGGTTTGCCATTATGTTTTAAAAATGATTTCGGGCAAGTGACCGTCGCAGCTGGCTCGAATAAATTCCAATCGAGATGCCCAATTTTCGACCACTTTTTGTAGCAATTGGGGCCGTATGTCAGCAATAACGCGCCGAATATTCTTTTTCAAGCCATCTTGAAATGGGAAACCAAACTGAGTATAAATCAAGTAACAGCTGTCAAAAAGACCAACTCCGAAAAAAAATATTGTCTCATTGAAAACCACGTCTAAAAAAACACGCTTTACTAGTAATATGCTTTCCTGCAAATGAGCGTGTGCGGATTTTAAACTTTTCAGTCAATGTATGTACTGTTTCGTAGCCCATTTCAATACAATAAAGTGCAAGTTTGAAGTGATTACAAAACACCATTGATTTTTGACAATCTTTTAACTAATGCTCTTCCGCAAGTTCTTCCATAATTAAAATTACGTAAGAGCGTTAGCGAAAAAAATGTCAAAAATGAAAGGTAATTTGTAGCTACTTTGTTATACTAAAAATGTACGCTAAATAGAAAAAATTCGAAATTGCATGTTGAATAGTTATGTACGAGTACATACATACATACATACATAAGTTCATATGATCGTTTGTGATATGTTTTTTTTTTGGTATTGTATTAAATGAGCAATATTTTCGCCTTAGAGCCAAATTTATAACACCTGTGGCAGAAATTTAAATTGCATTAATTTTTTTTCGATAGGCATGTGCTAAAGACTACCGCCATTTGAAGCACTCTCTTTCTTATACATACATACATACATATGTACATATGTAAGAAACATTTTATAAAGTACCGCAAGTGTGTAGAAAAACGTCCTTAAAACACGATACGACATTTGCATCTATTTTTTTTACCGATTATGTACGGGCTAGAAGAGCGTTCATAATTAAGTGAATTTGTTCGACATTTTGGAAACACCAAGAAATTTCCAGTAACATTTTAATTGTCGCTCGTAACATGTACATTACATACATATGTTTGTATTGTAAAAAGAGAAGGGCGCAAGACACATTTCATTGTCAGGTGCATGCATGCATACACACCCTCAGCAAACAATTGATATGACAGTAACAATATCAACAACAAAAACAACTACATACATTATTTAGTATTATATTGAGTGACAAGTGCAATGGGTTTGTCGCTGCTCAACCAACTCAATGGGTTGATATGTGCATACATACCTAACATACATACATACATAATTCAGCAAGAGCAATAGCAACATTGATTTAAAGGACAAGGTCTCCGTCGACCGACATAAATGACAACGCCGACCGAGAAGTACGAGAGTAATTTCACCAGAAATGTCGACTTAATGTCTATCATGATGAGAAGAGTGTTGCGGGAGGTGGCATAAACATATGTACATATGAATGTTATGTACAGTATTTAAGCATGTTAATCCATCAGTTAGTATGCACATATGCGCACTAATCTCTTTATACATATGTATGTACATATGTATGTTTGTACATATGTGTATGCGCAAAATAGCAGTTAACATATGCTCACTTGCTAAAGAGCAGCTGGAAAAAATCACACAATAGAACAAAGGAAAAACGGTGGAGTGCAAAAAAGGCAGCACATCAAAAATTTGGCATACATACATATGTATGTACATATGTATTTACATGATGCACAAGCGTTTAAGTAAAAAAATATATGCAGATATGCACTAATGTTGGTATATATGTATGTATGTACATATGTACATATGTAACTTAGTGGGTGTCGACGGCAACTTAAGTAAAATCTTTTGCGTACAATTGCACTTTTGCATGCGATTTGCTTAAAATATTTAAAGCGTTTTTTTTCGATAGAAAAATTGATAATAAAAATAAGAATTCAACAAATTTCCCCATTTACTCTTGTGCTCAACTTTGCACACCAGTTGCTATATGCAAGGATATACACATGTATGTAGTAAGTAAGTAGGGGACGGTAGGTAGGTAGTAGGAGGTTTAGTGCAGGTTAAAGTCCCACACTGACGGGGTGAAGGCTTTCGATGCTTACTCCTCGTAAAAAAAAAAAAAGGATATACACATGTATGTAGTATGTATGTATGTATGTACATATGTATGTAGTTACCTTAACCCTTAAAGCATAGTGTACTTGGGAGTATGTAGATAAAAACTTGATTTAAAAGGCTTATATGAATTTTGTTGCGCCCAAAGGATATCGTTTTTGGATATACAATTTATTTTATTTAATTAATAGTTTTATTGATACATTAAAACTAGTCCCACGTTCATCTTCAACCATAAAATCTTTAATTCCGTATAGGCTTTTTCGGAGTAAGTAGATTTAGCTTTAAAGGTTATGAATATTAAAGAATGCAAACTTTGTTGATTTTGTGCTATATATCAATTGATGAAAATCGGCTATCCATTTCTTTCACTACGAATTTTACGTTTTTACGCAAACAATGACAAGATATACAAAAATTAAAACTTTTCCGGTAATGCAATTCACTCGAATTTTAAATAATCCGACATTAGATATGTAAGGCGAAATTATTTATCGATGACAGCAACGATTATATGATGTCGTAACTTCTCTTATACGTATAATAGCAGTGTGTGAAATTATTTAAGCGCTTAAACGGTGTTTCCACGGCAAGTGAATCACGTTTTTCACTATTTGAATTACGAATAGCCAATCACCCCGTTTACACGACACATTCGTGATACGTTGCTGTTGTAACACTTACATACATACTTTTGCATATTCATTCACTCTAGGTTTGCTTAACAACATCTTTGCAATTCTAATTTTTGCGATGTTTTGATATTTATATGTACTTTGGCAACTATTTTCGATAAATTTCCGATTAAAATTAGAGACGGCATCGATTTTTTCGTCATGCGGATGGTGATTTTCAATCTGAACTACAAATTTTGAATGGGGAATCAAGTGGATTCGGTTCGTGATTGGGCTGGGCGGCCAATTACGAATGAGAGCGAATCATGTGCGTGGAAACATAGTACTACCAATCGGCAACTGAACTTAAAATTAAGAGTTTTCGTGTCTTTTAGGACAGTTGATGTTAGCTGACGTCAAATCCACAATGATTTTGCGTTAGTCGATTGGTGAGGGTAGTGAATATCGTTTTACATGATAAGTGAATAGCAAACTCGATAAATGTATTAGTAAATTGTCTAAACAATTCGATTATCGTTAAAACTGATATAGTGAATTCCACTACAGATGAGCATATGAAGAAATCAGAGACAAACATACATACATATATTGTATGTATACGCCGTTAAGTATCAAAATTGAAGAGTAACCTTTTCAACGCCTTTGGAGTGGAGTGATTTGGTAATCGAGCTGAACGTAAGGAAGCTGACGTGTGCCGTAGCAGCAGTCAACTCAAATAACGATTTTTTCTAAAGACCCACATTTACCAATAATTCAATGTTGTGCACTCAGCTGTGCGCCAAGCCAAGCACATGGCGGCTTATAGGAACGATGAATGTTGGCATACAAAAGTGAAGTTGAAAAAGCCTTTTTTATAATGGCCGTATATGTATGTATGTATGTATATGTACACAGTGTGTTGGCTGGTGCTTGTTTGTCAACTCATGCGCGGCACTGCGGAACAAAGTAGAACATATGTATGTATGTGCATGGGATTAACCCCTGATGAATGAATGTATGTAGGTAGTAGGTGAATATTTGTATACACTTACAATGTACAAAAGTAGCACACCTCGAAAGAATTCGTACATGCACATCAGCATAGTTATTCAGAAAATTCGAACAGGTTGAATCCACCCTCAGCACCATACATGTGCATTAAAAGAGTTACTCATAAATGAGTCATAAGCTTAAAATTAAGTAAAGGTTTTACCAAAAATTTTTAATCGAACAATGTTTAACAGTCAGCTTATCTAACGAATGTGAAAGAGTTGTTCCTATTTTTATTCACTCCTTTGCACTTCGAAATGATTGCGTTCGTTACCTTAGTATAAAAAGGTCTCACTCTGCCATCATCGTAGATTTTAGATGGCTCAAGATTTCCATTGATTTTTTACTATACAACCCCCAGAACTTTATTTTACTAAAATTAAATGGGCTATAAAACTGCAGACTGAAAAACATTCTTAAAAGTTTTGTTGTTTACCGACAGCGTCATCAATCTGTGCTTCTAGGTAGTCATGCAATTTTATTGAGTTTGAAACACTTCAAAAAAGAAAGGAACGCTTTTAAATTAAACTTGACCAATTTATGTAGAAGTTTAAATACTTAAAGAAACAAGAAAAAAGGAATATCGGTAGTCAAATATCAAAATGGGTCAAATTACCAATGCTCGTTTTTCTAGTGTTAAGAGCTTCTCTTCGCGCTGAATCATCATTATGTTCGCATTGTGGCTTACTGTCGTTACTCTCAACCACCTTCAGTATGAATGTTTTTATTTATACATACTCGTACATACATACATGTATACATATGTATGTAAATACATAGCACGTATGTATATAAAATCAATAAGGTGTCCTTGCGCAACTCAGCTTCTCAATAATTTTCACAATTTTCTTCCACAACAACAAGCAATGTTTATAGAAAATACAAATCCGCTAAAACTTAGCAACCGAAACGATACGGATTCTGTTATGTATGTATATTTAAAAACCTCGCTTTAGTCACACATATGAAATTAAAATTTGTTTTATAACTTGAAATTCATTTCGATTGGCGAATTTGTAGACAAGTAGACGCCTATTAGCAAAAGTATTGTATGTACATATGTACATGCACAGTCGTGATGATGAGCGACAATGGCAAATTCATTGATAATGAAATAGTTTCTTAGTGAATATTTCGACAAAAAAATTAAAAAACAAATCAAGGAAAATCGTTCACCAATTGAAACAAGCATATATGTATTACAAAAAAAATTAAAGGCGACAAACCAGCATTCTCAAAAAAAAAAAAATATTTCGTAATTTGTTTATGCACTTCTGTTGACTTGCACAAAAGAAATGGAAACTATAGAAAGAAGAGAAAAAGAGAAACACTTTCGAGTCTGGACTGGATTTTGAGTGAATTACGAGTCGAAAAAACTACGTTACTAAATGCTGCAACTTAAAAACCTTTTTCTCGAAACACTGTTTTCAAAGTTAGCGTGCTGGATTGCGAAAAAAAACTACGTTTCCAAATCGAACTGCA
Organism: Philophylla caesio; assembly: GCA_963971545.1. NCBI lineage: Eukaryota > Metazoa > Arthropoda > Insecta > Diptera > Tephritidae > Philophylla > Philophylla caesio. Next base: position 91,447,931 of record OZ020606.1, on the reverse strand, counting down.
CAAAAAGCATTTAATTTTTGAAGGTTCAATTTAATTTTTGATGGTCCATTTTAATTTTTTAAGGTTCAAGGTTTCAAGGTGTGAATGACGAAGAGAAATATATAAATTTGTATTAACAAGTAATTTTTCACATCAGTTAAAAGCGAAAAAATTAAAAAAAATCGCGTTTTTTATCAAAAATTTAAATTTTCGTTAAATAAAAAAAAACGGAATACGTCAAGGTATGTATATAATTAAGATTAAATTAATGTCATCGTTTTTTTTTTAATTTAATGATATGGCCAAAAATGTAGATTTATTATAAAGATAAGGGTTTGCCATTATGTTTTAAAAATGATTTCGGACCGCCGCGGCTGGCTCGAATAAATTCCAGCCGAGAGGCCCAATATTCGACCACTTTTTGTAGCAATTGGGGCCGTATGTCAGCAATAACGCGCCGAATATTCTCCTCCAATTCGTCTTGAAATGGCGAACCAAACTGAGTATAAATCAAGTAACAGCTGTCAAACAGACCAACTCCGAAAAAAGTATTGCCTCATTGAAAACACACGTCTAAAAAATTCGACCACTTTTCGACCCAATTTCCATCCAATTTTCGACCACTTTTTACAGCAATTAAATTATTTACGGTGCATTCAAAACGGTCGCCACGATAACTAGAAAAATACTAGTTCGATTTCGTTGACATTTTTACAGTTTTCTCAGCAATTTCATATTTCTAGCCGGAACCAGAATTATGCAAAACGCATTTGTTTAAATATTTTTTCGTAAACAAGATACACTCGAAAACATGGTAAAAATCGAATATCGTCATTTAACGTAGTCTAAAATTGTCAATTTGTGGGCGAAAAAACAAGATCGTACAGGAATCAGAAGACACTCACGATCAAATACGTTCCAATTTTCGCTTTCTATGACCCAATTCTTGAGTGCTGTAATCAAATCTTGGCTGTTCTGGGTTCAAACGAGCACCCGAATTGAGATACGAGAAAAAACATATTATGCGCATTCGTGTAAACGCGTAAATGCCTTAATGCGTTAATCTCGTAAATAACCCGGTTTTTCATACAAAAATTAGAAAGTTTAAACGAATACCCCTATTACATATATTTAATTTTTGATAAAAAGAATAGTAACTCAAACATATGTATGTTCAAATATGATGTTTTTAAAGCAGGCATAGCAAACTTTCACTTCTGCTATATGAGACCCTTTCGTGAACTGTTAAACATTTCAGCTAATGCACCATTTTTTCTTAACATGTGACACAAAAGTGACAATGAATTGATTCAACACCTTCGCAAACAGTGCGTTTTTTTTGTATAAAGGAGGTAAAGAGGCATTGCATACATACATATCCATGCAAACTTATGTAAGGAATGAAGGCGAAGGCAACTTCGAAGCATTCTTTGCCTGTCCATTAAATCATTTTATCGAAACCAGCGGTGGTGTAATTGCTGCACAATCAGAATAAAAGGGTAAAAACATTTACCTATTAATGATAACTGCATTAGGAGGAACATTATGCAAAAGCATAAGCGTCATTTGCACACATCATGTTTTTAATTAACACTTTGTTCTATTTTGAAGCACAATTCTAAGCGTCACATGCCTGAGAGGACTTTGCCAGCTCTACATACCCGTATGTATGTACATATGTAAATGTGTGTGCATAAGCAAAATTTTTATGTAAAATTATTGCATGTGTAGAGAAACCTGTGCACGTCATTTTAATAGTACCTACATAAAAGGTTTTTTTTTAGACGTGCGGTTTTTCGGAGTTGATCTATTTGACAACTGTTACTTGATTTATACTCAGTTTGGTTTGCCATTTCATAATTAACAGACTTACTCCGGAACAACGTTCGCACGTTCGGTAAATGGTCCTAAAACGAGATGGCCACCGATGCCGATTTTCACAAGAAAATTTTGTTCAGCGATGAAGCTCAATTTTGGTTGAAATGGAGTGATGATAATTCACAAGCCATTGTTGAGACGCCGTTACATCCTCAAAAAGGTCACTGTTTGGTATGTTCTATGGGCAGAGGAAACCATTGGTACATATTTCTTCAAAAATTAAGCCGGCCATAATGTTACAGTCAATGGGGAACGCTATAGAACCATGATTAATGACTTTTTCGTGCCTGAATTGGAGGATGTTGATGGGGACGACCTTTGGTTCCAACAAGACGGCGCTACATGCCATACAGCCAACGAAACAATAAATTTATTGTGAGCACATTATCTCGCGTCGTTGGCGTGTGGCATGGCCTCCAAGATCGCGTGATTTAACGACGCTGGACTATTTTTTGTGGGGTTATGTGAAGTCGCTTGTCTAGGCAGATAAGCCCGAGACGGTTGACGCCTTGGAGCGCGTTATTGCCGACACACAGCCCCAATTGCTGCAAAAAGTGGTCGAAAATTGATCATCTCGGCTGGAATTAATTTGAGCCAGCCTAATGGCAAAACCCTTATCTTTATAATAAAGCTAAATTTTTGGCCAAAGCATTAAATGATATGCGTTTTATTTCTTCTTAAAAACCACATGTCTAAATAGAATTCAAAAAAGTACGAAAGCAAACAATGTTAAATTTACTCAAATACGCAAATAACTATTTATCTATTGCTCATGTGTACAAATACATACATACATACATACGAGGCGAGTATAGAGGATATCGTCATTTTGTGTACTAATTTATATCTTATTGTGGAGTAATTAAGGTAAATATATTTGTATGTACGTACGTATGTATGCATGTATGTGTGTATGGATGTATGTATGTATGTACATAATAATAACCAAATGTAGTTGTAAGCCACTTAAACGCAAAAATATTACTAATTATCATTTACGATGTATTGCCATGTCAATTGAAACCCTTGAGTGGTATACACTTGCGGAACTTTAAACATTTCAAACTGAATGTCATTGTCATGGAACTTTTTTATATATAATGATTTGAGTATATTTTACGAGGATATATTATAACTATGTACATATACCAACATTACATTCGAACCTACCCTGCAAAACATGCGATTAGTGTAGGTTGAGTCCAGGAATATGTAGTTGCAGGGGAGCATGCGATTAATACAACTTCTGATATCTTTATATGGAGTGAACTATTCCTGCTTGTTGTCTCTTCGAGACTAATTGTCTCCTTTTATACCCGAATGGAGTAATTTACAATTATACCCGTTTGAGAATTGTTGCGACTAATCAATGCCCGATAGAGACTAATCAAGGAATACTCTCTTTAGAGATTAGCCGCACATTTTTTGGCAGGGTATCTAATCGTTATTTATTATTATAAACCTCCCGTATATGTAATACACAACACTTTTAGGTTATCGCTTTTTGGCGAAGACTGATGAAGTGAAAAAATAAGAATCAATTTAAGAGTAGGTTACATGGCGGTAAAAAGACACAACGTTTAACTCGTTAACGAAACAACTGACAAAGCAAGACATTGCAAAAAAAAAAAAAAAAATATATCAATATCAAAAAAAAAAAAAAAGAACACTTAAAATTATTGACAGCAATGCTAAAAATAAAATATTTCTAACCAACGCACAGCTAAATGATTAATGTAAAGAAGAATGTCAACTAAATATGTGTGTATGTACATACATACATATGTATGTATGTGTGTATCTGTGTATATGTATATATAAGTGCATATGTATGGAAATACATAATACTATGTATGATACTATAGATTTAAACAAACAGGGTTCCAAAGAAAGAACACTTTTACACGACAATATGGAGAGGAAACAGAGAGAGAGGAGAAAAGAAAAGAGCGAGTTGTTTTTAATTTTTACTTTTCAAATTAGAGACTAAGCAAACAAACCGAGTGGGAGCGAAATATTTAAAAAATTTATTTAAGCATTTTAGAGAATTCGTAGGAACGTCTCATCGTCACAGTTGTATCGAATGATGAAAATATGGGGTATTAATAAGAAGTCATAACAAAATTAGCTGAGAAAGCATAATGGAAATCAACATATGCGTGTTTTCAAATACTTGTTAAAAAATCGAATTAAAAAATACCATCTTTTTTCGAATGTACATATGTACATACATATGTATGTGCTGAGGTTCGAACCTGGCTGAAATTCGAACCTTGATATTGAGCGACATAGCGAGTTATAGCACGCACCGCTATACACACGTTTACAGCAGTCATCCACTTAAATAGTTACAATTAATTACGGAAAATCAAAATTAAACCTCACAAATCAATTAAAAACAAGTAAGAAAAGCTAAATTCGGGCGAAGCCGATTTTTATATACCCTCGCGCTGTATATTTGTATGGACGGTGCCCATAATATCATAAAATTCCCTTTTCTTTGTTTCAAAACGCTGCTAGTATTAAACTTTACTCAATTTCTTCCAATAAATAATGAAAAACGAAGTTTTTTGCATTTTTCAAAATTTTCGTTATATGGAAGTTGGGCGTGGTTATGGTCCGGTAATGCTAATGGTAGCAAGGACAATATGTTTACCAAATTTTGTGACGATATCTTACATCGTTATTGAGATACCTACAGACTTATTTATAAGTGGGCGTGGTAACGCCAATTTTTCATAATTTCATAAAAATCAAGTTTCTTAATTAACTATCTCTATAAATATCAAATTTTAATTAATATGTTCCAATAGATAAAGAAAAAACGAAATTTTTGGGAGGATTATATGGGCGGTGGGCGAGGTTATCGTCCGATTTCAAAAATGTGACGATACCTTATACCGTTATTGAGATATAGACATTTCTTCCTAAGTGAGCGTGGCAACGCCCATTTTTCAAAATTTCATAAATACCTAATTTCTTAGTTCAAAATCGCTCCAAATACCGAATTTCATTTTATTTGTTTTAATAGATACCGAAAATAGGAAGTTTTTGCCTTATTATTATTTGCTGTTACAGATAACGGTTATGCGAACAAAGTTATAATACCCTTGTGAACAAGTATGCTCGGGTATAAAAATTATGTTCATAAAATCTCTTCGATACCTTGGTTTTGAAAATCCATGCGCAATATATCATATGTATGAGATCTACATACATAAGTATGTATGTATGTACATATTTATAAAAAATATGTGGTGAATAGTATGACCAAAAAATGAGAGCAGACAAAGAGAGCAATGGAGTTCGATGAGCTGCTGCAAAATTCCTGCAGTGCGATGCTGGCGGAAATACTGATGAGCAAACGGTAATGAATTATTATAGAGAAACCTTGACGCATGCTCTTGAGAACTCTACATAGAATCGGCTGAGAAACCAAAAGCGATATTAATATGCAAGTTACAATGCGAATTACATACAATAAAATAAAATTTAACGAACAATTTTTAAATTAACAGCACTGAGTAAAATTGCGAAGCAAGCCAAGCCAAAGTCAACTGATTTAAAACATGAGAAAGAGTAAAGCAACGAGCAACTCAGAGCCAGACTATGCAATGACTTTGAGAACGAGGCAAACAGCAAGATATTAGTCGGGCGCATAGTAACCAAATAGTGGTCACAGGGGCAACAAATATATCAATGGGAGAGCGACTTAAAACTAAAAACCAAAAACGCGTTCTCAGCTACGAAAGCGCCAACGAGCGATAGCATAGCGGCGGCAGCAGCAGCAGCAACCGCAGCAAAAACCAACGGCAAACGTAAATGAATGGGCGGATGTATGGTGTATGGTGTAAGCGAATGCAGGCGATGAAATATATGTGGATACAGTGAAATTTTATCAGAACGAACGTCGGCGACAAGGCATCGACAAGGTGGAGAACGCAACCAATTTGTATGGCGTCCATATGCAAGAAGAAATACCCGAATAACGACTTGGTAGCCAAGGCAAAGAGCGACGTCTATACGACCCGCACGATGGGTTGTTTGCACACATGCATACGCAATAGCCGCAAAAATATGCATACATACAAACATTATATGTATGTTCATTGGTATGTACGTATGTACATGTGAATGCCCAAGTATACATCTATATATACATATGTACATACATCCTTTATATGTACATACATACATATGTACATGCACACATACTTTGTATGTGTTTGTTAAGACAATTGTGAATGTGTGGATCAACACACATGCATACACTAGGCATGGTACGTGCCATCACGGATAATATTAGAAAAGCTTTGAAAAATGGACACCGCAAATGCATTCAACTTCGAAAACGAATGGGAGTTTAAATTAGAAAACAGTGAATTCAGTTAATAGTTGCGAGATAGATTTCACATCACCGCAAAACTCTGAGAAGTTCACCAATCATGAAGTAATAATCTACTATATGAATGGAGGAAAAATTCTTTCGTGAATTTCATCGGTCATACGCCTGCGTTGACGCCTCCGCCTGTATAAATTGTTGACTCATGTTCACATGTGCAGTTGCTTTGCTTATACAATGAAAGTTTTATTTTTAATCTTCAAACACTTAATTTTGAAAAGTTGACTCTTTCGGGGTCCCTTTTTTGTTTCAAGTAACCACCGTAAATTGTACTTTATTTAACATTCCATTTAATTCTCACTTTATAACCACTTTGGTCGTGCTTTTGTCCGTATTTGGTCTGGAGACAAACAAAAAAAAAAAGCAGAGCTGAAAACTGTCTGCAAAAATGTTTGGATTTCCCAAGCTAGCAAAGATATTGAGGTAGTGGCTATAACCGTTAAGCCAGGCCACCGCAATTCGCGTCAAACGCCGGCCACCGGCCACCAGTCGCCACCGCCTTGATTGCCAAATGTGTAGTTGCCCCCAACTTGGTCGATTGTAGATAACGAACGAACGATTGAACGAACGACCGACCGAACGAAGAATTCCATACACACACACACACGCACGTACTTATTTCAGTTGCCTACTATTATGGGCTCTGCCGCTGAGACTGTTGTTGTTTTTACTTTTAACGCTGTTGTTGTTGCTGCTGCGTCGCTGCTCTACTCGACTCAGTCATTAGTTCTTTTTGCGTAGTATTTTTATCGATTGAGTTAAAACGTGTGTGTATCCACACCACACCACATTTATCATATTAAAAATTGCGGCAAAAAGGAATTCTTAATAAAATTAATGCCATAAGCTTCACATATTATTTTATTTACGCCAAAATTGCATACACATACGTATATATTTCCACTTTGAAGTCCACCAGTTAGAATAAAAAATCATTATGTAGGTTAAAATTTGATCTGTCGCCACTTGCAATTGCACACACATACATGCATACATACATACATACATACATACATACATACATAAATACATACACAGATACAAGCGTATATTGCACGAATTTCAATAAATTTACTAGGTTCTTATATTTATATATATATCTATAACGTTTATCACTTGCTTTTCTTTATATTTCATTTTCTCTATATATTTTTTACTTGCAATTTCATGTAGGTAAAAATTTATTTCACTTACTTTTGCTTCAATTGAAATGACGACAACGACTACAACGACGACGACGAGAACGAACGACTGAAAGCGACGACAACGGCATAGAGATCTTGGGAACCACCATGCTGTGGCCAAAATGAAAACTATTCAGCTTCTCGCGAGAGTAGAGAGTAAAGTGCGCGTGTGCCGGGCGGAAGAGACTACGTAGATATGTATGTTCATATACCTATACACAAATGTATACCAGGATTGCCAAACGTTACTAGAAAGACTTATTCCGAAGATTTAACTCCATTTGGCTCGCACCCCTTGGCCATAATAAACTTACTACTTGAAATTGGATATACAAATTCAAGCCTTGTTTAGAAATAATAAAAGAAGCAAATATTTTGCAATATTCGATTACTTTAGATTCGCCAACTTTGACAACTCTAAACTTCGATAAAACCTTCACCACTTCCCTTCTTTTAGTATTTATTTTATTATTAATTAGATCGGTTACATTAATTCTTTTACAATTTACTAGACTTTAAACCCATTTTTTCACCAAAAAAAAATAGTTTTAGCTCGTTCTTTTCTTCACATCTTACTTTTTCTTGAGATTTGTCATTAGTCGTGGTAAGGGAGAATATTGTATATATCATTATTGGGTATATCCAAAATTTATACTATCCTGATATAATATTATATGTATGTATCTATCACAAACATTTCGATTTCAAGGCTATACAAATACGAAAGTACTGAAAATTGCATAAGCCAAATTGAATATTTCATAGATCCTTAATCAGAATGTACTCTTTTGAATTGAGACATTTTTTGAGTATGCCGTTATAAGCCCATAAAATTTTAGTATAATGTACAAGTTTTAGGATTTTACGCCGAGGAAGTTACACATTTTTTTTCACAAAAAAACTGATAAACATAATCGATTTTTGTAGCGGAGAATATGTATACATATCTACTAATTGCCTCGATAAAAAAAAAGTTATATCAATGAAATAGTTTAACCACCTGAAAAGTACAAATTTATGTACATATGTATGTATGTACATACATACATACATCTGCACTTACATACATTAAATGGGTAACAAAACTAGGTACTCGAGAATTTACTAAAATCTCGGTTTAAAAAGTGTGAAATTTTGGATTATTATTTATTTAAATTTTTAAAAAATATTTTGTGATTTCTGAATCCTTGATTTTTATGGCTTTAGCCGAGTCCATAGCGGAATGACGCTGTGGTTCCAGATTCAAAGCTCAGATCCAGAATTTTCCAAAAAAATTGTAAATCAATTTTATTAGCACAAAGGTATATAATATACGTACATACATACATAGATGTACATATGAACACATACATACATGTACATACATATTCTTTTAGCAGTCACTTTTCCCAGATAGTAGCGAAATCTTACGCAATGCCAGGTTTCGTAAGGCGTAACAGCACAAAATTTGCTGACCCCTACACGCATAATTTATTATAAATGTATGTACATCTTTTGTTCGTTCAAATTTGGAATATGCCGTAATCATTTGGAGACCTTCTAATAAAACTTTGATCAATAGGATTGAACGTGTTCAAAAGGTTTTTCTGAAGATTGCACTTCGTACATTGAATTTTCCAGATCCTTTATCATCATATAGCTTACGCTTACTTTTAATAAGTCTTAAATCATTAGAAGCTAGAAGATATGTACTTAAGTAAAAGTTAATATTAATATTCCTCAACGAAATCTGCGAAATTGTTTGCCATTTTACAGGGACAGTTACAAAACTGACAACGCTAGTAACGCACCTGTTGCTCGCACTTTGAATGACCTAAATATTATTTCACACAATGTATCAATTGATTTTTCCCTATCAATAAATGATTTAAAAAATTTGTTGAATTCAATATTCTAGATGATATCTTTATATTAGCAGCTAAGTTGAACCAAGTAATTTGTCTGTAGGAAATTTGTATTTTCAATAGACTGAAATAAATAAATACTTGCACTGAGAAAAAGTTGAACTTTTTAAATTTTAAAAATGTAAGACATTACGGCACGTTATGGAACATTGTGAATACCTCAATAATGAATAATAATACCGCGATAGCCAAAAAAATTTATATTTTGCATATGTTAGTATATAAACTGATCTGTATGTACAAACGAAGGTTTGTATGTACATACACTCGGTAGAAAAAGTCTGCGTACACGCTTATGTCTTATTTCAATTCGTCCAAATATAACCTTTTTATACTAATTTTTCGAGCGAAATGCCATTCTACGCTTCATTGCTTGTCTATTACATAATCTCATAACATTTCAAACAATGAAAGTCTAGCAACGCGTTTTTATCGACTACTTTACAACAAATACTCATTTGGCAGCCCAGAAAAAGTCTGCGTACAAATAGTAAAACGGGAATTCCCCGCTTTATAAGCTAGTGTAAGTAAAAGTGTCGGAAAGTTATATTATTACTTGCATCCGTGAAAGCAACAAATTATAAAAGATTTTAATTATATTCAATCTATTTTCAAATATAAAATATACAATGCCGCCTAAAGGAAAGGAAATAAGCCCCGCTGAAAGGGAAATTATAGTTCAACTTTTTAAAGAAGGAAAACCATATCGTGAAATTGGTGGGATTGTTGGAAGAACACATTCTTCCATACAAAAAGTGGTAAAAAATTACCATGATACCGGTGTTTTTGTTTCACGGCCCCGTTCAGGACGCCCAAATATACTAACGCAACGTGAAACTCGTAACGTTTTGCAAAGTGTCCAGCAAAATCCTCGACTTTCAGCGTCCAAAATTGCTGAAAATGTAAAACTAAATTTTAAGAAAACCGTCTGCACTGACACCATTCGCAAAATTTTAAAGAAGCCCTTCATATCACAAGTTAACAGGCAAAAGCGAATTTCTTTCGCAGAGGAGCATATAAACAAGCCTCGGGAGTTTTGGGAGAAGGTTATTTTTTCCGATGAGAGCAAGTTTTGCATCTTTGGATTTAAAGGGCGTAAGATTGTATGGCGAAAAAAGGGTACGGCACTCGAAAGGATCAACTTCATGCCTACTGTGAAGCATGGTGGTGGTGGAGCAATGATATGGGGGTGCATGGCTAGTAAAGGTGTGGGCCATATGCAGTTCATTAAGTCTATTATGGACAAATACGCATACCTAAATGTCTTAAAAACCAATTTAAAGCAAAGCGCGGAGGAATTGGATCTAGGAAATGACTACTACTTTCAGCAGGATAACGACCCGAAGCATACTGCGGAAATAGTTAAGCTTTGGTTGCTCTATAACGTTCCCCATCAGCTTCGAACACCACCACAATCACCAGATTTGAATCCTATAGAGCACCTATGGGACTCACTGGAACGAAAAATGCGCCAACGCATAATTACCTCCATGGCTATGCTCAAGGACGTGCTGCGCGAGAAATGGGCCCAAATCGCTTCGGTGGAAACCTCTAAGCTTGTTTATTCCATGCCAAAACGTCTAGCGGAAGTTTTGAAACGTAGGGGCTATCCGACCTCTTATTAAATTTTACGCAAAATTAGGAATAAAAATATCTTTTTTCAACTTTTTCTAATGGACTTTCAAGTAGCATGCATGTTTTGTTTTGTTTGTAAGTTATTGTTGGAAAATTAGTTCCTTTTATTTTCATAAAACTAATAACTTACTTACTTACTTAATTGGCGCAACAACCGCCTAAGCAATTTTGGCCGAGGTCAACAAAGCACGCCAGCTGTCCCTTTCTTTTGCTAACTGGCGCCAATTGGAAATCCCAAGTATAGCCAAGTCTTTTTCCACTTGGTCTTTCCAACGCAGAGGAGGTCTTCCTTTTCCTCTGCTACCACCAGCGGGTACCGCGTCAAAAACCTTCAGGGCTGGAGCTATTTCATCCATTCGTACGACGTGGCCTAGCCAGCGGAGCCGCTGGTTCTTAATCCGCTGCACTATATCTACGTCATTGTACAGCTCGTACAGCTCATCGTTCCATCGTACACGGTATTCGCCGTCGCAAAGACGCAAAGGTCCATAAATCTTTCGAAGAATCTTTCTCTCGAACACTCCAAGAGCCCTCTCATCTGATGTTGTCATCGTCCATGCTTCTGCGCCATACAAGAGGACGGGCATGATGAGAGACTTATAGAGTATGGTTTTTGTCCGCCGAGAGAGGACTTTACTGTGCAATTGCCTACTCAGTCCGAAGTAGCACTTGTTGGCAAGAGAGATTCTGCGTTGGATTTCAAGGCTGACGCTGTTATTGGTGTTAATGCTGGTTCCTAAGTAAACGAAGTCCTCTACTTTTTCGAAGTTATAACTGTCAACAGTGATGTTTGATCCCAGTCGTGAATGTGCCGACTGTCTATTTGATGACAGGAGATACTTCGTCTTGCCCTCGTTCACCTCCAGACCCATTCGCTTCGCTTCTCTATCCAGTTTGGAGAAGGCAGAACTAACTGCGCGGTTGTTAAGACCGATGATGTCAATATCATCGGCGTACGCCAGCAATTGCACACTCTTATAAAAGATGGTGCCGGACCGATTAAGTTCTGTGGCTCGAATTATCTTCTCCAGCATCAGGTTAAAGAAATCGCACGACAAAGAGTCACCCTGTCTGAAACCTCGTTTGGTATCAAACGGCTCGGAGAGGTCCTTCCCGATTCTGACGGAGCTGGTGGTGTTGCTCAACGTCATTTTACATAGCCGTATAAGTTTTGCCGGGATACCAAATTCAGACATTGCGGCATATAGGAAACTTCTTGTCGTGCTGTCGAAGGCGGCTTTGAAGTCGACAAAAAGATGGTGTGTGTCGATTCTTCTTTCTCGGGTCTTTTCCAAGATCTGGCGTATTGTGAATATCTGGTCGGTGGTAGATTTACCAGGTCTAAAGCCGCACTGATAAGGTCCAATCAGTTCATTGACGGTGGGCTTAAGTCTTTCACACAATACACTCGACAGAACCTTATATGCGATGTTAAGAAGACTAATCCCGCGATAGTTGGCGCAAACTGCAGGATCACCCTTTTTGTGGATTGGGCAGAGCACACTTAAGTTCCAATCAGTAGGCATGCGTTCTTCCGACCATATTCTAGAGATGAGCTCGTGCATGCACTTAACCAGCTCCTCTCCGCCGTACTTAAATAACTCAGCTGGTAACCCATCGGCCCCGGGGGCTTTGTTGTTCTTCAGCCGTGCTATCGCTTTCCGAATTTCGTCACAGTCGGGTGATGGTACATCGCGTCCATCATCATTGATTGGGGATTCGGGTTCAACATCTCCAGGGTTGCAGTTGCGTCCATTAAGCAGTGTGGAGAAGTGCTCCCTCCATAATTTAAGTATGCTGTGGACATCAGTCACCAGGTCGCCGTTTTCATTCTTACAGGAACTCGCCCCGGTCTTAAAACCTTCTGTAAGCCGTCGAACTTTTTGAAAAAAATTTCGGGCGCATTTCCTGTCGGCCAGCATCTCAAGCTCTTCGCACTCACGCATTTCGGCCTCTCTCTTTTTCTCACGAAAATTGCGTCTTGCTTCCTTCTTCAGCTCACGATAACGCTCCCGCACAGCTCGCGTTGCGCCCGATCGCAGTGTGGCCCTGTAGGCAGCGTCTTTACGTTCCGTAGCGGCGCGACATTCCTCGTCATACCAGTTGTTCTTTCGGGCTCGCTGAAATCCGATGGATTCTTCAGCGGCGGTATGTAGACAGCGAGAAATATGGTTCCACTGCTCGGAAATATCGTTATGTTGATTATTGCTCTCAGAGAGCAGGAGTGCAAGTCGAGTGGCGAAGTGGGTAGCTGTCTGTTGCGATTGCAGCTTTCCGACGTCGAGCTTTCCTTGTGTCCATTTGCGCGCGCTTTTTGCTGCACAGAGGCGCGTGCGGATCTTAGCTGCCACAAGAAAATGATCCGAGTCGATGTTGGCTCCTCGGTTCGTGCGCACATTTAGGACACTGGAAGCATGCCTTCCGTCTATCACAACGTGGTCGATTTGGTTTCGTGTCTTACCATCTGGAGACAGCCACGTAGCCTGGTGAATCTTCTTATGCTGGAACCTGGTACTACAGACTACCATGTTTCGGGCCCCGGCGAAGTCGATCAGTCTCAATCCGTTATCGGACGTTTCGTCGTGGAGACTGAATTTTCCGACTGTGGAACCAAAGATGCCCTCCTTGCCCACCTTGGCATTGAAGTCGCCAAGCACGATTTTTATATCGTGGTGGGGGCACCGCTCATACATGGGGCCAAGGAGATCGTAGAAGCGATCTTTAGTCCCATCGTCCTTCTCTTCCGTCGGGGCGTGGGCGCAAATTAGGGAGATGTTGAAGAATCTCGCCTTGATGCGGATTGTGGCGAGACGCTCGTCCACCGGAGTGAACGACAGTACTTTACGGCGCAGTCTCTCTCCCACCACAAATCCGACACCAAATTTGCGCTCCTTTACATGGCAGCTGTAGTAGATGTCGCAAGGGCCTATCACTTGTTTCCCTTGCCCCGTCCATCGCATCTCTTGGATGGCGGTGATGTCAGCCTTTGCTCTGCTGAGGACATCAACCAGCCGGGCAGAGGCACCTTCCCAATTAAGGGTTCGGACATTCCAGGTGCATGCCCTCAAATCATTGTCCTTTAAACGTTTGCTGTGGTCGTCATCAAAAAAGGGGGGTCTCAACCGAGGCTTTGTTTTCTTTTTCATTGGATGTTGGTTTTTACGTGGCGGGTTCCAAGCCCTGCGCACAACCCATTGCTGGGGGTTGAAATTTTATATTCGTTTATATAGCGAGCCGCTTGCTCCAAGACAGACGCCCGCTTGCAGCCGCACCTCCTGGTGGACAGACGCTGCGGACTTTAGTGGACCCTTAAACCGAATATGTCGGAGTGGCTCCGCTAAAGCTCCCTCTCTTTTAGCCGTAACCCATGGCTCCACACGGGTTGGTTACCGTATCTCGCACATGGGTTGCTCACGTTGCCCAGGGTGCACGAACGTGGACGTTAGAGTAGGGATTGAGTACAGCCGTGCAACTGTAACCGCATACCCAGAAGCACCACTGCACCCCATTACACCCCCTGCACCCCATTACACCCCTAACTAATAACTACATATCATTAAATGAATTTAAAATAAATTGGGTGTTATAAAAATAAAAAAAAGCTTTTTTTTTTCAAGGATTTATTTTTATTGGCACCTTGTACGCAGACTTTTCTGCCGAGTGTACATATGTCTAAATTAATTATCGAAAATTAGTAATTTGAACAAACAAAGCTTTGGCATCTCTACATATCGATAAATAGTGCGCTACCCAATATATTTCCGCGTTTTACTCTTTTTAGTACGAGTAATTATGGAAAAATGTGGCAAATATACATATGTACATAGATATGGGCATTTCCACAAAAAGGTCCACCACGAGTGCAAAATTCAAACTGTTCCTGAAAACTTTTTGTTGATGAATAATAAATCTCAAATGTGTTTATTTTATAAATATAAAGGAATTTTTATTTTATTTTAATTTTGAGTCGAAATATACAACGAATATACACAATTTACAAAAATCTCACTCTTTGACCAAATATACCAACTTTTTTCCTTGTTATATTCCCTTATTCAAAGTAATACTATGATGTTTTTATAATTTAAAAATCTTCTGCTGATAGTAACATAATGTTCAACAAGCAGACAGACTGAGTGGAGATCGAATAACGGTAGTTTTTCTTGTTTGCTTCTGCTTATATTCGTATGTCGCGTCCGTTACCGAAAAACAGCATTTATTGTTCTCATTAGTGCACAAAGTGTTGAAGTATAAATTGTTTTCAAACTATAAGCAGATAAATCGTTTCACTTAAGAAAAGTAATAATTGCCTCTCGGCAAAAACTATTAATAAAATTTATTGGTGTTTGAATTTCGTCGCGTCCGTTACCGTAAACCTTAAATATTAAATAAAGTCGTAGAAATTGCACAAAATTAAAATATAAATAGATGGCAAAAACGGCAAAAGAAACAAGAAAAGCAATAACAATGAAGTATAAAGAGAAAATAAAAGAAAACGTCGAGAAATGGCAGGAATACAAGAAGAAAGAAGCTAAACGAAAGCAAGAGTACCGAAAAAGATTATCGCAAAAAATGAAAAGTGATGGCAATTTATTAGAAAAGCATAAAGAAAAGAACCGTGTTAGGCAGCAAGTTTTGCGTAAAAAAAAAACATAAATAGTAATGATAATTTGAATTGCGAAATTTACAGATGTAAGCAAACGATGGGAAAAGCAATGAAAAAAGTTGAGGCTGCGCTACCCAAAAACCTGAATAGAAAAATAGCTATCCACAAATCTTTATGCAATAAATATCTTAAACCAATAGAAACGATAGATGAAAATACTACAAAGTCATCAAAAAGCCAGATGCGTGAAAAATTAACTGAAAAGTCTTTTGCAAGATGGAATCAGCTTTCAAGCTCCTGGGAGAAAGGATACAATGCTAATCAACGGAAAAGTAGTCTCAAAACGTTTTATGCTTACGACCTTAACAGAAGCATATCAGGAAAAAGTCTGCAAAACTATTTTTATTCATTCTAAGCCAACTTACATTCAGTTAATCAATAATTTACGACACAATATGTGTGTCTGTATATACCATGCAAATTTTATTTTTTTACTAGAAGGCTATGCAAAGATTATACCGCAGATTCCTGCCAAAGCTGATTTATTTCTTACATCAGTTTGCTGCGACGTTATGAATGAAAATTGCATGGCTAATAATAAAGACGGTATAGTTCCAATACAGTTTATTAATAAATTTAATACGCAAATCAAATGGAGACAGTGGAGAAAAGTAGACGATCGCATAACTTTAAACTACACTATTGGTCCATTACTCGACTTAATTCATGATATATGTAGATATTCAGCTACCAGCTTTTAAAATGCATTGTTTTGTTAAACAAAGCTAATAAAATTGTTATGAAAGTTGATTTTGCTGAAAATTATCGCTTGACATACCAAAACGAAATTCAAGATGCCCACTTTAGTTATAGCCAAGTAACAGTGTTTACGTGCGTAGCTTGGGTTCTTGGTGAAACCAAGTCCTTTGGTGTTATCAGTGATAGATTGACCCACAGTAAATTCGACGTACGTTTATTGCTTTATTTAAAAAATTGTCAATATCTTACAAAACCAGTATAAAGGAGTTACCAGCATTTATATTTTCTCTGATAGAAGCACTTCCCAATTCAAAAATAAATTTATTCTTTCTAGTATTCCAAGACTTGCAGCTGAATTTCATTGCGAAATCTTAGAGTGGAATTTTTTCGCCACTTCACATGGCAAAGGTGCTGTAGACGGAATAGGTGCCGTAGTTAAACGAAAAGTCTGGCAAATCGTTAAAGCAAGAAATATTGTTCTCTGTGATACTTCATGCTTCTATGGCTGTGCTAAAAACAACATTGATGAAGTTAACATTTTGTATATCTCTGGAACACAAATTGATAGTTCTTCTAATTAACTGTCAGAGTTATGGCAAAATGTTCCAAAGGAGTTAAAAGTATGTATTGGTTTTCATATTACGACAGTAAATTTATTGAAGTTGCACGGACCGCCTATTCATTTAAGAAAATAATTAAAATAGACCATACTAAAATCTAATAACTTTCTTCTTAATTTTTTAAGTCATTTTTACTATAATGTTACTTGCATTTTTAATGTACGTTATTGTTTTGCTTTATTTTCAATAAAATTGAAGTGTTATAATGAAAAAAATTGTATTTCTTGGCTCATGGAAAGTTTTGTCTCGTCCGTATTTCTTCTATACTCAATTTAAAAAAAATAAGAGAAAATTATCATATTTCATAAACCTACGACTAACAGTCATCTGTTCGCATTTATTAACATATATATATATATATTTTATATATATAAATCCTTAATTTGCTAAATTTTGTATATTTCTGAATGCGCCTCAAAAAACTTACTTACTTTTACTTTGTCTTCTTTGTTTTGGACGCACTTAAAAGCGTACGAATGTTGCGTCCGTTACCGTGGAAATACCCATATGTATGCAACGTACGAACGATAAAAAAAATTGGTATGAAAAAAATAGCAAATAAAACTGCAATAAAATTACGAATACTAATTGAAAGATACATAACGCAAGTGACAGTATAACACAGTAACTGAACCCAACCAATAACCCAAATAGGCGACTGGATGAATTACATATAAATTTTACTAGATTAAAGAAACCGAGTATAGCTGTGTTTGTACAGACATATATTCGTTTAGGTATGTTCTTTAATCAAGCCACTTGCACAGAAGAGGATCGCTTTGTTACAAAAGTGGCAACAATGAAGGACATTTTTTTTCATATAGGAAAATTCGTTATAATGCCCGAATTTAGTAAGCTGTCTCAGTCTTTAATAGAGACAAAAGTCACGAATTTAGACCAGTTGGCATTCATAAGTTTTAAAATAAAGCCTGCAGTCTTTAAAATAAAGTTTTTATATAGTGACCTGGTGATGAGCAGGTCATGGCAGACCTTCGTAGGTATTTTTGCCATGAAACGCTTCTTATAAAATACATCCTCAATACATTTCAAGTAGCTAGGTGTTACCGTTGATTTATTAGAACTTTTTTTCGCAACAAATAAGCAACATTTGTTTTTATATGGAAGAAAGTGGCAACATTTTTGACAAAAAAAAATTACCAAATATCAACGGTAGTTGCTAGCCACTTGAATCTTTCTTATTGTTGTACTAAAATTTAATGGGCTATAAAACTGCATACTCTAACACTTTTGAGATGTTAGATTTTCTTCAGTTTTATACAAAGTTTAAAACTTTGATTTTTGTGGTTGACATTAAAGAATGGACTGTTTGCTTTTGATATGCATGAAATTGTACTTATGTATGTACATATGTATATAGTGTATGCACCAAATTATTATTAATATCAAATATAAATAAGATAAATGTATCGAAGATTGTCATACAGATAGTTTGGAAGCCTACCCTTTTTTATATTGAACACGAATTTTATAGCATGATAAAAAAAAATGTTGTTTCAAACTTAGTCTATTCATATCTGCGATCAACAACACCCTTGTGGGTGTATCGCAATGATTATGTGTAATAAAGCACACAGCTTTGTTTTGAAATTTATCGATACATACATATGTATGTATGCATGTACATATGTATGTGTGTGTGTCAAGTATGACTGAAGCCTAGACATGACCGGAGACAGCGCTGTTGATTTTTATTTTTTTTTTGGTGACG
The DNA here is from genome assembly GCA_963971545.1 of Philophylla caesio. NCBI lineage: Eukaryota > Metazoa > Arthropoda > Insecta > Diptera > Tephritidae > Philophylla > Philophylla caesio. Next base: position 91,429,235 of record OZ020606.1, on the reverse strand, counting down.
TTTTTGCCTTTATCTTCCTTATACCGAATGCACGAATTTCTTTGCTAAATATTTCAAATGAAAATGAAGACGAAAATTATATGTATAAAAATTTTAAGGACCGGCTTCTCAGCATCTGATAAAAATTATCGGCAGTTAGCTACAATTCAGCGATTTCTTATCGGGCGGACCGATTTAACCGGCGTTTTTAGTTATAATTAGCGTTTAACCGAAGATGGAGCAAACGGCCCTAAATTTTATAATTAAAAATGTTTAAATTTTGACACAAATTAAATATTTATTTTATGTGCATACATACAGACATATGCATGCATTCAAGTATTATTTTTTATACATGTTTTCTTATTGCAGCCCAATAAGTTAAAATTTGTGTTTCAATTCCATGAGGTTTTGTCGACCACCAGTGTATTTGATTGTTTTATATGTATGTATATATGTACATATGTACATGCATATGTTCATACAGTGCACTCGCGAAAACTCGAACACGCGATAACTCGAACGTTCGGAAACTTGAACATTTTTTATTCTCCATTGACTACTTTAAAACTCAAACAAAAAATGTGAGGGCTCTAAAACTCGAAAACAATTTTTATGATATTTTCTCTGCGAAAACATTATAAGCTACACTCTGTTCACAAATTATAGCACAAACACATATTGGCAGATTTGGGCACTCTATTTTTCTTCTAATTACTTAAAATTATTTTTCAGGTAAAATATGGTTCATTCTCTAAGAAACCCCCAAAATATAATTTTTTTTATTTATTTACAAAGTGTACAATGATTTAACAAAGTTTTATTAAAATTTCGAACTTTTTAAAAAAAGTGTTTAGAATTTTTTTGAGTATGCAGTTGCTTGGCTCATTTAATTTTAGTCTAAGAAAGTGTAAGTTTCAAGTGTCTACAAGTTATCACTGATTTTTGACAATTTTTATACTGACGCTACTTCGCATTTTCTTCCATATAAACATTAATCGCCGATTTGCTTTGTATGGAGGAAATTGCCAGTAAAAAAATTGTCAAAAATCAGTGATAACTTGTAGACACTTGAAACTTACACTTTCTTAGACTAAAATTAAATGAGCCAAGCAACTGCATACTCAAAAAAATTCTAAACACTTTTTTTAAAAAGTTCGAAATTTTAATAAAACTTTGTTAAATCATTGTACACTTTGTAAATAAATAAAAAAAATTATATTTTGGGGGTTTCTTAGAGAATGAACCATATTTTACCTGAAAAATAATTTTAAGTAATTAGAAGAAAAATAGAGTGCCCAAATCTGCCAATATGTGTTTGTGCTATAATTTGTGAACAGAGTATATTACTGGAGATTTTTTTAAATTGACGTTCTTCTTTAGCAAAAATAGGTTTTGCGCGGTTAAGATAAAAAGTATTTTTTTATAATAGGACGAATGTTAAATTTTGAGTTCAGCAAATAAGGCTAAAATAATTAACGCAGTCAAAAATGTTCAAAGTGGCTCTCTCCAAAAAATTCAATATTGCTTAAAATTAAAAACAAATTTTAGAATGCATTAATTACAGTTTGAACGCTACGTGCTTCAGAACTTTGAAAACCATAGAAATTCAAAGTTGTATGTATATTTTGAAAAAAAAATTAAATAATTGTATGTATGTATAAAAGCTGATAAAACGAAGTACATACTCGTACATGACATTCGAAAACTAGAACAATTCGTAATTTCGAACAAGTCTTGTTTTCATTAGTTCGAGTTTTCGCGATAGATAGTTTTCGCATGAAATAAGAAACTACTCGTAAGCTTTTTGAACTCGCATTGAATATCCACGTATGTATGTACATTAGGGTGACAATTAAATGTATGGAGTATTTTTTTTTCTCTATTGTTTTGGTCTCAGTGTTTTTTTGTGTGTAGTTTTATTTAAAAAAAATTCTAGTAAAATTTCAAGGTCGTAGGAAGAGGATTAGGGGGCGCGTCGGCCCCCCAAAGTTACACAAAATACGTTTTTTCACGCAAATTCTTACTTTGACTGCTTGTAACTTTCTCTGTGTTTTTTTTTTTTTAACATTACTGGCGAAAGATGTTCATTAATATGTCTACAATAACATCTGTCAATAACATTTTTGTCTAATGTTAATATTTAATGAAAAAAACTTAAATATAGGAGAAAAAGTACGCCTCAATGTCGATTTATTATACTTAAATAAAACTACTTATGTATATGATTTCTCTTTTTATTAATATTGTTTAAAGCACTTGAGACAATGTCTTTTTATTACAGTCCGGAAACCGATGGCGGTAATCGCTAACAATTTTTAAAACAAATTGTTTTTGGCGTTCATTTTTAACCCCCTTTCGGCAGTGTCATTTGTAACATTTAATTTTTTCATCAGTTCAGCCGCTTTTATTATTATATTATAACCCAACGGAAACCCACTTTCCCGCCCAACCGGCACGAGGGGCTCAATCCGCATATCGTACGGATGTTTTTTAAATATACAAATATTAGGTGCCGAGTCGTGACAGAAGAAAGTTTGTTAAGCGTCGAGATCCCAAGCTGCTCAGCTACAGAATAAGAATTCATCAGCCGAATACAAAGTTAGAGAAATGCAAAGTAAGAAAATTGGATCGTTAGCTGTTATTAAGAGAGGATAGAATAGTTCTTTTAATTATAAAAAGTGAGTCCGATACATCAAAGGTGCTGGAATGATTGTTAAAGTCTTGGCATAAACCCCGAAACGGTACATTCAACTCAAAGTTAGTTCTGCATAGTTTCAAGAAAAGTGGTTTGAAGTTTCTCGTTGCACGGGAGGGTACATTAAAATTAATTTGCTCTAGAAGAAATGGACTTGAGATCCATCCATTGACTAATTTTACCAGAAATATTATACCTAACATTTCTCTGCGACTCGAAAGAGTAGGAAGATTAATAAGTTTTAAACGACTAGTGTAAGGGGGAAGATTGTATGGCGAATCCCATCGAAGATTTCTCAAAGCAAAAAGTAAGAATTGTTTTTGTATTGACTCTAGTTGGTCTGAGTGGACCTGATAACGAGGATTCCAAACTATGGAACCATACTCCAGTATTGGTCTTACTAATGAAGTAAAAAGTGTTTTAGTTATATACGGGTCGCGGAATTCCTTTGACCAACGCTTTACAAAAGCCAGTACACCCCTTGCTTTATTAACTGTGGAACTAATATGAAAATTTAAATTGAGTTTACAATCCATACCAACACCCAGGTCAACAAAACTGTTTACATGTTCTAGGACGTAGTTATTTATTTTGTAGGAGGCCGGCTGAATGATTCGTCGAGAAAAGCACATGAATTTACATTTGTTAAGGTTAAGCGGCATATAATTAATGCTGCACCAATTGACTATGCTGTCCAAATCTTGCTGTAGCAAGGATCTTTCTTCAGCCGAGGCATAAGTCTTAAAAAGTTTAACATCATCCGCGTACATCAATATTTTAGAATACTTTACTACTGTAGAAATGTCGTTTATGAATAGCAGGAACAGAATCGGTCCGAGGTGGCTGCCCTGAGGAACTCCCGAGGAAACATCGATGATCCCAGAATGAAAATTTTTAAAAACTACCTTTTGCGTCCTACCGGAGAGATAAGAAGACATCCAACAGAGGATACCAGGTTGAAAACCAAGCAGATCTAGTTTACGGATGAGTAAAGAGTGACATACTTTGTCAAATGCTTTACTAAAATCGGTATATATAACATCAGTATCAATGCATTCCCTAAACCCATTTGAAACATGGGTGGTAAATTCAAGTAAATTTGTAATGGTCGATTTGCCCTTACAGAAGCCATGTTGGCAATTTGCTATTATTGAGGAAATCGGATAAGTCATTTGATTGGTAACAATAGCTTCAAACAACTTCGGGATAGAAGAGAGTTTAGCTATACCACGATAGTTTTCAATAGAAGACCTGCTTCCAGATTTATGAAGGGGGATTATGTAAGACTGTTTCCATATTGACGGAAAAACTCCTTGCTGGAGTGACAAATTAAACAAGTTCGATAATGGCAGGTACAGGTGCTTTGCACATTTTTTTAGGAAACATGTCGGGATCATATCAGGGCCGTACTTGAATGATTCTTTTAAAGATATTAAATAATGAAAAACATCATCTGATGATATGACTGGAATATTAATAGAGTTATTGGGGCTCAGCTTGTATGGATAGGAAATACAGTTATATTTAAATTGAGTGGTGTAGTTAGATTTAAAGAACTGGGCAAATAGATTGGCAATAATCTCGTTATCACATGACACAGTACTTTGATATTTCATTGCGGAAGGGAATGCATTTACTCTGCGCTTAGAATTAACGAAACCATAGAAAGCTTTCGGGTCGTGGATAATGTTCATTTTAATTTTATTCAAGTATTTTTCATAAGATTGGTCCTGCTCCCATTTGTCTGGGTTTAATTAAAAAAAATCAGTATTTATTTGAAATCTTTCAAATAATGCTTTTGTTTCGGCAGAGACGAACTGTTCAATTCCGTCATGAAATATTTCAACGATTTCTCTATCATTTAGTGTAGCTCGCTTTGTGTTTTGCTCTTGTTCAAAATCATTTTCCAAGGCCGCCACCATTTTTTGTTTTGAAAAAAGGGATACGTTGCTGTCAAAAAATGCAAGACCAACCGCCTCAGGGCTTAAATACCACAAGTGGTTCCTGAACTTTTTAAGAGCAACATAAGATATAGCAGCATCAATTTTTTTGAAGTTTTCAAGTTTTTGTAAAAATAAAAAATCTTGATATGGCGCTTTAATGGCCAAAGGAGCAGAAAACCACGCTTCGACATAGACTTCAGCAATAAAAACACAAATTTGACGAAGCCCATTTAATTCAGTTGCTGAAAGCTGGAACTCGTTACGGAATAAAAATATTTTTAGACAGTAAATCGCTTTTGCCATCCACCTTGCATGGTGAACAGCTCCTGGCGATCGAAACATTAGGCTGTTTGGATGTGTCTTTTCTGGTTTTTGACCCAGGAAGAGCAAAGTGAGTTCCAAGAATTCTTTATAGTCTTCCCTGGGTTGTTTTTCTTCCAAGATATTATTTACTGCACCGATAATGCGAACAGCAGACTCTTTCATGTACGTCTTGACAGTTGGATCGTTGATGCCATACTCATAGTTTTTAGCATCAATCTTAGCCCAAGCATTTTTAAATTTCTCAAACATTTTAACGTTTGGACTTCCATAACAGCTTATTTTTTCTTCGAAAACGCATCTTAAAACAATCTCGTATATATGATGACGGCATGGTAACCATAAAAGTTGTCTTTGTAAATTATTTTCAATTAACGTACAGGTACCATTGAAACGCCCAGTATTGACCGCTGTTGTATCAAACACTAAAGCTTTGATGTGATTTTGCAGACCATATTCATAAATAGCATCGCATACAGCGGATGCCTGTTCTTTTCCAGTACCGGAATCAAGTGCAGGTATTTCAAGAAGCTGTTCAACTTTACCGCTCGATATTATTATAGGCAACCTATCCACTTTATCATTTCCCGTCAGCGCCGGCAAAAGTTTACCATCCCAATGAAGGCAGATAGCGTCGAGCTCATTTAATTTTAATTTATTTTTTAATGCTGAAATTCTTTCTTCACGGATTTGTTCCCTTTCCTCTTGTACAGACGTTCAGTTTAAAATATAATCTTCAACATTATTACCCAGAGCTTCAACGACTGCGCTTATTAGATGAACCGCATGTCTGTCACTGATTTTACAGACATCGAGTGCGGCCGCCAGTTTTGGTGTTAGTATTTTATTTGTTCCCCTACATTTTTTGGCTGGAGGTTGACTACAACGTGGGTCACATTCCATATCTGGAAAACTGTTATCATTCTCTGAAGATTCAGATGACAGCAACTCTGCAGTTTCACTAATAAAAACGACTTAATTTAAAGAAAATAAAAAATAAACAATAACATACAACGAACCAATTAATGCAATTTCACGATTATTCCGCTCCACTTATTGTAATAAATTGTTGTTGCGTTCTTCAAGTCGGCACTCTCGGCGTACTTCTTCGTAATCGATACCATACATAAAGCCTGGGCGCCCCGTTTTTCGTTGACTTATCAAGAAATCAATATCTTCTTGATTCGACATTATTTTTAATGCACTTGCATGCGCCACGTCAAAAAGCATATCCAATTTTTCTTTCCACGTGTTTACTTTGCTCTTATGGAAATTAGAAGTCTTCTTTGAATCTTTTTGAAAGCTTTGCCATTCTTTATACAATTTCTCTACATTTGTAATGCAGTGATGTTTATCCTTGACCGGAATGCGGGCTTTTTCCCAGAACACGAATAGTTCTTTTACAACTAAATCTGAACTTTCCCGTAAATTTTTTTTTACTACACGTAAATTGAAAAACAAAACTTTCAACACTTCTATATTGGAGGGTAGTTTACTTCCCGTTAATGAGTTGGTACAATAACCAATTAAATATATGCGTTCACGTAAATTTCTAGCAGACATTTTCGACTTTTCACATTCAAATATTCACTTCGAATGATTTTTTTGCAAATTTAATGCTATTAAAAAATGTTTGCGGCTGCTGCATATAACTGTAAAATAAGAATCTATTTTCCGAGAAACATTGGTGCTGATTTTTTGTCGGTAGCTTACGCAAGCATTGAGAATAATATTGTTGAGGTTGTAACGGGAATATTCTCGGTCACAATTGTCAATATTATAGATCGCTTCAGCATACAGGCAAAAAAAATTTGAAGCAAACTTTTAAAGACAATTCTTCCACTTGAAAACAAAAGTAAACAAAAAAAGTCTGAAGTTCGGACTAGCGAGGTCTTACTGTATATAATTGTTGAAGCTACTCTTACGTAAATCATAAGGAATTTTCTATATGAATCTTTAATTAAATAAATCTGGACAAAATCCAAAATTTGAATCATATAAGTAATTTTATTTAAGTATAATAAATCGACATTGAGGCGTACTTTTTCTCCTATATTTAAGTTTTTTTCATTAAATATTAACATTAGACAAAAATGTTATTGACAGATGTTATTGTAGACATATTAATGAACATCTTTCGCCAGTAATGTTTAAAAAAAAAAAACACAGAGAAAGTTACAAGCAGTCAAAGTAAGAATTTGCGTGAAAAAACGTATTTTGTGTAATTTTGGGGGGCCGACGCGCCCCCTAATCCTCTTCCTACGACCTTGAAATTTTACTAGAATTTTTTTTAAATAAAACTACACACAAAAAAATACTGAGACCAAAGAAAATATCACTTTCGAAATTAACTGTCACCCTAATGTACATACATATGTTCATACATACATATGTATATAGCATAATGTGACAAAATTATGCCGGCCTTTGTCAGCCGGTTTTAAAGATCAAATTATACTTTTAGGCACTTGAAAATTATAAAAAAAAATTTTTTTTTAAGTTTTATAAAATGATTTAAATTTGGTTTATATGCTTATTGTTAAGAGACTTAGCTCCAAACTAACGAATCGAAATGAATTTCTATTCGAAACTCCATGTTTTCATTGTCAAAGTAACCCTGCTGAAAAATGCGTTAAGCTTCACCCAAACAGTCGCAGTAGATAGTTGATCAGCTAATACATAAGATAAACACAGTTTAACCTTAACAGAATGGTCGGTTAATAATTCACTCTCAAACTTTCAAGTTTTACGAACAGAAGATTAAATTTGTTCGAATCCAAAGGTTTACAATGGAAAACATTGGCTTTGTTTTCGTAAAACATTATAATTAGGAAACTTAACCAAATGAGCAATTACTTGCTTCTTTCACGATTAATAGCTCATATATTATAATTTTCGTCTTTAAAATTCTCAAAACAAATATATCTTTTCTGCCTACTAAATTATAATTAGCTATTTTCTCGCTATCAGTAGTTCTCGAACAAACCAACTATCACCTTATTATTAAAAAAAAGGCTCACAGCTGAGGTCACCTGATTGTTAAAGTTGAATTTAAGTGCATGTTTTTGCAGTGTCTGATAAAAATATTTTCGAAATAGATTAAACAGAAATACCAAAGTCAAGCACATAACAAGGCACATCAAACAGATAGAAACAAAAGAGCAGCGGCATCGATTTTTGTATCTGACCCCTGAACTTTGTCAAAAAAACATTCAAGCTAGCATTGCTGCAAGCTAGAAAATTCCAAATTTTCAGTTTTTTGCTTTTTAAAAAAAGAGAAATAGTTTGCAAGAAACCACAAATTATTACTCTATTGCTGTTGCCTATATAGAGATTTTCTTGATGCATATTTAATGTTAAAAGTAATAGAAATAAAAAATATATGGGAAAATAATATACTCATTATGGCTTCTTCTTTTACGTTTGTAGTCTGGTAATCGTGACATCATTTAATATTTTAGAGGGAAATTAAGTGCAATCATCCCGTTTTCGTGTCTGCATTCGTTCGTGAAATCATAGCTAGCCAAACATTGTTTTTACGGACACATACATACATACATATGTCTATCTACCAGCAGAAAGATAAGCAATAGAAAGATGTGTAAAGTTCAACATCAGTCGTTACGACAGCCAGCGGCTATCAAGGTCTTCAAATCTCACCAGGTAATCTCAAAACTGGTGATGGAGTGTCTTGATAGGCGCCATACTCCTGGTCTGACGAACCGGGTCTGGGTTCTCTCGGTGCAAGATCTCGCTGGAATCATTGGAAAGTAAATTTCGGACATGCTCGCAGAAAAAAAGGGCATCAACTCCGTTTATAGGCCCAGAACTTTCGTTAGGGTTTGGAAAAAGGTCTGCCTCTACTAGAAAAGAGAAGGAAGCCCTTAGGAAATTATACTGGTACAAACTACCAGTCCTGGAGAATTTTAAATCACTTTTTGGTAAACACAACAAAACAAGATTCAGAGAATGATTGGGCCTATCAAAGAAAAACTTGAGAATGATCACAGCAATTCTTACAGGACACTGAATTACAGGACATTGTTTTGAAATTTTTGAAAAGAAAAATAAATAGTTAATATATGTATACAATACTCGCAACATCTGTACTAACCAAACAGAGGTTGCGGCCACGATGCTGCAAGCAAAGATGACGCCTTCTGGGGTACCATTGCTTACGTCACATATTTGGGAAGGCACAATCTGTATATGTACCTATCATTCTTTCGTTTTTTGTCGATTTGACAGCATCTACCCCTTCGATATCGTATTAGGAGTATTTTCTTGCCAACTTGTGTAACTATACGAAAAGTATGAGCGTATGATGGACAAAAAATCATGTTAACTATTTATAATCGACGGTATTTGAAAAACGTTTGTTTTCCTGCTAGCGGGACATTTTCGTAGATATTTCACTCTGCGAACAAAAAAAGTTGCATACCACATAGTCGTACCATGTTTGCATAGAAGTATTGTCGTGTAAAGGCCGCTAATCAGTCGTTCGCTTCCACACAAGGCAAATTCATAAAGGTGGCAGCCAGTGTTGCAACTTGAAAAAAAAAATTTCCGACCAAATTTGATCACAACAGACCAAATGAAAAAATGGCTTTATCTTTAAATTCATTTTTAAATTATTAACTTATTTTCAAACTTAAAATTTCTTAAATAATCACAGCTTTATGTTTCATAAAAAATAATGCACTTAAATGTAATATTTATAGTATACATATCGACATATTTATGTCAAGTCTTTAGTGTATTAGTTCACATTAAAAAAAAAAGTTTAATTTAATTCAAAAACAATAACACTTAAATGTATGTATGTACATACATATATAAGACGTACTACGCATTTAACAAAAGAACTGAATAACAGTTATATACAACAAAAAAAATGACTTAAAATCTTTACAAATCTTTTTTGGCCGACCATACGTAGTGCGGAATGTTTAAATTGATAAGTTCTTTACATAGCATAATGGTGTTCAACTGAAGCCTATTACGCAACTTGGTTTTAATCAAAGCCAACGAAGAAGTGATGCGTAAAGGGCCGTACACATAAGACTTTCGCTTTGTTTTGCTTTAGAGTTTCGCTTTGACAGATATGTTAAAGTACTGATGTTAAATATATGAGTGCTGCTAAATACAAGGAGAGAAAAGTAAAACTCATTTCTTAATATTTTAATAAACAAAATATTTGAAATAAACACAAATAACAATTGAAAACAAACCACTAACGTAGAAACTGTCAAAGCGTTCTGTGTAGCAAACCTTCTACACCTCATGCTTTGTTGTTAAATTTCGAATTGTCAAGTAAAGCGAGGAAAGTTGTATGTGTACGGCCCTTAAACGTTTTATCTAGTGATCTGTAAATTTCGACTTTTATATAGTTTGTATCGTGACACATGAATCACTATAAGCTATGTTTAGTAAGTTCTAAACATTATATTGTATTTACGCAAGTAATCGCAAGCAAATATGTACATATGTACATACATATGTGTAGGTAATATACATAATTTTATTTTATTTCTTCATTATTAATTTTTCATACTGATGAAAAGATACTCATATCGCAAAACAGGCCAAAATTCTTTTAAGCGGACCCGCGGACCAAAGTAAAAAAATCAGACCAATTTTTTCCGAAAAGACCAAAAGTGGCAACGCTGGTGGCAGCAAATGTTTAAGAAAAAAGGTACATGTATTTTGTTGTTGCTTCCGGTACAGCGAATGTCAAAACTAACCAACAAACAATGATTTTGACATTTGACACGGCGATATAAAAAACAAATCAATCAGCTGCTTACTAAGGGCCCTTACTTGATTCGCCTTGCTTCTACCTATTATATTTTACAAACATTTTAACATCAATTATTATTTAATTGCACCATTTGCATTGGATAGAAAACAGTATGCTTCCCTTAAGAAAATCATTTTTTAACATACAATCCGTACACAGTGCAAGGCTCATGGCCGAATTAAGTAAGCAGTCTCAATCTCACTAGCCTTAAAATAAAGCCTCTAGTCTCAAAATAAGTATGTATCTAAATTGTGAACTGATAATGAGGTCGCAAGAAATTAAAAGAAAAACAAGAGGAAAACGTGAAAGCGACGAAAGGCAATAATCTCCAGCTCAGGGATCTTAGATTATAGCAAATTATTGAATTTCAGCATGAGAGAATCTCCAAATTGCTTTATTTTAAACGTTTTAGTATTTGCTTGATGTCATACTGAAAATAATGATCACACATGATAAAACGGTTAAAAATTACGAGTACAGATGTTAAGGCACATATGTATGTATTATGACGGATTAGATGTGGTGTTAAGATTTGAGTGATTGCCTGTGGATACACTGGATTCATTATCATTGCCTTGATGTTGCCGAGTGAAAACTCTGCGTCGAGCTGTTTAGCGCATTACGTCATCAAGACATCACGGTTAGCTACGCCGTAACTGAGAACTCGTAGCGGCGCCAATTTCCGAGCACGCAGTTAAAAAAGAGAAAAAAATCGGCATGCAATTTTTCACTGCAATTACACATACATAACTATACATGCAATTTATGCTATGAGAAAAATGCTATTTGCCATTTCTAAGACAGTTTATAAAAATCATAGCTTCCGCAAGGGCTTATTTAATTAATTAGCTAGCACTTGAATAATTCATTAAACTATTACATTTATGTGTATTCTTAACGGCATACTACCTGCTGTCTACTTCACCTGCACACTTTTCTTAACCACTCACAATCGCACTTTTTCACTTTCTATGAAATTGAAAATTTTGCTCTTCAGTGTTGAATATAATTTCTTTTCATATTTCCTCAATTTCAATAATATGGGTACTTACCACTTAAATTGCAAATTCACCAACAATTTAATTCACAACTTATTTCAATTTTATAATTGCGACAGACAAACCGATTTCTTTTCCCACGCGTTGACGAATCGATGACAAATCTAAAGCAGGGATGGGACAACGGGGTTGCAAACTTCAATGAAGACAGCAAAATCGAATTAGTACTAACAGGCGGTATTGATTTCATAAATCTATGAAAATTACCATTTACATTTGCAATAAAATATACTTATAGAAATATAGTTAGATGGACAAAAAAATCTTTAGAAAAGCCAGTTTAATACTCGTATGTTAAGACAATGTCTACTACTTTTTCAAACGTCTCTAAATGATTGATCTATTACAGCTCTTAGGTCAAAAACATACGATACCTGCGAAAAAAGCGGCGACGAAAGAAAAGTAAACTTTTTTAAAATAGTGTATAAGGAAAGTGGATTTTAATGTTACTTCGGCTTCCGAAAAAAACTTTGCATGTACATATTTTTTCGGTATATTTATGTGCATAATTTCTGTTTTACGCTTTGCTAAAGCGAAAATATAATTTAAAAAAATTTACCAAAAATGTTTTATTTCATTTCCAAATACATAAACTTTAATAATGCAATAAAAGAAAATTTAGTTTTTGCTTCTGAATGAAAATGCTTATGATGTTGCCGCCACAAAGTTTACGGCGAATGAAAAATGTGCTGTCATAATAATTAGTTTTTGAAATTAATATTACAGACTCAATAAGAAGGCATTCAAATACTCCTGCAACAGAAGAATGCTTAGAAATCAGAAAATGTCACGTACACGTTGCCGGTATGCCTGTAGCTATCATTGTGGTAGCTCTGACTAGCTCAGCAATGCCTTTAAGGCCGTGGTTCTCAACCCTTGCCACAATGAAGCCGACTGGACGTTACGAATCGTTCATATTTTTCCCGCCAACAGGAAGCCCACCCATCCATGGACCGCTTATTTCACTGCTGGCTTTTTACTTGGCTCCAATCACCCGTCCAAACTTAACCCTTTGTCATCCTCCCCTCCTTTTTTTACTCAATTAGCCCTTCATATTCTTGTTTATATAAAAATTTTAAGTACACATTTATTTGACATTAAGATATTAAATTTACATCCAATTACAAAAAACAAAGTTTACTTATACCAGAGAACGTATAATAATGAGAAGGTGCATTTCGTATACGATACAAATAAATTTGTGAAATGCGCGCGATAGGGAATCCAGAATGTTATTGCACAGAGATTTAGCAGAAGAATTTCATTAAATTTCTGTAAACTTGCATTTATCTGCTCAAATTTACATATAGATTTTTAAGAGTTATGAACCTCATTGGTACTTTTAAGGTACTGAAAAAAAAATTACCAAGAGATTGAATTAACTAAATTTGTATTGGGATAGTCACAATGCAAATTCCTAAATTCGTGCTCCTGTTCGTTTTCCTATTTTACTTTTAAATATGAATTATGTAGTAATTTAGTCTAAAATTATTGTTCTTGCACACACTTGTTACACGATTACAATTTTAAGATGTTTTGTGAGAATTTGTATTCGGTTTGTCAAAATGCAAATTCGCGAAAAGTTTCCATAGAATGCCCTTTTATTTATTTTCAAATAAATTACTGAAGTTTTTGAGACAGTATTTAAGCTTAACTTTTTAAAATTTTGAAATAACATTTTAATTTCATATTTTAATTGATTTCTCGCTTTTGTCTCCTCAAAAAATAATATTTATTTATGTACTATGTACTTTGTTCTCTGCCATACATATCTGTGTTTACAGTATTTCCCTCTGACAAGCGTCATAAAATTATATGTGCCCGCACTCGTAACCGAAGAAATTTACTTAAAAATGTATACTTTGGTATAAAAATATAACCATCTGCTGTTAAGCGCCAATTGCATATAGGGCGCATTTAATAACAATGCCAATTGAACTATTCATTGAAAAGAAACTCTCACCAGGAATACAATTGATGCGAAGAAGTGTTGACGCATATAAACAAGAAATACTGTATACAAATTGGCGAAATCCAAATTTTCGACAGCAAGAAGCTCTGTGTTGTGATGAATACAGTTGAAGTAATAATCGAACGTTTTTGTTTTGGCACGAGTTCGATGCCAGCAGCCTCCGAATTTGGTGGTTGATTTATATTTGTCTTTTTCAATTTTTGTCATCATGCAAAAGAAGAATAAGTAAGATGCAAAGAAGGGGAAGCGCAAGCGAAACAATTCGCTTGACTCGAGCCGCAAACTTTTGTTCAACTGCGCAAATTTACTTTTTGTTTGCGCCGATAGACAGACAACTCCAAGGGGAAAGGGGTTTATGCTCTTTGTTGTCGATCTTCAACTAGCGCAGAGAATTTCAGACTGCATAATTTTTGTGTTGGCAATGCAAGTGTGGGAAGGGAAAGAGGTTTAAGCACTTTGTTGCCAATTTTCATTTCGACATCAGCGGATGGTCAAATTGAAGATTTTATAATTTTTGTCTTCGTAGCGAACAAGAATGGTTTGTGGACGGCACATGCGCGTAGTGGGGCAAGTGTGCAAGGTGCGCACAAATTGTGAATGAAGGCAATATATGAGAATGAATGAGTTAGATGCGCATGTGCAAATGATGACATGTACATATATTATTATTATGCAAGAACGATAGAATACAAGATTGCGCCTTTTCGACGAAAAATGAAGAATTGCAAACAAAAATGTGAGGTTAGGTTCTGCTGGGATTTGTAAATTTTTAGGTTTTTACCAATTTCGGCACTTTGTGCAACATATTTATATTTAAATAACTTCATTTAATTGGAGATCTTTAAAAAAAAAGTGCAGAGTAACATTAGGAAACACAAGAAGCTTAACTTGCAGCTACACCTTCACATCGTTTTTAGCAAGTTTTATAGCCCTGTATCATTGATAGACTCTGTGATTTAACACTTAACACTGCGCACTTCATGTTTAATAACTTTATTTAAAAAAAAATTGCTTTTTAGCATTGAATTTAAGCACAAACAATTGTATGCTTACAAACTTACAAACAAAATTAACCGCGTTCTGTGACGTAGCATAAACAGCTGATTCTGTCAAATTTGCTGAGAGCGGATAGCGGTTTGCGGAAGGCGCAACCTCTGTATTTTCTAAATCGTGATTATTATGTATATTTTTGAATTGTATTTACATATGTATGTAAATAAATGTATGATGTATATGAACTTGTATATAGATTTATATGTAATAAATGTTGTTTAGATATATATATGTATGTACATATACACATATACATGTACTTATATAAATTAACATTATTTTGAATATAAATGCATAAACATATAAACGAGTATTTTCTTATTCAAAATTATTGCAACAAAAAAAATTCATTATCTGAATGTTTATTCACTGGCATAAAATGAAGATGTATAAACAAAATCTAAATAATTTCGCATTTTGTCTTTTATCGAAATGTCTATCAATATTTAGTTGACGAGTAATTTTCTGTTTCTTAACATATATTTTTACATTTTTCCGGCTTTGAAATTTCTCTGGTAATCAAAATGTTAATTCCTCCTGTTCCAAAGGCGGGCACGAGGGCCAAAATAAAACAGCACCGCTTATCGATGATTATAATGATGGTGGTTTTATTTTCCTGTAAGTTAATGTTATATATATATGTACAATACAGAAGGTTTAAGCAATATCTTACACTTTGTGTGTCCTCGCGCCTTTTCCTTTAGAATGAAAGATTTTTGGCGCTATGGATTTGACATATCTGAATACAATTGGCAGCGTTGCCGGACTAAGCTTAACTTGTAATTTAAAGCACCACGCAGGGTTGCATTAAAGAAATAAATCTTAAAATCTACAAGGTGCGTTCCTTTACAACATCCCGGACCCCGTGAATCTGCCCGCTGCAGGATTCACCAACGTCCAGCTTCGCCAGGATACAAGCAGGTCTTCGGAAGGTTCCTCCAGCCGTCTTTACTCCCGCCACGCGGACTTGTCCATCTCTCCCGGGTTGGACGCTGACAATGCGACCGATTGGCCATTGGGACCGATGCACGCGCTCGTCGCAAATCAGAACCAAATCCCCTACAGCCAAAGGATTCGCTGGTCTAAACCACTTCGTCCGGCGACACAGATCCGGAATGTATTCCGCCAACCACTTCTTCCAGAATCGGTGATGAATCTGCTGCATTTTTCTCCACTGTGTCCGCGTTACCCTGAAGGACTCTTCCTGTGGGTGAGGAGTCTGCTCTGAGTTCGCTGTGCCTAGAAGGAAATGGTTAGGAGTTAAAGGTTCTTCATTAGGAGCGTCTAGGGGGATGTGTGTAAGCGGCCGCGAGTTAACAATGTTCTCGGCTTCGCACATCACACTATATAACGTTTGCTCCTTCAAATGTTCGTTATTCAATGCATGTTGCATGGCACGTTTTACGCTGCGTACCAGGCGTTCCCAGCATCCGCCAGCCTGTGGATTCGACGGGCAGTTGAACAACCATTCGATCCCCTGATTCGCTAGTGCCTCGACGATCTTCCCTTCCTCGAAATCTTTTAGTTGACGCTTTAATTCGCGATCTGCTCCCAAGAAGTTAGTGCCATTGTCCGACCTGATACGCACTGGGGTTCCTCGCCGACACAAGAAATTTCTGATGCAAAGTAGGCAAGTATCGGTAGTAAGATCCACGGCTATTTCCAGGTGCACCGCGCGCGTCGTTAAACACGTGAATAGCGCGATCCATCGTTTTTCCGAGCGTCTGCCAGAAACGATTATGAACGGGCCCATGTAGTCTAACCCAACATAGGTAAAGGGCCGCACAAACGGTGTGAGTCGGTCCGCCGGTAGTTGTCCCATCTGCGGCACTTCCGGTTTCGCTCGCTCCCTTCTGCACGTAAGGCACCTCTTAGTTGCGGGAGCACAGCATCAGCGTTCCGTAGTCGACCATTTACTCTTATAACCCCAGAGTCGTCTAGCATAGGGTTAAGCTTGAAAATTCTACTGCTCGCACTAACCGATTCACCACTTTGGAGGAGAGCGTATTCCTCGAGGTACGCGCTTCGTTGTGTACTGCGAATGACCACAAGTTCTGCTTCTCTGAGTTCCTGTACTGTGAGCGAGCCGGATTTCCTAGCCCCCTGTGCCCTTTTGCAGTTTTTTACGAATCTTCGTGCGTAGGCTACTACTCGTATTAGCCGCGAAAATCTGGAATATTTTAGCAAAATGTCATCACTGACCCTTGTAAAAAATAGTTGGTATTTACATCGTAGTTCTTCGCTTGTCCTTTCTATAGTGTTGGTTTCGGGCCAAAGAGATTCATCTTCTTTCAAAAATTCTGGACCGCCAATCCACGATGACTTCCGCGCATTGCTTCGAAGTCTCGTGCCAAAGTCAGCAGGATTGACTGCACCTGGTATCCATCTCCAGTCGTTCGGGTTCGTCCCGTCTAATATTTCGTTTACTCGATGACCAACGAAAGGTTTGTATCTTCTATGGTCTGAAGTTATCCAAGCGTGAACAGTCTTGGAGTCCGTCCACATGACTACGCGTGATGGTTCGACGTCGTGGTAATTCAGCACCATTGTCTTCAGACGCGAGGCTAGAACCGCTGCCTGTAACTCCAATCGCGGAATCGTAATAAGTTTGAGGGGAGCGCATTTGGTTTTCCCGGACACAAAGGCGACGTCAACTCCATTGTCGCTTTTGATACGCCAGTACGCTACAGCGGCGAACGCCTCTTCGCTTGCGTCAGCAAAGACGTGGAGTTCTACAACTCCCGTAGTTAAAGATGCGCTGTAGCACCGCGGTACTCTAATACCTTCAATGTAACTCAATGTACCTAGCCACGACCTCCAAACGTTTTGGGACTCCTCTGCGATTTCTTCGTCCCATCCTGTTCCAGCTCTCCATACCATTTGCAGCAACAGCTTGGCTTTCAGAACATGTTCTGCAGCAACGCCGAAAGGATCGAATACTGACATCAATACACGAAGCAGTTCACGCTTGGTCGGAACGCGCCGTCCCTGCAACAACCCCATATCGACGCGGCCGAACGCTAAGACAAACCTCAATTCGTCGCCTTTGGTGTCCCACTGCATCCCGAGGACCTTCTGGCTTCCTCCATCTGGATTATCAAAATCCTTTAACGTTCTACTGCAATTTCCATTATTGAGTGCGTCACATACTGCTTGAGAGTTGGACACGAATCGCTCTAATTTGAATCCACCTTTGCTATGGATTTGCTTTACCTGTTTGGCAGTACTCACGGCTTCATCTACATCGTCGAAACAATGAACGAAATCATCCACGTAATGATAGTTCAGGATGGCATCGACCGCCTCCGGGAACTCTTTGACGAACTCCATCGCATTCTTGTTTTTAACGTATTGCGCTGCACAGGGAGAGCACGTAGCTCCAAACGTCATCACCCTCATTGCGTATTCCTGAATTTTATCCGCGGGATTTTCCCGCCACAAGAACCTTTGCGCTGGTTGATCTTCTGCTCGCACGGCGACTTGAAGAAACATTTCTTCGATGTCGGCGCTGACGGCTATTGGCTTCTGATGGAACTTCATTAGAACTTCAAGCAACGGTTTTCCCAAATCTGGACCACTTAGCAAGTAGGAATTCAAAGACCTCCCAGAAACTTGTGCAGCTGCATCGAAAACGAGACGCACTTTCCCAGGTTTATTTGGGTTTAGAACCCCGAAGTGTGGCAAATACCATTTGCGCGGATGTTCTACAAGTGTTTCACCTGCTGTGAGTTTCCTGGAGTAGCCTTTCGCTTCATAGCTTCTCATTATATTGATGTATGCACCCCTTAACTCTTGGTTGCTTGCAAGTTTACGCTCTAGCCCAAAAAGCCTCCTTTCAGCCATTCTTCGGCTATCTTCTAATATGTCTTCGTCGTTTTTCCACAATAGTCCTGTTTCGAAGCGATCTCCCAATCGAACTGTTGTCTTCTCTAACACTGCACGCGCTTTCGCCTCTTCTGCTGGTTCAATGTGTTCGACTGCAGCCGAAACACCTAAGTCATCGCTCACCACAAATTTCCTGACCAGCTCTTCAACCGTCTGATCTTCCATGCCATTACATTCCCGCACCAGAAATACTTGTTTATTTATGTCGCTTCTGCTCCCCGAAGAGCCGTAGATCACCCAGCCTAATTTCGTTAATACTGCAGCTGGACCCCGACGACCGTCGTCGGCAATACGCTTCGCGATACCCAAGTGCACGTTGTCCAACCCAATTAACAAGTCTGGAGTAGCATCCGAGTAACCCATCAACGGCAGTTTTCTCAAATGTCGTTGACTCACATGAAGCTGTGATATACTAAGCGTCTGAGATGGCAACTGCAGATTCTTAACCGTTTTGACGTTGCGTAGAGGAAACCTTTTTTGTTGCTTGCCGACACCTGATATTTCCATGTTTACCGCCATCGATGACTCGGTTGCCATGTTGCTGCCGAACCACTGCAACGTCAGTTCTTCTTTTGGACCCGCGATACCAAGCTGAGCTGCAAGTTTCTCGTTCATCAGACTTAGGGATGACCCTTCGTCCAAAAGAGCGTAGCAATTGACACTCTTACCGTTCGCATACAGTTTAACAGGAAGAATTTTAAACAGTAATTTTTCTTTACCAGGGGATAGTTCGATGTTGGTGAGTATACGCGGCCTCTGATGGCTATCCTGATTGTTTTCCGCATGCCGGTGTCGAGGTTCATGCAACAGTTCATGCCATTTCTTATCGCATCCAGAAACCGAACATTCGTGTGTACGTGCACACGAAATGCTTCGATGGCCAAACCTTAAACAATTAAAACAAAGTCGCTTTTCTCGTATAAATTGCCATCGTTGTCTATGACGAAGACTTACGAACCGACTACAACGTTCCAGATCATGACCACCCGAACACATTATACACTGATCTATGTGCATACCCTGCGCTTCTACTGCATGAAAGAATCGCGGACGCCTTTCCGCTCGCTGATCTGTTTGTCGTCGTGACTCACCTACGTTGGTGCAAATCATACTCACAACGCGCGCTTCTTCTTGTAGCCAATCGCTGAGATGCTGTATAGTTGGTCGAGGCTGTATAGTCAAGGAGTGTCGTGCCCACGTTAACCTACGCTGCACCGGCAGCTTGGACACGAGTTCTTCCATTAAACTGGGATTGCTTAAATGATGATCGCAATCTGCGGCGCTTAAAAATGAAGCCAAGTTTTGTACCTTTGTGGCAAATGGAATGATTAAGTCTAATCTAAACTCAGGTATATTCGCCACGTCACGTATGTGCGAAATCTGACTTTTAACTAAAAGCTCCGGTCTACCGAATCGCTCTTTTAAGGTTTCTAAAACGCGGTTGACATTGCCGCTGTGTATGAGCAAACATTGTACCGTTTCCCTGGCATGACCTTTCAATGCCTTCTGCAGCCGTATCATATTTTGCCGTTCAGTGTAACGATACTCTTCTGTCGTTGCAGTAAACGCTTCCCGAAACATCGGCCAATCTTCAGGCCGCCCGCTAAACTCTGGCAGGTCGTACAGCTTGATCACAGGCTGTGCAGGCGTTTGTGTTAAAGTGCGGCTCAGCTCACTGACCGCCTCTGCTAACATATTGTCTACCCTACCTTCCCCTTCAGAGTTCGTTTCAGTAGATGCTCTCGCATCACGCTGCTGTTGATTTAAAGCTATTTTCAAGTTTTTTATTTCTTGCATTAAAGCTGCTAACTGTGCTGGTACACTAGCGGTATCTTCTTGCTGAGCAGTAATCGGATGCTCTCTCACGGTATTATCAAGATCTTCGTTCTCACTGTCCGCCATTTTAGACGTCGATCATTAAAGAAATAAATCTTAAAATCTACAAGGTGCGTTCCTTTACAACACCTCCTCTGTCTAATTCTTTCAAATCTGTTAGCATTCTTCGCTGAATAGTTTCCAAATACGAAATGCACCTTCTCATTATTATACGTTCTCTGGTAAGTATGCGCAATTCTGTTTTTTTTCTTAATTTTATTATTATTTATTTTCAGCGTTTGTGATCAGTGGCGCTAATGGGTGAGGTTTTTGGTCACGTGCCCAACGCGGGGAACACCCACACCCTGACAATGTGTACATAGCATACGTGATACCTTGCGTGGCCTTCATGGCGAAATCTCGCAAGCGAGAATCGCGCTGCACAGGGAGAGCACGTAGCTCCAAACGTCATCACCCTCATTGCGTATTCCTGAATTTTATCCGCGGGATTTTCCCGCCACAAGAACCTTTGCGCTGGTTGATCTTCTGCTCGCACGGCGACTTGAAGAAACATTTCTTCGATGTCGGCGCTGACGGCTATTGGCTTCTGATGGAACTTCATTAGAACTTCAAGCAACGGTTTTCCCAAATCTGGACCACTTAGCAAGTAGGAATTCAAAGACCTCCCAGAAACTTGTGCAGCTGCATCGAAAACGAGACGCACTTTCCCAGGTTTATTTGGGTTTAGAACCCCGAAGTGTGGCAAATACCATTTGCGCGGATGTTCTACAAGTGTTTCACCTGCTGTGAGTTTCCTGGAGTAGCCTTTCGCTTCATAGCTTCTCATTATATTGATGTATGCACCCCTTAACTCTTGGTTGCTTGCAAGTTTACGCTCTAGCCCAAAAAGCCTCCTTTCAGCCATTCTTCGGCTATCTTCTAATATGTCTTCGTCGTTTTTCCACAATAGTCCTGTTTCGAAGCGATCTCCCAATCGAACTGTTGTCTTCTCTAACACTGCACGCGCTTTCGCCTCTTCTGCTGGTTCAATGTGTTCGACTGCAGCCGAAACACCTAAGTCATCGCTCACCACAAATTTCCTGACCAGCTCTTCAACCGTCTGATCTTCCATGCCATTACATTCCCGCACCAGAAATACTTGTTTATTTATGTCGCTTCTGCTCCCCGAAGAGCCGTAGATCACCCAGCCTAATTTCGTTAATACTGCAGCTGGACCCCGACGACCGTCGTCGGCAATACGCTTCGCGATACCCAAGTGCACGTTGTCCAACCCAATTAACAAGTCTGGAGTAGCATCCGAGTAACCCATCAACGGCAGTTTTCTCAAATGTCGTTGACTCACATGAAGCTGTGATATACTAAGCGTCTGAGATGGCAACTGCAGATTCTTAACCGTTTTGACGTTGCGTAGAGGAAACCTTTTTTGTTGCTTGCCGACACCTGATATTTCCATGTTTACCGCCATCGATGACTCGGTTGCCATGTTGCTGCCGAACCACTGCAACGTCAGTTCTTCTTTTGGACCCGCGATACCAAGCTGAGCTGCAAGTTTCTCGTTCATCAGACTTAGGGATGACCCTTCGTCCAAAAGAGCGTAGCAATTGACACTCTTACCGTTCGCATACAGTTTAACAGGAAGAATTTTAAACAGTAATCTTTCTTTACCAGGGGATAGTTCGATGTTGGTGAGTATACGCGGCCTCTGATGGCTATCCTGATTGTTTTCCGCATGCCGGTGTCGAGGTTCATGCAACAGTTCATGCCATTTCTTATCGCATCCAGAAACCGAACATTCGTGTGTACGTGCACACGAAATGCTTCGATGGCCAAACCTTAAACAATTAAAACAAAGTCGCTTTTCTCGTATAAATTGCCATCGTTGTCTATGACGAAGACTTACGAACCGACTACAACGTTCCAGATCATGACCACCCGAACACATTATACACTGATCTATGTGCATACCCTGCGCTTCTACTGCATGAAAGAATCGCGGACGCCTTTCCGCTCGCTGATCTGTTTGTCGTCGTGACTCACCTACGTTGGTGCAAATCATACTCACAACGCGCGCTTCTTCTTGTAGCCAATCGCTGAGATGCTGTATAGTTGGTCGAGGCTGTATAGTCAAGGAGTGTCGTGCCCACGTTAACCTACGCTGCACCGGCAGCTTGGACACGAGTTCTTCCATTAAACTGGGATTGCTTAAATGATGATCGCAATCTGCGGCGCTTAAAAATGAAGCCAAGTTTTGTACCTTTGTGGCAAATGGAATGATTAAGTCTAATCTAAACTCAGGTATATTCGCCACGTCACGTATGTGCGAAATCTGACTTTTAACTAAAAGCTCCGGTCTACCGAATCGCTCTTTTAAGGTTTCTAAAACGCGGTTGACATTGCCGCTGTGTATGAGCAAACATTGTACCGTTTCCCTGGCATGACCTTTCAATGCCTTCTGCAGCCGTATCATATTTTGCCGTTCAGTGTAACGATACTCTTCTGTCGTTGCAGTAAACGCTTCCCGAAACATCGGCCAATCTTCAGGCCGCCCGCTAAACTCTGGCAGGTCGTACAGCTTGATCACAGGCTGTGCAGGCGTTTGTGTTAAAGTGCGGCTCAGCTCACTGACCGCCTCTGCTAACATATTGTCTACCCTACCTTCCCCTTCAGAGTTCGTTTCAGTAGATGCTCTCGCATCACGCTGCTGTTGATTTAAAGCTATTTTCAAGTTTTTTATTTCTTGCATTAAAGCTGCTAACTGTGCTGGTACACTAGCGGTATCTTCTTGCTGAGCAGTAATCGGATGCTCTCTCACGGTATTATCAAGATCTTCGTTCTCACTGTCCGCCATTTTAGACGTCGATCATTAAAGAAATAAATCTTAAAATCTACAAGGTGCGTTCCTTTACAACACCTCCTCTGTCTAATTCTTTCAAATCTGTTAGCATTCTTCGCTGAATAGTTTCCAAATACGAAATGCACCTTCTCATTATTATACGTTCTCTGGTAAGTATGCGCAATTCTGTTTTTTTTCTTAATTTTATTATTATTTATTTTCAGCGTTTGTGATCAGTGGCGCTAATGGGTGAGGTTTTTGGTCACGTGCCCAACGCGGGGAACACCCACACCCTGACAATGTGTACATAGCATACGTGATACCTTGCGTGGCCTTCATGGCGAAATCTCGCAAGCGAGAATCGCGCTGCACAGGGAGAGCACGTAGCTCCAAACGTCATCACCCTCATTGCGTATTCCTGAATTTTATCCGCGGGATTTTCCCGCCACAAGAACCTTTGCGCTGGTTGATCTTCTGCTCGCACGGCGACTTGAAGAAACATTTCTTCGATGTCGGCGCTGACGGCTATTGGCTTCTGATGGAACTTCATTAGAACTTCAAGCAACGGTTTTCCCAAATCTGGACCACTTAGCAAGTAGGAATTCAAAGACCTCCCAGAAACTTGTGCAGCTGCATCGAAAACGAGACGCACTTTCCCAGGTTTATTTGGGTTTAGAACCCCGAAGTGTGGCAAATACCATTTGCGCGGATGTTCTACAAGTGTTTCACCTGCTGTGAGTTTCCTGGAGTAGCCTTTCGCTTCATAGCTTCTCATTATATTGATGTATGCACCCCTTAACTCTTGGTTGCTTGCAAGTTTACGCTCTAGCCCAAAAAGCCTCCTTTCAGCCATTCTTCGGCTATCTTCTAATATGTCTTCGTCGTTTTTCCACAATAGTCCTGTTTCGAAGCGATCTCCCAATCGAACTGTTGTCTTCTCTAACACTGCACGCGCTTTCGCCTCTTCTGCTGGTTCAATGTGTTCGACTGCAGCCGAAACACCTAAGTCATCGCTCACCACAAATTTCCTGACCAGCTCTTCAACCGTCTGATCTTCCATGCCATTACATTCCCGCACCAGAAATACTTGTTTATTTATGTCGCTTCTGCTCCCCGAAGAGCCGTAGATCACCCAGCCTAATTTCGTTAATACTGCAGCTGGACCCCGACGACCGTCGTCGGCAATACGCTTCGCGATACCCAAGTGCACGTTGTCCAACCCAATTAACAAGTCTGGAGTAGCATCCGAGTAACCCATCAACGGCAGTTTTCTCAAATGTCGTTGACTCACATGAAGCTGTGATATACTAAGCGTCTGAGATGGCAACTGCAGATTCTTAACCGTTTTGACGTTGCGTAGAGGAAACCTTTTTTGTTGCTTGCCGACACCTGATATTTCCATGTTTACCGCCATCGATGACTCGGTTGCCATGTTGCTGCCGAACCACTGCAACGTCAGTTCTTCTTTTGGACCCGCGATACCAAGCTGAGCTGCAAGTTTCTCGTTCATCAGACTTAGGGATGACCCTTCGTCCAAAAGAGCGTAGCAATTGACACTCTTACCGTTCGCATACAGTTTAACAGGAAGAATTTTAAACAGTAATCTTTCTTTACCAGGGGATAGTTCGATGTTGGTGAGTATACGCGGCCTCTGATGGCTATCCTGATTGTTTTCCGCATGCCGGTGTCGAGGTTCATGCAACAGTTCATGCCATTTCTTATCGCATCCAGAAACCGAACATTCGTGTGTACGTGCACACGAAATGCTTCGATGGCCAAACCTTAAACAATTAAAACAAAGTCGCTTTTCTCGTATAAATTGCCATCGTTGTCTATGACGAAGACTTACGAACCGACTACAACGTTCCAGATCATGACCACCCGAACACATTATACACTGATCTATGTGCATACCCTGCGCTTCTACTGCATGAAAGAATCGCGGACGCCTTTCCGCTCGCTGATCTGTTTGTCGTCGTGACTCACCTACGTTGGTGCAAATCATACTCACAACGCGCGCTTCTTCTTGTAGCCAATCGCTGAGATGCTGTATAGTTGGTCGAGGCTGTATAGTCAAGGAGTGTCGTGCCCACGTTAACCTACGCTGCACCGGCAGCTTGGACACGAGTTCTTCCATTAAACTGGGATTGCTTAAATGATGATCGCAATCTGCGGCGCTTAAAAATGAAGCCAAGTTTTGTACCTTTGTGGCAAATGGAATGATTAAGTCTAATCTAAACTCAGGTATATTCGCCACGTCACGTATGTGCGAAATCTGACTTTTAACTAAAAGCTCCGGTCTACCGAATCGCTCTTTTAAGGTTTCTAAAACGCGGTTGACATTGCCGCTGTGTATGAGCAAACATTGTACCGTTTCCCTGGCATGACCTTTCAATGCCTTCTGCAGCCGTATCATATTTTGCCGTTCAGTGTAACGATACTCTTCTGTCGTTGCAGTAAACGCTTCCCGAAACATCGGCCAATCTTCAGGCCGCCCGCTAAACTCTGGCAGGTCGTACAGCTTGATCACAGGCTGTGCAGGCGTTTGTGTTAAAGTGCGGCTCAGCTCACTGACCGCCTCTGCTAACATATTGTCTACCCTACCTTCCCCTTCAGAGTTCGTTTCAGTAGATGCTCTCGCATCACGCTGCTGTTGATTTAAAGCTATTTTCAAGTTTTTTATTTCTTGCATTAAAGCTGCTAACTGTGCTGGTACACTAGCGGTATCTTCTTGCTGAGCAGTAATCGGATGCTCTCTCACGGTATTATCAAGATCTTCGTTCTCACTGTCCGCCATTTTAGACGTCGATCATTAAAGAAATAAATCTTAAAATCTACAAGGTGCGTTCCTTTACAACACCTCCTCTGTCTAATTCTTTCAAATCTGTTAGCATTCTTCGCTGAATAGTTTCCAAATACGAAATGCACCTTCTCATTATTATACGTTCTCTGGTAAGTATGCGCAATTCTGTTTTTTTTCTTAATTTTATTATTATTTATTTTCAGCGTTTGTGATCAGTGGCGCTAATGGGTGAGGTTTTTGGTCACGTGCCCAACGCGGGGAACACCCACACCCTGACAATGTGTACATAGCATACGTGATACCTTGCGTGGCCTTCATGGCGAAATCTCGCAAGCGAGAATCGCGCTGCACAGGGAGAGCACGTAGCTCCAAACGTCATCACCCTCATTGCGTATTCCTGAATTTTATCCGCGGGATTTTCCCGCCACAAGAACCTTTGCGCTGGTTGATCTTCTGCTCGCACGGCGACTTGAAGAAACATTTCTTCGATGTCGGCGCTGACGGCTATTGGCTTCTGATGGAACTTCATTAGAACTTCAAGCAACGGTTTTCCCAAATCTGGACCACTTAGCAAGTAGGAATTCAAAGACCTCCCAGAAACTTGTGCAGCTGCATCGAAAACGAGACGCACTTTCCCAGGTTTATTTGGGTTTAGAACCCCGAAGTGTGGCAAATACCATTTGCGCGGATGTTCTACAAGTGTTTCACCTGCTGTGAGTTTCCTGGAGTAGCCTTTCGCTTCATAGCTTCTCATTATATTGATGTATGCACCCCTTAACTCTTGGTTGCTTGCAAGTTTACGCTCTAGCCCAAAAAGCCTCCTTTCAGCCATTCTTCGGCTATCTTCTAATATGTCTTCGTCGTTTTTCCACAATAGTCCTGTTTCGAAGCGATCTCCCAATCGAACTGTTGTCTTCTCTAACACTGCACGCGCTTTCGCCTCTTCTGCTGGTTCAATGTGTTCGACTGCAGCCGAAACACCTAAGTCATCGCTCACCACAAATTTCCTGACCAGCTCTTCAACCGTCTGATCTTCCATGCCATTACATTCCCGCACCAGAAATACTTGTTTATTTATGTCGCTTCTGCTCCCCGAAGAGCCGTAGATCACCCAGCCTAATTTCGTTAATACTGCAGCTGGACCCCGACGACCGTCGTCGGCAATACGCTTCGCGATACCCAAGTGCACGTTGTCCAACCCAATTAACAAGTCTGGAGTAGCATCCGAGTAACCCATCAACGGCAGTTTTCTCAAATGTCGTTGACTCACATGAAGCTGTGATATACTAAGCGTCTGAGATGGCAACTGCAGATTCTTAACCGTTTTGACGTTGCGTAGAGGAAACCTTTTTTGTTGCTTGCCGACACCTGATATTTCCATGTTTACCGCCATCGATGACTCGGTTGCCATGTTGCTGCCGAACCACTGCAACGTCAGTTCTTCTTTTGGACCCGCGATACCAAGCTGAGCTGCAAGTTTCTCGTTCATCAGACTTAGGGATGACCCTTCGTCCAAAAGAGCGTAGCAATTGACACTCTTACCGTTCGCATACAGTTTAACAGGAAGAATTTTAAACAGTAATCTTTCTTTACCAGGGGATAGTTCGATGTTGGTGAGTATACGCGGCCTCTGATGGCTATCCTGATTGTTTTCCGCATGCCGATGTCGAGGTTCATGCAACAGTTCATGCCATTTCTTATCGCATCCAGAAACCGAACATTCGTGTGTACGTGCACACGAAATGCTTCGATGGCCAAACCTTAAACAATTAAAACAAAGTCGCTTTTCTCGTATAAATTGCCATCGTTGTCTATGACGAAGACTTACGAACCGACTACAACGTTCCAGATCATGACCACCCGAACACATTATACACTGATCTATGTGCATACCCTGCGCTTCTACTGCATGAAAGAATCGCGGACGCCTTTCCGCTCGCTGATCTGTTTGTCGTCGTGACTCACCTACGTTGGTGCAAATCATACTCACAACGCGCGCTTCTTCTTGTAGCCAATCGCTGAGATGCTGTATAGTTGGTCGAGGCTGTATAGTCAAGGAGTGTCGTGCCCACGTTAACCTACGCTGCACCGGCAGCTTGGACACGAGTTCTTCCATTAAACTGGGATTGCTTAAATGATGATCGCAATCTGCGGCGCTTAAAAATGAAGCCAAGTTTTGTACCTTTGTGGCAAATGGAATGATTAAGTCTAATCTAAACTCAGGTATATTCGCCACGTCACGTATGTGCGAAATCTGACTTTTAACTAAAAGCTCCGGTCTACCGAATCGCTCTTTTAAGGTTTCTAAAACGCGGTTGACATTGCCGCTGTGTATGAGCAAACATTGTACCGTTTCCCTGGCATGACCTTTCAATGCCTTCTGCAGCCGTATCATATTTTGCCGTTCAGTGTAACGATACTCTTCTGTCGTTGCAGTAAACGCTTCCCGAAACATCGGCCAATCTTCAGGCCGCCCGCTAAACTCTGGCAGGTCGTACAGCTTGATCACAGGCTGTGCAGGCGTTTGTGTTAAAGTGCGGCTCAGCTCACTGACCGCCTCTGCTAACATATTGTCTACCCTACCTTCCCCTTCAGAGTTCGTTTCAGTAGATGCTCTCGCATCACGCTGCTGTTGATTTAAAGCTATTTTCAAGTTTTTTATTTCTTGCATTAAAGCTGCTAACTGTGCTGGTACACTAGCGGTATCTTCTTGCTGAGCAGTAATCGGATGCTCTCTCACGGTATTATCAAGATCTTCGTTCTCACTGTCCGCCATTTTAGACGTCGATCGCGTTATTGGCATTTTTTAACAACTAAACCCACGTTTTTGACGCTCCCAATAGACCTTATAACTCTAATCCACAAAATATCACTTACCAGCACTTACGTCGAGACAGAACTCCTATCCTCTACCTTTAGAGATTACACTAAAGTGCCTGCAGCTCGCTGGTGTCTTGTACGTGCACCCCGGATTTGATGTCTCGCAATGATGAGCAGTTCACTGCTGTTTCACTGCTTCACTCCGGCTGTGGCAACTTGGAAATGCTCAAATGATGCTTAGCAGTTCACTGCTGTTTCACTGCTTCCTCTCGTTGTGGCAAATTCGACCAAAAATGTCCTACTGTTGCCGCAGTGAAGAATCGACCGCCGCTCATAAAAGTGAAAATAAAAGATGTTCCAAAGGCGGGCACGAGGGCCAAAATAAAACAGCACCGCTTATCGATGATTATAATGATGGTGGTTTTATTTTCCTGTAAGTTAATGTTATATATATATGTACAATACAGAAGGTTTAAGCAATATCTTACACTTTGTGTGTCCTCGCGCCTTTTCCTTTAGAATGAAAGATTTTTGGCGCTATGGATTTGACATATCTGAATACAATTGGCAGCGTTGCCGGACTAAGCTTAACTTGTAATTTAAAGCACCACGCAGGGTTGCATTAAAGAAATAAATCTTAAAATCTACAAGGTGCGTTCCTTTACAACACCTCCTCTGTCTAATTCTTTCAAATCTGTTAGCATTCTTCGCTGAATAGTTTCCAAATACGAAATGCACCTTCTCATTATTATACGTTCTCTGGTAAGTATGCGCAATTCTGTTTTTTTTCTTAATTTTATTATTATTTATTTTCAGCGTTTGTGATCAGTGGCGCTAATGGGTGAGGTTTTTGGTCACGTGCCCAACGCGGGGAACACCCACACCCTGACAATGTGTACATAGCATACGTGATACCTTGCGTGGCCTTCATGGCGAAATCTCGCAAGCGAGAATCGCAGGTAAATTAACATTAACATAACGGTTTTCACTTGCTTCCAATTCTCGCTCATCAAGTAAGAAAATTTGTGCTCTGCGCGTTAATCAAATTCAAAACGCGCATATTGTCGGTATGAATTAATTAATTTAAAAAAATCAAAAATGCTCACTTACATTTTATTATTATAACTTATCTAAAGCCTGTTTGGTTACTTCTCAAATAAGCGAGAATTGAAAACAGGTGAAGACCGCGTGTAAATATGAGCCGTTTGTTACTACTATGTAAAACATTGCTGGTAAACAGAAACCATATGTTTTTCCGAAATAAAATCAAACTGCACGTGTTGTTGATTTGCACAAAAAATCCCATTAAACTTAAAATCTATTTATTTTAGAAAAAAAACTAGAAAATGCCGCGTTCGAAGAGGGACAAGAAAAGTAAGTACAAACATTCCTTATTCCTCATTCATTACTAAATTTCTTTTGTTATGCTTATCGTTGGAAATAGTTTCGCTGACCAAAACGGATCGCAAGGGTCTTGAATGGAAACAAAAAATTATTGAAGATATACGAAATTGTGTTGGGAAATATCCAAATATTTTCGTTTTCCAAGTTCAAAATATGCGAAATAATCTTTTAAAAGATCTTCGCCAGGAATGGAAGTCTAATTCACGTTACTTTTTTGGTAAAAATCGTATAATGCAAATTGGGTTAGGACGCAACAAAGCCGAAGAAGTTGAAGTAAATCTTCATAAGGTGAGAATATCAACGTAAATATGACAAATTGCTTCATCTTATTAAACTAAATACGAATTCTCATTAATATTTCAGCTCTCTAAGCGATTGACAGGGCAAGTGGGTCTTTTATTCACAGAAAAACCGAAGACAGAAGTGCTTGAGTGGGCGGAAAAGTATTGGGCTGTGGAATATGCCCGAAGTGGTTTTAAGGCAACAGAAACAGTAGTGTTACCAGCAGGTCCACTAGAAGAGTTTACACATTCCATAGAACCACATTTGCGGTCCCTTGGCATGCCTACGAAATTGCAGAAAGGTGTTGTAACACTATATAGTGACTATACTGTATGTGAAGAAGGAAAGGTGCTAACACCAGAGCAGGCAAGAATTCTGAAGTTAATTGCAAAACCCATGGCCAAATTTCAATTGACAATGAAGTGCTCCTGGACCAAAGACACTGGCTTTGAATTGCACGTAGAAGATGATGTTAATGAAGACGAAGACGAAGATAAAACTGATAGCGGTCAAGGTGATGAGGTAGTGGAGGAAGAAATGGAGCAAGATGACACAAAAAATGAAGATAACGACGACTAGGAGTAGTTGAGTTTTGAGTTTAATTGTAAATAGTTGTAAGCTTTAGATTTGTACACATATAAGCAATTTTATATGAACTGAAATCCTGTTTTTATTGTTACATAGCATAAAGCATATCAACTAGATTTCTTAGCAATGTTCTTTAAGCGCTAGGCGTTGAAACGTCGTGTTCTGGTAATGTAGACTGTACAATCGTTAAATCTGAATTCAAAAGTTGTTCAAAGATTAAGCTGAAGAAACGCTTCCGCTTCCACCCCCGCCGCTCTTCTTGGTTGGTTTGTACGCAATAACGTACCTCTGTGCAACAGGTAATGGGTCGGCATATCCATTAGTACAGGAGGAATCTTCAAATAGCACCAAATAATCTTCTGTTGCAGTCTGCGGTAAGCGATGAATTATAGCTTTGTAAAAACAAGTAGTTTGTGGATAAAGCGCCATAACTAAGAAATACACAAACATATGTTACTCAATGTGACAAATGCAACATTTTTTAATGATTCAATTACCAACGGTGTCTTTTGGAAATAATGCATGACCATCTGTTTCTGGATTAGCTCTCATCAATGGCAGCGGAATAATTTTTCGCTTGCTTAATACATGTCTATCTTTTTGCTCTTCATCTATATCTATGACATCATACTTATTTTGACGATGCAAGAATTGAACCACCTCAGCTAGAATCCAATTTTCGTCGTCTTCCACACCTTTCACTAACGCTGCAACGTTATCTCCAACTTTCGCGATATAATTGCTCTCTGCTGGAGTAGCACCACATAAAGGTGGCACTTTCTCACCTGGTTTACTAACAAAAAGCGGTAGTGTTTGCGCTGATATTTGAACCATTTTCATCAAGGCACCACGACGAATTGCCTCTTTATTTCCAGCATTACGGGCAGCAACTCTCCGTTCATTTCGAATATTGCGAATTTCTTGTATTTTTTCCAAAGCTCCACGTATAGTCGCCTCTTCGTGAGAAGCGTCTTGAAGACCTGTTTTGTACAATGTCTTTAATTTTGGTGGCGGAAAATTGGATTGTTGTGCCCTAAGTATACTATTCACATTTGCTTCAGATCGCCTTCGTTCATCATCGATTTGATGAATGAGTCGTTGTAAATCCTTTAAACGGTCCTTTAGAAAGAAACAGTTTTTCATTGATTGGTGACAATGGGGAATATTTATCAATTTACCTGAATTTGCAAGGCAGCGTTTTCAGCAGTCAGTGGCATTTTAACATTTATTTGTTTAGATGACGTACTTTTGGCTAGAATTGCGAAGATAAATTACTATAGTCAAAACGTTGTTTTAGACGCAGTTTTTTTTAGTTGTTTCTAGTTAAAAACCTAAACAATTTAAGATGAAACGAATTTATCGACAAAAAATTGTCTGCTATCTCGTTTATCGGTTAATATCGATTTGTGCAATTGCAATAGAAGATGCAAAGCATTGTGAACAAGGCGAATTCTGTAAGGTGGTGTTGAAGCTACAGCTGCTTTTTCGCTTTGGTGAAATGCATACATGATAAGAATCAATGAATTTCGAATTCGTGCCGGTATGGTGAAATACGCCGAGACATACTGTTGGCGAAATGAAATGGGACATGCACCTTCTTCGGGACATACATACGTTCTTTGATTACGATAGACTGGCAACATATATGTCAAAGGGAATTTGACAAAACACAAAGCAAAACAGAAATACGTTTATGTTTTTTGCCACGCTATTGCATTCGCCGTGATTGTGAACATACGGCCAGAAAACATGGAACTACAGAATTTATAAAACTGAGAAAGTGCATTTCGTATTTGGAGACTATGTAGTGAACAATACTAACAGAATTGAAATGATTCGGCAGCGGAATTAATCATTTGTTAATAAATAGAAAAAGGAATGAATTATCAAATATATCATATATTTTTTACGAAAACGAGATTAGCCACGATTAGCGAATTTGCCTTGGTAATTTTTTTTTAGTACCTTAAGTATAAATGAGATACATCTTAAAAATCTATGTAAATCAAGGTAGCAGCAGTATAAAAATTAAAAAAAAAATTTGAGCTCTGTATAATTTGTTTTTGCTTTTAAAAGCTAAAATTTCAAAAATATTTTATCAACTACCTTGAATTGTACTGAAAGCATTCTTATCACAACGAAATTCAAAATTTGACAATTCAAATTAAATTAAAATATGAAAAAAGTTAAAAAAAAAGTTTGCTGCGGTTACCCATTTGATGTGCCTTGATGTTAATACATTTATCAATTCGTCTTCTTCTGATACCTTTTTTTCCACATATTTGTGGTTGACAGAAATCAAAACCCTAAAAACTTGAATTCAACAGATTTTAAGCTATAAACATTTAGGAAAACCGCAGAAATTGCTATCAAATACCGCAGTTTGCTTTTATTTGCATATTCTTCTTAACTCAAAGCTAATATCACGTTCGGTATGTCACATTTTTTTATATTTAAGAACCATTTAAAAACGGTAAATTTTGTTATTGTACGATTGGGGCAATCTTTAATAATTGAATCCTATCAAGTACTTTAATCATGAAAATCGGTAATATCGATAATAAAAAATGACTCCGCTGCGATTTGATACACCCCTGTGTATCGGACATGGTAGATCCACCGCGGCAAAGTTTTTATTAAAAGTTTTGGTGTTTTGCAGAGTTTTAATAGCTTAAAAATTGAAAATTAACAAAATTTATTACTAAGAAACTGGCGAACCTAGAGAAAATTCATTATAGTATTGTTTTATATTGAATTGTTGATGGTGTACGTAATCGTTTGAATTATCTTTGCGTTTGATGAGTCAAAAAGACGGCGGCAACCAAACAGGCGCGCGCTTTTCTTACCTTTAGGAAATTTCATACTTGGCTTTTGTGAATGTGCACATCTGGCTGTGAGTTGCATATATACTTGCTGCAAAAAGTATAGTATTAATTTCTTAGAGGTAAATAATATGCATTATTATATCAATCATTAGATACCAATCCAAATTTTAGTAAATTGACACACGTAGTATTCACTATGTATGTGTGTATGTAGTTATTTTTAGAACCCTCTGTCGCAACCTTTGTAGATTAAAAATACTTTCCTTACTGCAGGTTTTTTCCTCAATTTGGAACAGGGAGTGCAATTTTCTATAGCATGAGCGCCCAAAATTTTATAAAAATTAACAACAGCTATGAATCTGAACCGTCTAGTAGTGTAAGTTTTTTCTTGCTTGTCTCAACAACTTTTTTCTTTCTGAAATTACTTATTTTTGAATTCTTATTATGCTCCACTATAATGGGTATATAGTATGTACATATTTACATTCAAATTATACTAACGCAATACCGTCTTTCCAATAATATTTTTGTTTAATTTCATCGATATTTACAGTCTTCGGTTAATGAGCAACTCGAGTATAATACAGTATATGATGAAAGTATGCATTTACCATATGTACTGAGGCCCCCATCTTATGAAACCGAAGTTATAATTGCAGCAGACGGTAATTATTTGGCATCTAGCCAAGAAAATACAATTCCTCTTAAAGCAATGTCGAGTTCTTTAACCGGAATATATGAAGAACAATCACCAAATGGAAGTAATAAGGCTGTCATTATAAGCCCAACAATAAGTCAAAAATCACCATTTAAAGGATTCAGTGAAAGCCCATATGGCAAATTACAAAGACAATTTTTTTCAACTACTTCGATTACGCCTCAAGTATCGAATTTTTCGACAAATGTGGATCCTCACACTACCACTGAACATAAGCCTTTGTCCTCTAAAGGTGGGATAGTTTTTTCGAGATTCTATGATATGGTTATGGATGAGAATAGTTGTAATGCTGTCGACATTCAGTTGCCTAATGATGATCCCGTACAAATTGGGCGTAATGGGAATCCATATGAGAACGGTGTCGATTATTTGGTTGCTCTTAGCAAAGAATCGGAAAAAGTGAAACGTAACATATTGTCCGAGCCCTTTAGACTTTCCCTCGAGCTATCTTTCAATGGTAAAATTAAGAGCCTTTCTCCACCGAAGATGCTTGACGAGCGGGATGCGATCGAAATTCCTTGTCCAACTTTAAACCGTTCTTTTATTCTAAAGAAGTATAGTAATGAAAAATCGCCTGATCTGTTTTGCGAGGATGAAGATGATGATTGTGTTAATGCAGATGCAGGCGACAAAAGTGAATACCATTTCAGGGCTGAAGACTTAATTGAGTTTATTGATGGTACAAGTAACGCAGATGATGCAGCCTCTATGAAAAATGTAGCAAATGAAGCCCAAGAGCAAATTGGATTAACAGTATCCGAAAAATATGTTGAAAATGTCGCCGATATAAGCATAAATAAATCACAAAACTGCGTTACAGAGTCCAGTTTCGCAGACGATCAAACCTGTGAACTAGATTCGCTACAGCTAGAGGCGCAGTCTATTGACTCTTACAGTTTATTTCGTGAGAACTGTCGTCGAGAAAAGGAGCTTTTACGGCGCACACGCAAGTGTTTGGTGGGTATACCACCCCCACCGTCGGTAACCATACCACAGTTAGACATGTTTAGCGCAGTAATAAGTCGCAAACAAGATATTTTAGATTTTTCCACTGAAATTGATACATCTAGCGGTCAGGATAGTTATAGCTCCATAAGCCTCTTCAAACCGACACACACAATTGACGAAGCAAAAGAAATGGGATGGCGGCAAGTGCTTGGCGTGCGACAGCATGGCTTTTGGTATGCAAACAATGAAGTTTTATAAAAATACATATACTACACGTATTGAATTTAATTTTTCTTTCGATTTCAGTTTTAATTTGTGCAAAGCCTCTGAAAATAATGAATATTTAGCCTTATCGGTGATTGAACGTTTTATTGGCGCAGAAACGGCATCTTCATACCGTAATTCACCGTCTAGCGCAAAGAAGCGCAACGCCCGCCTGAAGTAAGAATACTATGAAAATAGTGTATTCATACTCTATTGAAACTTTTGCTTTATCTGTTTTGATCATTAATTACTTTTATTCAATAATAGAGACTTTTTTGTACACATTTGAATCTGACCATTACCTGTTGCAGATTATTGACACAATCCCCTGGGAATCGGTTAAGTCATTTAGCTAGACGCCGTGCAACTTTTTCATCAGCGCAGTTGGCCACACAAAAGTCTTGTAGTTTACTTGGACCCCAAATATTGGTAGATGTTAAAAAGTAGGTCGTAATTTATACATTCGCAGTTATATAACATGCATTTTCAACATGAATTGAAAATAATTATTTTTAAAGGAAAAATAAGCACCGCCGTAAAAATACGCCCAAACGG
The DNA here is from genome assembly GCA_963971545.1 of Philophylla caesio. Taxonomy (NCBI): domain Eukaryota; kingdom Metazoa; phylum Arthropoda; class Insecta; order Diptera; family Tephritidae; genus Philophylla; species Philophylla caesio. Next base: position 91,392,650 of record OZ020606.1, on the reverse strand, counting down.
ATGACGCCTGGTAGCAAAAAGAAAAGTATAAATATTTGTTGCTATAGACCGTGACCCCTTCTCTATAAAAGTTTTTGATTTTTTCTTAAAGCTCGCAAAACGCCTACATCTTCGGCTCGTAAAAGACTATTTCGTTGCGATCTCATCAAACTCGGACCTTCTCGAGAAGCTTCGAAGCGTGCATTGTTTCAAAGTCCACCAAAGCAACTGGAACACAGGCAACCAATCCAAAGGCTTATGCATACAATTAAGCCCGAAATTGCCAATCGTGTTGAGAAATCGAAGCGGGCACTCTTCTCTCCGGATAAACAATCGGAGGGTGTTCACTTGTCCGCGAATTTGAATTACGCTAGCTTCGGTAAAAAACAGCGTATGCAGATGCACACGGACCAACAGCACACTCGTTTAAGTATGCAACAATTTGATTCCATTCTGAAACGCAAACATTCTGCTATCGATGACGACGATACCGGTGACTCTGCGGATTTGCCTTCGCAAAGCATGAAACTGCTTCGTGGTGGAGCCGCAGATTTAACGCCACGTGCTCTCAAGATCAAAAGTCAAAGCTTTTGCCTTGGGGCTGGTCCGTCGTCAACTATGATGGGCACTGTTGCCGCTGCCACTTGTGGAACGTCTGCTAATGATGTTACATCCCGTGACTTTAGAATGCAAACAAATTTGGTACTTAGCAGTAGTACTAGTTTTGCCAGTGCAAATGCTTCGTCTTTTGGATTAACATCCACTGTTAATGCTAGTAAAATACAACGTTCTCACTCCGACATGCTTGCACAAACAAATAGTTTGACTGAAAATCAGCGGAAGGTACAAATATTTATTGTTTCAAGAAAATTGCAAACAGAGTTTAATTTTTTATTGGTTATAGAAACTTTTGTGGGCCGTATCTCAGGCGTTGCAAGAGAAAAAAATTACAACAAAACACGAAAGCTTCAAACAGTATGCAGCAGTTTTGGCAAGAGTTGTGCGGCGTATATTTCAGGAATTTTTCCAAAAGGGAAGCACGAGCAATAGTGAAACGTTATTACGGTTAGTTAAAACATTATGAATTTCAGTTTTTTCTTCCTGTTTTTTTTTTAAGTGAAATTTCAAAGTGTAAGGGTGTAACGAGTTTTTTTTTTATACTTTCAGCTTGGCCAAGCGGTACGTGCATAACGTGATTGTGGGACGCTGCGCTGACGATATTTATCTTCAGGCGAAGACAAAAATCATACACGAAAAAAACGAGTCCAGCTGTCGCCTAAATGGGTATATTGGTCCCGAGGAGTATCAGCGTCTAAAAGATTCACAACAGCAACAGTTGCTGGGAGAACAAACCAATTTACTGAGTCAAAACTCTATGCGTGCCGAATCGATTTCAAATATATACTCTGCAGACCGATCATTGGATTCTTTCGGTTTTGGTGTAACCAAAAGTCACGAAATGACCTTAACAACCAATACTATAGACTCGACTTTTACCACAAACTCACAAATAAGCGAGGGTGCGACAAAAATATATTCATCTCTAAAGAAGACACCAATACAACCTAATGCCTTGCTTCATAATAGTTCATCGAAGAATAATATGTGCGGTTTAGCATTGCGAGAGAATGTCGATTTTGTATCCGACCAACGTCGTTCGGCACAGAAAAATTTCACCGGCAAAGATCAGCGCAATGTAAGTCCATATGCGCACAATAGCAACCACTATCTCAATAACAATCAGCTGAAAGCAAACATCATGCAAAGTGCTTCAGTGAAGTGTGCAAGTTCAGTGGGGACATCGCAATTGCAAACAAAAAGTGTGGCACTCGATACGTGTTTGTTACATTTGAGCACGACAAAAGTTAAACGGCAAATTAGTTTTGATACTTAATTCTCAATTGCTTTCCAAATATTATACCTCACCTACTAACTCTTAGAAAATTTCTGATTCCTGTGAAATATTTTCCAAGTATTTTTAAGGTGGTAATGCTAAATTTCAAGAAAATGATCATAAACAATTACTATTTATTTAATAAGTTTTAGTAGAATTTGCAATGTTAATATGTATATAAGGAACAAAACAGAAGCACTTTAATGATTTGATAATTAATTTTGCTTTCGAAATACTACTGCGTGAGGCAACAATCACTCAAATAACACGCACATTATTATGTTCTCCATCATTATGGTAGTATGTATTGTTGTACAATCATTGCACGCTTGCTTGGAAAGCGGTGTGGCGTAAGATTAAACTGGGTCTCAAAACAAAAAGAAGTCGGCACTATAGAATACATGATTTTTTATAATTGGCAAGAAAATAAGTTAGTGTTTTTTTTCGCATAGGAATACAAAGTATATTAAGAGAAATTAATTTTACTATATTAACATCTTATTCAAACTGCCCCAGTACAGATTGTGTAAGTGATAGTGAATAAAAAGAAAAAACTATTGGGATTTGTTTTGTTTATTGAATGTTGTTGTTATGGCGAGCAACTTGCTCAAATAACGCGAAATCCAGGAAACGCGCGGTCTTAACAGGGTCGTACCAAAGGGGGAGGCGTGTGAGTTGAGTGTGTTTTGCAAGGCATGTGCGGGGACACTCCGCATGCCGGTCAGGCGTTGGGGATATCGGGGTTGAATCTGGATAGGTAGTTGTTGTTGTTGTTGTAGCGGCTAGTAGTTTTGTTTGCTACTGCTGGAACTACTCTTCTGTTATAGGTAGTGGTTGAACGCCTGTGACAGCATTCCCAGGTGGGAAGTCCCGGAATTTATAAACGGACACCCTGTCGATATTGTCCGATGTATATCTGGACGTCGTCCGTCAATTGGTATAGATAAACATTAGATATTGTTAGAGGTATGCTCTGCGAACAGTGGGTCTATTAGAGCACCTCTAGAAACTGCGTTATTGATCCTGGGGATAAGAAGTGTTTTTGCTCGACCTTTGGCCAGCTATGCCCTATGCACTCCTCCTTTCTACGCGCGACGGCGTCGCATTCCAGGAGTAGGTGGGAAGGGGTCTTCATGGATTTGTCGCAAAAGCGACATAGGTCTCCAGACCAGATTCCCATTTGGTGCATGTGCCCTTTTAACTTGCAGTGCCCTGTCAGAAAGCCTGTGAGGGTTCTGAGTTTTGCCTTAGGGAGCTTTATAAGGACTTTGTACCTCCATTACAAGTAAGGATTTAACCTCATATGATAAAAGGTCTTTGAGAGCTGCCTGACTATCACTAAGGATTAAGATTTTCTCTCCTCGATAGTTTCTATGCACACCTGCTTATGGCATACCCCTCCGTCTGGAAAATACTTGGGAAGGACTCCATGGACACTGAGAGTTTAGCTCTTGTGCCATAGACTCCCGCCCCTATACCTTCGGGGGTATTCGAGCATTTGTGTACCACTGCAGTGTGCTAGCCTGGACGCAGCTTTCCAAAGTGGAAAGGTTCCAAGTATTTTTGTCTTGAAGTGTAACCCGGAAATTTCTTTCGAAGGTTATTGCCTTATGTCTGCCATGAATAAATTTTTTAAATATACCGCCTCTATATATTGCCGACAAGTGTCTTAAACTAGTGTCAAAAGTAACTAATCTCGGGTTCGTTATTAACACGGGCTTAACGTGTGATGATCATGTTAACTCGATAGTTGGCAAAGTGTACAATATTTTAAGAAATTTACGAATGTCTGCAACCTTTACACCGGTCCCTGTTCGTAGAAAACTTGCTTTACAATTAATAATGCCGATCATCTGCTACCCTGAACTAGTTTACAGTAAATTAAATTCTCACTCTGCTCATAAAATTAATGTAGTATTCAATCATGTAACACGCTATGTGTTCGGGTTAGCAAAATTTGATCACATATCCGGCTGGAGATCGCGTTTATTAGGCTGTGAAATTACCGATTATTTGAAAGCCAGAAACTGTATTTTTCTCTGGCGACTTATTATGTATAAGGAACCGAGCTATCTTTACGACAAGCTTATTTTTCCTAAGTCAGCTCGAATTAATGACTTGATAGTACCGAGTTATAATTATCTATCATCCGCACGGCTATTCTTTGTCAATGCCATTCGTACGTGGAACTCTATTCCAATGCACATTCGCAGTAGTCTGAATAAAAGCAACTTCAAGAATGTCTTATACATATACATATGTATGTACTTTCGTTAAAATAAAATAAATATATGTATTGTATTATTATGAGTTTCGCTATCTAATTCCTACTTTCTGCTCAAAATGTAATTCACTTCTTTATTTATAATTTTCTGTAGTATATTTTTAAAAACTTAGCTTTAATAACTATTATACCTTTATTTATTTATTATTCTAAATTTACCTATGATTTGTTGTACTATAAAAGATCATAGATCTTATTGTACTAATTTTTGGCAATAAATGAAATGAAATGTCTTGGAAGAAGAGCTAACGGAAGCTGGGCCACTGTCTTTTCCTTGGATTTAGATGACAGCACCTTTCCTTTGACAAAGCCTTCCCTTGCAAAGTTTAACACGGTTCGCTTAACGGCCTGTTCTATGTGAATATGAAGAGGCTCGAGCTCAACAACCACTTCTAGCGCAGCCGTCGGTCACGTGCGCATCGCTCCTGTAATGCATACACATGCCAGGCGCTGCAGCTTGGTAAGGCAATTCCTCGCCGTTGCCAGATTGACAGCTGGAGCCCATCCACCCGATCCATAGGCCACCATTGGTGGTATCATGGTGTACATCCATCTCCGAACTTTCGGGGTGCATCCCCATGATTTACCCGCGAGACGTATGCACACCATTATTGCCTTATTTGCCTTAGAGATGGTCGACTTTATGTGGGATTTCCACTGCAGTCGGGAGTCCAGGATTAAGCCGAGATACTTGATCTCTGTGGTGACTTCAATTTGGACTTCTCCCACTGCAATTCCTCTAATGCGTTGCAGCCTGGTGAAAGCGATAATGACTGTTTTTGAGGGGTTTAAGTATAGCCCCACATCCACACACCACTTCTTCGTCAGAGGGTGCTTTCGACCTTTCCTCTTGCGATGATCACTTTGTCATCCGCGTAGCCTTGACAACGGTAACCATTGTTCCTGGTTATCGTTAAGAGTACGTCCACGACTAGACTCCACATTAGAGGAGAAAGTACTCCTTCCTGTGGGCATAATTTTTTTGTTTCAGCAATCCTTGTGCGTAGAAGCACAGGTACGCCAGCTCATAGCACGGTTTCACCACACTCAAAAGCTTCCTGAATCTCTACCGTCAGAGCATACAACGCAGTACGAGTATCAGTAGATCTGCCTACCCTGTATGCATGTTGATCCGTGTGCAGCGGTGTTTGCTTAAGGGTGCTGAGCCTTATCTCCTGGTCGATAAACTTTTTCATTGTTTTTAGAACGAAGGAGATGAGGGAGGATTTAGCTCCACCAGGTGAGGGGTTAGAAGTTCGCCCCCCCCCCCCTGCCTTAGCATCACGGACTGATCCCGTTCACCCACGGAGCCTTGTAGAGCTCAAAGGAGCCTAGAGCCCAACCAAAAGACCTCCAGTTGATCAGCGTCCTGGATTCCCTTCAGTCTGCCGGGTAAGGTCCATGCCCTCGGAGCGCCGCGGTCGGGACAGCTGTGGTTTAAGGCATCGACTATCATATCATTCAGTCTGTTGACCCTAAAATCTTACTCTGTACAGTAACCTCTACTATGCCTGGAATCTACGCCTGATAGATTTGAACTAAGAGCCTCTCTGAACTTGTTCCAGTTCGCTCTTGGATTCCTTCCTGTTTGGACCTCCACTCCCAGCTCGAATCTGATAATCCTATGATCGGACAGCGACTGCTCTGATGAGATTCGCCACAGAGAGATCACGGGAGAGTTCAGTCCCTTAAGGTAACATCATCGGGCAACAAATTGGCGCTGCGTAGCATAGAATCGACCGTCCAATAACCTTGTATATCGACAATAATATTTATTGTCATTGCCCCAAGTGTTGTTTGCGAGCGATTTTAGAACTTTGTAGATGCCCTGTACTTAGTTGACGATTGCAATTGTGTGCTCCGGTAAGGATCTTGAGATGGTTAACCGTCGTAAAGGGGCCACCGTTGATATGAATATTAAAATTAAGCCGACCTTCTTTGTTCAAGATTTAAAAAGTGGTCGCAATGGATTTAGTAGGAGTTAAGTTACGTTAAATGAACAAGCCAACAAGCTCTGGTAGTTAACTGTTCACCTTCGAACAGAGCCTATCAATGTCATTGCCGGTAGTCAATATCTTGCAATCATCGCAAGTCAAATTCCTCTGGTGGAGGAGGGAGCTTCGAGATGAAGAAGTTAAGTTAAGTTAAGCCTCTCTAGGGTACCCCCGTACCTTCGCGATGGCTTTTTTTCTATAACTGCCGGAGAAGTCAAGTGTTGAGCTGGGTTTTTGCTTGCCAACTCTTCTCGTCGCTGCTCACTTTGCCCTGTCCGCCGAAGGATGCAGCTTAAACTGCCAGCTACATAAATATGGACGCGCGTTGCTTCGGGTCCGATGACGTGTTTTCGCCGAATGAGATCTCTGCTTGGTCGCCACGCTTCGTCGGAGTTGACAGGGACTTAACGGTCAACGGAAATTGTGGTGGACCTCGGGGATCCCTTCGACTGGTATAAAATGGGCTGCAACTACCTGCCGGAGTTCGTGTTTGTTAATGCCAACCTCATGTGGAGTGGAAAGAACACTAAAGTCGCTCTCGGCGTCTTATCAGCTTCATTGAAGTGGATTTTGGTATTTCGGTTCGTGGACACAAAGACAAAACGCCAAGCGATATCATTGGTTGCTAAATGATGCTAAATTTCAGAAAACCGGAAGCTACTGTTAGATAAGGAGAGCTGCTACAATTTCCCATAATCTTGGTGGGGCCATCTTCATCCACATTGTGCAGAATGTCGAGGCCGAGCTCGACATCGCTTGACCGGATATCTTTGCCCTGACATTAGACGGTACTGTTCCTTGAGTCGATGTCTTCATCGATGAGACGATACTGGAACGAATGTGATGATGAATTATGAACGCCTCTACCACCGTTGTTTCGTTCGTGATTCTTGCAACTCGTGAAGGTGGAGCTGCGACTAAGCTTCATTTCTTGGACCACTACTATCAACAGTCCGTGCAATTTGAGTACTTGAGTCTGTCTCGGTACATTTGTCATGGAACCGTGGGAACTCAGTCCGTTGCTCTTATCGCTGCTGTGGTTAGTACTCAAAGGTGGTAAATGGCGGCTTCATTAATCACTACTGCGGCTGGGATGTGCGGCAGCATGGAGTGGTGTAGCCCCTTGCACTTGACTGCATACACATTCCGGCGTACTCTAGTCTGGTACGTATAGCAAATAATCTGCGCTGGGCCATATATATTTTTGTCGCCGAGTTTTTTCACTTTGTGTGCACGAAATCTTAAATTACTATGGCTAAATGTTGCATAACTTTCACATAAAAAATATCGTGCAACATTTCCTTAGTTATGGAAAGGGAACAAATTATTAATTTCATCCAAAAGTGCGATATACGTATTATTATTTTTCTCTTTTGATTATACATAAGTATGTACATGTTTGTGTGTGATAAATGAAAATGTATACATTTTTTAATTGATCTAAACAAAACTTTTTACTCACTAATAATGTTCATATACTCGTATAGTTAAGAAATAATGGAAACATTCGAGCTAAAAGTTTTTGGCATTTACTTTCGCCAATACTGAGCCAATTTGTGTATTTGTTCGACCAGAGCTGGCATAACTGCTGTAATCGATACGTCTAGCAGCGCCTGGAGATGTTGTACCGCTTCCTCGTCCGTTAAACCCAATTGCAAGTTATCTTCCACCTTTTTTACAGCTTTATCCGGTTCAAGCGCTATATCTGGCACGGAAGCGTCCACCATCAAAGAAAACAGATTAAGCATAACATTGGCATGGCGCCGCAGATGCAAATATGCTGTATAACACTGCTTTCGAAATTCATGATGATGATCGGAACTCACGCCTCCCATGGCCTCCACCATCTCTTTGCTCAGTTTCATGGGTGGCGGCATTGGTTTCGGATCACGTCCGAGTATGTAACCGAAATCGATATGGAACAATTTGCCATTGGTTGTGAGAAGCAAATTATCCAAGTGACGATCGCCAACACCTAAAAAAAAAATTATTATGAAAAATATTTGTAAAATATGTATCATATGTAGAGCACAGCTTACCTAGTAAATACGTTATCACACAGTAACCAGCACAGCTTTTGATATAAGTATCCATAGTCTCTGCCGCAATGCCATACGGTCCATTTTCACACGGATTATGTTTACGGAAAAAGTTGTGTATGCTACCTTCGCGCGCCAATACATCGGCTACAGTAAAGGAGTCAATATACTGCAAGAGGCCATGTTTCGAACTGGTGGCCAGCACCTTGTAAGGCGTTAATTTCAAATCCAAATTTTCTCGCCGCAACAATTTATCCATCAAGGTAATCATTTGCAAAATTAATTGATCTTGACGAAGATCGTCGCCATGCTTAAAAATTGCTACATATTCGTGTTTACCAATAGTAGTGACGAAGGTCAGTCTGTAAAATGAGATCGTGTTTATAAGGCGACCAAGGCAACTCTTTGAGTCCTACGAAAGAGCTATCACCGAATTCATCGTAATACGAACGTAACATATACTTTAAATACTCGTATCTTCGGATAAATCGAATTTAGTGATCGCATTTTCGTAGATTTCACCAAAATTTGGACTACGTTGAACACAGTGATAGGTCCGAATATTAATCAAGAGCATAAATTAAAAAAAAAAACCTTTGGCGTCACTTACTTAGCTGGCATTAGTGCACTCTTGAAAAGTGACGTTTTCGTTGGAACAATTCTTGTGATGTAAATTTCGGGATCCAATGGAAATGGGCGTGGATCGAAGCCGGTAAAATTTATTTTAAACGTATCTGTATCGGATAGTAACTTCTGAAATTTTTCGGTTTTCTTATTGCGGTTTCCTGGTTCTTTGGCCACGATTTTAACCAACTTAACCAGTTCATCAATTAAAGTCTGTTGTTTCTTCAAATTATGCCAAATGCTTCGTAATTGAAAGTTGCCTGGGAAAAGTGACCAAATCAAAAATATTATTGTGTTGTAGTTTTCATTGTTAAATTATGGCGATTTACTAAAAATTTCTTTAGAAGCAGTTATTATCTGTTATCATAAAACGGCAATATTCAAAATTTAAAACCATTTTTCTGAAATACATTTCTGTTTTTTTAAATACGCTTAGCCTGTTTTGTAATACATTTGAGTTTTCCCGAAATGCATTTATGTTGGTTGTTCCGAAATACATTTGTTCGCATAACGGTTGTTTGTAACATCATAAAATAATCGAGATAGATATAGACAAATATATACTAAAATGATCAGAATGAAAAGAGAAATCGATTTAGCCCTGACTGTCTGTCCGTCCGTCTGTCTGTCCGTCCGCTGTCCGTGGTTACAATAACTTGAGTAAAAATTGAGATATCTCAATGAAATTTGGTACATAGATTGCACTTTGAACAGGGTAGGTTGGTATTGAAAATGACCAAGATCGGTCTATAACCACGCCCACGTCCCATATAACGGAAGTTTTTGAAAAATGCAAAAACTCCGATTTTTCGGTATCCATTAAAGCAAATTAAGTGAAATTTGGTATTTGGAGCGATTTTGAACTAAGAAATTATGTATTTATGAAATTTTGCCACGCCCACTTACGAACAAATTTCTGTATCACAATGACGGTGTAAGTTATCGTCACAAAACTTGGGGGACATATTTTATTTGATATCGGTATTATTATCGTAGAAAATTGTTTAAATCGGATCATAACCTCGCCCACCTCCCATATAACGGAAGTTTTGGAAAATGCCAAAACTTAATTTTTCGGTATCTATTAAAACAAATTGAGTGAAATTCGTTATTTGGAGCGATTTTGAACTAAGAAATTAGTTATTTATGTAATTTTGATAAATGGGCGTTGCCACGCCCACTTATGAACATTTTTTTTAATCTCAATTACGGTGTAAGGTATCGTCACAAAATTAGTTGAACAAATTTTTCTCAATACCACCTATAAAAAAAACGTATGTAGGTATCTCAACAACGATGTAAGGTATCGTCACAAAATTTGGTGAACATAGTGTCCTTGATACCATTAGCATTAACGTCAATAAGTTTTGAATTCGGACCATAACTACATCCAACTTCCAAATAACGGAAATTTTGAAAAATGCAAAAAGTTCGTTTTTCAGTATTTATTTTGAGTAAAGTTTAATACTAGCTGCGATTTGAAACGAAGAAACGGGAATTTTATGAAGTCATGGGCGCCGACAATACAAAAATATATCGCGGGGTTATATAAAAATCGGTTTCGCCCGAATATATATTAAAAAGTGTTTAAAAACATAATATCTACTTACCGGTTTCCAGAACTTTAAGGAACATTCGCAACACCATCACGTACATATCATGCACTCGCTCATCCTGCTTACGTAGTGACTCGTGGTCTTCTACTTCAATAGATAAATACCAGTAGAGATAATTAGCGAGCGTTGGATTTTTGCAAGCACGTTGTATCAGGAATGTACAAAGGTCCCCGGGATTATTTTTCAGTGGACCAGTAACATTGCTTTCGCTTGTTAAAGTATTAGTGGCATCAGAACTAGCAGAAACTGTCGAGGTATTATTTACATAATTGTCATCTTCATCAGCACAGTCACCAGCAAGTACACCAGCTGGAGTAGCTGAATTCGAAATTGCCAGTGGGATCGCAGCTCCTGTTATTGTGCTTACTGCCGACGTTGGCGCCACAGATGTGGACGGACGTGGAGTTGGAGTTTCTGTTTGTTGTATCGCAGTGCGCTGTAAAACTGAAGAGACAATTCCGCGTTGTGGTCCTGCACCACCTACTGCAATAACGGAAGAAACGCCCCCACCCGAATCCGAGCATATAGAATTTGGATCCAAGATGGCTGAATTGCCATCTAATGACCGTACAACATCATGCTCGGGAAAAAGACGTTTGTGTAATTCTACGATGTGTTCGAAATTTTCGTACTTTAACGCTTGCACCAGCTGCAATAAGTAAAGCAAAAGATCTTCGTCTGGTGCTTGTGCCAATCGACTGATGGCATAGCGTCGGACTTCTGGGTGTGTAAAAACGGGGCTCAACAGCTCCAATGCGTCCTCCACATCCATAGGTTCCCATTTGGCTAGCAGCGAAAGCGCTTGCATAACTTCGTGTTGAGTCTCCCAGTTTATGCATTTGAGAAACTTTGTCAATGCTTTGCGATGTGAACACAGATAGAAACGAAATTTCCACAATAAATCCTGTTCTTCACTACTGAGTACGCATGTTGGAGGGTATCGATATACAATTGAGTGTAATTGGTTACGGATTATAGCAGTGGGCTTGGCGTCTCGATCAGAAATACGAGAGCGCTCGGAACGTGCCAACCGGTGATGCTTCCGCTCGACGAGATTTTCCTGCAAAATGAAGGTTAGTCTTAATCACAGTGTATTGATTATTGTTGTTATTTTAAATTACTCGCAAAGCGCAAACACATTTTTTTAATTTCAACTGCCATTTCTTAAAGTTCAATTTAAAATGATGCAAAAGCTTTTTAAAACGCCACCACAAGTAAAGGCAACGTTTCCGAATTCTACATAACGAACGAAATTGAAATCTAAAATTTATAACTTTTAAATTTATGCACAACAGTTTAATTTTTATTTGTTTTTTTTTTTAAGATATCTAAGTACAAATTCGCGACTGTTGTAAACCCGTTGTTGTTCCAGTCATTAGGATGTAAAACCCTTAAAAGCAGTGACACAGACGTGTGTGTACGCTAATTCAAAGTAGTTTTAACTATTTGACAAATTGCGTTGACACATTGAAAAAAATCGATGCCACCAGACAATCTTGTCGGTTTGCGCTGGGTTCACGAAAGTCGTCAGAGGGGGTTTGACTACGTAATTTTCTGTTTTCTTTTCACCGGTGGTATTGAATTAAATTTATATTATTATATACACCTCAAAGACTAGCCGAAGGTTAAGAAATCAGTGCTCTGCTTTTAATCTTATTGCTGTTGGGTACCGAAGCAGCTTTTCAACCAACGGATTATAAAACAAAAACGCATTATTTTTGCTGCCACGGTCTTATGCTCTTATAATAAAAATAAAAACATTATGCCCAAAGCGCGTTTCACCATTACAAATTGAAAGTTGGTTTAGTCAACATAGTGCGCTGTTATTATATTTACACATAATTGCTTATAATATTTCCAGATCAAATTCCGAATTGGAAAATGTCTTGTTTGTATTTTAATTACCTGCAAAATATCTGAATCCGGTACAGTCACTAATTTAGGTTTTGATAAAATTTTGTGACTTGTATCGCCTTCTGGCTCAAAATAAACAATGGAATACTAAAACAATAAGAGAACAATGTACTTTCAATAATAACAAGAGGATTATCTTATGCTTACATTATAATACTCTTGAAACACTGCAGTAGGAAACTCTATCATTAGATACATATAATCCGACATGCGTTTCTCACGTTCGTTTATCACCTCAATTTCACGGAATGTCAATCGATCCAGCCAATCAACTTTATGCATCTGACCGTTACGATGTTTTTTAGCAAGTTTACCCAGACGTTGCATTTGAGATTTGGATGATTCCTTTCCTTTTCCAGGCGTTTTAGATGGATAACTACCATCTCCTTCTACACCTAACCACACTCGCAAATCGAACATACCTTGGCGAAACAAGCCGTTCTTGCCAAAAAGCGAAATTGCTGTACCTCCTATTATTGTTGTTTTACCAGCGCCTGCACAATCGAGGATAGTTAACACCAGCATAGCAGTGCGCGGTAGGTCTGAAAATTGTAACGGTAAAGTTACCCATTCGTTCCAGCTCCAGCGTTTTGTGAAAGCTTTGTACGAAGTGGTAACAGGCAAACAATATGGTTGATTTTTGTTGAACACTTGCAATCGTATTTGAAAGGCGGGACATTCTTCCGAATAAAGTCCAGAAAAGCGCAAAATAGGATCTTCTAGCAATTTTTCGTAGTCAGGTTGTCGCTTTTTGCCTTCCAGCGTGCCCCTGCAATAACAAAATATTTTCAAGCGTTTCTTGTCAGAAACGTACGCTTACTTACACCTTTATTTGTACTTGCTCATGCAATGAGGAGCTATATATGTAACGAAAATGGTCGTCGGGCAGTTGATTCATTTTTGAACACTTTTCTTGAAAGATGTGTTATAAAGTTTCTGCATTTACGCTCCTGTAGTAATTAATATGCGCTTTATGTTTTTGATTTTTTCCACAATTTTTCAACGTCAGCTGTTTGACTAAAGTAAAAACATTTGATCCGGTACAATAATATATCGATACATGTCTATCCAATACCGATATTACTTAAGCGATATTTTAAGACATCGAGTACATGAACTCCAGTATCGTATCAAATTACATTACTAGGGTATTGCAGATTTTGACAATTAACAAATAAAAGTAAACTAACTTTAATTTCTACATATAATTCATATTTTTACAATTTACTAAATAAAAATACAACATAAAATTACATTTGAAACACAATTGTGTTTTTCTGAAATACATTTGCTTTTTTCTGAAATAAATTTGTGCTTTTCAGAAATACATATGGCCATTTTTGAATTTCATTTGCGTTTTTCGGAAATACATTTTAAGTTTTCTGAAACACATTTGAGTTCTTCTGAATTTCATTTAGCTATTTCTGAAATACATTTGTGATTCTCTGAAATACTGTTTGAAGAGGTGTTGAAGGAAAAAGGAATAATTTTAACATTCTTTCTATCCGAGTAGGCAAATATCAAACAATGTTTCAGACAGAATGATTTCTTTTTGAAAGATTTCCTTAACAGTCAATTCATTCACGTTTGGACACTCACATCACTGTTGACAACTAAGGGCCAGTTTTTCAGTGCAAGTTGAACTCTGTCGTTTAAACTAATGCCCGAATTCAGTAACTTCGTGTCATCTCATGTCTCAAAATGAGCTAGAGATTATTGCTTTTCCTCGCTTCACTTATTTTTTCTTTTGTTTGTGAACGTGCTATTATAGCCTTAATACAATTATAGCCTTAATACAATTAGGCTAGCGATAAGGTGGCAGCACCGTAATTGTTAGAATCCACAGACACTTCGGGCAGAGAACTTATAAGAAATTTTTTATAAGTTCTCTGGTATATCTGAATATTTTCAATACTAATGGTTTTATAGGGAGCACTGACCCAGTAAGAAGTACGAGAGTGAGCAGTAGAGCTATATGTTTGTCTATTGTTGTTGTTGTTGTAGCGGCTAGCTACGCCCCACTGGGCTGGCGGGCTCCCTTAATCATTATCGTCAAGCTCAACTAACGAGAGGTCCAGGAAACGAGCCGTTTCAACAGGGTCGGACCACAGGGAGAGGGGTGTTAGTTGAGTGGGTTTGGCCGGCATGTGAATAGGTGGTTGGTGTCGTGCGGATACTCTACACATGCCGGGCAAGTGTTGGGGGTGTCGGGGTTGATCCTGGATAGGTAGGAGTTTAACCAGCTACAATATCCAGATCGGAGTTGAGCCAGAGTGACGCGCGTCTATCGAGGCAGCTGGAGCTCCTCAGCTGCTATAGGTAGTGGTTGGACTCCCAAGACTGCATTTACAGGGCGGGTGTCGATATATTTGGATACCGACTCCCTGTGAATGCTGTTCAGAGATTGTCGGTACGTGCTTGAGTCCAGCGGTAAGCGTACGTAAGTCTGGACCTCGTCCGTCAATTGTGAGAGGTGTCCCCTGATGTGCCTGGGTGCCGGCTCCAGCACGAGCAAGTCTCTATTAGGGTGCCTCGGACGGTGGCACCCCAGTAGAAACTGCTTTGTGAGCATTAGATTGTGCTCTTGCACTAGGAGCACTTTAGTCTCATGATAGAGGTGATCCACAGGCGTCATCAGGAGACATCGCGTCACTGTCCTGAGTGCGGCGTTCTGGCAAGTCTCCAGTCTTGACCACTGAGTTCTGCTGGTTCCAGGCGACCATATCGTCGCAGCATAATTTAAAACCGGCCGGCCAATCGTCTTGTATGTTGCCAACAACGTTTGTTTGTCTTTGCCCCAAGTGCTGCCGGCGAGCGATTTGAGGACTTTGTTGCGGCTCTGTACTTTGTTGACGGTTGCGGTTGTATGCGCTGAGATGGAGACCAGGCTGTCGAGGGTGACCCCCGTAGACTTCGCAGGAGACAGCGCCAAATTCCGTCCCGTGAAGTAGTGAACAAGTTCTGGGAGGTAGCCTTAGAACACAGACCATAAATTCCTTTGCCGGTAGCCATTATCGTACAGTCGTCGGCATACGAGACCAGTGTGACTCCTTTTGGCGAAGAGGGGAGTCGCGAGACGTAGAAGTTAAATAGTAAGGGTCGTACCCCCTGCTTTATTCTTCTCGCTTTTGACACTGCGTCACGGTAGCACACCGACGCCTGATGACCACACAGGTAGTTCGCGGTCCATCGTTGATGCTTCACCGGGCTGAGGTAGTGGTTGAAGGGGCCTCAAGTGTCTTGACCACTGGGGAAAGCAGGAAGATCGGCCGGTAGGACTCGCCTTGGCCGGCAGGTTTCCCTGGTTTCAGTGGTGGTATCACCCTGCTCATCTTTCAGATGTCTGGGATGATCAGGGTGGTGAGGGACAAATTGAGGAACTTGGTAAGGTATGCTACTCCCGCAGTGCCCAATTTTTTCAGCATCAACATGCTTAACCTGTCTGGGCCAATGGATTTGGAGGCTTTCGCCTTCCCGATGGCTTCCTTCACCTCAGTGCTAGAGGGGGCAATTGGTGCGCTGGATTTTTGCCCACCCCAGCATCGAGGTTACAGGACTTCAAGTGCTCCCTCCACTTGTTCCGCTTGTGTTCGTTGACCAGGCGTTGGATCTCCCCGTTAAGTTGCCTAATACGGGGATTACCGGGGTCCGCCTGCCGAAGGTGGTCGCGTTCATCCGCTAAAGTGAACGCCCCACCCGGGAAGTCAGGACGGATCTCAGGGATCCTATCTGCCGGAATGAAACGGGCTGCAGCGGACTTCACTACCCTGCGGAACTCGCGCTCGCCAACGCGAACGTCGATAGGAAGGGCACTGAAGGCGTCTTCAGTAAAATCCTCGAACCGTTCCCAGTCAGCTTTTTTGAAGTTGATGTAGGTGTGGCGGTCCGAGGCAACATAGTTGGCAGGTCTTGTCAATCGAGATGATAATGGGTAGGTGGTCTGATGCAATCGATAGCATAGGACGCCACGTTATGCTATTTATCAGACCCGCGCTAGCTATTGTTAGATCTGGCGAGCTGCTGCAACTACCCACTATCCTGGTGGGGCTTCGTCGTTCATTGTGCAGAATGTCGAATCGTCTATCTGCTCTGCCAAAATATTTACCCTACGATCGTTTGGTAGGCTTGAGAACCAAAGATCGTGATGCGCGTTAAAGTCTCCGACTACCAATCGGTTTTCACCACTGAGGAGCGCACCTATATCAGGGTGATATCCAGCGGGGCAGCAGGAGACAGGGGGTATATAAATACTAAATATTTCGAGCTCGACATCGCCTGACCGGACAGCAATCCCTTGACATTCTGCCGGGTGCGCTGAGGCACCTACGCGTCGGTCATTAACATTTTTTATACTTTTGTTAAACAAAACAGTCTAAATAAACGCAAATCGCAATTCAAAACAAATAACAACCTACGCAGAATCGTCAAAGAATTTTATAAAGCAGACCTTCTACACCTCACGGTTTGTTGTTAAAGCTCAAGCAATTTTTTCGTATTTTGCAAAAATGTAGACAACTATATATTTTTAAATCATGCGAGTTCGTTAACTATTGACGTATCCGTTCGCGAATACGTTGCCAATTTGGAGTTTTTCGCAACGCAAAGTGCATATTCTGGCCATTTTCAGAACTGTTGTTTATTGTAACTAATAGAAAAATTCGAAGAAGAAGAAGTCATGTACGTCATGTATTTGTTTATATAGCAAACGGATTAATTGGTTTATATTTTCATACTACAAAATGTCGGGGCAATATCCTAGTGGTTATAACAGTCCCCTCGGTGGTCATCGTGGTCAATTTAATCCGCAGCAACAACAGCAATCGCCGCAGTTAATGGGTCCTATGAATCAAATGGGCGGAATGGGACAGAATACAATGGTCGGTGGTGGAACTGGCGGTCAAATCGGTGTTAGTAGTGGAGGAATGATGCCGCTCGGCGGTTATCATCCTCAACAGCAGCAGTTACCTGGTGGCATGAATATGAATACTCCAGGAAATCTAATGAACAATCCAATAAACATACAACAGCAAATGCAGCAGCATGTCCAAATGGTGCAAGGAGGTGGTGGCGGCAGTCAAGTAGGTGGCGGTATGATTTCTGTGGGCCAAGGAATTGGCGTTGTTCCCACCAATAATATAATGCAACACGCACAACAACACCAACAAATGACAATGGGTGTACAACAGCAGCAACCACAGGCACAATTGCCACACGCAAATCCAGTAGTAATGATGCATACGCAACAGTCCGCGCAACAAACTGCAGCGACATCCGGCAGCAACATGTTGGCAATTTCACAACCAAATCCACATAAAGAAATAAATATTGTAGCTCTATCACGTTTGGGACAAGAAACAGTTCAAGATATAACATCACGATTTCAGGAGATTTTTACTGCATTGAAAATCATACAACCCACAGCAAATCGGGACAACAATACTGAGAAAAAAGTTCAAGAATACTTTAGGACTATACGGCTGTTATTTAAACGTGTTCGAATTATTTATGAAAAGTGTAATGATGGATATCCCCATGGCATGGACTATACAAACGTTGAGAGTTTAATAACCTATAAGGAAGAACAGCCCGATCACCGTACCGAACCTACACAATGCGATGAGTACCGGAAAGCATTACAAGAAAACCAGGAATTAATTGAGACAGTAAGATTAAAGAACCGTCAATTACGTGAAATTATTGATAGAACTCGTATTATTATTTGGGAAATCAATACGATGTTGGCAATGCGACGATCGTAGCATAGTTGTTGTCCTTAATTGTGTAGCAAAATAAAGGCACCGTAATTAACATATTATTATTTATTTATTTTAAACATCTCATTGAATGAATTGATTAAGATTCCAAAACATTAGGATCGATCATTTCCGGGAACTTTATACTCATAAATCTATTATCTACTGATTCATCTAAATTATAAGTTAAGTGCTGTGGAATCAAATCACCTTCTAGGCTTGCATCTGAAAGTAAAAGTTCAGGTAGAATTTATTGTACAATAATATCTATAGAGTTGAGTTAAAATGCGTATGTAAAAAAATTTGATTTTTTAACCAACAGGTTTTCATCAAAGGCAACAAATTAGTTAAGTGATACGAATTTACAATTAAAACTTACCTATTATGGAAAGTTTTAAAACTTTTGTTCGCCGATTAACATGTTCGCATTTACAAGCTATGAACTCGGAAACATCGGATTTCTCACCCAAAGCTTGACGACTAAACTGAGGAAGTGTTGTCACTAGTATTAACATATATGTATATTAGAATAATGTTCGCAATGTCCTACATACCTTAAATATGACAATATCACCCACTGAGGGGATGCCTGTAAGCGGTATACAAAATGGAAGCATTTCATTGACGCTCATTGCGCTGATGTTATTATTTAGGGTCTCTAAAACGATGGAACTACCATTTCTTTTTAACGATTGTTGCTGATCTTCGGCATCACTTAAATTAATCACCTCCTCATCATCATCATCTAGATCTATAACGCAACTTTCGTCTAATGCCAAAGAATTATTGGATCCCACCGATGCATTTGATAACTTAGTTTGATTTAATGCAGAAGATTCTTGTTTATTGTTCGTTGTCTCTACCGGAGCATCTTTTTCGTCGGGATTAAGTTCAGTTCCAGTAAGCATTTCTCCCGCATTTCTCTCTTTCTCATTATCTGAATTGGATTTCTCATCCACGGTTTCTACTTGTGAATCACTTTCATTTTTCTTAGTTATAGATGTGCACAATTCTTTTAAAATTGAAGTTTTTGTTAATATGTCGATATTGGCAGGTGGCAAAAGAATATTTTCTTGTATATCTATGATAGGCTTCAGAGCTTGGCGATTTTTATTAATTATATTTAAAGGAAAAACCAAGGGCTTTCTTGAATCAACATCATTTAAATTGCATTTAAAAATGACTGTTGACGATTTATTTTTGTCGAACGTGTTTGAAGTGTTAATAAAACTTGCCTGATTATTTATTGAAGATTCTAGGGTAGAATTGTCATCAAAGTATATATGCGTTTCCTTATCTCTCGATTTTGATCTTTTAAGGAAAGTTGACGAAGGTATCTCCGTTCGAATTGTTTTAGAATTCACTAAATTAAAAAGAAAAACATAAGAATAATAAGTTATAGTTTTCTTGTCTACCTGATGAAAACTTACCTGTTTGATTGGTTGGTTCCAGGTTATAATTTTTCTGCCCCACAGAAACATTTTTAGTGGATCGGGTTTTCTTACGTTTTCCTATCGACCTTTGTTCTTCGTCTTCCTTAAATGGTATATTCCGATTATCGACATCTGAATAATTTATTTTGTTGTTCTTGGGGCTGAGCACGTCTTTACTTTTATTTGATTTTACTTTTGCATCTTCTTTATATAAATAATATTCTCCATTCGTACTTGTTATCTCTTGTGATTCGTTGGTGGCTGCTGCAGGCGAATTAGGCACTGCTACTGATGTTGGTCTGGATTTTTTAGTCTGGTTAGGAGTAGAACTGCCTAACATTCCTATACCCAACGTATGGTATTTTCTCTTTTTAATTGTGGTTTCCTTAATCGGTATTTCCTTCGATTTATAAGGATCATTTCCGTCTTCTGCCTTCGAAATTTTCTTCGATCGTCGACGAGATTCTTCGACTGCGTGTTTTGGTATAAATGCTCTGGAAGAATTTTATTTCTAAAAATTTAATTTTATTACAAATGTGGCTTCTATACTTAAGTGATTCTGTAAATTCTATAACTTCTATAGATTCTTGCGGTGGTATAAAAAGATTGTCAATTGTAAGGAAATGAACCGGTCGGACGTCAAATATTTCTTCCACACGATGTTGTAAATACTCCACACTTTTCCATTGCGGATCAACCAGGATTATAACGAACTTTCTTTCGTCTTCGAAGAAAGTTGAGAGATCAATTCTTACAGGAAATTTTTTCATTTTTACAATAGCCAATTATTAAACGATATACATATATATATAAACACAAAACAGAAACCAATGCGAATTCAATTGAATTCACCGTGACAGAAACCTTCGGCCAAGGCGAATTTAACAAGGTGGTGGTTAATGTCAAATTTCTGTAGGTGATTTACATCGCCAGCATCAGAGAACGTGTATTGACAGAGAAGCCTTATCTCAGTCCATTCCGACACACATTCCTCTGATTTTGAGGGGTACTAATTTTCTTGTCGTAGCTCACCACGAAATATTTTGTCTTAGCTCACCACGATTCGACAGCGATAGAGAAAAAAACTAACAGTGCCAGAGCGAGAATTGAAAAAGCGAGAGTTTTAATATATTTTTGTTATGTTATCGGTTGAGCTGGAGATTTATTTAATTTTTGGTAAATTCATTCACTTAAATTTATAAAAATAATTTATGAAGCAATATTTTTCAAATTTGGTACAATGCATAGCAGGTAGTACTTTGTACACATGTAAATCTGGCCATTTGGGAAATTTATTTACTTTTTAACATTCAATTTGGTTGATATAAATTCAGTAATTTTGAATCTTCACAGGTTTCTTATGTATTTACCTAGAATCATAAATATTACATAGGTATATATTCTACAAACTATACATACATACATATGTATATGAATGAACGTAAATATGTTCTTATTTTATGTACTTATGTACATACATATGTACGTATATAGAATGGCGCATATCATATTCTGATTCATACAAAATCTGTAAAAAGCCAACAATATGCCTAATAGAATTTATATATGATTTGTTGATTTCACTAGTTACTTGTTATCACATGTAATATAATTTAGTATGCTTTCCGTAACTAAATTTAATACATATCACCCATGTTTAAAATATTTAATCAAACAAATAGAAGCCTAAAATTCATCTTACTTGCAAGCAAAAATACAAACGCATATTTTTATGCACATAAATACAAACGTACACTTGTTCACGTGCCCGCAAACCACCCTTGAGCTCTAAATGCTTGCTTCTGTTCAGATTTCCGACAATTCTGCTGCGAGACGAAGGTAATAAACCACCACCATAAATTAGAGTTGAGTGCAAATACTTTTCGTTTCGCAGTAGGTACAAGGAAAAATACGAGTAATAAAAAAATATCGTCAGAGACGTTTAACTGGGAGAAAATCAATAATATATGGCTGCTTAATACTTATTAAGGTGGGATATAGTGTGATACATTTTTAAAATAAATTAAAAGTGAAAATTAATTATGAATTTCTGTAACCACTTTTCATAAAGTGGTAGATTTCCTACTCCGACTACAAATTCCAGTAAAAGGTTTGCAAATTCAATGATGACCAACACTGTTGTTCAAATGCGACAAAATTCGGCTACATATTTACATATATATATAAGCTCATACAAATGTACACAGCGCGTATTGAGGTGATGAAGATGTGCTGAGTATTTCTCTAGGCAAGGCCGATTTTGCGAAATAATATCAAATGCATTCATATATTTTTATTAGTATTTTACAATATAATCATTCATAATGATTAAATATTCATAAATTAGACATGAATTTGGTAAAAGAATATCGTATTAGCTGAGGAATGTCTATTATACATATTTTCATTTATTCTTCACCAACACATTTGCCGGACTGGGCCAGAAATAGGCAACGCCCCTGTACTTGCAAAGCTGAAGACGAAAATGTTCAAATTTATAAATTTTTGCAAGATCGCGAAAAATGTGCTTCGCTGGCAGATTTTAAGTTGTGCTGCCATTTATGAATGAAATGAGTTTTACGCACGCGCAATTTATGAATGAAATGGTTTAGGATTTATGGCGCCTGTGTAACTGTTGATGTAGCAGTTGCTGCGGGAAGTGAGGACAGAAGTGTGCGCACATTGATGTGTAAATATGTATACATAAAAATAAGTATGTGCGTATATTTGTATGTGCAAAGACGTCATTTGTCCTTGAATTAATATTTTGGCATGTGATGTAGGTCAAGGTTGATTTATATGATCTTGTAATATATTTATCTAAAGTATTTATATAAATAGGTATGTATGAACAAAGTTAGTTCTGCATTTTGTATACATATGTATGCATAGATAAGAATATACATACATACATATGTATGTATAATGGGTAAAATATTGATTTGTATTATGTTAAATGGAGGTTTATATCGATGCACAGGTATGTACATACATATGTATATAAATGTATGTATGTATATATATTTATTGGGGTACTATTTACGTACATACTTACATAAAATGTGTAGCTACATGCATACATATGGGACTATTAATTTCACCTAGTATGTACATATGTATAATAAATGCTCAACTATGAACAAAGTTTGAGTGAAGAAAACGTTTTAAATTAATATCCATGCACTTATGAATCTACATACACAAGATTTGCAGTAATTTTAAAAAAATTTGGGAATAACTTATGTAGATAAAAGCGTAAAAATTATGTGTTAACAAATGCAAATCGCCGACGGCATTTTAGCATTTGCGTTTGCGCACCACCATTATAGCAAATCTTATCATATCATATGTATGTAAGTACGTACACACAAATGACACAAAAGAGGACTCTTCATTAATTAATAAAACCAATTTTATTATTATTTGACTTTATTTTTCCTATATCCAACGAAATTCATAATTTTCCTAATATGTAATGCCGTCGGCAAAACAACTGGTGGATTATGCTCACATTTGTGCATTAATAAAATCCATATTCATAAAACAAAAAAAGGGCGGCTTCAGCCATTAATTTTACAAATGCACATACATAAGTATGAATATACATTTTATCAATCATATTATAATTATTCTGCTTTTTATTAAATTGTCAAAATCAACCCAAAATAGGTATATTTTTCTTACATTTATGAGAATATACAAGCTGTTAAATTTCTTTCGACCTCGCTCAGCTCTGTTAACTTGCCACTCTCGCTATTTCCCCTGTTAGCTCTGGCGCGGTGAAATAAGACAAGACATTTACTTGGATTTTGACAATTCACACTGATATTCGCGTGAAAATCTTCTCTGTCAAATATAAGTTCTCTGATGATTCTATTATAAAAGGTTAGGTAAATAATGACATTCGAATTTTGACACTCCCTTATAAAGGGTTGTTTTACGAAGTAGGGAAAACGGGTAAGATTTTGTTACCCTTTCTTAAAAAGTAAACAATAAGTAGTAAAATGTTAGTGATTTTTTTAATTAAAAATTTCGACGACATTTCATTTAAATTAAAAAATACGCTAACAAAATTTAAATAATCATGCACTTGGTAGATATTTTTTAGTTTTTTTTTTCCTAGCAAATAAATTTTCAATCTATTTGTCCCATGAAATAAACGATTTTATGGTATAAGCAGAGAACGTACATTACAGAGAAGCTTCAACACCGAAAGACGGTGTGAATTGTCAAAAACCATCAAAATTGCAATAGGCAAGTTCACCACTTTTGCAATGGCGGCGACAAATTGAGAGCGATAAATTAACAGAGCTGAGCGAGGCCAACATTTTTAACATAACATGCATTTTCTCGATTATGTGTTGATTTCTGATTGAAATTAACAAAAATAATGATAAATTACAAAATATGTATGAAATTGTGTATTATTTAAATATGTTCCCCTAAGAGTGGATTTCTATTACATATGTTTATGCATATGTGCATATTGAAAACCATACAAATACACTTTGTTTGTTAGAAGTTATGTACATGTTCACAAGCTCTTTTGGCCGACGGCATTTTACATGCACATTTTCAATAAAGGAAAACGATTTTCCTTAAATGATGAATTTTAAACTTTATTCATGTTCATAAAATATGTAGGTTGACAATTACATACATACATGTGTAATGTGCGTACTAGGTATGTCTGCTTAAGATTTGCTATAATTGCTGTGCATAGAGGCAAATGTTGATTTGCCGACGGCATTTTACATTCTCAGATATTGGTAATTTTTTAGTTTTTTTTATAAGTTATGACTTTAATTCGGTATATATGTATTTACGATAAATTACTGCAAATAATTTCCAATCCATGCATGTAGGTACATGTACATATGTATGTATATACTATGCATAAGATTAGTTCATACATATGTATGTACATAAGTACAAATAGGTATACATACGTACATAGTACCCATGTTATATGTACGTATGTACTAAGTAACAATAATTATAAGATAAGTTATTAATTAAACCTCAGCGTAATGCAAATCAATATTTTGCACATTATTCAAATGTATGTATGTATTCCTATTATAATAATTATATAACTGACCTACATCACAATGCCAATATGTATATGTACATATGTACATACAAATTCAAGGACAAATGACGTCCGCATACATACAATTATACGTAAATACATATTGAAACATATCGACATGTGCACACTTCTGTCCTCACTTCCCTCACAATTGCAAATCAATAATATATAGGGGCATAATAAATATTAAGTTAAGATATTAGGTAATAAATATTTAAAGTTATCTAAAAGCAAAAAATGTATTATCAATTTCTGTTGCTACTTTTCTCAAAGCAGTAGATTTCCTCTCCGACTGCAAATTGCAGTAAATGGTTTGCAAATTCAATGATGACCAACACTGTTGTTCAAAAGCGACAAAATTCGGCTACATATTTACATATATATGTAAGCTCATACAAATGTACACAGCGCGTATTGAGGTGATGAAGATGTGCTGAGTAATTTTTCTGGTAAGGCCTATTTTGCGAAATTATACCGAATGCATTGATATATTTTCAATCGTTTTTTACAAAAGAATGGTTTGTAATGGTTAAGTATTGATAAATTAGATATAAATTTGGTAAATTAATCTCGTATTAGGTGAACAATGCCTAATATACGTATTTTTAATTATCTGTTAACTACAAATTTGCCGGACTGGGCCATAAATAGCGAACGCCCCTGTACTTGCAAAGCTGAAGACAAAAATCTTCAAATTTATAAATTTTTGCAAGATCGCGAAAAATGTGCTTCGCTGGCAGATTTTAAGTTGTGCTGCAATTTATGAATGAAAAGAGTTTTACGCACGCGCAGTTTATGAATGAAATCGTGTAGGATTAATGGCGCCGGCGTAACTGTTGAGTTTGCAATTGTGAGGGAAGTGAGGACAGAAGTGTGCACATGTCGATATGTTTCAATATGTATTTACGTATAATTGTATGTATGCGGACGTCATTTGTCCTTGAATTTGTATGTACATATGTACATATATTGGCATTGTGATGTAGGTCAGTTATATAATTATTATAATAGGAATACATACATACATTTGAATAATGTGCAAAATATTGATTTGCATTACGCTGAGGTTTAATTAATAACTTATCTTATAATTATTGTTACTTAGTACATACGTACATATAACATGGGTACTATGTACGTTTTTTTTTTTTTTTTTTTTTTTTTTACGGACGTTGGGATAGCGCGCTATCCATCAAGAGGCCCGTATGAATCTCTGGTGAAGCCACCTCCCAGGGACTACTCACGCATTTCATCAGGGAGGGGCTATGGCATAAATATGCCTGACTTCCATGACGCCGTTTCCATAGTCCCCCATCCACGTAAGGTGATTAGGGGTTCAGGAGCGTTCTACTACGACTTCACCTGTGAAAGATACAAGCAAATAAAAGATTAAACATATTCAGGACTAACTTAATCGCGTTGCTAAACGACGGCGTTGTTCGCGTATTCTGAGCTCAGTCATTATCTCTTTACAGATGTTTTTAACTGTATTCCAAACTGCTTTATCTTTAATCATATAGGATATCAGATTTTCTGGCCTTGGATCTACCTTCATAATGATTCTTAATTTCTCCCGCTCAAATGAAAACGAAGGACAAGAAAACAGTATGTGTTCTGCGTTCTCCGCCACAGTCTCACACGAGGCACAAACCATTGTATTATCATGACCATATTTACATAAGTATTCTCTGAAACAACCGTGCCCACTTAGCACCTGGGTCATATAAAAGTCTATTTTGCCATGCGATCTGCCTAGCCAAGCCTCGATACTCGGGATGAGTCGGAAAGTCCAGCGTCCCTTTGTCGACGTGGCCCAGCGTTGTTGCCATTGTGTTAGGCTTTTATGGCGTTCGGCCGCTGTCTCTTGTACTGAGAGGGCTGTGCCTTTATCTCGGGCCGTCTGATAGGTTCGCTGGATTTCGTTAGCCAGCAGATCGGCAGGCATTATGCCAGCAATTACACAGGCCGCCTCATATGAAACAGTGCGGAAAGCGCTACAAACGCGTAGTGCACTAAGTCGAAATATGGAATTCACATTTTTTGCATATGACGTATGCTGAAGCGCGTGGCCCCGTACAGGGGCCGCGTACATAACCACTGATTGTGTGACCTTAGTTAGCATCTTCCTGCGATTTTGACCAGGTCCACCTATATTTGCCATTAATCTAGCTAGAGAACTATGGACTGTTGCGGCTTTTTGTGTCACAGTTTCTATATGTAGTTTAAATGACAGCCTGGCATCTATCATAACACCTAAATACCGTACTGCAGGCATAGTTTCGAATACATACCCATTGATGTCTAGACGTGTAGTTTCCTTTTTCTTTCTGCTTGTTATAAGCACCCCTTCGGTTTTGTGAGCTGCCAATTGGAGCCCTTTGGTCTTGAGCCAGTCATCGATTAATATAGCCGTGTCTTTCGTAGCCAATTGAATTTTTTCTATGTCTTTCGCTACAATGATAACCGCAATATCATCTGCGTATCCGATTACCTTCACTCCTTTTGGAACAGGTAGACGCAGGACTCCATCGTAAGCAATAATCCACAAAACTGGGCCGAGAACTGAGCCTTGGGGAACTCCTCTGCTGACGTCATATCTATTTCTACCTAGATCAGTATTATAAAACAGAACTCTATCAGTAAGATAGCTATCTACTATATTTATAAGATAAGGTGGAGTATTTATTGCCTTTAATGCATTAATAATGTGCGACCATTTTAATGAGTTAAACGCGTTTTTTATGTCTAAGGTTACTACTGCGCAGTATTCTTTCGAACCGTACTTCCAGCGCTTGCCTGATATTGCTTCTTCCGCTATTTCAGTGACGCGACAAATAGCATCGACTGTGGATCTTCCCTTTCGAAACCCGTACTGGGCTTCCGACAAACATTGATAGGTGTCAATGTGTTTCAATAAGCGATCGCAAATTACACGTTCCAGCAATTTGCCTAAAGAATCTATCATACAAAGCGGTCTGTAAGAACCTGGATCACCTGGAGGCTTGTTGGGCTTTGGAAGCAACACTAACTTCTGCTTTTTCCACCTCCTCGGGAAAACGCCATTTTGCAGGCATATATTAACGACATGTGAGAAGGCCATAGGGGAATCAGCTACTGCCGCTCCGATGGCAATGTTCGGTATACCATCGGGTCCCGGAGCCTTGCCGTTTTTTAGCCGTTCAGCTGCAGCTAGAATTTCATCCTGTATAACAGGTGGACAAATTGTCAATGTATTGTTATTCACAGGCCTCATTTGGGGGCTATCTTTGGGAAAAAGCGTTTCGACTATTTGCTTGAGCAGAGTGGGACATGTTGGCATCTGCTTTTGGCTACTTTTAAACTTTTTCATAACAATTTTATAGGCGCCACCCCAAGGGTACTCGTCAATCTCACTACAAAGCTCTTTGAAACAAGATTTTTTGCTTGCCTTTATTGCATTTTTTAATTGTTTACGCAAGCATTTAAATTCATCTCTCAGAATATCAGATCTGTTTCTTTGGTATTTTCTTCTGGCTTTGTTGCATTCAGACCGCAAGTCTGCGATTTCAGCATTCCACCAATAAACAGGGTTGCGGCTATTTTTGAGCACTTTTCTATTCATAGATGCATCACAAGCCCTAGCTAATACTTTATAAAGTTCATCGGATAGACTTTCTGCATTGGCCTGCATTTGTGTTACGCTTTTCATACCATCCAGTACCAACTTAAACATATCGGGATCAAATGAATTAGTGCACCAGGCCTTTGCGTCGTTCTTCACATATCCACGAGCCCTACTTCTCATGTAATCAACATCGATTATTACAGCCAAGTGATCGCTATGTGTGTAAATATCGCTTAATTGCCAGGAAACTTTTGCCATCATTGATTCACTACAGAAAGCAATATCGATAATGGAACCTCTTCCATTTTTTTCGAAAGTATTTTTGTTTCCTCTATTCAAGAGAAGCAAGTCTAATGGTGCAAAGGCTTTAAGAAGAGCGCGTCCTCGCTGATTTGTCCTGCTGCTGCCCCATTCTAGAGCCCACGCATTAAAATCTCCGGCTATTATTTTGGGAGAGCACAAAACCGCATCTTCAACGAGTCTATCCAGCAGAAGTTCAAATTCTTGCTGGCTAAGACTAGGGGGTGCATAACAGCTGTATATATAAGTACCGTCAATTTTGGTCCTTACAAAGAACTCATGGCTGTAAGGCTTTTCGGTAATGCATTTTTCCCCTATGGGTACTATGTACGTATGTATACCTATTTGTACTTATGTACATACATATGTATGAACTAATCTTATGCATAGTATATACATACATATGTACATGTACCTACATGCATGTATTGGAAATTATTTGCAGTAATTTATCGTAAATACATATATACCGAATTAAAGTCATAACTTATAAAAAAAACTAAAAAATTACCAATATCTGAGAATGTAAAATGCCGTCGGCAAATCAACATTTGCCTCTATGCACAGCAATTATAGCAAATCTTAAGCAGACATACCTAGTACGCACATTACACATGTATGTATGTAATTGTCAACCTACATATTTTATGAACATGAATAAAGTTTAAAATTCATCATTTAAGGAAAATCGTTTTCCTTGCATGTAAAATGCCGTCGGCTAAAAGAGCTTGTGAACATGTACATAACTTCTAACAAACAAAGTGTATTTGTATGGTTTTCAATATGCACATATGCATAAACATATGTAATAGAAATCCACTCTTAGGGGAACATATTTAAATAATACACAATTTCATACATATTTTGTAATTTATCATTATTTTTGTTAATTTCAATCAGAAATCAACACATAATCGAGAAAATGCATGTTATGTTAAAAATGTTGGCCTCGCTCAGCTCTGTTAATTTAACGCTCTCAATTTGTCGCCGCCATTGCAAAAGTGGTGAACTTGCCTATTGCAATTTTGATGGTTTTTGACAATTCACACCGTCTTTCGGTGTTGAAGCTTCTCTGTAATGTACGTTCTCTGCGTTTACGCGCACAAAAGAAACAAAAAGTGTTGCCTGTTAGTTTTTGGTATTAAAAAGTTTTGAGGTTACTACTTTTATTATTTTTAAGAAGCAACACGGTTTTGATGCTAAGGGAGCCGTTTGACAGAAAGTGAGGGAGCTAGCTGCTTAGCTACCAAACCTTTAATAATTGAATCATGCATCGCCAGCCAAGGCCTCTATGTATTTCGTTTTTGCTTTGCTGGACTGAATGTCAAAGTTCTGTAAGTGATTTCCATCGCCAGCCAATCAGAACGAATCCCTTTGAAGTTCAGTCCAGCAAAGCGAAAAAACCAGCTGGCTCCTTAAAACGGCTGACAGACGGGGGCACTTATGCAAATTAACGAGGTCATATATCTGCATAATATTTTAAGCCTGACAGACGACACTTATCTGCATTTAGACATCAGCTGATTTGACAAACGAAATTGAGCTGAAAATGGAAAGGGGAAAAATACGATTAGCAGCTATTTTATTGGCAAAAAATCCTCTCGCATTTAAAAAAAAAGCTTAAAATTATTCTCTTGAAGTTTAAATAATATTAAAATAACCAATGCATTGGCAAGCATAATTCTTAGCAGGATGCCACAGTCTTGTATGGTTACACTTCCCGCCGACGTTAGAGAAAGGCAGATGTGGAAATTTGTGAGTATTTTTTTATTTGCTATGAACGATATAAATAATGTATACACATGTTTGCTATTCCATAAAGGATCGCTATGGATGCTTTTGGGAACAAGACGTGCCTTCAATGGACGAAAATCGATTCAAAGAAAACTTTCGTGTCAGTAGAACTGCTTTTCTATTCGGAGTCTATTCGGAGATGGGCGCAGTACTGTTGGTGAAATTGTTGTGTATTTTTGCCAAGCAGTTTGCTTACTGCATAAATTCCTATCCTACAAACCCACCAGAAATCTAAAAAAAATCGCATTTTAATTTATAATTTGGTTTAATTTGCTAATTTTCGGAGCTATGTTTTGGAAGCATTATGAAGCAGTTCACCATTATGGGCCATTGGGCATAATGATAAACAAGATGGGCCCACCTTTTTCTTCTCTTCTCTGAAAGTTTATTAATGAAATGTTAAAATTTTTCTATTAAATATAAAATTATGAATTATACCGATATTTTTGTGTCATGTTCCTTATTTTCACATGCACGTCCTGTGAGCTGTATTTTCCTGCCATTTGGAAGGAAATCTCGGCAAATATATGGCCATTTCTTTTAGCGCGCCGCAAATCCAATGCTCTATCGCCCCACAGTTCTAAAAGAACCATTTCATCGCGCTCGCACCATATCGCACGCTTTTTTATAATTGTAGACATCTGAAAATGATAAAAATGCATTTTAATTTATAATAGGGTTTAGTTTTCTTTAAAATTAATTAAAAAACAAACCTTTGATAATTTTTGCAGCTCTTTTCTTTAATAACAAACACTTTTTGACAGCTTCTGTATACATTTTGCTAGTTCACAATAGTATTTATCTGTCAAAAGTGGCAGCATTGCCATATTGAAATCACAATATTCAGTACTTATGCACATAATTTTCGTGCATTTATACGACTGCTTATGCGCATTTGGAAGAGGATTATCCATGAGTTAATGCAGATCAAGGCTACTTATCTAGATAACCTTGCCCGTCTGTCAGCCCTTTAACACCACCTTGTTAAATTCGCCTTGAGCCAAACTTTGATTCGCCTTGCTCAAAGCTCTACAAATAAATTCACAATAGATATCATATATAAGTATACCAACGGATAGAAATGATAAAAATTCTGAACATTCATTGAAGCATTCATTCTTTCGTATTTCAAAGTCTTTTGCTCTTCACTATTTAAGTTCTCTGCCTAAAGCCTAAACCCAAGAAAGTAGTACAGTTAGGATAATAGTTTTTGTTCGATATTCGAAAAACATTGCAGAGGAGCTTTTTCGGTATTAATATCCTTAATGCAAAAATGTAATTCTATATGAACATTTAAAATTGCATTAAACATTAAATGTGCATTTTAAGTAAAGCATGTACGCCATAAAAGAGGTTTACCCATCGAAAGACGTTCTTGCCTATGAGATATGAGATTAAAAATTGCTACGTTTATATCCAGGAATAAACATTTTTTAAAACAAAATAGAATTTAATCGAAAGTGTTGAAACAATGGAAGCTGCATATTGCGAGTTGTGTATATTATTTTGAACAAATGAGATATATGTTTTATGATTCCAATACGAATGTATGCAAGTAAAATGTTGATAATTTATTTTAACCGACACCATAGATACTACATGCACAATAATCATTCACCAGACTGTGAATTGTAAGTTCTCTGGTTTTAGTATCTTTAGTAATAAAATCGAATTAATTTTTTAAGAACTTTAATTGAGTATATTTATATACTTATGTAAATGTATTTACCGCACTGATAGATTGTGTGCTGAGGAAGTATATAAAAAAGATTTAAGAATTACGTTAAAAAAATTAATACCAAACTATAGAGTATGTTTACTATGTATATTGCTATTAACTTATATAATTTAAGCGATTATTTCCATCAATAGTACTAATACATATGTACATACATAGGTAATTCGTATCAAAACGCACTCGAATAAAGCTACATAGTTACCATTTAATATAAAACATATCTCAATATTATAGATTCTACTTAGGAATTACTGAGTGATGGTGAGTTTTATCTTTCATTCAGATATACCTATATAGGAATTTATATGAAATATATGTATGTATGTACATACAAACATAATTTTATTCCAACATTATGCTAAATATAAAGTTGAATTTTACTTATCTTTAATCATAAATACAATTTGTGCGTATCGTTTGCAAGTTACTGCGTTACTCCCACGAAAGTCCAGAGGCTGCAACTTGTATTAGTGATTTGACTTACAGTTATTTAATGTAATGCAGATACATGTGTTTACTTTTATATACTTACAAAATTAAACAAGTAACTTCATTGAAGAAAGCTTAACAGTAAAACTTTTTTACTTAAAATACATACATGTGCCTCCAAGAAAATCTAATGATTTCGTTGTTAAAACAATAAGTTATAAAATGTAATGCATCAATACATACATACATAAGTATATATATGAAAGTATATATACATATGTATATGAGAGTATATATATATGAAAGTATATATATATGAGAGTATATATATATGAAAGTATATATATATGATCATACATAGATATCTTATTTAAGTTTTCGTAATTTTCCTAACTTTTAGAAAATCATTCAATTTTTAACCGAGTTGATTATATCTTTGGCATAGGGATGTTTTACGTGTACAATAATGGTATCTTGCTTTTTTTCGGAAATCTAATTGAATGTACATCTAATAGAAATTGTTTGAAATATAATTTGCTGATATACATACATATATGAATAATACATGAATTGGCAAAAGTGTGCGCTTTAATATTATTACATATTTATCCAAACTTCCTTGTCACATTCTTATTAGCGAAATCCTTCGTTCCTTAAAATACGAATTTTCTATATGTGGTTTAAGTTGTCTAATCATTTCCCTACATTACCTTTCTTACGTTTTTACTTTAAAGTCCTGTTGGTCGATTAAAACATTAGTAACCATTTTAATATTTAATTAATCGACAAACCTACGCGGACTGAGTAGCTTGTTTCTAAATGAACTGCTTTTTTTGGTTTCTTATAATTTAATGGGTATAGTATTAACTATGAAATACTAATTCGCGCTTTACATTTAAATATTCTTGAAGCTTTGGTGGAATTGGCAGCTTTGCAATTTCTTCGGTTGCAGCATGTTGCTGTATTATACGGCGACATAAGTCCTGTAATTGTGGCATTTTGAAATAACGACTGAGTGGATACTTTAATATGACTGGACAAGGTGGCTGCAATTCATTTTGGACCTTAACGAAACATACAAAATTGTCATTGGTACATCGGTAGAGTATATCTTCTATCATTTCCACAATAGATTCATATTGCAATTCCTCAAAATGCCAATAGCCATCACGGTATTCTAAACGATAATGAAAAGTTACATTCACAATTCGAAAGCTTAACGTAAACTGGCTGCCCTGAGTTTCAGAGTCACGCACCAGAAAGGAACCAGTGGGCTTGTCACTTAATTGCCTTTGCGCATCGAGTCTCGATATTTCGCCCCAGTACCAAACTTGGCTTGATGTTACATAAAATCAATTTGGAGAATAAATGTCAGATGAATTGAACACATGAAAAATATTTTTGTTACCTTAACATTTCCGAACAAGCTGTATACATTATGTGGTTCGGCGTTGCTTCTTTTTGCAACCACTTATTTACAATGAAACGCTTATAAGTGTCAGTGAACGGTACCATTTGATCTTCAATGGGTGTAGCTTGTCCAAAGTTAAATTGCAACTGAGGCTCACGTATGGGCGAGTGTGTTAAAAATTCGTCTGAAGCATTTATTGTACCTCCAGCACATCCGCCACCACCGTCAGTCTCATCCGCATTGTCGTGGCGATGTCGCAAAGAAGAAAATCTTAACCCCATCTTTTTGCGCAAACGTTGAAATACATTCCTTTCATCTTTACGTTTTCGTCCAGAGGTACCGCCAGGATACTTTCTGGCATTCTCTTCGCACTCACTACTAGAGTTTCTGGCACATGATACTTGCAAGGGCTCATTATTATTATTTTGTATATGAGGTGATTCCCGTGATGTTGATGGTATGTCAGCAAGTGACATTTGCGATTGAGACTTTTTTCGCCTCGTCAATGACTGGAACCAGTTGCGCTTTTCTTTAGTCACTGAAGTGGGAGTAGTTGCACTGGATGTTGGGGCGCCATCTGCTCCACAGCTCGAATTAGCCATTTGTTCACAATCCACATTTTTCGTGTTTATGCGCTCATTCATTATTGCTAAAAATTAATACCATTATATTTTTATCAAACACCGATAACATTTAACAATACCAGCCCCTCCTCATAGCATATCAAAGCACATCTTTTTTAGCAAATTCTCCTATGGTCTAGGATCTTAACTATGCTAGGTATATCTTCATTTTATAGATTTTCTTTTGTGCTATTTCAATGACTCTAATTAGTAATTGTTAAGAATTAAGATGACTAATATTTTATATTTATTCTAATTAGTAACTACCACTAAATGGAATCAAGTAAAAATTCCAAAAGATAAGACAAATATTTGTGTTTTTGTTTTGTCTTTCATTCTGCTATAACTGTCAACTGTCATAATAAAGTGGTCTGTTTCTTTACTTTTAAGAAGAAAATAACCCGACATCTCTCATCTGTCATTTTGGCAGCAAAAACTAAAAAATGCTTTGTCAATTTGTGTGGGCAGTTGTATGTCTTGACATAAACATTTGAAAGATGACGTCAAACAAGTAAGTTCGTTTAATAAAGCGTAAATATGTATGCTGAAAATAATACAAGAAATATGTTTTATTTCCTCTCAAATACGTAAGCATTAATAAATGCAATATAAAACAACTCAATTTCTACTTCTGAATGAAAATATCTTCGATGTTGACCCTACTAAATTTACAGCCAAATGAAAAATTAGCTGTC
Source organism: Philophylla caesio (assembly GCA_963971545.1). Lineage (NCBI taxonomy): Eukaryota > Metazoa > Arthropoda > Insecta > Diptera > Tephritidae > Philophylla > Philophylla caesio. The sequence goes on along the minus strand of OZ020606.1, from coordinate 91,357,434 downwards.
TAAGTACAATAGGTGTAATGGCCTATCAATTTCCTTCACAATCATTTAGATTTTTTCCCTGATGATTTAGAAGCTTGTAGCGATGAGCATGGCGAAAGGTTTCATCAGGACATTGCGGCTATTGAAAAGCGCTTTAAAGGATAAGACATTACGCATATGCTTGGCGAATACTGTTGGTCTATTTGTCGCGATACTGACACAAATGCTTACAAACGCAAAAATAAAAGGGCTAAGTTTCTTTAAAAGCATTGAAATTTTTAATGTAACAATTTTTAATTTTAATATAATAAAATTAATAAAATAATTCAGTTTTTTATTGAGCTGAAACCGTTACAAAAATACCGATAACCATTTTAAAAAAAAAAAATTCAGGAAAATCTGAGAATTGATAAAAATAATTTTTTTTTTAATTTGACGTCATACAGACATTTCCACGAGTCTGCCGGCAAAAATTCAGCTTAATTGGATCACGGAAAAAGGGTTAAAAATCGATCCAAAGTCTTTCACACAGGCGGACAGACGGACACTACGAGCTTTATAGATAGATATAAAGAGAGGTATGCACTGCGACCAATGGGTCTATTGTGCCCTCGAAGCTCATCACAATAACTCAGCCAACCCCAGGACCCCCAGAAATCTGAGGATGGTCGCCGGGGTTAGGGACTGTATGAATTGATCTCTCGGCCATGGCCGACCCAGGGTTGACCCCCGTCTGCGTGCCACAGCCTCACACTCCGTAAGCAGGTGATGTGGGGTTTCTCCTGCCGAGTCGCAGAAGCGACATAAGTCGCTCGACCAGATCCCCAGCTTGTGCAGGTGACCCTTAAGTCTGCAGTGGCCCGTTAGAAAGCCTGTAAGTATTCTCAGTTTTTCCCTGGGAAGGTCCATAAGAAGCTTGAGCCTTCTTAGATTGTACCCCCCAAGGATGTTTTTGGACTGTTTGAGACCGGCGATGTTAAACCAGTGTAGGTTTCTTTGCCTTTTTGTCTCCCAGCTGAGTTTTTCTCTTACCGTGTCCGGTCCTAATGCTTTATACTTTATACATAAAAAAAAATTCTGACGTGTACATGAAAATCGCCGATAGACGTGAATTTTTATTTTTTCTCCCCTTTCCGAAAAAGTATATTTGGTTCATAGGACAGAATGTGTGTAACGCGGTGTTATTAATAATTTCTTAATATAAAGTACAATTTATCAACTTAAAATACCAAGGATAATAGCATCAAAATGAACTAATAACAGTTGAAAACAATCTTAATTAGACCACTTAAAATATTTACATTTTCAGTTTCAAGAAATATCATACATATACAAATCAATTCTTTTTACTTTTTACTTAACTCTAATTTATTTACATACATATAACTTATATTTATCCATACAAAAGTCCTCATACATATATAGGATGAGTGTTGGTGCCCTAAGGAACGACATCCTTCAACCTGCAGAAGTCCATACCTATCCGGTATTTTGCTAAAAATATAAAACAATTAAAAAAAGTTATAAATCAAAAGTTTTCTTTTTTTAAAGAAAATAACATAAACAGAAAAGTAACTGATTATTCTTTCTAATAGCATCAATTTTTATTTGAAATTTTGGAAAACTTTCAAAATATTTATACTTGACTTACAAGTACATATGTGAAATGCCGTACATGTACTCTGCACGTGCAATAAAGCAACTTTCACAAGTTGAAAATTTTCATACAAAATATTAGATAATATATTTAAAAGAAAATAACATGAACAGAAAGTTAATTGACTATTCTACAACAACAACAACTATTCTTACTAATGATATGCATTTCTAATTAAAATTGTTACACATTTTATGTAATTTTCACAGAACCTCAAAATTATTGCACATAATGGTTCTAAATTCAAATAACAATAAAACGGATAAAACATTAGTATATTAACATACTATATAATTAATATTTACAACTACAATTTTCTATTTGAAAAAAAAGCAAGATTAAGCTACCGAATTTTTTACAAAACATTTGAATTAATTAAGCTAAATAAATATTTGGGTTCTTATTACCTTTCACATGCAGGAACAGCTGGTGAAGACGTCGTCAGGATTGTGAAGCAGAAACTTACTTGTAGTCTAAATCGAAAGAAAAGGCAATTAGTTTTGAGTAAAACATTTGAATTTTATCTTAATTGAACCTACCTTTATTTTATAAAGAAGAAACAGCTCACCTGTTGATATTTCCTCCGTGATCCGCTTCATGTTGGTGAAAAAAATATTGGTATTTTTAATTATGACTAACTTTCAATATTTTTTTATGATATACACATATGGATGGTTAAATAATAGGGTCGGGTGCGATATAGCGCCGCATAAGTTTGGTTTACTGTGGCTAAACGCGTAAACCAATTTGACCTTACAACGTCCAGGGGTTCATCACAATATTAAGAATAATCCTAAAACCGATGGTAAATAAATAAAAGGAATAAACCGAATAAATAACTTATATTTGCTTTATACCATAAAAATAGATTGAAAATTTATACGCTAGTTAAAAATTGAAAAAAATATATCTACCAACTAGTACATAATTATTTAAATTTTGTAAACGTAGCTATTGTATTTCTTAATTTAAATGAAATGTCTTGGAAATTTTTAATTAAATAATCACTAACATTTTATTACTTATAATTTACTTTTTAAGAATAGGTAACGAAATCTAACCCGTTTTCCATACTTCGTAAAAAACCGTATAAGGGAGTGTCAAAATTCGAATGTCATTATTTACCTAAGCTTTTATAATTGAATCATGGGCAAAATAGTTGCAGGTTGCTGAGTGTAAAGTACACAAGTAAGTAAACTCCTTGAAAGTTCGAATCTATAAAAAATATTAATTATTTATTAATTTTTCTACCGGGTATTGCTTATAAGAAAAAAAAATTACCAACGGTACAAAAATGTACTTATGTTTAAATTTTATTCACATATACATACATACATATGTTCATGTGTATGTACAAGTAAAATTAAAACCAATTCAATAACATAATTATAAATCATAAGTAAATATTCGTTTTAAATTTATTTTGAGTTTTCCTTTATAGTCCAAATGACTTGTTTATAGTTTCCAAGTAGGTACGAGGATCAAATTAACACGCAAAGTTATTATTTTAAATTAAATGTGATATACATATCTATGTGAACAGAAGAAAGCTTTTGCAAAGAAAGTATAATTCTGAGCCTAAGGGGTTAAGATACTGATTTTTATCATGGGCTATCAATGACACAGAAAATATTTATACCTTTGCGACACCAAGAGAGGGTGCTCTCTCAAAACAGTCCTCATCTATCTATGGATGTATGCACATTTGGAAGGTTATGAGCTGAGTAAAAACTCTTACGACAAACTGTTCAACGCATTGGCATGGCTAAGCTTAACCTATGTATTTTGCTTTGGCGACTCTATTAATGTCGAAAATCATCTAGTGAAACTCAGGTCCCAAAACCTATTTCTGTTTTTGCCAGAGACGGATGTTCGGGCGCTGAGATCCTTAAGGAGTGGATAAAATATTATGTGGTCTGGTGTTCCTACCACAATGATGCGCCATTGTCCTCTGCGGCTCTTATCCCGTCAAGTTCTGTCCCGGTTAAACCACCATGATCTTATCAATTTAAAATTACGCACCTCAGCTTTGTTACTTTATCTTAATTTACCTTATGTAATTCGTACTCTAGAATTCTTGAAATTTATGAAACGTTTAAGAAATGATTATAGAGAATTTACACTTAACTTTTATCATTTATGTAAAAAAAATACGAGTGCATATGTATGTATGTATTATTCGGTTTTTGTATTTTCGAATTTTTTGAATAGTTTTATAAAATTTCCATTTCAAAAACGTTTAAATTTTCATTACATTTATACAGCCAAGCAAAGGCTAGTTATTTGTTATATTTATTTGCTTAATAGAAAATACAATTTTAAATCAATAGTATGTACATACATATATAAATGTTTATATACTAAGGGTAAAAAATAAACTCGACATTCTGCAAATGGGCCTTACCGAATAGTAACTACTTATAAGGTGACCTTTGCCTCTGACTAAAATCGGTTTTTTCGACCACATTCTTCATATCTTCTAGTTGTTCACTCACTGCACTGCGCTGGCTAGCTAATTACTCATTCTCGTCCGATGCATACTCTGATTCAACTCCTGTATTTTCCTTCAAATGTATTTCTTCTTCCTCTTCCTTGCACTCATTCACTCTGTAGGCATGGAAATCACCGACTTTTGTCCCATCGGTGTAATGATAATCGAAGAAGCACTTGTTGCAAACATAAGCGGGATCATGAAGTTGGCGATCACTTTGTCTTACAATGAACGTATACCGACGTGTGCCACACATATTGCAAACACGACTGTTAAAGTTTCCAAACGAGCTAAGGCGAGGATATAAATGTTGCTGCCCGCACGTTATACCAGGAACTAACACATCAACCTGCGAAATGATAAAGACATGCTCGCAATTTCCATGGTGTTGGTATAATTGCGGAAATCCTAAGCTTACAGTTAAATCCAAGAATCGAGTAGTTTCCATTGGTGCTACTTCAAAGTGTAAATCGTTTAGGCCGATGGCCTTTTTAGCCCAACTTCGGATGACTTCCGAATAATCAGCATTGTCTGGATTTCGATGGTCATTATAGAACGTATTATTTATAAAGAAATATGCTGGATCTGTTGACTTCACGGGTAGTTCGGCAGCCGGGTTATCGCTGATATCAAAGAAGCGTTTCTTTTTACAAACGCAAGATATTTTATCTCGTAATTCACTTAGATAATTGGTGCCTAAACATTCGAACTCTTCAGCAAATACTGGTCTTTCTAGACTCTGACCAGTGTGCACTGCACGTGCTGGTCTGTAAATGCGTACTTTTACTATAATATCATTATAAAAGTTAAAATTTTTACATTTTTCATCTTTTTCTTGAACAGGAACCATTGAAAATATTTCCCGTGAACGCTTAAAAGGATTTCGATTTTGGAAGTTATTTTTACCTTTAATAAGCTCATGGTATGTTTTTATCTCGCTATCGTCTGTACTTAATGGAATGCGCACAGTGTTCGTATTGCCCGGTTCAAATTTTATAATGCTGGCGTCATTTTGTTCAAGTTGTTCTAACGAGCATTGTGCTATAACGTTTGCGAAGCGGGTTTGGTTTTTATTTAAACTCATTGCATTTTGAACATCTTCAATACATTTTGGTATAAATGTTGTCTCTATAGTATATTTCCAATCATTTAAAAACTTCTGAAGTGAAATTGGTGGCACCATCTCTTGTCCTAGTATTTCTTCCATTCTGTCAATATTGTTTAAATATAGCTTCCTGAAAAGATAATATAAATTAAAAAACTAACATGTATTTTTATTTTACCACAAGCACTAAACGTTGTAAGTAAGAAACATCTTGTTTTGAGCTGGACTTATGATCGCAAAAATTTGGGTATTTATTTCAAAGAATTTTATAAATTAAGTAAACTGTTAGCTATTATCAAAAGATTGAAATCTTTTTATTGCTTCATCGTATGACATATTTATTTGAAGATCGGACTCCTCGGTTGGCTTTTGAGGTTTATCTTTATTTAGATTGTTTTGCCCATTTTTGGTGCGTGCTTCCTTATTGCCCTCATTGGCTACTTCACATTCTTTTCTCTCCATAAAAATGCGTTCAAAATTTATAACTTTATTGCTTTTTGCAAAGTATTTGTACTTTTGTCGGCAGATTGCTTCGAAAAGGGGATCTGACGGTGTCGAGTCTTGATCTTTTTCAAAGAAAACACATGTGCCCATTGGGTAGTCATAGGTTCCTGTTGATACATATCTTTGCATACAAACTATAGGCTCAATATTAAGAAATTAGTTACATTTACCTTTAAATATGTTTCCATTTACTTCAGCAACGGGGTCGCCTTCAAGACCAATTATTTTTACCGCTATGTTTTCGTTCAGTTCCAGTTGGCCTAGCTGATTTTTAAAGTCGGCGTAAATTAAAAATTCCTCTTCTTCATAGTCAGACTCTTCGTCTCCATTCATAATAAATTAATATATGGTTTAATCAAGGTTTTTAACAAGACGTATTCAATAAATGCCTCTTGGTCCTTGTTCTTCTCTTACTGACATTTTACTTCAATTTGTTGGGTTTTGACAATTCACACCGAAATTCGCGTGACTCGTGAAAAATATGATAAACTTGGCGAGACCGGACGATAAAACGATTAAACTTGGAGAGACCGGCCGAAAAAACGAGTAATTTGAGCGCCATCTATCATCGAAAAACAAATATGAAAGCTTGGAGCAAAGAACGTAAATTTACGTAAGATTTACGTTCTTTGTGGAAACATATTTCAGAGAACGTACAATCAGAGAACGTACAATAATGAGAAGGTGCATTTCGTATACGATAAAAATAAATTTGTGAAACGCGCGCGCTAGGGAATCCAGAATGTTATTGCACAGAGATTTAGCAGAAGAATTTCAATAAATTTCTGTAAACTGGCATTTTTCTGCTCAAATTTACATATGTTGCACAAATATGTTTACAAAAATTTGTGGTTTTGCCGACGGCATTACGCCTGCGTGTTATGAATAAATATTGACAATTTCTAATTAAAGGCAATTGATATTATTTTATATAGATTTTTAAGAGTAATGAACCTCATTGGTACTTTTAAGGTATTGAAAAAAAATTACTAAGAGATTGAATTTATTTAATTTGTATTTGGCTAGTCACAATGCAAATTCGTAAATTCGTGCTCATGCTCGTTTCCCTATTTTACTTTTAAATATGAATTATGTAATAATTTAATGTAAAATTACTATTCTTCACACATGTTTCCCGAAAATTTGAAATTATTTTGTGAGAATTTGTATTCGGTTTGTCAAAATGCAAATTCGCGAAAAGTTTCCATAGAATGCCCTTTTATTTATTTTCAAATAAATTACTGAAGTTTTTGAGACAGTATTTAAGCTTAACTTTTTAAAATTTTGAAATAACATTTTAATTTCATATTTTAATTGATTTCTCGCTTTTGTCTCCGCAAAAAATAATATTTATGTATGTACTATGTACTTTGTTCTCTGCCATACAAATCTGTGTTTACAGTACATCCCTCTTACAAGCGTCATAAAAATATATCTGCCCGCACTCATAATCGAAGAAATTTACTTAAAAATTTATACTTTGGTATAAAAATATAACCATCTGCTGTTAAGCGCCAATTGCATATGGGGCACATTTAATAACAATGCAAATTGAACTATTAATTAAAAAGAAACTCTCATCAGGAATAAAATTGTTGGGAAGAAGTGTTGACGCATATAAACAAGAAATACTGTATACAAATTGGCAAAAACCAAATTTTTTCAGCAAACTGCTTCAAACCGCAATTAAGATCAACCGACACTAAGAAGCTCTGTGGTGCGATGAATAGAGTTGAAGCAATAATCGAACGTTTTTGTTTTAGCACGAGTTCGATGCCAGCAGCCACCGAATTTGCAAATTTGGTGGTGGTTGTCTTTTTCAATTCTTGTCATCATGCAAAAGAAGAAGAAGAATGATTATGGAGCAAGGGCGGGTAGAAGCGCAAGTGAAACTATTTGCTTGATTCGAGCTACGCACTTTTGTTCAACTCGTTCAAATTTACTTTTTGCTTGCGACGATAGACAAGACAACTTGAAGGGAAAGGGTTTTATGCACTTTGTTGTCGATCTTCAACTAGCGAAGAGAATTTCAGACTTCATAATTTTTGTGTGGACAATGCAAGTGTGGGAAGGGAAAGAGGTTTCAGCACTTTAGTGCCAATTTTCATTTCGACATCAGCGGATGGTCAAATTGAAGATTTTATAATTTTTGTCATCGTCGCGAACAAGAATGGTTTGTGGACGGCACATGCGCGTAGCGGGAAAGTGTGCAAGATGCGCACAAATTATGAATGAAGCCAATTTATGAGAATGAATGAGTTAGATGCGCATGTGCAAATGATGACATATGTATGTACATACATATATTATTATTATGTATGTTTTTGAATTGTATGTAGATACGTTGACGTTTATTTTTCTGTTTCTTAACATAAATTTTTACATTTTTCCGCCTTTAAAATTTCTCTGGTAATCAAAATGTTAAATTCCTCTGCCTAATTCTTTCAAATCTGTTAGCATTCTTCAGCGAATAGTTTCCAAATACGAAATGCACCTTCTCATTATTGTACGTTCTCTGGTACTAAGACGGCAGCTGCTTTTTTCACTTCGGTGATTGTGAAATCGTTTCGTTTTGATTGCCTGGCGATGTCAAAGCCTACAGAAATTCGACATGCATTCTAGCAAACTCAAAAACAAAATACATATATCAAGACGAATTAACGCTTCTTACGGCCAGTTTTTCAGTGCAAGTTGAACTCTGTTTGTCGTTTAACCCCTTGTTGTCTGACGGTACTCTCCAGTACCACTTCGAATTTTTCTGTTTTAAACAGAATCGCTGAACTTCTTGCTGCAAGCAGACCAACGGTACTTTAAAGTACAAAATAAAGCACACATATAACAGTCCTTTTTGTAATATTCGTGAATTTTTCGCTCTCTATGCTCATTTCAAGTTAGTATTTTCCATAGTGCGGTCGTAAAAAAAAAGTGTTGTATTATTTTACTTATATATTGCAAAATTCTTAAAATTTCTCCAGGAAATAAAGAGAAACTTAAAATTTTGTTAATTTGGCATTTATTATTGAAGACGCAAAGGAGTCTAACTTTTTTGTTTACCAGTGATATTTGATTTTCTGAAGGAGACTTGTAAGTACCGTCGGGCTCTGTTGGCCCTTGTTTTTTACACACAACACTGATTTCCTTATATACAGGTTTATACAGATAATATAATATAATGGCTGGATTTCACGGCAGATTTTTGACAGAAAATCAAATTGCTTCCATTTTGGAAGAAATTCCAATTGATAATGCACAAGATACGGATATTGAGAGTGAGGATGAAGATGAAGATGAAGAGGTGATGACTTCACCGAACGATGAAGATCAGTTTTTGATTGAAGTTCTAAATCAAATTCAGGAAGAAGAAAATGAAGAGACAAATATTTTGCCGGAAAATTTCCGAAGCACAGTTTTTGAAGAACCGTTGCGAAAATGGAAAAAAGTTGAGAAACCCACCGTGGTTTCACAATTTGACTCAGTAGAGGGACCAGTAACTGGTTTTTTTGAGGATATGGAAACGCCAACACAATTTTTCGTATCTTATATGGAAGACATTATGGAAGGAATCATATTTCATTCAAATTTATATGCGGTACAAAAAAATAAAACTTTGAATCTACAAAAAAGTGAACTATTGGCATTTATCGGCATAAACTTTTGTATGGGCTACCATCAGCTGCCAAGTTATCGTCATTATTGGAGTATCAGTGAAGATCTGGCAGTCCCCGTAGTATCAAAAGCCATGTCCCGAAACAGATTTGATTTGATTTTAAGTTTTTTGCATGTAAATGATAATTCTAAAATTCCGGAAAACAATACGGATCGACTATTCAAAATTCGCCCTATGATTGAAGCTCTAAATCAACGTTTTCAGCAGGTATACCATGGAACAAGGAGCTATCAGTTGACGAATCCATGATTCTTTTCAAGGGTAGAAGTGCCATAAAACAATATTGCCCTATGAAACCAATTAAGCGTGGTTATAAATTATGGTGCTTGGCGGATCAACGGGGTTATATCAAAAAGCTCTCTGTATACCAAGGAAAGGATGAAGCTGTCGAAGAAAAATACGAAGGATATGGTCTCGGGGAGAGAATAGTTTTATCTCTCACAGAAGAGGAATGGGGCAAGAACAAGTACGTGTTCTTTGATAATTATTTTACGTCAGTTAGGCTACTCGACAAGAAAATGAAAAGAGGAGAATTCGATTCATGAACAACTATGAACGGTGTAACTTTCTTCAAATGGATCGATAAAAAGCCGATACTATTGGCATCCAATTTCCATGGCACTGAAAAACCGAGTGTCCAGAGAAGAGATCGTAAAGGCCAAGCAATACAAGTCCAATGCCCAACTGTGATTAAAGATTATAACTCTTTTATGGGTGGAGTGGACCATGCAGATCAGCTGCCTTGTGCCTACGGTATAGGCAGGCGATCGACAAAATGGTGGCATAGATTGTTTTGGGGGCTTTTGGAAATAACTTTCGTTAATTCCTACATTGTATACTGTCAAATCCATGATAAGATTACTCTACTAGAATATAGGCGGTCAGTTGCACAAGGCTTAATGACGCAAAAGGATGTTGGTGCCAACAAACGCAGGTTGAGTCTTGCACCAACACACGCTAGCAAAAAACGTCGTGGTAAAAGTGAGTCAGTACCGAAAGATGTCCGATTAGGTAATTTGGGGATACATTGGCCAACATTTGGTGAAAGTCGAGGAAGACGTGAAATGTGCAGTTTAAAAAAAATTCAGTCAAAGCCGCATTCGAAATGTCAACACTACGGAATATTTTTGTGCTGCAATGAAAAAAAGAACTGTTTCTCCGAGTATCATGGCATTAATGTATGAAAAATATGAGCTCCTCAAGCCCGACGGTACTTCTAAGTACCATATCCTTTTTTTATACTAAGATGTCCTTTACATTTTTTTATTGTTTTTATTGCTTAATAATATATGACTACGAATGGAAATATGTGAAAACTTATTAGATAATTGTCTTTATTCTTGGTTTGGTCAACAAGGGGTTAAACTGAGTATGCAGTTTTTCAGTCAACTTTAAACGGCCGATTGTCACGGTTAAACATAGTTTAACTTATCAGCTGTGTGCTGACTACTTCGTTAAATTTTAAACTTAGTTTAACTAAACTTAGTTTAAAAGCAAATTAAATTCTGTCGTTTAAACTAAGTTTAAACTACTTCGTTGAAATTTAAACTAAGATTAAGTTTAGTTTAACTAAGTTTATATTTCAACGAAGTAGTCTCATGTCTTATACTACTTCGTTGAAATTTAAACTTAGTTTAAGTTTAGTTTAACTAAGTTTATATTTCAACGAAGTAGTCAGCACACAGCTGATAAGTTAAACTAAGTTTGCAGTTTTTCAGTCAACTTTAAACGGAGTTTAAACTGAATTTAATTGAGCGCAAGGAAACTAAGTTATAATTTAAACTGAGTTTAACTTAAATTAGTTTAAACTGAGTTTAAATCAGCACGGAAAAACTGGCCCATACTTAAGTATATGCTTTTTTCTTATATTCGCTCATCACCACCTTCTTAAACTGCCTTCGCTACCACCAGAGAACGTACAATAATGAGAAGGTGCATTTCGTATTTGGAAACTATTCGCTGAAGAATGCTAACAGATTTGAAAGAATTAGGCAGAGGAATTTAACATTTTGATTACCAGAGAAATTTTAAAGGCGGAAAAATGTAAAAATTTATGTTAAGAAACAGAAAAATAAACGTCAACGTATCTACATACAATTCAAAAACATACATAATAATAATATATGTATGTAGTACATACATATGTCATCATTTGCACATGCGCATCTAACTCATTCATTCTCATAAATTGGCTTCATTCATAATTTGTGCGCATCTTGCACACTTTCCCGCTACGCGCATGTGCCGTCCACAAACCATTCTTGTTCGCGACGATGACAAAAATTATAAAATCTTCAATTTGACCATCCGCTGATGTCGAAATGAAAATTGGCACTAAAGTGCTGAAACCTCTTTCCCTTCCCACACTTGCATTGTCCACACAAAAATTATGAAGTCTGAAATTCTCTTCGCTAGTTGAAGATCGACAACAAAGTGCATAAAACCCTTTCCCTTCAAGTTGTCTTGTCTATCGTCGCAAGCAAAAAGTAAATTTGAACGAGTTGAACAAAAGTGCGTAGCTCGAATCAAGCAAATAGTTTCACTTGCGCTTCTACCCGCCCTTGCTCCATAATCATTCTTCTTCTTCTTTTGCATGATGACAAGAATTGAAAAAGACAACCACCACCAAATTTGCAAATTCGGTGGCTGCTGGCATCGAACTCGTGCTAAAACAAAAACGTTCGATTATTGCTTCAACTCTATTCATCGCACCACAGAGCTTCTTAGTGTCGGTTGATCTTAATTGCGGTTTGAAGCAGTTTGCTGAAAAAATTTGGTTTTTGCCAATTTGTATACAGTATTTCTTGTTTATATGCGTCAACACTTCTTCCCAACAATTTTATTCCTGATGAGAGTTTCTTTTTAATTAATAGTTCAATTTGCATTGTTATTAAATGTGCCCCATATGCAATTGGCGCTTAACAGCAGATGGTTATATTTTTATACCAAAGTATAAATTTTTAAGTAAATTTCTTCGATTATGAGTGCGGGCAGATATATTTTTATGACGCTTGTAAGAGGGATGTACTGTAAACACAGATTTGTATGGCAGAGAACAAAGTACATAGTACATACATAAATATTATTTTTTGCGGAGACAAAAGCGAGAAATCAATTAAAATATGAAATTAAAATGTTATTTCAAAATTTTAAAAAGTTAAGCTTAAATACTGTCTCAAAAACTTCAGTAATTTATTTGAAAATAAATAAAAGGGCATTCTATGGAAACTTTTCGCGAATTTGCATTTTGACAAACCGAATACAAATTCTCACAAAATAATTTCAAATTTTCGGGAAACATGTGTGAAGAATAGTAATTTTACATTAAATTATTACATAATTCATATTTAAAAGTAAAATAGGGAAACGAGCATGAGCACGAATTTACGAATTTGCATTGTGACTAGCCAAATACAAATTAAATAAATTCAATCTCTTAGTAATTTTTTTTCAATACCTTAAAAGTACCAATGAGGTTCATTACTCTTAAAAATCTATATAAAATAATATCAATTGCCTTTAATTAGAAATTGTCAATATTTATTCATAACACGCAGGCGTAATGCCGTCGGCAAAACCACAAATTTTTGTAAACATATTTGTGCAACATATGTAAATTTGAGCAGAAAAATGCCAGTTTACAGAAATTTATTGAAATTCTTCTGCTAAATCTCTGTGCAATAACATTCTGGATTCCCTAGCGCGCGCGTTTCACAAATTTATTTTTATCGTATACGAAATGCACCTTCTCATTATTGTACGTTCTCTGCTACCACCTTGTATGGATTCGCCTTGAAGGAAGAAGAGAATAGATTTGACAGTTGGCTTTGCTAAACAAGTTCCAAGGCGAATTGAAATGACAAGTTTCATTCGAATTTCGAAGAACTGGCGGGTGTAGACGAGGAGCACTTCGTACAAAAATAATTCGCGTGTTCAAGAAATATAATAGACAAGTACGCGTGTCGAAGAAATACCGGAATATTTAGACATCATCTTATAGAATTTAATTTTATCAATTGGTAAGTGTAAATAGTTATGAAAACGTTAATATTGCGTGGTGCGGTGTGAGGAAAAGCAAAGATAAGACTCGTGGACAAAAAATGTTGGTTTTCCCACTTGAATTTCCCTTTTTACACATTCGTACGCACACATTCACGTGCAATTATTCGCTCAAAATGGCTGACGCTATCGTGAGCGAATTTGTTCGCAACAAAGCTCTGAAATGTCAAAAAGGAATTGAAAATTAAAATGCAACACTTTTAATACGTCACAGATTAAAAACAAAACAAAAATCAAAAGAGTGGTCCGAACAGAAGCTTTTGAAACAACAATAACAAAGAGAAATTTTTGAGAGCTTTTCTGCGTTGTATTTTGAAGGAAGCTTTAAATTATCGATTAGTAAAATGGCAGACGAAGATTTATCGTTGAACGAAGATCAACTGCTGGACAATCTTGATGAAGCAAATGGCGAGCACGAAGCGGAACTAATGAACGAAAACGAGGTGAGTACCTGGAAAATAAGTTAGAAACTTTAATGTAAGTCAGTGGAAGAAATATTTCGTTTTGAGAATTTGTCATATTAGCAAGGAACTAGTTTGTGCGAGTTCACAAAAATGGGAGCAATAACTCGGCAAAAGCTCATAAAGACGCCACTGTTGCACTAAAAGTCATAATCGGTAATATATATATGTATATGTATGTACATACATTCATGATAGCATTGTTAGTAGTGCGCTGTTTTTATAAAAATTTAAGATTTGCAATATAACATTCTTAAGTGTTTGGATTATTTCTTTTGTATTCTTTAAAATTGCGTATTTGCATACGTACTGTAAAAGGAGGAAGCCAATATGCAAATCGATCCTGAACTGGAGGCAATTAAGGCGCGAGTTAAGGAAATGGAGGAGGAAGCTGAAAAAATAAAGCAAATGCAATCTGAAGTTGATAAACAAATGGCCGGATCGACAACAGGTTTGGCTACTGTACCATTGTCTTTGGAAGAGAAGCAAGAAATTGATACCCGTTCTGTATATGTGGGTAATGTTGATTATGGAGCTTCAGCCGAGGAATTAGAATCACACTTTCATGGTTGCGGAACCATCAATCGAGTGACCATTTTGTGTAATAAAGCTGATGGTCACCCCAAAGGCTTCGCTTACATTGAATTCGGTTCAAAGGAATTCGTTGAGACAGCATTGGCAATGAATGAGACGCTTTTTAGAGGCCGGCAGATTAAGGTGTGTATACTTTAATTGCGCCTATAAAAATTGCATGTGTCGTAGATACATACATATATACATTGTACTTAATGAATATTGTAATGTATACTTACAGGTTATGTCGAAACGCACCAATCGTCCTGGGCTATCGACGACTAATCGTTTCGCGCGTGGCAGTTTCCGAGGTCGGGGAGCACGTATATCTCGCGCGTGTTGTCACACTTCTTTCCGTGGCTCCCGTCGCCCAATGTAAGTGGTTTAATAGAAATATCCAAAGAGCATTTCGGATTTCAACAGTAACTACTTTTGTTTCAGAAGGGGTTATCGCGGACGTGCAAATTATTACGCACCTTACTGATTAATGTTTTACTCTTACTTCTAAGGTAAGCTTCAATGCGTTTTATTACTATGTACTTTTGCAACCCATTATTTGCTTTTCAAAAAACTAATGCAATACATTATAGTACCTATCATGACAATTTTTAATCACATACATAATTTTTAACAGCATACAATATGTATTTCGTAAAGTTCCACTGTGTATTTTTAACTAGTCAATGTCTATCAACTTTTAGTGATTTCGTAAATCTATTAGGTTAGCTTCTGTTATAAAGAAAGAACATGGACCAGTTAAATGCTAGAAAAAAGATGTTTCCTTGTTAAAGGCATTTATCAAATATTTTTTTTGGTATGCGGTTTTGTAAATTTTAGTTAATAATTTAAAACTTTCAAATAGCTGCGTTGGTTTTTTTTTTTAAATGTGTTTACTGCCGTCTTTCAATTTTGTTTTTGCACGCATATGTATTTCTAGCTATGGACACATACATAAATGGCACAAAATTATATTCGAATGTTAAAAATTTTCAACTTAAAGAAAAGGCATAAATTCCTGGAAAAAAGTATTGTGATTGACGAAATAAAGATAAACGGGATAGAACTAAATGATAAAATATTTGTTCATCGTCCAAAATGCTAATATAATCCAAGGTTTACTCAGAAAACCCCGTGCGCGGACACTTTTACGGTTTGGGGTGCATTTTCTTGGCAAGGCATAGGACCGCTCTTACGGATTAACGGAAAAATGGATTATTTTCAGTTTTTGGACATTTTAAAAAACCATATCCCTTCGTTAGCACGCCCCAAATACTCCTCCAAACGAGTTAAGAATTTCGTTAGTGTGGAAAAGATTGATGTTTTAGATTCGCCAGCCCAGAATCCTGACTTACATCCAATAGATAACTTATGGAAGGAAGTGAAGATTGAAATCGCGAAGAACAATAAAAAAATGTTGGGGATCTCTAGTCCGCCGTTCAGGAAGCTTGGTATATCATACATATAATTAAATAAAATTATCTGAGCCGGAGATGTAAAGCAGTTCTTTAAAATAAAGATGTGATAAATAAACTTTTAGAAAATACCAAAAACTCGATGGTTTTTTAAAAAATTAAATCTATTTTAGCATAGAAAAATAGATATAAAAAATGTGCCGTTTTTATGTCCATAGCTGCATACATACACATACATATGTATGTACATATTTCATGTTCCGGTTTTTTTTATGGAAGAAATTCTGTAAGATCATGAGTAAAAAATGGTTCAAAACTTACAGTAATATTTACATACATTAAAATTTTGTGAATTTACGTATGGAGACTAGTGTATATTAGTGTATACCGGTCTATTAACCACGGCTACTAAAACCGTTCTTCGTATTATGTATAGCAATTGATCGCAGTACCTATGAAGAAAAACGCAGACAACATCCCTGATTTAACTTTTTTGACAAGTACAATTTGAAGTAAAAGGCACCTTTGTTCAAATGTGAATGAGAATTTACGTAAAAATATATAAAGATAGTTTTAAATGGGAAACAATTACATACTTTCAGTAGCGGGTCGCCAAGCGTAATGGAAATTTTAGTATAGTTGCCTAGCGGCTACAATTCTCCTACTCATTGAATTTTTTTATGTCTGCTATTATATCAAAATGTGTCAAAATAATACAGGCGATTATACTAAATTTTTTCAATTGAAGAGGCACAACACTAAATGATACACCACAAAATTTAACACTATTTCATTAATAGCGTCTCGGAAAAATACTGTTTAAGTATAAAAAGCAACAGAGCAGCTCATATGCACAATGTCCGAACTAAAAATAATAGTCTAGCAGATGCTGCACAAGGGACGCAAGTACAGTGCACTCGCGAGAACTCGAATACGCGATAACTCGAACTTTCGGAAACTTTAACTTTTTATTCTCTATTGACTACTCTAAAACTCGAATCAAATATGATGGCTCTAAAACTCGAACACAAATTTTTTTTATAATTTCTCAGCGAAAACATAATAAACTATTACTCGAGACGCTTTTTAAAAGTAACGGTACTTTTATTTTGAATCGCAAGACTGGCGGCTTTTTTTTACATTGACATCGGTTTTAATGAACATTCCTCACTAGCACAATAGGTTTTCCTATTTTTTATTTTATAATGGGATAAATCTGAAATATTTTGAAATAACCAAAAAAGGCTGAAATAATGAAAATAGTAAAAGTGTCACATCTATCTCCAAAAATACAATCCACAATTTGTGGAATTGTAAAAAAAAAAAAATTATTGCGTACCATACCGATATTTAGAATTTTGCAAAAAAAAATGAAATAATTATATGTATGTAAACTGGCAAAACGGATAAATAAAATAAAAGTACATAACATTCGAAAACTAGAAGTATTCGTTTACTCGAACAAGTTTTGTTTTCATTAGTTCGACGGTATTTTTCCAGTTAAAGGGGACTATGTAGAGATGTGTTCTTTGAGTTGATTTATGAAAAAAAAAACGATTTTAGTTGTGATTGTTTTTAAAAAAAATTTAGTTGGGACTTTTTTTGATTAATACGGTTAATAGTACATGTACTATAGCCATTACACTAAATAAGAGAACAGTATCAACTGCTCAAGTTTTTTTGTTCCTTAGTTTAGTTTCAAATTTTTTTGTGGTTAGTATCTTCACATATGTACATACATACATATGAATATACCAAGTACATACATACATACGTACTTTGAGCTGCTTTTATTAATTTATTAAAAATATGCAGAGAATTTGTTCCTACCACATGTGGAACAGCATTAGGGTATATGAGAATATAATAAAATATTAAAAACTAATGTTTCTTCCACTTGTTCTAAAGCATTATGTAATTTAAACGCCACCTTAAGCGAACAGAGTTACATATATTCTCATATACGTTAATGCTGTTCCACATGTGGTAGAAACAAAATCTTAGTTATGGATGTATTTTTTTACCTTTTTATTTACATACATACATACATATATACTATTTTTATGTATGTGTATTCTCCTTTTCTGTACACCTACATACTATATCCATACGTCTATAAAAATCGTTCAATTATCACTTTCGCCTTTTCATTTACATATTAACATTTAATGTTACTAAAATCATT
This sequence comes from Philophylla caesio, assembly GCA_963971545.1. Lineage (NCBI taxonomy): Eukaryota > Metazoa > Arthropoda > Insecta > Diptera > Tephritidae > Philophylla > Philophylla caesio. The sequence goes on along the minus strand of OZ020606.1, from coordinate 91,339,341 downwards.
TCAGTCAAATTGAAAAAAAAATCTTGCTATATGTTCACATTAATTTCAAACACTTTTTAATCCAACTAATTTGATTTCAGATTTTTTTTACAATATTTAAAATGATTTCAAAAAACATTATACAAACCGTTCGTTACCAATCTTCTTAAAAAAGATGTCAAAAATATTTAATGAAAAAATGAACATCACACAAAAATAGACAACTGAAAGAAATAAAAAACAATAAAAGGACCAAATTGCTTAAAAATACCAAAATCGAACTACAGTAAATGGTAAACTTATATATACTGCTAAGCCTGAAAAAGAAAACAACGAGAAATAAAAAAAAAAGAAACGGTAAAAAAGGACTTTCATTATTTCATTGGTTATAATGTTTTTTGAACAACACACCAACATCCCCGTTTAAACAATTTTATTTTCTAACTTTTAATCATTCAACAAGTTCTTAAAGAAGTACAAGAGAGAAAAATAATATATAATATATAAGAAAAAATGGAAAAAGAAATAAAAGATGAAATAAAAAATACAAGAAAGAAGCAGACAAGCAAGAAAACAAAAAAGAAAAGCTAAATGCAAAAGACAAAAATAAGAAAAGAAGAAACTCCACAACGTGAAAAGATGAAAAAATTAAAATATAAAAAGGATAAAAGCAATTATGGCGAATAAAGAAGAGAATATTAAAAAAAAACAAATAAAAACAACAACATTGACCAAAAAAGAAGAGATGAATGAAAATATAAAAAAATGGCACGCAGTAAAGAAGCGGTACTAAAATATGAATAACAAAAAATTACGAAAAAAATAAAAGAAAATTAAATATATAAAAAATACATACATTTGATCTACAGTAAAAATACCCTAAATACATTTTGAAGAAAGTAAATAAAAAAATAAAAAATATATGTGATACATTTTTTATTTATTATTTATTAAGAGGACGAGAAGGTACGTATTGCAATCAGCGCTAACCCTTTTCGATGTTTATAAAGGTATTTAGCAAGATGATAGTGCGAACTATCTTTCCTAAATGATTTTCACAAAACCAGTTATTTGACTTTAGCAATAATTTTAAACTTTCATATCAAAATCGAGTTCTGCGAATAATACGTCTTAAATAATATTCGTATAATTATTGTTTGGAAAAAAGTACTAAGTCTAGAAAAGTTATTTTGTTAAATATCTACAGATATTTTTAAAATTTTTGTGGGCAATTGTTAAAAGCTTAAAATAAAGTTTTTGTCACGCACTTTAACGCTTAGTGGTTATGACAGTAGTCAAAAACGATCGTATTCAGTAATCGCATTTTCGTAGATTTCATGATATGATTTCTAAGTGTCGTTTCGGCCATTTTTAATATGTCATGATCTGTCATTTTTTTTCATTGGATTCAGTAATGTTTACAATTTCATCATGGAAAGATATACGCAAGAACAACGTCTACAAATTGTTCAATTTTATTATCAAAATAATCGTTCTCCAATTGCAACTTTTTTAAGAAAATCATCTTCGATGAGGCTCACTTTCATTATTCATGAACAACCATTACATTCACCTAAATTGACAGTTTGGTGTGATTTTTGGTCTGGTGGAATCATCGGTCCGTATCAGAGATCAGCAAAAATCGCCTTTTTCTTGATTACATCATACAACAAAATTTTTACTCACATTTAATCATGCAACAAAACCCAGCATTGAATAAAATCTGCATCATGCTGGCGAACACGTTTTTCGGATATTTATGAGTGCAATGATCGAACTTGTTTGTGTTAAATCACTCACTTGCACGAAAGTAAGTTCGATTTGAATAAAATCAAACCATATGAATTTATTCAGTTTGTTGAGCGGAAGCAGACATTTAACTCCGTAGAAAATGTCGGACGATCAAACTTTTGTGTTATTATTTTGTGCTTATTTATTAATACTAATATAAAGAAATGTGAATTAAATTGTTTTCTTTATATATTTTATTTTTCTTATGTTTTTCATGAATTATATATTACTTTTAATATGAATTTATGTACTACATATATATGTAGATATGTGTATATTGTAAATCTTGAAAAGTTGTTTTGTTAAATGTCTACAGATATTTTTAAAATTTTTGTGGGCAATTGTTAAAAGCTTAAAATAAAGTTTTTGTCACGCACTTTAACGCGTTTATTGTAATGATTTAATATTCCTTCTTTCCAACCAAATTTCGCTTTTTCTGTCATTCAGTTTGTCTACCGGCACAAAAAGCAAAGCGTTTATTTGTGTCTTTTTTGATATATTCTCAATCAAAAAAATCATGGTAAGTTAAACGAACAAATACCCGAATTGAGTGATTTGAGTCGATCGATGATTAAATCATTGGGCGAACACAAACCCCATGATTGGTTTGATTGAATTAAAATCAACTTTGAATATGAGTGTTCGAACAAGTTTGATCGTTTGAGCGTAAAAGCATATATTCAGTGCACTGGTTATGTATGAACCAAGGCACATCAAATAGGTAGCCGCAGCAAACTTTTTTTTTGAACTTTTTTCATTTTTTATTTTAATTTGAATTGTCAAATTTTGAAGTTCGTTGTGATAAGAATGCTTTCAGTACAATTCAAGGTAGTTGATAAAATATTTTTGAAATTTTAGCTTTTAAAAGCAAAAACAAAATATACAGAGCTAAAACATTTTTTTTTCAATTTTTCTACTGCTGCTACCTATTGAATGTACCTTGGTATGAACATTTTACAATCACCCGTTGCTGATCTCTGGTCCGTACTTTTTTCGAAATGATGCTGGTGACACCGTTACTTTCAATGGAGAGCGGTATAGATCGATAATAACCAAATTTTTATGGCCGCAATTGGAAGACGTTGATCTTGACTGTAACAAGACGGGGCTACGTGCCACACAGCACGTACAACATCCGAATTATTGCGAGAAAAGTTTGGAGATTCGATTATTTCAAGAAATTGTGACATTGAATGGCCTCCAAGAAGTTGTGATTTAACACCATTAGACTACTTCTTGTGGGGTTATTTGAAGCCATTGGTCTTTAGCAATAAACCAGACTCTTGAAGCTTTAGAAGTCAATATTGAACGTGCTATTCATGACATACGACTAGATTTAGTGAAAAAAGTACTCGAAAATTGGGTTCATCGAATTCGTTCCTCAAAAGAAGTCGTGGAGGCCATTTGAACGATGTTATATTCAGAACGTAATTGTTTCGATTGTACTAAACATTAAATAAAAAACATTTGAATTTCCTTAACAATTAGTCTGTTTTTTTTTTAAACAAATTGTATCACTCTTATTGGAAAACCCTTTAGTTTTAGTGTCAGGGAAGTACACCAGAATGTTTATACCAAGGCACGTCAAATAGGTAGGCGCAACAAACTTTTTTTTATACCTTTTTTAATTTTTTATTTTAGTTTGAATTGTCAAATTTGGTATGAAAATGGGCAAAATCGGACAATAACCACGCCCATCTCCGATATAACGGCAATTGTCGAAAATGTAAAAATTGCTATATTTCAGTAGCTATGGAAGCTAATTTGCTCAAATTTTGTATGTAGTGTTGTATTCGAGCAGGAAAGTTTGTACAGGGGGCGTGGCACCGCCCACTTTTAAGTTCATATGTATATCTCTGGAGCCACCGCCACCGATTTTGTTCAAATTTGGTATACGTATTACACTATGCCTATATAAGCTACATACATATATTTTGAAAATTATCAAAATCAGACCATAACTGCGTCCACCTGCCATCATCTATATAATACTCACACATTTATTGGCAGTAACCTATCTGCGCAATGTGTAAAAATTTAGCAATCAAAGGGAGATAGTTTTAGAACGAATGTACGTTGTGCGCATGCGTAGGTTTTACTTGTATTAGTATCTGTGAATACATGTGACAAACACATAAAAGCGTGTTTGACATATCTGCAGTTGCGCCAAAAAATAAATTTGAAGACGGTTGCTTCACTGTGGGGGGCTTATACCCTTTTTTGACGAAGTTTACTCATACAAACTAAAGTGTGCTGATGAAGTATTAAAATTTTATTTTGTAGCACCTTGGAAATCGAACAAAAACGATTTGATTTGCATTGATAAGCAATTTTTTATAAGTGAATGTTTATGTTTTCAGTGAGATTTCTAATTTTTGCACATAGTATATAATTAAAAAGCATATGCTTTTTGTCAAATAAACTATAATTTAAAATAAAAAATAAATAAACGAAAAATTTTGAAACTATAAAAACAATTTAGAGTTTGACAACTTCATTTTCGCTACGCCACTGGATTTCCTTCTGAATTCAAGTGTCATTTTTGACTTACGTTTACTCGGTTTTCCTATTCTAATTTTATATATGTATATATGCATGATGCAATCATACAAGGTTGGATAATTAGGCAGTTGTCTCACTCTTGCACGCTGCCTTATGGTAGCCTGTGTTGCTCTCTTTTAATTAAAAAAAAAAATGTTATCAAACACGTGGAAATTAGTACTTTTCTTGTGAAATGGCCTGGCAGGCAACACTGTTGCCTTTTTGTAGTTTTAAAATTATTTCAGAATGCCCTACATTAAATAATCGAATTGATTATTTTTTTTTCATATTTTTTTTTTCAAAGAAAGTATGTTGTGTTTTTAAATTTTTACTGTATCTATTTTATATAAAATATAAATAAAAGCTCGGCCAAACCTGAGCTACATATGTATATAGTGTACGCGCCAAAATTATATTATATTATATAATGTTACATTTTTAGTGACTTGAATCTTACAATTTTATGATCTACAAAAATGGTAATTATATTTTTAGAAAAGTTTGAAATTCTAATGAAATATGTATACAATCCTTGTTAGTGGACTTTTAATAGATACCTCTTATTTTGGTTGCTAAAATTTATTATCCAAATTTTTCTAAATGTGATAGTTCTTTTTTCTGCATGTAAAAACTTTTTTGTTAACAAAAAGTGTAAAAAATTTTTGCTTCTAAATCACACTTGCGTTTTTTGTTTATATAGTTTTTTGTATTAAGGTGCTATGCACATATATATGTACATATGTACATGTGTGGTTGAATATTCGGTTATATCTATTATACTAAATTGAAATACCAAATTTCTGCAAATAAGTTTCAATCTATGTACAAACCGCATTTCGCTACTAGTTACCTACTACCTTTGCGCGAAAAGGGATAAAATATTTTCGCCTTTATCAAACCTTCCTAAATGCAACCTTACAAGGTAGTCGGGGAAAACTTAAACGTCTGTAACTAGTGAAGCTAATTTGCTCAAATTTGGTATTTGAATTTGTATTAAATCAAGAAATCCGATTATATGAAAATTTTGAAAAAAGAGGCTTACATCAAGTGCGGTTTTGCCCGAACTTAGTCTCTGCTTTATTAATTTAAAAATTTAGCTGAAAGCGTGCGCCGGGTATATAAAGTTCGATCGAACTTAGCCACTTCTTTACTTGTTTTCATTTATGTATCATAATTGTCAAACTTTGTTTACCTTTGATAAAAATAAACAAATTTGTCAAAGTATATTTACAACTAATTGCTGTGTAGTAAAAAAAGTTATTGTGTAATACTTAAATATATTTTAAAAATATTATTTCCGATGACGATAGCAAACCGCCAATTGGAAATGGTTTGAATCGTGAGGCGCAAGTAACATTTGATCAAGTTTCACCGCATGACAAACCAAGCACCAGCCTTTTAAGGATCCGGCGCGTCTTGCCGATAAGGACTGGGAGAGTAAGTTGCGGTGAGTTTGTGACAAAAATGTCTCCCGTTTCAACGAATATCGACCGGAGTCGGGGAATTAGGTGTTCCGTTTGAAACACTTCCAAATACGGACTTTGGAACAAGTAAAGACTACGGACCATTGAGCTAGAAAAAAAAAAAAAGTGGGCATGGTCCGCCCCTTTTTACCGATTTTGGTGGTATAATTTTTTTTTGGTGCAAAGTAATAGGAGGGGTGTTAGGGAGGGTTAAAGGGGGAAATTTCAATATTTTGAAAATTTCGTTAAAAAGATAATTAAAAGACCTTTTATTTGATATGCATATTTTTATATAAATTAATTATAAAATAAGAAATTTTGTTTTATTTGTGTTGCTGACGATAAGAGAATCAGTAATAATGAGGGTAATGATCCAGAGCTCTGATTCTCTTATCGTCAGCAACACAAATAAAACAAAATTTCTTACAAAATTTAAGTTTAAATATATAAAATTATATGTACATCAAATTAAAGGTTTTTTTATGGGCTTTAAGACAAACTTATTTTTACACACTATTAATTACGTATTTTTTTAAGAAAAATATAGTTTTTTATTAAAAAATGTTCGTATTTTTTGTCATTTTTCTGAAAATATACATATATATAATTTATATAAACATATGCATATAAAATAAAAGGTCTTTTAATTATCTTTTTAACGATACCAATATTGCGAAGATCGGAAAAATAGTTTTTGAAATATTAGCTTTTCAAAATATTGAAAATGGTCCGTATTCTTTACTTAAGCCAGGACTTTAAATTGTGATGAAGAAGACGAGGCAGGGCCAACTGATCCGAAAAAGGCGAAAATGGGTGTACACGACCCAATAGCTACAGTGGCACCACAAAGCGCAATAACCAATGGGAATAGGCCACGGAACAGCCTTCTTCTTATACGTATGTACATATATGCATACATAAGCCATAACCGCATAAGTTGTCTTAATTCATTTTTTTTTTCATGTTTATCTTGTTTTAATATACGGCAATTTAAAATAATAATTTCTGAATTTTTTTTTTCTCTTTTATGATTTAAGTTACTCCTTATCCGTGAATGATTTCACAGGTAGAAGGATTATTTGGCTAGCGCAGGGCTATAGCGCCACCGACTAAATTATATTATATTATTTTGTTATATTATTAAATGAATTATTTATAATTTTAGTTTTATGTCTCTGAGAAAGTTGATTATCGTCGTAAAGCAATGCGTTCCTTCACTTTTATACAATTTCTGAATTAAACTCAAACAATTTATATTTGATTACTTACATTTGAGAATTGTCAATTTTTATTTACAGTAGTTTGATTTGAGAGTTCTTGTTTGACAATTAAGATATATGTATCTAAAATTATGACAGGGTTTGGAATTTCTCTACTGCGGTTACTTGTTAGATCTGCCTTGGCCCAAACATTTTGTTTTTTAATTTTTCTACTGTGTCTACTATTGAATATGCCTTGGTTTATTTATACCAATATAATGGGACACATTTATTTAAGTTTTCTGGAGCGTGTTATACTTTTTCTATTGACTGCTGTATTTTCTTGCGTGTTTCAATTTATTTTAGGCATATTTTTAAAAATTTTTCAAATTATTTTATTTTAGCTCTGCCTTTAAAATGATCTATTGTTTCGCATTAGCCCATTCCCATGAATTTTCAGCAAAAAAAAAAAATATCAAGCCTTAATAGATTGTTTGTGTATTCGCACGGAATTTATAAAAAGTCTGGCGGTTGGCTTTCAAACAACATCACTGTAAAAAAATGCATGCATTCTGACCTTTTTGAACATAAAGGTAATAGGTTAATCTGTACATTGCCAACAACTTACTTTCCCCTAGGTAAGTATGTACATATAGATATACATAAGGTTATTATACTTTTTTGCTCATTGTAATTCATTTCATTTTTATTCATCAAATTAATTAACATCATATGAAGGAATATTATTTTACATACATTTACATATGTGAACGAAGAAATAAAAAACGTTAAATGCGAAAATAACAGGACGTTTCAAGATGATTCAACCGTACTATTTCATTTGTTAATTTTTTAAAATTTGTTTTTTATTTTATTTTACCAACATTTTTGGCTGCTTTGCCGGTGCTCCATAACTGAAGTTGACATTTGTTTTGGACTAGACGCACTGTTGCTGATGCATCGGTTTATAGATTGTACTTGTTTTATATGTAAGCTGTTGATTAATGGCATTTAGCACCGGCAACACTTCACATTGTCTTCATGAGTGATAGCTAAAATTAATTTTTCTTAAGGCTTTCCTGCACCAACGGCAAATTCTTGCTGATAAAGCACTTGAATCCACGGTAGGCCCATGTACACGAATCTGACTTTTGTTCATTCTTGTCAGCACACTTCTCAATATCGGCTTTCACGGCATCCTTATTTTCCTTATTTTGGCTCAGTTGAGCAATGAGATTTTGTGTCTTGAAGCCTTCGGTGGGGCTGAACAGTTGGAATTTGTTGAAGATGCACTCAATGTAGCATCGTGTTACCTCATCATCGGGAAATTCAAATTTCTTGTACTTTTCAATGTGATCGGCAGGTACCTTCTTCGCTTCGACGCATTCTTTGCGCGCCTTCAACAAATCCTCCTGATTACGTAGCTTGAACTCTTCGGCAGCGGCCTATGGATATACGCAACAAATGTAAATGGATAGCAAAAAAAATACATTACGAGTATATGTTTTTAAAATGTTCTACTAAATTTTTAGCGACTCCTTACCAAAGCGAACAAGGCGAGTAAAACGGCGACAATATACTTCATTTTGATTAGAATTATTAATTATTCCTGCAGGCTTCTAAGGATCTCTAAGTTGGTTGCCTGTGCAATTGTAAACGGCTGGAAATTCGAAAACTGACTGATACAATTTCCAAATAGAACTTTGCCTTATATACATAGTTGCTTCGATAGAAAACAAGTGCGTCCATGTCAACTGAGTGGGTGATGTCGGTGCCAATTCCATAGGCAGTGCGCTGCTCATATTTACACGCATGTGGTGTGTATGTCATGTGCGAGTGGTTTGTATGCTTGATTATAGTACATATTTATATGTGGGGGCTAAGTGCTTGGGCTGCAGGAGTGGCTATTCAAGAACAATTTGTTTGTCATTGTCATTCATATTCGTATGTGTTAGTAGGAGCGTTTTTACTGCCGCAGCTATTTAGCGACATATTCGCACAGTTGCTAATCGGGACCGAAAACACAATTTACCCTGTTAATACGAAATAATTTGGACATAATCGCTCTCTCTACATACCAAGCTGCCTGTGCTGGATTTAATATGTATTTACATATGTACATATGTACGTAGCTGCCACTTTAGAATACTCGTAAAGTGGATGCGTCGCACACACAGATCCCAATCAGGCAGACAGGGCTGTAGACAGTCGTTAATCTCATCAAATCGTAATGATGACGATGGGTCGGTCACATTCACGAAATTTGGAAAATTTTCAATTTATAATGGGCTTAATTGCTAAATGCTTGCACCGTACATATGCACATAAATTCATATATGTATATGTGTGTATGTACATACATATACATATGTACGCGATTGTATATGTATGAAGAAATAGTAAGCAATATGCATTGCGAACTAGGCAAATAACTAATTACAATCGCTTTAACTTTAGGTTTACATGGACAAATAATTTGTTATTGACTGCAAAAATCATACAATATACAAATACATACATACATATATAATGCAGATATAGTCTCACACGATTACAAACGTATTTATTTTCATGGGGACAGTTATAATGATTTCTCACGAAAATTACCTCATGTGCTAATCAACGCAACTTTTATTGTAATTAGCTAATAGTTAGGTCAATTCACGTAACTTAGTTAATTCAGTACAAAGTTTCGCGTAATAAGTGTTGTGATACACTCTAATCGGGGTTATACGAATGCAAAAATGTTGAAAATTTATTTTCTTTTAATAATTTATTATAGTTTACTAACTTTTAAGTATAAATTTATAGTTTTTGTTAGCATTGATCTACAATTATACATACAAATGTATGTATGTACATACATATATGTACATATGTATGTATATCGCGGTGTGGCCGGTGACCATTTTGTGAATTTATCAGCGGCTTTACTGCTTATTTAAATTTTGTTTTATTTGAATTATATTTTAATTCATAGATTTACTTCGCCATGTCTTCTTACTGTTCTTATGCTAATTAGTAATATTTTAAAATTAACCTACTAAATTAGTTATTATTAAAATTATTGCAGTTATATACTATATAATTATAATATAAAACCCAACCTGTAATGCATCCATGCGTCATTTGGAAATTGCAAACGTAAACATATTCATTTCCGCAATAAGTTCTTGTACTTTCAACAGATACACAAATATACGTTTCGGTAACATACTTCAATGGGAGAAACGCACCCGATGATAAACAATTTATGTAAATAGATGAAAAATCTCGATGATAGTCCGAAGCTGTGCATAGGCTACAGTTCTCTTAATTTTGTGGATAAAATAAAAAAATTTCAGTTCATTTTGTATTCTAAACTTACTTGTAATAATCACATAGATAGGGTGGTCGGTAATGTGCACGATTTAGAAAATACAGAGGTTGCGCCTTCCGCAAACCGCTATTCGCGGTTGGTTTTGTTTGTATGTATGTAAGCATGCAATTGTTTGTGCTTAAATTCAATGCTTAAAGTGATTTTATTTAAAATAAAGTTATTAAACACGAAGTGCGCAGTGTTAAGTATTAAATCGCAAAGTCTATCTATGATACGGGTCTATAAAACTCGCTGAAAATGATGTGAAGGTGTAGCTGTGCGCACTTGGTAGCAAGTTAAGCTTCTTATGTCTCCTAATGCTGCACTGCAGTTTTTTTCAAAGCATCCAATCAAACACAGAGCTTAAATTAAGTTATTTGAATATAAATATGTTGCATAAAGTGCCGAAATTGGTAAAAACTATAAAATTTAGAAATCCTAGCAGAACCTAACCTCACATTTTTGTTTACAATTTCTTCCGATTCTCAGTCAATTCATGTTCGTGACGTTGCACGCATTTTGCTTCACATCATTTTTCGTCGGGAAGGCGCAATCTTGTATTCTATCGTTCTTGGGCAATGTATATGTATGAGAACGAAAATTGACACTGAAGATGGCACAACGCCGAAACAGGGTTTGTCTCCAAACCAAACTTGACAAGGGATGACGGAAAAACAAGAAAAATAAGAAAACAATGTATGCAATACTTCGAAAATTGAGAGTCTCTGCTGCATTCGAACCAGTTGAAACCAGGCGTAAATTAGTCTTCCAGTTAATTTTGCCGCTCATCACCTACTCTGGAGTCGTATACAGTAAACTGGATTCATGACAAAATTGCTGTGGCATTTAACAATGCAACGCGATATGTTTATCGGATGCGCAAATATAATCATATTTCTGTTTGGCAAACAAAAATCCTTGGATGTAGCCTTGAAAATGATCTTTCAGCCTGGAATTGTATTTTTATGTACAAACTTCTAACGTGGAAGACGCCTTCTTACCTATTTGAGAGGTTGATTCTGGTAAGATTGCAGATATATGTACCATAGTCTAGTTGTGCCAAAATACAAATACCTACATAACTTCGTCTAGGTTATTTTTCATTAACGCCGTTCGAGTCTGGAATTCCATCCATGAATCGGTAAAGGCTGGACCAGACAGATTGAACTACAGGACGCAGATATGTATATTTACAAATATTTTAAATCAGTGTGATCATGAGATACCGAGGCATCGTACTTTTCTCTTTCACACTATTTTATTATTTAATCTTTCGCCACCTTTTCTACTATAATAGTTTTAATGCTTAATGTAATAAAGATAAAGATTTAGCTTAAGGTTAATTACACTTAATTGTAAAATTTTGTTTTAGTTGAAGTACTTTTAAAATGCTTTAGTCTTACTTTGCACAACAAAAAAAAATATAAATAAATTAAATAATTTTAAAATAAATAAAAAGTTTGCGGATATTTTGGCGGCTGGGTTAGTTTCTTACTTCTTTCTACACCCGCATCTAATAAGTTTTCGAAAGACGAAAGCACTTTCACTTCTCCGGCTGCGTGAACCTTTATTCAATCATTGTGAAATAATTCGTAAATGGGGAAGAACTTTCTCGAGCTTATTACATACACACATACGTACATACACGCAAAATAAGTAAATTCATATTTTTATCGCATTCGAAGTTTTGCCTGGCACTGCAGGTCAACTCAACTACATAAGTGAGCAGACAATGTCCCCATCTTGCGGCTTTGCAACCGGCATCCACCACTAAGTTGAAGTAGGAGACAATTTGTGTTATTTATAATATTTATTACATTTTATTACATGAGTGTACATATGTATGTACATACTTTTCGTCGTTTAAAGTACAAAACTGCAAATTCATACATACATACATACATAGCTATTATGTAAAAGTTCGTAATTGATATTTGTGGCAAAAATTGGTGGTTTGAGCGCCGACGAAAAACAACACCAAAAATTTTAATAATTAGGAGGAGAGTAATAAGAGTTAGAGTACCCAAGTAAAAGGCGACTTGCGGCGAAAGCAGCGTGATCTTTGTGAGTTCTGGGAGAGAAATATTTGGAAACCCTGTTGAGAACCGCTGTTAGCAAAGAACAGAAAAGCTCTGCTAACTCCGTTTTTCGACAAAGTTCCCAAACTCTCTTTCACCCAGAACTCACAGAGATGCATGATTCAATTATAAAAGGTTGAGTAAATATTGACAGCCAAATTTGGTTCTATCTTACAAATGGTTGCATTTTCGAAGGAAGTAGAAAGGGGGCAAATTTTATCCCCTTTTGCAAAAAGGTGGTCGAAAAAATACACCAATTTGGTCATTGGTGGTAGAATATAAACTACATAGTAAAGAAATATATTTTGCAGAAATAGTCACTAATATAATTTTATGCAAAAAGTTTTACCCTGGTAAAAACTGTGGCGTGTATTAATGTAAATTTTATGTTATTTTGACTTTTTAAACATAATTTCCGATAGTAAAATCATCAAAAAAGTTTACTCCCTGAAATATGAGCCGCTCTTATTTATACTTACGTATGTATGCTTGTGAATAAATCCGTCTAACTTTGAGGAACTTCCGTAATATTGACAACTTCTCAAATATTTCTTACTAGCTTTATTTAAATTATTTTTACTAGCCGAAATAAAAACAATAGTACATTATTATTTTATTTAATACAAGTATTTCAAATTTGCTTATACATTCTAGAAATACATTGTTAAATTAGTTTTAGTAGGTAACTCAATTAATTGATGACTTCATTAATTAAGTAAAGTAAAAACAAGAATTTAAAGCTTTTTAAACGTTATTGTAAATGCCAAGTATTTAGGCATTGCAAAAATGCAAAAGTTGAGTTTTGTGCCGTAAACCCATGAAAATTTTAAGATGTTCCACGTTTTACAAACAAATTTAAAAAAAATAATCTTGCAGTGTCGAATTGTTCCTCGCTATGTATCTTTCTATAGGGGAAATGTTCTTTTAATATATACACTTCCACATTTCATTTTTATTTTGACTTACTGCACCCGGGAAATTTCACACTCTCAAACAGGTGCTGCACTTAGTCAGGAATACATTAACAATGGCAGGCAATGCACTTCAGCAAACAATCCTGTAAGGAGCAGGTTTATTATTATTTTGATTGTAAAAAAGCCAGATTGAACTTACTTTCATACTTGTAAAATAAAATAGCACCAACTCCTTGGAACGCAACAGCTTACGAGACCTATTGAATGTAAAACGAATTATTTTATTCCAAAATATGTAAATTTTAATAAAATACTTACTCAATTGATGTATTTGGAAAAAATAATTTTAACAAATAAGAATACTCGTAAGTCAACCAGCCAAAACGAAACAGTGATGTAAATTTTTTATTTTTTGTTGAAAATTTAACTTTCTACCACAATTTAAAAATATTTTAGAAAATTCACACAAAAACATGCTTAGAAAGTGCACCTATGTTAAATAAGATAGACCACCTCTTAAGAGTGAGGGAGAAAGCTGCTTAGTTGTCCAACCTTTTATGATTGAATCATGACAGAGATGTAAAAGTGGAAAAAGTTCTTTCCCATTTAAATTGTTAAATTAATACTAACTCAAACACTTTCCAAGGTCGCAAGGCGAGCTAATAAAAGCTATTATACACCGTGGATGTCTAAAGCAGCTATGCTCAAGTAAAATATAGAAGGCGAGAAATCTGAAGGTTAGACTGGCATATCTGTGTCAAGCTTATTTAGCGCAGTGATGACTCGTCATACCAGTAGCTGTAGCGAGAGATTCCAAATCCCCAAAGGCGTGGTGGTGATACGCGTCTGTAAGTGGGTGACAGAACGCGGTTTCGAAAACGAAGTTATATTTCCCGTGCATTTGATACATGTTCCAAACCCACGTATACGGACGTGGGATTTGCAGGTACCTCACGTATGTAAGCCGATGAAAGAAGGTCGAAGCTACATCCAAAAGATAAACAAATGGGCGGAAGACCTTCCGTACCTAGAGCATGGCAAAATGTTGTGGGGTATGGGAAACATTACTACCTCAGGTTGAAAAATCGAAAGCCAAAGGACGGAAATTAAAAAATCGCTAAAAACAGCGAAAATCGATATGAACCTACATAGAGAAAATCAAACATCGTCATGATATCCGTAAGTACAAACTATGTGCAGTTCTTACATTATAACACATATTAATTTCATCTCCAATGCGAGAATGTCAACTGTGAGATGATACACTCCTTTGAGCGTCTTTCGTTATTTGAAGTTCTTAGTGTTCCTAATAACTCTTATAACATAGCCTGGATCATCTATTTTTATGTGGCTATGCATTAACCACAGTCAACACGCAGAGCGGTTTTGCTTTGGCTCTCTTCTGTGACAGTCGTCAGCCTGTTGAAGATGAGCTTCTCAAGAACATTCACTAGTTGGTCCAGTATTTAAAATGTTGTGTAGCATGTACATTTACCATATGTAACCCTGGTAACTCTACCACCGACCAGATATTCACAATACGCCAGATCTTGGAAAATACCCGAGAAAGAAGAATCGGCACACACCATCTTTTTGTCGACTTCAAAGCCGCCTTCGACAGCCCGAAAAGAAGTTTCCTATATGCCGCAATGTCTGAATTTGGGATCCCGGCAAAACTTTTACGGCTATGTAAAATGACGTTGAACAACACCACCAGCTCCGTCAGAATTGGGAAGAACCTCTCCGAGCCGTTTGATACCAAACGAGGCTTCAGATAGGGTGACTCTTTGTCGTGCGATTTCTTTAACCTGATACTGGAGAAGGTCAGGTACCATTTTTTATAAGAGTGTGCAATTGCTGGCGTACGCCGATGACATTGACATCATCGGCCTTAACAACCGCGCAGTTAGTTCTGCCTTCTCCAAACTGGATAGAGAAGCGAAGCGAATGGGTCTGGAGGTGAACGAGGGCAAGACGAAGTCTCTTCTGTCATCAAATAGACAGTCGGCACATTCACGACTGGGATCACAAATCACTGTTGACAGTAATAACTTTGAAAAAGTAGAGGACTTCGTTTACTTAGGAACCAGCATTAACACCAATAACAGTGTCAGCCTTGAAATCCAACGCAGAATCTCTCTTGCCAACAAGTGCTACTTCGGACTGAGTAGGCAATTGCACAGTAAAGTCCTCTCTCGACGGACCAAAACCATACTCTATAAGTCTCTCATCATGCCCGTCCTCTTATATGGCGCAGAAGCATGGACGATGACAACATCAGATGAGAGAGCTCTTGGAGTGTTCGAGAGAAAGATTCTTCGAAAGATTTATGGACCTTTGCGTCTTTGCGACGGCGAATACCGTGTACGATGGAACGAGGATTAAGAATCAGCGGCTCCGCTGGCTATGCCAGGTCGTTCGAATGTATGAAATATCTCCAGCCCTGAAGGTTTTTGATGCGGTACCCGCGGGTGGTAGCAGAGGAAATCGCAAACGAAATGTTACGTCTCTACGGGAACGCATTGGGGTCATTGAAATTTTTATTAATTGATTAAGAATATTTTATTGAGTATTTTATTTAGTGCAAAACTGAAAGATCTGCATTAGATTAGTATATATGTATGTATGTATACATATGCATTATTAACTCAATTTGTTCCAATTTTTTACATTCATACATAAGTATGAAATTTATTTATCAGGCGGCACGTTGCATACGAGCATAGAATATAATTTTACATAAGACATGAAATCATAAGTTTCGAGATCACGTGATATTCATTTAGGGTAAGACACATAAGTATGTATGTATGTTCACACATATGTCTATATGTAAGTAAAGTACAGCTTATGTTAGCAAAATTATTAAATTATTTATAAAAATTTGCGCGTAAATAACGTTCGTCGATGTTTGGCTGAGCTTCTTCTGTGATTTGTGGGTTCTTCTTGAATGTGCTACACATAGTGTGATCTACAGTTTTACTTCGACTTTGATCGGAAGATGATATTTTGAGAAACTTTTGCATGACAGAAATATGTACAGTCGGAGGTTTGCAATTTCTCGACCAGAGGACGAGCTCTATTAGAAAAAATTTGATTGGCATAAAAACAGCGTAAGTATGAATTATTTTGCGACAGATTTAATTCCGGATAGTTTAGAACTTGTCCCTAAATTCTTTTTCAGATGCTATTTAGATGAAGTCGGAGAAAAATCTTGCCAATTTTTGACCTCGGTGCGAGAGCGATAAAAATAAAATGTTTTATTTATTTGTAGCTTACAAAAAACAACCACAGCTTTTTCACACAGCTCGAATTCAGAAGAAAGGTCAGTTGAACATAGTTTTTTGTATTGGTTTGTGCGATACGCATCTCGCGGAATTATTATTTCTTAAATTGAACTGATTCAATTAACTTAATTAACTCACATTTGAAAAGCAGTGGTACTTTTCCATATGATTTGGAATTGTATATCTTGTATGTTTGTATGTACATATGTAAGTATGAACTTATTTAAATTATAAAGATTCGCACATAATTAGAATATTGTATACAGTACGTACTCGGTAATAGCAATCACCCAAAGAACAGACGACTTCTTACAGGTCAGGTAGGTTTACAAATTTGTTTGTATTTATCATTTCCAATGAATTGACAGGATGTATGTATTAGTAAAAAACTGATTAAATTTCTGCTATGCCAGAAAATTCGGATATTCGGTATGAAAATTCGAGAGTTAAAAAATTCTTCTGAAAACACATTGAAAACGTCAGCTGCGGTTCAAAATTGCCAAATTACTTTTTGCACGTATTCGTATGTAGATAATTTCTTTACAGTATTACCAGGTTTTAGCTTAAAAAATACACCTATGTAAGTAGATACATTCATACATACATATGTGCTGTATCCAGACGATAACATGAAATTAAATTCACCAGGCATCTCTCTAGTGTCTGAGACGTCCACTCGGATCATTATCCTGTCGCATGCAAGACCTGCACACGCCCGGTGAAAGATCGGCACCGAAAATATGTAAGACAGACAAACACTTTGCCATTTGACTCCACTGTTGTTCACTAAAACGATGTCAAAAGCGAGCGACGTTGAGAAAATATATAGCCGACACTCGGTCTGAATTGTATCAATTTGTTTGTTTCAAGTATCCAGAAGATTGGCCAAACACTGAGCTAGTAATGTTAATGCCAAATTATTATTATTTATTATCGAAATTCGGACTTGGGAATAAATAATTGTATTGAAAATAATGCAATATACTTACATATATACTTATATACATTATTATTATTATTTGAAAAATAGAAAAGTGAATTCAATTCATTGATTACCTAAAAAATTAAAGAAATCCTAGGGACTATATCGTTGTCAAGTCGAATCCGCTCTAAATAAAATATAGCCAGAGTAAACTTTTTCGCTTAGAGGCAGCTCTGAAGTAATGGCAACCTTGCAATAGGCCTTTTTTGAGCTCCTGGTCAGTTTTTGATAAAAATTTTAAATACAATGAAACTGATAAAAAACAAGTTTTCCAGTACTTTGGAATTTTGTCCTACAAATGTAAATAGAGAATATAAACATTAATCTAACAAGTTATAAAAAATTTATTAATTTTTCAAGTAAACGACAACTATTTCACCGTACATATTGAGTAAAGTGAATGTGAAGAAATGGTTTCACTTATCCTCTTTCCTTCCATCCGTAACTGCAGAAAATATTATTGAGTACGTAGCTAAGCATTATGACATAAACAAAAAACATCTTTCTTGTTATGCTTTAGTTAAGAAACAGATTCCGCCTGTAAACGTCAATAGAATTAATTTTAAGCTAGGTGTATCTTTGGCGCTTTATGAAAAGTTGCTCTCACCTGATATTTGGCCTACTAACGTTAGTCTGCGCCCTTTTCGTTTTTTTTTTTTTTCGAAAAGAAGATCAGCAGGGACTAGTTTAAATGTACCTAAATCTAATAGTGGATGTAGTAGTTTAAATGTTTATTTCCAAAATACATCAGGTATTGGAACTAAGTCTGAAGCTCTTTATATGTATAGTTCTCGATTGGATTATGACATTTTTATTTTGTGGAGACATGCCTTAATGCTAATTTTCTGGATGAAGAATTTTCCGACTCCAAATTATTTAGGTGGTGGAGTTCTTATTGCAGTTCGGAGAAATTTGAAATAATTTGTTGTTGAATTTGCCAATGATGACTCACTTATTGACCAACTTTGTATTTGTATTAGTGGGTCTTCCTCTCATAATTCTCTCTTTTTTTTGGTTTCTTATATTCCTCCCAACACTAATGATGAACTTTATCGCGCGCATGCTGATAATATTAGCTATTTAGTCTCCAATAAGTTAGAAGATAATAAATTATGTGTTTTGGGTGATTTTAACCTATGTAATGTGTCATGGTCAGCGTATTTTTCTAATTTTGGTCTTACTCCATTAAATATTTTTACATATCATGATTCGTATTGATAGTCGTCGATAGCATTCTTAGTTTAAACTTACTGCAAATTAATAATTTTATTAATAAATTGAATAGAATTCTCGACCTTGTCTTTATAAGTGATAACATTAATTTTATCATTGAGGAATGCCACTTTCCTTTATCTCTCCCCGATAAACATCAGGTACCTTTGGTTCTAAAATTTGATTTTTATAATTTTTTAAACTTGTCCACCACTGAAATTATAGGTTTTAACTATTCGGTTTGTGACTTCTCAATATTAAATAGTTTAATTACGAAAATTTAATGGGAAACAATTTTAGTTTGCTCCGATGTTACTAGTTCTTAATCTATTTTTAAATCTTTGTTATTAGGGATTTGCATTAACAACATTCCTTACATTAAGAAAAAACCACAGCAACTGCAAGTCAGATCTTTTTAGCTAACTATATAAACTTTCAAAAGCAATTTAATTGTTTAGAAAAATTTCTTTACAGAAGTTATATTCTTGATGTTGAATCAAATATTAAATCTAATTCGAAGTCTTTTTGGAATTACATTAAAGCGAAAAAAGTAGTTCCGGTATACCCTCCGAGTTTTTTTTCGAAGACAAATATGCCCACTGTCCTGCAGATATTGCAAACCTTTTTGCAGAATTTTTCGGATCAAACTTAACTCGGGATGATTGCACGTCCTCACCTAATTTTAACATTGATCCAAAGTCACCTTTTTGTTTTGGATCTCTAAGTATATCATCTGATGACGTGTGCAGAGGTATTTTCAATCTAAATCCGTCTGCCAAAACAGATCTTGATCGATTTGCAGCTGTGCTTTTTAAAAACTGTCCTGCCTTAGTTACCCCCTTAAGAATTATTTTCAATATGTCTTTGGCTTCTGGCATTTTCGTCTTTTCCCACTCAAACTATTTTTTAAAAATTGTCTAACAATAGTAGTTCAAATGATAATTCAACTTACATATATAACTTTTAAACTAAATCTTTCTGATCTATAGGAATTGGCAAAAATACGATACTTTCTAGTATGGTTCTGCCGGAACCAGTTAATTTTATATTTATATTGGGTTATGTACGAGTACTTATGTGTATGGATTACATCATATTTTCCTTCTTTATAAGTATCCTTTTTTTTTATTTAATTTAAAAAGTAAATACAGAATTTAAAGCTGTTTCGTATAATTTCGACTTATGTTAAACACATTTTATAAATAAATTCATAATTACCAGCACGGCGCGTTTGGGTTTTGGTTCAAAAAATGCGTTTACTTACAGAAGTTTTCAAGATCGGAAAAATTTGTGCAAGTACGACAAAACCTATCTGGTGATCGACATCCTGAATAAACTTAACTCTGGAGGAACTGATTTTACCGTACAGTAACAAAGAACATATGTTTGCAAAATACTTGAACCCCACGTCAAGTTTTTTAATTAGCCGCTTAAGACTTCAAATTTAAAATTATCAACAATTGCTATTTAGTGGGTTTTTTTTCCACGCCTTGCATAAATACTTTAGATTGGGGGATGAGCGAAACATTTTTTTTTTCGGATACGGTCAAGGGTACATATATGTATGTTAACAGATGAATTACAAAGTGTGCAACTTAATCGCTTCTAATTTTAAGGAACCTTTGGATAATTTCGCCCGTTTGTTGCAGAGAATCCACATTTAAAGAAATTTCATACTTTATGGAAGAGTAACACGACAATAACACTGCATTTCACACCAACTAATAGACGGCGTTTATATTGAACCATCTATTGAAGATGAAGAACTATACAAAAAGTGGCGAAGGCGTTGCCAATAAAAATGTGTGTAGAGTTAGTGACAATATATGTCGAAATGAATCGATCTAAGGGTATGAGGAATGGTGAGCATGTGGATTTTGATTCAAAAATTTTTTTTTTAGACATTTTTGAACGTTTAGATTCCCAAATCTTCAAAATCGGGTTTTTCCCATATATGAAGGGTATAGACTTTATGAAATATTCGAAATACGATAGCTTATAAACTAATTTTAATTTAATTATATTTTTATTAAAAAGACAACCATCAAAAAACTTAACGATTGGTAGCATTTAAAAATGATATTTTATATTGATAACCCATTTTAGAGGTTTTAAGGAGTTCCATATCAAAACGGACTACTAGTTCCACATTTAATTTTTTTTTTTTTGGTATTTGACTGAATTTAATTTAAGATATTAAAATCTATGTAATCACTCCAAACAATTATAAAATAAGTGTACAACCATGCATGTTACATACTAAATCAATACTAAAAAAATACACATTTTTGAAATTGTTTTTATTTCCTTTATTTTGAGGGCAATATTGGACATTTTTTTGTTTATTTACTCTTTAAATTTTTTCTGATTAATCATATAATGTTTCGTAGTAATATTTTTTAGATTTTTGTGCCATACAAGATGTTTCCATTAATTTAAAAATTCGAATAAAGCGATAAAGAAAGCACATTTATTAAACTTAAACTTAAATTTGTATTTTTCATATTCCAAAAAGATATACATAGGTAATCACATGCTTACGCATTATCAATCACACGTTTTCTACGCTGTATGCACTCGTATTTCTACGTTTATGCTCAATGCTTACTCGAATATATTCAACACGGGTAATGCCAATAAGTACAAATATTCAATTCGAATTGAAAAGTATACCGATCATGAAAGAAAGATTAGACAAATTCAACCCGAGTAGAATTTTCAAATTGGTTTGAAAATATGTTATGCATGTGAATTGAATTTATCCGTGGTTGAAGTATGTATGCGAGTTAAAATGTAGGTATACATATATTTGCTTAAAAATACATGGAAACCAAAGAAATAACAAATTATAACTATATAGTCAGATAAGTGGAATAAATACGATAAAAAAAACTATTTAAGTAATTTAAAGCTCAATTTTCAAAAATTTCAAAATTTTATAAAGAATATCAGTAATTTGAAAAGAAAATACTTACATACATTGTATGTAATTAAAGTATATATGTATGTATGTATGTACATAGATAAGTGTGGTGTTTACATAAGTTTTCCTTTCAATATATCACAATAAAAAAAATTCATTAATAAGAAACTAAGCCAAAGTTTAATAATTATAATACAAAAAAAATTAAGGGTAAAAAATAATTTGTTTGTAATTGAATTGATTACTGCTATTACTAAAAATAGAACCATTAAAAAATATAAGGATTTTGTTTACTGCCATCAGAAATTAGAACGTAAAACTGAGCACTACTCTTGCTTGTAAAACACCAAATAAATATTGATTTTACTGGAAAATAAATATTTAAAAAAAAAATGTGTGTCTCCAGCATTTCTAATTTTATTGTTCTGATTTACATAAACGAAAGTAATTTACTTCTTGCTCCGGAAAGTTCGTAGGCGCATATCACATACATAAATTAAATTAACTGCACAAAAACTTCATAGATGTTTAAAATAAAAAATTAAAATTAGTTGCATTTCGCGCTTTCAAATATATATATATTTTAAATTAAGTCTCTAAAATCAAACATTTATGTATTAATATATCTAAATTATGGAAACTCTACTCAAAAGACGATATTTCCACTTTCAGTGAACTTTTAAATGGTTCAAAATTTATTAACCAATCATAGTAAAATTTTATTTCAAGTCTTAAACGTATCTGATCTAATTATAATTATTTTGCTTTGCGCTCCTTATGTAAATAATCGATTGTGAAAACATCGTCTTGAAGATTGTTGAATCCGAAAAGGAAAAATGAATAACAAATTTAAATAATAAAATTTATGAATTTCATTATCAACACATACAAATGTGGCTAAGGCTTTATAATAGAAATTATTAAATCCATATCGTCCAACCGATTAAAGAAATGTTTGTCACGTCTTTTGCACATGTACATTACCAACAACCAGTATGTTATGCGAAAAATATAATTTTCTTAATTATAATTAAATGACTTAACAAATATTTTCATGTGACTTTTTCTTTTCTAAGTATCGCTTTAACTGAGAAATGTTTGCGTTTCCACAAATAAGACCACGTTCATCTTTTGGTTAATGTTGCAGGTTTTTTAACGAAAGAAAAATTGATACTCAGAATTCCCAAAACAACACTTTTCCATCATTTGCATAAGTTTAGAGACAAAATCAGTATATCTTAGTAAATAGTGTTTTTGAAAAACGGTGGAATACAAAAAAAACCTTCTTCGAAATTGTTGCCGAAAATTTTTCAATTAAATCGCAAAACTTGGAAATTCTGAATATTTTCAGTTTACTTTGCTCTAAAAAAAGAAATTTTACGGTATTTGTAATTTTAACAAATCGAAACTCAAAATTAATTTATTGCTGCGCGCGGAAATAAACTTGCCAAGCGTAAGCGCATCTAGTTAATACTTACATAAATATGTATACATATATAAATTCAAAAATATTACTTTCATTTAATCTAATGTTTTTTGGTATGCTTTTCAATTATACGTTTTTTGTTGTTTTCTTATAGTTCTTAGCTGCCTTTTGAGTTAATTATTAATTTTCTGGAATTGTTGCTAAACCCTTTTGCAGTATTACATTAACTTCATTGTTACTACTGGTATTCGCATCTGTGCCGGCACTATCCAAAACTAAATCCAGATCTGGTATTGGATCACGCCAGTAGTTGAAGTTGGAGTATTCCACAGCGCCCTCGTCGTCGCGTATGGGTGGAAAGAGTTGATCAACAATGTATGTCATGCTGCAGTAACTTTAAAAAGAGAAAAAATAGACAAAATATATTCAATACTAATATTTTGACGTAGAAAATTTAAAGAGCAAATCACATCCAAGTCAACTTTTGTGTACATATATTTAGAAAATCAGCTTAACCTTAATTCAAATTGCAATATCTCATATTCAATTTCGTATATAAATCAAACCCGTTACAATCTTTACGAGCAATTAAATATTCTCTGTTGACAAAAAGGAAAACCAAAAAAATTTGTATTACGAGTATTTATTCATAAAAACCAGTATGCTTAAACGATATAGTATGTATATGTGGTATGTGAATGCGAAAACTGTACTTTTCTATTTACTTATATTACACCTCTTAATCATAGAAAAAGTTTTTTCTAATAGCGGTCACCCCTCGGCAGGTGATGGCAAACCTCCGAGGGTATTTCTGCCATAAAAAATCTTCTCATTAAATACATCTGCCGTTCGGAGTCGGCACAAAACTTTAGGTCCCTCCATTTGTGGTATAATCTAAAGACGCACACCACAAATTGTAGGAGAAGCTCGGCCAAACACTGAGCTATATAGTGTAAGCGCCAAAATTATATTATATATTATTGCTCTCTTTTAAAAATTTTATATCAACATATGCATGTAATATCACTAAAAATTGAAGGCAATTAAAAATAAATGACTTTATGGAAGTATAATCTATAGTTCTTGGAGTATAGAACCATAAATACAATTATAATAAAAACAAAAAAGCATCTAAAAGTATGCAATCAATTGGCCCTACATTTTTCCAAAAAAGGAAATTTTGTAACTATTAACAACAGCGCCCAAGGGCGTGGAGCATCCCTATCACCACTGGATAGCTGCCGTCTTTTTCAAAGGAACTGTATGGAACAAAATATACATTCTTATTAAAATTTCACGTGAACAAATATTTCTAAAAATTACAATGCAATCAAATAGATACAATATTTTACCAAGTACATATGTAGAGTTTTATGGTAAATGGTCAACTCTTGACTAATACATTTACAACTGTTGCGGATCGTGTGTGATTTAACCAATATTTTTTCCTTTTGATACATTGCCTACATACACAAAATATTCGTAAAGTAAAGATATTTAAAATAACAGAAGTAAATATACCCGAAAAACATAAAGCGTTCAAGTACTAACTAAACTTTTTAAATGCGATCTCCAATCGAATTTATAATTGAATAAATTATGTAGAAATCACCTTTGCGCTGATTAGAAAATTCCAATATTGCGTTCCCCCCGCGATCAGTCGTAAGTTGCACTACAGTTGAGATAAAGAAAGACACAACCAATGTGTACCCATCGAGAACGCAACAGGTACGAACAATATTGTTTATGATGACTTTCGAAATAACCATGTCTGCATTTATAATGTGTCTGAGTATACAAACATAATAACAAATTTTACTTCGAATGAAATTTAGAACTGATAAGTTTACTACCAAATTTAGTACTCCATTTAGTAAAAACAGAAAAAGAAAACAAACCTTAAAATACGTAATTTTGAATTTTATTCAAAAATATGTTTTACGATTCCCATATGTACATACAATTGCAATTAGCACATATGTGAATAAATTTATAAATATAAATATATGTATGTATACTAGAGCATCACGTTAACCAAATAAAGTGTATAATAAATAAAAATATGTAGTTAAATAAAACAAATATAATCCCAGACCAGCTTAGGGATTAAGACTATAATAACAATATCAACGCAAATTTTCACAAAAAATCAATTAAGAAGTAAACTAGCAAATATGTGTACTTTTACTTCTAGTATTCAGTACTCTTGCACTTATGTACATATGTACTTTAGGTACAAACTGTAACGCTTATACATATAAAGTTATATCTGTATATTTCTTATGCCTATTTATCTTGGTTTTAAAAGACCTTTTCCATTTTCATAAATATTTTAGTTTTCATACCATTAAATTACACCTCAGAGAGCTTCTGTTAACAATATATTTATATGCACGCATAGTGTTTTACCTTAACTACCTACATTTGTCTCACAAATATCTATGTATATATATATACATATATATATATGTATATTCAAAACTTAATACCGATTATCACAATCAATTCCATTTGATTATTTTATGCTTAACTTATCCATCAACTCGAACTCTTGGTTCGAATCACAGCATTCACGAGAGAAAAACTTCTCGTTTGCAATCAAAAATAGTTTGCTGAGTGTCGCAATGCTAAAAATTAATTTCTTTTCGAATTTAGTTACATAGCGAATGCCACGATTGCTTATAAATACATATTACTAACAAACATCGACAACAACTAATATTTAGAATACTTTTGAAAAGTTCCATCTGGTAAATCAGATTCATTAATTTAAATTGGAAGACTCATTAACCCATGGGAGCCGAAATAAAAAAATTAACTTTTATTTCTTGGCTCCACCCACATTATGACTAGTATCGATTATTGCATTGTGCGCCTGCGCAAACTTTCTATCTGTAGATGGTACTTTGCCACCATCCAGCGCCAATATCAGACCACGCTCCACGCCTTCTCCAATTGCAACACCATCATGCTCGTTAACATAATTATAGAGATAGCCGTCATTGTCTGCATCCACGTCTATGCCTGCGTCACTGGCACTTTCATCCTCTATTCCGTCATCCGTTTCGCTAAATTGCAATTCATCTTCCTCTTCGTTGTCGTCAAAAGTGTCCGTACGATACTCATAGATATTCATATCCAACGGTGGGAAGTGTTCATCGACTTCGAGCGACTGATTGATGTAACCGCTACAAAAATTTTGCAAAGTGATTGGAAGATATATTTTAGCTAATTGTGCTTTGTTTTTCACTTTTACAGATGGATGCACATAAAAACGTTGAGGAGTGAATCTAATTTTAGTTTCTTACAAGTGCATTGGCGAAGATGAATCTATTTTTGTTGTTGTGTACAAATAGGCTTTGAATTATATTAATGAGTGTTTTCGTAACATTCATGCTACATACATATATACATACATTTATAGGTTCATGGTTTTTTGTGATGTATTAATTTAAAAGAAGGTATATATTAGCCATTTACAAGAGTATTAATATGAAATTTTTGAGAGTATCACTTAATGAGTGCTTTTGAAGAGAAAAAATAAATTCATTATTACATGTTAAGTATTGAATAAATATCGGAAGCATAAATGTTAAATCGATTGAAAATAATTTTAATGTAGTTTTAAATATGTTTATTCATAATGCCTGAAAGGAAGCTTTAAAATCAATTTTTCTACTCATCAATATACAAATGAATTATGATAAATGGCTTTTAATACATTTATACAAATAATCTCCAGCAACAGGAGGTTTGCTAGTTCGACCTACTTTGACATGAGCCCTGATCAACCTAAAAAAAGTTATCTTAGTCCATAAACCTCCCGTTTTTTAATAAGAGATCGATTCGATATATTATACTTTTATTCTCTTTATATATTTAATTTCCTTTATCTATATATTCAAATTTCACTTGCTCGCTTTTTATTTTCTCCTGTTTATGCTTCATATAAAATCTCATTGTTAAACCTTTTTAGTATCGAACGTTTGAAATAAATGAGCGAATTTAACATAGCTTTAATTTCATAGTAAGTAGAAGTTCGGCTTTTAATAGATTTAGAAAAGTAATGGGCGCATACACCCACACACACACTTACTTTTCAACGGGCTTTCTTTGAAAAAAAAGCTACAATTTTCTTTCGACTTTCTTTTGGAGGAGGCTAAAAAATAAACTTCCAATAATAAATTTTTTCTGTTGATTAATGTCAAATTTTAAGAGCATTTAATAATGGCAGCTAAATAAGCAAGTCCCTCGCATCAATTTTCGCGCATCTCACAAATATATGTATGTATATACACATACATACATATGTATGTAGTAATGTATGAAATTCAAGCACATTCCTGGCAAATATAATTACTCTTACAAAGTTATTTGTGGGTGTAAATTATACATAACTTATTCACCACATTTTTCTTAGTACCACCACTTTAGACGATTGCTTAGTTTTTGTTTTAATGGTTAGTTGTTAAGAACTACAAATCGACTTGGCTGATTTATGAGGTTTATCAAAAACATGTTTAGTTCGGTACTTACGATGATTGGAATGTTTGTGTAAGCTCATGTTTTAGCTCGCCTTTAGTATTGATGGTGAAAATGCGCATAATTGGTATTCCAACAGCACGATAGGCCCACACATCCTGAAATAATAAAAGTAATAAATGTAGATAAGTCAATTAAAGCAAATTTATATGTATGTATTTTGTAATTATATCAGCGTACATTGATGCGATTGCCGTAGCCGGCATAAAATGGATCCTTTTCGGGAAAGAGTTCACGTATATCGGAGAGGCAAGCGATTTTGAATTGCTCAGGCTTGCGTTCAATCACCTCACGATGGAATGCGGAAATAAGCGATGTGGGATTTAGAAGTAAAGGCCCGTCGGGTAGTTTTACATCGCCTTGTCGTATAGAACGTAGATATTCACGCGTAGCACGCGATTGTCCAATGGCACGTGCCGACAAATACAGCAACTTATAGCCGTTTTGTTCAATTTTCGAGAATAATTGCGCCACACCCAATTGTGCCCAGTCCTTACCGACCATTGGCAAAATGTGACCGAGAACATCAGATTTGGTGATGGTACCGTCGATGTCGGAAATGACCACTTTATCGTTATGTTTCCAGCGAAACAGATAACATTTGCAACGTGTAGTGCCTTGGTAGGCGGTGGTAACGCTGAACTCAATTTCATTCATGCCATCTTTTAGGTTCAATTGTTTCTGAAAGCAGTTTTAATCCAAAATAAATATAAGAGTACATGGTAAAATAAAATTGAATACTTACGATAGCTTCCGAACTTAAACGTAAACTTTTTTTGTAACGTTCATTTTTGTTGCCGTTGCTGCTGCTTGCATCGGCCTTCGAAGATTCCTGCGACAAGTCTTCTAAGTTTTCAACCTGTGCTGAAGTGTTTTCAGCATTAAGTGTTGAATCAGTTTTGCTTAGTGTGTTCTCGCTAATGTCTGGCGAGTTGGGACGCGTTGTTTGTGTGGCCACTGCAGCCAGATCGCCATCTAGTTCATAATTTAAGAGCTCGACATTATAAATTGTGCATAAATAAGTCAGCTTAAACTCACCAGGCTCATCAATTTTATCCTCAGCTTTGATAATTTTAGTAGAATTAGCAACATCACCAACTTGCGAGCGTCTCCAATTCCACCAGGAACGTTTTGATTGGGCGCTGGTGCCAGCAGTGGTGCCATCCGGATCACTCTTGTGCACCGACCCTTCCTGCTTAGCATTGTTCATCAGTTGCTCAATAGCATCCTAAATTTCATAGTTATGTATTATTAAAAAAGTTATAAGCAATTTTTAGGAACATATTGGTTTGTAAATTTATGCTTTTAGCAACATTTTATAAAAGGCATTTTTCCTTGTGTTTTTTTTTTATGTTAAAGCGATATAAATCAGTGCCATTAGTAGGCGTGGTGGCAAACTTACGTTAGTCAGTGGTTTCTGGAATGTTATTATGGTCATGACAATTGGACATGCAGCAGCCCACGTGTAGTATTTGCCATTGAGGCGTACAACTAGATTTGGCGATGAGAACAGACTGGGATTTTCGCAAACCTAAGGCAATGGCGGGTATTTTATGTTTAATTACAATTTGTTAATTTACTTCTTAAGTGTATGTAAATATTTATGTGTGCACGTTTATTAAAAAAAAAGTTGCACAATAATAGTTATTAATAACAGTTCAGTTTAGAAAATAAAAACAATATAAAAAGGTAAATTAAAATGCAATAGTGCAGTTAATTTGCTCAATATTTACTGATAGTTAGTTAACTTAACGAAAAACTTTATGAACAACTAATTGACAAAATGTTTGTATTAGTCAACTTACATCAGAATACTTGATCAAATGCTGATCGAACTCCTCATCTGAGGGCTCTCCCTTGTCATTGACGCCACACAAAGACATCGCAACAAAGTCCAGATATCTAAAAAAAATTTGTTAGTTAAACAATTAACTATTTATTTTTTTCACTACTCCACTAAATTTTCTTACTTTGGGTCCTGTGGCTTGCCATCCTCATAATCCGAGTCGACGCTCTTCTGACCCTCCATTGAACTGGGCGATTGCGGCAAGCTTGTGCCGTTGCCACTTTCACGATCATCGTCGCCGGAGTGGAGTAAATTGTTGGTGACGACGCCGGCATCCGCTGTGGTATTATTTGTGGGCTTTGAGAGCAGAGGTTGTGGAAAGTACAACGCTGCCATTTCCGGATCCATACCCTCACCATCTAAATCCGACAAATACACACCACCATCTGTTGCATGCTTCCGCATCTTATTAGTCTTCTTCATGAAATTAAACATACCACTTAGCATGGAGTTACGTTGCGCTTGCGACTGTGCCGACTGATCACCACTGCCGTCGCCTTTTTCGGTTACCTCGGGTGTTGGCAATTGTCCCCATTTCCACGAGGCTGAATTTGTCAACAATTCGGTATCAACATCTTTTTCACGCAGCGATATCTCCAATTCACTGTCACTTTGTATGGGCGTTGATGGGCGGCCAGAGCCGCGACCAACACAACCGATCGCCCCACCAGATGAAGTCACTTCTGTGTCACTGAAAAAATGTATGTCTAGGTCTGGTATACGTGTACTAGGGGTAATTGGTGAAGTTTGGCACGATTCGCTGATGGGACTCTCATCGCCAGCTGTGGCGGAAACAAGAGGAGCTGACTGTTGATCATTGTTTGACTTCGCGGTGGCGATTTCTTCATTCGATGATGAATTCGTATTGTTTGAAATAGAGATGCCGTCGCCCTCCTCGACATTCATGCTATTGCCATTAGTGCCCTCTAATGCTGTGGTGCTACCAATTGAACTGCTCGAAGATGATTTACGTTGCGCATTCTTTTTCTTCATTTGTGACTTCTTGCGACGCTTCTTCTTACCACCTTTGGATTCGTCTTTTAGGCTAGCATTATTGGATAGGTTTTCGTTGGCGACAGAAGCGACAGTTAGCAACGAATCTGGCTGTATATTACTCTCTTTCGCGGCAAGCTCTTCTTTGACGGCCGGCTGTATTGAGATAGCTGGTGTTAATGGGACAGCCGCAGGTGTTTTCAATTGGAATTTGTTCTCGGTTTGAGTGCTGTTGATCCATTCCTGTTTTTGAAAACAATACAATTTTAAGTGATTTTTAATTCTAAAAACTTTTGAGTGAATTAAAAACCTTTTCTCTTTCAACGGCGTCAAACTGGAATATCTCTTCGTGTTCGGCCCACTCCTGCCTCAATTTTTGAGTTGTATATTCTTGCAGTTTTTCGCTAAGATTGCGACGTTCCAAAGTATTGTCTGTATGTCTGCAAAAGAGCGAAGAGTGTTTTTTTTAAATGCATTATTTGTTTCAGATTTAATAACGTTATATTTTTAATATACAGGCAATCTGAAACCAATTGTACTGTTAAAATGTATATTTAAATGACCTAGATGTATGTATGTATGTTTATACAAATGTAATTAAATGTATGTATGTATGTATGTACATGTCAATGGAGAAATTTGGAATAATTAAAAAAAATATAGTAATAGAAAAATCCAACGCTAAACAAAGTACCATAAACTTAAAAAAGAACACTACCTTCTGTGACTAAAATCTGAGACTTGATTCTCAAATTTTGGCACTTGGTCTCCCTTTTCGCTCTCTTTTGATAAGTCAATGGAGTTGCGACGTGGCAATGGCAGCGGCAGTTGAATGTCATCGCTAGCGATTCTATATAGAATAATAAGAAAATAAAATTTTTTTAAGAAAATTAAAAGTCGAAGTAAAATAAAAGCATAGAAACGTAATACTAAAATAGAAGCAATTATGTTTGTATGTATGTATGTACATATGTAAGTATAATTTAATTAATATTACTTTTATACACGCGTATAGTATTGATGTAAACGAGTTTTGAAAAAAAAAAATCGAGTCAACGAAAGTAAATTCAACATTACGGTAAACTACTAAAAACTACTTCGAAATCATAAAAAAAATCATCTGCTTACTTGGTTGTGCCTTCAAGGGTGTCATCTTCCAATTTATCATTTCCATATTTGATGGGAAAATAGCTACTTGGTATGGGGGAGGTGGCCATATTCTCCGGCAGCTCTTCAGCATCCTCTTCGGGACATTCCTCCACGAAGAATGCTTCTCCGGAGTCGCCCAGCTTCATGTGAATATCGACTGGTTCACCATTTATTTCAATATCAACCTAAAAGAAAATTTAGTTATTCAAGTATGCTAAAAATTTCATTGCATTAAGGTAACAAATTCAGGGAGCCTATACTATTTGTAATTAATTGATCAAAACATTAGACTCGTTTTAATAATAGTTTAGAAAAACTTTACAATACTGCATAAACAAAACTATATCAGTTTTAAGAAATATGTACTTACCACTTTTTCGCGACTCCGCAACACACCTAATTTGCCGAAACGCACATGAAAGGGTGAACAATGAAATTCACCATCGGGCTGTTCCACAACAATCACATCGATGGCACCGGTTAGCGTAGCACCATTGATTTCATTGTAAAACTCTCTAAAGTTGCTGAAAACCTTTACAAGACTATTCATTTTGGCTGTTCTTTATCTATATGTTTGTATGTATTTTTGTTGGTTTGAAATATTTTAGTGGTTAGTATTTTAATTGAAAAATGTTCTTATTCCTCCGACTTGCTCCGGCGACTGAACGTTAACGGTGTGGCTGACTTTTAATTCGCTTCTACTCGACGCGTACAAAATAGGATTGTTTTATCTCCAGATATTTATTAGATTTTATTTAGTTGACTGAATTGTTTTTAGTATATTTTTTTCGGCCATTGTTTCAATGTACAGCTGCCTTGTAAGTCGTTGTTAGGTTTATCTAAGAAAGAAAAAGTTTATTATTAAAAATTAAACCACAAAGATTGTACATTGGATTCATGATTTTAGACAACAACGTAAAATATATACATATGTACATGTGTATTTAAGGACAACCGACAGACCATATAAATCGGAGCTTCAAACTTTAAGCAATTTGTTATCAAAATTTCAGAATCATAAAAATTAAATTGTTATATTCAATTTTTATTGGAAGATTTAAGTGGCGATTTTTGATAATTTTTTTACCGTCGTAAAATTAATTCCCAACATGAGCGGTATATTTTGAAGTAAATACCTTGTAACTTGTTGGAATTACACGGTAAGCAGTCGTTTACTGATTTTGTCATATAAGCTAACTCATTTCGAGTATTCTTTAACTTGTTTTGGCACTCTTTTCGTTTCCAGATATTGTGCTGAAATGAAATCATAGTTGTAATTACAAAATATGCCCCGAAAGGAACTGATTGGCGGTGTCACGCTCAAAGATATCATATAATTTTTCACTGGAACAGCATTAAAATTTTGGAAAAAAAAATGACAGCTGTCAAAGGAATATGAATTGTCAAACACAGAAGAAAAAAGAAAGTTGTTTTTGGCATAAATAATCGCGAGTACTTTGCTAACACAAAGTTTCGGAATAAAGATATAAATGGTTGCCGACTATAGGAGCAAAGAAATGCAGTCGTACATCTTTCTGCCGCCATAAATTAATGACATAAATTAATGATTTGTTAAGGTTAAGGTAAAATTGTTAAAACATACATATGTACGTATGTATGTAGTATATTTTTATTGCTTTTTGAACTTGGGCTAAGTTTTCATGTTTAGATAGTATGGAATTATTTTTAAGACATTATTGACTTTAAGAGAACATTCTTATGCATGTAATTAGATTAATAAGTCTGAAGAAGCACAAGTTTGTACCTATTGCTTGTTGCCATCTTCAAATATGAACATGTATATACATATGTATGTATGTACATATATTTGCACATGTATAAATGTACACGATCTTATACCCCTATTATGTTTGGAGACTATCACGAGGCTAGTAGCCGCTAGGCAACCATACCAATATTTCCATTACGCATGGCACTCAACGACTGGATATCGGCTACTGAAAGTGTACATTATTTCCTTTTAAAACGAACTTTATATTTTTTACGTTACATTTTATTTACATTTGAACAAAATTGCCAATTACTTCAAAATATTTTGGGGATGTTGTCTGCGTTTTTCTGTTTACTAATGATTCAATTATAAAAGGTTAGGTAAATAATGACATTCGAAATTTGACACTCGCTTATAAAAGGTTTTTTACGTATTTGGTATGGAAAACGGGTTAGAATTTTTTTCCGTTTCTTAAAAAGTAAATATGTAATTTGTAGTAAAATGTTATTGATTTTTTTAACAAGAAATTTCGAAGGCATTTCATTTAAATTAAGAAATACAATAGCTACGCTTACAAAACATAATTCTGTGGTCACAAGCGATAACCGCCTTAGTCCTATGCTTTAACACAGGACTTGGGCGATTATCGCTTGTAACCACAGAATTATGTACTTATTGGTAAATTTCTTTTTTAATTTTTGACCAGCAAATAAATTTTAAATTTTCAATTTATTTGCCCCATGAACTAAACGACAAATTGATCATAAAACATTATCTTGAAATATTTAAGTTATATATTCGCTTTATTCCTTTTATTTACATATAGTATGTATACCATTGTGTAGGGTTAATTAAAACATTATACAATTAGTTTTTATTCTTAATATTCTTATACTGACTATGATAAACATCAAAAACTTTCTTTTTTGAAAACTAAACTTAACAAAGAATTCTTAAATCAATTTAATTAACATACAAATTAATATATATGTAAACAAAGTAAATATGCAACAATAATACAATAATAAGAATTATTCTTAATATTATGACGAACCCCTGGACGGCGAAAACCATAATAATTTGAAATTTAAAAAAGAAAATCTTTATATATTACAAGAAAAATGAATTAAACTTCATAACTCAAAAATTTAGTTCTTAGAAATTCATGTTTTTGGATGATTATCACATTGTGTCACATTATTTTTAATTTAATTAAACCTATTCCTTCTAGAACTTACAAAACTTTCCACTCCGTCACATCGAATTTATATGCGTGCGAACAGCATTCAATGGAAAAGCGCGTCATTTATACACATTTACATGAAATATTTACGATACGGGGTCAGTCTTGTAATAAGAAAAAAGGCTATCTTTAAAAGCCGGATTTAAACTTACCGTTTACGCGGACAAAAGAAACAAAAAGTGTTGCCTGTTAGTTTTTTGTATTACAAAGTTTTCAAGTTACAACTATTTTTTGTTTTTAAGAAGCAACACGGTTTGGATGCTAAGGGAACCGTTTGATAAAAAGTGAGGGAGCTAGCTGCTTAGTTACCTAACCTTTAATAATTGAATCATGCTGTTTACCGCGATCAATCGCTATACATAATACGAAAAACGGTTTTATTAGCCGTAGCTAGTAGACTGGCAACTATACTCTAGTTTCCATACATAATAGCGGCATTAGTCATTTGCGAGAGCTTGCATTTTTGCATACATATGTACATGCAAGTACGTAAATAAATAAATACGTACATATGTATGTATGCATTCAAGTATGTTAGTAAGTATATACCGAAACAATAAATTAAAAATAAATTCGACATTTGTTCTTGAAGCTCAATTTTTTTTTTGTGCAAAAACATATTTATAATTGTATATGTGCTTTGACAAACTTCTTTGACTATAATCGCATATAGACAAGGTAACTAAAATTAGACTTGTACTTATACAGAATATGAACGTACATACATAAGTAAATATGTAGTATGTATGTAAGTGTGGATGTATGTATACACGCATATGTTATATATCCCAATCGGAAATGAAACCCATCAATAATACTTTTGATGTAGTAAATCGCATAAATCTCTCCTCTTCAAGAGCGAATAATTTAGCATTCCTTCTTCCTTCTAGCTTCCTGAAATGCGCTTTGGATGGGCTTCTTTCAAAAATGAGTTTTTAGTCTATCCCAACAGCGTCTTTATTGAATTGAAGGTTTCACATGCCCAACTCAAATCGCAGCAAGATAGCATATCAATATTAGCGTAAGAGAAGCAATTCCGATTGGGAATGTATGACTATGCGAGTGTGTGTAGTGGTGAAAACTGAAGAAAAACATTAAAATGTTATTGTACATGCAATTTTGGCACAAAACAAAACGAAAAGACAGCGGAAAATTTCAGCTTCAAAATAACAAATAATCCAATTCTGACAAATTTTATATACATCCATGCACATACATATATGCATGAGTAAATGTACATTTTACAGTTACCTAAACCCTGTCTCCGCAGTTGAACGCTTTGATTACTTGTCGAAAATATTTAAAAAACATAGTATGTATGGGCATTTCCATGATGTCGGACGCGACATTAGTTCACAAAAAACGGAAATGATTTATAAGATATGATGTTGTTGATAGGAAGCTTTCAGGTGCTTTAATTGTAAACAGCATTCAAATCGGAATTGATGGTTGTTCTGAACAATTGTTCCTTGCACGATTTAGCAAGAATTCTTCGCGGTATACTCGTAAATATGAATATGTGATCGAAACCACGATATCCAAATTACTAGAAACATTTTTAGCTCTCTGTATCTGTAGTTATTTATTAGCGCTCATTTCACAGTTGTAGATAGCAAATACAATGATATTCACCCTTATCGTAAGTTTCGCCCGAAAAAAAATTCACTCGAAATTTTTTCATTCGCCCGGATTGAATCCGCCTATTGTGAGCTTCACGCGGAATAAATTTCGCTTCGAATATTCCAACATGGAAATAACAACTCTGAAATGTGTATACTTGAAGTGTAAAATTATCAAATAATTTAAATTCAATAGTAACTTGGCAAAATTTATCAGTTTTCCAGATCTTTAAAATATAACAGCCAATAAAGAATCGTTCAAGTATTTATTAGATCTGTGCTAACATCTTCAATAACAACGGATACTAAAAAGGTGTAGGTAACAGTTTTGAAATTGGGCTGGCGCAATCGTCTTTTAGTCAGATTATGCTGGAAGACATAACGCTTTTGGCCAGTCCAAGTATATTTTGCATAACAAATTTTTAATTATGCGCACATTTAAATATAAATTGTTTGCCCCTTTCCATTCGGAGTAATTTTTAGTTGCAGGCCCCAAATTATGCAGCCTTATCTATCCTTAGCTGTTTTCATAACTCAGCTACATTTTCCTTGTTTTCTTTGACAAGTCCTCTTGCAATAACCGGCTTTTCCTGCATTTTACCTAATATTATCCATCTTTGAACTTTGTTTACTGTTTTGTTCCTGGAATAGGCGATCTTATGTAAAAATATTTAAATAAAATTACTTACATTTTGTAACCGCGAAATTTTTCACCTCTCAAAAAATAGTGAACAAATTCAACTAATCCGCCAACTACTTCCGCCCGAAATAAGTGTTGCCGATAACACAGTACAACACATGATTTGCCAACTTAATTCTGAGAACTGTATGTGTGTAAATTAGACCCAAAAAGAATAATTTCTACATAATTCGTTTTGTCTTCGTACCTGCCAAAATATTTTTAATATCGATTTGAAGTTAGTACTATCGTATAGGGGAATTTATCACGTTTTAGGCCCTGTTGTTTGACATAGCTCGACAGCCACTAGCCCGATTTAGTTGAAATAAATTAAAAATTAGAATTACAATTCCCTTAATCTGTTCATATATTGTTTTCCTATACAAGGAACAGTTTCCAAGTTAAAAATAAGCGCATGAAAAAACATTTTTTTTTTTTTTTTAATTCATAAAAAATACAAAACGGAAATAAGTTTCAAGTCTAGTTACTTTTTCGCAAAGTCACATAACCTATGAGCAAAATGAGACAAAGATCATGAAAATCGATGCACGCGTTTCGCTTTTCTTCGCAATTGAGCAAATTTTTCAAATTCATACATACCTTTAGAAGACAAAACGAATGATGCAGAAATTATTCTTTTTGGGTCTAATTTCACATACAGTTCTCAGAATTAAGTTGGCAATCAATGAACTGAAAAATGTTGTACTATGTAAGGGGAAACAATGTTCGAAAGTGGAAAATTTCCGCCCAAAATTTATATTAAGCGAACAGTGGAAAGTGAACTATTTCGGGCGAAAACGAACCTCACAAGTGATTAATTTATTGAATTACGTTATATTATGTGTATGAGTAAATATATGTAGTATATGTATATATGTATGTACATACATACATAAGTATCTACTCGTATCTCTCACTTAATACAAAAGAGGCACAATTCTTCAATAATTTATTCATAAAACCCAACACGGATTAATACAAACATTTTGTTTTCATCTTTAACTAGAAAACTGCTTCCATACAGGAACGTATGCACATATGTACATACATATGTATGTACTTAAATATCTTATTAGCAATAATTGAAGACAAAATTGCCTAGTTTAATTTTTTGTGGAAACATTTTTTAATTTTTACGAAATGTACATATGTATGTACTTGTATGTATTTATATTCAAACACATGTACTTATAAGCAAAGAAATGAATTCGTTAACCTAACATAGTGTAAAGAAGTGTTGTTGAAATGTTTTATTCAGTTAATCTATAAGCTGTTAAAAAACAACTATAGAAAATCTTCTTTTAATTGTTTGCAGAAAATAGAATATTCGTTAATTTATATGTAGTTATGTATGTACATACATATACACATGCCAATATAGTATATAGCAACCAAGTTCAAAATGACATAGTTTGCCATTTATATTCTTTATGTATTTTTAAGAATTTTCAATTAAATTTCAGTTCATTATCTAATATAAACTATATATGTAAATCCAAATTTAAAACTATGTAGAATACTAAAAAATAATTCAACAAATTTTGACATACACAGATTTTAAACTTTTTTCTCATAGTTTCATAGTTTTTTTTTTTTAAGTTTTAAAATCGGACTTATATAGTTTATGTTATGTTAAAAATAAATAAATGAACACAAGGGGCATGTCATTTGGAACTTGGTTGCTAATAATTCGAACAGCACCGTACATACATACATACATTTTTATAATGCGCATGCAGTTTGCAATATGGGCGTTTTGCCAGCACGTGGTCATTGTGCCAGTCTCAATGCATTCTACAATAATACGTCAAAGGGTGACAATGTCACCTGCTCCTCTTGAAGCACTGACCAGCTGGGAGTTTAAAATATAAAAAACAAAAAAATATATATATGTATAGATATAGCAAATCAACCCGCCAATAGTGTGTGAACTTTTTTCCAAATAAACGAGGAGAGGAATATACGTGATGTAGCGTCCGAAATCCGGCCGTCCCCGCACTCTGCGAACGCCAAAAACCTTAGTTTAAATATTTTATTTTGATATTTTATTACAAAAAAATCGACTCTAAGTTTTTTATAGACTGAAAACAAAAAATACCAACTCTAAATCATCATAACTTGACGATTTTTAAATGCGAAATTGTTGACTTGAATGATGGGTTCTAGAATTAATTAATACTTTTATATTCATTGGTGACAATTATAAGAAATTTTATTATTCGGGCATATTCTACATTTGACTTCCGTGTAACTTTGCTCATCTCAAATTGCCGGATGAAGTAGCTGTCGGCAAAAACAACAAAAATTAACAAAAAAAAAACAAATAAAAAAAAGCTGTCTTTATGAATGGAAGAAATGTATGTTTTATTTATTTGATATTATTGATTTTAATTGCTATATAATAGTCCCGATAATGGTTAATATTTGTGGAAAATTTAAATTTTGGCCGAAAATGCAATATCTGAACAATCGGTTGTATGGCAGCTTTATGTTATATTTATCCGATTTGAATGATTTTCACTACTAAATTAGTTCTCACTATACCTATTCTTTGTGCAAAATTTCAAGACTTTAGCTGCTTAAATGGAGGGGTTTTCGTGCTAAATGAAATATCTGAACAATCAGTTATATGGGAGCTATGTGTTCTGTATCTTTGACCTATAAGATTTTCACTCGTCTTTTAGAACTTAGAAGCAAAATATGATATCTGAACAATCGGCGCCTATATACGTTATAGTCGTCCGATCTGGCCGGTTGCGACAAATGTCTAATAAAATGTAAAAAGACATCTGACTGCCAAGTTTCATTAAAATAGCTTAAAAACTGAGCGACTAGTTTGCGTTTAAACAGACGGACAGACACACAGACAGACGGACATGGCTAAATCGATTCAGCTAGTCACTCTGATCATATCGGTATACTTTTTGATGGGTCTAACTTTTCTCGTTCTGGTAAACAACCTTTTATTTATTATTAATGTATGTATGTATGTACAACATTTTATATGCATTCATCAGTATTTTAATTTATTAAAATTAGGCGAAGCACTATGCGATAAGCCAGCATAAAATCCACAAAATTAGTGATAGTCGTAAACAAGTGATTTATAAATACATACATGTATACATATAATTATGTTTTTTAGAACTTTAATGCATTCTCTTAGGGCCGTTTGATAAGCAAGCGCTGAATAGTAAGCTGAATTGTGGCTAACCGTCGGTAATTTTAACCAGAGATGGTGCAAACGGCCCTTAGGATAACTTTAGTGAATGTATCCTCTTTGTAGCCAGACATACAATATACTGTTTTATATAGAATGCATTTTTGTAAACAAAAAAATCGATTGTTTGACGATGATAATTTTAATGTCGTTCGTCTTATTTGACTTCAAAAATTTTTATTTTCATTTCTTTTGAATTTGAATTTAGTGATGTCCATTACCTAAAAAGTCGTGGAGTGTCTCGAAAATGTGTGAATTTTTCATGGGCGCAAAAACATTCTGAGAAAAAAGTTTTAAATTTGTATGAAAAATTGTGATTTTTTTAAATTTGCCACTAATTTTAAAAATTGGTGTTTAGAGAATGAACTGTATTTTAATTGGATATTATTAAAAACGAATCAAAGGGAAAAAAATTTTCATTTTGAATGTGGTTACAAATGATATGCCCACCGCTAAATGTTCATACATATGTACATACATAGGTAAAAGTCGGTGTGTTACCAAGGTAATTAGTGGCAAAGTGTATATACTTATTCGCTGCGTGTTTTCAGCGTTACGAACATAAGTACATAGCTAACTGGTTACAGAAGCAGAAACAGTAACAAGTGATACAGCTTAAGTACATTTTGGGGCATTCAACTTACATGCAATTTATCAAGTAAAAAACACTTTATTCAGCTTTGCTGTTTACATACATAGTTACACAAACATGAGCCGAAAAGCAAAGTGAAGAAGTTGTTATTCAATGATGGGAGTATATACATACATACAAACATATGAATGTTAATAATTTTGCAACACTTTGAGGAGAAAAAGCGAAATTTGTATACATATCCTATCTTCGAACCCAAACCTATTTCTAGATTTCTTTTTTTTTTTTAATGATTTACTCAACGCTCGCCTACGATATATTTAAACTTAAGTGAAACTCCATTTTTATTAAATCATCGCAAATTTTCTGTTATACGTAGTATTTCTCTAAGTACTGCGGACGTGAATTAGGTTATACCTTATACATACATACATACATATATGTAAACATTGTGTAAACTCATCTTCACATATTTTCATAGTAAGTATAAAAATTAGACTAGGTATTTCATTGAAACAGATGTACAAATGTATATGTGTGTAGTACTTATTGTTTGATCAATTCGTTGGTAAACAGCGTG
The DNA here is from genome assembly GCA_963971545.1 of Philophylla caesio. Taxonomy (NCBI): domain Eukaryota; kingdom Metazoa; phylum Arthropoda; class Insecta; order Diptera; family Tephritidae; genus Philophylla; species Philophylla caesio. Next base: position 91,297,993 of record OZ020606.1, on the reverse strand, counting down.
CAAGGGTGTATTTTTTCAGAGGTGTTATTGTTTTATTGACTGGCTATAACCAAAAAGGTTAATGTTATACGATATCATAGTATGTACATACATAAGCATATGTTCTCGCTATTTTTAATAAATACTCTCTATAGAAATGCATTTATATGTTCACAAATTATAGGACAAACACATATTGAGACATTTGGAAAATTTATTTACCCTTCAGTTATTTAAAACTATTCTTCAATTAAAACATCGTTAATTCTCTAACAAACACAATTAAAAAGAACTTTTTGAATTTTATAAAAAATTTATGAAAATTTCATAAAAAATTTCGAGCTTAAAAAAAAAAATTTTTAAGGTATGCAGATCGGTTGCTCATTCAATTTTACTACAACAACGTACAAGTTTCTGGTGGCAGTGATTTTTTAAAAAAATTTTACTGAGGCTCTTTCGCAAATCCTTTTATATAAAAAATAATCGCAGTTTTGCGTTGTATGGAGGAAACTGACATTCGAATCGTTGTATGTATGTACATCAATATGTAAATATGCAATTTTAAGCCTTTGATAAAAATACTGAAGTGCGAGTTGTTAAGTGAAACTGAGTCATTACTGAAGTACATAAAAATGCAATATGTATTTCCATATGAGCATGCAATTTTTAAATGCTTATAAATTGCCTTTGTGCAATTTTTTCCTACGGAAATCAATCGTCATACTTATGGACTTCAGATAATCAGATAATAGCAAAATTAAGCAATTATAACATACGCAAGTACAATATACTTTTTAAGATTGCAGCGTCAGATGTAAGAAATAACAACTCCAGATTTGGCAATTTTACGATTTATTCACTTAATTAATATATTAAAAATATATATATATTTGGACTAGATTAAACGAGCATCCATCAACAATAGAGCTAACGCTTAAAAAGAGCTGGGCTTTGCTTTTGCACAGCTTGGAGCATATTCTCAGATCTCTAAACGACAATTTTGTTAAAAAACTAAATGAAGTTATCATATTTAGAGCTGACACCACAGATAAGTATGTATAATACAAACGTCAATGTTAGACCAACTAATCGAATTGGTTAACTAAGCAGAAAAAAAATATTATGGTATGTATTAAAGTCCATTTTAGCATGCGCCTTTTACGGTTTTATACAAAAGTTATATAGTCATTGTACTTTGTAACAAGCTTAGGTAATTTAATTGAGTTCGATTAGAAACATAAACACGAACTAATTCACTTATCACAGTGGTATACGATATAATTTTCCATTAAATAACAAAATAGAAAAACCGCTACGAGTACATACATACATACATAGGTATTTTTTCTTTTTCTGAAAATCCAAATACCAAATGGCTGGGAGTCATGATGTATGAATTGTCTAGCAAACATTTAGGTTTGTTCAACTATGTAGTCTCAAACTTAAGAATAATTGAAAATCTTGCTTTCACAAGAGTAGCAAATATTTTTCATTAAGTTCCATGCAACAATACTTAGTAATACATAAATATTGCCTGAACCACGTATTCAATAAGTGGAAAAAAGGAACTTGATCAATACTGAGGATTTTATTTTATTTTTGTTTTCGTTGTCAACTATCAACACCTTGTTTTCTGAACAAAATTATCCTAATTTAAAGCTACGACACTTTTGGCAGTTAACTAGTTTTGAGTTAAAATTTGTTGAACAAATTTTTTCATGAAAATATATCGCGATATAAATGTCGCGTGTTACAATATAATTAAACAAAAAAAAATATTTCAACATAAGAACTATTAATAGAATATTAATCTTTTTTAAAATGTTATCTGCATTTTTTTAGACGAATTCGGTAACCAAAACCAAAAGTAGTATAAGTAAAATGAATAAAAATAACAATGATTATTATAATTTTAATAAAAAAGGCAGAAGGAAGTCCTACACCCGGCGAAGCTAGTATAGAGACTAGTCCAAGGCGAATTCATTCAAGGTGGTATACTCCGCATATATGTAAGTAAAAATTTTGTATATTTCGCGGTGGAAATGTCAGAGAAACTTAGAAAAACAAAAATAAACAAATGGTCGGAATTCCAAGTTGGCGCAAACGTAGGTACTAAGAATTTATAGTAAAAAATTTTAATTAAATGTCTTTGTATATTATGCAATCGCATGGAATTTCCTATCGCGAATGTAAATAGAAATGGAAAATATATACAAAATAGTAATTTTGGCACTTTCACTGCGCAAGGCGAAGGTAGAACAAGCAACCAGCTGATGGGAATATTCCACCTTCTATGAATTCGCCTTGGAATAGTCAGCGCAACAAACGTTTCCCTCTCGCACGAACAAAAAAAATAATAATAAATTATCGCTTTAATTTACATACATACATACATATGTATGTATGTACTTTGTATGAATAATCAACTTAACATACAACTGTTTCATTTAAATACAACTCATTCCGATGTTCGTCGCACGAATATATACATATATTCTGAATATACTGCCAATAGATAACCACTAAATAATTACGGTTTTTTCGTTCACTTTTCTACTAAGAGATCAATAATAACGTGTTCAACAGTTTCAATTTTTACCAACGTAGTGCGTGATATGTTTCTGTAGATTAAATGTTTGTCATTCATATCAGTTTCACAAACCACAATATGTATGTACGAGTATGTATGCACAACATTGTTGAAATCAAGACCCTTAGCTGGGATCAAATCATGCACTGTGTGCAAATTAAATAACTCACCGGCCCCCCCTTTCAACGGCAAATACCTTAAGGTTTCATATCAATCTTTTTACTAGTATGTATGTATGTACATATGTATGTATGTATCTCGTCCAAGAAAATCACGCCATATGTTGTCGCAACTTTCACTACTCCAGTTACAACTTTAAACGGCAAATTTTGTATTGCGGAACAATTTTTTCGTACAGTGACTGTCAGTGAAAATGCTTCAGCTAAACTTTTGCGATGGTTGCAATAATTATACCCGAGCGTACTTGTACACAAGGGTATAATAACTTTGTTCGCATAACGGTTGTTTGTAACAGCAAAAAGTAATCGAGATAGAAATAGACATACATATATGCATACATATACTAAAATGATCAGAATGAAAAAAGGAATCGATTTAGCTCTGACTGTCTGTCCGTCCTGTGTTAGGTATTTATGAAATTTTGAAAAATGGGCGTTGCCACGCCCACTTATGAAAAATTTTCTGTATCTCAATAACAATCTTAGATATCGTCACAAAATTTGGTGGACATACTTTCCTTGATATTGCTATTATTACCGTAGAAAATTTTTGAAATCGGATCATAACCACGCCCACCTTCCATATAACGGAAGTTTTGGAATATGCAAAAACTTCGGTTTTTCGGTATCTATTAAAACAAATTGAGTGAAATTCGGTAGTTGAAGCCATTTTGAACTAAGATATTAGGTATTTATGAAATTTTAAAAAATACGCCTACTTAGGAAAAAATATCTATATCTCAATAACGGTGTAAGGTATCGTCACAAAATTTCCTCAATATCGCTGTAATCATCGTTAAAATTTTTTGAAATCGGACTATAACCTCGCCCACCTCCCATATAACGGAAATTTTGAAAAATTCATAAAACTCCGTTTTTCAGTATTTATTGGAAGAAATTGAGTACAGTTTAATACTAGCAGCGATTTGAAACAAAGAAACGGGGTTTTTATGAAATTATGGGCACCGCCCATACACAAATACATCGCGAGTGTATATAAAAACCGGTTTCGCCCGAATTTAGCTTTTCTTATTGTTTTTAATTTAAGTTTTTTGTAATTTTTTATAGAAATGTAATTTTTAATTATATTGCAAAAACAAAAATGCATATGTTCGAGTTTATTAAAGTTGCCTTTACGACATGAACTGTCAAAATTTCCACGCACCTGGTTTTTTGCTTTTGACAGACGATGCCGTAAAAGCAAAAACATGTAAGGCGAAAAGAAAAACAAAAATTGCGTTACGAATTTGCCTTGATTTGGTTAGTGTCTCAAAAATTACACAAGTTGGGTTGATCAACCGCTATGAGTTATGAATAATGTAAACAAAGTAGGACAGTTTAGAGGCCAAAGAAATATAAAAATTAATGCAACTGTTCTACTGCTAAAAACTAATAAATTGCACTGAATTGGTAAATTAATTTAGCTAAAGAGTGTTTTTTTAGGCGTGTTGATTTCAATTAGGCAATACTTTTTTCGGAGTTGGTCTGTTTGACAGCAGATTTTTGATTTATACTCAGTTTGGTTTGCCATTTTAAGACGCCTTGAAAGAGAATATTCGGCGCGTTACCGCTGACATACGGTAAAATTTGTTCTATAACAATTTCTTATTTCAGTCTGAAGCACTCAAGATTAAAAATGTACAAATACAAATTTATTTCGTAAAGAAAACTAACAGCAACGGCAAAAAAATTCAAAATTACTCTTCAGCCGTTTAGTAACGAACTTTTACTATATTGCTTCTTACATAAAATTCGACACGCTTAAATAAGTAACGTTAAGTGATTGTGTGTCTGTGTTTGCAATTGTTTTACAGCATTCAATGGCGCAGCGTGCACCAACTGACGGTCTTACACATGTGGAATTGTTGCTATAATTATTAGCTATTTTCTACGTTTTGCCATTGCGGCCACGTCATTCTTGAAGAAATCTTTTTTTTTTTATACCTGTTACACAAATTTCTACACATGGACTTGTCAAAAGTTGGAGGTGATTGAATATTTCTTTAGTAACCGAACGCCGTCATTTCACTTACATACATACATATATACATATGTATGTATGTGTTCCGCTTTATATAGTATATATCAGTAGATATTTTTACTTTTTGATGAAAATAAAAGGTTAACTAGTTGTTTGTAAATATTTTTGGTTTTCGCGTTAAAATTGAAAGAAATCATCAACCATTCTCATAAATTGTGTTGCTTGCTAATTTTTTTTTTATTACTCTAAAAACTTTTTATTCGCAAAAAATAATTCGTAAATAGTTTATATAAAAATGTAAAGGCTGGTTTTCACTGCATTAAATGTTGTTAAGCGAATGAAAATTGATTGTCATACGGCGTCTACGTTTGACACCACTTTCAATCTCTTGAACTGGTAAAAAATATAAAAAAATACGTTCACTGACCACAAAATTACGTGTTGTAATACTTATTCGCAATGTACTTATTTTATATTTTATGTGGCCGCTCTGGTCGAGTTGGTAGCGGTGCGTGCTATAACTTGATATGCCGGTGAATTCGAGGTTCGAATCTCAGTCACAGCGGCCACAATGAAAACATTATTTGTATTAAAAACTGCGAAAATTTTAACAAAATATACTGTCCGCTCAATTCAAGTGCATATATGTACATACATATCTATGTACATATTTACATGCATTGAAAAATGTATATGAGCATCTGTTCAAATTGTATCACTTTGCGGCGGATCATCTGTTTCGTAACGAACGACGTTGTGGAACATTGATTTTGTTGTTGTTAAGCGCTTGCTCATATACATACATACATGCATATGTATGTAAGTTCTCTTACACCAAACAAGCTTCTTGCCGTACAAAATTCACTCTTGATAGTGCTGGTTACTTTGTATGCATATTCGTATGTATGTATGTACATACATAAGTATTGTTCGTATTAAAAAAAAAACGAAAGAAGTGGAAAAACGACAACAAATTGATATACAAGCCAACAAACAACACTAAAGGAAATGCACAAAACAGATGACAAAAAAAAAAAAATTTAAATAAATAAATACTACACTGTGTAGTCAGGTTTTGTAGAAACGAATGACCGTCGAAGGTGAACCGTGGTGGTTAGGTTCTTAATACTATTAAAATATGTATAGTCTCTATTTTGGGCAACCACCAACGACAAAGCGAGCACAAACGCTTTTATGGCAGAATAAAAATTGTAGCAGCGCACCCAGCACCGCACGAACCTTCAACTTTTAGGCACAAATAAACAAGAAAATATAGCACAACAAAAACTTTTAAGACGATCTATCGTCTACGAGTAACAAGCGATATCAAAGTCCATTTGGCGCTGAATCGTATGGCTGGCACTGAAAAGTGTTTGAATACAAAAAGGAACTCGTTGCAGGAAAGAAGCAAATGAACGTCAATTAAACGTAAACACGTTGGGAACGAAACGTTTGGGGCTGGCGATTTTTTTTTCTCTGTTTTTCTACATGCATAGATACATATGTATGTACATACGTGTGTACTCGTAATACAGTTTGTTCTGGTCACATCGACTTTGTTGAAATGTTTGCCGCCTACGCAGAAGTTGTTATGTTTTTTTAAATTGTGCTTGCATTCGTTGGAGATGAGTTTTGCGATTAATTTTTTCAAAACAATTCACTTATGTATGTACATATATTAATTTCAAGTTATGACACTTTTATATTTATGTTAACCATGAAACCAATGCACTAGTTTTAGGCTTAATTTTTCGCTTTCCATATTCATATTTATAAAAAAAAAATGGTGATTTACCTTTGTGTTAAGTTGCTGACGTTTATTTTCAATTAGCTTCTTCTTTCATTTAATTAGTTACACTCCAACGAGAATTGTTCAGTTTGGTCAATTATGTGTTGGAAAATTATCAATTCACACAACCTTCATGAAAACTGCAATTTTTTTTTTATTTCAATATATTCTTACAAGACTATTACACACTTCAGTTCTTTGATGAGATTTTTATTTTCTTGTTTTAGTAGATACTGTAGTTTTTCTCTTACATTTTAGTACAAAAAAACTCATTTATATTGCACAATTTAGCTTGTTAATTTTATTATGTCTTTTGTTTTCCGCTTTGCAGGCCTTTCCTGTAGTTGCTCCGACAAGTGCGATTTATAGACTGAAGCTTGTGCCTAGCACCGTCGTGTCATATAAGTAATCTGCCAGCAGACGAACTTAACAAAACAACCGTCAGTTAGGCAGCTACCTACAACACCGCACCCCACCACAGCACACCACAGAACGATGATAATCGAATTAACGACACACATACTTACGTATGTACGCACACATATACATACATCTCCACTCTTGGGGAGAGCGGTCGAAAATATATCAGTTTGAGGCATCTGAGGGCGCGAGGAGTTTTGTTTGGCGGCGAATATCTGAACAGCCGTCAAAACAAGTTACAAAAACTAAAAACTAGAATAGCGGATAGAGGAAATAGTGCAAAAATGAGAAGAGAAATTGCTCAGAAAGCTTTTGCTATAACAAATTTACGCTACGTCAAGTCGAAAAAGCACAAATGATCAAGTCCGCTCAATTGGAGTACTTGGTTATCGAAGAGCTCTTAAACGCATTGCCCTAGCTCTTAGTTTATCTTCTGAATTGTATTTTTTCTTTTGTTTTGTTGTTCCTGCTTCCGACAGGGTAGAAATTATTGTTTTTCGGAACGCGTGTCAGCCATACTACATATGTCAAATTTTGTTGGAACGCGTCAAGGCACATCAAATAGGTAGCCGCAGCAAACTTTTTTTTTTGAACTTTTTTCATATTTTATTTTAATTTGAATTGTCAAATTTTGAATTTCGTTGTGATAAGAATGCTTTCAGTACAATTCAAGGTAGTTGTAAAATATTTTTGAAAGTTTAGCTTTTAAAAGCAAAAACAAAATATACAGAGCTGAAATTTTTTTTTTCAATTTTTCTACTGCTGCTACCTATTGAATGTGCCTTGGAACGCGTTGAAAAAAACTTTCTGAGTCGTGCTAAATAATATTTTATAAAATTTGCAAAAAAAAAATTTATATACATAACTAAGAAAGGCTGAATTCGGGCGAGGAGGAGCAAACCTTGGTTTAGTTCATTAGTAGCCCACAAACTGTGTATTAAAAAAAAACCTTTAGAATTTTTTTTTGCTATTCTGGATTCTCTTGTTTATTAATAAATTGATTGTGGCATGAGTAATTTTTTTCCTGGAAATCATCTTACATTGATGAACACCAAAATTTACGGAATAAAAATTAAAGAAATGAATGAATAAACCCTTAGTCCTTGATCCGTTGCTAGTTTCTTCAGTTCTGTGAGGATTAAAACTTATTAATTTCTTTTCGGAGAATCATATAAAATACTTTAAAACCAAAAATAAATTCTCACTTTCGATGGATAGCATTGCAAATTTGTCGGAATCGAAATGCAGAATTGGCCCTGGTTATGCCCTTCTTTCTAACCTCAAATTAAAAAAGATTTCGTCATGACTTTTCGCAAAAATTTGCTTGGCGACGAAAATCACAGAACAAAATCAAGTCGTTAAGAGAAGACTAAATTCCACTCTCAAGTCATAAATTAAAAATAATGTGACTAACGCCAAAACAATGTAAGTATTCGTATTCTTTTAGGTTGTTGTGGTTTCCGACAGGGTAATTATACGCTGTATTTTGCGTAAGTATTCGTATTCAATTTGTTTGAAAAGGTGCATGAATGAACATACATATGCAAATTTTGCAAACAATTTGGAAAACCGCCAACAAAAGAGAATACCATTATGAAACGCTTAAAATAAATAAACTAGCTGAAAACTCAAGGAAAATATGCGGTTTTTAAAATAAAAACAAAAATTAAAACTTACCGGAACAATCAAATTTAAGCAAAAGCGAAGAAGCGAATATTTTAATGTAAATATTGCATTTGTGGATTTATTTGTATTTTTACATGTTCCGTTTAAACGGCGTTTCTTCATATCTTGCTGTAAATATGCGCTTTTAAAGTCTAAAATAGTTTAATTATCTGATAAATTTAAACAAATAAAGTAATAAATATATTTATATGTATACATACATATGTATGTATGTATGTATGTATATAAAATTGGCAAAGACACTCACACTCAAATGTTTTTTATTTGAATGCACGAATGTCATATTTTATTACTAATATTAAACAATATCAATAGTCGTAGTACATTTAGGTATAACTAAAAAATGCGCATTAATTATACTTTTTAAAATAAATACATTGATATGTCACCCGTCTTTTCAAAATAGTGAAAAAATACCATAATTTTCATATTAACAAATACTTTTTAATTGCATTTCCATTTTTCTAATTTTCTCTCTCTCTCTCTTTTATTTTAGAGACACAGTTTTAGTTCTTCGCAGTCTTTCGACGTCTAGCATCCGTTATAGCACCCCATAGTTCGATAATGAAGTCATCGGTAAAGCCGAAAGACTCCAAATCGGAATTGTCGATAGCCTCCGCAAAGTCCATCGAATTTGATTTTGTAGCGCCCAAATCCCATATTTGTGTCGCCAACTCTGTGTCATTTATGCCCATAAACGATTCCAACAAATTATTGATCGCCTCAATGCCCGACTGCGTTGATTCGTCGAATTTGTCCTCGATCTCCACATTGCCATTTGCCTTAAATCGTAATGTTTCCTTGCCACTACCGTAGCCACGTCCCGATGGCGCTTTCGATTGTGTGCGTGGTCCGATACCTTGAAATCCGCTCTTCATCGGTTCCACTAGTCGCAGCGTGAATGTGGTACCAGTCGGTATATCTTTGAGCAGACGCGCCACCTCATAGTGTCGCTTGCCTACCATCGTAATATCATTCAATTTTTCAATGTGATCACCGACGCCAATGTGTTCGATCCGATCGATTACCGAACCCTCTTTGATGCGCTTGATGAACGCATAACCAGCTCCATTATCGGTTATCGTAAGACCGAGCGCATCCTCCGATTTGATGATCTCTATCTCCTTCGGTCGGCCTTTTCGATGGGCGAATATAAAATCGTCCAGACCAATTTGGCCGCCCAGCAGTTTTGTCATGTCGACTTTGTGTGAATTCAAAGTGCAAAAGAGTATCTCTTCAACAGGTATGTCATAGCATTCGGCGATTTTCTTATAAAGTTCTCGTACGCTCGCGAAGCCGGTTATCAAGCCAGTTGGACTGCCATGCGCTAGCTGGCAGTGAAATATCAGTTGGGGCTTGGGAATATATGGGTCTATGCGGGAGTTCACGTTGGTGCCATTCATTGTGTTGGCTTTGCCGTTAGCCGATGTGTTATTGTTGTCGTTGTATGCGTTGCTACCAGCAGTGGTGGAAGAAGCGTTAGCGGCAAGATCTGCGTCTGGTCTACCAAATTTCGGGCCCTTTTTAGTAAATAACGGCATAGCGCTGGGTCTGCGAGAGTTGCTTTCTATGAGCCAATCTATGGATTTTTATCTGTTTGTAGAAGAAATGTATATGTTTATGATTTTTAAAAAAATTCTCCTTCGATTTTATGGCTGATGTCACATTCATAAATTTGTACGAGCATGTTGTTAATAACGTCACCTTTACCGGGTTTAAATGTGTGATGCGTGAGTTTTATGAATTACATAGATGATTTTTTCTTGTGTGGCTTCCTTTTACAATAAAGGTGGTTTATACGAATGCATGACGTAAAGTAACTTATTCCTATAACTCTGCCTTAGTGATACATTAGACTAAGATTTTAACTGGGTCGGCAAGTATTTGTTGTTTGAAATACCATATTTTCAGCTAACTAAGAAAATATGTTAAATTTTGTTTCTGTTGATGGAACAAACGTCTTCAATAACGATTTAAACAAAATTGTTTTCCGCTCTACTTTGCCGGGCTTACATACACACATACATATGATATGTATAAGATCTAGAGAAAAGAATTGATATGCTGAAAAGTAGCATTGGGACTATTCGCAATTGATTTGAGTTATGTACCATACGTTAGAAATGGCCGACGAAATTTATGGTAGAATATTGAACGATTGGCGAGTGAAGACCCGCGGACTTGAAAACTTACATACATACATGTATTAATACATATTTGGATATAAAAGGCAATCCGCACGATGGGATTCAGCTGCTTTGCGCCATTTTGCACAGTACAGAGGCCAAGAAATAGTTAACACCATGGAATCATAGGTTTGGGGGTTGCTTGCCATGCCATGCACACCATCTCGCCTGGAAACGATAAACCAACTAGTTCATTTGCGACACAACATTAAGACACATACCACAAAAAATGTAGTCGTCAAACCATGGCTCTTTTATCAAAAATATATCGTTCAAAGGATGAATAAATTGCTCGGTGATAAAAAATTTGGTCGAATGTAGAGATTATCGATAAAACGAACGACAATTCTTAAGTCCTTGGATTGTTGGTATGTTCGAAAAATTACCAAATAAGTTGTACCCATCAAAGAAACTTATTTTTTGTTAACAAAAATAGTGGTTTTAATTAAAATTTTATATTATCGGGCGACAACTGATTTTTCTTTATTCATTTGTACATTCGTACGGTTCGACTAAATTTCTCACTGGGTGCGCTGCTGCGCCACTTTATGTGCTTAAAAGACTCCAGCAAACCGTACACATACATACTATAAACCACTTTTTATTACAAATGAAACCATTACGAACTACCCAAAACCTTTTATAAAATTTTCCATTGATTTCACTAAAAATGTTATGTACACATGTGGAATTTGATTATACTATTTGGGTTAGTTTTAGAATAAGTGCAACTATTTAATTGTAAATTATTTCACTGAACTTGAGCGTATATGTTAACAAGTGAGGTTATTTAAATGTATTTAAACCCAAAAGCTAAATAAGAAATTTATTTATTATTCTTCTTTAATATAATACAAACACCAGCAATTAATGCGAAATTGCTTCTTATTGATTTATAATCGTTTAGTTTAATAAAATTTCTACCTGATAATAAATGTATTACAATTAAGTACACGCGTTGAAAAAGATATACGTACGCTTCGCTAAAAAGAGCAATTCTGGCATTCACAATTATTAAAAATGCTACGCCGCTGTGTCATCATTTCGTGAACTTCTTATCTCAATGTGAGTGTGTCCACATTGAAGATAAGATTTGATAGAAAATAGGCGCAATAAGAAACGGGGCGATAAGCGCGCCCAAGTCTCACTTACTCACCCGTTCTAGCGGGCGACATTTACACAGGTGCTCAAATGCGAATAAATATACTACTTTTCCATTTTGTTTGAAAAGGTATTGAACGGAGTGCCAATGCTGGTTGATCTTGAAAAGTACTACTTAAGACGATTAATGATAGAATGGAAGAAAGAGAGAGAGAGAGAGAGAGAGAGAGAGAGAGAAAGAGAGTGAGGTCGCCGGCAAGCCCAAATGGAATAGCTTAAGACCAAAGCAAGACATGTCGAGGAAAATCATAGTTTTCAAGAAAAATTTTAACCCATCTATTTGCCTTTTTTTGAACAAATTTTAAATTGTTGAACTGTGAAACCCAGTGGCAGACACCAGAAATGATTAAAATTTCTGCATACTGTCTTCGAAAAGATTTTTTGTCCCTAAAATGTGTGAAATAGCTCAGTTTTTGCCTTTTTGGCAAATTTCGTTATACGGATGGAAAATGTTCAACAAATCGCTTAGTGCTACTTAACGGAATGTGTATATCGAATTTCATGGAGATTCGTAAACGGTCATATTAAACATAAAGTCATTAAAAATTTTTGGCGGTTCTACTTTAGAAATCCAATGTAGTTTGATACTAAGTTTTAGATCTTAAACCTTCTCGTCGTAAATTAAAATTTCGCAGAATTAAATCTATATTATCAAAATAATAAAAGTACAAATATATGTAAAATTAATTGGTATTATTAAACTCATAAAGAAATTCGAAAACTAATCTTTGATGATACGTTTTATGGAAGAAAATATACGGTACTTTTTAGCCAACTGAAACTTACACTTTGATGGACTTGAATTGAATTGAATGCCCTACCAAATAATTTTTTAAAAATTAAAGTTAGAGATTTTGATGAAGCTTTTTAAAATTTGATATTTTTTGCGAAGATTATACAAAGTTTTGAAAATAAGGCTTAGCTGGGTTTTGTTATCGCTGAACATTAATTTAAAACTGTCAAAATTTTAAAATATAAAGGACAAAGGAGGACAGAAATATTTAAGAAAGGATTGTATAGTGTGTTAAATTGTACATCAAAAGTTGTACACAAAATTGATAAATTTACAATTGCACTAAGCCAAACTTACAACACAACTTCTTTTCCTCTCGTTTGTGACAACGAAAAGACTTGGTTAAGTATGTACAGAATGTTCTTGTCGTTTTTGGAGTGCTCCATTATGTACATACATACATACATAAGTATATAAATATGTGGGTAGCAATCATAACTTTGAAGCAATTTCGCATTATTTTATCACATTTTTAATGGCACCTATTCGTGTATATAAACGCAATCGGCAATTTGTCCGGAATACCTTCTTTAGACTGGTATGGGAATATTCGCACACTTCCTGATATTTATTTATTTCTTTTTATGTTATTAATTTCAGTCGTATTTTCTAAATTTTTTTTAATTAAAAATTTTTTTTTTGCTCTACATAAAATTTTATTTTAAAAATAAACAAATTGACAGTTTTTCATTCTCTTACTCGTTTGTTATACAAATTGATTAGTTATTTATTGGTTGTGTAGAGTTTTTTCATTTATGCTGCCACTAGTTTTTTTCATGTATTACATACATACATATACTACATACATATATGCAGATTTGTAAACTCATACTTTTTGTGTGATAGATTTGCCTTTAACTGATGGAAGGTTAGGTTAGATTAGGTTGGAATGGCTGGGAAGAGAAACCCTCCCTTGCACTTAGGCCTAGTGTGGCCCATTGAACCGCCATATAAGAATTTCTCAATTCCCCTCCGACAGGGACTCAAACCATTTTGTTACTTGAAAAACTTTGACAGCGCTTTTGGGTTAATTAGCGCTATCTCCGCGAGGCTTTGTAGAGTTGGTCTGCCAAGCGTACGAAGTCTTCTTCTGCTTAGAGCTGGACAGTGGCATAGTAGGTGTTCCACGTTCTCTTTTTCTTTTTCAAAACTTCGACAGAGCTACGGAGCATTTACTCCTAATCTTTTCGCATGTATACCTGTCAAGCAGTGACCTGTAAGGATTCTTGTTATATTAGAGACTTCATTTTTTTTTTTAGAGATTTCGCAGTATGGGAGATGAAAATTTGGTATGAAAAAACATTCTCACATACATATGTACTAGGGATGTCAATTTTGGACATTTTATTGATCCCAGGATTTTCGAGATCTGAAAACAAAATCCTGGGACAATCCCGGGATCCCGAATTTCACGAAATGTTGATTCATAATTTTTAATTTATCAAAAAATTTAACACGTTTGTAATCGTTGTATTATAGAAGTATACAAAATAACATTAATATAACAAAGATAACGATTTGTTGTAATTCATTTATGTATGTATTTTTATTGGTAAACGTAACATTTGACAAACATACACAATAATTTATACTTCAAGTACCAATATACAAATATATATGTATATAATAATAATTTTGGCGCGTACACTATATGGCTCAGTGTTTGGCCGAGCTTCTGCTACCATTTGAAGTGTGCGTCTTTATATTATACCGCAAATGGAGGGATCTACAGTTTTATGCCGACTCCGGCAGATTTATTTAATGAGAAGCTTTTTCATGGCAGAAATACCCTCGGAGGTTTGCCATTGCCTGCCGAGGGGTGACCGCTATTAGAAAAAACTTTTTCTATGATTTTGCTTGCCCTGATTGAGATTCGAACCTCGAACTCACCGGCATATCGAGTTATATGTAGCAAGCACCGCTACCAACTCGACCACAGCGGCCACCAAGTACCAATATGTATACATATTACAGAAGCAAATGCACCTGCATAAATAAAATTATTTTAAATCACTGTTGGAGACCAATATTTTAAAAGTAAAAAAAGAAATACTTCAAGTAAAAATTAATTGCATAACCCATTCAGTTTTGAGCGAGGCAGAATTATTCCTTATTCTGATCAAAATGCCATCTTAAAGAAATAAAAGCCTTAAGTATGTTATCCCCCAAACTGGACCTAAATTGAGAGAAGCACTGCTGCCCCTCAACACTTGATGGTTGGATTGTCGACAAAAACTTAAATGCTCTCTATAGGACATAGCCTTTATCGCCTAATTGCAAAAACTATCAATTTATTTTACCAAGCCTTTTGATAAATTATATGACTTTCGGTTAATGAACAATTGCGAGCTGCTTGGTAAAACTTGATGCAATTTATCTTTCAGACTTTCCGCCTTTTCCAGTTTAAGATCCTCTATTAACATCGCTTTCATAGTAAGGCTCATTTTCTGCTCGAGGAGGATATTCTCCAGCTAATTTATAATGGCAATGGCAAAACGAGTTCTTGGGAGTTCACAAACCGTTTTATTTGTCGTATTGGTTATCGTAATACAACAGTTGAAAACTTGTTGTTTTTATTTCTCATATTAAATTTTCTTATTTCAATACAACTCTGAAAAGTATGTTTAGTGTTATTTGTTTTATTCAATCGGCTCTTTTTGATTTAAATAATTTGAGAAACCGACTTCTCATATTTATTACAAACGGTTTATTGCTGATTAATTGCCTCAATACCACATATAATAGTAAATGAAATTCCACAGTGCATCCATACGTTCCACTATTATTTTCATAGCACACTATAGAAATACGACAAATAACACGGATTGTGAACTCTCTAAAGGCCCTTGAAAGGAACATTTTTGATGATACTAAATTAAAAAAATAAATGGCTTTTAAAATCACTGCTTTTTGCAATTCCGGGATTTGAATAGACTTATCCCGGGATATTCGGGAGATAAAAAAGGTAGAAATCCCGGGATCCCGGTATTGACATGCCTAATATGAACGTACATTTAATTTAGAAAGTATTTGCGCAAGAGTACTGGAATTCGATGCGAATATATATATATATATATATAACAGTCCCATGCTTATACAGAAATGTAGTTATTGGAGTAGTGGGCGTGTCCCCTTCTGTACATAACGAAAAATTGCTACCGTATTAAAACTATTGGCAGAATAAATTGAGCACACCACCGACAATAAAAAAAAACGAAAATCAGAAGTAAATTTAACCACTTTGTTATACTAAAATTTAAATGGATAGACATCTGCAGGCTTATGTATGTATGTACATACATATGTATATATATTTTTTTAAGGACCGGTAAAAAAAGTTTCATTGAAAATTATTATTTTTTTAGCGCTTACTGGAAAATTAATTGGCTGAAATAAACACACATTTTTTGTTGAACCAAAAAAAAAATTGTGTTTTTTTTACATTTATATGTATATATTTACATAAATGTCTGTCTTACTAGATATGTACAATATTAATAAAATCGCCGCAATAGTATGTAAGACAAATATACAGAACGAGCCCCTTTTTTGTTAAGTATAAAATACTGCAAATGTCATCAAAACAAAAACACAATTGCTAAAGCCACGAGTAACTGATAGAAGATCTACAAGGTCGCTTACTGTTCGACTACCAACAAATGACGCGAGGAATAAATTCATGCAAAAAGCAAGATACGGAAATTCATTACATAAATATAAATATCTACATACATATGTACATACATACATACGAGCATATAAATGAATACGTCGTAGCTTTGATTATTAAAACTCACACAGAATAGAATAAAAATAAGTACGGACATGTACATATGTATGTATACATACATACATATTTATATATGTAGATCAACTTAATCGAATAAAGTTAAACGTAGTTTATTTACATAATCATTCGACTCAAATTAATAATACGTACATATATACATATGTATGGATGTGTGCACACTACTAGAAGTTGATACAATCGATATGTACATATACCTTTGATCAATTTGAGATGAGCTGGAAAACTATCGATAGTCGATATTGGATAGTTTTATTGAAATTGAGATCAGAACTGCTTGTTAAGGAACAAGAGTTTATCAACGATTTTAACTTCAAGCAGCATCTGAGCATCTGAGTTCTGAAATTATTTGCAGGTACATAAAAAAATATTTTCGACAATTACTTTAGCGCAACAAAAATTCATTGTTCTTCTCACACAGATAAGTAATTTATTATTATCATCATTTACAATTATAGAGAATTAGTTAGATACCTTCAAGTAATCGAAAGGACCCACGTTTTCTGCTTCATAATGCCTTTCAAAATATTAAATTAATATAAAATATGTATTAGCGCTTAGTTTTAGAAACTTGCACCTGAACATATTATATGAAAATTAAATAGGCTACGAAATTGCCTATTTGAAACTTGCGATACTTTTAGCTTCTCCCCCTACCGGCCTTTTATCCGATGAAAACTTATTTCTTTTACCTTTTCTGTTGTATTATAAAATATTCTGGATCGTATTTAACTAATTTTATTGTTAAATAAATGAAATGGATGAACTATATTTTATTTGATTTTTTTTTAAGTGAACTAAAGGAAAATATTTTGCCGATATTCGTTAAAATCAACGACTTTTAATGCGAACACAACTGTGTATTCATAGATCGCATCTACTAAATTCTACGGCACAATTTTAGTATCATTTGCCGTTTTGACTTTTGCAATTCACTTTGAACGTCCACTTAAGAACATAACATAACAAAATATTACATAGCTTAACATAACATAAATAATATTTCATAACATAGCAAAGTGTTAACAAAACAAATAATAACATAAGCGTAACATAACACAACACAACATAACTGGGGAGCAGAAGTACTGGTTTCCTTTGTCGGTCATCGGGTTTTACGAATAAATCAATGCACTATTGTCCCCAGTCTCATTATCAGCTTAATCTCATTTACGATTCACAATAAATTAAAACCTCTTTAGTGACAATGTCACCGCTGACCGTTCTTGCTACTGGGTGGGTACGGCTTGTTTAAGTTTTTGTAGACAGTTGACCAGTATTTTTGAAAATACATTAAGAAATATTCTAAAATATTTATAATAGTTGAAGGTCTTTCTTGCTTTTAATTAGAGAAGTATATTCATAGTGCATCTATACGAATGAAATCATTAAATTTGCATTTTTTTTACATATTTGTATGTTGTCATACAAATGTATGATTAGATTTGCCATTAATATTTATTCTGCTTATTAAGCACTCAACAAATTCTGGCTAGGTGAGCTTTGTTTTATCGAAACGTATGAAAAATATGAGCTTTTTAAAAGATTTCCACGACGATCAGTTTTCTTATTAAAGTTAAAAACTGTCATATCAATATAAAAAACGTTCCAGTAAAATATGCAAAAACTTTTAAATGAACTTCAAAGCACTATGTGTTGGGATCTTTTTATAACAATGTTAAGAGCAATGAGCTTATTAAACCAACTTTAAATAATTTTTTTTTATTTTTCCATACGCCATACCAGAGTCGTTCAAATCGAAACTTGTTATATGTACATATATTTCCCCCCAGCAATTAGTGCAGAGATTGTGCCAAGACAAATTTACTCGCGATTGTCATCAAGGGAAGGAGAAAAACGTAGCCTTTTTTTCGCAACCCTATTACTAAACTTTTTACACTTTACTTTCCATAGCGATATCAAAAGTTTATAAATTTAAATGAATGGCGAAAAAAATGATCTATAATCTTCCATTTGAACTTTACGCGACGCAATCATCCGATGAAAATCTTAGTGTAAATGAGGCAATTTTGTTAAACGCCGTACAAGTGGTCGAGTCAATCCTCAATATGGCGTCCAGAAAATCCAAAATTTTGATATTTCTTCAAACATCCTTCAGTGGCTGTTCAAACCTTTAAAGATTCTATACACCACATCTCAGGTTTGAACTAACGGGAAATTTCAACTCGTTTGACAAGCCGATTGCGTGGTGAATTCTGCTCCTAACGATATGTCTGTACACAGGTACACATAACGGGTGTTTTTTTAGGTGTTGGTCGCTTTGACAGCTTTTACTTGATTTATACTCAGTTTGATTTGCCATTTCATAACTAACGGACTTACTCCGGAACAACGTTCGCACGTTCGGAAAATGAGCCCAAAACGAGATGGCCACCGATGTCGATTTTCACAAGAAAATTTTGTTCAGCGATGAAGCTCACTTTTGGTTGAATGGGTACGTTAATAAACAAAATTGTCGCATTTGGAGTGATGATAATCCACAAGCCATATTTGAGACGACGCTACATACTCAACAAACAAGCCACTGTTTGGTGTGCTCTATGTGCAGAGGGTCATTGGTCCATATTTCTTCAAAAATGAAGCCGGCCATAATGTAACAGTCAATGGGGAACGGTATAGAGCCATGATTAATTACTTTTTCGTGTCTGAATTGGAGGATGTTGATGTGGACGACCTTTGGTTCCAACAAGACGGCGCTACAGCCAACGAAACAATCAATTTATAAAAGAAAACTTTTGGTGAGTGATTTAACACTGCTGGACTTGTGGGGTTATGTGAAGTCGCTTGTCTACGCAGATAAGCCCGAGACAACTGACGCCTTGGAAGAGAATATTCGGCGGGTTATTGCTGACATACGGCCCCAATTGCTGCACGTGCAAAAGTGGTCGAAAATTGGGCCTCTAGGCTGGAATTTATTACTTGCCTAAAATCATTTTTAAAACATAATGGCAAACGCTTATCTTTATAATAAAGCTAAATTCTTGGCCATAGCATTAAATTATTTGCGTTTTATTTCTTCGTAAAAACCACATGTCTAAAAAAACACCCTTTATATACATATATATTCATACATAGGTACAAAGCCCTCAAAATCGCGTGATCGATCATGAGTATATGTGTGTGTGTTTACTGACCAGAAAGTTCATAATACTTTGATATGTTGTTTATATTTACGCTAACGCCTGTTGGCCTGTGATTCCGAATTTCACGTAATAATACTCGTGTACTTAATTGTGTAATGCGCTGAAAACGTATTCTTAATAAATAATAAAAACATATGAACGGAATTAGTACAGAAGTTAATAGGAAAGCTTGTGACGCCATCAAATGATTTGACTTGTGAAACGTGCAATTTTTCAATGCGAGGGTCATTCGATTAGTGTTTAAAAGAAATTATCATAAATTTTTTTGTTTAAAATTAATCGTTAGTTTGACTGTTTTAAGACAATGCCTATAATTAGCTTTCACAATAAACAACTTTTAATATAAATAATCGTATTTACATAAATTACAATTTCATACTAGATTGTTTTCATTCAGCAACAGCAAATGCACTTAAGTACCATTTACATCTCGCAAGATTAAAAAAAAACACACCTCGTATCTGTGCCTCTTGCCGATCAGAACTAATATACTTACTCGTATGTATAAACAACTTTCATTAGATTGACTGAGTGCGGGTGTTGGAGTAAATTAGTGTGTTTACGATGTGGCGCCAATGCGGTCAAAACAAGCCAATAATCGCGCGATTCGTATACTTGTCCACCCAATAAACACAAAAAATTATTTTTTTAAGATTTGAGAAACTCATACCTCCTGAGTTGATATACATACATATGTACATATGTTAATTTTTTTTGCTTACGAGAAGTAGGACTTTAACCAGCACTAAACCTCCCGGTACTACTGTCAAGTATTTCTTCGGGAGGCGGTTTGAGCGCTAAGCTATACCTCTGTTGGTCTAATAGTATTGAGGCTATCGGAATGGCCGAGAATCCGAGCAACCATTGTCTCAGATAACTTGTATTGGTCAGGCAGTCTGACGGGTAGAATATACCATAATTTGCGCCTAGTTTACCATTACTGGCTCTATATTTCAATGCTTTAGATTCTGGGTTTCCGACGCCGTCGGAACGAACTTGGTCAAGAGCGGCATCTCATTCGGCTATGCACAGTGTAGGTGCCCTGAGGGACAAGTTCTAGTGCTACACTGGCTCTACGGATAGGATGGGCTGGGTGGTCTCGCAGACGAATGCGTTTGGTTCCAGCCCGCATATTCTCATCACTTGGACGCTGTAGATTTTCTAATCTTTCATAGAGCTTAACTCCAATCGTAGCAGTCGGAACGGACGTGGCTCCGAGCATAACTATCGAGGTTATGCCTTGTGGACCGACGAACGGGTTCCAGGACGGAATTGAATTTTTGAATGGGATAAGTTCGGTTCCAAACCTATCAAATTTTTATAACTTCTATGAGCGTTCCTATAAATTTTTTAGAGTTTTTTTCTAGCGTAAGTATTTTAGCTATTGGTATAATTTTTCATTGATTTTCTTCTCATGTTCAGCCCAAGCAAAATGTTTATTGGGTATTACAAAATGTATTTATGTATTTATATATTTGTATGTACATATGTGCATGCATATGTATGAATGTGTATTTTGTATGTTGTACGTTTTTAGTTTCACGGCTTCCGCGTTGAACAGCCATTGGCAGCAAAAAAAAAATGGGGGCCTGTCTGGTTCTGGGGTTAATATTGTTGACGCCATAGCGCAGCCTTTAGTGAGAGTGAGAGGGGGAGGTAAGATGTGCGGATCAGACTCGCGGTGAACAGCCGGTTGGCGCACCATGATGCATATTCACACCAGCAGGAGTATGAACATAGAGAGATACTCTATGAATGAGCACATGCATATGCGTTTTAAACGAAAAAAATAAACTTTGTAGGTGTTCTCTATATTTTTATACCCGAGGTATATCAAAATGATCAGAATGAAAAGAGGAATCGATTTAGCCCTGACTGTCCGTCCTTCCGTCTATCCGTGGTTACGATAACTTGAGTAAAAATTTAGATTTCTTAATGAAACTTGGTACACTACAGAGTAGGTTGGTATT
This sequence comes from Philophylla caesio, assembly GCA_963971545.1. Taxonomy (NCBI): domain Eukaryota; kingdom Metazoa; phylum Arthropoda; class Insecta; order Diptera; family Tephritidae; genus Philophylla; species Philophylla caesio. The sequence goes on along the minus strand of OZ020606.1, from coordinate 91,276,287 downwards.
GAAAATGGGCAAGATCGGTCAATAACCACGTTCATCTCCCATATAACCGACATTTTGAAAAATGCAAAAACTTCGTTTTTTCGGTATCTATTTACAGCATAAGTATTGAGTGCAATTTGATATTTGGAGCTATTTTAAATAAAGAAATTGTATTTTTAGAAAGTTATGAAAAAAAATTCCATTTCTCAATAACGGTGTTAGCTTTCGTCACAATATTTGGAGAACATATGTATGTTCCTAGATACCGCTGTTATCATCGTCAAAATTTTTTGAAATCGGACCATAACCACGCCCACTTACCATATAACAGAAGTTTTGAAAAATTAAAAAATTTAGTTTTTTCTGTATCCACTAAAGCAAATTAAATAAAATTTAATATTTTCAGTATTTATTAGAACAAATTGAGTAAAGTTTCGGTTTCGCCCGAATTTTGATTTCCTTACTTGTTGATTTTCTACGAGTTCGAAATCACTATTTTATTTACAATAATTCACCAGAGTTTACTGAAAAGCGATTGATAACTTGAAAACCCGGTAATAAATAGAACAAAGTGAGAAAAGAAATGAGGTTCTCTTTTAGTCAAAAGTTGCCAGTATCTCTGACAAAAGTCAAAACCATCAATAAAACAAATTTTTAACAAAAGAAACATACTTGCATACATACAGTAGCGATAGCATATTTGTAATTAATAAAGCGATCCTTATAAATTATGTAATTGTCAGAAGTAACGTTTTTTTTTTCAAAAAGCGATTCCGTACTTTTATAAACCTTACTCTCTCGCTCTGGATATACGTTTAGTTTTTTACAGCGGCATGTCAAATTTAAATAATTCGAAAAGGTTTTTCTAAAAGCGGCCGCCCTTTGCCGGCAATGGCAAACATAAGAGTTGATTTCTGTATTAAAAAAAAGACAACCGGAAAAGTATGTACCTACATACATATGTATGCATGTTTGTCTTTTATTTCTGGCACAACATGGAAAATACACACATCAGAAATTGTTGCAGAAGCTCGGTCAAACATAAAATTTTGAAATTTTTTTTCCTGAGTGTACATATGTACAATGTACTACGCATATTATGAAATGATAAAAGAATGCGCTGAATAGATAAGTAAACAAATTTGCTACACAAATAAAGTCACCATTAGCATAAACAATTTGTAGTGTATATATGTATGTATGTACATATGTATGTATGAATGTATACTCATATCAAGTGTTTTAATGTTGTTTTCATTACTAGCTATTGTTTTTGTATACCACCACACGTCGCAGCACAGAATTCATTTATCGACATACTAGTTTTCTGTGTTGTTTTTAATTTGCCATTCGCTAGGCACTCGTATCAAATGAAAAGTTTGCCGTAAACAAAAACAACTTGCCATAATTGAATTTTATCATTAAATTGCGGATAGGTATTTACATGCAATCGTATTAAGTGAGTTTGTGATTGCAATTACATACGTTGGCGGACAAACAGAAAAAAAAAACAGGAAAATGCATTTTAAGGTTACATCACAGCGAGTAATTCTGTTATTGTTTTACGCAAGTGTTCATGACATTTATTATGGTTAAGTATTTTATTATTGCAGATAAAGTATAAGTGTGTAGATGGAGGAAAAAAACAAAACCCATTTTTAGTGTTTATGCACATTTGCGACTTTAAATATATTAATTTATATTGCTGTATAGCAGAAACAACAAAAGTTATTGTTTACTATTTTCAAAATGAAGAGCGCAATAACAATACAAAACAATATTAAAATAACACTTGTGAAATGCTATTTGAGAAGTAATTAGAAGGGGGTTGGGTGAACATTAGGGTGACAATTAAATGTATGGAGTATTTTTTTTTTCTTTATTGTTTTGGTCTCAGTGTTTTTTTGTGTGTAGTTTTATTTTAAAAAAATTCTAGTAAAATTTCAAGGTCGTAGGAAGAGGATTAGGGGGCGCGTCGGCCCCCCAAAGTTACACAAAATACGTTTTTTCACGCAAATTCTTACTTTGACTGCTTGTAACTTTCTCTGTGTTTTTTTTTTTTAAACATTACTGGCGAAAGATGTTCATTAATATGTCTACAATAACATCTGTCAATAACATTTTTGTCTAATGTTAATATTTAATGAAAAAAACTTAAATATAGGAGAAAAAGTACGCCTCAATGTCGATTTATTATACTTAAATAAAATTACTTATATGATTCAAATTTTGGATTTTGTTCAGATTTATTTAATTAAAGATTCATATAGAAAATTCCTTATGATTTACGTAAGAGTAGCTTCAACAATTATATACAGTAAGACCTCGCTAGTCCGAACTTCAGACTTTTTTTGTTTACTTTTGTTTTCAAGTGTAAGACTTGTCTTTAAAAGTTTGCTTCAAATTTTTTTTGCCTGTATGCTGAAGCGATCTATAATATTGACAATTGTGACCGAGAATATTCCCGTTACAACCTCAACAATATTATTCTCAATGCTTGCGTAAGCTACCGACAAAAAATCAGCACCAATGTTTCTCGGAAAATAGATTCTTGTTTTACAGTTATATGCAGCAGCCGCAAACATTTTTTAATAGCATTAAATTTGCAAAAAAATCATTCGAAGTGAATATTTGAATGTGAAAAGTCGAAAATGTCTGCTAGAAATTTACGTGAACGCATATATTTAATTGGTTATTGTACCAACTCATTAACGGGAAGTAAACTATCCTCCAATATAGAAGTGTTGAAAGTTTTGTTTTTCAATTTACGTGTAGTAAAAAAAAATTTACGGGAAAGTTCAGATTTAGTTGTAAAAGAACTATTTGTGTTCTGGGAAAAAGCCCGCATTCCGGTCAAGGATAAACAACACTGCATTACAAATGTAGAGAAATTGTATAAAGAATGGCAAAGCTTTCAAAAAGATTCAAAGAAGACTTATAATTTCCACAAGAGCAAAGTAAACACGTGGAAAGAAAAATTGGATATGCTTTTTGACGTGGTGCATGCAAGTGCATTAAAAATAATGTCGAATCAAGAAGATATTGATTTCTTGATAAGTCAACGAAAAACGGGGCGCCCAGGCTTTATGTATGGTATCGATTACGAAGAAGTACGCCGAGAGTGCCGACTTGAAGAACGCAACAACAATTTATTACAACAAGTGGAGCGGAATAATCGTGAAATTGCATTAATTGGTTCGTTGTATGTTATTGTTTATTTTTTATTTTCTTTAAATTAAGTCGTTTTTATTAGATGAAACTGCAGAGTTGCTGTCATCTGAATCTTCAGAGAATGATAACAGTTTTCCAGATATGGAATGTGACCCACGTTGTAGTCAACCTCCAGCCAAAAAATGTAGGGGAACAAATAAAATACTAACACCAAAACTGGCGGCCGCACTCGATGTCTGTAAAATCAGTGACAGACATGCGGTTCATCTAATAAGCGCAGTCGTTGAAGCTCTGGGTAATAATGTTGAAGATTATATTTTAAACCGAACGTCTGTACACCAGGAAAGGGAACAAATCCGTGAAGAAAGAATTTCAGCATTAAAAAATAAATTAAAATTAAATGAGCTCGACGCTATCTGCCTTCATTGGGATGGTAAACTTTTGCCGGCGCTGACGGGAAATGATAAAGTTGATAGGTTGCCTATAATAATATCGAGCGGTAAAGTTGAACAGCTTCTTGAAATACCTGCACTTGATTCCGGTACTGGAAAAGAACAGGCATCCGCTGTATGCGATGCTATTTATGAATATGGTCTGCAAAATCACATCAAAGCTTTAGTGTTTGATACAACAGCGGTCAATACTGGGCGTTTCAATGGTACCTGTACGTTAATTGAAAATAATTTACAAAGACAACTTTTATGGTTACCATGCCGTCATCATATATACGAGATTGTTTTAAGATGCGTTTTCGAAGAAAAAATAAGCTGTTATGGAAGTCCAAACGTTAAAATGTTTGAGAAATTTAAAAATGCTTGGGCTAAGATTGATGCTAAAAACTATGAGTATGGCATCAACGATCCAACTGTCAAGACGTACATGAAAGAGTCTGCTGTTCGCATTATCGGTGCAGTAAATAATATCTTGGAAGAAAAACAACCCAGGGAAGACTATAAAGAATTCTTGGAACTCACTTTGCTCTTCCTGGGTCAAAAACCAGAAAAGACACATCCAAACAGCCTAATGTTTCGATCGCCAGGAGCTGTTCACCATGCAAGGTGGATGGCAAAAGCGATTTACTGTCTAAAAATATTTTTATTCCGTAACGAGTTCCAGCTTTCAGCAACTGAATTAAATGGGCTTCGTCAAATTTGTGTTTTTATTGCTGAAGTCTATGTCGAAGCGTGATTTTCTGCTCCTTTGGCCATTAAAGCGCCATATCAAGATTTTTTATTTTTACAAAAACTTGAAAACTTCAAAAAAATGGATGCTGCTATATCTTATGTTGCTCTTAAAAAGTTCAGGAACCACTTGTGGTATTTAAGCCCTGAGGCGGTTGGTCTTGCATTTTTTGACAGCAACGTATCCCTTTTTTCAAAACAAAAAATGGTGGCGGCTTTGGAAAATGATTTTGAACAAGAGCAAAACACAAAGCGAGCTACAATAAATGATAGAGAAATCGTTGAAATATTCCATGACGGAATTGAACAGTTCGTCTCTGCCGAAACAAAAGCATTATTTGAAAGATTTCAAATAAATACTGATTTTTTTAAATTAAACCCAGACAAATGGGAGCAGGACCAATCTTATTGTAAAGCGGCTGAACTAATGAAAAAATTAAATGTTACAAATGACACTGCCGAAAGGGGGGTTAAATTGATGGAAGAGTATAATAAACTATTTATCAAAAATGAACGCCAAAAACAATTTGTTTTAAAAATTGTTAGCGATTACCGCCATCGGTTTCCGGACTGTAATAAAAAGACATTGTCTCAAGTGCTTTAAACAATATTAATAAAAAGAGAAATCATATACATAAGTAATTTTATTTAAGTATAATAAATCGACATTGAGGCGTACTTTTTCTCCTATATTTATGTTTTTTTCATTAAATATTAACATTAGACAAAAATGTTATTGACAGATGTTATTGTAGACATATTAATGAACATCTTTCGCCAGTAATGTTTAAAAAAAAAAAACACAGAGAAAGTTACAAGCAGTCAAAGTAAGAATTTGCGTGAAAAAACGTATTTTGTGTAACTTTGGGGGGCCGACGCGCCCCCTAATCCTCTTCCTACGACCTTGAAATTTTACTAGAATTTTTTTTAAATAAAACTACACACAAAAAAATACTGAGACCAAAGAAAATATCACTTTCGAAATTAACTGTCACCCTAGTGAACATACATATTTATCTTTGAAACATTCATTTGCGTTTAAGAGAGACACTGTAGACGAGGGCCGTCTGGTAAAACCTTGTTTCCCGCATTGGCCGCAGCATTTTAATTGTGAAAATTGCAACACTAGCAGTCATCCAATAAATATCATTTAGCGTGCAAATATTTTTCTATTATAATTTTTATAAAAATAAAAAAAAATAAACAAATGCGCAAACAAGCATTTTCCTCCCATTGCGTGATAATTTGTTGCAAGAATAGTATGCACAGGGGGGTCATCATGTGAGTCATAACTGTTTTTGTTGACTTCATTTCGAACATGAAGTTGTTGTTAATGGTATCGTGTTTTTTAAGCAATGAAATATTTTTCAACTAGTGCGTATGCACTCGTAAGAAACACTAACTATATATGTACATATGTATGTATTTTCATATGTTGAATTTATTTGTTTAATAAAACAATACACATATGTTTTGCGCTCTTGAGTTTAACTCTCTAAGTTCGGCTCTTTGCAAATTTTATTGTTGAGAGTTTTAGTAAGTAACTAAGCTTTTTAATACTCTTAAAATATTGCAAAGAGAAAAAGCTCTTAATCAAAATAAATCGAAATATGTAGGAAATATGTATGTATGTATATATTTATTAAAGCTCTCTAGCTGTGCGATTGTGCTTTTTTTTATACATACATATATGTATATGTATTCTTTTGACGTTTTGTATCGTACGATGTCGGCGTCATAACGCACACTTTTTTGTTTGTATTTGCAATATGTTTTGTGGTGTTATCGCATAGGTATCAGCTGCTGACCACCAAGCCAGACAATGTTATCACCTGATCACGAAATCAACATATCCAACAGTAAAAAAAAAAAACGAAAAATCGCTGTTTGTTACTTTCAGAAGCGAACGATTTCTTTAATATTATGAATTAAATGTACATACTTACTTATGTGTGCCTTCTAGCCCTCATCGTAAGTTAATTTGACGTATTCCATTTACGACAAATTATTTAGTATAATGAAATTTGTATAGTTTTTGAACTTAAGATGAAATTTCTGCACAAAGATGGACTTTCATGCTAATCCCGAATCTGGCAGCGAATTGACATTAACAAAATAAACTCAAAGCTTTAAACTACCATGAAAAATGTTTACTTTGATATTATACATACATATCTCCGTTTAAAAATTTTTGTATTGAGTTTTAATAAATATTGCCTGTCTTGCAAAACTATAAAAGATTTCACTTAACTCTACTGCCTCATGGGACTTATTCCTCCGCAAAGGGTACATTTTATAAGTGAAGAATGGATTTATAAAAAAGTGTACAAACACGATAATTTCGAGATATGAAAGGGGTTCTCGCGAATGCTGGCACGCTCCGCTAAGCGATCGGCTACGGAGGACATTTTAAATTTTCGACTTAAAAAGTAACTCATACGTCAAAGTGTCTGACATACATATTGTAACAGATAAAAGCCCCGTCCAGCATATGACGATATATTATAAAAAAAATCAATATTTTAAAGGCAATATACAAAATAATTCGAGCCGAAGGCCTTGGCAGTTATTGATCCTCTTTTTAAGTAAAATAATAATTGTATTATTATTATTTTTCTGATAATAAATAAATAAATAAAATTCGATCAAATTTCATACGAAGAATCGCATTAGAGGAAGAAATTAGCAGTATTTAAAATTTCGGCAACTGGGGGTTTTCAGCGCCCATTTAAGAGCAAATGAACTCTGCCGCAAATTCCTTGTGCACACAAATTTCATGGTTGAACTTCCGACTCTCCTTTGATTGCTTTGAATTCAAGTTTTTATTGCGAAGTCTTAGTATTCCATGTTGATAAAAAAATATCTAAGTGTATGTATGTACATATGTATGTACATATATGGTATTCTTTTCGATATATGGCAACTTCGGCGCCAACTAGCAGCCGATTAATTTATATGAGAATGTCAAAAATACTCTTGAATATTATAATAAGCAAAATTGTATTAAAAACAAAGTCTTTGAAAATCTGCAGTTTCACATTTTTCTGCATAACAAGCACAACTACAAATAACTTTTTTTTTTTTTAATGACTGCTTAATATCGAATGGTCTTGTCCAGTCTGCTCGTCAATCGGCCAGATTGTTATAAGGCATGTGCAGAGATTTTAATATACACATACATACATACGAACAATAAGTGGATAGCCTCATGGTTCGGTTGGCTTTGGCATGGCGGAAAATGATTCGCAATGGCGAAACGTGATTTTGAATGCAAAAAAAAAAAACAAATTAAAGCATAAAACGGCGAGCACTGACGTTGGCATGGCGACGACGACACCATCACGCGACATGGCAACAACACATATTTTTGCTGCTTTAACACGGCATGTTTGGCATGCCGTTAAACTGGTGCTGGTGACAGTGTTGCCAGGCTTTTTTATATAAATTTCCTGAATTCCAAAAAGTAGGTACATTATATAATAATTAAATAATTAGCCACTTGAAATTAAAAGGACTATGAAACTGCATATTAAAAATTCTAGCACTTCTAAAAAAAAAGTTATATCTACCATATATGAAAACTGTAAAATTTTTTTTAGTTTTCTACAAAGTTTTAAAATTGCATTTATGTATGTATATAGTTTATCTTAGAGAATGAACTGAATTTTAGTTGAAAATCCCTAAAAATAAGTAAATGAATTAGGTTGCTCATGATTCGAACAGCACCTTATGTGTCTTACCGAGGGGACGAAAAGCGTAAAGTACATTCTTTTGTTAAATTGTGGAACTTCGAAACACAATATTTGCGCGACTCATAGTAAACATTAAACAAATTGCACACAAAGCGCCAGGGGAATTTTTAAATAACTTCTGGAAAATTCAAAAAAATATCTCGCGATTCGCGATAAATCGCCAAGCCTGGCAACACTGGCTGGTACTGGCACCCCTTCTGTTGCAGATGCTAATATTGGCGCTGAATGGATTTCACGTTTTCGTTCAACGAACCTAGCGTATGCGAATAAGTTTGGTACATGCATTCATACATATGTACATAAGTACATATTTTCAAACATATTTATGTATGTATGTAGGTATTTACAACACATAAATATGTACTCGTTGTAAATAATGCAATTTGTAAACACAACAATTAATAGATTAGCGGGCGTGGGACGTAAGCCGGGAAACACCCTGTTAGACGTATAAAAAGAAATCATACAAACTGGTAAAACAAAAGCGAAACTCGGAAGCAATAAAAGAAAATCCCAAAACTGGTTAAAGCGCCATAGTTTGGACAGACTTTCGATAGTCAAACATACAAATACATTTGTATGTGTAATGAGTACAAAGTTAATATGGCAGAACGAGAAAAAATAATGAGGAGATCATCGTAAGTGCCAATTAACGAAATGTAAACAAACTGAAATTGTACAGATCCGATCCAACAAAAAAAAAAAAAATTAAAGGATTTTTTCGTGTGTTTTATATCGAAAGCGATAGTTAACCTTTTTGCTTATTTATTTTAATAGATTGACTGGAGCCTATATTCGTTTTTTGGCCTACTTTAAAGAGCTATAAAATCAATGTAAAAGTAAAACGAATTTGCAGTGAAAAAGTAAAATTAATACGAGATAAACAAAAAAAATTCAACAGCATTAACTCCATCCATGTAACTGTAATATGACAACCTGATTCTGTTTGAGTACCTACGATCTCTATATTCTCTTATCTCCTATCATATTCGGAGCTGTTAATGCGTCTATTAATTACTACGTTTATACGGGAGCCATAATACTATGGTTTCGTCGAATACACATCACTTCGAAACGCATGTATAAACTGATTTTGAATACGCCTTGAAATGCTTCAGTGAATTCACTCCCATTTACTTTGAAATCGCTACTTTATTTCTCGCTTCGGTTAGAAGGAGCATATAAACGACTACATTTATCGATGTGAAATTCAAATCAGCTGTTAAGTTTACAATACGGTTTCGCTGGGCACGCTTTAACCCTTATCCCGACACCCGGCTCTGGCCAGACCATATTGAATTTTAAAATACATTTTCAGTAAGTAAATGATTTTGGTTCGGATTGATATTTCATGATAGATATCCTCGAGTGACTATTTCTATACCAATTAAACATTAAAAATAAGAAAAAAATTAAAAAAAAAAAAGTGATCATATCAGGGTAAAATATCTTATGACCCCACATGCGATACACCCATGGTCTGGCTAGACCCATACAATTAAATATAATTTCGGGCAATTCAACATTTTTTTAATTTTTTCTCTTTTTGAGTTTGATACTGTGTAACGTATTTTGTGCACCGTTGTTTTAAAGTATAATTTATCTTATTTTATTCAGTTTTTTGTAGTGTAAAGTACAGTAAAGTGTATAACTATGGAAGAAAACGGAAATTTTGATGATGAGGTGGATGTGGCATATAACCTAAGACAACAAAAGTTGATAACTGAAGAAGAGTTCCTGGAAATTATGGGAAACGGAATTTCAAACGCTATTGAACAAGATGGGAGTGGAGGTGAAAGCGTTAAATTTGATGTCGAAAATAACGATGGTGCCTGTATGTCTAAGGCATTCAGAACAGTTTCAACAATGCTTCGGCTGTATTCCACCAAAACAAGCATAAATACTATCTTATTCTTCGTATGTTCATATGTATTAAATAACTTATATAAAATATGATAAAAATTAAATAAACGAAACAACGTAAGATAACCATGTATACAAAATCATTTTATTTATCCCACGTTCTGCATAACCATATTTAGTAATTAATCACTTTTACTTATCAACTTAGCAAATTATGTCTGCATTCCTATTAATTTTATAAGGAGGTCTAACCAGACCATGGGTGTACCATATACGTATATTGTACTGGGTGTCGGCATAAGGGTTAAAGTCGAATGTATAAACAAAAACAAATAAAGTGTATTAAGTCGATACGAGCTCGGAATTAAGATTTAGGTTGCAAAACATATCTATACATATATTTACATACATAAATAAGAATGAAAATCATTGATTGCCAAATGAAAAATCCATTTTGTAAACTTCACTTGTATATCCTGGAATTGTGTAAGTACTTCGACCGCTTCGACGACTTCCAACGAAGTTTTCGGTCTGAAACAATCGTTTAGTTTTTACGAAAATTCATAATAAAAACTCATGATTCAATTATTAAAGGTTTGGTAACTAAGCAGCTAGCTCCCTCACTTTCTGTCAAACGGCTCCCTTAGCCTCAAAACCGTGTTGCTTCTTAAAAATAATAATAGTAGTTACCTCAAAACTTTTCAATACCAAAAACTAACAAGCAACACTTTTTGTTTCTTCTGTGCGCGTAAACGGTAAGTTTAAGTCCGGATTTTAATGGCAGCATTTATTCTGATTACAAGATTGACCCCGTCTCGTAAATATTTCATGTAAATGTGTATAAATGACCTGGCTTTTTCATTGAACGCTTTTCACAAATAAAATCGATGTGACAGCGTGGAAAGTTTTGTAATTGCTAGAAAGAATGGGTTTAAATAAATTGAAAAAATCATCCAATTGCCAAAAACAAGAATTTGTAAGAACGAAATTATTGAGTAATGAAGTTTGATTTATTTTTCTTTTAATATATAAAGATTTCTTTCTAAAATCTCGAATTATTGTGGTTTTCCTACAACTCCATTAACTTCATAAAGTCACTTACTATTTATCGGAATAAAATTGTTGGTCCTTTCACCGTCCAGTGGTTCATCACAATATTAAGATTAACCCTGATACCAATGGTATATAAATAAAAGGAATAAACTATATAAATAACTTATATTTTCCTTATAACATAAAATCGTTTAGTTCTTTGGACGAATACATATATTGAAAATTTATTGGCTAGGTAAAAATTAAAAAAAAAATATATACCACGAAGTGCATAATTATTTAAATTTTGTAAGCGTAGCTATTGTATTTCTTAATTTAAATGAAATATCTTCGAAATTTTTAATTTAAAAAATCACTAACATTTTACTACTTATTATTTACTTGTTAAGAAAGGGTAACAAAATCTTAGCCGTTTTCCATACTTCGTAAAACAACCCTTTATAAGGGAGTGTCAAAATTCGAATGTCATTATTTACCTAACCTTTTATAATTGAATCATGATAAAAACTGTTTTTTAAATATTTTTAATACAGTGAAGAACTTCAGTAAACTTGATTTTCATGACTTTTCTGCATTTCTATTCCGACAAATTTTCTCTTTTTTTCTCGTACTGTGAGTTAGAATTTTATACATATGTACATACATACAGTACCCCGCCAACCCATTAGAAACATAGAAAATTATTCATGCAGTTTTTCTTTCAGAAGCAAGTAATCTAACAGAAATTAGTATATTAAGCCAATTTTTTGGAGAACGTTTATTTAAAATGTCCTTTTTTCAAAAAATCAAGAAAACATTTTTGTTTTAATATTTGGTTGACCAACCTTTATTTTTAATAACAGCCTTTACTCTTTGAGGCATACTGTTGAAACATTTATTTATCATTATTCTTAAGTTTGCATCATGTTGCCACACATCCTTTATGTTATCTTTGAGTGTGGCTAGTGTGGAGTTTCGACGTGAGTAAACCTTCGATTTTAGATACCCCCAACAGTTTTCTATGGGGTTTAGGTCGGGTGAATTGCCCGCCCAAGGTAATATGGCAACATCCAAGTTTGTAAGGAAATCAGTCGTTCGTCGGGATCTATGGCAGGGCGCCCCATCCTGCATAAATGTGTACTGTTCTTCTGGATATTTCAAAGTTGCCAAATATGGTACAAAAATACTTTCAATTACATGGATGTACTGCTCGCTGTTCATTGTTCCCTCAACAAAATAAATTGGTCCAGGACCTTCAACCGATATGCAGCTCCAGATCATTACACTGGGTGGATGTTTCACGGTTTTTTTGATGCAGTTCTCTGCATATCGTTCTCCCGGCCTACGCCGCACAAATTGGATAGCTTCTGTCACCGCTTCCAACCGGCATTCGTCGCTAAAAATAATCTTTGTTGACCAAAAAAATCATGTTAAATAGGAGCGTAAATTAAAATACAGATATTTCGGGGATCGTTCATAATTTTTTATGTTTACCTTATCCCAATCCGTTTGTGTGTAGTTCTGATGAAGTCTGGCCCATATTAAGCGCTGATTTTTCATTCGCTTAGTCAGTTTCGGCTTTTTTGCTGGACGGCGGCATTTTAAGTTGTTTTCTGAAAATATGCGTTCCACTGTTCTTAGCGATATTTTCACATGGGCATCGTTTAACTCCTTTGTAATTTCTCTAGCCGGTTTGCTGCGAGTCTCCAGAGCGAGCCTCACTACTCTTCGACGAATGCGCTCAGAAATCCTTCTATTTTGACCAGCATTATTCCGCTTACTTGTGCTAGCAACAGCTCCATTTTCAAAAGTGTGAATAATTCTCGCCACTCGAGCAACAGTGGCCGCACTCACTCCAGTTTTTTTTGCTATATCTCTATACGATGCACATTTTTCTTTCAAAAGTGCGGCTATTGCACTTTTAGCTTCGTTTGAAACGTCAGATTTTTTGCCCATTTCTTGAAAAAGGTATTTTTTATAACTTGCCCAAAAATTTGCAAATAAAATACTTACCAAACAAATTAACAATGAAAACAAAAAACTAATATACTCAGATTTGTGAAAACTGTCGATTTTGTCCACTTCGTCATACGATTCGTCGCCAATTAGTCTAATTCACAAATGCTAACTTATAAGTAAAGTAGAAAATTCCTAGTGTTCTTATATTTTAGTCCCGTTTATTGTAACGGAATATTTGTTTTTGTATTTGGCATAGCTTAATATATTGTGCACAGCCTACTTAACGCTTAGGCAGTGAAAAAAAATAGAATAATTCGCCTACAAATTAATACCAGCCTGTTATTAGTAATATTCAATCGACAAATTTGGTCGGAATGGAAATGTAGAAAAGGACGGATTTTTTTTTTACAAATTTAAATTATATTTGCACCTGTTTGGATAGACATGACGATGCATCATGAAATGATTTAATTTAGACAAAAATATGCACGTGCAGAGCATAATTGTATTTTTTAAATGAACATATCTATGCATACACATACGCACTTATTATTCGTGCAGGTTGATCGTTTTCACAACACAGCATAATTTCTGCATTTCCATGTGGAACTGTCAATGCTGTTGTGAACAGTTGTCAGCTGTGTGAGCTGTTGTCACGCTACGTAGCATTAAAATAATTGTATGACATCCGTTCCTCCAGATAAATATGAGTATTAGCAAAAAGAATGGAGACTGAAGAGTGGTTGGCACAACGAGTGGTAATATGAGTATTTACATACATATGTAAATAAAAATTATGAGCTCATGGACATTGGGTAGAAGTAGAGTGCTTGGACAGCAGAAAGGGCCTGCTAGGTCACCCGTAGAATAGACACTGAAAGGCCGAGCCAACTTGGATTGCTCATAGTCCGGATAAAATTGATCATTGTGGGTTTTCATTTATGTATGAATGTAAGCATATTCACTTTTCAAATATTTTGCTTTGTCAGGTGTTACATAAGTACTTATGTATGTATGTATGTATGTACTTAAATACTGTATGTTGAAACGATAAACTACTATTAGAGTCCAGTGAATTTGTCCGCTTTATTTTTCATTGCAAATCTCTTTTTATTTATAAATAAAAACTATAGCTAAAATCATAATTAAAACAAAATGCATATTTTCAAACTAAAAACTTTTAAATCAGTGTTGTAGAATAATTCTTGCTATGCAGTTCTGTAGTCAATTCAATTGTAAAAGTTGCTGGTGGCTAAAATATACCGTTGATTTTTGAGAGTGTTTTGGTGTTCAGCATTTTCTCCCATAGATCGGATAAACGGAAGCTTTTTTTTCGGAAATTGTATTGTTTACAATTTTTTTAGCTTAAAAGTAAAACGTTTGCGGAGTGGTGGCTTTTTGGCAAATTTTTGTCTGTTTACGCACAATTCGCTCTATCTTTTCGTTTTTATGCCACAAAGCACGGCAAATATATAATCTTATATACATATGTATGTATGTATATACATATGCCTCCATTGGGAAGTAAATAAAAAAAGAAAATCATAACGGCTAACTTCACGGCATATTAAATTTTTAATGTACATACATACATACTTGAAAATTACAAAAATTAAAGTTGTGTAAAACTAATTGCAAGCGGTGTTAAGTTCACTTTCGGCAGCACAGATTACGTAGATATACATATGTGTGTCTAAAATTCGTGAACGCGACTGCCCCTGTTAAAATAAGGTTACAATTGGTTGTAATAAGGTAAGTGCACCTTATTCCGTGGTATAAATAAAACTTGAAATTTAAACTTGAAATTTAAAAGAGTAATAATTTCAATTCTGATTGTACGTATGGTAAATACTTTTAAATTATTGAGCAGTTAAAAAGTGGAACCTCAGATAATATGCACGTCATATGAAAGTGTGTAAGCAAATTGTTAAGACTCATGTATATATTCTTAAGGCTGTGAAATTTAAATCAAAAGACTTTTTGGAACTATGATTTGATTTTGGCATTCGATAAACATCTGTCAATTGATTTGTGTACTACATATGTAAATGCATGTAAATATATTTTAATTCTTAAAAATTGCTATTTCTCATTCACGAAATTATGTACATTTTTAATTTACAATGTACCCAATTCCGTGCCTATCACGGAATAAGGATTTTTTAACACTTTAAATTTTTGTTAATTTGATTGATTTTTTATAAAACTTCCTCCCACAAATTGAGGAAATTTTTGCGCTAATTCCGTTTTATTTAAGCGAATGTTTAATATTTTAATAAATGTATTCCATGGTATACCACGCATTTACGTTCAAGCAGTACATATTTATTTTGCAGCAAAAATGCAAAAAAATAGTTTTACCAGATCCGATGATTCAGATGTCCTGAAAAAAATTGGGTTCACGAATGTTGATGAAAAGCCGAGGAGTCTATGCTTTTTATGATTAAAAAATTTTAAATTATTTATACAAACTCCATTGTATTAGCCTAACAATTTTTTTATAACAGTGAGAGATTTTAATTTGATTATTATCTGAGCAATTAATTTTGTTTGTGAGCAAATCTTAAGAACCTGATTTCTAAAATACGGGAATGAATCAAAAATTTTTTTTAATAAACATTTTATTTTGTGCTTGAAAAATAATTAATTTTAAGTTTAAAACAGAAGTTATTTCCTTTTAATAGCGTAAAATTTTTATATAAACGCATAGCCCGGAATTAGGTACATTAAAGAATTTTTGCCACGGAATTAGGAACGATTGAAGGTGTTATTAATTATATTAATGTAAATTATAATACAATTTTTTATGGCTTATAAACTATTGGAAACTAATATAAATTTATTGATTTAAGGGGGATATTTTAATTTTTTAATTTTTAACCGATTATCCAAACGTCACACAATTTAAAAGTCAGAAAAAATCTTAGTAATTAGGAAAAAACAATTTTAATCAACACGTGTTTGATATATTTTTTAAAAGTCATTGATTATATAGAATATATTTTATTCTATTTTATAATTTTTATTTTTAATAAAAATGTACATTAAGTTTTTATATATCACGAAAATTAAATAATAATAATAAATCTATTGGGAAAATATTGAAAGACAAAATTTGAAAATAAAAAAATATTAAACAAGTTTAAATAAACAAAGTAGATTAATTATAAACCCTACAGATTATACTCACGCCATTCTCGTTTTTTTTTTTTTTGAAAAATCTTCCCTATTGCGAACATTGTACGCTCATATGTAGTATACGTATGTACATATGTACATAAGAGGGCGGTTTGAATTGATATTTCCAAACCTAAACAAATGGCTGGGTTGTAAGAGGTTTGGCTCGAATGAAAAGGTCATCACAGAAATAAACGCATATCTTGAGTGTCTTGAGAAAAGCGTTATTTTGAAAGGAATAAAAAAAATTGGAAAATCGCTGGTCTAAGTCTATAGAGTTAAGGGAAGATTATGTTGAGAAATAGTACGCTTTTTTGTAAAAAAACATTTATGTTTAATTCAAAAAGTCACTGACTTAACAAACCGCCTTCGTATACGTATGTACATATGGATGTACATATGTATATGTACATATGTAAAAGAAATACAAAATGCGTGGCATCGAGAATGGATCAACAGCACTGTTAAATCGTTGCTAGCCATTGACAATATATAATACATAAGTATGTACATACATGCATAGATATAGATATTTGCCTTTATAGTATAAAGTTTATACATACATATGTACATACATATATATGTACATACATATGTATGTATACGCATACAACATGCTTTTATGGTATTTTAACGCGTGCAAGTGAAAGTGCGAGAAGCTGAAGAACTGACAAATACTAGGGTGGGCCAAAAACACCATGAATTATTTATTGGCTTCACTTGAGAATAAATCATCATTATAAACTGACGCTCTACTGATAAAATTGTATTATTAAAATTTATGTTCGTCGGTCTTTTCATCAAATCTAGTGACCTCAATTGGAGCGGCTATCAAAAAAGTTTGACATAAGTTGGCGGTATATTACTATAGTGGATCTCGTTTCTTTAATTAGCCCACAAAATCCACAGTTTACAATTTTTGAAAAATGTTTCTTAATCAAAAAAATCTTGGATTTGTCGAGGTAAATTTCATAAATATATTCTAACTCGTAGTTACTTATTGACCCACCTTCGTTGGTGTGCAAATGGACCGACAACAAAACAATTGGCACTAAATGTTGCCTGTTTATTTTTCTTTTATTCTGTTATCAAGAAAAGTAGCGGTAAATTTGTGTGTGGTGTGCTCATTTTTATTGTTTATGAAAATAGATAAATTGATTTTTATGTACATACATATGTATGTATGAACTTGTGTGTGTGGATTAATATGTATGTATGTATGTATGTATATTCAACAAATTCTTGTTAATTGAGTACATTGTACATTCTGTTAAGCTGTTGTTTAGTTTAAGTGATGATTTATTATAAAATCAGAAAAATGAACTGCGGTTTTTTGTTCTGCAATAAAACAAATCACGATAAAAAATCAATATAAATAATCTGTATCCAACAAATAAGCGGCAAAATATGGACTAGTTTTGCATTTTTATATCGCGTTTTACTCATTTTCTAGGGGGGTGCTTAGTTAATTTCATATCAACTTAGCAAAGCACCCCAAAAAATTAAGAACAAATAGAACGGGAAAAATTATTTTTGCGCAACTAATTAGCAACCAATTAACGACAAAATACCAATAGTATACTGTTTCGATTTGCCTTGGTTGCTTAGCTAACTTCAAGCTCATTTGTGTAGTTGTTTTCAAAAGCAAAGCCGTTTGGCATTAAGCGTTAAGCATAAATAAATAAATAAAACAATTTGGCGTATGCCAAAAACCAAATGGAAGCTATAATTTTACAAGGAAAAGTCCATATACATATAATCGAATTAATGCAAACATGCATATGTACAAAACGTTTAGATACTCAGATTTAAAACCCGAGTCTTTAAGCTGCAAAACCATCTTAGCCGAATCTGCTGGAATACTACTGTTTCGCTTATGAATAAGAAAGAAACGTGCCTTTAAGTATTTTAAGTTTTAGATTTTTTTATTATTTAGTTAACGTTTTGTGGCCACTGTGGTCGAGCAAGTTGGTTGGTTTAAGTGGATTGGACAAGCAATTAGCAAATTTGCCGTTTTCCACACAGCCATTTGGCGGTTTTTATGAATCACAGTATATCATACATCGAGAGGCGGCTGAACTCTGAAATACTCTGCAGGATTGGTTTGCCTTTAACCTTTTTCTAACAAGGATCGGACACTCGCTCAGAAAGTGCTCAACTGTCTCCTTTGAACCAGGGTCTTCACAGCTGCGGCAAAATTGGTTGAAGGGTATGCCTATCCTTTCAGCATGTGCTCCTACAGGCCAGTGCCCTGTGCAAACAGCTGTGAGTTTGTATACATATATTTTCCTTGCTCATTTCTAAAATAGCCTTTGTTTTAAGCGAATCGTAGGACACCCAATACTGCCGGGTGATCTTGTAAGATCCTGTACTACTCCACCTAAGCCTGACTTTCCGTTGGTAGATATCGGCGATTCTGCCCTTAATTTAACTAAGCGAGGCGACAGAGTTCACCACGTTGGACCTATTGAGATTCACACATCGTAAGTTCATCCGCTGTTTCGTTTCTGTAAATGTCCCTATGCCCCGGGACCCATATCAGGGTAATTTCGTATTGGTTGAAAATTGAAGCAATCTCTCTCCTACATTCATCTACCAGTTGAGAGCCTACCGAAGTAGAAGAGAGTGCTTGAATGACAGCTTGGCAATCTGTGAAAATGTTCACTCGCGTGCCAGCTGTTGCATTCCTCTCAATGTACCTAATCGCCTCCTTTATTGCAAACGTTTCAGCCTGGAAAACGCTTGCGTAGTCTGGTAGATGGAAGGATAGGTTCAGGGCATGCTGTTCAATGAAGACCCCTACACCTACCCCACACTCCATCTTTGATCCGTCCGTATAAACTGCCAAGCCGTCCAGTGACCGAACTCTTCCACGAGTGCAGTCTCTACGGCTAGGAAATCTCGTATGAATCGTGCGGTTAACGTTGGCCTTCGGCAGGATGTAGTCAATGTTCGAGCCTTCGAATACATATACCGTTCAGAGTCGACATGAAATAGTAGGTTCTTCTAAATGCAGTAAAATATTAACTTGAAAAGGCGCTTAGGATGCAGAGCAAGCGCATTATTTTTATTATACTTAATCTCCTGCATACCATTTTGTTCTAAGTTAGGGGTTTTTTTTCTTTTATATATATATTTATTTATTTATTTATTTAAGCCAAGTAGTACAATTAAGTTCTTATAGGCTAAGTAGACATAAGTTAAGTTTAATAAGCAGTTATGAAAAAAAAGTATAAATATGCTTTTTATAAAATAAATTCAGTGAATTCAAAAAGCGATCTTCTGAATATGAAAAATCTTTCTCGATAAGTTTAGAGACCCTATTGAATTCAATCAGAGCTCGAGAAATAGGAGCCTTTTGAGCATAAAGAGATTTAAAAACCCCAACATTAAAAATTTCCGAGCTTCTAAGTGCTCTGGCCGGAATATGACAGAAAATTCTCTCAATTAGCGGTGTACAGTCCACAGCCCCACGGAAGTAAATCGAAAATACAAGACAAAGATATTATTGTTCTCCTATTCTGCAATGATTTCAAGCTAATCAATAAACACCGCGATTCAAAGGTTGGGATAGGATCAGAAAATCGAAATTTACGCAATGCAAAATGTAAAAATACTTTTTGGATGCGTTCAATTCTGGCAATGTGGCACATACATATAATAGGGTGACCAAATGAATGATGCGTACTCAAGTTTGGACCGCACAAAAGACGTATACAAAAGTTTCAGCGTATACGGGTCGGTAAAATCCATACTATGACGCCTAACAAAAGCAACCATAGCGTAAGACTTAGTAATTATGAAATTTATTTGACTGGCAAAAGTGAACTTCGAGTCAAATATTATTCCCAAGTCTTTAATTTCACTAACTCGAGTCAGAGGCGAGTTGGAGATATAATAAGAGGTACCAATGACATCGATTCGTTTAGAAAAGGAAATTTGGACACACTTTTTTATGTTCAAGAATAGCTGATTCTTGACGCACCAGTGTCCAACCTTATCTAAGTCCAATTGCATCAATTCAGAGTAATGACGGCTTTTGATCAAGGAATAGATTTTAAGATCATCTGCATAAAGCAGAAATTTTGCTGAAGAGAAACAGGAACAAATGTCATTGATAAACAAAACCAAAAATATAGGTCCCAGAAAACTACCTTGCGGAACCCCAGAGCAAGCAACGAAAGCAGTAGACTTTACATTATTCACTACAACCACACAACAACGCTTATGCAAGTAAGATGCAATCCATTTAAAAAAAAAACTGAATGGAAACCAATGCTGACCAATTTCTTTATTAGAATTAAGTGGGAGACCCGATCAAAAGCTTTGGAGAAATCTGTATAAACGGTATCAACCTGATTACCCGATTTAAAAGCCGCTATACAATAATCAGAGAATACAGTTAAATTTGACACAGTTGATCGGCCCCTAAAATATCTATGTTGCTCTGGGCACACTACATTCTTAACAGAAAAAAACAGTTTGTCTGGATAACGCATTCAAAGAGCTTTGCTGTTGCAGAAAGCTTTGAAATAGACCTATAATTGCTTATATCGTTTTTATTACCACTTTTAAAAATCGGAGTGATGAAAGCTAATTTCAAAGCATCAACAAAGGTATCCGAAGAAAGAGATTTCGTTCAAGGTTTGACAAATACGGGTATATATGCATATACATAAATCTGTTCGTGTAAAAGCCAAGCAAGAATTATTCAGCAACGCTATTTCTCAGAATTGTAGAGTATTCTTGCAAGTTTAACGAACAGCTGATTGAATTTTTGTCCGCATCCAAATACGCAAAATTAAAAACGTTGCATTAGTTTTTTCCTGAAACATTCCACTAACGAAACTTAACCAAACGAACTTTTACTTGCTTCTTGCATATTTAATACCCATATTTTATAATTTTCACCTTTAACACTCTTAAACAAAAATTTCGTATTTATCCAAATTGCAATCAGCTGCGTTTGATCAGCTGTTTTCTTGCTTGCAAATTTATGCTGAGTAAAATTTGTCCAGCAAGAATTTGCAACTTCCCCTCAAAATGAAATGTCATTTTCCGCTCTTAATTTCCCCTTCCTTGCAAAATTTTTTGGTCACCGCGAACGTGATTTGACAAAAATCGTAATATTTCGTAACAATTCGTAACAACTATCAGCACCGCGAACACTCTTTATTTATATGCATTTTAAGTGTATTGAGCAAATTTTTTTTTAAAACATTAAATGGCAGAAAGAAAAATGACACTGAAGAAGGCACAACGCTGAAACCGGTTTGTCTTAAAACCAAACTTGACAAGGTATGACGAAAATTAGTTCCACAATCCATCATTTCGCACCCTGTCGGAAGCAACAACAAACGATCAGAATATCATTTAATATTAAATAATAATTAAAATAATTTGGCGCTCACAACGGTGAACATAGCTCCTTAATTTGCCAAATTCAAAATAATATAGTTTACCAATTATATTTATTTATTTATTTTTAAGAATTTTCAATCAAAATGCAGTTCATCATATAACATAAAACCATGTAAAATTAAGTTTGAAACTTTGTAGAAAACTAAAAATTTATTCAACAAATTTTCAATTAAATTTAAAACTATTTTCTCAGAAGTGTTGCCAGGAATTGCCGTTGATTCATTCGGATTTTTTTGGTCGCATTTGCTTCTACATAACATAACAAATAAGCATAATTTATTTGTATATGGAAGAAAAACGAAAAACCCTTGACTATAAAAAATTCTGAAAAATCAACGGTATTCCCCAGCTTTTTGAAACTTTCAGATTATTATACTAAAATTGAATGGGCCATAAAACCACATACTTAAAAACTTTGAGAAAAAAGTGTAAAATCTATATAAAAATTCGTGAAATTTATCAAAGTTTTAAACTTGGATTTATATTGTTAGATAATACACTGAATGCTGTTTTCAATTTGCACTACTTTCAAAGATTTTTCATTTTATTGGGCGAACTGCTTATGTTGTGCTAATGCACAGTAATATTATTCCAAAAATAGGAACTGGAAAACACCACAGAACAGAATCACTGCCCTGCCAACGACACATGCTCAGAATTTGCACCTATGTATGTAGGTATGTACATATACTATGTATGGTTTTTATACGTTGCCAGCGGTGGTCTCTTTCGATGCAACGAATGAGTCATTGAAACAACCATCGAAACTTAACTATTTTTAGAAAAATCAATGACGAATAAGCACAAGCTACCCCAAGTTATCTTAACAGCGTTTGACAACTAAGCGGTGAATGAAAGGCGAATATATAAAAAAAAGGACATTGTTATGTACATATATACATAGGTACATATGTATGTATGTAGAACATTTTCGCAGAATGGAAAGTTTTGCAAATGTGAAAAAGAAAACAAAATACCAAAATATGTATCAAAAACGGAAACAGTCGTCCACACCCTAAAATTGAGTAAGCACCGAAGGAAACAAATGAGCAAATGAGCAGTAAAATAAACCTCTTAAAATGAGAGGAAACGGTCAGAAAGCACGAAGTGAAATGTCAAAAGTGTTGCTGTATTAATTCATTTTTCTTAATAGTCTTTATGGCCAATTCAGTTTCAATAAGTGTATTAATGTGCAGCTTCAGATGGCTAAAATATACCGTTGATTTTTTAAATAAATATATGTAAATAGGCATTTTTCTGTTTAAATAACTTTTTTTACTGATATTTAAATCATTATTTATAATCATTATATATTTTTATTGAGAATTGTGCACTATACACAAAGAAGAAAATTTATAAAAAATTATTTTCCACCATAAAATTGCAGAAGAGTGTCAGTAGATACTTTTCAAAAACCAACCCTAATTTCAGCAACATAAAACTTCCGCTTTATTGTACCAAATCTGAAGTTCATGTTTATTGTAATTTTTTTCCAAGAAATTATACTTACATATTATAAAAAATTCTTATCACACCTTTTTGCTAAAATTCAACTCTATATACCTAAGCACATACTTACTTAAGTAAAATTATAGTAAAGGGAAAAATTCACAAATCCCACGTAATTTGTAAGTATGGGTAATGTAATGTGATTGATAAAAAGTTTAATTTGAAAATTCAAAAATTTTGAGATTGGGTATATCTTTTAAGGGTAACAAACGGAGGGTGCCTTCGTCCGGTAAACATATGCGCAGCATTAACCGCAGAAATTAAAGTTAAGACCTGGAAGAACTCACCCTGTTTTCTTAAAAAGCACAACAAAACACAAATCAGACCAAACTACGACAACCAGATTTCCCGGCAGGACTGTATTACATTCCTCAGGGTTAGGCTGGGAACAACACTCTTCTCGACTAAACACCTATACACAAATAGCCAACCACTGTCCTGTTCATTCTACTCCTCAACGCAGACTGTGGAACATATATTATTACAATGTCCCTATTCAAAGACTGTGCAGCAATTTCACAAGCTAATGGATTGCGCAAAAAAAGACAACATTGTTGAAATAAAAAAAATCCTATCCATCCACAATCTAACACAAGATACTTAATCGCAATCTACTTATACTGGTGCACAATAGCCTCGTCGCCCGGCACCATGTAGTATTTTACAAATTAATTTGTAAAATACGGATTAATAATAATAATAATATGTACATACATATGTATTTAAGTAGGTACCTAAGTTGTGTCTAATTGTGATCAATTTGTTTATATTACATATTAATGTCTATGTACATACATAGGTACACATTAGCATAGTTATGAAAATTAGAACAGATAGTGCAGCTGATTGAAGAAAATCAGGAAGATCATGGGAAGCGGCTTAAACTACAAAGGACATTTTACACCAACCCGTCACCTTTGGTATAGAACCCTTGAACGTATGTATGTACATGTGTAATGATTTATTTTTCCAATCTAATATATGTATGTACATATCTAGATATGTATGTACATACATATATGAACTATTAAAAGCTGCAGAAATGCAATCAAATAGAAAATGTGTACAATAGATATAGAGCCAGCCAGAAAAAGTAATACATAGAAATTTATATAAGCTATAATATAATATGTAAATAGATATTTACATACAGTTTATATGCATATACGAATGTTAATATATAACTACAAATTTATAATGCAAAATGGCGTATAGAATGCAATGGTCAAACTACAAATACGACTTACTGCAGGTCAAGTTGGGAAACACGAAACTCCAATCTGATTAGTTTCCAACTGGATGTGGGATAAAAATTCAGCTAATTCACTTGCCTGCTATTATGTGCACAAATGTTTGCAGCATCAGAGTTAAAGTTAGTTCGACTTATTAATTTTTCTTTCTGATATTAACACACACAAAGAAATGCGCTCATAAATGGAATGTAAGTGCTGATTTGCCGGTTTTCAATTGATTACAGTTTCCGGGCATCGAGCATCGGACTTTAGTCTTTGAAAAATGCAATAAAGAAACGGTTCGACAAGTGCTTCACACGAACTTAATTACACAAAATGTACACAAAATCATATGTACTCAAGTTTGCACACAAATCCAACTGTGCAGTCTGGATTGGAACAACCAAATCGACTTGGTGACAGGTATTGATCGATAAACTAGCGCGACGTTTTTCTCGCTTTATTGCCGATTGCTTTTACACAGTTTTTATCCCAATTAGCACTTTTGTTACTTTTCGGCCAATCTATTGGCTGACTTCAATGGGTTTCTTGGAGAATCCGCTATAGAATTATTTTAACTATGATTCTTATATGTAGCAAATTTTCACACATTGAAGACCCCGTAAAAAAATAATTTGTTACAGTGTAGTAGGCCACACAAATTTTATTCAAGAATGAAAATGCGTTTACAGACCACTTAACTTTCACTCAACACGCTCCAACTTCACTCTGAAAGCAACTGAAACAATTGACGTATCCAATTTTCCCGTACTTTTGCTCACACGTTTTTCCTTAACTTTTATCACAGATTATGCATCATCTGTTGCCATTTGTTTTTGTGAAAGTGCATTTATTTTGTTTTTGTAAGGGGCGGCTTTTGGAGCTGGGAACGAGAATTCATGGAAAAGAAATGTCAAAAACATCAAACTCGTGTGTAAGCGAGATGGCTAATGGTGTCGAATGGTTTGACACAAGAGTTCTCAGCTACACCGGTATTGCCAAGTGTAATAATTGAAATGTTCATAATTGCAAAGTAGTTAATGGAAGTGAAATCATATATGATATATATATATATAAGCAATGATGAGCAAATATTTAAGATTATATACATTATTACATAATGTACATAGTACATAATGAATATGTTTTAACGAAGGCAGCTCAGGGACTCCACCAGCAGCTCTGCAAGGGAAAATTATGCCCGAATTCAGTAACTTCGTATCATATCAAGTCTCAAAATGAGCTAGAGATTATTGCTTTTCCTCGCTTTCACGATTTATTCTTTTGTTTTTATTTGAATTTTTTGTGACCTGCTCATGACCAGATCACTATTTAGAGATTATTTTGAGACCAGAGGCCTTATTTTGAAAATAAAGAATGCTAACTCATCTAAAATTGTGGCTTTTGTCTCTATTAGAGACTGATGCCTGAAACTAGTAACTTAGTATCATCTCAAATCTCAAAATGAGCTAGAGATAATTCCTTTGCTTCGCTTTCACGTTGATTTCTTTTGTTTTTATTATAAACTTTATTTAAATTTACCTCGCGAGACGATGTTCTCAGATTTTAATTAGAACACGTCTTTATTCTTTTCTGATTATCCCGGAAGTGCCGGCCATCACCTTTTTCTCTGACACCCAGAGTTGTATTTTTAAATTCAATATATTACATTACATTACATAGAGCCCAGAGTTGCGCTTAAGAGCTAATATATTACATTACATTACATAGGGGCTTTACTTTCACAGTGCGGTGTTTATCATTGACTTATACTAGGTTTACAACTCGGCCAATCTGACAATAGATCGGCCTCGATCATACATGTTATTTCTTAATCTAGGTTATATCTAGCGGATCTTGTTCCGTGTCTTCGGTTTCCGCAGGACCATCACCTGGCTTAGCCAACCACTTCCTTATACGGTGAGCCTCAACGACTCCATCATATGGCAACTGGGTTAACTGACAATTCGCAATATCGCGTATTACGTACCGGTCGTTCCCTAGCAGCTTATAAATAACGTACGGTCCTTTGTAAAATGGTACAAATTTTTTGTTAACCCCTACCGTGTTATCTAAGTTCCTTATCATCACATAGTCCCCTATTTCGTAGTTCTTGCATTTGGTACCACTAGCAGACGACCGTTTTGATTCATAACTTTGTCTGACTTCGATAGCATCAGCGGCATTCTGGCGCACCGATATTAAATCTCGTGCATCATTGGCACATAATTTTGCTTGAAAATATTCAGTGAATTCATCTATTACCACACCGCGTTGTTCGACCCCGAATAAGAGTCTACTAGGGGTGTTCCGGCAAGTACTATGGACTGAGTTATTTACGGCGTATTCAACTTCCAGCAATTTTTTGCACCAGTCGGCATGGCTAATTGGATCAGTTAGCTTCCCTAACATCGTTTTAAGGACCCTGTTCACTCTCTCAACCTGACCATTTGCTTGAGGAGAAGCGACAGCAACTTTAACGTGGTCGATGTTTCTTTTAGAAAGGAATTCACAAAATTCCAAAGATGTAAAGCACGTTCCCCTATCACTTATTATGCGTCTTGGTCGACTGTAATAACTGAAATACTTTTCGAGAGCAGCAGTAACTTCACGCGTACTGGTGGAATTGGTTGGATATAGCTTGACAAATTTAGTAAAGGCATCAATAACGACAAGAATATGCTTTCTTTTCGAATTAAGCGACGGCAATGGACCGAAGTGGTCAATATGGAGGGTGTCGAACGGCATTGGGTTCTTAGGGATAGAGTACAGATTCCTTTCCCTAGCCCTAGGGGGCGTGGCATACATCAGACACTTGAGGCAGTTTCTGGTAAATTTTTCAACTTTCGCTCTCATGTTGGGGAACCAATAATACATGTCTACCTTGCTTACAGTCTTATCGACAGATTGGTGCCCAATTTTTTCGTGTATCAGTCGTATAACATTAGATTCCATTTCACCTGGCACATATAACACCTTCTTACCATCCGATCTCAGTCTATAAACTAAACCGTCCATTAAGTCAAAGTTTTTAACAGGTCCGGTCTCCAGCTGTTTTCGTATAGAGCTAATAACCTCATCCCGCTCTTGGGCTATCTGAATTTGGAACTCAATATCCTCTATATTAACAATCAAGGCGATTTGTGCCCTACTTAATGCGTCCACATGTCCCATGGAGGCTCCTTTTCTGTGTTGCATCTTATAGTTATAATTTTCAAGCTCAAGCGCCCACCTAGCGATCCTGGAATTCAATTGCTTCTTCTCAAGAGTCATTGCTAGAGAATTGCAATCAGTTACTATCTTAAACGGTATTCCTTCCAAATAGGTCCTAAATCTTCTTAAAGCGTATATGATCGCAAGAGTTTCAAGTTCAAAGCTATGATACTTGGACTCCGCCGTAGAAGCAGTTTTGGAAAAATAAGAAACGGGGTGTAATTTATTGTCTTCCTGCCGCTGCAACAGGACAGCGCCAAATCCTATTGAGCTGGCGTCACAATGCAGCTCAGTCTCTCTATCTTTATTGTATATTGCTAGGACCGGGCCATTCGTCAATCTAGATTTTAACTCGTTGAAAGCACTAAGACACACGTCATCAAAGTCAAAGCTAGTCTGTTTCTTCAGTAAGTTTTGCAAAGGTTTGGCTATTTGTGAAAATGACGGCACAAACCGACGGAAATACGAAAATAATCCTACGCAGGACTGTAATTGCTTTTGGTTATTTGGTGTTGGGAAATTTCGAATACTTTTAATATGAGAATCATTAGGTCGCACTCCCGCTTGACTCACTTCATATCCCAAGTAATCAACCTCTTCATACCCGAACTTTGATTTATTTAAATTAAGCTTCAGTCCTCGTCTCGATAATCTCTCTAACACTAGTTTTAATAGAGCCTTATGTTCCTCGAACCCATGTGTCGCGACTACTATGTCATCCATATATATTATGATCTGTCTTTCATCAATTAAATCGCGGAATATGTTATTAATGAAACGCTGAAATGCAGCTGGAGCATTCTTTAACCCAAATGGCATCTTAAGATATTCATACTGACCACTAGGGGTAACAAAAGAGGTATACGGAATCGACCCGGGTGACATCCGCACTTGATGAAACCCGTTCTTCAAATCCAATATGGAAAAGAACTTCTTATTTTCAAGGAATTCAATACAGTCGTCAATGAGCGGCAAAGGGTAATTATCCCTGACTGTTATTTTATTTAATGCACGGTAGTCAACACACATGCGAATCTTCCCACTTTTCTTTCTCACTAATACTATCGCCGAAGCGTATGGGGAGTTACTAGGTCTAATTACTCCCTCTTTCTGCAATTGGTCTACTAATGACTGTACATCATTTCGTTCTGAATAAGAAAGTCGTCGGGGAGCACAATGAAACGGCACGTCAGTTGTTAAATGTATTTTCATTTCGTACAGAAATTCTTCAACTGCAATGTCTGTTTCCATGTAAGCACTATTTATTACTTGTCTCAAGTCGTCTCGTCGTCTTTCCGGTAACTTAGAGTCAATATCAAGGCTTTCACTCGGAATATCTATGCAAAAAATATCTGGGATATTAGTATCGTTTAGTTCGGCACAACCTGCATGATTACTTGTGTTACCGCTATGGCCTTGGTGGCAGTCTTTCTCCACTTCGGCAGTAGCCCCGCGAATGCCGGAGACACTTACAGGATTAACCGGCACATTTACATATTTTTCTTTTGGCATTTTTGCTTTCGAGTAGTCTCTATCTACACTAGCTAATTTTATATTAAATAACCGCAGAAAGTCGCGTCCCAAAATAACCGGCCAAGACATATAACTATCGGCAACAATTTTTAATTCAATTCCATGTATTTTATTATTAAATTTAATTGTACATTTCACTGTTCCATACAATGTCAAAATTTTGCCCCCGATTCCTCTAAATCTAGAGGGGTGGCCTCTAGAAAAACTTCTGCCCAGCTCTTTTGGGACACACGACACCCGGATGAAGCTAACCGGACTACCAGTATCAAAAAGGGAAAAATAAAAATTAGAGACTACTCTCTTTTCAATCTTACACTCTATTCTTACGTAATTATAGGCTCCTACAATTTCGGCATCGTCATCTAGGTCGGCAACGGCAGCAACTTCGTCCCTCTTCTTCAGTATCTTCTTCGGGTTAGTGCACATTCGGTGATCGTGTCCCATTTTCCAACAACGAAAACATGACCCGTCGGGTCTTAGTGTGAAAGGGCAATTCGGTTTGATGTGCCCATACTGTGAACAGTTGTAGCAGAGAGCGGTAAGCGCCTTATTATTGTTGTCCACTTTCTGCTTAACCGGAACCTGCGGTTTTTGTTTCACGACAGTACCGCTCACGGCAAAATATTTATTTTGGTAACGGCTTATAATCATCTTCAACTCAGCAATGCTCCGAGCCGTCATTAGCAAGTGAGAGTTTGGTACGCTGCTGCCGATTCCGTCTATGACAAAGTCCACTACTTCCTGTTCCGCTATGTCCGCCCGTTTCGCGATTGCTTGCATTGACAAGACATAGCAATGGAGCGACTCATCATTTCTCTTCCATCGCCTCTGTGCCAGCATCTTATAAATATCATGCCTTGCCACAGAAAAACTGAATTCGGCTAATAAGGCCTTCTTCAATGAATCGTAATTAAGAGCAGTCGTTGTGGTCAAGAACACTCTCGCTGTGCCCGTTAGAGAACGGCGAAGGGCTAGCAACTTGAAATTTTCGTCCGCCTCGGTTGACAACATTATTTCTTCGAAGTCTCTTACAAAATGGCGCACAGAATAAGCCACGTCATCGCCGCTGAACCTTGGTAAGGCGTGCTCGATATCCCCAAAGTCAAGCCGTCGTTGATGCTTGGTAGGTAAGCAGCTCTCAAGCCCTTCTATTTCGTTTATTAATTTCAGCATTTCGAGTCTTTTCTTCAATGCTAAAACCTCTTGGTCTAATTGGCCAAGAGTCGACCCTGGCTTTGCAGCACCACAGGAGTCGACGGCAGCGTCGGCCGCGTTATGACCAGTATCGGCAATGACATGATCGGCATCGGCAACAACAGCAGCATCATCGGCAGCATAAACGTCAACAGGGCAGTTTGAAACTCTGGCCGCAGTAACCGCAATGGCAGCCGAGGATGTATTCAAAGCAACACCAATATCGGCAGCGGCATTGACATCATCATTTATGGAAACGTTGCAGATAGCGTTAGTATTGTGGTTCTCCGGTCCACTCTCCATTCCGCCCACCACATCCCGTAGCAAATTACGGAGTTGGGCTGTAGTAGCAGAAGGTGGAAAATCCACCTGGGCGTCACTTAACACATTTATTATTTCTTGCCGTGGATTGGCCATTTCGTACAAAATTGATATAGATCTAGGATAATTGTGGTTTTCACCTCACACCTGACGTTATAAACTTTATTTAAATTTACCTCGCGAGACGATGTTCTCAGATTTTAATTAGAACACGTCTTTATTCTTTTCTGATTATCCCGGAAGTGCCGGCCATCACCTTTTTCTCTGACACCCAGAGTTGTATTTTTAAATTCAATATATTACATTACATTACATAGAGCCCAGAGTTGCGCTTAAGAGCTAATATATTACATTACATTACATAGGGGCTTTACTTTCACAGTGCGGTGTTTATCATTGACTTATACTAGGTTTACATTATATAATTTTTTTGTGACCTGCTCATCACCAGGTCATAATTTTAAGACTTTATTTTGAGACTAGATGCTTTATTTCGAATCTAATGAATGAGACTGCTTACTGAATTCGGTGGTGAGACTGCTTACCCGACAACTCGACACGCAATTTATGATTGCGTTCAATCGCAATTTTGAAGCAAATTGCCAATGGAGACAGTAAATTGAATGATGTTAGCAATTTATATTTTGAAATATTTTAAGTTATCAATTGCCAACACATTGCTGGCAATCAACTATCAAAGTGATGCTTTGTTGTTTCCTATTAGATTATCTATTAGAATATACTTAGAAGGGAAATATCACATCTTCTGTAATACTTAAAGGATATTTTCGCTTTAATGCATCGAACGTACTTCTCTTACGCCATCTTAGAAATGATTATGTTATGATATTAAATTGCCCACACACAAAACCTTGCAATCAAATTGACGTAATTATCTATCAAAATGATTGTCTGGCGTTTGCTTGTGGAGACATGGGGTTACTGAATTCGGGTATTACGCTGTGGGCTGGCATTCCTAGTCCGGGCGAGTATTTGACATAATTAATTCGCCTTGATTTGATACAAACATCAAACTGTTTGTGGAAAATAAATAGTACGCACCAAGGTGTTTGCGTTAGCCTAATTTGTCACAAATCGTTTTGCCATGAACACAAGTTTAAATTCAACGTACCAACATGAGTTCTGGATAGAATTCATCGAGTTGTATAAGTCCAAGCCGGTGCTTTGGAAATATGGAAGTGAAGTTTACAAGGATAGAAAAGGAAAAAAGTGTGCTTATTTGGAGCTTGTGCAGAAGATGCGCGAAGTGGAACCACATGCCACTGTTGATACGGTGAAGAGGAAAATCAACAGTTTGCGTTCATGCTATAGACGCAAATGGTATAAAGCACAAGAAGATAAAAAGCTTGGAATAGAGCCCAGAGTTAAATGGATATACTTCGATCATTTCAATTTCCTACGCGAATGCAAAGAAACATTGGGAGAAGAGGACAGTTGGAGTTACTGTGAGGACAGTAGATTTCTTAAACTTGATGATACGTCAATGCCAGTTGACTATGACGAAAACGACTCTGTTGTGGAGGTGATTATTTAAAATAATTATACATATTTCCTTGAATTCTAATTTGTGTAGGTTCCCCCGCAGAATGCAACAGTTCGAAATGTATATCATACAAGTACCTCTTGCCTATCGGTTGTTCGAAACAAATTAAGAGATGTCTCTTATAATCAAGCCAACCATTCTAACGATGCGAATGAAAGTATGAACATCGCTCAGAATATAACAGCCCAACATAAATTCTGGATAGAATTTATTAAAATGTACAAATCCAAGCCAGAACTATGGAAATATGGCAGTGAAATATATAAAGATCGCGATGCCAAAAAGCTTGCCTACTTGGATCTTGTTGAAAAATTGCGAGAAATTGAACCAAATGCTTCTGTTGATATTGTGAAAAGGAAAATCAACAGTTTACGATCGACGTATAGAAAAAAATTGCACAAAACGAAAAGAGCTATACGATTGGGCAAAGAACCTGAAAATAAATGGGTTTACTTCGACCAATTCTCATTTTTAAAGGAAAGCAAGGATCCATTGGATGATGAAGATAACTGGAATAACTGTGAGGACAGTAGATATTTTAAACTGGATAGAACCGTTGATAACATAGTTCACAATGATGGGGATGAAGCAGATTCAGTTGTGAAAGTTAGTTGTCATCTTCTGTTTTGAATATTACAATTATAAATAGCTTTATTTATCCATTAGTTTTCGCCTCCGGGAAGCAGTAAAAAATTCGCGTACGAGTCATCAGCTCCTAGTCCTAAAAGGGCTCGCCTTGAAATAGGGGAATTAACATATAGGGAGTTAAATCAATCGAATGATGAAGCCGATATTTTAGGGATAAGCTGGGCTTATCAGTATCGCAATTTAAGTGAAACACAAAAGCTTTTTGCTAAGAAAGCTATTGACGATATTCTATTCGAAGGGCGTTTAGAGACTTTACATCGCCATTCCGTAAAAATTAATCGGTCTTAAAAAGTCGTAAGTCAGAATAAAATGGCTCATATGGATGTGGAAGGTCAACTGTTCAATGCTATTTTTTTTATTTAAGTTATGTATGTTATTTACAATTTTTGCTAATGTGCAAATACAATTAATTTAAAATTTACCTTGATATACTTTTTTCATGTAATTCGAAGTCGTATGTATAAGGTGGCCAATTCTTCAGATGTATTGTAAATAACTAAAAAGCTGTCCGACTCACAAAAACAGCCCACAAGCCAATGACCATAGTTACTCAAAAATCAGAAGATCAAACTCCTTCAAACTATATGTTCCACGAAAAAAAATATTAAAGATTTTTTTCTAATATCTTTTATTATAAAGGAAGCTTTTTTAGTAAGTTAATTTTTTTTTATTAATATTTAATAACAAAAGTAGGACAGCCACAACATTTCATATACTTTCTTCTTTTTCATAATGTATGCAAGATTTAGAAAATTTGTAAGCTAGTATAAAAATGTCAATATTTCAACTTCTTCCTGGTAAAGGTTCGCGTTTTTCATTTGTTTTCTTGTTGCACTGGTAGATATGAATTAAGTGGAGAAACAAAATGGTATTTTTTTTAATTATCTTAAATAAAGTGGTTTCTTATTATGTATTTGTATATTAATATGTAAGGACTAAGCGATACAAAAAAATAATATCTAAAATAGAGGCACATTAACATAAAAAACTATATGGAAGTGAAAAGTATCAATATTTTGCAAGGCTGTATTCAATTATCTATGTACATATATATGTAGTTCAGTATGTATTAGAAAAATGTGCGCCATAACGTTTGCAACATACGTAATTAGGTATAATTAGCATTGATTCAAATACAATTTCCTATTTAAAGATAGCTTACTGTACATTCTATATACTTGTTGCAATGGTTGATAGTTAAATTGTTTTAAAGTTCTGTAGAAAGTGTGGTAGTAAAACCATATATTTTTTATAATAATCGCATTTGCAATATAATTAATTCAAATGATTCTCGCTGATGCGCGCCACAAGCTCATCTTCATCCTCGTCCCCCACATCTTCTGGTTCAATTTGTTCGTCTAAAGTTTCGAGTTTCTGACTTTTCATGCGCAACTCGAAAACTTCACTTATGGCTTTACGGAAGCACAGAAAATTATAGTCGATCACACCTTGTCGATTGAAATTCTCTTCCCGTAATATGCAAACCAAAGCAAGGAATTTATTTACTTCCCGCAAATACAAAATCGTGTTGTTATTAAGCTTGATGAGACTAGAGCTTTCGTTATCAAAGGCGGTTTCTTCGGAGCTGAGATATTAAATAATAATAACATTTCTAAATTGGAAATCTTTATTTTAAACTCACCTATAAATGCTCGAGAGATCGATAACTACGTCAATCATGTCACAACAGAGTTCATAGCTCTGCATATCTACTGGCGAGCAATCGGTGGCAATGTAGATCTTCGAAACTACATCAAAGAGGAACGCTTTCTCGATTCCCGAATGCTAAGTGGAATTTTTCAGCAATTAATAAATTCATCATATTTATAATTTAATTGATTTCAATTACCGATATAAAAATATTTAGCAGATTTTCCAGTGTCGGCAATTGTGGTATTAATTTTTGCACTACTTTAGAGAATGCTTCGAATATTGAATGGTCGTAAATGGATGTTAAATGAAAGCTCAAATGTATCTGATTTAGACCGGCGTCGCTTAGGTCGTCTGATGCTCGTTGATGTATGTCTCGTTGTGATTCCATTTTTGAGTCATCGCTTATACCATCAACCTTAATAGAAATAAAATAACGATACACATACTTAATGAAAATGTAAATTTGTAAAGTCGGTTATTCAGTGTTGTTCTAAATGCTCACTGAATAGATATTTTTATAAAATCATATCTTTACATTAATGTGTTGTTTTGAACAACTGCTGTTTTCACACAATTTTCTACTGATAACAGACTTAGTGTGCCGACAACGCACATATATACATATATGTAAATGCCACATATACATATATGTAATCTTAAATACCTTGTGAATGAAGACTTCAAATTTGATTCGCGGATTTACTTTATACGCTTTTATAACGGTGTTTTTAAATTTAGTCAGAGCTTCATTGTAGTCATCCTTGGCATCGATTACGAACACCAAAGCCCCGCAACCACCAAATATCATATCTGAGTCAAATGTGGGGTCTATGAAATCTATTTGTCCTGGAAAATCCCATATTTGAAATTGAACGAAGCTGGAATTGTTAATGTCATCCTTGACGATTTTACTCGTTGACTCTAGAAATAATGTTTCATTTGGTGACATTTTGTGGAAGACGACTTTTTGAATCGAGCTCTTGCCGGATCGACGCAAGCCCATAAGCAGAATGCGCGGTTTCGATTCACCACCGCCCATACCGGGGGCATCTAAACCATCCTGATCAAAAGAACCATAGCCAAAGTCCTTCGGGAACGTGTCCACGTGATAATCGTCATCCTCGTAGCTCTAAATTGTAATAAATAAGATAGTAAAGTTACTGCATTTATATGGTTTCTAGTTTTAGAGGTGCGTTAAACTTACCATTATTTTGTGCTGCTATTGGCGTTTTTCCTTAAAACGCTGCACCTCTCTATGCACATTAAGTGGCTTATGAATTTTGCTACTCTTGCTGCTGTCGCTGTAATATCGCACTTATCGCGTTTGTTTATTTTTATACGCACTTTGTATTTGAGTTCTTTTTGTCCAATTTGTTCGAAGCTGAAGCAAAAAACCACTTTCAATCAAATCACAAAACAGCTGACACAACGATGTGTCAAAAAATGACGTCTTTAACTTTTGGAAAGTGAGGGGAGCAACCAGCTCCATTTCTGATCAGAAATAATTGCATTGTTCAACTGACAGGTCTATGTCAGCTGTTCCTATTTTGACATTTCATATTACAGAAGAGTGTTTTAATGCACTTTACTTTTTTTCCAAAAATTTCTTAGTAATTTACACATAAATTGTTATTTTATAAGAATGGCCTCACGGGGTGCCATTCTTTTAGGACAATGCTTGCCCTGCATTAAGAAGAATGCTTCGAAAATACGCATACGACGCATGGATTTCGATAAGAACCTAAACATGGTGAGGTGTTGCAATTTGATCTAATTTCTTGTATTTAACAACCTGACAATTATTTCCTACAGTATTTCAAGAAGGACGAATTCTATTTTGCTCATGATCCTGAAAAGGTGTGTAAAACCGGCGATATAGTGCTGATAAGTGAGTTACCACACCGATTGACCCGCCTTATCTCACATAAAGTGGAGCAAGTTGTTTATCCATTGGGTGACATAACAGATCCACTTTCCGGCAAGAAAGTCGTCGTGGGCAAATATCGCGATGAAATTGAGGAAGCGAATCGTTTATATGGCAAATCGGAGAAAGCCTTTGATTATGAGAAAGCGCCGGCCCGTGGCCGACTTGAGGGCACTAGAGACTTTACGCATGGCGAAACGTACATAAAATACCACGAGGATGGCAAAGATCAGCCGTTTGCAGTTTAGTTTATAAGTGTGATTGTGTATAGAGAAACAAAATAATACACTTTAATTCATAAGGCAAAGTGATGGCTTTTGTATTGCAGTGTATTGCAAGAAAACTTAGTAGGACCTACGACGGCTTACACGACACAGCTTAGCTTAATGGGAATATCGCTTTGATTTTGATTGAGATAGTAAATGCGCTTAGCTTTAATAAAATTTGGGTTTTTACTCATATACACAATTTTTTGAACTATTATTATTATTAATTTGGTGCTCACACTATGTAGCTCAGTTTTTGGCCGAACTTCTACAATTTTTGTTGTGCGTCTTTATATTCTACCACACCTACCGGTTTTTGCCGACTCTGAACGGCAGATGTGTTTTATGAGAAGCTTTTTCATGGCAGGTGTATGCTATTAGAAAAAAACTTTCTATGATTAAGATTTACTTGCCCTATTTGAGAATCGAACTCAGCGACATATCGAGCAATAGCACGCACCGCTACCTACACAACCACAGTGAAGCTATTTGCTCGGTAATGTAGATACTTTTTTATACTAAAATTTAAATTTATTTGAGTATCGCAATGCGAATCCATATAAATAGAGCAAATTAACTTTTGAATATTAAATTAAAAAACCTCGGAAATAAATTTTTTTTTAAATTTAAGTCAATTAGGAACCAGTTCTTTCGTCTTAAATATGAAGCCTATCAGAAGCAATTTAATTGCTTAGACAAATTTCTTTACAGAAACTACATTCTTGATGTAGAGTCTAAATTAAAACCAAATCCAAAGACCTTTTGGCAGTTTATAAAGTCTAAGAATTCAAGTGCCAATATACATATGTATGTATGTACCTTCATCAGTTTTCTTTCAAGGTAAATTTGCACGTTGCCCATCTGACGTTTCCAATCTGTTTGCTACATTTTTCAGTTCGAACTTCACCAGTGATGTTGGCGCTTCGCCACTTGATTATGATCTCATGGTGAATTCCTCTTTTAGTTTTGGATCATTAAATTTGCCCCTCGAAGACGTTGCTAATGGTATCTCCAAATTGAAACCGTCTGTTGATGGTTTGTCAGGCATTTTGCTAAGAAATTGCCTAGCTTTAGTGCTCCCGTTACAACTCATTTTTAATAAGTCATTAGCTTCAGGGGTTTTTGTCGACGATTGGAAATTGACCTCTATTACTCCGATTTTCAAAAGCGGGAATAAAAGTGATGTGTGCAATTATAGGCCATTATCAAAGTTATTTTCAGAATCAAATGTTTTTGAGAGTATTATTGTAGAAAAAATGTATTTTGTATCTAAGAGCTTAATTTCGCCAAATCAACATGGCTTCGTCTCCAATCGGTCGACTGCTTCTAATCTAGCGGTCTTTAGTGAGTACTGTATTAATTCCTTCTTGGATGGTTTCTCCAAGGCTTTTGATAAAGTTTCTTATTGGATTTTAGTTAGCAAGTTATCTTTCATGGGCTTTAATTCTAAATTTTTGCAGTGGATTAAATCTTATTTGTTGAATAGATGATGTGTAGTCATGGTAGATGGTGCAACATCTAAGCCTTTTAAAGCGTCTTCTGGGGTTCCTCATGGGAGTATTTTAGGTCCTTTATTCTTTGTGCTATTTATAAATGACATTACCAATTGCTTCACATTTGCTAATTTTCTGCTGTACGCTGATGATTTAAAAGTATTTTCGGTTATAAAAAGTTCAGCTGATGTAATTAGGCTTCAGGCTGATTTAGACAAGCTGCAACTTAGAATATGCAACGATCATTTGGAGACCATACCATGCCAATTTAATAAACAGAATTGAACGTGTCGAAAAAGTATTCCTTAAGTTTGCTTTACGCTCTTTAAATTTTTCGGAACCAGTACCTTCGTATAGTTCACGCCTACTTTTAATAAATTTGAAATCGTTAGATTCTAGAAGATCCATACTCTCTTTGTCTTTTATTTTTAATTTGGTTAATGGCGCTATTGATTGCCCTATTCTATTAGTAAAACTTAATTTTAACATTCCTCAGCGAAGTTTACGACATTTTTTGCTGTTTTATGGTGTTAAATACAAAACTGAATATGCTCGTAATGACCCTATTGCCCGTGCCATTGGTGAATTTAATATGATATCGATCAAGGTATTATACGATTTTTCTTATTCAAAAAATGTTTTTAAAAATATTTTGGATTAAACTTTTTAGATTTTGAAATTTTCTTTTCTTAGTTATTAAGCATAATATTGTTAACAGTCTGTAAGGAAACTTGTATATGTTCAATAGCCCCTGCTAGGGTAGGCACCTTGTCGTTGGTGCAGGGGCTTAGTCGTTCCTCAGGGCGGACCCGGCTATCCGCGCGTCCCATTGCGTATTCCGCGGGGTATGTGGGGATGGTCGGGCCCGCTCTGGGGAGCGATGACCAAGAACTACCACCTCCTAATCCAGGGTGTCAGGCGACACCGTGCCCATTGGAAGGTTTGCAGCCAGGAGGTTAAACCGGCTGTATTATAACGGCGCCTTCCCGACACCGGGCCGCATCGGGAAGTAACAGTGGCCTTACCGCGGCATGGGGCGCTGACGTGGTGGACGACAGAGATCCCCTCTTTATTTTTTAGATCACTGAGCTTTGCTAACGCCGAGCTGGTGATCGTACGACCAAGATGAGCTACAACAACAACAAAAACAACAACAACAAACCAAACAACAACAACAAAAGCAACAATAACAGCAGCTACGTTAACAGAAGCAAAGCCGCAACGGCAATAACGGGCAGCAGCAGTGGCTGCGTATCTAAAGCGGCGACCAGAAGGGGCAGCTTCATGGAGCGTCTGTCAACCCAAGAGGCAGCACTCTTTATAGAGCACGCCAGGGAAGATGAAGAAGTTCCCAGCACGAGCAAGGGGGTCCGGCGAGAAGAGGCCCTTGCAGAAAAAGGTACAAAAGCTGACAACGGAGGTAGGTTGAACGCCACTAACGATACTGCCGGAGAAGATCGGTTGCAAGACCGGCCTGGCAATGTTCTTCCCTCTTCCAGGTCTGACAGAGCGAGTGAGGACAGCATTGGACGCCACTCCTTGAGCAGGCACCACCTGGACCGAAACCGATCTAAAAGTCGGCGTAGATCCAGAAGTGCGGCTCGCTCAGGAGGCAGCCAGCGTCGAGAGTCACCAGACAGACGGGGAAAGTCACGTAGCCGATCCGGTTCCGCGGCCTCGCACGAGTCTGGTTGGCAGCAGCAGCGGCGCAAGCACCGTAGGGCGAGACCTCCTCCACTTCCCCCCCGGGGCCAACCGGGTGCCCTCGACGACAAGAACCGAAAGGGTCTGAGCGGTTCTGGGGCAAAATGGTACATTCGCTACCTTGAGCAGGGGAAAACCCCAGAAGAGGCTCGAGCTATGGCGGGTGTGCGGATGGAGGTGGAGCGAGAGGAGCGTGAGCGCAGGGATCGAAAGCGCATCCGTGAGCCGACCGCACCCGCCACTGAGCGGAAGAGCGGGCACAGCCACAAACTTCAAGAACCCGCGCCTGCTGCAAAGCAGAGAAGCGGGGAACAAACAGCTACCACTCAACCCGCGCCCGCAGATTTGCGGAGAAGCGGGGAACCTGCGATGGCAAAGCAGCCATCAATAGCACCGGCCACCAAACGTGGCAACGAGCAAATCACTCCACCCGAGCAACCTCTGAGCAAGAGACAGAAAGAGCATCTGCCACCCCCAGCTTCTGCGTCAGGAGGTCAGGAGGGATCGGTGGAGGGTGGGCGGTCGCATGGCGCTCAGCAGTCCAGCTACTCGGCTGCCTTAAGAGGCATTCGGGTGGCTGTGCTGCCGAAAGACTATCCGGCGGCGGCCCTTAACTCCGATGACTTTACCAGGCTACAGGATGCTATAGTGCACGAAGTGTTCAAGGGGGCGTCCTTTCCGATTTCGTTCTACGGGGTGTATTTCCGTGCGGGAATGCTCCTTGTGGATTGTAAAGACGAGAGGACGGTAGAGTGGCTCTCCAAGACAGCGGACAAGCTTGAGCGATGGAAGGGACCCGTGATGTGTGTTAGGAGGGGAGACGAAATTCCTCCTCTTCACAACGTCACTGTCTTCCTACCCAGAAGCGCTGACGAACCAGCGGAGTACGCGCTGCAATTACTCAGAACACAGAACGAGGGCATCCATTCCTCGGTGTGGAGAGTGATATCTAGCAGCACAGAGGACGGCGGCCTAAGGTTAAACCTGGGCATTGACGAGAGATCGTACCTGGCAATCAAGAGGGCAGGCTTTTTACTGCACTTTAGGTTCGGCATGGTTGTGGTGAGGCCGTGGAGGCGCGAGCCTGCCGGCAACAAAGAGCCGGCGGTGCAGTGTCCCCCCGCTGGGGCCGCTGCCAAAGCCGATCCTCCTGTGACCGGACCTTCTGCGGAACTAAAGTCGCAGTCTGAGGCCTTGGCGCCTGCCCGATTGAGCGAGTCAGGTCCAGCAGCAGACAACAGCCTAGCGGACGAAGGTCCCAATACTGAGGAGCTCCTTGACGAGCTAGATCTGAGGCGGCTTGAGCTCGATAGAGGAAGTGAGGGCGACTTGCTGCTCTCCGACCTAGAAGAGCCCGAGCTATGAGCTCCCCACGGATGGCAGTAGCCCAGGTCAACCTTCATCATGCCGTGGCTGCTTCGGCGGCCATTGCTAGAAGGTTTACCACGGACGACCTGGGCGTAGTACTGATCCAAGAGCCGTGGGTGTACAGAGGTCAGGTAAGAGGCCTGAATCACAGCAATAATAAGGTAATTTGGGACCTCTCCTGTGAGAGGCCTAGAGCATGTGTAGTGCTTAAGAGTAACATTAAACACTTCTGCATTACAGAGTTTCTAACACAAGATCTGGTAGCTGTGCAGGCGACGGTGAAGGTAGACAACGTCAATGTAGAGGTCGTCTTCGCAGCGGCCTACTTCCCAGGGGACAACGCGAGTGTGCCACCCCTTGAAGCACAGCAGCTGGTGGGATTCTGCCGACAAAGACAGCTTCCCCTTGTCATAAGCTGCGATGCGAATGCCCACAATGAGGAGTGGGGCAGCACGGACACGAACCACAGAGGTGAGTGTCTCTTAGAGTATATCATAAGCGAAAACCTATGTATTCAGAACGTGGGGCATACTCCAACGTTCGTTACTAGGGCAAGACAGGAGGTACTGGACATCACCCTCAGCAATGAGTTGGCTAGTCCCTTGATCCTGGGATGGAGGGTCTCATCCGAACCTTCCCTCTCGGATCACAGGATTATCCGCTTTGAGCTGGGAGTGACGATCACAGCAGAGGAGAGCAGGAGAAACCCCAGGAAAACAAACTGGGATCTATACTCCGAGACCTTGAAAGCAAACTTAGAGGGCTTAGAGCAGAAACACAAAAGAGCAAACTGTATGGAATTAGAGGACAGAGTCTACAGGCTGAATGGCAGCATAATGGACGCTTTTAACTCCAGTTGTCCCGAGACAAAGCCAAAGGGTACAACCCAACCCAACTGGTGGTCTAGGGAGCTCTCATTGCTCCGTAAGGAAGTGCGCAAGCTCTTCAACAGATCAAAGCGTACGGGGCGCTGGGAGGAGTATTCAGCCTGCCTAACGAAGTACAGTAAGGAGATCAGGAAGGCAAAGCGTAGCAGCTTTAGGACCTTCTGCGATAGCAAAAGTAACACTCCTGCAGCTGCCAGGCTACACAAAGCCTTAGCAAGAGAGAACCCTGGGATCAAGATGGCATTAAAACTGCCCGACGGATCCTTTTCCAGCAACGAGAGGGAGAGGGCCCTTGCTCTGCTCTCGGCTCACTTTCCTGATGCCGTTGCGATATCACCGGAAGCCGTGTACTGCGAGACCAATCCGACTCCAGCCGACTGGAGGGTGGCCAGGGGCATTTTCACCCGCAGATCGGTTGGCTGGGCTCTGGACTCGTTTGACCAGTATAAGGCTCCGGGGGTGGATGGCGTTAGGCCAGTGCTGCTGAGACGGGGTAGGGATCTGCTACTCCCGCACCTCGTAAGCATTATGAGGGACAGTCTAGCGC
Source organism: Philophylla caesio (assembly GCA_963971545.1). Classification (NCBI taxonomy): domain Eukaryota; kingdom Metazoa; phylum Arthropoda; class Insecta; order Diptera; family Tephritidae; genus Philophylla; species Philophylla caesio. The sequence continues at coordinate 91,233,696 of OZ020606.1, read as the reverse complement.
TGGCCCACATACCAGCGGCATGGCAGAGAGCTCGGGTTATCTTTATCCCGAAGGTAGGCAGGAGAGATCCCTCCTTAGCTAAATCCTTTAGGCCGATAAGCCTCACCTCCTTCCTATTAAAGGCAATGGAGAAGGTTATAGACCAGGATATCAGATCAAACGTTCTCAGGGTATCTCCACTGCACCCAGATCAGCATGCATACAGGGTGGGTCGATCCACAGAGACTGCCCTTTATGCGCTGACCACAGTCATTGAAGATGCCCTTGAGACCGGAGAGACAGTGCTCTGTGCCTTCCTCGACATCGAGGGGGCGTTCGATAACACCTCTCATATAGGGGTGGACAGAGCGCTGGAGCTTAGAAATGTACAGCCAACTATCCGTAGGTGGATAAGGAGACTACTACAGAGCAGAATAGCGGAAGTAGACACTGGCGATGGCACGGTGCAACTTCGAACTACCAAAGGGTGCCCACAGGGGGGAGTACTATCCCCGCTCTTGTGGAGCTTAGTAGTGGACGAACTCCTCGAAGTACTCACGAGCAATGGAATCCGCTGTCAAGGTTATGCGGATGACATCGTGATATTCGCCAGGGGCAAGTTCGTGAGCACTCTCTTTGACATTGTGCAAAGAGGACTAAATCTTGCAAGGAAATGGTGCTTGGAGGTGGGCCTCAGTATCAATCCTTCCAAAACAGCTATCGTTCCCTTCACCAGGAAGAGGAAACTGCAGGGGGTGAGAGACCTAGTCCTCGGGGGGGCCGCGGTCGAGGTCGTCACAGAGGTGAAATATCTGGGTCTCATACTAGATTCTAAGCTTCTGTGGAGGACCCACGTCGGGGCGGCAACCTCTAGGGCTACAAGAGCATTAATGGTGTGCCGGCGTCTTGCAGGTAAGTCCTGGGGCTGCAGTCCCAGGATCCTGCGGTGGCTGTACACCATGATAGTAAGGCCTATGATTACATATGGGGCGGTCGCGTGGGGATCCAGAGTCGCCCTGGCTTCGGCAAGGAAATCCCTTGCCAAATTTCAACGGCTGGCGTGTGTGTGTATTACGGGGGCGATGCGCACATGCCCTACAGCCGCGCTAGAAGTGATTCTGGAGCTTGAACCGCTTCATTTAACCATTGATCAAGTGGCAAAGAGAACTCTGCTGAACTTCTCTAAAGAAGGATTTGGCAGAGACAAGTTGATGTCATTAAAGGCTGGGGAGACGCTAGCTTCTCAGCTCCCGCTGGCGTGCTTCCCCCGTGATGACTTATTCAAAGAAATAACCTTCAACAGGAAGTTTGAGGTAGAATTACACAGCAAGGCCACCTGGAAGACCTCAATCCTGGATCATCACATCCGGGAAAGTACTCTGAGGTGGTATACGGATGGCTCAAAGACTCCGGAGGGTATTGGGGCAGGCGTCCATGGTCCCAGAGCAAATGTCTCGGCTCCACTGGGGGCCTACCCAAGCATCTTCCAAGCGGAGGTATTTGCCATTAGCTTATGCGCAGAGATAAATCTGAGTAGAGCTTACAACAATGAGAAAATCTTAATTTCAAGCGATAGCCAGGCGGCGCTCAGGGCTCTCTCCTCTTATGAAGTAAAATCAGCACTAGTTCTTCCGTGCATAGAGAGACTGAACACCCTGGCTGAGAAAAACCGGATCCTACTCCTATGGGTACCGGGACACATGGGGGTGGATGGCAACGAAGCAGCCGACCTGCTTGCCAGGGAAGCGGCGGCCTCAACCCCCGTGGGACCTGAACCGTTTCTCGCGGTGGGACCTGGTGCCATAAGAGAGGAGCTTAGGAAAGAGACAAACCTTCTGAGGAACCAACACTGGCACAATATCGCCGGCCTCAGACAGTCAAAGAGCCTTCTTGGGGGGTATAGCCGGAAAAGATACAGGCTTCTGATAGACCTTCCCAGGAATAAACTGAGAATCATTACAGGCTTCCTGACGGGTCACTGCAGACTGAGGGGTCACCTGCACAAACTAGGGATCTCGTCGGGCGACCTTTGTCGCTTTTGTGACTCAGCAGAGGAGACTCCGCAGCACCTGCTCATGGAGTGTGTGGCTGTGGCGCGCAGACGGGGAACCACCCTGGGACAGCCATGGCCGGAAGAGCAATACATACACACCCTAACCCCGGCGACCATTCTGAGTTTTCTGGAGGTCTTGGGGCTAGCTGAGGTGTTGTAGTGAGCTTTGAGGGCACAATAGACCGATCGGTCGCAGTGCACACCTCTACTTATATCTATCTATCTATATGTTCAATAGACTCAATAAATAAATAAATACACAAATATTTTTGTTATTATATACACACATATGTACATACATACATACAAGTATTGAAGATTTGACTGAATATGTCGTTTCCTTACTGGATCTTTTCCGAACAGAAATGCAGTGTACAAAAATGTTTACCTTAATTTTTGAATGTTTTGTACTGCATTTACAAAAATGTATTTTACACTGTGCAACAATAAAAAACACCTCTGGGGGATGCTCACTAGTTTTTTCTTTGCAAGCCAATATCTCCAAATCTAAAGTATTTGGCGGAATTAAATAAAATGGCAAAGAACGACATAACTCTTATATTTTTCACTACATAAACTCTTGCTGCGACGCTTGCAAATCTACATTGCTGTTTTGATTAAATCGCGGGCGACAGTATTTTTTGCAATATTTACTTAATTTGACATTGTAAAATTGCCGTGTTTTTGTATTTATAAATGTGATTTCCACTATTGAAAACCCGAAAATGGAAAATAAGCAAAACTCTAAAGAATTGAAAGATCTCTTAGTGGAATACTTTAATGAGATCATGGCAATTCGCGAAATTGCAAATCTCGATCCACAGTGTTTAAGTGGGTATTCTGGTGTAGGGGTATGTATTTCAGGTAATTTTTGAAGTGTCGTAAAAAGGGCAATCACTATTTTTACTATACATTTTTTTATTAGTTATTTATTAATATTACAATAATACAGAAAAACAATCAAAAAATTAAAAAAAACTCTAATAAATTAGCAGTTGATGAAGTGGGTGTCTCAAAAAATTGTCATGTGACCATACCCACGATTTCAACCCTCCTAGCAATCTGAAAAAAGAACAAAAAATATTATAAATCTAGAATAATGTCGCAATGTATGGAACTAAGGAAAAGTTGGAAAAATATTTTTTCACGAAATGGCGATTGCCTGTTAAAAAAAAAACAAATTTTTGTACCACTTTTTTTTTGGCATTTTCTAATTTTTTAAAAATAGTAAAAATTGAAATTTGGGGATGGGGATAGTTGCAGACGTAGAAAATTCTATAAAGAAGACTCTCTAAAAATTTCAGGTAAATCAGTACAGTAGAACCTTAAAAAACGTGGGTATCGTTTTGAAAAAGACAATTTCGAGAAAAACGCGTTTAAAGTTTCGCAGTCTAAGGGCCAGTTTTTCAGTGCAAGTTGAACTCTGTTTGTCGTTTAAACTAAGTTTAAACTCAGAATGCAGTTTTTCAGTCAACTTTAAACGGAGTTTAAACTAAGTTTAAACGGCCGATTGTGCTCGGTTAAACTTAGTTTAACTTATCAGCTGTTTGCTAACTACTTCGTTTTGGTTGCAAAAAATTTATTTGGGCGCAAGGAAACTAAGTTTAAATTTAAACTGAGTTTAACTAAACTTAGTTTAAACTGAGTTTAAACCAGCACTGAAAAACTGGCCCTAAGTCATGAAATTTACACTTAGCAGATTACCTACCTATGTAAAATGTCTGGACTACGCCAAACGCTGCATAAATAGGCCACCAGAGTTTTGGAAAAGAGTTAGTTTTTCGGACGAGTCCAAGTTTAATATATTTGGTTCCTATTGACGTCGATTCGTAAGGAGAAGATAAGTTTACCACCACTGGGCCAGGCACTCTACATATGTATGTATGCATACATTTCACTTGAATATGTACAGTAAGTGTAATGAAAAAAGTCTTAAATCTTTACTTCAACCTTTCAGAAAAAGTTTGCATTGGTTTCATTTCAAAGAGTGTTACTACGTACGAAGTGTTAACGAACCTTATCAAAAATGTGATTGTAGTTTTGAATCACCTGAATACACATAGATATATACCTGAAGGTTATTAGTTATCGAGAACTTGTGCTACAGACAGACTACATCGACCGTATCGTAAGTATTATTTTCAATTCATCTCTGAACATAATGCAGTTAATTAACTCAGGAAGTTAGCCGTTTATTGTTTGGTTTATCCTGAATCCAGCGCCACCTAATTTGGTTAATACTAAAATCTGGACATTTTCATGAGTTTTTATATCGACAAAAATAAAGACATGTTAATAAATATTTCCATATGTATGTATATGGAAAGGTTTTTTTTGTTATGTTTTATTTAAATATTAAAATCATGATTTGCTTTTCATCTCAAGAAGTTGTGCCCTCTGTGTTTTCTGTACTTAATTTGTTACACAAGCTATTGGTTTATGTACTTATTATATATACACTACAATTCAATTTATTTCCGTTTTTCTAACAATTCTTTATTATGTATAATATATACGAGTATGTAAAGTAGTTCTTAACTAAGCACGTGTTTAATTTTTTAATTCTTAAACTTTACCCAAACACTTGTTCAATAATTTAATTAGTTAAATTTTTTCTTTGTTCTAGTTTAGTCCAGCTTTTTATAATACATACATATATGCACATACATACATACATACATAGGCACATATAGTACATTTGTACGTTTATATGTACGAATAGAATTATTTAGATTTACTGTTTGTTGGGTTTTGAAATTTTGATTTCCTTTTAGCTAATGGTTATTCATATTGGCGCACGGTAATACCTTTAATTAGTTAATCACTAATCACAATCTCTTACGATGCTAAAGTTGTACTGCAGCAAAGTGTTTGCCTCGTGTGCCGTCTCCTGGCAAATATTTTGCTAAATAAAGCCAAACAGAATTTAAAAACAAATTACAGATTTTCTAAAATATTTAATAGCAAAATGTTTGTTTACTTTTTTTGAATCGTTCGTTGAAGCGCGCAACGCCAAACTTCGCACAAAATAGCCCCGACTTGGTATATTGAAATAGATGACAGACTCATTCGGTTGACGCTGGACGATATTGGCGGTGAGTTGATGGGCAGATGATTGTAACAAATGTGCTCCCTGATGTTTGGTTAACTCTCGATTGCTGCAAATTTTCCATACCAGTGGCACAGAGGACCTATAAATCATAAGAAAGGTAAGTAAATTAGAAAAGTTGAAGCAGTTCCGTTTACTCCATTCATCCCTTCGAAACTTACGTCAATTGCAGTTGTATGCTTGATTCTTTGAAAAATCTCGATAGTGGTATTATATAGGTCATGTTTAGTGATTTGCCGCCATGTGGACAATGGTGTTCCATTCCGAACGTCTCATTTTGGATTTCAGCTATCAAACAGCTATTTATCTGCCAACAATCAGCTGGTGCTATTGCTCCAACTTTTATTTCAGCTGATCCAACGGCCGTGTCATCCGCTGCCTTAACATCAATATCGAGACGTTCATCGGAACTGGATATATCTTTAGAAGATTCTGAGAGGTCGGATCGCTTTTCACTGGACACTTCGACGACTTGTGCTTTTTTATCCGTCCCAATGAAGGTAGCATTTGTCGACAGTATCGGTGTGGCCAGAGAACGTGGTTGTGTATCGGGATGAGTGTCACTGCTGCTGTTGTCGGAGTTCGAGTCTGAAACTTGTTTCATATTTTCGTTGATATTCGGCTTGTTCGCGGAAAATGAGTCTTCTTTACTGCGTTCCATGCCTTCTAAGTTGGGCCGAAGTATAGGCAATTGATTCGATTCTTCAAAGCAAAATGACTGAAATTAAAAAAATTAAAATCGTACAGTCCCAAGACATAGTATAAGGTACACATTTCTGAAATGGATCGTAATTTCTGTATCTTTTGCTTAAACAAAACTCAGCTTAGTTGCTCTCTTATCGTGCTTATATTTGCCGAGCTGGAGCTTTAAGTTCTGAGAACTAGTGGTTTCTTATAGTAGTTAGACAGTTCGCACCTGTACTTCAAACCATAATCATTCTTACTTTAAACATATTTTTTTATTGAGATTAGTTAAAAACTACAGCTTTTCATTATTCTTCCTTAAGGACGATAAGTCGAATTATCTTAAAATATCTACAAATATATTGAACCAACTCACCTGACAGTTGGACACCTCATCGTTGTTGGGCTTTTGCGAGCATTGAGGCGGAACGCCAAACATCTCCACCTGCACAAGTTTACAATATATTCGACCGACGCTACGCTGCGAAGTTGATCTGCGTCCCAGCGTCGATTCACGCCCCAAACCGAAATCGAAACCAAACCATGCTGTTATGGGATTATCCACCGACTCATTGTTGTTGCTTAGGTTCTGTAAGTCAAATAGATCTGCGCTATCCACTTTGCTTTCCAGCACTATTTGACTCTTGTTCGAGATCACCGGCACTTCCTGCGAGTAATTACTTGGAATGCCGTCAATCGTCACCTTATTGGTGGTGAGTGGTAGGAGCGCTGATGGCGGAGAGACCGCTTTGTAGACATTGCGCGCACGGTGATTATAGGCAGGGGCAGTGGTATCTGGCACATTGTTGCTGCTGTTTATATTGTTGTTTCTAGCATTGTCATTATGATTAACATTGCTTTTGCCATTAACATCGCTACTCGATGTGCTTACAATGGTTGCAATTGAATCAGCAACGCTTTCATCATTTTCCGATAGGGTTTCCTCGTGTGAACTAGGTGGTCGCGCTGCGGAGTCCTTAACAGCTAGCGCCTTTTTCGTAACATGTTGCGCGTCGATATCGATGGAATTATTATCGAAGTCGTGAGCCAATGGTATTGTGTCGGCAACCTTCTCCGAAGAAGTTTCGTTAGCACCCAGTGGCTCTGTACGCTTTTGGTTCGGTCCCATATTAGCGTTATTCTCTGGTTGTGTGCTGCTGGTGCCCCGAGTGTTTTGGAAGGCCGCAATAATTTTGGGCACAACCTGTGCCTGTGGCCACTTGGATTTATTTTTACTGCTTATAGTCTTGTTAATACGCAGTTGCGGTCCTGTAGTTGTCACCTTATAAATATCCTTACGTACATGAAGTGGCTGTAAGTTAACAAGCGGCTTCTCCATTACCACGGCAAGTTCATCGTTGCGACCGTTCTGGACATATGTATCCCCGTTCTCTTCGTAACTTATTTCAGGACGAAGGCGTGTGAAATCTCGATAACTTGACGGGCGTAAAGTTGATGCATGCTGAAGACTTTTATTTCTGCTTAGGAGATTATGTACTTGAACGATATAGCCTTCTTGTTCATTTATAAGCACCGAGTCATGACCAAGCAGATGACCATTGCTGTGGAATTGGAGACGATCCAATTGCTTGTAGTTGTAACGTTGTTTGTTATGCTCCACAAAGTATAAAGTGGATACAGCAGCTAAGCTGTAGCAAACGAGAAACAATGGGAATAATAGCGAGTAGGTAAATAAGATTTCAATAAAGCTTAAATGGGCTCCTAAGTCCTGAAAAAAAAGGCAGATAAAAAAAAATTTTGCGTGTATAATTTATTGATTTTCAGTTCGAATAAGTCTCTTGAGTATCGTAATTTCGACCAGAACTTGAAATGGAATTAGGAAATAAAAAAAATATTCCATTACAGTGGGATTAAGACTACTTAAAATTACATTAAAAATAGCAAAAAATGTTGCTTTCGTAAGAAAAATATATGATAAAAGGGCACAAACAATAATTCTATTATACACGCACTACATATTTTTAAACAGATATATAAGTATTTTAATTCACTTACCATGCAGCCATAACGATGACTAATAAGAAGATAACAATCTGCAGAGACTTGTTCGAACAGATCTCATAGCCACCACGCGCTCCACAGGCCTTCCCAATCCGATAATTTTTGCTCTTCTTTTCAAACTCATATTGTTTTATAAGTCGACTGTGGCGCTCCAAGTCTTCGATACGCGTCTCAAGCGATCCGGTGACCTTGCAAAGCTCTTTTACAGCGCCTATATTTTCCATTAAAATTCGATCCTATTGTGAATACATAAGTTTTAGTTACGAACGAAAAAATACTACGTTATTTGAATATTAAATATAAAACTCACCTTATTGACCAGCAGAAAGTTTTCGATGACATTGCCGTTAGGTAGCACGATACTGCCAGCCTCTTTAACTGCATCTGGTATAACTTCGCGCACCTCTTGCGCAATCACGCCAGTATCGACAATCTCCTCGCTGTCGCTATCGCACGAACGCTTCAGGCCCGAGTGAACTGCGAATTCCGGGGCGTATCGATAGCGCACGATGCGTATTTTTTGCAAGTTTCGCAATTGCACAGAAGTGTCCAATTCTCCAATCTCGTGCTTAGCACGACTGTCACTGGGCTGCACTATGTGGCCGGACACTTTTAAATTCCCATGCACTACTAGACTTTCGTCAGGGCGATCGGTATTGATGCCGACGCGGCCGGCGTGGAAGATGGAGTCCTGCGTCAAACCACGTTGCCAGCTTAGATCGACATCGGACTCGAATTGACCCGGATTGGAAGCACGAACAATAATTCGTTCACTGCCTTGGCTGATAATTGGAAAATTTCCAGAAATTGTGTGTACATGAAGGCCCACAACCAGTTGGAAATAGCGCTGTTCGGGATTGGGACGACCTTTCTTTCGCATATTATTGTTGGTAGTTTCAGAGAAATGTAAACGACCCACTGTGACTTTACTGACAATGTGACTCTGGAGATCGATGCTGAAATAGAAGCGGAAATAGTTGCAAATAATTGTTGAAGTGATGAAAGATATTTGAAGTCGTTACTTACGGCACTGGGTAGAATGGCTTCTTTGAGCGGTCGGATTGGCTTTGTTCGACGCGTATTGTCTGATTTGGCGCCTCCAGTTTCACTCCATAGAAATGTAAATGAAAGGAATTGATTTTTTCTAGACCGGACGGTGTTTTCACGAATTTCGCATCCCCTTGCAGACGTGCGTGGCAAGTTATTTGAAAGTGATTTTTCTTCTGACAAACGAACGCATCATCGGAGACGGAGAAATTGAACCCTTTGTCTGCGTCTACACGATAATAAACGACGGCGATCTCCTGCAAGCTTTGATCGCAAAGTTTGTGCCAATTTTGCGGCTGGAATGGACTGAAACGTATGCAGGGTGTAAGACTATTACCGTCTCCACCCTCTCCACTGCCACTTTGCGCAGTATTATTTCCATCGAGACTATTGTCCGCATTTGAGTTGATAGTCGACAGCGCGGGAGATAGCGAGGCAACTGAGTGAGCGGGCGTGCTGGCTATGTCACCCGTGTGAGCGGGTAGTGCAATGCAAACCGGTGAAGAGAGACTGAGCTTCTCTTGTTCCGTACCAGACACAGCGCCGTTCGTTGGGCTCATCCTTAAGCCTGGATCCGGCTTAATGCTGGAAAACTCTGCGCAATCCAGCTGTGTGGAAAGTTTGCGTTTGCGAGACGAAGACAAATGCACTGGTGTAGTGGGCAAGGACGAGCGACTGTGTTGAGGGGTTGGAGCTTGACTCGTGCCGACCAACTGTACACGGGGCACTTCATTTAGTGCTGAGGTTAGTGCGCAGGATGTAGTATGCGGTGGCATTACATCCAAGCCACTCACAATAGTAACATTTGGATAATTTACCGAAGGAAAAGTGCCACTGTGCAAATTCTCATAGGATAGCTGATTGCTGGTGTTGGTGTTGTGTTGGTTATTGATGTTATTGTTGTGACTCGTGAACAACAACTGATGCGGTGGTGGCAGTTCTATGTGACCCTGACCGCCGCCGGGATCGCCATGCATATGCCCGTTACTTGAGTTCACGCGTGTTAGTTGTGGATGTGTGTGTGTTAGTGCTGCAGGATCTATAATGAGGCCCGTCTCGTGTTTCACACGAACTCCTCCCATTGTGTCGTTTAGTGGCGTAGTTGGAGAATGATTGTGATTGTAATGTATTTGCATTGAGTTACTGTTGTTGTTGTTGTTGTTGTTGTTGTTGTTGGTGTTATTACTATTATGCTGCGAATGTTGCTGCTGATGATGGTGATGTGGTGTTTGCGATTGGTGTGGCGGTGTAAATTGCGCCTGCAAATGCATGTCGGGCTGCAGCGCCGAAAGTCCATTATAGACGTCGCGCGAAGTCAGCGTTAGGCCATGAATGTCTTGCAGCGGGCTGTAGGGCGGCTCCGAGCCAGAATCGGGCGGACTGTCGGGCATGTGCGTTGTGCTCTGGCTAACTACGGTCGCAATGGGCGTAGCTATTGGCGTGGACGCCAAACTGACGCGCGCCGATACGCTAACTAATGAAATGTTTCCATCGACAGAATTGATTTGTTGATGATGTGGGTGATGTTGCTGTTGTTGATTTTGGTGTTGGTGCTGGTTTTGGTGTTGGTTGGTATCGGACTTGGAGTTACAGCCTAAAGGATTTTCACGTGCACTATTTGCATTTCCGTTAGCATTGCAACCATTTTGTGCGTCCAGTTGGCCAACGGCCGCTTCAACCTGCATGAACTGTTCCAAATTACCGAAATCGATTGCCTCATTGTCGATGCCTCCAATGAAATCGGACCGATCTGTGGACGATATAAAAAGAAAGATATGTACGAGCATGCGGATGATTTAATAAATTTTGAGAAAGGTAATAAATTTTAAAATGGTATATCTACTTACATACATATGTGGCAATTATAATAAATAAATACATTTGTATAGTACATACTAAAGCTCCAAGAAAAAAAAACGCTGAAATTCGGCGTTAGTTTTGTGATGATAGATAGACATATTCGATAAATGGGAGAGTGTGCCTCTCTACAATCGGCAAAGAAATTCTTCGACGAAGCGGTTAAACACTACTCCTGTGAGCGCTTGAAGCGGATTAACGAGTGAAAATTTATAAATTGGCAAATTTGTGCTCGATGACAGCAAACGGGAGCTAAAAAAATATTCGACGAAAATCAGACCGAGGTCAAAATAAGCGTGAAAAGTTAGATATTATGCTGGTCGGCAAGAAATTAAGTCAAACATTCTAGCAGAAGCGTCATCGAACTCATTACCGCCACATTTATTTTTATCTCACTCATAATGTTAGGACCAAATTTTATATTTTTCTTTTATTTTAAACAAAATAACAAAGTAATTTGCGATGCATTAACATTTAAAATGAGTTTGAGGTCAATAATGATTCCAAAACTTTGAAGCTTCAAACATAAAGAAACTACATATGTATGTACATACATATGTAAATGAGATATATGTCTACATACAAACATATGTACATCCACACCTTATTTATACAAACATAAGTACTTCCAGTTGCAAATTCCACATTAGCTGAAATGTGAAAATTGATTTGTGGAAATGATTCGCAAATAAAACCATTGTGTTTGATCAATAAATTTTATACCACAACATAATAAATAAACAAGTTTATTTGGCAGCATTATGAGTGGCTGAGTGTAAAGTTAAAGAGATTGCTGAGGTGAGCAATTAAAGGGGTGGAAAAGTTGTTTTAGAAACAGTTTAACGTCGTTAAACTGTGCGAACATAACCATTTTATTTATTTAAGATGCCAATGGAAGCTAGTAAATAGTCTTGTGCACTGACATATATACATACATACATACATACATACATATGGTTAAATATGGACACTTTTGTGTGAATCAGGAAAAACTATTAAATTAAAGATATATTAGATAGTTTTATAAACTTTGAAAAAGTTTTTTGAGTTCAATAAAATGTTTGTAACATTGCGAACATTTAAAAAAAATAAAGTGAATGAATTTTTTTTTTTTAATTGTTTATGAGCTTTAAGGCCAATTGGTTATTTCAGAAAAATTATAAGGAAAAACAACAAAACTCAAAGCGGCAGAAGTTATATTACTATTTTGGATATCACCTATTCAGATTTCTTTCTTCAAGACTTCCCCGTGGGAGTCGAACCCACGATACTACGCACGCTAACCCAACGCGTTATTTTTCCTTCACAACTTACTCCAATCAAATTTGACTTTATTTGCTCATCACAAGGGTACATACATACATTATGTTAACTGTCAGATGGAGACTGCAAATTTCACTGTTCAAAACATATCCAAATATCTGAAGAAAAATCTTAATAAATTTAATAATCGAATGAATAATTATGACTGCATCCATAATTCACCGATGTTCAGGCATACTATGGTGTATCGGCGATTAGCTACATTTAGCTTAATATTTAGCGTTAACCGTCTCTTATAGCCTGATTAGCATTTCATCGGTTTTTAAGAAGTGGCAGATGTCAAATTTCTGATGGCAAATTTTACTCCAAAACAACTGTAAATTTCAGAAGCTATAAAATTTGCTTCGAAACTATCCAAAAATTATATTTTTAAACTTTTCTTTTATAAATTGCTTTATTTTTATATTTTACAATTAAAACAAATTTTGTTTTTGTTATTTTATGCTTTTTTCGTAATACATTTCGTGCTTTTTTTAATTTAATTTTTTTAAATTAACGAAATTTGACAAGTGATGACGATAATTTGTTCAACAAACCCTTATTTTTCAGCGATAATAAATGTTTTTTAATTTACTTTAAAATGGAGAATTTCTCCACTTTCCTTTAAGGTTTAAAATAGGAAAAAAAAAATTCGTAAATAAAAAAAATGTTAACTCTCATCTGGTTCTCCAAAAAAAAATCGTATACTCAAAATGTTCTTTGGGGTTAAATTTTAGCTATTCAATACCCGGCCAGTAAGAAAGTATATTTGTAAAATAATGGGCTATATAGTTTATGTGTGAAATTCCAAAACCATCCTTAATTTTGAGCAGCGTCCTCCTTTCTTTTACATGGAATTTGCTAGTATGTTACTCTACATGTACATACTTGTCTCATTTCGATCTTGTTTTTCTCTTGTTATATAACGCAAATAATGATATATGAATATCGCTTAAATGCAAATGTGTTAGGATTTTAAAGGTGTATTGAATAATGAGTTAGGTCGGTCTTGCTGCGCACCGACAAAGTATTCGAATTTCATTGATATTTAGAAATTTTTCATCATTTTGCAATAATAAAAGGTGTTGTACGTTGTGACAGCGCCAGATTGAACGCCCTTAGCTCAATGTTGTATTTAGGAAGTATAAGAGAAACGGGAAGAAAAAAGGCCGTTTTGGCAAAAAAGTACTAATTTACGAAAATAAAATTTTTAAATTAAATTTTATGAATTTTATATGAAAACTGACAAAAAATTTAATATTTAAACTGAAACTAGCGCACAGTGCGACTTTATAGGATGCCAAAATTGAAATAATCTGATAATGCATCTTTTCGATAATGATTATTCTTTAGTAAGTAATGTACATAAAATGTCAAAATAAGCCGCAAATTGATTAAAAACGAATAAACAATGTTTTTTCAGCGATTTTATTTGTTTTAGTGCTTCTACCATTTTGAAAAATTTTTTTACTTAACTACTTTGAATTCTGTGCAGTACTCGTAATAATTCGGAAAAGGATTTGCAAAAAAAACATAATTTTTAACGAACTTCAAAAATTTATTTTTCTATTCCTTATTGTATGTTATGTTAACATACATACATACATATGTAAAATATCTATTGACAGCGTGATCGGATTTACCAATCCTTGCTTTATCGGAAAGGATTGTCCCACATTAATTTGATTTAGTACCAACCATTGGCAAATGAGTAAACTAACGGTAATCCTTAAAAAAATTGAAATTTTCAATTTAAATTAAGCCGCTGAACTGGATTAGTAAAACCTGGAAAGGCCGCAAACAAAGAGGCTCCACTTTCAGAGCAAATTACCACAAATCTACAGAAACTTGAAAATCAAAAGAATTGAGGGACAGCAAATGCTTTATTTTAACTTACTTGTACGTTTACGTAGTAAAGAGATACCAATGACATTGTTAATCCTGCATTCCATCTATCTATTTTACTTAATAAAATAAAGTATAATGTTTTATTTAACAAACAAATTTTTAAGTTTCTCAGAAACTTACAAAATTTTTTGAATTCTTTAGAACAATTGTCAACAAATAAAAACAAAGCAAAATGCCAAGACAATCAATAATGTCTACTCTATGTTTCACATGAAAAACTTAATTTTGATCTGCAATTTAAATTTAAATAAATGTCTAACGAATTCGTCAAAGGAACAACACAGTTTCTAAAGGCGCTCAAGATGGCCGATTTAGAGCGAGAAGTTGCCAACGTACAACAGCTTTAATTATTGCATCATGATTATTTTAGTTTTTCAAATCAGTTTTGCTTGTTATGGACATAAGTATATACTATAATATTTATATATTGGCAGTAACCCATCTGCGCAATGTGTAAAAATTAAGTAATCAGAAACAGATAGTTTCAGTACAAATGTACGTTGGGCTCATGCGTAGGTTTTACATGTATTAGTATCTGTGAATATTTGTGACAAACACATACAATCAAGTTTGACATACATATGTATATGCAGGAGCACCTAGAAGGTGCTGGGGGGCTTATACCCTTTTTGGCCACGTTTTATTATACAAACTAAAGTGTGCTGATGAAGAATTGGAAATCAAACAAAAACGATTTGATTTGTGTTGATAAGCAATTTTTTTTATGTGAATGTTTAATTCATATGCATATTCATTAATTTGCATTTTCAGTTAGTAAAAATTTATTCATTGACTATTCAGCTAAAGAGAAAAAACTTTATGATATTTTTACAATATTCGCAATGTCGTTCATTTAGAATTTGTTTGTTAATTTTTTTGATGAATATTCTAATTTTTGCACATATGTATGTAGTATATAATATAAAAGTATGTGGGTTTTGTCAAATGAACTTCAATTTTAAACGATAAAAAAATGTTTAGTTCGACAACTAATTTTTGGCTTCGCCACTGACTTTTTTTTTTTGTATTCAGGTGACATTTTTACATACGATTACTTGGTTTTTCTATTAATTTTTTATATGTATATCTGTCCTGTAATGTTTGTTGACTGCACTTATCAAGGCGAATTCATACAAGGTGAAGTTTATATGGCAGCTGATTTCTTCTTCTGGTTATTGCCCTGGTACGTGAAAATGTCAGTAAAAAGAAATTCGGAAATTGTATGTTTATTTTGTATTTGAAAATTTAAAATTTAAAACTGATTTTTTCAAATATTGCGTTGTGAAAAATTGTGATATTAAAATACGTGTATACAAGCGAAAATGTACAATTTGTTACAAGAAACCCGGATCCGGAAAAAGAACATTTTTCAAAGTTCCGGTTTCCGAATGCGAAAGAACAAGGGCAAATTTATTGACCAAACCAGCTTAAAAAACTTATTTTCAAGCAGCTCGGATGTGAGTATTTCAAATCCGCAAGCGAAGTCACGGTAATATCAAACAAATGGTTGTGGCAAATACAACCGCCACAGTTTCTGATTTTAAATTCTGTTATGTATGTACATATGTATACTGAAATAATAGCTTATTCATCAATATTAGCTGTTTTTTTCTCAATAGTTTGACCGCTTCTATGGCGGGCCCAACGGATGCGAAAGTGAATGACTTCCAAACGCAAACGGAATATGTATGTATAACACATGGTCGACTATTTAAGTAGTTTAATTTTTGAAAATATGTATGCATATTCAACTTTGCAGTTCTGGAGTTTATAAACGATAGGGAAATAATAGGGAGCTGAAAATGCAAATAAAATGCATGAAAACTAAGCGCAAAGCTAGAACAAGCGAATGCAGTGGTCAATATTTTAAAAAATATATTCACTGATGGGCAGATTCGGTAAAAAGATGAAATACGAATTATATTTAAAAATTGATTTTAACTTTAAATTTATTATTAAAGCCATTCAAATGAATTTCTGAAAAAATATAATAAATGTGTATAATTTAATCAAATTAATTCTAGGAGAAGTGCATTTGAAACATTAGTTTAATCCACTCGTAAGAAGAGTGAAAACTTTTTGCTGTAAAGATGTCATTCATTACATGCCTTGGTCACAATTTCTTGTAGGTACAAAAACAAATTGCTAGTTGTACCAAGAATCTACAAAAGTTTACTAAAACCATCTCAGCAACGACACACGCTCTTCTTCCAATCAGGTGGATAATGTACCATCTGAAGCAGAATGCAATCGAAACGCCATTCAAACAACCGATTCACAATTTCAACACTTTATTGCTCGGTATTGCATCTATTTTTACTTTTACACGATTTATACTTTTATTCGAAATTAACACCATTAAAATGCTTTTAAGCGTACAAATAAATTGATTTTTATTTTGTTCTATTTCTTACAATTTTTTTGATGACATTTACAAGATGACATTTATATATTCTCTTTTGCTATGGCATTTTCACGTACTTTAAATTCGCCTTTTCGCCATCGATACCACCTTTAATTAATTCGCCTTGGCACTTATCGATACTGCCAATATACATATACGCAAAATGGGACACCGCACTGTGCTACGAAAAGAGCCTCCAATTTGAGTGAAAACGATAATCTTTTGTAATAAAAAGTAAGCAACATATTTTAAACTTATTTTAACTACTCATTTCTCGTAAACTTGGTAACCCTCGCCCAACTTCATGGCAACTACTCCAAAAAAAAAAAACATGCACACATACGATTTGAATGTCAAGTGCAAAATGGGATACTTAATTTTGTTTGTATTTGGATTTATTTTCTTTTAATTAATATTTAGTAGCATAAACTTTTGCGGTTAAAACGGCTTGGAGACGTCGTGGCATAGATTCCATTAATTTTTTGCAAAAATCTGGCTGGATTTTTTGCCACTCTGCCATTATTGCTGTTTTCAGGTCATTGATTGAGCTAAATCGGTTTTTGTATACACGTCTAGCCAATTCTTCCCATACATGCTCAATGACATTTAAGTCTGGTGATTGTGAAGGTGGTTGCAATAATTTAGGACAGTTATGGATTAACCACCCTAGTGGCCGCTGTGGTCGAGTTGGTAGCGGTGCGTGCTATAACTCGATATGCCGGTGAGTACGAGGTTCGAATCTTAATCCGAGGGCATTTCTGCCATGAAAAAGCTTTTCATAAAATACATCTGCCGTTTGGAGTCGGCACAAAACTGTAGGTCCCTCCATTTTTGGTATAATATAGAGACGCACACCTGGTAAAAAGCAAAATTTCTTTCGATACCCAATTTAGTTGCACTTTGCTTAATATTTGCTTTTAATATATCAAGATACGATAATCTATTCATGTTTCCTTCGACAAATGTTAAGTTTCCCACTCCTGCACTGGACATACCGCCCCAAACCATCACACAACCACCTCCGTGCTTTACTGTGGCACGTGTATTTTTACGTTGAAATCCTGTGTTCGGTTTTCTCCACACGTAGCTCCTGCCATCAGAATCATGTAAGTTAAATTTACTTTCATCAGTAAATAAAACCTAGAACACCAAATATTTAGTCAAATATTTCACATTAATTTACTTTAAATTGTCCTACCGTATCTCAAAAACTCGCAGCTTTTGGTTAGTATTCTTTAGCAAATTTTAGCCGCTTTTCTTTGTTTCTAACGCTGATAAATGGTTTATTCCTCATAAATCGACCATGAAAAACATTGGAACGTAACAAATTACGGATTGTTTCGGCGCACACTGTTTTTCCAAGATGATTTTCGGCAAAAAATTTAATTTTGGAGCGCTAACAAAAGGATTCAATTTCACTTCTTTCAATATTCGGCGCTCATCATGGGAGTTAAGCTTCTTTCCTTGACCTTCCCTACTTTTGTTGGCCAAGCGAAACTCTTTGATATATCGCGTGACAGTTTTTTTTTTAATTTCGCGAATTGATAGCCCTTCTGAATGAAGTTTCATAATTTCTTGCCGCTCTTCGAAATTTGTTTGCTTTCCTCGCGAAGCCATTTCACAACACGAATATACAATGAGTATTTATTGAAATAAAAACACAGAGCATACTTCAGTTCCAAAAAATAACGGTGTCCCATTTTGCATTTGACATTCAAATCGTATGTGCGTATGTTTGTTTTTGGCTTAGTTGCCATGAAGTTGGGCGACGGTTACCAAGTTTACGAGAAATTAGTAGTTAATATAACGAGCCCTAACCGCGAAAATAACGTAAGCGACATTTTTTCCAAAATTAACTTTTTGATGCAGAACTGTTCTAAAACTGATAATACGTCATCTGGCTAAATATTGTTTCGCTAATCGTTATAGTTATGGAGATGTACGACTTTACATTTTATCGTAAGCGACATTCACTCTTAAAAAAAAAAAATATATTTAAAAAAAACCTTCTCCTGTAAAATTTGGTTTTTGTCGCTTACGCTAAAATGGCGGTAAAGGCTCGATAAGTTTAAAGTATGTTGCTTATTTTTTATTACAAAAATTTATCGTTTTCACTCAAATTGGAGGCCCTTTTTGTAGCACAGTGCGGTGTCCCATTTTACGTTTGAGCCACTGTAAGTATTACATACATATATGGTTAATTACAAGGTCTTCGGTACGTACGAAAGAACCAAATGATTAGAAAACGTTATTTACATACATACATACATACATATATGCATAGTAATATTCAGGTACACACATTTTGTTTTATTTGTTTTATTTGCTTTCGGCGGGAAAATAAAGACACAATCCTTTTTCTTGGCAAAAGATCGGCGCAGTGCTTGTGATATCTCTTGATATTCATACACTAATGTATCAATAACTTACCACTTAGTACGTTTTTGCACTTAACTTGAACGAATGTAATTAAACATAACTTATTTTTTTACAATTCTTATTTTCGTTAAAGTTGATTTATAAAAATTTCTCAATTAAAATTTACCATTTATATTCTTGGGATATTCCATGTTTTTCCGTAGCTTGCTTCTGCTTCGATAAAATTGTGATTGTTTTCTTTTGTTTTAATTAATTTGTTTAACACAAAACATTTGCAACAATAGTTTCCAACATTGAACACTTGTTAAAATACTGTCGTCATGCTTATTATTGACTATTGCGAATATCAGTTACAACAATAAGTAGCTATGTTATTGCATTGCATAGTACGAGTATCTCACGGTTCACAATTCGACACAAACTATATACTAAGTACATTAGATGTTTGCATTCGGAATGCAACTGCCACTTGAGATTTGTTGTTTAACAAAATTTTCGTGACTTGTGCATTGTAGCTGCAGCAGAGCCACCGATGACTTCAAAACTAAGATACATAATGAAAAAAAAAAGAAATGAAAAAAAAAATAAAAATAAAATAAAAAATAAAAATAAAAAATACAAAAAGCAATAGAAATAATTTATTGTAACCATCCATGTTCGAGTGTGAAACTTTACAAAATAAATTGCAGTCGTGTTGTAAGAAAACGTAAGAGAATGCATTCAACAGTGGCAGCATCTTGATTGCATCTATTAGATACAATAATTATCTAATGTGTTGTAAGCGCATAAAAACGTTCGCTTATAAGCCGAGCTTTAGTTGAGATTAAGTGCGCAAGCGCTTGTTTGCGCTTCTGAGTTTGTACGTGTGCGTGTGCAGTGGGGAGGGATCGGGTGGCGATGCGCTGTGCTCAGCTAAACTGAACTGAACTGAGCCGCGGTTGATGCACTTCACAATCGGTTGAACATCAGTGAAAATGATAAACAAACTAACATTTCAAGAAAAATACATACATACATATGTACATACGTACTTATGTATATACATATGTATGAACCTATAAATCTACCTATGTTTGTATATGTATGTACACTTAAGCAGCTGCATTTGCCACTATCGTGCCGGCATGTAATTACTGTGGTTGCAAAAAAATAGTTAACTTGGACAAATTGTAATTCTTTTTTATTTTCATTTTCTTGCTATCCGTCGTCTTTTGTGGTGTTTTTGCCTGCAGTTTAGAAGTTGAACGATTTAACGCATTGCAAATCAGCAACCGCCGATGAAAAGCTTATGCGAAAGTGATCGGTAAAACTGACATGCCAGTAATACATACTCGTATGTATGTATGGATGTATGTATAAGTGCTGCACAACATTACAACATTTTTAATTGCATATGTATGCACATACATACTTACGTATGCATGTATGTATGTATGTATTAGCGTTGATGCACTTCAGCTGTCAATGAAATGGGTTGAATAGAAAAGAAAATAAAAAAAAATTGAAGAAATGTTGAATTTTTTTCGGTTAACGCGCTCACCCCATTCGTCACACGTCACTCCTAGGTGCTTGCCACATGCCACACACGGCCATGGTCACTGCCAACGTAAATATGAAGCAAGTGTTGTGTATTTTATAAAGCGAAATACAAATGAACATATGCAGAACAAAGTTATTGCAAAAGTTAATAAATAAAAGCTAAACATGTTTTTGTGTTTGCCAGCATGTAGACTTTTAGATATAATTATAAAAATATTATGCCCATGAGCAGTTTAAATAAAAATTTAGACTTGAGCATTAACATACATACATATATTCGAGTATGATTCACAATTAAATTTTTTCGCTAGAAAATTGTTTCTTAACCCAGAAGAGAGTAAAAAGAAATACGAGGTTGCTGCCTGCCTTCTGTTAGGTAACAGTGATACCAAGCTACAAAACTGTCTTTAGATGGTGAAACTAGTAAGCAACTCGACCATTTGGTGATAGACGAGATGGTATGCTTTCAGAATCAGGGGTGTGCGCACGGTCCGAAAACCTAACACCGAGTCGCATCATCAGCCAAGATCCGCACACACACAAGGAAAGTTCGACGTCGAATAGCTGTAATCACAATATGCCGCTCGAATATCTCTGAGCAATGAGAACACATTTTTCGATATCGGAACGTAAATCTGTCTACAGAGCATCGCAACGAATTGAGGAATGAAGCGAGACGCATTTATCATGAGAAGAAAAAAGAAACCGAAAAGCTCGAGTATAACGCTAGCCGATAGGAAAAGCGCCCAAAAATTCGATTCAGACTGACGTTCAGAGCATAGTTATATAAATAAAGGAGAAAGAAAAGCCGCTTTTGGCAGCACAAAAAGAAGCTACCTTTAAGCCGCAATTACGTAATAACGATCGATATCAATTCTGATTTCTTAGCGATGAGATTTCACAACGCGGATAATAATCTCATTCTTGAAATATTAGCACTAAAGTTCTCTCGGCGAACAAAAATCGTTATGCCAGTCCAATTTTATGGCGCAGAAGCATAGACGTTGTTGTCCAACGGATGCGATGACCCCACCGGAAGATTGATGCAGCGCTCCAGCCCTGAAGATATTCGACACGAAATTGGCTGATGATGGTAAATATCAAGAAAGGTCTCCTTGCTTACCACATGCCGTAGATATACATATATGTATGTAATTAAATAAATTTTTTTCACGTACATATGTATGTATGTACCTAATAGTTTTTGATAGTAATGGACATTTTTCGTGTAGACTAAAAATTAACAGAATTATGATATACAATCTAGACAAATAAGAATTTTGTTTTTGATAATTTTAAAGACGAAAGTTGTGAAATAAGCCCATTTACACTACATGCAGGTAAATGGGCCAGGTTTCTTAGGGCCAGTTTTTCTCAGTTTTAAGTTAAACTTCGTTCGCAATGGCTTACGTCGAGACAACTTACATTTTAAAAGTTGCATAACATTTTAGGACCTCCTCTGGAACATATCCAAAATTCGAGCAAAAGTAGTTTTTGACCAATTGAAATAGATTTAGCAGTTGATATTTACTTTTGGAAAAATACTATTTAAAGCAAAGTATCTCCTTTCTGTAAGAAACCTTATTTATTTTTAAGCTTTATCAGTAAGTCTAATTTGATAATGTTATGCAATGAAAATGGTCAAATGCAGAAAAACCTGATTATTGGAATGTTCTTTATAGAAAAACTATTCATTATTTAACTGCTTTAATACTCGCATTTGGAGAAAAATGTCATACAATGCTTTGGCTCTAGTTTAGTTAAGTAATAATTCGGCGAACACATTGAATACAAATTATTTAACGTAAGGAAATATTTCAACTGAGAAAAGTGCACGTGCATTATGTTCTGAGTAAAATTCTTTTAAAACCGACGAACTATTCTTTCTCTAGAATCTTAAATTAGTGGGTGGATAAGAATAGTGACACTAAGTAAATTATGCTTAAAAACTAAAACTTTTATTTTTTCATATTTGTACACATGCACAAGTTTCTGCATAACGAGTAGATAGGTGAAACTGAAAAAAAAATCCAAAATACGCGCACACCCTGTATATCTATAAAATCAATCGGCAATCTAAAGCGTGGATTGAATGAAAAAATGGAAATGAAATATGAATTCTATACAATTTGACACATTGCAATGTGATTCGATACAATTCGCTGCTATTCGATGCAATTCGATTCGCGAAGCAGCCCGTGTTCACGTTCACTGGTCGCACCAGGCGAATAGTTAAAAAAGCGGAATACCGGTAAATGGGAATTCTATCGAAAGTTGCGACTTGCAACAACAAGCTCCGATTACAAGCCAATTTAGCTTAGGATCGCGCGTTTGTACAGTGGCGAGCCGGGTAGTAGGCAAAATACATATGTAGCGATTAGAATATGTACGAACGAGTGGTTTTGCTAGTTATTGGTTTTTTTTCAGCTGGTCGATCACTAAGCTGTAATTCGATTGCACTGGCTTTTATGGTATTTATTGTTAAGCACAGTTTTTTTTTGTGTTTTTAATACTTTCGAAATGCATACATATGCATTCCAAGAGACCTTTTTATTGGCATTTATTACAAGCATTTAAAATTTACATTATTTGAATTCACTATTATTTTTCCAATTGTGCTTTTCAGCGCGAAAAAACAGTTTTTCATACTCTTTTTTCTTATTTTCAGTTGATTTGTGGTTACTCTAGGTATTTGTTTAGTATTAAATTTAATTATTTTTATTATTTTAATATCGTTGATCGATATTATTGGCGCAGGTATTGTTCACAAATGTCTGGCTGGCTTGCTGGCCATTTCAGCGATTGTTTAGCCGACATATTCGCTATCGTATGACCAATGGTACTACCGTTAACACGTCATGTCAACTACTGAATTTGCATGGGGAAAAGAAAAATCAGCAAACCGAGTTAATAAACGCTCGCTCGCTGGGAGGTATTGATCAAACAACTTTTCGGTTAACTTACAGACAATAAAATAAAGGATTTTTTATAGTAAGCTATAGATGCGGATGGATAGATATAACGAGATGCACTATGTTTGTACAACTGTACATGGCTTTTTAAATATATTTTGCACATTCATTAACACATGCACATGATTTGCAATATTAATAATCTGAGGTGAAATTTTACACTAGTCGACCAAGAAGCAAGAAACACAATTTGAAAGTATTTTATGAATAGCTGTCTGTTCTTTGTTTAGCGTGTGTATGTTCTATAAACATTTAGGTAGTAAATTCTTAAGTGATTACACTGTGCAGCTGTTGAAAAGTGTTTAGTTAAAGTAAACTCTTAGGCAGTTCTGTGCAAGAAATGGTAACCGAACACACCTTTCCTTTTCTGCAATGAATTGAAAATA
Organism: Philophylla caesio; assembly: GCA_963971545.1. NCBI lineage: Eukaryota > Metazoa > Arthropoda > Insecta > Diptera > Tephritidae > Philophylla > Philophylla caesio. The sequence continues at coordinate 91,210,055 of OZ020606.1, read as the reverse complement.
CCATACTTGGCTCTTTTATAATTTACACATACACCCAAATGTTAAATTATTGAAACTCTAAAAGGTTAAATTGATTTGTATTTAAAACACTTACGATGTAGTACAATGTTATTACCAAATAAATTCAGTAAACACCGTCTCTAAATTGGATTTAGTGTCAGCAATGAAGCTTTTACTTGTGTGCGTGGCTAAATATGTAATTCGGAATGCATATCCCTACATCGTCTAGTCACAATTTGTAATTTAGAAATTGGCTCCTTAAAATTTCAATTAAAATAGTTAAACAATTCCTTAAAAGTTCCAACAAATGTATATAAACAAGTAAGAAAAGCTAAATTCGGGCGAAACCGATTTTTATATACCCTCGCGATATATTTTTGTATGGTCGGTGCCCATAATTTCATAAAAACCCCGTTTCTTTGTTTTAAATCGCAGCTAGTATTAAACTTTACAAAATTTCTTCCAATAAATACTGAAAAACGAAGTTTTTTGCATTTTAGCAATTTCCGGTATATGGAAGTTGGGCGTGGTTATGGTCCGATTTCAAAAATTATTGACGGTAATGCTAATGGTATCAAGGACAATATGTTCACCAAATTTTGTGACGATACCTTACATCGGTATTGAGATACCTACAGACGTTTCTTTATAAGTGGGCGTGGTAACGCCCATTTTTTAAAATTTTCTTAAAAATCAATTTTCTTATTTAAATATCTCTCTAAATATCAAATTTTAATTAATATGCTTTAATAGATAAAGAAAAAACGAAATCTTTTGCATTTTTCAAAATTTCCGTTATATGGGAGGTGGGCGAGGTTATGGTTCGATTTCAACAATTTTTAACGCTGATAACAGCGATATTGGGCAAAATTTCTTCACCAAACGCTCATTTTTCAAAATTCATAAACACCTAATTTTTTAGTTCAAAATCGATCCAAATACCAAATTTCACTCAATTTGTTTAATGGATACCGAAAAACGGAGTTTTTGCATTTTTCAAAACTTCCGTTATATGGGAGGTGGGCGTGGTTATTGACCGATCTGGACCATTTTCAACACCAACCTACCCTGTCCAAAGCGCAATCTATGTACCAAATTTCATTGAGATATCTGAATTTTTACTCAAGTTATTGTAACCACGGACAGACGGACGGACGGACAGACAGTCAGGGCTAAATCGATTTCTCTTTTCATTCTGATCATTTTAGTATATATATGTCTATATATATCACGATTATTTTATGCTGTTACAAACAACCGTTATGCGAACAAAGTCATAATACCCTTGTGTACAAGTACGCTCGGCTATAAAAATTGCTTTACACTCTATAACTGTGTTCAATCCGGCGCTGAGCCAAACTCTATCCAGAGCCAAGTTAGAGCGAGTAACAGAAGGCAGCTCCAATGCTTATCACGGGAGCACTAGAGGAAATGTTTTATATATTTTCCACCGGTGGATCTCTATGGAAAATTTCTGGAGATCATAGAACCGGACACGAAAAGGTCCTGGAAACTCTGTCGGATAACCTAAGGATACCAGATCATACCAATCTTCTTATATGTTTTGACGTTAAGATGAGTAAGTATCCCATAGAGGAACGAATGAGTAGGTACCGTGGACCTAGACGCAGGATCGATGGCTATATATACAGATAGCTCCAAGCGTAACGATAGAGTAGGCAGTGGGATTCACTCAAGTTACCGCACCACTGTAGTGTTTTTCAAGCAAAACTAAATGTAATTATGGAGGCAGCTCGTGGTCTCATAACTTGCGCCTCTCTAGAACCATTTACTCTGACAGCCAGACTGCTATTAAATCTCTAAATTCTTACGGTGCAACTTTTAAGGTAGCCATTAAGAGTAGAACGATTCTAAACCGCCTGGCAGAAATGTGTTACGTGTGTTTTGTATGGGTCTCTTGTCATAAAAACATTCCTGGCAATTGCCTGGCTGACGAGCTGGCAAGGAATGTGAAGTAAATAATCATAGTTAATTATGTTAAGATGCGGGTCTACCTCTAACATTCTCTAAACACAAATTAAGATCTGAACGTATGGTGAATGTTAATTCCGGGTGGCCTGCGGACCCTACCTATCATACCACCAGACAAATCTGACCAGAAGTTGATGTGAAGCGCTCCAAAGCTCTCACTATGCTTGACCGCTCCCCTATTAGTGGTTGATTATTTCCTCAGCTGCCGGAACGAGAACAACTCGAACTCGGCAAGCATTTGTAAGAGATAGGAAGGAATGCTTGACTTACGCCAGTGGTTTCACAACGGGCTTTTCTACCTGCAGCCTAAGAGGCAGCCACTCTAATCTAACCTAACTGTCTTCAGTACAACTTCGACTTCCAGTAAGGCTTTATTTTCATAAAACTCAGAAATTTTGTTTGATTTTCTTAGTATTTTGTAAATGTAATTCCTTTGAAGAAATAACATTGTCAAGTTAGAAAAACAATCTTACAAATTACTTTCATAGTGGTATGAAATTACTCTGGCAAATTTTAAAGCAAATATTCAAACCGAATGTTATGAGTGATTAAGCTGTTTTATCTGTGTAAAAATTTATACAAATTATTTAACATTGTAGTTTTTCTAAAACTAGCGTCAATTATGAACCGTTCAAAATTAAAATTGAAACCAATTGTTGACTAATCGCTTAAGCGAATTTCACAAGGCATTAACATCGCCAGGCAATCAAAACGAAGCCATTTGACAATAGTCCAGTGAAGCGAAAAATCAAAAAACCCAGCTGGCGCTTAACGTCACCTTATTGAATTCGTCTTGCGAATCGCTATTAGAAAAATCTTTTTCTCTGATTTAAGATATTACATCTGAGTTTCGAACCTGGGATATCAACAGTATACCGCCTTATAGCAGCACCGTTATACGACAGGCCACAGCGGAAATCGAATATTAATTTATTGAATGCAAAACAATAACTGGTTTTAGGGACAGCGACAGATTACATACTTAGATGCAAAAAAAGAGTATATACATATATATGTTATTTTTTCTTTTATTTTTAACTTTCATCGTCTGAACTGCATGTAATAAAATCGTTAAACTTAAAAGCTCGTTCAACCGTTTTCATTAATTTTTTCATGCTGGGTAGTTTTGGAAAATACTTTGTGCCTGTGTATGTATGAACATTTACATATGTATGTACATATCTACATATATAGGCAAGTGCTGTGGTACATCCATTTTTTAATATGAAAATGATTTGAAGAAAAAAAAACACTTATGGAAAATATATAATCTTCTTATAATTCGGGTCTATGATATTTATATTTATTTTTACATATGTATGTACATATGTATGTATGTATATACACCACCACAATCATGGCTCAACCACCGAATTTATGTTGCTGTCTTCGACTATTTTCTTTTCCTAAAACTGAAGGGAGCCACAAAAGGACAGAAATTACGACGATTGAGTAGCTAAAATTTGCATAGCTGGAAGAACTCAAGGCTTTACCAAAAGTGTTTTGCTTCGAGGATTGGAAGAAGCGTTGGCAAATGTGTATTATTTATATCTGAGTGGGGACAGCATTAATCTAGATGGGAAAATGCAATTTGTTTTAAAATATATTTTGTACAAATGTACGCATTTATTTTGATTATATTTATATTATTATAATTATTATTTATATTGATGTGTAAGCTTACCTAAATCCGAAAAGATTGGATCAGAAAGAAAGTCCATGTCCATAGAATCGTCGTAGAAATATTTTGTATTGCCTTTGCAGCATCCTTATTTGTTTTGCGTTGTGCACAAAATTCTGAAAATTTAAAATTAAAAAAGTTTAAATTAATGGAAAATGTAAGTACATTTAAATGGTAACAATCAATGGGAAGACATTATTTTAATTTTATGCCATTCCTCGTTAAACAAAGATCATTTTATTTAAAACATATAAAACACAGCTTATTTTTGTGTAAATACCATGTAAGTAGATATTTTAAAAAGTTAAATAAGTTTGCATGCAAATTTCAATTTTTTTCTCATAAGCGATTGAGTTTATGCAAGCACGTAGTTTTGTTCTATCTGTTTAATTAAAATCGAGCGCAAGTTTCTAGCAGATAAAAACTATTTTTGATTTATTTGAAGATTAGCCCGTTCGGAGAACTTTAAAACGATCCATCTTCGAATGCGTAAAGAAAATTTATGATATTTTTTTGTTGAAATTAAAGTAAGTTGACACTAATTATGAAACTTAAAGGGAAATTATTACGCTTTCGAAAAAAGTTAAGTCGAAGTACAGAGTAATATGAGAAAGATCTCAAAAGTCTACATATTTATAACTGGCTCGAGATATAAACAGATACATATGTATGTATGTATGTATATATGTCCTTAGATATGAATGAAATGTGAGACCTTGAAACAATAAAACTAGGACATACAACTAGGTATAAAACAAATCGCATTCAGTTTCTGTATGAGCATATTCATTCATGTAAATGTCAGACATTTCTGTTTACAAGTAAAAACCCGAGTATTCCCAGTTGGAAAATAATACGAAAAGAAAAGTGAAAAAGGTTGAATGCAATGATGAATCCCAAAGTAAGCGAATGGATAATGTGTTTCTTTAATGTGCTTCTTAAAAATAAAATATGATTCCGAACTGCTTTTCATATGATTCTTCGTGCGATTCTCGGGTGAACGGAGTTTTTTGCATTTAATTTTTGTGTGAACACGTTTTTTTTTTTTTTTTTTTTTTTTGTAATTCATATCTTTTATTGCGATCTGTATTTACATTAAACAATATTTAAAACTTATTACTAAATAAAAATAATCATGAATGGAATACACCCAGTGGTGTAACCATATATTTTTCGCAGGTGTGCAATAGGTCTGATATTGATTTCCTTTTTAGTCGGCGGAAAGATACTGTATGAGAAGCGAACTGCTTTTCATATGATTCTTCGTTCGATTCTCGGGTGAACGGAGTTTTTTGCTTTTAATTTTTGTGTGAACACGTGCCACATGACTTTCCTAGACCATCGCCGAAAGATCAGTTATCGAATGCGTAGTGTTTAAGGGCGATATATTTCTGGGTACATGACTATGCATGGTATACATATGTATGTACATTCAAATTAAAAAATGTTTTGCCTAATATTTTTCTTTTTTGGATTGGGAACTCCGGTATTTGATTCTCACAATTCAGACAATCACGATGCATAAAAACACATGTAGCGCGTTCTCGCGCTTATCGCAAACAATGTAGTTTTCGCTAGGAAAGCGCAAAAAAAATCTATGAAAAAAAAACAAAACAATTAATGATGGCTTATCAGGAAATTATGTGAAAATAACGAATTAAATAAACAAACTCATTTCAGTACTGTTGTTGCATTTGAGTTTACGAGTAGTTATTATTTCGCAATAAATCGCCAGCAAATAGGAGAGCTACGAGTATTACAAAAGTAATGCGAATAATGCCTAATGATGCCAATATCAATTAAAACTTCATTTTATATTTTAATTTGCTAATGTTTTCATTACTTTACTTAGTTCGAAACCGCCTCATTACGAAGTTATTGATATCACAGAATTGATACGAATTCTTGAATTCTCTTTTCTACAATTTGTTGCGATTATCTAACGAATTCCTGGCGATACTTTGATAGACTATTGATATCATTAATACAAGTTTAATGCACGAAAATTTTAAATACGAATAGTTAAAAATTCCATAATTCTATTATTATTAATAATAATAATAATTTGGCGCTTAAACTATATAGCTTAGTGTTTGGCCGAGCTTCTGCTACCATTGGAAGTGTGCGTCTTTATATTATACCGCAAATGGAGGGACCTACAGTTTTATGCCGACTCCGGCAGATGTATTTTATGAGAAGCTTTTTCATGGCAGAAATACCCTCGGAGGTTTGCCATTACCTGCCGAGGGGTGACCGCTAATAGAAAAAAACTTTTTCTATGATTAAGATTTTACTTGTCCTGGCTGAGATTCGAATCTCGAAACCAGCGGCAAATTGAGTAATAGAACGCACCGCAACCCATTCGACCAAAGCGGCCACAATAATTAAAGGTTCTTTAATAAAGCAATTGCCTCCCTCCCTCATTACAAATCAGTCTGTCCCTTTAAGCGCTAATCGAAAATGAAAGCACCGGTTAAGGATATCCGTAAAATACTGGGTAACTGCCACAAATTTTAATCAGACATTAAGCAAGACGGCCCTTAAGCTCCAGCATTTCTTAAAGACCAGCGTTGGAAAGATCCGAAAGTAAGAGATCAGGGTAAAATTGATGTTTCTGATGGGTACCAATTAGCGAAGGAAACGAGTAGGTGACGCCATTTGGTTTCGCACAGTTTTAGGCGCAATACTAACAATCGTTTGGTAATGAGTTTTCAAGTCAAAAAATACTTTATCGACTTTGTGCAGAAAGATTTAATAAGAAAGGGAATTCTGGTGAGAGTGTAATCCAACTCACTGAACCCCGGTTGTGTGTACATAATATTTACCTACCATCACTTGAAAGTGATTGGACAATCAATCACCCCCATAATTGGTGAGAACAAAAGAAGTTGTTGCACGACTTGGACATGGAAGATTCATGTAAATACATATGTAAAAACTCTTTATGTAAATATATAAAGCTAATAGACCAATTCAAGTAAATTTATCTACATAAACCGCTTACAAGTAAATCTGCAAAAGAATAGTAACTAAACAAGAAGAAAAAGAAGATGTTTTGATTGATGGCAAGTGACTGCGCGCAATGAGCGATGATTATGCGGCGAGTCCACGAATGCAAAACGAGAGACAGATTTGAAAGTGAATGCGATCGCGAAAACATGTATGTATGTATGTATGTACCTACATATGTATGCACTTACTTACATATGTACATATGTATGTATTTACATGTGTGAGCAAAGTGATATCGACTGTATAATAGAAGTTAAAAAATTGCAAGCAAATATTTGAATGTAAAAGTTTACACTTCACCTGACAAGACAGATGCAATGTTGTTGCAACAAAATTATAACTTAAATTTTACTTCAGATAAACTCTATAGCGTTCCCTATTGACTGTAACACTAAGGCCGGCTTCATTTTTGAAGAAATATGGACCAATGATTCCTTCTGCTCATAGATCATATCACACAGTGACTTTTTGAGGATGTTACGGCGTCTCAACAATAGCTTGTAGATTATCATCACTCCAAATGCGAAAGTTTTGTTTATTAACGTCCCATTCAACTAAAAGTGAGCTTCGCCGCTGAATAATATTTTCTTGAGAAAATCGGGATCGGTGACCATCTTGTTTTGGGCCCATTTGCAAACGTTGTTCCGGAGTAAGTCTGTTCATTATGAAATGGTAAACCAAACTGAGTATAAATCAAGTAACAGCTGTCAAAAAGACCAACTCCGAAAAAAGTATTGCCTCATTGAAAACCACACGTCTAAAAAAAATCCATTTACTAATCCTCTCTTACCTTCCAATAGTATTGTTGTTATTATTATTATTAGAGCATAGTAGCGCTGCGACCTAAGGATATCTATTGTGCTAGTCCTTTAAGTTGTTACTTCATCCGTATGCTATTTATGAAATAAAGCGGGCGTGGTTGTCCATATTCTGGATGGAGATAATATAATGGACTGAGTAAAAAATTTTTCATTGCGATGGACAGATGACGCGGCGCATATCAGGCTGAGGCGTTAGCAATCATTGACCTGTGGCGGCTAAATCTAAATAACGTACATTTACAGATATCTGCTTAAACAGCTAAACCTCTGTCGGAGCAAGTCTACGGCTGCTTGCCTGGTTACGAAGTAATCGAAATCGCCAAAGAAATGGCTAAGGAAAGATTGGAAACCGAATGAAACATTTAAGCTGGTCATCTTTAAAATGAAATTCTTAAAAGTAACCTTAATTATTCCGGACAATCGTTTTCGCTGAGCCTGTCTACTGAGACAATATACTATGGCTTTGTTTTGATGATTAAAACTCGTATATAAACAAGTTCCTGAGAGTTAGCAACTTGTTTTAAAGGAACCATTGAACATCTAATGGGGAGGCTAAATGCACTTTGGGAATTATCTTCGTTTACGCTTTGCTCCATATTTTATTTATTTACATATTTGCAAAACTTAACCACCAAGCACTTATCAAGGCGAATTCATAGAAGGTGGTACATTCCCATCAGCTGGTTGCTTGTTCTACCTTAGCTTTGCGCGGTGAAAGTGCCAAAATTACTATTTTGTTTACATTTTTCATTTCTATTTACATTCGTGATAGGAAATTCTATGCGTTTGCATAATATTACAAAGACATTCAATTGAAAATTTTTACTATAAATCCTTAGTACGTTTGCTTTTTGTGCCAAACTTGGAATTCCGACAATTGTTTATTTTTGTTTTCCTAAGTTTCTCTGACATTTTCACCGCAAAATAAACAAAATTTTTACTTATATGTGGAATATACCACCTTGAATGAATTCGCCTTGGCGCTTATTAGAAAAGCGGTATGTCGTTTTGAGTTTTTCGATCTGCCAAAAAATATAAACCTGAACAATTAAGTTTTATTTCTGAGCTATAAAATAACGCTCAATGATTATTTCTGATGAAAAAATAATAATAAAAAAATAAAGGTTATTTTCGATCAAAAATTATAACTCATTAAATAATGATTATTTCTGATCAATAATAAACAGCAACGCACAAAACAAGCATTATTTCAGAGCGAAAAATTAACACACGGAAAATGAATTTTATACATGATCAAAAAAATATAACTAGATATTTGATTATTTATCCTGAGCGATTAATAAAAATGGAAATATAATTATTAATAATGATTTATAATGTACACATGTACATATATGTATATTTAAAAATGTTCTCCGACATTTGGAACCTTTTGTTTTTTTTTTCATTAAAAATTAGAAATTAATCATTATTTTCGGTCCCAGGTCATATTATTGCGTTTTGACGAAGTTTTATGCGATATACTCCACTGTATGTTCGTTTGCTGTTGAGACGCGTTGTGATTTAGTCATTGATGCATACATACATATTTACATCGCCATGGGCAAACTCTGCGACAATCTTCGACGACTTTCTGAGCTCTGGCATCAGCCAACTGTCGTTACCGTTGTCGTTCGTCGTCTTCTCCAAGCCGAGACAAATTTTAAGCAGCTTCCTCGTCTTCTACTGCGTCTGCGTTGTGGTGTTGAACAGCCTTTATAAATGTATGATTCGGCCTATAATTGAATTAGCGCTTAGATAATGTAGCGCGTACTACTACTTCAATATGAAAATGCGGCGCATATGGCGACTGACATTATGAGTGTGTGGATAAATATTATTGCTTGTTTGTATGTATGTATGCGTGTGAGCGGTCGCGCGAGTATTTGTTTTGTAATTTAAATTAATTCGTGCAACTAAGTTAATAATCCACGATTACAATACAACTTAATTCAATCAGGTTTTTACATATGTATGTACACACACATATACATATGTACATTTATTTGAAGTAGTAAAAATACTAAAAATTTGTTGTGCTCAAAACGCAATGAACACAATTAAATCCTGACTAGAACCAGTATTTGTTCCGCCGGAGCAGCCAAGTGACTTTTAGATCTATTGTAAGTCAATAGGCGTAAGTCGAAATTTCAAATCTCATTATACCAGTTTCAATTCGGTTGGAGCGTGTTTAATATTTATTAGTTTTTTCTAATAAAACCTGCCGCATAGTTGCTGGTTTTTGTGCTCTTTTTTTAAATACATTCATATACATATAAACATATACATTCATTTATATATTTACGTACGCTTGTATGTATAGACCAATATAGTAGAACATACACAGATGAGCAGAGTTAATTTGCATTAAAAAGCACAAATGCAAATTAAAAGTGCACTCTGAGAGACGGCAATAATTTGGATTTAAAAAAGTTGCATTCTGTGAAGAGACATAAACAAATTTTTTGTTTACTTTTCTATAAGAAATTGGCTGGTGAATAAAACAACATAAGCTTTAAGCTAAAAAAACTACACAATTGTGAATGAAAAAAAAATATATGTATAAAGAAATAAGAAGAGTGCGTCTGGAATGATAAACAATATGTATAAAAACGAAGCAATTATTTATTATCTCTTTCTTTGATAAGTCCGGTTATTGGCAGCTATTCACATGCCACAGCTATCAACATACCAAATGTGAATATTGCGCACATCGCCGCATTGAAACTGATAAAAACCTAAATTTCGTGCATTGCAGATAAACGCCGCCATCTGTCTGCCATATTTACACTTGACAAAGATTTTGCTATAAACTTTTTAGATTTTTAGTTCCAAATAATTTTTATTGTTTCTGTAGTTTTTTATTAATAAATTCAAATTAACATTTATTAATTAAGCTAACTTGTTTTATTCGTATCACATTTGATTCAACGACTATCAAATACTTATTTTTATCACTTTTTATATGTTTACTTGGATTCAAATACACAAAACACAAACTTGAATTAACATTATCCACATTTTCGTTTAGCGTTCGCAAACTCCCCAAATACATACATATTTATGTATTGTATGTACATATATATATTTTCATATACATATGTATGTTCACCTAGGTGTGATTATTATTATTATAATTTTTTTATTCTTTTATCATATTTATTTTGCATTTTTCTGTCAGTAATTATATCCACAGTATGTACTTATAACTCTTGTCAAAAATATGAAATAACAAGCAATCAATCCATGTACATACATACATACATAAATACAAATATCAAACAAATCCTAACAGAAACGCCATAGCAAAGCAACTTGATCACATAGCCGACTCGCGATCTCTAGCTTGTAAGCGTAGCACTAGACTAAATTACAGAAGCAAGCTATTTGTCTTCGAGCCGCATGTTGTGAGCTACGATCAGTGATCTGACGCTCTAACGCAACGAACGATCGTCGCCGCTAACATTGGCGTTGAAATCAAGATGCAGCAAGTTACTTGTTATTTATTGATTTGCCTACTGTCGTTTCTAAAGTTTTATTCTCTAGTTGCAGGTTTCAAAAATGCATTTATTCAATGTAGTATGTCAAAGGGGGTGTCGATACACGACTTTCTGCAGTACTTGCTCACTAGAATATCCTGCAGTCACATAGCAAATAGCCCTTGGCGCCACCTTACGAAAAGCTTTATGTTTATTTTTTTTTAATAACTACATACTTAGATCGCAGACCACGGCTTTAAAGTAAATATACTGAAACATTTACGATTCTCATCAGTAAGAGTATAATATTAATTTGCAGGAAATGGCGATAGTAAAACTGCACTGATTGCCCATTGTCTTTGTCACCAGTACATCTGCCCAGGCAATGCTCCTATTTGTCATTGAGTATCCACTAATGCCCTTAGAACTATTTTTATATATATTTTTTTTTTTACTTTAAAACTAAAAAGTTACCAAAAACAGGCGTCAAATTGTTGACTTGTAGACAGTCTATCTCGGTTAACAATTAAGTAAATACATCCGTACCTATAAATTAATTTATATAACAATAATGCGTTTCTTCATAAACTTTAATGCATCGGATGATTTTTATTAATTTGTTGTTAATTTGTTGGCAAATAATTTTATTTTTTTCCAATGCCTAAGCTTTACGTAGGCTATGCATAATATATTATGCTATGCCAAATACCAAAAAAATATTTCATTACAATAAAGGCAAGGCGAATTCATAGAAGGTGGTATATTCCCATCAGCTGATTGCTTGTTCTATCTACGCCTTATGCGGTGAAAGTGTCAAAATGGTTATTTTGTTTACATTTTAAATTACTATTTACGTTCGTGATGGAAAATTCCATTTGTAAAACAAGCAGCCCAAAATATTATAAAGAAATTAATTTGAATATTTTTACTATAAAGCCTCAGTACGTTTGCCATTTGTGTCATATTTGGAATTCCACTCATTCGTTTATTTTTGTTTTTCTAAGTTTCTCTGACACTTTCACCGCAAACTACACATAATTTTTTACTTATGTGAATAAACGGGTCTAAAATATGAGGACACAAGGACTTTTCTAATTGACTTATAAATTAACATTTGTGAATTATGACTAGTTGGAGAGGAATCGTGTGACGAAGTCACAATTTAGAAAATACAGAGGTTGCGCCTTCCGCAAACCACTATTCGCTCTCAGCAAATTTGATAGAATCAGCTGTTTATGCTACGTCACAGAACGCGGTTAGTTTTGTTTGTATGTTTGTAAGCATACAGTTGTTTGTACTTAAATTCAATGCTTAAAAGCAATTTTATTTAAAATAAAGTTATTAAACATGAAGTGCGCAGTGTTAAGTGTTAAATCACAGAGTCTATTAATGATACGGGGCTATAAAACACGCTAAAAGTGATGTGAAAGTGTAGCTGAGCGCACTTCGTAGCAATTTAAGCTTCTTGTGTCTCCTAATGCTGCAATGCAGTTTTTTTCAAAGCATCCAATCAAACACAGTGCATAAATGAAGTTATTTGAATATAAATATGTTGCATCAAGTGCCGAAATTGGTAAAAACTTTAAAATTTACAAATCATAGGAGAACCTAACCTCACATTTTTGTTTACAATTTCTTTCTATTCTCAGAAAAACCATGTTCGTGACGTCGGGAAGGCTCACATTTTTCGTCGGGAAGGCTCAATCTTGTATTCTATCGTTCTTGTGACGAAGTGGACAAAATCGACATTTTTAATAAATCTGAGCATATTAGTTTTTAGTTTTCATTGTTTTATTCGTTTAGAAATTACCTTATTTACAATTTTTTGGGTACGTTATTAAAAAGAACTTTTTCAAGAAAAGGTGCAAAATATTTAAGAAAATAATTATTTTCAAGATTTAGTTTAAAACAGACTTTTGGTCCAAAATACTACATACTTACATACTTTTCTGGCATTTTTTGATACAATAACTTGGGAACTTAATTTTTTATTTACTATTTTGGCTTAACATATTCCTTAAAAAATGAGAAATTATTCAAAAGCAAGTAACTAACGCCATCAACAAGTCATCAGATAGCAAATCAGCCGAAAGAAAGAATTTGTGTGACCAGTAGAAGAATGGGCAAAAGATACGTGTTGCAGTTGAATTCGTGAAAACACATACATTCATACATATGTATGTATATACCCTGCAGCAAAATAAAATGGCTTGGAACTCGCGCAGAACTAGCAAAAAATGGGACGGTATTGGTTCTCGTTCTATCTCAAATCAATGAATTCAATTGTTATTTTTAACACGGCGATGTCCTACGAAGTGGAAATTGTCGCTCTATGCAGAACTTTTGAATCAGTTACAAACTGGTAAAGTATAGCCTTATTGCAATCGGCAAGCACCTCGGGAAGGTTTGACGACAGCGTAACAAGCGAAACACGAGTTTCAAAAGTCTCGCTCTACGTCCATTTGGGCTAGTTCGGAGACAATCACAAAACTGATAGTGAAGAAATATCGGCAGTTCAGACTGTCTCTAAATTTTGCTGCAGGGTACATATTTACCAGAATGTATTGTTTCCAATCCCAGCAGCAAAAGAATTCATAACTGAAAAAAGGAAGCGAGTTGGTAATAGGTTGCGAGGCACGAAACGAACGAAATTTCGTTTTAAAATCGTCGATTCATATATCAAGTTATGTGTGTCAGGCGACCAACTGATCGATACATAACCCTAGGTATGCGGGTTTTCTGGTCTGAGATTCCTAGGACATCGCTGTGTTAAAATTCAGCAATGAATTCAGCTCACTTTGGCTCTTACCAACGCATTTATTAGCTCTCGTTATTGGGCTGCTCATGCGAACACATACATAACTACATACATGTGTACATACATATGTATAAAATAAGCAACAGTATGCATAAATTGAACGTGTCTATTCCAATCTATACACTATACAAATCAAGTCACAAAAATCACAGCCTATCTATATCCGCCTCAATTCGTTCATAGCAATTAAATGAAAGAGAAGCTTAGTACGTGATCATGTTTTTGCCGGCGGAATTTGATGACCATTTTGGCACTTTTTGTATAGATTTTTAACTTTTTATTTCATATGCATTTGAGTTACTATTTTCATAGATGAAAAATTTGATTTTGTTTACCGCTCAACAAACAACCAAACCCGTTCACCCAGTAAAAGCTCATGCGGCTACCACAGGCTGTTTGTTGCTTTCCCACTCTGAGCTCCTCCATTGAACGATCTAACAAATTTTAGCACAACGCCATTGATACCATGTTGGCTATTTTGGTGTTAGTTGTTTGTGTGACAACCAACTTGTTTTAGTTATTTCGTGCGACGAGAAGTGGGTTTTGAATGTTTCGCTAGCGCAGGGGGATTTTCGCGTTGCCTGAATGCTGAGTGAGCATTGTTTGTTGCGAGAAGTTGTTTCTGCGAACCTATCCAACCGGTTAACTTTGAATACTTTTTTAGTAATTTTTTTTTTACTTTTCTTATGTGCGAGGGCGACTCGTATATGTACCGCGATTTTTATTTTTAAAGCTATTAGTAAGTGTTACTAAAAGAACGACACCAACAATTATTTTCGTATACTCTTAAAAATGCGAGAGTTTGGAATTTGGGTTTAGTTTTGACACCATTTGCTATGTACAGCAGTCCCTCAATGGCATTACAGAAATTTTTGGAACATTATTGATTCGCCCTTGTATTGTGACATGTGGCTGCTTTGGCTATTGTTATTGTTGTTCGATTTGGTGCGTCTGAGTTGACAACACGTTTGGAACTCAAGCAAATAAGAAAAACTAACCAACCAGTCAGCCAGCCAACCACCCATCGTAGGCCGTCAACGAGTCAGTTAACCGATGAGCACGTCTGCCGCCTCTTTCAGCTTACCTGTAGGTATGAACACACATTTGTACGCTTGTAAGCGACTCCGAATGTCTGCTTGTTTGTTTGTCAATTTGCTTTGCAAAAATATGTTCATATGTATGTACGTATTAGTGTGTGGTAGAAGACGGGGCCATCGAATCTTTCTTTGTATGCCAAGTGGCCACCTACAGACCAAAGCTGTTCATAATATTGGAGGCAACGTATGTATGTATGTATGTATATATGAATGTATGTAAATAATCTACGTTTAAGTAGTTTTGGAGCATCACTTTGCGTCACACAGTGGCGCTGGTGTTCCGGGTCTGTGGGTTGAAGAGGCGCTGCTCGTAGGTCGGGAATGTTGTCGAGTGATTGCTCACTTGGAGTTCTTTTTCGTTTGTTTTGCCTTAACATTTTGTAATGCTTTAAAACAAGAATAACAATCAAAAAGAGGAAATATAAAAAAAATCAACAACAATTTACAGTAGCCACCACTTGTCTATTTAATTTAAATTTTGGTTACATTTTGCGGTGAACCAATTTGCACAAACTCAGAAATTATAGAAATACCTGTTATTGAGGCAGCCTATACAAATATAGTTTTTGGTGGATTTTTTGTTTGATTTTCCCATTAATTTGATTAAAAACAAAATGGTTTTTAATTTTCCAAAAGTTTGGTATAATATTTTTAACAAAAAAAGAGCAAAATAGGGTTTATTTTATAGTTTTTAGTGAAATGGAGGAGTTTGTGTATTCCTTGCCAATGTTAGTTGAAGTTAGCAGGGAAACCATTTTATAAAGTAGGAAACATGTAGGTTAACCTATCATGCTAATTTGATAGGATTGCTAGCAAGCGTGCGACAACAGCACAAAAAGTTTAAAAAAAAAAACAAGAATAACGATAGTCACGAGAAATGCAAATTTGTACTACAATAATAACGTCATGGAACATAGTTTATTTACAAAGAACAATACAAACATTCGAACGGAAATCAGCAACAAAAACCATTTGCCCGTATAATGCAAGAGTATGTGTGTATGTGCATACCCTGCAAAAATGCGATTAGTCTTGGATGAGTCCGGGAATATTCGCAAGGGAACATGCGACTAATACAACTTCTGATCTACAGCAACTTCTACAGATCTACAGATGGACAAAATAATAGATGTAAGTTTAACCGCTGCTGTTTTTTGGTCAGAGAGTATACTCGTAGTAACTGTTATTTGTTTATAACTCCGCTATGTTTTTATGATGGATTCTGTACAGTAGAACGAAGCCATGAACAGTTTGCATTAATCATTCCGTGATTTTGCGTTTTAGTGACTAGTCCTCATTCCACCATTAAAATTGGCTTGACCATTAAAATAGGTGTTACTTATATACTAAACATATGGAATTTTGTAAATTCCGTCTTTTTGTCAAATTAGTTTTAGTTAGTATTTGATTGTTCGTTAATATATACTATTTTAAACAATACTATTAATTGCCAAAAAATTGTTCAGAATGGGAAGCAAGAGCCACTGCACCGAAATTGATCATCAATTGGTTAAAAAACTGCGCGTTG
This sequence comes from Philophylla caesio, assembly GCA_963971545.1. Classification (NCBI taxonomy): domain Eukaryota; kingdom Metazoa; phylum Arthropoda; class Insecta; order Diptera; family Tephritidae; genus Philophylla; species Philophylla caesio. Next base: position 91,193,627 of record OZ020606.1, on the reverse strand, counting down.
AAGGCAAAACGAACAGATTTATTGTCAATGTCTTAGGGAGGTCGGAAAATTTTGTGAGCAATGTTCTAAAGCGAAAAAACGAGAAGGAAACCCGTGGTCGTCCAAAATTAACGTGCCCAATTGATGACCGTCGTACCATTATTATGGCAAAAAAAAAAGACCCCTTTATTTCCTCACGACAAATTGTATCGGAGTTGGGGCTTAATATTAGTTGAAACGTCGTTTGGTAAAAGCTGAACTGCCTGGGAGAATAGCCAGAAAAATTGCCTTACTGAAAAAGAATCACATTGTGAGGAGGAAAGCTTTCGCAGCAGAGCATAAGGATTGGTGCGGTCCAACAGGAGAAAAAAAGTGGCGAAATATTTTATTTAGCGATGAAGTGAAAATAAATCTATTCGGAAATGAGCCGAAAATAAATTGATCGGAGATACACTCTAAAGACAGTTAAGCATGGAGGTGGTAATATAATGGTGTGGAGATGTTTCTCCTGCAAAGTGTTGGTCCTTTATTTTGGATAAAGGACACAATGACCGCGATTGAGTACAGTGAAATATTGCAAAACGTTATGCTGCCATATGCGGAGGAGAATATGCCTTTACGTTGGTGTTATCCACAAGATAACGATCCGAAGCATACCTCGAAGTTGGTATCTGAATGGTTCGTAAATTGCAATGTGACTTGTATGCGGTGGCCAAGTCAATCTTCTGACCTCAACCCAATTGAGAACCTGTAGAGTGACCTCAGGAATAAGGAAAAATTGTGGCAAAAAACTCAGGAATTGTGGTATGCCACCCCTTTGGAGACTTGCCAAAAATTAATTCGGTTCATGCCCAGAATAATGGCCAAACTTCAGCAAAACAATAGTGGGTGTACTGGCTATTAAAAACTTAAACGATAGTTAAGAATATATGTATGCAGTACTTGGTTTTTATTTTGAAATAACTTTTCTACACCTATTATTTAGTCCAATGAAATATTTCTTTAAGTTTTTATCTTTTGTTTTAAAGCTTAGAAAAAAGTGTTTGCAAATATTTATTACTAAAAACGAATTTGTTAAAATTGAAAACTATTTCAAGATATTGGACTGAAACTTAATACACCTATTATTTTGTCCATTAGGTAGTTCTATGTTATTTTCAATAAATTAACTCTTTATATAAAACTCACATGTTTTGTGTATTGGCTTTATGCGATTTCACAATACATGTGCGAAATTTACAATGTTTTTAGCCATAGCATTGCCTTTTAAAATTATTTTAAAATTATGGGTTGTATTGATAATTTAAAGAAAGGTACTTTAATTACTTTTCTTTTTGTTAAAAATTGTTTTCAATAAATAAACTTTTTTATATAAAACTCCATGTTTTGCGGATTGCTTCATGGCTCTCGCATATAATTTAAGAAATTTACAAAGTTGTTAGCCAAGGCTTTGTTTTTTAAAAATGCTTAAGAAATAGTATGTATAATATATATTAAACGAAAAATAGTTCAAATATCTTTTGTTCGATAGTAAATTCTTAAAAAAAAAAAAAAATATCTAGTTTGCAAAAAATTCTATTTCGAATACCGCTTTATGCGAGTACAAAGTACGTGTAGGAATATTTTGAGTCAAGGCTTTGTTCTTTAAGCGTTATTAATATTATTATTGCTAACGCTATCTGAGAGAAAGGTTTTGCTTTTAACTGAATACATTTTTTTAAATAAAATTTCCACTTTGTATCCAATCGTATCCGTTGGGGATGGGTGGAGACTAATTGATCGCCAACTATGCCTGTTGCTCTCACACTAAAGAAGAATATCGGAATTTACGAGTTTTTTTTAAGGCCGGTGAAGATTTAGTGTGATGGTTTTGGATAGTAGGGATTTATGTACATTCGCGTGGTGTCACAACGGAATTTGAGTTAGGTCTATGATCTATATTTTAAGGCAACGGATATGTTTTGTTATGTAAAAAAAGAGGAATTACTCCCTCACTTATATATTTTTCAAAAATTTTGATGGTGTTTTTTGAAAAAGGTAAAACCTAGGTATTTATGCTGGACCCGGGGGTTGCGCACTCAACTTTTTAGCAGGAAATTATAAAGACGACTTTTTTTAAAGCCTTTTACAAACTGATAACATTTTTCATTGTCATTAGGGAACATTTTTTAAGTCAAAATATTTATGTATATTACAAATTTATTTAGCGAAAATAAATATTTTCATTCACCATGCAAGTTTTAAGTGGAAAATTAATAGTAAAACTGGTGCTTGAAAAATTGTAGTTTGAAAACTTTTTTCATTATCAATTATAAAATATTGATGGCGGTACATTTGTTTTGTTCCACTAAAAAAAAATGTATGTATGTACTTATGTATGTAGTTAACAATATCAACCAGCGCCGCTACAACTACAAAGAGTGGTAGTGAAAAGCTTAGTGCACTCTAATTCATACCCAACACCACAGATGGGTAGTAAGAGTTTTTCTTTGGTGATAAACACATTTTAAGCGTCTTTAAGCGGTTTAAAGTTTGCTTTCATTATTTCATGGCTAATGTTGTCAGTCAGGTGTAAAAATTTTGGCGTATCGCAGATACAATTATTCAATCTACATACATACATATGTATGTACATATGTACATATATTTTTTAACACAAAAATTATTGTGGCGTAGTTGTGGTGGCCGCTGTGATCGAGTGGGTAGCGGTGCGTGCTATAACTCGATATGCCGCTAGGTACGAGGTTCGAACCTCAGCCAAGGCAAGTAAAATCTTAAACATAGAAAGTTTTTCTCTAACAGCAGTCACCCCTCGCCAGGCAATGGCAAACCTCCGAGTGTATTTCTGCCATGAAAAAGCTTCTCATAAAATACATGAGTCGGCACAAAATTGTAGGCCCCTCCATTTGTGGTATAATATAAAGACGCACACCACTAATGGTAGGAAAAGCTCGGCCAAACACTAAGCTATATAGTGTAAGCGCCAAAATTATTATTATATTATTAGTTGTGGTCAATATAAAGCATGCTCTAAAGCAAAGAAACAGCTTTTTTAATAGAAATTCCTTAAGAAGTTATGTCAAAAAGCTGTTTCTTATTTCAGAATAGTTAATGTTAAACTTAAAATTGAAAACGCGTAGTTCAAGTCTTGATATTGAAGTTTAACATAACGATTTACTATGTGTGTACATTTGTATGTACATATGTGTGTATGTATGTACATATTTCCGGCTTTAATCACCTTTTCTAGGTACTTTCCACACTTATCCGATTGTAAAATTTTCCACTCGTAATCGCAGCATCTGTTGTCCTTATTTTAAATGCTTCTTTTTTTTTATTGTGTTGTGGGTATCCTCAAATCGTGCAGTTTTTCTCCATAATCAGCGTTGGATTTCACAATAATTATTAATGATGATTTTGGTTTTACGCGCAATTTTTCTTATCACGGACGTCTGGCGCTTTTCACATGAATACACACATACATACATAAGAGTATGTAAATACAGTTATATTACATTTGCGTGTACGTATGAATGTATGGGTTTAAATGGCGTTTATGTTATTGGAGTGGTGTAGGCGGTGCACAAACCGACTTCGCACGGAATCAGCACGATTGAAAAATATTTTAATAAAATATGTATTATAAAATTTGCAATCCGCTTTTACACACAATCAAATTATATAGCACTGTAGACGGACACACTTTTTCGTTATGCCTTAGCAGATATCAACCAAATACATAATACATATCTACAGATTTTTTTCTGTTAAGTTAGTATAAAGCAATGAGAAAAGCACTTGTTTGCAATAAAAAAAAAAACACATCACAATGAAAAAAAAAAATGCATATAACCGACGGCAGCAGAACAAAAGGGGCGGCCGGTCTGCGACGCTGGGCGGCGGATATGATGGAAAGCTAATGGAGAAAGAAATCAGAAAAATTAACTAAAAATTCGAGTTTCGCGACGACTATCGTTTGCTTTAAACGCTCCGCTCTTACTGCGATGTGAGCCGAGTTGTATGGAGCAGTTGAGCGGTGCGCGTACGCGACAACTTTATACGGCGCTGCTTCACGAGAAACCTACAGTACGTCCGAGTGCGAGTACCATATATCCAAATCGGTCAGCGCGTTGTCAGCAACTGTCCAAATGACGATCGGCGACAAGCTGAAGCTGAGTTGGTGGCATGCCATTGCTGTGAGGCTGTGAAGCTATGATGTGGATTGTTTGGAGGCTTAGAGCAAAAGCCGGCCGACCAGCCGAGGTTGACAAGTGGACAAGTGACGTGAGCGCAATCAAGCGACAAGAGTACGCGCTGTTTGAGCGGTGTAAAGATAAACAAGTACTGCTAGATATATCAGCGCTCATATACCAACCCACAAATGTATTGATGGATATGAATGTATGCTTGAGCTGCTGGGGCGCTTTTTTGGCATACTTCAAATACCGGCTTAAATGCATACGCCGCTGAGCACGGAGAGTAATAAATCCGATATTTCAGCGCTCAGCGAGTAAACTATTTACGGTGTCAACAACTGCGTCATTATTATATTCCACATACATACATACATACATACATATATTGTATTGCACTTGCTCTCCGCAAATGATCTTCACCATTAATTTTCATGTAAATATCTGTTTGTGGCTCGTTAGGAGCTGGCGTTCGGTGTTTGTTTGTAAAAGCGCAATAATTATTTGCATTAAAATGAAGTTCATGAGAACGGACTGGCTTCCACATGGCATACTCGTGCGATAAGTGATGGCTGCTCGGTAGTTGATTTTAGTTAGTTAGCCAGTTATGCGCTCGTATCCACCCCCATTATGGCGATGTAAAAATTAATCCAATAAGCAATTTAACTGATTATCGCTTCAATGAAGTTGTTGTGCGTGGAGTGGCGCACACTGTCACCAAGCATACAAGTTTACATGCATACGCTTTGCATTACTATGTTGACTTGACTTGCGAAAGTTGCGACATGGGAATATTGCATTCATACATACTTATGACAGTTAAACATCGTCGTTAATCGGATGTTTCGGTTAAAGCTATAAGCGCCAGTTTGGCGGTAATTAAATTTACATTCGAAGTTAATCAGTTAGTGAAGTTATTGAGGGGAAAACTGAGTAAAGTAATATTTCTTTTATATCAGATTCAACCATCTAAACAGGCCCGAAAATTAATCCTTAAATATACTGATATATAGAGGATTGCACTGCGACTAGTGGGTCTATTGTGCCCTCTACACCTTGCAACTCTTTACTCAACCACAGAGCCTCCATAGTGGGCGGTGTATATGCTCATTGTTCGAGGAAAAGCCGATTCATTCCAATACGCTGATCCGACTGCCATAGTAAAAATAAAGTAATGATATCTTCTTACTTCTTTATCGCTTCTACTATTTCGCATCTTTAAAATCAAGGGACAAAGATTGGAGTGAATTCATACCAATCCGCTTTATCGTAGCAACCTACTTTACACGATAAAACGAGAGACTGTAAAAGAACATCTCCCCAGAGGCGGTAACCTTTACCACTCAAATTTAAAAACTTTGTAGTACATACTAGGTTTAAGCAAAGGGGCAAGCGGCAGAAGTTGAAGTGCTCAGCTTTTCGAAAACGTGCCATGGTTTCCGGTTCTTCTCGACCAAATCGTTTGTAGGCCCAGGATCCAGTATGAGAAGATACACCGATGGCAGATGGCAATAGTCGTAACGAAATCGATTATGTTGTGATAGACGAAAGGCATGCTTTCAGTGTTCTGGATGTGCGCACAATTCCACACCACATTTATCGAGTGCTGTTTACTGCCGCTGAATAAAACAAAGGGTTTCAGCGAGCTCGAAAGAAAAACTGATACGATAGGGAATGTCGTGCCGCTTCAGTATGTAAGAGTCACGCTAGGATCGGGAGGAACGCGGGCTATGTAAGAGTGAAACCGTTAGTTGAGAAAATAAGTGAGACGCCTTTCGCACGAGATGAGGAAACAGGACGAAGATCAAGTAAAAGCGAGCTGTCACAAAGACCGAAACTCACGTAAAATAACTGATTGGGTATTATAAATGTGGCTTTTAGGCCTGGTAAATTTCGATCGAAAAAATATTTACAATACTGTTGATATTGAAAAAACCCGACAAAAAATCGTCAATCACTGTCCTTTTGTCGATTTTAAACCTGATTCAAAACTTTTACGCCGCAATATCGGAAATTAGCATCTTCACACAACTAATACGTTGAGCAACAACACCAGCGCCGTCATATATTTGAAGAACCTATCCGAGCCGTTTTATTCCAAACGTAGTTGATTATTTATCGTGTGACTTCTTTCAGCCGATATTGGAGAATACGAGTCGCGCAATTTAATTAGTCAAACCCCATATTTGTCAAAAATTTAACGTACGCCAATAACATTGATTTCAACGGTCTTATCAACCAAACAGGATGAAGAAAGGAAAGCGAACGCCTACTTACACCAGTCTTAACGTCAGTCTAGAAATCTCACGAAGTATATCTCTTGCCAACAAGTGCTATCTGGGACTGCGTAGGCAATTGAGCTGTAAAGTTCTCCCTTAGCGAAACAACCTCCACACTCCCGCAGGGATTAAAGCGCTAAATCGCAATTTACCTGAGTGACAGACAGTTGTCGGTGTGATTAAGCCACCAGAGGGTGTCACGATGGTCTCATACTCCGATGACTTTTCGGTAATGGCTACCGGCAATGAAGTTGATGATCTTACTGTTGTTGTTGTTGTTTTTATAGCAGAATAAAATATGCCGAACAGTCCTTGGCCGGACATAAATCCGGGTCGTTCCGGTGTCGTAGACCCGACTGTCGTAAGAATGACTAATGATTTTGTCGACAGAGCTGGGTTAGCGCAGCCTCTACAGCAACAACAACAACAACACGACCCTTGGAGTGTCAAGAGGCGAATATGGTAGATGATAAAACGAAAGAGCTTTAAAATTATACAGACTTAAGAACGTGCGAATGAAAATATCAATCGGTAAATCACTTGTCTTGCTGCCTCGCTACGTTGACCTTAGCCGAAATCGCTTAGGCGTTTATAGTTCCGACTTAGCAAGTTTGTAAATTTCCACCCAATTTTCTAGTGCACCTACACCTATCGCTTATCTACCATTACTACAGCTCTAGGTGCAACAATGGGAGATAATCCGATATTTCAAGGGGATCAATTTTACCTTAGACATTTAACTTCCGCTTTGTTCAAGTATACATCATCCTCTCTCGAAATATATTTATATATTTTAATAAATTTATTAGCTAAATCAAAAATATTTGAACATAAATATTTATATGCACATAATCTCGATAAATCATTTAATCCAAATGGAAATTCTTTGTTATTTGCTCCGCTGCTGAGGCATTTGCTTTGTTCTCTTTAATACTATTGAGTACATCAGTAATGACTGGAAAAAGTAAACAAAGAATGGCATGTTTGTACATATGTTTTAAATTTTGTACTATTATTAAAATATTGGAAATTTATTTTATTATTTTAACGATCATTCCCCCACGAAAGCATTCGCTTCATAAAATAATAAAAACAAAGTTGCTTTACTTACTTTTCTTTTCTTCAGGCGACATAAGTAGCGATAATATGGCGACTTGATTATTTTTACTAACTTGTAGGAGAGTGTCAGCAGCAGTTTCATTCTTATTCGGTAAATAGAAATCGCGTAGAGTGTGAAGGATGTCCGTAAGTGTATCAGAGTCAAAACCTGCGCCAAGCATTTTACGTATTTGGGATATTTCAATACTCTGCAAATAAATGAAAACTTTGTTTACATCAGTAAATCAATTCGAAAATTCAGTTTAAGATACAAAAACAAGCATTTCCAGACTCTGCTGCTACTTTCGCAGGCACTCGTCTCCTACCTTTAGGTAATGGTACTTTTGTTCAGGCGCAAATTCTTTCCAGTTCGAATAAAATTGAGCTGTGGATGTTGGTGGTGGCGGCAAGGGTCGCTAAAAGACAAATACAAAAGATGCAAACTTATTAATCATTGCAATTAGAATCAACATAAAAAGTGTAAGAAACACATACATACATATACATATATGCATATATACATATGTATATGGTACAAAAAGTTGGCTATAATGCTATCTATAATGTCTGATTAGTATTTGAAGCCCCGACATCTTATCAACAAATTTGAATACATTGAATACAAAACACAATTTTTAATTTTGAGACGGTTTATTAAGTATCCAACTCTAAACAAACCTATTTAATAAACCTATTGACTTCCTTATTTTTTTAATAAAATTATAAACAACAGTAAAGATATATGTATGTACATAAATACAACTATTACAAATAATATTTGTGCCCGAAATAATATTTTCCTACTGATTCACATTTAACTACATAATCAAACTTAATTTTGGTTAACTCTAAAACGTGTACTAAATTATACTTTCTTTTTTGGCATAAGGTCCTAATGAGTTAAAATGTTTGGCACGTCTATATATACTTTTTGATAACATTTCCATACACCAATATTCCAACATAAAATACTACATATATATATAATTATAAATTCATCCTTTTCTTAATTTCGTTTAAACAAATTTTTGCTACTTTGCTTAATGGCGTCGAAAAATCTAATGAATAAAGCAATTATCGCTGATAGGAAAGAAAATATTGCGCTTACATTCGCATTCAGCAAGAGCACATCCGTTCCATGCGTCGTGGAAGATTTCGCTGCATCTTTGACTGCTGACGTTTCTTGGTTATTTATGAAATTTTGGCTTTCATCAGATTTATTGGAAACACCTAATCGCCTGGAAATATCGTCTCTCCTCGCCACGTCTGGTTCTATCTTTTTACGTTCCACATCATTAATTGACTTTTTGACTTCAACAAATGGACCACAATTGCTGTTAAACAATTTGTCTATATCCTCATCTGAGATTTTCAGATCCGAGTTCTCAGAATTCTTGGTGTCTTTTGGACCAACAACATCTGCAATGGGCACACGACGGAGCGGCTTATTTGAACGTTTGTAGGGCGGTTTGTCGATTGGCATAATATCTACCAGCTTGTCATGCGATACGCTGAAGTTTGGGCCTTTTGTAGATTGTACTGAAATAGTTGGAAGGATTTAAATTTTACTTTAGATGTATATACAAAGTTTAATTTTAATATCTCTTGCCGAAAACATAAAGCATATTAAATAACGAAGCTGTACTTACAATTTTTACGCAATCTCTGATTGATGCGCTCTAAACTTTTCTTTGCCTCACTATTTTTCGGTTCTATCATTAACACAGTGGTGCAATCTTTAAGCGCATCCATATTATTGCCCAAACATTCGTTGGCCTGCATGCGTCGATAGTATGCTTTAACTGTTAAATTGTCAATATCGATAGCTCGTTCGCAATCTTCAATGCATTCATTGTATCTGCAAGTTAATATATCATAATTATGGTTTTCTAAAATTTTGTTATTATGTACAACCTCTCATTCTTCAGATAACATAGCGCACGATTACTATAAAATATTGGATCCTCTGGAAATATATCAATCGCCGTAGTGTACTCATATAGTGCCTTATCATATTCTCCTAGTTTAACGTATTTATTGCCCAGGTCTTTTACTTCATTAGCTTGTTTACGTTTTTCCTCGTTTGAATCTAAAGGTTTCTCTTTCTTTTCCGTTGGAGTTGAGGCTAAAAATGATTGCAAATATGAGTAGATGATATACTAATATTAAAAAATATTACCGCAGGAGGTTGACGGCGATCTTTCATCGTCGTTCAGTGGTTGTTGCTGCTTTTTTGTTGAAGTTGGATTATTTTCTGCAAGAATATGACTCCGAATGGGCACATTTTCAAACTGTACAATGTTTCAATGTGTTACTAGTTATTTTACGAAAGAAATATAATTCACCTCTTCTTTTTCCGTAGATACAGGACGACGAATCAGTTCCTTTTCCTTAGCCTTCATCGACTGCTCCCAACTATAGAGATCATTGAGTGTATTACGCACCTCTTCCGAATTATGACGCACTTGCAATTGAATTTCATGAGATTTTTTTATTGCATCCATTTTGTACGGTATTAAGTATTAGTATTTTAGTTTATTATTAAATAAATTGAAAGCGTGCTAGAAATATCTAAATCAGTTTGACTTGTTTTCTTGTTGGTTCAATAATAATGAACTGTCAAGTCATGTTTTTGCTGCTTCTTAACTTGATATTAAAATCATTCGCAATGAATGTGTGAATATTATTATTTTTTTATGAAATACATGTTCAAACGATGGAATATCAAAAAACATATGAACTATGATCAAATTGTTATTTCATAAATGATAACGATGTGTGCACGCAAAGTAGCTTCACCACTTTTCATGTTTAAAACTCGATTTTTTTCCGCTATTGTGAATGAATTGAATGCATTGCCACAAATGTTCCGGCAGAGGACGCAGAAGCTGCTGAACTAATTTTGAACGCACACCAGATTTGACAGAAAGGATGAACTAATACTCACGTAACGATGTCGCTGCGATATACGCTTTTTTTTTTAACGAATATGCAAGAATAGTGATTTCTGTGTGTTTTGTTGCTATAGCTCATCATTATGCCCAGTCGAAAATAGTTATCGTTTCTTGAGAATAGGTATCGCAAGCACATGGAAGTATACATATGTACATATAATAGAGGTATATCGGGATGAAGAATTATAATACTAAAAACTGTTTAAATGCAAATATTCTTGTTTTAATCTCAGTTGTCCAAACAGTTTAGCATCGACTGTAGAATGTGCTGGTAATGCAGTGCAGGCGGTGTTTCTCATGTAAAAAAATGTTGCTCTGCACGTTATTGCAAATTTGAAAGCGTTCATTAATTCAAAAAAGTTTGTTTTGATTTCGAAATACAATTTCACCAGCAGAAGTTTACTGCTGCAAATGATGAAAAGAGAATAAAGATGATTATTGCCTTAAAATGAGATAAATATTCGACACATATCAAAATCATAGAAAATAAATAATAAAGTCACTGATTTTCTGTTCTTTTATTATTCCTGATATTCAGAACTATTTTGCGGCGCTTTCGTTGCAAATTTCAACTGAGAAAATGGTTAGAAAATTTCGATGAAAACTAGATCCAATATTTATCAACAACATTTCGTCGCCTCAGCAGTGAAAAGTGGTTAACTCTTACTTACTTACATGCATATGTATATAAAAGTGGAGAAACCAAATATTCAAAAATTAATTTAAAACTTTAGCCAAAATATTAAATTTTGTCAATAAATAGTGTAAACAAAAGGATTGTTGGAAGGAATCTACGTGCTAAAAAACTGTTTTAAAATACCCAAGTTTTCATTCGAAACCTGGACTTCTAAAAGTGAACATGTTCGCTACGCTCAAAGCCTCCTTTTTACAGGATTTTAACAAAAAATCATATTAAAATCACTTGTAATTTAAATTACTTTAAACTACCAATACATTCATACTTCAGTTCTTAAAATAATCTATAAATAAACGCTGAGGATACGCTCTTTATTATCAACTAGCTCTTGAAAAACGCATTGAAAATAAAACAAAAGGACAAAATGAGAATGAATCGCGAACTGCGTTAAAAAAGTAAAATATCGAAAAAAAATAGAGAACTTTGAAACTCTGCCTTAAAAAGAACCGCGTTAAAATGAGGTCGACTGTAAAATACTCGATAGACTGGTAGTTTCGTACAGGCTTATCCGAAGCTACTTCAAGCCCTCTTGAACTACGCTAGGGAAAAAGCAGCTGCAACATTAACGGCACCGTCGAGAATAATGCTGAACACAAGAGGACCAAAGGGGCGTCGACGTCTACTTTTTGCGAGTGTGGTTAAAAACCAAACACTCTATGGGCCCCTATTTGGGCACACGCAACACAGTGAATCAACTCTACATACCCCTTTACACACTACGGGTTTGTAATGCGCAAACGCTAGCTACGGCATCACCCTTCGTTACACAACAGGACCGAGATCGTGCTCGGAAGAGTAGCTTCATCGAGTGGCAAAAAAAGGTGGAATAACACCTCAAAAGGTCGTTGGACCCATCGGTCTATTCCAAATCAGGCGACTTGGGTTAGCAGAACACATGGCGAGGTTGACTTCTACTTAACTCAATTCCTGAGCGGACACGGCTGCTTCAAGGCATACCTTTGTAAGTACAAACACGACAACGACCCATACTGCGATATACGTATGTAAGTATATGCCATGGCGACGTAGAAGATGTCTACCATGTATTTTTTGTGTGCCCGTTTTAGTCGCCAAATGAATATACTGAGGACTACAATTGGTGGGGTGCTTGCTCCGGAGACCATCATCAGTCACATGATGAAGGGTCTTAGTAAATGAACATCAAACAGTCATATAATTACTTCAATCTTAAAACAACTTAGAGGCCTGGAGAGAGAGCGGCGAGCGAGCCATTAAGCTACCACAAACCAAATGCCCAAAACAGTTTGCTCGGAATCTCGTCCATTCCGATAGCTCAAGAACCCAGCGAACGGAATGCTCGGAACCCCGTCCGCTCCGACATTCCCCAATATGTGAAGCTCTCTATCAGGCTAATAGGAATCTCGTCCATTCCGACAGCCCCAGATAGATAGGGACGGTGCTGCTCGGAACCTCGTCCGTTCCGAAAGCTCTTAAAATATACAAGTGTACGACTGTAAAACAACAACTTTAGAGACTTGGGATCCAGACATTAATAAAAGCTAACAGTAACAGAAGCAATAAACAGGTTGAGAGCTCTCAACAGACAACAGCGTAGCAGCGGCGACTGACCGCCTTTCCCCCCCATGATGTAATGCTTGACTGCAGTCCCGTGGGGAGAGAAATTAGACGAAAACCTATTTTCCTGGTTTCAAAGGGCCACTTGAGGGTAGTGTGCTACCACAACGTCAACATCAGTTTTTGTTTTTTTAATTTATGTCATTCTTTTGGTAAATAAGCAAAATAAACCAGCAATGTTTAAGGCTCGTTTTGATTAAAAACCTCTTTAGCTTAAGCTAATTTTAAATATTCATATTTTATGTTGGTTTTTATTTGGAATTTTTAACATAAATGATTTTTTCTTTCTTTTCTTCTTGACAAAAGGAAATGCGAATTATCTTTTTGCTGGTAAGCTTCCAACATTTGCATGTTTACATACATAACCTCAAAGGGGTTCCTTCGCGATTATATCTGAAAGTTTAAAGAAAAAGTCATCTTCTGGTTTAATGTTACCTAAAATACAGAGAGTAGGGATACTAAATTAAAAACTTGACTCATAGTTTTAATCAAAGAATACAATTTTCATTTGCCTGAAGCTCGTTTAACATTCCAAACACATTTTTTTATTTTTCTCATTTTGTGTTTCCTTTTTTGCGATTCTTGGTTACTTTTCCTGCCTTTTTCGTTTTATGTTTTATCATTTTATAGTTTTTTTTTTTAACTTCATAAAGCAATATTTGCGCACCTTTGCTGCAGTAAGGACATGTGAAGTTTTACTTAAAATTTTATGTCACAATTTTTTTTTATTTCACATCTTTTTCACTTTTGCTTGCTTCTGATTTGCTGCCCACAGCTGTATGCATTTTTCTGAGTTAATACTACCATTTGCCTTTCGGACATCTTTAGTAAATATGGTATGTATGTATGTATGTACAATGTACTCGTAGCAGAGAAATTGCAGTTATTAGTCGAAGTTCACATTTTTCACATAAAATCACTTCATGAACATTGTGAAAATTTTAAATTGTTCCGTAATGTGATTTTTATGCACCGCTGATGTTCAACATTTAAGGTTCTTCAGTGTGAATACTAATTGTTCTATTCACGGCTATTAATGGGGTTATATTTATACAAATCCATACATACATGTGCATGTATGAAGGTATGGTAAGGTTATATATGTATGTATGTAGAAAGCTCTCATTTTCGTTTACGTCAAATTATTCGAAGTGCTGATTTTTATTAAATAAAATAACGCGCAGTTATAGTCAAGGAAAGTAGATTGTAAAGTTAGAAGCAGCAGAAATTATATCAAAAAGGCGATTCTATAACTACGTTCAAAGGATGTATTTGCGCTAATATAAATTTTATATACTCTTATGTACATACAATATATCATAATAAAGTACTAATGGCATTTTCTTGTTTTGAAATAATGTTGCCTCGTTTTTTTTTTCTCAGCCCTTTCAAGGCATTTCGTGCCCAATTCCCACATTATTAGACTCTGGTCAATCAAATTTGCAAAAAATTCTTTTAATAAAGCCATTCTCCAGGATGTGCAGATAGCCTAATGCAAAAGTTACAAATTTTTTTTCGAGAAAAAAGCGACATAATTTTTCCTAAGAAATTATGTATGACAAGTTGGTTAGATTCTGTTTTCTTTATTTTCGAGATTTTCGAGGGATAAAAATCTGCATATGATGTGTAAGTTCACGAATTCGTAGTACAGGTTTACCAACAACGTTATTGTTAAATCTTAGCGAGTTAATTGAATTTGTATTCCTATAAATACCAAGATTTCTTGCAATTGAGTCATTAGTTGTTGAACTATAAACGGCTAAGCAACTCGATCGAAAAGACGTTGTCAAATCTGGAAATAATCAAGTACCACACTATTAAAAAGTTCATCGGCAAACATGGAAAGTCTGTTGAAATAATGTACATATATTAAAAAGGAAGAAATACATTATTTTTGACTTGCCTGAGTAAAATCACGGTTCAAAAGTTCTACAGTGCCTTTAAAACTAAAAAAAAGGCAAGGACTCGCTTGAAGACGACCGACGGCCAGGACGAAGAGAAATCGACGTGACAACTGCGGAAAAGTCCATATTGAAAGATGCTTAGAAATACTGCTGAGTGTAAAAAAATAACTGTTTTATAAAGGAGCGTGTGTTTGCAAAAGCTTTTCAAATCATTGCAATTAATTATGTTTTTTTTTTTGTTTGAAAACGTTTGTGTGTATGCACATGTTTATTGCACTTCACAACACAACAGCACACTCTCAATAGCTAAGGATAAAGTTTCAATATAAAAGGGTAATTTTTTTATTTTTGCTTTCAAGTCGATGGCGGGAATACTCGTAGTAAGAAGTATGCGCCTTGCATCCTGGGAAATGCTTGTATCTCAAAATTACCCCTAATTATGTGTCTTATGTTAAGTTTTGAAATGAATTTCAAAAAACCACAACACATCCTTTCTTTCGTTCAATCAGCAATATTTGTAGCGGCATTCAACCCACGTCGGTCTACCAACGACTTTTGTCCGTTCGTTGTTGCCTCCACTTCCACTTGTCTGTCAGCTGGGATGCTGTCGCTCCCAATTGCTCTGTGTCTGGTATGTTCCGGCGACTATGTAATTACACATCACTTTTCTTCCCTTACACACTTTTGTATTATTATAATTTTTCTTTTTTATTTTGCAATGTTGCTCATTTTAGAATGTTTTAACTTTTTTTTGTATGCCTTAACTGCGTAACTGAACTTGACCCACAGCGTGTGAGAAAGTTTTGTTAGAAAATTGCGTGCGTGTTCTTGTTGATATTATTTCAATTTTTTTTTTCATCTTCTGATGCTAAATTTGTTCATTGTCTTTTAGCAAATTCCATTTATGTACATATGTACGCACATACTGGATTGCGTGTCTCCTTTTAATTTGCAACATTATACAACATTGTACATACAGTTAAATTTCAATTTGGCTTAAATTATGGGGTTTTAAATTCTGGAATTAGATTAAAAAACGCAATTATTTTAAAAGTTGTTTTTTTTAAGGCTAGGTGCTTCATATATTTTCGTTCGTATCAGCATAAAAATATAAGGCGATTCCTTATTGAAGCGATGGTAAAACGGTGCATCGTTACAATTTTCCTTAAAGCACACTCTTTCACACTTTTATTCACCACAGGGGGAAAAAATGGAGAGGTCTCTGATGCTGGAATTGATTTACTCATTAGATGGTTAAATGTAATGTTTGGCAGGTCGCATCGAGAATACAACTTTGTTTTTTTTTTTTTTAAGAGAGCAGTGTTCTGTCAGGCCGGACTGAGTTCAAGATGTTTTTAGCAGTTTATTTTACACGAAATTTCGCATAAACTTTGCTTGTCTTTTCCCCTTCGACTTGAGCCAGTAGGCCACGGAACCACGCGAATATATTTGATCGCTCATTTTGCGAAACTGCCAGTCTTTTTGATGCCTTCATGTCGCGAGACTCACTACAACGTAGCTTTGTTATGGGCAACCAGTTGCTTTAAAAATACCGCCAAACATTGACGCCAGTTTGTTGTAAAGCTTTGAACATTCAGACGACTACACTTCACGACGTTACGACAGCGAAATTTTTTCGTCTGCAAATGTCGTCCTAAATCCAGCTTCTTGAACATTTTGAAGACGTCAGCGGCATAACAAACAGCTCATTTCTTGTTGCCACATTAAAATATTTCACCTCTATAATATTAAAATATTTTGTTCAAGGTGAAATTTGCTGTGCAAGAAATAAGTAAAAAGGCCCATTCATTTGTTTCAAATGATCGATTGTTATTACAGTATTTTGATTTTGTTCTGATTTTCCGACTTGGTGAAAATTTGATGTATACCCTTGTCAAGGGATGATGGAAAATAATTCCAATATAAATCTGATTGTTGTTACATTTAAAATATTAAAACTATTTTATGCTTTTATTGGTAAAATAACATAAGACTTGTTAAAGCTTTGAAAAATTTTATATTTCATATTTTAGTGGCAGCGTTAAAGCTGCTCATTGTCGTCGGCAAAATTAGAAATGGGTTTAATTTGGCGACAACGACAACTGCAGTCCTGTTGCCTAAACAACTGTGCCTATAAGAACGTGTGTATTTTAATATTTGACAGATGCTGCCTGTCGCTTGCTGTCTTTAAAGTTCTCATAGCATACGTCTAAGACCAGTTCATTTGTAAACAAACAGTTTTCATAATACAAGGTGGCGCAAAAGTAATCCTCCTATCAGAAAATGCTATAAATTTTGCGATTGGCCCCTAATGTCAGTTCTGTTTTGACATTTGTGTAGTAAACACATGCGAAATACACGTTAATAAACAATGTTACGCTACACTGCTCCAGAACGCGGAATATTGCTGACTATTTATTTGACCAATAATCGGTCGGTGATTTCGTCGCAGATTTCCTGGCCGTCCAACGCCTACTGGTGAAACACTGCGACGTTTAACCGCTCGCCTCGAAGAGACTGGCACAACACGAGATGCTGCCAGGCGTGGCAGACCACGGAGTAGCCGTTCTGCAGAGAATATTGCTGCTGTAGCCGAGGATGTCATGGAAGCGCCGTCGACATCGACCAGACGACGTGCCACGCAAATGGGTATCAGTCGACGGTCTTTACAGCGAATTTTGGTACAAGATTTGAAGATGTTTCCGTACAAAGTCCAGACGGTGCATCAGCTGTTAGCTGCTGACCGCCAATCGCGTCTAACATACGCTCAAGCCTAATCTCCCGTTTTGGCGATTTGCACTGGCCAGCAAGATCGCCTAATTTGACCGCTCCAGACTTCTTTTTGTGGGGCTTTTTGAAGTCGCGGGTTTATGTCAACAAGCCTCAGACTCTTGCAGCTCTTAAAGACAATATCCGTCAAGAATGTGAGGACCTATCGCCGGAAGTTTTGGCCAAAGTGATGGAAAATGCCATAAAAAGGGCTCAAATGGCAATCAACTGTGGAGGCGGCCATTTACATGACATCATATTCGCGATTTGATGTAAAAAAAATTAAAAGACCAAAGAAAAATAATCCACAAGAAGAATCAAACTTTTTAATTTTTTCTTTAAATTACAGCCAAAAAACATCGGAAGTTTACTTTTGCGCCACCTTGTACTATTTAGCACTTGATTTTAATATGCTCCCCTTATTTAATCAGTTAAAAGGTTTCGTCTTCAGGGTTAGGCTTTGGATGTGAATAGTTACTACTTTAAATTTTTTTTCCTGGGATAATATTTTTATGCAACACTAAACAACTAGTTAGGTACTTTCAATCATTGACATCCACAGGTTGGGACATAGTTACGATGGCTCCAAGTTTGGCGGGATGCAGGTTTCTCCTAGAGCTGGAACGTGATAGGCATACCAATGCCCACTTAAACATTACATGTTAG
This sequence comes from Philophylla caesio, assembly GCA_963971545.1. Lineage (NCBI taxonomy): Eukaryota > Metazoa > Arthropoda > Insecta > Diptera > Tephritidae > Philophylla > Philophylla caesio. Next base: position 91,175,492 of record OZ020606.1, on the reverse strand, counting down.
GAGCAAAATTTTTAAAGTTTCAAGCGAACGGTTGAGTATTCTCCTCTCTTGTCTTCTCTAGACTTACCTGGGGTTTTTAACCCGGTTGTTACTGAAACTAGTTTTTGTCTCGTATCAACATGATTTTTTGATATAATTGCAATATTGCTTACTATAAGGAAAAATAGTAAAAAAATATCTGGATTCTCTGGAAAGCTTAACGTAACATATACTGCGACGATCTGTAAACGATAAACATACTGAAGGTAATTTTGACGAATTTTTTGATCTTTTAAACGATCGGTCGCTGTAAATGGGTGATGGTCCAAGATTAAGTTGCTTTTCTAAAGCAGCGAAACGCTGTTATATATCGAAATGGGGGTGTTGTGTATTGACGCCTTTTCAAGTGTTGGGTAGCGTTTGAAAACCAACATCAATTGTTACCTAACCTAATAAACTATAATTTCGGCTAAACTCGAATCCAATTTTGTGCAAATGTATGTATGTACTAGGGATGTCAATTTTGGGCATTTTATTGATCGCGGGATTTTTGGGATCAGAATACCAAATCCCGAGACAATCCCGGGATCCCGAATTTCACAAATAATTTAACTTTAAGTAGCAATATACCTATTACAGAAACAAATTCACTTGCATAAATAAAATTATTTTTAATCACTGTTTAAGACCAATCTTAAAATTAATATATTTCCATTCAACACTGGTGGCTGGATTGTCGGCAAAAAGTTAAATGCTCTCTATACGACATAGCCTTTATCGCCTCATTACAGAAACTATCAATTTCTTTTACCAAGCCTTTTGATAAATTATGTATATGCCTTTCGATTAATGGACAATTGGGAGCTGCTTGTTAAAACTTAATACAATTTATCTTTCTGCCTTATCCAGTTCAAGCACCTCTATTAACATCGCTTTCATAGTTAGGCTCATTTTCTGCTCGAGGAGGATATTATCCAGCTAATTTATAATGGCAATTAAAAAACCAATTCTTGGGAGTTCACAGACCGTGTTATTTGTCGTATTGGTTATCGTAATACAACAGTTGTAAACTTGTTGTTTTTGTCACTCATGTTAAATTTTCTTATTTCAATACAACTCTGAAAGGTATTTTTATTCGATTGGCTCTTTCTGTTTTAAATTATTTCAGGTCTATTTTTGTTTGAAAAAATATAAATTAAAGTTAAATCGAATTGTGCGTATTCATACATATTTTTAAGAAACCGACCTCTCATATTTATTACAAACGGTTTATTGCTGATTAATTGCCTGAATATCACAAACAATAGTAAACGAAATTGCACAGAGCATCCATACGTTCCACTATTATTTTAATAGCAGACTATAGAAATACGATAAATAACACTGATTGTGAGCTCTGTAAAGTCATTGTTTTGCCCTTGAAAGGTAAATTTTTGTTAATTCAAAATTTGAAAAATAATTTGTAAATTCACTGTTTTCTGCAATTCCGGGATATTCGAAGGTTAAAAAAGGCCGGGATCCCGGGGCATGCCTAGTATGTATGTATGTAAAATTTTAGCAATCCGCTTGCAACCATATTTAATTTTCTCGCATTCGATTGTGTTGGATATAAATAATACTAAATAAAACTAGTTCCTTTTGCGGAACTGCATGTCAAAAAGTTTTTGGGTCAGCGCAATCAACAACTCAACGCGATTCGATCGTGCAACGCGCGTTCAAAAAAAATTCTTTACAACACAAGAAAAGGTGTTGAAACGATTCTAACTGGTCAAACAAAACAAAAAATACAAAATTGCCAACTGATTGAAAATCATTCAAATCCAGTGCAAATCAATTGAATGGCAAAAAACCTTGAGTTTCCGCTTGACTTTTTGCATGGAAATTGCGATATTTGAACTTTGCGCATGCGCACATTGACACACACATGCTCGTACATACATACATATGTAATACCTGTGTGCGTATAACCTCGGTAATCCCTTTAACCAACTACATAAAATAAAAACTGTGGGTTAATCACTTGGATTCGCTCTACAAGCGTGTCTCTTTTTATGCACACACACATACACACGATGTTCTTGTACGTATGTATGTATGTACGAGTATGTACATACATATGTACATAGCTTTAGCGCGCCTGCTTTCCGACGCTTATCGACGCTAAGTTCGCTACAGTGCTGCTCTACAATTTACAACAATTGATTGCTGTCATTAAAGATGAAAAATTCTTCAAATGTCTGACAGAGGTAAAGGCGTTACTGGTCCACAAAGCATACAAGCATACATATGTATGTACATATGTATGTATATAGGAGTATGTGTTTGTATGAATTGTATGTACTTACGAGTATAAATAAATATGCAAACATATAAGTTTTCTACATCAAAACAAAGTACGTTCTGCGTATAAATATCCACGAATTTGCAAAACAAAAAAAAAACACAAATAAACTCATAATCTTCTTCATAATCTTCTTGTTTATTTTCCATATTCATTCTCTTCAATGCGGTTTTCCATTCACGTGCTACGAGTACGTTCATTCCGCACCCAAGCGACCATTTTGTCTGATGAGCCTTTTTTAGAGTTTTTCTTGTTTTGCACTGCACTCCTTATTTGGCTGTAATGCTTTTGTGATGGTGTAAAGGTGATAATTTTCGGTTATATTTAATGTATGCAATTTTTCCAAGTTTTTGCTTTTAAAGAAGTCATTACGACAGCATAAACCACTTTATGACGTCATTTGCTGATCGTGTAGACTCTAGTTGAACCAACAGACGGCACATCTCATCACAATGCATCAAGAGCGTGTTAACAAATATAACTTCAAATTTGATAAGAGGTTTGGTTTGTCCACTTTTGAAGTTTTTTTATACTTTGGATACATTTCTATTCTAGTTAATATAAATTAATATATGCAAGTTCATTCTAAATAAGAAGGACTAGTTTAGTCCATAAATAGAGACTTTTATAATAGTTCGACTTCAGTGGCGACTATAACATTCGGCAACCGGCACTCCGGAGTATTATTTCGGGATTTCTAAATATCTCTACATACATATGTATGTATGTGTCATTATTTTAAAAACAACTGGGGTTTAATTTTCTATACACTCTTATTTATGCAATATTGATAAATATTAGAGAATGCGACAATCGTGGTATACACTATTGTAGAAAATGAAGGAACCGAGCTGGGACACAATGGATGGCACTATCGATAATTTTCACTTTTAGAAATTTTCGGTGGTTTTTCGTAACTATCGACCGTATTGCAGTTTTAACTCAGTATTTAAGCTTATTATGCAGTTCTCAAATCGAAAAATTGCATATAAATTGAAACTCAAGAAATGAAATACATTTTCTTCAATACAAATTTCTTAAAACGGATTGAAGCTCTCAAGAAATTAATGTTGGTATATTTATTTTTTCCAGAAAATTTATGGCAACGGCAAAGTACATTTTCAAGCAACATATATTATGAAAAATATTTCTTATGATTTTTCCCCAGAGCTGCATTTTAAGCTTTAATTGGAAATATGTTTCGCTGAACAAAACAAAAGACGTTGTATCTGTCTAAAAATTCCGAAGAACAATTAAATTTCTTATTAAATGTTTTGCTTTTTAAATTTTGTACAAAGATTTAGAAATACATATACGATTTTAGTTAAACGAAAAAATTATAAGTAAATTTCATCGAAAATCAACAAATTAATACATTAAGTAAATGAATTAGGACTCAATAGCAAAAGGTCGTCGATTGTATTAAATATTTTATCGTCGGTAATGTGTCGTTAAGTAATTTTAGCGGTTGTTTAATAATAATTATAATTTCTTTAAAATATAAATTGTAGCTTAGTTCAAAAATAATTGATATTATAAAGTTTTAACTAAGTGCAAAAATCTATTTTGTTTAACGTCTATTACTTATAAAACGCTTTAAAAATAAGATCAAATTTATTAAAAAAGTTCGATAGCGCTACCGATAGCATTTGAGGTGTTTTTCAAAGCATTGAAAACTATCGAAGTTTCGAGTATCAAAATTAACCTCTATCTATCATTCTTAACTTTATATTACATCATTTATCTTTTCGCTTCACAACATATGAATTTGTGACGTCATGCAGACATATTTTTTCTCGCGTTGGCGCAATTTCTATAATTTACAATGTGAATTTTAGATGAAAATCTATGTACTTTGTATTAGACTCGGGCATTTTAGTTCTTTTGAGTGAACCGTGCAATTTTAGTTTGTTGACCTTAGTGAACTATTTGTTTAGTTCATTTAGTTTACTAGTTCATTTAGTTCATGTCATTATAAACAAAGTTCAATTTAAAAAAAATGGGAAAAATTGTATACGGCCCCTGCTATACGTTCAATATTTATTGCCAACACTTGGATCGCGATCCCGCATGGAGAAATAATAGCACTGGAAAATTTAGTTCAATGGAAAGACCGAACTAATGAACTAGTTCATTTAGCCTACTTTGTATACTGAAATAACTGAAAAGAATCCTCTGCTGTAAAATATATTTTGTTCGCTCACATTTTTTTTGCGATTAAGACTCGATGTGTACAAACTGTGTATACACACATATGTACATACATACATATTTATTTACATATATCATTTATTGAACAAGTTCTATATTTAGAAGTGATAAGGGACCGCTTGCTTTGCTTATTTTTTTTATTCTCATCCAATTTCGTTCAACGCTGGATAAGATTGTACTTAGCGTTTGTCAAATATTTATGTACATATTCTAGGTAAGTATGTAAATACAGAGTGAATTTAATAATACTCAGACACACCAATAGAGCGTAATCGGCTGTGCGGCGGACGAAGGATTTAATATACGCCGAAATAGCTCAGTTGGGAGAGCGTTAGACTGAAGATCTAAAGGTCCCCGGTTCAATCCCGGGTTTCGGCAAACTTTTAATTTTTGTTTTTATTTTTTTTTTACACATTTAATAGGTGCCTTGCATTTTTTTTTAAATTTGTATATTTTCTTTTACTTGCATACTATACCATTTACATACATACATATGCACGCGACGGTTTCTAAGTATATATACATATAACTTATCCTCAAGCATTATTTTTGCCGAAAATGAGTTATAATTCATAACGGTTTGTTTGTTTTTCCTCTACAATATAGACAAAGGGTTCACTCGTTTGCATTATTTGTTTAGCATACATTACATAAATTTATTTTTGGTTGAATATTTTTATACATTTCATAAATTTTCAAAAGTGCATACATACACGCACATACACACATATGTACATACATATGTACATAATTATGTGGTCCCCTTTGTTTTGCTCTTATTAAATTTGTATGGACAAGGTGTAGATATTCTGCAGGCGTGTGCATAAACTGCATAAAATGGGGGACTCAGTAACTACCGAAACGCAACCTAAATTTTTGGCTCCTCGCTGATATATTTTCGCCTGCGGTGATTCGCACTTTTACGGTACATAGGTGAAAAACGTTCGACTTCCAGTTACTTGTATTCGAATATACAAACACACATACATACATATACATATGTATGTACATACATATGTGTACCGAAATATTTACATTTGCATTTGTAAACACATACATACTTACATACCCAAAACCGACTTACGATTTGGCGAAAGATAACTTTGTAATACAAATAAAACAAACGAGTTGAGTTTACTGGATAGATATGAAAAAAAAATAATAATTTATTTAAATGGACAGATACGACCGTCGGCTTTTTTTATATACTACTTAAACATTTAAAGTCGTACTGGCAATATCTTTTTAGAAAAAAAAAACATGTCTCTATTAACATATGTATGTATGTACCTTCATATGCACATATTCATGTGCATATTTAAGCAGGCAAACTTGGGCGGTTTTCTAGATATTGTGGAAATATCGAGAGCACATTTTTCAATAGAAAGTTTTATTCCCTAATGTTCTAAGCAATTTTGCTGTGTTTTTTAATGCAATTTTTTATATAGATTTAACTACATAGGTACATATGTATGTACATTGTACAAAATATTACTTCTGAAGAATATCATAAAACAAACATTCTCATCTAAAATTTCTCATGTTTCGTTTACGTAATTTAAGCGCTGATGCTGTTTTAATGATGTTGCTGCAATAATGGAATCACATAAAATGCAGCCTCGAATTGGAGTTTAAACTGAAAAAAAAAATTATCCAATGTAAAAATAATCTTTTTTACAGTGAAACAAAAACAAGTCATAACTATAAACTTCATTTGAAAATTATTTACACTTAACCCTTCTGCTATGTTAGGAAAAAATTACACATATAGTGTTTTGGGTCAATTTGACCCACTTATAAAAACTCCACTAGTAACACTATTTTATTGAAAGAGTTCATATTTTTTTATTTGAATCAAGTTAAGTGTATGTTAATTGTAGAAAATAGTTGAGATATGTATGTTTTAACGGCAATTTTCACAAACTAAGCTGCTGTGTTCCTTGCAAACAAATTTTTGGCACGTACTACAAACAGCTGAATATTTGTTCGAATTTTTTGTATGATGACAGAAGAAACATCGCTGTCGTTTTTTGGTGGATTCATTTCTGGCAGAAATATTAGAAGTAGACGCTTCTTCTGCAGATTTGGAGTTTTCTTGAATATTTTTTACTATATTCTTAACAGCGATTCCTCGCGGCAGTCTCTCTCTGCGGACAATATTTGGTTCGACCATTTGCTTTCCCAGCTCTTCAAGAAAAAGTCTTCGCTTATAAAGCTTGTTGGTGTTCCATGAGGTATTTATCTCTGTCCATATTACGTATGCGTTATATGCCGATATATCTAACATATTCGAAAAGAGGGCAACTGGCCAACGTTTGGTCTGACGTTTACATGTATAGTTAGCAACCAGCTGATCAAGCGCATCCACACCAGCTTTTGTTTTATTATAGTGAAGTATTATTTCAGGTTTTTTTCTGTCACCCCCATCAACAAGTGGATAATTGGGACGTACTATACAATAGTTACATTATCCGTAAATAAAAATTTGCTTTCTAAAATGTTCTTTTTCTTCATGTCGACAATTTCTCGTGGCAAAAAAAGCTTATTTTTCCTTACTGTACCGACTAAAGTAATGTTCCTACGAAGTAGCTGAACGGCGAGATTGTACGTCGTAAAAAAGTTATCGCAAGTAATAGTGTGACCTCTGGGAAGGGGTTCTGATAGGGATAGAACAACACGTTCACCTAAAAATATTTGTATAGAGACGGTTTATTTATACTGTACATAGGTTTGAGACATGCAAAAAGCTAATTTATAAATGCATTACCTTGGTTCCTTTCCGGTTGCGTATTTCTTGCCCGTCCTAAATAAACTTCCATGTTCCTGGCATACTTGCTTTTTGAATCACATAGAGCCCATATTTTTAAGCCGTATTTTGCGGGCTTCGATGGAATGTACTGCCTGAAGCTGCAACGACCACGAAAAGGTACTAACTGCTTATCTATTGTTACATTTTCATGTAAGTGATAATATGACCTGAGCTGCCGATTCCATTGATCCCAAATGTTTCTTATAGGTGCTAATTTATCACGCTGTCTTCTCTCATCCCTGTCTGCAGCGGAGTCAAAACGAAGGCATCGTGATATGTTCATAAGTCTTTCCAAGCTCATTGTGGCCCGAAAAATTGGTCTGCCATTATTTTCATCCCACAAATGAATTAGACTTTCATTGTGCGATTTGTATACTCCTGCTAAGATTTGCAATCCTATGTATGCTTCCAATTCTATAAGGTCTATAATTTTCCAATTGTCTCCAAAAAACTGCAATCCTTTGATGTTGCTCATTTCTACCACTATGTTTTTTATACTTGAGGGCATGAAAATATCAAAAGAGGATTTTATATCTGTGACCATAGAAATAGCACACTTTGATGGGCCAGGACTTCGACATAAAATTTGATTTCTAGGAATTTTGCCTCTTGAAATTGGAAGTGGCTGATCATGCCATATTATGCTCTTATCTTTCGATAAAATATTTGGCAAATTGACTTCTTCTGTCGCATTGCTACCTTCAAAACCGACATCTACTTCACTTTCACTGGATGAAGTATTTGAATCGTCCGTTTCATTTTCTGCGATAGGTACAAAGTCTTCATCGCTATCACTTTCGTCGAAAATATCTTCAGCATCAGAATTAATAATTTGGTGTATTTCTTCAATACTTAGTTTCTTTTCAAAAGTAAAAATATAAAAATGTGTAACAGCAACATAAACATAGTAAATTAAATAACTTGACTTACTCTCTTCCTTTGGGACATTGTAGAAATATATATTTAGCAATCACTTTCTTTATAAAAACTTTGATAAGCTCCTTACTGCGCGACAAAAAATTACTAACTAAGCAAACAATCGACACTTACTCTTTGCACAGGTATAAATTTATCGAGAATATATAAACATAGAGCTGTGCAAAATATACTCGATTTCCGATAACTAGCTTTCTTTGTCGGCGTTTTTGATCGAGTGATGTAATAATAAACGGCAAAATGTTTCAAAATACTAGGTGGGTCAAATTGCCCCAACAACGTAATAAGTGTAATGAAACTACATTTGGCATCCTCCAGCAACATAAAAAACAGATATTATTTTAATTTTCATATTTATCTATTCCTTTTACTGCAGTTAACAAATAGAAGAAGAATCAATACAATACGACTAGACTAACACGCGAATTTCGACGTTTTACTGAAAATTGGGTCAAATTGACCCAAACATAGCAGAAGGGTTAAATAATCATACAAAATGGGTAGTGAACATAGTATTAACTTGGAATATTTGATTGAAAAATTTAAAATATTTGATATTAGTTCCTTGCATTGGAAGGTTTAAGATAGCATAATCTTCTTTGACTTCTTTTGGTCCTGGCGCTCTCGCCGGGAAATACATCTTTGAAACAGGTCACGAAAGGAAGGAATGATTTAAAAAAGAATCGTAAATTGAAAAAAAGAAAGAAAAAACATACTTTGCTCAGTTCTAGACTCGTCCAATTTGGCAATTTGATTTTGAAATGATTTTCTTTGAAAATTTTGAGCAAATGATTACTAAAGAAACTCAAATACAATTAATCTACGAATGAAAGTTTTCTAAAAAGTAGTTGTAAAATAACTGTCCAGTTTAATAAAAGATATAGAAAAAAATATGAAACGAAATACTAAATTTTTGACATAAAGTTGCATTTACCGAGCCAAGATTTTTATTGCAATTACTGAAACACTAATGCTAAATGCAGGGATATTTTTCTAATCGAAATACTGCATTAATCGAGTGTTGCTTTTAATGAGTGCTTACTGTACTGGAATACAAACATACATATGTACATATATATGTAAAATGCATACTAGGGCTAGTGATCCTCGGGTATCCGGGGCCGGTTCGCGATGCAATTTTTTTTTTCCAGAATGAAAATGTATTTGAGAAGTTTTTTATGAAGTTTATTCATTCGTACCAAAATACCGATAATCGAAAATAAATGCATTATAACGGCTTAGTTTTAAAACCACCGATCAATAAACAATATAGTTTTTACTCGCTTCTGTAGGTAAAATTGTGTTACCCTCGCATACAAGATTTTGCTATATTTTGATAGCCGGTTTAGCACTTTTAAACGACGATTTGTACAAATTGAAATGAGTGAAGGAAGGCTGAATTATATGAATTATTAGTATAGGATCACAAGCCAGAAAGAACTATACAAAAACTGGAGTCCACAGATGGCACTCGTGTTAAAATACTTAAAACTAATTTTTGTGCATTATATTTAAATAATTGTTTAATGAGTTATTTTTCAAAAATATGCTATGGCTTAATAATGTCTAAAATAAAAAAAAACTTAATAAAATTGTCACATATAACACAAAACGGAAGCACTTTTCGCATACTTGTTTTATTCGCATTTTTATAGATTTAGATGGAAAACTTTTTTTCATTCCCATCACATCAACTCTTGTTTGTTTTTGTTAAAAACTTCTTAACGCACTTTCCCATATTCATGAAATCGTAATTACATCTTATTACTTCATTCACTTTTCTTTAAAAAGTTCTCTTGCCGAAACCCGGGATTGAACCGGGGACCTTTAGATCTTCAGTCTAACGCTCTCCCAACTGAGCTATTTCGGCAGATAAAAATATGTTTTCAAATATTATACTTCAACACTATTGTCTTAACGATTTAATTTATAAAAAGTACAACGAAATGAGTTGGGTTATTTGAAAAAATGTTCAACACAACTTGTGAACTTTGGCTTAGAGACAAACCGTGCAGCGAACGAAAAACAATACTGAATATGGCACAGCGACGAAAACGGTTCGTGTCCCAACCAAATTTTACAACCGTTTACCAAACTTTGAGGTCTCATTTAATAGAATTCTATAAAAACAAGTAAAAAAAAAAGTAAAAAAAATATCTTTGCCGAAACCCGGGATTGAACCGGGGACCTTTAGATCTTCAGTCTAACGCTCTCCCAACTGAGCTATTTCGGCATTTTATTTTATGCACACATATTATTTTATTTATACATATTGTCAAAAATAAACGGCGATTTTTAGACACTTGAGAATAACTTATATGAACAATAACTATTATAACAAAATTGAGTGGGTTACAAAATTGCATTTTCATAAAAATTCCAAAATTTTCTTAAGTACAAAAATTTTTATGAAATTTTTTAGAAATATTTTAAATTTTGTTTAAAGTTTTCGTTTCGGAATGGACTGCCTTTTAATTGGAAATGCGGAAATATGTCTTATACTCGTAGTTTTGAAACAATAGCAAGTTAGTAAAAAAATGTAAAATAAAAATTTAAAGTACATACATATTTAAGTATATTATAAAATATTAAATTGGATATTAACTTCGAAAATTAAAATCATAGAAGACATACTGAATATACAACTTTTGTATATAATTCTTCTCTTGTTCATGTGGCGCCATGGTTACCATTTTAGTACACAGTTATAGTCAGCTGTTAAGCTCATACCTCAGCTACTTATTATCTGGGTTTCAAGACTCTTATTTTTAGGAAATGAATTTTAATTTGGGGACTTTTCTGTTTTCTAAAAGTGTTCTACAATCGCTAGGCAAGCTCATCGGTTTTGTTTGGGTTTGAGACTTTTTTTGTTATTTTTTTTTTTTAATCTCCTTATTACAGAATTTTTCAATATTAATAAGTTAATAGTAAATGAGGTAAACCCCAGCATGTAAATGAAAAGCATCACAGTATTTTGATAGCTGAGCTTAATTTTAGAGTCGACTTTATTTTGACTTTAACGGCGCGCCATATTATTCATTAAAATATAATGGTGTGCTAATTTTTATTCTTTTCATATTTATGTATACTATACTTACATAATTATAAATTTATATGTCTTCTTATATTTTAAAAAGTGCACAAAGCAGCTTTTTACTCTAAGCATTGTACACAATACCGAGATCGGACAAGCAACAATTTTTACATATTTTGGTAGTCACTGTTGTCACTTCTGAAGGACGATAATATGCATTTGCTCGAAGGCATGCACAAAAATGATATTACAAACCAATAAAGCTACCAAGTTACTGAATAATTTTTTAATACATTCTTGTGTTAATTAGTATTCGCACTTACTGAATGGTAAACACAAAATCGCAAAAATACTAAGAACACAATAAAAGTAACATTATGGGTGGAAAATGGAAATTTCAAAACGAAAGCCTTAGGCTTACACGAAAGGGGAAGAAAGAAAAAAGGACTTGTCGGATGCTTAAAAAAATCAATGTAATATTCTTTCTCAATTGTTTGTACCTAATTTTTACCTGCATGCAAAACTTCTAATTAAAATATCAAGCCCAGTAGTAGTTTGACATTATGCCGACGGCAAGGCGTAATAACAATCTACAGACGAATGTCGCGCCTCTCAATTTTGGGGTATCGGTTAAAATATATTAGCAATGCATACGAGTATAACCATCAAACATTGATATTTTCAAAATTCAGCATACCAGTATATACCTAGTTTTAAATTGTAAATGGTAACTTTCATACAAAACTGTTCTAGAATCTCCACTAGGCGCCTGCTAGAAACATCGCAATGACAAAGCAATCGTATAATGCAAAAAAAAAAAATATTTCGATGCTTGCGTGCAGCATGCGCATGTTGGCGGCTACTGTGGCACAAAAACAGCTCACCGCCGACGGATTTTGTTATTTTCATTTTTTAACTTTTTCACATTTTCATGTTCACTACAAAGCCGCACGCAAAGCACGCAATGAGCGGTATGATTAATAAAAATAATAACCAAAAAGAAATGAAACAGAATAACTCCTAAGAAAGACATTCGGCGCGAAATATATTAGTGGTAAAGCAGAAGAAGAAAAATAGACATTTAAAAACAAAAAAATGTAGAAATGAAAAAGGTTATGAATTTCTTCGACACAGCACAACTTCCTGCCTGCCCGCAGGGTGTGCGCTCTGCGCAAGGTTGGCTGCCTGGCTAGCTGGTGGCATGCAAAGGCCGTTCGGTTGGCCCCAGCGGTACGGATACAGCCGCCAAGCGAGCAACCGATTTGGTGGTGCACGTGTGTGTCTGTACGCGGTTTGGCTGGGTGCGCCACTGGCCATTGATGGCCGCTGAGCGAGCGGAGGCCCGACTGATGGACGATGGCAGGAAAAGCTACAATATACATACTTACATTTGTTGTACGATTGTTGTAGCAGTTGTTGTTCTTAGACATGGCATTCTGTCGCGCCGACTGTGTGTGTTGGCTGTTTGCTTTTGTTGCTGCTCTTTCAAGTTCTTTCGATTTTGGTGGCTTTCAACTTGGCGCTCGGGTAATAATTTCATAATTATGGGGTTTCAGCTGCGCCAACTGAATCCGATTCGACCAACAACAAAAACTAACAATAACAACACGAACGTAAATGAATCAGTTTAAATAATAAATACATAAGAGAAACATAACAACATCGAGTTTTAAAATTTTTTTTTGAATTGTCTCTTTGCCGCTTTTACTTTTTACGGTCACCGAGACTGTCTTTTGGCATTATTATTGTTTTTTTTTTTGTGGTTTGCATCCATAGAAAGGCGAACTTGTGTTGGTTTCAATGTCGCTTTTGGGCGTGGCATTCCAGTGAAATGCTCCTTTTCCTTTATAGCTTGCCTTCTTTCCATTTGTTGCCTTGACACTGCGCTTTCGGTTGCCAGACGGCGTAGATGACTTTTTAATGCCGCAATTTTGATAAAGGACTGCAATTGTGGAGAATAGCGATTTGTTAAAGACTTGTTTTTACTAAGTGCGAAATGAAAGCAGAGGTGATAAGAGGTAGTTTTAAAAGATTACGCCAAAATAGATAAGTGCGATTGATGTACGAGTATGAACTTGAAATTTTTGAATGACTTTTTAAATGCGTGATGAGCTTCGCATTCATTAGAAATGCAAAAGATGCCATCACATTGTGAGAGTGCGTCGAGTATGTGCCGAAATAGCTCAGTTGGGAGAGCGTTAGACTGAAGATCTAAAGGTCCCCGGTTCAATCCCGGGTTTCGGCAAATATTTCTTCTATTTTGAAAAAATTAAAAAACATTTAATTGTAGTTCCTCATGTTCTCTGTCTTTACAACCTGCAGCAGAGCACACATGCGGAAATATTTTCATTTTAAAAACCATTTTCTGACCGCATGGAAATCAACAGTAAATGGTTGAGTTGTGAGTAAGAGATTTGGTTTTTTACACTTGAGACAAGTGTAAGAACATCCTCTGCTCTTTTCATCGTCTAAGACTGTCATTGCGATCGATAACATAGAAATTTGTAGTACTTATTATTTAATAATGCAAGTACGCCAAAAATTTATCATGCATTGCTTACTTTTGTTTTTCCAAAAACATCAAGAAGATAGTTGAATAAAAATGAACAAGTTGTGTTCGATACCAAAATAAGCCATCAACAGCTATCAATCCAAATCAAGAGCCTAAGCAAAAAATTTCTAACAACGAGAAGAAAATGTATAAAAGTTCACGAATAGAAAAATCGTCATAACTCACAAAAACCTGTCAAAGACACAAGAAAGTAAATTGTGTTAATGTTTTGTTTGTAAATTAACAGACATTTGCAGTGCTCTTACGAAATTTATAAGCCTACTAGACAGTTAAAGGTGGCAGAGAATATTTCGGGTAAAAAGATAAGCAAAAACCAAAAAATTAAATTTATATGATTTCGTTAACTGCAGTCAAGGGCTCTATTATCGTATGTTTTCGTGTTGCATAATTTCTGATGGCTTACATTTTTCGAGCACAAAGTCAAAAGTCCCTCCTGCATCGTACTTTCACTTTGGTCTTTCAAATTTGCGACGATGGATAATTAAATATAGCCACTACAAATTTTTATGTTATCGATTGCAATGACAGTCTCATGCTTTGAACACTTTGAAGACAGCAAGCGACAGGCAGCATCTGTCAAATATAAAAATACACACGTTCTTATGAACATAGTTATGTTGTCGGAGACTTGCAGTTGTCGTTATCGCCAAATTAAACCCATTTCTAATTTTGCCGACGACAACGAGCAGCTGCAGTGCTGCCACTAATATGTGAAATGTAAAATTGTTCAAGGCTTCAACAAGTCTTATGTTATTTTATCAAAAAATACATAAGCTAGCTCTGATATTTAATATGTAATAACGATCGACCATTTAAAACAAATGAATCGACTTATTTACTTATTTTTTGCAAAAAAAATGTCTCTTCGAACAAAATATTTTAATTTTATAGAATTGAAATATTTGAATGTGGCAACAAAAATAAGCCGTTGGTTATGTCGCTGACCTCTTCAAAATGTTCAAGAAGCTGGCTTTAAGACGACATTTGCAGACAAGGAAATTCCCATGTCATTACGTCGCGAAGTGCAGTCGTCTAAGTGTTCAAAGCATCAAGAGTAAAAAACAAACTCTACTCTCAACAAATCAAACTTTTACTGTTGATTTCCAAGCGGTCCGAAATATTGTTTTTAAAATGAAAATATTAACTGGATTTTTAAAGTAAATTTCAAATGCACTTTTCTGATTGAATCTTATGAGCTAATTTTATTGACTAAATTTCAGTTAAACCTCAATAAATCATATCCGGCGGTGAGCGATTGATTGATGTCTTGCTACCACTTGATGATCCAAAATCATCCGCTTGTTCGCGCTTTCCCCATGTGTGTCCATCGGCAGGCGGTGTGGTGTCTTGAGGGTCCAATATACTATAAGCATTACCTGTCAATCAAGCATCAGAAATCAAAAAGGCTCAAATCATAAATGCCTTACTACTTATGTACATACACATTTACACTTGTATGTGCTCGTATATATGTATGTATGATGATGAGCGTTTAGGCTCGTGCTGCGCACGTACCATACATTTTGACGCGCCGCGGTTCTTGCGAAGGTACTATGTAGTTGAAATGTTAGACTCCCTTTGCAACTCCTTTCTTCTGTATTCAAGACTTACGGCAAATCGCTGAGTGGCTTTCTGATTCTGATTGCGTTGCTGTTTCTTGTTGCGCTGCGCGTATTTGGGTGCGCTTATCGTTGAAGTTACTGTAGTTTGCGCACACCTAATGTTGTCTGCATAATCATAACGCCATGATTTTCTGGATGATGAATTGCCGCTGTGCATTAAGAGCGGTGCGCGTTGACCTGAATGTGGCGAGACAAAAAGTGTTTTTGCCACTTTAATGGGTAGTATGAAGAGGATGCTGCAGCGCGCTTAATTACCGTTTGCGTCGGGTAGCCTAGCCAAGCACAGGTACAGGATAGCAGGCTGCAAAATCACCACGAAGTGGAAAAGTAAGAAGGCTTTAACAAAAACTTGTGCCATTTATTCGCGCCGTGGATAGGCGCGCTGCATTTGTCGCAAGTAACTAATATCACTCGTGTTTTAAGTAAGTTGTAACAGCTTGCTTTTTGAATGAATTGTTTACTCCTAAATTGTAAGATTTTAATGTATGAATAATTCCCACTTTTAATTGTAGCAACTCGAATTGTGCGATATTGTGCATTAATTAAGATTAAAAGCTTTATCGTTGCAGCGACATCGAAATGAGCGTTCCAACAGCGGTCGCCCTTGTTAAGGTTATGTACACGGATGAGATAATCGTAGTCGTATGAATTCAACATTTTTAATGCGATTTTTTTAACCTCATATGTTTTTATCTACCGTAGGTTCCCAATTGTCATATGATCCATATGTACAAGTATGTATGTATATATGTATGTACGTATGAATATGTCGTTTCTGATTCAAGTTGCTTTTTATCTTGAACTTATCCGTCTTTCTTAGTGTGGAGTATAATTATGGCCCGAAGGCGTTCCGATTGGCCTAGCGCCGCAAAGGCACTCGCAGTGTGCCAGCCACAAGTTTTGCGGCGAATCGTCCTTTTAAAGTGGTATAAGAAACTGTTTCGTAATTCTTTGTTTTTACGTTTAACTTAATTTCTGTGGGCTTTCATTTGCTTAGACACCGACCGCTTCTATTTCCATGGAATTTGTATCGTTGTCTGGTTTTAATTCAAGTCAAAGTAACGGTTCAATACGATATACAAGGACCCTAATTAGAGGTTTCACGTTTTACGGCAAAAGGGCGTATTGTTTCTAATGTTGATGCTCAGCCAATTGAAATAAAGAGAAAACAAGAGATACTAAAAACACAGGTTTGCAAAAAGAATTCAGAAGTATAAAGATTTTTTGATGTTAGCTGAAAGCAAAAATATTTGAAACTCCTTCAAGTTTACTTAAAAATAATTTAATAGTAGCAGTAGAGCAATCTATTACAATTAATCGGATTTTTAAAGATATAAAAAAATGTATTGAAAAGATGCATCAAGTATGTAAGGGCTGCAAGGAAACCATGTTGTGAAATTTGATTTGATTGATGTAAGTTGGAACGATTTTTCGTGTTCCTTTGTGTGCGTTGTGCCATCTTCAGTTAAAATTTTTTATTTTGAGAATTTGACAAGGGATGCCGGAATATCGTTCCAAAATACAACATATCTCCTTCTTCTTTTATGGCATTACAACCGTTTGTCGGTTTGGGCTGAGACCAAAAAACTTCGACAGTTCCCGCTCTCGTTTGCTAGGTTATGCCAATTATTCGCACCAAGTGAAGTTAGGTCTTTCTATAGTTGGTCCTTCCAGTGTTTTCATGGGCGCTCTTGTCTTTGTTGCCTACCTATTGTTATCGATTCGATGAATTTTTTCACTGGAGCATCATAATCTATACAAATGACATTGCCGATACATCGCAGTCATTGAACTTTTATGCGCTTCTCCATATCATTATACAGTTCATTCAGTTCATTATTCCATCTTCTCCGGTACCCGTCGCTCATAGGAACCATAGGGCCATAAATCTTGCGAATAATATTTCTCTCGAAAGCACCAAAGCCTTCTCATCGCTGATCCACATCGTCCATGTTTCGGCGCGACATAAAAGGACGACCATGATAAGTGATTTGCAGAGCTAGATGTTTGTTCGTCGAGAAAGGACTCTGCTTTTCAATAGCCTACCGCGCCCAAAGCAGCATCTGAAGGCAAGTGTTGTTCTTCGCTTGATTTCGAGGCTCACATTAATGGTGGTGTTAAAGCTGGATCCAAGGTATACAAAATCCTTGACTACTACCGATCTTCTTATTTTTTTAAATTCTTTTGGCGACTTTGCCGAATTTAGCAAAACGCGTCAAACGTTTCTTCTATCTAGCGCTAACTTTAAGTGACCTCAGCTATTTTTCACTAACGTCTTTTCAACGCCGCTTCTTTCTTTGCTATTACTATCGGACTTTTAGAGCGACTTCAGACTTTTTAGTGCCCACGTGTTTTTCTTCTGCAATAATACTATAAATGATATTGAATCAAACTATTCGTCATGCGATTAAGAATTTGGTATATATTAAGGAGTGGTTGTCTTCTCATGTGCAGTATATCTCTTTATCGTATGTGTTATTCGCTTACTTTAACACATAAAGATTTGATATCCTTTAAATAATTTAACTCTCTCCTTTACTGCTTATTGGGTTGAACATTTGGAAGCAAAAGCGATTCTTCATAACTCGATGGCTGATATTATTGACTGATGTTAATGTCTATTTCCTCTACTAGCTCGATATCATAGCTGTCAATAGTGACATTGATGCGAAGATGAGAATGTACTGCTTATCGGATGACTGGAATTATTTCGTTCTGTGACCGTTGCCCACATATTCGCTATTCGCTTTGAAAATATCTAAATACTTATTTGAGTTTGAATTCCTTTATTCTTGTGTGGGTTCGCTACAAGAAAACTCATTTCGAAAGGTATTATTTACGAGCTTCATAATTTAGTACTCAATAAAGTCACTTGGTACTAAATTAAACAGAAGCTAAATAATTAACTTTTTTGGCACATTTACTAAGAAATACGCTAGAGACTTGTGTACTTGTAAGAAAAATCTATTCCAAATTTATAGACCAATTTGTATGAAACTGACTTATAAATAATTATTAAGAAAACTAAAAATTATGCGCCTAGCGCTAATTTACAACCGATAATCAACACTTTTAAAATTATACATTGAGTTAATTATGAAATTTTAACACTTTAGAGTCTTGCAGAGAATATGCGAGCGATAGCTAACCAAATTTTTAGTATGTAGTTTTATACTTAATTTGACTTTCCTCGCAAGACAAGCTGAAAAATAGAATTCATTGAAATGCGTGCAAATAAGAAAAAAATATGTATACGTATATATGTATGTACTATAAATATACGATGTAAATAGAAAAAAATCACTGGCAAGTAAAAACGTGAACTCATAGCGAAAATGAAAATCATAAAAATTATTAATGAATTTTTAAGAAATTCGATTTTTGGTTTTAGGCTAAAACAATTTATCAATGAACATAGCCGTAGCGGATTTTCACTAAAAATAATTTTATTTTTCTGCTATAGTAGTCAATCGATTTACCTGAGCCAAGCAAAATAAATTTAAAAAAAAGCACTTGAGGGCAAGCAAGCCTAAACGAAATGGGGAAGTGCGGAAGACTACATACTTTCTGCGTCATAAGTTATCTCGCAACGTTCTACACGGAGGTCATTGACGCTGGAGGCTAAATGGTGTGAAGTGGTCTTCTCCACCAGCTCACTGAACGACAGAACGAAATTCTAAAATAATGATTTTTCGTTCATGTAACACAAATTCTTCATAGTTAAATTTGCATAGATTACGAGTACAAGCAGTTCATTCAAAGTTTCAAGTGGCAGTACTATGTTGTGACTAGAATTTAAAAGAAATTTATGCTAATGTTGAAGCCCCAAAATCGAAAAGTTTTCTAAACAAATGCGTATCTTTTTGTATCCGAACAATTGAGAAATCATTTTAAAAGTTTACTCCTATACAAAAGTATGTGTATTTTTTTCCCAGAAAAAAAAAGAATTAATAAAAAAAATTATACACTGTAGAACTCTAAGTTTGTTTTTATGAAAAGTGCGAATTTTTACATTTTCGGCAGACATTAAAAAATTGTTTCACTAAATTTCTTAATTATTGAATATATAACGATTTAACAATAATATTGAAAAAAGTACGGCGCTTTTTAATTTTTTTTTTAAATTCCGCAATTTTTTGTAAATGCTTAAAATTATGAGATCTGAGCCGAGACATCGCAAAGGAAATGCTAATATTCGCGTCCCTTCAACTGATAATGCTCACAAGGTGTACCACCATTGGCCATACGACCAACAGAAAACTTTTTTGTTTTGACATTTTATTCTTTCAACATTTAATTAATTACCTATTTCTTTCGTTTTGGCGAGCTCGCATGACAAGTGAAGTGACCTCAGCTACTAAACATCAATTGAAAGCGCTAATGCCAATCATAATAATATGTTAATGCAAAGCCCTCGGAGCAATATACATACATACATACATACATACATCTACATACTTATGCATAGCGAGAGCCAAAACTAACTGCAAACATTCGGCATACAGACATACATACATATGTATGTACACAAATACATTTTTGGGGTGTTTTTTTTTTTTTAAATTGACTAACTGTGTTTTAGTAAAACCGAAAAGTCTAAATGATTTTTTTTTAGTTGCTGTAAATAATTTTTCACCAGCTTATTTATACAAACCCACCAACCAACTCATTCGCCTCGGGAGGTTTGCTGCAGTGAGCGCAGAGCGGAACTGCTTCGAACCGCTAGAATAAAAAAAGAAAATAGCGAAAAGGAATATGTATGTATTGTAAAAAAACGCTGTATGATTAATTAATATTCGTGTATATATTGCAAAGTTGGTGCGCAAATGACTGCTATTCGTATATTCTTGAGAAAAATAAAAACTCAAGTCACTTTTTTTACTTTGTAGCTAGTCGATTGTTTGGAGCCAGTTGGACGGCAATCGCACCTTTGACAG
Source organism: Philophylla caesio (assembly GCA_963971545.1). Classification (NCBI taxonomy): domain Eukaryota; kingdom Metazoa; phylum Arthropoda; class Insecta; order Diptera; family Tephritidae; genus Philophylla; species Philophylla caesio. The sequence goes on along the minus strand of OZ020606.1, from coordinate 91,155,051 downwards.
TTCATTAGCGCATTTTTGGCTTCGCTTAAAAGTTCTAAAATGCTTCTGTTCTTTTTGCATATTTTTGTTTCATTTGATCTTAGTTTGTTCGCTTAGTTTGTGTTTTTAAGTAAGCTATTATTTGGCTAATTATTTCTGTAAAAAGTATGTATGTATGTATGCGGAGGTTAGTTTGACACGAAAATATTTGCTCACAATGAGTTCTTTAGACTAACCTCACAACTGTTCTAACTGTTTTTATAACCTATGTATATGATAAACAGGTGCAACATTCATTCGACTTGCAACTTGTTTTTACTTAGCTAATTGGGAAATTGTATTAAAATGAACTGTTTTTGTTTAATGAAAACGTTCTTGAAACATAAAGAGACAAACGGGATTTTGAACCAGCTTGTAGCTTGCAGTGGTTGGATCAACACTTTTGTGCCGCGTCTCCGAACGCCAATAGCTTTTGTTAGAAAGAATATATGGATTTGGTCTCAAGCTGAGTCGCTGATTGGATTATAGTCACATGCAGAATACCAACATAAAGATGTTGTAGCTCTCGTTCCACTTCTCTAATAAAATACGTCAGCTAGTTTAATCATACCAAAACTAATTGGCTCTAAATCGTTTGATTAAGATAAACTTCCGCTTATAGGAAACGAAACGCTGTACGCCAAAGAATGCACCTTAATTGCAAAGAAGCAGCAACGGTCGAGATATTTCATTAAAAAAATATCTTGGCTTATTTTACAATACAAGAACGATTTTGATGTGCAGTGAATGTAGGAAATAACTTGATACAACTGATTTCTGATAAATAAATAAGCTTAAGTCAGTAGGCTGAATTAGTAGTTGGAATTAATCGTTTTGATTAGTGCACCTTTTCCCAAGTGTCATGCTTGTCGGTTTTATAATCAAAAATAAAGTTAAGGGGAGAGTTGTTTTTGCATTTCATAATTTCAGAAACTTTCTAATAAGAAAAGTACGAGTATAATAACATAAGCCAAAAACCAAATTTCCATCACATAAAATTCAGTACGAAAGGCTTTTCAAAACATCCATTAAAGTGCGGAAGAAGGGTTTTAATATAATGCTTGGTTTACATTGGGTCAAAAACACTGAAACCAAAAATTGCCTCAAATAACGTCGATACTGCAGTGCTTGTCAAACAAATATGTACATAGTAGGAGTGTTTCTTTATTCATTCGAAACATTCGGCATACATTTCTCTGTTTACTTAGGGCCACTTTTTCAGTGCTGGTTTAAACTCAGAATAAAAAAATAAAATAAAATAAAATAAATTTATATTTAAACTTAGTTTACTTGCGCTCAATTAAAATTATTGCAACCGAAACAAAGTACTCAGCAAACATCTGATAAGTTAAACTAATTTTAGCCCTGCAATATCGGCTGTTTAGACTTAGTTTAAACCACGTTTAAAGTTCACTGAAAAACTGTATACTTGGGCCAGTTTTCCAGTGCAGGTTGAACTCTGTTTGTCGTTAAAACTAAGTTTAAACTCAGAATGCAGTTTTTCAGTCAACTTTAAATGGGGTTTAAACTAAGTGTAAATGGCCGTTCGCGCACGGTTAAACTTAGTTTAACTTATCAGCTCTTTGTTGACTACTTCGTTCTTTAACTAAACTTAGTTTAAACTGAGTTTAAACCAGCACTGAAAAACTGGCCCTTATTCGTTAGAACGTTCCGGATAATGTGATACCGATTATTCTCCAGGCATTCATTTCATTCCAACTATAGCACGGAATTCCTATAATATTCTGCTGATTAAGTAACTGTTTGTGCTCATATATGTACTTATGTATACGAATCTTAACAATTGAATTAAAATAATGTCGCTAAACAAACCAAGTAAGTTTTTGCAAATTGTTTTATAAAAAAAAAAAATAACAGCAAATTAAATTAAACATTAATAAGCACTAAACACTTTTTTTTAGATTATACTGCCAAATGTCATTCTTTTCTTCTTTTTTATTCACATTTTCAGTATAAACTACGACTATTCTATTCTAGATCCGAAATTAATAAAGAAACACGCCCATTGGCGCGGTTTCATTCAACTGACAACATTTAGCAACAAATATGACATAAAAAAACAGTCAAAGTATTTAAAAATGCTAAACAACCTAAAAAAAATTGATTAAATTTTATGAAGTTTAATATTCTATTGTACACATTAATATTTGTGTATAGCGAAAAAAGAAAGATACAACTTTGGAACATGCCGCAGATTTTAAGCACCATTACATACAACAATTATCAAATTTTAATTTAAAAGTAAAGGTTGGTTTTCTTTAGGTCAAAATCACTGACACAATTTGACGTCACCAGGCATAAGATTTCAGATCAAATGTGACGTGAAATGTTGCCATTTGCTCCGTTAATGACATGTGTTTGACAGATGCAATATCGATTCAGGTAACTGCGATATCGATGATAGCTGAGACAGTTTTTGATGTGACTGAGTTTAACAGAATGAAAACTAAGCAATTTGGTGTATTTTCTTTGTAATTTTTGTTCAACGTGGCGGTTCTCAAACACCACACACTACCCTTTGCTGGGGGGTTAAAAATGTATATAGCGGGCCGCTTGATCCCAGACAGACGCCCGTTTGCAGCCGCACTTCCAGGTGTACAGACGTTGCGGGCTTTAGTCCGAATAGGTCGGAGTAGCCCCACTAAAGCTCCCGCTCTATTAGCCATGACCCAAGGCTCCACAGGGATTGGTCACGTTGCCCTAGGTGCACGAACTTGGGCGTAAGACTCGAGATTGGGTTCAGCCGTTAAACTGAAACCGCATACCCAGAAGCGTCACTGTGCTCTGGTGAAAGAATCCGTCGAACCGGCACTCATGGGTGGGCAACGAACACACTGTAAGGACCAAGTAGAGAAGGACCTATCCTCACTTGGTGTGTGTAATTTGCGTTACCTAGCGAGGGAGAGAGGGAACTAGCAAAGGTTTTTGATCTCGGCCTAAACCGGCAAACGGTTGTAGTGCCATAAAAGAATAATAAGAAAATCAAGCATTAACACGCTCTTAAGCACCTGACAACATTTTATATCGAATTGGACCTAATGAAAACCAAGACTGAATAATCTATTGTGAATAATGATGGTTTCTTGCTATTGTCGCAAATTCTTGCAACGCAATTTTAAAGATTAATTAATTACAAATACAAATTTTAAGTTAGTTAACTTATGTATTTCTTTTAAAGTTTACTTCATACGAGTACATATTTATGGAGTGCCCTTACTGAGGTAAATTTTTTTTTTTGAACTCTTACATACGTTTTTGCTGGATTGTGTAGAATATGCAGGTATATTCATACACATTTCAGAGTGTGAATGGATGTATAAAAGCAATATTTTTGGCATTTTCAGCAATGCATGAGTAATAATGCTTCACTCACTTTCAAAACATATCGATCGAATGTGCTGCAAATAAATTATACTTTTATATACGTAAAATGTACATATATACACATCCAAACATAAATTTGCGCAGATATCTGTGCATTCGCATTTTAATGAAACCGCAACTGCTCGCACGACGAATACTATGTACTCGTACTTATATGCAATATGACCTCAGGCGTACCGTCCGACGCGCAGCTAAGCCAAAAAATGTTTTGATTTATGCCACGAAATGGCCATAAAAAATCACTGACAGTGAAAGAACGCAAACAAAAAAAAAAAAAAAAACAGCCAAACAAGCATACTACATTCATCATGGACGCAGAAAGGGCAACAATATGGCGATCGTCTGTCGGAAAGAGACTGCGCTGGGGCAGGAGGAGGTCAGGAGCAGCGAGCACAAGTGGGTGTCGTCTATGCAAAGGAAGGCAAGGATTGCTGAGCGCTAGCACACAGCAAATGCGCTGGCCACGCACACATTTTTCACAATTTACAGATTGATACGTGACGGAATTCGATTTGTGATATATGGCAGGCCGATTTCCTGTGCCATCACAGGCGCGCTACAGTCTCGCACAGTGCCCGTGGATAGTTGGTGCATTGGTTGCAGCATGATCGCTGTTGAACTTAATCACTAGGCACTGTATAGAAATTATAAAAAAAACAAACAAACGAGGAAGCCTATTGTAGTGGCGGATATTGAGAAAGAGACGGAAAGAGAGAGAATTAGAGAGCTATTGCTGCAGTTTAAACTTTGGAAATGATGGCGTAACTTCCATGTAGCAATGAGGCATTGTGCCTAGCGCGGCACAGTTTGGGCCATCGCCTTTCTACCATCACCATCACGTACGCAACCATCAATCGTCCACTGTCATAGGGCTGACGGCTAATGATAGGTGTGGGTACGCGCGTGTTGCGCCTGGGATATCTCGAATTACTTGTTTCCATGCAAATAAACGCAAAAAAAAAACATCTCTGACTGAAATCGCAGCAAATCCACGTCTCTTTGTGTGGTGCAAATGTGGCGCACGGAAAATTTACGATTTGACTTTTCGAAATTTAACTTTTAATTTTAGGTTCCTCAATTTTTGCTCTGTCTTTCGACTTTTATTTTGTTGGCCGTAACTCTGACTACAGTGGCGATAGTTTAATTGCCAGGATTTTTGTACGAACATCCTGTGATACCAGAATTTTCTGCATAAAACCTATGTTTGCACCTAAAGGCAGTTGCATTAGTAATTACATATGTACTATATGTGGCAAAGCCACATTTCAAAATCTAAACCAAAGCAACCGACTAACAAATTTTTTGATTGCCTCCTTTTCTCGATAAAGACTTATGTATGTATTTATGTATGTATTATGCGTTGTGGAGCGTGAGCTTACTGTGTAGGCTGAGGAAACTGTTAGCTTGCGTGCTTAGGGCTCATCCAGCCAGCGCCGAAATTGCTTTCTCACATTTGTTGCAAAAATTGCAGCCAATTGTAGGAAACTTTTTCACCGCTGCTAGTTTCTAATTTAAGTTGTCTATATGCAACGCTGCCACACTTTGCACTTTGCTATGATGCCCCACTCGTCTGGTTCTCGTTCTTCTAGACGTGTGATTTAGCGTCTGGCATCGAAGCGCTAGAAAAGGAAAAAGGAGAAAATTTGTATTTCCGGACACTTGTGAAAATTTACCTACCACTTTCGGTGCTGTTCACATATTATTCGTAAGTGTTTGTGGGTGGCCAATCATGCTTGCCACCAATTGGTCAAAAGAAAAGTAAAAATGCAAGTCTACGAAAAGTAAAAAAAAATTAATGAAAATTGTGCAAAGTAGTGGGCAAATTTTGAGCGTTTTGGCGCAGCAATTTAATTTCTGCTTTGCATGCAAGCATTTGGCACCTTATTAGTTGGAATTTATTCGATTTTAAAGGAAATAAAAAAAAACACTTTATCTGCTTAGAATTCAAGTTAGTGTGCTGTTATGAAAACACAGCAAACATCTCTAAAACGATCGTTTGAAAAGCAGTAATGAATTTTCCTAGATTCATTTAAGAAATAAGATCTGGTCTTACTCCCACAACCAGCAAGCGGACGGGACAAACCCGGTTCATGTCGTCTCATCAGTCTCCTCGAAACCATGAGCAAACTTTAAGAGCGGGTAATTGAAACTCGTTTAATGCGCTGTCCAGAAACAGACGTACTGATACGACCTCCGAAAATGGCGCCCAACCACAACTAGCGGTGTCGACAGCAGCAAAGTCCATGGAGGGGAATCTAAAGTTCTAGACATCGAGGCGATTATAAGTTTGTATATCAGATATAATATTAACTCATCGTGTTGGAATCATACACTCATTTTAAATTATGCCTGTTCCCCTATACTCTGAAAACACTTTTATCTTGTACGAAAATAAGTTGGGTGGCAGACGGAGTGGTTCCATTCTAGGTAGGCTTTACGGTTGATCCGGGGGCCTAATATACTGGTTCTGCCAAATAACTGGAGGAAATTGATAAAAGATCTAGCACGCGATCGAAAGAATTCGTTGTTAGATGACCAAGGTGACATTGCCATTGCACGAATGCAAGATTGATTCGATCTTGGTTACCAGTAGGAAAGAATCGTCAGCCTTTTATGTAGGAAAAGCAAATTGTCTTAAATACTCTTCGAATAAAAGTCAGTTTACAGCGGCACGCACGGTTTGGACAATAAAATAATATATAACAATACTAGCCTAAATTTCGCGGCTGCGCTCGCGTGAAAATTGGGAATGGCATGATATCTACATATATTCCGTTGTTGTCAAGGATATCATTATTCACGATAATAATAAAATGGAATAGTTAAATTGGCAATCGACCTTTTTTTTTTTGACTTTGTAAATCACATGTTTCCAAGTGCACAATCACAAACTTGAACAAAATACGATGACGAATCGATATGATATGATACGAAAATTGGCACCCTCCCTTACCTATAACTAAAAAAAGGGCTCCGTTAGGACCTTCTACAGGAATAAACGAATAACTGTGCAAAATTTCACGTCTTTCCTTGCAGTGGTTCGGACGTGATGCGCGGACATAACGAAAGAGGCGTTTCAATTTTATATTTGTATATACTAGCAAATACCCGCGTGCTTCGCTGCGCCTTTAAAGGATTTTTGTCTGGAAAAATGCCCTATTTAAAAATATTTCTTAGTCAAAGATTTCTCAAATACCTTCCATTGGACACCCATATTGTAAATACGGATTTTAGAAATATCTTGACTCCAGCGCCACCTATCGACATTATTAAAAGGCGCTTTTTATATGATGTTTTTCATAGTTAGCAAGTTGAGACATGTCTAATTTCCTTCTTCTCAAATTCTTCTCAAGTTGAAGAAAAAGGATGGATAAAAACGCTCCAGAAACGTTTAAAGAGATGCGCCGCCATCTTGGGATAAATGATGATAGACCTCTTCATTGCAAAACGCACACCACATGCATTTTTGCGTCGATTTTCACCAAACCTTCGTTACGACAACCACAATAGGTAAGGGCATCTCATGTATAAATTTAAATATAAAAAGATCGGTCGGCACATCTCTTCAAACACCCATTACCAACGAACACACATTTTAGGCTCCTTTTTTTTATATAAATACATAGATTTAGATTATTAAAAATTCGGCTAAAGCATTGAAATTGAATGGCATAGGAGAACGGAAATCACGCACTTTTCGAATATATTCGTTTCGAAGGGTAGAGAGGTCCAACTGCGGAGTCAGATCAGCTGAGGCGTTTTGATAGGCACTGAAGATGGGGACGCACACCAAATTTGACTATACAAAATTTCCAAATCTTTACAACATAAATTTACGTTTCACCAGATATTTGAGAATTGCTTAAATTAGTAGGTTCCACCATTTGTTGTAGAAAGTCAAGAGGCAAAGGGCAAATTTGAGGATACACTCTTTTTGTAGCAAATGTATGTATAATTTTAAGTTGTGCTCTTTTTATGTTACTGTGTGATATATTTATGCTAGTAAATACTACTTACATACATACATACATATGTAGATATTTATGCAGCATGTGCAAGTGATAAAAAATCAGTCAATAAGCAATTTAAGGCCTCTGAAAAAAGTTAATATCTGTCAATCAATGAAAACTCATAAATAAATATTAACTATTTACGTTAAATCCATAAATAACTATATATGTAAGTAGACGTTAGAGTTAATGGACCTTGTTGGGCAATGTGACATTGGCGCGGAGTGCTGTTGACAAATGCAAATGTCTTAGCGCTAATCAACTTTTTTCTTCCAACTACACACATTTAACTCAATAAAATGAATAATATAAACTTTTTTTTGTTTAAAACTTATGAAAGCAAATCAAAGTCAATCACCTGTACTGGAGTAAATTCAATCAGCCAGCAACAATAAGAAAATGCAAAATTTAATTGGTGTGCAGAGCAACTAGTTTTGCATTGAGTGAACGCCCATTAGTTGCTGTAATTCTGTAATTTGCACCGGCGCCGTTCGACGCACACAAATTGACACGTTTGCAAGCAAATTGATATATCAGCGTAGAAATTTATCGAGGACGGAAAATGGAAAAAATCGTTTGTTAAAAATACACACAACTTGGCTGCGATATGCAAAAGAAAAACTCGCAAGTCGACTTATGCCATGGTTTTTGCACGAATACGAGTATTGGAATTGAAAAAAGCCTCGTCGTAATTTGGAGTTTGGCGTTCGCCAGCTTCAAATCGTAACACATCAGCCGGTTCAAAGGATGCGTTACGAAATGTTTAATATGATAGGAAGTTATATTAAAAGTGGCCCAACTACTAACGTGTGGTGTTGCACGAAGCTGTTAACAATGGGGACACACGCATGGCTATTTCCATGGTGACGAATGCAATGCGCAGCTGGCACGAAGAGAATGTAGCGAAATAATTAAGTTATAATCTAAATATTCGTTTTTTCTAGTCAGATAGCTTTTACAGCCCGTGAAAGTATCATCAAATTCAAGCGATTGTAGAAAACATTTAAAAAAACTTCAATCAACCAAAAATTTACCAAATCAAACCTTAAATGCATTTTGATTATCTTCTTTGACTGGGCATGTTTTTTTGAGTATGCAGTTTTTAAAGTCCACTAAATTTTTGTATAATAAAGCGAAAGTTCTGAGCCACTAAAAATAACTGCTGAGTTTACAGATTTTGCGAAAGGCATTGCTTCCAAACAGCGTTTGAACTATTTTTTTTTTTTTATGAATCAAACGCAACACCTTCGATGCAGATGTGGATTTTGTGGAAATGCTCATATGTGTATATATGGTACGAGTATGTATGTATGTATTAATGGAAGCTTTAGCGCAAAAATTCCTAATTCCATATCTATGAAATACGCAACTTAATATTTATTTAGAAAAGTAATTGAGCACATAATTGCTAGTGTGTAGTATAGGAGAAAAACTGGTTACTTTGATAGAAAAAAAAACTTAAAGCCATAAATTTGATAAAAATTTGTTTCTGCGTGCATGCATGTGGAAACAGTTTGTGATTTTTTTTTAGATTTAAAGCTACATACTTATGTATATTGCTATGGTATTTATACAACATGTATTTCTATTTTATGTAATCACATTTGCATATTTTGAAAGTCTATATCTCCGGTCTATTTAACAAATATGTACATAGCTCCACCACAACTAATTGTTCCAATGTGGGGTGATAATATTTCTTATCTCTGATCTGATTCTGATAGCATTAAAAAATAAGTGAGGTTACATTGAGAAAGAAACAGTCCTTTACAAAATTATAGCATAATAATAATTTAAACGGTATATCATTTCAAGTTTATGATGGAAAGCTGTTTCTGGATAATCTTCAGCAACCTGAAGGAAAACTTTTAAATTAGTTAATCCTGGAAACTTAAGACGCTCTAACAAAACGTGAGAAGCCATGGAATTAATAACAATCGCAATTGATTATAGAAAAAATATTCATCTACATGCACCCTCTAGTAGATGTTTGGATGCAATTCTTCTCTTCCAAATGAAGGAAGTGTGTTTAATTACAACTTTTTCCAATACATGCTATGTATGAACGTGCCGGCAGAGATATTACTCGGCCTATCCCAAAATTTAATAGAATTAACGAGTACATACTATAGCGTATGCCTATGTTTTTGTTTTATTATAAACCCTTCAAAAAAATATTTAAAAACTCTTCCACATCGTTGCAGTTAAAAGACTACCAGGTGCAGGAACGGATTCAGAAAATATTTTTGGCGGGGTCCATTTATTTTCAACATTTTACGATAATTTACATATTTAGAGATATGTATTTGATTATAATCCATTATAAACATGGATATAATAATATTGAGTAAAATGTTGAATGCATTTTTATAAAACCATCGTTAGGCTATGATTATATCAATTGAATCTGTAGAATCATAAAACGTCAGGGATTTAAAGTGCTTTATCGATTCTCGCCTTTTCTTTTGCCAAAATATCTAGCATTTAGTCACTAGTAACCTCAATATCTCGATGAATATTTAACAGCGCAGATACGTCCTCAATCATCGTAAATTAGAAAAGGACCATTCACTCGAAGCCACCGTGACTGGCAACGTGGCACTGATTTGAAAAAATCAGTAAATGTGTTTGTAAAATTGCAAATTACGAAGGCGGTTTAAGTCATTAACTTTTTGAATAAAATATACTTTTTCGGCAAAAAACATTCTCTTTATCAACATAATCTCCTTTTAACTCTTTACTCTTACATAGTCCACCCTTTTTTTCCAATTATTTTATTTTGACCTAAACCTCTTACCACACTGCCATTTCCTCAGGCTTGAAAATAGTCGCATGGATTTTAGCGATGGTGACATATAGATTCTTCGATACATGGATCGAATTTCGTAAATTTTTATTATGGTTTATTATGAAACTTTATACATTTACGCGTCGAATCACAACAAATTTAGCTAGGTATAATAGAAGAAATTAATTTTATTTTTTGAAAAAAAAAAGAAAAGGGCCCACTTTGTCGCATTGGAGAAATATATAGCATTTCCGTGTTCTATTGACTTTTTTTTTTTTAAAAAAGAAAAAAAAGAAAAAGACCACGTTGTGGATTCTGTGATGAAGAAGGCCACCGAAACTCAGTACGGAATGGTATACCACTATGTCCAAAGCGCAAACGCGATGAGATGTGATCAAATCTGTGGATTGATTACTGTCAATGACTGTAATAAATGAATTACTGCTAATTTGTTGTCTTTGTTTCATCTTTAATTATAATAAAATATTCACTGTTGAGTCCATTTCAATTTCGCTTAAATTAGTTGAAAAAGCAAATATTTAGAAAAGGGGCCACATTGTCGAGTTGATGCTAATTAGTTGTTTCACATATAATAATGATTGAAAAATGATCTAATAGTATTTTTTCTTATGCTGACTATGTTCCTGTTCGATTTAAACGAACACCCATTTAACGTCAGAGTAGAAAAAAAAAGAAATCAACTTCTCAATTAGTAATTTTTCGGATATTCACCATCAAAGTTCTATATTTCCCTCAATTCTTCAGTTAGGATGGTCTAATTTGTCTCAAAATGTTCGGAAATCAACCAGGAAGACGCCTATATGCATAACTCCAATACCGCCGAAGTGGGCTCTTTTCACGTGGACGCACACATTTGCCCTTTTTTTCGAGTGTAAGCGATCACCCAACGCACGGATAGCTTTTTCATATCTAAATATTCGTGTAAAATGTGATGTGGCTTCTCAGTTGAGATGCCTACAACCTCAGTTAACTCACACACTTTCATTTTTCGATCACCAAATATCATACCATGGATTTTATGGACGACTTTTTGTATAACGACTATAATAGACGCCAGTTAAGGGCATTAGAATAGCGATATTTATATTTTATTTAATTCATTTATATGCATTACTCAATTAAAGTTAATCAAATATAATAAAAAAATAATATTGCAATTAATTGTCTTAAACTGAGAATTCACAAACAAAATCAATTAAATTCAATTTGAATAAGTCAATCCATTTGTATTCCAGTTGCTGGGTAATAATTTATAATATTTTTGTCTAGAGTTAGTTTTTGTGTGTGCTATGAATTTGAAAACACGGTTGAAATTTTCTGAGACCACCGATATTTTGGGGGAGGGGTCCAGACTCCCAGGACCCCTCCCCTGTATCCGTCCCTGACCAGGTGTAGTTCTTTATTTTATAATTTATAATTCAAGTAAACAAATTTGATCACAATGCACAATATTGATAGGTAGGTCGATAGATGAAGCTGCTACTTCTAAGCTATGAGTCAAAGACCCGTTGTGATACCCTGAATTTTTTGTTCACTCCCCCTTGCTGAACACAATTCAGAACACTTGACGAATCTCTTCAAGTACTTTAGTACTCTACACTGAAGTTACTAAAAAGTGTCGACGCAACCTACTTCTCGAGAGCGCGGGACATTTGCACATAAGATGAAGAACCGTCTTCTCATCCTTATAATTCTTGCAGCATCTATAAATGGTTACCTCGAGACGCCCGCATTATTGCCTACAGAGTAGTGGCGAAGAATAACTTAAAATATGTTTATTATCCCTTCCTAAAGAATATAGACTATAAGACCGTTTCGATCTCCACTGCGCCAAGTTCGCTTAGAGATACTACAGATCGTAGTTTGCATCCAACTGTCATTTACAATATTATAAATAAATTCCTTTAAACCCAACTTGCAAGTGTCGAACGGCATATCAATGCGTTGTTTACGGAGAAGAATCTGCTAGATCGTGCACTCTCTTGCAATTTCGCCCCTATGTTCCTGTGACCGGAAAACGTAACGTCATTACGCTAGCTCTCCTAAGCAATCTCCTGTAGAGATCGGCGTTATCGCAACTGACCTGACCACTCCTTCCGGCAGAAATTTTCATGACAAAGTTTCTATCCAGCGCCAATATTAATATGGACAATACCAACGGGCAGTAATTGCAGGACAGTAATTGATACAGGGCACTTCCATACATAGTATGCCCTTTTTGTTACAGAAAACTCTTATTGGTAAATCAATTTTGCAAGAAATAATTTTGTATATTAAAAATCTAAAATACTCACCGATGGATATCGTCGAAAATGTTATACTAAGTATTAACTTGAGCTCAAAACTCGTATTTTGTTTTAGAACAAAAACAAAAAATAATATAATATTTAATATATCGATCGCTAGATAGTTTAGATCTTGATATCATCAGCTAACCTTTGGAATGGACCTTTCAAAATTGCCCATTACTAACTGAAGCGAGAGATTCGAAAATCGTTGTATATCACCAGTTTTTTTTGAATATGAGTCTTCATTACAATAGTTTCTGGGGCAACAATCGATTTCAAAATTTATTCGAAGATGCAAACTGATTCAATGCAAATTATAATAAACAATTGGATTGCTCTCAAATTCTCTCTTTATCCAAGCGTTAGAAAAAGCAAGCATGCAATCTTTTATTGCCTATATCATGGCTTTTACAAAACATCGATGCAATAATATTCCCGTCTCATCAAGCACATTACATAATTTCGTACTTCCGACAAGGCAAATACCATTAATAAATTATTATTGAAAATAAAATCCGTTCATGCCAAATGTATCTATGAAAAGCTCAAAAGTCTTAAATCAAGAATGAAGTGCAACCAAATATAATAATAATAGTATGTAGCTGTTGGACTTTCGAAGAAACGAAACTCTGGCAGAAGAAAAAGAAAAAGCAAACCGAAAAGTACATACGAAAGCAGCCAGCTTAGTCGAAAGAACCATTGCACATTTGTCAGAAGACCGACAGACAAACGAATGAAAAATAAAATGCTGCCAACCCAGCGACGAAGCAGAGACGTAAAGTTAAATTTTAATTGCGTCGGCGAATCCTTTTTTACACCAAATGCGCGGTCGGCGGAAGGAGGCGCATTGTGGCATGACAGCACAAATTCTTAGCAGTAACTCGAGCTAGCGGGGCACTTAGATGTTTGGGGATCCTGACAAACGACAGGCGGTTGGCTAGGCACATTTCGCCAACATATGTATGTACATATGTATGTATGTATGTACCGTGAGTTTCTTTGGCAGGCATCAGGCATCCAAACAACAACTGCTGCAACGTTGCAATGCTGTCTGGCATGCCAACAACAAAGCAGGCATCAAATTCAAAGTTGCGAAGGTGTTGCAGTGGAGAGAAAAACGTGAGCGGACAAAGTAAAAAACAAAAGACTGAGCAAAAAAAAAAAACAAACAACGCTGAAGGCCTCCCCAGACGATTCGACATTCAAAATGAAAAATCGTTCGGGCAATGGCAGCAAATGTTTTGTAGCTTTTGGTTTTTTCTTTGGCTATTGTTGACTGCACTTTTTTTTCGTGTTGTCCGTTGTTGGCTGCGATCGATGGATCGATCGACTGCGCCTACAAGCAACAATAAAGCAATGAAAATCGAAAACAGAAAAAATCTTAAAAAAAAACAAAAAAACCGCCTCGAACTTGCAACGCTACTCATTCGAATCGTGCAGCCAACGCGCAACATTTTTGATTTCTTCGAATTTGTTGCTTTTTCTCATTTTTTTATTTCTATTTGTACACTTTGTTGCGAAAATGGCGTCGTGCGCTATGGCGGCTTGCTCCGGCAATGCCAGCGGATGCTGTCGTGGATGCTGCGATCTGCCACCAGGTTTCTTTCGTGGCTTGACTGTGCCCTGGCTGTCACTGTCTGTGTCGTGGTTGCTGTTGTTTGTGCCGAGTTGTACTGTTTGCGGCCGCGGCGTTGGTGCACTATCGTTGCTGGAAATCTTAGCACGTTTGTGGAGTCGTTAATTCGCATTATTTCCTTCGTTCGTTGGTTTTTTTTTTTCGTTGAAAAATCTTTGATTTTTGCTTGCACTTTTTTCCCATTGGTTTGGTGTTGTCTTGCAGTAGGCCCTTGAGCTGTTTTCGCATATGCACATATGTATATTTGAATGTTTGTATCTTGATGCCTGCCCAACCTTTGTAATCGCTTTTGTTGCTTGTGTTGTTGCTGATGGTGTTGGCATTGCTGTTGCTATTGCAGCAGCAAATGGCCGCAATGCACTTCACGTTCGCTGCTGTGGTTCTGCTTGTTTCGGCTGTCGGATTGCCCGACAGGCGACTTAACGTTTTGAATTTATATGCACAAACATACAAACATACATACATACATACATACATATAATATATCCATCCATTTCTTCTTCCAGCTCTTTGTCTTTCGCGTTGCTTGTTTTGCTTCTCGGGTTTTATTTATTGTTGGCGCGTTTCTTGAAGGCGTGGGAGCTTGTTGTTGGTTTCTCGTTTTTGCCCACTGCTCCCCACTTGCCACACCATCACATTCATTTGCCACATATTTCACCAATGGCGTTGGTTATTGTGGCCTTTTCGTATCAGTTTTTCATGGTTTGCAAAACAACGCCATTTTTTATAGTTGTCTGCCGCTCCGACTGTCCTCCGGCATTGCTGAGTGTTTTTCATGTCTGTCGTGTCAGTCTGTCTCTCCGTGTTGCCCGTCCATTTCATGTCTCCCATTTGTAATCGTTCATTTTTCTGACACATTTGTTTGTTGCAATGCTGTGTTATTTTATTTGTACTTGACGTCTGCGGGCGTGATGGATGTTTGAAGGAGCGCCATCGTCGTCGTCGGCGAGAATGTGACAGACCACTGTTGTTAGTTAAAAAAGCTATTTAGTCATCATATGTAAATATGTATGTGTGCACGATACATTTTTATTGGAATTTTAGGACTGTTTGTAGACTATAATTTGAAAAGCATTCGGGATTTAGAAGCAGTGGTCGCTGAAATACCAAACTAGCCGATAGGAGCTATGTACTTAGATGCTGATAGTTCCTAAGCCCTTTGGTCCAAATGTACACATCGTTATCATATTGCATCCAGGTTTAAATAAATTGTGTGAATCAGCTGGCACTATAGAAATCTAAAAAAATCTGAAAGCAAATATTACAGGGTTAGAGAAAATATTACATTTAATCAAAATCAGCACTTCGTCCAGGTTCGCAACTGTAGAACTTTATTTTTTGCTTATATTTCAAACTGCGCTTGAGAGAACAAAAATTTTAGATTGGAACTGTCTGCGATAGCATTATATTTATCCTGTAATTTTTTTATACTTGATTTTTATATTTAATATCTATGGTATGATTGTTTGATGTAACACATTTTTGTGAGCATTCCTTATGCGCTTCTTTGGATTTTTTTTTTTTTTATTAATTATTATTATTTCAAAAGTCAAATAACTTACAAGTTCTTACTGACTAAAACGATAACAATTAGAGTATACTACAGAGGTTCTTATGACTAAAACATAGAATTAAAGTGCAGAAAGCACTAAAACAAAATAGAATTCAATAATTTAGAAAACACACTCTTTGGCAAAGAAAAATCAAGCAGGGTAGAATTCGAAATCTCATTGAGTATTTCCCCAATGATTGATATGCATGTCTATGCACAGTGTGGGATTTTTGTATTCTAGCGTAACTATATAATCGTACTGGCTCAGCTATATAATCGTACTTAGCTTAAAACAATAAATGAAAATTTGAAAATTAATTATAGTTTTAATGGTCGTACAGGGGTTTTAGCAGGATTTTTATTCTACTGGTACTCGTATTCAGAAAAAATTTCTAACTTCAAAAATTATAAAATTCCAGTATATTATGTATATATATACCTTTATAATTAGGACATTCACAAGGTGTCGTAAAGTGTCGTAATGTCGTAAAATTATAAAATTGTTGTGCAATTTCACTTCCTTTTTCTGTGCAATGCAATAAAAACAACAAAAATAAAATTTAGGCTACCGAAAATGTTTATGACTTTACAGCTTTACGACATTGTACGCCATTTTGTGAATACCCTAAATAACATTGAATTTAAGCATAAAATATTGAACGTTTGCAAACATACAAACGATTGACTGTTGCGTAGCATAAACAATCAGATTCAGTCAAATTTACTGAAAGCAAATAAAATTAAATAAAAGTTATATTAATTAAAGGAGAAATAACGACTATTTTCGAAAAGGACACATCTGGCCATTTTTTTTAATTAATTCCAAAATGGATAATAAATAAATGGTAATTCAAAAAAAGTTGTACTTGAGACTTTAAATCATTGAATATTTATTTAATGATAAGCATGATTCAATTATAAAAGGTTGGATACTTATTGACGTTTAAGTTTTTCGACTGTCTTGTAAGGTTGCATTTAGGAAGGTCTGATAAATGGGAAAATATTTTATCCCTTTTCGGGAAAGGTAGTAGAAAAGTAGGTAACTAGTTGCGAAATGCGGTATGTACATAGAATGAAACATATATATATATATATATAGAAGTTTGATATTTCAATTTAATAAAATATAACCGAATATTCAACCACACATGTATGTATGTATGTATGTATATCCATAGCAGCTTAATACAACAAACTATATAAACAAAAAACGCAAGTGTGATTTGGAAGCAAATATTTTTTACACATTTTATTAACAAAAATTATGTCATTTTAACCTTTTTTAAGTTTTTACATGCAGAAAATAGAACTATCACATTTGGAAAAATTTTGATAATAAATTTTTGTTTAATTCAATATCAATTTTAGCAATCAAAATAAGAGGTATCTGTTAAAAGCCCACCACAAATGGTAGGCGAAGCTTGGCCAAACACTGAGCTATATAGCGTTAGCGCCAAAAGTATTATTATTATTATATTAAAAGCCCAGTAACCAGTATTGTATACATATTTCATTACAATTTTAAACTTTTTTAAAAATATAATTACCATTTTTGTAGATCATAAAATTGTAAGATTCAAGTCACTAAAAATGTAACATTAGTTGTTCGAAATTTTTTTTTTTATATGGAAAACACCACACAATACCTTTGTCAAAAAATTAACGGAACTTTTATTGAGAAATGTACATCTGTTAGAAATCAAGTAAAGACGTTAGTCAAAACCGGGAAATTACTAATAAATGTTCTTCTATTCGACATTTTAACTGTATAATTTTATTGTTGTTAATATTTATATAAATTCTTATTTTTTAATTTTATGTTGTTTTATATAAAATATATACAGTACAAAATTTAAAAACATAAAATGCTTTCTTTGAAAAAAATATCACACAAAATGATCTGACCTGGCCGGGAATCCTACCAACGACCAATCAATTTCATACAGGCAAAAAAATAAAAGTCAATTCCTGTTCGCTACTAGATAAGCAAGGCTACTGGAAAACATACGAGAATGCCAGTAATTCGATTATTTAATGTAGGGCATGCTGAAATAATTAAAAAACTACAAAAAGGCAACAGTGTTGCCTGCCAGGCCATTTCACAAGAAAATACTAATTTCCAAGTGTTTGATAACATTTTTTTTCTTAAAATAAAAGAGAGCAACACAGGACACCTTAAGGCAGCGTGCAAGAGAGAGATAACTGCCTAATTATCCAACCTTGTATAATTGAATCATGATGATAAGTAGTAATAAAAAAATAAAGCTAATCTGTATCGATAAAATTTGATGTTCCTATTTATTAAAAATTACAAAATAGACCTTTACTCTAAATATATTTTTCTCTATACATTTCAGTACATACATATGTACATATTTTGTTTTAATAAAGTCCTACTTCACACCCGCGATATATCACTGTAAGTAAATGCTCGTGTGATCTCTTTTTTATGTTTAATTTTTCAAGCTTTTTTTTAACTTGCAATGTTTGTTTTTTGTTTGCTAATTTTTTTAATTATTTTTAAATGAATTTTATAAAAAGCGTACATTTGTTAAAAAAATCATTAAAAACATATCCTTCACGTGAATCGACTAGTACAGATATTATGGTCTAAGCAAGCCTCGTGCCACCTAACCTAAGCTAGACATTATGGACGAGAATATTCATAATTTTTTTGGCTCACTTGCATTTGCCAACGAATTTTTCTTTTTTGTACACATTTTTGGTACTAAAATTTTAAGAACTGTTTTCTCAGCCAAACAATGTACAATGTATAAAAAAAAATACATTCATTTTCATGAGCACATTTCAATCATGATTATCTCAAACTAGAAAACTATCATAAGGCCTGATTCTGTTCAACTTGCGTTTATTTTATGAGATCAGCAACGAGTTACATATATTTCACAATATGGTATTTGAGTCGGCACTTTTTTGTCAATTGTCTCTCATGTGTTTTAAAAAGGATTGTTCGATGTTATATTAACTTGAATTTGTTTTTGATTTCCTCGAATTCCACCCCTAAGCTTATTAATATTATCGCCATAAATACAGAATACAGAAATTGGGTTAAAATCGCAAAAATAAGAACACTACTCAACTTGTTTCACCCAATTGACGAAGGCAAATAAGTAATAGTTTTGAGAAACAAGTCAAGACCGTATGTCTGCCATGTTTTTTGTCATGGCGTGACATTCTTATTAGGGGCTTCTACCCTCGCAACGCCATCGCATAAGCGAATAGTAGTAGTGCATATTCCGCTGAAGAGTGCAACACGCCGCATACAACATGAAATTCGCAATTAGCAAAAAACACAAAATACAACAAGGCTAAATAAAAAAAAATAATATCTAGTCGAATTTGAATGACTGGAAGTAACTACGCGGCTGTGGTCGCTGTCGCATTCTAGTGCTGGCTGTGGGTGCTTCCGACGTTTGGGTGGAGAGAGGTGCAAGCGCTTTTGGCATGCCACATCTTCTGCAGTAAATGTGTTTAGTTTAATGCTATGCATTGCATTTTTGTTGTTGGTTTTATTAGTGCTTCAGCGGTGTTGCTGTGCTGTGACGCCTGATTGCACAAGCAAACGTTAAACCGCAACTTGATGGACAGCTTGAGGTTTTCCATTTCAGTTGGGCTGAGCTGTATACAAATATTCATGTTAGTACATACATTCATTCATACATACATACATATGCTTTAAAAGCAAACTGACAGACCCTGAGTGCATACACGTTTGTGCATATGTAGGTTTCAAATAATGGTTAGGAACTGCTTTAAGCGCAATTGCTTGGGAACTTTCTAGGTGCACGGAAAAAGTCCTTCGAAGTAAAGTTATATGAGGGAGATGAATTCGGAAGTTTAGGGAATTTTGTGGTTTTGAGATACCGTGAGAAATGTTTCCAAATAGTGTTCAGGCTGTATTGCGAAAATCTGTTATATTTTTAAAACTCCAGAAAGTTTATTGAACGGAATTAAATACATACATATATATATATATGAACTTAGATATGTCTATTAGTACGTACATACATATACATGTACATATGTATGTAACTCATTGGTCACAAGGAATAACATCCAAACTTTGAGTATTTTGAATACCACCTTAAATGTCAATTTATAAACTAAAATGATCAATTCGGGACTTAGTTTATATTTCTTAACTAAACTTGGACAATTCTATGGTAGTTTCACTAAAAATATAATTAAAAATAAACATAATTACGTAGTTTAGTCTCATTTCTTCTTCTATATATTTCTTACTGAATTGAGTTTGGTTGTTATTCCTTATGGCCACAGAAATATTATAAGGATAATATCAAGGCGCATACTAGTAACTTGAGGAGGGGATCTGGACCAAATGTATAAGGTTTGTATCTTAGCCATGGCTTGAGGGCCGTCTATAGTAATTCTATTTCAAAAAATGTTAGCAAACGTTCTGAAGTTTTTATGAAAATTTGCTGTTTTTTTTGTTTCTACAAAGTGTCTTTTCCAAATTGCGTTTTCACACTTTTTCTGGCATATATTAAGATACCCCTCCACTAAAAATTTGAAAGTGCTCGCACAAAAAACAATGCAGTTATGCCACTTTTTTAAAAGCTCTTTCTAAAGGTTATTATTGTTGATTAGGGCCTTTGCGTATTAAGGAGACGATTTATAGAACGATATAGAGATCAAATTGTTTTTTAATAAAAATAAATTAATATACATACATCCGAAGTAGCAAACGAAATGTTCTTCAATTTGGTTGCTAATGATATGACCACCACTGTATCTTCATGTATGTAGTATGTATCTGAAATTACCGATTTTTACCCTCTTTCAGGCGAGGCGATTATAAAGAATCGTCAATCAAAAGTGGCCTTTTCGCAAGATCATATACACAAATTTGAAATCAACGCCACCACGGGCGTTTTTCAAGTCAATTTCTTCTAAGCATGGAGGTTTTTAGTGAACTTCCTTTATCTTTTCCGACGAAAACATACATGGCAACTGCCATCACTTGCTGTCTATTTAATAGTGTGAAAGTTATAAACAACTTTTTTTTAGTCCAAAACATTTATTTACTTATTTCTTGGAAAAGCATGCGATATTTTTTCCGCATACAGCGAGGTAAGCGCGACCTCGCTTGCTTTCAACCGTAATTTTTAATGTCATACGGCTTATAGAGGAAGTATCGTTCGATTTGGAGACAGGACAAACATTTTGAGAACGAACAACAATAAAACAATTACAGGCTAACCTAACATTCACGGCATGCGTTTTTGGACGCAAGCACGCATGTTTTTTAACCACGTCCACCCGAAATTTTTTTGCGTGCGTTTACTTTATAGAGTTGCATGGCTGTCAAATTCGTTTGAAAACAATACAAGGTGGAAGTTTTCAGCGTTGGTTCAATTTATTTATTTGGTTTAAAGATTTGCTTTAACTTATGTTACATATTATTTTTTTATCTAAACATTATGCAAATATTATCTTGATTTATATGCAGAGCTTCAACACAGGAACTTATTAACAAGTTTGACAATTGATTTAATTCCTGTTTTATATTATAGAAGCAATAATAATCATAAAAATCATAATCCCAAGTCTCAAACAATGTACACATTTACAAAAAGTTTTCATTCTAAGCTTTTTGGTAGTTTTGTTTTGCTAATCCAAACAAAAAAATCAGTATTCGTTACATTGTTGATAATGCGCATCACCCTCAACGGTGGGATAAACGTCAAATTGAAATGTCACGCAAAATGCAAATTGGAAGTTAAGTTAGCTTTTGGCGCAGGCCGTTCAATTTCAGTTGCTCGAATTAAAGTTGGGCTGTAAAGATGCGAACAATTTCTAACAAAATTACATTATGCTTAATAAAGAGCAGATATTTAGCGAACAAACCAGGCATGTAAAGAGCAGATCAGTTGCTCTTGTTTGTAGTTGGTTTGTTTAAGGAAGATGAAATAAACACAACAGCCAACTCGGCTAGCGTAGCACAATATGTAGCGTATTGGCTCTGCAACTCCGAGCTCCCGGGTTCAAAGCCTAGGAGAAGTGGTTATGAAAAATAAATTTAATTAATTTAATAAAAAGAAGTCTGATAAGGAAATGTGGTGATTTCCGAAATAGTACTATAATTTCTACCATTAAAAAACTGTTGTTGTTTTTTCACAAAAATCTTCCATAAACTGGCCTTGAGATCAATAAAAATTGTAAAATTAACATTTACTAGGCCAACAGAAAAATGAACAAAAAAATAAAATAATTAAACTTCGAATATCTTTGTTTTTCAGGTCATCGTAAAAGTTTTAATTTTTATTCTTTTTATTTACTTTTTGCATATAATGATTATGAGTGTGATTTGAACAAATTTCTAAAATCGCATCGCCTTTGAGTTAACAAACTTCGCCATTCAGCTGCTACACCAACAAATAACCAACAAGTACGAGTTGTGGCACGTTCGACATGCTTGCTATTGCCGCCATACATATGTACGATATATATAGACATATGTATGTACATATGTATCTAGTAGTACGTGTATCTATCACCAGTATTCATCAACGGCGGCATGCAAATCTGTTCGTGCATCTCGTCATCCAATAGCCCCATTGGATCAACCGCAATGTATCGACTATCTATCGTGTCATTCTGTTCCGCTTCTAACAATTGGACAGCCTTGCCAACTACGAGTAGTATATAATTATCTGTGATGCGATTGGTTCTGCTGATGTTCGACAGATACGATGTGTTTTGGTTTATTTTTTTGAGTAGTTTGAAAAAAAAAACATACAAAATTACTTGTTGTTGTTCGCAAATTCAACGAAAAACATTCGCAATGATTCATCAACAGACTGACTGACCTCAATCAGTTTCCTTCTAAAGAAAAAAAAAAGGTTTTGTAAAGATCAAATGTAAGGCAGCATTTACATGTGGCGATTTCCTAAGCACTTCCACATCGTTTTCAACGGCAAATGCCTGTGAAAAACAATTTGCAAATCGAATAGCTTTTGTTGTCCGTAGATTTACCTTTCAGACGATCGCTTCATGTAAATCATGCATACACTTATATCAGTTTTCTTTAGCTTATATGGACTATATAGGCTTGTACAGCTTTGTGTTTTCTCATCAAATGAGCACTTAGAGTTAACGCCCACCCAAGACTCCAAATACTGAAAATTATAGAATGTGTGGTATGGTAGAAATGCTCGCAAAATTTGCATGTAGCACTTTTACACTCATTCACGCTTCCATTAGATGCGCTTGGGAATCGCTTAAAATATTTACCTTTATTTTCCTTGATATGCAAATTTAAATTTTTGATATTGAATGCAGCAAATAAATTAAAACAAAAACATATTTTACATGTGAGTGATTTACGTAAGCACCGCCCTTTGCTGCGCTTGGATTTCACCGGAAAGCAAAGTAATACACATATATCAACGCTTAAAGTCGAAGGGAAAAGGATCTGCTACTTTGATGCCTCAGTGGGACCAGAAGCAATTTCAACCTACGCGCGCAAGCTTCGCTCTTCGATCGTCAATACAATCAAACGGCAACGAGAGTGGCAATAGCAGCGAACGATGGATGCAAAGTTTATCGAAGTAGTGCGCGCATTAACGCTGGTCTATCAAAAAAAAAAATAAAAAATCACTCACTGATCGTACGCAGCATCGAGTCATACATACATATGTACATACATACCGATTTTTGAGATTTCGCACCACCAACGCTTCGTCACCTTCAACTGGACTAAATTGGCTGCCTTTCGTCTGCTCCGCCAACACATTTGTAACAATAACGCGGGATACTCATATATTTTGATATGGTTTTGATTTATTACAAATTGAAGTTGATTTTAATCGAGTGTTTGCCAAAGTCCACACGCTTCATGAATTTCGCGAAATATAGTTTGATGAATGGTGTCGGGTTGTCGGTACGCCTGGCCAAGAGTATTTCCTTATACTCGTAGATGTACATATGTATAAGTATATCTCCCGGATGGTTAGTTGGTTGCATAAATAGATGGATGGCTGGTTGGTCGCTTGATCGCTTGTGGCGCAGCTGTCTGACGTCTGCGAAATTTATAGCAAAATATATGAGTCGCATTTTATCAGCTGGAGGTGATCGTGGCAACTTTGGTGAATATTAATTAGTGCTGTTGTCTTTCCCCTCGTTTTTTCTCATATTGTTATTATTATTATCTGTTTTTTTTTTTTTTTGAAAATGTGTGAGTAGTCTGCGCATATTTTATTTACCGTTTGCTGCCGGCGCACGCGTGCATTTAAAAGTGTGCTGTTGAGTGTTTGTCTTTGCAAAAAAGTATTTACCATATAAATTGAGTCGAGAGATTGAGGCAGGAGCAAAAAATTAGCTACTTGTTAATCAGTAGGTATTTTTAAAAACATAGATAAACGAATTTTTAAAAAATTATTTTCACAAAATTTTTGGAGGTAAATATATAGTTAAATATTGCTATTTCATATATAATAATGGCACCAAGAGACAGTAAATTTGTATTTAAAATGTGTAAATAATAGTCTTTAACATATATTTTTTTAAAAATAACTATTTGAAACTTTCAAGGATATGAAAGGATACATTTTTAAAAGGAAATTTTAAATACTCAATCGTCCTTGTACTTAAAAACATTTATCTTCTTTCAATACTTTAGAATTTTCTCTTTCATTGGATATTTATTAATTATTATTATTCTGCATTGCTCTAAATAAAAAAAATTTAATTAACTATATCCTTTTAAAAAAAATTTCGACATCAGAGGAAAATAATAAAAAAAACTCAATTTTACTTTATATCTATTTTTGTGTGTTTTGAAATGTTTAGATTTTTGTCGCACGGTGTGCAAGTGCAAAAATCACTTCACATCCTTTAACATAACATCACAACGTACATCACATCACATCACATCATATAACAGCGTCACATTACCAGTGCATATTTCGTCACTCATAACATTACATCGCATCACATCACGTCATTTAAAATAACATTGTACAACATCACATCTGATCATATGTATATCACATCACCATATTACATTATATAAAATCTTATCACATCATAACATCACACTGTCAATCACAACATCACATCCTATCACATCGCATCACATCGTTACATCAACACATCATATCACGTCACATAATCACATTAGATCGCATCACATTAAAACATCACGTCATATAAAATCACATTATATAACAAAACGGAGAAAATATTACATTCACATATCACATCACATAATATCACATCAACACATCTTAATCCAACGCATTCCATCAAGTCAATAACATAAAATTACTTAATTTAAAAAAGTTCCATTTCAAAAGTACTTTAGTGTCTCTCTAAGTTCTTAGCCGTTGTCTGGCGATCGTACTGTTACAACAAAGTCGGTGCTGCGGACTTTCTTTTCGCTTCTAAAAATATGCAAGAAATCACTTGAAGCTGGTTTCCTCCGAAGAATTATGGCTTATTATTTTATTTTAATGTGATTATTTTGAGTTGCATGCAATTTCGCAGCAACAACAAAAATGCAGCAGAGAGGGTCGACGTATGTACGAGTATGTACATACATACATACATACATACACATATGTGTAGCTCAGCAGCATCTTCACCGGAACAACAGCACCTCATCAAGTACGACAGATTTACATACATATGTACATACTCGTACATATGCACACGCAAAAAAATTCAAAGTGTCCAGGCACATACATATGCACTTACATACATATGTATTTAATGTATGCCGATGGCGTAGATACGTCTGGCGGTGATGCGCCCACAGTTTGTTTATACTTTTTTTTTCGCTCACATTGTTGAATTGATTTCAAAATTACAGTAATTTTCACAATTTTCTAATTATTTAATCGATTATTGATTTTTGATGCGCGTTAAGTGGCGCACTTAAAGTGCGTGAGAAATTGATGTGAAATCATTTGCTGCAATTGCTCAGTTACTCGAAAGTGTGTATGTATATACATATATGTATGTATGTATGTAGCTTCATTGCTCGCTGTTGTTGGTTGCTTTGTTGCTTGGTTGTTAGGCTGATTTGTGGGGTTGTTAGTTTACTAATGTGCCGTTTTTGAGCGGTTAGCCGTCAGCCAGCAATGTTCGATGCTCGATTGGTTGCCCGCTTGGTGCTTTTGATCAATTGATGAGGTGTTGATTTACTGGGGCTAAACTGTTATTATTAGTTGCCATCGCTTGGCATTCTATACATAAGTAGGCACATATGTGCATGCCAGTGTATTTGATATATGTATGTATGTATGTAAAGGTGGGATAATTGAAAGAAATTAAGGTGATTTATAAAGACGTCAATGCGCCTAGACATGCGGTGTTGTGTAATGAAACTTGCTTAATAAAGTTGTGGCTTTTGTGTTCAAGCAAAACATAAGTAATTCCGAATTTGTATAATGAACTAACAAATTAGTAAACAAAAGTTGTAATAAGCTCATTAATGAAGTACTGAATATTGTACACAAAACTCCAAGAATCTAATGGTATACAAAATTATATGTTAAGTTTAACATTAAAAGTAGCGTAGTATTTTAATCAGCGCCCCTAACAGAACTAATAAGTTCCAAGCGGAAATACAGACGTAGGAAATTGGTTAGATATACAATTGTGTTTTGATTAGTGCAACTCTTACCATTTTAACATTTGATACTGAATAAGTAAAAGCTAAATTCATGAAGTTGAACAAAACTTTATCTCTATGATTGGTGATATTTCATGATATGAAAGAACGAGGTTTTTCGAGGTAATTCACAATCAAAAAATCTTAAAAAATACTTGTTTGGTCCGATTAAATGTTAATTTATTTGGAATACAAAATAAATAAAATATACATAAAAGTATTTTGTTGAAGATTTTTTGATTGTGAATTCCTGCGAAAAAGCTCGTTCTTTCATATTGTGTTTTCTTATTTTACTATAAACAGATAATATGTGTGTGCTAGGGATGTAAATTTTGTGCATTTTGTTGATCCCGGGATTTTTGAGATTTGAAAACGAAATCCCGGGACAATCCCGGGATCCTGCATTTCAGGAAGCTTTGATTCATAATTTTTAATTTGCCAAAAAATGTAACACTTCTGTAATCGTTGTATTATAGTAGTATTTAAAATAACAATTATATTACAAAGAAGAACGATATGTTGTAAATCATGTATGTATGTATTTATTGGTATTTTCGAGAAAAAAAGGAAATAAACGTAATATTTGACACACATACAAAATAATTTATATTTCAAGTACAAATATACATATTTCGTACAGAAGAAGCACTGCTGCGCCTCAACACTTGTTGGTTGGATTGTCGACAATAAGTTAAATGCTCTCTGTAGGACATAGTGTTTATCGCCTCTCTACAAAAACTATCAATTCCTTTTACCAAGCCTTCTGATAAATTGTATGCCCTCCGATTACTGGACAATTGCGGGCTGCTTGTTAAAACTTGATGCAATTTATCTTTGAGACTTTCTGCCTTATCCACTTTAGGCACCTCGTTGTTAGTTCTATTAACATCGCTTTCATAGTGAGCCTCATTTTCTACTCGAGTGGGATATTCTCCAGCCCATTTACAATGGCAAGAACAAAACTAAGTCTTAAGGGAGTTAACAAGCTGTGTTATTTGTCAATTGTGAACTCTCTTAAGGCTTCGTTTGAAAAATAAATGGCTCTTAAATTCTTTGTTTTCTACAATTCCGGGATTTGAAAGACTTATCTCTCGGAGTTTCGGGATCCTGGGATTGACATGCCTAATGTGTGCATATAACATGAATATATGTACACTAACACATTATATGGATTTAAAATCATTGAATGTGTTATCTGAAAAAATAACTATAAATTCCTATTTTAAAAGTAAAATTTCAAACTCGATTAATTCGCAAAATTAATATTAGAGAAAATATGTTTTACAGGGTCTAAAAATTCACTTAATTTTTGTTGATTTCTCATCGATTGTGTGCGCTATTTAAAGATAAAAAAACGTTTGCTTTTCTCTGCAGATTTTGCAATTGGTGTTGTATTCGCGGGATAATGAAATGAAATCGAATAATATTTCGATTAAAAATATATTCGTGAATTAAAAATTTGTATGTAGATGCGTTGTACACTGATTATAGATTTTTCTTCTAATTAATTTTAATTAATTTTCCAATTAAAATGCAGTTCATTTCCTAACAAAAACCAGAATAACCTATTTTTAAACACTTTAAAAATAATTATTTCACATTTGATCACAATTTCGAGCTTAAAAATAATTTAGAAATATTTTGGGTACGCAGTTTTGTAACCCGTTCAATTTCAGTATATACATATGTATATTAAAGTGCAGGATTTGTTCACATACATATTGACAATTCGTGGGTTAAGGCTTTCGATGCTTTTCATAAAAAACAAAAAACGGTCATATGCGTGTACTATGTATCTAACCTGCAAAGAGTACGCTGTTAATGAGATACTAAAAACAATCACTTAACCGGCCTATTATCAATAATGATACTTGAAAGTATGTATGTATGCATGTAAGTACATATGTACATAAGTAATCACTTCTCCAACTTAACAATCGAGAAGCCAATGCCCAGCGCTCCAATACACACACCAAAATCCACATCCAATGCAATGAAAGTGACAGCGAAAATGACCCGTTTTATGACTCAATTATGGCCAACTTGAAAAACTGTGATTGCTTCTGTGACGGAAAGTAAAAGTGGCAAAAACAAAAGTAAGAAAAACCAACAAACAAAATATGTAACTATCTAAAGCACTTAAGGCAAATTGTAAAGGTTTTGAGCTATCAAAACCAAAAAAAAAAAAAAAACTGGAAAATATAAGGTTATAGAATGGCCAAAAATTATAGCATTAAGCAAAAGACCAGCAAATTGATAGCAATTGAAATGAAAGTGAAAACTTCACACATTTTCGTGTTGGTTTTGTTGTTGGGCTTTTACGAGTATCGCATACACAACATACATATGTACATACATATATTTAAGTTTTTTTGAATATTATAATTTTGTTGTTACTATGTATGTATGTATGTATGTATATTTTGATTGGGCGCGCTGAGTGGCTCTGGGTCGCCATCGTTGGCCAACAACTGCACTCACTTTTGACCAAAATTGCCATGCTATGCGGGGCCAATTTAAATGTCGTTATAGTTTTCTGTTGTTTCGGTTGTTTTGTTGTTGTTGTTGTGGTTGTCGTTGTTGCCTTTGCAATTGTTTTTTGCTTTGTTGATTGTCGCTCTTGAAAGCTTGAATGAATGTTGAATAAAGTTGGCTGGCAACTACTCTTCAGGCGGTAATTTAGGATAGTAGGTGTTGCTGTTGTTGTAGCTAGTATGAAATAAACACTAAAATAAAAATATATTTAAGTATTTTCGTAGTTGGTTTTTATGACTACATACATACATACATATGTATGTGCAAAAGCAGAGGAGGTTTCATAATCCAGTGATAATTTTAAAAGTAGTATTCTCAATCCATTGCATGAGCCGAAGCAATTTAATTTTAAATAAAACACTTAAAACAGAACTGAATGTCCGAGTTTCTATTATAACTCGACAAAGGCTTTTGACTTCTCATATCCCCAAAGAAAAATATCCAGAGGTGTGATATCACACGATCTAGGCGGCCAGTTGACTGGTCCGAAACGCGCAAATTAATTCTCATTTAATAAATAATTTCTCAATGCACACGATATGTATGTTGATCGAAGTGCACGAAAAACTGACACTAATCACGCGTGGTCTTTGAAATAAGATCTAAGATCATCCTATGAAATAATTATCACACAACTAAGGGCCGTTTTCTCATCTCAATGCTAAAGTTTAACCTTTAAAATTTCTCAACTAAATGCGTGCTGGTGCCTAAAAATGTTATTTTAAACTAGTTGGAAAACTAATGAATTTTACTAAGCAATATTTAGCTAAGCACGACAGTTAATTTTAACAGACAAAATTATAACAAAAGATAGGAAAGAGTGAAGAGAGACCAATTAGGTAATTTATATTTGCTTCGGTGAGAAAAATGATTGAACATTTCAAACAGTCGCAGCGCTTATTGTGGCATACTTTTAGGTGCAGTATTCTGACAACAGTTATGTGACGAATTTCCGTATAGGACTGTTAGTACATGTCTGCCATTAAAAATTTGTAGAATTGAATACGTGAACCATTTTTTTATTTTAAAATTGAAAATTATTAAGTGAAATTCGCATTTGGGAATTCTACATATCAAAACGATTTTAAATGTTTTATGTTTTAAATTTTAAACATAGCTAATTTTTGAATTTACTAACAAAAACCATTTAAACCCAAACTTTAAACTTAAATATATGTTTTTTTCTAATATACATTTTTTTCTAGCACAGACAGTAGCTTTTTATATAAAATCAAAAAATTACGGAAAAGCTTCATTCAAAAAAAAAAAACCCCGAAAAATTATAATTTTTTCGTTTTGAAATTTTGATGATACTAATTATTTTATTTCAATTTTTTAAATGCACGTCAAAATATGCTTTGCCGGTTGGACTATAATTGCGGGTGTTTACAATTTTCAGCAACCTAATTTTCTGGTGGCAACAATGGTTTTACGAACATTGTGTGTTAAAGGGATATATTGAAAAAACTGTGAGAATTATATTACATGCGGACAGTAAAAGAAAAAAAAAATAATAAACTACAGAAACATTCGGCAAGGTTTTTTTTTCGCTAAAAGGGTTTCTGGTTTTTCTTAACCAGCGAGGCAATGAAAGTCACCTATTTACCGCGACCAATTTTCGCGATCTGCTTGTTAACGCTCTTAATTTTTTTCTTGTTGTTTGTTTACAGTGACTTTTATTTTGTATTTTGTAGGCATTGTTGTTGTTATCGCCACCAACTTGCCGCGCGCGCTCATCCACTGCAAGGGTAAATAAAATTGCTGGTGACTTCAACTCCGACGAATCGGTGTAATTTCCATTACCAACAACAATAAGAGTAATAACAATTTAAATATGCTGCTGATACAACTTTTGTGGCTAATTTGTGCATTGTTGCCGCTGTTGTTGTTTTTATTCTTACCCCGGTCGATAACAACAATAATCATGCGAATAATGATAGCAATGATGAACCAATTGCTGCGGTTGAAGTGTGCCAAGTCTGCTGACGATGTGTCGATGTACATGATGTGTTTGTTGGCTGTATGCCCCCGCACGGTTACACCACCACCCAACTGCACCCGCAATCGAGGCTCATGCTTTCAACACTAGCTGTGCACGGTGGCATGCTGGAATGTGGCATGGAATAAAATAAAGCTGATGATAATGGTGGTGGCATAGCGCACCGCACTCTAGTTATTGTTAAGGCTGGTTGGTGTGATTAGCGTTGATGCTATTGCTGACATCGTTGGCATTATTGTTGTTGGGGCATACACGTGAAGTGATTACATTTAAGTGGCACTAGGAACGGAACGCATATAAAGCAGCAGCATTAGGCGGCACACTTGCACGCACCCTTTCCGCAAATAAGCGTCGAAATGTAATATTTTATATTTACATATATATATATGTGTGTATGTATGTATGTACGTGTATGAGAGCGCATTGCATGAATATGCAATTTGGCTATGTGTTGTTGCAAAGCCCACTATCACTGCACGGTCGTCGATTGACGCATCAATTTTATGCCTCAACTGCGCATATGTGACTCCAATCATCAACAACCATAATAACAATAACAACAACAACAACAACTGCATACACTGTGTACATCACGATCGCGTTGTCGAGTAAAAGAATCGTCACTACTTTTTTTTCCAAGACATCATTATAATCAACTGCACACGCTTGCCTTTCAGCTTCAAGCCACCGCCGCCGACGCAGCCATCATTCGATTTCTACTGCAAGTCTGCACATTTTCTTTTGTTTTTGCAAATTTTCTAAATTCCGCCATAGCGCCTACTGGTAATTCTAAATTACTATCCTCATAAAAAAAAAAAGTTTAAAAAAAAAGTGGAAGTCATTTCTGCAGCTGCGGCTTGCACTAACTAACTCGTACATACAAACATACATCGATGGGGAGCTTAGGAAATGAGCAACGAAACGCACACGTTGAACAACATCGCACCAACTAACAACTTAATGACATAATTTGGTAAATGATTGCCATTATCAACAACAACAATGCGAACATGCACAAGTGCAACGCAATTGAGATTTTTCTTTTTTAGTTCCACATGAATTGTGTGTACCTACAGAGTACATTTATTTCATTTTATTTTATTTATTAAATTTCCTCGTATGTGTTTACTCGTATGTATGCATGTATGTATGTATTTCTTTATTGAAGTGCGTTTGCTAAGAGTAATGCATCTGTGGATGTCATAAAGTTAATAGTAAGCTATCTTTCCTTTTGTGAGCTTACCTTTAAAGTAACAGATTTGGTGATTTTTTATGCAACAGTGGAAAGGTGTAAAGAAAAAAAACTTTGACAAATGGCAACGCTAATCCGGATTAACTATGCATTTGATTCAATGATGGCGGCACCGGTTATTAAGAAAACACGATCATTTACATATATGTATGTACATATGTACTATTTCTTAGTTTGATTCTTTGAAACATTTTTTTGCGTTTATTTAAAAGACCTTATTTTAAAATTATAATTACCGGCGCGTCACTTTGGACCAGAAGCCTCTCTTAAATTAAGTTCTGAAATTGATTGTTATAAAGAAATAAAGGCACACTAAAAGAGCTGACAGACGGGGGCACTTATGCAAATAAACGAGCTTATATATCTGCATAATATTTTAGGCCTGCCAGACGACACTTATCTGCATTTCGACATCAGCTGATTTGACAAATGAAATTGAGCTGAAAATGGAAAGTAAGAAAAATAAAATTGGCAGCTAATTAAATGGCAAAAAATCATTACGAATTAAAAAAGCTAAAAATTATTATCCTAAAGTTGCTTCATAAAATCAAAATATGCAATACGAGTACATTGGCACATACGTAATTCTTAGCAGGACGCTAAAGCCTTGTGTGGTTACAATTCTCGACATTAGAGAAAGGAAGTTGTGCAAATGAGTGAGTATATTTTATTTGCTGTATCGTAAAGTTTGGTATTTTTTGGCATAAACTTGCATATAAAGTTTTCACTTACGAGTTTTATTTGTGTTTATTTATTGTGAGTTTAATAATTCATATCGCCTAAAAATGGAATTAACCCGTGAACATTTTCGTGGATTATCGAGACAGGAGTGCATCAATCAACTTACTTCTACTTTTGATGTTGAATCACCACACTTAGCCACTGTGAAACGATGGTACAACGGTTCCTACGTGGCCGCCAATCTTTGCAGGACGAATTTCGTGAAGGTCGTCCAAAAATTGTGGTTGTGCCAGAAACAGTCGATGCTGTGCGTCAATTGATAATACAAGATCGTCATGTGCCATATCGCGAGATAGAGGCATCCTTGGCCATTAGTGGGACCAGCATACAATCAATATTGCATGAACATTTGGTCGTAAAGAAGATTTGTTCTCGTTGGATACCGCATAATTTGACAATTGTCCAAAAAACGACCCGTGTCGGTTGGTGTAAAGAAATGTTGAAGAAATTTTGGCACGGTGGTTCAAAGCACGTCTATGACATCGTAAAAGGTGGCGAATCTTGGATATATACATATGAGCCGGAAACAAAGCAGCAGCGAGCCTAATCCAACAAAAGTTGTGTCATGTCGCAACTGTTCCACTAGATAAACTTAAAACGGTCAATTCTGAGTGGTATACAAACATTTGTTTGCCAAAGGTTTTTGGAGAATTAAGGAAAACCAACCGCTGAAAACAAATTATTCTTCACCAAGACAATGCGAGCTCTCACGTATCGATTTACTCAAGATAGTTTTTGAGCACTCAAAAGGTCGAATTGATGGGTTATCCGCCTTACAGCCCTGATTTGGCACCTAATGATTTCTTTTTAATCCCGAACATTAAAAAAAAATTCGAGGTCAACGTTTTTCAACGCCTGAAGGAGCTGTAGAAGCCTTCAAACAGCTCGTTTTAGAGGTATCCTCTCTGAGTGGCAAAAGTGCTTTGAAAATTAGTTCAAGCGAATGCAGAAGTGTATTGACTTGGAAGGAGAATATTTTGAAAAACAATAAAACTATAATCCTTAATATTTGACTGTGTTTTCATTATCACGATCAAAATATAAAATGCAACCTACATAACGATATATGTATGTATATAGTTTATATACATGCATACTGTTCCATGAATGATCGCTATAGCTACTTTTGGGAACGAGACGAACCTTCAAAGGACGAAAATCGTTTCAAAGAAAATTTTCATTTCAAGACAAATGCATTTCGCAAAATTTGTGGACAAGTTGAGGGCATTGAAAAGGTGAACAGCAATATGAGGAAATGTATTCCACTTCATAAAATAGTGGCTCTCTCATTGTTCGCTTTGGAATATAGAACTTTTGCAAGTCTTTAGGATGCAGTACTGCTGGTGAAATTGTTGTGGATTTTTGCAAAGCAGAAATCGCATTTTAATTTATAATTTGGTTTAATTTGCTAATACTTGCAGCTATTTTGTTAATAATAAACACTTTTGACAACAGCTGTAGACATTTTGCTAGTTCACAATAGTATTTTTCTGTCAAAAGTGGCAGCATTGCCATATTGAAATCTCAATATTCAGTACTTATGCACATAATGTTTGTGCATTTATACGAGCGCTTATGTGCATTTGGAAGAGGATTATTCATGAGTAAATTCAAATCAAGGTTACTTATCTAGATAACATTGCCCGTCTGTCATCCCTTTAAGCCAAAATTCCAAACAAATTTATTTATGAAATATGTAATTACTGGCAGATACTCAAACCTTAATTCTCTTCCTGAATCATATTTCGTTACTTTGTCCTCTTTTTTTAGAGTCCTGCTACCCGTATCAGGTAATGGGTTTCGCCTTCGGCGAACACCCAGCCAGGGCCGGCGGAAATCTATGGTAGTTTAGGTTGCCCTCCCCCTTCGGAAAACTTCAAATAATTTCAGAATGGAGGAAAGCAAAGACTACTTTTCCTCACTACCCACTCGGGCTGTAAGTAAGATCCTAAAATTATACACAGCTTTTATATTTAAATTAAAAATCTTGACATAGAGTAAGACTTGCGATAGTTTTAAGTGAAAATTCCCGTGTTTTTTTTTTGCGAAATTAATTGGCAAAGAAATATTTTGTTACTGGAAAAAATTTCCGAGGCTCCTCTATGTTTGATCCGCGTTGGACCGGAACTATTATTATTATTTTATTGTTATTACAATTAAAATTATAAAAACAATATTCAAGCACAAGCAGCCCTGGTAGCCCTGGTAGCCCGGCTTAAGTCTATAAATTAAATTTTTTAACTAGGTGAAATAAGTTAACATCTTTTAGACATTTTGTGATTAAGTTTATGTTAGTGGTAGATGGTGCCATAAAATAGAGTTTAGCGGATTTCGAGTAGTAAGTATTGATTTGTAGGGCTATTAGTATTGCAGAACTTACAGATGGGTTGAGCGGCATGTTGCAAGTGAAGATTGTGGGTGAAAATTGTGTGGCCTAGTCTCAGCCGTACAAAGCATCTGTTTGCCGAAGTCGATGTGTTTGTTGGAAGTGAAATTGATGTGCCGTGAGGATTTATTTATTTATAATCGCGTTGGTAAGTCGACTATTCACTGTGAAAGAGCTTTTTCAGATTTAGTGAGTTAATGTTTTTTAGAGATTTGTTTCCAAAATGCATGTAAATGTGTAACCAAGATTTTAACGCTTGTTTTGCGGCCTGATCGGCTTGCTCACTGCCTGCTATGCCAGAACAACATAAGTCTTATGTTTGATGACATCTCTAGGAGTATCTGTTGGGCGTGGTAAAGTGTGGTTTTTAATTGCTCGAAAAACTGATTGACTGTCGGTGCATATAACGTATGTATATTTTACTACATTTTTTAGCGAATGATAATGCTGAACTTAGGCCCTGCAATTTGACATCAAATATGTTGGCATAGTGCGGCAGAAGACCGTGAGACTGGGTTATCACCCTAGTGATCTGTTACTGCAAAAGCTAATCCGAGTAAATACTCAAAACATTTACATCTCATGACAACTGAAATTCCTACGAGCAATTAAGAGCAAATATTTAGCTTAAACACAATTCCGGCGAACGTTGAGTTATAGCCTACCAGAGCGACGTCCACACTAAAAAACAATTACGG
Organism: Philophylla caesio; assembly: GCA_963971545.1. Taxonomy (NCBI): domain Eukaryota; kingdom Metazoa; phylum Arthropoda; class Insecta; order Diptera; family Tephritidae; genus Philophylla; species Philophylla caesio. Next base: position 91,119,065 of record OZ020606.1, on the reverse strand, counting down.
CGACAACGTAAATAGCTTGAACGTCAGCTGATAGAGTGATCATATTGAACATAAGAAAATGGCAGTTTATCAAAACCATAAAATTTATTAAAAAAAGGAAATTTTTCAACAAACACAATTAATGTTTTTGAAGAGAAAAAAAAATTAATATATTTTAATTTGAATTTGAAAACTTTAAAATACTGAACATATCGTCAGATTGGTAATTGCAATAAAACTATCGCCGCCAAAAGACGTTATGCGCATTCGATGGTGTTTCGTTTGCTTTGGCAAGTTTGGCAATTAGACCGAAATAGATTCCGATACCAATCAACGAATGTCGAATTCGTTCCGACATGGAGAAATACGCCGAGATATAACGTTCTTTGGTTTTATTTTTCACGACGAGTATTCTATTTTTGCTTCAGTGAAAATTTACCTTTTTCGAGACATAGCTCAAGTTATAGCTAATTAAAAACATAATTAAACAAAGCTTCTTCTCATTTGGTTTTATGAAAAGAATGGCCAACAAAATTGTTTATTTAAATTTTATTCCAAATTCCAAAATGTTAAAATTAAATTACATAATTAATTATTAAAATATTTTGTGATAAAATAAAATAAGAAGTGTGAAATGAATAAATGTTCTCGGCTTAGAATTTGAATGCAAAGCGTTAATGCTACAATGATTTCATAAAAAATGTGCAGAAGGCCTTAAATCGCGGGCTTATTTAACATTAATCTGAACTTAATTTGAACTTTTGAATTGCTAAAAAAATGGTTAATAAAAATCGAAAGCTTAAACAAGACTTAAGATCAACTTAAAACTTACAAAATACATAGTAATACCCGCCTTTATAGGCCTCTCATTTCAGAAGTTCCATTTGATGGTATAAAAAGAGCTTTCTTGCTTTTTTTCAACTTTGTAGGAATGGCATGTTTTTAAGTTTAATTTCTGCTATATATGTATGTACATACATATGTACAAAAATATGTGAATTTCAAATGATTTCTTTGCCTCTTATGCATATACATATATGTAAATTACTGTAATTGCGCGTCAATATTTGTCAAAGCAATAATAACAAATTATGGATACATCAAATGCTGGCAAGGAATACTGTCAAAGTTTTCAGTTGGAGGTACGCGTTAATATTGTGGGCTTTCCCGTACTGTAGGGCACTTACGTTAGGCAGCAATCACTTCTCACCCATTTAAATAATACATTACGTACTAGAGGCCGTTTTTTTTTATTCTTATACATTTGTATTTTTGTACAAATGTATGTATGTAAATATGTAGCTCAATTAATCCTTTATATTCGTTCATATTTCAAGCATGTGCACATATGTGTGTGTGGCTAAGTGACTGTCATTCGCTTGCATACATACATACATACATAATGCATTACAAATGGTAGTAGCGGGAAGGACACCAATGGAGTACAACTGGGTCGCAAGCGTGCGTGTCGTGCGTTGAAGGTATTTCATAAGGAGGCGCGGCTGGTAAAATTCGGATTGGTGAGAAATGGAAAAATGACAAATTTGGTATTCAAACCCAACAAATACGTTCATATGTATGTATGTATGTACATTCACGCTGCGTATTGTCCTTTTTCAGCTCATAAATAATTGATCAAGCCTTTGCGGTCAAAGTGAATTTTAAATTATTTAAGGAAATTGCAACAGCGCCAGCAGCGATGCATTCCCATATTTGTGTCGCAAACGAATGGTGAACACGCCTGGCGTCATTATTTCTTTTCATTTCATTTCATTTGTCACACAATCATCGATTGGCTGTAGTTACATCCATACATACATACATATGTAACACATGCGACATACATACATATGGTACATATATCACTGCGAATGAGCACGCAAGTAACACTCAACTTAGTAAGGAGCAAAAAGATGGTCAGCGAGTGAGTGACGCCATCGCTGTGGCGCTCCCCTGGTCTTTGTCGCGTTACATAATCGCAGCTTGGTGGGTGTGTGCGTTTGCTTTTTTAATTGCTTGTCACGTGACAAAGAAATGTCATACAAGTCCGCCAATTTCGCCTTTCTTATGCACTTGTCCCTAGATCCAAAGATATTCACGGTGGCGTAATTGGGCCAGTGACGCTGTTGCGTCGTCGATTTGCATTCATTCGCTCATACCTACACACACATGTCCAAACGCTTACATGACAGTAAATGACGTCGGGTTAGTGTCCAGGGGGTATTATGACAACAGCAAGGCTTTTCATGATATTAAAATTTCATAAACAGTTTTATATGAAATTCCAATTTAACTGATTGCTCGAAAGGAAATTTAATTTGTGCAAATATTTGTTTAGCATTTGGTTGAGTGTAGTCTGAAGTAGAATTACCTATGTATGTACGTTGAATAAGATTCTTTTACGTATTCTAAAGTTGTTTGTTTTCGAATTTAAGTTTTTCAAAAGTCATTTGCTCAGTGCTATCTGCATGTGTAAATTCGAGCTGTTTAAGCAAGTTGAAGATAAAAGTTCCTAATATGGTCGTTAATAGGTAGTTTTTTTTCCACGAATATATGTATGTATTTGTAATAACACATGTGTTACAATACTTCAAAGAGTAGTGAAAGTGTAAGCTTTAAATTGCGAATATTGTTTTTGTTGATATTTGCAAATATTCCCATTATACTCGTATAAAAGAAATATAAATGGTTTCACCATCCATTGTCACCTAGCCGTTTGAAAAGTTTCTTCATCTAACTTTATATAGTTTTTTTTAATTTCAATTAAATTAAAACAAATTAACTAAAATAATAATTGGGTAATGAATAATGTTTGAGACGAGTTAGGGTTGTCATTCACAACAAAGTGGAAATTGTCTTCAAGTTCCTATTAAGTCTTCGGCTCAAAACACGAGTTTTCTAAAAGGGTTTAAAATTGAAGCTAAAATAAATAATAAAACATTTTGTTGACTTATTATTTCCCTCTAAGAGACATAAAAATATATTTCGAACTAACTTTGCTAAAATCTTAACTTTACAACTCAATTTAAGATAATAAAAAATAAGATATTCATATAAAAACGAATAAATACAGACAGATGAAAGTAATCAAAAGCTTTATGTATTTATAATCAAAGAAAATATAGTATTTAGGACCTAAAAACTTTTAAAATAAAATAAATGGGAAAAAGAACAAAAAAAAAAAATAATTATAAACAATAGTTTGAAAAACAAGAGTCTAAGCGCTTCTCAAATATTAAAAATATATTTTGGGGTTTCTGAAATTACTCGTAGAAGAATTAAAATATGGGCTATATTTTTAGTATGAGCATATAAAAAAAAAGTTCGAAGAGTAATTATCATTAGGAAAAAGCAAAAAAAAAAATAAAAAAGATGTTTGAATATTTGGAGTAAGAAAAAGCAATGTAAATCGTGTTAATTTTAATCAAAACCACTATAGTGTATGTACATATTTTATCAGAGGCAATTTCCATAATAGATAGTCGTTTCTTGCTTTGATCATTTAAAAACCAGCCTTAAAGTGCTTGAAATAAAATATGCATTTTTGGTATATATTTCAGTATACATACATATCTATGTATGAATATGGGTCTATACTTATTTAGAATTATGATTGTTTGTTGTTTTGTATTATATTTGATTTCTGAACTTTGTTTTCAATTTCTTAATACTGTTGCTACAGTAGATATACTCAGTACTCAGTCGTAAGACAATAAATTAGTTGATCGATATGCGAGCGCTGAATAAGTTATTCTGAGTAACTACGAATGCATATTATGCACTGCATTTCATTCAATTGCTACCACTGTACGCGCACTGCCTTATCGATTTTAATCCTTTTAGCGCTTCTCTAACCACCGCTAGATGGCGCCATGAGTAATAAATAGACAGCTATCAATGCAAAGCGGGCTACTTTGATTGTTTCACACCTGCTGTGCTTAAAAATCAAATATATATAAGAAAAAAAATGAGCGGTTATGTATTATCAAAAAAAAAAAAAAAAAATAACAATCTCCTTTGAGTTCAAGGAATCAGAAATATTTAAACAATATTTGCTAAAATCTTAGTTCACCTGCTTTTAACGCCCATCGCCTTGCAGCAACAGCCCGTCACGAAAATTTTAATTTGGCTCTTGGCTCTGCGGTCAAACTGTCGACCACAATTTAAGTGTCAGAATCAGTTTGCTTACAATTTAATTAAACATAAATGTCGCTCAACGTAATTAATTTGCTCACAATTTTCAAGTACTTATTTTGCGCTTTTGTTGTTGTGATTGATTGTAGTGCGGCTGCTGATACGGTTCACTGTCATTGTGTGAACTTGCAATTTTCTCAATTACGAGTGTTAAATATTTATTTACATACATATGTACATACATACACACATACTTATGTACTTCCATGCCACATTCGCTGCTTGTTGGATTTGTTAGTGTTTCTTTATTTAATGCAGCTGTGAATGAACGATTTTGATAAGCTAATTAGCGGTATATTGACGGTAAAGTACTGGCATTACATTGCGGCACGCTCACCAAGTTAAGGGGTCCCCTACTCCCAAGGCCTGAAATCGAGCGGTTTTTTGGAAATAGATTGCGAAGGATCTACTGAATGGATTTAAGAATTTTTTTTTTTATTTTAAAGATACATGTTTTGACTTTAACACTTTTATATTTGCATTGAACACAAAAAAAAAACATTGTCGACCTTGCAATGTCATTGACTATGCATGGGTCCGCTTAAGTAAAATTCTGGCCAGTTGGGTAATCTGTAATCAGAAATTAAATATTCTTTATAATCACAGTTACGTTGGCTATGTTTTCCCGAGACAGAATTTTGTAATTTTGCGAATTGTAAAATTTGTACAACGATTTGTGAACATTTTCAAATTTCACGTAATTTTTTGACATATTAGAGACTCTAATAATAGAACAAAATAAAATTTTGCAAATCGTACACCGGAAAACATAGCGGTATGTTCACTGAATAATTCAATAAAAAAAATTTTGAAATCGGACCAATACTTTTATGAAAAGTCTTACTCGGCAGCTAAAAAAACACTACTTTCGGGAAAACGCGTTTAAATATAAATTATGGTGTATAACCTGATGGAGACGGATACATTACGGAGCCCAGAAGCATGCAAAGGAATGAGATTTCTACGAAATCCTCTCTGTGGCGTATACTTGGATACCTATAGATTAAAAAAAAATATAAAAAAAATCGATTTTTTGAAACAGCGAGAGTAGAGGATCCCCTTAACATCTGTAATACATGCACCCTTCACTATTGGGTAAGAGTTTTTTGGGTTCCGGATTTTGCTTCTACGTAGGAAAAGAGATTATGTATAAATTTACAAAAAAAAAACCTAAACTTCGCTATGATCAGAGAAGCGGGAGAAGCTCTTAGGAAAATATACAGAAACAATCTATCAAGCCTGGATCAAACTATCATCTGACCAAACTGGGAAGTTGCTCTTATGAATGCTGCAGAGGCCGAGAAGGTAACTGCAAGACATGTTCAGAGACAGTGCCCTGTATTAATGAACCGTAAAAATAGTCACTGTATAAATACACATCTGTTATTAGAGATGGCGGAATGATTTCGAGATGCCTTGGTTCCATACAACATCTTTTTTCTGAAGTAGGATTATAGGACAAACATAAAATCCACGGAAGAAAAATTAACAAAAGCAAATGCGTTAAAATTTCTCTTAAATAAAGAAAGAAACGTTTTATACGTACATATGTACATACACATATTATGAAGTCAAATTAAATATGATTCACTAAAATCATTTAAAAATTACTTATAAATGGAGTACCAAAACGAGCAAGAATATGAATTATCATAGAGTTGTTCAGAGTTTTAGATAAAAAAAAATTTACGATTCACGAAAATCGTTCAAAATAATATCAAGCAGCCTAATTTTGTGAAAACTTTCATAGGTTACTGTGATAAACGGGGATTTGAAGATGAAACTTCTGATATGATTCGTGTTCGAAAGGATGTGAAAAATAAATTGCAAACTATTTCATGTACATAAGTATGTATAAAGAACAAAAGTAAAAACATTGTTTGAATCATATTCGAAATTTGGAACTTAGTTTTAGGAAAAAGGAAAAATGGTATTACGTTTCACTATACCAAAAGCAGTGAGAAAGTGCATTATCATAAAGAACTGGTCAGAAATTTTAAATTAGAAAGTTGAAAAGACTCACAAAAATCATTTAAAAATTAACATCAACCAGTCTAGTTTTGAAAAAACTTTCATAGGTTACTGTGATACAAAAGGATTTGAAGGTAAAACTCCTGATTTGATTCGTGTCCAATAGACGGTGAAAAGATAAGTATGTTTACAAATATTAGATACAAGAAAAATAACAAAGGGAAAAATGTTAAATTCATTTGAATATGAATTAAATTTGAAGTGAACACTGAAAAAGTGAAAAATAAATGTGAGATTTTTCGATCTTTGTAACATACAAATTTTAAATTTAGATTTGTAAAACAGGAAATGGAAACAGTTCACCAAAATCGCTTCAAAATTTTTTGTGGAAGCGGATCCTTTCTGAAGGAATATCAAATCACCAAAAATATGGACCGCTATGTACATATGTACATATTAAATCCATCCGAAAGGATTAATTAGGTAATATATGAACGTATTTCATATAAAATACAACAAGGGATTATATGACATACATGGTTGTATGTATACATATGTATATTCACAACTCTTTGTTTAACATAAAAACAAGAGGACAGTAAAATAAAAAAACAATTTTCTAAAATCATAAAAAAATTTAAACAGCAATGGATATTCATGCCAGGCTTTAAAGAAACTTTCATAGGTTACTGTGATAAAAGGGCATTTGAAGGTGATATTCCTGATTTGATTCGTGTCCGATGGAAAATAAATGTTTATAAATATTTGATACAAGAGAAAAAAAAACAGAGGAAAAATGCTAACATCCACCACGGATGCTAGCTGACCGGCAACTAATTTGGATTTTCAAAACAAAATATAAAAACCTTTGAATTTAATTGAGCTCTTCAAGTGTGGAAAAAATTATTTGCAAATTCCTCGCATTCAATTTATTTAAATTTGAATTGGAAAACAAATACGAGTATAGCCCAGTAGGCTTTGGAAAAAAATTAAAAACGGCAGGCAAAATGATTAAATTTCATATTTAAAACTTTCAGTTACCAATTTTTCACACCCTTTAGAGTATATATGTACATACATATATCTATATGTAAATATGTGTTTGTACATATGTGCATATGACTGTGTAAGCCTTCTTTGGTTCATTTTGCAAATATCAAAGCTACCAATTATTTGTTCACGTATTGAGCATGCGATTTAAAAAAAATAATTTTAATAGCAATAATATTTAACTTTTGTTTCGTTGGCAAAGTAAGCTTCTTTTGGAGATAAGAAAATGATGGTATTCGTTCAAGAATTGCAAGCCTGTAATACAGCTGGTATTTTATTTTCCATTCTATTCCTTTGATAAACTTATTTGTAAATTTGATTTTCAGAAAAAATACCATCAAAAAGGGCTGCAGGAATGCAAAATTCTAGTAGATATACCAACAATAAATAAATGAAATGTTCGTAGAACTTATTGGCAGTCACTGCTGAACACAGACAAATAATAAAGGATTATTCACGATTCTCAACGGGGACCTTAGGCCACAGAAGTCTTCAACGGAAGCCGATCTCAGCTGTGTCGCACTATCGAGGCGTATTACAGCTCCATACGAGTAGAAGATGAAAGACTGTATCTTTTCCTCATAATTCTTGCAGCTTCTACAGCAGCTGCAAAAATATATTTCGAGTAGCTCTGGACGATTTCTTACATAGCAGTGACTCGTTTAAGCACCAATAGCCGGTGATATACTTTTCGTCTCTACTTAGAAAATGCAAACTACGGTACATTTTTAAATCCCACATAAGCCAATTTTGCCTAGAGATCTTAAATATTTTTGTATATTTTTCCGGAAAGAAACTGAGCGAAGCGTTTATAAATTGCGGCGATTTTCGTTGCTTGAAGGTAATACATTCGTACATACTTATGTATATACTTGAAATAAAAGCTCATTCAATAGTATAATTTTATTTCCCGTATGGAAATCGTACTAATTTTACATCCCTTCTCTTATTTTCGACAAAAATTGAGCTCTATGCCAAATATTTAACTAACTGACTCCACAATAACTTTCGTGCCGCATTGACATAGCTTTCGCTTTGCCAGCTACGTTGAAGGTGGCAAAAATCATTGATAGCCGACAAGTGTGGAACTTGCCTTTCGACTCACCGCACGTAAAGCCCACCCCAGTTTCGTTTCCCCCTTTCCATGGTACTACCGATAGGTATTAGTGCGCGGTGGGGGAGCGGCCTGTTGCCTTTCTATGAAGATCTGCGGAACAATTATCAATGTCTTGCTCGTAGGTAATTCTGTATAGATATGCTTTAAAACAGCCGTGTTCCGATAGTATTTCAATTATGTGGACAACCATTTTCCAATGTCTTCTGTCGAGTCATTTGCTTATATTCAGAATGAATTAATAAGTCTAACGTCCGCTAGTCGAGTGGTCCCAACGGTCCTGCCACTGTTGCAAAGAGTTTTGAGTTGCTCCTACTTTAGTATGATCATCGGAGTCTATTTCTACTTGTCTTCCCTGATGTAGTTCTAAACGCGCAGAAAATTTTTAAAACGCATATCCGGTAAAGTGATTTAATTTCCCGTGTAAATGTTATTGTGCCTAGGGCTGACGACCAAATTAGCGCACCATATAGAAATATGCTTCTAACCACATTCACATACTGCATTTTCTGCGCTCTGGTTTAGGTCCCCCGACGTTCAGCATAAGTCTTGAGAGCCATGCTTCAACTTTTTTGGTTTTCTCGTCCGCGTAGTCAACATGTGGTTTAAACGTTATCCTTGATTCAAAAATAATGCTGAAGTATAACAGCCTTTCCACTGATTGGATTAAGGGTTTACATATTTTAATGGAGCACTATCACATGCGCCAATTCCAGGACGGTTTGCCGCAACCAACCAAGTACCCGAAGCATTGCCGAATTTGCTGTTTTGGTTACATCAGGCCTGTGTTGAGCAAGCAATACCAACACAATGTCATCGGCGAAACCAATTATTTTGGTGTTTCCTGGTAATATAATAGCGCAGTTATCCACGAACGTGTACGTAGCATAGCGTAGACGGCGGTATAATCTCATTTTTACAAAAACTCATTACCGTAGCCTTAGCGTAGAAATCAGCTGTTCTCTCATTGCATACAACTCGCTTGTTTTTTTTTAGTTCGCTCACTTTTATACAATGTTGCAATTGATTTATATATTTATATGTTATTGCATAAAATTACAATTTTAGTTAATATTTTTATAATGTAAATGTTCGAATCGAAGTGCTGAACTAATTAAATATTATATTATACTATAATCTGCTATATTCGGTAGTATTTTTCTAATAATTAAAGAATATTTCAAGTATTTGGAAACTAACTTTTTAATGATTTCAAAAAGTATGCGGTGGCAACCTTGTACGAGAATGATCAGAGAGAGAACAATCAGCTGATACGTTTCTACGGAAAAAATCAAATTCGTTTGGATTTCCTACGTAAGTTCTCCGTCAACACGAAAATTCTACGGTGGTGAGTTTTCATTAACAAGGCGCTCTCATGAGATAGGTCGTGTCAGCTGACACCTACGGTCGTTCTACGTCGGTGGGTAACTGCGCTATAAGACGTAAAGTTTTGTCGTACATTACGTTCCAATGAGTTTGGGCCTAGAACCGATTACAGTGAGATATATATTAAAAATGTGTAAAATGCCATCATCTGCTTCGTAAGTTAATAATCGTTCGAAAACATATTTATTGATAATTCTCCCAAGATAAGGAGGGACTTTAAACTTTTAGAGCGCCTGAAGTATTTTTGAAACTTGCTTTCCATCGCTTTATGCTTATCGTTTATTTTACTAGCTGTTAACCACAGCGGTCGCCCCGACGGATGATCTGCCTTTTCGAAATGTACTCGTAAACTACGTGTCTGAAAGGGCTCCTTCAACTTCTATCGCTCCTATCAACCTGTTATTTATTATGCGTTCTAGAAAAACGTGTAAACAAATGACATTTATTTCAAGGCTTTTAAAGGACGTGGAGCGGAAACTAATACGGGTGCAATTTTAAGGCCCTTTTCGAGTCGGTGGATCGAAGACGGTCCTCAGTGGCAAAGTCACTACTCTCGCTTTCAGTATGGACTTTGACCGATAAATGTCCGATTTGTATTCACGGTATGAGGTTAAAGCTACGGTCATATTCCTTCTGCCGTAGCTAATAGAACGAATTATCTCAGTGCTGGCTTCTAATCTGCCTTTCTTTAATACTTCAAAATTCCCAAAACTAGAAATTAGCTCTATTCGCAACTTCATATTCTGCTCGCGGCGCTTTGGCGTTGACGAATGCAAATGAGAACGAATTGCGATGTCGCAATTTCTTCAAAATATTATTTGTTGTTTATTTTAAACACTTATTTGCAGATGTTAGAAAAAACTAATTCGCATTACTAATTTCGAAAGCACAACACATTGAATAATTGCCAGCAGCAAGCTGCGAGGAACTTGTAAAATCAATCTCATGAATCGCGTGAATGACTTTTCGCCTTGCCTCATGGCTCAGATCAATGAATTTACAACCACGTAGCAAGGTTTAATAGCCTGTATAGAACGTGATATTCGCATAAATTCTACGAGCTTGTAATGCAGTTGTACAAAGTTACTCCATGGTAGAAGAAGCGCGTCAATGTATGGAGAATGCAAAAGTAGTTTAGAACGGAAACAAAGTGTATGAAAGTGGCTGTGGCAAGGCTGGAAGGCTAAGGATTCAATGGGACATGCTACTTTACGAATTCCAATGCAAACTATGTGCATGACAGACAGATAGACGATACAAATAGACGTTGACAGAACAAATATGTACAACCAATGAACTACGTACGCACAAAATAGCGCATGCGTGAGTGAACGATTGAACAAATAATTTAGCTGGCCGAGTTGCGAACTGTGGCACGTGAAAAAGACGATGACGTCCAATGAACGAAAGAACCGGACGACAAGCGCAAAAATGCGAGTAAAGTACAAGAATTGCCGTGAGCTTCATCGTGTACTCACGAATGTCCAAAGTTATTTGACAGTTGGCGTTTCATTCAAAACCAAGCACCAACCAGTGGAATTGCTAGCTACTGCAAAACGCTAGCGATGTGTTGTTTATGTATATCCAACTAACCAAGCGGCCATCATCCATCTATCTTTCGGAGTGAAGGCAATCAAACAGAGACACGATTGGATTGCGCCAAAAGGCAGCCAAGTATAGTTGGGCAGTGGAAGGTCGTGTTAAGTTGTATTAAGAACATGTCTTCAAAGCTAACCGACATTGCAGCTTTGTATGTACAGCGTTGTCCGCCCGCTTGTAAGGGCAAACGGACGAACGAATTAGCCAACGAACGGACGGACGTGCACACGTAAGCGCTGACGCGGCTGCATAGCTTGACACCGACCGTGGGGAATTGTGGGAATTTCCTTTTCGTTAATCCGCTTTGTGACTGTGGTGTGGAGTTGTCTATATACAATTGTATATGTACATAAGTTTGTATGCATGTGTCAGTGCGCGCGCTGCGATCGTGGAGGAAGCGCATTCGCTAGCAGAGGAATGCAAAGTTTTTCGTAACATTCATTACGCGTCATTGCTTGACTGAAGTACCGGCCACGATGGTGTTCACACTCACCACAGTATTCATGTACTGTGCGTTCACGGATACGTTTATACATACATACATAAGACCGGCATAGTACGATCGCGCTATGGTGTTCAGGAGTCTTATGCGGAGCGACGCAAAAGAAGCCATCAAGAAAGTAATTTTGGTGACAATACGCCAGCGCTGAAACGTCCAACAGTCCAATGTCATCACTCCAAGTTTGCGTAACGATTGACAAAGTCATGCCCGTTGCCTCAAAAGCGCAATCGCAATGGCGCGGGAGAATGTCATCGTACAGAAACAATTTCCACCTTCAACGGCTGTAGTCGAATTCGCAGTCGCGGTTTGCTGCTTACAACGCTCTTCGTTCCCTGTTGGCTTATGTAGCTCAATTCAGTTGCGACAACTTCTCTTTGATGAGTGCGACTGGCGGCGACACTTCAAAAGACCCGAAAACCGCCAGTCAGGTGAGTGCATCCGCTAGTCAACGAAGAAACCAACAGACCAGCCTGCAAGCCTACAAGCCAGTCAGTCAGCATACTACCAAGCAATCGGTGAGCGAATGGGTCGCTTGTTGCAGGGGTTGGCTATGGAGGCACCAGTCACTATACAACCGCAAGCGGTATGATAAGAATTTTTCGGCCGGTGCATTTCGCGCGATCGCACGCTGCCAGTCGTTTGAGCTCTGGCTAGCTGTTTGACTACTTGACTGTATGGCTGGTTGGTTGGTGGTTGGTTGGCCCGTTTGCTTCTTGTTGGCAGTGGAGTGTATCGTACCTCTGCAGTCGGCTACATTCGTCGCGGCTTGTTTGTTAGCGGTTTTGTGCGAATTTATTGAATACTGCGCGCAGTTATGCACAGCAACGTATTCGCTTCCTACTATGCATTGGGTAGCAAAAACTGGCCGGCAGCAAATGCCTTTTGGCGCGGGTAGGAAAACTGCCAACGATCGCTTTGATCGGGTCATCCGTGTGCCCATGTGTGTGCGGCTGTGGTGTCGGTGTGTGTGTGTGTGTTTCTTAGGAGTGATGTGATGCATTGAAGGATTTGTGGCGGTTTATTCAAATTAATTGAACATTTCATTTGAATAGAGCTGGAATTTGTTTGTGCTCGTATGCGTGCGTGCGTGTCAGTTGTCTTGAAGCTCATGTCCAGCTTCCCATGAAATTCAACACATCAATCCTCATTTGGGGGGACACTTTTTATGGCATAGACGTTGGTGATGCCGCATTCATTAAAGAGTTGGAATGTTGCAGGAGAGTTCGCTGCTGGCATCTGCTAACAAGCAAATGCAGAAGCTGCTACTGAACGACTCTGTCGTTTAGAGTTTGAGAACGAGTGAAAGATTATATGCAAATAAATGGCATTGCAGGAAGTTATGTGCAAATACTTATATGTGGATATTTTGTTAACAATACTTAGAATGTCTCATAGAAAATGTACCAGCGCAAGCTGATTTGTTCGCTGCAAGTTCACACATTTTCACCTCTTGCCGTAAATGGTTCGAGCTAGCAAGTACTTTCCAATAAATTTTTGTTTACATTTTTTGATTTCAATTGCTTGCATTCGTTTTGTTGTGTCGAATCTAACTTATTCTGATAGCCGAGACTGATTCGGATCATATCCCCTCCCAATCAAACCAACGTGTGGCATCAGCGAACCCAAGCAAATAGTCTGCCCAAGACTAAGGAAGTGTCTTGTTATTTATAACTCATCTTCATTTACCATATGCACCTTCGATAAAAGTCATTACGGGAGACCCCAAGCATATCTGCATGCCTTTATATGAATCCCACCGACAGTGGGGGGATTTCTTGCGATCGGCTCACATTCCATTTTAGCCCCATGAGTTTTGATGAGCTGCCGGTGTCGAATAGTTTTTATATTATATCAGCTTTTTAAAGACCTGTGTTCCTAACCCTGAGCTTGCAGTTAGCGAGTGGTTTGCCTTATCCCTTCTATGAAAGAAAAAGTGGAACAGAAGCACTCTTTCTTGAAAGCTCGCATGCTTATACGCTACCTGACATTAAGTGACATTTTTTCGAATGAGAAATCATTTATTTCATTAAAATTTCGAACTTTTTAAAATGAGTTCTAAAAAACTTATGGAGTTTTTTTGGCTCATGCAATTTAAGTGTGGCAGTTTCTTTCATACAACGTCTGTAAAAAAATTGCTAAAAATCAGTAGTAGTTCATAGCCGCTAGAAACTTTCACTTAAAATTTAATAAGCTGCATATATGCATACCCCAAAAAGTTCTAAAATTTTTTTTTTAAACTTCGAAATTTGTATTAAAAATTTTAATAAATACTTTCAATATTTTTTTTTTTTAATTTAAGAAGTGTGTGTTAATGATGTTTTTTAGAGAATTAAAATGAAATGAAATAGTTTTAAATAATTGGAGGATAAATACATTTTCAAAATATGCCAATATGTGTTTGTGCTACGAGTATAATTCCATTCTGTCGGAAAAGGCAGAAATATTTTCGTTTTAATAAAGTTAGAAAGCAAAGCAATTGTCGAATTTACTTAGCATATTCCCATTTAAAATTGTGGCGAACGTTAAAACATGAGCTTCGATATCCATTTTAAATGCCGAACTGAGAATGAACTCACAACCACTTCATAGTTTCGCAAAGAAAATGAGAATTCTCATATGGTTATGCAAAAAGAGAAAAATCAATCACTCTCTCTTACGAAGAGAAAATTCATTTAATACGAAGGTTCTATTGTGCTAAAGAATGATCGAGTTCTTAAATGAAGAACTAGCCATTTCCAGATTCATTCATTGTACAAAATGCTTATTGGTTAACGTTTGGTTGAATATTAATGAATTGCCACTAACACTTCTGTGTTGGCTCAGCTGACCGACGAAAAAGAAAATGCTTCTTCATTTGCTACATGTTTTATCTGCACGATTAATCAAGGTCACAAGTAAAAAGCCAACTTAAATTAGTTGGCGTACTGTCAATTCTTTTTCGTAGAGTCACCATCTAATTGGCACAAATGAAAAGTGTCACTATTAGATACTTAAAAGTGACCATTGGCATTGAGGAAATGAAAGCATGTGTGGGTGCGTGCAAAGAATGTAAGAGCAACTATTGACCTTTCACCCGAATTTGCACAATGCGAGTATTTTATGTACTTGTATGTATGTATGTACTTATGTATATATGTATTTACGAGTGCGGGTGAAAGGTACTAAATAAAATACTTAACATATTTTTAAACGCGCCATTGTTTCGCTTATCAGATATGAACATTCATACATACATATCTACACATAAATGTACATACATTGTACGTATGTATGTACATTAGAGTATTTGAGAATGCGTGTAGGTGTGTGTATTAGTGCCTCATTCGTTTTTAAATGCTATTCTGAATACATAAAGTTTTGCGGTGCCGCGAGGTGAGGGTGCGTCTATTTATGTCATATTTCGATTATTATTAACTGCACATAATTATATAGCACACGCACTAATGGAGCCTGCCTCGCACTGTTAAAGAAAACACTGTTTCGAAGATGCGCTGAAAATAATATATACAAATACATACATACATATGTACATATGTACTAGGGTGTGCCGTCCATTGCAACTGCATTATTTTTTGTGGAGAAAGTGTACGAGGTAAAAACAAAGTAATGATCGTTCAAAATTGGAAAGCCAACAAACAGCAAGAAGCACGAAAAATTACTAGAAACCAAATTTTGTTTTAAAAGTTTTGTTAAACTTAAAAATTTGTACGCAATTAAAAAAAACCATAAAAAGTAAAAATATTTTTCCAAATTTTTTTTTCACATTTTTTTAGTAGTTGATTTTTGAAAATCTTTTTCTGACTGTGTTTGGAAATTTCGGAGAGCATCAGTTAAAAGTTAAAAATTCAGTGATATTTTTAACGACTAGAACTTTGCACATTTTTATAATAGAATTTAATGTACTTGTATAAAACTAAATACAAGAAGTATTAAATTCTTTTCATTTTAATTTATAATTTTTATAAGAGTTTATTGATTTTTTTTATCGCGTATAAAGTTTGAAGTTTTCATTTGCATGGTTTATACTGCTGACAGACGGGCAAGGTTATACAGATAAGTAACCTTGATTTGAACTCATGCATAATACTATTCCAAAGACCATCGTAGATATGCACGAAAATTATGTTCATAAGTACTGAATATTGAGATTTCAATATAGCAATGCTGCTACTTTTGCCAAAAAAATACTATTGTGAACTAGCAAAATGTCTACAGCTGCTGTCAGACAGCTGCAAATATTAGCAAATTAAACCAAATTATAAATTAAGATACGATTTTTTAGATTTGTTTTGGCTTTGAAGGATAGGAATTTATGCAGTCCGAAAGAATTTCGTAAAATGGCTTGGCACAAATCCACAACAATTTCACTATTCAAATTTCCATATTCAAAAGGGAACAATGAGACAGCCACTCTTTTATTAATGTGGAATATATCGCCTCATATTGCTGTTTACCTTTTCAATGCCCACAACTCTTCTACAAATTCTGCGAAATGCATTTGTCTTGAAATGATAATTTTCTTTGAAACTATTTTTTTTATCCTTTAAAGGGTCGTCTCGTTCCCAAAAGTAGCTATAGCGATCATTCATGGCATAGTATACATGTGTTTAAATTATTTACATATACCGTTACAGCAAATAAAATATGCTCACACATTTGCACAACTTTCTTTCTTTAATGTCGAGAAGTGTTACCACACGATTACGTTTGTGCCAATTTATTGCATATTTTAATTTTATTAAGCAACTTTAAGATAATAATTTTAAGCTTTCTGTAATTCGTAATGATTTTTTGCCATTTAATTGGCTTCCAATCTTATTTTCCCTACTTTTAATTTTGAGCTCGATTTGCAGATAAGTGTCGTCTGTCAGGCATAAAATATTATGCAGATATATGTATGTGCCCGTTTTTCTGCATAAGTACGCCCGTCTGTCACTAGTTTTATGTTAGTTTAGCTCTCAAGAAAATCGAAAAATTCTATAAAATCGCAATCTAGAAATAAAAAATTAATTTTCGTCTCTAAAAATTACTATTTCTTCAAAAAAATTTCCAGCGACGGCAAGGTACTTTTTCAAGGAAAAGAGATAATGAAAAATATTTCTTGTGAATTTTCTTGAGAGCTGTATTCTAAGCTTTAGAAAATTTTAAACAAATAATTGTATAATTTTCTTATTTAATTGCGTTATAAATATGAACTGGGATATGTATATAATCTTTTTTTATGGGGATTAGTACGAGTGCGGACGCGAAATATTTTTTTGTAATAATAAAAATGCAATAGTGTTATTAATATATGCTTTTAATTTTAAAAGAGCTATAAAAGTTAGTTGTATTAAATACTGCAACTTTTGTAGATACATTTTTGGTAGGTAGGAATTGGTAAAGTTAAATAAAAAGTCTTTCAATTTGCAATTTCCATTTGATCCACCTTCATGGAATTGTGCAAGTTTTTGGTTCTTTCTCTTTTTCCCACTTTTACTTAACTGACCACTGACCATGAAATTGTGTACTTTCATAGAAACATAAGTATGTACGAATATATATCTATCTTATTTTTGTGTATCTTCTAACCTTCTCTATATAATTTTCGACGAGCAACTGACGCACTCACAAACATACATACATACATTATAAAATGTATGAACGCAAGTGTGTGGGGTGTAAAAGTCAGCCAGCTTGCCAGTTGCATGTGTGCAAGCACTTCCCGTTGCCCAATTTCCCATTTCCAAGTTCCCATTTTCCTCGCTAGTTGTCAAATTTATTCTTATTGTTTAACCTTCTTAAATACGTTGAGTCTCTCCTTTCTGGGCATTTTGTCTAACTTCTAGTTTTTTTATTTGGTCTCAGTGAAATGTGGAAACCTACACTCACGCAGGTAATTATAATAATTATCTAACGGATGCATGAATGGACAACAGTCACATTTGCACACAGTCGTGCGTGTGACTTCCCCTTTTCTCTCTATGAGTATTTGTAGCAATAGGCCGCTGCTATGTACATACACACGCGTACATATATCTATGCTACGAATCATAGAGAAGCTGAGTACTGTCGGATACCTGTACATATAATGTTAAGATATGTGTGTATGTTAGTGTGTATGAACTTATGTAAAATATCGAGTCACCGTTGTCCTTTGCCAGGCTCGCTCTCCTCCACTCGTCAGTGTGACTGCCAAGCAATCATCTAGCCAAACAGTTTGCTTTGCTTGTGGGCGTTGCTTTGCTGCAGTCAAATGTGACTTGGGCACTGACATTAATTACATGATTTCTAAAATTGTTTTTGGCCTTTGTTGGTGTATCTTTTGGCGCGATGTGAAGCATGTGCATCGTTTTTGATCAATTGATCGTTGCATCTTCCTATGCTTAAACAAATTGTTGGCGGAAATAAGAGTTTCAATTTACCTTTTTCTTGCTATTTTCATACATACTAAAGTTGTAGTGAATATTAGTGAATATAGAAATTAATCACGCAAATGTCTTAAATTAGTAATTTTTTCGAGTTAACTATCTGATCAAAAGACCACACACTATTTACGAGCGGTTAGATGAGAGGGGAGAGAAGAAGAGTTCTCGAATCGTTGCTAACAAAATATACAATTCTGATAAAGTTCCTAACCAATGCTCGTTTTAGCAGTTAACGATAAGTATTAGAAATTACAGTGAAGTCTACTGGACGAACCATAAAATTCATTGTCGTATTCAATTTTCTGTTCAGATAGCAATAAACATTTATTAAATTTTCACAAAAAATAAAAAAAAATACTCGGTACAACAAAAGTTAAGTTTTCAAAAATTCCACCGAATTTCTGAACGGTTTCTAATTCTTTTGGATCTGCTGAATCCGAATTCGAAGTCAGAATTTTCGGGTCACTTAAGATTTTCCCTACAGTTCTAACATTTTTTGTTCATCATTGAAGTGTTACTAAATGTTTTTGGGGTCAAGAAATCATAATATAATATTTATTTTTAGAATTGACCGCATACAAAAAATTGGTGTTTTTGTAAATTTTTTACTCAATTCAAAATTGAAAAAATGCACATATTTGGAACATTTTGATTAACTTGGTAAAAAACGATATCAACCTAAAAACAAGTACAATCAGCTGAAATATGTATAAGTATTCGCTAATTTCCTGAATACCACTTCACCATCATCAGACTTCTTTCCGCAATAAGGATTCGATTTTCTACCTTGTGTGTCCGCGAGTAGTTGGTCAAATACCAAATGAGCTATTACTGTTTGTTACTTCATAACGAAAAAAATTTTGAATTAAAAATTTTTTTTTAAATAAGTGGAAAATGTACTAAAACACAAACTTTTCGCACTTTAGTTACACTTGTGTAAATTTTTGGACAAACCCCTTACTATAGAGAAAACCTAGGGTGACCCGAAAATTCTCACTTCAGATTCGGATTCACCAGACCGATTGCTTTAGGCACCGTTGAGAAAGCCAGTGAGATTTTTTGCCTGCTGTACATTGGTATTTTTTCACTTTATTGCTAAATTGCTGATTTTGCTCATGCGATTGTGAAATTATGAAATTTTTCGTAGTTCAATTAAATTTTTTAAATCTAAAGAAGCTAAGCAAATGACAAGTTGAAAAGGACTATGTCTTACAGGCTAAGTTAATGAAGAGACGAAAACGAGATGATGACGAATTAAGTGCGGTCGTCTAATGAAATATACGTGTTCGTCACAAGTTCTTTAATTTTTTCGAATGTTCAGTAGATCTAAATGTTACTAGAAAAATGCGAAAAAAATGTAACGTACTTTTATGTGTTAAAAAAGATTTACGGCATTTAGCGTTACAAAAATAAAAAAGTCAAGTAACTAACATCCTAATAGCTTTATGCAAAATTTGCAATTCATTTTATGTTATTTAATTTTAACAATTTTAAATTTGAAGGCATTTCTTTATTTTAAAACATATCAATCAAAACTTCAAACGCAACGTATTTCCATAAGAAATATTATGAAGAATTTTTAATAAGGATTCTTGGAAAGTATTGCAAAATGCAGAATTTTTCGGCGAATATCATCCTTATAATGCGATTTTTTTTCTGAAATACATTTTTGAAATGGATTAAATGTTTTGGTCCTATAGTGACTAAAACAAATCATTTCAGATTGTTGCTATCATTAAAGCGAAGCCTCTACATTAGAGACATTCTACACGAATTGCAAGTGAATAAAAAATCGATCTCGAAAGCCATAATAAACAACCGAGCATATCACTCCACTCTTTTTGAAACAGTTATAATTAAAAGTATAATAAATAAGTATTTTCTTTGTTGGCAATGTTAAAATTTCAAGTACCCAAAGAATACCTTTCAATTGCTTGATAAGAATAAATATGTATGTTTGTATGTAGCAGAAAATATCCCGCATAGCATAAATTCCCTAATTTCAAGCCGTTTGTTGTTTATGCAATTGAATGTATGTATGTATACATATATGTATATACGTTTGTACAAATTTAGTTTTTGTTGGAGCGCTGCAGCACGTGCTTCAGATTACACGTTTCAATGACTCGCACACTTTGGCAAATTGTGGCCTTTTATGTCGCAGCATACGATGATACAAATACTCATTCCAAATTGCATACGTACACTTATGTTTGTATGTATGTACGAGTATATGATTGAATGTGTATATGTATTGGCAAAACTTATGCGACTTATGTGACAGCTCAACTTGTGCGATCTTTGATTCAATTTGCAACCATTGTCGTTTAATTAAGTCTCAGTGCGAGACATGGCGCAACGCAACAACAGAAACATAAAAACAAGAGTAAATATACACATTTATTTTCTTTTTTATGCAGTACATTGCCACATATTTTCACTTTGAGTTGTACAACAAAAACTGTATGGGTGACAATAATAATAGAGCATATTAACACACAGATCAACAACAAACGATAGAAGGTTTCTAATCAAGGGTTCCACCCCTGCTAGAGGAAGAGTTTTAAAAATGAATAAAAAATGCGTAGCGATTTGCTAGGTTTTTTGAGCGGGGCAGTTTGCATAAAGCAGTTAACAAATACATACGCACTCGTTATATTTAGATCAACAATTGAGCAGCGACCGTTGCTGATTTAATGTTGCCTACATCATGGCGCACAAGCGGCCTGGCTGCTGATTGGCGCTTGTTTTGGTATATTAAAGTTAATATTATTGTCAAAGGTTAAATGTCACATCTTTGTTGAACCGAAATCGCACACAAAAGTAATTGGAAATCTTTGAATTCAGCAATTTTTAAGCTTTTAAAATGTTAGCTTATTTGTTATCGATACCTGTTGAATAACAACTAATAACTGAGGGCTTGAATAGTTTTTCTCTTTTTTTCCACGTATTCTCATACAATTCCCCACTTCTTTCATTTGTACTTCGTTAATATTTTTAATGCAGCGCCCCATACATACATATTGAGCGACCCTTTGACCTTTTCAATGCCAACATTCCATCAAAGTTTCATTCGAAAAACTATGTAACATCCCATTTTCGCCTTTCATTTTTTTCGTTGCCAACCAATCAGCGTGTCAATAGTCTGTGTACGGCTCGCATCCATTAGCGCTTGCTTTGTAAACTTAATATAGAAAGTCCACGCATATAGTACATATGTATGTATGTAACAAACGCCTACCAGTCTTTTCAAAATCCTTCGGAGCATCTGCCCCCTTTTGCCCTGTTTGATTGTTGGTCCGATTGCATCTGAATGCGGCTTGTTTAACACATGAGCGCACTTGAATGTGGACTAATGGGTATCTGATGCGATTTTCCAACTGTATTTGTGCAAATGGGTGAAAGAGGAGCAGTGTGTGCGAGTGTGCGTGGTGAGTGCGTGTTCGACAAGTGCTCAGGAGCGTGTTCCCATGCTCTTTATTTTTTTTTTCGTTCGAACTCACTGGTGCGTTGTCTTTTTTTTCTATGATAAAAGCTTTCATGTCATTTTAACGAATCGAAACGACTGAATAGCTACTGATTTTTGCTAATGCAGATAAATATTGATTTACTTTCTTTGATGAAGTGTGTGTGTTTTAAACTCTTTTTTTTTTTTTTAGAAAAACTCATTTAGCAATTTGAAAAAATTGAAAAGTCAACATGGCGATTACTACGGGAATGATGCGATGGAAAATATGCCGACTGATATGGTGCACACGGATATGAAAGGGGAACTCACCATTATATTATGTTATGTTATGTAACCGGACGTTATGTTTCGCTGCCATGTCAGGCAGCTATGTTAAGTTATGTTAAGTTATGTTAAGTTATGTTGAGATATATTGTGTTTTGTTATTCTACGTTATCTATGTATGTTACGTTATGTTCAATCATGCTGTGTTATGTTATGCCTAGTTATGTTATCATATCTTATGTTTTATTTGAAAAAGCAATATATGACGGAAACGGTGCCGACGGTAATTTTATACACGGAAATGTTTGTAAACTAGACCTTATCTTAATACACCTAAAGTCAGCAAACTAACATTTTCCTAACCTAAACTTCTTCCATTTCTCACTACTCTTCACGCCTAAACTCAACTCACCACTCCTGAATCACCACACCTAAACTCACCACTCGTGATTTTCATATCTTGGTGAAGGGATCTGAAGGCCATTATGAATCCACCACGATCAATTAGAAAACGTATTCATTGGCTTTAGAGAGATATTATTGTAAAATTTACGTAACTTTTTTTTACTTAATTTTTATACCCGAGTTTAATATAGGTAGATATAGACATACGTATGTATATGTATATACTGAGAAAATTTAGAAAAAAAAATCTATTGAACCATGGAAAATTAATATTTGGAGTTAAGTTGTATACAATTTTAAAAATATTTATTTATTATTAATATAGTTAGGGCACGATAGTGACTACCATCTTTATGTGATATATTATGAATTGTCCTTGCTATGTACATACGAGTATATACCAGTGCTTAATATATTAATAGCAAAAGTAAAACAAAATTTTCAATTAATATCGCAATATCCTTGACAAAAACAATGTTAAAAAATCAGCGGTAATTCCTAGCCACAAAGTTATAGAAGGGGGTAATGTCGTGTATGGGGTAATGTCATGAACTGGCTATTTAGAGAAAAGAATTGAAATGATTAACTAGCCGTCGGTAAGGTAGGTGACCGACGGAGCTTATGCATACAATATAAGCAATCGTCAAGTATGTTATTTGTGACCAACGTGTGGCGACATTTGTAAAATTCATGTTTTTGAGACGACAAAAGTGTTATTTTATGGTGTAACAAAAATAATTTGTCTCACAGAAAAATACACCAGGTTAGTGTTTTCCGAAGTGAAATTTCCTGCTAATGAAAAATAATTCTTTTTTTTTTGAGATAATTGTGTTTTTAACCGAGTTATTGAAGTTAACCTGAAAAATCACCCTTGGGGAAATGTCGTGCACTATAAAGAGCGAATTAAATTGAATATATCTACTGGTAATTAGGTATATTTATTGAATACAAAGAGTTGTTGTATTTAGTTTTTTTTCGATAGAATTTTATGTTACAGTATTTAAATATGCGAGCAAGTCAAAGCATTATTTTATGGTTCATTATCCCACAGCTATAGCAAAATGCGGTCCTTTGAAATACGTTTGGCTGATGCGTTTCGAAGCCAAACATAAGGAAGCAAAATCGTATTTAGGTACAATTATGTCAAGAGTAAATCCGTGCCGTTCATTATTTATTCAATTGTCTCTAAAATATTCAAACTTTTTATTTATATATGAAAAAGGCATCCCACCTCCATTTCAAAAGTCTGTATTTAAATATATAGACGTACAAAACATGGAAGTTTTTAAAAATATGAACTCGCCATATAATTTAGAATATGATAACCTGCTAATTTGTGATAAAATAGAGTATAAAGGCATTTTGTATAAAAGGAACTATTACATTGCACACAAAGGCGAACATTTAATGTTGTACAAGATACAATTTTTATTTTATCAACAAGGAAATGTATATATTGTATGTAATAATATAAAAGTAGATCGTTTCTATGACCACATGCAGGTATATGAAATCGGTAAAAGAAATTCAGCAGCATTTATCTTTGAAATTACATATTTTTGCATTTGTACCAAATTAATAATGGGAAAAGTTATATAAGATACAAATCACTTTAAGTATTTACATAAGATACAAATCACTTTAATTCAAATATTTTTCATTGAATATTGTACAAATTATTTAATTTTTAACAGGCCAAATTTAAATAAAAGTTGTGAAATAATCTAAATGACTATTTTAAATCAGAATATAAAATATTTTTGGTAATTATTAAAAATAAAGTATGAACCAAAGTAAATATTACTATGGGTGCAATTAAAGTTAACTATGAATAATATCTCTGTTGAGCATATTAAATTTTACTATGGGTAGAGTTATAATCAACTGTGGATAATAGTTAAGTTAAAAATATTGCAGAGTTAGGTTGAATAAGAAAGTTCTTAAACACAAATATGTTGTCACTTAGATTCGACTGAACACATATTTAAAATTAATATGGAATATATTTGAAACAAATATGAAACATATTTAGGTTTACAATTTTTTTAATATTTGTTAAGTTGAAACATATTTAAAGTAAAGTTTAAAATACATAAAATGAATATGTAAATATTTAATACTAGTAGGAAGTATACTTACATTTAATATGAGCACATTTCAAGTCAGGTATATTTGCTAATTTAATTCAAGTATTTTTATCGTTGAATAAACAATGTTCATAGTCAAAGCATATTTAAAGTGCATGCGTCAGTCTAACTAGACGAATTTACAATTAACTGCAAAACCATTGGTAAAAATAGTTAGATCTAAGTGAAAATAGTTAAAATTTCGTGTATTTTTCGCTGGGTGTATTAACTAGCCCTTTCTTCCAATATCGTATAATTTTCTTCATGAACATGAAACTGATTTTTTTTATATTCTTACATCCGCACCAAATTTCATCAGAACCTCGCACGTATGAGAAGTGCCATTCTCACTTATATTTTATAAAAAGTATCCTATGTTTCAAAATAGGATATAACCCGTTTCCCTGCCAAATTTTTGAATTTGTCAATATGATTTTTTATATTTATAATTAAGCAAAAAAAATCTTTATTTTTGATTAGAAACCAGTTTTACTACATATGTATATAGGAGTAAGAATGTAATTCTTTTTAAATCTTTTTTTTTTAAATAAATTGTTATTTTTTTGAATAAATAAATTAAATAAATAAACATTTTTTTTAACTTTTTTTTTCATGAAAACCATTTGTTGCGCATTTATCAAGTCTACTGTTTTTATATTTCATCTAGAAAATAGCAAAATTTTACTTCTTTTAAATTTTTTTTTATTTTCAACTCTGTTTTTTAACTTCATATGAGTTTATATAGATATAACTTATATATAATACTTTCTACTTGTATTGATTGTAGAATAATAAATAAATACATAATAAATCAAACCACATTCTGGTATCTTTACTAAGCTCGAAAAATAATTCACGACATGTTCCCACAAATTTCGATGGGGGTAATTTAGTGCGATTTTTTTTTTTTTTGCTTCAAAAATCTTGTTTTACGTAAATGTAATTATCTTTCGAATAGATGCTTACTCGTTGTATTCAGTTGAAAAATACGGCTATACGAGCAAATCAAAAAATAAAAAAAAATAAAAATACTATAAAACTGCATAGTTACTCAAAACAATTCTAACATTTCTGAGAAAAAGTTCAAAATCTATATACAAATTTGTTGAATTTTTTTTTAGTTTTCTAAAAAGTTTTAAACTAAGATTTAAATGGTTAATGTTAAAGAATGAACTGAATTTTGATTGAAAATTCTTAGAAATAAAAAAATATCTACAAAATTTAGGAATGAAATTAGAGAATTAAAAAATTTGTAACATATTGAATTATAAATTTCCATACTTGGTATACATGACCAAAAATGTTTTAAAACCTTATTGCAGATCTTTTAAATAAAAATAATCACTTTGACATTCGTACATGAAAAAAAATCTACAAAAATCATACATTTTTATAAAAGTTGAACCCTTTTTTAGTCGTCAAATAGAACTTAACTTTACCTACGATACTCTTTGAATAATTTCATAATTCATATCTAAGTTGACAAAGAAGTAAAAAGACAAAGTACTTATTTAAGAATATATATGTACAAAAGTAGTAAGTATGCGCTATAAATAATTTATTAAAAAGTTTTTATTATTTCGAGTCTTCAACGCGTTCCATTGCCTTTTTACTCGCTTGGGTATAAGGTAAAAACTTACGAGCGCAATCAAGCAAAAGCTGTCCAATCCAACCATTTGTTGTCAGCATTTCAAAAGAGACTTTCTTTTAGTACTCATACTACTCACATGTTGTTGTTGGTGCGCGTTCGTGTGTTCACTTGGCAAGTATTTCTTTTGTGATTGTTTGAATTTCTTGATTAGAGCCACATGTCGTCCTTCCGTCCTTGCTAGTTTTCGCATCTAAAACCGAAAAGTAAAATAGAGAATAAAAAACCTCAGGAGGCGGCACATGTCAAAGTTTTCGTTGTAAATAATTCAAGATGGCCGCATGTGGTTGTTAGTCAGTAAAATCCCCGCGGTTCACTATTGAAATGTTTGTATTAAGTTTCGTTTGTTCTTATGAATTGTTGCACTGATGATGAAGGAAGTTCGACCATTTTGTTTGAGTCTTGTAGACGGAAAAGTTTTCCTTCGACAAACTATTTGGGTGGCATCTATGATACAGGGTGTGCAGCCTACTTGGCCATGTCTATGTCGATAAGAGAGAACGTATATTACGTACATATATTTACGTTATATCTTGCTTTTGTAATCGAAACCATACTATTTCGTTATCAAAAAAAGTAATTTTAATCAAATCCTTGAATCGTGCGACTTCTTTAACCTGATGCTGGAGAATATAATTCGAGCGGCAAAACTAAATCGGTCAGGCACCATCTTTTATAAGAGTGTGCAACTGCTGACGTAAGCCGACGATAGTGACATCATCGGCCTTAACAACTGATGACTTTTCCTAACTGGAAAGAGAAGCAAATCGAATGGATCTGGGGGCGAACGAGGGCAACACAAAGTATCCTCTGTCATCAAATAGACTTTCAGAATATTCACGGCCGGGCACTTACATTACTGTTGACATTAAGCAATTTGAAAAGTAGAGATATTTTCCCAGGTGAGGCTCACATTTTTTTAGGGTAATCTCTGCCTCCTCTAGCCTCATTGACGCTATGGGCCTGACCTTTACGACTTGGCGATGGCGAATACCGCATACGATGAAACGATTAGCCGAACGAGCTTTACAAGGACGTAGGCATAGGATGAAATAGCTCCATCCCAGCGTTGGGAAGACCAAGTAGAAAAGACTCGGCTAAAGTTGGGGTTTCCAATTGGCGCCAGTTAGCAATAGATAGGGAAAGCGGGCGTGCATGGTTGACCTCGGCCATAATCGTAAGTAAGTAATAAAATTCTATCCACGGTGATTGGCTTGTAATAATTAACTGACTTAGGAAAAATGTTACATATCTTGAAACAACAAGTAAAGAAGTATGATCGAACTTTATATACGCGGCGCACGCTTTCAGCTAAATTTTTTTAAAAAAATTTTCGTCCGATTTCAAGCATTTTCATAAACTCACCTAACTAGGTACAATCTAACAAGTGTGCCAAGTTTAGACGAAATCGATAAAGTATGCAAAGTTTGAACAGAATCTGGGGGGTGGGGGAGGTTTGATTCCAGAGACATACATACTTATGAACTCATAAGTGGGCGGTGCCACGGCCCCTTTACAAAACTTTTATACAGTCGGATTTCCTGCTAGAATACAACACTACATACCAAATTTGAGCAAATTAGCTTCCATAGCTACTGAAATATAGCAATTTGTGGATTTTCGACAATTGCCGTTATATGGGAGGCGGGCGTGGTTATTGTCCGATTTTGCCCATTTTAAATACCAACCAGCTCTGGGTCAAGGACCTTCTACCTACCGAGTTTCATTCAACTTTTACTCATGTTATTGTCTGCACGAACGGACGGACGGACGGACATCGCTAAATCGACTTCTTTTTTCATTCTGAGCATTTTGGTATACATGCATATGTCTATATCTCTCTTGATTCCGTTATGCTGTTACAAACAACCGTTATGCGAACAAAGTTATAATACCCTTGTGCACAAGTGCGCGGATATAAAAACATTAGCTTTCGGTGGTTAACATATTTCTAGTAGTTGCTCAACTTTTTTTCAAATTGTATTTTATTGAATACTCTCTGCCTGATTTTCCAGTATCGTTGACCTTAATCTTACGTTTCAAATACTTACCCTGTAAATGACCATTTTCATTTATATTCATTAAAATGTACATAAGTCTTGTATAAAGTATTTATAGTTCCGAAAGTTTGACACAAGTTTTCCTCCTTCTCGTTAGCGCTGCAAAGAATGAAACTTGATTGTAAGCAGAAGTGGGAAAAACTGTCATAAGAACAGAGGACATTATGTCGCCTCGGTGCGTGTAAATAAAATGGCCAACACCCAACAAACGAAAAACAAAACAACACTCACAAATGTCCATATAAGTACATAAGTATGTATGTATGTGTTTGTAAATATGTAGTCATGATTGTTAAATAAGTATGTAATCGTCGATTGCACTGAGTGCGGCCAACCGCAAGTACATATATACATACATGCTTACATACATACATATAAATATACGAAGCACATACACATGTACATAGTACATATATGTTCCGTTTTACAAACAAAAACCAGCAAAAACAAGGACATTCGGTAGTTCTTCATTAAATGCAACCCTCATTTTAGTCATTATGTTGCAACACTTTAAGCCATTTTGACCTCGACAAAAACAACATTCCATGCACTTACCATAATATTTTTATTCTTTTTTGTATTTAACAATTTTTACATCCGTTTTGAGTAAAACAACGGGAAATATGCAATGAAATTAGATATGTATGCATGTACATATATTACATGGTATTCCTCACAAGTGCATTAACAGTAAATTTACCTTTTCTTGAATATATTTTAAGCTCGTTAAGACATTTAAAGCTTATATTTGTAGCTTCCGATAAAAGTTTATTGCGATTAACTGCGCAAATTTTGGGATTAAAATTGTACTCTGACGAGAATAGTTTATATGTTCACTTGATTGTTTGGTCAGTTTTTAAGTGATGAAAGAGAATGTGAAGAACTGAGAATAAATAACTATTCATATAAAAGAGATTTTAAGTGAACTGTTAGTTAATAGCGTAAGTTCTTAAATAACTAATACTTTATATTTTAACTTTGCGTTCGTATTTTTCAAAAAAAAAAAGTTTTCTGGAACTAGCAGCTAATAATTTTTTCTTTGAAAATAAATGTTTTCCGAGTTGCAAACTTCTTTTGAAACCGGCTACTAAAGTGTGTCACTCTAAATAAATAGGTAGAATGTTAACAAAAGCTTAAGAAAATTCTAGTCTTCTTTTTAAATTTTTCTAGATATTGTCTTAGAAGAAGATTGTTTTCGAAAGAGCGCTAAAAACATAGTTATGCGACAGTCTTACACATTGCGAAAACAAAAAATAAACAACAAATAAGAAATTAATTAGGTGTATACAAATTTGTATAATAATAATAATAATAATAATTTTGGCGCTTACACTTTATAGCTCAGTGTTTGGCCGAGCTTCTCCTACCATTTATGGTGTGCGTCTTTATATTATACCAGGGACCTACAGTTTTGTGCCGACTCCGAACGGCAGATGTATTTAATGAGAAGCTTTTTCATGGCAGAAATATCCTCGGAGGTTTGCCATTGCCTGCCGAAGGGTGACCGCTATTAGAAAAAACCTTTTCTATCATTAAGATTTTGTTTGCCCTGACTGAGATTCGAACCTCGACTCACCAGCGTATCGAGTTATAGCACGCACCGCTATCAACTCGACCACAGCGGCCACCATACAAATTTGTATACTCGTATGATTACTGCGGCTGTGCCTTGAGAGAGACACTAAAAGGGCTGACAGACGGGGGCACTTATTTAAATAAATAATCTCATATATCTGCATTTCGACATCAGCTGATTTGACAAATGAAATTGAGCTGAAAATGGAAAGTACGGAACATAAGACTGGCTGCTAATTAAATGGCAAAAAATCATTACGAATTGAAAAGGTGAACAGCAATATGAGGAAATGTATTCCACTTCATAAAATTGTGGCTATCACATTGTTCGCTTTGGAATATATAACTTTTGCAAGTCTATAGGATGCAGTACTGTTGGTGAAATTGTTGTGGATTTTTGCCCAGCAGTTTGCGAAAATCTTTCGGATTGCACGAATTCCTATCTTCCAAACCCACAAGAAATCGCATTTTAATTTTAAATTTGGTTTAATTTGGTAATATTTGCAGCTATTTTTAATAATAAACACTTTTGACAGCAGCTATATACATTTTGCTAGTTCACAATAGTATTTTTCTGTCAAAAGTGGCACCATTGCCACATTGAAATCTCAATATTTAGTGCTTATGTACATAATTTTCGAGTATTTATACGAGTGCTTATGCGCATTTGAAAGAGGATTATCCATGAGTTAATGCGGATCAAGGCTACTTATCTAGATAACATTGCCCGTCTGTCAGCCCTTCAATACTACTAATAAGTTAATTTACATTGTGGATGCCAAAAAAAAAACGCCGCCCACGTCTCTCATTACTTCAATTTCGCTTAGTGCTTTAACACCAGATATTTATTCCCTGTAGGTACATACATCCTAGTATATTACGAAAATTTTGTATTTGTGGTCGCCATAGCGTGGATTTTCAGAACTCTACGCCCAATAAAATGTCAACAGGACACACATAAACAAACGCATACACTCTATGTAGTTACTACAACCGCAAATAGTGGGTGTTTTTCAATGGAACTTTGGGGTTGTTGTGGCACGCTTGCCATCCACTTGCCACGCAGCAACTCTACGCTTGGCTGGCTAGCTTGCTGGCAAGCTAACAGACCGTATGGCCGGTTGGTTAGCAAAAGGGGTGTCGTCCTTTTTCTTGTCACTATGGTTGTTGTCAATACATATGTTCGCCTTCCTTTCCCTTCCATCCTACACTCTCCCCTCCCGTTCTAATTCGTTCGCTTGCCCGCGCGCTTCTAACCATTCATTTTCGTTTTATGAAAATATTTGCTCGGCATGCAACTTGTACAATTTGGGCGTGTACAAATACGTTTTCCTGTCGCGCGTTATCGACGTATGTAGGTACATAAGTTGGCCGGCATTTGCATGTGTCACACGTGTAATTCATTGAAGAGGGTGAAACTATAGATGGCTTGGCCTTTCGATCGGGCGAACAGCAGCTGCTTGGCACATACATAATAGGCGCTTATTAGATTTATTTGTTAAACTGGTATCTCCACCACCTTCATTACACCCACACCACGCCGCACTCTGTTCCCTCAATCAGTTTCTAATGCTGTTTTGGTTTCGATTCGATTTGGTTTCGATTCGATTATTGGGTGTCTTAATTAGTGTTGGCAGAGATTTGTTGTTGATGTAATGAGCCAGTAAGAGGTAAATTGCCTACTAACTGAATTTAATTAGCCTCGACGAGTCAGTGTAAATATTTTTATTATTACATATAATTTTTTTGGCGTTTTTTCTTACATACTCACATAAACGTGTACTTGTACGACCATACTAATAATTTTGGCGTGGCTTGCTTGGTTTACAAGTTGAGTCCTCAGAATATCAATGTGTCTCAAAAATAAAACTACACTTGCGACTTGTTTCTTAAGCTCACGTGAGAGTCCGTGCAAACATATGTATACTCTGTTCACAAATTATAGCACTACAACATATTGACAAATTTGGGCACTTAATTTTTCTTCACATTAATTAAAATTAAATTTCAATCTCTAATGAAATTTATAAACATCCATTTTGTAAAAATATACAATGGTTTAACAAAATTTCATAAAAATTTCGAATTTTTTAAAAAAAGTTTTTAGAATTTTTTTTGATTAAGTTATTGGTTTTCTGAGAAAGAGCTACTTCACTAATTTTTGGCAAGTTTTATATGCACGGCAAAACCGCGTTTATTTTTTCTATCGAATTAAATGCGAAAGGGCGTCAGTCAAAAATTTGTCAAAAATCAGTCGTAATTCTTAGCCACTAGAAACCTACACTTTATTGTACTAAAATCTAATGAGCTGCAAATCTGCATACCCCGAAATATTCTAAAATTTTTTTGTTTTAAATTTAGATGAATTTTTGAAAAATGTTTTCTACATTTTTTATAAAATTTTAAAAAATGTTTTTAATGGCGTTTGTTAGAGAGTTAGCGATATTTTAATTTAAAAGTAATTTTAAATAATATGAGGATAAATAAATTATACAAATGTGCCATGTGTGTGTGTGCTATAATTTGTAAACATAATGTGTGTATAATTATAGCTGTCACTGTATACTCTACTCAGTGTTATCCACCCACTCTCCCCCACCATGTAAGATCACCTCGTCTTCTGATCGAAGTTTTTTAATTGCATTTGGTGGCTTTCCTAGTAAATACTAAAACACGTTTGTATGCATGTTTGTGCAAACGCTTCTAATCAGTTACATTTGTAATTGCTGCTAATTACAGTTCCACTACTGTAAATTACCATTTCGTTATTTGTTACTCGAATCGCCTTTAACATAAATCCTTTTTTGTTGTCGTAAAATGGTTATGTGTTATTTAATTATTTGAGTTGTTAATTTTATAACTACGCATTAAGCTAAATATCTATCTTTAGATGTACATACAAAGAGATTTATATGTTTTGTATGTGAAGTTTGTCAGTTGCCACGCTTGAATAGCTGATAAGCAATTTAATTGTATATCTAAAATTATGAAATGACAAAAACTCAACAAACACGAATATGTCTGCTGGCTGGTATGGGCGAGCGTGTAGCGTTGCGTACTATAACTCAGAATGACGCAGGCAGGTGTCCAGGTACGAAGCTCAGCCACGGCATGTAAAATCCAAATCATGATAAATGCTATACATTCTATTCACAAATTCTAGCACAAACACATGTTGACAAATTTGGACACTTTATTTATGCTCCAATTATTTAAAATTATTTTTCAATTAAAACATTTATATAAATTTCATAATTTTTTGATCTTTTTAAACTAAATTTTATAAATATAATAACAAAGTGCCAGTTTCTAGTAGTTACGAATTATCACTGATTTTTGGTAATTTTTTTTATTGGTGCTCCTTCACTATTTCTTCCATTTAAAAAATAATCGCGGTTTTGCGTTGTATGCCAGTAAAAAATGTCAAAAATAAGTGATTGCTTGTAATAATAATATAATAATAATTTGGCGCTTATACTCTATAGCTCAGTGTTTGGACGAGCTTCTCCTACCATTTGTGGTGTGCGTCTTTATATTATACCGCAAATGGAGGGACATACATACAGTTTTGTGCCGACTCCGAACAGCAGATGTATTTAATGAGAAGCTTTTTCATGGCAGAAATACCATCGGAGGTTTGCCATTGCCTGCCGAGGGGTGACCGCTGTTAGAAAAAACTTTTTCTATCATTAAGATTTTGCTTGCCCTGTCTGAGATTCGAACCTCGAACTCATCGGCATATCGAGTTATAGCACGCACCGCTACCAACTCGACCACAGCGGCCACATTGATTGCTTGTAGAGACTTGAAACTTGCACTTTTTTACACTAAAATTGAATGAGTCAAAACTGCATACTCAAAAAAATTCTAAATGAAGTGCCCAAATCTGTCAATATGTTTTTAGGTTTTAATGATATCTTTCCCATGCAAGTGAGTATCGAAATTTTAATGAAATTAATTCATTATACAGTACGACAAAATCAAATTTTTTTTGGTACACATGAGAAATGTTAACAGAATATGAAAATAGACTTAAAATAAAGAAATACGTGTCTCGGCGTTTTGCTGTAGCACGTCAGAATTTTGAGAAAATAGATTTTTAAGCTTCAAAGGGCCGTGGAGGTTCACTTCTAATGTAATACTATTATAAATATGTAGTTCTATAAAAACAGAAATGGTGAACCGATTTTAATGCTTGAGCCAGTTTTGAAAGGGTAATTTAATTTGGATTTTTTTTTATTAAGAAAACAATTTTTTACCCCGGTAGATGGCGCTTTAATTTTCATGTAAAGTTAAAAAATAGCCAAAAATGTACGAAATAAAAAAAAAGAAGGAGGCTGTGTCATAGACACGGCCATTAAGTTTAACGTAGAATACGCCATCCGATAAGACAGAAAACATATGTATAATGATAATTTATAATGATAAATAATACAAGCAAATGAATTTCTTTATTTGATAGTTACTTTTGATGATATATATAAGCTTATGATAGGAAAATAGGATAAAAATGTTTTTAAATTATCAATTAAATTATCGCAAAAACGAAGTCAATGGTAGTTATCAATAGTAAAGATAAATGATAAATAACAGACCCAAATCTATTTGATTATTTGAAAGTTACTTTTGAGAATATAGGCTTATGATAGGAACAACCGCTCGTTGCCTTCTTTCTTTTCGTGTAGGCGGCATTTTCCTCAGTAATGAAGCGTGATTTATATTTTTTAATACACTAAACGTCAACTTTCAGCTGTTGTCAAACAGAATCAATCACCATTGTTATTTTGCAGTAGTTGGCAGCGCTTTCTCTGCCTTTACCCTACTTAAATTTTCCCGCCTAAAACTATGCAATAAAATGAACGTCTATTCACGCTACAAACTAGTGGTGGGTAACACAGTGCAGCACTACACACTCAACCAAACACCACACACATATTTGTTTGGATGTGTTTATACAATTTTTATTTGAGAAATTTAAATATTAGGAAGATATCAACCAATATGAAATGTATGTCAAACGAAAGCTAACATCTTCATTTGACTACAAAAAAATTTTTTAAAAAATTTATCTCGCCGTTTCCTTATAATTAAAGAAATAGAGATTACAACAATAACAATCTGACATGGGTACCCATACCGTAAGCTAAGACGTATTCTACGCCAAAAATAAAAAAAAATAAAAATAAACGACCAACATTTTTAACACAAAATAATAGTTAAGATTTCATTTTAATTTTTGTATTTTTATAATTTTTTTTAAATTTAATTACCTTTTCAAAACTGGCCTAAGCATTAAAATCGGTTCACCCATTCTGTTTTTTTGTATGTAAAATCCAAATTACCTTTTAAAAACTGGCTCAAGAATTAAAATCGGTTCACCCATTCTGTTTTTATAGAACTTTTTATAATAGTATTACATTAGAAGTGAACCTCCACGGTCCTTTGAACACACGAGACACTTTATTTTAAGACTATTTTCATATTCTGTTAACATTTCTCATGTGTACCAACCACTGTCGTTATACTTTTATTAAATTTCTTTAATTATATTGGTAAAATCAGCAATCTATATATATGTATGTTATGAAAAGCGGCGCATAGCTTGACTAAACTACATTAGCTATATCAATTAATAAATTATTAAATTAAAAATCTGTCTGTTAGTTCCTGAGATATATATCGGTTATAGTAACGAAATTTTAGCTTAAAAGAACAAAATTATTGTTTTGGCCGAAATCGTGAGTTGAGTCTTGGCGAAGGAGCAAACAGTTTGTTTTCATTTTTCTATTTTAAAATTTTAAATTTAATTAATAACTTACATTTTCTTAATTTGAATTCAATCTATGTACCCCGCTCCGGATTTGAATAGCATTATGTGACAAAGGGTTCTTATCCCAACTTTGGCTGGGTAATAATAACCTAATATCTCAAACACAACGCCGCTGTACGACGATTGTTCGTCGTAAAAAAAAAAACACACTACCGTTTATCTGAATGCGCACAACTAAAGCGCACGACGCTAGCCGTAGCGACCAAATACGAACCAATGTGACCATATGTTAGTATTTTTAGGTTTTAAAATCGAAATAAAACAATTTTATTTTTTTTTAGCTGAAAAGTATTTAATGAAAAAAATTTAATTTTAGTTAATACCATTTACCACTTTCTATGTATTTGTTAAACTGCTTCTTCTTACTCATTGTAATTTTTTTACAGAACACAACTATTATAAGAGTAAATAATACAAGTCAAGCTTTAATCAAAATCAAACGACTTTTATAATTTTTACGGAAATTTGAATGGCTCTTTTAAATCCCTACCATGTAATTGTTTTTATCTGTTCAATATTGTCACTCTATTAGCTGACATTCAAGCTGTTCACGTTGTCGCCGTAAATGTGTTCTAGTGAGCGAAAATTCGACGTTCGCCGGAATTGTGTTTAAGCTATTATATAAATTAAAAGAAATTTGACCAGACTCCTCAGAAGTTATATTTTGTTTGAGGTAACCATATGTTAAGTTAAATGGAATTAGCAGGAATTTGTGCCAAAATGGTATTTATTTGTACGCCTTGATCCAACTAGTACGACGTTCATCATACCGATTTGTTAGATATATCTACCAAGAATTGGTAATAGTTAAAAAATATTTATACAAATTTGGTATCAAAATATATTTAGTTGACAGATATGCATATTCTGTTGTTGCTACATTTAGTGAAATTGATTGCAGATATTATATAAAAAATAAATTGTGGCCGCTGTGGTCGAGTTGGTAGCGGTGCGTGCTATTACTCGATATGTCGGTGAGTTCGAGGTTCAAATCTTAGTCACGGCAAGCAAAATCTTAATCATAGAAAAAGTTTTTTCTAATAGCAGTCACCCTTCGGCAGGCAATGGCAAACCTCCGAGGGTATTTCTGCCATGAAAAAGCTTCTCATTAAATACATCTGCTGTTCGGAGTCGGCACAAAACTGTATGTATGTCCCTCCATTTGCGGTATAATATAAAGACGCACACCACAAATGGTAGGAGAAGCTCTGCCAAACACTGAGCTATATAGTGTACGCGCCAAAATTATATAATTATTATATATTCTATAAATAAAACTACTAGGATCAATACAAAAGCGATATAAAAATATCTCTAAAGCCATCAGGCGGGTAAGAATATAAAAATCAAATATACCTAAAACCGAATTTAAAAAAATTGTAGAATATATTTAATGCTTCATTGCAAAATTATGATACTTACGACATTTTATTATTATTTTCTAAATTAACATTTTCGTCGCAGCTTAATTTTTATTCGCAAATAGTAAATAGCAAATAGGCATGGATATTCATTCGTAAGCTTTTCTTACCATTTGGATGGTCAAACACACTTCTGCCGATTTGGGGAAAAAAGCTTTTTATTTAAATTTTTCATTCAAATACAGCAGAATACAAGACAGAAATTTTCATCAAAATTTAAAATGTAAAAAAATTTTAGTAATTTTTTGAGTATGCAGATTTGTAGTTCATTCAATTTAAGTGTAATAAAATGCATTGTCGCATTTTGGAAGGTTTAAATGCCGCTATACGTAATTCTTGCTCTTTTCAGTGACAGTGACATTTGCGAACTCTGTATTGAAAAAATATTTGTGGAAACAAAAATTCGCAATGTTTATTAATTTCGCGAAATTCATTGTCATCGAATTCGAATATT
Organism: Philophylla caesio; assembly: GCA_963971545.1. Classification (NCBI taxonomy): domain Eukaryota; kingdom Metazoa; phylum Arthropoda; class Insecta; order Diptera; family Tephritidae; genus Philophylla; species Philophylla caesio. The sequence goes on along the minus strand of OZ020606.1, from coordinate 91,081,611 downwards.
TTTTCTTATATCAAAGAAAATCGCTGAAGATGTCAGTAAATAAATGGCAAAATTCAACACTATTCTTTAGTCAGGGGAAACATGCACTTTATTATATTAAAATTAACTGGGCATTTGACATATCGCATTTGAGGGCTGATTGCAAAATGAACGAGATTGAGTTATTCAAAAGCTTCAAAATATTTGATGCTGCACCACTTGTGGTGCTAGAATAAGAACCGCTCCTCTTTTTGCAAGTAAAACCAAAAGAAGTTGCCTGGGGTCTTTCCATTTTATAACAGCATTTATTGCTGTAAACGGAAGTACATAAGTAGGCATTTAATAATTTTTTTTTGTTGTTCGTAAGGGTACACAATAGAATTAAATATGCTGTATTACTGTTAGTACATAATAGTTGACTAAAGTAGATCTTATCTTAGCGATCTCCATCGTTTATTTATTTTCATCATTTATTAGCAGTCAACTACTAGTTCGCTTAGCTTGCAAATACTTACATATCTTGTACATTCCAAAGCTTCGCTTCTTACGGCGCGGGAGAGTAGAAATTGTTATTATCGGCGAACAATCGCCAGCAGGAGCGGAACTGACACTTGTTTTGTTGAGGAAGCAACAAGAAGGAAAATGTGTGCAACAAAACGGAACTGCTGTTTATGGATGTACCGTACAGCGCGTGGCCATTATGATGACCTGGTGGCGCATAGGCAGGAATGCAGATTCAAATTGGTTGATGACATGATGATAACATGTACAACATGATTTTTAAATAGTCACACACACACACACACACACACATATGTATATGCGATATCCGCTGCATTGGTTAACAATATGTTTATCAGCAAAGAAACATATGCAAAAATGCATATTAGGTGTAACGTTTAGTCGGCGCTGTTGCCTTAGTCCTGCAAGTGTTGCTGTAATTAATTGTTGCGGATTCTAGCCATACAATTTTGTGCTTTTAATCAATTTTGCTTAATTAAAGGCTGGCGTCAACAAGCGCACAAACTGGCTTGCGCGTGCATAGTTTATTGCGGTTTTTTTTTTTGATATGAATAAAAAAAAATTTAATTATACATTCGAAGCGATTCGAGGCGATGAGTCGAAAGCCTGCTTAGTGAGGACATCCGCTGCGTGCGCCAATTGCTGTGTTTGAAGTTGCAGTTATCAACCGCTCATGGATACCACTCCTAAATAGCTTCCTCTTAATGTTGCTTATAATATGTGTGTAAGTGTGTAGGTATTTATGTGTAGCTGTCAAAGTCCGTTCACCAATCAAGCGCCACTCTTAACTGCGTAGTTGGTGGCGCGATTATAACTCGAATTATTACGGTTTTGCATTAATGGCACCATGTTTAGCTGGCTAATGGTACGCACGGGTCATAAACATATACCAACACATACCATAAAATAAATATTTTCATGTAAACACATGTTTGTTTGTATGTTTATTTGGATCGTAGCGTATGCGCTGGCTGTTTTTACACGCTGCTACATCCTGCCATTAGCAAACGCTCGCACAATCCTTACCTCTTTATCTTAATTTCAGGATATTAAAAATGGAAATTATTAAGAAATTAAAATCGCTTTAACGCGCTTTCATTGTTGTCATTTATTGGCGGGCGTCGGTGTCAGTGTCAAGCGGCTGCTTCCTTGCTGAGCGATGCCTTCAATTTTGTTGCATTTATTTACGCGAATAGCTCAATGAAAATTATACTCGCGTTTATGAAATGTAATGTGAGGCTTTAATTTTTAAATTATCATCTTGCGGTTTCATATTGTACTATTTATTACGCGCAGTTACATACAAACATTAATTTGTTGCTTTTACATCCGCTTTATGTTGCTTTATAAGATTTAAAAATACCGTTGAATCTTGTTAAAGTTTAACTAACGGATTTGTCCAGTTTAGCATTAACACATAAATTGTTTCGAAAGTAGAAATTTAACGTAGGCTTTTTGTATCTATTGCGTTTGTAGTTCATGCTTAGTCTGGTCAATTAAGTTTTGAAAATACGATGCATGAAACATGAGCTAAAAAATGTTGGTCGTGAGGAACAGCAATTTGCTTATAAATATTTATATGATAATTCAGTTTTTGACCGAACTTCTCTTGCCATTTTTGGGATGCGTAAAGAGATTTTTAGTTGTATGCCGACTACGAACAGTTTTTTTTAATGAAAATGTTTTTTATGACAGGAATACAACCGGAGAATTGTTCTATAACGGAAAAAGTATTAAACGTTTTTTTATTATTTTGAAATAAAAAAGTATTTAGTGGTCGCTCAAAGCGCTCAATGTTTTTCATGTATGTAATTAATACGACGAAAAACTATTTTTCGTAGAAATATTACAGAATAATTGAAAATTAACCTTTTTCAATTGAAAAAATCAGTTTCTCTTTAGAAACTTCCAAACTGAAAAGCAATTGTTTTTTTACCATTTCTTATTTTTTATTATACATATTTGTTTTTATTTATTATTAATGACAATTTTTTTTTTAGTTTCATCGTGTCCTAAATCAAATATTTAATATTAAATTTTAAATAAATAATTGGTTATAATTCTTTGAAGTCCACTGAAGAGAAACAAAGTTTGTTAATTGAAAAAAATTAGTTTTTAAAGATTCTATACAATTTCTACAAAATATTTTTTTATCGAGCTATATAGTACATATTTTTTAAATTCCAATATAAAAAATATGTTTGAGTATTTTTTTAATAAAGAGCAGTCCTTGTTTGTGAGATCGTTAAGATTCCGACTTAGTTTTTTTTTGGAAATTCCGGCGAAATAATTTTCGCCACAATAAAAATCGAAAAATATATCAAAAATAAATTTGTATTTATTTTTCAATGTGCGATCTTCATAATTTTAGGCGAAATCCATAGTTTAATTAGATATCCTCTTATAAAGTCGGGAGCTTCTATTCGATTTTTTAAAATAAATTTTTTCACGGATTTAACAGCCCTCTGAGTTGTGGGCGACTTTTATTCTCTTCACAATAGAAGAAGCGACTTCACGGCATTTTAACTAAAATTTTCGCAACAAAACCTGATCTTAAGCTCAACAAAACAAAAAATTAAATTAAAAATATGTAAGTATGTTAAAAATAACAAAAATTTAAATTTAGAAAAATCATTTAACTCAAAATTTCAAACTTTGTGCAGCCCTTACAAAATATATAAAATTTTTAAAGTGTCCACTTACTTTCCTTTTTTATGAGAGTCTGTGGAAAATTTTCCAGCAGTTATGCAGTTTTGTAACTCATTTAATTTAATGCAAGTTTCGGTTGGCTAAAATTTGGTATTGATTTTTGAGAGTTTTGTTTTGGCGAGACCTGTAAAGAGGTACACTCTGTTCACAAATTATAGCACTGACACATTTGAACAATTTATTTATTCTCCAAATATTTAAAATTATTTTACAATTTAAACATCGTTAATTCTCTGCCAAACACAATTAAAAACAATTTATTAAATTAAAAAAATTTTTAATTATATACCAAAATTTCGAATTAAAAAAAATATTTAAAATTTTTTGGGTATGCAGATATGTAGCTTATCCAATTTTAGTACAACAAAGTGCGTCTAGTGACTGCGAATTACCACTGATTTTTGAAGTGTTGTTTACTGGCGGTCTTTCGCAATTCCTTCCTTATAAAATATAATGGCGGTTTTATTGAGGAAACTGCAAATAAAAAAATTGTCAAAAATCAGTGATAACTTGTAGACACTTGAAATTTGAACATATAGCCAAAAGACTGCATACTCCAAAAAATTCTAAAATTCTTTTTTTAAAAAAATTGGAAATATTGATAAAATTTTAATATACATATCATTGTACATTTTGTAAATATTTAGAAAAATTGGTCTTTACGGCTTTTCTTAGAAAATGAACCATGTTTTACTTGAAAATTAATTTTAAATAATTATAAAAAAAATAGAGTGCCCACATCTGTCTATTTATGGTTGTGCTATGTATTATTTGTGAACGGAGTATATTGTTTATAGGTATTACTTATGTGTTCTATGGACAAAAATGTGTTGCGCATTTCCTTGGAGAAAAAATTCTCAAGAAATATATGGTATACTTTAGGATTTTGGTTGACTTTTTTTTAAATATTTGTATAAAATTTGTTAATTTAAAAATGATCCAATTGAATTAAGGAATAATAATTGTACATATTTTTTTAATAAAATCGCTACTATTACTTCAGCCGGAGCTGTACATACATACATACTTATATGCATGCGTATGTACATATTTACACTTTATTTCAGAATAATTTTTCGAAAAATATGTTTGTATGTTAGTTTTTTTACTTTAACCAATTCTGTCGCAAACAACTATTCCCATCAATAATAAAAAAAAACCAGCCGCGGCCAGCCCTTGCCAAAATGAGATTCAGGATTGCGCGCGCGCTTATCAAACCGCATTAATCTCGACCCAGCAAAAAGCACATGGACAACGAATCCATAACGAATGTGGGCAATGCAATGAAGACTCCCCTGTGCATCAAGCGAACTGCTGCCAAACATAACAACAACACAAAAACAACACTAAAAAGCTAAGAGCAAAGGTGGTCGGCCGCCATGAAGTGACGAAAGCGGCCATATCGCATGAGTCAAGAACATGAGCGCGCCGCGGTAAAAAAAGTGTGGGCGCATAGAGGCGGCGCGGAGGAGCGGCGGCCGCAAGAGTAAAGGTAGTAAAAGCGTCTGCGAATACGGTTAAAGATTATAATTTTGCTCGAGTACATAATGTGCATGTTTTGAGGCTCTATACGGATATGCCAGTACAAACATACATGAGTTCAAAAACATACGAACGAATGGCAAATATTATGACACACAAAAACCGTGAACCATTGGACTCCAAAAACCAAGGCAACCACCGCAATGACGTGGCCAGAAGCGCTGCGGGCTGCGGGCATGCTCCTTAACATGCTATCAGCGAAATCAGCACCAACCTCCACTCACCAAAAGCTCAAGCGAAAAAAGGGAAGAAGTACATAATACAATACATTACTGAAAAAGTGAGGCAGCAGCACAGTGCAGCAAACACAAAAGACACAAAGACAAAATTTCAGAGGGCGCTCAGTCGCACATTCATATTAGTACATTGTAGCGGAGTATGTAAATATGTATGTATGTATGTGTGTATATAAATTTTATATTTGCCTTCGATGCCATTGGGGACAAAGGTTGGCGACGTTGTGGCGACGCTGGCAGCAGAGTAAGGCAAAACAGTAACACCAACGGAGCGGCAGGAGTCGCAGCTAAAGGAGCTGGCACTTGCTTTCTTGAGGCTCGTTTTCAACTCGTAGCTGGAGCAAAATATGGCGGCTTTTATGATTTTTTATCATGCAAAGCCCAAATGTGAAAAAAATACAGAAAAGAATCAGAAACACAACACAAGTGTTTATACATATGTATATACATACATACCCGTACATATACAATACGAATGTATGCATGTTAAATTAATTTTGTATATAAAATCTTGCTGCGAGTGCTTCTATTTGCGGATATTCATATACGACGAGTGCGCCAATATCTTCATCTCGCATACATATGTGTATTTTAATGCACATATGTACATAAATACATACATACATACTAATTTAGGTACAAGTATGTGTTGAAATTTTGCTTGACTTGAATAAGAGATTCTTAGATAAGAACCGCAAACTTCGTGATGGCGCACATCATGGCAAACACGTTTGGGCCAACAAAAAAAAATGTAAACATGGGTGTTTTTATTTTGGATTTTTTGTTTAGGGGAGACTCACAAAAGTTTGTTAAGTTAGGATGATAAGCGAGGATAATGTCTGAGTAGTTTTTTTGTTCGATTGTGCTAAAAGTTTGAAGTTTAATAAAGCGTAATTTAAAAGGTGATGCTTTTAAAATTCAGTTGCTATTTTAAACTTTTGTTGTAATATCATAGTAACTTTGATCAGCATTGTTTGACATTTTATCTTGAAAGTCAGATTTTTAAGTATCAAAAACCTTGAAGAGGTAGCATTGCCATACAACCTAATTTTGACATAATTGCTTCGATGATGGGTTCGTTATTACGTCATAATATGGAATTTTTTACGACCTTCAATTGGGGACCGCAACCTCGAGAACGGTTAGTTTTTTTCAATGAATTGGCAGTCTAGGTCCGGTGAAATTACACCTCTATATTACATTTGCCTTTGAGGCAGCGATTGATATATCGGAAGGCAGCATTAATTGCGTTACCCAACAACTACCACTTAAAGCGCTGGAATGCGTCATCATCAAATATTAGAATTTTAAAATGGATCATATTATCTCTGAAAGACATAATTTAAAAACGGACAAGTATACGTGGTTTATACAGTTTGATCCTAAGTTTATAAGTTCCAGATGGGAAAAAGATAGACCCATCAAAAAGTATAACTAAATGTTTAGGATTATGAGCTGAGTCGATTTAGCCATGTCCGTCTGTTTGAACGCAAACTAGTCCCTCAATTTAAGCTATTTGGATGACACTCGGCATCCGACTGTCTTTTTGTAATTTATGAATCATTTGTCGAAATCGGGCAGATCAGATATTGTATAAAAATTCAAATAATTTTTCATTTAAATTGCTTCCGGGGAATGGCTGTACGTTAATAAATGAAAGAATTCGAAAACAACAATCATTCTCTTTCCGAATGTTCGATTCAAGAATATTCGGAATCATAGTGATCTTATGTCCATATACGGTATTTTGGTATAACCTTCAGCAGGGCCGGTTCCAAGTGGGGGATTTGGGGCATTAAACCCCCCTGCCCCGAAATTTCCGGAACCTCTAATACATAGTGTTTTCTGGCATCCGGCAGCAACACTTGCCTTAAAAATGTGGAGTGCGCGTGGAGTGTAGCTACAAAATGTTGCCAAATATGTTCACGTAAATCGCACTAATTTCTTACTGTAACTCTAAAGGTTCGTTCGAAGGGAAAAAGTTCGATTCAGTCGAGTGTGAAGTTTATATCCCGATTCGAAGGAAAGGTGAGAGGTCAGAGATATGTGATCAGAACGATTCTTCCTGGAGGAACGAAAATATTTTCGTTTGCTTGTCTTACGCCTGGTGGGACAAGTGAATCCAGACATTTTTCGGTAAAATAAATAAGAAAACTTGTTGCTATAATGTTTTTAGATGCTTAGAAAACTCATAAATTGTTGCATAAAATATAAAAGAGCTGAAGTGGCTTTCTTCGTCACCGCAATTCTCGCTATCTTCGACTTAGTCAACTTTTTAGGAACGACCACGTTTAGATCAGAAGGATTATTATGGTTATTTTAATTCGATTTTTTTCTCCAACATTGATTTATAATTTTGAACCTTATCATCGTGGTTAGAGAACATCGCCACCTAACTTTAACTACTGCTTGCAGCTTGTTTGTTCATTTTCACACGTTCTTGTTTGGTAGAAGGCGGGGAATATGAGGAAAAAATGAAGATACCAAAGAGCCTGTACTAAATTCGGGCTTGTTACGGAATCCTGCTTCTAAGTAAAAGAGGCTTCCACACACAGGCTATGAAAGTTGCGTCTCGTCGATAACCATATACCTTAATATAGCGATTGATGGATTCAGTTATTGTTTCTGAAATCAGAACTGAATGGTTGTTCAATCCCGTGGCGATACAACCCTATCTTATGCTACACACAGAGCAAGCAACTCGTCCGGTTTCCGTGGCTTCGAGCGAACACTCTTTTTGATCTCTGCGTGGTTTAAAAATGTATTTACGAAACAAAACAAATAAATTCCGATTGAATGGGTTAGCGTTGTTGAAAGTGCATCGAGACGTGGAAGTAACAAATAAAAAAGTAATTGATATTATGTCAAAGGTGCCATGGATAATGGATATTCTTTTATAAGCTGAATTATACGTCAATAATTATGATACGCCCATTTTTACTGTATAGACGCTGAATACTCGTCAAATAAAAGTAGGACTTACCAATATAATAAACACACATTTTTAAACCCTCTCTCCCCATAAATATTTTTCAGGATCCGCCCCTGATCTCCAGTCTCAATATTTGTGTTATTTTTTGTGTTTGTCTTAATTTTTATCATCTGGTCTCAACTTACAAACATTATTTTGAGACTAGTGCCCGAATTAAGTTAGCAGTGTCAGTCTCTAATAGAGATAAAAGTCACAATTTTAGACCAGTTGGCATGCATTCGACTCAAAATAAAGCCTCTAGTCCCAAAATAAAGACTCTAAATTGTGACCTGGTGATACGTAAGTTACAAAAAATTCAAATAAAAACAATAGGGAAAAACATGACAGCGAAGAAAGGCAATACTTTCTAGCCAAATTCTCTTATTTTCAGACTTGAGATTATACCAAGATACTGAATTCGTGAACAAAGTTTTCATTTTTGAGACTTATAAATGCCAAATGGTCTAAAATTGTGACTCTTATATATATTAGAGACTGACACTGCAATCTAGCATTAGTATCTTGTATGTTTTTTAACTTATAAGAGTAACTCGGTCAAACAGCGTAATATATAGTATGAGTATCCACTATACAGAAAAAACTATTATTATAATTTTTAATATTTATATTGCTATACAAATATGGTCCGTTTATCTATATATAAATTTGCAAAAAATGTAAGAGGAATTTACTTGTATTGTCATGATATACAAAATTTATAATTTTAGTTAGTTTCTCTTTACTAGATTTTTGATGTTTAAACGGACAATGCATTACAATCACATGCTTTTTTTTTTGGTACAGATGTAATACAATGTATAAGTACATATAACTATTAAAATGCTTTCATTCTTGGAATGCTTTTCACCAATTTTATGTTTGCATTTGAGAGTGCTTTGGCTAAAATAAAGTAAGTTTTTATCTAAATTTTCTTATAACAAATAATGAAAATAAATAAATAAATGTTGAGGGCGCTTTTCATCATTTGGAGATTTTTAAATGATGCTTATGGAAATGTTTTCACGTAAATAAGTCATTTTATAAGTAATGTAAGTATGAGTATGTACATGGATAAGTACATAGGCACTAGGCATGTCAATCCCGGGATTCCGTTATAAGTCTATTCAAATCCCGGAATTCTAGAAAACAAGGAATTTAATAGCCATTTACCTCTCAAATTTTGTATCATTCTTAAAAATTCCCCTTTCAAGGTTAAAATAAAGCCTTTAGAAAGTTAACAATGGACAAATAACAATGCTTGGTAACTCCCTAATAGCTTTGTTTGTTCTTGCCATTATAAATGAGTTAGATAATATCCCACTCGAGTAGAAAATGAGACTTATTATGAAAGCGATGTTAACAGAAAGTCTCAATTGTCCAATAATCAAAAGCGCAGCAGTGCTTCTTTTGTGCCAAATATGTATATTTGTACTTGACGTATAAGTTATTTTGCAAGTGTATCCAATTTTACGTTTATTTAATTTTTTTTCTTGAAAATACCAATAAAAACATACATGACTTACAACAAATCGTTCTTCTTTGTTATATTAATGTTATTTTGTATACTTCTATAATACAACGATTACAGACGTGTTACATTTTTTGGCTAATTAAAATTTACAAATCAAAACTTCATGAAATTCGGGATCCCGGGATCAACAAAATTGACATCGCTAATACGCACCAAGTATTTTCTAATCGATTTCGCCATATTTGTTGCTCCAGCTCACTTTGGCGTGCGAAAAATTATTTCCTTTCCATCAACGAAACTATCGATTCTCGACTCAATGCAGGCATGGGCACAACAACACTCTCACGACTACCACCACCCCCAACCAACCACTCGAAGTTGGTTTCCTCTCGCCTTGCTATTAACTAAATTTTGCATTTGACTTCAGCTGCATTTTAGCTATGCATATCAATTCATTCATCCGTTCATTTCCATAGAAATGTGCGAAGATTATATGTTTCGTCAAACATGAATTTGTGTACCACTTTCCCCCTCGACACGTTGGGTTGGAGAGGTGAACTCGCATGGCGGCGGCGGCACCAATGGCTAGCACCACAAAATTACAACATAGACATCGAATGTAAAATACGTGCTGAAAATAAATGTGTAGATATCTACATATGAAAATATTATAATACAAACATACAACACTCCAAATATCTATTGCTTTTATACGAATATAGGTGATTGTTTTTCGTTTTCACCTACAATTCGTTAGAGTGGGAAATATTGTTTTTCCATCTGTGATACAAAATACTCGAAGTACTTATAAAAATTATATGCAACTTCGTTTTTTTAAACTTAAGAGAAATATTCAAACGAATTAAAACTTGTATGTAAATTGGGCTTCGATTGTTTAAGGATACTATCGAAAATTTACTTATCTTCTTTTTTAGTCGAATTGTTGACCATTGCGACCAATGAAAAATAATTTCTGTTGATTTTATTAATATTAATAATGCCAACGGTTTTTATTGCTCCATACCCGTCCGACCGACGCTAGGGGTCAGGAGTTTCTTCAAAATTATTTATTTTATTTTAATTAAAACATGATATCGGACATGACCTACATATAGTAGTTATAGAATATTTTAGTAACAAAGTACTCCTACATACATATATGTAATATCTTATATCTAAATTATTTACAATTGAAAATTAAAGTTCATAACTTAAATTTGTATGCAACGATATTAAAACCGATATCACACAAAAGGCACTTTGTATAATAATTAATAAAGCGAAGTTGGCAATTAAAAATGCGTAAAAAATGTCTTTATGCAAATAGAGTTGAAAATAAAAAATAAATATTTACAAATTTAAATTTATTATACATAATAAAATGGAGTCGCTTCACTTCTATCATCATATCATCATAAATAAAGTGTTCAAAATTTTGAAAATTTAAAGTTATGGCTTACAATTACATGGAAATGCCGATTTTTATGAATTTGTTTAACAGTTTCCATTTTAAAAAGGTGTATCACATAAACTGTCAAATTTACTTGCATCGCTATCAGGAAATGCACTTGTTCGGAGATAGTTCGGTTCTAGGAAATGCATTAGTTCGGAGCTAGTTCGGTTCTAGTGAACTTTGAATCGTTGTAAGTTCGCGTTAATTTTGGTTATTTAAATCGGTGTTTTCCTACGAAGTGCTAATTGTTTCCCACTGCCTTACTTTTTCGATAGTCTCGAACCCGTTCTTTAATCAATAGATGAGATATAATTTGCTCACTTTCTCTCTCTCGAAATACGAATTTCATAGCTTTGCAAAAGCAATATTCTCTTTTACTTTACGGTTACACGATTAATAACTTGCTTTCAAGTTGATCACACGTACTGCTTGTCAAAAATGACTTGACTTGAAAGCTGTGACGCAGGCTGCATGCAATTTGTTAGTTAATTTTATTTCCAAGATGACTTATCAAGGAAATGATTTCAAATTCTCGCAATATTTTACTGTTTTTGTGTAGTTTATCCATCGTTTCAATGTCTCAGAATCTTCTGTGAAGAAAAGGGCATATGTATATGAATAACTGTTCCACTTGACCATCAAGTGGAAAGTCGAAGTGAAAGGAAAATTCAATTCAATTTGATGTTCAAGTTCGAATCAAGTTCGAAAAGTAAGTGTGTATAAGTGGTAAGTTGAAAGGGAACTTGAATGAAATTTTGATCAGGTAACTGCCACTGGTTAACTACCACTGTTGCTGTCATCAGGTTCTGATACCGATTGTCGGTAATGTTGCAAAAAAACACATTTATATTTTTTTATTGAATAATTTTTTAAAATGTTATTAATTTTATAATTGTTATTATAGAGATTAGAGTCAGTTTTCATTAATGAAAAATTGTATTTGGAAAACAAAAATTTCAACCATTCAATTTAAATAAATAGTATCTCAGCTTACATTAATTTAATTTAGCGTCTTCGGAATCATATGTTGTATTGTTCAGGTATGGTAATTCCGAACCAGAAATTTATTACGCCAGCTCCGGGTTTTCCTACAGGGCAGCATGCATGTAAGCTCAGCCATGCCAGCGTTAAAGCTGTTGTATTGGTGGCCTCTAGGCCAACAAAGTGACGTGCTCGATGCACTTTAAATTACTTTGGCAGCCATTGTTGCTAAAATACTCGTACAAATACAAATACAACAAAACACTCCCATGTATTTGCTTTCGCGGTTGCTTCTGTTACTACAAAACATTTGCATGCGCTTGTTATTGTTGTTAGTGCAAGTATTTTGCACGTATGCGCATTGACGTTGTTAGGTGATGAGATGATTGTAATGCAATGTGATGTCACGTCATTGTTGTTACTGCTGCTGCTGCTGCTGTTGTTGTTGTTGTTGGAGTTACGACCTTTCGGCTTTGTTTACGTGCAGTTAGTATATTCATACATACATACATACATACAAATGCAGTTTATTGCATCAGAGTTGGCAAAGGTTTGTGTTTTTACTCGTCTTGCCTTTTAGCTGATGTGCAAAGCATAACCATTAAATACTACACATCTACTATTATTAAAAAGAAAATCCGCAACAGCAGCAACAACAGCAGCAGCAGCAGCAGCAGTTGGCATGTGAAATGGCAACAACGGCGGTCACAGTTACAGCCACAAATGCGTATTATTTATTTTAACAGCACTTAAACATAGGCTTCTGGAATATGTGCGAAAAGTTATTTATGTAAACCTAAAGTAACTACTCTGGTAATTCCAGTAGCTTTTAGCTTTTGATGTATGTATGTATGTATATTCATATATGTATGTATGCAAACACATATTATGTGTGTTTGCGGTAACTAATAAGCAATATATAGGAAGTATACTTACGATAAATATTTGATCATAGAATTATAACTGGTAGTATATTTGATTGAGTCATAATATCTACTCGTATTATAAAAAATCATTCTTGAGTTTTATACTATATTTCGGTCATTTCTACATTGCATAGTCATAAAAATACTCGTAACGCCACATTGGTATTTCCAATTTCTAAAACTGTACTGTTTAATATGCGAGACTGCAGGCAACTCGTTTGACTGCTGACCGGTCACTTCACGTGGCATAGACACCTGACAGTGATAGGCGTTCATGACAACTTCATACTATGCCCATCCTGTTTTGGAGAGGAAGAGATGGCGGAACACTTTCTGTGCTTCTGCCCCGCCTTTGCAAAAACTATGTAGGTATGCGGCATTTTGTCGCGACGTGTTGAGAGACGAACAACTGAGCTCTTTGACACCCCAAAATCTGCTAAGTGCAATCGAAATACAAGGTGGCGCAAAAGTAATCCTCCTATCAGAAAATGCTATAAATTTTGCGATTGGCCCCTAATGGGCCCTAATAAACAATGTTACGCTACACTGCTCCAGAACCCGGAATATTTTCTTTAAATTCATTTTTTTAATTTTTTCTTTAAATTACAGCCAAAAAACATCGGAAGTTTACTTTTGCACCACCTTGTACTTCGATTGCACTCCGGCAATCGTCTTCAGGGCAGAAATTATTTAAGACGTCCGCTCCTTTTGACGTGGCTTTTAATACTGTATACTGATATGACATTATCTGAAAATATATATATATATTGCAATTGTCAATATTGACATATTAAGTGCGAACATTTTTAGGAAAACATATTTTATTACACTTTTTTTGAATGAAGAAATTATAACTTTGTTGTTCAATTTTATTCTATATTTTATGAAATCAATATCAAAGAAACAACTTTGAAAAATATGCGAAAACGTAGTAATATGTACTCAATACCTTTCCGATATTGAGTGATCATCGATACCTTGATTGATTTGAGTACAACCTTTGCGCTATCGATTCATCCCTTAGGTTAGGTTAGGTTAGAGTGGCTGCCACCACACAAGAGCACGGTGGCACACTTAGGCCGTAAAAATCCCATTGTGATACCACTGGCGTAAGCCATGCATTCCCTCCCTCCCTTTTTTCAAAAATTTAACCATCCTGTGCGTTTAATGTATAGTATAAAGTTAGAAATGGTTGCCGAGTTCAAGTTGGCTAAACAGTCCAAAAAGAAACTTTTGAAAAATTTACTGCGCGTCTTGGCCAAGCCGGGGCAGTGGCAGAGATAGTGCTCAATACTCTCCACCTTCTCCTCGTTTCGGCAACTGCGGCAAAAATCATTTGTTGGGTAACCTAGTCTCTGCCCATGCGTGCCACCCAAAAGGCAGTGCCCGGTTATTACGCCAACTACTAATCTGAGAGAGGAGTGGCCAAGCATAGTGAGAGCTTTTGAGCGCTTCCCATCAACTTCTGGGCAGATTTGTCTGATCATGTGACAGGTGGGCTCCGATGCCTACCCTTAATTTACTTTACCCATGTGCTCAGATCTTAATCTGTGTTTATAGGATTCTTGAGGTAAACCCACCTCTTTAGCAAAGTTAGTTCCGTCCCTTTCGTTGCTGGTTCATCAGCCAAGCAGTTGCCAGGAATGTTCTTATGGTCAGGGACCCATACAACACATACGATTCATCCCTTGCTTTGTTCATTTATTATATTAGTACGCTTTTTTTTTCATAATGATAGAAAAGGTTTATCGGTCGTGAGTCCAGATTTTGATGGTCATTTAAAAATTCGGAGAATGCCATTTTTTCCGCCTAACTGGAACTTCAATACATTTGTGTGAGGCTGAAAATTTATGTTCACTTTTATATAGTTAATAACACTGTGATAGTCAAAAAAAAAAGACGAATCGAACTGCATCATTACTTTCTTGAGTTACAATCATGGTTTCATACAAAATTTTTTGTTGAAGTTTTTCATCAAAGTGGCCCATTGTAAGAGAAAGGCACATTTTTCTTCGGTCTCTAACTTTTTTAATGTTGACTTTTTTTGTAAACTTTCTTTGGCAAAGCTTCTCAGAATAAGTCCGTCTTTAAGTTTTTAGATGACTGTAAACCCCAAAATCAATGTGTTGGGTGTCCTTATAGCCAATATGTCGAAAAAACTGAAATTTAACCCATTTTTTTAATGTTTTTTCCCTCACGTTTTGTCAATATTTTAATTTACCCTTTGATACTTATACATTAAGTGACATCTTGTAATAGTAAGAAACTTAAGCAAAGACAACGTTCTGAGCAAACTAACCATTAGGAAAAAAAAACTTAACAAAATTTGTATTTTTTAAAAAAGCTACACTAACTATGTTTGTGTGCTGTTTCATTTTTTTTGTATCTTATAAGTGTTATTAATAAGTATCATAAATTTGTACACAATATTTAAATTAAATTTAATAAGACTCATCTATCAATACCCAACACAAATCAGCAAGCAACGAGTCAAGCTTTTTGCCGCTGTACCAATGCTCAAGGGCAGCGGCGACTTGGTGAAATCTTTCTCCATGCTCATCGGATTCAGTCGGAACTTGCTGCTCAAAATGTTCCTTGTGATGGTGAAGGAAATGAATTTTTAAGGACATATTCACACCTATTTCTTCAAAAGCGTCTAACATGTCATCCACATATTTTTTCCAATCTTCAGACCAGTACACTCCTAAGCAATGGGTTATAACGGTCATAACGGAGTTCCAGGCAATTTTTTCATTTCATTTGACGACATGGGCTTTCAACTTCGGTTGGGTTATACATTGAGAGTAGATCTGTAGGTTCGGTGGCAAATGTTGGCGAAATATATCTCTCAGCTGGACTTGGACATCTTGGTATCGGAACATTTTCTGAGTGAGATACTGGTAGCTGTGCAGATTGAACACTTTTGTAAACTGTGTTTTTTTTTGTTGAGTCCTGCAAATTTGCTCTTGCACGCGTAGCAGTTACAGTATGATGCCCTTGTGGATCTATCCAAATCATTGGGATGCCGAGCCCCATTTTAAGGCATAGTCTTTTTGACCAGTTATGCAGGTTGTTGTTGCATTGCGTGCAAATGGTATTTGGCACCCAATCTACGTCTCTTATAACAGGCAAATCGAAATATTCCTCGTAGATGCCGGCAGAAGATATTTTGCGTCTACTCCGAGGGCTTGTAAATTTTCCACATACGTAGCAGAACAACGATAAGCCAATTGGACACTTATTCATTTTAATTTATTTTCTTAATATACAAGGCACTAAAACAATGTTCTTTCCGCGAAGTCAAAGTCAAATTAACTACTGCAATCAATGCTTAAATTTTGACTCTTAGGCAAGCATTAAACGGTTCTTTCAAACGTTACTTGTTGTTATTTCTTATCAGTGCAGTGGTTAAAAGCTTGACTCGTTGCTTGCTGATTTGTGTTGGACATTGATATATGAGTCTTATTAAATTTAATTTAAATTTTGTGTAATAATTTATGATACTTATTAATAACACTTATAAGATACAAAAAAAAATAAAACAGCACACAAACATAGTTAGTGTAGCTTTTTTAAAAAATACAAATTTTGTTAAGTTTTTTTTTCTAATGGTTAGTTTGCTCAGAACGTTGTCTTTGCTTAAGTTTCTTACTATTACAAGATGTCACTTAATGTATAAGTATCAAAGGGTAAATTAAAATATTGACGAAACGTGAGGGAAAAAACATTAAAAAAATGGGTTAAATTTCAGTTTTTTCGACATATTGGCTATAAGGACACCCAAAACATTGATTTTGGGGTTTACAGTCATCTAAGAACTTAAAGACGGACATATTCTGAGAAGCTTTGCCAAAGAAAGTTTACCAAAATAGTCAACATTAAAAAAGTTAGAGACCGAAGAAAAATGTGCCTTTCTCTTACAATGGGACACTTTGATGAACTTTTGTATGAAACCATGATTGTAACTCAAAAAAGTAATGATGCAGTTCAATTCGTAGGACCCGAAATAGAGGGAAACCGTCGAGTTTGGTCTTGTCTTTTTTTTTTTTTTTTTGAAAAAAGCTATCACAGTGTAATTGTAAATTTTTTTCAGCTCTAATTATGATTTATACAAATTTTTAAGCTGTTGCCATCCATTCTCATTTTCTTTGTATTCAACTAAAAACCGTTTGTTTCGGTAAACTCGCACTAATTAACTTTTATTTAGTTAAAAATATCTATAATGACTAACAAGCTGCTTTAATTTAATGCATTGGAATAATAACACACAGGCGCGCAGTTATGTTATAAATATTCATACATGAGCAATACCTGCATGGCCAATTTGTCAACAGTGAGACTATGTCCAACTATATTTGGTGGTGACCAAATAAATGGACACGTGCCAACAAAATCGCCACCTTGCAATAGTTCCATAGGCGTGCGCACAATACGCTTGGTATGGACTAACTGCTCACAAAAACAAAAAAAAAAAGTATAAAACCTGAAATCCAAATGCCACATAATGATGTCCATACAATTTATTATAAGTTAAATAGTTACAACCAGTCGACGAGGAAAATGGTTTAAAAATTAGCGAACGTAGTGACTTGGATTGATAATGGTCGAAATGATATTTGAGTCGAGTTTGGATTAAAACTAAAATTCCGCTGATTTTTTTTTTCCAAAATGCTTCCTTGCGAATATATGTATACATGTATGTATATATAAACTCGCATATGTACATCATATGTATCAATGTGTGCGTTTGTATAATTTGATATTAAATGAGAGGCCAATTAGAAACGTAACGAACGAACTATTAAGTGGCGACAAAATTGTTGCACGCTTGCATTTCATGCAACGCACAGCCAACGTTCGCTTGTTGATAGTCAAGAAGTTCATAAACACATCATACATTTGATGGAATTTCGGCAATTCTTCATAATGAGAAACATTCCTTGCATTTCTGATAAATTTTGACCTTCTTTTTTCGCATTAAAATTTGAGAAACATTTGAATTCCTTAAATAACTTCAGCAGGTGAAACGTTTTAGTCATGGAACTTAGCGGAATTTTTCTTTTATCAATATTGGCAATCACATTCCGCTTTGACGATTATACAAAGCCATTCAGTTTTACGATTAGAAAGAAGAATAAAAATGTTCAAAACTGCAATTATTTCTCATGAATGCAGTTAGTAATAAAGTTGTAGTAAGTAATGGAGTTAAAATCAAGAGATTGTGGAAAAAACTATATAATTGTATAGATTTTGAGTATTAAAGTATTACAAACTTTTCGTCTCCTACTTTCAAGCTAATCTCCGTCCTCTTATGGAATGCTTCTGCTAAAGTCGATAGTTGAGCACAATTGAGGCAACCACCATGGAGGATGGGGTATATATCACTTATGGAATTGCTGCGTCCAATTACAATTACTACGAAAAATATTTAGATATATATTTCATTAAACTTTCTTCTTTTTCTTCTTCGTTTATGGCGCTACAACCATTTGTCGATGTGGGCTGGCACCAAAAAACCTAACTAGTTCCCTTTCTCCTTTGATAGGTTACTCGAATTATTCAGACCAAGTGAAGACAGGTTCTTCTGCACTTGGTCTGTCAAGCGTGTTCGTGGGCACTCATGTGTTCGTTGGGTGGGCCATGGGTACCGATTCGAAGGATTTCTTCACCGGAGCGTTATCATCCATACGAATGACATAACCAAGACATAAAATTAATCGTGCTTAGAACATTTATCTCTAAAGCTCCTAAAGCCTTCTCATCGCTAAATATTTTTTAAAGGACGAGCATGATGAGGGATTTGTAGAGAGAGATTTTTGTTCGTCGAGAAAGGGCTCGGCTTTTCAATGGCCTACCGAGCTCAAAGTAGCACCTGTTGGCAAGTGTTATTCTTCGCTTGATTTCGGTGGTGTTTATGCTGGATCCCAATACGCTAGGATTTTTTGTTTGCTTCCACTTGGAAGAAGCAATCCTTCTTTCCTTAGACTGGAAAATGCTGCACTTACGGCCCTGTTGTTAAGGCCAACGATGTCAATATCATCACCAACATCAGATTGAAGAAGTTGCACGAAAGTAAGTCGCCTTGTTTAAAACCTCGTTTGGTTTTCCCAAACTTGAACGGAGCTAACTTTAAGGTCATAAAATTTATCAAAGACTTGACTAATCATAGCTGCACCACTTTTATTCACAGATTTGCCGTTTTTGGTATCTTCAATTACCAAAAGCGAGACGGTGAGCTAGTCTTAAGGATTTCGTACTAGGCAAATAAAGAAAATACATGGTGTTTCTTTTAGACGTGTGGTTTTCAATGAGGCAATACTTTTTTCGGAATTGATCTTTTTGACAGCTGTTACTTAATTTATACTCAGTTTGGTTTGCCATTTCAAGACGCCTCGGAAGAGAATATTCGGCGCGTTATTGCTGACATGCGGCCTCAATTGCTGCTAAAAGTGGTCGAAAATGGGTCTCTTGGCTGTAATTTATTCGAGTCTGCCGCGGCGGTCACTTGCCCAAAACCATTTTTAAAACATAATGGCTTAACCCTGTCTTTAAAATAAAGCTAAATTCTTGGCCATAGTTTTAAATTGTATGCGTTTTATTTCTTATTAAATACCACATGTCTAAAACAAAACAATAGAAACGGAGAAACAAAGTAAATTGAAGAAATAACTGAAAATAAGTGGAACATCCGACACTATGAAAAGAGCTGGAAAAAATTTGTATGCTAAATATTTTTAAGATGTCTTATTTTTTATACGGACGAAAAGGCTGTCATTGCTTGTACGCCTTTCTTTTTTTAAAGTGACTTACGCACTCAAATTCAAAATTGCACAAAATTTCATTCCCTTTATAAGATTCTCTGAAATTCTTATGTGGCTCTTGCGATAGTTGTTATAAGTGCCAAATTGATGACATATTTAAAGGTGATGTTCATTGCACCTCGAGCATCCAAATAGCTCTTCCCATATAATAAATATATTCACGCCCATTTTTAAATATGGGTTCATCACGCTTTTGAGAAATGCAAAGCTCTCTTCCATCGTTTACCGGTTTATTCGTTCTCTCCGTCGTTCGCTCTCTTACTTTACAAGTTTAAGAGACAATTTCTAAATTCCCTCAGTTTTTCCTTTTTAATTCTGGTCATTTTATTTCTTTGTTTCTTTGTCATCACCATTAAACCCCATAAATCTACCGCCGAATCTTACAGTCCAATACAAATCAAGGTCCGTTAATCAGGATATTTTTATTGATAGGATTCATGTATACAAGAACATATATTACAAAAGGAGGGCATGATGTGAGATTTTACTTCTTGGAGTAATTACCTTGCTGAATGACAAGACTGATTGTACGTATGTACTTCATCTTGCACTCGATCAGATTTGAATTGCTTTGCATCACTTCTATTTTGTGTAGATCATTTGATATTATTCGGACAAATACCATGTATGTATGTATGTACATACATATGTAGTTTGAAGAACGCAGATATATCTCCAAAGAGAAGTGGGCCGTTATTGACTTCTTTCAAAATCTTATCCAAAAACTCCTTTAATGGAATGTCTTAAAATAAATTTCCATAGTTCATTTGACTCTTATGCTCATTCGCTTCAACGATTATGAATTTTTTAAATGCGTCACAAAGCATTTTGGTAGCACGCAACTTCGACGAAAAAGGCGTGGCTGGTATGAGGCGCAATGCGTGGAGTAATGCGGCGGCGGTGGCAAAGCCGATGAGCTGAGATGGCGATTATGGTTGCCGCTGCGTTGGAGCACAACGAATTTCCAACATGCAAAAATGGTTAAGGCATGTTGAAAAATTGAAATGTGGTTAAAAAAAAAAATTTAAAAATCCGAACGCGCGCAGTAACGAACGCTTAAATATGAAAGTAATACATACAATATGCGGTTGTACGAATAAAAATAAACATACATACATACTTACACACTTGCATACTATGTATGTATTATATTAAAGGTAAAGGAGAAGGCAAAGTAATAAAAAACGTGGAAACTTGCATAAAACGCATAACCACAACAAAACGAGAGCAAAGAAAAAAAGCTAAAACAAAAAGCATAAAAAATTCATATGCAAGTGATGGGCCGAAATGGGAGGGAAGGGAGGTGTACAGGCATTATGCGGCAAAGGAACCATGAACGTCAGAATTGAGGAACGCCATTATGAGTTTTGCAACATTCATGAGCGTGCGCGGCTATAAATGCTCCACAATGTTTTATGCACACATAGAACGAGTTTGTATGTGCACAAATGAAGATATAGCTGGGAGTGTAAGTATACATACATACATACATATATGCCAATGCAGAGGTTGAACGTGAAATTCGTAAGAGGGGGTCCACAATTCTGATCATTATATTTGTCTTGTTTTCTTAGCCACTTTATCTAAGACCAAAGGGTAAAGCCACAAACGTATGTATTTCTTCGTTTAAGTTGTTAAAACCAATTAGAGAAGAAGAATACAGAAGGGAAAATGTAATCTTAAAATGTACTTGGAAAAAAGTTCTTGAGAAGCGAGAAGGGTAGAATCCACCTATGCGCGGAGCTCTTTGTAATACCACAGGGCCCTATTTTCCATTTAAGTTTTCATAAAGCCATTTGGAACTTTGTATGTGTAAATATCATAAGGTTTCGAATCTTAAGGGAGGTAAGATCAACCAACTTTTGAAAGAAGTTCTACCAATAGTCAGGGAACCACGTTGTATAGTCTTCTTTTCCTTCACGTCCCAGCAGCGACTTAACTGAGAAAAGCATTTGCGGTTGAACGCTATGAATAATTTGACAGGTGAATTATGCTTGCCATTATTGCTATGCTGTTTCAGAGAATTTTTTATTTTTTAAAAAATTGCAGGTCTTTGCAAGCGTATATATGTATTTATTTAGTAAGTTCCTGATTTCCGAACAAGAAAGTGAATTTCCATGAAAAGCCACTTCGTCAGCTCCGCAGTTAATTCTAATACAACAACGACCTTAACTCCAGAAAATCAGCTATCCCATTGAGTAATAGGCATTTTGTGGCCTCTGTTAAAGATTGGCGTTGGTCTCTTTATAATTTACTCAAAATTGGTTAATTGAGAGCAACACGAATGGGTACCACACATCGGTATTGAGTTAAATCGGAAATATGTTATTCAAAAGCTTAAAATACAGCCCTCAATAAAACCGAAAATTCAAATAAAATTACACTCAAGTAATGAAAAAATAAATTTCTTCTATAAAAAGAAAAAATTTCTTATATTTCTTTCTTAAAAAAGATTTACAGCAACGCATCAAAGCTTTTCATAGCATTTTGGCAGAATTCCAGTGTCTCAACGTAAAAATTCCTAAAATACAAAGACTTTAAACAATGTTTTTGGAGACACCAGCTTATGATATTAAAAAAAAATATTCGAATATTGAAGACCCCGCCACACACTACATTTGCGGTCTGCCCTTGTTAGCTTCACTATCGCCAATGTTCACGTGCTTTTGTGCCAAGCGCAACCACAAAGCAATGTTGCTATGTTGCTACTTTGTTGTTGTCGCATTTTTGTTGCATAAAAACAGTTTTTCACTTAAAATGCAATTCTAGTTTTATTCATATTTTTTCTTGATTGCGGAAAAAAATGCGTTTCATGAAATGCGCAATATCTGTACAATATGCGATTTCTTGATTTTTATCAGCTATTTTTCTGAATTTTCTATTTGTATGGAAACCACATCGAAATAGTTCAAAATGAAACCGCCATCCTACTGCAAGTAAGAATTCATAAGACAGTACAACAAGAAAATCGGAGACAGTGGAATGAATCGCTGATCTAGTAAAATAGGTTTGCTAAGAAAAATTGCTTGAATCATTGATGGCAACATTCTCAAATAATGATTTGTAATTAAACGACTATTTTTTTTTGGGTAACCTTTTATTAATAAAAGATTATTTTTTTGCAGCTTTATATTTAATAATGGATGGCTTTCTAAAAAAAAAATTTATTTCATAAATATTTAATTTTTTATTACAATTATTTGAATTTTTTTAATTACTTTATTTAATTAATTTGATTATTTTTAATTAATTTCAATTATTTTTGGCTTTTATTTTATCAATTTTATGGTTTATTTGAGCTCATTTAGCCGAATAAAATTTCTTTACAATGTTTAGACCAGAAAACAATCCAAGAATTATCTATAATATAGGTACATTTAATCAAATAAAAAAAAATCAATTAAAAATAATCAGATGATTAAAAATAAGAATTTAAATATTTTTAATTATTTTTTCATTGAAATGGATTTTCTTATTTTCTTAGTTTTGATTTTAATTTATTATGAATTACTGTATGCTGCAAGAAAATTTAAATAATCATAAAATTAAATATTTTTTGGAGTAAGAAAAATTTCGGTGCACTCTACTTTGTGTCAACTCAACATAAAAAATATTTCTTCTTTAAACCTGTAAGATTTGAGCACTTATTTTGACGTCACTTGCTCACTTTATCGCATTTCAAAGAAAGTGCTCCACTGTACACTTTGGAATAGAAATACTGCCCACATTTCTTGCTACGTTTTTAACAAGAAGAGCACATGAAGTCAGCGCTGGCCGCCTCTGTTGTTGAGTGCAAGTGCCTAACGCAAAAAGCTGAACCATTGGAAATTAAAAAAAAAACCACATGAATATTAAAAAAGTGAAAAAATAATGTGCATGAACGATGGCGTATTATTAAATATGGCGGCTGGTCACAATACTCTTATGCACATTCACACACACCTCCACACATATATATGTACATACATACTTACACAGATACCAGTGCACATGTGAAAATCCATGGCTGCACAACTCACATGTTGTTGCTTTTTTCGCTATTTTTATTTTATTTATCTCTACTTGTTTTTTTGTTAGTTTTTTGTGCTTCATATTTTGCATTTAAATTTTTTATACTCCTGCGTGTCTTTTTCTTTCATTTTTCAGTGCCATGCGTCGCAACTTTGTGGTGCACCACAAGGCATTCACAGCGAACACTGGATGGAGTGTATATTTTTATGGAAACATGCACACTTGTGGTGTGCCATGCATTTTTTTACTTTGCATTTTACACTCGTGCATACAGCAGTGGCCCTATTAATAGGTACAGTCAAAGTTTTAATTGGATTTTGTTTCTTTACAAAAATTCGTTTAGAGGTTATTTGATAAAACCAGCCCCTTTTTGGATCCCCTGAAAATTACTGTGAATGCAACAGTGCTCCCCTTAGTTCCCATCTGTTAATGAATAACTGTAAAATTATAAGTTTGTTGAATTATAAAGCCATTAAAGGTTGACAACCTCGAGTAGTTTAATGTAGTTGAAAGTGAATTTCGTGTGCGAAGAACATCCATTACCGAAGCCAATGAAAATGTTGACAAATACTCTGAGGTTCTGCACCATCAATTTCAGTAGTTAGGAAGTGGTTTACTAAATTCCGTTTCGTTCGAAACAGCACAAGTGACGCAGAACATTCAGTCCATTAGGTCAAAAATTGTTGATAAAAATCATCATTCTCGACTTAATGGCAAATTTAGCATGAAAGTGTGCGAGGGGAATGTGGCTGTAGGCATCACAACTGGGTGAGCACATTAATTCAAAAGAGTTTTTGCCCCGTGTTGTTACCTTAGACGAAACGTGGATCCATCACACACACCGCCGATCGAGGATCAATGAAGAGAGTGGGTTTCTCTGAGTGAACGTGTACTAAGTGCGTTAAAACTTTTTAAGAAATAATAATAAAAGTGTAATCTGTTTCATTTCAATTTATTATAGAATTTTATATTTTAGTTAAAAAGCTACGAGTGTGCCACTATCTGTTCGAACGCGCCTGTATTAACTACCCGAAGTACGAGTATAGCGTTAGAACAAACTCACACACATATCAGTAGCTTTTGCACTGTGTTTCTCTTGTTTTCATTTTGCCATTTCCATGTTTAAGAGGCGTCATTTTTAGTTCTTTAAGATCTAACATATGTAATTGTAATACTTTAGGTGTGGCCGCTACTAGTTACGATTTCAAATAAAATTTCTGTAGTCTAGAGTTAATGCTATTAAAAATCTGTGCTATGTTTTCCGGAAATTTAAAGCAATATTTGCGGATATACATACATACCTAGCGTACATTTTCCAAAAAAAATATTCTATGAGGAATATATACTCGAATTCATAACTTTACTGAATTGAAATTATTTAAGTTGATAGTAAGAGGATTTTGGCGATGTTGATTAACAAAAAAAACCTCCGACTAGTACTCCCATTCGAGCAATAATAATGAAACGCTCTTCCCTGATGTTAAAATTTTAGATAAGTTGGTAAGCTAAAAGAATCAACTTCTTCAGCCCAAACTGTGAAACTAAAAGATCTTCACTATCTTAGATTTCGAAAAACCCGCCAGTCGCTTCGCACTGTCAAAGTCTTTGTGACATAAAACCTTATCCAATTTTTGACAAAAAATGCCAGCAACTTGTTAATTATTCTAAATTTATAAATAATTAATTTAATGAATTTATTAATTGCTCAGAAAAACGGTGTAAATCTGTATGAATGCACGTATGTATATGATTTTCAATTCTTTCTTTGGTTTTATAATTTCATTAACGAACAACGAATTATGGAAAATAGAAGAACTTTTGTACAAGGAATACTGAGAAGGAATGGAATTTTTAGACATAAAAAGAAAGAATTCAAAAATCTGTTTCCCCTTTACTTAGTTTTTGAGTACAGACATTAAATAAATGTTAAAAATAATAGTAAGAACTTAAGACGTGTACAGAATCGGACCTTTTCAAATGGATCCAGCTGTTCTTCAATATTGTACTATTGTATAGCTTTGGTATAAACCGTTTTAGAGTAATTGATTCTTATATGCATACTCGTATGAATAAAATAACAGAATTAAAGTGGAAAACAGCTTATCTGAAAAACACACTATTTCTGTTTAAATCTTTAAATCTAAAGTGCATTTAAAAAAATATTTCTTTATTTTTTGGGGTAAATCTGACGATTTTGACTGTTTGGAAGTTTTCACCTTCGAATATATTTTTTTCGCTCATTTTATTAAATATTACTTCTAACTATTTGTTTTTTTCAACGAATTGGCTGCTAGGTTTCATCCGAATAACCGCAAACATTTGTATGTGGAATGTCATTAAGCCCAAGCCCCTCTGTGTCGTCAGCAGCGACATTGCCCGTCGCATTCAAAATTTCAGTACTTCTGGCTAAATGAAAAAAAAAATTCTAAACTGGGTTCAAACTTCAGCTACAAAACAGGCGATAGCACTTTGAATACTATCGATAGTTTTATTTACCGTCCTTACCTCATATCGCAGACGCAAAACGTATAAAATCGCAAGGCACTGAGACCTTTGCTGAAGTTGGGTAGCGATCGGAAAACGATCTGCAATAATATACATACATATGTGCATAAGAATATATTTATGTATTATGTTTATCTAAAAATGTTTTCACAATTTATTGCAAAACTTTAAATGAACGTTTAAAATTATCAGTCCTTTGGGATAGTTGAGAGGCGATGGCAAAGCCGTGAAAAATATTATGTAAAGATATAAATTTGAATATACATTTTATGATTTCGTATTTCGCACAAATCTTAACTCAAAAGTAACGGAAATCCTGGAATACCAAGAGAGGCGCTCGCTGTATATCAATCGGGTAAATTAAAACACATACAGCCGTGCTCCCAATTTCACATTCACAAATTTCCCTGTGGATTCGGTTTAAAATCACATGTTTGGTGCTCCCAATTTCCCATTCACATAAATTTTTGTGAATTGAATCCGAATGCTTGCTTGTATGTGAAATGAAAAGTAAATGACAAAAAGTGTGTGTGTGAGTGTTTAATTATTTTCGCTTAGAATAATTTTAAAAATATTCTTTGATGTTTGTAGAAGCCATTTATGACATTTCTGTATTAGTTATTCATTGAAATATGCGTATTTTAAGTGTTTTGCTGATGACTTCTCAAAAAAGCATACATAGCTGTATCCGAAAGGGAAATTTCAACAACAGCTGTTTGTGAATTGCCACAACGATAACCGATATGTGTGACAGGGTTGACCTGATATGCGAAGAAATTTGTGAAATTGGGAGCACACTAATTCACTTTCACAGAAAAGTTTTAAAATCACATTGTGGCATTGAAATATGAAACTGGGAGCACGGCTGATAAATTACATTTTAATGTAAATAAATTGCCTTACTTACCTCAATTTCAAATTCTCACACAATTTTGTAAAAGCAAAATGAAAATAACTGTAAGTAATCCCAACACAAATTTCCATCATGATCACAAAAGTACCATTTTATTTATTTTGAATGGAAAAGTAATAGAATATTGACTAAGTGTACATTACTGAAATTAACACAGCGAGAATTGCCAAGAGTTACAATTATGTCATTTATTGACTTCACCTGTAAATAATTTCACCATGCGGCTACCTATGAAATATGACTTGAATAAAAACGAATTAATTACTTTGCCAAGTATACTAAATAATTTGATTTTTTCACAACAAATTTTTTGAAATAAAACCTTTTTGCATATGAAGCTTTTGTTTAACTTCTATGCTTAGCTGCGTCTGTGAATTTTCATATGCTTGTACGCTCATACTATTTGTATGTATTTATGTACTTACGTGTGCATGTGCGTTTGTTTGATTATATTCCTATGATGCAAAGTGAGTGCATAAGTATAATAACTCCAATTAAATCATTCATGATGGACAAGTACAAGTCAAGTCGGATGCTGAACCTTATCATCGTTCTCTGCTCCATCATTGTAGGCATGCGATATATGCCTGAATGTGTGTGTATCAACCAATGAGTTTATAAGAAAATCTACACTTCCCGAATATATTCTGCACTCAATTTTGACGTCTTCATGAAGTTAATGTTGAAGGTTTAGTGGTTGGCGTTATGGCTTCTGTGTCGGCGTAGCGATTTTTGCTTCCACTGTGGATGATGATGTTGAGCGGAAATTCAATTCGTTGTCTAACATGACTGCGGCCATGTTTAATCAAATACGTGACTTGTTTTCAATTTCGATGGTCCGAACTAGCAGGCATCCGTCTAACCAACCAACCAACCAACCAACCGTTCAACCGGCGAACTAACATTTGAGCGACGTTTATGGGTTTAGCATTGCAATAGTTGAGTTGCGAAAAGGTATCACAAGGCCAATATATACCTAAATATGTACACATAAAGTACATAAAAGAAAATATCTATATATAACTGTAGAGACTTAAGAGATCTTGACTTGAATTCTTACAAGGTGTCTAGTGAAAATAGCACTTTATTATTCCATAATCAACTTTAAGTCCTTGTTTGCATAAGATAATAGCTTTATATTATGATCTTTTGTTGTTGTTGCTTCCGACAGAGTGTGAAATGATTGATTTTGGAACGAATTTTCGTAATCCCGAAACCCATCCCATCGCCGAAACCGCTTTGTCTTGAAACCAAACTTGACAAGGGATGACGAAAATTCATTCCAAAGTCAATAATAGCTTTACTTTAATAATGCTGTTGTGCTGTTTGAGTGTAATTTTGTTTTCTTATAATAATCGGATTTTAATTTAAGCGATGAATATTACGACCTAATTCAAAAACAAATCCGTTGTTATGCTCATTGTCCTCTGTACTTTTTACATTATTTATCTCGCATATATTGAGTCTAACTCTTCGATTTCATAAATGTGAGCATCTGATAAGCTAACATCATCATCTGCGTTCAAGTAAATTTGAAAAGAAAAACTGATTACCGTAAACTTCAAAAGTGTTTCAGTTCGTTTCCAACTTACATCCTGAAAATGTTTCATATTGACAATGAAAATGTGAAAAGCCGTCAGCCTGGATGGTTCATTTGTACCCTGCATCCACATCATAGTGTATTTGCCAAAATGGACTGAGCTCTCGTACCATTTTTGTTCGTATAAAACTTCATTGATTCTAGAGGTCTTTGTAAATGAGAAATATATACGTAAATATATTAGAATTTCAATATAATAAGTTAAGTCAGTAAATTTCTATGAGATCAGCGAATATTT
Organism: Philophylla caesio; assembly: GCA_963971545.1. Taxonomy (NCBI): domain Eukaryota; kingdom Metazoa; phylum Arthropoda; class Insecta; order Diptera; family Tephritidae; genus Philophylla; species Philophylla caesio. The sequence continues at coordinate 91,052,733 of OZ020606.1, read as the reverse complement.
TTTAGTTCCTTTAATGAAAGCCGACAAAAAAGGTACAAAGAAGCATTTCATCAATCAATCATCAATGCTTCTCGGAAAGATTTGTTTTAAAAACTGCCTTCACGATTTCCCAAAAACATTCCTATACAGTCACTTTATTATATATCTACCTACATTTCAAAGCTTATTTTTTACTTCTATTAATTCTTTCACCGCAGTAAATTCAATAGTTAAAACTTTGGACATCCTATGATTTAAGTAATAATAATTTCTCCAGTATTGTGAATCACTTTTATTAGTACTCGTTTTTATAGAGATTTTTAGGAAATGCCATACCAACCAATACAAAGAATTGTGATACAACAGAGATCTCAAACCCTTAAGTCTCCTCGAACCAGTTCGTGGAATCGACAAATTTTAACTGCTGCCGTATGTTCAACACAGCAGCTGCGCTTACATAGATCTTTTAAAAATCCGGAGCCCAAGAATTTTCATCGTCTCCTACACAGCGCAGGGCATTCACATAATAGGCGCCTAATCGTTTCAGGCTCCTCCTCTTCGAAGCAGGCTCTGCAGAAATCATTGTAGGGCACTCCAAGTCGTTCTGCGTGCCTCCCTTTATGCAGGTGGCCTGTGATAATTCCCATAGCCACAGCTAATTCTGACCTTCTCAAGGACAGGAGATCTCGCGATTTCCTTATGCTCCACTCGGGCCACATGAGCTTTGCTGTATTGCACCTATCACAGCGTTGCATAACCTCTTCCATGCCGTAGAAAGTGGTGCGGAAGTACCCCATCTTGCAAGCTCGTCGGTTTTCTCATTACCTGGTATGTTGCAATATCCTGGTACCCATCCCAGATACAAAACAAACTGCTCTGCCATCACATTAAGGGATCTGCGGCAGTTTGCTACCGTTTCCGAATTTATCGTGACAGAGTCAAGAGCCTTAATAGCGGCCTGATGGTCGGAGTACATGTAAACTATGTTCGTAGTAGTAACCACAAAGCGCAGACTCTCTACAGCTTCACTTACTTATGACATTTAAACCGTGTTTGGCGACATTAATCCTAGATTGTTTAAAAAAAGATTAACTTTTTCGCAAACAGATAATTTAGTCTGCGCACTATCATGAGAATCATGACTTTCTAAGGAATATAAATCATATAATATACTAAAAAAATTTCTCCACTTTTCTCTTATTAAGCTATGAAGAACTTTAAAATCATTTTTGTTTACGCAAATGTCTATTTATGGTTTTGCCGTCGACATATTTAACAAGCAAATAATCAGATGGTTAGAATTTATCTGCCATTTGCGCAACGTAAATTTAAATAGAGAGTCGAGAATATGGCTTGATCGCTGCCAGAAGCTCTTATCAAGCACCTTAAAACCACTAAAGTAAAAATTTTGAAACATAGCGCCTAGCTTGACACTTACCACAGTTTCTAGTAGTGTACCCCATTTGGAGACATCGTATAGTAGCCACGTCTCCGTCAAGCAAGGCGAGATGTATGTAGCCATAGCTAAATAGTCCGAGGCATCGGATACCAAAAATAAATTGAAACAAATAGATGCCGCAATGCCCATATCCGAGAGTAATATCGATAGGTTAAAGATGTTATTTAAGTCAGCAGCAAGTCTAAGATTGCAAGGCTTAAGTCTAAATGTATTTCATATTTTATGACTTTCAGTTACACACTTATCAAGATATTGATGCATGTATATGTAGAGGTGCAGTTGTTGAAAGAAAGCTTCCATTTTCTGTGGATCACTTGCTTCGCGAATATCCATCTCTTCCAACAGTTTGGCCAAATATTCATAATACATACACAATTGCGAAATGGTCGTAACAAACACTTGATCCCAGGTGATTATCATATTGACTGCGACCAGAGCCAATACCACTTCGTATGTATACAAGAAAGGATACGCCGTTAAGCTCTCTTTCACGCCAAATGGCATCCATGAGGCATTCATATGGAAATCATCTGGAACAGGTCCATTTTCCTCAAAATCATAAGAGAAAAAAAACTTGACTAACGGCATGAAACAGAAGACCACCAAAGCAGCACCCATTATTGTGTGGAGTAGGAAAAAACGTCTCTTTATATAACTATGACACTTATTCACTTCCATGCGTTCCTGCAGGTGGGCGGTACGTGGAAAGATGCCGTCGAGATCATTATAAAGTTTTGACAATTTAATGCGATTCAGTTGCAGTGAGAAGCCACGCATCGTCATGACTAATGCCATGCCAAAAACGGCAAAGATTTCTTGCGCTTTGGTAACATTCTTCGACTCGATGGCGGCGACACACTTGATCATATTGCCAATGCAATCGTTCACCGATAATATCAAACCGATTAGCAATAGTTTTGAGCTTGGGAATGCAAAACGCCCATTGATGCGTGTATAGTCCATGAAGTTGATATGCAGATAGCGCTGCAGAGGATGTAAAATTGCGCAGAGATCATCGATTTTGCACAAACTCCTTTCGATTTTTGTTTCTTGTGCAAGCTTCATTTCGAATGAACTTTATGTTTATAATGCGAGTATTTCGATTTCAAAGGTCAAACTGTAGCTAAATAAAAAAGTTTTGGAAAAGAGCCTTTTATAGTTGCAGGAAACTTGCGAAATACAGTAAAACCTCATTAATTTGAGCTCAAATTGCACATTGTTACAGGCATTTATTGTCCGGTGAGTATTAAGGCTCGTTTTTTGTGTGTGTATGTATATGCTTTGATGCTTAGTTAATTTGCGTGGCATACCTCGAAATGCTGCTGAGTACCTAGGTTCGAATTTCAGGCGGGGTATATGTTATAGAAAAAAAAACAAAAACAAAATTTAAACAGTCGTAACACAGAGGGTAGTGTTAAACCCCCGAGTACCTATGTTTCTTCCATGAAAAATGGTTATAATAAAAAACATTTGTTGTTCGGAATCGGCTTGAAACTAAAGCTCCCTCTATTGGTGGTACAACGAAAATATATGCTAGGTGAGACAACGGACCAAGAGAAATTTGATTTAGTGATATTTACCTGTGGCTCGATTGTGTTGAATGAAAAACTTTGCTACATTTTTAACAAATAAATAAATAATCACCTTATAACCATTTACGCTGCAGTTACACAAATGACGTCCAATTATTTTTTATTCTAATTGCACGTACGACTTCATTTTATTTATTCTCTTTGTAAAAATAATTATTTTTTTGTAATTAAAAATTTAAAATAAAACATGTTTTTAGAATTCTTTCAAAACAATACAAACTCAAAATTCTAGATGAGGATGTGGTGTGATATCATACGAGTATCTGACGATCATGAAGCCAAAACGAGACAGAATTCAAGTTTAAATACATTCAAATATGGCACAAACCTATAGAAAAAAAAACGATTTTTCTCTATCTTTCAGTAGAAAAGAAGAAGAAGAAGAGATTTGTGTATCATTTCAATTAATATTCTTTTACATGACATAATTATCAGCTAAAATTTCTTTATTAAATATCACTTCATATTGACGTAATTGACTTTTTTAAAAAAAGTTGATCATAATCTGGAGCCACAATATGATGGTATATTTCAAAATTTAACTATATATGTATATATAATTTTGCCGCTTACACTATATATATAGCTCAGTATTTGGCCGAGCTTTTCCTACCATTTGTGGTGTACGTCTTTTATATTATACCACAAATGGAGGGACCTACAATTTTGTGCCGAACGGCAGATGATTAAATACAGAAGCTAGAGAAGCTTTTTCATGGCAGAAATACCCTCGGAGGTTTGCCGGGGTGACCGCTATTAGAAAAAAACTTTTTCTATGATTAAGATTTTGCTTGCCCTGACTGAGATTCGAACCTCGAACTCAACCGCATATCAAGTTATAGCACGCACCGCTACCAACTCGACAATTTGCTTATATTTAATTAACAATTGTTTTTTACGAGTTATAAATTCATTTGGACATAAATTCTCCAACAAAATTTTGCTGTGCAAATTAGAAGCGTGTTTTTTTAACTTCTCTATTCTTGTTACCAAAATATGAAATTTCAATTTAGTGTCTAAAGAGTAATTAATTTATTAAGTACTTAATACACCATTTTTGTATATCCAGCTGAAATGTTAACGCAATCAGAAAGAAAACAAACATTGATAATGAATAGCGGTAAGCGTAAGAGGCATTCCATGCTATTTCAATGAAAAACCGATTTTTTTTTATAATTTTCATATTAATTGAGTATATTGTAGAAAATATCAAAAGATATGACAGAACGCCCGGAAAGGAAAAAAAATAAAAATTGTATTTAACTTTAAAAATGTAAGGTGTCTCGGCGTAAGCCATTGCTTATCACTTCATAGCTCGCAAAATATTAGTTTTATGAAAAAAATTATTAACTACTTTCTTATAGACAAAAAGTCAGAGATTTATAAACAAATTTTATATTAAACAAAAAAGGAAAATGTTACTATACGTTTTCTAATAAAAAAAATTCTAATAAATGATGTTTGCACCATTTAAAAAATGAAAAAAAAAATGTGATAGAGTGTATGTATGTATATCAAAGAATAAACTGACCAACTTTTAAAGGCTGTCTCCGTATAGGGCCCGAGATATTAATTTTTTCGTAAATCATAGTTTTTGACCAATTGAAATAGTGTGGAATGCCTCATAAGCTACTTTAAATAGTTCAATAGTCTGACTTGCAAAGACTGCTTTCACCTAATGCGACAATATTTTTTCAGTGTTTGCTTTCATTCACATTTCTAATTACTACTGGGTTCGTAGGCAGAATTAGCAAAGAACGTGTATAATAAAATGTTTTTGCCAAAGAGAATATTCAATTGGTGTTATAACATGTAGCACGCTGTGCTGCCAGCATTTCTTACTTTTGTCGTTTAAGCGAATTGATTAATTAAAAGGAACTCAAGCTGAAGTTCCAGCTGTTATTCATGAAAATGGCGAAACAAATATGTACATATGTATGTAAGTATATTACATGAAAAATATCTGATATTTTTAAAACAGAAATTGTTGAGTTTACAACTTATTTAGTTTTTAAATTATAAAAGGGCCTAATGATTTGCACTAATATCCAACTCTTGATATCATACCGAAATGTGCATGTACGCCCATGTAACTGTAAATAAATTCCACCTTGTGTATTTGTTTATTTGGAATCTATTACAACAACGACATTTGCTTAAGAACAAAACTTCGCTTCGATTTGCTATCAAATTGCTGGTGCCGGAAATGCTGGCATATGTTGATTGCATTCCGAGTCTTGTAATGCCGCACTTATCGCTTTCTTGATGCAATCAAAATGAAAAAAAATAAAAATTTGATGACGAATTGTTATGGAAGAGATTTGAAGAGATCGTGTTGTGGCAACACCCAAAAATTCGCTGCAGCCGCGTGTTTAAGAAATGTAGGGTGTTGCATTACGCAAGGCAATACTTGCTTACAAAGGTGTTTGTAGTTTAGGGTATATACAGACTACATAGTTACGTAATCGCATAACATAATCGATATGTATGTACACCTTTCACAGTTTCAGCCAATTGCAAGAATTGAAACCTTTCACAAAATATAACGGCGAGCCGCATAGTGAAAGAAAGTTTAATAAAGGGTAAAAGAATCAACTCAAGTGGCTATGTTGCAAATGAGAAATTAAACTCAAGTACAAAAAATGACAAAGCAAGTAGGCGCAATACAGCAAGGATCTCCACACACATGCCAGCGTAGAGGCAGTCGATGTTGCAGCAGCGCTGCAATGTTTTTTGTGTAGTGCAGAGAGACTCAAGATGTCATTGGCACGCTACAGTGTGTCAATTTGTAGAAATTTTGCGAGTTGCAAGGTGCTAGACTGAGCTTTTTATTTAAATTTTTAAACATATTTTGTATTTAGTTAACTTGATTGAAACGTTTTCAGATATAAACAAAAAACATTTTTGTATTTTTTTTATTAATATACCAGTGCAAATAAGTTCACGGATATCCCTCGCCATCTACGGATGGCCTTAATTTTTTATGGCGATATTGGGGTAAACTTTTTAAGGACTATGATTTGAAAGTAATTATTTGAAATCTCCAATATCTTTAGGTAAATCAGAATTATCCCCTCCTAAAGCTGTCGGTCAAGGTCGTTACAACCATCCACGTCAAGAAAAAGGAGGAGTAAAATACAAGAACATACACGATAATTTTCTCACTCTTTTTGAACTCGATAGTTTTTAAAAAAAATTGTTAAAACACATTAGTTTTATGGACAACACTTAAATAAGTTGATGTTTCGAGGAAAAGAGTTTCTTCATTCACTTTTTTTCTATCAAGAAATTTTTACAATTTGCCATGATTTATATTTTATTGTTTTGAAGAAAAGTCGTTGTACTCGTATACACTTGTATTTACAAATACTCGATACCTTTTCTTGAAACTATGCAGAACTAACTTTGAGTTGAATGAACCGTTCCGGGGTTTATGCCGAAACTTTAACAATCATTCCAGCACCTTTGATGTATCGGACTCACTTTTTATAATTAAAAGAACTGTTCTATCGTCTCTTAATAACAACTAACGATCGAATTTTCTTACTTTGCATTTCTCTAACTTTGTATTCGGCTAATGAATTATTATTCTGTAGCTGAGCAGCTTGGGATCTCGACGCTTAACAAACTTTCTTCTGTCACGACTCGGCACTAAAGATTTGTATATATAAAAAACATCGTACCTTATTCGGATTAGCCCCTCGTTTCGGTTGGGCGGGAAAGTGGGTTTTCGTTGGGTTATAATAATAATAACAATACTGAGTAGGTATCGACATTTAGACTGATATAAGTACAAGTACCGCCTTAAGTAATACCTGGGTGTTTTCGATTCATCGCTTTGACAGCTTACATAAACTGCTCTTACTGACTCCTTCGCGTTTGGCGACTTTATCCAACTGTGCAATCGAAGAATAGTTTTCTGCCTTTGGAAAATCGAATCGATACATAACTGGAAATTATTAAAAATAAAAAAAGTGGCGTGTGAGTATTTGCACCAAATCCTGGATTCATAAAATCACCGCCTTGCTTTCAAGCTTTCGAAAGCTCGACAGGAGTATCCACGGTGTTCCCAACAGTCTTTATCTTCTTCTTTATTTGCTCTTTGATTGCATACACTCTTTACACCTCCTTTTCTACGACAATATTTTGTTCATAATTTTCTTCAATAGGGCCTCCTGTGCCGCTGCTACCTCTCTTCCCGTCAGCTTGAACGTCTGCCGTACTCGTTGATGCTCCCATTACAGTTTTTGATTTTGCTGGTGCCATGGCAAGGATATTGCGCAACAATGCTTTCTATTGTTCAACGTTTTGCGTTCAAATGCCCTCAACAACGCTCGAGAGCATCTTAAGACGTCAACAAGCAGAAACGAACCAAACACAAGCAGCAAACAAAAAACAAAATAAATAAAAAATAAAAATTTAGAAACCTAGTAGAAGAGGCGAACAAGCGGACCAGAGAGTTGGTGAATTGTTGCAAAACGGAAGGCGGAACTCAGCACTCGTTGTCGTCGTGGTGCGTTAGGGGTGCCGTGCGCTGTAAGTTGTTGCTGTGGCATGATTGTTCTTGTTCTTGTGTAACATTCGCTAGTGGTGCAACATGAGTGTTGTTATTTTGCTGTTGCCGCTGCCAAATGAATTGAAGGTTCAAAAGGATCCAACTAGCGAGCGACAGCACCAGCAACAGCCAGAACAACAACGATGGTATTGGTTTTATGTAACCTAAGCTGCGCCGGAAATCGTCGCCGACGTACATACAAAGCAAAAAAAAAAAACAAAAAGAAACGAAGGACACACCCAATAAAATGTGCGAATATAAAAGAAATTCCAGTTTAGTTAATCATAAAAAATTGCGCCTTGCATCAAGAGTATTCACGTTGAGTCAAAGGTGCCAGATGATGATAAGGAGAATGTGATTGAGTTGAATAGTTAAATAATGAGAGGTGAAGGAGAGCAACAACGTTCAAATATTAACTGAAATCGTTCCAAAGCAAAGAATGTTCTTACGAAATCAAAATTACCTCTGTATATACATAAGTTCTAGGCACAGACCTGCTTGCGACCAAGCTGCTTGGTTAGTTCTTTGTTCCAAACGCTGCTCGGGTGTGGAATGGGTGTGCGGGCATCATCCGCACGTCGAGGCCGCTGTGTTCGTGCGCAGCAATGTGCAGCGCCTGTAATTATACAACACGAGTGTGAGTGAGCAATTGTATGCGCCAATTGTTGCAGTCAGCTAGCATTTGAAGTTAACATACTCGCAATCGCTTTTGTTCTATCGCCGCTACACATCAGCAGCTTCAACTTCACCATCCATCAGCAAATGCTTTGCACTCTTTTGGCGTTCTTAAGTCCCTACAATTCAAATCCGCATCGCCTCGCCTCGCAACGTATTCAATCCGTGTTACCTTTCCGTTAAGCGACTTTGGTGAGTAGTTCGTATAGAAACGTGTTGAACTTAGGCACGCGTTTTACCAGTGCGCAGGTATGTACGTACATATGTATGTACTAGTATGTACATATGTGTGTATGTATGTCTGGCTCCACTTCATATGCCGTCGACCGTCAGCAGCGATTGGTTCTCATTGGCGTTGCTGTTGATATGTCAATTTGAATTGTTGTGAAAAGCAAATTACTATTTATGAATTTCGCTTTCGTACAAAGTGCAATTTTATTTGTATTTTTTGTTATGTAAGCAAATTTTTTACGGCGTTTAAAGAAAATTTAACTTTGGCACCATATTCAATTCTTTTAAGTACCTATTTATTACCCGTAATTATTTGTGAAATGTAAAACACTATATTTAGATGAAAAGAATTGAATTGATTAACAATAGATAGTGAATATATTTATCGATATTCCGTTCTTGTTGGGATTTAAAGCTTTCTAGAATTCAGAAATTCCGCAAGAATATCTACTTTGCTTGCTAATTAAATAAAATTTACTAAGAATATCTTAGAAAGCATCGGCTAAAATTTAATACCATCCTATACAGTTACAAGGTGAGAATTTTTTTATACATTCTTTATTCGGTTTGGCTAAGAATAAAAAAAGTGAGATTTGTCAAAATATCAAGCTAAGAGTATTTTAACGATTGAGTACCACATTCAAAACTTTACTGATTGCTGCAATTTTTTCAGTAAACAATAAAATTTTTTCTGTAAAGCATAGTGCTAAGTTCGCGTTTCACGAGAAATGTCTGCCAAAATCCATACAAATTGCGTTGCCGTGAAATATGCGTGAAATTTCATATGTAGTATCTCACGGCAAAGTTGTACTCAGTTCTCGCCGTGGAAATATTGCGCAACATGCTAGCAACATAATGTCAGCAACAATTTTTCACTTCTATTTAAAATGCTAATTTCATTTAAATTTAAGCGAAAAGTTACATTCGCTGAAGTTGACCAGCCGTTTCAAATAAACAGAACATTCAAAAAAAGCAAGTTTATTTAAAAATCTATTCAACCGTTTCCTTCTTTTTTGCTGCATAATGTAGTAAAACCTGTTAAAAAGAATAAGTAGGTAAAATTCCTTCTCGTGCGCCTTCGCAACACTACATGTGATTAGCTGTAATTAGATATTTTTATCGTAAAGTTTGTGTTTATTTACGTAAGTATATAGTGAGTTTGAAAATTGATATTGCCTAAAAATAGAATTAACCCGGGCACATTTTCGTGCAATGATTTACTACGATTTTCGACGTGGATTATCGAGACAGGAGTGCATCAATCAACATACTTCTACTTTTGATGTTGAATCACCACACTTAGCCACTGTGAACCGATGGTGCAACGAGTTCCTACGTGGCCGCCAATCTTTGCAGGACCAATTTCGTTAAGGCCGTCCAAAAATGGTGCTGTGCGTCAATTGATAATACAAGATCGTCATGTGACATATCGCGAGATAGAGGCATCCTTGGCCATTAGTGGGACAAACATACAATCAATATTGCATGAACATTTGGTCGTAAAGAAGATTTGTTCTCGTTGGATACCGCATAATTTGACAATTGTCCAAAAAAGGACTCGTGTCGATTGGTGTAAAGAAATGTTGAAGAAATTTAGGTGCGGTGGTTCAAAGCACATCTATGACATCGTAACAGGTGACGAATCTTGGATCTATGTATGGGTGTTCCAAGACGAGCCTAATTCAACAAAAGTTGTTCGCGCAAAAAGCACCTCAAAACGAATGGTCGCATTTATGGGTCATCCCCCTTACAGCCCTGATTTGGCACCGAATGATTTCTTTTTATTTTTGAACATCAAAAAAAATGCGAGGTCAACGTTTTTCAACGCCTGAAGGAGCTGTAGAAGCTTTCCAACAGCTCGTTTTAGAGGTATCCTCTTCTGAATGGCAAAAGTACTTTGAAAATTGGTTCAAGCGAAGGCAGAAGATTATTGACTTGGAAGAAGAATATTTTGAAAAACAATAAAACTATTTTCCTTAATATTTGACTGTGTTTTCATTATTAGGATCAAAATATAAAATGCAACCTACTTAAAACTAGTTTTACAACGAGTATAATGTTTAAAAACACTTATCAAAATTGCCAATTGCTTACGGTCATTCGTCCACGAAAAAACTTTAGAATTATTATGAGTATGCAGTTTTGTAGCCTAATTAATCCGTGTAAATAAAGTGCAAGTTTAAAGACACTAAACATATCGGTTGACTTTTGAGATTTTTTTTTTAAGGGGAATTGCGTTTTTCCCCCACATAAAAATAAATTCGACAAAAAAAATTGTTATAAATCACCGGTACTTTTTAGCGCATTCAAACTTGCTACTGCACTACAATTTAATGCGTTTTAAAACTGCAAACTCAAAAATATGACAACAATTTTTTGAAACAAATTTGTACTCTAAATAAAAATTTATGATTTTATTTTCAATCTTGTGGAGAGTTTTAAACTTGTGTGTTCAATGCATTTTAAATAAAAAATTAAAAAAAAAATATATATGTATATTGTGCAAAGGTGGGTAGGCTGAAGTTTTGCTGTTTTTTGTTTACGTTCGTTCAAGTTTCATTAAGACGTTTATTCTCATTTGACAATTAATGCTGCTTTCAAAATTTCACGGCTATTCATATTGCTGCTAAAATTTCATGGCTGTGAATTTAGTACTATGCTTAATCAATAAATTTTCCTCATTTAGGTCTTAATACAACTCTCAAGAAAATTCATAAGAAATAACTTTGATTATCTCTGTTGCTTGAAAAGGTACTTTGCCGTTGCTGAACATTTTCTTAAATATATGAGCTTTTGTTTCTTCAGAGCTTTATGCCCGAATTCAGTAACATGGTATCAACTGAAGTCTCAAAATGAACTAGATATTATTGCTTTTCCTCGCTTTTACGTGTTTGTTTTGGTTTTGTTTGAAATATTTGTGGCCTGCTCATCACCAGGTAACAATTTAGAGAATTTATTTTGAGACTAGAGGATTAATTTTGAAACTTATGAATGCCAACTGGTCTAAAATTGTGACTTTTGTCTCTATTAGGGACTGAGACTGCTTACTGAATTCGGGCATTAGACTGATTTAAGAAACTTTCATAAAAGAACATTTTTTTTCATCTCTTGTGCGTAATTTTATACGAATTTTTCGATTTTCTCGAGAGCTGTGTGCTAATATTTAATTTGTTAAGCACGAAATTTACAATAAAAATAAACCTAAAATTTAGCAAAGCTTTAAACAATCCCTTATAAATTTGTATGGGAAGTATAACATTATATCTGCACGGTCTAATTCAAAAAAATTTAATTGATTGCAAATTTATTTTGAGGATAAAAACTAAAATATTAGGTAGCGGCAGCACAAAAAACCAAAAAAATACTCTAAAATACTTTGTTCACAAATTAGTGCACAACCACATAGTGACAGATATGGGCTCTTTATTTTAATTATTTAATTTTTGTTAATTAAATTTTATTAATTAACATTATTTTTCAAGTAAAATATGGTTCAATATCTTAGAAAAACCATAAACACCAATTTTTTAAACTATTTACAAAATGTACAATGATATACAATTTTTTTTGTGCAAGAAAGTGTAAGTTTCAAGTCTCTACAAGTTATCACACAATATTTTTTACTGGCAATTAACTCCTTACATTACAAAAATTTGGCAAAAATCAATAGTAATTCGTAGCCGCTAGAAACCTGCACTTTGTTGTACATAAATTGAATGAGCTAACTATCTGCATACCGCAAAAAATTCTACAATTTTTGTTTAAAAAGTTCGAAATTTTGATGTAGTTTTGATACATTTTTATAAAAAATTCATTCGAACGATTGCCATATTGCTATTATACAAAGAAGAATGCAATTGTTGGAAACAAAGTGATGTGCGAAGTTAGTTGATACAATTTCTAGCTCCTAATTTGGTATGCATTTGATGCCGACAGTAGAGACAATCTTTCTCGAGAACTTAAAGCTTCGGAAATTAAGTTGAAAAAATTCGTATTACGATGTAGGGGAAGTTGTTTTCAAATCGTAACATCAACTGAGGAAAAGGAAAAATCTACAACATTGGTTGCATTCAGCAGAACACATTGAGAACTTTGATCACGAGGTAATACCTGAGAATTGTGCAGTTTCTGTTAGGTGATTTTGACTCAGGTCATAACAACGTAACACTTTCATACTGTGAAGTAGTTTGTATATTCATTAACAAGTTTAAAGCTTGGCTATGTAGAAGCCCCCTAATATCAAGTGTGTGTATGTATGTATATCAGGATCAGAATATCTAATACAGAACGCTCTATAGAACAAAGTTAAAATTATTATTTTAAAGTCTCAACCGTACATCCTATAGCAAAACACACAGCCATAAATACATACATACATACATACTATATGAATATACGAGTAGACACAACTTTGTACATACTCGCCATATAATTTAATTGCCATCATCACTGTCTTCATTTCTCTTTCAAGGTCACCAGACATTTCATCTTATTAACGTATAATTTGCTTTCGAAAAAATGCGCTTTTATTTTCAACGAAATATTTTACTGAATATGGCATACACTCGCAAGCGATTATGTACATATGTATGTATATATACACGTGTGTATGTGTGCACATATAATATTTAAGAAAAAAAGCGAGAAAATAAAACATAAACAAAACCTTGAACAACGAAATTACCGTGTTGCCGATATTCATTTTATCCAATTTGCAATTATGTTATTATAATTTTTTCACAGTGAAGGCACACAACAACAAAACAGTAAATTTATACTACGTTCTTGCATACAAACAAACATACAAACAACAAAAATAAAAAATGTTTACAGTCAGTAGTACATTAATATAAACTATGTATGTACGAGTATGTACATACATACATATGTACGCAAGAATACTAAAATTTTAAAATGTATATACATATACATATGTATGTACATATTTATATACATACATACGTCAATATGTTTAACATTCTATTTTAGTAGAGGGCGAATAAAGTCAGACAGTCAGGCAGTGGTAGATTTACTTACTTACATACAAACATACATATGTATATACATTTGAGGTCGAATTGAATGATCGACTGACTGTGTGCGTGTAGGTAAAAGTGATTCTGATTCTTCTGATTGATTTGAAAAATAATCTTACTGGCTGAAGATGAGATTGAGTTCGAGAGTGAGAGCATAATGATTATACTTTTGATATATGTACATACACACATATGTATATACATATATACAGATTCAAGTACCTCGATTTTGGAGATATCGAGTAGTCGACAGTGTGGAATATGTGTTCTTGATTTGCACACGCTTTAACGCCCAAGTACCATACTGCAAACAGCAACTCGCGAAAACCTTTCTCCGGAAGCAATCGTAAATTACAAAGACGGCAAAGACGATGAAGATTCTAAATAAAGAGAAGAAATACTAAGACGCAGAAGCGTCAGCATAACGGTACCATATGAGACGTAGTAAGTGGTAGATCGGAATCACTTAATTTTAAAAGATGTTGTCCTTATTATATTTCTTCAGCCGTGTACACATAAATCATCCCTGCGGATTGACACCTAGGCCGCTCCAATCGTCAAAAGGTGCTCTTCGATCGCTCGCCTGGCCCAACGAACGGCCAGATCGGAATCTCTGACTTTCAGACTGCTTAAACGGAAATAGAGCAGCTTTTCAATGCTTTTGAGCAGTGTCGAAACATACACACTCAGACGTCAACGCGGATTGGAACCTAGGACGTTCTAACCGCAAAAAGACGCAACAAGAAGATCTAGTAATATAAGAGATTATTATTTTTCAGATATAAATACAGCTAAGAAATCAAGATTTTAAAGCGTCGGCGGTGATTGAAAACTGGGCCGTTCCAAACGCTGCTAAAACTGGTATGGTTCACCCTTTGGTGTAGCAAAAGAAGGGCGACTTAAACTGCGGTCACTCCCAGCTGTATTGTTCTAAAATATTAAATATATGTATATTGATATGTAAATATTCATCGCATACATGTAAGTACATTGCTGTCTTAGTAAGCAAATATATTAAATGGTCCGAGGCTGCGGCCCGCGACTGACTAGAATATTCGTAAAACGTAGGATCGAGCTTAGTGATCAAACCCCTTCCGACGGAATACCTGACGGTGGTACCGGGAGAACGGTACATGACAGGTGGAGGTGTAGTGCTAGTTGAAGTCTCACACTTACATATAAAAATTTACTAACACATACACAATGTTTTTGTGGCAATAGCTTTGAGTTGTATATTTTCAAGATCAATAGCACGGAATACAAGAAAACACTTTTGCCGAGTTACCAATTAATGAACCTCCAGAGTAACGAAAGGATCGTGAACATCCTTATTGTGTTTAAGTGACTGAATCTTAACTGGATTATCGACAGAGTATTGATATTTGATGGTACCAAATCGCAGCTCCATAGAGACGAATTAATATTACCGAAGGGAAGTTTATCCTATACCCGATAAAGCGCTGATATGAACTGAGAGCGCCGATTAAGGCAATCGATCAAATAAGTAAGCGCTTAACATTAAGCTGAATTGTAGCTGGCCACAAATAATATCTAGCACACATTGGGCAGTTGACCTTAAGTAACTGCTAATTGAACGATACTCGAATTTATTCCGCAAATTTTAAACATGTGGATGATTTTTCTGAGAACTCTACGTTTAAACAACGTGGCTGTTGTTCTTATCATCGAAGAAACCTGTGCCACTTAAAAGCTTTTATGTGTGGGTTTTTTCAAATATCTCCGATATAGAACTTAAAGAAAAATGTGGTTGGGACCTTATTGACAATAGTTAATAACATCCATTGTTTATAAGCCGGTTTAGATGAAGAGAAGGGTGATCAATAAGAAAGTCATTATGAAGAAGCTGCAAAAAGGAATGCGAACAATCACAAAAATTACGTTACACAGTATTTGTGCAAGATTAAATGCATATGTACACATTAGAGTGGTTTACAAAATAAGTTTTAATAAAATTTAGGGCTCACAGATTTTTGTAGTCCTTTTGTTTGGAAATGAACGGACAGAACTCGACTTAACCATGAACAAAAAGAAAATTTTGAAAATTTTGATCTTAAGGCTTTCTCTTTGTCTCAGCTTACGATCTCTACAAGAAAGTAAATCTTAACATACTAATAATAAATCAAAAAGAGGTCTAAGTACTTAAAAAGTTAAATGAAGGTCTTGCCGCTTATAACTTTAAGGTTCATTTAGGACTGTTAAGTAACGACGTAAATTACTCTGAAAAGGGATTTTTTGAAATCTACGCTAAGGAATGAATTAATAAATCCACATTTTTTTCTTTTGCTTTCTACCTTAAAATGGTGGAACTTTTACTCACAAGATTCGAATACATCATATACAGTGGTGGCCTATTGATTGGCAATCAAATTCAAAATTACATACATAGTTCTCCACTTATATGAAATTCAGTTCATTATATTATATAAATCATATAAAATCAAGTTTGAAACTTTGTAGAATACTAAAAAACAATTCAAAAATTTTCATTGAAATTTTGAACGTTTTTCCCAGAAATTTTAGAATATTTTTGAGTATACAGTTTTACAGTCCATTATATTTTAGTATAACAATATGAAAGTTTCAAGGGGCTAGGAATTGCTGTTCATTTGTTAGATTTTTTTTTTATCAAGTTTGTTGCGACTTTCTTCCATATAAAAATAAATGTTCCTTATTCGTTATAAGGAAGCCAATGCGACCAAAAAAAGAAGGAGGCTGTGTCAGAGACACGGCCATTAAGTTTAACGTAGAATACGCCATCCGATAAGACAGAAAACATATGTATAATGATAATTTATAATGATAAATAATGCAAGCAAATGAATTTCTTTATTTGATAGTTACTTTTGATGATATACATAAGCTTATGATAGGAAAATAGGATAAAAATGTTTTTAAATTATCAATTAAATTTCTCGCAAAAACGAAGTCAATGGTAGTTATCAATAGTAAAGATAAATGATAAATAACAGACCCAAATCTATTTGATTATTTGAAAGTTACTTTTGAGAATATAGGCTTATGATGGGAAAAATAGGATAAATATGTTTTTAAATTAACATTTAAATTTCTCGCAAAAACTAAGTCAATGGTTGTGTTATCAATAGTTGTGGGAGCATCATTTCGAATATAATCCAAATTAAACGTATCGCTCATAAATTTCGCCAATCTAGTATTTGAAGTGATTTCTGTGTTAAAATCACCACCAATAAGCAGTAGTTGGCAGCGCTTTCTCTGCCTTTACTCTACTTTAACTTGCCCGCCTAAAATTATGCAATACAAAGAAAGGGCTGCACGAGTACATTTAAATCGCCCAACAGCAAACACTCAACCAAACACCACACACATATTTGTGTGCATGTGTTTATACAATTTTCATTTGAGAAATTTAAATATTAGGAAGATATCAACCAACATGAAATGTATGTCAAACGAAAGCTAACATCTTCATTTGACTACAAAAAAATTTTTAAAAAAAGTTACCGAGCCGTTTCCTTATAATTAAAGAAATAGAGATTACAACAATAAAAACCTGACATGGGTGCCCATACCGTAAGGTACGACGTATTCTACGCCAAAATTCTACAATATCAACTTTTGAGAAAAAGGTTAAAAATCCATATAAAAATTTGTTTAAACATTTTTAGTTTTCTGCAAAGTTTTTAACTTGGATTTGTATAGTTTATGTTAGAGAATGAACTGAATTTAAATTGAAAATTCTTAAAAATAAATAAATTAATATAAGTAGCAAGCTACATATGTATGTATGTATGTACTAGATTTTAATATTTTCACTGTACATTCCGCGAAAGTCGTTTAGTTTGATACACACGCTATGCAAAATAAATGTGTTAATATTTTATTTATTGTGCCACCAACTATTATTCTTTCTATTGTTGTTGTTGTCACAACAAATACATATGAATGTATCTATGTATGTGTAGGAAAGTTAATAAGGCCAATCGTCCAAACGGAAATGCGCTGAAACATTTGTGGCCAAAGTTTGGCAGTAACAAAGCAAACGGTAATATTACATTTGGCGGCATCGAAATTGAAATGGAAATGCAATTGACACCGGCAAATAAATGGTGGCGGCTATGGTACATTACTTGCATAAATAAAGTTTGTTATTAAATTTATTGCGTGGCTGGTTGTTGCGGTTGTTTGCCAATGCCGGCAACTGGGTGTTGTGATTATGGTGGCGGCATTGCCGGTGGTGGGCATTGCATGTTGCAATTTTGCAAAACTAAAATGAGCAAAGAGAAAAAAAAAATTAATAGTTGGCAAGAATGCCTACCATGCCCCATGTGGCGTTAATCATATAGAGTGCATTTTCTTTTTTTTTTTACCCTAAACATGCTATTTTAGCCGACCGCAGCAAATATTTCTATGTATGTACATAAGTGTGTGTGCGAGTCACGCCCAGTTTATGTATATAGAGTATTGAAAAGCAAAATGTGCAAATTATTATTAGACACTTCAAAAATGCTTTTAAAATTAAATCTATTGCATATAAATACTTTACATATTGTGTGTGAGTGTTGGCATTTTGTGGCATGTGAGAAAATCCGCTTTATCCCTATTGTATGCTGCAGTATGCATTTTGAGGATTAACAAACAACTACAACAATACCAACACAGAGCAATTTGCTAATACGCCGCTTTTGAGTAGAGAGCAGAATTGAAAACACATTCTCGGCTCAATATTGACAAGTGGGACCTTTCGCAACAGCTTCAGAACTATTTGTTTTTTTGTTTGTTTCTTTTTTGCAATAGTCAACGCATTCACAATGAATGTAATATGTATGCATTCGAATTCGATGCGTTTGTCATTTGTGACATGGCCTGTCTGTCATATGCTACCGGCTCCGTCTCCCTCTCTCAACGAGCTGCGCTGAGGAGCAGATGATATCCAGCCGTCGCTCAGCAGGATATCGTTAATGCATTGCGATCAGGCTGTCGTGGTTGTTGTTGTTGTTGTTGGTGTTGTTATTGCAGTAATGGGATCTCGTTGCAAGTGGGTGTGGATCTGCGCGTGAATGCATTTTATTCTGCCTCAATACGTTCGCTGTGATCCAGTAAATATTGAGTTTGGCTTCCATTATCTAGCAACCAATTCCATATTTGAACTTAGATAATGTACACATTTTGTTGCCGCGTTAAAGCGGATTAAAATTTTGCACTCTTAATAGAGAACACAAAAAAAAATTAAATAACATCAAAATACGCTTTCTTTGAAGCATTTACTTTTATATCCATACAAACATGGACGAAATAATGTGATGTTTTAGTATTCCATATCGAACAATGAAACTCCTTGCAGCAAAATATTTTGGTTCGCAACTGAACTGTTCTCGAGCTGGACTTTTTTAAAATGTGTTCGGGAAGCTAGTTTGTAATGACTTTTCTTGAGAATTTTTAAAGTTTCTAAATTCAGTTTCTTTGCAATCAATTATAGGTTATTATTGTCTCTTTGGTAAGAAAAACCAATCACAAATATTAATATTATATATCAGTAATACAGAAAATTATACTACGACAGTCTTGCCGGCCTGGAGCATTGCAGTCACTTTGAGAGAACTTGAGAATGATCATAGGTATTCTTACATTACACTGTAGGCTGGGCGAATATCTGATAACGGACGGCGGGATGGCTTTCAGAGACTTAGGTTGGATACTGAGATTAATCCTGGTAGTTGGACTAAAGAAAATTCTTAGTATATCTTTGGGTCGCAGTGCTATCTCCCCTAACAACAATATCACCAATAAAAGCGTCAAACCTATTTTGCTTTATAACGTAATAATTTGCTATACAATGGTTTGGAGCTCGTATTTTTTTGGGGAAAAATCGAAGTAAATAATATGAAAAATCTTGCACAAATCTTCATACACTAAAATTTCTGAGGAATATTTTGTTCACACATTTTAACCCTCTACCTCACAACTTTGTAAAGTAAGAGTAGGCGCGGCAAGTCCACGTCTATGCAGCTAGTTTTCTACATTTAGCACAACAAAAGTTTATATACATAATATTTAACGAAAATTAAATAAATAAATATTGTTTTGAAATAAAATTGTGAATTATTATTCATTTATAAGGCCAATCAAAATCTTAACAAAAGTTTTCAAATATATAAACTATTTGTAAAGCCGGAATTTTTTGTAAAGCCGGTTTTCGAATTAATTGAAGAATGGCAATTTGAAAAAATCGGTTCTTAAGTTTCAAATCAACAACAAACCGAGTAAACCGGTTCTTGTTTCAAGTAAGAAAAATGCTACATCAATGTGCGTACATGTAACTAAATGCGATTATATCTATAAAAAAAAATCTTTTGAAAATAAAATGTAGTTTAATGTTTGTGTAAATATATAACATTTTCTAAAATACATTTGTTGGGTTTTGTCTGCAAATTATTTGGATTTGCACTTTGTGGTTGCCGTTTTAATAAAAACATAACGGATATAAAAATAGTCGATGTACTGCCATATTTCTATCAAAGGCTATATCTTCACAACTACGAAAACCCGGTTTTGGAGATTAAAAAACTGTGCAATAATTTATGAAAAAACCAAAGAAAACCGGTTTGAAAAAACCGAGTTAATCACCCAAATATAAACACAAGATTTACAGTGCGTTATGCAACTATAGCCTTACCACATACAAAATTTATGTATGTATGTACGAATTTTTAAATTTATTTTTGTTTTTATCTAATTTTTAATATATTTCAATTAAAATACACTTCATGCTCTAAAAATAATCCAATAAATACAAGTATCAAACATTGTTCAAAACTAAAACAAAAATAAACTTATTTTCAAACTTAAAAGAAAAAATCTTCGATTTAACAGTTTTGTCTAACTTAGTTAGGACAAAAAAGTGTAAGTTTGAAGTGGCTCAGCGTTGAATTTTACCACTTTGGTTTTGCCGAGGGTGTTGCGTTCTTCTTTCATATAAAAAAAAATTGATTCATCCATTCACAAAAAAAATCTTCAAATTAAATTTAAATGCATGCTCAAAAAAAATTTAAAATTTCTGAGCAAAGTCATTAAACTTTTCTTGAAACTTGTTTGAATTTTTTAGTTTCGTAAAAAGTTATTAGTTATTATTTCTTAGAGAATGTTTTTTTTTTATTTGAAAAACTTTGAAAATTAAATAGAAAAAAAATTGTCAAAATTAGTCAAAATGTCCTTGGGCTATACCAAGGCATATTTAAAAGATAACAGCAGTAGAAAATGTGAAAAAATTGTGTTTGATTTTATAAGCTAAAGTTTCAAAAATATTTAATCAACCATCTTCAATTGTACTGAAAACATTCTTATCTAAATGAAATAAAAAATTGATAATTCTACTTATACGAACATACGTAGACGTTTTACTTCTTTTTAGATTTCTTTCACTGCCTATTTTGAAATCTTGTAAAGGAAATCTTATGAGAAACTCTTGTCTATTTGTTTTTTCTCAGTTAAATTAGAAATAAATTGCACAAAAAATATATCGAAAACATGAAATGAGTTGGAAGAAATCTTAGTCTCTTCGGTGCCTATTCGGATTCGACTTTTAAATAATTCAACTGATTACAAAAGAATCTCTTACAATATTCGTGTCTCAATAAACATAAATAAACTACTTTTCTGTTTTGTATTTATCAAGTGAAATTTGCATTGTCTTTTCGGTACTCGGTGAAAAAATCAAGCGGAAAAACCTTTTGAGATGACAGGTTTCAAACTTAGAATGATGTTTTTATAACTGATAGGCGGGGAATTGTTCTGACTCGTTCTTATAAATATACAAATTTTTTTGCCGTTTTCCAAATACTCACACGATCCTAAATATTTCGCTTAACGATTTTCTTCTGTTTCAGCAATGAACTCGAACACGAAGTGTCTGTATCAACTTTGAAATGCAACTGACAGAAGAAGAACAAATTAATTATTTTACGCGCGGTGACCGTCATTACAACTTAATACCGTCTGCATCAAAATAGCAAAATGAAATCTACGCTATGGCGCACACTGAAAATATTTGCAATACCTTTGTGATTGTGACTGCACAACTGACAACAATGCTGTCAGCACCGGCAAATTAATTATAATAATCGATATTTGGCATCGTCAATATGATGATCATGATCGTGGCGATCACTTCAATGCGCATTATCATCAAACTAATCACGGTCATTAGTAGCAGTAACAACACCAACAACAACAACATATAGCTACAACGGCAACAACGCTGGCAATAGCTGTGGCGTTGGCGCGATCGATTTGCCAATAATGAAGCCGACTACGGCGATGTTTGCCGTGTTGAGTTCATTTTGTAATTTAATGCTTTGCTTCTGGTTAATTACCACTTTCATTGCTGCAACGGCTGCAGCAAAGTCGGCCGGCGATTGCTGCACGATTGCAGCGGCAATGTTGACGGCAATTTAGACAACACGCTGCGTTTGACCAAGCCACAGTGATCGCATTCGAGTTCGAGTTATTGCAGCTATAATCTAGTGTACATGCTCACATACATACTCGTACAAACTAACTTATGAGTCTTTTTTTTTGCTGTTTGTTGGCTGGCATCGCTTTGAACTTGCTGTAGCAACTTTCAACACCATGTCGATTTTTGATTAATTTGTACGCAACTACAAGAGCGACAGTTAAAGGCGCACACAACGCGAATGCAGGCAAAGCGCTCGCTTAAAACGGCTTGGCATGCCAGTTCGGCATAATGCTTGCATTTTCACTGATTTTCTTTTTAATCTAACTCAATTTATTTGTAGATATGTATGTTCAATTTTCAAATGTTGTACTTTGCGTTAACCGTAAAGCCCATTACCGATTCCTACCGGAAGATGATTATTTGCTACGCATGTTTACAAATCGCTACAACTTGATCGTTGGCAGTATCTAAAATACAACAGCAATCAACCATGAATGAAAATAAATAGGCCGCAAGTGAATTGGATATTTCAGTTTTGATTGATCTTTACTGGCAGTGTGTAGAGGAGCTTGCAGTAGCACTTTCTGTGCTCTGTATACTCCTATGTATGAATGAATTCACGTATTATGTGCCTATCGACAAGGCGCGAGCCAATTTTCGGTGACTGTGCATGCTTGGCTACTGCCTTTTTATTTTGTGAACACTGCATCACCGTTTCTTTTTTTTTTCCAAAAGTAGTTCGATAACCGCGGCCCGTGTGGAGCACGCTCACTGCGTCATTGCTTACCACCTGATGTTCCAGCGCTACCACTTTCGCTTGATTAAGTCACGCTTTGATTTCTCATATCCCGCCGCGGCAGGAGGCATGGCCGCCCGCTGAGCTTTTGTATGGAGCATGTATCCGTCGTAAAAGTGTTGAATTGTTCATTGAATTTTGATATTAGAGTTCTTCATTACTTATGCTTTTGATTTAAAAAAATTATTTGCGAATGAAGAGTGAAAGATCGCGTCTGTGGCGGCATTTCATGCCAAGAGGGATCAATAAGCGTGAGGTATTTATATCAAAATGATTAGCAGTAGCCACATCGGATATCAATCGGTTAACTAACCAGGCTTATATTAATTTCTAATATAGAAACTGATTGGTTATACATATGTAACAAGGAAATGCGGAGTGCAATAAATAAAATAATATCGTCACAATAGTATGAAACAAATGATTTATTTATTCAAAGTCCATGTTGTCTATTTAGACATTACAATCATGTCGTCCAAAAGTTTAACTTAGCGTGCGTTACGTATTTAGAGGCATTCCTTGCATTCCTCTCTGCGGGCAGCCATTCTGAATCGAAGTGTCGCTTTACATTACAAATGCACTATGCTGCTGGCGTATGCGGATGTTTTGCAACACTTTACATTCTGGAGAAGACAGCAAAGGAGGTTGGGGTTAGCAGTGAACGAGCAAAAAATAAAATACCTCCAACGGCATTTACAATTTTGAAATAGCGAAGGGCTTTGTATAACCAGGATCTATTATAAAATGGGGATCAAGTGAATAACAACTCTTGCCAACAGGTGCTACTTTGGACTCGGATGACAATTAGATGTCTGGAAGAACAGAAATACCGCTCTACACGAGATAACTGTTTACGAAAGATGTATGGTCTTGTTTGCGTGACATGGTTGACGACGTTCCGGTAAAAAGATCTTTCGACTCCGCACCAATGAGCTGGCAACGATGGCAAGGGCGCCCCTAAAACAATGGAAAGTTCAAGTGCAGAAGGACCTGCCTTCACTTGGTATAAGTAACTGACATAAAATTGAAAACTAAAAAGGAAACTGGCGCGAAGTTTCGCATTTCGACGGAAGATTGTTCTGGTCTGAAAGGACTATGTTTAAAACAATACTATTTTAGTGTACGGTTTGGACTTGTTATTGACGGAGTATAAGAGCTTGCAAAACTCCCAAGTTATGTCCAAATACCAGTCATATTGCACGCGAGTACTTTATCTTGTAAATCAAGTAATGCGCAATAAACTTGGCTTTACTGATTTATGTTACTAAGCGCGTATTTTATACTTGATTTGCTTAATAAATAATTAAGTACATATGCATGTAGTTTCAACTTAAGTAGAAGAATACAAAAGAAACCATGTAACCCAATTCGACAGCAATTTGCGTTTACGAATTCAGGCAATTCAATTGCCGCACAGACAGAACAAAAAGGAAAGAAAAACAAATTGAAAACAACACTGCACATTCTATGTTGAGTTTAACTTGGAATTCAAAACTAAAATTAAAATCACAGCTATGTACTTGGTTAGCCTCTCACAGGCGCTGACCAATGTTTGTCGGGGCCGCCGATGTGACTCTTAGCAACGCCGCGTCGTTTGCATGATCCGTCTTCATTAATTGAAGCGCTTGTGTGCCGCGTTCCGGATTGAGTTGTAGGGTTAATCAAATTGTTTCAATGGACATTATTGCATTTTACCGGGTTTTGTTTATTGGCTGGCTGCGTGTGAGTAAATAGAGTCAATTTAATTGACCTCGAAAGGTCACACACACACAGTCAAACACACTCAACACTTGCCGTGGAGTTAAATATTATTACTATTATTTTTTTTTGCTTATCGTTTAATGGTTTAATGCGAACGTACAGTTAGATACATACACACATATGTACATATGTTATGTTGTCTTGCAGTATGTGTGTACGCATTTTTATTGGTATGTATTTGAAGTTGTATTGCACAATAATTTCGAAATGATAAGTAGTATTGTTAATTGGGTTTACCGGTTAATAAATTGAAAGCAATAAACAAATTAATTGTAGCTACACGCATACTACATATATATGTGGGCACCGAATCGAAGTTGTACAGAAGAATGAGTTAGAAGGCATTGAGTGCGTTGATGTATGACACTAAATATCCAGAAAATAGATAAGGATAGATATACGTATACGAGTAGTTGGACGTATCAACTGCCCTTTCGAGGGAGTTAGAAAACAGATATATTCTCCAGACCACAGTTTCCATGCAGAGCGAAATGAAGACCCTTCTGAGTCAATTGCGGTCCTAAATTATAACAAGTTGATCATTTCATTTTCCTAATAACAATCTCTGTCATACTATTGAAGAAATGTGATCTTAATTGCTTGGGACGCTTCGACTTTAGAACCGGACTGCGACACAGAAAGTGTTCAACCTACTTATTTCCGCTCTTATCAAGGTATTTTGTTAGTATAATCCTGCTCCATAAGAACTCTTGCTGCAGAGTTTCGGACGGGATTTTATCTTTTCCTTTTTAATCGCGGTCGTTGTAATTTCGTCTTTGGTGCATTTATAAATTTTTTAGTGCTGTGTCTGTGAATTCAATGGCGCTAGCGTTGCAGGACCTTTCCCGCTCGGAATCTTTCTATTTAGAAAAATGTTAGCCGCCTTTTCTATAGCATAAATCTCTGAATGAGACTTGTTGATTTCCGGGTCTCCCGAATACAGTCACTCTACAATGCCTTGCTTCATTTTAATGTAGTTATTGTTGGCGCTTATGGCTATTGTATTTTGGTTAGTTTTCAAGTATTGACTTTCTTGACCCTGACGGTCCCCTTTGCGGTCCTGGCTCTTATGTCTCTTGTATCTTGGTTGGTTTTCACGTATTGACTTCCTTGACCCTGACGGTCCCGTTTGCGGTTGAGATGATTCCACCTCATCTTCCTCCATATAGCACTCACACCTTGGATCAGAAGCGATGCCCAGCTTTACAGCGTGGATCCCATCGGACAGTGTTAAATAATTCCCCAGACCGTCAATGATTTATAAACTAAAGGTGATGTACGATGGAAGTCGGCTCCGTAAGCATAGAAATTAAAAAAAAAATAATAATAATAATAACGCGTGTGACATTCCTTAACTGTTGCGAGAACATAAGATTTACATACATATATGTATTTGTATTATTTTTCCCGCGTTTATCTTTATACTAAATCATTTGAAAAAATATTTGTAATTGAATTTTGTTCAAATTCCAAGGCCTTTCAGCAGTAAAAGACTTTTCACTCATAGAAAGTGAATTTGTCTTAATTGTCTGTGGGCATCGTGCTTGTAAATCTGTTGCGATGTTTAAAAAACATCACTTGCGCCAGTGCAGGTGAGGAGGTGAGGGTGTCGTAGCGAATTTTTAATGATCGTCAACAGTGCACTTGATCCCCGTTTACACGGTTTGCATTTCAAGCTCGCAACTTATCTCGGCATAACTCAAAGCGGTACACTGAGCAGACATCGAGGCAGTTGCGGCAACACTCGACTCCCAGTCGACTTGTCCCTCATCAATTTATGACAATACGTTTCATGCAGTTAATATTTTTTTTTTTTTTCATTTCGCTTTTTTGTATTGCTTAGTACTTATACTGGTTGTATAGTTGGCGTTTGCCTGTTTAAATGTTGAATGATGTTTTCGAAATGTTGTTTCGCATTTTGGTGTTGGCTGCGATGTACGAGTACACACTTAGCAAACGGCGTTGTTGTTGTTGTTGTTGTATGTTTTGAACATGTCATTATTAGTGTGTAATGTTGTTTATTACAAACACAATTAAGATCGTGTTGATTATGATTGTTGTTTGTATCTATGTATGTTCTTGTATGAGTACACTCTAAAGATGATGATTCTGCATTTCGGCAGTCGGCAGTGGACAGTGTCTGGGAACTCATTTCATAAATCTCACAAACATTGTACACAAACTTGTAGTCACCCAATAAAATTCAATTGTAGTTATCATATTTCTACACCAACAACACAGCCATACACTCATCCATCCGTCTGTCCGTGCGCCAATCTACCAGAGCTGTCAACATTCAACAACAACCGGCGTACGCAAGTCGAGCCTCTTAAGTTTTTTGAAAATCTTTTGTTTTGTGTCAACGCTCATTTTATTATTGGTACTGAAGCCGGGTTGTGAATATTCTGGTACATATACATATACATACATATGCTTTTTTTGTATACATATCTACATTAATTTGAGTCTGGCATCCCCAGCTTATTGAGTTCATAATTCGTCAATGAGAAATGTGGGAGTGAAGTCCACTGATAGAAAATACTCGCTACTCATAGCACCCCCGTAGGAAAAACGCTGAAATATTTTTAATTAAGAACTGTGTATTATAACTGAGACTGGGGACCAAACATAGAGACTAGACCTTTATCGCTCTCACAACAGTCGGGTATATCACTTCAGTACATTTATCGGGAATGTCACTTCAGTGGAATTTTTCTTAAAATGTATGGGACATGCTGCAAAATAATAATAAAAAAATAATATAAATATATTTATAGGATACCTACATTCGTATGTAGTTGGAAATTTAAAAATCGTTCGTTTAGTACTTTGATTGCATTCAAAACATCGAAAATGGTTTGAAATTTTTGGAGCCCCCATGAAATGGTGGATGAATGTGAAAAAGTCATGAAATGCTTAGTCAGGAACAAGTTGATTTCCCATCAAGGCCCTGCATCCGCAATGATACTTCTGCAGAGAGACATTCAAACAACCATTTGTGTTTACTTGTGCAAACATACATATGAGTATGTACGTATGTATGTATGTATGTATATAAAAGTATATTTTTAATATTTATTAATAAAACGTGTACGTTCGTATGCGTTTGCGCAAAATATGCTGGTCAGCGATAATCAAGTCTTTTATTTAGTTTAATTTCTGTTAATTTACTGAAATTTATGACAATAGATGCTAGCTGGAGAGGTACAGCAGATTCTCCCCATTTGTGGTCCCGTCTCCGATTATTATTAATTCTTACGCACCAACAGTGTTCCCACTTTATTGCAATTGCAGTAAAATGAATGCGCTTTTTACACAGCATTTTTTATTTGCTGCCCTTCGTCGAAAATGTTTTATCTACTACGATATTTTCCATGCTCTCCTGCAACACTTTTTTCATTGATTTAAATTATTGCTTCAACAGCTTATGTCATCTCTTTCTATCACACATGTTTCACAAGTGTTTGAAGTTATTGCCAGCAAAAGTTGGTTTGTTTATCATTGACGATCTCTTAGTAAAAAAAATATAATATGATATAGAAATTAAGGTTTTTTTTTTACACTACTATTAAATAAAAATATAATGAAAATAAAACAAATGTATATTGTAGTTAATCATATGTTGCAAAATCTAGGAAAAAACATACCGATAAATTTCTTTGCACAACACCAAATTCAACAATTGGATCTACTGTAAAGAGGATATGAAAGCAAAACAAGTAAGAAAATCTAAATTCGGGCGAAACCGATTTTTATATACCCTCGCGATGTATTTTTGTATGAGCGGTGCCCATAACTTCTTAAAAACCCCGTTTCTTTGTTTCAAATCGTAACTAGTATTAAATGTTACTCCATTACTTCCAATAAATACTGAAAAACGAAGTTTTTGCATTTTTAAAAATTTGCTTTATATGGAAGTTGGGCGTTCATATGGTCCGATTTCAAAAATTATTGACGGTGATGCTAGTGATATCAAGGACAATGTGTTCACCAAATTTTGTGACGATACCTTACATCGTTATTGAGATACCTACAGACGTTTTTTTATAAGTGGGCGTGGTAAGGCCCATTTTTCAAAATTTCATAAAAATCAAGTTTCTATCACATTTTAATTAATATGTTCCAATAGATAAAGAAAAAACGAAATTTTTGCAATTCCAAAATTTCCTTTATATGGGAGGTGGGCGAGGTTATGGTCCGATGTCAAAATTTTTTAACGATGATAACAGCCATATGGAGGAAAATGTGTTCACCAAATTTTGTGACGATACCTTACACCGTTATTGAGATACAGACATTTGTTCCTAAGTGGGCGTAGCCCATTTTTCAAAATTATATAAATACCTAATTTCTTAGTTCAAAATCGCTCCAAATACTAAATTTCACTTAATTTGCTTTAATGGATACCGAAAAAACGGAGTTTTTGTATTTTCCAAAACTTCCGTTATATAGGACGTCGTTCTGATCCGATTTCAAAAATTTTCTACGGTAATAATAGCGATGTCAAGGAAAATATGTGCACCAAATTTTGTGACGATAACTAATACTGTTATTGAGATACAGAAAATGTTACATAAGTGGGCGTGGCAATAAAAAAAATTATTAGGACAGTTCTAGATTCCGCATCCAACGAATTCGGCCGAAATCGAAAAGAATAATTAGGTGATTCACAAGGTGTCGTAAAATGTCGTAAAGTTGTAGTCATACAAATTTTTGGTAGTTCAAAATTATTTCTTTCTTTGTTTTGTTGCATTGCACAGAAAAAGGATTTATTCAATTTTATGACTTTATGAAAATACAACATTTTACAACACCTTCTGAATCACCTAAATACTTACATATGTATATTGGTATCTCCTGATCAAACATTTTTTATTTTTATTTTGCAAATATTGTCTCTGGTTCCCCGGAATGAAAGGAATAGTAGAATAGAAGTAGGGTTAGAAAACCCTCACAGAAATAAAAAAATCTTTACCGAACTGGCCTATACAAGTTTGTTCAAGAACAATTTGTTTGTATGAACAAAAACAAAATAGGAATTGTGCTTGCAAACAAAAGTCGGATCTTAAATTATTACAGATCTTGGATAAAAACCATCATCTCCAGATTCTGTATATCTAGAATATGCATCCCTCACATAGAGACAGTTTTAAGGGGTAACACAATATATCTAGTCAGGTCGCAGTGCTAATGTGCCTTAAGCGTAATTATACTAGTAATAATAATAATAATGAAACGTCGATGTTTTCTATTTTTCTAGTAGAAAAACATTTTAACTTGTATGTAAATTCATGAATAAAATATTTAGTGCCAAAAAAAAAATATATCCAAATGTCAGCATTAATTCATCGTCTAATGTGTATGACACATTTGCAAACCAGTTCGGATACCTCTTGGCTTCTTCGCCGGGTAGGGGTAAGAGAGATTGTAAAACAAACACTCCGTAATAGTTGTTGGGAGCAGGCGACGAATAATGCGTTGAGGACACTTGATTTTTTTGTGTTCAATTTTATATCGCGAGAGATTTAAATTCTTAAAAATTCCGAATCGAAATATTTTTGCGATTCCGAAATGGGAGGTTGGCTGATTGTAATTTTGTTTAATTTCATTTTAAATAATTAAAGTTAAGAATTAATATTTTTTCGAACAAAATCCAAAAAATAACAACAGGAGTTCCAATTTCTTTGCATGCTGAATAGATGATCTAAGAATCATTATGAAAAATGCATGAGACTCTTCAAAAAATCTTCCTACACACTTATTTGAAATTAGCTTACGCTTCGGAGTTCACATAGAGAACTGCTTGGTATTTTACTTATTCATACTTCAGTCAATAAATTGGATGGTTTCTAGTCTTTTTTGCTTAATGACAAGATTTTCGCAAGATCTTCAACCATAACTAACTTTAACGTTTTTGATGAAAATCATATCAGTAAATGGCTTTATGCAACTCCAAAACTAAAATTATTTAGCTGATAAAAATTTATGTACAATTGCCAAAATGTTTTCTGAAATCAGGTTATATCAATTCTACAGATCACAAGACACGTTTTAATTCCCTATTTGTCAAAATCCAAGGGTGACCGGAATAAGCCTGTGACACAAATCCCTAAGTCAATTTAAAATTTTGTACTACTATCGGAAAAGAAGAATGTGTTTGCCCGACAGTTTTACCGATTTCGCGATATGTTTTGTGTTTTTCCACAGTTTAATGATAATTTCTAATTTTAAACTTAACATCTATCTTCTGATATATTCGTTACCCTTTCGCTCATTTTCCCATTGGCTGTTCAATAACGGCATTTAAAATTGCCCCTTTACTGTCAATGCTTAGTATGGATGAATGTCCCCGATGTTCAAGCTCTGTACAGACCACGAAGAGCAAAGCATTCCGAAGCAACAAATTCCAGTGCAAATTCGCCGATGAGTACAAACCCAGACGCCTTGTTGCCTTGCATGCATTCAGCCATTGAGTCTGCGGCAGCCAGGCGGCGGCAACAATCGTGGCAAAAGCAACAGAAATTGCTGCATTACTGCGGCAGCAGTAACAGAGACAGAGGCAACAACAGTAGCAGTAGTAGCAATATAGCGGCAGGCATGCCAATTCCCATGTAAGTTCCGACATCAAAAACGGCCCGCCGGACGAAAATATCTGTGCATAGCGCGATGACGATGTCGGATCCGCGGTGGAGGAGGAATGAGAACTTACGATTGTTGGAAGCGGAGGAGGTGAGGTGTTGTGGTGAAGCGCAAAACAGCAGCGCAGAACGAAGAGCTACTTGCAACAACTGTAACTGTTGACAACTAAATAACGCGTTAATGTGTTTATTGCGCTGGGCAGAGTCTCACGGGACCGACACGGGAAGACAACGCTGACATCTTCAATGCGCGCGCGAAAGGATTAAATTTGCTGGACTGGCTGCCAGAGGCTGTTGTTGCTGTTGCTATTATTCAACTAGCGGCGTTTTAAGCAGCGGCTGTAATCACACACTGTATTACACGTGTAGTATTTTTTGCACTCACCGCTATCAAAACTGCAGCAACAATAATAGGAAAAAGTTATGTAGCGAACAGGAAACTAACGCGCTCGAACAATAGCGGTGTTAGGTGTCAAAGCAATTGACTCTGCGCGATCACATTCACAAGCCGCAGCCGCAGCCGGAGCCGCAGCCGCAGCCGGAGCCGCTGTAGGAGCGTCAATGGCGGCGCAGCGACATGAATGCGCAACATGCCAGTCAGCAAGTCTTCCTACTTTATTCAATCGTAGATATGTGCATACATATATACACAGTACGTCAGTACGTCTAGATGCGCAACTCAATCGCGCGCTTCCTTCTTTGTGTATGAATGTACTTACTTTCCTGCCAACTGCTACGAGTAGCATTGCTGATCCAACGATCTTATTTTTTCACTTCTTTTCCCAGCGCTGACAAAACGTTTAGGCATGCGCATAAAACATGAGTTTGCGCTTGCGCACTCGAACTTATGCGCAGCGACGACAGCAGTTGTTGTGTTTAACCGCCTGTCAGCCGTCTCACCCAACCGCCAGTTAGGCAGGCAGCGAGCCAGCAAGCCAGCCAGCCAGCCATTGTTGGCAACCCGCACTTTGTGTGACAGTTGTTGAAATCGTTTCACACCTTAAAAAATCGCATGGGATATTTTAATGCAACAATCAACAGCGAAACGCGTGTAAAAACAACCAACCAACCAGCCGTTCCTCTCGTCTCCAATTTACAGCTCCACATTGGCGTTTTTTTTTTTTTCGTAGTGCGCGCATGCGTGCACTTTTCCGCATTTTTCACCATTGACAGCGGCAACAGCTTACCGCTCAGCGCCAGATTTGTTGGCTTTAATGGCGGCTGATCTAGTGCACCCCAACTGCGGTGACATTCGTTGGCATACAGAAATTTTGTCGCTGTTTCCCTGCTGTTTAAATTTAAATCGATTTAACTTGCATTTGACTTGTTTTTATAAATTCTTTTCATTTGTTGCTTTAATTTTCCATGAATAAAACATGGAAATGTCGTTTGATAGTGCGAAGTGCAATTGTTTTGTTACTTGTTACTTTGGTTACTTTTTATTGGCCGCTTGTAGTATTCCTTGAAATGGTTGGTATTCGTATTATGTGAAAGTTGTTGCCGTGTAAAGGGTGTTTGAACATGTTCATCGATCGTGCGGAAATTCGTTTCAAGAAAAAACATCGAGACCTACCATTATTTAGAAATTTAAAAAGCAAGCTGCTAGAAAGCACGAAAATTTTTCATGACCTCAGTCACTTAGAACGCCTGAAAAATATCAAGTGTTGACGTCTATTGAATGCACATAATTTCAATTTTGTTCATTGAACACGATCATATCTAAGTCTCTAACACAAAAATTACTTAAGCCGGCGTTGGTCACAAAAAAGTCATAAGAATCACCTCCAACTATTCTTGTAACTGAAAAAAAAAACTGAAAATTGAAACTTCGCCTGACTGTCATATCTGTAATGAAAATAGATAGACGTCCTTGGGAAAGAATTGAGTTAACAAAATTTTCTTTTTATACAAATTTTGAGTTTTGATGGTCTCCGAAAATCGAAATGTTTTTTCTTAAAAATATAGATATCTAAATATAATCTCCTTCATTCTAGTAGAAGTAAAAGGTGCTGTAACTTAATTTTTAGGAATTCGAACTGTTTTGTTGCCGCTAAAAATAAGAAAAAAAATTTTTCGGAAATATAGTGTTAAAACCAAATAGTAAGGGATTGTAAAAAAAAATACTAAAATTATAGCCGCATGACACTGGCTGAGTTAGAGCCTTATTGAATTCACAGCAAAGACATATGTACATAACTATTAAAAGGGAAAAAATAAGAGCCAGCCAATAATTATTATAATTATTACAGAAAGATACAAATTTTTCGAGTAAATTTGGGTTTAGTTCGGAGCTGGTTCGGCACCATTTCGGGACTTAAAAATTTTAAAGATTTTATCAATAGCCGTCATCTTTTGTAAGCGACTTGCAAAAGAACACTAGTTAGCTTATCGTATAGCGTGGAAAGCAACAACAAAAATAAGTGAGTGGAAATAAACTCGCTTAAAAAATAGCTGACCTCATTGAAAGTGTTGGAAAGTGGTGCTATTGTGAATAATCATTTGAAAGTACCAAGGGAAATTTAAAATTCTCGCTTATTATCAAAACAAGTAAAAACCCTAAATAGAGCAGTTTTGCTAGCAAATTTTAAAAATTTTTGACAGACTAGTGTTGTAAAGTGTATTCAAAATATAAGAGAGTTGATTATAAGCGTGTTGGACGTTCTTTCGATGTTTACATACATAGATATAAGTATGTCAAACTTATCGATCAGAAATTTTAACAAAAATTATGAGTATGTACTTAGTTTTGCATGTTAAAAAATTTTAGTATATTAAAATTAATTTTGCAAATTATATATGCATGTATAACGGGCGATGAAAAAAAATTAGCGTTATGGAAAAAATTATGTTTAATTTCCTCAAAAAATTTGGTTCTACAATATTATTTGCTAGTTATGGAGTATTGAAGAAAATTAATCTAAAGTTGAAAAAGGTCCTAGATTTGCATCTATTTTACGGATACAATCAAGGAATCCTTTTTCCAGTTGTTCACAATTTGTATCTCTCCAGTTATTCTTGTAAATCATCGAACACAAATTCCCAAAAAAATCCACATTTGAGCGACATTTGGGCGACATTGGGGTAAGTTTGTGGGATTTTCCTCCTTTGGTATAAAATAAACTTTTTGCATATTTAAGAACTACTGTGTTTTTTTTGCACAATGTGACGACGCTTTGTCAAGCCAAAATATGTATGTACATAGTTGACGTCGGAGTGGTATTTTTTAATAAAAGGCATCAAAATGTTGCCCAAACATTCCTTCTGGTATACTTCTTGGTTCACTGCAAATCCACTTGGCTTGAACCAAGGCTTTGAAATTCCTTTCTCGGAAGAGGAAGGATATGTGGAGCCTCACCTTTGGTTCAAATTTGTGCTTATAGATTTTCTTTATAAAAATTCGATCGTTTCCTGGAACTTGAGATTTGCAGCGTGGAAAATGAAATTTATGATTTTTGTGATAATTTCGAAGCATCCATCGTAATTGGGACTTGATTGTGGATATTCTGGTGACCTGATTTTTTGTGGCAAAATTCAAATAAATTGAAGTTTTTTAATGTTTTGCAAATATAACTTTGATGGCAATTCATTTCTGCTGCTACAGTGGCGTAGCTGCAACTTCGGGCGCCCGGGGCCAAGCATATTCTATTTTGAAGAATGATGTAAAGTTGTAAATTAATATTTTTAGTTGTTATTCAGATTATGACAATGTACAACTTTTTGTTTTTGTAAAAAAAAATTTTTTGTATTTTTCTAAATTTCAAAGAACAGCGGAGATCGTTTTGCCGCCCCCCAGACGTTGCGCCCGGCTTTTCATTATTTTTAAAAGAATTGCACAATGCGCTCGGGAAGGATATGTTGTTCACCTTTCACCATACATACATACATATTTCTGATTTCGTTTTTCTATGCACATACATAGTATATATACTATATAAACGAAGAGCAAGAAACTTTACGGACATGCTTACTATTTTTGTTCGCTGCTCTCTTCTTTCTTGCAATTATTTGCATTTATAGCAACTACTTTCAGAAACGCTCTTCAAGTTTTGAAAACGGAATACTCGACAATGTTCTGCATTTCACTTTTAAGTAAAAAAATACGATTATTTGTGTTACAAAAGAACGTATCCGAAAATAATTACCGACTAATTGTATGGGAACCATAAAAAGGCGTAATCTCACATTTGGTATCTAGTCAATATATTTTCCATTTCCATACTCGAATGCTCCCTAATTGTAACCCTGTATGTTACCACACTGTTGTAATGCGCATAATCAAAATATTATCTAAGCGCGCATTTTACAATTTTACGATTTTATTAGAACAGAGCTGCATAATTTTAAAGCAAATTAAAACACTAAATAACAGAAAATTCTGATAGACTTGCAAATAGACAAGAGCAAAAACTGTAGAAATCCACAATGTACTGCTTTACAAACACACACACATGTAATTTATATGCAGCTGTCATCAAATATTTAATCGGTATGTGCTTTCACATTTTTCCGGGCTATAAACAATTTTGCAATTCATAGTTAGTGCAAGTATTTATGTATGAAGAATTTTTCAAGGCTTTTGGGAATGTTTTTCCTCATAATAAAAATCTGCGATAAGAACCTTGTTGATTGTTATGTTTAAAAAAAAACAGCTGTTTATCGCTTACGGTTTCAACATCTTTCCCATTGTTGTTATGTTTTCGTAGTCGGCTAATATGTCACGTGCTAACGAACAAAAAAAAGCACACACGCCCTTCAATATTGTTATTCAACCCTGCTGACCTAAGCGTTAGACACGGGTGCGGAGGGTTTAGCAAATAAATTGGCTTCATAAGATTTCAATCGGGCGTAATTATAGCGGGCGGGTGAAGTGCACTCAGTAATTACACATTAGCGCATACTTGTTTTTTTTTTTAATTTAAAGTGAAGCCTTAAAAAAATCAAAGTTTCAAATTTCACGCTTCTCTTTGAGAGTTTAGCTCGAGCGCAGGCGCAGGCGCAGTCTGTTTGCAAGCTGCAATTTCCTTACATTTCTTTTGATTATTTTTTATAATTCTATTTTTTTTTTTTATGGAAGCGCATGCCATACGACGTTTTGATCGACCCGATCGCTTGTCAGTTACAAATTAAATCATTTTCAACACCTATTCTGACAGTTCATAAAATATATTTGTCATAAAGTCAGTTGTGTGTCAGTTCACGAGAGTTTTATTGCAGTGCACACGTTTTGTGAACATTGTATTGTTGTATGCACATAAATACGTATGTATGTGCACAGCACATTTTCAGAACTTTGACTTATTTACGTGATCGCTCTTTGCAATACGAACGAGCCATACTAAAGTTCATCTGCTACTTTATTCGTAGGCACGTTCGTTAAGTCAAAGCAACTCTGTGCAGTATTTGTTAGGTCGCGCTCGAGACTCATACACTTTTTTTTCATTTTTGCGTAAAAATGTGTGCTGAAATTTGTCGGCGAGTTGTGTAGAATGAAGTAAAAGAATTGCAGGAGCTACAAGTGATTGCCCGACTTAACGAAATTTTTATGTGGGAAGTGAACGCTTCAAATATTCTCTTCGAAGATTGACAGATCACAGACAACAGTGTTATAACAGATTTTGTTTGCAAGTGCAACAATCTTTAGTTTTCAAATAAAAGGTCAGCCTTCCAGCAAAAGCTACTTCTCAGTGAGCAGGCGAATGCGCGACAAAGTCCTCTCTTGTCGGGCACCAACAGCACTCTTTAAGTCTACCAACTCATTACGCATATAAACAATACCGCATACGATGCAGCGATGAGCGGAACAAGCTTTACAAGAACATGAAAGTAGTGCAGCAAATTAAGTTTCAGTGGCTCAGCTTTCTAGAGCTCAGTTGAAAATGCCCAGTAAAGAGAAATTGGTGCTTTCATTTAATATTTTGTCAGAGGAAGGAGCAACTGGGACGATAAGTTAAGATCGGTGTCGCTTCTACGCATAAATTATTTTTAAGAAATCATAGTACGTATACAGAAAAAATATTTACAAAAAACGTAAAAATAGTAAAAATTAAAAAAGTGTGTAACAATGCGAACGTTTCTTGTTGGGGTCTGCAGCCAACTTAACTTCTCAACACGCCGTCAAAGTTGAATTTTTTAATTCATCGACGCCGCGTTATTGTGGCATGCCTTATATTAATTCTATGGCCGTAAGGATTTTAAATAGTTCGGCGATGATCGACGCGCTAATTTACATAGACTTGGCAGAAGGTGGCGATTGGAACCAAGCAAACATTAAGGCTAGAAAATGTTTAGAAAACGAGACGTTTTGTAATATACATATTTTTTATTTTAAGAAACTTTGCTCTTAGATCAGAGGATGTGTCTGATTTGAACTTTCATTGTTATATTACTATAGTTATGATTTCTGGTATAATCTATCCAGTGGATATATATTGTTATATGTGCCTTTTTAAAGACCCGCCTCAACCTAAAAAAAACTGAAAATAGTTTACCTCCAAAATATTCACACTTTTTGAAAAATAACAACGACTTTCAAGTATATATCCTTCTGTAGCGAAAAAGAACATCTTAACAAAGTTATTTTGGCAACGTACAATAAATAATTCAATGCTTTGACAAATACAACAAAAACAATGGTGCAACAGAAAACTGAAGATATAAAAAAGTTATCCACCAAAGTAAACACATACACGCGCTCAAAGTAAACACATACACGCGCTCAACTATACAGCTGACCCGTTAAAGTCCATACTGCGCGACTTCATCGACCTCCAATCGCACCGCTAGCAATGTTTACGAATATACAAGTATGCATCGTATAGGTATGTCGATTTGTTTGTCAGTCCGCACCGACTTGCTGAGCTGCTGGCGCGCGGCTGTCCGCCACTGCAATCGATATGTGGCCGATATGCGGCATGCGCGCGCAGATGCTCCACTTTGATCAGGTCATCATCGGCGACACATCGTTCATCATTCCAAGTGCGAGAGTCCTTTGCCAGCAGACAGTCAATGGCAGTCGCATTGGCAATGGCAGCATAACAAGTTGCATTGCCGGCTGAAATATTGACCGGTAGCAGACAACAGAACCATGCAGGTTGGCAAGGGGACCAACGTGTGTCTGCAGTTGGGCGACTATCTAAAGGAGGCTAACAAAATTCGCACAAACAAAGCACAGTTTGCAATGTCTTTTGCTGGTCATCTACCAATGTGTATGTAGTAGTTGGCTCAGCATTCGCACGGCTGCACGTGATGTCGTCGACAAAAGCTTCTGGCCAGCAGCAGCGTGTCTTTGATGGATACATTTCAGGAATAACTTCAAAAAGTTTTTGTTAAAAATACTTTTGTGGCTTTTGCTTTTCTCTGACAGTGTTTTTTTTTTCAACATTTTATCGATGTCTCATATTATTGTTTTCGTTTAAATATTTTTTGTTGTTGGCACCGCTACTGCTTTGTCGAAGTTCGATCATCAATTTGGCATGACAAGCTGGCCGGACATTGCCAGGCAGTGCTCGCTGTCGCGTCGCCGCCTGCATCGCCTTTGCCATATCGCATTAAACCGTTCAGTTCGTTGTCACCAAAGACTCCCGCATTCGGAGCGCTGCCTTTACATCCTTAAGCGTCCATAGGCAGCCATCAACGGCAATTGTCCATAAAGTGCGCGCGCACGAGCTTCCTTTTCATCGTGCGAGCAATGCACCCACTGAGTGCTTCAGTTGATCCGTTTTTCAAATTGGAATTGAAATGGAATGCGTCATTTTTACGAGGAAATTCTTGCCATTTGTGAATCTTTCACAAGTTTTTTTTTTCTTTTTTGCTTTCATTTGCTTTGGTCAATTGTTTTTTGTTGCGGACTTGAGTTCCTTTTGCTGTGGCAAATATTTTGGTCTGCCGAATAGAAAAGTAACTACGACATTTATATTTGGTGAGCGGAATACTCGTATGTTTACTTATAGTAGTGTGTGATGTGTAAACATCTTTGCCTCCGGTATGGGTAAAATTTGAGTTAATCCAGCAGAAAATTTGTAACTTCTTCATCTTTTTGAAAACATTGTATCAGCCTGTGACATTATTATGATAACCACTTCGTCTAAATTTATTCCTGAAATAAATTATTTTAAGCAAAAACAAATTGCCAAAGTTCAGCAATTATGATAGCATAATAATGAGCGGGTTAATATCATATTGGCAGCAGTCACAAAATGATCAACTAAAAGAATAAAAACAATCCATTATGTAAAAATGAGCATTTACCAACCCTTCCCGCAATAGTTTACGACAAGTTTGTGGCCTCAAGGCTATTGCGGTATCACTTCGGAACATATTTAGCGTCATATCGGTACTAGTTTGGTAACAATTTGGAACAAGTTGGAATTTACATCATGTCATACAGGCAGACTATTTCAGGACGGAATCGAAGCTGGTAGACTGTTGCAAAACGGTACTGACTTATTAGAATCCGACAACAGAGTTACTCTGTGGTGGTTTCCGGATCATGAAAGCTGGGATGGCAATGAAAAAGCGGATTATCATGCTAAAAGAGGGATATTACGGAGTTCTTATGATCCTTCCAAGAGATACACGGCAGAGCTTCTAAGAAAGGCGGAGGACTCCATAATCTCAGGCCAATAGTGACCATTAAAGAGTAACAGATAATCCAAGAGCTTCATGAAGCCTCTGAAATACTACTCAATCCCAGCAGACAGGTCACGGTATGAGGAGAACTCTGAACATATATTGTGTGAATGCCTGCGTATAAGTGGACTCAGGCTTATACACCTTGCGGAGGGGCTATCGTCTTCCAGATAATTTACAACGACATCTTAATTTCATAAACAGCCCAAGAATGGAGTCACAACTTAATAGGTCGCATCGCTACTATGCCCTAATAAAAATAATTATAAGTTTGGCTTCATTTCGTTACTACTTAAGTTCAAAACTATTTCAGTAAAGTTTTGGAACTAGTTAGGGTACTTAGTGAGACTGTTCCGTACACCTTCTGAGAAATTTCGGATTAAGTTTGATATAAATAATAATTCGGGACAAGTTCACGTCTTTTTCATAGCCTTTTTATGACCATTGTTGGGACTGGTTTGAAATTATTTCGAAAAGTTACCGCAGTTGTTCTGAAAAAATTGTAAACTGGTCGACCAAATAAATAAAATGAAATAAACCTAATGCATAAATGGAATAAGAAAGTTAGTACAAATTTAAAATAGATGATAAAGTTCGGATAGCTATTCTCACGCCCTTAAAGGCACGACAATGTCATGGCTCTCGAATCAGTTGAGCTAATGATGCTAGCAAACTACACTAATAGGCGAAATGTCTTCCGATGCCGCTCCTGAGTTTCTCAATGCCCCACAAATTTAAGCAAAGTTTACCTGTACAATAATAAACTCGAAAAGCTTTGCTACTCGCATTAAGCGCGCTTTGTCAACAGTAGCGTTATCATTTGTTTTTATATTTTCTCAAAGTAAATTTTAACAAAAAGAGCCGCGGTGCACAAACGAAGAGAAGAATTGCCGGAATCTGAAGGAATTCCATCAAAAGAATTGCGCTGGGAATTTCGCATTTTTTTTTACCAATATATGTATGTTTGTATGTCCAAGTGCAACACGCTGGCAGGCGTACTCGCGCCTATGTATGTGCGTATGCCTGTGTGCTTATAGTTTATGCGTGGCATTGTCAACAATAGCAACAAACCGATAGCGAACAACAAACGCTGCAATGCTGCCATGGAGCGGCGGTGGGGGCTTGCGTGTGCTGAAATATTTATGCCTTTGTGCGTTTGTTTGAGTGCGTTTGCTGCTGAATGTGTGTCTGTGAAGTGTGCACATGCGCGCGCTTTTTTCTTCATACCTGCAACAAATGCATGGCATAGTGCCTTTGTATGTTTGTATGTATGTACAAGCGGTCTACTACACACCCGGCCAATAGCGGTCATTGTCACCCTGTCGTTTTACGCAAGACAAATGTGCCATTGTTTTACGAAATCGCAACAAAAACAAAGGCAATGAAAAAACAAAAACACAAATAGACAAAACAAAAGAAAAAGCGTTGCATGCAGTAGAAATAAAAACAACATTAGAGCCGTGAAAAATGGAAAAATTTTTAACGAAAATGAAAAGCGCGCAATCAAAGCAAATTAAAGGCACAGAAGTGCAGTGGAAAAATTAAAAACCCCACTCGGTTGGAAAAATAATGCATGACTAAATGAAAAACTCTAGTTGCGGCGGCACAAGTTGGTAACAATGTTGGTACGTTATTTTGCTTTGCGCTTCTGTGTTGCACATGCGTGTTATGTATATACAGCGGTGCGCTCGATGGCTAACAGCCGACACAACACAGCGTGTTGCCGTGCGCAACAACAAGTGCAAAGTATTGCAACGCAGCAAGTGGTGTGGCGTGGCGCGAAGTGACGCGGCGGTGTTAGATATTCTCCATGGCATTGCTAACGTTTGGTGGCCCCAGCGCGCCACCGGATGGCCACTGTAGCGCACAGGTGCGCATGGCCAATGCCAGGCGGCTGTTTTGGTGAGGGTCAGTATGCGCATGCGCGCACAATTCATCAATAATTTTGATAGCGCTGCAGTTTTCTAAAACACGTACATAAGTTTGAATTGCAATCAAAATGATGCGCATATTAACTTAAGCTTCGATTGCATAACACTATTCAAGATAGCTATATTGGCTTAATTGATATTGAGAATCACCCATTTCTCTCGCCAATGTTTGCCTTCACTTTGTCGACTGTGCTACGAAATTGTTTCGTCAAATTGCGCGACACACAATGGACGAATTTTTTTTCATTGCGAACAGGAACAATGGAAATTGTAAGTAGGATCGCGTTGTCGCAAATGCAAACAAATCGATTGCAAAATAATATATACATATATATTCACAAAAAGTGGAGTACAAATAGTTTACAGTGTTCAATTCTTGTAAGCTGGCAAAGACTATTTTATAAGCCAGTTAGGCATGAATATATTTAAGTGTTGACATACTTTTTTGCTGTACAACATCTATGACGGCTTAATGGAAAAATTGTTTAAATAACTGAAATACTGTAAAGCAAATATTTAGTTTGGTTGGAAAACTTATTTATTTTATAAAAAATAAGGTAAATGCGTTTCTAAAGGAATACAAATTTAATTATACAAATACATATATAGCTGGTGGTCAATTTAAAAAAATCTTGTTTTATTACGAACTTTGACTTTTATTATATTCACTACAGCGATGGGCGTTTGTAGGCTAATTATAATATAAACATAAAATAAATATTATTCACAAATTTTCAATTTTTTAATGAAGAATAAATTTTCATGCATCACTCAAATAATTTTGAGAAGTGTGTAAGTATTTTTTCATCACATAAATACATATATTTATATAAAATTGTATTTTTATTTTAACATCACTGAAATATTTAGTTTTCTGATAGCATCCATGCTATTCATACGCCCCGCCACTTTACTATGACAGTTTGAATTCCACATTCAGATCCACATTGATATGACATTTTCAAGACATGAGTCTACGCGACGGTTGCCTTTCTGTGAAATATTTATTAAATAATAAATACAAATTAATTCACAAATTTTCCGATTTCAAATGCTGAATAAATTTTCATTCAAAATTCAAATGATTATACAAATTTCTTCTTATATTTAAGTCATTTAATTATTCAGATTTCTTATAACTCGCGTCCCTGATTCACTATCAGCGAAATATCTTGTTTTGCTTATCTTTCTTATTAATACAAATAACTTAAGATTATGTTATTTCGTATTTTTACTTCCAAATTTTTCTTTCATTAAGTTTGCGATTGCATCGAGACTTTTTACTATTTCAGGTTCATTAACAAGTTTTTGTATGATATACATGTGTATTTATATTTAAATTCTTATAAATTCCCAAATAAAAAAAGCACATTAAAATACACTGTTCCTTCTTCTCTTCTCCTCATATTCGTGTATATTTGAATTCACTAACCGTTTGAACTCCTTGTTTGACTTTTTTGGAAGTACAAAAGCGCTCGCGTAATTCGGTAGCTTCGAAGTCCAATCATTGTTCTCTTTCAAACCTTTTCGTATTGTGTTCACTTCGACGCACACAATTGTGCTTGTGTTCGCACTAGGCATGTCAATCCCGGGATCCCGGCCTTTTTTAATTACCGAATATCCCGAAATTGTAGAAAACAAAGAATTTAATAGCCATGTATTTTTCAAATTTTGTATCATTCATAAAAATACCTCTTTCAACATAAAAATAAAACCTTTAGAGAGTTCGAAATCGACAAATAACAAAGCTTGTTAACTCCCTTAAGTCTTTGTTTTGTTCTTGCCATTATAAATGAGCTGGAGAATATTCCACTCGAGTACAAAATGAGGCTCATTATGAAAGCGATGTTAATTGAACTAACAACGAGGTGACCGAAGTGGATAAGGCAGAAAGTCTCATAGATAAATCGCATTAAGTTTTAACGAGTAGCTCGCAATTGGCCAATGATCGAAAGCGCAGCAGTGCTTCTTCTGTACCAAATATGTATGTATACTTAAAGTATAAATTATTATGTACATATGTGTGTCAAATTTTACTTGGCAAATTAAAAATGACGAATCAAAACTTCATAAAATTAGGGCTCCAGGGATTGTCTCGGGATTTCGTTTTCAAATCTCGAAAATCCCGGGATCAACAAAATACCCAAATTTGACATCTCTTGCTCGTACATACTCGTATATAAATTCCGAAATTGTCCCTATGTCCACTCACTTGTTCGTATGAATAAAAAATTGCTTGAAAACACCGAATTTGGCAGAGAAATCACCTTTTGTTTTGTGGACATCATGAGAATAAAAGCATAAATATATGTACATATGTACATGTGCACATACAAATGTTTTGGGGTATTTGAATGTGCGCACACCTACAAACATACTACACACTCGTACATACATACATATCCACACATGCACCTAGAAGTAAGTGTGGGATATTGCGAAAGAGTGTCAAAATGACAGCAAAGTATCGACAATATGTTGAGATTTGAAATACATTTTTTCGGTCGTCGATTGCGCGTGATTGACATGTCTAAGGTCTGTTGCTATATTTGTCGATGCGATTGTTTTTGATACAACAACGCAGATTGCGAATCGTCAAGGATAAACTTAAAATATAGATTTAAAAACCTTTGTGGTTATAACAATTAATATTATAA
This sequence comes from Philophylla caesio, assembly GCA_963971545.1. Classification (NCBI taxonomy): domain Eukaryota; kingdom Metazoa; phylum Arthropoda; class Insecta; order Diptera; family Tephritidae; genus Philophylla; species Philophylla caesio. The sequence continues at coordinate 91,008,343 of OZ020606.1, read as the reverse complement.
CTTCCAAATACCAAAAAGACTTACAAATCGCAATTTTAATCACTCCATTTACTAGATCGCGTTTGAGAGTTTCAGGTTCCAAATATTGGTTGAATAAAGATGTACACAAGAAATAGTAGAAGTAGCTCGGCCAAAGCGACAAATTATTATTTTATTAATTATATCGCCATAATCCACGTCTAATTTATAAAATCTGATCGCAATTTAGCTTTGTCTGTTTGCAAAAACATATTTTTGGTGTGACTTCCTTTCGCTTGAATACAGCTCTCAAGAAAAATCTCAAGAAATATTTTTCATTATTTTTGTAGCTTGAAAAAGTACTTTGCTGTCGTTGAAAATTTTCTTGAAGAAAAGATTTTTATTTTATATGAATTTTTCGATTTTCTTGAGAATTGTGTAATGAGCTTTAGCCTTAAATAGGTTCCCAAATTGGAATTCGCTGTTTTGAACCAATTTTTAATATTTTCGATGACTCTACAATTTTTGAATTTTATTAATGCAACCCATTACTTATGCAATAATGAAAGGTGTTGTACGTTTTGACAGCGCCAGTTTATACGTCCTTAGCTCAATGTTGTATATAGGGAGTATTGGAGAAGGGGTAAGAAAATATGGCCGTTTTTCGGAAAATTGTACTAATTTTCTAAAATATATATTATACATAAACTTTAATGATTTTAATTTTATGAATTCTATATGAAAACTGACTGAAAAATACTTAGTATTTTAATTCAAACCGGTACACAGTGCCACTTTTTATATTTTAAGATGCCAAAATTTAAAGAGACGAATCTCTTCGATAATGATTGTTCATTAGGAAGTAATGTATGTATGTATGTACACGAAATGTCGAAATATGTCGCAAATTTATTAAATACGTACCAATAATATAGCAATGTTTGTCCAGCGATTTTATTTGTTTCAGTTCTTCTCCCAATAAAATTTCAACAATTTTCTATCACAAGCGTCAGTTTTTTTAAAATATTTAATAGCAATATTTTACTGAGAATTCTGTGCAGTAAAATCACTAAAGCATATGTAAATTATACATACTATACATATACATACTAGGGCGGGTCGATTTAAAAATCGCTCATTGCACTGTGAAAATCATATTCTAGGGATCAAAATAAGAAACTTTGCCGAAGGAACCATTCCTCTAAAACGAGTTCTGACGTCCCCCAATTTGGGTCGAACTTTTGGGTAGGGGCAAATTTTGAAAAATCCCACTTTGACCCATTTAGAGTGCTCCAATCGAGTCCAAATGTATAACCGACCCCCACTAACTTTGGAGGGCCGATCCGCCCATGCCAGTGGCACACCCCCTGGAACCCCCCCGGGGGGTTCCCCATACAAACATTTCAAAAAATCACCATTTTTGGCCTTTACATGAAAAAATCAGCTAAATGGCTATGTTTTTCTTTATTTTTATTTATTTATTTATAATAATATTTATTATTTATTTATAACAATATCTATTTTTTCTCTTAAGAAATTTATTTAGTCAGAACATATGTAAATGAAAAAATTAATTTAAGTGAGTTATAGAAAAGAAACTAAAAAAAAATATTGTTTGAAGTCTTTTTTACTTTCAAGTCTGGGCAATTTCGCACGGCTCTCTAATGTCGTCGCCATAACAGCCTCTACATTTTCCGGTATAACCCGTTTGGAAACGCTAGCTAGCAATTGAACATGTCGTTCCGTTCCTTGTATGTGTGATGGAATTTTTGGATCATTAAACGGTGGATCATCTTGATTTAAATATTCTTTCAATGTATCGTAAGGAAAGCTTCGCGTGAATGGTGGTTCAAATACGATATTTATATCATTCAAATTGATCATTTTCGTATAACTTGTGCAATTAAAGTTTATATCTGGTTTTTTATAAACTCTAAGTTCCGTTGGCTCGTCAACATCGGTTCGATAGCGTAGAATTTTCTTGATAGCACAGTCGCGCTTTTCTTTGCTATCATCAAACAACATTGAAACAAGATATTTTCCGAATGCGCATAATATGAATTATCTTTAATTACTTGATTGACAATTTTGCGTAAACGAGGTTCTAGAAATCGTGACCACCCAATGAACTTGAAAAATAATGCACCGCCGTACACGACAGAGCTGTAATACTTGATATTGAAGTACATTGGCACATAACATTTAATTATAAATTCAACAAGAATTCTTAAATTTGCATCTGGATTTTCCGTTGTCACATATAATCGTAATAATCTAGCAGCCTAGAGAATGTACAATTTTCCCGGGTTCGATGTTAGCCAGATCCACCGGAACCACGCCGCTAGAAATTGCATGGGCCATGTCGTATAAGTACTTCGAATCGGTGGAAAATTAAATTTTTTCTGGAGCAGCGGGCATATTTTGCAACTCAATTTTCTGGAAGCCGTCCACCACCTGAAAATATATAATAATAAAATAATTAAAAATGGTTGACAATTATAATAAATGAGTGATAGCAATAACTTACCGGAAGAGTTTCACATGTTTGTATGGGGAACCCCCCAGGGGGGTTCCAGGGGGTGTGCCACTGGCATGGGCGGATCGGCCCTCCAAAGTTAGTGGGGGTCGGTTATACATTTGGACTCGATTGGAGCACTCTAAATGGGTCAAAGTGGGATTTTTCAAAATTTGCCCCTACCCAAAAGTTCGACCCAAATTGGGGGACGTCAGAACTCGTTTTAGAGGAATGGTTCCTTCGGCAAAGTTTCTTATTTTGATCCCTAGAATATGATTTTCACAGAGCAATGGGCGATTTTTTTGCCTCCCCACAAATCGACCCGGCCTAATACATACATATGTAATTTTTAATCGACTTAAAAAAAATTGTTTCTTTTCCTTTTTCTGTGATATTTGTAAGTATATTACCTCATAACTTTTGACCGCGACCGGCTCATTGCTCATAATTATTGGTATTTTACTGCAAACCCCATAAATGTAAAAACATAAATATGTAAATGTATATTCGTCTTTGTTACCAAAATCACAAGGAGAAAAAATCAGCTTCTCCAGAATGTAGGTAAAATCTAGCTCACAGAACTGTTGGCAACTTTAGCTATTTTATGAAAATATTATGTGTTTAAATACAAAATAACTAATTATAAAATCTTAATTTATGAAACACGAAAATCGTATAAACAATATGCATTTGTATGTTATACAAAATTTGTACGACCGTTTGATAGTAATTCATTTATTGAAGTAAGACTAAGTAAACTGATAAAACAATATTAAGCGTGTGTACTAAAAATGATATCTCATTGAGGTGTTCATGTACTATGAAAACGAACTGACAACAAATAAAAACAAAGAGCAATGTCAAGACAATCAATAATGGCTACTCCAAGTTTCACAAGAAAAATTAAATTTTCTTTTAAAATTTAATATTTGTTTTACAAAACCTGCAATGAAGAAACAACACAGTTTCTAATTGCGTCCAATATGGCCGGTTTTGAGCGGGAAGTTGCCAACGTACAACAAGTTATTGCACCATAAATGGAACCCACAAAAAATCTCAAGCGCATGCTTTTAGAATATAAATTTTTTTATAGGGTAATATGCAAAGGGTAGTGCCGACTAAAATGACACGCCTGACCGTAACATTACTAGGTGTACTAGCCAGTACTGTCCTTGCTGAATACTTATCGTAATACCCTACACAAACCATTTTTAAAAATTTGTTTTTTTTTTCTTAATTACCAATGCCTTTACAATTTTTAAAGGGTTACTATTATACATTTCACTGTAGAAAAATTATAATTATAATTGCATTACTGCCACATATACTTAAAACATTTAACTAATTTCTACTTCAAAATAAAATTAACTTAAGTTAAAATCATTGAATTAACTTCCATTTTTCAACACTTGCAATAAAATAATTATTTCATTACTACACACTCGAAAGCAATATTTTTGTGCCATTTGCTGAGCGTGTCATCACATTGAATTGATGCAGACAGGCGTTAAAATGCACAACAAGATTCCGTACCATTGCGTTCGTACTTGAAAAGCTAAGTGTTCCATTTAAAACTTCAGCCAACTCATATCACGTCAACGTAGATTCAAGCGTGTGTAAATAATGGTGAGAGAATCAGAGACAGTCAGTATTTTACAAAAGATGACTTCACAATTGTTACACAGTTGCAGCGGCGGAAGGAAGCATAAAATCTGTTCCATTAATCACAAAGAATGCAACAGGATATAACAGGAGGCGCGAAAGTACATTAGAAACGAGAGGGTGGAACCGGGCTAATGGTGTTATATGGAACGAGAGAGCGGCAAGCTGAGCGATTGGGTTGATGAGGGGACGAAGAAGTTTATGCAACATACCATAGCAGCTGAGGAAATGAAGGGAGCTGAAATGGATGTTCAAATTTTCCTGCAAGCAAATACATACTCTGTATTGTTTTGTTCTAACTACGTCACAACGTTCATCATGTGAATACTGCGATTATGTGCTCAAATGAATTTTTATAATTCAGCAACCCACCGCTCCCGTTCACTTTGTGTGTTTATATGTGTATATTACTTACTTGTATGTAATATCGTCTGAAGCATCGTCAAGTGGTTTCAAATATGAAGTGAATCCCTTTTTCGCTTTACATTCGCATTCCTTCTGGGTGGCAGCGCAACAACAAGAATGGGGAAAAATGCACGTGAAACCTATCACCAATTCTTCGTCCCTCAAATGAGATGCAAAGTCATTCGAACTTTTGAAGTGGCCACGAAGCGTGCTATGCGTTGCAGCTACCATAAGTAGTAGAAGTTTTAGAATTTCTAAAAATTGGCTTTAATACTTACCAATTATGTGCTCTAGAAAGGCAAGTCAATGGGTAGATATTTTTATATTTCATTCTTAGCGAAAGGAAGAGGTTAGCAATTCCAAAGCAAAGGGGCTGGGCTACATTTGCGAATCCGGTGGAGAAGAGTTTTGCTCTGGTTTTTATATTGAATATTTGAATTGCAACTAAAGACTTTAATAGCAGTAAAGTTATTGGGTGAAAAGCCAAGGGAAACGAATATTATATCGCAAACAAATTCATGTAGATAATGATGATGATAACGACTCCGATAAAAATCAATTTCGAAAATAATTATTATAGCCATATTTTAAAGACATCGACATCACCAGAACAAAATCGAACTCGAAGAATTCTTATTTAAGAAATGATGATATCACCAGGCAGATACCATTTTTCTAGCTTAAAAATTAGTTTAAAATATAAAAAGCGCCCGTAATAAATTTAAGTACAGATATTGCAATATTATTTTAAATTTAATTTTAATTATAATCGTATAGCTAAAAAGTGTGTATTTGTAAGTTTTAATTAAGCATTATTTTCAAATTTTAATATCAATTTGGTTGCATGTCAAATTTGGGCTGAACGGAAACAGATTTCTTTTCTAACTTTCACAACTAAAATTTAAAATAATTCTTATATTTTGCCAAAGCGGCGATGACATGCGCAACTTAAACTTATTTTAATAAAATTGACAAACGTACAACACATTGTAAAAGTCGTAAATAAATCCAAAAGTAACGAGTTAAATTTGTAAATAAATTTGTATTACATTTTTTACTTTAAAAAAAGTTTCTTAAGTGAACACACATGTGGGGTGAGACGTTAAAATTTCTGGTTAAAACAAAAATGTTAAATAAAAAATATAGTTTTCTTTGTTTTATTACCTTCAAATACAACAATATATCAGTGCATATAAAATACTTTAGTTTAATAAATTACATCAATAAAATTCTAATTCCAATTGATATAGTCTCACGCTTGATAATAGCAAAACTAAAAAATTTTCCAAATATAAATAGATATGGCAATATTTTTTGAAATGATATTTTGGATATTTAAATCAACGTCTTTTTTATAAGTTGTTTTTTTAGATACCAATACTATACACACATACATACATGCTGTAAACTTAGGAAAGGTCGACGCTCTAACTTGTCTAAGTGCTTCCCTCAATTCAAAGTATTTTACACGCTCGACGTGGTTGCCATTGAATGTTCTAATTAGCGGACTTTTCTTGCTTTACTTTTGTATATTCAGTTTAGCTTGGCATTTTCGAAGCGCTGATATATTTGTAAGCCTTTCAGCAAGATTGATCCCTGTTCGCTGGAGTCCAGACGCTGCAAAGCCTAGAAAGCGCTTAACCCGAATATGTCGAAGTGACACTAACAGATTTGGCTTTACACTCAATAAGGTTACTCCCTCACGAATACTTTGGTGAATCCACCCGGCAATCGTGAGCTGCTTGAACCGCATGCTTAAGAATCGCTCTGACGCTTGACTTAAATAAAATATACAGTTGTCTTTTTTGCTTAATAAGGGATAACTAATTTTACGTAGAATAATTCTTTTGCGATAAATATTTTTTTTTTAATTAAGGGCATGCAAAACTTTCTGTTTCATGCTTGATTTAAAATTAAATAAATTTTTCGTCCTATATAGTATTTATTTAAAAAATAAGACCTTTTCATTTTTTTAATTATAAAAGAATAATTCTTTGCAAATTCTGTAATTTTCAACTCCGCACCACTTTTTCTCCACAGAGGGTTAGCCCAACACTTTTTCAAAAAGCTACGTAGGTGCATTTTACTCGATTGGGTTTGCTGTTTTACCTAGTCGCTAGCTAGCTTGTGCAGCTTGTTGCGACTAATTTGTATGCCACACACAATTTCAGTTGTTGCCAATTAATTAGTAAATTATTCGCGAAGCTATTTGACCATATATCTTTAAGGTGCATACACACATACACACATCCATGCATGCATAGTAAAAACACAGAACATAGATGTGTATGACTGTATGTAAGAGAATGCTGCACGATTGCTATGTTACAATTGTTGCATTGGATGCATATTGTTTGCTGCCCGCTGGCGATCTCTTGTCTGAAGTGGCCACTCAGTCACTCAGCAAGTCAGCTAGACGGCGAGCCGATGCATTGCTGCAGCCTCACCACATTGCTACACTTTTGCCATATTTGTGCAAGGTGGTGTCCTTTTGTGGTTATGAAATTGCAAATCAAAGCCAACGGATCAATGCGCGTGCTTGCAATCACCTTTGTATGTATGTATGTACATATGTATGTATGTAGTTAGTGCTGGTTTGAGAGGAGTAGTAATATCATCGAAGTTGAGTGTGGTGAGGCAGCAACTACTGCACGAATGATCGATCAGCAGCATTGAACGATCACAACGATCAGCGGCGGCACAACAACATCGCGAAGCGCCCAAGTCGGTCACAATTGCAGACACGTGCTCGACTGCGCGCTACCCCAATTCGGTGGAATAGTCATTAGTAGGAGCGATACGATAGCAATTGTTCTATATTTGTATTGTAGGTGTGCGTATGGCCGGCCCACCAGATTGCAGTCTATTTACTGCCGTCCTGATAATTTAATAATAAAAGCCTATCATAATAGGTAAATCGTTGCCCAGAAACAAGCGCACAAGCGCATTTGATACAAATACAGCTGTAAAAAATCACACACATACATACATATGTATGTACATGCTTGGTGCCCTATTTGCGCAAAAATGTCAACAAATGTGTGTGGTACTCCTACTTTTTCTCGAAACCGTTGCGCATGCGCGCCAAACAATTTGTTAAATCACTATAAAATTGGCGATCGTAGTGCATATCAAGTGGAGCACCCAAGTGCCACCAACTACAAGTGAACTTTAAACGTGCGCATGGTTGTTTGGCATGCTAATGTATGCATACATACGAGTATGTCGCACTGGTGGCAATTGCGGCAATTGCTGGTACTTTGCCACCTTTCTGGCAACCATTTCTTTTGTTAATTTAAAGTAATTATTTGTTTGTTGCGCTACACTTATTAGAATATACGCTCACTTAGGGGCGTATGTGACATTATTTTAAGAACTTATTCACACATCAATAGTTGTCCTTTTCTCTTACTCAATTGCGCGACGCTCAAGCGTATTAGCGACAAATCGGCGCAATAATTATTGTTATATGGCGTTCAGGTGAATTTTATGATGAGTGGCAGCCAGGAGCGTCTCTAAGCAATTATCAATTAACAAATAACAATTAACAAATAACAATTAACGAGATCACACGTGAGTAACTGAAATTATTTCTAAGTATCCTGGGACATGCAGCTGCCAATGCTCCGCTCCGGAGCTTGGGAAATTATTTGTTGCCAAGTTGGTGGTGTTTGCGCTCAACTCTAGTAAATTCTGTCACAGGTGCTCAATAATTGTTTGCTAAGTGACGTGAGACAGTTAATCCCTTAGATAGCAAATGCGTTTGCAACGTACAAAATTATTACAAGTCCCACAATTAGAAAGAAATATTATTGCGAAATCGTGCAAGAATTCATAATTTAATGGCAGTGAGAAATGGGAATGATGATTTTTTAGAAATATATCACCATATGTACCATTCGTGCACAATTCTGTGCCTACTCCGAACGCCAGATGAATTTGATTAGAAGCTTTTTCGTGGCAGTAATATAATCGAGATTTGACCTTTAGATCCCAGCAACAAAACGAGTTATAGCAAGCAAAGCGGTGGGGTGCAATAACGTCATTGGTAACAACGTCACTGTGACTTTATTACCACTTGAAATGGAAATAAAGGCACTGGACATTATTTCCAATTGAAATGGAAATAAGAACATATTAAAATGGACTGTAAATGAGAAATAAAGACACATTCCACATATTGCAAATGAGAAATAAAGTCACTTTTTAATTTCGTACTCTGGTAACGCTACCTTCTGTTATTTGAAACTTCAAATTCGATTACACCAACCCGATTTGTCAATAGGATTGACATTTGTTAAATATTAGTTGTCCACGTGCTCTTGCAAAAAGTAAATGTTGTAAAAATGGAAACTTATGCAATCTTAGAATACGAGTTAATACCTGGTTTTAGGCAAACCTCCAAATTACTATTAGTTAGAAGTGAAGAACAATTTTATAGAAAAAAATACAACCGAAATGGAATAATATATTATCAATGTTATAACCGCTTTTGTAAAGCAAGTGCTATAGTGGTATTTAATAGTAGCAGATATTGCAACCGAAAAAGAAATTCCACCAATGTCCACAATCACGATTCACAAAAAGATTTAATAAAAAAACTAGAATTATTAAATTCTATAAAAAATTAGTGTAAGACGGCGTCACTCAAAAGAACAGGCGTTCGCGAGATCTATGATGAGGAATGCAAAAAATTCAAAGATTCGGCACATTTAGTAGAATTTGGTACTATAAGAAGACAGCTGTTAAATCTAAGGAAAAAAGAATATCCTAAAGCACCAATGTGCTTTGAGGATGTTATCGCAGTATTCCAAAATGAAAGTGTATCAAAGGAATTTGGCATGTCAAAACATGTTGAAGATAAAATTTTTTATATAGATACGATAATAACAGAACAGTTTTCATATAGTGTATTCGCTTCACCAACAATTGTAAATGTTATAAAAGATATGCAAGTTTTAGAATCACGAAATTATATTTAACATTGTGCCTGTCTCAAATGAATTTAAACAATTGCTGATTATTCACATTCAACATTCAGATCATGTAAGAATTGATTTTAAATTGATTTGACTTTACATATGTACATATTTTTATTATAACTAATTGAATTTCTTATTTCAGGCTTTTCCTTTTATATATTTATTAATGTCAAATAAATCGGAAAGAGCATATATACATGATCTTCAGTATATTAATGCAAATGTGCTCAATTTGAATCCAACATCTGTGGTTACAGATTTCGAATTTAGTTTGCGTAACGCCATCAAACATGTCTTTCCTGCTGTTCAATTGAAAAGTTGCTGGTTCCACTATACGAATGCTTTGCGACGAAAAGCTTCGAAAATTCCTAACTTCATTCGCAATCTAAATAAAGACAAACAAGCCAAATCTATATTTCACAAATTTCTAATCTTACCACTACTGAAACCGACTGATATCAAAGAAGCATTTAAAAGTTTAGAAAAAGATGCTATTAATTTCAAAGATACTACGAAAGAACATATGGATAAAAGTTCTCTTCTTAATGAATTCTTGAATTATTACAGACGTCAGTGGATGAAAAAGGTAAAATAAAGTATTTGAAATTATTTTAAGGCATTAAGGTGTAGGCATTTTGTAAAAGGAAGAATTATTAGTGTTTCAAATTACAAAAAAAAAAACAAGTAATGATTTTTCCTTTTACAGAATGTTTACAAGGAGATGTATGCACTTTGTAAAAGGACAATTTTTTAGTTTTAAATGATAAACATTGTTTTCAACGCTAATGCATTGCGTAAATTATTGTGTTTTGTTATTTCAGGAACGCCCTGAAAATTTTTCAATTTATAAGGAACCCATTACTACCAGCAGCTCTGCAGAATCATTTCACAGTCAATTAAGAGCGAAATTGCCAAAAAAAAGGAAGTTTTTATAGATTTTTGGACATTTTGACCGATATTGATGCAACGAAATCAATAGATTTTTGAAATCAATTGGTGGATGTACTAGTTTATATAAAACTAAACAAAAAAGGTTTAAAACTCGTTAAAATTTTGTTCGTGAACGCCTCCATCTATTGCATCAAAAAAAAATTACATTAACAGACATTCTCAACCAGCTTTCATTAAAAGAAAACTGCATGTTCGCAGAAGATTTTGTTAATGAAATTCCAAGTGATGATAATGATGATGATGATGATGATGACGATGAAGAGGATTATGTTAATAATGAACATGTTGATAAACGCGATGAACAAAAAGATTCCCTTTGTTTAACATGCTATGACAAAGATCGCGAAGTTTTGTGTTTACCATGTAAACATTGCAAAATTTGTCGCGATTGCTTCAAAAAAATAGAAGAATCATCGCAAAATAAAGGAATAAAAGTATTGTGTCCATTTTGCCATTCCATTGTTAAGGATAGTATGATAACTTATAATTAAATGTTAACGTTTATTAGGGTTTCATTGCCTTTAAATAATTTTTTTCCAAATGAAATCGCAAAGTTGAGGAATAAACATTGTGTAAACGCAGTGATTATAAGTTTCCTTTCATATAATTTACAATAAATAATGGATATAGATTTTCTTATTTTTATTCATTTTTTAAATTGTTGGCTTTTAACTGGCGGGGTGATATAACGTAAAAGGTGATAAAGCAAAATTTACTTCACTTTAGCAGTTTTGTGGGGACGGCACAGCACGAGGCAGGAAAGCGGGGCATAGCCCGGTTGTGAAAATTTGTATCTGGGAAAAACTAACAAACTTATTCGCGAGCGGAGGGCGATGGTAGGGGTTGTGGGGGCGCGCGCGAGGACGGCACAGCGCGGAGACGGGCGCACTGCGCGCGCCGCGGCGGGAGAGTGGTGCAAAGGAGAGTAATCACAGACCCGCCAAACTACTATCCTGATATACTCACATTTTTCCCTAAAATATTGAAAGCGAAATAATGTCACATTTTGTTTTCAGAAAAAATGGTACAAATAATTGCAAATGGTAATAACGTCACTGCGGCTTTATTTCCATTTCAAATGGAAATAATGTCCAGTGCCTTTATTTCCATTCCAATTGGAAATAAAGTCACAGTGACGTTATTTCCAGTGACGTTATTGCACCCCACCAAGCAAAGCTACATACTCGGCCACAGCGGCCAAACCATAGTTAACAATCATCATCCCGTTGTTAAGATGCTTTTACATTCAGTTTCCTTATACCACATTCTTCATAGTCCACTGATCTTTCAGTTTTTGTTTGTTTGAAAGTTTGAAAAAAATTGATTTGAAACGAATCCAATTTTTTCGCAAAATATTAATTATCATAAAATTATTTAATTGTCATTAAATTTTAGTAAAACAAGTCTCACAAGATTATTGTTGACTTGCTTTAACATTTTTGCTTCTTGGGAGTTGCAGTTTTTCCCAACTAAAAATAATTCCTGTGTCATAATGAAAGCAAAATCGGGGCAACAAATCTGAGGATTAAAGTGTAACCTTAAGCTACCTGGATCCTGCATTTTTTTAATATTTGGAATACTTGTTGAATTTTTTCATTTTGTAAAAAGTGTGACGCTAAGGTGCTGTGCCATGTTTGAAGTATTTAAGAATATTAAAAAATATTTGCAAGTCATATGGCCACAAGTATTATATCTAGTGCGAGATAATTTAAAATTTATTGGAGTTCAAAAAAAACTCCAAATATTGTTACTAATTTTGATTAAAAAGCACTCCTTTACTAAATATCTTAAGCCGACTTTAGGTTTTGGCATATACACCTTTTGATATTCGTTTACTACAACATATTCGAATATAAACTAAACAAATTTTTCTTACCTGACTACCATGTAAATACCAGAAGATCAAAATATCAATTATGAAATTGCTAAACACGGAAAATTCATTTCGATGTGAAACCTTAATATCGTATAAAAGCGCATAATTTGCTATTTACTTTTTGAAATTAATCTCATTGAAATGTTGGCTATAACTGCGTCTGAGATAGCCCATTCTTGTTTTCCAATTTTCGATAACGCGACCGATTGGAGTAAATTGAGACTCAAATTTGGTGATGGTGTTGCGGATTGTGGGCTCAGTAGGCCGATTATGACGACAATAAAAAGAAGTGCATAAAAAGTGCACGAAAAACATTTTTCACATTGATTTTGGTAATACAGCTGCACTTTGTTCCGGGCTGAGTCTTTCCATTATGAATTGGCAAACAATACTGAAGAAAAATACCATAGTAGTTTGACAGGAGTGACGCGTGATCTGTCAAAAAATTCCTATTCCTCTAGATGGATCACCCGTTATGTGGTCATCTGTGCACCAAAGCCACTCTTAAACTACAAACGTAGTTAGTTATAATACTAATAAATAGGCGCCTACTCTGTATAGCTTAGTGTTTGGCAGAGCTTCTCCTACCATTTGTGGTGTGCGGCTTTTTATGTTGTACCACAAATGGAGGGACATACAGTTTTGTGCCGACTCCGAACAGCAGATGTATTTAATGAGAAGCTTTTTCATAGCAGAAATACCCTCGGAGGTTTGCCATTGCCTGCCGAGGGGTGACCGCTATTAGAATAAAACTTTTCCATGATTTAGTTAGTTACAATGGCGAAAAAAAATTGCGATCAATATGTCCAAAAAAATGAAGAGCAGCTTAAGAACAGCAGAATAGGGTAGCTGTCAGAACAAAAGCATTTTATCATAAAAAGTTAGTTTGAAGTTGAAATTTGTATGATAACATTTTTTCATAGATATCGGGAATTTTAAATTAATTATTTTACTTAATAATGCGTTTTCATGGAATTATCTGTTCTGAATGTTTAAGAATTGAATTTAATGAAATGTTTCCGCTTTCTGGCCCAACGTTCCGTTAATAGCATTTACCATCTTCAGTTTCTGTATCTGGTTTATTCAGAATTAAGTTATGGTTAGAGAGTTTTACACAGCCAAAAGTGATGATTTTTTAACACGTCAATGGCCAACTGATTTTTCTCAAAGTAGCAAACTGTACCAAAGTTGAGTTAGCAAGCAGAAGAAATTTTTATTGTGGCAACAGTCACAAAATTATGTTTTTCCATATTCGATTGAGTTTTTAATATCATTCAAAATATTAAAATTGTTTCATTCTACGGCTCGTTCGCTGTTTTTATACAAATTTCGGTAAATTTTGACTAATTTTTTTATAACATAACAACAACAAAAATCTTCAGTATCTTAATACGGCACATTATCAATCCAAATAGTTCCAATTCGATCTACATAAAGTTAACGCATTTAATTAAATATAAATCATGAGTATGTGTGTACCTTAAGCCGTATCGATATATGTATGTATGTATGCATATATGAAAGAAAAGTAAATTTGTATGTTTGAGATTAGTTATACCGAGAAAAAAATTTCGGTGTTCAAATATTTATATTTGTTATTTCTATAACTTTCTTATTTAATATGTTCTTTTTAAAATCTTTATGTGGCCGAAAAGGTATCGCTTAGGACAATAATTGGCCCTTGAAGAGTTTTGCCCTTAAAACCGTTTACCTTCACTGATTTGGAAAATACTATCCCTCGTTATATTTATTATTTTTATATAATAAATCCAAAGTTTTCAAAAAATGATAAGGACCTTGCTTAAAAGGTGTTATGCTTTATTCACAAACAAAAAAAGATATAATTATTTTTAAATCGCGCAAAGCTTATCAGCTTAGCTCTTTTGATGATGTCCTATAGGACATTCTGTGCCTGAAACAGCAAGTGAAGATTCACCTTTAATATGGACAAATCACTGTGTTTTTTGTATGGTTAAAATATTTTTTAAATTTATGAAATCTCTTATTGGTAAATAATAATATATATTTCCTTCAATGCATTAAAATTCTTACTTGGAATTTGAATAGCTTTGTTCGAATAATTATAGTTTCCTTGTACTTTTTGCAAACGAATCCGCGTGAGCTAATGTGTCAATTCTCTTAAAGTTCTGCTGTTTGTTTGTTAAGATTTTTAAAGATTTTCTTTAAACTCCATTCAACTGGTTAAACGCAACGTATATTCCGATGTAGACTGCTAATAACTTTTTATTATAGCATTCTCGAAGCCTTTGCTATCTGGTAATAAAAACCGCTTGGAATCGCATTGATAAATCCTTGAACGTAATAGAAATCGCCTTGTATCGCTACAGTTACATTTTCCCCCCAAATTCTATTCTTTGTTTTTATATTAAGATATGAATTTTATATAGTTAGTTAAAATTGTTCGATAACTTCGTTTTTATATTAAAGACTAGCCGACCCGACAGACTTCGTCTTGTCAAAAAGATTTGTAATGTGGCAGTTTTTTGTTCCTACCTATTTTATAGTCGGGCCAAAAAATTCTCCTGAACATACCGTCACCCTGGTTGTAGGGCGTTGTGAATAAAAAATAATTAAATAAACAGATATAAATATTTATAAGTAAGTAATCGCTTTATTGTTAATCATGTGAATCATAATTATTAACAAAGATCAGTCGCTATAGCTTCAACTTAAATAAGCTTATAAGATTACCTATTTAAGCTAATTTGTTATAAATAAATAAATAAATAAATATTTTCATTGTAGTGCTTTGTGATATACAATGTTTTTTGTTTGATTACCTGGCGCATAGACAAACAAATCTGAAGGTTTTCCAACACGGGAACAGGCAACATACAATTGACCATGTGAGAAATATGGGTTTTTCAGATTAATACCACAAACACTTAATGATTGCCCCTGGGACTTGTTTATGGTGATAGCAAAAGCAAGCCGCACTGGAAACTGTAGTCGTTTAAACTCAAATGGAACATTAGTCGGAATCATTGTAATGCGCGGTATGAGAACATCTTCTCCTTTATGCTTTCCTTTCAGTATAGTTGCTTCTATCACTTTGTTTAGTAATTTTTTTATCGCTAACCTTGTGCCGTTGCAAAAAATATTTCGCAACATTATAACTACCGATCCAATCTTTAATTTAAGATTGTGAGGTGGCAATCCTGGAAATCCAGCTAGTTTAAAAATTCACGAAGCCAACCAAATTGAATTTGGTCTGGTCCGCGATACCACTTTTGTTGAGTTTCAGAACGCGACGTTAAATCCTCCAACGATGTATTATAGGTAACTTAACACTCTGCGCAAACCACTATATCCGAATTTTTTTCGTTTATCAGTTGACAAAAGCAAACTCAGTAGATTAGGTAACAGAAAATCCAAGAAAAACAACACTTGTACACTGACAAATCGGTATTTACAGTTTGTTGTTTTTGACGTTTAAAAATAATAAAACACTTTTGGTAACGCGGTTTGTGTTTGACTGATATAATGACGTGAAAACCGATGCATTTTAAAGTAAAACAAAAGAAATAATATCGCGAAGCCAACCAAATTGAAAATCAGTACTAATGATCTATTACATTTTGTAACTATTGTATCTTTAAAACTACCATGGGAATTTAATGGTTAATATTTCTTAATACTGAAAATTTATAGTTTTACATATCTACCTTAATTTCAAACACCAACACCATTTTTTGTAATAGGTTTGGGTGTTGATGTGCCTTTGTCACCGAAATCTTAATCGATTTTAAAATTTTTTTTGTAAACAAACCTCGCCATGGCAATAACGAACACAAAAAAAATGATTCCCCAAATTTTCTGACATGTCCACCTTTACATTATTCAAAACAATTAAATCAATCGATTAAAGACAAAATTTTGTCGAAAAAAATAAATTCAAATTTTTCGGTTTTTTGTGGAATTTTCCGGGTTTTCCACTAAGAATTTTCTATATTTCCTTTCAAAAAGCCATTCCAGAAAAATTGCACACCAAACTCCCAATAAAAAATCTGTTTTAGATTTTTCCAATTTTCCGGCGGGTTTTCCGAAAATTTTTTTTGACAAAGACTTTTTCCTGGTAACTATGAGTAACTGGAAAAAAGTCAACGAAATCGGGCCAGCCGTTCTGAAGTTATGCGCTTACCAACACATTTTGCGATTCATTTTTATATAATATATTAATTTGTGGACCTGCTTTTTCGCGTTCCCAAATTTCAATAAGTTTTTTAAATAACTATGTGTGATTAAAGAATAAATTTGCCTTATTTGGGAGCTTCTGAATCACTTTTATTTTTTAAATAAATTACATCCCGGTATGATATGATAATGATAGCTTTTTGTTTAATAGATTCTTAGGTCCAAAAATTGAATAACGATCGCTTCTACAACAAAACTTCACACTTTATAGAAAATGAACTTTTGATGTCAAATTTATGATTTATGTAAGGCATGTCAGCCTATACGAAATTCCCAAATGTATTACAATCGGCTAAGTAAGTGTTCCAACATTTGTCGATAGACGAACTGTTTCCTTACAAAATATATTTATTTAGGGGGTAGTTTTTTCAAAATTAGTGAAGGTATAAAACAAAGAGGGTTTTCAAAGCCAAATATTCTTTAAAGTCAAATTGAAATTTCAAAATTCGTCCAACATTTTTTCTCGTTAAAAATGTTCATATATAACTGAAACATGATAATGCTTTTTTCGTGATACGGCCTGGTGTACATACATACATACCACTATGGTTCCTAGGACCACATTTTCTGGCCAAAATCGATTTTTAAAAGTTCCGATTTTTCGTCTGTTTTTTTACCATCACTAAGCTGATACTTCGCATGAGTTAATTGCATATTTTGTTTTCCCTTTAATCGGTTTACCGTTATGTGGTCAGCAGTTAAATTGTAACTTTGCCTATTTGCTTATACAAGTGGTGAAATTTGGCTGAAACTCAAAACTGAATATTATATAAACAAATTAAAATTAACTAAAAGAAAAAAATGGAAACTAACAATAAAGGTAATTATATTTTGTTTCTCGAATATTAATACATTCAACTGTTGTTAAGTTTGAAAAAAAATTATTTAAATATTAACTTTGGCTTAAGTAAAATTTTTTAACTTTACGTAGAGCTTAAAAAAATTGGTAGCAGTTGGTAGTCTTGGTACTTTGTGATTGTATAAATAACTCAATTTGGAGTTTGTGTGCAAAAAATTATTTTGCTCTTTTTTGCGATTTTTGAATAATTCACATTGTTCTTAGACCACTACTCCGTGGCAGTTTTTGATTTTTTGTTAGAAAACGTTATTGCAATTGACGTTTCCGATGAATACACTGTCTATTTAAAGGAAAAAAATAGAATTATATGTAAATATATTAATGACAGAGGGGGAAAAAGTCATCGGCGTGTAGATGTATTTTTGAAACAAAATGCAAACTGGCTTTTAACAAAAACCGAAATAATGAAACCGGAGTTGTCATATTCTATACCAAGCACATCAAAAGTAGGCCGTAAATCCCTTACATTTAATGAAAAATCTGCAAGAACGCAAAGAAGAGAAGCTGCGGAATTATCGAAACAGCAAGGCGACAATATTGACTTAATGGTGTCCGCTGCGTCTACGGCTGCCCGTAAAAGAGGTCAAATAGATTTGGCTGTAACTTTAAAAAGGACTTTAAACAACTCAAATGAAATGTCTAAAATAAGAAAACTAGTAGAAAATAAAACCGACGAGAAAATGATTCAATTTAATATTTATGTACATATGTTAATACGCTGGTGTTAGCTTCTTATATGTTAACTAAAAAATATTTTATTATTTACTACTAACGGTAATAAGTTTAAATATACATACAAATATTATAAAAATACCACCCAAAAAATCATTGCGCAGTCTGAGCCGACGAAAACGTGTACTTCCTTATACCAAAATTAATTGGGCTGCGTACTCGCAATTTGTTTTAAAGCTCTAAATACAAGGTTCAAAATTTTGGGAAAACTCATCGAATTTTTTGAAATTTTGTGCAGAATGTTTAACGTTGATTTGCGCTATTTGTGTTGAATTATATTTTAATAAAAAACTTAAAAAAAATTCGAAAGGAAAGTATTCTTGCTATGGCAAAATATTCCCCACGGGGTCATTTGTTTGAGTCACTGTATATTAGATAGATGTGCGTGGCAGCTTTTTAAACACTCCCATTCTTTCTATAAACCCTATTTACTATATATATGCAAAATTTCAAAACTATATTACAGTTATTTGAATTTTGGCCAGAAAATGTGGTCCTAGGAACCATAGTGCATACATACGAATTTAATGGGATCATTAATAACATCAAATATTATCTTACTTACCATTTACGCAGCAGTTTGTCATTTTAAATTTCAAAATATGTGTGTTTTTTTTTAATTCTTGTATTTAAAATTTCTTTTTTATTTTTAATTTCCATATGAATTATTATTGTATGTATTTGTATTGTTTCATTTCGTTACAATTACGACACTGTTGCTATTTTTTATTTATATAATTTAGTACTAGATTCAATAATAGAATTACTATTGTATATGTATGTATGTATATAGTATGTCTTCTATATATGTACATATGTATATGTACTCGTATACATATAAATACTATTTGTCTATAATTCAATTTTCATTGTAGTTTTACTTACCTACATATTTATAACAAAAAAAAAAAAACTATTTGTGTACATTCACTTTTCAAATGATTTTTTAGCATTTGTTTTGTATTTTTGTGCTTGACTAAACGCTAAATGCGGATTAAAATGATTTTGAAAATAAAAGGAGATACACAATTTGTATGCTGCTTTATAAGGTTTCTTATCGAATTCGCAAATAGAACAAGAAGGCAACTCGAGATAACTAAATGCTGTTGTATGAGTTTTATTTAAAAAACGAAGTGAAACTATTCGCATGAATTTGTTGCTTTAAAAACTTAAAAGTTTTTTTTTTTACTTTTTTTTCGCTTACATTTTTGGTCTGTTCGTGTAAAATTGTAATTGAATTTGACTGATTAGCTGTAAGTACTCGTAAGTGATTTTATGCCATTCTGCTTAACGGGAAATCAGCTGACTTCTGGTATGCAACACACATATAATTTGGTTTTATGCGTAGTTTATAAAAAAAATCGTATGTTTTCTTTTTTATAATTTTATTTTATAATGCTAACGTCTAGAGAGACACAATTTTACATATTAAAGCTATGCAACTATTAAATGAAAATTTAACATATTTTACTTAATTAATCTTAAGTTACTATATGTACTAAGTAGTTGTTTATTTATGTATGTATGTATGTACATTAATCTTATTAATATAAAAAGTATAAACATTTGCACACAACTATTTGAAATATACATACGTTTTCTAAATATATTAAAAGACTTGTTTTTTTTTTACAGAAATTTACGACATTGGACGATTTAATATTTTAACTTAAAATGTTAACATTTTTTTGTTTGGAGAAACTAAATTTTCGTATATAAAAAATAGGATTCAAAATTTTCGTGCTTGCTCTGCTTGAGGATTTATACAAAAGTTGTTGCTACTCTTAAAGCAGCGGTTACTTTAAACTGCCACTATTTATATTACATAGAATTTTTTTTTTAAATTTTGAAACGTTTTTTATGTGTTGCATTAAAATTAATATTGCACATACATAAAAGTAAATTTTTATTAAACACAATTTTTCTAGAGACCAACTAAAAGTTACCCAATTTAGTGAAAGCTTATTTTCATCGTGATTTTTAGCATTGTTTTAATAAACATTAATGGGACTGGAGAAAAATTAGTTAGAAAAAAAAATTAATTGAGATCGGATTTTAACTGATTTTTTTGTTTCTAACAACTGTAACTTTGACTTATAATAAACAGCTGCAGATATTTATAATTTTTATGTTTGCTTATCAAATTCTTACATACTTTTTGCATAACAAAAACAAAACGACAAAATATTTTTTATATTTGTATTTTTTATTTACTTTTATATTTAAATAATTATTATCAACATTTTCAGCACTTAATTCGAGTTTACTAATTTTTTAAACTGTTAAGTTTTAACTAACTTCGTATATATAATATTGTTTCATTTATTTATAATAATTATAAGTAATTGTCATTAAATTCTTCTTAGCACTTACTTTACTTTCTTACAGGTTGTTGTTATAATTTCTTTTTTAATTTTAGTTACATAATTTTTGTAAATATTTTACACTTTATTTAAAATTAATTATTTTACATTTCTGCCTTCTCTGATTCTAGCAACTGCATTAAATATACGCGTTGGAATTATCTATAAAAATAGGATCGGTTTGGTGTATGTGTTGGTGATGGTGGTGGTGTTAAACCGCTGGCCAGACCCTGCGAATGATGGACGATAAACAAAAATTTTGTTTATTAGTGAACACTTTGCAATTGTATACAGTTTTTTTATTTCAAATTCTTTATTATTAAAGCTCAGAAAACAGCTTTCAAGAAAACTCACAAGAAAAATGTTTCATTCTTTTTGTTGCTTGTTACTTTGCCGCTGGTGTAAAATTTCTTGAAGAAATAAATATAAATTCGAGCATTTTGTTCTTGAGAGCTTTGTAGACTTATTTAAGAAATTTTTTTTTTTTAATTTTTTGAGAATCATTTTAAATGAATTTTTCGTTTTTCTCGAGAGCTGTGTACTAAGCTTAAATATGAAGTTAGTTTTTTAAAATTCCATTTATGAATATGTAATTATAACATTGAACTTACGTTAATAACGATGGATTCGTTTCGGGCTGGTACCAATATTGCGGCGGTACATAGCCCCCCATTTGCGGTGGCGGATTGTGATGATGCGCTTGTGGATGCGGCGGCGCTGGATGAGGCTGTGGCGTCATTTGCGGTGGTTTGTGATCGATCCAATGCGGTTTTTGGTCCCATGGCGCTTGCGTAGGCGGACTAAGACCCGTTGGAGGGAATTCTGTGATTAAAGAGTGGTGAAGAGAAGTAAAGAAGAATAAACAATTATTATGTCCTCATTTACGTATACGTTTGTGAATGAGAAGAGGAAAACTAAGAAGTTTAAAGTTTCATTATAGAATATTTCTGCAAAAACGTTTCTTGAGTTTCCGAAGCCAGTAGAAGTATAAATGTGATTAGTGACCGATTTAAAGCAAGCATAAACTTCAAAAGCGTATTTAAATATATTTGAGTTAATCAAAGATAACGAAATGTATATATTTTGGTTACAAGTTAAAGTAAATGAAAAATGTTGAAATTATTTTTATCTTACCAGGTGATAACTCGGACACAGGTGTACTTGATGGCGTCGGACTATGTCCGGGAGGTAGATAATGTGATGGTGAGCCGCTATTGGAGCCACCCCCGTTATTACCGCCTGCAATAAACATGAGATAAACTTTTTATAAATCAATTAAAATTATACAGAATCGAGAAATAATTAGATAGTATTTTTTACATTTTTAATATATTTTTCTAAGTATCCCTGCTAATTTTTATCTACTTATTAAGAATGAAATGTTTAAAAATTTAGGTTAAAAAAAATTGCAAAAAAATTGGGAACAACAGTTAAAACAAAAACGCATCTACTGTTAAATGAAACCCATTTTCTCCAAATAAATGTACTATAAAAAATATGTGGACCCTCTTGTTTATTCAATATCAATACTATCAAAGAAATACTTACAAAAAGTAATGATTTTCATCTCAACTTTCATCCTTTTATTGCAAAACTAAGTTCAGATTAATTTTATCGAATAACTTAAAAGCTTAAAATTTTATTAGTTCGCTATGCGGTACTTAAACTCACCACTGTGCATATTTTGATTTGGACTATGTTGACCAGGATTTGGACCGCCACCACCCAATGGCATACCGCCGGTACCGGGCGCTTGTGCGGCTTTCATCATTTTTTTGTACTTAGAACGTCGATTTTGGAACCAGATTTTAACCTGAAAAAGAAATGTAATATTAAGTAAAGAGAATATGCCAACAAAGAGCTTAAGAAATGTACGAATGAATATTTGTTTGTGATCCTAATCAAATATTGCTTCAAAGAGAAATAAATTATTTTAATTAAATGCCGTAGATATTTCTAAAACAAACAAGTTTCAACTTTCTATCATGATTTTTTAGCTATTTGTGGTTAAAGATTAATACGCGCACCACAAATGGAGAAGCTCGGGCTAACACTGAACCTTATAGTGTACTTAAGCGTCAAATTATTATTATTAGTATTAAAACATTATTCAGGCAAAAAAATGCAAACAGTTCTCAAACACTTTTTACAAAAGATAGTAATATTACATAGTGTATTTGTACGTACAAAAGAGTTCAACACAAATTATTATTATGGAATTATAGAAAAGTGTGATGGTTTGGTTTGTTGAAAGTCGGCTCATAAAATAATGAATGAATTTAAATCAGATTTGCAAAATTTGTTCCTCAGACCAATGGCAAGGATATGGGATATATTTTAATCCGCCAGGTGGCGCAATAGTCTAGAGTTCAGAAAATCTGCAATTATAATCCAATTTTGTTAAAATTATAAAAGTATTCTGCAAGTGCGACAAAGAAATGATCCCATTAATGGCGCTTAAGTCGAAATATACTGGAAACCCATATTTATACATAAAAAAATATGACCGAAAAGAGCTACTTACATATAAACTTATATAGCTGTATAATAGCACCAAAAACTATTTAATGAAATTACTCAAAGAGAATTTATCGTCATTTCGTATGGAACATAATAATAATAAATAATCGTTTGGGTTTACACCTGTTGTGATCACACAACAGCCAGACATACATAAACACATTTACATATAAACATTTGCATGTGGTCATTATTAATGCAATCAATGGAATTTTAATAATTTATTTGGAATTGCCACCGGCGTTTAGCACCTTGCCATAATAATTAAAAATTAAGGAGGCAACAATTAAATAAACAATTTAAACGTCTCACTGCCGAAGTGTTAAATAAATTATGTCTTTTTATTATTATTTTATGCAACGCGACAAAATAAATAAATGCATTTGTTCGCTGTTTTATTTATTTGCAAATCATAGGCCACAAACGCCTGGTAATTTCAAAAATATTTACATATGCTTTTTTCTTGAGGCCTATGTTTGTATATACCTACATACATACATATATATGTACATATGAATGTTCGTTCGCTTTATTTCAGCCTCGCTTAAAAAGTACACATGCATGTACATATGTACGTCTGTATGTACATATGTCTGTATGTTAATGCCTACGCATACATATCTAGGTACTGATAAAAATAGCTAACCATAAATAATATGCTACCATTAAAACAACAATTATTATTAATATAACAATAGAATAAATATTATTGCAAATAATTAATTTCATTTATTTCTAAATGAGACAAAGAAAATTAGCGCTACTTAAAGCCGCTTGCGTATAATTAATTGTTTATACTTTTCAACAGTGAATTAAATTTTAGTGTGACATTTATGAGAGTGTTTAATTGACTGTCAGAGAGTAAATTAAATGCCATTAGTGCGAATGGCTTAATATTTAGTTTATATGTATATCCAACGTCCAATTATGTTAAAGCGCATGAATGAAATTGTAGAAGAATTTTATAATCAAAACATTATCACATCGACAACATATTATAATATAAGCTACCATTATTTATTTAGTTGGAAGTGGTATAATAAATCTGATTAAAGATAAATTTTGTTATGATAAAAAATTTAAAAATATCACAATATTATAAAGTAACTTTTGTTATATTTCTATCGGCCTTATAAATGTTTAATAATTGACAATTT
This sequence comes from Philophylla caesio, assembly GCA_963971545.1. Lineage (NCBI taxonomy): Eukaryota > Metazoa > Arthropoda > Insecta > Diptera > Tephritidae > Philophylla > Philophylla caesio. Next base: position 90,984,148 of record OZ020606.1, on the reverse strand, counting down.
TATTGAGCTTGAGGCCAGTTTGTGAAGAAATGTGTTGATTTCCTAAATAGTACTATAACTTTTACCATTTATAAACTGTTGTTGTTTCTTCCAAATAAAATCTTGAATAAACTGGCCTCGAGCTCAATAAAATTGTCTCTTAGTAAAAAAAAATAACTTATCTAAATCAAGTCTTCGAAATCTGTCCGATTTCTCACAATTATTGACACCATCTCGCCAAGCAGCGTGAGAAATACGGAATGCCTTCACACATAAATGGACTGCCATTGGCAACTCTATATACATATGTAGCTCCATTTTAATATCAAACTTATTGTACATATATGTACATACATATGTAAATATGATAATCTGCAAAATTTTTATTAATTTGTTAATTTATGTTATTTTTACGTCAATGGATTAACGCCAAGTGACAGCTGATGCAAACAAAATTGACACAAATATTTTCACATATAAATATGTAAATGCATATACATATGTACACGTACATTAATTGAAAATAATTAGTGCAAAAAGAAAACTCCCGCTAGGTGCTCACATACTATCTGCATACGAACATAAGTACAAATGTACAAAAACTCTTTTTTTTTACCCTTAATACACAAATATTCCTTTATGAAAATTATTCAAACAGAACGAAGAAATTACCTTTCTCAAATAAGAAAGCTCTTCCTCCTTCTTCTCCTTACACAATATTTTAATTTATTACCAGTGAAAAGGCTGGCGTTGATTTATACCAAGAACGATATAATAATCATTTCCTCTTTTTTCTATATCAATACCAGTGTTGAATGTCAGTTTAAAAAGAGCTGAATCGACTTATTAATAATTGTAAACAGAAGTTTTCTAATAACAACACCTGCGAATTATGCGAAAAAGTTATTCAAATTTACTCTAAGCAGGCACTTAAAATTTGATTTATGCAGGTAAAGCTCTTAATTCAGAACTCCATACCAGACGTCCCTAACGCTTTTCAGCAAATATTTGTCATAAGCTGAATAAGCTCTAAAAGCTTGAAAAGTCGGCATCATTCTGGACAAGTTCTTAAAAAATATATATACATATATGCGAAATACTTATTCTAACGAGACTATTAGGTGGCTTGGAAGGCATAGCTTTGCAAATCCTTTTTACTTGCTTTTGAAATGACATTGACAAGCCCAGCTTCATTCTGTATTAAATTTGCTTAGAAAACAACTTAATTATAATCAAAAAGATTTCCTCACTTCGCTATCGTATGAAAGAAAAAACAATTATGGAAGTCACTCAGGGGCTAAGCTCAGCACATTGGTTTAGTAAGCTTGCAGGCTTGGGTTCGAGTCTTGAAGGAAGAAGTGTGATGAGGAAATGTGTTGATCTCCGTGATATCAGCTATAACTTCTACCGCTTTAAACATTGTTGTTCTTTCCTTAATAATTTTCCAATAAAAATGGCCTTAAACTAAACAACATTTGATGATTCATAAAGTTTTCACACTTGGGTTGCGTGGGTGATTGCCGCATCTCTCTCACTGTTGCATTGATGCTGCAAAAACTGTTTGAGCTTTTCGCCGACTATTAACGGCAGATACTTAGCGAACCGATCAAATTTATAATCAAAAAGATTTCCTCACTTCGCTATCGTATGAAAGAAAAAACAATTATGGAAGTCACTCAGGGGCTAAGCTCAGCACATTGGTTTAGTAAGCTTGCAGGCTTGGGTTCGAGTCTTGAAGGAAGAAGTGTGATGAGGAAATGTGTTGATCTCCGTGATATCAGCTATAACTTCTACCGCTTTAAACATTGTTGTTCTTTCCTTAATAATTTTCCAATAAAAATGGCCTTAAACTAAACAACATTTGATGATTCATAAAGTTTTCACACTTGGGTTGCGTGGGTGATTGCCGCATCTCTCTCACTGTTGCATTGATGCTGCAAAAACTGTTTGAGCTTTTCGCCGACTATTAACGGCAGATACTTAGCGAACCGATCAAATTTAATGCAAAAAAAAAACAGTTCATTGGACAAAAAGTTTGTTGGGAAGACTGAAATTTACTTGCAAATAGCTTGGCATTTAAATTTACAAATAAACTATCATAAAAGTGACTTTTTAAATTGAATTGGAGCGTTAATATTAGTTGCACACACTGCAGTTCGAGTTATTCGAAATTCAACAGATCCAACTTTAAATAAATGAGCTATGACAGCAGCATAATATTTTTACATATTTTTTCATTCATTCATTTCCCTTCGGTTTATACTTCATTCAACTAGTCGCATTGCAATGGCTTTAAAATATATTTTAAGCACTCAAAGTAAATAAAGTATTTAGACACCGATTAATTAAATTTTCAAAATCATTTGTAATCTAAAATAATAAAAAAAAATTAGATTTTGATACGATCTAAACCCATTTTCAGTTTGATTAATTCGCCTGTGAATTGGACGTTTTCAATACAAATTACTGATTGGTCGCCGGGCTGTAAAGCAGAACGTGTGAAAAGTGCCAGCGCAGAATTGTTAAAAACCAAAAGTGTATGTAAATGTGAGTAAATATGTACATGTATGTATGAATGTGAGCATACTATGTGCATTAAGCTGTGCAACTAGCCAGCGGCATGTCAAAACTGGTTAGCCGTGGTGGCGATTATTTAATTTGTATAATAGAGTAACATTCTATGAAATGCAGATTTTTGCCGCGAATGGATAAAATAAATATATATGTATGTATGTGTGTGGTAGCATGCGCGCGCTGCATTAGCACTCAACTTGCTGTAAAACTAAATCTGAAAGCAATCAAATTGAAGGAGAAAAAAAAATGTTTAAAAAAGAAAAGCTAAACGTAGTTGAAGTGAAAGAAAAACTTTTCAAAAGATCAACATCGCAAAGAAAAAATTATGTGTAAATACATGCAAAGATACTATGCAGTAAACAGAAAAACTCGCTGCTTTACATACTGTTGAGCGCGGATACCGTTTTTACACTTTTACTTGTTACAGGAAATTGCCCACTGCTCGCTGTAACCGCTCTGGTTGTTACTGCAAGTGCTGCTGTTATCGCTTTTGCAATTGCTACTACTGCTACTGCCGTCGTTTTTACTGCTTGCAATTTTCTTCAAACTATTTTCCTACGCTCGCTTTGCATTTATGATTGCCACAGCTGAAACCACTTTCGCTTGACAGACAAGCGCTCTAGCAAGACTCAAAGCGGCCAAAAGCAAAATAACAAAAACAAAAAATAAAACACAACTAAATCTATTTTTTGCCAAACCACTTTCGTTTACATTCAAAATATATACACAATCATATTATGGAGCTACGACGTACAATATTTATTAAGAGCAGGAGAATGGATGTATGTATTATGCTTAAGCGAAATTTAAAATGCTATTTTCAGTAGTGGTTGTTGGCAATAAAAATATTATTAAGATAACAACTAAGAAAACAACATCCAAATGAATATACAGCTTTGAAAAGCCAAAAACCAGAGTCGAGTGAGCATTCAGCGATCAGCAATTCATCAAACCCATATCAAACATTTGGCAGCATTTGCAGTGAAGTATCTGCATTTCTAATACCACACGTGGATGTATGTATTTTTATGTTTTTTTTTACTAATACCACACATGTATGTACATATGTACATATATTTAAAGGTCTGTGCAAGTTTGCCAACAAATCGCCGCTCTGCTTGAAGTGTGTCTTGTCAACATTTTTTTTTTAATTTCGGTATTCAACAAACAATACGAATGTGAAAACAACAAGTAGCTTCTTTTCTTTTGTAAAACTCTTATTTTGCATAGTTGCTTCGTTCATTTTTTTTTTTTGTTATCGAAGCGAGTGCTCTATTCCGAAAAGAGTTTAATACGGTCTTATAAATATACTTACTTGCATATGCATATATTTTTATATATACAATTGAAATGTGTTCAGTGTGACGGCTTAAGCGATTTCAAAGTACTTTTCAAGCTTTTTTGCTAACAAAAATAAATTTTAAATCATTTTTCGGCTGCCGACAAACTAATAGCTAGACGTCACTATTCCTTAATTTTTAACGAAGTTGCCACCTACTTAAAAAGTATACATTTACATATGTATTACGTTCAAGTAAGTGATTCAATATGGATATCGGAAACGGAAGAAAGTTACAAAAGCTTCGAAGCAAAATTAAAACAAAAAAAAAAAAAAAAAAGCAAGTAAAACCAGCGTCATACCTCTTATGAGGGGAATATTTGTATGTTATACTATGTATTTCTTTGTTCTTTATGATTTTCTTTCAAGCCTTTAGCTGCTTAAGTGGAGTAGTGCAAATAAAATATTTGAACAATCGGCTACCATTAATGATTAGTAAATTATAAAAAGGCACCTGACTGCCGAATTTCATCCAAATAGCTCTAAAATAGAGAGATTAGTTCAAACAAATGGATAGACGGACAAACAGACAGCCTTGGCTAAATCTCCTCAGCTCATCATTCTGATCATTCTTATGAAAGGTATAAGTTAAGCCACATATTTCAATATGGATGTTAATCGAAAGTTGATCATGAAAGCTTTATTATTATCGAGCGTACTTGTACACAAGGGTATTATAACTTTGTTCGCATAACGGTTGTTTGTAACAGTAAAAAATAATCGAGATAGATATAGACATATATGTATATCCTAAAATGATCAGAATGAAAAGAGAAATCGATTTAGCCTTGACTGTCAGTCCGTCCGTCCGTCTGTCCGTGGTTACAATAACTTCAGTAAAAATTGAGATATCTCAATGAAATTTGGTATATAGATTTATTTTTCGACAGGGTAGTCTAGTATTGAAAATGGCCAAGATCGGTCAATAACCACGCCCACCTCCCATATAACGGAAATTATTGGAAAAGGAAAAAACTCCGTTTTTTCGGTATCTATTACAGCAAATTGAGTGAAATTTGGTATTTGGAGCGATTTTAAACTAAGAAATTTGTATCTCAATAACGGTATAAGGTATCGTCACAAAATTTGGTGAACATATTGTCCTTGATATCACTAGCATCACCGTCAATAATATTTGAAATCGGACCATAACCTCGCCCACCTCCCATATAACAGAAATTTTGAAAAATTAAAAAAACTTCGTTTTTCAGTATTTATTGGACGAAATTGAGTAAAGTTTAATACTAGCAGCGTTTTGAAACAAAGAAACGTGGTTTTTAAATACATTACGAGGGTATATAAAAATCGGTTTTGCCCGAATTTAGCTTTTCTTACTTGTTTTTTTTTAATATTATTTGTCTATTATTAAAAAGTCTTATGAGTATAATCTAATATGTGGAATCCAAATAATATATGTAAGTATCTATGTATGTATGCTTATATGCATGTATACGAATTTTTATGTAATTAAGTTCGATCAATCACAACCAAATTTGGCTCACCAAATGCAGATTTCAAAAGGACGGCTGAGGACTTAAAATGATTTTGATATATCAATCGAGTGTGAAAATTTTAATTTATATGGGCGGAAAATATGTATATGTACATAAATTCAAATTTTCATACTGCTTACATTTCTTAAATGTCCCAAAGCATATTTCTTAAATATATACATACATATGTCATTCGATACAAAGGTATCTACAAAAAATTAAGTACTCAGGAATAAGAGACGTGACACCTCCACAAAAAACTAATTTTTTCATGCCGCATATCTTTGTAAATATTTGTGGTAAAGTAACAAAGTTTCCTGAGAAATTCATAATATATAAATGGTTAGTTTCTAATATGGATAAACACAAAGAGAAATTTTTAATATTAGTTGCTAATTGTCTAAACATTACAAATAAATAAACAATTAGTTGAAAGTGTTATTATCCGCCAAAATCTCACATAGAACTGTTTAATACATCGTATATGAAAAATTCAATGATCGCATGTTTTCTTTCTATGAAGCAATGTGTAAAAGGGGTGTTCTTCGACCGCCCGCCGCCCCAAAAACAAAACACTCTGACGCACGTATGTGTGTATCCTTTTCTGGATATTTTTTACCAGCTTTCTTCGGATTCATATTTTTGCTTTGTTGAGCGGTGTAATTGGAGTTTAAAATTGTTAAACTTTGTTTATGAACATTTAATAACAATTGACAACAGACGCAATGCCGAAGCGAAGAAAAAACGGTGTTATTGATGTAGTGAAAATAGTTCAAGATGGACGAAAAATTTGTAGATATGAAAGCTTTAAATCACAATAAAATGTTTCTAATTTCCATTTCAATTGGGTATATATGCACATACATACATACTTACATACTTGTTTGCTTTCTGTCATTGCAAAAAAAAAAAAGTTTTGCGACTACTATCAATTAGAAAGCAAAAAATGTCTTACGTGGTTAGTTTTAGTTAAAAACATACTTAACAATTCGGTGTTGATATTTTGTAAACAAATGTTTGTTATTTGTAAATTTAATTGCGAACACGCTTGATTTTATTTGCTTCTTCCTTCCATCTCCATTTTTAATGCTACAATTTTTTCTCGCATATTTTATTGACATTGTTTTGCACTTCAACTCGGCACACTTCACATTTGCTTTTTGTCAGTTTCTAAATTTTTTATGATTTCTGTTAATTTGTTCACCATCGCTGCTTTTTGGCCAGCACACTACCACTAACTTTTGCGATTCGAAAGCAAACATTGCCCACATCAAGCTGAGCGGCTGTATGCATAAATGAATGATGGTTTAAGTGTTTCACTGACTGACTCACTGATTGACTGACTGACTAAATAAACGAGTGAGTGAGTGAGTGAGTGAGTGAGTGAGTGAGCGAGTGCCTGCTGCAATTCAAATTTAGCAGCAGGAGCCGCGATAAACCCACAAATAAGCGGCTATAAAACTGTAAACAAGCAATTTACGAAAACGTCTCTAATGGTTAATTTGTTAAGCAAAAAAAAATATATAAATAGAAATAAAAAGCTAGCTTATGCAAAACATTACAAAAAACTGCAAATAATCAAAATAAAGCAGAAATAAATTGGTGGACACACTCATTCTCAACCAGCTGCCTCGTCGATCGTGTTAGCTCAAGGTCAACAATATTTGAACGTCTCAAGAAGGTAAAAGTATCAAAATACTTACATACATATACATACATATACACATATGTACATACGAGTATATAAACTTTATTCCCATATAAACATTATGAAGCGTATATTTAACGATGCAATGAATTTTTCAGCAATAATTCGAAACTTTATTTTGCCAATTTCACCATTAAAATACGCAGCAATGACTGCTGCAGCTACTGTTGATTTTGTTTTGTTTTTCTTATCGCTGTCGTTTTCACTCGTTTTTATGGTTTTTAATTATGCTTGGCAACCCGGTAGCGAGCAAAGCAAAGCTGTTGGCCATTAAAGTGCGACTAACTGCTTAAAACAACAAACATCAACACTAATAACACATTTGATAAATTTAATAGCGCAGCGCTGAGATATCTATGCAACTTGGTTTGGGCAATAAAATTTGACAATGGACTTTGTTGTGGTCTTCGAGTTAGGAGAATGGGCCTTAAAAGAGTTGCCAATCAGCCAATGAAAGGCGCTTAAATACAAAAAAAGGAAATATAATTCTGGTAACTGAAAAAAAATTTAATTAAAATATTGAACAATAAGTTATTCATTTCCTTATAAATGTATTTATGTATTGTATGTAAATATAGAAAAACTATTTATTTAAAGATATTAAGAGGCAATGAAAGAAATAAAGTGAATTTCGAACGCAATGATGCCTAACAACCCTTCGTTTGTGCTATTGACTTTGACAGTGATTTTTTTTTGTATTTTTTGTATTTAGAACTGCCTAATTAAAATTATAATAAAACGCACCTAAAGCCTATGCATTCTGCTTACAATAAAGCCGCAGTGCCACAAAAAAAAAAACAAATAAATGAAATACGAAACAAAACGTTGTAGAATTTCACGAATGAGTAAATTCATTCATGGCAAACCACAGATTTCACAATTATCTTTGCTAGATTTTTTCAAACCAAGTAGATAAAAAGATTTCATGCTTACAACGCACAGTGGGGCAAATGATATAAAAAACTGCTTAAAAATTTAGATTTGACAGCGGTATGAAGATTAATACTAAAATTAAAAATTCAAATAAAGGATATAGGAAATAAGCTTAGCATCATAAATAATTTTGAAGGAAACGCTATGTATCTACATATATCCATAACCGAGTTATTTAGTCCTCGTCTTTATACACTGCGAAATTTATGGTCGAAAAACTGAAAACTTCGAGAAATGAAAACTAAAAAGTGTTATCCTTGAATCAAGAGTATTTCGAAAAATTTATTTTTAGTATAAGTTTCAAGTGGTTATAAGGTACCGTAAATTTTTGACTTTTATTTTACTGGCGCGCTTCCGGAATTTCTGCAATGTGAAAACATTCGAGCATGCATTTTATGAAAAAAAAACAAAAAAATGCGGAACATCATCAGAAAAAAAATTCAAAAACCTACTGTATGTAGTATTTTTAAACATTTTTTTCAAAAGTTTCGAAATGTTTCATTTTTTGATAATTATTGTAAATTTTGTATAATATTAGAAATATAATGTTCTTTTAGAGGCTAAACTGTATTTTAATTTAAATATTATAAATGAAACAAAAGTAAAATAAATAACAATTGCAACTATGCGCATTACGTAATATTTTGCCATGCAAGCGGGGATAACTTTACGCCGATTTTGTCATCAAATACTCCATTGTGCAACGGATGAATTCGTTTAAGTTTAGAGCCCGCTAGGAGTTGTTGTTGGGAATGAGTTTTAACTTTTAACTAGTGTATTTGTACACTACTTTAATTTATTTTTTGTTTTTGTTTACCTAGCATTGTACATAAATAAATTTGTATGAATATGTACATATGTATATACTTATGTACATATATGTAAAAACAAAGGTCCGTACATACATTTATTTACTTGACACTGCCGCCGGCGTTACGCAAGAGCTGCCAAGCGAAAAATATGCGCACAGTTGAGAGCAAATAAAAAGAAAGAAAAAAATCATAAAAAACAAAGTAAAAACAGACAGTTGAAAAGCAAAACAAAAATTGAAAAAAATGTCGAGGTTTTTAGTTATTTATTCAAAGATTTTTCTACGTGATAGGAAAGACATTAAACACCCCAACGGGCGATGGGAATCAAGTCGGGTAGGTCCGTTCGATGGGCTGTCATGTGCTGGATGTGATCGGGTATACATTTGTTTGTTTGTGCATTCAGTCGCACAATTGGGGGGACTTTACAGTCGCTTTGGTGCTGGGTTGGCGCATTCGAGTAGTTTGTCACGTAAATAAGAACACAAGAGATTAATTAATAATTGTATGTGAGAGAGTACAAACGCCGTGACGCAGTAAAAAGTACTTCTAAAAGAAATCCCCTCGAGCGCAACTGCAATATGTACTGATGTGAGAGTAAATTAAAAAACAAGAACTTGAGGACAACCGCAAACATTAAAGCAAGTTACTAATTTTCTCACGCTTTTTCTTTTTTTCTGTATAATTTTTTGCTACTGTTTATTGTTTTTGTTTGCGGTGTAATCTACAAGCGAAATTTAATTTCAGCTTTACCTCTCAAGATGTTTTCTCTTGTTGTTAATATTTTTTAGTAGCTTTCTTGTTTAATGGTGTCAATTTATGTAAAATGTTGCAGGTATTTAACAGATAAGAATATTTTAAAACCATTTATCATTGGTTCATGTTTTACGAAACCTATTTTCATTCAAAGTTAAGATGCGTCTTCTTTTTCTACTTTATTGTAGGTGTAGACACCTAGCGAGCTTTGGAAGAATTCAATAAAAGCGCAACAAACTTTTCAACTCTCGCGTGTTTTCTGGTACCAAGTTCAACCAAGTTCCTCGCCATTTCATTTGTGGTTCCAAAAAAAATTTTTTTTTTGTTTTTTTTCTACAATACTTACAGCTTTTTTTCTAACCAAAAAATAAATTATTTTTGAATTTTCTGTTTCAGATGAATTGCATGTCCGGAATCCTGCCAACCGTTTGACCTTACATTTTTCGAGGGGTGCATTCAAGGTCAAACAGAGGTCAAATAACATTGAACAAACATTCACAAAAATTCGTGTTTAAAGTTGAATAATAAACGATTCGAACTCAAAAAGTCTCATCCCAATCGCATTAATGGTTCTCCTGCAATCCATCCACAAAAAAGTGTTGAAAAAAAGCGTTATTTGTAGAGGACCCCTTAAAGAAAAATGTTTTTTCTGAGTGAATTTTTTTTTGATTTCTTACTTCTCTTCTTGATATTGTACTGTATCCTTCTAAACTCTTTTGTCATGGGATTTTCGATCAGCTTGAATTCACCTTGTTCCAATTGGATAGGCTTGGTGAGCGACTTTTGAATTTGCCAACTTCGTTCAAAGTAGCGTTTGTAACATAAAATACTCCCAGTTGAGTTTATAGGTTCGTTTTACAATTTGCGTTTATTTTCGTTCCCACATGAAGGAAGTTCCCAAGCACTTGAGGAATTTTTCCCTACAATTTTAAAGAATTTGCTTAAACTTGCCAGTTTTTTACATTTAACAAAAATGCCCGTTTGCAATATGAGTTTAGTAAGGACAACTTGAATATTTCAATAAGTTTAGACTACAAAAACTAGCCTATAAAAACACTTCTGTGTTTCACGCCTGTATATAAGCGAATTAAAGCCTTGATATTTTTTGCAAATACTTCAGAGTGCTAGAAGAACCGTGCTTTTGATACATATGTACCTATGTACATATATGTAAATACATTTTGTATGCGCATACGAGTATTAGGCGGCAAGTACCCACCGATTTCATTTAAATTCGCACCTTTTCTTTATTGGTTGGCCCCAACAAAATCCCACACATTTTCACTGTAGTCAACCTGCGCGCATGCGCACAAGTCAATGCGATTATTTTACATGGCTTTGTCAAACTAATAAATTTACGCTTAACAAGTTATTGACTGGTTAGTTGGTGAGTGGCTCAATAACTACAATTTCAGTACGCTTAAATGTAAATTGTATTTGTACTATATTTACGCGTACAAATGTACATAGCTGCGACTGTTTAAGTGTCACTTGCACTTAATCGCCAATAAGCGAACATAAAACACCTCCATTCGCTTGCCATAACTTGCTCGAATGGCCAAGATAAATCGATGTTTGAAAGCAAGTAAATGTGTGTTTTTGGATGCATTAAATGAGTTTTTGTGCGAATGTGAGTGCACACTGCAAACATTAGCGAAAATTCGCGAATAATATATTTATATTTTTTGCTAACTGCCTCGATTTGCCTAAGAATTTGAAGAGATTAGATAATTAATAATTGCAAAAGATATGTTTGACGTTCGATTACGTTTGCCGACAATTTCGTTGGTTGATTTTGACATTTTTTTTTTTTTTCAATTTAACAGCTGGCCTGAGTGCATGTGAATTAGAAAATATTCACATGCATAAAATGCTACGAAACGACTACCGCTTTGCCATTTGCTGTCAGCTTTTCGCCATAAATTGATATTTGCCCTTTAACAAATACCTTTTTTGACAAGATCATCAATGACAAAATCACAATGAGGCCAACACTTCCAGCCATAGACAGACAGATAGACGGACAGCCAGTACCGTCGCACATCCATTCACTGCCAGCCAAGGCATACATATCTCAAGCCTTTCTGCCGTCAGTTCATCTCGTCCGTCCGCGATGCACTTGATCGTCCAGCTAGCATGTTAAACAGCCTGAATGCCCGCGCGCCATGCCAAATGATAGACAGTCGCACTTTTACTGCGCAACCGCAATATATCCACTTCTCTGCTAGTGTGTCCGGTTGCTCAGCGTCTTCCGCCGTACGACCCTCTATGTAGCTGTCATAAATGTCTGTAATCTGTTCATAGTTGTTAGTTGCTGGCTGGATGTTGGCTGCTGCTGCTGCCGTTGCTTTTGCTACTTTGTTGTCTCTATATTTTTTCGTTGTTTTACTGCTGTTGGCAAAATCGTATAAACATAAATTATATGAGATGACATATTGCGGAAGTGATCGTGACGATGTGATACAACCAACAGTGACTACTAAAACGCTGAAAGTCGAACGAACGGTCAAGCGGTCAGACGATCCGTCGTAGTAGTGGCGAAAAATGAAATTAAAAAAAAAAATGTTATTGCCTGTTTTTAGAAGATCAGGAACAAGTTCACAGCGAGCGGTAGTGCGCCGGCTTTCGATATACTTACATTCATAGCTATTCATGTGAAAAAGCGGTCAAGTCGGCTGCTGTGCGCTCAAGTTTGTTGAATGAAACTGGGTTAAAAGGATATCGACTTTGTACGCTATGTGCTCGTGTGTGTTTTTATTATTGTTCGGCCAAAGCACAGTGACTATTTTGAAGAGATTTCCAAATAAATATATTTAAGGTTTTCACGCTTCTCTCAATTCGTCCATTTTACAATATTTCCAGTACCTAACTTTTTAAAATAACGTTATATGTAACACATTTTTGAATAAACTCGCTTATTTTCTAAATATTTAAAAGTAAATATTTTAGTTAGGAAACCAGTTTAAGTAGTTAGATTTTTGGGATAGACCAGTTCACAACTTCAAAATTATATGCCCGCATTCTGTAATTTTCTATATTATCAAGTCACAAAATTTGAGACTGTGATTTTACGTTTTCATATTTTTTTATTTTTTTTATTTGCTGCTTATAACATGATCATAATTTATTCCTAAATTTAGTCACGTTTTTCTCCCTGGTTTCATTTGAATTTTTTGCCACATGCTCATCACTAGGTCACAGTTTAGAGACTTTATTTTGAGACTAGAAGCATTTTATTTAAAGCGAGAAAAAGCAATAATCTCTAGCCTCTTTTTGAGACTTGAGATGATACCAAGTTACTGAATTCGGGCATATGATTTTACGTTTTTTTATTTTTGTTTTAAGTGACTGCTTATCACCTGGTCAAAATTAGGTTTTTTTTTAAGACTACTGAATGTCAACTGCTCTAAAATTGTGATACAGAAGCGCTTTACTTTCGCAAGCGTTAAGACCCACTGTAAATAAATGGCGCAAGTGGCGCCTATCTATTGCCACCTCTTGTTTTAGTGTAGAGCTTTTTGTGGCAACCACTTTGCGATTCCTTTCACAATTGCGTCTGGCACACTGACATGCTAATTTCCACTACTACCAATCAATAAAACAACACAAACAACTGCTTTTCTATGTGAAAAATTGTAAGCCATAGTATTTATATCAGGTACGCATGTCCAACCGTGTAACTGCATCCGACTGAGTCTTGCGTACTGGTGTTGGTTGTTGTCGTCGCCAGGCCTACAGATCCACTCGCTCATCTATCTCCTCGAGCATCGTACGTCTGTTAGGCGTCTGTTTCCACCGCAGTGATCGCTAAGCTGACAAATTGACATTTTGCACAAATTGAAATGAATTGACAACCAAAATGAAAATGAATTAAGACAAAAATCAACAATTGCGCTAGCGGCGAATTGAAGTTTTTGTAAGCAACGATCGGATGCGACATGTGGTTGAGTTGCAACTGTTGTTTGGACAGTTGTTGTTTGGGTGTTTTTTTTTACAAAAATGTATTTTAGTGGCGACCTCACACAAACATACATACACACGTTCAAGGCACTTTTACTCTCATTAACTGTGTTGTATACGTAGCGCATGCATTCGAATGCTATTTTTGCGCGAAAAAAAGGGTAGCAAAGTTGTGACGGATGAAATTGAAAACAAAATAAAAAACTAGAAATTCAATTTATTTATTTTAATTCAGCATAAGTTTGTTGGCTTGGCTTTCCGCTTGATTAGAGCACCATTGGTGGCGCGATCTTTCGATTGTTCAATTCTTAAGCGTTTCAATGAAAATTCTATAAAACAGTCAATAAATATGTATGTATGCCTCTGTAGGTATGTATGTATTTACGTAACTATAATGAATAATAAAACAACAATCACTTAAATAATAGCTTCGTCAGTTGCTGGCGTCATCTGAGTTACTCGTAATTAATCGCAATTAGATAAATTAAGGGTTGACATTTTGAACTCAACTTTATACTTACTTAAGTTTATTGGTAGCTTCTGTTTTGTTAAAAGGCTTTGCAAAACTATACTCAGTCTGCAAGGAGTGTAATTTTGTGTTACATATGTATGCATGTGTAATTGTGATCGAACTTGCAATTTTTACAATGCAATTAATTTGCAATAAAATTCAAGTTTTACATACATACATATGTACGTATACGAGTATGTATGGACATATATAGTTTTATATATAAAAAAAAAACTAGTACGGCAGCTTCTTGCATTTTTTATTTAATATTTTAATTCCGATTGTTATGTTATGAAGCTTAATATAATTTTTTTTTTGCATGGTCAGAGATAGCTTGATTTAGAACTTTAATTTCTATATTAAAAAATATAATTTTTTAAATTAGTTAAAATACAAAATATGCGCATTTTGTAAAATGGGAAATAAGTTTGAGAAATCTATTCTAAGGAAATGTGTTTATCTGTAATTCTTTTTAAAAGAACATTTTATTAAAATGTATGAAAATAATATTAAAAAATATACAGTCTTCACAAATTGCTTCAAAATGGACTTTAGAAGATGATTTGGAAACTTCTTTCAGCAGCTCACATTGAGAAAAGCTTACAGATTTTCACACAAATTTATCATTTCGCTCTGCTGAGATCTTTGCAATTGACATGGCAGCAAAATTGGTAAGCAGGATCGGCCTTACTCTGCCGATTTGCATTCATAAATGAGAAAGATCACTCAAGTAGCACAATATTAATCTTCAACGGATTCCGAAAAAGAGCTGGTCCGAGAAAAAAAGTATTCTAAGGCAATTATGGCATGGGTAAAAGTTCCAAAAACAAAACAGGCGCTTCAATAGGTAAATATGCAAACACATTTCATTTGGAGATATACATATTTAAAGAAAAATGACCACGCGCGCAGCTTGACCATAAACCAAGTCAATAAGATGAGAGCCCTTTCTTGTGGCAGATCAATACACCATCAAGAGGAAGCTGAAGGTAGAAGAGAGGATAAGGAGAGGCGAATGAAGTATATATAACGTGACAAACCTCCCAAATTAGAAATTGAAAATACTCACGAGTGCTCTCTTTATAGACGGCAAGCTGAATTTTTTCATTTCTACGACTCGGCTATTGAGACAACGTCGCTTCAACTGCTCGAATGAGATATCATCTACAGGAGACGGAGAAAAACTTCAAACAAGCACTTTATCTCCCTAAAAGGCCTGCTGAATTTTCGCTCGGCATTTTATTTTGACAAGCCCGTTTGAAGGGAATATCTTACAATAGATCGATAAGGCGCATTGCTTACATCGTTTTAATATTTATCTATCTAAAATCATTAATAAATCAATAAAAATTAAGATGGCTTACCGATTTATTTTAAGCGATTCTTAATTAAGTTGATTTACATAGGTTTTAACAATTTTAATTAATTTTGTTTTATATTAAATTTTTGTCTTCGTTATAAATCGATGTTCAGATTTCTGAACATTTCTGCATCTAGCGAAGAATGCTATTTTCTAAGAAGATTTTTTATAATTTTTTTTTTAATACAACTATACATACATATGTATATGGAACATATATAATTTGCATAAGTACTTCAGTACTTCAGCTCAATAACGTTTCCTCATTAGGAAATATGTTTGTATGTACAACGAGAAGCCAACAAAAAAGTGCTATTCCAGCAATAATCGCCTTGAGCAACAACATTGTAACAACACTTTACATGCATCCTGGGCCAACTTTGGCATAACAACGGAAATTTTTCGAAAATGTTGGAATTTATGAATGAAACGCCAAACAATCGTGGAATGCGTTTACAACAAGCCGTTCGACTGGACGTTACAGCGCAACGGCAGCAGCTGCGAACGGCAAATAGCCGCCACATTTGGCTCGTTAACATGGAACATGGCCAAAGGCTGAGCAACAGATATATATAGTACATACATATGTATGTAGCTGCAACAACAACGACAACGACAACCCAAACAACTAACGACAACAAAAATAGTAACAATCGCAGCTATGCATAGCACCTAGCTTTGAATGTCGCTCAATGGCGGCGACAGCCCACTTTCCGTTCGTTCGCTGCCATTTAGCGGTTTCTTTCACGCCGCCACTTTTTCTGACTTCCTTCTTACCTTTAAGGCGTTTGCAGCATTGCCTATTGTTACTATTCATCTGTATGTGTGTATGCATGTTTTTTGTTGTACTTAGTTTTTACTTGCTGTTATTGTTGTTCCTTTAGATTTTGTCTGTTGGTTGTTCTAAAGAAGCATAGAAGTGCAGCGCAGCAAAGCATCTCAACACTGTTCCGCCTTTTTAGGGCTCTCCAACAAGCCGAAACGCCGAGTGGCTATAAAATTATTAACAACCTTTCATAGTCGTAATTTTAGTTGCGCTTGCTGTGCTTGTCGCTTTGGCCAACGACGCTTAAATGTTTAAAAATGTGAAAGCCACCAAATTCCAGTCTATTTAGAATTTGTGCATTTTTACGCCTGTGGCTTGTTGGGCTGCAGGCTCATGACTGAAGTGCTCCAATGTTCGAAACATTTTTGGGCGTTGTTCCAATCATTTGCGGGAAGCGTTAAACGAGCGCACACACACACACACACACACTCATTTGCGTTGCAGTTGTTGTGGCGCGCTTCCTTTTCGTGCTTAAAAACAAAACTGAAAATTGTATGGTGTTTGTTAGAGTTGGCAAGATATTTATATAATTTTTTTTTCTTCCTTGCTTTTTGGTAGTTTTCTTTTTCTGAAGTGTCTGTGTGTCGGGTGTTGTCAATACCTAGTTGAGGTGATAATAAAGTTGTTTCGTTTGGCAAATGATTTACAACCGTGCGACAGACAACGAGGCGGGCAAGACACACATAAACAGTTAGACGACGTTAGGCGTTTGACGTATTTAATGGAAATGTGACTTCGCAAACTGTCTATGGACACACAGTTAATCGAACGCAAATATTTTCATTCATTTCTGCAGACAACATTAGTTTTCAATTTTGTAGAAATAGCGGGCATCAAAGGTTTTTGCGATTTGTGTATAATATTTGCAAAAAAAACCTTAGAACCATCAAAAGCATACATACTTACAAATTCATCACCACCACCTGACCCACTTTCCAACCTACGCGCGTTTAAAGCAAAAAAGTAAAAATTGATAAAAATTGTATGTCAATGAAATGATTTTCGTCTTTTGCGGTCTTTCTATGTCATTGCCCTACAACAGCAGCGTCGAGTGCGCCGGCGCGCCGTTACGTTGCGACAACTTTTTGGATAGAAAAAACACGAGTAAAAGTGTAAACTGCCAGCGTTGACTTGTACTAGTGTTGTTGTGCCGAATTGATGTTCGCTGTAAGTGTTTAATGTCATAACTAAAACGCCGTTGTTATTTCTTGTTTTGTTTTTTTTTGTTGGTTGCAAATGCCGCTCAACACAGGTAGCCGCCCCGACATTTGTGTCCCGTTTTTGCTTGACTTGGCAGGCGCTTTCAAAAGGTCTACAACATTGCGCACGTCGGGCATACGTAGCCACACAAGCGGAATCTGTCAAAGATACACAAACACACAAAAATAATCAAAACATGCGGCATTGCATTGTTGCTGGCATCTCGCAATGCGTATCGCGTTCGCAATTTTATCAGTTGGCGCAGATCTATGCACAGCGAACAACAGCCCAAGCTAGCGCACGCTTCTCAGCAGCAATACTTTCATACATTGTGCGAGTATAATTTATGCAGGTTGCTCAAAAACTGTGGAAGATAGGTATGTGTTTGTCGCGAAGTGTGTGTAATCCGAAGCGCAATGCAAAAGAAAACAAAATAAGGTAAAAACAAATGTAAGCATCTTGCAGTTAAAAAAAAAAACTAAATTTTGATTTATGATCTTGTCTCCAAAGTTGTTCATCATCATCTTAGCAATAGCAGCAGCAACTAAAAAATAATAACGTAAAACTTAAAAAAAAATATTTAGACAGCAGCAAAAAAGCGAATCTACGCAAGCGACTAAGGCTCACCGCACACGACTCGTATCTTTCATCATAGACGCGTGTCGTTTCTCTCGTGCAACGACGATGTCGATACGCTCGAAGTCTGCATAGTGTATTGAAAATAATTCGACTAGAAGTCTACTGCTGCGAAAGAATTCGATGCAGATGATTCAAAATTTCTGACAGGTCCAGCAGTCCTGTAAATTATTGGTGTATAAACATATGCGATTTATTTATTTAATTATTTTTTGCAGTGAAAGCGTCATAGTTGACGACAAGCCATCGACATTGCTGTACGACAGCTGTCATGCAGTACGCATCTTGCAACGAGTACGACGTGCAAACGAATAGCGTGCTTAACAAGTCGCTGACGATGCGAGCTGTGTGCAGATGGCCTAAACTCTCACAAGCGCATTTTTTTTATATTTAATTTGGTAATTTGCGCATGCAGCTTTCTTTTTAATGTTTTTTCACTTCTGGTTGGTCTATGTTTGTAACGTTGTGTGACTCTTTCGGTTACGGCTGTAAATGACAACCGTAAACTCAGCATTCGACTGATTTGCAGACACGTTCGACAAGTGAGTCGCAAGCCTAAACGATTAACCGTACACATCGCACAATTTCGCTATAATATATGTAACTGTGTGTGTATGTAAAACTGTTTTGGTTGTCTGTTTTGTGAACTTTGTAGCCAACCCGTTTGCTGCCATGCAACCCTTTTGACCCACACACGCCGCTCAACGCAAATGTGATCATTCATAAATATCCATATTCCAGCGCTTCTAACTGCGACTCGCCAACTGGACTGGCAAGCGTTTTTCCGATGCTAAAACATTGTTTTATGTTATATGCCTTTCATAATGAATGCTACTGCCTCTGCTATTTCGCGAAACAATATTTGCCATGGCTGCGGCTGCTTGTTGCTGCTGCTGCTGCTGCTGCTGCTGCTACTCGTCTGTGTATCGGCCCGCTGGGGTTCGGCAGAGCTCATGTTTGCTGTCAGATATTACTAGATCTTTATCACACTTGCTGTTTTTCAAGTTCGCTTACTTTTTAAATGATTTTAGACACATTTATGCTTGCTTTTATTGCTTTGTAAAAATAGTAGATTTTCCAGTTGGTTTCTTTTTTATTTCCATGGAAAGTCAGATTACGCACTAGCGATAACCCAATTCTTGAAGATAGATATTGGTCTCACCACTATCGTGCTGTGAATTGTGTAGTGGAAATATATACGAGTATATGTACATATGTCGAAACACCAATATGAATGTATATATAATTTCGTCTAAATGTTCATAAAAAGTTGTGTACTTTCCATTTTCTGCGAATGATTAGAAATAAAGACTAAGCTTTAGCAGATGAACTGTTTAGTTCGGAAAATTAATGAATCCGCTTCGTCCGTTGCGGCAGCGAATGCCCTGCGAAATTAAATTTGGAAAGTAATTTTTAATCTGCAAAGGGAGGCATGTCTTGAAAAATCGGGTTTTGCCAGAGACAGGAATAGCTAAACAAGTCATCAGAGCCGAGAGGACCTGAATATAAGACGGGTATGTATTACCTGTAAAAAGAATAAACAAAATCTTCCTAGCAAAGATAAAGATTTTGCCATAAAGCAAACCATTAGTCTTCTGCAAAAAAAGCAAAGCTGAGCTTTCGGGCGGGTATCTCTTATAATAAAATCACGAACCTTGGATAAATATCTGATGACCATCTACAACCAATGACGTTACGAGAAAAAGTTTAATAACTTTTTGCATTTACACAAATCTGCACACAGAGTTCCCTCTACGGTGCTACAGCGAAGCCGTTGACCAATTAATTCTGTTTTTAGAAGATACCAGAAAGCGAGAGATAAGAAAGTTGACAGAGATAGGGTGTATGGAGGTGAGACCCTGTCCACAAGTTAGCTGATTTGTAGTCAATAAAAATATATGTTTGACGACAGAGCAAAAAATGAAGTCAAACATGTTGTGACAGTGGCAAGACCAATGAAATCAAGAAACACGCGAAAGGTTTACAAAAAGCTCGGCTACCATCCAGGGTAACTTTAAAATATATCTGCGTAAAATAGGCAAACAAGATGCTGAATGCAATGAGTACAGTCCTTTTTCAAATTGGTTAAAGCACGGAGCAGACTAGAGAGTAAAATACTCCCATTAACCGCCAATAACTTGACAGTAAAAATATTCTGTAGCGAAAAAAAGTAAAACACTATGAAAAAAATCGTAATGCTTTTTTAGTAATGAGAAATGTGGCACGCCACCTTGAAGTTATGCAAAAGCGGTCAATTGATGGGCGACGGTTCCCAACCGTGAAAGAGTGTTTCAGTCTGCGATGATACCAATGCTGAGACGACAGCTGTAGAGTGTCAACTGTTGTTGTAATTGTTGTATCGGCTAGCTACACCATACCAAGCCAATTAAATCTTCAATACTTATCGTTCGCATCAACTAACAACAGACGCCGGAAACATGCTGTTTCGACACGAGTGAATTCTAAGGAGAGCACTATTGGCTAGTACCTTGAGTGCTTGTGCCGCTTGTGCAAATTCTGATGGTCTGTCAGACAGCAAAACGCTATACTGTAATTTCTATTAAGTCAAGAACGATAGATTACAAGATCACGTCTTTTGTAAGCCGTTTTTATTGAGTTTTGGTTGGTTTACTTTTCTCGAGAATTGTCGAAATTAGCAAAATCAATGCAGCGGTACCCCGGAATGCGCCATCTCTAGTTCACTGCATCGTCTAATAAAGTGTTGTCTTTAAATCGTATCACAACTGAGCGGGAATAAGTCGTATATTATCTGTTGCTTTTACTTGTTTTGCTTATTTTTAAACTTTTTTGTTAAACTTTCATTTTGATTTCCATTTAGCGACTTTCGAGTAGTTCTCCTTCATTTTATTTTTTTTTTTCATAAAATACCGCTAAGCTCAAAAATGAAAAAGTTGGTAAACACTAAAACAAGCCAAAAAAAATACACTTCATAAAAATCGCTCGAAAAATCATTTCCAAATAAAAACGTTAAAGGCAGTATTCGGTAACGCCTCCGCTACGTCAGATTGTGAGCCGAAAGAAGGGTACAACGCTAACACAGAAAGAGAAACGAGTTACTAGAAACGAGGAGTAGACCTTTAAGAAATCCCTCAAAGGCTTCAAGGCCAAAAAAGTGTGCTTACATATTTATGTACTTATGTGTCTGCAATTGAGTGTGTGTGTATGTGTGTGTGCTCATTGAGCTGACTGACTGACTAGCGGCAGTAATACCACCAAGCTCTGCGCTCTTTTTAGTACGACGAAATGGAGCTGTTCAACATCCGATGCCTCGAACATTTGACGGCTAAACTGACTTCTTTTATTGTTTCATTGATTTGTTTTCTTTTTGTTTGGCTTGCTATGCACCAAAATAACATAGTTGTGTGTAGCGCACAAAGCAACCATTAAACAATACTCGCTTTGCGGCCTTAACTTATGAAATGGCATCAAAGGCGTTTAGTGGGTGAAACCAAGAAACGAAAAATAACAGAGAAAAGAAAAAACAAAAAGCGGAACGTTCAGAAAAGATCGCTAACCTATTACCGCACAAGATAAATACATTTACGCTTTAAGTACTCCAAAGTACTCATATTTGGAAGACTATGCGCTGCCACCTTTCCGATATTATGGCTGTCATATTGGTTTTTGTAGCGCGCGCCAAATAGAAAAATCTATTAGCTCGCAACAATAGCAAGCAACTACCAGCTCAGTACGACTCTGTTGATGCTATGGAAAAAATTTATATACTTGCATATAAATATATTGATGTTTCGAAGCAGCAGCTGCAGTTGGCAGTCAACGCTTGGAGGAGCCTCCAATAGCTGCAGTAAAGGTGGCAATGAATGCATACAATCGCCAGCAGTGTGCAACGTTGGCTGCCAATGCTAACCGATTAGTCGATCGCTTGATTACCGCTACTATATAGAGTCGTGGAAGAGCAGAGTAGGAGAAGAGCAGAAACAAAAAAAAAAGCGCTTAGTAACTTATGGTACTGTGGAAGTCTAAAATGATGGTTGAGTGGATTATCCCAGAGCAGTATGGATGATTCGAGGTGTTATTGCGCATGGGTGCATGATAGCGCGCCTACAGGTGTGTGTGTGTGTGTGTGTAAGGTTAGTCCGCATAGATTTCAAGTTGAAGTTTAAACGTTCGCTTCATACGCACGTCTTTGCCTTGGGCCTTGGGCAGCGGCGCACATACAATAGCAAAATGAATTTATTGTAACTAGTTGCTGTAGCCGCTTGTAATTACTTATTGACGCGCACTTCAACTACCAAGCGACTAATCTTGCAACACTGCTATTGTTGTTGTTGTCATTTCTTCCAGCTGCAGTTCAATTACAAATGTTGACGTGTTAAATAGTTTGCCCAATACATCCAGATGAACTGCTGCCGCATTATTCGCGTTTTAGTGTTTTCAAATCTTTTTTTGTTTTCTTTTCATTTTTACTTTGATCGTCTCGGCATCGACCGATAGGCGGTAACGCACGCGCTGCAACGTTGGGTTAAAGCGCACACTTTTGTGTCTGCTGTGTACATTGGCTAATGATGTGGCATAGTTTGTCGGTGTTGCATTGTAGTTGGCTCAATTTTTTTTAGTTTACATTTGTTTAAACTTGCGTTTGCTCCATGGCTTGGCTTGCAATGCAGTGATTTTAATTTGGCATTTTAATTGATACCTTTCGGGAGGTGTGAAGTGTATGTGCAGGTGTATGTACATATATAAAATATATATTATGTATGTATATCTAAACGTGGATGTAATAATAAAGTCATGCACCTTATTTTTGTATTATTAAAGGGTAATATGAATTAATTATTTGGTCGGCAAGCGTAGAGCTGGAATTAATGCTGCAAACGTTTCTGAGGTCTTCGAAGCAAAATGATTTGAAATAAAATTATTGAATGTTGAATAAGTGTCAGCGTAAAGAGTTATAACCTTTTTTAATCTTGATTTCAACTAAATGAAATATAATTACAAATATCTTATAACTTAATCTCGATTTCAAATAATTATATTACAAATATATATTAATTTATATCGACCCGAAAATGTATATTTTCATAATGAAGGATACCACTTAAGATGATGTGAAAAATGTATATTTTATTGATTTATTCGTTGGTAGATATGTGTGTATATGTTTATTCAAAAATTGACACAAAAACACATACGTATGCACATATGTTCTTTATTTGAAAAATCTCATGTCGTAATTCGAATGCAAGAATTTTTATTTACAAATGCTCTTTTCTCGATATTTGTTTTTTCGCAAATATAATTCAAACAGCATATAATTCGGTAAAATTTTATTTAACTGTAGTGTACTTTGAATAAAACTATCTCCGAATTCCAATAACTTTAAGTTTAAAAAGTCTGTCAAAAATAAAAATTTAAAGCTTTTTTATTTTTAAGAGATAAATGGAATGAGTTATATTTTCGACTAATAAAGAAAAAATAAACAAAAATAGCATAGTTTTTGTTGAGAAAAAAAAAATGATGATCATAATGACCAAAAAAAAAAATTTTAATAAAAAAATTTAATTATAATATTTTTAAATTATTTTTTCAACCTATAGCTATTTATTATTTAATTGTTTTTTAACCTTTGAGGTCAATTGTTTTTTGGTGAAAAATTATAACAGCGTAAGCTTTTCTCAGCGCGTTTAGGCATTGCGTGAGCATGCGTAGTGTCGTGGGTTCAACTCCCGCGAAAGCCTTGAAGAATGAAGTCTGAGGTGGAAATAGCTGCTATAACTTCTAACGCTTTGAATATGGCTGTTATTTTCTTATAATTTTTTCCAAAAAAACTAAGCTGCTTCAAAAAAAATAAAATAATAAAATATTTTTAATTCGTAAAAAATTTGTACAGAGCTTGAAAATACCCAAACATATACATATATGTATGTATACATGTACGATGTACAAATATATTGTAAAAAGTTTAATAAATTCTCAACAGAATGAGCTTCAATGACTCAGGCAATTCGCAAACTTTGAACAGTGTGGGAAGTAAACAAACATAACTAATACTTAGCATAAATATTGTTGTTTTAAATTTTACAAGTTCTCAGGTGAAAAGTTTTTCGCAACTCAGCATTATTAAATAAATGTTCGCTTTAGCAGCTTTGTAAAGTACACAAAATGAAGGCATTTGAGACACATACATACACACGTGTAACTGGTTTGCCAGAAATTTTAAATTTTTAATAAAAAAAAAATGTTTCCGTGAACTGCTACTTTTATTCTATGCAACATCTGCCTTTTAAATAATAATTATAGAGTTGATATGATAAGAGATGGCACAAGGGAGTTGGCTCTGCATCTCGTCCTTTCACACCGTCTACCTAATGCAAAATTCTAAGAAAGGTGACTTAATGCGTACAAAAAATGTGTCTTCATCGTCAGCTGAACAGGAGAAGATAAGGCGCTGCTTGGACTCTCGTACATTCCAACTACAAATGAAGTGTGTCTCTGGGACTTATCCTTGCAGAAGGTTTGCCAAAACAAATAATCAAGAGAAATGGTGGCTTATATTCTCGTCCTCAACATGCTGGTTATCATTTATTAAACTGTGTTTAATGTCTTTATAAATGAGGTGTAGCGAAAGAGTTTTCAAGCCATCCGATGAAGAAGTGAAAGCAATTAATAAAACTTTCAATGGCGGGAGGGAACGAATGGACACGACAAGGATGGGTTAGTTAGACTAGCTGAGGATAGTTCCAAGAGGATACACCGACGTCGTATCAACATTGTAACGAACTGAGGGGAAGAGAAATAGCAGATGAAGGTAGAAAGTCGTTTTTCCTAGTGTTCTCATTATACGCGTACATTTTGTCTTCATTTTGTATTCTTGCATATTTTTCTTTCGCTTCGTGAATCTCGCTGTCTCATTAACTTTTTTTTGTGTATATTTTTATTGTTACGATTTTTTCGTCTCGTGCATGCTTTGTTTTCCATAACAAGAAGAGCGCTTGCGACAGCACTTTTGTTGCTGTATTACATACGAGTATGCCATTTTTTGAATATGTTTTTTTCTTTCTTTTTCTTATTCATTTAGTAACACCGGTTGTATTGCCGCTTGTGTTCTATTCAATTCACTTCACATAAAAATATAAACAGAATTTCCATATACATTTATTGTATTAATCGCACAATTTCATAAACACACACACATGCATACATTACATATTTTACAACGACGCATTCAGCGTACAAAAACTGTCTTGGCTGAATGAGCTCTTAGCAAAAGCGGCACTGAATTGCTGCAAAAAAACAAAACACATTGCACGCAATGTTTTGCAACAATGTTAGAAATGTTGCAGCAGCAATGTTAAAAGTGTGCGTGTGTGCATTTGAGCCGCCTGCTACGAGTACGTACAATCAATTTACGATGCGAAATTCCATGATCGCGTTCGTGCGTTCATCAAAACGTTGCATAATCCATCAACCATGACAGTCAAAAACACACAATTGAAGTTTTCAAAAAGTAAAAAAAAAAAGTAAAACTGTTGCCATCACACAGTCACAGTCACATACAATTGCATATGTAAGTAAGTATGCACATTAAATTAAGTACGTTATACAAAATATACAAAAAAAAAAAGGCGAGTGCGTATGAGTAACATTTTATTAGGGTGAAAATAGAATTACGCATTTGCATAAGTATGCGCATGTGCCCACGCTTTCGCTTCTACACTAATTGACATTGTCCATAATTTTATTTATTAAAGGCAATTCAAGGTTGGCCAATTCTCGAGAATCGATTTAAGAAGGCCTGCAAGAAGTTTGCAATTTGACAGAATTGCAAAATAAATAGCTTCATACCCTTACTAGGTTATCGCCGCGTATTAGTTAACAGCTGTTATGGAGGTACCTGCCACATAGATACATTTAATTTACGCATTTTTTTTTTATTTCATAGACCCATTCGCCTTCACAAGTGTTTCCGTCGTCTACATTCCTTAGCTTGCATGCGCTTAACAATATTTTTTCATATTTTTATTTATGCATAAACTTCCCTTTTCGTTGGCCTATTGGACAATCCTTTTATGGGCAAATACATAGTAAGTAGTCGTTTACACAGCAGCCTTATGTTCTAGTCAGCCGTTAATGTGGCCATTGAGACACGCACACAAGCATGTTGTTACATACTTGCAAGTATAACAATGTGCTTGAGAACACGCTGAGGTGGCCGCCTTCTGTGGTTGCACTTCTGTTCCGTTCTCGCCAGCAAACAATAAATAATTAAATCGTATATTGCATTCTTAATAAGCGCATACTTGATGAACGCAAATATTTTGCATCTAGAGCGACACATTTTCCGAGAACGCTACACTGCGCACCGCTGGTGGTTAGAACTTGAGCGGCGTCACAAGTGCAGGCGTTTATGGTGAATGAAATAAGTTTGGAAGCGAACTTCAAGGGAACTTATGAAAATATGCGATAAGGTCATCGATCTCTGGCTTACCTATTTTATGGAAGATATGTGGTTGTAAGTTTAATAATTTGAAGAGAGTGGTAGTGATCGGGTATGGACAGCTCTGAGTGATGAGATTATTTATCAAGATGAGATTTGTTATCAGTACCGATGAGATTATTTATCAAGTTCTGAAAAAAGCTTAGGTATTGGCACACCTCAAGTAAATGATTTTTTCAAGTCAGCAAAATCAAAGAAATCGTGTAATGAAAGGCTGAAGAAGTAGAGTTTTGTCTGCGAAGCTTGCGGTAAAGTTCTCAAAATTTTTCTTATTTTATTAACTTTTGAGTTAAATGAAAAATATTTCAGTTTCCATAGTCTGAGCTTTTGTTTCTTCGTGGAATTTTAATTTTTTGTTACGCAGCATGTCTCACAAAAAAAGTTTAAGAGTATACGAGTAGATGCCTGCATTGAAAGGCAATGTGCCGAAAACGGAATTAACTTACGACGACTCTTCCTTTGTTTGCTCTTACAAAACTTGCAGTTAGCCAGGAGAAGTATAATTGTTAAGCGTCGAATAAATGGGAAAAAACTGGCATATGAAATATAGTATGGAAATGAGTGGAACCAGGCTATTTTTTCAGATGAAGTCCTTAAGTATTTTAAAATGGGCCACTTGGGCACTAGCGCGAGGTTAATTTGTGATCGTATCGGAACTGTTTGAGGACTATGTCTGATTAATTTCGGCCAAAGATACTTCAGAGTTCTTCGAAAGTCAGTCGTAAGAAAGCGTGGACAACTATGGGACGGGCTTAGTTTATTCTGACTTAACATTATTGTACTTCGAAGTACTGTGGTGGTGAGGTGAAAGACAGTTTGCCTGGTATACAACTTAAAGCGTTATTTTCTCAAAATAATTTTGTATTTATTTTGTCCCGTGCTTAAGCTGTGCAATTATCGTATTCTTTGCGGAGCATTTTCTCTGATTTCTTTGTTATTTTATTTTTGCTTTTAAGCGGTGAGAGTGTTCCTTTGTTTGAGTAGCTGTAGTAAGTTGTTTTCATACAAATTATCGTCATTTTCAAACTCCAATTCATATAATTTAATAAAAAAAAATGTATGAAAATTTAAATATGTCATAACTACACCTACTTGTGTATATACATACTTAGACTATAAAGACTTCTTACTTTACAACTAATGAACCTTCTTTACATTATTTAGAAATTTAATTAACACCATTTTCATCGTCAGCAAATTCAACAACCAAGTGCGATTGCGTTCTTGAGGTGTTTGGGGACCTTTGGATATGGTTTTTAAGATATTCGATTTCGATAGCAAATTTCCATGACATCAACACCGAAAACGCCGATGAGAGCGATTGTGTTGATCATCAGTAAACACAAGCCTAGCAGCATTCAATAATTTATGCGTAGAAGGGAAAAAATAACAATATCAAAATAGAGAGTAGTCGTGCATACGAACATATGTACATGACAACTTACTAGCTAGTACGAGTACATAAAAGCGGGACACGGTGACAAATGACAAAATTAAAAGTGACAAAACAACAGCTTGAGCTATAGAGAAAAATACAAATAAATTAATCAATAACCGGCGAAAAAAGCAATGTAATAGATCGGCTATGATCAGTGTGGTTCGTTGCAGTTCATAAATTTTAACAGCAAAGTTATGGCCTCGTAAAGTGGTGACTAAACAATCAAGTAATGAGTAATGAGCAAAATTCACAAGCACACTCACATACTATATATGTATGTATATCTACACACTTGCAAATATATTAAATTGCTCAGCACAACGATCTTGTCGCATTGCTTCCTCTTTTATTTCGCTCATGTTTGTTTACATTTTCCATTTGCGGCTTTTAAGCAGGTACGTGTGTGTGCGCATGCGTCTGGACGCAACAGCATCTGCCGCTCAACATAATCTCACGGGGCATTGCGAATGCTTAGGAAACAATAAATATGCAATTAATCGATCAAGATTGAGCTGCTGATTTCGAGAGCTAAAGTTCGCTTCCATTCGTACACACACACACACACACGCTTAGTTGTTGTATACGAGTATATGGGTTTCGCATTGGTTATGCGCGCACGCATGCTCGCAATAAACGCGCGTAATTGCATGTTAGAGATGTGTGTGCACGCGGCTATAAGCGGCAACACTTTTTATACATTTTGTATACTTTCAAATGCACAAATGTCTGTCTGTTTGTATGTCTGACTGTATATATGCACCGGTGTCCATGTGGTCTGCCAAACAGTAGCCACTTTAGCCGTTCGCTCATTACGCGCACGATTGCCATCGCCAGCAACAGTTGCCCCATAGATACTCGCTTAACTCACTGCGTAAATGGTAGCAACAAAAAAAAAAAAGAAAAAAAAGAAAAAAGAAAACAGAAAAGAAAAAGTGAAGCGCAACTTAGTAAGTAACAACGTACTCGCAACGCTTTTCATTTGCGCTCCTAATGAAATTGCAACTCGTCGAAAGCCAAAAGAACTCGTATGTCGAGTAGAAAATGAAGTAGTAAAGTTAGGAGAGAAAGGCAGCAAAAAATTGCATAAACAATGCATAAATAAATAAAAAGATACCGATCTGCGCATCAAAAGCGCGCCTAACAGTCGGGAGTAAAATCACAAATGGGAATCGTACAGTGGTGTTAGATTTCAAAAAGTGAAAGAAGAGCTGTAAAATTCAGTTTACAATTGGCAATTAAATAGACAAGGTGAATCTTGTATTAGAAGTGATTAACAAAAAACTTAAGCAGTGGTGTTTATAAAAAAAAATAATCATGATTTTTGTGAATCTTATTGCAGAAGTCATTTAGTAATTCGAAAACTGAATTGATATTTTTTGCGATCGTTTTTGTTTATTGTATTTAAGTCAAAATCATAAAAATCTTAATTATAAGCACACAACATTTAGAAAAATAAAGAAGCAATATTACACTGCGTTACAAAAACGAGCTTTAGTTCTGTCCTATGAACTAAATATACTTTTTCGGAAAAGGGAGAAAAAATAAAAATACACGTGTATCGGCGATTTTTATGTACACGTCAGAATTATTTTTTTTTTTCAAAAAAAAAATTCAGGAAAATTTGAGAATTGATAAAAATCTATTTCTTTTTAATTTGAAGTGATACAGACATTTTCACGAGTCTGCCTGTAAAAGTTCAGCTCGATTGAATCACGGAAAAAGGGTTAAAAATCGGTTAAAAGGGTTAAAAATAAAAATAAAAGTTCTGGCGTGTACATGAAATTTGCCGACACACGTGTATATTTATTTTTTCTCCCCTTTCCGAAAAAGTATATTTTGTTCATAGGACAGAATGTGTGTAACGCGGTGTTATTAATGTAGCGGTTTTCTAATTTTATTTTTTATTTGTTTTAATTTTTTCATTCAGTAGCAAACATAAAAAAACGATCAAAAAGCATGGAATAGAAAGTTAAGTGGTAATAAATTAATTATAATTAGTATTATAATTTAAATTTTATAGATATGTAAAAAATATCAATAATTGCTTGCATTGAAATTTATATTCATTATTTTATAAGTCTGTAACTCGTTTTCAAAAATGACCAGCCTGAATCGAAAATAATTTCCATTCGAAAGCTTAATATTTTAATCGAATCGAACTGCAGAGTTACCCCCCAGGTCTTCAATTAAATTTCAATAAAAACAATTTCATTTCATACTTTTGGGATTTTCAAATTAATCTGCATTTTAAACACAAATATTCTTAAAAACTATATAAATTTTAAAAGCTGCTTGAGAAAACCATGAAAAACCAAAACATTCTTAGAAAATCAAGTAAATTCCGCATTGTCCACTGTCCACACATACATACATACATACATACATACATATGTATTACGCACACTCCGTTCACTACATTAGCGCGAGCGAGTGAAAATGATTGCTTAATTGTGAATCGTTTCGAAAACGCCAGCAAAAGTTCATTGAAGTGAAGTGGCGAATCGCGTAAATGATCAAGCCATCGATCGCTCTTAACACAGATACACCGAAATCGATTCAACTAACGCCGGCCAACTCATTTGATTTGCGAGGGCAAGGAAGTGTGGTTCAGCGCGACACGGCGTCGCTACGCTGTCAGAAAAGCGCTGCGCTACAAATGCGCGCGCTTGCTCATTGTATGATGCGCATTTCTCCATAAAAAGACATAACTTGGCCATATTTAGTCGCCCGATGTTGGTCAAGTTGGCGATAATGAGCACTAACTAACGACTCCAAGACTCTGCGAAGAAACTCAGCAACACTCAGGCTATTGCCGTCACAATGATGAAAAACTTGTTGCAGCCGTTGGATGAAAAGCGTCTGGTGGATAGTATTTGTTACATCTCTGGCATATAAATAAATATGTGCATATGTACATACATGCGTACACACACACACACATTTATATGTACACCAGCTTGGTCTTGTTCGAAACCAATTGAAAGTATTTAGCATTACTCAATCATAAATTCTGCAAATTGAAAACATAAATTCCTTACTGTATTTGAACGCTGCGATTAATCGCTTAATCAACGCCCTTTCTTCAAGCTAATAATAAATACATAAAGATGAGCTTAAGTCGACACTAGTTAGATATAAATAAAGTATTTAAGCGAGTTGCTACATGTGTGCATTTGTAATGCTTACGCACTCGAATTGGTAGTAAGTGCATACGTTACCATTTTTAGTATTATACCATGCCAAAGGGGGCCAAAGGAGTGCAGCTTTTAATCGCTGTTCTTGCTCTTCCTTGCTCTCAGCTTTGCCAAACCAAATCTACACACTTTCATAAGCTTTGGGCTAATGTGCACACGTGTTCTCACTGTTTCGAAATTGCACAATTGAAGTTGATTGAAAAAAATACTTAGTTTGTGATATATAATAACTGCAATTGAAACTAGCGCAAATACCAGTGGGGATTATTCGTAGTGACTTTTGCTGAAATTACTTAACTTAGCTTAGTAAATGGCTATATTCCACATTTATTTATTTATTTTCAATAGTGCTGAGTTAGCTTTACATACACATGTATGTACATATGTACATATATATTTAAGTATACGCTAATCTATTGCTGTACCAGTTATCGTAGCCAACCAGTCAGCTGACGGAGATTAATTGTCAAGCACAGGTGTGTTTTGATAGGCGTTCAACTCGAAAGCGTATATTTTATTTGAAAACAAATATTCTGTTACAGGCTGAACAGAATGCAGTACTACAGCCACAAGTTATTTCGTTAGCTACATCAGCTTATGGCTGTTTTGTAGCAACGCTAAAATATATGAATATAAAACATATGTGTAGTTCTTGTCAAGCGAAATTTTTCAAAAAAAAATCTAAATGATTGAGCATGAAGAAGCCGCGATTTTACCGGCCGACGCAGAGTGGGGCCAAATGCACTTATTTCACGGATCAATTCAGGGGCGCTATTTTTTTGTAATATTTTATTACTTTCTATTAAATACCATAACAATTAATCAAAAAAAGTAATTTTAAAGTAAATGTTGAAGCAGTTTTATTAAAAAATAACGGTTTTTAGTTCAGAAACATGTCAAACATCATACATACAAAATCAACTATCGTTTATTTAATATATTTCATCATTATCATCGTCATAATCATTATCATTATCATCATCATAATCATCATCGTTAACATCATCATGACTATTATCACCAGAATTTGGCAAAATGATTAAATCAATAGCCTGTACTGGCAAACAGTGAACCCTCTTCTTTGGCAACTTTCGCATGCTTAAAATAACTGAATCCGAGCTCAACAGAAGAAAATTCAAAATATCACGATTGGTTTTTATGCGGCTGCACTTCCTTGAATGAAATTCTCTGCATTGCTTGAAATCCTTATTTCGAGCTTCTTGTGCTTCTTCGGACAGTTGACCAATAGGCAAAATAGTGTTTTCAACAATTTCCGGTCCGTGTATAAAGTACTTATGTAAAGTAGGAGGCATGTGGTACCATGGATATAGTTCAACGAAAAGTTTAGCTGTTTTGTATGCAAATGTTCTAAAATTTTCATTGTTTATTTTATGTCCACTAGAAACAACTATTAGCAACACATGCATTTGATTTATTAAATTCAAATCCAATCCGGTTATTTCGGCTGATTTTTCTGAATTTTTGAAAAACCGTCTAGCTGTATTGCCATCGTTCGTGTTTCCAAAACCAGGCTTCGGTTGGTCCACTATTAATCCCAAGGATTCTTTAAACTTTTTTTGAATACTTGATTTGGTTTGAGAAACAATATATTTTTCAGACTCAGTTCTAGCTTGCCACTTTTGTAACGGTAATTTGTACGCAATATGCAACAGGCTTTCAAAAAATCTAATCCAACCATGTAGAATAGATAATCCGAATGTCAGATTTTCTACATTCACAGGTCTTTCAATCATTTCGTCTATATTGTTGAAAATTTTACTAGTGGCGCCACATAAATAACACTTTTGTGTTGACGTAGTCATAGTTAAAGCATTGCACACCTTTCCATCAATCATTGTTAATAACAATTTGTGATCCACCTTCACAACTTTATCGCCAATTGTTACAGTTGAACAAATTAAATTTTTGATTTCGTTGTCTACTCTTTCTTTTTCGGCAATTGATACAGATAGGGTTTCCTTTACGAATTCAATTTTTAAGGGTATGCACAATCGAGTGGAAGACGATCGAGGATTTTCCCAAATTACCTCTTGCTCAAACATTAACTTTAGAGGCCCAATTGTTGTTAAAAATACTGCCGAATCACTTGCATTGCATCCATGAAAAGCTTGTTTGTAAGAGCTATGGCCAGAGCTTCCATCAAAACCCCATTTCGTGTATAATTGAAGCTTTCTGTTGTTTAACATTTCAATACTGCTTTTATTCACTTGAATTATTCGTTCTGCAGTGTGGTTTAAGAGCGCTTGCAGACTTACTTCAGCAGATGTTTCTCCAATTTTGAGGCTCGTTTCTTCTGGATAACACGTTTTTTTTCTTTTTGAATGTTTTTATATGATGGAAATTTGTCAGGTGCAGCTTGTCTAATAACATTGTATTGGTGTCGTGTTAACTTAGCTTCAACGAAAACAGCCAGTGCTTCAGTGCTTGACAATTTTCCAGCATTGTTTGTTGGTTTTTTTGTTTTGTCTGAACTTTTAATTGTTGATTGTGATAAGCTTGATAGACTACGCAAAGCTTTAGATTCTTCTACGAAACCGGATGTTCTTAATTTGACTTGCGTGGCATGAACTAAAACTGGTATGTCTGTAGTCTCCCTTAAAATCTTTGTTTTTTTTTAATTTAGAGGAATCTCTGGAATCGTTAAAAGAAATTGCTTTTCGTCCACGTTTTGACTGAACACGCGGAAATCCAATTGATGATTCTAGCCAAATCTTATTTTTGTCAGTAAGAAATCGGTCTTCTCTTCTGTGAGCATTCTTCCATTTAGCCTTAAAGTCAAAAGCAAAATTGGTAAATTGTTTATTGAACTCTTGACAGCTTTCTTCAATATATCCACAGCGATTTTCGAGTTCTTTTCTTAAATAATCCAGTTTTTCATCTAATTCCTGACAGCTGGAATTTTTCAAAATGTCATATAAGCTTCGGCGAGTAAAATAAACAACGCTTGAGCTTGTCCCTGCCAAATTAAAAATAAAAAGAAAATATTTATAATAGTATAACATAAAAACACAGAAGACAAAGACAGCAACAACAATAACAGCGTTAATTTTAAAAGGCGCATACGTCTTACACTTGTTGTTGAGCACATGACCCTATTATGAAAATATGCATAACTTTTGAAGCGCACCGATGCGCAACCTAATATTTTCTAAAATGATACATATTTATTACAGCTTTACAAAGAACTTCAAATCTTACACCAATTGAGCCCAATTGATAACTTTATGTCCACTTAAACTGATATAACCAATTTTTTTTTGTGTAGTGCTGAAATAAACTGAATAACAAAAGAACTTGCAGAAACATTTTACATCACAATTTTCAGCAAAGCAATTGTATAACTACCTGAACTTGATGGCTGCATACTCAGATTTATAAATTTATTTTAATTAGATAACGCAAATTCGATTTATATATGCACAATTTACAGCTTTTTTCTGCTTATTTTGCACTGTTGTTTTATACAAAGTTTAACTTGAAACAGTTGCTACGAAAGTTCCGTTACAGATTTGACATATATTTTTTTGCCTACTGATGTAGAATTTTATATACTTTAAGAGAGTACATTTGATTTTGGTGGTACTTTGAATTTCATTTTTCAATTAATCCGTGTAATAAGTGCATTTGGCCCCAGTGTGCGACGTGAAGTTATCAATTCAATTAATTTTTCGTTTTTTTTTTTTGTTTTTCGTTTTCTATTATAAAATTTAAATTTGAATATGTCAACAGCTAAGCGCCACAAAAGTTCAAGATTGCTCAATCTTTACCACAGCCACAATAGTATGCCACAGCTACAGCCACACATTGTGCGCAGTTTGGAGCATTTACAGTATTTTAACTTTTGTCAGCTCTTACTTCTTACCACAGCCACACCATTCTGTTCAGCCAGTTAGTCTTGATAACAAATAGGATTGAGCTTTTATTTTGTTTGTATGTGTCGAGTTTCTAAAATCATCATATTTAACATTCATGTATATAATGTAATCAGAGAACTGTCCAAAAGTATTTGAATCAAATTAATATTGGCCCCAAAATAAATATAATTGATTAACTTACATTCACGCGATTTTTTTTTGAATTATGAACTATGCTTTTATAATAAAAAATTTTAACAAGAAGAATCGCTTCTCGCTTATATGTGTATTCACATATGTATGTTTGTGTGCTTGTGTATACTCATTTGTATCACATACCTACAAACAAAGGAAAATATAAATATTCATAAACTCATTTTGGCATTCGACTTTACTCGTACCTACAAACAAAGGAAAATATAAATATTCATAAACTCATTTTGGCATTCGACTTTACTCGTATCGCTTAAATTAAGCAACTCCAACTACCTTCTTATACGTACATAAGGTAAATATACCAATAATAAATGCCAGTAGCACCACAGCAACAAATGCAGTACAGTTGCTCACTCAGCCTCAGTCATTGTTTCGGTTAGTCAGTCAGAACTTCACCTTGACAATTGTTGATCAAATGTTGCCGCCATCAGACTTGATCGTCATAGCCAGCGGCAACTGTGGTGGCAATGGGTAAGCGTGCCGCTCGCTATTACGGCCAAATTCCACATACACACATACTTACATATATGTATATATACATACACTTCATCTGTGATTGTTCTTTGATATTATTACATGCTGCTGTTGTTGTAATTTTCATTGTTTTGCTTGCTGCTACTGCTGCATTCAAAGTTTTGCAACAATAAAATTGTCATTTCGCAATGTGAGTCACAGCAAAAAATTTAAACAACAAATTGTTTAGTAATTGTTTTTGTTTTGGTTTTTATTCAGAGAACAGCGAAAAAAAGCCAAAAGGCGAAGTAAAAATTGCAAAATCTAAAATGAAATTAGAATTTCAAAACATGAAGGTTGTTTTGTTTTTTTTTTTTTCTCGCTCTGCTTGAGTTACTTTTATTTTTTATTGTAGCTGGCGCAAGGCACATATTGAATGTGCCTTGAGCTGGCGCACTTTTTTATTGTTTTTTTTTATATTTGACGTCTTTAGCATGCTGTCATTCTTTCCCGATCTGTTCAGAGCTGATGAATCAAACCTTTCCTTTTTGCTGTTCTCTTTTTTTGTTTTTTATTTCACTCTGCTAGTTTTCAAAGTTTTAGTGCTCTGTTGAGTTTAATAGAATTATATGATAGAAATTGTAAAAAAACAGAGCACACGTAGCGTTACATGCATATGTAAATAGAAAAATACGTATTCTATGTACATAGTTAACTTAGTAGTGAATGAGTCAAAGCTCAAAAAGCTCATTGTGTTGCAGTAAAAATGTGCATGGGAACAGTTTCCGGAACTGACATTGTTTCATGTTTTCTAAAAATTTGCGGCTTGCAAAAAGTACATGCCAACGTACATACATATGTATGAACATATGTATGTACGAAAAATAATAGAACTAGCTAGTATTAATACTTTGTACAAAACACTGAGGCCAAAGACTGAATAAAAATGCTTTGGGTAGTACACACCAAAAAAAAAATCGCGATTTTGAAGTGAACTGAGCAAAAACCTTGTAGATAAAGTTTAAGGCTAAAATGAACAAGATATACATACATATGTATGTATCTAAAAATCGAAAAGGTTTTTGTTTTCAAAACATAATCGAAGCTAGTTCCTTTATGAAAAAAAAAAAAATTAATTGTCTTTTATTGCCTAAACAAATAAACGAAGTATTTCATCAAATTTCTGATTAAGTGCTCGCATGTATCGAAGCAAAACTGAATGAATTCAAAATATAACAGTTAATCAGAATAATATCTCTATTTTCCCTCCTCACAGTTTCTAGCAATATTCTTCAAAAAGTTAAAAAAATCAGTAAATAAATGTACATTTATCTGCTGAAACCCAAAACTACCTCTGTGTACCTGCATTAAATCTACAAAGTAAAAACCTAAAACTTATTTACTACTGATGCGCTTTTCTTTAATTTTGGAAAAGCAATGTTTGTTAACAAAAATATACAATTCTTTCGACACAAAATGATACATCTTTAATAAATCTAACCATTTCACAAGTAAGGGGTTTTTTGGTAAGAATCTGTTGTCAGTTTTAAATGGAATTATTTTTCGCAGAGTTTTGTAGAAATCGGTAAAAAATTAAACACGAATTTCGACCACCTTGGATCCCCATCCTGAATGTCAAAGCTAAAATGGGACCAACAAATCTCTAATAAGTAATTCGGTCATAATTATTTAAGAACTTTTATGTTTTTGAACAATTTTTAACGAAAAAATGGGATATTTTTGTGAAAGCAGCATTTTAGAATTATTTTGCGGTAGCAATTTTTTTTCAGAGCATTCCCAACTTGGACTTTTTTTCGAATAATAATTATTTTATTTTATTATAGAAACCCATTTTTATACTTACATAGCTGTATAGCTACCGAAACTTCTAATGAAACTCTTTAAACATTTGGTTTAAAATCGTACAAATGTTTGTAAGTAATGCACGCTTGCAAGTATGTATGTTTATCGACTGTCAGCGAACGGATGTTGCCACGTCAGACACATCCGTTATATTCAGGTTGCAGTTTTTTATGGTCTTTTTCTATTTTGTTTTGTTTTAAGACATTTTTTATTTTATTTTGTTTTAAGACAAACTTCGTACGTATGTATGTATGTATCTACATTCAAAGAAAAGCTTCTATAGATAAAATTAAAGTTATGTACTAGCATAAAGCATTCCTCGTGACTTTTTAACGAATTATTCATGCTTTCGAAGCCTAATTGTTGTAATAAGTGGAATTTAATAGCGATTGACAACGATCTCCAACTCTGATTAAGTCATACTTTTAATGTCCTAGATTACTTTATATAAACAACTTTTATTTGAAACATTTCTTGTAAAAGGCTTCTCCATATGTTGGGAAATCCTTCAGTATTGTAGGGTTAGTATGGTCGCTTGAAGAGCGCATGGCACACAACCCTACGAAACTTTTTTTTCGCCTGCAGAATTTTGATCTTCGACTGTTTCTTCTCTTTTGTTTTATATTGCTTTTCGAAACATTTAACTTTTATTTACATAGTTAAATAAAATTCAATTCTATTTAAATTCAATTCTATTTGCCTTTTCCTCGAAATTCCTTTTACCCTTACAAATAAACAAAAGCTACAATTTGCAGGGAAATATATACATATATATATATATATATACGTATGTGTCAAGTTCGTCCTAGCAACACGAGAATTACATATTCTAGCATTAAACATACTATGTTTGTATGTATCAGCAATATGTTTGTTGGTGTATTAGAAAAAGGGAGTCACGAAAAACATATTCTTGAAACACTGAACTAATTGGTATGTCTGCAAATACATTAGAGAGGATCAAAAAACTACTCTGAAGTTCTATTTATACTTCAAAGCTTTTAAGGAGGGAACATTGAAATAAAAAAAAAAGGACTATCATAAAATCTGCCAAAAGGTGACATTTTAATTTAGCATTTGAAGCACAAGTTTTATAAACTATGTATGTACATTTCAGTTAAGGGCACGTCGAATTATTTTCTACGAATTCACATATTATTGAAGAGTTATTTTAGTCAGGGTTGTATTCGCTTTTTTAATTGAAATCCATTTGAAACCTAATATCTTTTTTTTAAACCATTCAACGAAGAAAATATATGTAACAATATTCTAGGTATCTGCTACAATTTGTCGTTTACGAAATATTCAAATTAAAATTTATTTCCGAGATATTCTCCCCAGAAAATGTTGCGTTAAAACTTTCGTTCGAACTGCCCTAATGTACACATCTACATGCATACGTAGACGTTCTTCTTGCAGGGTTGATGATGACATAAAGGAAAGCCTTCCGATATTTTGAAATAAGATGCCACATTACAGCTTTTTCGCAAAAATTAACCCCCTCATATATCATTAGCCTTTCGTTGTCTGTTTAATGTGATGCCAATTAGTGTGGTCAAATGTTGTTGCTATTGAATTTTGACACCAATTAATTTGGTCATACAGTCAGCCAGTGCATGGGGGCAATAAGAAAACGGCAGAGTAAGATAGAGAGAGAGAGCGAGTGACTGAGAGCAAATACTGCTTAAGGATATACTTACATGTATATATCTGTACATCGCTGTATTTTAAATCACATAAACACGAATTCTCACACTTTTACTTATCAATACACGATGATAAGCGGGCAGTGATGATTATTTTTTCCTTTTAAGTTAATGCCGCTTTTAATTTCAAACAACGAAGTTTTAATTAGGCTTTAATGCATTTAATATTCGGCAATGTGCCACAACAAATTAACTCGATTTAAGTTTATACATTTATAATGCTTTCAATGAAATTACCACAAAGCTCATAAAAGTGCAATAAAAAAAAACGACAAAGCAACTCAAATAATTCAGTTGCAGTGCGTGCAGTGGCAGGCAGTGAACTCGAAACCCCCCCCAACCCTCCGCCTTTTGAATATGCATACATATGTACATACATACATTTGTACATAGATTGCGTGTGCCACTGCATTCCGGCGCTTGAAGAGCACAATTTTACAACACTTCAGTGAACTTGAGGCAGCTTCAAGCGTTGTCACACACAGTTTTACTCCATGTGCTGCTATTTACAAAGTTTGCTTCATTGCGGAGTTTACATACATACATACATACATATGTTAGTACATGTAAGTATGTATGTAGCTTTGGAGTTTCCAAACAATGGCACTGCCATCGCTGTCACTGTCAACGTGCTCACTCACGTCACGTGACGTTCCACTTTGTTGCATTCGAGTCACATCATAAAAATATTTCTACTTTTCCAAAAAATAAGAAAAACTTGCAGAGAAATGACGAAGCAAAAACAACAACACAATAATATACATAATGATACAAAAAAAATGTAACTATGTGAAAAATAATATGAAAAACGTTAGACGAGTGGAAAAGAGTCTACTCGTCAACCGTAATGACAAGGTCCAAGCAAATGCAGTTGTGCATAAAACCAAACCAATTACATGTGTACAAATTATTATTTGATTTTGTGGTCCCGAACATGCATACAAATGTTTTTTTTTTTTTCTTTGTTTGTTTCACATTCAAATGCAAGCTGTGCCGGTGAAGCGCACCCCTTGTTAGAAATATTTAAATAAAATGCTTTAATTTTTTAAGCACAACCTCTTTATAGAAATTTTCTGCTGCTTCCACATTTTTTTTATTTCTCATTATTGTTATATTTTTTTTCTCCCATGTTCGCCACTATTTAATGCTTCAAGTGTCACACCAACTGTTCTTAATGAAATTGTTTGTTTAAAAAAGCGTATAAAAATATAAATGATTTATTTCTATTTAAATTTAACTAAGTAAAATTTAATAATATTTGCAGAATTTCATAAAATTAAGCACAGGAATTATAGATTTTGTTCTAACTTTAATGTGATAAATGTCTCTTCTAACTCATTACAAAAGTTTGTATTAAATAAAAAATTAAAAAATTAAAAAATTTATAATTCGTATTATTCAGAGGATTTATGTGTAACAAAAAAAAATGTATATTTACAATTCGTCGCCACGAATATTAAGCCATCAAAAAAAAATGTACATATTCGATTTTCGGTTCGGATCAATATTTGTGGAAAATTACGGTTCATGTAATTAGCAAGCTATTGCGGTTTTTCCGTTACAAAAGAGGTTTGAATCAAACACAACTTAAAATATATGTAGTTATCATTTTTATACTTGACATCCAAAATTGTGGCCCTTTCGACTTGTGAACCCATTCGACTACTATGGGCACTGATGACAGAATCTTATAAAAACGATGTATTTTATTTTGCATTTTGATAGCCTGCATTGTTGATTTTTATTTCTATAACATATTGACTGCATATCAACACCCACGCTTGTCCCCGTAAATAAATAAGCATTTTTCTACAAACATCAATGATGAAATCGAATAAATAAAACTCAAAGTATTTAGTTGATTAATCGAAGACAGATTCGCATTAATTACATTTTTATCTAATAAATCTTATTTCAATAGACTTTTGCCTCCTTGTAAACGTACACAAACTACACATATGTACATATACACATTTGTATGTGCATTTTACTACATACTCGTGTGTGTGTGTGTGCACGTATGTATGTATGTTTGTTAGCTTTTAATGCCTATACAACTTTTTATTATTGTCTTCTAAAGATTTGATAAAAAAAAAAGATTTACAAGCAGCAGCGATCGAAATCACACGATTATTAAAGGAAATTGCACAACGACAACAACAACAAAATTGCAGAAACATAAGAAGTACATAAATAAAAGAAGCAGTAAATAAAATAAGTACCACTTTTTTTTTTGTTAATTGCGAGGCACTTCACTATAATTATTTGGTCGAAGTGGCAAGAAAAAAAAAAAAAGAAAAACTCAGTTCCTGCAATGGTAAAAAACAATAAATTTAGTAATTTCCTTGACAGTTTCCATATCTATGTACATTGGTTCAAACTGTTATCATTTTATTCGTTAATCATTCGTTTAGTAAAAAACTGTATTCTTATGTTCCAATTTTTTTTTTCATACATTTGTTAAAATACTTCACCTTTCATGCTATTAGTTTTAGTCATTTTAGAAAAAAAAGATTGCAAACATTCCATATTGCCTTTGAGTTTATTGTTATCCAGGCATGAAACATAATTTTTTAAATATTCGATCTACATACATACATATCTTCTAAGAAAATTGGGCACCGGTTTTTGTCAAGTTTTAAGTTTTTCTGAAAATCTTTCTTATCTACCCTATTTTGCTTAAAAGAAATAGCACTTATAAATATTTCTTTTCAAAAATTTTGCATAGTTGGAAAGGTAACAAATATGATCGATCGCCTAGCAAAACAAAAGTGTAATTCAACCAGTGGTTCTCTAACAATAACTAGAACAGGAGCACATCTCGACATTGAACTGAAACTCATTAAAGACGGAGTGATCATCCAATGGTTCACTCTTCTCCTTTACGATCAGCGAAGTCCTTGCGGAGATATTTTCAGACTTTACATTTAGGCCTTAAAAAGTTGTCTTAGTGTCAACCCGAACAAGACATTGCAAATGCTGTGTTCACTTAGAAAACACACAAAAAAATACAGTGCAAATTCTCTTCTCTTAAAGGAACTGCTCTGAGAATGTCCTCAGTATCAAAGTACCTTAACTAAGGTATTAGACAAATCTTGAGAAGCTTGTGAAGAGAGCTTTTATAGCCTAATGTACTGCTTGTTGTGTGGATGTACAAGGCTATTGAATGTGTAATAGTACCCATTTGCACATGTCCTACGTATCCGCTTAATGTGACCATACAAACAGCCAAAATGGGCTTAATGGATAATGAGTGGCAAGCTTTAGCACGTCTTGGACAAGAAACTCTTGAGATATCTTTATATTAAACATTAATATTTTCCACTTGGCACCCTAATGTACATATGTACATATACTACCTTTGCATCTATGTACATATGTAGGTATGAACGTAAGCCTTTAGTATGAATAACTTACTTTCAACCAAGCAAGTAAAACGGAATTCCCTGCAGTATGAAAACGAGAAGGTGGCAAACGACTCAAAAGAGGTAACGTGCGATGAGATTTCTGTTACGCGATAATAACAATAATTATTATTTTATTATTGGTAAACGCAATAAAAAAAAAACATTGAAGTGTAAAAAAGACGCGAGCGAACGATCGAACTGGAGGTAGTCTTAAAGTGAGGACAAGACGATAGGCGGCAGCAGGACGTAAGTGCGTCATACTTGAAATATATCAACATGAAGATTTTATATATCAACAAAAATGCTAAACTATTTAACAAACATACTCAAATCCTTACACATACATGTAACGCTTGCATTGTCTTTAGAGACCTGCTCCTCGTTTGTGGGGCGTACAGACCCTGCAGACAGCCAGTCGAGGCAGACAGACGGTTTTGTATGCAACTGACGCACGCTGACGAACTGGCAATACAGCCAGAGGAGCGAATACTGGCCGCCCTAGAAATCAAACAAGTAAACTGATTGTAAAACAAAAACCGAAAGACGTAAATAAGGAAACAAGGAACACACCAACATACATGCACGAAGAAGGAGGGTATACAAAAGGAAAAACAAATTCGGGCAACACCCGAAAATGGTAAAAGCGCGCAACATCGTGTGCGCGCTGTATAGCGTTGTTGGAAGGGCTATCTAAATAGAAGGTGGTCTACAGGAAAAAACGCCATTGAGTGCAAGGTACCCTCTTATAGGAGACAGGCACCTTTTCGTAATTTTCATTTCGAAAGATCATCAATTCTGACAAGATGTATTCCTTTTTCGTTATTTCGTCAGTGGAAGACGAACGCGAAAAACGCTTTAATCAGCCTCAACTCTTTATTTACAATCTATATTCTTAAAGCAACTCTGCAATCTTCGAAACAAATTTTTAAAGTCCAAAAAAATGTACGTTAAATTCTTTTAGGCTCTCCATATTTTTTATAAGGTTTGTGTTGTGAAGATATATTCACAGTTTACTGCTAATTTTTGGAGAGATATACACTCATCTCGTCGTAGCTTATCCGCAAATGAATCACATACTTTAAGCCACATTTAAGTGATTTTGAGGCGTGAGAAGCAGTCGTCTCTTTTATAAATTCTACTTAAATCGACATTTCTTTCACTAGTACATATTTTTCTTGCAGGGTGTTTCTTA
This sequence comes from Philophylla caesio, assembly GCA_963971545.1. Taxonomy (NCBI): domain Eukaryota; kingdom Metazoa; phylum Arthropoda; class Insecta; order Diptera; family Tephritidae; genus Philophylla; species Philophylla caesio. Next base: position 90,940,241 of record OZ020606.1, on the reverse strand, counting down.
AATAAAAAACATATATACACATAGCATATTTTGATACAGATTTTATTGAATAGGGAAGTAAATCAAGAGAAATATTAAATATTCTAACGAATCCTCTCAGTAATTCTGTTTTGGGGTCAGTCTAGGGAGTTCGTTACCATTTCAATTGCAAAAGTATTTTACGACGATTAGCACGTGAGATGTATTACAAAGGGAGGATTTTCGAAAACACGATCGAACAGTTTAGGAAAACAACTTCATTCGCTGGAACATGTATTTAGGGAAACATTATTTTATTTAAATACCTATATACAGCCGTGCTCCCAGTTTCACATTTCAATTCCACAATGTGATTTTAAAAATTTCTTATGAAAGTGAATTAGTGTGCTCCCAATTTCACAAATTTCTTCGCATATCAGGTCATCCCTGTCAAACAAATCGATTATCGTTGTGGCAATATACAAACAGCTGTTTGTTGAAATTTCCCTTTCGGATTCAGCTATGCATGCTTTTTTGAGCAGCCATCAGCAAAACACTTAAAAATACGCATATTTCAATGAATAACTAATACATAAATGTCATAAATGGCTTCTCCAAACTTCAAAGAATATTTTAAAAATTATTCAAATCGAAAATAATTAAACATTCACACACTTTTTGTCATTTACTTTTCATTTCACATACAACCAAGCATTCGGATTTAATTCACACAAAATTTATGTGAATGTGAGATTGGGAGCACCAAACATGTGATTTCAAACCGAATCCATAGGGAAATTCGTGAATGTGAAATTGGGAGCACGGCTGATAAAACACTTTTTTATTTAAGTATGTAAAGTTTTTTCACGATTTTGTTAGATTTCCCTATTTTAGAAATGCGCTTTTTTTAAGCAAACTTTCAAAACAGTTCTAATCACTTTAGGCTGTTCGAAATGTGTATTGCTAGTGGCTCAATACAATTGCATATGCACATAAATCGGTTTGTCAGTCGAGCCCATTTCAAATCAAGAGCGTCCAAACCAAGTTCAATAACTATGTTCTTTTGTCTATTTTTCAATTTCGAGCGCGGTCTAACTGAAAATTTATGTTTAGTTACTTTCGACCCTAACAACTTCTTTCTCTCTTGAACTTAAACTCAGTATTTATTTGGAAACTTTTGTAAAACGAGAATCTAAGTGGGAGAAGTTATAGTTCGGAGATCACCTAATGAACTTATTTTCTGAGCTAAGCTAAACCTGTCTTAAATGTGTTATTTTACGCTTTTCTTTATTTGTTTAAATTTTTAGTTCTAACTTTTCGATCTACAATACATCTATGAAGTTTGTTCAATCATGAGACGCTTTTATTCGAGATCGGAATCGGAAATCATCATCGCTGAAATTTAGTGAATATATATTGTATTGAATACTAAAAATTATCTTCAGCATCTCGAAATAATAATTTTAAATTCCAAGTGTATAATAGGCGCTATAAGTGCTCATCAAACGACTGACGTATGTATGTACGAGTATATATGTAGATATTTTCGCAAGTATCAAACAAACTGATAACATATCACACAATATCACGTGTTGGCCAAACCGATGATCACTTTATTTCAACAGCAGCGAACATGAAGCGGCACCCGCTACTGGACATTGAAAGCTGGGCTTGGCCGACTAGCTAGCGGTGAGCGCAACTCATACATCAATCGTGTTAATGGCGAAAATTATATATGTTTGAGTACACGAAGTTGCATCAAATGGCATAAACCATTATTAAAAATTAATTAGAAGAACTACTGAACAGCAAACCGCCCGACCGACTGCTAACAACAACACGGTGTGCAAAAGTTGCAGTGAAAATGCAGCCGCGGCTAGGATGAAGAGCAACAACGGCAATTGGTGGAAAAGTTAATGTGGCGTTTAAAGCGTCTGCGCGCCGAAAGTTATCCTAATTGAATAATTACAGTTTGAGAATCAGCTGAAAATGCAAGCGGCCTTATGAGCGAATCAGAGTAGAGCACAAGTAAAACGTGTACCGGTTTATGTACATGCGAGTATCTCTGCACTTGAACAAAAACACAAAAAAGTTATGAAAAACATACGAGTACATAGTAAAAAATTTAAAATCAAAAGCAAACAGTTCAGCGGGTGTAGCTGACAGGATCGTGTGAACATTTCAGCAAATTGTACATTATTTTTTTTTTCTGCGGCTGCGATGGGGGAACAAGCCGTATGAGTTCTACGCTCGCTTTCGAGACCTCGTTTATTTTGCTTTTGGGCTGGCTGATGATAAAACTGCGTGTTTATGAGCGCATATCGGCGCATTTTGATCATTTCGACTGCGTGTTTTGTGGGTGAAGAAATACCTTTCAGCCTTTTGTTTCAAAAAGCCACGCCACTGAGGATCGCTATGCAAAGATCAAACAAAGCAGCAAAGCTGAACGGTACAGAACAAGCATGAAAAAGGCTAAAGTGGGCCGTAACGCAGTGTACGAAAAAAAAATTATTTTAAAAAAATTTAAGACACCAAAAAACAGAAATCTTATATAAAATCGCCTGACAGACAGTGAGTAGAACGAGACGAAGCGGACACAATACCAACGAGTTGATTTAAACCGTGGCGGAACGCCAAAACGGCGCTAACGCTGCCAAAAGCGGCACGAAAGACACAGAAACAAATAAAACGAAAAAAAAAATGGTAAAGCAAAATGCAAACTTATAAAAATGAGCAACAAAAGCTCATACATATTTAAAACAATAAGAGTGTGCAGCGCGCCAAAAGCGCGTCTCTGCATGGCATCGCACGTCATCGGTGCCGTCATCAACGTCATCATGCTCCCACATGATCATCATAAAGTTCATTATGATGGCGATCATCAGCAAGCAGACAAACGCATCGCCCACGGTGTACACCTTCTGCGAAATTTTGTGGCGCACACGAAGCGGCCGAATATTGTTGGCACTGAAGCATGCAACACCGTTGCCAAAACTACAAACGCAGCCAAGGTAGTAACAGCAAGTCGCTTTTTTATTTGGTTCTTTTTTTTTTTTTTGGGCAGATGTGCTAGTGGCTGGCTGGCAGCTGCGCCAGCTGAAGTAAGAATTTTTTATCAAAAAAAAAAACATTTATATAAACAGTTTTGCATGAAATTTGTGCCAAAAAAGCGATAGCACAAAGGTCATGGCACGAAAAAAAAAATTTTGAATTTAACAAATAAGTAATATGGATATATGTAGTACCTACTTAAGAAGAGGTGCTGTGAGGTGGAAGAGGTTTAGTTAATTTAACGAGGGAGGTAAGCACGAACGAAATTAATTTTTATTTGGGAAGAAAGTGTTCTTCAACACCCTTAGCGAAAAAAATTCGCAAAAACTGAAAAAGGTTTTGTTGGAAACTAACGACAAGAGTTTATTCTTAAAATCATTGTCAATATATATTTGAATAATTTTTAGGGCAACTAAATTGCTGAGCATGGAACAAAAAATTAACCGAAATTCCGTGTTACGAATACAAATACTTCAACGACGTTAATCGGCTGCGAAAAAATTATTTGTTTACAACTTGAACTGACGTCACACAAACTGTGCTATTTTCAAATTAACCAAAAGAATAGCACCGATGTGAAGGGACGTCCAATTCCGTGTCTGATCGGTCCTTAAACATTTATCAATTACTTATATAGAGTTAAAGCCCCAAAATTTTGTTCTTCGTATGCCATAAAATATTTATTAAACCAACTAGTGTAAAGTATCTAACACACTATAAAAAAAAATATTCACAATAAAAAACTGTGTAAATTTTGCTTTTTTGTGGCTTGACTACAAACTAGAACAACTTGATTTAAATAAATTAATAAGCGAGTAGTTCGAGTGTACGAGTAAAGTAGCAGAGCTGCACAAAAAGCAAATATCTATGCATGTAGATACTTTATAATAGTAATAAAAATAAATCGTAGTAAACGGAAAAATAGGTACACAGCGAAAAAGCACCAGAGGAAGAGCAAAAAAATTCGCCGTGTTTATAGTGTGAAAAAAGCAGCATAGAAAACTTGCTGACCGCATTTAAATCTTTGACATGATAAACAGCACTAGTGCTACAGAAAAGAAAATTTTATTTTAAAAAAATGTATAAATTTAACAAAGTGTGTGATGCCTGAACGACGAATGCAACACGTCATATATTATAATCTGCTGCTGCTCACATACGAATATACACACTATGTGCTAGTATGTTTAAAATTGTATGAGACAATTCGTCCTAATAAGCCAAGTGTTCACACTAAAACTTAATCTTTATTGTTACAATTTCAAAATCCCAAATTATTTTAGAAAACTCCTTATAGTTTTTTAAATTGTAATCAAGTTAGCTTTTATATGAGTTTTTTTTTAGTTTTCACATTTAGGGTGAAATATTAATTTTTTTATAAACTGTTTTTAAGGAATGTCCGCTTCAGAAAACTTGTCTCTATTCTTGATAACACAATGCATCTAAATATGACTATTAACCCATGAATTTCATTTTAAAAATTAGGTTTAGCGTTATAGTCTCTGCATACTGTACTAAAAGCACTCAGGCCCTCGGCGAAAGCCTGAAAGACGGAGTTACTCTGTAGTTCGATTCAATGGCAAATCGTTTCGAGTTCGAACAATTCAGACAATGGAATCGTCAGGTTTTAGAATATAAATTCTTTTCGAATTTTATATTCAAAAGGTTGGACAACAAGGCAGCTTTTTGTAATTCATCTTTGTAGAGTTGTGTCAGGAAAAGAAAAGTAAAGCTACCTCTCAAAGTTTTACAAGTTTAAAACTTTTGGTTGTTGACCCTGTGATCACCAGAACTGGTACGACAAACGTCAGCTTCCATACTGAGAAAGAAATTTGGTTTTTTAGCGGCAAAGTGTTCGCGATTGCCAAATATTTATGAAACAATCATTTGCTCTACAACGCCATTTCCAATCCAATTCAACTCTAACTATAGTTGAAGCTCGATTATTATTGACTCCAGAGAACATCTACATATTTCAACTCTTAAATGCTCAAGATCTTTAATCGAAATATCAACGAAAAACTTTTTTGCGGCTTTTATTTGGGGTATTCGCCAACAGACGAATAATTGTCGCTTATATCTTTTGCAAGTATTTAATGGCTCACGAAATCAGCTGAAAAGAGCTTGAACTAAATAATAAAGGTTAAGATTTTTAAAATTTTCGCTGTTTACAAGCGTAAAAATTTATATAAATACCTTCCTTCTACAAATTTATTCCAGAAACTGAGAACGAAAGTTAAAAACTGTTGCTTATTGCATTTTTACTGCAAAACTTCAACTCTTAAATAATCAATCAGTTCTCAAGTTCCTGCATTGAAATATCAACCAAACCCTTCTTTTGCTGAGAACGATCGTAAATACTATTGCTTATTGCTAATTGATCAGATGATTGTATGTTAATAAAAAAAAAAAACAACTCTGATGGTTTCAGGCCACAAAGTAGTTTGTAAAGACAGATGCTAATCATTCAACGTTAAAAGGGGCATCCTTGACAAGTTTGGATATGCTTGAAGGAACGATTACAATATCTACGTGCAAATAGTCAATAGAGCTGCAGCATCAAAAATGGCGTTGTGTCAAATGCTTCAAAACAACTTATGTAAATTTTTTTAAGATAAAAACTCGTATAAGTTGCCGCCGAATGTTTAGGATTGTAAAGTAATGTGAACAAGTTTTACAAACTACTTTGAGTGGCAGTACAACAACAAAATAGCAATGAAGAGAATTTCAGAATTGTTCTGAAAAAATTGTAGTGGCCGGGTAATAAACGTAACACAGCGCGTGTGGCTTGTCCCTCTTTAAAGAAATACTTACTAAAATCGTATAGCCCAACTAAATCTACAAAACAAAAAAAAACACCGCAACGAAATTTTTAGCAGTGCTAGCGGTGCGTGCGTTTATCTGTAAGCTCATGTAAATGAATGTGTCCTCAATGTATGTATATACATACATACATACACACATCCATATGTACATAGTAACTACTAAAGAACACGTAGACATTTTTTATTGCAAATGTTCAACGCTCAAATACAGGAACTATGAATTAAATACCGACGCACTTCAAATGGTGGTACTCATACGAACTTTGCTTGACTGCTACACATGCCAAGCAACATAATACAATGCATGTATGTATGTACATTAGGGTGATGCGAAAAGAAGTAAAGGCACATAATAATGTTCCTACTTTTTGTATTGTTCTGTATTGAAAAATTAGCGGAATTTTTTTTTCTTTTTAGTGGTTGCTGGAAGAGCCGAAAGTTTCTCAGGCATAGTAATTGTGGGGAAAAAGTGGCGCTTAGTTATAGCCAAGATAAAACCGATCTTTAAATTAAAATCATCCTTTTTACAGATATTGCGTTGAAACTATTTTCAAAAAGTTACTACTGACTCTAAAAATGAAGTCACCCGAATTGGGCATTTTAACAGTTACAGAGTGATGTTGTTTGGAAATTTTGTTGTTGATCTGGACTTAAAAATTCTTGAACTCACCACTCTGTGACTGCCAAATGCGCAAATGTACAAATCGTGTAATCCCACTATAACAACAGCTCAAACTGTTCTTATACTTACATATAGAGACGTTGAAAATCAGTATTTTTCAATCGGAAAACTGTGTTTATCCTCAGAAGACTTCAAATAATTCTATCGCATTGTTGATTTAAGAATTTTTTAAAATATTACTACGTTTTTGTGAGTCCTCCACTTTGGTGGTAAAATAAAAATTTGAGCGCTTTAAGCGACCACTGTATATTTTTTTAATCAAAAAAAATGGGGCCTTTTTAGTATCTAGATATAGCACATTTACAGGGAGATTGGAACTTTACTTTTATTTGGAGCACCCCAATGTAATACATACTCGAATTTTCACATGGGCATATGTCATATCGCATTGTTGAATGTTGTTGCCACAAACGTTGCTGTGATTATTTAAGCGACGATCTATGACACTTGCGACACTTGCGACACTTTAGGGCATTAAAACGCGCTTCACGATTTCAGATCGTTGAGCAGAGTATTGTGGATGAATGGGGCGGTGGATGGATGAGGGAGGTTGGGCAGTACCTAGTTGTTGCTGATAGTTGGAAGTGGGTCGAAATGTGCCTGACCCATACTTGTTGTCGTTTACTGGAATTCAGTAGTTCACACGTAGATACTAAATATACTCGTATACGACGTTTACTTGTTCTTCTGGTATAGTTAAGAAGAGTGAAATCGTTTTCAGTCTAGTAAAGCATCTAGTTATCTGTAATACTTAGCAATTAAACATACATACTCGCACATATTTACAAACCCACATCTGTGTGTTTAAGTATGCACAGACTTTCACTCAAAATGGAGTTCCAGCCTAATGGATTTTTTCCATTCGTACATAATTACATAAATAGAAATTCAGCAAGCGCTGTCGATGGGCACATTAATGATAAAATCTGTATGTTTGTATTTATACACTATATATGTACACATATATATACAATTCAAGCTAATTATCTGATACAAGTATAAATATAAACAGCAATGAGTTTCGATGACAAAAAGAAAATACTTCGTTCAATTACTAAAAGCATTTCATTATATTTTTTAAGTACCTTTTAGTTAGGATATTAGCCGCGGTTGTTCTTGTTATTTCAACCAATTCAATAGTAAAAAACGAATCAAAATAAATCAATAAAAAATTAAAATTATGTGAAATATATTTCCTTTGTTTTCATTACTTCTTAAAATTTAAAGTAAAAACCTTGAGTCCGATTTTTAAGAGTAACTCCACGCCAGATTTTAAATCAAAAATTCAAATGCTTTTCCAATAAAATTATCACAGTCGCCAAGTAACAATTTATTTTAATTTCAAAAAATAATAAATAAAAAAAACAATATCCCTTTTTGAATTTATCACGATATACACATCACAGCCATGCGTAATTTTCTAATTAATTCATATGCTCTTAGAATGAACTGATTTGTAAGATTCTAATATATAGTATAAAAAGTATTTTTAAACAAGTAATTAAAAAAAAATAAAAAATTACTGAGGCTCTTATTATGAGTTGCGTGGCGAAGGATTTGGTTAAGCGGGTAAAAAAATTTATCGAAATATTTTGAAAGATGCAAGTAATAGGAAGGCGAAAATGCTCCAGTGATGATGCTAAAACCTTAAAACAATAGGGGTATTCGCGGTTTCTGTGCTTTTTATAGCAAATTTAGTAAAAATCCAACAATAAAATATACGTTCCACTTCAAATACAAGAGTGCAGGCAAATACAATGGGTGGACCCTGCTGTAAATGTGGTTTTTCTTTCTCACGACAAAAAAAGATGAATCGACGAATCATCTAAAAATGCGTTAGTCGAATAAATGCACAGATATTTATTTGTGCGTCTTAAAGTTTATCGTTTATCTTAGCAATTTAATTTTTACAATTATTTACTTGTGTAATTACGAATTTGTTGTAAAAATAGTAAATATAAATACGAATACAACAAATCCCGAATACCCCTATTGACTCGCGCTTTCGTCATTACTATCGAAATATTGCGATCTAACTTTCATTTGTTTCGACAAAAATGTTCGCTTTGCAACTCAAAATACCAGCCTTAGTCATTCCATTATAGACTTCTCGTCACATTTTGATGAATTTTTCTATGTACTTACTTTCGGGAAGTTAGCGTTTATTGGATTTTATATTGATTCTGGTATAATTCTATAAGCAGTTGAACGTAATTTGTTTATTTTTGTTTTTATACCCGAGGATAATTGTACACAAGGGTATTATAACTTTGTTCGCATATCGGTTGTTTGTAACAGCAAGAAATAATCGAGATAGATATAGACATATATATACTAAAATGATCAGTATGAAAAGAGGAATCGATTTAGCACTGACTGTCTGTCCGTCCGTCTGTCCGTGGTTACAATAACTTGAGTAAAAATTGAGATATCTCAATGAAATTTGGTATATAGATTGCCCTTTGGACAGGATAGGTTGGTATTGAAAATGGTCCAGATCGGTCAATAACCACGCCCACCTCCCATATAACGGAAGTTTTTGAAAAATGCAAAAACTCCGTTTTCTCAGTATCTATTACAGCAAATTGAGTGAAATTTTTTTTATTTGGAGCAATTTTAAACTCAGAAATTAGGCATTTATGAAATTTTGAAAAATGGGCGTTGCCACGCCCTCTTATTAAAAGGTTTCCGTATCTCAATAACAGTGTAAGGTATCGTCACAAAATTTGGTGAACATATTGTCCTTGATATCACTAACATCAGCGTCAAAAATTTTTGAAATCAGACCATAACCACGCCCACCTCCTATATAACGGAAAATTTAAGAAATGCAAAAACTCCGTTTTTTCTTTATCCATTAAAGCAAACTGAGTGAAATTTGGTATTTGGGGTGATTTTAATTAAGGAAACTGTATATTTATAAAATTTTGATAAATAGGCATTGCCACATCGCGAGGGTATATAAAATTCGGTTTCGCCCGAATTTAGCTTTTCTTACTTGTTAAATCTCATTTTTCAGCAAAGACTGAAAAAATTACAAGTTATTCATGAATAAAAAGAAATGCCAATTACTTAAATTATGCAGTTTTTGTATTTCTGTTTTATTGGCTGCAGTTAAAGAGTGTTAGTCAATAAATGCGATAGCGACAATTTTAAATAGAACTTACATCTTTAAATTGTAAAAAATATCCATATCGTAAGAAATTTAATATGATAATATGCGAAATATTTGTTATGATATCAATTTGTTCAGAGTAATTAAAATTAACATAATTTTCCTGCGCTGATTATATACAAAATTAAAAAGATTTAAACCATTAATTCTCACCACAAACTGAAAGAAGTTAAAAACATTAACTGCAAACGAGAAACATTTACTAAAGCAGCATTCTCTAGATATTCGCTATGAATAAGTCATTTAAATTTCATTCAGATTATCATCTCGAACAGAAGCCAATAAATTAATATCTTTTAAAGCAGCCGCTTAACGAATGCATTAAAACAATAATGTGATGAATATGTTTACAAAGAAGTGAGAAATGGTAACGGCTGTGTGACACGATCTTTCCATAGAACCTCAAAGTGCTGCGGCATTTATAGAAGCAGGCATTCGGCGAACTTTGTGCTGGGTGGAATATGCAAGTAATGCTTGCTAACTGGCTAACTGACTAACTGACTAACTGGCTCTGAATCATCTGGCTAATTAAAATACAGTGCACATTGCTAATGCCATGAAATGCTTTATTGTTTATGAACATACATACTTACATATGTAAGTGAGTGTGTATTTGTGTTTGGGTGTGTTGCATGGGAACTAATTATGCCAATTTTTTTTTTTTAATACCAGCGAATTGTGCAGCAGTATTTAGAAATGTGCATTGGAATTATTGTTTGGGGCTGGCGGCAAAGCGCACACTTTCGCAGAAATCCCAGCTGGTGGGGATTTTTTCTAAACTTGACGTGCTGCTAAATACACATCTTACGATAATTTCTCGAGATAGAAGTATATATAGAGGAATATGTATGCACATACTTACAACGTACATATGTATGTATTTCAGCGGTCACTTACATACGTGCACACATATGCATACACTGGTTGTGAATATACATACATACGTATAGTAGAAACACGAAATTCTGAGCAACTTTAGCTTTTAAAATGTTATACTGAGCTCTAGCTCATAACATAAAATACGTAATACCAAGGCACATTCAATAGGTAGCAGCAGTAGAGAAATTAAAAAAAAAAATTTGAGCTCTGTATATTTTTTTGCTTTTAAAAGCGAAAATTTCAAAAATATTTTATCAACTACGAAATTCAAAATTTGACAATTCAAATTAAAATAAAATATGAAAAAAGTTCAAAAAAAAAAGTTTGCTGCGGTTACCTATTTGATGTGCCTTGCGTAATACTAATAAACATGTTAAGCTTTGTGTCAAATTTATAAAAATTCGTAAAATGTTCACAGAAATTTTAAATTTCAAACAAAATTTGATAATTTCTTGATTTTTGAAAATTTTATTTCTGACGGTGTTGCGTAGTAAATATATATTAAAAAATAAACCAACAATTTCTAGCGCTCCTAGAACTTGCGCTTTATTGTACTAAAACTTTTAAAGGCATTAATCTGTATGATAAAAAAATTAAAATTTTGTTTAAGAAATGCTTTTTACGAAAGTTTGTTGAATTTTTAAATTGTATTATAATATATTATATCAATAATCATGTTAAGGTTTGTGTATAATTTATAAAAGTTCGTAAAATTTTCACCGAAATTTTAAATTTAAAATAATTTTAGATTATTAGTTGATTTTTGAAAATTTTATTTGTGAAACTTAAAAAAGTTCAAAAAGCATTTATTTGTATGATCAAAAAAAAATTTTTTTTTATATGTTTTGCTTTTTACGAAAATTTGTTAAAATTAAAATCTTTTTTACAAATTGTGCTTTTTACGAAAATTTATAAAATTTTTAAAATTGTGCACAAATTTTTTAAACTTGTTATGGTTAAAAAAGGAGTTTGTTTGGTATTTTAATTAAAAAATAATTCAAATTTTTTAAAGAAAATTTAGAAAGGGTAAATTAATTGTCATATCTACGTTGTGCAGTTATAGTTTTGCGACGGATTGTATATTTGTATATATGTATATGTTCTGATTCGCCAAAGTAAATAAAAAGAAATAATTTTTGCAAAAAAAAAAAAAAAAATCAACTAAACAAGTTTGCCAACTCCCCACACAAGTCCCCAGCGAATTTCGCATGAAAAAAATTAACATAATTAAATTTGAAAAAGTAGCCAGCACGAAAAAAGAACACAGTAAAGTTATGCGCGCACTTGTCGTCATACTCGCATACTCTACGTACTCGCACATGCATTCACTATCTGCTCAGTAGCTCATGTCTTTTGAGATATGTACATCATGTTTGCGATATCTTTGAGATACGCGCTAACAATTTTCAAGATAAGCTTAAATGTGTCGCATAAATGTTGTTGTGAAATTGCGCTTTGAAATTTACACACTCTCAGTTGTGGGCAGTTGGTGGCGTGGAATGGTACGAGGTGGGCAAGGGGGAGCGGGCACAGAGCAGAAGCTCGAGTGCAATAATATGGGTCTACTGTGTATGATGTACAAGGGTAGCAATAGAAGGTGTGGCACCGCTGGAGGAGTACTCGTACAGATGATTTAGACGCCGCAAATGTCGACTTGTGAAGCAAACGTTGAAGTGCGGTGCTGAGCTGCGTTTGTATTAGACGTAGCAATCAAGACATTCTAAAGAGCATTAGTGCACCACACAGGTTAGGTGTGTCACTCGAAAAGCGACTATAGCTAAACATGTAAATGCTATTCCACTCAATTCAAATCAACTCAACATTAATCGCTTCAATTCAATTTTAATTTTGTGAATTACGAGTACAGTGTGCTAAATACTCTTACAAGGCGGGTTAAAATAAATTACCAAATGTTCTTTGTGGTTTTTTTTTGTTTTAATATTAATTAAAATTTTTAAACTTTATAATAGTATGTTTTGATTAAGGTAATGCCGTCATATTATTGCAATTGCCTTGAGAGTAAGTTCTGCATTTCTTAACAGATGTTTTCCTTAAGGGGTTTTATCAAAAATTTTAATCAATAATAGTTATTCTTTGAACTTTTCAAAATGTAAAAATTGGCGTTCTTTTTATTATTTTTGGTTTCCTAATGGTAGTAGACGTTGCTTTCTTTATAGTATATACCAACTTTCATAAATTTCCATTTCAGATATGAACTCTACTATATAAATGAAATAATTTTGTTCCATATAGAAAAATGGAAAGGAAAACAATTCAAGAGAAATTAAATTAACGCCTTCCGGAAAGTATGTAAATAGCTTTATACATTTAGACATCAGTATCAGTTTTCAGAGAAATACTGTTCAATCTGCGGGTATTGAAACTTTTTCTTAGGTGATTGTATGTTTTCACGTGCAATAAGGATATTCACATTGACTAAAGAAAATTCAAAATTTAGTTTTTTTTTACCAAGGTACGGATTTTATGACATAAAAGCTATGTATAAAAAGCCATCATTAAGTAAAGAAAAGGGGCAGGAAAAGACGCTAAAATCAAGACAAAGGCAAATAAAATAGAAACAAAGAACGAGAAATATTGTTTGGTATTTATTTTGAAAAAACCTTTTTTTATTATATACATACATAGTATATATGTATCTAACAAGAAAAACAAAAAAAAATTTAACTAGTTTCATTTAATGAAAATTTTGTATTTTGATTTGTGTTGACTTTTAAATAAAAAAAAAAAATTTATTTTAGCTAGCCATTTTTATCTCATAGCCTCCGTTGTTTAAAGACATTTTTTCAATTGCAGTTTGGGATAGAGCCGGTTTCCAAGCTTCTGTAGCCATTTCTCAATGTTATCTGTTATATTTTATTAAATAGTTACCAACTATGGTACCCAAAAACACATACAGCAATACTATTTTCGAAGTTGAAAATGCAGTACTGTTTTTGTTAAAGATGTTGCGGCTTTCTACGATATTAAAATAAATTTCGCTTATTCGCTATATGGAAGTAAATGCGACAAAAATAATTCTAAAAAATCAACGGCAATTCCTAGCTACTTGAAACTTTCACATTTTTAGACTAAAATTAAATTAAAACTTCATACACAAAAAAATTCTAACACTTCTGAGAAAAAAGTTCAAAATCTATGTCAAAATATGTTGATGTTTTCTATAAAGTTTTAAAATTGGATTTTTGTATATAGGTTATGTTAGAGAATTAACCGAATTTTAATTGAAAATTCTTAAATATAAATAAATCAACATAAGGGGGCAAACTATATTACTTTGAAATTGATTGCTAATGATTCGAACAGCACCGTGTATCGCAAACATTTGCAATGGGAAATGATATTTTAATTAAAAGCAAAAAGTAACAAAAATTACAAACAGGTAATAATTTTAAAATATCATAAAACGCTAAATAAACCTACAAATATGGTACTAAATATGTGCAGCCAAATCGCAAAATTTTTAAACTAAACCACTCGGCCTGTTGCCAGAGAAAAAGTTTTTTGTTTAGTTTGGGTTGTGCAAAATAACTCCGGTAGTCGCTCATAGCGCTTAAATATTGTAATTGATACCCAAAGTTCTCGTCATTCTTACTCTTGGCGCTGGTGTTCAAATTATTCAAACCAAAAACCGTACAAGTTTGAATATTAAGTATTACTATGATTATGTGTTTCGTTAATTTTTACTAAAAAATAAATACTCTGCCAACGAGCAAATGCAAAGAAAATTAAAAAACTGTGACCATGGCGATGCCCGACCAGCCGAGCCGGCAAGTCAAGCGCCTCCGTACAACCCTCCTTCCCATCATTTTCGTTCGATCAACAAGCCGACAGCTAACAGCTATCAGCCTCAGCGAGCGGATAACAAGTTTGCTTTCGTCACTTGCGGCTGACATTGTTGCTCAAAATCGCAGCTGTTGTTGTTTATATATAGTACTATTGTTGTTATTGTTGTTGCCATTGTTCACTTTGTTGCTACACTATGAATATAAATGTAATGCATTTTTTTTTTATGAAAGATTTTTTGTTGCTGCAGTTTATTGTTGCAAGCGTTGTGCATAATATTGCTATTGTTGTTGTTGTTGTTGCGTTTGCTAGATGTTGCTTGAGATGTTGTTCGCCGCACACAAAAACATTGGTGCGATTGTTTTCATTATTTTTGATTTTGTTTGCAGATTAGTGAACTAATATTTTCGTTGTTGAATTTTTTTCACATTGTTTTTTATTGCCGCCGCTGCAGGGCGTATTGCGAAAGTGTTGCTATTGTAGATTTTTTATGGAAGTATTTGGAAAACTTTTTTTTTTTTTCATCTTTTGTTTACTCTTTTGTGAGCTTGCAACATGCAACAGTTTCAGGGGCTGTGGCTGTAGCTTCGCAGCTAAATGCACATTTTATTCGCTAATGTGACATGCAACGCTTTGCAGCCGGCATGCAGAATTAATGAGCGAGCGAGCGAACAGGTAGAGGGGAGCGGCTCAAGTGTAAAGTGTGAGCTGGTGCTTAGCCGGTTCTGCGTCGTTGTCGCGCTAGAGGTGTTCGACTGCCACGAAATCTGTTTTAATTTGATTTGTTGCAGCGCGCAGTGTGACATTCACAAGTCAACGACGAATGACACGTCAGAGATTTGCGTTTTGTTTCAGAGATTTTAATTCGCTGATAAGGTCATTGGCAACTTTTGTATTAATGCAAATTGCTTTTTTCTTACATACATATGTATGTACGAGTATGTTCATATTTTTGTATGTAAGTCGATACGAAATAATGTTTTGATAGGCATATCTATGTATGTATGTATGTACATACATACTCGCTTATGTAGTACGAGTATATTTGTGTTAGTGCGTTACTGATGTAGAAAATTAGGTCGTTTTCAGCATTTTAATATTCATACTTGTCAGAAAACTATTTGAAAAAATTAGGCTACTGATAGGGTATACGTAATGAAAAATCAAAAAAGGAGTTTTTGTGCATCATGCCATATGACATAGAATGCGCTTAAAAGAAATAAATAAAATACAAATTTGAATTAAAAATGTCTCAATTTTATATATTTATATATAGTTATAAGAAATATCGACCAAATTATTCTCACAAAGTTAGCAAATAACCAAATTTGTGTAATAAAATGTACAAATGTATGTATGAAGTGATCTTTTATGTAAAATATGTATATACATATGTAACTCGATAAGGGCACTCATTTTTTGAAAGCTAACAATTTACTGGTCACACTAATGAACATATAAATTTATAAAAAAAACTTTAAAGAAAAATACAAAAATATAAAATTGATGTATTCATAATTTTTTTGATTGAATTTATATCACACGAAAAGCACATATTACCGACATTAAAAATTTAAAAATATGCAAAACTTTTAAATTGAGGTTAAATGACCCCTATCCGCCTTTAAAGGTAGGTAAATTTTCCCGTCTTTCTAGTGTTAAAATAGGCATAGAAAAGTGACAATGCCATAAGGCATGGAATAACCGAAAAGGATTAACAATAGAAATTGAAGCATTTTTTGAGACTTTTATCAATGTTGTAAGTGTATAGTTAATTAGAGAGTTATAAAATATTGCTGTAGAGGAATGTTATCAATGTTCTTCGGATCCTATGACCATCCTGGATTTTCCGAATTCTATATTCAAAGTACAGTGACAACAGTTAAACTTGGCCAAATATTTTTTAGGGCCGCAATATAAGCCAATCCTAATAATAAACACTGATAGAAAAAAAGATCTGTTTAATTTGGATAAACGGTTTGTTTATTATTTGGGAAGGACTTTCATTTCGGTCTTTAAAAAAAAGTACGTGTGGACCCATTATATTATTTCAAATAAAATAAGACCAATAATAACTTTTTTCTAACGACTTTTATTATAAAAGTTATAAAAGTTCAGGTCTCTGATTTTTAACAAACAAATTTGAATTCATTTATCTGAAGTATTAATAAAAACAACTGCATGCATGTCTAGCGATTTATTTTTTTAAAATTATATTTTAACACTTTGCGCTTTGTGGAAATTCTTCTAAAAAATTCTTCAAAAGCAATGACAATAATTAGTCACTTTCATTACTTTTTTTAAACTATGAAAACTCTGACTAAACTGTTTAACCTTTTACTGAAAATTAGTAAAATTCAAAAAAAAAACGCAGGAATAGAATTTAAGCGAAATTAAGCGAATTAATATCAGTTGTTTGTTCGGATATATTACATTTTTTTTTTAATTTTCACTCAGAAATTTACTTAATTTATGACTCATGTGATAAGTAATAGAAGTTACTCAATATACTATACAATTATTTATTTAGAACCATTGAAATTACTATAAGTGTGTGTCTGTTATGAAAAAGGGGTTCCAACTTAAAGATTTGTATTGCAAAATATTACAAGTATAATGAAGGAGCATTGTTTGTTGTGCCTACCATGAGAACGTCTGCGCAGCTCGTGCAATAAATACTTCAGAAAATATCGCTTAAAAATCCTTACTGAATAGATATATGCATTTTCAATTAGTCAGCTTTGAAATTGAGAAAAAAGTTAATTTCGTTTCATTTTTGACGACAAGACGGTGTGGTGCTGAGGCAAAAATTATCACCCTTAGGTTCATGAGTATACTTCCGAGTTCTCTTTATTTCAAAGTTCGCTAATTCGAATGTGAAACATTAAAAATTAGCGAAAGAGACTTTACTGCTTTTCAGCGTGCCGAAGTGTCCCATTCGAATATTTTTGCACATCAAATAATGTTTAAGTGTTCTTTTATTAAATAAATAATAAAACTTTTACTAATTTCTAAGAATATTTGATGAGCTTGTCCCACTATCAGGTCATTCTAGCCCAGCTTGAATAAATATCAGCTGCACTTGAATTATTCTTCAAATCAGCTAAATAAAATAAATGCAAGTATAAAATGGATACACACATACAAACACATGTGCCAAGTGCATTATGTACATATGTATTTATATGTACGCACACACACACACACTTATCTGCATACCTTTGTAGCAATACTTTTGCACTATTAACTTGAGTTAAGTGTATGGTTAAGTGCATTGAAGTGCAGTACACAGCCGTTCTGCGTTTGCATTTCCATTTCAAGTCAATACAGACAAGCAAACACACACACACACATACTCAATACATTGGCAAATTCAAAAAACTTGTGTTTGTTTCGTTTTTCTTTTCGAAAATATTTATTGGTTGTGGGCGTGGGCTTCCTAATTGAATTAGTATGCCACAAGTTACTTAGTTGTTTGATAGCCTCAGACGTCAGTGACTAGCAATAAAACAATCAAGCTCTCAAATCCAGCGACTCAGCGAGTCAACGAGTTAGCCAAACACATACAATATCTTCGAATATATGTACGAGTATGTATGTATGTAGTATGTTAAGTATTAAGCAAGTTTTACCTCAACGACAAGCAGAGCAAAATACTTTGTGTAGCGCTATTGGGGTAGTGAAGGTGGCAAGGAACACACCAAACTCGTTCGCAAATACATACATAAGTACGTAAGAACATTTGTTGTTGTCTTGCAGTGTGTGGGTGTTGCTTTGCATGTTCTACACATTCGCGAAACGCTGCACTCGAAAGCAGAACAATACAGTTTCATCTTTCTTTTAAGTTATTGTAGTTGCTTTCGTGAGATATCGACTGAGGGACTGTTATGAGATCGCATTGTTAAGTCAGTCTAGGCAAGCAAGCAGGCAGACTGGCTGGCAAAGCAGAAGACATGCGGCAGGCGGCAGGCGGCGATGTGTCAGGGTGGTGTTGCGCAATGACTCCCTCTCTTTATAATCAAATTTTATTTTTCATTTGAGTAAGGCGCACGAGCGTTTTGCAATGTAGTTTTGTTTTTTATTAGAATGCACTGCAGAAAATTTCAGTGTGGCAAAGTAGAGAGTAAATGAAAAATTAATAGTAAAAAGGAATTACTTAATAAATAAAAAAACAATGCTATCTATGGATAGCGGTATTAAACTCCGCTAATTAGGCAAAAAAAAACAATACACTAAAAAAATAAAAAACCTGTATCTAAGGCAAATTTATTAAATTTTTCTTCTTATTGCATGTAAATTGCTGGAAAATCGTAAAAACTAATATATATTTTATGCATTTATAGCGCAAATCAGAATTATACAAATCCTTATATTCACAAGTTTTAAGCATTTATTTTTCTTTTATTTAAAATATAAAAATTTTCAACTAAAAAAGTGTTAATTTCCTTACAAAAACCATACATGTTAATTCAGGTCTTACACCTTATACAAATTGACAATCATTTAAAAATTTCAATAAATATCGAGCTTTAAAAGATTAGAATTTTTGTAGCTTTGTAGCCATTGAATTTTGAATTATATTTTTTTAAAACGATCTAAAGCATTTGCTTTAAAAAAAAAACCCGAGCAAAAGTTAAACTGAAAGTGGTACCAAAGGAAAAGTGTCAAAAATTAACGGCATTTATCCGATTAAAATTTGAAAATTGTTATACTAAAATTGAATGGGCAACAAAAATGCAAGCTTCAAAAAATTCTTAAGATATGTGGCAGTTCCTTACAATAAGTTCAAATAAGTTAAATACAACTGGGTTTGAATTTTCAATTTAATTTGAAAAATGTTCTTCAAATTGTATCCTAATCTGGTTTTATAGACATATAAAAGCTTCTTGCCCTATGCGATGAATGCTATGTAATTTTTTCGAAAATATATGGAAAAGTCATAGGTATGTTTTATGTAAATGGAGCCTCACACAGGTACTTCAAATACCTGGAAGTGAAGTTATCCCTTTGCTATTGTCAAATTTGGTTAGCTTATAAATATGAGAAGGGACATTTATAGTTATATGCATCTTTATATTTTTTCTATTTATTTTTCAAAGCCATAAAATGGCAAGGTGATGTTTTCATGAATCTTTCTCAGTTTTTCTCAGTACCATTATTTTCAAAACGGTCGCCACGATAACTAGAAAAATTCTAGTTCGATTCCGTTGACAGATACTCAACAATCTCATCTATTTCTAGCCGAAACCAGAATTATTCAAAACGCATTTGTTTTGATATTTTTTCGTAAACAATATACACTCGAAAACATGGAAAAAATGGTATATCGTCATTTAACGTAGTGTGAAATTGTCAATTTTAAGTTTTTTCGACAATATTCTGGTTCCGGAAATAATCACAAGTCTACTGAATACAAAGAAAGTTGAATTTGCTGTTTCAGATGATTTAAACGAAAAAAATTGTGGCAACATCGAAGCAATGTATTTCTGCAGGCTCAACTTTAAAGCGCCACTATTATGATTTGAATCAACTTTTTGACAAAACCGTTGGTATTATTATTAAAAAAAGTAAAAACGTCAATTTATTGATTATATCCCTTAGTTTAACTTGCAAAAAGTCGAGTACAAAAATATTCAATAGTCTTGTTTTGACAAAAATTAAAAATAAGGTAATTTTCCGGCCTCTAAAGTAGAATACCCCCTTAAAAAGTATTAAAAATAAAACAAACCTGACCTAATCTAATGCAGGTAGCAGGAATAAATAAAAGAAATATAAGAACAAGCAGCTAGCAGCTGACAATAGTGTCAACATAAAACTAAAAAAAAAAAAAAACACAGAACCAAACAAACTGGCTGCGAGAAAATGTACAAATTTAATTAAGAACTACAACTTCGTCAAATGCCAACATCGCGTAATTAAATATGTATTAAAACATACAATATTTTTGTGTATATGTAGATGTGTTTAAAGAAAACAACCATTGCTTTTATCAGCAAAGCTATCCCCTCCGCAACTTTTTAAATACTCTTGTCCATCACAACGACAGGCTAATTACCCGCGGACAGTCGAGAAAAGTGCAGCACCTCAAAGGGACAACTGAGAAATTGCTTAAATCAATAATTTGTTATTTTTTGTTTTTTATTTTTGTGGAACACCCAACATTTGGGCTCATTCAACTTTTCGCTGCCTCACTGTTTTTTTGGCAATGTCTCATTTTATAGCCGCCAGGCGTAAAAGGGTTAATATGCAGGGAGAGGGTTCAAAAAAAAAACATAAACAGAAACACGAAAACCAAAAGAAATAGACACAAAAATTAATTTATGAGTGCACAAAGGGTGTAACTGCAATTTGACTGCATCAGCTCCTTCTTGTCCACTCATCCAACGTAGCTTACTTGGTGGCTGCGCTGCGGCCGCTTCACTTTGAGTAAATTATCGCGCCCATTGCACGTGCTTGGTTTGGCTTTGGCGACGTGGTCACTTTCCAAGAGTTAGGCCGCCAACCAGCCAGCCAGCTAGCCGCCTGGTGCAATTCGTTTTATTTATAGCTTTTACTTTGTTGTAAATAAAGCAATAAAGAAAGCTATCTAGCGGTAGCTGGGCTACTGCAGTCGATAGGCGTCTTACTTAAATATTTATTTATAAAGAAGGGTTGCCACATTAGACGTTTTGTAACTCAAAGTGGTATCAAATTTCATTGGTTTTCGTGTGAAGGAAGTTCTTTGTACAAAATTATGTAACTTCGAAATAGAAAATTTTGAGGATTAAGTTTGCGAGAAAAGTTGTATGCCCAACGAAATAAAACTTTGATTCTGCAAGTAAAAAATAAGATAAAAAAAATAATTTTGCTTGAATTTGTTTTAAAGAAGTTATTTTCGATGCAATTGAGAGGAATATGAAGAATTCAAAATCGAACGATTTTTTAAACATTTTCTTATTACAACTCATATAAAAACTGAAGATTTTGTACGATAACAAAAAAGCAAGCAACGAAATAAAATTAGTGCCAAAATGTAAATTTTTAATTAAAAATCTTTGAAAAAAATTTTCGAAATCGAGTCGATTTGAAATTTTCGTAATTTAGAACAGACTGCAAAGGATTTACCATAAAAGGTAAATAGTACATTCTTGCTACAACTTCGGTACAAATTGATTTTTTTCTAGTGGCTAGCAAGCTTACAAACTCACACACAAACACGCTCACGATTTCACAGCGCGAAAGGGAATTGTAGCAAAGCGTGATCCGATCGATTCGACACTTTCTGTTTAGTTGCGTTGAGCATGTTGAATTGCTTCCTCATTGGACTATGAGTCAATTCTTTATTGCTACTACTGTTTTGTGATGGTAACTGCTGCTGCTGGTACAGCTTTTGTTGTTGTTATTATAGTTATTTTATAGCTTTTTGTGGCAGTAATTAAAACCGCCCTCTTGGTTAAGCGAAAGCGGAAGTCGTTTATTGATTGTTTTTTTTTGTTTTCTTTTGCCTTCGCATGCGAAGGGCGGACAAATTTATATACCAAAGCACAAACACACACACGTACAAACGCATACTGGCAAAATAAAATATACATACATACATACATATAGATATGCAAGTGTTGCAGTTACAATTTACTATTGTTTTTGGTAAGTTTTTGTTTTTTCTTCTCTTTTCATACTACAACTATGCACGGCAAATATTTGTTAAGAGCCGCTCAGGTATGGTAAATAAAGTAAAGTTTAAGATTTGTGTCGGCGTGCCGGGACATTGGCCTTCAAGTGGGCGTGTCTGCTGCACTGCTGCCTCTTGGCTTTTGTTTACCTTGATTTAATTGTTTTGTAAACTTTACTTTGCATGTACACATGTTTTTATGTACATAGTAAGCGTGTAAGCATGTGTGATTGTATTGTGTTGTGTTCAATTCCGCTGTCCCATTAAATACTTAAATAGAGCAAATTTTCTGGCTTCCTGCAGCCCGAAAAATCGATAGGACTAATTGGTGATTGCTTTAAGTAATTTTACATATTTTTCCAGATGTTTCATAATTTAAAAATTCTAGTGTTAAAAATTTTAATTTTACTTTTTTGACAAACCAACTCTTGCGGAAATTTGCTCCAAAACACGAGTAAATCACAAAAACGATAGTTGACAAGATTAAAAAAAAAAATTTGTTAAAATAATAATAATTATTTTTTAAATTGTTTTTGAGCTTTAGCGCCAATTGGTCTTTTGAGGAAAATTATAAGAAAAAAACAACAATACTTAAAGCGGTTGAAGTTATAGTACTATTTCGGAGATCACCACATCTTCTTCATTCATCAAACTTCTTTCTTCTTAGCTGCCGCAGAGCTCAAAGACATAGCGAGTTAAAGAACGTACCTTGACACACACAAGGCATTTTTTTCTATTAATTAGTATGTAAGTTGCATCCCACAAGTTTGCAGAAACAGTCATCTTAGTTTAAAAAAAAAATCGTACCACCATAGGGGAGCAAATAAGTTAAAACCCTGCTAGGTTGATCCTAATATTTTTTTCCAGAAATTTACTTTACACGAATCGCGTATAAATGTATATAGTTACCATCATCTTTTTTTTACTTTGAGAACGGCAATAGTGTTTCCGATGACTTTGATACATAAGTCTTAAGGTTACGCCTTTTTGTGAAAAAAACTTTATAATAATATTTTGAAATAAGCCAATGTTAAAGTTAGAATTGATGAGGATATCCTTAATGGTATTAAAAATCGGTTTAAATATGGTTACTCAATGAAAACTGCAAAAAAAGGTTTGACTTAAATAAGACAGAAACCTTATCACTTCTGTGATGTGCATCTGTCTTACTTAAATTTTTATTAAGCCAGCACAAATATCAATTTAATTTTATTTAAATAATCCATTGATCAGTAGAAAGTGTTTCACATTGTAAATATTCTATGATATTGCGACGAATTAGAAAAGACAACCTTCTACCATAAATTTATAATATCCTAACGTGCCATTTTTATTTCAATCAATAAAAAAAAAATATTTTCCACATACCTGTGTTTGCGTGAGACCCAGACTCGCCGCTAATTCCGCTCGCTCTGGCAGCGCTAAATATTGGGTACGCTGGAATCGTCGATTTAATTGTTGTAATTGCAATGAACTGTATATTGTGCGCGGTTTGCGCATTTTCTTCCCTTTACCATTGACGCGTAAACCGGAATCTTCGCATTTGTCGGATATGGAAAAATCTGCAAAAAATAGTTAAATGATAGTATGCATTTGTTTTATTATTATAAATAAATACTTGAGTTATTATCGTTTTTCTTATGTTTTAATTTTTAGTTCGAAAATAATATTTATATCTTGAGTTTAAATATATTTATAGGGAATAAAATTTATTTATGGTGAATGACATTAAAGTAATTTCCGATTGGATAAGACTGCCTCGTCAAAGTCGCTCTAGTGGCTTTAAATTAATAATTATCTTCGAGCTCTGAGGACGCTATTTTTTGTTTTATTTAGTTTTATTTTCCATGCAAAACATTAAACTCAAGACAAAACGATTACTATCGCTTTCGAATGCGCCTCAAATACTCGTATTTTATTTTGAAAATTATAGACGAAAATATTTCCCCATAAGGTTAACTAATCTATAATCCTAATGGAAAATATGGATTTGACAAGAATCCTTTCTTGATTTATTTATTTATTTTAGGTTTTCAATATATATCAGCTTTATTAAAATACCCCATTTAATAATAATGGCAACACCAAAAAAATTATTAATTTTAATTTTTTTTTTCTTATAAAATGCAGATGATTCTCTCACCATCAGGGCCTTTCCCGAAACGGGTTAAGCCCAGGTGGTTAGTTTGATGGCCGCGCGGAATCAACAGAACGAGTAACTTCAAACTATTTCAGCAGAGCAAACAGCGACATTCTTTTTGAATTTCGAGTAATGAATTCATTCATTAAAATATCTATATCTTCTTTTCGCGAAGGAATTGCACAACATCTTTTAGAGCGACCGGATTTATGTTACTCCTTTTCATGATCTCGTGAGCCATACCTTTATCGCTTTCTATTCTCAATTCGTCGAGTGGGTAAATTACCCATGTTCAGAAATTTCAAGTGGGTAGTTGTACCCACCGTCCATAGGGCTTTCGCCGGCCCTGCTAACCATAACTATGAAAACAAAAGTTACAAACTTCATAGACAATTCGTAGAAGCACCTACATACCTACAAATTTATAATATTAAAACTGAATGGCTAAAAAATTACAGGATCAAAACATTTAAAGAAAAATATTTGAAATTTTAATGCAAATTTGATAGATTTATTTTAATTTCTACAAAGTGTAAAACATGGTTTCATTATGGTGATTGTAAGAGAATGAAATTTTGTTTTAAATAAAAAATAATAAACATTTACATACATACCTAGCTACAATAATATTCACACTATTTAACCTTGAATCTCAAAAGCCCCTATATAGCTTGGTAGCACACTTTTCCGCCCAATGAAATGAAATGGTAAAATCTATAAGCGCAGCTCAAGAAATAACTAAGCAATTATTTACTGAGTGTTTTGTCTGCCTTAAGCCCAATTTATTTTACAAATACATGTACATTTACATACATACATACAATTGAATGTTTGTATATTTATATATTTAACAGAGGCAGCAGTTGGAAAAAATAACCTACTGCCAGTGGCATTTACTATAATTGCATTCATTAAAACCAAAGTTCAAAGCACTTGAAATGTAAACAAATGGGCAATCAAACACACTCACAGAACAAACTAATCGTTAGTTTTAGTTTTTTTTTTTTTAAATAGTGTGCGTGGCATTAACACTTAAAACGAAAACAAAAAATCGCAAAATAATTTAATAATTGTCAACAAGATTTTCTCACTCAGCTGTCGAGTTGATTCGCTGAAGCTCCACAATTTCCCTCCACCCATTTTTCGCATCAATGCTCGTAATTAACCGTTATAACGATATGTAAGGCTGTTATTAAACAAATCGACAGCCACTTAGCGATTAGATGAATAGTCAAATTGTCAGACAAGCGGCCTACCGGCAAATTGCAGTTGTGCAGTTGGTTTGGTGCACCCTTTACTTTTGTCAGTACGAGTAGTTGATATATACATATGTACACATGTCGATGTTCAATTGTTTTTGCAATGCTTTTAAAAATACTCTTACTCTACCGTTGTTGTACTCAGTTAAGCGTTTGGCCTTCACAATGTCGCTAAAGACCTTATTGTCGTGCGCGAAAAGCAACAGTCTGCGGCAGCTCCGTTAGCCAATTACTGAATGGAATAATTAATTGCGACAAAGAAAAATATAATTATAGTAATTTTAATTACCTAGCCGACAAATGCTGCAATGTAACAGGTGTATTTTTATATATTTTGTGAAATGACATACGGAGCACATGCAAAGAATTTTCAAGCTAAAGACAAAGTCACCTTTTCACAATTTAAAACAAACTAAAAAAGCTTTAAAAACAAAACTTTTCGAATTTTTTTCTAGTTAGTATCTATGCCTTTGACAATATTTTACTTACGCTTTTGGCAATTTTTTCCATATAAAAAATCAAGAGCTGCTTGCGTTAGCTGGAAGAAATTTCAGAAGTGTGCCACAAAAACAAATTACAAAAATTAAAGATAATTCACAGCAACATAAAACTTGCACATTGTGACACTAAAATTGAATGATCTACAAAACTGCATACTCAAATATTTTATAGAATAAGCATGAAATTGGTATGAAGTTTTGTATAATTTTTGTAAATTTTTTACAAACTTTAAAACTTGAAATAAAGGAAAAATAAACCACAAACACAATTTTGCAATTTTGAAAAGGGGTGTAAATGTGCAATTAGCACTAAAATTTTTATATTATTTAATTAATTATTCAATAATGGAAGAAATTTGTATTAAATTGTTTATTTTTAAATTCAATTATTCGATTTGAAATTTGTATTTATGGATATTAATCAAATTATTTTAATATGAAGACCGTTGTCCGTTTGTAGTTACAGACCAGACACAATTGATTTTAAGGTCAGATGCTGCATTTTTTGACAATTTTTCCACTTTTGCTAACTTTAAAATCGACTATCTCTTGAATATTATCTACTGAGCCACTACATTTTTAGCTAAACCCCTACCATTGTTTCGTTCTTTGACTTAATCGCACTAACTCGACACAATTTTGGATATTATTTTCAAGTTGCGTTTGCTTTGTATTTAGCGTTTTAAAATATAATTTTTCATATTCGAGTTTTAATTTATTCAAGAAAACTGGTTATGAACGCATTCATTCACAACCAGTTGCAAAAGTTCAACCACTTTTTTATGTGCAACTCGAAATAAATCAAACTACCCACCAAATAGTAAACGATACTTGCTCAAATATTCAAACATAAGTTGGGACACCTGAGAACCGTCGAAAAATTAGTAGCTGACATTTTTATGTGTGTATTGACAGTAGCCCACTGTGACGCTCGCTGCGGGGTGTCCACTCTAAATGTGCAACATGATCAATAAATCATTTATAACAGCAATAACAACAATTTAAGTATGTGATACATCGGACACAGCAACACAGCAAAATTTAAATGATTATTTCTTTTATAAAAAATGAGATTTGAAAGGATGTACATAGATACATACATATGTATGTATTTGGTAAGTTTGGGTAACTTCGAGAAATTTTTAAATCCAATTGAAAAAGGTGGTAATATAAATAATTTTTGTTGTTTTCTTATTGCACACATTGATATTCTCCCAATAAACCTCTTTATTAGTAGAAGCGATCGAAATATTTTTGTTTAGCTCGCCACCCGTAAGACAGAGAAAGGAAGGTGTCGATCACCTGCAATCATCGCAGAACATGGCAAATTTAACGAGCACTTACAATATTTGATGCTTTTAGGACTCTCAAGTTCAATTCACAAAAATGCAATAGACAGTTGAACTGGCGATACCTTTTTCGTTGCAGAAATACTCTCGAAAGGTTGTCACCGATCGGTGGCACGTCCCGGTTGCGATTCCAAAATAAATCTTGCGGAACTGCTATAAACTTAGCTCATAAACGAGGCACTCCAAAGCAGAACGTGCGTGCGTTTTTGCCTTACTCTGGTGAACTAGGGATTTCTAATTACAGCTCTTCTCCGCAAATTCACAGAATTGTCTATTATAATAATAATTATAATTAATTTCTAAGCTCTGTAGCATACATACATACATAGTTACGAGAATATATAATTCCAATAGAATACTCTCGTTAAGTCTGATTTTTTCAACAGCCTTTGTTTGTCTGAATAAAGTTCAGTCTATAGTACAAGTAAGCGTTTGTGGTGACAAAAACTTGACAAACGCCCACTCCCAACCTATTCTCAGAGTCACTGCATTGTCATGAAAAGCGCTCCACATACTCGTATGTAGAACGTACGAGTACGAGTATTTGTACATACATACATACATATTGTATGTATAAAGATGCGAGTAGATATTCATCATTGTTTTTCAACAACTATAGTGCATATCATAATTATACTGCACGCATATTTCAATATTTAAATATATCCTTTATTAAATCTGTATATATATAAAAGTAAGTTGCGTACGTATAGAAAACCTCGATATGTGGAGCCGATTTTGATCAAATTCATGTTGTTTGATGAAAAATGGGTTTGCGAAAAATTATGTTGCTTGGTAGCGCTGGAGTCCTGATATTTTAACTTGGAAAATCTGCCATTAGTATAAAGAAAAGAAGGAAGCTACGAAAACGCAATCGAAATGTAGGTGGCAGTTTCATTTTCAGCATTAATTAAGTGTAGAACAGAGTTCAAAAAGTGTTTAATTTACTTCTAATAAATGTTGGGCGGGACGAAGTTCGCCGGGTCTTCTAGTTTGTAATATTTATCAATTAAAATATTGTTAATTTTCCTGCAAACATAATATAAACCCAAGTTTCCAACTTTATGCAAAATTTATAAGAATTGAAAAAAAATAATTCTAAACTTCAAACTTCAAAAAATTATTTGGGTTCGAGTTTCAAGTGGCAACACATTATTTTTGATTATAAATAAACTTTTTTCGGAGCTCTTCCGCAATTTCTTTCATATACATATATGTATGTATGTATAAATAAAACTCAAGAATGAGTAATAGGGAAGTATTTCGGGACAACGTCAATTAAAAATTGTCAAAAATCACCGGTATTACTAAGGTACATACACACATTAATTTTGCACATTACCATACAAAATTAAATGGGTTACAAAACGGCATACCCCAAAATATAAATATTTTACGTACGTACATATGTGCATATTTATGTACGTATGTACATAGTTTTTTTGCTGTCGTATAAATGCGAGAAGCAGTATACTTACATACATATATGTATACGAAGGTAAATATGTACCTAGTCATTTACTTCCCCACTATTTATATGTAAATATATATGAATGTATGTATATAAGTAGCTTTGTCCACGTTCACCGCCAAGGTTAATTGTTTTGCGATTGCCAAATCCTCGATTCGTGTTGGCGGCACCGACGTCGATGACAATGACAATTGTGAATCTCACGCTGCCGTTGTTTTGTTTTTTTTTTTTGCTTTTTTAAATTCATGCAAAACAAAGCAATTTTCTTTTTTTGTGTCTGACTGGCTTGCAATTCGTTAGTAAAATTGCAACTACATTTTAGACAAACGAAAAAAAAAAAATAGCCAAAAAAATAAATAAATCAACGCAAGGAAAAAAATTCAAATAAAAACCGTCGATAGAACTGCTCAACCATGTAAAAGTACGCGCACACGTTTTTAGAGATGCGCACATACATATGTACATACATACATACATACATACATACGTACATACACACATACATACATATGTACATATACGAGAAAATGAGTATTTACGATTGAAAATGCGATTAAAATCATACAAAACAAATAGTTATTTATGTACATATGTATGTACATAAAAACTTTGGAAAAAAGTATAGCTACACGTGTATGTACATACATACGTAATGTAAATGCTATTGCACATCTGTATCAAACGCAAACAATGAGCGTGAAATGAAAAAAACAAAAGACGAAAAAACAAAAAATGTCACAGTCAAACGCGCAATTATGTCACTACAAAAAATGCGATACATTTACATACAAGTATATCTAAATATCAGTATAACTATATAAACACTGCATTCAAAAAAACACTCATAAAATAAGAGCCAACAAAACAGGGAAAATTAAATTAAAAGACTTTACTGTAAATATTTAAGATAAAAAAAAACCAAAATAAATGTCAAAAACTAAACGTTAACGCCGATAAAAAAAGATGAATCGGCATACTTATGTACATATTTACAAATATATTCATATATGTACATAAATGCATGTATGTACGTACATGTATAATCTCAATGAATTCATCTTTCTACTTGAAGGCACATCGAATGGACATTGGCAGCAGCAGCAGCAGCAGCAGCTCGATATTTGTACGTTCGGAAGGACGTGTGCACCTTTATATGCACATAAATACTTTCATACATTCATACATACATACATACATACATATTCAAACAAAAACATTTGGAAATGTAAATATTAAATGGCAACGCTTGACTAAATTTTTGCTCTTTTGGCCACTAAACGCTCGATTATCATTAATTTGAGAAAAAAAATGTATATTCAAAATTCATATTATTCAAACTCCATATACAGCAATAAAATGCAGCATTGTATGATCAAGCGATTCCACAGATTTTGGTATTAAGTTTGGTATTGAAGGAACAACTATGCAACATTTCAGATTTATAACGCTTCTAAATATACCAATACATTTTACGGTTACTGAAGTACAATTGACTATTCTGAAATACTTTTTACGTTTTCCGAAGTACAATTAACTGTTCTGAAGTTCAATTTATGTTTTCCGAAGTACAATTGACTATTCTGAAGTTCATTTTACATTTTCCGAAGTACAATTGACTATTCTGAAATACATTTTATGATTTCTGAAGTACAATTAACTATTCCGAAGTACATTTTACTGTTTCTGAAGTACTACTGGAAAAGCTGAAGACATCGAGTTTCATTAAAGTACACATTTTTTCAAAATTTATTGAAATTTTCAAACTTTGCAGAATATTGATAAAGTAATGCATTAAACTATTACAAAAATATTTTTATATTCAAAACTTTTGTAGACCTTTTATTTTTACTCTCATTAAGTGAAAGTTTTAATTGCGCACAAACTTCGGCTGATTTTTAACAGTTCTTTTATTAACGGAGTTGCGTAGTTTTTTTGAAACCGATTCTGTTTTAAAATGAAAATATGTATGAAAAAAAATTCACAAAACAAAAAAAAAAAACTTATTAACTAATTAAATAAATGCATATGTATGTATGTTCCCTCTATGATTAGGACATTAAATATTGTAGTTCATTTTAATAAATATAAAAAATTAAATCTGAATTAAATATACTTTTGCCATATTCCACCAAATTTAGATGGATATTTTTGTATTATATCATAGTGCACTTGATGTCTATAATTTTCTCCAAAACTGATTAGAACCGGTTACTGTACTTAAGACGGTTTTAAATGGTTATGATTTCGATTACAGTTCCGATTTATTTATGGGTTTTTTTTCCTTAAAGAAATATATCGCGGTTTAACGTAATGCGACAGAAATAAAAAAAAAGCGCGAGTAAAAAATAATATTTAAAAAAATTGTAATAGTAGCCTACTCAATATAATTGAATAAAATCTAAAACATTTTCAAAAGTATTTAAAGATTTTGCAATAACTTTTGGAACTTTTTTTAATAGTATACAGAGCTTGAAACTTTGGTTGTTTTGGTTTTAGTTAGTTTCATCTATTTAAATGTGATAAGGGAAAAGTCAATTATCATATTAGGGGTGGTTATAATTATGAGATTAATTGTATTAAAATTTTGATAAAGAAATTTTAAAACAAAGAAAAAATTTTTTCTAGTTACCAATGCTCTTAAAATTATTTATACGATTAAGTACTCGCATAAATGAAATTCTTTCCTGCATTAACTTTTCTCCTATCTCATGCGATATTCTAAACATTGAAAATAACAAACGATTCAACAAAATATTGGCAAAAATAAGGTTTGCTGAAAAAGTATACATATATTTCATTCAAACTTCGACCTTTTTGATTTACATTTTCGATGTACTTTTTTCACTTTCTGCACTTTTACCGCGGATTCTTTAAAATCCTTTACGGAGTTTTTGATTTAAATATTTTTTTTCTTTCTTTTTTAATTTAATTCGTTTTTTTTCTGGTGACGTTTTCAAGCTTTACATTTTCAGTTCTTCACGGAAAGTGTTTGCGACGAGAGGCATTTTGCCACAAAAGGTTTGACACCCACAACAACAACTTGAGCGACAGCACTCGAAGATGCAACGAATACGCAAGTCGAAAATGCTCGCAAAAGACAGCCGCAACAGCAGATCTTGTTTGGACGTTCTTTGTCAGTCTTTATTTAAAAATCATATTGACGTACATAAATACATACTACATACATCGGCGCAATGCATTCAAGAGCCAAACTGTAGCAAACATGCACATATCTACATACATACATACATTTGTACATATATAGTTTATGTAGAAAAAGGTAAACAACCAACCAACAAAAAAAAAGCACTAGTCGGCATAATAATGAGAACTCCTTTCCTCTTCTCTACTGCGTGCAGCTGAGCGCAAATTTAATTGAAAATCAGCGGCCGAAGCAAATGAAGTCCGAAGGCGACTTTTATACACATAAAATAACACCAAATGTGGACAAATCGAAATGATGAGACAATTTTTT
The DNA here is from genome assembly GCA_963971545.1 of Philophylla caesio. Classification (NCBI taxonomy): domain Eukaryota; kingdom Metazoa; phylum Arthropoda; class Insecta; order Diptera; family Tephritidae; genus Philophylla; species Philophylla caesio. The sequence goes on along the minus strand of OZ020606.1, from coordinate 90,908,022 downwards.
TTTTCCTGCCCAACCCGTAAAAGAGGAATCAAGCGCATACGAGTAGCACAAAAATTTTGCCGGCGTTTAATAGGCAATGAAAAAGAGTGACTGTTTCGGAGCCTCGAAGATTAAAGCTGTTGAGCTCTTGACTACATTTCACGCGTTTAACGTAGTTGTCGCTGATACTTTCTTTGTTGGTTTGAGGTGACTTTCATGAGTGTTTTTGCATTTTTTTCTCGCTTTTTTTTTGGCGTCATCTTTAATTCTCTTCAACGCGCTTTTTATTGTCGATCGCGCGCACTCAAAAAACACCCGCAGGAGCAGGAGCCGCAGCTTCAATACTAAATGCATGGAATTGTCGTTTTTTGTTGTTGTTCAGCTATAGCTACAAATGTTGACAATACATATTTGTTAATTTTGAGGTCTTTTAGCAAGTGTCCGCCTAAATGGTATTCACTTTTTTTGCTCCACTGCTCTGCTGGAGCGATACCTTTTTTTTTTTTTTGAATGAATGCCATTGTCATTTGCCACCTGAAGAAGGGAAAGAAAAGCGAGCAAAAAATTAAAAAAGAATTCGATTAGTGGATTAATCGAAAACGCTCAAAATTAATAAGCGAAAATTAAATGTAACAAAGCAGTTATCGCGCCGTGAGTGAGTGGAGGAGGGGAGTAGCGACAATGGCTGCACGATTAACACAACGATTAGCGCGATTGCTGCCACCATTTTTTGTTTTCCAATATTAAAGCAACAAACGCACGACAATTGAAACATAAAATTCTACCTATGTAGGTACAAACATACATAAGTGTGTAGATGAATATGTCAGTGTGTGAATGAGTGTGTCTAAAGGCCGCAAGAGAGTTGAAAAAAAAACAAGAAGTAATACAAAAACCAAACTAAAATAGCAACAACAACGGCAATCAGTGAAATTGTCAACATTTTTTCCCAGCGCGAGTGTCCCATTGGACCGGGTTGAACATAAAAACACACGACAGTAGAAACATATGTACATATGTATGTATTTAAATACATGTGAGTGTATGTCTCAATCGATCATTAGGCACGCAATGTACATAGAAAACAACAATAACAAAATAGATAGTGTCCTTTACATTAAACAAAACCAAACCAACAAAAAAACTAACGAAGAGATAAAAATCTGGTTTGCCCTTTTTCGAGTGTCACAGCAGAACACAAAGTAAAAATGTACTAAAAATAAAAATGCAGACAAACTATGTATTCATTGAAGGGCGGTCAAATGGGAACTCACGTGACACGTTTGTAAAGCGATGGAAATGTTAGTCACATAAACATACGAGTTTGTATGTGTGTTAGGGTTTAGAACCCCATTCGCAATGAAATCTGATTCTATCAATGTATGGATACTAGGGCGGCTCAACATGTTTCGTCATTGCTGCTGGTATATTCGCATTTAAAATAAGAAAAGAGCGAAGCTCGTTAGTCAAATCCCAGCCGCCGCAATTTTTAAAGAATCTTTCTTTAATTTAAACTGAACAAATATTTAGATTAATACCGGAATGGTTAACATTCTAATTTTAAAAAGGTGTAAACAGCATACATTTGGTATTAATTGATTTTTATTGTTTTATTTATAATTTATACTTATTTCATAGTTTATATTATTTTACTCAAAAGAAATGATTACAATTTGAGTTTTATCTCTTCGTTCAAGCAAATAATAAATTCTTGATTTTAATATTTTCGATCGCAGATAATGCATATGATTCGATTTTAGTTTATCTACTAAAGAACGTTTTTTTATTTTTAAGGTTTAATAATTTCACTCAGGTATAATGAATATTTTGGGATTTTAATTCACTCTATAAAAACGTTGAAATGGAAAAAGGTAAGCTTCTAAATATAGCAACTCAAACGATTGTATAAGGCTTCGAGCTTTATGTTGGAGAATTCAGAAACGAAAATCAAAAATTATCATTTAGGTGATTTACAAGGTATTGTAAAATGTCGTTTTGTCATAAAGTCATAAACTTTGAAAAATTCCAAGTAGCGTTATTCTAAATACTTTTTCTTTTATGACCATACAACTTTACGACATTTTACAACACCTTGTGAACCACCTTACTATAAAAAAATAAAGGAAATTATTGCTGAGCTTAAAAAAAATGTAAATCAAAATGTTTTGATCGATATTATTCAGATCAGAAGTTGAGTTTTATTGTTAAGTTAAAAAATGCATTCCGCAAAAAAATCACTGCATTTTAGTGAAAAGCCGAAATTCAATTTATAATTATTAACTTTGAGCTAATTAAATTAATTCAAATTTAATATATGTACATATATGTATCTATATATTTTTTAACAAGGAAAAATATAAGAGTATACCAAAAATCGCTGGATAAATATTTGTCATTTATAGATTTTGTTTTAAAAAATCCTGTACTTTGGGTTTTTGGGGGCGAATAATTTATTTTTAATATCACTTATTTATTTGAAGAACCGCAAGCTAGTCCCACTAAATACTAAATAAATAATTTTATGTATTAACTTTAAAAAGTTTGTGAGTAAAAAATATTATGTTTTAAAATAAATTGCATGTAAAATTTAATGTTTTTTTTTGCAAGTTTTAATTTGATTTACATATGAAAAAATATTAAATACACTAACTTTACTTGTGATATTATGAAAAATTGAAAAAAGTTTGCTTTACATTCCATACAAGTTTATCCACCCTAGTAAAATTTAAATGTCTGCATGTATCTAAGTTCTTTGTCAGCATGTGGATCGCTTGAAATTGTCAACCAAACGCAGATGGCGCTCCCAGGTGAGCGTTGTCAAAATATGTTGGAAGCTCGCGTGTCTGTCAGTCGATTTGTGGATTTTGTGTTTATATGTATTTGCTATATTGGAACAGCAGAGGTCAATTGGTTGTTTTAAAAGTTCATCCCCGCAAGGTGGTGTTTTTTTCGGTTGCACTTATCCACTATTTACCTGAGCTTATTTACTTTATTGCATTAATATTTACTTAATTGCGCTTATTCATCGCATTTAAGTTTGTTTGCTGCTGTGCCACTGTGAGTTACTTAATATTGGTTTAATACATTTTTGCTCTATTTACTCGTATTTACAACTTATATATACATTTTATTTTAATCGTATTTTTTTTTTAACATACAAAAGTAGTTGTTCAAGTATTTTAAGGTTCTTCTCACATATTTCATACTCACCATCCTTTGGTGGACTCGCGCAGGGCGGCGCATAACTGCCTAAGTGATAGCCGGAATAGGAGTTTTGATGCATTGGCGGGAAGGGATAACCTAAGGCGCTGCGAGGACTTGGAAAGCCAGTATCTTGTCCACCTTGTGGCCCAAAATGTTGATAACCACCACGAATGCCGCCGTAACTGCAAAGAAAATTAACAAAGAAATTTTAATTTAAGCATCTTTTAAATGCATTGGAAACTATTCATAAAAAGTATTTAAGATATTTAAATTATTTATTTGAAGCTTATCAAATTTGGATCGCAAGGTTATTGCAAGCTCCATATCTTGTAGTTCAATCGAAAAATTAAAAACAAAAACTTTTGCGCTCGAGGTCGGTTTTATTGAAAGATTTTCTTTGAAAAAAAAAAACAATCATCCAAGTAGTAGATGTTGTAGCTGGCTACGCAAGGCAAGTGCACTAAATAAATCTGAGCTATACTTAGAAAACAACCAGATGGTTGATTCATTTGGTTTGAAGATATTTAAATTTTTTCCAGTCAAGTGACAAAGAACTCCATTAGTTTGATTACTTTTCTTATAAAAAAAAAAATATTGGGAAGGCATGCATAATATTCCTAATTTATTTAAAAATAATGAACCAATAAAGGCAATAATTTTATTTTTGAAGTATGTACATATGTATATATGTATATATCTACTATAAGTAACTTGATTTTTTACACTATCATGATTTAATTTATTATTAAATTGATTTGGTTATAAATTATGCTGCTCGCGATAGCATCCGTGAGAAATTTAGTTTCTTTTTCTATATTAAGGAAGTTTCCTTACATATTTTGTAAAGAAAATAACTTGCAGTTGCCTTCCGCATGTTTGGTTTGCATTGTCTTTATATTTATGAGCTCATGATTAAATATCTTCTAAGTATTAATAACATCAAATAATTCAACTTAAGAATGCCAGCGAAAAAATCTGTCGAAACTCCAGTCGGAATGGTAAATCGCTTATAGAAAAAATTTAATTATTATTTTAATTAGGGTCTGTGTGCTAATGCTGGAATATTTTTTTGGAAATATTGTAAAATGCATGTATGTATATGCGTGTAAGCGCCAAATACAAATAAATCCCTATTTACACATTTAAAGAGTTTGAGTTAATTTATATTAGAAATTTGAAAGATGTTTTAATGCGACAAACAAAATTACAAACACACATATCGAGCCATAACCGCCAAAAGGACGTAAGCAATAAATAAATTTTTTTAATCAAAAGTTGTTTTTTAGCTAAATAAAATATTTTCTCCGCAGTTAAGCTTCACATTTGAATGCCGCTTTGTATACAAGATTTACGTTGTTTTTTCTTCAAAACGCGACTATATTTATTAAAATGCGCTTTGCTTCTGCTGATAAATTTAAGAGAATCAGCCTTCTTCTCTAAACTTTTTCATTTGTTGGTTACGTCATTCTGGCGGTTATGGCCCGATATGTACTCGTATGCACTTCTAAATATTTGAAGCAAAATTCGTTAAAAAACCACTTGCTACCTTAATTTTTTGTTTGATTTTTTTGAAGCGTGTCGACACGCCAATAAAACTGAAAGCCGTCATCAAAAATAAATGTTGTAAATAAACCAAACAAAACAAAACTACAAAAGCTTTTCGTGTCTGAATTTTCCTACAAAAAATCCAGCGTTCATATAAATTTTAAAAATGTTTCCAGAGTTATTCTTACATATTCGCCTGTTTTTGTTATTTCACATTTTTTAGTGTTATTGAAATGCTAATAAATACTCGTATTTGATGTAATATGATGTAACAATTTTATTAAAAAAAATTGTAACAGTGTAAACATTTCTTACTTATGTATGTGAAAAGATTCTGTATCTGTACGAAAAGCTGAAAGTCTTGTTCTAACATTTTTATTCCAGGTTAATAACAAGGCGAATTCATTCAAGGTGGTATACTCCACATACTCGTATAAGTAAAAAAAATAGTGTTTATTTTGCGGTGAAAATGTCAGAGAAACTTAGAAAAACAAAAATAAACAAATGGTCGGAATTCCAAGTTTGGCACAAAAATCAAACGTACTAAGGATTTATAGTAAAAAATTTCAATTGAACGTCTTTGTAATATTATGCAAACGCATGGAATTTCCTATCACGAATCTAAAAAGAAATGGAAAATTTAAACAAAATAGTTATTTTGGCACTTTCACCGCGCAAGGCGAATAGAACAAGCAACCAGCTGATGGGAATATACCACCTTCTATGAATTCGCCTTGGTTCATAATTAAAATATTTCTGCAATTTGTTTAATAATATTTTTCCAACTAAGAATATGTTCCATTTAACGATGAATATATTATTTTGAATACGAACAGAAAAATATTTTAATGAAAACCTTTTATAATAGAAAAACAATTAAATTTTCTTTGATTTATGATTAAAGTAATTCAACAAAATGGTCACCAAAAAATTTGCATCAATATTAAGCTATGCCTGCTTACATTTATCCAGAAAGTATCTTTTCATATAATTCAAGTATTGCTAATGAATTATTCATTGGTTTTTATACAGTTGATTTTACGACGCATATTTCATATAATTGAATAAACCTCATTTTTGTTTTAATTACACAGGTAAAGTTTTCCTAACAATCGAACTCAATATTATTCAACGAAATACGAGTATGCACATAACGTCACCTTCGTGTAAGAATCTGGCGAATTAAAAAAGTTTAAAAATATATTTCTCTTTTAAAATTAGTAAATTTGTTCTCTTAAGATGGGTTATATTATTATATTGTCCATGGAAAAAATTATATTATTGATTTTGGTATAATGTAGAACTTAAAAATGTTAAAAAAACTTCAACTCATTAACTCAAAGTTAAAATTTTTTAGATACATATGTACATTCGATATTTCTTGACGATATGCAATATGGTTTCAATATCGTTGCATTCAACTCAGATAAAGATATTTCGTATTTCCAAAAATATAGTGTGCTGCAGAAGAGTAATTTAAATAAATCATATTCCAGAGAGATGAAAATTTATTGAAGTCTTCTATTTTAGTGTTAGAGAATGTTTTTAATTAAGCAATTTTAAAATTGAAAAATCATTTAAAAAACAAATGGCTAACAATATCATTTTGAATTTGGTTATAAGTAGTTTGACCGCTATCGTATATGTTTTGTAGTTACTTTCACAACATTTTTTTCTATAGTTGACAGCGTCAAATTTCTTAATGAGCTGTCCAATGTGGCTTCTATAATTTTACAATGATCTGACCTTCTATGACATAGTAATAATTTTTTGTCTTCATAATAAAGGAAGAGATTTGTAATAAGTTGAGAAATTGATGATTTCTATTATTTACTGCCACAAATGTGCCCATATCGTTCGCTCTATTGAAGGAAACTCGCAGGTAAACGATTATTTAATAGAACACTAACAAGAACTTGTATACATTTATAAACTTGTATTAGCAACTTGTATTGGCTTGTTTTTAAACTTTTAAATAAATTTTGTAAGCTAGTAATTTTACACAAAACTTCGTCGCTATAATATATGCAGGTTTATAAGAATGATTGACGAGTTGATAGCTTTATGCTCGAGCAAATTTATAAATGACTTAGTAGCAAATGGAAACATTTTATGACTTCATTAAGTTGGCTCCGCGCTCTCCATGTGTACACGGATACGAGTATGTGTCTAATAGATACATACTTTGAAGAACTTTAATACTTTTTCGAAGTGAAAAATCAATAAAAAGTACCATGTACTTTCATACAAACAAACGTTTTAAAAGTACATACATTCATATGTGGGGTATTCATATTCATTGCATCCTTTATACAACAATCCTCAGTACTCCTATGAATAAGTAAATATTTTACAAACACCTCGTCTATGTAAAACAAAAATTTGTGGGCGTCAAGAAATGACTGCGAGCTGCTGTTTAGCTGCTACTAACATTAAAAACACTTGAGCTAACCGCATTAAATTCTCAGCAATATTGTGTGGCCAGCAAGCAAAATGCCGTCAAGTCACAGTTGGACTGCAGTCTGCAGGTGGTGTTTGCTATTGTGGTTTTCGGTTTGTACACCGTGTGGTCGATACAAAACTTTCGACAAAACAAGTATATGAATGAAATCCATGGAAAATGGCGGCGAGACTGTTGAAAAAGTATTATAAAAAAAATGAAGGAAAAGAAAAACATTTAAAACAGAAAAAGTCATCAGCAACCACGAAAAAATAAAAAGCACACCAAACGTCCGACAGTTAGAAGCGATGGACTAGTGTATGCACATACTCGTACATGCATATATGTATGTTATGTATATATGTTTATGAAGGCTTACAAATGTTTATGGGTTATATGAGGTCATAAAATTTTGGTTGGTTGCTTGCTTTATTGATTAGTCGTTTTATAGTTTGCTACATTGACGTTTCAACATATCAACGTATGAACTATATGTACATACATACATACATAAGTAAGTCTACTAATAGCGTTTTTGTGCGCTATTTCGCCATTCTGCCGCTTGAATCCTGTTCGCAATACATGTTCCGAAAATAAAGGTTTGAATGCGTCTACTTCAAGGTTTTGTTGGCTAGTTTTGTGGTGTTTCATGTGCGCTTGCCAAAAAATAAATAGGAAAATACGGAAACGGAAGCGACTTCCATGCAATATCAGCGCTCACGCACACTAATGACCATGACAATATATATTTAGATTTATACGAATAAACATACATATGTATGTACATATAAGCATTGTATATTAACGGACTCATGCATATTTCAGCTGTCGTTTATGTACTTTGCTTGAACATAGTACATACCTAGCAAGTATACATATATCAGAGCTTTAGATACATACGAGTATGTTAAGTCATTTGGAATTTCAAAGCAACAATATTTTACTTTTAAATTTTCATCACTTATTCCTTGTTTATAATTTACAAACATTCCGTATTCAAATTCTTGTTTTTTGCTGTAGCATTAGAGATACCATAAAATCTTCAATATCTGTGATATTGATAATACTCAATAATAAAAATCGGCTAACTGATATATCGACCTTTAAATATCGATAATATATTGATATTGAAATCTGTTTACAATACATTTCGAAGATTTTTTTGTATATTTTGGTACGAATTTTCATTAATACTTCTGACCCTCTGCCGAAAGCAATAACAACAAATAAGCAGGCATGCTTGATTTGCTTCTTGAAATTTTTCCAGATTGTACGACATTATATTTAACCCTATTTTGAATAAAGAAATGTATAGCTAAGTATGGTTACTTTCTTTTGTTTAATTAATATGTATTTTATTTATTTATTATAATTAATTATACCATGTAAAACTCTATTGCCGCTTGGTTGTTTTTTAATTTTTATATCAATACTTTACAATAAATTGCGTGATTAGTAAGATATTTTGTGCAGAAGGTTTTTTTTTGTAGATTTGTTGGATTCTTTTTCCTGACAACTGGATTGAAATTTTTTAACGCATTAACAAAATTTATTTTTAACTAGATGGAAACCACTAACCTTCGACTTTAGAAATCTAAAATGATTGGTTATTTATTTCTACTTGTTTGAAACTAGCACATAAATGAACTAAAATTGAATTAAACGAAGTTATAAAAATTCAATGAAAACATTTTTAATTTGGATGAAAATCTGTTAATAAAAAAACTTGTAGCCGAAAATGGTTAATCAAAAATATTTTAAAATTTGTTTTGAGGATAACTCAGAGTAAATGCACACTTGAATTCACATTTCATAAACCCGGTTGTTGCTCTGTGCTATAAAACTTATACTTTCACGTTGAAATCGCATTATGAATATATTTTATAAAAATGTATTTTCAATTCAAAATTCTCATTTAAGTAAATGTGTCATATGTACATGTAAAAATATTTTAGATAAATTTGACGTCTTTATTGCTGACAACAGAACTCACAATTTTGTATTGCGAGAACGAAAATTCTTTGATTTTATCGGGTGATGAGATGTACTTTCCCGCATCGCAAAGGAAAACATAAACACCACATAAATTAATCTAAGAGCATAGCAGCAATTAAGTGCTTCCTGTCGCAGCGATTGCAGCAATGCAAAAGGAAGCAAAATTCTAATCGAAAAATCACCATCAAAAGTCAATGAACAGTCGGACAATTGCTGCCTTATACCCGCACTGTACTTACTTGTACATACTTTAAATTGGGATACACATACGCAGATACATAGAAACACACAGATCTATACAAACAAAAATGCACCACAAATAAATCACGCACAGAATATTTACAACAGTTTTAATTGAATCTACGCCACGCTACGTACATTTCCGTCAAACACACACACACACACTCGTGCACAATCGTCTACATATATTCACATGCAAGTATATTTAAAAATACAAAAAATAATACAAACATTCGAGCGGACATTGCAATTGGAAAAAAGGAGCAAGCTTCAAAGAAGAAATCAGGGCACTCATCGCAGAATTCATAAATTTGAATGAATTTTTATGGCGCGAACTAAGCGACGAAATAGACGACATTTAGTTTATTATTATTATTATGAAAAATCACCAAACGAAAAAAAACACATGGAACAACAATGACAAATGTAATGTTGGTGCTGTGGCTGGACACCAATGCGCCAACGCATTAAATGAAAAAACAAAAAATTTATTGGATTTTCTCTTTGTGTGCCTTGGGCATTTTTATTATTAATTTACGCGCATTTCCGCCAAATGCTAAGTTGCCACCAGTTTGTTGAACGTGTGAAGGTGTTGAAGCAATGAAGTTAATTATTAAATTAAAAATAAAAAGCAAATGATTGGGAAGAAATTTAAATTTTTATAAATAAATTTTTATGTAGTTATTAGTAGTTTCTTACTAATTTCCTTCACATAGCGAAATTCCGCTAATCGCCTCCGCCGAACTCTCTCCTTTGCCCCTTCTGTAAAGGGTGAGCTTCGACGACGTTGCGTGTTTTGTTTAACTTGCTCACTTGCATTTTTTTTTTCAAATTTCTCGTTAGCTCATTTGTACGAAATAATTTTTCATGCCGTCGCCTGCGCTTATATTTTCCCACTGATTCAGTGATAACAAGGAAAGCAAGCATTTTTCAAAAATTCATATTTTGTTGCACTTTTTCACACAAATATGCTTTTAATATACGAGGTCAACTAATTTGTTATTTTGACAGGCCTTCAGTTTCAAACAGTAAAATAGGACTCAAAGGACTGTCGCTGCATTCAAAGTAATTATGGCACAATCTGACTATCTGAAATTGTTTTAAAACCTTTAATTGCTGCCAAATTATTTTAACTTGCGTTTGCTTTTTTCATGTCTTGATTGCAATTTGGTTTAAAGCGAGATTTTTATCTTTAGATATTTTTCATAAGAATTCACTTTTTTTTAATGTTGATTTTTTATTTATTATTTACTTGTACGTATAACAACTCTGACACTATTAAATAGTATTTCAAGATGTAAGCTTTATACTAAAAATGCAAAGAAGTTTTAAAAGCAACAATTTAATTTATTTTTACTTTTTTCGCAAAGTTGTTTATCTTACTGATTACTCTAAACTATAGTTTTTTCAACAATTATTCAAATGCGAAAAGAATTTCGATAGCAAATTTAAAAAAAGTTGCTACATATTTATTCTTTAAAAATTAAAAAAAGTTTCTCACAAATACTAAAATGAGCGACTTTTCCTGGCCAGTTGCGAAATCGATTTCGTATTTTCAGGCATTAAAACTAGAAAAGTTGTTGTCTATACGTTTTTCTTATTTGCTTCAATCGATTTCTGCATGTATGGGAAAGAAGTTAATTTTTCTGAAAAACCTGAAAAGAGTGAAAATTTTCGAGAAAAATAATATGCAATAATTCATTAAAAAATGTTTAGTACATTTCAAATATTTAACGTTGTTATTGCAGTGCATTGCAAGAATAGAAAAATGAAAACCATATTTTGTAAACGTTTTGAAATAAGTATATTCAATTGGGCAATAAATTCCAACAATTCTACCAACTTTTTTAACAAAAGACAGCATAAACATAGTCTTTTGAATAATAAAAAAATGTTTCCTCGATATCTACCAGCGTTGTTAACTTCAAACTAGATGATTTCATTATTTTAATGGAATAATAACTTAATTAGCTTCAAGGATCGCAAAAAAACTGTAACTAAGTAATTACTTTTCAAAATATTTGAGTGAAACGTAAACCCAATAAATAATAAAATTGTTTGGTTTCAACACAAACCGAGAAACGGTTGTAGTGCCACACAAGAAGAAAGTATATACTTTCAAAATATTTACCATAATAGATACAGATTTATTATTCTGAAATACAATTTTTCCTATGTACTATCAATATTTGCATGAAATTGCATTTATGGTGTTTTGGCCAATATTTGTTGTAGTTATTTTATAACAAACGTTTGTCTTATAGCTTTTAAAATCAAAAACTTGCTCTTGCTCTTGCTTAAGAAAAACTTAATGTTCGCAAAACTACACTCGCTCATAAAAGAGTAGGATTTTAATGTGAGCAATTATTTATGGCGCTTACACAAAAAGTATAGCTCGTCGTTGGCCGTTGTTTTTGCTGTCATTAGAAAAAAAAAACATTTTCTATATTTTTGATTTTACTTCCCTCGGCTAAGAATCGAATCTGGGACCTTAGCGTCATACTGAATTATAGTACGCAACACTACACACACGACAACAGAAGCCGTCGGGAATTTATTAGCAAAATAATTTTTGACGAACAGAACAATTATATTTAAACTAGAAAAACCCGGCAGACGTTGTCCTTTGTATAATTATAGTAAAACGAAGCAAATATGCGATAACCCCATTAAAAAAAATATAAAGGTTTTCTAAACATCGGAAATACAGTCCCGACTCCAACGAGTTTTAACAAACAAATATGCATTTGAATATCTATGTATGTACATATGTACATTGTACATATATTTAGATATCACATTTTTCCATTTGCTAAAAACAAGTTGATTTTTTAAATATATTTATTACTAATAAAACCAAAGATTACTTATTTTCGTACAACGACTAGGATTTTGTTTTAAGAGTGACAAAATATGATTTACATTAACATATCATGTTCCATAATTTTGTTAATAAAGATTTTTGAAGAAGTGGTCTAATATTTAAACTCGTATGTATTTTCCGTTGAAAAAAGCCTTTGGGGGCTTTTGAAAAAGAAACCGAAGAAACTTATGTTTATTCATTGCCAGACAAATTTCATAGTAATTTTTTTGTTATTAGTTATCCCTTTAATGATAACTTTAGTCCGATCTTTGTAAGTACAAGAAGAAGATATACCCAAGAAAATTAATTTAACACTGGCATTCCATTTACATTTACGGCACTTCAACACTAACAAATCGTTAAAAATCCCAGTATAGTGACTGTTCATTAGATCTCACGAGTGCTCAAAAAACAAGTATACATTCTTTGGGTTATTTCATAGGCGTAAAATTTGGGGTTTAACGGTGTGCAACTCGAACACCCTAGGAATGACGGCCATTTTTACTTTTATCTTGTTTCACTACGAAGGTGTGTCTTAAAAGCACTGTGTTGAATATATTCATTCGAGAGCCAATAAAATTATCTTGTAGTAACGTTTTAGGTTGCTTTTATATTTTTCATCGGACACTTATCTACGTACAAATATCCAGCAAAACGCAATTGCCCGAGTAAATTTTTTTTAGTTAAATTTTCTTATGCAGAACACAGCTCTTAAAAAATTCGCTCTTCTTTTTTTACTACTTTTTACTTTAAAGTTTTTGTTAGAAAAAAAATCACAATGCAACCCAGGTTTTGAACATAAATACATATAAGTATGTTCGATTATAATGTTTTGAGGTCCTTTAACAAATAATTTTGGCAAAACAGTTGCTGGTTGTAAACTTTGCCAGATTTTTGTTAGCCATAATTTGGCTTAAACTGGCGCGTTAGGGAACGGACTTTGGAAGACAAAGTAATGCCTTCTCCGTCAAGATATCTAACAGGCCTAATACAATTTCAGACACAAGAAAAAATTTAAAATTTTTTAAAAATATTTTTTGCTAGCTTAATAGGAAACTTTTCTAAACAAAAGTGTTAACCTGGACTATTTTGGCAAATATCGACAGTTGGTTAATTAATCTAAAGAACGACATCGAACTTGAACATAAGCGTTTAATACTTTAGTAGCTGTTACTGTTTGAGCTTGAACTTTCTATGCCAAATTCATTACAGTTTATTATTTTTACATTTTTTGTGACAATAGCTTCTAAAGTATATTCTAGGTAGAATAAGTGGAACTAAAAGCGTCAATTAAGAGCATCCGTTAGATAAGTAAGTGCTGAATAGTAAGCTAAGACATATTGCGGAAAAGGCTTTTTATTTATAAAAATCAGTTTAATGTTTTTTTTTCAAATCTCTATTCAGTTTTATAATTTCAAAACCAATATTGAATGCCGCTTTCAATTTATAATTAGTAATTTTGTGACCCCTCCAATTAGCCAAATTACTATATTTAAACCAGGTTGGGAATTCGAAACTGCGTATCTTACCTACTAACGAATCTAGACGTTTTCTTTCATTATGAGCTGTATTTGATTTTCTTTCTTTCACCGAGCATTTAGTATATTGCGAACGCTTGCCATATCTTAAAATCATTGAAAATATTTTATTTAAATACACATAAACCACCGCAGGCCAGCATAAATATTTACCAAAAAAAAAAAAATAACACTCACCCAGCGGCGGCATGTTGCTGCAGCTCTACGAACGCCGATTTGCCTGGCATCTGTAAGCCTGGTGTGCCGGTTGTTGTTGTACCACCATCCATATACTTAGGGGTGTGCGGTGCGTCAGGCGCATCCATGCCAGATTGTGGTGTACTGGGAGGCCCCTCATAGGGGCTCCCTAAGTCGGTGAAGTTGAGCGTGTTGGCGCCTATCGAGGCCACTTTATCAAGAATTTTGACGGCTTTTTGGGGGACGCGTGGACGAAGTAAAAAAATTAGATCTCCTTCGAAGGGTTTTTGTTGATAAACAATAGCTAGATACTACTTGGCTTACTTGTTTACTTTTTTAATGTGTTTTGACACTAAGTTAACAAAAAAAAACAGAAAACAAACACAAATGGTTGTTACAACAACGAAAGCGCACAAAAGTGGCAGGATCAAGTATGTATGTACATATACACTTGTGTGTGTAAAAATGCTATTTGTATATAAACAAATTTTGCGTCACAAATATTCTACGATTTATTTAAAGTCACTATTTTATTTGCTGCTCTTTTGTTGTTGCTGTTAGTTATTCTTTATTACTTTTTATTAGTGTAAACAATGACACGCATTTTAAGCCAACAGCAAAATTATTCTCGCAACAACGTTTTGGTATTTTTAATTGCAACAACAATGCTTGCTACCACACACACACACACACACTACCTACTTTTCCAACTACACTTTTAATTAGCGTATAATTTGTGTCATTTTACTTTCTGCACTGCAATTAGCGGTTAGCTACGCGGCGGCGATCGCGAACGCTCTTCAACGAAAGTTTCTTAGCTTTTATGACTGACTGACTTCATACATATGTATGTGTGCGTACATACATATAACTGTATATATATGTGTGTATGCATGCATGTATGTATGTGCCTGCGTGCTTTGGTTTTGGTATTTGTAATTGCAGGCGTGGGCGGCAAACTCGTTGGCTTCGGGGGTGGAGGGCTGTTAATTTGGCCGGGCACGTGACTTTTTGCAGCAACTTTAATTGTTCTTTATTGCCGATTTATTTCGCAGTCGAAAAACTTGTATGAACATAATGCCGCAGCACTTTGTGTATGAAACGAGAGTTTTAGGTAGGTACCTAGTTACTTCCTTTTTCTATGTTCACTTCACAGTTTTTGTACAAAGATTTCAGCTGTTTCTTTTGAGACGACTCCTTTTTTAACTAAAACTTTTTTATTAGTTGGAGCGTAAACTCTGCTTATTCGACACCACTTTTTGCTTTTTTTATTTTCTTTATTTCAAAAAAGTCATCTGTTATCTACATACGTACATATGTATGTATGTGTATATATCGAATTTGTGTTTTTGTGTAATTTCACTTGGTTTTATCCGTCCTTCAAAACTTTACTTTCAAGTGGCAAATTTACTAACATTTATTTTTTATTTTTAACAGCGAATTTCGCACATATTCCGAAAATTTTGTGTTTATCTTCAAGTGTACGCAAACGTAGTGCAATTTCTCTTTCGTTAATATACCAAAAAACATATATGTATTTACATTTGGTTTTTCAATATAAATTCACCGACTACAATCGCGCAATTGTCCAAGTTAACATGACGGCGGCGTTCCACTCGTCTAAGCGCGTTTTGAATTTTTTCGAGGTAGTCACCACTCACACAGTAAATTCACCCGACTCGACTCGAAACACTGCGAACGATTTGTACGCGCGACCAACCACAAACAAAGTGCGTGAACGACTAGGTACGAGGTGATTATGTGATCATTTGCTGCGCTGCTATTACTACGCTCGCGAACACAGAATGCTGCCACTTGCTCCAACCCGACAATAACGATGACGACGACGCCGACGACGCCAGCCAGTCCGATAGCCAGTTAGTTGGCCAACGAGCCGGAAGACCGGCTAAGCAACGCTCGTTGTACTGGTTTCTGTCGCTGCTGCGGGGCGCTGTGCACTTTGTCGCTTGTCGCTGTCGCGTGTGCAAGGGGGCCGACTGCCGTCTGCCTAACTATGTAAGTTGTGAGTCCAAGTGGCACAGCTGCTGGTGAACTGGAAAAACCAGTTAATATACTTTCCAGTTATTCATATTGGCTCTCAACAACCCTGAACCTTCTGTGTGGCGAGGCGAGTGAGTGCATGCGCTTTACTTCTCCGCTCAACCATTCACACTTATTTAGCGCACAGCAGCTTGTTCACGTCAAACAGCCACCAATCAGACATGGAGCTGCGCAGTGCTGTTAGTTGTGTGACACGATGAATTCGAGTTGGGATTCGTGTGAAGAGCGCGATCGCTTTTATAAGCCAATATGGCGCTCTCTCTTGCTCTACTGTTAACCCGAACCGGTTCCCTTGTGACATGGCGCATGTTGGTTGTGCATTGTTTACCATCACTTGAGCGCTATTACCATCTCGCTCTGGCAGTTGGAATGCGCCTTGTGCTCTTAGCTATCCTATGAATTGACTTTTTTTTCGCCCTTTTCTTTACACAAATGCTACTACTACTTGATATGGGTGCCTCTGATGCAGCACGTTGTACCTTACTTGTTGTTACATTTGTATGCTAACTTTTGTTGTACTCTTTATTGTTGCCTCTTGAAATGTTGGCTTATTGTTGAGGCGGAGTTTTTAAAGCTGCCCTCCACCCTTTAGCAGCGTCATCTACCTAATATCAACCTGCTGTTTTGTGTAAATCCCCTCCCCACCCCTTCGTACCTTCCCTGTGGCTGCATGTGCATTTGCCTGAGCTGCTTTTCTCACCATTCCAGCAACAGTTACAGTCCCTGCCACTCTGTCACCCAGCCACTGTCGTTGCGGCGTCGCTATTTGGTGTCGGTGGGTTTTTGTTGCTACTTTGCCATTTTGGCTTTCGGATTTTGTTCTCAACTCAACGACGCTTGGCCTTCTTTATTGCCGACTTATGCAAATTTGGAGTGAAAAATTTACGCGATTTGCTTGAATGTTTTGACTGCAAGTGCAAATATTGTGACGCTGAGGGGAAAATACATTTAAAAGAACAGCAAAAAATTACTTAAAACGAGAAATGCAACAAAAACTGAGTTGATGAACTAATAACAATCAGCCTGTCCGATTAAAAAATAAACATATTTCGTTGTTCGACTCGTTTATCGCCTGCTTGTAGTAAAAATGTAGGCATTTTTTGATATGTTAATTATTTGTGGACGAATTGCAAACGAATGCTCAAAAATAAAAAAAGGTGATAAATACAGAAAAAATAGGCACCTACACAAATATGTATGTACATAGATACCGACGCAATTTATTATTTAAATCGAGCCAAAATCATGAAAAGTTAAGTTTGGTTTATTTGAGTGTAGCTTTTCTTAAATTAATTTCAATTCGCGCCTTTAAGTTTAAAAACTTTTAAGAACATATGATAAGCTATGGTGGATCCTGAATTATAAAGGAGGGCAATCTCGCTGATGTTGAGATTGGCTCATTCATAAAAAAATTCCCTCTAAAACCAAAAATTATTATTGAATTGTTTTAGTATAGTTTAAGACTATTGGAATCAACTAAGAAGTAATGTAATTAGATGTGTACCTTTGTGTTGATGATATGTATGTATGTACATACATATGTATGTATGTATATCTGCATAAAGTCTTATGCACTTAATGGTAGTTTATTTCAAAACTGACTTATACGTGCATACATATGTATGTATGTACATATGTATGTTTGTGCATAGGTACATAAGCAGATATTTCATTTAACTCGGTAATAATTTCGGCCAAAATGCATAGATTTAAATGTTTTTTTTAGAATATTATTCTAATAAATATGCATAAAAAAGGTTTTAAAGCTTGCATTAATTAAAAAATTATGCAAAGGTAGGTACATACATATGTACATATGAATGTAAGTTAATTTTTTTTTATTTTTTAACAGTGCTATATTCCAACTTTTTTTTATACATATGTACATGTTAGTGTCAAAACGTTTAAATTCGTTTTTCCGATATTGTAGAACCATTTTATATTTTTTTATGTTTCAAATGTTGATGTAATTTTTCGAATTTTTTTAAATTTGGTTTTGTACTTGAAATTTTCATTAAAAAGTTTTTTGTTTAATAAGAAATTTATTTCATTAAAAAAAATCGAAAAATACTTTAACAATAAATATTTTCGCTAAAGCGAAAATTACTCATCAAAATATACGCAATTTCCACCGAAATATGAATCACCTTATGTTTCTTTATCTACTCAACTCAGAAAATATTTATATGCATACTGAACTCTCAAACTAAATATGTATTTAACTCTGAAATTCTGCAAGTGTGCATTAGAATGTTATCTATTTGTTTTATAAAACGGCAGAAATTTGGAAGTTTTGGGGGGTGACAGTTCGTTGCAATTAATAAATCTGGCTTAAAACTAAAAAATTGCATTTTGCATCTGAAAAATGGATACAAAATGAGCATTTGGTCTTTTGTGTTTTTGTACCCATAATAGGTCTTGATTGTTTGGTGAGCTCACGCATTGATTACAGGAAGGAACGTACCTACTCGTATTATGCATATTAAAATTGGAATTTTGTCAATTTAGGTGCATTGTCGCAAATAGTAGCAAACTTGAAAGACATTTGAAAATAAATTAATTTTAATAATCTTAAAAATATATAAAATCAATAATATATACATTAAAACAGGCCTTTCTATGAGATCTTCTTTTACCAGGTTATAAACATATATCTGTTTGTAGCATCCGGAAAAATAATTTCATAATTTTAAGTGTTTTAAATTTAAATTAAAAATAAATTTTCGATCAAATGAAACTTTTTTTTTTGTATGATTCATTTGTAGTAGTTTAGATATATGTTTATTGGCAGAAACGCATAGGTGTATGTATTTGCTTTATACATGAATTTCAAGGGAATTAATGTTTTCTGTGCACTTGTAATTTTACATAGCAGAAATCTTAACCTGCTTCTTCTAGAGGCCCCCACACAAATCTTTTAGATAGTATTTTTAAGTAATTGTCGAACTGTTAAATTAATAAAATATCAGTTTTTAGGAACCTGCTACTTATAATATGTTTGCATACTGGCGGAAAAAATAATAGGACTTGAAAATGTTGATAAGTTTTGACCTTTTATTTTCATATTATCTAATTTCTAATATTTTGCATAAAAAAAAACTCTACCCGTTCTCTAACAAAACCCATATAAATTATAATTTTCAAATATATCCTAAATTTATAATGTTTTTAATGGCATTGTTTTCTTCTTTTTCTTGTCCGACAGGGTGGAATGTTGATATTTGTTAGAACGATTTTCCGTCATCCCTTGTCAGTTCCGACGCTGTGCCATCTTCAGTGTCGTTCTGTTCAGTTTAGGTCTGTCGATCCGTATTTATTTCGTTTTTTAGTAAAGCAGGTATTGGTGCATAATCGTCAATGTTAACAAATGTTAAGTGTGCTGAGTATGGGTACCTGAAGTCTCGCGCGGTTAAAACCTTAAATGGGTATATTTTAGCTCGAAACTGCTTTTGCGGTAGTTGTCTTTAAAATGATTAATAATTGGCCCTCGAGCTCAATAAATTAAAATGATAATATTATATGTATAATATTTCCAAAATATGCATTCGAAGTTATTTACAAAAAAAATTAGAGAGTTTTTCGACTTGAAATTTCCACCTTATCTTATTGTAATTTTATGAGCTACAAAACTGTAAAACATATTTCGAAATTTTAATAAAATCGTGTTAAATCATAATTCATTTGGTATAGAGTTTAAAAAGAATGAAAAATATAAGAAACAGGTCAAAGAATAATAACTTGCAGCCACTGCTTAATATATCGCCTTTCCAGCGCTTGCGAAAATTTCGTAAAATCAATACCTTAAAAAAAAGGTTTCAAAGTTCTCAATTCGCTTACATTCGCATTGTAAGGTGGCAACCTTATTTTCTTAAGAAATAAAAAAATTTACGAATATATAATATATTTGTAAGTACATACATACATATGTATGTACAAATGTATATGTTATGATTTTTTTACAAAACAAAACAGAAGAAGTAGGAGCATTCTGCAGACCAACGTATCTTAAAGAGCTTACGAGTGCTATTTCTATCATCTTAATATATGTACCTATGTACATACATTGGTTTAAATATAATTTAAGAAATACATAAGAATATATACTTTGCAGCCCTGTTAATTGACAATCGTTTATGTGTCTCCACTGAGATTGACCTTAACATTTTTCAAATAAATAACCAAAACATTTTTACCAAATTTTTTTAACAATTTAAAACTTTAAAGTCGACAGAATGCATTTTAGTACCCACGGCGCCATCTGTTGGTGTCTTAGATAACCACCACCACCGTTAAGCAGTTCGAGAATTGGCAAACGAGTTCGGGTAAACAAAAAAGTAAAAGAGAAGGCAAAAGGGCGCCAAAATAAAAGAGGTTGGTAGGTATGTAATAAATGAACAAAAAAAACGATCTTTGTTACAACAATTGCAACAAAACTGAAGCGCTTGTATTAGTACAACATCCGACAGCAGCAGCAAAACTCTAACAACATGAATGTAAAAACCAATTACAACAACACCACCAACAACAACATACTATGAGGAAACCAAAACATGAAGCTCCAACATATGCACATATTTCATTTGTTGTTGTTGCTGCTGAGTGCTGGTGACGACAACACCTGCCGCTGGCTGCGGTCGGCAGGCGGTCGCTTTATTCTGCGCAGCTGAGGCCCAAATGCACAAAAGCCAAAAACAAAAAGAGCAATAAACAAAAAACGCCAGCAAAAAGGGTAGGTAGGTATATCCGTGCACCTCTCACCACAACGGCAACGCGCTTGTGAATGTGGTTTCGAGTGTGGAGATTGGCACGGAGTTGAAGGAAAAAACTAGTTTCACGCCACGGCGACAAAACTACAAGCAGCTACAGCAACAACAAACTAGCGCCATTTCCAATAAGAAGTGCTGGGGAACGCCCCTTCCATGCTACTTCCAAGCGACAACACATACAATCATGGGCACTTTGGCGCAACGCGAACAACAACAACAACTTGCATATGTATGCAAAGAGCCAGCTCACAAGCAAATAGCAAATGAAGGCACGAGCGGGCGACGAAGTCGTTGTTGTTGGCGCAAAAAAAGAACGATGAAGAAGCGAAACAAAAATGGCGTACAACAGCGATGGCAACAATAACAAAAGCAACATTTACAGCTGAGTTAGAGAAAAATGGGGCAAAAACACAACAACCAAAGGTACACCAAAAAGTTGGCTAAGAAATTACGCGTTTGCGCGTAAACTTAACACTTAAGAGGCACACTTTGTTGCTGTTTCCGTCACAAGATTACCATTCCAGGCGAGCCAGCCAAATTTCCAATGTGAGGACACACAGCCAAAGTCTTTTGGTTTCTCAACAAGTTGTGAACGTCTAATCCGCCGGACATAGCGGACGGTTAGTCCAACGAAAATAGATGAAAAACATTTCTTAAATTTATTTCTTGCATCTGCAGCTGTGCAGCAAAGCAAAGAAAATCATTTCAACTGTTTTAGGTGTACTAAAGAGGAAAATCTGCGAATATTCGCGAAAATAACAAAATAATCGAAATAGCGGACAAGCAAAACATTGTTTCGGACTCTTAACTAACCAAGAAGTCAACAACAGCAGTTGGTGCGATATTTTGCAAATATATTCATGTTACCTACTATGAAAAACAAATTGGCATTTTTATTATTGTGGAAAACTTACTTTGAAGAAGATATAATTGCGTTTATAAAGATGGAAAATCTTGGCAGCAGATTAAACAGGTTTCACAGCTCGATTTTCTAGAGACGTAAAACCAAATAAAAAATTCAAGAAATAGTTAAATATATTCGATACTGCAATGGGGAGAGTTTTGGTTTTTATCAGAAATAATTGATTTGCCTTTGCGTGAATATTTAATACTTAGTTTTTCCCAACTAATTGTCATATAACTATGTGAATTTGCAAAATTCTCTTTATAGAAAAATCGGTAAGTTACATTTATACATAGATACGACGATGTATTGGGTTTGAATTTTAAAGCTATTAACGTAATTTTAATGAAACGTTAAATAATGGAGCTATGGTTCAATGTTTTTGTTACTCTGGTTTCTTAGAAAAGTTGTTTGCTGTCACTGGTGACGTTAAAAATTTAAATGAAAAATTCATTAATGACTTAAAAATAAAAGTAACCCAAAGTTATTTAAGGCATACGAGAAACTTAAAAGACTATCGTATTACATTCGCTATGGGGTAATAAAACAAAACAAATTATATTTGGTTTTGTTTTACTTTCAGAATTTTATATGCGATGTCTAAAGCTACACAACGCTTTTTCTTTGGACGGCTTTGGTAAAGAAATTTTGGACTTGGTAAATTTGATTTTTAATGCTTAATTGTAAATTAATTTTCTTGGTTTCAAATATGCGACAGCAATACATTAATTTTTGCGGCGTTAAGGCAGTGCTTAACTGGGTCCATTATTAGTAAATTTTGTCCACTCAAAAAACACGAAGATAATTTGCTAACTGCCTCAAGTGAGCCTCTGTCTGTAGGCCGCTTTACCTACAAATTAAATATATTTTGCGGGAGATGCGACAAATATTGTAAACAGAAAGTCAAAAACTTTAGAAAGTGTTGGGTTTGTTTTATTTGTTTTTAGAAGCACCGCCTTAAAAATTTGGTTAAAGACGAATGCGTCAAAACCTGTATACCTTTCTGAATTTAGGTAACATTATAATATGTATTTCAAAAGTATGAATTTGAATTCTTAAAAATAAATATAACTCTACTGCTACTATTTTCATTTCTCCATATTCTAGCTGTATGTTGGATGGAAAAGTTATTCTACTCATAATTTAGAAAAACTTCTAATCTCTAATATGACAATATAAGTGAATTTTCGAACGATTTTTGAAAACCACACAGAAAATGGCACAACGCCAAAATTCAGAGATTAGTTATTGATTATAATTTCGGTGCTGTATT
The DNA here is from genome assembly GCA_963971545.1 of Philophylla caesio. Lineage (NCBI taxonomy): Eukaryota > Metazoa > Arthropoda > Insecta > Diptera > Tephritidae > Philophylla > Philophylla caesio. The sequence goes on along the minus strand of OZ020606.1, from coordinate 90,885,037 downwards.
TACAAATTCAAAAAATTTTCGATTTATAAAACCATTTGTATAACACAAGAAATAAATCCTTTGTTTTATATGTCGAGTGTTTCATAAAAAATGTAAATCTAAGGGTTATAATTTTTATTTAAAAAAAGTTTCTTTTTTTTTTAGTAACTTCGAAAATGACAATTATTTTGAATTTTTATTTAATTACTATGATAACAAAAATACCTTATAGGTTATTTTTTCTCTACTTTAAGAGGCATGCATTAAAATCAGTCTCAGTACCTGGCAACGCGGGGCCGTTCAGCGAAAGTGGACGCGAGACTTCGAAAAAGCGTCAATACGAGTATGTAAGGTGGAAATGTATATAGATTCTTGAATATAAAAATTTCATAAAATAAAATAAAACTATTCTTAATACAACTAATACAAAATAATTGTAGTTTTTTCATAGTGATGAAGTATTTTACAAAAACGTATAATATTGAAACATACAAATGAATTGCTCATTTTTGGAAACAATTCTTGCGACTATAAATTTTTTCGCTAACTAAGAAGACGAGATAATGTTTATCCTATCGATTTAGCGGGGAAAAACAAACGTTTTTCAAATACATATATGTATATACATTTATGTATACCACTCAACCAGCAAACTAACAATGTGTATATAAGTATATTCTTACCTTGACTTGAACGCTTTAGAACGAGCACCTCAAAGTTATTGCTTTCGAGTTGCTACTATTTCGACAGCCCCAACTGACGCGAATAAAACAAATATGGTGCAATCAACGGAAGTCTCCGTCACAAACGGACAAACGGATGAGTGACTAGTTTTTTTTTTTACAAAATTTAAAAAAAAAATATTAGATATATATTTTTATGATATCAAGTATAAAGCGAAAGGAAAATATGTAAAATTTATGTACATATGTACATATATACATGCGAGTATGTACGAATGTGCGAACAATAGAAAAAATGCAATCAACAAATAATAGTTGCTGATTTATATGTACATATGTTTGTATTTCATCAAAACGGGTTTGTACATACACACATTACATAGCAATCAAATGAATATTGAAAAGGCTTAGCCAAACACGTTTCAATGACAGCTAAAATACAATTGACGATGGAGCTAGAGCTCCACAAAAAGACAAAAAATTGGCAATCGAACAGATTGCCAAAGGCACAGCAGGCAGCAACAACAAATGGGGATTTACGCATACGAATATCTTTATTGGCATTTACGTGTACGCGTATGTGTGTGTGTGTGTGTGTGTGTGTGTGTATGTCTAAGCCCATCAATCATGTTGGCACTACATGTGCGTTTTTTTTTCTTTTCTCATATTCTCCCCCTTCCTTAGCAAATGCATTCATTCATTCATATGTATTAATAAACTATTGCTAAAACAAAGAAAAAGTGAATTGATCGTTTTATAAAGCAGATCAGAGTGCGCGTTGTACGCTAATTAACCCTTTTGCCTCAACTCGATATGATCGAATAATGGCAAACCACTAAGCAATTCTGATACTGTCAGCGCGCAAAGCTGTTAATTTTTTTTTTCAAAGCAGAATAAATAAAATGTGAAGCAATGATAATAAATTGAATAATAAATGGTTAATATAGGTGAGTATGTACTCGTACATACATACATATGTATGTGTATTTACTTTAGTGTCACTTTAGCGTAATTAGTTGCTGGCTCACCAATTCAATTAGCACACAAAAGCAAAACAAACAAAAAAAAACACACATAACTATTTACTAATTGCTAAGCTATTCATTTTAAAAGCATATTTTATATAAAATATTTCCACTCGAAGCGCTTTTAAAGTCAAGTAGTCAGTACTTATGGATGCCGTTTCCCGCCAACCCTCAACCCCTCCAGCAGCCAACAATCTTTGCTCGTCGTTCATTGTCCACCGGTCGACGACTTCGCCACCGTCACTTGTTTTACTGTTAAAGCCGCATTCGCAAATGCTCGTTATAACTCCAAGTTATGAGGAACAAAGCGCAAACTTACTAAATTTTTTGTTTATTTTTTTAATGTTGCTTTGTGACATGCGTGTGTAAACTAATAGATAATTTGCAATAAATTTATTTAATTAAATTGCGCTTAATTGAGTCTTCAAAGCAAACAGTTCACGAGTGACATTTATTAAGGTTTTTGTTTGTTTAGTCGCAGAAATCATTAATAAAAAATTATTAGACTTTCAATAGAGAAGTGTTAAAACTATTACATACGGGTATATGATAAAAAACAAAAAAATTATAAAATTTATTCATTCGGTGACTTTTTATTTTTACTAGCATATATTAAAATTGACGCTTACTTCCTTATGCGACAAAGTACTGTAGAATTAAAAAAACTCGTACATAAATAAATATAAATTTGCACAAAAGTGCTTGCAGTTCGACTTCAAATATCGCTTAGAGAATTTCCTTCAATATCGCTACTTAATAAAACAAATTGCTCTGGGTTTGTGTTAAAGTGTACATTAAATAAATAGTTCACTTTATTCAATGCCTTTGACCAACATCGTTGCGCCGAGCAAAGGCGTCTCAAAGAAACAGAAGCCTAATCGATTTTGTTTTCATATGTTTCACATTACACTCATTGAAGGCAGACAAATGAAACGATTAATTTACACAAAGGTCTGACCTCCCGCGCACCGCGGTCAAAAAAAAAAACACTCTCACACACACACACACACACGCGCCGCAATCAGGACGGCAATAACAAAAATAATACACGCAAACAACGTACATTGGCGACTGGGAAATGTCTGAACGGAAAGTGCACCAGCTCTTAATGAACGGAAAATTTGTACGCACTGAAAACGCCCACACATCAAAAAGGGAAGCGGAAACACCCTTTGCCACCAATGCCACCAATGTTAGTACAAACACCACTCACACTACCAGCACAACCACCGACCACATCAATACATGTGTACATGCATATATTCTTATGTATATAGATGGAGCAAGAGCAACAGCAGCATGCCAATAACGTTATTCACCAACAACAACAAAGCTATAGGTAACATACAAAGGTCTATAGTAGAACTCCCTCTGTCCATTGAGCAACACGCAAAGCAAAGGACCTTTAAAATGTAATGCCAGAAAAGGAGCGACTGAATAAAATATTTGAGGCAACGGCAATTCAAGCAGCGGTGGCACTAAAAACACGGCAAGGTGATTGCTAAAGAATGCAACCCTAAAAAAAAATTAAAACCAAATGCAGTAAGGCTAAATACTTAAAAAAAAAACTGGTGAAAAACACAAGTACATACAATTTATCAAATTAATAATAGCATGCCAAACAAATGACGGACATATGGACGGATGGGCAGAATGACAGAAAAGTCTAAGAAAGCATATACTCGTACATTGCGCAAAGTATGTATATACATACATAAAGTCTTATATACGAGTATTTGTTTGTGAGTGGTGCAGAGGCGGCGGCAGGAGAGAACTCTGAAAAATTTGGTGGCTTGTTTAGTAAGAAAATTTACTGACTAAAGGACTTGCAGTATACAGTTGCATAATTAAAATTGATGCCGAAGACAAGGGATGAATGAAAGGTACTTCGAAAATTAATGTGAAACATAGTAGTCGAGATTTTGATGCAGAACTAAGATAATACTATAAAGCAACTCGAAAAAGCTGCTAAGCTTTTGAATAAATGACTGCGTTCGGAGGGCACGAGCGCTTAGAAACGGTTGTGATTTCACCTTCTGATCGTGTAGTTGTGAGTTTCTGATGAGCTTAACATTTTTAATTTTGTGCTTCATTTGGAACAATGTATCGAGTCTTTGGAATTTTTTGCTTCTCTTGGAACAATGTATTGAGTCGTTCATCGATCATTGAACTTTTCACAACGGTTGCGCACAACTTTTTATTTAGAAATTTAATTTTTTTAACAGAGAAGGAATAAAATTACTAATATTTTACAATTTTATTGAGCTCAAGGCCAGTTTATGGAAGATTTTTTGTGAAAAAACAACAACAGTTTTTAATGGTTGAAGTTATAGTATACTATAGTACCATTAAAAACTGCTGCTTCCTGCTGCATAAACAAAATATCTTAGCTACGTCAAAATTTGACAGTAGTTTATTAATAGAGGGCAGTTAAGGGCAGTGATGAATTTAAGGTTTCTGTGCGAGAAATTCAAAAAGTAACTGAATTTTCAATTTTCCCTCGCTTTAAGGATAAACGGATTTAATTCAAAAATCGGATAAACAATGTCTTTGAATGGGTCGATAAGACCACACGGATTCTCACAATTGAATTGCTGAGAGAGGTGGTTAGCTATATTAACTTTTTTTCCTCCAGGCAGCAGCGAATTTTTGTGCAAAACTTGGTCCATGTTTGTGTATTAATACAAAAAGTTTTTGCTTAACATCAAAAATTATCTTAAGCTAGGAAGTTTAAGATTTCACTTGTTGTTTATTTTTCTAAAATCATGATCAATTAATAAAAAGGTAAATTCTTCAATCACAACAACAATTTTGTGTTGATTAACTTATCCACGCACCTTTTGACCCAGTATTTGAATGCCATTGACGGCCGTAACGAATTATCTAATTAAACGAAATGAATTCACGCGAATTGCTACCAACAATCCAAATATCAAAATTGAAACAAGACAAATTGCAGCGTGAAATCAAATGAAACCAATAACAAACATTATTTATGTGAAATATTAGCAACAGGATGTAGAGGTGGCTAAGTGGATGTGTCCATGAAATGAACGAAGTCTGTGAGTGGCAGTCACGCTAATCAGTTAATAGATAAAAACGGTATAGTTGGCCGATAGTGTTTTTTCTTTTTATACGAGTATAAGCGTATATATGTACAGTGTGTGGGAAAAATAAGTTTCCAAACACATCCTTTTTACTAAAAATTGTGTTGTAACATGGAAAATTGTAAATGTTCATGAGAACGAAGACTTACAGCTGTGACTGTTTTAAATGACTAATAATATAATAATATATTTAGTTAAAAAAAAACTTTTTCTTTTCATTTACATGCCCTAGCTGAGATTCGAACCTTGCATTACAACAACATACAAATTTGTTTCCGATATTTTGCATATTTTGTGAATATTTGGTAAGACTTGTTTTTGTTTGGAGTTCTTCAACTGTGTTTAAATGTGAGTTTCCTAAATTTTCTGGTTTTTATTTAAAGTCTAACCACAATAAAACGATAAAAGGTAAAGAAAAATGAATTGCGACTAACCTGACCTCCAATTTACGTAAGTCCACAAATTAAAAATATTTTAATTTAATATGAAAAAAAGTATAATAAAATACATCGGCCTTTCGGAGTCGGCATAAAAATGCAGGTCCCTCCATTTGGGGTACAACATAAGAGATGCACACCATGAATAGGGATGAATCGATACAAGTAAATCCAAGTATATACTCAATACTTTTCTCAATTTACCAAGTATTTTTGTACTCGATACTTTTAACTGCCATCCAAGTAGGTATCAAAAAAATGTACTTGTATCGGAATCTGAAGTAGAATTCAGTACTGGAAAACAGTTCGATTTTTGGCAACAACATCGAGAGTTGAATACAAGAAAAAAACGAAGTGACTCTTTATCTGTCCTCATCTCAAGCAGATGCTTGAAAAGCAACCCATTTGAGGAATGAGAATATATGCACACTATATTTTAGCTGCTATCGGTTGTTGGGTTATCTGTGACCTGCGAGAGGCTTTTCTCAAACACAGGCACAACTATATATGGTATATCAAATCTTTAAACCGTCTTTTCGGAAAACATTTGGAAAATTTGATATTTTTGGGAAAAACTCGTAAACCAAAAATCGGTATCTATTTATCTTGTAAACATTTATTCTATTGTGAAATCAAATACTATACAATATAATACTTTTCTTAAATTTTTGTATGAAAAATAATTTTGTAAAAGTGCATATTTTTTTTTGAAACCGAAACACAAGTACTCGTATCAAGTATTCGATACCTTTCCGATATTGAGTAGGTATCGATACCGTGATTGATACAACTACAAGTACTAATTTGAGTAATCCCGTGATGATATCAATTTATCCCTAACCACAAATGGTTGAAGAATCTCGGCCAAAAAATAATAAAAAAGAGAATGACTGAAATCTATAAAAGCCGTTACTTATGTGGGATAGTAACTGCCGTAAGTTTTCTCTGTCAAGCGTAGTTAGGAGGTATTTACAATATTTAGTGTTACAACAAAACTTAAACATAAAAGCCTATGGTTGGAAACGCATTTTTTTCACACACTGTTCGTTAGCAATGGCGAACTTCAAATATTTGCGGGTGGTTGTGAAATACCTACGAACGTTTGTCTGTATGTGCAATCATTGTAAGTAATTCAATTTATTTAATGTATTTAAAATATTCTTTTCATTTTGATACACTCATAGATAACTTATATACAGATCAATATAAAGGAAGATATAGCAACTCTCAAGAGCCACGTCAACTCCAACTGACATTTGTTGTTTTTTTTAATTACATAAATGCTAGGCGAGATCGGGGGGTTGTGAGACTTGGGAGGTCGTGAGACACGCTCAAAGCACTGTATTGAGAAGTGCGCCATCTACCAATGACTGTCAAACTTCTTGCTTAGTTCGAATTGTCATTTGTATATGTACATATGACTATTGTTGCGGATTCTTTGTGTCTCTACTGATTACGACATACATTTTGTGTTCGAGCGTTTCTCTATGCAATCTTTTTACACATGTTTTCAATCATTTAACCAAAGTGTATAGGCGCTAAACATTCGTCGGTAGTAGGCAATCTGACATCCAAATAGAAATGTGCATAAAAATTCAATGTATCCATGAAGCATTGGCCATTCTAAAATTATTGAAATTGGGGGGTTATTTAGAAATTATATCCACTTAAAACCGTATTTTGTAGTTGTATTCTGCATATTTTTGAAATACTTCGAATGTTTTATTCAATTTTAAATATTTTTTATGAATTCCTTTTTTTTATGAAAATTTTTTAGTTTTTATGGTGCGTCATAAATACTATAATACATTGTAATGTATAACATTCATCTGTTTTGAAAATGTTAAAGAACAATTTCGACGAAAGTATGCACTTTTCTTTCATCTTAAGGATTAAGGTGTGTCACAACCCCCCGAACACTATAAAAATCCACTTTTGTGGATTAGCGAAAAATTTATACACATTTACGAAATTCCAATGAAACCTACACATCTTTTTTTAAGCATTGTTATGAGTACTCAATATTTGACAAACGTTTTGCGCACAAAAACACTTTTTTTTACTTTTTGTGCAAAAACATAACCCGTCTCAAAACTCCCCGATCTCCCCTACCATAATTTTTAATGATCTAAACGTGATATGCAAAACTGGTTTAATATTGGTTTTAATGTATTTTTAATGATTCAATCTTTGACTCAAAGACAGCAGCATCCAATTTGCATATTTGCACAAAGAAACTCGAATTCTTAATAACACATTTGCTCCATCTAAAAACTTAAAATATTTCTTGATATTTTTTGTATAATCACTATTTTAATATCAATATTCGTTTATTGGGCTAGAGGCCAATTTTTTCGGAACAACTTTAAGGAAAAAATTATACTTAAAGCAATGGCAATTATAGCTGCTATTTCGGAGGTCACTACCTTCAAAACCACGCTGACATAAGTTGTTGTTATTCACAAAGTACTCCAAACAAGTGTGACTGTAACGCCATTTCTTCAACTTCACTGTATAGACAGTCTTAAAGGAGAAAGTCAGTCAACGGTTGTATGCTGATTCCAAAATGTCAAAAGAGGTGTGCCATTGTCTGTCAACTAGCAACTGTTTTTAGAAAGACATCTTTTTTTTGTGATTTTAGAAGTCACATGTTCTGGCAGAAGTTCGAATATGAGTACAAGGTGGCGTACTCAGCACATTGGCGGCCGGGCCAATCTTATATTGCGCGTTTAAGCTCAAAATATTTTAATTATAAAATAGTTCATTCTCTAACAAAAACTATAAAATCACAAAATTCAAATTTTGTAATTAGACATATGAAAGTGTAAGTTTCAAGTGGCGAAAAATAAGCATTTACAGGTACTGCGTTATTCCTCCATTTAAAAATAATGAAAAAAATGATTACATTTCAGCGCCAAAGTGTAGCTTCTTGAAACTTACACTTTGTCATACTAAATTTTAATGAGCTATAAAACTGCATACTCGAAAAAGTTCAGAACTGTTTTAATATTTCTGTACAAAGCAAAATATTTAGGATAATATTGTTTTCATTATAAATTAAATTGCTAAAATTTATCGATATGTGGATGTGCTTTTGTTGCCTAACGCAAAATCTGGCAGATTAACTTATAAGTATTCATAGAAGTAAAAAGAACGAAAATTTTTCCACGGAAAGTTGTGCTTTATCCACAACACTTACGCACACTGGCATTTCCTGTTAGATTAGAAGAAATGTTTTAGCACTGAACCTACAATGCCAGAGTCGGTAATGGCGATCCGACACCATTTTCGTAGCTACATACTTGCTTGCAGCTAGCAGTCTATCGTTCGGTCATCCAAATATGCACAAACAAATGTACACTCGAACACATAGTTCGACCTAAAAATGGGCAACATGAAAAATATGTATTTGCCAACGGCAACTTTTGTCATACAAATTGCTCACGCCATTAGTAGTTTACAGTATGTGCCAAAAGCATTACTCTTAACTCAGTTATTCACGCAATTGTATAAGTTTCTTTATTTATTGTTGGCAACTCTTTAAAATATGTGTACGCGTTTGTTAATTTGTTGAAATGAAAAATTGCAAGCCAACAGCGTAAAACGCATGAAAAATAGCATTTGCCTAGAAGTTAAGTCTTCTGTTATTCTTGTACAATTTGATTTGTGAAAAATTATTTCCTATTTTTAACTTGCCACAATTTGGCGACTACCAACTGTGGTGGATCACTTTAGCCAGACAGCGTGTTGTATACTAGCAAATTAGACAGTGAAGTTCTACTCGTAGTTTAAATAAATAAATTTCCATACGGGCGCAGAAATGGAGATTTTAATTTCAAGAAGTTGAAAACTTCTCTAATATATAATGGGAACACAAACAAACAAGATTCACATATTCGAAGCGACTGAAATCGAAGTGGAATGATGTGCAATTGGTAGGTTTTTTTTACTACTTAAGTCCTATAATATTTAGACGCATTTGTAGTATAGCATAAAGACGCACACCACAAATGGTAGAAGAAGCTCGGCAAGACACTGACTGAGTTGCCAAATTATTAATACACTGTCGAACAAATACACTTTAAAAGTAGCACTACTTTTTCGATTTCGTATTGTTTTATTACAACAAATATCAAAATGGTTTGCCAAAGTTGGTGCGAGTTTTTTTATAGCGATTTTTGATTTTTTCACTTTTTCAGATCATCACTGAGCTTTTTTTTTTTTGACCCATAACTCTATATTTAAAATACTTATATATTCTAAAACTAGGTACTTATACATTTTACTTGAAGCCCCACATGTAAAATTTTAAAAATTTTTAAATATAGTTTTACTATACGCTATTAATGGAATGACTAAAAAAATTACGTTTTTTGTTAAATTTTAAAATTTTGACAAACAAAAAAAAATAGAAAAACAAGAACAATAACCAATATTATTATTTTGTTTTATAGAAAATATATTTAAGCAAATTTTGATAAATTTGGAATTTCTTTTGCTGGTCGCGTTTGCTATTGGCATCAATTTAACCCGAAATACTCAAAATCACAAATTTCAACAAAATTTTATTTACTGCCAAGACTAGCACATTTTAATGTTCCTCCTTTCGTTATTGGTGTAAATAACATCGTTTTCAGTTTAGTAAGCTAAAAAAAATATTATCTGTGAAAATTTACGAGGCGAGGTGTGCGTCTTTATATTATACCACAAATGGAGGGACCTACAATTTTGTGCTGACTCCGAACGGCAGATGTATTTTATGAGAAACTTTTTCATGGCAGAAATACTCTTAGAGGTTTGCCATTGTCTGCCAAGGGGTGAACGCTATTAGAAAAAAAATGTTCTATGATTAAGATTTTACTTGCCCTGGCTGAGGTTCGAACCTCGAACTCACCGGCATATCGAGTTATAGCACGCACCGCTACCCACTCGACAACAGCGGCCACAATAGAAGGGCCTATCAAAGTAAGACAAGAAAGGGTCTTTAAGTATAAAAATGAAAAAAATAATATTTCTAAAAAGCTTTATTTCATTATAAATACGAAAAAGAGCCTGTGTGCAAATATAAAATTACATTTTGAGGAACTCTAATTTCATCGTCACTTCATTAAAAAGAAAATCAGCCTAAAATTCTAAACAGGCGCTTACATCTATAAGCGCGATAGAGATTAATGAAATGTTTTTTATACATTTAACCGCATGCACCACATAAACTTGAATAAAGACGCATTTCAACCGACAAAACACTCGACCACCCGCGCTCGCTTTCAGCACGTTAACGCGATCGCTGTTACTCAATTTATGTATGTATGTATGTAAGCATGTAGCATGTTGTTGTTGTTGTTGCGGCACCACAGCTTGCTGTGACTTTATGGCTGATGCTTAATTCGAAATAAATCATTCTTTACGATGAAGCGCGGCAGCAACGGCGGCTGGAACCCGCTACAGTGCGCATCGGCGCAACCGGCTCGTCAGTTTCGTTTTATGTCAGCCGCTGTAGATGCAAACAGCCAGCGTGAGCGCGATTACCAACACCACAAACGCGCACACACATGCGTACATACACACACACACACACATACGCCAACCCACAACGACCAAGCTACGTTCGCCACCGAAAGAACGCCAATGCGCCGTCGTCAATACGCACGCGCTATAAGTAATTTGTAGACTTGTATGTATGTAGTTTGGTTGGGCGACAGAAGCGGCGGCTAAGACAAGTTAAGTTGTGCTATCCCGCTGTGTTATGGCAGCCAACGGGCAAACTACAAGTAAATCCATTCATTCATTCGGCTAACAGCCTAAGCAGTTATAAAATTGGCAGCAGCAGTTGGCGCGGTAGTTGTTGCTGTAAGTTTTACTACTAGTCCTGCTGCTGCCGCTGGGGGCGCGACGTTGATGGCGAAGGCGCTTTAAGATGAATTGATGGATTCATTCATTAAGTTTTACCGCACTCGCTGGGATTGGGACACTGCTGCTGGTCTCAATGGAGTAATAAAACTTAATATGCGTGTATGGCTGATGTGTATGTGTGTACGCGTTTATTAGGGTGGCTCCTTAGAATTTGGTTATAGTGCTTAAAATTTATAAATTAAGAGTTTTAAATGTTGAGCAGAAAAGGATTATGGCAGTATTTTTGGTTACATTTATAGAGGCGAAAGTTTGCGTTTTGCAGTTACTTTTCACACTTCATATTGTTTTACACGCCGTAATACACACCCTAATATATACACCTATTAATTCAATTTTATCTCTACACGAGTATATATGATTAAGTATGCGTTATTAAGCTTACAACTTGTATTAGTTAATTTTGCGCTGTCGCCTCTGTGTCGGATTTACTTATATTAGATTGAAGTTGGCCGCTGCATCAGCAAGTTGGAAAGCTTGACTTCAGATGCGTAGTTACCATTATTATTTTTCTTGTGTCTGTTTGTATATATCATTTAATCATTATGCACTTGCTGCCAACATATGTTGCCATTACTGCCATCAACTGGCAAAGCCTGCAGCTAAAGTATGTTTGCAGCTTGGGCTAGCCTTCGTACGCTTTGCTATTTTAATGGCTAAATTGTTGCCACTGTTGCTGCGGCAATGTGTATTAGCAATATAACGACATAGCACACACCAGCCGGAGTCTTGCTATAACAGAAAAATTGAGCATTGTAATCAACCCTCAATTCAATGGCCTCACCAGCTCTCCTTGTTGCCAACAAATACTTGATAACTCCTCTTGTGTGACAAACAAAGAAAAAAACAGGAAAAACGACAAATTACCAAATTGAATTCCTATTAGTAATTATTTATTCTTTTTTCAACTACATCACTCTATGGTTTATAAAAATTCACAACAGTGAGTGTATCGATTCCGAGTTTGAGTGAAATTATACAGATGACTTATTTATTATCAACAAGTTCGAGAGTGCCGAGTTTGCTTTTTAAGTCTTTTGTTTTCTTATACAATTATTGTAATGATAGCATGCAAGTAACTTGTAAGTGAAACCAATTTTACTTTATTTGTTCAAAGAAATAATAGAGTGAAGATAACTTTCAAAAAATTAATTATATGATATGTGTGCGGATATTATAAAAAAAAAACAAAAATCAAACTTGTATATCGAAATTTCGTAGAAGATCTTAAATTTAAATAAGCAGCTTAGAAATTACAAAAAAAAAAATCAGCGACTGCGATGGCTGCTGCATGTCGTTCGTATGGATGATGATGCTTCGACGCCCATGAACACTCTTAAAGAACCAAGTTCAGAAGGATCTATCTGAATTTGGTGTGATAAATTGGTGTAGCCTAGCGAAGCAGTGAGGGAAATTGCGAAGTTTTTTGGTCTCGGTCCAAACCAACACACGGTTGTATTGCCATAAAAGAAGTAGAAGAAGCAGAAGTTACTAAAACTTTCACTCTTAACATTTTTATTACTCCTGAAATAAAATTGATATTCTGCAACAAAAATACTATTCATTTTGTGAAATTTACTTACCACATCTTTTTAATTAATAGGCTACTTAAGTTAACTGGTTAGGTTGGAGTGGCTGCCATCAGGCAAGAGTATGGACCACTAGTGCATTTAATTCAGGGGAAACAACTAAGCATGTTATCCGAATTGAGGTCGGTTAAACAATCTAAAAAGTAACGTTTGCGATAAAAATTAGTTTCGTTCGACGATCTTGTGGAAGAAATTGGGCAACACTTTCGGCAAACAAAAACTCTAAAATTATACGGAATATTTTACCTTACTTACACATTCTTGTATTAAAATTGAATGTGCTACAAAACTGCATTTACAAAATTTTTTCTTCATTGATTGATTAACAGTCAAATTCACGAAATCAATTTAAACAAAATAATTTTTTTATTTTTAAATTTTTGTTGGAAAAATTAGAGAAAAAACCACAACACCCAAAGCGGTAGAAGTTATGGTACTATTTCAGAAATCACCACATTTCCTCATCAGACTTCTTTCTTCACGGCTTTCGCAGGAGTCGAACCCGCGCCACCACGTAACACTTAAGCCAGCGTCTAAACAGGCTGAGCTAAGCTTACGCTTCTACCGCTTTGTTGTTGTTGTTTTTTCTCTAGTTTTTCCAACAAAAATTGGCCTTTAGCTTATTTAAAAATAAAATAATGAAATTAAACAGGTTAAAAACAACAAAAACGATTTTATTTTTTTAAATTAGTTATATATGAAAACGGACAGAAAATAAAAAAACTAAGTTCCATTTAAGTTGATAGTGAAATCAGCTTAAATTTAAAAAAAAAATTTGATTCAAATTTGACTTTAATATCTTTAATTAAGTTTATTTTATGAATATTGACTGAGGTTTCAAATGTATCAAGGGTATGTGCTACTTTATGTTATTCGCTGAAGATTAGAGTATTTCCAAATAATAATAATAATAATTTGGCGCTTACACTATATACAAAGCTCAGAGGGTGAGCGCTATTAGAAAACAACTTTTCTATGATTTAGATTTTACTTGCCCTGGCTGAGATTCGAACCTCAAACTCAGCGGCACAACGTGTTATAGAACGCACTGCTATCCGCTCGACTATAGCGGCCAAATGTTCTTCGAATATTTTCAGCATAAATTTTAATATATTTAGCAAATTAAAAAATGATGTCGGTAAAACTTTGCAAATTTTCTTCCATCTGCCGTAGGAGTCTTCCTGCATTGTTTTTATTAGGTGAACTCTTCAAATCTGCAAATTTCTCTGTCAAACTCAATGACTTGGCTTGTTTGCGTTGCCATTTTAACTTTTACCTTCCTCCAATTTGTGTCTTTTTACGATTTGCTTTTCCAAAGCACTCGCTTATTATTGGTTAAATACTTTTTCAAACTATTTTTGGATATATCTCATAAGAACTCTTATAAAAATTTAGTTTTTATTCAGCATTAATTAGGTTTCAGAAAAAAACAAAAATAGGAAAATGCTGCCTTGAAGTTTTCTGCTATAGATACTAAACATAATTCTGGTAAATTTCGACTAAACTTAATTCCGTCACATAAGGCTTTCTAGCGATGCAAACGATTTTTATTAATTTAAATTTCGCACTTTACCAAAACTATTTTCCAGTGAAAGCCTCAACTGAACACTGTCATAACTGTGTGGCGAACGGTAGTCAAAAGATTGCGATTAGCAAACACATTTCCATGTTTATTTACTTCCTTTCGCCGCTGTGAATTCAAAAATAAACTTTTGCTTCCTTATTTCGACAGCTAAAGGCTTTTAAAATTACACAACAGCGCCCGTCCGCTTACCACATTTGCCGCATGCAGAAAAAATGGATCACTTTCTAAAATACAAATTCACATATGCACCTAGCCTGAGTGAGGAGTAAGTGCTTTAGTTTTATGACCTCTATTTCTGTGCACTCGGCACACGATCCGCGTCCAACAACAAACGCCAGCCGTCATGCTTGTGGCGATTGCATCCCAACACACACACACACACAACGAATGCAAAAATTGTAAACGCGCATGCGAAAAGCTCTTAAGTCTTAATGATGCCACTGTCAAAGCGAGCCTACTTAGTCTGTAATAAATACATATGTACACATGTATGTGAAGTAGTAAGTCGTCGATTGCCCTATTTGCTAGAGGAAGACTTCATAATGGCAAAAAAAAAAAAAAAATTAAGGAATTGAAAATGTGGCAGCGTGTGTGTATAGTTAGTAAATAGCACTTGGAACCCCAAGCGACATATAAATAAACGCAAGTACGCGTAAAGTTGCCGCCGCTGCTAGTTACACTTAAAGTTATTGCATTCTTTAAAACGGCCTTTGTCTCCCTGTTGTTATGTAAGTTAAATATGTTAAGTTGCGTATAAATTAACAAAATTTTAAAATATATATACATAAATATCTATGTGTGTTTAAAATAAATAGCACACACGGCCACCGAGAGCACCGCTTATCGAGTGAGTTGTTGTCGTGAAATTATTTCGCTTCTAGATCGCTTTTGTGCAGCTAATATTATCGCTGCCTTCGCCGTAGACGTAGTCTACTTTTAGATTCAAGCAACTGGGTGTTGTGTAATAAATAAAAGTTCATTAAAATGCACTTTATCAGCAGCTATAATTTGGCCGCTTACTATTAGATCACTCAATTGCCGGTTTGAAAAATGTGGCTATTATTGCAGGTAATAAATTTTCAAGTTCTTCATTTAAGTCTTTTGTTTTACAATTATTTTTTCCTATACGCATGTGCATGTGCATATGCTCGTATGCATACATGTATATATGTATGAAACATAATTAATAAAAAAATATGAATAAGCAAAATCAGCTTTAAATTTTATTCGCAAATCAATAATTATGTTGTACAATTAATTTTAAAATTTTTTTTGTTTATTGTCTTTTTAAAATTCATATAAAAACATTTAACATAAAGTTTTTAATATTGTTCAATATACCTTTTGTCTCTAAGCACAGATTTTTACTCGGAAAGTCTAACAAATTGATAAATAGTTTAACTCAAACTTAAAGTTATCTTCTGCCAACGCGGATTATATATCTATAGCCACATGGAACATTAGCGTAAGTCAACTTAAGTCAAGTGAAGCTTACAATGTAGAATGATACAATCATTTTAGAGGTAGTTTCACTTTCTCATTTCAGTCGCCATATTAGCTATTCGGATTTTCGTGCTACCAATTCCATATTAAAAAAATACTGCACTTATTGGCATTTAGGAAATAAGAAGCAACAAAATACAATATTGGAATTAATCAAATACGAAAAAAAAATGTCTTACTCAATTGAGTTTCTTTTAGAAAATATAAATTAAACAAAAAAAAGCTGTTTTCGGCTATGAGCGCGATATGAATATTAATTCAATATTAATGATTTTGACTCCTATAAAAGTACCAATAATATTTAATATTTGTGGAAAATTTTCAAGTGTTTAGCTGATTTAATAAAGGATTTTTGGCCCAAAATGCAATATCTGATCTATCGTTTGTATGGTACCTATATGATTTTCACTATTCAAATAGTTGACACAATAAGTAGCTATTCTTCGTTCAAAATTTCAAGACTTTAGCTGCTTAAATGGAGGGGTTTTCGTGCTAAATGAAATATCTGAACAATCAGTTGTATGGGAGCTATATGTTATATATCTTTGATCTATATGATTTTCACTTCTTCTACTTATAAAGCTTAGAATATCGGACCTCTGGCTGCTTAAATGTAGGAGTTATGAAGCAAAATATAATATCTGAACAATCGGCTTCTATAAACGTTATAATCGTTCCGACAAATGTCTAATAAATTATAAAAAGACTGACTGCCTAGTTTCATTCAAATAGCTCAAAAACTGAGGGGCTAAATTGCGTTCAAACAGATGGGCAGACGGACAAACAGACAGAAATGGCTAAATCGACTCAGCTCGTCACACTGATCATATCGGTATACTTTTTGATGGGTCTAACTCTTATCTTTGTGGTACTTACAAACATCGGATCAAACTTAATGTACCATTTCCATGGAAGGTATAAAAATCAGTTGCTGCTTCGGGATGTAAAAACACACGAAGTAATTGCAAGGACTTGAAGATCAAGCACTTTAAATATCCTGCATCGCCATATTTAAGACTAACGTGGTTGAAGACATGCAATGTCAATGTGCATCAGCTACCGAAAGAGGCATTTGTATGCTTCATTCACTTTTCAAACGAATTAGTTGCTCGTAATGGATGTGGACAGCTAAACATACTATCAGATGGGGATTATATAAACCGATAGTTGAATTTTTAAATATTTTGGAAAAACTAAACTCTCGGAAACACCAATTTATACGTACAATCTATTAAAGCTTAGCAAAATTGTTACAAATATTGACGAAAAAAATATAAAAATATTATTTTGAAAAGAACATATTTCAGGATCCGATATTAAAAAAGGCTATTGAATAAAAATTAAAAATATAAAAAGAATATAACATAGTCTTAAGTATTAACCAAGAAGAATCGCACGCATTTTTATTTTAGAACTTTGCCATGTTTTTATTTATCCGTAATACTTATATGTGGGTTTGCCTATATCAAGTCGTGCTAGCTGAATTGGAATCCCTTAGCTTGCGGGTTTGAATATTGGCATATTGATTGGTTCAGTGACAATGACTGTGCACTTTTATGCTAAGCATGTCCGCCGTCAAACACTGTTTCTTTTAAAAAAATTAAAAATGAAATATTTGTTTCATGCATTGTAGCTTAAGTTTTTAAAAAATATATTGCATAAGATGAAATAACTTATAAATTGTGTTTTTAAAAACAACAACAAACAACAAAAAAAACAAAATAACTTTTTTAGACCTAAATTTGTGACATACTCGTATCCTCCTTTGGTGTCAGTAATTGTGTTTGAATAATGTAACAAATCCCAACAAATTGTATATTTATTTATATTTCTAAAACTAATTTTAATAAAAAAAAAGATTCAACTTACATACATTCAATATATTAATTCATCAAACTTTCATTGGGCAATGAGCGCTCCGATGGCAAAGCCATCATAGATGAAGGCCTTTTTGTAAATAGAACAAGTTCTAGCATAGATCCCAATGTAAAATTATAAAATGTACGAGTATAAAGTAAACCCTTTTAAGTTTACTACTATTGTAATTCATTATATTTTCATTAAAATTTCATACCAGTTTTACTAAACAAGCGCCTAGCGTCATACTCAGCGCGAGGTGTATGTGCACAAATAATTCTAGGTTATTATAACTATACCTGAGGCTATATTTTGAAATAAAAAATTTTGTTTTTGTAATTTTTACTTCTGGTGTGTTATAAAAAATTTTTATTTGTAAATTGATTTCATTTTTTAAAAACACCGGAAATTTTCTATACAAATCGCGAAGTTTAATATTTAAAATAAAAAAATGTTCAGTACAAAAAATAATTTAAAAAAAACCTAATTTTCAGTTTTATTATTCTTAAGAAGCCCATAACTCGACAAATAACCATCATATAAAAAAAAAAATTGTGTGTGCACTTTCATACCTAGTACAAATACATTTACCCAAAATATGAACGAATTCCAAAGCCTTAATTTTTTTTTCCTGTTCGCTTGACATGAAATGCCCTATCTGCCAAAACACGCTTTTCAATTTATTATATGAATACTTGCACTTTTATGAACTTACTACTTAAATAAAAGTTAAATATCCACTATGAAGAGAAACAAATTAATTTTCCAGCATTGGATAAAAGTTTGAATTGTGCACATTGGGATGTTTACTTAGCTTTTTTCATTTAATAGTTTTTGTTAAAGGGAATTGCAAACTTCCGTTTAAAAAGAACTTTTACGTAGAAAAAAGACTTTCATGGAACATATTTTAGAAACTTTTTTTTAACTTGTGTTCAATTTCGACTCACACGTACCTCGAAGAATGAAGTCTGATAAGGAGATGTCATGATCTCCGAAATAGCAGGGATAACTTCTACCGTTTTGAGTAATGCGGTCTTAAAGCTCAAACACAATTAAATAATAATTAGTTATAATAAGAAAAATAACGAAAATTCTACTCATATGGAACTCTGATCTTATATTTAGTAAAAACAGAAAAACAAATTAAGGATCGTGCAATAAATTTTATTAGATTGGCTGTCAGTAGCGGCGGATGCAAATGGGGGTTTGTGGCCCCAGCCCCCCTCGAAATTTCTGGAACCTGTAATATATAGTATTTTTTCCGGCAGAAACACTTGCCTTAAAAATGTGGAGTGCGCGAAGGGAGAAATTTCAAATTAATTTTCAGATGAGTGATGGCGTAAACTCCACACTCAGCAGCTGTAGAACCTAAATTTTTTGAAATATTTTCGAACCTAAAGCCATTCCTGAATTTCTAAATTATCGCTACAACATAGAAAAAAAGTTCGTTTGGTTGTCTTACGCCTGGTGGGATAAGTGAACTCAGACATTTTTCGGTAAAATAAATAAGAAAATTTGTTTCTATAATGTTTTTACGTGCTTAGAAAACTCATAAATTGTTGCACAAAATATAAAGGAGCTGACTTAGTCAACTTTTAAGAATCGACCTAGTTTAGATCAGAAGGATTCTGATGGTTATTTGACAGACAGCACCGCCATCAACTTTAACTATTGCTTGCAGTTTGGTTGTTCATTGCATATGAGGAACAAATGAAGATATCAAAAAACCTATACTCAATTATGTTTGTTACGGAATCCAGCTTCTAAGTAAACGTTCAACCGATTTTCCCTAATTCAATTTTCACTGGTTCAGGTGGGCTTTAAGTTGGATACTCTTTTGCTCAGGGGACGCTAAAAATGTTTAGGTCGTTATAAAAAAGGCTTCCATATTTTTCTTTGCTCTAATTTCAATTTTTTTTTTTTTTCAATTATGACACAGTCTGTTCCTTAACGAATATAAATCCAAGCTGTCAACTTCAACAATTGAAAAAAAATTTTATGCAATTTTATGCAATTTTAAATCGAAAATATTGAAAATCAAATAAAATCAAAAAAGTAATTTATGTATGTATATTAGCTATTATGTAAATAAAAAAGACTGATCAAATAGTACCGATAATACTAAGATAGAAGCGTGAAAATTTGGCCAATGGTGAATCAATTTGAACTGAAAGGACCGAACATAACTTTAAATATGCATGAAGAAGAGAAATAAAAATTTAAGGTGAAGCGAAATTAAAAAAAAAAAATAAGTCAGAGCCTTTTAAAATTTTATGGCGGTAATCTAACGTTAACAGTGTCAGCAAGAATCTAAATAGTGAAAATTTCCGGCCATCATTGGATGATTCTCCAAATGTTTACTGCTTGTTTCTCTATTATTTTTTTAAATAGTTGAACACAAATTATGTAGGAGCACATTGTCAAGTACAAACGTTCAAGTGTTCATAAATATAATTCTACAAAAACATAATCACTACTGCAGTCAGGCAAATCAAACGCAAATTATCAAAAATTGATTTAATTATATTTTTTTACTCCCAAAAATAACCAACAGTATTAGAGCAAAAGCATCAAAATACAAATGAGTTTAAACAACCAGTCCTAAAAAACATTTCGTTGTCACAGAAATGATTGGGCGCATTTCTCACCTAATCACTGGTGCAGGGCGAGCAAATATAACAAAACAAAAAGAAAAAAGTTTTTTTTATAATTTTGACAAACTCATTTCCCGCTCGATGAGCATTTATAAAAAAAAAACATTTACACCCACTTTAAAAACTTTAAACAAAAACAAAAACGCTTTATAAGCTAACTCAAATTAATTTGTTCAAATATTTAATAACCCCCGCGTAAGCAACCAACCAAAATTCAAAACCACACCAGCAATAAACTAAAATTACGAGCTGACAAATGACAAAGTGAGACTGAATTGTTGTAATATGTATTAACTAAACAATAGTTCACAGTGAGGCTATGAAGTGTGGTGTTGATAACGAGCAACAGGTGCCGTGCTGTTCGGAAGAGAGAGAGCAAGACGAGAGACGACATACATACACAGGCTGTTGGAAGGAAAAAAAAAATTACTTATGTTGGTAGGTAAATTTTTAGGTGTTAGGCAAAAATTATCAACTGTGAAATTAACGCACAAGCAGCATTGAAACATAAAAATGCATTAACTTAACTGAAGTACAACATAATTTAAAACGAATTAAAAGTGTGCTCTCTCTAGGGTCATTTGGATATGATTTGAGTACAAACCAGAGACGGACTTTGAGCTATTTTTTCGGCCCGGGCCGGCAAAGTTGTAAACGGCACATTTGACAATATGCTCGTTGAATAAAAAGGGATGCAGCGCAGACCTGCAAGAAAGTTTATAATTATTTTTCTTTTATATGTACTCGTACAATAAAGTGAATAGTGAGCAACGCAAAAGTAATTTGTTATGTGCTATTTTACCAATTCAATTCATTTTTCAGTTTTTTCGTTTTCTATTTTTAATTCCAAATTTTAAACTGTCCACAGCGTAGCGCCCCAAAAGTTCAAGATTGCTCAATCTTTACCACAGCCACCATAGTATGCTACACAGCTACAGCCACACATTGTGCGCATTTTAGTGCATTTAGAGTATTTTAACTTTTGACAGCTCTTACTATATACTACAGCCTCACCATTCTGTTCAGCCAGTAAATCACCAAAACAGCTTTTTTCAACTACAAAAAAACAAGTTTTTCATTCATATCTACCCAATTTATTTGAAACAATTGTCAATACTGCTTTGACAAAATGTTATTTTTTACATTTTTAAATTAAAGAGCCTAACAACAGTGGCTGTAAAATAAGACCAATCGCCTTATACCCGTATCTGTGACAGATCAAGTGAAAAAAAATATGTTGGTATCTTTTAAAATATTTTCTTTAAATTCCGTAGGAAAGACAAATTGCAGTTTATAGAAGAACGTCACATGCATTCAGATATTTTTAAGACTGGACATCGATGTGTTAGAAAATGCTGATATTCATGTTATTGCCGATAGCGCAGTAAAATCCAGTTAGCAAGATAGTAGCTTAAAGATTTTTTTCGTAAGTATTTTCGGAAATGATTCAACCCATCACATGTACACTTCACTTTTTCAATTATTTTTCTTCAGGTTGATGGTTAGTGACAATGCATTGATAATAACATAAATAAAATACTATAACTCACGATTTTTGTTAGCTTAGGTAAGGTTAATATGGCTGGCTACGGGCCATACATATACCGGTTTGGCCCTAGCGTTACCATTAGAGCTGTCCTTAAGTGGATCGGTAGTAAACATCATTTAGGATGTCAACGCTTTTGGTGAGCTTGAGTAGAGATTGAAAGCCCATTGCTGAGAGGTCCTCAACCTGATTCAGCTACGGAGCTCCTAAATAGTTGAGGCGCGTTCTTGCTACTGCCAGACATATGTAGGAATATGAGGTGTTCCAAGGTCTCGTCGATAAATGTTATTCCTATTTTGACCGCGTGTGTCGCTAATAAACAATGTCCTGTCGGAATACCTATCATGATTCTGCAGTCTCTTCGTGACAGCGATAGTACCCATCGAGTTTGCACGTCTTTGTTTAGTTTGCACTTGACTCTTGCAATTTTGCAGGTAGTTAAAGCATTCCACCTACCAATTGCTCGTCTTTTCGTTTCCTCGTCTATTTCATTCCTACCCTATTTGCTGCTGCCCTATATGTATATGACTTCCCTGCTACTTAGTATATTTCTGGACGTAATTTGGTATACGCTGATTGCCTTTATCGCGGCTTGACTATCGGCATATGTAAATGTATGTATATTGAAAAAAGTTGCTGCCCGTCTTGGTGCAGGCTACCTCCACGGCTTTCCTCACAGCAATAACCTCTGCTTGGAATATGTATATTGCAATAGTCCGTTCGATGTTCGTTAGCTTTTATTAAATGTCTGATGCATAATGGCCGCATACAGAGTCCGAAGGGCCCACACGAAAAGTTCGGCCTGTGCTCACCTCTAGTACGTACATTTAACTATGTTTGCATATACATACATACATACAAACAATATAAAGTTGTCGTCATATTTTCCAATTGCTTTGGACTATTTAAAAATCCATCACAAAAAAATGCGGTCGTCACTGCTGTGTCAGGCAAAAACGTAAAAAAAATAACAAAGTCAAAGGTGTTTTAAAATAATAAATAATTGCTTTGACAAATAACTACCAAGTTGCACAATCACAACAACTACTCATCGCACAGGAAAAAACAAATATTACAAAGTAAAGCAAAAACCCTTCAACTAGCATTTTAATCGCTAGCCTAGCGCAAACACTTGTAGCTACATACATACATATGCACGAATGTATGGTATGTTTACTATTTACGCACAAAAACTACCAATGCTCTTGGTGGTTAATTTAAGGTGATAATTGCTTTTTAATGTGACACAACTAAATTTTTGGGTAACACAATATTTTACGTAGCGACTATCAGTCGAAAATACTAAAATACAAGCCAAACACCGGATGTGCGCCTTTGCGCATGTGCAGCGGTGTGACGCCCACAAAAAAAAAAGGAGCAAAGCGAAAAGCAATTATTTTCAAATTTTGGCATTTCATTTGAGTTTATGAGCACTTATTTTATTTTACTTTGACAAATTGAGATTTCTACTTCGTATGTGCTATGTAAATTGGAAGGCTTTTCTTACATAGATCCCCCAAAGTGTGGGTAATTCTTGAAGTTGAATTTTTCGTTTCTAACAACATAAGTGTTTTCTCCCCCATCTTACCTTTCTTGTGGTGCACACTCAACCTCGCGCTGAAGCGTGCACTTGAAATTACTATGGTATAACGAAAAAAAGTAAATACAATAAAAGCACCCACTTAAAGTGGCGAAAATTGAAGATGATTTGAAATTTACAAGAAGTAGATCGTTAAGAATTAAGCAAACCCTTAATAAATGAGCTTTAATTTTTATTGTAACTAAAAAAACGTAATTGTGCCAATTTCACTATGATTAAAGGCATATTTAAAAGCATTCAAATATGAAGAAAAGTTTTTCTTCTACATTTTAATGCATATGTATGTACATATAATTATAGGTAGAGAGGTGAGTAAAAGATAAAATGTAGTAGTATCAACAGTCCTTGTCAAGAAGAATGATCTATGGCAATTATTTTTCGAATGGATTTCCCAAAATGCTTCAGAATAGATATAAAATTCTAAAGAATGCCAATTGCTTTGAAAATCAGTTGGTAGGTTACAAGAAACTTTCTCACACCGCTTGACTATGCCAAAGATTATATGATACGAAACTCTTTGCTATATATGTACTCTCTTACCAAAAATCACAAACTATTTAAATCAACATGAAAACAACATCAAATCACAGAAATTCATATATATGTTATATGCACAATCGGCTATCCCATAGCCAAAAATATTAACTTAAAACAAGATGCGTATTTTTATATAAATATTTATGTATATTGCGCTAATTTAAAATGCAATAAATGCCTAGTTCTCTTTAAAAAAATATTTTTATAATATGTTTTTTTTTAATAAAAAAACCCTATTTTCAAGTAAAGCTAAAATCTAAATACTTTTTATTACTAAACTATGAATTTTATCTCTTTACTTAGAGATTTAAACACAACCTTTCGAAAAATAATAACATCAACTCTATTTTGTATCCAAATAAAATTGCACATATTTGATAGCTTTTTTCACGCATTTCCCTCTGGTAGCCCGTCTTTTTGTGTATCGTGGTCTCCTGATTCGGTATTGTTGCCAGCTCAAAGCGTGTGTTCAGGGGACCAATTCAGTAGCAGCGAAAGAGAGTTTCGTATAATATTATCTATGACTATGCTGAGTATGCAAGTTTAAAGACAAATACGTAATTTAAACGATCTAGTAAAAATTTCACAAACATTCATAGAATATCTGCAGCATCTGTGAATACTGGAACCGACTACATCCGAATTGAAAGTAAACCTTTCGATTAATAACGCTAAAAACTTCCGAAGAAATATTTAGTATTCTAGCTCTTTAATGTCAATTCGCTCAGAATGATAAAGAAAACTCTGATAATTCAACAATTAACATAACTCGAAATGCAACCAAAGTCGAAAACAAAACACTTCACGCCACGATCAGGCGCTGCCTGTGCTTGAACACATACGTCAATATACAAAATCAACATTTACAGATAAATTCACATATGTATACGTACATACACACATGCAAAGGTAGTAAGTGCAGGCAGAGCGTTACTTAATGAATGATATACGGATATGATTTATATAGTCTTTAGACTTGGCGCCAATGTCGGCATTTGATGTTTGAAGTTGTTGATCCTTTTTTCGGTGCATTGCACATGCGCGTACATATATGTGTGTGTTTAGAAGTTCAACAGTTCTGTCTCATTTGATGAGGGCCATCCAGCCTTAAATGTTGCGAAGGTGGCAAGGATGCGCCAAAGCAATGATTTCGTTTATATTAATCTTTTATGAGTATGTTGAGCTTTGTTTTGTTTTTATAGTTTTTTTGTTTTTTGGCGTTATGAAATTTATTGGAAATTATGAAAGCAAAATGATGATCATGTCGACGACGGCAATCTGTTCACACCTACCAATTTGAAAGATAACGAAAAGAGTGAAATTAAAAAATATTATTTGGTTACAATGCCATACATTTTTGTATGTACACACATATATTTAATTATAACTGATTGTGGTTAAGTATGTTTTTAGTTATGTCAATTTAAATAAATGTAAAAATATAAAAGATACACAGTTTACTAAATTGCTTCATTTTTCTTTTTCCTCTTGCATTTGTTTCGCAACATTTAAACTCTAATTATTTCCGCACAGAAGAACATTTGCAAATTTAAACTCTGACAGAAAATTAATTATTTTACCATTTGCTTATCTGTTCCTTTCCTATACTTTGCGTCTGACTATGAATTAGAGATGTGACAAGTCGGTACTATTAAGTATTGATCAGATACCCGGTATGGAATTTAAAATATTTTCGTAGTTACAAACTTCCGACACTCGTTATGAAAATTATGTATGTTATTTCAAATAATAGCAAAAATAGCCAAGGAAAATGGAAAGCCTGATAAAGTGTTTTTGTGATAAATTTAATAATAAAAATATTCAATATTGAAAATTATCACGTTTTACGTATTATAATCAGAAATAAAAAGCTTTTTTTTTTGCTTAATTATAAATACGAAAAATGTTATTGACAAATTATAAACTTTTAAATATTTAGAAATGTTTTATAATTTATGAAGAACACAGATTTGGCAGTAAATGTAGTTTACAGAAGCATCAAACATTAATTGATACAGCTCACTGATATGAAAAATATTTTGGGAATAAGAGTATTAAATAACATTTATTTTTGACCATGATAAAACGAGGTATTTTCACAAGAAAATTGTTGTTAAAAGTTTTTGGTTACTATCATGACGGAGAGGAGAAAATCAACTGAACATAGAAGTGAAACAATATATATATTTTGAATAATCCGCTAAAAATTTCTGCAACATAAAATCTGCTAAGTCCAAAAACCTCTATTTTCTTTAACTTCTCTTTTAATTTATGCCTTAAAGCCTTGATCAAAAATATTAATTTTTTGTAAGATCAAAAAAAATAATTTCAAAATGTATGTTGAAATTTTGGAGATATTTCAAAGTTGCTGCTTGAAAGATATATTTTTTTGTTCTTGTTTTAAGGTCAGTCCACTATTAAGGCACTTGACTCTGTCACGATAAATTCGTAAACGGTAGCAAACTGCCGCAGATCCCTTAATGTGCTGTACCTGGACCTTGCAACATACCAGGTAATGAGAAGGCCGACGAACTTGCAAGAAGGGGTACTTCCGCACCACTTTCCACGGCATGGAAGAGGTTATGCATGCCACTCGCTTCCTGCAAACTCAGTACCAGATATTTCTTCCTGGACCAAGCACGTCTGAGATGGGAACGCTGTGGTAGGTGCAATACAGCAAAGCTCATATGGCCCGAGTGGAGCACAAGGAAATCGCGAGATCTCCTGTCTTTCAGAAAGTCAGAATTGTCTGTGGCTATAGGAATTATTATAGGCCACCTGCTTAAAGGGAGGTACTTAGAACGACTTGAAGTGCCCTACAATGATTTCTGCAGAAGCTGCTTTGACGAGGAGGAGCCTGAAACGATTAGGCACCTATTATGTGAATGCCCTGCGCTATGCAGGAGACGTTGAAAATTCTTGGGCCCCGGATTTTTAAAAGATCTAAGCACTGCTGCTGAGTTGAACATACGGCAGCTGTTAAAATTTGTCGATTTCACGAATTGGTTCGAGGAGGAGTAAAGGTTTGAGATCTCTGTGGTATCACAATGGGCCCAACATAATGTCCTCAGTGTGCTGGCGGTATACCAGCAATCACCTGAACCTAACCTAACCTAAGGTTTACTCAACGGAGTAGTGACTTTGAGCACATATGTATGTATTTATATATAGGCATATCAGTAGACTTTTTCCTATCGTTTCCCAGCATACCTCTAACCATTTTTACCAGATAAAAGGATGCGTGTGAAATTTGAAAAAAGTATACCGGTTAGCTTGTTTTGGTAAATTGAATTTTTTGCAGTTTTCAAACAGGAATTTTTTTTCTTTTTATTTGTTTTATAATAAATATTAAATTTGTCGATCAAATTCCTTCAAAAGCAATTTGGTAAACTCAAACGGCTGTTAATGACATTAAATTGAACTAAGCTCTTTTCTTGGGTCGTAATTTTTACTTTGCTTTTCAAATAATATGTTTTCGAAATCAAATTATAAAACTTTAAAATATAATGGGCGTTTCGCAATTAAAAAGGCAACTGATGTCGGTGTGGAATGTGGAAAGAAAATACTTAACATCGGTATTTATTTAAGTCCTGTGTATTGAATACTCACAAATTAGCACATCACTAATATCAATTCCTCTGTTATACCGTATACCGATCACTTGGACGCATTCGCCAATGTAGTCAAGTGTTAATGGCATCATTGTAATGTTCACCTAAAACTGGTATGCATACCCTTGATTATACAAACATACATATGTATATACATACATACCATACATGCATGCATATGTACGAGTATACAGAAAACGAACCCACGAACAAGTGATAAAGATCAACCACTTTTGCAGTACTCCCGTTTCGGCAGTTACCTGGCTTAAGATACTCGTTGGCAGATAAGCAAAGCAACAAACATACATACGAGTCCTGTGAAAGAATATGTTTGTCTTAGATGTACATATGTATGTGTAAGTATGTTAACGCCACAACGCCACCGGTCATCCCGCTGCGTTTACTATTGTTCACTCATTTGTTAATGACCCTTCAATTGCTCTAATTTCATTATACCAATACAATTTGCGTTTGCTGGATTATCCTTTCGTTTGAGACACTCTAAACGTAGTTTGCTTTCTTTATGTAGTCTATAAGATCACCTCACAGCGGTGTGCTTTGGAAAATATACACAAAGATACACAAAGTATTTGCCAAGGTAAAATTTAGGTAATCAACGACGATGCACTGTAAGTTCTTTTTCAGTGAGAAGATGGTAGTTATGCTATTTGATATTATTTGATACTTTGTAGATTGATCTCAATAGGCATGTGATAAGACTGGCTATTTTCTTTTACAAAATACTTTCATATGTATGTATGTATATATGTATGTATATACATATGCAAATTTTCACTCACTTATTGCCTTTGATTCTCCTAAAATGGTAAATTAAGGAACAAGATTTGTGGCTTTGATTAGTGAAATAATTTTACTTCGCCGCTTAAACATAAAGGCATAAAGACGTCGGCGGTATATATTGATGTATATATATACGAGTACATATATGAAATGCAAACTCATTCCAAAACTGTTTTACTTCGATGTATTTTGTTAAGTTTTCTATCGGCCTTAAAATGTTTAATAATTGATAATTTTTTGAGCTTGAGGCCAGTTTTTGAAAAATTTTATTTGAATAAAACAACAACAGTTTTAGTGGTAGGAGTTGTTGCAGCTATTTCGGAGATCACCACATCTCCACATCAGACTTCTTTTAATTTAACTTATTTATTCTTGTTTGTATTTTTTCCGTACTCACAGGCCTACTCTCTGATCACTCAGTTTAGGTTAACATACTAAAAATCATAGACACAAATATCTTTTCCGCTTTGGAGAGTTCTCAAAATGTAAATTTTTTTTAAAAAATTTTCGAATAATGGCACTAAGTTAAAATCCTCATTGTGAGTTTATGAAATAATTGTTGAAATTTTTTCACTCAACCATTGATGTGTGACATACATTAGTGCCTTACAGATATTAGTTTTGAGCTTAACATAACAAATATCATAGTAAACAGGAGTACATAAAAAAAGTATTTCAAGCTTATAAATAAATAAATAACTGAAATTATAAAATGTATCAGATCAATTTTTTTTTTTAAGTAAAAAAACCCTAAATTAAACTAAAAAATAAGTATTTAACATAAATAATAGAAAATAAAATAACAAAAAATAAACGCTTTCATTCACATAATCCCTTTTTCACTAGTTTCTCTTAAAAAAAAATACCATGATTTTATTTTTAAATCAACGCTTACATATTGATTCGGCAATAAAGTTTCATAAACTAGAGTTTATAAATACAATTAAATCAAAATGTATAACTTTGCCTAGTTACAAATCGAAATAAAATCGGTTTATATACTGATTTTTCAAGTGGCCAGCTCAAAAGCAAAATAACACTCTCTCTCACTGCAGAAAATTGAGACTGTTATATGTATGTATATCATATTTGCCAAAAACTTATCAATAGAATGTCGAAACTGGGTTGGAAGTATGGAGTCATCACAGCACAATTGAGATCGATCAGTAGTAAAATATATTGTAAACTTGTTATCATCAAAACATATACTAGTTTAAATAAATTGTTCAGTTTTATATAGGAAAACAAAACTATTTAAAGTTTGAACAAAATCGTTTAAGAGCAAACGTTGAACGAATTTCAAAGTGGTATTTTCAAATTTAAATACAAACAATCCAGAAAAGCTAAGCTCGAGCGAGGACGAATTTTATATGCCCTCTCGGTGTATTTTTCTACGGACGTTGGCACATTACCAAATTTTTTGGATACAGAGGCTACTGAATGGCATATTTCCGCATGTTTTCAAAGTACCATTATACGAGAAACTGGCGTGGATTTTACCTGACTTTTTGTCAAAAGCAATTGTTTAAAGCCATCTCATTTTGTTTCCATTGATGACGAGATAAAAAAGTTTTTGCAATTTTCAAATTTCTCGTGTTTATTGACCGATTTCGACCATTTTTAGTACCATGTTTCATTATGATAACCTAATTTTTACTCAATTTATCGTGTCCATGGACGGACAGACCTACAGCCAGGCACGAAAAAATCGATTTATCTGAATTTGTATCAGGTGTTACCGGTTAGCAAAATTTCACGTAGGCTATTTAAATCCATTTTAAAGCTACATAATGAAAAATAAAAATGTACCACAAAATTTGTTCGCTTTAAAATTAAGTTTTTTTTTGTATATAAGCGACTAATAAATTTATATGAAATAACTGAAATAAATGCAATGCCTATTAAACGTTTGCTGGGCAAAATGTTTGCTGGGCAAACAAAATATTTCATGCGAAGCAACAAAAATGCGTACTCTGTTTCTCCATACAAAGTGTCTACAAACTTCACACTACGAATACTTCAACAGACGCACTGGACAGGAGTAAGCTGTAGTTTGATGACTTAATTTTCCTTTCAAAAGTCCTCTGAAGACTTTTTAGACATTTCTATTTTTTTATTTTCCTTTTTCGTATTTCTACTCTTTCAACCAAATACAAAAATACTGCCTCTCTATTCTTTCGTTTGACGTAACTACATATAAATGTGACACTCCACAGTTGCTGCTCTTGTTATTATTATTTTATTATTCAAAGTCATTGTTGGCATTCTTTTCATTCGTTGTCTAGCCAAGATGTTACGCGGATTGTACAGATGCTAGTGTTAAGGCTTTAAAGTACTTGAGTGGCACCAAATCAAATGGCAAGTGGCAAGTGGCAAGCGACAAATACGCAGGGTTATACCTTTATACCGGAATGAATGTGTACGCACTCTAGATGTAATAATCAACATCTTAACTTGTTTGCTCACCAACTAATCATACCATAGTAACAGCAATAATATTTGAAAGAAGAAAAGAAAACAATAAATGAAGCAGTCAAAGGCAGCCAGTCATCCAATGTGGATGACATTGCACAATTCGAAATGTCTCAGACGAAGCGTATGTATGTATGTAGATGAGAAGACCAGCAGCGTTGGTTTGCAGAGTTTTGAAACGTATTCACAAAAAATAAACTCATAAGCATTAATAACACATTTAACTCCTAAATCAGTGGGATAGTAGCTAACAAAGAAAAAAAAAAACAAGACATTTGGAAGGAATACAACAAACAGTAGGTACATAGCTGCAATTGAAAATATTTAAATATTTATGTTGGTATGCATTTATTATTTTTCATCTGCATTTGCTTGCGTGTTTACATTAAATATGTAACAACAAATGATAAAGGCAAATCAAAATTTTATTAGCAGTTGAAGAAAGCCTTAAATAAATCAACTACATATATATGTATGTACATACATATATGCATGATCATGCATACATATGTACTTACAGCATTATTAATAACTTGCGCCTTCTCGCATGCTCCAAAAAACATTACACACACACACATCCATATATGGAGAATATGTTTATTTAAAAAATAAACTTATCTGTATGGGCCTAACTACGTTCGTGACAGTGTGCTTTGTTGTTTTTGTTATTGTTGTTGATTCGTGCAGCATGAAAATGAATTGTTAACACGTGGAGTTTTGTGTTCCAATTAAAAATGCATTTATCTTTCAATTTTCAATTTGTAATCAGCCTGAAGTTGAAGACTGCGTTGATAATCACATGGGCCTTCAAGAAGTTTATGTAGATTAATATGTAAACTTTTTTTTAATGAGAAAATTCAATTTGAGAATATTAACGATGAGAAAGCAGATGAAAATAGAAAGCTTTGCACAAAAAAAAAAAACAGTTTTCTTCACTTTCAAAACACCTGCAAGATTTAGTTAATGTGAAATATATTTCCGATTCCTCTTCTTTTGTGGCTCTTGTTTGTTTGGAGCGAGCCCAAACATTTTCGCCAGTTGGCTCTCTTCTTTGCGAAGGTGTACACC
Source organism: Philophylla caesio (assembly GCA_963971545.1). NCBI lineage: Eukaryota > Metazoa > Arthropoda > Insecta > Diptera > Tephritidae > Philophylla > Philophylla caesio. The sequence goes on along the minus strand of OZ020606.1, from coordinate 90,853,073 downwards.
AGTCACTCTCAGCAAGTGAAGGCAGGTTCTTCTGCACTAGGTTATTCCATTGTGTTCGGGTAACCCCCAAGAGCGTCATGTTAAAATATTTTTTTCAACAGAGCAACGTTATTCATAAGTACGACTTAAACTTGCTCTGCGTCAAATAAAGTACGAAAAAGATGAGGAGTTTATAGAGCGATACTTTTGTTCGTCTGTTTCCCGAGCACCAATTGGAAACGGTTGGCGAGAGTTTCGCTCCGTTGGACCTACTGGCTGAGATACGCAGCATACAAAGTCAACTTGTCGCAACATCGAAAAATTAAAATTTGATTAGCTTAATTCGTAACGGTTAAATCGCGTTTTTTAATACAAAACTGCTAAAAGTCACCATCTTTGTTATTTTATATAAGCATTACAGATCATCTTAGGTTCAGTTTCCACTGCCACACTGAGTTACGGTGACTGCATATTTTTAATACTATTTGTTTATAAATTTAAATAAAATACAAAATGTCTCTGAAATATATAAACGCACAAAAATTAAAAAAAAAAATGTATTTCAAGCACCGCCGCAGCTTCGGTAGCTTGCGCGCCGCCATGCAATCAGACAGCCTAAACTTGCAAATTCAAGTGAAATCATTAACACAAAATAAAAAATAACAATAAGAAAACACCCTAAAGCGAGGGGAAGTGGCCGCCGTTCTTTTAATGCAAAAAAAACGCTAACTTAAATACAAAAATCCTCACCGAACGAACCTACCATGCCATACCTACTACTGCACACTTTTTTTGTTTGGTTCAGTTCAGTTTGTTAACGCATGCGCAGCATACGCCGGGTTGTACCTTGCGAACCGCCCTTGTCTCCGAGGCGTTTAAGTCACTCGTTTACTTTGTGTTTTGAGTTTTAACGTCTGCCTGTTTTGTTTCTGTTTTATTTTTTATTTTGTTCATGTGTCCTTCAAGCGAATTTTGTGCTTTTTTGCATTGATACTCACACTGTCGGAAATCTTTTGGCTTCTGTGGTGTCTTAAATTTGGTTGTGTAGCATTGCTTTTATGATCGGCTAGAATAGCTGCTGCAACGCATCAGTTCTTCATTGCTTGTGTCTTTGCATCATTTCAGTGGAAATAAATCGCGTGCTGCATTGGAGGTCTTCAAAAACGCTTACGAGTTTCTGCCTTGCAGCGAATTTTGGACGGCGGGACAACGGATACCAAATCATTTGTTGCATACAACTGTGCTTTTTTTTTTGTTTAACTCATAATTTTATTTATGTAGTACCTGGCATATATGTGGCAACCGTAAAGTTCTCCACTGGCCACAGCAGCAGCAGTGTTAGTGTAAGGAAACACAAAAAAAAAAAACGGGGAGTAAACTGGTGGATGAAGAGTTGTGTAGCCTGCGGTTAGAAGCAAAAAGATATATTCACACACATAATGGCAAACTCGCATAACAATGACGGCGGCGACGACTGTCGATGTGCACGACAATGGATAGCGGCGGCGATTTTATGAAGATCAGGGTAGCAAAAGGTGTAGCAGCGTCGGCGGTTTGTCTTGATGGAGCAATGGTGATGACGGTAGAAGTTTAGCTCAACTCCTCCCGCTCAACACACTAAGCAGATAGTGCAACTATATACATACATTGAAACACAGTTCAAAGTTAAATAAAAACTAAAAAAAAAAAATGACTAAGTAGCGATGGAAATGATCCAACGGCATGGCATTGTTTAGCGGTAATGAATGCTGTTTGACTGAACCGTTGCAACATTTCGTGTAACTAGAAATTCGGGTAGCAGTACAGAGTCGCCCTCAAACGCGTATTTATTCTAATCTTCATTATTTAATTATCAGCGCTATTCTGAATAAAAACACATGCTAAAGCATTGGGAGCAGGGAACAAATTCCCCGGGAGTTTCTATTCAGAATTAGTTTTTATAAGCAAAATCAATCACTCATATTGATGCACACGCTCTTATGCCTTAAAATCAGTCTAGTTTTCGAGTTTATACTGATAAAAGTAACTGTTAAGCAAGTACTTCATGAAGAGGAATTGCTGAATGACAATCAAGTTACTGATGCAAATCAAAACTCATGTTTTAATACCCAACAATTTTGAATTTCCAAAATTAATGTTTTTTTCATAGAAGCTGCGGTCATACTACTGTATATAAATATATACTCTGTTCATAAATTATAGCACAACTTCATATTGACAGATTTGGGCACTTTATTTTTCTTCTAATAAAAATGAATAAAATTATTTTTCGAGTAAAATATAGTTAATTCTCTAAGAAAATCCATAAACACACATTTTTTAAACTATTTAAAAAATGCACAGTGATTTAACAAAATTTTATCAAAACTTTGAACTTTTTAAAAAAAAGTTTTAAGATTTTTTTTGAGTATGCAGTTTTTTGGCTTATTCCATTTTAGTGTGAAAAAGTGCAAGTTTCAAGTGTCTACTAGTTATCACTGATTTTTGACATTTTTTTTTACTGGCAGTTTACTCCTGACAAACGCAAAATCGCGTTTATTTTGTAAATAGAAGGAATTGCGAAAGAGCGTCAGTAACAAAAATAAGCAGTGGCAATTCGTAGCCAATAGAAACTTGCACTTTGTTATACAAAAATTGAATGAGCTACATATCTGCATACCCGAAAAAATTTAAGTTAAAAAGTTAGAAATTTTGATTAAATTTTGTTACATTTTTTATTAAATTTAAAAAATTCTTTTTTATAGTGTTTGTTAAAGAATCAACGTTGTTTTTATTAAAAAATAATTTTAAGTTATTGGTGGATAAATAAAAAACATATCAGATTTTCTTGCTTTATTTGCCGTCATTGCTTTCAATGCATAATAACATGGCAAACCATGATTTTCACCATTTTCCCAAAAAAATATCTGTAATATTCAAATTTTAACACCAAAACGTGATTACTTTTCATACAACGAAATCATACCAAATTACACATTTCGCAACAACACAGGTTAATGGAGGTGTTAGCGAAAGGTTAAAGCAAATTGCAAGCTACAAATATTTTACACAAAGAAAGAGGTACGACAGCAGCAGCAGGTACGCATACATACATACATGCAATACAAGCCTATGAAGGATTTTTGTAAATGCGATGAGCGCAATATAATCTAGCTTACGGCATTTCAGGCGAATATCCCTAATAAGCAACATAATAAATGATGATGAGCAACAAAGTAGCCACCGTAAAGTGAACGCAAGAAGCGAATGGAGAGAGAGCCCTGATTGAGGACAGTTGGTGCGCACGACGAATGATGCTGATACATGTACATACTTGCTGTTGTTGCTAAGCTGTTCCATATGCAAATCACAGAAATAGGCGGCAAATGAACGGTGCATAAAATGCAAGAAGAAGAAAAAATGCTTAGTGATATGGTAGCCTAACTGTAAATCTCTGTGTAAATTCGTTAAATTCACTTGAAATCGGCGAAGAAAAAAAGTTTCAAGTAAAAAAAAAATAAAAAAACTTAACTATGTACTTTGTTAAGCAACATATTTCAGTAGAAAACAGCAAACCAACAAAAGAAAGAAAAAAAATTAAATTAAAACCGAAGCACAGAAAAATAAAACCAAAAGCAAAATCATGTTGCTAACGCCCCTTCCGAATATTGTTTGTTGCTGTTGCCAATGCCGTCGCCGCTTATGTTGATGTTGCAGTTCGCTGCTACAACTAGCGCAACAACTATGCTCGCAGCAAAATACCATCTATCAATTGGCAGCGAACATTAAAGTGCGCTGCATTAGCTACCAGTTAAATGCATGTTTGGTACGTGGCGGCGGCGCTCAACGCTCGAGGATACCTGTTGGTTGCTCAATGCTGGATGCTGGATGCTGAATGTTGGCTACAACTTTACAAAATGACTACATGTGCAGGAGTGTATTTGTATGTATGTACAGAGGCAGGTAGATACATTCATAAATAGGAGTGCATACACCGCTGATCGGTGTTGTTGCTGTTCGTGCAAGCAACATCCAGGCTTTGTTACTCAAGTCAAAATTGGTGCTGGCTGCTGTTTTTTTCCACGACCATCTTAGGCGGAAAGACTAAACATGTTACTTCGGCTACATGGTATGGTTACCATTGGAGCAGCAGGCGGCGAAGCAAATTTATAAATAAATAGAAAAATAACAGTAGCAAATGTAAAGATGCAGTGTAACAAAAATATTGAAAAGTATCTAAAAATTAGTTTGTAAAATAACTTTACAATATTTCATGTGCAAAAGCGAAACTTTTGTGTCATTTTAATTTTTATTAACAGCCGAATGCCTTTGTAACATAGCTGGGGACTTTCGATTAGAATTAGAAATCATTAGGATTAGAAAAAAAATGTACTCTAATCATTAGAAATTTTTTTTTATGAAAGTTTCAGATTACTAATTGATTAGATTAGAAGTAATCGAAAATCTAATCGCGATTAGTGACGATTAGCATTTCTAATCAAAACTAATCAAATCTAATCAAAAAATCTAATCGATTAGATATCTTGATTAGTTTTGATTAGTTTTGATTAGATGGACATTTTGAACTAGTTTTGTGACCAAAATTTGTTTTTATCATATTTATTTTATATATTTACAAAATATAACATACACATATACTTATTTTATAGATCTATGTAGGATTTCAAATACTAGAAAGCAAGTATTGATATTAAAACATATGTACAACAAATTCAAACATTATAGCTCACAAGAAGTCAACAAAAAAAAACCAAATTCATATTTCGTCAGTTCTGAAAAAAAAAATACATTTCGATATTAAAATTACGTCTCTTTAAATGAATGCTGATTTTCGTTACATATAATTCACAAAAAATTTACATTAGACTTCATTAATACCAACTTTTCAAAAGAAAAGTCCGACAATGAATTTCGTCTTGGAGTGTTGATTATGCCTGCAAATGAAAACAGGCGTTCGACGGGCGCTGAAGATGCCAGTGGGGTGTTAAACGCTATGCATGCTTCTTTTAACACACAATATTTCGTCCAAATTTCAGGGCCGGGATCCGGGTCACACAAATAACCGCAAAGCCGATTGCTTATGGCGCTTTTTAACCCGTTGGACGCGGTAGGTGTAACTTGGGTTTTGGGAATACATTTCTCTACGTCATCTTCTGTAACCAAAATAATTTTAGCTTTGAAAAATCATGAAATAGTAATAAAGTTACCGTCATCATCAAAATCATAAAAAGAATTTTCATTGCTCAAATTCGGCACGTCCGTTGCAATATATGGCGGATCATTTTTGAACAAAGTGCATATGACTTCAATCACCCTTTTGCGGATCTGCTCCTCAGTACAATCACTTGATGTAAAAGGAGACAGAGTCAGTTCATCGGAAAGCTCACTCAACTTCTCCTTGTACTGTAGTAACCTCCGGATTGCATCATATAGTGAGTTCCATCTAGTTACTACTGGTACAACAAGAGCTGAACCTAGAATGCTCTGGATGATTTCGGATGATTTTGGCCATTTGCACTTTCTCCATAATTGATGGCATTTTTTGATCGTCTGAAAGAAGTAAATTTTAATGTAAATTGCATTTTAATTAAACTATGTATAAATATTACCATTGTGTGTTGACTATGTAGTGCTGGATGCTCTCTCAAAATCCTGTGGAAGTCAGTGGTAGCTAGTAAATTCAGTGTGTGAGAGGCACACCTTTCGTGCTTCGGCAAATATTTGTCATTTTGGAAAGTCGGCATTTCGTCTTCGCTGTCTTCCTCTGCGAAATATTGTGTGTTAAAAGAAGCATGCATAGCGTTTAACACCCCACTGGCATCTTCTGCGCCCGTCGAACGCCTGTTTTCATTTGCAGGCATAATCAACACCCCAAGACGAAATTCATTGTCGGACTTTTCTTTTGAAAAGTTGGTATTAATGAAGTCTAATGTAAATTTTTTGTGAATTATATGTAACGAAAATCAGCATTCATTTAAAGAGACGTAATTTTAATATCGAAATGTATTTTTTTTTTTTTTCAGAACTGACGAAATATGAATTTGGTTTTTTTTTGTTGACTTCTTGTGAGCTATAATGTTTGAATTTGTTGTACATATGTTTTAATATCAATACTTGCTTTCTAGTATTTGAAATCCTACATAGATCTATAAAATAAGTATATGTGTATGTTATATTTTGTAAATATATAAAATAAATATGATAAATACAAATTTTGGTCACAAAACTAGTTCAAAATGTCCATCTAATCAAAACTAATCAAAACTAATCAAGATATCTAATCGATTAGATTTTTTGATTAGATTTGATTAGTTTTGATTAGAAATGCTAATCGTCACTAATCGCGATTAGATTTTCGATTACTTCTAATCAAATCAATTAGTAATCGTCTAAAATGGCCAACTAATCAAAATAAATCAATTGTTCGGCCAAAAAAAGACATCTAATCCGATTGCTAATCATTAGGATTTCTAATCATTAGTACCCAGCTATGCTTTGTAGCTTGTGCTGCGTTGACTTTAGTTTATGTAATAATAATTATTATGTAAGCTTTTATAAATAAATACAATTTTTATTAATAACGGGTAGAACCGATAGACGTTGCTTGCCTATTTTAGCGGGATTAGCAAAAGGTTTTACAATGTTTAAAATTTTTCTTTCATGAACTAACTAATACATATGAAATTGTTATTCCACTTCCGCAACCAATAATTGGACTTCACCGATTCTTTTTTTTCTTTTTTTGTGAAAATATTTTTTTTTTCTCTTTCTTTTTTTTTGCGAAAATATTTTTATTTATTTATTACTGTTCCGCCTTCCGATAAGAATTGATTGTGAATCAGTTTTTATTTTTGACTCGGAATATGAAAGGTGCTCTGGAATTCTAACGAAAATACGAAAATTCATTCAGAAGATTGCAATTACTTAGCGATCGGCGACTGTTATTTAGAAAAAAAAAAAAGTCGCAACACCCTTGACAAAAAATTCTAATAAATCAACGGTAACACCTAACTGCTTGAAACTTTCACATTGTTTGACCAAAATGTAATGTACTATAATATTGCATACTCCAAAAAATGTTCACACTTCTGAGAAAAAAGTTCAAAAGCTATGTCGAAATATGTTAAATTATTCTTAGATTGATAAAGTTTATGTTAGGAATTTCTAAACTCATAACCAATTATTTATTTAAAAATTTGTATCAGTAAAATATTTAAGATTAACTATTTAATCTTATTTAATAGTAATTCTTGCCTTTTTTAACGGTTTTGAGGTACCCATAACAAATAGTTAATATTTAAAATTTCGTTAATATCCAAACCTAGGTTTCTCCCTATACAAAATATAGTGGAAAACTTCAAATTTTTTATCTTAAAAAAACTATATAAACACAGGATTTACCTAGACTCAAAAGTATTAAGTTTCGATTCTTTAGTTCGTAATTAGACGAAAAAAAAATATATACCATAAAAAAGTTTGCTTTGGTATTTATCATGTTTTCATTGTATTGGCCTTGATAACGTTGTTCGAAGCTCAAAATGTCCTGATGAAAACGTTCTCCTTGCCATCTAGAAGCAAACTTTATACGGAAAAATTGTATTTTCTTTACGTTTTTGTTCATAATTAACCAGAAAAACATAAAATAAACTTTAGGACGAAGAATGAAAATTTTTTTTCCATATATGCAAGTATATACCTAAGAATAACTGTTAATTTCTGACGTTTTCTGAATTTTCTTTCCGTTATTAGTGCATAAGCCCAATATGAACGAAGCGAGTCATATAACATATATGAATTTTTTATAACTGCTCCACCTGGCAGGCCAACTTGAGAATCTAAGCCGTTGAGGGTCTCTTTCAAACTTCATTAAAACTGGGACAGCCGTTTAAAAGTTCATTGGCAAACTCTAAATGTTTGCTACCAAAACACCCGTTTTTTCACAATTTTTTTATAATTTTTTCATAAAATTACGAAGATGTTAAGAAAATATTTGCAGCCCAGCAATAGTCACTGTACACAGTAGCAATAACGAGAAGCGCACATGAATTTTTAAATGTTCAAATGCTGTTGCTCTTGCTGCTGCTGCTGTTGCTGCAAGGGAGTTGGTGCTACTTGCTGCTGTGCTTCTTGTATGTTGCTTGTTTTCAAAGTTTCGTCTATTTTAATGCCTACGGGGAGGACCTTTTCTCTTGTTGACATGATTACGCACACTCGCACGAAAATTACATAGAAGTGTATACATACATATACGATATGTATAAATGTCGGACTGATCGAGTCTCGAATATAACCGCACCTGACAAACTGCACAAGCAGCTGCGGAGAGCATATTTTTTCTTCAATGTTCAATATGCAGCACAAACGGCACGACACAATAAGAAGTAAAAGAAGCAATTAATATACATAGTGAAACAAAATAAAAAAATACACAACCAAAGCTCTTTTTATTATTGTGCATGCAGCTTCTGTGCGTTGGGTTGCCATGTCTGTTGCTCGACATTTCTTTGCTTTTCCTACAGCAGTTGCATGAGCTGGGTGTTTCTGTAGCTCTTGCTGTTGCTGCAACACTATAATTACCGCATCCATGTCGTTGCTTTGCTACTTCATAAATTAGCATGCCATATGCGCATTTGTTTTAGTCTGTTTTTTTTTTTTTTGTTTGCCAACTCTTAGTTTATTTGCTTTTGAACATAACCTGTGTCGCCACTTTGTTGTTGCCTTTCTATGCGCTTACTTTTACTCACATATTGAAATTCTGTAATTTTTTTACAACTAGTTTCACCACTCGACCAACATATTTTTCTGCTTTCGGGCGACTTTTTCCTTAATTCAACGTTTGCTGCCACGCATTATTTAGTACACAAGAACTGGTCGCAGCACTCGCTGCATCGAGGCATTGCTTTCCGTGGAAACACTATTCCCTGCGGACTGAAATGGTAGCAAAATAGCAGTGTTGTTAGTAGCTTCTAATGCGTTGCACATTAAGCTTCTGTGCAAGTACATTTCTCACAACTTCTATGCACCCAATCGTCTATCCTCTCGGGCGATTCATTCATCTTCATCTAGCTTTATATTTCGTGCCTTTTTTGCGTTTTTTTTTTGTTTTTGTTTAAATCAATGTTACTTGAGGGAGTATGCAAGTTATAGTTTTTTGTAAAAGTATTCCAGTCGTCAGTTGCTACTGAATGCTTTTTATTGGAGGTCGTTTGGGGATGCTGGAGCACAAAACAATCAGACTGCAATTGCTACATAACTAAAATCCTTAAACTAATTGTTTTATTTGGCATTAGATTACATTTGAGAACTGCAGCCGGATTCCAGGTTTCGCTATCGCCAAAACTCTAAAAATCTCAAAAATTCCAAACGCTAATAATTATCCGAACTTTTGGCGATTTTTCTTATATGCGATTCTGGCTTTTTCATCGCCAAAATCTCCCAGGAAAATTCCACCGAAGCTTTCTTCGTTTCAGAGTATCGGTTTACTGTAATTTTTCGACATCCAAAAAAAATGTTTTAAAGAAAATCAAGTGGTGCATTGTCGAAAATTGTAAGGTTTCTTGTAACATTTACTATTGTAGTTTTTTATTGTGTGCTATAACATAAATACTACCTCTTATTTGTTGTCTTTATTTATTAACATCAACTTTTCCTCGTCGCTAATTTTACACTTATTTTAGCGAAATATAGTGTTTCTAGCGAATTAGTTTTAGCGATTGTGAAAGCTGGAACGCGGGCGCTGGTAATATTAATGGAAAATAGTTTAAAGTAATGAAAGTGGCCGCTGTGCTATAACTCGATATACCGCTAAATTAAAAAAAAAACAGTACATTACTGCTCTCAAGTCAGCAAATACAAAAATTGTATTTTAAGTTAGAGATTTTATTGAAATTTTGTTGGATTATGTATAAACTTTCCACTTAGATTTATGTATATAATGTACATAGTTTTAGTCAAAGACTGAACTTTTTGAAAAATATTGGAAACCAAATAAAAGAGAAATAATCTGAAAAAACCTTCAAAGAGCTGTCCAAATTTAAATAAACAGGAGTGTATATAATTTGACATCAGGTGCACTTTTTACCATTCGAACGAGATTGAAAGAAACCTAAAAAATTTCGGCAAATGTGAGCTGATGTTTGAAACCATTTTTGAAAATAGAATACTAACGAAGTAAAGTTTATATTAAAGATCTTGCAAAAACTGCTAGTCGGAATACTCAAAGGATGAAGCGCTTAAAGTATTCCAAAATTTACTAAACGTCAAGGTATATCAAATAGCTAGCAGCAACAAACTTTCTTTAATTTTTTTATTTAAATTTGAATTGTCAAATTTTGTATTTCGTTTAGATAAGGTAATTGAAAAAATCAGGGGCCGGTTAAGATTTTTATTTAAAAAAAGTTATGATTTAATCGTTATAATTCGGTTAAAGTATAGCAAGAATAACTATTATTTTTTATCGAAAAAATACGAATCATAAAATGTCGATGAAATTTGATCGAAAAAATCCAAATTTAAAAAAAGCAATAAAGTTTGATTAGAAAAATAGAAATCACAAAATAACGATCAAATATAATCGAAAAAGTGAAAATCGTTATATAATGGTTATGCAATAATTTTTAACAAAAAATCTTCTAAATAAAAATAAGCTTTTAAAAGCAAAAACAAAATATATTTTTTTTTTAATTTTCCTTTTTGGAACACATTATTTGCAAATTAAAGTGTAACTGATACAGGAACGTACAATATATTGACAACGAGGCGCTTATCAAAACTACTGCTTTTAATAAATATGTATGAATGGAATAGTATAAGTTCACTTAATATTTACATACTAAACACGTTTTAATTAAATCACAATATTTATTATCTAGTAATTAAACTTTTTGTCTCTAATACTTTTTTTTTAAATATGCTGGAATATATCGATTAACCGGTTTATTAATAATAAATGCAATTAATTGCATATAATAATCGCTCGGCTCAATTAATCATATGATTGCATTAAACATTTAACCAATTTTTTTTGCAATCACTAATAAAAACTTTTAGAGAAAAAAAAACACAAGTTTACAAATTCAGGTCAACTTTTGGATCTGAGCAGATAAGAACGATTCTTAACTATATTTGATATGCTGAATTCGAATATGCATTTAGTTTTTTAGGATTGATTCTAGTTTCCGAGTTCTCGCATGATAGCACTATTGTGCTGTTACAAGCACAGTTTGCAAGCACAGTAATTAAATACCGATTGAGGAAAATTCTCCCAATCTTACAGGCACTGCTTGATAAGTCATTTCAACTGTAGCAGTAAAATAAAATAAGTGATTAGAGCAAATAAAAATGCAGACAGTGTTGCAAAGTTGATTCAAAGTGTTTTTGTTACGTTTGTGGTAGTTATATGATTAAAAAAAGTGGCAAAATAATAACAAATGCGCTCAAAGATGCGTATCTGCACTACTTTGGTTTCAGAGTAGCAGACACTCATAAGTCATGGATACCGAAATTTATTTGTAACGCATGCAAAACAAAGCTGTATAAGTTGTCATTGAGAGAAAGTGAGTACTTTTCCTATTCAATGCCAGCGCTCTGGAGAGAACCTAAAAACCATGTAGATGATTGCTACTTTTGTTTGATGAAAATTAAGGGCATAAATGCAAAAAAATTAGCAAAATATGAATATCCTGATGTATCATCAGTATCCAAGCCAGTTCCACGTACTGCTAATGATTCATTGCCAGTTTGTCCAAGTATAAGTGGAAACGTCCTGGAAACTTTAGCTCCATCACCCCCGAGTAATGATAGCGACTTTGTCATGGAAGAGACACATTTAATTTCGCAAGATGAACTAAGCGATTTGATTCGTGATTTGAATTTGTCCAAACAAAAAGCAGAGTTGCTAGCATCACGGTTGCAGCAATGGAAATATCTAGACTCTCGAACACAAGTTACTGTATATAGAAACAGAAATCAGACACTTCGACCGTTCTTCAAAAAAGAAGACAACATAAGTTTCTGTAACGATATTAATGGTTTATTTAATGAAATGAATACACCGTACGATCGAAACGAATGGCGTTTATTCATTGATGGTTCCAAATACAGCCTAAAAGCTGCTCTTCTCCACAATGGAAATAAAAAACCATCTATTCCCATTGCTCATGCAGTACAAACGAAGGAATGCTACGAAACAATGCGGAAGATCCTGTGCTTCATCAAATACAATGATCATAAATGGAAAATATGTGGCGATCTAAAGGTTTAAACATTGATTCCAATTAAATCAAAAACACTTATTTCTTATATTATTTCAACAGGTAATTGGTATCTTAACTGGGATGCAATCTGGATTCACCAAATTTTGTTTCTTTTTATGCTTGTGGGATAGCCGCGCAACTGAACATCATTATGTGAGAAAAGAATGGCAAAGTCGTACTCAATATGAGCCTGGATAGCAAAACGTCTCCGCTGAACCACTTGTAAATCCACAAGACATTTTCCTAACACCTCTTCACATTAAACTAGGCCTTATAAAGAACTTCGTCAAAGCATTAAACCGTGAAGGACCGGCTTTTCAGTATTTAGTTAAGTTGTTTCCTAAATTGTCATATGCAAAAATCAAAGAAGGAATATTTGTCGGACCTGATATTAGAAAATTAATGGCTGATAAAAAATTTACAAAATGTTTATCCCCCGATGAAGCAGCCGCATGGGCATCTTTTCAAAATATCGTTCACCACTTTCTTGGTAATCACAAATCCCCTAATTTTAAGGAAATTATTGGCGATATGTTGCAAAATTATCGAAAGATTGGAGCTAGAATGTCTCTAAAGATCCATTTTATGCATTCCCATCTCGATTTTTTTCCCGAAAACTTGGGTGATACGAGCGACGAACAAGGAGAGCGGCTACACCAAGATCTAGCCAACATTGAAGGAAGATACCAAGGATTTTGGGATGAAGGCATGATGAGCGACTACTGTTGGACTCTAATACGTGAAACAGATACTAAACAATACAAAAGGCAAAGTTCCACCAATCTTCATTTCTGATATGTTACTTTTAAGTTAATAAAATGAATATTATTTGACAAAAATCATAAAAAATTAAATTCTTGATTATTTCAAAAACTAGAATCAATCTTAAAAAACGAAATGAAGATTCGGATTCAGTGTCATCAATTGTCATAGAAACCACTTTTGGTTGCCCAGATCCAAAACCGTGTATACTTGTGAAATTAATTCTGATCATAGTTAGCGGCATAACGCTACACTTATTACTCTAAATGCAATCAACTGGTTTTATGTTTTTTGCAAAACTAAATTTTCGAAAAAAAAAATACTAACAATCGGCGCTTGCAAAACTTTTGCCAGCGCAGATGAAGTAACTCAAACATCAAGTAAACAAACATAAATACAAAACAACGAAACTTAAAATTTTTGTACAAAGTTCTTAAGTTTCATTTCCCACGCGAGCAATTTTTCAATACATACTTAAGTGTTTTGTGAATCATTTGCTTTATCGGCGAAATTAATTGATTTTTAACATCTCTTCATAAAAGTCAGCGCCAATCAAGTAACCAAATAATGCAATCAAAAAAGTGGAACTCACCTTTGCAGTAGGAATAACAAATGCAACAAAAACAAGCAGCGACAACACAGCAACTTTCTCCCAAACACTAATTGAGTTGGAAGCACATCAAAAGGATAATACGCCTTTCAGCAGCCATACAACAACAGCAACAGTAAATGCAAACAAATGAGAACAATGACGAAGCCGCCACAACGCCACCGCTGACGATCCAATACAAGTCAAGTTGAATAAGTCGTTGGCGCATCCGCAGCGACTTTGAAAATTATTACGATTATTTTGATTATGGAGAGCGAGTTCAGCTGTTGTTGCTGTTGCTCCATACACACATACACACATACACACACACACACACACACACACACACGCACATACATACATGTGCATTGTTAAAAAGCAATTGTTTTTGTTGTTGTTATCGTTTCTGTTGCTATTGTCGCAATTGTATGTAAATGTGCTGACGCAGCATGAGCACAATTAAATCGTATGACTTTGAGCACACACAATGAATGCCTTACAAAAATAAGCTAAAAAGCTACACACATACGAGTGCATAAATATACGAGTACAGTAGAAGAGGGGGATTATGTGTGATGAGGCGCTTAGGTCAGTACATGCCACTCAAACCACTTCAACTCGATCCGTTTGCCTGCGTCCGCCGTGTCGGCTGATCGAATATTCGATAAACGGAGAATGATCTTGCACACTTGTTACGATCAGCGATTTATTTCTTTAAATTTTGTTGTTGCTCTTCCTGTGCACTTGAAATGCCAATGTAAAACTGAGCAGTTGCGAACTGACAACAAGTTGTTTGTGTAGTGTCCGCGCACGCCCAACCCAACAGGTGAGAAAATAAGATCACTTGATGTGCCCGTGAAAATGAATGATGTACAGTGTTTTGTTATTTGTAAATATTTCAATAAAAATGTTTTTTGTATTAAGAACTACAAAACTGTGTAATGTGGTTGAAAATATTATTGCTAAATTCAATTTTTTTGAAACCATAACTACCGGGTTTTTCAATTGGGACGCTACAAAAGTAGACGGATAGGGACAGCAAACGACGCCATATTTTTCTCGCTCTCTTGACATTTCTCTTCAGTGAGGTTTGCCATTTCATCATGGAAAGATATACGATCCAACAACGAGTCGAAATTATTAAAATTAACTACCGAAATTCGGAGTCAGTGGCTTCAACTTTAAGAGCGCTACGTGAAATTTATGACGAGGCTCATTTCTGGCTGAATGGTCAATAAGCAAAATATGCGTTATTGGTCACACAGCAACCCACACGTACTCAATGAGTTACCATTGCATGCCGAAAAAATTACGGTTTGGTGCGGTTTATGGACCGGCGGCGTCATTGGGCCGTACTTCTTCCGTGATGATCAAGACCGACACGTTACTGTGAATGGGAATCGCTACCGCTCAATGATAACCGAATATTTTCTGCCCGAATTGGATGATATGGACTTGGACAATATCTGGTTTCAACAGGACGGCGCCACAAGCCACACAGCGTATGCCACAATTGATTTATTGAAAACCAAGTTTGGTGAACGTGTTATCTCAAGAAATGGCCCAGTCAATTGGCCGTCTCGGTCGTTTGACTTAACGCCGTTAGACTATTTTTGTGGGGCTACGTCAAGTCTATGGTCTATTTCGATTTATCAGCCGATTTATGCTTGAAAACTGCCGAAAATTGGGTTCAGCGTCTGGACTTCTGCAAGCGTGCCCGTGGTGGTCATGTAAAAGAAATCGATTCCTTACATAATGGCATCGAATATACTTTCGCAGGAATAAAGAATTTCATTGATATTCAAAACCGGGTTTTGGTTTTATTTAAAAAAACTTTTGTAGCGTCCCTATTGAAAACCCCTTTACATATTACATTACTCTATGAGTCAGAAAATGATCAAAAGTAGCTAATATGTATTCGAAATCCTATCCGAATGACTTAAAAAATACCATTCGGCGATTTTTGGAGAGGATGTTCACGAATTTGAAGTTATCTCTATATAAATAAAACTAAGTTGCGTACGTATAAACGCCCATAACTCGAGAACGGATTGTCCGATTTAAGTAGACTTTTTTTAGTTGTTACGGAGAGTAAACCTCGATAGATGGCGCTGGTATCGAGTTATAACCTAAAATCGTATTTATAGTCGAATATCAGTCATATTCTATATACGTATTGGTGAGGGAAAGAAAAACATCACATAGGTGGCGCTGAAATAGAGCAATTATAAAAGTCGTATTTCTAAACCGATTTTGATGAAATTCATGTTGTATTCGACTTGCGATTTCAGGTGAGTTTTTCGAAAAAATAATGAAGTAAGTGTAATTATATGTGGCGTGATTTACAACAAAGATTTCAATCTTAAACGTTTCTCCTTCAACCTATTATGTACGGATCCAGAAACGATTCGAAATAATTTTATACCTCTAAATCCCACTATAAAATGCAATTAAAATAACAATTTGTATTTTAGTGGGCTATTTCTGAATGATTCCAAAGAAAATTTCTGAATTCAAATGCAATATTTTTTACGGTATACAAGTAATATAGAAGACGTCGAGACCTTTGGGGGGGTTATAATGTCCCAAATTTCCCTCAGCTGGATCCGCCCCTGGTTAGTAGGGTCGGTCATCGAGTTAAGATATGGTAAAAGGATGGCTCTTTGGGACTCGAACAATATCCCAACTTAAGGAACTAAGCTGCGAAAACAATTACAAAAAAATAAACAATGTCAGGATATTATATTATTCCACATCAAATGACAAAAAAAAATTACGTTTCGGTCATTTTTATCAATTCCCTCTGAGAACCAAATTTAATTTTCTTATTTCTCAATGCATTTTACAGTACGACCTCAAAGACTTAAAAATTGCCTAATGTCATCTCATAAAATGACTAAATCTTATTCAAACATCAGCTTGGAGAAAATTAATGTTGTAATTATTTGACCATTAAATACGAGAGATGTAACGAAATATGATTAAATAATCACGTATAAATTTATATTTAATTATCTTTCGTTACATCCTTTTCGATAAAAAAAAAATAAATAAAAAAGATTTAATTAATCAATTCTTGGAATAAGTTCAGCCGACAACTAAATTTAGGTTCGAAAGGAACACTGCATAAGTTTTTCTCCTACTCTATTTTCATTCTTATTCCTGTGCGTAATAAAATATTTTGTGTGCATATTAGGATTATTTGGTGATGTCCCTTTCTGGCGTTAAAACTCAGCTGTTTTATAGCACAAAACAATTTTAGATACTCGTGTTAGATTCATTCACGATTTTCTTTATCTTGTTTCCTGCAATTTTTTTCTCAAAAGCTGCAATTTTTTTCAAAGCCGCGCGCGCCGCCCTCATTTATTTGGTTAACTAAGCAAATTTTCAATTTCGAAACACCAGTATACAGAAAAGACAAAAACAAAGTGAAACACAACGAAAAAAGGCGATGGGCACAGATTCAGTCGATCTCATCGTTTAAAGATCATTACTTAGAGGTTTTGGAGATAATTTCAACCGTAAATTGAATTGGACTTCCGTGGAGATGTTGAATACATGATAAGAGCGACCAGCGACCAATGAACTACAAGCATTTGGAATGCCGCGCTACGATGGCCCAAAGAACGTAACTGTTTATGCCGAATGGTTTTACAAACATTTCAAACTACCAATGATCAAAAATGATTTTGGCACTCGTTAGGGGAAGCTTTAAACGCTACTACATACATATGTATATACAACCGCCACCGCCGTGGATACCAAGATCTTTTCGATTTGATATGAGAGCTAATGCTTTCTAGGTCGTCACACTCGAATTTTCCCAACAGGTTACCTAAATGTGTTTTTTTAATGTTTTAGTTGTCGATAGGTGCTACGCTTTTCGATTTAGTGGGTTTGGTTTCGCGATCGAAATTGTGAGATAGGGACGCATAGTGTGTTTTAGACATACTTCCATATAATAATATATGATATACAAATGTTTACACAGATATTTACATACACGCGTACATATTCAGTTTAAAATGTTCTTCATATAGTGTGTAAGTCTGTATGCACATCCGATTGTAAATCCCATTCATGTATACATGTACATACATACATATACGAGTACAATGGAAAACTGAGATCAAGATCACTTTGGCAATTGAATGGTTGACTAGCTTGCTACAGTGTTGCCGTTTTGATACAAATGTATATTGCGGAATACTTCCTATTTTGGCTCAGTACAAATTTGGATACAATTTCATATGATTTCAAATCTATATTTTTATAAAATTTATTTATAATTTACCTGTTTTAAAATATATGGAATCTTGTCGCCGCTTTACCCAAAGTTGGGCAACCATTTTGACTTTGCGCGTTATTCCATTGTTGAAAAATTGCAATTTAAATACATATATGTTTGATACATTTTTAACACAGACGTACATAGGTACGATTGAATGTAATTCTTTGCGGCAATATTAATGGACAGGCACGTATTCTTGTGACCACTAAATTATTTCTATTAAGAAAAATTATTTATAGATATACTATACGATTTTTCAAGTTTATTAAAATAACCAAAAATACGTACTGAATTAAATATGTTCTTTTTTATTGCTCCTTATGTATTTATGTATAATATTTATTTAATAAAATCTACTTTGAGCGGAAAGTTTAAAAGACTTTTTTTGATACATTCTACACAGTTTGTTTTTAAATCATGACTAAAATTTAAATAAAACTTCTCATATACTTATTACCTTTGGAACTTGTGCAAATATGTTTAAATACCTAGATAATTTTTTTTCTGAGATTATTTGGATACATTTTTAAGTTTTTTGACGGATACTATAAGGGTTAACGCAGTGGCAACACTGGTTTGCTGCCTGCCTTTCTGCCTTGCTGACGCTCCAACAGGCTGACTTGCGCTTATGATGTGCATACGCTTTTCAGTCATGATTTGAAGCTTTTAGTGGCATTTCCTCTTGATTGAAATCTCTAATGGCTAAAATGGTTGGCCCGACATGGCGCTTGTATGCCTACACACCCGTACATATATATTTACGAGTACATATGTATTCACTACATCGTCACAATCTTGTGCGATAGTTTACCATATGTGTGTTGTACTCGTAAGTACATCCATCTGCAATCAGGTAGCTGTCGCTAACGTTCGGTGGTGTAAGCCCGGTAGCTAATTGATTCTGTATTTTTAAGTGTAGTCTGTCTATAATAACTGACCAGCACGACCTCAATCGCAGCTGTTTGGAAGAGTAAGCTTGCACTTTGATATTACTCATAAATTTTTTTTTTTTACATTTTTGTGTATATATTTTTGCATAAACCTAAATAAGTACATATACTTTTTTGTACATACAACATATCTACATGTAGGATGATTCCATGTAAACTCAGCGCGAGATTGTTGTGAGAACTTGAGGCAATATTGCTTGCATAAATTAGCGCGAGATCTTACACAGTTAGTATACAGATCTACACAGGGCCGGATTCAGTATATGGGGGCCCTTTTTTGAGGTCATTATTATATACTATTCATTAAATAAGTAGTTGTGTTTTTATTTCATCATGGTCGTTAATTATATAATCAGATGTTTCAATTCATTAGTAATACAGTAATCAATACTTTGACGTGTTTACAATATATAACACTATGTATATATATTGAAATTATACCAAAGATGACACGATAAGAAACTCTTTGCTTCGTGAGAGCGCTATCAAAATGTGCATTTTTTATAACATTTTCCAATATTATTTTGAATAAATTTACAAATCTACTGAAACTTGACGTAAATGCCTCGCAGAAGTAAAATTTTGGTATAAATTAAACCAATATTGCAGTAAAAGGATAATATTAAATAAAACAATATATTATGTAATAAGGTAGTATACAATTAAATCATATTTCTAAAGCTTTTAGTTTTAGGAAGTCAAGTCCCAAAAGTTTAATATATCCACAAATAGTTTTGCTTTCAAAATCTTAAAATAAATAAGTTTAAGAAAAAATCAACTTAAATTTTATTTCAAAAAATATTTTGAATTCAAAAACATACATTTTAACATTTTTTCTAAAAAATAATAATATTGTTTTATATAGAAAGCAATGATCATATTTTAATTCGTCATTAAAATTACAAAAACTAGAGTTTATGAGGAAATTCAAGTTGATATTTTATAATATTTTCTATTTGCTATTTCCGTGGCTATTATCGAGTACATAAATGTATGGCATCCTTCTATTTCACATGCCAGCTGTGCGACGAGGGACTGATTTGGCAATGTCGGCATCCTCATAAACAAGATGAGTCTCTCGCTGTAAGCTGTCTTCCCCCATACATGTACGGAGTCGATTTTTTTTATCAATTTCATCCTTTTCCAAGATCTTTCATTTGTACAAATCGTTACCATCATAGACAGGTATAATCGTAGAATAATTTCTGAATTGACAAACGTAGACTGTAAATTGTTTTCTGTTATTATGCGGTACAAAAACATATCAGTTGATTCGTTTTCTCCTTTTGTGTAGAGAATTGCAACATTTTTTAGTTGGATGAGCTCATTCTCTTAGGAGGCTTCTAAGTCTCTCTTAAAGCGGAAATTTTATCTTTAAGTGCACTTATCAATTCATCAATGAATGGAAGAAAAGCTTCCGTACGACATTTGTCCCTCGCCGATGCCTGAGAACCAATAGGTTGAAAGCGAACATTGGCTAATCTTACTCGGACAGTTTCATAGTCGCTGATCTCGGAGAATTCGTACGCCTCGAACTCATCTCTCTCGTGGATTTTACGAATGATTGCAAAGGCAACAGACAGTTAACAGAGAGATTTAATGGTTGAATTGAACTTTTCAAGAATGTCATGCCTTAAGGTAACATCTTTCTGTTCACTGTCATCCTGAATTGACATTAACGCATTTCTGATAGGAAGAAAACCAACTTTCACAGCTTTTGTAGCAACGGCACGATACGACCAGCGAGTACTACGCAATCGCTTGAGACTGTAAGATACTTTGAGTAAGAATAAATTGGCAGTTTATATCTTATATTGCGTCGTTGGACTCGTGAAAAATACAAAAAACTCTTCCATGCACGGAATGTAAACTATTGTAACACGATTTTAACCAAAAATTTCATTATATAAAATTAAAATTAAATGATAACATTAGCTATGTCAAATAATATAATAAAATTCTATTTAAATCAACAGAGTAACGAAAATAAAATAAAATAAAAATGTTAAAGCAAAAAAATCGTTTGTTCTGATAAAAAAATTATTTTGTTCTTACATTTTGTGGGGGCGCCCCGAATTAGGGGGCTCCTAGCCGCGGCCCTGTCGGCCTTGCCCTTAATCCGGCCCTGGATGTACATGATGATAAACTTGATATGAATGGTATTGTAAGAGCATTCCAGCAACTCGAAATTCTACATGAAAGCATTTAGTTAAATTTTTAAGAAAACAGAAAATATTTCAATAACTATATCAAGATGAAACCAATAAGGTAATGTTAAGACGAATTCATACAACAACAGTTTTCTAAGTTAGGATGTCATAAGAATAGAGAATAGAAAAATGGCATCTTAGAGTGGCCATTTTTAAGATAACTTTTTACAAATATTGATCAAAATACATAAAAATATTTTCGTTATTTCCTTTTACTGACATCATTAATGTTAAAACGAAGAAGAAGCATATGTAATGCCACCACCTGGTATGAATTCGCCTTGAGTGGAGTTAAGGCGACGACAGTTGTTTTTTACACCCTGGTGGACTGAATGTCAAATTACTTCATTCTGATTTGCTTGCGATGTACATATATGTCTAAAGGAATTTTAAAAGGAGTCCATCAAGAAGCGGAAAGCAAAATTAATGTCAATATTTTACTTATATACGGATGCCACCATCTTATTGAATTTGCCTTGTTCTTTATTTTACCATCATTTTCCAAATAAATCGCAGCCCGCGCCACCCAACTACTCAATATTTTATGGAGTTATTGATATCTATGTATGCAGGTAAATCATAATTCATATCGCATTGTCATCGAGACATAAACTAAAAGTTTCTTAGCGGAGAAGGCATTTTAATATCGATCACGAAATGCTATAAAAATTTAAATTTGACAGAGCCAGAGATTTATAAAACAAACAAATAAATTTAATACAGTTGTAATAATAAATATAACAAAGTAGATAAAAAATAATTTTTGCACGATTTAAAAAATCAAAAAAAATGTTATAGAACATACGTATATCAAGGAAAAAACTGACAATAAACTACCCATAAAATACTAAAATGTATTTCTTTTTAATTTTAAATACAATTTTTTTTATAAATCTTTGACCCTTTGTTAATAAAAAATACTTAATAATTTTTCTCATTAAACTAATAATTTGCGGGCGTTCTGTAATATCATATGAGTTTTACTACAATATATTAAATTTATATAAAAGTCTCAAGTTTGAAATTCTATTTAAGCACTTACATACAATCAAACGCAAATCCGCGATTATATGAAAGGAATTGTGAAAGAGCGTCAGTAAAAAATTGCCACAAATCAATTGTAATTGTTAAAAAATTAAATATACTATTTTTTTTTTTAGTTCAAAGTTTTGAGGAAAGTTTATTTCGTATAAAATTTAAAATAATTTAATTATACAATTTGTGAATGGAATGTAATTTAGTGGTAAATAAATCTACAGGTTAAATGTGTATAAGAATGCAAAAAGGAAGCAAAAGTTGCCAGAAGTTGTCGCCATTTTTTTACCAATGTAGAATAGTTGGATCAGTATGAAATCCATACATTGTTTTGAGTACGCTTACAATAACTATCCTAAGTAATTTCATTCAGCCAGCCGGTTTAATTTCTTATACATGTGCAAGTAGTAATTTATAATTTTTATTATTATTTACTCTATAATAAACTAATTTGAAGAAAAAATGTTTGGGCAATATAATTCAATAAATAAAACTTGTTTCGAAAAGAAACAACAGCTGGCATGCTGTATTTGAAAAACTGCGCTATAACAAACATTTTTTTAGTATCAGATTCTCACTAACTTTATACTTACAACTGGTAATAAAAACATTTTTTTTTTGGAATTCAATTAGAAAAACCTCAAGTATGTAAAAAAAAAAATAAAAAATGCCTTGCTAAATGGAATTAGCATACAAGCTAAACAATGTAATTGGGAAAAAGGACAATTCGAAACAACAAAGATCAAAGAGGGTTGAACCAAGGCAGTGCCTGTGAACAAAGGACCTAACAAAACAGCTTAAACAGCGAATTACAACGAATCGCCATACCAAAAAAAGGGGCTGCACACTGATCCGTTGCAAAAGTGCAAATGCATTATGATGCGTAGCTAAACCCTTTTGCAAAAGTAAACACTGCAGAAATCATTTTCACTTTTTCGCATTGCATTCCACTTACTTATTTTGCATTGAACTCATTTCCATCGTATTTCACGAACCTCAAGGTTTACAACGGCTTCCGCCAGCATGCGAACGCACGCTGAGCGTATTTGCTGTGAAAAGGATGCAAACTGTTGCTGTTTGAGGTAGAAATGCTTGCACTTGATGGATACGCACCAGACTGATCCTATTAGACAGGTTCATGTCTTGCTGGCCGTCGGGTTGATTTGCTAGCGGGTCAACACGGCAGCCTGCTGATTGAGTAGCCGTCTGGCGCCAGCACTACTTGAACTGACGGAATTAGGGCGTAAAAGTACTTAATCCAGTTTAACTTAAGCGTTTTCTTCAACCTGTTTTTGTAAGATTTTTCTGCTTTTCCGAAATCTTCCATCATTGTTTTTCATCGAGTTAAGCTGGCGTATGCGTTTTTGTGTGTGTCAGATACATTTTTATGTGTTCAACATAAAAAAACATTTTTTTTTTTTGTATTTATTACTTCCAATTTGCCTACATTAATAAATTTATGCAAACATTATTAATAAATGCCAAATTATTGGCAGCACCTCATAAATTTTGTGCAGTGCGGCGTGCATATTACGGCCAACATTGGAAATAATGAAGGCGCTGACAGATTGGCCCGCGGTCGAATTCACAACAGGGGCGATTTCAAGCGCGTATTTGAATGGCGGTGGCGCAGACACTTACATTTATACCACGGCTTACATACAAAGATACTCATGTACGAAAATAATTCTGCTCACATATTATAGCACAAACACATATTGACACATTTACGCAATTTATTTATTCTCCAATAATTTAAAATTATTTTTCAATTAAAACATTGTTAATTCTTTTACAAATACCATTAAAAACTTTTTTTTTTAATTCTATACAAAATGTAGATGACATTTATTAAAATTTCATTCAAATTTCGAATTAAAAAAAAAATATTTTAGAATTTTTTGGGGTATGCAGATATGTTTTTTTTCAGAGAATTCACCATATTTTTCTTGAAAAATAATTTTAATTAATTAGAAGACAAATAAAGTGCGTAGGATAAAATGCTCGCAAACTTGCCTACATATCAGTATGCACGAATATTACCTGAAAAACACTTTTATTTTATAAATATTTTTTCACTTATTGTGGCGCTAATTTATTTAGGCAAAACCAATCTGACTTCAATATTTATATGCTTATAATCATTTAAGATTACCTTTAGTTCCCTCATGGTCTATTTAACCACTCCTAAGATTCTCCGTTTCCTATAAAGCAATAATTATTTGAAGTTATTATTATTATTATTAAAAAAGTAATACAAAAATCCGACGAATTGATTTTTTTTTAAATCGGTTAAACATGTTTGATTTCTCTCGAGCTTCAAAATATTCCGCTAGGTTTCAAATCAAACATATGTTAGAGCCTTCTAACAATTTTAATACCTTTAAAGTGCAGTCTTGGTATCAAGGCACATCAAACATATACTTAGCAGCAGCGAAAAAAATAATTTGTATTTTTTTATTTTTATTTGAATTGTTAAATTTTGTATTTGGTAACATCTTTTTCTAAATCGGCCATCATGAACGCCATTACAAACTGTGTTGTTCCTTTGCATTTTGGATTATTTTTACTTATTTGTTGATAATTAGTTTTCTGAAATTGAGAATTTTAATAATTTTTTGTAAAAATTGTGAAATATTTGTGTAATGAAACATTATTTGTTAATTTGGTAAGTGAAATAAAGCTCTAGGGTTCATTTCGGAAGACAGGATCACCAACTTTTTTTGCATTTTCAATACAATATTTTATTGTCACGAAAAAAAATATTGGGTTTTGATAATTTATCAAAAAAAGTTAATATTTCTCTATGGGCTCTGAAGATATCCTCTATGTCGTTCGATAATCTCCTTAAACTTGACGCTGCTCC
Organism: Philophylla caesio; assembly: GCA_963971545.1. Lineage (NCBI taxonomy): Eukaryota > Metazoa > Arthropoda > Insecta > Diptera > Tephritidae > Philophylla > Philophylla caesio. The sequence continues at coordinate 90,828,137 of OZ020606.1, read as the reverse complement.
ATAAAATCATCGTCACAGAAGAACACCCATTGCTCAAAATTCGCTTTCAACCGACTCGATCACATCAGTTCTTACATTTAATATACAACTCTAAGATATCTGAACGTCAATTTTTAATTTTCTCAGTTAGCCTTTGAAACAAGCTTTCTGCTTAATTCTAGAGCACGGTGGCATCGCATTTCAAGAGCACATTACTAAAACTATACAGCGAGGGAATATAAATCAAATTACCGTTTACCTTTCTCAGATGTTTTTTACATGTTAATCTTTATGTATTTTTCATTTTTTATCATTTTTAATCTTTAATTCAAACATCTAATGTCTGATTTAAAATATTTACTTACCTCCGAGTTCAGTAAGCAGTCTCAGTCTCTTACCTTCACCTTCTTCATGAATCAATGATTGGAACCAAACTAACTTAATGTGGGAAAACCCGTGCGTTTCTACTTTTCCGAAAAAAAATTAATCGCTGGACAAACATTGTAATGTTGTTGGTACAGTTTGAATACATTTGCATCATAATTTAACATGTTACATTTCTCTCTAAAAAATAATCATTAACGAAGAGATTTGTATATTTTAATTTTGACATTATAAAACACTAATAAGTCGTACTGTGCGCAGGTTTCACCACCAATTTAAATTTAAATTATTATTTGTTTGACAGTTTTCATATAAAATTCATAATATTCAAATCTATGTGGTTTAATTTATTAAAATATCTTCACGAACTTGTACTTTTTCCTTCTTTTTTCCCCGTTTCTCTAATACCTCCTAAATAAATACAATATTGAGCTAAGGGCGTACAAACTGGCGTTGTCACAACATACAACACCTTTCATTATTCCATCATGAGCTTATAAGAGCAAAAACAAAATACACAGAAATTTTGTTATTGCTGATTGGTATTCATTTTTAAATTCGTTAAAGTTTTCTACATACATACATACACTCATTCGGATTATAAAAGTAATGTGATAAGTTTTACCTTTCTTTCTTAAAAGAAATTTAACTCCAGTCAAAAAGTAACTGGTTTCATTAAAATATCGTTTGCAAAGAGAGAAATGTATGTGTTTTAATTAAAAATTAAAAATATGTACATTTAAATTCATTTTTACTCTGGGATGAAAAACGTGTATATGCGAAAAAAACGGTGATGAAGAATAAATAAATAAAAAAAAGTCTGATGAAGAGATATGCAAAATAGCGGCTATAATTTCAACTACTAAATCTGTTGTTGTTTTTTCCAAATAAAATCTTTCATAAACTGGCCACGAGCTCAATAAAATTTTCAATTATAATTCCACCATTTTATTTGCGAACAAATAATCAACTGTGGGATAACTAATATTTTTATATACGACATTTTTTGTTTGTCCAACATCATTTAATACATACAGTTTCTTATATTTCAGTATTTTATTTACATACGTATTTCGTACATATGTATATAAATTTGCATGTATGCACATACATACATGACATACATACAATGCATTCAATTTTTCTTCCTACAAAATGCCGCTCCGTTCACCTGTTGGCGATTTCGCGCGAAAGTGTGCACTGGATTACGGTGATTTCACTTTTATTATATTTTTCCGTTCATAACATTTCGAAAAAATTGTTTCATACCACAGCACAATATCAAGTTTTATACTTTGTTGCCCTGTGTCGGCTGTGGGCTATGAGGTAAGCATTTTTATTTTGTTTCTTCACCTGCAGGGATAGTTCGCTTGTGAAGCTTTTTGTGTTTTAGAGCGATTTGATTGCACCGTAAAATATTAGTTCGCTGTAATTTTGAAGCTTTTATGATACATATCACGCGTCAACTATTGCTTTTGTTTTTGAATTTGCGTGTACGACCGCTCGACTGTATTTCTCGGTGAGTGTCCTTTCAAGTTTAGACAAATGTTAGGATAATTGTGTAGATAATTTGTTCTGTTAAATTAAAAAAAACGTTCTCTCAGTAGGTAACTTCATCTTTATTGTATTGTATATTGTGGGAAAATTTAGTAAAGTATACAAATAACAATTGTTCAAGTGCTCAACAATGCTTAAATCATGTGGATAATAGAAAATTGAATGTTTAAACTTAATAGGATGAGGAACAAAAAGTTAATAAAAAGCATTCAAAAAAAGAACCAAGAAGGATAAGAACTCTCATCATATAATGCGTTTCCTCCAAGAATTATATAATTAATTTACATATATTTTCATAGTAAAAATGTATACAAATTTTGTGTTAGTGCGTTAAATGAACTAAAACTGCTTTTCATGCATGTAAGCTACTTTGTTTCACAAGAAATATGCAGCATATCAATTAAAAAATATAAATTAATAAATATTTTGGTCTCAATGTATATGTCAATAAGCAAAATTGGCGCATTTTGAGTAAATATAATCCAATTGAAACTAAGGAGGTGTGCTGTATGGAACGGCGAATTCTTTGGTCAGTAATTCATTGTTGACAAAATACATGCGGGGCCAACTGGAGGACTCCACCTGAAAAACGGCGCGTCAAATAATCGAATTATAAAAAAAAGCCGAGACGTGCACTAAAGTCACGTAAGCCATAGATTTATTCACACATATCGGAAACTTGGGACTTCTTCGAAGACAATACTGTTGGAAACATATCTAATATAAGTATATGTATGTCCTGCATTGTTTGAAAAATAGAAGACACTAATGGCTTGAAACTATTTTTTTAATCAAATTAGTTTTCAGATGTGATGTAAACTCGTTATTTTATTTATACGAAAAGTTGTGCGCCTTTTAAAAATTTAAAAGCCCATTCGATCTGTGCTCTGTTAAGAAAGTTGACTTTTCTCTTAATGTATGCTACTGTTTTATTTTCAATAGTTGATGTAAAGCATGTCAAGAGGTAACATAGATTAAGATAAGACATGAATGTACCGCCAGATGAAAAAACAATCCAAAAGAAGCAACCCATTATTCTTATATGTATATTATTCACTTCCAGTAAGAATTGATTCGGTCAATAATTTTGAAACTAGTCACCAGAGGACTGAGATTACATATATCCGTTAAGAACTCTCTTAGACTTTGGTGACGGCATTTAAGATATCCAGTTGCGTACGTAATTTATTCGCGTGGGAGTGTCGCTTACTGCGAAGATCTTTCTGCCGGTTTTTTCAATTCGGGAATTCACTTATCCCATAAAAATATTTATTTCATTTAATTTTTCTTCACACAACTGTATTTCGTGGCACATGAATTCATAATGCCTCACAATACTAATAGAAGTTAGTTCCAAACCTATTACATTCATATATTATTTACACATGATTTCGCAATAGTTGTGAGCATATGTATGTTTGTACGTATGTATACGGATAATAATTGCATTTCCATAAGTGCATTTGTGTTTATTTTCCACGCAAGCAATATGAATTCCCCAAGAATGCGCTTACATTTGCATTTGAATTATTGGTTCCCAAGTGCCTACGGTCAGGTGTTGGTCATATCGTGGCTTGCAATAGATGACGCACATATCGAAAGCGTCTGCAGGAATGGCTGAAAGCGACCGAAACACTTGTCGATTCTCAGAGGCGTTATAGAGCGTCCGCCTCAACAATGTGAATTTGACGCGCTGCATTCAATTGCTTTCGAATATTAAATTTGCATAACACTAAAATTGGCACATACACACATTGATATAAAAAGCTTATACAGTTCGTCTTCACAATGCATAGTAACTTATTAATAGAAAATAATTCAAAGTTTGCAAAAACTGTGAAGGCTTTGTGACTCCGAATACTCACATACATATTTGTGGTTGCAACAACTTTGTATGTACATAAATGCAAAACATTTTCGATTTTTAAGAATAATGAGTTGAAAGCTACCTCATTGGGTTTTCCAACTTAAATAATTTTAAAACTGATATTGCGTAGAACGTTGCAAAAGTTTTGTACGCACTTCAAGTAAACTTGCTAGAAAAATAAGACCCTAGCTCAGATAAATAAAAAACACCTACTCAACACTAAAAGACAAATGTAAATTGTTCTTAAAATGAACGAAGCATTATTTCTTCAAAATCAAGGATTTTTTTTTTTTTATTAAATAAATAGTTGCGTTTAATGAAAGCAATAAGAGTGCAGAGCAGCTCAACATTAAACAGAGTCAAGGCTATTTCAAGAAAATAATACCGCAAGTAAGAGTAACATCTCATGAAACATTTTTCAGACAACGATTTTACATTCGTCAAAGAAACTAGTACCACTTAGAACAAGCTCATAAAACCAGAAGAAGAGTAAATTTATATAGATTTTAAATTTATTTTCTTCACATATGAGGTGTTTCAGCAATGTATTGTTTTCTTTTTCTAAATTACTTCACCTCAAAAAAACTAAATTTTTAAAAGATCCTAACGAAGTCCCCTAAAAGTTTGAAGATATCTGAAAGTGAGTTGGCGGTGTGCTTAAAGGACTACTAGAATATCGCATTGATTAATTTAGTATAAAATGCATGTCTATACTGACAAGCAATGAAGCCGATGATTTCGTTCAAGGCACATTTTATAAACAATGCAGTTTCTGCATATTTTAGACTATTGACGAGCTCAAGAAAAACGTGCGTGGAGAAATTACGCTCATCAGGGCTCATGATGCCCAAAAGAGTGGTGGAATATGCTGAATAAATGCGCATTTTTGTCAATAATGGTGGCCCTTCGATTGATATTCTGTTCAAATCCTATTATTTTCCAGCTTCTCGCTTTGTTTTGAGATTAAAGTTCGGACCTAATTTTGCGTGGAATAGATATCTCGAAACCACTCAAATTATTCCCATCTTTGTCTATTTTTCTCCGCCTTCTCAAAGCACATGATGAGAGAGCATTAGCCAGCAATTCGTCACTTGATCTCCAGAATAAATCTTGCCAAGAGTATCTAATTGCTGGCTATTTTATTTTGTTATCGGTTGGTATTTTCGTTTTAGGGAGAAGGCGGTTTTAAGAGAAAAACGTGAAAGCGAAGAAAGGCAATAATCTCTAATTAATGTTCTCAAACTTTGAGTCTTGAGATTATACCAAGTTAATGATTTTGTGCTTATACTTAATTAGACTATAATTGAATGGACTAAAAAAACAGTATATCAAAAACATTTCTACAAAGTCTGATTAAAAAATTGGAAATTTTAGTGGCAAATTTTTTAAATTTGAAAAATATTTGTACGAAGTTTAAAACATTGGTGTATGCGATTTTAATTATAGAATTTACTTTAGTTTTAATACAATAAACAAAAAATATTTATCATGAAAAATATTGCTCTATTGTAAAAGAAATTCATCTGTACAGTAATTAATAATCCGTTTTGTATGTGATACCGTAATAGCTGTCACAAATGCCTGGTGTCGATTTACCAGTTACATTTACCAAATACATATATATTTTTTGTCAATTTTATTTACATATTACAAATTTATTAATTAAAACAACGCAAGTTTTCAAAAGCACTACATCGCCATCTACTAATTCCCACTCCCTTCTTCTTTCATTTACCAAAACATTATGTGGTTTTAGTTAAATAACTTATTTTTAACTTGATTAGTGCATGCGCTAATAAACATTATTTCAATTTATTAATATTACTAAGTAATCGTTTTAAATTACCATTAAAGCACCACTTTAACTATGCGTTAAAACAAATGACCAATAAAAACAGGAGCTGAAAAAATTTAACCGCAAACAAGTGATAGAAAAAACAGTAAAGAAAACGTAAAAATAAGATAAACGAAATAAAATTAAAAAAAAATATTGAAATAAAGAACACATGAAAAAAAAATATTTCAAACCAGTGGACCGGAAGTCGTAAATCAATTTTTTCCTGCCCAACTATTGGCTGCGGCTTCTAAAGTCTATAGATGTTTCAAAAAAAAAAAAGTTTTCCCTATTTTAATATCAAAGGGCCAATATAACAACACTATCAAGGGGTTGTGGTTCGAATACAAAACAAAAAAAGTAACACAAATGCCAACCATTGAGGCAGCGGCGATTATGAATGAAACATGCAAGCGCATCAATGCTGCCCAATTTCAGTTAAGACGACAGCTATAATAATAGAGGCCACTTTGCCGACATCGCGCCGTCGCCGACATGCTAGCTATAAACAGCAACAACATTAATAAATATGTATATCTACATACACATACACATCAATTTATATTAAACAGTAGTGGGACTGGTAGATCTTAGAAGACGATGAAAATTAGCAGAAAGAAAGAGATTTAGTGGAGTCGTGTGCAAGTGAAGAATTCACCAACCAAACAGGAGACGCTGGGTAAGTTGGTAAGTTAGTGACATGGCGTCACTGAATTGTGAGGAGACATTTACGTGCATGAGTGCATGCGAATGTGTTTGTGTACGTCTGCGTCTGCGTGTGCGTGTGCGCAGTTTTGTGGCTTTGTGGCAGCCATCAAAGTTGGAAAGAAAATCTGAAAACGCGATCTTCCGTTTTGTGTACTTGCATAGATAGATTGCGTGTGTGTGTGTGTCTGTGTGCGTGCTTTTGTTGTTTGAAGATTTTTCATAATTGGGAAAGATCCCGTCAAGTATATTTCTATTTTAATACAAGTATTCGATAGCATGTAGCCACGCAAGTGCCGTCAGCATCACCGTAAGTATATATTAATTTTTGCAAAAAAACAAAAAGTGATATTTGTAAATGTTTGTTAATATTTGATTGATTATCGAAACCATAATGTTCGAAGCATTTAATAAAATGTGATTTATTAAACTGTGGCAGTTTTTTATTATAAATGTTAATTCAAGCAATTATTTATTTATTAGCTAAATTTGTGTATTATTTAAAAATCAATTACATTCATAGCTAACGCAATTATTTGCATATTTGTATTGCTACTTTTTTCTTCATTTATCTGAAAATCACAATGCATGTACATACATTAAAAATACAAAAAATTTTAATGAATTACACCCAAATTTTTCATTTGTAAAATGTGTTTCGGAATGGAAACATCAATATTCTACTTTGCGGCGTTTTTCTTGCTGAGCTTTGTAAGAACATCTTTTTTTATAAGTTCTAATAACGGATTTAAATTTCTCGCCACTTTGTTAGCATAAGCTCCAATACTTCACCGACGCTAAGGTTGAGTTCACAAATGTGCAATGTATACCGCTGCACAAATCTTTCGCAACCTTCGATTATTGTTTCATTAAGGCGGTAAATCGTACATATAAATATTTTTCAATGCGCGTAAAGTTACTGTCGAAATTACCAATAACGAATGTTACGGTTAGTTCAAATAGGTTTTACAAATTTCTAATTTATTATTATAACTGGCATCGTTCTTATTTTAGGTGAACTTTTCTTTGCTGAAGAGAGCCAACGGATATAAACCTTTCCTCTACAATATAACTTTCGATGCTTGTAAATATTTGCGTACACGGAAAAATCCACTCATAAAATATTTTCATGGCTTATTTGAGGGTTATTCGAATATGAATCACACTTGTCCTTTTGGACCGGTAAGCTCTGAACATAATATTTCATTCTATTTCAATTTATTATATTTTTGTAATATTTTTATATTTTAGTTTAATTCTATTATTATTATTATTTATTTTTTTTTTTTTAATTTTATTTTACTTTGTTCTTTATCTTATGTTTAATACTTTATCTTACTTAATTTTATTTTAAAATACTTTACTTTACTTTACTTTTTTTGATTGCATTAGATGCTTGTATTTTTGTTTTTATTTCGTTCTAGGATGATTTAATAGTCGAGAAGCTCCCAATTTCGCATTTTCAAAATTATGTTTCCAATATTCTGCCTTTGCCTACCGGAAAATATATGTTTTATTCCTTATGGTCAGCTTTAGGCACAGAACGAGCTAAAGTTCTATTTCATTGGGAATCCATTTGACTTTTGAAACTTATTAGGTACTTGCGTCGATTTTTAAAACAGTTTTTTGCTTATATATGTACGTATTGTACTTATAATAAACGAAGGTGCAAGTAAATGAAAACATGATTCACACAAAATCGTATAAATATTTTGGCACACTCGGCAATAGCGATTGACACAACCATTTATAGAATGGTTAAATTAAATGACTAAAAGGTAAGATTTGATTTAGAAAGACTAAGTCATATTTAATTAAACAATTTGTATGTTGTAAACAAAATAAAATGCAATAGTCTTCCATTGGTTTATTTGATTGATGTTCCCTTAATTCGACCCAAATCAGGCCGTCGATTATCGCCTTGATGGAGCAGCCCACATTTTCATGACTAAATATGGTTGTTTTCCAATATCGAATATGTAAAAAAGCTCTGAATAATATTCGCAAGTGATCGTACTGCCTTGTTACTCGCCAAAAACTCTTTAGAAGTGTACATAGAGCTATACTTAAAACCGAGTGTAAGTAATCTCCGCAACTATCGTAAGGATATATATTTTTTTGGTTCAAAATTTCATGTTTAATGTGATGCACTTGCTCAGTTGAGAAGCCTTCAATCTTAGTTACTGACACATTCAACGACCGTCCAATATAATTTCATGGATTTTGACGAGTTCGGGTTTGAGGAGCTCTTTTGGACGTTCTGAACGTTCGATGTCACTTTTGCTGATACGCCCACAATAGTAATCAGTAAACTATATCTAAAAAATGTAAATGGAAGGTGTTTAGTTACCATGGTATTTATCAAGCCTTTAATTAGTTTTGATAATGGTTTTTTGCTTTAAAAATATTGCTAAAACAGCAAACGAAATTAAAATTTGTTACATTCCCTTTAAACTACACGAGGTTATATAGTTTTAATGACTGTCAAAAACAAACTACCATAAAGGGCGCAACATACTTTATATTTGACCGCAGTTTCGAATTTACAATAACTTGCAGGGAATTCGAATAGCCACAGACTTATCGAGCTGCCTTCGTATATACTGGGTTCTGCATTCAGAAAACATCTTTAAAAATATACTAGTATTAGAAAAACAAAACATAATTAATTGCGAAATTATAGCAATAAAAATACTCGCAATAATTGTGGAAACTACAGATTGCTCCTGTGGCTTCTACGAGGCATGGAATTCACATCAATTATTCACTTGTTGCAAGAAGATTTGAGGCCACTAATTGCATCACTACTGGAATCTGTATTGCGTACACTTTCTTTTATATGATTTGCAAAAGCTATTGTGCCTTAAAATGATTGACAAGCTTGCGTACATACGAGAATGTATGTATATGTATGTCAATGTGACCAGTATGTAGTGAGTAACAATTGTTATTAGATTGGTTTTTTGGTATAATGCATTGAATAGTTGCATTTGTGGCTTTTGAATCGGCTTCGTAATTATTTTTATCTTCTGGTGGAAAATTAATCGCCAAATAAATTTCCCATGCAAACAAGTTTTAATATTGTGCGAATTTGTCGGCTTAAGTATTTAAGCCAGCAATTTTTCAATTGACAAGAGAATTAGTGAAATAATAACAAAAAAAAATACAAAATTGCTAAAAATATGTAGCACAATTTGCGGGAATTGTCATACAAGTATCTAATCTACACAAACCTATGAACTTCAAACATACTTGCTCATATGTTTAGGAAATAACGAACAAACAGCGAAAAGAAAAAAAATTTAAGGAATAAATAAATCTGTCATCGCAATGATTTAATTTCCCAAATATTTGCCCATCATAAATTTCCAATTTGTAACCGTTAAAGGAACACCACCTGAATATGTTGTTGCTTATTAGTTATTGCTTTTTAAAAAGGTGGACAAAAGAAATTATTGGAGAACAATAAAAACGGCATCGAAAGAAAGCCATAAAGAAAGGTGAAAATTGAAAAACACTTTAAATTCCACGCTCTCAAATTGAATGTCTAAAACTAAACGCTTATCTTAAGATTCGGCGTAGGAAATTCATGCAACGCCCAAGCCATTTCACGCAGGCATTCTAAACCGACCGCCGGCAACGTTGAGGTCGCGACGCTGCATGTAATCTTACTTCATGGTTTTCCAACAATCCGTTTGAGCCCACAACAACAACCACAAGCGTTATGCCGCAACAATACAACACCTTGCCATTGCGCAGACGCTTTGTCTTTTATCTTCCGAAAACCACAAGAATAATACAAAACGTTTTCGTTTGCACCCGCCCTTCTCTTTTCCCGCCTTTGTCATGTTAATATTAGCTATTGTACTTAAACACTGTTTTTGTATTGATCGCATTGGTATTAGCAGAAATTACACAACAAACCATAAAACCATTGACCAACTGCGTTTCTCTTGTTTGATCCTTCAACGTTGCGTGTGTCCTTTCTTGCTAATCCTGTATGCGTGGAAAAACGAAAAAAGCAAAGGTTTGTAGGGGATTACGTAAGGTGTTTATGCCCAGTGCAAGGGACTATTTGGAGACTAGCCCATTTATAGTACAAACTAGTCAGCAGTCAGTTCTCAATAATAAATTTCTAACTAAAAAGTTAAATCAGTTTCAGGTTTTGAGTGGTCAAAATGCCACAGTTTTGGCAATATTTGAGAAACTTTATCGAATACATAAAATGTGGCCTTTGCCTTAGGCTAGAGCTTAAGCCAGAACTTTCGACTACAATCTCTGAAAATAGCATTCAACAAAAGACAAACTATCGAAAACAGATTTAGCATTTGCGGCACCAAAATGTTTTTCCTTTTTTGTTTCTCCGTGTTATGCTTTGCCAATCAAGCAGAGTAAAAAAATTAAATTCCTAACTCATAAATTTTATTTTTGTCCTAATTACTTAGCAATTTTAATATTAAAATTTGTTAAGTGTTCTCCCTAAACGTCTTTTTTAAAAAGTCAATTTATAAAGTGGCCTCGACCTTGATGAATTCCCGCACAGAGGGAAAAAATCAACCACAACGTTGTTGAAAACGATTATTTCAACCATAAAAGGAACGATTCGGCGCCAAATGTAAAAATAGTTAATGTCAACAATGAAATGATTAATTTTTAACAACTGTTTGTTGATTGTTTTTCAACTATTTCATGGTTATTTTTAACAATATTATAGTAAATTTTACCATATTCTGTTGATTTTTTTAACTATTTCATGGTTATTTATACCAATAATATAGTAAATTTTACCATTTAATAACAAAAACAAATTTGTTTATACTTTTTTATTAGTTCACAAAACTTTATTTAAATAAATGTACATAGTATAATATAATACATTTAATACAAAAAAAAATTATACATTATTATTATTATACAAACAGTAAAAGTATGAAATAAAATACCAATTTGTATCCGAAAGACTGTTTGAATGAAGGCCATTCCTTCAAAAAAGCTGAAGATGTTTGTGAATTTTTGAAATCTGCTCTTCTTAATTTAAAACATCTCTTCCAAACATCTAGAATGATATTTTGCGAGGATCTCTTCTGGACAACCACAACCCGCCCAGACGACGGAAGATACGTAGTGAAGTTACCCTTTAAATCGGATTTTCCTGAAGTATTAGCCCTCGGTCACTCCCGACCAGCCGCACAACAGCAATACCTCAGCATAGAAAGATTACTGGAGCGGAAACCGGAACTGCGTGATTAATACAATGAAGTCCTAGGAGAATATTTAACTATGGACCACATATCAGCGGTTTCACCCCGGGAAATAGTAAAAAATGGGAAATACCACTCATTCTACTTGCCGCATCACGCTGTCATCAAACCCGACAGCAAAAGCCTTACTGTTTCCTTTTTCCATTTGAACAAACGTTCTCGGAACTCCGCTCGTTTTCCTAATGTCATCAACTGATAGGTATTGCAGTCGTTCAAATGTGACGTCGTTTTCTGCCAAAAATTAATTTAATTATCAATATTCACAATATAATTTTTTTATTTTAATTCTTAAAGACAGATATGCCCGCAACAAAAAAAGGAACAACAAGCAACATATTAAATAAACGTGGGCATATCTGCTTTATGATAACGGTTCACTGTTTATATGTACATACTAGCGTCACTTATGCTATAGTTAGTTTTCACATTTCAATTGCACTATTTCACATTTTAATTGCATTATTCACAATGTTAATTATTTACAACTCGATAGTAACCAAGTCACCTTCTAATGTTGGCAGAAGATATGCCATCCAGCATTCACTTAACAAATTTACCAGCAGCACGTCCATATTACACACTTCGCAAACGTCAACAGAACCAACTTTGTGGTTCTTTATTCGCAACTTCGTAATAATACAAACAAACAAACGAAATGTGTGTACGATCACGATTATAGTTTCAACCAATAAATAGTAGCATTCTACCATAAATTGGTAACTTTTACCAATTCATTGTAGAATATATTATTGATAAAATAATCAACCAATAAATAGTAACATTCTACCATAAAATGGTAACTAAATTTTTGATAAAATAACCAACCAACAAATAGTAACATTTTCACCATAAGTTGGTAACTTTTACCAATTCATTGTAAAATATATTATTGAGAAAATAGTCAACCATCAAATAGTAAACTCTACCATATATGTAATTGTTAAATATTTCATTAATCAATTGTAAATTTCTATCAACTGCAGAGTTGTTTTTTCCGTGGTTCTGTTTTCTCATTAAAGTTACTCATTAAAATTATATAAACATATAAAGGCTTGCGTTTACAATACTGAAATCTAACTTCGTTTCAATGTTAAAACACAATTTGTATACAAACGCCCCTATGACTTAAAAAAAGGACTAGACAGACATCAATGTAAATTGAAAATTTAAACGCTCTCACATCAAAATATTCACAGCAAGCATCCACAAGGAAACAATTTGTATATTATGAGAGGCACAGCGTGACTTCCTCACTTCTTCAATGGCACACTTTTTACATTTCACAAGCGTTTCTTTTCTCGCCAGAGCCTTACAATGGACTAAAGGCAATTGGCAATGATAAATTACTAACTTATGACTAAGCAAAAAATTTTAAAAATATTCTACAACTGAAGCACCAAAAAATTACTTCGCTGATTAACAGGTACTGACATCGCGTGCCCATTGCATGCATCAGCTTTGTCTTAATTAACATATTTGTATATTAGTATCTATATATGTATATTTACACTTTAAAATTGTATTGTAAAAAACACTTGCAATTCCTTCTTAGTAAATTACTTTTCCGAGCAAAGAATTCTATATGTACGAGAATTTTTAAGAAGCTTTCTGAAGGCTAGCCAAAAATTGTTTGAATTTCAGCGTCGCTGGGTTTTACCAGCAATTAATTTGCAGAGCAAGTTTAAAGTTTACCAAAATCTCTAAATGTGTCTACTATAACTAAATAAGAATTTCATTAACTTGTAACTTATTTATTTTCCAAGATCTGATTTGGAAGAATTTAATGAGGTAAACAATATTTTATAAACACATTTTTTTAACTTGAATGTGCATTTAATTCAAGTGATTTATTTAGCAGCTCTCAGACATGGTACCAATCTAATTCTAATTTATTGATACAATCGGAAAACTTTACACTTATTTTAAATCGATATTTGCCAGCTATCCAAATTGTTTGGTTTGGATCCACGTGTGTCATAATATCAACTTCTTCTTATTACCATTTAATAGCCAAAGAACTCAACAAAAAAAATTATAAGCAATTATCAAAACAAATGCAACAATTACAACTCAATCTTAGCAAAACTGTTTTAATTGCTCGTGAGAACTAGATGCATCAGAGTCATAAATCACCGAGTAAGACCTATGACTACTGCAGTCACTCATTTAAGATATAAACAACTCAGCAACAACAAATAAGGTGACAAGCAAACAGCAGGCAAACAAGTATCCCAGCCAGACACACACACGTATGGATGTACATAAATAAGTAAACACTTAAAAAGGTGTGGAGGGTGAGAAAAATTGCACATTAACGTACTTAGATCTGCAGTAAAATCGTAAATGAACGAATCATGATGTGATTAAAATAAAATGTACATGACAGCACGTTTTGACAGCAACGGTCAGCAGCGGCGCTCTACTTGCGAATTGCAATCGTTCTTCAAAAATGTATTAAGGGGTCGGATCATTTAGAGGCCAGAAAAAAATTGCTTTTATGAATTTTTATTTTTAGAATAAGTAACATTGTAGAAAATTTGTTTAAAGATTAAATTTTAGAGCATATCTGAAAGTTTTTTTTAATGCTTGAACTACTTAAAAATGTTGAAAAAATTGGGAGGAATCCATGCTGCAGTCCATTGGCGTGCAAAGTAACGTCCGTAATTCTTAACTGTAACTGTAAATATAAATATCTTTATAATTCGTATACTTTTTTACTCTATATCAACCTCAGAAAACCAATGAAAACTGAAAATTAATAATTTTTTCCTATATTCGAACTTTGAAATCGAATTTCAACGTTAAATTATGAAAATTACAATAATCAATATACACCGGTGGCACACTAATTACCATAACCTTACATATTCCAATAGTAAGTTTAAGTCACACATTACTGAAAATTTTGGGGTCGGTTTCAAAGAAGTAAGCCTTTATGAATCAAACTGGCATTTTAATTAGCACACCCTTGCTTCCGAAAAATTTTTTCGTAATTCGTTTGCGTTTAAGGTTGTGATTTTTTTCGGGAATAGTTGTAAGTAAAATTTTTAATAGACATCAGTGTGAAATATTTTAAATAGGACGTTGCGAGAGCTTCAGTGAAGCGGAAAGGCGCCTAATATCGAAGATGTTCCAGGACGGGAAAATTATTAATGAAATTGCCCATTGCATAAGAAGTTCGCGGACAAAAATTCAAAACTCTCTCAGATATTATCGTGAGAATAAAACATTTGAAATTAAAAATAGATATAGATGCAGAAAGACCACAAAAAGAGAAAATTCCCACATTGTTCGGCAGGCGCTTAAAGAACCTTTTGCAACTTCCTCACAAAAACGAGCTACAATGCAGGAGGAATATGGCGTATACATTGCCCGCAGGACTGTTAGACAGCGGCTTTAGGAAAGCAACCTACGGGGATGTCAAAGTTTAAAAAAGCCAAAAGTTTCACACAATAATCGAAAGGCGCGATTGGAATTTGTCAGATTGCATAGGGATTCTTCTCTTTCATTCTGGAGGTCCGTAGTTTGGAGCGACGAATCTAAATTTAACTTACACGGGCCTGATGTGCGACGCCCCCAAATAACTAATTAGACCCGGAAGACCGTTAAGTTCGGTGGGGGAAGTGTTATGGTGTGGAGTTGCTTTACGAAGCATGATGTTGGTCCTATTGTGCAGATAACGGGCAAGCTAGATTCTGTAGCATACCAGAACTTGTTTGAAAATCATCTCGTACCGTTTTTGGAAAACTTACCGTTATCTGTATACACCACCGCAGTTTTCCAATAGGACAATGCGCCCTGCCATAAGTCGAGATCTGTGATTCAGTGGCTTCAAAACCATGCAATTCCATTGCTGAATTGGCCTGCCTAGAGTCCAGACCTCAATCCAATTGAAAATCTGTGGGCAATAAAAAAAGGCGAGTCATTGCACTGAAACCGAAGACAGTGCACGATTTATGGACAGTGATTGAACAGGTATGGCCGAAAATTCTGAATTATATCTGCGCTAATTTAGTGTCATCCATGTCGAAAAGATGTACTTACATCCGTAATTTCGCAAAATAGATACCCAAATAAATATTGAGTAAGTATAAACCCAAAAGTTTTTTTTTTCAAATTACTTTAAAAATTTTATAATATTTTTTTAAGTTACATATATTGATTTTTTTATGCTTCTATTATGTTTTTTTAATTACTGATCTGTTTCCTTTAATCATTATTTAATAAAGGTTACTGAATACCTGTACTTTAATTCCTTCTCGATTTTTTTATTTTCTCTTTAATTTTCTGATAATTTTACTGCATATGGGAGGGTGTGCTAATTAGTGTGCCATATCTTTGGTTCACATAGAACAGTTTTCTATACTTTACGAAATAGAAGTTGAATCAGATTGATGGGTGAAATGGTATTCGCGCCATCGCAATTGCAAAAACATGGTTTTCAGAAAACGCGCTTCAAAGTTTTGATAAAGTGCAACGAAAGAAGAATTTCCGTCGACGCACTTGTCTAATACGTAAAATATCTTTTGAACCACTTCGAAATAAAAGCTAATATTTGATGCATATGTTCTTAGATAGTTTTGGAAGAGATTAAGAAAAAAAAATTGCGATTTTTTTCGATTTAATTGATCCGACCCCCTTAAGTTAAAGCACCTCACTCAAACGTCCTAAAAAGTCAAGCTCTATTCGAATTATCTGGAGGATAACATATAACATATTTTAGTTGATCGATCGGCAAATAATAAAAAAAAACAAATAATACTCTAACTTTTGTTAGAAGGTTGAACTGCGAACTGAGATTTTAGCATTTAAAATCAAAATAGATAAATTCCGTGTTATTATTCTTTTATATAGTGTATGCGATAGGTTTTCTATTACTTCTAACGATAACATCCAGCTAACACAGGTGCAGTATGCTGTTGTTAATGTAAGCCTGGAATAATTTTTAAGTTTATTGGAATGCTGTAACGAATTGCTATTTCCTAGCTAATATATGTACGTAATTAACGTATGTGTATTATATATTGATATATATGTATGTACATAATACACTCTGTTCACAAAGTATACCACATACACATATTGACACATATGGACAATTTTTTTGTCCTCCAATTATTTAAATTTATTATTCAATTAAAACATCGTTAGTTCTCTAACGAACACCATTTAAAATCATTTTTTAAATTGAATAAAAAAATGTAGACAACATTTATCAAAATTTCATCAAAATTTGAAACTTTATAACAAAAATTTTTACAAATTTTTTGGGGTATGCGGATATGTTTCTTATTTAATTTTAGTATAATAAAGTGCAACTTTCTAGTAGCTACGAATTATCACTAATTTTTGACAATTTTTGTTACTGGCGCTAGTGCGCAATTCCTTCCATATAACAAATTATGGCGCTTTTGCGTTGTATGGAGGAAACTGCCATTTAACTGGAAGACACTTGAAACTTGCACTTTTCACACTAAAATTGAATGATAGAGTCTTGGCTTCGAAATTGGAACATCATAATGAACACAGCAAAATTAACACATGTTACCTTCACCATGAAAACAGGTGATTGCCCCTGCGTCAATCTCAATCAAACAACTATCCCAATATGCATCAGCGCAAAGTACCTCGGGATGCACTTAGACAGAAGATTAACTTGGCAACAACACATAAAAGCCAAGCGAAAGCAGCTTAAAATCAAGACCAGAAAAATGTACTGGTTACTCGGCCCTAAGTCTAAACTTAGTCTTAAAAATAAGGTGCTTTTATATAAATGCATTTTAAAACCGGTTTGGACATACGGGATGCAAATCTGGGGAACCGCAAGTAAATCTAACGTTGAGATAATTAAAAGATATCAGTCGAAAACACTCAGGCTGATTGCCAACGCTCCGTGGTATATCAAAAATACTCACTTACACAAAGATCTAGAAATACCTATGGTAAAATGTGAGATTCAGAAACTCAGTTCTAGATATGTTAACCGACTATGCTGCCACCCCAACATACACGCCATAAACTTATTGGACAACAGCACCGAGACTCGCCGACTGCAAAGGCTGCATCCCCTAGATTCACCATTTAGATCTTAAGTTTAAGTACTCTGAATAAGTTGTAAATTATAATACCAATCCGCTTAGGATTCTTACATAGAGTACAAATCTTAAACTTTAAAATACCTTTAATGTATTTAATGGACAAATTGCCACTTATGCATAAGCGCCATTTTTTAGATTTAATTGCATTTGCTTATTGTCATACGACAGATTGTAAATAATAAAAGCAGAGAGAAAAAAAATAAAAAATAATTGAATGAGTCAACAAACTGCATACTCAAAAAATTCTATAAACTTTTTTGAAAAGTTCCAAATTTTGATGAGTCTTTGTTAAATCATTATACATTTTGTAAAAAGTTTAAAAAATTAGTGTTTATGGTTTTCCAAAGAGAATGAACCATATTTTACTTGAAAATCAATTTTAATTAATTAGAAAAAAAAAATGCCAAAATCTGTCAATATGTAGGTGTGCTATAATTTGCGAACAGAGTATAGATTTTGCGGTTAACTATTGCAAAGACACTCGTATAACGCTATTTGCTACTAAGTAGCAAAGGCATACTTGTATGACTGCTGTTAAATGTGCAGCAAATGTGTGCAATTAAAATGTGCAATGTCACTGTGCATTAGCATAAATCTGTTGTGGTAGTGAATACCCCTTTCCTGCACGCTGTCAACTGTCAGCTGAATGCCTGCGAGCGTGTTACATTGGTAGGCAGCAAAAACAAAAAACCATTGCTGCTACCGTGACTCGCCGAATTCGCAAACATTTCTTTGAACGTGCACATGTGTACATTCTGTTTTGTGCTGCAAAGCTGCAGTTTTTCTGGCATTTGCTTTAAAACAATGTTACATAAATATTACAATTAATTTTAATTTATACACTAATTAATTAGCGCCATAATTATGCGCAATTTAAACTAGATGAAAAGAAATATTATACTTATATTGTTAGCTGATTTGTTACTCGCGTGTATGTGTCACTAGGTAAATGTCAAAGTCGATTACCGTATAATGTACACGTGTACATACGTACATAAAGACATACGAGTACATATGTACATATTTTTATTCCCGACGAGTTTGTTTCTTGAGTCTTTCGTTATTTATTCATTTTCGTTGTTTTATTTATTTGTTTTATTATTTCTACATTTATCATTGTGTGATTGGTTTAGCGCTTGCTGCATCGTATTTTGTTCAGTAACATGTGTTTTGCACAGCCATCATCTGTCGCTCCTAGCGCATGTGAATGTAAGCAATCTACTTTGGCTGCCCGCAAGTTGTTAGTGCCTCCAAAGGGATTTGTCAGTCAGAATACAAAAATGCAAAAAATGTGCATTAAAAAAATTGTATATTTTTATATCTCTTAAACACAGTCAAATATAAGTTAGTTATTGGTGACCATATACATACATATGTACATATATTCCATCAGATAATTTTTTCTTCTAATCTTGCACTTCAGCCGTTTTCAAGTTGAGGCCAAAACCTTTTCAAAGTGGCGCACCTTTTCACTGTGTTCTTGTCATTATGAAGTTCACACATTTTAAATATACGAGTATATCTGGTTCTTTACCTGTCGTCGTCCATGTAAAACTTTAAACTTAAGATCTCTCCAATTGGTTTATAACGTCAAGGCAGAAGCACTAACTTCGCTCAGTCAGTTGAATGAGAACAGGAAACGAATCAGATACCAAATGGTGGAAGCAATGGCCTACTTTTTTTTAAGTAAGGCTTATTCTAAATAATGGTATCTACTTCAAAAATTATATATTGGACATTTAACAGCCTATCATGTATCCAAAAAATAGAGGCACGGAAAATAAAGACTAAAATTAATTGTGTTTTATGGTTTACATCTTATGGAAAGTGAAGAAACTTGAATTTTTAAATCACAAAAACTCATAAATTGTCTTTCTTAAGCTTTGTCAAAAGTTCAAAGACATAAAAGCTGTAATGTGAATAAAATTTATTATCTTTTCGCAACCATTGACTAGTTATGACTATTTAAATGACATACATATTTTTTATATTTATGTGTAAATAATAATACTTCTTAAGTAGCATATTCAGTGTTGATTTGCATACCATCCATATTCCTACAACAGCTGATTACTTGTATAACGCAAAAAATCGCCACCATATTTGGGTGCATACATCTCGTCGACATCTCTATTAAAATATATGTAATCGTTATTATTCGAACTAGGTGACAGTGGCGTTAATTCGTTGGTCATGTCAGCACTTAGATCCTCTTTCAATCGCTGATCTGGCTTGCGACCCAATGAAATTAGTTTCCCATACAGTTCGGGGTCCATTTGTAGCGCCCGATCAAAATCTTTCCAGTGCACAAATTTTATATTATCCGTGGCAATTGCATTCTTTGTTAATAATTCGATCAGTGTATCGGAAGTTACGGGCTGCACCAAACTGTACTCACGCTCGGCTGCGGCAGCTGCTACAGCTGGATTGATAAGCATACGCTTTGTGAACGCATTTAGCGCGCCTACGCCAAGAGTCTTAAATTGATTAAATACAAATTACTTAATTCAGTAGTTTCGGAGGAAATGTTTTTTTTTTTGTTGCTAAATTTACCTCATCATTTCGGCGCCCAATGCGTGGTATTGCCTTCATATTCTTGAGAAAAGAATTATCAGAACGTCGTCCAAGGCGGGGTACGTTTTTAGTGATCTTCAGAAAGAATCCCGGACTTTCATTACTTTGACAATGCTTTGTAAGAACAGTTAGTACGAACAAGACGCCGAACGTTAAAAATAAAGACGAATGCATGTTTGAAAAAGAAATCGCGGTTAATATTATGTTTTGTATTAAAATTGTTATGCTTTTTTTTTTAACAAATACATCGGTTTATCAGTCGAGCGAGCTCGTTGCTGTACTGTATTGCTGCTAGCTACGATAGCTCAATTTATACTCGGGCGGAATGAACGTTTTACGTTAACTTATCACTCTTATTCAAGCAACGAAATTATGCTGGTCCCGAAATTGTACGGGAATTTGCATTATCGATCGGTTTGTTGCAAATGCTGTCGGCAAAAAATTGGGTCAAATAATTTTGTAGCACATCGGACATTTTTGTTGTTATTTAAGTTTTGAATGTATTTGTATTCATTTAGATTTTTACAAATGTTTAAGGTTTATTAAATCGATTTTCATATCGTTTAAGGCCTACTATTTACTAATATTACGACCACTTGTATCTTTAAAACATCAGCTCGAATGCTCATTTGCCTACCATGAAAGTCTTGCAGATTTTAGTTTTTTTTACTCGTACTGGTACGTTTTGATTCAAATCAAGACTAAAATGTTTATTTTTTAAATAGTGTGTAAAATGCCATCTAAGTTTAAGAAGGTGATCGGCGAAAAACAGTTGTATTTTCTAGACATACGAGTATACATACAATCATAATCTCTTTTCTTTTCTGAACCGGTGTACATATATGTACATATATACATATCAAATCACCTTAAGAAATTTTTCAGGTAAAGCCTAAAATACAGCTATATTTTTCATTAATTCTGTTGTTTGAAAAAATGCTTCTCCGTTGCTGTAAATTTTCTTGAAGAAATAAACAAACGAGCATTTTTTTCTTGGGAGCTTCTTTGCTTAAGATATTTTTATAGAAAATCTTTTCAATTTTATAATGTGGTTTTATACGAATTTTTCGATTTTCTTGAGAGCTACATATATACCAAGCTTAAAAAGTTATATTTAAAAAATTGTAATAATAATTTGGCGCTTACCCTACATAGCTCAGTGTTTGGCCGAGCTTCTCCTACCAATTGTGGTGTGCGTCTTTATATAATACCACAAATGGAGGGACCTACAATTTTGTGCCGACTCCGAACGGCTGATGTATTTAATGCGAAGCTTTTTCATAGCAGAAATACCCCCGGAGGTTTGCCATTGTCTGCCGAGAGGTAACCGCAAATAGAACAAATTTTTTCTATGGTTAAGATTTTACTTGCCCAGGCTGAGATTCGAACCTCGAACCCAGCGGCACATCGAGTACGCTACAAACTCGACCACAGCGGTGTATAAAAATAGTCCAGAAATAAAAAATTAAGTAACCAAAACAATAAATCGAGCTAAGTTTTACAAAGCCAGCTGGGATTTAACTTTTAGAAAGTTTTAAAATAACGATACTCCGTAAGGCGCCTCCTCTATCGGGGCTAATAGAAATGTCAAACTATCGACGGCATTATCGATAATATTGATATTTTCATACATTGGATACTCAGATTGGTTATTCATTAACCATCAAAAATGTCGATAGTTCAATCATCTTTAAGAGTGTTCGCGTTGCTGATAATTGTTACGAATTGTTACGAAATATCACGATTTTTGTAAAATTGCGTTCGTGGGTCTAAAAAATTTGAAAGAAAAGGGGAAATTAAGAGCGCAAAATGACATTTCATTTTTAGGGGAAGTTGCAAATTCTTGCTGGATGAATTTTACCCAGCACAAATTTGCAAGCAAGAAAAAAGCTGATGAACAGCTGAATAGAATTTGGATAAATACGAATTTTTTGTTAACGAGTTTTAAAGATCAAAATTACAAAATATGAGTGATAAACATGCAAGATGGAGATAAATTTTCGTTTGGTTAGGTTTCGTTAGTGGAATGTGTCAGGAAAACATTAATGCAATGCTTTTCATTTTGCACATTTCGATGCAAATTTTGCGTTCGCGTAAAAATTTGCAAACATCTCTCTTTGCGAGAGAATACTTCAAAATTCTGAGAAATTTTGTTGCTGGATATTTATTGCTAGACTTTTACACGAACAGACTTTTTACTGAAGCACGACTAATTTTGGCTGAAGTTTCCATTTTTCTGGAAAATTGGTATCTGATAAAAATCCATTTTATATTTTTGAAATATTTTTAATTAAGTCCAAGCAAGGAGTTTGTCTAATATTTCAAATGTTGGTGAGCTTAAAAAAGATTGCCAGTCATTATATTGACTTAAGCGCAAATTTCTGCATAACACCGATTTAAGGCAAGATATATGTATGTATCAATAGTACATACACAGACTTGTATGCATTCTTGGTCAAATATTATATCCCTAATATTAATAAAGTGAACGAACATGTTAAGTTAGAGGGCAGCATTGAGTCATTTTGTTTTATTTTATAATTATTGGCTTTATTTATTAAAATTTTTTTTTCACAAATAATTTTTTAAGCGCTTGAGAAAGCCGCTTAATTTTCATGAAATCAACTGCAATTTTTGAATGCAAATTTTATTCTTCTATTAAATACCAAATGTTTATTAAAAATTTACCTATAGAAAAAATCCAATCCAATTTAATGTTCAAATTGGGAGAAATGTCAAAAATCTGCTTTATAATCATGGATTAGTAGTAATGAGACCCAGATCCGTTCATTTATCACGGATTTTACATCACGGATACCATCATGAGTACCGATAGTTTTTTTTGCAGACTACAGAAAGTTTGACACGCCAAGTGGCTAAAAGTAATTTGCCAGCAGAAAAACAGCTGATTGTAATATAGACATATAAAATGTATTTTTTTTTTTTTTAGTTTTAAAGCCGTTGTTTTAATGCTAGTTTAAACTAAGTTTACCTAACTTATGGCGAGTTTTTCAGTGCTAGTTGAACCCCGTTTGTCGTTTAAACTAAGTTTTAACTTAGTATGCAGTTTTTCAGTCAACTTTAAACGGAGTTTAAACTCAGAAAGGAAGTGCGAAAGCTGTTTAACGCAGCAAAGGGCGCAGGGCAATGGGTTCAGTACGCAGCTAGTCTAACAAAATATAGCAAGGAAATTAGGAAAGCAAAACGTGACAGCTTCAGAAGCTTCTGCAAAAATCTTACTGCAGTTCCAGCAGCTGCCAGACAGGATTCTGGCAAAGGCAAACACAGACTCCAGGTTGGCAATTATGCTACCTAATGGTACTTATTCAAGCAATGAGAGAGAGAGAGGTCGCGTGTTCTGTTGGCGGCTCACTTCCCGGTGTCACGGGATCCTGGTCTTCAGCTCTTCGGCCCGACCCCGACTGACTGGAAAGTAGCCAGGGAGCTTATTAACTGGCGAACAGTCAGCTGGGCTCTGGGGACGTTTAAGCGGTACAAGGGAGTGGCATAGAGCTCGAGTTATCTTTATACCAAAAATACCTAGAAGAGACTAGTCGCTTGCTAAATCCTTCAGACCGATAAGCCTTACTTCTTTCAAGCTTAAGGCCATGGAGAAGATAATCGACAATGAAATTAGGCGTAACGTTCTCAAGCGGAAGTATCTGTATTGTGATCAGCATGCTTATAGGGCAGGCAGATCGACGGACACGGCGCTCTTCGCTCTGACTGAGGTGATATAGGAGGCCTTTGAATGTGGAGAGACGGTGCTTTGCGCCTTCCTCGACATTGAGGGTGCCTTCGATAACACAACTCATTCAAGTGTCGATCGAGCGCTGGCAGGACGAGGTGTGCAGTCTAACATTCGGAAATGGATAGCTGAGTTGCTGCATATCAGAATTGCGGAAACACATACTGGCAACAGTGTGGAGCATATCAAAACGGTCAAGGGTTGTCCGCAAGGAGGGGTCTTGTCCCCCTTATTGTGGAGCCTTGTCGTAGACGAACTCTTGCAGATCTTCACAGAAAATGGCATTCGCTGCCAGGCGTATGCGGATGACATTGTGATCATTGCGAGAGGGAAGTTCCTTAGCACTCTCTGTGACATTATTCAGAGGACTTCAGCTAGCAAAAAGATGGTGCACTGCCGCTGGGCTAAATATTAATCCCTCTAAGAGAGTCATCGTTCCTTTTACCAGTAAAAGGAAGGTGCAGGGTATGAGGAACATAGCTATGGAGGGAGTCCTGGCTGTAATTGTCACAGAAGTGAAATATCTGGGCCTAATCCTGGACCCTAAGTTTCTGTGGAAAAGCCACCTCCAAAGCTACGAGGGCACTCATGGTGTGCAAGCGTCTATCTGGTAAATCTAGGGGATGCACCCCGAAGATTTTGAGATGGATGTACACCATGATAGTTCCTTGGGGCTCAAGGACCAACCTGGCTGTAGTAAGGCAATCTCTTGCCATGTGTCTGCATTACGGGAGCAATGCGCACGTGTCCGACGGTTGCGCTAGAGGTGATCCTCGAGCTCGAGCCACTCCATATACATGTAGTACAGCAGGAAAACGTTCAAAGCCGAACTTTGCGACTGAAAGCTACGGCTAATCCAAGATACCATCGTCCAAAAATAGGGAGAAGTTTGGCTGTTAGCTCCCACTCGATCTTTATCCCAGGGATGATATAATTAAAGAAATAGCGTTTGTCGTGGAACCCCTCCCTTCTGGAGAGTTGGATTCGGCGAAGTACATAGCAGTGGTATACTGATGGCTCAATGACCGTGGATGGTATTGGGGCAGGCGTCTATGGTCCCGGAGCTAAAATCTCGATACCTATGGATGCCTTTCCCAGCATCTTCCATGCGGAAATATATGCGATCAGCGCTTGTGCAGAACTGAATCTGCATAGGAACTATCGCGGTGAGAGAATACTCATCTTAAGCGACAGCCAGGCAGGGCTCAAAGCCCTTACGTCCTTCGAGGTAAAATCCTCAATGGTCTTGGAGTGCATAAATAGACTCAATGAACTGGCAAAAAGGAATACCATACGTCTTTCATGGGTTCCAGGTCACACAGGCATCGAGGGAAATGAGGTGGCAGACGACCTGGCCAGGTTGGCGGCCATCTCAAATCCTATAGGACCGGACCCCTTCTTTCCAATAGGACCAAGCACTATAAAGGAGGTGCTCAGAAAGGAAACTAGACAGCTCAGGACCCAGCAATGGGTAGACCTGGGCCTGCTACAGACAAAAGCAAAACTTAGAATCCTTACATGAATTCTCACAGGCCACTGCAGATTGAGGGGTCACCTGCATAAACTAGGTATCCACAAGACAAGGGAGACCCCCTCATACCTGCATCTGGAGTGCAATGATATATGCAATGCTGTCAGATGTGGCCTAAGGAAGAGTATATACGCTCCATTCACCGGGATCTATTTTGAAATTTATAGATGCTCTCGGTCTAGGGGATGTGTTGATAAGTCACTGAGGGCACAATAGACCAATTGGTAGCAGTGCGATCCTCACTTATTTATCTCATCTTGTCTAAGTTTAAACGGCCGATCGCGCACGGCTAAACTTAGCTTAACTTATCAGCTGTTTGCAGACTACTTCGTTTTGATTGCAACAAGTTTAATTGAGCGCAAGGAATCTTACTTTAAGTTTAAATTGAGTTTAACTAAACTTTGTTTAAACTGAGTTTAAACCAGCACTGAAAAACTGGTCCTAAGTTTAATTATGAAATAAGTTAAACTGCTGCGAAAGTTGAAGGCAGCTTGATACGAGTATATGGTTCTTTTGCAGAGCAATACTGTTTCTTCGTTATGTAGATAACAAAACAGAGTTGTATATTTGTACTTTTGACAAAATTATTTACTTAATAAAAATACTTGCGTGTAAAAAGGTTGTTATTGTTTACTATATAAATCATATTCATACTGTTATTTGCATAGAAAATTTAATTTAATTGTTTTCAATTTCTATTCGATAGTAAACCTTCTAACCTCGAACTCGAACATTTCAGACAATGAAAACATCAGGTTTTCGAATATAAATTACTTTCTATTAGAACTTAAAACTTGAAAGAAACACGTAGAAATGGCCTTCGTGCATAAAAATCGGCTATAAATTGCTCGGATATATCTTTCAAAACGAAAAAACGTTGGCAATAAAATTAGAAAGAAAAGTACACTGTGGTATACAAAATAACGCAACTCCCCAGTATTATGCATATATACATATGTAAATCGTGATGTGTATGTATGTATGTTTATAACTGTAAAAAATTACAATGTATTGTTAAAGAAAATAAAATCAAAGTGGTAGTAACTTTTTATAAAATGGATAATTCAAAAGTGGGTAATGGTAAAGCGCGTTTAAACGGTAGGCCTAAAGTCTATGATTTTAAGTCACCAAAGCAAAACGAGATTGATCCATGTGATTGTCCCTATGCAAATTGTCCTGGATGTTGGTATGATTGTAAGAAATGCGGTAGCGCCAAGTGCTCACATTTTTGCCGCGTTGGCCGTAAACATACAGTCGAATGGAAAAAATCAGAATAAGAATACAGTATTATATGGATTAACTTATGTATATTAATGTAACCCAAATGCATACAAAATTGTACAAATAAACTTATCACCTGAAAATTGCGGAAACTTTCCTAAACAGCCAAACTGAATTTGGCTAGTTAGAACCGACCAACTTTCAAATATGCTTAACTCCAGCTAAAGATCAAAAAGACTCTAACCCAAACTAGGTAAATATGCAAAATTACTATTTGAAAATTATGCAGGAATTTTAAAAAAGTGGCTCGAACTAGACATTCCACCCAGAAGAATATCATGAGTCAACAAAAATATTTTATGAAATAATATCAGTAAATTGTATTTATGATTGAACTTTTTTTTTTTTAATTTTGTCCACACACTTCCACAGCAATTTAAGGCTTAGACGTAAAAGAAAGTGAAGGCCAATTTATTTATACTCCTTAAATTATAGAACTTTGGGCCCACTGTGCTACTTCAGTGGGAAGTGCTTGGTACTTTTGTACGGCACTGTTTATTTGGTCATAAATTATTGCGAGGCGATGCATTTCAAAGTCTTTTTGTACCTTTCCCACAACGCTAGAAATTGGAATTATTACTTCCATGTGGCGCAAACGTTCAAATGCCTTTAATGCAACAGCTCGTTCAATGCCCTGCATAGTGGTTGAAACTTTTGCAAACTTTGCAAAACGAGCAAAAATAATTTCGAAATTGAATGGGTCCCGATCGTAGATTTCGGAATGATGTTTAATAGCAATTACAAGGCATAGTTCAAGAACGGAGAGTCCACAAAGCAATTCCACTCTCGGATCAATTGTATAGGCAGCAATAATTTCAGATATTTGTTCTCCGGTTATACGAGGTTGCGACTCTGGCTCTAATTGAGACACTATACGAAATAACAAAGTTTTTAAAAATGATTCGCTCTTATCAATTTCGTAAAACGTTCGCAAAGACGAGACTGCTGCTGCTTTAGGATCATCTAACAAAACAGCTATGCTATTATTCCAATATTCTATAAGTTTTTTGTTAAATTTGTATTTGGCAGGGTTGAAATGATTGCGATGAAATGTCAGCTCTTCTGAATTTATCATTTGCAAATTGGATACACGTTCTGAGATCTGTCGCATTTCCTTTTCGTTGGGTATGCTTAGCAATGTTTCGACGAGATCTAAATATAACTCAAATGTGTTAGCCGAGGGGAAAAGAAATATTTGTCTGTAAAATAATTAAATATATTATATTTAAAAATATATTAAAGTCCCTTTTCTTACCTGTGCGAAAATCGAGATTTTACTCGCTTTTCCAGCAATTCTATAACATCGAGTCGGCATGTAGCTCCTAACACACAAATTGGCGCTTGTGCCGATTGTGATACGTCAAACAAATTGTATAACAACGTTTGGTTGTGATGAGCGCAGAAGAGGTCGAACTCTTCCAGTATGAATATAACACTCTTCGAGCGTTTAGTTCCAGATTTAAGACAAGCTAAAAGAAAGGCTAAATTTTCGGCGAATGAACCAAAAGCTTTTCCATTTGCTGCATTTTCCAATTGCATTTGCACGGTAATAGATTTAAGTGCCAATTTGTCATCTGTGTGTAAATTACCATTTAAGTGGACTATAATTGTATTTTGTTGGAAATTTGTCGAGGGAACAAGGTCGGCAAGTACAGCATTAATTAACTAAAATGGGAGAAATTAATTTACGGAAACATTTTTTTTTATTGTGGGCTTACAGTAGTTTTCCCAGACCCCCGGGGGCCAATAAGCAACATTGAATTTGATTCGCCCAGTTCTGCCGTGCGTTCCAGCAATTGTCTAACGTTTTCATGCTCCTTTTCATGACCATGCAGAGTTATATAATCACGTTGAAGACGCTCTTTTAGAAAACGCCTTACTTTAATTAACTCGTCGTGCATTATTTAAATATAAAAATTTGTGTTTGTTTATCACTAGCACAGCTGTTGGCTGTTTAAGCGCCAAAAACAAAATGTCAAAGTATACTCAAATATAGATGGCACTGGCAAGTACTGCCAGTTCATTTGCATTTAAGGTAAATAAAAAAGCACAAGTTTTAGTTTTTGATTACTATTAACATTTATTGAAGAAAAACAATAAATTTTGTAATAAATTAAAGCATTTTGCTGAAATTTATAATAGGGAAAACAGTTTAATACTCCTGGTACTACATAAATTCAGAAGTGCTGCCAAATTAGTTTGCAGATTTTTTGACGTTTTAATTACAAGAGCGCGCATACAAAAACGAAGTAAACCGAATTTTAATTTGTTCAATTGCCTAAACAATGGGTAAAATATACTGCCAACAATTTGCGTAATTTTAACATTAACCTTTTGATTTTGCAGACAATTTTCAATTGCAAGATGAAGTGCAATCTCTGCAAAAATTGAGTAAGTTTGTACAATACAGTTTTACGCCATGTGTAATGCCCGGCTTTTCATAGGAGAACACTACGAACATCAATTGCGGCTATTTGGACTCGACCTTTGTGATTTGCCCGATAATGTTGGAATGATGCTAGAAGAATGTGTGGAGCTCCAGGAAGCAACACAGCTACATGATCTTCATCTAGAATACTTAAAAGAGTTTTATTATATTAAGCTGAAAGAACATTTAGAAAACAAAGTAACCATCGCAAAAATGCAAGCAGAAATTAAGGAACAAGAGCAGGAGTTGCAAAAAGAAATAGCAGAATATAATTTGCTTGAGAAGTATGTACATATTTTTCTAATTTATAGTAGAATTTAACATATTAACTGACTTAAATTTAGATTCACAACATCAGTTAATAAACGACTGATATCCGAGTCTGAAATGCAGCGTAATAAAATCATTATAGAAGGCAAAATTAAAGCCCTAAAGGAGAGACAGGTACTTCAATAGCTATCAACATTGGATAGTTTTAAACTAATAATATTTGGACTTTTTCAGAATGGTTTCAATATTCCAGACGATTTGAATATTGATGATTTGGTAAAGAAAGTTGCTCGACTACAGAAAAGCCAATCACAGGATAAATAAATTTACATAAATTATATTAATATTTGTGAACTTTCGATTTCCCTCGCTTAGGTCTTTCTGGTTGTCTTCACCCGCTGAAAATTATCGCTTACCTGAAACAAGTGACAAGACAATCGTGGGTTAGTTGGTGAAAAGAGCATCCGAGCAGAATTTAATTCAATACTTGACACGTCTTCTTAAATTATTTATCGATAACTCTGAAAATATCAGTTGTTGGTAAAAAATATTTCTATAATCTAGAATGGTTTATTATTAGAAATACCGATAGCCCAACTTTGTGTGGGTAACCAAATCTAGACACAAACTAAGAAAGGGTTGTAGTGCCACAAGAGTGTAATTTATTTCAACCAGAAAATGTAGATTATATCTAGGGAAAACAGCGGATATTACAAAGGTGCAAGTTCGGTTCCGGTCCGCTAACAAAATATCTAGGCCTGTTTCGCTATACTGGAACGAATTCGACATTTGGTGCCCTACAAGACACGACACACCTAAATTGCAATTTCATAAGTTGTTTCGGGTATTTACATCAAGATATCACTGTAGTACTACAATAAGTAAGCGAGATCTGCATATACATACATATGTATATATTTTCCATGCATACTAAATTGCATGAGTTACAAAGAATGGATTGTAAGATTTTTGGGTAGAATTGTCAACTCCGCATTAGAATCTCATAAAAAATATTGGGGAGTTTACAAGCCGTGTTATTGGTCGTATCGTGGATTGCAATACAACAGTAGTAAACTTGGTATTGTTTCACGTGCTAAATTTTCGTATTTTAATACAACTCTGAAGGGTATGTTTAGTGTGTTATTCGATCATCTCTCTGTTTATCATCATTTGAGGTTTATTTTTGATTAATAAAGTTAAATGGTGGTGCGCGTATACATATTTTAAAGAAACCGACCGCTCAAGTTTATTATAAGTGATTTTTTACTGACTTACTGCTTGAATGCCAGATACAATAGTAAACAAAATCATACTGGGCGTTCACAAGGTCCTCTGTTATTTCAATAGCGCATTAGAGAAATGCGACCAATAACTCCCTATATATACTTGACGTCTCTGATATATCGTACGTTATTTAACATAGAGTGTTCTTGCTGGGTGATTCAAATCAAAATCTAATTCGATTTTATTTGATTTCGGTGTGGTGAAATGAACCGATATAACTTCCGACGTGGAGAAAACGCCATGCAACTTCTTTGCACGGTTTTTGATCTAGGGTAACACATTTTTATAAAATAGAAACAATTTTTTAATAATTAACTCGAAAATTACATAACACACATCCATTACGCATTAACTTGGTAGTTGAACGATGAAGTTTTAATTCAAGCTGCCTTTCCTCTTCCTAAAACTCGCGCATTTTTCGAAAAATTAAGACCAACTCGAATTCAACTTTTTCTTTGACGTTCTGTGGAAATTCGACAATCAGAGCTGCTGTTCATAATATTTCAAAATATATTTTCGTACTTTGCTTTAGAAAATATCCTGATATAGGGAAACGATGGATAAAATGCATAAAAGTAAAATTGGCTATTAAGATATATGGTAGCCTGCGTCGCAGCGTTTTAGTAAAGTAATTTCTACAAGCGATACGTGTGATCAACTTGAAGGCAAATACTTGGTCGTGGAACTGCAAGGTAAATATATACATTTTCATAAAATGCAACTCTGGCCAATTGTCAGTTTATAGCGTTTGCTACAAATGGCATGAGAAACTCCATTGTTGACAGCTTCAATATGTGTCCTACGTTGATGCAACTCTGATTCGCCAGCAAGAACTCAGTTCTGCCAACCTCTAGATGTTTATGCCAGCAAATTTGCAGCTTTGGCAGCACTTTTCATTTTATTTTCCTTTCCGTTCTCCAAATTAGAAACGTCAAGATGGCTGAGGTAATTTTCTTGCCAAAAATCCTAAAAAATATATTACATCGTTGTGAAACTTTAGTTGCTTTTAAAGAAATACGGGTTAAGCTTATGTTTTGCGAAGTTATAGCTATGTATTGCAAAAAGCAGAGGCAAAGCCTCATAAAAGTTGGCAGTCGAACTTGTACAAAAAAATATTTAACACTGGTTTTTTAAATGCAGGTCGACGAAACCCTTAAGAAGAAACGTACCTTCAAAAAGTTCACCTATCGTGGTGTGGACCTCGACCAGCTGCTGGACATGCCCAAGTAAGTTGTATCGTAACAACTGGTTTAAAAAATTCAACTAATTTCTTATATTTTTACAGTAACCAATTGGTTGAATTGATGCACAGCCGCGCTCGCAGGCGTTTCTCTCGAGGTCTGAAGCGCAAACCCATGGCACTGATCAAGAAGTTGCGCAAGGCCAAGAAAGAGGCACCACCAAACGAGAAACCAGAAATCGTGAAGACTCACTTAAGAAACATGATAATTGTCCCCGAGATGACTGGTTCCATCATCGGTGTATACAATGGCAAAGATTTCACACAGGTAATTAATGTATTTGTTTGTTAAAAAATAAACTTACATTGCATTTTATATACTTGTAGGTTGAAATCAAGCCTGAAATGATTGGTCACTATTTGGGAGAATTTTCGCTGACATACAAACCCGTCAAGCACGGTCGGCCCGGTATTGGTGCCACCCACAGTTCCAGATTTATTCCACTTAAGTAAAGGCAAAAGAATATTGCTACAAAGAGCGCTTATCAATGCTTTTTGCATTGTTCCGTTGTCCAAGTCATATTCGTCATTGCAAATGAAGAAAATAAAAGGAGTCTAAAACGTTTTTTAAGGATTAAGACAAGAGATAAATATTTTCATTTATGTGTGGAAAAAGTTAGTGGTTAGTGCTTAAGGCACATAAGTGTGGAATTTATAATTTCTTTTTTTAAACTGAGTGTTGCATTGAAAGTTCGCTTCATAAATCTTGGTATTTACTAGACGGTTTTAATTGACTTGAGGCAGTGTTGGACCAGATTACCCCCAAAATATAATTTTCATGAGCCGCACGATTTCTGAAGCATATCCAGTCTCGTTTCATAAATTGTGAAACACCAAATGTTATCACATAAAACACACTGAAGTGACTGTCCTTGGCCGGACATAAATCTGGGTCGTACCGGCATCGTAGACCCAACTGTCGTGGGAACGTACAAATGTTATTGAATCAGTTTATTAATTAAATAAAAACAACGTGAATTTAAATATATTCGGTCATGAACATATATAAAATACTATATAATAATATAATATAATTTAATAATATAATATAATGGTCATGAACTGTTAAATCTGCAGTATTTTCAAACAACTTGTGAGTAATACTTTTTTTTTGCTGTTATACCAACGGACGTGTTACCTTCGTAATTTAAGTACTGTGGTATTGGAAACGTTTAAATATGACATGGTTTATGGTTTATGGTAAAATTATTGATTATACCCATTGTGTTGGACATTTTGCAGATTATTCCTTATGTATCGATTACCTGTTGTATGCCGTTATAAAATCTTAATTTACAAGGGAATGATTTCTTAAGTTCATTGTAAGCAGAATTATCGCTTTGCGTTGCAGATAAGCCAGGTTCGATTAGCCGAGATTAAAAAAAAACAGTACCTATAACTGCTTGAATTGTTGCGTGCGTTCGATCTACTTAATAATTATCGCATAATTGTAGCCTTGTTGTCTGCAACTGTGCTATTGATACTCGGCTGTTAGATAAATAAAAGAGGATTGCACTGCGACCAATTGGTCTATTGCGTCCTCAGTAACCTACAACACATCCCCTAGACCAAGAGCGTCTATGAATTTCAAGATTGATCCCGGTGACGGAGTGTATGTACTCCTCCTTAGGCCACATCTGACCTAGCCATCTCTCCCTTCGTCGAGCCACAGCATCACACTCCAGGAGCAGGTGTGTGAGGGTCTCCTTTGTCCTGTCGCAGAAGCGACACAGGTCGATCGACCAGATACCTAGTTTATGCAGATAACCCCTCAATCTGCAGTGACCTGTGAGGATTCTAATTTTTGCTTTTGGGAGGTCTATCAGTATCTTATATCGTTTGTTACTGTACCCCCCCAATAGTTTCTTTGCCTGTAGCAGGCCTAGGGTCTCTTCCCATTGCTGAGTCCTAAGCTGTCTAGTTTCCTTTCTGAGCGCCTCCTTTATAGTGCTTGGTCCTATTGGAAAGAAGGGCTCTGGTCCTATGGGATTCGAGCTAGCCGCCAACCTGGCCAGGTCGTCTGCCACCTCATTTCCCTCGATGCCTGTGTGACCTGGAACCCTTGAAAGACGTATGGTATTCCTTTTTGCCAGTTCATTGAGTCTATTTATGCACTCCAAGACCATTGAGGATTTTACCTCGAAGGACGTAAGGGCTTTGAGCGCTGCCTGGCTGTCGCTTAGGATGAGTATTCTCTCACCGCGATAGTTCCTATGCAGATTCAGTTCTGCACAAGCGCTGATCGCATATATTTCCGCATGGAAGATGCTGGGAAAGGCATCCATAGGTATCGAGAGTTTAGCTCCGGGACCATAGACGCCTGCCCCAATACCATCCACGGTCTTTGAGCCATCAGTATACCACTGCTATGTACTTCGCCGAATCCAACTCTCCAGAAGGGAGGGGTTCCACGACAAACGCTATTTCTTTAATTATATCATCCCTGGGATAAAGATCTAGTGGGAGCTGACCGCCAAACTTCTCCCTATTTTTGGACGATGATATCTTGGATTAGCCGTAGCTTTCTGTCGCAAAGTTCGGCTTTGAACGTTTTCCTGCTGTACTACATGTATATGGAGTGGCTCGAGCTCGAGGATCTCCTCTAGCGCAACCGTCGGACACGTGCGCATTGCTCCCGTAATGCAGACACATGGCAAGAGATTGCCTTACTACAGCCAGGTTGGTCCTTGAGCCCCAAGCAACTGCTCCGTACGTTACTATTGGTCTAACTATCATGGTGTACATCCAACTCAAAATCTTCGGGGTGCATCCCCTAGATTTACCAGATAGACGCTTGCACACCATGAGTGCCCTCGTAGCTTTGGAGGTGGCTTTTCCACAGAAACTTAGGGTCCAGGATTAGGCCCAGATATTTCACTTCTGTGACAATTACAGCCAGGACTCCCTCCATAGCTATGTTCCTCATACTCTGCACCTTCCTTTTACTGGTAAAAGGAACGATGACTCTCTTAGAGGGATTAATATTTAGCCCAGCGGCAGTGCACCATCTTTTTGCTAGCTGAAGTCCTCTGAATAATGTCACAGAGAGTGCTAAGGAACTTCCCTCTCGCAATGATCACAATGTCATCCGCATACGCCTGGCAGCGAATGCCATTTTCTGTGAAGATCTGCAAGAGTTCGTCTACGACAAGGCTCCACAATAAGGGGGACAAGACCCCTCCTTGCGGACAACCCTTGACCGTTTTGATATGCTCCACACTGTTGCCAGTATGTGTTTCAGCAATTCTGATATGCAGCAACTCAGCTATCCATTTCCGAATGTTAGGCTGCACACCTCGTCCTGCCAGCGCTCGATCGACACTTGAATGAGTTGTGTTATCGAAGGCACCCTCAATGTCGAGGAAGGCGCAAAGCACCGTCTCTCCACATTCAAAGGCCTCCTATATCACCTCAGTCAGAGCGAAGAACGCCGTGTCCGTCGATCTGCCTGCCCTATAAGCATGCTGATCACAATACAGATACTTCCGCTTGAGAGCGTTACGCCTAATTTCATTGTCGATTAACTTCTCCATGGCCTTAAGCTTGAAAGAAGTAAGGCTTATCGGTCTGAAGGATTTAGCAAGCGACTAGTCTCTTCTAGGTATTTTTGGTATAAAGATAACTCGAGCTCTATGCCATACCTCAGGGAGGTATGCCAGCGCTAGGTTGTCCCTCATGATTTTTACTAGGTGAGGAGTTAGTAGCGTCCCGCCCTGTTGTAGCATCACTGGACTAATGCCGTCCACTCCCTTGTACCGCTTAAACGTCCCCAGAGCCCAGCTGACTGTTCGCCAGTTAATAAGCTCCCTGGCTACTTTCCAGTCAGTCGGGGTCGGGCCGAAGACCAGGATCCCGTGACACCGGGACATCACCCGGGAAGTGAGCCGCCAACAGAACACGCGACCTCTCTCTCTCGTTGCTTGTATAAGTGCTACCTGATGGAGGATATTTGCCAACCTGGATTCTGTGTTTGCCTTTGCCAGGACCCTATGGAGTGTGGCAGCTGCAGGGACTGCAGTAACGTTTTCGCAGAAGCTTCTGAAGCTGCCACGTTTTGCTTTCCTGATTTCCTTGCTATATTTTGTTAGACTAGCTGCATACTGGGCCCACTGCCCTGTGCGCTTTGCTCCATTGAACAGCTTTCGCACTTCTTTCCTGAGCTTGATGAGTTCCCGAGACCACCACACCGGCTGGGTTCCGTCCCTTGGCCTACTCTCAGGGCAGCTCGAGTTAAAGGCATCTATAATGACACTGTTAAGCCTGTTAACTCTGTCGTCTAACTTCATATAACCTCCCTGTTGTGTCCAGATTTTACTTTTGGTAAGTTGGACGCAAGAGTTTCTTTATAGTTCGCCCAGTTTGCTCTTCTGGGGTTCCTGCTCGGATAGCCTGTTTGAACACTCGCCTCCAGCTCGAATCGGATGATCCTATGATCCGACAAGGACGGCTCCGATGAGACCCGCCATCGAGAGATCAGAGGGCTAGCTAATTCATTGCTGAGGGTAATGTCCAAAACTTCCTGTCGAACCCTGGTTACAAATGTCGGTGTATTTCCGACATTGCTTATACTAAGGTCAACGCTACTGATATATTCTAAAAGACACTCACCCCTAAGGTTTGTATCGGTGCTGCCCCACTCCAGGTTGTGGGCGTTTGCGTCGCAGCCTAGGACAAGTGGGAGCCTTTTCCTCCGACAGTGATCTACTAGCTGCTGTACCTTACGGGGCGGCACACTGGCACTGTCCCCCGGAAAATAGGCGCAGGCGACGACAACCTCGGTTTCCCGGCTATCTATTCTCAGGGTCGCCTGCACTGCCACCTGATCTCTTGTTAAAAACTCTGTAATGCAAAAGTGGTTAATACCTGATCTCAGCACTACACCTGCTCTTGACCTCTCACAGGAGAGGTCCCATATTACCTTATTCATGTTTTGATTTAGGCCCCTTACCCGGCCTTTGTAGGTCCACGGTTCTTGGACGATCAGGATGCTCAGGTCATCCGTGGAAAACCTGCTTGCAATGACAGCCGAGGCGGCTATCGCATGGTGCAGGTTGATCTGAGCTGCTCGCACGCGTCTTACTGTCAGAGCTGGGGTTCTTCTTCGTCCGAGAGCCCTAGACCGCCCTCGCTTTGCTCTTCCAGCTCTAGCCTCCTTAGGTCGATGCCTTCTAGGAGCTCTTGGGTGGAGGGCATTTGCTCAGCTGAGCCATCGGCATCCACTGACTCGGGCCCCTCCACTGGAGCTGACGATTGGCTCGCACCTTGCTGGCACGGTGAAACTGCCGCTGACCCAGTCACTGCAGGCTCGACAGGAGCCACAGCCCCAGGGTTCTGGGGAGCCTGTGGCGCAGCCGTCTTTCCCACCTGTGCTCTTGGCCGCCACGACCTCATCGTGACGCTGCTGAACCTGTAGTTGACTACAAAGCCAGCTTCCCTTAAGTTCACAAAGGATTCCTCATCGACGCAAAGGTTTAGTCGGAGCCCGTTTTCCGCAGCGCTCTTTGACATCACCCTCCAGGCCGAGGTGTGGAAGCCAGAGTTCTGTGCCCGGAGTAAATCCATGGCGTGATTGGTCAACTCCACACTAGTTCTTGGGAGGAATACTGAGACATTGTGCACCGGAGGGATGTCGTCGACTCTACGTGTGCACAAATTTGGTCCTACCCAGCCTTCAAGCTGCGGTATCTTTTCCGCTAACCATGATGCGGTACCCTCATCCTTGCAGTCCACAAGGAGCATGCCTGAGCGGAAATGTACGCCACAAAATGCAGGCGGGTCAGATCGTCCGAACTTAGGGCAGCAGCCGGGTAGTCGCGGGACAGCACAGCCACTCTAACGCCTTGCAGGGCATTCGCCTGTTACTCTACTGTAACATTTCAGATTATTAAGCCATAAAGGTGATGCGACTCTGATTTTTAAACTGTGAGCTGGAAATGTTATTAAATTTAATAATTCATGAGGTGGAGGGAGGGAGGTGGTAACAATTTTATACTTATGAAATCAAATTCTGTTTCCCTGTCACGACCTCATCGTAGGGGTAGCTTTGCCATCGAAGTACCCATTTTTTCGCAAACAAAAAAATAAAGAACACGACCGTTGATAAATATTATACAAACACTATAAGGTAAAACCCTTCTCTGATTTATTTTTTAAAATTTTTTTAAAAATGATTAATAATTGATAATTTTATTGAGCTGCAGGGCTGAGCACGCCTTAATTAAATAATTAAAAATAAGATAGAATTGCTTAAAAACACAAACAAAAAAAAACCACAAGTTTAAATAGCGGCAGATCAGCTGGTCTGGTTTGTAGTTGGTTTGTTAAAGGAGGATGGAGAAACGCAGCAGTCCACTCGGTAAACGTAGCACAGCAAATAGAGTGTTGGCTTTGCAAGCCGAGGTTCCTTAGTTCAAACCCGGGATGCGGTAATGAAGATTAAATGAAAAAATAAGAAGTGTGATGAGAAGATGTGTTGGTATCCGAAAAAGCGGCTATAACTTCTACCAGTAAAACTATTGTTTTTTTTTCCAAGTGAACTGGACTCGAGATCAATAAAAAAAACAACAGTTTTTAATGGTAGAAGTTATAATACTATTTCGGAAAAAACCACATTTACTCATCAGACTTTTTATTAAATTAATTATAATTATTCTTCATAACCACTTTTTACACAAAATATTCCATAAACTGGCCTCGAGCTCAATAAAATTGTCAATTATAAAAACATTTTTTAGGCCAACAGAAAAATAACAAACATTTATTATCTATTATTAAAAAAAAGCCATTAAAAAATTAACAAAAAAAGTTTTCAACTTTATAAACTTAAAAGTTTTTGAGAGCAACGCAAATGGCAAACAAATGAAAGTATTGAAATTTCTTTTTGTTTCAGACTGAAAATGAGAGTTACATTTTAAAATGTTAGCAATCTTCAGAAATTTGTTCAGCGGCTTTACCTTATTAATTTTTGATTCAAGAAATTTCACCCTTTAGAACATTTTTATTTGAAATGAACATTTCAAGCCGATTTATTTATATATTTATACCATACGATGAAATTATGGAGTTTTGAAATTATAACATAACTGCATCAATTTTGCTAAAAAATACAAAATAAATTAATTGTTAATTAAAAAGTTGCAAATTCGTTAATAGGTGCAATTTTTTTATTTACAAAAACATATACATATATTTCGAACCACGCAGCCTGCAAAGTATATATTTAAATACCGACGGGATATACATACATATATTCTGGGGATCAAAAGTGACTTGTCAGGGACCATTTTCCTTTGAAAATGTGTTTGCATTCTTTTCCGGTAGAAAAATTTAATCATGCAACTATTTAGAGGTAGGGTCATAATCCTATATATGAATAACGTCTTGAAATGTTAATGAAATATGAAAATTTAAGTATATTCAGTAAGAATTTATGTTCATTGACTTCATAAACAATCATAAACTTCAAAAAAAAATTTTAAACAAATAAATTAATGAATATATTACACTTAATGTTGAACTCAACCTGTGAGCGAGTAAGTCTGAATTGCTATCTAAGCGCCGGTTTTAAATATCCAGTTAAAATTTCAACAGTTAATATTTTTAAGAATTAATTTTCATTCTAATTATGACAAAAAAAAAAGAAAATAGCATGCATATGACCTTTAGCACCATTTGAAGATCAATTTAAAAGAAAAGAAATTGAAAATTTAAAACAAACCATAAGCAACAGAATACTAGTTTAGGAACTACTCGCACCGTCAACGGTTTCCTTCGAACTTTATACAGCATGAACAAAGTCTCGACAGAACTGTATGGAATTTAACGATCACGAGCTTTGTGTGTAGTCCTCACTTCAGGAATTTCAAATATAAAATATCTTTTATGAAGTAGTACAAGCCGTGAGTTTGTTCTATACGGGCTTTTCTTTTATTTATTTATTAATAAAATAAAACTTGTATAGTTCCTTGCGGCACAAAATCCTGTTGAAAGATTTTTTTCGTTTAAAAGAGTAACACGAAACCCAAGTCCTTTTCACAGGTGAATTTTTCCGATAAATTATCGAGCTGACTCTTAGTCTGAGCAAGCATTCACTTCCCAAAAAAATTGTGCCGTACACATACAACTTTCCTCGCTTTACTTGACAATTCGAACCTTAACAACAAAGCTTGAGGTGTAGAAGGTTTGCTACATAGAACGCTTTGACAGTTTCTGTTTTACAGCTACATATGTATGTTTGAAATTCGCGCGTGTAATAAACTTTACTAAGACTGAGAAGTAACAAGTCTTCTTGCAGCACCTTTCGACAAAATAAATAAAAACCGATCCAGGGAGTTCAGGAAAACGATGAGGGTGGTAAAGCGAGGAAAGTTGTATGTGTACGGCCCTTAAGTCACAATTTTTTTGGGAAGTGAGTCTGAGCGAGCGGCTCATCGCTAAGAGTCAGCTCGATAATTTATCGG
Organism: Philophylla caesio; assembly: GCA_963971545.1. Lineage (NCBI taxonomy): Eukaryota > Metazoa > Arthropoda > Insecta > Diptera > Tephritidae > Philophylla > Philophylla caesio. The sequence goes on along the minus strand of OZ020606.1, from coordinate 90,787,637 downwards.
AAAAATTCACCTCTGAAAAGGACTTGGGTTTCGTGTTACTCTTTTAAACGAAAAAAATCTTTCAACAGGATTTTGTGCCGCAAGGAACTATACAAGTTTTATTTTATTCATGAATAAATAAAAGAAAAGCACATATAAAACAAACTCACAGCTTGTACTACATAAAAGATATTTTATATTTGTAATTCCTGAAGTGAATACCACACACAAAGCTCGTGATCGTTAAATTCCATACAATTCTGTCGAGACTTTGTACATGCTGTATAAAGTTCGAAGGAATAGCTTTACAAAAACCGTTGACGGTGCGATTAGTTCAGAAACTAATATTCTGTTGCATATGGTTTGTTTTAAATTTTCAATTTGTTTTCTTTTAAATTGTCTGAATTGCTATCTAAGCGCCGGTTTTAAATATCCTGTTAAAATTCCAGCAGTTAAAATTTTTAAGAATTGATTTTCATTCTAAATATGACAAAAAAAGAAGAAAACAACTGCATATGAAATGCATAAATATTGCATGCTACACGGTCAATAAATAACACGATACTTGCATCACGTCAATAAATACTGAACGTGTGACAATGCCCAATGGTAGAAAACTGCTCGCAGCATCGTGATATGTGTGTATGTATATATTTATTTACGTTTTTACAAATATACTTATGCACTTTTAAATTTGTATTTTTGTACATATTAAGGAATCTTCACCATGAACATTGAGCTACAAAAAAATCGATGTTAATTCTAAGGTTTTGAAGTATCCAAAGCCTTTCGCAGCTGTTTTATTGGCCCTAAAATCATTAAAAATTAGCTTTCTTTTTGATTATGCATGCCCCTTAAACTATTCTATGAATACTCTGATTCAATTTATAGATGTGGTTTCGCTTGCGCTCCATTCCAGGCAGTTATTTCCTTCTACTAAATGTAAATATTATATATTTATTTGCAAAAGTAACTGCTTTTGTTTAGAACCCAGGGTTGCTTTTTTATTGTACATGTTGGTTGCAAATAAAACAGTCGTCACCTATTTTCGCTATATATTTTTGGCTTTAAGTAATAATTGTAAAGTGTATACTCACTGATTAATGCAAATATTTCACATTCGGCAAAATTTTTTATGTGATTTTCAAAGCTTATTATGAAATATCATTGCATGCCACTCTGCTATAGTTTATTTTCATTATCCACAATGAAACATCTTATCCCTGAGAAGGACTTAACCTCAGTTTTACTACTGTATATACTGTGACATAGCACAATTGTTGGAAGTCCGAGCAGAATCAAACATTAAGAGTTCGAGTGTATTTGCGGGCACGTGAACAAGTGTACGTTTGTGCATATACATACATACATATATATTTGTGTGTATATAAAACACAAACGCATGCTACCGAATTTGTGATATTGTTTACAAATTATTTGGTAAATTTCGATAATTTACCATAATAATTCACATTTTATAGTATAAAAGATGTATTTTTTATATTTTTTATTTTAAATCTTTGTTAATGAATGAACAATTAAATAATTAATCACAATTTCATAAAACTATTTATTTTAATCGCTGAAATAAATGGAAAAGATCATGATATTAGAATAAATATATTAAAATTAAATAAAAATTAAGATGAAATAGAAAAGAAAAACAAAATCATATGGTTATTGGATAATATTTTAAAAAACTGTATTATGGAAATGGCTTTGCTGGAAAAAGAGTTCCGAAAGTGTTATTCATACGAATAAAACGACACTTTCTCACACGACTTTATAAATTAGTGTTTTCAGAAGATTCTCGGTAAAGTTGAAATTTAATATTTGAAAACTTTATTGGTAAGTAGTTATCCAAATAGCAAATTACAACTCTAACAAGTTTTGTCAGAAAACTCCAATTAATTATTAATAGGGAATTACACAAATTTTAAAAATTTCCCACCTACTGCATCTACCTCGAAGTGCTTAATGCAGATAAATGCACTGTGCTGTCGGAGGTCCTGTATGGGTGGAATCTCCAAATTCTCCTTCCACTTGTTGTGCATGGCTGGATCGTTCGGAAAAGCAAAAAATCTATAGTGGCTATCGGGGCTTTCACATTCGCGAACTCGACATTTTCCTATTTATGCAAAATCTTAGGTTTTTAAGTTGAAAACGTATTAAATTTATATCATCGAACGATCGCAAGCCTCAAAAATTCTCGAAGTACTAAAAGTCCGTTGACTTTTTTCTTTTGACATTTTAATTCTAATTACATTTAAATTAGTAAATAGAAAATCAAAATAAAATAAATTAAAGTAATATACACCTGCAACAAACCGTACTGTAAAATATATATGTATGTACATAAATTCTCTCAATTACACTTCTCGCTTCAAAACTGTTAACTTTTGATGAGTTCTGCTAATTGGTGAATTCGCTTACTACCTACCTGTGGTGTACTTACCTATTAGAATCAAGTTCAATTCACAGTAGAGGAACGAATCACGGAATGTACCGGAATGAAGCTTCTCTGTAATATACGTTCTCTGTCCGTAAATTCTTAGGAAGCCTTTACACATACATAGTTACAACCAAAGTGACAATAATTTATTGGTATTTTATATTTACGTATCTATTTATTGTAGTTTTATATTTAGGTTTAAAAAATGGGATATTTAACAGTTGTAAAGACGAAAGGCGAACTATAAGACTAGACATATCAGTGGTATCACTTTCCATTGGATAAATATCTTTATTAGTATTGCTCGATTTATTTTCGATTGCTCTTATTATTTGCCACAGAAATCCTATCGTAGGGCGAATCCTTTAAACTACCAGTTCGCGCTCCTCTATATATTTGTTGTTCATCTGGTCGTCGCTGACGCCCTTCAGGACTCAAAGCGCGGCTTTTAATTGAGGACTGCAATTGTTTAGCTCCATTTTGTTTATCTACATTGCCAATGAATTGGGGTTTCATAGAAGAATAGCTCACTGTTCTCGATGGGCCTTCGCTGACTTCGGCAGACCCATAAGCGCTGTCCCTAACTGACGAACCATTTTCTTGTTGTTTTAAATAAAAAGTGGCAAATTGTTGTTGTTTCAGCTGCTGTTGAGCCTGCCGCTGCTGTTCTTGTAGTAGTTGTTGTTTGTGTTGTTGCTGCTGCTTTTCCGCATTGGCTGTTTTCGACGGTAGCGAAATCGAGGCGAGCGAGTGGAAGGCATTTGCTAGCCCTGATAATGTTACAGATGCATTGGGCTTCGTGGCATCCCCGTTTCCTGTTATCACAATATTGCTATCATTAGTATTGTTTTTATTATTTGAAGAAAGAGAAGTTTCATTTGCTTGAATAGGACTAGTTAGCGTTTGATTAGTAGCATGGTTTAGTGGCTGCGTTTGCGGTAGCTTCAATTCAGCGGTATAAGCGTCACTGTTATTGATAGCAGGCATACTGGCGAACATAACAGTTTTCACCGAATCAGATTTAGTTCGCTTCAGCGCGCTTTTTCTATGTTCATTTGGTAGTCCATAAGTATCTAGACCAATGGATTTATTAGCAACGGCGGCGGTGCCTATTTTCTTTGATTGACTATAAGCTGTTTCATAGTCGGCCGTTAGTAAATTCTGGCTGCTAAGCGATTGGTTATGCCCGTAGAATTGAGGCGAGTTATTTTGCTCACCTAAACGGTTCAAAGTTAAATCAGAATTATATATTTCTAAATGACTTTGCAGTAGATCTGGACGGGAGCCCAGAGTCAAAAGACTTCCACAAAGACTATCACCGTTATTCATGGTGGACGTGTTGCCACTTGAGGGACTGTTGGACTTCTGGTGTGTCTGTGTGATGGCACCCATTTCGCTGGGACCCTCTTGCAGTGCGCCCGTTCTGGGATCAAAATGTTTTTGTGCCGCATCCTTCAGTGTAGTATTGAATCCTTTGTTATTTTCTAAGGTAGCACGGATTGAGGAGATGTGCCCAGCGACCGGTTCACGAGACACAGAAGATGAGGGCGAGGCATCTTCAATTTCCTCCTATAAAAAGAAAACAAATAAGTAGTCATTTCTTAAAATTTATGTGGAACGTTTTAAAAATGCTTACCTCATCTTCTTCCGTTATAACGGACGCTTCAATCCAATCTTTAATGCGATTTTTCTTTGATTGGCGATCAACATTCGTCTCTAATCCACAATTTGCCAGCGTGTACAGTAGTCTATTCTTTTCGTCGGGGCTGCTATGAAAGGAATACATGGATGGACATAATTCATCGGTTTCATATTCGGCCATTTCCTTTTCGGCTGTTTTTGATAACCAACGATCGTCAAGGAACTTTGTTAAATCAGTTAAATTTTTCGGACGTCTTTCCGCGCGTGGATCCAAAAAGCGTTTAAACATGCGCTGCGAGCGTGACGTGAGTAACTTAAAAAGTTTTGGTGTTCGCCGCATAGGCAGAATGTTAGCCCCAAACCACGCCAAATATCGTACATAGCGAGGATCATCGGAGGCGGCCTTTTGCCAAGGCAAACAACCCGTTAGGCAGACAAAGATGACAATGCCGAATTGCCAAACGTCGTGACTAGGTTCAGCTCTGCAAAAGTTTAAAACCCAAGTTACAAGCTGTATTTTTCATATCAATCCAACGGTGTTTGTACTTACGTGTATGTGCCTTCCGCTTTTATTTCTAATACTTCTGGTGGACTGTAAGGAAGCCATTCGTTGCGGCGCTCCACAATTGTTCCCGCCTGATAGGATTCGCCGAAGTCGCAAATTTTGACACGTGTGAAATCGGAGCGATAAATGAGCACGTTATCCAACTTCACATCTCGATGTACAATGTCTCTAAAAAAATGGAATTTAGAGGAGGTTGAGTTTGGTTATGATTTGTTTAAACTCTCATGTAATCGTAAATTACTTTGAATGCATATAATCCAAGGCAGCGCCGATCTGCTTTGCAACACGTTTCGAATACTCTTCACCGACACCTGTGTCAGTCATGTTTGATGTGAGGTCACCTTCAATTCGTTAGCGAGAACCAAAAATATATAATAGACAAAATCTGTATTAGCAAAGTTAAATTCGCTGCTTACCTAGTGGCGCATACTCTTGTGTGAATATATAGAAGCCTGCCGTCTCGAAGGCTACGTCATATGTGGTCACTATATTCCGATGTATGCCCAGATGCAGTCCATAATGGAATTCTCTGAAGAAGTCACGAATTGAGACGTATGGTTTTGGCACGGCCTTCAATACCATTTCGGTCTGAGAGCCACGATGTTCGACTAGCAAAATTTTTCCAAACCATCCTTCACCCACAATTTGTAAAATGTCAAATTCATCGACCAAATGAATCTGCAAAATTTAAAAATAAAATGGCTCTATTAAAGTCATATGTATGTCCATTAGATCGCTCATCCCCGCACTAATGAGTTTTGAAAACTACTCTAGAGGTCACCTTTGTTTTTCATATTTCGTCACCACTAAGCCATTTATAGTTAGATCCCAAAGTATGATACTTTTAGATATACTTTTCGAGGAGACGGTTTTTGCTTCAGTTATAATTGACGCCGAAAATGGTGACATAAAAAAAACCTAATAAATATACCGTCAATTGATGTATGTCAAACACATCGCTGCCAAAGTCCTCATACCTACATAGCTCAATCAGGTCCAACTAGTCAACAGTCTAACAAATTATCTACAATCACGTCTGCTTAGTGAGTGTAATTATATGATCTTTCTGAGATTGAATGCAAGATGGAGTTGTGCTCAAATGCAGAATCTCCAAGCGTCTCAGTCATTGCTGAGCGAGGTATTTATTTAAGTTTCTGTTGGTTACTTCGATGGCCGAAGGTGAATTAGTTGTAGACTGAGTAATACCTAGTCAGTACCAATTCTGGACAAATGTAAAGCGTCATGTTTACCAAAATAATGTAGGCATTGCCGAGCTAGTTTGGAAGTAGTTAGTGGCCTGGCGAAAGCCTTAAGTACAGCTCTACTGTCACTGCGACACCAAGAAGATCGAACCGTATTCAGCTTCAGGGAACTCCACATTACAGACCTCTTAAACAAAGGTAACGGAGGCGTACTGTCATGTGTCATTAAATAGACAAATATACATAGGTGATCAGATCTCTATCGCCATCACTTTCCGCCTCGCGCCACTCAGTTGCTCAAGAGATACAAAATGACGGTAAGTGCAGCAGCGGTGACACCTACTTTGGGGAAACATTTTTTTTTTAGTTATATCCTCGGCATTTATGGCCTTCTTCTTTTGTCAAACTTGAAGTTTGCTATTTTTGCTCTTAAGGATTATAGTAAATGCTCACCCAAAGTCATTGACAAAATTAGAAATAAAAAACGAGTAGCGACGAATCTTCTTTTACTACGACAATGCTAGCTCTCAAACAGAGCAGGGAACAATTGATTATTGTAAGGAGAAAAATTCAAGAAAGTCCAACATTATTTGATTTATCACTTAATGACTTTACCTGTTCCCTTTTGTTAAGAACCAAATGCGTTGTGAGCGTTTTTAAACATTTAATTGGTCATTGATTTATTCTGAAACTTTAGTCCAGGAACAGTTGCTAGATAATAACTTTTGATTTGTTAAACAATTTTTCTCTGTGTAATTTTTGCAAATGATAAAAAATATACATACATACATTGATATCCCAAGGAAATGAAACGGGACTCCAACAATCGTGGTGGTCACACGCAGTTGGCTATTAAAAGTAGTCACACGTAATTTCTTGTAATTCGCTTATAGTTTCAAATTCAATTTTAATTGTATTGTATGTTTCTCGCATAACAAAAGAAAATGCAAAACAACAACAAAGTTAAAAGTGCGACGCATTCAATGTTCATTTGCATGGCGCGGTAAAGATTTCGTTTGGCCAAATGCCAAGAATTTTGTCTGCCCCGCTATGTTTTCTTCTATTTATTACGACATTTTGTATATGATTTTTTTATCATACTACACATACTCATCGTACACATGCGTATGTAAATATTATAGCAACTAATGCATACATACGAGTACATATGTATGTATGTACATATAGTACTTAAGTGTTATCAAAACCTTTGATTTTTTATCTGGATACAAAATCTTGAATCTTTTTAAATATGATTTTATGATTTCCTTTGAAGCAGTCACTCAATAACATATCTGAGTTGTTTGTCATTTGGACTGTTTTGAGTTCTTAGTTAGCTTACTTGAAATTGATTCGAAAGTTCAAACATCTTTTTATAGCTGACGTCACGCTTATGATGGAAATATGCGGATCATCGTGTGTGGGATGTATCATTATGAGAAGACAATTTTACACTTGTAGGAAATTGAAAACTCTTCCATTTTGATTATTTTAAATGCCGAATATATAGAACTTTTTTTAAGCGGCACAAAAAATTAATAAAACTTTAAATTTTTTAATAAAAACGACCTGCTTTAGTAGAATTAAATATGACCAAAGGTATGATAATTAAACCCATAAGCATGCCCATAAACTATTTATAAAACTCATTTCATAATTATAAATTTATAATAACTTTGTACACATTTAAAAAAATGTCATCAAAAATTAATTTTTTTTTGGAACGTTTCGAATTTCTTTTGAGTATGCAATTTCGTAGTCCATTTGAATTTTGAATAATAAAGTGCAAGTATGAAGTGAATACAAATTGTCGTTAATTTTTAAAATTTTTGTTTGTTTTTTATTGGCGTTCTTCCCCAATTTCTTGCATGTAACGCAAAAATTAGAAACAAATTATTATCAATCAACAAATCAACGGCAAATATTACCAACTTGAAACTTGGGCTTTATTCAAATTAAATTGAATGAACTACTAAAGTACGTAACCTAGAAGAATCTCAGTACTCGGATAAAAAATATGTTATTTTGATGAAATTTTAAAGACATTTTTTAACTATCTACAAAGTTTAAAACTTGGGTTTGTATGGTTTTCGTTTACGAGAACGAGCTGAAAATATAATCATGTGACAAGTTGCAAATAAATTAATATTGGGTTTTAGTGAGTTATAAAATTGAATTGGCCATTTAACCAATTTAAATATTTTATATTAATGTTTTAAATAAAATCTGAATCACAGAAATACTTAATCAGTGACTACTTATCTTGGTTATATGTAAATTGTTTTCTTAAATAAAATTGTATTTTCCATTGCACTTACTTTTTCTAATTCGAATTCTCGAACCTTGTGTATATTCCCTCGTGGTTTTTTCGACATAATTACGTTGATGACTTCCAAATATGGATATGTACGGCTGTAGAAATGTCAACTAGTGCGTTTCATGAACGTTGGCTTTTTATAATATGATTTTCAAACACTTGAGTATGCGGGAAAAGCCGCCACACATTTGGTTGATTTCCAACCACACAAGACGAGAACGAGCTCTTCTCCAATCACTATGATTTTTTTTCGTTTTCAGTCACATTGGGAATACTTTTTCGTAATTAAACAATTTGCAGTAGTTTTTCACTCAATACCTAATAAATATATGTAAGTGTATTTATTTACAAAAAAAGCGCCAATTTGATTTAAATTATTTGATTTTGCACAGAACACGCGCCAACTGTTTACTAATTTTCGCCTTATCGGAATGTGTGTATGTATGTACTAGAGATGTCAATTTTGGGCATTTTGTTGACCCCGGGATTTTTGAAATTTGAAAACGAAATCCCCGGATCTCGAATTTCATGAAGTTTTGATTCGTAACTTTTAAATTGCCAAAAAATGTAACACGTCTGTAATCGTTGTATTATAGAAGTATATAAAATAATATTAATATAACAAAGAAGAACGATTGTAATTCATATACATATGTACATGATTCAATTATATAAGGTTAGCTCGATAAGCAGCTAGCTAGCTCACTTTTTGTCAAACGGCTCCCTTAGCATCAAAACCAAGTTGCTTCTTAAAAATAATAATAGTAGTTACCTCAAAACTTTTTAATACCAAAAACTCACAGGCAACACTTTTTGTTTCGAATGTTTCTAAATACAGCCTTTTTTCTGATTACAAGATTGACCCCGTCTTGTAAATATTTTAAGTAAATGTGTATAAACGACCCGCTTTTCCTTTGAACGCTTTTCACGCGCATATAAATTCGATGTGACAAAGTGGAAAGTTTTGTTATTTCTAAAAGGAATGGGTTTAAATAAATTAAAAATAATGCGACATAATAATCATCCAAATGCCAAAAACAAGAATATGTAAGAACTAAATTCTTGAGTAATGAAGTTTGATTTATTTTTCTTTTAATATATAAAGATTTCTTTCTAAAATTTGGAATTAGCGTGGTTGTCTTACAACTCCATTAACTCTCACTTAAGTCACTTACTATTTGTCGGAATAAAATGTTTGGTCCTTTCACCCTCCAGGGGTTCATCACAATATTAAGAATAACCCTGATACAGAGGGTAATTAAATAAAAGGAGTAAACTGAATAAATAACTTCTTCGTAGTAAGAAAGCTATACTTGTCGCAAAATAATGCAAATGAGGCTTCGTTGACTTGGGTTAACGAAGTGTCCGGGAGCACCTTGACAATAGTGCCCATGTTCCATAGAAACCCTCATTGCATGTACCCAACACATAAGCACCAGCAATGATGTGAAAAAGCTTCTTTATTTTAAAACTCGGACTCATAACCACTTTGTGGTTGAAACATTTTTAGAGCGAACATAATTTTAGCTTGCAGTTTTAATATTCTTACTAAATAGCAGTTAAATTAATTAATTAAGGTAATACTACTTTTTATTGTCATTTAAGCACAAACTTTCTTGCAAATATGTTAAAATTAACATATTATATTCTACCACTATTTGCAAACTTTCCATACTATGCTTCTCCTGTTTCACAAAAAGGGAACGCATTATTTATCCTTCTTCCGTACTTCGTCTATGCAACCGTTTGTAAGGGAGTGTCAAAACTCCCTTGTCAATATTGATCTAACCTTTTATTATTGAATCATGACATATGTATGTATTTATTGGTCTTTTCAAGGAAAAAGAAAATAAACGTAAAATTTGACACACATACAAAACAATTTATTCTTCAAGTAGAAATATAAATATTTGGTACAGAAGCAAATGTAAAGAAAAATTATTTTTATTCACTGTTTGAGACCAATATTATAAAATAGGCCCGTGGGCAAATTAACGTATATGAAAAGAAGTGAATCGTATTCATCAAATTTTATTCGTAAATGAAATTTTAATCCAGAACCACCCCCGTGGGCTGAGTCCGGCACACGGCTCTGTTTCATATTAATACATATTAATATTCAGTAAAAAAAGAAATACATCAAGTAAAAATTAAATGCATCACCCATTCCATTTTGAGCGAAGCAGAATTAGACCTTATTTTGATCAAAATGCAATCTCAAAGAAATAAAAGCCTTAAGTATGTTGTCCTCCAACCTGGACCTAAATTTGTTGCAGTGAAGAAGCAATGCTTGTTAATTGTCGTTAAAGTTAAGTTAAGTGCTTTCTTTAGGACATAGCCTTTATCGCCTTATTACAAAAACTATTAATTTTTTTTACCAAGCCTTCTGATAAATTGTATGCCTTCCGATTATTGGACAATTGCGAGCTACTAGTTAATACTTGATGCAATTTATCTATGAGACTTTCTGCCTTACCCACTTCAGGCACCTCGTTAGTTCTATTAACATAACTTATCCCGGGATATTTGGAAGCTAAAAAAGTCCGGGATCCCGGGATTTCGGGATCACGCAATGGACATTCCTAATATGTACATAAGTATATATGGAAGACAATGCGCAAAACTCTTAGAAATAAGAAAAATAAATTCTCAAAATCAAATTTATAACCATTTGAAACTTGCACATTAATCTACATACATATATAAGTTGAATAGGCTACAAAACTGCTAACTCGCTAAAATTCCAAAAAATTTTAAAGCTCTTGAAGTTTTGATAATGAGCAAAGTTTTGATATTTCAGTTAGTGTTTTAAAGTTTTGCTAAAAATGTTCAAACTACTGATAACAGTTAAACTTTTATTTATATGGCGTCAGCTATCGATTGTACTTTATTTGAAATAAAATTTATTATTTAGTTGCAAACAATATTTTTATTGAATATGAATGTGAGTATATGTATGAATGTACATAAGTAAATCAAAGAATTTAGTGAATAAACATAAACACAAGATGAAACCATTAATTTTAGCGGTAAACTTTGTGCAACAATGCGAGCAAATGCGTACATAAGTACGTACTATTATATATGTTTGTATGTATGTTTACATGTATAAGTCGTTTGTTTTCAAAAATTTTGGTCACAATGAGTTTTTGAAACGAATTTACGTGTGAAACATCACTATCGTATTGGTTTTGTTGATGCCTAACACGCGGGGCCCTGACCCCATTATTTACCTACAATGGATTCCTCAGTGGCATAGCAAGAATACTTTTAATACTTTTAAACAAATATTTATATACATATGTACTACGACTGTATGAACACATCATAAGTACAAAGTGTAAACTTTTCATTTACTTTTCTCATCAGCGCAGATTAGCTGCCTACACTGACATCTTCACATACATTGTACATATATTTATGTTTGTATGTAAAAATCGAAATTGATTGATTGTAATTTTATTGCCGAAATTCGCACATGATCCACAATCAATAACATAATTATCAGGAGGATCATTATCGACACGCCATTTGCCGATAGCAACAATAGCAATAAAGACATAGCGTGCGACAGGCGTTGCAGACGGCAAACAATTGCTGAGATGATGCAGGCGGCAAGTATTTATTTTTAGTCTACCCTCCGATACAACGATCGATGATATGCGGCTGCATTTACATTCTCATACATATGAACGAACAAAAGTGTTCACAAACTTATTTACCCATATTTGTACACACAAACATATGTATAGGATGGATGCTGAGGTATGAACTTATTTTTGTTTTAAATCAAATCGACAACAATTATACGGAAAACGGAAATAAAATATATATTTTTGTGAGTTTATTCACTCAAGAAGATCATGTACTTCGCTATATGGCTACATATGTATGTATGTATGTATGTAGTACATAAATAAATAAATACACATGCTTTGTAATTCTGAACATGTTAAGTGAATGCCCGTTTCCTTTGATTGTTTAATTTAAGCCATTAACGGTTGATTAATTTGTTTTAAAGTCTTCCTGTAACAAAAGGCAATAAATCTGCATTACCTCTTACTAGCAATTTATCTCTTTGGCTCTTATGAAAAGGGTAAAGCGTTGCAAGTAGTAGTGTCCAATATAAAATTTATTTCAGGGTTTACAGCTTACAATATACAATTTAGGTTTGATCAATTTATGTTATTTTTATGTAACCATGCAGCCAATTATTAGATGTATTATAAGGCTTTAAATAATTTTTTTCAAATAATATCAGTTATATTTCACATTGACGAATATTTGAAATTTCCATAAGATTTGAATATACATATGTAGGAGCGCTGGGACACGGGTACGTATGAGTAAAATTATAGTTACTTTTGATATGCTATATTCCAACACGAGGAAGTTTTCGTTTAAACAATGTTGGGAATATCCATACATTTTCCTTGTCTTACCCTTTGGATGTGTAAAATTTTTGTGCTCTTCAAAACAACGGATATTTAAATCGATTTGCAAAACGTTAATATTATTGAAAGAATGCAATGAATAAAACATAAGCATTCAGTGCTCAGACGGAGAAGTTGCCGTGATGTCTGAAATTTCCGTGTACCAGCAAAATTAATTTGGATATCGAAAATTACATGGACTTACACCAACAGCTTCTTCGACATCCTTTACGAGCTGTTTGACAAAGTCAATGCCAATTTTTGCCCCTTGAAATGTTTAAAGAAAAATCACCGCATGGACTAGTTAAATAAGAAAAGAGAATTGAAAACCTATTTTTAAATAACTAGTATCAACTCTACGAGCATATTAAAGGTTTTTTTGCAAAACTTGACGTTTGATATTCAACGAATTAATTAACAGTTTATACGTAGTTTCCATATAAAATATTTATTATTTTTTTTAAGAAATAATCAAAAATATTTAACAATTCGTAAGAATTCAAGTCGTTCGATAATTTTCAGAACACGACTATGTATGTAGTTGAATGTTGATTTGTTTTTAACAAAAAATGCATAGTCTGCTTGTAAACAATTATATATTCGCTGCAAAATTCGTATTTCGGAATTTGTGTGTTATCTGTGTTTAAGCTACTTAAACTGACTGGAAATGCAACCATGCGTTGCCTTCAGCATGATCTGCACCCTTGCGTGAACGGTGCGATCAGGCTACACTATTTTCGAATTTCCAGTTTTTTCCTCGGTTTTCGCGTTACCTATAAATGCGGGGAGCGCACTTAACTTTTTTTCTTCTTGCTTTTTACTACCAACCCGCAACATCTGACGACACCTGTAAGCGCATCGTGGGAATCCACATATTCATTTGTTGTAAATTACATTATAAGAACTTTCCTTATCACATAACCTGAATTTATCAAAGTAGTTAATCAATTTACGTTTATATAACTTTAATCTAATTTTAATCGAAACTAACATTATATTAATGCTATCATCATCCATTCATAAATAATTGTTCAATCATTCAATATCGAAGGCAAACTTGAAGTCTTAAGCCTAAAATTAGTTTGTAAGTAATTTCACAAAATAAAATTAATACCTTCCCTTAATATCAACGGAGAAAAACAGTCTTCAATTCAACATGGTCCTTGCGAACCGAATTTGACAGCACCGGAACACAGCTAAATAAGCAAAACCGATGTTGGCAACGCAGCAATCGAAAAAGGAATTTCGAAGAAATTGTATAGTTGGCAATACGGCGACGAATGCCTTTTTTTCCTCACTCTGACACAATTTTTGAATGGCAGCAGCAGCATCATTTTCTTTCTCCGCGACGTTAAAGTGCTAAAGAAGTTAAAGTAAAAAAAAAAAAAATAATAATTTTAAATTCGCATTCCGAGTGCAGTGCCTAAAAGAAAATCAACGCTGCCCACCGAGGGATATTAAGAAGAAATCGAAAGACAGTGCTCTTCAAGGGACGCCAGAGGAGCCCTACTCAAGTGTACGCACAGCTGGGGACGGACAAATCGTTGGAGAAATCCGCAATAAAGGTGACCGGCCAGCGGTTGGACCCCATAACCAAAATCACAGACATGAGTAAAATTTCGGAACGCATGTAAGTTTTTCCATTTTTCCGTTATTGCTAACGTTGATTTACCGTTACCTCCAAGAGGTACTTGCATACGTACATACATATTTATATGGATACATACGTACGTATATATATACATATATGCGATTCGGTACTCGCTACTTGGGCACTCGTTATTTTGCTCTGAATCCGACATACTTATATATGTACACACGTATGCATGCACATAGCGAATACATTTTGCGAAAATTGTTCTGTCGGCGCTCTCTTGGCTGAACATCTTTAAGTACATACGCACAAAAATACATACGCATGTATACGGTTTTGTGGTGGTTTCATTAGCGGCTTGCGCCAGCGTTCCCGGCGGCAGCTCCCACTTACATATGTACATATGTATGTACATACTCTTATACATATATGTACAAACATATGAATGCACATATTGGCGTTAATCAGTTTGTTTTCTAACTTTACACTGTACGGTACATATTTATATAATCGGTGGTTACATTACTTGCGTACGTAAAAAATTTTAATATTTTGCTTTTGCATATATGCGCAACTACAGCGCCAGCATACACGGCCATAAAAACTTACGTTTATTGTTTTATGTACTTCCTGCATGCATGATATATTTACTTCAGGTCATCATATAGATAAAATGACCTACCATATTAAATAATTGTGAATCTTATGCATATATACGCGAAAACATACATATGTATGCACATACATATGTTTATATATATTCATAACTGTCTTACCGAACCCAGTGGTAAATTTTTGGATATCGTACGCGTAAGCCGTAAATTAATGATTTATCGAAAATCTAGTGATCAATTTATTTCCCACATTAACATACGTACAGTCCAACCCAGTGATAAATTATTTCGAAATTTGTTTTGCATACAATTTTGGTGTTTTGCTTGCACCCTACATTGAGTCATTGTGAGCTGACATGCAGCTTCATCAGACATTATATTAAACAATCCCATACAAATCAAAGTGGTATAAATTCCAAAATACATTTATACTGGGTTGTGCAAAATTAATTTATGAACAATTACAACTATCTTTAAAGGCAACTTGCGGAGTTTTTTCTTATTTTCGTCAACGTATGTACAAATATTTTTTGGATTTGCTATCCTTACAAGAATTTATCTTCAATAAATTTCAATCATTTATAAACAAAATCAAATGAAATTGTAAATAGTTATGTACATACATACAGAATTTTCCCAAACGAAGTATCGTATTCATAATTGCTATTGCTTTGTACGCTACCAGCGGCAACGTATTTAAAACCAAATTTCAAAAGATTAATAATAAATTTACTGATCAACAAAATCTTTTCTAATCATTGGAATACATGTGTATGAACATTTTGCTTGATTTTGCTTTGCGTTTTCTATAAGGTTTCCAACATTCTTTGTGCATTTTGAGTTATCACTGTACATGTTCAAAATTTTTACATAGTTTCACCTAGTCCATACATACTTAAATCCACAACTATGGCTACCAATACCAACCCTATGGCAGAGTTTATCTTCGATTCCAACCGAATTATCAATTTTTGTTCTAATTTCGAGAGGGAAGATCCTGATGATCAGACGGATACCTTACTTGATCTCAAACTTCAAGATCTTAATGCCAGATGGGAAAAATTAGAAAAGTCTTATAAAAGTGTTTGTCTTGCGGACGAGGAAACTGCTTCAAACCATTTTAAAGAAGAAGCAACTACGAAATTCGAGTTGTGTAATGATAGCTTCTACATATGTAAATCGCAAATACTCGATCAACTCAAGCTTTTCCAAAGCAATTTATCACAGCAAGAACTTAGATTTCAAAATTCTTCCACCCTTGTTGATAACTCCATTCCGTGCATTAAGGTTCCGCCTTGTGACACACAAATTTTCTACGGGAGGTATGAGGAGTGGCCATCGTTTCGCGATATGTTCACGGCCGTCTACCTCAACCATCCCAAGTTAACACCTGCACAAAAACTTTTCCATCTACGGAATAAAACTCGGGGAAAAGCGGGCGCCATAGTCAAGCATTATAGACTGTGTGATGAAAATTTTTCACTTGCGTGGGAAGCACTAAGAGCGCGCTTTGAAAATAAGAGAATTTTAATCGACAAGCAACTCAAATCGCTTTTCAATCTACCTCCAGCTCGGTCCGAAAACAGCGAAGCAATCCAGAAAGTTCAAAGCACGATAAATGATTGCCTCTCGTGCCTCAGATCCCTAGGGGTTTCCGTGTCCGAATGGGATCCTGTGCTAATCTATTTGTGCTCATCCAATCTACCCGAAGAAACCCTCTCCTTGTGGGAACATTCCCTAAAATCCCGGAAAGACCTACCAAATTGGTCGCAAATGGACGAATTTTTGACCAGTCGATACGAAGTGGTAGAACGTTTGCAATGCTATAAAATCCCAAAAGTTCGCCATTCTCTTCCGGAGAAACCTAAGATACATTCGTATCATTCCCAAGATACTACCTCATATCAATGCAGATTATGCACAAAGAACCATTCTATAAAATCCTGCCCTGAATTTAGAAAACTTTCGGTCCCCGAAAGAACCAAATTCGTGGAGCAAAACGGCTATTGCTCGAATTGTCTAGCCTATAATCATCTTCTTCCAAAATGCCAAAGTGCATTCCGATGCCTGCATTGTAAAAAATCCCATCATACAATGCTGCATCATAACCAAACTAGCAAGCCTACATCCAAAGCACCAGCTAGTAAACCGAACCCCAAACCATCCAACAATGCAACCACCCTGTTGCACACCCAAAGTCAACCTAGACATCCGATCTTTGATCTAACTGAAGGCAATTTCGAGGAATCACCTAGTTACTCGGCTGGAAGTTCTTTACACATACAAGCAAACTTCTCAACAAACAATGAGAAGACGCTACTCCCAACGGCTCAAGTGCACATCGAGCATATGGGTACTTTCTTTACCTTACGCGCCTTGATCGACCAAGGTTCACAAAAATCATTCATATCTGAAAAAGTTCTAAACCGATTGCGACTCCCCACTTATCGAGAAAATTTCTCAGTTACTGGAATGGGCGGCAAGATCGTCGAGAATGCAACTCGAGTTTGCCAACTCACTCTTTATTCCAGGAGACATGATATTCGCATTGACACAAAAGCGATTGTCCTTCAAAAACTTACGAGCTTTCTCCCATCATTTAAAATCCAAAATTGTGATTTCTCCGAAATTAACGATCTTGACCTCGCAGATCCCAACTTCCATAGTCCCGGATCAATCGACTTAGTAATCGGTAGCGACCTCATACCCCAGATCCTTCTCCAAGGAATCAAACAACAAGTCCTTGGAAGCCTACTCGCACAAAATACGATATTCGGCTGGTATTTGAGCGGACCCTTAAAAACCACCGAATGTGCTTCGCTCCATACTTACGTTAGTGAAAACACCGAAGACAATCTCAATCTGCAACTAAAACGCTTCTGGGAACTAGAAGAGGTTACCGAATCCCATCCTATCTCTGATGCAGATGCATTTTGCGAAAAATTCTATAAAGAGACGACTTGCCGACAATCTGACGGGAGATATGTAGTCAGACTCCCATTCAAATGCAATTTTCCATCCACTCTGACTCTCGGGCAATCGCGCTCTCAAGCGATGAAACAGGCCATTCGAATGGAGCACATGCTCGATAAAAATCCAAACCTCAAAGAAGAGTATAATCATGTATTAGATGAATATCTAACTCTCGGTCACATGAAACCGATTTCTTCCGATGAAATCAATTCAAATGGAAAATTCTTTTCATATTACCTACCTCATCATGCTGTCGTGAAGCCAGACAGTAAATCGACCAAAGTGCGCGTTGTTTTTAATGCCTCAAAACCCACCGCATCTGGAACTACTCTGAATGATATACTGCATATCGGTCCTACCTTACAAACAGATCTCATGTTTGTGATTTTAAATTGGCGTTTATATAAGTACGTCTTCAACGGTGACATACAAAAAATGTACCGTCAAATTCTTCTACACGAAGACGACCACCAATATCAGAGAATTCTCTTTCGGAGAAAAAACCAAACTAATCTCACAGATTTCGCTCTCAAGACGGTCACGTTCGGAGTAAATTGTGCTCCGTATCTCGCCATTCGGACCTTGCACCAATTAGCCGAAGATTCTAAGGATTCCCATCCACTTGCTCAACGAATCTTAACGAAAGAAACTTATGTCGACGACATACTATCAGGCGGGCATGATTTACCAGCGTGCGTGAAAGCTCAGTCACAGCTAATTCAATGTCTACTCTCAGCAGGTTTCCCGTTGAAAAAAATCACCGCTAATCACACAGAGCTTCTCAGTCATATTGCTGCTGAGGATTTGCTCGATTCAGAGTTCCTGAAGTTCGACTGCTCGAGTTCCACCAAAACCCTTGGTATTCGATGGAACGCTTTAAACGATTCCTTTTCATATACTATTGAGCCTTCAAAATCGACTTCGGGTGCTACGAAGAGACAAATTTTATCTTCTATTTCCAAACTTTTTGACCCCGCAGGGTGGCTAGCGCCTATTCTCATTCAGGCAAAAATCTTAATGCAACAAATATGGCTAGAAGGTACGGAGTGGGACGAATGCGTTAAACCACTTTCGCTTCAAAAGTGGCAACAATTTCTCTCCGACTTGCCCAATATCGAAAATATTCAGATCCCAAGATGGACCGAATTCTCTCCACACCGAAAGATCCAAATCCATGGGTTTTGTGATGCATCAGAAAAGGCATACTGTGCATCCATCTACATTCGATCCCAAACAGACGATACTGTTTCATCACATCTCCTCTTCTCAAAAACTAAAGTAGCTCCGCTACAAACTGTAAGTCTTCCTCGCTTGGAACTTTGCGGAGCAGTACTTTTATCCACATGCATCAAAAACGTCATCCATCAACTTCCATTAGAGAATACAGAAACCTTTCTTTGGTCCGACTCATCAATAGTCCTCTCGTGGCTAGAAAAACCTCCATGTACCTGGAAGGTATACGTGGCAAACCGCACATCGCAGATCATTACAAATGTTGGAAATCTCAAGTGGCGTCACGTATCCACGAACCACAATCCTGCAGACTTAGGTACCCGCGGTTGTAGGCCACAAGAACTGCTTAACCAATCCCTTTGGTGGCACGGACCAGATTGGCTGCTGAAACCCGCCGATCAATGGCCAGTGTTGTTGCGTCAAAATGTTGCTGCACTCGAAGAACGAAAAGTTGAATCACTTCATACTTTGGAAAAGGAACCGGATATCTTAGACCGCTTCTCATCGTGGTCGAGAGCGTTACGAGTGATTTCGTACATGTATCGATTCTTTCATCGCATTAAACCAGTACAGTCCACTAAATCAATGAATTATGTATCTGTGGTTATCACTCAATCGGAGATTCACTGGGTCAAAAATCGCCTTATAAAACTAGCACAAGAAAGGCACTACCCTAATGAATATTCGAAACTTTCAAACACACAACCGATTTCCAAAAGGAGCTCTCTTTTGACGTTAAATCCCTTCATAGATTCGAACGAACTTCTCCGAGTAAACGGCCGTTTGACAAACTCATTTCTCACATATAATGAGAGGTATCCAATCATACTTCCAGAGTCTTCTCGATTCTGCTACTTATTTCTTAAATTTCTACATGAGCTATTAATGCATGCGGAACATCAACTCATGATCAGAACTGCGAGGCAAGAATACTTCATCCCTCGTATTAAATCGAAAGTCAAATCTTGCATACGCAATTGCAAAACATGTACTATTTTCAAACAAAGTACTCAATCTCAAATCATGGCAGCTCTACCGCCAGAACGTTCCAATTTCTCTCTACCCTTTACTTATACGGGGCTAGACTTTGCAGGTCCTTTCGATATTAAATCCTCACTTCTTCGAAAATCCCCTATGCTAAAGGGCTACGTCTGTGTTTTCATATGCTTTGCCACTAAAGCAATTCATCTAGAACCCTGTTCGGACCTATCAACAAAAGCCTTTCAGGCATCTTTCTCCCGCTTTGTTGGAAGACGAGGCCAACCAAAAGGCATTTTTTCCGATAATGGGAAAAACTTTATCGGCGCCAGTCGAGCCTTCAAAAAAGACTTCCAAAACTTTCTCAAAGAAACTTCAGATGACCTCCGATCAAAATACTCCCTCCATGGGTTTGAATGGCACTTTTTGCCACCCCGCGCTCCTCATATGGGTGGTCTTTGGGAGGCGGCGGTAAAAAGTTTCAAACATCACTTCAAACGAATTGCTGGCAGCCACCATTTCACATTTGAAGAAGTTGCTACCCTCCTTGCTCGTATCGAAGCCGTGTTGAACTCTCGACCGCTTTCGCCCATGTCCGACAATCCTCAAGAGCTGCTAGCTCTAACACCTGGTCACTTCTTACGTGGTGCGCCATTATTGGCCCCACCAGAGCCCCGAATCGATAACCTGTCGCTTCAGAATCGATGGGAAAAACTGAAAGTATTACATCATCAGTTCAGCCAACGCTGGAAAGATGAGTATTTGAAAGAACTGCATCAAAGACATAAATGGAAGGTCCCACAATCCAATTTTAAAGTAGGCGATTTCGTGGTTATCAGAAATGAGCTCATGCCACCCAATGAATGGCGATTAGGCCGAGTAGAGAAGGTATACCACGGGTCAGACAATATGGTTCGTGTCGCCGACGTAAAGACGGAAAACGGGGTATTTACAAGACCAATAGTAAACTTGTGCCCACTGCCCATTGAACCCGATCCTCTAGATCATCCTGTTCAAACGAACCCATTATAAGTCACTTCATCGCTATAAATACGTTTTACTTAAATCAAATCCATTTACAGATCATTTCAAAATCGACGAGACCCGGAGGTACACCAATGCGTACTGTGCTGGCGCTTTCATGCACTGCGCTTTTGCAAGCTATTCCTAAATATGGATGGGGAGAGACGCAATCGAATTGTACGCACCTTTAAGTACTGCGTCAATTGCTTAGCCCGCACGCATGATGACGTCAAGAACTGCGGGTCCGTAAATAGATGCAAGCATTGCCGACTATCGCATCATACGCTTCTTCACCGCTCATTGTCACCAAAAAGGAGAGAAGCAGCAACTCCGAGACCCCACACACGCAATCAGCAAGAGGAGAGGCCGCAGAATGCAGAACGGACACCAAGACCGAGAGTACGCTTTGAACGGGAGCCGAAGTCGACATCCAACGTGCGCAAACGACCGGAGAGAGGTGCCGGCCAACCAAAAAGGTCTGAGGCACGTTCTCAATTGGATGTAGCCCATAAGGCGTTGGATCTGATCCAGACAACCCTTGCACTCGTGCAAAGGGGGCGCGATGTTTAAGCTACTTAAACTGACTGGAAATGCAACCATGCGTTGCCTTCAGCATGATCTGCACCCTTGCGTGAACGGTGCGATCAGGCTACACTATTTTCGAATTTCCAGTTTTTTCCTCGGTTTTCGCGTTACCTATAAATGCGGGGAGCGCACTTAACTTTTTTTCTTCTTGCTTTTTACTACCAACCCGCAACATCTGACGACACCTGTAAGCGCATCGTGGGAATCCACATATTCATTTGTTGTAAATTACATTATAAGAACTTTCCTTATCACATAACCTGAATTTATCAAAGTAGTTAATCAATTTACGTTTATATAACTTTAATCTAATTTTAATCGAAACTAACATTATATTAATGCTATCATCATCCATTCATAAATAATTGTTCAATCATTCAATATCGAAGGCAAACTTGAAGTCTTAAGCCTAAAATTAGTTTGTAAGTAATTTCACAAAATAAAATTAATACCTTCCCTTAATATCAACGGAGAAAAACAGTCTTCAATTCAACAATCTGATAAATATATGTATGTACATATGAACATTTGTGTTGCATTATAATCGTGTTGGAGCTGCTGATGGTATTGCCGATATATTAGAAGGTGTATATCTAACAAGAAAATGAAAAGAGAGACAGAATGAGCACGTAATGGACATATGCTCGTTTTATTTTGAAATATCTATGTACATACATACATACATACATAAATACATTGAAACTACATGTTTATACATACATATCTACATACAAATGAAATTGTTTGTTTGCAGATTAAAGCAAAACATTAAAAAAAAAGTGTTTTTTAAAGGCGGAGCTTGCGTGCGATCTTGCCTTTTTGATAAATTAGTATACCTTTAGACTTAAATAGGTATTCTTATAAAATCCAGCTATGCTAATACATTTGTGAAGATGTTTGATTTAATTTTTTGAATTGCCTCCAATATGCATATATGTAGGTATTTACATATAAAACTTAGTACAAAATAAAACTATTGTGTACGATAAGTAGGTGAATGTTTGTTTTTGCATCGGCTTTGGCGGCTGTGGTCTGCAACAATCATGATTTGCAGCATTGCAATAATATTTGTTTGCATTATAATAAACACCTTTGCTCGTCATTAACAATCAGAATATGCAATTCGTTTATTCAAATTATTCTCTCACTGCGAGCCACTTATATAAAGTTTATAAATACTTTTTGCACATCTTTTTCACATGTTTGTATACTTCAACGAATTTTGGCAATACTGCAACACTTTTGAACTTCATTTTTTAATAAAAATATTGAAAAAATTACATTTTCTTGGTCGATTATAGTAAATATTTCTTACACTTGTCCCGTAAAGAAAAAAAATTCATCGATTTTCTATTTTTAACTAAATACGACGGGCGAGATACTCGAACAAAATAATGTGTATAATGCGCGTGTTCACTCTAGCTGCTGTAGCGCGGTTATTTTTTCCGAATTACCGTTGCGGAGGAATTTTCATTTCAGACTGGCTGCTCAGTTGTTGATATTTTGCGATCGTTGTGCTGGTGCGCTCGCTCAGAGGATGGAACGCCGATCGCCGATACAATGGTGCATTTCAATTACTTAAATATTAATTTAATATAACTTTTTGTGCTCGGTTATCAATGTTCATATAAATTTTGTATTATTTATATATATATGCTAATTATGTATGTAAATAATTTTACCTAAGTGACTATTAATTTAAAAATGATGAAACATTTATTTATAATGTCTTAATTATACTAAACATTTGTTAAAGACAAAAACTGCAAACGTTATTAGCGAAAAATTAAATAAAACTTAAAATAAATATAAAAGTGTTCCAAAAAATTGTAGGATCAAACATTTTTTATTCGTAAGCCAAATTTAGTTAAATATATATAAAGGAATTTATAAAGTTGCAATTATTTAAGTTTTTAAAATCTGATGAAAAATTTTAAAATCTTGAAAACATTCTTTTGAATTTTGTTTTATTTTTGTGAACTATGTATGTGCCCCTTAATTCATAAAAATTATCAAATTTTTAAGCTTTATATATACATACATACATATGTACAAATATGTAAAAAATTTATTTTTTTATGTTTAAATGAATCCTAAATTTTTATTTCTTTTAGTTTTCTTATCAAATAAAAACAAAAATTAAGGAATTTGTCATTTAAATTGCTCTTGTATTCAGTATAACGCAACCAGTTTTATAATTAAAAAAAAAAAAAATATTGTTAAGTTTTTAGTGGCCTTTTAAATGAGTTATCATTGACAATTTTATTGAACTCGAGGCCAGTTTATGATAGCTTCGATTTTGAAAAAACAACAACATCTTCTCATCAGACTTTTTTTTTTTTTTATTCCTCATTACCGCTTACCAGGTTTGCACCGAGGAACCTCGGCTTGCAAAGACAACACTCTATTTGCTGTGCTACGTTTGCCGAGGGGACGGTTGTGTTTCTTCTTCCTCCTTAAACAAACCAACTACAAACCAGACCGGCTATGTATTTATGTGGTTGTTGTTGGGCTTCGAGCTTAATAAAATTGTCAATGAAAAATAAAAGTATACGGTGCTGTTTGAATCATTAGCAACCAAGTTCAAAGTGACATAATTCGTCCCTTATAATCATTAATTTATTTTAAAGACCCACCTTTACAAAAAAAAATTAAAATACATCAACGGCAAAATTTAGTTACTTGAAACTTTCACGTTGTGAGACTAAAATTTAATGGGCTATAAACTGCGTATTCAAAAATATTATAACCCTTCTGAGAAAAAAGTTCAAAATATATATACAAATTTGTTGTAATTTTCTCTAGTTTTCTACAAAGTTTTAAACTGCGTGAATTTAATTTTAATTGAAAATTCTTAAAAATAAATAAATGAATATAAGCTTAAATTCACACTCAGGACTACAGAAGTTTTAAACCGATAAAGATGATTATTCTAGGCAAGAGTTATTTTACCAATTTTGATATTTGACTCTCAATATTTTTTTTAATATTTCTTTTTCTGAATTGGTATTTAATAAATTCATACATATTTAAAAGCATTCCGTTGTTATTGAAGCATTTCAAATTAATAATTACAACGAATATTCAAAAAGACGGAAAGGGGTCATTTTATCCTCATTATAAAAGGTGCTAGTTTTAAGTGGTTAAACGTTGTTCTAGATTTTGACAATTTTTGTTGAAAGTATCGCGTTCCTCTTCTATATTTGTTAAACAAATTTTGCTCATGCGCTATATGTATATATGTTTGTGGGACTTTAAAATAATATGAGCTTAATTAAAAAAAAAACGAATAAACCATTTGTAATTTCAAATAATAATTTGGTTGTTAAAACAGATTTACACAAAATAAGTCTTTTAAGGTATGTAGCCTTTCCAGCTTTTCTATTGTTAAGAAACATTAAAATTTTCTTAATTCTTTTTTAATGGTAAAACAAATCTTTTGGAAGCCGATGAAGTTTAGGTGCTAATCAAAACTCACATTACATTTTTTTTTTAAATAAGTGCTCTTCATTTTATTTGAAAATAAAATCTGTTAATGTTAAACTTATTTCCGTTTAATTTACATATTTTCTTTCGTAAAGAATGCAATTAAAGAAACAAATAAATATTTATACTTTAACTATTTATCTTAATGTGACACTGTGCCCGGTGATCTTCGTTTTTTTTTTTTAAACATGAAAATGCTCATATTAAAGTTTTTGAAACAACTAAAAAGAGTGTAAAACTCGCCTGAAAAATCTTTTGCATTTGCTCTCAATATATTTTTGGTTTCTATGTAGTACGCGTATGTAGGTGTGCATGAGCCATTGCACTCACTCAAATTATACCTATGTACATTCATATATGTAAGCTCATGTATACACATTAAAATATATATTTGTAATATAAAAAAAAAATGCGGCAATAAACGGCTGCGATGAGCGCATTTAAGCCAATTTAGCGAAAAGAAGAATTCTTTAAAATGCCGTCGGAATTTCTTTTTCTATATTGATGCTTCGCCAGCTTGTGGGCAGCCGATTCATAATTTCGCAGCTGTGTTTCGGGTGTCTAGCAACACGATAATGATTGCGAGTAACAGCGCTCTGCAAGATTTCACTGCTGTTATTACTACATCCATACATACATACATACAGGAGCCGTGTGGGTGAATGAGTTGTACACATATGTTATATATACATATGTACATGTGTATGTATGTTTTTGAATATTTTCATTTCGCTTGATAGCAGACGAGCAGCTAGACACCGACACCAATTCTTCCAACGGAAAACCGAAAATGCTGCTTAGTGACCGCGGCCGGTGTGATGAAATATTATGATTTGTTAAAAATACACATTTGATTTTGAAGTAGCGGTGATGTGTGTTGAATTACTCATATTCTGTTGATCACTTTGACAGTTTTTCTAAATTATGCACAAAAAGAAGGCACGCGCTCCGATTGCTTTGTTAAAGATTGATAAATCATTATTCCAAATTGTTGTTTTAGAGAATAGATTTAAATTCGACACGATATTTTTATATGCATTCATGTGTAAGCAGATTAGTATTGAAACATGTAGGTATGTATTTAAGTAAATATTTAAATTAATAATTGAAAAGAAACAAAGTTTACTAGGCGACTTTGTTGCCTTTATTTAAGCGACCAATTTTGTTTAAAGTCCCTTAATCTGTTTTAAATATGTACATACATTTTTATTTAGTAAGTAAAAATTATAATTTTTTGCACGTCTTCTTAGAGCGCGCTTCTTTCAGTTCATGACAGTGAAATCTCTTCCCTTTTTTATTCCAGAGCTATATTAGCTACGCCACCGCTTATAAAAGATCTTCGTAAAAATATTATTTGTTTTCCTACTTACACATAGCCATGTATGTACTTACATGCGTACTTACATACATACATACATATGTATGTATATTGCATACTCTTGAAAGAGTTGCGCATGCGCATAATTTTCCAACTACCTTACATTGTCAATTCAGTTTGAAGCCTACTTTTTGGCGCACATACACGAAGTTATAAATGTTTCTAAATACCCAACCATAAATTTATATATGTGTGTATGTATGTGTGTGTTTGTGTGTGGTTCAGTTACTTTGAGTTCGTTGAATGCTTATTCGGGTATGAACTCGCAAATATGTATATGTATATGTGCATGTGCTTATATGTATGTACATACATACATATATATGTTTGCATACCAATTGGCGTTTATGTATGTACGAATGAATGTTTCGCATTGTGTTGCATGCAGCAAATGTGTTAAGTGTTGAATATTGCAACCACTTGTCGCCACTATTCAACCTTGCTGTCGTTGCCAGTTTTAGCTATAAAAGGTTGCGAGCCAATGGACATTTCTGCATTCGTTCAAATGTCACGGTCGGCTTAGGACCACTCTTGATGGAAAATTGGTGAAAAGTGTAAAAGTTGCCAGAAACATTTTGAGAAGCATATAGTAAGTGCTAAGTGTAAATTAAAAAAAAAATTTGCAAATTAATTGATTTAGGCAATTTTGGTCAAACGGTTAACAATAAAATTAGAAAAGTATCTGAATTGTTTTGTTTTAAATTTTAATGCCTTACACCGCAAGTTATATATTTTCCAAGTGTGCATCGTTTTTAGCATGTTAAAAGTTTTATATTCAAAATAAAGTATTCATTAAATTTTCGTACAAGATTTTTTAATTACTTAAAAGAAAAAAAAAATTGCACATAAATTTCGTATGTGATAAACACTTCTGCGGCCAACTGAAAATGTACCTAGAATAGTTATAATTTTCTACTTGGATATAAAGGTAAATTAATGAAGTATCAATTATTTTAGTAACTATTATGTAAGTTTCAACATAGTCGGAGTTCTAAGCGGCAAGTCAAAAGCACCTCTTACATAAGTTTAGAAAGATTGAAGTGAGTTTTCATCTGTGTATTTGATAATCCTTTATTATATTCAACGATCCAAGGCATGTCAACTCGTACGCTTCAAAAGCAAAATTTAAAATATCGCAAAGTCAAATTATAATAATCACAGATATTTATTTCAAAACAATTTTTTAAAAAGAGTAAAAATCAAAACGATTCAGAACATTTTAAAAAGTAATTTATCAAAAATTTCAAAGCAGAAGGAAATTTATTAAATTTTTAACCGCGCCCAACCTTCAACAAAAACTAGTAGTAGTTCGTTTTGACCAATTTTGGCCAATTATTTTCCTTTTATTGATTTAAAATATTTTTCAAGTTTTAATGAAAATTTCCAACTTTTTCTTAGAAGCTTTCAATTTGAGTATTTTTTTTTTAAATATCTTAAAATTTCAAAGTAGTTTTAAAGTTAACAATTTGTGTGCAGTTTGAAAACTCCGTTTATTTAGTGTTTGTAAGAGATGCATAAATATTTTAATTAAAAAGAATATTAAAAATGAAGTAAATGAAAGCAAATAGTAAACATTTGTCAAAATCAATCACTACTACTAAATGGAATACAAAATGTTTGTAGAATAAACGTTTTTTCACCTTAACTCTAATTAAAATTTCATATATTTAGAATCGACTGTAAGAGACAAAAATCAGAAAGCCTCTTTGCTCTATGTAGTAACTTTTGTAAATTAATGGATGTAAAAATTGTTTGCCCTGAATCATTTCCGAGCTATTCATTCAAACACCATCCCATCGTTGCCACTTATGAGTGGAATCCAAGGGAATCTTTTATTTTTATTGAATTTATGGTATTTTTTAATCTCACACAAAATATCTTCCATACTTAGTTTCAGCGACAACCATTTTGAGATTTATATAAATTCAAATTTCTTTTGAAATTGATAATAGTGGTTAAAATACGCTTTTTGTGCGCCGTGGAAAAATGACATTAGGCGATTTATTTTTTATTATATTATAATATTTTTATATACTCTGTTCACAAATTATAAAACATATTGGCATATTTATTTTTTCTTCTATATAAATAATATTATTCTTCAAGTAAAATATTGCTCATTCTCTAAGAAAAACCATTAACACCAATTTTTTAAACTATTTACAAAATTGATGATTTTTTAGGCTTGTCTGATCTATTAATTGTTGATGCAAATAAAACTTTGAACTTAAAAAAAAAATTGTATGTGAGAAAGTACAAGTTTCAAGTGTCTACAAGTTAGTAGTGATTTTTGAAAAAATTTTTACAGGTAGTAAAAAAACTGTCAAAAATCAGTGGTAATTCATAATCACTAGAAACTTGTACTTTGTTGTCCTAAATTTGAATGAGCTACATATCTATAATTCTAAAATCTTATTTTAAAAAGTTCGAAATTTTAATAAATGCTTTCTACATTTTTTATAAATTTCAAAAAATTGTTTTTGATGGTGCTGGTTAGAGAATTAACAAAGTTTTAAATGAAAAATAATTTTAAAAATTGAAGGATAAATAAATTGTCCAAAGCTCAGGAATTTTATGAAATATTTATAAATGTTTTCTTAATTTTTTATAAAATTAGAAAATGATTTTTAATGGTATTTGCTAATTGAAAAATAATTTTAAATAATGGGTTGATAAATAAATTGTCAAAATGTGTCAATGTGTGTTTGTTCTTTAAAAGAGTGTACTTACTTATTATGTGTCTCGTCTAAAAAATATTATGTTAAATTTTATTTTTGCTTACAAAGACTCTTGAGCGAATATGCTGAAAACAGTTAAGAAATACTACAGCAAAATATTCAACTTAAATCAATGAATAAATAATTATTTTTAAACACATGCACACATCTATGTCAACACAAAAAGGCTTAAAGCTGACATGTTGCAAGCAAAAAGAGTGCATAAATTGAAAAGGAAGTGTAACATTTTCCATCGCTCAAATTGACATAGGACCTACAGGTAAAAGGCAAAATACCAAAGTTATATAATATTATATATAAGTAAGTATATTAACACATACATTTGTACATTGCTACATTTTAAGTTACGCTTACTTGAAATGTAGCAAGGTACAAATGTATGTAGCAAGGTACAAATGTATTTACTACTGAATGGGCGTGCCTACACATATTTTGCATAAAATAATTATTAAAACAGGTAATATTAAGATCATAGCAGTTGAATATGAGAACGAATTCATTGCCGTCGGCAATAAAAAATGTATCCACAAAGGGTGATTGCATTTGCATATAATGGCAGTCTTATGAATTTGTTTTACAGTATCAAATAAAATATTATAAAATATGTAAACTAAATTAACATATCAACAGATATAAATAAACATGTTCATGTAAAGTATGTACATATGTAGATCTGAATGAAAAAAGAAAAATCTAGTTTTACTATATAGTATATGCATATATTCGTAAAATGTCAATTAGAATCAGTTAAATAGCTAAGTTTGTTAATTAGGCTACATACATGCACACATAACAAAACTATTAGCTTACAAATGTGGGAAGTGGGAAGTGTGAGTGTTGCGTGCTCCTGAGTTATGTTTGAGCTTTGCTACATTTTGCTACATTTGCTGCATCAGTTGGGATTCGGCAGAGCAGTGGAATGAACGTAAAATATTCGTAATGCGGCACAATATAAAAGAAGAATGCTTGTTAATTCGTGAATATGTTTTTTTTTTGTTTAAATGCTAATAGTGTGCGAAATCTTTAAATGTTAACAAACGCGAAAAATATATTTTACAAGTACGAATAAATATTTCTCCTAGTGCTAAGTGGAAATTAGAAGAGAGTGAAAACTGCCGGCGGTCGAATATTCAAGTGCAAACATGAATTCAGGTATAAATTATAATTACTTCTTGTTTGCATAAACAAGCAGTAAAGATTTGCATAAAATAAGTTTTGAAATACAGTCTTTTATTAAAGAAATAATAATTAATTAGGAATATTGTGTTTGCTTCACTTTGGGCTATACTAAAATCGGAGTTAGGAAAAGAAAAACTTTGTATACTCGGCAGTTATAATTATTTAGCGCATCGATTATTTTTGAAAGTCTTGATTTTGTAGCATAAAATTGACTAACCTTTAGTTTTAGTTATGCCGATTCCGAATATGTTTTTAAATAATTATTTTAGTAAGAAAGAGTTTATTGTCTTAATATACTAACTGATGAATCTAAATGAGGAAATTGAATGATAAATTATAATTTTTTTGCAAAATTTTCTAGCGGTCGGAAATTTTTAATTTGTATTATTGGACACGAAGATGAATTCAAAATCGGAATCGGAGTTCATAGTTCAATAGTTCTATATTAAACTCGATTTTGCTACAGTGTTCTATAAGAAATTATTAATATAATAATATTTTGGTCAAATCAGTTACCACAATGCCGAAACCAATTTGTCTTAAATCCAAATTTGACAAAGCATTACGAAAATTCGTTCTAAAATAAAATTACATGATACTTAAATTTGAAAAAGTTTTTATTAATGCACAATGCGATAAAACAAAAAAAACTTGAAATCGATTGAATGAGAAAACAAAATATCCAATCAACACACGTTATCATAATTATTTCACACTAAAGTATTTCTTCACATCAAATATTTCCGACCATTCGGACTCGAAGTCGAAGGTCTGTAACATCCCTAATACTTTCTACGTAATCTGCAACCGTATAACTGGAAAACCACTAAAAAAATCTGAAAAGCCATTCATGTCATTTGCATATCGTTGCTCTGGAAAGAAAAAAAATAAACAAAAAAATAACTGAATCGCTTAATGTGTGGGCAGGGCGGCTCTCGAAGTGTTCAATTCCATTCAATGTAAACTTAAGAGACTGCGTACGTAGCAATGAATGAAAAACGCGGTGGAAGTGAGTAAACACATATCGATAATATTTTGTCTATGTAAATATACACAAGTATGTATGCAGGATAGGCTGCCCCACTCATACTGCTTGCCAACCAGCGAATGTTGTCCAATTGAGTTTTGTGCAACGGGCAGGTGCTAGTGAAGCGAATATACCTGTTTACAAATTGTACATATGTACTCGTATTACTTTAGGGTCAAAAACGTTATGAATGCATGATATGTGGCACAATAATTATTACTTCAACTTTAAACTCATTTTGGTTGGGGCTGTTTTTATCATGTTAAGCTCGCATCTCATAGGATTAATACGAGTCGGGTTAATTACCATTTTCTTCTTTTCTTAATTAACTATTATGTCGACAAGTGACAGAAGAATTTAACTTTTTTCATGGATTACATCCGTGTGCGCATTTGTCACTTTAATAAACACATACGACCGTTTCATCTAAGTATGTATGTAGAAGTATACGAGTAGTTAAGAAATTGTGCTCAAGCATTTATCAATTAAGCAATTAAGAAAGTCGGTGATTATAACAAGTACGAATATTCTTATCTACACAGTCATGCATATTAAATTTATTTGACCGACAATTTGTAAGCTTGATAGCGTGTAGTTGATTGCGTGCCACGCTTAGTAGTTTTTAGTGAAAAAATGCCATAGTGAGTATTGACTAGGGATGTTACGGACCTTCAATTTCGATTCCGAAAGGTCGAAAATTCTGCTTGATTTTCCGGAACAAATCGCTTTGAATCCCGGGTTATATGCAGATCGAAATGTATTCTGACGTTAATGTGTGCTGATTCTTTCGTTTTCTCTTTAAATCGTTTTCGGCAGATCCTGCATGCGTGTTTTATTCAGTTGCTTCTATTATCTTCGTGCGTCTAGCAGCTAATTTATTCAGAAATTAGTACTATTCAATTGAGTTTTTGTCATCACTTGTCAAATTTGGTTTTGAGACAAATCGGTTTTGGCGTTGTGGCATTTTAAAATTAAGAAAAATCACGCAGAACTCAATTTGAGAAGCGATTACATAATTTCATTCCAAAATCCATTATACCTCACCCGATCGAAAGTAACAACAACAAAAATTAAAATCCTCTTGTGATATCGAAAGTTTAAAAGTACCCACGCACAGTGCGATAATTCGCCGATCTAGTAAAATTAAAAAAAAAACCTATGCCCGAGGTCTGATATTCGACATACGAATATACAAGATGCAAAAGTAAGCTAATATGTATAACAAAAAAAAACAAACAAAAGGCACAAAAAAATAACTGTTGGTATACTAACAGATAAGCACCTGAAATATTTTGATTTCAAATTATTTATACTTAATTTCATTTGCTTTCTGTGCCATTCAACTGTTATCAACTCCTTTTTTGTGGCAGCCACGTGATTAGGGTTTAATTTTTAACAAATAATTTGATAAGTTTCCTTGAGAAGCAATGCACTTTATTCTCAGTTACTTCTTCTAACTTAGAATTCTATAAAATATGTTCGTTGCTGTTAAAACAAGGTTAATTCAAAATAGGTATGTTTAAGGAGTAGTAAATACTCTTAACTGTACTTAACAGACCCAATCTTACTTTGAATCAAAGGAAGAAATTCAAGACAAAATTTTTTGGAATATAAATTTTTTGTAAGTAAACCTAATAACCCTTTTAGGAAAGAGCGGACAATCTGTAAAATTAACCAATTTTAAAGTAGTTGGAAGTCGACTATTAAAAAAAATACAGTGTGCGAACCTTACGGTCATCATTTATTTAATTAAAAAAGTAATTCAAAAACAAGTAAAGAAGTGGCTAAGTTCGATAACTCTATATATATACCCGGCGCACGCTTTCAGCTAAATTTTTAAATTAACTAGGTACAATCTAACATGTGTGCCAAGTTTAGACGAAATCGATAAAGTAGTTCCAGACGTATACATACATATGATCTCAAATAGTCGGATTTCTGGCTGCAATACAACATCACATACTAAACTCAAGATATTTTCCTTCAACATTTTTTGAAATGTCCGATTTTTAGTATTTTCGAAAATTACCGTTATATGACAGGTGGGCGTGGTATCGCTTAAATAGGCGTAGTGTAATACGTGTACCAAATTTGAACAAAATCGGGTGGGTGGTTCCAGAGATATACATATGAGCTCTTAAGTGGGCGGTGCCACGCCCCCTGTAGAAAATTTTCATACTGTCGGATTTCCTGCGCGAATACAACAATACATACCAAATTTGAGCAAATAAGCTTTCATACCTACTGAAATATAGCAATTTGTGCATTTTCGACAATTGCCGTTATATGGGAGGTGGGCGTGGTTACTGTCGGATTTTGCTCATTTTCAATACCAACCTGATCTGTGTCAAAGACAATCTACCTAGCAAGTTTCATTGAGATATCTCAATTTTTACTTAAATTATCGTCTGCACGGAAGGACGGACGGACGGACAGACAGACATCGCTAAATCGACTTCTCTTTTCATTCTGAGCATTTTGGTATACATATATATATCTATATCTATCTTGATTCCGTTATGCTGTTACAAGCAACCGTTATGTGAACAAAGTTATAATACCCTTGTACACAAGTGCGCGGGTATAAAAAATTAAGTAAAGAGAAACCTCGGAAATTAGTTAATTTTTTTTTGCTAAGAAAGCTTTTACTAAACCAAACAATGAATACAATAAAAATATATACAGTTATACATATGTAGTTTAAAAGAAAATATAAATAAATTTTAAAGTTACTTTAAAATAGACTTATTTTAATTTTAAAAAGTTGGAAAATGTAGTGATAAAAGCACTTGGAAGAAAATAGGTTTTAAAGTAGTTGGAAACAAAGCAATTTTAAAATAGCTAGAAATAAACACATTTTATTGCAGTTGGAAAATAAGTCAGAAGAAGAATTTAAACCATTTGTACTCGTAGTTGGAAAAAAGTACTATTTAAATTGTTTATAAAGTATTTTGATTTCCGACAGCGAACTTAAGTATCAGTTTTTTTTTCTAAGTATTTGTTAAAAAAAATAACACCTTTTATTTATACTTTCGTCGGCTTAAATTTTTCAAAAATATCACAATTTGCTCCGGTGCAAAAGAGTTTTCGTGAAATTTAAGAAGTCCATTTTTATGCCTCTTAATGTTTTTATGGCTTGAAATATGTATCTAACGCAAATGTTTTTGTGCTCAATGATTACGTAACTGTTTAAGTAGATATTAAATTAGGTTTTAAATTTAAATTTGGGTTTTCAAAATTCAAAATAACGGGTTGAATATGGTGCCATATTTGTAATAGGAAACATCGAAAAAGGAAAAAATTGCAAGAATTTTAATGACAATTTTTAATACCCAATTTTCTCATATAAAATATAGAAAATTTTTTTTTCCAATGCCTTAAACATATGAATTTTGCAAGAATATATAATTTGGGGTGAATATTATCAATTCAATTTTGGGCTAAAATTCTGTACAATAGAGGAGAAAAAACACATACTTCAATAATTTATTCACAACTACAGTACCAATTATAGGTGGAGTTTAGGCTCGACGCAACTCCCTACATATCCCTGCAAATTTCTTATTATTATTGTCATTCCCTATGTAGTTCGGAAAAAATGTGGAGATATCGAAATTCGAGATTAAAAGCTAAAATTTAACACATTTACATTGCATTCAGCGAATTCGAATAATGTTTATATCTGTAGGCGACATAAAATGTTTGATTATTCCCAATATAATGCAAAAGTTTGCAATTTATTAAAAATCGGTGGAATTGTGAACAACCTTAGACCAACCTAAAAACATACATACATACATTTGAAACAGGGTTTCAAAGATAATTCAAAAGTCGTTGCCAATAACAATAAAAATTGCTAATAATAATACCTAATTGCGATTTATAATAAATTAAATTCTTGATAGACTTAGCTATATTTTAAAATCATTATTATCTTCAAGATTTAGAGTGCGGCGTCGACGAAGAAGAGGACATCGCCTTGGCGATGTCACCGACCGGACAAATAGCTAAGACACCAACACCACGTGACGCGGCCGATAGTGACGACCAGCGAGAGACATGGAGCGGCAAAGTCGATTTTCTTTTGTCGGTTATTGGATTCGCTGTCGATTTAGCAAACGTTTGGCGATTTCCTTATTTATGTTATAAAAATGGCGGTGGTAAGTACTTTCGTAATTTAATTATTTTACTTAATTTTTAATACTTAAACCTGAAGTATTAGCACAGTATTAATTATGAATTCCATCAGTTATTAAAGTCAATATTAGGTATGAACTGGTATTATGTGTTTTGTTGAAATAATTAAAAAATTAGCACGTATGTGATTGAGATACATACCTAATCTGCGTTAATCCGCATGACAGAGTCAATTTGTGTACGTACGAGTAAGTATGTATGTACATACATATGTTTTATGCAGCTAGCAGAAGGCGGCAGTCGATTACATTTACATTGAAATATCTTTATAAATTTCTTTATGTATATAAGTACATACTTATTTATATACATACGTACATACTTACGGTTGACTCAGTGCTAGCTTATTGCTGTGATTTATGCCACGAAATGCGACACCCTAAGAGCAACAATAATTGTGGTAATAGCATAAGCAACAATTGCCATCAAACTTTTTTTTGCTCTTTGAATTGGTATGTGAATAAAGTGGAACTGAGTGTGGCATGGCATCGAATGAATACGTGTAAGTATGCAAGAAAGAAAGTGTGTGGAAAAGAACCACAACATAGCCCATTTGTCATGCTCAACACTTTCGCCAGCGAAGTGGTGTCATTAAATGTGCCTCTTATAGCGCACTTCCTCGAGAAAATCGCTGTGTTCTGTTTGAATGCGTCGCCTCAATACTATTACCAACACTACTACCACTACACCCATAATCACCACCAGTTGCTGCTGCTGCTCTGTTCACATCGTGTTGCCTGTTGTGGATGCTAGATTTTTAGTGTTGTTTGTAAAGTTCGGGACTGAGAATAAAATATTTTTAAAAGATATATTTCTTTCTTTTCTACCTTAATTAACAGATCTATAGGCTTGGTTAGGTTAGGTGGCAGCACTCAAAGGAGGCTTACTTAGAGCATTGATTATCCTTCATGGCGGTACCACTATATTTCTTATACTGAAACAATAATAACAGGTAATTCATAATTATAAAGCTCCATTGCAGAGAGATTCACATGACTATCTCTGATGTCTGAGCCGGGGAGTTTGTACCCGAGCGGATTCGGAACCATCGTCTAAACCGACATTTTCCACAATCGTTTAATTCGATTCATTTGTAAAGCTTTGATGTTTAAAAACGAATCAATTAACGTGCCTTGAAACTACTCCTTGGTATTCTGAATTTATTAGCAGCTGGCAGTTGAGCAAAATTTATACATAGTTGCAAAATCTGTTGTTCGCTTGTATGAAGCCATTCTGAAATATCAAAAACTTCGCAAAAATCGTAATTTCTTCTATTTCAACCATTTTTCACTCAACAATTTATTGTCTTCGACCTGCAAGGAAATATTGAAGAGGAATTATTTAATTATATTCTCTTCGTCAATCTTAACTGATAATTAAAAAAAAAAACTTCATTAAAAAATGTACATAAATACTAGGCGCGGATACAGGAGGGGTTTTGGGGTCCCAGGCGGCCCCCTCCGAAATATCAGAAACATACCCGCAGAAAAATTTTAATGTGTCTAACAGTTCATCTATGATGGTTTGTCTACAAAAATATTTGTTTGGAGCCCTCTCCCCAAAAATTATTTTCTGTATACGCCCTTGATATATAGACAAGTAACACTTAATAGCAGCGAAAAACGGGACTTAAGCTACTGTCAATGGAAGCTCTAACGTTCAATGCACTTACGATTGTGTCTGTGTTCTAAGTACTACGAACACATATACATACATATGCACGAGTGCAAATATATGTATGTATATGTATACATGCACAAGGAAAACCAAGGCATGTCGCTCGCCATCCTTCAAGACAATTTCAAAGTTAAGTGCTTTTGTATGACAACTAAATCTGGCAGTCATAATCGCATTTACCGCTGTCATTGAGTAGCAGTGGAGTGGCAAAATTTGCTAAAGGATGGCAAGACAGTTTTTTCTCTTACCATTTGTAGTTGTATATGAAATCATAAAGTTTGGGTTAACAAAGGAAATACGTCGAAAAAGTACAAAAAAAAGTGTAAGGAAGAGAGAATGTCGGGATTTTATTTACTCTGCAACTATTTAAGGGATAAGTGAACTGAATGTAGTACGTGTGAATAAGTTTTGGCAATTGGCAATAAATACACGTGCCACGAACGTTTGCCAGCAAATGCGTTGAGCAAAGGCTTTTGGTGTGGTAAGTTAAAATATTGATGTGATGGAGTTTCTACACAATTAGGCAACATCCTTGCTAAAGCTCAACGAGTATGAGTGCGTGCCATTGAAATAAAAATCATACGCTTGATTGCATTCAATCAACCAAACAAAAAACAACAACCAAACGCGTAATGCCTGTTGCCATCAAACCAGCACTTGGCGGTAATAATATATCTTAAATGACCATGACAACTGACTTAGCTTGCATTTCAGGCAAAGCCATTATTACTCACTCCACTTGGAGAACCGGTGTACAGTGTTTCGAATAAAAGTATGTGGATTGAAAAAATCCGTTTAGCTAAGAGAGTGAAACTAAAATGGCGCGTATAAAAAAAAAGAGCTATCGAATTGGTGGATATTCGGTAATTACTTCAGACACGTTTGGCTCAGAACTTTTCAATAGTCAGTACTACCATTTCAACTTCAATCATTTATATAAGCGTCATGGATTTCTCATGTGAAAGTGTTTCACATTTATTTCGTAATTTTTTTTTCATATTTTTCATTAAAAATTTAATTAATTGTTGTAAAATTACTAGTTGCTGGTAGTGTTGGTGTTGGTCTACGAAATTAAAGACACTCTAATACAAAACTAAAAAAAACTTGAAATACTCGATAATGTTCGGAAGGGTGATCAGAGTTTGAGTAGGATGCATTACATACTCGTATCAGGTGTACACTTTATTTTGACGCTCACAGTATATGCTTTTGGTTATTAGTACAAAAAAATATGAGTACAGTCTCGATCATTTCGTACGACTTTGTAAAAATATTCTATTTTCGTTTTTCTTGATTTTTCATCGTCAAGAAGATTTTTTTCTAAAAACAAAAAAATGATATTACGCAAGATCCGCTCTGGAATATAAAAATGTTAAACATAAAACACAAGTTTGTAAGGACAAATCATACGTACCTAAGAAAATAGGAATGAAAATAATACTAGATGTTTTTTGGTAAATATACAATAATATAAAAAATGTATGCATATACTTAAATGTATTTGGATTGGTTCTAAGTATGACGAAAATCGTACTCTATGTATATACATGGGAGTATAAATAATCTTTTGGCACTGCATATTAACTTCTTTTGATACCTTCTTCTATCGAGGCAGTAAGCATACTAAATATAAACTTAATGGAGATATATGTTAAATACAGATTTTACGAATATCTCGTCTCCTGTGACACTTAACCGCTTACGAGGTACGGATATTAATCGCAAAATGTTTTCGCCCATAAAACAAAGTGAAATGATAAAATATAGAGTTTTAAATTATATTTAACTATGTAGTTTTAATCAACCGTATTCAATAAAGATCACAAAACCATTGAAATCAGAATGGTTTTCTATTGAAATATTGCATTTTTTTTCCCAGCTAGCTTCATGTATTCGAAGCACTGTGCAACGTACTTAAATTCCATTACTGCTCCATACAATAACCGAAGAGTCAAGAAATTCTAGCTTTGGCTTCCTCTATGGCTCCTTACTGGAAAGATTTTCTCCTGATTGCTCATTCATAATACCGGCTTAAGTATTGGCTTATTTAAGCTGCATACTTACTTCTAGTATGCGTATGCATGTGTATATATTATCCACTGGAAAAATATTATAATGCGATATTCTTTACTTCTATATACATACTCTGTTTTAGAATTCAATTATGGTGGCTGCCATAAGTTTTATTTTATGAAACTTAATTCTGCAAAATGTTTACAAGCATCATATAAGTAATTCCCAAAACGATGAGCGCAAATAAACCTATTCATGTGCTTAATGTTATTGCTTCAGCAATAATATTTTAATGCCAATATTCAGAGAAGATTAAAAATAATAATTACATACAACAATTTAGCGTCTGCAATGAAATTGATGACTTTTGTTCGAAAGTGAAAGGCTTTATCCCTGAAATTTAAGGTTATCTCCTGCATGGACGATGGAGTTCGTGCTGAATTTTGTCATTCGTGTCGATGGTACGCCGATTCCGAAGGTTATCCACACTCAACCGCAGTCGTAAATAATGTGGCCAGAAAAAAGGCCACAAGTCGCTTGCTGGCACCACCTGGGACAAAAGCAAAGAAACGTTGTTGTCACATACCAAGGGATTGGAACTAGAAGGACCCAGTGGTGACTACTACAGGCTGGTAAGAATGATGCACTTTTTACAGCGATAGGAAGCCTTATAATATTGCCGTGGATTATCTACACAATGAGATTAGTATGTTCTCCATTTATCAGCATAACACAATGATCACCAATCAGTTGTTTCCACATCTCGGGGCAACTCCTCGAAACTGACCCATCTCGTCCAAATGCTCGTCAAACTATCTCCTTCTACATAATTAAGCACTTTTGAGGGTGTCATTGTTCATATTCTGGATGAAGATGATAGCCGCTCCCCAAGTTGTATAAGCCTGTCTCACTTATACGTAGGCATTCACAGAGTATATTTTCAGAGGTCACCTCATCCAAGCCTCAATACCTGCAGTCCACAACCACCGATAGTCCCATTTCGTGAAGATGGTATCTTAGCCTACAGGGATCTGGCTTCACGAGATGGACATATGAACCTCTTGGATTGTTTATTACCCTTTGACGATCGCAATTGGGCTGAGAAAGTTGAGTCTCCCACCTCCTCTGCCGTGCATTTCTTGCAAGGACCCCAGAACGGCAGAGGGCCATACAAATTCTGTTGGTACCTTCTTTTAGCTAGATAATCTGCCCTTTCGTGACGTCTTGAAAGAGTACCCTTTGGGCTGCCGGGATGTCTGACATGATATTGATTGTGACTCCATTCCTCTTTCTGCGAAGACATTTGTGAGCGCACAAGTAAATTTCATAGATTTCCGCCTGAAAGATGGTTGGGTATACACCCATTGGGAATACACAGCTGTATCTTAAGTCCCGTATGACTCTTGCCAGATTAAATTCTGAATATTCTAGCAGTCTAAATTCCTACGTCTCCAGAATCAACGCCGATATCCCCAATGTATATTTGGCCAACGCATATTACCCACACGACAACAAACACCTACATACTTCCCTTAAAACTCGCACTAACACTCCTTTTTATCTGGTCCGACACAAGCGAAATCCGGCGTTTTTTTAAATCTTTTGTTAGTTGAGTCTGATAATGGCAGACGATGGACAAATTAGCATTTTTCTACTTGGCATACAAAATTTATACATATTTTCATGTACACATGTACGTACAATGTGTATGCGACATCACTTTCGCCAGTCATGCACAGTTTAAGGCACTCAGACACATATTTATGTGACCATTGAAACACTTCCCTTAGTACTTATAGAACCATTGAATATTGTTTTAAGAGGAAATTTGATTAGGTGACGTCATTATATTATGTAATGTACCCATCATGACCGAGCAACCTGAACATTATATATATACTTTTTCCACATACATATGTATAAGTATAATATAAAAGTACGAGTGTCGCTGATGTTTGGTGTCGAAAGCGAGGCATGTCTTTGTCGGCCAAAGCAGAGCACTTAAAGTCGACATAGGAACAATGCCAATAGGACTAAAAGTGTTCATGTCCTTACATACATATGTATGT
Source organism: Philophylla caesio (assembly GCA_963971545.1). Taxonomy (NCBI): domain Eukaryota; kingdom Metazoa; phylum Arthropoda; class Insecta; order Diptera; family Tephritidae; genus Philophylla; species Philophylla caesio. The sequence continues at coordinate 90,746,284 of OZ020606.1, read as the reverse complement.
ACGAGTGCATATAGATGTGCACACACATGCATGTTTGTGTAGATGTATTCATTTTGTTTTAAAATTAGATTTATTTTCTACTATCATCAAAAACATATTGGCTCTTTTTTTTAAATGTGAATTTAAGCAAAAGTGTAGCAGCGAATAAAGAAGTGAGGGTGGGTGGGACAAGGTTTATCAGTCAATGAAATTATTGGGTGCTAAGTGTGCGGTAATGGTTGTGACTGTGTTGATAGGCGGAAAATGTTGATGATGCGGCAGCGGAAAAAGGAAATTAGCCTTCGTCAGCAGTTGCGGGTTGTATGTAGAGATGAAAAATGAAAAAGTCTTAAAAAGTCATACTCAAATTACATTATGCATTTTATAAAGCTTTTGTATTGCTAAAAATAAAAATAAAATGACATGGTAAGGTTATACTACTTACTATTTTCAAATTTAATTCAATTGTGGAGCTCCCTTACAACATTTTGGGTCAAAATGCCGCATTATAATTTTTCCTATTATTTTCCCTCTAAATCAATTAACAAGATACTCGTTTTCAACCCAAGCCAAGGGTCGTATTGGATTTCGTGCTTCCATTGTAGTTATTACCTTCTAGCTGCTGGCATTATATTAAAAATTATAATTATTTTCAATAAATTGACAACTGTCAAAATTTCAGCATTGCTAAGTATTAGCTTAAATTAGTATTAGCTTAAATCAGGCTGTGAGAATGACTTCTATTATTCCCTTTATTATTTAGAAATTATTTTCAATACTTTCATGTTACACTTGGTAAAGTTTAGCCCAAACCGTCATTTAAATAGATTACCAATAAACTATTACTTATTTTTAGCATTTGCTATCTTTTTCCTTTTGTTAATTAGCATCAGTTCAGCTAACTAATTAAAAAAATCGATTTACTAACATAACTTTTTAATTACTCAATTTTTTTGATAGCTATATATATGTATGTACATACATATGCACGAGTATGTAGTTTTAAACTGATAAAGATATTGAAGATGCACTCGCTCTCATTTGCCAGCCATATACGAGTACGTTTGCGCAGTACTTGTGCCTCTAATGGTTATAATTCAATCACAAATTGATAGTTTCTGTACCTGAACCCATTCTAACATAAAACTATTTACACACAAACACAAAGGTAAGTACGTATGGATTGTTAGTTAGTTGTTTTTCATCGTCATTCTGTTGTGCTACAAAAATAGCCATTGCACAAGGAAAGCCTAAACATGAGTTACAGGTTTTGTGTTTATGATCAACTGTCAAGCTTTTACTTTAAGTTGTTTAACAAACTTGTCACAGCAGTTTGGCTGAAATTTTCAACAGTAAGTCCCAAAAAAGAGTACGATGTCCATAAACTCAAAAAAGGGGTGTTTAAAGCGAGCTAAGCGAAAAATGTTTTCCTGGTAAACTCCGAGTTTATGAGTGGTGTTTGTCGTAAAAAACCAATACGGTCTATAAACGGCCTTATTAAACAATATGGCCGCTGTGGTCGAGAGTGTAGCGGTGCGTGCAATAACTCGGCATTGCGCTTTAATCCCAGGTACGAATCTCAGCCGTGGTTTATAAAATCTAAATCATTTAAAAAGTTGATAACAGTTGATGTATACTTTAAAGCTAATCACCAAAAGAAGCGCATCACAAGTACATTATGATAAGCAACAAGGAAGCGTTTCATCGAAATACTCGTAACATATCAATGATAAACTCAGCGGTAATTGTCGACAAGGGGAGTTATATGCTTCACTACTTTTAGAGCACTTCTATGGCGCTTTTGATGCTCAACATAGTAAATACTCGTACAAGTGGAATAATACAGGACCTTGTGATTAGTACTGCTGCATGTTTGAAACTAAATAAGCTATGTTCATCGATTATAATTCTTAGCATTGTACTGCTCTAAACCTCTAATCAGCGATTAACCTGTTACGCCGATATACGAATATACACCTATGTATGCAATTTTAATGCTTTTTCCCCATGGCATAAATAAAATAATTTGTATAGCACTTAAAATTGCCTATATACACTATAGAGCAGATTTGAAGGGATGTTTTTACTATTTGGCGAAGTAAAAGAAAAAAGAAGTTTTTCATGTCAACTCTTATTCGTACATACATTTTCTCATAAAAATACATTTCCATATAAATAATAATTTAAAACAGTGTATAATACCTTACAATTTTTTTTAAATATTATTAAAAATTTTAAACTATTGAATTATGATCTTTGAACAGAGATTGGTAATGCAGTTTTTAGGCAATACAATTTTAATTCAATAAGAGTCAATTTTGCCTTATGAAAATTATTCATATTCCACATTTATTAAAGAATAGGTTGATTTTTGAGAATTTTATGAAATTTTGTTGTTATAAACCTTTTCCGTATTTTATATCGGAACATCAATTTTTATACAATCCTTAAAAATGAATTTTTTTTTCAATTCGCGAATCTTCAAATCTATTTTAGATATTTCAAAGGAAGGGTATTTATTTGATTATTTAACCGTTTTTTAATATTATATAATTTTTATCGGTCGCTAGTGCTTTTCAATTTTATTTTTTTGTGGACAACCCTAGTATGCTTCGATGTCCACTGGAGCTACATACTCGTTTACATAATAGCTTATTGCATCCCTTATTGCCAACAAATTGATTTTATTGATGAAGCATAGCGCTACTTAAATGTATTGTGATTTTAACGGAGAGTGATTATGAAACTGTTAGAGTTAATTTTACAAACGTATATAGCATGTACTCGTACATACATAGCTATGTATATATGTATGTATGTTTTAACAGACGTATGTAGCTATTTTATAATTATAATAATTTAAGGTGTCCATCACTTCAGTCGATATTGTACAGATAAGTATTTGCAATTTCGCCAACAATATACATATGTATGGTATTTACGAGTATGTGTACATATATGGTACATATATAATCTCCTAAGTCCTGTGTTAAAGCATAGGACTTAAGCGTTTATCGCTTGTGACCACAGATTTCAGAGTGTATGCTTTTCTGTTAGCATTCCTATTAGGTGCTATCTGAACTGTTGAATGGAATTGAGAAGAGTCGTAATCCGATGAAAGTTTACAAGTTCCTATTTACACTAAAATCGAATGAACTGCGTAGAAGTGGATTCGATAATGGAAATACATGTAATCAGTTTTAGATCAGAAATTTAATTGAGAAGTAAGAGTATGTGCTGCCTTGTGTAGCATTTTTTTTAATAACTATATCTCAAAAAAGGTTGCACTTAACAAATTACTCTTATATTTTGACCGAAAACACTTTTAAAAACCCCAAACAAATTAAACGGGATCAAATCACTATATATATATTTCTACATACATATATTCCTTATTAGAGTGCTCGTTAAAAATTAAATTTTTTGCGACGCCCCCCAAAAAGCTTCCTAGTGATGAAAAAACACTTATCTACCGATCTACATAATGTGAGAGTACAATTCCTCAATCAAATTTTAGAAGTAAAGACATTAAAATTACGAAAGAAAGTTTACTTATTTGTACTAATTTGGTTTTAAAATCAAAATATCAATTTGAAAATCTTTTATTTCTTTATTTAATATATCAAATCAACTCGGAAATATTTGGGATTTAAATTTGTATCTATTGTTATTTTGATTAACTATTGTTTTTCTGAAGATGGCACAGCGCCGAAATCGGAATGTCACAAAACCAATTTTGACATGGGCTGACAGAAAATTGTTCTAATATACATTGTTTTTTTTAATAAAAAGTCCCAAAAGACATGAATATACCAAAAACTTAACTTAGATCGTCTCGAGACACGTGTTGTTATTAATTACAATAAAAAAAAAATGTTTCATCAAAAGGAAGCTTTTTAGGGAGCGTCGCAAAAAATGTAATGTAGTATATTTAGTTGGTTAACTGATAATGGCCTTACTAACAGATATTTCTTGACGAGTCTCGAGTCTTACGCAAAACGTGGAATTTTTAATATTAGCTTTATCAATGTGTCACATCTCTATAGATTTTCAAAAATATTCAATACCCATGAGTATAATTTCATATATGTATGTATGTACATGATGTATACTTTATTCTTTCATTTTTTGTCTACAGGCGCATTTCTAGTGCCATATTGCATTATGTTGCTGGTCGGCGGTATACCTTTATTTTACATGGAACTAGCATTGGGTCAACATAATCGAAAAGGTGCCATTACTTGTTGGGGTCGCTTGGTGCCATTATTTAAGGGTATACCTAGATTTATTTAAAAATATTTTTTTGCCTTACTCATATTAATACTAATAAATTTTGAATCCATCCCTCAAGGAATCGGCTATGCAGTGGTGTTAATTGCCTTCTATGTTGATTTCTATTATAACGTTATTATTGCTTGGAGTTTACGTTTCTTCTTTGCCTCCTTCACAAAGGATTTACCCTGGACTTCGTGCACAAATCCATGGAACTCCGACTATTGCAAACCGGTATAGAGATTAAATCCTACTTTTATAAAACGCTTTTAATATACATATAAATATTTTCTCATAACAATTTTGAATTTAGTTTGAAGCTCAACAAAACACAATTTTTCCGATGCAACCGACCATCCAGCCACAAAACACTACTATAAATGTCACTGATTTTCGATTCGCTAATGAGTCCACATTCATTTACAACGAAAATAAAACTTCAGAAGTTGCAACGAGCACAGAACGATTTCAATCTGCTGCATCGGAATATTTCAAGTAATTATATTTCAGCCGTAGTTTATTTTTAGAAACCCATTTCTTTATTTTTGAAAGTAATCACTTTACTTGTGTACCACTTTTAGTCGCTATATACTGGAATTAAATCGAAGTACGGGTCTAGATGATCTCGGCTCCATCAAATGGGATATGGCTCTTTGCCTACTGGTTGTGTATCTCATCTGTTACTTCTCGCTGTGGAAAGGGATAAGTACCTCGGGTAAGGTTGTGTGGTTCACGGCGCTTTTTCCGTACGTTGTGTTGCTGATATTGCTTATACGAGGAATTACACTGCCTGGCTCTGCCATGGGTATTCAATACTACTTGAATCCGAACTTTGATGCCATTTACAAAGCAGAAGTGTGGGTCGATGCAGCGACTCAGGTGTTCTTCTCTTTGGGTCCGGGATTTGGTGTGCTATTGGCCTATGCGTCCTACAACAAATACCACAACAATGTTTATAAGTAAGTGTAATTTTATATAGCAAAATATATTTTCATACTTGATAACTAATACTAAAATTACAGGGATGCTCTACTCACCAGCTGCATCAATTCAGCCACCAGCTTTATTGCTGGATTCGTAATATTCTCTGTGTTGGGCTATATGGCGCACACTTCGGGGCAAAATATAGAAGATGTTGCCACGGAAGGACCAGGCTTGGTATTTGTTGTCTACCCAGCGGCAATTGCTACGATGCCAGGCAGCACCTTTTGGGCATTGATCTTTTTTATGATGCTGCTGACGTTGGGCTTGGACAGTTCGGTAAGTTATAGTTGGTTGAAATACATTGCTTTTGTGAAAATATGAGCACATACTTCATTACAGTTTGGCGGTTCGGAAGCCATCATAACAGCTTTGAGTGATGAATTCCCAATAATCGGCAGAAACCGTGAGATATTCGTTGCTTGTCTCTTTTCGCTATACTTCGTTGTGGGGCTGGCAAGCTGTACCCATGGTGGATTTTACTTTTTTCAATTACTGGATCGCTATGCAGCTGGATATTCAATACTTATAGCAGTATTCTTTGAGTCCATAGCCGTTTCATGGATTTATGGTGCGTTATTTGCGTACGTGCAGCCAGAAATAAGTAATACATTTATTTCTCCTAGGCACCGATCGCTTTTGCGAGGATATACGTGATATGATCGGTTTTCCACCAGGCAGATATTGGCGCGTGTGTTGGCGCTTTGTGGCGCCACTTTTTCTCCTTTTCATTACCGTCTACGGGCTAATCGGCTATGAACCGCTTACATATGAAAGCTACACCTATCCAGGTTGGGCCAATGCTTTGGGTTGGTGTATAGCGGGCTCTTCAGTGATAATGATACCCGCTGTGGCGATTATTATGATACTCAAAACTCCGGGTAGTCTGAGACAGGTAGGTCGAAGCACCAGATCAATAGTTTTACAGTTGTATTTGTATTTATTTATTTTTATTAAATATCTTGCTTAGCGTTTGAAAATACTCACCACACCTTGGCGCGATCAACAAGTCTCTGTCAATGGTGTCACCACAGAGGCTACGCAAGTTCGTCTAACAGATGCCAAAGAAGGTGCCGAAGTTTGAGATCAGCCATTTGCAAGATTTAAAATATACTATGTTTAATTTGTTTGTATGTTTTTTAGTTTATTTGCCTACATACTTACATATGTACCTTCTTCCATATGAAAAGTTGAAAGGTTGCTATATCTTTTTGTTTTAATAATATGGAGTGAATGAAATTTAATTTGTTCACTAGTTAATGTTCAAGTGAAGTTTAGGGAACTAGTTAAGTAATAAATAGTAAGTAAATAAAATATTAGTAGTCAAATTAGGTAATAACAAAAATTTTGTACACTTATACAAATGCAAATTTCACAAACAACGTAATGTACTTAGGTTTCGCTGAGGTATTTGTGCGAAAGCTACACAGCAAACAAGTAAATGCTAATATTTGATGTAAACACGCAAATGTGCAATATAAATGAGATGAATATATTAGCTGTTTAGTAGAATTATCCATGTTTGTACGTAATTGCTATAGTAAATAGTCTTTAGTCGGCGAGAGACCTCAACCACAAAATTGGTCGGTTATGACTGAAGGATGCTAAAATAGTAAATGCTTGTATTTCACAAACACACGATGTCAAAATTTACAAAAATGTAAATCGAAAATATGAGAGTATTTGTAAAATTACTAAAAATGCTGTGTAGATAATATTAGATTTGAAATAAAAACAACTTTCTTAGTTGCAAGTGTTGCATAAAAATATGGAAGTATCATTACTTACAACAAGTTTACCCCAGCAGGCGATAGCTTTTAAACCTTTTGAAATGTGCTTGTTACCAAATCTGTGTACCTATGCTTGTATATGTATATTTTTCATCAAATATTTTTTTTTGTAGTTCACTATAAAAGTATAAATCTGCAAAGAACAATGTTAAGTTTGTATATATATGTATATTAAAATGCGATATGTAGTTGAAGCTTTAAGATGCCCCTTTTCTTAAAACACTCAGGTGTTGCTAGCCATCTAGACAATTAATATTTTTGTATACAAAAACCAGCCATCATAAAATTAAAAAGTATATAGTTAATAATTAGAGATGTTATATTCAATGCCGAAACAAAGTTAACCAAATGTTTCAGAGCACTACAAGTCATGCAGCAACATGTTTACTACACAGCCATGTAAACATATTGCAAAGTGATGATAAAATCTGTTAATATGAATTTGTGCAACTAATTTATTCATACTGTAAGTGAAACTATCTTAATAGAAAAAATTTTGCTGAATAGTATGTAGATTATAAATATCAAGTTATTTATATGTTTCACTAACGAGGCTAAAACCTTTTGGCAGCCATCAAAAGGTTTTAGCATTGACGAAAAATATTTTGTTTAATACAATATTTTCTGTTAAAAATAATGAAAGCGTAAACTATAGATATAAATTTAACTACGAATTGTTATGTGTTTATTCTTAAAAATATTTTTTAATAACATAAACGTCTTTTTTGTATCTTTATAAGAAATAAACTCAAACCAAGTTTGTAAATAATTTATTTATTAAATCTAACGTTTACTAACTTTACATAAATAACTAAATTCATAATATTTCAAATAACCGAAAGCAATTTACCTACAAATAAGTTAATTTTAAATATAAATTGCCGAAGTTAAATCTTTTTCGCAGCCATGAAGAAGTTTTAACTCGAGAAATTATTTGCTTACAACTTCTGTGTGCGATTCCAAATAATATTTCTATTACACTATTGCACCGTTATTTATAACAAAGAACTACTGAATTTTGTTAACAATTTATCAACTTACCTTCTGTTTGAAAATGCAATAAAAATGTACGATAGAGTAAAATACTCAATGGCAAACGTCAAATATTTTTCATCAGCCATAGAAAATATTTGACCGCCATTAACGAATTAAAATAAGCAAAAATCATGAATCTTTATTTTTTCTGTTAAAGCATATGAATTACATATAAAAACCATGTATTCATAGAAGAGCATCAATACGTTTTCTTCAGCCAAGAAAATGCTTTGATCACAAATTTTAACAAGCAAACACACACTACAAAAATAGTTTAAGCATTGCAAATACATAAATACAATAAATTCTATAAAATTTACAAAGAAATCTCCAATAATTACATTGAAAACACAAAACATTGAAATTTATTTTTGTACCCAAATTGTGTATCTTTGAGATCATTTAATTTTTTCAAATAAAACCCTTTATTTCAAAAAAAAAAAAATCGTGTTATTATTAATGTGTGTATGCACCAGACAGAGAAAATTTATGGTGATGTGTTTTTTTGCCGCCCGCTGTATATAACCTGCAACATTGTTGCAAACAATTCATTTAAAGGTTGGTAAATTAGGTTCCGTAACCACAGGGCAACTCATATATTTTAGTGTGAAAATAAATTTTCCTTGTTTAAAAATCAAGAATTAAGCACAAAGCGTTGAAGCCAAAAGCGTTCTCTGTGTTAACCAAGTTGCCAACCATTAGCCGAGTCGCATTTAGAAGGTGTTTTGTATGAAAGATAATAAATAGTAGAGCTACAATAGGGAGTCACAAAAGAAAAAAAAAATTTTGCGTTCTGCTTTAAGCCATTAATGCTGACCTCTAACAACAAAGAAAATATGGACATTGTAATGTTTATAAAAGACGGTCGAGCGTATTTTAAATTTTCTAAATAGTTTGAAAAGCGAATTTATGTGGGATTTGCAATAGAATATGCTATTTTTTCTTTTTAAAGAAAAATTATCAATGCTGAGGAAGAAAGAGCGCCAATAGTTATAACATACCTACTTGGTAAAAATTAACTCAAAGAAGAATAGACCCGGAGCATGTCGATGGGGTCGTACGTAAGTTAAAAAGTATTAATTAAAAAAATGTATCTAAAAAGTGTACATTGTTTTGCCTAAAATATATATGATTGAATATTTCCAAGATATTATATATTTAAATATAATTAAAGAAAGAACTTATTAATCAATAATTAATTTTGTCACGAATATGTGTACAATTTGGAATTGTTTCCTTCCTTTCTATGCAATCTTCTAATCTATCATTATTGTTTAAATTTATTTAGCAATAAGTGAGTAAATTTACAGAGCAAAATGTATTTATGTAATCATTGTTTTTGTACAGTAAGGGTATATATATATTTCGATAAGTTTAAAAAAGTTCTAAATTTTTTAATAATTTTTTATTGTTAAAACTAAAATTTACTATATTTGTTTAAACGATTACAGCAATAATTTATTAATGCTTGTGCATTTATTTGTATGTACTATTTCCATATAACGAGTGTTGACTAACAGATATGTTTAATTTTGTACTAAAATCTACGTGTACTGGAAGCATTGTGTGTTTTGATATTTATTTAATTGAAATATTTAGTTTATATGCACAAATAATTGTGACTGCAAATATATTTATGTAAGTATGTGCATATAAGCGTGCGTCCATGAAGTATTTAGCATAGTTTATAGTAACGATTCCTGCAACAAAAGGGAAATTTTTATAATTATGCTTATACATATGTATTATTTATATTAAAAAGTTTTATTGCAATCACATCATTCATAGTTTCATATACACTCATCCAAATATTCATAGTCCTAATAATAATTTTTGAATTAACTAGACACTTTCATGGTAATTTAAAAACCACTTTATTGAGCTTATATGTTTTAGCCAGTTGAACTTTTTGCAACTCCTGAGTTAGTTAAAAACTGTTAAAAATTTTTGACAGCTAAGACTGACAGACATACATATGCATATATGTATAGTTTTGTTTATTGCGGTGCACTAGCGGGATCCTGCGGAATCCCAAAATGGCGCAGTAATCGATCCTGTCCTAAAAAAAAAAAAAAAAATTGGGAAGCGCATACAATTCATAATCGAGTTTCAAATATTTTTTCATTCGTGTCCGAAACAGTCCGGACGTTTCTCCGTCCGACAACGAACAAAGAGTCAAAATGTCTATCAGGTGTTTTTTGTTTACATTCAAGAAAGAAACCAAACTAAATGATAATTCTAAAAAGAAATTTTCTTATTTAAAAGATGATTATTTAAAAACAACAAATAAAACGTGAACACGAAATGTGTTTTTTCTGAACCTTTTACCATTTGAGCGCAAATTCTTTGCTTCTCTCTATCAACCGGAACCGGTTCTAATTATAGGTGTATGAACTTAATATGAAAAGTTCTAATTCACAATTAATGTAGTTTTTAGTAAAAAGAAACAAAACAAAGAAAGAAATAATAAAACGATAAGTAATATCGTAATATTAACTATTACTGAATTTAACTGATCGAAAGGAGAGAGACCAAAAATGAAATAATGAACAAACCATAAGGCTACCTTAGTTTTATTTTACTTTTGTAATACAATATTGAATTAATGCAGTGTCGGTACAGCAAAAACAATGGATTTAGTTAGATTTTGAAATTTTGACAGTCGTCGCCGTAAAAAAACAAAACATTTTATGTAAAGCGAAAGAAAATGAATTTGACTTTTTGCCATCGCCTAGGATAACGACAAGGTTTTTGTTATACTTCGTAAGTTTACTGATTTTCCCAACAAACTACATACATATGTATATGGTACTCGTCTTTGTATGAAGTAAACTACACTGCATTGAAACCTTAAACTAGTCAGAATTTCCTGATGCGATTGAAGTAGTTTGAAAAATACCAGACTTTTACACAATACAAAACGATTTATTCATGCCTTATTTTATTTAAACGGAAACGACACTGAAGATGACACAACGCCGAACCCGGTATTTCACAAAAAAAAATTGACATGCGATGACGGAAAATCGTTCCACTATACATTATTTCACAATATTGACTTGTATACATATACTTATTATTATCAAATCCAAAACTGCTAAATAAAAATGTGTAATATTTTAAATTATACATAATTCGTAAATTTATTTTATTTAACTATCCTCTTTAAACCCAAACTCGATGTTTTGGTCTACAATTGGGCTATTATTCCTTAGTCTGTTTTAAAGTAGTAGGAGACTGGTGCTTTTCTGATCCAAATCTGACAATAGCTATCTCCCATGTCAAAAATACAAGCTGCTTGTATGGAAAACAGAAACAAGTGGCTGACTAGTTCGGCTTGTTGTGAAGTAGTTTATAACAACTATTTAGTACCTTTGACTACAGGGTAGTTTTCGAAAAATTACATAGATATATGTAGTACTTGTATGTATATATTCTTTATGTCTGCTGTAGATATATATATGCATATTGGTACGATATAAATAAATCATTGACAAAGTTTATGATAAAAGTGTGTTAGAGCTGTTGTGATTAATTGAAGTTTAAAAAAAATTATAATTACTTGCATGCAATGGATTAACGTAAATACATGTAAATATGTACATATATGCACATGCATGAATACTAAAACAGCTAAAATAACGCTTTTATAGCAATAAATAAAAACGGATACTTACGTGTTTTCTTATTAAAATGGTTTTATGCTTGCTGACGTGTTGAAGGTATGCCCCAGTTTGAATAAAGTGGGTTGCAAAAGAGTTAATTAATAATATAATAAAGATATGCCATAGCAATAAGTAAAACACTAAAAGAGCAAGAAAAAGAAATTGCATTCATATATGTAAATACCTAGAAGAATGATGTTTATGTGAATATATTTTTTTAGTTCATGGCGTTACAAAAAAATTTTCAAAAGAAAAGCCTTTTCATTATCAAATAGCAAATACAAAATAAATTGATGTCATTTCTTACTAAGAAACCTGCGGCGAAAATACAAATCAGTCAGTTTACGTGAAGGACAATTAAGCTAAACGTTCGAACGAAGTTTATTTGATGACTCTTGTGGTGGGAGAAAGCAGCGTTTAACCTGAATCTGATCTGGAATGTCGCCATTTATTTACTTACATTAACAGCGCCTTTTCTTGCATAAAGTGTTGTGTTGATAAACAAAAAAATAATAATTTCCGAAATAATCAAAAAAATGTAAGTTCTAGTAAATAAAAACAAAAACTATTATAAAGTGCACAAGAAATGACAATTCCAATACTTTGCTAATCGCAATAAATTTTATGCAATTTATTTTCAATTTAATTTCATCCTTTCCCATTAGTTTTCATTGTATTATTTCTAATTTCTTGCATTCGCTACAAACATATATGTAAGTATTATGCCAGTATACATATTTGTATGTTTATACCATTTTTAGAGGAGTTCAATAACATTTCACATTATACATATGTACTTACATATTTGTTGAGTAAAAAAAAAAAATGTATGTGTTTATATACCCAATAAAGTATATATACTCGTACATAAATGTTAACCAATAAATAAAATTATATGTTACAAATATCTTTTAAATTAGCAAATACATTGTTTTTTTTTCACACTCAAGTACTTACATACATACATATGTACATACATAATTGTAGTTTCACTTTTTTTTTATATATTTAGGATAAGCAAACAATTTTTATTATAAATATGTTTAATTTGATATCTTTTAAGTGAATTTTACATATTGTAATTTATTTTATAATCGATTTTAAGTAAAAATTTATTTTGTTGTACTATTCGCTTGGAAAACTATGAATGATTTAATGATTATGGCTTTGTAGTTGTAAAAGTTAATGTTCAATAATTAGCTGATGATTGAACGCGTGCTTATAATAAATAATTAATAACGAAATGTAATGGATTTTGTGTGGGTAGATATTTACTGTATGTATTTAAAATTACCGTTATCACATATGTAAATGGGTGTGCGGTTAGTAAATTTTATATGTAGTATTTATGTAAATATATAATATTGCAGTTCAAGGTAATTTTCAACTGTAATTCCATAATAATCCCGGGAAGAAATTTGTGTGTCGTAAGTAGTGGAGCTTTTCGATGCAGGTAAAGACAATAAATCATTTTAAAGATACCGAAATGTGCGCGTTCGGGAAGGTCTTCAGCATTTAGCAAATTCTTTCCGACACTCACTAAAATCGTCAAAATATTAATTATGCAGAAAATATTTCTTAAAATTTGTATGTGATCAGCACTTTGATTCTTATGCCAATATTGTCACAATTAGAAATACTGATATTGAACAAGAATTTTATTTGTATTTAAATGGTAAATTAATAAACTACTAAACTTATATATTCGATTTATGAAAAAATTTAACTAAATACTTCTTCGGTAACTTACACAGCCTCTGTCTGTTAGGAGCGAGTGTTTTCCAGTTTCTAACTAGCTGAACAGAATGGTGTGGCTGCAGTAAGAAGTAAGAGCTGTCAAAAGTTAAAATACGCTATTGACATTTTAAAATTTGAATTTTAAAAAAGAAATAGAAAAACGAAAAAGGTGAAAAACTAATTGAATTGGTAAATATTACATATTCACGTCAGCCAGTAATATATTTTCTGAAGACAGTACATTTAATTGGAGGAATCTTTGAAAAAATTTAAACAAATTCAATTGAAAACTTTTAAAATGTAACAGGAAAGAGACCTACCGTTTATATAATTTTTCAACAAAAGCGTTTTATGACTTAAAATTCCTTGCTGTCGCTGATTATAAAACTCTTATCTTATTGAACAAATTTTAATTAGGGGATACAATATGGCGATGAATTTCGAATATCAAATTTGTTTGAAATTTCAAATAAGTTCGCGGTAATGCATTTCAGGAATGTTTGTGGTAATGGATTTTTTGTTTAATGTTTTTATCCTTGAAGTGAATTCGGGAAAAATCCAGAAAAAATCGATTTTTTTCGTATCGTCGTTTTCCACTTTGCCTGTCTTTATATCTGTATTTTAAATAAATGAATCAATTTAATGACACCTACAGTTAAAAACTCGTACACAGAGATCGTTAAATTAAATAAATATATTAAAAATATTATATGTATATATTTCAACTTATTTGAAATTCATGTGAGTTTTTTCAGTGAAAGATATCTTGGACCCACGTAAGTAAGTTGAAAAATATCGGGATAAACGGGGTCGGGACTGAATAATTAGTTAGGATGCCATTTCGTTTTATTTAGAAATAATTGTATGAAAATTAAATGATTGATACTAATTCTTCAAAGCAAATCAGTTTGATTTTGTATTTAGTTTTTAATTTAAATATTATTTCAATATTTTAATAAAAGAATTAATAAAGCACTCGTTAGATATAATTTGTTAAAAATTGAGGGAGAGGTGGAAGTGGTTTAGTTGAGAATCTGTACACTTTATATGCACGAAACAAAAAAATTAAAACCAGAATTAGTCGTACTCCCAAATTAACTACAACATATATATCTAACTGGAATAAAAGTGAACTTTATAAATAGTCAATTGCAAGAAATAAATATTACTTTGAATACAAATGTATGTTGGGTGTTCCGATAACAATTTTTTTTACATACATATGTACGACGGTTATAAATAATTATATGGCCTTGATGTTTAATTATTTTTCTTCTTTTAAGGCGTATACTATTGTGCCTGCCCAGATATTTAAAGGAGTAACTTCGCTGTAATTTTGTGATTTGATTATGTATGTATGTATATGTTTACTCATAGGATATATATTCCTAAGATAATTATGTAATTTAATGTGTATAAATATGTTTTAAGGTGTATGCCTATTTTTTGTATATTGCATATGACGGTTTTATTTGCATGGGTGTATAGAATTACTGTGTTTCTATGTATTTATATGTAGTTGTATGTACGCATGAAAATACATTATTTATTTTATTTTTTTTCATTTATTTCATTTAATTAAATTTCTATTAGTTAAATTGTAATTAATTTTAGTTTTGTTTCTGTTTCTGTTTTTCGTATCTATGCGATTGATATGGTTAAGTTGATGAGTTGTGTTGACATTTACTTGAGCTGTCAATTCTGAGTTGTTGACGTTTCGGTGACATTTGCACTGGTGCATTTACATACATATGTAGGTTTTACATTTTTATTTTATATTTGTATTCAAACCATTACATATTTGACTGACATTTTAAAGTAATTGGAGTTACACATTAATTTCACTTGATTTAATTGAATGCATGTTTGTATGTATATATGTATGCAGTATATATTTATTATTTATTTTTAAGTTCTTATTAATTTTTCGCTTTTGTTTTCTTTTGTATTGTGTTTTTTTATTTGAAAAGCTTGGTTCTTTTATATAATACAATACATTAATGTGTGTAAATATTAATATTTATTGGTGGAGAAGGTGGCTAAGTTAAGTTCTGTTGTGTAGTTAATATGTTTTTAAGTTTGCATTTTATTATAAATATTTCTGTGTGTGTTCAATTATCGATTTTTGGTAGCGTATGCCAAAAGTACTTAGTGATGTATTTAAGTGTATGCTTTTAGTTTAAAGATATTATTTTGCTTTGCTTGGAGAAGACACAACTTTAAATTGACATATTGTGAAAGCTTGTTAAAAATGTACACAAATTCTTAAAATCTAATAAAAGAAGCTTTTGGTTATTTTAATGATTTTAAATAATTTTTACAATAGGCGCATATCACGCAAATCAATACAAATAAAATGAAAAAAGTATAACGTATTATTTGTAGTTAAGAAAAGTAATAACTTTTCTAATCCACTTACAAAACTAAAAGCAATAATTACGTAATTTTTTTATACAAATATTTTTTTTTAATATAAATTCTTTTGGTGATTTTTAATGCATTTAGTTATGGTATGTATATATTATTTTTATGTCGGAAAGCCGTGTCAGTCTCTAATAGAGACAAAAGCCACATTTTTAAAGCAGTCGACATAAATTCTCTAAGTTTTTACGAGGCTAGCCAGCAGATCACAAAAATAAAAAATAAAAACGGAAAGTAAAAAGAAAAAGAAATTAAAGAATGCCGGCATTAAACTAATCTTTGTAAATTTTTTTTAAAATATGCTAAAATTGCAAATATTCAGAAAACAATTTGTTTATTTATACAAAAAATAATATAAAATCATTAGCAGATTACGCAATGCGGCTACTCTCGTTTGAACACCCGTCAACTTAAAATAATTAAATTTAATGAATTTTTAATTTTATTTTGGGGAAATGCAAAATAATTATGTGTAAGTCTAAACATCATACACGGCGTAGCGAATATATGAATTTGTATCTAAGTTCAAAGCGTATTTATTATATAAATAATTATTTGGTTGATCAGTTAGCTAAATCTAGTAGAAAACGAAAATAGTTGACTTTGATTGACACGATTTGCGAAAGCTTATAAAGAAAGTATAATATCCACACGGCGTTCAAAACTGGAAACAACTTGGGAAGGATACTTAAAAGCAGCACGAATGAAGAAGACCCATTGAACAAACAAGGCGTGTATAAACTGACCTGTGAGTGTCAATATAGCTATATAGGACAAACAGGACCCAAAGTAAGAACAAGATTCCGTGAACACATAAGGGACTACAACAAAAGGATACAAAAACCCACGGCAATACCTGAATTTAATTTTGCAAACCATTTGGTAAACGCAAAATGTTCACCCGCAAACATAAAGAAAACCGTGAAGGTACTGCACGTACAACAAAAAGGCGCCTAAATGCTCTTGAAAACATGGAAATATATAAACAAAAAACATTTGATGGGAGGATAATAAACGAACAAATAAACAGCAACTCTGATGCGATATTTGCACCATTAAGGCTTGTTTACAAAAAACAAAACAAAGACGTAGGTAAAATGACAGATACCAACATACAAAACAAACCTGCAATACCTAAACGGACTAAAATTACTGACTATATACCTGCTCTTACCGCAAAGACAGATTCGTGATAAAATATACATTTTTGGACTCTAACCGCGCGAGACTTTAGGTACCTATATTCAGGACACTTAACATTTGCTAACATTTACGATTATGCACCAATACCTGATTGACCAAATAAATGAAATAAATACGGAACAACAGACATAAACTGTACAGAACGAAATTTGACACTGAAGATGGCACAACGCCGAAACCGGTTTGTCTCCAAACCAAACTTGACAAGGGATGACGGAAAATCGTTCCAACAAAAATCAACAATTCACCCTGTCGGACAAGAAAAAGAAGAAAACAATATACTTATAAAGAAAGGTTTCAGCAATGAAACTAAGAGGACTTTATTAACATATGTATACTTATAATTGCAGTGAGAAAACAAGTTTTAGAAATATACCTCGGAAAAATATTCAAGTTTAAAAATTAATAATTATTTACCAGGGATGTTCTTTAAAATTTCCTAGATAACATAACTAATTATTTTCTTATAGATTTTTATTTAAATTAGCAACATCTTTAGAAGATATCAATATATTTATTCCGAGTATTTTATGTACATGTTTTTATAGCTTTAAAACTTAAACATTTAGATAAGTTTAATCAAAATAAAATCGTAAAAATTTGCACTCTTTTGTAGAGAGTCGACAATTTGATAACGTCCGCATTATACAATTTGTTATGGACATCAAAGATCTTGAAACTTGTTTACATATATACATATATGAAGCTACATCCATATGTATGTATATTGCACGGAAAATAAGATATATATTACCTTTTTGCCTCAAATATTGTTTAAATAAGACCAAAGTTAATATCTTATGCTTTTACAGACATTAGAGGTACAATACAAGGAAGTTATAGTTTGTTAGTGGTTGGATTTTTTTTTAATCTTAATTATTGTACATACATAATATTAAAAAGCACCAACGAATGAAATGCATTTCTGTGAGCCTCAATACTTTGAAAATACCATATACAAGACCCTAGACAAATCGCACATATCATTTTAATTTTAATATGCTGACGCGTATTTATCAAAAACCTAATAAAAAGTTGGTTCATGTAAAAGAGCAATGAAGAATTCATCATTATGTTTTGTACTTAGTATTCTTAAAATAACATACCTTCGAAATGGTTCGAGTAATAATATGTTACCAGCGAGGTTACTCTATAACTCGATTTAAAAAAAAAAACGAACTCGATTTTTTCTTTTTTTATTTGCTACCATAAACAAATACATTTCTCTTTCAATCGAGTTATATAGTATCCCCACAGATCGGATCATAATCTAGGGAAATGTGTTGCTTTTGCTCTGAGCTCCTCAGGTATGTGTATGTGTGTGTGTATTGCTATTGATGGCCTAGGAATTAAATATTAATTCGGTGCATAAAACAATTACTCACTCAAAGGTGATTATGTATTAAACCATAAAAGAGTGGTGCAAATACAATAGAAGACATTTTTTAATAACAAGCTAATTTTTATTAATAACAATTACTAATAATGGGAGAAAGTTATTGTTATCCGCTTAACTAACGCGCTTGCACCATCATTTTCTTTAATGACTTTTTTTTTATATACTACATGTACATACATAACTATTTATGTATGTTAGATAGATGTGTGTGTGTGTGTTTGTAGGTCCGTATATCTCATATACGAGACATCAAAACACTTTCAGAGAAGTATGTATGTATGTAGTTATATAACTTTTGCGCACACACATTTATGTGTATCATCATGCATTTGAATATATTCATACTAAGTATTTAATTGTTTTAAATATCTATATAGCATATGCCAAAATATAAGTATAAATATTAGGCTACATAATTTTTTTTTTATATAAATATCAGTTATAAATATTTCTCTTGCTTTGTGGTTTTTTGTTGTTTAATTTTTCTTTATGTTTAAGTAATTTTTTAAGTACCTACTTGTCGCTTTTTAAATTGTCTCAATACAATAATTATGTAATTTCATTTTGCATTTTCCGCTTTTGAATATCAAATACGAATTTTATCCGAATGGCTTGCTTATAGCTTCATTTAGATACGCCGATTTTAGGTTTGCTGTATAGAACTCAAAAATGCCGGATCAACAGAAGCGACCTTGGCGGTCAAAAAGGCATGCATACAAAAGAGTAAACTTTGCAGCACTTGACATTCCAGTTCCTGTTGTATATATGAAATATAAGAAACATATTGGAAATGGTAAAAAAAAAATATTAATTTATTTTGTCCGAAAAAACGTAGCAGAAAAATATGTATGTAAGAAAAAGGAGATATAATATAATAAGAATCATTATATCAAATTAAATAATTGAATTATGAAAGGTGTTGAATTGTCTTTTAATTGATTAAACTACATTGCTTTATTTGGAATAGTCAGTTGCTTTATTTTCGCTTCATTTTAAGACCAGACCACACAGTTGAACTACCCTTTAAACCGAACTCAAACCTTTTTGTTTTAAATCATCAAAACTCAATCGTTAAAAAATTGCCAAAAATTTCTTGTAACATAAACACCCGCGGATTTTGCCAACTAATAAAAAAATCTTTTTACACAATGCTAATCAATGTATGGATCACCAAGTTGCATTCACAATTGTATATAAAATCGACATAAATTCAACAATGAGTTTAAGTCAATTCAATTCAACACTTCTCCTTGTTCATAAATGCATCACCAACTGCATCATGGCAACTAAAGCATTAGTAAACGGTCATAACTATAAAAAATCGCAATAAACCTTAAACACAATAAACTACTGTAAAGCACAATTTTCTTCGACTGCCAGGCAAACCTCAAGAAAGTTTGTGTAAAAGTTCGGCATAAAACTACTCATAAAGCAATTCTATGAAAAATTCTATTTAAAACAAACAGTTACTTACATAAAGCATTGGTTGGACTGGGGAATTGTGATAAAAAACCTCAAAAAATAAAAATAAAATAAAACATACAAACGAAATCATTTGTGTTTCCTCCTCAACTCAACCCCCGGCCATGTTGCGCCATTGCATATGAAAAGCAACATGAAAAGAGCAAGAAACAAAAACTCATGGTACTTGTAAAAGGAGTTGCTTCCATTGGAACAAAGAAGTAGGCACTTGAGAAAAAGCAAAACAAAATCGGCAATAAGAAAAAGAAAAATTTAAATAAACCGAAATAAAAAAACAAACAGTTTTGAACAAAACCACTGCTTCAGTACGAGTTCAGTATTCTTGCTGCCTACATTTATATGTACATTTCGTTTTTAAAAGTGCAAAAAATAAGTTACTGCTACTCAGAAATAGAAAAATGGTACTTTGATGCGGCTGTCACACAGTTTTCACGGCAGTTGTATGCATTTGCAATTCGCCTCGACCTAACCCCCTCAATATTAACTTGCCAGCATTAGTGGTGAACTCATTACCATCAATCATACGCGATGCGGAAATGAAGGATGGCAGCCAATGGAGGAAAAATGGAGTATAGGAGGAGATGGTAGTCACATCCGGATTGCTAGTTCAAAACGTTTGTATGTATGTGCGAGTACTTACTTTTGTTTCAATTGCACGCGTTTCATGATCCTGAAAATGTAGTTTTAATTTTGATTTTCCATCGTCACTGGAGCCGCGTAGTTGCGAGAATTTATATTGCCAAACGATGGCCGAGTCGGCGCCTTCCGCGAGCGAGAAGCCTGATTGCCAGTCCAACGTCAGGCCACCGCTTTTGCCATGATGGGAGACGGCGAAAGTTTTGCGCTGTGATAGGAGAAAAATAGGAAAAAAAAAGAGGTTTAAAGCTACACTGAGGCTATGAGCAGAGTGTAAATGGTTGTATAGAAAAATATTATGGAATGTATTTGGAAATGTGAGCAGTTCTTATGGTATCCAATAAGCGATTGCAAGATAATCCTTTGATAACATTCTGTTCATCAAAATGTATACATGTGAAAAGACTCAATTATCCGTTGTTGAAAGCAAAAAATCATATTATTTTTTTTTTTTATTAATTTCTAATATTTTTCAATTATAAATACAATTTCTAATAAAATCCATAGAAACACAATTTAAAAATATTATATTAAATTCATTATATAATAGTTAAACAAAGATCATTAAAACTTCAAACTATAAATTTTTTGAAGTATGTTGTTTTATTTATTATAACAGTAAAAATTGCATGTGACCAAAAACACCTTTAATTTTTGTTTAGATTTCTATATATTTTTTTAATGAAAATACTGCAGAAAAGCGTCAGTAAAAAATTGTCAAAACTCAACCGCTACAAAAATCACTTTATTCTTGCATTAAATAATCAAGCCAATATAAAATAGAAACTCCTAGGCAATTTTTTTCCATTTCTCATGTTAAAGCAATGGGAGAAGAGAACCAGTTCCCGGGGAGTTTTTATTTAGAATACGGCTGTATTTATTTAATGGTTTACAAAGCTGCGAACTCAAAAAAATTGTAATATGTTTTTAACTTTTCAAAACTTTGACAATTTCGTCTCTTATAAATTTTGTTAAATGTTTAAACCTCGGGTTTATATAGCTTTTGTTTAGAAACGAACTGTGTTTTTAATAAAAAAATATTAAATGTTTATAAATGAAAAATAAGTAGTTAAAATATGTCGTTGCCATATACAAAACACAGAAAGTTTTCTGAAAATCAGTTAAATATTATTTACGACGTAACAAAGATACAATTCGATTTAATTTTTTTTTGTATTGTTTACAGCTGGAAGAAGCCTGAGGTCTTCTCTTCGATTACAAATACATTTTTACGATCTCTTCCAATACCTTTCTCTTTGCTTAAACATAAAAAGCGGAGTGGTGAATAATATTAGTTTTTCATTCGCTAGCTATCCATCTAAGCCAACAAAAGCAAATGTTCAAGTGATGCCACCAGCGATTTCCAAGTTCTTATTCGTGAGCTCTCGGCCACTTACTTGGCTTAATTTGTTAATAAAGTGACATCGTTGTGGAAATAAGCGAATCAAAAAGTTTATCCACTATTAACTTCGCCTAGCGGTGCATTGTTGTAGCAATATTGTTTACTTGTAAGGTTGCCAGTCGAGTGAGCTTGTAATTGTGTTGGCTGGCATGCTTGGCGCCCTTTTAAAAAGCATTAATGCGTAGTAGTATTTTCTATTAATCAAAACTTTGCTACTGTGCATTTTGTTGAGTGCAGATTCCTGCACTCCATTGCACACTGCATTGAAAATATCATTCGTCTCCGATTGTGTTTGTCATTTATAGCTTGTTAAATTTATTTCCCCAGTTGAATCAGCTGTTGCTTAACGGTGAGTAATTTTATATAAACGAACACAAATAATTGAATCCGCATTCGTTTATTGAATTAAATACAAATTCTTATTTATAAAAATTTGTAAAAAACAACAGTAAAAGCGGCAGAAGTCATAGCTCCTTTTCACAGATTACGACGTCCATTCCTCAAACTTTTTTACCGTCGACGGAAAATCAATTCTAACTTTTACTCTGCTTAGTATAACAAATTTTTCTAGTCAGCTCTGTAGCGAAATAAATATTAATGTTTACGATGCTTTACAAGGTGAAGAGTCGCCACTGCTATTGCTCCTAATACTCTAAACTATGAAGCCCTAGTCTGGTGGCCACAAAGAAGAGCGGAATTCTAAATTTGCTTCCATACCTGCCTTCTCTTGATGTAAAAGCTCAAGTAATAGTTGTTATTGCAGCTTTAAGTCTCAGAGTAGCAGACTCCTGGACTCATAACACGTTCGTCCATACACAAATTCCGAGAAAGTTGGCACCAATAATAAAATTAATACTAATTTGGCGCGCTTACACTATATACCTAGCTCAGTGTTTGGCCGAGCTTCTCCTACCATTTGTGGTGTGCGTCTTTATGCTATACTACAAAAGGAGGCACCTACAGTTTCCTGCCGACTCCGAACGGCAGATGTATTTTATACGCTTTTCAAGGCAGAAATATCTTTGGAGGATTGCCATTGACTGCCGCGGGGTGACGCTATTAGAAAAAAAACTTTTCTATTATTAAGATTTTACTTGCCTTACTTACTTACTTAATTGGAGAATCAACCGCCTAAGCGCCAATTGGAAATCCCAAGTATAGCCAATTCTTTTTGCACTTGATCTTTCCAACGCAGAAGAGGTCTTTCTTTTACTCTGCCACCACCAGCGGCTACCGCGTCAAACACCTTCAGGGCTGGAGCTATTTGATCCATTCGAGCGACGTGGCCTAGCCTGAGCCGCTGGTTCTTAGTCCGCTGCACTACGTCCTTGTACAGCTCGAACAGTTCATTGTTCCATCGTACGCGGTATTCGCCATCGCAAAGACGCAAATCTTTCTCTCGAACACTCCAAGAGCCCTCTCATCTGATGTTGTCATCGTCCATGCTTCTGCGCCATACAATAGGACGGGCATGATGAGAGACTTTTAGAGTGTGATTTTTGTCCGTCGAGAGAGGACTTTACTGTGGAATTGCCTACTCAGTCCGAAGTTGCACCTGTTCGCAAGAGATATTCTCCGTTGGATTTCAAGGCTCACCCTGACTTTTCAAATTTATAACTGCCAAGAGTGATGTTCGATTCCAGTCGTGAATGTGCCGACTGTATTTTTAATGACAGGAGATACTTCGTCTCGCCCTCGTTCACCTCCAGACCCATTCGCTTCGGTTCTCTATCCAGTTACTTACTTTGGCTGAGATTTAAACCTCGAACATAGCGGTTAAGGAGTTATATCATGCACCGCTATCCACTCGACTACAGCTGCACCAATACAAATACTTATAAATTTTAATTATTACACACCATCTTCTACTTTAACAAAGAAGTACAAAACCATCATACCAAACCGACAGGATTGGTACGTGAGCCCACACCATACACCTAATTCTATAAATATATATACAGATAAATCTAAGCACCCTAGATCTGAAACTTAAATCATCCGGCTCTTCTCTGGCTACCAAGTTGCATTGAGGACTCTCGACACATGCCTAGGCCAAACAAAGCCTCTCACTGAATGCTGCAAATCTGTATTTTTTAAATTTATTTTTTATTTATTTAGCATTATAGAATTCAATTCATCACGGTGCCTGGACACCTCGATATTGAAGATGATTGCAAACGGAAAACAAAAATAAAACCCATTATTTCGGGAGAGAACAAAGTAGGTACTCGTATAGTAATGACCACTTCTGACCCGCTTGTCAAGGAGAACACATCAAAGGTTGCAAACGAACGCTGCAGTTCCCTCTGCTATTGTGAAATCTTTAGTTTTACTTAACCTTTCTACGATAAAAGACGCACACTTCTGGGGTTAGAAATAAACAAGATATTCGTTCTAACAAGAACTCATGCAGATGACTGTCCAATTGGCCCACTAGCCCACTACAACATTGTGAACACCTTATATTGTTTAATAAACGAAACCGTTGAGCTGATGATTGTATATAGAACATGACATTTATCTGAAGAGCGCCGGTTAAAAGACCGAAAATCATAGCATAAAAAAAGTTCTTCAGCTGACAGTGGCTAAATTTAAACTGTACACTTTCTATAAAAATAAATGTATTTAATTAATTTATTTAGAAGTGAATTGAAGATTTGTGCAAGCCAATAAAAAGTATTAATAAAGTTATTAAATCTTTCATAAAATAAAAAAAGCAAGCACAATTTTTTAATTTACATAAAGTCCCAATTAAATAAAAAAAGTTATACTTTTCTTCATTTAATAATAATAATAAACTTTAAAAAATTTTAGTTGCGTGTGCCGCAACACTTAAAAGTTGACATGTTAAGAAACTGCCGCTTAATGTTTAACGCCCTGCTATTAAAACTAAAGAATAAATGTGACTTTCCTGTGATTTGTTAAAATACACACCTAAACAAATTTGTGTATGTATTACGTATGCTTCACGAATTTCTGTACGAGTACGAGTACATGCCACTTGCCGGAAGTAAAGTTTGAACTAGCAGCCCTTGAATTATGTATTTAAAATGCTTTTCTTCGTCAGCACACTATCTACACACATACAGAAGAACGAGACCCTCATATCGTGCAATATTTATCGATTTCCCTTAATTTCTGTACTTTTTCGACACTAAGTTTCTTATACTACGCTCTCGGTTACTTGGTTATACAACATTTGCTGTATGTTCGCAAGTAATATTGAGTTTGGTAGTTGAAATGTGTGAGGCAGAAAAAGTTTGGTGACTACAGGTACCTTGGTACCTTAGCAAAATATGTAGTAAGACATGAGCAAATAAAAATAACTATATGTACATATATATGTAACTGTGAAATCACCGCATACTTAGAACCGGCGGCGGTCATTGTACACTTTCAGCGAATGAGCAGAGTCCTTTGATTGCCAACACGTAACCTTTTGATATTTCATACACACACATAACGGGTGTTTTTGTTAGATATGTGGTTTTTAAGAAGAACTAAAATTCATATAATTTTATGCTATGGCCTCAAATTTAGCTTTATTATAAAGATAAGGGTTTGCCTTTATGTTTTAAAAATGATTTCGGGCAAGTGACCCCAGCGGCTGGCTCGAATAATTTCTAGAAATCAAGTAACAGCTGTCAAAAAGACCAACTCCGCAAAAAGTATTGCTTAATTGAAAACCACACGTCTTAAAAAAACACCCTTTACATACCTAAGCAAACGAATATTTTTGGAAAGAACAAATGCCCTCGAACAAGTAACAAAAAGTGATGAAAGAAGGCGAGCTATTTAATACTGGACATTGTCGAAAAGTTATGTTAGCTAAAAGTTATAAAGCTCAAGGGCGTTGACGCTATGCGACAGCTATGAGTATGTATGCGCATTAGGCGGGGTCTAAAATATTTATACAAAAAATAAAAAGTTAAAAATTAAACCCATTTTTTTCTTAAAATGTTTAGAGGAAATGAAAAGACGAGCAATCGGCAGGTGGAATGTTTTAAGCACCTGCAAAATTGCAAGACCAAAGTAAGTGCAAACCAAACGAAGGCACGCAAGCTCGATGAGTACTATCGCTGTTACGAAAAGACTGCAGAACCATTATACGTATTTGACAGGACATTGCCTATTAGCACCACGAATGTCGACGTATGCAGGAATTGCATAGAGGCACTATCATGGGAGACCTTGGAACACCTCCCATGCCTATGTCCAGCGATAGCAAGAACGCGCTTAAATTATTTAGGAGCTCCGCAGTTTAATCAGCTTGAAGATGCCGCAGAAATAGGCCTTCAATCTCTACTCAAGTTCGCTAAGGACGTTGACATCCTAAATAATGTCTATTACCGATCCACTTAAGCATAGCTCCATCAGGTATCGCTAGGAACCAATCGGTTTATGTGTGGCGTTTAGCCAGCCAGATTAACCTAACCTAACCTTAAAATTTATTCGAGTATGTAGTTGTGGCCGCTGTGGTTGTACACGAGATACCTCCATATTACAAAAGTAGCTTATTGTAAAATTAAACCTTTTTTTAGATCTTCGCTGCATACTCTCAGCTCTATTCTGTGCACTTGACAAATTCAACATCTTGCTTATTTATCAATATTTATCAAGATTTTTCTATTCTATGTCAAAAATAAAAAGCTCTTTTCTTGATAAACTGTCAAGATGTTAAATGCTCTTGACAAATAAAACATCTGTTTTACTCTTTGTGCATAGCTGTGAAAATTAATTTATTAGAATGGAAGAAGATATTTTACTTTTATTGTTATTGTTAGACGAAGAGGAAAATTGCGAAAATAGAGATCGCGCGCGTTACTTAAGAAGTTTACGAGATGCTAGTGGCACGTGGCACGTTTGGTATTGTTTTGACTTCCTATAAATTAAATTTAATAATAAGATACATTTTATTTTACAAACTAATGAATAATATGTGAAATACTTACGATGTAGAAGAATCTATTTCGTGAATAATATAAAGTAAACAGAAATCAGCTTTTTCATTTCATTTTATTGTTCACCACACATGTGGGGGAAAGCCCTGCAGTCTGAAGCTTTACGTTTTATCAAGGTTGTCACAGAATAACAAAGAGCTTCTTGCTTAATAAAAATCTTGATAACTTATCAATATTTTGTTAATTTGTCAAGAGCACTAAATAGAGCTGTATATATGTATATAGATGTTTTTTGAACTTCTTTAATGCACATTAGTACGCACATGTTTCCATATCAGCTTATGTGGCAGTTTATGTTTGTGTAACCACAACCTAAGTATTGTATTAGAACATATGAGCATTTTGTGTTGCTAGCCTGTGATTTTGGTGTCTGGACATGGACTTAAATTGTTAGTTTTATGAAAGCGCGCAATATGAGCTTAAACCCTTGAGTATTTATACACACGCACATTTACACATATTTCTGTCAAAATGTCAAATTCGTATGATAGTGAACTTTTTAGTGACATTATTTTGCCTGTTTGTTTATCACCGTTGAGGTTTGGTGGTATTTTTTTTGGCGTTATTTTTTGGCTACTTCTGCAAATAAAATTTAATGATTTGGTGAAAAAAATTCTCTTTAATACCTCTCAGTACAAATACCAGGCAGTAGTCACTTTTAACTATTGTTTTCCTTTACATACAAATACAATTATTGTACACAACCCAGTATATATATTTAAACTAAATAGTCCTTGAAAATCAAATACATATGTACATATGTATGTCGAGTACTTAGTAATTTCAAAATGCAATTTTGATCATAAAAATTAAGTGATCAACACTTAAGAGCCGCCTTGAGTGCAATGTCAAGCGTCTGCTGCCTATATCAGAAGCAAAAGCATATAGCCTTCAAGTATAACTCTACACAATTTCATTAGCTTTGCAGAAATATGTTGCAACTTAAGCTAGACCGGAAATCGTTGCATATTAAAGAAGTGAAAGTAAGTTTTCAAATTTTTACCATAAATAAAAACAAAAACAGATATTTGTTGGAACGATTTTCCGTCATCGCTTGTCAAGTTTCGTTTGGAGACAAACCGTTTCGGCGTTGTGCCATCTTCAGTGTCAATTTTGCAAACCACTTGGTAAACGAGAAATGTTCAACCGGAAACATAAAAAAACCGTTAAGGTACTGCACGTACAACAAAAAGGATGGCGCCTGAATGTTCTTGAAAACATGGAAATATATAAATAAAAAACATTTGGTGGAAGGATAATAAACGATCAAATAAACAGCAACTCTGATACGATATTTGCCCCAATAAAAACAAAGCAAAGACGTAAGTAAAATGACAGATACAAAACAAACCTGCAATACCCAAACCACTAAAATTACGGACTATCTACATGTTCTTACCGCGAATGTAGTTGCGAGATAAAATATACCCTTTTGGATTCTAACCGCGGGAGGCTTCAGGTACTCAGGACACTTAACATTGGCCACATTGACGATTATGCACCAATACCAGCTAGACCCAAAAAGCGAAATAAATACGGAACAACAAACCTAGACCGAACTGAATAAAAATTGACACCGAAGATGGCACAAGGCCGAAAGCAATTTGTCTTTAAACAAAACTTGACAAGGGATGACGGAAAATCGTTTCAACAAATATCAACATTCCACCGGACAAGATTAAGAAGAAAATTACACAACAAAAATATACTTATTTTGCGTATTTAGTGACTTAATTCTCAGCTAATCTCAATTTTTTTAAATTGACTTATAGATTATTTGATTATGCTTGACAGTAAACAGAACTTCCTTTTTTTCAATAATTTTTTTTTCTTTTTTGGTCATAAAATTTTAAATTGCCGATGTAATTTGATATTATGTGAGATTTTTGCTTATAACCGGATACGTAAAAAATTATGTTAGTCCAAAATAATGCATACCAACCATTGTCGGGCGATAACCGTGCGCCACGGCCCTGTCTAAAAATATTCCTGAAGGTCGAGAGGCCTTCTATTCTACAATGCTTTTTCTGTTCTTTTTTGTATGGAGTGACATAATCTGAACGTCTTTCGCCACCACTACAAGGGTGACCAGAAAGAATTTTGTCGGGTGTACTTCATTCGAATCAAGTCTTTTGAAACAATTTTTGTATTCATAAATTTTGCAGAACACATGCAGATTCACTCTTTTCTGGATAAGATTTCTCGAGAAGACTTAACTAATTTATGTTCCTTATGGGACGTATTGCTGCCAAAATGTTGTTTCTTCGTCGACTTTGGCGGTGAAACCAAGAACGAATTGTAACGTTTAGCCTTTATTTTGCACGAGCGAATGTATGTTATTTGCGCTACTATTCCTCCTAGACCTCGATAATACAATAGTATAGATACTAGGTGTGTTCAAAAAGTAACGCGACTTTATATTTTTATGTAAAAATATTTGTTTATTCATAAATATTTATATTGTAAAATTCAAAAGTTTCGGAACAAACTTCGCTGACACACGTCGCATGCCGAAAACATCTTATAAAATTGCATGACACGAACTGACTGATATGTCAACATTCTCAGAAACTTCTCTTATGACACAACAAATTACATATAACGTTTTTATCTGTCAAATACAAACTATGAACATATGTGTACCTAATATTTGTACCAACACAACAACAACAAAAAATCGATAATCGAATGTTTGCTTTAATGAAATGAAGATAAAAATCTAATTTATCAGTGACCTTTTTAATGTTAATCAAACAATCTTTTTTATGCCGGCTCGAAGTCAGGGTGTTCATTTTATTATTAGAACACATTTTTTTTTATTTATTGTAGCCCCTGAATACGATCTCCGAAGAAGATGGAAATATATTGGGTGAACTAATAACATAATAAAAAAAAAGTGGTTTAATAATAAAATTATCACCCTGTCCTCGAGCCGGCATAAAAAAGATTGTTTGAGAAATGAAGATATTTTAACCACTTACAACCTTTCGCTGAAAGTTATATAATAACGCCCTTGACCTTACTTCACCAAACAAGTACTCGTATAGACATGAGTAAAAGTAGTATGTAGGTGCCGAAGTATTTATATACATACGAGTATGTACACACAAACTGTTATATGAATTCGTATATATATATGTATGTTCACACACCACGCACAACATGATGAGTACAATGTTTTATAATAGCTTTAAACAAATAATGCCCAGTAAGCAAAATAGCCTGATTATAAATAAAACTTCATAAACAAGGTTAAGTTGCTGCTAATTGCGGGCCAACATGCAAAATGGCACAACGACAATGATGCGCCTCAGCCTCGAGCAGCTGCTGAAGTGACTGACGGCCGGTAATTGCACAAATGGCTAGGAGGAGACATACAAAGACCACACACACACACACACTCACTCGCATAAAACCCCCACACGCATACATATTTAAACACAAAAGTAGGCAAACAGACATTCAAGCAAAATTTCCAACCACCGTAGTGTGTGTTCAGGACAATCGCTTCAACAACCGCAAATGTTTGCGGAGAGTTATGTGGGATTTTGATGTCTGCATTGCTGGGAAATGGGGCATGTAATAACCGTGATAACCGTAAACTGTAAAATTGTCATTTGTTTAAGTGACTGTATTAAAATCAAATTGCACACACACTCGTACACTTGCAACAAAGTAAAAATACTTACGCCCAATTTAATTACGCTCGTCACTATAGCCGCATTCCAACTATTCTCGATGCGCAGCAACTCCTGTCGCGTCTCAACGCTTAAATAGCGCGGCTCATGCCCGGAACTTTGCAGCAGAAAACAATGTTGACGACTATCCACCGTTTCCGATTCCTTCACAACACGAAACATCGTCTGATAGACTTTGTAAGCTACCAAAGCTTTCGACAAACCGGTGACATTTAACTGCAAATGAAAGTGTAAAAGACAAGCGAAAGAAATTAGTAAGAATTTGTGCAGATGCCTTAAAAAAAAGAGCGAAGAAAAAAAGGGAAAATAAATCAGTGCATTCACAAGTAATAAATTAGCAGCGAGACATTAAACTCAAGCGCAAGGTACGATTGCATTATTTGCTAAGGATCAGCAATTATTTACGCGTACATAATTTGTTTTGTATCAAAAGCGCGTGTAACTTTTATTTAAAAACATATTTTTTTATACACTTCCGAAAAAGTATTGCATTGTAATGGTAGGAGTGTACTTGAAAAGGTTATAATGCTTTAAATTGATTCAAATCGCGGCTTGGTTAAATTTGGCGCAAACAATTGCTCAAAAAAAAGCAGCAAAGTGTGCTTAGCGTAAAAAGCGCTGAGTGTTGAATGCTGCTCTTGCAACTGGGGCGCATTAATAAGCTGTATTGAATCTCGAAACTCATGCCCTTACATTCTTTTATTATACGTTTTTTTTTTTTAATTTTACTGCGCTATTATTCGAAAAAGTTTTCAGCTTTATTATATTTAATTGCGTCGATTGTGTGCTTATTTTTATTTATCTTATACTTTGCTTTATTTGTTTGCAAACAATTATTCAGCCTTGGAACCGATTTATAAATGTGCGCACAGTATAACGCGGGCATTCAACTGTCAAAAAAAATGAGATCGAGTTGGAATCGAAGGCAATATTATGTTTGTAACCGATTTCTACTGTGCAATTTTTTCGGCTCGTGTTCGTATTTTTTCCAATATCGACAAAGTTATGCTTACAAATGTAACAATACGGAAATTAATAATTTCACATAAATTATTTAAAAATTTTACATTCTTAAGACGGGTTCGTTACGCTTAAGTCGGGTTCGTTATTCAGCAATATTCAAAAAGATAATTTAACTAAAGATGAACAAGTTGAAAGACAAGTTTCACGGACTATTTTTGTTGATGACGCTTTTGAATCGCTTAGGAAATCGGCTCATAAAACTGCTACTTATTTATTCAAACCGGCCGGAAATCACTTTCGCTTTCGCTTTCACTTCAACATATTCTTGTAATGAAATGATCGTAAGCCCTTTAGATAAGAAATCAAGCTCTACAATTTCATTAACTACTTAGTTAAATTTTACATTTTCAAACAGATAGCAACGTACTTCAGCGATATTTTTTTGACCTGATTGATTTATTGTAATGTTTTAAACAGTGGCCACTCTCCTCTTTGCATTATGTTTAGCATTGCCTAAATTCCATTTGCTTGACACCTTTCTTGGAATACTCGTAAGTCATTCAACTCGTTAATTGAAATGGATATGAAAAATTAGCAGGCAAAATCTGTTTGGAAAAATGTTTGTGATGGCGCTTTCTTGAAACGCATTTGCCAAACATTTCATTTGTTCCTAACGTTCAAAAAATGTGGCAACACTCTTGGAAAATACATTTACATTGATAATATTCTTCTTTAATTGCTTCGCCATTCTGCGAAATTTGACTTTTCTTATTGTTTGAATTGAAGTAGTTAAATGTGACTTTTTGAAAAGGTGAATACTTTGTACGCATTCGTTTGACAACTTTATTGCAATGTTTCTTTAAGTTTATTATTTTAATTGGTTTTGACGTTTTTGCCATGTGGTAGTTCCAAGATTTCTAAAAATTTTGATTAGGACCCACCACAAAAAATTATTATTAATCTACAAATACCTTTTAAAAAAAAAACGTTAATTTATGAAATAAAACAATCTATATGGTATATGAATTAAAAATTATTTTTTTGTTTATTAAAACCATTTGAAAAATACATCCCATAAAATTGTTAAAGGTTTAAAGGACACAATTTTGAACGCAAAGCTTCCGATTTTTTGGTAATATGAGGAGACTAACAAAAGTTCGCTTAGTTGCTGACTCTCAATTTTGGTTATAAAACCAAAATTACGATTTTCGCTGTTAGCTAAAGCCACTACAAATATTCAATGAATGCCAAAGTGCACTTGAAACGATTGCACCGTCTCTACAGACTATTTTTAAATAGTTCCGAAGATTCTAGATGGGAAATTTTTCTGTACATAGAGGACGATCCCCCAGAAGGTCGTCCAAAATCTGCTACTGATGACATCACTGCGGCTCTGGTGAAATCCAAAGTTGGCGAAGATCTACGATTGACACTAGGAATCATTTCTGATTAATTAACTTTAAATGCCATGGCTGTATCGCGAATATTAAGTAATCATCCGGGATACACGAAGAAATCTGCTAAATGAGACCCAAAAAGAGGCTCGATTGCATTTTGATAAATTTTTCTCAAATAAATTCGAAATTGTGTAGTCTAGCCACTTTAGTAAAGTCATTACTGTTGACGAATACGATAAAAAAATCGTAGCGGCTATTCCATTGGAAAAAAAACAATCAATCCATCAGACGGTAACTGCGAAATGGTATACCGAAGGCAGCTTACAAAAGTTATCAAAAATTTATTGGAGAACAGGAAGAAAGGGGATTTGCGACGCTACTTTTCACATAATGACAACGAGCCAGCTCACATTGCTGAAATAATGAGGAACTTTATTTTAATCTCTGTCAACGAAGAAATACGACCATCATCATACTCCCCGGTTCTAACACCAAATGATTTTTGGTTATTTCCAAAAATTAAAAGAAATTATAGGGGAAAGGCAATTAACAAAAACGCGGAGATAACTGATGCGGTTAATGCTGAACTTGATAAGTTTATAAAGCAAGATTTTAAATAATGCTTTGAGAAGTGGCGATTATGTAGAGAAGTTAAAAAAAACGAAGACTGCGAAATGATTCTTTGGTTTTTTTTCTCGTCAGCCAAGCTTTTTGTTAGCTCTCTCGAATATAGTTATTTTTAAAGTTTTCTTAAATTCTTGTTATTTCGTAGAACTTTGTTGCTCGCACATGTTGTTTTTATTTTCATTCAATTCATTTTACTATTTTGATTTCAATTAAAGTTCAGTATTATTGAAAACGAGATAAATAAGATGTTTTTAAACAGTTTTTGGCTGTATATTGAAAAATTTAAATGCAATAACATTTCTAAAAATATTTTGCTTTTGCTTCTTATGTACAGATCTGCCTTGAGCAAAATGAGTTTAAAATGGAAATAATATTCAGAAATTTATTAACTGATATAAACTACAGTGCATGATTGCGCTGCCATTTTGTTGCCCCAACATTTCCATTGGCCTTAAAGCAACTACATAGTCAACGCACGTTTATAGCATAAAATAAAATAGCATAAAATAAATTTTTTATCTGCATGGCACAAGTGCTTTGAGATGTTTTTGTAAAAATATTTCTGTGCAATATTATTTTATTCCCACTTTGTATATCAAACAACTACCGCAGCGCTCAGTTGGGCCGAGAAGGAAATGCAATTTACAATTTTCCTTTATTTTGATGCACTTCATATCCGTTTGTTTTTTCAACTTATTTTATTTCTGTATGTGTTTGGTGTTTTGGTTCTTAAATTTTTGTAGAGCGTTGAGCGTTCAATTTTATGTATAGTTAAATATATTTTTTTTTGATCAGTAAGCAGAGAGTTCTTTTTATAATCATAGCTTATTTGCTTGCTTCAGCATTTTTGCGTTGCATTTCAATTGCATGCTCCGATGCTTATTGTGGTAAGTTTTTTGGCGCCAGTTGGCTGTCAGCTTGTGTGCGGAAGCGCTTTTGATTATAAGTGTAGTAATAAATACGTATGTAAGTATGTTTGTGAAAGTATTGGTAAGTACGTGAATGTTGTTGGTAGAAGATGCAAATGTTCATCTCTTTCTGAGCTAATTTTGCTTCGAGCTTTTCAAAATAAAGTTTATTTTGTTGCGATTTTAAAGTAATGCCCTAAAGTATTCAAGTAGTAGTAGCATTCACTTATTCACTGTAGAGACCACATGGCGTATACGTGACATATGTTCAGATGCAATGATAGTGGCCAAAGAACGGACGTGCATATGAAAAATTCTTTTTGGAGCAAATTCACGTTGTTTTGTTGCATTATTGCATTAAAGTTCAAAAACAGGACAGAATGTGCATGAAATCGATTTTTAGCCGCCCGTGACTATTTGTGTCAAAAACAAGTTGAGTTGCGCCAATTCAACTCTGTGAATATACGAGTATATACGAATAGATAACTGACAAGTGCCAGTGGCAATCAAAGCGAATTTAGAGCAAATAAGTAACTACATATGTATGTATGAATAAAATACAAATACTTTTATTTGTATTAATTTATTTAATAGATAAATATATTTAATTCAATTAACAATTTCAATATAATGTTTAAAGTTTGAATATTTTCTGAAAACTGATTTAAAAAATAATAAAATTTTCAAACGTATTGAAACGATCACAAAAGTAATTTTTTAGATTATAATAAATTGAACATTTCTTAACAGTAGAAAATCAACACAGTATATTACTCCTCCCACCTCTAAAAAAAAAACAATGTCCTCATTGTTAACAACATATAAATAACAAATATTTTGATCTGATATTATACAAAGCTTTAAAATAAAAATTTTTAACAATATTCAATCTTAGATAAGCAACAAAAATATTAGCTATGTATTTTGAAATAGCTAGTCATAAATTCATTATTGAGAAATTAAAATTTGTAACAAGGTAATATCTTTTTTAATTAAAATATAAGTTGATTACATTTTTTTTCTTTTAAACTGATTTTTATATTTTCGAACCTTTCTAGTTTTATATTTTACCAAATGATGTTCTCCATCACCCTCCGTTTGCACCACCTTTACTTTGTTAAAAGGATTGCACATTTTCTCTAACCTTTTCCTTGAATTTTCTGCCGTAACAAAGTTTAAGTCAATATCAATGTCTCTTCTTTTTTTATTTAAATAATTTATTCTTCGTTCTTTAATAACTTGAGGATTTATCCGTGGATAAGTTTTATTAAAGAAAATATTATAAGGTATCTCTCCAGTAGTGGAATGCAGTATGTTATGATTATATGTGAAAACTGCTTGTTCTATTCCAAAAAATTTTAATTCTCTGTCATTTGATGTGTTTATTATCCTTAATTTTTCATTTAAAGTCTTATGCAAACGTTCGATATCTGATATTCCAGTTTTACCTGTTGTTATCTCTACTGTAATATTTAGTTGTTCACACCATTGCTTAATATTAATATTATTTAACCCTTGATCTTGATCGATCTTTAATACTTTTGGTGAACCCAATACGTTAAATATTTTTATTAAAGCTCTTTTCGCTTCTAGCCAATTTAATGAACTGACATGCTCCACCATCACGAATTTTGAATAAACATCAATACATGTTAAATAATTATTTTTTTTCCAATTCCAAAAATCTACTACAAATTTTTCGCGAACCTCATATATAGGTGGTGTTATTTTGAAAGGTAATTTAGGGGTAATGTGCTCATTTTTGCAATTATTGCATAATTCACATTCATTAATAATTTTGGAGATTTCCTTAACATAATTAGGAAAATAAAATCTTTTTTTAAAATAATTAACAATTTTTTCTATACCCTGATGTAACCCCTCTAGATGAATTTCTGTAACCTTTGTTTTAAATTCCGTATATTCTATAATATTTTCTAAGATTCGAGTCGTTCTCAAAACTCTATTATTTTTTGGTCTTACTAAATTTTTATAAACATCTTGAAATATTAGAAAATCTTTATCATCTGGCATAAAAATGGCGGTATTATTATTAAGAGCATGACTTTTTATTATATCTTTTATGAAATCAACATTCAAATTATTATATGTTATCGTAACCAAATTTTTTGAAAATATTTTTTCTGTACTAACATTATTATAAGTTCCTTTTATTAATTTAATTTGATTTTTAAAAACATTCAAAGGCCTTTCCGAAATAAATATGTAATTCTCAGAATCTTCGTCTCCTGAATGAATAGTACCAGCAGTTGAAAAATTATCTTCCTGAATATTCTCAACCTGGTTTTCATTTACATTATATCAAAATCAAATTCGTTTAACTTAATTTTCCAACGTTGTAATTTGGAATTAGGTTCTTTTAGATTATCAAGCCACTGTAATGGTCGATGGTCACTATTTATCAAAAACTTTCTTCCTTAAAGATAAGGCCTGAAGTACTTTGTGGCCCACACAATTGCAAGTAGCTCTTTCTCTGTTGCAGAATAATTTAATTCATGCTCATTTAGCGTTCGACTTGCAAAGCAAATAGGATGACCCTGTTGACTCAAAACTGCCCCTAATGCCATTGTAGAAGCATCAGTAGTTAGAGTGAATAACTTTTCATAATTTGGAAATGCCAAAATTGGTTCATTGGTTATTAATAATTTTATAGTATCTACAGCCTTAATATAATCTTTATCAAAACTATTAATTTTGTTCCCTTTCTTTAAACATTTTGTTAATGGTTTAGTTATTTTAGCAAAGTCTTTTATAAATTTTCTATAAAATCCTGCTAATCCTAAAAACTGTTTTATTTGCTTTTCAGTCTGGGGTACTGGATAATCTACTATAGATTTAATTTTATTCGGATTCGGCTTGATTCCTTCTGGCGTAACAACATGTCCTAGGAATTCAGCTTCTCTTTTCATAAATTCACATTTATCCATCTGGATTTTTAAATTTGCATTAGCTAACTTTGCAAAAACTCTGTTGAGCGATTCAACATGTTCCTGAAGTGAAGTACTAAAAACAATAATATCATCCATATATACCATGCAATCTTTTCCTATAAGATCCTCCAAGATTGTATTCATTAATCGCTGGAACGTTGCAGGAGCATTTTTCAATCCGAATGGCATCCTTAAAAATTCGTAATGGCCATTTTGGGTTGAAAAACCAGTTTTAATTCCATCAATAGCATCCATTTCAATCTGATAAAAACCCTTAGCTAAATCAATTGTCGAAAAATACATGCATTTTCCAATTTTATCTAAAATTTCATCTATATTTGGAATTGGATACCTGTCGTTTATGGTAATGTTATTTAATTTTCGGTAATCAACTACAATTCTCCATTTTTGTTTACCTGATGCATCTAACTTCTTAGGCACTACCCAAATCGGTGATGAATAGGGAGAATTGCTATGACAAATAATATTTTGATCTAACATATCTTATATTTGCCGATTTACTTCTTCTTTATGAATTTCAGGATATCTATAAGATTTTGTGTAAATTGGATCCTCATGAATTGTTTTAATTTTGTGTTTTATTTTATTAGTAAAAGAAAGCTTATCTTCTTCTTTGTAAAATAAATCTTTATAATGCCCAACTAATTTGATAATTTGCTTTAATTCTTCGTTATTCAAATGATCAAACCTAAAATCATTTTCATTTATACTTACTTTGACAGAATTATTTGATATATGCTGTAAATTATTACATGCTTTATTTTGTTCACTACTAACAAAATTATATATGTCACCATTTAACATTATCGATTTTTCTTTAAGATTTATTTTAGCATCAAGTTGATTTAAGATATCATAACCTAATAATCCATTAAAATTTTTCGAAAATTCATGAATGTAAAATTTTAAAATATTTTCTTGATTATTATAATACACTTCTTGTCTTTTATTTAATGTTATTTTCCCAACAGCTGTTTGCAATATAATTGGATTTACACTAATGACTTCACTCTCAAAAGTATAAGGCCTAATTAAACTAATAGTCGAACCTGTATCAACTAAAAATTTCAAAGGAGTATTTCCAAATTTTAAAACTACTGTGGGTAAATTTCCGAGGCCTTTAAATGAAAATTTGATGGATCTTGTTCCATAGGTTCAGGCATACCAAATCGTCTGATTCTATCTATATTTGAATTTGGTTCATTTAAATACTGTTTATTAAATTCTCTTTTAAGATGTGGATTATAATAACTATTATAATTATTTGGATAGGGTGAAAATGCATATTGAGGAAGAACACATTGATTTTGACTTGATTTATAACTATTATTATTTAAAAACGTTTTTGAATTCATAGGATGAATAGGTTGTGCAAATGGAAAGTTATTAGGTCGGAAAATATTATTTATTTTATTTTTATTATAATTATCGAAAACATTATCTTCTCTAAGAACTTTCATCGCACCATTAAAGTCATTAACTAAATTCGCATTAATTAATGCTGTAATATGAATTGGTAACTCTCTCTTTAAAGTTTTTAAACTAGTTCTATTAAGCTCTTCATTTAGAAATGTTTTTGTCGCTTCAATATCTTTACTTAACTTTATACAATCTTTAACCCTGCAAACTTGTTCATTAATTTCATCACATAATAATTTAACACTATTTTTTAACTTAATATTATTTATTCCTAAAATGAGCGTTGGAATGGGTGTATGCTCACCAAATTCTTCGATCAATAGATCACGCAACGATGCCCAATTATTTGGCTGCTCTCGTCTTACCAGATTTATGGCAGCTCCTTTTAGTGTCGTTAAAATTAAATTAAGGAAAAACTGTTGGTCCTCGGGTGATTGCGCTCATAGCAAGGTATTGAACATCACCATCAAAAGACGTTAATAATTTTATATTTTGCATTGCAAACTCTCTTCGTCCTTTTGCTTCAGCCATTTGAGAAGGATCTTGAATGTTAATAGAGCGAAAACTTGTACTCAAAACGTCCAACTGCTCTTCAAAATTCATTCACGAAAATCGTTTTATTGATCTAATTGGCTCTCCAAGTTGCGGCTCAGGCGAATTAAATTTCTTTACTAGGCTTTTAAGGATCTTTTGCACAGATCCTACCGACTGCGCCAATAAAATACAAATACTTTTATTTGTATTAATTTATTTAATAGATAAATATATTTAATTCAATTAACAATTTCAATATAATGTTTAAAGTTTGAATATTTTCTGAAAACTGATTTAAAAAATAATAAAATTTTCAAACGTATTGAAACGATCACAAAAGTAATTTTTTAGATTATAATAAATTGAACATTTCTTAACAGTAGAAAATCAACACAGTATATTACTTATGTATATGCATATAAAATAAATATTACCGAATTTTATAAAATTGGATAAATTTAAAATGCTTTCTCTTTTCAGTGTTATATACATATGTTTATTTTAAAAGTAATATTAAGAAAGGCGGTGGGAAAATTTTACAACAGCTCACCATTTAGGTGCCGGTTGAGTGTGGTGCGGTGGTTTGGGTTCGAATAAACAACTATTTATACTAAACACTTTTTGTAGACAAAAAATTTAAATAAATCAGAATATATGCCTGGTAAATAAAAGTTTTGTTAATTTAATGTTCATGGGATTAATATTTATTATTAAGTTTTAATTTATGTTAATATCGTTATTGATATCGTTACATTTACAGTTATCCTTATCGTCATCGCTGTTTTTGTTTTAATTTATAGCCGTTTTCGCTTCATTTTTTGACACATTTGAACGTAAAGTGAGAGATTTATCAACGATTTAATATAATTTTCTCAAATTCTTGTTTTTTGTATATCCATTTATAAGGTTTTTCTTTATTTTTTATCTTTGAATACTTCACTAAAGCCGCTGTGGTCGAGTGGAGGTTTTTTTTCTAACAGCGGTCAACTTTCGGCAGATAATGACAAACTTCTGAGAGTATTTCTGGCATGAAAAAGATTTTTATAAAATACATCTGCCGTTCGGAGTCGGCACAAAACTGTAGGTCCCTCAATTTGTAGTAAAAGAAAGACGCACACCACAAGTTGTAGAAGAATCTCGGCTATATAGTGTGAGCACCAAAAATATTATTATAATACTAAGTTTGTATTTGCTAAACTTTTAAAGACATTACAAAGTAATTACCATTACCCTATATATAACAAAGCCACTTCTTATACAGATACAAATCCCAATAGCAAGATCAATGCCAATACTAACACAAATACACAATACGAACGCCAATATCAAAATAAATACCAATACTAATAGCAATACTAATACAAATACCAATACCAACACCAATACCAATACCAATGCAAACACCAATACCAATACCAATACCAATACAAATACCAATACCATTACAATTATCAATTACAGTACGAACTCCAATGCCAAAACCAATACCATTAACAATTATACGTACAATACAAGACAATATCACAACCATTATAAAAAAACGGTTACTGATAGATATGTATGACTATGAATATAACAATAATAATTTTTTTTGACTGCAATAATAGTGTAAATAACAAAACAAGTACCTATAATAAAGTTTTTAACGAAATTTGTGTTGCGACATAAATATTCAACGGGATTTAAATTATGCACCTTTTTCTTGTTTTGATTTGGGATAGCCTTTTAAACATCCATAGCGCGTAAGTGCTTATATTTTTCTATATCAACTAGTGCACAACACAAGCTAAATCTTACACTTTTAAAGAGAAAAAGCATTTTCTTTTGCCATATACTCACCTGTCTTTGAAAAAAAAGTAATTATCTGTTTCTAATCTAATTATACGGTATTCAAAAACTGATAAGCTCTCAATTGCGCTCTACTCATATATTTTCTAATACATCAAGTTTAGGCAGCGGCATTGAAGACCAATTACGCCTTTTGTAATGTGTTTCTGCTGCAATATTGCCGCAAGGACAGAAAAGCAATCACTAATGCGAGAAACATTTTTATTGACAATAGCGAAAAAGATGGTCTCAATATATTTTAAAAATGAACTCAAAGCATGACTTGACATCAATAATGGCTGATAGTCAGTGCGGTGTAAACGGTGAAATCATGTAATGGCAATAAAGTGGATGAATGATGAAGAGAAAATAACGCTTGTAAAGAAAGCATAAGCAAAATGCTGAAGGTATTTAAATTTCCCTCAGTCGCTATGATGTACATATGTATGTACCTGTTTGTATGTGTGTATATTAAATTATGTACGTTTGTGTGATAGGCATTGAACTCTTATATAAAGATTTTACATATTCTGCAAGCTTTGCAATCAAAAATTGTTAAACGAAATTTCGGTACATGTCTCAAAAATACGCATTTAACCTGCAGCAGTGGCGCCATGAAGAGGAGAATCAAATGCAAACAGAAGTGATGTGCGGTTCCGTTTATTTAAAGAATCGGTTCTGTCAAATTCAGTTTGTGGGAGAATCGGGTATTTGAAACAGTTTTTGTCATAAATAAAACTCATAAAGGAATTAAGCTCCACCGAAGTAAATAAAAGATTATAAAAAATTGTCAAAAAAATATTTGTTTTCTGTATTTTTCATTACTTATATTAGTGAAGTAAATTAAATAAAACACATTAAATTAAATTTAAGTAAGAGTCTTGAACCACTTATTTTTCTTTTGTGAAAGATGTTCGCCTTTTTGCTTCTTTTGGAAGAGTTTTGAGGTTTTGGACTTATTTTTTGTCTTTTTAATGGTTTTTCGACACCCATTTTTGGGACTCATAGAATTATAATAAAAATATATGTAATTATCTTTCGGTTCTTTCAGGAACCACTTGCGGTTATTTGGGAATTATTAAGAAGTTTTTTCAAGCTATTTTTCTTTTTGGTAAGGCCTGGGCCGGCCGGTATAGTTCAGTAACAGGTCCTTCGGTTCCGGTTCCTAGATTCTGTACATCACTAGCTCAAAGATGACACATGGTACACACATATGTATACTTATATACTTAGTTGCCGCAAAAGTGTCGCCAACAAGAACCATAGCATTGCTACGCACCAAAGCCATGAAGTGTCATTGGTGTTGATCTTGTTGTTGCTGTCTCGTTGGAAGCCATTCACCGAAATGTTTTTTTTTTTTAAATACGCTTGTCATGACATGCTGTGGAATTCCAAAGCACGAAATGCCAAAAAAAAAAACGTGCGCACAACTACAAATATGCAAAGCCAAACTAAAAGGTATGCATGTGTGCGTGCACACAGACAGTCGCAAGTAAGAGGACGCAATAATTTGCATAAGTAAATAAAAGCACGCTCAACCACAAAGAGAATTAAAAAATAAGTTTGCTAAGGTAACAAAGGCAACAGATACGCGCTTTTGTGTAGCGCTGTGGCTATATAAATTGAAACGAGAATTGGTTTTTATAAATTTTTCGCCAAAGCAAATTCGATCGATTTTTCGGTGGTACTTTGAGCGCTGCCGGCTATGTTGTCGCTCGCGTTGCAAGCAAATATTTTCCTGTGCACACTTTATACATACATATGTATTTCATAAATATTGTACAACTTTTTTGTATTTACTTGCATACAAATACACAGTACAATTTAATGCGGACTATTGTTCAGTAATAGTTATTGAGCGGTATAAAAATATATTTGTCTGTGAAAATGAATTTAACTCCATTAAAATATGATTGGAAATACCAAAAAAAATTGCCTCATATACAATTTATATTTTCTTTTTATATATTTAATCGTAATTTTAAAT
Organism: Philophylla caesio; assembly: GCA_963971545.1. Taxonomy (NCBI): domain Eukaryota; kingdom Metazoa; phylum Arthropoda; class Insecta; order Diptera; family Tephritidae; genus Philophylla; species Philophylla caesio. Next base: position 90,702,989 of record OZ020606.1, on the reverse strand, counting down.
CTTCTTTACATATAGTCGAATACTTTCGGATATTACTTATTATGTTTGAAAGTAAATTTTTTTCTGTAATAAAGAATCTTATAATTAGTACAAAGTTATTAAAAAAATAATTATTATATATTGTTAATCGCAGAAAGATAAATAACAAATTTTGACATACCCAATGAAGATTCGGCCTGGTTAACAATTCGAAAATAGTTGGAAATCGAATAATTTTTTCAACCCTAGTCTACTAAAATGAAAGGAAGGCCTTCATTCGAGATCCAGCCCCTTTTGCTTCGTTATGAATTCGGAATAGAATATTTCTCTCATTTCGAATGAACAGCTCCCAAGGAAAGTCACAAGAAATATTTTTTTTATTTCTGTTGCTTGAAAAAGTACTTTGTCGTCGCTGGAAATTTTCTTGAAAAATATATATAAGAGCATGTTTTTTGAGAGCTTTTTCAGTTTAGAAATTTTTATAGAAGAATATTTCTTTTTATTTTCTGATGTGTCATTTTATATGAATTTTTCGATTTTTTTGAGAGGTGTGTACTTAACTATAATAAGAACGTTGGAAACCAATCATATCCAACCTAATGCGTTTGTTTTCAGTTTGATATTTATATCAGATATCGAGAGTCATTTACGAACATTCAGCACAATGCTTTTTGGGATCATAATCGTTGTCGAAATTAAAATTAATTGTTTTCGATAGTTTTATTCATTCATAAGTATATACAGCTATCGTTAACAAATTCCTTACTTCAGCCTATTGTTTGTCTCAGTTCTGAGGTAATTAAAAAAAACGATCTTTGTTATTAAAGAAAATTTCTTTTAATTGTGTCAAAATATATTTATTTTTATACACCTTTACCTGCATCATAGATCAATTTCTAACTTCTTTCAATATTGGTGGTCAGCAAATCTCTTGAGGAATACATCGTCACTTAATATTTATCATAAAAATTAATATCCACATTTTAATTCGCGCTTTTAATTAATTTGTTGTTCGTGTTCAATTATTCATTTGCACATATTTTTTAAATTTAAATTGACACTTATGAGCTTGCTCAAAAACATTATACATATGTACATTTTTATGTGCTTTCGTAATTCATAATTCAGTGCTTACCACTGGAGCGTACGCAGTAGAGCCATATTTGAGAAGTAATAAAAGCACCTATGGTTTGCATCGTACCACCTTACTAAGTACTATGTGTAATGCATAACTTTTTGCATAATACATACATACATACATATGGGCTCGACCAAAAACATGCAACAAATAAATATAAACTCAAATATGTTGTTGAGTTGGGTGCGCACTTTTAATGAGCAACATTTGCATGCGGTAATACGTGGCGTATGAGTGTTGTACGTTGAATTAACATCTACATTAATACATAAGAATGTGCTTGTGTATGCAATGGAGGCATATGAGCAAATGCGATCATTAAGAATGTTCATGTCAATACGAAAAAAAAGCTCAATGTGTTTTGAGGATTTATTCCCCGGAATTTTCGATGCCATTTTAAGTATTAAAAATTTCTATAACTATTAAATTTAACAAGTTATCACTTTGAGGTCAGAAATAACGTTAAGGTGCTACAATAGCTTTTTTCTTGATTTTTATCAGGAATTATGATGCCTGTTTTTTTTTGTTTTTTTATCCGAAAACCGAATTCTTAGAACAAAAATGTTCCGCATTACTTTTGTTTTACATTTTGCTTTTTGTCAGTGAATATTAAAATAAACTGCTTGTTTGGTTTTTTTCATTTCTTAGCCAAAACCATTGTAAATATTTTTGGAAATTAAAAAAAACTTTATAACGCAATCCCAAAATCAAAAATACTCAAAAAACATTGAACCCTCTTAGTAAGCAAGAAGCGCAGCACTTACATTCATTAATTTTTCTACGCATTCGTTTTTAATATAACTTTAAAATATGGAAGCAAAAATACGTAGGCAAAAATATGCGGATACGTATACATAACTATGCATGTACATATGAGTTCTTATTTTAGTTGCAGTTAAGCGATACTTTGTCCTAATTTTTAGCGTGAATAAAAATTTGAAGTTTTGAATGAATTAATTAAAATATTTGGGTCGAATATTACACAGCAAGAAAGATGTAAATTACATATGCCCCAAACAGTTCATATTATTATAATTTTTATTAATATTATTATTTTTAGAAATATATCTTGGTTTAATTCTAACCCTTAAAACGATACAATTAAGAAATTTTTTCCTTGGGGGAGCTTTGCAATTATTATTATTTTTATTTTATGGCCTTGGCCTTTACAAACATTTTACATTTTACAATTTTATTGGGAAAACAACCGTTTATGTGGCTGTCTAATGGTCTAATGAGGAAAGGTAGATATCTCCGAAAGAGCGGCTGTACCGATGTTAATTTTCAAACAAAATCCTCATATAAAAATGTCCACGAGCTCAAAAATAACTTGTGATAAGTTTTTGTTATTTGAAAATGTTTACAGGCTAGCAGTTTAGTGAAAAGTCAACTTGACACTTGAATAACTCATGGAAAGGCTTAAGCTGTGACTTTAAAATGTTAATTTCTTCCCCTACTTAAAAACAAGTGCACCTTGTAGGGGATAGAGCATTTTGAGCAGTACATACAAAAAAGCCTTAAGTTTTCAGTTTATGAAAATGCAATAGATAGTTTTTATACTCAAAATTATTTATAACAATAATTGTTGCTGAAGATTTTGGCCCTTGACCCATTCTGATTTGAAGTCTTCAGGAGGAGCATTTTCAGTTTGCCATGTTTATTTTATTATTTCTGTAAGAAAGAACGCAGACCTGCTGATAACTCTGCCAAATCCACACAAAGCGTTATCCTACAGTGCCTATAAGCCACAATGTCTGAATTTCGTATCCCCGCAAAACTAAAACGGCTATGTATAATGACATAGACCAACACTACCAGCTCCGTCAAAATTGAGAAGGACCTCTCTGAGCCGTTTGATACTAAACAAGATTTCAGACAGCGTGACTCTTTGTCGTGCGATTTCGTTAACCTGATGCTGGAGAAAGTAATTCGAGCTATTGAACTTTATCAGTCAGGCACCGAGTGAGAGTGCGCAACTGCTTACGAACGCCGACGACATTGACATCATCGGCTTTAATAACCGCGCAGTTAGTTCTGCCATCTCCAAACTGGGTAGAGAAGCGACTGTTGACAGTAAGCAATTTGAAAAAAGTAAAGAACTTTGAGTACCTAAGAACAAGCATTAACACCAATAACAACGACAGCCTTGAAATCCAACGGATGATCTCTCTTGCCAACAAGTGCTACTTCGGACTGAGAAGGCAATTGCACAATAAAGTCCTCTATCGACAGACAAAAACCACACTCTATAAGTCTCTCAATATGCCAGTCCTATTGTGCGGCGCAGAAGCATGGACAATGACAACATCAGATGAGAGGGCTCTGGGAGTGTTCTTGAGAATAATTATCCAAAAGATTTATGAAACGCTCCGCTGGCTAGGCCATGTCGTGCGAATGGATGAAATAACTACAGCTCTAAAGGTTTTCGACGTGATACCCGCTGATGGTAGCAAAGGAAAAGGGAGGCCCCTCTGCGTTGGAAAGGCCAATCCGTAAAGGACTTGGGTATACCTGGAATTTCCAATTGGCGTCAGTTTGCAAGAGGGAAAGGGATAGCTGGCGTGTTATGTTGACCTCGGCCAAAGTAAGAAAAGTGAAATATTATTTAGACTTTTGATTACAGTAATCAGAAAATTACATACATTTTCTATTTCTGCTCTTCTCAATTGTTTAATACAAGTTTTTATAAGGCAATTTTGATTTTTTGGCGTTTTTTAATCCTTTTTTAAAACGTTTTTTGGTCCCAAATATAATCCCAAATGTATAAAATAATATTTTTTGTAAGAATGTTTTAACTATAACATTATTTTTTTTATATAAATAGTCAAATGTTATGTGTTTTTAAAACATTTTAGAAAAAATAAATGAACGAAAAAAATAATTGTGGAATTTATTTAAAAAAATTGGTGGTTAAAGTATTAACTTGTGCAGATGATAACATTAGCTACATGCTCACCAGAATAGTAACTTGTGCAGCAAAACATTAACTTGTACAGAAAGTTCAAAAAACGTTAACTGGTACAAATGGTAACATTAGCCACATGTTTACCATAACATTGGCCGCTAAAGAGGAAATAAGAGTAGTTCAGCTATAGTTCAGAAAAATCGAACCATACTATTAATACAAGGGAGATATATGAAAAAAGTTGTTAATATTTTCACACTCCTAGAACAAAATTAGCTACTTTTTTGCTTGTCTATGTACAAGTGAACGTAACCCAACCGTCAACCAGATTTCTAGCTAGTAACTGCACGGTAATACTAAAGTACTAAATACACTGAATTAAAACCACATGGTGTGTAAACCTTTATCGTCAAATTATTTAAGTACGTGTGCTATGATACAGACAATTTTTGTATAATATTCTGGAAAACACAATTCTGTTTGTCTAGCAGTGGGTAGTGAATCAACATGAGAAATAGCTCAATATGTAAATACACGACTACATACGCAAGTAAGAATGTGAAAATCCAATAAGTAATGATTTGAATATTTTGCAATTTATGCTGAATTTATGTGAAACAAAAAATATTGTAAAGTAATTGCTGTGTAATATAAGTTATAAGCATGGCTGGTTTGCAAAATTAACCGGAAGTTAGTGAAAAAACAACAAATACATGCCCATAAAGCATATCAAATAGGAAGTTATCAAATTCACCGGAAGCGTACGCCACGATTGCTTGCAGGTAGTAGATTCGCTACCTGGAATATGCCTCCATAATGTTAGCTACATGTTATACTTTTTTATTGCTTTCTGCAATCAGTTTTTACCACCGCGCACACTGCAGCTAAAAAAAAATTGTTTGGATTTGTGGCTTGCGGATTTGTTGCAGTTATGGACACGCAAATCGCTGTGTGTAAAAATTCGCTGCCTGTCATATTCGGAATTCGGAATTCATTTCCACTTTCATATATAGCCATTGCAATTTGCAAAATGTGTCAGCTATATGTAAATTAATTTCTTTTGATTTTTTTTTTTTGTAATTTCAGTTACAATAAAGGAGGAATATACCAGATACGAGTATAAGTTGTTTGGACTTTGAATTTATAAAAATGAACGTATGTACGAGTATGTTTGTGTATCGTACGAAGTCAGGTGATGTTGCTTATACCATATGCATACGGGTATATATGTATGTATAAGCAATCACAGTAACAAAAACGCGTGTCTTGTGATTTCAGTTTTATGGCATGAGTAAATCAATATTTAAGCGAATTGGGTCAGCTTTGTTTACAAGTAATATATTAATTTTCACCGCCTAAACAAGACATTGTTGAATTTAAATGTAAATATTTGTGTAAGATTTCGTTGATTTATGTATTTATTTTGCTTCCGGTTTCTCTACTTACCGGTGGCGTTTCGAAAAGCATTACTTCAGTGCCTTTCAATACTAAAAATCGCGGCTTGTAACTTTGCCAAGAGATGTTGTTGTTGATGACACCCTCATTCACCCAACCCATATATTCGATGCGTTCGCCTACGGCGAAATTCCGATTGTAAAGCTTCATCTGTAAAATAGTAAGAGAGGAAGAAATTTAAAGTAATTCGATTGTTTGTTTAAAATCATTAAATTTAAAATTATTTGTAAATATTACTTTTTGAAAATGTTTCTTATTTGCTCAATGATTTGACGGAATGAATGTATATAATAATTTTCCGTATTTATAGAAGTAATAAACAAAGAAGGATCAATTTAAATATATTAAGGGTCGAAAGAAATAAATAAGAGAGAAATTGTCAGCTTTGTACAATTAAAAAAAAAATCTTAAACTGCGTTTGAACCATTTCCACCAGTGCACTATTTACTAATCTAAATTGTTTTATAAAGGAAAGTGCAATTAAAGCCTCGATTTACCAATTTCGATTGCTGGCTTATTTGTGCGACAACTTTTTCCATTTCCTGTTGTAAACTTTATATCTGTGTTTCACAATTTGTCTACATTTTACTGGACGGTCGCATTGTTCGGTTGTTTGCTATGTTGGTATTATTTTGTTGTTGTTGTTGTTATCAACTAGTGTAAACCACAGGTTCTAGCAGATACATACTCGTACACACATGCTTTGTGGTTTCCAGAGTGTATTGCTCGTATTGGATTGCTGCATTTCCGGCTGTATCGTGCAAAGAATACGAGTACACATAAATTCATTCGCATCAGCCAGGCTGGTCACAAATTTTTTTTTTCGATTAGCTTTGCATTTTTTTTTTTAATTATTGCATCCTAGGATCCTTTGGGTAGAAACGCACTTGCGAGCAATATCGCCACTAAGATATTAGGATCATGCTTGGCGGCTTTAACGCCAGGATGGATGGGACGCTTGGTTCTACTGCTATTAAATTCCATCTCTATTATAAAGTCTTCGTTAATGTACTGAGGCTCAATGATTTTACTAGGACCCGCTCGACGAAGCATCACACTTGCGCAGTGGGATAATGTTTCAAGCTTTCTAAAAATTATAATCTTCTGTAAATTTTGAATGTTGTTTATCTTTAAAATAAAAGTACGTCTTTAATATAGAAAGGAATTTTGTTTATCTTCCTCAAAGGTGGTTTTACTAACATATCTTGGTATGGGCTGTCACACATCTCGCGTCTCGTAGGAAAATGCAGCCCTGATCGCTAAAACTTTAAAGTCATTTGATCTCGGAGTACAGATAAACTCTTCTCAATTTGGACGGAGCTTACACTTGTGGCCGCTGTGGTCGAGTGTGTAGCGGTGCGTGCTATAACTCGATATGTCGTTGGTTTTGAGGATCGAATCTCAGCCTGGGCAAGAAAAATCTTAATAATGGAAAAGTTTTTTTTCTAAAAGCGGTTACCCCTCGGCAGGCAATAGCAAACCTCCGAGGGTATTTTTGCCATGAAAAAGCGTCTCTTTAAATACATTTGTCGCTCGGAGTCGGCACAAAACTGCAGGTCCCTTCATTTGTGGTATAGCATAAAGACACTCACCACAAATAGTAGGAAAAGCTCGGCCAAACACTGAGCTATGCGGTGTAAGCGCCAAATTACGAGTATTATGATTATTAACACTTGCGTTTAACGTCACAGTTTTGTGAGAATCCCAAAATTTAAAGATGGCGTTGCAGGGGTAACTTCTAATTGTCCTAATAAAAGTGTCTCTAACGAGGTAAGAATAATATTATACTTAATGAATGACTCGCCTAATTTAATTTTTGGTGGTATATATGTTATGTATATAATCTTAAACGCTGAGAGTTTCTCAACTCTTTCACCACAATAATACGAAAATTAAAAAAAAAATTAAAAAGTCATAGTGTAAATTTTTACTGAGCAAATCCAAGATTCAGAAGTTATAGAAACATAAATTCTCTAAAATGATAAGTAACTGATTATTTAATTTTGTTTTTGTAAATAGGTACTTCACACACAAATATATTTGCGACGATCTACGCATTTATTTATAAATGAAATCAAAAATTTTATTCTATGAACTCATCAAAGAAGTAAGACTTTCAGTATGTTTAAGCGCGTTTAATCGAGAAAGTCACTGCGCCTCTTACTTTTTCCCAATATTCCACACTTTACGAGCCGCGTAAGACAACTGTCGAAGCCACTTTTCTATCCGATAAGTAAGAAAAGCCGTCCATGCGCACACAGCTTTACTGTGCTCATACATACATCTCAGCGTTATTCATCGCATCGATGTGTTCACGATTTTCAACGATTTTTCGTGAGTGCTTCGCTATTATTTATCTTTGTCATTATTTGAGTTTCTATCATCCTTCTGAGGATTCAAATGCACTTACACAGTAAATACGAGTATATGCAAGTATAATCGCAATGCGAGAGAATACTTTTTGCTACTTTGGCAATTTGCAATTAACCGTTGTAGCTGGAAGAGCTCAAACAATTTTGTTTGTGTGAGTGATGAAAGAATATTTTTCTCTCACTGTTGTGATTTAAGTTGATTATGTTTACATATGTATGTATTATGTATGTATGTACTATAAAACGGTGTTTGTGAGGTAAATGTAAGTGTGTGGACTTTGGTGCTTTCAACTTTTGTACTTGCAATTACGCTAATTAATTTGATGATGAGGACAATGAGCTTCTGTATTTGCGAAAGTAGGTTGGTTTGGCTAAAGAAAAATGTTGTAAGTGTGAAATTATGGTAAGTAATTAAAGTTTCCCGGACAACCGAAGTACAGATATACATATGTTCACACGTGTATCGTTTCAATGGATGTAGTATAGTGTGGGGCATTGACCCAATGAAGAAAATATGCATGTTAAAGTTAAGTTCACAGTGTGTGCAGACCAAGGAAATACGTTTTTCGCATTTTAAATATTTAGGAACAGCAATGGATTTTATAAACTCAGCAAATTTAAAATATATTTATGTATATATATGGTTTTTAAATTTTGTAAAGTTTTAATGGCATTTTTAAATGATTAATAATTTATTGGGCTCGAATAAAATCTTTCATAAAATTTACAAAATATTTTCCATCGCCTTAGTTTAATTTTGGAAATTCAACCAGCCCCGATGAAAAGCATCTTGTAAGCACGAAAATTTAGGACACTCCAACTGATCCAGCAATTATCATCAAGATTCAAACCATCAACGAGCCGAAGGTGGTATTAGAAGGCATTGCGAATTCCAGGAGCTAAAAAAAAGCGAAAGGAATGGACTCCGACTTCCACATTTTCATAAGCGTGTCGCTGACTAAGAACGACCATAATATCTGGAATTCAGCTCTTCACCTCAAAAAACATAAAAAAAATTGCATTTGTTTTTAATAGGAGAGAATTCATCCACATACAAAACAAATGAGAGCCTTAAAGACTTTGAGCACATTAGCCCCAGTATCTATCATTCCATTCGTGATGGTAGTGCAAAAATTAGGTAAGCCATTGCAAGATTTTCCCCAGGTATGTCAGAACTTATACGTCTGTCTTGCAGAATACGTTGTGCCTCTGGCACTGGTGATGTCGACTATGTGGCCGCAGATGTGTTTTGAAAAATAGTAAGCTTCTAGTCGGCTGTGTTTATCGACCCAGTGGTTATATTAACTTTTCATACTTTTCGGAATTACTTCAACCATTACTCGATAACCATAATAGTATTATAATTGCAGGGGATTTCAATAAAAGCCTTGAACTAAGTAAGGAATCTCTAAGACTTTTTCCAACAATTACAAACATTAACAGTACTCTATTAGATATATTTTTTGTGAATGACCTACAGAAATGTCTCCTCTACAACCAACGCATCTATATTTTCGAAGCACAACTTAATTTTTCTGATTTGTGACTTCATACCGTTGGAAACATCAATTTTATTATCTATCGTGATTTCAAAAACATCGATTACATTGTACTTACGGCTGCTTTAGGGGCAGTGGAGTGAGATCTTACTCGGAATTTGACGAATTTTGAACCAAAATAATAAGTGCAACGTTTTAAATTTTGTTGACACCCATTTTGTGACTTTAACACAAAATTAAATATATTCACATGGATACAGGCTTACGAAACAAAAGTCAAAATAACAATATGAAAGACTAATACAGTGTGTTATTTAAAATCGTAAAAACAATATTGAATGTAAATCATAGTATTAAGAATAACTTTTAATTAAGTTTAAATAACATTAAACAAATTACTCATTCCAATATGCGATCTTAAGTCATAGGAAATTTCTTTAATTTAAAGAATTAATAAATTCCTATGGCTTTTGATCTTTTGAACTTAGGCATTAAACATTTACTTCTCAGCGGACTGGGTCAATTATAATTCCATACAGTGCACATAAACAGATGAAAAGGATAGAAGATCCTCATGGACATATTTCGATAGCCGATGCAGTATTTTGGAGTTTGAATCTATATTTAATTTAGTATATATGGCCATGAAATGGGAACCAAATATCACTCCATACCGTGCCAATGAATTATCGTCCTTGTGTACCCAAATTTATTATTTTTGACATTGTATGCTTAATTCGCATACTTACTTCCCAGCAGAAAATAACGCAATATTTTGTATCATTTACTAAATACAAAAATTAATTTTCTTCATATTACAAAATTATTCAAAATTTATCAAAATTAACCATTGCTTTTGCATAGAACACTGGTATTGAAATTTATTTTATTTTTTTAAATTCTTTATTACGGTTTGCTGACCTAAAATTTCACAATATACATGTATAAAAAAAAAAAACAAAAAAAAATATGTATTCAAAAATTAACTTATTAGGTACAATATTTATTGTAAAAATAAGACGTATTTTAAGTTAGAAGCGTATTTTTACAATCACATATTCATTGAGATAGTACACATTTTTATTCTACGTGTTTAAACAGGTCGGTTGGAAAGGAGTAGTTTCCAAGCCAACGTTTTATTGGGTTCCTTTGGCATAGGTGTCATAAATTCTTTCAGTTGCTCAGACAATGACTATCTTCCTCACACAGCTGTCTATAATTCAACATCAACCTACTTATTTACAAACTATTAAGAGCTATTGAATATAGCTTGAAATTTAATGTCGGTTGTTTACTCTAATCGATTATGTACCAGGCATGTCAATCCCTGGATCCCGGCCTTTTTGCACTCCCGACTATCCCGGGATTAGTTTATTAAAAGCCCGAGATTGTTGAAAACAATTAATTTAATAGAAATTTAAATTTATAACATTTTTGTCATATAAGGCATTCCACACTATTTCAATTGGTTAAAAACTACTTTTGCGCGAATTTTGGATATGTTGCAGAGGAGGTCCTAAAATGTAGGCAGTACACGCAATAAAGGGTATGTATTAAGCCCTAAGTTGTAACAAGCAACGAGCAAGCTTTTTTAAAACATGCATGTGCTCAGCGAAACACGTGATTCTATTAGTTAGATATTGCTTCACGAAAAACTTAATATTTCCGTTCGTTCTGTCATATCTTATGAATTTTTCTACAAATCGATTTTAGGAAAATTGAAATAGTATGAAATGACTCAGAAGTATATTTCTTTCAAGGGCGAAACAAAGATTTATATGTAACACTATTTAATAAAAAAAGCTCCGCCCAGTAAACGTTTTTTTTTTCTGGGAATCAGGCACGAAACAACGCGTGCAGAAAACAGCACTCTGACTACATGCCGTCCATTTTACTGTTTTCATGTTCCTTTTAATTTGTTTTATAAATCGGGAGGATTTACGGATAAATCTTAGCAGATTTCGGAGTGTCAAAAAGCTAAGGTGTTTGTCTCTGAGCACGTCGCTACCAAATGCCTCATACCTAGATAGTTCTTGCAAAGGCGGGGCAGAAGCACAGAAAGTGTTCCGCCGTCTAATCCTCTTCAGAACAAGATGGGCATATGGAGTTGTCATGTACAGTCAAAGTTACTCTTGAAGCTTAATATGCTCACAATGTTGACTCATTTAAATCGCTTCAAATTTTATGGAGAGGAAATAAAAGTTAAGAAAATTTCTTTGAGTAATACATTTTTAAATAAACTCGTTACAAGAATCAAACAACAAAGGACAATCCTTTCAGATGTGTTCACTTTTTAATTAATCCAAATAATTTATATAATCTTAAATATTAATTTCTGAATCTTCTAATTTTAATGCCAATATAAAGGAGCTGGCGAATTTCCTCCTTGAGAAAAAAACTCGCCTTACTATGGAAGCGATGTTAAAAACATTAACGAGAAGGTGGTTGAGGTGGATAAGGCAGTAAGTCTCAAAGTTTAGTTTCATTAAGTTTTAATGAGCGATGTCAAACAATAGAATAGCATACACTTTATCAGAAGGTTTGGTAAAATAAATTATTATAATGGAGGCGATACATACATACATATGTATATGCAACAAATTTAAGTCGAGGTTGGAGGATAAAACCTTAAATGCGTTAATTTCTTTCAGATCGCATTTTGATCACAATAAGTAACAATTCTGCTGCGCTCAAAAATGGAATGGGTGATGCATTTAATTTTTACTTAATTTATAGATTATATTTAATGTCCGATTCTGTGTTCTTCTTATATTATCAAGCATATAAGTTAACACCCGCTTGCGCGCTCATGGGAAACATTCCATTCTCATGTAAAATACTGACGCTATGTCTGCTGATTTGCGCGTGACAAAGCTAAAAACAACGGCAGTAGCGGAAGAGCGATCCACCTGAAACTGCAGTTGCAGCAACAACAATAACAACGATACCAATAGCAATAGCGAATTGGCGATCTACCTAAAACTGCAGTCGCATTAACAACAATAACAAGAGTAGAAAAAGCAATAGCGATCTACCTAAAAATGCAGTCGTTGCAACAACAACACTAGCAACGATTACAACGTAGAAGCTACAACATTCTCTGCTGCAGTTAGCATCAAGTACGGTAGAATAAGCTTTACTTTAATTCTAAAATTCAGTCTTTTCCCAGGCTCCCTAATCGCTGCTACATAAGCTGATGAAATAAAGTTTTATAACAAGTATAATCAGTGTTTTTATTCACCTCGATATTAAAATCTAACTTATACAAATATTAAAAAGTATATAATTTGTCAATAAAATTTTTTTTCTCAATAATTTAGCAAAGAAAAACCGTTTTATTTTTGATTAGAATACATAAATCTTGGTTAATTTTTAATTTTGAATATGTGTAAAATTTAAAATTTACGTATATCCATTTGCTGATGTACCAAATATGACCTCGTATATCTATACTACAAGAATAAAATTCTTTGTGTGTTGGTCAAATTTACGCTTATTTGGGATTGAAAAAACCAATATATATATACATGAATTACAACAAAGTGTTCTTCTTTGTTAAACTTTTTAATATGTTTGTTAATATTATTTTAAATACTACAAACAAATCTTCTTGAATTCCCGAATTTCAGATCTCGAAAATCCCGCGATCAATAAAGTGCCAAAAATTTACATCCCTATCGTGTACATATCAACAAAAAAGCAACAATATTAAATTAGTTTTATTATACTCACTTGTAAATGTGTCAATCCAACAACATTATCGGTTATCAATTTAAGCCATTGACTGAGAATGGCTAAATCATCACAGTGTATTATGCCAGTTGAGGCGCCATTAAGGCCACGCACTTCAAACGCATTGGGGCGTAACTTATCGGTACCGTAGATATAGCGCGTTACGTAGGCCATCATCAGCGGCACTGCGGCATACAATTCATTCCATTCCCAAGTCACAGGATGAGCACGCAGTATAGCAACGTTAAATAGAAATGTCAAGTGCAGCAACAAAAACCAACCAACAGGGCACACCGAGCGTATTAGCAGTGTAAAAGGAAGAAAAAATGCAATACATATATTAAAAGTGAGAAAGATGAAAAGAGAGAAAATGCAAGAAGAAAAGTTAATTAAAAACACAATGAAAGCAAACTACCTACAAAACACAATTAAAGCCGAGCAAATAATTAAGAGCTCGTAATTGCAAATTGCCGACTGGTAGCTGCAAATTGCAATTTCTCGCAGCACGCAGATAATTTAATGCGCGTGTGAGTATTTTCACGGCTGGCCTTACGTGTGCAAAACACACACACACACACGCAGGAGCGCACGTTGCTCTTTAACTAATTCACTCATGTATACGAGTATAATGAATACCACATTGAGTTGTATTCGTAAATAAATAAAACAAAGCAAAAACGTACTTAGTAATGCACACAGAAGTAATTGTACATACGAGTATGTACAATTGTAATACATACATACCTGCCACCACATCCACCCATTTCTTCTCCGGTTCTGAGCAAATTGACATGGGACGACTGCAGCTGCGACTTATTGTACCATTATTTACCGAGGACTTGTAGCCTTCGTCAGCCTTTAATTCCGCACATGTTGCATCGTTGTCCGAATCGGGCGTCTCCTTGGTAACTGCAATGTGAGCAACAGCAACAATGAGTACCAAACAAATGTAAAAAGCAAATGCATTTACTCTTACGTACATACATACATACGTTTGGAAAAATATATACAAATGTATGGAAAAGTATATTCACGGAAGGTAGTAACAGATAGTGATGGAGGCAAAAAAAAAATGTTGTTAAAGCAAGCTAATTCGGAGTTAAGATTAAAATAAAAACGAAGCAGTGCAGGCGAATCAAATGTGTGAGAGTAGAGGGACACGCAACAACTCTCTTTGCAATGTAAATGTACTTTGAAGTATTTGCGTGCAGGAAAACACACATTTGTGATTCAAACATGTTTTTGTTTGTAAGCATACAACGCTTTTGGAAAAAAGTGAGTTGTTGGTTGGCGAAATGACAGAGCAAATGTAATTGTGACAGTTGAAAAGAGGACGCAAAGATGTGCATTGCTGCCCAGCAAGGAATTTCCGCCACGAAAGTCTAAAGTGTAAGCGTTTCAGTCAAAAATCGGAAAAATTTATTTATAAAAGATTTACATAAAGATAACAAATTGGTTTATAAAAACCAATAAAGTACATTTTCTCGTTTTTGATTTCATAGCATATAATTTCAGTTTAATCAACGCGCGGATTTTGTTTATGTGTCAATTGCATCTAATTTTCGGTTCAAAGGCTAAAAATATACGTTACTAATTTTAGTGACTATTAGTGAAGTGTAGTAAACTAACCTTCGGATCGAGCGACATTTTTTTTCCCTCATTTCGCAACTTTTTTTGTTCTACACATTTTTTTTATCCTATGAAAACTAACTAATCAATTTATGAATTTTGGGTTCATAGAGAATCAATAGAGAGAATTGAAAATAAATATAGTTTTAAAAAACTAAAAAACCAGGCTTTAAAAGAAATCGAAAAAAAATTCTTAATATAAGCTGAAAATAATATAATGAACGAAAAATACTAGTAAGTATCATTGTGAAAAAAGCTTGGGGCGCTTTATGCCATATTTTTCGTATATCGAGCAACCCACTCTTTTTTCACAATAATACTAATATTTTCAGCTTATATTTAGAATTATTTTTCACTTTTCAGTTTGATGTGTATTTTTACTTTTTTTTTATAACTTTCATATAAATGTTATATTAAGTTTGGTCCGATGTTTGTAAGTACAAGATGGACGCATCAAAAAGTATACTGAACTGATGAGCTGAGTCGATTTAGTCATGTCCGTCTGTCTGTCTGTCAGATTTTGAGCTATTTGAATGAAACTTGTGAGTAAGTCTTTTTATAATTTATTAGACATTTGTCGGAACAACTATAACGTATATAGGAGCCGATTATTCAGCTATAATACTTTGCTTCATAACTCCTACATTTAAGCAGCTAGAGGATTGAAATATTTATTATAATAACTTTCTTAGCAGTGATAATCATAAATATCGGACAAAAATATAACTTATAGCTGCGATAAAAGCGATAGTTCAGATATTGCATTTTGGGCCATAACTTCGTCATTTAAATGGTTAGAAGAACCCCCTTCTTCATGGCCAAAATTTTATTCTCTTAACTTCTTCCCTCCGGAACAACGGCTAATTGAGTCATTGCACACGATAGATAGTGAAGACATTCTAGAGCGTTTCTCTTAATTTTCCGGAGCTCTCCGCATCTTAGCATATATCTATAGCTTTAAAAATAAATCTCAAAAGCGTATCACTCCTAAGACATTACGCGCACACTCATGATGAAATAAATGAGGTGAAAAAATGCCTCATCACCCAAACTCAACGCAAATTGTACAGAGTTGAAATCAGCTCACTCAGCGCATCTAAGCTTATCAGCAAAAAAAGCACTCTGCTTATTCTCAACCCCACGCTGGACAGCTCAGCAATCATGCTTGTAGTCTGTCTGTAGTCTGTTTCTCGACGTCCTCCACTCCACATTACTCTACGCAGATAAACAGCTAATGAATCGAATGGCAAGCATACTACATTCCCCGACTGAAGCAAAAGATAAAAAAATGCATTTTTCTTAGAATTATGCTCAGACCTCACTACTGAAACCTTCAAGGCTGCATTCACCCGATTTGTCGGTCGACGTGGAATCCCACACAAAATAATGTCCGACAACGGATAGACCTTCGTAGGCGCATACCGATCGTTGCAAATAGAATTCTCCCAATTTCTCAAAGAATCTGTTACGGATATCGCCGAAAGATACGCTACCCACGGATTCACTTCGCAGTTTATTCCACTCTACGCTTCTCACATTGGCGGTTTATGGGAAGGCGCTGTCAAAAGTTTTAAGGCACACTTCACTAAGGTGGCAGAAAACTAAAAATTCACTTTTGAAGAATTCACCACCCTCCTTATCCGCATTTAGGCAGTCCTTAATTCGCGGCGGCTCTCTTCTATTTCACAGGATCCCACTGAACTGCTTGCTCTTACACCTCGACATTTCTTAATAGGCGCACCACTGCACTCCTTACCGGAACCCCAAGCCGACTATCTCTGTCTAGTCCATAAATGGCAAAGGTTAAAGGTTATTAATCACCAATTTAGTACTCGGTGGAAGAACGAATACCTCAAAGAACTACATAAAAGGCATAAATGGAAACGGCAGGAACCTAACCTCATTGAAGAAGATATCGTGGTCGTAAAATACGATCTCCTACCTCCAAACGAGTGGAGACTCGGGCGCATTGTAAAACTTCACGCTGGTCAGGATAAGAACGTTCGCGTGGCAGATATCTATACTCAAACAGGAATTATCACACGCAACATTGCAACATGTCTCCTGCCCCCCTCGTAATGTTATCCAAACTCTATAACTCCAACCAGCCACTCACCCAAATTATTTTGTTTCCGAACTTGCTGTTCTTTTTCTCTCCACAGATGGACCGGTGCCGACTGTGTTGCCGCTTCCACTCGCTGCGGTTTTGCCACGCCTTCATAGCCATGACGCCAGATGAGCGGTATGAGTCCGCGCGGATTCATCGCTATTGCCTAAACTGCTTGGCTACGTCACACTCAACTGGAGCGTGCGACTCTGCGGACAGCTGTCATAAGTGTGCGAAGGCCCACCGTACACTGCTGCATCGCTCCACTTCGCCGCCACCTGACCGCCGCCGCCGTAACGAACCGCGCGTTACCACCAGCCACCAGACACCGACGATCGACGCTAACCAACCGTATCGAAAAGAAAAAGACAAAGTCTGCATATGGGCGCAGCGCAGTACAACAACGCATCAGCAGCTGTTCAGCAAGGTCGTCCTGACGTTGGAGAAGCTGAAGAAGCTGCTACACCTAGAACCGGTGCAGGGGGGCCGACAAGTTGAGGACATGAGCCCCAATCTCATCGATTTATATGTAAATTAATATTTTTGAAGGTGTTTTTTAAATTTATTAATTTGCTGTATTGGAAACGGTATTATGGGGTGACTCAGGGACCGTAAGTAAAGTAAAATAAAAACCTATTTGTCATTCTATAAATTAACGCTTCCTTTTTTATCATGTTCCCACCACTCTGGCAGATATAAACTTTTTTATATATTGATATTGTATCAAACCCTCTTATTCCATCAAAAAAATGTTGAATTGAATTTCGAAGCACCCTGCGCTATTCTATAAAATATCCCAACATTTTATATCGAATAAATATTACATATGGCCTTTACTATTCTTCCTTTCATGAATGCTATGAAGCCTCTTTTTACTTGTTTTTAACTATATTTATTATTAATATAATTTTTGTATTCTTTTTAATGCTTCCGACGCAAACAACTGTAGCGAATTTTGTATTATTTAATAATTTCGTAGTCGCTCAGGTTACTCATACGCCCTATACGACAAATTCAGGTTAATTTACTGCCGGAATTTTTGTATCGTCACAACTTTTACATTAAATTTGTCCGTTTAAAGTGGGCCAAAATCGAGCCCAAAGGAGTCGGTTACATACTTACATACATACATACAGGTGAAGCTATTCGATAACGAATGAATATCGAAGAGCTATATAATTTCTCAAACAGCACACTCTCAATATTTACTTGGTAATGTAATACAATTCTGTCATGGAAATTGAGGAAATAAATGGGATTTGAGGCAAGACTTGAGGAATTGTGCAAAGTAGACACCCTCTGACATTCCTGCTCTCGAGAATTGAAGTGAGAGCCAGAACAGATACTAACAGGCACTTGCTCGAGCAGCGAAGAACACCGCTGACGCCTCAGATGTCTATTGATCACATGCCAAATGATCCTTTTAAAATTCCCTTTAAGTAAACGTAGAGTTTGTTAAGGCACATGACATGGAAGGATAGGTCTGGGGAGTTCTCATGTCACCCAGTGATCTCTCTGCTTGGAGTAGCTCACCTAACTGAAAATTATTAAGTTAAAAACTGCAGAAGTGATTTTGGTCAGAGTGTGTATAAAAAAAAAATTGAAAAAAAGAGAGACTGGAATTTATAGTATATTTAAACATTAGTTTTTTCGAATCATTTAAATAAGTGACGAAAAAGATTGAATTCAAAATTATTTCATTTTTCAACTCGTTATTGGAATAAAACTTTTTGCAAATACCATAGCTTTGCAAAAAAAGGTCTTTAACTCAAGATATATCTGTGATATCTTAGATAATTTTTATAGTCTCAAAAGATATATCTATGATATCTTATCTTAGATTGTTTTTATAGTCTCAAAAAATCATTACACAAATTTGAAGAAAAAAATAGCCTCTCAAACAGAGTTATAACGGGGTTTATCATACCTATTTACAAATTTGGTAAAATTCTATTTTTCTATTTAATTTCTATCACACATAAGCTGCAATGTCAAACTTTCATAAAACTTCAAAAAATTTAACAAAAATCAAAATGAAATTTACTTTACTTTAAAAACAGTATTTTTCGTTTTAATTAGTATGCAGTTTTGTAGCACATTCAAATTTAGAATAATATATGGAAAGTTTCTATATTGCGGTTAACAATTATTCACTTAAATATTGCTTTTTTGTTAAACTTAAATTAAAGGGACTACAAAACAGCGTTCACAAAATCTTTTTTAAGCTTTAAAATTTTAATGAGATTTTGGTAAATTTTTTCCAATTTTGAACAAGGTTTTCAACTTGATCTTAAATGGTTCCTCTTAGGCAGTGAATGTATTTAATTATAAAAATAATTAAAATTGCATGATTGAAAAATACATTTGTTTTAGATTAAATATTGAATTGAATTAAAATGGCAATTCTCTGTCAAAACTTGTCTTTTCCCCATCTCGGTTCTGAATTTTCCTACTGGGCAAGGCTGTCCATTGCGATATCTTCTTAATTTCTGCACACATTCTTAATAGCCAAACATGCGAAACTGATATGTCTACAAATATGTTTATACATATATACATACATATGTATATCTACATAAGAGTATATTTGCTTGTATACATATATTAAGTAAGTGAACATTAAAGAAGAAGTGTGCAAGCGTTAAACTGGAAAATGAAAGTTTATTTGTGTGCGAAAATGGGAAAATATTCTGATAGTGTCAACAATTTTCTTTTCTGGTATTCGGAAGAAAAAAATAACTGAAAATGTCTTAAATCCTTCGACAAGCTTTCCTACTTGCTTTTTTACCCACTTCGGACAAAAGCTTGACTGAAAAAATTTCACACACATGAGCACGAAAAAGCCATGTGCTTAATAAAAATTTAGTATGCACTTTAAGTTTGTTTGCATGAATTTCCTGCGCACACACTATACATACATGTGATGATAGGGTAGACAAAAAATTCACAAAAAAAAACCATACAGATGTTTATTGAATTCAAAGATGAGCGACACAAGACTAGTGTGATACAACTTAAAGGCGCCTAAAAGCAGTCGAAAAACAAAGTGTAAAAGAGACACACACACACGATAACATGTGTACACACACAGATAGATAAGTATAACAAAAAAAAAAAGACAGCTCATACACTCGTATACATTTGTGTTTGTGCAAGCTTAAAAAAGAGCTTGTTGTCTTGTATTTCTACACTAAAGTGTGCCAAAAGGTGAAGTGAGTGAGGCCGTCTCGACGATTGTTGTAGCATAGCCTTTGACCCGGAGGTTTACGGTTGTAGCATTCTTAAATTACTCACAATGTGGAAGGCTTTGCGTGTGTGTATTCAAAATTTATACAAACGTAATTAATGAATATTGTGGCCGCTCTGGTCGTAGTGTGGGTAGCGATGCGTGCTATAGCTCGATATGCCGCAGAGTTCGAGGTTCGAGTCTCAGCCAGGGCAAGTAAAATCTAAATCATAAAAGAAGTTTTTTTCGAATAGCGGTCACCCCTCGAAAGGCAATGGCAAACCTCCGAGGGTAATTCTGCCTTGAATAAGCTTCTCATTAAATACTTCTGCCGTTCGGAGTCAGCACAAAATGGTAGGTCCCTCCATTTGTGGTATAATAAATATAAAGACGCACGCCACAAATGGCCAAACACAAATTATTATTATCTTATTATTGATGAATGAATATTTATGTGTGTGTGTCTGATTGCAATTGCTTATGTTTATGCAAAATTCAAAGCATTAAATTTTTTTTCTACACATAATTTATTTGTTACGAGTTACCTTTAAATGCTTGCGTTCTTGTCTGTAAGTTCTCAATAATCTGAAAGTGCGTTACACAAACTCTTTTTATATGATAAGTACTTACTCAATAGATGAGCGGTAATGCGTCATTTTTAAATTCTCATTTTTCGCAAGTTTTTCGTCCAGAAAGTGTGATGTACGCGTGAACATGTTTCGGTTATGTTTTCAATATTGTTTTATTCAAATTTAAAAAAATGTTTGGTCCTTGACAATAATCACTACCGAAACCGAAATATATAGCAGGTTTGAGTCTTCTCTGCTCCCAAAATTAATTTAAACTTGGTTACTAAGGGACGCAATAGATCTTTGGTGGATCGACGTTCATTTCCCCTTTTTTTCTCGAATTATTTTCTAGATATGCAACTTATATTTTTGACATAGCTATGTCCATTGAACTATTAATTGTCAATATCAAAGTTGTTGATGAAGTAGTCAGCAACGTACCATTCAATAAACCAGTTCCTAGCTCGAATTTATATGTATGTACACTTACTTTTTTATTAACATCATGATTTTGCTAGCATCACTCACCAAATAATGGTTGGTTGGTTTAAGTGGATTGCCGACCTGGGGACAAGCAATTAGCAAATTTGATTACACATCTCGTGGCGGTTTTTAAAAATTAAAGCACATTATATAAAGAACTCGAAAAATTCTGCAGAAATGATTTGCCTAATGCCTAAAACGTCATGATAGCAAGGGCCGGGCGCTCGAATAGAAAGGGTTCACCTGTCTCACCAGTGCCTTGTGCAGACAGCTGGGAGCTGGTACATATTTTCTTTGCTCATTTCTAAAAGAACCCTAGTTTTCAGCGAATCACAGGATACCGAAAACTGCCGGGTAATCTTTTACGATCCTGTACTATTCCATCGGTGTCTGGCTTTCTGATGGTAAATATCGGTAAATCTGCCCTTGATTTTCCTGAGCAAGGCGCCAACGACCACCTCGTGCGACATATTCAATGCCGAATCGCACCTTGCTAGTTCATTCGCTTTTCATTTCCGTAAATGTGCCCACGCCCCGGGACCCATATCAGGTTAATTTTGTATTGATTAGAAAAAGAAGCCATCTTTCTCCTACACTCATCTATTAGTTGAGAGCTGAGCGAAGTAGAAGAGAGTGCCTGAATAGCAGCTTTGCCATCTGTGAAAATGATCACAAGCGTTCTAGCGGTTGTACTCTGCTTAATATAATTAATAGCTTCTTTTTTTGCAAACGTTTCGGTCTGTATCTTTGATCCGTCTGCAAAGACTGCCAAGCCATCTAGTGACCGGACTCTTCCACGATCCCAATTGGTGGCGTCTTAACCACAGGTGGGATTTTGCTAAGGATGGAGCTGTGGCCGAACGCTTTTTACTTCCAGAATCCCAATGTCTGTAATCTAAAAG
Source organism: Philophylla caesio (assembly GCA_963971545.1). NCBI lineage: Eukaryota > Metazoa > Arthropoda > Insecta > Diptera > Tephritidae > Philophylla > Philophylla caesio. The sequence goes on along the minus strand of OZ020606.1, from coordinate 90,680,993 downwards.
CGCTGTTAGCAGCTGAGTTTTCGATAAACAGATCTACGATGTAATCTTTAGTGGGAACTAACCACCATACCAGCGCACCGTATGAGAATATGGGTCTTACTATAGCTGCGTACATCTAGTGTACAATCTTTGGTTTTAGTCCTTATTTATTGCCTAACATTTATTTTAGCATCATAGAGAACCACCGAGACATTCCTTAATCGCTCCTCGATGTTCAACCTCCACTTAAGTTTGGGGCCCAGAACGAGTCCTTTAATGACACAAGGACACAGTGATCAATTGCTGCTTCCACAAGTGCCCCATATATTAAAGGCCCACTCGATGTCTATAAAGGAAAACAGATTTCGTTTCTTCGGTCACTAATTTAATATTTTTTTTAGAATTCGTTGTTTTATTAATACAAAATTTCATCAGTTCAACGATTGTCTCCCGCATCGCTAGCAACTGCTTTTATGTTCTATAAATTCACCACTTCGAAGGTAGATGTCGCTGAGTTGCCTGCCACTATTGAACTGGTAGACCCACCACTCTACTACCTAGATTGTTTGTTAAACAAATTGTACATCCTCTATAGGGTTTTTATAAAATAGTACATGTTACTCTATGTTTTGACACTCACTTGAAAGCCGTTAGTGGAAAAAAATACAAGGACACGAAAAACAATAGGTCTTTGAAATAAATAATAAAATTTTCCATTATTCAACATGCATAAATTTACATACATACATATGTACACAAAAATGTATACATATATGTACGTAGTAGGCGAGAGCTCGTTACTGTAGAATATGAACTTCATGATTATTTTTATGAATTTCGTAACATTGCTTGTAATTAAATTTAATTAAAATGTCTAAATGTAAGTGAGGATCCGCGAGTACGTGTACAAGTATAGGTGTATATGTTTACAAATTATAGTGGGACAAAAATGTATGTATGTAAAAAAGTAATGTTGAAATTTTAATGCTATACAAGTGGTAGATATTGTTCCATTTCGAAAACTAATAAATATAATTTTTTTAAATCAAAAAATATTTAGAGATCTATTCGGATTCATTTAAACCAAAAAAAAAATTATAAATTTATCGTAGAAATAGTATGGAATCTGTGAAATATATTTTTTTTCTTTTTAGATTATTTCAATGCTTATTACCCTGTTATAATAAATCGTGTCTAAAAAAAATTAGTAAAAAATAAATTTTGATACCTCTTTTTGTATTTTAAAATTATTTCAAAAATATTTATTCCCAACAGTTATATACCGGTTTAATTTTTTTTCTATGCAAAGTATCTACTTGGGGAAAAATTTAAGCAATATTTTCATTGAATTTGATCAAAAAATTGGATTTTTTTATTATCGAATATTTAGAGGCAAAAGCATTATAAGTCCGACTATACTTTTTTTGACCAACCATTATACACAAATACGAGCAAACAAAGCATACATAATTATATATGTATGTATGTATATAAATGTACATGTGTTTGCCCTTTGGCGAACGTATGCCTATTGTGCGCTGCCTCTGCTTTGAACTTAGCTTTGAATGGAATTTTGCAACTTAATGAACACAAGTTTTGCTCAACTCAAAACAGCGAAAGCCAAAGTAATGAACCGCTTTTAAAGAACAGAACTACGTTCACACATATTATTAGAGTAAAAGCAGGATAAACTTGAGAAAATACTGGGATTTTTAAATACTGATGTTTGTTATTCTAAAAGTGTACAGATAAGTAAATGTAAGGCAGGAAATTTGTAGGAAGCCAACAGGCGAGAAATATTTTGTTTCTAGATTTGAGATGTGAATAAAATAGTTTTAATTCTTAAAAAAAAAAATTAAAACTACTTGGAGACAAACTAAACAACATTCAAAATTAAATTAAGTATTTCATAAACCATAGAAACTTATCAAACAAACTCACGTTGCTTCTGCAGGAAGGGCGTCGCCGCTCGGTAATGCTTCACCGTCAGCACCACAATATCGCCGGCATTTCGCAATATATTGACAGCATCGTCGTGCGGACATGCTGTGATATATTCACCATTCACCTTAATTATCGCATCGCCAACAAACAGTTGGCCGGTAATGTCCGCCGCTTGGTCCTTATAAATGCGCGATATTAAAATAGGCAATTTGTGCTCGGCACCACCTTTTATGCTCAGCCCGAGGCCGCCTTGCTTTTGACGGGTAATCTGCACCATTCGTTCCTACGGAGTATTGGAGAAGAAAAGGAAACAAAAATAAAACTACTGTCTAACATCATTAAATGTAGCAGGGTACATGCAAAATTTTGCTAGTATAAAAATAATACATCTGTATACTAGGGTAAACGTGAAATATTGACTACATTGAAGCTTTAGATTTAACGTACGAGCAAATTATCTACCGAAATAAGTAAATTTTAAGGAATCTTTACACCGCGTTTGAAAACTACAAATATTGACAATTTATTTGTTTTTTATTTAATTGATTTTTTTTTATTATCTATCTCCATGATGGAATAAAGAAAGGTGTTGTACGTTGTGACAGCGCCAGTTTAAACGCCCTTAGCTCAATGTTGTATTTTGGAAGTATTAGAGAAACGGGAACAAAAGAAGGTCGTTCTTATGAAAAAGTACAAATGAGTGAAGATATTTACATAAAACTGACAAAAAAAAATTAATAACATAATTTGTATTTAAATTGCTGGTAAATCCTGCTCACGGTACGAATTTTTAGTGTTTTTGGATGCCAAAATTTAAAAAGACAAACTTCTTCGATAATGATTATTCTTTAGTAATTAATTTAAAATGTTCAAATATAACGCAAATGCATTCAAACCGTACCAACAACATAACAATGTTTGTCCAGCGATTACCAGCGATTTTTTCTGAAAAGTTTTCCCACATTAATATAGTTTATTTCCAATCATTGGATCATGAAGAAACTTAAGGTAATCCTCAATGATTGTTAGCATAAAACACTGAAGGCGGGATTTTTAGGAAAGAAATACTAATTGATAACTGAAAAAGCATAAATATACATGTCCATGGAGTTCCTTTAGCTTTTATGGTATAATTATTAGAATACAACATCTATAGGTTAAATTGAATATTTAATTAGCTTGTTCCAAAGAACTATTTATTATTAATACTTTTCTTGTCAATAAAATATTGTATTGGAAATGGCAATAAAATGGTTTATCCTGTCTTCCCAAATGAACCCCAGAGCTTTATTCCACTTAATAATTTAATAAATAATGTTTTATTATACAAATACTTGACAATTTCTACAAAAACTTATTCTAATTCTCGCTTTTAGAAAACCAATTTTCAACAAATGAGAAAAATTATCGAAAATGTCAAAACAATCGATAATACATATTATAAATTCCACATGAAAAACTTAATTTTCTGCTACAATTGAAATTTTGTTTGTACAAAACTGGTAACCAAATTCAGCAAAGAAACAACACAGTTTCTAAGGGCGTTCAAGATGGCTGATTTAGAGCGAGAAGTTGCCAAAGTACAACACCTTTCATTATTGCATCATGATCTATCTCTAGCAAAATCAATATAAACCTACAGCGCCAACTTTGTTAAAAAATAATTGTAAATTCAATTAATGTTCCTCAATATTTCAGACTTTTTATTCAGAATTAATAATGTGAATTTCAAAGTTTTTAGTATTAAAATACGCGTGCTCAATGAAATTATATGTTAATCTTAAAAATTACTGACATCTCGAAGAAAAACTTTGTTAATAAATAATTGTAAATTCAATTAATGTTCCTCAATATTTCAGACTTTTTATTTAAAATTAACAATGTGAATTTCATAGTTTTGAGTTTTAAAATGCGCGTGCTCAATGAAATTATATGGTAATCTTAAAAATTACTGACATCTCGAAGAAAAACTTTGTTAATAAATAATTGTAAATTCAATTAATGTTCCTCAATATTTCAGACTTTTTATTTAAAATTAACAATGTGAATTTCATAGTTTTGAGTTTTAAAATGCGCGTGCTCAATGAAATTATATGGTAATCTTAAAAATTACTGAATTCACGAAGAAATAATTGGTTTTTAGTATTAATCGAGTTATATTGAATACTCTACACAAATATATTGAAGTTTTACATAGAGTAACCAGTGCTGTCGTTTCAAAATTTTAGAGAGCCGTACAATTCTTCTTCAGAGGGACGTACAAAACACAAAAAAGCCGTACACATTTTTTTGTATTATTTTTATTGATTAAAAAATAAATTTAACAATAAACAAAAAATTTATAATTCATTTCACATTTTGTTGCTGTTTATATATATATGTATATGTATATATAAGTACATATGTATGTATAAGTACATTAATTCAATTAAGTAACACTTATTTAATGTTTTTCAAAAACAAATGGAAAAAAAATTAAAAAATATATGTATTTACATTATTAGTTACGTAGTCTTTTGGTGTATTTCGAGATCATTTGGTTAGTTGGTGCCCATTTGGCACTATCAGAATTTCTTAGCAGTTCCTTGCCCATTAATATGGACTGCACTGTGCTTGTCAGCAAGCAATTTCTCTTTTTATTTTTTATTAAATTAACTACGTTCAGCGCAACCGCTGCTATGCGGTAAACACAAAATTGAGCTGATAAATTTTGTTAAATTAGGGAAAAGTAATTCACCCAACGCATTTTTCATATTAAAAACATTACTCCAAAACTCTTCGAGTTTCAAGTCTTTGCTGACAATGTTTTGAGTCATCAATGTCCTCCACTCCTCATCCAATTCGTCAACAGATTCATTGACTAAATTTGGGAAAAGCCTAATCATTGGCGTTAAAGAACAGATTTCTGTTTTTGGATTAAAAATTTCAATAGATTTCAATACTGGGTCCCTGAAATTTATTCTGTACAGAATTTGTTGGCATAGCTCAATATAATATGAAAGACACACTGACTTTATTTCTTTTACTTTCTGTAAATCTATTTGATTAGTTTCTATGCAAAGAGTCGCTTGCGCTCCTATATAAATATCTTCAATATTTAAAAAAGAGTTATTTTTGTTCGAAAAATCAATGTCATCAATATTATCATCTTTAATGAATACTGGCTTTAAAAAGTTTGATAATATGGTTTTAAAATACATTTTAACTGTTTGCAGCAAAAAAGGTAATCTAGGCTCTTCTGCCTGGTATTCTAAGTTTATTTTGTTTGTTAATTTTAAAATATATGAAAGAAAATAAAAATAAATCTTAATTTGATCAGTCATTTCCCTATATATAGAGTGTGCCAAATCTGCATTATTATCAAGTTGATATATAATAAAATAATGTTTTAGAGGGACCCACTGCTCCAAAATCCTGCACACGACCATTTCTAATGACAACCATCGCGTGGATGAAGTTTTTAAAATTTTGTGCGCTTTCACATTAAAAAATGTTTGAAATTCTTTAAAATCATTTTGCCGTTTACTACTGTGAGAAAAAACAACGTAAATATTTCGGGCCAATGCTTCAACTTTTTGTGGAATTTTTTTGGATGCAGCAGCAGAGCACAAATGAATCGAATGGCAAGTGCAGCCGATACAAAATAAGTAATATTGCTGTTTTTTTAAAAGCGCTGTAACGCCACTTTTTTTGCCTACCATCACAGAAGCATTATCTGAGGCAAAACCGACTAAATTATAAATTGAAGATTTAAAAATCTATCTTGGACTTTTCTTAATAAAAAATCATAATAACGCACAACAATTACCAAACATTTTGTAGCGCTCACGTCCGTTGTTTCGTCTACAATTATGGAAAATTTTTGTTTTCTGAGTACACTGGCTATCATTTATTCTCCTTCTTCAAATATGAGATTGTTGGTAGTTTCAGTCATTTTAGTTTTTCCAAAGTTCACATCTTTCAAAATTTGAGAATCCGGAGCGATTGACTTCACTAAATTTATAAACGGCGTTACTAACGTGAAAGGTAGATTGTTTTCTAGGAAAAACATCGTTGTCTTTATTTCAGCCGATTTAACTCGATGATTTTTTTTATTGAGTTCTGCAAAGGAGGTATCGAAAAGTTGTGGTTATTTTTTTTGAGCGTGCTTACAGCTTTTTTATGATAGTCGGATTCTTCATGCCGCCTTAAATTCGTAATATTGTTCGATAATATTTTTTTGCATCGAGAACAAAATGGCCTTTCCTTCCCGTTGCTTTGTGTAATTTTTTCAAGCCATAAAAATTTTGCAGCCCATGCACTTCTAAATCTTTGCTTACGCTTTTTATTCTTTTCCTGATCTTCCTCTGCACTAAAATCATCTTCCTCCGCACTCAAATCATCTTCTTCCAGACTCAAATTATCTTCCTCCTTACTTGTGTCAATATTTATAGTGTTTTTTTCCTTTCCTTCCAACGCCGCGTCAGCAAGCTTTGGCAATTTTGCCGGTTTTAATAAAAATCTATTTGTTTTAAACATAGATTCAATTAGGTATTTCTTTAAAAGTGAAATATATATCGTTTATTTTTATAATTACCTTTTCATATTTAAACTTAAATGAATAATCAATGCAAAAAGTTGGTAAATGCTTCGTGATGCTAAGACATTATTTGTACAATTGTCAAATAGTTGTCAAAAACAAAACAAAGCTAACAGCAGTGAACATCAAACTGTCAATATCACCAGTGTTGTCAATATGTCAATACAAATATTCACAATAAGCAAAAAAACTATTTCACTGAAAAAAATTATTAATATAATAATTTTACATTAAAATGCATTAAAAAAACAAATTTAAAATAAAAAGCCGTACAAATCAAAAATGGGCCGTACAGCTGTACGCATCACATGAAAGCCGTACGTTTCGCTCGATCGGAGTACTAATGACAGCACTGAGAAGAACCCAGGAAGACTTTTTCCTTTTTTTCATTAGCTATTGTTTGGCCATATAACTATTTAATTTGAAATTCGTTTTTACTTTTTTTATTTTAATTACACGCTAAAATATTTTGATGAGAAAATAGTGAAGTACAACGGACTAATCAAAACTGAATATTTAGCTAGTTTTCGGCCTTCCTTGGTCAAAGAAAATAATCACGGTGAAGGGTTTTACGCACCGAATTTGCAATGCCATCCGCACACCCTAATATGTATACGAGTACATAAGTAGACATTTCCCATTATTTTACCCTTTTATGCAGCAAAAGAAAAAAAATCCTAACTAAACAATATGAAATACGTTTATACACTTTTTGCAAGCTTCTACTCCTTAACCCTTGTTAAATTCCAAATCTTTAATATTTTATAGTAAATTAAAAATATTTGAATTTAAAGCCATACTTGCTTTTATGACAGCGCATAGTCGCTTTTACTATTCATAGCCACATAACTTTCCTCAATTATCTTTGTATCTGGATTGTGCATTTGTTAAATTCGTTCTCATTTTCCCTCAAGGACATTGTCATGTTCTACATGCAATCGAATATTTAATTATATTTAATACTCGTATCAGTGCTATCTTTTGAATTGTTGCAGCAGTCAGTGCTTTCCTACACATATTTTTTATGATAAATGAACATGCACGCTTATGTAAATCTGCAAGCATGCATTTGTTGGTGTTCACTGTGTTGGTGTGCATTTTCTTGGTAAATTTCGCAATGCGTACAAATGCAGTCTGTGCAGCCCCTGAGGGCTTTCTCACTGTAGTTGCACAGGAACACCACTCAACTCATTTAAAGTTGAATTGAGTTGAGTGGCGCATTAAAATAATTTAGGCCAGATTGTATTTTCCTTTTATTTGGCATTATTTACTCGTATGTAATTTCAAACAAACTTACATATATACATACATATGTAGGTACTTTTTATAGCTTTTAGCTTTTAAAAGGACTATTTATAATTTTTTCAAATATTTTATACCTTAGCTTTACTTATTCTTTAATTAACTTAACTCAGAATATTTTGCATGTAAACCCATGTAGATGCACAAAAATATGTACTTACCTTGGACTCCATGGGTGGTCCATTGTGTTGAGGATTTGTTGGCGTAACTACCTCTAATCTCTGTAAGGTTACTAGTTCCATAGTTAAATTCAGTCTAAGCGGTTCTGGTTTGCTTTTGCCATCGCTGACATTTACAATACCAGTACGTATCTGAAAAAAAGGAAATTTTTTCATATAACAATTCATTAAAAAAATTAAGAGTTTTTACAAAGTGGCATTTTCATAAAACTTTTCTTCTTATAAAGCTTTTTAGAAAAAATGTAGTAGTTTAAGTTTACTTTTTAAGTGTCAGAGAATAAAATTGTTGTTATGGATTGCAGATTTTATTAGTGTTAGTATAGGATAAATGTAATAAACACGAAAATATGCTTACAAGAGCAACACTGCTGCTCTGCTTCCATCGTCCATCAGAACGTCTAAAAGTAGTTTTGCAAGTATAGTACACTGATAACACCCCTCATGAACAATAGAGGAGTGGACAATACCACTTCGAAATGGAAAGGGGCAATATTAAACTTTATATTGACAGAGGCTGAGTCAGGAAACAAACACGTTAAAGACGGACTTTCGAATTTAAGCATAGTATGCCAAGGACATGCGAACAATATCTTGATTATGGCTTCGGGGATAAAAGGTATCTGCCCTTTGTGAAATCATGCTGATATGCCTTTCGCCGGCGGGTGAATGGTGCGTAGGTACAGGCAAAAGAATCAATGTGTCAAAAAGATCCCAAACGGGAATGTAAGACATCCTTTTGAATGGCACGAGAGTCAATGTTATCGCCGAGGTAGAATACTTGGGGATGATATTTGACAAACAAATTTTGTGAAAACCACATTTAAGTGCGACCGCAAATAGCTCGCGGTTAAATCATGGGAATGTTACCCTGACATCGCTCGCTCGATATATAAAATGATGGTAAGGCCTAGCATCACATATGGCAGTGCCGCGTGGTCTAAACGAGTTGAGCTCAAGACAGCAAAACTCAACGCTTAGCATACCTAATAATAAAGGGAGCCATGTGCAACTGTCCTACGACAGCAATGGAAGTTATGCTAGATCTAACATCTTTACATCTAATAGTACAGGAATATCTAGAAGTAATTCCTGGAGAATCTAGTCTCACCCACATAATACGAGGCAAGGACCCAATGCGGGAATTACTCAACAATGGAGTCAAAAAAGGACTTCGCGCCACGGAGATTTAACTTTAACCAAAAGTTTGAAAGTAAGTAAAGCAACAAAAAAGAGTTTAAAAACCTATCTGAAACCTATCACATTGGGGGAAAACACACTTGTTTGGTATACAGATGGATCTAAAACTGCAGAAGGAAGTCAAATATTGAAACTTCTTCCAGGCTTAAGACAGTCAAAGGCCTTCTGGAAGATTTTAATCCCGGAAGAGCTAAAAAACTCCAAGTCAGTCCTCGAGTAAAATTGAGAACTGTTAATCACTTGCAAAACATTGGAATGATCACGAAGTCAATATGCAGAATGTGACGAAACTCCTATGCACTTGATCGCAGAGTGCGAAGCGCTAATGCATAATAGATTAGACGGTTTGGAGAATAGACCCCAACTGGAAATTTTCTTCCAAATTTGGATTCCTCCAAAATACGACTATATGAGTTTATATGTATTGCAAATCATCTTGAATATCTTCAGTGGAGATTACCCTTTGGTAATTAAGACAACCCACATGCTGAACCAGTCATTAGTCGGCTTTGACTCCACGGATTTAATATAGTGGATAAATTAAAAAAAAAAAAACAGAAACCCATCCAGAGTATTGGATGCATCATTTTGTAGTTAATAAAAATGATTGCTAGGTTTGCAATAAGCAACTTTAAAAATCCTTCGATGAATTTAAATAAAGTTTGAAATATCAGCAAGAGCAATAATAAGGGTTATTTTGATGTATATCACTTGATCTGGCAAAATGGCGATTACATCCATTTTATCGAAAATGCTTGACTTACTCACAATTTGCGCAATCCTGTAGAGATGTGTTATTGGCGTTTTTTTCAAAAAACTAAACACAAATTTAGTAGGGTTTGCTTTAATAAATATGGCTAGAGTTTACAAGTAATGTTTTAACTGTTGGGAAATTTTGTTATTCTCTTAGTCAAGATTGTGTTTGACATGAGGATCCTTGCGGTCTAAAATGTTTATTTCTATGAACGAAATTCATCAAATTCGATATTAAGCTGACGATTCCAGGTTTTGTTTGTGTGGCGAAATTCAAGCTAATTGAATACTAATAAAGTTTTGAGGCATTTTGTAGCTTTCTTATTCATAACAATCTCTGGATTAAGTGTTCTGAGTGATGAATCCTACGCTTATTTTGAAAATGCTTATCAAGAAAAATTTCGTGGCTTATTACTACACTCCAGTGTAAAGGTTTCATGTGATGTAATTTTGGAAATCTAAGCCTCGAGAAATGCAACTTACCTTTAAATGTTGATCGACCTTTTCCTCAATAGGGGTGGCCATTTTTGCATTGATCTTCATATTTCCTGCAATAAAAAAGATAATAATAATTAAATCGTGAAATCTGAACAAAATCATAAGAATTATAAAATAGTTACTGTAAATTAATACAATACTAGTTTTCGCGATAATTTAATACGAATGACATTGCCAATACAATACAAAAAACCACGCTTATTTCTGTACGCAATCCGTATATGTGAGTAAAAATCAATAAATGAAATTTTCTCATTGTACTCGTATATGATATGTAACAAACACACTCATTGCATGTGAGTCTATTTCAGTGCTTGGCTTAAGCATTTCTCTACGAGTATATGAACGTTGAATACAAACCTTCAATTGTCAATTCCAACAAGAGTACACAACACCAACACTGCAATGACATAGCAACACTAATCGCTAACCACCAACAATTAATTAAATATAAAAGTAAAACGCCCACCAACACTGCAGCCGATAAATACTAGGAGGCAAGCGTGCACTCGGCCCTTCAGTCATTTAGATAAGCTTGATAGAGCAAAAAAAAAACAAAGCATGGCAGATAGTCATAGAACAGTGAATTAACAATTGCTGCTTACTCGACGATTTTGTTGCTGTGTGCGCTGGCGCATGACTTCTTTCCCAATTGTTGGTGTCAAGTCTTCGTTCAACTACCATACTAAGTAAGCGAAATTCTACGAAGTCGACAAGTTTCGCGGTTGAATTGAAGCCGGCAATGACGAAAGCGATCCAGCCAAAATGGTTGAATAATGGTTTAAGAAGTGCAAACAACAGTAAGTGTTCAACGATTCCGCTAACTGTTGTAAACGTAGTCAATGGCAAAAATACAAAACAACATAACAGTACCAAAAAAAACAGAAAACGCAAAAGTCAACAAAAGCAAAAACGTAAAAGTAAGCACTGACTGACGATGCGTATACGCCCTGTAGAGCGTAGCTAACACGCTTCGCTATGTGCTAAAACTGCAGGTCGCATACATATATAGATAGTATGTCTGTTCAGTTGGTGGCTAAATATTTTCAAGCGTTGAAAGAATATAATTAATTTAATAAGAGCAACGCACTTTCGAAGTGCAATGAAATCAGATCTGATGGCTTACGACCTGATTGTAAAAAGGCTAAGTGGTGGATCACGTCAACGTACACCAATGAGTCAAGGTAGTTGGCAAGTGAAGCATGCCAGTATACAATGGGTAACATTAATATGCGGTTTTTTTAGTTTTCATTCATACAGTTGAAGATGCATTTTTTTTACTTGGCAATTTTCAAAAATGTATTCGAATCCACTATATGGACATTTAAAGTCAATATGTTATTGCAGTGAAATATAGTTAAATAAAAAGTAGAAAAAACTATGGAAAATTACACATTATTAGTATTCGATTTTTTTAGAAAGGCTCCAAGTATTTGTAATAAAGAATCTCAATAATTATAATAAAGGCTTATTTGAGATTAAATAATACTAAGTGACTTGCCATTTAAACGTTTAGCATATCAGAAATTTTTTTAAGGGTAAAATCTTGTCTAATTTCTGGTCATTCTATCTGGAGTTCTTCTTTTACTTCCGCGTTATAAAAAACTGGCGCCAAGAGGATTCTTCGGTCCAGTTCATCCTAAAAATTTTCGATTGTGTTTAAGTCTGCTGACGGCAATATATAAAGGAAAGCGACCAGGCTTTATTCCGGCATTTCATCCTTACAACGCATACATTCGATTTTTTATGAGAAGGAAATTGGTCATAATTCAATGGTAATTTGTAGCTACCTCAAACTTTCACTAACATATATTTGATGGGCTACCAAATTACGTGCTGAAAAATAAAAAAAAATTATAAAAATTTGATAAAGCGTTTTATCTTTTTTTCTTACAAATTTGAATTTTAGATTAATATGGTTTGTATAAACGATTGAATTGTATTTATATTGAAAATGCGATATTACTCTCGTTCTCTTACTAACGCTTGGCAGTTTTTGCAGTAATTTATATGATCCCTTTACGACAATAAAATCTTCATTTTACTAAAAAAAAACAGGGTTGTATTTTTCTAAGATATTATTATTTTTATGGAAATTGTTTTTGATATCCGGTAGCCCCAAAACATGGTAGATTTCATTTTTATTAAAATTCTTTATTTTAAGAGAATAGGCAACGTGTTTGACAGCTTCATTACGTATATAAAAACATTATCGATGGCATTCGAAAAATTTACATTGCATTTTATTAATTGCGACATGAAATTCTTTAAAATAATAATCGCATTTTTTAAATAAAATGTAGCTTATCAGTGTCATTTCCAAAAATTCTGTGTTATTTCAAGAAAAGTGCTTAGCTGTCAACAGTCAAACTATATATTTATGGCATATTCGGACTGAGTATTACGAAAATATTATGGTCCCATAGTTTTATTAAAATCGAAATCAAAGACACTGTGTTATTTAGTAAGATTCAGTAAAATGTTTGTTTAGGCTTCCGGCCTAAATTTCATCACCACCCTCATTCGACCGACAAATCGTACGCGCACCCCTAGTAAGCGGTTTGCGTGTACACACTCATACACACACACACACTTTCACCCACATGCACACACACACACGCACACACAGTCCTTTACACTTTTCGGAGCGCCGGTACTTGCCGCCAAACAGTGCCCTTTCGTTAACTTTCCCCTTAACTCGGTGCACCGTTTGGCGGTTCAACGGCGTTTAAACAAACTCCGTCTGATTACTTCTTTTCCGAAGACGAGACAAGCAGGTTTTCACAGCAGCCACCACGCCACTACGGAGGTAATTGATACGTTTATATATATTCTCATATAATCACCGATTCCGATTTATAACGTTTGAAAGTGAATAAATTCAATTCTTTACTAATATCGAAACACTCGTTCATTTTATTATCTTTCCATAAAACTTTACTACGGAGCGTATATTCCGTATACGCCGTGAGTAAATATTGGTCCTATCGGAGCCGTAAGAAAATACAGTCCACTACTACTACGGAGCTATCAAATCACCACCGTAAACGCCGCGTGTACACCACAATTTTCCAAGAATTAATCTCAGCACTTAATATCCATATCGGAGCGAGAAGCTTTAAGCGAACGAGTCACTAACACACAACATCACTTATAACCACACTTGCATCCGCACCGAGCAGAGATAAAGTCAAAACAAATCAGCACTGCAATCATCCCAGATATTATAAACACAAGGTACGTGGTTTGAATTTCAGTGCCACTCCGTTTTTTTTCTTTAAAACAATCTGAATAAAATATTCAAAAAGTTTGTAAACGCAAATGCAGGTTGAAGAAGAATATTCAGTGAAGACAATTTTTGAGGCACGCACATTAATATTGATGAATTTTCTTTTGTTCCAATAAATCCGCGTATTCACACATAAAATTGTTCACTTTATAAAAATAAAATTTACGCGCGAACATTAATTTTGTGTAAGACTTTTCCTTACAATTTTCACAAATCACCGGTCTGCGCAATATATGCACACGCACATATATTATTGATCACTTCGCGCACTGTGTTGTTGTTTCATTGCTATTTCAATCAAGTGATCGATTTAAACGAATCTAATCAATTTCCACTTACATGGCATTTAATTCGAGATCACAAAATTTATTTGGCACATATTATTTGTTGCGTATAAGCGGTCAAATTGTTTTTTAAATCACTTAATTTTGTAAAGGTTCATTTGCACATAACCTTGAATATCACCTTGCACACTGCTTCTTCTTCTTCAAACTTGCGTCGACACAATCACTTATTGCATTGTCAAAAAATTTGAGTTTGAGAATTTGCGAGTTTAAAATAAACTTTTATACTGTTGCGTATATTCCGTATACGCGGCCGTGTAGATATTGTTTGTATAAATATTGTAAAACGTTGCACTGTTGCGTATATTCCGTATACGCAGCCGTGTACACATCGTTATTGTTATTGATATATTCCATATACACGTCTATAAAATTTTACTTCACACACTTGAAATCACCGGTCGTTGGGGTGGCGAGTTAGCTGGAGAAAGTAATACATATTAACAAAAAATACATAAATACAATTGAATCAATAAATACTATTACTTTTATATGCACATTCTTGCATACATAAAACCAAGTTGTTATTTTTTTAAAGAGGCGTTTGTGTTTTTTCCTAGCGTGATTTTTCCTAGCGTGATTAGGCTAAGGCTACTAATTTGGTCAGAGATTTCAAAAGAGACAATAAAATTTTCTAAAAAACTTGTCAACTACGGTCATAGACACAGAAACTCAAATAATGGAAACTTTCATCCGGTTGGCAGACTCAGTAGCAGAATTCGAAACTGACTACACCAGCGCTGACGCAGCTGAACACACAAAACATTCTATTGCAATTGAGCAAGAAGAACTTAAAGCTTTATGGGGAAAAACTAAAGTAGCTCATGATGAACTCGTTGGTTCAACACAACTATCTTCAAAAGACCTCATGGCTATAAAGAAAAAATATAAAATGAGTTATTATAGTTTTGTTCGCTGCCAGACTACCATGGCCGACCTCTCCGAAAAATTGACCAAAGCTGAGAAGGTCACTGAAGATAAACCTGCTCGCGAGCACAACATTCACTTGCCTCCATGTGATACAGACATCTTTAGGGGAGATTATCTCTCATGGCCTTCCTTCCGAGACATGTTCACGGCCATATATATAATAAATAAACGTCTTACCCCGGTTGAAAAACTATTTCATCTAAACCAAAAAACCCAAGGGGAAGCGAAAGAAATCGTGCAAAGGTGCCCATTAACAAACGAAGGTTTTTCAACAGCTTGGAAAAACCTCAGTGACAGATACGAAAACAAACGTATACTAGTCAACACCCAGCTAAAGCTTCTCTTTAGCTTAAAGTCAGTTGAGAGTGAATGTGGTAGCTCTATCAAAAAGTTGCAGCGCGATATAAATAATTGCATCTCATCACTTCAATGTCATCAAATTGACATCTCCAACTGGGATGCAATCATCACATATTTGTGCTCAACAAAACTTCCAGAATGCACACTGGCACTATGGGAACAGTCCATTGAAAACAAAACCGAAATATCCAAATGGGAGGATATGGATCGATTCCTATCCAATCGGTTTCAGACTTTGGAAACAGTGTCAGGCTTGAGAGCCAGTAAAATTTCACAGGCACCTAAACCACAAAGCCTGCGGCAAAACCCTGACATTCCACCAAAAAGATTTGGCGCTTATCCAACGAACGTGAAGCAACATTCCTGTAAAATTTGCCAAAGCAATGACCACAAATTACGAAATTGTCAAAGATTCCGACAACTAACCACGACTCAAAAAATAGAGTATGTCAAGAACAATAATGGATGCTTGAATTGCTTATCATTTGGACACACGGTGTCAAGATGCACAAGCTCCTTCAATTGCAGTACATGTCACTCGCGACATCACACACTGCTCCATGTGCAAGCATTCCAGCCCAAAGCAACAGCTCAGAGGGGAACTCCGAACCCCCAAGATGACATACCTTCTACTTCAAGACAAGCACAGTGGAGACGAGAATCTACGAATAATAATGATAAAACTGTGAAAAACGTTAACTCCTGCTACGCAAACACAAATGTGGGAGTGCTATTAGGGACGGCACGTGTCAACATATGTTATAATGGCACAAATTTTTGTGCTAGGGCACTCATTGATTCGGGTTCTGAGTGTTCATTCATTACCGAAAAGCTCAAGCGCAGAATTAACATTCCGTCACAGCGGTTCTGCGCTCAAGTGTCGGGAATCAACAATACCAAGTCTGCGCAAGTTAAAGAAGCATGTGCAATACAACTGCGGTCGTCCACAGACCCACTAGTAAAAATCGAAACAGTGGCTCTTGTTCTACCACATCTAACGGGGAATCTGCCAACTTGCCAAGTAAGCGCAATGACGAGGCAAGCATTCCCAGACTTGGTATTGGCAGATAAGAGGTTCTTCGTCAACGAACCAGTTGATCTTATCCTTGGCGGAGACGTTTATCCCCAAATTATTCTAAATGGCTTAAGAAAAAATGTGCTTAATACACTCATTGCTCAGGAAACCGTGTTTGGTTGGATAATTACCGGCAATGCAGAAACTACGAGTTCTTCCACTAATATCGTCTCATTTTTCAATGAAGTTTCAGTGGATAAGCAGTTAGCGGCCTTCTGGGAATTAGAGGAGATTCCTAAAAAGCGGAAGGCAAGCGAAGAAGACGCTTATTGCGAAAAGCTCTTCAAAACAACAACTCAACGAAATTCTGACGGAAAATACGTTGTATCCCTGCCGTTTCGACAAGATTTTCCGAATCATGTCTCCCTCGGGCCTTCCTTGAAAAGTGCATGCTCTCAGTTCTACCGGAATGAGACACGACTAGCAAAGAAACCTGTACTACAAACGGAATACAACAGGGTTGTTAAGGAATACGAGACACTTGGACACATGACGAAAATTACTAGCAACGTGGCAGCGGATTCCACCGATTGTTACTTCCTACCACACCATGCAGTCCTGAAAGAGGAGAGTGTATCAACAAAGGTCCGAGTGGTATTCAATGCCTCGTGTCCTACCGCAAACGGCGTGAGTCTAAATGATGTCCTCCTTCCAGGTCCAGTTTTACAAGCCGACCTAACAATACTGATCCTGCGTTGGAGGTTGTTTAAGTACGTTTTCAATAGTGATATCGAGAAAATGTATCGGCAAATTCTGATAAACAAAAACCAAGTAAAGTATCAACGCATAGTTTTCAGAAACAATCCTCAGGATCCAATCAGTTTATACGAATTAAAAACCGTGACCTTTGGTATCAACTGCGCCCCATTCCTGGCGATCAGGACATTACATCAATTGGCCGACGACGTGGAAACATCCCACCCACGAGCATCGACCATTCTTAAGCGATGTATGTACGTCGATGACGTACTCGCCGGTGAACACACTATAGAGGCTGCTATAACAGCGAGAGACGAGATAACGCACGTACTACAATCGGCTGGTTTCCCATTAAGAAAATGGACCTCAAACTGTAGCGAAGTTTTAAACGGCATACCTAAGGAACATTTGCTGTCCGGCGACTTCTTGGAGTTTGAGGATACCAGCACGGTGAAGGCACTTGGCATCAGATGGAATGCTCATGCCGACCATTTCTATTTCCACGCTAAGCCAATTGAGGATCAGAACAAAATCACAAAAAGAACAATACTTTCCGCTATTGCCAAACTTTTCGATCCTCTAGGTTGGCTCGCACCCATAATCATTATTGCAAAAATTATCATGCAAAATATATGGTTGGAAAAAACAGACTGGGACGAAGAAGTATCGTCAACCACTTTGGATCGATGGCTAGCATTTATGCGTGATTATACAGAAATCAACAGCATCCGCATACCAAGATGGGTCCAATTCGCACCAACGGAAGAGGCCGAGATACATGGGTTTAGCGATGCGTCAGAAAAAGCATATGGAGCAACTATTTACTTGCGGGTTAAGACCGCCCAAAAAGTGTTCGTCAATTTACTCATGGCAAAGACAAGAGTAGCCCCAGTAAAAACAATATCCTTGCCCAGATTAGAACTATGTGGTGCAGTCCTATTAGCGGACCTGGTCGAAGCGGTCACCGAGAACCTTAACCTCAGTCATTTAAAGATCAATCTTTGGACTGACTCAACAATTGTGCTAGCCTGGATTCGGAAACCACCCTGCTCTTGGTCAACATTTGTGGCACATCGAATAACAAAAATAATAGAAAAGGTTGGAAGCAAAACCTGGCGTCATGTGGATTCGGCATCGAATCCTGCAGATTTAGCAAGCAGAGGATTACTAGCTAGCGAAATGATCGACAATGCCTTGTGGTGGCAGGGACCTTCCTGGCTGCAAGAAGACAATTCCCAATGGCCAGCACAAGAAGAGCATTATAATACAGTCATTGAAGAAAAAAGGATACAAGTTCACGCTGCTACCACATATATAAACAACATTAATATTTTTCTCGAGCGATTTTCAGATTTACCTAGGGCTTTGCGAGTTATCTCATACATTCTGAGATTCTTTCAAAGAACATACTCAAAAACAAAATCTTCATTTCAAGCAAAGTCTTGCCTCATTTCATCCGATGAAATTAAAGCAACGACTCAACGCTTAATAACCCTTTCTCAAAAGCAATATTACTTAGAGGAATATAAGAGTCTTAAATCTGATAAGTCGATTGGAGCAAAAAGTGAAATTT
This sequence comes from Philophylla caesio, assembly GCA_963971545.1. NCBI lineage: Eukaryota > Metazoa > Arthropoda > Insecta > Diptera > Tephritidae > Philophylla > Philophylla caesio. The sequence continues at coordinate 90,662,292 of OZ020606.1, read as the reverse complement.
TGCCTCTCAACCCTTTCATCGATTCAGCCGATATTATAAGGATCGGAGGCCGTCTAGGCGCTTCGTTAGACCTGGCGTATAGTGAACGACATCCAATCATATTACCGTATGATTGCAGGTTGTCCCGACTCATTGTTCAGTTCATCCATCGAATTTCCCTTCATGGAGAAAATCAACTCATGCTACGCATAATCCGAACACAGTATTGGATCCCACGGGTAAAGAATATGATCCGATCTGTTATTCATAATTGTAAGGTATGCACCATTCATAAAAAACGCACTCAAACGCAAATTATGGGCATCTTACCCCAAGAACGCACCACCTTCTCCCGGGCCTTCACAAATAGCGGTGTAGACTTCGCAGGGCCCTTTGATATTAAGAGCTATCGCGGGAGAGGATGCCGAACTTCAAAAGGGTATGTCTGCTTATTTGTATGTTTCACCACCAAAGCCATACACCTCGAAGCTACCACCGACCTCAGTGCCGCGTCTTTTTTGGCTGCATTTGCCCGTTTTACCGCGAGACGAGGTTGTCCGCAAAACGTTTATTCCGACAATGGCACTAACTTTGTCGGAGCTTCTCGATCGTTACGATCCGAAGCCAAAGCCTTTATGGCTGAAGCACGCAGTAGTACCCTATCGAAGTATTCGCACCAATTGATTTCCTGGCATTTCATACCTGCGGCTGCCCCACATATGGGAGGATTGTGGGAGGCCGGGGTAAAAAGTTTTAAAAGCCATTTCAAAAAAATCGCCTCGAATACAAAATATACGTTAGAAGAGTTTATGACTCTCCTATGCCGAGTTGAATCGTGCCTCAACTCACGCCCAATGAGTCCTGCTTCGAACAACCCATCAGACCTGGAGCCGCTTACCCCAGGCCACTTTTTAGTGGGGGGACATTTATTGGCTCCACCCGAGCCTGACACCCACGAAAACCCTGCTTCTGTCATCAATCGATGGGAAAAGCTCAAGGCCCTCCATCAACTATTTTGTAGAAGATGGAAGTCAGAATACCTGAATGAGATGCAAAAGCGCATCAAATGGAAGCATCCACAAAGTAATCTGCGATTAGGAGATCTTGTAGTGATTAAGGAAGAGAACCTACCACCTAATGAATGGAGACTGGGACGTGTCACGAAAGTATACCCAGGTTCCGATAGACAGGTCAGAGTGGCGGACGTTGTGACAGAAAAGGGGGAGATTTCAAGACCCATCGCAAAATTGGTCCTGCTACCACACGACAGTGAGACCACAGAAAACCCAACGTCTCCTAAATCTGCCTAAACCCTCATTTCTCTTCCCAACCAATCACCAGCAAACCCAACGATAACTATAAAAAAGGGCTTAAAGCGAAATATTAAAAAAAAAAAAAAAAAAAAAAAAAAAAAAAAAAAAAAAAAAAAAAAAAAAAAAAAAATTTTTATTTCTGATGGTTCTTCTCCCGGTCACCCTCGGGTCGATCTGGTGACATAAAACCGACCATCGTCAGACCCTTCACCCAAATTAATCGGATAAACCCTAACCGTAGAGCAGAGCCCGAAGCGATCCCAGAATGAACATATGTACCCATATAACCCCTTCTATCTAAAAGGTAACCATAAACCAAACTCACCCCAAATTCCAAGATCCGACTTACGCCTTCCCATCACGCTCCGCCGATGGTAAAGGGTGATCCAACAGCGGCTGATTGAGAAATAAACATAAAAAACTGTTGGTTTTTTGAGTTTTGCTTAAGGTGGACTTGCATTACGGTGGAAATGTTGTTTGCTTATTAAATAACATATTTTGCGTTGGCAATTGATCGGCAGACAGATGTGGCATTTGTCCTGAAATAGGGAAATAATTAGCAAATATATACTAAATAATCTAAATGACTACATACTGTACCGGTTGATTGCTGTATCTTACCAATTATTGCGTAAGAATACTGGTTATTGTTTTTAAGAGAGCGTTTTAGACGTTGAAATTATCGTTATTGTCTTTATCAACTCAAATCGACATCTGTAAACTCATAGTTAACACCTTTGGTCTTTGTTGCATTCACTGTCCATATTTTACGAAGTGACGCAGGCAAACAGCGCCAACAAATCGCCAGAATTGCTCGCCAAATACTGTGATTTGTTGCTGAAGAAATCTTCCAAGAATCCCGAAGACAAAGAGCTCGAAGATAATCTGAACCAAGTAATGGTTGTATTCAAATGTATTGAAAACGTCCAAAGCTTTGTTTAAATAATTCATTTGTATAGCAATAAAGGTGACGGTGATGCAAATAAGAAACCACGGCATCCAGGTTGCAAAATCGTTGGAGGTGCCGTTCAAAGTGTCGCGTATAGCCAGTCCCAGCGCTTTGCACGACATTACAGTCAACGAACCAAAGCCTGAGCATAGATAAATATACACTGCGACATTTGAATGTCCATATTGTGGTGCAACAAATAGCGCTACATAGACGGTTGAACCAAGTATACAAAGGACGCAACCAATTTTTCCAAGCGATGAATGTCATAAAGTTTAGTGCCGTCATAATACAGAGCAAAATGAACATTGTGATGTGAAATGAAAAGTCGTTCATCCCTTCACACTTAATTAAGTTCATATGGTTGCTCTTCTCATATGGTACATTTGTTAAGCTTCGTTTTTTATATAAGCAGCGTATCTTTTTATGCAACGATATTCCAGTGGTTAATATCCAATTTTCTATATAGTCTTTATATGCGTTTGACATCATTGACAAATACAATATGCATGTAACGACTAGTGCCAGTCCTCCGCACGTATTAATTGCCAGGGCGATAATAAAAGCAACGAATAATATTGGGATACTATCTGCAAGAGAAACAAATTTGAATAGCCACCAATTAGATATTATCGAAAGTCCGCTTCCATTAGCAATTATTAATATCCAAATTAGGAAAACGGCAATCATTGATAATAATATAGCAACGCTGTGAATAGTTACAAACAAGTAAATGGAAAGTGATCCAGCCGTGTCCTCGCTTTCCCTCGGCGTTAAAAATTTGCTGAGCACACGGCAACCTTAACTTATAAGGCAGTTCATAAGCACATTGAAGAGGACCATCGGCCACACGGTGTATTAGGCTCTATCCGAGCCCGACAATGATTCTGATGCGGGTGTTGCTTCTACCACCGCAGTCGGGGCCATTGCCGGGCACGTCGAACTTGCACGTACACCTGTTTTTTTGTCTTGCCTTTTTCGAGGCTGGGACCGCGCTGGCTTTGTGTGTGTGCGCGAAGTACACATATTTGCGCTTTTTTGCGCTATTTGTCCTGAAATAGGGAAATAATTAATAAAATATATACCAAATAATCTAAGTTACTACATACTTTACCGTTTAATTACTGTAACTTACCAATTATTGCGTCAGACCATTCCATTTTGTTCACGACCTCGTGCTGCTGCAAATTTTCTGAATGACAGCTGAGTCAATTCAAGAAAATGGCAGGTATGGTGTGGTGAATAAACACATACAGTGTTGCCACGTGCGACAATTCAAAGTAGTAAAAAACTTGGAAATTCTACTCAACCTTTTGAATGTGCTATCCTTTTTCCCTTTTTTTTTCATGTACAAATATATTTTAAAGATCATGACTTTTGTAAAATCTATTTTTAAAACAAATTCTAACAATCTGTAAATAGAAATACCAACTATTATTAACGAATTATCGCGATATTACAAAGTAAACGGGTTACTTAGTTTCAATAAAAATATTTGCATTTAAATTTTCAAAATTAGTAATACCTTGCATATACACTGCTTTCACAAATTATAGCACATTCACATGTGTGTTTGTTTGGATAATTTGTTTTTCGTCTTGGTAGTTTTAATTGCTTTTCAATTGCAAGAATGACAATTCATTCTCTTACAAAAGCCGCAAGTACTATTAAAAAAAAATCATGAAAATTTCGAACTAAAAAAAAAAAAAAAAATTTGATTGTAGTTTTAAAGCTAATTCGTTGATTTTTAACAATTTGCTTAGTGGTATTTTCTGTCATATAAAGCAATATTTCATATCGAAGGAGTAAAGAAAATTGCAAAAATCAATTAAAATTTTAGCTATACGAAAATTGCTCTTTTTTTTTACTAAAATTGTATTGAGTTATTAACCCAACTACATTTAAAAAAAAAAAAAAAAATTATACAACTTTTTTAAATTTAATTTTTTTATGAATTTTGGTTAATTATTGTACATATTGTATTATTTAAAAAATGATGGGTTCTTTATGGCTTTTGTTGGAGAATGGAGTGTATTTTGGTTGGGAAGTGGTTTCAATTGACTGGAAGAGGGGTTGATTCTCCGAGTGTGTCAATATGTAATTGTGCTATACTTGTTTAGCACAGTGTACATAATAAAAGTTAGTTACGAGCAAGACAAATTTATAAAATAAAAATACATGTAATGAATTGCATTTGTAAGAAATTGTTTAAACAGCAAGTATACAAATGTACATACATACATACATGTTCGAGCGTATACATACATACATACATACATACATGCATGTATACATAGAACTATGATTTTTAAAATCTCCACACTTGGCAATGAAGTGACTGCATTATGGACCATTTGTTATATTAGCCGAGAGATTCATCAAAGTTGGCGTACTGTGGCCCACCTGATGTGAGCGTTGTTGGTCTGGCACATTAGAAGTTGTGAATTGTAGAAGAATAATCAAGTAGGTGGTTAGAGCGCCACTAATCGTAAAATAAAGCGTCCGATCAATATTGAATAATCCAGCTGCCGTGAAGTTTATTTTCAGGTGCAATAGCTGCATGGAAAATTGTTGCAGCTTTTCCTTTACCTCCACACTTTTTGCTTTGTTGAGTAAATAGTGTACAATGCCACCGGTTTTTTTCGCTCCTTTTGATAGCGCGATTGCTACCCTCTACAATTGAAATTATCGCAATCAGATACAAAACCATTTGACATGAAAGGAACGTTACAAATTCGGCAGTTTTGAATTTACTTTCGCGTTTCGATTTGCCCAGCAATGTTTCGAGCACATAATAGGCATCGAACACAATGATTAGAAATGCAATTGAAATGATCGTCAAGAGCTGATAGGTGAAATATTTATTTGCTGTGGATGCAGCATCACAAATCATCTGATGTATCTCCATTGATTCCTGTATAATCTCACAAGGATCCTTAGTGACGATCGTGTACATGGAGAAGGAGTCGAGGCATTGTAGCGAACGTTGTTTGGGCATTGGCTTGACGACACTGTTGTCCCATTGATGGGCGAGATTCTTTAAAACCCAAATAGTTTACGTGCCGCAGAAATCTGTGTCAGCCACTTAAGCGTGTGATTCGTTAGCAATGCACGTTTTTCCGAATTTTTTCTGTACGCCCATGTGCATGCGTATTCTCACACGTACTTGCATATGGATACACGCCAAGCTCCAAATACGAGTATTTTGTGCCATCTCCAGGCCAATCTATGCACATCGACAGGCCTCTAGGTGTTATTTGTTTTTGAGAATTTTACTTTTTTTCTCATTGCCACAATTCGAGCCACAGCCTTACTAACCACCTCAACTTCTATTGCTACCCGTGCTGCTGCAAATTTTCTGAATGACAGCTGAGTCAATTCAAGAAAATGGCAGGTATGGTGTGGTGAATAAACACATACAGTGTTGCCACGTGCGACAATTCAAAGTAGTAAAAAACTTGGAAATTCTACTCAACCTTTTGAATGTGCCACCCTTTTTCCTTTTTTTTTCAAAATCAAAACAGAACGATTCCTCAATTCTAAATAATTATTTAGATGAGCGTGAAACCAATCGTGGCGCGCCATCTGCAGGGGATTAATTTTAATTTATTTAATTCAACCGTCTCGACTTAGCCAAGGACACAAACCAAATCGGCTAAGATCGTAAATTTTTTCGGGTTGCAGGCTATGGTGACAGACAAAGTCACCACTTATATCGAACACCTAGTAACTAGGGAGGTTCAAGTAAATATTCGAAAATTTAAAAAAAAAAAAAATGAATGAATGAATTTCTCAATTGTTTTGAACTCAATTGATATCACTTACCATAAAAAAAAAAAAAAAAAAAAAAAAAAAAAAAAAAAAAAAAAAAAAAAAAAAAAAAAAAAACCTTTGAGTTTAATGAATGAATCTCTCAATTATTTGTAAATTAATTTAATTTCATTGAACTCAATTCACTTACCATAAATTACAATGAATGAATGAATTTTCAATTAGTTTTCAATTCAGCTTAATTTTATTTCATTCAATCTCAATTCAAATCTCATAACACCTACTGCTATAAGGAACAACAATTCGTTACCTATAATAATAATAACTTTAGCGGCCCACGGCAGACACAAAGGGCCGGACCTCCACACTACGTAGGCCAAGGCCATCAACTTTTACACGCAGGGTCATGCGCGGTGGCGGCGGGACGGGGTTCGAGGCAACCAACCTAATCCTGGGCTGAGCCGCGGCATCGTACTTTTGCCAAACCACCACCCGACGGGTTTCTGGGCCCCGGGTATGCACAATCACGCGCATAGTCATGCCTTCTTTCGCTGGGGTCAAATTTCCCAATTGATTCCTGGAGAGAAAAAAAAAAATAAAAATAAAAAATATATAAATAAGATAATAAAGAAAATAATAATAAGTGAATAAAATAAAAATAACTTGCTACTTACAAATTTGGACTATCCATATCTCAGTTCAAGCCGCGTGCTGTGTTATCCTGTAGGTTATGCGCCAAATGACCGCTAACCCGTTAGGACACCTGTCAAGTGTGGGTGGTGAAAACCACTCACACAGCGTTGCCATACCTTATCTGTATTTCCGATACAAGATAAATAAATAAATGATAACAAACCGTTTTACGCGTAGTACCTAAAGAATGGGCACCTTCAGCACACCCTCTAGCACAAATTTTTAGATTTTTTCATAGCTCGCCTGTAATTGGCAGCATACCAGACATCTGGCATGAACTTTTGTTCGTCCCTCTGGCAAAACGCAACTCTGAACATACTCACCTCAGTCTTGAATAAAAACCTTACAAGACGCCTGCACTGACGAGGTTTCGCATTATTAGCACCCTCTCTATCAGTTGTTAGCATTTCATTGCACCTTCTTACCCAGTTGTAAGGGAATAGTTAGGAGCATATCCACCACTACTCGCCACCCAATAACGACAAGAAAGTTGGAGATAGATAAAAATAATATACCTTTTCTAGCAATATGGGCCGTTTCACAGTAACGCGAACCAAGCAGGAAGACCGTGGCCAGCGATTTGAGATCGCATGTCGACTCTGCGACAAGAACCACGGATTACGGTTCTGTCCAATATATCGGAAGAAATCCGCGGAAGAGAGACTCCGAGTGGTCATCCTTCACCGGTATTGCACCAACTGTCTATCCCCATTTCATCACCGGGAAATATGCGGCAGCCAGGGGCGGTGCTTCCGATGCCATGAAAAGCATCACACCACTCTGCATCTCGACGAGGAAGATGCTCGCCGACCGCCAAGCTCCGCAACGCTGACGGAAATGGATGAGGTATTGTCTCTTGACCTCACTGGGCAGACGTTGTCCTGGGCGCAGCAAGTGGAGGAGGCGGAGAGGCTGGATACGGAAGAAGCCGAAGAATCTGCGCAGCCGTTAACTACGGACATATCCATACCAAGGAGATTGCGTCCGAAGCTGCAACACGAAATACACGCAGGCGGCTCGGAAACCCGTCCTTTCCGACCGTCAAGGCAGCGCGGCTCTGGATCACGTCCATTCAGACCGCCTGTTCAGCGGCGTGTTCGCCACACTGAGGACAGCTCGGAAACCCGTCCTTTCCGACTGTCAACCCGTGAAAACCACCAACGTATGAGTGGCTCGGGAACACGTCCTTTCCGACCACTCCATCGCACAACGCGCCACGATGCAATCGTCCCTCGTGAGGCGATAATGAGGCGACTCGGCCAACCGGCCAGCTTCCGAACCGGGCGACTCACCAGTTCCAACATCCCCCCCCTGACGAGGGTCTTTGAAGCTGTGGCACCAACTGTGGTGGCTAAAATAGAAGCAGGGGGGCGCCTCCATCTGGTCCGCGCGCTGGTCGACCCCTGTGCGGCGTCCACGATCATAGACGATGAGCTGGCGCGAACCCTCCGACTCGAGCGCGCCACAACAGAGCGCGGAGCGACGTGCGCACTGATTCTCAGGGGAAGACATGGCGTAGCGGAAAGAATCACGACGCAGGCGACCGTTGCCAAATATTATAGCCGCATCGTTCCGCGAGAAACCCTGGACCCAAAGGTGGCGATCCCATTCAGGCTAATGCGGCTTGCGGACCCGCAGTTCTACATGTCCACACCCGTGAGACTAACCCTGGGGTGCGATGTGGTCCCCCAGATTATGCTGAGCGACCCCCCTCCTACGACAGTCGGCGGTCTTCTCACACAGGCCACAATCTTTGGCCTGATGGTCTCCGGTGCTCACCAACGTTAATCATTTTTGCACCAAAACCGTTGTAGAGACCTATATAACTTCAATTTTTCAGCAAACGAACGCTATGCGTAAATTAAAAATTCAAACAAATTATTATTAACATATTATACACTTCATGTATATTTACTTATTTGTAAACTATTTAAAAGCACTGAAATTCATCCATAACCACGTCCTTATCGTAGTATTTAAGCTTATTTTTTTTCATAGAATTATATCCCGCACGTGAGCGTGGTGGCGCGCATTTCGCTGTAATTTTGCTGACAGCAAGGGGGCCGGTATGTTTAGGCTTCCGGCCTAAATTTCATCACCACCCTCATTCGACCGACAAATCGTACGCGCACCCCTAGTAAGCGGTTTGCGTGTACACACTCATACACACACACACACTTTCACCCACATGCACACACACACACGCACACACAGTCCTTTACACTTTTCGGAGCGCCGGTACTTGCCGCCAAACAGTGCCCTTTCGTTAACTTTCCCCTTAACTCGGTGCACCGTTTGGCGGTTCAACGGCGTTTAAACAAACTCCGTCTGATTACTTCTTTTCCGAAGACGAGACAAGCAGGTTTTCACAGCAGCCACCACGCCACTACGGAGGTAATTGATACGTTTATATATATTCTCATATAATCACCGATTCCGATTTATAACGTTTGAAAGTGAATAAATTCAATTCTTTACTAATATCGAAACACTCGTTCATTTTATTATCTTTCCATAAAACTTTACTACGGAGCGTATATTCCGTATACGCCGTGAGTAAATAATGTTAATTGCATTGCGTGACCTAACAACTTTTGCACTTTTTGTCAAACTTTTCTGATCGACAATATAAAAACATGTACAAATTTACTTGAACAGGAAAAGTTAACCGGAAATCATACAAATAAAGATGGCGCTTTATTACAGCTTATCAAACTTTAAACGCAAATGGAAGCTTATTTGGAAGCTAATTAATCAAAATATTATTCTCCTCAACAAATTAATTCAAGTATAAAGTTTTAAAATTTTTGTAACCTAATTTGTATGCACTTAACACGTCTCAGCAAGCGACCAAACAAAACCAAACACAATTTAGTGTGTCTAGTGCAAAACAATGGGCAATTTAGAGCGATCCTACAATATTTAGGGCTACAACCAGAACATGGCCCAGACGTTGTTTTTTGATTTTACTTGCGCCTTGCTGTCGCCACACAAATTTTTGTATGCATGTAGGTGTCTTTTACTTGTCGCTTTTGTTGCTATTCTTAATTTATTTATTGTCTTGAATGTTGTTGAGACCTTTGTTATCGGACAATAAAGTTTTGAAAAGGTCTTATTATGCTATAAGTGCGCTTTCGTGCAACTACAAATGTTTGTACTCTTATCTCTTGTCACACTTGTATGCTTGTATATTTATTTGTTTGTGTGTCACTGCAATAAATATTCTTTGGATATGTTTATGGTATAGTGCTTTGAGCGCCGCGCTGGCGGTTACTTTCGAATTTAGGTCAACGGCAATCCATATACACGCATGTACATACATACATATGAGAAGGACACACACAGAGAGAGGGAGAGAGGAAGGAAGCGATTTTATAAACTTTGGGGACGCGTTTGTTGACGCTTTGACATATGATACCAATTTTTTTTTGTTTACAATTTTAGAAGGCAACACATTTTTTGAACAAAAACCAAGCAAGTTGACTGTCAGCTTCTAACGACAAAGAAGTTGCGCTAATTTGAAAGAGGCCAACATCACGTCAGGCAAAGGTCATTTGAGCGTGGGTGGGAAGCGTTAAAAGAAAGAGATCGCTTTGGCAATAATATTAGCCAAAGCAGCATGCACTTTACAGTTACTCAAGCAACTGTTCACGCGGTGAACTTATTGCAATAGCAGATATGTTTTGTAAAAAATAGTTGTTATCACTAACTTATATAAAAATATAGCTCCTAGTCCATTCAAAATTCCATTAATCAAAGTTTAAAATTAGAAAAAATATGTGTATAAAAACTACTAAAACTCCTGATCTCATTATTTACATAAAAAGATTTTTAAAAAAGTTTTATAACCAAAACATTTTAATTTAACAAATTTTATATTACAACTAACTTTACCTTCGTAAAAATTTTAGAACATTTTTTAAAAACTTGAAACTATGATTTATGGTACTTTGTTTTGAATTATCAAAAACAATTTTCAGAAAAAATTGCTAAAAAAAATTGCCATGATAAATTTTTCCGCTATTGCAAAAAATTGCAATGTTCTATGAAGCACTGTACCTATGTATGTAGACATATATACTTACATACATACGTACACTCGTAAGAAATAGCTGCCTTCCAGCACATATTTGAAGTAGGTAATAGACGCTATTGTGCCTGAACTAGATTTTTAGTTGAGTGTTAGAAATTGAAATCGCGTCAGTTACAAAAATAAGGTTTGTGCATCCATGCAAAACTTTTAAATTTTTTAAGATAATCCAAAAAAAACTGTCCGTGGAATTTCTTTCATAATACATTTCACATTTTGAGCTAAGCAAAGAGAACTTACACATATATGCAGAGACAGATTAACGAGATATGAAACGAATAACAAAATAATAAGTTAAGCACTTGTTCATTTCATTACAGGGTTGCTATGCCTTTCAGGATAATGAATCCTTAAAATGTGAATATATTAATTTTGCTCTGCACTCTGAGACACTTTTGATTGCTGATAACGTTGCCATTAATAGGCTACTCCTTATAAAAATGCACTTCGTAGTGTACGTAATTAATTAAGCCAGCGAAAAAAGGGCACCAAATCAAATATTGACGAATAAAAATTTCTGTTTTGTGAAATATAAAAAAAAAATTCAGTCGTACTTAAGAAATGGGGCCAATTGCTCATCAATTTTTTATGTATGATTTTTTGCAAATATTGAAATTTTTTTCAAACTTTTATTTTTTAATGAATATATAAATTGTTATTATAAAGTGTACATATTTGTTTTGGTTTTCGTATTCGTGTTTAAGTCGCTTCAATTCTTAGGAGGATGGCACGTGATTAATTTTAACATGTACACATTGTTTGGTTGGCAAAATTGTGTTTGCACAGCCGTTGTCAAATGAATAATGATAGAAAATTGTTCGCTTATACTTTCACACCCGTAGGATATTTATTAATTTACATATTATAGTTTTTATTTATACAGACGTAGCAAATCAGAGCCTTATTTCTTCTGAAAATGAATAATTTTATGAAATTTTGTACAAATAGAAAATTTTTTATAGGAAATCAGCATATCAAAAATATTAATTTGGTTAGTAGAGATCACCTTAAAAAAATATATACATATGGGTAAGTCCCAAATAAGGTCTACCGCGAACGGAAAATTCAAAGTGGTCAGAGTTTGTTTTTATTATATTTCAGCATAAGTTAAATATGTATATAATATGGATATAAAATAGTTTATAGTTTTCTCTAATTATAGACCGATAAATAGGACTTAAAAAAAGGCTTTTTCGGCTTTTTCATTTGCCCCTTTTGCAAACAAAATATAACATATTTTTTTTTGTTTTAAGCCTGTTTCAACTGGATCCATATAATTGCTGTAACTCCGATATTTGTAGCCTCTTATATAACATTGAAAAAACTCTAAGAAACTTTGGAAAATGAAGATTTTCTGATTCGATCTTACCCATATCCTTGTGTCGCGTCCGTTACCAAAAAACTACACAAGTTGTTCCTATAAACAAACATGTCCCCCAACAAAAAAAAATTTTTTTGCAGTTAAGTAAGCATATGTACATCTTTTAAAAAAAAAATATTTCTTTACCGAACTGTTGAATAAAATATTTTATTAGTGATTAAAATTAGTGAAAAAATTAAGAAGTGGCGGGAAAAGATGAAGGAAAACGAAGATAAGTGGCAGCAATATAAGCGCAAAGAAGCAGGAAGGAAGCGGAAGCTTCGAGAAAAACAAAAGGAAAAACTACAAATCGATCGAAATCTGCTTGATGAAAAGCAAAAGAGGGATCGCTTGCGACAGCAAATATTGCGGCAAAAAAAAAAATAAAGCTGGTGCTGTTGAGAATGTGCAGGATTTAAGCTATGGGAAAATGTTCCAATTATTAACGGGATTCAAAGTTATCATTACTTTTCTTTAATCGATAGTAGCTATATTGAAGTTGGTCGAACTGGTTATTCTTTGAAAAAGAAAAAAGATAAATTGCAGTAAATCACATGCATGCAATCTAGTTGTACGTTACTTTTAAGTCTCTTTATTACTTGGTTGCACTTGAAATGTAATTTTTGTTTATTCTTATGAGAATTTCATTAAAAAACTAAAACATACCTATTTACTGTATATTACTCATTGAGGTGGTCCCCATGTTATATGTATATGTAGAGTGCTGGTTCAAGTCACGGGAGAAATAACATCAAAATTACTAAGAAAACTTTTCTGAAGGGAATCGCTACTCGGCAGTTTTTTGCCAAACCTTTTTTAGTGCATTTTTGAAAGCTGGTAAAGAAAAATTCATTTGGCTTATCGGATGCTGTTTGCAGTCGGCATGAGGCTTATATGTAGGTTCGCTATTTAAAAAAGTATCAGACTACAAATTTGAGAAAAAACTCGGCATAATTTTCCCCGGAAATGATATACTTTATACAATTTATTATGTATTACTATTATTATTATTCATTGGTAAAAATTTGTCGTGTCCGCAATGTCGCGTCCGCAACCATACTTTATCTCGTACCCAACTTTTTAGAAAGATATTTTAACTTTCGTAAATCTACAAACGGGGGGCTTTATTTGACCTTACATCACTCATTTAAAAAACATTTATTATCCTCTAATTTTCGCTAAAATTTAAAAATTTTCGCAAGCATTAAAAAAATTCTTCCGTTCACGTCGCGTCCGAACCACATTATATATTGATATATATAAGGACTTAAATCCTTAAAGTTCCCAAAAAATATATAGAGCGAAGCACCCCGGCAGTGCTTTGCAATTATTATAATATGCATTGAGTTCGCTTCTTTTTCCTGCCTTTTAACAATAATTAAACACGTGCGAATGTCGCGTCCGTAATCGAGGACTTACCCATATATACATAATTATTTAATTGCGAACATGCCGAGCTTGAGCACTATATTACTTGCTGAAAAACGTTTGTGTTTCGTTGATATTGTATTCAAGATATTTATTATTTTGTGTATTAATGTGTGAGCTCTGACATGTATCATTTTGAGTTTAACACAAAAACAATGTAACTGGTTTCCTTTGACGATCTGAATCTGTTGTGATTTAAAGAGTGATTTCAGCCCATAGTCATGTGTATGCTCCAATAAGCAAAATGCGCAAAAGACGATGTCATTGCGCATTTGCTTGTGCCATGAAGCATTTTTCCATTCGAATATTTACTTATTGGATGTACATAGATATGCTTAAATATGCCGCCATTTATGTCCATACATACATACATATATAAGAAATACTCTCGTTGTATGAGAAGAACGTCTCTACATATTTAATGTATGGGAAAATAAAAAAAGAATAATCAAATATGTACTTGCATACATACATATGTAAGTAGAAGAAAAAGACAAACGAATGGAATATATACATACATATGTATGTATATATGAAATATTCTTTATTCCGCTGTAAGGACCTTGCTCTCGGATGACAGCTCATTCACTTATTGGTTATCAAAGTTTCAGGTATGCAGCAGCATCTATCCACTTTTATTACATTCAACCGGAATGGAATGCGATGTGAAGGTCGAAGTGGAAAAGAAATACTATGACGAATGCTTCACAAGTAAGATGTTGCATTGCAACTTTTCAGCTCGACTCTCATTTACTTTGTCTATTTGAATTGCATTTCTGTTTGTTGCTGACTGCGAAATGCGCCCAATAATTACTTCGTTTGGTTGCAATTGAAGGGCATTCGAGCTGAAACTGCAGCAAATCAAATACACTTCGGTGTGTAAATGCAATGACGGCATTTTTCGCTTGCCATATTATGACTTAAGACGGTGAATGTAACAATAAGAAGGAAATGGAAATGTAATGAGGAATTGGAGGCGAGGGTTTGTAAAAAAGACATTAACGGAGATACTTATGTGTACAATGGAAAAGTGTAATGCATTTGAGATGTGATGACGTGCGTTGTTGTATATTTGCTTATGCGCAGTAATGTATGCATGCGTTTGCTTTATATCCCATAATTTTGATGATTATTTTCAATTAACCTAAAAGCTTGTTCAAATATGTTTTGAAACGAATTTCCGTTAGAGTATGTACAAATTTGTTTGATGATTAGTGGAGATACGGAAACTCCTAAAAAGTCGGAAGCTAAACTTTTTTTTATTATTTTGATGGTCGAAAAAATGTAGTTCGCTCTTCAACGTATCATAGCTACCCATAACCCCGGGTACGTGAGAGTCGAGATGCCTGTATTCTACACTCTGTTCAAAATTTATACCACAAAAAAATATTGGCAAATTCGTACAATTTATTTATCTTTCAATTAAATACAATTATTTTGATTTAAACATCGTTAATTGTCTAAGTAAAGCGATTTAAACCCATTTTTAAAGTTTTATAAAAAATGTAGAAAACCTTTATCAAAATTTCGAACTTAAAAAATTTAAAATTTCAGAATCTACTGGCGTAGGCAGATATGTAGCTGATTAAATTTTAGTACCACAAAGCGTAAGTTTTTAGTGGCTACGAACTGCCACTAATATTTGACAATGTTTTACTGACGCTCTTTCGAAATTCCTTCCATATAAAAAATAATCGTGTTTTTGCGTTATATGGAGGAAACTGCCAGTAAAAATATTGTCAAAGATCAGTGATAACTTGTAGACAATTGAAACCAGCACCTTCTCACATTCAAATTCAATGATGCAAGAAATGGCATACTCAAAAATATTCAAAATTTTTTTTTTTAATTTCAAAGTTTTGATGGAATTTTGTTAGATAATCGTACATTTTGTAAATAGTTTAAAAATGTGTGTGAATGTATTTTCTAAGAGAATGAACAATATTTGAAATGAAAATAATTTTAATTAATTAGAAGAAAAATAAATTCCCCAAATCAATATGTGCTTGTGCTACAAATTGTGAACAGAGTATACATTAGCCAATAATAAAATTTGACCATTTTATGTCATGATATTTTCCGTTTCCTTACGGATTGTTACTAAAAGCTTAACATTTTTTTTTTCATTTACAAACCAAAATCCAAAACTCTGTGATATTCCGAATTGGACTTAAATAATTTCTTCCAAAGAATAAGGAAATACTGCTCGCACACAAACCTTGTTATAGTCCCAATGGGATACATTTTTTCTTGACAAGCCCAAATTTATTTTCAAAGCTGACATGATATCGACAATTGAGAAGAAATCGGATTATACTTATGATCTGTACTTTCTGGTTGCCCCTTTGGATTACCCCAGAGACAAAACGTTTACATACAAAATACATACTTTGAAATATTCACAAAAGTTTGAATATTTTAAAATTGTTTATATATATCAGGCAACAAAGCGGAATAATTCAAGGCGACAACACGTATTTTGTTGTTAATTTTGCTAGACTGCTTTTATTATCCTTTACGCATTTACATCGCTAAACAATTCGGCATTCAGTCCAAAAAAGCGAAAAAACAGGTGTCGCCTAAACAAAAATTTATTGAATTTGCCCCTTGGAATAACTGTTTAGGTCCTGAGTTTCTTTCGAGAAAAACGACCAACAAGTCTTAAAGGCTTTGAACCAAGTTAAATTTTTTTAATTGAAGAAAATCATCTCAAAATTTCTTTTTCAATCCATGCTCAAGCAAATGATCGAGGTATTCATAAAATCAAGTGGATAATATATTTTTTGGCGTATGATGCTAATATATTATATTTCTATACACACTATATTTTAAAATAAAACTAAGTCAATTACTCAGATAAATAATTAGATGATATAAAAATTATACAAATGTCAAAAATGTTTGCTTTTAGATATTATGTACACATGTATAGGTAATTTTTTTTAATTAAAAATCTTATGCTGGCATGTAAAATAGTATGCCTTAAAAATGCATTATGAAAGCTAGATATTTTTTTTTTTTAATTTTATGACCCTAAATATTTTGCTCAACTAAATGTACTTTTGTGATATTAAAAAATTGTTTTAAATATTTAATAATTTACTAGTTTACACCCAGTGCTAAAACTTTTTCATTAGCATGTAAACACGATTGACCGGAAATTCTTTACCAGCATTTCCTGAAGTTCACTTCACCTAACCACAAGCATATTAATATTAGGAAAGTTGGCAAAATGCAATTTTCTTTTTCTTTTATAATTAAGTAATTGTACACACGAGTAGGTACAAGTAAACATATATGTACATATAACTATCTGTTAAAATATGTACCTACACATGCAAGTATGTTACATATAAAAGGAAAACTGTGGTGAAGAGCGAAAGCGTTAACGCCGGTTGCAAGAGGAGGCAATCTGCCACAAAACGTACATACAAACGAAACGAGTATATGTACGAGTATATAGGTATGTATGCATACATATATTTCAGGACTTTCTGTATGAATATTACAGTGGAATGTACCTACGAGTACGCATGCTGGTTGTGTGAAGTCGTCCATTTAAAGGGATTATGTAAAAGTTATTAAACAATCAATAAACTATTTTATGAATAATAGAAGCGATGATAACGCTTTTCGTAATTTGTTCACAAATTGTGGTGCAGATAGAATAAAATTAAATTTAATTTTTAATTCATTTTTTCAACAGTTCATTGGTACAAAAAAATAAGCATACGATTTTTATTGGTTGTAGTATTACGAGTAGCTGAAAAGTGTTAATAAATCGTTTTTATTGAAAAAAAAAAATTATACTGCTAAATAAAAATCTATAGAGTGAGTACCCAGTCGGAAAAAACAGATATTCTGGAAAATTAACCAATATAAAATTTAGTTGGAAATCAATTACTTTAAAAGAAATGCAATTTGCGAATTTTAGTTTTTCAGTTATTTATCTCAGTGTAATAAAAAATAATTAAAAAAATTTTGTAGTGAAAAATTTTAGCTGGAAATAAACATATTTTATAGCAGTGAGGGAAAAATTCATTTTGTTGTTATTTCCGTCAAATATATTTGAAAGTGGTTGAAATTAAATGCAGAGTCGGATAATTGGACTTCCACTTGTAGTTGGAAAAAAGTTCTTTTTAAATTACTTTTAAAGTATGTACTTTGATTTTTGTTAGGGTTATTATAATTTAATATTTTACCTCCATGTTGTATTATGTATGTATGTATGTGCATACATTTTAATTTAGTTTAAAATATAATAAAATAGTTTAAAATAACATCAACATATATATTATTTGAAACAATGTGAAAAGGTTCCATCTTAAAGTTTCACCTGCTCATCAACCGCGATCCGCATGATACTCTTTTTTGTCTATGTAAATATTTATCAATGTTTACCTTAATCTCCTGTTGCATTCGTTCCAGTCACACTTGAGTCGTGACACACATTGTCGTTGTACTACTTACATTTATATATATAACATATACATTGGAGAGTTAAAATTAGACGGGCTCAACTTGTGTGGTAGAAATAATTTATACTTTTTTTTTAAACTTCAATATGCAGAAATGGTTATAGGAAAATTTATTCAAAAACAAGTAAGAAAAGCTAAATTCCGGCGATTTAGTTTTGTATTGGCGGTGCCCATAATTTCATAAAAACCCGTTTCTTAGTTTCAAATCGCTGCTAGTATTAAACTTTACTCAATTTGTTCCAATAAATACTGAAAACGAAGTTTTTTGCATTTTCAAAGATTTCGTTATATGGAAGTTGGGCGTGCTTATGGTCCGATTTCAAAAATTATTGACAGTAATGCTACATAGTGATATCAAGGACAATATGTTCACCAAATTTTGTGACGATACCTTACACCGTTATTGAAGTACAGAATTTTAAAGAAAAAACGAAATTTTTGCATTTTTCAAAATTTCCGTTATATGGGAGGTGGGTGAGGTTATGGTCCGATTGAGGAAAATTTGTTCACCAAATTTTGTGACGATACCTTACACCGTTATTGAAATACAAAATTTTTTTCCTAAGTGGGTGTGGCAACGCCCATTTTTTAAAACTTCATAAATACCTAATTTCTTAGTTCAAAATCGCTCCAAATACCGAATTTCACTCAATTTTTTGTAATAGATACCGAAAAACTTAAGTTTTTGCATTTTCCAAAGATTCCGTTATATGAGAGGTTGGCGTCGTTATGATCCGATTTTAAAAATTTTCTACGATAATAATAGCGATATCAAGGAAAATATGTTCACCAAAATTTTGTGACGATAACTAATACTGTTATTGAGATATAGAACGTGGCAACGCCCATTTTTCAAAATTTCATAAATAATTAATTTCTTAGTTCAAAATCGCTTCAAATACCATATTTTACTCAATTTTGCTGTAATAGATACCGAAAAAAGGGAGCTTTTGCATTTTTCAAAAACTTCCGTTATATGGGAGGTGGGCGTGGTTATTGACTGATCTTGACCATTTTCAATACCAACCTACCCTGTCCAAAGAGCAATCTATGTACCAAATTCCATTGAGATATCTCCATTTTTACTAAAGTTATTGTAACCACGAACAGACGGACGGACGGACAGATAGTCAGAGTTAAATCGATTCCTCTTTTCATTCTGATCATTTTAGTATATATATATCGATTTTTGTTTGCTGTTACAACCAACCGTTATGCGAACAAAGTTATAATACCCTTGTGTACAAGAACGCTCGGGCATAATAAACAAATAAAGAGAATAATTATTATCTGTATTTCAACTCTATTTACACTTTCATTTCAATGGTTTGGGGTATAAGCTTTCTGCCCTTAAGTTCATTATTGCACTTATCGTACCACCCTAATATATTGCACTACTAACACAATTTAGATTTCAGTCCCACATCTTCCGACATCGTGCGTCTATTGCTAACATGACTTAAATGCCCAAATATGGGTACATACATACATATACAAGAATATACATACATAGTACACATCTGCCTGTGTATGTGTCACCTGTACGAATGCTGCCTTGTCAGCCAAACTTGCCGTGTCTTCCTTGTGCATCTTGAAACACTTTTCTCAAAACGATGTTAAGTACTTTGGAATTTTCATTGCAGCTGGCTGCTATTTGCATGCTTTAAAACTTAAATGAACTTAATATGCTACCTACATATGTTTGTTCATACATATACTCGTATGCATCTAGTTATGTTGATGCAGCTGGTGCAAAGGAAAGTTATGAGAGTTCTTTTTGCTATATACTCGTACATCTGCAGGTTGGAAAAGTTGCTAGCAAATGACGAGTATTAGAATCTGGAAAACTATGAACTATTTAATGGAAATTTTACAAGAATTGTTGTTAAACTCTCAAACTCTTACGAGGCGTTATTGTTGCTACATATTGCAAATTAATATATTTGTGTTTTTTTTTTCTTAGATCAAGCGTCGTGCCAAATACATGTCATAATAAAAGTTGTAAGAGGTGTGTGTACATTCATATTTAAATAATGTGTTATTATAAATAAATAAATACTAAAAGATTCCACTACAGATGATATTTAAAAGCTCTGCAAATATGTTTAATCCTTAACCGGCTTCAATAGAGTTATCGATGTACAATGTACATTGTACATAGATTTGTTAAAATCCTAATTTTATATGATCAATACTTGTAAAATGTATACCCATTGAATATTTCAGAATGTCCTTATTTATAGTCCTATTTTCGAATTTGTAAAATTGGTCCACTAGATGGCATAGGAGTCGAGTTATTGGAAAATATATCCACCTGGTGGCGCTTGGCTTACAAATTGTGAATGGGGTTCAAACAAATGTGTATAGGTTAAATTGCTAGGTGTCCCGACAGTCAAGGCTATCAAAATAGGCTTTTGTTTCTGCGGTGACCTCTTCATTTTACCCAAACCTCTTACCACCCAGCCATTTCTTCAGTTTTCCAATTCAAGGACTTTTGCCAATCCTATGAAGTGGTCACAAGTGTTTGCGCTTATGGTCGAGTGTGAAATATTGCGGCACACCACACACTTTCATTCGCCGGCCATTCAATATCATGGACTTTGTCGATGATTTCTGGTGTATGGACTTTTTTTGGGGGACCAGAACGTTCGGCGTCACTTGTGCTGACACGACAACATCGGAACGCAGTAAACCACTTCTTAACGATTGATTTTGGAACGAATTTTCGTCATCCCTTGTCAGTTTGGTTTTAAGACAAACCGGTTTCGGCGTTGTGCCATCTTCAGTGTCATTTTTCGTTCTGGTTAATTTGGTTTCCTCGTCCGTATTTATAGTAACGTTCGATGGATGTCATTGTCTATGTGTGTTTCTCTGTTTATATCAGCTACTATTCAGGCACTTGAATTGTATTTGTTTACTATTACGTTCCGATGTTTCCATCTGTTAGGCCGTTATTTTGAGGTTTGTACCTGCATGTAGATAAATATCAGTAATATTCCCTTTTTTAATATTTAGTAATATTCCGGTGTTTATTTGTTCGTGTTTTTAATTTTTCGGTTGAATTTTGTTTATTTGTATATTTTCATGTTTCTTAGTATATTGAGACGACGTCCTTTATGTTGTACGTGTAATACCTTAGCCGTTTTGTCAATTTGTGTCGGGGTATATTTTTGGTTAAACATTTGGTTTGCTAAGTTTGACTCTTTTGTTGCTTTTGGTTTCAGTGCCTTTTTTTTGGTAGTTCCTTATGTATTACCGGAACATTGTTCGTATTTCCCGTTCAGTTTGTCCGAAGTAGCTGAGTAGCTGTATGCACATGTTAATTTTTACACGCGTTGTTTATTAAGTGGATCTTCACTATTTGTGTTTGTCTGCAGTATCTGTCCTATATTGTTGTATCTTTTAAATGCCGTGCAGATATAATATTGGCTAAAGTTTTTCGTTAGTTTGTAGGTAGAGCCTCCAGTATAGGTTGGTGTCGTCCATGCTTTTTTACCCATTGAAGTATTCCCATAGTATTTAGCAAGCTTTTTTCTTGGTTTCAGAGATGGTTTTTTTACGCAAAAGATAATGCTTAATCAGTAGTGATGAATTTAAAGATTTTGCGCGGTAAATTCAAAATGTCACCGACTTATTAAACCGCCTTCGTTTAATAAGATATTGATCACATTAGAAATTATACTGGGTATGCGATTAGTAATACTTTAAATAAATATTAATCCGCTTTATATCACAGTAAGGTATAGAGCAGTTAATATGTTTGTTATATATTTATACGATTATTTAAAAGTATAGATACCTGAAAAGTCCTGCATACTGGAAACATAGCAATACAAAAATATGTCTCAAATTTATACCAACTTTTTGTTCATTTAAAAATACGTCTAACTGCAATTGTAGCTTTAAAATCTGCTGCAAGTACATATATAACATATATAGAAAAGGTAGTTATAAGCGACGCAAACGGAGTTGTGGGTATCACCTTGTAACAAAATGAAATAAAAGAGAAGTTAAATAAATAAGCCTTCTTTTAAATTGGTATTCCTTTACCTAATCATTTTCAAGCAACTAATATCTATTTAGCTCGTTGCGGTGCTAATCATATGCAATCTATCAAATTTGATATTAAACTTGCTTCCTAGGTCGTGTCAGTAACTACTTGACATCTGTCTTTTGTAACGCTGTGTCTTGTCATGCGATTTGTGTTATCTGTCAGTCAAAAAATATGAACGAAGGAGGTTTGCGCATAATATACCTAATACGAGTTGCTATGCATAAACGGCATACAAATTCAAACCATCTTCCTTTCCGAAAGGTATGTATGTGTACCTAAACATGTGCAAGTGTGTGTGCTTTTTAATATTCTTTCATATTGCTTAGTTGATTGCTTATTTTAAGTTAAACTGTACAGCCCTGAAATAATTTTTCTTTGCTACGACGTTGTGAAAATTTAGGCTTATTTTTGTGTTCTCCGCTTTCATCTACAATTGTAGTCTGTTGGAATTTCTTACCGTCGTAACATTATACATTTTTTCTGCAACTTGACATTATTTTTCAAAAGTTTCTTTTTATGATTTTCAACACCGCTCATCACTTTAACAACTAGTTCAATAAATTAAATAAAATTTTGCTTTTTTAAATATAGATGAGATGTAAATGACTGTCACTGAAAATTCTCCAAGGAAGCAAATTTTTGTATGCAAACTGACTAATCGGTCTAATATACAAATATACATCTAAATATATACATCTTTATTTACGCACATCAGTTTTTGCTAACAAACATGTTTGATGGCAAACAAACAAAAAAAAAGAAACAAAATATAAAATGCAAAGTTTATAAACAAACGCCGCTGTTTATTGACCCTTGAATAAAACAATTCTCACAAGTGATGTTCAGACAAATTCCCACGATTAGGCGAATAACTAGTTTCGATTCCAGTCGTTAACGCTCTGCGTAGGTTTTCGAGAATTGCAATGCGTTCGTTGTTTTCCTTGGGAGTACTAAAGTAAATCAAAGTGATATCAAAGAGGACCACTTGCAAAATTTATATTGGTGGAGCGGTTTTACTTTCTTTTCGTTTTGTCTACAGCCACTTTATCCGGTTCAACTATTTTTAAACTTCGGCATTTGCCAATGTATGTATAGGTATGTATGCACGCCAATATGTATTGGTTACTTAAATTTTAGTTGTCCACTCCTCTAATATTAAACTAGAGTAAGCAACTGTAGGCTTCTAAACATGTCGTGTCATAGTTGATTGATTCTCTTCCCTAGTCTTCACATCAGTCAAACTAGTTTCATTTAATAATGAAAATGTATGCAAATGAGTTTGTTGCATTTGGTCGTTATGATTTATAAAGACTGAAAAATTTATATTCCATCGAAGTTTTATAAGCTTGCTAATATTTAAAAATTTTTTAATGAGCTAATTAAAATGTATTCATTTCCATAAATTCAATTATCAAAACTCTGATGAAACATTTAGAAAGCAGACATTGAGAAAATTAAGACGAATTTTCTAACAAGCACAAAATTTTCTCGCTAAAATAGCAATTTATTTAATTTGAGTTTACAATAAATTAACGAAAATTGTAAAAAAAAAATATGGAATGATTACTTGAAATGCCAAGAACCCAGCAACTCACAAGAAATGCGTTTCTATTGTCTGTTCGATTTGAAAACCATTCAAACATGTTTTGGGATTCTTAACTTAAAGTCATTTCGTTCCAATGGGGCATAGATAATATGCAGCTATTTTAAGCAAACATATTTATGAGTTCGTTCATGTACTAATTCGCAGGGGCACAAAAAGATATCGGCCCCCGTCTTTGCGTGCACGTATCGATATGAATTTGAGTGCAGTTTAGTGGGGATGTGCAGTTATTGCATTGCTTAGTATTTTGTTGTTGTTTTCAATTAGGAATGAGCAGCATGCAAACATATGCATCCGAAGCAATTCCGTTAAGTTTATTTATGGAAAGCAAATAATGCTTTGTTGCAACACAATATTTGTGCTATGATTTCCGGATTGAAAACCATATGAATGCATGCTGATGCCAATATTTGATTATATGAATTCAAATCTATAATCGTGTTTACAAATTTATCATTTGTACATTTGTATGTTTTTATGTGCATGTGTAAATACAGGCGTGTTATGAGTACTCTGAATATTATTATCTTTAAATAGCCAGAGTGCAGCATTGCGAAAATCTCATTATCATGTTGAAATATATTTATTGTCTCTCCTCTGCGGTTATCAGAAAGTTTAAATCATATATGAATGCTAATGTGTGCCACAATATGTTATGTGCTTTCCTTTATTGTACCTAAAGTTTGAAAGTTAAAGTTGATTTTCCGAAAATGGAAAAAGTTGGTCATAAAATTTTGTTGTTTCTTAAGCGTCGCTTACGATAAAAATTTCAATGGAAATCATCTAAACGAGAAACCAAATGAATGCTGAAACAACTGCTTGCATATTTTCGCTCAACCACTGCAGCATCCAAATATATTCAAATATGCAAGTCTGATCATTAACTAACCAAAGACTAGTCACCCAATTTTTAATTATGTACACATGCAGATGCGACGCCAATCTGAGCAATATTTAGGGAAGATTTAAAGAAATATGTAAGCATGTACAGCCTCTTTATCAATCTGCTCAAGTTGTTCATTAGCCGTTTGGTATTTCTAATCGTTTCCGGCAATTACCATGTTATTGTATGTATATGTGTATATCTATATCAAATTGTGTAACACATGCACATTTAACTCAATTTGTGAAACTCTATTTGTTGGTTAATTACTACATAACAAATGAAAAAGCACAACGATTGCACACTAGTGGCAGAGGCGATTGAATTTATGTATGTGTGCGGATGTTTACATTCCTGTTTAAATTTGTCACATATAAATATTTATAATTGCACATTTGTAAGCTTTTGTTTATTTTATTTGATTATGGTATATATTCATATAAGTATACAAAAGCATGTGTTGTAAATGTAAACGAAAGGATGTGTAAATGAAAGGAAATGTTAACGAAAGGAATTAAGATTAAAACAAACCGAAAAATATTAAGCATGCAAGTAAACCAACTTACACATACTATGTATGTATTTACATAGTATTTATCTCTGTTCATATTATCTATTATATAATTCAGTGAACGTAGCGAAAGCGGCGTATGCAATTTGTTTCAGCTATTTGTACATCACAAAATTGCTTGGAATTTAATTTAATAAGGGAGCCTACTGAATTAAATTCAATGCAATTGTGTGATATAGGAATACATTTTTCTCAACTCGCTAGATGGCGCTCGAGTCGATGTGTTCATAAAACTCGTATTTATTAACCAATTTTTTTCAAAATCGATTTTTTTTATTACTTACTTGATAGAAAAGAAGTTCGCTAAGGTGGCATTAGAGTGGAATTACAATGCATAAAAGGGTTTTCAATGGTTCGATCTGGGTACCGCACCTTTTCTAAAAAATATTAAATCTATATTTCTTACTATAGGGTTACTTTAGGTAAACATATTAGCAATTCGGACTAACTTGATACAGAGCTTTAGGAGTTTACCATTGTAAGATTTCGCTACTTTTTAATACTGTGCTTCATTAGGTAGAAATTATCGTACGTAGTATGTACAAACCAAATTTGTGTTGTGATATCTGAATCTTTACTTTAACTTTTGTGTATAGATTATTTTTCAATTATAACATCGTTAATCCTCTAACAAACCCCATCGAAAACAATTTTTAAATTTTACAAAAAATTTAGAAAACATAAGCACAAATTCCTCAAAAATTTTGAATTTTGTGGAGTATACAGTTATGTAGCTTATTCAATTCTAGTATTAGAAAGTGCAATTTTCGAGTGGCTACGAAGGACCTCTGAATTTTGACAGTTTTTTTACTGACGTTCTCTCGCAATTCTTTCCATATAAAAAATAATTGCGGTTTCGCATTGTACGAAAGAAACTGCCGCTAAAAACTTGTCAAAACTTGCACTTCCTCAGACTAAAATTGAATGACTGTATACTCAGAAATTCTAAAAACTTTTTTTAAGTTCGAAATTTTGATGAAATTTATTAATTAAATTAAATTTTGTTACATCATTGTAAATTTAAATCAATTAGAAAAAAAAAAATAGAGTGACCAAATCTGTGAAAGTGTGTGTTTGCTTTAATTTGTGAACAGAGAATAATCCCAGTTATTTGTGACGTTAGCAGTTGTTTTCGGATGTTGCACACGATCCAAGCTATCACGGCATCAGTGCATTGGGATTATTATTTTACAATACCTATCCGATTCATCTAAAATAAGTAATACATTTGAGGAGGCTAACTTAGCACAAAGATTCACTTATTTTTCTGTCTGGGATTTAATTTCGAACTCTTACAACTTTCCGTTCTCACAGTTCATCAATATACCTGATTTACTAAAAAGCTAACAAATAATTTAAATTATTCACTAAATCATATTTCAAAACTCACTTAAACCATCTGAATCTCTGCTGTATGCATTTCACTCAACTCTAGTCAGATGAAAAATAGCCCTTAAGAGACTCTTCATTATCGCCATCAGTAGCACAACAGCTGGGGAGTCAATCGACCAGAGATTGCACGCGTAAACTGCAACTTCATCTCGCAGCGATAAGTCACGCTTGGCTACTGTGATGGCAGCAGTTGTGTATGCAAAACGGAAGCATAAATGTACTATGATTTTGCTCGTAAACAAATGTTGTTCTATTGTACTTTATATTCCAGTTGGAATTAGCAGCAGTGTCATCGTTTCAGCAACACTAATAAACCCAGTCCAGCGCTAGTCGCTTTCTCACATTGGCGCATGAGATTGCATGGCTACTCACTCTGGCAAGTGTTGTTGTTGTTTCTGTTTTCTGCTTTGTAATTGCAATGAGACCGTATTGAAAAATTCTCATCCGACAATCAAACAATGCTATTCGCTTTCGCAATAATTGCACATTCACCAAACCTTCACGCAGGAGCTGTGGCCAAACGTGGAAAGAAAAGTTTGGTTGGTCTTTTTTTTCGCAGGTCTGGAAAGAATGAAGTGTAAAACGCAGCGATGCATACAAATGAAATAGAAAAATTCCTAACAAGTTGTGGACAATTTTTGCATTCACAAATATGTACGCAAGAACCCTTGGGAGGGCCAGGATGTACTTGTA
This sequence comes from Philophylla caesio, assembly GCA_963971545.1. Classification (NCBI taxonomy): domain Eukaryota; kingdom Metazoa; phylum Arthropoda; class Insecta; order Diptera; family Tephritidae; genus Philophylla; species Philophylla caesio. Next base: position 90,635,035 of record OZ020606.1, on the reverse strand, counting down.
GGTATGGATGAATTGGTTGTGGCTAGTCGAGTGATGTTTGTTTTTCAATGGCTGGTACTAGATAAAAGTGTGCGATAAATTGTCTGTAATGTTGTTACTAGGTGAATTCAAGAATAAGAAAGAAAGCAAAACTCGGTTGACCGTTTGGCGGAGCTTATCGTACCAATTGTGGTGCACGTCTTTTATCGGAACCTACAGTTTTGTGCGGAGTCCGAACAGCAGTTGTATTTATGAGAAGTTTCATGGCAGAAATAACTTCGGAGGTTTGCCATTGCCTGCCGAGGGGTAACCGCTTATAGGAAAAACTTTTTTATGATATAGATTTTTCTTGCCCCGGCTGAGATTTGAACCTTGATCTCAGCGGAATACCGAGTTATAGCATGCACCGTTACACACAGCGGCCGATAAAAGTATTAGAGAAGTTTTTTCCACTATATGGCGTACTCGTAATCCCTCCTTTTTGTTAATGTCTTAAGCAAAACTTTTTGGAGAATTCTCCGCGGTTGCGACTTGAAGCTCACAGCTAACTTCACTTTTGGGACCCCAACTTTCATTTGTTTCTCACCACCAGATATCTTCTGTCTGAAAACATTCATACCGCAAATAAGTATTTTTTATTCATTCTTTTGCGAAGCAGTGAAATGTAAGTAAGCTTGTTCGACACGATTTTTGCACATCTGAAAACAAAAACAGGATCAATTTATTTTGATTACCGCTTACCGGCAAATCTTGCAGTGTTCAGTAATTTATCAACCTGCCTATTTTCCTATTTCATCCATTCACTTAATCGCACACTCCTTCCTTTATTCGTACATTCTTTCACAGCGCGCACGAGGCGATTGAATAGCAGTGGCTATATTCGTAGTATCGTGCAAACAAGACCACAAACTGGCGGTGCTGTGGGGGCGCAGCCTACAGCTAATAAAAGCTTTTGCATAGAAATCGCACATGAAGCACCAACTTCGTACATCTGTGTCTCCATGAAGCTCGCTGCGCTATCAAAATTATGTATGCGTTAACTGTTTGTTTGTCTAGCTGGCTGTATGCACACACACACACACACGCCAGTGTATCTCTCTATTATCGCAGATGTTATCGCTGCGGCGCATTGGGTGTACTATGGGTGTACTATGCGATACTATACTCATACACCGCGTCATGCCGACATTATAAACTTTAATTAAACACAAACTCAGCGCCAGACGAATAGGACATCCTGTCGTGTAGAGTCGTGCCACAGCAGCGTTATAGTGGAGACTCGGCCAGACCAGTTAACTGAATGAACGTGTTAGTGTTAACAGAAATCAGCACAAGTCCCTGCTGGTACGTCCGTTTTACTTTGTTGTTGCCCACAAGGTTGCGCCCAGTGGGTGGGGTGGTGTGGTCATAGTTGTTCTCATTACACGCGCCACGTTGCTGCGGCTGCAATGTCCTGCCTTCAAGCATTCAACGCTATTCACTTGATTCTATTTATGTATGCATGTAAGCGCTCGAGTGCGTTGATTATCGTCAGCATCGCGCTAGTAGCTCGCGCCATAACTAAGCAAAGGGTATGTTGGCCACGGCGGCACATTTGGCGTATTTAATCAAAAAATATGCATGTACGTACATACATACATATGTGGCGAAACATAAAAGGTAAAATTCGTTTAACACGTTCGCTTGCAAATTATTGTGTGGCACACAATAAAATGAAATGAGTCATAGTCAGCCCGAATACATCATGTCATACTGGTTCAATTTTATGGCTTAATGCGCTCCGTTGATATTTATTAGTTAATGTCGTTATAGAAGACGAGAAGCTGTAGGTAATTCAATGTTAATGTAATTTAAAAGAAAGGCTAAAAGATTAAGCGGACGAGTTTTTAGTGATGCTTTATGAAATAAATTAAATGGTGAAAGTTACTTGCATGTAAATAAAGAACATATAAAATGTAGCACTTCCACATGTTGACACATTTATGCAATTTATTTTTCTTTCAATTATTTAAAATTATTTTTCATTTAAAATACAGTTATTATCTAATAAAACCCATAAAAATCCATTTATTTAATATAATACAAAATTAACAATAAATTAATAAAATTTTTACAAAATTCAGAACTTTAAAAAATTTTTCTTTTAATTTTCTGAGTATGCAGTTCTTCGGCTGATTAAATTTAGGCAGAGAAAGTGCAAGTTTCAAGTATCTACAAAATACTACAGATTTTAGGCAAATTTTTTTTACGTTGTTAAAAAGTTTGAAATTACGAAGAAATTTTGTTAAATAATTGTAAAATTTATATTACATTAAAATAATGGATTTTTATGAATTTTATTAGAGTATGAATTGTATCTTAAATGAAAAATAATTATAAATATTTGGAAGCAAAATAAATTTAAAATTTATACAAGTGATTTTATGCAAGCAAAATTACAAAACTTGATCAACAAATCAAAAAATAGTACGAAAATGCCATTTCCAATCAATTTTTTTATGAATATCCCGAAGAGCTCAAATTCGAAGGATTGACGTGCTTGAGCTTAAGTCTTCAACTGCTGCTACTACCGAATAATAAATTTAGTCTAAACTGAAACTTACTTAAAATTAAACTGCATAAGGAAATGTTAAGATTTCAAAACATTTATTCACTTGAAATGCGAATTTATTTGAATTTACAAGTTATGTGCTCACAACTAAACCCATCACACCCTGGGTAGCTACACCTTAACTAGCACCACCTTAATGCATTGTATTTAAACTCACCATAACAAAGAAGGTGCATGGCAATTCGTTCCGTGTGCCAAGTTATATCGGCTTATTTCACCACATTGAAATCCAATTAAATCGAATTAGATTGTAATATCAATCAACTAATGTGGACTTCGTTTCAGTATGGTGAAAAAGGACGATATATTTTGTTGGCGGAACGGAACGGAACTTGCACTTTCTTGGTAATTTCAGTTGTATGCTTTTACTCACAACTCCTAAATTCATCATTTAACCCACTAAAATAAAAAAATGCTCCCACTTACCATATACACTCCATACTGATATTATTACACCTAAACTCACCACATTTAAATTTACCACACCTAAACTTAAAATACCTAAACTCTTTTTTGTTTTGTTGTTACTGCATCCGAAAGAATGTGATTTTGAACGAGTGACCCCATTCCTTGTCAAATTCGGTTGGATGACAAACCGGTTTCGACGTTTTGCCATCATCAGTGTCTTTTTTCTTTCTATGACAAGAGATGATGGAAGGTCGTTTCACAAAACAATACTTCACTAACTCACTCTGTTATTTTTATTTAAACTCACCTCACCTCCCTTAATTTACTTTAACTCACCACACTCCTCCTCATCTCGCCGCATCTATATTTTTCTTGCCTCACTTCATCTAATCTTATTTCACCAAATCAGGGCGAAGGGAAACATATCATAAACAAAATTGATTTCGTAAATTGTATTCGTAATTTGTTCATTTTAAAATAACTCCACCTAGCAATATATATTATATTGCTTAATCTCATAAGACATAAGTATAGTACCTTGAAATTTTCCAGACGTGAGAATAGAACACTTATCTGCTCTTTCTAAATCAGCCTTTGCGTGAGACCTTTGCGATTCCCTTTTCGATCTTTTTCACCCCAAACTGAATTGTGTATTTTTTTTAGTTTCAGTTAATATAGTTGTAGTTGTTTTCTACTTTGCTTGTCAACTAAATTTTTCTATTGCTAAACTCTGTCAAATCCCATTCGTTGCTACCTCTGGGAGGACCATAATGCGGTTGGATAAGCAAAACCGTGCTGTTTGTTAATCAATATAACGCTGATAGAATGTTTTCAATCAACTGTGGTGAAAAGGAATCGTCTGCAGTTAAAGAAAGCGTGAAAGAGATGGATTCGCTGAAACTTTATAGACACGCGCTGTCAAAAAAAATAATCTTAAGCACGGAAGAAAATGATAAGCCATAAATTAGTTGTGCGCCGTTGTTTGTAGTCTGTTTTCTGCTTGATTAATTTTACTTCATTTTTTTACTTGTGTGCAAATTAAATATTCATGACGAAAAAGACCAACGAAAAATTTGGTCAAAAGCGGGAACTGAATAATGTCTTTTCAAACAAAGCATATTAGCAAATTTATAAGTGGATACGCTTTTGGTTGTTGACAGTTTTTCCTTAGCAGAAATAAATATAATAAACATTTTTCATCCAAATGAAATTTTTTATCGAATCTTTGAATATGAATGGCTTGCGACGTTATTCAAATTCAAGTCAGTTTTGAGCAGATTATATATCGTAATTATTTTTTTATATGATAATTATGATAGTTTTATTAAAAAAAGAAAATTTATTTCTGTGAACGAAGGAACATAACTATGTACGTATATCCTTTTACGCTCGTATACAAGGGCACCAACACAGCTTTAATGTAATGAACATATTACTGCTTTTGTTTTCATGAATAAAAGTTTTTGTGTAAATAGATAATTCGCATTCTCTGCGTGATTAGGAAGATGTGCGAAATTTTTACGCACGCCTTGAGAGTAATTCGTACATATGTATATAGGAATGGGCAATACTGAAGAATAATGAAAAGTTTTCGTTTTATTTCTATGTACTTACCACAGGCGTAAATGAACGAAGGACGTGAAGTAATATGGCCGTGTGAGGTTATGCTGCTATTTAAAAATATGCTGCTTTTACTTTTTTTGTTGTTGCAAATATTGTTGTTATTCTCGCGGCTGGCTAACAGTGGCACAACCCACTGGCAGGACTCTCTGGTTACTTTGCTGGCGCTCCCCAATACACAGACATGCAGCGTTTACTCTCTCATTTTTTATTCTTTCAGTTTACACTGTTTCGCTGTGTGCTATTGTTGTTCAAGTTAATCAGCTGTCAGAATGGGAGCCAAGAAAAGTATTTTAAAACATTTGCTTGAAAAAAATGCCTACTGTATGTGTAAAATTATGAGGAAAAAGAAAGGCGAAGAAGTAATTGTGGATAGTGATTCGCAGATACGCATTCGAAATGCGAATTCGCACACACACACTCGTGAATATATTGTTATGTTCACATCTCTTATTTGAGCCTGCTTTTAGGCGCTTGCACAAGTTGTAATTTCCGTTGGCTTTTCCCGGAACAAAATGAAAAACAAAAATTTCTTTTGAGGCTGTCCAGAGTTTGATAATCTTTTTACTGATGTTTGATTGAAAATGAGTGAAAGATACTTGCTACGATTATAGTAGAGGTATTTGCTATTTGGTCGCGATTCTCACATAACAAATATTTACTGATTATTCAATTGCATTTGCCTTGATCAAGAATTTATTATTTTTTTTTTGTGGCCGCACCAACTTTTAAAGCAAAGCGTACTTTTCTTTTGTACACTTCTACTTCCATATTAACTGCTGTTTCCCATTACCTTTGCCACTCAGAAATTCGTATATATGTACGTATATACATATGTATGTATGTATGTATATGTATAAAAACATATCTATATATGCACGCACACAGCGAATTGGGTCACATTTTAGGTGATTCCTTCGCGTAACGGTATTATTTCCAGCTTAAAAAATTCTTGCAAATCAAATATTATACTTATTCACTTATTTTTAAATATTCTGCAAATTCACTTCGTTACTTCGCATTAGAATATTTTCTTTTTGCGCACACACTTTCCAAAAATTTTGTATTTTCTTCATATATATTTTTTTTCAACTTTTTTGTTGGCGCACTAACGCAGCAGTAAAATATTTTTAAGCGCTGTCTTGTCCTCGCACAACATTCTCTCGCGCGATTCACGACATGTTTGCTGGGGCCGACCAGTTGGGCAAACACAGCAACCATCTACGAGTGAAGAGCGCATGGCGTTGCCAGAGTGCTGCTTTAGGCAGTTGTGCAAAATGTAAACTTTAGTGTAATTAGAGTATAGTTATTTCAGGATGAAAATTAAAAAAAAAAAAAAACAGATGTGTGGGTTGGTAAAAGGAAATAAATGTTGCACTTTGAATAAGGACTTTCCATTTTGATTTGTCTAACATGACTGTCAGAATTAAAAAAATCGAGAAATATATTTTTTTTAACAGAGATAAATAACTTACATATGTGTATAATAAGGTTATTCATCTAAGCGCGTAAATGCATCGTATCTGCGTACAACTCGTAAATAAACCGGGTTTTCATACAAAAATAAGACAGTTTACTAGGCATTTAAGCGTTTAGATGAATACCCATAAGCTTTTTTTTTAAATAATACTAATCAATCTCTAATTCTTTGTAAATATTATTTGAATGATGTGACTGGTGAATAAATTAATATAAGCGAAAGTTGATGTTAATGACAATGTTTTCTTTTGTTGTAAAATATATACTTTACACTTCTATTTTCATTTAAAGTTATGATATAATATTAATAGAAATATCCAAACATTTCTAAAATTATGACTGGATAGACTTTTTCTGGTGAGGGTCACAAAGTAATTATTTATTAAATATTTACTGGTTTGCATTTGTGAAATGTAGGTATAACTTTCCTTATTTTTTTTTTAATTTTTCATCAAATTTATCTAAAATTTTCATTAACACTCGATTTAATATTGAAATATGTAGGTATTTGTATTGGTACAAAACCAATTTATGTATTATTTGTCTCAGCAAAATTGGCATATGAAAAGGTTTAGGGAATTAACGTCTTCACAAGGTTTATAGTTTGAATTTCCAAAATCTATACTTTTAATACATTTGAATATTTTGCTCTATGTGAGTTCATTTTTAAAACTGATTGTATTAATTGACTGGGCGCTTGAAATCGGTGAGATAAACTAGCACTCTCTGATTCGTCTTGATTTGAATTTTATAAAAGATACATTTTTGTTTTGGCCGATGAAAAGATTATGCAAATATTTTATTAATGCAATGTTGTAACAACGCTTGAGTAACCATTGGATCACAGCGCTAATAGAGAGAGAGCTTTAGTGGGCTACTCAACCGTATTCGGTTTACTTAGGAGCCAGCATAAGCACCACTAATAATGTCAGCTTCGAAAACAAGCGAAGAATAACACTTGCCAACAGGTGCTACTTTTGTGCTCGGTAGAAAATCCATCACCAAGCCTGTCTTTTTATATGGCGCAGACACATGGACGATGCTGATCAGCGATGAGAAGGCTTTGGGAGCTTTCGAAAGAAATGTTCTTCGCAAGAATTATGGCCCTGTTCCCATGAGTGACGGGTATAGTGAAGATGGAATGATGAATTATATTATTTGTTCTTGCTTCGGCAGAACATATACTAAAATTGGAACGATACAGAGAATATTAGAATGGCCCCTGCGCAAGGATGACACGCAAAATCGTGAAGCGTTCCACATTTTTTTTTATCCTGCAACAACTGTAACCTTTATAAAAACATACTCAATTCTGTAAATAGGAAATGTTTCCCAAAGAGGCTTTCCGCGCTACATCGCGTAGTTACTCTGTCCAGAAAAATGAATATACTTGTTAAACCTACTCGGCAAGCCTATAGCAAATACCCGCCTTGGCATCTTTCGGACTCGTCATTTGTTAACTGCTTTCAGGACTATCAAAAGCAAAATTCTTGTGCCCTTATCTACCAGCAAATTTTCCTCGAGCACAAACGACAGTTAAACTTAAAATCGTTCAAATTCATATTTACGGATGGCTCAAAAACTAACCTTTCAACGTCTTTTGCTGTTATATCGGAGGATTTTCTGGTTTTGAAAAAAGGTTTGCTGCACTATCACTGCTCCATATTCACCAGTGAAATATTTGCTATCTATCAAGCTGCCCTAATAGCATCCAAAAACAAGGGTAAATTCTGCATTTGTACCGACAGTCAATCCGCCATCGATGCCGTAAAAAATTTTACCAATAACAGTGTCTTAGTAACTTACATTCGAGATATGCTCACCAAGCACGCAAGTAAAATGAAATTGATGTGGATACCTGGTCACTGTGGAATTCAAGGGAATGAGTTTGCTGATTGTGTTGCGAAAAGTGTTCATGAAGAACCGGTTATGTGCTTTGACGCTCTTGAAAAAGCTGACTTAAAACGCGTAATAAAGCAGTATGTACATAACAAGTCCCTATTGAAATGGAAAGAGTACATCCATCATTATGCGACAATTAATCCCACTAAAGCAAAGCCTATATACCCCACGGAATCCAAACATTCAGACATTTTGATGTTCACAAGACTTCGTCTAGGTCATACACAGATCACTCACGGTTACCTGTTAAATGCTGCAAATGAATCCTGCTGGTTTTGTAAGTCTGCTAGCACATCAGTAAAACATAAACTGGATACATGCCCCCAATTTACCAATACAAGGAAAAGGATTTTTGGCACAGCTCTCCCATCGGAACTGCTAGCTAATATAACATTGTCAAACATAGGTACTATATCCAACTTTCTTATATCATGTAACATAGCACATTTAATTTAATATAAACTATACAATTTATATATTAATTAAAATATATACATATGTATATTCCTTATCTTAGACATAAGATCCAATTATTACTATTATAATAAATTGTAAGAACCAGCTGATGGCCTTGAGCTAGTGCTGTTATTTTGCTATTTTATGTATATTTATATGCTTAAAATAAATATGAATCTGAATCTGAATCTGAATTATATTAGCTACATACTGATATGGATATGTCGTTCATATGGATAATCATGCTGCGGAGAAAGATATTTCGAATCGGCCCCCATTAGTGGGCAACGAAGGCAAGGACTCCACGAACACCCCAAGACTTGTCTTGACTTGGTGCAAATAATTGGCTCAATCTAGCGAAGGGGAGAGGGAACTGGTGAAGTTTTTTAGTCTCGGCCCAAAACCGACAAAAGGTTGCGATAACATAAAAAAAGAAGAAATAGTTTTGATTAGTTTAATCCCGAAATTAATATATGAATCGATCTTATATGCATATCTACCACTGAGGATCGGTTGTTAGAAATGAAGATAGAAACGCCGCTCATTAATCCTTAATGATTTGTATTCTCTAAAATCAAAGCGTATACATGGATCCTGTTTAATTGGCTCTCAAGACAAATTCTTAGTATCGCATATAAATATACGAGTATATCTATGGAAAAGCAATCGAAATGTACTATTTGTTGTTGATTTAAAACCGTCTTTTTATGCAAAACCAGGTGTTGCTTATGTAAGTATATTTGAGGGTCTGTTTGATACTTAACGAGCTGTTTTTTTCAGAGAGACTACGTATCGTGCGATTTTCTTAATCTGATGATAACGCACCACCTGGAATACTGATAACATCTAAACATCTCTTATACTCGTAATACATCCTTGACTAAAAAATTTAAAAATATCTATTCATATTGAAATCATATGTACATTCGCTCAATTGATATTCTCTTTGCTCTTTCAGCCTAGAATACAGCTCTCAACGAAAACCAAAATAAATATTTTTAATTATTTCTGTTGCTTGAAAAAGAACTTTGTCGTTGGTGTACATTTTATTGAAGAATTAAGAAATTTTTATATAAACAAAATTTCTTTTCCAATTCTTGAGAGTCATTTTATATGAATTTTTTGAATATTTAAGAAATTTGTATAGAAGAAAATTTCTTTTTCATTTCTTGAGTGTCGTTTTATCAGATCTTTTCGATTGTTTTGAGTGCTGTATACATACTAAGCTATCATTATTCACCATTCGCGCGAAAAAAATTTTGTTTTGATTCGACAGCAGTCTCAAAAGTGCATGTTCAACAGATTTTGCAGTTTTGGAGAAAATAAAAATAGTTTATATCAGTAAAACTAAATAATTAAATATTGGTAAAAAGTGTTCTTAGATATTATACTGAATCATTTATTTAAAGGTATAAAGCTTATTTTTGAACATAACTTTGCCTTAAATTTTATACTTTTTGCATTTCTACATAAATTGCCAATATGTAGTGGCCAATTCAGATTTCAAATACATTATCAACTTTAAAATTTTTTTGTTTATTATTATTCAGTAAATTTTTTTATATTGTACAAAACCAATTCCTTTTGTTGTATAAAAAATATCAATCTGGCATGTTTGCGTGTTAAAATCTTTTAGCAAAGTTTACCATTATTACATTGAACAACTTACCTTATTTTCTGAAACACATTTCGAACACAGAGACTCTGCTGAGAGCGTAAGCACAAAGCTCCATTGCCTCGTAGCTTTCAAGTGTACCTTATTTTGTGAAATACATTTCGAACACAGTGACTCTGCTAAGAGCGTAAGCATAAAGCTCCATGGCCTCGTAGCTTTCAAGTGTGTTACCTTAAATCTTTTCCTTATTGTTTTCCTGTAGCAAGGCTGTAAGTACCAGCAAAATGTGTAGTATTCAGTTAGGTCCTTAATAATTAGCAAATATTTGAATTGATACAAATTTTCTACGACAGAGAGCGCACGATATTGAAATATATTACTTTGTATTTGCAATTTACAGACATGAGATTATTAATTCCATAATTAATTTAAAATATAAGACATGGCAAAAGAAAATGAAATGAATGCAAAATACTTCATCAGTCCCCGCATAAAAAATTGTACCCCGTTTTTCCATCGGAGCTATTAAATTTACGAGTATTATAGTATTTAAAGACATCCGCCATATTATTTCAAAAAATCCTATAAACCGACGGAATAACTTAAATTTTTTTATACCTATCTTCGAAAAAAAGGTAAAAAACAGCAAGGCTGATATTATTTTCATTTCGTTAAAAATGTTTCAAAATACTTTTTGTATATAATATTATATTGTTCTAAATTTAAAATGTTCTTATTAAAAAAAAAATGTATAAAACTATTGTTATTTATAAAAACGCCTTTCTTTGAGATATTTTAAAATCGGTTCTTTTTTGAAATTCTAAATTTTCAGAAATTTTATTGACTTTTAATAAATTTTTTAATTTTAAATTGTATAAACTTTTTCAAAAAATTAAAGAAAACAGTCTGCAAGAAAAAAAAAACAATTCCGCTTTGGAAAAAATGTATGTATCTATGTATATTGTTTTTTATTATGGCGAAATACTCTGGTTTATTTGCCTGTGTGCTTTAGGAACTGGGAAATAAGAACAATTATTTAAAAATAAATATTTCATTTTAATTAAAACAAATATATCAACTCCTCAAAAGTCGTCAGCGAGACTCTCAAAAGAAAAACTTACTTTCAATGATGCTCACATTTGCAATATATGTAAATTTTAAGAATTCCTTTTAATAGTTTTAATTTATAAAAATAATTATAATAGTTATTAGTTAGTTGCACGAAAACTATCTAACCCTTTTTCCAAAGTCATATTTCTCAAAAACGCTTCAGGCTCTACATAAATTTTCCACTGCGGTGATAAAAAATACAAATTTTTTGGTATACCGAAGTGATTATGGTTTTCCTTTTAGTAGCGTTCATTATTTGTAAACACACAAAAAGTTTCTGTACACTTTTAGCTGCTCGAAACAAAAATTACACTAATATCCCAAAAAAGAACATCTGTGTGTGTAATAGAGTAGGAGTTTGGAGATTTAGGTCCGTCGAAAAATTGCCTACTGCAGCTTGCATTGATTTCAAAGTCAATAATTCTTTTAAAGTCAACAAGTAAGTTGTAAAGAAATGCGCCTTTGCCATTTGCAGCTTTTTAGGCGCATAAACGGCTGTGATCGTGAGCCAGTAGGTGTGAAGGCGGCGGGTAATACTCGTAAATTCCAACAAATAAGCACGTCGAACTTTTGCATTGCTCAATTTCTCGGCTCACAAAAATATGCAAAGTAGTCATAATTTAACTTTGGCTTTGAGTATTGGTATTCCGTTTTTATTAGTTGTTTGGTTGTTGCTGTTCGGCAAAATGTCGAACACAAATTCTTTGCAAACAAAACTTTTTATGCCTCAAAGAAGATTAAAAAAAAAATACAAATAAAATAAAAACAAAACCAAATATTGATGTTTTTTCATTGGAAGTCAATCATTGAAATCAAAGTTGAAAGCAAAGGCATGAAGACTCGTAAATGCGTAGAAGCAGAAGACAATATACATAAATACATAGGTATGTAACTATATTGAAATTGCTTGAAAAGCATTATTATAACTTTGCTCATATTGCAGAAATTATGCGCGCGCCTAAAAGTAAATTTTGCTAATAAAAACATGCGCTAAAGCAGGAGAGCGTAGAAACATAAAAAGGACTAAAGAAAAAATAGTCAAATCATGCGAGAAAAAAAAAAGATGTAAATAAATAAATAACTAAACATGGAAAGACCACAAAGGTATTGCCCATGCCAAAGAATTTATTAACCGAAACTGTGTGATAGTACCCTTTCGAATGCTTTGCATAAGCTCTTGTGCTACTATCTTTATATAACGGCAAACCGAAGCAATAAGTTTATGTGTTTTCTTAGCCTTTCCGTTCGAACATTTCACCTTAACAAACTTTGCAACATAAATAACACCTGCCTTGCCCGCCCCTTGTACACATAATCAGTCCACCTTCCATTTGCAAATAAAGATAAATTAAGGTGTTTGCAGTGCATTTGCAGATTACCAAAGGCAAATGATAAAAATGTTGCTAGTCCTCTTGAATTGCTGCAATTTTTTTATGTAATTTCATACATAGTTCTCGTCACGAAAAGAAACTTTTTTCATTTCACCTAATAGCATAGTTTTAGGCGCCTTCCCACACCAGCCAGGCATTGAGAGCATTCGACTTTTGTTTGCTGTTGCCGCAGTTGTGCTGTTTGAAAAGTTCGTCAAACAAGCAAATTTCTTTGGTCGACTTACCCCCTCCCCTTTGGGTATTTATGACCAATACTCGGATGCAAGGATATTCCATGTCCATTGGGCGTATTTAAATCAACCATTCTAGAAATGGCCTCATTAGCTAGCTGCATAAGTTCGTGTGTTTTTCTGCGGCGTGTGTGTGTGGGTACGTGCGCGAGTGCAGTTAGTGATAAATTGAGAGCTCAAATCATGAGAAAGTATTTTCATTATCTAATGCGGTCAACTTTGAACTTATGTGTGTAAGTAGAATCATGAGCGTATCTCATCTACTTATCTGCTCACACAGGTAGCTATTAATCGTAGTAAGCTTCAACATTTTCACTTTGCGTTGCCTCACATCAACTTAATTCATTATCTGCATTTGTTTTCCATTAAATCGCTTACTTTTGTGGCAGCTCATTGTTTTCGCATTTGCGTCAGTAATGTGTAAAGTAAATAATTGCAAATCTTTGCAATTCTTACACCTTAAACAAAACAAAAATAAAGAACACTCGCTCGCTTGTCGAAATTCGAACAGTGTTGCATTAATTAACTACATTTTCATTTTTCCAAGTACGCAGTTCAGAAGAGCCTACTTCCGTTTACGTACTTCGAAATTTCTTTATTTTCGATATGTGGTTTTCGTATCGTCTTCACTTACTTGCTACTTTAGCTTGTGTTGGGCGTATTTTCTGCTTACTCATTCAATATCTCATTAGCTCGTCGCCTATTCGTTTTTCATTGCTGTTTATATGTACATATATTGGTTTTGTGTTGCGTAATGCGTTATTTTCTTAGCCAAAACTTTTAATTAGTACGATGATAAGCACAGGTAGGCATACAGTTTAATTAACATTTAATGAAAATTAATTTTACTTTTCGCCGCATAATATAAGCTTTTGCTTGTTTTTTGATGTAGTTTTACTCATTTACAACGGCAATGGATGTGTAAATAGATACATACATATGTACGAGTATATATAAATGAATATATATGTTATAATATATGCGTAATATTATAACTTTTCTTTTTACCAGAGTTAGTCTAGTTATTTGGATGCATAAACGCCTTAGCACTTGGTATTGTAAAATGTTGCGTCAACCCAGCAGAAAATAATACAACTGTCTCATGAGTATTAATTTAATACTATTAATGGTTCAGTTATGCACACTTAGCTTCATTTGACTTTTGAGAAATGCCACATAACGATTCTATTTAATGAACATTGCGTTTACATTACCCACACATAATCCAATATAACTTTACTTGGAAGTCTGTTGAATTTTGATTTTCTACGTAAAGTCCAAGTGACATTTAATATTTGGATGAGGACGCTTGGCGCTATTTTCGATTTCGGCAAAAAAGTAAGTATTTTTTATTAAATAAATGTTACATTTCTTTTATTAAATTATATTTTTGTCAATTTCAGAATGATTAATGAGGAACGGTTAATTGACCTGGTACGGGACAATGAGGTCCTCTACAACGAATCTAGCATAGGCTATATATTACGCAATTTGTATAGATTCTATAGATTTATACTCCAAAACGCAGAATAAAAGAAAGAAACAGAGCATTTTTTTAGGCAATACAAAAAGGTGCACACTTACACTGAAAAAGTTAGTGAACAAAAATTGTAAGTCTTTGTTTTATATTGAAGTTAGATCTCTTGACTGCATATTTATATACATATTTTCTGATCGCATCAATAGTTTAAGCACTATATCAAAAAATTGTAGAAATAACTATGCTATGATAAGAAACTCAATCAAAAACAGAATAATAAAATGACAGCTCAAAGACGCCAGATGGTATGTGCGATGTGGCGTGTAATCAACTCTGTGTTGGCCATACATATATCGTAAGTTTAAGTATAAGTAATACTAAGTATGCATAAATGAACAAATTTCAATTTTAGAGCTAGTTGGATGAAATGGACAGGTGCCTTTTTATTATTTATTTATCATTTGTTGGAGTCGGTCGTATATTTAAGTAGCTAAAGGTTTGAAATTTTGTAAAAAATCATAAAAATCGGAAATATACAACATATAGCTGCCATACAACCGATAGTTCAGATATTGCATTTTTGCCATAATTCCTTCAAATATCAATAATTGTTATTAATATATTTGCAGTGAAAATCATAAAGAACAGAGAAATATAACATACACAGTTACCCTACAATTCTTCCATTCATAAAAGGCATAGCCGAAGACCGCATTTTTTTTTCAGCTTTTTTTACTTATTTAGTTCGAGCTGTAATTAAATGAAGTTATGTGTAAATCTGTTATATGAGAACTACTGGATAAGAGTGTTTCTGAATGTTAATGATTATTTCGGGATTAATACAAGACTATTTCGGGGCTAGTTATCGATTACACTATGCAACATCAAAAAAATCACCGATATCCCGAGTGGTGATTCGTATTAGAAGTACTTAGTAAACAACAGAAAACAAATTCATATTTAGATATCACATCCTAAAACATAATTAACGGTAATCTTACTTTATTTACTTTTCGTTACACTTAGTTGAGGGTAGCTATAAAATTATATAGTTGGTGTGTACAAAAGTCATCAAAACATATAGATTATTCATAAATCTACGAAATGCCGCGTGTTTGTGTTAATTCTCCTAGCATATTTTTTTACGTTTGTGGTCAATTTCCTTTATAAATTAAGATAAATCATTGGTGCCGAAAGTGCCTTCTTTAAAATGTTATAAATATTTGACGGGTTGGTACAAGGGTAAGATTAAAGAGAGGTCATTTGGTGTACCAATGCAGTGACGTGGACCCAAAAATATCGTAGACGACTGTTTTTCAAACTGCGAAAGGATTTCAAAAAAAATCAAAACACTTGGTGAAGTATACCATATATTATTAATAAATATGAAAAATACATCAAATATTTTCGTCAGAAATGTCTAAACTACTGTTACACGGTAATTCATAACACTTCGAACCACCCTCAGCAGCACAAAAATGCGGCGTTAAAGCAACTAGTTGACAGACTAGAACGAACACCTTTAACACCAGAAGCACACAAGAGAGAGCTAAACATTATTTACAACATAGCGGTCAATAACGGATATAAAAAAGATCTGATAGACAAAATCAGAAGAAACAATGGGACCCCAAAAAGAAGCGATAAGGATAAAGACGGAAAGACATGGACAGTATTAACTTATACAGGAAAATCGACACATAAATTAGCAAATTTTTTCAAAAAACACAACATTCACACAGCATTTAAAACAGTAAACAACTTAGGACGAATACTACGGACAAGTACAAATACAGAGGACTCACTAAACAGCCAAGGCGTATACCAACTGACCTGCGAATGCCAATACAGCTACATAGGACAAACAGGACGTAAAGTAAGAACAAGGTTCCGCGAACACATAAGGGATTACAACAAGAAGTCACGGAAACCCACCACAACACCTGAATCTAACTTTGCAAATCACATGTTCCACAGCAAATGTACACCAGCAAACATTAAGAAAACCGTAAAGGTATTGCATGTGCAGCAAAAAGGTCGGCGCCTAAACGCACTGGAAAACATGGAGATATACAAACAGAAAACATTTGACGGAAGAATAATAAACGAACAGACGAACACCAACTCGGACGTAATATTTGAGCCATTGAAACTTGTTTACAAAAAACAAAGCACGAACTTAGGTACTACGAAAGAAACTAACGCACAGGACCATTACAAAACATCCAGCAGGACAAAAATTACTGACTTCTACCTACCCATGCATACCACAAAAAAACTTGACGCTGACAAATAAACCCTAAACTCAGGTAGCATACACCTACAAACATTTGTTGGCTGCTAGTTAACGACAGATACCGATACCTACGAAGGACAAAACACAATAAATAGGGACCGCCAGACGTAAACTAAACAGAACGAAAAATAACACTGAAGATGGCACAACGCCGAAACCGGTTTGTTTCAAAACCAAATTTGACAAGGATCGACGGAAAATCGTTCCAAAATACATCTACTGTTATTATCATGATTCAATAATAAAAGGTTAGATCAATATTGACAAGGGAGTTTTGACACTCCCTTACAAACGGTTGCATAGACGAAGTACGGAAAAAGGGTAAATAATGCTGATATTTGTTGGAACGATTTTCCGTCATCCCTTGTCAAGTTTGGTTTGGAGACAAACCGGTTTCGGCGTTGTGCCATCTTCAGTGTCAAATTTCGTTCTGTACAGTTTATGTCTGTTGTTCCGTATTTATTTCATTTATTTGATCAATCAGGTATTAGTGCATAATCGTAAATGTTAGCAAATGTTAAGTGTCCTGAATATAGGTACCTAAAGTCTCGCGCGGTTAGAGTCCAAAAATGTATATTTTATCACGAATCTGTCTTTGCGGTAAGAGCAGGTATATAGTCAGTAATTTTAGTCCGTTTAGGTATTGCAGGTTTGTTTTGTATGTTGGTATCTGTCATTTTACCTACGTCTTTGTTTTGTTTTTTATAAACAAGCCTTAATGGTGCAAATATCGCATCAGAGTTGCTGTTTATTTGTTCGTTTATTATCCTCCCATCAAATGTTTTTTGTTTATATATTTCCATGTTTTCAAGAGCATTTAGGCGCCGTCCTTTTTGTTGTACGTGCAGTACCTTCACGGTTTTCTTTATGTTTGCGGGTGTACATTTTGCGTTTACCAAATGGTTTGCAAAATTAGATTCAGGTATTGCCGTGGGTTTTTGTATCCTTTTGTTGTAGTCCCTTATGTGTTCACGGAATCTTGTTCTTACTTTGCGTCCTGTTTGTCCTATATAGCTATATTGACACTCACAGGTCAGTTTATACACGCCTTGTTTGTTCAATGGGTCTTCTTCATTCGTGCTGCTTTTAAGTATCCTTCCCAAGTTGTTTCCAGTTTTGAACGCCGTGTGGATATTATACTTTCTGAAAAAATTTGCAAGTTTGTATGTCATTTTTCCTGTATAAGTCATTACTGTCCAAGTTTTTTCGTCTAGCTCTCTGTCGCTTGTTTTTTGAACTGCATACATTTTTCTAAATTTATCCACGAGCTCCTTTTTATATCCGTTGTTTGTTGCTATGTTGTATATTGTGTTTAGTTCCTTTCCGTATGCCTCTGGCGATAGAGGTATTCGTTCAAGTCTGTTTATTAGTTGTCTTATAGCGGCGTATTTGTGTTCTTGAGGATGATTTGATGTGTTATGTATTATGATGTCTGTAGCTGTCGGTTTTCTGTAAATTTCGTAGACAAGTTTTTTGGCAATTTTGTCTATGTTAATCGTCAGATCCGGTAAATAATGCGTTCCCTTTTTGTGAAACTAGGAGTAGCATAGTATGGAAAGTTTGCAAATAGTGGTAGAATACAATATGTTAATTTTAACATATTTGCAAGAAATCTTGTGCTTAAATGGCATTAAAAAATATTATTACCTCAATTAATTAATTTAACTGCTATTTTGTAAAAGCTCCAGGCTTTTGATTAAAGTCCAAAACTTGCTGCATGGCTAGGTCAAGGGCTCACTTCAATTTTCTTTCTGGGGTTAATAGAGTTGTATGAAAACCACAATAATTCGAAATTTTTCAAAAGTTAACCTTTATATATTAAAAGAAAAATAAATCAAACTTCATAATTCAAGAATTTAGATCTTACAAATTCTTGTTTTTGGCATTTGGATGATTAGTATGTCACATTATTTTTAATTTATTTAAACCTATACCTTCTAGAAATAACAAAACTTTCCACTCTGTCACATCGAATTTACATGCGCGTAAAAAGCGTTCAAAGGAAAAGCGCGTCAGTTATACACATTTACATGAAATATTTACGAGATGGGGTCAATCTTGTTAAAAATTACTGTTTACGCGCACATAAGAAACTAAAAGTGTTGCCTCTTAGTTTTTGGTGTTAAAAAATGTTGAGGTTATCTCGTGCTAACTGGCGCCAATTGGAAATCCCAAGTCTAGCCAAGTCTTTTTCCACTTGGTCTTTCCAACGCAGAGGAGGTCTTCCTTTTCCTCTGCTACCACCCGCGGGTACCGCGTCAAAAACCTTCAGGGCTGGAGCTATTTCATCCATTCGAACGACGTGCCCTAGCCAGCGGAGCCGCTGGTTCTTAATCCGCTGCACTATATCTACGTCATTGTACAGCTCATCGTTCCATCGTACGCGGTATTCGCCGTCGCAAAGACGCGAAGGTCCATAAATCTTTCGAAGAATCTTTCTCTCGAACACTCCAAGAGCCCTCTCATCTGATGTTGTCATCGTCCATGCTTCTGCGCCATACAATAGGACGGGCAATGAGAGACTTATAGAGTATGGTTTTGGTCCGTCGAGAGAGGACTTTACTGTGCAATTGCCTACTCAGTCCGAAGTAGCACTTGTTGGCAAGAGAGATTCTGCGTTGGATTTCAAGGCTGACGCTGTTATTGGTGTTACTGCTGGTGCCTAAGTAAACGAAGTCCTCTACTTTTTCAAAGTTATAGCTGTCAACAGTGATTTGTGATCCCAGTCGTGAATGCGACGACTGTCTAATTGATGACAGGAAATACTTCGTCTTGCTCTCGTTCACCTCCAGACCCATTCGCTTCGCTTCTCTGTCCAGTTTGGAGAAGGCAGAACTAACTGCGCGGTTGTTAAGGCCGATGATGTCAATGTTCTCTCGAAAGACTTTAACCTGAACACCTTTTAAAGGCATGAAATATCGCACGAGTGCAGGAAAAAGCTTAATGTTTCAATGATTCGATGCATCTGTATATATTGTGACATAATTGCACAATTTTAAATCCTGTTTAGCAATTCTTGCGCATGTGGCGCAAAAATATTTGTCATTATAGCTTGACATTTCTTTTGCGAACATGAAAACTTCTTAATTTGAAAGCATGATTTAAATATTTCCGTCGAACAATCTGAAGATCGAAAACTGTGATTAGAGCTAATCACGTGATAGGCCCAAACACCTGCCATATCATCCAAATGATTGTCTAATGCCGATTGGAAATGGGACGTTATAGATGTATTACCAGCAGCTGCAAAAAGTGCATCCTCGTGTTTTTTTGTCTTAATGTAGCGGACAATATCGGCATTACCACCGGACGCAATGGAAAACTTTGCGATGCATTTTGTGCAAAAAACATCACTTTCACTTTTAGCTTTGACAAAAAACGGATATTTTTCGCGTAGTTTTTGATTAAAAATATTTTTGTTTCTCGGTTTCGACATTTTGCGCGCCAAAAAATGAATGGCAACTTACTTATGACAAGAGAAAAATGTGTGTGACCGGTTGCACACTATTTATGTGCATACATATATTGATTTCGTTTGTTTATGGTTGCCATTAACCACTACATATATTTGAATAATCGTATTTGATAAGTGTTGTCATTCTTCTCTCTGACAATTAGGGTTAACAACAATCATTTTAAAAAATGGAAAAATGAAAATGTTTATTAAAATAAAAATAAATTCTGAAGTATCATAACATTATTTTGTAGAAAAAACAGTATTTTTCGATTACAAAGCAGTACGCAGTATTTCAATAAAAAATACTGTATAATACTGCGAAAAACAGTATAGATACGCACGTTACATATACCGCTACCACATTCTCCTCTATCGACTATATCGAGTCCAATTGAAGAAAAAGATGAAGGAGGCCCTTCTAATAGCGAAGAGATATTTATAGCTGAAAAAAATACAAAACCACCTTTGATTAGTCAATCAGAACTAAATGACTTCGTTAGAGATTTAGATTTGACCAAAGAAAAATCTGGAGTTAAAATAACAGCTTATCGAAAACGCCACATAACCTTAGATACCTTTTATTCAAAAGAAGATGGATTAGTACTCTGCAATAATATTGATGGATTAATGTCAGCATAAGGTCACAAGCATATATCAAAAGATGGGTTCAGTAAATAATGAACACGGTACAAGATTTCATCATGAAATGCAGAGTACGAGAAGCGTTATCAGGGTAGATGGGAGCCAGCCATGCTTGCCGAATATTGTTGGAGCCTCTAGAGGCATACTGCCACTATTGACTGCAAGAGGAAAGCCAATCGTTACAAAAAAAAAAGTTTTTTATGTAACCGCTTCATATAATTTTACGAAAAATCAATAAATGCGTTTCTCTACTAAACTTGACGTGAATGAACAATTTTATTTTAATACTTCAAATATTTTTAAGGTGGCGAATTATAATTACATACTGTGAACCCAGTAAAAAACAAAAAAATTTCCTTTGTTGCATAGTGTTATTTGAGACTAGTTAAACTATTTAAGGTTAATTTCTGCCCTAATTCAAAACTTTTTCGGAACCATATACGGACTAGTTATGGTGCAGTTTGAGTCTGGTACGGCCCAATCTCTATTTCAGGAGTTGTTTGGAATCAATTCCGGAGCGTTTTAAAGCTAATATTATGAATTACTTATTTCAAGAACATTTTGATACTAGTTTTAGATCAATTGCAGGCGTAGATCATATCACTTTCGTTTTAAGACCTTAGAACAAATTCGCGAATTCGCAGAACGGCTCCATAACGATTTTTGCGGAAAGTCGTTATCAGACTAGTCGCGCAATGGTCTGAAAAACTTTATGTAAAAAACTTAAAATGAAAGCATCGATTGGCTCTGGTGTAATTAAAAATTTTACACTTTACAGACTTGCGGATGTCAAACTGTCTTTATGTTATTGCTCAGCCAAGTTTATTATTTTAACACTGGGATAATGCAACATCATATGCGTGTATTGAGTGCCACGTTTAAGTTTGGCGGATTTTGTCTATCAACTTCTCTCCCTGAATTCTAATCTTGTGGGGCTTTTTGAATTATATTTTTTGTAGCGTTATATCAATCAATTGAAAACTATATACATACATGTGTGTGTAGGGAAGCAATGGTTAGGGATTCTTATATTAGATTTTTTACATTCAAGTAAAATAGGAAATTACGACGTACATTCTCTGAATCGATGCATATTTAGTCTTTATTTTAATGGAAAATCGCTTATTAATTAATTGTTACATTTAAATTCCATTTTGGGCTCACAAGTTAAAATGGTTATATTTTAAATTGCGTTCATTCGTTTTCATTCTTTTCAAAAACAATTTCACCATATTTTTCTATTTATCAGAAATGTAGCAAAAAACTTATGCAGAAGTATATGTAAAATTAAAATTAAAATAAAAACGCACAAAATCCCTAACAATTTTTGCAATTTTCGCAATTGACAATTGTGTAGAGGACAATTTGCAACCGTGATATATCAAATTTTTTCAGCCATTAAAATGATTTGAACACAAAAAAAAGCTACTCTGAAATGATTGCCATTGAATGCTGTTGGCAGGCGGGTAAAGATGCCACAGCGACTGTGTTGTTGCTACCGTTGTTGCAACAATCAGTAGTTATGGGCATTTTGCTTTTTATTTCAACTGCAACTGGCATTCATTTTGTTGATGTTGCTGCGGTAATTGCCACTTGAAAATGCATGCGTTTTAAAAATTAACTAATTTCTTTCACGTTCAGCCGAATTGTCATCAAATTTTAATAATTCATAATTAAAAACCGCGTCACGACAAGCATTAAAACCGCAATATATATATTTTTGCACAACCAAATGATTTCATGTGACTGAATGATGTGTGTGAATGTGTGTGTGTGTGAGTGGCATTAAAACACTCGGTAGCCTTTCGTTTCGTCGGGCTGGCTCTAACCAAAGAATATGGTCGGCTACTGACTAGAGCTGTAGCAAACCGTATGTATTCATTACCGAGTAACGAGTACAACGCCTGACTCGAAGTACCGAATCGTTACTTACAAAATAAACTCGGTACTCGCATATTCCGTATATGTAGTTGTCAATTTGATTGTTAATATTGTGCGGAATGAAACAGTTATGAGTATACTCCTTTTCAACACAGCAGTATCATCTTACACCTTGCAAGGCAACATTTCGGTATGATTCGTTTGTGCCGATTTATGTATGTACAGGTTTATGTTCTTTCTTTCTCACACACGCCAGTTATGCATTCGCAATTTTGAACTTTTTGGAATTGTTACAAAAATACGTTGCGTCTAAATATACATACATATGTATATTTATTGAACCTTTATTTAAAAAACTACCAATGTTCACACTTTTACATCTGAATTAAAAATGTAAATAAAATTTTTTAAACGAACTAACTAACCATTTTGCATTTTATATTTTCATTAAGATGTTAAACGATAATATCCTTTGGAATTATCAAGGCCATAAATGTACGCAAACATCGATGATTCTAAATCTCGTAAAACATACCAGTGTTTGATTGTATCAAAAGTAACGAATAACGATACGAAAGTAACGGGTGCTGAGTGTTTCAGCAACGAAAACATACGGGTACCAAACTTTTCGTTACTTTTACAGCTCTACTACTGACTGACGTGACCATAAAAGCAGCCAAACCATAAATTGCTGTACAGGCATATAATCAGCGGCAAATATGTTGACAGTGCCTTCAAGCATACATATCTACGTATACAGTAATTGGGTAAATTGTACAAAAAAATAAAATTAATGATTTAATTTGAAAAAGAAAAAAGAATTACAATTCAAAGAAGTCAGGTGTGTGCTTAAAACTCGCGCGAATTTTAAAAATAATCAACGCTATTTTCTTGTATTTCATTTTTTGACGGAGGGAACATGGAGATCGAAATATATGCCCTGACAGCTCAGCTTATAATAATACTTATAATAATCATAATAATATCAACGGTGTAACCCTCTATACCCCCCGACCGACGCGAGGACCATATCCGTGTTAAACTACGGAGTGGCTGGTTTAACTCAAACTTACTTTTACATGGCTTCAGAAAACGAGATCGGAAATGTTTTGAAACTCGGGAGGGAACGTTAAGGGATGAGCTAGAAATTAAGCCTGCCAGTAACTTGACCAAAAATATTATGCCTAACTTGTCTCTGCGACTAAGATTAAGATCCCAGCGAAAATTGTTTCCTGTCGGAATAAACATGATAGCGCAGGTGTTAAACAATATTTTCATATTCCAGTATTGGCTTACTTACGTTGTGGACGTAAATTCTGTTGTAGCCAAAAGCCTTCAATGGTTGCGAATCGCTGGTGGTTTCCTATGCACAGCTGTTCGCTGCAAAGCTACACTGTGGTTGGAAATACACCGGTGAGAGGCAAAGAAATATCGGGTTCTTAAAACTGATGTTCGGTTTCGCGTTGTCATTCGTTGAAAGACAGTAGACAGCGCCAGCCATCGTCATCATCGTTTGTACTAAAGGTAATATCTAAACCCAATACATATATACATTTGTATACCTATATAAACATAACTTGCTTTATGTGCTTATCGTAATAAAATCTTATTTATACTAATTCATTTTGCTTATTGTTTCTTCTTTGTGACAAAACAAATATCGTGAGTACCGGCGAACATCTTTGGTGTTTCCCAGCAAACAAATTCTTTTGACCATCGTTTTACAAACGCAAAAACACCTCTGATTTTGTTAACTGTTAACTGTTGTGGAGATTAAAGTTGAGTTTTGTGTTAATTATAATGTCTAGGTCAACAATGGTTAC
This sequence comes from Philophylla caesio, assembly GCA_963971545.1. NCBI lineage: Eukaryota > Metazoa > Arthropoda > Insecta > Diptera > Tephritidae > Philophylla > Philophylla caesio. The sequence continues at coordinate 90,610,655 of OZ020606.1, read as the reverse complement.
ACTTATTATAAGAAGCAGTTTGAACAGCCTTTCGAGAAAAGCACATTATTTTACATTTTTAAGTCTGCTTGTAGTAAATACCTTTCAGCAACAATGTTAAATTTTCTAAAAAATTATACATCATTCGCATACAATATATTATTTGAATATTTTATTACCTAAGAAATGTCATTAATAAAAAGTAAAAAATAGTATCAGACCAAAGCGACTTCCTCGCGGAACCCTGGAAGATACATAAATAATGCTTAATGTAGTTTGTGAATAGCAGAAAGCATTACTACCCCGATAATTTTGTATTAAAGACCTACACCCGGTTTTGTGAAGGGGTATAATGAATTATTCTTTCCAAGCTGATAAGAAAACTCGAAGCTTAAAAAACGATTTAACAAATAAATAAATCTTCTTCTTTCTCTCTATCGGAAAAAAAAGGAACAGAAAATAATGTAGTTTTTTTTCGGAATTACCAATTTAAAAAACATCACAAAAATTTATATATTTTTAACGTGCGAATATTCTTCTGAAACTAAGCTTAAGCTCAAAAATATTTGAAATAAATAGGTATATGGCCAAACAATAAATCATAAATAGTTGAACTCTTAAACAATATTACAACTTGATTAAATTGTTACGCCAAAGTTTGTATTCAGCTATGAGTCACGTACAATTTATGAACAATTCTAATTAATACTGTACGCAATTGTGATTATTTGAAAAACATTTACCCATGTTCATATGTACAGTCATATTCACGATACGTGGGCCTGTTGTAAATGCGTAGGTAATCTATTTTAATATACTTTGTTAGATATAAATGTATAAAAATGCTACGAATTTATAACAAATTTGGTTAGAAAATAAAAACGGAGCCTCATCAAGTGCTTTATATCTATCCTGAATATTTATACGAAAATTTAATTTTAATTTATTCATGACATAAGAAAATTGGCTTAAGTAGAAAAGCTCCAAAAATATCATAATAAATTAAACCAGCTGCACGATGTGGGACTTATCTTATAGAGCACCGATCCGGATATTTATTTTAGTAGAGTTTGTAGGATATATAAAAAGTTTGTAAAATTTCATGGTTTTAGTTGTCAAAATGCAGAAATTTAAAGACCCATCATCATGTTAGTGAATTGTTCGTTTAATCGATTTAAATCTTGAAACAACGATACAGACTTATAATAATTTGAACTCCAGAGAGCTTAAAAGAGCACAAGATCACACAAAATGCGATTATATGTTAGTTCATCAAAAGTTGAAGCAATTCTGTGTACCAGATTGTGAATACCCTCCGATTGTGAGCCGACTAGTGTGCCTCATTATGATGCGGTCACCTGCCCACAACTAACAACGGTAACTATTCCAGAAATATTTACACCATGTATATAAATAAATACATTGGTAAGTAAGTATGTACACTCTGTTTACAAATTATAGCACATAACATATTGACACATTTGAACAATTTATTTATGCTCCAATTATTTAAAATTAATATCATTAATTCTCCAACATACACCATTCCAAACAACTTTGTTAATTTAAAAAAAAATGTAGAAAACATTTATCAAAAATTTGTTGAGCTAGCAGATATGTAGCTCATATAATTTTAGTGCAAGATAGTGCAAATGAGGAAATGTGGTGATTTCCGAAATAGTTACGGTAGCGGTAGAAGTTCGCTTTGAGTATTGTTGTTTTTTTCCTAATAATTTTCCCAATAAACCGATCGGCCTTAAGCTCAAAAATATTTAAAATAAAAAGTTATATGGCCAAACATTAACAAATAAAGTGCAAATTTCTAGTAGCTACGAATTTCTTCGGATTTTTGGCAATTTTTTTCCTGACACCCTTACGCAATTTCTTCCAATTAAAAAATAATCGGGGTTTTGCGATGTATGGAGGTAGCTGCCAATAAAAAAATTGTCAAAAATCAGTGATAACTTGTAGATACTTGAAACCTGCACTTTCTCACACTTAAATTGAGTGAGTGCATAAACTGCGCTTAAAAAAATTCTAAAAACTTTTTTTTTAATAAAATAAATCATTGAAAATTTTGTAAATAATTTTAAAATTCATTGTTGATGCTTTTTCTTAGAGAATGAATCATATTTCACTTGAAATTTAATTCTAATCAATTAGACCAAAAATATTCTGTCAGTATATGATTGTGCTATAATTTGTGAACAGAGTTTATGTATATTTAAATGTTGCGTATGCGCTAAAGGAGGAGTAGTTTCCCTTTTTATTTCACAATCGTTTTGTAGTGAAAATTAAAATCGTTGAGTTTTGTTGTTATTGCATGTGGCTCTTAGTCCGTTATTCCCGATATGTCCTGTGCTATTTTCATCACCGCAATGTGTAAAGCATTCGAGTTGCCCTCGCACATAGACTCTGGCGTAGACGCGCACCACCATCGCTGGCCACCACTTCATCTGTGTTGACCACATTTCATTTGCAGGCAACAGCGGCGACAGCGTAGTAAGTACGATATGTATTCGTATGTTATACTTATAATTGCGTCCGATTACTTTTGTCGTCGTTGTTGTTGTTGTTGTTGTTGTTGTTGTTGTTGTAGTGCAGAATTTCGTGCTCGGTACAAAATTGCACGCATTTTCACAGTAGATTAAAAATGTATACAAATTTCACGCATGCGAAAGTAACCGCGAAATATTTCATTTTGAATTTCAAATGTATGGACATACATTCATACACGTGTTTGTACATAAGTATGTATGTATGTAGTTTAGGATGGTCAAAAAAAGTAAAGTTGGAACTTAAATGCTAACACTAACTAGAATTGGTTTATATCGATAAAAACGTATCTATCAGCCGTGCTCTCAATTTCATATTTCAATTCCACAATGCGATTTTAAAGAATTTCTGTGAAAGTGAATTAGTGTGCTCCCAATTTCACCCATATCGGTTATCGTTGTGGCAATTCACAAACAGCTGTTGCTGAAATTTCCCTTTTCGGACTCAGCTATGTATGCTTTTTTGAGGAGTCATAAGCAAAACACTTAAAAATACGCATATTTCAATGAATAACTAATACAGAAATGTAATATATGGCTTCTACAAACATCAAAAAATATTTTAAAAATTATTCCAATCGAAAATAATTAAACATTCACACACTTTTTGTCATTTACTTTTCATTTCACATGTAACCAAGCATTCTTCGGATTCAATTCACAAAAATGTATGTGAATGTGAAATTCGGAGCACGGCTGTATATTTTCTATTTTAAGATCAAAAACTATTTAGTGGTGGCACAAAGCTCAACAGTTTCAATCTATTGTACATAGACAAAATTCGTGTTTCATAAAATTATGCCTTCGAAAATCAATGTTTTGCAATCGGTCAACTCTGTTCTTCCTCATGCGACCTCAAAGCATTATATCGAATTGGTTTTTTTAGTAATTTTTTCTGTATAATAGAGATATTATAGAGATTCACCAAAAAATTAAAAAAACGCAAATTTAAACATTTTATTCTCAATCTAATATTAAAAAATGGTTAAACAAACTATTGAGTATTATTCCATATGGAAAAAAGGTTTACAATTTTGCCGAATATTGAGTTTCTAAAATTCTTAAACCAGTTTTACGAACTTGTTTTGCAGAACATTGAGTTTCTAAAATTCTTAAACCAGTTTTACGAACTTGTTTTGTATAATACATGAAACATTTTACTTTTACCTTTTTCGCATATATTTTTTTTTTTTGGCTCACCCTAATAAAAATATATAATTTTATTATGTTCGTTTTCGTGAACATCATGTTTCTTACATGATTAGCGTTGTTTTTGTTTGTAAATTTTCAGTCGCGAAAACGATATTTTTTGTGAAATTTTTGAATTTTGGCACAAACTTTATTAAGAATAAAAGATAGATATGCATATTGTTTAAGAATATATTTATATAATGTATTGACTTACATGTCTGTATCATATAATACTTACTTACTTAATTGGCGCAACAACCGCCTAAGCGATTTTGGCCGAGGTCAACAAAGCACGCCAGCTGTCCCTATCTTTTGCTAACTGGCGCCAATTGGAAATCCCAAGTATAGCCAAGTCTTTTTCCACTTGGTCTTTCCAACGCAGAGGAGGTCTTCCTTTTCCTCTGCTACCACCAGCGGGTACCGCGTCAAAAACCTTCAGGGCTGGAGGTATTTCATCCATTCGTACGACGTGGCCTAGCCAGCGGAGCCGCTGGTTCTTAATCCGCTGCACTATATCTACGTCATTGTACAGCTCGTACAGCTCATCGTTCCATCGTATTCGCCGTCGCAAAGACGCGAAGGTCCATAAATCTTTCGAAGAATCTATCTCTCGAACACTCCAAGAGCCCTCTCATCTGATGTTGTCATCGTCCATGCTTCTGCGCCATACAATAGGACGGGCATGATGAGAGACTTATAGAGTATAGTTTTGGTCCGTCGAGAGAGGACTTTACTGTGCAATTGCCTACTCAGTCCGAAGTAGCACTTGTTGGCAAGAGAGATTTTGCGTTGGATTTCAAGGCTGACGCTGTTATTGGTGTTAATGCTGGTTCCTAAGTAAACGAAGTCCTCTACTTTTTCGAAGTTGTAACTGTCAACAGTGATGTTTGATCCCAGTCGTGAATGTGCCGACTATCTATTTGATGACAGGAGATACTTCGTCTTGCCCTCGTTCACCTCCAGACCCATTCGCTTCGCTTCTCTATCCAGTTTGGAGAAGGCAGAACTAACTGAGCGGTTGTTAAGACCGATGATGTCAATGTCATCGGCGTACGCCAGCAATTGTACACTCTTATAAAAGATGGTGCCTGACCGATTAAGTTCTGCAGCTCGAATTATCTTCTCCAGCATCAGGTTAAAGAAATCGCACGACAAAGAGTCACCCTGTCTGAAACCTCGTTTGGTATCAAACGGCTCGGATTCTGACGGAGCTGGTGGTGTTGCTCAACGTCATTTTACATAGCCGTATAAGTTTTGCCGGGATACCAAATTCAGACATTGCGGCATATAGGAAACTTCTTGTCGTGCTGTCGAAGGCGGCTTTGAAGTCGACAAAAAGATGGTGTGTGTCGATTCTTCTTTCTCGGGTCTTTTCCAAGATCTGGCGTATTGTGAATATCTGGTCGGTGGTAGATTTACCAGGTCTAAAGCCGCACTGATAAGGTCCAATCAGTTCATTGACGGTGGGCTTAAGTCTTTCACACAATACACTCGACAGAACCTTATATGCGATGTTAAGAAGACTAGTCCCGCGATAGTTGGCGCAAACTGCAGGATCACCCTTTTTGTGGATTGGGCAGAGCACACTTAAGTTCCAATCAGTAGGCATGCGTTCTTCCGAACATATTCTAGAGATGAGCTCGCGCATGCACTTAACCAGCTCCTCTCCGCCGTACTTAAATAACTCAGCTGGTAACCCATCGGCCCCGGGGGCTTTGTTGTTCTTCAGCCGTGCTATCGCTTTCCGAATTTCGTCACAGTCGGGTGATGGTACATCGCGTCCATCATCATTGATTGGGGATTCGGGTTCAACATCTCCAGGTTTGCAGTTGCTTCCATTAAGCAGTGTGGAGAAGTGCTCCCTCCATAATTTAAGTATGCTGTGGACATCAGTCACCAGGTCGCCGTTTTCATTCTTACAGGAATTCGCCCCGGTCTTAAAACCTTCTGTAAGCCGTCGAACTTTTTGAAAAAATTTTCGGGCGCTTTTCCTGTCGGCCAGCATCTCAAGCTCTTCGCACTCGCGCATTTCGGCCTCTCTCTTTTTCTCACGAAAAATGCGTCTTGCTTCCTTCTTCAGCTCACGATAACGCTCCCGCACAGCTCGCGTTGCGCCCGATCGCAGTGTGGCCCTGTAGGCAGCGTCTTTACGTTCCGTAGCGGCGCGACATTCCTCGTCATACCAGTTGTTCTTTCGGGCTCGCTGAAATCCGATGTATTCTTCAGCGGCGGTATGTAGACAGCGAGAAATATGGTTCCACTGCTCGGAAATATCGTTCTGTTGATTATTGCTCTCAGAGAGCAGGAGTGCAAGTCGAGTGGCGAAGTGGGTAGCTGTCTGTTGCGATTGCAGCTTTCCGACGTCGAGCTTTCCTTGTGTCCATTTGCGCGCGCTTTTTGCTGCACAGAGGCGCGTGCGGATCTTAGCTGCCACAAGAAAATGATCCGAGTCGATGTTGGCTCCTCGGTTCGTGCGCACATTTAGGACACTGGAAGCATGTCTTCCGTCTATCACAACGTGGTCGATTTGGTTTCGTGTCTTACCATCTGGAGACAGCCACGTAGCCTGATGAATCTTCTTATGCTGGAACCTGGTACTACAGACTACCATGTTTCGGGCCCCGGCGAAGTCGATCAGTCTCAATCCGTTATCGGACGTTTCGTCGTGGAGACTGAATTTTCCGGCTGTGGAACCAAAGATGCCCTCCTTGCCCACCTTGGCATTGAAGTCGCCAAGCACGATTTTTATATCGTGGTGGGGCACCGCTCATACGTGCGGCCAAGGAGATCGTAGAAGCGATCTTTAGTCCCATCGTCCTTCTCTTCCGTCGGGGCGTGGGCGCAAATTAGGGAGATGTTGAAGAATCTCGCCTTGATGCGGATTGTGGCGAGACGCTCGTCCACCGGAGTGAACGACAGTACTTTACGGCGCAGTCTCTCTCCCACCACAAATCCGACACCAAATTTGCGCTCCTTTACATGGCAGCATTTTTTGTCATTAGTATTTTAATTTATTTATGTTTATTTTGCTAAAATTTTTAATATATTTTTATTAAATATTCGACCTCAAACTTGTTAAAATACTTTTTCAATATATATATTTTTATATTGAACATAATTTTTGCATTAAATATGGTAATATTTTTAATCAATAATATGGTTTTAACCTGTTATGCAATTATTCAATGTATTCAAATTGTTGTTCCTCTTCAACACTTTCGTAATTTCTCCAACGAAAATATAAAATTTCTCCAAGAAAAGCCACAAATCCTAATGCCATACTGCCGAAATATTGTACTCGTGTCCAGAAAAAGTCGTCTACGACTAACTGTCGACCAAATTCGACCGGCTTACTCAAATCTTCGAATGATATCATCTTCAATTTCACCAAAATGAAAAAATTCAGCGACACAAACAATTTGAAAATACCCGTAGCGTGTAGACGCAATATAAACTCCTCCAAAAAATCACGATAAGGCAAGTCCGCTCGAACGGGCATGCAAAGAAACGCATTTTTATAAAAACACAAATCCTTGTTAAAGTAGAATATTGGTTGATGGAAAAGACTCTGCAGAAACTCGAAAACTTCCCAACGAACATTTGAGACGGGATAAACATATTTTGTGTTCATAGTTGAACGATGCTTCAACCACACATCGTAGTCTGAAATGATTTCAACTAGATTCATATGCGCCGAGAGACTGATATTAGAGCCCAACATTGCCATCTCGTGCGCAGATAATAGTATTCTAAGATCAGCAGCTTCGATGTCCTCATAAGTGCGACGCATCGGCTGGAGTGGAGTGTGAGTAAGAAATGATTGCAGGTATGCCTGGTAAGTGGTGTTGGTAATGATGCTCATGTAGCAAAGTAAAAGTATTATAAACTTGGCTTTCAGATTCGGCGGCGCTGCCAGCACGAAGGATTGACCCAGAATGCCGCGAATGCTTATGTCATTCAAAAACAAGTTGATAAAAGTGATTTTCTGGCGTTTATATACGCGAGTAAGCAATGCGGCGAATGCTATAATAAACGCGAATATACAAAAAAGTGTGGGTACTCTTATGATGCCAACAAAGAGTTCGTTGATGGGTACGCTTTCCGGCAGTGGCACCATATAGCAATAATCCGAGAGATGCACCGGGCAGGACATCACATCCAAATCATGTTGTGGGAATGTCAGGCCTGCAGCTATATCGATAGTGCCATTTTTAGCCATCTCCAGCAGTACACCATGAAAAGTGGTCTTGCCGACCTCGATGGGAGGTTTGATGACAAGCGTGGCATTTCGTCGCTCTGCAAACACTTTAAGTAATTTACCAACGTAACCTTCCAGTACCAATTCCCCATCCTCATTATAGTATAGCATTGTTCGAGGCTCGAGCTGATCGGGGTAGATTAAAATGCTTGCACCAAACATGTTGAGAAATTGCTGCTCGAAAATTGCGCTCGAAGAGTTATCCGCGGATTGCAGACTTTTTTCCTTATAACGTGGCGCATCCGGTGGAAACTTGTTGCATGTGTGGTAGCTGCGAGTTTTACTAAAATCCTTTTGTATTATTACCACATTATAAATGTCATTGGCCATTGCATCGATGCAATATTTTTGTATTAGCTCGAGATTCGATTCATGCGGCACAAAAGTCACAACGCGCGTGTGTTTCAAGCCACGAAAAATATTTAGCTCTGCCAAAGCAGCCGCAATGCTTGGCGACTGTTGCAGGCATAGTAGGATGAGTAGCTCTTTTTGGAATTGTGCTTTGTACAAGTACGCCAGCCTCTTATTGACGAGCACCACAGGCAGCGACAAATGTGGCAAAAGATTTCCAAACACGCAATCGTCGTTTGGTATCTGACAAACGGCGATTGTATTATAATCACGTTCCACGCGCACTTTCTCTAGCAAATTAAGTAAATCTTTAATTATCGTTTCATTTTGATAGAAAAGAGTTGGAGCAGCTATGGTGAAACTAATTGTGAGTGTCAGCAATAAATATACTATAGCACTTTTTAAGCTTTGAACAATTAGCATGTTGAAATTCGTGAAGTACCGACCGGCGTGACGCGATGCACTAAACTTTATTGTCAATTGTGAGCGTTTATATGAACATTCACGCTACAATTAATGGCGTGCAAATATTTATAGCTGTTCAGGAAAGACTTACACTTGTTTAGAAAACTGTTTGACATGTCCTTTCTCATGTTTTCTAAACTAGAACTAGACTACTTAAATTGTTGAAATGTTAGTTGGGGTTGCGGTTAAGCATTAAATTATAAACATTGTGAAGAGGTCTCGAAAGATAGAAAAGTACTTTATTATTATTATGAACCTTGATGATTGTGTATGTAAAAATGATATAAGTCATAATTGGTATGTGGCCGCTGTGGTCGAGTGGGTAGCGGTGCGTGCTATAACTCGATATGCCTCTGAGTTCTAGGTTTGAATCTCAGCCAGGACATGTAAAATCGTAATTATAGAAAAAGTTCTTTCCTAACAGCGGTCAACTCTCGGCAGGCAATAACAATGCTCCGAGGGTATTTCTGCCATGAAAAAGCTTCTCATACATATATCTGCTGTTCGGAGTCGGCACAAAACTGTAAGCGCCAAATTATTATTATTATTAAATATTTATAACTAATATATTACTTTAGTTAAAATTCCAAATCTTGTAGGTAATTGATATTTAAAGAATTTTCGAAAGTAGCATTGTAGCCCATGCAATTTTAGTGAAATAGTGAACCGGTCTCAAGTAGCTAAATATGTCCTTTAATTGTTGAACATTTTTTGAAATTTATTGGTTTTTTTCATAAAATATATTTATGTTATATAATTATACTTTGTAGAAAATGAGTAGGACTGACGGAATGCATATTAAGTAATAGTAATTCTATTAAACTAGTTGATTTAAAGTTTTATAGCAACTCTATTGAAAAGTTCTTCTGTTCTAATGCTTTCTCATATGCCTGCCATTTGAAATCAATCCTGTTACGTAAATTTTTTTTTTTTATAAAATTCAAAGAAAATATTGATCTATGAATATTATCAGTATCTATAAAGCTTCAAAATGAAATATTTATTAATCTCTTTTTATTTTAATACCTTAAGATATAAACAATAAACACATAAAAACGTTTAATTAAAAATTAAGTGACAACTCCTTGTTTTTGTTTTTTTTTTTTCAAACCAAACTTGACAAGGGAAGACATCAAAAAATATCCGCGAATTGAAATATTGAATGGACTTACAAAAATGTATTTAAATTTAACACACATGTAAGTTTTATTACAATTATTTTCATGAATCAAATTTTTAAAGTAAAGAAATTATCTCCATATAATTACCCATATTGTAAGTATTTTCCATCATTAGAACACGTTCAAAATGCTTGAAAAATTTTTCAATTGAAACTATCCAAAAAAGAAATATATTACGTTCATGAAGGAGTATCCAAATTTATATAAACTCAATTTTGTTTCATCAAGTTTTCTTTTGAGATATTATATTAATATCCTTTAGTCCGTTTTTTGAAAATGAAGGACCATGAAAAACCGCGGGTAATCTTTGCCTTTTGAGCTCAGGTTTACCGGGTTTTATTCGGTTTGTTGTAAAACCAAAATAAAAGAAAAACGCAATAATGTTTTAGTTTTTCGTTATAATAATAGTGTTTGGGTGTATTTCAATTATTTAAAATTAAACGAAAAGGTTTATCCGGCGGGAAAATATAAACATAAGAAATTGAGTGACTGTGTTAATGTGTACGTATGTGTAACTTATTTGTGTGCTCATCTGCACACACACATACAACTAGATGAAAGCCGTGAATAAGTGTGACCGCTGCACATTAGGACGGATCAATTAATGGTGGTTTATTTGAATTTTAGGCATAGAGGCCTAAACACTTAACATACACCAGAAGTTTGCACAACCAAATTATTCAACAAAGTAGGTTTAAAAAAGTTAGCTAAAGGTCAGCAAACAAACGAAATTTTTTTAATAAATTAATAGAAAAAATCTCTTTCTGGTGCCAAAGCAGTAAAGCAAACATATCTAATCACATACATACATATTCTTATAGTTATGCAATAAATATTCATGTAATAATTTAGTCATAACCATAAATAACCAAATTATTCGTAATGTTATAATAATAATAATTTTGGCCGAACTTCTCCTACTATTTGTGGTGTGCGTCTTTTTATATTCTACCACAAATGGAGGGACCTCCAGTTTTGTGCCGACTCCAAACGGCAGATGTATTTAATGAGAATTTTTTTCATGGCAGGAATACCCTCGGAGGTTTGCCATTGACTGCCGAGGGGTGACCGCTATAAGAAACAACTTTTTCTATGATTAAGATTTTACTTGCCCTGGCTGAGAATCGAACCTCGAACTCACGGGCATATCGAGTTATAGCACGCACCGCTACCAACTCGACCACAGCGGCGACTATGTAATGTTAGTTGCCTCAAAATTCTTGGTTTAATATTTAGTAATGAATATACATGGACGGATCACATTAAATACCTATGTATATCCCTTCAAAGTACACTTAACATAATTAAAAGCCTTAGCAATCATAAGTTATAATGTAACACAAACTCTTTTGTCACAAAAGTCAGGTCAACAATACCACTGAAAATAGACTACGTTCTACCGATATATGATCGCTTGACCATTGAAGGTTTTCTGACACCACAAACAATAAATATTTTGACTGAAACCGGACTACCCAAACGGACAGATCGTATTGAATACATCAAATGAAGGATTGTATCAAAATTATTTGACCTGAATGGAGACCTAACACCAAAAAAAAAACATTAAAGATCGATTGATAAGCAATCTCCAAAGCCGAAAACCATCAGCTTTATAAACTAGCAATATAAAACAAATTCTTGTAAGGTTTTTTTTAAAAGAGATTTTTCTAATATCGGATAAATCTGTTTTTTTAATCTCCAAAACCGTTTTTTTTACCTAGTTGTAAAGATATAGCCTTTGAGAAATAATAGAAATACGGCAGCGCATCGACTAATTTTACATCCACTATATTTTTATTGAAACCACAAAGTGCTTATCAATTAGATGAGACTATTATATATGTATATTCGAAATTTAAATAGTTTGGAGAAAAACTGCAACAAAGGTGTTTAAGAAGATTTTGAAAATGTCGTAAGAGGACGGAAAAACCTTTAAAAATTGTATAACGCCTTACTGCAAATAATAAATAATTCATGCAGTAAGCAGCCTTAGTCTCTAATGGAGACAAAAGGCACAACTTTAGACGTAGTCTCCATATAAAGCCTCTGGCCTTAAAATAAGGTCTGTAAATTGTGACCAGGTGTAAGCGAGAAAAGGCAGTAGTCTCTAATTAATAGATACATTTTGAGACTTGAGATTAAACCAAATTACAGAATACGAGCATGAGACTGCTTACTGAATTCGGGCATTGTACTACATTATATCCGAGTTCAAAAACAGTTAGAAAATGTTCCAAAATAACTCTTATTACTTGAGAGAGAAAATAACGAACAAAACAAAAAAAGTGTTTTATTTTTTGTAGGTGAGTTCTTTTGCTAAGTGCGAAACATTATTTTTCATATAATGTCTGTTACTGTTTTTTAGGACACTAATCGCAGTAAGAAAAAAAAATAAGTGTTATTTGGTAACTGAAAACATTTTTTACATTTGTTACTGGCATAATGTTTTTGCTTTATTGCTTGTTTTTATTGTTAGGTCTTAAAGAAGACGATCACCGAAAAACTTTGAAAAATATACATAGATATTGAAAATTTCGAAGTGATCTATGGTCGTTTAACTGTAAATAGCAACATAGACGATTTTTTGAAAACTTGAAATATAATACTCCACATTTATTTGAAATAGCCAGCGACTCCGGTGTCTGTAGAAAGAGCCTTTTAAGCACTTCACTTTATTTTAAGTGAGAGATGGTGCAAATTAAATACGGAAACAATAAATTGATTATTGGTAGTTAAACTAAATTCTTAAAGTTATAATAATAAAATTAGCTCTGTAGTCGCGTGATTTTTATTTTTGCAAAATGTGAGTATTTGTAATTTACCCACAATTTATGTTCAATTTCTATAAAAAATATTTAGTTTGTTTATTAAGTCATTACACATAATCGTATACTTGTATGTACTTATATGTACCATGAAGATAATTTTTTTTTTTACTATAATAACACGCATTTGAAAATTCATATTTCATATAATTATTTATACATAACAAGTAAGAAAAGCTAAATTCGGGCGAAACCGATGTTTATATACCCTCGCGATGTAGTTTTGTATTTCATATAAACACCGTTTCTTTGTTTCAAATCACTGCTAGTATTAAACTTTACTCAATTTGTTCCAATAAATACTGAAAAACGAACTTTTTTGCATTTTTCAATATTTCCGTTATATGGAAGTTGGGCATGGTTTTGGTCCGATTTCAAAAATTATTGACGGTGACATCAAGGACAATAAGTTCACCAAACTTGTGACGATAGCTTACATCGATATTGAGATACCTACTCAAGTTTTTTAATATCAAATTTTAATTAATATCTTCCAATAGGTAAAGAAAAAACGAAATTTTTTTTAAATTTCCGTTATATGGGAGGTGGGCGAGGTTATGGTCCGATTTCAAAAATTTTTAACAATTATAACAGCGATATTGAGGAAAATTTGTTCACAAAATTTTGTGACGATACCGTACACCCTTATTAAGATACAGACAAATTTCATAACTTTTCAAAATTTTATAAATACCTTATTTCTTAGTTCAAAATCGCTCCAAATACCAAATTTCACTCAATTGGTTTTAATAGATACCGAAAAAACGGAGTTTTTGCATTTTTCAAAATTGTCCGTTATGTGGGAGGTGGCCGTGGTTATTGACCGATCTTGAACATTTTCAATACCAACCTACCCTGTTCAAAGAGCAATCTATCTATCTATATCTACCAAATTTCATTGAGATATCTCCATTTTTACTTAAGTTATTGTAACCACGGACAGACAGATGGACGGACGGACAGACAGTCAGAGCTAAATCTATTCGTCTTTTTATTCTGATCATTTAAGTTGTATATGTCTATATCTATCTCAATTATTTTTTGCTGTTACAAACAACCGTTACGTGAACAAAGTCATAATACCCTTGTGTACAAGTACCCTCGGGTATAAAAATTCCAAATATAGGAAGAAATTACTTATTTTCAGTGTATAATTTTATAAATGTAAACGCTATATTCTGCATATATGTACGTACCATAAATGTTCGCACCAATTCATTACAAATGAATGAATGTGGTCTAAATAAATGTGTAACGTTTCCTTTTTCCACTTATGTATATCCACTTATTTTTTTCTATTTTTCTATAACCCGCAAACGAAGACACTTAAAAATAAAAGTTTATGCCTAAGTGTCTTTTCCTTATAGAAATTTCAGTAAATACAGATAGATTTTATACGGTGAGAAATTCGTTTTGCTGGATACTTTTGTGTTTGTGTCAGTGAAAAAATACTAAGAAAACTCGTGAAAAGGGTTATTTTTGATCTCTGTTTTATTTTGAAAATATTTCATTCATATACATAATTGCATTTAGTTACATATGTATATGTTACATTGATGTAGCTTTTTTCTTTTTGGAACAGAAACCGGTTTAACGCTCTTTTCTTGATTTAAAAATTAGGGAACGGGGTTTTTTAAATTACCATTTTTCAAATAATTCGAAAACTGGTTTTACAAAAAAGTCGAATAGTCGAACACCCTATTGCGTGCCCAACTGATAGTAGGCGTTCCCAAACTTAAATGCTTTCGAATTGCTCGGTTGATTTGTTGCTCACGAAATGCAAATAGAAAAATACACCTTCAACAGTTTTTCTACAGGTGTTACATAACAACAAGAAACAACGAAATTGTCGGATTCAGCCAAGGCGAACTCATTAAAGGTGGTGAAAAAAAACAGCTGACTCTAAACTTTTTTTCAAAGCAAAGTGGGTGTAATGTCAAATTCATTGTTTATGTTTACATTCTGATTGTCAATATTTTTACGTTTTGCGGTGTTTTCCGGAATTTTGGCTGCCATGTAGTAGTACATAGTTCCTAGTTTGCTCCATAATCGTGATCGTGTGTGAAGAATTTTAATCGAATATCCACCACTTGCCACTTGCTGTAGACACTTGTTGCAGCTTCTGATCATTCGACTTATTGGCATTGTCTTCGACCTCACTGAACACTGATATGTTGGATAGATAACTGTGCTGTTGTGCGCCTACTCTTGTGCCATATCGGTTGTGTTCGCGTGAGCTGTCTACATGCCACACGAGACTTGTTGCATGCATGTCATGCATCTACATATATTGTATGTATAATTTAGCACAATGAAAAAAATAATAAATATGTACTTGAATAGTTGTCCATACATATTCTTGTTATATTTAGAATTTTTCTAGTAAAACTTTATGTTGGTATTTATGTAAGTATATATATTCATATGTTGGTAACTGTCCGAATAGTTCCGACGATATCAAGGATTTATGTGTAGATATTATCCCATCGTATATATTTTATATATTCTGGCATAATTGTCGAGAAATGAGTCGGCTTGAGTAGAAGGAAACTATAAAGCACCTGATTCAATTCAATCGCCATGCAATGAAGCGGCTGCAATGGAAAAAAATATGTATTAATTCTAATTGTAATAGCATTGAGATTTCACAATAGCATTGATTATAATAAATCAATATAATATTAAAGCACCTTTTATACTTTGTAAATTGTAAAATGTATCCATTTCCTATTTCCGTTTGTTCACCAGTCCACCAGCTTATTTGCAGTGATATACATAAATACCATAAGCATTTACTTATGCTTACGTAGTATACTTTACACTTTTAACTTTACGTACCTTGTATTTTTAATAGAATTAAGCGTTCATTTAACACAATAATGTGAACGGCAAGCTTTCCTTTCGTTTTCTTATTTTCTATGTATTTGCAGGATAAATGCCAGATTTTGACATTTACACCAACGGCGAATTCAGATTTTGACATTACACACACAAAATTACAAAAACAAAATACACGGGATTTTTCCTACCACCACCTTTAATGAAGTCGCCTTGGATTCAGCGTTGTCGACAAGGATTCGGCTAATATATCAAATGGTAGAGGCAACAACAATTCTACATGCTTGCCGAGTACCTAAAGAGAAGAGAAATAAATTCAATATATGCTCGGACTCTCTAACCACACCAACTTAACAATATGCCAAGTTTTTGACATAGTGTTAATCGAAAACCAAGAAAAAACTGCAGCTACTTTGGTTATCAAGCCACATTGGGATGCATGGAAACACACTCGCTGACAGCGCAGCTAAACTTGCAACTAAATCGCCACTTGTGCAAACCGACACCCTAAGCAAAGCAGATTATAAAAAAAATATAATACAATCGCTATTTAAACTCACTTTTGTAATATGGATAGAAAACCTACGACAAGAGATTTATGGAGAGATCTCTAAGCCCGTAATTAAGGAAAATTTAAAAAAAAAATCATAAAATTCATGTGTAAATTAAATATGTTTTTCGTACTATCTGTGTATAATTTTGCATTATATTTAATAATTTAAATATATATTTTTTTACTAATATTTGTTGCTAACAAAAAGCCTTTGTTGCTTGTGCTGACTTTTTATTGTTTAGGTTTTTATTATCCTATTTCAAAGAAATATACATATAAAAAAAATAATAAAGCTAAAAAGGTAAATAAGTAAATACTTAAAAAAAAGAAATACATAAATAAATAACTACAAAAATTAAAATATACTTAAAAGAGAAAAGGTATTACAACACAACGAGAGCCAAATTCATACATATACTTATTAACTCACAGTTTATTTCGTGTGATACAATAATTTTATTTCCTATGGGAAAAAAAAAACAAAAATGCAATTAGCAAAACAATTTTTTTTGCACTTTAATCTTTGTTCTCTTCTTTGTGTAAAAAGGCAAAACAAAATTTGAAAATTTTTCAATAAAAGAAAAAATAAAACAAAAATTCATTCAAAGTCACAGCTTATTTATAGTAAGTTATTATATACCAAACTTAAAAAAATGCTTACATGAATATGAAAAAAGTAGTGAAATAATTTTGGTTTAAACACACTTCTTAAACGCGAATTCATCGAAAAAATCAATTTTTTCGTCGTATCCGAGAAAATCTTCTACCATTCAGTTTTTAAGGCCTCTATAAGGTCGTTTGCGCTTGATATGTTATAAAGTTTGATTTTTGTTTCAAGCAGATGCCACACGAAATAAGCTGTGAGCCACTGCAATATCTATGAGGAAAATTCTCTACTGCTTAGCTTTCAACTACACCATTTGAAATTGCAAATGAAATCAATTAATAAACAAAAGTATTTGGTATACTATAATAAAACGTTTAACAAATACTTTATATTTGAAAACTGTAAAATAGACACTCGTGACCGCTGTGGTCGAGTGTGTAGCGGTGTGTAGCCAAAACAAGTACAAACTTAGGGAATTTTTGTTCCAATAGCACTCAATGGCAAACCTCCGAGGGTATTTCTGCTATGAAAAAGCTTCTCATAAAATACATCCGCCGTTCGGAGTCGGCATAAAATTGTGGGTCTCTCCATTTGTGGTTTAATATAAAAGATGCACACCACAAATGTTATGAGCGTCAAATTAATAAACAAAAAATGAACGCTTATAGTACTTAATGATTTATTTACTAATTACAGCGAAGTAAATATACCAGTAATTGAACGCAACTCAAAGGATGTCTTTTCAAAAACTTCAAAGGATAAATCCTGATTATTTCCAAGTCCCCCCGCCACTTCGATTGGATTTCAATGCGAAATGTTGCGCATCGCTTTACAAAGAATTCATTCTATTGCCATTGTAATTGTTGTCTTCGAATCCATTGCGTGCTGATTATGAGCATTAAAAGGAATAAATAAAAAAAGGAGCAGCGGTAGCGTATTGTTTGCTTTCAAGACCAAAACGTTGCATTGTTGCTTCGTTACTGTTGCAGTCAGGCCAGGGGGAAGATCTCGCACTGGCGTTGCTGCGTGTAACCAGCTTAGCGTAAAACAACATTCTTAGTCGCAATTGCTGCGGCGAGTGTTGCTTTGCACAGGGGACCAAACCAAAAACGCAGAGCAAAAAAACAATTTTTTTTTGGTATCTTCGCTTTTCTTTAGTGCACAACTTTTCTATTTCTAGCCTTTCAGTAGTTTTAATTCATTTGCCGCTTTTCATTGCGCTTATTAATGGCGCTGCCAGCGGGTAGTGCAGTGTTGGAGTGTCCTATGCGCAACGCAACAATTGCATGAATTGCTGCGACAATTTTGCGCTGTTAGCGATAAATTGTTGCATTTTACTTTGTGCTTTATATTTACTTATTTTTAGTTTTTTTACTACTCTTTTTCGCGCTCTGATCGCGCTCGCATTTTCTGTACTACAAGTATACTCCTTGCCCTTGGGCAAAGCGATAACTTGAAAGAAAACAGCTTGGCGCGTGGAAGAAGAGTGGGTAGTGTGAAGGATGCGGAGTGCGGAAGCGCTAAAGTGTCCTTTTGAAAGTGACGTGGTTTACAGCCGTGCTGGCCTTTCAACGGCGCCTGTTCAAATGTAATTGATTTATGCGCAGAAGATGCTCAGTTAATTGGACGGCACTGTGGACATTCAAGAAAAGCAAAAGGAAGCAGCAATTTTTATTTGAAATTTCGATTTGAAGAATAGTGAGAAATGAAATGCACGACAAGAAGTGTATTTAAAGAAAATTCTTGTGAAAAAATAAAAATATACCAATACCTATACATAAATACATATAAAGTGGTAGTTGAATACAAGCTGAGTGCTAATGAATAATTTTTGCTCGAAGTAATTTATTGGCGTGATTATAAATGAATGACTGCACACCTATATATACACCTCACCCTTTGAAGTAGTTTGGGTTAAGTGCAAAAGCAAATTGTAAAATGCAATTAATTGCATTGGTTTTTTTGGTTTAACTAACTCTCTTTCAGTAAATATTAATTAAGTAATGTAAAATAATTATGTTCCTTGTAAAGTGCATTGAGAATTTGTTTGCTGATTTCTTGAGCGTTTAAAAACGTATCCAAGCCGTATACTTCTTCGGTGCAATAATTACAATTATAGTACCAGCCGTAAATAAAATAAGCTCTTGCTTTCGAAGTTTGGGTTTTTCAGAAAATTAAAGGCATTTAGTTCAATGGGAAGTGAGTTAAAAGTTTTCTAAATTTTATAACGAAATTTGGACACGTAAAAAAGAAAGTTCACAAAAATGTGTGATACTATTAAAAAGCCAACAGTCAGGAATATTTTAAACTAATTTTCCAAAATTTTAAGGCTCTTTAATACATAATAAGTACATATTAAGAGCATTTTCAAGATGTCGTAAAGTGGCGTAAAATGAAAAAATTTTAAAAGTTCCTTGTTAATTAATATTTTGAGACTGAAAATTTATATATTTTCGCATTTTAATCAAACCAAGTTATTCAACATTTTTCAGGGACCACAAATAAGGATTTATTTTTTAATTTTTAACTTAAAAAATTTTGCATAATAATTTTTGAATTTTCAATTATTGTAATATATATTTTTTAGTTTTATTTTTTTGCTCAGCAAATATTCAATATTTCTTTAGTTCTAAGGTTTGCTCGGAAAATAATTTTTGGTGGTGATTAAAACTATAATAAATCCATTATTATACACAAAATTTCCATATTAGTATGTATAAAGATATCTCTAAATAATCAAGTAAAAAAGAAATTTAAGCATTGCTAAAATATAGTTAATTTTACATGTACTCTCGTTCGCATTTTCATTATTATTCGTAAATGATTGTATTTGATTAAGATTTCGTTATTCATTATTATTTTACCTGGACTTTCGATGTCGTATTTATATTGGTTTCCTTTTTATCTTCGCCATCGTACTTCTCTTCGTATTTTTTTTTTGATCTTTTGATACTATTGTTCGAATCCGTCTTCGAATCATACATCTTCGTCGACACATTCACCTTCTTATTCACTTTGCCTGCAAGTATGTATTCGTCCTTACCTTCGTCTGCTTACTATTATTTTTATTATGAGTTCGTAGTAGACCCGGCAAGTAGCCAGTGATAATTCTTTACTGCAAGTCAAAAACATACTACTTTACTGAACTGTATTTTTTTTGTTGTAAAAATTTGAAATTTAATGCAAATTATAAATTTTTTTTACAAATAAGTTGAAATTTAAACATTTTCTCCGCCTCCCAGACCAGACATTTTAAAAACAATAGATTGAGCGGAAAACATTCGTGCATTTATTAATGATACAAATATTTTTAGAGGTAGTTTCACTTTTAATTTATTGACAGAAACAATGTTCGATGGCAGACGCCCAATATTGCCACTACCTTGAAATATACATTTGGGATTTTAAATTTAATTTTATTATTTAAAACAAAAATGATGTAAATTTTGTATATGTATATAACATATACTTATTTGTATGGACATACATACATATGTTTCATTTATTGGATGTATATTTTTCACCAATGCAATGGAATTTTATTTATGAATGTACATAAATGTACAATTTGTGGCCTATTCTTTAAACCGAGCAAACGATATGCTCTGATAGAATTGAAAAAATAAAAGAAAAACAGTATAGTGGGGTTAAAATCAAGGCCTATACGATTTTTTAAGCCTTACAATTGCATTTACATGAGGAAATTTTTTGACAGACAAAGGGCCAGTTTTTCAGTGCAAGTTGAACTCTGTTTGTCGTTTAAACTAAGTTTAAACTCAGTATGCAGTTTTTCAGTCAACTTTAAACGGAGTTTAAACTGAGTTTAAACGGCCGATTGCGCAGAGTTAAACTTAGTTTAACTTATCAGCTGCGTGCTGACTATTTCGTTTTGGTTGCAACAAATTTAATTGAGCGCAAGAAAACTAAGTTTAAATTTAAACTGAGTTTAACTAAACTTAGTTTAAACTGAGTTTAAACCAGCACTGAAAAACTGGCCCTAAAATTGCCTAGAAAAGTTAACTTGCAGTCGCCCGGATAAATTAATGACGTATGTTACATTTGAAGATTTTTAGGAAATCGCAATTGAAGTTTGGAATTCAATTTCTCAAAAAGTTTTGGAGAATATTACTTGTTCAAGAAAATCTTAAATTGTTTTGATTTTTGAGCTTATTGATCGAGTTATTTAATGTATTTGTTGTTATTGTTAACTTAGGCTAGTCGATCTAATTTCTTTTGTGCAAGAAAAAACAATTTGTTATTTTTATTCTTAATTACTTTTGAACATATGAAAGATTTTCTTTAGTAAAATTTTGTCGTATGTTACATTTGTATGAATGTGCATGACAAACGACAAAATGTGGTACAAATTATACTCAATATATGGAAAACTAAATAAGATATCAAAAAGAAATGGCTTTGTAGATGAAGAATAACTGCTTTATTAACATTATTTGCCATATTTTGACATAAAACATTTAATTATCCGTGCAACAATACGAAAACATGTAAAACATTTTACGACAAAATTTTACGAGATTTTAAAATTTTGTTCAAGGTAATTTGACAATATTTTTCCAAGTATTCAAACCACGGAATGTATATGAAGAATTTTCGTATATAAAAAATGTTTGGGACTTACGACAAAATTGGACACAATCGACCTTGCACTTGCGACAAAATTTTACTCAATATCCCCAAATCTAAAAGAGAAATCCAAAAACGGATAGCGCCATTCGAATTAATTAAGAATAACTGCATTACTAATAAACTTTGGCCCAATTTTCTCACATGATATTTATTTATCCGGACGACGATGTATGTCCTTTGAGGTAACCGATTATTCAATTTAATATACATACATAAATACAGCTTTGCGCATATTCAATTTTTGTATATGTTGTTTTGTTTTTCTCAATGCGAAAAAATAAGGATTTTTTTAATAAGGAATTGGTGGCACGAAAATCCGGAACACTGTTTCTGTCAAATGGTTAATATGGCGTCTGAAATGAGAGAGTGAAACTACCTTTAAAAATGATTGTATCATGCATTTATTAATGAAATTAAGTGCCTGCTAGAATAAAAAAAAAAATGCATGAAATGTTGAAGGAAACGGTAATACAAATATTTGTATATGACACTCGCCTGTACGATGATAAATACTGAAAATAGCAGCGCGCACAAACTTACACACTTCGGCAAGAACATTCATTACTGCAGTCGCAGCCGAAGATTGTCCACTGAATAACTAATGTAAGGGAAAAGTTTCGAGCGTCAGTTAATTGGTATGACAAGTTTTTGTTTTTGACAACAATTTTGACTGCTGACTGGCGAAACTGTTGATACTGCAACATGCTTCAGGTAGCTAATACAAATTGGGAAGTAGTTTCAGTAAGAAGATAGTTGGCTGGTTACTTGACTCAAAAAGAAACTTACGTTTTCAGACGGTTAGTTATCTTGCATTTGCTGTATCAAGAAATGTCTCTCACTGTTGAGTGATCTTATATGAGTGCTGTTGAATAGTTGATGGCGCAGACACAAAAAGTTACTGTGCATACATGTGTGCACGAGTATATTCTAGGAACTCTCGAAATTTAGCATAAGATGCAAAGATGTTTGTTGTTGCACTTGGTAAGAACACAGTTGTAGTGCCTTCAGCATCACTCTGCTAATATGCATCCGGCTCAAAAGGGGTTACATGAGTGGGTCACTAGAGCATCTCAGTGGTTTGGAAAGCAAAAAATGCTACAGTCATTTGAAATATATGTATGTATGTCACTTACGAAGAAGAAGAAATACTGCGTTTTGAATGCATTATTCTTTAAATTATTTATTTATTTATTTCAGTCTACCGATGCACCTTACCGACTATATAAAGGAAATATAAAGTATAATCAATTAAATATGGCAAACAATTGTTGCTTAAAGTTACTTAAGTTAAGACTAAAATCTAGGTTAATATAATATTTGCAGAACCAAATTCATCTCACCATTGGTTCATTAAAGGGATAGTTTGTTTTATGGACTTTGTCTTCAAACGTATCCATCTGAAATCGTGGTGATTAGTATGAAAGTTTATCAATTTTAGTAATTCATTACAATTTATGTTTGAGTGTGTTAGATTGTACACGAATAATAATGAAAAATAGATTCGTCAAGGCTTTGCAGACCGAGCAACTTGCGTCTGCCTAAATAATTAGGGAGACCATTGGGACAGCGCAGTTTTTACAATGCATTCTTGGTAAACACTTTGTGGACTCTTTCCATTTTGCATACATATGACTGATAGACTGGGTTTCAAACCAATGAACAATAATCTAGGCGAAATAAAGAGACGTAGAGTGCCTTCAGTGTCAAGGGATCAGAAGAAGCTTAGACGAATAAATCCGATCATGGAAAACGAATTCGCAACAATGTAGTCTACAGGTTTAGAAAACGTTAGTCCTAAGCCGAAAGTTACGCCCAAGTTCCTAATTTCTTCCTTGCGAGTGAGCTTAAGACCATTCAAATAGTAATCAAAGGCTATAGAGTTAAGCATTTTTTTTATATGTAACGACGAAGCATTTTTCAATATTTAAATAAAGGTGGTTTAGGGTACACCATTCCTGAGAGATCCTGTTGAAGATCTGCCTTAATCTCATTTATAAATATGAAAAGGAGAAGAGGACCACAGTAAGTACCTTGCGGTATTCCAGATCAGGCAATAATCATTATTTCAGATCTCAACGATGAATTTTTCGACGGAAACTATCTTGAATACCGTCTGGATCGCTGTCCAATTTCCACTGGCCTCGAAAGAGGAGGTGGAGTATTATTAGCTGTTCAAGCAGAACTGTGTAGAAGTAATGTATCTTTGAATATGTATGATAATCTTATAGAATAAATTTGTGTTAAGGTAAAATTTGCATTAAATCAATTCATTTTCTTTTTTTATCCTACATTCCTCCTAATAATACTTACGATATTTATGAAAAGCATCTAAATAATTTAACATTTGTTTGCGATAAATAACACAAAACATTAGCAATTTCTGTTTTACATATACAGAAAACTTAAATTTTTCAAAGCGCTTACCCTTAGTATTTACTCTAATGCACTTCAGAAAAACTAAAACAAAACATCTTTGTGTGCATATATAATCGTAATATAATATATAGCTCAGTGTTTGGCCAAGCTTCTCTTACCATTTGTGGTGTGCGTCTTTATATTATACCACAAATGGAGGGACCTACAATTTTGTGCCGACTCCGAACGGCAGATGTATTTTAATGAGATTTTGCTTCACCTGACTGAGATTGAAACCTCTAACTCACCGACATATTAGGTTATAGCACCCACTGCTACCAACTCGACCACAGCGGCCACTTTTGTGTGCATGCTTCATATAAATTTGCTATAACTCGCACGTTTTATACTCGTAGCGAAAAAGTATTAAAAAATTTGGCTAAATTTTTAATTTACGAAATGCTCGAAAAACGCCTCAAAGATCCTGATTTATTTTTTCATCAGTTTATTTCCTTTAGTTTAATGTAGTGGCGCTGCTTGTTCGAAGTTCGTTGATTTGTTTAAAATATATGTATAATATATTTTCCATACTCGTACATAGTGGCCCATTGTGCTGCCGTTTTTTCAATTCCCTTACGATATCTCACACACGGGCTTAAAACCGTTTTGTTGACGCGATGCATTTTGACAGTGCCTTTTGGCTTATTTTGCGATATCTCCGTGCGGCTGTGTAGAATTAGTCTGGCGAGCATGCGAAGTGGTCTTATACTTAGGGCTGGACAGTGGCTTAGCAGGTGTTCCACACTTTCTTTTTCTTCAAAACAGACGCAACTGCGACAGAGCTCCCGAGCGTTTACTCCTTATCTCTTGGCATCCATATCAACTAGACAGTGACCTGTAAGGGTTCGTGTTTATTTTTTTTTAACCCCAGCAGGGTCGATGTGCGTCTTTTATTGTAGGAAGGCCAAGTAAACCAGTAAACCAAGAGATTTCATAGTATGAGAGGGACATCCAACATTCGTTAGCAAACTTTGATGCTTTATACTTTACGTCCGGTTTAAAAGTGGCCAGCGGTATACTTACCGTGTCGTTCTCGGAAGGATGTTGGTGGTGGTACCTTTCCTTGCCAATTCATCCGCTTTGAAATTGTCCTCAATATTGCGGTGTCCAGGCACCCATATGAGTTGAATTTTATAAAGATGGGCCATCTCATTTAGAGATCCGTGGCATTTAGTAAGATTTTTTGTGTTGTCTATGCATAAGTCTAGATCTTTCAAGGCATCTTGTCTTTCACACAAGATGAAAACCTGCGTATTTTCTTTGGAACTTTTGATTAGGTGCTGATTCGCCTCCTGGGTGGCAGAACTTCCGCTTGCTACACGCTACAGTGAACCGGGAGGTGGAATGATGTACATATATGATGTTGCGTCATGTACAAGTCCAGTCGGGTTGGTATGATGACTTTGTTGTTCTTTGGAGATGTTTTAGATGGTGTGCAATAGTCGGTATTTGTAGGTATTTGAATGGGTGCCATTTTTCCCAGGATTTCTGTGAGACTGAACATATTCTGTGTGCAGAAGACTGCTTTTTTGAGCCTGAGGTAACGGTAACCTCTTAAGTGATTACGTATGTGGATGAGGAGCGTAATACTCCACGTATACACAGTTCCACGCTTCTTTGTGCTCTTTGCAGTCGTTTAAGCGCTGTTTATTTATTAATCGTGGGCCCCAGACAAGCGCTCCATAGAGTAGGATAGAAATTAATTCCATATACTTCGCATTAATTTTAAGATTCAGGTTTATGCCATCGAGTTAAGGGAGTGGTTATCTTATACGGCCTGGTGAATAGTACTAATACAGTTTTTGTTATCTTAAAATATATTAAATTAAACCAATAATAGCTGATACTTTTGGGGTATTGAAGTTAAAAGATAGAAAATTTTTTCATTAATTTTTTTAATCATGTCATATGAAAAAATGAAAGCTGCCTTTTTACATTACCGCTTTTATTCATTTTGTCAATTAATTAAAAAAGTTTAAATTTTAAATATTTCCAAAGTTTGTTTCATCATGTTGTGTTCTTTTATTTATACTATTGAATGACCGATGGAGCTGTTCAACTTTTGACTAACAGGAGATACTGGCTATGGAAAAAGTTTAGGCTTATGTAATAGTTTAGGTAATTATTATGATTTTTATGCTTAATTTTTTCACGAGTTAAATATTATATATATTTATTTAAAAATAATTTCTATGGTTATTTGCATTAAGCTTGAAATTTTTTAGACATACCTGGAGAAGTACAATTTTTTTATGATTGAAAATGAAAAGAAGGTGCAACTATGACTTCTGCTTTATTAAGAAATAAAATAATTCACCAACAACACCAAAATAAATTAATTTATAAAGTGAAATTTACTTTAACGAGCTTTATAATACTTAACCTCTTAAAGATGCAGTTATAAATTAAGAGCCATGGCCTCGCGATCCTTTGCTAATCAGTGATGTTATTTCTATTTTATTGCACAATAAATCATTCTACGCAATGTTTGTTACAATTTGATAGAGCCCCTTTTCCCAAAACGTGTTACATTTAAGTACCTTCAATCTTTTAAAATAGTTACCTACCCCCAAAACTTATAGCAAATAAGTGAGAGCAAAATAGCACAACTGAGTGCTAAATATGCACGCTGCTACCTACATACACACATATGTACAGTTATATCAACGTTAAATGCAACCTTCCGTCACACCACAGCGACCACATAAAGCTTTTAACCCGCCGTCAAGTAAAGCCATTTTAACATTTTTGTGAATGCATGCCAAAGCGCGCACACACATTGCTCCATCGCACTCTTAATTTATACCTACGTATGTATGTATGCACGTGTGTTTCTCTTACTTGGCGTGGAATTAAAATAAATAAATGTATGTATGTACATATGTGTGTGTGTGCTTGTACTTTTGACTGCCGCCAGTCAATTACAGCCGAGATTTACCACTAATTGAGCATATGTAAAAAAAAAAATAATACTAACAAATTTAAGTGCAACTGCCATTAATGCTGCAATTTCAAAAGTGCTCGCCTGTGGCAAGTGGCAAGTGGCAACTGTATTCACCATTCACTTCACCTTAATGAGCTGACATTAAGCATCGCGCTTTAAAAATAAAATTTAGTGTTAGCTGCCAAAGAGTTAACGAAAAAAATTAAAGTAAAAATAAATATAAAATAGTTTTAGTTCCATGCCACTCAGCAGATGGTAGCACATTTGCTACTGATCGAATTAAGTGTCGCTATTTGCAAAGCTTTCAGAGAGTGTACGCTGCAGGTGTAGCAGTTATGTGTAAGCATTTATTTTCCACACTTTGTTGTGTTAAGAGTTAATGCACGCTGGAACGATTTTTCGAACGAAAATTACATTAAAGATGGCATAACGCCGAAATCGGTTTTTTTTTTAAATCAAATTAGTCGAGGGAAGACGGAAAATTATGCACCAACATTTCAAATTTCGAGAAACGAATAACAATTACAAAAAACAGTTTAGAATTAGGTACACAAATTTACAATGACCAAATACTAGTAATGAAATCAACTTTAAGGTGGGTTGCAGGTATTAGAAAATAAATATATTAAATACTAAACAATAGTTTTAAATGGAGCTTAATAACCTGTCTAAAGCGATCGTTAAAATCTTTGAGGTACTTGAGATTAAAAGCAATCTGGTCAGACACATCCACTGCACTACAGAGATCAGCAAAAATCACGTTTTTCTTGATTTTATCATACAACAAAATTTTTACTCCCATTTAATCATGCAACAAAGCTAAGCATTGAATAAAATCAGAATCATGCTGGCGAACACGTCTTTCGAGTATTTATGAGTGCAATGATCGAACTCGTTTGTATCAAATCACTCGCTTGAGCGAAAGTAAGTTCGATTTGAATAAAATCAAACCTTATGAAGCAGACATTTAACGTCGTAGAAAATGTCGAACGATCAAACTTTTGTGCTATTATTTTGTGATTATTTATTAATACTAATATAAAGAAAAGTGAACTAAATTGTTTTTTTTTATATATTTAATTTTTCTTATCCATTTCATGAATTATATATTACTTTTAAGTTGTATTTGTATTGTATATGTGAAAATAAATATAATTTTATTGTAATAAAGTAATATTCCTTCTTTCAAACCAAATTTCACTTTTTCCGTCATCCAGTTTGTCTAAAATCAAAGCGTTCATTTGTGCATTTTATGATTTATTCTCTAGCAAAAAAATCATGTTGAGTTAAACTAACAAATACCCGAATTGAGTGATTTGAGCCGATCGATGATTAAATAATTGGGTGAATATGAACCGCAGGTTTTGATTGATCTTTGATTTTGGATGATCTCTGCTGCACTATCACATCCTTAGTATGGTGGCCGAATAAACAACAGAGCTTGTCTCTCCGATCACTGGACTAATGAGAACTTGCACAACTGCAGCAATGGGGTCACTCATACTACCAGCATCAACTTCAAGGCAGCGGGAACTGCGAATATCTGTCGGGACATTACAAAAGGGTAAATCTCAATCAAGTATTCTGGAAAGAGTTCCTAACCTCGAAAATTGCGTTTTATTTGGACCTAGTGGTAAAAGAAATCTGGTATGGCAGAAAGTTCAAAGTCAATTTCCCAGAGCGGCAAAGATAGAATAATGGAGGTCCAAATCTTGGTTATCAAATGAATATTTTCAGGAATATTTGGACCTGGCACTAGATGCTCTATCGCGTTAGGCAGGCGGCCTAAGGTATTTCTAGCAAAGATTCTAGCAATCTGAACGTGTGCCAGTATTAACCTTAGCAAAGCTCTGAAGGGCGCATTTATCGTTATCTTTTCAGATATTCAGGCGGCTATTAAAGCTATAATTAGCTGAACTTTTAAGTCGAAGCTTGTAATAGAATGCTTTTTTACTCTTTGTTTGATGGCAAAGAGAAACGTAATAATGCTATGAAGGGTACCTGTTTATTGCAGAATAGCAGGGATCCCTTAGGATTGGAACCGTTTTGTCGCCTCAGCTGGGCTACGCCAAAAAAATACATACTAGGGTGGCCGGAATCAGACTGAGCCAAGTACGGGGATGCCATAGACGGCCTTAGATAAGCGAAACTCTTTGGGTATTCACACATGCACCGGATTGGCTTGTCAACTGAGATAGAATGTTAACTATGATGAGACTCACATTCTTCAAAGAATACATAGCATGCGGCTACCAAGGACCTTATCACCTTCATTAGGATGGTTGAGGATGTCTTAGGTTGTGGGTGTTAAGCACGTGTCACTTAAGGTCGTAGTGTTCTGCTGTTTTTATGACGGCCAATTATAATTATTATTATTATCATCTACTTTTTTACTTTCGATAGAACTGTGTCGGTAAAGAGATGTAGTGCATCTGTGCGTCGGGGGGTAAGTAAGGGTTACACTTCAGAATATCTTCACACCACTCTCTTCATTTGAACGTGGGCGTAAAAAAAAATACTGGATAAGCTAGACAGAAGAAAAGCTTGTTGAGTAATCGCTTCTGCTTTAAGGGGGTCGGGTCATGTTTTTGCTTAATCTCTTCCAAAACTATCTAAAAACATATGTGTAAAATATAAGCTTTGATTTCTAAGTGGTTAAAAAGATATTTCAAGTAATGGACAAGTGCGTCAACGTAAATTTTTCTTTCGTTGCTGTTTATCAAAACTTTGAAGCGCATTTTCTGAAAACCATGTTTTTGCAATTGGCGTGCACGATTGCGCAAAAACTGTCTCCCCTATCAATTTCATTCAATTTCTATTTTATAAAGTATGGAAAACTGTTCTATGCGAACCAAAGATATAAATATGTATATTAATTTTTGTAATTTCCATAAGTAAAAATGTAAACGTTGAAAATCGATTTCAAAGTTGAAACATAGGAGCAAATTATTAATTTCCAGTATTTATTGGCTTTCTGAGGTTCATATAGAGTAAAAAATTATACGAATTAAAAAGATATTTATATTTACTGTTACAGTTAAGAATTAATGGACGGTATCACCTGCGACACGTTCCAGTACAACATGGATTCCTCCGCCATTTTTCAACATTTTTAAGTGGCTCAACCATTAAAAAAAATTGTTAGGTATGCTCTAAAATATACTATTTAAACGATATGTCGACAATGTTTCTTATTCTAAAAATAAAAATTTAAAAAGCGACTTCTTTTGTCCTCCAAATGATCCGACCCCGTAAACAAGTCGTCTTTTGAATTTCTGAAGAGGTTTGCTCGTCTGCCCTCTTTTCTCAAATATCACATGACAACTTCCTGGTGTTTGAGCGCTACGGAAAGAGAATAAGTGGTTGCTTAAATAACAGCTGTAATAGTCACAGTTTTTCCCAGGACTAGGGCAAGCAGTTAACCTAGCCTATCCCAACCTGAATGTAACACTCATCTGGTAATAGCCATCTAGGCATGTATGGCACACACTGTATGTTTTTATATCTGAGAAATATGTATGCACTAAATAGTAAAGAGTTTACGTAAAAAAAAATTTATTAAATTACGAACTTTAATTTATTGTGAATAAAGTGTCCTTTTAGATATATATTTAAAGTGGTTTATGTTTGTGCTTTCAAACCACCTAACTTTATTATTCTAATGTAAAAGTACGCTGTATTGTGATTTGTGCATCCGGTAATTTAGAAATCTCAGGAGTCATTAGTAAACTAAAATACACAAATTTAATTGTATTTATGACGTAATCGAATAAGTGCACACATTAGCATATGTACGTAAAACAGCAACCAATGTATGCGACCAAACGCTCACTAAATAAGTAACTAAATTTACCACACAAAAAAACAAAAAAACAGACATGAATTTGCGATTAGAAACGCATTTGCCGAGTTTACTAAATTATAAGTGAATAATTACGTAAGCGTTGCTGAAGCTGTTGTCAGCAGCATAGATAATGAAGTTAAGCTAAACGCTATTCAAAATAACAAAAACAACTAATAAGCACATACGCTCATGCTACGCCCGTACAACTGCTACTTAAGTTTGTGGTGTTAGAATTTAGCAGAGTTCATGTTCGTATGTAAGCGCATAAAAGCCTTGGCCACAGCTATTCGAATGCTCTCCGCCGCAATTGATTGTTTAGTTGCTGAGCTGCTGAGTGCAGCTGAGCAGCTTCATGCGTATTGTTTACTGCTTGCCGCTTGCTGCGTATTGGGCGATGGATGCGACGGCTGCCGATGATACTGACTCGACTACATGAAATGTTAGTTAATTGTGGTAATATTGGTTTTGTTTTTGTAACTGTTTTTGTTGTTATTGTTTTTGTAACTTATAAATGTACATAGTTTTCGATAGTTGATTGCTGAATTACTCAGTGAAGCTGAATGCGAGTAGTATATAGTACTATGTTGTGTGCGGTGAATGTGTGTGGTTTTATATGTTTGAAGTCTTACGCAAAAATTTAATTAAGTTTGACTGTGATGTGGTGCTTTAGTGTCAGTATAAACTACGCTTCGATAAATCATAAAATCAATTGAATTAGATGTGCTGGGCAACAGCTTGAAATCGAAACAATTGTATAAATCCCATCGCAAAGTTGTAATCGCAACACTTTGACAAAACGTTTGCTATTTATTTTAATTTTATTTACTTAACATTATTATGAAATTAAGGCAAAATTCACTCTGTAACAAAAACATTGTCAAGAAATTAAAATAAAAATTATCAAAATTTCAAAGTATGTTTTTAGTATATCTGTTCAATGCCAAAATTATTACTAGATATACTCTTATAAAAAGGTGAACACCATAATACAATCATTTTTAGAGGTAGTTTCACTCTCTCATCTCAGACGCCATCTTAACCATTTGACAGAAACAGTGTTCCGGATTTTCATGCGACCAATTCCTTATTGAAAAAATCTTCTATTTTTTGATATTAAGAGAAACAAAGACAACAGCAACAACATTTCAAAATGTGCAAAGCTGCATTTATATACAGAAGGCGATTCAAACATCGGTTGCCTTAAAGGACATACATATGTACATACATATCGTCGTCCTGATAAATAAAAGTCGTATGTGAAAATTGGACCAAATTTATGCAGTTGTACTAAACTAATAAAGATCTATTAAATTGCGTTATCCGGTTTTGGATTTATCTTTTAGTTTCCAAGATATTGAGTAAAATTTTGTCGCATGTGCAAGGTCGAAGCGATTTCGTTTAATTTTGTCATACGACAATTCTTCATATAAATTCTCGGAAAAATATTGTATGTGAAATTATTGCAAATAAAGTTAATAATGCAGTTATTCTCCATCTATCAATCCATTTTGAATGGGGTTATTCGGTTTTTCTTTTCTTATTTAGTTTTCGATATATTGAGTTTAATTTTTATCACATTTTGTCGAATGTCATATATTTTCCTGCAAAACTGTTGGCAAAGAAAAGCCTTCATTAATTTAAAAGTAATTCAGAATAAACAATAAATATAAACGGTACACTAGTAATATTCTCCAAGACATTGCATAAAATCTAATGTCACCTCTTTGCAAAGTTGTATTCCAAACTTCAATAGCGATTTTTGAAAAGGCAATTACAGCCTGACAAAAAATCTCCTTTGATTTTATCTAAAAA
This sequence comes from Philophylla caesio, assembly GCA_963971545.1. Lineage (NCBI taxonomy): Eukaryota > Metazoa > Arthropoda > Insecta > Diptera > Tephritidae > Philophylla > Philophylla caesio. Next base: position 90,578,187 of record OZ020606.1, on the reverse strand, counting down.
AAAAGCCGTACACATTTATTTTGTTCAAAGTTGGTTATCTTGCTTTTGGAGAGATATGCACCTAAACATAATTGGTATCTTATTATTTTTATTTGAATTCGAAGTCACACTCTCAAATTTTAATTTTCCGCGCCATCTAAGGGTGCGAAGAAAGAAGACATTTGCCCGTCAAAGGCGTTCCAAAAGATAAATTTTTTTTACACAAAGTAATGCAAGGTTCCCCAGCGAGGAGGCCAAAAACAAATGTTAAATGGAAGAAAATGCATAAGTGCGTTAATAAAGAAATTTTTTAAAATCCCATATTGGTTTGAAGCTGCTTCAAATTTGCATTTTATAATGCGAAAACTGCATGTAAAAAAATTGCAAAAGAGTTTTTAAAATTTGTTAATGTTCATTTAAAATGTGTACAAGATTTAGAACTTGTACCTTCGGGCAAAAGTTTGAAAACGTTATCCATTTTAATTTAAAATTTTTAAAAGTATGTAGCAAGTGTAAAATTATTGGTCATATTTTGTGCGGTTTTAGTTATGAGATGTGACATATAAGTATTAAATAAATTTGAGGAGTACAGGGCGTATGAGTAACATTGGGAAGACATTGTTTGTAGTATCTGCAATAAATTACAATGTTTTAAGAATTATTGAATTGTATGTATTATTTTTTAATCGTTCAAAAATATTTGATATTTTGCTTAATTAGTTTTTGTATGCGATGACTAAGGTGTTCGCGGCTTCAGCTTTAAATAGTTTAAGTAACATTTTTATTAACATTGATAAATATAAGGCGACCATATTGATTAGAAATGTTGTTATTTTTTACATTAATACATATTTTAATTACAGATATTCTTCTCTAAACTTTCTATTTACTTCGTGTTTCTTTTTGCTATGCTTATTTTGAACCATCATTTAAGAACATTCATGATTAAAATGCCAATTGAAAAATTGTATACTTGGTTATACATTAGTTTATATAAAATCAATACGAAATAACTCATTAACTCAACATGCACATTGCGCTCCCTAAATTTGCAATTGAACTGAAAATTATTAACTACATACGGTAAGTACATACATTTATGTGTAAGTAAGTGTGAATTTAAATTTATCTTTTATCATCCACCTAATTCCTATCATTTATTTTTGCTGGCATTGCATGTTTATAGACGTGTTTGCATTGGCAATTTGTTGAACTTTGATTTCAGCGCATAAATGTATGCACAAATTTGCATATTTAATGTTTGTGTGCACATTAAATGGCATAGAAATACAAATAAACTAATTGAATGTGGGTATTGGACTACACGAGTACCTAACAGCGATTACTAAGCCAATTTATAACCACTTACATTTGTGTTAGTGAGTGTATTAGTGATGACGCCTGAAAGCAAACGACTCGGTTTAATAAATATGCGCATTGAGCTTTTCGCATGCTTAACAAGAAATATTTTTGTCAATATACTATACTAGTATGAATGTACATAAACGAATTCATTTTCAAACTAGAACGTATTTATTTTTGAATAATATGAGTTTCCAATCAAATATTCGCAAAAATTGCTGGCTATACAGTTATGTCTACGCCTAACAGTATGCGTTTGCTGCAAACGCGATTTGCAATGTAGGAGTATATGGTTTAGTATTTCTAATATTTTTTCCATTTTACGCTCTATTGTCGTAAATCATAATATTTAAATTTATTTGAATTGCAGCTCGTTGTGCATATTTTGCAATGTCGCACGTAGTTTCGCGATTTCGTGATATTTGTTTATTAATAAAAAAAAAAAAATTAATAATAGTAAAAGTTATATTACTGTTTCGGTTACCATAGCGGTCGATTGTGCGACCACAAATTATGGTATTTTCAATGAAATGTATTGAATAAATAAATTCAACAGTTTGTATAACTGTTTTGACATTCGGCATTTACGCTTGCAAGTATTCCCATCTCTTTTTGTTGTATAAATATTTATGTAATTGTTATGAAACGAATCTGTAGATATTCAAATTTTCAAATTATAATAGAAAAATTTTGAGTATGCAATTTTATTGCTCGATTCTGTGTTCTGTACAACATTAAAAAAAACTAAGAGAAAATAGTAGAATATGCTATAAAACTCCAATTTTTCGTACATCTGTATGCGGTCAAATCTAAATATAAATATTATACTATGATTCCTTGACAGTAAAAACCTTAAGATACACACGTGTTAAATGATAAATAAAAAATCTTGAAACATTTTTTAATAAATACCGGTTTTTGGACAAACCACATTCTGTAGGGTGACCCGAAAATTTGGACTTCAGATTCGGATTCAGCAGACCAATAAGTTTTAGAAACTTGGTGGAAGTTTTGTTATCTTAAATTTGATTGTACTGTGTTATCAAACATTTACAAATATTCAAAATTTATAATTTGTTAATAATTTGATTAGAATACAAAAAACTTGATAAATTTTCAATATTGAATATTTGCAAATGTTTGTTAAGAAAACATAATTCAGGAGTGAAACTACTTTTAATTTTAGTAAGCAAGTTCTTAGCTGCTGAAGATTAGCGTTAATTTTTGAGAATTTTTTGAAATTTTGTTCTTGTTTTTGTTTGTTTAAAAACATCATCACCTGCATCAGTATATGTCTATATATTATACTACAATTAAATATTTCCAATTTGGACTTAAATGTTAAAACGTTTTATAAATTTTACACAAAAATAGAAGATTTTATTAAATGCTCCAATTAAAAAAAAAAAATTGTTATGAAAAAGTTTGAAAATTTATTATTATTATTATTAAAAGAGAGGTATGTTTAAGCCTAAAATATAAAAAATATATTTGCGTGCTCTTTCATTTCGGTTTGTGTTCACTAGAAATAAAAATTTAAGGGGTAATATAATATTGGAGAAAAAAGCATTAAGAATAACATGAAAAACAAAACTAATATCCGTATAAAGCTAATGCAGGAAAATTGTCGAAAAAAAATTAGAAACAAGAGTCTGATAAAATCAGCAGCTCATGGTCATTAGACCGTAAAGTAATTTCGTTTATTTGCAAACTCGATTTGCTGCTTTGTGCTTGCAGTAGTAACGTCAACTGCGTGCTTTGGATATTTGAATACAGATATGTATTTATGAATGTATTTACGAAGGCAGTATACTCCGAATTGCTCTTTAGCTTCAACTAACATATTATAATATCAATGCCATGACCAAAAAGGGTGCTTGAGCTTGAAAAGCGTACAAATGTTGAGTGCTAAGGTGGTTAATATGCCCAAGTAGAAGGTAAGACAAAGAGGAAGAATATATTTAAGGTCAAAGGAGGGAGGCGAATTCGTTTAGCGCTGGCATTCATTGCGAAAAATTGAAAATGAGACAAAACGCAATGATTTTAATAGGGTTTCTTAAGCAAAGTTTTATGACTGCAATTTAGCCAGTTAGAATATCTACTTAGATGCGAAGCAACAACACCATCGAAGAAACATAAGCTCAAATATATATTGAAACATTAAGTAGGCGCAAATCGACATTTTAGGGGCAACTATAAAAGCCGTTGGACCCTGAAGACCGTGCAAGATTTCGTAAGCAAAGGCAGCAATAATAACAAAGTAATACATACATTAAAACTCGTCAATAAAAGCTTTGAAACAATGAAATCCTACCGAAAATACCTAAATGAACCTGAACGCCGCAATGTAGCGCAGCAGAAGCAGAAGCAGAAGTAACTTTATGACCCCTTAACAGCCGGACAGCGGATCACAGCCAGCGGCAAATCGAATGAGTTTGGGTATTGCCTTGCTTGTCACAGCAGCTGCTGGCCTGCAACGAAGGCGCCCAGGTTGGGTCATAAAAGTCGCAAAGCCGCACAAATCACACACACACGCGTACTACCCACGCACACTAACGCACGCCAGCAAGCACACCTGTAATAATGTAAAAATACAATAAAATGCTTTTTGGCAACGCAAGCTACAAAATGAGCTGCAGCAGCGGTGTGTGCAATGGTGTGGGGCATGAGCTTTCAAAAGGGGGGCTTTGGCGCTGAAATGGCTGCGAAAAGTTTTTGATGGGAATTTTCATGCACATTAACAATGGAAAAGTTTGTCCGAACCTACGTTCAACCGAACAAACAAAAAATTCATAGTTGGTCGATGGTGTGTTTTTTAATTTTTAATTTTTTTATTTTTTTATTTTGTTTTGCTACGTCCGCCCATTTGTGGACATTTATTCGTTACATTTGAAAAATTTAAATGGCAATACAAAATGTACAAAATGTAAATGTGAAATGCGCCTTTTATGCAAGACTGAGTGAAATTTATGGCATTTTCAGAAGGAAGAGCAGTCACTGTGGTGCATTGTGCGGCTGTGTGCTGTTGCGAGTACACTAAAATGAAAAAGTACTTATGTTTGAAAATATTTAAAAAAAAATTATTAGAGCTTTCAAAAATATAATACGAGTACAACTAAAAGTTACTTTCTCTCTTATCTAAAACGAATTATTCTTTTCAAAGAAATTGGATTATTGAGAAGATATGTACACTCTTTTCCCAAATTATAGCGCACACACATTTTAACAATTTATTTAACCTTCAATTATTTTAAATAATTTTTCAATTTAAACAGCGCTCATTCTCTAAGAAACCCCATAAAAGCCATTTATTAAACTCTTTACAAAATGTACACTTATTTTTTCAAAGTTTTTTCAATATTTTGAAGTTTTTAAAAAAAATTTTAGATTGTTTTGCAAATTTTTTTACTGACGCTCTCGCGATGTATGGCGGAAATATTTAATAAAAAAATTTTCAAAAATCAGTGACACTTGAAACTTGCATTTTCTCAGACTAAAATTAAATTAACCAAAAAACTGCATACTCAAAAAAATTTTAAAAAAGTTGTTTAAAAAGTTGTAAATTTTGAAAATAGTTTATAAAATGGATGTTCATGGTTTTTCTTAGATATTGAACCATATTTTACTTGAAAATAATTTGAATTAATTAGAAGAAAAATGTGGCTATAGTATAATTTGTGAACAGCGTTGTCTTGACAATTCAAATGATACAATAACAATTGCCACAAAAAGTTTGAATATCTGTAATGACTGTTTATGGAAGTGGCCTTACTGATTTTAAAGGTCTAACTAATCAGTGTAAGAATTGAATATATAGAAATTGCCCATTGAAATGTTGCAAAATTTTTCTGAGTGTAACGCAGCTCAGCTGTGTCAACCGCGGCACGAAACGTTGGTGCTGGTGCTTGCGCGTGAAATTAAGCGCAAAATGTTGCTTTTGTTGCCATTTACTAAAAGGCTATTAAATAATTTCACTTAACATTGTTGTTTGCATCGCACATTATTTCTAGATCGCTCGCTCAGCTCATTTTGTTTGGAGAGTAATGAAAATTTACTTTTTATTGCGGCAAAATAGCCGCTTTGTTGCGTATAAGTTGCAATTTTGCGTATTTTAATATGAACGTTAAGGTAAAGTCACACGATTTGTGCATTTGTAGAGGTTTGTATATTTAAACATTAACAGAGTGATGTTGTTAAGAAAGAAATTTTGTTGTTCTTCTGAACTACGCATTTCTTGAGAACACCAATCGTGTGATCCCAGCTTTATATGCTTTAGATAAGCTGCGATATTTTTGGTTAACTACTGATCTTGGGAAAAAGAGAAATAAGAAATGGGAGCAAAAAGAAAAAGAAGACTTGAAACCCCATCGAAATGCAAACTAAAGTGAACAGAAATTATAAAATAAATGTTATAAATTTTCAAATAAATACCTTGTAAGAATGCTATGATATGACACTTAAATTTCAAAGAATTCTAAGATAAAGCTTTGCATTTTCTTATCCTTGTTAACAGTTCTGCAAATAAAACATCTGTTTTACAAAGTTTTGTAAATTTATTAAAATATTGGCATTTTTATGTTTATACTCGTAGAAAAAATTAATGGGTTTGACAAATTAAAAGCAACAAAAAAATTCCAAATCATAATATTCGAAAAAAAAAAATTTTTAATATGAAAATAAATTTAAATTGTAAATTTAAAAATAAATATTTAATTTAAATATTTTTGTATTTATATTATATACTTTTATTTGACATATATGTATAAATAAAAAAATATCTATAATTACATTATTTAAGTATTAACATTTATCAATTTAATATACAAATTTATTAATTTATTTGCCTTTAAACAATAAATGCATAAATTCCTTAGATTTAAATGAATAAACTAATTTACCATTAATGCTATCAAAAATCAATGTGTTTTTCACAACTCTTATTCCAACAATATATATTTTTGGCATTTAAAATTAGAAAAGATTACACAAATAAATGATTTTTTTTTGTAGTTTAGCACAGGAAATATTGTTTATGACAGTAAAGATATTCACCTCACGTTGAAATCACAGAACTTCTAAGATTTAACAATATTGCCAAAGAATGCGAAAGAAGCTTTGCTTAATAAAATTTCTGGTTAAAATAATCTAACAGAAAATACGAATACGGCAATAAATATATTCGTAGTATGAACAGTTGTGGTTATAATTTTTTCTGATTAAAATCTTACAGTTTAAACGGGTCATGAGTAACAAAAAAGAAATTTTGTATACACAAAAATTACTTCCTAAAATTATTTGGCAAAAATAAAGTCATAACATAGATGCTTGCACCCACATCAATATTTGCGTTTTTCTTTTATTATCTTCCGTAATATACTAAAATTTTATATAATAAATTCGTCTGGAAATGCACTTAAAAAGAAATTGTAGCTTTCGTAAATACATTTTTGCGAGCAATTTTGACTTTATGCAATTTAGTATGAACATTTCCTCATTTTCAGTGCATTAGCAATAAGATGTCGCGGTGACATTCACAATTTATATTTTTTTCTTTGCTATATCAGCTTACGATAGACATTGTACTTACATATTAGGGTAATTGACTCAGTTTCTTTGAAACCGATTTTTTCATAAATTTTTTTGAATTTCGATTCCATACATTATTTTGTTATTGAAACACAGTTTCAAAAGATCATAGAAATAGAGATGTTTTTAAAAAATTGAATAATTTGTGAAAAACTGAAACTATGGCATTTTACACGATTTTATATGAAGATAGAAAATTCGGAAACTTTCTAATACCTTACTGACAATAAGTTCTTTTAGTCAATACGTAATAACTGTCAAAGTAGTATATCGTATTAATAACTTTTTTCTTTCTTGAAACAAATATTGCATTTTCTATGGATAATTTTTTCTGCAATGGTTTTTGATTTTTTTTTCTAACTTGAGGAATTTATTTATTGTAATTTTCGCTTTTTATTTTTATTACAATTTAGATACTTGTATTTATGTAAAAAGGGATTATCATTACTAAAAATTAAAAAAAAAAATGGCCTGCTTACCCAGTTGTTTCTTCGTTACAAAATTAGGTGAAAAGTTCCCGCTTATAAAATTATTCGAAAACTGGTTTTACAAAATGTCGATCCAACACCCTCGTACTTAAACATACTTATGTATCTATACACTATTTTACACAATTTCTCTATGCACGCCTGTCCTTTGTTTACAGCCTTTATATGTATTTTTCCATAACTTATCCTTATTTTTAGTAGCCGTTAAGAAGTATGATAAAGTCGTGACAAATGATATTTCTATTCGCGCAATGACTAATTTGATTCGCTAGTGACCGAGCATTATACTATTCAAATATGCTACAAACAGAAAACGCACCGAAAACAACATTCTTAAGCCGATGAGGGAATGGAAAAGAAATATAATCGCCGCTAATAAATTCGCAAACAATGGCAAAAATATATGTATTGTGATGGACAGCGAAATGTAAATAAATAAAGAAGTCAACGTGCAATAATAAATAAAGTCCAGTCAACTGTCAAATTTAATGAAACTCACTTTGAGTGCATTACTAAGTCAGTTCAGTTGTTTGTATGTATGTAAACCTGTATTTGCGTAGGGTTGATTATATGACTTTTAAATAAGTGCGCGAGAGCAAGTTGTCTACTAAATTTAAATTTAATCAGCTCTGAAGTCAATAAAGCGACTTAAATGAGTATTTTTGATGGACGTCGACAATTAAATGGGAATAAATGAAATAGCAATGAAATGCTAATGTTAAACAAAAGTCTGGAAATTTTTAATCAGTTTTAAATCATTATTTTGATTTGTATCTCACTGAAGGCGATTCCATTTAATTTTGCACAGTTGTCCAATTTCCAAAACTAGGGTAATATAATTGCATAATCGATACAAATTGATCAAAGCATGAGTATCGTTTATTTAGATATTGTTCTTTAGATATATGTCCAAAGTTATATCCAAGTTATAAACAAGTTAATTTAGCAAAGGGTTCGTGCTATTTAAATAATATAATTATTAGTGAAAGCTTTGCATAAATTAAATTACAATCTCTCAGTGACTATACCGTAATAAGGCTATCTGCAGTACAACAGAATATGTAGTATCAAAAGCTGATTATAAAAACGAAAATGCATCACATTATTTAGGAACTAAGAAATAATGAAGATGTGCTTACTTGGCTCTATAACCGCCCATGCGATTTTGGCCGAGGTTAGCATAGCACGCCAGTTATTGCTTTCTTTCTCTAACTGGCGCCAGTTGAAAATACCTAGAGTACCCAAGTGCTTTACCACTTGGTCTTTCCAACGCAGAGGAGGCCTCCATTTTCCTCTGCTACCACCGGCGGGTACCGCGTCAAATACATTTAGAGCAGGAGCGCTTTCATCCATTCGAACGACATGACCAAGCCATGTCTATGTCGTTATAAAACTCGTACAGCTCGTCGTTCCATCTTTTACGGTATTCGCCATTGCAGAAGCTTAAAGGCCCATACATCTTTCGGATAATCTTTTTTCCATGCTTCTGCGCCATACAATCAGACGGAGACTTATAGAGTGTGGCTTTTGCGCATCTAGACAGGACTTTACTGTGCAATTGCCTACTCAGTCCGAAGTAGCACTTGTTGGCAAGATATATTCTGCGTTGGATTTCAGGGCTGACGCTGTTATTGGTGTTAATGCTGGTTTCTAAGTAAACTTAGTCCTCTACTTTTTTAAAGTTATAACTCTCAATAATGATGTTTTATCCCAGCCGTGAATGCGCCGACTGTCTAATTGATGACAGAAAATACTTCGTCTTGCCTTCGTTCACCTCCAGACCCATTAGATTCGTTTTCTATTCAGTTTGGAGACGACAGAACTAACTGCGCGGTATTTAAGGCCGATGATGTCAATGTCATCGGCGTACGCCAGCAGTTCCACACTCTTATAGAAGATCGTGCCTGACCGATTAAGTTCTGCGGCTCGAATTATCTTCTCCAGCAACAGGTTAAAAAGGTCGCCTGAAACCTCGTTTGGTATCCAAAGGCTCGGAGAGATCCTTCCCAAACCGGACGGAGCTGGTGGTATTGCTCAACGTCATTTTACATAGCCATATAAAGTTGGCGGGGTTACCAAATTCAGACATTGCGGTAACTTCTGCTTGTGCTGTCGAAAGCGGGTTTGAAGTCGCCAAAAAAGTGGTGCGTGTCGATTCTTCTATCATGGGTCATTTCCAAGATCTGGCGCACGGTGAATATCTGGTCGATAGTTAATTTACCAGGTCTAAAACCACACTGATAAGGTCCAATCAGTTCATTGACGGTGGGCTTTAGGCTCTCACACAATACGCTCGACAGAATCTTATATGCGATGTTAACAAGGCTGATACCGCGATAGTTGGCGCGAATTGCAGTATCACCCTTCTTATGGATTGGGCAAAGTACACTTAGATTCCAATCAGTAGGCATGCATTCGTCCGACCATACTCGGGGATATAACTCTCATACACTCATCTACTTGTTGAGATCTGACAGAGGTAGAAACATATACTCGAAGAGGACCTTGGCTACTTTCCTGAGAAATTATTTACCCGAGATCTTGCGATTTAATTCCTTTTAACTTTAGCGCCTCTTTTCTTGACCTCTAAGAAAAAATTTTCTATGAAAAAACATCTTACAGAAAGCATCAGTTATTCGACGGGTTACTAAAACTCATTCAGTTGTGGGAATGGTAGATACAGAACAACAACAACACAGGTTTGTCGTCAACCAAAATTTGACAAGGGATGTAGGAAAAGCGTAACAATATACAAATCTGTGTATGGTTATAAATAAATACATTCTACATTTGGTATTCCAAACTCATTTCAAATGAAACATTTAACATGTGCTTGTGCACTCAAACTCTTTGATTATCCTCCCAGCTCACTGTTATTCGTCTTTGTGTTTAACAATTTGACATTCCGAACTGACTGTCATTGAAGTACACAACTTCAAACTTAACGTTTATTGAATTGGTAAATCGTTATAGTGGAAACGGCAAAATGGGAACAAAATGTTGTCGGGCAAATTAATGAAAGCATTTGCACAAATTAATTTCGTAAAGGATTAGCAGAATGGCAGTGAAGTAGAAGTGGCAATGAAACACAGGCACAGGGACTCGGCAGGAGCGCGTTGCGGGAGGCAAAGGATATGTATGTACATGAGGCATGTATGTGAGGTGAGCTCATTAGCATAACATGGGTAAGCAACCGCATGCAGAAACAAACATGCATACACACATCTATACACACATACACACATACATAGCCAACAAATTCCGGCATGTAAACGAGCAATCAGCTATGAAGAAAGTGAGGCGGATTTAGGGGACATTTCAAATAAAAGACAGAAATATTTGTGTATATGTATGTGTGTAAGCTTATTGAACCAGCTATTTGTGTGCTGAATTGAAATTTACCTAAATTAGCATTAATTAATCAAAGCAATAAACGAATTTGAACTGAGTAATTTCAAAATTGCAACTCACCATCACACTCCCTGCTCAACAAATGCGAATATGGTACGATTTCTATATATATATATGTATATACAAATGTACACATATCCACACATATGTACATACGTACATTTATTGGTTTGCGCATATTTGTTTACTGCTGGTGCGTTGTTGATGTTCCGAAACCGTAAGCAAACAGTCAATAACATTTCGAAAATCTGTAATAAGCAACAACAAATTACATATACAAAAGAGAGAAACTCAAATCCAAATTCAAAGCGAATCAGAAACTGCAAATGAAGCAGAAGCAGAAGCAGAACCTGATGTCGAAGCGAAGGATATACTATGAGTACTCGTATGTATGCGTATTCAAGCTTACAAATCACAAGCAGACACACCGATACACTTGAATTTGCAATATCCTTCCTATAACATGGCAAATGAGATGAGCAACAGCAAGTGTCTTTAGTAATATTTGGTAGCAAATTTGTAGTACCAAGAAGCATCATTGATTAACAAATGAACCAAAGCAAGCCGAAATGAGCGACATAATAGCAAAGCAAAGGGTTAAAGATGTTTTGTTGGCATGGTAATGCAATAGTAGCAGAGCAGTATACATAGTGTTGGAGTGTATTAACTGATAGCGATATGTATCCAATGAATTGAGTACCTAAATATCATAAAAATCCAATTTCAGCAACAATATCTGTTTTCTAGCAAATTACATATGTACATATGCAAATACAACATCACCATGGAAATAGAAAGCGCAATTAAAAATGCGTCCCAATCCGATAGTTGCTTGCGCTCTCTTCTGATAAAAAATAAACATATGTACATACACTCGTGGCCACGCAAACCTTAATACCTCACTTTTTGCATTTTTTTTTTCAGTTAATGCGATTTAACTTACTAAATCCTCTAAAAATTAAAATATGTACAAAATAGAAAGCAATACTTCACAAACGAATAATTTTTTAAATAACAATGATTCGTTTTTATACTTTTTTGTCAAAAGAAAACAAAAAAGATTATTTTTCTATTGTATGCCCATTATCATTTTTAATTAGGCATTTTAATTTCATTTAATATCTGAGTAACTTCTGCTTTTGTTTTCGATAGAATAAGTTGATAAATATTTAAGTAAATGCTCTAATATGCAGTTGAACTACCATTGGCGGCTATAACAGATTTAACCCGGGCAGAGTTTGGTTTGTATTGAGCCACTTTATTTTTCATGGTGTACCATAGATGCTCAATCGGGTTCAAATCGGGAGAATTGCCTAGCCACACCATGTGAGATATGCCGAGATCTGAAAACATTTTCTGCATCTGTAAGAAACAAAATAGCGACAGATGACATTTTTCTTCACTATAAGCTCGAGTATATATTGGTGATTAAACACCATAAAAACTTACCGATTTTGCTCGATGGCATGGGGCGGAGTCGTCCTGAAAGATGGCCTCACAAGTATGCCCATACTGTTCTTCTAACACGGGCACAATGAAATTGGTTACAACTACTTCATACTTTTGGGCGTTCATCATCGCATCAACAAAGAGTAGAGGACCCCGTATATAGAAAGGAAAGCATGACCATACCATTTGGCTTTTCAGGATGCATATCCGGTCTCGTCACACAATTTTCTTTAAAACGTTCCCCCGGAAATCGACAGACATACGTTAAATGGTCGTCGTAGTGCAAATTACATCTGCTTTCATCCGACCTTATTACCGTTTTCTACTGCTCCAAGGACCAGTTGCGGTGCGTTTTTGCTCACTCCAACCGAGCAAGTCTAATTTTTTAGACAAAAGTGTTTTCCTCTGGTTTTCTTGAACTCAAACCATATTACTGCGCCCTCCTGTGTACAGTTCGTACATTAATGCTATAACTACAATTGAAATGCATATTTAACTCAGAAAATGCAATGGCAAGGGGTTTTAGTGGCCACGAGTGTATGCACAGTATGTCAAGAAATTCCTTGCAAAATTAAAAATTGCAATAAATTTTGAAGTCAAAAATAATAACACTAAGAAACCATTATTTTTTTTTTTAATTAAGTGCCATCCTTTTGCAAACATTTTTGGATTGTATTTATTTTTCTTGATTTTTTTCTTATAAAAAAAAATATTGCCAAAATTCAACGGTAATGGTAAATGGCCACTATAAATATTGCCCTTCATCGTTCTTAAATCGAAATATTTACAAAACTGCGTACTCGAAAAACGTTTAGCAATATTTTATAAAAAAATACAAAAAGCACTTCTTTCTTGTGTTTGTTGGCTGATTCCAAATATTTAGGCAAATAGCTTTAAAAATGAAACTTTTCAAATATATAAAAATGTTTGCTGTTTTACTAAGTTATTATTTTTAACGCTGACGAAAAGTGGAAGAACCTAACATAAGCGGTTTTTTTCACAGAAACAAATAATCAGCGCCATTAGATTGTATTTAATTTTAAGATCAACGAACTGTTATTAAAAATAAATATAATAATTTAAGTTGACTTCAATATTAAAGTATTTTGGTTTTCTTCTGATTTTCCGACAGGGTGGAAGTTTGATGTATGTTGGAACGATTTTCCGTCATCCCTTGTCAAATTTGGTTTTGTGACATACCCGTTTCGGCGTTGTGCCATCTTCAGTGTCGTTTTCGCTCTAAGTAATTAGTGTTGGTTGTGCTGTATTTATTGCTGTCCATTGATTTTCAGGTATTGGATTCAGTTTTGCTTTTTTGATACCTGATAAAATTCGTCTGTATAAAATTCTGTTGAGTGAGTTTTTTATTCTTCGGTTCACTTCGGGTTTCCTTTATACAGGTAGAAGTCGGTAATTTTAGTTTTGTGCAACATTTTGTTTTGGCTATGTGTGTTGTTGTCTGTCTTTTTACCTATCCTATTATTCTGTCCTTTGTATACTAACTTAAGCGGTTCGAATATTACGTCGGAATAGGTATGTGTTTGCTCGTTTATTACTCTTCCATCAAAGGTTTTTTGCTTATAGATCTCCATATTTTCGAGTACGTTCAGACGGCGACCCTTCTGTTGCATATGAAGTAGTTTGGCTGTCTTCTTAATATTTTATATTAAAGCTTAACAAGTCAAATGAGTATTGTAAGTCAAAAAGTATGCAAATTTAATAAAAAATAACAAACATGAGCCAATCAATGGAAGCGGTGACTGTAGGTATTCGCAAGAAACTAACAAAGAAAAGGCAAAAGAATGTACTTTCTTGCCATTTTTGGATGTAACTAAAATATATTATTTTTGCAGATGTACGAGGTGTGTTGAAAAGGTAAGGTGACTTTCCAAATTTCGCGATCGACGTGAGGGTATATTCGATTATCGAATTTTTGTTGTTGTTGTGTTGGTACTCATGTGCCGAACATATGTTCACAGTTACAAGTATATGGCATACTTACACCCCTATGCTGTAATCCGAATGTTTGTACATAGTTACGAATTCGTAGCTCCGTTCCGAAAGTTCGAAAATTTGTATGCTGAAATCCGATCGTAATTATCAACCGCGTTGTCAACCAAAAATAAGAATTTCGAAGTTCTTAATTTCACATATTGGCAGAAATATACATATACCGATATTATAGCAAGTGAAGAGTGAATTTTAATATCAACATTGTAAGCCATTTGATAATAAATTTTTGTAAATTAAAGGCAGAATTGCATGAATATGCATCATAAATTGTTAAGAGATGATATAAATACAAATTTTTTACATGATGAAATGGGTGATATTGTCGAATTCGGCTTGAGTCATGCAATTTGTTCGGATGTTTTGGACATGAGACGTGTGCCAGCGAAGTTTGTTCCATAACTTTTGAAGTTTGATCAGAAGAACCGTCGCATGAGCATCGCTTGGTAGCTCTTGAATGACGTCAGTGATGATCTTGATTTGCTCAAAAGGGTCATAACTGGTGGCGAATCAAGGGTATATGGTTATGATGTCGAAACCAAAGCCCAATGGCCCCATGGAAGCACCCAAGATAGTCGAAAAAAGCACTGCACTGCTTGTAAGGAGCTCAACGCTAAACCAAAAGTTGGTTATGAGAAGTGCTTTGAGAATTGGAAAAAGCGTTGTCACAAGTGCATTGTATCTGAGGAGGCTTACTTTGAAGGGAACAATATAAGTATTGATGAATTTATAAATATTTTTTCATAAAAATATGAAGTCTCTTTACTTTTTGCACACCTCTTATTTGTGCCACCGTAATAAACAAGTTTTTGAACTAGCGAAACATCATGAAGGTGATAAAAAAGTATATAGCTTTTGAACTCGAAGTGGACCCATTCATATCATTTAAAAATTGGTAAACGTTCATGAAAAATGTTGATTTATGAAACCGAAACCATACGCCGAATACTAAATGAAAAACTCTGGGCGTGTATAAAGAAAGGTTCTATGAATGATTTCTGAACTTTTGAGGCTTAACAACGAAGAAGGAATTTAAGCGCTGAGCCGATTGTGAAAACCGAGGAAGAGAAAGGCCTCCATAGCATTGGAAATACCTTCCCTTGAAACATCCAATTAATCTTACTTAGTACGAAGGGGAAGGATCTCTGCAAATTATTTAAAAAAAAATAAATAATTATTCTATCCCTTGTCTAAGAGTTTTTTGTTGAGCTAGTTCTTTCAGTGTTCAAATGATATAATTGATGAGCTGATTTTTTATTTTAAGTAGAACAATTTTTTTTGCCTTGAATTTAATGGCCGTTAAAGTGTTAGATTTGTTATTGTTCGTGAATATATTTTGCAATGCATTTCTTTTAACAGAGTATTTTTTTTTGAATCATTCCAAATAATTTGACAACACCTAGCTTTCGCACAGCAACACCTAAGTTTCGCACAGGAAAATCACTGTTTGTTACGCAGTGCGTTCCTATACAAATTTTGTGTGGATATCTAATATTTTATTTATTTAAACTTTTCAAATTTAATTTTATTACAAGTAAAATTATTATCTCTAAAGCGTGTTCATGAGTTTTGGTGGAAGATGAGCATTTCTCTGTAAGAACCCCCAAAAACGAATATTCCCAGCTAAATAAAATCAACGCACACATTTCTCGAACTGGAAGAAAACTTTGCAAATTTTCAATAAGCAACCCAGCCAATTTCTCGAAACAATTCCCGAATTGTCTATGTCAACCAGACTTGCATGCGGTGATGTGTTAACAAAAACAAGTAAATAAATGCATCGAAGGGTTGATTTTATTTCGCGGAGAATCTTGGGATTCCAAGTTGCGCACCCCAAACGACACGAGCCGCGCTACTTGAGCAGTCGCCAGACCAGCCAATTCATATAAGTAACCAGCACCACGAGGAAAAATGCTTACAAGCACTCACACATACACACGCCTGCTTCATACTGTTGGTATGTGTAAGTGCAATGTTGAAAAGAAACTTTCAAAACTCAGCCGAGTCAACGCTGAAGGACTAAGTTTTCACAACACCACATTCCGGTTCCAAGCCATCGCCAACACACGCTTGCAAAAAACCTCAAATGCAGTGTAACAACAATATGCAAGCTATCACCTTTTCAGCGGCCCAAACCGATTGTGTCAACTGTAGGCAAATAAAATTTGAAACGCAGACACTAAATCCACAAAGTCCAATTGAAAAGTTTCAGTTAAGCGAGAAAAAATTTTGTGAAGAGTGCGAGTAGGCAGGAGAAAATAAATGGTAAGAAGTTGACGTTAGGGAAATTATTGCTTGCGGCGTAATGCCAATTGCAACATACAAACATACATACATATATATATGTATATAAATACATACATACATATGTACACATTGTGCACAAGCAGGTGGCAGTAACTTCTCGTCGACGCTTGATGGCATTTCGCCAGCGAGAAGCAATTAAGTTTCTTAATCGTCGTGCAAACTGGACGCATCAATGAATTCCTCCAACCATGAACGCATGTTTTCAGCACAGCACTGCGTATATTTGTATGTTTGATTGTACAACATCAAGTATTGGTAAACTTTAAAGTGCGGCCACAGCTGGTGTTCAACATTTGTCACTGCTTTACTGTTGTTGTTGGTGCAAGAAAAATATTTATCTTTCGCAAAATTGCTAGTTTTTTTTTTCGGAAATATGCAAATGCAAATAAAATTTATTAAAAATTTGTGTGCAAAAGAACAACAAAAAAAATATTTAATATTAAACAATATTACTTTTGCTAAGATTTTATTAATGCAAGCAAACTTGCCGGTTGAAAATTGTAAATTTGGATTTTACGTGGCACCAAACTTCTTTTATTAGAATTTGCGATTTATTAAATATGTTTAGCCACCGTATATATTTACTTGGCTTGAAGCAATGCCATCAATTTGGTATTGAAAAAAAAAATATTTTATTATTAGTTCAGTGGGTATATATAAATATGTGCATATATATATTTTTTAACTCTCTGTTTACAAATTATAACGCAAGCCCACATTGACACATTTGGACAATTTATTTATCCGCCAATTATTTAAAAATTATTTTACAAATTAGAGCATCGTTAATTCTTTATCATACACAATTTAAAACAATTTTTTAAATTTTATGAAAAATGTAGAAAACATTTGTTAAAATTTCATCAAACAAACTTTTTAAGAATTTTTCGAGTACACAGATATGTAGATCATTAAATTTTAGTATAACAAAGTGAAAGCTTCTGGTGGCTCCGAATAACAACTGATTTTTGACAATTTTTTTACAGACTCTCTTTCGTAATTTCTTTCCACGGTCGAGTGAAACAAAGGTTGCGACATTCAAAAACCGCTTATCCGTTCATTGTCAATTTGACAGCATCTACCTATTTGATGACGTAGTAATAGTCTTTCCATGCGATAAGCCTCCTTCGCACGATCATACTTGTTTGCAAACATGAGTGACGGGAAGAGAAATATGAGCGTATTTATTTAATCATTCATAAGTATATTAAGGTTTTCAAAGTTGGTTGATTATTTTACTGTTGGGACATGAGTTTGCGTAAAGGGGTTATATACACTTATTTTCTGAGAAACATCGGCTTGTTGTTTGTTGCAAAGACGGAATTTTTTTTAATAATCAAACACTACGTTTATATACATATGTCTGAAGATGTTTAATTAAATTTTTGAGTTAAAAATGTGCTTATTTGTTGGCACTACAGCTGTTGCGCTGATACACTTTTTTTCTTGCTCGCTTTGCGGTGAGCAGGATAAGTAGGCAATGGATCATCTGCAATAAAAAAACAACAAGTTTCTTTAGTTTTTATCATTTCGCCGTACACAAATGGTGATGATTTTACTGAAAAGTTCGATTTCTTGAAGTTCTAAAAATTCAGTTTTTTCATTACCAAAAAACAACTTTTGTTTCAAATAAAAGTTCCTTCGTTTAAGTATGAGATATTGCAGTTTTAAAGTAGTCTGCAAAATTAGATCGTTAGGTCACATGGTTCTTGAGAAACCTTGCTCACCGCAACGGGACTTTTTGAAAAACAAAATTTTGACATACATAATTGCATTTAAAGTTTTGCACTCACTTGGAGGCAGTCAGGAGGAGCGCGCAGCTGTAACTTTGGCTCCAGTGTTTAGATCTTAATGGAAATAAACTGAAAAGAATATACTTTAAGAAATTGCAATAAAAAAAATTCGGTTTTTTCCATCAACACAAGTGTATGCATACATATAACCCCTTAATGAATAAACGTGCTAAATTTTGCTTCGCATACTTTTAAATCGCAAAATGGTTGCATATACATAAATATTGCCGTTATCGTCTTCTTCTTCATTCTTAGAATACTAATGCGTCACTGATTTTTGTTCTCAGGCTGATTGTCGGAATCTTGCATTCTATCATTTTTGTTTCGTGATTATTATCACCGTTTTTTAGAGGAAATTATCAGTAAAAAATATTGTCAAAAATCAATGAAACTTGTAATCACTTGAAACTTGCACTTTCCCGGACTAAAATTGATTGAGCCAAAAAAAGTGCATAAATAAAACAAATTTTTGAAAATTTTTTTTAAAAAGTTCGAAACATCAATGAAATTTTGATAAATCATTTAACATTTTGTAATTAGCTTAAAAATTGTGTGTTGTCTGAAAATGAAGTGAATTTTATAGGAAAAATAATTTTAATTATTTGCAAGAAAAATAAATAGCCCAAATCTGTCAATATGTGGTTGTGCTAGAATTTGTTAACAGAGACCCTGAGTTGCAAAGTGTAATCCTAATAAAGTAGTTTATGTATTTAATCACGAGTTGAACATTGAATAATCGCTAAAAAATATACTTTGTACAACTTTCTTTGAACTATGACTTACAAACCGGCCATTAAATTAATAGAATTTTAATATATTTAAATTTTAATATTTTTGAAAATCGTACTATCAAAAATGGGTGCATTTGCTTTAAAAAAAGGTTGGTTTTCAGTTGAGTTGCGGTAGAAATTAAACATTGGAATTTAAAATTGGAAAAAACTTTCTCCGTTGAAACTTAATTCAATTAAAAAAATATTAATCGGTTTCGTGTTCTTGTTAATTCTCGTATATTCGTACGAACAATTGGGTAGCTAGCTACTCTAACGTTAATTTTAAAGGTGCTTAACAAATTTTTATCGCAAAATAAAAATTTAAGTGAGCTTCCCAATTTAGTTTTCATAGTAAATATAAATAAATTAAATATTGCGTGTTTCAGAAAACTTGAATACTTGCTAAGTTACTTGCGCACTCACCAACGTGATTGTTTGATGACCTCGAGTTAGTCGACCAGTGGAACTTGCCCGTCTTCTTTAAAAATTCGTCTTTATTTGTTTTCATCAAACGCGACCACTGAGTTGAAATTCCAAAACATTGAGTATTTAGTATTTGATAAACCAGTTGGTCTATTAAATAAAACTCAACTTAATTTCAATCGACAAATGCTTCTCTACTTTAGATTCAACAAAAGCAAGAATAGTTATTATTAAAAATGCTCCGAAACTCCCTATGCTATTATAAATGGCCTAGGTCACCCACTTTTTATAAAAGCATGAGAAATGCGTGCATTTAGTACAATTATTTATTAGTTAAAATAAAATTTTCCTTTATCAAAATAAAAATAAATTTTATACCACTGTTCAATTGTTTACATTAATTCTCATCATCGAAACAATCAAATTGTAACTTTTTTTTTAAATTTATTAAATCACGATCAACCACGTGAACCAAAGTTCACTCCCAAAATAACCACCACGGACAACAAATTATCTCTCAATCTAAGTGCGTTAGTTCTGAATAAGAGCAGTGAAATAGCGATGGCGCAGCTTTATGTGCTTGGCAAACAAATTTAATTAAAATGAAGTTCGATTTACATGGCAGATTAGCAAAAACTATGAAAAAATAAATATGCAATATAAAATGCAAAATTTTCAACCACGCGCCATTTTTTTTTCAGACATGACAAGCGGTTGTGTTATTTTTATATTTTTTAAATTTCCGTGCCTTGTGATGCCATAGCAGTCGCGCTGTCAATAGAAAAGTGTTCGCTTTGATTTCGTAGTGGCCAGCTGGTCGAAAGAAGTAACTCCTCATGCCATTCGCTACGGCTCATTGCTTCAGAATTTCTGTTCTCTTATTAGCCAAATGAAATGAAATTTTGCAGATTTTATTGCTTATTTGTTAAATGGTTTGAACAATTTAATCAAGCGTGTGGTTTGATACTTTCGCCAAGTAAGGCAACCGGAAATGGCAAAGGATAAGAACGAAAGGGCAATCATTTGAGAGCGAAATAATTGTATGAGCTTCAGTGCTTGAAAATATATATACAGAAAGTATTGCATATGAACGTGTGTTCGCCTTAAGTAGTACTTTCGCTTTTATTAAAGTGTATTTTTTTGCTTTTGCCTGAACGCGAATATTGCCAAGGTGGGGTATTTCCATAAAAAGCACGCTTATCCTGCCAAAATCTTTGTTCATAATTCTACCTCTACAAAAATAAGCTGTAAAATGCGTAAGCTGTTAAAATTGGAACAACAAATGTCAGCAATAACCATTAACCCAGCAAACGATTTGTAGCAAAGATATTTTGCTCCGAAGAAGAGTGAAGAATTTAAAAGAAGTCTGCACACACCTGTCGAAAATGGACTTTTATATGAATTAGCAAGCATGCAAAGCAACTGTTGTAACATTTTGCAAGCTGCGCAAACCTGCAGTTATATTCGTTTTTCACCCAAAAATTCATTTAAAAATAAAACGACGCCATCAATGACTACAACACAACATTTGCAGTGTGAACTTATTAAATTTTTTACAACATATTTAACAAGAATTTTCACTTTATATGCAAACATATGAACTACTATAAACAAAATTTAATAGCAAAACAGCAAGCAAAGCAACAACATGGATAAATATACACACGCACGCACCTTCAATAACACTTCCACCGTGACACGAACGCTGTATCCTCGCGTTTATTGGTGGCGCCACGGCGCTTGATGGCTGGGAAAATTGGTGCAAGATGTCATCAAACGACCCAGCGTCTGGCGGATTTTTCTATTAAAGTTCGTGTCAAAACGTAGCATTCATCTGTTGGCGCAGTATTGGTATTAAACACACAACATCTTCAGTTACGATGCTTTTAGGGCCAATATAAAATGTTAGTAAGAAAGGCATTTTAGTAGTTCTGCTATGTATCTTTCGGTTCAAACTTGTTTAAACAAGTTTTATATTTAGACTTTTATAAAAATGCGTTTGTTTTTGAGAAAATCACAGCGTGAGTTTTAGCGTCAGTTTAGATATTTATGTAGATATCTGCAAATTTGACTTGATCATAACACAAGGTGGCAAAGAACGTAATCAACCGATCGAATGATGGTTTTAAATTTTTACAAAGAGCGGAATGTGGGGAAAGCCCCTGAGTCTTGAGGTAAGCGTTCTTTTTGCCATTCAATATCGTATTTTGAAAATGCTTGAACCGCTTGATACCTGCTTTGATAACATTTTTTTTAAGCTTTTTGGTGGCGGAACACTTTCTCGATTTAAAAAATTAAATTATTCGGCATAAATATTTTTTTATCCAAATAATATACAGTAATGATATGAAAGAACTAAGAATGAGATTCTGAAATAATTTTTGAAAAAGTACTCCTACATTGATTAAACGCTGAACTAAAAAAAACAATTGCTGTGGTTCCTTAAAGTTATTCGGTTCCTTTTTCACACCGTTTTCTATAATAAAAATTGCTAAAACTTAAAAACAAAACTCTAAAAAATTCTGACTTATTGTGGCGAAATAAGAAATTCATATCATAGAAGCAAGCAAAAGTAGCTCTTTCGTATATCGATTTTGTTTGATTTTCGATAACCAAAAACCCGATAGAATTTTGCGACACCCACTTAAAGTATGTGTCAGTTTGCAATTTCGACAAAAATCAAAACCGAGTTTTCGTTATCCTTGGAGCTAATTTAATCAAATATATTTATTTTTTTTCCGAGTCGGTAAAATATATTTCAATAGCAAATAAATTGGATTAAATAATTTTCATTGATAAGCAGCCTTTTTATTCTTGAGCTTTATCTACCATCTATTAATCACCAATTTCTTTCTTTGGGCTTAAAAAGCTGCTTACGTTCCAGGTATACGCACATTTATACCGGGAATGGTGACACCTGCTGGTGAAAATTAGAAAAATAAGGACATTTAGACTAAAGCAAAAATGAAAAGAAAGAATATAAAACACAATATTCGATACAAGAAGTAAATATATGTATACATGTATATGTATACGTATATGCATATGTATATGTACATACAAGTAAATGTGTTTATTAAATATGGAAAAATGGCAAATTAGCTGTTGTTTTCATTTTGCTGAGAGAAAGTGAACGACAACGATAGTAAAACAACAGGTGTGAACAAATCAAGCGCAACGAAAAGCTTTTTTCATTTTAATATAACAACATACACCGGTGGGGCAAATAGCATTTTTCTTAGTTTTTTTTTTAACTGTATTCACTTTCGTTTGTATTTAAATTTGTTTATGTATATGTGTAGGGGAGAAAAAATATAAGAAAGTGAATGAATGTGAGATAAGCTTTTATGTGTTAAACACACGGCGAATTTCATCATAATTTTATGAATAGAATATATTCGAATTTTGATTGCGTTTTCACACTGCTGATGAAATTGTTATTTGCAAGGTTTTGCTTTAACAAAAGGTATGTGTTTTAAGCCTATTTTGAGCATTGGTGAAAGCTCTGGTGCCAAGGTATTAAACTTAAGCCGAGATATGTAAAATCTTAATTATAGAAAATTTGTCACTCAAAACACTAAAGCGGATCTCACAGCGTATTCCAGCCATGGAGAAGCTTCTAACAAAAAACGGCTGCCATCCGGAGTCGAAATATATAATAAACATTTATTGTTAAAAAATTAAAAGTGATTTTTTCGAGATGATCTCTGGTTATGATACGCTTAATTATATGCAATAATATAATTCTGATAACTGATTTTTTTTTATAAAAAAAAAGTTATATAATGATAAAAATAAGCATCAATATTATATTTGCATTATATATTTTAAGAAGCTTCGCTTATTTTTGTTCGATCAAATTCGAACCATTTATTTAAAACTCGGTCACATTATTGGATTTTTCATCTCGTATTTTAAAAAAATGGACTACAGATTCGTGCTAAGGATATCACAAAATGATAATGCGCTAAATATTGGTGATCCGTTTTTTATTTTAACAGCTGTTTTCTTGATATCTTGGTTTCCGATGATAAGACCATTCAGGTATGTCTTTCTTCCTGGAAATTATAATACCAACGTTTTTTTTTTTTTGCATATGTAATGCCGAGTCATGAAAGGCTGGAGTTTGTTGGGTGTCGAGATTCTAAAAGTGTTCAGCTACAGAAACAAAAAGTTCATCCATTGATTTTAAATTTAAAATATTTGGATAGTAAAAATTGTATTAAAGCGTAATTGTATATATAATCAATCATTTATTGAGAGTACAAAGTCTTATTTAGTGGCTCGTTTAATTCAAAAATATTTTTGCAAGGTTTCAGAAAAATAGGCCGGAAATGCCTGAAAATTCCGGAGAGAACGTTCCACTTAACTTTGGCCAGAAAACGTGGGATAGAAGACCAGCCAGTCGCTAACTTGACTTGAGAATCCTAGCTAAATTCCCTTCGGGCAAAAATCAGGAATTCTTTTCGAGTATACTCATTCTCACCATGATGGATTAGATATTTTGTTCGAATTTGGATAACATCTGGATCCACTAGATATGGTGGTATTCGAAATAATCGCCCTTACACGTTAAAATTGAGAATCGTAGACCTAAAATATTTTTATTTCAGGCCTTTCTATGTTGTCAATCCACGTTATTTTCACCGTGTCGCGCGTCTTACAACGGGGGATATACTAGAACATGAAAGTAGTTAGCTTATCATCAGAACTCCATATTTTTTGTTTGACACAAAATTAAAAATTTATAAAAGTATAGGGCACATACACATTTTTATCAAATGAAAGTAAAATTTCACGAAAATTAAAATGCGTAATGTTCTAATGAAAATTTTAGTTTTTTTCCTTCAATGTGCTTCAAGATGTTTAGGATAAAAAATGAAATTAAATTTTCTTATGTGCGTGAAACTATTTTATATTTGTCACACTATGCCGCACAACTATTTTATGTGATTTAAAACATTTTCTTCCTACGTTTTTTATCACCCTTCTGCGAAGCCATTTATGCGAAATCACATCTGGTAATATTACTTCACTTGTAAATTTAAAAAATGGTATTTTATTTATTTTATTTGTATGCAAATTTCAATTAAGAAAGAGCAATTATTTGATTTTGAAATAAACAGCAACACTCAATCGGAGAATATTTAATTAAACACAGGCACGCAATAAATGTCAAAGCAAATTGAATTATTTACTTAAGTACATCAAAGTCCTTAAACGAAAATATAAATCACTACAAATACATACAAGCCTACTTATACTATATTAAAATACTCGTATGCTTGTTTAAGAATATGAAATTCACATTTGTACAGTAGTTATTTCAATAATAAGCCAGTAGCAGCAAACACTAGTTGCTGATATTGCCCATGTCCAAAGGTCTAATGCCACATGTGGGAGGCGAAAAAACTTATCGAAAGTGGTGCTTCATGCCACACATTATTAAATCCCCGCAGTAAAATGCGCTTGTTCAAAACTACCGCGTAACTATCTCATTGGAAGATGGTGCTGGTTCTCGATTTATTCGAACGCAATGTTTTCAACTGTATCTTTTACAACGATGATGGCACAGGAAGCGGCAATTATCCCCCTTTGCAGAGCCTTAGAACATATTATTAACTGGTTTCATTTAGGATGGTTTCCAGATGGTTCAAAGATAAGTACTTCTAGTCTTGTGCGTAAGAAGATGGTGTTAAACAAGTTTCAAAGTGAATAGTTAGGAACCGGTATCAATTAAAAATAAATTAAAAATATTTAGTACCTAACAGCGAAAAGAAGAAAACAATTTTTTATTTCAAAAATAATATTTTTTTTTTTTTAATATTTATGTATACATATACATATGTCCTTATTACTAATATTAGAAATTCTTAAATTAATTAATAGGTTTTTGGTATATCAATACTATACCCTTTGACGAGTTTTGACTATGTGTGTTACTCTTTTATTAGTAAAATTTAGCTGGATTTGTTTTTAAATGTATGTCCATTCTGACATCAAAAAAATACAAATCAAGGTTTTAAACTTCAAACAAAATTAAACAAATTTGAATATAAATATGTCCATCGCAATTTCATATACTTTTTTTATTAACAGAATTTTTAGAATTTTTTAAACATACAAATCAAGGCGAATTCATAGAAGGTGGTATATTCCTATCAGCTGATTGCTTGTTCTATATACGGGTTATGCGGTGAAAGTGTCAGAATGGTTATTTTGTTAACATTTTAAATATCTATTTACATACACTCGTGATGGAAAATTCCATGTGTAAGACAAACAGCGCATAATATTATAAATAAGTTCATTTGTTTATTTATTCTATAAAGCCTACGTACGTTTGCTTTTTGTGTTAAATTTGGAATTCCACCCATTCGTTTATTTTTGTTTTTCTAAGTTTCTCTGACATTTTCACCACAAACAACACACAATTTTTTATTTATTTGTGGAGTATACCACCTAAAAAGAATTCGCCTTGATACAAATTTATAATTAAATTTTAGTTTGAAATAGTATTATTAAATAACGCTGAATATTTTTGCTGAAAATGTCTTCAAAACATTCCATAATCTCCACAAAAAAAAAACTCTCAAAGCAGATCGTTAATCATGACCTGTTTGAAGCTTGCATTGTTTTATAATTAAATTATAAAACTGCATACTTAAATAATAAAAAAAATTCTGAAGAATAACATTTGAAATTTTGTTGTAGCTTTTTGATTTATTTTTATTTTTGTACAAAGATTTAAAGCCCTATTCTAATGAAGCCTCACAACTGAGTTGTGAGCAAAAATTTGTGAGGTCTATTTTGTGAGGTTATTCTTGGCCACACCTCATAAGAAAAAAGCTCAACAAAATCACCACACAAGGTGAAAAGCGGTTTGCTGTCAAAAATAAGCAAAAGACAATAGCATAAGCATATCCGCAAACAAAGTGATTTGATTGTCCATGAGCCAATGGAGTTTGTTTTTGTTTGGTTCATTTTCGTAACATCTATGTAGCATAATTAGACATAAGGCGTTACTTAAAAATGTAATAAAAGTGAATGCAATATGAATATTAATAAAAAAGTAATAAAAATTTAAAATTTTCATCACTATTGTTTCCAATGAAAGACTAAACATTTTAACTAAAAGCTATAGCTACTTAACCAGCGGTTCGGTTTGGTTCAAATGGTTCAATGAACTTTAACTATGTATGTATGTACATACATTGTAGTCATCAAATCCATATAAAAATATGCGTCATATACGATTATTATTTAAGGAATAAAAATATTTTTTTTATTAAAATACTTTAATTGTAATGAAATTAAAAATACAATATTTTTTAGTATTAAAAGCTGTAGATTCTAAAGGGGCGTTATATAACGACCCCTAACTCTTAAACCCTCTCTTGCATTCTTCAATACCTCCTCTTGCTCCTTCAATACTGCTGCTCAAACAAGCAATAACTCCACCATTCCTGAATATTTTTTTATTTAAAAAAAATCAACACACGACACTGATTGCAAACGAAAATTAACAAAATAATGTAATAATTGCTCAATAAAAATCAGCTGCTTTCGTATTGTGAGGCCGTCGTTCGCACTTCACAACTTTCCTGACAATTATGAGCATGTGAGCGTTTGAATTTTCGCCAGCATAAGTATAACCTCACAATAGTCAGGAACTTTACAACAGTCAGATAGGTGAGTTTTGTGAGGGTATTAGAATATGGCTGTAAGTTTTAATAAAAAAGGTTTTTTTAAACAAAAAAATAAAAAGATATATTGGCAAATCTAGTCAATATGTGGGAATCTTATAGCAGTTATAAAGTCGTACCTAAAAAAATAAATAATTTTTCACAAATTTATCTGAGACTTTTAATGTTAAACAAAATGGTATTTTTTAAGTTGCAATCAACCGTAAAATAAAAATTTATTATTTCCAGAAAGTTTTGAAACCATTTCGTAACTAGCAATGTTATCACACAACTTTTTATATTATTATCTATATTACAATGAATAAATTATTGATCTACAAACTATTTAATGTAAAACACATCAAGTGTGAATAATACTGGAACTTTATTCAGGCTTAGTTTAAGTAGAATCGCATAGCTTGCATTGCACTAAAAATTTCAACAGACCAACTTTGCATTCGTTTTGCACCGGTTATGAGATAGCCACGCTAGCCTATAGTGAGTAACCAGCGCTTTGTCTAACTGCCCTCATTTTTTATTGCAGGGTTGCTAAGCACACAGCCAGTTGTGTGGCAACATTCGCAATTGGCATTCACTCCACAAGTCACAGCTGGCTGCCAACTACCGACTACCGATTGCTGACTGCTGCCTGCTGCCTGCTGCCTGCTGCTAAGCAAATCCTTAAGCATTTATAAGGTAACTTTTTACAATCAATTACCGCAGATTGCTCAGCCAATGTTGCAAAAACACTTGATATGTCAATCAATGAGCTTGAGCTCTTAATACTGTATCCTACAAACGTATGTATGTATGTACGTGCATATGTAGGTGCTGTGCGTGTTAACCTATATGTATGTACATACATACATACTTATTTAACTAAATATATATGTATGTAAATACTGCTGTATGTGGTATTTACAAATACATCGTCTTCATAGGAATCTACTACAGAGCGCACACTATTTTTATTCATTTTCTTATGCATACTTACATCTGCTTATGTTATACATACATATGTATGAATGTATGAATGTATGAATGTATGTGTATTTATGTACTTTCATTCCTAAGTATGCATGAGTAAATGTTTGCTCAAATCACACGTGTGAAGCTGTCAGCTAGAAAACAAATTGAATTATGTAACAAGGAAAACAGAGACAGCAAAGACTTGCAGTCGCATTAAGCTTTTATTGACTCTTAAGATGACGCCTGTGATGTCTTCGATAAGAGTAGGTAAATGATTATGCCAAATTTGATTTGATTCGATTTGCGCTTCCATCAACTCGACGTAACACAACAACAACAACGCTATAACTCATTTACAAATACGAATATTTTTCGTAATGCCGAAGGCTTTGAGTGAGACCAATGCTCTAGGATTTCATCTGAGTAAATTTTTAGTAAAAAAAACAAGTGCAGCTGTTGAAATTATTTCGTGAGGCTTACACAGTTAATATGTATGTATGTATTCGTATTCAAACATACACACATGTGTACATATGTAACATATGTATGTATATCTATGATTATTCGGTCCCTGCAGTGCAGAAGAGCTTCTACGAGGTTGATTAATCTTTTTTTAGTTGAATATCATCTATTTAATGATTTAAGTAATTTTGCATACGACTGATTTGACTCTACGTTGCTTGGCACAACTTCCATTGATAAGAACAGAGTAAGTGACAACTACCACCTGGGACATTCCTTTGTAAAATTTATTGGTACAGCTTACTTGTAGTTACCGATTCATCAGTCCTATGTGTTCACACGTAACTCAGAGATTTACTGATTGACATGAATAGTACTAAAGGCATATTTAAAATGTTCGAAAACATAATTGGATGATAGGATGAAGACAAACATTGAAAATTGTCTGTAAAATTTCAAGTAAACAATATTTCGTTAAGCCGAAAAGTTGCGATTGAGTAAAGCTTGATGGAGATTTGCATCAGATTTTACCACGTAAAAGTTTCCACAAACCAGGAACATATTTTGACATATGTAATTTGAAAATTTATATTTCTTCTAATTAGTTTAAATCATTTTTCAATAAAAATACATTTCATTGTTTTACAAACACCATAAAACCCCCAATTTTTAAACTTTTTAAAAAATGTGCAATTACTAAATAAAATTTCATCAAAATTTCGAAGTTAAAAAAATATAACTTTTTTGGATATGTAGTTTCGCAGATCATTATGTTATGGATTTATCTGTTTATTTTCGCTGGTTTTATTAATTGTGATAATATCTTATATATTTTTCTGTAGGTCCCGGTATTATAACTGTTTTGTTTAGAAAAATAAAAAAGTAGATTTAGTTAAGTCTAAATAGTTCTTCAAATGTTGGTCCTTTTTGGAATATTATGTGTTAAGTCTACGGATGTACATATTTAATTTTTGGGATTTTTTGCCAAAGATTTTCCATTAAATGTGGAGGTAAAAATACGAAAAAAAATCTCAAAATTAAATGAAAAAAAAAATTTTATAAAAACAGCACATCTCTTCATCAAATTCCGTGCTTCAAGACTTCAAGGTACTCGAATCTTCGTCACTTGGCAACACTAAGCCATAACACGCTGAGCTAAGCTCACAATACCATCCGACATTTTTTTTATTTTAAAATATTGTCAAATGTTAGTGGTGGAAATATAAAACGCTATTTTTTTTTTATTTTTGAATTGTTTAAATAAGTTTTCACTATTGAAGGTTCTTTCGTTTTTTTTCACATTCATAGTTTGCAACCAAGTAGTTTTACTTTTAAACCAAGGTAGCTTTTGGGCAAACACACCGCTCACTCTTTTACTCCCATTTAATGCAGTACACATATGTATGAGTATGTGTTTACTATGCATTGTATATATGTACATATATACATACATACATATGTACATGCTTCCGAAAATTTAAAATTCAGTTGGCATTTCATTTTCTACAAAAATGGAACAACTTTGTTGCAACTTTTTACCAGGGCTGCGGCGCAGAAAGGAAACATATGGTAAACTCACTCTACATACTTAGTTTGTGCTAATTGGAAATGGTTGTGTGGAATTTTAAAAGTCTTTCAGAGCAAAAGTTGGACGCAACAGGATTAAAGGTTAGTTCGTTTACATTTGTTAAATCTCAGGTTGACAATTCAGTTAATGTTTAGCTTATTAAAAAGTTTCTACTTTGTAGGCTTTTACTAGAGGAGAGACAAGTCACTTGAGTGTGTTTTGTGTCAGTTTGCGTTCAAAACTGGAAAGCGAGAAATGATCAGTGTTTTTATACCTTTCATAGAAATGGTATATTAAGTTTGATCCGATGTTTGTAAGTACCAGATGGGTAAGAGTTATACCAATCAAAAAGTATACCGAAATGATCAGGATGATGAGCTGAGTCGATTTAGCCATGCCCGTCTGTACGTCCGTCTGTCGGTCTGTTTGAACGCAAATTGGTCCCTCAGTTTTTTAGCTATTTGCATGCAAGTTGGCTTTGCTTCATAATCCTTTCATTTAAGCAGCAAAAAGCTTGAAATTTTGCAAGAAGGTCCGCTATTCTAAGCTCTATAGAAGCAGTGAAAATCATACAGATCACAGATATATAACATACAGCTCCTATAAAACCGCTTGTTCAGATATTGCACTTAGCACGAAAGCCCCTCCATTTAAGCAGAAAAGGTCTTGAAAATTTGCACAAATAATAGCTATTATGAGAACTATTTAAGCAGTGAAAATCATAAAGATCCGATAAATATAACATATAGCTGCCATACAAATAATAGTTCAGATATTACATTTTTGGCCATAACTCCTTTATTTATTCAGCTGGAGACTTGAAATTTTCCACAAATATTAATTTTTTTATTCATGAAAGCTATGAAGCCTTCAGCATAGCCGCAGCCAGCCTGTTTTTACTTGTTTATAAATTAATTTGGCGCTCACACTATTTAGCTTAGTGTTTGGCCGAGCTTCTCCTACCATTTGTGGTGTGCGTCTTTTATGTTGTACCGCGAATGGAAGGACCGACAGTTTTGTGCCGGCTCCGAACGGCATATTATTTATGAGAAGCTTTTTCATGGCAGTAATACCCTCGGAGGTTTTATTTGCTTGCCGCTATTAGAAAAAACTGTATCAATATTTAACATTTTACTTCCCCCCCTTTTTTAATCAAGCACTTTTTCTTTTACCATAAAAGTTGAAAGAAGGTACGGATTTAGTATTTAGTACTATCCGTGGTGGTTATTTTTATTATTATTTTACCTTTAAACAAATATTTGCAATAAAAGGAACTTAAAAACACAGACGTGCTGTGAGGTAAACGGCTTTCTTATCTTTCTGAAATAAACAAATATAATAATATGCTACTTATGTATATTAAATATTTGCATTGTCAAACCAGACAACATTGAACTCTACACGTGACAAACAACAACGCTGTTCAAGGTGACTGTTATGTGAAATGATTTCAAATGTATTGTGGATTTACTTTTTTTTATCACTTATTATCACTATTTCTAGGTATTATTTATTATTATTACTAGTATTTTTTATTTTTTATTAAACATTTTGAATATCTTCACAATTCATATATTTTAGACTTTTTAAAGCGATATTTATGAATGAATTTGGTCGTTTCTTAAATGTAAAGAGATTTTTAAATGAATCATTAATAATGAAGGTAATTTCATATTTTTAAACTGTAACAACTGAAAAAAAATAAAAGTTACATGCAATACTTGTTTTTTGAAAACATATTTTTATTTCATAAAAATTTGTTAATAAAATTATATTCGCAAATTTGCTACAGATCACAAGGCCACAGAAAGTTAATAATATTAAGTCAAACATTGTACTAAGATGCTGTTTTGAATTTGAAAAGGGTTTCATAAATATTTTCCTAAAGTGAACCAATCGAAGAGTAGAAAAGGGCTTGCAAAAGTTAGCTAAATTTCAGTCACTATCTATCTTCGGACTAGGTATTTTCATATACGAAGTACATATCTAAATTTTATTTCTTAATTAAATTTTCAGAACCATTCCAACATTTTTCGAATTATTGTCTTGATTGATATTGTTTTTGGAAATAAAAAAGCAGTAATTTCTTATATAGTTATATATCAAACACAAAATATCGCATCTCGATTATAAAATCTGTGCAGCAATAAAACTTTTCCTCACATAAATACTAACACAGCCATAGAAAAGTAATTGCAAAACCAAGCGTGATTGAACAAATTGAATCGAATGTCGCAATTGAAGCTCCCAACTCACATTACTGATAAAATAATGTCCTTGCACATTTACCGACGTACATACATATGTACTCGTACATATATGCATGTATATTAGGTTGATCGAAAAATGTGTGAGTTAGGATTTTAAAACTCTCATCCTTTAGATTGTTCTTTAATTTGTATTGATACAAAATGTATAGAGGTCGCCCAAAGCGCTCAAACTTTCTCATTTAAAATATATTTAATAGTTAAAAACAAGTAAATAAACATTTGGGCATTATTTCCTTTTTGTTGTTGTTGAAATTGCCTACAGGGTAGAAATCTACTGAATTTTGGAACGATTTTCCGTCCTCCCTGGTCAAGTTTGGTTTTAAGTAAACCGGTTTCGGCGTTGCGCCCTCTTTAGTGGGCATTACTCTTTGAAACCTCCTGACGTAAAACAGGGTTTGCAGATTGAAAATATGGATTTTTAAATATTCTTTACAATGGGTATTTGAGAGCTTTGGCTGACACTAAATATTTTTTGAACAAAAAATGTGCCAGTTGTGTACATCAATATAACATTCACACGCGGTGAAATAATTCGAATTTAGACTTTCCATGTTTCGGGACAACCCTATTACATGGTGTCACATACACATACATACATGTATTAACTGCAGAGCCACATAAAAAATGTTGATGCCCATCTGTGGCAATGGCTGATTGTTGGCTTCAAATCAGCGCGTCTGTAGCTGCGTGGAGCATTGAACTGACAATTTTTGGCAGTGCGTTAAGATAACAAAAGTTTCCGCGGGCAAATTCGAGACCAAAATGAAGTTAGCCAACGTTCTAACGATGTAGTACATAGATGCAGACTGCAAGTAGACGTTTCTTAGAATTATATGGCCAGCGCTTCTTCAAAATTTTTGTGATATGTTTGTCAACAACAGCTATTCCACCAACAACAAGAGCAGCGAAAAGTCTAATGGATAAAAATAAAACAATGATAATGACGAGCAGCAAATTGTTGCAACAAATGTTGTTGAAAATTGCCAACGATGCCATTAGCAGTGAAATCAAACAAAACGAGCGTCAAAAAACATTTGGCAATCTGCGCATTGTCAGTGCGTTGTTGGCAGCAATAATAACAATAACAACAAACACCATACACACTAGTATATTGCCCGCAGAGTTCGACTACATGCGCTGATTGTGCGGGGTAAAACAATGAGAAAATCAACTAACTTTTGGCGTGCTGCGTTGTAAAGAAAAAAAAACGAACAGAAAATAGCAAACAACTAAAAAATCACATGTGTATATGTACGTACGTACTCGTATATGCAGCAGTAATATTGGCATGACATGTGCATCGAAAGAATAAGCGCGCGTGCAAAAATTGCAGCCATAATAAAAAAAATGTTGTAAAACTTTCCGACGCCAACGGGTAAATGAAGCGACGCGCAAACTGAAGTAGCGCCAACGACCAAAATAAAAATGAAAATAAAAATCCGAAATTTTAGGAACAAGCGCGGCAAGGTTTCATTTTTAGTACCCTTCCATGTATGTAGCTAACGCTGCAATTTTTTTATTTTATCGATAAAGTCAAGTAAGTACGCAAGTATTTATTTACAACTTTGTTAGAAGCGGAGTATTTCTATCAGACATTACGATAAATTACACTTTAAGTTTACAATACAGCTTTAAAGAAAAATCTCAGAAATATTTTTCTTTATTTATGTTGCTTGAAAAGGTACTTAAAGAAATAAATATAAGAACCTTTTTTTATTGAGAGCTTCATACTGATTTTAAGAAATTTTAATAGAGTACAATTTCACTTCTTGAGTGTCGTTTTATATCAAGTCTCAAGAAAAATCTCAAAAGATATTGTTCATTATTTCTGTTTCTTAAAAAAAATATTTTTGAAATTTTAGCTTTTTAAAGCAAAAACAAAATACACAGAGCTGATCATTTTTATTTTTATTTTTCTACTGCGCCCACTTATTGAATATTTATACGAACATTTTTTCTAGAGAGTTTCAGACTGATTTATGAAATTGTAATAATGGACTAATAATTTAATACAAATTTTCTTCAAGCCTATTATTTCTAATTGGAGCAAACATATTCATTAGATGTAATTACAATTTTGCCATAAAATACACAGATTGTGAATACACTTTTTCTTAGAAGTTTAGGATTGATATTCTCTTAATAAATTTTTTTTTAAAGATCATTTGTAGATATGTTATTTTGTGTGTCGAATTAATACTCACAAGAGAATTTGTCTACTTATCTCAAGTATTTGCCTTGGGCCTGGCTCGGCGATTCTTCTACATTTTTGTTTTGTACAATTCAAAAGCCTATTGTAGGGTATCTACATAGTGTAGCATGCAGCAGCCACAATCTGACTACTGTCAAATAGCAAATAGCAAACATCGTTGACTTTGTCGTACTAGATTTGCGAATTGACTCGAGCAACAGAGTCGCCGATTGTCAACTTCAGATAAGATAAATCACCATTATCAACCAACAACGCACGGCTCTGTCATAACGCTCCTCGCCGCTAGTTAGTGGTGGTTAGATGACGCGCGCATTTGGCCAAAGGCGGCAATTCGCGCTTTGTTGAATACTTGGCGGCGAGCGAGCGAGCTTGAGTTGTGGCATTGATGCTGACTATCTAAGATGTGCTTGTGAATATTGTTGATGCTTTTCACTGTAGCGAGCGATAGTAAGTTTGTCGCTTAAAAGCTGATAATGAATTTGATGAAGTGCTAAGGATTTATGTCGTTCTCCTACGGCACTTCACGCCACGCTATCGAAAAGTAGCAAAAAGAAGCTTTACCATTTAATTGTGAATAGCTAAAAGACTTAAGCTGGATAAAAGCTTACTGCGTTGGCTGATTGTTTTATCCTATGGTTAGTTTTGCAGGTTAGGCAACAATTTGATGGTTAAGCGTTTGTTTTTGTTCTGAAGTTTATACTTTTTCTCAGTGGTGTAAAATATTAAAGGATTAAAATTGATTTACACTCGCTTTGAGGTTTCCAACAAGAGAGCAACAGATGCTGACAGCAAAAATCGCCACTACATACATGTGCAAATATGTCTATACAAAGCTAAAATAGTCCATGTGGAAATTAGCAAAGCATTTAAAATTCGGCAACCGTAGTAATGCTTAATGCAATGTTTGCAATTAAAACCGCTTACTGGTCTGTACTGCTGGGGACGGGCCGAATTTCCTTGGGGCCATCATTAGTATTAGTGTAAATAAGCATGACAAATGCTGTTGAACGTGTTTGTTAGTTGCAACAAATGAACGCAGACAAGCACATACACACGTGAATACATAACCATGTATGTATGCTTGCTTTCTTTTGCTTTTGTGCCTTCTCGTATTTCCGGTCTCGAAATATTTGCGCATTGGCGACAACAAATGCATTCATAAGATTTCGCATAATTAACCTCAATGCCCATAAACATAAATATTATAATGCGCATTAGCATGTGTGAAGTATGTATGTATGTTCTTACATACATACGAGTATTTACACAGATGCGCATACACATGTTCATATTCAAATACATTTATCGTCCATGTCATCTAGGAATTTCGCTTTAGGAAATATTCATTTAGAAATAGATAAACCCTTAATTTAGTCAGGTCTTCAGGGGTTAGTGTGTGGGTGTGTATGTGAGACTTCAATTATACTGAAAACACCATCGAAACAATGCCTGAGGAAATCTAACACAACAGACGTATAAATTGCATAATCATAGTAACAAATTAAAGTAGTCAAGAGCATTGAGATTGAATTTTATATCCATTAGAAAATATAGAAAAATTTTTGAAGTAGTTAAAAATTTGCACACAATCAACACATTTACCATGTAGATTAGGTTTCGCTAGACTTAGAAACACCTCTAAAAAGTCTTTGTAATTTGAATATGCAGAGCTTAAGTTCCAAATATGAATGGAATTTCTCATACGGTTAGTTTATTTCGGAAATAATTTTTTTTGAAGTGAATATGATTCGACTTTTTGGGATTCAAAGAAAGCGTAGAAATAAAGCTGATTCCTCAAAGGAATTTAGCTAAGGCATCTCGCCTCCATCTGCCTTCTAGACCACCTATAAACGAAGGGAGTGTTATAACAAAGACGGCGAAGTGTTCATTATGTGGCTACCTATGCTGCATTTATTTAAGTATCGGTCAGGGGATGAACTCAATGGTAGGGAACTGGTCAAACTGAAAGATGCTGCTCTATATGGGAAGAGCCCTTTGATGTTATAATTGCAAGACACATCAGGATTTAATCATGGGCTCTTTGACTTTTGCAGACTGACAAGTCAGTTAAGTGAATTGGGAAACCCCCAATTTCTCTTGGTTGTAAGGTATGCGGACTACCATCTGTGGATACGAAATGAGATTATGGTAAAGAAATTTGAAGGTAATTACTGATGACAGCTGCTTGAAACTTGTATCAACTATCCCTGCAAAAGGTAAAATTAAATACTCCTAGGTAACGAAATAATGCTAAATTTAAAGTTTCGAATAAAAGTCGCTAAAGCAGATACACTAGTTAACCACTTAACAAATGGCCATAAGCAACAGATTCTGTGTGCGTAAGTTTCGTAGACAAAAGAACGATGATAAGAGCGGTACACACAGGCATCCCTTCATAAGCAGGAATGCTACAGACAAGATTGCCTTGGAATGAACGCAGACATGAAATTGCTTGACAGATAATTATTCTTAGCGAGCATGACGATCATAGGTCAATAGAGATTAGACACCTTACGGAACGATTTATAATCAAACCTTATGCGGGAAATATATGTGCGTAAAAAACGCATGCGTTGACGCAGGCTTTACGCGCGTAAAACGCAAGGTGAAACACGTGAGCGTTTTTTTCTGTTTTGACAGATGGTTGCGGCAACTTTATGTTGTTTATAAATTTGCTCCTCCATTGTTTATAAAATGTATGCAGCTGTCTAATTTCAGCACAGCTGTTTCACAAAGTACTGCCAGTTTCACCATTTTAAACTTGGCAGCACTGGTGACGCACGTAAAATTTTAATTTGGAGATAACTTGCGTTGCGTTAAACGTG
Source organism: Philophylla caesio (assembly GCA_963971545.1). NCBI lineage: Eukaryota > Metazoa > Arthropoda > Insecta > Diptera > Tephritidae > Philophylla > Philophylla caesio. Next base: position 90,540,619 of record OZ020606.1, on the reverse strand, counting down.
TGCGTCAATTCATGTGTTCGATCTCAAAGAAACCAGTGTGTTTAAATTTTGACGCAAGCGTTTTTACGCACATGTGTTTCCACCTTTATGGCGTAAGAGCTAAAAGCGATCTTGTAAAACAGAAAAAAATTTAAATTACGAAAAGTACAAATTTTTAAATATTGCTTTAAATATTTTATACAGATTTGGTCCATCCATACCGTTAGACTCTTATGAAAGCAGGTAAGGCCTTATTGTGCTAATTTCTGTATTGAGGAAAAGTTCTATTCAGTTACTTTCTCGTTTGGCAAAATACTAATGATTTTTTATACGTATTTGTATTCACTTCTGAATAGGGATAGATACATAAGCAAGTAAATTCATACTCATACGTATTTCTTCTTTAAAAGAAAACAAAATTGAAATCACAACTAAAACCTTCGAGGTATTAAAGACACCCAATGGTGAATATTTAAAGGTAAACTCGTCTGCATAAGCAAATATTTTATTTATTTTCCAAAAACTTCGATTCCAGTGCGTTATCTCAGAGGTTATAAGCTTGAAATTGTTTTACGACATTTACAAGCAGACCTTTCTTTTATTTGATTTAATTAAAATTTTCTGCAGGCGAATGCACAATATTTGTTCCGTCTATTCACTAGTTAGCACCTGATTCCTGCCGTTTGCTTGTCTACATACATATATAGCTGTCCTGTTGGTCCAGCCAAGGGATTTGCTTAAGCTCATTAGGTCGTCTCATTTTCTGCCACAAATTTCTTGCGAAATGTATGAAAAATGTACGAGAATAGTAACAAAATAGACGCTGAAAATTTTGCGCATGGTTTTTAATTAAATCCTTCTTGCTTGTTTATAATTTTAAATTGTATGTAAATACAATATAGGATTTTTGGTTGACGCTAGACATACATACTTCTTGATATATAGATGTGCACATATTTGGCATGCATTTAAGTTAAGCCGTGAATCTTATATTTAACCACAACACTTTTGTGTACGCATTCAGTTAATTTTCCAAGCCACTGAGTGTGCGATCTACTGCAGTGAACTTAATTTAAACTCATTTCGCTGCAAAACTCATGTGCGTCTAAAAACTATTTTTTTTCTTTGTTCTTTGCAATTCTGGTCCGCTAATTCTCTCTCAAACGGCAAGCGAATCCTCTTCGAGGATTAAAGTGGCATGCTAGTTTTTTGTTAGCTCAGTTAAAATTTTTTGCAATTGTTAATTATATTTTATAGTTAGTTGTGTGTGTGTGTGTAAACCCTCGCTGATACCACTTTTTGTCTTCTTTATGCCACTACAATTATGTTATGAATGTGTGCACTCACTTAAATGCGAGCTGTTGATAGTGAAAAAAAGGAATGTCACACACACTTAGTTCATTGTTATTTTTTAATACATGACAAAGTAGTATACGTTTTTTTTTGGAATTTTCATAATAATTTAAATGTTAAAGCATTTGTATTTAAGGGGATTAAAAAAAATTCTGTTTAAAGCGCTACTTTCAAGAAAATGCTGTGTACTATTTTCGCTAGACTTTTGTCCTGGAGACACTGAAGAGAAAGACTGTGAAAATAATTACCACTTCAGTGACACTTATGGTGGATAGAATATTTTTGGGTGCTGTTTCAAGATTGACCTGATCCAAGATTAGCTGAAGGTGGTCTGCGAACATTTGAACTTTCGTAAATCCAAGTATGATTGACCTTGTGTTTTACACTAGAAAATATAAGATAGCCTTGCCCACAGTTGGTGACATACTAGCTATTATATTTCTAACAAAGACAAATTTTGAGAATTGCTTTGGAATAAAATAAATGGATGATAAATGGCATCAGAATGAAAGAGTTTTTAACTGTCGTATGTATGAATTTAAACTCTATCATAAAATAATTCAGAAACCAAAGAGAATGCGAACGTTCAGAGTAGACTTGAGGTATGGAGGGAGCACTTATCAAGGCTACTGAATATGACTTCTTGAGACGCGTTTGAGGAAGAGGGGTACATAATTCTAGGGATGAACAACAAATGCCTCCACTCTACCAAAATAATATGAGAACAGCGACTAAGGCGACTTAAGAAAAAAAAATCGCCTGGAGCATACTATACTTTGCCTAATCCATAAGAAGTGTGATCCTGTTGTTTGTGCCAACTGCCGTGGGATAAGCCTTCTAAAGGTCCTATCGACGATACTGTGTGATAGACTGAAGCCGTATATTAACCAGCTGATTGGACCTTATCTGCGTGGCTTCAGACCTGGTAAATTCACCGTTTAGCAGATATTCACAGCACGTCAAATCCTGGAAAATAAATTTGTGTTGACTTCAAAGCCGCTTTTGATGGAACGACTAGAAGCTCTCTATATAAAGACATGTCTATGTTTGAGATTCCCGTAAAATGTATGCGGGTGTGTAGGGTGACGTTAAGCACAACTGTTAGTTCCGTCCAAGCATGGAAGGATGTTTCCGAGCATTTCAAGACCAAACAAGATTTCAAAAAAGGCGACTCACTTCTTCAATGTTAGGCTCGAAACCGTAATACGAGTTGCCAATCTGAATCGCAGTGGCACTATGTACATATAACAAAAGCACGATGCTGCTAGTGTACGGAGATTTTATTGACATCGTTGGTCTTAACAACAGGGACGGCAGTGCAGCTTATTCCAGTCTGAAAAAAAAGCAAAAGGAGGTTGGTCTTGCAATGAACGAGGACAAAACAAAGTAGGTACCTTGTGGCAACAAACAAAAAATCCTCGCGTGACTGTTGGCAGTTACAACATTGAGGTGGTCAAGGATTTTGTAGACATTGGATCCAGCATTAAACCACCAATGATGTCAGCCTCGAAATCAAGCGAAGAATAACACTTGCCTACAGGTGCCACTTTGGGCTCGGTAGGCAATTGAAAAGCAAAAACCTTTCTCGACGAAAGAAAATCTCGCTATGCAAATCCCTCATTATGCCCGTCTTTTTATATAGCACAGAAACATGGACGATGTTGATCTGCGATGAGAAGGCTTTGAGGGCTTTCGAGGAAATGTTCTTCGCAAGATTTATGGTTCAGTTCGCGTGATCGAAGGGTATCGCAGAAGAAGGAATGATGCACTGTACGAGCTGTATACTGATATGGACATAGTCAAGCGCATACAAATTCAATGATTGCGATGGCTCGGCCATGTCGTTCGTATGGATGGTGATGTTCCGGTGAAAAACTCCGGAAACAGCACCCATGAATGGCGAACGAAGGCAAGGGCGCCCAAGAACACATTGGAAGGACCAAGTGCAGAAGGACCTGTCTACACTTGGTATGAGTAATTGGCGTAACCTCGCGAAGGAGAGAGGGTAATGGCGAAGTTTTTTGGTCTTGGCCTAAAACGAAAAAATTGTTCTAGCATCATAAAAGAAAAAGAAGACTAAATTATGTACTCATATATTTTGTAAAACCTGATACTGAGTGCTTTAAATAAAATAACTTTAACATTTCCCCAACAAAACCGAATTAATAAAGAATCGCTTACAATTGCAGTTAGGACCCATTAGCGGAAACCCGACACGAGGCGATCAAATGTAACAAGCTCATATATCCACAACTGATGTATATATATGGACATTTAGCCACATTGCAAAAGCTCGTTTAACATTTTCTCAGACAAAACCAAAAATAAATTACCACATTAAAAGAAACCCGAAGGCCATAATTTAACCAAGCGTGCCAAGGAGCTTACATCTGTGTTGGTATTGACTAACTTATGTAGCCTTCTGCTTCCAAAATATGCATGTACTCGTATGTACCTATACAGTTAGTTGCATTCTGTGCGCAACTGCAACAACAACTACTGAAGTTCCTCAACTGTGACTAGCGCAGAACAGCAAACTACATGAAACCTGTATACATACATACCAACACATTTAAGCTTCAAAACTTTTTGGTGTTTATACTCGTACCTATGCATGTGAATGTGCACTTGGCAGTAGTGAGTTGTTGTTTAGTTGGCAGTTCCTTTACGTGTCTTCAAAAATCCCTTATTAAGCGGATTAAAATGCTTCCTGATTTTAATTGTCTACTCGCCGACAGAGTGAACAAATTTTGTGGACATATGATGTGTGTTATGCTCAGCTCAGTTAAGCTTTCCGGCACACACACACATACACACGCGCACCAGCACATAGACATACTTTGGCAATACCTGCATGTCCTCTGCGTACGAAGTTGTTCTTGTACTTTCGCCCGCTTCGTTTAACTGCACTGCAGCTTTCCTTTGGCGCTTTCAATTTGGTTGCATATTTTGCAAGTAGTTATTTGGGTCCTTCTGAATGTGCTATTTTCGGTTGTTGTTTTTCTTGTAGTTGTTGCTTTTTTTGTTACCCGTGTTGACGCCTGTGTTGTTATTGCGCCAACACTGCAAAAACTTTGCAAAATCACAGAAAACACAAACGTATGAGTATATCCAGATATGTAGTAAGAAATATAACGAAGTGCGTTGAAGGCGAGCCTTACAGGAAACACTTACACATACAAAAATACACACACATATAGATATATGTAGGTATATAGCTCATCGCAAGGTGGCAAATGGGCATTAACTAGCCACATTTGGATTGTAGGCGTGCATTGTATAGAGCTGTATATTCTTCGCATATTCGTTGTTGTTGTGAAAGACCTACACTGTAAGCTCATTCCACCTTTATACATTTTATCCTCCTTTAGGGTAAGTTTTTTTGAAAGCATTTATGTGTTTTTGTTTTTATTAAAAAACAGTAGGTATGCGAGTCCCGTTGCCTTTTTAACATAATTCCCGTTGAGACTAGCGAATGTTTTTTCAAGTACGGGGTGTTTTCTTAAGGGGTTAACATCTACGAACTTAATGCCCAAATTCAGTAAGCAGTCTCAGTCTCTAATAGAGACAAAAGTCATAATTTTAGGCCAGTCGACATTAATTACTCTCAAAATGAAGCATCTAATCTCAAAATAAAATCGCAAAATTAAGACATTGTGTGAGCAGCTCACAAAAAATTTAAATAAAAACAAAAGACAAAAACTTGAAAGCGAGGAAAGATAATAATCTCTTGCTCATAGACTCAAATTTTGAGACTTGAAATTATACCAAGTTACGGAATCCGGGCATAAAATTGTAGTCCTTAACACTTTATTTGTTCGAATAATGAATGGACTTACGTCAAAGCAATGTTTGTCTATTTTTAACACGCTTTTATTAACTTCACCTGTATGTATGTTGCATGTATGTATGTACATATGTATGCTTGTAACCGACTCCTTTGGACGGCATTTTGACCCACTTTAAACAAACAGTTTTAATTAAAACCTTGAACACTTATTAAAAACCTAGGACAATATAATAATAATAATAATCCCATTGCTTTTATCCCTCCATACCCGCCCGATCGACGCGAGGAGCGCATCCGCATGACGCACGGATATATATTTTTTTTCATACGAGTATAAGCTGCGCCGAGTCATGAAAGCCAGAAGTTTGTTAAGTGTCAAGATCTAAAACTGTTTTCATTTACAGATCAAATGCTCATCAGCTGATTGAATATATATATATATATGTATCAATTATTCAGAGCATTGAGTATAGTTTTGTTTACGTAAAGAAGTGAGTCCGAAACATCAAAAGAACCGGAGTGAGTGTTAAAAGCCTGACACAAACTACGGAGTGGCTAATTTAACTCAAAATTACTTTTACATGGCTTCAGAAAATGAGGCCGGAAATATCTTGAAATTCGGGAGGGAACGTTTAGTTTTATTTCGCCAAGAAGAGATGGGCTAGAGATCAAGCCTGTCAGTAACTTGACCAAAAATATTATGCCTAACATGTATCTGTGACTAGCAAGGGTAGAAAGATTAACGAGTTGTAAACGACTTATATATGGCAGCAGGTTGTACTGAGAATCCCAGCGAAAATTGCTGTCGGAACAAACTCGATAGCGCGGGTTCCAAACAACAGATCCATATTCCAGTATGGGCCTCACTAACGTTGTGAACAAAGCCTTCGTAATGTAAGGGTCATTTAATACTTTTGACCATCGTTTTACCAATGCAAAAACACCTTTGGCTTTGTTAACTGTAAAATTTTTTAGTAAAGATTCAAATTAATTTCGGTTCCATTGTAATTCCAAGAACAACAAAGTTAAACACTTTTTCGATGTTATGTTTACATATGTACATATGTCATATGAAGCCAGGTGAACTGCCCTGCGAGAAAAGCACATTCGTCGTACAGTACTTATGAGTAACCTGATCGGACACGAAACGATTTAAGCGCTCGTCTCACAGCATTTAGTGTTCCGCATTATTAATTGTGAGAGCTTCAGAAGTTATTAAATAATACGAAATTCGCTACAGTTGTTTGCGCCGAAAGCATAAAAAGAAAAAAAAAATATATATAGTTAAAAAAAAGCGAAATAACATTATTTCATAGCACATCAAACTAAATAGAAACTGAACATTTTTTGAGGATGCTTTAAATAAATTGTCAAAGCAGCCATTTCTGGGACATATGTTATGTATGCCATGGAGTTATTCAAAACTATGCCGTGATATAAACTGCAAATAAAAAGATTTCAACTTTTATAGGCCTGTGTAAATTACTAATTGTTAATCGAATATTAAGAATTCAATAAAAAATATAAATATGTATCTTAGTTTATACATATCTTACAACGTTGTTTTCTGTTTACGATTAATATTCACTATAAAATGTGTGATTTAACTACGATGCAAAAAAATGATTATTGTTTTATTATTCGTTAAAAGAAGCTGCTTAGATTAATTAACATCTTTAAAATTAGTATATGTACATTTTTTTCAATGTGGCTTTAACTTCAATTTCTTAAGAGCGAAGATATCGAAAGTTACGTAACTTTACCTTTTTTTAAAACTGAATCAAACAGAGAAAATGGTTTTGAATATAGTAAGTCACACAAATTATACATTGTAGACGACTATTTACGCTTTCGGCTGGGAGAGAAATTAGCAGAGGTAAGATAATATTTAGGGCAACGTTAAAAGATGTGTACGAACATGAATATACAGGGTGCTTCAAAACTGCTCCCTTATAAAACAAGGCCAATTTGGATACGTAATATCATGTTGAACCTTTGCTGTCCGATTTAGACCAAAATTTTTTCACAAAATAATATGCATTTTTAACTTTTTACTAAACAGTTGGCTCATATCTAATCTCTAAAAATAATATAAACTCCTTCTGCCCGAGTATTATTGGTAGGTAAATTATATTATTTCCATGGAAATATTTCGACTTAACTCAGAGTTTTCCGTAAGCTCAACACAACTTATTATTTTTGAATAAACTTACAAGTATTAAACATGATTTTATTGTGTTCTGAAAGAAAAGATTTTTGATTAAAGAAATTTACTTAAAAACACGCTGACGGGCAACCGCTGTCGGAGAAAATTTCTAATGTTCATAAATGCATGAGTCGTAAAATGTGTAAGTAAAATTGTTTTATAAATCGGGATATATGTACTTACATTTATTTAAACTCATATTTAAATAATGTAAGCTGCATAAACCAATTTACATATCTAGTTTTAATTACAAATTTTATGACCCTTTTAAATTTGCTGAGTTGTTCGCCATTTGCAAAGTAAGGAAATCTTCGCAAAATATTGGTTGGCCTTTTTTACTATTCGTCCTACAAAAAAAATTGAAATGATCCTAAATAACAGTTCATGTACCTAACCACTAATTTCCACTATACATCAAGGTTGCTTAAGTGTCTGCAAAATAGTTTTTCCATCTCGCATAATCGTATCCAAAATGTATGTAAACTTTTTGGCGCTTTAGCTGACAGCCGCACAGAGGTGTTTCAGCGCACACAATTAATTGAAATTTGCTTGCCTTACAAAAGGCCGTTTTCATACCCTGTCGGAAATCAAAGTACTTTAAAAGCAATTTAAAAAGTACTTTTTTTCTAACCACAAGTGGTTTAAATTCATTATATTTTCTTGCCATCAACTAACTTTTTTAACATGGCGATGTTCTAGGAGCAAGTCAATTATCCGACTCTGCATTTCATTTCAACCAGTTTCAAATATATTTGAAAGAAAGAACATTAAAATTACTTTTTTTGCAACTTCAATAAAATTTATGTATTTATTTACAGCTACTTTAAAACTGCTTTTTTACAACTATTTTAAACTCGATTTGTTTTTAAAGTTCTTTATTTTATACCTACTCTTTTTTAACTTTTTAAAAATACATTTCAGTTCAGTTTTTATAAAATATATTTTACACGTTTTAAATAAAATTTAATTTAGTTTCTTCTGCGTACATACTTCCGAAAAATATTGTTTTTTTACCACTTCCTCTGGGTCACGATTTTCGATACAAAAGGCATCTACATATTTATGTTAATAATGATAAAGAAAAAATTGAAATATTTTAAGAATCACGCATTTTATTGGCTTGCCCGCTGGCTTACCTTACAAAAGCGGATAGAAATTAGCAAAAGCTTTAAATCTTTTATTTCCGTGAGTTGCATCGAGGTTGAAATTCATTACAACGTCCTTGGACAGAAGACCCAAAAACATCTTTTTAGGTTTTTCTTTCATTAGGGACTTCATTCCATCAAGCTATGGAATATATGGGAAAAAGCTTTAGATAGATATTTAGAATTTTATGATTATAATAGCTTCTCACGTAAATTGTTTTGTTTTCTTCGTAAATATTTTCGACAACGGCTGTTAATTCGTCATCTTTTTTTTATTGGAAATTGTAAGTGAATGACATAACAGCCCTCTGCTGTCGGATGATAGTTTTAATGAGTACAGTGTATGTACATATGTATATACTATACACATATGTATACTATATATGGATTCAATTAAATAAGTTCATAGTTTCTCTTCACTACAAAAGTTTTTAAATTATTTTGTATTACGCTCATATAAATATACGAGTACGAAAAATTAAAGACTCGCACGCTGCATTTCTTTCAAAGCAGTTGATTTCCAACTACTTTAAAATTGGTTAATTTTTCAGACTGTCTGCATTTTCCGACCGAGTAGTAACTGGTACACACACACACAGGAATATGTGTACATACACATATGTATGTACGTCCATAGCTGTACACATATATAAGTATGGATACTATATCAACACAAATAGCTATTTATTCACTCGTGGTACACTGCGTCGTAGGAGTGTATGATTTTGGTAGCTGGTAGTGTAAACCACTTGTTCATACATACATACTTAGTTTTGGTAAGCGTTTTAAGCAAGAGCGCTATAAATTGAAAAGTTAAGTAGTTGAGGAGGCGCTGCTTACATGCTGGTTCGTGAAGAAAGGTGCATGATGCATTTGAACCTGTACTTATGTAAAGTTTTCGGTGAATGTGATATTGTTGTTGTTGTTTTTATTGCCGTAATGTCGGAAGAGTTTAACTTAGCAAATTATTCAACATCGAGCGTAGCTAATTGAAAGTGCAAACTTGCACACCATTGTACTAACGCATGTACATTCAACTACTGGTAGAGTTCAAAAATTTTGGAAGTGCAGTAGTCTCATTGCTTTTACCTTTTCATACCTGCTGTATTTACATGTATAAATATGTAGAAATGTACACATTAGCTAATGCAATGTGCAAAAGCTCAAGTAGCGCTTTTAAAAGCAAAATCAAGTAAACAGGCTTGCGGATGAAGATCTTTAAAGTATCCAACTAAAAAATTTACCTCAAATCGTTTAGTAGGCAGTGTCAATAAATTAAAACGAAAAATCTTAAAAGTCTGGAGCGAAATTAGCGTTCTGTTGTGGAAGAATTTCCCAAGGCAAATATTTTGGTGTATTAAGCCTTTTAATTTATGTATACATTTTTCTATTGCCTATTTACGTGCTAAATAAAAGAAATTTGTAATAACATCGAAAATGGTAAAATGCAAAATTTTTTTCGGTAGATTGCCTGAGAGAAAAGGACACATAGTTTTTTATATCTTCAAACAAAAAATTTAGTAAATATATAATAATAACAGTATCCAAGCTCTTCGAAAATTTACTTAGTTAAAAAAATATATATTTTGCAAACAAAAATTTTATAATGTCGTACCAGCAAGGCTTTGTTCAATCGTTCCACAATTACTTACTTAACAGAGTTTAGTGAATACTGTTTTGCGTATTTTATCGCTGGATTTCAGGTCGATTGCATAATTACTGGCTTCTCTTAAGCGTTCGATATAGTTTCTCACTCGATGAAATTAGCTGTTTTAGGTTTATACTCTATATTTCATGATTGGATCAGGTTGTATTTATCTAATAGGCGTTGTGTAGTCTCTATTAACGGCGTTGACTTTAGACCATTTGCTGCTTACTCTGAAGTTCCCTGAGGAATTGATGCCCTTTGCTATTTGTCTTATTCATTAATGATATTAAAAATTGTTTTTATTTTGCTTTATGCTGATACGATGTGTTTAAGATACAATCCGATATAGAAAACTTGCATTTCTGGGGCATTAAATCACGCCTCTCATTAAATATAAAAAAGTTATTTAAGATTACATACGAAAAAATGCAAAGCACCTTACCAACGCGTTACATGATTATGTAGATGAAGTGAAGGACTTCGGCATTATTTTTAGTTCGAATTTTAATTTTAATAGCCATTTTAGTTATATTAATAGCTAATTATATTCGGTTCTGGGATTGGTCAGGCGTAACTTTGTTAAGTTCTCTGTATAGAGATACACTCAATATTTGTATACAGCCTTTGAATGAATTCAAAAAGTTTTCCCTAACTTTACATTACGTTTTTTTTTTATTTTATTGAACTGTTGCTTTCATATAATTTGCGTTTACTTTTAATAAACTTTATAAATACACTTTAGAAGCGCGCGTACTCTGTTCTCGCAGACTTTTATATTCAGAGTTATCAGTGGTGGGCTCGATGTATCGATATTTGTTACTAAATATCAAATTTGTATAAAATTCGAACTTTTTTAATTTCTCTATAAGCCCAATTTGGTTTGATTTCAACGTAACTGTATGTAATATCCCCTCAAAAATTGTGAACACAAAAAAAAAATGTAAGCCAAAAGAGTTTGAGGTGAAGTTTTGTCATATCATACTGCATCTCTCTGGAATTTCTTCAAAATATTTAACTAAAATTAATTAAATCATTCTAGTTCCCCAGTATCGTCCGAAGGGCTTGCTTAAATATATCGACAACCGACACACTTACGACCATGAAATTCCATAATATTTTAAAATTATTAAATCATTAAATAATAAATGTCACTATTTTTTAGAGTGTGAATATCCATAGTCCTTAAAGACAAAGTGGTGGTACATTTGTACCTAACAATATTTTCATATATTTTGAATGGGAATTGTTTCGAATTTCACTTATTTGCATCGCAAGGCTTCACTAAGCAAGAGATGAAAGAGACGAGGAATGTATTTAAGTGCAAAGTGAATTGTACAGCAAGAAAATATACGCAAAGTAATGGTTAACTAACAATAATTTGGAAAGGCATTATGAGGCATTGAAAAGTAAGTCGAATTAAAACGTTAATGCTTTTGATTGATTGTGTAAGTTGCTCCGGATTGTAATTATATTGCTGTTTTTCTTTTGATTTTCTTGAGTAACCGAATGGAGTTTTGGTGATATCAGGATTGGTTAATGCTTTTCTTATTGAAATGGTTGTACTTAGTAATGATATTCCATTGATGTACATAAATTATGATAATGTATGGCTTGAAGAACATGAAGACATTAGCAGTGACATCCAGAGAGTTTACTCATTTAACCGTAACCGATCAGCGGCGTCGTCTATAAGCGTTGCGATTACAAATGACCAGTAATTTGATGACGTGGATGAAGGTGTTCCTTTTCATGACAGCGATTCAGATGATCCTGATTATGAACATTTTGAAGATGTAGCTGCTGATACACAGAGGGACATCAAATTGAATGTAATGGTAATGAAATGGATAGTGGTGATTATGAAGAAGAAGTGAAAAATGAAATTGATAGTCAAGAAGATTTAGGTATACTTATAAAAAAAAATAAGGAAATAAAATGGATGAAAAATAAGTCTGGTCCAACTAGATTACGTGCTCATAATGTACTCCGCGAGCCAAACAACGGTTCACATAGAAATATAAATCATATTCCCATTGAAATTTTTAAATCTTTTAGCCACAGTATCACCAGCAGCAAAGGTTCAGATTGAAGCTCTCTCAAATAGAGTTCCAAGCGTATGCTAGCCTGCGACAAGACATTCACAAAAACTGTACGTTCCTAATATCAAAATCCTGATATTTTAATTGCTTAGCACATAAAAAGTACATGGTGGAACAATTGTACCATCTCTTTGTCGATTAAGGGGATAATTTGTGTTTTGTGCATAAGGGTCAAATATGTATTTTAATAATAAATAAAACTAATAATATTGCCAATGAAGCATACTTTTTTTCGCCACCTTATATTTCTACAATACTTTGAGTAATTGCGCCTTGAGGTAAACAAATCGATGTATTGAAATATCGATATACATATTTTACTATACATAAATATTATTCGTGGTTGTTTAAAAATATCGATATATTTTTTTATTTGCCCATCTCTAATCAGTGTACCTAAAAAAGTGTTGCCTTTCCACGAAGATAATATTAAAACTGATGACGCACGCAGTGCTTCTATAGCCCGCGCTATCAACGAAATAAACAAAATCTTAAATTATTCTGTCTTACTTGATTTCTTAGTTACGAAAAGTGAAATTATCAGTATTTTGAATTCATTTTTGTATTAATACGAATTCATATGTGTAGATATTATTCATGTTATTTATTATTATTCACGCATTTATGTATTTACTTATCAATTTCTAAATTTAAATCGTTTCATCTTAAGAATATTGTTGTGGTATTTTAAGATCACTAGTCTTAAATTTAAATGTATATTTTCATAGTCCGTAAGAAATATGTATTTCATATATGTAGTTAACTAAACAAATAAATTAATAAAATAATATTAATAATAATTATTATAATCTAATTAATAAATTTTTCCAATTTTTCTCACCTCCCATCTAGGCCAATATATGTAGGTCTTAACCCATGATACAAAAAATGGAGGTTATTTATTTAAAAATTTCGACGTTTCATAAAATTGTTTGAACATACATGAATTGCGGCTTACTTTTTTTTATTTTTAAATTTAATAAACAATTTTTTTTGTTTTTAGTTTCCAGTTACGACCAGCTCTCTCATAATGTTTTATTGCAATTCTACTTATATTTGCGTGTTTTAAAATCAATTCAATTTAAAAATATTTATTATATATCTCTAGTTTTTAGAAAGTATTGATGTATAAGTAATTGCATAAATTTATGTACTTTTACATCTATGAGTGTTTGAATTTTTTAAATACGTTATTTAGACAATGCTTTTATTTAATTAAAATTTCGATCAGTCATATAGAACATACATATAAATAAGTAGGATATTTCATTATGAAATTTAGAAGAAGCAAACAGTAATTTATTTTACTTTTTTTGTTGAAAATAGTTTATTTTTATTTTGTTCTATCACTTAAGCAATGTTTGCTCTGTGCAAAGAATAATCAATCATATTCTTCCATGTAAAAGATTTTTGTGAGTTGCTTTGTTGCATACAACCACAGGAATGCATATTTACGTATTTGTCTAATTCAATTTGCAAAATATTAAATTTTAAATAATTATCAGATTTTAAATACATTAGCACGTCGTTGAAAAACTGATGCCATTTATTCTTGGCAAACAAATAAACAGAAAGGCAAACAAAGTGTACAAAAGCATATGTCATCGTTATGTTTTCGACTATTACACAAATTGAATAAATTTAACTGTGCTCTTAAAAACTAATTATGCTTTTCCAATTGTTGCACACGTAAATACCGAGAAAAAGACAAAATTATATTTAACTACAAAAATATGAATATACACAAATGTATGTATATCATAGGAGAAACAACAAGAGCACAAATCTAATCAGCAATGCAAAATTGTGTTTACTTTTTCTTAGCAAATAATGTCTACTCATGAACGAATATGTATTTGTACTTTTGAACTTACCCATTCGGAAAACAATACTTGATTGTCATGTAAGCCATCTTTATAATATTTTTAGCTTTTCCAAAGACAATTCAAAGGTTTTTTACAAGCGAGTAAAAAATTGTTCTGCTCTCAAACATGGCGCTCAATATGTCCTGCCTGCCAGAACGTCATTTAAATATCTCTTTTAGTGTTTGTAAATGAAAAAATTGATTTTAAAACTTCTTCCAAAGAATCGCTTTTTTCCAGCAGGGGTTATCGTACGCATGTGTGTGTGTGCGTATAAATTGCGGCATAAATGTGTGCAAATATTTGCATATCTCAATTTTTGTATTAAGTGTTTGACCAGCGCCTTTGGTAAAATCACCAATGGCATTTTAACTGAATCCAAGGATGTATGTAGATTAAAGTAGACGATTCTCACCTTTTTCATGGACATCCAATGAACAAGGCAAAAGTGCAGACATCTTTGCTTTTGTTATTTGAACACCTGCCTGAATGTATACATGCATACATACTCGTTTGTGTGTGGCGAATGTTTGCTTTGTAAGAAGCAAATTAAATTTTGTGCTACATTAATTCGAATGTGTACAATTGGCTGAAATAATTTGCATTGTGAATAAAGATAATTTCTCTCTGAATAAATGCACTATGAGAAATTTGATTGACAATTTGTATTGTCCGGAATTATTTTTATTACAATAAAGAAAATATGGTTTGTAAGTTTTAATTTAAAGTACCGTAAAATAACTGTTTTTGTACACAGGTATTAACATTTTGTTCTTATTGTAAGGAACAAAACGAAACTGAAGATGCCACAACGTTGAAACCGGTTTGTCTCAAAAACAATTTCGAAAAGACATTACGATCTTAGTGGCATGGCACACTCGAAAATGTGGTATATTTTTAAACCCGAGCGTACTTGTACGCAAGGTTATTATAACTTTGTTCGCATAACTGTTGTTTGTAACAGCAAAAAATAATCGAGATAGATATAGACATTTATATACTGAAATGATCAGAATGAAAAGAGAAATCGATTTAGTCCATCCGTCCTTCCGTGTTTACAATAACTTGATTAAAAATCGAGATATCTGAGATAAAATTTGGTACATAGATTGCCCTTTGGACAGGGTAGGTTGGTATTGAATTGAATTGAATGGTCAAAATCGGTCTATAACCACGCCCACCTCCCATATAAATGCAAAATTGAGTGAAAGTTTGTAGTTGGAGCGATTTTGAACTAAGAAATTAGATAATTATAAAACAAATTTCTGTATCTCAATAACGATGTAAATTTGGTGAACATATTGTCCTTGACATCACTAGCATCACCGAAATCGGATCATAACCACGCCCGACTTCCAAATAACGGGAATTTTGAAAAATGGTAAAAAGTTCGTTTTCAGTATTTATTGGAAAAAATTGAGTAAAGTTTTATACTAGCTGCGATTTGAAACAAATAAACGGGAATTTTATGAAATCATGGGCACTGACCATATAAAAATATATCGCGAGGGTATATAAAAATCGGTTTTGCTCGAATTTAGATTTTCTTACTTGTTTTCTCGTATCTTACGAGAAAGTTTGCATTCGTCACAAATATTTTTCTTCAGTGCATATACTATAGAAAAAAAATATTATTTTATTCTATCAACAGCTTTTGGATAATTGAATTCACCTATCTATGATTTATGTTCACTCCTTTGCAACTATTTTTCGGTAGCGTTTTCATTCCAATTAAATACGTATGTGAGGGCAGGAATGTAAATAAATATATTATAGGTAAAATACAAGTTTATGTATACAAATGTACACCCTGTCCATAAATTACACTGTGAAACATTTTTGGGAGTATTGTCTGGGGGGTGAGAAATTCCAAGTCAGGGTGATGGTACTAGGTCAGTATAGTAAAACCCTCAAAGGGTTTGGCGTTCGTATGTGTCAGTTTTTTTTTATGACCTTTTAAATTTTTTCCTTATCGTGATGTTTTTTCGCTTTGTTGTAACATTTTGGCAAACACGTAGTTTAACATAACTCGAGAACCACTTGTCCAATTTTGATGAAACAAATTTAGAAAAATTAAGAATTAGAGTTTCTCTAATCTGTTTCTATACCGTTTTCCTATATGTGCAACACTTTCGAAGTTAAAAATTAATGTATGAAGGGAAAAAAGTATTTTTTTCCTAAATATTTAAATATTTTTTTTTTTAAATTCATAAAAAATCCAGCAACACTGGTTCTGTAATGTTCACATAAAAAATGCACTGTCATTATACTTCTTCTCTTTCTCACACTGGTTCTGTGATTTTTGTCATTCAACAAGTGCCGACGAACGCGAACAGTAAAAGTAATTTTTCTCAAATTTTGTAAAAGTGAACAAAAGAGAACAAAATATGGAACTGTGCAAGCCAGATATATATAGCTTTTGCTACTGCTGTAGTCAATATGTCTCAACACATAAAAAAAGGGGAAATTTCAGTAGGTACTGATTTTGTTCAAACATACGAGATGTACTTCAACCAAAATGTTATAGTGAACGAAAATTGGGTACCAAATATAGTGTGTAAAAGCTGCTACAACCGTCTAATGGATTGGAAAAATAGAAGACGTGAAAGAATGCCATTCGGTATCCCAATGACTTGGACTAATCCTGGCGAAGGTCACAATCCATTGAATTGCTATGCATGTGCGAATAAAGGAGCCGCAAAAAGGATGAGAAAATCGTATAATTACGTTGGTGTTGCAAGTGCCGCAACACCATTGCCTCATTCGGACCACATTCCTGTGCCAAAAGCTTCTAGCCCAGATATTTTCTCTTTTACGACTGCTCCGACATATCATGCACGTGATGATCCCCCATATGAGCCATCAGAATCCAATGAGCCAATTTTAATAAATCAAAATAAGCTTGATTCAATTGTTGCCAAGTTGGAATTAACACAGCATAAATCGGAAGAGCTGGCTTCCATTTTGAAATCAAACAATTTGTTGGCACCCGGTGTGAAAGTCACAGCTTATCGAAGTCGTCAGGCAACACTCCAAAGTTTATTCCTTGTGAATGATGAAAAAACTTCTGCACATTGCCCGGATGTAGGAAAATTGATGAACGCAATGGAAATAAAATATGAAGCAGATGACTGGAGATTATTTATTGACAGTTCAAAACTCAGCTTGAAGGCGGTTTTACTGCATAAGACCAATAAAAAAACCTTAAGTTCCAATCGCCTATAGTACAGAAACGAAAGAAACATATGATGCACTGGAAAATATTTAAAAAATGGTTAACTACGCCAAACATATCGAGCCCTAACCGCGAAAATAACGTAAGCGACAATTTTTCCAAAATTAACTTTTTGATGCAGAACTGTTCTAAAACTGATAATACGTCATCTGGCTAAATATTGTTTCGCTAATCGTTATAGTTATGGAGATGTACGACTTTACATTTTATCGTAAGCGACATTCACTCTTAAAAAAAAAAAAAATATTTAAAAAAAACCTTCTCCTGTAAAATTTGGTTTTTGTCGCTTACGCTAAAATGGCGGTAAAGGCTCGATATGTGGCGCATATGTTGTAGCAATGCTTTGCGGTCTTCAAAGCGGCTATATAAAATATATGTGCTTTTTGTGCCATTGGGACACACGATTTTCCGGTGACCAATATGCACGCCACGGATGGAAACTCAGAGAGCACAGCAGGTTACAAACGGCCAATATTATTCGTGAGCCTCTAGTGCCGAAGGAGAAGATATTGCTGCCTCCACTGCATATTAAACTTGGAATTGTTAAGAATTTTATCAAAACTGTCGTCAAAAGAGATGAAGCTTTCTTGCTTTTGAAACTAATTGACGCATTCAACAATATTTTGATTGACGCTGAATTGAATGCATGGCAGGCAATCAAAGAAGTAATAGAAGGCTTGTTGGGAAAGCATCGTTAAAACAACTACGATGTTTCTGTCGCAAGGATGTTAAGAGCATTCTCGGAAATTGGTGTCCACATGTCCTTGATAATCCATTATTTACATCATTATCTGGACTACTTCAGCAAACAATTGGCTACCGAATCTGATGAACAAGGTGGACGCTATCATCAAGTTGCTATGCCATTTGAAATGAGGTAATACTGATTTTTTATTTTTTCAAACTCATTTTAATAAAACAAAAACTTACAGATATAGAGGCAAAAAGTCGCCAAGTGCAATAATTGCGGAAATTTGCTGGTGGAGTAAGCTTGTGTGGCAAGACAGGGATGATCTTGATGATAAAGAATTTTCAGGAGATGCAGAAGGGCCAACAGTGGAGTCACACATTGACATTATGTGTGGTTCAGAAACTGATGATAGCGATGAATGCGATGCCACTAGTCCGGAACAACCACCATCGAAAAAGTCAAGGCAATATTTATTAAAATAAATAAAAATAAATAAATAAAATAAAAATAAAAAATTATAAAAATGTTTACTTTATTTTTTTAGTAGTTTATGGCCAGAAGTCTGGAGTTATTGGGGAAAATTTATAAAAAAGGCGATAAATAACACTTTTTTGAATAAAAACAAATAAAAACAAATAGAAATTGTAATTCTTAATTATTCTAAATTTGTTTCATCAAAATCGGACAAGTGGTTCTCGAGTTATGTTAAACTACGTTTTTGCCAAAATGTTACAACTAAGCGAAAAAACATCAAGATAAGGAAAAAATTTAAAAGGTCATAAAAAAAAAACTGACACATACGAACGCCAAACCCTTTGAGAGTTTTACTATACTGACCTAGTACCATCACCCTGACTTGGAATTTCTCAACCCCCAGATTAGCTGTTGTACTGTGTTATAGCACAAACAGATATGGACTCATTTTGACAGTTTATTTATCCTCCAATTATTAAAAATAGTTTTTTAATAAAAACATAGTTTATTCCTTAGCGAACACCATTCAAACAATTTTTTATTTAAAAAATAACTGATAAAACATCGATCAAAGATTTATCAAAATTTTGAACTTAAAACAAAAATTTAAAATCTTTCTAGGTATCCAGATGCATAGCTCAATAACTTTTAGTTCCACAAAGTACAAGTTTCCAGTTGTGTTGTATTTATGTATTTATTTTTCTTTCTATCAATAATTAAAAAATGTAAAACTTATTATAAGCAAATCTAAAACTGCTTAATAAAAATGTGTAGTATTTGGAATTATACTTAATTCATTTTATTTAATTCCACTTTTTAACCCCACACAATTGGGCTAGAATTTCTTCTTCTGATTTGATTTAGTAGAATACTGGTATGTTTGGATTTAGTAGAATACTGGATAATTGGACTAGTATTTTTGCCCTATTTTGTACTAGTATCAGACTGGTGCATTTCTAATACAAATCTGACAATTGCAATCTCGCCCAACATCCGCATATTAAAAATACAAGTTGCTTGTGTGAGCTTTTCTATGTAAAGCAAATCTTCAGTCTTATCAAACAAGCGACTTATTGTCTGTCACTAGTTTTAGGAGAATTGTTAGTTTTTGGTCGATAAGAAAATATTTGCCCCAGCTTGCAAATACAAAAACATTTCACTTAAATTAACATTTGAATGTAATGCAGCTGGGCTGTCGAGCGTAATCGGCAAATGACTGCAGCGATAAAAGCATTTAAATGTTCAAAAGTTTTGTTAAAGGATACTCATAATCACATTTGCAAATACTTATAAGCTTATAAGTATGTATGTAAGTTTACTTATTTAATAGAAAATAATAAATAAAATATAAATTGTTAAATGATAATTATTTTGCATTGTTTTCCGAAATTGCATGTTTATTTTCTTTTAAGAGCGGAAAAATTATGAAGGATATATTGAGAAGTGAGAATACATTAATTTCTCGCATTCTAAGTTTACATAAGTTACATTAGATTTTCATCGCTTGCGCACCCTTTAATGGTTATCAAAATACTCGTGAAATATCTCGTTTTATTTTGAGTTATACACCTGAGTACAACATAATTGCATACTCAGATATACTAGTAAAAGTTTTGCATACTAAGTAATATATTTATGTACAATTTGTATTATAAATTGTTAGCAGTATGAATGCTTAATCTCAAAAATTACGCATATAAATAAAATATATATAAAAATTCTGCGGACACATAACAAAATATTAATTAGTTATTCAATTTTACGGCACTCACATTCAACAGATTGAGTGATTGAAACTTTAACAGAAATACATACCTACATATGTACATTCGTATGTAAGTATCTGTAAGTATCTTAGAGTGGTTCTAATTTTACTTATATTTTATATTATTTTTGAAATTTTTTTTCGAAATCTTTTAGCATTTGCAGAATTTTTATTACTAGAAAAAAATGTATATATTTTGTGAAAGCAGCATACAACAGCATATACAGCATACCGTTTATTTTTGAAAACATTTTTTTTACCGACGGTGCTTCGCAGATTTTTCAAAATTTCAAAAAACACGTACAGGCGTTATATGAAAGAAATTCGAAAAGAGCGTCCCTTAAACAAAAATTGCCAAAATCAATAATAGTTTGTAGGCACTACAAGTTTGCAATTTGTTGTATTAAAACTGAATTGTCTATAAGGCATTCCACACAATTTCAATTGATCAAAAACTACTTTTCCATGAATTTTAAATATGTTGCAGATGAGGATCTAAAATGGCTGTAAACGCAAAATAAAGCAAAAAAAAAATTCTTTTTTTCGAAAGTTATGCAGGTTTAAAAATTTAAGGTGTCTCGGCGTAAGCCATTGTTTATCACTTCATAGCTCGCAAAATATTAGTTTTAGCAAAAAAATTAAGAAGTACTTTTTTTGTATAGATAAAGAGTCAGAGCGTTGAACAATTTTTTTTATTATTTAAAGTAAAATTTTTCAATACTTTTACTGTGATTTTAGAAATTCGAAAAAACCTTTTACCGGAAGCAATCGTGCTAATAGGCAAATATGAATGGAACCTAGCCAATGGCAATATTTTATCAACGATGGAAATTCTAAGAAGAGAAGAAAGACGAAGACGCAGAAGCGCCAGTCCCATATGAGACGTAGTAAGAGGTAGATCGGAATCTCGGCCATTCCGACTAAACCTAATTCTAACTTCTATCTTTCTTCACCCAGACATATACAAATAATATCGTAATGGATCGCACCGGATTGGAACCTAGGACGTTCCAACCGCAAAAATACACAACGAGAAGACATAATACAAAATATTTATATTTTTCAGACATAGATGCAGCATTGGAACCTAGGCCGTTCCAACCGCCAAGAGCTACTGATGCAAAACTGGTCTAGTTTTCCCTTTGGTAAAGTTACAAAATATAATGTATATTGACATGGAAATATTCGTCGTCGTTGGAAATAGTATAAAAGAAACGAGGCTGTGGGCCACGACTGATTACAATAGTGCTAAAACGTAAGATCGAGCTTAGTGCTCAAACCACCTTCCGACGGAATACCTGACGGTGGTACCGGGGGGATCGGTACATGACCGTAGGTGGTTTAGTGCAGGTTAACGTCTCTCATAGGCTTGCGATGCTACCTCCTCGTAAAAAAAAAACAAAAAAACATACATAAATACATACATACATACATAGGTACATATGTACATAAATCTTTGACTTTTTATCTATTAAAAAAGGAATTGATTTGCGAGCGTTTAATTTACAGAGTTGCATGGCTGTCAAATTCGTTTGAGAACAATACAAGGTGGAAGTTTTCAGCGTTGGTTCAATTTATTTATTTGGTTTAAAGATTTGCTTTACCTTATGTTACATATTAATTTTTATTTAAACAATAAATATTATCTTAATTTATATGAAGAGCTTCAACGCAGGAACTTATTAAGAAGTTTGGTAATTGATTTGTTTGCTCTTTTATATTATATAAGCAATAATAATCATAAAAATCATAATCCCAAGTTTCAAACAATGTACAAAATTACAAAAAGTTTTCATTCAAAGCATTTTGTACATTTTTTTGCTCATCCAAAAAAAAAAGTCCGTATTCGTTATATTTAAGACAATGCGCATCACCCTCAACGGTGGGATAAACGTCAAATCGAAATGTTACGCAAAATGAAAATTGGAAATTGAGCTAGCTTTTAGTGCACGCCGTTTAATTTCGGTTGCTCCCATACAAGTTGTATGAGCATGAGACATTTTTGACAGAAAATTGCCGTAATGTTTATATTTCAACATATATTAACATTAATTTCACACTAGTGCAAATTTGTATGGAGAATTTCAAAATATGATTTTTCTTTAGATGAGATTAGACTGAAAACCAAAATACATTTATTTTAAATGATATAGAGAATAAAACGAATTTTTAAATATGTACATAGAACATAAAAATCTCGATTCGGGGATTTTTAAACGCGGTTGAATCGAAGAAACTTCTCTAACATTGAACAAGAAATATTTTCAAATTGAATTTTTTGCTTGCAATTATTACTTCAATAGGAAAATAAAAAAGTTGTTTCCAAATTAAAGTTTACTTAAATGGCTTGAGTTATATTGATGATGAGATAAATAAAATATTCATTCTAACATTTCTCTATTAAAATATAAAATCCAAAATCAATGCGTTATTCGATTATTCGCTCAGAGAAGAAAAATATTCTTCAAGCTCATTTCAGGAAGTAGGTTACGCAAAAAATGAGTTGGTCTAATGTATGTGTACATGTATTTTTAATGATAAATATTTACGCCTCTATTGTTGCGCAGGTGAGCGCTGTGAGGATATTTTCCAGCGAAAAATTACAATTATTGACATTTGTATGCTGGCACGTATGTATGAATGAATGAATGGTTGGATGGATGAATAGACGTATGTATGTATGTATGTATGTATGTATGGGCAGCCAATAAGTGGCCACCAATGGATGACAACAAGCGAATAATTGTCTACTCATTTAACTGGAAAATTAAATTTACCGCCAACACGTATTATAAATGCTTGTGCGTGTAGTGGCGATTAAGGCAGCATTTAAAGTAACGTTTTGCCATTTGGTGAACGCAATGGATTAACAATTGCACAAAATGGTATACAATAAAAAGATAAAACAGTGGGAACACACTCGTGCGCCCTCAATCGCCGTTTGCATATTTAATGAACTACGAAAATTGATAAAATATGAAAATTGCTTTACTTTCGAATCACTTTTGTTACGGTAATTAAATGCGCATTAAAACCGAGAAGCGCCCAGGCAAAATTCACCCAAAATGATTTTCTTAGCTTTTGTTTATTTATTTGCTTAGTTTCCGCGTGGTTGCTGGCCCACTGCTGTTGCCAAGCTGATAACACGCAGCCAAAGCAGCGGCGGCGTCCAACTCAGCGCGTCTTACACGCTTCATACCATTAAGAAGCTACTTGCGAATGAAATTAACTGAAATGAAATTAAGTTTATTTTCTTTGGCTTTTCGTTTTGTTTTCAATTTTTTTCTTCTTTTTATTTTAATTTCACTCAACGGCACGCAACATTTGCACAATGACTGACCAGACTGTTGCGGATGAAAAGGAAAACTGTAAACCGAATTAAAGTATTTGCGATACAACAATGTTATCAACACTTGGCCACAAAAGCGCGTTTGAGCTAAGCGTTTTAGCGGTGCTAAGAAATTTACCCAAAAGGAAATACCCAAAATATGTTTTTTTTTTTTTTTTTTTTTGGTGCTGCTAGCGCCCGTGCGGGTGATGATAACGCGTAAATAACAACGGCGGGGATTAAAAAAGAGATAAAAAACATAATTTTTATTAAATATGTCTTAAAGTTTCAACTCGACGCTTTGGTCAGAGATTTTGCGGCAATTCTTTAGTTGTGCCTTTCTCGAAGAAAACTGCTTAAATTGGCTGAAAAATATATAAATATGCATATACATATAAACAAGACTTCTACGGCACTCGTTGAGTCAAGAGGTCGTAAGTAGAGAATTTATTTTAACATTAGGTTGGTTATGGAATTGAAATTGTGGCACTTTTTTTTAACAAATGCTTTGAATTCCTCCAATTTATGATTGCAAATTTTTTGTAATTAATTAAATTTTTAAAAATATTTAAAACACAAAGTAAAAATACAAGCAACATTAATGTAAGCAATTCCGGTAGAACCCTAAACCTCTTATGCACACTTCAGCAACGTGTGATTGATTTCCTCCACCTCAGAGTTCCTTTCATTGTACGCTACGCTTCATTCTCGTGGTTAAAGCACGCGCCGGGCGTCCAAATAAAATAAGCGTTAATAATGAAGACGTTTTCACATCGGCACTGGCGATGGTTATCAGCAGCGTATTCACCAAATCGACCAGCCAACTGTGAAGGCAACAGCTGGCGGCTGTTTGCGTTGGAGGATTGTTGTCTTTGGGTGGTGGTAGGCCAAAATGTTAGGCATACCATGTGCTGTGGAGTAGCCTGTTCTTTACATTATCGCGTTGTTCTGCACCTTTTTTTTGTTAATGCTCTGCCTGCTCTCTAAGCTGCCTTATTTTTTAGGATACGACTATGTACATATATTTCTTTTAACACTGTATGTAATCAAGGATAATCTAATAACATAATTTGATTCGTAGTAAACCCCTTATTTGTATGGAAAGAAATTTACTCAGTTTCATACCTAGCATTGTTCGAGTCTGTTTTTTTTTTAATTGTATTTAGGTTTAACTATCAATATTTATACTTTAGTCTATCATCTAAGTAAATACTTGACGGGATCTTGGTTCCTTCTCGTGAGTGATCCTGAAGTAGGTCCTGAATTGGAAATAATTCTACAGCGCAAAAACTGTAAAATAAACGTGTGTTCACACACCAATCACGCAAAAATTCCATCAGCACTTCAGACAGTCAGCGGCATGATTCCATATAACGTTCTTCAGTGTAATTTGTGCTGACTGATACTTCTTGAATTTGACGGACCTATGCCGTGCCGTGACTGATGTGTGTGAAAATACCTTAATATCGAAATTAGGGTGCCTGCTGTAAATGTTAAAAGCTTATACAAATGAATACTTCGTATAATATCCTTTGAATATTCTACCCTTCGTACATTGTCGATGTATACTGGCAAATGGTGGAGACGGTTTTCACACTTCAATGTCCCTTGGAAAAGATTTTTATAAGTAGATGTATGAAAAAGAGGAGTAAAAATAAAACAATGATATCAATTATTTTTTACTTATCGCCTAGCTGATTTCGACAGAGTTCATCATATCCATTTCTTCCTAGATGTGCGTCCAGGAACAACGACCACCAACAAAGCCTCAATTCATCAAACCATCCGCCTTTCATATCAGCAGTTTAGTCCATAATTTAATGTGCTGTATTGCTTATATTTAATTCTGGATTACACAGCGATCTTCTATGTTTGTTGTCCAATCTTCTGTTCTTCTTTATTATGTAATTCAAGGAGAAAGTCGTGTCCGCTATTGTTCATCGACCAGATTGTAAATTTCTCTTGTAAAACAGGGGAAGCACACCATTTTCGTCGCTGGGTTACATTCGTTAACCTAACGTGACCCAAATAGCAGGCGTTGGATTTTTATTCGCTGCACTATTTTTACGGCCTTGTAAAGCTCATACAACGTATTGATCCATCTTCTATGGTGTAAGCCATTGGATCCTCCGTCTGACATTGCTAACGTTCAAGGTTCAATGCCATAAAATGGAACAAACATAACGATAATTTTATTGAGTGAAATCAGCGCATATTGGCAGTAGAGTTTCCTATCGAGTTTTAAGACTGAAAAGATTATTGACGCTAATATAGATTCCTAGGTATTTAAACTCATTCTGGATCTGCAAAAAATCGATCTATAAGCTGACTATTCGCGTCCGGATTCATTTATGAGCTTTAGCAATACAATGTTAGTATCGCACGGATGACTACTTCGGAGTTCAAGTAAATAGGGATTAAGACAGCGACTAAGCCAATTTCAACTAAACCCAATAATAAATGGCTTCACAAAATACATAAAGCTGTGTAGTTATAAGCACTAGCGTATTACCAAATAAGCTTACCATTTTAAAACATTTAAAAGGAAACCCAAAAGTAAGTAAATCACGAAAAACAGTAAACTCAATAGAAAGAAACACTTTATAGATAAGTTTCGTAAGCAAAATAATTCCATAAAGCTGTACACAAAATCCAGTTTTAAACGCGGGTAAAGTAGCCTTTTGTTTAATACCCAAAAAGCATGCAGTTAAATATGCCACCTACAGAGGTCGCAGCGCATAATTTTCTGCTATTGAAGTTATCTTACAGCTCATTAAAAATACGCACACAACTTTCGGTAGCAGAAAAGAGCTTAGCCAACTTGCTACACTAAACTTTTGGGGTATGAGCCTGAGGCTACGATAACATAAAAGGTAAACGCGTAAATTGTTTTGAAACGCGAAATTCATTTGCTGAATTTCAACACTAACCCATAGCTTCGGTGCCTTCCATTGTGAGGGTAAAATTCTAATGAGCAACGCCAGAGGTCCAGCATTGAATGGGTCGCCTAATCGCATTTTCATCATTCTGCCAAATTTCTTCGTTGCGGATGTTGCGACAAAGTAAGCCAGTTGCTATCGAAAAATGAAAATGGTATGTTTCCGCGAGAGATTTGTTACGCATTGTAGCCTTTTAAATGCATTGTTAATTTGTGTCCTTTGTTACTTGCGCGGAGCAGCTGTCACCAGAGGACAAGGAATGAAAATAATCGCATTGGAAATAAATTTTCGACGAAATTGCAACTTTTATAAGATACTGTGAAATTTCGTGTACGCACTTAAGTACGCTAAGTGTATGAATGTATGTATGTAATTATTTATCTAGGCATACAACGGGTATAGCTATATCAACACTTTTTAGGTTAAAAATAGCGTAGGTAAGCGAACTTAAATACATCAACTGCTTATCATATTTATACGACACCCACACATTGATAAAATTAAGTATTAAAAAGAGGCTTCAAGTAGATATGAATTACCACTGATTGTTAAACAAAAAATTATTTATGCTATTTGACATTAGTTTTCAATAACGCATGCTCGATATGTTTTTATGCGGAAGAAAATGCGAAAAAGCGTCAGTAGAAAAATTGTCAAAAATCCACTCGCAGATTTTTTAACATAAATCAAAGGCACTACAAAACTGAATGCTCCAATCAATTAAAAAAATTGTTTTTAAAGGTTCGAAATTTTCTTACATTGTTATATGTAAATCTCTTATTAACTTTAAAACTGGTTTTTATATGGATTTTGCTAGAGATTGAAATCCATTTCAATTGAAAAAGGTTAAAAATATAATATAGAAAAATTAATTAATTGTCTTACTATTATTATTTATTATTTTTTTTAATTTATTTTTTTTATTTGTAAAATAGTCTATGAATACATAATTTATTCTTACAGACTAACAACGAGTGGTAGAAAATTATTCAAAAATAGAATATAGCGTATTCAAAAAGTCGTTTTTGCAGACTGAGAAATCTATATCTCTACTGCTTGCTATGCGATTAAGATCAATTAAAGCTCTATAAGCAGTATACTCGTATGTATAATGTTTTGTGTATACAACTGATGTGTTTGTATAGATAATAAGACTGTAGAATCAATTTTCGTCCTTTTAACGTTTGCTCGCCAGCTGTATGAACATCGGCTGTACTCGTATTGGTGTCGTGTAAGTAACTTTAAAACTTAGCAAGGCATTCCTGTTGACATATTTACCAACTAATTTTCTTCTAGTTTTATTAACAAAGAGGTAAGGAAGCTTAAAAGTTTTAAAAAGCGCACATCTATAATGTTTTACAACAGTTTTGGCTTTGCCATAATCAAATTTAAATTAATTTAAAATGCGTAATATAATGATAACCAAGGTAATACTTTTGTGGCAGTTTCATTGTTTATAATGACTGCTCTACGTTTGGATTAATACATTTTTAGTATTTTAAATGTTTATTTTCTAAACGATAGTATTAGGTATAGAGTTTAAATAGCTATGTCTGGAACTCTTGGACTTACATTTACTATTTACATGTGTTAAAAAAATTGGACAATATGAGTCGGATCTGATTTTGGGTTCAGTGAAAATTTAGTTTTGCATTATTACAATGCGGTCTAATTAAAATGATAATGCCAGAAACTGTTTTTCAAATTATTTTAAAGTTTTAAATCACTAAAAATCACCACATTTTTAGAGACTAAATACAAGTTGGAGGTCTAACAAAACTTACCATTTTGAGTTAATTTTTTGCAACTATGTACTTATGTATGTATAATCGTTGAAATGAAAACTGTCGAAATTGAAATTGTTTTAATATTTTTTATTGTTCTTTTATATTTGTTATTTTATTTGAAGTTATTTTAAGCAAGTTGCTTTTTACGTTGACTGGGCCTTTCCTCAATGAATTGAATGGAATTGGCGAAGTTATGCGATTTGTAAAATTTAGAGAATATTCGAAAAAATTATTAAATTTTTAATTCAATAAATTTGTATTATTTTCCAATTAAAAAATACGAGAAAATTTTCTTATATTAAATATGTTAGGACTAACAACGAAAACTCTTTGATAACTCATTAAGTGGATTGTGAGCTCAAACTCTTCGCTATGATTATAAAAGCAATTTTCACCAACTTCAGCTAAACGCTTAGCGAAATTAATATCATTTAAAAAAAAACTAAAAAACACGCTTTTAAGGCACATCAAAATGAAAAGTCAAAATTAATTCTTAATATAAGCTGAAAATATATGCTTTTCACAATAATTCTAGTATTTTTCGTTCATTATATTATTTTCAGCTTATATTCAGAATTATTTTTCAGTATTTAATAAAGGAATAAGAATTAAAGGAATTTGGAATGGATTAAATGGTTTAATTCCTATTGGCGGTCATGATGCGACTAATTCGATAGCAGAAGATAAACAACTATGAAAAAAGCTCAAAAAATGAAAGAAAATATAAAACTTCTGATAAATTTAAGAAAATTATTGACGCAACCAACTGTAGCGAATTTAATTTATTTAATAATTTCAGAAGCTCTCACAATAAATAAAGCAGTATAAAGAGCGCTTAATACGCCCTGTACGACAAATTCGTATTAATTTACTGCCGGCTGCCTGTGCTCATAAATTCAATAAAACGTACATAAACTAATCGAGTTATTGCATTGTCACCGATTCTATATTTATGTACAAAGTTTAAATTAAATATGCTTTTTTTATAGTGATTCAAAATCGAGTCCAAAGAAGTCGCTTACAAACTAACATACATTCATACAGTTGAAGCTAATAAAAGCGTGTTAAAAATGCACTGTTTAAGGATATGCGTCAATTAAGTAAGCACTGAATAGTAGCTAACTACCTTTATATTTAATCAGATATTGGACCTTTAGTATTTTCGATGACATTTCTTAAAGTGTTTGTTTACATATCTGACTCAATAAGAAATTGAAACTAAATTCTATTACTATAAATTCTATATATAAATTGAATTATATTTAACAAAAATTTCTTTGGAATTTATTTAATTCAAAAAGTAAAGTTAGAATTTCATTTCGATAAATATGACGAAAGAATTAGTGAAGACAACGATTGATTCAACTTAAGTTTCCAAGTAGTTTTCAGCAGGGACCCGAACTTTTATAACTTAAACTTTAAGTACAAACCACCTCTTGTCCCCTTAATCGACATACATAGTTGATGAAATGGTACCACCATTTATTTTTCTTATACCCCAATTTGTGTGAATATGTTGTCACGTTATGAGCGCGTATATAGTCTATTTGGACCAGACTTATTTTTCATCAATTTTATTTCCTTATTTTTTTTTTTATAAGTATAAATCGCCTTGACTATCAATTTAATTTATCATTTCTTCTTCATAATCACTGTCACAACTATTAAATTATTAGCATTATATTCAATGATGATATCCCTCTGTGTATCAGCAGCTAAATCTTGAAAATGTTCATAATCAAGCTCATCTGAATCGCTGTCATGAAACGGAACACCTTTATCCGCGTCATGATCTTAGGAGTAGTAGTCATTTGCAATGTCAACGCTTATAGACGACGCTGCTGATCGGTTGCGACAAAATGCCAGAACTGCCTAGACGTCGCAGCCAATGTTTTCATGTTCTTCTAGCCATACATTGTCATAATTTATGTACATCAATGGAATATCATTACTAAGTACAACCATTTCAATAAGAAAAGCATTAACCAATCCTGATATCACCAAAACTCCATTCGGTTACTCAAGAAAATCAAAAGAAAAAGAGCAATATAATCACAATCCGGAGCTACTTACACAATCAATCAAAAGCATTAACGCTTTAATTCGACTTACTTTTCAATGCCTAATAAAGCCTTTCCAAATTATTGGTAGTTAACCATTACTTTGCGTACAATTCACTTTGCACTTAAATACATTCCCCTCTTCTTTTTCATCTCTTGCTTAGTGAAGCCTTGTGATGCAAATAAGTGAAATTCGAAACAATTCCCATTCAAAATATATGAATATATTTTTAGATACAAATGTACCAACAATTTTTCTTTTAGGACTATGGATATTCAAACTCGAAAAAATAGTGACCTTTATTATTAACCGGCTATTATGAAATTTCATGGTGTTTTGTTGTCGAGATATTTATATTTTTGTGGATAGTTGGTACATTCGTACCACCTCTTTGTTAATAAGAGTTAAAAAACAATGTTAGAAAAAAGTTAATGTTAAACATTTATTTTATTTGAAATAAAATAATCAATCAACTTGGACTTTTATTATTTATTTCGCTAGTAAGCGTTAAATTTGCCCATTTATTTTTTATGCCGGAATAGTTGTTAGCGGTGCGTGCTATAACTTGATATGCCGGCGAGTTCGAAGTTCGAATTTTAGTCAGGGCAAGAAAAACCTTAAAGAAACAGTTTTTTCTAATAGCGGTCACCCCTCGGCAGTCAATGGCAAACCACCGAGGGTATTTCTGCCATGAAAGAGCTTCTCATTAAATACATCTGGCGTTCGGAGTCGGCACAAAACTGTAGGTTCCTCCATTTGTGTGTAAAGACGCACACCACAAATGGTAGGAGAAGCTCGGCCAAACACTGAGCTATATAGTGTAAACACCAAACTTATATATATAATAATAAACACACCGCTTATCCAAATTAATGGTATAAACTGAAAGAAGACTGAAAGAGCTTTCAAACTGAAATATCTAAACGAGAGAGGCCACCTTTTTATACTTTTTTTTCATTTAATAAGTAATATTATTTTGTATGGCCAAATAAAAGTCCTGCCAAATAATAAACAAAATTCAAACCTACAATGCTATAATGCTACAATATCGTGTTTACAATCAGAGTCTCCATTATTTAGTATGTTATTTTCATACAAATTTTATAAAAAAAAAAATATGATATGGTTTAAGTATCTATAATCATGACAATATTAAGCAATTTCGCATTTTATATAGCAAATAGTTTACTTATACCAAATATTTAATTGATAGTTAAAAATTGTTATTTAAATATTTGACTAAAAAGGCAAATAAAAACAAGCTTCGCTCTTGTGCTGTTAATACATGCGTTAACTTCCCCTTCGTGTAAGGTTAGTAAACATTTAACAGAACCGACATTGTTTTCGTTTTCGCGATGGTACCACCTAGCTATGTATGTACTTAAAAATTTCACATTGTCAGATCAAAATTTAATGGGCTTCTCTGCATACAATTGCATTCAAAAAGAAGTTAACAATCTATATACAAATTTGTTAAAGTTATTTTTAGTTTTCTAAATCTTTGATTTTTATGGTTTATGTTAGAAAATAGACTGAATATTAATTGAAAATTCTTAAAATGGCAAACTATGTCATTTGAATGCTGTTGCTTATGATATGCCCAACACTGTATTAAAATCGTCATTTAAAAATCAAAATATGTAATTGACATTAATGCCAAAAATAAAATTCGCTCAGCAGAACCTCCAAGCGTCAAGCCTCAAAAAAAAAAAAACTATGCATACCAAAATATCAAAGCAGATAATATATTTTTTTTGCGTTTTTGTTTTAAAACAACTTATAAAGAAATAAAATAGTTTTAACTCGATATGGAATTTCTTTCGAAATTTAAGCGACGATATGCAAATGAAAACTTTTAGTACGTTTTGTGTATACGAATAAAGTAGTTTTACTTCTAATTAGATACATTTTCCCATCTTATTAAAAAAATTCATATTTATACATTGTGACAGAAATTGAATATTAAAACAGAAAAATCAATTAAAAGCACACAATACCCACTTTGATATCATATCTATTTACCTTCCCATGGAAATTAAACTCATTACGCATTTTTACCATCTTGCAACGTCAGCGTTCCACAGCCTCACATTCTATTGCTTTGCCATAAATGCGCCACATTGTGTTTATTAATTAAATTCCCTGCTCTGAACACATCATAATTAAGAAGGTGCCGATATTAAGACTCATTCCCTAAATGTGCGCCCACAAATATATTGGACAGTACATATATTGATAAGTGAGAGGCGAATAGTGAGATAAAGTGTGAAAAAGCAATTGAATTTTTTTGCATAAATTACTTTTTAGAACGAAGAAGTGGCCGCGATTGCTTGCGACGATAAGTGGAAACAATATCCGATTATAGAAAAAAGTCAGAAAAAAGAACAAAAATAAAAATGTTAAATATCTGTAAAAGATATGAACCTCGTAGGAAAACTGAGACATGTGAGCACTTCACGTTATGTAAAAGCGTGATCCAACGAAATCTAAATCTTCGTTCTAGATTCGTTAATCTTGGAGAACTCTCCTCCAGATAGTATAAGTTCTTAATCATTTTTTTTCTTTTAGTAGTAGGCTTGCAAAAACTGCACACTCTAATGAACTTAGATTCAAATGAAGCAATGCTGACCAAGCATTTTTCTGGCAGCGTACTACTTCCGCTACGCAATAGCTTGGTAGAAATTAACTCCGCCGATCCAAGCGCCAACTGCATTTCAATTAAAAACAATAACGTCGACGACGCCTTCCTTTTTTCATTTCCTTAACTTCTCAAGTGCGGGAGGTTGATGTCTTTCTACTAGGGTGATTGACTCAGTTTTTTCAAACCGGTTTCCTCCGGTTTTTTCATAAATTTTTGAACGGTTTTTTTGAAATCTTGATTTTTCGAATATCGAATAAGTCGGATTTTTTAGTCTCCAAAACCGGTTTTTTTAACCTAGTTTTAAAGCCACAGCTTTAGAGAAATAACAGAAATCCGGCAGCACATTGACTAATTTTACATCCATTATATTTTATAGAAACGGCAACCACAAATTGCTTATCAATTAGATATAATATGTACAGAAATTTGAAGAAAGAAACGCCACAAAGGTGTTTTAAAAGTTTTTAAAAATGTATACAAATGTCGTAAGAGGACCGGAAATTTTGAAAAATTGTACTACGTATTACTGACAATAATGCCCGTATTCTGTAATTTCGTATAATATTAAAATTTGAGAATAAATTTTATGTTATTGCTTTTCCTCGCTCTTTCGTTTTTATATTTTGTATTTGTTTTAACATTTTCAGAGATGCATATCACTAGGTCACAATTTAGATACATTATTTTGAGGCCAATTAATGCCAACTGGTCTAAAATTATGACTTTTGTCTCTAATAGAGACTGAGACTGCTTACTGAACTCGGGCCTTAAACTACATTTTATTTTCAAAAGATTTATTTCAAATAAATAATTGCATTTAATTACATGTATGTATTTTGCTGTAGCTGTTTTCTTACTTGCAACAAAAACCTTGATTTAAAATAAGAAAACATTTTTTTTAAATTTAAATTTAAAACCGGTTTTACAAAAAAGTCGAATAATCGAACACCCTACTATCTACGTAAGTATATACAGTCAGCAGACAACAAGTCTCGACAATCATTCGTTAGCGACCTGCTGCGGCTGGCAAAAGAGCCAAGTTGGCTTGAGAAATTTTAATTGGCAATATTTCTTGAATGTCAATGACAAGAATACCCCTTTTTCACGACAAAGCTGAGTAAAGTCTGAAGATGGCTCGGCATGACTGCAGAACATTTTCTTTTCAGTATAAGTCCGTAAAAATTAAACATTTACGCGCCCCAGCACCAAACAACGACAATTGCAAAACGAAATGAAAATAACACGAGTAATAACAAAACGAACTCACGCATACATGTTCCCAAAACTTTTCACTACCTTAATTCAGCAGTTTTTCGACAATTTCTTGCAGTATGTACATCTGTATAGACAGAAGAATGAAAAGTACGCAGAAGAAGCGGCAGCACCAGGAACAGGCAATTTTCGCATGATGCCAAGCGCGAGACAAGTACCTACATATCAATGCACATATCCACCTGTATGACATTTGTACTGTTATTTCGCACACA
Organism: Philophylla caesio; assembly: GCA_963971545.1. NCBI lineage: Eukaryota > Metazoa > Arthropoda > Insecta > Diptera > Tephritidae > Philophylla > Philophylla caesio. Next base: position 90,506,129 of record OZ020606.1, on the reverse strand, counting down.
AACGCATTGTCTCATTTCCTTGTGAATAAGTGACTATTCACTACGAGTAAAGCGTTGCGTGCGCTTAACGGTACTGCGCCATTACAAACACACAATTCTTCCTTTTTTTCTTATCACACCGTTATGTGCATGTGAGTTTTAATTAATTTCTCATTCTTTGACAATTCACAGCTGCTGATGCTGCTGTTGCAAGAAAATTAACAAACCAAAAATGAGGAAAATAAGTGGAACGAGAAAATTCGTGAAAGGAAAACTTGAAATTGTGACAAGGTGGTTATTAAAGTGTATTTCCTCAAAGAGTTTTTAAAATTTGTGTCAAAGCAAAACAAAATGCCTTGAAAATAAGTCTAGACCAAATATGATGGTATAACGAGATCTTGAATGGCCTTGGGTTTTTTTCTGATTTTTCTAGGGTTAAATAATGTATTGTTTTCTTCTTTTTATTGTCCGTCAGGGTGAATTGTTTATATTTGTTTTCTTTGCTTGTCTCCAAACCAAACTTGACAAGGGATGACGGAAAATCGTTCCAACAAATATTAAATAATGTACTTCAGGTGCTCCGGGTCTATTTCCAGTTTCGCATATTGCTGAAAATTTGCTCTTTCTCTTTCGAGTAATCACTAATAAAAAAAGAAGCCATATGTAATTTTTTCGGAACAAATCGTTCAACGTTTCGCTCTTGCATAAACTCCTCAAACATTTTTATCACTTTCAGAACATCAGCACTGTTTTCATCGCCTGAATTATGCAAATGGAGTGCTCTGTATTAGAGTTAAAAAATATTTGAATTTATCAATTATTTTTTATTATTTGTATGAATTTTTTGTATGTATTTCGATGTAAACTTTAAACACTCAGTCACACACATTTTTGGACTGAAACAAAATCAATCGACTAGTTTACTTACTCCAGCAGTTGTAATTTGAAATGAAAGACAAACTTAAAACAAAACTCAATGGCCGACGAATTAAATTATTAAGGAATACAGTCGATCTCCTTTTAACGCGGAGTTTTCTTCAATCCTCCATTGTCAAACATTTTTCAAATCGGGCTATAACCACGCCCACCTCCCATTTAACGGAAATTAAAAAAAATGCATAAATTCCGTTTTTGCATTATTAATTGGAATAAATTGATTAAAATTTAATGGGCGTTGCCACGCCTACTTATGATAAAATGTCTGTATCTCAATAACGGTGCTTGGTATGGTCACTAAATTTGGTAAACATATTGTCCTTATTAAAAAAAATTGTCTTATCGTAAACAATTTTTGAAATCGGTCCATAACTACGCCCACCTTCCATGTAATGGATGTTTTGAAAAATGCAAAAACATTTTGTTTTTCGGTATTTAATATAATTTAAATTAAAGTGATCTCAATATGATTTTTTGTCAAAATTCTGTAAACAGAGGGGTTTTAATATATATCAAAGCATAGTGAATATAGACAAAGCATAGCTTAATTATTTTAACGCGGACTTTTTTTTGCTCGGATTTTTTGCAAAATAATAACGAATGAAGAAATTTGAACTGAAATGTGTTTAATTTTACGCGGTTTTCTCAAGCGAACAAATTTCTGTCCCAGTAAACCGTGTTAAAAAGAGATCGACTATACTACTCTTTCTGTAGTGGAGACTACGTCCCGTCTTCTTCCAAAGCAGGATGCTCATTTTAGAAGAAGTCAGAATTACTTTGATGCATTGAGGCGGCATTAAATTCTTAAAATTTTTGCCTTGAAATGCTTTTCGCATATTGCTCACAAAAAAAATCGGATTGCCGTTAAAAATGAATTTCGGCTCTTTAAAAATAGAGTGCCGTTAAAAATGCGATTACAAATATTATTGGGTAACTTTGAATAATACAGGGTGCGTCATTTAAATGAGAACATTAATATATGTGAACATAACTAGTAAGTGTTAACTTTTGTTTTTGGTTTTTTTAAGATAATCAATTTAGTACAATAAATTTACTCAGGGAATGAAACGGCATGCAGCGATCGTGCCTATTTACGCAAATCACAGCGATTTATAAATAGCGAACTCTTTGAACGGCGCCCGATGATTTGAAAAAGTTTGGTCAGGATTCAAAAATAAAGCGAAGGAACAACGCGCGAGGCAAACTGAATTTAATGGAAGGACATGTCATGCCTCCACACTTCCTTTGCCCAAGGACTACAGCTGTTTACACTGAGGTTTTTGAAACAGTTATCAAGCCTTGGATAGATAACATGCGTGATTGAAAGCCATACGCGTTCCAATAGGACTTCGCTACTTCACATAACGCCATGTTAACACAATGGTGGATGTCGGAGAATATGCATGTTCACATTACCCCAACCATTTGGCCTCCTAACTCTCTCGATCTCAATCCTTTGAATTATTACGTGTGGGGCAACACAAAACCTTCATTAACAGCAAAAATAACAAATAGTAATGATAAGCCTGCACGAAGACCGCTTAATTCGGGCATGCAGACGTTTCCGGCAAAGGTCGATTTGTTAAAAAGATCTTTAGTTTAGTAGTTAAAAAGTTTGCCAAATAAAATTTCATTCAAATATAATAATTAATAAAGGAGTTGTACTTGAAATAAGTATGTCCTAATTTAACTAACGCAAACAGTTTAACAACGTCGAAACGAAGTTGTGCCTGTTTGCAAATGGCAATGAAGTCATTTTAAGCAAAAATATAGAACAGCTCAATAACCCTTTTAGGTTTTATGTTGCTAAAACGCAAGTTTAAGAAATATTATCCGTTCAAAGTTACTCCACCAGCAATTAAAATTACCACCTCCTTTACATATGGTCCAACCTACAAGCATCATAAAGAAACGTTTAATTTTTAAAGTTTTTTTTAATAATAATTTTATTTATTTAATAATTTCTCTTACGTTTAAGCACTTAAAAACTATGTATATTCGAAAAAATATAAAAAGAGATAAAATCGCACGAATTTATTATACCTTCGCTTTTGTTTTTTTGCCTGTGTTTGCTTGGCTTTAAATACAATGACCTATCAAAAATTTAACTTAACTACATTAACGCACACACAAACAAACTAACAGATATGTATGAACTCCGTATTATTACAATTATAGTATTTTTGTTTTTTAAGTATTTATAAAATATTTACGATTACAATAAACGTTTTCGCTAAGTACGAATGGATTAAAATTAGTAAAATAAAAAATTGCCTACATACTATTAAATATAAAGTGAACAAGATTTTAGTAAAAATTACGCTATTTGTTTCATTTAATGGTTAATATTTCATTATTAGTTTTGTTGAGAAATTATCATATTTTCTTACTGCATAAAAATTTCAACTCGTACAGTGATATGAAAACATGTAAAAATAAATGTTTTACGTAAAAACTTAGTATTTAGCTTGAAGTTATTTCACTTCTATTAATTAATACCGCATGCAATTACGTATTTATTTAAATCTTTGAATGCACTTTGGCTTAAAATCTATGGACTGCTGGTTTTTTGCTCATTTCTATACTTATTAATGTCTTATATTTTTTATTAGTGTTCTTTTTGAGGAATCGAAGCTATTTTTTTTTTTTAAGAATGAGAATAGTCTATAGTAACTAAAAAATCAAGTATACTCCGCCTGAAGGTTTATTAATATCTATTTACTCGTATGTAGTAATTTTTTTGTAGCGATTTATAAATAGATTTCCCTTCAATACTAGTTAAATGCATCATCAAACTTAACATCACATTGCTTGTTGGTTTGTTTTAAAACTTGTAATATTTTTTATTTTCTTTGTATATAATTTTATATTTTCAATATAGGATTGAGAATTATTAATAGAGTTATTTTTAATAGAAAAAGACGGTAAATGTGTGTAAAGAAAATGGAAAGCTAATTGCACTGATTACAGACAAATCTTTCAAATACTTGATTTAATTTCAAATTTGTGATGAAAGGACAATCATTTATTTGATCGAATTTTTTGAATATGGTTGCAGATATAAAAATTCAAGTTGATCAAAACTTTTTTTATTCGAGTTTCATGTGAGCCCCCCTGGTCCCTTACTCTGTACTACGTTTCGAAAAGAAATTATATTTGAAAGCGAGTAATCAAAAAACACTTGTGAAATCGAAAATAGCCTACATTGAATATACGAGTTTAACGAGGAATTTAACCGAAATCGATACTTAGCTAGCGAAAGGCATTAACAACCACTTCACCACCAGTTTTTCTTTTATTCTCTATTAACTTTCTAACAGCTGCAAGTTTCGAAAAAAAAATAATAATAATTTGAGAATATTTTATGTTCAGAAAGAAGCGAATATTAAAAAAGTACCAAATAAATTAATACTTGCATCCTCATTAGACAGTATATTTTAATTCGAGAGAAAATATTGTTTAGCAACCTTCTTTGAGATATTTTGACCGAGAGTTCATTTTAATATAGTTAAAATATTGCTAATTAACTTTGAATCTTATTAATTTTTAAGATTTTTAAGTGTCAACAGAAATTTTATTTTATATATTTTTATGAAGAGAACTATTTACTTTTGTTAAGTAGTCAAAAGCGTTTAAAATGTTGGCGCTGCCTTCAATTTTTTTTGCTGCTTTGCTGGCTATTGATTTTGTTATTGCAAAATTATGAAATATCGAAAAAATACGTATTACTATCAGTTTAGCGCCATTTGTTGTTTGCCACTTTAAAAAATGTTTGCAGCAAATTTTATTGAATTTCAATTGTTGCCTACGTTTTTGATTTATTATTTCAATGTGTTTTTATTGCTGTTGTCGTTTTGTTTTAAGTCTATGTGTTAATCGATTATTTATTATTAAAGAAATTATTATGAATTTAATTTTCAGTTATTGTTTTTGTGTTTTATGTTGCAATGTATTTTGTCCTTGTTTGGTGTTTTGCGTTTTCGCGCATGTGCGTATCTATTTATGTATGTATGTATTTATATGTATGCTTTGAAATTTTTTTGTATCTATATTTTAGCTTAAGCTTTTTGGTTTCTATATATCAGCGGTTGTTTTAAGGGCGAAATTTGAGTAGTGTGCATGTTCGCTTAGATATATGATATATTTATGGGCATTTGCAGCTATATTAGCGGGAACTTTCGTTGATTTTATAACAGATTTTTTTATTGCAATACGCAATAGATTACTTATAAATTTTATTTTGCAATTTTTATTTCGCTTCAATTAATTTTAAATACCTTACAGTTAGTACTAAAATGTTTAATGGCTTATTATATTATTTTATTTAGGTATAATGCGATTGCTTGAGTGTAAATATTTTTCATTTCTCATGTTTGTCATTAAGTATTTTGTCATATTTATTTGTTTAATGTCTGTGACACACATGTGTAGACAATATTGCATACAATTTCGATATTGTGGCTATGGCCACGCTAAGAAAACTGTTGAAACAGTTACAGTAATTTGCTGTATGAGTGTAACTGCAATGTGTATATTTTTTTTTAAATGCTCTTCCGGTACGAGTATGCGTCCAATGTTACGTCCTAAGCGTTTTAAGCTTTGCGCTTTTCTTTAACCCTTTCCGCCGACAGACGACAGACACAAGTTCATTATTATGTCACAAAACCAAACCAAATTGCTTCTACATACTCGCAGTCTCTCCCTCCATTTCCAACCTCTCATTGTACCAATTACTCGCCGGTTGCCACTGAAAGCCGGCACCCAACGCTCTTTCACTTACTTATAGACGAAGTTTTATTGACGTTAGTTGTAGTTGATTTTCTTGATATCAGACATTGTTTTTACGGAAAACTTCATTTGGATGCTGATTGCTGTAGTTCTGTCGAGATGAGCATTGCTGAAAAGATTGAATAGAAAAGAAAACAAAAAATATATAAATAACAAACATTTATTAAATTAATTAAAATAGCAAATATGAAATCAAGAAGTAAACAAGTTATTTGCAGCCGGATTTGAATACTTCATTGCATTCAGTGAAAGTTCAATTAGTCTATTATGAAGTACATTTGAATACTAGCAGCTCTTTTTTCTGAATACTACTTTAGTCAAAATCTATGTCAATAAATTTGCTGAAATTATTAGCTGTATAACTGACACTATATATGGTATATACAAGGATATATTTGATGCGAATTTGGATTGCATCATTGACCCACAATCATTCAACAAAAAAGTATACAAACATGCACCAAAGCATTTATCGCTACACCTAGTGTAACTTGAATGGTAAAATGCTCATGAAATATTTACAAAAGAATCGCGGTATAAACGAACAGGCCTAAGTGGCAGTTGTGGCCATCACAGCCACACCTTAGCCAATTAACAACGCCACCAACCACAGTGTGGCAGACCACAGTGTGGCAGACCACAGTGGCGGCGGCCATCGCGCGGTCACTTCGCCATATGGCAAAGTGTAAGCATTTTTCTCAGGAATAGTGACGCAGCAAGGAAACAAGGCATCAAATAGAAGGTGCTTTGTGTAATTTTAATAATTGCATAGTTGTACGTCCGAAGTTTTTAGTGTGTTGTGACAAGTAAAACTGCGGTAGTGCATTGAAAAAAAAAATTTTAATTACAAGATTTTGAAATATTTTGTGAAACGAATTCGGAGAAAACGCATTTGAGGGTGAGAGTTTTTCTATTATTAATTTTTTGAGAAACAAGTCGTGGATCGTATCATATGAAACCAAATACAAAATTTTTACCACTTACTATGTTCATTAAAAATAAATTAAATCACTTTCTATTAAAAGTACATTTAAATATCTAACAATAAACGTATGAAGCCAATTTTAAAAGTATGTAAAAAATTAATAAACATTTTCTACAAAACTGCATCCAAATTTCGAAATTTTTTCTAGCAAGATTTTTAAATATTTTTTAGTAATTAAGTGTTGAAATTTTACATTGATTTTTTAGACTTTTTTAATATTAAACCAAAAAGAGAATATAATGAAAAACGGTATGCCCAAAAACAAACACATCTAAGAAAAAAGGCATTTTTTAAATATTTTAGTTTTCGATTAAAATACATTTAAATATCTAGCAACAATCATATGAAGCCAATTTTAAAAGTTTGTAAAAAATTTAAAAAATTATTCAACACAACTTCAGCCAAATTTCAAAATCTATATATATTTAACATACGTATTTTGAGTATTTCAATTTTAGTACAAATAATATGCAAGTCTTGTAGTTTTTCGTTGCTGTTTTTGAGTTTTTTATTATGAAAAAACTAAAAAACTGTATGCCAAAAAAATTTCAAACATGTCTTAGAAAAATAGTTTGAAATTTTGATGGACATTTTTTTAAGTTTTTTTTGTAATTTTTGTAATTTGGATTACAAAAGTTTTTGTTACTAATTTTTTTTTAATTAAAACTTCTTCAAAGTAAATACATTAGGAGCACAAAATTTAATTTTGAATTTGAATGAAAATTTATAAACTTTTTATATTTAATTTGTTAATTTTTACGCTTAGTGATTTACTTAACTTCAAAATAAATTTTTGAAAGTAAAATATTTTATTTCTTTGCGTGTGCAATTAGTGTGAAACTCTCTATTTCCGCCCCATAATTGCTTAAATTACTTAATGTTGGGAATGTCGAAATATTTATACTTTGCTTTTAGCTTTTTAGAAATTACTTGCCAGCAACTCACTGCTTGACAACTTACCGCCTGTTTCTTTTCCCACGACTTCATTGCAGTCTTATATTTTTCGAATTCGTGACACCAATCGGAATAGATTTTCTGATAATCATTGCTTTTATTCGGAGGAGTGCATCTAAAAATATAAAAAAAATTAAATCAGAATTAATGCATGAAATAGTTAGCAGCGAAACTATGTAATTTACAGTATTACTGATAACAAGCATTATCTCACTCACCTGTGTGCATCGACGGTGATGTTGTAGCTGCACAACAAGGAACCGCCCAAGTGGCAATCGTAGCGGCCACCATCCGCCTCATTCACCGATACTACAACCAATCCACGTTCGGTGGTCTCAATGTATTTTGTGGGACTGTATTTGATTTCATAGCTGCGCGCGAAAAAATAAATACAAATACACAGTGAAGGAAAAGAATGGTGATGCAAATCAGAAAATTACTATTTCAACGCATGGAAAATTAAAAAAAAATGTTTTTTATTTTTAAATTGCTGGCTTACCGCCCCTTGTCCTTTGAATGATGATACCAAGTCACTTGCTCGTTCTTCAGCACTTCTGGTATTTTGACGAAGCAACCCAAATGCACGCTCTGCCCATAGGTGACAACGATTTTTTTCTTCAGCACGCTGGAATCACAAATGTCGCTCGTTTCATTGGCAACATCCTGCAATGAGAAGGAAAATCATGGGCGTGAATGGGGAAATCATAAAAGGATATCGGCAAATTGTGAATGCACTGTACAGTAATGCAGGTGGCGTACTGGAAAATTGCTGTCGCACGCAGCGCATAAAAACCCACTGACTGACGTACAAATGTACTCGTACATACGCAATGTTATGCACAAAAATTTTGCATGCAGCGTGTTGCTGTGCTACCAAGCCGACCGCGTTAAGTTTGTCTAACGCGCTACCAGTATAACTGCATACGTTTCTGTCATTTGCCATTTGACTGTCTGCATGTCTGAATCTATGTCTGCGCGCATAGCTCAATGTCTCAATATCTGTCTGTCAGTCTCTATCATTATGCCTGCCTTACAATCCGGTGGCTTTGCATTGACATCGATGATTTACGCGTGCGCCAGTGCAAATTTATATTGACTTGTTGCCGTAAGCGACACACATTCGGGTATATACATATAAATACGTATGTATGTATGTATGTATGTACATACCTGCAAAAGATCCAATTCATATGGGCGGCATGTGTTCGCCTCCTTATCCCAGCCACAGTAGGGATCACGCACACAACGGAAGCAATTGTCATAACGTCGATTGCACATCGCCAAATCGATTTGTTTGATGCGATGATCTGTGGCAACATAGAGCGATTTACGTGCCTGACTGATGCCCATCACCTGTATCGCTTCGTTCGTTGCAATTTCGAATATGTCAAGTAATTTCGATAGTGATTCACCATTGCGATAGTATTGTACGATTTTATAAATGCGCCCCAAATTTGTGCCCACATAGTAGACGGTGTATTCTTGATTGAGGATATCAATGCGAATTCTTAAAAAGAGTTAGAGAGTTTATATTTACTAGAGTTTGGATTAAGGTTTACTGTATATTAAAGTGGTTTGTATTAAGATGCTGATAGAATTGGAGAACATTTTTTATTGTAATTTCACAATCATAAAGTATGTAATAAATAGAAAACTAATAAACTAAAAAAGAAGATGTTAAGTCGATTATCTTGTTCATGCTCGTCAAAGAGAGATTTTTATACAGTACTTGGACTACTTGTACACATAAAAGTAATGAAAAATAACAATATTTTAAGTGCCGTCATACTCCATAAGAAATTAAGTAATGCTTTTAATCCTCATCCCCTCCTTGTGTGGAAAAGTACACAAAAAAAAAATATTTGTCAGTAATTATTTCAACGTTTTTTTTAACGAAATTTCTTTCTCATAAATTCTTTATAAAAACACCACCCCACACAGGTTCGAAAGACCTGAAAAGCTTGCCAAAAATCAAAAATTAAAATTTCGGAGTTTGAATGTAGTTCTCTATATTTGCTAATATGGGTCCTTAGTGCATATAACACAGCAGTTTTAGAATTGCTTAAAGTTGATTTTCCTATCTTTTACGCATGTTGCAAATAATATTTCAACACCTTTCGCATATACAAAGAAATGGTCCTCGGACAAGGTTAGCATTCTCAATTGTGTATGTGTACAAAATTTTTACCACTTTGAAAAATATATAAAATTGTTCGTTAACGTGTTATTAATCGTCATTATAAGTATTTTTGGACAATAACACAGTTGTGTCTCCAACCACCTAAAAAGCTGCTAATAAACTGAATTTGATATTAAACAAGTTGCAAATCAATAACATACTGGCTTTAGCGTCAGCGAATACGTATTTGATGTTCAAAGTGTCAAAAACAAAATGGCGGACCCAAAATTGATAAAAGTGACGTTACACTCGAAAAAATGCGTACTCAAGGGTTTTCGGAGTCGGAAAACACGAATTTGAGAATGAAATTTCAAAAAAACAAAATTGCGGATCCAAATGACGGTAAAAAAATTGATTACAATTACGTTACCCTCGCAAAAATGCGCACAAGGGGCTTTTCGGGGTCGGAGAATAAGAAGTTGATATAGGAAAAATCAGAGACTATGATTTTGATCTGTAATTTGCTGATGTGATGATGATTTGGTGATGTCTTTGATTACCTAAAACTTATAGTTATACATACATTATTATGTATACTGATTTTTCGAATTTGGGTTCGCCATTTTTAAGACGCTATTATGTATTTCAAAATTTTTACCACAAATTCGTATTACCCGACCCAAAAACGTCAGGATACTGATTTTTATGAGAGCAACGTTAGTTTATCGAGTTTTGGTCAGCCATTTTAAATACGCCATTTTGTATTTAAAATTTTTTTATTTTAATTTTGGTTAGCTTTTCGGGTGTTTCGGACCACTGTGCACCCTTCCATTCTGTCATGAAAAAGCTTCTCAAAAAATACATCTGTCGTTCAGAGTCGGCATAATACTGTACGTTACTCCATTTGTGGTACAATATAAGAGACGCACACCACAAATAGTAGGAGAAGCTCGGTCAAACACCGAGCTTAAAGAGTGTGAGCGCTAAATTTATAATAATAAAAAACTATTTCGGGAATGATGCAAGTTTTGCCAATGCATGTCTTCTAATCCTGATAGATATTTACAATTCTAGCTACTGGTTTGCTCTGAAACTTGTCATGTTTGAAAATCCAATCGCACTTGGAATTACCAAGTGGTAGTACAGCAGAAAAAAATTAAGGCGAACGTGCGCTTCTGCATTTGATTCGTGGGCTGAAGTGCCATTATATTATGATTGACAGTTTTTTATCGTCTTACAATCTGGTTCAAAAATTATTGTCTCAAAGCCTGACAATGGTGGGAACATTCCAACAAAACTTCAGCAATGCCAAAAAGCCACTTTGTTTCAATCAACAATTGCATTCACCGAAAACACAACCCTTTTAAAATATGTCGGCAGAAGAGACGAATGCGTAGTTCTACAAAGTGCAATACATATTTCAAATGATGTTCAATCGAATGGAAACAAATTGCCAGAAATTATTCTGTATTATAAGAAAACAAAAGTTTGCTATTGTACATGCCAGTCATTTAGATTTTATTAGTTGCAAATTCATAAACATTTTTCATTTAGGTTGCGTGGTTACAGTTGACAAAAATGTTGTCTTGTTACTGCTGTAAAAGAAAAATTATGGTTGTATTCTCAAACATAATCGACATTTCAGTTCTATAAAAAAGAGATATAAAACCTTATTGGCAAGCAAACAAACAAAAAAGCAATGCGATGAGTTGTTTTTGCGAGAGCTCGGAATACATATCTCTTGCAAAACCTAACAGTGCTCAATTATTAGCACCCTTACTTTTCAGAATTGGTTAAGGATACACAAAATGACCCAATGCGAGCACATATCACAATGCCAACACAACCTTGTGAATCTCTAGAGCCTTGCGAGAGGTCAACACCATCGTTCGGAACTACTCGAAAAAGATGTTTCAAATGTTCCACCGACTATCGAAGGAAAGGCATGATATGTAGATATGTATGTTACAAGGAGAAACCAAAATATAAAAACTATACACATACAACTATCTGTTGAGTCTGCCATAATGCAAATAAACTTGTATAGAAAGAAAATAAAAAAAAAGTTTTGTCCTACCAAGAATAATTGCATTGGCAGAAAAAAATATACAAATTCCAAATGTGTGTAAATTTACACGCGACGCTAGGAAACGTATGCTCTTTTGAGGAGGAGATGAAGGTTAAATCAATAAAAACACAAATATTCTGAAAATAACTACTTCTGTTCCTTTGTCAACTGGCATACATTCTCTATGGACTAAATCCTGTAGTCGAGAGAAGCGTTTAAAATAATCTCTAGAGAAAGAAAAATTAAAATTCCTTCCACAATATTGAATAAATTGCCTAAAAAATAAAATACTTTATTCTTTATGTTGTAGTTATTTAGACTTCGTTGATAAAAAGAGTTATTAAAATGCAGTTGTTCGAACTTCTTATTGTTGAAACAATTTCTGAAATTAATAATAATAATAATAATAATAATAATAATAATCCCAACGGTTTTTATCCCTCCATACCCACCCGACCGACGAGAAGGGCGCATCCGCATAACGCACGGGTTAAATAATAAAAAATTTGTATGTACATACATACATATGTATCATTTATTGAAAGTGTTAACTATAGTCTTCTTTGGGTAAAAAAGTGAATCTGAAAAATCTAAAGAACCGAAGTGAGTGTTAAAATTCTGACATAAACTACGGAGTGGCTCGTTTAGTTCAAAATTCCTTTTGCATGGCTTCAGAAAAAGAGGTCGAACATGTCTTGAAACTCGCGAGCGAACGTTTGTAGTATGCGTTTAAAAGAAATGTCAAACGGAGGAAAATATGTACTTTCATAAATTTTGAATGGGTCTGGATATAGCATTAGAGTTTTAAAAAGCCAAAGTCTGATAATTTTCTCAAGAAAACGGTCATTGCTGATGCCATTTTTCTAGCAATAAATTTAGCTGAACAGCTAAGGTCAAATTACAGCAAAGCTATCAACACTTGCTACGCCCACAGCGTGATGCTATAAGATCAATGTCAAATTTTAATCAATTAAAATTACTGAAGCAAGTATTTGCATGACTGGTAAATAAATAATTTAATATTTAATCGCATCTTTTTCACAGGACTTTTGAAATCAATGAAATCCTTTTTATCCGATTGGGATTATTTTGATGAAGGCTTAAGTGTCTCCGCATTATACCTACAGCTGCATGTGTGCATTTATTTGGTTGTGCGTATATATTATTATTAATAAATCATTAAAAGAGATATAAAATGATATGCACAATACGTCCGCGTGGCAATTAAAAAGCAACAAAAATGACTAGCGGTGATGGAGAGTCGACGCAAGAGTTACTGAGGAGCCTCAACTATTGTTTGTATTTCACATTCTCGTTATGGAAAATCAAAAAGCAAAACAAAAAACGCTTGGTAAAAAATAATTAAGCCACCACAATAACAACGACAAACGTTATCCGCAACAACTGTTACACTTCAGCAAAAAAAAAAAACAACAAAAAATGTCTATGGACCGTTGCATTGACAAAAGGATATGAGTATCGTCTATCTTTTTGTTCGTGCGCCTTTATTACAGTTTGAAGTGAATTTAATACATAAAATTATAAGTAGCAAAATAAATGAAAAAAAAAAAAAATTGGAAATCACGTAAACCTGAGCGTTTCGCACGCAATTTTATTAATACCTGTTCACGATTAAGCATCGCAAACGCAATCAAAAATCAAGCGAGCCAACTGCAGTTCGTTGCATTTATTGCGTTGCGTTGCCTACTTACAGGCGCTCAAAGGCATTAAGCGCGCACAAGTGGGGAGCGGTTGACAGAAATGATTAAAAAGCCATGAAGTATAAGGCGGGCGATAGCGCTGACAGCGGAGAAAGTAAGGCAGTGTTGCGAAAAATGAAAATCTCCAACAATGACCGCAAGCATTGTAATATAATTGCTGCTGCCACCGATGCCACAATGAATTAAATATGTATGTATGGAGAAGAAAGCCGAGCGCACGATTGAACAACGTGCGAAGAACATACAACCGCATTGCAAGGAAATGGCTGGCAAAGGATAGCAGCATCGGCATTGGCTTGACGACTTAAGCGTGGTTATTTGAGTCGGATTTTGTCCGCTCAATGCACTTCAGCTATTAATTATTTATTGTGAATTCAATATGGCGACATGCTTTATTACACACACTTCAAGGATGTTATAAATGCGGCTGTGCGGTCAGATTTACAACGAATTGGTGGGCAGTTTGTGGTGGGTAGTAAACAATGACTTTTGATTTGAGAAATTTATAAGAATGCTCGTTGTTAAAATTTCTCTCTTTAAGCTTGAGTGTGCATGTATAAAGAGTGCATCTGATAATGTTCATTTTGGTGTCTACAAAATTTAGAAACCTAATAGATATTTAATCCAATTTTTGGCATATGCACATAAACTATGAACATATCTTTCTTATTACCAATCAAAGATAGTCAACTGCACTAGTTTCATTTTTTTATGCATCTTGCCACGTTTTATTATTATTTGAAATTGGCCTACCGATTTGGTATTTTCAAATGTTCAAAATATTAAGATATGTGTCTGGGACTTTGCGCAAACCAACATAAATTAGAATGGCCGACAGTATGAGCAAAAGTTTGCTGTCATACTTTTCAAAAGTAAATACACGACAATTAAGGCCTTTTGTTTAGGCGGCCATTTGAAAAGCGTCACGCAGCGATAAAATATGTATATAAAACTTATTATTTTTTTTCATTTTATTGTTTCTTTTGATTTTAATAAATTGCGCATTTTTTATGAAAAATTTTTTCCTGCGTCGCTTTTCCTAAATAAATCCATACTTTGTAATATATTGTAAATTTGTTATTTAAAATTATACACGTAGACTTTATTATTTTCGTTTTTTTTCGACCTTTTTTTGTTATGTGTGGCAGCACGGTATTTTCATTTCATTGCTACACAAAGGAGAAAGTGAAGTTAAAATTGTCATTTTTCGCAACTTTATCAGCAATGTACTTAAAAACTATAAGCCTCCGGAGAGTGGGATATTCAGATTTAGAATCAGGGGAACCTCCCTAACGCCCCCCCTTATAAGTCGCTTTTTTCAAAGCCTGGTTCCATATTCGAAAGTTTTCCCCATTTTATATTATGTACCATATTTCACGCACATTCAAGGCTTTTTTGTCCGGCTTGGTTCAACAAAAAAAACAAAAAAAATACGTTGCTATTTTTATTTTTGATTAGAATACAAAAACTTCATAAATTTTCAATATTGAATACTTGTAAATGTTTAATAATTTATCAAGAACACAGAATTGGGCAGTTATTGTAAATAAGGGAACAGAAATTAATATCTTCTAAGCGCCTTATTGTAAATAAGGGTATAAGGGAAGTTTACGTAAATGTACGTAGGTATTTATATACTACCTAAACCCCAAAGACATTTTATTTTATAAATTTATATTATTATGAAATAAAGTCGTCAGGACTTTTAAGCTGCGAAATCGTTTATTATATCATATGTTTCAAATCGTTCTTCTCTCGCACCTCTCACTGTTAAAATTTCAATGAATTTTTTCCTTAAAAAATAAGTCGAATTATTTTATTTATAATCTACAGGCAAAAATTAACACTCGTGTATACATACTACGAGGATATTGGACTTTTTGTGTACTAATAAAAATGACAATGCAACTATATGGATTGAATTGCAGTTGATTAAGTAAATTACACGCTTCCGCTTCAGCTGTCAACTATATGCAATATTTAATTCTGTATTTAATTCGCCTTTCTTGGTTTTATTGATTCCGTTTGCCGCAAATATTTGCATAAATTGTCAAAGTACTCGTTATGCACTCAAACAAAAAGTGAAATTGAGTAAAATTGTGATTGTCTGGCGCTGACGTAAAAATGTGTAATACAAACAAACTTGCATACATATCTGTAAAAGCTTATACTTACATACAATAATATATTTACATACACTTTAGTATTTTCCAGCATGAACACATTCACATTCAATTATTATTATCGCTTGAGTGTGAATCGTATTAAAAATCAATTTGCAACAATGCCGCGCATTAAAAATACCAATAAAAAACAGTATAGCTACGCCGTATATATACACATATACATACATCCGCAAAATGAAAAAAAAAATGTCAGGAAAAATGTGGCGCCAATTTTCCCCAACCATTGTTTACACTGAAATGAGCCAAAATTTAATTAAAAAATAATTTATCGCAAAAGCGAAGTAAAAATAGTTATAGTAGCGTCGAAATGTGGTTATGACTTGGGTTGGCCGTAAAATTGTAAATTCTTTATAGCACCTCATGTGTAATTATTGCAAAGAAAATGCAAGGAAGAAATTTGAAAAATTCAAAAGTTTTTGGAATTTAAAAAATGTGGTAAATTAGAGGAAGAGCAGTTAGATTTAACCTTCTGTTGCGAAATTTTTATGCAATAAATACTCTAAACGTTTAATGAGATTGTGAATGAATGATTTCAAGCAGAATGTTCTCAGTTCATAATTTTGGATATGTTTATTAATTTTGAAATGAACTAAACTGAATTTAAATATGTCGCATTTTCATTATCCGATCGTCGAGTATTATTTCATGGATTTTGCTTATTCTGGTTGTCCTGAACAGAACCCAGTAAACAAGTTCTTAGTCATTGAAGGAACGTATCTAACATTTACCTGCTTACCGTAATGGATTTTTTATGTTGTAACTAATGTAACGACTTCACAGAAAGCTCAATTTTTCCTATTTCCCTTAAACTTCGCGAGTTTGTTAGCTTTTGATGGACATATAAAACAAACAAAATGACTCAATATTTTTAAAATTTCACAGTAGTCTATTAACAGACAGGCTTTATTATTATAAAAAGTAAATTGGATTTTGTGAACTGTTTATTACCACTACGCTTCCAAAATAAGTTAATGGAAATAACAAATTTTTTACATTATTTCTGATTACTAAAAAGTTTTGTAGTTTTTCATAAAACACAATTTTAAACTGTTTCGTAGAAAACTGTTGTTGAAATGGCATATTCATGTAGGACCAATAATTTTCGAGTTAAAAATTCGTATAAAAGGGCACGTGAAATATTCATTCGCGCATATCTCGCAAAACATAAAAAAATTTAAATATTATATAGCACAGTTGTTTAACAGCCCCAGTGAAACAAAACTACAAAGTTTAAGAAAAATCAGTCATCCATCGTATCCCTTTTCCTTAGAGTTACTAACATACAAATACACCTTTGGAATTGAAATCTTACAAGGATTCAAGGGTGAAAAAAAAAACTTTGAAATGATACCCAAATAATCTTTTTGGCAATATATGTTATACTGACTGTAGGGTGGTTTTGTTGAGTGCATTCCTCACACTAATTGAATGCCAATATAATTCAGATTATAGGCATTTTTTAAAAAATGTATTGGTAAATAAAAATGTAATTACCGGCAATTGCTGTGCGCCACACGTACTTGAAAAGCGCGGCCAATTTGCATTCACTTACTTCGAACTTTTGATATTTTTGCGAATATGTACTCGTACCGTACATACGTTTGTATGAGTGAGCGTTTTTTTTAGGGGGGTTTTGGTGGCAAAACTTATTTATAAAGCGGTGAAAAGAAAATGTTTAATTTTGTTTTTAATATTTTGCGATAATTTAAAAACGCTAGACAACTGAGCCTTTCATGACCGGTTACAGCACGCCAATATACCAGTTTTATTGGTATTTTGGAAAGCGGACGTTGTGTGGGTTATTTTTGGTCAACACAGTTATGGTCCAGAGTGTGTGATTTTCTTTAAAAGTTAAAAGCGGCACTGCGGGTTTCTATTCCATAAATAAAAATATTTGATTAACCGGTTGGATGCTTAAGGAAATGTGGTTCATTGAAAAAATTAAACAGCTGAAAAATGGTATAGGTGAAGATGCAATTGTTCCTAAAATATTACTTATCCGAATATCTCGCTGGTTGAATTAATTTGTGCTATAGGCCGTAATGATTTACTTTTATTGGTAATTATAATCTGATCCATCAGCCAGGCCATACAGAAAAGAGCCACCAGTGGGTTTCATAATAAGATAACATCCTGGGGAATTCTCTCAAATGTTTGACGATTGGTCAAAGTACCGAAACAAATACAATATGCAAGTCCAACTTTATAATTCGTAAAGCCTTTTAAAAGTAAATACCTCAGTGGTTGGAATTAAGGAATGTTTTCCAGACTTCTTTTTAACATTTATATGCACTTTAAAGTCATATTAATTTCTTCCAGTGCTCGACAAATGAAGTATGCCTTAGATAGATCTAATGAGCAGCCAAACCGCTGGTTAAGTTTAAATTCCTGCCAAGAAAATGCTCCTAAGAGTAGCTATAAATTTCTACTCGGAGCGATTTGAAATTTCGCATCGTATTGAATCGAATTGCAGAGTAACCGCACAGAGCGCGTTTGATAATTCTAACTTATAATTTTTTGTAGCAAATTACAACTGTTAAAAGTATAAAATGGCACAAAAGTTACCGTACACTCCATCCCCCAAACAAAAATTCGAGATCAGCTACTGGTATGAATATAAATTATGTAAAATTCTCTTGCCTGAATATTTGATCAAATGCAAGCATCGCTAAGTGGTAACTAGATTCAATTAATAGATGTAAACAAAGACTGCAATTAATTTGCGATTGCATTTGAAAGAATGCTGAAATTTTTATTTAAAAAAATGTTCAAACATTATATTTTTCCTTTAAGGTATGTAAATATTTCTTTTAGATAAGCACTGAATTCCCGCTTAGTTATTTTTATCACAATAATTTATTTCAATTTAGACGAACTAATAAATATTTTGGTATTTTGAAAATTGAATAATTTAGGTTCAGTTTGTGATGAATAAAAACCACATAGACAAGCGATTGCTTTTAGCACTGCAACCCACAAAATTTACACTCTGAACGATGAACTTTTGATTATTTTTTTTGAAAGATTTTTTATATGTACTTATATACTTATATGTACATATGCAAGTCCTTACTAGTTGCCAAACAAATATGCATGTGAATAAATGAAGTGAACTTACTTGTCAACAACGAGCTTAGTGAAGACCAAATCTCTTTTATAATAGACGGGATTGTTGTGTTCATGGTTAACAGCTTTGTCCATGAGCGGATGCGAGCGAATAAAGTTCAACACATTGTCGGGCAAATTTGAGGTGTCGTTGACACAAGTGCCGGGACGCGGTTCGGGCACACGTGAATTGAGGACCGGCAGCCAAGCAGAATTCGACGATGATTGTTCTTTGAATTTGCCTGAAAAAAAGAAAAAATAAGAGAAATAAATAAATAAGAGAAAATTGTACCAACAAAGAAAGGCCAATTTCAAACTAATTTCGAAGAGATATTTAAAATGTCACAGCAATAAAATTAGACAATAGATATTTCAACCAGTGCATATTTGGAGCCAATTCATAAAGCAAGTAAATACATGTTGCTAAATAAAAAGGGAAATTGGGCGAGAAAAAATTCAAGCATATGAATTATATGTACATACATAACAAGTTTTTGAATATTTAAAGAATAATAAATAGGAAACAGTCAAGGAAAACGGAACAAAATGAGCGACAACACTTATGCAGCGAAGTAGTATATTTGAGAGTGGAGTGAAGAATGAAAAAAAGTTTAATGTAATGATCATCATATGTGAAGCTCTTACCGAATCAATAGTTTGTTTAATTCAATTACTCCATACTAACTGACATGATCAAAATCAAGCTAGCAATCAGAGTAAACGAATAATCAAGCTTAAATCAATTTGAATTGAAAAGTACACAGATATATTCACCGAGAGCCAGCATTGAAAAAACCTATCCGGAATGCGCTTAACTGCAACGATAAGAAGAGCGAGTGAGCAAATAATGTCAGAAAACAATAAAGTGGAAGCACTCAAGGCAATGTCCTTGCATCGGCTCATGCAATGCGGTCTGCTGCAACGGAACTTTATGTTATGCATCATATATTCGTGCATACACATGTACACATGCATACATATATATGTACACATATATGAGTGAAGCTGGCTCGTGCTCTACAATATCTGGATCCAATCCGATCCAAAAGGATATTCTTAATCCCTTAAAATGGATTTTCTAATACGATTTGTTTTCCTTTCTCTCAGCAGCAACTCTAAATTCTATTTACATATGAGCAAGCATGGATATACAGCGAGTTCAAGTTGTATTTTGTAATAGGAATGGTAAAATTGATAAGGGTAGTCGACAATGTCTTCACAGGCTGCTTGCAGAACGTTGAATGAAAAGCGATTTATATGTTGAGAAATAAATGTGTACGCTCGTTAGATCTTGCACGATGAAATTTAAATATAACAAAAAAAAAAAATGCTCACTTAACTGCCAGAAACACATAAATAAAACCTAAGGATGTATGCGGAAACGTGCACACGATAGCAACTATCTGTAGTTTTAACTATAGCATGCGAGAAATTGATATAAGCAAATTGTACAAAAAAAAAAAACATTAAACTCAAATCAGTTGTAAATAAATTTGAAGAAAAATTGGAATCAGTAAAACAAGCGAATATCTGAATAGAGCCAACCTAACTTTTGATATTAGGAGTATATATTATTAATTTCATTTTAACTAATTAAAAAAGGAACACTAAACAGCGTCATTTTGTGGAATTTACTAATTTTTCATTTGACTTAAATTTTTTTTAAATACCACTATTCTATAAATACAAAAAAACCATTAGGTTGTTCTCGCAATTGAAAATTTTATAATTTTCCAAAATTAAAAAAAAAAAATATTAAGAAATTGTGATCAGATGTCGAATTTTTTTAGTTAGAGCTCTAAGAAAATTCAGATTTACAGAAGACTTTGCCCACGTAGTATAATTAATCAAGCCTTTGTATTTAGAGAGTAGGTACAAACAAAATAAAAACCTTTTTTTTTAAATATTATCTAGATCAAGTAAGTTACAGTTCTTATCGCGTAGAACAATCCATGTCATGACTACGTAAATAATATTTAGCCTTGATATATTTTGTAAAGAAAAAATCTGATATTTTGAAATTTAAATCCAAAACATATTTGAGTACCTCATTACAAAGTTAAAAACCAATTTACAAAAATTCAAATTCATATGGCCGATCTATGCATTCGAAAAATCCATTCGCCATTTTGAATTTCAAAAATGACTTGAGATTAAAAAACAACGACTTGTGTTTCTTTTGTGTAAAAAATTTATTACAAATTTGATAATTTTTAAAATTCCATCAGCCATTTTTTTATTAAAAAAACAGCAAAATACGCAAAATACAGAAACCACAAGACAATATTATGTTGACTGATTGGAATTAGGCGTTGTTTAGGGGTTTTTTTATCATTGAAACAGTAAAGAATTTTTTCTTAAAAACGTAAAGAGACGGATATATTTTTTTGCTTACTTTCCGAAAGTTTCCGAAGTTTAATATTGTCAGACAGTATTATAGAACAAATTTATTCACTACATCTGTATAGATACCCGCTAATTTCTGAAAATCCTGATTTTTAATATTTTTTTATAATTTTTCGCATTCAAAATTTGCTTTAAGCTTTAAGAAATATATTTCATTATTTCTGTTGCTTGAAAAAGTACTTTGCCGTTGCTGTAAATTTTCATGAAGAAATAAAAATGCGAACATTTATTTTTTCTTGCGAGCTTCATACTGATTTAAGAAATGATTAGAGAAGAAACTTTCTTTTTCATTTCATGAGTGTCATTTTATTTGAATTCTTCGAGTTTCTTGAGATCTGTATACTCAGCTTTAGTTCGGAACAAACAATTAAATAACTTCAAATATTGTTTATTATTTTTAAAACTTTTTTCGGCCAATTACAGCGAAAATTTTAAAGTTATTAGGTAGTCGAATTAA
This sequence comes from Philophylla caesio, assembly GCA_963971545.1. Classification (NCBI taxonomy): domain Eukaryota; kingdom Metazoa; phylum Arthropoda; class Insecta; order Diptera; family Tephritidae; genus Philophylla; species Philophylla caesio. The sequence continues at coordinate 90,484,425 of OZ020606.1, read as the reverse complement.
AGGAAATTCTTATAAATAGCCGATACATTACAAACTACATGTGTATGTACGTATATGTAATTCCTTCAGTGTTTCTTTTATTTTCTCAATTTATGTAAGTCTGTATAAATGATTGGAAGCTGGTTGCTTTATTAAGTCATCCATAGGTTTTTTACTTTTCTTCTTATTTTCATTTACCATGCTCATCAACTAAAAGAAATAATAATTAAAAGCAAATATTAATTAAATTATAATCCATTTAAGCAGTTCCCATACACATCACTGCTAATCCATCTATTTCTTTGTCGTAAAAACGTGATCCCCAAATACTTATACAAATACACATGAACACATACCCACACAATTTCACTCACCATTGAAAGCTGCCTGCACTTCATTGATGTGAAAACTGCACACCCCCGAACCAATTAAACCATTTGTGCTTGTGGTGAATGTCGCATAGAACCGCGTCTTATCCGCTGGCAACTGATAGACGGATTGTATCTCATTGAAATAGAAGGGAAACTCGCCGGAGATGCTGCAGTTCAATCGTGCCTTCAGATAGGTGGCCCAGTTGTGTGTGAGAAGATTTTTGCCACCGATATCCTTTTTGCACACGCGTGCAATTCGAGAGTATACCGCTTTGCCACAATTTATATACTCGACGGCAGTTTCGCGGAAAAAGAAATACACATACTCACCAATGTCAAAGGAGCCGACGAAGTTTGGTTCTGTGGACAATGAAGAAAGAGTAATCATATTATTATTTAAAACGCAAAGTATTGTAAAAAAAAAAAATTGTATGTGAACACCGATAACGACACCACCATATATATGAATAATTCCGTAAAAGTGTGTACCGATCTTCACAAACAATATACCAGCAAATTTTAAATGAATAATTATGGAATAAAGAATTCGTATAGGCATGACGACTAACTTATGAAAATTTGTAGTCAATCGTAAATTGAAATTTGCGACTTTATAATATGTGCACAACTGGCATATACATATGTATCGGGTTTACTTATTTCGTTTTTGTCTAGACTTTGCAGTTTTTATCTTTTTCTTTTAAAAATTTTAATGAAAATCGCGCAAGCAACTAAGATTTTTCTCCTCTTCCACATTCCGGATATGTCTGTAGACACTTTTCAATAAAATGCCTACTTTGTTTGAACGTTTGGCTTATCTAGCGATGTTTAGTAGGGACATTTATTTTCAGATTAATGCTTTGTAGTTTGAGAATGATCGGGCAATTTTTGCGGTTAACAATGTAAGTAATATGTAGGTAATTTGAAGGAGAACCCTACTGGCGATGTGAATCCTTGATTTTCACATGAGGGAGATTTGTGCAAAGATGGGTTGGGTTGATAGAATTTAAAATTTCCTTCAATACTGCAGTGAAATGGAATCCAAAAAATTAGTGTATGAAGTATCTCTGCTATCTTATTGAGAAATCGGTGGCATTTTGCGGCCACTGCGTCTATTTTCTTAAGGATTTGATTGCGGACATGATGTCATTGTCTCTGCCTGAAGTACGCTTCGGGAAGGTATCTGACTAAATTGTGTGATATGTACATACATCATTTTCCTTCAAACAGGTGTCGGACTGTCAAACATTCCAGTTTTGTTAGTAGCTTCATTATTTGAAACAACATAACGTTTATTGTGAAAGCTGTTACCGAGGTAAGTGCACGTGTCGATTCTACAGTGAACGATTGGTCTGAGAGACCGATCAGTAACTTAGTTATTTTGATTGAAAAAGCTTACATTGATGATGCATATTAGTGATTTATTGTTATTACCAAAAATTCAATTTGTTTTTATAAAAAGTATAACTTATCCAATTTTTTTCACAACATGCTGCCATTGTTTGCCCGGATTGCTACGAAAAATTCGACGGCTGTGATTGAATTTAAAAGAAACCGTTGCTTTAATAGGGCCGATATTTTAAGTTCTTCGAACATAATTTATTTTTTGTTTCGTTTCAAGATATTGAATGAATTTTAGTTCATATGTTAGTAAATTTAGATTTAAAAATCTATATAATGAACTCTCAAACTTTTTTCTAATGGCAAGAAAAGAACATGAAATAAAAGCTGGTGTATACTTTTAAATACCATCTGTATTTTAATTTTTTTTTATTAAACTTACATAAACCTAGTCTTTTTAACTAAAAACATTTAAAATCTGTCGATGAACTTGAGAAATCTATATTAAGGAGAATTTCTTATAAAACCGGTCTGCGAGACCGACGTGTGTGTTTGTGCGCCACAATTTTGCCTGTGTAGAGGAAGATTAAACAATATTAAATACTTAAACTACGTTATTTAAAAAACGTTCTTCTACGCAGTTTTGTAACCCATTCAATTTTCGATGAAAAAGTGCAAAGCGGCGAGAATTCCGTTGATTTCCCCGATTTGTTTTGTATTACAGAGCTGATTTTTCTTTAAAAAAAATATTTAATTAAGTATCTTTTATACGTCTTAATTTAACTTGTTTAAATTTAAAATTTGCCAAAAAAAAGTACCTTGTTATAACCTTGTATATATATTTATGTGAGTTTAACTTAAATAAGGAAATTTAAATTTATTAAATTTTTTGATCGCATTGTATGCAAACTTAAAGTCCCTTGGTACTTGTATTAAGTATTTATACAAATCTTAAACGCTTAAAAATAAGCTATATTCTCTGATCAATTGCGCTTAAAATCACTTTATTCTTGTCGCTGTTCTATCCCTGTGTTAATCCAAATAATTTGCATTAACGCCATTCAACGCTAAATTGATAAGAATTTGACCATTCACATTTCATAAATGATGCAACAACTTTATTGCCAACCCTTCAGGCTCTCGTCGATGAAAGCCGCCCGCCCACGTTTCCGTTAAGGTACATGGTACATAGTTAGTGCTTTTCATTTTAATCTGCTGCAATACAAGTTTTAATTAATTTCCAAGCTGAATTGAAAAGACTTTAATTGTATTAGCAGCTTTAGAGTGCCTCCAAGTATGAGCATACAAAGCGTTTACAAAACTGTTGCTGGAAAACAACAACCACAACTAAATATGTAGAGAACAACAACATCAAGGGAATAAATCTGAGTGTGAGATGTACAGCGAGAGGCGGTGAATGCTGGATGTGTCGTGGCACCTTCGCTTTAAGCGCCTTGTGCGCAGGCAAATTTTCCGATGTTTTTTTTTTTACTCGAAGGTAAGGGGGGGAAAACACCATTTAAGGTATCCTGCCAGAGTCATCGGTGTTACGAAAATTGTGATTTAATGAAATTTGCGGCGGTGATTTCTGACGCGAAAATACATGCCTTCGTTGCGTCCTTTGCTTAGCAATTACGAGTATTACAAAATTTATAAAGTACTTGTATTTTTGTTTTGTTTAGCTCGCTGAATATGTGAAAGAGGTAAATAAGTTGTGAAACAACAAATATTTAAAATTATGGATTTAAACTGCTGAAACTTAAATATAATCTCATTTCTCTCAGATGTAAAATTTTTTGGTACATAGTCCGCGCTGCAGAGTTCTACCTTTATCAATCAGAAGGTAAAAACGATACAACTTTTTTTTTTGGTGAACGCTTCAGGGTAATTGCTTTTTATGGGTCACTCTTCAGATGAAGTAGGATAGGAATAGAGCAATCAGTGAACAGATCTGGGCTAAGGTCTTCAGAAGTTTTTGAGAATATTAAAATATGGAAATTTTCCAGTTATTTTGATTTTTGTGCTTCTAAAAAATTAAGATAAACATTAACAAATGTAGCAAATTTCTTAGAGAAAATATAGCAAAATAAATATAGTAGAACCATGTAATGGCTCGGCAAGGCACAACAGCTGTAATCACTCCCGGGAGAAGGGGTATTGAGATTCCCCTTTCCACGTGTGGTCTGCTCCTGGAAAAGTGGGCTCAGCAAATGCTGGACGGAAACATCGACTTGCAAAGTTGTAAAGTCCTTTTGGCTAGTTGTAGACCGTAGGCGGCCAGGGGAATTACTAAATACTACCAGGCCGCTGCTTTCAGCCTTGATAGGCGTCCTGAGCGGGCACTGCCCGATGGGGATCCACGCTGTAAGGCTGGGCATAGTCTCTGATACGAGGTGTGAGTGCTGTATGGAGGATGTTGAGGTGGAATCATCTCAACACTATCGGTGGTTATCGTTTTTTGTTCAGGGAAGAAAACTTTTATAGTGGTATCACAATGGACTATAAACTTAAGTCTTAGTAAGACCTAAACATAGTATAACCAAACATAATATAAACAAAATTTTTATAATTAATTTTTAAATTGCACTTCATTCTCTAAAAAGAACTGTACATGTTAACACAAGTGTCAAATTTTTTGCTAAACTGTAAAATTGAACATGAGTTACTTAATTAAAATATCTTTATTTTTCCTTAGAACTTTTACGAATTTTTTTTGCTGGAATTTAAATTTTTTTCTTAAATGTACACATTTCAAGAAAACTATGTATGCACTCCAAAATTTTCTGTTAGCCGTAAGAAAAAAATTAAAAATTTTAAGTTTGTGTTGAATTTTTTGAAATTTTCTATAAAATCTAAATCATTTCAATTGCAAAATAATGAAAATGAAGTAAAACAACAACAATGTTTCGTATGTTTTTAATATGTGGCTGTTTTATAGTAGTGAATTGTACTGTTTATCTTCTTTAAAAATAAATATTTTTATATTGAGTTAGAAAATTAAGATTATGAAAGGGCCGAATTTTTTCACTTTAGAAGTTGAAGAAACTTGTGTTGTTTTTTTTAAGAATTGTACAAAAATGACAGTGAACTAAGAGTACTTTTTCTAAAATTTTCTTTCGAAAGCGTAGCACGTTCATTTATTGTGACCACAATTTATATGCTGTTGTTATACTGTGTGCCGCAGTGAGAGCTTTTGCTCTGTTCAACATATTGTTGCTTTCATAAGTTTGCTTTTATTTCTGCTCTTCTTGTGCATTTATTGCGTTAAGCAAATTTAATTATCGCCAAAAAACAGCAAATTTATTAGATATTCGTAAGGAGTCACGGCGCAGGCGCTAAAATAAAAAGTGCACCATAACTAATTTTCTTAGATAAATTTCACGACATTGTTTTCTCTTGGTGTTTTGTGAATGAAAATTGAATATGAATTTTAAATTGCACAATTATTTTTTTTTTATTTTTGTATAAGTTGTGCACAGGCGCGTGTCTTCGTATGACTTGTTTATTTTTTTTCGTTTTTTTTTTGTCCTTCATTGTATTTGGTGAATTGTGCTATGCAAATTTAATATATTTTGTTTTTAAGCCGATTTGACGCAAAGTGTCCAATGTTGCGATAATGTCTGCAAAGTTTTATATGATGACAAATTGAATTTCCTTTGTTGGCATTGAAATGCATTGGTGTGAAAAACTTGTTTGGTGTGATTTGTTTTTGTAAGCGGAACGTTGTGCTGTTCAAGAAATGATGAGTGCAAAAAAATTCTTTTTTATACTTAATTCTTGTGAATAATCAACCTAAAATTGAGTTTTCAAACACTTTCCCATTCCAAATTATTACTTATAAACTCTTAATCTATCGTTTATCACTGTATGTACATTTTAAGCTTTTAAAGCGTTGATTTATTGAATAAACTTTTTCTACTCACTGTCCAACCATTTGGAATCATATTTAAGTGTTCGCTTAAATTTGTATTCCAATCGTTTCGCTGTAGTATTATATAAATCCGTACGGAAGATCACAGTATCCGCTTTTGTAAATTCCGCATTAGTGCCAGAGTACTGCAAGAGTTAAAAAAGAGAACGAACGATAAGCAACAAACAAATGTACAGAAACTGCATAAAATTATGAATAAATAACTTTAACAAAAAGCACCATAAATCGTATGAGCCGATTTCAAAGCGATTATATTAATACTTAGCTAAGTATATACAAAAATAAACAATTGATTGTGCGAGGATAATGATTATTATAAGTTGCGAACATAATAAAGAGGTGAACAAAATTGTTGTTATTTGAAAGAAACTTTTTATACTCGATATGAATGTACATATTTGGAGGTAAAAGTAAATGGATAATGCACGTTGGTTTTTACGGAATGAAAATTTCGAATAATGCACACTTAAATACTTCAAACTACAACTGTAAAGTAAAGGAAATTGTTGAAATATTATTTCATATATTTAAAATTTCACAAGCTATTGGATTAATTGTAGCTACACGAAAAATAAATGTACCTTTACTTGAGTGGATTAAACGAAATAATTTAGTTGATACACTAATTTTAATTAATTACTAAATATCCGTAATCAAACAAAAAAAAATTATTCACTTTAAAGTTAATTAAAAAATGTTTACTTACCAGACCGGGCAAACCGCCAGGATTTCCTTCTTCCACATAAATAGCCGTTGAGTTATCGAGAGGATCGTAAGGACACTTAGCAATACCCAAGCCAACGCCAATAACATATTCCGAGCGAGGTAAGTGAGTAAGATTGGACTGAAATATGAAAGAGTTATTTATATATAAATGTATTCTTATGCCAAAAACTGTAAATTTTCTAAGCTTAATATTTAGCTTTATTAAAAGCTTACATAAATTCTTTAAAATTAATTGTATCTGTATTAAAAGTCGTATACACAATATGGTTTCTAATAATATAATGAAATGTTCATAAAATATTTCGGTAGTTCAAAATTTATTTCATTTGTTTTTGTTGCATTGAACAGATAAAGGATGTTAAATAACACGGTGCTACAGTGGTTTTGCCTTTTTTAAGTGACATAGTGGATGTTGTTGGTCTGGTTGAGTACAATAAAAAACCGCGTTCGAAAAATTTTCTGGACCGTACAAATATTTTTTAACGTTTAACAACTGTTTTTTCGTGTTTTTGAGTACTTAAAATTTTTTTAACAAAGCCATTTTTTAACCGTGAAACTGATGATTCTTCTTACAAAAACAACATATTGACCAAGCAATTTTGAAGTTTTTTTCATGATTGCGAAAATTTGAAAAGGTGTCTCATTTAGTTGATTATAACCTTTTATGACAACTATTTCATGACAATTTTGAATTACCAATTGGTTTAAAGTTGGCAATGGCGTGCAGCCTTTAGACCTTTTTTATGGAAAATTCAGTATCTTTGACAATTTTTGACCAACTTTCATAAATTAACGCTTGTTTTGTTCGTAAACGTAGAAAAAAGTTACCTACTCGGTTTGTTCAAAGTCCCGTTGAAAACTATATTTCGGATACGCAGACACTAACCTTTCTAAAACCGTATTAAACTTGAAAATCGGTTAAAAAATGGCTTTGTTACAAATTTTTAAGTACTAAAAAAACACGAAAAAACAGTTTTAAAGCGATAAAAAAATATTTTTAGGGTCTATTTCGAACTCCATTTTGTATTGTACTCGACCAGACCAACAACATCCACGATGTATCTTCAAAAAAGCGTTCGATTTTGTTTTTATTTTTGTAATACAACTTGGAATTTTTCAAATTTCATGATTTATAACAACACGACACTTTACGACAGTGTATATATTTTTTCTGTTCTATCTGGTGACTGACGCTTAGGGTATACATTAATTGTGGAGGAAGCAGTTCTACATAAAACTAATTGCTAACAGTAGAGACAACTTTGGAAAAGATGATGAATACGACAACCCAATAAATGCCGACAAAATTGAGACTGTCCCGACGACTGCAATGAAATTCGGAAGGCGATAGCACAGCTGAAGAACAACATATTCCAGTAGTTAACGGGTTGCAAGCTGAGATATTCAAGTACTGTAGAGAGGAGCTGGTTAAGCTTGTGGACAAGCTCATTTCCAACGAATGCATGCCCACTGATTGAAACTAAAGCGTTCGCTGTCCAATTCACAAAAAAGGTTAATCCTGCAATTTGCGCATATTATCTCGGCATCTGTCTTCTGTATCTCGCGCATAAGGTTCTATCGAGTATGTTGTGCGAAAGACTTATACTCGCAGTCAATGGACTGATTGGACCCCAGTGTTGCTTCAGACCTCGATGCAATCATCGAGCAGACATAAATAGCATGCTAGATTTTGCCAAAAAAAAAAATTCCGAAATAGAAAAATCGATTTTGATCGATTTCAAGGTTTCTTTCCCAAAAAAAAAGTTGCCTTAATGGCGCAGAGTCGGAAGATACGAAATATCTTCGCAAAACAAATGCGGCTAAGTAAAATGACGTGGAGCAAAAATTCTAGATCCGTCAGATTTGAGGACATCCCCTCATTTAGGTAAGTAAGTGTTATTCTTCTATAGCTAGACTTAAATGACTTGACTAGGTTTGATTTTTTCGCTCGATTTAAAAACTAAACCAGCAAGCCATTTACGTATACAATTCTGAATACAGCAGAGAAATAAAATCTACACATGCTCCTCTTTTAACATTTCTTTTTTCTTGACATATGTTGAGTTTAAATTCATATTAAAATATGTGTCAATTGAATGGAAACGTATTGTCACTGTTACCATTTTTCAACGATTTCTATAAGCTAGAACTCAAACGCACATGTGCACAAACATACATTTATAGACACATAAAATAATGCAGAATGAGATTATGTCAGCGACATAAAATGAAGCATATGTAACAAAGCAATTTTTTTTTTGTCAGAAACCAACAAAACATGTGCCACAAGTATGTGCGTATGTTTTGAAACCGATGAGCACTCACTTTGTAGCAACCAACAAAACAAGTCAAATAATAATAAGAAGAAAAAGTTGAAAAGTGCTTTTTGCCTGAATCACTGCGATAACTTGAATCTGTTCTTAGTCAAACGATGCAAGAAAGTTGAACGGCTATGAAAGAAAGTAAACGCTCTATTGCCGCACAAATACGAGTAGATGGACGGACGGACGGACAGTTCCATTTAGTCAGTATTGGTGAAATGTGTCTCAATAGGAATGTGTGGTTGCATTTTTAAGTTTGTACATAACTACATACAGTGCGGTGGCAAAAAAAAAGGCGAACAGCAAGATGGCAAAGCTTTCAAATGCTTGCATCGTATGCTTTCTTTTCTTGTTTTACTGCAATCGCACTCTAGCATTTGCTGTGGCACTATTGCCAGATTACAATTTTGCTGCAACTATCTTCTTCTTTTTTTCTTTAAGCAACATGCATTATGTACATACATGCGCATGCTTGCGAGTGAGCAGTACATATGTAACATACATACATATATACCGATGGTAGTGCAGTTGTGGTCTAACGTCTTTGTGTTTGTGTTTTTTTTTTTTCAATTGATACTTACATAGATGACATAATCCTTGGGATTGTGCGCATTTGTGCCGCAAACGTAGAGCCTGTCGCTGTTTTGCATTGATTGTATGACACGAATGTGATTCTTACAATCGAAAATCTGTAAGGGAAAAATGAAAAAAAAAAACAATTTAGTAAATAAAATTACATACACACATTGCATTTGTATTTAAAAGTGCTGTTGGTACAAAAAATCCAAGCCACCACAAAGTGTGGCGCAACAGGAATAAGCAAACTATTATCTAGTACTGTGTAATATTTTTTTTTATATTTTTTAGTTTTGCTTCCTAAGTGTTGTCATTTATCAGTACGGAATTGGTGCAGGCAGCTGTAGAAAATAAATGTGAAGTCACCCAGCTGTTGCCGATGTTGTTGCTCGATAACGTATACAAAATGAAAAAAAAAATTAGTTTATTCTAATTTTTATACCCCACGCTGAAGTAACTTCGCATTAAAATTAGAATTTCTGAAAAATTATTTATATAAACGAGTGCGCTAATTGCATGTCTCCATAAAAATCCTCAATAACTTCAAGAAAAGTTTAATGAAAAATGTTAGTATTTTAATCTTTTGCCTCACTTAATGAGACAAAAATAATATATTTATTTAAATATCAGTAAAAACATTTAGTAAACTAACCTTATTATGGGTCATACCAAGGCTGATTTAACAGGTAACCTCAGTAGAATTAATAATTTGATTTTTTTTTTATCCTAATTGTCAAACTTTGTTTTCATTCGATAAAAACAATAAAATTGTTTACATCTGATTCGTGCTTTGTGTGAAAAAATATATTGTGCATTTTGCTCATGAAATGCATGAATATTTTGTATTCTTTCGAAGTTTCTTTATAAAAGTTACCGCAAGAGCCACGAATTGGGAAACAATGTGGTGTCCACAGATCATTTCGTGAGCTATGAATTGGTTGCTGGCGCAAAACGCGTACACTTGATGCCCAACTCTGTCCCATTTCTCAAACATAGAGTTCCCTAATAAAAATGTGCATTTTGTATTTAATTATTTTGGATGAATTCAATTTGTAAATTGTCAAATATTTTTTCATTAGGCTGATTTGATAGTTCTTTAAAAAATCTAGCAGGGTTTCAATTTCTTTGCTGCAATTACCTGTTAGATTTGCCTTGGGATCATACATATTTTGAGATTATAAATTTTTTTAAATTATTTTTCTTGCTAAGCAAATTAATTATATAACATGTAGTATTATTTACTGGGTGTAAAAACTATGGTATTGTGCGAACATAAATTTTTCTGTTTTGTTATTTTTTCATTATTGTTTTGCATGTATACTTTTTTGTGTTTGTTTTTTATTAACGTATTTTATTTTTGTCATTTGCAAATTATGACAGGTTATGCAATTGCGTTTGCCTTAGAGAACATGTTGTGCATAGCAGCGTGAAAACTTAATTTAAATTCGTATTGCAAGCAAATTGAAATTGAAATTCTCTACAATGCAGCTGAGCCCTTGCTACAAAAATGGTATGTGTCACAAATTCTGTAAGTCACCGAATTGGTATGCAACTTTGACATGTTCAGTAAGTTCAATGCAATGCATACAAATAAAAAAACTGAAATATATTTTTTTATCAATGTATGTATTGCATGTATGTTAGTGGCTATACTAAAAATCTTAAAAATAAATTTATTTAAACGCCATCATTATCAATGAGTATCACATCCATTCTTATCTTCTTTTTCTTGTTCGATCTAAGAACGAAAATTCACACTGAAGAGGGCACAACGCCGAAACCGGTTTGTCACCAAACCAAACTTGCCAAGGGATAAAGGAAAATCGTTCCAACAAACATGGAGTATCACTTCATTGAGATATTATTAAATATAAATCGTTTTATAAAATGTCGATAAGAAATTAAAAACAATGAATACCAAATACGTAGCTTTGCCTGACAGGTATTTACTAAAGTGATTGACTAAGTTTTTTCAACCTGGTTTTCATCGGTTTCTTTTTGAAAAATTTAATAACTTTTTAGTGGCAATAAGTCCTAGTAGCTCGCTCAATATGCTCAATGTGGAATTAAGTAATTTGGTATAATCTCAAGTTTTAAAATTTTAGACTATGTTACGTTTTTATTTTTTAAATTTGTCTTAGTTTTTTTATGACCTGCTTATCACCTGGTCACAAATGGGAGACTTTATTTTGAGACAAGAGGCTTTATTCTGAAACCAATTAATGCCAACTCGTCTAAAATTGTGACTTTTGTCTGTTAGAGACTGATTTCAGTACTAAACGACATTTTAGGCCGAAGACCATAGCTGTTAGTTGCCTAGACTTAAGGTTTATTTATGTAATTCAATTATATAAATAAATTTTTTATAAATAAATAAAATTTTTAACATATTTCTTTCATAGAAATAATTGCATTTAGTTACATACATATATGTTACATTGAAGAAGCTTTTTTCTTTCTTGGAACAAGAACCGGTTTACACGGTTTTTTCTTGATATACAAAATAGGAACCGGTTATTTCAAATGGCTATTTTTTAAGTAATCCGAAAACCGGCTTTACAAAAAAGTCAAATAAGCGAACACCCTAGTAAGTACATACATTCATACATGTCATCTGTGGGTCAATATTTGACCAGTGCCATATTTTTCACAATAGGCGAAATAGAATAGAACAAATATAGTTTGCGAAATAATAGTCTTATGCATGTTTTGAATGTCCCAAAATTTAAAGCCAAAATTTCGCGTAATTTTTGGAACATAAAAACAGTCACAGTTATTCTATGTTTTTTTTTTAGTTTTGCGCTTCATTGTTTATGAAGGTAATCGGTATTTTGAATATCTAAAATTATAACTAAAATAACTGGCTACAGAAACTACTAACAAGCCCTTAGATTTATTGTAAGTATATAAAACAATTTTGATTAGATTACTTACTACGCTACATTTTTATTAAAATCATAAACTATTTCTTGTGAAATCCATACTTTACGGTCGCATTTGAGGTGAATTTGCAGTGAAGGGGAAAGTACGTGGCGCCTAAGAATAAGTACTATGTTAAGTATCAAGATTTTTAACTATATATGTATGTATGTATATAAATGAATTTACTTCTTAACTTTGTAAGTGAAAAAAGTTTAATTCGGTGTACGCATTCGAGCACAATAAGAAAAAGAGCAAAACCCATCCTACTCCTAAACAGTATATGCATTTATATATTTTTTATTTAGATAAATTCATGATGAACAAAATGCTTTGACTCAACACAATTTGTAACTATCACAGACACAGAACAATATTCAAATCCAATTTAGTGTATGCATAAAGTATGAGTATATTGTTGTGCAAATGAAAAATACGGCAATATTTTTAAAAGTTTAGAAAAATTACATTTTCTGCCGAGCACAGAAATATGCCACAATTTGCATCAAGCTGGAGACTTTTATGTGCTTAAAAAAAATTGTATCATCGCAACCACTACTTTGCAAAAATTGAAATATATTTATTGCGATAAATAAAAAATGAAACAATCCCTTTTCTGTTATTCAAGCGAAGAAAATGCCAAATACATTTTTTACAAGCCGCGCTCATTACAAAAATGCAAACCGCAAATTATGCGCCCACATTTTAAAGTAGCAACAGATTTGCGCTGACTATGCCAATAGTAAGAAAGAGAATGTGCAGAAAAAAATATAAAAAATAAAACTTAAAATAAATAAATAAAATTTTATAAAAGGCAGCACGAAAGAAAGCAGGAAATTTAGTGCAATATTTCGTACAATAATCCCTTGAAATTTTTCATCGAATGTAGAGAAGCAAAGCGGGCTAGTAAACTGGCGAAGCAGCTGCATACATACTCGTACATACTCGTAAATGAAAATGTAAGGAATATTGAAAGATGTTGCACTGTCAATTGAGGAACAGCAGCAGCAGCGCCTGGGGCACTGCAAGTGAGTGCACAAATTGAAAGCCACAGATAAAATGACGAGATTCCGAAAGCAAAAAAAGTAGTACGGACGTAGTAGGGTTGCATACTCCTATTTATATTTGCACGCAGTACTCGCGGCGGCAGTGGCAAAAGTGGCGGCTGCTGCCGTTTGCGAAGTGAAATCGCTCTATTATATGCACATTTGCTGCATGCGGAAGATGTTATAAAAATCAATCAAATCGTTGGTAGCCGCCCACGCTATTTTCGCTTCTATAGAAAAACTGAGGGCCGGGGGAGGTTGGGTGCAAAAGAATACAGAAGTCTGATAGACACATATACATATGTACATATATGTACGCTACATATGGATAAGTGCAAGCAAATAGCAAATTTGTGTGCTAAATTGACTCAAACTGCACGCACACTCGCACGCTGTCGCAGCAATAGCTTCCCTTAAATAGCCTCATGTACATACATACAGTTGTCCACAAAAAAATAGGAGCAAAGTTTAAAATTATATTTCCTGAAATACATATAAGATTTATTTATTTATGTATGTATTTTTGATAATTTTCAATTAAAATTTAGCAGCGTCGACATATAACCGAAGCCATATAAATAAAATTTTCAATGCTTATACGAAATTCGAAAAAAAAAAAATTTCTAAAAAGTATCATTCAACTCAGTTGGCTAAAGAATAACGTTGATTTAAAAAAAATTTTTTTAGTCAGAGTGTTGACCATTTTCTTCCATACAACGTATCTATCATGAAAATCTAAGTTTATTGAATGCGCTACAAAACTGCATACCAAGAATTTTTTCTAAAAGTCCTAAAGAAAAAGTTTGAAAAATGTACTTCGGTTGTTTGTAGATCCTACTGAATTTTTAATGAATATTACCTTAAATAACTAAATAAATATTAGTTTCATAAAATCTAATTTTAAAATTTACTCCTATTTTTGTGTAGACAACTGTACTTATCTGCGTGTGTATTATACGAGTATGAGCATGTGTGCTTATAATAGTAAATGCATATTTGTTCACTGCTCGTGTGCTAAAGCTTTCGTAAAGTAGTAAAAATTGAATTTATCCGCAATGAAGCGATTCGCATATGCGTTTACTCAACAGGAAAGTTAAAAGCGAAGTTCATAGTTTTATTAGTCGAACAAATGCTGATGCGCGCATACAGGGTGGCACGCGAATGTGGTTGTGATGTATGTATGTGATCAACAACTAGGTACTAAATGTTAAATTTTCTTATCTACTTGATTCACATTTAACATTTATCTCTTCCGAAACATTCTTTTTTCTTAAAAAAATATTTATTAAAACCTAATCGAAAGTATTGAGAATTTATACGAATTCAAACCACACGAATTTTAAAAGAATCGTTTCGGCTTCCAAAGCATTTTGCTACTTGAGATAACGGCCTTAAACCTTGAAAGTGGTTATCGTCATCCCGTTTATATTGTTATGTAGCTATAATGTAATTGAATCTAAAAAAAATAACAATTTTTAGCACATTTTTTGTTAAGTTGACTTTGCTAGTGAGTACTGTCTTTGTTTTGTAGTTAGGCATGAAAATTGAAACTGTCAACATTTTAGAGCCCGAGGATTTGCTTATTTACAAAAAACCTTTGTTTTATTTTTACTTACTGCGGCTATTCAGTTTATTTAAAGGTTGTGTGATTATTTTCTATACACAATATAAAGGGAGCTTAATATGTTTTGAACTCGTTAATCTTGTTTAAGTACACAACGGAATATACTTTTTTAATATAATTTTCATTTCTGAAACTACCAACGCTAGTACTTTAAAGAAACATTAGAGTCGTTTCTTAAATTCCGTTGGTCAGGGCGTATGAGTAATCTGTTCACATTTGCTTACAAATATTTCATGTAAAAAAGTCCTTTTAAGTTTAATTGAAATAGGTTAATTTAATATTTAACAAAAATCCAAATGAAATTATACGCGATAAACGTTTTTCAATCAAAAAACTCTCTGAAATCACTTAATTTAGAAAATGATTGACACTTATGAATTCAGCATACTTGGTTGTTAATTTCTGTAATAATAAATATAATTAATATTTAAGCGGCAACACGGCACCTGTGCTGTAGGATTGCAATTTTGCAGCAAGTTGTGACGAGTTTAAAGTTATTAAACAAAAATAGCTTAAAAAGCTCTGCAAATACAATAGGTAATTTTTAAAGAACCAATCAACTGTTTTTCTGCGGCTTGGAAATAAAAATTTCTATGATTTGCTTTCAAGGAATTTCCATTTATTTTATGTCATAAATTTGCTGTCGTCCAAATATTCAGAACAAAGGATATCTTAAAATTGAGATTCTGTTTTAGATTTCTTTACATACGAAAGTATGTTATTTAGCAATTATTCTTTGATTTTGTTTTCATTGTTGACCTTTTTATACGATTTTTTTTTAAATAAAAATGAAGATAAAACTTTAGCAAACGCATTGGAACTTATTTAAATTTAATTTTGTTGAATATTTTTCTTTTAAAAATATAAATATTTGTTATTTTCTGTTGGACTAGTAAATGTTAATAATATACAATTTTATTGAGCTCAAGGCCAGTTTATAAAGGATGTTTTCTGAAAAAAAACAACAACAGTTTTTAATGGTAGAAGTTATAGTACTATCAGAAGTTATAGTAAATCACCACATTTCCTCATCAGACTTCTTTTTATTAAATTAATTAAATTTATTTTTCATACCCACTTCTCCCAGGCTTTGAACCCGGGAGCTCGGAGTTGCATAGCCAACACGATACATGCTAAAATTCTCGACATGTCTAATCGTTTCGCTTAAAATTTATTGAAGTATAAATATCTTAGAGCTCTTGTTTTTTGCGATATCCGCTTTAAATTTATTTAAAATTATGCACTATAAATATTTAAGCTGTAACCTGTATTTAAGCATAATGTATTTAAATCTTGTTAAAGAACCATTAACGCATTCAATTGAAATAAAGCAATAAACGGGATGAAACAAGAAGAATGACTAATCTGTAAGTTGATTGCAAATCAGGCCGAGCAGTGCATTTTCACCCAATAAAGAATAGGGAGGTACCTTAAAAATAGAGTATGTAGGTAAACATACATATGTACATATGAACACATTTTGAAGTGGGAGTCGAGCAGCTGCTAGCCAACGTACCAGCCACAGCCTCCCGCTGGCGAAATCCTAGAAAAGTGGATTTTATTATGCGCTTTGTGAGCTTTTGCAAAGTTTCAAATTGAACCCCAGCAATCTTATATTCAATGATGACTAACAAAAAAGATATTACGACAGTTATGCCGTGATAAATAATTTTTCGCGTGCGGATTTAGCTTACCTGACTCTTGCCTTTGGAGACGCAGCTGACGACATCATCGCGTGTGGGTTCCAAGTTAATAACATCGCGCTGTGGAGCAGAGTGAAAATAATAAGAAGAATAAGATGAATAAAACTGGAGCATGTTTGTAAGAATAAATACATATTACATTGCTACTTAAACTATGTCATATAAAGCAGTACAAATAGAATTATAACTAAAGTATCTTATAAAATGAAAATATATTGTACGAGTGTATGAATTAGAATTATTTCTGCTTATAAAATGCATATGCATATGTAAATGTTGTATCACTTTTTCATTGAAGTCATGGAAATGTTTTAAATTTTTTCCCATACAATGGCAATGCAAGTCCGCTGTGCATTTCATTCACACTGACAGTTCAATTTGACTGTGACATTTTCATTTGGCAATTTCACATTGGCTTAAGTGCAATCGCATGATATTGTATTCTATTCAGCACTTGATGCAGGTACGTAAGAGTATAAATGCATAAGTAGCTCAGAAGCTCCTTGCTATTCGACTGACATAGATGAATTGCTCGATACATGTACAGGACATCCGAACTATTGAATGTATATACGTTTACATGCAGCTGTACTCGTATGTGTGCTGGTGCATGTGTGATTGAACAAAAATATCGGCGCTTAAATTTAACATTTCTATTAACCTCGTTTCAAAATCCGACAGAGGTTTATCTTCATATATTTGAAGTGTAAGTAACGAATGTAATTTCAATTTAAAATAAAAGTAAAAAGTAAATTTATGTTGCTTCATTGCGGTAGAATTGAGTGGTAATATTTTTTGAAAGAGATAAATTTAGTCTTGTTGCACATAACATGAAAAAGCTTTAAGTTTTTTATATTAAATTGTTATGCTTAATTAATTTAAATCATTAAAAACTTTCAAAGGGTCACAGGAAGTCGTTTAAAAATTTCAAATATGAAACTGAGATGAACGCTAGTTGTTTATTTAAAACAAAAAAAAAACTTTTTTGTGTAGAAGAGCCACTGTTAATTCCGACCACTTCAACGCATATTGTTTCCTCAAAGCATCAATCAATTTGGAAAGTAAAGACGGATTTTCAGAAATAAAAAAAAGTTTAAAGACTTTCGTTTTGATGTGAGTTTCTTTTCTAAGGTGGGGCACATATACACAACTCAAAATGTGTTCGATTCTCTCTACAATGTTTTTGGCTGCAGAAGTGTTAGGTTGATTAATATTGTTGAAAGGCAGATATCCCAGTATGTTTAAAGAGCAGTTTACAGAAAACTGAAATTTCTAATTCTATATAAAAACACGCTTTAAAAAAAAAATTAGAAAATGCGCTCTTACTTTGTTAGAGCTCTGTCACCGCTACACGGAAATAATTAACAACTTGTTTAAGGAAAACTGGCAATGCGAATAATCAAAGACTTTTGAGGTCCATACAAGGCGTTATTCTACAATAAGCGACAGAGACCCGTGCTGCTGCGGAACTCCTTAATTGATAGATAAAAGTCGACTAAATTGAAAAAGCATTTTTTAATTGTAAAGCCTTTTATATTTAATAACATTTATCAAGAAGCTGACGGAATCTTTTTAGCCACGATACAGAGGGAACTAGACCCTATCATTGGACCACTATTAAAAATAGTCAGAAGCAGCTTGTCTCTGGGTTACTTACCCAAGACCTGGAGAAGAGCGAAAGTGATGTTTATCCCAAATGTTGGTAAGAAGAACCTACTTCATCCAATCCGATATGTCTCACATCATTCTTATGTCTCACATCATTCTTATTGATCACTTAAAAAAGTAGTGGACAACTACGTAAGAACCCACTGCACGCCTGTTAACATGCTCTACGGAAACCGCCCTCTATCAACTGACAGGAGAACTCCAAGATAGCTGTAGCTGCTTTCCTGGATATTGAAGGGGCTTTTGATAACACGACACATGCGGCCATAAACAGGGCCTTAAGCAACAGGGGAGTCAACAATACCCTAGTGACATAGGTCAGCATGTTGCTCAGTACCAGGATAATAGAAATCGACACAATCACTGGGGGCAGGATAATAGCCAACACAACAAGAGGTTGCCCACAAGGCGGATTATTATCCCTGCTTCTGTGGAACCTTGAAGTAGATGAACTCCTTCAGAACCTAAAGGAGACTGGCCTCCCCTGCCAGGATTATGCGGATGACATAGTACTGTTATGTAGAGGAAAATTTCTAGACACTCTGTGTGACAGAATCTAAGTGTGGCTTTGTGTTACCAGTGATGCACTACTGCTGGACTGGGAATCAATCCAGCCAAAACCACTGTGGTGCCATTCACAAGGAACTATAAACTTGATGGCCTTAAGCCGATCCTTCTTGACGGTATAAAAATAGAATACCAAAAGGAGGTAACATTTCTAGGGGTAATAATAGATCAAAAACTGCTGTGGAAATCACACATGGAAGAAGTGTGGAAGAAAGCCGTAAGAATCTTTATGGCATGTAAATCCATGGCTGGGAAAAGTTGGGGCTGCTCCCGAAAAATATTCAGATGGATGTATACGGCCATTGTACGACCTACAATTACTTATGGGGCTTTTGTCTGGGTAAATAGAACACACCAGAAAGGTGCCATTAAAGAACTAAGAAAACTACGAAGGCTGTCTTGAGTCAGCATAACAGGTGCAATGAGAAATTGTCCAACGGCAGCGCTGGAAGTCTTGCTAGACCTACCACCCCTTCATCTACATAATCAAACACGGCACTGAGGACTTTGTGAGTCGGAGAAAGCTTAACACTCTTACTGAACGATATCCCGAAGTAGCTATACCGAGAGATACCATGAAACCCGAGTTAAGCTTGACAAAAAGATTCAAAACTCAATTGGTGGGTTTCTCAGAAACCTACAAAATAAACCAACAAATGATTACCTGGTACACGGACGGCTCGCTTACCTAACATAGTACCGGAGTTGGTGTGTATGGACCGAGGACAAAGTACTCGGCATTAATGGGGACACAGATGTACATTTTTCAAGCAGAAAAGTGTGAGGTGTTTCACCTCCAGCGCAACTACCGGGGTCGGAATACTGCTGTTCTATCGGACAGCCAAGCAGCCATCAATACCCTTAAATCTTACCAGGTAATCTCAAAACAGATGATGGAGTGTCTTGATGAGCTGAACACACTGAGTCTAACGAAGCGGGTCTGGGGCCTTTGGGTGCCAGGTCAGGCTGGAATTTTTGGAAATGAGATCGCGGACATGCTCGCAAAAATGGGGGCATCAACTCCGTTTATAGCTCCATAATCTTTTTCAGGGTTAGGGAAAGAGGCATTATCAGCCTATACGAGGAAAGAGGAGGACGCCCTCAGTAAATCGCACTGGGACAATCTACCAGGACTGGAACACTTCAAATCCCTTTTGGGTAGCTAGAACCAAACAAGATTTAGGGAATACATGGTATTGTCAAAGAACATCTTGAGAAGGATCACAGGAATTCTTACGGAACACTGTCGGCTGAATTACCACCGAAATAAATTGGGAATATATTCGCAAGAACGTTGCAGATTCTGCAGAGAAAAGAAATGAACTTCTAAGCACGTCCTGGAGAAGTGCCCCGCATTGATGCACAAACGCCAAAAATGTCTAGGCGAATATCTGATTACGGATGATGGGATAACTTCCAGAGACTTGGGCTCAATAATAAAATTTATGTCGAGGTTGGACTAAAGGAATTTCTTTAATCCAAGTAGGGGGCACAATAGATCTAAGGGTCGCAGTGCTATCTCCCCAACAACAATAAAAATTGCAAGAAGCTGCACCTTTTTTTTTTGCTGAAAAAACATTCAACCTTAAAATTTAATAAACTCAGTAACAGAAACTATTTAAAGTACTTTGCTTTATTGCGAAATACTCGACACCTCACGGTCGAAATATTCAATGTTTATAGCTACCTTACTGACTCTACTCCAGAGCAGATTTATCTGCAAGTTGCAGTGAATTGCAAATTACTTACGACTCCTACAGTTTCTCTCTATGAGTAGTTTATTTAATTTACTCAAAGCAAATAAAGTTAATTCATGCGCAAACGAATGCACAACACTTCACATGACCACTATACAAATACATAGACACACACACACACACATGGCGACAGGAGTGTGGCATGTAGGCGCCATCAGCAAACTTGAAGTGGACATGTTGAACGGACTCGTGTTTGGACGCAGCAGTGACAGTATCTGGCTGGTTAACTGGCAGTCAGATATTTAGTCAGACAGTAGACAGACATGAGTGTAAACTTTGTTTACTTAAATATTTTTTATTTTTTATTTTTGTATTAGTGATGTTTTATTTTTTTCTTAATTGTATAGCATTCAGTGTTGCAAATGACTGACTCAGAACTGAATTCTACTTTGTGCGGACGAACGATTCTTCTTGACGCCCTCTCCGCACGATATGTCACCGTCTGGATTTTAACTTGGTCCTCTTTGTCTGCAAAGTACAGCGAATGAGTTGCGGTGGAGTTGTGCTTGAGAAATGAATGAAATATTGTGTTCACATTATTTAAAGATTAATTTCATTTGCGCAGAGATTTTGGCGCCTTTCAACTACATTTAAAGTTTCGTATGCTTGACTGTAATTTGGGTGTGGTTTGATGAAGCGCTTTTTTTCGAAGATTCTTTGAATAAGTTACATTTGAGTGATTTGTGAATCTATGCTAAAGAAACTATATTTTTAAGTAGTGTATTCGTATGTAAAACGGATAAGCCAATGCATATATACGTTGTTGCCTTCTTTTTGGATTTGATACAAAGCGATGAGGCATATCCTTAAAATTCGCTTAAATCAGGTTCACGAACACTTTCCGATCAAACTATCAATTGACAAAGCTTATGAAATTATTTTCCTAATAATGTTTATGAGAGAATCTGCCTAAGCTTGCTAATGCACTCAAACATATTTTGCTTATAATAATTTACAACTCCCAATATTGACTAACGATATTTTTTTAATTAAAATTTTTTTTTTCTTTTAAAATATCTGATTTTAGATTGTAAAATGATTGTTCAATTTGGACATATATTTGCTGAGAACATTGTGTTCTTCTATTATATACAAAAATGTGATTCATGTGTTATATGGAAAAATTCAGAACAACCTTAGCAAAAAATTACCAATTTTGTTAAAATCGTACAGTTTTCACATATCATTTAATGATATTGGATATATAAATTGCATTTTTTTAAAAAATTGCCTAAATAATTTGAAATTTCGCTGACTTGTTTTCGTATAGAGATCACACGAAACTAAGTTTTAGCAAAATTTATAAAATTATTTAACAACTTTTTTAACAACTTCAGAAAAATGCAGCACTGAGAAATTGTTTTGAGTATCACGCGTCCGAAGTTTGAAAGAAAAAATGTTTTCACATTAATTTCAATGTTTACTGGAATACTGAGTTACCAACAGTGTTGCCACATGATTTTTGTTTTTCAGAAAACAGTAAAATCCAAAACGAAGAGACTGTTTTAGGGAATTTAAGTTATTTTTTAAATTCATTACCATTTTAAATTATTCCAAACTGAACAAGTACACGTTTTTATATACTAAGAATATATAAATCACATTTGGTCTCTATGAAACTCGGTAAAATTTTTTTTATTGTAAATTGCTTTGTTATTTTTTTTTACACATTTCATTTATTATCTCAAATTTGGTACTAACAGGTGGAATTTTAAATTTGTTTCTTATTTTTGTTTTATTTAAATTTTTTTTACACATTTCATTTAGTATCTCAAATTTGGTACAAACAGGTGGAATTTTAAATTTATTTCTTATATTTGTTTTATTTAAATTGATTTGAGAAAACATTATTCCACATTTTCTGTAATTTATTATTTTTATGTAATTGAATCGTTCAATTCAGATGTTTCGGAAACACCGTATTTTGTACCAGACGATTATCTAAAAAAAAAACAGACAAGCTAGAAAACTGTAGTTTACGGAAAAAATGTGAACTTGGCAACATAGGTTTTTTGTTTAAAAAAAAACTTGTCGTCGCTATTCGTCCGTTATTTTGAGTTATAAAAACCTGATACCAGGTCAACTGTTCGCCTTTTCAAAAAAGTTTTTGGCAAATAAAAATAATAAATATTTTTAGTCTACATAGAAAAAGTAATTGTTTTTAGTGTGTTTAATTAAAGGTGGCATGTTTCAAAAGTTGTTTAATTGACACATAATTGCAAGGTTTTTTCAACCACACTCATTTATGCGCTCATGTGCACATTCAAACACTTTTTATAATCCATTTCCAAGTATACAAACATCTTTGACAATGTAATTTGTGAACTAAACATCAAAAAGTTCTCAGACTGATGAAAAGTATGTTTATGATTGTACATTTGTATGTACACAGACATGGAAAGTTTATTATTATCAACTCTCTGAATATTGCATATATTTTGGCAAAGCATCTTAAGTTGAAGTGCTTGATTTTTAAATAACAAGACAAACACAATGCGCACACATTATTTGTTTGCCACAATTGACAACGCAAATTTGCTTCAACTATACGAGTAATTGAAAGAGAAATGTGTGAGTTGATAATAATTTTGGTATTGCAATATCAAAATTGATAACTTTTAAGTTAACTCTTTTAAGGGCAACATGAGCAATATTTTGAATATTTCATGCTGTTATTGTTTGTGCTTGCTTTTTATGTGTAACTATAAAATAAAAACTTGTCTCATGGAAGCACTCAAAATGCTCTTATGTTTTGCCATAAATATGTATGCATACACGAATATAAACAAACAACAACGCCATTGCCATGCAAAGATATATGCAAGTATGTATGTAAGAATGTATAATCGTCATTATTTGAGGTCCAGCTTATACAAAATTCTCTCGACGTCCTTAGTGAGAACTGAAACTATTTTGTAGTTCACTTTGTCGTTCCTAAATTTTGATAAAAACATGAAAAATACATTTGCAAAGCTCAAAAAGTTGTTTCAATTTATTAAACAGGCACACTGTTCGAGTTTTGCAAGTGTTTACATGTGTATGAGTTCATGGATAGTGTGAATTAATTTGCAACCAAACTTTATGTTCATGGGTCCCCAACTTTACCTGTACTCAAACTTGAGTTGTTGTGAATGAGAAGCATCCTCTGTAAAGTGAATTTTATGCTTTCAGAAAGCAAAAACTAAAAACATATGAAACTAGAGGAAGTTAGTAGTAGTCAGATAACAAGCATTGCGTTTTAGGTTGCCTTAAAATTCTCAAAAACTTGGATTTTAGTTAAACGATTGGATTTCCAATTTCGTCATTTCAAAAGTAATTTACTATAAACTTGAAAATGCCATGCTTAGTACGGCAAAAATTCTATGTGGATGTAGTTGAAGATTTCCTGCTAATTCAGTTATTTTATGGCTGTCAAAAAAATAAATATTAAAGTATGTTTACTTAAAAAATGAGGCATTTTAAAGAAAGCACCGCCATTAACACACTTGTTTACTGATGCTCATGCTCTTTGTGTGAGTGCAAAAAAAGAAACAAAAAAAATAGGTGGAAACAAATCTGTTTTCGAAATTTTAATATTGAAATTAGATAAAAAATGAGCATCGCCTTACAGCGTAAATGAATGGAATTATTCGTTGATATTTTTTTATTGTCAATATATAATATATCACCAGAAGTATAGTAGGTGTATAAAAATATTCAGCATGAGAAAGGAAAGCTGACGTCGTGACTTTCGTAAGCGATTACAACTACTTCGATACCCACAACTTTCTAATAAACAAAGTGGAGAATATTCGAAAATCAGATCCAAAATCCGTATAAGAATTTACCATCTCAAAATCCACAATTCGGCCTTTTTTTCAGCCGCACTTGATTGAAGTACATTTTCAAATATCTTTTTAAATGTTATTTAATGCAAATGTTGCTTTAAACAATACTAAAAGCGGTAGAAGTTATAGTACTATTTCGGAAATCACCACGTTTCCTCATCAGACTTCTTTCTTATTGGCTTCTGCGGGAGTCGAACCCGCAACAACATGCGAAATACTTAAGCCGGCTACTAAACACATTTAGCTAAGCTTACGCTTACGAAATAGTATAATAACTTATACCGCTTTGAGTTTTGTTGTTTTTTTCCTAATAATTTTTCCAATAAAACCGATCGGCTTTAAGCTCAACAAAAAATAAATAGTTATGTGGCCAAACAATAACAAATAAAATGTATAAAGGGATGAGCCAGCCTTGTACAAACAAATTCTAACAAAATAGAAAATGTACAAACGACAACTACACAGTCAAGTAGAAATAGCGACAGTACAGCCGCACTTGATTGAAGTACATAAGTTGTGAAGGGAAAGCAGGAAAAATAACAACAGCTCACACAGCGTAAGCTTAGCTGAATGCGTTTAGATGACGGGTTAAGTATTGCGCATGTTGTTGCGGGTTCGACTCCCGCAAAAGCCAAAAACAAAGAAGCCTGATTAGGAAATGTGGTGATTTCGAAAATAGTAGTATAACTGCTACCGCTTAATCTTAAAAATATTTAAATATGGTTTCGCCATGAATCTAATTTAACTTACTTAAATTTGGTCCAGGAATTGCATTTGCATATAATTTTTATTGCTCGTATTTTCTCCCAAAATTGAATAAAATTTTTTAGCTTAAAATTGTTAAACAAAGCAACTAATCGAATTTCGCACAACGCAACTTCAACTTAACTTTGCTTGAGAACTGCACAAGCACTCAATTGGCGTGGTTTGCGCTTTACTCTCGTGCAATTCCATTTCATTTGTTGGCAAATATGTATGTACATATGTGATTGTGTGTGCTGTGAATATACGGCAATTGAATTTGAGTAAATAAACCGTAATTATCCATAATTTGCATGCAAATGTAGTAAATCGTATTAGAAATGCCATAGGGCGTGCTGTTGCATGCACAAACAGCTGCTAGAAACCTGCAGCAGGAGCAGCAGTTAACCAACTTGCCGCACAGTTGCAAACTTTTCCCAATGAGCAAAGCAACAGCATTCAAATGCGTGCCATAATAAGGAAAATTAAATCAAATATTTTCACCGACAAATCCACATAAATGTGCATCCACAAGTTTGAACGTGCGTGAGTGGCAAGAGATTGTTCCACATATTGGCAAATGTTTTCATATTCATTGCGAGACCTTTTAGTTTGGTGATTTCGCATGTCGGAAGCGTGAGCGTGCTGCGGTCGCTGCACAACTGCATATTTATGGCACACATTTTTGTTTGCGCACTCACTTACTTGGGTGTGGTGTGTGTGTGTGTGTATGTGTAATTGTACACGCCTAATAAACATGTGTTGCAAGCCGCAACATTGATGCAAGCAATCTCAAATGTACAGCCATAGACGCATTGCTGTTGCACTAGGCGGCAGATTTGTAAAATTTTAATTTTATTATGTCGTGCTGCCGCCGCTTTGTTGTTGAAGCGCAAACGCGTAACATACATTTAGGAGCAGCACACTGCTTTCATTACTACATACACTCTTAGCACTTCGGGTGCATAACTTATTTCAGAAAAATAAAAGAAAGTGCGGTAAAGCAAAGCTCTCTCTTAGTGCTTTCAACAAAATTTATTTATAAATCACGTAATGCACATATGTACTATGTAATACATGAAAAGAAAACTAAGTAAGAAGCCATAATGAGCATGGCGATGCGCCTGTTTCTCATCGTCGTCAACTCCAAGCAGTTTGAGTGATATTGTGTAGTACTGGAAAATGCGTGTAACGCTCAAGGGAGAGTACTACACGGATCGGCGCCATTAATAGCTAAGTGGTAATGTTGCGCGTACTGTGGTGTATATACACATTTGACACTGGAGCCAAGTGTGTTGCGGAGCTCATAAAGTATTCACGTTCGCATTTGCAAAAATACCTGCCTGTGTGTGTACACAACTAAACAAATGAACATTCTAAATGCATGTATGTATACTTATGTGGTTAGTCGCATTATCTCACGCACAGTACCCAAAATATGTTTTTTTAATAAGGAATTTACATTTTACTCCACAAAAGTTGCAATTTAAGAAGAGTGAAAGTGTTTGGACATAAGAGTAACCTCAATATAAATCGTTGGGTTTTCAGAAACAGTCCCCTTAGTTTGTGAATTAATGTTTAGTAAGTATTATAAAATAAATTATCTAAATTTTTTGAGAATAAACCCAGTGTTTTTGTTTAATCTAGCCATGCCTAAAACTTCATGTTTAAAATAAGGTTTAATTTGGTTTAAGTAGAGAATGCTTACTCTGAAGTATACATATTTATTTTGTACATAAAATGTTTAAGGCTTTACAAATATTTATTTTATTTCAGAAAAAGACTTAAAGTTCTAAAATACACTTTCGGAGTTTTAAATTAATTGGCTCAGCCATGTGAACTCGAACGTAAACTTAAATTGTTTCATATTTTCGAATTCCATTCCTTTCCAAAAATCGACTATTGGCGATTATATACTTTGTTTTCAAGTTAAGGCTCCACCGCATAATGACAGATTCGGGAACTTTTTTCTTCTAATAAATTAAAATAATTTTTCAATTAAACTATGGTTCATTCTCTATGAAAAACCATTAGCACTCTTTTTTTTAAATAATTTACAAAAAACATGCAATGATTTAAACAATTTTTATCATAATTTGGAACATTTTAAATAGATTTTTTCGAATTTTTTGAATAAATAGTTGTTGGGTTGATTATATTTGAGTCTGATTTTTCACAATTTTTTTACTCGCACTTTCGTAGGAATTGCGAAAGAGCGCCAATAAAATTTTTTTTAAAAAATCAGTGTTAGTTCGTAGCCACCAAAAATTGTACTTTGTTGTATTAAAATTGAATGAGCTGCCTATTTGCGTACCCAAAAACATTATTAATTTTTTTAATAAGGTCATCATTTTAATAAATGTTTTCTAGAAATTTTATTAAATTGATTTTAATGTTGGTTGTTTAAAAATTAACGATTTTGTAATTTAAAAAAATGTTAAATAATTGGAGGATAAATAAATTTAACAAAAGTGTCAATATGTATTTTGTGATATACTTTGTGAACAGAGTGTCTACTAGTTCTTTTAACCAGTGTCGCTGCAAGATGCCCCAAAATTATAAGGCGCTGTTGCGTTATAAGTAGTTTCACTGCAAACAGCTCAACGTATGAAACTTTAACGTACACCCAAAGTTCTTAAAGTAAATAAATTATAAATTTATTTTCACCCATCTACTTATATTCTATTATGTTTACAACCTCTTATAACGTTCGCAAACTAAGTGCGCCATTGCAAACGACCAAGCAAATGCAAGTTTCGGGCAATACCATAGGCTCCATCCATCGCAAATTTAATGTTGGTGTGAAATATTTAGTGCGGAACCAAAGTAAAGTGCGATGAGATGTCGTGATATGCCATTGCGCCGACTCATACAACACCAACCTTGTCTCTAATGCTCCATCTATGTAGTTTTACTCTGCCATCGAGCGTGTGCGTGTGTGAGTGCGTTAAGGGATGCCAGAAAGTAGGCATTAACAAAGTACAACTATGAAGCTAAAACCCTAAACCACCAAGGCAGCCTAATGTTTCCCTTAACTGCTAAGCAGCCTACATTTTGAACAGCGCATTTTCCACGTTGTTTGTAATAGTTGCTGTAGCTTACCTTTGCGAGTTGTAATAGCATTAGCTCAGCAACTCGGAGCGTTGTGACATGGTGGCTGTGGTGAATTACTCGTATGAATCCTGCGGGGAATTTAAAAATGTGAAAAATCCATTCACGTTAAAATGTGTGTGTGTGTGTAAGGCAATTTTTTTTTATATTTAACACGACGTTGTCGTATTAGCAAAATGGGCATTTTGTTGCTCCCATTTACACAAAGTAAAAAAGGATGAGGATGAGGAGTTAGTTTATTAGTAGAGAGCGCTTTTCTCATAGCGCAAAAAGAGAAGTTAAACTAAGTACAGTTTTTGTACTTTTTGCATTGACTTCATTTGGTTTAAAATTAATGATTAAAATTGAATTAATCTAAAAATATGAGTACTTTTAATTTAAACAAGTAAGAAAAGCTAAATTCGGGCGAAACCGATTTTTATATACCCTCGCGATGTATTATTGTATTGGTGGTGCCCATAATTTCATAAAAACCCCGTTTCTTTGTTTCAAGTCGCTGCTAGTATTAAACTTTACTCAATTTGTTCCAGTAAATACTTTTCTGTATTTTTCAAAATTTCCGTTATATGGAAGTTGGGCGTGGTTATGTTCCGATTTCAAAGATTATTGACGGTGATAACAGCGATATTGAGGAAAATTTGTTCACCAAATTTTGTGACGATATATACACCGTTATTGAAATAGAGAATTTTTTTACTAAGTGGGCGTGACAACGCCCAAAATTTCGTAATTACTTAATTTCTTAGTTGAAAATCGCTCCAAATACCAAATTTCTCTCAATTTGTTTTAATAGATACCGAAAAAAATAAGTTTTGCATATTCCAAAACTTCCGTTATATGGGAGGTGGGCGTGGTTATGATCCGATTTCAACAATTTTCATCAAGGCAAATATGTCCACCAAATTTTGTGGCGATAACTAATACTGTTATTAAGATAAAGAAAATTTTTCATAAGTGGGCTCCAAATACCAACTTTCACTCAATTTGCTTTAATAATAATAATATGGGAGGTGGGCGTGGTTATTGACCGATCTTGACCAATGTATGTACCAAATTTCATTGAGATATCTCAATTTTTACTCAAATCGCTTCCTCTTTTCATTCTGATCATTTTAGTATATACATATATATATCTATATCTATCTCGATTATTTTTTGCTGTGACAAACAACCGTTATGCGAACAATGTTGTAATACCCTTGTTTATAAGTACACTCGCTTAAAAAAAAAACTCTATGGCACAATCACTATATATATTTTGATGAGTGTAAATATAATTTATAAACTGAGAAGTTATCAGCTTACCATGGCAATATTGAAAGTAATTATTAAAATTTTTTTCACATAAAAGACATTCAAACCTTAATCATAGTAACGTTCTTACCATATTCAACGCATGTTTGCACTGATATTGTATATTTTAAATACATTTGTTTGCTACATAGTAATATTAAATATAACATACATTCCCTTTATTCATGAAACTACAATATAATGTTTGGGAACAATATGCTACTTTTATTGGTCAATAAAGTTAGGTTGGGGAGCCCTGCACCCCAAAGACGATTCAAAGGTTAAAAAACCTTTCTTAATAAAATCTAGTCTGTCATCAGGCAGCGATGTTCACTCTTGCCACAATCTGCAATTGAAAGGGTGCTCTCCTTCTAAAGAAATAACCGGCTATATTTGAACTTTGATGTAGCCAAAATTTTTTTTTTCGAAAACGTGAAACACTATTTACTTGTATTACTATATTTCTGGTTCTAAACTAAATTCGGTTATTCAGTTTAGTGACTTACCTATTTACAGTTCATTTAAATTATTTAGTTGCTAATGGGTATGCTATGCTTTGTAGCTTTTGTTAGGTCTCGGCTAGAATATGCATACTTTATATGGCGACCCTTTCAAATCACTTATAAATATAATTGCGAGCATACAAAATGTTTTTATAAGGCTTGCATTGAGGTCGTCGAATTTTGATAAGACTCTTTCTTCATTTAATTCTCGTTTGCCTTCTTATCAATTTATAACTACTTTATAGTAGAAGGAAATCTTTGTCTTATTCATTTGCATGTTTTATGTTCAACATTATCATTGCACCAATCAACAGCATTCTAAATAACATACATACACCTACGAGTCGCTAATGTTGATTTAATTACTTTTAAGAATTTTCAATTAAAATTCAGTTTATTCTCTTACAAAAATTCAAGTTCAAAATTTTGTAGAAAACTAAAAAAAATCCACAAATTTTGGTGTATATTAAATTCTAGTATAATACTGAGGATGTTGAAATAATGGAATTACCATGGATTTTTTAGTTTTTTTTGTCAAAGGTGTTGCGCCTATCTTCCATATAAAAATACATTTTGCTTATACGTTATATGGAAGATATCTCAACACCCTTGATAAAAAAAAAAGTATAAAGCATTCTAAATGACACCAATGATTTCAAGCAGTACAAGTGTCTCCCAACAGTCTTAAGTATAGGAAGCTTATATTAAGTGAATTCTTTTAAAGTGATATATGAGTACGACGGCTTTTTGAATCTTTGGTATTAATATATTTTTTTCTATTTATACTTCACCCAAACTTTGTTCGCTACTCGCAGTATGATATTTTTTTACGATTCACGATCCTTTTACGGTCATTGTAGTATATTTCTTTTTAAAGAATTGAATATTTCTTTTATTTTTTTCAAGGATAAATTAGGTTAATTGTATTATAAAAGAAAATAAATATATTTGCATCTTAATATTTTTTTGTTTAGATTGTAACATAAATCATGGACCTATAGTTTTATTCCTACACCAAACGGCTGATGCATTTGTTTAGAAACTTTTTTTATAGCAGAAATAAACTCAGTCATTTTCTATTACATGCCGAGTGGTGCTTGCTGTAAGGAAAAAATATTTTCTATGATTTAGATTTTACTTGCCGTTTTTACTTTGCCTTTAGTCATCAATGCTCAATGACTCTTTAAAGCAAAATTATATTTATATAAATATTTCTTATCATATCTGTTCCCTGAGATGCAGAAAATATAGTAAAAATGTAGCTCCACTACCAAATTAAAAAAAAATATATATATAATTTTTATTTTATGTCCATCCTATACTGTTATATATGCACACCATCAAGTGCCTTATAATAAAATATCCAAAAATGTAATGTCGTATACAAAAATAGTGTCCTCCAAAAGCAAAAATAACTCTTTGCGTGAGTGCACTGTGCATGTGTTTGTTGTTATGTACGTGCTTTCATAACATTTTGAATTTGTGGTCACTTGTATCGCTTGGGAGATATTTTCATTAAAAATGTATGTAATTTTGCTTCTACTTTATTGCATTTGTTTATTGTTTTACCTCAATTTTTACAAGGATTTCGGTTTAAACTTTTTGTGTTTATATGTGTTTTTTTTTTGGTTGTCTATGTTCTTGCCCTCATGGCAATACTTTGGGGGTTGCTCATAAATCTCTAGCGCTTATGTGAGTCACGTCACATCTTTGGCACATCATCCTACATTTATTAAGTATTCGCTTGCCCGTAGCCGAACTCGCTTTTGGGAATTGTACTGAAAACATGGTAAGCCTTTGTGGTTGCAACCGCCGTTGCTCACTTTTAAGCGTATTAATGGTCGCAAGTGAGTTGATTTTTTGTTTACGTAAATTTATATATTTTTTTCAACTTTTTCAAAATGAATTATTTTTTATTCATAAATTGTTCATTGCTGTTGGCACTAGCTTGGCTTAGTACAAAGCGCCAACAGCGTTGCATGCATTTAGGCGTATCAGCCTTAAGCGTTTTCAATTTTTAATTATGGTTTTAGGTATGCACTGCAAAACGGCACCATGGTCATATTTTATGCTTTCATAAGTTTGATGATGTCTCTTTTATTATGTTTAGCTGAAATTTCATTTTTATATAGATATACGTATATATTCAATATACACTTATGCATACTTGGAATCAAATTGGTTATTGTACAAAAATGGTTTTTATTTGTGTTTTTTTTTTTTTTTGTTTAATACTTACATCACATTGTGAGGATGAAATATTTTTTAGACTCAAACGGAATACGCGATCCCTGCGGGAGACATAAAAATCAGTTAATATCGATAAAAGCCAATAAATCGCCGCCATTGTGGTCGCTATTGGGCATTTTGGGATTGCTCTTGCATAACCGAGCAACTGTTGCTGCTTGCTACATTGGTATGTAGGCACACAAAAAGTTTCCATAAAAAACAAAAAAATAAACGAACTTCAAGCACTGCAGCGGCGATTTATTTCAATGTTTGGGACATTTTTGATGATTCACTTACATGGCGCCCACATAGAGTGAGTCCTTCTCCTCAACCATGTGGAAAGTGCGATAGTACAATTTGCCGCAGTTGAATTCTCGTACATGATCTGAAAAACAATAACAATTAGATTTGTGTTTATTGAAAATGCGCTTAGGTAAATGAAATGAAAGAAACTATTCAATTTAAATCAGTACATAATATTTCAGTACAGCTTTTGATTCGGTGGAAAATTATGAATAATAACGACTTCGGAAAGGAAAGCATTTGAAGTTGAAGATTGCTAAAAATAATTGGAAGTACCTATGATATCCAGTCAAAGCCTTAATTTGGTTTTTGTATGGTCCTAGGAAACCAAAAACAATAGTCTTTCAAACAATTTTTTAAATTATTCAACCAAATACCCGTATTCCAAAATTGCAGAGAGTACGTTAAGTTTTTTTTATCAGACAATCATATTCACCACAGCTATTTAAAATAAAAAGTTGTATTTAAAATTCTGCACATATTGTTATTCTAGAAAAGTTGTAATACATTTTTGGTTTTACAATATTTTCATTAAATTTATTTTCATGTTTTAAAAAAAAACTATTTTATTCGAAAAATTTAAAATTCGTTATATGTAAAAAATTATCAAAGCATTATGAAAACTGCTACCGCAATTAAAAAAATAAAGTTGATTTATTCTTCTGCAGATATTGTAATATGAATATAGTTTTAGTAAATTTTTCGATTAATTTTTCGTTATATAATTTTATAATTATTCTTTTCGTGGAAATGGTATATTGACTTTGGTCCGATGTTTGTATGTATAAGAACGATTAGAGTAAGACCCATCAAAAAGTATCTATACCGATATGATCAGGGTGATGAGCTGAGTCGATTTAGCCATGTCCGTCTGTCTTCCCGTCTATCCGAAAGTCTTAAAATTTTTCACAAATAATAGCTATCGTGAAAAAATCATTAAAATCGGATAAATAGATTATACAGCTGCCATACAACCGATAGTTCAGATATTGCATCTTGGGCCATAACTTTTTCATTTAATCAGCTAAAGACTTGAAACTAAGCACAACTATTAATTATTATTGGGACTACTTATTATAGCATTGAAAG
This sequence comes from Philophylla caesio, assembly GCA_963971545.1. Classification (NCBI taxonomy): domain Eukaryota; kingdom Metazoa; phylum Arthropoda; class Insecta; order Diptera; family Tephritidae; genus Philophylla; species Philophylla caesio. Next base: position 90,450,800 of record OZ020606.1, on the reverse strand, counting down.
TCATTTAGATCGAATAAATATAACACATGGCTCTCATACAATTCTTCCCTTCACGGAAGGTATGAAGCCTTCGACAGAACCGCATACAGCCTGTTTTTACTTGTTTTTTCATAAAATTTGTTTTCATGATTTATCAAAAATTAACCGATGATAACTTGTAGACACTTGAAACTTGCACTTTCTTACATTTAAATTGAATGATCGAAAAACCTGCATACTCAAAAATACATTTTTTTTTTTGTTTCAAAGTTGTAAATTTTGATGAAAGTTGGTTAAATCATTGCACATTTTGTAAATAGTTTAACACAATTTTTTTTTGCAGAATGAACCATATTTTCCTTGAAAAATAATTTTACTTAATTGAAAGTATAATAAAGAGCCCAAATCGTTCAATATGTGGTTGTGCTATATTATGTAAACAGAGTATATATGTATACTTATATTAAATGTATACTTTTTTCAAAGGCTTGCTGACATTTTTAAAATTTTGTTTAAATTTTGAAACATTGAATTTTATGGCTGGGTTAGAGAATGGTGAGTATTTTAATTGAAAATTTTTAAAAGGTTAATAAACAAATTTATTGTTTTATTTAATAATAATAATAATAATAATATTAATAATGTCATGGTTTGATTGGCCGCTTCGCCGAATTACCTATACCATCAACGCGTCAAGATGACTAGTTGGCTGAATCACACGTTGATTGTTGTTCTGAAAATCTCCACTTATCAGCAAATAAAAGTTTTGTAGACTCACGCAACAATAACAATAAAAATGGTTATACAAATAACAAGGAACGTAAACACTTAATGCTTTCTTTTAGTTCACTTTACCATGAAAGTTGTTGACATTTTGTTTACCTTCTCTTGTGACATTGAAATGCAACTTAACGGCGAACTTAGAATGGATATAAGAAAATACTAACTTAAATAATATACACTCACTGGCTAGTTATCTGGTTTTCTTTGTAGACGCGACAAAAAAAAATCCAATACGAAGAATGTCAAAAGCGCTGAGTGGAGTGGGATGTTGACAAAGCGATGAAAGCAAATGTGAGGAGAGTCAGCGGTAATGTGAATGTGTTGAGAGAAGGAGTTTTTCTTGAGGGTTTGAAATAATTTGTTGAAATGATTTGTGGTAGTGGAAATTTTGATTTATATATTATTATATTTAATTATATTTATACAACAACAAATTTTAAAAAGTTTATTTTCAGTTTCGTTTAGTTTTAGGAATTTGCCTCAAAATGCGAGGGGTGTTCCGAGGAAACAAAATTTTAAAAATTTAGCAATTTAAGTGGAATTTTTGATGTTTCAGAATTATTTTTGACCTCGCTTCCAAAGATTTACCAGCAGCCTATTTTAGTCTTGCAGTGCCGATAAGCGAGGTATTTAACTATTTGTTTCTCTCCTGATAAGTTTAAGAAAATCTTTAATCTGGACAAATTTTATTAGGTCATATTCTAGTCGAAGAAATTTTCATGAAAATGGATCTGACTTAAACCAATTCAAAGTAAGGCCGAGGAATTCAGCATTTTTTGCCAAATATAGGGCGGGTAATCGGCGTTCAAACAATGCCTTACATTCAAGGTAAGTTTTCTACGAACTATTTGAATTTTACAATTTTTTATAACTATAAATTTTCAAAATATTGACAAGTCTTTACCTTAATAAATTCGAATTTCAGACTGAACACAAAATAATTAATTTTCTTAACAGTTGGAAACTTTGATGAAATTTTCTTGATAATATCGAGCCCTAACCGCGAAAATAACGTAAGCGACATTTTTTCCAAAATTAACTTTTTGATGCAGAACTGTTCTAAAACTGATAATACGTCATCTGGCTAAATATTGTTTCACTAATCGTTATAGTTATGGAGATGTACGACTTTACATTTTATCGTAAGCGACATTCACTCTTAAAAAAAAAAAATATATATTTAAAAAAACCTTCTCCTGTAAAATTTGGTTTTTGTCGCTTACGCTAAAATGGCGGTAAAGGCTCGATATTTTCTATATCAAGTTTGAAACTTGGATTTGTATGATTTTTTTAGTCAGAAGCTGTAGTTCTTAGAGCTATGCACGCTTGTCTTGAAGATAAATAAAGCTAGAAGCTTCTATATGGCTCAAACTCGAGAGTCTTTAATTTCACCACGAATTTATTAAAAGCAGAATTCAACACATTTGTACATGTATTTATGTAAGTATTACGATGCATTTTTTTTTCGCAAAGTTTACGTTCTACAGAAATTAAAACAATGGACAATAACGCTGGAACTTCTATCACCACCACTGCATGCACTTTCAATATCGATATTTGTGCAAATGTTATTTGATAGGCTGCGCGAATTTTTTCTCTAAAAGTTGTTCAACAGTATTGCACAGTTCATCTTTCCAAAGTAACTCTATATACTGTATATTCAACAAACATACTTCAAACAAAAATGATACATAAATTTGAAAATTTATTTGTACAGCAAAATAAAAGATTGAAATGCTTTTAACAATAAACGAGTTAAGGTTGCACCAATGGCAAAGAAGAAAAAAAAAATGTGAAATGTTGGTGTATATTAAGAAAAAGAGTGCAAAAAATAAATAAAAATAAAATCCGTCGAACTTTGCAGGAAAAAGGCAAAAGTCAAAAATGACCATCGATTTCGTGTAGTGAAATATATATTTTTTTTATACAAATATGTGATTGTATGGCTGTGTGGTGTAGTCATTTGCTCGTTTTAGGTTCATGTTCATTTTGCGGCTATTTACTTGAATGCATAACTATACAGTTATTCAATACACTTACATACATATATTTGCAGTTTCCGAAATGAAAAATTGATATTCTGCATTCGCTTGTAAATGAAAATGCCCGTCAGGGATTTTAGAATATTCGAAATAGCGTTGTGTTTCAAAAAAAAAATAAAAACAAAAAAAAATTGTTAAAATTTGTTAACAAAAGGGGAGCAAGAAAAACAAAAAAAAAAACAAAAGGAAAGCCAGAAGCCGTAGTCGCATACACATACATATGTATGTTTGTCTACCTACCTACCAACATATGAATATACATATACATATCTACGTGTGTATGTGAAACATATATGGTATATATATTTATCATTGGTTTTCTCCAAAATACTAGAAAGCCCGCACTGGCGCAATTTAGAAAAACTAACAAACTTACATGGCTCGCAAAATCGGGCAAAATGAAATTGAAATTCAAATCAAATTGAGCCAAAGGCATTGGTCAAAAAATTGGATACTTTTAGATCAGCGGTTGTGAGAACAGTAAGAGAAAAAAACTAAGGCACAAATAAATATTTTTTATTTTTTTGTAGCGCACCACTTGCTCTTTCCAGTGTATTCGTGGGCGTCATTGCCTTCGTTGTCCACCCATGGGTGCCGATTCGAAGGACTTTTTCACCGGAGCATCATCATTCATGTGAACGACATGGCGAAGCCATCGCAGTCGTTGAATTTTTATGCGCTTGACTATATCCATATCATTTTACAGATTATACAGTTCATAATTCCATCTTCTTCGGTATTCGTCGTTAGCGCGAAAAGGACCATAAATTTTGCGTAGCACATTTCTCTCGAAAACCTCCAAAGCCCTGTCATCGCTATTTGTTATCGTCCATATAAAAGGATGGGCATGATGAGGGATTTGTTGTGCGAGATTTTCGTTCTTAGAGAAAGGGCTCTGCTCTCTACCGAGGCCAAAGCAGCACCTATTTGCAAGTGTTATTCTTCGCTTGATTTCGAGGCTGAAGTTGGTGGTATTAATGCTGAATCCAAGGTATACGAAACCTTTGACTTCTTCAAAGTTGTAACTGCCAACAGTGACGTGGGATTAGATAATATTATTTTTATATATGCAGCTGATTTCACTGTATTGCAGATTATGCAAAATAATTACTAACTTTATAAAAAAAATTTGCAAAGACGAGTTAGGAATAAAAGTTAAAGGAGCGAAAACATTATCTATGTAAATACTATAAAAATAATTATATTTGTCTGTTTACTAAATTGCTTAACATTTTTTTTGCACATTTTCAACTGAAAGGCGTCTATACAGAGTTGTGTATATTAAAAGCAACAGCATTGAAAATGACATAGCCTGCCATGCATATTAATTTATTTATTTTTAAGAATTTTCAATTAAATTGCAGTCCATTATCTAACATAAACCAAAATAATAATAATTTTAAACTTTGTGGAAAACTAAACAATAATCGACAAATTTGTATATAGCTTTTCAAGTTTTTTCTCAGAAGTAATATAATTTTTTTGGAGTATGCAGTTTTATAGCCCATTAAATTTCAGTCTAATACTGTTAAAGTTTCAAGTAGCTAGAGGGTGCCGCTAATTTTTTATATATTTTTTTTTTGTCAAGGGTGTTGCGATTATCGTCCATATAACGAATAAGCGAAATTTACTATTAATTTTGATTTATATGGTTTATGTTAAAGAATGAACTGAATTTGAATTGCAAATTCTATAAAATAAACTATTTAATATATATGACAAGCTATGTCTTTTTGAAGGTTGTTGCTCTTAATATGTACAACACTGTACATATTGTAAAATCTGACCTACAACTAGTCGCCTGATTCAATAAATCAATAAACAGAATTATATCGAAAGCGGATATTACAAAGGGTTCCACTTAAAACAAATGATCCATCTTAGTTTTTCCAAGTATTTTTACATTGATAAACGTGTAAGAAAAGTAGAGCGTGGCACATAGTTACAACGTAGCAAAATTTTTCAATGTACTCCCGGTCTTGTTAAATAATAATAGTAATTCATCATTTTTCTTAAGTGAGTAAGCAATTAGTTGTCGGCCTGTAAGCAAACACACTCAAGTGTCCTTAATTTCCTTGTACGTTTAATCACCAATTAAATGTGAAAGCTATGCGGAATGACAAAAACAAGCAAGAAATGTATGTATTTAACTAATAACTATTTGGCGAAATGCCATTTAATTAAGATAATTAATTAATATTTTTGTGCTTGCTATTCGTTCAAATTCTTTTATCTGATCAACTAAGTACTTTGTGTGTATAAATACACACACTTACACATATAACTAGTATACATTAGCACAATAAACGTTAGAAAAATCTCTGTAGAGGCACACTGTTATGTGACCATATTAAAAATACTAGAAATAATCCTGCGATGCATTTAAATGCAAACAAAAAGAACACTCGATATTTACTACTCATTAAAGGCTACATACATACTACATATATCAATAGTCCAAATCAGCTGATATAAAAAGCTCAAAGCAGACTGGTATATTCCTAACATTGCCGAATTTTCTTTAAGGAAATGCTTAAATATGTATGAAGCTAAATCTTGGTGTTTTTTTTAGCTTCTCTACCTTCTTTCTTCTACATTCAGTATTAGTGGAAGGCGTGACATTAAAAAAAAAATGTAAATAAGAATTTATTTGACCTCTTAAAGAAATACGCCTTCTACCGTAGGTAACACTTTTCTCAAATCTATCATTCGGTTTTTGTTAACCTTCGGACCAAAATAGTTTGTCTTTGTCCGAAAAAATATTCTGAAACTGTCTCTCGCTTCTTTATCTGACGCAATTTTTTCGTTCTAAGTGGTTTTTTTTTTATCTGTGAAAAAAATTATATTAACTGGAAGCAATGTTCTGCACTGCAGAGTGGATGTTGTAGAATATCGAAGTCTAAGTCTAAGTGTGAGCAGCTAACGCAATACGACTCTTGTAAAAATGGAGCACTGCCGTGCAAAGTAAATAGGGTGAATTCTCGGCACACAGCTTGCACTGACTATTCTGGTGGCGAAAATTGTTTTGCAGGGGATACTAGCATCAATCCAGATCTAAATCAAGCATCACTCGCTTAAAAAATCCTGTTTATTAAAAATTACACTCTTTATTCTCGATTGAGTTCTTTAATCAGCTATAATCATAATTGCCCGTTTTTTACTTATCAAGAGCCCGTGTACCTTTTAGAACTTAAGCTAAATGAACTCTCTCGTTTTGCCAAACAGCCACTTTTAATTAATTGTTCTCAAAATAATTTTGTATAGAAGTCGAGTTTAAATTCTTATTATTATTAATATTGTTGTTTGGGGGCATGGCACTGCGACCTTAAGATGTATTGTGCCCCCTACTTGGAGAAGTTTCTTTCTATTCCCTACAGAATCTGCAACGTTCTTGCGAATATATTCCCAGTTTATTTAGGTGGTAATTCAGACGGCAGTGTCCTGTAAGAATTCCTGTGATTATTTTCAAATTGTTCTTTGACAAGCCCTTGCATTCGCTTAATCTTGTTTTGTTGTAAATACCCAGAAGAGATTTGAAGTGCTCCAGACCTGGTCGATTGTCCCAGTATGATTTGCTGAGGGCTTCCTCCTCTTTTCATGTTTAGGCTGATAGTGCCCCTTTCCCGAACCCAGAAAAAGGTTCCCGGCCTATAAACGGAGTTGATGCCCCCTTTTTTGCGGGCATGGTATAGATATTTATAACACTTTTTGTTACAGTTGTCGTTGAACCACTATCACAGTCTAACTGATATGAGTACCGAAATTTAAAACCAATCTACAAACTTGATAAACAATCAAGAAGCTTGTTGGAATATATTTTCACCGCGTGGATAACCCAAATGCGTGTGTGAATTAATGCAATTATTTTTACCCTTGTTGGTGTACATATTGAATGAAGGCAAGCAAGAAAATCGCACAATTAAACATGTCGCCGCAACTTAAGCAATTAATATCCTGACATGTTCTCCAATGTCCTGCGTGTTTATATGACATCTCAAGTTGGCCACTAACCAAAGATATATTTACTTTGCGTAAACATATACATACATATGTATTGCAAGTGCAAAAGCTTCATTTTATTTACTACTTCTACATAAAGAAATATTTATGTATTGTTCACATATTTTAATGCTTATTTCACTTAAGTTTTTTTACAATATTTATTTTTGCAATTTTTTAATTTTTTTTAACCTGTGTTCTTGTGTGGTCATTTGTGTTTTGCAAATGTCAACAATGAATAAATTGTGGACGTGCCGATGACGCCACTGTTGATGGTTGTCGGTCATTAATTGCAAACCGTTCATATACAAAGTGTAAACATGTTTATTCTGCAAACAACACAACCGCACGCAATTGAAGCAATACATAGAAGTGAATTCCTTTTACGACACATACGCACACGCGCAAGTGTTGGTAAATTGCTGCAGTTGACATGTCTGCCAATAGAGCTTAGAATATATTTGCGATTTTTAATGCTCGCATTTACGACATACGAAGGGACTAACAAAATATCGCTAAGTTGATCAAAAAAAAAACAAAAGGATTCGTATTTATTTTTAATCTTTGTTTTTTTTATCTTCCCTCTTATCTTAAGCCTATAAATCCATTTCTCAAAAATTCTTTAAAATTTAGCTTTTTAAGCTTATCAAGCTCAGCATTAACCGCCGTTGGAATTCAATATCATTCTCCTCAAAATTTCTTAAAATTTTTTGATAAGCAGTCTTCGGTATACCATTTTGCAGTTACCGTCCTTTCCAAAACGAATAACATATATGATTTTTTATCTGGTGTAGTAAACAGGCATCCTCACTTTTGTTGCTGATTTTTGTAGCTCAGTTTTTGCGAGTGGGTTTGCTCCTCTTGGGTTCCTTACCATGGATTGCAGTTCGTGCTTACAGAACCAAATATCGTCACTAGTAAAGACTTAACCATAAATGCTAGACTGCTGCGAATTTATTTAAGAAAAATTAACTCCTTATTTTCAAATTTATTTAAGTAAATTTAAAATTCGTGGGACCCATCGAAAAGATTATTTCATGTATCCTAGATGATTACCTAATATTCGCGTTACAGCTATGACATTCAAGCCCAATTCATCAAAATTCGTTTCTTCTGTCAATCGTGGATCCTCGTCAACTTTGCACATAACACAGTGACGCCATCAGTGGAAGATTTTTGTCGACCTTTTCGAGGCTCGTCCTTTACAAAAAAATGACCCATCTGCAATCTTCAGGACCACTTGGAAATATTCTGTGCAGACGGTGCAATCACTAAATATGCAATTTGGCATTCTTTGCTAATTTGTGGTGGCTTTAGAGTTTGCCGAAACCGAAGAGATGGAAAATCGTTTGATCTATTGTCAGAAACTTTGCGTTTTCTAGTCTCCATTTTAACAGATTTTTCTGAAATTTAGTCTCGTAAAACAATTGTAAAGAATTTGGTATTTTTGGTTTTAAAAAAAATTTAGAGTCACCAATTAAGCGAACTTTTGCTAGTCCCCTCGTATTCATATACGAGTATGTATGTTTCTGAAAATTAACTTCATGTTCGATGAAGGAAGAAGCGTTTATATTTCCATCAAATGCATAAACTTGTTCACTTTGCGAAAAGCAAACTTGAAGTTTTGTAGGTAATTGCCAAAGCGAGTTTTTCCTAGAAGGCACAATCGGGAAACTCGGGTATCCACTAACATCTTAGAACTGGCGTTGAAAGATAACATTTACGGGTTGAAAATTTAAGCATAGGATTTTGAAATTTAATATAATTTTATATCCTTTGAATAGACTTCAATTTGCTACGAAAATAAGCTTAAGCAACGCTCTGTATATTTTACTAAGCATGCGATTATAAAAATCAAAAAATTCTACTTGAATAAATGACAAATATGCTCTAAGTAGTTATTAGTGTTTGTGTGTCATATTTGATTATGATTTCAGCGGTTAAGAAATTAAATAAGAAAAATAAATACAGATTGTCTAAAGCGTTTTAAGAAGAGTAGATAATCAGAAAATGTATTTTTTTAAAATGTTGTTCTAATATTTGAGTAAAAAAGCTCTTCGCGAATCGTGGTTGGTTTATCGTTCTCGGGAAACCTCTTCCAATTATTTTCAAATTGTTGCCTGAGTACATGTTTATATTAAAACGCTTATTGACACATTATGATAATTTATTTATTCTTCAATTATTTAAAATTATATCTCAATTAAAACATCGTTAATTAGCTGACAAACACCATTGAAATAATTTTAAAATTTTATAAAGAAAGTAGAAATTTTCCTATGTATCATCAAAATTTCGAGCAGAGTGCAAGTTTCTAGCGGCTACGAACTACAACTTGTTTTTGAACATTTTTTTTATCTCGGTTTTGCGTTGTATGGAGGAAAATGTCAGACAAAAAATTGTCAAAAAGCAGTGATAACTGATGGACACTTGAAACTTGCACTTTGTTATACTGAAATTGAATGAACTATATATCTGGATACCCAAAAAAATTCTAAAAGTTTTTTAAAACGTTTAAAGTTTGATGAAGTTTTGATAAATGTCTACTTTCTCACACTAAAATTGAATAAGCCAAAAAACTGCATACCAAAAAAAAAATTCTAAACACTTTTTTAAGAAGTTCGAAATTTTGATGACATTTTTTCAAATCATTGTACATATTTTACTCAAAAATATATTTTAATTCATTAAAAGAAAAATAAAATTAAGTTTCCAAAGCTGTCAATATGTAGTTTTGTCAAAAGGGAAAAAAAGTCAAGTTAATAGCAACCTTTTTTGCAGTAATTCTGGGAACTAGCCCATTTTCGACCAAAATGTAGCATAGATTGTAGAGTTGTTGTTGCTTTTTTATAAATTTTATTAGTTTGAAGTAGTGAAACGACTAAAAAAACTGCAGCGAGGCCAAGCGACAACTACTTTACAGCGGCCAGCCATCGCTGTCCACACTGCAAGGGCAGTCATCTTGTATTTAAACTTCATGTGGCTGATACTGTGAACGGCTGGCTTAACGCCCAATATGAACACAGCACTTTGCCTAGAAGGTCTGCTTACCGCCGATCGCTAAACGAAATGTACCAGCTCTGTATGGGCAAAGGCTTTTTATAAACAGAGCAAGGCTCCTTGCGTCCATTCTGGCAATCCTTATATACAATTGTTATACACTTAGAAACTAATATATGAAAAAGAGACAAATAGGTATTGTTACAATTCTACGGCTTTGAGATATAAGATTAACATCGAAACTATAAAAAGATATTGCCATACATGGTATTGCCAGATTTGTAAGTAAGTAAAACTATGTTAAAAGATAGAATCACGTAAAGACATAAGCATTTAGTAAAAGTATAAGCGGGTCGTTACAAGATTTATTTGAAAAGTAATGTGGGAAATTTTTTACGACGCGTTTATGGACTATTACAAAAAATAATCAAATGTTCTTTTTTTGATAATTTATTATTTTGAAGATAGTTTCTAAATTATGCAGAAATAAGCACCACTGACGGTCATGTAAAGTAGAGTTTAGCAGTACTGATACAGATAGAATGCACTTTAAGTTGATTCCATATTAACTACTGGTAAGTTTAAAGTTAGATTTATTTCCTGCAGAGTACTTTGCCAAGGTTTAAGCAACTAATCTCTAATTTGATATGACGCCATGGGATACATTCGAATATAAGTTAATCCTCTATTGTTTCATTGGATAGAGTTGTGGATTAAATAATTGGCCTCAATTAGCGGTCGGTAAAACTCTTTCGAGTATAATAAACGATGCATTGATATGTGCACGCATTTAGGCAACGACATTTGGAGGCATTTGGGCAAAGTGCTCACTTAACAAGCCTTGAGCTTGAGTTTCAGACAAAGTTAAAATTTTTTTGTAATTTTGTTTTTTAAAGAGATAAGCCTTTCAAACAAAAGTGAATACAAAGATTAAGCCTTCAAGGACAGGCATAACGATAAATATTCAATCAAATTGAATTATTTTCACTTAATTAGTCTCTGACTTGTAAAACCTACGTACACAAATGCTTTCGCTTAAAATAAATTATGAAACTGAAAGACAGAAACAGTAATTATAATTTAAAGTTTCCTTAAGAAATTCCTTTGGATTCCAAATGTATTTGTGAGAAATAATTACCTGCGAAAAATATTGAATAATGCCACAAACAAATACAAAGCAATAATTTTGTTTTTTTTTCTCTGTGTGCTAGTTTATTATGAGCGACAAGCAGATAATTTAAGAAAATGAAGAAACGAAAGCCAGCTGAAAAGCACGTGTATTTAATTATGTGAAAATAACGTTGGAATTGAATTAAGAAACTAGAAGAGAAAATGCACTCCGGCGAATATTAAAGCAGGTGCTTCTAATTAAACTTTTTAGCAGCAAAGCTTGTAACGCGTTACACGTTTGTAGGAAACATGCAGGCGAATTGCAATTAGTTAATTTCATGCAGGCAGATTGCTTATAAAAGCTCTATCTGAGGAAGGTTGCACACACATAGAAATTGTAAAAAAACGTGTTCTTGTGTATTTTAGCACAATTATAAATTAGTAAGTAGACAAATGTGCCAATTATCATCATATGCTTTTTTTGCTTTGTGACATTTTTTGGTTTTTCGTAGTTTTATACATACGTCACACATACGAATGTACATTCATATATTCACATAAGATTACTTTTTGTTTGGTAATTGCAATTGCCTACATTGTTTCAGTCGCTAATGTTCTTGAGAGAAATCAAACAAAATAAATTCATATACTCGTACATATATACATCCAAAACATTTCGAGCAAAAAAAAAAGGAAGGAGTTTTTTAACATAAAAGCCTGAGAGAAGTGGTTATGAAAATTAAATTAAAAATAATTTAATTTAATAATCAAAAAAAAAGAAGTCTGATGAGGAAATGTGGTGATTTCCGAAATAGTACTATAACTTCAACCATTAAAAGCTGTTGTTGTTTTTTCACAAAAAATCTTCCATAAACTGGCCTTGAGCTCAATAAAAATTTTAAAATATTAACATTTACTTGGCCAACAGAAAAATGAACAACCATTGTAAAAAAAAGTAGATAGAAATTTTGCTAGCAGCACAGGCAGTAAATTAGAAAATTTTGTTGCAGTTTTCGTGTCTGGTTTTTTTTATTGTAAACTTAGAAACAAATACTAGGAAATATCAAGAAGAAGAAGAAAAAATATCAACACAAATTGATTGTTAAATGAAATATTTCAATGCTCGCCAAAAGTGCTATGCAATATTTATTGGCAGCTGTGTATTGGGGTTGGGAAAAATCAGGCAAAAAATAACTCGCGCAACAGTATACGTCTAAATGGGGAGCTCCAAACAAGAGGAGGTGGAACATAGTTTAATTTACTTATGTTTAGCAAAACTTAGAGCGTTGCTCTTGCTGATGAATACCATAGCTATTGACCAATATATACCAGCCGCTGTTTTACATTTCCACTCTTTCGCGCAAAGAACTGGCGAGGACGCTCTACCAGCTTGCGCTTAACTTTTAGTAAATCTGAGTGGACAGTCGAACACTAATTTTTTTAAGAACTATTTCACACAAAATTCAGTTATATAGCCTGTCATATGCGTAGATTTTTATATTCAAATATGCGGCAGCATCTTAACTCAAAAATTTTTTAATCCCGTTCGGCGTAGCCAAGGAAGAATGCGGAATTTTGATTATATCGGTCATGGATATATTCCTTTAAAAGCAACGATTTTTTTATGGAAATGAACATATGTTCGTTGAAATTATTTTAAAATTATGGCCAAAAATACAGTTATAAAAGTAGCGTAATATTAAAAGTTTACAATATTAAAACATTTAGTGCAAATATAACAAAAAAAATGGGAAAAACTAAATATAATAATTTTAGGTTCATATTGGTTCATTAGTTTATTCACGGATTTGTTATCAAAACCAAAAAAAAAAAGAAAAATAATACAACTATTAATATAACGATTACATTTTGCCAATATATTATATGATCAGTCAGATTATCCTTTGTTATACATTCTACGGCATATATTTTTTTAAGTTATTAAAATCGTGCAAAAATGATTTTTGGGCATATTGGTTTTGTTTATTAACAAATGCTCAAAAAGTTTACTTTAAAAAAACTAATTTTTTTATTAATCTCTGCCTTTTTGTGTATGAAAAACTACTGAATATTTTTTTTCGATAAATTTATTTTCTTCGAGCTATTAAGTGATAAACAATGGTTTACGCTGGGAGACCTTACGTTTTCAAAGTTTCGTAACTTAAGAACAAATTTTTTTAGCTGATCACAGCAAGATACGGCAAATGATAGGATGAATATTCAAAGTATACACCGATAAAGTCAGAGTGATAAACAAAACGGAGAATTTCCTTTGAAATTTAAATATAATGCGAGAATTGAATAAAATTAATCAATAGCAATAAAACATGTCAAACTTTTCCAAAAATTATGTGAAAGCTATATGTACATACATATTTTTTAAATTTTCGTTATACATGTTTTTACAATTTAATAGTTAAATTTACAGAAATTTACACTCTCTCTCAGAAAATGTAAATAAGAGAAAACCAACTTTTATTCCGCCGTTTAAATATTTTGCTTACAGCACTTATTACTAAATAAAGTTGTACATATTATTTGCCAAGCAATGTGTATATAAGTTCAAATCTGCACCAACGAACAAAAATGCACTCGAAAATTCATATCCTCTTACGAAATTACCTCCGACTTTTCTATTGTTATACTTTTCGAGTTTGTTTTGGTCTAACTATGGATAAATAAAGCATTGCTTTTATTATGGATATGCTTATATTAACTTTTCAAAATAGTTTGCTTGTGCCTGAACAAACAAAGGAAAATGTAAGTATGTATGTATCTACCTAAAAGAAATTTTAAAATATCTCTTTAAGTAAAGCCTTGTAGAATGGCTTTCCTAAGAAAGACTAAAAACAGTGGTTGCTAGCATGCTTCCTAGAAGGGCTTTTCTGTTTGTGATTTAACCGAGTTCAACTCTAAATGCAATACAATTTTTTTTGGAACCTCAAAACTGAAAAGTAGAGCTTCTTGCAGAGCTCTTTAAAAGTACATCCAACAATAGTCCATATTGTAGCCATCCTTTAGGCAAGCGAAAGTAGAAGACCTTCTGCCAATGCCCTTCCTTCTTGAAGCCCTTCAAAGGTAGCGAAAGTAAAAGGCCTTCAGTTTGTGCCACTCCATACGAAAGAGAAAGGAAATATAAATGTAGCAGAAAGACCTCTTGAACTTCCAGAAGGCTATTTGGAAGTGCTCTAAGCTCCTGAAATTACCTAGTAGGCAGCTGCCAGTATAAATGTTGTACAATAACTTCTTCTGATTGTAAACTACTTTATTGGCAAAGCATTGGAAAAATAAAAAATTTAACTTGAAAAAAAAAAGTATTGTACGAGTAATACTGCAGCTTTTACGATTTTTTTTCACTCAACGGAAGTTGATTTGTGTACGCTTTTGTTGTTGTGTTATAAAGCTTTTTTGCAATCATTGCGTCAAGCATTGTAACATTATTATATAACGAATTTTCTTTTGTATTTGCAATTAGTGCTTAGGGTCAATGAATAAATTCTATTCTTATACGAATGTACATACATTTTAAGCATAGTTTCTCAAAGAATTTCCAAGCTTCTATCGGATATTGAATAAAAAAAGATTTAGTTATTTAAAAAAAAAATATTTAATTTCTATACTTTTCTATCCTAGTAAAAAAGCATACTCCAACCTCGGTAAATTTTAGTGTGAGTGTCATATCTTCAAAAAAGTGAGGAAAAGAATAAAATATTAAATTAAATAAATTAACCGAGTAAATAAATAAATTCAAAGTAAATTATTAAAAACTTTTTGAAATAAAACTTGATTTTGAGGTGGTTAAAGTAATTTGTAAATTTTAGTTACAATACGAGTACGTATGTACTTTTCTTTTATATTCCTGTTGCCACGCATTCCTCAAACTTCTACTTGCTTTTTTTTTTAAATTAATTAAAGGAAAATAATAGTGGCCGCTGTGGTCGAGTTGCTAGCGGTGCGTGCTATAACTCGATATGTCCGTGAGTTCGAGGTTCGAATCTCAGTCAGGGCAAGTAAAATCTTAATCATAGAAAAAGTTTTTTCTTATAGCGGTCACCCCTCGGCAGGCAATGGCAAACCTCCGAGGGTATTTCTGCCATGAAAAAGATTCTCATAAAATACATCTGCCGTTCGGAGTCGGCACAAAACTGTAGGTCCCTCCATTTGTGGTAGAATATAAAGCAGCACAATACAAACGGGTAGGAGAAGCTCGGCCAAACACTGAGCTATATAGTGTAAGCGCCAAAATTATTATATTATAAAGGAAAATAATGCGTTTTATTAAAAACCGCTGAATGGTGACAAGTGTAATAGCAAGGATTGTATTTGCAAATCACAAATCAACATCTATACAGATCTTTGCCAAAAAATGGTTGGTATTGATGTTGCGACGGCTTAATGCTCAGTAAACTTATTCAATTTCTCATTTGAAGATTCAAATCTTTAATTTTTTATATATACATACATATATGTATGCATATATTGTCTTGAATTTGCTTTCAGTTTATTTTGGGTTGAATTTGAAGCATTGCAATTCTCTCCTAAATGATTCTCAATCCATTTGTTCCTGAATTTGGCAGCAACTGAGATCAACTCGCATATCGCTATACGAGCTGAATTCAACTCGCATAACTATAAAACTTTTGGTTTGCGAAATCTCTCTAAATATATCAATTAACACATTTTTACCATATAAATTATATCTAAAGGGGAACATTTTATACAGAAGAACAAAATATTCTACACGGATTGTGATCGAAAGCCTATTTTTAGGTAAAAAGTTATGCACTCGTTAAGCGCTTTTTCAGAGCGGTTCCTAAGGAATATTTATTTAAAGTAATATCAAAAATGTGAAATTCTGTTACGGTTGTGAGTAGCATAATTTCTCGAATTTAATTATTGAAACATTTATTTAATATCTTTTTTTATTCCTCAGAACATACCAATGAACATTCAAACGCCCAAGTAATAGTTTAGTAAAAAATAAATTTTATGCGAGTCACATATACAATTTTTGTATATTCTCCATTTAAGTATTATTCATTTAAATCGGTTATCCTGCTATACAATATTGTGTTTGCTGATTTAATTCATAAACTCGTATATACATACATATAAGTAGAGGACGTCATTCCCAGGAGACTTTCTCACATAAATTTTTAGTGTATGTGAAATTTTTAACAAACATATCTGAAATGATTTAGGAACCACCGGTTTTACATTTAGGAATAAACGTTCGCATTCGAACACCTCAGTTATCCTTAACGTTTTGTTTGCCACAGTGTGCAATGCAAACAAAGCGTACGTGTTTCTCGCTTAACAATAGCATAAACGCGTTATAGATAACAACACAGCTAAAAACAAAAACAATTGAACCACTGCACATACGTTAATATATATTTTCGCGTAGAGGCCTTCTAACAAAGATTTGCATTTTGCCAAGCAACGAGAATTGTTTGCTCCTCTGCAGTGCCACCAAAACCAACTCGTTACTGTTACTCTTAGTGCCTTATCAGCAGAGTACGCACACCCACACACACACACATACGCGAAACAATGTTGAAAACATCACGAATAAACGACAACATCGTTAGCAACATTGTCAACAAGTACAACAACAGCAACAAGCAACGTACATCAAATAACAGCAACTGCCACCACGAAACATCAACAGTTGCATTGACAAAAGGCATCTACAACACTGCAATAATAGCTGGCGTCATTGCTCCCAGCGGCTGTGACAACAACAGCCATCAGCAAAGTAAAACAAGCGATGGAAATGAAAATTCTCTAGGCGGCAAGCGTTGGCCGCCGAACACTCATAGTTGCGTACTTAGTTGGTGCATCCTGCCTCATCAGCTCATTGGGAGCATTTGGCTTGCTTAGCGCTTCGTATGCTAGTATGCTAGTATACCTCTCACTGCTGACATTTGCATATGATGCAAACTTTAAGTGAGCGTGCCAGGTGTAAAAATTGCAATTTTTGCATTGTTTCTACAAGTTCCTTTTGGTCCTTTGGTTGCTGCCCTCTCTAGAGGGTAAATGATATTTTTCACAATTTGGAATAAGATCAAAGTTTAGCGGGAACTTTTTTTGTCATATTTTGCCTCAGAACTCATACAACCGGTATCGGTGATCAAAATAAAGTTATCTAAGGAAAATGTTATCAAAGAGCGTAATACTTTTTTACATACTAACTATAGGTAAATTAGTATTCAAGAGCGGTGTCCTGCTTTGGTCATAAATATAAGATGTATATTTCCTGCTTAAACAAAGCACAACATTTTTGGATTCTTTATAATCATTACCAATCCCATACAGCTAATACTTGGCTGGCAAGTCAATATTTTTAGTCTGAGGGCATCATTGACCAACTTGTAAGTACATACTCGTACACAAATGAAATGGTAGTACAAATTATACTGTTTTGCAGTTCACTTTATATTATTTGGACCTAAGCGAGACGAATCTTTTGTGTTTAATAGTCCGCCAGCTATTACTGAAAATTTCAATTTGCGTTCCTATATTAAGACGCTGTTCAATGATTCTGCACAGTCCCATTTTAGCTGAAATATCAACTTCCACCTAACAATCGAGGTTTTGAGTAATCTATTTAAATGTCAACACACACTCTTCGTGGGTGTGTTTAAATATTCGCCCTACTTCCTTCTATTTGGTATAGTTGTTTAAAATCAGCGTTCCAAAACCTACCTCAAAGTTTGTACTGTGGGTAGAAGCGAAATTTTAAAAATAAATATAATAGAGTGCCTCTGGATAATTGATTGCCATTATGGTCTCTTCTACGACTCCTTGTTGCAGTAAATAAAAACGAGTGCTATATGGTAGGTATACAAGGTTATTCTTCTTCTTCTATGGCACTACAACCGTTTGTCGCTTTGGGCCGAGATCAAAAAGCTTCGCCAGTTCCCTCTCTCCTTTGTGAAGTTACGCCAATTACTCAGTCGTTGAATTTTTATGCGCTTGTCTATGTTCCTATCATTATACAGCTCATACAGTTAATCATTCCACCTTCTTCGATAATCGTCGCTTACGCGAACAGGGACATAAATCTTGCGAAGAACATTTCTCTCGAAAGCCCCAAAAGCCTGCTCATCGGAGGTCAACATCGTCAATGTGTCTGCGCCATATAAAAGAACGGGCATGATGAGAGATTTGTAGAGCGAGATTTTCGTTCGTCGAGAAAGGGCTCTGCTTTTCAATTGCCTACCGAGCCTAAAGTAGCACCTGTTGGCAAGTGTAATTCTTCGCTTGATTTCAATGCTGACATTATTGGTGGTGTTTATACTGGATCCAAGGTATACAAAATCCGTGACTACTTCAAAATTGTAGCTGCCAACAGTGACGTGGGACCCAATACGCGAGGATTTTTTGTTTGTAGCCACAAGGTACTTTGTTTTGTCCTCATTCACTAATAGACCAACCTCTTTTGCTTCCTTATCTGGACTGGAAAATGCTTCAGTGATGGCCCTGTTGTTAAGGCCAACGATGTCGATATCATCCGCATACGCAAGCAGCATCGATATCATCCGCATATATAGTGCCAGTTCGATTCAGATTGGCAGCTCTTATTGCAGTTTCCAGCATTAGATTGAAGAAATTGCACGAAAGTTAGTCACCTTGTCTAAAACCTCGTTTGGTCTCAAACGGCTCGGAGAGGTTCTTCCCAACTTTGACGGAGCTAAATGTTGTGCTCAACGTCACTCTACATAGCCGTATTAGTTTTGCGGGGATTCCAAATTTAGACATGGCATCGTACAGGCAGCTTCTATTCGTGCTATCAAAAGCGGCTTTGAAGTCGACAAAAAGGTGGTGTGTGTCGATTTGCTTATCTAAGATCTTTTCCAGGATTGGACGTGCTGTGAATATCTGGTCGATGGTGGATTTACCAGGCCTGAAACCGCACTGATAAGGTCCAATCAGCTGGTTCATATACGGCTTCATTCACAGTATCGTCGATAGAACCTTATATGCAAAATTTAGAACGCTTATCCCACGGTAGTTGGCGCAAACACCCTTCTAACGGATTGGGCTGAGAACACTAAGGTTCAAATCTTCAGGCATGTACTCGTTGTGCTTAATAGCTGGTACATGCATCCTACCAGCTCTTCGCCGCCGGCTTTGAACAGCTCAGCCGGTATACCGTCTGCTACAGGCGCTTTGTTATTCTTCAGCCGCCTTAGTGCTGTTCTTACCGCGCCTTGGTCGAGTGGAGAGATTTGTTGTTCATCTATAAATTTTGTTCTAGGCTCCTCTATTTCAAACTCCTCACCAGAGTTCGCATTTAGTAGCGTTGAGAAGTGGTCCTTTCATACCTCAAGTGTGCTCTGAACGTCCGTCACCATATTTCCATACTCGTCTTTGCAGGAACCAGCCCCGGTTTTGAAACCACTTGTTTGCTACCTTATTTTCTGATAGAATTTTCGGGCCGCATTCCTGCTTGCTAGCATCTCAAGCTCTTCCGCCTCTCGTTTCTTTCTCTTGAAAAGACGTCTCTCTTCCCTCCTCCTCTCCGGGTTTACCTGAATTGTTGCACGCGTAGTAATTGGCTGCTGGTTATAAAGTTAAGTTCTTTAAAAAACCGAAACCTTATTTTATATATTTTTTTTTTAATTTACGAATTTTACAGTAAATTATGCTTTAGCGTTTTTATTATAGTTTTAAAAAAATTTATGAGGTAACTTTTTTCTAAAATCAAAAAAGGGAATTTGAAAAAAGTAAGTTCATTTATGACTTCTGACTAAAATATGCAAATACTTTTGAAAGTCATCTTTAAGGCACAAGCTCATCTAAGAAATACATAAAATAACAAGAGCGAACAAATATACACCAATATGTATATTGATTAACTTGAAATCATTGCAGAACAGGAGAACAATACTATCTTTGTCTTTCATTTTTGATTTTTTTTCATATTCCGGCCAGAGCACTTAGAAGCTCGGAAATTTTTAATGTTGGGGTTTTTAAATCACTTTATGCTCAAAAGGCTCCTATTTCTCGAGCTTTAATTTAGTTCAATAGAGTCTCTAAACTTATCGAGATAGATTTTTCATATTCAAAAGATCGCTTTTTGAATTCACTGAATTTTTTTTATAAATAGCATATTTATACTCTTTTTCATAACTGCTTATTAAACTTAATTTATGTCTACTTGGCCTATAAGAACTTAATTGTACTATTTGGCTTAAATAAATAAATAAATATTGTATGTATACCCTGCAAAAAATTGTGGGACTAATCTCTAAAGAGAGTATTCCTCTATTAGTTTTTATCGGGTACAAGTGTTAATTAATTAGTCGCAACAATTCTCAAACGGGTATAATTGTAGATTAGGCTTGTTTGCATCTCTTTTGGGTATAATAAATGTTGCATTGATATATGAGAGCACTTAGCCAATGGAATTTCTTGCGTAACATTAGCATGTAAGCAGAGCTTTCGCTTAGCGAACCTCGGGCAGCCGGTTCAAATCTCACTCGAAGCTATGGATTTTATTTTAATTTACATTCGGGTATTTAAAGTATCTTTAAAGTCATGCTCGACCAAAAGTGAAGAGTTCATTCCACATAAAGAGATCAGAAGTGGTATAAGTCGCATGTTCCATTACGACTATTCGCGGACTCATCCTACACAAATCGCTTTTCTTTCTGCAGGGTAAGTACATATATTTACATTTCAATAGCACAAAAATCAATGAATGATAAATGTGTAAAAACAAACCAAAACAATAAATTAAGTAAATTACGAGCAAGCATTTCGTATATTTTGATTGCGCCTATAAACATGTCAGAAAATAAAACGAAAATTAAGACATTAAATATGAACATAATATTTCTATGTACTCGTGTGTATGTGATGCACATACATACATTTATTAACGAATATTATTGTTTTAAGCGGTAGTTCACACTAAGAAAATACATTTTTACTTGACAAAAGATTGTTTTTGGTTAAAAAAATCAAATTTTAAGCGGCAATAAATATTTGGAAAACATGTCATTTAATATTTAACATCAAATCGAAATTTTTATAAATTTCACAATAATTTCATGCAGATAATTCTTCAATATAATAAAATGAGTTTTAATTCGTCTAGTTCATTTAACTTCCACCTGTGAATGAATTTCCGCCTAGAAACTGTGATTTAGTGGAAAATCAATACAATTTTAGTACAATATAATTTTATGTGTTGAAAATTCGGTATTTTCTTTATTCCTTAACAAATGAGAAATTTCAGTTGGGGCCTTTCTTGTTTTTCTCAACGATATGTAAGAGTTTTTAGAGAAAAAATTATTACAATATACGTAATACTTTCAGAATGCTTACTCGAACTAATATTAAAACATTCATAAAGGCACAATTTGTTCATTGCATATTCATGAAGCACATTAGAATGCTAACAGCAAATTCTTGCATGTATGTATGTATATGCATATGTATGTATGTATCCTAACCAGTAGATACATACATATAATTTTCATTACTGCTGCCACAGTCATTAGCTTACCAATTTGCGCTGGTTTGCTTGTTGTTATTACCCATATGCTTTTCTTAATTTAACGACTATATGTTTCCTTTTGAAAAAGAAAAAAACAAAAACAAAAATATGCCTCATAAAATTGCAGCCAACAGGCTTTAACAGCAGCTTGCATGCATGCGAACAACGGTGACAACAAGCAAAGTATTTGCGAAAACAAGTATATATTTTTATATAAAATATGAGTGAGGGTGGTAGCGAGCAAACAACAACAAAGGTTAAATGTATGGATATATGTGTCGAAATTGTAATCACATTTTCCTTCTATTTTTTATAAAGTGTACATGTGTGCGTGTCCTGCGTGCTTGTATTCACACAATGGGGTTAATAAAAATATTATAACGCAATAAATGCGCCCAAATATTCATGAATAGGGTGAAGGAAAATCACGCATGGAATGCCAAGCGCATGAAGAATTCAATATTTTTATTGTGCAGTATTTTTTCGGGATTACGCAGCAGTGAAATGTGTAGAAATTTACATACATACATAGTTATCTATATATAACTGCATGACGAGTTTGAAAATATTAGCGAGTTTAGCGTCTTGTTACTGCTTGGGGAGCAACAAATATCCGTTCGAATTGACTGAGTATGTGTGTTTCTGCATGCACGAGACAATAATAATAAATATCAAATGAAACGGAAGCAAATCGTAACATATTGTTAGCAACGGAAGCGGCTATGAGCCGTAAATTATGTATGTATATACTCGTATATTTGTATGTTTGGATATTTCTCTCTTTCGTTTGCTTTGGCATGCTGTTTTCTAGCCAACCGGAAAGTAAAATTTCCGTTGTTCTACGAAGACAAAATTGAAGTCAAACGTTTTCTACTATTAGTTTGGGTTGTATATTTGGCAATCAGTGCAATAAGTTCGTAGAAGTCAAATACAGGAAATGTGACAGAAAAAATAAACAGTTAATCAAGCTATCGTGACTAATGTTTTTAGGCGTTAAAGCATATGTTCGTTGGTGTTATGACACTTCTCAAGGTGAGGTGCAGACGGTGTGTTAAACGCAAAATATCGTAGATATGTATATACATATGTGCGTTGTTTATTATTTAATAATAAAACCGAACTCCTTGAAGAGCCCTCATTTTTATATTAAAACCAGCCACTATTGTCGCTGACTACCTCAAATTATTTAAGTGATTAGATATATGTTTTATAAATACTTTAAATGAAATTAATTTATTTTGCTCTTGCAAAAACAAATCCTCTGTTTTTTCAAAGCATTCAAACAAGAGATTGCTACGCTGCCGAGCATTTGAAAAAATCGAAGCCAAAATGTCTTTTAAAAAGAATTGTTTCAAATATCATATTTGTACTTTCCCAGATGTTTCAGGGCATTTCAGTGACGAACATAGCGATAGAATATTGCCAACGCCGACGCTTCGATATTGAAATAGGAGAGTACTATTGGACGTTACTACGCGAATCAATATTTGTTTATAGCAGAGAAGGACTGAATGAACATTTTTACATTTCTTTTTGTTTTTTCATAGATGGTTTTGAAATAGATATGCAATTGGTTCAATATAAACCAGCTTTTTTATTTCTCTGAGTTACGCCTTTTGGAAATTTTGATGTTCATATGTATTTGGAGTCACAGTAGCCACAACATTTGTGCAGGACAACTTTTTATTAGCTTACTAAACTGAAAACTATTTTATTTATACCAATAATGAAACAAGTAATAATAAAATATTATGGTCTGGGCAGTAAATGAAATTTCTATGAAAACTGTGATTTTGAGTATTTCGGGTTAAATTGATGCCAATAGCAAACGCGACCAGCAATAGAAATTCTAAATATATCAAAATTTGCCTTAATATATTCTCGTTTTTTCTTTTATTTTTTGGTTTGTTAAAATTTTTAACGTGTAGTAAATCCTTTTCAAAAACCTTCAAAACGTGGGACCTCAAATTAAAAGTGTTTTTATATGTTTTGGAATAAATAAATATGGGACCAAAAGCTCAGTGATGATCTAAGAAAGGGAAAAAATAAACAAAATAGCTATAAAAAAATCGCACCAATCTTAGCAAACCAATACCAGTTTTTACCATCTACAAACGATACAAGATCGAAAAATTAATTCCACTTAAAATGTGTTTAAAACGTTTTTAATTTTTTTCCCCAGTGTAAGCGATACTATGTTTTTAGGTGTGCAGGCATAGTAACATAATTTGCAGATAGATGAATATTGATTTTTTCGTATAATATTTCATAAGAAAATTGTTTTGTTCTCGACTTTTCTTGCTAAAAAATCTTAATCATTGCAAAAAAAATTTTTTTTTTTAAATTGTTGTTTTGTATACTCTCGAAGAATTCAATATTTATGGCGATACAAATTTATTTCTTTTTTCTAAACATTTGCCTAAAGTTTTTCTAAAATTGTGTTCCATGAGCAGTATGATGCACATACACTCTGTTCACAAATTATTGCACAAACACATATTGACACATTAAGACAATTTATTTATCCTCCAATTATTTAAAATTATTTTTCAATTAAATAATCGTTATCTTTCTAAGAAACACCATTAAAAACAATTTTTTTAAATATGTAAAAAATGTAGAAAATATTTATCAAAATTTCATCAGTATTTCGAAAATTAAAAAAAAATATTTAAAATTTTTTGAGGTATTCAAATATGTCGCTCATCCAATTTCAGTGCAACAAAGTGAAGGTTTCTAGTGGTACTTTTTTTTTAAAGTTCGAAATTTTGATGAAATTTTGTTAAATCATTGTACATTTTTTAATAGAGAATGAACTGTATTTTACTTAAAAATTTATTTTAATTAATAAGAAAAATAAAGGTGCCCTAATGTGTCAATATGTGCTTGTACTTTAATTAATAAATATATTATACTACTTTAAATTTGCTCGTGCGTGAATAAAGGTAAAGTAATTTTCGTTAAATTTAAATTTCTTAATCATTATGAACCATTTGAGCAGCATTGCCTACTTTATAATAAAATAGTCAAGCTCTGCCCGATGTTTGGTTTCATATTTCAAGAATATGTTTATACAATTTTTTATCATTCACGGTAATAAATACATTTTTTCAAACCACTATAAGTTCATTGAAAATATTCCAAATGCTGTTAGAGAAAGTGGAAATTATTTGTTTGGCTAAATATATTTTCCACTCCTTTTAAACCAACTTATTTAACAGCTCTTAGCGCGTACTGCAATCCTCTCTTCCTCGTCATAATACTTTCGACAATAACTAAACAAAATCATAAGTGAAGTCTTAGAGCCTTAGAGTCTTGGAAAAACCGACTTGCATTAATAATCTTCGTATATTTGGATTGCGCCTACTAAGTTTGCAGACTCTTTCATTTTTATGACTACAGCTTAGATTATTTTTTTTTGGCACTTGAAAAGGCGCTATAAATACTGAATATTGTGATGCCTATTATTTTTACATAAAACGGAGATGCTCTTATGCTCATAAATTTTCACTGCCAATACATAAAAGAAGTATAAAAATTTATCAACAATAGGCTTAACGCCAAAAAATATAAATTTGCAAGGCACCTTGTGTACTGTAAACAAATCTAGAATTAAGTAGATCGAATAATATTTGTTTGATATGTAACATCTAATCGACTTGCTTTCATCAACTGCATTACTTATGCCCGCTCTACGAGTAAAATGCAATCAAAATTTTCAGGATAATAAAATCCTACAAAACTCGAAAGTGTAAATAGCAGCGATAAAATCAAAAATATATTGCCTATAACTGGGCAGCAATAAAATTTAACACCTTTTATGACTTATTCGTAAAAAAAAAACAAATAGCTTGAGACGTCATTCGAAATTTACGGTGCTGCTGTCGTTTAAACGCATTTGCTGCCAACAAACCTACTTCATCATTATTGTCGAGACGCTTCGTTGCTTTGTGAATGAACGTTTTTCTTTCCATTAGCTTCAATGCACTGCAGTGCCACACACTACCAGTTGTGATCATCCACAAATTTTATTTTACCCTCTTCAGCGCTGAAACATTCAGTGTAATTATTGATTGCTCTCTAATATCCCAGCCAGCACCCACCATCTGCATTTTCTATAGCAATTTGGACTCCATTCAATTGACTGCTTTTCGCCTTTTGCGTTTTATTTTGTTCTTTTTTTCTTTGTGTGCATTTCAATTTAATTTCTCAATTTTTTATGTGTTTTTAATCTATTAAACTTCAATCAACTTTGAATTGCATTTATTGCCTATACTCTAACAAAATTGCTGCGCTGTTCTAAGGCAGGTTATACCTCTTGGTAAATGAACCACCAAAAATGATTGGAAATGCTGACGCAGCGAAAAGTATCTGCTGCATGCGTATATACTCGAAAATATGTATGTAGATATGTATGTATGTAGGTGTGTAAGGGAGTTAGTGCAAGTACCTGAGTACCATCCATCACTCATCACTCGTTGATGGGGAAATGTCAATAATTTTTATGAGGTCCATAAATGTGAGCGGCAATATGTTGCATAAATGTACAATTTCTCATAAGTATAAAGGTTGAGAAAACGTTGATTCAAAGGACTCGTGCGACTACATAAAATATACATAAAATTGTGAATGCGAATGCAATGAAGGCTTTGAATAAGACACTCACACTTGCTGGCCGACTCGTAGCGAATTCTTGTGACATTTCTCAAATTCACATTCTGTCCAAAAAAGGGAAAATATTGTAATAAAAACGAAAGCAGAAAAATAAAGCATTGCTACAGATTTCGATTATGCCCAGAATGAAGTGAATATCAACTTTCACGCAAATACCTTTACTTTTGTAAATATATTTACTTACTTCGAAATATTAAAAATATATTCATATGCACACACATGTACATGTAGATGTGTATGTGTACAAAAGGGATAAAAGATTAAAATACCATTCTTGAGAGTACGACTTTCTTTGCATACCAGCAGGCGTCTTCCTAAATTTGCATACAATTGTGTGGTGTAGATGAAAGTGTATGTGTTGCTGTATTCATGCCACTTATGTGACAGTATGTGGTTTTTTAACTTGTCAAATGTCACTTGCAGCCAATTGTATTTAGTTATACAGCAACTTCATTGAAGTGAATTCTACGTCGTTCTTTCGCTCAGGTGCGTGTTGTGTTGACTTTCTTTTGCATTCTGCCTTTCTTTGTGCAAATACTTGTACTTTCTCTGCTTGTGATATTTTGATTGCTTTGTATTCATGTGTGTGTGTGTGTGTGTGACAAATTTATTGCATTCATAAAATGCTGCCCTTTTGAAAAAGGATAAAAGTCATTTTAGAATTATTCAAGCACACAAAGACACTCACTTACCCTTACAAACGCAATTTAATGTCTCTTTTTAGCCAAAAGGCACGAAAGCCACTATTTGACAATTTTGTTGACTCTAATGTGATTTTGATTTATATTTTTGTTTCAACATATCACTTTGTTTCTGAAGGTACTTATATGTGCAATTCAAGTAATTTCAATTTTTTGATGTTGTATAAATTCATGTCATAATTATTTTTCTTTTTATAGAATATTGATATAAATTATCTACTTAAAACAAATACTTCAAAATCCACTATATTTATATCTACATACATTTCCGGACCCAGACCTGAGGAACTGTATATTTCTAAAATTATAACTTAGAAGCACAAATCAGCTTAAACTCGATTGATTGATATACATAGAATCAAGCAATTAAATTTTAGATAAAAAGTCGATAACTGAGCATACGTCAATAAAATTTTTCAGAAACCTCAAGTAGAATTCAAATGAAATCTTTTAAGTTGTATTGTTCTTAGGAAGCTATTCATTTCTATTACTAGAATTTATTGGAGTATGCAGTTTGCTTCGACATTCAATTTTTACTTATGTACATAATAAATATCAAATTTCGAGTGGATAAATATACATTTCCGTTCATTTATAACTGACGCTCTTGCACAATAACGGATGCTAGAAGTTTTTTTTTCGGACAGTTCATTTAAAAATTTAGAAGTAATTGTTATTTGATATTGAGTTTTATTTTTATACAATATTACAAATTAAATAAAACCCAAAAAAGATAGACAATACCCTTCAAAATATGGGTCTGGTAAAATTTATGATTTGTGAAAAATTAATTCATGTTGCAAGTGCTTTTGCCAAATGAGCCCAAAATCAAAGATTGTTAAAGATTTCTTAACGTTGGATAATATGTAGAAATTTTCTAAAAAAAAGTCGTGTGCTTTATGCGGAAAGTTTGAACATATTCTTAGATATACTACGAGCAGAACTATAACTTTTGATATGGAAGGAATTGCAAAAGGACCTATGAAAGTAAAAAAATTGTCAAAAATTAGTGGCAATTCTTAGCCACTAGAAATATGCACTTTGTGGTACTAAAATTGAATGAGGTACATATCTGCATACCGCAAAAAAAAAATTTTCTTTTTTAAGTTCGAAATTTTGATGGATATCTGTTTAAGGTTTTCTACATTTCTTCATACAATTAAAAAACTTGTTTTTAATAGCGTTTATTAGAGAACTTACGATGTATTAATTGAAAATTAATTTAAATAATTGAAGGATAAATAAGTTGTCCAAACGTGTCAATATGTCTTCGTGCTATAATGAACCGATTGTATTAAATGACTTTAACATTAGGTTCAATTACTAAAGTAATGACAGCGTGACATTTTTTCGTCTATAAAAAACGGGCTTTCCTTTAAGTACCTGAATACAAATTGAGAAAATAATATCTGGCAAAAGTCCATCTAGAGTTCTCTTACCGACTTTCCACAATTACTCTTTTATTTCAAGAATAATTGGTTTGGTGATTGAGCGCTTCATTCTGTTTTTAAGGCCCCTATTATGAGTTGCATTCGATCTTCGACAGCGATCGAAAATGCTGATCGAACGAATTTTCATTTCGTATTATGACACTTAATCGGTAAAGATTGGCGCTATTGTGAATTGCAATCATTTTGATGGTTCAAGATAGTATACATCTGTGAGATGGTGTCGAAAAGAAATAGGATTTGAGAAAGTAAAAATAACAAATATTTTATAAATAAAGATAATAAAAGTTTAAAAAAAAAATATGACTACGACTGAGTTGTGGTTTGACGACTCTTTAGAGGAGGATGGAAGTTTGCTGGAATTGGCCAGAAACAGAAAGAAGCTAAGGGACGCTTCCAACCCTTTGGAAATGGATTCCACTACGTAAGTATAATGATATTTCTTAGACGTTTCGGCATGTTCAACATTTAAGAAGTTTTGTTTGCAGATTTACAAAAAAATTCCGTTTATCCAAAGAGGCGTTTGTGGACTTGCTGTCCACTATAGAAGAGCTGCTGCACCCGAGCGAAATCTATTCCCAATATACTAAAATTGGCAACAACTTTACGATTTTGTGCTCAGGGTTCGTATCAGCTTAGTATAGGGAATGAAAACATGCTTGGGCTTGCATAGCCTGTATTTTTGCCGCCTGTACTTTTGTGCAAATCCCTTTAGCAAATCGTGGATTTGCTTCCATCAATGCAACTAGTCTTTCTAACTGCTGTTTGGTACTCACGACTTTCGACCTGCATACAATTAAAAAAAATAATATCATATTATTAATTTTTTACCATAAAGCAATAAATACGCTCCAAAAACTTACATTTTCACAAAATTTCAAACGCTTCGCTTTGCTGTCGAAAGGAATATTCTGTTCGACTCAAGATTCGATCCTCAGCAAAAATTTCGACAGGGTTGCGCAGCTCATAATACGAATTTGACATTCGATCTTCGATATTCGCTGGTTATCGAACAACTCATAATAAGGGCCTAAGCCTTTCCATAAACTTTATGTTTAATCTACTCGCAAAGAGGAATTTCATATGTTGTTAAATTTTATGATCTCGGATGCCATATTTGGTACTCAGTTTTGAGAAATCAATCATCATATTTCATCAGCTATGAGCCCTACTACTCCATTCTGCTTCATACAAACTTTGGTACATAAGTATGTATACTTAATTTCAGGCAAAAAAAAATCCGAAACGACTCAAATTGCTATACCAAAATTTTTTCTCAACAATAAAATTGTCAAATATCGACTGTAATTTATAGCCACTTACAAATTGCACTATTGGATACTAAAATTTAATGGGCATTGAATAATTACATGTATGTATAACTTCATTTATTTACAAAAAAGGAGTGGAAATTGTGATATTTTAAGAAAACTACTATTTTACCGTGGCCTGATTAGGGATGACATGGAACCGAACTAAATTTGTCAGGCAGAGTCTAATAAACCTGCACATATGCCCTGCCAAACTCGAATGACCGAAACTCCAATACACTTACACAAATTTTTAATTGTCACAACTACATAAGCATTACGCCTGACATTGCGCTGTGAAAAATGAAACAACGACATAAAATTTTAATATACATACATACATATCTGGGAGGAATTATGAGAAAAGAAAAATATATAACAGCAATTGTTTCATGAAATTATATGTGAATTCTGCGGCTTGGTGTTCGGTCATTTATATAAGTTTCATTTTCGGTGGTCGAAAAATTGCAGATTTTTTGAGCTGGTAAATTATTTGCAGGATAGTATTGTATTATCTTATTTAAAAAAAAAGTATTCGAAAAAAGTGTGGCTAAATGGCATTTTTTTGCAGACCTCTTACTTATTTTTTTCTCAAAGGGACAAGCGGAAACATTGATGCCGTGCTACAAACGATGTGCTGGAGTGGAGTGAACAAAATTTGAACACAGTTCATTTATTATACATGATGTTGAATGATATTTGGGCATTAGTCCATAACATACGCAAAAAATACTTAAACTTTAAATAAAATGAATTACTTAGAAAAAAAGTATTTACATTAGTTTGTATACATATAGTAAAATGGCATGTACATTTACTCAATTTTTACTAGGTGTTTTAGTATGAAATTTACGGGACACATCCAAGTAATATGACGGGCAAGTAAAACCCTGAAGAGCTGTGACGGATGTGCGCATCACAACTATACATATAGCGCGTGAGACTTGAGAAAGAGCGAGACGTAAAATCACACTCATGGAAACATATGGAAAGAAACGCTCACAAAATCTAACGATGCCTTTAAGAATTTGATGGGAAAATACGGAAAGTTTCAGTCATGACTCCAGATCAATTTAATAGTCAATTTACCAGTATCTTTCTTGCAGGGATGTATTTACATCTACTCGAAAAAAAGTGTATAGCTCTGAAGAATATAGAAACTGCCGAAGTGGTGAACATGTTCCATACGCCCTTCAGTTTTCACAAATAACCAATTGGAGAAATGTGCATAAAAGTGGCAACATAATTTATGTGTCGTAGAGACCGGCTGATGCAAGCCAACGCTTCATGCACACACACCTGCGTGCAAAACAAACAGAAACCACAGCGAAAAAAAAATTGAATCACCTGCTAGTGAAAAAATACACAACATAATGGATAAGCAGAAGAAAGCAAAATAAAATAAAATAATGAATAAAAAATAAAACCAACAATCACAATAATATTTTCCGCCATTTTCACATATCCAGCGATGGTGCACCTACGGCAGCGAGAATGCGCAATCATAGAAGTGGAGCAGCAGACAGCAGAGATATGAGAAGGTGTTGTTGTTCAATGATTATATTTTTCACTCCAATGATGAATGTGTATGTGTGTGTGCAGTTGTTAGTGGTATTCTTTTATGACATAACCTGCACACATCCTTGTACTCTTAAAAATGAATTAACAATAAAATTCTGTAGTGAATCGTTGATTGAGCACAGAATAGGACCAAGAGAGACAGAGAGAGAAAGAGTAGGGAAATGATGCAGTATTAAGCATATTTTGGGGCGCATGCAGTTGTAAAACTGCGTTTGTGTGTGCATTTGTTTGAATGTAATATTAACCAACTTTAAATGCGAGTTTAAATGTTTATGTGCATAACAAAACAATGAGTTCAACCGCCAGTTCGTTGCAGCACTTTATGAGCATATAAAAATATATTTACAAATACATATGCACATGCATGTAGAAGGTGACGTGTTTGGTCCATTGGGAGTTGAGTTGTCGGTTAAAAAATAAATAAAATAGTATAACACCAAAAAATAACAACAATGACAGTAAATGCGGCGCAACCGTTGCATCTTCTGCTGAATGCATTGAAATTTATGGCAATCATAAAAATTCATTTCTACCGTGTGGCACGAATACTTCTTGCAACCCACAAGTTGCAACGCCAATATTCGGTTGCATGCGTTTGAGTGTGTACCCTTGTCTCCTTATTTAATATTAAGTACGAGCGTAAGTACATAGTATTGTGGAAGTTCATTTTATGCTTCTGAATATTTTTGGGAAAGCACCAACAATAAAGAAGCCAAAGCACGAAAGGAGAACAAACCAGAAGAGGCGCCAAATAAAGTCAATGGCAACAAATGTGGTCATGTTGCACAGGCAGGATTGCCGTAAACGCGCATCGCACCTGTACATATACAAACAAATAAATTACGAGTATATGTGCACCTGTAAGCCTGCTGCTGCTCCTGCTGCTGCGCCCCACAGCAGTAACTGCCACAAACGCAACATTATTATCCGGCCAAAAGGCATATACTCGTACAAGTTCAGCTGCACTGTCATTTCGATTATGAGTGCGGGCGAGAGTAGTGTGCGGCTTGCAAGCAAGATACAGGCATGTGTTGTGTGCTTGTGTGCACCACTCTCGTAATAATGAACTCTAGCTCTGTGGAGGCGCACAAGAAAGAAACACAAAAAAAAAAACACATTGCATGTTACATTTGTCTCCTTTCGTGTTTTGCTTAATACAGTTTATGACAGCTCAGGTGAATCGACGAAATTTATAGGCAAATATTCGCGTTTTTATGTGCAGTAATGGAATCACGAATGTAAGTGTATGTGTATGTGTATGTAAGTGCGTCGGATGAGCCATGACTCAGATGTGGCTCACTGCTTACAAAGGTTCTTGAAGGGTAAGTACAGAAGGCACAAATTCGCTTTTGATGCACTTCAATGAATAAATAATTTGATTAAAAAGCAAAACTCAAATAGAGATAGCGTTTGAATAAATGCATTAAGGTGGATTGGGCTTCTCAAAGTTTTACAATTTAAAATTTTCGAACAGATTTGTAAAATCATATTTTATTTTATTTTTATTATTTTTTATATGAAAATAATTTTAATTTTCTGATTAGATGTATTTAAACATTTTTTAACAAACGCTGTGGGAATTCGCTGAGACCGGAACTTTTGCAAAGGATAAAATGTAAATATTTTTCGATTTTAGTGATGTTCAATACTTTTAATAAATTTTTGAAATAAGAATATAATTTTTCCATTAAGTTTTTACTTTACCTTGAGTTTTAAAATTATTTGTTTAATATATAACACTGTACAACAGGCAAAAAATCCCACTGGGTTTCGCAATGGTTTCAAAAGCTTTTGAGCTGAAACCGAAGCTGAAGTCAGAATTTTCTCGTCACCCTAGGTTTTCTCTATAAAATTTAAAAAAATTTATTTTTAATTCTTACAGATGTTGCGGTAGTGCTAAAAATTGGAGTTTTAAATAGTACATATTCTACTAATTTAAAAAAACAGTTATAGCTTCCGCAGGGCATCGATAGCCTATTTGGTTGATGATCAACCTCTCACAACTGCCGCCAAAAGAAAAGGTGGGAATTGGAATCCTTGTCTCGGAAAGAAGTCTGATGATGGTGAAGTGATATTCACAATAAAGCTAATACTTCTACCTCAGCTGATTGTAGCTGATATTAAGTAAAAATTGTTCAAAATTTGTGCAATTTTGAATGAAGTTTGTTTTTCAAAAATGAAATGAGTAAAAAGTGTACTAAAACACCAAATTTTTGTATGAAATATAGTGACATTTCTAAGCGGTCAAAATTTAAAATAAATATTATATTATGATTGCTTGATCCCAAAAACATTTAGTTACACTTGTTCAATGATAAATATAAAATGTTAGAATTTTTTTTTACAAATGACGGTTTCTGGACAAACCACGTACTGCAGAGAAAAACCTAGGGTGACCCGAAAACTCTGACTTCAGATTCAGATTCAGCGGAACCAAAAGCTTTAGACACCGTTGAGAAACCTAGGGGGATTTTTAAAATCTTACATTTTTTTGTGCCGTGTGATTATAAATAGCAATAATTTGGCTGTGTAGCACTTTAATTGAATTGGTTGAGCAGCTTCATGGAGCTTGGCTCATAAGCATTTACATAGTTATATAGTAAACCAGAAAAGGCGAATTACTTCATCAAAATGTTTAGCAAAAGTGCAACCGAAAAGAGATGGTCTTGCAGCTAAGTGTAACAATACTGCAATTGCAAAAAAATATATTAAAAATGCGCATAGCCTGAAGCTTTTAAATATTAAACCAAATTATTAATTTGCGTATTTTTGCAAATTAAATTTTTATTTCAGTGAAACCTTACAAACACATTACTTCTAAAAAACTTAAGGGGTCGGATCATATAAAGGCGCTTTTTTAAACATTTTATTTTGAGATTAAGAAACATTGTAGACAATTCCTTTAAATATCATATTTTAGAGCATATCTGAAAGTTTTTTTTTAATGATTGAACCACTCAAAAATGTTGAAAAATGGCGCAGGAATGTTGCAGTGGAACGTGACGCAGCAGATACCGTTCATTGTCGTGCAAAGTAGCGTCCGTAATTCTCAATTGTAACAGTAAATATCAATATCTTTTGAATTCGTATACTTTTTTACTCTATATGAACCTCAGAAAGCCAATAAAATTTAAAAATTAATAATTTTTTCCTATGTTTGAACTTTGAAATCGATTTTCAACGTTAAATTTGTGCATATTTTCACTTATGAAAATTACAAAAATCAATATAATTATTCATATCTTTGGTTTACATAGAACAGTCAATTATTTTTCTCAGAATTTTTAATGATATTTGAAATATTGTACAGTTTTTGTCTCTACGAATTCAAGTACAACAATGTGTATTTTAAAGTGGCTTAAAGTAACCGACGATTTTTGAAATTTTTTTACTGACAAACCTGCGCCTTTTGTTCCATATAAAAAAGGTCGCGATTTGTTAATGGCAGTTTTCCTTCGATAAGCATTGGCACAGCCGAAACCGGGATGGAGGAAAATCAATTCAGTATACATCAAATTTTCACCCTGACGGAAAATCAGAAGAAAATCAGGATACATTTAGTGAATCATTGAGTATTTATATATATTTTTAAGTATTACTTTTGTGTCATTAAATGGCGTTTTTACTATTCAATTTTGGATTTAGTCTCTACGTTTGGGTGCTTTAATTTACAATTTTTATTCATTCATATATTTCTTCTGAGTAAACTAACTAAACGATTATTTTTATCGCAGCCTGTTGGCTACCCGACTAGGTTGTATAAAAAGCAGCAACTAAATGCAGGTCAGGAAAGAAGATAAGTAATTCCGTTTCTTGACTTGGATTTATACATATATTTATATATATATTAATATGTTGTACGTATAAATGTGTATATGAATAACCATAAACTCATACTCGTTCACACGATTGCTTAAGAGTACTTGGAAATATTGCATAACACATGCGACCAGATAAGTGAAACCAAATAAAAAATAATAATTTATTAAGATTTTTTGTAATACATATTGGAATGCAAAATACTGAAGATGAATTCGGAAATGAGCTTGCATAAGTAAATTATACACATTTAGTACTTGCAGATAAGAGCAATTTGAATAAATTAACTATTAATGTAGTAACAAAATTAGTGTGTATATGTACATGCAACAACAACTGGTCGATAGGAGAAAATTGCAAATATCATTTCAAAGTTTATAAATATGTATACATATGTACGAGTACATATGTACGCTTTGAGTAATACACAATGAGTACTAATTGCGGTTGCTTTTACAAAAGTAGATTAGTTAGGTAGAGTGCTAATGCATTTGACATTACAAGTACTATGCTTGCCTATGATATATGTATGTATGTATAGGCATGCGTAAATTTGTGAAGTTACATTTGTGTTGGCTTTACTTTGTATGAAATATGTGTATATGTTCAAATTATATCGAAAGCGCACTCGCGTGCTGATCTTACGCTTTATTAGCTTATCTCCTTCGCTGCCTAACTGTGCGTCAGCACTCGGCCTACTCAGGCGAATGCATACACGTCAATTAAATTTCAATTTGAAGCCAAGCCACTAAATTAACAACGCCAACAATTGCTAGTATTAACTTGAAGAAGAGAAGTGCTGCAATTTCAATACATCCTGCTGACAGTAATGCAGCTGTTGCAGTGCTCTGCAAGTTGCAAGTGGCAAGTGGCAAGAATTACTAATTCACAACAATGAGGCAATGTTGCATAAATTGGATGCTTGCGATGGGCTGTAGTTGTTAAATTGAAATATCAATTATATTGAAACTATGAAGTTGCTTAATTGAAAAATATAAAATTTTGAATATGTACAAAAATATGTACGAAACAATATATTTTTAAATTTTAATTCCAAGTTTTTATGCGAGTTTCTATGAAGTGAAGTAATTTGTTAATATTTTCTTAATTTCTCAACAAGTTTTCGAAATATTGTCGAAAGAATAACAACGTCATTTAACATTTTAAGTGTAGTGAACTGAGAACATTACGAGCTTGTTGTTTACTAAGTTTTATTTGAAAAACTATCTTCGTCTTTTGTAAAAATATTACTGAAGAAGCCAAAATAAATACGCGCTTTCACTGAGAATAAAAGCATAGAAATACAATTATTACACTTCAATATAAGAGGAATACTCGATGCTAGGGCCCTTGAATATTATATCCGTCTACTTTAGGTACAATTAAGCTGGGGAACGTGTTCCGTGTTGTGTTTCCAGTGCTTGGTTCTAAGTGATCGTAAGTAAGCCACTAACAGATAATATTTTTAAATATTTACGATACAAAAATGCAATTTAAGGTCGTTTTCCTGTCAATCATTTCCCATGTTAATTTCAAATTTTCGTCGATTTTTTCCAAGACCAGAAAGCTACTTTTACACAAATAAATATATCAAGATTTGTGTCATCTTCTTCGAGGCTCACCTACTTCCGAAAAATATCTGATTGGGCATGCCCGAAACCACTTGAAGGCAGCTGTAGTTTTGCCATCCTACAGAAATCAGTTAGCAAGGCTGTGCATGTAATTCCTATTCATTCTTATCACGCGGTTTTCCAAAGTAATTAATATTTTATCTAACAAGATGACTTTTTTTTGCGTTTAACGCACTTAATTCTGTGAAATTTTAAGTTATGCGAATTTAATTCGGTGCTCATAAAAAAAACCTGCCTCCATCTACCGGTGTAGAATTGTTCGAGATTGTAAAAATAGTTTTGTACGGACACACATCCTAAGTAGTCAGTGTATACATACAGTGTTATGCATATAAATAGCAACCAAATTTAAAATTGCTTAGTTTGCCACTTACACACTGTTCACTAATTATAGCACAAATACCTACGTATTGATACATTTTGACAATATTTTTATCTTCTAATTATTTAAATTTAGTTTTTAATTAAAACATAGTTCATTCTCTATTAAACACCACTAAAAACACTTTTTTAAATTTTGTAAAAAGTGTAAACAAAAGTTTAATTTATCAAAATTTCTTTAAACAAATTTTTTTAGAACTTTTTCGGGAATGCATATATGTAGCTCATTCAATTATAGTATAACAAAGTGCAACTTTCTAATGGCTACGAATTACCACTGCTTTTTAAAATTTTTTACTGATGCTCTTTGGCAATTCCTTCTATATAAAAAATAATAGGGGTTTTGCGTTGTAAGGAGTAAACTGCTAGTAAAAAAATTTTCAAAAACCAGTGATAACTATATAATATATACATACTTGAAACATGCCCCTTCTCAGACTCAAATTTAAAGAGCAAAACTGCATAATCAAAAAAATCCTAAAAGTTTATTTTAAAAAATTCGAATTTTTGATGAAATTTTGGTTAATCATTGTACATTTTGTAAATAATTTAAAAAATGGGTGATTATAGTTTTTCTTAGAGAGTGAACCATATTTTATTTGAAAAATAATTTTAATTAATTAGAAGAAAAAAAAAAGTGTCCAAATCTGCCAATAAAATGTGGTTGTGTTTCCAAGTCCATTCAATTTTATTATAATAATGTGAAATGGCTAGGAATTTCTGTTAATTGTTAAAAATTTTTTCTCCACATAAAAATAAAATTTTGTTAATTGTTTATTTATTTGTGTTTCACTCGTATAAAAATAAATTTTGCCTATTCTTTCTTACGTTCAACGTCACCATTTTGTTTCAACCATATAAAAATACATTTTACTTATTCGTTAAATGGAAACTTTGTTCAATTTTTTTAATTTTAATTGAAAATTCTTTTAAAAAATTTATTTATATAAGTGGCAAACTATGTCATTTTTAATTTGGTTTCTATTGATATTCACAACACTGTACGTGTCTACATGTGTGACCTTCAGTTTGTAATAAAGTCTACGATTTGCTTATTTTTATATCAAGCAATACGACTACAAAGCCAACTAAGTAACCTAAATAATTAATACTTACAACTTAATAATAATTTCGCATGCAAAGTACTTGTGTGTACTTCCGTTTTCTTATCTGCATATTAAAATGCGATGCGGTTTATTATTTTGCTCACAAACACGTTGTATACATATTTGGGTATTGTTCAAAGCAGAACTACATACATATTTTAAATTTTAATTAAATTAAATTGTTTTAATGAAATTTCTACAAACATTTGTACTCTCATATGTATGTAAATGCATGCATGTATGTTATGTGTAAATAAATAGTGCTCACATAACGAAAGTGCTTAAGTTCTTCAAGTGAATATTGTATGTCCATTCGGGTGTGCGTGCAACATACCAATAGGCGCTTAACACACACGCAAGTACTCACACATACACGTTTGCGGTATTTTTGTAAGAATCTACTATTTCAACTCGAATTTTATACTTAAACATTATGCATTATTCATTTGGCCACACTGCAGATACTCGACTAAGTGAGTTTTCTCATGTTGGCAAAACAGCCTACAAATTGCATTTTGCGAAAGCTTGTGCAAGTTTGGGTGTATGTGTGTGGGTGCCTCCTTTTGAGGCATCTTTATCTGCGCATGTTTGATGCTCATTGCTCACGGCTGACTGCAATATCGTAAAAGTTAATAGATCTTATAAATTTTGATTACTTTAACATTTCAGGTTTTTAGTAATCGAGGATGACTAACACATTTGTATTTACATGCGAGTAGATGTATATACCATTCAAATATAACCGTCAATAGCTTTTACACAAAAGTATGAGATTTATTAATATTGTGGCATTATTAGTAATTAGGTAATTGAATATGTTAGGGAAGTTTTCGGTTTTATCGTACATACGAGTATTTACTTTGATTTTTGCTATCGACATAAGCATTTTCGCGTTAAATGGTTAGTTTGTAAAGTTTTGAATTAAAACTTGCTTAGCCGGCGGAGTACAAAGCAAAACCTAAACGGAAGTTGTGAAGAAGGACAGAAGGACAATTAAAAAAAAAATACTCTTTTAATTGAAATACAGCTTAAAATATAAAAAAAAAACTTTTTTTAGCGTTTTTGTTTTTTAACATTCTGGCATAAGTTTATTGTTAAAACATTTTTCTTTCATCTGGAAGCCAAATGTTTAAATCATATAGTTTTTTAGATTCCAACCATGAATCAATGGTTAAAGGTTGGATAACTAAGCAGCAAGCCTACTCACTCTTTGTCAAATGGCTGCCTTAGCATCGAAACCTTGTTGCTTCTTTAAAATAATTGAAAACTTTTTAATAACAAAAACTAAACATAAAACTGTTTTTTTATGTGTTCGTGAACGGTAAGTTCAAATCCTTTTAATGACAAAATGAACGCCGTCTCGTAATTATTTTATGTAATCTTGTATAAATGACGCGGTTTTTTCTAATAATGCTTTTTGCACTTTCTAGAAGGAATAGTGACATAATAATCATCCTCATTTCAGAAACATGAATTAGTATGAATTAAATCGTTGAGATATGAAGTTTGATATAAAATATAAAGATTCCTTTTCTTAAATTACTGTTTTCTTACAAATATGGTACTCCAGCTTTTGTTAGAATATAGAATATCTAGAGGATAAGCAATTCTATAAAGTCATTTATTATTTATCGGAATACAACTTTTTGACCTTTTACCGCCCACGGGTTAAAAAAAATCAATAAAATTGTACTATTATTCTTTCCTAATCCGCTTCCATACTTCGTTAAGCAACTATTTATAAGAAAGTGTCAAAATTCGAAATTCATTATACCCAACTTTTAATAACTGAATCTTGGATTCCAATAATGTCTTAATGAAATTTTGTCTATCACCAAACAAACCAAAAGTTTGATGACCTTTAAACAAATATGCAGACGTCAGAGAGAAAACTAAAAGCACTTCATAACTACATATATCAACCTGAATATTTATATGTATGTTCCTATAGTTCGGTTTTCGTGTGTTTTGATATATTTTTGGTTATTCTCGTAAAGCTTATATGTATAATTATATGACCAGGCGCACATTAAGAACAAACTAAACTGAAAAAAAAAATTTACAAGATTGCGTGAACAATAAAGGAAGAATCGTTGTTGACTAAGTTCAATTATATTGCTTATTTGGCTATACGAGTATACAAATATGTTAAATTAAAATCTCTTCCATATGCCCACACTTTTGGATCCCCGCGAAAATTCTTAAATCTTCGAACTCTATACTTTTCAACCAGGAATGATATAAAATGAATTTTTAGCCAATGTGCCTTCTTTGATTATTTCATACATTTTTCAGATTTTTAAATACTTTTTGAAAGATTTGAATTTCAAACCTTAAATTTTGGTTCTAATATTATATGTATGTCATGCAAAGGAGATACTTTTTTTTATAGATTTTATATATGTAGAATGTTACGTATTTTTTCACTAAATAAGTATTAAACGACGCTCGTATAATTTTTTTTAGAACTTTAGGCATCGTAACTCACTTTAAATACTTATGTTTTAAAATTCGAAACTAATTCGCGATTTCCAAACTTCCACATTACCTACAAATGCAACTTAAGCTTTGTGCAAAAGCTCATAAATTTCGCTCAGAGAATATATTCTGCCAGCACGCGATTAAGCCATAAGAAAATAAGTTCCAAGCACGAAAAGTGCCACTAAGGACATAACTTAGTGGAAAATAGAATTTCATTTGAAATTAAAATGGACGACAGATCATTGTTGTATGCGCGCGCACACACACAAACAAAAGCTTCTAATAAAAGGTGAGTGTGCAATAATTTAACAACAATGCACCTGCAATTTGTTGCAATCCTCAGCATCATTACGTGGACATAATGGTGTACGTTTCACACATATAAAGCTAAACTTTTAAACATCACTGGCACATTTACACTCGCGTTTGCATCAAACTTACACCTTCAACTCGACTCTCGAACTTTTCAAACTTACCGGTATCCGCCGATTTTGCGACTTATGACAAAACTTAGTCTTATCTTGCATTATTGTCGAGCGATGATTGTTTCTTTTCTCTTTTATAATTTTTTTGTTGCTATTTCACTGTTCTACATTTCGTTTAGTATTTTGTAAACTTATTTTTTATTGCATTCAAGATGAGCTCTTTGCGCTTAAAAACTTTAAATGAAGCTACAGCACCACTCGTTCGTTGGAGAAGTCAAAGTGCAAACGCAAGATTGTAGCAGAAAGTGGTGAAAGGGCAAAAGTGTTGCACAAAATTGGGAAATTTCAAAGTAAGCGCGTAAAAGGGTGTACAACACAAGGCAGTTGGCGAAAAGTTTCGCGCTGATACTTCAGCTGCATACATACATAGTTGCATTAACTCCAAAAACCTTTTGAGCGGCTTAAGCGTTCAGAACAGCAGCAGCAGCAGCGGCAGGAGCAGAAGCCGGAAAATGCTGTAGACGCACTTCCAACTTCCAACGTCATCTTTTTGTTTCAACCAAAAGCAATTTTTGCTGGCAGGTACCACTTTGCCATCACTTTTGGGCAGTGCCCTCGCTCATAATTTATTACGAAATCGTTTAACACCGCAAAATGTATGCAATATATTAAGTAGCAGCGCAAATGCCGCTGAAGGTGAGCGCAAAGGTGAAGGTGAAGAGCGAGTTCATGCGTTAAATTGTCGCTACAAAATAATTTAAAACGTTATGAGAGTTCAGCAAAGTTCTCTCGATAGCAAAGGCAATTTAAAAAGCGTTTTTCATGGAATTTAATTTCTTCTTTCTTACTCATTATCTAACATGAGCACAATGACTTAAAATTGACTACTGACATTTCATAGTTGGTATATTTTTGGTAAAATATTCAATATTCATGTTATCGTTTTCCTTCTCCCGATTTTATGATTTATTACTCGACCTTATGGCTAAGATTAAATGATTATTTAGTTACATACATAGTCGGATTTGGTTGCTAGAGAAATCGCGTATTTGCTTATCAATTATATTTTTTAATAGTTTAAAGATGATATACAGTGCTGTTTGAATCCTTAGCAACCAAGTTCAAAATGACATAGATTGCCTCTTACGTTGATTTTTTGTTATTAAGAATTTTCATTGAAAATTCAGTGCATTCTCTAACAAAAACTATTATATAAATCCAATTTTAAAAGGTGGCTACCCTGAGGAACTCCCGAGGAAACATCGATGATCCCAGAATGAAAATTTTTAAAAACTAACTTTTGCGTCCTACCGGAGAGATAAGAAGACATCCAACAGAGGATACCAGGTAGAAAACCAAGCAGATCTAGTTTACGGATGAGTAAAGAGTGACATCTTCCTTAAATAAACCAACTACAAACAAGAGCAACTTATCTGCCGCTATTTAACTTGTTTGTGTGGTAGTTGTTTGTGTTTTTATTTTGCAAATTCTGTATAAGGTATTTTTACTTTGTATTCTAATGCATTTTTAAGGCGTGCTCATCCTTGTATACAAATGTTTGTTCATTTTTCTGTTGGCCTAGTAAATGTTAATATTTTACAATTTCAAGGCAGATCAGTTGCTTTTGTTTGTAGTTGGTTTGTTTAAGGAAGATGAAATAAACACAACAGCCAACTCGGCTAGCGTAGCACAATAGGTAGCGTATTGGCTCTGCAACTCCGAGCTCCCGGGTTCAAAGCCTGAGAGAAGTGGTTAAAAATTAATTTAATTTAATAATCAAAAAAAAAAATCTGATGAGGAAATGTGGTGATTTCCGAAATAGTACTATAACTTCAACCATTAAAAAACTGTTGTTGTTTTTTCACAAAAAAAATCATCCATAAACTGGCCTTGAGCTCAATAAAATTGTAAAATATTAACATTTACCAGGCCAACAGAAAAATTAACAAACATTTGGATTGTAATTGTTCTTAAAAACAAAAACGAAAAATCGTTTAGCAAAACACGCCCGATACAGTTATTCGGATGCACACAAATAAGACCAGAGTGGCTCCTTTGTACATAACTCGATACAAAAAAATGTTCGAATTCGCATTTTTTTATTCGCTACTTTATACAGAAAATTTGAATTTATTGAGTTATATATGTAGTAGCCACCCAAGTCTTTAACAGTGCAAATTTTAATTTCTATATTTTTATAGCTATTTCGTTTTCACT
This sequence comes from Philophylla caesio, assembly GCA_963971545.1. Taxonomy (NCBI): domain Eukaryota; kingdom Metazoa; phylum Arthropoda; class Insecta; order Diptera; family Tephritidae; genus Philophylla; species Philophylla caesio. The sequence goes on along the minus strand of OZ020606.1, from coordinate 90,407,603 downwards.
TCTTATCGTAATGAAGTATGTCTACGCTTATAAAATGTGTCAGTTATTTTCTCGGTTTCTGTGTCAAGTATACTGAACATTTACTTCTTAGCATCAGCTTTCCTTCTTGCTGCGTGCATTATTCGCTTGCAATAAATAACAAGAAAGTCGAAGAAGATAGCTTTTAGAAGCTGTCTAGTTCAGTTTATGTCTGAACGGGAGGTAAGTGTTTGGCGACTGCTTTATTAAATTTTAACACCTTGGCCAGTTAGCGTTTTACTTTCAAATGCTTGGATTTGGATTTGGTTCGATTTGCGGAGGACTATCTCGAGTTAATTGTGGCTATTAATAAAGTGTGTAGAATAATTGTTGCAGAAAATGATACGCAAAAAAAGACACTGATTGGTCTTATGTTTGCTCATTAGTATTAAACATTTAAATTGTTGATGGCATTGGTGCCTATAAGAAAAAATTTCACTGAGAATATGGTTATTAGTCTTCAAAATTCAGCGCCGAGCTTGATTCAAATATTTTTTTATGCCATGTTTCGTTCATTTAGAAGCGAATATATTTAGTGCATTTGTTGAAATTTTTGAGTAAAAAACACAAAGATTTACTTAGTTTTAAAGTTAATAAAGAGTCATATGATAAGTATAACGTTCTATTAGTACCAATTAAAGTCGGTTGACAATTACGAAGTTAAAGAGGTAATATGCATCTTAATTAGTAATTAGTACTAAAAATGTGTCTTACCGCCGATCCAAATATAAACAAGCTTCTTAATGCATTTGTAAATATTTACTCACACTCTTCGCCGACGTATCCTGCTTTGCAGTTACTCACTAAATTTTCACAAACTCACCTGCAAGAAATGAAAAAACATAAAAGACACAAATTAATATTGACTTCGGCTACGTGTAAACAATCTTTTGTAGTTAACAATCAATACTTATTGATAGTGGATAATAAAATGGTGCTAAAAAGTTGTCTCTACACATACATACACATATGCACACAAATAAATAATGTGTAACCCATTCCCCGTCCTCCAAATGTGTGACTTGAGCAAGCCTGGACAATCTTGAGGACAACACGAAATGGGCGGTGTTGCGAACAACCATGGAATGGTTCAGCTCCCAAACCATTCACTGAAAACATGTCGGAATACGAATAACTGCTGTGACCAGATCTGCCGACACATGACTGAGCAGAGCAACAAAGCAATCCCGAGATGTCACAAGCAACGTCGTCATTATCACTTTTAGCACCTAGCGAAATGCGAAATGCGGCAGTCGAACGAGTGAGTTGAATGAGTGAGCTTGGAATGGAAAGGCGGCGGGCGAGCGGTGGGACGCAAGCGCCGTTGTGCATGTGTAAATGAGTCAATAAAGGCGTTATTTACACCATATTCGTAAGCCATCATAGCATAGTGACACACATTCCGTGTGCAAACGCTGACACACAAATACAGCGTGAGCTTTGCTGTCGCATCCTTGTTGAACACGGACCATCGCCACGGTTGGTACGTGTTGCGGCACAAAATGGGACACCAGCCAACTGGCTTTCCTTCGCAGTCGTTGCGGGCTGTACTTCCGATTTTAGTACACAAATAATTCAGTCGTGTCATGGCTTGTATGGCCGTGTGCACGCGAATGTTGTGGCTTACCCGTCGCACATTATCGGCAACCCATCAATATCCTGCGTTGACATGACATGGTCAATACATTCGGTATTATATGGTCGTATGTTAACATTCGTTTCCATTGACTAAATGTCAGAGTAAGCTAAAACGGTCGTTTTTTTTGTTTGTTTTTGCTTTCGTCGCCTGTCATTACAGGCTCTAGGTACCTCATAACCACCCCTCAATCGGGCGGTGAACGCTGTGTCGAGCGGTTGACTGTGACCGCTTCATTGAGCGCACTATCACGTCACTGGATGACCAATATAAAGCTATCACACTGCTTTCATCAACCAGTATACTGGCACATTTGTGTATATTAACTTGTATGTGTGAGTGCGAGTGTCTCTTCATCCTCACTTTCTGGTTGCCATCCTCAGCAATTTGCTACGCATTTTCGTGCGAAAACATCCAATAAATGGATGCGTGTGACACATCCACTAAATCCTCCTTTTCGGCCAGTGATTGCGATTTTATTTTCGTTTTCAAAGGCATTGCAAAAGTCACTTGGAAGCATTGGCCGGCGGCTTTCGCTGAGTACTGCTGTAGTGGATTTCCGGTGCAGCCCATGAAAAGAGAACGTGTCACTGGCATTTAATGCTCATATTTGCATTATTAACATTTTATAAATTTTGCGCAAAAGCAAATTATTTGTATCCTTGAATTCTTATTGTGTTTTGAGTCCTTCAACCTTGTAGAATGTATTGACAACTAAATACTTACAAGCGTTTTACAAGGAACTTGAAATACCTAATGGTTTTGTCAGGAGGGTTGCGTTATTTTTCTCTGGTTAATCTTTTGTAACGACAACCTAAATATTTTCGTAACTTTTCGTGACTAAAATTTTGCAATATTTGTAACAATCTCGAGACGTCTTAAATATTGAAATTTTTTTTAAGAGTTTAAATTTTCTTGTCGTATTTATTATTGTATTAACATTTGCAATTTTTTTGATATCTTTCTTAATAATTATTGTTGATTTCCCTTGTAATTTTATAATGTTAAACTGACGGATGGATTCCCTGAACTTGACAAATACACAAAATTTATTACTTATGTTTTCATATTATGGTTATCGTTAATTTTATTGGAAACTTTTGGCTTATAGAAAGAAAGTTTAATTTCTTAAATTCCTCTGCAGTCAGCCATTAGCAAATGAATTGAATTGCGTAAAATATATACATATGTACATATGTACATATATATGAACAGATAATTTTATACAGATGTGGGGAGAAAATAAGAAAATAAATCTTTTGCCAAAAAATTTGGATGTGTCAACGTTTATCTTGTGAATTCTTGAAATCTGCACTTTGTTTTACTAAAATTGAAAAGGATACAGAAACTGTATAGTATACTCAGATGTGTGCTTTTTAAAAACGTTAAGTAAATATATGTATATGTATATACATTTTCTTCCAAGGATGGAACAAAATTTGTTGCTGTCGAAGGGGTTAGCTACACCCCAGTAAGGATGATGGCGCGCAAGTGGATAGGTGGTAGGTGTAGTGCGGGGACTCTCCACAACCGGGCAGGTGTTGCGGGTGTCAGTGTTGATTCCGAATAGATAGGTGTTTAACCTGTCACAATATCCAGATCTTAATTGTGCCACAGTGACGCGGGACTTCCGAAGCCGCTGGTGCTCCTCAGCTGTTATAGGAGGTGGTTAGACTCCCAGGGCGGCACACACAGGTCGGAAGTTGGGTCTAGTGGTAGTCTATTGTAGGTCTGAACCTCTGATGTGCCTGGGAGTCAGCTCCAATGCCAGCAAGTCGGCTGCTAAGATGACACGCTACATTTTGGTCCCCACTTGCCAAGTAAACTTTTGTATTTTTCTATCTTCAATATAATGGAAACAAAAAACTGGAGCTGATCTGCAGCTACAAGTATTTACGCTTTATTGTGTACATTTTTTTTTTATATTTCTAATGTACAATTTATTATTTGGCGAAGCGAATTAAAACAAGTAAGGAAAGCTAAATTCGGGCGAAACCGAATTTCATATACCCTCGCGAAGTATTTTTGTATTAAACTTTACTCAATTTGTTTTAATAAATACAGAAAAACGAAGTGTTTTGCATTTTTCAAAATTTCTGATTTCAAAAATTATTGTGATGCTAGTGATATCAAGCACAATATGTTCACCAAATTTTGTGACGATACCTTACATCGTTATTGAGATACCTACAGTAGGCGTGGTAACGCCCATTTTTTTTTCAAAATTTCATAAAACTCAAGTTTCTTAATTAACTATCTCTCTAAATATCAAATTTTAATTCATATGTTCCAATAGATAAAAAAACGAAAATTTAGAATTTTTCAAAATTTCCGTTATATGGGAGGTGGGCAAGGTAATGGTCCGATTTCAAAACTCTTTAACGATGATAACAGCGATATTGAGGAAAATATGTTCAGCAAATTTTGTGACGATACCTTACACCGTTATTGAGATACATACATACACTTTTTTATAAGTGAGCGTGGCAACGCCTATTTTTCAAAATTTCATAAATACCTAATTTCTTAGTTGAAAAGCGCTCCATATACCGAATTTCACTCAATTTGTTTAATTAGATACCGAAAAATAGAAGTTTTTGCATTTTCCAAAACTTTCGTTATATGGGAGGTGGGCGTGTTTATGATCCGATCTTGACCATTTTCAATACCAACCTAGTAGGCAAAATTGCAAAATTATTAGGAAAAAACAACAATACTCAAAGCGGTAGAAGTTATAGTACTATTTCGGAAATCACCACATTTCCTCATCAGACTTCTTTCTTCTTGGCTTCTGCGGGAGTCGAACCCGCAACAACATGCGCAATACTTAAGCCGGTAGCTAAATGCATTCAGCTAAGCTTACGCTGTGTGAGCTGTTGTTATTTCTCCTGCTTTCCCTTCACAACTTACTTCAATCACATTTTTATTTTTTTTTTAAATGAGCTAAGGCCAATTTGTGTTGAAAAAATTAGATAAAAAAAAACAACAACACCAAAGCGGTAGAAGTTATAATACTATTTCGGAAATCACCACATTTCCTCGTCAGACTTGTTTCTTCACGGCTTCCATGGGAGTCGAAGCCGCGCCACCACGCAACACTTAAGCCAGCGTCGCAACAGGCTGAGCTAAGCTGACGCTGTGTGAGCTATTATTATTTTCTCATTTTTTTAAGTAAAGTTTAATACAAGCTGCAATTTGAAACAAAGAAACGGGGATTTTATGAAATTATGAGCACCGCCCATACAAAAATACTTCGCGAGGGTATATAAAATTCGGGTTCGCCCGAATTAAGCTTTCCTTACTTGTTTTTTTAAATAAAACCGTCCGACAATATAAACTGGCCTCGCGCACTAAAGCAGGCGTGGCTAAAATATCAAAAACATTTAAAATTGCTTTAAGTTTAAAAAAAGATGTGTGTTAAAGACGTAACACTGTATCTTAAGTTCTCATGAAATTGGTAAATTGTTAACTAAAATACATCATTAAGACCTCAACACCTGCCGGTAATTCTCATACGAAACTACTACGAAATAAACAACAATTAACAAATAATGTAATAAGTCCAATATTCATCTCTTTCGGGTACGATAAACGATGCATTGATATACATACATATGTATGTACGCACTTAGGCAACGAATTTTCATGTGCGTCGTTGGCATTAAAGAAGGGCGTTCGCTTAGCAACCCTCGAGTGGCCAGTACGATTCTAACTCTAAGCAATGATTTCAATTTTTGGTTTTTTTGATTTTGAGAAAGGAAGCAATTAGTCTCTTCATAGGACATGCTCGAACAAAACGGAACAGTTCATTCCATATAAAGAGATCAAGAGTTGTATTAGTCGCATTTTCCCTTGCGACTATTCCCGGACTCATCCTAGACCAATCGCATTTTTTGCAGGGTAGTTTTTAAAATCGCTCTAATCTACACAACTTTTTCTTGCTTTTAATTTCGCACCTAATTTTTTGAGCGTTTCAAAATTATGCTAATAACTTAATAAAAATAAATTTTTTCTTGCTTTTGCTGCTTAATGAAGTTGTCAATTGCCATTGTAACACTTTGAATAGGAACACACTACAGAAGGGGAATGTGGATAATAAACGAAGGTAGAAAACTTAAATAATAATATTTTATTTTAAAAGAAGTTGGGTAGTAACACACTATTCGATTACTTGGATGAATATCAAAAAGTCTCCTAGATCAAATATGTAGAAGAGGTTAAAGATCATTTTCCTAAGAAAAATGCGCCTTGCTGATTTAAGTAGTATTTGAAAACTGGCACCCTAACAGGCGACCGCTAGACATCTCTAAAAATACTGTATAAGTGACATTCCATACTATTTCAATGAAAATCGAGTTTTATTAATGTTTTCATGTAAATTGAATATGTTGTAGAAAAACTCATAAGATATGACAGAACGACCGGATATTACAAAAAAAATTTTGTTTCAAAGTTATGCGACTTTTAAAATGTAAGGTGTCTCGACGCAAGCCATTGTTTATCACCTCATATTCGTAGCTCGCAAAATATTAGTTATATCAAAAACATTACTAAATCCTTTTTATGCATAAAGAGTCAGAGATTTATAAACTTTTTTTTTAAAGTAAATTTGTGTATACCTTTGTTAATAATACAAAATAATAATTTGCTGAAAAATCATGTTTCCACTATTTTAAAAATTGAAAAAAATATAGATAAGTGTTTTTTAACAAAGGTATACAAAAATTTACTTACTTTGTCTCTTTGTCTATAAGAAAGTACTTAATTTTTTTTTTTTTTTGTGATAAAGCTAATATTTTGCGAGCTATGAAGTGATAAACACTGGCTTACATCGATACAGCTTACATTTTTAAAGTGGCATAACTTTTGAAAGAAAAAATTTGTTTGCTCTATATTGCGTTTAAATACATTTTAGGACCTCCTCTGCAACAGAGTTCTTACGTAAACGTACGAGTATAGAGCCAAAAATGCCGACAAAATTCGAATTATACTGAAAAGTAAATAGCAACGGCGGCATCATCTGCTTCTTTGCTTTTATCGCTTTGTCCAATGGCGTGACTCACTACACTTTACTCTCGCCAGTGTCATTCGCCTGCACTGAAATAAACTGCCGCTATTGATTGCGAGTATGTACATCGGCTCTTATGCCATGTGGCATCCACAAATGTCTTGCCTTTTCTGTAATTTATTGGTGGCAATTGATTTACATTAGTCAAGTGGTGATGAAATGGTATGCTGCACACATGGAACGTCAGTAGAAGAGAGAGAGAGAAAAAAAAACACGATCATATTGCAGATAAGGCGACGCTATGAGCAATCATGAGCATGCTGGGAAGTCATCATCTTTGATGTCCATTGCTTTAGTATCTATAGAAATGAGTACTCAATTATTTTCCTCTTAAGCATTTTAATGTTTTAAGCCATTGTAAGTGTTCACAAAATTTGTGGCATGCAACTATCTTGGTTATTGCATGAATTGCTAAATTATTTAGATAGAAAAGTCGTTCGGCACCACTTCCTTTATAAATGTTGAGATAACAAATCTAGTTCCTGGAAGGGATACAATTGGTTGCACTCTTGTGCCTGCAGAAAAGGTACGTTTAAGGTGCTTTCCTTCATATTTTTACAGTGATCTTACGAAATTTGTTGGCGATAAATTTGGTATCGGTTTTCTTTTTTTGTGTCGCATATCTTTGATTCAATTTACTTCTTAAACTTGACACTATCATTTAATCGATCGCATAAATTGTATAACAGATACGAGGTCTGTTAAAAAATTTAATAAATTTAAAAAAATCTTTAAACAATTAAAGTTAGATTAGGCTAGCTGTTTCGAGAAATATTAGACATACATAAAAGTACCTATTGTATTATGAGTTACCACATAATTTGAAATAGAAACTCCCTTGCTTATCGCGAAAAACGTAACCATATTAAATAAAGTTGAGAAAAATTGTGTCTACACTGTATCATAATGCTTTAGAATTAAGAAAACTCATATTCTGTGAATTGCGCAATAACTAGTTTAATTTATAACGCTTTTCTACAAATAAATCATATCTATCTATCTTTCTTTAAAAGAGAAAGAAACTTTATAATAATAAAAACGGAACAGTTTAGTAGAAAATTATTAGATGAATTGCATCCGAATATGATCATCATTACCGAATTAAACGAGAGAGTTCTGGCTTGGCTAACGTTCGATGAGCTAAATTTTTTTTTTGTTTTTTAAGACAATAGGTTTTTAAAAAGTAATAAAACGCATATAATTTAATGCTATGACCAAGAATTTAGCTTTATTATAAGAATAAAGGTTTGCCATTATTTTTAAAAAATGCTTTCGGACAAGTGAGCGCCGCGGCTCGAGTAAATTCCAGCCGAGAGGCCCAATTTTCGACCACTTTTTGCCCCACTTGGGGCCATATGTCAGCAATAATGCGCCAAATATTTTCTTCCAATGCGTCTCGAAATGGCAAACCAAACTGAGTATAAATCAAGTAACAGCTGTCAAAAGGACCAACTTCGATATAAGTAGTGCCTCATTGAATACCACACGTCTAAAAAAAATAGCCGACAGGGTGGAATGTTCATATTTGTTGGAAATATTTACCTACATCGCTCGCCAAGTTTGGTTTGGAGACACACCGGTTTCGGCGTTGTACCATATTCAAGTGTTAGAACAAAAATGTACACTCAAGAGGGCACAACACCAAACCAAACATGACAAGGGATGATGGAAAATCGTTCTAACAAATATCAACTCTGTATGTAATATAGATTATAATTTTGGCGCTTACACTATATAGCTCAGTGTTTGGCCGAGCTTCTCCTACCATTTGTGGTGTGCGCCTTTATACTATACCACAGTTTTGTGCCGACTCCGAACGGCAGATGTATTTAATGAGAAGCTTTTTCATTTCAGAAATACCCTCGGAGGTTTGCCATTGCCTGCCGAGGGGTGACCGCTATTAGAAAAAACTGTTTCTATGATTAGTATGTGCTTGTATTTATTTGTTGAATCTGCTTATATTACTTTTATTAAGCCCTGTTGGTCCAACGTCGCTTTTCAGAAGGCTGGAAGACCTTTTTGTGCACACGGGATATATGTATTTGTTGTGTTGCACAAGGCATTTGCCAGAGCATTTTGGTGGTTACGAACTTTTATCTTATACTTTTCTCTGCTGCGTTCGACTTCAGCTTTAACCATTTGAATGCTAAGATCTCTATGTTTATTTTCATTGTGGATACTCCTGTTAAGGCTCTTAGTGTTTTTGATTTGAACCTTTGAATTGGGTCGATGCTTGCTTCACAAATCGTACCCACAGTTCTATTTAAGAGCTAGTTTAAGCTTGTCCCCAAGTTCCTTTGTGTAACTTTAGATGACATATGTATTCGCCAAGCTAACCTCCTGTCCGAGTGTATTTAAAGGTATGTTACCTCATTGGTTTGTTTTTTATTGCCAGAAATGCTTGTGGTCTCAATGAAAATATAATCTGTTAATACTTCTGTTCATTAACTTTTATGATCAAATTTGACATCCATTCTTCTATGAGTGGTAAATGATCATCAAGTAATTATGCAGCGCTTTTAAAGTTATGAGGGCTGAGCTAACATGAGTTCTATAAATCCAAGTGTGTAAAACTCTACATATAGGTACTTGCATTCATACTTACATACATACATATATATAATCTCTCTAAATTTGAATACATTTTTATACCCGAGCGTAATTGTACACACAAATTGTAACTGTGTTCGCATAACGGTTGTTTTGTAACAGCAAAAAATAATCAAGATAGATATAGACATATATATACTAAAATGATCAGAATGAAAAGAGGAATCGATTTAGCCCTGACTGTCTGTCCGTCCGTCCGTCTGTCCGTGGTTACAATAACTTGAGCAAAAATTGAGATATCTTAATGAAATTTGGTACATGGATTGCGCTACGGACAGGGTAGGTTGGTATTGAAAATGGTCAAGTTCGGTCAATAACCACGCTCACCTCCCATATAACGGAAATTAAAAAAAAAATGCAATAACTTCGTTTTTTCCGTATCTGTTACAGCAAATTGAGTGAAATTTGGTATTTGGAGCGATTTTGAACTAAGATGTTTGCAATTTATGAAATTTTGAAAAATGGGCGTTGCCACCCCACTTATGACAAATTTTCGGTATCTCAATAACGTTATTAGTTATCGTCACAAAATTTGGTGGACATATTTTCCTTGATATCGCTATTATTATCGTAGAAAATTTTTTAAATCGAATCATAACCACGCCCACCTCCCATATAACGGAAATATTGAAAAATGCAAAAACTTCATTTTTTCGGTATCTATTAAAACAAATTAGGTTTTTATGAAATTTAAAAAAAAATCTGTATCTCAATAACGGTGTAAGGTATCGTCACAAAATTTGCTAAACAAATTTTCCTTAATATCGCTGTTATCATCGTTCAAAATTTTTGAAATCGGACCATAACCTTGCCCATCTCCGGTATAATGGAAATTTTGGAAAATGCAAAAATTTTCGTTCTTTTTTTATCTATTGGAACATATTAATTAAAATTTGATATTTAAAGAGATAGTTCATTAAGAAACTTTATTTCTATAAAAAGTTGAAAAATGGGCGTTTCCACGCCCACTTATAAAGAACTTCTGTAGATATCGCAATAACGATGTAAGCTATCGTCACAAAATTTGGTGAACATATTGCCCCTGATATCACTAGCATCACCGTCAATAGTTTTTGAAATCGGACCATAACCACGCCCAACTTCCATATAAAGGAAATTTTGAAAAATGCAAAAAACTTCGTTTTTCAGTATTTATTGGAAGAAATTGAGTAACGTTTAATACTAGCAGCGATTTGAACCAAAGAAACGGGGTTTTTATGAATTTATGGGCACCGCCCGTACAAAAATACATTGCGAGGGTATATAAAATTCAGTTTCGCCGAATTTAGCTTTCTTACTTGTTTTTATCTGTTACTGATTATAAATCACTCTTATTTCAGTGCCAATGTTTGTTTTTTTTTCTCTCGCCCTTTGACTGAGTGTCTTGTTCTCCAAAACCATTCCATTACTAAGTATTCCAATAGTCGTTATCACCACAACATGAACGATCGATACCGGGCATTGTTATCGTGTATAAAATGCCCCCATAGGTCTAACGGGACTTGTGTTAATATCACACCGTTGTTAAAAATTCGCTACGCTCATTCGCATGCAACACTTGCCTAACTAACCAAAGTACTAAACGTTTAACTCATAGAAAATTGATGTTATGAAGACCAGAGCAATTCGCCTGTCTGGTCGCAATGTTCCAACAGCTACGAGACTTTATGGCTGAAAACGTACACACACTACATACATACACACAAACTCGTACATTAGAATGTTTAGACAAATACGCTCTCGTAAATACAGAGAGATCCATATTTATCCGAGACATGTGCGCACACGAGTATCTAAATACATAGTGTACACAGGTCAGGTGGACGTGTTTGTTGCCTCGGGCAAATGGCGCGCTAACAACTTAAGCGCTTTCCTAATCGCATCACGTTTCGGCGAGTGCTTCAACAGGATATTGCCGTCGTAGTAGAGCGGCAATACTTTTAATGTTATGTATTCTCGTATTATTGTTTTCTTGGTTTTTATTTTCTTCCAAGATGCATAAAAGACAAAGTTTACCATCAAATTGTACATTGTGCACTTGCCGCATTGTCAACTGTTGTTATTGGTTTATTTCTACACATGTATGTATGTATGTATGAATGTTTGTATGTAATTGTTTTTGATATTTTATGCAGCAGGCATGTTGATGTGTTACTGTTACTTTATTCATTGTATAACTTCATGTTTCTGATGATACAAAAATTGCATGCATGCGAAGCAGAGTGAAACATCACAGTAAAAAAAAAATTCTAAGAAAAAAAATTACATTTGATAAAGAAAAGAAGCGAATAACACGGAAGCTTGAATGACTGTATTTTTTTTATGGCTGACATAACGTTTCAAGAAGATTGTCTCTGGAGCAAAAGTGTTCAAACAGCCGCCACACATAAACACTGCACATGCGGACACACACACGCGCGCACATGCAACAAATTTATTAAGCAAGAGCTGCAGGACCTTCTAACTTAACAGGCGCCGCAAAATATCCTTGAACGTGAAGATGTAAAACACGCAAACTGGACATGAACTAACGGCAGCGCTGTACAGACAACTATGCGAAAACTTAAGATACTAGATGCATGACGCAAGAACAACAACAACAACACAACACATCAAGCGACTAGCGAAGCGTTTGAAAAATGCCGTAAATACCAAAGATGCTTGTGAGTCAGCCGCAAGCTGCAGCGGCCGCAGCAAGAACAACAGTCGCAGTATTAACGTCAACATCAACAACAGCAACTGCTAAAGCAACAACAGCTGTAGCTGTGGCAGAAACATTGCATGCATGTTGCATGTGGCATATGGCGCTGGTATGCCACATAGCACTGTCCTCTCGTTTCATTGGCCGCAACACAAATCCTTTGCACACTCTCTTGGCACGCTTCGTGTGGCAAAAGGAATATGCAAGTAGTAGCATAGTGTTTTCTTCTAGAAAGTATAGTGGTTTTAGAAACTAGTAATACAAATAATAATTACGGACTTACAACGCACTCGTATTTGCACATGGATCGGTGTTTGGCGCTTTTTGGTGTTTGGTGTTTGGCGCTTACGCTATAAAGCTTAGAATTTCTCCTGCCATTGTTGTGTGCGTCTTTATATTATACGAAAACCACAAATGGAGGGACCTAATGTATTTATGAGAAGCTTTTTCATGGCAGAAATAACCCCGAGGGGTAACCGCTGTTTTTTTTCTTTTTTGCCTTTTTTTGCATGTTACTATTTCGAAACTTTGAACGCTGTGAAACGTTCAATAATTCATTTATCGCCATTAAGTATGTTTCCATAACATTCTGTTTTAGTACCAACGATTGGATCATAAATGAATAAACGCTACCCATCGTTTTTTTTTCTTGTTAAAAATAATTTCTGAACTAACTACTATTTTACAAGGTCATATTTCACTGGCACATTTGACAAATTTCCTATGGATCGCAGAAAAATTTACAAAACTTTTAACTAGAAATTTTACATAAAAATGTACATTGCCACTTTGTTGATTAAAAAAATGTAATTTTTTTAATTTGATCACTAATTCATATCTGAATCGTGACATAGAATATTTAATTTAAAAAAATGGAGCTAAAAATCAATGCAAATTATTGATTTTTTTGTATCTATTTCAAAATGTGCTGCAATCCGTTTTGAAATGTTCGCGCCATTTGAGTTCGACGCTCTACCATACACTGAAAGAAAACACTAATACATTTACAAAGCATCCAACTAGAGTCATACATATAGCCCGTCTAAAAATTTAAAAGGAATGCTTATTTCACCAATGAAACTGTGCAATGGATTAAGGTAGATTCAAGGCAGATCGCAAAAGCGAAAGAACGCTTTTCTAAAAGCAAAAAACCAGTCAAGTGCTTGCTTAGTTGTTTTCTCTTTGTGGTTGCCAACATAAATTAGTTTTGAACTTAATTATTCGTTTATCACAAAGGTAATTGACTGTTGGTTCGTGACAACAAGCCATTCCAAAGCTTTAGTATTGCCAAGTTTGCCAATAAATAATGCGCTCAATATACGATTCATAGTATTTTTTTTGGTGAGCTAATAGTCAAACTTCAGATGGAACTAACCTCATTCTGTGTTTTTATATGTATAATCTCCATTATAATAATAACTTTCGAAAGTATTGAAAAAAAATTAGATAACATTTGCGATTTTATAAAAATAAATAAAGTTTTTTGGGTTCTTCGTCGAAGTACATGACATTTTTTTTCATACCAAATATAACATTTTTAAAACACTGTTCACGTTGTAGTGTGAATAAAAATGTATTGCACTTGCATAAGTTTGTGTGGCATGCAACTTGAAGGAATGCTTACATGCATAGCAGCTGCCACATTCCTAACAACAGCCGCATTCAGTATCACTCACCAAGAGGTTTCCTTAGCGCAGGATTGCTGCTGTCTGCGCACTATTCATCGAATAAAAATAATATATGCGATGGCAAATGGAAACTTAAAAACTGAAAACTGCTGCAGACAACGAATTCATAAATTATTCAAGTCATCACGCGTTCTACATATGTACATATGTACATACATAGAAGTTACCCAGACGTATACACATTTTTAGTACAAGTGCAATATAAACTCAACATATTATGAGAAATACGTACATATTTACTTATGTATATTTAGTTGAGTAATGCGGCACGATTGTATGGTGCATCAAAGGCCAAGCGTGCAAAATTCGCTTTCCTGTGAGCTTTTCAAAGACATCCTTGGGTTATGAGCGCTCGGATTGTTAGTCGTGAAATTGCTTTAGCGGTGTCTGATATTGTAGAAATCAAAATGGAGGAAATAAAAATTCGCCGACTCAGAGCTTTGAATATGTAGCTTAGGGTGACAGATAATTTCGAAAGTGATATTTTCTTTGGTCTCAGTATTTTTTTGTGTGTAGTTTTATTTAAAAAAAATTCTAGTAAAATTTCAAGGTCGTAGGAAGAGGAAGTTACACAAAATACGTTTTTTCACGCAAATTCTTACTTAGACTGCTTGTAACTTTCTCTGTGTTTTTTTTTTTAAACATTACTGGCGAAAGATGTTCATTAATATGTCTACAATAACATCTGTCAATAACATTTTTGTCTAATGTTAATATTTAATGAAAAAAACTTAAATATAGGAGAAAAAGTACGCCTCAATGTCGATTTATTATACTTAAATAAAATTACTTATATGATTCAAATTTTGGATTTTGTTCAGATTTATTTAATTAAAGATTCATATAGAAAATTCCTTATGATTTACGTAAGAGTAGCTTCAACAATTATATACAGTAAGACCTCGCTAGTCCGAACTTCAGACTTTTTTTGTTTACTTTTGTTTTCAAGTGTAAGAATTGGCTTTAAAAGTTTGCTTCAAATTTTTTTTGCCTGTATGCTGAAGCGATCTATAATATTGACAATTGTGACCGAGAATATTCCCGTTACAACCTCAACAATATTATTCTCAATGCTTGCGTAAGCTACCGACAAAAAATCAGCACCAATGTTTCTCGGAAAATAGATTCTTATTTTACAGTTATATGCAGCAGCCGCAAACATTTTTTAATAGCATTAAATTTGCAAAAAAATCATTCGAAGTGAATATTTGAATGTGAAAAGTCGAAAATGTCTGCTAGAAATTTACGTGAACGCATATATTGAATTGGTTATTGTACCAACTCATTAACGGGAAGTAAACTACCCTCCAATATAGAAGTGTTGAAAGTTTTGTTTTTCAATTTACGTGTAGTAAAAAAAAATTTACGGGAAAGTTCAGATTTAGTTGTAAAAGAACTATTCGTGTTCTGGGAAAAAGCCCGCATTCCGGTCAAGGATAAACAACACTGCATTACAAATGTAGAGAAATTGTATAAAGAATGGCAAAGCTTTCAAAAAGATTCAAAGAAGACTTCTAATTTCCATAAGAGCAAAGTAAACACGTGGAAAGAAAAATTGGATATGCTTTTTGACGTGGCGCATGCAAGTGCATTAAAAATAATGTCGAATCAAGAAGATATTGATTTCTTGATAAGTCAACGAAAAACGGGGCGCCCAGGCTTTATGTATGGTATCGATTACGAAGAAGTACGTCGAGAGTGCCGACTTGAAGAACGCAACAACAATTTATTACAACAAGTGGAGCGGAATAATCGTGAAATTGCATTAATTGGTTCGTTGTATGTTATTGTTTATTTTTTATTTTCTTTAAATTAAGTCGTTTTTATTAGATGAAACTGCAGAGTTGCTGTCATCTGAATCTTCAGAGAATGATAACAGTTTTCCAGATATGGAATGTGACCCACGTTGTAGTCAACCTCCAGCCAAAAAATGTAGGGGAACAAATAAAATACTAACACCAAAACTGGCGGCCGCACCCGATGTCTGTAAAATCAGTGACAGACATGCGGTTCATCTAATAAGCGCAGTCGTTGAAGCTCTGGGTAATAATGTTGAAGATTATATTTTAAACCGAACGTCTGTACACCAGGAAAGGGAACAAATCCGTGAAGAAAGAATTTCAGCATTAAAAAATAAATTTAAATTAAATGAGCTCGACGCTATCTGCCTTCATTGGGATGGTAAACTTTTGCCGGCGCTGACGGGAAATGATAAAGTTGATAGGTTGCCTATAATAATATCGAGCGGTAAAGTTGAACAGCTTCTTGAAATACCTGCACTTGATTCCGGTACTGGAAAAGAACAGGCATCCGCTGTATGCGATGCTATTTATGAATATGGTCTGCAAAATCACATCAAAGCTTTAGTGTTTGATACAACAGCGGTCAATACTGGGCGTTTCAATGGTACCTGTACGTTAATTGAAAATAATTTACAAAGACAACTTTTATGGTTACCATGCCGTCATCATATATACGAGATTGTTTTAAGATGCGTTTTCGAAGAAAAAATAAGCTGTTATCGAAGTCCAAACGTTAAAATGTTTGAGAAATTTAAAAATGCTTGGGCTAAGATTGATGCTAAAAACTATGTGTATGGCATCAACGATCCAACTGTCAAGACGTACATGAAAGAGTCTGCTGTTCGCATTATCGGTGCAGTAAATAATATCTTGGAAGAAAAACAACCCAGGGAAGACTATAAAGAATTCTTGGAACTCACTTTGCTCTTCCTGGGTCAAAAACCAGAAAAGACACATCCAAACAGCCTAATGTTTCGATCGCCAGGAGCTGTTCACCATGCAAGGTGGATGGCAAAAGCGATTTACTGTCTAAAAATATTTTTGTTCCGTAACGAGTTCCAGCTTTCAGCAACTGAATTAAATGGGCTTCGTCAAATTTGTGTTTTTATTGCTGCAGTCTATGTCGAAGCGTGGTTTTCTGCTCCTTTGGCCATTAAAGCACCATATCAAGATTTTTTATTTTTACAAAAACTTGAAAACTTCAAAAAAATTGATGCTGCTATATCTTATGTTGCTCTTAAAAAGTTCAGGAACCACTTGTGGTATTTAAGCCCTGAGGCGGTTGGTCTTGCATTTTTTGACAGCAACGTATCCCTTTTTTCAAAACAAAAAATGGTGGCGGCTTTGGAAAATGATTTTGAACAAGAGTAAAACACAAAGCGAGCTACAATAAATGATAGAGAAATCGTTGAAATATTCCATGACGGAATTGAACAGTTCGTCTCTGCCGAAACAAAAGCATTATTTGAAAGATTTCAAATAAATACTGATTTTTTTAAATTAAACCCAGACAAATGGGAGCAGGACCAATCTTATTGTAAAGCGGCTGAACTGATGAAAAAATTAAATGTTACAAATGACACTGCCGAAAGGGGGGTTAAATTGATGGAAGAGTATAATAAACTATTTACCAAAAATGAACGCCAAAAACAATTTGTTTTAAAAATTGTTAGCGATTACCGCCATCGGTTTCCGGACTGTAATAAAAAGACATTGTCTCAAGTGCTTTAAACAATATTAATAAAAAGAGAAGTCATATACATAGTAAGTAGTTTTATTTAAGTATAATAAATCGACATTGAGGCGTACTTTTTCTCCTATATTTAAGTTTTTTTCATTAAATATTAACATTAGACAAAAATGTTATTGACAGATGTTATTGTAGACATATTAATGAACATCTTTCGCCAGTAATGTTTAAAAAAAAAAAACACAGAGAAAGTTACAAGCAGTCAAAGTAAGAATTTGCGTGAAAAAACGTATTTTGTGTAACTTTGGGGGGCCGACGCGCCCCCTAATCCTCTTCCTACGACCTTGAAATTTTACTAGAATTTTTTTTAAATAAAACTACACACAAAAAAACACTGAGACCAAAACAATAAAGAAAAAAAAAATACTCCATACATTTAATTGTCACCCTAATGTAGCTAATAGAATTGGATAAGTATGAGAGAAAGGCGGAATTTTAACGCATTAAAAAAATTAACTTTATTCCAAGCTGCGGCGTTTCACAAGGTTTAACTTGCTTCAGTTTAGAAGTAAATTTGAATTCTTTTTTCAAAAGTATGCTGCTTCCAACAATGTGGTAGACCGCGAAAAATTAAATGTATTTTTGGCTTAACTATTATTATTTGCATGTGCGCGATTTTGTTTTGATATTAATAAAAAAATTACCTTTAATATATGTATATATATTTTTTTTTGGTGCTGCTGAGCCAAAATAAATGTTGCTTGGTAATTACGAAGCCTAAGGAATCTATATATATGTATACACAAACATTTTATATATATTTTTCATGTTTATGAGCTTAACAGCGTCATGTTAAATTTTGATTAATAACCTTTTTTTTGCCAGCTGCCGCATTTTTTTCCTTACTTTTCGTTTTTATTTTTCTTGCTGTCTATAAAGAATTCTATGGTCAGCTCATTGAAATTTTTAATAACTCAATGTCGTGGTTGAACTGAGGTGGCTTGATTGACTACCTAGCTGGCAGTTAACGCTGTCCACCGACATAATTTCACAGAAATGAATGGATATTCAACTAAAATACGTACAAACCGACTGCCAATAAATGTAACTGGTTGCTTGCTACGGGAGCAATATTTAGAACAGGGTTTATGGGATAATTTGCGTTCACCTCATTAGTGGACAACCCGCTGGAGTCAATTCGTCTGTATGTATACAACAGCTAGAATTAATGGACATAAAACAAGTAATAATGTCTATATATTAGGGTGCTTCTCATGTAAACACAACTTTGCTTTCTTTCATTTTTGTGATGAGTTATATCCTTATTATATTCTAAGATATAAAACTGACAAAAAATTACAGCTATACCGAAATAAACGCGTGTTAAGCTGTTCAAAATGTATCGTAAATGATATCGCAAACCAATGTTCGCTTAGGTGATAATCAGGGACCGAAAATACCAGTTTTTTCGATGTAATAAAAGTACGGGGCTAAATATTGTTTTAGATGAAAGTTATACGTATGGGGCTTGTACAGAAACCTTGACACATCGGAACATTCACGTCAAGCTAAATACAGGAAAGCATATTAAGTTTAATCTTTAATCCATTGTCATACTACTGCTGAAGCAGAAAAATAAATATGTACATAATAAACCACTATTAAAACAAAATTATAATTTTTTTATAGAAGTTGGCGTGTAATTTTGCCAATTAATCGTAAAGAGCTTTATTTACAACAATGGTGTCTTTGGTGACCCCCACTGAAATTTTCCGCCAAACATTTTCGTAGAATATTTTAATCCTTAAATGTCCTCTTTTAAAGGATATTTTTTGATTTTCTCGAAAAAAGGGTCAAATTGACCCATAAAGAGACCAGTTAGAGGGTTAGGATCTTCCACAAAAATAATCCTCATACAATTCCACAATACAACTCTGACCATAAGAATTCTCTCAGACATTAACTTACAACATTTTTTTCATATAGTATAATGCTCCCTTCGACCAAAAAATTAAAACTTTGACCCACTGTAAAAAAAACTCAGACGTGCTGGATCATAAGTTTGTTCTACAAAAATGATCTACTCAACATACCCTTTCAGAATTATGGGGTCGCTATTCTGTTCCATTTAAAAAGTCTTCATTTGTTGGACAGTGTTATTGCTGGAATAAAAAAATAAAAGTCCGGGTTGACCGAATATTTTAATTAAAATAAAAAAAAGTCCAAAAAACCCTTTTTCTAACGTATTTTATTATATAAGTTTTAAAAGTTCGGGTTCTTGGTGAAAATTGTTGCTTAATTTTGGCACACTCTCGAACATATTTGCAGACATTTTTCTGCATTTTCTTCTACCTTACGTAGCATTGAAGTTTGAATTACGGTACTGCAACCGTCTTGAAGAAGCGATATCAGACTTTTTTCATTGATATTTAACAATTTTTGTACCGATTGGTAGCTACTCAATTTTTTAAAATATTACAAATTTTAAGTGCGAAGGGAATGACGAATTAACGCCTTTTACCTTACGAAATATAAGGAGAACCCTAGGGCATTTTTTATATCTAAGTATGTAATTGCGGGAGCGTAAGCTGAGCGATGATATTAAAAAAAACTTTATTGTCGTAGTTTTACTTTTCCTCAACAAAATTTTATTTGACCGTAAATAACTTTAAAATACACATGTACGAGTATGAGTTGCCTCAGCAGTAATGCATTTTGAAAAAACATTTTTTTATGTTCTTGTATAATAAGGAGAAAACATTGGAATAAAAATTTTCTCCAAACTTAAGCGTAAGTTGCTCTTACAATCACAACTAAACATTGTCTAAAGAGTTATTTTTTTCGTAGGTTCCTTTATTGCCAATGCATATGGTACGTACTGAGTGTGTTCAGGGTGTTTCTGATAGGTTTTGGAAAGCGTATATTACTTTAGTAGAAGCGTAACGAAATAACTGAAATAAATAAATGAAAAATTTAATAGTTTCCCAGCTTTTATTAGATATACATAGATTAGAGAAAAAAGAAAATTGTATTGGTGCCCATTTTTTTAATTTCCCTTAATCGCATAAACTGTAGGTACTCACCCTTGTAGGACATGTAATATTTAAAAAGCAAATTTGAATCCTGGGGCCCTCACATAATCTTTAATTGCTCACAGTATGCTCTCCCTGTCAACAGACCCACATCGAATGGCAGATGAAAATTATGAGAACTTTACTGAACGTAGAAATGCACCGGCTTTATAGTGTCTGTAGATGAATGTTACATATCCTGACGTGTTATCACTAAATCCGATAGTTTTCGCAATATTTTTCAACCATAACGAACTCTACGCTGTCTAGCAAACTTCCAAGAACTTAAAGTATCGGCGGATAGAGAAAAGTTTTATGGGCAGTGTAAGGCGACAAGATTTATATCTCCGTAAATGGTACATTAAAAGCTAAACATTAATTTTGACGAAAACTAAAATTATTTTCTCAAAATATTATAGTATAGAGACATATTCGTAATCTTCTTTACTTTCATGCATGTAACGAATATAGTTATCAATGCGCTCACAAAGATTTTTAACGTTGCACTCCAACTGCAATCAATTTCAAATTGACTGCGATTAATTTATATAATTACAACATCATTTCATGGGCAAGTTGAATGGATGCGAATGTTAAAACGTTTCTCTGTCATTCATTATAGCCATTTTTGGATTTAATTTTCAATTTAAGCCGTTAAAAAGGTTTAATTGCAAGACAATGAGGCGCATGCGCAGCTGCTGTTTGCAGGATGACATGGATAATGTCACTCCAAATGGTTGGGCAGTTGAAGCAGATTCACTTTAAACGCACAAAAAAAAAGTGCAAATTTAATTGCGTAAATTGCAAACAAATGTGGGTGATAATTTGACAAGTGTAAATACACACACATGCATAAGTACGAGTGTTTATCAGTGGTATCATGTATAATAAAGATAACTTCATTTTTGTAATTTCATGCAAAATAAGTATTTATTTGAGTTATTACCGATTCAAAATAGTACTAGAAATTGATTTTCACTGATTTTTTAAATTATCTTTAAAGGCCAGAAACCTTTCCATATCAATATGTCATAATTGCGCATTCCAAAATTTTATTTTTTTTAAATCTATGTAACCATTCAACTAAATTCTAAAAAAATAATTCTAAAAATTCATTCTGAACTAAAAGCAACATCTCCAATAAAATTTTTGCAAATGTTAATTATATTTTATCACTTTTCTACGAAAATTTAAAAATACGAATTATTGCGTTTTATGAGGGAACTTTGCACATGAAATTATCGTGTTGATACACGACACCACAGATACATATTTATACATGAATGTACGCAACTGCTTCATAATCATATATGAATTTGTCGAATTTAAGTGGCAACGGATAATTAAAATCGATGATAATATGCGGTGATTACATACTAATGAATTGAAATGACAATGAGTTGGAGGACAGATCGCCGCCGTATTATTAAAACCAAAAAAAAAAAACAAGCTTATGAGTAGTCAAATTATCCGATAGACGCATGAAAGCTGCAACACTCCCATTGTTGCTGCATTAACCTCGGGTTCAGTGTCAGCGTTGTTAAATGATCAAACGAACTATCACACACCTGTGCTATAAGAACGAGTTTGGGAGTGTGCATTGGCGGTTTAAATAAGAGCAGTACATTTGTTTACAAATTTTGACAATAACTTATTCCTTTATGCAATTGTGATAATGTTTTAAATAAAATACTGTTTAGTCTCTAAGAAATCCATCTTAGCCTATGTTTAAAACGTTGTAGTATTAAGTTTTAATATTAAAAAGGCGAGTAAGAAATGGCCACAAATTACAGATGATTTTTAATAGTTTTAATTCAAAAATATTGAAAATTATTTGAAAAATAATATAAATAAACATTTTTTTTTTTTAATTTTAAATTGAATTGTTAAATTTTATATTTCTTTAGATAAGTATGCCTTCAATACCATTGAAAGCAGGTGTTAAATTTGTTTAAGCTTTTATAAAGAACATAAAGCAATTTAATTTTTAACCATTTCTTTTTTCCGGTACATCAAAAAATTTCCTGAAATGTGAAATACATTTTCTGAAGCGAATAGTTAATTTTTTCAAATAGAAATCAGTGTTAAAATGCGTAAAATTCCGATGCAATTATAAAATTTGTATTTTATCATATTTTGAATTGTATGAAAATTTTATTTTCGGGCTAATGAAAAATATTTATAAAATTAATAAATTAATATAATAGCTCAGGCTTAATATATTTTAGGTTTTCAAATTTTTAAAGTATTTTTTCGTTATTAAAAGCAACTATTTTGATATATGGCATACAAATTTTTTGGAATATGCAAATTTGTTCCAGACAAGTCCCGAAATGGTGCTGAGCCATTGCCGCCCATTAAGCCTAACACATTTTTTTTTCTCACTCAGAATTGTACCTTTCATGGAAATGGTATATTAAGTTTGGTCCGATGTTTGCAAGTACCAGAAGGAGAAGAGTTAGACCTTTCAAAAAGTATAATGATATGATCAAAATGATGAGCTGAGTCGATTTAGCGATCTCCGTCTGTCTGTCCGTCTGTTCGTCTGCTTGAACACAAACTAGTCCCTAAATTTTTGAGCTTATTGAAAGAAACTTGGCAGTCAGGTGCCTTTTTATAATTTATTAGACATTTGTCGGAATCGGCCAGATCGAACGACTATAGCATACATATATAGGAACCTATTGTTCACATATTATTTTTTGCTAGAAAGTTTGCAATATTTATTATTTCTGGACTTCAGCTCAATAAAATTGTAAAATATTAACATTTACTAGGCCAACAGAAAACTGAACAAACATTTGTATACAAGGATGAGCACGCCTTAAAAAATGCATTATAATATATGTAAAGTAAAATACTTATACAGAATTTGTAAAATAAAAACACAAACAACAACCACACAAACAAGTTAAATAGCGGCAGATCAGTTGCTCTTGTTTGTAGTTGGTTTGTTTAAGGAAGATGAAATAAACACAACAGCCAACTCGGCTAGCGTAGCACAATAGGTAGCGTATTGGCTCTGCAACTCCGAGCTCCCGGGTTCAAAGCCTGAGAGAAGTGGTTATGAAAAATTAAATTAAAAATTAATTTAATTTAATAATCAAAAAAGAAGTCTGATGAGGAAATGTGGTGATTTCCGAAATAGTACTATAACTTCAACCATTAAAAACTGTTGTTTTTTCACAAAAAATCTTCCATAAACTGGCCTTGAGCTCAATAAAATTGTAAAATATTATTATTTATTATTTCTAGTTATTATTAGTTATATCTAAGTAGTTAAAAGCAAATAGTTCAAAGAAATATAACATATAGCTACCATGCAACCAATTGTTCAGATATTCCATTTAGCACTCTACTTAAGCAGCTAAAGTCTTAAAATTTTCTTAAAATAATAGTTGGTATAATAGCTATTTTAGCAGTGAAAATCATAAAGATCGGATAAATATAACATATGGCTTCCATACAGCCGATAGTTCATATATTGCATTTTGGGCCATAACTCCTTCATTTAATCAAATGAAATTTAGATCGAATAAATATAACACATGGCTCTCATACAATTCTTCCCTTCATAAGAAGTATGAAGCCTTCGGCATAATCGCAGACAGCCTTTTTTTGCTTATTTATAATTACACATAATGAAATACGAAAATCGAGGAAGGGTTGACCAGATAATAAATAACATAAATAAAAAAGTTTAACTCATTGGTTTTCTCACTTAAAGTGAATTTTGTTAAACATTTAATAAAAAAAACTATTTATCCCTAAAAAAAAAAATGCAAACAACTTGAATTTGTGTTTTTTCGTAAACGCGCAAAATATCGCATAATTTTCAATTAGCCGCTTTTTTAGGTATATTCATTTTACTCTTAGATATATTTAATGCATTTAATGTTTTTATATTTACTTCAAAGCCGTCCAGTGAGCAAACATACTCGTATACATATAAATAAATAACGTAGACATCATGCTGTTGTTTTTATTCCCCTTCGCTTTGTCGGTCGTCAAATAAATTATAAAATACAATTGCAGGTTAAACTCTTTTTTAAAAAACATATTATAAAAACATGAATTCAGCTAGCAGCTAAAAGAGCTAAAAACCGATGCATTCATACAAAACACATGCATTTGTGTGTATGTATAAATGTGCACAGCTAAATAAAATTATGCCCTCACAAAAACCAAATAAAAAAAAACATAAAAAAAATAGAAAAACATTAAAATAAATATTTATTTTTTTGATTTTACCTCTCTTGTGTTTCGCATAATTCGTGACCTCGTTGCTGCAGCACGGCTGTTCGTAGTAAAAATTCCATGTATTCTCGTAATCGCAGGATATGTGCGGCACACAGTGCAGCAGCAACAACACCGTAGCGTAAGTGAACAACATTGGCGCCTTTTGTAGTGAGCGAATAGTAGTTGTTGCTGTTGTTGTCTTTGTTGATCGCCGCAATTGGATTATTGTGGCGATGGGCTTTTGTGTGGGTGGCATCGCGCTGTTTTGCCGCGTTATTACTCGAGTATTACACCCAAACCTTTTACACTCGCTTATTATTATGTATTACTTTTTTTTTTTTGCTATTTCTTTTGTGCACCTTTTTTGTTAGTGTATACAACTTTTTATTTGAAATATTTACTTAATTTTTATTTACACTTTTATTGTATTTGTGCGCATACTTGTAAATATATATTTTAAAATTTTTTAACAGTGTTGCTCACGTTTTTTGTTTTTGATTTGGTTAAGCTCGCATTGTTTTCTCGTTATTTATACAATATTACTATTTATGATGTTTTCACTACCCGCATGTGGTAAATTACCACATATACATATGTAATTTAATGTGTTTGAGTGTGTGTGTCTTTGTGTGCATAACATTTATTTTTGATCCTTTTTACCTTAATGCGCTAGCATGCTGCGTACGTGCCTTTTGCCTGAAATGGGCTTTTTTATATGAATTATTGATATTAAATTTATTTGTTTACTATTTAAGACGAATAAACGACGCTCATTGATATTATTATTTATTGCATTATTATATGCTTTTGTTGCTGCTATATTTTTTTATTATTTAAATATTTAATTTTTCCATCCAAGCGCGTTCACCAGAAGTGTTAATAAATATTTTATTAATTCTTTTTGTTTTTTTTGTTGATATTTTGCTTTTTTACTTAATCTTTCATCAATACTTTTAAATTTAAAGGAATTAAAATTAATCGATTTAAGCGCAGGTATTGCGAGCACTTAAATGCTTGCTTTTTGAGTTGAGGCTGAGTAAAAATGTGGTTAAAGTTAGTTACTTTTGTATGTTCTTTAAGTGCGTAATCTATTTTAAGTGCATATGTAAGTCATATAAGTAACATCCAGGCAACAAACTCGTACTTGACTAAGTTAATGTTTATGTTTTTTATATTTATTTTGTTTAAAACTCTACTTAAATGTTGGAACATTGTGAAGAGAAGAAGATGCAAAGAAGACTCGAGTATTCGAGAATTTTATGTTTTCCCCGTCAAATTAGCTCATACACGGCAAAATAAATTTATTTGATTTATTACTTACTTAGAACCAGTTATTACAAACAGAGTAAAATGAAAAAAAAAAAAAAAAATTTAGAA
Source organism: Philophylla caesio (assembly GCA_963971545.1). Lineage (NCBI taxonomy): Eukaryota > Metazoa > Arthropoda > Insecta > Diptera > Tephritidae > Philophylla > Philophylla caesio. Next base: position 90,381,703 of record OZ020606.1, on the reverse strand, counting down.
TGTTTCATGACGTGCTATTTTATTGCAGCAGACTATTAATTGGTTACAGTCTTTAAATTATCTTTTCAGTATTTGTGATATGTTAATTAGTAGATTTAGTAACAAAAATTGAAGAAGAGGCTAGCCCTATAATGAAATTACATGTATTAGTGTACCAACAAATAAATAACCGAGCTGAATTTAAAAAAAAGATTTCGGGCAGTCCATTGACCAACAAGTTCTTCTGCACAATATTATATGAGAGCTGTTGAAGATTGATCGGCGTAGAAAATAAGTTAGTGACCTGCACATCACGAATTGTTGAAGTACTGAGGATAGTTGACAGACATTAGATATGTTAAATTTTTCACCTATCATTTCAGTGATCAATACTGAGGAGAAAGATTTTTCAAACGCTCGCTCTACAACGTTCACATAGTAATGAAATTTAATTGTAAGTGATTGTAAATTGAATTTAGATGAATCCTGATCTTTGGAAGAAATTTGTTTTTATTCACTTTTTTGTATTCTTACTACTTTACACGATTTTATTTTATTGAGTATAAGATTTTTGTTTTCAGATAAAAAATAGAAATGCTGTTAAAAGGAAGCTAAGAAACTTAAAACAGCTTGACAACATAAACGGATGAATATTAATCGCCTTTCTTCTATTTCAAATTCTTGCATAAATTTTACAACACTTGAAACGTGTAAAAGTGCGTTAAGGTGACATTAGCTGATATCGCAAGTAAATAGTACAGAGTCTGTATATGCAGAGTATGCTAAGTGTTGTCGCTCCCCTTCATAGTCACAATTTGCTTTCCTTCAAAAGTGTTAAAATGTAATTTGTGAGATTATTCACCATAAAAAATATTCGAGTTTAATTAAAAATCGCACGATACTGTGTAATAACAATGCTTAAAATATTTAAAGTTACTTTAAAAAGCAAAAAAAACTTAAAAAAATATCTGTAGAAATTTATAGACTTATCAGTAGCAAAGAATTTTAAAAATATATTCCTTAATGATATTAAGGGTTTGTGTTTTTTTTTTGAGGTTGACGGAGTGAAATTTTACGATTTTCTCAAAACTGCAAAATTATATTTTTTTTAAAAGAGTAAATAATAAAAATGATAGAAACTGCACTACATACGAGTATGTACATACTTACATATGTATGGCTTTTATTTATATGAGATAAGTATACAAAACAAATTTTGCATCTTTCGCCAACATTATTCCTTCAATAATATTACTTCATTTGGTGACTCCACGCAACTACGAATTTGTGGCTTGAGTTTTGTTTGTTTTTACGTACATATTTCCTGTTTGGCTTTGTTTATTACTTAGTGCGGTGAAAAAGTCAAAGAGCAAACCACAAAGACGGACGATTAAAGAAAGATACAAAAATAACAATACAGCGGGAAACTGGTTTCAGAAATATTTTATGCCTACCCAACATTTATACGAAAACGAAATAGTGTGTATGCATATGACTACATATGTAAGTGGAATAGGAACGCTCGTGTATATGCAGAGAAATTCCTGTTGGAGAGCAAAAAGTATTTAAGATACATGCATATGCACATATGCACAAAATTTTATAAATATCAGAGCGTGGCGTTGCCAATTAATTATGAAATGTGGTTTTTTAAAGAGCGCCATGTGCGTTTGTTCGAAAACTTTTTGCTGAATCTTAGAACGTCTTCATAATCTATTTTTTATCAGCATAACTTCTCAATTTGAGCAACTAATACTGGAAATTTTGTAGTTATTTTGTTCATAGTAAAAATGATGAACCGATTATTCAATAATGCTACGTCATAACTCTATTTTCACCTACCATAAGAGTCATAATGTGAGTGAAAATCGTCGTGATCAGAATTTTATACGAGAATCATACATAAGTCTTCAAAGAAATTTTATATCATTCTTCTACCTTTTAGTAGCTTTTGCTGCGATTTTTTGGCTAATGGAATGTATGATGTTTTTACGATAGCCAAAGATAGCGTTCCACTTAATTGTTATTAATCCTTGTTGTTCGAAAAATTTAAATTTAAAATTATAAATATATTTTTACAGTTACTATTTGACAAAAGTCAGGGAGCTTCACTAATATTAAATAAAACACAATTTCCTCGATTTCATCATGTTTTTGGGCTAAATATATATGTGGGAAATTTCCATTAAATAAAATATTAAAAGTATTTAATATGAACTATTCAATTAAAAAATACCGGCAACATTACATACACCTTCTTTTAACTGCAGAGAGAGAGGAGGATTTTGATATTGTGGGTACACACTTGGCATGGCAAGCTTTTCAGAGGAACGGAAAAAATTAAAACCTAGGAAATATGTATGTATATGTACATATTGGTATATGTTGTATGTGTACAGATTTTTCGAAAATGCAGACATATTAGTAATGACAATTTCTAGGAAAATATAAACATTTTCTTTAGAACAATTGTCTGGAGCTTATACATCAGATGCATTTGAATATATAAATAGTTCGACATTGTCAACTCGTCTCGAAAATATTCACTACACTTTATTAGAGTTTCATTTTGTTTTATTTATTACGTTACTTTTGAACTTTTCTTGCAAATTATCAGGTTGGCAATCCTTTGAAACCAATTCACACAAAATATATTTTAATTACAGATGCATAAACGGACATACATGTATGTACATACATATATAAAAACTCATAAACATCTATATATTACATACAAATGTGTATAATAAGAACCGCACGTTTAATTTTTTAAAGCAACACGAACCCGCCTCTCTGAATTAACACCACGCAGATCACTAAACCGTTTCTACAAACAAAAACCGTCCAGTGTCTTCAGCGATCTTCAGAAATTGTTCCAATCTTAATTCGTTCCCATAGCATTTACAAGAAAATAACAAATGAAATAAATTCCAATAGAGTTTGTTTTGTTGCGCACTGGAAGCCGATGCAAGTCAAACAAAACGGAAATAATTTGTAGAGAATAAAAGTAAGAGTATCTCGTAAGTGCGAGAGCTAGAGCTGGCAGGTAAACATAAATACTCACATAAGTATGTAGTACAACACAATTTTATCATGATCGCAGTAGTCGAAACATTTTTTTTTTTTTTTTTTAATAAAAACATTACTTTTTATTTACTAATTTTCTGCGTATTGTATTAAACTAATAATAAATATATTTAGCTGTGTATAAGGGTCATCGATTATTAATTTGCTTTGCAGCTTAGTTGTTTATTTTTGTATGCTTTGTAGTTATTGTTCAAGTACACAAGCAAATACCTAACTCTTTCAGTTTCAGAAATTTAATTAAAAGAGCGTTAACAAATTATGCATTCAAAATGAAAGAGACGCAATTGGCGGGCATTGCTTTCAGTTAATTTAATCAAGAGAATTTTTTATTCTCTTAAAAAAGTGTTTATGAAATGTTGTCGAGTGATATTAAAAATAACAGAATAAATTTCCGCAAATAATCCATGTAATATATATGTATGTATGTAGTATGTCCTTTAAAATAAACTTTATTCTAGGTTGGCCGTTGAATTTATTAATTTCTTTCGAAAAGGAATTTTCAGACCCCGTTGTATTCTCGGACCTGCAATAATCTTAATCTTAATGTAAAATGTTTATACAAATCCGTTCATGTTTTTAAAGATAATATTATAATTTTATTACGAACTAAGTATATTAAATTGGTTACACAATCCGAACAAGTTTCCTCGTCATTCATCAAGCGAAGATATGAGTTTTACTGGAAAATTATATGTACATTCCGATTCCGAACAAAGTTGTTGAAATCGAAAAGAAGAACAGGCCTGAGTATATTAATAAATAAATGTTGGACAGACAAATTTTTTTAAATCCACATTTTAGTTTTTGTTACGATGTTATTATTATTTTTTAAGTTTTTTGGGTTTGGTTTGAAAAAAAAAGGATATGGCTTTAGCTGCCACACAATGGTCCAGAAATCGAAAAATCTGCGCCAAAGTCAAAATTATCATAGCTTTACATTGAATTTTCTGTTTGGGATATTTACGGTTTGCAGACAAAGGGACATATTATTATGTTAAAAATAAGCTTTATTTTTTTTTTATTAAAAAGAAGAAAATAAGTTTAAAAGCGTGCCAATTTTTTTTGGAAGAATTAGTGAACACGAGTGTATTTATAGAAAAACTCTTCACAAATTGTTGTAGCTGCTTCATATTAACTGAAATTGTTTAAAAACTATAACGAACAAACTTTGAAAGAAATTTACTCTGGGAGTTTTTTCCAATTTTTAGCGTTGAAATATTGTATTGGCTTCGCCCCTTGTTATAGTCATGATAAAGTCGTTTCGAAGATTAGAAGCAACATGTTTTGCTAATCGAAACTAAAGACATTCCCTGACCGTAAATAGAAGATCGACCTTCCTACCCCGGGCTCAGATAATTCGGTTAAGCAATCAGTGCAATTTTCTGCTTGAACTGCTTCAAAAGTGGCAAAAGCTTTCACGAAAGTCGAATTCTCTGCGTTTTCAAAATTTTTTGGCAGAAAAATATTATTACCGAATCCCATATACATTTTTTATTACTATTTGGGCCATAACTAAGTGCGGATTTTTATTTAAACTCTTCAAATATTAAAATAGGCGTTCCTTTTAAGTGAGATAATGATTGCAGAACAAGTCGAACTATAATATATTTCTCGCAAGTAGAACGTCAGAAAACTATAAGAAAAACAATCGAGAACTATAGCATTTCCTACAAAAGGGGGACTTAGCTCTCGATAACGAAAATAACAATAGTTAACTAATCATATTTTAAGGTTGCATTTTTAAGGGATTCTAATGTTTTGGAGCTTTTATCGGCATTTATTATTTAAAAGGGCGCATTGTATTATTTAATTTTTTTTTAAATTATAATAATTTGGTTTCTTCTGCCCCATTTGCCTTTGCATTAATGGCAGTAGTGTAAAAATATTTTAAAACTAAATTCTTCATATTAGTGTTCCATACGAGTGTTTCTCTAATCACTCTAGTACAATTTCTAATGTTGTTCTTCAAGCTCAATTTTTATTCGAGAAACATTAGGAAACTATGTTAGATTTCTAATGTTAAATCGATATTTTCCTCAAACGGAAGAGACTGTATTTGCTGGGCAAGTGCGAATAATAAAGAAACGCGAAATCCCCTACCCTTAATGAACTGTCCTGTGATTGTCTCCAAAGGACAATGATTGTGCTTGTTCGCATATTCTCGGCTCAGCAGTTGCAGCAGCCAATGCCGCGCAGCAGACAGTTCAAGTAGGCGTCACTAACAGGCACCAACTATCCACTGCGTCCTTTATCATCTACTTATTTCATCGTCCGTGGTGAGCTACAGGTTCACTGCCCACCACCAGCACAGCAGCAGGATAGCATCCCCCCTCGCTGCTTGTTCGATGCTTACATCGCATGCTGCTGAGTCAATGGCTTTGTAAAGGCATTTATGTACGAGTATGCTGTGTATATTTGTTTTGATATTGGTTGCAAAAAAAATTTGCAACAGTGGCCACAGCTGTTGTAGCAACAATAATTACACTAAGTGTGTACTGGCGTGTCGAGGGTTGCGCTTGCACTAACTATCTTTTACTGTGCGCCAACTGTCTACTGACATTTTGCCGGAAAAATATTTGCTTTTATTGGTAGAGACTTCTTTGTATTGCTGGTACCTGTCCTTTTTTTCCTTTCATTTGTTTTTCGTTCCACTGATGTTTTTTTTTTTTTTTTTTTTTCAGTGTTTCGCTATTACTTCATGGAATTTTTCAATTTGAATGCATCACACATACAACCACAATGTTTTAGCGCTCTTGATGCAATTGTCTGCATCATTTTTATTGTTTTGGTATTGGCGTGAAAAAAAGTGTGAAATGGGCGGAAGGATCTGTTCGTCTGCATGTAAGCACGTATATGTCTCACAAACTTACCTATATCAACGCCAATATTGGTGCCACCAGTGGAGAGTGCTCATCAGTGGCAGCCTTTACACACATGTACATATATATTTTTTCCTGTCTGTCCGCTTGTCTGCCGTGGAGTGTGGCTTAGTGGCCGTGGCCCTGGCCGTGAGCGTAGATGTTGGCTGCAACTGAGAACTCAAAGCAAACACTTAATGCTTTGCATGGATACGCATATCTATCTACATATGTACACACATACATACATAGATTGGGCTAGGATTCCAGCATAAAAAGCGAAAAAATGATACAATGCAAACCTGTCTGTGGTTGAGCAGACGACGCGATTAAAATTCACACAGCTGCCTATAGGTCTATACATACAAACGTACACACGTATGTATGTTTGTTTGCTTGTGTGTCGCGCTCTCGCCTATATGAAGTGGTCTAGTCAAGGTTAAAGATAGTGAATTTTTTATGGCATGAAAGCACTTACGCTATATTAAGTCTGTTTTATCCTTGCAGGCTTGCACATCAACCTGCATATCCTGCGCTCATATTTATACACTAATATACATCTATTTAGCTGAAAAGCATTTTTATTTCCTTTAAATTTTTTAGTTATATAGGCTGAAATTATTTGACTGCAGTATATTAATTAAATAGCACAAGTCTGCAAAAAAAAATCGAGAGTTGTTTGGGTTTTTTTGTGTACTTTTTATTTTTTTGGTTGTGCTGAATCCGAAAATAACTTTAATTTTGTCATAGAACGACACATTTTCTGACAATGTAGGTGTCTATGTTAAAATAGTTACCATCTTAAAATAAAATATAAAAGATTTAAATTTATAATTGCGCAACAAAACTAATTTATTTATGTAAAATACATTAATTAGTAAGCACTAAACACATTTCTTTTTCTCAGTGAGACTTCTTTTGGTACATTTTCGCTGGTGGGAAGCATCGGGAAGGTCTGTTTGAAGCGTCCACCAGTAGTCTGCCATCATTGAAACGCTCCATCTTCCCTGGTATCTTGTTTCCATCTCCTTAATATCTTGATGAAATCGTTCACCTTGCTCTTCACTGACGTCTCCTAAATTTTCTGGAAAGTAGTCGAGGTGGGAATTAAGAAAATGTACTTTTAAACTCATCAAGCAACCTAAACCTTGAAATGCTTTTAACATTCTTTTGACGATTTGTTTGTAGTAAGGATCTTTGTTATTGCCTAAAAATTTCTTTATGACCTCTTTAAAGGCACCCTTCTCTTTGAGGATCCGTCATCGTTGTGATGAATAGTGGATCAGCCATAAGCCGTCTAATATCTGGTCCAACGAAAACACCTCGCTTTAACTTTGCCTCCGAGAGGCTTGGAAACTTTGATATTAAGTATTTGAAGCAATTTCCATATCTTGGAATTGACTTTACAAATTGCTTCATCAATCTCAGCTTTATGTAAAGCGGTGGTAAAAGGACTTTATTGGAGGCACCAAAGTTTCATGCAGGACATTCTTAACATTCAACTTTAAGCTCCCTCGGAGGCCAACACTTTATGGTCCAGTGATTTGTTCGGTCTCAAAAAAAAAATTATACCTATTATTAATGCCTACAAGTTAGCAAAAAAAAAACCCTTTTTTATAATAAAATTTTGCGGTTTATAAAATAACCTTACGTTCTGGAATTTTTTGAGTATTTTTTTAGGTTTCAGATTACCTAAATACATAGAAATCAGGAAATATCCAGACATCATTTTTGTAGCAGACCTGTGTAATTTGCGGCAGAGTTCTTTCACACATCGTCAGTATAAGTTATTGAACTTTGGTGGGATCTTAAAGATTTAGTGAAATAAATACACATAATCCCAATTAAGAGTTTTCATGAGTTTAACCCTTATGTACAAACCACCAATTATCCACTTAATCGACAAAGAGGAGGTACAATTGTACCACCATGAGTTTTTTATGTGATTATACTGCTAAGCAATTAAAATACCAGGATATTTATATTGGGATCGTACCGTGTTTTTTTTATACTCCAGTTTGTGTGAATGTGTTTTCACAGGCTTTCATACGCTTGGAACGCTATTTGAGAGAAGTTCAATCTGATCCTTTGCTGCTGGTGATGATGTGGCTTTAAGATTAGTTTCACGTACAATGATATAAACAATTTCATCAGTAATATGAACTATCTACTTGGACCAGACTTATTTTTCATCCATTTTATTTCTTTATTTTTTTTTATATGTATAAATCGTCTTCACTATCAATTTAATTTATCACTTCTTCTTAATAAGCACTGCAATATAATCACAATCCGGAGGAACTTACACTATCAATCAAAATCATTAACACTTTGAATCGACTTACTTTTCAATGCTTAATAATGCCTTTCCAAGTTATTGTTAGTAAATCGCTACTTTGCGTATACTTATTTAGTTTTCTGTACAATTCACTTTGCACTTAAATACATACCTCTTCTCCTTCATCTCCTGCTGAGTAAAGCCTTGCAATGCAAATAAGTGAAATTCGAAATTATTTCCATTGAAAATATATGAAAATATTTTTAGATACAAATGTACCACCACTTTGTCTTTAAGCACTATGGATATTCAAACTCTAAAAAATATGGAGTAAAAGACAAGTTTTACACCAGACTAGTGAATCTTGCAAATATATCCATAAGCGAGGAGGAAACCAAACTATTGGAGAAAGGACTTAAACACAATATAAAAGACAATAACAGGATAAGGATAGCGGAACAAGATATTATAGATACGGAAGTAGGAATATCTTTGTTGCCAAGTGAGGACCAAGATCACGCAAGGCACACATGCAGAGATATTATAGAAATCCAAATTAAAACAAATGAAAACGGAGAATGTAGCCACGAAAGTAAAATTATGAAGAATTTAAAACAGAAATTTAGGAAGAAAAACATAATAACGACAAAGTCGGATAAAGGCAATACAACGGTACTCATGAAGAGAGAGGAATATTTACAAAAAACTAAAACACTAATAGGGGAAATGAAGTGCAGAGAAATTAGAGAATACGCCACGGACCAAATAGAGATAAAAAGGGCTATAAAAGAAGCGAGCAATATTATAATCCCCCACACAGCACACTTATTAAGCCAAATGAATCCGGCAGCACCACCACTGATAGCGCTTCCAAAAATTCACAAACCGGACACTCCAATGACTATATAAGTCGGCTCATAATTATAGATTGTCCAAACATCTGAAAATGATAACTTAAATGATAACTTGGAAATTCGTAACGAGCACATTGTAGCAAACACAAAGGAACTCATCCATTAACTGGCAAACGTGAAAATTAGAAAGCAAAGCATGCTAGTATCATTTGATATTAAGGACTTATACCCATCGATCCCACAAACAGAAACAATAGATATAGTCCGGAAAGCATTACTCGAAAAAACGAAGGACCATATAAAAACAACCCAAATCACACACACTATACGAACTACACTGCGACAAAATTATTTTAAGTTTAATAATAAAATATACCGAAAAACAAACGGACTAGAAATGGGAAACCCAACCTCGGCCATCCTCATGGAGGTATTTATGCAAGAACTGGATGGACAGTATATGGAAGAACTAACAGCCGAGTTAGGCGTAGTATTCTATACAAGGTACGTGGATGACATTTTCTGCGTGATCAACAAGGACAATGAAGAGCAGATACTGGAGTACCTGAACAAACAACAACATGCATAACAAAATTGCCCAAAGACTTGATTACGAAATTACAGAAATACAGAAAACCGACAGCTACAGACACCATAATACATAACACATGAAATCATCCTAAAGAACACAAATACGCCGCTATAAGACAACTAAAAAACAGGCTTGAACGAATACCTCTACCGCGAGAGGGATACGGAAAGGAACTAAACAGAATATACAACATAGCAACAAACAACGAATATAAAAAGGAGTTCGTGGATAAATTCAGAAAAATGTATGTAGTTCAAAAAAAAAAGCGACAGAGAGCTAGACGAAAAAACTTGGATAGTAATGACTTATACAGGAAAAATGACATACAAATTTGCAAATTTTTTTAGAAAGTATAATATCCACACGGCGTTTAAAACTGGAAACAACCTGGGAAGGATACTTGAAAGCAGAACGAATGAAGAAGACCCATTGAACAAACAAGGCGTGTATAAACTGACTTGTAAGTATCAATATAGCTATATAGGACAAACAGGACGTAAAGTAAGAAGAAGATTCCGTGAACACATAAGGGACTTCAACAAAAGGATACGAAAACCCACGGAAATGCCTGAATCTACTTTTGCAAACCATTTGGTAAACGCAAAATGTTCACCCGCAAACACAAAGAAAACCGTTAAGGTACTGCACGTACAACAAATAGGACGGCGCCTAAATGCTCTTGAAAACATGGAAATATATAAACAAAAAACATTTGATGAGAGGATAATAAACGAACAAATAAACAGTAACTCTGATGCGATATTTGCCCCATTAAGGCTTGTTTACAAAGTCGAAAACAAAGACGTAGGTAAAATGACAGATACCAAAATACAAAACAAACCTGCAGTACCCAAACTGACTAAAATTACTGACTATCCTGTTCTTACCGCGAAGGCAGATTCGAGATAAAATATATGAAGATGACACAACGCCGAAACCGGGTTGTCTCCAACCCAAACTTGACAAGGGATGACGGAAAATCGTTCCAACAAATATCAACACTCCACCCTGCCGGACAAGAAAAAGAAGAAAGCAATATAAAAAAATAGTCACATTTATTATTAAACGGATTTTATTAAATATTATGGTATTTTAAAATGTTAGCACAAGGCTATCATTAAATTTCATGGCCCCAACCATTCGTTCCACCTCTTTGTACATAAGGGTTAAGAACTAAAAAAAAAACTGTTATAAGCTTACATACAAAAAAAAAGAAGAAAACACAGAAAAGCATACTCCGGTGAATTGAAAATATCCTCCTTTTTTGAAGTTTGTTAAAAATAATCCACAGTTTTATAGAGCTCGAGTCCTGTTTATGAAATATTTTATTTGGAGGTCAGCAGATCTCCTTATTAGACTTATTTTTATTTAATTTTATTTAATCTTGTTTTATTAAAAATCACGGTTTTAGGAGGTTTGATGCAAGAATTTGATTTTATCATAGTCAACGTTCTTACATAGCAAATATTTCCATATGATAAATTTGATAATAATTTAATTAGCATCTGTTCAAAAATAGCAGATGTTTCTATAAAAAAGAAAACACGTCGGACACAATATTTTAAGTTATATTTATTCGAAGGCCGCTGTAGTCGAGTCTGTGCACCGTCAGGGCAAGCAAAATCTTAATCATAGAAAAAGTTTTTTCTAATAGCGGTCACCCCTTGGCAGGCAATGGCAAACCTCCGAAGGTATTTCTGCCATGAAAAAGCTTCTTATTAAATACATCTGCCATTCGGAGTCGGCACAAAACTGTAGGTCCCTACATTTGTGGTAGAATATAAAGACGCACACCACAAATGGTAGGAGAAGCTCGGCCCCAAACACTCAGCTATATAGTGTAAGCGCTAAAATTATAAATGATATTATATATATTTATTCAAAGGTTAAAAAAGAAGAAGGAAAACATGAAAACAAATAAGAAAACTAAAATATCTCAATTATTAGGGTTACTATGAATAAACAAAGTAATAAGGGAATTTGATACAGTCGGAGTTGCCATATTACAATTATTTCAACAGCATCCAAACATGCTACTGCTAATTCCATTTAAGTTTCTTTGTAATATTGTTAGTAAAGTAAAATTTAAAATAAAAAAATACTTTTTTTTAATGATTGTTTGCCAATAAAATAAAAGTTATTGTTTTTTCATTGAAGTTTTTACAAAAATAAAAACCCCTCGGCTTTGACCTAAAACGATGCATTCCCAAGTTTGTTCACCCAGTTACTTTTCTAAAACACTGTGATTAAATAAATTTTTTATCAATTAAATTATTGTGGATGTCGACTTCCGTTATGCAAATAAAAATACACAGAACCGATAACTTTACATTTTAATGAATTAAACCCATTTTTAAAGCAAAATTTTTGTTGTTATTGCTTTCGATAAGGTGTATTGTGTTTAAAAAAACGAAGATATTTTATATATAAATATTTATAATTGACAATTTTATTGAGCTCGAGGCCAGTTTGGAGAAGATTTTTATTTGGAAAAAACAACAACAGTTTTTAAATGGTATAAATTATAGTACTATTTCGGAAATCACCACATTTCCTCATCAGACTTCTTTATTTAACTAGTTATATTTATTCTTCATAACCACTTCTCCAAATCTATAAACCAAGGAGCTCGGAGTTGCAAAGCCAACATGCTAAATGCTGTGCTACGCTAGCCGAGTGGACTGCTGCGTTTTTGCCATCTTCCTTAAACTTCTATAAAACTTTCCTCGAGCTCAATAAAATTGTCAATTATTAAAATTTACTAGGCCGAAAACAACAAAAATTCATATACATATTTATTTTATCTATTCTAAATGATTTTAAGCAATTTATATTCTTTTTGATATTTAATGCAAAGCTTAATTTTGCGGAGGAGAGTAATCGTTCTGATGATTTTTGACATTGAAGTTTAGAGGTCACAAAAGTGAGGTGTTGAATTTGGTTAACGCTTGAAATTTTTTATACATTCAACTCGTACAAGGACATTCATTCAAATATTGTCATACTTTGTTTTTTATATATCGATTACCGACTACATACATATGTAGGTATCTAATTTTTTTGAATTATAGTGTGTACTTACAATAAAGCTATTACTCCGCTCACATATTGTAATGACTTACCTGCAAGAGAAGAGAAAATTATTTTATTAAGAATTAATTATAAACGGCTGAGTAAATATTTTATGAAGGAAATATTAACTGTGCTTATTATACCATAATGCGTTTACCCTAAAATCCTTATCTAAGTAGTGGCCCAGTCTCCCCACAAAACAATTCTTGGTATTTTTCCTCGAAACTTAAAAGCATTTGCTTTCACCTTGCGACATTCGGCAATTAAATGTCGTCTCGGTATGCTGGTATGCTGGCAATTCATGCAATGTAGACAAATATGCCGCTGGTCTGCAATCGTGGCCAAAAATTGCAGAACGCCTGAAAGTATGCAGATATTCGTGGAAATGGCGAAACTTGGCGGAAGTAATTTAAGTTCACAAACGCTTGCTTTGGCGTGTGGGTAAATTTTTTCTGCAATATTTGAAATAAATTAGAGGCAAGTAAAATTGAAAAAGAAATAATTTATTAACACCGAAAGCACTTGCCAGTAAATATGTACATACTCCAATAGACGGCAATGCTCGATTGCACAAAAATTCTTAAACTAAAAAAAATAACTCTTATTTTGCGTTTGTGTGTATTGTGCACATAATACGGTATAATAATGCCAAAGCAGAGTGAGAAAAACATCTAAAACAATTCATTTAGTGCCGCCACATCAACTTTCAACAAAGGCCTTTAATTAAGCCCTTAATGACAGTTTAATTTACCAACACTTATTGCAGTCACCACTAGCGCAACAAAAAAAAAAAAAACTACAAAAACAACCAAGGCGTCAGCACGTTGACACTGAAAACAGCAAAACATTTCCGCACAAATGCACAAACACACACTTTAATAAGCTCGAGGAAACAAGAAATGCTACACAAACTCAACAGCGTAGCATCCTTTGGCACATTCACACCACACATGCACACACACGTATATATATGTGTTCGTATATATGCACACACACGCACACTAAAACATGCCATCAACAAACAATTGTGCCGTCATTTAGTGACAACAATAGTGCTAACGTTGCGCTTTTATTGTCATAATGAGTTGGCATTGGCATTGGCATTGGCATTGGCAGTGGTTTCTGGTTTTTGGTTTCCGATTCAAGCTCTAATTGTTACGAGTACATATATATATATATGTGTATTTATTTTGGTATGAGTAATTTGTCTGGTGCTCATTCGATTGAAATGCACGTGAGTGTATGTGGTTTACTTGTATATACGAATGAGCTATTAAAAATCGACGTAAGCGAAATGAAATCGCAGATTTAGTAGCATGCATTTAGGCGCTTGTACGCGCGAAATCCTTAATTAAATATTTAATTGAATAAAATTGAAGAGAAAACTAATTTAATTGCATTTTAACAATATATCATACATTTTTCTTGAGGGGAGTTTAAATTAATTAATTGGCTTTTACTAAAAATTAATTTCGCCAAACGTGTTTAACAATGTATACTCTGTTCACAAATTATAACACAACCACTTATTGACAGATTTGGTCACTTTATTTTTCTTGTAATCAGTTGAAATCTTTTTTTAAGTGAAATGTGGTTCATATCCTAAGAAAAATCTTAAACACTAATTACAAAATGCACCATGATTTAACAAAATAACATAAATATTTTGAACTTTTTAAAAAGGGTTTCAGTATGGTATGTGGCTCGTTGAAGCCACTAGAACCCTTCACCTTGTTGTACCAAAAAGTAAAAAAAAATTAGATTAATTTTTGACTAATGTTTTTTTCTATTTTTTATAGAATTTCAAAAATTTATGTGTTTGTGCTATAATTTGTGAAAATCGTGTAGAAGGGCCTTGTGGAAGATTTTTAAAACGTTAATTGAGTTAAGACGTTTGTTTTATTTTCTTTAACCGAAGTAAAATAAAAAACACATCAGAGATTTTCAAATATTTTTTGAGTTTCTCATAACTTTTGCCTAAATTGGTTTTCCTTCTAGGACAAGTGTACACCCTAAATAGTTTTATAGTATTACTCTAAACGAGTTTTTAAGCAATATTGTTGGTTGTTCACTATTGTTTTCAGGAGTATACCTTAATGAGGAAAAGCTCTCAACTAACGGCTTTCCTATAATGCAACCCTTTATAATAAAACTGAAGAATGCCCACTTCCTTTTTGGACCCAACCCGGTTTAGTTTTTAATAAAATTATACAGACAACTTGTTAATTGATTAGTTTAATGTTTCTTATCATTCTATTAGTAAAACTTGGTGTCACTTTCCCGAGTAGAAAATTGAAGAGCTTAATTTCATATCAACTAATATTATGCAAGAAAGTATTTTATAAGTTTCAGATCACGTGAGTGACTTTGGCTTCGCTAAACACCGGCTGCCGAAGTACTAAGTACTTAAGAATTTCTTACAAACTATATGCTCAGCATACAAAATATGTTTGGATCCGCCAAATCATAACCGTCCTAAAAATTTTAATGATGTTCGCGATTTCTTAGGAATAAACGAGGCTATATCGAGATTTTCGGCGTTTTATAGGAATTCCCGAGACTTATTCTGAATTTTTGGGTTCTTGGCGATTTTCAAAGAATTTTCGGATTTTTTGTGATATTTTTGACTTTTTCTGTTACAAGACGATTTTTGGAACTATTTCTGCATTATCAGTAAAAAAAACTTAACTGAAGCGTATAAATCCGTACTTCAAGTCCCGAGCTAGCATTAATTTAGTCAGTTAGCTGCGAATTTGTTTTACAGGTTTTAATGAAAACAAAAAAAATGTATTCTTAGGTCTTCTCTCACTTTATTTTTACCAAAAAACTTGCTGTACAACAATTCAGAGATAACTCGTTGATACCGGTGAGGAACGCTTGAGCGAGATGAAAGATGTCCTGAAAATCATTTTAAGATATAAGATCATGAGATCATGATAAAGCCAAAAACAATTGAGAAAAGTTATTTTGATGTATAATGAAGATTTTAAGATGTGACACTATTATCGAACAAACACATATAATGGAGACTGTTATTTTTACTTAATTATAATTATTAAGTTGGGTCGAGTGGCCGCTGAATTCGAGGTTCGAATTTCAGCCAGGGCAAATGAAATCTAAATCATAGAAAAGTTTTTTGCTTCTCAAAAACAAATTTGCCGTTCCGAGTCGGCTAAAAACGATAGGTCCCTCCATTTGAGGTAGAATATAAAGACGCACACTGCAAATGGTAGGAGAAGCTTGGCCAAACACTCAGCTTTATAGTGTAAGCGCCAAATTATTATTATTTATTAACTTATAAAAAGAAAAACAATAACTTCACTTTGTGTTTTGAAATTATCAGGAATATATTATCATGTGATCAATTCCATTGTTCAGAGAAAATTACAAAAGCTAAATTTATTTTATTTCCATGATCAAGCTTCATTAAAAGATTCAATTAATGCAAAAAACATGCTCACGAACAGGTTTTGTTTGTTAGAAAAACCAGATAAAAATCAAATTTATTTCAGTTAATGGTTTTCAAATAAACTGACAGAACAGCCGCACTTGATTGGAGTAAGTTGTGAAGGGAAAAGTAGGTCAGCGCGATTAGTTGCTGGTTTAAGTGTTCCGTGTTGCGTGTTGTTGAGGGTTCGACTCCCGCAGAAGCCAAGAAGAAGAAAGCCTGGTGAGCAGATGTGGCGATGTGTTAATAATTTTTTTCTTTATCAATTACTTTTTAAGCTCAAAAACAATTAAAAATTTAAAAATCTATATGGCCAAACAAAAACATAAAATGAATAAGCTAGTTAGTGTACATTTAATATCAAATTAAATTTTGCCGTATTCCCGTATCGTTCTCAATTTCATTATTCATCTACGGGGAAACAGTGAGAGACATAACGAATACGAGTATTAAATCCATCAGAGCCAGAAGACTCTAAAGCAAAAAATATACAAAAATAAGTGTGGCGAGCGCATTTTCAACGCCAAGCTAACTTTTTTAGCCCCCTTTCCATTTGCCATTCCATAAAAAATTCGCGAACCTTTCTATGCCTATAACTCAACAACAGAAGAACGGAATGACAAAATAACAATCAACAAATAACAACAGCAGTGGCAAGTTTAGTGGCAGCAACACTAGCAATACGGGCAACAACTTGACTTTCATGCATCACTCAACAGTCTATGAACACACGACAAAGATTAATGTCGCCCAACATGACATTTGCCGCGTCTCTGTCGCACAACAACAACAGAAATGTCGCCGTCGCCGTCACCGACAACGAAAGCGACAAGGACGACATTGCAGCAAATGCTGGCATACGTTTATGTGGCAGGCGAGAAAGTACATCGAGCACGCACACACATACTCGTATACAAATGCGATGAACTTTGAAAACACTATGACCGGGAGCAAAACACTTCATGGAGTGGCAAAAGTTGTCTAGCTGGGTCTATGTTCCGCTGTGTTTGTTGTATGCTAAGTTGTATTGGAATAGTAAAACGAGCAAATGTGAAAGAGTGCACAAACGAACGAATGAACGAAAAAGTGCAAGGGAAAGCGAGTAGTGAGAGAGACGGAGTAAATGAAAAAAAAAAAAAAAATCTAACAAAAATACAGACGCTTGCAATTGATGAATGTCGTACACTGGGTAATTGTATGCCTGCGTTGTGCTTGTGTGTGTGTGTGTGGATAATTAAAAAACATTTTGCTTCCTCCTACACCCGCCAAACACTGTCGCGTCGCCGTTGCTGGCGACGCTCTTGACTTTGTCCGGAGTTTGGCCTTTGGGCCGGATTTGCGACGACGAAGTTGATGCTCCGCCAAATGCAAATGCAGCAGACGGCACAAAATTCGTTGCATTTCAAATGTGCAATAATTGTTTTGCTTGCTGTTGTTTTGCTTATGTTGTTGGGGCCTTTGTTTGTTTCTTTTCCGTTTGCTAGGAAAAGTACTTGAAAAGACGCAGCAGACTAGAAGCAGTCTGCACATAAATAGCAAGCGGAAGGCGGAGCGGACGTACGAGCGTTTGTTGAATGAAAACAATTTTAAATGCATACTTTTAGGCGCAGACACGCAACACTAAGTAAACTAAATCTGTGTTTGTACTCGGCAATGGTATGATGACAGTTAAATAAGCACGCGAAATACATGCACCTTTGAAGACAGCTAATTTAAGTGCGTGTTCGTATTTGTGTTTTAAACTTAAATATACTGTGCAAAATATAAGTATTGCCAAGTTGGTTGCCCAAAGTTATGCAGCAGTATTAGCGCGTTAATGTTGCGGCCACGAAGCGCGTAATATTTTGTGGTGCAGCATGTGCGTTTAAGTACCCACAATCAGCAGTCTACGTGAGGCTAACGTCAATATGTAAGCTATAGGGGAGAATGAGGGGAAGGCTGGTTGTTGGGAGACGTTTGCCTGATAACCAAAACAATTACCTTTTAGCTCGGCGCACCGCAAGAGTCATCCACCATACCATCAGGCAAATAAAATTGAATAAAACTTCTCTGGCCTCTTCCCAAATGACAGTACAATAACTGCAACATTTTTGCTTTGCGGTGGCATTTAAGCCGACGTTATCGTGTTTTTGGCTTTTCCACAAACGATTAAGCGGGCGAATTCACTTTTTTTGATATTCCATATGGCGTGTGCGATTTGGTTAGATACCAGATTCTTTGGAGGGAAGGGGTCTTACAGCTTAATGAAGACAAAGACCGTCGCAGCGCAGACACAACCACGATATTATCCAGCTGTTGCGCTAATTCAAATTCCAGTCAACAAGGCGAGACAGCAACAGATTTACTTTTGTGTACTTACGAGTTTTTGGGTTTCCTTTACGAATTTCAATAATATGGCAAAAATGATAGCTCCGTTAATAATTTACTTTAGCGAAAATCGCTTTGATGCAATATATTCGATTAAATCACGCTAAATCGAAATACAAACTTCAGAGGCTTAGAGGTGTTCTGGTACCCTGCACTTAAAACTAATTGGCCTTTTGTGGGGTGGTCATATAACAATTTTTTTTAATTGCTTATGAGCTTTAAAGCCTATTGGTTTTGGGAAAAAAAATTTTGTAGGACCCGACCAATTTGTGTAAAATGTGAGCCGAAATACAGTTTTTTTTATGATCATCATTTTTTTTTTTATAGCGATCGCTAGTTGGAAGGTGATGACAAACTTCCCAAACAATCTACCGATGCGAGATGCTGTAAAACTGAAGGTCCATCCCTTTGTGGGACAACATTCAGACTCGAACTCAAAGTTGTAGTAGAATAAATGTTTAGTAGTTTTCAATAAAAAAAAACATAATAAAATTTATAATAATTATTTCAAATTAAAATTTGTAACTAAAGAAAAATTGATCAAAATATAGAATTAAAAAAAAAAAAAATATTTTTGGAGTTATTGGCTATCTTCCGTAATTTCTTATATATAAAGCATGCGCTGTATTTTGATACGTGGCAAACTGTTCAGAACCGTCAGAGGAGATTTTTTAAAAATCAGCGGTAATTAAAATCAAATTAAGTCTTAATCATAAAAGCACAAAAATCACAAGGGTTACAAAATAAACTTCCTCCTAAAAAGTTTTAAAAATCATGCAACAAATTTGAATATTCATTAAAAGTTTCATGATTTTCATGATTCAAATATAAAGGTTTGCTTACTAATGACAGCAGCATTTTGACACTCCCAAGTTAAAGGTTGCATTTAAGTAGAATGGATGAAGGGCAAAAATAAAATCCATTTTATAAAATTGTTATCAAGAAATAGAAGTTTCACTAATATGAAACTTTTATGTTATCTAACAAAAAAATAAGTATATATCATCCAAAATATAGTTTAAATCTTTTATTTAAACAATAAACAGAATACACAATGAACAACGTACAAAACAAATTAATGGAAAACCTTTTTGACTGAGGTTAAAATGTAAAATTTAAGAATATCGTGTTACCGTTGTATTTAAAATAAGGAATTATTTGTTTTACATTTATAAAAAGGATTATTCGTTTACAGTAGAAATAAGCAGCTGGCAAAGCTACCTTCATATGTTTTGCGCATATGTATGTAGACTTTTGAACATTTATATAATATACTAAGTACATAATCAATAATGATAGATAGCTACATCGTGCTAAGTTATATTAAGTCTGTTCGTGTAAAAGTCCAGCAATTTTCACGCATTTTTGAAGAGTTAACAATACAGCGCCTTGTTTTGGTAGCCGCTTGACAAAGAGTGAGGAAACTTGCTGATTATTGAGCAAACCTTTTATTATTGAATTATGCATGATTTTTTTTTTTAATTTTCAATATTGCGTGACACATGGATTTATATGGTTTTATTTGGAAAGTCAACTGTGTTTAAAAAGGAAACAATGAAATCTGAATGCGTGGAAAATATATTCAGATTTCTTAAAATGACAAAATAAAATCCAAAAAATTATAGAAAGCGGCAATAAAAGTTTTTAATTGAAAATAAGCCTTAATAATATCTACTCGAAGTCGAATACCGTATTAGCCGGAATAATGACTTTTACGAGCTTAAATAGGTCCGGCAGTGCAGGTCAAACCAAATGGGTGCAAGCAAATTCGCAATCCCAGCTTTTACTTTTTATCTTCTTCAATTTCCCTTCAATGTTTTCAATTAAGATACTCTGCGTTATCCAAAAATAGTTATTAAAACCCAAGTCAAAAACTTTTTAGCAAACTCAAAAAAGTCAGATTGAACAAATTTTTATAGAAACTTCAAATTTGTATCTCCAGTGTTAGATAATTTTGAGAGCAAATTTTCGTAGCACATTAAATTTTTGAATAATATTGCGGTTTTTTTGAAGAGCTTTAAAACTACCCCCGACTTCTTTAATTTTTTTTATAAGAACACCTTCAGCAAAAACTTATAATAAATTAATAACAAACTTTAGCCATTTGAACTTGAAATTAAATGGTATTTAAAGCTCGAAAGTTTTCGGTTTTCTAAAAGTTTAAACTTTGGGTATAATTTTTTTTTTTTTAGACCATACACGTACTTTAATTGAGAATTCTTAAAAAACAAAAAAAAAGAATATTGTCTTCAATTATCCTTTGTGGATTTCCCGTTTGCATAAACAGCCTAATAATGTAAAGTTTCATTGCTTTCATAAAAAATATCTAGCTGGTGCTATCACTCGGTGGCATTCGTCATTTCACCTTGTCCTAAAATCAAGTAGATCACAACAAGCTGATTATGGATAGCATTTCGAAAATTGGAATTAATAGTCGAGCTAGAAAGTAATTCATTTGAACTCTATACAAAGCGATATTTAAAAAAACAAGCCATTAATTATTTACATAACAAAACAATCAGACAAATGACGCTAATTTCCAATTTCATTTGAGTTGCAAGTGCATGCACCTGTCGCATGACAATGAATTGCTTGCATAATTTAAGGCGCAATTACCGAGTAATATATATATAACGACGTTGGCATTGCATGTCGCCAGCAGCTAACTCGCGCCGTTTAAATGCTGAAATGCAATACAAAATTTGTAAATTAAAATGAGGAGAAAAAATGCACAAAAACTGTTGTGTTGAAAAAAAAAAATTAAAAATAAATTAGAAGAAAGGCAGAAATGCAATTGCGAATGCACGAAAACTGCACTTCAAATTAATTGAACTTGAAATGTCGGCTGAGGAAGTTGACGGTAGAAAAACTAAATAAAATATCCAACCACAGCCAAGGAAAGCATTTCGCAGCAAATTTTCTTAGTTAAGTCAATAGTTTTTCTCAGCACTTTCTTCGTTTCTTGCAAAACTAAACAAGTTACAATTTACTTTGGTACTCAAGGGAGTAAAATAAGAATAACCTGACATTCGTTGTCGTTTGCGGTAGTCATTAGTGCAATATGTTGCCAACCGCTGGACAGTTGTTCGAAAAAAGTGAAGAGCAAAGTACATTTACTCTTGCTGTTTCTGTTGCTTTTGCTTTTGCTCTACTCTATACAGCCACTGTTGGATGTATGTTTGTATTTGTTTTTAGTTTTTGTAGAGCATTTCCGTTTAGGAAAACGTAAACTTAAAGTGAACTTCTTGCTGCAACAACAACAACAAGAATAGCGGTCACAATGGCAACAACTCAAACAAACAAGCGAACAGCCAACAAGTTGACAAAGTGTTTGCTTGTTTGTTTGACCAGCAGAGATTGCCGGGCACAGCGACTACATACAAGAACACTAACAATATGGCTATCAGTGAAAGCGCCAGCAAAGAGTGTTGTGTAAGTGCATTTTTGTAGTTGTTGTTGCAGTAGTGGGCGCCATTGACGACATACAACAATTGCCCGAAAACAGGAAGCAATGTTGGTCACAATTTCAACTTTTACTGCGAGCGTAAAAAGTGTCTTCCCCGCTTATAAGTATGTATGCTCGTATAAATATAAATCAGCAAAGGCTAAAGTAGAGAAACCATATATAAATAACTAAGTTTTTTAGTCGGCGAATGGGACGACACGAGCGCATAAAGTGAAATGTACAGAAATAAAGCCAAGGAAAACAAACCCACAACTGGACAGGATGTTGTTGAGGAAGTTGTTATTCTCCTTTAAAAGCGTTTGCGAAGACAGCATTTTGTATGTACTGTGATGTTTTTTTTTTTGTTAAGTAATGTAGCCTAGAAAGTTAAATGCTTAAAGCGATATTGTAAGCGAAAGGTTATGACAAACTTTGATTTGTCTAAATAAAAATAAAATTTTTCAGGGGAATTTAGAAAAAAATCCTATAGCCATATTTGCAGAAAACAAAACTGAGCATAATGAAATTTCACATAAATTTTGCTTTCTGTGGAATGAAAGTATAAAGAAAAATTATTCAGATACATTTTGAGTTTTATATAACTTGAGCAATATAAAGAAGTAAAACGGAAGTTTTATGAGGCTGGCGTAAAGTGCTTTAAATTCAACGTAGGCCGCATATTTGATCTAAGCTTGCCCAGACTTCCATGAAATACGGCAAGAACCATTGCTATGTTAAAGCTTTTCGTATCGCATATAAAAATAGTTTTATTTATTTGTTTTTATTTTTATTTTTACGTATAAAAGTCTAGAGAGCTAGCAAGACCTGCCAAAAAAAAGGTTCAAACTTCGGCGAAGAAGTTTTGTGGTCACTTCAAACTTGCACTTTCTTTGACTAGAGCTATGTATAAGACATAAACCCTACAAATAAAAATAATTGTTGATCATAACATTTGTGTATCAAGCTCGCGATATATTAGAATACAATTGCTTACAAAATTGTATGGATTGGATTAAAAGCTTTTGTTCTTCAATTTAAAATATTTTTTACGTTGAGAAACCTTCGTCAAACTGCCGAATTTACCCCTGCAGGCACTAGACATCAACTGGCAATTCAACTGATAGTGCCTACTATTACTTACTCTGAGTTGGTTTATAATAAGCTGGACTGCATTGCGGATCATAAGATTAGAGTAATATTTAACCAGGTAACCCGATTTTTGTTTGTGCTAAAGAAGTTTGACCACATATCGCAGTGGAGGATAAATGTTTTAGAATGTGAAATACAGGACTATTTAAAGGCAAGAACCTGTATTTTTCTTTTCCGGCTTATCTCAACTAAGACACCTAATTATCTTTATGAGAAGTTAATATTCCCAAAATCAGAGCGCTCAAAATAACTTATCGTAACAAACATTTAATTTTATATCATCAACTAGACTGTTTTTCGTTTGTTCTATTAGAACTTGGAATTCTATTCCACCCATTAGTCGAGGCAAGTTAAACAAAAGCAACTATAATAAAATCTTATACTCTTATTTCTCAAACAAACTAGACTAACCGTCAACATTAGTTTAAGTCTTAGTGATAAATTACTTTTAAAATTATACCTGTATGATTTCATTTCATTTTCATGTATTTTTGATTATTTGAATTGATGTATTTATAATTAATTTTAATGTTATGCTAATTTTGTTGTGCTAAAAAAGAAAAACGATTCTTGTTTTACTAATGATTCTTGCTTAATAAATAATAATAATAAAACAGAGCTTATAAAACAACATTAGAATTATACAACATGAAGAATTTTAGTTTTAAATTTACCTTGCTACCATTTATACAAATGAAAATTGGGCAATATGAAATCAAACTTTTTTAATAAAAAAAATTACATTAAACAATATGCTATTTTTAATTAATGAATGCCAAAAAGAACTTCACAGTTTGCTAACGTTTCTTCTTAGGAGAAATATATTAGAGTTCGTCTCGTTTTCGAATAATTCTCTACTAATATGTGTGCTTAGTTAGTATACGAGTATTTGTGAGTTAACTTTACGACATAAAGTTGGAAAATCGTCTGTATTATAATTGAAAAATAAATTTTCAAATTGAAGTAAATATGTAAACTTTCAATACTTTCACATACGTCACTGGTCAACCTTGGAGTGAGTGACTTGCTGACCTCCCTTTTCGAACGCATGTTGATTGGACGGGAAATAAGAGCTGAGCTAGGTGAGTCTTCACTCAGAAGATATCCTGCTCCGCAATGAGCAGTAAGCTCACAAATTCTTTGGAACAGAACAGTAAGCGGACTTGGAGTAAATTCATCAAAGACGGACTTGGTGATATTTTCTAGAAAATAAATATTTAAATCTTAGAGGAAGGAAGAAACCAAGAACCTAGGCCTCATTTGGGACTGGAAGCTCAACTAACAGCAGAGACAGAGTACGTAAAGTAACAGTTGCGCTATATTTCTGCAACAGCATAATTGGAAAAATGTGGGGAATGGAACGCATAATTATATAATGGCTATATACGGCGGTGGTAAAACCAAACATATGTTACAGCAGAGTGGTATGGTTGGATTCCTTGTCGAAGGGGGCAAGTTCCAAAAGATTGATCTAAACTCTCTACCATGGAGTAGTGGTGGAAGTATATATTGCCGATTCGATAGGTATATCTTTAGAGACTTGCAAGCTTCGTATTTCCTTTAAGCTTACGACAATATCATACAATAGATGGCAAGAGGAAACCACTATCATAATAGCAATATAAGGGCAATTGTGACTGGCGCTTAGTGGAAAATGCATTAAGAACAAACTAGACATAAGCAAGCTAGTATATGTTATAACATGACCTTGTTTGAAAGAAAAGCATGCTTTTGGATTAGGTAATAACTATGCAGAAGAGAAAGAAGTGAATTTGTGCCAGATTCTCCACTCTGGACAGACATTTATTCAACGATCTAGGAAAGCTTAAAAAGGAAGAAATCAGAGATCGCTTTAACTTGTTTAGAGCACTAAATAGTTTTTAAGGTGTCCTTTCGGGAGTCTCATACCGTCTTGAGCCTTACCACGAATTCAGTAAGCAATCTCAGTCTCTAATAGAGATAAATGTCACAATTTTAGACCAGTAAGTATTTATTAGTTTCAAAATAAAGCGTCTAGTCTCAAAAAAAAGTCCTTAAAAAATTAAAATAAAAAAACTTGAAAGCGAGGAAAATCAATAATCTCTAGCTCAGCTTGAGACTTGAGATGAGACTGGGTTACTGAATTCGGGCATTAGTGTGTCTCTAGTGACAACCGCGCTTATCTAACCTTCACATGCTTTATTGTTCACACATAATCTAAGATGATCTTCAAAAATACTAATCGTACGAGGTAACCATTCTGAGTTTTTAGAGCCACTATTCATAAGAGAAGACACTCTTTAATATTATTAAATCGTAGTGAGCTCTTAGTGAAGTTTATTAAATAATTAGTTTGAATATATAAATTTTTAGAAAATGTTAAGTAATTTGGTCTTTAAATATTCAAATTTTCGTTACTTTAGCTTAGGTTAAATGGTTTCTTAGATGTATTCAGTAATACTAGTATATCTTTCGTTAAATATATTATTTATTAGTTTTATTTGCACTAAACGAATTTATTTATTCGCTTAAATATTGTAAGTGTTTGATAAGTGTTTGGAAGCCACTAATGGATTTCCTGAAAAGCATAATGTCACACATTACACTCGTTAAGTATACTATTGAAATTAAAACATTGCCAAAATGTGAACTGCACATCAAGCAGCGAATTCAAAGCAAAATAAATTTAAAATTCAAAACAAAAAACCCAAATACTGTGAATTTGCTAACCACAGTACTGCGTTGAGCGGAAAATAAATAAAAACCACAACTGAAAAGCCTTTTAGGTAGCGAATTTTCAGCAGTGACCACACAGGAACTCCGACACACTCGCACGCGCACATTAGAAAATCACACATACTGGTAACAGTCAAAAGCACATAACATCCGGCGAAAAATATACAGCAGTTCATGAACAACCGACCGCTCTTTGATCCTGTTCTATCCGTTGTGGAGGTGGTAAAACTTAGTAGCGGCGCTCGTGATGGTGGTGATTCGTGAATGGAGAGGAACATGTCAAATTGACAGCGGTAAAAGTGGTAGTCACTTTGAAAATTTCTACCTTTTTAAACCAACTGAAAACCATGGCTGACGACAGCACTGGCCATTGGCTTTTCACAGCACAGCAGCCACTTTTGGTTTACACATTTAGCCAAAAATTAAAAAGAAATTACAAAAAATTAGTATGTGAAAGTAGATGAATGAGTTACGTGCATTGTGAATTTCAGCTATTTTTGCATA
This sequence comes from Philophylla caesio, assembly GCA_963971545.1. NCBI lineage: Eukaryota > Metazoa > Arthropoda > Insecta > Diptera > Tephritidae > Philophylla > Philophylla caesio. The sequence continues at coordinate 90,355,355 of OZ020606.1, read as the reverse complement.
AACCTTTTTTTAAACCACTTCCACGAGTTTTGCATAACAAAAGCTTTTCATACCCAACATATTTGCAACTTTATAAATGCGCAATTTTTTTCTATGGCGCACTGTCCAACTAAAAATAGTGTCAGTGAAGGTGACAGCTCAGATGTGAGTAGCACATGAGCAAATACAAGCACTCGCGTGCATGTAATTCTACACTTAATTCTTCATATTTCCTCGCTCCCTATGCTCTCGCATCTCGTATGCGCTGTCTTTTGTCTAAAAGTGTGAAATATTTTCACATAATTTGACATTTTAATTTTCGTAGAGCTTAACTTTTTCGTGGCTTTTGTATGCGTATGTGTATGTATGGTTTTTGTATTGCTTTCACAACACGTTCTTCCGTTCCCATTCAGCTACTTCTGCTTTGAAAGTTTCGTTGGAAATATTTTCTTTTGAATGCTTGAAGTATATATGTATGTACGTTCTATAGCATTTTCTGGAAGTAGCAGGTGGCAAAAATTGTTTAGTATTCAAAGTAATTTTTCTGAAGAGCACAAAAATCGTAATTATGCAAGCTGACATATTGAAAAGTTCAAACAAATTCTGTGGTTTTTTTTATTGATATTTAGGAGGGTACATTTTTTTCCTACATTTTATTTGTGAAACGCAAAAGCTGAAACTGAATTAATACAAAGAAAGCGATAAAAGATATTACATGATTTGTAAGTATATTTCTGCGATACATATCAAGCTTTTCGGCGCTTTTTTTTGGGATAACTGGCCCTTTCCATTTCAAAACGTCCGGTAGTTTCGGGTCATGATTTTAGATTTTGACGAAACCTTAATATGTTATTTTTGGGTCAATTTAAGGAGACACGTATTTCTTCTTTTTCCCCAAAAATGATTTTTTGTGATTTTTTCGCAAATCGATTTTTATTGTTCGTTTCTCGAACTTTTTTTTCAAACAGGCATAACTTCGACAAATAGCAACCGATTTATTATAGTTCTTTTTAAATGTATGTAATTATCTATTCTATGTATATTACAAACGTCAGAAAATACATGAAAATTTTAATAATTTTTTTTGTTAAACAAAAAATGCAAAAAATGTTCATAACTTAATGTTTCAAAATGCGTTGTTTTTTTTCATACATTTTTCAAAGAAAATAGACTGTTGAAACTTTGGCGAACTGCCAAGTAGCCGAATTTTTTTTTTAAGTTATGATTTCTTATGCAAATATCTTTTTCTTTTGCAAATAAACGGTGTGTGCCTTGATCAATCTTGCTAAAAAGATCATTTATTTTGATTTTAAATATATACTATCAAACAAACAAAAGATTTTGTGGTTTCATATAGCCTAAAGGACTTACATACCTTAGGCAATCACTAATTTAAAAAGTTGAATGTTTAAATGAAAAATTGAACTTCAACTTTATTCTTGTGAACAAACTAATCCTAAATTTATTCTGACTCAAAAAATACTAAAAATGTAGCGTTCCTGGTCAACCTGTTTTTGAAAAATTGATTTTCTTGGAGAAATTAAAAAAAAAATAAAAAAAAACGCATTTTGAAAAATAAAATCTTGACATTTTTTTAATTTTTTGATTATTGTTGATATTTGTCGATGTTATGCGTGTTTGAAAGAAAAGTTCGTGAAAAATCGATTTGCGAAAGTGTCAACTACAAAAGGTTACGCCATGTCGAACATAAAAGTTTTCAGCTTTGATCTGTGGAATATTACTATAAAAAATAATATCATATTTGTACCTTTCCCACATACAAATAGATTTATGTATGTGGATCACTTAGTTATATCTAAGAGGTTGGAATCGTATTGTGACTGAAATTGCATTCGAAAGCTAGTATTTTTCATACACAATAGTAAAAGGAAGAATTTTTTTAGTGTTTTGGAACCCCTTTTAGGATTTAATGATGATGTAATTCTTGTCACGTAGAAGTTCATGTAAATATTAAATACTTTTAAAGTTCATAAAATGCAAAAGAATATATTTTCAAGGAAATATTTGAAGATATTTAATCGAAAACCAAGGTTACATGAGCTAAACAAAGAGTGTTTCAGTTGAAATTTGGCAGCCAATAAGCTGCTCAAATTTGTACACAAAAATATCAAATAAAATAAAACGAAAAGGAGTCACTTTCAAGTAGCATGTTAAAATATAAAAATTGCATTGAAATTATTCCTATCTCCAAAACCTTTTGCAGGGGTGTCGCAATCATCAATCTTTGGACATCATATTTTCATATTTTCTTAGCTTGATTACGCCCATTATTTCGAAATTGTGCCAATGTATGTAATACTGATTTTGTCTTTTTCAGCTCTCTTTTCATTTGAGCCCAAACAATTTCAATGGGTCGTAGCTCGGGGCAGTTCGGAGGGTTGGCTTCTGTCGGCACCACATTGACCTCACATTCTGAGTAAAAGTTCTTGACTTTTTTTGAAAGGTGACAAATGGCAAAATCAGGCCAGAAAAACACAGAAACATCATGGTTTTTTATAAAAGGAAGAAGTCTTCGCTCCAAGCGGTCTTTAATATGCATTTCTGTGTTAATCGTGATCAAGTTAATACGAATTCCTCACTCTTTTTACAAAATGTGCATATTGCTTGCCAAACTAGATATTTTTTTTTGATATTTTGTCACTTTTTGTATTAATATTTTGCAACAATTTTGTCTTTATTTGTGACAACATAAAACTCGCGTCCTGGTATTTGCTTAAAGTCAGTTACACAATAAGTTTTATCGTCCAATTCAGAGTACAATTTTTTCGTCGTGTATATTTAGCACTTTTTAAGTACGTAAATATAATCTTTTTTTTTTCTGTGTACTGGCTAGCAAGTAAGTGCCTATAATAAAAAACAAGTTTCAAGTGCTTACAAATTTCCGAATATTTGATAAATTCTTTTGCCGAGGATTTTTTTAAACTAGATTTATTTTTATATGGAAGATCAACTATAACTTATGCGTCAATATATTTTAATAAAAGACAATTTTATTGAGCTCGAGGCTAGTTTGTGGAAGATTATATTTGAAAAAAACAACAGTTTTTTAATGGTAGAAGTTATAGTACTATTTCGGAAATCACCACATTTCCTCATCAGACTTCTTTTTATTTAATTAACAATATTTTTATTCTTCATCGCCACTTTCCCAGGCTTTAAACGAAGGAGCTCGGAGTAGCAGAGCCAACACGCTACATGCTGTGCCGAGTGGGATGTTTTGTTTATTTTATCTTCCTTAAACATTTATTGGGCCTATAGAAAAATAACAAAAATTTATGGAAATATTTTTTTTCTAAAAATTCTGAGCAAAAAGCTTTTAATGCAAAATGATCTTTATGTTGTTTATCATTACCGCCTTTATATTATTTGGAGTGATTTATCGAGTGTATGGTGAAGAGAGCTCTTGCTTTAAAAAATTCAGCGAAATTAAAATAAGAAAATTATTATAAGAGGAAAAAAATTACATACAATAAGTACACTGTCCAACAGCACTTTTGGAACAGAATAGCGACCCTTTAATTCTGAAAGGGTATGTTGAGTAGATCATTATTGTAGAACAAACTTATGGTCCAGCACGTCTGAGTTTTTTTTTTACAGTTGGTCAAAGTTTTCATTTTTTGGTCGGAGGGAGCATTATACTATATGAAAAAAATGTTGTAAGTTAATGTCTGAGAGAGTTCTTATGGTCAGAGTTTGTGGAATTGTATGAGGATTATTTTTGTGGAAGACCTTAACCCTCTAACTGGTCTCTTTATGGGTCAATTTGACCCTTTTTTCGAGAAAATCAGAAAATATCCTTTAAAAAAGGACATTTAAGGATTAAAATATTCAACGAAAATGTTTGGCGGAAAATTTCAGTGGGGGTCACCAAAGACACCTTTGTTGTAAAAAGCTTAAATACACAAGGAAATGCTTTCAAACGCATTTAAACAATTTTCCCCAGATTATCTGCAGCAAAATTAAAAGAAGGTAAAATACGGTTTTAAGAAATAATTTATTTCATTTAATGTAAATTACCTTTTCTAGGAATGCTCGTTGGACCCGATATAAGAAAATTATTACAAGATGAAGAATTTTATGGTCATCTGTCGGATATGCAAAAGACAGCATTTGACTTTATGCAGCTGGTTATATCAGAATTCCTTGGAAACTCAAAGCACAAAACTATGCAGAAAATATTGAAAGCATGCTAATCGGTTTTAACAATATTGGCGTTAAGATGTCACTAAAACTGCATTTTCTGCACTCTCATCTCAATTTTTTTAAAGAAAATCTTGGAGCGGTTTCAGATGAACACGGTGAAAGGTTTCATCAGGATATAAAGGTATTGGAAGAAAGATTCAAAGGGAAATCCCAAAGTGTAATGCTTGCTGAATACGTATGGGGCTTGTACAGAAACCTTGACACATCGGAAGATTCACGTCAAACTAAATACAGGAAAGCATATTAAGTTTAATCTTTAATCCATTGTCATACTACTGCTGAAGCAAAAAAATAAATATGTACATACTATAATAAACCACTATTAAAACAAAATTATAATTTTTTTATAGAAGTTGGCGTGTAATTTTGCCAATTAATCGTAAAGAGCTTTATTTACAACAATGGTGTCTTTGGTGACCCCCCTGAAATTTTCCGCCAAACATTTTCGTAGAATATTTTAATCCTTAAATGTCCTTTTTTAAAGGATATTTTTTGATTTTCTCGAAAAAAGGGTCAAATTGAACCATAAAGAGACCAGTTAGAGGGTTAAGATCTTCCACAAAAATAATCCTCATACAATTCCACAATACAACTCTGACCATAAGAATTCTCTCAGACATTAACTTACAACATTTTTTTCATATAGTATAATGCTCCCTTCGACCAAAAAATGAAAACTTTGACCCACTGTAAAAAAAAAAAACTCAGACGTGCTGGACCATAAGTGTGTTCTACAAAAGTGATCTACTCAATATACCCTTTCAGAATTATGGGGTCGCTATTCTGTTCCATTCAAAAAGTCTTCATTTGTTGGACAGTGGTATTATTGGAAATACTTGAACATATCAGCAGAATTTCCATAACTATGAAAGTAAGGGGTTATTTTTTAGACCTGTGGTTTTCAATGAGACAATGCTTTTTTCGGAGTTGGTTTTTTTTACAGCTGTTACTTGATTTATACTCACTTTGGTTTGTCACTTCAAGACGTCTTGGAAGAGAATATTCGGCTCGTTATTGCTGACATACGGCCCCAATTAGTTGAAAATTGGGCCGCTCGGCTGGAATTTTTCGTGCCAGACACTGCGGTCACTTGCCCAAAATCATTTTTAAAACATAATGTCAAAAATTTATCTGTATATTAAAGCTAAATTCTTGGCCATAGGATTAATTATATGCGTTTTATTTCTTCTTAAAAACCACTTCTCCAAAAAAAAAAATAATTTTTGATGTCCGAATAGCTGCAAGTAGTTCAATTCAAGTGAGCCTTCGATTAAAAAAAATATAACCAGACGTGCACTAATCTGATAATGTAGAAATGCTTCAAAGTTGAACCATAGGCAAAGCACACTTTAGACTCTCCGAACGCTTCAACACGCTCCTTGACAATCATCGTATTTATCAACTGACTAAAGCCACTCAATCAGCATGCTCCAACGCGCTCAAAGCTAATGCTCTACAAAATTTTGAGACCAACGAGTAAAATAAATTTTAAGACAAACAATGCAAAGTCGAATGAATGCAAATGTGCCAACAACAGATGAGCACAACACAAAAAGCGAAAACAATAAGAAAACAATCGAAAAAGCTGATATTTAAACACAAATTGCTGGTGAGCTAGAGAAAGCGTATGGCTTGTGATTTAAACAGATTTACAGGTGAAAAAGTGATGAGATGTAAAGGTAGGTTGGTTGATTACTTAAGGCAATGACTCATGGGTTCACAAATACGTTTCTTTGTGTGTGCGTGTGTATTTGTGTTTGTACGTATACTTGTTTATACTAGTAGGTGCACTCATCTCAGTAACGGTCATAACTTTGCGTAGTTTCCAAAAGCCTTTGCATAGTCTTTCTAATGACTGATCTATCCGCAGGGCATGTTCTTGTGTATGTGTGTGTGGCTGTGTGTAAAATGAGTGTACATACATATATGCACTGTAGGCCTTTGTGTATATGAAAGCAAGTGACTTTAAGTGCATATGCTGTGGTGACAATGAAATTTCATTTCAATTCATTGAGAAAATGTCGCCGACGGATGCGTGTGTCTGCAATTCCCAAACACCAACAAATGATAACTTCAGGCACAATCGTGTAGCAGTTTCTCAATCGTATGTATGTTTGTATGTTTGTACACAAATATCCTTTCATTTCATTTGGTCGACGCAATGCCACATAAATCATTTGGCGAAGCAGCAGCAGTAGCAGCGACAACGGCGACGGTAGAAATGTCGCCAACATTACAGTCACAAACCAAATTTTAATTCAAAATGTCAAAGTTTGCAGCTTTGACAAGACAATGCATTGATGTGCATCTCGCAATGCATATGAACCCTCTGTACCCGCTTCTGTTTCATGTTTCCGAATTTTCGAAGGTACAAAAGTGTTTACCAGAAATATATGAAACCAATTTTCAAGCGCCAAAAGTGTTAGTGAGAACGTTCATCGCTTTTGTGTGAATCTTGATCTACCATAAACAAACCTACGCATTCTGTAATTCCACAATTGTTGTTGTTGCATTCGTCTGTTTGTATGAGTTTTCAACAAAGTACAGAGCATTGCGAACTCGACTCATTTCAAAACGTGCGCTTAGCTCAATTCTTTCCATTACTTAAGCTTCAGCCATCCGTTACACTTATTTCAATGCTATCGGCATTGCTTTATATGTGTGTGTGTCTAACTACATACAAATTTACACACATATGTATGCTTTCATAACTATTCTAACCTAATCGGACAGTACTACGTATCGGTTAGCCGGTACTTTTCCAATATTTGCTGAACGTGTTAGCCTTTGTAACAAATCTGCTTTATGTGCCTTGGTACGCATGTGTTCGATAGTTTATATCCGCAATACAGAAACACTCAGTAGATACAACTGTCATATCGTTTTGTTTTCAATTTCTTACACACACATACACACACGGAGGGCTCATTCTGCATCAAAACAGTCATATGACAGACGAGTTAAATATGTCTTCACGATATTTATCTGTTTGTAATTTTCCTTTCCAAAGTGGAAATTGTAATTGAATTTGAATGCTTTAAAATTGCAAAAATACTTCGTGTTCATACAAATACTTGTAGCTATATATTTGTAAGTAGATGTATAAATCTAGATAAATATTTTAAATTCTTGTAATATTTTATGGGTTGTACGTTGATTGTTAATATTTATAAACGAAATGAAGACAATACCTAAATTTGCCTAATAAAAAACTTTTAACAATTTAATAACAAATTAGTTTTTCATATTAATAAACGTTGCCGTGATCGAGTGGATAGTATTGCGTGCTATAGCTCGATATGCCGCTAAGTTCGAGGTTCGAATTCCATCCAGGGCAAGTAAAATCTAAATCATAAAAAATGCGTTTTTTCTAATAGCGGTCACCCCTCGGCAGGCAATGGCAAACCTCCGAGGGTATTTCAGCCAATAAAAAGCTTCTTATAAAATATATATGTATGCCGTTCGGAGTCGGCAAAAAACTGTTGTTACATTTTAAAGACACACACCGTAAACGCAGCTATTTAGTGTACGTATAAGCACTGAATTATTATTAATCAGTAAAATGCCCTAATAATATTGAAAAAAATAATAAGCTATTGTAGATATTAAAATTAATTACACTGCGTTACAAATGAAAAAAAAAGTTAATACCCGCTTTGAAGTGTCATGTTTTCTTGTAAGAGTGTGCCAAATTATATTAAAAATTAAAAAGCCAAAACATATTTTAAAGAAATCTGATAAAATCAACAAAAAAATTTTATATTTAGCAAGCTTAATGTTATCATTTAGGTAAACAAAATATAAAAAAATCTTATGAAATTGAAGCACAAAATATCATTAAACTTTAACTTTTTCTTTGGTGCTTTGAATAATCTCCATGTTTGAACACGAACAGTAAACACCTAGCATAGTTGTATCCCAACGCCGTTGAAATCGTTCTTCAAGCTTCTTTTCATACTGGTGAAATAGTGATGGGCGAGTCCGAGATGTTTAAAAGATCGAGAGAATCGTCATCGTTGCAAAAGAACAATCGAGTCAACAATCGACTCCCTGTCCGACTGTACAATCGAGATGTTTTTCGATTGTTTCGAGTCGACTGGCTATTGGTCGACGACGTCGTGTAAACTCAATCAATAGCTTTCGTAGACTTGTGCACGTGTGTATTGATGGTTTTTTAAAATTGATAATATTGAAAGTGTATGTATATATTCAAGCGTTATTTTAAATATATTTACATATTGCAGACAAATATGTACGAGTATGTTAAAAATTTTGTTCGAAAATTCAAAATGCCTCGCTGTTTTAAAAAAAATGTCGTTTAGGAATTTTTTAATAAAATATCGGATTGTGGCAAGATAAGGTCGGTTAATTGCAAATATTTTGGAAATACAACCAACTTGCATGACCACCTCAAAACGCAGCATCCCATTCAACTTACTGAATACCAATAATTACTATAATTGATCTCATTTATTTTTTACCAACTAACAAGGACATACTTTTTTATTTCCTCTTAATTTTATATTTGTTAATTGCAATGTTTCTATCTTTTCTTTATAAAAAGACTGCGAGAAAGAACCATCGAGATGTTTTAACAATCGCTGGCCAAGAGCGAGTCCAAAATGTGTTTGGGTCGATTGTTTCGATTGTTAGCTAATTTAAGCATCAAGAAAGAAAAATGAGAATGAGGAAAGAGAATTTTTAATGGCATTCTGCAACCCAACTTTTCGCATGCCTTTACTTTCGTAGTAGATATACTGCTTTTCTGTAGCTCTGCTGTCCCACATACAAAGAAAACAACAGTATTTAGTAAATGCAACCTGTAATCCGAGCAAAATAGCTATCATTTTGAGATAAGCGCATATTTTCCAGCTGTAATCTGAGTATTTTATGAAATTTGATGTTTTCATATTTTTCTTTCTTTTTTCAGTTGAATATGCAATTGGTACCGTCGCATACTTGTTGCCATTGTTCAGCAATACCACTTCTAGGCTTCTTTTCGAACCAAAAAATTAATTTAAACCAATTTTGAACAATAAATAAAAATCTTGTGTTTCGTATGGAATGTTAAACTCACTCATCAAAGTTTCTATATCGTTACAGTAACATATGTTTTTAAAATTTGAATAAAATTTTTTAATTCGTTTTCGTTGCACAGATACATTTGTGTTAGGAGTCAACGAATTTCACTATTTTAATCTAGATCCTAGTAATAGAGTAAATATGAACGATTTCAACATTTTCGGATACAACTTTGTCCACAGTATTCATATTCGATTTTCAAATAAATAAATAAATATGTATGTACAAAGATGTCATCGTTATCGAATAGAGACGATTACTAAACAAAACAATAAAAATTTGCATTACATCGAAAGCGGTAACGCCCAAGGTTAGGGTAGTAGAAATTATAATTGACATTTACCTCGAAAACTAAACTTGATAGATAAAACATATATTTGGAATATTTAATCTATGACTCATTACCTATTCATTCCAGCTAACAGTTAAGAGGATACCAAAAGCGTATAACGCAGTGTTATTAGACTAAAAATAATAAAATAATAATAAATGGAAGACCCTGCGAATCGAAAAATTCTAAAAGAAATAATTATTTTTCAAGAACACAACCAATTGAAATTACGGCGAAAGAGTCGCATATGAGTGCGTTAAGGAAATATCAGTAATTCATATAGCGTAAATTTAGTCTAACTTATAAAAGCGCTGGCTTAGTTTTCTTGATTGACGTTTGTTCGATTTTCACTAAGTCTTAAGAGTAGAAGGCTTTTGAGGAGGTGGATTGTTCTTCGAAATAGCATCTACAATTTCTGTCGCGTTGAGTGTTTTTTTTTCAATTCTTCTATTAAAACAGACCTCTATTTCCATAAACGATTGCTTTTAATAAAAAAAACGTACCTAGGCCAAAAAGGAAATGAATAAATTTTAAATATTTACATTATAAAGAGCAGGCGAAAAATGAAGAGTAATGATTGATTTTGGAACGAATTTTCGTCATCCCTTGTCAAGTTTGGTTTTAAGACAAACCGGTTTTGGCGTTGTGCCATCTTCAGTGTCATTTTTCGTAATCTTTTGATAAGATTTTCATAAAAATAACAAAAAAAAATGTCAAATATTTTTAAGCGAACGTATTGCTAATTTATATATTTTTGGTGCCACAGAGAGTTTTTTTTAAATCAGAATGCTTCTGACTGCTCAGATTTAAAGAAAAGATAGTAGTGAATATTTGAGCTTGTTGCTCCCATGAAAGCGTTTATTATAGATACCATATGTCATTTGGGGATGGCTAAATTAAAACAATCTTTATTACATATTTTGAAATTCGGATGCCTTTCTCCACTCGCGTAGAAATTAAATGTTTTGTTTATTAATTCATTTTGTATTCAGATCGCGAAATTCAATACAATGTTTGGCCAAATATATTTTCACCGCAGCACCTTAAATATATTTTTATTTCTTGAGAGCTAGTTCTGAACTAATGTGTTGATTAAGATCATTGTCTTTCAGCGGAATGCCATGAGAGTGAAATATATTCTTTTTCATAACCCAACATAATACATAGCAGAAGCAATAACCGCTTTAACTGGAGAAATAATCAGACAAGTTTTTAATATCTTAATAATTGTATATAATTTTTTGAAGGACTAGAAGCTAACAGACATATACAATCTTTAGTGCAAAATTCAAAAATAAAGCGAAAATTACAAACAGGCACTAAATGTAAAAAAGGTTTCTGTTTAATAAAGCAAACATCTTCGAAATACTATAAATAAAATTGAAATTTAACATTTGATTTTCCCAACGGCCAATACGTATGCATTTTCATATGGAAAAGAATAATGAGAGAATGTTTTTACAATTTAATGTAAATATCTAAGTTTTCCGCAAAAAGCAATTATTTTTCAATAAATAAATAAATTAAAATATGCGCAGTAAATTTTTTATAGAACATCAAGTTACATTTAACTGCAAGCAGCTGCTGTCGAAATTGTTTGCTTAAATTAAATTCAAAAATTTCAATTTCTAATTACTCTGCTCAGCATTTATTCAGTGCACAAATGGGCAAATAAGAATGCCACTCGGCAATGAACCAAAACTTTGCTTTTACCCAAACTGCCACAAACAAACCAAATAACAAAACTATGGCAACATTCACGAACATACTGCTTTTCTTGTCTCACCGCCACTATACACCCCTCTTCATCCCCCTTCAGCATTTCTTTGAGTTGGCAAAATGCGACTTAAGTTTTGCATTGTTTGCATTAGACGAATTACAATCGCGCAGTCAGCCAGTCAGCATTAATACCACATACATACAATTCGAACAGTAAGGCAAACAAACAAAATGGAGAACAGCCAGACAGACACACACACTTTTGCAATCAAATAATCAAAAATGATCAGATTTATGCACTCATGTACGAGTATGTTTTAGTGCAAGAAAATCCACATCTACACAAATACTTACATACATTGCTTTCGAATGCCTTTTTCGTGGCTGGCCACATGAAAGCGGCTGACAGAGTCGGTGTGAGTCTATGTATGCGTGCGTGAGTACGTGAGGACCGTGGCGGACGGGCAAATGTACGGAAGCTGTTACAATTGCATGCATTTCATACAATTAGTGGAAGCCGAGAAGACAAAAGCTTTGACTATTTATTTCACTGTTCGCCTTCTAATACAGATTTATACAAGTTAGTATGTGCATATGTAATAATGGTAGTGGCGCAGAAAAGTATGCTACGCAGACACAATGCAACCACTTGCCGCCATTTAATCTTTGAACAAATTTTAAGTTTGCTAATGATTTGCCTTTTATGTTATTTATTTGCCAAAGTCTCTTGGTAGTCGGCTTTTGTACTCGTTCCTAAGGCACTAACTTCTAAATTTTACTGTCTACCGAATTGGACTGACTGATCTGCGCACTGTGTGTGAGAGTGTGTCTATTCGTTGTAGTTGTATTTGTAACTTGTAGCAATGGTTCTTCAATTATTTGTTTTACGCATTTATTTGAAGAATTTCCAACTTAATGCTTTTCCCATAGAGAGATGGAATTTTTTTTTCATTCTTCGCTTAAAAATATTTTGTGATATTTAGTTGAAAAACCAAAAAAAAACTCTAGCTTTGCGTATACGCATTTTCGGCCACTTGACAGCGAGTTTATAGCAAATTTGAAATCATTCAAGCATTAAATAGAATATAATAAAACAATTTATGCATGTGCGTGTATAATATAAAAACATGTGTATGTATGTACATGGCCATAAGGATATGAAATATTTGTGCAAAACTTTGCATTCTTTTCAGGTTGCCAAGGGTTGTGCGTCATAAGCTCTTAAAACCCTAAAGATGTTTCACTGCGAATTATTGAAGCAGTAAACAATTATTCACTTTTCATTTTATTTTCTGTAATTTAAATATTTTATCTATTTTAGCTTCTGAATTATGTACATACATATGTGTATTAAGATTAAAAATCTCAAATCCTTTAAAGTATTTCGGATATTTTATAAGGCGAAAAATGATTTTCTCTAAGAGCTAGGAAAACTCGGCTGTATAAATAAATTCAACGTGAAATCTACTGCTTCAATTTGTTTTTTTTATTTGTATGAAATACTTTTTGCTATAAATGGTTAAGATTGTATGTATAGAAAGGTATGTCGATGGCTTCCCGGCATAACCGAAAAAGTCACTTTTTTTGCAAACTCGAGTTAATGCAAAATTTGACATCAGTGGGTGTTAAGCATTCGAAAGAATGTAAATAAGTACTTTTATATTCAATATTGTGGCTGAATGCTCGGCATTTCCAAACCGAATAACTGCATTTTTCATACAGGTTCAAAACTTTTGGACGCGCTTTCTGGAAAACAGCTGTGAGTGTCTTTTTCGGTTATGTCGGGAAGCCACAGAGGTATATGAGGCATTCCACACTATTTCAATTGGTCAAAAACTACTTTTGCGCAAATTTTGGATTTGTTTTTCAAGCAGCTCGTGTCCAGTAACAACCTCTATCCTGAAGGTGCATAACTATTCCATTCATCCCTGGGAAAAGCATTCAAGAGTGCACCAGAGCATTATATTACCAAAATACTGACAAGCTTACTGTATCGGAAAGGATACAAATAAGGATAAAATTCCTATCATATTCACAAATATTTAAATTGAATTTGCTATGTTTCCCAGCAAGGAATATTCAATTACAGTGTAGTACATTTGCATGTCGCAGAAAAATTTTGAATTTTATTTAAAGCAAAGAACTCCTTCGATCCATTAGATGAACGGGATAAAACAAAATTTTATTTTGCACAAAAAAAAAGAAATGCAAAAGCGTACACTTCCATTTAAATGCATCTGCATTTTGGAAATGCAATATTTCAGCTACCAAATGAAGAACGATGTTCTCAATAACAAGAACAACAACATAACATGAAGAATTAATTTTCAGGAAGAATCCAATAGGCAACTAGCAAAAATAGCAACAAAATAAATTCGAGAAATTCCGAAACTTAAACACTTTTGGGAATACAGGGAACCACAAAATAGTTAGTAGCTAAACAAAAAAAAAATGCAAAAAAAAGTAACCAAAAATGAAACGAAACATTGGCTTGGCTGAAAAACTGCAGAGAAAATATGTATGCAAAAACGTCTATTTGCCCGGCTGTCCGCCTGCAGCTATGTATGTGTGTATGTATCTCCAGTGCGCTGCTTTTACTAGCATGAGAGGAGCATGCATTTCTTGACCGACAGCCCAACTGACAGCAGGCACAGTGATATGACGTAGCAGTAGAAGCAACAGCAGCACTGGCATCTAACTGAACTACAGCTGGACAGCCAAATACGATGGACGAGAAGCAAACAGGCCGAAGAAAGGACATTGGTTAAATGGTGTTAAGGTGCTTCGAACGTAGCAAGAGAGTGCTTTGGCAAGCGGATAGACAGACAAGCACGAAACAGACGGACGGATATTCACTAGGGAAATGGAGGTACTAAACAAGCTTGTTAAGTGCAAAACAAGCTGTGCGGAGTGGTAGAAAATAAAATTACAAGTAGAAGAATACATACAAAGTACATTTTATACATATATACATACATATACATGTGTGTGTGTGTTTGTGTGTTTGTTGAAATTGGAAAAATAGCCAAGAATGCATACCCAACGCTTCGTTGGACAACACTATTTTTGAAAAAGATCGAAAAGCTCAACTATTCGAAAAACTTATAATATCAACTTCGTAGATATATTTCCATACACAACCATACTTCTATGTACATATGTATGCACACTTACATAGTTATACGAATGTAGATTTGCAATGGTCGGTTTTATTTGTTTGCGCTTTCGTACAGTAAAATACCACAAATATCAAAATCAAGCTAACAACCGCATTGGCTTTTGGCTTTGCAATTCTGCTTCGCAACAAACATTTGTCTGTGTCTGTGTCTGCGACTGTTCATGGAAATCTACCCACCTCGCCACCTCCTTCGCCCACCGTTCTTCACTGCTTTTGGGGTAATCCCCACTGCTTCAGTAGTGCTTGAAGTGCATTCTCAAGGAAGCATTGAAGTGCATAATGGTCAGTGTACAACTGGCTAAATGTGTATGTGGCGGAAAGTTGTTTAAGTGTTGAAGGATATTATGGACAGTTTTGGTGGACTAGCACATTCGTAGGTACGTAGGTATGTACATACTTTCTTACAACTAAACATGCAGATATAGATATTGGTTTTATTTATGTGCCGATGTGCAAGTATGGGAGCAATATGGCATATGTGTTTACAGTTGCAGCATTGCTGTGCATCGACCGACCACTTTTGGTTGGATATCAGTTGAAATCAATAGATGTAGTACTGTTAAAATAGCAAAACATCCACTTAATGAGTGTCGGCATGTGTGTGGCTGAATAATAAAGCAACAATTTGATAACGAGTGAAGTATGTATGCAAACATAAATAAATTAAATTAAAAAAATAAATTAAATAACATCCGCATAACTAGCAACATATTTTTAAATTGAAACATTTTAGTTAATAAAAACATGCATTCTTTTGGAAACGGTCGAATTCGGCTATTTTCAATAAAAAAAATTTTTAATAAAATTATTATAAAAAATATAACGGGAATTTTTTTTATAATGCACTGGCACGAGAACAGAATGTGTGTACCATTTTTAAGGCCGATAGCAGTGGCGTGTGAAATACTAATAGCAAGAAGCTTTGGAAAAAATAGCGCAAACTCATAAGCAATTAAAAATAAATGTACTATATACATTTATATTGTGCGACACTACCATAATGATAACCATATGTGATAACTATCATACATGTATTAAATTTATATTTCTTGAATAAAATTTATTTTTACTTTTCAATCAAACCAGAGTTTATTATAAAACAAAATCCTCAATTCATATAAAGCATAAAATTTTCTGCTTAAAAATTTCTTATAACATATTGCAAGTTAAAAGTGGCTTTTTTTGAAAAAATTTTTTTTTGAAATTTTTAAAAATTTTGTGGACTTTTTTTTAAGTTTCTAACAAAGACTTAATCTTAAATATAAATGAGTGTTTCTAGAGAATGATCTGTATTTGCATTACGAAATATCAAAATATTGTAATTTTGAGGGAATTGTAATTTTTTTCGCATACCTCACAACTACTACGCATGATAGAAATATTTCTTGAAGTAGTTTCACTTTTAAATTTTTTGATAGAAACAGGAAAAGACTCCCCAACTGAAATAGACATTGAAAATTTCAATTTTAATTTGATTATTCTTCAAACTCAAATCGTGTAAATTTTATATATGTTTCATTTATTGGATGTATATTTTTTCAGTTACGTATACATATTTAATGTTATATTTTTTTACTGAAAATTTAAAAGTTTTTTTGTAAGATGATAACACAAGGAACGAAATAAGAGTTTAACAAAATAAATAAAAGTTGCCGTAACTTCAAAAAAAAATTTATTTTATTAAATCTAAAAATGTCTAATGAATTTTTTAAGAATGGAAGTGTCAATTAAACAAATTTCCAAAATGTACAATTGAATCTAATTTTTGGGACGTATAATGTGCTTTTATTTATTGTCCTTGCTTTAAAAAGCCTAAAAAAATGTGTATTTAGTACTTATCGTTTGGCTCATCCAGTTTTAGTGGAAGCAGAAAGTGTAAGTTTCAAGTATCTACTAGTTATCACTGATTTTTAAAAATTTTTCCATACAAGGCTAAACTGCAAATATTTTTTATATGCAACGAATGTCAATAGCCCTTTTTTAAATCAATGGTAATTCGTATTCACTAGAAACTTGCGTTTTGTTGTACTAAAACTTAATGAACTATATATTTGCATACCCAAAAAAATGTTAAATTCTATTGATTAACAGATACTTCATAGACATACATACATATGCCCTTTGATCTATTAAGTTTAAAATCACATCTTTTTATATACGTGTGTTGTGACTGAACTTCTCCTAAACGGCTGGACCGATTTGCATAAATTTTTTTGTATGCGTTTGGGTGGCGCCCCGGGTGGTTTAGATTGTACAAAGTAGCGTGGTACCTTCCATACAAACCACAAATTAAGAATCCAATATGTCTGCTCCTGCTAACGGTATTTCGGTTGAGTGAACATATTTTAAGTTCTGCTGCAAATATAGGCGGGATTTGATAAAGACGCGCGGAACCTCTCATACAAATCTTCTTTATGTATATAATTCTACTGTACGTGCGTATGTCACTGAATACATTTTTTTTGGTTATCGAGCTTATTTGTTTGCTTTTATTTTTTGACATCTCACAAATTCGTTCTCAATCTGCTTTTCTTTTTTAATTCGTTGAGTCGCGCGTCATTTTATGAAACAAAAGTAAAGTTTAAATTAAGCAAAAGTGGTTTGTTTTATTTCGAATTGCAAGACAACGAGTGTGGTGTCATTGAAACAACACAAACTTGAATCGAGCCACAACTACGGCTACACGCAGGTATTCTAATTTAAGTGTATTACATTAAGTGCGTTTTGTTATTTTCACATTTAAATTTTTTGTACCGTGTCTTTGGATATTTTTGGTGTCGCATTTGCAGTGAATATTAAGGGTATTACATTCACATATAAGTTACGTAACTAAAACAATGCCACGTCTTCGAGGACGAGGAGGAAATATTGGTCGACGGACTATCCATTCACAATTACAGTTACACTCTATCTGAACGATCGGTTGTATGGGAGATATATTTATTGCTTATCTCTATATACAAAACATGAAAGTAAGTTGCTAAACGCCCAAAACTCGATAATGGATTGTCCGAATCACCATAAGTAGACTTTTTTAAGTTGTATTTGTTTTTGCCCAAGAAAAATGTTGAGAAGAGAGAACGTCGATAGGCGGCGTTGTTGTCGCGTTATAACAAAAAATCGTATTTATTGTCCGATTTCAGTTATATTCTATAAATGTATTGGTAAGGGGAAGAAAAAGACCTCTGCTATAGGTGGCGCTGGAGTCGAGTTAATTATAATATTCGCATTTCTAAACCGATTTTGATAAAATTCATGTTGTACGTATTTATATTCTACTTGCATGATGAAAAATGGGGAGATATACAGAACACTATACATCTTAATTGGGACGACGAAATAGTCTTTTATATTCATCAAAACTGCAGCATTTTTAACTTGAAAAATTTGACATAAGTATAAAAAAAAATTTAAGGAGATACGAAAATGCGTGCGAAATTTAGGTGGCAGTTTCATTTACCGCATTAAATACGTGTACAACAGAGTTCAAAAAGTGTTTGATTTACTTTTAATAAATTTTGGGCGGGACAAAGTTCGCCGGGTCTTCTAGTTTTATATAAAATAATACCTTGAAGTTTGAACACTTATGAAGCATTCGGATCATAAGTTATTTAAATTACTCCGTTATAAAAAATCAAGAATTAAAAACAAATTAAACGCTATAGTTTATTCTAAACGTATAAATCAAATTTTCAAACTTTTTAAAAATTTTGGTAAATTCTACAAAATTTCTAACTGAAAATAAAATTTTGAATTTTGGGGAATGCATTTTTGTAGTCCATAAAATTTAAGTGACAACGTGCAAGTTTAAAATGGCCATAAATTACCGTTGATAGTTTCTTGACAAATCTAAGAAATTCCTATGTCTTTTAAAAGAGAAATACCCTCTTGTTTTCTTCTTTTTCTTGTCCGACAGGTTGAATTGTTGATATTTGTTGGAACGATTTTTCGTCTTCCCTTGTCAAGTTTGGTTTGGAGATTAACCGGGTTCGGCGTTGTGCCATCTTCAGTGTCAATTTTCGTTCTCGAAAAGATGGCACAACGCCGAAACCGGTTTGTCTCCAAACCAAACTTGACAAAGGAGGATGGAAAATCGTTCCAACAAATATCAGAAATACCGTCAGTGCTTTCAGCAATTACATATCTCTCATGCAGTTATGCTAAGAAAAATCAATTTTATTTAGAAGCTTATAAAATATGACTATAACGACTGGCAGAGCAATGTTCAAATAACTTGTCACTTTTATTTTTAGTCTCTTCATTTAACTCCGAACTGATACCGTCTGTTTTAATGAATGTAGTCTGAATGTGGAACCGCAGCGTGTCAGACAAGCCAAATCAAGCACAATTTTGCTGACAACCATAACACAAAAAACAAATAAAAATAAAACGAAAAACATATGTGTGCTAAGTGCGAAAGAGTAGTGAAATATATTTTTATTTGAATTGCGGGTCGAAAAGTGCAACACTGAAGTAGAGAGTATTTGGTATAAAACATTTTAAAAGATACTGGCATATCCCTGTTGGAAAATATGTAGGTAACACTTTACTAGGTATTCCTACACATATTACTCCTTACTTAAAGATGTTGTAAAATGATGTGCCGCCCAAGATTGAGTGGGTCGCTTGCTATACCACTTGTTTACCTTATTTGGTAAGGCTGCTTTGAAGTATATCTGGTACATAATTTACATTATAAAATCAAACTTTCACAAGGCGACAACGCCTTAATTAAAGTAAGGGAAATTTGGCAGACAACTCGTAGGTACCAACGGCTGCAGAGTACGTTGCTATTTCCTACTGGGATGAATTTAAATTATAATTCAACAGAGTAGACAAGCACATGTGCATGTGAGTATGCTTTGCTCACTTTTATTTGTTGCAATAGCGCAACTTTGTATACAAAATTTTAACTTGATGCACTTGCGCCAAGTGCTATGCTGCAATTTTTATATTGCCATTGCGCTTGTGTGTGTGTATGTCCATTTTATTTAATTTTTTTTGGCACTATGCTGCATTTTTTGTCGTTTTGTTTTTTTCTTTTTGCAGCACCTGATATCCACTTGCGGCCAAGGTGAGCATAGCATGAATAAACATGAAAGAGGGCGTAGTTAAGTGGATGCTCAACGTTGTTGTACCGCAAAGCTGGTTAAAAGGATTTCGGCCATTTTGTATTTTTTGACTGTGTGCTCAGCATTTGTTTTATACTGTTTTTACATTATCCTTATAACTAACGTAGTTTTTAGTTGCTGCTCTTTTTGTTGGGTTACATTTGGGATTTTTTTTCAATGAGAAAATTAAAATGTGGCCAAATACTGGTCAAGTATTCGCTTTTCATGCCGTTGAAGGGTAAAATAAGTGGGGATCAGCATGAGTGGTCGTCGGCGAATGAAATATCGCATTTTAATAAGCACCACTACATATTTGTTTGTAATTTTTTTTGAAATTTCTACGTTTTTATTGCTTTAATATGGTTTGAAAATATGCTATCCAATTTGTGCAGACATCGACCATAAAAATGATAAAGAATTCGAGTTCTCGAATTGATTTAAAATAAAAATTAACTTATCATTTGTAGAGTATAAAAAAGGCCATTTATGAAATGCAGTACATATCGATTTAATTTTTTCCTTAGAAAAAATGTTAATGACTCGACGACGGACCGCGCATGACATTGGTATTCATAAACTAATAACACTAAATGCATCAAATAGTCTTACATGTAGGAAAAGATAAAATCTCATTAAAAAAATTCTTAAAAATGTACTTGCATCAACGAAGGTATCGATGTCTACTCAATAACGTAAAAGTAACGAATACTAGCTCATTTATATAAGAAGAACGTAAATAAACAGTGAGTGTAACTGCAGAAGCGTGCTTTCTCTCTTGTTCACATTCATATTCAATTGATTAAGATGGCACGCTCTTGCAGATTCACTTACTATAAACTATAACGTTTATTCGCTTCTCAGTTATTAATTTTTTCTGGTTAGAACTACAATTTTCTAAAATTTTAAAAGTTATAATATTTTGAAGCCTACAACAAATAAACTGTGCTTAGTGCTTTTGAAAGTTGGTTTCTAGATTTAAATATATATTTGTAGCTAAGCATATTTTTGAAAAAAAAATTAAACTTTTCTCCAATTCCTACTTGGATCGCAGTAAAAAGTATTGTATACAAAAATATTTTCAAACTTAAGAAAAGTATTGAGTATGTACTTTCAACAACCTGTTTGGATTTGTCCCTACTTGCATGCCGTATATAAAATATATTAATATACGTAGTTTCGGAGAAATTTATTAAAACATATTTTCTTAACTTATCTTTATTTTACGTACCTATTTTATTTTACTGAGATATATTTATTAAGTGAAACAGTCTCATAAAATTGTTTTAAAAGCGCTGGCAGCTAAGACTGTTACTTAACTTTAAAAGTTTAATGAAATGAAAACGCTGAATGTGAATTTATTCGCAAAACCCCCTTACCACTTTAAAGCCTACTTTAAGCGACTCGATTCACTAATAAATAGATTACAATAATTGAATCAGAGAAATTGTATTAATCTGTCAAGCACTGATTTCATGATAAAAGAAATACGAAGTGAACTCGATTTATCGATTTATTTTCTTGCAATTTCGTTTTGTATCGATTTTATCGTTTTACTTTAAATGATCTGGTATTTGTTTTTTTATGTAACCTATGCTTTCTGAAACGGTTCCAACTATTTGGAAAATATTTATTTTATTTTATTTAATTGTAATTTGTTAAAATCCTGAAATATATACCATTTATAATTTTTGTAAATAGAGGTTTATACTCAATTTCAATCCAAAACGTTTTTCCAGAAGAGTTTCTACTTAATTGTTTATCTAATTTAAAATTAGTTTCCTATTGATAGAGTCAATATGCGATATGGGTGCCAGAAAAAAGATCCTTGTTTTTTTTCACTTTATATCATTTCAATTACTTAAGAAATATGTACTGTAGAACTGACATCTTATCTAAATCAGATAAAACATACTTGATGTTAAAAATTTGGTATTAAATGAGAGGTAAATTAGAGGAAACTACGCCGCTAGTAGTTTTGAATAGGATTTCTATAACATTCTATTTAAAATCAGTTTGTTTTTAATTACAATACTATTTCTATTAAGAAAATAAGAATTTTTTGGTCAAGTCTTTTGGGGTTTTGTTCCATATTAACACAAATATATGCCTTATATGGAAGGAATACTCAAAAGATATACAACGCTTCTGATTAAGAAGTTTGAAAATTGCTAACGTGTTTAACCTATAACAAAAATTAAAACTGTGTGAACAAATATTTTTTTTAATTTGGTTGCATATCAAATGGTAACTCCAACTCAAAGAAGGCCGAACAAAGGTCGTTTCTGGTTATTCGATAATATATCTTCTGTATTTGTTTTTCGTATAATTAAATAAATCTTATTTTTTATAATATAGTATCAAATACCTCTCTTGCGAAAGCTCAATTAGGGTTACAGTTTTTTTTTTTGTTGGAATCAGTACTGCTTTCATGTTCCTTTAAATCTGTTTTAAATCTGCAGGATTAACGAATAAATCTTAGCAGATTTTGGGGTGTCAAAGAGCTCAGGTGTTCGTCTTCCAACACGTCGCGACCAAATGCCTCATACCTAGTTCTTGCAAAGGCGGGGCAGGAGCACAGAAAGTGTTCCGCCGTCTAATCCTCTTCAAAACAGGATGGGCATATGGAGGTATCATGTTCGCCTATCATTGTCAGGTATCAATACAACGTGAAGTGATCGGTCAGCAGTCCAAAAAGTTGCCTGCAGTCTCGCCTGTTAATTGAGAGCAAGTGTTTTCATAGTCCTTCTGAGATTGAAGGTATCATGAGTTTTGCCCATCTGCAACCTCTCGACGACTTCCGGTCATTGCTGAGCGAAGTATTCACCCAGTTTTTGATGGTGGCATCGATGACCGAAGGTGGGAGTGCTATAGCTGGTTGCGGGCCGAGGAACACCTGATCCGAGCCAATTCTGGCCAAATGGTCAGATGTCTCATTACCAGGTACTCCCGAGTGACCAGGCACCCAGAGTAAAGCAAGTTCATTATGTTTACCAAAATAGTTTAGTCGGGACTTGCATTGCCGAACTAGTTTGGAAGTAGTTAGAGGGCTGGCAAATGCCTTGAGTGCAGCTTGGCTGTCACTGCAGTGTTGGCATTGAACCAGCATTCAGCCTCTGTGAACTCAACGTTATAGAGTTAATGGTAATGGTTCACATTAAATCGGATATGAAAATCGGAAACACTATGCAAGTATACGGCTGAAAGTAATTAGCAATAAGGTAAAAGTTTAACTTCCCGGATACTAACAAACCATCCAGGCTATAAGAAATCTATATGTTTAAAAAAACTATGTAGTTAAAAGCTTCCAGAAAAAAATTCTTAAATGCCTTGTACACTTAAGTCTTTTTCTATGCGGTTTATTCGAATCCTCAGAAGGTCGCATAAAATTGTTCTTTACATTCATACAAAAACGGAGGCTTCGTTCCAGGGTTTTCAAAAACCGTATAAATTTAGATACTTCATGTGAAAAAACCCCCAAAAAACGCATACAAAAATCCAATGAACAATATTTAGAAAAACAAACCAATTTAATTTTTCAGTTTGATTTAAGCATTAGTTAAATGAACAACATTCTATCAGTAAAAAAATTTGTCTACGGCTATGACGAAGTCTTCATACCTTTTATGAATGGTATATTTGTATGAGAGCCATATGTTATATTAATTCGATATTAATGATTTTGACGTCTATAATTGTCCAAATAATAATTAATGCTCGGTATTCACAGCCGATGCCGCTGCTTTACTTGAAGAAGTACTTTATGCTTCCCATAATGGAAAGAAAACTCTTATTTGTAGCGATAGTAAATCCGCCATCGCAGCTATTTACAACTCATCAAACAGCACGCCAATGATTGTGAAAATTCGCAACATCCTACTCCAGCACACCAATCAAATAAAAATAATGTGGGTACCTGACCACATAGGTATACAGGGTAACAAAATGGTGGACAAAAGAGCAAAAGAAGCAGGTAGAGAGCCTCTGCATATGGCTGACTATTTTACCGGGGAAGATATACGCACACTTGCAAATAGATATCTAAGAGAAACATTTTCAAGTGAATGGAATGATTTTAGCCACTACTACAAAGGCCATAACCCCACCGGCGAGAAACCTACTTAGCCTACAATCTCCTCTTGTAGGAAAATTTCTATATTCGCGCGTCTCAGGATTGGGCGCACTCTCGAAACACATGTCCACCTCTTGAATGGCGATTCCCGGCCAAACTGCGTGCACCTTGGATCTCCGGATTTAAACGTGACTCACCTCATCGACACTGTCCAACTCTACAACAAATTTGATCATCGATATTTGATAATACTTAACAAACCATCTGATTTTCTTGCACAAACAGTTGACCGTCATATTGAACTAGTTGCAAAGTTTGTTACACTTTTTAAACTGAATATATAATCGTATAAAAAAAAAGAAAACAAAAAAAAACTTTACGAAACTTATTTAAATTGAAGAGCATTTGTGCATTTTTAAATACTATGTACTATTATTATTCTTTTTATTTTAATACACTCTCTTAGCTCATATCTAATAATTCCCTTATATGAATATATCTATATACATCTACATACATATGTATATATAGCACCTAATGAATGGATATTAATATTTTACTCAAGTAAAGTAAGTGGAATAAATATTTATAGTTGTTTCTCTTTTAAATAAATAAAAAAAAATATAAAAAAAATTTGTGCAAAATTGTAAGACTTAAGCTTCTTAAATGGAGGTGTTTTCTTGCTAAAAGAAATACCTGAACAATCAGTTGTATGGAAGCTATATGTTAAATATCTTTGATCTATATAATTTTCAGTTCATCGGACCTTCTGGAAAAGTTTCAAACCTCTAGCTGCTTAAATGAAGGTGATATGAAGCAAAATATGATATCTGAGCAATCGGTTTCTATATAGGTTATAGTCATCCGATCAATATATTTTAATTTGTTATTACAAGCAAAATCGAAAAGGCGATAAAGAATTAGAAAAAAAAAACTGGCCCTGATACTCGTAACACCCTATGTCTCCTTCACACTTAATAAAGTGGTAACTCCAAAAAAGAAAAATCGCTTAAGCGAAAATTTTTTTTTGAAAATCCAGCTAAAATTAATTCCGCATAAAAAAACACACAAAAAAGACCTAAGTGTAGTTTAATTTCCTACTTAAATGTACGTTTCTCTAACAATTATTGACATTGCAGAGAATGCAAAATGACCACGTAACTTTGTTTTTGCCACAAGCAATTTTGGGGATGAAACCTTTTAGCAGCACGACTGTAATTTAATAATTTTTGGGGCGACGCACTTTTAAGTGCACAATGCAGCGCAATGACAGAGGAGAGACAATTTTTTCAGGGAAAAATATTTTCTGTCTACGCTTATGGGTTGGGGATAAAAGCGTTGCAAAATGGTTAATTGCAGAGCAACGTAAAGTGGTGTTAGGGTAACGTGTCATTCAAACTGAAGCGAAGATGAAAGCGGTAAAAGTTAAATTTTTTTTTATTACTTTGTTGTCGTCTAGATTATAAATAGATGAGTGCAGAATGTTACATACTTTCTAACCATGGAGTTTAGACAAAACATAAATACCTGCATATATTCCCAGTTTGTAAATAAAATGAAAATGTGACTACTAAAATATAAAAAAAAAACTGAATATGCTTATGAAATTATAATGGGAAACGAATATTCAGGTATTAATAAAAATTTGACGTCTATTAGTGTATGTACATATTTTTACTTTAAAAAAATTTATGCGAGTATGCTTTGCATTACTCACCACATTCATATGAATTTAATTCTCAACGAAATATAAACTTGAATCGCCCATTGTCAGCAAATCACTTTCGATTAAATCTACTGTTGTTTAATTTAATCACATTTTACACTTACATTCGTATACTCGTATATTTTACTTTTGGTTCGGTGCTTCATTCATTCTAAGGCAGAGCAAATTGTTTGGTTTAAATTCCCAATCGAAAGCAATCGTTGTTCAAGTCGTAGCGTAGTGCTCGTTACCTCACAACTGCCTTTTCCGCTCACTTTTTGAATTCCAAACAGTAATTAAACACATTTATCATATTCTTGTTTGATCTTGAACTTGCTTTGCATTTATTGCACCATTGTTTTTTCTGTAGTTATTTATTGCTGACTTTTGCCAAACACACCTGAGTCCTGCGAAAATCGTTTTGCAAGGATACCAAATGTAAGAATGAGAAAGAGCGAGCGAGAGATTGAGGAATTGCATTTAAGGAATGCTGGTCGCATACAATATGGCTGGTAATGAAAGTATTTTTGCATGTAGTACTAAGTGCCGGTGTTTGAGAGGAAGGATTTAGTAGTGAAAATTTAAGATTGTGTAGAAGTGGTTTAAGGGTTATTTAAGATACTGAATTTTGGAACGATTTTCCGTCATTCCTGGTTAAGTTTGGTTTTAAACCAAGTTTTTAAAATACCTACTTAAATGACGTCAAAAAATATTTTAGGAATCAAGTAAGTTTAACATATTTAGTTAAAATGATTTCATAGATAATACAATCATTTTTTTGGCAGTGAAATATATTTTGTTTCTATTTTTCCCACTTGTTGTCAGGCAAATTGTGTTTGAGCTAAATTGTGCACGTAAATATATAATTAATATATTTTAAATAATTTTACTACTCACCACAGAACAATTAGACACAGCATTTTAATGCTTTGTGCTAAGCTCTCAAGAAAATTTGAAAAAGTAAACGCAAGAAATGAAAAAGAAAAATTAAAATATATAAAAAATGTTTACATCAGTCTAAAAGTCTCTGGAAAAAAATGGTTCAATTATTTATTTTAACAATAAAATCTTCAGCAATGGCAAAGTACTATTTCAAGCAACAGAAAGAATGTACATTTTTTCTTTTGATGCTTCTTAAGAGCAGTAATCAAGCCCTAACGCCACTCATCAGATTAAAGGCCATTTTCTAATCTGCCTATTAAATTAAACGATTCTTTAAATTTTCTTGACTCCACGCGTAATTGTGTATTACAAACAAAAAGACTTAGAAAATATTTTGCAGTTTTTTTCTGACTGACTATTCTAAACTTTTTAGTTTTATTATTTTTGAGCTTAAGGCCGATTTGGTTTTGGGAAAATTATTAGGAAAAAACTACAATACTCAAAGCGGTAGGAGTAAATTTTAACTTCACAACTTACTCCAATCAATTCAATCTAAACTTTGTCGATTTAAAACATATATTACACGGATTTAGAAAAAAAATAAAACAGCGAAGTATAATTAATATTAGAAATATTATTTTCTATATACTCGTACTTACTCGCTGCTAAGTGGATAATGCAATAAAATGTGAACTCATCCAATTTGATGCTGCAGTTAATCAAATTTCAAAATATTTACTTTATGAAGCAAAGAGTTTAATTTTACAATTCTTTTTTACCAAACACTCGAAGTGTATGCCAAGGATGCAAGTGAAATTCTCTACTGACATTTTCGTGAATTTGTGACGGCAGGAAAACAAAAAAAAAACAAACGAACGAAAACCTGTTAGAATACAGTGAAAGAGCACCAAAAGAACAGCACTATTGTCAGCAATTTTTATGTTGTCGAACATAAGCCACCTACGACCGACAGCTCCGCCACCAACTGTGTCCTTCACTATCCGCTATCATTCGCCCATTACAGCGATGACGGTAAACGTAAATAAATTTGGAATTTCGTAGAACTTAGTTTTGCACATTTGCCTCCTTTTTCAATTGCTAGCTTTCTATTTGTCATTCTATCTGCAATTTTCCGGACGCGCTGCTTTGTTAGTGTTTGACTGCAAGGCAAACGATTTGGCAGCAGCAACAATGGTGACGGCAGTAACCGGTGAGTGCAGCCAACACTTTGCAATGTGAGAAATTGGTGACAAGTAGAAAACACTTCAGCAAATGTATGAACTGAATGCCTTTTAAAAGCAACGCGGCTGCCAACACTCCTCCCGTGCTGACTACCAACAATTTTGCTGTGGCTCTTGGCTTTTTATTCTGTTCTAGTCGCTGCCAACTGCATTTTTGCCAATGCAATTTTCGGCTGCCAAATTATGTAAGCTAGTAATATATATCTACGATGTGTACGAGCTGTGAAGGGGAAATGGAGCAAATAATACAGTACAAAATTGCAATAGAAATGGCGAGAAAAACGAGAAGCGCTTGAATCAAGGTGCAAAATTCTAGCTCGCTCCAAGATGAATGTGGCTGCAGGCTGCTGGCGGTAGTGACGAAGTGGAATTATTGGCGCGCAAAAAAGGTGCAAAATTTGTGTTGTGCAATCAAATGAACGGGAACCAATAATCGAAAAATGCCAATGCAGTGTAAGGAAAATTATTGGCTTGAAGGCGACTATGCAATAACAAAGCAATAGGGACTAATAAGAAGGAAATATACAAACACACAAGTAAAAGAACTCATAGTAAATAAATAAAATTCATTAGGGTAAAAAATAGGAAAATAAATTCAAAGGCTAAAATGTGCAATCAAAAAACCAGTAAGCAAACGAGCAAAAAGTCTTTAGCTGTTGTTAAGCTGCTTTTTATTGAGTGTAAAACGAGATATTGGTAGCAGACTTGAAAGTTTAGATTTTGCCAATAAAAGACTAATACACGGATATGTACAGATGATCGCTTTAAAATTTGATTAACTTAACAAAGTGGAATTTTTTTTTTATTTTTCAATTTTATAATTCCTTTATCGACGTAGTAGAATGCTAAGTAAAACTCTTGTAGACAAAATGCGAAAAAATCGGAGCAAAAATGTCTTAAAAATGCAATTTTAAAATGTCACTTTGATACTTTCCCAGACGTTTTAGAACATTAAAGTTACGAACATGGGGAACGGTTCCACCAGAATATTGCCAACGTGGGAATTTGGAGAGTATTGCTGGACGTTACTGTTTATAGCAGAGAAATATTCAACATGCACTATGTAGGTGTAAAAATCGTGTTCTCCAGTGTTATTAAATTTTTACATATATTCAAGAAATTATAATCTGTCAATAATATTTTTCATATTTATAATTAAGCAAGGAAAAAAGCTTTTTATTTTTGTATTTTGATTTTCTTCGGATTTGCCGATAGGGTGGAAATATAATGTATATTGGTACGATTTTCCGTCATCCCTTGTCAAATTTGGTTTTGTGACATACCGGTTTCGGTGTTGTGCCATCTTCAGAGTTGTTTATTTCTGATTAGAATACATAAAGCTTAATAAATTCCCAATATTTAATATTTGTAAATGTTTAGAAAACTATGAAAAACACAGAATCGGGCAGTTAGTTTTAATATTCTGAAATTATTTCAGGTTTTTGAAGAGAGTTTGCAGCTGTTTATGAATTACGTTAACTGAATTATTACAGTGATGGGTGTGTATCGAGAAGAATAACGTATAATTTATGTGTGGAAGTGTACTTTTACTTTTAGGCAAGCTATATAAAACATATGTTTTTTTATTAAGGTTGCCACTTATGAGAAAATTCAAATTTATTTTTATAACAATGAATATACATATGTACTTATATAAAGTATTACAGCGTGTATTAAATTAAACATTACCACCTTGAGGTTTTGGCTATTTAATATTTAATAAATTATGTATTTGTTTTTCAATATATTTTGTTTATATATAGATTTTTAATGAGCTCAAGGCCGGAAAAATAAAACAATTGAATAATATGTAAATTATTTTATTTAATCGTCAATATTTCGACTTCAGACTGATATATAATTTATATAATTATGGCCAATACAACTGAATCAACAATATATTTTGTTTATGTAAATTTACAAAAATTTTCAAAAGTATCACGAAGACCAAATACCAGGTAAAATACAGTTCATTGTGAACAGAGCTAATAAAAAAATGTACGATACACAAATTTTATGAACTTTTGTTTGCAATTCATGTTTTTGTTTTTGCATGCATCGTATGTCCAGTTGTGGTGATTCCGAATTTATTTGAAATTAACTCACCGAAAACAAAACACAGTGTTGCTTCTTATCTTCTAGATTAAATTATGTTTAAAGAAAAAAAAACGAATTTTAGTAAAAACTTTTTAGTAAATAATAACAATCTCAGAAGAGCGATTTTCTCCCTCTCATCTTCTGCCCTGTACAAAATTCATTTATATAAATTAATGTGCATATCATGATACAATGATTTTTAGAGGTAGTCTCTCAGATGAGACGCCATATTAACCATTTGACAGAAACAGTGTTCCGGGGTTTCGTGCTATCAATTCCTTATTAAGAAATCCTCTACTTTTTGGCAAAAAGAAAAACAAAGAAAACATAAGCAAAATATAATATATATACAAAGCCACATTTATATTGATAAGGCGATTTAAAAATCGGTTGCTTCAAAGGACATACATATCGTCGTCCTGATAAATAAATGCCGTATGTGAAAATTGAACCAAATTTAGTTAATAATGCAGTTGTACTAAACTAAAAAAAAACATATTTTTAAAATTTTGTCGCATGTGCAAGGTGGAAGCGATTTCGTGCAATTTTGTCGTACGTCACAAACATTTCTTACATACGACAATTCTTTATATAAATTCTGTACTTTAAATGCTCGGAAAAATATTATCAAATGCTTACATTAACTTGAACAAATCTTAAAAATATGTAATTTATAATAATACAAATTAATTAATATATTTTTTTTAATTTTTTGTAATATTTTTTTAAAATTTTTTTATGTATATATTCCTGCAAAACCGTTGCCAAATGTAACATGCGATACAATTTTACTGAAGAAATTTCTTCATATATTCAAAAGTACTTAGGAATAAACAATAAAAATAAAATAAATTAAGATTTTCGTGAACTAGTAATATTCTCCGAGACTTTAGAAAAAATCTATCGACGCCTTTTTGAGAAATTGAATTCCAAACTTCAATTGCGATTTTCCAAAAGGCAAATTATCGCCTGTCAAAAAACTCCCTCTTGCAAACGCAACTCTAAGGCTTATAAGCCATGATTATAACCCCACTATATTTTTTTTCAGTTCTATTAGAACTTATTATATACAAGTAACTCTGACTACCTATCGTATTTTTGGTTTAAAGAATAGACCACACATTGTACAATCATTCCAGCACCTTTGATGTATCGGACTCACTTTTTATAATTAAAAGAACTATTCTATCCTCTCTTAATAACAGCTAACGATCCAATTTTCTTACTTTGCATTTCTCTAACTTTGTATTCGGCTGATGAATTCTTATTCTGTAGCTGAGCAGCTTGGGATCTCGACGCTTAACAAACTTTCTTCTGTCACGACTCGGCACCTAAGATTTGTATATTTAAAAAACATCCGTACGTTATGCGGATTGAGCCCCTCGTGCCGGTTGGGCGGGAAAGTGGGTTTCCGTTGGGTTATAATAATATAATAATATTCATAAGTAAAATTCCATTGGTGAAAAAATATACGCCCAATAAATGAAACATATGTACATACATACTATTTAATATTTACACGATGTATGTTTGAAATACAACAAAATAAAAAGTAAAATCCGCAATGTCTATTTCAAACCAGTGGCAATATTGGGTGTCTGCCGTCGATCACTGTTTCTATCAAAAAATTAAAAGTGAAACTTTTGCGCGAGTTCAGTAACTTCGTATCATCTCAAGTCATAAAATGAGCTAGAGATTATTGATTTTCCACGCTTTTTTCGTTTGTTTTTATTTAAATTTTTTGTGAGCTGTCCATCACCAGGTCACTATTTAGAGAATATATTTTGAGACTAGAGGCTTTATCTTGATACTAATGAATGGCAACTGGTCTAAAATTGTGACTTTTGTTTCTATTAGAGACTGAGTCTGCTTGCTGAATTCGGGGGTATCTCTAAAAATATTTGTATCATGGTGCATAATTATCTTTCTACATTACTTCATATACTCACAACAGTTCTCACACGTTCATAATTCATGTCAGAGTGAAAAATCTAGTTAGTGACGATTAGTCATCGTTATTGTACTTAAATGTTATTAATATGTGTTTTGTGTAAGAAACAACTAAGAATGGAAAACATTTACAAAACTGAGTGCCCATCTACATGCAAATATTATATGCTTTTTATGAGGAAGCAATTTCTATTTTCAGTTTAATTTTTAACACATTTGCATTAACCTTGCCACAGCGGTCATCGCTTTCACTCTCTCTCTCGTTTGCTTTTAACTGACACATTTATGTTTCCCTTTGTTTCTTCTATTGAAATGTCATTTTGTGCCTTTGACACGCTTGTATGTATGTATATTGTGAAATTACAAGTGACTGTGTCTGTGCGCATGTGTGTGGACTTTTCTACTTTCGCCGTATATCGCTTCGCTTTGTAGGCGTTATTAATAATTAAGTTTCATTAGGGTAAATGACAACCCAAAAAACGCCTAACATACAAGTGCGAGTAAAGAACATTACAAACTCGTGTGTGTGTGTACGGACATTAAGCCGACAAAGGAAATTTATAATACTTTAAGTATCACTCTTTGTTTTCGGTAATAGCCTTCACCTCGTTTGACAGTGCGTTTGTTTGGCAAAGGATATTGGTGAACCCGTTGAATTCCACTAGTTTGGCTTTCAATACATATTTTAACGCATCTTCTCATCGGTCGCTCGACTCGCTGGTGATCATTAATAATAACTGAAGTGTTGTTCTACTGTCAGTTCTTGTGGTCCATACAACCACCACCACTTCGAGCTACAAGCACTTTCTCCACTTTCTTGAGTTAAGCTCTGCCGACGGAAGGACATTATGGGTTGGGTCACATTACTCGGGCTCGCTTTTGTTCTTATCGATGCATCTTCATATCTCATTTATTTTCATTTGCCACCTTAAAAGTTAATAATCTTTGGAATTCGTATTGTCACATCGTTTATCACTTTGGGCAGAGGCTGGGTTGTTTATCAATTTGCATTGTATTAAATTGCTAGGCATGTATGTAAATACGAGTAAGTACAAATACAAGTATGTAAGAAGGTTGATATCGAGTATTAGGTTCTATTTTTACTTTACCTTGTTCTTGGAAATATAATCTTCTCAGTGGTTGAATAAATTCATTGAAGTTAGTGCTGTTATATTAATGAAGACCTTATATGCGACAGTAAAAAATGGGTTGCATTCTCTATGAAAGACACTTTCTATCATTATTTCTAAATTAATTATTTATATTTTTGCATGCAATTTTTTATATGACACACTTGTAATAAAAAATAACTGGAATTATTGATTTTAACCATGAACTTCCACTTTTTGTTTGGTGCTGAATACGACAGCTGGCTTCATTGCTTTATGAAACTTTGTTAGAACTACCTAGCACAGAAAAGTTGTGGTTATTTTGCATTCATTAAATTTTCAATAGGAATTCAAACGCTTCAGCAATCTATACTTTTGATTAGGGCATTCAATATTACAATTGAATTACTAAAGAATTTCTTGGAATTCAAATATGTATTACATGTGTTCAAAGAAAATAAAATTTTACAAAGCTTACTTGTGAATGGAAAATCGAAATTCTTAGAAAATTATCATCTGCTAATTTCTTAACACTGCACTTTTGAAGTAGCTTACTTATTAAGTATGAAATAAAACTATTTTGTAACAGGCAACGAAAGCACTTTGAAAATAATCTAATTAAAGTAGCGGTACTTTTCGATTTTTTTCAGCAGTTCACTTATTTTTCCCAAAATTCAAATAAGGTAAGCATGCGTTTTGACGAATGAGACCTAATTCAATTGAAATAAAACATTAACAATTCTCAAACAAACAATTTTTTTTTTAGTTCTATAAAAAAAGTAGAAAACATGTTACATAACTTGATTAAATTTAATTAAATTTTGATTAAATTTTGATAAAATTTAGATGAAATTTTGATGTAATTTTGATGAAATTTCGATAAAATTTTGATGAAATTTTGTTAAATCATTGTACATTTTGCAAATAGTTTAAAAAAGGGTGTTTTTGATTTTTCTTAGCGAATAAACCATATTTTACTTGAATTTTTTTTTATTAATTAAAAGAAATATAAAATAAACCCTAGTTTTTTTGCGTTTTTTATAAGCAAATTTTAATATACTCACTATGAACTAAAAATGTTCGCAATAGGTAGCAGTAGTAGACAAATTAAAAAAAAAATACAAATCAAGTTTAAGCTTAATTTTCAAAAATATTTTGTCAAATAGCTTCTGTTGTACTGAAGGCATTTTTATCCTAATGAAAAGCGAAATTCGACAATTCAAATAAAATAAAAATATTAAATTAAATAAAAAAATTATTAAATTAAATATTTTTTGTTGCTGCCAACTGTTTTATGCGGCTTGATTTAAAACTTTTTAAAAATATCACTCATGGGATAAAATGCAATAAAAAATGGCTATACAAATATTTGATAAACTTCATATAATTTCCTATAACCAAGCAGAGAAATATTAAGAGCCCACAGGTAATAAAGTTTTTTTTTATTTTGTTTCACTGTTTAATTCCAGAAAAGTTAACAAAGCAACTTCTTATAACTCTGCAATTTTTGGAAAAATCTCTAAAAAAATGTATAATGTTTTCATTTCCCGATGCCTCACTTTGAAAAAGATGGTTTAGCAAGAGTAGTACGATGTGAATACTCGTAAATGTCTTTATGCTGTTTTACGCCTTCCGGGCGCCGGATGTCGATACTTAGGAACACTTTAGATTCATATTGTTTCAAATAAAAGTTTTATTTTGAGTTTGAAGTTCGTAATGAAGTATGGGAGTTGAACTCAATCGACTATTATGAAAAGTCTTCAGTTAATCATTGAGCGTACCGTGTGAAGCGGCACTTCTGTCCGTCTTAATGTTTTACACTCTTTGCATTTACATAAATAATTGTTACAATTATCTTTAAGTGGCACTACGGCGAAATTTGGGCAACCCCACACTTTCATTTTCATACTATCAAATTAAATTTCCAAAGCCTATTGAAAATCCGCTCAATCAAAAATAAACTGTAACCAAAAATTTCAGCGTAAATAAATCCTATACATACATATACATTCATACATATTTCTCTTTATAATAAATGTATTCAATTTACTCTTTGTTAATATTCAATTCAATATTCTGCTAAATATTAACCTTTTTCATTGTATGCGTATTTTAACAGTTGGCTGCACATCTTCAGCCGAAATCACAGTCCACAATAGGCGCACGCGTGGCAAAGGACATAATAGGACGACTTCATTGACTTCAATAAATTTACAAGTACTCGTACATACATACATATATACACAGACTCCGGATCACAGACGGTTTGCAATGTGCCAACCGCAGTCGACTACAAGTTTATTTGTACAGTCATGGGCATTGTCAGTGGAACTGTCACAGTCAAGTGTCATGGCAACACGACCGACCCGCATAACCTTAAGACGCATTAATTTTCATTTTTGCAAATATAATTTTGATTGAAACCCTGCCCGTGACCTATAACCGCACGGCTGAGTGGATGGATGCAGCGCACCGCACAAGATAATAGAAATGGTTTGAGAGAGAAAGGACAAAAAGAAAAAAAATTAAATAAAACGCGCCAAAGGACAACGTGTATTAAGCTTAAAAAGGAAAGCAAAAGGAATAGCAGCGGTGGAAATGCGGCCCAAGTGCCTGTATATGTTCTTTTGCGTCCTTTTAGTAGTATTCAAAAAAGTTACTCTCGTCTCCATGCTTTAAGTTTTCGGGCATACAAAAATGATAAGTGTACAGTGTAATTGTTTTATAGCAGATAAAGGGAGACAGAGTGTTGGAAAAGCTTACGCTGAATGAATTTAAACTTGCACTTCTCTAATACCACATTAATGCATAACAATGCCAGTTTTCAGAGAAATAGATTAATATCCACTTTCCAATTACGGCAATAAGGAACAGTGTGCACTTTCGTGTTAGAACGTAAAGAAATAAAATTTCAAAGCAACTGCACTGCACCAGACGTCATTATTGCAGTTTTAAAATTATATATAAAATTAGTATACGTTTGAGATAACTGTAGAGCAGTAAATGGAGAAAGTAAAATTCGATATTCGGAATTTATTATGCAGTTATATTTTTTCATAGCTGCTTTTAGTGAAATTACCAATTTTTTTGCACAAAATTTACGTCACGTAACCGTCTGAGGGGATTCAAATAAATCTTTTTGCGATCGTTAAAATTTTGTCTACTATGTATAAAATCGTTTTGAATTTAGAGTTTGCATTTAGAGTTTTAATAAACCAAAGTGAGACTATCATAGAACTGTGGGTTATATGACCTTCATCGAAGGTATCCTTGAAGCGAATGTTTTTTTGTAAAACTTTATAAATACTATTTCTTCAATTATATGTTTATATTTTTAGCAGGATTTATGTTTGTACAAGTATGCGGTCGGTTTAGATTACCACCATGTGAAAGCGACCACAGCTGACATTAACCGGCAGAGACTATGGCGAAGTGCTGGTAGGACGCATCCACTAGCTGTTAAGCTAAAGAAAGATGACTGATTTTCTAGTGTACCTCAAAGTTTATATATGTATAGTTCTTGAGTGTACCTTGTAAAATCCGTAGAAAGTATGATCCTGCTGCTAGCTCTATATATTTAGAGATAAATTTTCTTGATAAACGAACTGATCTCACCGTATCAGTGTGACTTCACAGCATGACATAATTAGAAAAAGAACCTTGATAAACAAATCAACTTCCATCACATTTTTGTCGACTTTAAAGCCGCTTTTCATGCCTCAAATAGAAGTTTCCTATATGGCGTCATATCCTATCTAAGAATCCCCGGTAAACTTGATCGGAGTAAATTTAATCTTGAACCAAATTCGTAAGAACCTCTACGAGCCATTAGAGAAGATTAGAAGTTATCACGATGATCCACTTTTGAGCAACTTTTTTATCCGATACTGTCAATCAAAATTGCAGTGATAGAATACATTACAAAAACATGATCACAATTATAAGACCATATAAAGCAGGACCTAGATAAATATCGAAGTGTTCTCTCTAGCCCCACCACAACTTATAGGACTAGTTAGAGCATAAGTCTTTTCTACTTAAATGTATTACAGGATCCTTTCAATATTGAGCTCACTTTGCTGAAGTTTCCTAACCTTTTACAAGTTGCTTAGCATTGAATCCACACGATCGAATAAATAGAATTTTGTAATCGCAGCAGTGATATCCATACTTTTAAGTCTCTTCACACGATCTCTCTCTCTCTCTCTATTTTTCTCTCTATCTCTTTATCTCTCTCTATCGCTTTGAAGTGCTGATGCCGATAATATTGTTCAATTTTTTTTATTTATTATAAAAATATATTATTTGAAAGCGATTTCTTATTTTGGTTTAGCATGTCTCTATAAAATTTTATTCCTACGTTTTTAATCAAATCAACCTTTAATTTCTAGATTAATGCATGTAAGAACGGACGGTCTGGCAACTACCCACGACAGTAGTATTTAGTCATAAAACCGCATTCAATACGGTCG
The DNA here is from genome assembly GCA_963971545.1 of Philophylla caesio. Classification (NCBI taxonomy): domain Eukaryota; kingdom Metazoa; phylum Arthropoda; class Insecta; order Diptera; family Tephritidae; genus Philophylla; species Philophylla caesio. The sequence goes on along the minus strand of OZ020606.1, from coordinate 90,318,206 downwards.
TCTTAACTCCAGTATAGATAAAATTAATTTAATATAACAACTTTAATAAAGGCTAATGAATTATATCAATTAAATATTATTAAATAAAAATGTAAATGAGTTTTACTATTAACAATTACCATATGAATGTATGGAGTTAATTTTATAAATGGAACACGGTGCGCCTGGTCCTTACCCCACAACCGTAGTTGACCATACTCTTTACTAAAACGTAAAAAAACAAAAAAATGTTCATTGTGTGCGAGACTACCTATTTGCTGCCCTCTTAACTAAGAGGCATAGCCAGTAATTAACCATTTCATTTTCTATTTGGTTATAGATCTCGAAATATGCATTATGGTTTCTGTTTTCATTTTCTTTTTTTTTACTTTGATTCCATTGTATCCATGGAAAAGTACTTTGATAGACGGCACATATACACACATTTACGTAGCATACTTTCTTGCGCTCCCACTTGGTCCAAATGATGATAAATGCTTTGCACTATGACCCAAATAATATTGTCCATTTATCATTTGAGTAAAAGTAAGGCTGAGAAATATTTATATATTTACTTAAGTTGCCTGGGTATTTGTCGAGTAGCGACTGTTGCTTCTTGCTGTAGCCCCAAACCTGAAGTATCTTCTTCAGCAAAGTAGTTTGTCATTCACAATTAAAGCATCCGTAAAATATTATCTAGCTCAGCTTTTTACCACCAAGTGTTTTGTGGTTTTTAAAGTCATGGCAATAGTATTTTCTTTTGCGATTTTTCTGCAATGTTTATTTCTTAACTAATTTTGAACACAAAACATTTCTTTGATATATATGTATATCTGTTTTAATATTGCCTAAGCGTTTTTAGCCACAAACTCAATTGCACTTGACTGTTAAAAAACACTTTTCTTATCCCTTGCCTTATATCTCTTCACTAAGATAACTTATGTATGTATGTGTTTTCCGCTTTAACCAACTACAAAAATTTTTACTTCAGCAAAAACGGAAGCATAAGCGTGCCACTTAAGTGCGCGTTTGTTGCTTTTTTTTTATATGCATTTTTTTTTTGACACTCGCTTACCAAATCCTCCCTGAATAAACCATCCATGAACAGAAGATTTCCTTTTTGCTCAAGTCTCGCGCAACAATTGGAAAATTGAAAATTTCTGATTATGAAGCATCTTATTATAATTTTGACTGTAGCGTTAAGCAGCAAAGAAGCGCAGGGATTTCTGATTTGGCATGCCTTCACGTCAATTTTGGTTGCTTTAGCTTAGTCTGTTATAACAGCCAAACACACATACAGATCTGTGTATGTATTCCACACACTTATCTTCACAAATCTTCGTGTTTTTCTTCCATGGGAAATGTTGTTTTTTACACTTATGCGAACTGTCGGCTTTGTGTTATGATGAAGTTTCTTAAAATTTGTAGAGAGGATTATTTACAGCACTTGGGGTGCTTTCTCTGTGCCGCAACGGCGAATTGGCAATATGTGAGAAAAAGTCAAAGCCACTATCTAGTATGTATAGCTTCTGTGATTGAATTTTGTTTTTATCTATTTTTGAGTTACAGTAGATACGTATTATTTAGGACAGGTAAATTAATATTTGATTAGTTAAATTATATTCCAAATATAAAATCTCCGTACTGTTTCATAGAGAAAGATAGAGTAATTTTTAATGCCTTCTTAAGTTTACTTTATACTTGTAGGAAAGGCAACAAAGAGTAGTCTTTAATCATTTTTTTTTGCGCATAATCTACGTTACCTATCGTGTACCTGTTGCCTGTTGGACACACTTCTGTTTTTCATTAATGATATGAGTGTTATAAAGTGCCCCACGCGCCTGTAGTCAGCCATCGACAGGAACAGAACTCGATACCAGCGAGCTATTATGAAACTCAATTTCAATAGAAAATTCGACAAAGTTATTCTTTGAATCGTGTTCCATAGTAGCTATCAGGGCTGCTCAACAAACGAAATGATACCATTTTGTTTTGTTAACGAGCAAAATCAACTTAACGAAATGAGTTTGTTGCGTTTCGGCGCCATGTTATCAAAACGAAATCAAATCGTTAATGTTGCAACGTTATAAAATTTCCGTTTTCGTTAATTTTAATGTGCCTAAAAGCATGCAGCGCTTCTGTTTGCGTCCTTGGTAGCTATCCATAAGTCGAGGAGTCCCGGATTCAGGCCCTTCGCACTTTATTCGGATATTTCTTATAAGCGGAAGAAGTGCAGAAAGTCTGATAAGCTTCCCAATTTTTTTATAACTGTGTACAAATCATTTTCACGTAAATTTTGAACAGAGAATACTTTATTAATAAATATTAAATATTTTTAGAACTAAGGAAAGGCGTTAAACTTTCTACATACAAAGGTATTCCAGAATGTAGAGAGTGTAAGTTCAAAACTTATATAAAATGCTACGTGAATGAGGGTAAGGAATGCTCGAAGAAATTTAATGAATATTTTGTTTCTAAAGCACGTTTTACTCATTTAGTTAGAACAATTTTATAACCCAAAATATTAAAATCACTGTATTCTTCTTCATGGTTGCTATCTTATTCATGTTAAAGCGAATCAATGGAATGGTTTACAGGTCACTTTTGGCTACTAAATTTCCCACAAACTCTGAAAAGATAACATAAAATTTGAAAAACATATAAACAAATCTGAAAGAGCAGAGAATAAAATGACTTTCGAGTGAAAATTATACATTTTACATATATATTTGGATACATGAACTAAAGCTCAAATCGATTCAAGTTTTATATGAATTTAAAACAACTTAAACTATGAATTAAAACTTCACTTTTCACTTCAGCATGCCCATTAAAATGTTCGGTTTAAAACCACTGTTGCTTGAATTTTACTTAACATACATTTGCTATACTCGGCATCACATTGCTTTTCTTGGTAAAGTATTCAGAAATCCCTTGTCTTATTCATACACTTTGTCTGCATATGTATGTATGTATGTATGTATGTATATATTTTGTCTTTCATCTCATCTCCAATCAGAAGGGATAAGTGTCTTCTTATAGACTTATTAAATAATAATAATTGCAAATAATGTTATTTTATTTAGACAAGATATATTAACTTGATACCCTGCACTGGCTTTCTTTTGTACCGCTCACCACTTTCACTTTCGTAAATGTTTGTACTTAAAGAGTATTGAAATATCTAACCATCTGACACTCGTATACAATTGCGAAAGTATACTTAAGTACCACAGTAGAGGCAGCTATTTGTGGCTAGATGCCAACCCATAATTTTGACATTCATCAAAAATTCGTACAGTGAATAAACATACATAGGCACAAATTCAGAAATCCATAAAAGAAGTGTCTTCAATGGTGGCGGCTGTATTGCAACTGTTTCTGCTGAGTAGACTTGATTTGATTTGTATGTACGTATGTATATCTCATTTTGTATTATTTTCTGTGCGGTTAATGAGTACCCTCATTTCCATAGATGTAGAAGCCTCTAAGTTTGCAGTTTTGGTTGCGATGCGAGTTTCCACCATGCCACAAACACTTCGCCCAGCATATTTTGACAGACGACTGCGGTTTAGATGATGTGCGCTAGCAACTTTCATTAGTGGTTGGTTTGCAGAGTGTATCCTTTTCGGGTTGGAATGTTGTGACAATCGCAGTCGCAGTCGCAACGTCTGTCGACAGTGGCAACAATAATAAACTCGGCGTTTGAGTGACAGCAGCAGCAGCAGCAGCAGCAGCAGCAGTGGTAAGCAGTTAGAGCTACCAACGCAATTGTTTTGATTCCTTGTTACTGGCAAGATGAATTGCTGTGCTCAGATTTGGTGTCACATGCGAGCGACAAGTGTGAACATTATCCTGAATTAAGCTAATTTCTTGAGTGTTTTTTGGAGTGCCACTCTTATTTGTAAGTTTGTTGATTTTGATATGTGCTTACAAACTCAAACTTGTAATTTGGCTAAACAAGTGTCTCTGAAAATATTTGGCTTTTATTAAGTGTCGCCATTTGTGGGATGTCTATTTTTTTTTTAACTTCTTAAATGTTTTGCAAGCAAAATAGTAATATATGAAATTTATTCAAACGGTTTCTCTATTTTTAGAGAATAATATTACAACGGCAAACGAGTTTCTATGAGTAGTTGCATACTTTTGTGTGTCTGTCCAACTATTTAATATACTCTCATCCGAAAAAAGAGATCTGCAATTTGTAGTTTTTGCCACAAAATTTAACTACATCGTTAATTTTGCAAAGTTATTTTATATGTATTTAGTATAATTATTTTTATTTATTTACTGTAATAAAACACACAATCATTTTGTGCCTATATAGATGTAACTGACTGTTATGATGGGTCTACTTAAAGGCATATACATATATATATATAATCATATCTCAGTCCCTAACTCTAAGCCTGTTATGCGTTCATGGATTACAAAAGAACTCAAACGTATGAGAAACTTGAAAAATAAGTCCTATATAAAGCAAAAGCATTCTTATGACGCTAATTTTCGTGAGCGTTACTTGTTTTATAGAGCTAAATTGAACAAATCATTACATCGTAGCTATACTTGTGGGGTAGAATGCACAACACAATTTTCCTCACCCCATATTTACTCAGTGTAACTTAACCCCCCACGTCTGCACTAACCATACATAAACTCGAAAGATTAAATCTCACTTCATGATTTCTTAAATTGTGATTTGATCAATTTAAAATAACGAAACTCAACGTTATCATTTTTTCCTTTTTTTTCCATTCTATTGACCGTAATCAGGAGTTCTGATGCATAACTATTAATTAATAGAACGATTAAGAAATGTATCAAAAAAAGTTCCACGCGAACCTGCGCAATTTCTTATTTAAATAATGCTAATAGAATAAATGCAAACTATGTAATTAACCCTTAGACGGGCAAAACAGAAATAACAGGGTTTTTGTTTTGGTATTTTTTGTTTTAGGATGACTTTAGTGCGGGGAACTCATATTTGAAAACCATTTTCGAAAATTTTCATTGGTAGGGACGCCAGGTGCAAACAATTAAAGACCGTCTGTAAACGGTCTTGCCCGACAAAGGGTAAGAAATAAACAAGGTGTATTTTAAAGGCAAACTATGAAAGAAACCGGTTTTATTCCAACAAATTGTTTCATAAAGACAGGTAAAAGTATACATTTTTTTTTTTAATTACTCATTCGAATGATAGGCTTTGAAGCAGTTTTTAGTACTTGAAAAACATAAATGTAGCTTACATTTTGTACAAAAAGTGTGTGTATCAGACTTCTAACAAAGTTTACACGACTTCTTTGAACCCCACTCAGGAAGATGGTTGAGCTGATCATACCTTATTTCTTCTACGGGGTGCACTGCTCGTTTACCAATAGTGTTATTGCTAAGAAGTGACTGCGATCCGCTTGATGGACGTCCAGCCGTTGGTTTGTCGGTGGAAGCACACAGCGATTTTGCTAATTGTAAACGAAACTGGTATAGCGTCAAATCTTTTTCTTTTCTTTCTTCCTCTGCAAGCGATGATTTATTTCGACGGTACAGAATGAAGGCATTGGTAACAGCCATGTCTAGTAGATGATAAAATATGCGAGTCATAGTATCCATGGTTTTTATATGCAAGCCGTTTCTGCCCATATATGAATCCATGAGATCTACACCGCCCATGTGAGAGTTGTACTCACGAATGATTTGTGGGCAATCTATTTCAACGTATTCTTTCTTTTTTCTGTTATATCTATGAATTTTCGATTGCTGGATGGCAGCATTCGTTTTTGCAAATGGTTCGACACCTACATAAGTTGAGCATAGCCGAACATTTTTGGTGTCTTTCCAGAGAACCGTAGTCATGTCAATTCCATACGCAGTAGCAGAAAACTCAACTGCGAAACCTCTATCTACTTTTCTCAGCTCCGCATCTGAATCGGATGGTAGCTTACAATTTGATATTCTGTTGGCTCTAATGGTACCTAAAGCAAATATACCACGAGCTCGTAAATAAACCATTAGTGGTAGTGATGAGTAAAAATTGTCAAAGTATAGAATATGATTGACGAAATCAGGTATTGTTTGCGATAACCGAATGACTTCATTGCTGGTGGCTCCAAGATCTGGTGTTCCTGGTAAAATAGTGTTATCACCAGCACCGTTACATACCTCAAACCGGTATGCATATCCATTGCTGTCACACAACACGAAAAGCTTAATACCCCATTTATTGGGTTTGTTTGGCATATATTGCCGTAAATGGTGCACGGCCTTTGTTTTACACATCTGTTCATCAACACATAAACGAGCTTGTTTAGGAATGGAATAGAAGCGTTCGTTCAAATAATCAATAATTTTCCTTATTCGAAATAATGGATCGTACCCTGGCTCACCCCTTTTTATGCGCTTACTCTTATCAGCAAAAGACAAATGACTTTTAATTGCCACAAACTTCTTCCAAGGCAAAGCATCTGGTACATGTCTAAATCCAAATTCACTCCAGTGAGCTTCTATGTATGGATACCGAAAAATAGACATAAACATCAAAACGCCGAGATATTTTCGAACCTGCGAAGCATTAGTTATGAACTGGGTATTTATATCTATTGAACGCGCTGCTCGGTTGGTTTCTTCAACAATTATAGCTATGAGTTGATCAGTCAAAAAATAATTTAAAAACTCAATCGGGTTCTTAAGCTTTCTGACGGCATAAGGTAACCCAGAATCTCCACGGAACGCTATTTCATTTACATGCATTCTCATAGATCTTTGTCGCCATAAGATGTTTGAGAACTCAGTCGAACTCTTGTCAATGGCACCCAAGCTTGAGCCTGTAAATCCGCCTGATGATGGTATTACTGGTGGGCCAGTCGATTCGGTTGTCGGTAGCGGCGAATGAGGACTTCTCCGTGGTTTATTCGCTTTTTTGGTGGTGGTTGCAGCCACTCCATCTGTTCTAGTTGTCGATGTATATGGAATCGGTTCTAGTGGCGAAGTTATTAATTGAGATACTGCTGCTGATGAGACATCACTAAGTGTGCTAAAATTCAACGATAGCCCAACTTCGTTGCCTACAACGCTGTTGTTCATTTCACATAAAACGTCGGCTATGATTTGGTCTTCCTCAGGTGATATCTTATCAACAACATACGCTGGGTCAGCTACACTGTCGTCATCATCTTCGTACTCAGATTATTCATCAGACAAAAGAGTTGAGTTCATCAATTGCTCGATTTCTTCATCTGTCATTGCAGATAAATTAAATTGCTTCCTTCTATCTTCTTCTGTGAACTCATGTGGCTTTTTCGCACAATTTTTTCTTTTCTTCTGAGGTCGGAACTCTTCCATTTTCTGAAAAAAAATATTAGAAATATATATAAACAACCTTTTTCAATTTAAAAAGCAAGTGAAAAGTGAACACCGTACATTGGTTATACGCTGACCGATTCAGCCACGGAAATGTATTTTTTCCCCTTACCAGGGCAAGACCGTCCAGAGACGGTTTTCACTATATTCTTAAAATCTTCGGAAATTTATATTCCGTTGTTAAATGTCAATTAAATTATAAAAATAAGCAATATGACTACTTACCTGAAAAATTCCCAACTCGATTTGGCCACCGGAAACGACTTTTTTTAATTTTTGTAATGGGATAAATTTTCACTATAATTTTGGGGTCACTTTTCACTTTCGGTGTCACTGGAATTCACAAAATTTTCAAACTATACCGTTGAAATCGTTTTCTGATTAATATTTGTGTGTATTCAGTTAAAAACTAAAGAACTAGAGACCGATATCACACGACAACTATGCTGTTTGAGTTTAAATTCAGATAATGTAAAGACCGTCTGCAGACGGTCTTGCCCGGCAAAGAAAAGGCTCTTTAATCGTCTGCCGCGTAACATTTAGAAAGTAACTGTAAACAAAAAAATTTAATCAAAACTAAATTAAGAGTAATAAATACAGAAAACAAATAAATAAGTAACCTAAAATAATCCAGCTAAATATAATATAAATCTCTCATTAGAAGAACCAAAGTTGCTCAAGTTTTCAACCAATTTTTTTATTTTAATAGTGCGGTTTTTTTATTAAATGAATAACTCTTATTCACTAAAAGGTTTAACTACTAAAGAGCACCAAATCTTATAATAGAAACTGTAATTAAAATAATTTTCCTGTTTCTGCGAACCGTAAAAGCATATTCAAACTATAATTGAGCTTGGCATATTAATTCCAATAATAGAACTGTGCCAATTTAGACTGAAGCAAAGATTTTCATCTACTTAAACTATGAAAATAATAATTAACCCATTTTTCATAAATGTAATCCTAAGTTCTTTTGGAGTTACATAAAATCAAACAAGAGCTGTTCAAATATTTCCAAATCGGTTAATCTTTTCGCTGAATTCTTTTCTTCTTATTTTGTTTCTGGCAACACTGGTAATAATTTTGTTCCTGAAGACAGCTTTTCAAATTTAAACATTCCCATCAACTTCGGGAAATTAAGATTGACAGACAAAGATGTAGCTAACTGTATCAAACAGCTTAGGCTATTCACTCACACTGATGAAAATGGCTTCTCGGTCATTTTATTCAAACATTGTCCCGCACTGATTGCGCCATTGCGGCATATTTTTAACAGCTCACTTTCTTCGGTTATTTTTCTTGATGACTGGAAATCTACTTTTATTACACCTATCCATTAAAATGGAAATAAAAGTGACGTGAAAAATTATAGGTCCATTTCCAAATTAGGCACAGTGTCAAAACTGTTTGAGTGCATCGTTAAGGATAAAATTTACTATGCTGTTAAACATTTGTTATCCCCTAATCAGCATGCGTTCATTCCGGGTAGATCTACGTTAACCAACTTGGCAACTTTTACGGAGGATTGCTTGCAAACTTTTTAAAAGGGATTCCAAATCGATACAATTTACCCCGATTTCTCTAAGGCTTTTGACAGGGTATCTCATAGAATTGTAATAGCTAAACTTGCATCTTTAGGCTTTCATTCCGATATCTTAAAGTGGATTACATCCTATCTGGATAAAAGAATCTGTGTCGTTCGAGTTGATAATGTTTCGTCTTATTCATTTGTTGCTTCTTCTGGTGTTCCTCAAGGTAGTGTCCTAGGTCCATTATTATTTGTGCTTTTCATATATGACATTTCCTCCTGTTTTATTAAATGTAATTTTCTCCTATATGCATACGATCTGAAGATTTACTATGAAATTTAATGTTTGGAAGATTATTTCATTCTCCAGGGGGAGCTTGAAAGCTTATATTGTTGGTGTCTGCGTTATAATTTGTTACTCAATATTAGCAATTGTCACTATGCCTCTTATTCGAAACATATTAGTATTGTTCCTACCTCTTACCGAATCTCAAATTTACCGCTTAAATTAATTAGTCAATTTAAAGATTTGGTGGTTTATTTTGACTCCAAACTCTCTTTCACCACTCACATTAATTTTATAGTAAATAAATCATTCGCGATGTTAGCATTTATTCGTCGTAATTGTTCTTCATTCTCCGATCCATATACACTCAAACTGCTGTACTCGTCTTTCATTCGGTCTAATTTGGAATACGCGGTATTTATCTGGCGCCCTTTTCATGCAATTTATATTAATAGACTGGAGTCTGTATAAAGGGATTTTATTCGCTTTGCTTTACACTCCTTGAGATTTAGTGACCCCTTGCCGTCTTATCCTTCTAGTTGTTTATTGATTAATTTAATGCCATTTGAGTCTAGGTATACTTTTTTATCAATGTGCTTTGTTTTTGATATAATTACAGGTAGTATTGATTACCCGTACCTTCTATAGAATATTTCCTTCAATGTTCCCACACGAATTCTTCAATGCAATGTTTTTTGTGGGTGTTGCCAAAACTGTTTATGGAATGAATGCCCCCTCGCAAAGAGCGCTTTCTCAGTTTAATTCTTAGTCTTAAGTTTTAGACTTTGATTTTTCTTTTTCCAAACTCGCTTTTAAGATGAACTCGTAAGGCACTTGTCATTGGAGTTTTTTTATCTTTTTTTTTCACTTTTTATTATTTTTAAAATAATATGTATCCTTCTGCTTATCACATAGTCTATAAGCATTTTGTTTGTTGATTAAATAAATAAATAAATAACAGTAAATCCTCTGGTGATAAAGTTATGTTCGCATATGGGGATTTTAGAGCACCAAGCTTCACAATATTTTGTGAATTTTTCTTTAAATATTGCTGCTCCATTGCAGCTTAAATTTTACTGGAATCCATTGCCATTTTGTGATTTCTTTTCGATTTATTTACTCAATTTATAAAGGACTAATTTTCAGTTCATCATGAGGCTGTGAATTCTGCTATTTCAGTGTTAAAATAAAGATAAGTTGATTGTTTTTTTTTTTTTTTAGTGAAAGTTATCTATAACACTAATTCTCCCTACTTTCTATGTTATTGGAAAATGTTATAGCATCGAGCTGAAAATTATGTATTCCTACTAAATATTTTCACACTTTCTCTGATGATACATTGCTTTTGAATCCAATGCTTTATTTAAGTGAAAATCTTCAGCGAAAGCGGTCACCGAAATTAATCTCTCACTGAAAACTGAGTGGATTTGAAATCATGAATAATGCAGCCAACACCCGTTAACAGATGTCAAGCATTGTGAGGGACACATTCACTTGTTTACAAATTACAAAAAAAAATCCTGCTAAGTACAATGCAACTCTGCGCCTTTACTTGCGACAAAGTAAAGCCACGAAATGCATATGCGCCGGCTTTCACAAAGCGCAAATTTGGTGCTTTTAAGCGGGACTTAATGCCCAGATTTTACCCACACTAACACTCACACACACATATACAACGCTGCCACCAGCTATTTACCAGCATAAACATTTATTTATTTTATTTGTATGCCTTTTAATACTAAGTGAATGTTTTACTTAACTGAACTTTACTCCAGCCAGTTCGTATGAGTAACATACGAAGAATCACAAAGGTAGGTATGTATGAAAACACACATGAAGGTACATATATATACACTCGCATGCACATATAAATGTATGTAAAGAGACGCAGTGCACTGCCATCACACTTAAGTAAATGGCACAATCAAGGGTTGAAGCGCAAGCGCGGATGCTGCTGGTGGATCGGCACTGCCGCTTTGTGTGCACTTACCTGGTGACAGCTCCTCGGTAATGCCCTGAATGGACACGGTAAACAGTGTCAATATGATGGCAGCAACTAGCAGCCATTGTGGTTGCTGCTGCTGCTGTTGCTGCTTCTGTTGTTGTGGTTTTGGCTGGCGGCGATGCTGTTGCTCCAGTTGTTCGGCTGCAGCAGCAACTTTGGTTGGCTCACCTGCTGTCATGGCGGCGAACAGTGAACGATTGCTGGCGGTTGTTGTTGTTGTGGCCATTGGCAATGTGTGATACAAATGTTGCAACACTATATACTTTGCTTATGCAGCTACTTGAATGTTAGTTTTACGTGCACTTTATTTTATTTTCAGTTTTATTTCATTTATTTGCAAGTTTTAATTTTGATCCCTTCGAAAAGCGCTGTATGCCGATGTTTAAATTCTTTACATTTAAGTTGGGTTGCTTTTTCTATTACTCACTTTTCATTGTTTTTTATTGATTGTTATTTTTGTTGCAATTGCACAATTTTTGCTTTGTCACTCTTGTTTGTTAGCTTTTCCTGCTTTTCGTTCTCTTTACTCATTCATGCGCTTGTCTCTTGCTTCGTTTTACTATTTTTCAGCAACTTCCATTGCTTTTAATACACTTTGTGTGCAAATAAGCAAAAAGAGAATCATCATATAGCAACGAGTACAACAATAATTTGTTACAGTGAATTGCCGCTAAAGTGTTTCGAACAAGTTTTAAACTTTAAGTTTTGTTTCTCCTTCACTGCTTTTAGTCATTTTTTCGATTTGTTTTTTTTTCCAGTCCTTTTCACCTTTTTGTTCGTAATGGACAATTCTAACAGTTGGCAGTTGGCACTTGACCTGCACTTTTACAAGGTCTGTTTGACACTTTGCTGTCGATTGAAATTGCAAATGCAGTTGTCGTTTTCTTTATTGCTGACTGCTGGTGTTTACTTGTTCCTTGACGCCTAATAGATTGTGAGAAAAAAAAAACGGATTTTAATTTCGAATAACTGACTTACATTTACGATGTTTTGAAACACTAGTTTAAATTGATTAAAAAAAAAAAAATACGCAAATTCAATCCCAACCGTTGACACCAAAGGTGTTTGTGCATGGAATTTTAAATGTTAATCGAAAGTGGAATCTGGTATATTAATCCTTTGGGAGGAAGGTTTAATAGATCCAGTCCAGGTTACTGATATTTATACAAATATCAACACTAGGGTGACAGTTAATTTCGAAAGTGATATTTTCTTTGGTCTCAGTATTTTTTTGTGTGTAGTTTTATTTAAAAAAAATTCTAGTAAAATTTCAAGGTCGTAGGAAGAGGATTAGGGGGCGCGTCGGCCCCCCAAAGTTACACAAAATACGTTTTTTCACGCAAATTCTTACTTTGACTGCTTGTAACTTTCTCTGTGTTTTTTTTTTTAAACATTACTGGCGAAAGATGTTCATTAATATGTCTACAATAACATCTGTCAATAACATTTTTGTCTAATGTTAATATTTAATGAAAAAAACTTAAATATAGGAGAAAAAGTACGCCTCAATGTCGATTTATTATACTTAAATAAAACTACTTATGTATATGATTTCTCTTTTTATTAATATTGTTTAAAGCACTTGAGACAATGTCTTTTTATTACAGTCCGGAAACCGATGGCGGTAATCGCTAACAATTTTTAAAACAAATTGTTTTTGGCGTTCATTTTTGGTAAATAGTTTAATATACTCTTCCATCAATTTAACCCCCCTTTCGGCAGTGTCATTTGTAACATTTAATTTTTTCATCAGTTCAGCCGCTTTACAATAAGATTGGTCCTGCTCCCATTTGTCTGGGTTTAATTTAAAAAAATCAGTATTTATTTGAAATCTTTCAATTAATGCTTTTGTTTCGGCAGAGACGAACTGTTCAATTCCGTCATGGAATATTTCAACGATTTCTCTATCATTTATTGTAGCTCGCTTTGTGTTTTGCTCTTGTTCAAAATCATTTTCCAAAGCCGCCACCATTTTTTGTTTTGAAAAAAGGGATACGTTGCTGTCAAAAAATGCAAGACCAACCGCCTCAGGGCTTAAATACTACAAGTGGTTCCTGAACTTTTTAAGAGCAACATAAGATATAGCAGCATCAATTTTTTTGAAGTTTTCAAGTTTTTGTAAAAATAAAAAATCTTGATATGGCGCTTTAATGGCCAAAGGAGCAGAAAACCACGCTTCGACATAGACTTCAGCAATAAAAACACAAATTTGACGAAGCCCATTTAATTCAGTTGCTGAAAGCTGGAACTCGTTACGGAATAAAAATATTTTTAGACAGTAAATCGCTTTTGCCATCCACCTTGCATGGTGAACAGCTCCTGGCGATCGAAACATTAGGCTGTTTGGATGTGTCTTTTCTGGTTTTTGACCCAGGAAGAGCAAAGTGAGTTCCAAGAATTCTTTATAGTCTTCCCTGGGTTGTTTTTCTTCCAAGATATTATTTACTGCACCGATAATGCGAACAGCAGACTCTTTCATGTACGTCTTGACAGTTGGATCGTTGATGCCATACTCATAGTTTTTAGCATCAATCTTAGCCCAAGCATTTTTAAATTTCTCAAATATTTTAACGTTTGGACTTCCATAACAGCTTATTTTTTCTTCGAAAACGCATCTTAAAACAATCTCGTATATATGATGACGGCATGGTAACCATAAAAGTTGTCTTTGTAAATTATTTTCAATTAACGTACAGGTACCATTGAAACGCCCAGTATTGACCGCTGTTGTATCAAACACTAAAGCTTTGATGTGATTTTGCAGACCATATTCATAAATAGCATCGCATACAGCGGATGCCTGTTCTTTTCCAGTACCGGAATCAAGTGCAGGTATTTCAAGAAGCTGTTCAACTTTACCGCTCGATATTATTATAGGCAACCTATCAACTTTATCATTTCCCGTCAGCGCCGGCAAAAGTTTACCATCCCAATGAAGGCAGATAGCGTCGAGCTCATTTAATTTTAATTTATTTTTTAATGCTGAAATTCTTTCTTCACGGATTTGTTCCCTTTCCTGGTGTACAGACGTTCGGTTTAAAATATAATCTTCAACATTATTACCCAGAGCTTCAACGACTGCGCTTATTAGATGAACCGCATGTCTGTCACTGATTTTACAGACATCGAGTGCGGCCGCCAGTTTTGGTGTTTATTTTATTTGTTCCCCTACATTTTTTGGCTGGAGGTTGACTACAACGTGGGTCACATTCCATATCTGGAAAACTGTTATCATTCTCTGAAGATTCAGATGACAGCAACTCTGCAGTTTCATCTAATAAAAACGACTTAATTTAAAGAAAATAAAAAATAAACAATAACATACAACGAACCAATTAATGCAATTTCACGATTATTCCGCTCCACTTGTTGTAATAAATTGTTGTTGCGTTCTTCAAGTCGGCACTCTCGGCGTACTTCTTCGTAATTGATACCATACATAAAGCCTGGGCGCCCCGTTTTTCGTTGACTTATCAAGAAATCAATATCTTCTTGATTCGACATTATTTTTAATGCACTTGCATGCGCCACGTCAAAAAGCATATCCAATTTTTCTTTCCACGTGTTTACTTTGCTCTTATGGAAATTAGAAGTCTTCTTTGAATCTTTTTGAAAGCTTTGCCATTCTTTATACAATTTCTCTACATTTGTAATGCAGTGTTGTTTATCCTTGACCGGAATGCGGGCTTTTTCCCAGAACACGAATAGTTCTTTTACAACTAAATCTGAACTTTCCCGTAAATTTTTTTTTACTACACGTAAATTGAAAAACAAAACTTTCAACACTTCTATATTGGAGGGTAGTTTACTTCCCGTTAATGAGTTGGTACAATAACCAATTAAATATATGTATGCGTTCACGTAAATTTCTAGCAGACATTTTCGACTTTTCACATTCAAATATTCACTTCGAATGATTTTTTTGCAAATTTAATGCTATTAAAAAATGTTTGCGGCTGCTGCATATAACTGTAAAATAAGAATCTATTTTCCGAGAAATATTGGTGCTGATTTTTTGTCGGTAGCTTACGCAAGCATTGAGAATAATATTGTTGAGGTTGTAACGGGAATATTCTCGGTCACAATTGTCAATATTATAGATCGCTTCAGCATACAGGCAAAAAAAATTCGAAGCAAACTTTTAAAGACAATTCTTACACTTGAAAACAAAAGTAAACAAAAAAAAGTCTGAAGTTCGGACTAGCGAGGTCTTACTGTATATAATTGTTGAAGCTACTCTTACGTAAATCATAAGGAATTTTCTATATGAATCTTTAATTAAATAAATCTGAACAAAATCCAAAATTTGAATCATATAAGTAATTTTATTTAAGTATAATAAATCGACATTGAGGCGTACTTTTTCTCCTATATTTAAGTTTTTTTCATTAAATATTAACATTAGACAAAAATGTTATTGACAGATGTTATTGTAGACATATTAATGAACATCTTTCGCCAGTAATGTTTAAAAAAAAAAAACACAGAGAAAGTTACAAGCAGTCAAAGTAAGAATTTGCGTGAAAAAACGTATTTTGTGTAACTTTGGGGGGCCGACGCGCCCCCTAATCCTCTTCCTACGACCTTGAAATTTTACTAGAACTTTTTTTAAATAAAACTACACACAAAAAAACACTGAGACCAAAACAATAAAGAAAAAAAAATACTCCATACATTTAATTGTCACCCTAATCAACACACTATATTTTATTCTTACCTCATTCAAGAAAGAATAGCCAACACTCTCATAAGTGACGCATAAAAATACCGCCAATTAGTTTAGTTAATATACTAATAGCCATATTTTGAAAAAACGTATTCGAACTAATATTATCACAATGGCACGCAGTTATAGTGAAGAAAAATAAAAATAAAATAAAAATTTTGAAGTTTTCATGTTTCAATGTTTATCAGTTTCATTAAAAGTTTGCACCAGGAATTAATGACGTTATTTAGAAAATTATATTTAACCCAAACATAAATGGAAAGAAGTGCATTTACTGATTCGCGGACTGGAATGCAATTTTCATTAGGCTTGTGAAATGTTTCATAAAATATGTTTAACAATTTTTTGTGTTCAAATGTATATTTCGTAGAGCTTGGCTTATTAAATAAATGATTGTAGAAAGGCGATATTACGAAAAAATCTCGATAAAATTGATTTATGCAAATAAAACTTAACTCATAATTTTAAAATTTTTTGTAAGGTTATGTTGCTTCATATCCACAATTTGATGGCTGACATAATAACATTGAAAAAGTTGGTCCAAGACGACCGAAAAGTTTTAAATGTTAAAACGCATGTATATGTATATATACATATATATAAATATTTATTGATTACAACAATCAAAAATGTTTAAAAAATAAATAAAATATTTAATAAATATATAAAATATAATAATTTTTATTTGATAATTTATTATTTTTAAAATTTTTTTAAATTTATATTTTATACATTTGGGAGCAATTTAATAAAAGTACTCTGCATAACAAAAAATGAAAAAAAAAACACTGGCATGTCTTTTTACTTCTTTCGCTTATTTCATATAAAAATACGTTAAAGAATACAATACTAGTAAAAACTTATATTGTGAATTTGTTATACTTTGGTCTGCCAAACACAACTCTTCTATTGCAAAAGTAATTGAAAACAGATTCATAAATTAAAGTAATAAAATAATCGAAAATTTAAACAATCAATAATTTAACGTAATTATAGAACCCAAATTAATCATATCTATAATTGAAAAAATTTATTTCATTATTTTTAGTCTTATGATTGCTCTAAAATGTTTAATTATTTTTTATTTCTTTGATTGTTCTTAATTATACATTTATTATTTTTGATTTTTTCGTTAATTTAAGGTAATCGTTATTATATTTGAATAATTTAATAAGTCATCAAAAAATAACGATTACCAATATTAATGCAAATTATGTAAAGAGCCCTGGCTCTATAGCGGGCGCTTCATTCACTTAGTACTGAAATAATTTTTTCCTTAAATGTAAAACAACAAAGGCCCCAAAAATGTAAAACAACAAAGGCCCCAAAAACTGATGGATCAATTTCTATGAAACTTCCAGTGGTTCTTCTCTAGCAATTTATTCTCTAATTTAGCTTTGAATTATTATCACTAATTAAATAAATGATCCAATCAGGATAGAAATTATTGCTAACAAATATAAGAAAAATAAAGTGTTTTGGAATATTTATGCGTTAAGTTAAATTTTTTTTGCGCTCATCCAAAATGTTTTATTCTGATGAGTATAAGCAAGTTTATGAAATTCAAGTTAAATTTAGCAGGTTATGATTTTTTAATGTAACGAAATAGTTTTTTTTTTGATATTCCAACCTCATAAAGTGTATAGACTTTACAAATAAATATTGGTACATTATCCAACACTTCGTTTTCATAAACGCACATTTGCATATTGTGCTATGTGCAAGTACGCAAAAAAATGCATACTTTGTAATTTTCCCAGTTTGTTTTTTTGTTAACTCAACTCAACACCCTTGACAAGCGCAGATAAACCAGCAAACTTTGCTGAGCTGATAAAACGCCAAGAATAACAACTTTCGTGAGGCATTTGTAAATAAAGAAAACATTTGCATGCGCTGAAGACACACACTTACTTACGTGTTTTGTGAAAGTAAGTGGATATTTATGAATATATGTATACACACATGCATGTACTTATAGAATATCATATTTTCTGTTTTGAATTTCCATTTTTCTGTTTATCTGCAGTTAGAATTCGTTGAGTTTCTCTTGCAATAAGACACAGAGATTATAACTAAACAGCTGACAGCGTTTCATTTACACAATAACAATTGCAAACTGACAGCTGTTGTTGAAGTGTTTTTCCTTTTACATTTGCTGCACTGACAATTGTCTAAAATCGCTGTGGTCATGAATAGGTTAGCAAAAAGAAAGTGCTTAGTAGTAAATTATTTGAATTGTGTGAAACGGTATAAAGATTTGAAGAGAAAGACTGGCAAGCATTTATTCTCAAATCTTGCTTAATAAATTTATAAATAAAATATCGTAATTTTTTTTAGATTTTAAATTATATTTTTCTATGTGTTTATTCAAACCTATAAATACTAAATTTTCAAAGCATTGCCCAAATGGTGGATGCGATTTTTCGTTGGTCTCGCTGCGCACTTTACTTAAGTGTCGTAAAACGTAAGATGATACAATTGCTACGATTGGCAGACCTTTCCTCCCCACACACCGACAGCCGCATACTTAATCATTATTGAACGCGCATTTTGGTGGCGAAGTCACCATAGACATGTCAACCGCATCCATCAAACGGTTAGCAAATTGACAGCTTCTCGACATGAACACAGCTGGGGAGCGTCAGCTAGTGGGCAGGTAATAAGCGGAGTTAAAGCGGGTGAACCCATTTTGACAAAACAGCTGGTGCATTGAAGCAGGTATTATTGCTGTTGGTGGTTATGGTGGTTTTAGCGTTGTGCGTTGTAGCGCTGCTGGAGAGATGGCATAATTGCTTTGACAGATGGAAGGGGCTAGAGTATATTCTTTCATTATAATATTATTCATATTGAAAAATTAGAAGCCATTTTTTATAAGAAAAAAAATGTGCGGGGTGCATATTAAATAACATCAAAAATAATTGATGATTATTAATATGCAATGGCAGTTAATTAAGAATAGGCAAAATTGTTGATGTATTGTTATTTTGAAAATTAAAAGCGGGGTTGGGCTATTTCAACTAATTTAGAGGACTTTATTTATATCCGTTTGCATAAGGAGAAGATGTATTAATTTATCAATAATGTATTGTAAACAAAACAAGTAAGGAAAGTTAAAGTCGGAAGAAATCGAATTAAATATACCCTCGCGATGTATTTTTGTATTTGTGGTGCCACGCCCATTTTTCAAAATTTCATAAAAACCCAATTTCTTTGTTTCAAATCGCTGCTAATATTGAATTTTACCCAATTGGCTTCAATAGTTACCAAACATTTTTTTTTTCAAAACTTCCGTTGCATGGAAGGTGGGCGTGGTTTTAAGGTCCGATTTAAAATATTTTCGGCGATGATACTAGTACTAATTATATCTATTACAACATGTTTACCAAATTTAGTGAAGATAGCTTACACTGTTTTTGAGATACAGACATTTTATCGTAAGTGGGCGTGGCAACGAATATTTTTTAAAATTTCATTAAAATCCAGTTTATTTCTCGCCAAAATCGCTCCTAATATTAAATTTTATTCAATTTGTCTATATCTATCTCGATTAGTTTTGGCTGTTATTTTAATATATTATTATTATTATTACATAAAAGCGATGTGAATTAACAAGGTGTATTATGCCAACTCTTCAGGTTGTCACGCCAACCTTAAGCTATTTATGAAGTTAAGCACTTTGGAGCATATCGTTGTTCATATTCTGTATGGAGATGGTAGTCGCCCCCCAAGGTGTGTATACCTGACTTTGCATTCATACAGTATACGCTCAGAGGTCTTCTCAACCAGGCCATAATACCTGCAGTCAGGCGCGGATACAGGAGGTGGTTTTGGGGGTCCGGACCCATCCCGAAATTTCAGAACCTTACACGCAGAAAAATTTAAATGTATGTAACAGTTCATCTTTTATGATTTGTCTACAAAAACATTTTTTTGGACCACCAAAACGCCCCCCTCCGCCGCCCCCAAAATTATTTTCTGTATCCGCCCCTACCTGCAGTCCGTAATATCCGAGAGTCCCAGTTTTTGATGATGATATCTCAGCGGACCGTGACCTGTCAGATAGCCGGTGAGAATTCTTAGTCCATCTCTACTGAGTTTCTTGACTGCTCCCACTTTCTTAGAAGCTCTGCCGTGTATCCCTTCGAATGACCACAGAACGGTTGAGGGCCATACAAATTCCATTGGGCTTCTCTTTTGGCAAAATAATCTGCCTTTTTGTTGCCATCATTGCTGTTGACCCGGTACCCGCCACAGGCTATCTCTGTTGTCGGATCCTTATAAGTCCAGTGCCGGTTTGCAACTGTCTACCAGCTTTGATTTCGCCTTGAAGTCTAGTACCTTCCGAAGTCCCCACTTTTCGTGCTACTAAGGTTCGGAGGTGTTAGAGCGCTATGAGAAGACTCCTTTTTGGCTGTTACAAGGAACTGTTATGCAAACAAAGTTAATATATCCTTTTGTACAAGTGCGCTCGAGTAAAAAAATTATTACTTGTAGTGTGAAATTGTTTTTAAAATTGAAATAATTTGTAGAACAAACTGTAAGCTGTCACATTTGTTGTGAAGGTAAGGTAATGCGAAAAATATAATTTAGTTAAATCAAAATATAACTTCTCGTAGTTAAACATAAAATAAAGTGAACGAAAACTTTATAAAACGAGGAAGAAATATTTTATATATTATACACGAACACTGCTTGTAACTTAAAGCTATGATTTTTTAAATAACATTCCAAATCTTTCATTAAAAATACTCTTTCAAAAAAGTACTCCCACTTGAAAATATCATTTGCCTTAATCATTATTCGCTTAACCATTGCCAGATTTAAATTACAAGACCCTACTTTCGAGTTTATCAAATGCAATGAGACTTTCTAAATAAACAACATTTATTTTTTAGCATTTGCGAAATGTCGTAACAGCTGCTCGTCGCCTCGAAATATGCAACAGTTAAGACGCCTTTTAAGTTTTTATTCATACATGCAGACAGACATACGCACACATTTTGGTGTATCAGCAGTTGACATGTGTTTATGAAGTAAAATTCATATTTCAACAGGACAACGAACCTTTCACATTGACGGCCCTACGCCTCAACCCAACTGTTGAACTTCAAAGCAGATTTGGAAGCTTTTTCCCATTAAATTCTTCGTTTATAACAGCTGCTAAGAAAGCATAGGGCCGCCGGCAGTGGAGCTGGTGGCAGTTCATCGTGCACTTATAATATGTGCCAGTTTGTTGTTTTACTTAAATACATACATATGTATGTCTGAATGTATGTAGTGATTCTTCGATCAAAGTCTGCAAATACTCAAAATAGGGGAATTGTGCCTTTGACATTTTTCTTTCGCTTTATAAACGTTTGTGTTCTAGCAGACTTTTTGATAAGTCTTTTTCTTAATTTTTTGATTTTTTCGCAAATCATGTCAGTGGCACATGTGCAAGTAGCTTTGATATTATTAATATCGTATCGTCACCCTTCAGCCAAGCGTGCCGAGGGAAGCGATTTAAAGCCATTTGTTTTGTTTGTGTTAAGTATTAAAAATATTGAATGATTATAAAGGCAAAGTATAAATAATGTTAAAAAATTTACCAATTTCATCCTATGCCGACTGTCAGTTGCTCGCTGCGTAGAACGTAAGCAGTATTAATTTTACTATGGAAGTATGTACGTACGAGTATATATGAATTTATTCGACGTTAATCATGAAGTTATGAAAGCAGTAACAAGGCGTATTCAAGATTTGTTCGATAAGCATCGACATCTGTGGGATTTATACAAACGTATTTAAAGCATTTACAAGATTTTTTTTCATAAGAATATGCACACAAAATTACGTGGTTTTATACAATTTTCTTTTCTTAATATAGCGTTTATACTGATTTGGCAAAAGAGGTCTTCATTGAAATATATTGATCGTTATTTTAAATACAGTCTGGAAGTATTATTACTATAATTAATTGATCAAGGCTCAACAACTCTGAGAAAACTTATATCTCAGAAAATGTTCTATGTCTTGCAATTCCTCTCGTTGCCAGCGAATACGTTTTCTCTGCCTAGATTTTAAATGAAAATGCTACTGATACTAATTCGTAATGAATTTTATTGTAACATAGCGCTGATATCATAATATTTATTTTAAGGGAATTTGTTTCCTCTCAAGGATGCAACATCTTTCGTTAGTACTCGTAAATATGGCGTTCAAAGTACGTAAATATGTATGTACATTTATAGATTTTATGTGGAGCGATATTCTGCATTAACCAACTTTATTTTAAAAATAAGAAAATCTTACCAATAAATCTTAAGAAACAAATTTAAGAGTGAGTTTCTTTTTGTGCATAAATGTCTTAATCGCCGTTTAAAGGTTTTGTTTAATCCAGAAATAGATGAAAGGAGGGTTTTTAACTTTATTTTAGAACAAGATAAGATATATTTTGATACGAAAAATTAAAGTTAATCAAAAAGTAAAAAAAAAATTTCAAGAGTATAATTATTGCGTTGTTGTACGTAGTATTTACTCCTAAGCAATGCCATTGGCTTTTTGGATATTCTTAGCCTTTCGAATCCATTTTTTAAACTATTTACAAATTATGCAATGTCAAATAAAACTTAGAATTTTTTTTTTTAAATGTATACCATTTTTTTGGTTATGCAGTGTTTTGGCACATTCAATTTTAAGAAAGTGGAAATTTCAACAAATTATCACTGATTTTTGACAATTTTTTTAATGAAAGCTTCCTCAAGAACACACAAAACCGCGTCAGAAAACAAATTTAAAAAATCAGCGCTAATTCGTAGCCAGTAGAAACTTGCGCTTTTTTATACTAAATTATAATAATCTAGATATCTGCATACCCCAAAAAATTCTAAAAATAATTTTAAAAAAGTATGATTTTGATGAAATTTTTAAAAATATTGTCTGCAATTTTTATCAAATTTCAAAACAGGTTTTAATGGCGTTTGTTAAATAGTCAACGATGTTTTAAATACAAAAAAAATGTAAATAGCTGCAGGATAAATAAATTGTCAAAATGTGTTAACTCATGGTTTAAATACTAAAATACCAACTTCCATATTTAAATGACCCAGAAAGTTTTCAAAAACGAAGATAAGCCAATCGGGGCAATCAAAACTCAGTTAAATAAAGTACTCAAATTACCAAAGCTCCAATTCAGCAAACCATTTCACTTGACTCCGCACACGCCAAAGTACATAAAATATTAAGAAGGAAATAAGTTAAGTTAAACACCCTTTGTAAATTTACAGCCTGCATTTACAGCTATTCCTTTCCTTAACATCGAACACAGTCATCGTCGATCTGCACAACAGGCGTATCTACCGATGTATGAATGTGTGTATGTATGTATTTAGTTGTTGGAGTTGGTGGAAAACGAATGAAGGTAAGCGAATATACTAAAAAGCCACACTCGAAGGAGTTAGCAGTGGATTTTGTGCTGCTTCCTTGTAAAATTCTTAAAGTGTATATGCACATGTATACGAGTATATACACAATTATGTAGGCACTCAAGTTTATAAATGCGTAGTTTTGTACAATATTTAGCTGACTATGGAGCATAAAACCTTATCCGCGGGTATTTGCACACCAACACTAATGAAATGTTTAACAAGCACTTAAATGTTTGCAAATCCCAATGACCCATAATATTAGCATAAAATCACTTGCGAAAGCTAGAACGCTTCGCTTCTAGGCATTCCAAAGGATATACTCGTACAAGGGTTTGCCGGGAGAGGGGGATGGGGTGATTGCATAGCTGGGCTTTGTTGGTGAGTTAGGTGAGCAGCAGTTGTCCTAAACGGGTTGTACAATACACGAAATAAAAGAATATCAAATACAAAGTTGTCAATTGAAGCGAGCACGTTTCCAAAGGTGGTTGAAATGAAAGTTCCCAAAAATAATTTATTTTATCGATAGACATAGTTCTCAATATAAATCAATCATTTTTCCAATAAAAAAAAGTTCATTTTCTAATAAAAAAAACATCAAACAATCTTATAAAGACGGAAATATTAAATTTCAAACTTCATAGCACCTTTATAAGAATTTAAAAACATTCACAAAAATTTCAATTTTATTTTTTCAGGCGCTTTAGAAAACTCCATAGCAAGCAGTTTTGTAGCTTATTCAAGTTTAATACGGCTAAGTGAAAGTTTAAAGTGTCAAAAAATTACCTCCGATTTTCAGCCTTTTTGTTGAGCTTGGGGAAAACATTTGAACCAAAAAAATTTTTTTTAGTAGAAAATTAATTTTCATTTATTTTTTAAGTTTTATCATAAAACTTAATTCTTTTATTGCTACTTGCAGTTTCTTTAGGCAATTTTGTGTTAATTTTTCAATAAATATAAATAAATATTTTGATATTCCGGATGCTCCAAAGGAACTTTTGGAATTTGCTCTTCTATTTGTAACAGTTTGATGTGCCTTGGTAGATAGGATATAAATTCAAGTTTCAAAATCTGTAGAAAATTAAACAAATTTTAAAAAACTTTCATTACCAGAACGACTCTTTTTTCAAAACTTTTTCGAATTAAAAAAAAAAAAATTTTTAGTAAGTAACTGCAAATAACCATTTTTTTTTACTGACGCTCTTCTGCAATTTCTTCCATATTGCTAACATAGCGTGACATTTGCTTTTATATAAAAGAAACTGCGGAAAAGTATTAGTAAATAAAATGGCCAAAAATAGTTTGCTAATTAAATTTAATGTTCTACAAACCAGCATAAAATACTTTCGATTACAAGGAGGGAGATGGAGAGGGGTCTTGCTGAGGGTGACAAGATGTGACGCTGGTATGGAAAATGCAGAATGGATAGATGACGAAGAAGTGGCGGTGGTTTTGAAGATGAAGAACTAGATTTTGCAATTCCAATTTTAGCTATTTCGGCGTATTTACAAAATCCTTGGACTTCTATTTAATAAAGTTATTTTTTATTTATTCGTTATAAAAGATTTTCATTAGTTTATTTAAATTTTATTATTAACACTAATTATATATTTTTAATTCTCAAAATTTGTATACCATTCTCACAAATATTTTAAAATTTAATTTTTAAAAAGTTCGATATTTTGTGATATCCTATTTTTAATTTTTATGTCTGGTATTCATTTTTGTTAGAGAATGATCTGATAGTTACAAATTAACAGAAGCAAATACAATTGGCAAAATTTATCAATACTTGATTCGTATAGCCTATGTGGGTGAGAAGATATAATTTTAATATGCCACAACCAGAAATAAACGCCACGAGCAGTACCGGAGTGGGTCCTGAAATGCATAAATTAATTTTTAAAAACAACTAAAAAAATCTACTTAAATCCCTTGTTTTCATAAAAATTACTTTAGGTGAGTTGTTTAACAAATCAGCACTTATGACTCTCTAAACAAAAAAAGTATTTTATATTTATCATGCTACACCTTAATGTACAAAAACACATTAAGTAATTTTAATATTAAGCAAATCAGCTTTGCTACTTACTACTTGTTTACATTACATACCAGTGCTATTCAAGCTAAGATTTCCACTTTCAGTGATTTCCTGCTGGCAATGCCGTGAGGAAGCAAACAAAGGTAAACACACCTAACTTCAAAATAGCAAAAGAGCAGCACTACATAAAATGGAAATCAGAGTTGTTTTAAAACCTCGGGCCATGAAGTGAGTCGGCCAACAAAAGGTGACACACTATTGGGCGTAAATACATAGCAAAATATACACATACATACGTACATATATTTATAAATACATACATGCACAAATAAATCTATCGATAAGTAGCTGAAATAAATTTGTAGCATTTGTTACCTACCAGCTCTATAACACGGATAAGCAAAAAACGGCGAAAACTAACTCTTTGTCACTTTAAATTTGATTATGGTTTTGTTTTTGTCATAATACAAAATCGATTTAAATGAAAACTCAAAAGTGTAAATACACAAATATTCCTTTACGGCAAAGCAGAGGCGTTTTGTTTGCACCAATCAATTCTCACTCACACGCACAGATGATTGCCACTGACACAATTATTTGCACAAATTTGTTAAATTTTCTGTTAAACTCTTTATTTGCGCAAATTTTTTTAGCACTAGCACATTGCTGCTACATTTAACTTTAAATTTATTCACTTCTCACCGGAAACTGCCGCAGTTTTCATAGAAAAATCTAAAGTTTTGCAAAAAAATCCATAAGAAATTTTTTCGCTACCGCACAAGTTTTATTGCTGCAAAATTTAACATTTGTTTCAATTCCAATTGTGAATCGTTGAAGCAGAGCGCACAGCTGAATGACAGAGAGCAAGCGAACTGTCAAAATATTTGCAGGCAACTCACAAATGTTAGGGGTTGATGGCTGAGGGTTTCACAAAACAAAATAAACCAAAGTCTAACTACAGCTGCTCCCAACTTGCAAAAGCCGTTTTGTTGTGTTTCGTAAATTTCTGTGTTCGCACTTCACTTTGTAATTTCAGTGGCGCTCTTCCAAATGTCATTCATATCTGACGTTTATGACGCATGCGTCGTGCTGCTCGTTCAATGTTTCGTTCTCGCCTTACTTGTCTTACCGACGTACATATATAAGTATGTATGTTATGTATTTTCACTGCCCTACAAAGGGTTGCAAAAGCAAAGCAATCAACCTACCTTATTACCTGTACGCTCACACAACCCAAACCCTCGATTAATAGCCCGGCCGCACGTACTACATCTCTCTAATCCTCTTTTTATTGCCTCTTTGCAAATCGGGGGCATGGTTTATGTTTATTGTCATTTCATTGCGATGGAATTTGATACAATGCATTTGATTTTAATTACAAATCTTCGATTTAATTTTTTACTGCAATGTTAGGTGTAAAATTGAATGAATTCCATTGTTGACTTCTGTCAAGTGCATTTCACACTGGGGAGATTGTGTGTGGAGCTATGGGAGAGAGGGCGGTGAAGGTATGAATATGCAAGCGTTGACAATAAAGTAATTTTTATTACCTAACAGTTTATAACAATTCCGTTAAGTGCTTTTTCCAATCAATGCAACCAAACAACTTGGAATAATGGCAGAATGAGTAGGTGTAATCAAATGAAAATGTTGAACGAGGTGGAGAGATGAAAAAGAGGTTACAAAAACGACATTTACGACAAATATGTTATGTGTATTCTGTAGATCATTTTACATTTTTTTTTTTTAACAAAAAAAAGGTACGATGTTCTTACACTCCAACCCAAACTTTAAACCTCACCACATATGTATTAACTATTTTTCGATGATTTATTTTTCTTTTATCTAATTTGCAACTAAAATAAAAGAATTTAAAAAATTATCATCATAATTTCAAAAACAAAAAATTCAGTAGCCAACGTTTCGAGCTTTGTAGAAAATTAAAAATAAAATCAATAAAAGTTTTATTCAAATTGCCAATCTCTTACTAAGAATAGAATCTGTGATTTTTTTAAATTGAGTATAAATTTTGTGGGTTCAATTTCTTATGCTTTAATAATGGAAAAATAATTAATTTTTTATATGAAATTTGGAATATTAATATTATTGACTGAAAAATGTCAAGCGAAGGATATGATGTCTGGACTAAAGTCCTTAGAAAATTTAAAAATTGTAATAGTGCTATGACTTCTACCGCTTTGACTATTGTTGTTATTTCCTAATAATTTTCCCAATTAACCGATCGACCTTAAAGCTCAAAAATTATTAAAAATAAAATAGTTATATGGCCAAACAATAACAAATAAAATGCATCTTTTTATTTATTTCCTTTTTTCCTTCGGAACCTTAAAATTTTACGAGTGGTTAAACACAAAATTTTTAATTCACCACGGCAATTTCAATAATCAAATTTTTGAGAAGACTTTAAATACTTCAAAGAATTTCACATACATACATAACAGTCGTCTTTCTTTCAAACATATCATTAATTTTTTCGTCAGCAATAAAACGTTTTCAATATATTTCTTTAATCCTTTATACATTAATATATTTAAATACTTTTTAAAATCCAATGGCTGGTAAATATTTTAAGAAGAGCAACTTCGTAGAGTTTTTTAAGCGTTTTACCACCAGCGAATTGCAGCAATATATGGGATACAGAAAGCAAAATGTCGGAGTTGAAAAAAGGTAAATTATTTTTTACAAAAAAAATAAAAGATTAAAAGATTTTACGCTTTGTATAGTATTCAAAAAGCACCTACTTTTTGGCAATACATTGGTTGGAACTACTATCGCAGGCAGTTACAAGAAACAGTCGAAAGATTTGTTTCTAGCTTAGAGACAAGATGTCAGCATTTAGGACGAAAGATGCCAGCAACCGGAAGACATTCAATGCGACAAGCAAAGGTTGAACAAAAACAAAAAACGACAGCCAACATCTTGCCTGATAATATTTTTCTTAATATCTAGAGAAATCTCTTACAGTTGATGGCTGATACTCGAAAACGAATTACTCTATTGGAAAAGGAATTTGTACGCATGCGCGACATGTTGCCCAATAGAGACACAACCAAAGTCAAATCGCAAACAGTGTCCATGATGGAAAAGGGTAAAATTGGAGAAACTATAAGTGAACGAAAATTAGGTCAAAACAGGGGTGCAATCGACTATTTAACTGAATATAGTCGAGATACAACGCTTGTACATGAGGCGCGCTATGCTGAAAAAAAAATTGCATCTATTAATTCTCGATTAACCTATGCTGAACTTCATAGCCCTGTAGATGGCACAACTCCGTCAAACGATGACCCAAAAGTGAATTCCGCGATTTCACTCCGAACTCCCGATACTGATACACCCAGAGCTTTGATGTTAATCATGAAAGGCGGTGGTAAATAAGTCAACTAACTAAAGCTCATTGAGCTATTACAATCATTTATTTTTGATTGTTAAGCTATAGTTATATTAACATTCATAGATATTCTGTTTTCAGGTATATTTCTTAATAAATAAAAATTTAACCAACATCTTAGTTTTTAGTTGAGGTCCTTGCGCAGCGTTCTGTGTTTTATTTTAATTCTGCTTGCTGTAGCTTACTCTCCATTTGTACTGCTCTAAATGTAACTAGGACAACTGAGAGCATAATTTACAGCAGCAGTTTTTTTATGAGCAAGAAATTGCTGCTGAAAAACTGTTTTGTAACATTTCTGTGGTGAGACTTTTATGCCGCCTCCAATTGAAGCCAAGATGATTGAAGTAAATTTAGATGAGGCACATTGTTGAAAGGTGGGTTAAAGTAAATGTAAGTTAAGCTGTTAACTTTTTAAGATATTTCATAAAAAATTTAGTTTTTAGTAAAGCATACTGTCATCTATTGAGAACCTTATTACTTTATTCGGAGAATTTTGATCCCAATTTGTACCGAACTACATATGTATACACATTAACTAGCAGCTGCGCACACATCTCCGATACTCCCATAGAGTTTAAATCGTCTGTGAAGTACCTTAGTGTTTTACCGTCTGTGTTTTCGCGACCACTAAAAACTCCTCTACGGATCGACGGTATGGCACAACGCTCTTTCCCGAACATCATATGATCGGATAATTAACGCAACATATCGCCTATGGGCTCTCAGAGTCTGCATATCGAACACATTCCCAAAACGCGGCTCTTGTTATCGCCGGAGTATGCCCGCTTGACCTTGTAGCTCATAAGATGTGTGAGATAAGCAAGGCGAAACACGACGAAGATACCATTGATGACAGCAGTCTCAGAAACGTGGCAAGCCAGCGAAGCATATCACTGTGGCAGTCACGATGAGACACATCAACAAAGAACATGTAGAAGCTCCGACTCATACCCGTACTGGAGATGTGGATTTATATTTAGCGCAACTTATCAGTGGGCCCGGATTCTTCAAAGCTTACCTTAACCGCTTCGGGCATGAAACGGACCCCTTCTGCGACCGATGTTGACCAACGACAATCGAAGACGCGGAACACGTATTTTTCCAGTGTCTAAGGTTTAGTAATAGAGCATGTGCAGCTCCCGAAAACTTTATAGCACTGTTGTTAATTAGCAAAACTGCGTGAAATAAAGCCGTGCGCTGGATCGGCATAATGCCACAAACTCAGACACGTAGCTAAGGCGATAAAGCCCAGCTTTGTGACGTTACTAGGCATAGCCATCAACTTCACCATAGCTTATGACTACACCTTGGGGGGAGAACAAACTCGATGGCATATGTATGTAGAATCATTACTAGTACAGTGGGTGGTAACAAGTAGATGCAATTTTTTGACGGACTGCATCAGACCAGTAACTAACGACGCAATACTTGACGGTGGTACCGGGGGGATTGGTACTCGTCGGTGCGAGGTTTAGTGCGGCTAAATTCCCGCACTGACGGGTTATATATAGGCTTTCGATGCTGCTTCTCTGAATAAATAAAAAAAAACACTCATCTTCACACATCCAAAATTTAATATTTGAAAGTTCAGAAAATAACGAGAGTTTAACCAGATAACATATTCATACCACTATAATTTACAAAAACATAAAATATGCGGAACATTCTGAACTTTTAAAGTCGATTGTGATTTGCGGGTACCGTGACTGACTCATTGCGTATTTACGCTAACAAGCAACTGAAGTCTGGGAGCGGATTGAAACTAAAGCAGTTTCTACTGTTTAGGTGATGGTGCAGGATGGGATCCCTCCAACCATCAACAAAAAAGTGCCTAAAATCAAGTAAAATTGAAATTGAAAGGGAAGTGCAGATTGTAACCTATGCCGTTCAAACTGCCATTGAAATGCGGCCTTGAAATATTTTGAGAATATAAAATCAGTCAAGCGTCAGCGCGGAATGAAACTTTAAGCTTTACAAGCGCTGAGAAAATGAGGTTCTGTAGACAGGAAGCCATCTAATGGCGGATTGAAATCCCCGAAAAACTCGCGAATTAATTTCAATTTGTTCTATAAAAGTAATATCAAGTTTTAATTTTTAAGTTTTAAGCTAAATTTAAATGGGTACTTACATACATACTTACATATATTCTTGACTTGAAAATAGGCCATTTGCACACCTTAAGTGCAAC
Source organism: Philophylla caesio (assembly GCA_963971545.1). NCBI lineage: Eukaryota > Metazoa > Arthropoda > Insecta > Diptera > Tephritidae > Philophylla > Philophylla caesio. The sequence continues at coordinate 90,287,285 of OZ020606.1, read as the reverse complement.
AAAAAAAAAAGCGATTAACGTGTTTATTTGAAAGTTTGCGGGATCAAGACAAGCAAATCCGTACTAACTCATACTCGTTGCTTGACGTGATTAATTTGCAAAATATTGACTTTTAAGGAATCAATACCATTTCTGGGAAATATTGTTTTTTATATGGAAATACATTCGATTTTTGAATATTCATATGCATAGTTTTATTTATAAATAGTATTACTTTTTCTAAATATTTTGGAGCCATCGATGATATATTTTTTACACTTTTAAATGCGCGATTTTATTTACAAGAAAAAAAGCACGAAATTTTAATTGGAAAAGTAGTAAATTTTAACGTGAAAGAAAATAAATAACTTGCATGTGAAAAATACATACCGTGTAAGAGGTATTTTAGGAACGGATATGTCTCGATTACACTTGACAACAATGTCTGCACTTTACCCCCGCTTTGTAAATATTCATTAGAAGGCCTCCAAAAATTTTTCAGTTGTGAAATAAATTTTTTTTTTTAGCAAAACATACATAAATATATTTTGAAAAAATGCCAAGAGCTTTTAACGCATTATAATTATTCAAAGTAGTGGCTATTTAATCGATTAAATATATTTTTATATCTAATATTTGCGAATGGCTGGCAGTGGTGCCACCAAAACAGTCATTAGTGAATTGGCAAAGCGTGTACCAAAAAATCAGATGACGCAATTTAAGAAATTTCTGGAGCTACATGCAAAATACAAAGCGTAAGTTTTATCCCCCGACGATTTATTCAGATGCATTATTCAAGCTAAGTGACAGAACTTCGTTATGAACAGCCGTGTAGATAAGTATCCAGAGAAATTGCCAAGAATCGATTGGGATGACTATCGCATGAACGTGCGAATAGAAGCCATTAAAATGGTGGACGAGTTCGAGAAAAAGTACGAAGAGTTGAATAAAGTTTTCGACGATCGCGTCAACTTGGATACAAGCAAGTACTATGTAGAACTGGAGAAGCAAAGGGCGGAAGTGCAGGTACAATTTTTAAGGTTAAAAACTATATAAATTTCATTCAGATAATTCAACAACTTAGGCGCAAGTCAAAGAGTACATCGCCGAGTCCAACAAACGTATTAAATCGTTCGAGGATGAGTTAGCACGCCTTTGCAACATGAAACCCTATGCGGATATGACAATGGAAGAATTTATTAATTTGCGACCAGAGCAAGCAGAATTTATACCTCACATGCGCAAACCTCTCTTTTGGCCGCATGATCCCGATGAACAAGTACCTGGGCCGGTAGGCATGAAGATGCCAGTGGTCGAAGGCAGCGGTGGAGGCGACGACACGCATCCAATTAAGCCGAGTGACTTCAAAGGTAAAACTGAGAAATTTGAGTTCAACGTTGGTGAACAGCGAAAAACAAAAGAAGAAAAAGCTGTAAATGAACCGCTTCAAGCACCTAAAAGTATGTCAGTGAAGGTGGAGGCGCAACCAAAGCGAAGTGTGGCGAAGAAACCGCAACAGGTCGAAACTGAATCCGCACCAGTTGAAGAAAACATAAAATATGTTGATTCAGAACGGGAGAAAAAGCACGAAATAACGAAAGCCAGTGCAGAACAGGTAGATGAACCAAAAATCCATATCGACGAGCCGACACCTGATGGTATTAAAAGAAGATTAGATCCTTGCAATCTAATTAAAAAACTTGAGACAAAATCAGAAGAAATATCATCTTCAAGGGATATGGCTGTTAAAGATCGTATCGCAATTTGCACAACTTCAAAGCCACAAGAAAAGTCGCATACGGCTAAAAATTCAGAAGCAAAACCCACAAAAAATACACTGGAAGAGACAGTGAAGAAACACGAATTGAAATTAGCAGAGCAAAAGTCAAATGAGAAAAAACCATACAAAAAGGCTGATATCCAAGAACTGCCAAAAGAGCACAAGAAACCGCACCCCTGTGATTTGGTCAGGAAAAAGACGGAAATTGATGTAAATGTCTGTAAAACTGCTAATTCCAAATATCCATATAAAGATGAGAAGAAGGATGCATGCGCATTCTTTGATCCGTGTCAGGTTAAGTTTGGAGCAGGCGTCAAAAACGAAGTCACAATACCAGAAAAAGTAACAAAAGAGAAAAAATCTGCAACAACAATTCAAGAGGAAAATCTACCGAAGGAGGAGCCCAAAAAGCCACATCCCTGCGATTTGGTAAAAAAAAAGGCAGAGGGTGATAAGGATGTTTGCAAGTCTGGTTTTGGAGCTGGAACAGAATCCTCTCAATCGAAGGTTACAGATTCCAAAAAGGCGAAAAGCAAATCTGTGCCAAAAGAAACTAAAAACGCGCAAATATGCAGTGAAGCGAAAAAACAAAAGAAGCTTTCAGAGCCTGACGACAAGGACACCTTTAAGGATCATTCAAATGCTGATGTGCAGAATGCCGACTCCTGTGCGCGCACACCCTATTATAATCCATTCAGAAGTGACGAAGAAAACAAAGAGAAAGAAGAAGAAGCATGTGATGAGTGCAAAGAGGAAGATCCATGTAAAGCTGATAAGCATAAACCAAAGACGGATTATTATAATCCTTTCAAAGATGATAAAGATTGCAAGGAGAAGAAATAAATGGAAAGCTACAAGGATTTTGGTACTTGTATAGAAGTTTAGAGAGTACGCCGATTTGATATTTTATTGAGATATTTGCGTTTGTGAATGAAAAATATATTTGAATGAACTTTATATACGTTTATATCAAAATATATAAGTGCATTGAGACCATACATCTACATAGTATTTTTAATAATAGCTCATATAAATATGTTTTGTTTCATCAAAAGAAAACTTGATCAAACAAGTTGCGAAATTGCCATCTTAATAAATTCCTCGATTTCATTTTAATTCGCCAAGTAAACTGAACTCGCTTTTTTAAAAAAGATAAAATACATGGTGGCGCAGGAATCGTGCTACAAAAACAAAACGTAATAATATTTTTTCTGTGAGTAATCGGCTTATTTTTTTTTAATTTGGCAGGTTATTATTTAAATTTTTTTTAAATGAATGCTTGGGATACCGAAAAGTGGATTTGGATAGTACTGCGGCACCATGATGGACCATTATGAGGTTGGTAAACATGTTTGCCGAATCTGGAAGCATCGCATAAAGACTGTAAGTTCATGTTCAAGACACAATCGCGGCTGTTGCATCGTCAATTGATGAAACTTCGAGGGTTTCGACTTAAAACTTATCGGGGCAACTTGGAGCTAGCAGACGGTCATTACAACGAATAGTTCATGATGACTTAAACCTGTTTCCGTGCAAAGTTCAAATAAAAAGCCAGCTAAACCCTATAGATTTGCCTCTTCGCCTGGAGTTTTGCCAAAAAATGATTGAAAAGGTCGAAGAAGACAATAACTTGATAAATTGACTGTTTATGTCTGATGAGGCCCATTTTGATCTAAACGGCAATGTACACAAGCAAAATTGCCATATATGGAGTGAATCAAATCCAGAAATAATCCATGAGACGGAACTTCATCCAGAACGAGTCACTGTGTGGTGCGCAGTTTCATCAAAGTGCATTCTCGGGCCATACTTCTTTGCAGAAAACTGGGTAACAGTAACTGTCAATGGGCACCATTATTTAAAGATCTTGAAGGAGTTTTTTTTAACCAGAACTGCGCCGAACACGTTTTCATTTCAATAGCGTTTGGTTCCAGCAAGATGGAGCGGAGCAACTCTAGACATAGCCAGGCCGCTTACTGCGGAACTCCAACGTAAATTTCAAAACAAATTAATATCCAGAAACTCTACTTTCCAGGGTCACCTGACCTAATTCGGTAGCGCATATGCGTGGCTGCTTATGGAGGTCATTTACTGTCTATCATCTTTAAAAATAATTAATTTTATAAAATAAAATAGAATTTGCTATACAGTAATAAAAAAATAAATGAAATGCATTAATTAAAAAAAGTTATTTAAGTTTCTTATTGTAGCACAATTGGTGCGCAACCCGTTACTGCAAAGAAACTGGTTTATCAAACATACAGTTTGGTGCGCCATCTCCTAGAATTGTTTTTACAGAGTTGCTTATTTCTCTTTCCGATTGCGCAGCGGCTTAACAACTTAACGAACATAAAACGCTTGCTGATATTAAATTAGAAAATGTAGAAATGGTCGATTGTTGGATCATAATTTTTAGATTGTACAAATAGAGTGTCATATATCAGAAATTTTTGCAGAGCCTACATACGAGTATAACCATTTCAGACATTGAATATAAACAGTGGCAAACACATTATTAAAGACAGTTCTTCGTTTTCAGTTTTGACAGTTTCTGTTTCTTTAATTAAAAACAATTTGCTTTACAAAAATATTTCTTCATAATACAATAAAACGAAGTAACTTAAAATTTTTGACCTTGCACAAGATTTATAAAAAATCTTTAAGTTAAACAAATAGGTATTCAAAATTTCTGATTCCACAATCAAAGTTTGCAGATATAATGTGCAGGTATTTTTGACTAGGTTGCAGCTGATTTGATTCCATAAAAAGCGCTCCAAAAATTTTTCAATTTTCGCAGAAGTTTTTTATTATCTACATATGGGTAAGTCCTGGGTTGTTCTTGACTTGTGCGACGTGTGCGCGCCCGCACGTTGGCTTTTGCTGCCACACGTTAGGCGCCACTTTGGGTAATGGTTTTAGGTGTAGCACGCAGGCTACCATATTAGTGTTCACACACACACCAAATCTTACGAGTATATTATAATGTTATTATACTACGACAAGAAGAAAAGAAACCGGATGCAAACGAGAAGTAATACGCCGTATTTACGGCTTCAGAGTCTTTTACACTTTGACCGTTGGGAGCGAGGTCTATCGGGGCCCGTCTTTGCGGCTAACAAGCAGTGGTTGGGGAGTTCGCGACCTCTTCCCTAAGATCTATGTCATTACAATGCTATTACAGAGCCCCTATTTTGTTTTAGAAATCAAAAAAAAAAAATTATAACCGTGGTTGTGGTAAAGAAAAAAATTGTATAAGAAAATGTACCTGGAATGGCTGATTAAAACGGAAACTAAATGAAAAGAAAAATACAGAAACTAAACATGTTTGCACGCTGGGAGCAGCGAAGTTTTACCCGCGCTCGCGCTTCTGCACCCACCCTACCATGGCCTTTCTTGCGCTTAAAAAAAATGTTTGTTAGGCCCCTTAAGCACGCTTACCACTTCACTTCATTACCCGGAAAACAATTGGAACAAGTTTATAAAGACATTTTTAAGATTTCAAAGTGCTATTCGAATTTGCTTTTAATCTCAAGTAATATTCATTTTTTTCACAAAACTTATCGAAATAACGCATAATGTATTCTTATATACTATTTTCCTTAACAATAAGCATAACCATTTATTCCTGTTCAGCATACCATTAACACAAATTAGGATATTCGTAACATTTACATGTATTCCTCCCGGAAATGTTTTATAAGAAATTATTATTCTAATTCTCAAAAGGAAACAAATTTAATTCATAATTACGTTTATTGCAATTTCCAGAATAAGGAGTTATTTAAGTTTTGCAAAAACTCATTTTAATCGCTACTAACATTAATTTTAAGGGGTAGTCTCAGCTGAGCCATGATTCACCTCAATATTGTACATTATTTTATGTGGCCATTGACCTGCATTTAATTATTTTACATATGCATAAGTACAAACAAAAATATATATACATATGTATGTATGTAAGATAATGAGAGAAAATGAAAAAAACTAGATCATATGTATGTATGCACATACATGTCTGTATGCGTGATCTCTCAAAAAGATCGACAAATTACTGTAACTCAATATGCTCATATTCGCATGCAGTATACAAATATATATATATATTCACATATGTATACATACCAAATGGCAAAATTGTATAAAAGTTAAATAAAATATGTATGTAGAAACAAAATGAATCACTTACATTTGACATCGATGAAGCGTAGAAGGCCTTCCATGCTCGTCGTTGTTGCTATATTTATAAGCAAAATTGTTGTTATTAATTTACAATAATTTTTGAAATAAACATTAATGGGCCTTGCATTTCTTAAACCGATTTTCTACGTTTCCTCTTTTTACTTACATAGTCATAAACAAATATTGGTACCAAGCTGGGAATTATCAGTCTATCATGGTGATCATAAATTTTCGTTTGTATACGGTTTTATCCCGCATGCCAGAAAACTTATTTATGTATGTAAGTATGTGCTTACAGAGAAAATAAGGAAAAGCAAAAGTAACAATAGAAAAATACTAAAACAATTTTAATAGATCATACCGCTCTCTCAAACCTAATTAATATGTTTTTAACATTTAAATTCTGCAATTTTAAGTTTATGCATTTGATAGAGTAAAGAAAATGAAACAGCAAAGGAACAATGTTAAGGAGATCAGTTCATGACCATGTGCATGGATCAGCTGATTTTGCCATGTGTACCTAATGTACGTATGTAATGCATGTATGTGTCTCTGTACGTATGCAACTCTTTCTTGTTTCTTAATATGTGTATGTTTAATGTAGGTATGTCTTACACCTAATACAAAGTGATGCCTAAGTATAAAAACTAATTTCTTACACTAACTTTTTATGTTCACTAACTAAATTACTAACTCATTTTAGTAATTTATAAAATCATTTTTTTTTTTTGATGATTTAGGTTACGAATTAACACTATTAAGAGGTAAGTATTTATATATAAAAAAAAGGTTAAATGTTATGAAGAAAAGCTTGTAAGAATGTGATTATCGGATTGCCAATCTTAGAATTTCGTTTCTTTAAATAATCATTTGGGTTCAAACATCTTGCAAGAATTGTAAGGAAATTTAAGGCTCTTTAACGATTTATACTGTGTTAGCATCCGAGCTCTGGTTTCCATGTTGAGAAGGGATTTTAACGCAAAGTAATTGAATGGTGTACATATGTATATATGTATGTGCAGGTGGTGGTTAGACTTTGTTCCGACAATCAAGGTATGCCATAAATCCCGCGTTTTCCCAATGATACGGGGGCACGTGTGTCTTTCCGAGGTATGTATATATCGCTATAAATTGCGAAATGCCAGAGAAATTGAATGTCTGTGGATGATAATTAGTTTTTAGAAACCCTTGAAACCTTTTGCATTTTACGACTAAAATAGAAAAATTAAAAAAAAAGTAATCTTACCAAGTGTAAACTTGTACTGCGGCACGTTAATCCGCTAAGGTAGCCAAGGACTCCTTAATTTTAGTTCGCTAATTTATATGTATAAATTTTTTTGAACGTATATAACTAAACTTTGACAAGGACACTTGTATTTTATTTTTCACCGCACAATTTAATGTAACACTTGCTCTGCTCGCTGGTCTGTCGGAAAAGAAGGAAAATGGTACAGAGGATGCTGTACAAAGATTTGACAGATCACTGTGCAAGTCGTTTAAGTGTTATATCCGCCATATGACAATGACGTAAATATATGTATATAACAGTCAATAATTTCTGTAATAGATTTTATTGAACTGATATGTACATTTTATTGAATTGACCTAAAAAAATTGATTTGAAATTTAATGATAAAAGAGATATTTGGGGAATAAGTAAACAAATTAAAAATTTAGAAGCGCCCATTACAGGACGCGACATTCGCACGTGTTTAATTCTTGTTAAAAGGCAGGAAAAAGAAGCGAACTGAATCCATATTATAATAATTGCAAAGCACTGCCGGGGTGCTTCGCTCCATATATTTTTTGGGGACTTTAAGGATTTAAGTCCTTATATATATCAATATATAATGTGGTTCGGACGCGACAGGAAACGGAAGAATTTTTTTAATGCTTGCGAAAGTATGTAAAACTTAGCGAAAATTAGAAGATAATATATGTTTTTTAAATGAGTGATGTAAGGTCAAATAAGGCCCCCCGTTTGTAGATTTACGAAAGTTAAAATATCTTTATAAAAAGTCGGGTACGAGCTAAAGTATGGTTGCGGACGCGACAAATTTTTACCAATGAATAATAGTAATAATAATACATAATAAATTGTATAAAGTATATCATTTCCTAGGAGATGCATGCCGAGTTTTTTCTCAAATTTGCAGTCGGATACTTTTTTAAATGGCGAACCTACAATAAGCTTCATGCCGATAAGCCAAATGAATTTTTGTTTACCAGCTTTCAAAAATGCACTAAGAAGGGTTTGTCCAAAAACTGCCGAGTAGCGAATCCCTTCAGAAAAGTTTTCTTAGTAATTTTGATATTATTTCTCCCGTGACTTGAACCAGCACTCTACATACTATATAACATGGGGACCACCTCAATGAGTAATATACAGTAAATAGGTCTGTTTCAGTTTTTTAATGAAATTCTCATAAGAATAAACAAAAATTACATTTCAAGTGCAACAAAGTAATAAAGAGACTTAAAAGTAATGTACATCTTTTCCCGCCACTTCTTAATTTTTTCTGTTCTTTCTTTCTTTATGGTTGTTTCCATCTATAAACAAAAATGTTAATATACACATATGTATTATTGTTTAAGTGAATTTTTGTACTCACGGTTGCGGACGCGACAAATTTTAATCACCCATAAAATATTTTATTCAACAGTTCGGTAAAAAATTATTTTATTTTTTGGAAGATGTACATATGTATGCCTACTTAACTGCAAAAAAATTTTTTTTGGTTGGAGGACATGTTTGCTTATAGGGACAACTTGTGTAGTTTTTTGGTAACGGACGCGACGAAAGGATAAGGGTAAGATCGAATCAGAAAATCTTCATTTTCCAAAGTTTCTTAGAGTTTTTTTCAATGTTATATAAGAGGCTATAAATATCGGAATTACAGCAATTATATGGATCCAGTTAAAACAGGCTCAATACAAAAAGAAAATATGTTATATTTTGTTTGCAAAAGGGGCAAATGAAAAAGCCGAAAAAGCCTTTTTTGAAGTCCTATTTATCGGTCTATAATTAGAGAAAACTATAAAATATTTTATATCCATATCATATACATATTTAACTTATGCTGAAATATAATAAAAACATACTCTGACCACTTTGAATTTTCCGTTCGCGGTAGACCTTATTTGGGACTTACCCATATGTATGTACATATGTATAATAATTTTTGGAAGAAATCCTGCTCTTTACAGACAATATCCTAAAGAATTTGTTTTCAGAAATATTCAAGGCATATTAAATATGTAGGTATCGGCATTAAAAAAAATGCAACCCTGGGGTAAATTTTGTGGATTGTTGTGGTCCTTGGAATTTTACAGTAATTTCGTATTGTGTAAGGATTTCCTCAAATATCATATGACGTTATGACAGCAAATCGTAAAGAATTTTTCGGTATTAAACCATTCCCGAACGAAATTTATTTTCTTTCATAATTTTTAAAGATTTCCTTGTTATGGAGATTTGTGTCATAATTTGTGTATCTAGTTGATATATGTATGTGTATAATCTAATAATTTGTATTACCAGGGATTGCACATTGGACATCGTAAAGCCGATCACTGTTAGCAAGAGCTTAATCCCAGTTTTTATTTTCTTCCCAGAGAATTTACCTAAGCGTAACTAGGTATATATTTATATGTACATATGTACGTATATATGTATGTACGTATATTCGCTTTGCATGTATAACGTTATAACTCAAAAAACTAAATTTCGATAAAAATGTGTTTGATTTTTATATTATCATACATGTGCTACATAATTAGAACTCAATATGCTGTGAATTTTTTACACGACACATAAATAAACGTAAAGGTAGTTTGGGCATACTTAACTCGATTTTGTATTATTTTGGATTATGACGTTATTCGTGCAAAGGGGCAATATGTAGAAAAGGGCGAATTAAGCATTCTGTTGAATTGGAAATAAACACACTTTTACACGAACTTTCAAACATATTTTTATGCACACATACATATGTACGTGCATACAAATGCCACAGATATTTGCCTTCTATTAATCTACTCGTATGTACTCATATACATACATACGTGCAGACATACCTTTATATACATTAGTAGAATAAGTTAAACACTCATACATACAAACTTGTGAGCTGATTGCTACAACTCGCCTGGCTACTTTTAACAAGAATGCTGGCGTTGAGGTGGTGGTGGTGCTGCTGCTGTTGTTGTTGCCATTGTCGGCGAAAAGTTTCTTGGAGCGCTCTTTAGCCGCAAGTGAAACTTTTCGTACTGACGTTAGCAATTAGTTTTATTTGAACATAAATTCCTGTTGTCAGAATTAATTTATGAGTGGTTAAGTACTGATTGTGTGCACGAACACACACACACATTTGCAGGCGAGTGCACATAAGTGTGAGCGTTTAAAAGGAAATTAAACCCAGGTACATACATACATACATACATATGTAGTTATTTATATCCTTGTATAGATGCTTAATGTGCATTCTACTAAAATGCACTTTTAAATGTGCGAGTGTCCCAAAATTCAGAAGTTTACTTTTGAAGGTGGTAAGGGTGACGTATGAATTTCCGTTAAGTTGTACACGTTGGAATATACAAAACGAAACATGTCCACTAAATCATCAAAAAGTAAATGTAAAATTTCTATAAAACCTTTTTTCTCACTTACGAAGGATTTGTTTTTAAAGAACATCAAACTTTCAATTAGGATCCATTATTAAATTGTTGTTAAAAATTCATAAAAATGTTAGATAAAAGAAGAATGTCAGGTTAATTGAAATAAATAAATAAATCTTTGCAAAAAAGGGTGAGAAACTGGTATTTACAGTTTTTAAAATAGCATATTGAAAGAAACAATTTCAAAAAAATTTCAATTAAAAACTAAATTTTAAAATTATTCTACTGTTCTGTTTTTATTTGTTATTCATATGTATGAATACGTCATACACTATAAAAATGTCTGCTGGGTCCCAACTTAAACTTTGAGGTCCTTTAAATTTCACGAGCATGCTGGTGAAAAACGCATTTTATTTTTCAAAAATTATTCTTAAAAACTTTCAAGAATATAAAAGTATAACATCTTAAAATGCAAATTTTAAATGCTAATTCGTTCTTGTACTAAAAACACACTATTTCTTAATTTCTGTAGAGTTTTTCCTTTCTTGGATAACCATATTGTCAATCTACATAGCTTAAAACTATTTTTTTAATATTTTTAATTAGCCATTCCCTAAAAACTCCAAAGTCCCTTAAAAAATACTGACGTCAAAGAGAAAAACTGTAAGTATGGTAAGTAACCAATAAAACAGCTTCGAAAACAAATCGAGTGTAAGTAGCGTTTTTGTATGTACTTCAGCAAATGTTAATAAACATGCAGAAAATAAAAAATAATTGCCCATTTTTTGAGAGTGTTTATACGTAGTTGCTGATGTGTGCGAGTATGCGAAAAGGAAATCAAAAGACGCTTAAGTGAAATACTGCCAACACACTTTTGTGTCACTTTAAAATCGATTAAAAGATAAACCCTGCACATCTAAGGTCTCATGAACGTATCCGTCCAGCGCTTTCACCACTCACCCACACATTTTCTCTATAACAAACAACCTTTCAAAGTGTTAGCGAGGTTGATTTTTATATATCAGTACCAAGTTATATATGTGTGTATGAAGCTTAACTGTAACCAAGTAGCGAAAATGTACACTGGTGGCACTTTCGCTCAGATCCTACAAAATGTTCAATGTCATTAAACGCTTTTACAGGATTAGAGTCTTGCAGTGGTTATCAATGACACAATTACTATTTCTATGCAAATGCCATGAAAAATACTTTTATTAAAGTATATTTTGCTTATCTTTTACTTTTGCCTTCAATTGATAGTGGCGGTAATCCAATCGATAACTAAGCTGAATGTTTGTTGGGTGGTGGATCGACGGTCGACGGTTTGACGGGTTGTTTGAATGAAATTTATACTTGAACATTTTTGCTTTGTTGGCCGCTTTGTTGTTGGTTATGCTTGAACGGCGTGGGAACCTGTAGAAAGGATTACATTTTAGCGAATAAACGCACACTTCTGTACAAATACATATGCATATGTATATATATCTTTGGTAGGCAAACGAGCCGAACTACCTAAGTTGTTCTGATACTCACATGAAAATCGTGCAGAGCATCCCAGCAGTCGAACTTACGATTACTTATCCTCAACTGGCTTAATCGTAGTTTATTTTGCTGCTTAGGTGGTTTGCATCCATTACTACTACATGGCATGTTTTAACATAGCGATATCGCACAAACTTTTTAATATGTATACCCACAATAAAACAAAACCGTTACTTTTTTGGTGACATCATGAGCTTTGCACTAGCTAAGAGGACAGAACCGAACCGAAAAGCTGTTGTCTTGGTTCAGGTCCTTCAAGAGGGAAACAATTCTATAACATTTAGTTCAATTATTGCAAGGAATTTTCAGTAAAATTTTGAATTACTGTTAATAAAAAAGATGGTACAACGCTGAAACCAAAACTAATAGGAGATAAAAAATATTTATTTGAAAATATAAACAGAACAAGCTCTCACATAAACCTTTTGTCTACTCGACACAACTGTTCGCTGTTGGAACTTTCACATTTCGTGGTCACTGTAAAAAAATGTAAGAGGACTCTGTACCATCACTTATCATAGTGAAATTTTGCGCAGCTGAAATTAAACGTGAGCGCAATACCTTGGTAGGTACTAGACGACAGTCGTAATAAGGTGAAAGAGATAGTAGAGGTTATAAAAATGTCCAAAGAACATATTGGGCGCATATTAAATCAAGGTTTAGGCATGAGAAAGCTGTTCGCGAGTTGGGTGCCAAGTTTGCGCACTTTAAACGAAAAACATGTTCAAATGAACATTTCCATTGCTCTGTTAGCGCTGTTAAGACGCAATAAATCCCAATTTTGGCGCCGATTAGTTAATTACTGTAGATGAAACTTGGATACCCCATTATTGTTTTCATCAAATGAGGAGGAAATCACCTAAGTGAACAATTATTTTGCAGAGAAAAAAGCCTAGTACTATTTGAACGGGTTAGAGAGATGGGATCAACGCAGAGATAATTGTGTAGAGTTACAAATGGACTATGCAGAAACAAATTTAGACACATGCCAAAAGCTTTTCAAACCACGCTCGTATTCACTTCAGCGCGAGAGTGCCAATTCTGATGCTATGGTGTGTCTTCTCATTTTTACCTATTAAATGTTTTGTAAATCCGCTTTTGTTATTAAGAGCCAACAGGTGTTTTGGTTTTTGTGAGAGGTTAGAACCGAACACTACCTTTGTTATTGGCAACGTTTGTGTTTTTTTTAAATGTCCTTATGTTGAGCCTTAAATTTGAAGGTCGAGTTAAATATATACATATCTGTTGTCTGGGTATTTTCGACCGTCGCGACATATAAATTAAAACATGGGTTGCTGAATTAAATGGAAGCAGAGCCCTACCTAAAGAACCCGAGGCAAAAGCGACTTGCTGCCCTCAAAGGGTAATCAAGAGAGAACTCCAATTACAGTTCACTCGACTAGCTGGAACTGCGACGAATCAAGAATGCAGGTCATTTAGACGATTAATGCGGCGTTCAGACAGCGCTTAATTGAGCCAATAAGTAAATTTTGTTCACAAAAAAAAAACACGAAGACAATTAAAACTCTGTCTGGGGCGCTTCATTATAATTGGCTTCTTGGAATCGAATAAAATAATTTTATTTTCCATGGGTTGGGAAAAAGTATTTTCAGGTGGTTTTATTGTTCAACGTTAACATTTTTAAGAACTTACAATTCAAAATCATTGACGAAAATAGTACGCTGGGTAGGATAAACTAAGATGTTTTTTTGCAGTAAGGTTTGGAAATGTGTTGTATATCCTTGCAATGTGAAAAGTTTATGTGTCTTTGAAACAACCATAGGTTGTTTGTTTAGTTTCGATGTAAACAATTAGAACGCTCTAAACGAGTTTATGTATATACATAAATACTTAAGTAAACGCAAATGTAAAAATTCACATGAATCCACCTGTGCATGTAAAGTCTTCTTTTCTTTGATTTTTTCATTTTTTCTTCTTTATCTACTTTTCAAACAAAAGTTCAAAACTTATCAGCGCTCTTTCAGAAAAATTCGTTTGTGCATTAAGTCTTAAGGACGCATTTAATTTCACGAGTTCTTGAATATGACAGAACGGAAAACATGGCACCGCGACACATCAGCTTTCCTATCATTCTCCAGAGATATGACGGATCGCTCTAAGGGACTTAAAAAATGGGAGCTAGTCGTATTGAGGGTAAAAATTTGTTTGTAAAATATAATATTTGCAATTTATTTTGTAAAGAAATGTAACATATTCCTGGATTACGTAGGAGCAATGTGCTGCATTGGCAGTGGAAGAACACTACTTGGCCTACTTAGATCGGATGCACATAAGTCAATTATATTCATTTATCTTTATTTTGATATTCATCACATGCACACATTCCATACTGTTGTTTGCCACACTCTCTTCAGCGGTACGTGGTATTAATTATCAGTATTAATAAATATAATTTACCGAAACTAAATGGAAACTTTTTCAGGAAAAAACCAATGCTTATACTGCCATAGGAATGTACATAGGAACGTCGGCGGTAGTTGTCCTGATATTATCCATAAATTTTAGTGCACATATAATTAAAAGGTACACTTTAGTGCCATATCTAACAACCACTTTGGCTGTCCTGCTGCTCGTAGCTATGGGTGAGTAACGATAACGTTTACAACATACAATTTTAAAATCGCATAAATTTTTAAATACATTTTTATTTCAGATATGGCCTTGCCAATTATCGAAGCTTGGTGGTATTATATCACTAAACCATTATACTACAGCTTCATCATTATATCAATATACCACTTTATGCCTATTTCCAATAACATTTATCCACTAATAATGGGCGCTGTGGTGTCAGTGAGTTATATATTACTTTACGAGTTCTTGGTGTATCGTTGGGGTAGTGATGGCACTACAAATAATGAAACGTCAAAAGCCATCTCTGAGAGCGTTTTTATATTGAGCATCAATATTTTGGGACTATTTGTGCGCCTGACCCGTGAAATAGTTACTCGCATGACATTTCTAGATAAACGTCAATGCATAGAAGAGAATCTGCTGTTTTATGCAGCAAAAGATCAAGAGGTAAGTAAACTGTTTTCTCAAAGACAAAACTTTCAATTGCTCGAATTTTTTCAGAGAAATCTTCTGCTGAGTATAATTCCAAGGCAAATCGCTAAGCAAATGGAAGAGGATGTAAAGATGCGCATCGAAATAATGAAAAATGCAAAATCACTTGGCAGATCGCTGACTGTGAACGAAGATGTTAGGTTAGTAAATAGCATGATATTGTGTTGTTGTTGCTTCCGACAGGGTGTGCAATGATCGTTCTCGAACGAAAAATGACACCAAAGATGGCACAACGCCGAAACCAGATGACAAGGGATGACACAAATTCTTTCCAAAATCAATTAGAAAATATCATTTCTTCTTCATATTTTTGTTCTTTTTTTTCTATATAAACTACATTGAGAAATTTGAACAATTTGAGAAACTATTTAAGACTTTTTGATTTAAAAAAAAAGAGGCGTCTTATTGCGACTTTGTCCTTATGAAATTCATATTTGGGTTCTGAATTTGTATAAAACAGGTACGAAAAAATATGTATGTATATCTGAAGTTTTTATTTTCTTGTAGAAAACTATTCATCGAACCACATGATGATGTCACAATCCTCTATGCGGATATTGTGAACTATACTTATCTAACGACCACTTTGGATGTGAGAACTCTGGTGTCCACCCTAAATGATCTTTATGTCAGATTCGATGATGCTGCAGAGGTAAAATATTCATTTGGTTTCGAATTATATGAAGTGGAAATACTTTAGTCTTTTCACCGCAGGAGTTCAAGGTGCTGCGCATACAATTTTTAGGTGATTGCTATTATTGTGTGGGAAATGTTTCAATACCAAATGAACAGCACGCCAGATCTTGTGTATATTTAGGTCTGCGTATGATTGATGAGATACGTGAAGTGCGGTAAATAGAAATATTAAGAAAAGTTTCAAGCCGGTTATCACAGATTCTTGTATCTACTATCTTTTTGATCAATACTTTTTTACAGAGAGGACAGGCAATTGGAAATTGATATGCGCATCGGCGTGCATACTGGCAACGTTTTGTCCGGCGTTATTGGTGCTAACAAATGGCAATTTGATATCTACTCCAAAGATGTGGATATTGCCAATTGCCTGGAGAGCACAGGCGTACCTGGGCGTGTTCACATTAGTGGAGAAACCCTGGAGCAGTTGGATACAATTTTTAAGTATGAGACAGGTACCCAAAAGGCTCGTGATGATCCACTGCTGCGGAAATATCAAATTACCACGTACCTTATAGTTCCGCCAAGTATGGTAAGCGTAATTGCATTGAAATACTTACGAAATGTTCCTGCACACACGATCAGTTAGACGATCAAGTTTTCATTCAAGTCGCCTCTAACTTTTACCAAAATATTACACTTTTCGAACTTAAACATCAGCTTGAACTCAATTTTCTTAAATATTTGTAGCTACACAGAAAATTCTACCAAAACGAACCGATGAATAAAAATAGTGAAAAGTCGTGCGGATTTTTATATTATGTGTAATGTGATGTGATACGGCGATGTTATGTTCAATGTGTTTATACGTGAAGTATTGTTGTGATGCGATTATGTGATGTGATATGGTGATGTGATGATATGATGTGACGTGATGTAGTGTTTTATGATTCGATATGATGATGTGATGTTGCAACGTTTATGACTTGCAGAACGTATTGTCTCTTCTTGCACCTACATTAGGGATGTAAATTTTGGGCATTTTATTGATCCCGAAATTTTCGAGATCTGAAAACAAATTCCCGGGACAATCCCGGGATGCCGAATTTTACCAAGTTTTGATTTGTAAATTTTAGTTTTTAAAAAAATGCAACACGTCAGTAATCGTTGTATTATAGAAGTATGCAAAATAACTTTGATATAACAAAGAAGGGTTTGTTGTAATTCATGTATGTTTGGTCTTATTGGTCTTTTCAAGAACAAAAAAGAAATAAACGTAAAATTTTACACACATAAAAAATAATGTATACTTCACATTACAAATATACTCGTACATATTTCGTACAGAAGCAAATGCACCTACATAAAATAAACTTATATTTATTCACTGTTTGAGACCAAAATTATATATTAATATAATAACATTCAGTAAAAAAAGAAATGCATCAAGTAATAATTAAATACATAACCCAGTGGAGAAGCACCGACTCAACACTTGTTGGTTGGATTGTCGACAAAAAGTTAAATGAACTCTGTAGGAATTAACCTTTTTCGCCCCATTGCAAAAACTATTAATTTCTTTTACCTAACCTTCTGATAAATTGTATGTCATTATATTATTGGATACTCGCTTGCTCAAACTTTATGCAATTTATCTTTGAGACTTTCTGCCTAATACACTTCAAGCACCTCGTCGTTAGTTATATTAATATCGCTTTCATAGTAAGGCTCATTTTCTACACGAGGAGGATGTTATTCAGCTCATTTATAATGGCAAGGACAAAACAAAGCTTTTAGGGAGTTAACAAGCTGTGTTATTTGTCGTATTGTGTTATTATAATACAATAGTTGAAAACTTGTTGTTTTTGTTTCTCAAGTTAAATTTTCTTATTTCAATACAACTCAGAAAGGTAGATATGTTTAGTATGTTTTATTCGATCGGCCCTTTTTGTTTTTAATCGTTTGAGGTTTATTTTTATTTGAAAAAATGTAAATGTAAAATTTAAAAAATATGTAAATGCCTATTAAATTTACTGTTTTTTGCAATCCCGGGATTTGAATAGACTGATCCCGGGATATTCGGGAGTTGAAAAAGGCCGGGATCCCGGAATTTCGGGATGCAGCGAGTTAAAGATGACGCCGATCAGTATTTGGCAGAATCAGATTGAGCGTTTGTTATTAAAGTGGTTGCTGCTGACTTTTATTTGCTTTCTTTTCTAAATTTCAACTGTTTCCCACTCTATTAACGGAAATGCTCTAGTTATCTTCCAATACATTTTTTTCCTTTAAACTAAATTGAACAGCTCACTCGGAATTGAAACTTAATTGTTATGATAAATGCTAATATGTCAAAATGATTTCGAAAAGCGATTTAGTTTTCTAGATGGGTATGAAAGTTTTAGCGAATTTTGCTGATTTTTTTTTTTTACGTAAGGTTTATTTTAAAATTAATAGATTTTGTTTTATTTTTTTAAAGGATATTGAAGGAAGTCATTCATCGCGAACATCAATGTATTCGAAAAGTCATTCCCAGGAAGAGGCAAGTTTCAGATAACATCTTTAACGCAAGTGTTTTTATCTAATTTACATTTTTATCACACAGCTTGAAGAAATTACCTCATTTGAAAGGATGAAAAATCAGGTGGCCTGGGAAATGAGCCAAGAGAGTCTTAAAATGCCAACAGGCAGTTTAATTGGACAGTAAGCGAGCGTATTTGGCAAATCGGCTATGATAACTATTTTTTTATTTTATAAACAGTTATAAAAACTTATTATTTGGTGCAAGGCGACGCGTAACGCCAGTGCAAAGAGAAGTGAGAAACTTCTACGCCAACATTTCGTGGATATTCATGTGGTATAAAAACTGGCGTTGGGAACTCAGCTATATGCAACAGTCCGATATGTTGCACAAGTATAGTGTATTTGTATCTTATTTAATTATCATGTGCACCGTTATAATGCAAGCAGTTAGTAAGCCGTAAGTATGAAAGCGATGTACGAGTAAGTATAAACAATTTAAATCAGTTGATCTACACGCTAGACAAACGGCGTTATTTTGGGTGTTGGCAACGTTGGGAAATGTTTTCGCTTTTATCGTTTGTACTTTGGTGTGGTACAAGAAACTTTGGACTAGACTCGTCAGTACGATATTTAAAACGAGGCCAAAGAAGAAAATCTGCATTTGGCTGTACAGATTGTCCGATAGAATGCAGAGAAGCTACGAGTTCCGTACTTTGACGTACTTCATTATACTTGCATTGCAGTTATGCCTTACTTTGGAACAATTGGTAAGCGATTTTTTGGTTGACTGTCACATTTTTTTTTTTTTTGAATTTCATTATAGATTACATAACTATGGGCTTAGATATTAAATCAATTTACTTATTAAATTTTTTTGTGTCAACTTTCTTATGATAAAAAAGAGTACAAGTACTACTCAGTACAAATACTATATAAAATACTTATAATGAATACGTAATTGTTTTCTAGCTGAAATTAAATTAGTACTCGAGTAAAAGTACTAGAAGTTGAAAAGTATTTGGAAATACCATGAAGTACTGAAAGTACTCGAAAATACTCGCTAAAAGATTTGGAATATTTTTCCGAGTACTTTCAAATACTTTGAAGTACTTTTTAATTTTTTTTATATTTTTCGAAGATTTTTCAAATTTATAACTTTTATTCATATAAATGAACACTATTTATTTACTTATTACACTAAATTATCAACATAAAGTACTCTTTTAATTAATTTTATACGTGCATACATATTTACATACAATTAACATAAATGAAAAAATTGTTTTTAAAGATCATCTGTAAATATAAAATAAATACAAATCAATCATCATTTTTTATTCAAAGTTATTCTTTTTACTTACAATATTGAGCGTTAGCCTTCATAATAACTAGTTTCTCAAATGAGAAGTCAGTCATTGACTGCCGCCTGGGGCTGTTAATAATGCCCGCAAAAGAAAAAAGCCGTTCAACTGGCGTTGATGATGGCAAGGGGGTATTGAATTTAATGTAAGCCCCCTCAGCAAGCTATACTTGTCCAGGCAATCTAGGGCTACAGAGTCATCATTTAAGTAGCTGTAAAATTGGTTGACTACTGCAGCAGCCAGATCTGCCATTTGTTTTGGTCGTGCTGAGGGAGTATCATTATCTTCGTCTGTGAACAAACATACAATACATTTAGAAAAATTACTTTGCATTTTTTAATTCTACTTATATACCGTTGCTACTGAAGTCAAAAAACTCATCGAAATGGCTTCGTCTTAATTTGCTTTCAAAATTAAGGGAAAGATTTTCCTGGTTCAGAGACTCCGTAACGGCCTGAATAACAATGCCGCAAACTCGCTCCACTGTCATCTCCCGATTTTTCCTCTGTAGCACTTTGATCCATTTTGTTTTAATACCTGGAGTCAAAACTGCAGCAGCTACTGCAATTTTCGCCTCAGGAGCTAAAAGAAAATATGGCTGAAACCTTTCCCTCAATTTGTTTTCCAAACTTATGGCGATAGAGCTCAAATGAACGAATTCATTACTTTCGCTAAACTTAATTAGCTTGTTGCTCAAATTCATGAGAGTCGGTATAAGGAAGCCATATTTAACTTCTATCTGCCCCTGAAGAAAGTCAAGCGCTGTAGCTATAGGCTCCATCATTGCAGCGTATGACTCCAGGTATTTCAAGTCCCCGCTGTGGAGTTGCGGAACGTTCACTTCATAGCATAGGTGGCCGAGTTTGTCCTTATGCTGGAGTAACCGTTTTACCGCGTCGTACAAGGAATTCCAGCGGGTTTCGACGGGAACAACTAGCGAACCACCTAAATTTTCCACGATCGTTTCGCTGGACTTCGGGTACGAGCACTTTTTCCACAAAGAGTTGCATTTTTGAAAGACCTTAATGATTTTAACAATTATAATTACAAAAAAGTAAATAAATGTATATAAATTTACCGTAGTGTTCTGGTAATTAATTTCTGCGTTGGATTTCAAAATTTTCATGAAGACAGTTGTCGCAAGCAAATTAAGGGTGTGACTGGCACATCTCTGATGCTTAGGCAAAAGACATTCATTTTCGAACTGAGGCAGATCAATATCGATGTCGTCCATGTCTAGGGAAACCCCATGCTCCTTGAACGCCTTGACAAAATTCGAACCGTTGTCAGTAACAGTCATGACGACATTTGAACTGTTGAGTTCGAAGGAGCTGTTTATATCGGTAATGACCTGCATCAGTTTTTCCGTTGAATGTGTGCCAGTCAGTCTCCTGCAAGCTAAAGCAGCCGACTTTCTTTCCAATTTATCATTCAACCAGTGGCATGTATACCCAAGGAAGCTACGGTGATTACCCGACCATATGTCTGCAGTTGTACAAAAATACTTAGCTGATGCGATATCAGATCGTACTTTGTCTAACATACTATCATATTGGCCCTGCAATATCATCATGGCCGTCTGCCTGCTGGGAACTTTAAGCCCAGTGGCCTCATATGACTCTCGGAAGGATCGGCGTTCCAGGAGACACACCGGCAAACCGCAATCGACAATCGCGAAAATTATTTTTTTGTCGAAGGTTTGTTGTGCTGTTTGGCTGTCTGACTTACCAGTCTGAAATATTGCGGGAATTTCATTTATATAGAATGTGAATTAATTTAATTTCTGTATAACATTTACCTTAACAACCCTGTACTTGTCAAACAATTCGCGATGTCTTACTCTCATATGTTTGACGAAATTGGAGGTAACTCCACCGGCTGCTTTTATAATCCGCCCACAACCAGAACACTTCCCTTCCAGGGAGACTTTCCCAGAATGTGTAACCTTGAATAATAATTGTATATAAATAAAGTTTTCTGAGCTATAGATAAACCTAAATTATTGTAAACTATTTTGTTACTACCTCTACTAAAAACCAAATGTTATTGATTAAAAGTACACAAATAACAAACAAAACGATACTTCAGAAACATGTAAACTAACTTTTTTGACTTCCGTATAAAACTCCGAGCAAAAAATACTGCTGGCCGGCAATGTGTCAGTGAGCGGTATTTTGGACGGAGAGGGTTCTTCCAAATGCAGCTTTCGCTTGCGCGATGGCATTTCTGGCATAAAGTCCGGGTCCGCAGTGCTGTCGTCAGCAGAAAAATCGCAATCATCGAATAAATCAGACATTTCACTATTTGGAGAAAAAACTTTTACCATAAATCGTGTAAAATGAGGGCGCTAAAGTCACTTTTCTAACAGATTAATATGATAAATGATTGTAATTGTATGTATATTCAGCACTTTTTTCCAAACTTCAAACTCGTTTTTTCAAAACTATACTTTTTACTATACACTGCTCCATTTCTACAGCGACAATATAATATATCACTTTGTTATAATATTCCATTTTAATAAATGTATTATATTTAATAATACTTACCGAAAAAAAATGTGCAAGTATCAGAATACACTAATATTGCAAAACGACTTTAACACAGCACAATAGACAATGCTTATTAGACTATAGCTTATTACACTAATTTCATTTTCAACAATTATTCATCTTAAATACAAACCATATATTAATGCCGCTAACATACTACATATCTTTGGCAATAAATAATAATAGCTTAGGTCGAAATAAGTTCTTTTGATTTTATTGCATATGTATTTGTACTCTCTTTTTCAAGACCTACTTATAAATCAGCTTAATTTAAATTACAAAATGTCGTTATTGATGAAACTATAAGAATTTACATTTTTCCTTACATAAGTCTTTTTGGAAAATAATACATAAGCAATATATACAATTTCGACTTAAGCTATTATTACTTATTGGCACAGATATGTACATAAATTCTGATTGTCTTAATAAGTACCTTTAGCAATTCCAATGGTACATACCAACTTAACGCTATTGCTATTTAGTATACATGCTAGTAACAAAAAAGGGAATATCAAAATATGGGAATGCAGCATTGCAGTAGGCATGCTTACATGATAAGCATGTATGTATGTACATATAAAACTTTGTGTTCGACGAATGCAGTGGTTGACAATCAGTGAGCCAACAGTGCCTACAATTATTGTAACCAACTACTTAATGGCTCTATCACACTAATGATGGTACAAATGCTTAACTTCACTTAAATAATAAATTTTGCTAAGTAATTAATTAAAAGAGTACTTTATGTTGATAATTTAGTGTAATAAGTAAATAAATAGTGTTCATTTATATGAATAAAAGTTATAAATTTGAAAAATCTTCGAAAAATATAAAAAAAATTAAAAAGTACTTCCGAGTACTTTCAGTACTTGATGGTATTTCCAAATATTTTCCACATACAAGTACTTGTACTCGAGTAGTAATTGATACAAATGTAATGTACTTGAAAAAAAATGAGTACTTCTCAGAAAAGCCAAAGTCCTTAAATTGCTACTCAGTACGAGTAGTACTCATGACTTAACCAGTATGCTTTGCGATTGATTTCCTTGTCAAATTGAGATGATACATTTTGGCGATCCAATTCTAAAATGCTTTCTTTTAGTTAGATTGCGATCGGTTTATAATTGAAAATGAGGCTATCGAAACGCAAGCGTACGAAGAAGACTATGAAGATATTTGCTTCGATCCATGGGTTCGTAGAACATACCCCTTACTACATAATAGAAAGAAAATATTTATCAAATTTTATTCTCATTTCAGTCTGTCACGGAATGTATAGTATTGAATTTGGGCATAACATTTCTCTTCACACACATTTCGTACGTCATTAAATGGATCGTTGCACTTATTGTGCTCATATTTTACTTAATTGTTTCGTTTGTGATGTACGATTTCATTTTTGAACATAGTATAAGTTCCAATCAGTATTTCTTCCCAGAATACGCCCACGTATTGCTACTGTTGCTACATCTCTTGACGTTCCATATGGTGACGCGAGAGATAGAGTTTATTTCGCGAATGGATCATAAGTAGGTATTTCAAAGTGAAGTGGTCTTTGGTCTATTATTTACAACAAATATTGTTATACTGACTTAATAACAGCTGGAAGTATGAGTTGAGGAAGAAGAAAGAAAATGCAAGATTCACAAAAAAGACTATTTCCATATTAATTGCCAATATACTGCCATCGCACATAGGTTAGTAACGTAGTAATTTTAAAATAAATTTTCACGTTTTGTTATGTTGAAGCTCTAATATTATATTATTTGCACTCAGTGGATATTTACATGAGGGATCAGCTGACAAAAGAGCTGTACTACGAGCAATACGACAATGTCGCTGTTATGTTTGCCACGATACTCAGCTATGATACCGAACAGATCGGAATGCGTGTTTTAAATGAAATCATTTGCGATTTCGACCACGTGGTAAGTGATTTGCGTTGGACGATCTGATAAAATAATGTTGTACATTTTTCCTATTTTTATCAGTTAAGCACCTACCGAGGTATCAATAAGATCGAAAAAATTAAGGTGGCCGGTTGGACGTATATGGCCGCATGTGGACTGAGTACCAGTAACCCGCGGGGAAGCCTGTCTCTAGCGTCTGAAGTGGATGACTATCGTGAGTTATATTTTTCTTTTAAGCTGCACATATTTTTCATTCTAAAAGTATATGTATGTGTGTGTGTATTTATGTACATATATACACATGTACATAAAAACTGTTGCCAAAATAATTTTTTTGTATGGAAGGAATTGCGAAATAGCGTCATTAAAAAAATTGTCAAAAATCTCTTGTACTTTGCTTTTCTAAAATTGAATTAGCTACATATCTGTATACCCCAAAAAAAGTTTTAAAATTTATAAATATTTTTAACACACTCACAATTTTTATGAAATTTTTATAAAAGTTTTCTATATTTTTTATAAAATTTTAAAAATGATTTTTAGTCGGTTTCTTTGGAAATTAACGATGTTTCAAACGAAACTTTTTTTTTAATTATTGGAGGATAAATGAATTGTTCAAAGGTGTCAGCAAGCATGTGTTTGTGCTATAATTTGTGAACAGAGAGTAGTCGAAAAAAACACACTGTTATTGTGGACTATCAGTAGCGGACACTATAAAATCATAGTGATAATATCACTGCATAGGTTTTATTAAACTTTATATTTAAAGAACAAAACAATATTCCAAATCTAACTTAGAAACTTATTAATTTTTTTCTTATTAAATATATGTACATTAACGTAAAATTTCGAAAATCTATTACGAAACTTTGTTACCGTAGTCTTCACAAACAAATTTAATAACTGTGCAGCACTTTTGCCTTTCGTTATTTTTCCCAAACAATAAACGCTATCATTCTATGTACTTACATATTTTTAAGAACTTGTTTCTAAAATTTTGTCGTTGTTTTATGCCCCAGGTTTCAACATTGTGTTTTGAACGTGTTTAGATTTAAAGCAGCTTAGCCCAACGTCAAAGTATACGAAGTCTGATCAACGACGGCTTTATAGGATAGCACGATTTGTCGTGTATGTGTAAAAGCACATGAGCTCCATGTTTGGGTAGGTAAGATGTACCTACATACATATATGCAAAATTTCATCAAATTCTGAGGGGGTCGGGTTCAACGCATATTGGATTTGATATGAAATTCATCATATGTAATAGCACAAAAGCTATTTTCGCGCGCGGGCTCAAGAGCTGGGCATACATGGTTTCAAGCGAGCATCTTTTTTCAAGACTGAAGTTCATCTAATGTCTGGCTATAGACGCTGACTAGCTTCTATGTAACATTTTGGCAGTAGAAAGTTCACTCTCATCTTGTAGATAGCTGTCAATCCTTGTTGGATGTCCACTGTAAAAATGGCTCTAAAACAGTTACAGTGGCAGCCTGATTATATAAACAAATTAAGGCAAAGGTTATATCTATTTGTTCACATAACTGCAACAAAAATTTAATAAAAACCATATTTAAATTCAAACTCATAGTAAAATATTAAAAAAATGTTTGCTAGTTTTTATTGCGATGTTATTTACGATTGAAATAGTTCTTTCCCTGTTTTTTGTTGTTCTCATGACACTTTTTTAACAATGTGCAGAAACACCTTCCTTATAATACAGAACAACTGCAAAAATAATTTCACCATCAGATTTACATCAATAATTTCGAGGAGCACAACTATAATATTGGTTACTCCAGGAAATGCAATGCATTGAGCTTAATTTGCATTCTTTACTTCGGAGAAGTACACAAAAAGGGTCGAATGATGGAATTTTGCTGTTCATTATGTCGAATGTTTCTTATACGAATTTTCATATGTGTTTTTGTATGTTAGTATTTTAATATTTGTTTTAATTTATCTGCTCATTTTAATTGAAAAACTTTCATTGCATTTAAAGTTTTATCATAAGTTTTAGTACATTTAATTTTCTATTCAAAATACTTTTGACCAATAATTTTGATCGAGGCCAAATAATGAAAGATTTTATTTAGAAAAACAACAACAGTTTTGGTGGTAAAAGTTAGAGCTTTTTCGGAGATCACCACATTTACTCATCAGACTTTGTTTTTTTTTTTTGGAATTTTATTTATTCTTCATCACCGCCTCCCAGCTTTAAACCAAGGAACTTCGGATTGAAGAGCCAACACGCTAAATGCTGTGCTACGCTCGTCGAGTGGACTGTTGTTGTTTTTCCATCTTCCTTGAACAAACCAACTAGAACATCTGTTTGACCATTACTAAAATAACATACTTGCATAAGCCTTCACGTTCTATTTTATTTTGATATTTATCATATCTAGTATTTTTTCGAATTTATTTCGCACAGATAGCTATTACGGTTTGTCCATATTCGACAGCCTTCATGAGGATCTGCCTAAGCGAAATAGCGAAATGGATTCTCATTCTGACGGTAAGTCCAGTCTAGGCAACGATGTCATCTATGTTATGCTGCGCTTCGCTGTGGACCTTCTGCGTGCAATGAAAGCTTTCAATATGGAGGGCCAAATGCAGAATGAGGATTCAACTCGTACGATATGTACTTTACGTGTTGGTAATATATATAATTTTCTGCCCAATAAAATAACGCACATAAAGACAAATGTATATAACCAATTCGGCTTTTGTAGGCATATCGAATGGACCAGTTATGGCCGGTGTAGTAGGTTTGTATAAGCCATTTTACGATGTATGGGGAAATGCGGTAAATATGGCATCGCGGATGGACTCCACCGGCATACCTGATGCAATCCAAGTTACTGAGGAGACAGCAGACATTTTGAAAATCTTCAATGTTCAATGCGATTTTCGAGGACCGACATACGTAAAAGGGCGTGGCTATATACCAACATACTTTGTTAAGCTTGATGAACATTTAAGTTTTCTACAAACGGAGAAAACAAGCAGCCTATCCTTGAGCGAAGGATCCTTATAAGTTTGTTATTTAAGCTAAGTTCTATGTGTAACAATGTAAAGTCAATATGAATTATTAAATTACTAATTCTTAAATTAAATAAATAATAATAAAAATATACATAATTTCAACTAAATTAAATAGCGCTGGGTCATAAGTCATTTAAAATAACAGCGGTTTACTTTTTTAACATTGCTATGATTTTCTCTAAATATTCCGTTGCTTAAAACTACAAGCAAAGAAAGTAACAGATTCGAGAAACAACTGATCTCAGCTGGGATTGAACGTTACAAAATATCTAATTCTAACGATACTTGTAAGCCCCTACCATGGTAAAAATGTGTGTAAATTTCATAAGCCATTGCCAATTTGCGTCTTTTATTCACAAATTGGGATTTCCAAATTGATCAAAATCATAAGAACTTAAAAATCTACTCTACAAATAATGCCACCAAATTTTTTGATTTCCAAGTTAAAGTGGAAGCTGTTATAGACCTGCTTGACGTCGTTGATAAAAAATAATAAAATATTTTTTAGGAGTATGAATAGCTTTTTTTTTGTTGTTGTTGAAGTTTCCGACAGTGTAGGAATCTACTAAATTTTGGAACGATTTTCCTTCATACCTTGACAAGGGATTCAATGAATAGCTTTGGTTAAAGCTGAACTTATTCAGAGCTGCCCTGAAATTTGAAGGATATTATTATCAGTAGGGTCCGAAACCCTTAAAAGAAAGCTTTGTTGGGCGCTTATTTGATTTTACTCTTAACGGTAAAATGACACAATACATAATTTTAGAAATTTTAACTTGTCTTAACTTAAGGTTGTCTAATTTACAACCCAACCTTCTATTCACGCACGCCAGCAATTTTCTATAAAAAATTTCTCATGTATGTGACATAACATACAACTTGCATGAAACTTACAGCCTAACCTAATATAACCGCACTCCGGTAATTTTCTGTCAAAAGTTTCTCATGATCATACAACTTGTATGCGACCAACAGAAATTGAACGGCCTCCGCCAAAAGCTAACTCAACTTTCAATTTTAATTTTGCGTGCCATTTCGATTCGACGTTTATCCCACCGTTGAGGGTGATACGCATTGTCTTCAATATAACGAATAATGACTTTTTGTACATTGTTTAAAACTTGGGATTATGATATTTATGATTATTATTGCTTCTATAACAAAAAAGAGGAAACAATTCAATTGCCAAACTTTTTAATAAGTTTCTGTGTTGAAGCTCTGCATATAAATCAAGATTATATTTAATGTTTAAAAAAAATTAATATGTAACATAAGGTAAAGCAAATCTTTAAACCAAATAAATAAATTGAACCAACGGTAAAAATTTTCGCCTTGTATTGTTTTAAAACGAATTTGACAGCCATGCAACTCTGTAAAGTAAACGAACGCAAATCAATTTCGGGTGGACGTGGTTAAAAAATTTGCGTGCTTGCGTCCAAAAACGCAAGGCGTGAATATTAGGTTAGCCTGTAAGCGAAATAAAACGGAGCTCGTCAGAATCAAGATTTATTTTCAATTTATGTGTTGCTTCAATATTAAATGCGAAATTCTACAATTCATTTCAACATAATTGACACACTTTGCATTTAAAATTATGAATTTTTACAACCATTTAGTACTCACTACTCTCTAAGTTCAACTTTCACGTCCTCCTCAATTTGTATAAGTAAATGGCAATAAGTTGCTCAGTGAAATCATTGCTTAATTACTGGATGAATGGAAATAAAAAAATTCGAAAATCGGAAAGTCAAAACATAACAACCATTACCGATGACAGAATGTTTGTAAATTAAACTTTTTCTAGTTGAAATTTTATCGAAATATATGAAGCATGTATACAATTTACGATCAAAGTCGTAATTCAGTGCACGTTGGTACAATCCTAAATGATGTTACCTATCAGTTTCGAGGAAAATGCGAACTCAATGTATTAAAGGTACTGAAAATAAATCAAATTAAAATTACATGAAAATACAAACGAAGAATCAATAATATATTTTTTTCCAGGAGCAATGCAGGCTACTTGAAGTGGAAAGTATATACCAATCCTATATGAATCGGCTGCGCAAAAATCTACTCATCTCCTTCTTCGCAATTCTCACTTTCAATACATGCGCATATTGTCTGCTGCTAATCATTTTCACAACGGTTTAATATTTTTCTTTTAATCGATATCTGTTATAACGCCTACAATTTCAGACACCAGAAGAACTTGGTATTTATCTCGGATTTGTCGCGTTAACAGTGGCTGTTTTAGTAATCAATACATGGAAGACAATTCGCACAAATTTTGTGTGGATCATGTATTCAGCAACATTTATTGCCGTAGTGCTCTTATTTGCTATGGGTGAGAAAATATAGAGACTTTTTTTTTTAAAAAAGAGTAGTAAAAACCTATTATTTTGCTTGGTTTTTTTTTAAGATGTCACGGTTCCAATCATTCATGCCGTGCAACATCATGTCATCACTGTACCGCTGTACTACAGTTTTATCATCTATTCAATTTACATTTTCATGCCGAATTCAAGTTACTTGGACGCTCTTATAATGGGATCGCTATCAACAATAAGTTACATTGTGTTCTTCCTTTTAATAACTTATGGTTTGCGAGCTGATGGCAGCGCTGTAATCGGCAACAATAAAATCGTTTCTGAGAGCATATTTATGGCTGGTATCAACCTAATGGGCTTATTCTTTCGCTTGTCTCGAGAGCAGACTATTCGCACAACTTTCATAGACAAGCGAGAGTGCGTTGAAGAGAATATGCTGCTGCAAGCCGCAAAGACTCAGGAGGTAGATATGTTTAATTTAGAATTCTGTTCATGTAAGTCGGCCATTTATAATAACTATTTTTATTCTTTTAGAGAGTCTTACTGTTGAGTATGATACCACCACAAATAGCCGATAAAATGCAGGAGGACATCAAAATACGGCTCAGACATATGATGAATTTCTCTGTACGCAGAAGATCTTCATTTTTGAAGGAAGCAAAGTACGTATGTATGAGTTGAAATGTTATGTGCCTATTTAAGGTAACGTCAGTTATATAAATAAAGACGCACACCACAAATGGCAGGAGAAGCTCGGCCAAACACTGAGCTATATAGTGTAAGCGACAAATTGTTATAGTTATTAGTTATATAAATACATGGGAGTTTATAAATTATGGGGAAGCCTGTTCGAAACTGGAACAGTGTTTTGATACATATGTACATATATTATTTAAATATATCTAAAGCGAAATGTTTAGAAGACATTCTTAAGCCCAAATTATCAATTACATCAAATGGTTAGAATTTAATAATAAAATCTTTCTGGAGTGTTAAATGATGAACAATGACCGAACAACAATTTAAGAAGCCGAAAGCAAACCGAATTGAACTTGGCATTCTCGGTACAGTTTTACACAGAAAGTGGAAATACACAACATGAACATATTTAAAGGACAGATTAATAAAAAAAAATAATTTAAAAAATTCAGAGCAATGCAGGATATCAAAGCAAATATCTAAAAACAAATAAAACTCTAAAAACTAAAAATAATTTTAACATTATGGGGTACATGGACGAACTAGTACTGATTTTTTTTTTTATACGAGTATTTATTATTTAATATTTTATTTGAGTTTTTTTAAATATATTATTTTATATTTTATTTGCGTTTATATTCTTGAACATTTCGAAAAGGTATTACAAAAATAATGCACAAAGCGGTAGAAGTTATAATACTATTTCGCAGATCACCACATACCTCATCAGATTTTTTTTCATGGCTTCCGCGGGAGTTTAACGCACTACTGACTTTAGAGAGAAAATCTAAAAACTCAGGTTCTTTAAATTGAACCCCTTGATTTATTCCGACATCGATATTTTATGTGTTTTGAAATTTTAGGTGAATTTCTCAGTCTTGTAGAACTACAAGAAATTACCATATTTCAGAACAAATAAAAATAAGGAAAATATTTAGTCAAAGTTTATCCCATTTCGTTGATTGGATTTCAAATTTTCTCGATCTCAATCAGCACAGAAGTGTCCGTGGCTCGTTTAGGCGCGAGAAGTGTACACTATTTTGCAGCAACAATTTTCTCTGCGATGAGTCCTCTTGCCTTTTGTTACTTGATTGAACATAAGATCAATGATGAGCAAATTTCTGTAAATACAAATCAGCGAGTTATACGAAAAATTTGCGCAAAACATAGAGCAACAGATTTGATAAAATAGTTTTCATCTGTATTACTAATCGTCAGAAAAGTTATTTGTTCCAGATGTATTTTGCTTAATGCATCACAAATTATATGGTGTATTATAAAAAAAAAAATTAAATCAATTATTTTCAGTGTACTCTATAGAAAACTCTTCGTGGAAACACATAATGACGTCACAATCCTCTACGCAGATATAGTCAACTACACTTACTTAACAACCACTTTGGATGCGAAAACTCTTGTGACAATTTTGCATGATGTCTTTGTTAAATTTGACAATGCAGCGCTGGTAAAAAGATCCAACTAATTGTTTATTAAACGTAATTAAAAAGTCTGCCCATAGGAATTTGACGTGTTGCGTATACAATTTTTGGGCGATTGCTATTTGTGTGCGGCAAATGTTTCGCTGCCAAATGATCAGCATGCTAAATCTTGTGTAAATCTTGGCTTGCAAATGATCAAGTGTATACGCGAGGAGAGGTAATTGAAAGAATTTGCATTCCTAACATCCACTCGACACTTATGTTAATCGTATTCTGTCTGTCTATAGAGATGATAAAGATTTGGAAATTGATATACGCATTGGCGTTCATACGGGTAGCGTCTTATCTGGCGTTATCGGCGCAACTAAATGGCAATTTGATATTTACTCGAAGGATGTTGACATTGCAAGTCGACTAGAGGACACTGGCGAACCTGGTCGAGTTCATGTAAGTGCCAAAACCCTGCAATCCTTGGAGGGAAATTTCGAATTTGAGACGGGCACCGAAAGAGCACGTCATGATCCAGTGTTGCAAAAGTATGGAATCAGCACATATCTAATTGTGCCACCAAAGGTAAGTGAGCGGTGTTTAGCAAATATTTCATTCAATGATGGGATTGCAATGTATTTCGTGTTTTTATTTATTTTAGTTTGATGAGATGCTAGTAAATTCGAATATTAACAATGAACTCTCCTTTTATGAGATGGCAGCGCCGAAATCATACATAGAACACGTAAATTCCAAACAACATACAACAATTTCCTATTTCATTCAACTTTTATTTTATTCTATTAGGAACTAAAAACCTTATACTCCGCTGATTTCATGCACTCGAGGGTAAATCAGGAGATGCGCAGAGAGAGTGGTGCCATTCCCGTGGAAACTGTGCAGTAAGAACTGAAAATTTTCACTACTTCTACTTTTTGAAATAGTTATTTATCTAATGTGTTCTTTTCCATTATTTTAGATTTCTACGAATATTTTTCGGTACATCCAGGCATTTAACACGATTTGAGAAGTTGGAGAAGAAGTTCCGAGTGAACTTTTCTTGGTTTTTCATGTGTTTTAAAACTTGGCGTTGGGAACTCAACTACATGAAACAGCCGGACATTTTACTGAAATATAGTATAGTTCTCTCTTATATAATCATCATATGTACAATTGCTATGCAGGTCGTTAATGCGCCGTAAGTTATGCCAATTCGAAGTTTTAATAATTTTTTTTTTTAATTTTAAAAATATCAAATTTTCAGTCAAAGCAAAAAGTTTTGGTTGTTGGTATTTGTCGGAAATGTTATGATGCTGTTTCTTTCGATTTCCATCTGGTACAAGAAATTGTGGGAAATGTTCAATAGATCATCAATACATTTAAGACCCCGTAGGAAAGTGAGTCGCTGGTTCTTTGGGTTCTCAACTTATATTGAACGATTCTTTTTTGGCCGCATATGCATATATTTGGGCATAATCGCCCTGCAGCTAACTTATACTTTAATACAAATGGTGAGAAATGGATTAAAAGTTTACATACAAACATACTACTTATTTATCTAAAAATACATTCAGAATTTATAGAAAGAGTTAAATACTGTGTTTGTGTAGGAAATATTTCCTCCTGAACTTTTTTAGTGGCTATCGTATCCGACACTAGAACTCAAATTTGCCGCAGTAAAATAATCAAAGAAAGTTATTCATGATTAAATGAAATATTTTAAAACACTTGTACTTTTCTCGTATCGCATTCTAACAAATTTTTTTTTTCTTTTACATGCACAAAAAAAGAATTGTTTTTTGTAAAAAGAGGTAAAAAAAACGTATCATAATTTTTTTAGCTTATTTTTTATTAAGTTATTAAATTTTGTAAACACTTTTAAACTGATATGCATTTTTTAAATATATATTCATATATATAACTTTTTATCCGCTTTTGCATATTCAGTTTAGTTAATGATTTCACAAATAGTGTTATGTTTATCCTAAGTTTTATTTACGGATAAAAATAATTTAAAAAAAAATTACAAATTAACAATGTACTTAAAATGAAAGTTAAATGATTTTAAATGCGCGTCTTCTCGTCAAACATCTATTCAGCTTCGCGGTTGTAATAAGGGTTCATTGTAAGGGTTTCCAACTATGTATGTTGGGGTTTCCTCCATCGCAC
Source organism: Philophylla caesio (assembly GCA_963971545.1). Lineage (NCBI taxonomy): Eukaryota > Metazoa > Arthropoda > Insecta > Diptera > Tephritidae > Philophylla > Philophylla caesio. Next base: position 90,253,455 of record OZ020606.1, on the reverse strand, counting down.
ATGTATGCATACTAGTTGCATTTTCGTAGATTTTATATATATAAAATGTGAAAACACTCAAGTTGTACGTTGGCAATTTCTCGCTCTAAATCGGCCATATTGAACGCCCTTAGAAACGGTGTTGTGGAGCTGATATTTTCACCTTGTTATATTTGTTATAAAGGCCAACGTAACTGTTTATGCTTTTCCACTTGATGGAATCATTTTTAGAGGTGGTTTTACTCTTTCATTCCAGACGCCATATTAACCATCTGACAGAAACAATGTTCCGGATTTTCATGCTACCAATTCTTTATTAAAAAAATTATATAGTTTTTGACATTAAAAGAAGCAAAGACACAGAATAAAATTTGAATATGTGCAAAGCTCCATTTATGTCTTAAAGGACATAAATAAAATAAATAAATAAATTAAGATCTTTTAAATGGCGTTATCCAATTTTAAATTACTTTTAGTTTCCGAGATATTGAGTAAAATTTTGTCGCATGTGCAAGGCCGAAACTATTTCGTGCAATTTTGTCGGATGTCACAAAAATTTTTTACGTACGACAATTCATATAAATTCCGTTCTTTGAACACTCGGAAAAATATTGTCGTTAGTTTTAACATCTGTATAATTTTTTCGTAAAATCTGTAAAATTTCTTTATATTGTCGCACGGATAATTACATTTTGTAAGTAAAAATTTTGCAAAAAGAAAGTTAATAATGCAGTTATTCTCCATTTATGAAACCATTTCAAATGAGGTTATTCGTTTTTTGATATCGTATTTAGTTTTCAATATATTGAATATAGTTTGCAAAACTGTTGCCAAATTTAAACTACGACAAAATTTTACTGAAGAAATTCCTTTATAAATTGAGGTATAATCAATAAAACCAAAATAATTTAAGATTTTCGGGAACTAGTATTATTTTCTGAGACTTTCGAAAACATCTATCGTCCTCTTTTTGAGAAATTAAATTCCAAACTTTAATTGAGATTTCCCAAAAGTTTTCAAATGGAACATACGACAACTATCGCCTGTCAAAAAATCGTCTCATGTAAATACAACTTTAAGGCTTAGAAAATCTTATAAACCTTGATTTTAAGCCCAGTATACTGTTTCTTTTTTCAATTATATTATAACTTATTAAATAGGTACACGTAACTCTGACCCCCTATCGTCATCTTGGTTTAAAGAATAGGCCATATATTGTACATTTACATTTGTAAATAAAATTCCACTGCATTGGTGAAAAATATGCATCCAATAAATAAAACATACATACTATACAAAATTTACACGAATTGTGTTTGAAATACAATACAATTAAAATAAAAATCCTCAATGTCTATTTCAAAGTAGTGGCAATATTCGGCATCTGCTGTCGAACACTGTTTCTGTCACAAAATTAAAAGTGAAACTACCTATAAAAATATTCGTATCATATTTATTTTTAAAAACCGACTTCAGTGTCTATATGCTTATAAGAATTGAAGATTACCGTTAATTTCCTCATAAACCAATGATTGGAACTAAACCAAATTGATGTGAGAAAAACCGTGAGATTCTAATTTCCAGAAAAATAATAATATCGGCATATAAAAAATTAATATGTCGTACTGTGCGCAGGCTTTGCCAGCCATTTATATCTTCACTAATTTGTGCTTTTTCGTAAGAAAGGCCTTCTTTTATTCCCGTTTCTCTTATACCTTTTAAATACAACAATGAGCTAAGGGCGTTTAAACTGGCGCTGTCACAACGTACAACACCTTTCATTATTCCAGCATGGGTTTAGAAAATAAAAATGAAGCTATGGAATTCATGAAAAGCGTCTTTAAAAAGCATGCGTCAAAATGACCCCTAAATATAATATTTTATTGCAATACTTGTAATTCATTGACATCAAGTTCACCCACTGTCACGCATTCAGCGGCTCTAAACATTGACAATTTCTTGCTCTTAGAGTGATGCATGTTGACAGGTTTTTAGTTTTGCAAAGCAAAAATTAGATATTGATAGAAAATATTAATATTCATGTTTAACCATTAAGCGAATCAATTTTATTTTCCTCTCACTATATACAATAATAACCTACTTATAATAAGGGAATGCATACACCGAAAAGCTGCGTTGTAGACCTGTTCTTGAATCATCAATCTAGAAATCTGAATATTTTATTGCATTTCTCTCAACACATCGTAGAGACATGCATACATATATTTTTCTACACGCTGTGGATGTTTTTTTAAGTTCTCGTACGGTCACTCAAACCTCCATTCTTTCAGGTAGATTGTGATCGCTTTAAAATTGAAAATGAGGAGATCGAAATGTTGCTATTCCAAGATGGTTCAAAAGATGATCTATGTTTCAATCCTTGGGTATGTACTTAGAATACAAAAGGGAAATAATAATTAAATATTTAATTGATTTCTGTCATTTACAGGCTATCACCGAATGCATAATATTGACTTTATTCATCGCATTTACATTCTCACGCATATCCTATATTATTAAGCTAATTGTTGGTGTAACCATTCTCAGTATTTACATAATTCTTATGCTTGCCATCTACGATTTTATCTATGAACGCAGTATAAGCACCAATAGTCAACTTTACCCCGAATATTCGCACATATTTGTATTGTGTGTCACTCTGTTCGTGTTTAATATAATGAATCGACAGAAAGAATTCATCGCTAGGGTGGATTATTAGTTAGCATTTGCTTTTTAAGTCTACACTTTTTTGCTCTGCATTTTGCAATACATATAATCAAGTATTTATTTGATTTTTGCAGTTGGAAGCGTGAATTGAAGAAAAAACAGGAGGATGCAAAATTTACAAATACCACAATTTCCAGTTTAATAAGCAACATTTTGCCCTCGCATATAGGTACATATATCAACCTCATAATCTAAGTTCGTTACAATTTTTAGACAGATCATCAAATTCAAATATTTTAAATTTCAATGGCAATTTAGTTTATCATTTACATAGCTGTATAATTTCCAACAGTTTATTAAATTTAAAAAAAAAATAACTGATTTAAAATAAAAGTCCTTAACCTTTTCCAGTCGACATCTATATGGACAATCAACTGCAAAATAAACTCTACTACGAAGAATATTCCAATGTAGCTGTTATGTTTGCCACCATTTTAAATTATGATATCGAAGTCGTGGGTATGCGTGTTTTGAACGAAATTATTTGCGATTTCGACGAAGTGGTAAGCTATCTACGAATATATTTTTGTTTAAACGTCAATTTTCAAAATTTTAGCTAAGCTCGTTCAAGGGGGTTAATAAAATTGAAAAAATTAAGGTCGCTGGTTGGACATATATGGCTGCATGTGGCTTACATACAACCGGCACGGGGCATAGAAGATCAACAGCAGAAATCGAAACAGCATTTTCTTTTCCACAAAAGTGGCGTAGAGATCAAATGAGTAAGTAAACTCATACTTAATTGATTATAACGAAATGCAATGAAAAATTGGTTTTATAAGGCAACTTCCTGAACTTTCACCAAGTTCAAGCTAAGCTTTAGTGCTTTTTTATACCATTTTCAATGACTTAATAATTTCTGTTTTGTACTTAAAACAATACATTTCTCTTTTTGTCAAGGAAGCAAACAACAAGACACAGAAAAGGAGATTGAAGAAGAGAAAGAGAAAGAGAAGGAAAGAGAAAAAGTGGAAATATTACCGCTTAAAAATCAAAACGAAAGAGCCTCGACCAGTGATTTGGTGCGACGCCGATCGGTCAGGATGTTTAACGATGAAGAAGAGCCAACCACCAATGATGACGTTGTCTACGTTACGGCAAGATTCGCTTTAAATCTACTGCGTGCAATGAGATACTTTAATAATCACGGCGTCTATAGCGATGAGGAAGCGTATGTGCGTGCAGATTTGCGTATTGGTAGAAATTATTTACGTATGCACATATATTTAAATAAATATTAAAATACTTTCAAATTATTTTGCCAAGGTATTGCCAATGGTCCTGTCATGGCCGGTGTTGTTGGCCTTTATAAGCCCCATTACGATATTTGGGGAAATGCTGTGAATATGGCTTCACGTATGGATTCCACAGGCACACCAAATGAAATCCAAGTAACAGAAGAAATTGCTGAAACATTGAAATTGCATAAGATTCAGTGCTCATATAGAGGTGTTACGTACGTGAAAGGACGAGGATCTATCCCAACATATTTCATTGATATAGATAAGTACTTACATTTTAAAAGGCTATCGACGACTGTTGATTCAGGACAATATCATGAAACTAAATAGTTTTTAAACTTACATGTGATCTTTTAATGACATCAAGTCTGTGTAATTATTATCATAAGCTAATGTGATTTAAACCAAATTTAGATACTGGTTTGAGAAAAGAAATATCAGAAAAGCATACAAACATATACATACGTATTTGAAGCTTGCATTTTATTTTTTATCCCATCACATTGATTCTGTGCTCATATTCAAAGCTATTAAAAAAAAAGGGTTTGCTTGGTGCTTTCTTTATTTTAACGTCTTTCCGTGCTGTGGTTCGGACGCTCTGCGCGGACATAACGAAATAGCGCTTAATTTTTATATATAAAGATGAAAAATTTACAGTTGCGGTCAATATAATAGATAATAGGAGTGCATATACCAAGCTTGTTAAATTTTAAAATTTGATCATATATTCTATATTATTTTTAACTTATTGTACAATGTTGCACCTTAGTAAGCACGGAATATCCTGTGTATCGACTGATGTTAATATTTTGTAAATAAACCGAAAACTCGGATTTTTGAATGCAACATTTCGAAAGTTTTAAAATTTTGATATTGGATCATTATTAACATAGGTTTTTTGTAAAGATCTTCGGAACTACATAACCGATTTAAGAGTTTGATATCTCGTTTTGAAAAACATGACAACGGCTTTCAAAAAAATAAAATAAAATAAAAAAAAGCAAAAAATATAAAAATATGTATGTATGTATGTATGTATATGTCATTGGTGGTGCAATATGAAAATTTGATTTTGCCACGCCCCTCCGCCCGTAGACTGAAAATCAGACTTCACAGTGTCACCCGCCTGAATATTCTGAAGATTCCCTGAAAATTTTATTAAAATCGGCCCAGCCGTTTTGGAGTCCATACGTTACATACATACACACAACCTGTTTTATATACATATATACATAGATAGATATAGCAATATTTCAGGAAGACAAATAGTCTAATGCAAAAGTTACAATGCGAGAAGGTAACATTGTTTTCGACATAAGAAAACGCCATTAGTTACTTAACAACCATGCTAATCGTATTAAAAGTGAATAGCAATTTTTGTATATTTCCAGGGGAAACATTTGATTCTTACTTTTTCTATGAAATTGTAAATAGTTTGTGCAAATATTTATACTGAGAGTATCCCTAGTGGAATTTTCTCGGGAACCACTTCCTAGAACGTTTTAACCCTCTAGCGACTTCTCAAATGTTATTTTATTCGGGATGTATAGGAAAATGGGTCAAAAGGTTGCTCTCGTGAAAGAGCAGATGGATTAAAATGTTCTCACAAATTATTGTTGAGGAAATTTTATGAAATAACTTCAAACAATATGATGTTCTGTGTTTTAACCCGATTTTGTTAAAATTTGGTATACGTATTACACTATACCTATTTAAGCGATATTTATCAAAATCTGACCATAACCTCACCCAACTGTCATATAACGGTAATTTTCGAAAATACTAAAAATCGGACATTTCAATAAATATCTTGAGTTTAGTATGTGGTGTTGTATTGCAGCCAGAAATCCGACTATATGAGATCATATGTATGTGTTTGGAACTACTTTATCGATTTCATCTAAACTTGGCACACATGTTAGATTGTACCTAGTTAATTTAAAAATTTAGCTTAAGGCGTGCGCCGGGTATATAAAGTTCGATCGAACTTAGCCACTTCTTTACCTGTTTTTTTTATTTATTTTTTTTATTTCGTACATTTTTGGTTATTTATTAACTTTACATGGAAATTAAAGCGTTATTCATTAAAAATACAAAAAAAAATTATAAAAATACAAAAATGAATATGAAGTCTTAAGTATTATTTTGTGTTAAAAATGGTGGTAGTTTATTTTTTATTTTTTTTTTATTTCGTACATTTTTGGTTATTTATTAACTTTACATGAAAATTAAAGCGTCATCTACCGGAGAAAAAGAAATTGTTTTCGTTATAAAAAAAATCCAAAGCTGGCTCAAACATTAAAATCGGTTCACCCGTTCTGTTTTTATAGAACTTTTTATGATAGTATTACATTAGAAGTGAACCTCCACGGTCCTTTTAAGTTTGAAAATCGATTTACGCCGAGACACGTATTTCTTTATTTTAAGCCTATTTTCATATTCTGTTAACATTTCTCTCGTATTTAAGCAAAAAAAAAATTTACCGGTGTATCCAAAATTATGCGAAGGTTATATTGCATACATATAAATACATATATGCATGTATATACTCGTATGTATGATTAAGAACTTTTGATCATTGTTATATTTTGCATGTTAATTGTAAGCGTTTTCTTATTTGACCAAAATGTACTTAAGAATTTATTATTTAAATATCTTAAATATGTAAATATATATTTATCTGTGTCTTACTTTTGAAAGGTCTTGCAAAAATGTGAAACTGCATTTCTAAAATTTCTTGAAATGTGTTTACTTTCAACATATTTTCAGCGTTAAACTTTTATAGTTGGCAATGACAAAGAAAGTTTTTATTTGCAGTTTCTTGGCAGAATAAAGCCTTAAGCGAAAATACAACAATACGTTCATAGTTATTTACATATACGTATGTTTTTATTTATATTTATGTAAATATTTATCTCTTGCCTTCTATGAATTCGATATCCTGCTGCGCCGCTGCGATACTACGCTTTTCCATAACTTCAACTTGCATTTCAATGCCAAATACCAAAGGCAACATAAAAAGATGCTCAGTTTCAATTTTTTATACAACACTTACCAAAAAAAAAACAAAAAAAATTCTTCTGTCTTGAATTCGCAATTCATTTGATTTTATTTTTATCACTTGGCATGCCTCTCGCTAGCATTTGGCTTTTAGAATTGCCTTATACGTATTGTGTATGTATGGTAAGTATGCATCTATTTATGAATAATCATGAATGGCAAAAGTGGCGGTGACTATTTGCTCTCTGTTGACAATTGCCTGCTGCTTTGCAATTGATCCTGCTGCTTGAATACAGACAAATACATTAAAATGGTTGCGTCGGCAATTGCCATACTAAATCGAAACAAACGCACACTCACACACACCCAACCTTAAATGTGCAACGCTTGTGGCAAGCAGTCGTTTGTTTGACATTTGTATAGTGGAATTTATGGTATATGATTTCCTTTCCGGTACTCAGCATATGTTTGTGTTCTCGCCACTTTTATGAATTATTAATATTTTTATTGTATTGTTTGTTTGTTCGGATTATGTTAAGTATTCTAAGCCAATGTCATTTGTTGTTTGAAAATTGGCAATGCCTTGTGAAATGTAGCAAACTGAGAATTTTTATTTTAATAGATAAAGGGTGTTTTTTTAGACATGTAGTTTTTAAGCAAAATAAAAGGCATATAATTTAATGTTATGGCCAAGAATTTAACTTTATTATAAAGATTAGGGTTTGTCATTATGTTTTGAGAATGATTTCGTTAAAGTGACTGCCGTGGCTGGCTCGAATATATTTCGGCCTAGAGGCCCAATTTTCGACCACTTTTTGCCGCAATTGGGGCCGTATGTCAGCAATAACTCGCCGAATATTCTCTTCCATGGCGTCTTGAAATGGCACAGCAAACACGTCTAAAAAAACACCTTTTAGTTTAATAATAATAATATTTTGGCGCTTAAACTATATAGCACAGTGTTTGACCGAACTTCTCCTACCATTTGTGGTGTGCGTCTTTATATTATATCACAAATGGAGGGACCTACAGTTTTGTGCCGACTCCGAACGGCAGATGTATTCAGTGAGAAGCTTTTTCATGACAGAAATACCCTCGGAGGTTTGCCATTGCCTGCCGAGGGGTGGCCGCTATTAGAAACAACTTTTTCGGTGATTAAGATTTTACTTGCCCTGGCTGAAAATCGAACCTCGAACTCAGCGGCATATCCAGTTAGAGCACGCACCGCTACCCACTCGACCACAGCGGAATCTGCATTACCATACCTTAATGTAGGGCTATTAGAGGAGCAGCTAACCTCGAGTCGATATTGTGAAACGGGAAAAATGGTGACTGATTACAGCTCTACTTACAATAAAACAATCACTTCATTTACCTTTGTCAAGCACATGAAAATGGAGAGTCAAACCCGATGCAAGCAGAATTGCTACTTTTGATAGCAGATTATACTACAATAACTCTCGGTAGTCCAGAAAGTAAGTAACTACCGCATAGGTCTTTGCACTGTGAAAGGAAACGCTTCCTACTACTGCAGGCAATGCATTTTTTTTTTAATTTTCATATGAAATCACTAAAAGTTCTAAAGTAAAAGTCTATAAGTATATGAGTATATGCTTCAAGAAATATTCAGATAAAACAAATTTCGTGCATCCACCCAACTTGCCTCATTATTTAATAAGTAATTTATTAATTTTGTTTTCCTCTACAGTGGAAAGTTCCTAAAACTATTGGAGAAAAAGCTTTCAAGCGCACTCAGTTTATACATATATCGCCATATTTAAAAGTTTATGCACATAAATTAAATAGTATGGAATTTCTGACACAAGTTTATTGGAATGACACCAGCTGTGAAAATTGCATAGTTCCAGAAACTGATTTAAGTAATTCTTTTAGATTATTAAGAAGGTTTTAACCTTTTTGATATTCGGTCAGTTATTAAATAAATTTTTCTGTAAAAAATAACGTTTCGTTCTATATTTTCTAATTTAATAGCCAGTCAGTAAACTTTTCGTTTTTAAGAAGTTATTCCAGCGGAAGTAGGAAGCAGTTAGACAAGCTGCCGCACCATGTTCGTATTTGGAAAAATTTTCTAAGTTGTTATATAGAAATATATAGAGATTTAATGTTCTATTCACTGCATTGCGACACTAAACACATACTGATGCAATAATTAAACCGCCGCATAAAAGCTTTACGAGCAGGCGAAGCGCACTTAAAATGTTAATAAATGCTAATCAGCAGCGTCGCCTTGGTAAGCGTCCACACACAAAGCGCCTATAAAATAATTAATTTTAATGCAAATCAGTTTGTACGATTTTGTTTTCTCTCAAACGCCTACGCAACAATTCGCAAAGAAACTCTTGTGTTTGCTTTATTGCTTTTCGTCATTTTAGTAGAAAATATAAATATAGAAATTCACTCAGGAATGTCGTGCCGCTGCGCGTGAACTCAACACCTGCGTATCGCATTGCTGGCAGCACAGTTGGAATTTGCGCTTGTAGGGAGGGCGAGTAGCTACTATTTGCTTGTAAATATGTGTGTATTCAGCGGCGGGATAGGTCCAGCGGGCACAATTTAACTGATTTACGATGTTTGATTATCGCCCAGCTAATTTACGAGCTTTCCCCACGACAGTTGGTATGATGACATTAACTGTTCAAAAGGTCGCCTGCTGAGCTGCTGTTTGTGATTCCAAGTCCTTTAGTATTAGCGTGCATTAAAACTTAACATTGTTTCGCCTTTTTAACGTTTCCTAATGAAATGCGATTTAAATACAAAAATAGCTTAAAGTTTCGGTATTTAGTTAACGCAACTCGTTTGCAGCTAGTGGAAGTTGATATCTGCAAAACGTTAGCTGCAAGACCGTGTACTGACGGTATCACTACATTTCAAACAAAATCTATTAAATAAATTATATTTTACGTTTTCCTCAATGTCGTGCTGAGTCTCCGCATAATCTTGTTAGTTTATTAACATTTTTATTGCTTAGACGAATATTTAAGACAGTCTGACTTCGCTTAATGCCGCGAATACACACGCTTGTTCGTCATTAAAAGCTTTAAAAATATTGACGGAACTTGGCAGTGCAATATAGTATGTAGTAAAACATGAAACACACATACACATACTAATTATAATAGCTCTCACAGCCACGCTATCACAGATTGTGGCAGATTTTCTGGCTTGGTACGTGTTAGCAGCTTTAATTATCACATGAACTTTGAATAGAGAGCATGTGGTCTTAGTATTGGGGAAAGTTGCCAACGAATAGCAGCATTGAAATAACATTTGCACACAATATACAGAGAAGCAACTTGCATCCGATACAAAAAAAAAAAAATTCTAGAATTTAGTTCAACGTTAATGGGTCAGGAATGCTGGCAGGAAACATATTACTCATCAAAGAATATACCCTGAAGAAAGCTTGGGGTGAAGTGTCCCTATGTCAACACTTTTGTCGACTATTTTGAGTGACTTAAAGAAAGAATTAGTAAATTGAAACAGTACCTTTCAGGATATGTTTGGATAAGCTGCTGGCTATATATTTCAGGAGGAAGGCCTGACGGTTTCACTTTCAATAGCAGCATTATTGGCAAAACCAATCAAGTTTCAATCAAAAAAGCTTCCCTCGGAACTTATAGCCTTACAGCAATTGAAGCTCAGCTAAGAAAGGTTGGAAGCATTTCAGAAAACTATGACGAAATTGAGCTAAATATGCTTATAAATATTAACGGAAATATATTACTTAAAAGTTCGCGATTTTTAAGGAAACATAGTTAATTTAATTTGAATTTGATTTGTATCACGTAATAATTGAAAGCTTTTCAGTTGTTATCTACTAAGTTCTGTTGTTAAGGTAACAAGCAACTTGTACCTAAATTAGTAACACATAAACTTTAAATCTAAAGGAAAAACTCAGATAAAAAGACTGTAACGTACACACAACTTGGTTGTAAGAAAATGTTTTTTTTTTTTACTTTTACCAAATTAATATATTTTTTTTCTTTAATACTGGTAAAATATCTAATTTTAACAAAATTAGAGTGTTGACTATAAATTTTAAAATGTACTGCAGAATCTGTGGTTGCATTGTCTTCATATATTTTCATAACAACCACTTAATAAATAAGAACTATTTGTCCAAACATAAATAGTTTTAACATGAGTTTTTCTTTTAAGTACAGTTCACTGCTAAAATCATAGGATACATTTATTAAAAATTGATAAGCTCGCACTTTGTAACAAATATACGTACACATATGTAAATAAAATAAACTCAAGTGCATTAGACCGAACCCAAGTAAACATAAAACAATACTAATTCATTTACGATAACACACATATACACACGCTAATATAGATTTAGTTCAGGACATAGATAAGGAAATTGTATATAAACCACAAATTTGAGAAAATAAAACAGATTCGATACAGCAATCTCACGACGTGCAGTACTTATTTTGTGATTTCATCATTCCCCTCCCGAGGTAAGAAGTGAAGTAAATCAGAATTAAAATAGTTTGCACACTATTTGATTATCAATGACAAGCGCACAGCAGAGAGCATTGCCTGAGGTATAATTCAAAAGTGAATCAGTACAGTTTTACTATAGCAATTTCCAAAAAAAATTCGAGTTTTTAAATGTTAGTGTTTGGGGTATTTTGCTAAATTTATTAAGCGATTTTATCTTTAATTAAGACCAACCTTTTTACCAGCACATTATTTTTATTTTTAAATATAATGGCAATGTTTGGTTGAAAATTGTAAAAAATACATTTAAAATATTTGGAAAAACAGTAGACATAGGAAAAATTAACTCGAAATCAGTATTCAAACTTAGCTAGAATCAAAAGGAGTAAGTTGGTCAATGCAATACACTACAATGCAATTTGACACTGAAGATGGCACAACGCCGAAACCGGTTTGGCTCCAAACCAAACTTGACAAGGGATGACGGAAAATCGTTCCAACAAATATCAACAATTCACCCTGTCGGACAAGAAAAAGAAGAAAACAATACAGGTTTTTTATATCAATATTTCAGCTCTGAAATTGCAGTTATTCTAATTATAGGCATCCCGCATGTCATGGAAACTTACTTCTTATAAGTCCTACTAACTATACGCCTAAAGAGTCAAAATTAAAAACTAAATTTACGCAACCCAAAATTCCATTCAGTAAAGGAGTGCTTTTGTCGAAATGATCGGTTTATGAGATTATTTTTAGTCGAATGAGACGAAAATGCCGGAAGTAGATGTCTTTTCATCGGAGTTGCTTCAGTTCTGCTCGAGAAAAGGCCTCGAATTTCGAAAATTAAAATGAGTCAGTATCAGTTCATCCAAAAATTGTCTCGTTTTAGAACTTATTCACCTTATTAATCTTATAAAATATCATTAGCTTACAATTTTTATTGACTTCAATTTCATAGAAGTTATTTCGGTTGAGATATTAAATCAATTATTTAAAGTGATGAAGATTATGTTGGATACTGCGACTTATATTTTTCTAATAAATATTAATTTTTTTTGCAACAATCTACTAATCAGATGACTGCAATTCACAGCGGAAAGAGTAACTCCATTTTGCAAAGTAGCAAAAAAATTACAGTGAATTTCCGGCTGTAGAATTGAAATGCTGAAAATGATACAACTTTGATTTTCTCCAAAAATAAATACTTCGAAATACTGTTAATTATAATTGACAATACGGTTTGCGTATTTAAACAGGGAAATATTTTTAGTTATGTCAAATGCTCGACTCTCGCTCGCCTCTTTGGTCATCCTAATGTTACTAATTGAAAATTATAATTATGCTTGAATGGCTTGTAGTTAATGGTAAATAGACCTAACAAGAGCGTTACAGAGAACTTTATTAGCTTTGTATCACCATTCTACGGATTCTGCCATCCAGCGCCATAACTTCGTGCTTTTAACTACAAAGCATACATACCATATTTATGTGTAAGCTTTTCCGCCGGTATCTCACGACCACCTAACTACGTAGTTAGTATTAGTTAACGCATGTACGTGATATCGTTAAATTGGTATAATGTTACAAGGAGTGCTGTGTGGCATAGCAAGCAGCCATTAGAGCCGAACAGAAACTACCGAGCGCACGCACAAAGCAGTACAAATACCCAAACCAAAACTTTTACTTTCACACAGACACGCGATGAAGAAGTTAATTGCACGTATGTATGAATGTTTGTATATGCTAAAGCTGCTCGACCAACGGCACGAATTTAAAACGTAACTCGATGTACAATAGTTGAGTCAGCGAATCCCCTAAAAATTTCATAAAAAGATTTCATTGGGTTTGAACTTAGCAGGAGTGTCCGGCTGGTGACATTCTAGAAATTTTGGCATAAACGTGCTTAGCGTTGAGTTGTTGTTGCCCATTTCTATTAAAATTCTGACTGATATCTACCTACTTAGCGGCAAGGCGAACTGACGTCTGATTAACTGTCAGCTGATGTACTAACTTGTCGACTAGCGTACCTACATTCGCACTTGTAAGCCACAACTAAGTTACAGTTAACAATTGTGTGAGTGTGTGTGATCCTCACAGAAACACACACGAGTGGTTATGTGTGCAAGTATGCGTGCATCCTAGAGGTCCTTTCCCAATTAAATTTCATTTGCATTTGGCTTTTGTTTGTGCACTAATTTATCGTTGCTTTGAATGACTAATGTTAATTTGTAGAAAACAAAATGTGTAAGGAAAAATGTATGAAGTTAAATATCATATTTGACATATCTAGCTGTGTACCATCAACAATTAGAAATATGTTTTGCTAAGCTCATTTCAATATACTCGTGGTGTGCGTCTTGATGTCGAATTATTAATTGCACACATTGAATTTTCTTTAATAAAAAAATAAAAATTATATGAGAAATTGGGAAAGCTTCTTTGTCCAACTACATATGACGTCTACGCCTTGGAAAAAATTTTTTAATAAATAAATTATAAGCTTTTTTATGCAGGGTTGCCAGATTTTTTCTCCTAAAACTCAGTACTTTCAGCTTTTTCAGCGCTTAGAAATCAGTACAATTTTATTAAACGCAAATAATTTACAATTCACTGCTAATTTCATTAAAAATATGTACATAGGTACATACATTAAAATATAAATAAATATTAATTTGTATAGCACAACCATATATTGATAGATTAGGGCACTTTATTTTCCTTCTAATTAATTAAAATTATTTTTCAAATAAAACATTGTTCTTTTTAGTGTGAGAAAATGCACGTTTCAAGTGTATTCAACTTATCTATCATTGGTTTGTGACAATTTTTTATTTTGAGTTTGCTCAATATATTGCATAACCGCGGTTATTTTTATAAATGGAAAGAATTACGAAAGAGCGTTAGTAAAAACATTTTCAAGAAACCAGTTGGTATTTTTTATTTGTTGTATTTAAATTGAATGCGATACATATCTGTATACCACAAAAAATACCAAATATTTTTTTAAGAAGTTCGAAATTTTCAAGAAATTTTTATAAATGGTTTCTAAATTTTTTATTAAATTAAAAAAATTTGTTTTTAATGGTGTTCAAACAGAAAGGTTATTATTAAATAATTGGAGGCAAAATACATTGTCCAAATGTGGGCATAAAAATTAACAATTTGTTTTTAGTTATGTAAAATAACTTTAGAATTTTTGCACTTAAAAAATTTGAGATTGAAAAATCATTACAAACCAGCACTCGTTTTCGTAAAATAAGAATATTTGCACTGAATTAGGAATTGAAAACTTTCAGTACAGCTATTAAAAATTTAATTTTGTCCTTTCCAAATAAGTTCGTCTGGCACTTTATTAAGTATTGCGTGGAATTATGCAAAATTCCAACATTTTGTATACCTTTCATGGAAATGGTATATTTACTTTGGTCCGATGATTGTAAGTGCCAGAACGATAAAAGTTAGACCCATCAAAAAGTATACCGCAATAAGCTCAGTGTGATGAGCTGAGTCGATGTAGCCATGTCTGTCTGTCCGTCTGTTTGAAAGAAAACTAGTCCCTCAGTTTTAGAGCTATTTAAAAAAAACTTGGCATTCAGGTGTATTTTTATAATTTATTAGACATGTGTCGGAACGGGCCAGATCGGATGACTGTAACATATATAGGAGCCGATTGTTCAGATATCATATTTTGCTTCCTAACTCCTTAATTTAAGTAGCCAGATGTTCCAAATTTCGAAAGCAGATCCGCTATTCAATACTCTATAGAAGCATTGAAAATCGTATTGCTCAAAAATATATAACATATAGCTCCCATACAACTGATTGTTCAGATATTTTATTTAGCACGAAAACTGCCTTATTTAAGCAGCTAAATACTTGAAATAACAGTTATTATAAGAACTGTTATAGCAGTTAAAATTATTCAGATTGGATAAATATAACACATATGTAGCTGCCATACAACCGATAGTTGGGCATAAATCCTTCATTTATTCAGCTAGACTCTTGAAATTTTTCACAAACATCAATTACACCGGCCGATAAACGAACATTTTTTAAACGTTGTTTATATTTGTGCAAGAAATATCACCAATTTATACCATTTGACGAAAAACAGCTACATACATATTTGGCCTATCACATCGGATTTTTTTAAAAAGAGGAAAAAGCTTTTTTTCTTCAAAATTTAAAGCAAAGTCAATAATTATTTTACAAATACAAATATTCAAGCATTTACAAAGAAAACATTGCGATTAAACAATGCTACAGGTCTATTTAGAGTGACATATTTTACGTTTAGCGACAAAATTACGTCTGCGTGTAGTTTTTTTGTGAGTATCTTTAGTTATATCACGTGTCACTGACCGCTACTAAGAATCTATAAAAAGTCTCCAATCCCCGGGATTATATTTTGCCCCCAATTTTTTTTCACAAGATCAGGATTATTTTTACAATAAACTAATGATTCTCCCTGACTAAAGAAGGTACAAATTCTTCTTCACGCAAAATATTTATTAGGAGCTAACAGGTGTTTTGCATGAAGTCTACAGACAAGAAGTTGAGCAGATTCCATAGAAAGATTTAGATCTCTAACTAAATCACTCAAGTTGAACAAATTTCTGTGGTTAATTTAAAATTGGTTCATAAACTTTCGTCGACTCATCTTCTGATGATGTTGGACTAAAATCAGATATTGAGCTTGGAAGGGGCACCGGCATGTCTGGACCGCACACTGTGAGATTTAATCAATCTGGCATCTCGAAATTCAAAAAAAAATGTTTTCGTAACTCGCTCATATTTTTTTTTACGTGAGAAGAGACCCCAATTGTTAAGAAAACAAACACAAAAGAGAATAAAAAAATGTTATTGGCGTGATAACAGCTATCAAACACCTGAATTGCATAGGATGCTACAATTGATTTGCAAGCTTGCATTGATCACAAAAGTTTGAGTGATCAGGTCGAAGTTGTGAGTGGTTTTTTTGGCCTAAAATTTTTTTGTATTGAAGGTTATTACTTAAACTTAAAATTTTTGTTTTATACAATATTTATTTTTGCACTCAAGTATTTTGAAAAAATTGTTTTATAACCACCTAAAAGGTAAGACAAATTTTAAAGTTTTCAAATCTTTGATAGACTAGAACTTCCAAGTCCCACGGAGTTCCGTGATGGGAATGCCAGCAGAATCTTTGTTAATGTGCCCAAAACAAATTTAAGAAATAAAATCCTGCCCATTTTTTGCCTTTTTTTAGTATGAGTGAAATATCGCGAGAGGAGCTATTTTGGATTTGGTTGAGCAAGGTGAAAAGCGAAAAAACAGAAGCGGTCGAAAAGCACGTTATATCAATTTTTGGACCAGATGTTGACGATACCAAAATTAAAGATCGTATAAAAAAGCTTTACTTCCAATTTGCAAGAAGCACGCAATAAAGAGTCGAGACAGTATCGCGAACTGTTCACAAGAAAAACGTCCCGAGTTGACACCAACATAGATTTATTGCATAGGTTGCTTATCACGTCAGACCCTTTGATTGCAAGTTTACGTTTGCCCCCAAAAACCAAGCGTTCTACTTTACCTTCTGAGGTCATTGCACTTCAGTCTGACACCCAACTAAATGATTAATTTGATGATTTAGCATAAAAAACTTTGCTTGCAGCTCTCTGGAATTTTTATTTTTGTATAAATTCCTTATTTTTTTTTATTTCTACTTTTCGCTTTTTACTTTTGTATAATTTGTATATAATTCTTTATTTTGGTTTTTGAATAATATCTTATATTGAATATAAATGTGTAAAAAAAATTGTCCCCAACTAGTGTTTTTGAGGATAGTTCGGAACTAGTCCTCTTTGACACTAGTTGGAACTAGTTGTCTTTCACCATATTGAAGCTTATAATCTCCTTAACGATCGTGCCAAATTTCAAGTTCATATCTCTACAACTTCATATAAAAATTAATTTTGAGATGCTAGATTGACTAAATCTCACACTGTGGACCGTGTGGAATCGGACGTGTAACTGAAGGTAAATTTGCGTAGACTATCTTATTTTTATTTTTAGCATTGAAACCTTTCACATTTATACAACAAAAATAACAATCAACAATATGATTAGTCGCTCTCTCCATTTTATAAGTCTACCGAAAGGTAGATATTGTCTTTAACGGTATGTCCACTGTCGTAATTGTTCAACACAAACAATATAAACTATTTGCGGAGTCCAGGATTTTAGTTGTATTTTGAAGCCAAAACAAGCATTATACGAATTTTCAAAAACCTCAGTAATTTTCTGCTTTGGCTATAAAGTAAAAAAAAGTTTCCACAAATATAAAAAAATGCATACGCATTATTATGACACTTTCTTGAAGACATTTTGGATTTTAGAAGTTTTCAACAACAAACCATTTTTAAATCATTTATTAAATACCATGTAAACCGTTTCGAATCGGTGTATTTTTGCTGCAACTAATATATTTTCGCAAGAGAGGTCGAACCACTCGAGAAAAGAGCGCCAAAATCTAAAATTTAGTTTATTATTGCCACAAGATGTCAAATAGCCAAAGTACTAACTTTACTAAAAACGTGAATTGATTTTAACGTCTGATTTCGTGATAAGCTCTACCAAATTAGTGGAAAAAATTAATCAGACCTTGAACAAGAAAAATGAGTTTAGCCGGTGTTTTGATTAGACATATGTGTAAAGTGAAAATCATAAAGATCAAAGAGATATAACATATAGCTCGCTTAAAACTGATTGTTCAGATATTGCAATAAGCATTTAATAAGCTAAAGACTTGAAATTTTCCGCAAATATTAATTATTATTGGGACACTTATAAAAGTCAAAACCATTCATATCGAATTAATATTACATATGGCTCTCATACATTTCTCCCATTCATAAAAGGTATGAAGACTTACTTACTTACTTAATTGGCGCATCAACCGCTTAAGCGATTTTGGCTGAGGTCAGCAAAGAACGCCAGCTGTCCCTATCTCGGGCGATTGGAAATCCCAAGTATAGCCAAGTCTGTTTCCACTTGGTCTTTCCAACGGAGAGAAGGTATTCCTTTTCCTCTGCTATTACCAGCGGGTACCGCCTCAAAAACCTTCAGGGCTGGAGGTATTTCATCCATTCGTATGACGTGGCCTAGCCAGCGGAGCTGCTGATTCTTAATCCGCCGCACTATGTCGACGGCCTTGTATAGCTCGTACAGCTCATCGTTCCATCGTTCGCGGTATTTGCCGTCGCGAAGAATTTTTCTCTCGAACACTTTAAGAGCCTTTTCATCTGATGTTGTCATTGTCCATGCTTCTGCGCCATTCAATAGGACGGGCAGGATGAGAGACTTATAGAGTATGGTTTTTGTCCGTCGAGAGAGGACTTTTCTGCGCAATTGCCTACTCAGTCTGAAGTAGCACTTGTTTGCAAGAGATATTTTGCGTTGGATTTCAAGTCTGACACTGTTATTGGTGTTAATACTGGCTCCTAAGTAAACGAAGTCCTCTACATTTTCAAAGTTATAACTGTCAACAGTGAGTGTGCCAACTGTCTATTTGATGATGATCTATTTGATGATCACTGATCCTGTGGTGTTGCTCAACGTCATTTTACATAGCCGTATAAGTTTTGCCGGGATCCCTAATTCAGACATTGCGGCATATAGGAAACTTCTTCTCGTGCTGTCAAAGGCGGCTTTGAAGTCGACAAAAATATGGTGTGTGTCGATTCTTCTTTCTCGGGTCTTTTCCAAGATCTGGCGTAGATTTACCAGGTCTAAAGCCACACTGTTTCAATCAGTTCATTTACGGTGGGCTTAAGTGTTTCACACAATACACTCGACATAACCGATATACGCGATGTTAAGAAGTCTAATCCAGCGATAATTGGCGCAAACGCAGGATCACCCTTTTTGTGGATCGAGCAGAGCACACTTAAGTTCCAATCAGTAGGCATGCGTTCTTCCGACCATATTCTAGAGATGAGCTCGTGCATGCACTTAACCAGCTCCTCTCCGCCGTACTTAAATAACTCAGCTGGTAAACCGTCGGCCCCGGGGGCTTTGTTGTTCTTCAGCCGGGTTATCGCTTTCAGAATTTCGTCATAGTCGGGTGATGGTACATCACGTCCATCATCATTGATTGGGGATTCGGGTTCAACATCTTCTCCATCGTTGTTGCAGCTGCTTCCATTTAGCAGTGTGGAGAAGTGCTCCCTCCATAATTTAAGTGTGCTGTGGACATCAGTCACCAGGTCGCCGTTGTCATTGTAACAGGAATTCGTCCGGTCTTGAAACCTTCTGTTAGCCGCCGTACTTTCTGAAAAAATTTTACGGGCTTTTTCTGTCGGCCAGCATCTCAAGCTCTTCGCACTCACGAATTTAAGCCTCTTTCTTTTTCTAACGAAATATGCATCTTGCTTCCTTTTTCAACTCACGATAACGCTCCCGCACAGCTCGTGTTGCCTCCGATCGTAGTGTGGCCCTGTAGGCAGCGTCTTTACGTTTCTTAGCGGCGCGACATTTCTCGTCATACCAGTTGTTCTTTCGGCCTCGCTGAAATCCGATGGATTCTTCAGCGACGGTATTTAGACAGCGAGAAATATGGTTCCCCTTTTCGGAAATTGATTATTTATCTCAGAGAGCAGGAGTGCAAGTCTGGTGGCGAAGTGGCTGGCTGTCTGTTGCGATTGCAGCTTTCCGACGTCGAGCTTTCCTTGTGTCCATTTGCGCGCGCTTTTTGCTGCACAGAGGCGCGTGCGGATCTTAGCTGCCACAAGAAAATGATCCGAGTAGATGTTGACTGCTCGGATCGTGCGCACATTTAGGACACTGGAAGCATGCCTTCCGTCTATCACAGCATGGTCGATTTGGTTTCGTGTCTTACTATATGGAGACAGCCACATAGCCGAAGACAGCTTTTTAATTTAAATTTAATATATTCGGAAGTATCTATCATTTGATGCACGCAAAAAAATATTTTGCAAATTTCTCTTTAAGATTTTTTAAAATTTTAAATCGGTAACAATACCATTTAAAAATTTTCACGCTCTCGTCAAAAGTGTGTTCACATTAGAGTACACAAAGCAATTTGTAATGCATATTATTTCCATAAAACACTATTTAATTTATATTTTTTTTATTAAGGAATTCAAAAATATTTTATAATTCAAAATAGTTGGCAACCTTAGCTGATGAGCTGAGATTCTAGGAAAGTATCCTGAAACATAATTTTCTTGCATTAACAGGAAAACATTGGTTACTATAATATAGGTATTTATAAGTAAAAGAACAGCTTATCTAAAAAAAATTCAAAAATATAAATGTAGTAAAAATCAGCCTTTAAGAAATATTTACAATTTCAAGATGTCATTACAAAAGAGTCTCAATTCAATTTCCCTTTCATACAAAAAATGTAAGTATTTAGATTATTGAATTCATATTTGAATTTTATAGTTGTTGTCCTATATATGTAATTTTGATATTGACTATCTTAAAATTTTTGAGAGAATGCAACTGTTTTGTGCGTGATCCACAATAAATTTATAGAAAAACAAAAACAGATGTGTAAAACTGAGTTGCATGCAACAAAATTCAATCGCTATCCAAAATTTAATTTCCTACCAGATAATTTCTGAGGCAAGTGCAAGCTGCCCACCGTTAAGTAAAGTACGTGAATCATTAAGCATTTATTTATCAGCAAAAATTTGCAATATATGACTGCTTGTGTTGGGCAAACACTTGTAACTTTTGTTCATTAAAAATGCACACTGGAAAATATTTACGCAGATAAATCGTCCAATTAAAGACAGCAAATGAGCGTGTATGAGAGTGAAAGTGCGTGTCCAGAGGAAAAGGCAAGCGGATGATTGGAAAGAAAGCAGCACAGGGACGGTAATAATTTTCGAAGGAAACATAATAGCGGTTTTTAATGTGCTCCACAAATACCGAAATGTGCGATTTTATTTATTTATTTTAACGATTTAATTTGCTTCTTCACTTCGCTGCAATTTGTAGTGAAGCTTTGTACGTAAGTACATACATTTTGAGAGCAATTCAAAAATGGAATATACTTTTATTGTCTTTCATTTGATTTTGTTGACTACAACGACAACGACTACTTGAAAAAAAGAAATACTGAGTATTTGAGTTAAAAAACGCTCAATTCCAATAAGTGTGTGGGAAACAGTCTTTCAGTCCGAGCTTCTGGCAATCTCAACTTGTGACAGGCTTTATTAGTTATATTTTCATAGAGATAGGCGGCGCTAAAGCCTTAAGCTTTTCTACGAGAGAAGAGATAATACTTTGTTTGGTGCCCGAACACTTCACGATCAAAGGAAATGAGTTCACTAATGAGTTGACTATAATGGCGGCTCACTTTTTGTTTTAAGGAACATATAACCCTTTGCGAAAGGAGTTCGTATATTTTAGACTTGTATTAGCTGAGTGGGTAAACTAAAAACCCTGTAAGTATTTATCAGGCCAAATTATATGCAAACTCGTTAGTAAGCAAGAATAATAATTTCTAAAATAGAGACAAGTTAGTGCAGCAAGTTTGTGAAAAATCGAATGCGATCTACGTCAATAGTCCTACTATTCGTGATTAATCTGTGAATTTTAATTTAATAACTAACTTTGATATATCTTCTGATGACGTTTCTCAGGCAATCTGGAACCTTTAATTTAGTTAAAGTGCTGATACAGAAGGCTTTGCTTCGGTATTTTTTAATATTTTTTCTGCTATTATTTGTGATCCGTGTTATTTAGCATTTGCCTCAAACGAGGAGTATTCCTTGATTGTAGGAAACACTTAAGTCTAGTGACCGGAACAACATGGCCAAATACAGGCCAATCACTAAAGAAAGCACAGTCGCTAAAATATTTTATAAAAAATTGAATAACAAACTTTTTCACCATGCCAAAATCTCTCTTAAAAACCTGACATTAGTCCGGAATACCACTATTTATACTGTTTATTAATGACTTACAACAGCATTTCAAATTTGCAAAATGCTTAATTTTTGCAGATGATATTAAAGTCTATCTGCCAATACGTCACTTAATTGATTGCAGTGAGGTTTCATATTCCAGAAAGCACTTTCTTACTTATTTCATTGGCTCGATAACCGCCTATGCCATTTTGGCCCTGCTTAGCATAGTATGCGAGTTATTTCTTTCTTTCGCTAACTGGCGCCAGTTGGAAATATCTAGAGTATATAATATATTGTACATATTATGTCCTTTACCGTTGGGTCTTTCCAACGCAGAGTAGGTCTTCCTTTTCCTCTGCTACCACCTGCGGGTACCGCGTCGAATACTTTCAGAGCTGGAGCGCTTTCATACATTCGAACGACATGACCTAGCCAGTGAAGCCACTGGTTCTTAATTTGCTGCACTATGTCTATGTCGTTATAAAGCTCGTACATCTTCTACGGTATTCGCCATCGCAAAGGCGTAAATGTCCATAAATCTTTCGAAGTATCTTTCTCTCGAACACTCCCAGAGCCCTCTCATCTGATATCTTCATCGTCCATGCTTATGCGCCATACAATCAGTGTTAACACTGTGTTAGCCCTTATTGTATCCTTCAAAAAAAAAATTATCCAAATCTATCCATCTTTGAAAAAAATATTATCTTGGCATTTATAATTTTTAGAACAAGTTCCTACATCATTTTTCAATACATTTTAGTCAAATTATGATTTAAAAACAATTTTTGTTCGATGTATCAAACATGTTCTTTTGAACTTTCCGTACTTGAAAGTTCGACTCTATGTAAAAACTTAACACTTCTACAAGTAAAATAAAAAAAGTTCGGAAATAATATATTAAAATTTGTACTTAAATACATAAGGAGCAATAAAAAAGAACATAAGTTATTCAGTACGTATTTTTGGTTATTTTAACAAACCTGAAAAATCGTATATATTAATGAATGTTATTTCTTAGTTGAAATACCTTATAACAAGAATACTTACCTGTCGATTTTTTTACCTGTAAAAATTTTTTAGAATAGTACCTACTAATTTATCAAACATATACATACATATGTACCTTGCAACAATGGAATGACGCGCCAAGTCAAATTGGTTGCTCAGTGTAATAACAATTGTGAATCATAACTAATTCTAAATATAAATATAGAAATAAAGCTTTCAATTCATATGAAAATGTATCCTAATTTGTGCTGAGCCAAAATAAAAAGTATCCTGCAATATTCAAGTTGGACGGCAACACTGCATACAATAGGACGGGCATAATGAGAGACTTATAGAGCGTTGTTTTTGTCCGTCGGGAGAGGACTTTACTACTAAATTGCCTACTCAGTCCCCGAGTAGCACTTGTTGGCAAGAGCGATACTCCTTTGGATTTCGTGGCTGACATTATTATTGATGTTAATGCTGGATCCTAAGTAAACGAACTCTTCTACATTTTCATAGTTATAACTGTCAACAGTGATGTTAGATCCCCGTAGTGAATGTGCCGACTGTCTATTTGATGACAGGATATACTTCGTCTTGCCCTCGTTCACCTCCAGACGTATTCGCTTTGCTTCTCTATCCAGTTTGGAGAAGACAGAACGACTCGGAGAGGTCCTTCCCAATGCTGACGGAGCTGGTGGTATTGCTCAACTTCATTTTACATAGCCGTATAAGTTTTGCGGGGATACCAAATTTAGATATTGCGGCATAAAGGCAACTTTTTCTTGTGCTGTCGAAAGCGGCTTTGAAGGCGACAAAAAGGTGGTGCGTGTCGATTCTTCTTTCTTGGGTCTTTTCCAAGATCTGGCGCAAGGTGAGTATCTGGTCGATAGATAGCACACATTCATAATATAAACGACTATTCTATAAATAATGTTATTTTAAATCGTAGTATTGAAATTAAGGATCTTGTAGTGATATTTGACACTAAATAAACTTATAATAAGCATGTGGACCTTATTTTTCAAAAGCATTTTACTCCGGCACTTTAAAGTCTCTTTACAACTCATTAGTTAGAAACCACGTTGTTATATTCAGACGTTTTGGAGAATACACCCTATCTGGAAATTCTCTTCTCTTTTTCAGGAGAGATTACCCTCGCCTTAAGAACCAAAGGGGTATCATAATATATCTTTTAGGTCGCAATATATATCACCCTTCGAAATTAATCTTAATCTTAACTGTGAGTTTTATTATAAACATACATACATTAAAACAGAAATCACATTAATTTTTACATATATAGGTATATAATATGTTAACATAAGGGATGTCAATTTGTTGATCCCGGGATTTTCGAGATTTGAAAACGAAATCCTGGGACAATCCCGGGATCCCGAATTTCATGAAGTTTTGATTCGTAATTTTTAATTTGCCAAAAAATGTAACACGTCTGTAATCGTTGTATTTAGAAGTACACAAAATAACATTAAAATAACAAAGAAGAACGATTTGTTGTAAATCATGTATGTATTATGTAGTTTATGTCAGGATTTTAATAGTTACTCCGGTTCTTTTGATATTTCAGACTCACTCTTTTACGTAACGAAAACTATACTCAGTGCTCTCAATAATTGATACGTACATACATATATATGTATTACAATTCGATCAGCTGATGAGCATTTGTTCTGTAGCGGAACAGTTTTAGATTTCGACATATAACAAACTTCTGCCTTTCGTGATTTGGGGCAGCATAGTATATGAAAAAATAAATATGTTTTTTTTGATATATCCATGCGTCATGCGGATGTGTCCCTCGCGTCGGTCGGGCGGGTATGGAGGGATAAAGCCGTTGGGATTATTATTATTATTTATTGGTATTTTCAAGAAAAAAAGGAAATAAACGTAAAATTTTACACACATACAAAATAATTTATACTTCAAGTACAAATATACATATTTGGTACAGAAGAAGCACTGCTGCGCCTCAACACTTGTTGGTTAGATTGTCGACAACAAGTTAAAAGCTCTCTGTTGGACATAGCCTTTATCGCCCCTTTACAAAAACTATCAATTTATTTTACCAAGCCTTCTGATAAATTGTATGCCTTTCGATTATTGGACAATTATCTTTGAGACTTTCTGCCTTACCCACTTCAAACACCTCGTTGTTAGTTCTATTAACATCGCTTTCATAATGTGGCTCATTTTCTACTCAAGTGGGATATTCTCCAGCTCATTTATAATGACAAGCTGCGTTGTTTTGCGAACTCTCTAAAGGCTTTGTTTTGCCCTTGAAAGGGGCATTTTTAAGAATGATACAAAATTTTAAAAATAAATTGCTATTAAATTCTTTGTTTTCTACAATTCCGCGATTTGAATAGACTTATCTCGGGGTATTCGGGAGCTACATAAGGCAGGGATTGACATGCCTAGTTTACATACAATAATTTAAATTATATTAACATTTAACTATCTTTTACGCTTCGAATCGATTCGTAAATAAAATATATAACATTTACGGCATACATATATAACTAAAATTACATTCTTTTATAAATATAATACGCATATATATTTTTTCTAATACTTTTTGAATTTGTGTGCTATTATTTTTTTGGTCGGCATTATTTTTTAAAAATTCCAGAAATTTCTCGCAATTCTTTTTTAAATCTACTTTTATTTGGAGTACATTGTCAATTTATTTAACTAAAGACAATTACTCTCTTTACGCCACGCTGCAAATGTAAACTAAAAGTTCTCTCAACAGCTGCGTTAGAATGTAAAACGTCACAAAATTTTGTCAAACTCTGAAAAAGAGGCACTATTAAAAAATGTGACCCATTTATTTTTAAACCTTGAACTATTATTTTCGTTTATTAAAAAACTGTTTAATACTACTTATTCATAAAATAGAAAAATTAATACGAGTATATGTATCCGATTAAAATATATTCAATTCATTTCTTGAATTAAGAAAAACTCAATAAATTTTTTTTAAACCAAATACTTCCAAACTTTCAAATTTAACTAATTGTTGGCCGTCATTTCTTTTAAAAAATTCAAGATATATTTTTTGCAATTCATTGTCGTATGTGAACGAAGTGGAATAGAACATTTGTGAAAGAAAATAAATCGTTTCTGTGAGCTTAAAAGTGCCGAGATTGAAAAATTTGCCCAAATATCCGAAAAATAAGGATATTTACATGCTAAACACTGTGGATAAGCATAATCATAACAAATCTACGATAATATTGTTAAAATATTTATTATGATCACTGACATCGAACGGTTTAGAAAAAGCTTTGCTGAATATTTTCATTTTGAAATTAAATTAAAAATGCCTTAAACACCTCAATTTTTCCCTAAATGAAAATTGAAACTTTCTTACGACTAAAAAGAAGAAGAATTCGATATTCTATAACAATTAACCATCCGTACACGCGAAGAGTGCTTAGTGTATTTACAGTTGTACTCGCGGACAGGATGTTTAATTTCCTAAAAACATAAATCTGACGCTTGACCAGCAACAGTAAGATAGCAGATTTTTGGGGGAGTTCCTTTTTTTGTCACCACTAGTCCAGCGACGCTCCGAGAAGAGCACTTTTGTGCGCGTGTTTGTGATGTTAGGTGAGCTCCTGTGCCCGGAATTTTGTTGAGCGGTTACGCTGCTAAACATCCGAAATGCATAAACAAAACTTCAGAACGATACAATGGAATTTTTGTAGAAATACTTTTGACAAAACAAAACAACAAATACCATAGCTTTTGTACTTTGCAATGCTTAAACGCACTGAACTGCGTTATCGGCACGAACCGGTACGCACCCAAACAACCAAACACCCGCACACACGCACACCCACACACCTACTCTCACACTAATATTTGCGTATACGCTGTAGGCGAAATCGATGTCCGTACGTTTGTATTGTGAAGAGAAAATATAAAAACAACAACAACAAAAGTACACAACTAGCTTAACAAGCCTCAAATACATTTCGGGTTCATTTGTTTTGGTTTGTTGTTGGTTTTGCCTCACACGCTTGCTATTTGTTCTTGTTGTTGTACGTATTGCTATTGTAAAACGCTGTCTTTTATTGGGCTGCTTTTTTGGAGCAGTGGCCGGAAAGCATTTCACAACCATTTCATATACAACGCACAATGGCAGTCCCTAGCCAACCTATTTTTACTGTTGTTTTTGTGATGCGCTCGTTCGTTCGTTTGCTTATACCTGTTTCCTGCTTTGTTTGGAATCATAATGCCCATGATGGGTGGGTGGCGTACTTTTTGAGCGGGCGGGCTCCATTGACAGTGGACAAGTATTAAGTAATATGTGAGCTTTTAGTTTAGTTAATAAAAAATTTAGTTCACACTACTTGAAAAATTTATACATATTCACTAAGTTATATATTTACAAAACAGATTCTGAAAGAGAAAGGCAATCAACAATATTCGTGTTGGCGCCCTTTTCATAGGTCTTTTGCACTTTTTTATAGAGACAAATTATTCGTTTATTAAATTTTGAATCAAACAATGTGTGGCGCATTCTTATTCAAAACATTCCTAATCATTTTAATCTTCAAAGTTCCTCAGCAGAAGCGTTCTTCTAGTCGCTTTTCTAAGGAATTCAAAAAATTCACATAAAAAGGGTTTTCTGGTACAAGCAACTGGTACTTTTAACATGGGGATGTCCTCAATATGGCAATTGTCAGATTCCGATCAGAAATGTACTAGTCTTATACTAGTACAAAATAGACAAACAAATACTAATCCAATTATGGACCAAACATACCAGTCTCCTACTAGTACAAAACATACAAAGAAATACCTGTCCAGTCGTAGACCAAAACCAGTATTTCTTTTTTTTCTTGTCTTTGGCTTAAAAATGGGAATTAATTAATATTAATTATTGAATTGAGTAGAATTGAATATTTTAAACTTTTTTATTAAGCAGTTTTAGATTTGATTAATATCAGTTTTACATTTCCTAAGTCTTGATACTATTTGTGTTAAAGAACATTTCAGTCATTTCTTTTTAAAACTTATTAAAAATTTAAAAATTTATCAAATAAAAACAGGCATGAATAAATCGGTTTGTATTTAGTTAAAGTATTCGTGTTGTAAACTATTATTTGTATACTTTTCATGGAAATGGTATATTAAGTTTGGTCCGGTTTTTGTAGATACCAGATAGAGAAGAGTTAGCCCCCTTAAAAAGTATAATGATATGATCAAAATGATGAGCTGAGTCGATTTAGCCATCTCCGTCTGTCTGTCCGTCTGTTCCTCTGCTTGAACACAAACTAGTCCCTCAATTTTTGAGTTTATTGAAAGAAACTTGGCAGTCAGGTGCCTTTTTATAATTTATTAGACATTTGTCGGAATCGGCCAGATCGAACGACTATAACATACATATATAGGAACCTATTGTTCACATTTTATATTTTACGCCATAACTCCATATTTTGCAGCCAGGTCCACTATTATTAGGTCTATATAAGCAGTGAAAATAATTAAGAACGGCAAAATAAAACATATTGCTCCCATACAACCGATTGTTCAAATTATCCATTTAGCACGAAAACCCCTCAATTTAAGTATCTAAGGCTTTGAAATTTTCTGAAAATAACACTTATGAGAACTTCTTTAGCAGTGAAAATCATAATGATCGAATAAAAAAAAACATATTGCTCCCATACAACCGATAGTTCAGATATTGCATTTTCGGGCATAAATCCTTCATTTAATCCGCATTTTCGCCCAAATATTATTTATTATTGGTACTATTATAGCATTCAAAATCAATATTATAGCAGTCAAATCGAATAAATATTACATATGGCTTCCATACAATTCTTCTATTCATGAAAGGTATGAAGCCTTCGGCATAGCCTTTTTTGTTTCTAACTAGTTTTAGGGAAAACTACGCATACGCCCTAGTGTATATTATATTTTGAGAAAGGTATTGGATTTTTCTTCGGCTAGATAGTGATTTTCATTTGGGCAATCCTTGAGCTTTTCTAAAAAGGTTATAAAACACTTTTTTTTGTGTTACGATTTTTACTCTTTATTGATCTAATATTGAAAATACTGCAAGTCTTGCTTCCCTCTTACGCCCCGATGTGTCTCAGAATTCTTATACTTATGCCAATATTTTCCAAATATTAAAACTTTTGCTCCGAACGAGTGTTTTATAACTTTATTTATTTAATTCTTTAACAAAAAAAAATATTTTCACTTAACAAAAATCTGTAAAGGGTATATTTCCACTAGTTGTGCCCCACAATTTGTCACGCATCTATCGTCATACTCGTAAGTAGCCATGGGATATCGAAGCAAAAATTCTTTGTAATATATATAAATTGGCTTAGGTCAGAGCGCTTTTTTCACGCCTTCGACAAAACTCATTATTACTCATTTTTATTTATTTCATTATTATTATTTTCAGTGAGTTAAATGCAAAAATGATCACTGTCACTACTGTTTTCTTATCATTTGCTTTATAGACTTCAATCTCATTACCGTCTGGTCTACTAGAGTTTTTAAATATAAACAAAATCTAGTCAAACTTGAAGATTACCTTTGTTTAATGTGGACTCCATCTATGCTCGAACGAACCTTTCTTACAATAATATAATGATAAATGCACGTTTGCATATAAAAAAAATGTAGATGATTGCACAATTGTATTTTTAATTATTGTCTAAAACTAATACGCTTTTAAAACGTAAATATTTTAGCACAGTTATGCCAGAGCTCCAAAATACTTTTTGCCCCAAGTCTCATGTTTTCACGCAAAAACGGTATGCACGCCTTGCCGCACTGTTCGGCTGTTAACGCATGTTTTGCCGCCATTGTGACCGCACAAGAGGTACTACAACAACAATACCAACTTAACCTCCAACTAAAGGTAGCAAAAGCAAGGATATTTACAACAGTAAAACCACCAGTATTGGCCAACGCTAATGCCACCAAGCATTGTCGTTTCCGGTGCACACAAAATGACAATACCTTGCCCCAAGCCATGGCAATATGGCGGGGTGGTGGGGTAGTTGAAGCGACAGAGAAAGAAGGGAAAGTGAGTTGAAATTCGGTTTTGACTGCAACTAACCGAAAATTGTGTGTAATGAAGAAGAAAAAGGGAGGCATTTTATAACATCCAACTAAGTAAGTATGTATGTAAATGTATCGCTGTAAAAGTGTGAATGTATGGCATGTTTGTGGGCAGCTGTTAAGCCAACTGGAAGTCCCAAATAGGGGGGAAGTACGGCGACCAGCAGTTGGAAGATTTAACTTTAGAAAATTACCAATTGTTGGAATGCAAATTTATGTGATATATGTATATATACTTGTGACTCTCACACGTAAAGGGATGGCCGTACGCAGGCTGTAACATATATCGGGTGTTTTTTTTAGGGGTATAGAACTTCGAATTGAAATAAAACACAAGAAAATCGTTTTAAGGTCCATCAATTTGGCTTTATTGGAAGGATAATTTTATGCCATTAATGTTTAAATATGATTTCGGGCATGTGGCCGCCGCGGCTGTCTCGAATAAAGCCAATTCTACAGGTCCAATTTTCAACCACTTTTTCGAGCATATGGGGCCGTATGTCGGCAATTACGCCACGAATGTTGGCTTCCAATTCCCCTAACGTTTCTGGTTTGTTGGTGTAGACGAGCGACTTCACATATCCCCAAAGAAAATAATCCAATGGTGTCAAATCACACGATCTTGGTGGCCAATTGACAGGTCCATTCCGCGAAATTATGCGCTCAGCGAATGTTTCCTTCAATAAATCGATTGTGACGTGCGCTGTGTGGCATGTAGCGCCGTCTTGTTGGAACCACAACTCATGCACATTCATGCCATCCAATTCGGGAACAAAATAGTCGGTTATCATGGCTCTATACCGGTCTCCATTAACGGTAACTGCCTCTCCAGCATTATTGCGGAAGAAGTATGGCCCAATGACTCCACCAGCCCATAGAGCACACCAAACAGTCAGTTTTTGTGGATGTAATGGCGTTTCAAGGGTCTCATGTGGATTCTCTTCACTCCAAATGCGGCAATTTTGCTTGTTGACGTAGCCATTCAACCAAAAATGAGCCTCATCACTGAACAAAATTTTGCGATGAAAATCAGCATCGAGATCAATCTCATTTTCGGCCCATACACCAAAATCACGACGCATTGCATGGTCTCGCGGCTTTAATTCTTGCACAAGCTGGATCTTGTAAGGTCGCAAGCCAAGATCTTTGCGCAAAATCTTCCATAAAGTTGATGGACAAAGCTCCAATTGCTGTGCACGGTGGCGAATCGATTCATTCGGGTCCTCTTCAACACTTTGCTCTACAGCGGCAATTGTTTCTTCGGTGCGCACTGTTCGACGTCTCTGCGGATGCGAATTATCACATAGAGTAAACGTAGTGCGAAAACGATCCATGGTTAACCGAATTAATTGCTCTGATGGACGATTATGTCGACCATAAAATGGACGGAGCTCACGGTAAACTTCGCGAACTGAACCATTATTTTCGAAATAAATTTGCACGATTTGCAAGCGTTGTTCTTTTGTCAACCTGTTCATGATGAAATGGCAAACCAAAATGAACATAAATGACATTAGACTTGCCAGATTTGACCACAAAATGCCAGTTTTATCTCTATTCGAAAAACAAACCTGTAAAAAAAACACCCTGTATGTACATATGTATATGTAAGTATTTTATGCTCAAATTACAAGTACTTTAATTTAAGATACAATTTTCTGAATTTTTAATCCTTCACTATTCTTTTGGTTGGATGATGATAATCGCACCAAGTATTGACAGTTTTAGAAAATGTCTTTTCTTTTATTTAATATACGTAGACAGTATATTTCTATATTTTCTACAAAAGCTATTATTTTTCAAAGGATAAGAAAAGAGCCATTACTTATAGTCTTTTGTAAACTCTCAAAATTATTTTGGGCTTCCAAACTCATACTTAAGCTAATTTTGAGATATTTGGTGTTGTTTAGTAAAATATTTTGAATGCTGATGATTGAGATATGATACAAAGCTCTGTCGAACTGAGGTCTTACTTTAAGAAAAAAAAGAAAATAATAGCAGATGATGCATATAAGATGGGATTTCCTATCATAAGTTTTATATTTTATCTCATTTTATAGATAAGTATAGAGCTCTCAAGGAAATCCAGAAAATCTTATAAAATGGTCCTCAACAAAAAAAAATTTGTTTCTATACAAATTTTTAAGTCATGAAGCTCTCAAGAAAAAAATATGCATATATTTATTTCTTCAAGAAAATGTACAGTACCGGCAAACTACTTTTTCTGGCAACAGAAATAATGAAAAATATAAAATCACCTCAAAAACAATAAACTTCTACGTAAAACACTCACATGCTTTAAACATAAGACCTATTTTGCTTTTATACCGGTATTTAGTCAAAGGTCAGTGATGGTGGTGTGAGTGTCAACCCTTTTCGCTTACGTACGAGTGTGCGGATTTAAGCAGCTGTATTTATTTGCCTCCAAACCCGTCCCCGATACTTTGCACGATATTCTACTTTGTTCTCACTCATTCATTAACCACATCCAGGTTTGTATATATATAAATTTATACATGTGTACTTATGTAGGCACATACATACTATAGAATAAAACGTTTAGTGCGCTAACGGAAAGAGCGTGAAGCACAAGCGCACAAAATACTAAATCTTGCGCACGAAAGAGAACGAATGAAAAAAAGATTTCATTAACAAGAATTTAGATAAGCGTTACTGCTGATGTTATCATTTAATGTGGCATTATGGCATTAGGATAACGTTAGCTGCTAACTTGGTGAGTCGATGACAACTCTGATACTACAAACCAGATGTTAAATGCCGCTTGCGCTGCGCATTCAGTAAAGTGCCACACAGAAGGCTTAGATACACAGACCTTAATGACGGTAATAGCGAGGCGGCATTTGGTGTGGCATTTTATGATTATACATACATGTGTGTATGTGCAGGAAGATTGGGATGAAAATGAAAAAGGTACTTTGTATTACCCAATACTTATATTTAATGATTTGGTAAACAAAAATGCACTAATTTAATTTTTTATTATCATATAAAATAATGCACATTATTTTTGGTAACAATAACATTGCATTCAACTCCGATTCGGTTATACCGATTTGCTCGTAAGAAGCAACCGTATTTCTTCCAATTTCTATTGTAATGTTGCGTTAAATTATTGTGTAATAAATTTTCGTTGTATTTGAGCTCAAGGCCATATCCGGTCGACCGGACAAATCCATTAGTTCCTGAAGATGCCCTCAGATTGAGAGCGAAATATCGACAATAGTAAATAAAATATAAAAAACAAATTTGCAATTTACATTTTATTTATAATATGGCCTTGAGCTCAAATACAACGAAAATTTATACAAAAATATTGGCCAAAACAAATCTTATTGTGTAATAAACTTAAAATTGAAAGTGTGTTATCAAAGCAATTCCTTTTTTAAGCACTTCATACAGACACAACAGGATCGTAAGTGTTCTTCTGAAAAAAGTTTGGAAGATTCTCTTTCCAATTTATATAATTATAATATATAATTTTGGCGCTTACACTATATAGCTCAGTGTTTGGCCGAGCTTCTCCTACCATTTGTGGTGTGCGTCTTTACACACAAATGGAGGAACCTACAGTTTTGTGCCCACTCCGAACGGCAGATGGTGTGCCATTGCCTGCCGAGGGGTGACCGCTATTAGAAAAGACTTTTTTATGATTAAAAGCTTGCTTGCCCTGATTGAGATTCGAACCTCGAACTAATCGGCATATCGAGTTATAGCACACCCCGCTACCAACTCAACCACAGCGGCCACAAATTGAACTTCATATAAATTACTAGATCTAATGTAATTAGATTATAATTGCAATTAATTACATTCGTTACCGTTACATAGAATTTCAATGTCTGAAAAATTTGTCAAATTCGCAATATATTTTAAAAATATGGAAGAAAAGTTGTACAACAATAAATATTTATTTAATTATTTTTGAGCTTAAGGCCAATCGGTTTACTGGGAAAATTATAGGGAGAAAACAAGAACACTCAAAGCGGTAGAAAATATAGTACTATTTCAGAAATCGCCACAATTTCCTTACCAGACTTCTTTCTTCTTGGCTTCTGCGGGAGTCGAACCCGCAACAACATGCGCAATACTTAAGCCGGCAACTAAACGCATTCAGCTAAGCTTACGCTATGTGAGCTGTTGTTATTTTTCCCGCATTACTCCAATCAAGTGCGGCTGTTCTGCCGCTATTACTATTTTTCTATTTTGTTAGAACTCGACCAAACGATCGGTTTAGGCCTTAAGCTCAAAAATAATTAAATAAATAGTTATATGGCCAGACAATAACAAATAAAAATTATGATTGATCACGCTATAGTTTTTTCCAGTTGCTAACAGCATAGTAAACAGAAAATTATAGAGACAAAAAATATAAAAATCTTTGCACTTTGTTTATGGAACCTGAAACAAAATTAGAACCGCATTGTCGAGTAACCTAATAATAGGATGGCATATGCAACCCAATTATGTTTAATAACAATCTGCAATACGGCTACGAATTTTTAACTTTTAATACTGTAAGTGTCAAATAAAATATTGTTTTGATCATATTATGATGAAATTTGAGAGACTTGAAACCAATTAAAATTAAAATGTCATTTGGTAAACAACTTATTGAATCGGACAGTGAGTAATGGCGTATGTGTGATAAGTGATATAAACAAGAAATTCAAATTAAGCGTTTACATTATCGCCCAAAATTCAATACCAAGATGTACGGAAAATAAACACCGTTTCTTTTTATATATCTGTTTTGAAGACATCGCGATAAAAATATCAATAATATCGCACTAAAAACCTTGATATTTCGTTTACCTCTTTTAAATTGATTTCTATGAATGTTTTTTGTTCACTTTAAAATTTTTTTTCAACGAGAAGTACTAATAAAACAGAGTTAAAATCTCCTTTTTTCGTTTAGATTCTAATTGAATAACTGAACAAACGTTGCTTTATATCATATTTTTACTTAGTAGCCCCTTTCCATTTCAAAACGTCCGCTCGTTTTGGGCCATGATTTTAGATTTGAACGAAATTTTAATATGTTGTTTTTGGATAAATTTAAGGAGACACATATTTTCCTTTTTGCAAAAAAATTTTTTTTTTGAGTTTTTTTCGCAAATCCATATTTTTGGTAAAAATCGATTTTTCTCGTTCGTTTCTCGTTTTTTTTTCAAACACGCATAACTTCGACAAAACATTTTCAAATGATTGTAATTAAATTTAAATTATATAAATGCAAATTAAAAGTAATGAAAATTTTAATAAGTTTTTTGTTTAACAATAAACAAAAAATGCAAAAATTATTTAAAATTTAAATTTTCAAAATTGTTTTTTTTTATTTGTACCATATATTTTCAAAAGAAAATAGAAACTGTAACCTGCAATTTTTCAGCGTTATTTTTGATTTTTATATTCGAATACTTAATCAACTTCATAAAAGTTACTCATACGCCTTGGGGTTAAATATACTGTCACCAAATAATTTCATTGTAAAATACCAAAAATTCAAAGCGCGCTTAAATACAGTTGATAAAATGCAAACGGAAAAAGTCGACTCCTCAATTACGCACGCATTTACTTACATGTGTATTTGTGTATTTAAGAACATACAAACATACACGCATACACATTGAAAGACAGCGTGTTGCCCTTTGGGCAGCACACGCATTTCCGCACTTATATTTGCATGTCTTCTTAAACATACTTCCCTAGTGTCATCAGCAGTACCATCATCATCATTATCAGCGTGATTCATCAGTGCGATGCGCATGGTGGGTCTTCACGACAAGCACACACACACACACACACAAACAGGCAAATGCAAATCGGGTCGCAATGTATGCACCCGATGGACGGACAGTGGCGCTTTGCATGCCTCGCTGCATCAATCAAATGACGTTGACAAATGTGGTGATTATTGTCCAGCCATTCACTGGGGACAAAAAAATCGGCACACACACACGCGCTCACGTAAATGTTGATAATACACGCTTGTGGCTATGATTCGCTTTTTATTGTATGAACTGTGCATTAATGCAAAAATTGCATACACAAGCTGATATTCATACTCGAGGTATTTCTTGTTTTTTTTTTGTTTCATTTTCATTTTTTACTGCAATCAACCCATACAGCCCATGCATTTTTGCCTTTACATTACTCTGCGCCGCCTCCCCCCGCCGGCGCTTCCGTCCAGCTGCAGCAAATTACCGCGCACAATAGTGCGTTAAATTTGGCAATTTATTGCTTTATTGCGTTTACGTGTTTCGTCTGCATTGTGGTCAGCAACTACCCGTAGCATCCGCCGTCAGAGCTGCTACTGCCGCTGCTGCTGCTGCCACACTCGTATGACTTTGCTTCCCGCTTAGTTTACTCCATAAATAAAAGAACATTGTTCGAGCGCTTGTGTGAATGTATTGTTAAATCTTATGTTTAAGTGCATTTTTATTTCATACTCAGGCTAAAAAAATAACTTATGAATCTGTCAGGCCTTTATTCATGATTACATATATAGGAATACATTTGTATGTATGTATGAGTATTTATTTGATTGCGGATAAAAGGCGGCGCGTGCATTTTTAATTTGTCACAATGACAGCCGTTGTAAGGCGAAAATATGTGGCATTAAACTGATAAATGAGCTGAATACTGTGACTCAAGGCGTTGAATAATATAAATTATGTTGTGAAGTTTCTCTCTTCGCGAATAAAAACATACTGAAACAGTAAATACTATTAAAGCATTCATAATGTCGTATATAATTTTTCTGATATGAAAATTTTTATGTGTATGTGCGAAACCAAATTTTGTTTTATTAAAATTCTAGCGTGATTTGTTGCATAAGAAAGTGTGTTTTAGAGCGCAACTATTTTCTAAGGTTACATATTATCGTATATGGTCACGAAAATCGGGATACTAACTTGAATTTCAATTAACTTTTAATGGTATATTTTCTTTATACATATCGTTAAATGCAAAATTACTTATTAATTGTTTTTGAATGCATTTTGCTGCAGTCATTCCAACCTTATAATAATCATAATAATCCCAACGGTTTTTACCCTCCATTCTCGCCCAACAGACGCGATGGGCGCATCCGCATTACGCATGGATTTAATTTCGTTTTTTTTTTGTTTGCATCCCGAGTTATGAAAGGCAGTAGTTTGTTGGGTGTCGATACTCTAAAATTGTTCAGCTACAGAATAAAAGTTCATCAGCTAATTTTAAATGTAAATTAATTTGGATAGTAAAAGTGGTTTAAAAGCGAAATTGTGTATGTTATCCATCATCTATTGAGAGTAAAAAGTATCGTAATCTTTATGTAAAAAAGCGAGTCGGAAATAACATAAAAAAAAATTGCTTTTTTTATACTCTTCAAATTTTGAATTATTTTTGCAAATCAAAAAACACATATGTATTTATTTTGTTTATAAAAATGTCTTACAATACAGCCTTCGCTATTGCTAAAACTCTAAAGAACTCTATTGATAGAATCTCCACATTTTGTAAAACAAACTTGGCGTGTGTCATGAAAATAACAAGACGGCTCCTTTGCGAAGATATTTTCAAAGCATCTCAATGAATTATTGGCGACACTTAAGGAACCGTTTGCGAAGCAGATGAAAATATTTGCGAGAATCCATGGACGCTTTCTCTATTTCAGAGGGTCGATCCTACTCTTTATGCTGCAAAGGAAATCAAGATGTGCGTTGTCAAAAATTGTAAAGTTTCTAGTAGCATTGCATTAGTTCTTTGTAACCCCTTTGCTATTGTAAATACATATTATTCTATATAATAAAGCTTTCTAAACAAAAAGTAATACAAATACTACCTTTTAGTTGTTGTCTGATATTATTTTCTCGTCGGTAACTTTATGTTTATGAGGTATGACCTTAAGAATACTTCATTCATACCCATATGTACATATGTATGTATGTATATATACGAATTATCTGGTTTATTCACTAGTCTTTCTTATTTTGATGGTATCGAGCCTACGTATAAACGCCCGTAACTCGAGAATGGATTGTTCGATTTAAGTATACTTCTTTTAGTTGTGTTTGTCTTTGCCCAAGGGAAAAAAAGGGCGCTGAAGTCGAGTTATTTATAAAAGTCGTATCTCTGAATCGACCGATTTTGATGAAATTCTTTTTGTATTCTACTTGCATGAAGAAAAATGGGTTTGCCAAACAATTATGTTGCTTTAGAAAATCTGCCATAAGTATAAATAAAAGTATGAAGCTACGGAAACGAATGCGAAATTTAGGTGGCTGTTGCATTTTCCGCATGAAATACGTCAACAACCGAGTTCAAAAAGTGTTTCATTTACTTCTAATAAATTATAGGCGGGACGAAGTTCGCCAGGTCTTCTAGTTTTTAATATGTTATAAACTATATTTAATTTTTTATTTAAATGCTTTTGAGCTTTAATTTTAATTGAACTTACAAAGATGAATTTTATAATGTTATTAGAAAAATATTCTGTATTCCCGCTCTGACAAAATTCTGAATAAATATTCTATTTACGTACGCTTCAATAGGTTTCCCACGTGATGCGATACAATTTTGATTTTTTTATCAGATCGAAAACTTCGCTTGTATTTACAAAAAAATTAAATATTTGTCTACCAAATTAGCACTTAATTGTTATTTCGCAGGCAACAGCACAGTCAATATAAAACTTTTATAAATCACTCTGTAAATTACTTATGTTAACCACAAAATATAATATACAATGTCAACAACACACGTTTATTCGCTAATCAACAAGATAATTGCAAAAGTTTTCGCCCGCCAACTATGAATAACACACACAATCACACAAAGTCACACATTCAGTTGATCAGTCAGTCAAACACTAATAAAAATGTACTATCGTCAAATAGCGGGAACATCTGTTCAGTAGACGAAAATCTGTAAATCAGGAAGTAATAGCAGTTGTTAACTCAAATATTTATACATTTTATTTAGCCAACTTTATGGTCTACTTTTAGCTGTAATAATCCGTGATAAATCTATGACACAACAAAACAATTAAACACAACAAAAACCACGCCACGCGGCGAGCTACAGCAAATGTGAGTGGTTAAAGAATCAAGCGAATTACCGTGACGAATCAACGCCTCGGAATTAAAAACAAATGGGAAATTGTCGCACAAGGAGAATTAAATGTGGAAATAGGAGACTAAAATACGAGCCGCACAAATGGAAAAGGCAAATATTTGGCACATCGAAATTGTTGCCGTACTTAGCGATGTCATTTTAACAAGTCGTAGTATTATTTGCTGTTTATTTTTTAATTTCATAATATGTACATACTATTAAAAATAATGAAGCTCGAATGAAGTAATATTGTGGATTTAGCCTTCAACTATTTAATAATTATCTAGTTGATATAAGGCTTCGAAATATTTGCTTCTTAATCGTTGTATTTATATTTGCAAAAGCTAAAGTAACAAGAAAAAATGTATAAAAACTCCGCAAAGTTTTATTAAAAGTTCAAATGTTTTTAAGAAAAATTGTATAGTTTTATTTTGAGTACAAAGATTTGTGGCACATTTTGTATAATAAATTGGAAGTTTGAAGTATCCGCAACATACCATTGATGTTTGTTTTGGCGCAATTTTGTAAAGATATATGAAATAAATTTAAGAAGTTATTTACGGAAGAGCTACTTGTAGCAACTTGCTTTTTATTTAAACAAATTAAGTTAAATGTTCAACAATATTCTTCGAAATATTTAAAATTTTGCGCTTTAAAAAAGGATGTGCAGCAAAATTTACATTGCATTCGCCCTTGGTGAAGGCGACTTTAAAGATATTTAATTTTTGTTATAAAGAATTAAATATCCCTTCCTAGAACCAGAACATATTCAAATAGGCTGGGAAATGATTGAGTTGTTGGTATAATAAATAAAAAACTTTAAATATATTAAAATGTTTCCAGTTGCACTATTTTATTGCACAACATGTGTTCAAAAATCTCTTCTTAAACTAAACATTTGTGCCCCCGAAATTTCGCTCCTCAGATTGGGTGAACTAAGCCTTTTAAAGGTATCATAATTAGTTTTTTGTTGTTTTTTTACTCCGACAAGGTTGAAAGTTGATGTATTTTGGAACGATTTTCCGTCGATCCTTGTCAAATTTGGTTTTGAAACAAACCGGTTTCGGCGTTGTGCCATCTTCAGTGTTATTTTTCGTATCATAATTACATTTTTTTTAAATATTTCATTAAAAAAATATTCGAAATTGTCATCAGTATCAACTAAAACTATCAAAATTTAAAAAAAAGGCATCTCAACTGAGCGGGTACATTATATTTTACAAGAATATTTGGATATGAAAAAGCTATCCGCGCGATGAGTGCCGCGATTGCCCACACTCGACCATAAGCGAGTGTGCACAAGTCCGTTGCCACTATGGCAAAAATCCATGAATTTGGCTACGAACTGCTCCCCATTCAGCACATTATTTAGATTTAGTTCCATGCGACTATTTCTTGGGGGGTAAGAGGTTTGAGTCAAATAAGCTATTGCTTGAAGGAAAAAAAATTAGAAGAACGATTGACTAAGTGTATGCAGCTAAAATAAGATTATGTGGAATATTATATCGGGTTTTGCCGAAAATTTTATTCAAAAAGACACAGACTTATCAAACCGCCCTCGTAACAAAATTACAAATAATTACATGAACAAAGTTTGATTTTTCGAACCCAAGGAAAATTAAAAAAAAAGATTAAATGAGGTGTTCAATCGATACTACCTGTTCATGTACCTTGGTTCGAGCATTTTAATCATTCTGTTGCTGCTACTCATATGCGCAAAGTAACTTACTTTATTCGTATGAACTTATGTATATAAATTATGTACAAAATTCGACTTATAGTGATACTGATATACGAACTTAAGTACATAAATATTTAAACGTTTTAATTTTTTACTGCAGAACAATTACAAAAGTTTTATGGATTTAGACATTTTCATGCTTCTAGCTTTCGATTAATTTCATCTGAATTTTGTTCTTTTGTCTAATCCATTTAAAACAAATTCACGAATTCACTCAAATTGAGTGGGAGTGTAGGCAGGCAATTCCTTTGGCCAAATTTTATCGTTTTCTGTCCCGACATCAATCATGACATGAGAGCACTAAAGGGAGTCATTATTCAGGCTGCAGTAGCAACCTTCCTCGCACCACTCGCTGCACTGTGAAGCTGAATGCTTTGGGCAGCTTAGATTTATATACGCTGATAATTTGCGATAAATCAAGTGGTAATTTGGTGTAAATGCATAAATAAATACATAGTCACTTCGATATGCTGTTCATACATATCTTAGCCATCGCGCTGTTGGCATTTTGCAAACATAATCCTTTGTCGTTTCAATGTATGCATGAACTGTTTGCAGTCAACTGCCGACTTTGTACCACTAATGATGTTTGGCAAATATTTTTCTTGGAATCAGTGAAACGCTAGTTTGAATGAAGTGTATGTACATATGTATATGAAAAATACTGGTTCTTATTTCAAATAGCTCAGGGTGGGAATAGTTTTGTTTCTAGTTTTGCGCAGAATCGCTCTTGCTAAGTAAGAGCATATAAATTTGCAGTGCTATGTT
This sequence comes from Philophylla caesio, assembly GCA_963971545.1. Classification (NCBI taxonomy): domain Eukaryota; kingdom Metazoa; phylum Arthropoda; class Insecta; order Diptera; family Tephritidae; genus Philophylla; species Philophylla caesio. The sequence goes on along the minus strand of OZ020606.1, from coordinate 90,211,381 downwards.
ATTCAAATGTTTAGTTAATTAATACAAACATATTAAAAAATAATAGCATTGTTAAATATCTAAATAGCTTCGATATACATATACATATAACGGGTGTTTTTTTTAGGGGTATAGAACTTCGAATTGAAATAAAACACATATTAAAACTTAAGACTTCTAAAAATTTTCATTAATTTTTTGTATAAATAAAGTCGAAAATGAGGTTAATTATGGCTTATAATATAGAAATAAATATACATTATTTGAATATTGTTATCATTTTTACAATAATAATAATAACAATTTGGCGCTTACACTATATAGCTCAGTGTTTGGCCGAGCTTCTCCTACCATTTGTGGTGTGCATCTTTATATTATACCACAAATGGAGGGACCTACAGTTTTGTACCGACTCCAAACGGCAGATGTATTTTAGGAGAAGAATTTTCATGGCAGAAATACTCTCTGAGGTTTGCCATTACCTGCCGAGGGCTGACCGCTATGAGAAAAAACGTTTCCTATGATTAAAATTTTACTTGCCCTATGTGAAATTCGAACCTCGAATTCAGCGGCATAACGAGTTATAACACGCACTGCTAGCCACTCAACTACAGCGGCCCCCATCACCTTTACTAGAAACCACAAACAAATCTTAGACCAACTTTTCAAAGAAAATTTCTAAGGCAGTGGGAGTACATTGAATAACTTCCTGTGGTAGACGAAATAGTGGGGATGGCAATGCCTTTTTCGTGTATTGTTCAATATTGATCCTAAATCAATTAACATTTTAAACAGCTGTAGATATATTAGTATGCTCACAAGGGCGGTTTGATAAGTAAGTGTTTTTTAATTGCCCGCGAAGAAACTTTAAAGAGCTCGTTGCACCCGAAATCGTTGATAAAATCTTTGGAATGATATTGGATGACCTGAGAATGAAAGTGTGTGAGGTGGTTCAGGCTGTAGGCATCACATCATTCAGTAATATTTGAATATGAAAAGCTTTCCGTGCAATTGCTCACACTCGAATATAAGTGTAACCAAAGAAAATAAATGTATGTTCTTTGGTGTAACCGTTTAACCACTTCCAAGGATTGACAAAAATCCATGAATTGGGCAACGAACTGCTCCCATTCCAGCATATTGTACCGATTTAGCCCCATGCAACTCTTTCCAAAACTGATGAAATGGCTGGCCGGTACAAGGTTTGGGTCAAACGAAGTGGTCATCACGCCTATTTTGGGACTTGAGAATAGGTATTATTTGGAAGCAATAAAAAAAATTGAAAAACCGCTGTAAACGATTAAAGAGCTAAAAAGAGATTATTTTGAAAAATAGTTCACTTTTTTGCCGAATAAAATATCGTATATCGATGAAAGAGGGAATAACTTAAAGACAACTGTAAATTAAACATAAATGGGAGTGATATGAATTGTATTTGTGTAGAAAATAGCACAAATAGGGATAAAATAGCAAGCAAGGCCCTCAAATCTTACCAGGTAACCTCAAAACTGGTGATGGAGTGTATTGATAAGCTCAACACACTTGGTCTGACGAACCGGGTCTGGGTTCTTTGGGTGCCAGGTCAAGCTGGAACCTTTGGAAATGAGATCGCGGACATGCTCGCAAAGAGGGGGCGTCCCTCCGTTTATAGGTCCCGAACCTTTTCCAGGGTTAGGGAAAGGGCACTATCAGCCTCAACAAGGAATCATACTGGGACAATCTACCAGGTCTGGAGCACTCCAAATCTCTTTTGGGTATTTACAACAAAACAAGATTAAGCGAATGGATGGACTTGTCAAAAAACAATTTGAGAATGGACACAGGAATTCTTAGAGGACTCTGCAGGCTGAATTATCACCTAAATAAACTAGGAATATATTCGCAAGAACGTTGCAGATTCTGAAAGAAACTTCTAAACACTTCCTGAAGGAGAACCCACATTGATGCACGCACGCCAAAAATGTCTAGGCGAATATCTGATTACGGACGGTGGGATAGCTTCCAGAGACTTAGGCTCAATACTAAGGCTTATCTCGGAAGTTGGACTAAAGAAAATTATTTAATCCAAGTAGGGGGTACAATGGATCTCAAGGTCGCATTGCCTTTTTCCCCTAACAAAAATAATAATAATAACCCACCTCATGCTACAATTTTTCACCACAGCTTAACTGACTTCATCAAATCATAAATAAAATTTGTTTCTAGCCCTTTCAGATAAAATTTTGAAGTACTGAACGAAAAATTTTTTTTTTGAATTCAGTTATGAGATTTTCATTTAAAGATACAGAAAAATCAAAAAAAAATTAAAAAAACCATTTTGGAGGGGATGCAAGTCATTTTGAAATTTGGTCAATATATTAACCAATTTCCATGAAAGGAGTAAAAAATTCCAAAATTTTGAATTTTGTATTCCATTTTATTTTTAAAATTAACATACTTTACATTGTTATTCATGCTTACTTTTACAACAATTATCTTATATTTACGAATACGACTTAAAGATATAGTACAACTTCAATGAAAAAAAGTAAAATATGAAATAAATTCAATTATATTTTATATTCAAGTTGCAGGAAAAAATAAAAAAAACAAAAGAAATCAGTTCAATAAAAAAATAATTAACATATGTAAACATATTTGTAAATTTTACATGTATTTAGTTGCTTTTATGAAAATTTTGAAAACATTTTTTTTCACGTGAAATACATAAGTGCACTTTACATTTAAGGCAAATAAAATAAGTGCGCGCTGTACAATCACGGTTCTTGCATCTCGTAGGATGTGTAAGGCCGTCATGAGCTGGGAGGTGTTCCACTTTGTCTTCAATAACTTCTTGTGCAGGTCGTGCTTCATATTTCCTTTTACTGTTCGATGGTTCAAGATTTTCAAAGCTTTGTCGTGGCCTTCCGCGCTTTCGTATTTCGCTATTTTTGGAGAACAACACAAGGTGGTTTGCCACTGCCATTCGAAAATGCAGCAAATCCATTATGCACTTTTTAGGGATGTTTTGAAGAGCGCAGTCTTTCCGATAAAGCAACCAAGAAGAAGCCACAGCAAAGTCAATGAAATGGGCTATAAGCCTCAAGGTCCATTTAGTTGACTTCAGAAATATTCTGTGATAACTTTTTAGTTGATCCAACAAGTCAACGCCGCCCATAGATGCATTATATTTTCGAACTATTTCTGGTCTTTTCACTTCCAACATTTTTTTTGACTGCTTACAATATCTATTAACAATATCTTCTTCTCCTATTCCAACAAAGTTTGAGGCAATATGTATTGTTCTGCTATCTTGCCACTTCACTAGACATATTTTACGGTCGTTGCTCACTAAATATTCGAATGCGCCACGCCCCTTTTTCTGCAGTTCTTTATCTAAGCTCAGTGGAGGTTTTCCAAATCTGTTTATGCGGGCTGTCCCAGCTGCATTGATTTTCAATTGCGTAAGAATTTCAAGCAGATTGTAAGAATTGAAAAAATTGTCAAAATAGAGATTATGTCCACCATTAGCCAGTCTTTTACATAGATGTAAAACAATTGCCGTCGAAAATCCGTGGCTTATTAAACTTTGCTTGTCTATCTGGGTTTGCTTTCCTTGATATAATTTAAAGTCGTAAGGAAAGCCCGATTTACCACAATGAACATAATTTTTTATACCCCATGGGTTTGGCTTCCCTTTATGGTAAACTTTACAAGACAGTCTTCCTTTGAAAGGTATAATCTGTTCGTCAATGCAGATATCTTGCTCAAGGGGCTCTTTCAAGCATCGGTTTCTAATAGCATCAATTAACGGGCGAACTTTAACAAATTTGTCGTCACAATCCTTGGGTATTTTTTAGTTGTCGGTGAAATGTAATAGCATACGCAGCTGAGCAAATCGTTTCATCGTCATGGAATCTTTGAAAAGTGTAACACCTAAGGTCGGATCCCAAAACATTGACATTCTCCGTAACTGCATACTTCCCATTGCGATTTGCAGACCTATTAGAACCTGAATTTCCCCTTGGTTGGCGTTTTTATAGCTCGCAACGCCTTTCTGTGTAGCATACAAATTTGTAAAAAATGTAGCTGTTTCGAATAATTCAGGAGTAAAAAACTGTTGAAAGTAGTGAAATGGGTTTTCAAAATTGCTTTCTTCTTGAATGGAACTTGACTCGTAAGAAAATGGCTCTGGTTCATATTGTAGTTTCTTCCATTTAATACTTTTCTTGTCTGTAACAACGTATTGAGAACTGTTTGAATTTTCATCTTCATTTACCGATTCAATCGCTTCAAAAACCTCTTCTCGGAATTCGGAAAAACTCCGTTCAAAAACATTTTCTTGGTTAAATTTGCGCCTTATAAAAGATTCTACAAGAATGTCATCTTCAGGATCGATATCAATTTCTCCTGGAACATGATTCGCAGTATCGTTTACATCTTCGTCCACAACAGCATTTTCATCCTCTAAATCAGATAATTGTGCATCTATCTGATCCAATATATCACCTATTTCGCTTTCAGATAAACTTTTTTTACACGAACTCATAATTACAAACTATTTAGTGGTAAAGTTCACAGACGAAAAAACTCTGACTGCCTCCAATTACAACGCGTAAACTAAATTTCCACTCTCGTTTGTGTACGCAAAATATTTCAACGGAAAAAAACCTCCAACGTTCATGTACTTCCCCTAAATTTAAATTTTGAGCAAGCAGCAAAGCCTACGAAGCCGAACGTAATTTAACAACCTTTCGCGACATTTGTGCACGATAGTGACCAAATTCAGTTTTGTACAATATATGTATTGTACATTAGAGTTGTGCGCATTTGTACATTATATTGTACAAGTTTTTTGGGAGCGTAAATAATTTTTTTTATTCCAAAAAATTTTAAAAATGAAAGTTTGTGATTGAAGAGAGACATGTTGACTTCTATTTTAAGCACTCGTTTAAAGAAAATCTTTTTCAGTTTATATATATAATATTCAGTTTTGGTCGTGCACTTGCACGAATTTACAATTTCTGCTGGGACCATTTTTGAAAAGTTGCATAGTATCATTAATATTTGTACTATGTTTATAAGCTTTTATTATATGAAAAAGATAAAGTTCTAGTCTCCAATGCCTAAACATTTTTGTTCCAAAGCTATAATACTTTAAAACTTTTCTGCCATCGAATGGCCTACTTTTTTTTGTACAATATATTGACCAAATGCTGGGAAAGGGCTAGCTTTATGTGCGTTATTTTAATTTTCTTTATGCTAAGCGCAGTAGATCGTAACAAAACTTTTTTTTCATTACATAATATAACAATTAAGAAATGCATGAAGAGAAGTTTAAATTATACTGAATTTGCTCATAATCAAAATAATATTTATTGAGTTAAAAAATCTTAACTGACTGTATACGTTTTAGTTTTACTAGTTCGTAATTGTGTTCTAATAATAATTAATTAATGCAGCAGCAATCATTTACGTTTGTAAATATGAAAAAATTGCAACAATTGCTATTTTTATTAGGTATAATATTTGATATTACATGGACTATCTAATCTAATTTTCTTAATGCCTCTTATTACTTAATATGTACGTATGTACTAGTACATACATTACTATGCTCTTAAACATCTAAAATAAATTTATTTGGGTTAACTTGCAGTATACAACTAACTACCAAAGTGGCCATTACTTTCATATTCATTCCAGGTGTAATTCGATTCAAGTGAAACATTAAGGCCAACACAAAAAATCTGCTCAAAATGGCGGACAGCCATTGGCTTGGCATATTTATAGCAAGCGTAAAAATCAATAATTTATAACTTGTACGGGAATACTTTCTATTTCAAAGTTATCCAAAAAGAAAGGAGGAACGGGAAAGGAGAATGAAATGGGTAAAGTAATGCGAGAATACGAAAAATCTTGTAAATTTCGGTGCACGTGTTTCATAATTTATAATATAATTTTTATTTGCTGCCCGAAAGTGTTAAAGCCTAAAAGCATACTTTGCTTCTTAACCCATCCAAATACATAGTTATAAACACTTACGAGCAAGAGCAGGAGTTTGTGGTAGGCACGAAGCACGGCAGGAACATAGGACAAGCTCACCGACTGACTCCCTTATTGGATGGTTGCTTTGTTCGTTGCAAGTTAAGCGATCCTCTGGATGTAAAGAAAATATATATAAAAATGAAATAAAAAAAGTTTACACTTGGCTAATTTCAGTTGGCTGCGGAAACGTGGCGCGTCACAAAGGCAATGGCGGCTTTGCTCAATAAACGCACTTGCTGCGACGAACGTGTGCCAATGAAAGGAAAACTTGTTTCACGGTTGCGAACATCGCGATAACATCATACATATAGATAATGCTACCAAATATTGCTCACTTTCAAGAGTAACCAATAAAATATGGCTGCCTAAGAAAGCGGCGTTTGCGTTAGAACTTCTTGTCTTGTCTTGCACCTGTTAGGTTGCTATGTAATTTCCTTTTTTTCCGCGCTGTCTTGGCGCATCTGCTATGTATAATAACGCAAAGCTGTTTTCTTATTGTACAACTCCCATCACACTTTTGGCATTTTAAATTTGTTGTGAGAGCTCTCGCAACACCTTTTTACTACTCCGTGTTTTGTTTTCTTGTTTTTTATTTATCTTTTGTCCACAATATTAAAAACGTCTTAATCGTAATTTTTGCTGTTTTTACTCATCTTCTTTTGCATACTCAAGCGTATTTGAGTTGTTGCTTCGGGATGGACATAACAAAATATATTCGCTTTATTATCACCTTGCCTCTGCTTTCTTTGCTTTGTCCTAAAATAGGGTAGTTTGGAATATTTTAGTAGCACAAAGAGGCGGATGCAGCCAATATAAAAGGGCTACGAAGGATTTGTCGAAAATAAATAAAAAGGTGAAGTGTTCCGGTGTAAAGCTGTTATAAACATAAAATAATGAATAATTATTTTAACACCTTAATTATTTTTTTTTTTGTATGAGTGTGTCCTACTTTAGCTCGCTTAAAAGTAGATTTGTATTAAATATTTAATTTTTATTACTTTTCCTTTATTTCGTTTTTGCATACATATTTGTATTAATTTTTGTACTTACAGATATTTATTTTAGCCGAGCATTAAAAAAATAAATAATATATATTTCTGAAAAGATTACGGTCCCCAACTGAGGACATTATAGCCTATAGATATAAGGTTATCTACGTCAATGAAATTCTGATTAAGTTTGCGTATTGGTGCCGCCAAGCTGCGAGATTTCTGCAAAGAGTAGAGAGGAGGAAAAAATGTGTGTATAATATTTAAAAATGTCACGCAAAGATGAGAGATTAAAATGTTAACAACTGAATAACAATTAAATTCCTAAATATATAATCCATGTGTTAGAGCGTTCACGAAATTACTAATACATTTTTTTTTAATTGAAGGAAAGCGTAAACTGGTACACAATTATTTCAAGTCAAGTGAACGTTTTTGTATTTTTTGTAACGATAATTTACAGTTCTATTGCAGTAGTTATCAACGCACTAAAGACAAACGTACTCCCAGCTTGCAAATCATTAGGCAATTAATCGATTTAATGGCGATTGTAGGCCTGCAGCTTTTCAAGAAATATTTAAGAATTATACCTTGTCAACTTGACTTGAGAAAATCTTAATTCGTATTTGTTACTAACTAACATTATTAGTATTGGTTATCTGATAACCTTCGAATATATTTTTAAACGAGCAAATATATCATCACCAAAAAATTATATTTTAAAGGGTTACAATTAGCTTTCTGATTACTTCAAGTCTTATTTGATTCTAAAGCAAAAACAACGTAACTATTTTTGTGTGCTCGGCGACAATATGCACATACTAAATCTTTCTTTTACAAACTGCATGGCTTCGGAAGAAAAAAAATTTCACACAAGGTTTCTAAATAATTTTTTCGTACTAACTCGGATATAAATTCGATCGCTTTTATTAGATACAGAAGACAATTTTTCAGTGATAAAGGTATTCGAAAACTTAATGATTTACCGGACACCTACAAATGAATAAAATATGTCCAAAGCCACTCAATATTCACATCTTTAGATTTCTAAGGCAGCTACTTATGCTAGTATTGAAACTGTATTTCGCTTTTGCACTCACCTTTGTACGCTTCAACAAATCCTTGAATTCCTGACTCTTCACAGCTTTGTAGAATTGCGAGAATTCACCGCCCTCTTGCACCTTGCGTGCCATTAAGCTGGCGATACGTGCGCGCGGCAAATCACGCACCACATCGCTGAGAAAATCGGACACCGTTCGCTGAAGCATCGTGCTAACCGGCACCTTCGCCGGAATATTAAAGGCACGCACTCGATTCGTTATGCGATCAATGATGGTGGTAACATCGAAACCACCCACCACACCACTCCCATGCCGCTGCATAAATCCGACAAGCTCTGAGAATTCGCTAGTATTTCGTATCTGCTGCCAAGTGGCAGGAAACTCAGGGCTGCGAATGAATGCCAATGCGCTGCGGAAACGCGCATCGACAATGTAATGACGAGCGGCAATGTAACCGATGCGACGCCGTGAAATCAGCGCTTGAAAATCACGTAGATCGGATTGCAAATCGGCGGCGACAGTGGTGGCCGTTAAAGCAGCTAAGCTGGCGCCAATAAGGATGGCTGATATGAAGGTGTTGAAGCGCATCTTTTTGTAGCGTTGTAGTGAATCTAGCGTAGATCGACAGAGCTAGTTTAGCGAAAAGCTTCGGTTGCTTCTGTGTAGCGTGTCTGTGGGTTTTTGAACATGAAAAGAAGTTGCGCTTTTGCTTTTATTTAAAATGGAGAGTACATTAGCGAGACGAAAAGTGAAAATAAAACTGTGGTCGTCTTGTTTTGTTTTTGTTTTTGGATTTTCACAAAACATACCCAGCAGAGTGCCTCGATATTCATAGTTGCTAATTTGTATGCAAACAAAAGCCAAACTCTGAGTGATTGCTGTGTTCATTTATGCAAATTATTTCTATTTTTGTGTAGTTTCTTTCTCGCTTTTAAAGTATGCCAATAATTTTATGCAAGTCATGCTTTCAATAATATTCAAAGGCAACATTTTAAAGCAGTTTCACTTTCATTTGTATTTGCACAGATTTGTCAATTTTTACTTTTACTGTTAACGAACAGACAAATTGATTTGACTCACCCCATCTCAGAGTTTGTAGCATCGTTAGGGTCGTAAAAGCAATTATTTACATGAGTACTTATGCCCCTCGAAAAGAGTAGCCATCCATTTTGTATATGTATGTATATATTTGTACATACATTCATGCAGTAGTAGACATTCCATTGAAATGATAAAAATAGAAAGCGAAATTCGCCAAAAAATACACTAGGCCATTAAAAAATGATGGAAAAGTAGAATAACACAATTTTTTATGTTGTGGACGTAGTTTTGAAAAAAATGTGGTCGCACCTAAAAAAACTAGAAAAAAACTCCATTTTATTGCTTTAAAAAAAAAAAACAAAGCAATGGTTAGCCCATTGCGTGACGATGCAGCGTTGCAACAACTGGACAAGCGAGAAATTTCGTAGCGCAGCGGGACAGCCAAACATGTGGACAAAGCACAAATACATTTACACTTTTTTCATGTGCCAATGTACATAAGTGACTGGCAATAAATTGGCGCTGTCAAACCAGCAGTCAACACAGCCACCTAAACTAACTAACCACCGCGCTCAGTGCGTTTTTTTTTATGAACACTCTACTCATACATTGTTTGTAGATTTGTCAGCGCCGATTGCAACCATTTAGTAACCAAAAACAAATAGTCAATACAAAATTTTCAATCCTATGCATTTTTATATGTACCATGCCCAGTCAGCATTTTCAATCAAAGGCAACCCAATAGCATGGCCGCTGTGGTCGAGTGTGTAGCGGTGCGCGCTATTACTCGATACGCCGCTGGGATCAAGGTACGAAACTCAGCCAGTGTAAGTAAAATCTAAAGCATAGAAAACGTTTTTTTCTAATAGCGGTTACACCTCCGCAAGCAATGGCAAACCTCCGAGGGTATTTCTGCCATGCAAAAGCTTCTCAAAAAATACATCTGCCGTTCGGAGTCGGCACAAAATTGGAGGTTCCTGCATTTGTGGTATAATATAAAGACGCACATCATAAATAGTAGGATAAGCTCGGCCATACACTGAGCTATATAGTGTAAGCGCCAAATTATTATTATTATAAACTCGATAGCAACTCTTTGGAGCGAACAACCATTCGCGGATGTGTGTACATATACATATTACGGGCCGTATACGAAGCTGCTGGTAAACTCTAAGCGAAAGCTACAAAAATTTCCGTCTGCAATGAATTTTGAAAATATCACTTCTAACAATTCAGAACAGACTGCTAATTTATTTGCACTTTTTTTTAAGTCTAATTATGCCATTAACACCAAAGAAAAGTAAGTTCGAATAACTCATTCAATTTACCTACAATAACTCCAGATGAGGTATTCCTTTATCTAAAAACTTTAAAAAGCTCATCCAAGCCTGGTTCTGACATGATTCCGACATGCTTTCTTATAAATTGTGCGGAAAACCTCTTCCTACCTTTATCAAACTTATTTAATTTGTCTTTGAAACAGGGAGTTTTTTCTTCTGCATGGAAACAATCTTTTATAATCCCTCTTCATAAAAGCGGAAATAGGTCAAATATTGAAAATTATCGTGGCATAGCCAAGATTTCCGCTATTCCAAAATTATTTGAGGCTATCGTCACTAGTCAGTTAACTTTTTTAATCACTTCATCAATTACTAATTCTCAAAATGGATTTTGTAAAGGCAAATGTATTATTACGAATTTGCTTGAATTCACAACTCATGTGTCAAAGTCGTTCCGTCAAAATAACTCCACTGATGTCATACGAATATATACCGATTTCAGTAAAACCTTCGATAAAGTTTGCCACCCTCTACTTATTCATAAGCTTGATCTAATTGGTTTTCAACCTTGTATACTTTGTTGGATATCTTCCTACCTGCATTGCAGAACGCAAAGACTAATTTATAAAAATGTTGCAACGGATGTCATTGATGTGTCCTCAGGAGTTCCCCAAGGCAGCCACCTCGGCCCAATTCTGTTCCTGCTATTTATTAATGATATAACTACTATATAAAAATTCGAATGTATGCTGATGATATTAAAATTTTTAGATCATACAACTCTGTTGACGAGAGATCCTTGCTGCAAGATGATTTAGAAAGCACAGTTTTGTGGTGTCACGTAAATTTCATGCCTTTAAGTCTTAAAAAAATGTAAATAATATATGCGCTTCTCTCGGAGAGCGACACTGCCGGCTTCTTTTGAATACTGTATTTGTGGCCATATTCTTGACCAATTAAATAATTTTGTCGCTCTGGGTGTCACAATAGATCCCAAACTAAATTTTAACTTACATATTAATATTACAGTCAATAAAGCAATAGGCATTCTGCATAACCATATTTATATTAAAAAAAAAATCCGTGCGTCATGCGGATGCGCCCCTCGTGCCGGTTGGGCGGGAAAGGAAGGTTATCGTTGGGTTTATTATTTATTATTATAAAGAAAACTCTTTACGTCTTTAAGAAATCTTAAGAGATTCGCATTAATAATCCAAATGGAATTCCGCAAAGTTCGCCACTTTCGGTAACTTTTTCTCTTAATAGCATACATTTAATTATGCAAAAAAAAATTGTATTCATAAATAAGTATTTTTCTGCGCTTACGGCATTGACTTGTATCTGCTAGTTAAACATAAAAGAGACAAAAATATTATCATCCATTTAAATCCTCTATTCGTAAACATTAAATCTTCGTGCAATTATTGAGGTGCTTCATTCGCATTACAAAAATGCAAACTGCTGCACATCTGCCATAAAAAAAGGATGCACTCTTTCCATTCAGAACAATAACTTCTAAATAAACAACGCACACAGTTGAAGACTGTTATGAGTTACCTTTAACAAAGGATACAATTGGAGTTTACATATTACAAAATTACAAAACGATCTTTCAAAACGCTCTAATAGTATCAATTGTATTTCTAGTTTCAATCTCAATTGCAACCCATTAACATTCATAGACTTTACAGAAGCGCTTCTGAAATCAAAACTAGATTTTGGACTTTTTCTTTACGGCTTTCCACCGAAGAGTATGTTAAATAAACTGAAAAATCTGCTAAATTTAGCGATAAAAAATGAACAGGTCGACTCCGACCTATAATACGCTCTTCGAAGCCGATATGCTCTCAATAGAAATAAAAAAGAGACTTTCTCACAAACAATTAAATTAAAGTTCTTATAAATAGTAACAATATTCCTCTTTTTAATATCGTTCAAACGTATAAAAGAAATAAACAAACTAAGGGAATCTCGACGGCAGTCCGTAGCATTGTCCTCAGTAGTAAGAATATTAACCTTTATTTTCTTCCTCTCAAAGCTATTTTGACCATCAAACCCCCTTGACTTTTGAAATATCAATTAGTTAACACTTCATAAACATAAAAAATTCGAAAAACCCCTAATACAATACAATCAAGAATTTGCACATAGTTATCTAAGCAACATACATATGTATATTCGGGGACAACACTTTTCTCTATACAGACGGCTCACACGAATGACCGGATTATGGGTTTAATTTCTAACCTAGTATCATATGTTATAGCACATTTTTCTTGAAGAAATAAAAGCCATCAAATTTGTAATAATATTTATTGTATAGATAATTCCAATATTTCCTTAAGCTAGAAACAACATAAGAAATTTTGAAAAAAATCGAAACTTCAATCGCGATTTCCCAAAAGTCGTCAAATGTAACATACGACAATCATTTGTTCAGGCGACGATATGTTCCGACTCACTTTCAGCAAAATATGTTACCATAGGTCTACATAGTCAAATTTTTTTAAAAAAGATTCATTAATTTTTTTTCGTAATATAATCATTTATTCACACAACTAATAAAAACTTGTCAAGTTTGAACCTCAAGCTGATGAAAAATTATTTTTTTCGGTTAATTTTGTTGACTTTAATAAATAAATCGTGCGATGTCTCTATGATCGTTTTTTTTAAGCGCGCCGCGGCAAGACATTTAGCATCCACAATTCAAGTCTTGGAACGAAATAAAAGAAAAGGCGTTAATGTACATGATAATACCTATAGAAGAATGTAGGGAAATTTGAAAATATTTATTTCCTCAAAAATTATAGGCATTTGAACTGAAAAGATAATCTGATAATCGTAAAATTTGAAGTCGATTGGATAAAAATTTTTAAAAATTATTTGTCTCACCAATTGGAAAACATTTTTTTTGAGAAAAACGCGTTTTAAGTTTCACATATAACTCGAATCTTCTAAAGCTGAGCCGGTGGGCTTACTATATTCCCTTAAAGTCGTTTGAAAAAATGTTCCTCGCTACGAATCAACTTTAAAACTTATTTTTATGACTATAAAGCATAGTTTAAGCGAAAAAAAAATTATTTTTTAAAAATTCTACAGTGGCCAATCTCCCCTAGCTGTCTTTGAACCACTTTTTAAGATGCAATACCGAATACTCTCTTCTCTAGAATGGATTTGGTGAAGTATATACGACTTCGACTGGGACTCTCAAAGCTGACTCATCTCCATCAAATTTTCTTACTTTACTCCGGTATCCATCAAGCTTGTAATTGCTGACTTTGACCATTTCACCATACATAGAAAACTTCATCTTCCATGGCAACGATCCCTTTGAATAAGGACATATCCAACCATACAACTAAAAACATTAAAAACAATGCATTATTCTAAAGAATATCTCATTTATACAAAGAAATCTAGCTTAAACTTCTCAGAAATCATTGTTAAATTTTATGAACGTAAAAATAAGTAACGAGAATTGTTTGAAGAAGCCAAAGTAGCAAAGCTTTTTTTTAACAACTACGTTCAAATTTTTTTTCTTTAATTGTAAGCTTCAGTAGGTAAATAAATAAATAATCTTAATATTACTCTTACAACCAGTAGGTAAATAAATAAATAATCTTAATATTACTCTTACAACCATATTAAATACTTCAAAATAAAATAAATGTTTTTTGCAATGAAGTCCCTTAATCGCTTGTAAGAGTCAAATAATAAAAGCTATCTCAATGCCAATGAGAATTATCCCCAAATCTTATTCAAAACGACTCGAAACGGCTCAATTAATATTGCAGAATTATCTTACAAATGTTGGCTGGGTACTTTTACTTATGTACATATGTACATTTGTATATGTTTGTTTGCGTATAAGCAAATGTACAGCCAGCCAGGCAGCGAAAGTGATTTCCTCGCAGACAACTACGAGTACTAATTGAACATGAAAAGAGGTGCAAATAATTGTATGGCAAAAAAGTAACAAGTTCAAATATCTCTTGTTTATTGTAAAAAAAGTTTTAGTTTTGAGTAGATTATGATTGAAATAGGCAAACAAAATACGGGAAAATTTTAAATATTTATGCGAATGTTCAACTGTATAAATTATTTAAAGGTTTGAGCTTTTAATAAAGTGTGTTCTTAGTCATTAAACATTTTTTGTTATGGGAAACTCGTTTAAAAAAACTTGTTTGATATTAAAACAATATATATTTATCAGTAAGTCTTTGTTGTGTTATAAAATAGATATTTGTTTCATTAGGTTTTACAATTTGCTGCTGCGGAAAAATATCTATCACCGACTTCTCAAATATAATTACACCACACCACAACTTAAAGATGAAATAATTTCTGCTTTCGTTTAAATGAGAACGGGGACTATTCAAGTAATATGCTCCAAGAAAATATACCAATTTTTTCTATTTATTAACATAGTCCATGCTGAATTTCCTGTTTTCGCTAAGACTTTCAAGCATCTTGAGTTGCCGGTTAGCCTGAAAGGAAATAGTTTAGAGGTGTGATGTCACAGAAAATAGGCGAGGCTGACAAAAATTGTTTAATTAAATCTGTGCTTAGTGTCCAAAAAATCGTTTTTAATGAGCTGAATCATATTAGTTGAAATTAGATTTCGAAACTATCCCCAACATTTTAGCTAAACCCACAACCTCCAGGAGCCCGAGAATGGTGTTGAAGGCTGGGAGTGTAAGTGCTGTACTTAAAGTTATGACCGCCCTTGACCACATGCCACGGCCACACACTTGATGAGCATGTGATGTGGAATCTCTATGAGCGATTGACTAAAGCAACATAAATCACCCGGTCTGATCCCGATTTTGTGTAGGTGGTGCCTCTGTGCGTAGTGTCCCGTCAATTTAGAATAATGAAAAAGCTTTTTCTTTTCGAATGTACTCACCAAGAAGACACAAAGCTTGCCGATATCAAGTGAGGTTTCTCCCTTAGTTTTGCAGTATATCTTCTAGGCTCGCTCCTTATATTATTCAGCCCCTTCCAGAATATAGGATTTAGTTAAAATAAGGGTCGAGGTTGCAGCTCCTCTCGTACGCAGTTGTGCTTCTTCATTACCATCGCTCGATGTGCTCTGGAACCCACAGAAGTTGGATATGATTATTCTGGGCCAGATGATTTCCTTCCCAGTGCCCTTCTGGATCAAAGAAGATTTGACTTCGAAGAAGGAGAAGCAGTTTCATCTTGGCTCACCAACTGAAGGCAACGTTGTTAACATCGATGTAAAAATTTTAGGAGATCATAAGAAAGGTTGAAATATGAGTACAGAAAATGTAGACAATTTTAATTCGAAAATTGAGACCTAAGTCCAGGTTATGTGGGTATATTCAGCGTACTGTGTATAACGATTTTTTTGCAAGATTATCTACATCTACAATATCATGCGTAAAGTAAATTTTCACTATCATTGAGTTCAATTTGTTATAGACCCAAGGGAATGCAAATAAGTGAAATGACTTTTAAGGAATCTTATAATAATTCCCTACTGAAAGAGCACTCATACTTAAAATATTCAGTCACTTTAGCTGAATACAAGTTTTTAACATTTTTTCTCTAGCGGCAGTGAAAATGCGAATACTTGCATATGCACCAACTCGCTTGTTGTTGTTAGCAAACCAAAATGCAGCAAATGAGTAAATGTGATACAATTGTGCAAATGAATGTCATTATTATGCAATAAACCATTCTCACGCCTACACGGAGGCAAAAAAAAAAGCAACAAAAAGCAAAGAATCAGCATTCAGCACATAGCATGCCATTTTCTCATTTTTACGCTTACACACTCGCATACAAACGAAATAAACACATATACACGCACGAGCTTGTACACAATTGAAAATAAAAAAAGCGCGGCGCCTATAAGTATGCTACTGCACTTACTCACACTGACGCGTAGGAAGTTTGGCTTTGCCGAATTTCGAAAAGTTTGAAGTGGAGTGCCAGTTAAAGTGAATAAATGAGACTTGCGCGCGCCTGCCTATGTATGTGTATGTGTTGCGTGTTGCGTGGTGCTGTTAGTTCGCGTCTGTTGGCTTGCCAATGATGGCTGCCGCAATTATTCTTAATTTCCGCATATGAAAAATGATCTCGTTAACAATTGTATGGCTGCATTAAAACGCTCATTCATACAAACATGCAAACATACATACAACCAAATAAAAGCGGGTTTTCATATAAATGTGTGTGTGTGCAAGTGCGCGTTGTCGCCTAAAAGTCTGCTTTGGGGTGTGTTTTAAAGTAATGAGTGCGCGTTGCCATGCTGAAGTTGCGAGTTGCCAAGCCGTAGGATGCAGTGCGCTGATACGGAAATGCAAAGAAGAAGATACAGTTTTTGTTTGCATTGAAATGTACATAAAATATATCTCTTCTATACGAGAGTCAGTTGTGATGGGAAATGTGCAAGTTTGGTGCAACGAAAATTAATTTGAAATTGATATTTTAGTTAATGTTGTTGATGTTGCTGGCTTGGTGCAAGTGCAGCTCAAACACATGTACATGTATTTTTTCTTTTTCTTAACTACATTTAAAGTTTTGCTGCCAACTTGCATCGTTGTTTGTCCGCAATATTTCATTTTGTTGGCAAGCGCCGATACACCCACACCATTTCATCATGAATGCATTATCGAGTAGGCTTTTTGATGCCACTGTCGCAATTGTTGCAGCGCAGTTATATTCCTTTTTCTAAATGCTGCAAGTTTGCAGTTCTTGTGGTACGAGCGCTATATTTGCATTTTTTCTTTTATTTTCAATTTTATTCTACATCCAAATAGCTGAAAATTGCTTTCAGTGTGTCCTTGTAAGGCACGTCCAAGTTTCGCTACATAAGTGAAAAAAGAAATTGACTTTATAATGAGCTAGGCGGAAGAACTTTCTCGTGCCTTTTTCAATCGTAATAAGATTTTCTCAAATTAAGTAAGGCAGTTATAAATATAGTGAGCGACAAAACGGTGCTTTTTTCAAAACACTTCCATAACTGTCATCACAGACTTTTATAAATAAAATGGTATAAAATAGGTTTTTTTTTGTAAATACATAAACAAAAAATAATACAGCCATTGTTTCTCTCAACAATTAATCTACGGTTCATGGTTAACCGCTAGTTTTTGTTAAGAATTTTTAAATTATTTATGTAATATACGGATAAAATGTTCTTCGTTTTTATTTTTGCTTTTAATACTGTTTTGATTTAAAAACAATTTTAGCGTCTTAAATTAGGTGTTGCAGACTGCAACCTTTAGGTTTCTTAATATTTAAAGAAATTTCGTTTGTTGAATGACTGAGTGAACATTTTTACATTACTTCGGTAAATAACTTAATCACCTAATTAAAATACAGGCGAAAATTTTGTTTTTAATTTTGGAAAAATTATGCAGATTGCATATTAATTAACCGATATTTACAATTGCGCGTTAAAATTCAGAAATTATTGATTGAAATCAATTATATTATTGTACTTTAGCGTTCGCTATGCAAATAATCTGAATTTTTATCTCTCAGTTAAGGATATTACATAGAGAAGAATAAGATCACTTTAAGGAGTCATTAAAAAGAAAATAAAATACGTAAATTGAAAATACGAGGTGTGTTCAAAAAGTAAGGTGAATTTATATTTTTATAGAAAAATATTTATCTATTCATCAATTTACCAATTACTTAAAGCAGACTCACCGTACGCCACTGTCACTATTAAGAGCTCTAAAAGCACTCGATTCCAATTTTCACACAAAATTGTAACTTTTTTTTTTTTTGCAAATTTGCGTTCTCTCAAATTTTGTCAACCGGAAAAAGTCGCAGAGGCGATTTCGCATCCGTTTTTGTAGTTTCCTACTTTTCTTTATATTTAAGGCAGATTTTCCAAGCTGGTTTTCTGCATATCTCGCCTACAGCGCTTCCGAGCAAGGTATTTTTTCACAAATCCATTTTTAGTTAAGCAGGAATTTCATCAAAATTGATTTAGAAATATGACTTTTAAAATAACTTGACTCTAGCGCCATAAATCTAATAAATTAAACACAGAGATGTTTCTTCTCCCCTTACCAATACATTTAAAGAATATAACTGATATCGGACAATAACTCTACGCCAGCGCCACCTATCGACGTTTCCTCTCCGTATCATTTTTCCTTGGGCAAAGACAAAGGCAACAAAAAAAGTCTACTTAAAACAAACAATCCATTATCGAATTATAAGCGTTTATACCTACGCAACTTACTTTTATATACTAAGTATGCTATTTACTAGAAATTGTGTTCATATTTGCAGTATATGTGTACCAATGTTGTATTGGTAATCGAATGTACGTCGCCCGCGAAATTTGAAAAATCGCCTTACTTTTTGAATACACCTCGTATGTCGCTCCTTTTTACGATAACCAATAAAGTTTTAAATATGGAGACTACACTCAATTGGCCCATCTATGACTCCCATCTATAAAGCATCGAAAACGGGTCTCTCCAAAAGACTTAAAGGAGATCTGTAGATTCAAAATAACCTACATAAGTAGACTCATTCACAATTCATTGAGGTTTGAAAATGAAGAGGCGTTAGGCAGTTTCATTAAAAAAGAGTAACAAAAAAGTGCTTACAGCGCTAATAGGGTCTTGGGATGCTTTTAGATTAGGCAACGCTATTACCAACCAACCAACACACACTCGGAAATGAAATGCGTCAATAGAACTTCAGAAGCGCTCTAAAAGCAGTGAAGCACATTGCCTAGACAAATTTGAACTAGAGAAGTCATTCGAATCAGTGAAAAGGAATCGCTTCGTAATCATATATTCTATGAAGAGCAATATACAAATGTGTTTAGAATGAGTTTAGAAATTACAATTTGAATAGGTTCCTAAAATCGCTATAACAAATTTTTACCAATTAGGCGTGCCACTTTCGAAATGTGGCTTCTTGTCAGACTAATATCCATCGAAAATGTCAATAGTTGATTTTTTGAAGCTTTTACAAATTACTGCACATGTGATTGGTTGAAAAAAGTTTCAGTATTTTTAATTTGTTTCCTATTTTTGAACTGTTTTGTGAAAAGCGTTAAGCAAGGAAAGTTTGTTGAGAACTTGAAAGAAGTTAACTTGCTTACAATGACTTCGCTTAACGAAAAACTTCAAACGTTGTTTTATAAATAAAAATAACAATATTTAGCCATTGGACCGCTCTAACATATGACTAATCAAACAATTCGAATAATTACAAGAGCCCATATCAACATGAGTCTCAGTAACTGAATATTGAATAAGACCTTCAATTTAGGATAATTTTGATTGTATTTTCATAGTGCAGGTATTTAACACAAGGCCGAAAATATTCACGGAGGTGTAAATAAATATTTAAAATTATAGAATTTATAACACAAATCGCACTTTGGTGAATGCCACCTGTAGCTAGTCTTAGCAAAGCTTTGGTGAGCTTAAATTAAGATCACTAACATTGAAACGCTTTTTTGAAAGGCTTTCCATATATTTTAATTATGTCAAAAGTAAAAATGGTTTCTTTGTAAAAAGCGAATTGTTTTGCTATTATAACTACACTGCTGTTCCTTAAGGCACTTTGCAATTTAAGCAGACAAATTGTGCATTGTGCTCAACGCCTTTTGAGAATACCAGAAGAATACTTTCAGTGACCACTAAGTAACCATAAGCTCACTTATTATTTATTTTTGTGTATAAACAAGAATATTCCAAAATATAATACATGTATATATATATGTATGTATTAGAGTGTGTGTAATTATAAATTAACACACAGCTACAAATAAAGCATTGCTGGTTTGTGAGTTTATACTCGTATGAATGTTTGTATTTATTTGTTATTTTTAGTTTTTTCTCAGTTGGTATTCACTATGAAATTCCCAGCAACCAAATTAACAACGTAATACAACAAAATACAACAATAACAATATCAATTTCATCAAATTGCCAAAAGCTTCTTTCCTTACGTGTTATTTGTATGTACAAGTTTGAGTGTTTGTGCGCCTCGATGTATGCTATGCGAATGCGAAATAATTTCTCAAACCATTGCGGCATTTGCGAGCGCGCCCTTTTTGAATTTACAATTCGTGTGAGTTGCACGAAAGCACACACACACACACACACATCAATCTAAATACTTACAATGCAAGCGATTGTTAGCAATGCTTACTTTAGTTTGTTCATATTGTGTGGTTGTTCTTGCTGTTGTTGGAATTAAGTAAATAATTGCTGCTTAAAATGCTCGTCAGACTTCGTTCGTACTCAACAATTCTCAACGTTCCTCAAAAATTTGCGGTTCACTCGCTCGCTGGACGATTTCCGCACGACTCCACATCGAACGTATAAGAAGGGGGAGGAATAAAAGCAAATGGACGACTGTGACTTTGTTAGTGAAGAGCTGGAAAATCAAGCTTATGAAAGATTTTCAGTTGAAATGTACAAGTACAATAATTGATGTGTACAAACAAACACAGCTACGTAAGTATTTGCTTTTGTTCATTTGTATTTGAGTTAAATTTGTTTTGTTTACTCTTCTCTTCATTAAGCTTTAGTTGATGAGTGCCATCAGGCATTATTAAGTTGAAATGTTATTTTTTCACCAATTGTTTTTTGGAAAATATTTGCTTTGACTATGGCTTACTTACAATTTACACATTCCTTCGACGAAAATGCACACACAACTGTTCAGGATTTACTTACTTACAATAGCGTGCGATAAGAAAGCATTTATTATAGAATGAAAATCATACTGAAGAAGACAGAACGGCGAAACTGGGAATTTTCCTCTGCGAACTTAATGGAAAATGAAAAAAATTGTTATTTTATATCGACATTTTACCCGGTCAGAAAAGATAGCAAACATCACGGAGCTTATAGCTTTCTTTACTTTCAAAAAAATTAGATTATATTGCAAGAACCGAGAGTTATTTTACAAGAAAAAAGCTTTTAATTCACTTATTGTATGACGTACTATAGCCCTTAAATTTAAATAATTTGTAATCTCAATCTCAATCCAAAATCTCATCAAGTTGCAATTTTAATGCACGCAATTGTATGTTCTTTGTATATGTAAGGAAATATAACACAAATACTCATTAGTTTAGAAATACAAACTCTACTCAGCTTTCTATTATTCGGCATTCATCTTGTTAATTTTTACTTGTTCTGAACAAAAACTTTAAAGTTTTCCTAAAGCCTTGTACTTTTATTTTCTGAACACAATACATTTTATTTAGCCTCAATGCATTATCTGTTTAACAGCAAATATTCCATTTTATATAAAAAATTTTACTTGTAGCTGCGTTTTGCTTATCTACAACTTGCTGTTCCAAATAACTATTTTTATGTTAGTTGTACATATTTCCTATTTGAATAAAATCGGTTTCGTTAACGTTGTAAAGTTATGTGTTTTAATATTTTCTACATCTCATAAATGTAAATATGTTTATGTATAATAAAAAAGCATTTTTGCCCCGGCATCTTTATTATATCAACTGAGTTCTTCACATTCAGTGGGGAGAGGACTGGGGGACCGATGTAATTGTTGCTAAAAACAATTTGGATTATGTAATAGATGTCAGAAAATTATAATAGTATCTTCGTTACTGTGGACTTGGCTCTTTATGAACCAGCAGATCGAAA
Organism: Philophylla caesio; assembly: GCA_963971545.1. Taxonomy (NCBI): domain Eukaryota; kingdom Metazoa; phylum Arthropoda; class Insecta; order Diptera; family Tephritidae; genus Philophylla; species Philophylla caesio. The sequence continues at coordinate 90,189,368 of OZ020606.1, read as the reverse complement.
GTTATGAAAATAGATTCGAACTTGAAAATTATGTGGCAGATGGTTGAAAGCATTAAAACACACGAGCCTTGAAACCAGGAAAATGGAACCACAGCGCGGTATTTTCTATCTTAATATCTCTCTCTTAGATGTCGTTAGACTAGAGATGAAGTTAATTCAAAGACGTGGCTAACAAAAACTATTAGTAGCCAACATTTTGAAATATTTAGTACTGAAAAATATTAGTCTGGTAGTCTTGCCAACAGCTGCTGTGCCTACTACTTTGTAGGCAATTGGAAATAGGAAACCTTCTTGATGAACGAAAATTGCGCTCTAAAAATCACGAATCTCGTCTTAATTTTTATATTCCGCAGTAACATTGAAGACTTCGATCAAGACCTGTGCTGGCGCAGTTTTTTTTGGCCTCAACCTAAACCGACAAATGGTTGTAGAATTTTATAATAACAAAAAAATATCAACTCCAAATTCAACTCTGCTTATTAAATTGTAAAACTATCTTTCCAATTTAATTAATATTCTTTTTATTATTAAATAGATTTAAAGTTCACAAATGAGAAGCTTTTTCTTGGCAGAAATACCCTCGGAGATTGCCATTTCGGAGTCGACATAAAACTGTAGGTCCGTCTATTTGCGGTAAATATAATATAAAGACGCACACCACAAATGGTAGGAGAAGCTCGGCCAAACATTGTGTAAGCGCCAAATTATTATTATTATAGTTCACACTAAAAATAAAGCTAACGTGAGCGTAAGAATGCGAAAGATAAAGAAATTCTTGCATGAAACAAAATTTTTCTAGCAGAAATTCGAGACCGACAAAAGGTTTGAATTTCCAAAAAAGTTTATACATATTAAGATACATACATAAGTTGACCTTATACACGTAAGTTCATAAAAAAGTAAATTTAATAATGATGAAACTTATTTTCGTTGATAACAAATTAATAGCGAATATAAATTTTTCATTTTGTTAATATTAACGTGAAACCTCTCGAGGCACTTTGATATTAATTTTTAGCAATTTTTATTTACAGACCATTTTAGACTCGTTTACATCAAATTGATAGTTTTTATCATCAAATTTTTAGCAGCAATATTTCCAAATGCAATTATATCTTTATTATCACTTTCATTGATCATAAAATTGTACCATGCGGTTTCACCAGGAATTGCAATGGGATGTACATTTATATTTTCTCCCACTTCTCATATTCGAAACATTAAAATCATTGGTAATTAAAATTGATTCCGCGAAACTGGCTGTAAGTATTAATTTGATATTCATATCCATAAATTATGCCAACAGTTAAACTCTGTGCTTTTTTTTTCAAATTAATTTATTTGTACGATTATCAAGTAAATTTCTACGAATTTAATGACATTATGCGCAGTTGCATTGAGAATATTATATGATAATTTGTACGATTCTATGGAACTTAGTGATATCGGTTATGGCTTGTGAATTGTATGTATTTCAAGGGCAAAAATATTAATTTTCATTAAGAAATTGACTCGAGTTCTTTTCAATATACATTTTGTATAAGAATATGTTTTATCATTATGATAATATTAAAAATAATTGGTGCTTGGTTGTTTTAAGGGAATTAACACACAGGTGACCACTCGTTTTTGGCCCATTCACCGAACGGGCGACGCGCCTGATGGTCGTTCCGTATGTTCATTATGAAATGGCAAACCAAACAGAGTATAAATCAAGCAACAGCTGTCAAAAAGACCAATTCCGGAAGAAATATTTCCTCATTGAAAACCAAAAGTCTAAAAAAACAACCTTTATAAGTTCGGATGAAGTTTAACAGAAAAAAATTGTTTAAGATGCCCACAACTTTTCTCCTCGAAAGAAATAAGTTGCCTAATAAAAAATGGATTAAATAATCAGCGCAAATAAATGCAATATATGTACAATTTGATTAAAAAATATTATATTTACGTTATAAGTTGAAAAGACATGCACTAATCATTTAAAATAAAGAAACGTTTCCAATTTTTTTTTCGGGATTCAAAATTATTTAGCTAGCTTTTGATCTGCCCCCATATTGCAAGTGAAGGAGAGGTGAGGGTATCTGCCCTTAATTTTTGTGAACTAATTTCGTATTAAATATATTTGCCAAATTTGTAGTATCGCAGTGCCCTTGGGAAGATTAACTTAACCGAGTTTCGTTAATATAATGATAATAATAATTTGGTTATTTAGCTCAGTGTTTGGACTAACTGATTACCACCATTATTCGATTTGTTTTACTACTTTCAGCTTAATAATAATAATAATTTTGGTGCTTTTGCTTGCCCTGACTGAGATTAGAACTTCGAACTCACTGGCATATCGAGTTATAGCACGCACCGCTACCAACTCGACCACAGCGGCCACAGCTTAATTTGTATATAAAATTTCACTATCCTTAAGCCACAAATTCTAATTTTTGCTGAAATATTAATGAAACTATACCACTAAGCATTACAGAAGAGTTCTGCAGGAATGATTTGCCATCAGCCTTGAGACAGGTGGACAATCGCGTAAGAAATATTATATCCCTTTCGAGTACGGGCACTGTCTGGTGTGATATGAATTCAATTTAAATTAAACGGAATGTGGCAATTTTTCGAGTGATTTGGTTTAAATTAAAAAAAATTTCATGTCAAGCTTTAAAATTCTAGCTCGACTTATTTTTATAAAGCAAATACAATTGTTTATATATAAAGGAAGGCCATGCAGATAACTTCACAAACGTATTTAGAATAATTATTTTTAAATTAGTTTTATTAATATCAAGTAGTGAATGCTTCTCCAACTGCAAATTTTTAATAAATTTCTGTATAGAAACCTGCCTTAATTTATTTACGTTCTTGATGCACTCTACTCTATGTCGTGCTTTAAAAAGTGTGATAAATTATGTGTTCAGCTACTAAACTTATTTTTATTAAAAACTTTCTCAACACTAATGTCTACGACATTGAATCGACACATTAATTAAAACAGCGGAGTAATTGCGTCATAATAAAGTCAGGTCAGAGTTTACAGCCATGTGAATAGCGCTCAAAATATCAACTTTATAGCTTCCCAAGAGAACGAAATTGTTTCAAATATTACATCAATTTACACTTTTGACCAAACCGTCTGCAAGGGGGTCAATGTAACGAAATTTCAAATGACCAGCAAACCCATTTCACTGCTCTCGGCCATACGAATATTATCAATCGCCTATCTTTCATCGACCACTTTGTACATAATTCATGGTTAGCATGTGTCCATGTGTTTGTGTGTGTTATGAGCATTTACCAGTGCCAGTGTAGTGCACGGCATAGTGTAGTGTCGCCATTCGTCGATGTCATGAACGAAATAACAGTAAAACTAATTGCATTACATCAATTTTTCTGTTAAAAGTCAATAACCATCAAATGTTTCCGTTAAAGTCCAGCGCCAATATATATACATATATATATATATGTGTTTGTGTGTGTGTGTGTATGAATATGCGCAATTTGATACGCGACCAATAATAAAAACAACAACTACCGTTACCAAAGCAATAACCAAACGCCGCAAAATATATTTGAGCGCAAATTTGAGCAAAAACAACAAAAATTTAAGCTGAAATGAGGCAGCAGTTGCTGATGACCAATTTGCCAATATCGTACAAAGGCTTTTGCCCAGATGACTAGATTGAAAGGCGACTGTTGTGGTGCTGCCATATTTTGCCATTTTCGAAAAAATGTTTGAAATAAAATATTTCAATTTTTTTTTTCAAAGTGTATGTACTGCAAATTCGCGTTTGAAAGAGTTTGGCACGACCTCATCCTTATTGTGTTTTGCATGATTTTTGCGCAAACTCCGGCAATGTTCTTCTAATCAATTACTCATCGAACGGCTATCAAATCGCATTTTTTTTGTCGTCTTATGCTTCTCTATTGCCTTTCGTACTTAGCACTTGCCAGCGCTAGTTATAAGCTTGCTTGCTATTCTGCCCCATCGCTCCCAACCGCCAGCACACCAATTCCATTAAAGTTATTTAGTGGCACTGATGACGTGTTCATGTATTCGCTGTCATCACTTATTGGCGCCAAATGCCAATCACACACTCTTCCCCCATTCGATTTACAACACACAGCTGCTGTTCATTTGCCAGCAATCTACCCCTGCATTGCTGAGTTTACAGCAAAATGCATAAATTTTTTAAACCCCCCTCGAAAATGAACGGAAATGAAATTGTTAATTGATTATAGCAGCGCTGCTAAAGTGATTAAAAACATTTACAACAACAACAAACATCAACAGCTTGGAAAGCAGGAGAAGTAATGTTAATGCCAGTGATCAATGAAAAATTTGTTGCTATGTACATATGTGCTCGTATGTTTTTATGTATTCGTGCATGTGTAGTTACATGTGAATGCTTTCAATGTAAAATTCTGCTTCAAAATTGGATAAATACTTGTATATATATGTATAATATACATAGATAGGTTCAGCATCTAGTACTCCCTTTCAGGATATAACTCAATTTTGTAGAATCTTGTCTTCGATTTGCTTTTATTTTTTTTTACATAAATGATTCCAAACAAATTACGACCTTTAGGAATTGTATATTAAGAAACATCACATTCGCGTTTTGCATCTAACCTGCTTTTATTTGGCGCTAACCTTAAATATGTGCCGTGGTTGACGTATCGTGAAACACTCAGACAAAGAAATTTAAAAACAATTTCAATAAAAACAAATATTTTTAAACAAGTTTCCGTAATTAAAAAATCTCGGGCACCTTATCTTAAAAACAATGAGGCCATGTCGTGTCTTGATTTAAGGATTTCCAATTTTATTGATGATGTTAAGAAATAAAATTTGTTCAGATTTTTATTAGCCTTAAAATGAATTATAATTCAGTTAATGGAAGATTTTATTTGGAAAAGACAACAAAACTTTTAGTGGTAGAAGTTATAGCAACTATTTCGGCGATCACCACATCTCCTCATCATACTTATTTTTTTATTTATTTAATTATATTAATTAATATGAATTGAATTTATTATATTACATTATAAATATTTTTAGTTACATTATTTTAAAAATTTTAGAATCGTGAAATGACCGGGTGCCCTAGATTGGAATTGCGCTAACAAATCGTTTACAAATTATTTGTTTTGTTCTAAGTTTATTTAAAACTGATCATTGACAATATTGAAAAAATCAATTGGTGCAAATCGTCTTGCAAATCTGAAATGTCCCTTGGTGCTATTTTTGAAAATTGGGGGAGAACCATAACCAAAACTTTTTTGAGTTTCTTTCGTGGCTAATTTATACGTAAAATTTAATTCCGTCTGCAGTTTATATACAGTCCAACTTGGTGGAGTATCCGTCAACCAAAATATTTTATCGGAATAATTAGACATATTTTGAATCGTTTGTAATCCAGCATTTCCTTTCGTATTATCATCATCATAAAAAAATGTCTGTTGAAGAACTTTCCTTGGGACAAGTTTTTGTATCGGAAAAAATACAACCGCATAATTAGTAACCTTATTTCATCTCTTGTAAATGTTTATTTTGCAATTATTTAAATTTTTTGTTATCCAATAGTGATCAGGCAAATTTAACGGATTACAACAAATTTTCTTATTCCGCATTTTTTCAAATTGCAAGAATCGAAACCAAAAATTATAAATTTGTCACACAGCTGTGGAATCTTAACAGTGTGCCTTTTCTAAAGAGTCACTGACGTTGAAAGAAACAAATATTTGAAATAATAATAGAAAAAAACGTCAGAAATAATTAAGAGCTTTATCTGGCTAGTAAGAAATGCAATATTATTAAATCTGTGCAATAAAATGAATAAAATATAATAGAAATATGAATAAAAACAGTGAGAAACATCGCTTCATAATGATTTTGTAATTTTAATACGCTTCAAAGCGTAGAAGTCTTTGTATGAGAATCGTGCTTTGAGTGTAGCGCAGAGAGGTAACCGTCACAAAATGTTTAAAAATGTATTTCTCGAAAACGAAAAATAACACGCTTTCAAATTTGTCAAGCATTTTTAATGCACTTTATAGATTATATGTTTTTTTTAAAGAAAATCGGTGCTTTCCTTCATAGTTTTTAACTAAAAAAAGTATTACTACATTAAACAAATATTTTAATTTTTACTATTTTTTTTTAAAACAATTTTTTCATAAAATTTGTTAATTTTTACAGATTGTTTTTAAATAAAATTTTTTGTTAACACAATAGTTAAGCCGATTTTTTAACCCTAAAGAAGTGTGACAAAAGTTTGCAAAACTCAATAAAATCACAAATATTGGAAATTTGAAAACATTTTTTTTTACACCATTCTAGACACAAAAAACTACAATATACCAATTTTGAAGAAAATCGCAGATGTCGACCATTCCTTTCAATTGGTATGCCTCATGTGTTGTGCTACAAAAGATGGATATAAATAGTATTGCACTAATACTTTAAACCGAAATATATCAAATCAAATCAAATCCCTAAAAGCTGAAAGATGAGCGCTTAAATCGTTTCGTGTCCGATCAGGTTACTCATACGACCTGTACCTCAAATTCGAGTAATTTACTGCCGGCTGCCTGTGCTCAAAAATGCAATATTACGTACATTACGAAATGTATTGTCACCGATTCTTGATAAGTGTACAAAGTTTATATCAATTCTGCCCGTTTAAGGTGGGTCAAAATTGAGTCCAAATGAAATATTTTGCTAATTCGAGCACAGAAAACGAACTTGATGAGGTGGCGGTAAGCTTACTAAACATAAAGTACAATTTGTAGCATTGTATTGAGAAAACTGCCAATCAAATAATTGTAAAAGATCAGTAATAACTTGTAGACATTACCTTCTCGCACTAAAAATGAATGAGCAAAAAAAAACTACATACGCAATGAAATTCTAAAAACTATTTTTAAACAGTTCGAAGTTTTGATGAAATATTTTGAAATTGCTGTACATTTTGTAAATAGTTTACAAGAAGAAAAATAAAGTGCCCAAATCTGTAAATATGTGGTTGCAATTTGCAAGCAAAGTATATATACATTTACTTATTGCATTTGCTTTCACATTAAAAGTCAACGCGAGAAATTTTGGCGTCATCGTCTAAGTGCTCTGTGTTGTGAACAGGCGATACAATTTTTATGTATATTTTAATATACAATTAAAATTTTATAAGTCATGCATTGTGTTTTCGATAAATGATTTTTTAGTATATCAATATAAGATGCTGTGGTAACCACTAAAGCGATTTTAGTATCTACAAGTAAGAGTATTAAATCCCATTATTTTATTGCGAAATGGCTAATAGCTGATCTTATTTTGAATAACCGAAACAATTCATTCTTTTTTTTTCAAATTTAAAACGAAACAAGAAACTGAAGCTAACATACTTTGAAGCGAAAAACTGTGTTTACTGAGGAAGTGGCTATCGTAAGCAATACAACAGCAAGCGCCAAACTACTACACCATTGTCATTTGAGAGCATTTCGAATAAAATTGGGAAAATTCTAAATGAAATTAGAATTTTTCATTTTCAATTGAGAAAATTTCAAAAGTAATTTAGATTTTTTATTTTAAATTGAGAAATTTCCAAATGTATTTGGGATTTTCCATTTCAAATTTAGAATATTCCAAATAAAATTGAGATTTCCCATTTTAAATTGAGAAAATTCTAAATGAAATTGAGATTTTCTATTTCAAATTAAAAAAATTCAAAATGAATTTGAGATTTTCTGTTTGATTTTGAGAAAATTCCATTTTATTTTGGGGGTTTTCACTTTAAATAGAAAATTCTAATTTAAGTTAAGATTTTTCATTTGTAATTAGGAGTGAAATTGGGAAAATTCTAAATGAAATTAAGAAAAGTATAAAAGAAATTGGGAAAAGAAACGGCGGCGACAAGGCGAAATGTTTGAATGCGAAGTGGGATTGAATGAGGCTGGGTAAGGTGTAATTATGTTATCCGTTCTGAAATATCTTCATATACGAGTATAACTTACTTATGGTCATAGATATGTGCGTTTATTGTGTATTTCAGGCGGCAAGAATATGTTTTTTTTTTATTTCTCCTAACATATCCTGTGTTCGGCAGCTGGTGACAAAATTTGAGGTCCTTTTTTATATCAATGTTTTATTTGTTATTCGCTTTGAAATATAATTCTTGTGCCGCAAGGTTCTCTAACAGCAGGAGGGTAACATTTTTAAGAGAACATATAATTAAAGAATTGTATAAGTAATTAAATTTGATTTAAAAATCGTCAATAAATATGTATATGTTAGAGGGTCCAAATAACTTTTAGATGGTTTGGTTCAAAATTTGAGTGAATATTTATTACATGAAGAAGTAAGTTTGACCTATAACCAGTATAAAAAAAGGTTTAAGCATTTAATGTTGCTCGAATCTATTTGCACAAACAAATAGAGCATTAGTTAAAGTATGTTTTTAAATTCTTTCGGTCAACAAGCTGACTTTCAAAATATTTAAAATTGAACAGTTTTTCATTCACTAAGCTTCGCTATAGTCAACTCGTACACTTCAACGTCGATTGTCTAACCTAATTTCCAACATTAATTTTTCTAGTGGCTGTAACCGTTGACAGTACGGCTTTGTTTTGCATTTCCTGTTTTTTTTGTTGCCACTTTTCTTCCAATTTAAACATTTTTTTTCTTTTACAAGTATTAGCCTTTCACTCGCACAGTTCTACACACACATTTCCGTGAGAACAAGTGTTTTTCACCTTTTACTAACCCATTTAAATAGACAAAGTCTTGCACATTATACTCTACTCAAAAAATATTAGGTTTTTTTTATTTGCTCTACAACTATTTCACTGTGACAAAAGCACTTCGCTCCATTTTTCAATGCATTTTCGTGCAACTTTTCAACTACAATTTCAAATGGAAAATTTCAATTTCGAATGAAAATTATTAAATTCTTTATTTAATTTTTCTCAACTTTATTTGTAATGTTTTCAATTTCAAATATAATATTCTCAATTCCATTTGTATTTTTCTCAATTTCATTTCTAATTTTCTGAATTTCAATTGAAAAAATCTTAAATTCAAACCTAATTTTCTCAATTTCATTTGGAAGTTTCTCAATTTCTAATAAAAATGCCAATTTCATTCGAAAATTTCTCAATTTCAAATAAAAAATTTCAATGTGAAATGGAATTTTCTCAAAATCAAACGGAAATCTCAATTTCATTTTAAATTTTCTTAATTTGAAATAAAAAATCTCAATTTCATTTAGAATTTTCTCAATTTAAAATGGAAAATCTCAATTTTATTTGGAATGTTCTAAATTTGAAATGGAAAATACCAAATACATTTGGAAATTTCTCAATTTAAAATAAAAAATCTAAATTACTTTTAAAATTTTCTCAATTTAAAATGAAAAATCCTAATTTCATTTAGAATTTTCCCAATTTCATTGAAAAATCTCAATTTAACTTGGAATTTTCTCAATAACAGTTGAAAATGGTGTAGTAATGTAAAAAAAAATACGCTTCTAAGTGAAATACCACTGAATTGTAAGCTGTTCTGAGGTGTCAACAAATTTTCCTAAACTCTAAAGCGGTCTATATTTTGTTCGAAGTTTTTAATGGTTATAATTTTGTCTTGACTAGCTTTAATGTTATGTTTTTTTTTTTAAGTTTCAGTTCATATTTCTTGTTCGAGATTATAATTCTTCAAACTAGCTCGATTTTCTTTATGAAGCGATCAAATACTTCTTAAATAAACGAACAAGCTTATCAAACAGCAGAGACTATTGTCTTTGTTAGTTAATAATTGAAAGAAAATATTCAAAAGAAGATTTACGTGCATAAAATATGTAAAGCTTACCTTTGCGGTGTCTGAATGAAAGGCTAAATAAAGAATCGCATGATTTTAAGGGCTTGAAACTCAAATATCTTGCGAATTTGATTTACTCCTAGGAACCTATTACTTACGCAAGTGTGCGAGAGTAATTGTATTTCACTACAAGTGCGTAATTACGACACCCAATGGGTAGCAGATTTACATATTTTACTGTTCGAATATTCCAAATAAAATTGAGATTTCCATTTTAAATTGAGAAAATTCTAAATGAAATTGAGATTTTCTATTTCAAATTAAAAAAATTCAAAATGAATTTGAGATTTTCTGTTTGATTTTGAGAAAATTCCATTTTATTTTGGGGGTTTTCACTTTAAATAGAAAATTCTAATTTAAGTTAAGATTTTTCATTTGTAATTAGGAGTGAAATTGGGAAAATTCTAAATGAAATTAAGAAAAGTATAAAAGAAATTGGGAAAAGAAACGGCGGCGACAAGGCGAAATGTTTGAATGCGAAGTGGGATTAAATGAGGCTGGGTAAGGTGTAATTATGTTATCCGTTCTGAAATATCTTCATATACGAGTATAACTTACTTATGGTCATAGATATGTGCGTTTATTGTGTATTTCAGGCGGCAAGAATATGTTTTTTTTTTATTTCTCCTAACATATCCTGTGTTCGGCAGCTGGTGACAAAATTTGAGGTCCTTTTTTATATCAATGTTTTATTTGTTATTCGCTTTGAAATATAATTCTTGTGCCGCAAGGTTCTCTAACAGCAGGAGGGTAACATTTTTAAGAGAACATATAATTAAAGAATTGTATAAGTAATTAAATTTGATTTAAAAATCGTCAATAAATATGTATATGTTAGAGGGTCCAAATAACTTTTAGATGGTTTGGTTCAAAATTTGAGTGAATATTTATTACATGAAGAAGTAAGTTTGACCTATAACCAGTATAAAAAAAGGTTTAAGCATTTAATGTTGCTCGAATCTATTTGCACAAACAAATAGAGCATTAGTTAAAGTATGTTTTTAAATTCTTTCGGTCAACAAGCTGACTTTCAAAATATTTAAAATTGAACAGTTTTTCATTCACTAAGCTTCGCTATAGTCAACTCGTACACTTCAACGTCGATTGTCTAACCTAATTTCCAACATTAATTTTTCTAGTGGCTGTAACCGTTGACAGTACGGCTTTGTTTTGCATTTCCTGTTTTTTTTGTTGCCACTTTTCTTCCAATTTAAACATTTTTTTTCTTTTACAAGTATTAGCCTTTCACTCGCACAGTTCTACACACACATTTCCGTGAGAACAAGTGTTTTTCACCTTTTACTAACCCATTTAAATAGACAAAGTCTTGCACATTATACTCTACTCAAAAAATATTAGGTTTTTTTTATTTGCTCTACAACTATTTCACTGTGACAAAAGCACTTCGCTCCATTTTTCAATGCATTTTCGTGCAACTTTTCAACTACAATTTCAAATGGAAAATTTCAATTTCGAATGAAAATTATTAAATTCTTTATTTAATTTTTCTCAACTTTATTTGTAATGTTTTCAATTTCAAATATAATATTCTCAATTCCATTTGTATTTTTCTCAATTTCATTTCTAATTTTCTGAATTTCAATTGAAAAAATCTTAAATTCAAACCTAATTTTCTCAATTTCATTTGGAAGTTTCTCAATTTCTAATAAAAATGCCAATTTCATTCGAAAATTTCTCAATTTCAAATAAAAAATTTCAATGTGAAATGGAATTTTCTCAAAATCAAACGGAAATCTCAATTTCATTTTAAATTTTCTTAATTTGAAATAAAAAATCTCAATTTCATTTAGAATTTTCTCAATTTAAAATGGAAAATCTCAATTTTATTTGGAATGTTCTAAATTTGAAATGGAAAATACCAAATACATTTGGAAATTTCTCAATTTAAAATAAAAAATCTAAATTACTTTTAAAATTTTCTCAATTTAAAATGAAAAATCCTAATTTCATTTAGAATTTTCCAATTTAACTTGGAATTTTCTCAATAACAGTTGAAAATGGTGTAGTAATGTAAAAAAAAATACGCTTCTAAGTGAAATACCACTGAATTGTAAGCTGTTCTGAGGTGTCAACAAATTTTCCTAAACTCTAAAGCGGTCTATATTTTGTTCGAAGTTTTTAATGGTTATAATTTTGTCTTGACTAGCTTTAATGTTATGTTTTTTTTTTAAGTTTCAGTTCATATTTTTTGTTCGAGATTATAATTCTTCAAACTAGCTCGATTTTCTTTATAAAGCGATCAAATACTTCTTAAATAAACGAACAAGCTTATCAAACAGCAGAGACTATTGTCTTTGTTAGTTAATAATTGAAAGAAAATATTCAAAAGAAGATTTACGTGCATAAAATATGTAAAGCTTACCTTTGCGGTGTCTGAATGAAAGGCTAAATAAAGAATCGCATGATTTTAAGGGCTTGAAACTCAAATATCTTGCGAATTTGATTTACTCCTAGGAACCTATTACTTACGCAAGTGTGCGAGAGTAATTGTATTTCACTACAAGTGCGTAATTACGACACCCAATGGGTAGCAGATTTACATATTTTACTGTTCAAAGGCATTTGTTGACGCCGCACAGTGTTTCGACTAGTTGTAGTTTGGAGGGAATATTTCAAAATTAATCAACCATCATTTTGATTTTTGCTATTAACCAAACAAAGTCGCGTTTGAAAAATATATATGTTTCTTACCACTTTTTATCAAGTCGTATCACATCATTTTCAAACGCGTTAATAACTTAAAATAACTTTAGTTAGCGCTTTGAAAGCAAAATTTAAAAAAAAAAATAAAAACAGAGTAATTATTTTCATAGAGTGATTTTGACACTTTGTGAAAGGGATTCTTTTAACAAAAATAATAATTTACTCAAAATAAAGCTAAAAAAAAATCCAATTTTATATTTTAAAACTGCATAAGATTCTCTAAAACATACATTTTATTTCATTATTAAAGAACGTGCACTTACATTTTTTAGCAATAAAATGTGTATACATACATCAAGATAAAAAAGTTCGCTTGAACTTAGCCTTCATACATGCTTTTTTTACTAACAATGTAAGGCATGTACATACGTTTTGAAGTTAATTTTTATGAAAGAATACTAAATGAAGAATAAATACTTTTATATGTGGAATGAATGGAAGTTAGGTTAAGTTAATCTGGCTGGCGCCACACATAGCCCGATTGGTCCCTAGGGCTACAAGATGGAATTATCCTTACGTGGATCGGTAGTAGACATCATTTAGACAACTTAAGTTTAGGATTAGATATGTCATTACTGCGATAAACTTTTGCGAAGCACCTTATAGTTTAGGCGCGTTCTTGAAGTGTTCCAAGGTCTCTCTTGATGCCTTGCCCGTGCGCTTGTCGCTAATAGAAAATCTCCTGCCAGAATATCTACCTTAGCTCTGCAGTCTCTTCGTGACAGTGATAATATCCATCGAGTTTGCTTGCACCTACTATCCTATTGCTCGCCTTTTCGTCTCCTCGTTTCATTGTACAGAGTGTTCAGTCTCTGTATTTTTCTTTTTTAAGTCCTAGATTAATCGCACTTTTGGAATTATCGTTTTCCACTATGCCTCTATGACCTGTCAACGTATATATTGATGTTGAAGTTACTGTCCGTCTTGTTGCTGGTCGTCTGTAAATATGTTGAATATCTTCCGGCTAGGCTTCATGCCTTAACCCCACCCATGCTGCTCGATAGTCATCCGGGACCTCTTTTTCCAATAGAGGCTCGCCGCAATGTAGTCCGTATCGACTGCACCTCTTTTAGCTACTGAACTTGGCGTGGTTTTTAGATTTTTATTCCGTGCCGTTCAACTTCGGCAGCTTTGAGATAGGAATTTATACCTCCCCGTGAAAATTATGATGTCCGTTTTGTCAGCATGCACTCCCAGGCCTGTTTGAGTAGCCCATTGATGAGTTTCGTTCATTTTGTAACTTATGGTGTCTAGAAACTTTCTTGAAATTATTATTGCAATTTCATCCGCATATGTAACTCATTTGGGTGCCTTTCTTTTAAATTTATTTAGTATGTCATTTGCCACTAGTAGCCATAAGAACGGCATTAGCACACCTCCTTTCGTAGTCCCTTCGATTACTCGCTTGGCCAGTCAGATTCCTTTCACTCCGTCTATAACCAATCCATAGGTAAATAGCGGGATCTTACTTAGTCGTTTCTAAGCTACTTAAAAAAGCCGCTCTTGAAACGTTATTTAAAGCTGCACTTATATCCAAGAAAACTCACACTCTCTCTACGTTTAATACCAGTGAATGGAGAGCAGTCTGTGTCGATCTGCCTTTCGTGTAAGCGTATTGCGCCTTTGATAGATATCACCGCATTATAGTGTCTCGAATATATGCGAACATCGCTTCCAGCTACGGGACCACTACGTGAGTGGCTCTCTGGAGTATGGCAGGAAAGATTCCGTCTATTCCCGGTGAATTAAATGAGTCAAAGCTTTTTCTTGCTCATTCTACCTTGCTTGTGTTAGACGGAATGTAGTTGACGTTAACCCTTGGATCCTCACTAGGGCCTCGTCTGTACAGCACGAAAAATGCTGACTAGATTTGACTAGATGGAAGTTAAGTATATCAATTTTTGAAGTTGGAAAAGAAGCACTTGCTATAAACTGAAAGTATCACAGATAAACTCTATTAAAATGTTTAGTCGAATTCGAGCCGATTTCACTGTGGAATGACAACTTTTCTAGGCAATAGGCGAGTAAACCGTACGGATTTTTTGTATAGACTAGTTTTTCTTATCTCTCTTAGTTAAATGGGCTTTTTTCTCCAAACTCTAATTCTTGCTTTCTTCGACCAAACTTCTTATAGTCGAAACACTGTGCGTTAGTGCGAACACTACGCGCCACAGGCAATAATATGCAATCGAATTAGGCTACGAAATTGCAGAGTTAGCGTGCCAGCCGCTGTCGTGTCAGAAAATGCTGTCATATAAACACAAGAGGACAGACACGCATTGTGACATATATTCATGCGTATGTCTGCTAAGGAGAGTGTATTCCTGGCGAGGTGTTAGTCATTTTGTTAACTGCTTGTAAGCTGACATTTGTGCCGCTGGCGAGATAACAGAAGATCAACCGCAACGCGGCCGAAGTGAAGCAAAGACATAGCACAAACGCTCAACTAGTTAACAAGCGGTGGGATAGTGGCTGTGGAGGGTGTGTAGAGAGCAAGAGATGTGTGATTATTAGATTTTGATGGCTGTCATGGGAGTAGCAACGCAGCAGTTAGAAAGTTGATTAGAGCAAACGAGGATACTTGCGAAAATGGCCGTTAAGATAGTCGTTGAGGTTAATGATGATTTAGTTTGCTGCGGCACACACACAAACATTCTTACATCTGTGTGACACTAACAACTAAACATCATCGGGTGGCATGTTGAGGCGTTGAAATAACATCGGCGACTAGGTGACAAGTATGTTAGTAGTTACACAATGGCGATTGTCTACTAATTCCACTCACATACACACACACACACATTCCCACACAAAGTCACCTGCGCACCTCCAGGAGTACTCGCAAGTGATTACGTGCGCTGGAATTTACATATGAATGTATGTATATGGTATGTATGTGTATGTACATATGAGTGTACATATTAAAGACGTTAATGCAAAACAACATCTGCTCAGCGTAATGCCAAGCGACAGCAAGTTGTCATCTCGTTCGCGTTTCTACTTACTCGTATGTGTGTGTGTGTGTTCAAGGGTGATCAGATAGATCGCTTGTGGCAAATTGATAAGGCGGCAGCGGCTTTGATTGAGTGCGGTTAGGGGCCGACAAGAGGCACTTGCCGACCATTCGAATGAGAGTGGGTGTGAGGTGTGTGTGTGTGTGTGTGATCTTGCGAGCCCCAATGCAATTCGTATGTTTGTATGGATGCATTTGTGTGTGTACATTTATTCAGGCATACTGAGTGACATGTATCATGTATCGCCTGCGGTTGACAGGCAATTAATTTGTGTGTCCGTATTTGTCTCCTTCCACTTAAGGCTCATTCTTCATCGATACTCATGCCAACATATGTAATTGTATATGTATGTACATACATACATATGTATGTAGTCGTATGTAAAGGTTGGCATCAGCGAAATTTTCGTATGTTGAAATTTAATTGTCTTCCATTCATTTCCGCTTCAACTCATTTAATTTAATCATTTCTTGTTTACGAATTTAATTATATTTGTTTCCATTTTAAACGCCCATTACGCTACAAAATTAACGTTTGATTTATGTTTGCTTTTTTCATTGCATTTTTAGTTACGTCTGCTTTAGTTGATAGCATTTGTCCGTTTTGTGCGTTTGGTACTTGCTGTGTAGCATTTCAGCTTTCGGCAAACATACATACATATGTATGTACGAACATACCATTGGCATATACAAAAATACAAGTTTATTTTCTACCCTTATGCTAGAAACATACTCATTAAACTGTTTGGTTTTAATTCATTTTAATTTAATTTTATTGATGCGGTCGCTTGTTTCAATGCAGCAACTTTCTGGTGCATTGGTTGTATTAACAGTGTTTAAAGATTAATTCATAACTAATTTGTTACCCCCGATAATCGAGTGTGCTTGACCCAACAATTTTACTTTTTTCTTAAGAACAGTTATAAACTTTCTTTTAAAATATAAAAAAATATGAAAGTTTATATATCTTTCACACAAATATCTCCGGAACAAACAGACCGGTTTTCAATTTGATTATTTTGTAGTTTAGTCAAGCTAAGATTTCTTAGATTTGAACCAACGTCTAGTCACGGGCAAGTAAAGTATTTTTTTTTAAAGCAGTTACACAATGCTTTGAAAGCCGAGGTTTTGGACTTTCCGAAATAAAAAACTTATTCCTGCTCCGTTCCCCTCGCTCAGTTGGGAACCAATTTGCTTCAGATTCGAACATAGTATCCACAAAGTTTTTTACCAGGGACCGTAACAGTTACAATTTTTATTATTAAAATCGCTCTATAACGATTATTTTGGGACTTTTATTTAGTTGCTTTTTATATGACAGTTAATTTTGATTTTTATTTCATAAATCCATAATAACAATTATTTTTGATTTTTATTTTATATGTCTTATGATAACAGTTTTTGAAGACTTTTATTTAAAAAATTATCAATAAAAGTCAGTCGGTGACTTCTATTTATAAAAGTCATCAATATAAATCAGGCACTGACTTTTATATTTTAAATCATACTGACCCCACCATTTTTGGCAGACATGCTCTTATTTTTAATGTCTATTTATTTTATTAGTAAAATTTTTTTGTAAATTACCTTAGGAAAAGATAGTTCTTAAGACAGTTGAAATCAACTTTAGTGCAGAGAATCCACTTTCTATATTAACTTGAGTAGCGGGCACGCTGGGAACAGCCTTAGCCTATTGATATAGGTGATTTATAAAATAAAAATAAAAAAAACTGTTAATTTGCATT
Source organism: Philophylla caesio (assembly GCA_963971545.1). Lineage (NCBI taxonomy): Eukaryota > Metazoa > Arthropoda > Insecta > Diptera > Tephritidae > Philophylla > Philophylla caesio. The sequence goes on along the minus strand of OZ020606.1, from coordinate 90,172,018 downwards.
AAAGTTTCAAAAATGTATTGTAAAATTTCGTTATCGGTGAGAAAAAATATCGATTGGTTTTCATGAATAACTTTTATATTCGGTCCCTGTTTTTAATCGAAAGTGGTCTCCCCAACTTCGTGCTCGGACCATCCCTTTCAAATCACGGACAGACGAAAAAATAGAGTTCGGCGTCTTCAACTACTTAATTTGCGGAGAAGGTGCAGTAAGGGTAGGCAACTATGTCCTGTCAATATTTGGGTAAGATGTTAATCACCTTCCCTGTGTCGTCTATGTATCTAGCAATTTCTCTAAATAACGAATTAGTCTATACGTCTATATTTGATGGGATTTCAACAGCATCTTTCCCCAAGATCTCATTTGGACAGTGTCCAGCCACCACTTGTGCCATTTCTTTTAACGTTGTTCTGAACATACTACACACCCAGATAGTGGAAAGTTTATGCAATGATATGACCTTTCGTGCGTGCGCAACTTTTTCAAGCGCAGCCGAGCAGATTGATACCTCCTACAGAAGTACAGATCGCGGTATGCTTGTTTACAGTTGCCTACTTTGTCTCTTAGGTTTTCCTCTATTCACCATAAGCTCTGATAACACCACAGCAACTTGCTCTTATTTCTCAATTACATATTCCAAGTGAGTTTTAAATATCAGCCTAGCGTCAAATATTTGAGGGCAGCTTTCGAGGCAGTTGCATGTCCCCTAACTTTGATTTTAATGACCTCACGAACATCTAATTAACACTGTCCATCAAAAGTAGTGTGTGTGAAAGGCTGAAACTTTTATGAATTGAAAGATTTTTGAAAAGTGGGCTCATGTATAGGCTGCTTTGTAGCGAGCCTTTTCGAACTTCAGCAGTTCGAGCTGACTCTTCCAATATGTCACATCGTAATGATGTTACCTCTTCATTGGCTACCTTCTCATAAGACATCTCTCTATCGATATGGCAGAGCTCGCAAACAGGCCCTTCATTTAATTCTACAACTAATGTTGATTTGAAAATTTAACATTTTAATGAAAAATAAATTTATTGAAGAAAACTTGCGACCATCTGCATATCTGGGTGATGTTAGCGGAAAATTAACTGCTGATTTCTAACAAGTCAACATCTCTAGAAATTCTAGAAAATCAAATAACTGTCTTTATAATTACATTGAAAAAGCTCCTTGCACTAACTGCCAACTTATTAACCATCAAATCAAGAATTCTACAATTCAGACTCTTGAGTAAGGAAGATATTGAGTATGATATAATGGCTTAATGTACATGAAAGCACGTAATACGCTTTTTTATTATCTATTGAGTATACCTAATTATTATAGCCACCATTTTGTTATTTGTTAAAATTATTCTAAAATTCTCTGAATTCCAGATGAAAGAATTAAAGCCGAATGTACTTCCTTAAAATACTTTAAATTAATGTAAGAAGGTAAATTGTTTATATCTGTCAGTAAGGTTTTCCTTTTCATGTAATCCACAATATTTGAACTTCTTTAAAATCGAAGAGTTCTCTCTCTTCTTTTTTAAGTTTTTTTTCAAACTTTTCCCACTGTATTCGCCATAACAATTTACGAAAGTATTGCAGTAATGGCTTTGTCGATATTGAAATTTTTTATTATTATAGAAATTTTATTTCGATTGCATACTTCTTGGCAGCATTATTAAGGCATTTTTATGGAAATACTATTGAAAAAATTGTAGCTATGACGAATGTTTTCCTTGCTTGAAATAATGCAGGCAACGTCGCTTGCCACAAACAAACGTTGCTGCAGCCAGCTAAAATTATATGAAATAAATATACATACACATTTTTATTTCCAATTGTGAAACGAAATTTTCAGCTTTCTTGGTATTTGTTGCTTATTTTTATGATTGAGTTAGTGTATTGATTTTATGTTTCCTTTACAAAAGTTGACACAAAGAGCGAGCGATCTGACACTTTGTGCTTTCATTCCACTAACAACGCGTGCTGAAGTGTATCACCAGTAAGTACAAAGGTATGAACATATTCGAAAGAAGAATTTCGGTTGATTGTAATTTAAACTCTTTTTATATACAAAAATGTAAAATATAATTAAAGTAAATCTGATGTAATATCTTATGATGGTATTATGGTGACGATAAATTGTTCTTCATTTGCAAGGAACAGCATTTATTAAAATTTAATTACTTCATGCTTCGAAATAAGGCATTTGCGGTTATAGTGCAAACCATATTCTTACTTGACAAATATTTTTAAAGTTTTTTTGCTTGAAAGCTGTCTGAGGGTTAAATAAACACTCTCTTAAAGTTTTTTTAATCGTTGATATTTTTGGTAACGGTTTAGTGTTAATTTTCATTTTTCTAGCAAGAGCTGTAATTGTTTTTATTTCAAAACCTATTAGTACGGATATAAAGGTACTGCTATTCATTTTTTATGTGCGAGTGAATCAATAATATTTAACTTTTATTATAATTATTATTTTTCTGTTATAAACAATTGCTCAGCTTTACAGTACACAGTTTATATCTGAAATTTAAAATTCACTAGGTGGATTAATATAAGCATAGTTGAAAAGCAAAATTGTAAAGAAAAATATATATTTTGGAGATTCACAAGGTGTCGTAAAATGTCGTAAATGTAGTGTCTTAAACATTTTCGGTAGTTCGAAAGTTATTTTTTTTTTGTTTTTATTGCCTTGCACATGACGTTAAATAACACAACTTATAATTTTTACAATTTTATGACTTTATGCCAATACGACACTTTATGACACCTTGTGAATCACCTAATTATATTACTTTTACTATTATTTTAAAGTTATAAAACTCACTTACTTACGAAAGGTAAAAAATCTGTTAACTAAATCGGAAATGGAAATTTTGTATTATGAAATATACTGTTGGTGAAGTGGTCGCTTAACTTTACAATTTACCTTTTCGTGATAGCTACACAGAATCGAATGTTCTCCTGTAGTTTTGCATTTACAAAAATGATGTCCTTACACTTTGATTGAAGGTCTTATCACACTGTTCGTGTTCTAAATATATTCTTATTAGCCTATGTACATTTCCTTTACTCATAATACAAATCATAACAGGAGTCCTTGATTGTTCTTACTTATTGGAAAAAATTCGATATAATGTTGCCCAGCGTTCTCTTCGGAACTTTAAATTCACTTATTTATAGATTAATATGTTGATTAAAAACCTGCCGATTTTACGCGAATGTTCACAATAGTTATTTTTTTTTTTTATAAAACTTTGACAAATGTGCTTTGAATTCTCTATTAATTTACAAAATCCATCTCTTATAAATGTACATCATTAATCAAAACATGAAAGTTATATTTCATTGATCACCCTGATTAAATTAATCCGCAATTTCCTCCACAATTAAAATGAAGAGAGAAAGCATGAAAACGTTCTTAATATCTCATATCAAACTGTCAAAGTTGACAAATCATAACAGTTAACTACTCGTAAATATGCAACAAACGTCACTTCAAAGAAAATTATATTCACAGTTACATATACATTACAGTTATATGGTTTTATATTGTAAAAATTGTACAGCATGATACAGCATTTTGAAACGAGCTTCCACTCGTCAAACATTGCTAAACACTCAAGGGTTGAGCATTTTTTTGCATTTACATACATTGTTACTTGTACACAAATAAGTACGCAAGTCATTCAGCTGTGGCAAACGAGTTGGATTGCATGTAAAAGTGGTGGCAAGTGCAAGTGGAAGCACTCCCAATAACGCGAACTCAATATTATGTTACGTATATGTAAGCGAAAGATGACTTTGCGCTTATTTCAAAAAAAGGTTTAATAAATAAATTTCATGGCTGCCTGACCGCGCGACATCCAACCACTGCATGCCAGCCAATGGCCACGACAAGCGCCTGTTTCCTGCGTGAGTTGTCAATTATGGGTGCGTCAGAAAAACGGAAAAAATATAAAGCCAATAAGAAGTACAACGCTTCCGCTTATGTACGCCACACGCCACTCCGACCACTCAGCGTGCCACGTCACCACAAAATAAACGGCAAACAATTTTGCATTCGTCTTAGGCAAGTTTAGCCATTGACTCAACGTAAGATTTGGGAGTCGCTTTTCTGTCATTTTGTTAACTTGGTATGTAGAATTCAAGCAAAAAATTATAAGAATCGATCAAATTGACTAAATAAAAATGTGAAGGTTTCCTGTGGTTAATTGGTATTGGTATTAGTGATGTAAGTTGAATTTAATCGAAACCCCGAAAATTTGGAGTTTTAAATTTTTTTATACATATGCTTAGATTTGAGAATAAGTATATATTCCATGTGCGTTTGGTTTGAGTTAAAGAATTTTAAGGGTGCTGGTAAAACTTTGTCGAAACTCTGGACATAATTAGTAACAGATTTCTTCCCTGCTATCGCGCGTTACGAAGGTACCGAAGCAGTAGTACCCACGCCCGTTGGTGCTGCCTTGTACTACAGACAGGGAATTACGGTATTGTTTGCAGGATAAAGAACATTTGAAATTTACTTATTGTTTTGATTAAAAAGCTTTAATGAATATTATTGTGAAATGTGACATTGCTGCGCTCATTCTGTTTACCACTATTTCATACTGCGGTAGTTTAGGTACCATACAATTTTGCTTGCCCTTCAGTGCATGGAGACATCGAGTCTGGGCGCAGAATATGCAAATTGTGAATATTATTCACGATTAATATATTATAGTTTAAATTACAATCTTCGACTTTTATATATATTTTTCTAAAAATAATTTTATGGTAACACAAACATGTTAGCTGTATTTTGCATCTATCGCAGCTGCAGACAGCCACTGCTGTGCTGTGCATTCTTGCCAACAACAATCTTTTATTTGTTGTGCTATAAAAGGTGTAAAACCGTATTGTACTAATCGCTTGCTTTATAAATGAAATGAAAAACGAAATGAAATGAAATGAAATGAAATGAGGGAGTCTACCAATAGCAGCAAAGATTCTCCTATCGGTGCAGAGTGGATAGATATCCTTAACGAAATTACATCTACCACTGCATCTGTTGGGCTGTCTTCGATTCTACAACATGACTTATTAATCCATTCAGTCCGGACGAAGATTCATGATTTTAATTAATCTAGTTTTCACTGCATAATTTATTTTATTTATTACCAATTTGAAACTAGTCAGCTATTGTTTTATGAAAAATATTATTCGTCTGTAGTTTAACAATTTATGGTTGATCACTATAAAAATATTTAAAAAGTAACTTTTAATTTTTATATATTAATATACCAAAGACTTGAGAGTTGTCTTATAATCATATAATTTTTATCTTAACTTATAGAAGAGTATAAACTGAATTATTTGTTAAAAAAATAAAAAACGTTGATTTACGTTAAACTTGTAATTGTACTTTTACCGTACATAAGTTGCTGATGTTCTAGCGGCAGTGTAAGGTCTCACAGGTGTGCATGCAAGCGAACCAGGTCTAAGCTCTTCGGCTGAGGTGGATTATTGTGTGAAACATTCCCACTGCATACATATGTACATAAACATTTATTTCTTGCACTAGATTTTTCTTACATAAAACAAATCATAAAACAACAAAACGCACTTCAGACTAATTCAGAACAACATAAACAATTTTAAATAACAGGCAGACAAACAGAGATAATTTCCCACTGGTTCGGACAAACGTAGCGAAATGTTAGGCGACAACAAAACGTGATGAAAAGGAAACACATTACAAGAGACACAGATTTAATTGTCTCCTTCTCTTACAGGAGACACAGATGCAACTGTCTCCTTCTCACTCCCTTCCCTACCATATGTGAGAGAACATGTTGGTCTCTCCCCAACCCACCTATTTGAATTAAGTCAACATCTGGTTCACTACAATAAACTTACACTTTATTCATGTTCTTAAAATTCATTTTCGATATATGAAACCATTTTGTAGTTGAAATGAAAGGAATATATCACCTCTGTTCACATTCATTGTCATACAACTGTATATTCATTAAACGATATGAAAGTTAAGGTTCAATTAGAGCTTCCATAACCATAGAAAACAGCTGATCCAACCAACCTTATGGGTCACTGTAATCGATTAGTGGTGCCATACCATAACGCCATACCCATAACCATAGCGACCAACTGAATTTTGGTTTTTGCCGTAACCATAAACAGCTGATTGCTGATTCGCCTTGTTTATTGTGATATTTTTGTTCTTCGTGTGCAGTTTAATTTGTTTTGATGAGTTTTAATTAATATTTTGCGTCCGCGTTTTACATACTTTACTAAATTCTTATTTACTTTCAGTTTGTGGCAAATATCAGCTGTTAGTGGTTATGGCACCACTAATCCATTGCTTAAATATGGTTCTGGTTATGACTACAATTATGGTTATGGCGTTATGGTATGGTACCTCTAATTGAACCTTTACGTTAAACTATTTACGTTAAAAAAAAATTTAAATAGAAAATTACGATACACCTCTTCAAAGATATACAATTTACGTTGATTTAAAAAAGTTCAGATACTCGAAATTCGATTTCTTTTTACGTTATATAATTTACGAATAACGAAATCAATAAAAAAACCACAATGAGAAACAAACAAAGAAAAACCAAAGAAGCAAAAAAAATAATTTGTGGAAATGCTATACATTGTAGGTTCAAAGAAAAAGGTACATGCCTTCACCGTCTCGATCCCACGTTGTTTGCGCAAACAGCTAGTTACCTTGATGTTGGAAGCAGATGTATGATGGCTTCAATAATGTATGGATCAATACTAAATGTTACGTATGTATACTTTTAAATTTATATTATTACTTTTACATTACGGAACGCTTCAAATTTCAAAACATGTAAATAATTAAATGCAAGATACTCTAATTTTTACGAGATCAGTTCACTGCTTGATTTGACTTTATATATTGGATTTTATCTAAACTTTAACTTAACATTAAATTTAAGTTAATTCTTCTTTCTTTGGTTAAATTTGGTATTGAACTGGCACTGCCGGTATTTGAATGTATGTCTGGTGAAAAGTGATATTTCCATTTACGTCAAAGAAAATTGTAATTTTTCGGTCAGGCAGATGCAATACAAAGATTACCGTAACTGCCCGGGATCTCTAATTGGAAGTACTATAACATCCTATGGAGTGAGCGTACAAGTAAACTTTAATCTTGAAAATTCTAAAACGTGACCTAAACATACGTACCAATGATTTTTAAGTATAAATGTCAAGCGCTTAAGCTACCGGAGCACCCTTGTTTGGAGGAGCACCCTACCGTGCAAATATAAAACTTTGTGTCATAAATATATTTTTAAACACCACAATGAAATATGGATTGCAAACAAACTTTTTCTGATTATCTTAAATCAGGATTACTTAGATTTCGGAAGATAAAATTGAGAAATTATAAATTTACTCGAATTGCAATTATATCGCACAGTAACTTATCAGACGGCTTTAGTCTACCAGGATTTTGAACAAAATGGCCGAGCCTTTTACAGACGTCAGACTTGCTTGCTTTAAGGAATTTTTATTGTTCAGTTGAAACGTAATAGATTTAAAATAACTGAAGAGAGTTTATAATATATGTAATAGAACTGTAGAAGTGAGTACAGAAGAGGCTAAAATATTATGTAATAAAAATATTTACTACAATTAAAAAAAACTCGTAGAATATTCGAAGAGCACACATCACAAAATTTGAAGTTCTAGTGCAACTGATACTTTTCTAACAACATTTAATTATTTAAGAAGGTGAGATCAAACAATTTTATGTATGATTACATGCGTTAGAGGGGGTCAAAAGTCACCAAAATTGTCCGTACGTAATTAATGAATAAACCCCAACGGCAAACATGCAACCGTATTTCTGTATCTAAAAGGATTTATTAAACGATATTTCTTTAGAATTATACAATTTACTCGATCTTCTTTGAGTCCAGTATATGCCAAATTTAAGAATGGTAAAGACCGACTAAGAACACTCCCTAGTTATTAAAAAATAGTTAAGGGTATAACTATGGAATGTGTATATAAAACTATTTTTCGATCAAGTGCTAAGGGTAATGGTTTTTATACAATTTCAAATGGATGAATTATAATAATTTTGCGTGTACAAAGCCATCTTCACAGAAGAAAATTCATTTTTTTTTGTAAATTGCTTTGTTTTATTTAAACTTAAATTGAGTCCACTGTACGCTTTTAGTGCAGTATCAAGCCAGCGAGCTTCAGAAAACAGCCCTCAACATGAACATAACTTTAATTTCATTTTTTTTTGTACATTGCTTTTTTTTATTTAAACTTAAATTGAGTCCACTGTACGCTTTTAGTGCAGTATCAAGCCAGCGAGCTTCAGAAAACAGCCCTTAACATAAACATAACTTTAATTTCATTTTAGTAAAAAAGTAACAGGTGTTTTTTCTCTCTTTTACTTAACTCGCATAATCTTTTTATAATCCCGATATACATCAAAAGCACAAAAATGCCGAATTCAGTAAAATATCTGAAATCAATATCGCTATAATAAATGATTAAGCATGGACATATACTTACAAACATACATATGCACATACGTGTATGCTTGTTTGTGCGATATTTGTATGTACATAAGTCAAGAAGGTCTTTAAGTAACATAATAAGTTACAAATGCTATCGGAAGCTTTTTGTTTGCGTGCTCGACTACGCTGTCAACTTAGCAGCTCCAATGAGTCAGACGAAAAAAATGATAAATGATGTTTCAATTAAATGCGTGTAGACATGTATAAATGTTTGTATATGAACTTTATAAGCAAAGAAATATGCCTAATACATATTTACAAAACATAAACACCCGAACCACAGTCATCAGCAAAGAACGTAAAGACGTAAAGGAAAAACAAAAAATAACGCAGGGGATTCGTACAAAGTGTATTGTTTGACAAGTATTTAATCTGTCATTCAAAACTTGATTGCCATTGTTTTACATAATTTGTATTGATATTTTTGTTGTTTTTGATTTATTGTTATTGTTACATTTTCATGACAACACAAAGGCAATATAAGCAATATCTTTGGTATTCGCCTCTTTAGTTGGCAGCAATAAAATTATATTTTGAGAATTTCCATTACATACATATGTAGTATGTAAATATAGACACATAAATATGTCTGTATACTGCAAGCTACTAAGGCCTTATGTGAGTAAAACTTTGAACGCATAGCAAAGCGTTTTCACATATGCACATTCATACTCGTATTTGAATTACTTAGCATGACTTCAAATACACTCCAAATCAAATTTTTTAATGCTGGTAACCTCGCCATTACAAGTAGTTGGCCTGCGGTATGATTGGAAAGCCTGATCCCCTTGATTGCAACTATTACACCTTCTAACACTTCCTTGCTGTTGCACTTCTCAGTATTTATGTATTTACCTTTGTATAATGCTTAAGTGTTTAATAATCACACATGAATTTAGTAAATTCAATTCACAGCACAGCAAATTGGATGTGTTTGGTGCTTTGCTTTGAGAGCTCCGCCAGCAATTTGCGAAGATTATTCGCGGATAATGTTTACATTAATGTTAAATTACTGAGTAAACCTATGTATCGTGTAGACTCGGCTTGGAGTGCTTTTCAACTAACTATGTAGTTCATTACTAAGTTCATTAAATTGAACTTGTCTTTTCCAACGTTTCAATAAAAATATTATTTAGTTTTACAACTTTGTTATTCATTACATTTTAGAATAGGAAAGAGCGTATTTTTGATTATAGATTAATTAATTTTTTATGAGTTAAAAAAGTAGAATTCTTCCTTTAACTGAATCAAATCGGAGGATACTAAACTAGTTCAATAAGGTAAATGAAATATATCATAAACCCGGGTCGTTCTGGTATCGTAGACCCGACTGTAGTGGGTCTACTACCTCAAAAGAGGTAAAACAAATTTTAATATTAACATACATAAAAACATTAGCTTTCAATATTACTGAATTTATACAACAGTGGCAAAATCCATTAAGATTGAATTAATTATATTTATGTAAATTTTTTTCGAAAAATATAAAATATTCGAGTATGAGTATACTCGTATATTGAGCCGTATCAGGGATTGTATTTTAAATGACAATTCAACGAAGTTTTTTTAATTAACTAAATTATTTCTAACCAATAAAATAATCTTTCTTCAAATTTACAAAGTCAAAATACCAACAATTATTGCTCAAAGCCCTAAAGTAAATTTAGTTTTTGTGTTATTAAAATTTTTTTCAGAACTCAAATTTGTTCGTAAGTGACACTTCCGACTTAAATTAGTTTGGATACTTTGTTTCGCCGGTTACGAAATATGTACAGTCCACAAAATTTTTAAGTCAAAAGGGTGTTATAAATAAAAAAAATAAAAAAAAGATAATCATTCATACATACATACGCGTATATACATATGTGATGACATTTATAACTCTCATTGTCATTGTTGTCTAGTGTTTAGATGAAGAAAACAACACAAAGCACGTTCTTTGTTTTTGTTCAGCGCATTTTAGATAAATATTTATTTGAAATTAGATTATAACCTATTTCTTTCCAAATTTTGCTGCCACCAAATCTATTTTGAGAATGTTGTCTTTTTCGAATGACTGCACGTACATAGCTCAAAATACACAAAAAAACACCAGAAGAAAAAATGATTAAACCTCTATAAATAAAAAATGTGTGTCTTATAAAAGCATACGGTAAGCGTGCCAACATTTCGAGGATTTAAGAATTGGAATTCACCAAAATATCTCAGATGACAATAATTTTTTGTCGTTTACCAAAAATGTCTTTCAGGAGAATAAAGAAGTTATTGAAGTTAGTCGACAAGGAATAAATGGTTTTTAAAAACGAGTAGCGCATTGGAAATATAATTGCATTTTCCTCATTTCTTAATAGCTTATGAATAAACTGGTGCCCAAAACAGTTGGTCGAACTTTATTCGAAAGAAAAGAGTTTAAAAAATAAAATTTCTCTCATATTGAGCATTCTATTTCCGGTATTCCTTATGGTATATCAACAATTCAAGTCAATTCTGCGCTTAAATGAGATATAAATCATGTTCATAGAATAAATTTCGTAATAAAAAATTGACTAAAAAGCTTCCTTTTGATGAAAAAAACAATGGGACATTTTCTTTTTAATTAAAAACAACACGTGCCTAGAGACGAACTAAGTCAAATTTTTTGGTATATTCAAGTTTTTGGAATTTTTGAAAAAAACATACAATTTTATTCAAAATATCTGCAAATATAAAAACAAGAGTTAGTCATAATAACCATAGAAAAAAATTGAAATTCAAAATTTTTCCGAGTTGATTTATTCTATTAAATAAAGGAATAAAAGATTTTTAAATTGATATTTTTATATTAAAACCAAATTAGTGCAAAAATAATTTTTATAACAAAATTTCTTCACTCCAAGGCTTAAGTAAACTTTCTTTCGTATTTTAAATGTCTTTACTTCTAGTATAATCACCTAAGATTTGAATGAGGAATTGCATTTGTTTTTCATCTTATCTAAACAAATCGTTGTACTCTTGCGCGAGGCGCGTGTGGCTTTTTAGTAATAAAAAAAAATTTTAAAGACCTCATTTCAAATTTTTAAGGTCAATTTAAGAATTTGGACCGACAGTTGTTTGTTTAGGCTCGACTGAAATTCATCCCTCAGCTACAACTTGCGGTAGAGATATATTAACTTTAGCACATTTTTATTATGCTGATTTAATTTAAGCTTTTTCCCTTTATATAGTGATTATTGGCCGCATTAAATTGGTGTGTCCTGCTTACTTATGTTCTGCTTTTTTGTTTCGCTTCACTATAATTACTTGCAAGTATATTGCTAGCAGTTATTATTAAAGCAAAATAATTCTTATAAGAAATTATTTTCTTATAGTGCGTAATTATATGTTTTTTGTCTTAATTTACTATTTTTATGATTTGTTAATTTGTTGGACAATGTGCATTGTTAATTTTTAAAAACCTCAGACTGATCGTAATTTATAGCGCGAGTTCCTTAAAGCAACACAGTAGTATCCATGCACATAAGCAAAGTAAAATTATTTTTTATATTAATGAAGCAAATCTGAATAATTTTTCTTCCCTCACACCATTAATCTGATGACATGATTGCTTGATTCGGCACAAGGCAACCGCACTGCCATGCATTACTGCAGATCTAAATTCGTAAGTACTAAAAAACAACGAGAGAATACTACAATTAAATAAATACTCAAATAATTGTTTGCTTAGTTTTTTCCTTTGCCTCTGAGCATATTAAAATCAAAATGAAGTAAAAAAAAATGTATAAAAGCTTAGCAGCAACAACAACTCAAAGCAATTTACCTGCAGAGAGGCAAAGAGGACAAAGCAACAATCAATGCTGGTCAATATTTGCCGACAGTAAACACCGGCAAATAAAGAAACGAAGGGGAAAGGATATGCTGACCGCATGGAAATGAATGTACAATACGTACAAGTGAGTAAACAAATTCCGAGCTGATGGCCTCAGTAGCCAGTGCTCAAACAAAACATTTCTTAGTACTGGTATTTATACTAGTATCTAAATAATAATAATAATAATAATAATAAACAAATTCCTTCACATAGCTATAGTATAGTTATGTACATATAGTTACATATGTATATACCTGAACATACTCCAGTCTCCCACCGGTGAGTGTCTGCTAGTTTGATCGTTTATAAAAATCAAAAATAGGAAACCAAATCAAAAACTTCAAACAACTTTGTATGTGCAGTTGATTTAGGGCAAAAAATAGCTGTGAGTGGGTGAGCGGAAGCTTGTGGAAGAGCTGGAGCGATTTTCGAATACACCTAGACTTTTGAGCTCAACGCAGACAATAATCACACACACACATACTCGTATACAAGTTTAAAAGACTGGACTGATTGTTTGGTTAGCCGGTTGGCCGGTCGTTCGGTTGTTCGGCTTGCTAGTTATTCGTTTTGGTCGGCAGGTTGACTGATCGTTCGGTTTGGTGGTACTTCTGTGCAACCGACCGGCTGGCAGCTTTGGTTAGCCGCTGGGTTATGTTTGAGTTTCTACTTTGCAGCTTAGCAAATTAAGCGCTTGCTAACAGCCTTCCAAAAATGAAAAAACAAAAAACAAATTACAAAAAGTAGGCCACCCACGGTCGAAAGTTTTATTTTATTTTTTTGTTTGCAGTGCAAAAGTGATTTAATCCTTCTGTAGCTAAAAATCACTTTCGTTTTTGTTACTAACAGTGTTCAATGTTTTGTTTGTTGTAGTTGGTGATTGCTTGATTTTGGTTTAGCCGACCATACAAAAAATTTCTCTTTTTATGATTTTCGATGTCGATAAATGCAAAAGGAAGTTGAAGTGATTGCTAAAAAGGGGAAGAGGTGTCTAAGAAAAGCGAAAGAGATGGAGAGTGAAAGAAAGAGAAAGTAATACAAGTGTGAATTAAACTTTTTATTATTTAAAAATTACAATTTTGGAACAACAAAAGAAAAATGCCTCTAGCTTCTGCTGCACATTATTTAAAAGTTCAAATATATTTAAGAAGCAGAACGCCAGAAGGGATGTGCAAATATTTATCTCTTAAGGCGAAACAAATGTTGCCTCCTCATATTGTAACTTTTGCATATGTCAGTCTTCTTGAAAAATAACTTCATTGTTATAAATTGTTGCAACTTCGATTGGTCAGAGTCCAATAAAATGGAAAAGTGGGTAACATTATTTCGAGATAAGAAAACGACTAATTTTCTAAATAGTCCAATAATATAGGTTCGAATATAAAATATGAAATAGTAAAATTTCTGAAGCAAATTAGAAATTAATTCTTATCATCATCAAAACAATTTTTTCTTGATGCGCCACTGACGTAGGCTGAGGATGTTTTTCTTGTGGTTTTCAGTGAGGTAATACATTTTTCGGAATTGGTCTTTTTGACAGCTATTACTTGATGTATACTCAGTTTGGTTTACCATTTCATAATGAACAGACTTACTCTGGAACAACGTTTGCAAACTTTCGGTGAATGGGGCCCAAAACGAGATGGCCAACGATCCCGATTTTCACAAGAAAATTTGATTCAGCGATGAAGAAAATTATCGTATTTGGAGTGATGATAAACCACAAGCCATTGTAAAGACGCCGGTACAATCTCACTGTCACAAATCACTGATTGGTGTGCTCTATAGGCAGATAGAATCATTGCTCCATATTTCTTCAAAAATTAAGCCGGCCATATGCAGTCAATGGGGAACACTATGGAGCTATGATTAATGACTTTTTCGTGAATAAATTGGAGCATGTTGATGTGAAACAATCAATTTATTGGCGTGGCCGCCAAGATCATGCACCTTAACACCGCTGGACTATTTTTGAGGCGTTATGTAAAGTCGCTTGTCTCCGGAGATAATGATGCCTTGATGCCTTGAACAGAATATTCGGCGCGTTATTGCTGACATACGTCCCTAATTGCTGCAAAAAGTGGTCGAAAATTGGGCCTCTCGGCTGGAATTTATTCGAGCCAGCCGCTGCGCTCACTTGCCCTAAATTATTTTTAAAACATAATGGCAATCCCTTGTCTTTATAATTATAGCATTAAATTATATGCGTTTTATTTCTTCTTAAAAACCACATGTCCAAAAAAACACCCTTTTCATGTAAAATGCAGTCTAAAAAAATTACAAATATGCCGAAAAATTAATTGTCAAATTTTGATTAAAATATATTGTGAAATTGTGAAAATCGTACTAATTCCGAACTTGGTATTTGTTTCAAATTGCAAAATTTCCATGCATGTCAGGTAACATGCATGTAAGGAGCGACAGACTACTGGTTTCTTACATGATTCAGTGCTGTTTCATGTCGAAAGTACTTTACCTTTGCACGCTTGTACGTATATATGTACATATGTATAGATGTATGTATATATACTTATGTGCATGCATATATTAATTTTTTCGACTTTGTCACAAACCTCACATTCTCAGCCTTTCCATCATTTCTCCATTTGTTCTATCCCCACCAAAACGCCTCGAACAATTCAAATAAATCGTTGTGCGTTCCGATTTAATTATGCATTCTGACCTGTGTTCTAGCCTTGATTACGATTCTCGTTTTTCTGTTTGTCGGTTGGCTTTTCCAATTTTTTGTGTGCTCTTTTTTGTAAATACATTTTCATTGATGTGGGTATTTTTTTTGCAAGCTGTTGATTGACATTTCTACAATTCCAACAAACACATCTCCCAATCACTCCTTAATTTCCTTATGCGGAAGCAACTGTTTACGGTGCTACTCCTTTGTTTCTTTTCTGTTAATGTTCAATTGTTACATTGATTTGTACAACACGCATTTGATACATACATATGTACATACATACATACATATGCACATATGTATGTGTACCCTGCAGCAAAATAAAATGATTCAGAACACGTGCATAACTAGCACAAAATGGGACGGTATTGGTTCTCTTTCTATCACAAATCAATGAATTCAATTGTCTTTTTTAACACGGCGAGGTCCTACGAAGTGGAAATTGTCGCTCTATGCAGAACTTTTGAATCAGTTTTAAACTGGTAAGGTAAAGCCTGTTTGCAATCACGAATGTGATAGTGCAGAAATTTCAGCAGTCCAGACTGTCTCTTGGTTTTGCTGCTTGGTATATAGAATCACACACACACACAAGCATAGCAGCAAATGTTTGACATTTCGTTGACGCAACGCGGTGACATCTTGTCAGGTGTGCAGGCAGTCGGCAGCTGCCGAAATATACATATATTTTCATTTAGGTTTTTTTTTTTGTTGTTTGATTGTTGAATTTTTCCTGCAGTTTGACGTAAGTAATCACTCTTTTGTGTTTTGCACGTGTGTTGGTTGTGTGTGTTTGTTTGTTGCTCGTATTTGCAATAATCACTGAACATCCGCTGCAGGCACTCACACACACACACACTACTTTACTACGAGCGAGATAAACCAAAGTTCGTTAGCGTCGTTCGGTGTTGTTTCGACAGTTGCCATTTAATATATAACATATACATATGTACATACGCACATACTTATATCTCACTCGAATGATGGCATTAGGGTCAAAAGTATTTCCATTGTTTTTAAAATAATTTGGTCACATTTGTAGTTTATTTGCTTTTTGCAAATATGAATGTCTCTCCTTGTCAGTTTGAAAGATTCAATCAGTTTGCTTTGCGCTGTGTTCAGGAGCCGCGAACGTTTTTTCAAAAACACGAAATAAATATTAATGTAAATTATGTTCCCATCTGCTGATTGAAACATGGCAAATATGGTACTATCGAAATTATATCAAAAAAAACTTCAATAGCCATAAGAGAATTACTCTGAAATTCGTTCTTTCAAATCACTTAACGCTCACGAGCCCCAGACGGCTGGAAATCCACTTTATTCCGAAACAAAAAAGTCTAAAGCGAAGTCTTAGATATGTTCTCTTTCAATAAAATTTGCACACCTTGTACATGCAGTAGTGGCCATATAATTATATAGTATATACCTTGTTTACTAATCTTGCGGTTACTCGTTAGATAATATATTAAAAAAACAAATTAAAAATATAAATAAATATTAAAAATAAATAAAAATTTAAATAAAATATTTTGAAATGCAATCTCGGAATGCAAATTGTAGTTTTTAGAATATAATAATACAAATACGGCTGTATTGTGAATTTTTTCCATACACAAAATTTCAAACGTAATCATTTGTATGGAAGGAATTTTGTAACACCATCAGAAAAATATACTCAAAAATCATATTTTTGTGGAAAAATTGCAGCTAACATACTAACAAACATGCTAAATTTGGTTGAACTCAACTAATATGGCAACCATGGCTTGCCCGTTTTATAGTTATTCCTTTGATTTCCCACTGCTCATCATTTTTTTGATTCTTCGTGAACTTACCATTTACCATGTTTACTTTCTTATTTGATTAATTATTTTGTTTTATTGCAAATACATTATTCGATGTACATACTCGTATGTGCATATGTATGTATGCATGTATGTGGGTAAGTGCCCAACTTTTTGTTGCCCACTAAACATATTTATTATTTGCTGATACATCACCAATTTGCCAATTTCGCCCATCAATTTGTTGGCCATTGGCAAAATGCACGTCTGCACTGTTGGGAAAAATTCATTTGCTTACTTCATCAGCAATTTAGCTAACACAAGCCATTACTGAAGAAGTTTTTTAAAAAAGTATTCATACTTTTTAGTTTTAACAAAAATAAAAACAAAGGCTTTTGTGTTCCCTTTTAGTTAGGTGAAATAAAATAGTTTTCATAATTTTTAATAGGTTCAAAGATTGGAAGATTTTTGTTATTCTCTGCTGAAGCCATATAATGGATCTAGGTGCACTTGTTTTCAATACGTTTAAAATTTCGAGAAAAAGTGTTGTTATTCAATGTATTAATAAGTTTTAATAAATACATATCTCTGTTCATCAAATTTAAGGAAATTAACTTTTAGTCTACAGATTTTCCCGCAGGGAGTTCATATAAGTTCATCTATAAATACTTATACATAAACTGAAGTGTATATGTGTGTGTGGTTATCTATACTCTGTTCACAAATTATAGCACACCGATTTGGGCACATTATTTTTCTTTAATTAATTAAAATTATTTTTCAAGTAAAATATGGTTGATCCTTTAAGAAACACCAATTTGTTAAACTATTCACAAAATGTACAATGATTTAACAAACTCCGTCAAAATTTTGAACTCTTTAAAAATGTTTCTTTAATTTTCTGTTAGTAAGCAGTTTTTTGCCCATTCAGTTATAGTGTGAGTAATTGCAAATTTCAAGTGTCTACAAGTTATCACTGAATTTTGACAATTTTTGTAATGAAAGTTTCCTCCACACAACCCAAAACCGCGATTATTTTTATATGGAAAGAATTGCGAAAGAATGTCAGTAAAAAAATTGTCAAAAATCAGTGGTGGTATCTCGCACCACCTAGAAACTTGCACTTTGTTATACTAAAATTGGATCAGCTACATAGCTGCATACTCGAAACAATTCAAAAAAGTTTTTTTAAAAAGTTCGAATTTTTAATAAATGTTTTTTACATATTTTATAAAGTTTAGAAAGTTGTTTGTAAAGGGGTTTTTTAGAGAATTAACGATGTTTTAATTGAAAAATAATTTTAAATAATTGGGACATAAATAAATTGTCCAAATGTGTTATAATTTGTGAACAAAGTGTATTTGTAGTGCACACTTAGTTTGGTTGGCGACATTCATTGCCACTGTTGACATTTTGTTCGTTTCGTTGATTAATTGCATACAAAAGCTAACAATTTTTGACTGCCTCGTTGAGTGGCTGACAATTGAACAGACTGAGTGGCTGAGTTAGCTTCATAAATACATAAAAACATACATATCAACATATACATATATGCATCTATGTATCGCCTACTCTCTACTATAAATATTTAACTACTTTTGCAATCCACTCACCGTTATTGCCCACATACGCCGCCGAAATTTATAGTTGCGTTGATTTGATTCAATTTTTTTTTATCTAACTGTTAGCCGACTAACAAAAGCAACAACAGCAAAGTTAACTACAAACAATACAAATTGTTCACGACTTTACCCAACTACATATACATAAATGTAAGGTTGTAATTCACACATGTAAGTTGCATGTGTGTTTGCATGTGTGTATGCATGTATGTATATTTGTTGTTAATGCAAACAACAACAGCGACTATGCAAATATCGGTCAAAGCAAGGCAATCCACCATTTAACCATTTGCGCTTTTGTAATTTGGCTTAAAGCATTTGCGACAGTCAAGTAAACAAATCAGCAAACAAATAGCCAAAATCACGCACACAGCCGAATAGCGAATTGGCGTTGTTTTGGCTTTTACTTGCATAAATGTGCTAATCGGTGCTGATGTGAAATCAAATAAAATTGAATTATGCTAATTGTAATACATTTGACTTATGCATATGTGAAAATATTTGCAGTTAATTTGAAAAAAGTATACTCCAGAAATCAATAAACATAAATAGTTTTGCTGATATCGCATTTAAAAAAATAGGTATATATATTTTTGTAATACATTGCAAATGTCTGCTAATCAATGAGAGCTTTAAACGAATCTAGATGAAATATTTCATACTTATAACATGTGCAAAAGTAATTTTGTTTTCGAACTCATACAAACTACGGATGAAAGATCTAGAAACATTTTCTGAAGCCCTCAAATATGTATGCATTCTCAGGTCAAATTTAGTAGTCATGGTCATATACCATACATAAAGTTTGCAAATGTTTGTTTGAGTGTTTTTAAAATAAGTGGAAAAAAGGGTAAAAATTCAAATCGAAATGAAATATTATCTTTGGATAACTAAAGTTAGATTTCATGAGAATTAATTTTGTGGAACATTTTATCCCGTTAGCTCTCTCGCGATTGGAACATATTGACCCCTGTTTTGGAATGTCTGAAAAAAATTGCGATTTGCGAGAGTTAAAATATTCTAGAAAATTATACCGTGGAAAATTTTGTTAGGGATACCTTTTGAAAAAGAACGTAAAAGTCCACAGAAAATTATATATTTCTCCTTACAATATATACAAA
Organism: Philophylla caesio; assembly: GCA_963971545.1. Classification (NCBI taxonomy): domain Eukaryota; kingdom Metazoa; phylum Arthropoda; class Insecta; order Diptera; family Tephritidae; genus Philophylla; species Philophylla caesio. Next base: position 90,152,392 of record OZ020606.1, on the reverse strand, counting down.
GGAATACTAGAATACCTGGCGAACTTCGTCAGGCCCAAATTTATTAGAAGTAAATGAAACATTTTTGAACTCTGTTGTACACGTATTTAATGCGTAAAATGAAGCTACCACCTAAATTTCGCATTCGTTTTTGTAGCATTCTACTTTTCTTTATACTTATGGCAAATTTTCCAAAATGAAATTGCAGGTTTGATGAATATAAAAGAAATATTTCGTCGTCCTTGTTAAGGTGTATAGTTTTCTGTATATCTCGACTCCAACGCTACCAAGCAACATAATTTTTCGCAAGCCCATTTTTCTTCGTGCAAAGTAGAATACAACATGAATTTCATCAAAATCGGTCGGTTCATAGATACGCCTTTTATAAATTTCTCGACTTCAGCGCCACCTATTTCATAAAGTTTTTCGCATAGATATGTTTCTTCCCCTTACCGATAAAAATATAGAATATGACTGAAATCGGACTACAAATACGATTTTAAGTTATAACTCTACACCAGCGCCAAACACAACTATTACAAGTCTACTTAAATCGAACAATCCTTTCTTGAGATATAGCCGTTTATACGTACGCAACTTACTTTTATATATATATAGAGTTGTACATATATTTTTAAACGCTCTTTTTATATTTTCGCATATACCTATTAAAAATTATAGCCCTAATTACAATATTTGTTTTAAGTACCTTGCCTTTTAATAGTAGTAGCCTGAGTATACATTGCCGTGGGATGAAGCATTTTCCTTTTTGATTTTGCTTGCCCTAACAGAGATTCGAACCTCGAACTCAACGGCATATCGAGGTATAGCACGCACCGCTACCAACTCGACCACAGCGGCCAACCTCTGTTCGCCTAGTATTTGATTTTATGTAAAATTTAACATAGAAGGCTCTTTAAGGGAATTGTGCCTTGGTTTCTTAATTAATTTGTCATACGTGAAGAAACAAACTTTGTCCACAAAGTATTATGTTGAGCCATGTAATTATTAAAGACAAAGACAACAATATGGAAACACGAAAACTATTAAAAAAAATGTTCGAAAGCTCAAATTTTGCTTACTTCTCCAAAATCACCAGAAATATTTCCACTTAAAGTAAAATATCCCATTAGAGTAATCGCTGTGAAGTATCTGGTAGTATTTAATCAATATACAGGGTGCGGCAGTTAAATCCCGCAAAATTTCAATTTTAATTTCCCACCATATCGTATTTCCGTCAGAGGTCGCGATTGACGTTCTTGAACGCCATGGACGTCCAGTAAACAGTCATTATAATAGCCGAGATGCTACGTTCGAGTGCGGAGTATACTCGAAGAGCCGCTATTATTGAAAGCCTTCGCGCTGGGCGTTTGCCGACCGAGATCATCCGATTCTTCGGGTACCAGAGATCGACTGTTTATTATGTTGTGGCGAAATACAATGCTTCGTATAAGTCCGAGGAAGGTTCCGCTAACCCGGCGAGGAGTTCTGATTCGATGGAATGAGTGTCACGAACTCCGGATATGTTCGGGTCCAAAGAGTTTTGGTTTCGAGCGTTGTTGAACGGATTACCAACAAGTCGCGGCACCCTAATGTCGCTTCTCTATGCGCCGCTAGCGAAGCAGCATTCGCCAATATGGACAGCGCTGCGTTACAGAAAACGTGCGGGCGCTTTAGGACAAGGGTGGAGGCAGTAATTGAGGCCAACGGCGGTTAAATTAAGGTCACATTAATATTGACTAAAAACATTTTTTTTTACATTGGTACTTCGTGTCAATAAACTATATTTTAAAACAAAGTGCAATTTGTCCGGATTTAACTGCCGCACCCTGTATACATTCGGAATTTCAAATGCAAAACACTTGAAGCTTTAATTCCCCCGCTAATTATCAAGTGGCTGCAAAGGCAAACCTGAGTCGGTGGCCTGAGATTTCTAAGTCAACCGTATAAAGCTTTTGTCTGTTCAACTTCTGAGAATTAAATTATGACTTTTAAAATGTTTAATTAAAAATTCTCAAACGATTTTAAGCAAGCAAAGTGCTATTGATGATATTAATTATAATAAAAATCATCATTAAAAGAAAAATAAAACAAAGCCAGAGTCAAAAGAAGTGTTTTGCAAGAGATTGTCTATGGTCTTTTTGGACCGAAAAGTCTCTTTCTCAGATCAGGTCGAGTTGTCTCCAGAGACTTGATGTGCTGTTGGAGCATTTCTTCGTTTTTTACTGTAATCACTCAGATGGTCAGGAAATTTATCTAAATGACCTTGCAATTTGACAAACATATTAGCTGCTCTCAGTGTTTGAAAACTTTGTGGTATTTTGTACGAGTACATGTAGTTAAAGCAATCGCGATTCCTAACTAAAGCTTTAAGAAATTCTATTAAGAGCCCATGCAGTGGTGGAAAAGTGATTTTTTTCGACTAGTAAATACAAGATCCGTGAGCGACGTTAGCTGTGTTGCAGGGATATTCATACTCAGTTGCCATTATATATTGCTAAACAATTTGTTAATATTAAAAAAACTGCTTAATGCTACATTTGAATTAGTTTATTTTTCCTTTATATATTCCAATATTTTCGCACTCTTTGTACTCCCATAAAGCTGCCAACTCTATCTCACTTCCTGAAAAAAATTGCTTTTCAATTAGTACAAAGTAACAAATCGTCTGCATAAATCACATATCCGTCTTTCTCCCCCAAACTCCCGCATCACATTCAATCAACAAAGTTTCTAACTAATTGTAACGAATTTTCTATGCGTAAAATGCAATTTCATTGCGCTGTCAACGGAAACGGAACTGAGCGTTGACAGGCAGACAGATAGACTAAAATAATACCACAACAAAACTTTCCCAAAAACCTCATGTCACCGCAGCACCTGAGTGGTAGTGATGGCAACGACGACGCACCGCAACTTTGATGAATTTGCATATGTGTACGAGTATAAGTGTGCCAGTGCGTTGCTGGTGGTGGTGGTGGTGCTTGTGAATGTCAAGGATTGTATTATTTGATTTCCGCTGTTTGCATATGTAAGTAGTTGCCGGCATTCAAGGAGCAACGCTTACGCATATTTAAGTTGTTGCATTTGTAGGAATGCATTTGGGTGCGAGACGATTGAAAAGCTACACAATATACACACGCAAGCACCAAATTAAAAGCAAGTTGCTGTTGCAAGTCAACGCCAATGGTTGTGTACGAGTAAGTGTATGCATTTGTGTGAATGAGCGTGTGCCAGCCTTGGTGAAAGTGCAGAAAGTGCATAAATGATTTGCATTTAATGACATTTTACCGAATAAAGCCGCCATTGACAATTGCAAATGCAACGCCGCCACAGGCATAGAGGCCGGAAAGCAGGCGAACATACGCCAACACACACACACACATCCAACTTGGGTCACAGACTGCGTGTCTGCCTTGGCGTTGGCAACGCCATTGAAGCGCCACGCCGCCCCTCTGTGCTCGCATAAATTAATACTGCACACATTTCTTATGCAAATATGAACTTTACAGTTACGGCATTTTACAGTTGCTTGCTTTCGAATTCGCACACATTTTTTGCTGTTTCGAAGCTTTTGTGTGCGTTCACTATTTTGCAAGAAAAGGCCACACACAGACACACATACACACAAAGAAAGAGTAAAAGGAGGTATGTATGTGTGCAAATGATAGAATTTCCCACAATCCCCGCAGTTGGGCTAAGCGTCCGGCTACACAAACATACACACACACACGCACGAATGGAATGCATTTGTTTCTGGTAATCGGTGGAAACGCTACGCGTACGGCGACGGTGATGCGGTTAACAGTAACCATTCATGCCATTCATGCCCGTTCATTCCGTTCGTCCCGTGGTGTACCAATTCATTTCGCATTCATGTTATTCAATTCAATTGTTCGACTTCCTGCGTGAACTGAAAACAAGAAAAACAAGATGTTGGCTCCTAGAACAGTGTTGTAATTTCAAAAAAAAAAAAAAATTAATAACTGTTTTAGTCTGCTTTGTAAACAAACTCGAATTCGCAAAAAAAATAGAGGAAAAAACAGTTTTTTCCAACTCCAAAAGACTGATGTCGGAGGTTTTGTCATTGCCTGCCGATGAACGAATTCTTATAGAAAAATCCTATAAAAAAAAAAATAAATGAATAATTAATTAATTACTTAGCACAGTCCTGCGTTTTTCAGTTTTCTCCAGCTCGTCAGAATTTTTGGTTTGTTTTTAAGGACCTCAAAGTCCTTGCGTCTTGGCGAAAAATTTCGAAACAAATTTCTCATGTTTTCTGCAAAGATTATAATGAAAAAAAAAAATGATAAAAGCATTATAAAGCACACACTTTCTTTCCGTGGGCCAAATTTTTTTTTGACCTTTTTAAACAGTTTCAAATTTTCATAGTGAGAGCAAAGTTAAAACGAAAAAAAGAAAATGAATTTGAATTTTGACACTGTTTCTTTAACAAAGTATGGAAAACGGGGTAGAATGTGTTTCCCTTTCTTGGAAATTAAATACTTATAATTATTAATCGAATGTTATTTTCACAAAAAAGGATATTTTTGAAGAAATGTAAAAAAATAAAATATTTTTACTAGAAGTTCTGCAGACATTTCATTTTATTTACAAATACCACAACTATTGTATACAAAATAGATCTATTTACTTATTCTTGATGTTTTTTTATTTTTAATTTTTAACCAGCCAATAAATTTTGGAACAATTTGTCCAATGAACTAAACGATCTTATGGAAAAATGCTAATATTAACCAAATAACATTAAATATTATTTTGATATATTTCAGTTATTAATTTAAAAATTTAATAATTTATATGTATACATCGATTAGGTTTAATGCTTTTATTAATATTGATGAAGAATTATAATTTTATGAAGTACGCCTGGATGGTGAAAGAACTTGATTAACCTCTGTCTGTTCTACGTTATACCAAAATCCAGAATATCATGCTTGTAAGAAAGCTTCAATATTTCGCATTTGAAGAAATTGAGTCTTTTTATATTAGAAGAAATGTAAATCGAATTTTATAATTCAACATGTTAACTCATGTTTCACTAATAATATTATTAAAACCACTGCCGGATTTGATCTTACCATCTCATATGAAACAAAAAGTGGCGCTTGTTTATTTTTGACATCAAGAGGGCAGTTTAATAAGTTAGTGACTTTTTGAAGAAAATATATTTTTTCGGAAAAAAGGCGTTCTATTCCTTAACATAATATCTTTCTAAGTCTATACACTAAATCCAGCATATTTAAATTTTTTTTTTTTTTTTTAAATATTAACTTTTCTCAAGACTCTCAAAATATGCGTTTGTTTCTGTGATGACCTCTTGAATTGAGTAGTAAGAGGTAGCCAGCCATTACTTCAGGTTTGGAAATAGGAAATTGTCGAATGGGGCTAAGTCTGGAGAACGTAGCCCAATTCATTTATGGTTGCGCTCATGGTCGAGTGTAAGCAAACGCGGCATTCATCGCTCGCATAGCCTTTTCAGAACCAAATATTCGTGTAAAATGCTATCTACCCACTCAGTTGAGGTACCTACAGCTTAAGACACCTCAAGCACTTTCATGCTCCGGTCATCCAATATCGTTCCATGGACTATATCGACGATTCCTGGTGTATCGACTACTTTTGGGCGACCTGAAGGTTTGGCGTCACTTATACTGATACGACCACTTATACTGATACGGAACTCAATAAACCACGTCTTAACTATTAAGATTGATGATGCAGTGTCTCCAAGGTATTTCTCAAGCTTTTTCTTAGTTTGGGTGATGTTTTTTTTACGCAAAAATAATCAATTTTTGTTAGAAGTTAAGAGGGTATCTGCTTTCAATGGCAGTCAAGCTTAAACCAAATGACTCAGCTCTATTAATGGATGAATTTAAAGTTTCAAAAGTCACTGACATATCAAACCGTCCTCGTATTATTATAAAGAAACACCACGGTTTCGATGCTGCTCAGTTAACAAACCTTTTATAGTTAAATCATGTCAATTATGTTTGCATATAAATATTGTTTATTATTCACTTTAGAAATGTTTGATTCCATTCGTTCAATTTATTTTATTTTTATTAAGGGTGTATTCCGATTTTTTAATTCAAACCGTTACTTTTTTCAACATTTTTTTTTATATCAAAACTCAAAAGTTGTATGAGTAATTTAGATATTTAATTATTAAATTATATGATACAGTTTTTGAGAAAAGTTGCCAAGAAGCCGTAAAAATGTGGTTTTGAAATAAACGCGAATAAAGTTTTCGCGTGACTCAATACGCAGTTGCACGGTTGGGTTAAAATGGGTATATCTCCAGAACTACAAAATATATTGTTAGAACATTTTTCCCCGCATTTTGTGATAGTTGCAGAGTGTAAATTAGTAAGAAAACAAATTTCCATTTTTTTAATCAAAAATCCAGAATACCCCTTTAAAATGGTATTTGCTTCACTGTAGAACCTCAAAGATATGCATATGTTTTTGCAGCATTGTGTTGCAACTCGCTGCTTAAGGGCTTTGTTTAGGTTTATAGTACAATAGTTGTTTTCCTACTCATACATTGACTACTAGCGCAAATGTATGCCAATATGTACGAGTTTGTACTTGCGTTTGTTTTTGCTGTTGTAGTTGTAAGGATTTTGTGCACACCTCAGTATGCGAGTGACTAACTATTCAGTCGTTACTGCTTCGACTACTCCTCAAAACCTCGCCTGCTATTTCTCGACGATGCTGCACGTTGCTGGGGCAAGAAACAATGTTTAGTTTTTAACGCAGTTGCATGTTGCAAGAACTTCATCTTCTCGAAACATGAACAACAAATGCTCTCGTGTATATTTGCATACATTTGACTGGGCATGAGAGTGGAACTCATCACAGTCGCCATACTACATACATACATATCATATATGTATGCTTGTATACCTATTTACACGCACACAAGCACACATAATGTCGGTTGTGGTTGAGTTGATCTAAGCGGATACCGGAAACCCATAATTATGCAATTTCTTGTCAACATGTTAGCCAGTCAGTCAGTTAGGCAGTCAACCGAGCCAGAGACGTGTAGCGCTGTCTGTGCCATGGTCAGTGCCATGGTCGGTGTCATGGTTTAAGCTAAGCAAGTTGAAGGACAATCATTCTAGGGAGCTAAAGCGAACAGCTGCAAAATGACCTCTCGTCCACATATAGAAAATATGTTGCTGAAAAAAGGACCATCAAGCTAATACGAGTTTGCGTTCACAATAAACCTTATGTTCAGAATTGTATGCTCTTAGCTTGTTAGTTGTTGGCAAAAACGTATAAAAACGTAGGCACGCTCTATCAAACTTCGAGTAGAGTGAACAAATTGAGTAAGCGAATGCAGAGTATATATATTGTGTGCATAAACTTATTTGCAAATATATATCTACGAGCCATGTGCTATTATGTTAAAGGTTAGTTTGTCATATATTATAAATTGTTTTGTGTGATTTTTATTTACTCACAAAATATTTTTTTACTCATAAATTGAGTTCATGATCTTCTGACATTCGTAATGTTCTAAAAATATTAAATATATTAATTACAGAAAATGGTAATATTTCTCATTGTCTGAAAAGAAGGTTAAATAACCTGTAAATTTTTTTCACCCTCAAAAGCATGCGACGACATAATCATACCAAAGACGAATTTTTTTTTATCGATTAATCGGATAAAAAAAAGGTGTTCCATAAAGTTATCGAATACAATGAATCAACTAACAATTCAATTTCGACTACAACTATTCCAACAGTTTTTCAGAAAAGCCCAAATGTGTTTCCGAAAAGAGTAATTGTATGTCAGAAAAATATAAATGAAATTCAGAAAAACAGAATAGTATTTCAGAAAAGATCAATTGTATTTCAAAAAAAGACAAATGTATTTCAGAAAATACGATATAAAATACATTTGTGTTTTTCTGAAATACATTTGGCCTATTCTGAAATAAAGTTGTGTTTTTCTTAAATACATTTATGCTTTTCTGAATTTCATTTGGCCATTAATACTGCTGGAAAAGGTTTAGTTTTTTGCACTTTTTCGACTTTCCAAATAATTGTTTTTTTTTTGTCATTTTTTCTTGATTATATATCAATACTCCTTTACACTGACTTACTTTTCTGGTCCCGCCTCCCTGCATTTTTTATGAATTCCCTTCAAATGGCTGAATTATCGAAGGCCGTTTATTCTTCACATATCAAACATATGACTTCCTTTTCATTTTCGGCCTCGAAAAAGAAACTCCACACCCACCCAACTGCGCTTATGAAAACTAATTTTGAGCGAACGAAATTGAAATATACATACTTACTATATTTTCTACCAATGAAAACGTTGATATTTAAATAATCGGATAGTCGAGCTCTAGAAGTAAATGTTTAAGTTTATTAATACCAACCAAGTTTTAATAAGCAATAAACAAGATTCAAGCAACCAGAGACTTTAAAGTACATTTATATAAAGTTTTAGAACAAATTTCTTATACAACATTCGTTTTATTGACTATTGTGTTTTTATAAATATTAAGAAAAATAATTTTTTTGTCAAAAAAATTTCTTCTACATAAACATAAGTGTAGCTTATTGATTATATGGAAGAAAGTTGCAATACAATTGATCAAAAAAGGTCTAAAAAATCTACAGCAATTCGCAGCTACTTGAAACTTTCGCATTGTTTTACTAAATTGAGTGGTCTATAAAACTGCATAATCAAAAAAATTTAACACTTTTGAGAAAAAAGTTGAAAGTCTATATAAATATTTGTTGAATTTTTTAGTTTTCTACAAAGTTTTAAACTTTAATTTTTAAGTTTATGTTAGAGAACGAACTGAATTTTAATACAAAATTCTTAAATATGTAGTTTTGAATGGTGTTACTATTGATATGCAAAGCAATGTATAATTTTATATTATCATTTTCAAAAATAATGTACATATACTACAAAGATTTTTTTTTCTGAACGGATTAAAAATACGAAAAAAGGAAATTATTTTGTTTGAAAAAAAAAAAAATACTGGCCATTCATATTGGCATTGAAATAGCAGCATAATTTAACATCGCAGTAAATCGCTCAAGTATAAAACCAGCGCTGAACTATCTCATTTGTAGGCGGCAGTGATTCTCGATCTATAATCAAAGAAATGCCTTCAAGAATCATTTTTAAGATGGCGATGCTCTTTGCAGTATAAAATATTAATTTTCCAAAACTGGTGCAAAAATTTAAAGTTTCACAATTGTGACTCAGTGATGAAAAAAGAGAATTATTTCACAAAATGTTATATATAGAGCGAAAGGAGTAGCAATTTGTTAGCAGATAAAATGTATTTATCAAAATTTAATTTAACTTTTCAAATACGAAATCACACTTAATTTTGTGTCATTACATCAGACCAATATATATTTATATATGTTCATATAATTGTATCATAACATAATCCCTTTGCAGCATGAACCCTTCTTCGTTATTACAAAAAATTGCATTTACGGGAATGATCAAATAATTTAATTTCTCCTCACTTAATCTTACAAAAGAGTACAACAAAAATGATTTACTAAATGCAAGGATGCGCTATTATTTTATAAAAAGAAAGAAAAATACCAAGTCAAGGTTTAGCAAGCGGTGCACAATGCAGGCACTCTAACTAATACATAAGTGCATTTATTGGAAAAGGATTAAGCTGTTGGAAAGCACAACGAAGCTTAAAGGGATCTCAGTAGCATTTAATTGCTCTCAATTGAGAAGTTATTAATTAACAATATTATAAGAGCCAACTTTATCCGCCCTAAAGGATAACTTTCGAATGAAGAATAAGAATAAGAAAATTTAGTAAAGGTGGAAATGGTTGCTAGCTGACTAATAGTTGGTAATTGTTAGTTAATCGGAGCTTTACCTGAGTAGGAAAATATTCTCTTTGGATGGATGGACAGGTGGCGTTGAGTTTCAATAGGGGGAAATTTTAATTGGGTGGAAGACAAAATATCAGAAAGCTGTGGCAAATTGTTCGTGTGCTCTTTTTAAATCATTATTATTTAAGATATTTTTTTCTATTTTGACTTTTATACTTTTATACCATTGATTCTGAGTAAAGTTTTATATACTTAGCACATATTTAGCACATACAAATTGGATCTGCGACAGATTTTAAGTGACTTCTTGAGAAAGGTGCGTAAACATAAGGGTAACTTTACTTAAATTTAAATGGCTGATTTGCATATATGGTATATTGTAAAATGTCACTATAAAGTAGTATCGCCAGACATATTCCGCTGGCTATAACTTCCAACAGACGCATTAAAGTTGTGAAAAAAAATTTATGAACTTTATTTATTTTTTAAACGCTTGATTTTCATATATGTAATTTCGACAAAGTAATATTTCATTGGCTAGACTGTTCACCACTTATAGCATAACCACATCTTGACAGATTTGGGCACTTTATGTTTCTTCTAATTATTTGCAATTATTTTTTAAGTAAATTATGGTTCATTCTCTAAGAAAACCCATAAACATCCATTTTTTAAACTTTTTACAAAATGTACAATGATTTAACAGAATTCCATCAAAATTTCAAAAAAGTTTTTATAATTGTTTTGAGTGTGAAATTTGTTGGTTCTTTCAATTTAAGTATAAGAAAGTGGAAGTCCTAATTTTTATAAATCTTTATATAGATGGAATTGCGAAGAAGCGTCAGAAAGAAAATTTATGCATAACCGAAAAATAACTAAACAACTTTTGAAAAAAGTTTTGATGTAACTTTTTATAAATGTTTTCCATATACTTTATAAAATTATTAAAATTGGCTCTAATTGGGTTTGTTATAGTTGTAACGATGTTTTATTTGGAAAATAATTTGAAATAATTGGAGGATAAATGTGCAAATGTGTCAATATGTGTTTGTGTAATAATTTGTGAACAGAGTGTACACTAACAGTCCACTGGTTACTCATCCGCTTTGATAAAGGGCATCCTGCGGATATGTGACACCGAACTTTTTTGAGAAACGGCTTTGCTAATATCAATGCAGAAAATGGAACGTTATCGATTCTTTTGGTATATTTTTTTTTGTTTTTCAAAAGCGAGTATACCCAACAAATTTAGCCGCTTCACCGCTATCAACGTCACGTCAAATCATAAGTGCGCATTCCGTCAAACGATGTCAGAACGTGTCATAAACGCAATTTTCGGCACTTGCTGAATGCAATAAAAAACCTTCAGCACATCGTTGCAGCAATTAAGAGTCAACAAATCTAACAGAAATGGCTTCAACAGCAGCATCAGCTGGAAAAACCGATGTAAAAAACTAAAAAAACAATTGCTAAGATGTGGCCTGCCAAGGTTTTTGGTTGCGCGTTGCAATAATTTTACATTTGGCGCCAGTGTAGAATGATGGCATTTTACGAGCTCTACTGCTAAGATTGCCAACTACAAAAGCAACAACAAAAATACACTTATAATACACAGAAGAATGAAAACAATGCAACAGCGAAGATATGTTCGTACAAGACTGCCGCTCGGAAAATTGTTGATCTCGGTGTTGCTTCGGATAATCAGCACTTGGCGGGCTGCTGTGTGCTTTTTCGTGATTGCAGTGTTGCTGTGTAGATTTACTTAATGCATTTTTTGATTGATTAACGAAACAGTAAAAGTACATCAGCTTTCTTAGGATAGCTTCGATGGAATTAGTTGTATTTACATTCGCTTAGTGAAAATATTCGGCAATTAGTTGATGTGCTTACATGCTAAAAATAAAATTTTCAATCATTTAAAGAAAAAAAAAATCATACAAATAAAATTACTCAGATATTTGTTCAAAATAGTTAAAACATATCCGCAAAACAAAAGAAGTGCTGCTTGTCAGAAGTCACCTAGCATGTGGTTATCGGTGGAGGTTCCAAATGTTTTAAATAAGTCCAACGGCTCGTTAATTTATTCCGATAATGCTCATTCCTTATCCGAATTTGGTTTTTAAAGACTGTTAAAGAAGGAAATTTCATTCCCGTGGTCTTATAATTAATAGACATATTCAAACCATTTTTAACGCTCTCTAAGTAAGGTCGACATCTCTGAGACAAACAAAAAACAAAATATTTTGCCCCAATACGAAAGCATAAAACAAACCAAGCTTTTGGGAATTCTTGAAGTTTGTACCTTACGTTCAATTAACGTTTCTCTGCAGCTCTAAAATCAAAACAAACAACGACGTAAACATGAAATCTATGCCGCAACAGCCACTCAACATGCAAATAATATGTGATTTTTAGCGACATAAAAATCTTAGCTAAGCAAATATGAAATGCATTTATTTTTCTTGTATACAAAAGTCAATTACGCAATTGGTGTTAGGTTAGGTTATGTCGAAGTGGCTGCCAGCGATCACGCCAGCACACCTAGGTCCCTACTCAAACCGTCGAGAATATTCTGTATATTTTAATATTTTTTGTGCCTGGCCAGTTCGCTTAAGTCGTTTAAGAAATCTGATCCTAAGAATTTCCTTCTTATCTTACATATTGCGGGACATTCACTAAGAAAGTGCCTCACAGTTTCAGGCTCTTCTTCATTTCAGCAGAGGTCGTTGTAGGTGGCACCCAGTCTCTGAGCATGCCTTTCCATCAGTTTCTGACCTATTATAAGCCCAAAAGCCAAGAACAGGTTAGCTTTGCTCAGCATGAGCAGACCCTGTACCCGTTTGACGTCGCACTCCGGCCATATTAGTTTGGACTTGATGCAGGTGTTATCACTTTTCCAACGACCGCCTGCTTCTTTAAGAGATGAATCCCTTAGAAGGAGCTTGGCGAGCGGCATAGCTAAACCCTTCCCACGTGACGAAAGCGAAATGGATGTTCCCTCTCTTGCCAGCTCGTCCGCTGTTTCATTACTGTGCCCTGGCACCCATACGATGTGAAAGACAATCGGCTCAGCCATCTCGTAGAGACATTTGCAGCAGGTTTCCACTGTATTAGAGTTGCAGCGACCTCAGCCTGAAAGACGCTGTAGTGGTCAGAAAGGCGGAAAGACTTTTCGAGTCCTGATAAAACACCCCCTCCTACCCTGTTCTCAAGTTTTGAGCCATCGGTATAGAAGTGAAGTGATCTTAATGCCGCCGGGACTCCTTTGGACCACCAGTCTCTATCGGGTATCGATATTCTAAACTCCTTTGTGAAATATTGTGTTGGAACGCAGTAGTCCGTATCGTGCGAGCCTAGTTTGTTTACGATTGTTGCGTGACCCTTTTTGCTGACCTTTCAGTCGGGTAACTCTCTATGCATTTTTCGAAATAATAAAAACTATTTGGCACTTAATAAAAATTTCATTGATTGCCAACATCAGTTCTGTACATGATTCAATTATAAAAAGGTTCTGTACTTACTGACAGCTAAAATCTGACAGTCCTTAATCTATAGTGGTATTTTGAAAGTACGCAGAAAGTGGAAATAATGTGATCCCCTTTTGCGAAATGGTAGTAGAATGTACTAAGTAAAATATGTATTAAAATACAAATTTTTAAGTAATTATTTAATTTAATATTTAATATTAAAATATATAAAGAATGAACTCCAAATTTCAAATAATAATAAAAAATTTAATTAAAAAAGGCAAGTTTTATAATAGATTATAACCAAGGCAGATCTAACAGGTAACCGCAGTAGAGAAATTGCAACCCTGTTAGATTTTTTGATATATCTTTTTTGACAATAAGAACTATTATATCAGTCTAATAAAAACAAATGTTGACAATTCATAAATTCAATTTACCCAAAATAAATAAATACAAAATGTACATTTTTATTTCAGAACTTTCAAGAACTCGTTTTGCGCGAGCAACCAATTAACAGTTCGCGGAATGATCTGTGGACACCACATTGTTTCCGTAAACGTGATGCCACAAGCTCAGTGCCTAACAATTTTTAGGTGTGGCTCTTGCGGCACTTTTAATATAGAAACTCCGAATTTTTTCAGCGGTTTCTTGCTGAGAATGCACCTTCCGAACTCTATAAAAGTTGGGCACAAACTACACAATGCAAATATACAAAATATTCATGCATTTCATGAGCAAAATGCACAATATATTTTTTCACACAAAGCACGAATCAGATGTAAACAAATATTTTTGTTTTTATCGAATGAAAACAAAATTTAACAATTAAGATAAATGGAAAAAATGAAATTTTTAACTCTACTGATGTTACGTGTTAAGTCTACGGGGTTGTAACCTATTTTCCTGCTACATTTCTTTTGCTGAGCTGTAACAAACATCCAAACATACAAATTTTCACATTTACTGCCTGATATTGTGCTCTTCATAAATTATCAAATATTTTGAAATATTCAAAAGTTTATAATTTGTCAATATTCTTTTGTAATATTTATTTATTATTAAGCAAAGAAAAACCCCTTATTTTTTAGGGTTATACATTTTGTATTGCCTTTATATTTTTTCCGAATTAATTTTGTTTTTAAGTGAAAATATAAATAAAACAACATGATTATAATGGAAAATCTAACGAGAAAACCCACTTTTATTTCCTTATGATCGACAAAAACCAGGTGTTAAACAATTTTTTATAATTTTCGGCAAGTTTGGTAAATTGGAGTTTCTGTAAAGTTACATAAATATAAAAATTTCATTAGCATCTCGGTATATAGTTAATTTTAGGTAAAACATTTTACAATTAAGGATCAAAAAGTAGCCTACTTAAAAATAATTGTAATTTTTAATGCCTATTTAAGCACCTACGATAAGCTGTCGCTGCTTGGTCGATATACATACAACTCTAAAAAGAAAACGGTGGCTTTGTAGCTGAACCAGGAAATACCAAACGTTCGAAAGAACCTGTAAACATAAAGATTTAATGATTAAAATACTTTTAGTTACAAAGCACCAGGCGATCGATGATGGAAATGCATTTACCAAAGTATTTAATTATATTCCGCTGAGCTGACTGGGGAAATATATTCTGCAACTAAATAGTTTTATCATTGATGTAAACAAATGAAAACAAAACTGGTATTTACTCATCAGATCCTCGGCGAAAAAAGCAATTGATCAAATAATAACAATTGCATTCCTGATTGCATACCAACGCACCCAATTTCGAGTTTAATAGGGGCAATACCGAAATGAATCAACTGTAAATTGTATTTAAAAATTTCATAGTTGTGCAGTTATATAACTTTATTGAATTGTGTATATTTAAAAAATTAATACCAACGAAGCGGAAGGAATTCCCCTTGCCAATTGCAAAAGTCAGCATCAATAAACGAACAATCGAATTCAATGCAACGAGGAATAAATTCATACTCGGCCTGCGTGCCAACAAACAAGGGGCGAAGCAAAGGGTGCAGCATCCAGCACATAAGCACTTATTTATACACGTGGATGAATTTCCTTTAATACATACATACGATTGCTGAAGTCTTACACCCCAGTGTAGCTGATTCGACCTGTGGTAAACTGCCTGCGCATCGAAAGTTGTGTGTTTGTTTGCAGTATGTATGTATGTACATAGATATTTAGCTCGTTTGTGCCTTTTTAGTTACCGATTGCGTAACAATGGATCGTTGATGGAATTTTTTAGCAAACAAAACATTTTCAATATTTTGCGTGCAACTAAGCAATCCAGCTATGTTTGAACAGTTTGAAATGAAAATTTACATGTGACTATAGTCGAAAGTGAAATTTAAGGGTTCAAAGGAATTTCAGCAGTAAATATGTAAAATAAATGTGTGTACGTTGCTATAGATTTTTGGTTGCGAGTACTGCCTAACACGTGCGTCTACTAAGCAGAAGAGATCAGATATGCCAGGCAGCAGTTCGGTACTTTCCATTTTCGCCACACACTTACTGTACTTGTTACGCTTTTTTGCCACAATTTTATTGTTTTGCCATTGCTAATGCACTTGTTTTTGTGGGTGTTGCCAACAAAGCCTTTCTGTGATTTTGCTAAGTATAAAAGAAATATCGTGAAAAATATAAAAAGTTCGCCATTTTTGCACACAATCTCCATGCATCGCCAGCGTAAAAAAAAATCGAGGCTTACCGCTGCGTGTGTTTCGAGTATTTATTTAAGCATTTGTGTTACTCATACGACCCCGCTCACCACGCTTAGGCAACTCAAGTTTCGTTGAAGTTATATATACAAACATGTGTATATTTGTTTGTGGCCTCCCTTTATTGCTGCGTATATTTGTTTTGTATTTTTGTTTTTTTGTTTTGTAAAGTGCAAAAATGTTGCTGGTAATTCTGTGCAAGCGCATATTGAGCACGTGCACGCATTCAAGCCACCCAGGCTGTGCTACGCGCGTCATCCCCGCTTGTGAATGGCGGTGTTGGCCCTTCGTTAGAGGTAATCGAGTGTGAAAATGCAATGCAATTTTCTGAAAGGATATTTGCCTGTGCATTTATGCTCTTCATTTTTTTTTGTTTTTGTCGATGTACACACAGATGAATATACATATGTAGAAACAAGGAAACGCACGTAAACGCATATAAATTCCAACACAGAGGCTAGAATCAAGTGGGGCTTGAAAAAAAAAAAAAAAATATACAAATAAATAGACTTACTTAATAATTTTAGTTATATTTTTATACTTTGTTTTTATTTGCAAAAGGGAGTGTACGTACATTTTTTAATTAAATTATTTTGCTTCTTAAATTAAAAATTTATTATATTACAATGTGAAATCAGAAGATCCTAACTCACATCGTAAAAATGGTAGCGTGAGCATTAACAAGACAGTATATTCTTAAGAACTGGCTACGAGAAGACGGACTATGGTCAGTAATAGAGTTTTAAACTAAAAACGCTTAAACAAGTTTAATTTACAATACATTTTTTGAAATGGGTTGCAACTACATAGTTTGGAAATTCTAATTTAATCAAAATGTTCAAATTTTATTTTTGTTTTTATATAAACTACGAAATAAAATGACAAATGGATTTCAGGTTTAAGATATTTAAAAAACTTATCTACAAATACGAAAACCAGAATGCTATTAACTAGCACCCGTCCGATAACGTCGCTATGTAATAATACATTTTTATAGTTTATTTTTTTATTAAATTTTCATAATTTTTCCGTAGAAATAATATTCTGCCCTATGGCTGTGTCCATCGTAGAAAAGTTACGAACGTAACCCGAAGTAACCCGAATACGAAAAATTTGCTATCCCTGCTTCCGTGTGAACTCGAAAAAAGTGCTGCCAAACTCAAATGCTAAATTTAGAGATTTCGACATCGGCTGGCACAAAGAAATCACACAAATTTTTGCAAAATAATTTGGTGCGAGAATAATATTTCTCAATTAAGGAAGGTGACAAAATTTAAAATGCAGAGAAAAACTTACAGATATACCTTTAATCCTCTGGATTTAGATGACACTTTGTATGACAACGTTTCGGTTGTTGAAAGAAATATATAATTTTACCAGTTTTAAATTGCAGATTTGTTAAAAATATTTGATTAAACAAATCAGAATTTGTGAATGTGGTTGGGGTTCTAAATGAATGAGATCCATAAATTTTCTTCGGTGCTAAGATTTTGGCGGAAGGTGGTTACCAGCCGTGATTTGTATACCTCCTTCTTCATGAATTTCGTGTTATGCACTCCAAATTCGGAAATTTTCTGCAACTATTCTAGCAAACGAGCGTAAAGCGAAAGCGTTGTTAAAAATTTTGAACTCAAATAGAAAACAAGAAACAAAATTGCTTTAAGTAAAATTTTTTTATCAAATTTAATACTCACAATGTCATTATGTTTTAGTATTATTATAAATTATTGAAATAAAGTGGATATTCGATCAGAATATGATTTTTAAAATTTTCATGCCGCACGGATTTAACTTTTTTTTGCATATGCAGTGCCAAGTAATGAAAATATGATAAGTGTCGATTTCTAAACTGTTCAGCTACAGAACAAATGCTCAGCAGCTGATCGAATAGTAATATATATGTAAGTATAACTTATTGAGAGTACAAAGTATAGTCTTCTATATGTAAAAAAAAGATTCTGAAATATCAAAATAACCGTAGTGTAAGTTAAATTCCTGGCATAAACTACGGAGGGGCTTGTTTACTTCAAAATTAATATTGCATGGCTTCAGAAAAAAGGCCGGAAATGCCTTGATACTCGTTTGAGAACTTTTGGCTTTATTTCAGCAAAAAGAGATGGGCTTGAAATCAAGCCTGTCAGCAATTTCACAAAAAATACTTTGCCTAACATTTCTCTGCGATTAGCAAGCGTAAGAAGATTAATAAGTTTTAAACGATTAATTTAGGGCGGCAGGATATACTGGGAATACCAGCGAAACTGCCTTAGGGCAAAAACCAGGAATTATTTTTGAGGGTTTCAAACGATGGAGTCATATCTAGTACTAGCTTTACAAATGTGGCTGATGTTTAAAAAAAATGCATACAAACCAATATATCAAAATTTGTACCAACGTAAAAAAAAATATTTAATACAAAATTTCAATTAAGAAAAAAAAAGTTACTTGTGAACACGCAGTTTTATAGCACATTCAATTTTGTTATTAACGTGGACTTTTATTAATAACGCTGACTTGTTATTTGACTGTGATTTTTTTTAATATAGAATTTTATTCGCTTATTTTTAAAGATTTTAATTTAAAATGTAAAAAAGAATTTTAATGCGAATTTCACTCTGATTTTGAATTTGATATCAGTTTCACTTAATATTACTCATAATTAATAAATAATCCTTTTCACTTCGACGTTGACATTTTTCATGATCAAAATTATTGTTTAAAAACTTAATCGAAATTTGGCAATAATATTTTTCTTTTGGAAAGACTTTTGGTTTTGTCATTTCCATAGGAACAAACATACTCGTAGTGGAATGGCATTGTCATTAATATAACTTTTCTACTGAAGGAATTCTGATTAAAATGAACATAAAACCATTTTTGAAACTCCTTGTTAATGAAGCAATTCAAGCTGTCAAAACGCTCATCAAACAACAAATAACCGTGCTTTACCACACTCTGAGACCACACATACAGACACACACACAGACACACACATACGAGAACCGAAACACACGTATTATCAAAAATATGCTAAGTTACTTCGCAGGATAATTGTAGCTTGCGTGTATGTGTGTGTGTGTCATGTTGTAGAGCGGGGATACGATTCTGTGGCGACTTATTAGCCCTGACTGCTGCGTTACGCATCGTTATGTACAACAAGACCAACAACTGCATAGCAGAATGATATTAAAATCATTTGTACATTTGTGACTGACAAACGGCGGCCGTAGCCATAGTGGCAAATGAGATGGCAGTTATAGCATAATGCTCACCGGTACGGCACATTGCTTTAATGCTTGAACGCGAACACTGTTATTTAATGACTTAATTTCGCACTCATCCAAGTGAAAAATTAAAATTACTTTTTTTACATTTTTCATTCTATGCTTTTTTTTTTTGTCTGTTTGATCAAAGTTTCAGCGACTGTGCAGGGAGGTTGATTTTCTTAAAGGCAGACTATATTTATGCTAAATGTCTGAGGTGGTGAATTATTCTAACTATTGTTGGTGGTTTAGAATGATGACGCCAAGGAGCAGTGTTTGCTGTTTAAACGTCTCCGGATTGCATATGCTGGACAGGTAGGGCGTATCCATTAAGTGAGGATGAAAATGTGAAGGATAAGGAAGAAAATGATGGATACATTGTACGTAAATAAATAATGAGCTCAAACTTAATTAAAAATAGCCTCGAATTTTGAGATTTACCAATTACGCGAAAGCACATTTAGTTTCTGTTAAAGTTTATACATCAATACCTGCATCCAGAAAAACTGATTTTTTAATGAAGTTTTTGAAAAATAAAAGACAATGAGATATAATGAATGTGTTTTTCTTAAAAATTGTTGAAAATGTATTTCTGATTATATTTTTAGTATTTATCTGATTAATAAATTATTTGTAAAATAATGCTACTCATAAGAAAAAAAATATCGCAACTTTCGGATGTTCAACATCGCGCAATTAACGGTGGCGGGCGGTTCAGAGTTCATTTTCAAGTGTTCTATCCATCATCATCTATGATCAACTAAAAACTTAATTATTGTTTTAACAGACTAAATAAATATGTATGTATGAAAACTATATTTTTTTCTGATTACTGTATGCGAGTCTTCATTTCAAGATAACTATGGCGAGGCTTTCCTTATTCAAAATATTCACATATTAAAATGAATTTTAATATTTTTCTTGTCTCTCAAAATCAAAAAAAAAAAAACAGCCCTGAAATGGAAGCAGGCGCTGAGTTAGGTTAGTTATTGAAATTAATTTGATATTCCTTCTGAATAAAATTTTAATACTTTTTTCCGACACACAAAACACGTCGTAACAAATACATTTAAAAAATCTACGAATAGGCGCAACGAATGAACTCACTGATGCAACTCTACGAATTTCGAATCTACAACGTAGCTATCCAAATCAGGGATACTTTTTTCGTGGCATCTACGAAAATCGTACTACGATGGCTTCAGCGATACAGCTGATTCGAAACTTGAGTAGGTAAGATAACGTATTAAATATTTTGGAAAATATTCAGGACTTTGTTGCCAACGGGCGTTGAAGACATTCAAAATAATTATTTCAGCCAATGAAGGTTTAGGAGATGTTTATTAAATAATGAATAGCTGAAATAATGCTTTTACTTATTGCTAATAATTCTTGTGGATTTTATGTAATAAATAACTACAGAAATAAATCGTTCTGAGTTGAAAACATATTAAAAAAAAAATGTAAATAAACTTCAATAATGTTTCTAATGAAAGCAATTTATGCATTATTTTTAATTTTATTGGCGATTTCTATTTTTATTTCATTTTTTCATGCAAATTTGCTTTATGCCCCACCTCATTTTGCCATTACAGGTTTTTGTGTTGGAATTATGCAGTTCCCTTTCATTGTCTATATCAAAAATTGTACTTTATTCAAAGTAACTTAAAAAAAACAATTATCTCTTGAACTTTTTTGATTCAAATTCATTCAAATTTTTGCGATAATTCGACCTGAACTTTTGATAAGTTTTGTCTTAAAATACTTTTCGCGAAGCGATATTACTACGAGTATATCGTTAATATACGTTTATCTATGAGTGAAAAGGTTAAAAAGCAATTTATACTCTACATCGTCGTAATTGAAAAACCAGTTTATATTTTTTTACCGTTACAAAAGAGAAACCGCAGAAGCATAAATTCCATAACTTTTTTAATTTCGCTTAACACCTAAATTTTTCTACCGTTGCGTGCAAAAAAGCGAAATGATTGCGGTGCTGTTAATGCCATTTCCGACAGCTTCAGCTCAACCGTAGCCACAATTAGCATAGCTTGTTGAATGGAACAAAATTTTACGGCGATTAATTTTTATAGATATGAATAAAAGATACACCCTACGACGCACTCTCACACCAACTACCTTAACTACCCAGCAGAAAATATGTTATTTATAAAATGATTGCCATAGAGCGAATTGGAATGTGAATCGCCAAACCAAGGCGAATTCAAAGTACATGAAAATGCCATAACAAGAGAGAATAGATGGATATCATATATTTTTTTTTCTTTCACTTTCATAAATTTTCACAGCACTGGGCCGGACGATGTATTTTCACTTAAGTAGAACTTCTCTTGTTCGTAATTCTGGCACCGAATCATGTAAAATGGATTTATATCTCTCAAGCAATTTGCAACAATATTAATTTACCGCTTGGTCGCCTTTCGCACTCACCACTTTTCTTCTAAGTTTTTTTAAATTAATTTTCAACACTTTTGGTTTTACTTTCTTATCATTATCAATTCTTTAATTTCGATTCTGTAATTTCACATATAAATTTACAAATTAATTGTAGTGCAGTCGCGGGCGCGATTACCCAAAATATTCCGGTGTTTTAGAATTCGACATCGCAAATGCGTAATGAAAAGAAACTGGTATGGTTTATAAATCGCGATGCGGTAATACTCTTCAACGTTGTCTAGAAATTCATAATTGAAGGGTAGTATCCAAATATTGTCTTGCATTCCAGCTATCGACTCAATGCCTGGAAATTTAGATTTGTTAACAAACAGGCTGATGTCGAATTGGCTGATGGAAACTAATGGTTGTGGTATCGAGGATTCTAGGGTTGGAGGCGACAAAGTTGGCATTTCTAGAGAAGAATATCCCTGTCTTGCAGGTTCTGGTTGCAAACTCTTTACTCTGACTCACGACTGTGCCTTCGCAGACGAGCGTTCCGCCGGAAAATGCAGATTTATTTTTTACTTGAATCACTATTCGTTCGCCTAATTCCAATGAAAATCAATGTTTCATCATTAGGCTAACTCAATATAAAAGTTTTACGCATATCGTATTATCGTAAACTAAATGATGAAAAATTTGTATGCACATTTCCCTCCAACAGGGGAGTTTAAACCCCCGAAACCGCCTCCTTGCGGTCGGCTCTGTCACAGCACAATATGTATTTGAAAAAATCTTCTAAAATTTTCATTCATAATGTAAACAGAAAATTTCAGAATTTCTTTTTGCTGACACTTTCATGTATCAGACAATAAGCAGAAAAATAAATCAACTGTTCTATAAATTTCACCTTCTAATTAATTCGTCTTGCGCCAAACTTTATTGTGGAATGAAAAAAATTTATCATGCTAGATTAGAGGTGTTAGAAAAAAATGTTTAATGCCTGCTTTTTCTGCTTACGAAAATGTTATCTTTACCTTAACTAATAACCGTTTCCTAGAATTGCAACATTTCGCTACTGGGTATGCGCGCTTATAATTTGGCAAGCGATGAGCGCGTTAAATTTTGCCTTGAAGCGAGTCGTTTTTAATGCAACACATTTGCCAGGGTTTCACCTTTTTATTATTGCGTTTTCACTTTTGTTTCTGCTATACTTTTCTATGTAGTGTGCGAGTAACTGCGCAATGGCGCTGAACAGAAAAGTTATCTCTCATGCACACACATACACATGCACGCCCATGCACGCACGTTTTCTAGGTAAGCGTCTATGCAGCAGATATAAAACTTCAAGTTAAACTAAGTTCTTGCAAAGTGGGAGGGAATAGCAACGAAATTTTGTGAAAAATGTATAAAAGAAAAACTAATGAAATTTAAAAACTCTGCAAGAATCACAACGAGAGAGATTTGAAAATGATGCTTTGATATTTCAGCGTTAGCGTTTAATAAACTCCCCAGACTTGCAAAGATGCATTGAAATATATTCGACGAATGAAATTAAACTACAAAATAGAGGAAGAGACAGCGCCATGAAGGCAAGAGATTGAAGGCGAACTGCAAAAACCTTTCACGGTGAACGTGTGTGTATATGTGTGTGTACGTGCTGCGGTTGAGCGTAGAACAAAGGCGAAAAATGCAAATGTGCTGGTGTGCAAATTATGGTTTAACACCTCATTGAACTTTCCCGACAGCGACGCTCGGCTTGGTTATAGCGCTAAAGCCATCAGAGACGCTACCTCCCATGCACCACACGTTTGCTTTTCCTCCTTCATGAATAATCTTGCTCTGGCTGTAAGCTTGTATGTATTGTCTACCATTTCAAAGCAGTTTAAAATTTGAATTTCACATTTAAATTGGCACTCAAAGGAAGTTTCGACATTTACACCCATGGCGCGCGCGCCGCGATGAGCGTGAGACGTAGAATCGCTTCTCAGGATCGCATATTTTATACAAATGCTTGTATGCATGTGTGTGTTTAAGCTTACGCATTTGTGGTTGTGTGTGTGTGTGTGAGTGTGTAAATGTAGATCTTTAATGGTTGAGTCGCGTTACTTCAAAACGGATTGTGTGTATTTGGGTATTTATTAGATGAAAATATGCATAATGTTAATTATTGTATAATAAAACCACAGATCTGGGGTATTTAGCGTTGAAGTGCGTTTATGTAATTAAACGATGTGCATCACCAAGACAAGTTTGACTTGCAGAGTCCATTTAACATTGTAAAATTGAGACTGAGCCAGAAATTCAATATTTTAACGCATTTATGAATAAATTTTAAGGTCTAAAAAAATTGGCTTATTAATTCCCATATCTGATGTTACAACCTGCGTGGATATGATGTGGTTGTAGAAGTGATTACATATAAACGTTCATGTACACATTCTCTTATTCATACTTTTTAGGGATGAAAATTTTTTGGCATTTTATTGATCCCGGAATTTTTGAGATCTGAAAAAAAAATTCCAACATTGTCCCGAAAATCAAGAAGTTTTAATTCGTAAAATGTAACATGCTATAATTGACGTTTTATAGTATTGTGGAGCGCCAGGGCTCCGCTATCACTCGCTGGTGCTGTTGCTGCAGCTGCTGCTGCTACGGCCACTGCCGCCATGTGGAGCGCCAAGGCTCCGCTGACACTCGCTGCTGTAGTTGGTGCTTTTATTTTAAAAAATATTTTACTGGTACCTCGGCCAGTTGCCGGTATCTCAAATATATCCAAATAGTTGCCAGTAAATTAAAAAAAGTCCGAACTGTTTTAGTGCGCGCAAAAGAGTGACGCGTTCTTTATTTTTCACTTAATTACTAAACTTAGCTGCGGTTACAAACTAGTACTAATTGTAATGGATCTTATATTTAGAGTTGTATTTTATAAGGTTAGTACTAAATTAATTATCTTATTAGGTAGGGTTGCAACTTGTAATTTGTTTCCATTACATCACCCTAATTATTCTAATTTTAATAGCCATAATAATATATAAATGTAAGTAGATTTTTATATTGTATGTTTACCTATACTTTAGAATTATATAGGCTTAAGTTAAAAGGATGAAGTTTATTCAGTTTTACATTACCATTCTTAGGGAAAGTGTAAATTTAAATTTATATTTTGAATATATTTTTTTTCATACATATTTTGATTTTCATTGTATTTTGATTTTAATATAATTTAAGTTTTTGTAGCCAATTTTAATATACGACTTATAAAAATTTAGATTTTCCTTTTTGTTTTGTACAGGTATGGTTTAATTTTGTTTGTTTTAACATATATCAATAGTAAAGTATGGCATTAGACATATCTATAAAATTTTATTCAATTCATTTTGTGTATACGGTTTTTGTGTACTGTCTTTTCTTTCTTTTTCTCTTTATCAAAAATTGTTACGTTTACACCGTCAATTTTTGTTACTATGTGTGGACCATTGTATATGGTTGCATGTTTATCTCGTGGTTCTTTTTGAATTAAAACCAAATCATTTATGTTAACTGATAAAGGACGCGCGGTTTTATCATATAGATTTTTATTTCGCGTTTTATGTTTGTTAATAAGTTCTTTTGCGAGTACGTGTGATTTTTGCATTCTATATTTTACTTCCTTTGCATAATTTTCAACGTTATATATTGGAAAGATTTTTTCTTTTTGTAATTCATTTGGCAACATAACTTTTCTACCAAATACTAATTCGAATGGAGTAAATTTGTAATCAAAAACTGTGTTTGTTGTTGTGTTATGCAAAAATGTAAAATATTTTAGATATACGTCCCAATCGGAATATGTTTCTTCTAAGTACGCACGCAAATATTCGTTAAATACCCTATGGTTCCGTTCAATTGTACCAACGGTTTCATGATGGTATGCGGTTGAAAAATTATGTTCGATTTTTAAAATTTTCGTTAATTCTTGAAAAATATCGTTTTTGAATTCTGTACCTAATTCGGATTTGATAGAATTCATAATACCATATGTTAACACGAAACTCTCAAAAATGGCAGATGCAATTGTTTTAGCACTTTTGTCTGGAATAGCAATTGTTACTAAATATTTAGTTAAGTCGCATATAATGGTAAGTGCGAACTTATTACCATTATTCGACTCAGGTAAGGGTCCTATTGTATCAATAACTACAATGTCGAATGGTTTGCAAGGTGTTGGTGTAAGAACAAGATTTTCTTTAGTTTTAGGCTTAACTTTGTTTAATAAACATTTTTCGCAACTTTTTACAAATTTAGCAATGTCACGAGTCATGTTTTTCCAATAGTATTTTGTACGTATTTTGGCATAAAGTTTTTTGTTTCCGCAATGTCCTCCTGCAAGCGGGTCAGTGTGGTAAATTGTCATTAGTTTTTGTTTCTGATCGTCGTTGTCTACAGTCTCTACTGGATCTGTTAGTATAATTTGTAAATTCTTTAAAATTTTGTTTCCGCTGTTTTTTAATACTGCTATAGAAAAATATTTGAAAAATGTATCGTTTTTGGCCATTCAAAATGTTTAATGTTGCGCTTGCCGGCTTCGTTTTCGAGCCTCGAAAGTAAGTCATCTAATTTCGTTATTTCGTTAACAACCTTGACATTAAGCAACTCGATTTTTTTGTGTTTTATATGTGCACATATTTGTAAATTTGAAATTTTGTAATTTTTATCGTGATTCATTGTTGATCTAATACGCGGTATTTTTTTTGAAAAATTAAATGCAAATTTGTCATAAACGTTTAAAGTCTGCGTTGAATCGTCTATGTAGCTGTTTTGTATTTCTGTTTCGTTACATTTCTTAGTCATCGCTCTAGTTTTAATTGCAAGAACGTGTTTCGTTGATTCCCTAATCTCGTCAATGGAAATGCGTGAAAGTGCGTCGGCACTGACGTTTGATTTACCTTTAATGTACTCTATAATGAAATTATATTCGGCTAATTCGAGACGAATTCTCGCAAGTTTTGAAGATGGATCCTTCATATTGAAAAGAAAAACTAGTGGTCTGTGATCTGATTTAACAAGGAAGTTAGTTCCGTAAATGTATGGACGAAATTGTTTTATGGCAAAGTAAATGGCTAAAAGTTCCAACTCTATAATTGGTTTTTTTTGTTCCGCTTTATTAAATGCTTTAGAAGCGAAACAAATAGGCAGATCGCTACCTTGCTGTTCTTTTCTAAGAATAGCGCCACATCCGGTTTTTGAAGCATCAACTGTAATAATAAATTGTTTGGAAAAGTCTGGATGTTGTAGCAATTTAGGTGACATTAACGCTGATTTTAGTGATTCGAAAGCTTTCTCGCACTCGCTGTCCCAAACAAATTCTACTTTTTTTCTGTTTAAACGATTCAAGGGTGCGGCTAGAGACGCATAGTTAGGTATATCCCTTCGGTAGTAATTTGCAAATGCAACGAATCGTCGTACTGCGTCTTTGTCAGTCGGTTTTGTATATTTTTTAATTGCGTTAATTTTGGAATCGTCTGGCAACAAACCCGTTGCCGAACATTTGTGGCCTTAAAATGTTACTTCTGGCCTTAGAAAATTGCACTTATTTGGATTAAGTTTTAGGTTAAAAGATCGACATGTATCGAAAACTTTTGAAAGGTTTTTAATGTGATGTGCTTCACTACAGCCTATGACGATGATATCGTCGACGTACAAAAATGCTACATTAGCCGGAATACCTGAAAAAGCGATTGTCATCATTCGTGTAAACGAATTCGGTGCTATATTCAAACCAAAAGGCAAAACTTTCCATCTAAATGCTCCACGTTCGGTGCTAAAAGAAGTTATATCGCGTGAATCTGTATGCAAGGGGATTTGATGAAATCCAGAGAAAAGGTCTAGTGTCGAAAAATACTTTGCTCGACCAAGGTTATCTAAAATGTCATCAACACGTGCCAAAGGGAACTTGTCTGCAATTAGTTTTTTATTCACTGCACGAAAATCTACGCACATACGATATGCTTTTCGCCCATCATTGTTTTTTTTTTGGAGCTATAATTAAAGGACTGTTATAATTTGAGTAACATGGTTCGATAAGGTCATTGTTTAGCAATTTATTCACTTGGCTATTTATTTCCTCACGCTGAGAATATGGTAATCTGTAATTTTTAATATAAACGGGGTTTGTGTCTGTCAGTCTTAATTTTTGTTCGTAAAAGTTATTTAATGTCATTTTGTCGTCAGGCAGAGCGAATATATCTGCATATTCTAGACATAAGTCGAGTAATTTGCTTGCGTTATTGCTTTGAATTTGTTTCTTTAAAATTTTACTAAGTTCTTTTGTCCGGTTATCGTCTTTCGTCGTCTTTTTGATGGAATAAATATGATAATTAGAAAGTTTATCTGTCCGAATGTTACAGTTCTTTACGTATTTTACATGGTCTGTGGTATTTATAATCTTGATGATTGGGTTGCTGGCATTAACAATGCATCTAGCTGTAAATACACCGTTATCAATTTCTTGTGAGTCCACGAAGAGTGACTCCGGTTGCTTGCCTAAATCAAAGAGTCGAAAAACTTCGCATCTGGGAGGTATAATACAGTTATCGCTTTCTGTCCCGTGAAGAATCGGAATCGCGACCTTTTCATCGCCTACCCAGAAGGAAATGCAGTTGTTTACATAGCTAATAACACACTTGTTTGTTTTTAAAAAGTCTTTACCCAGTATACCATCAGATTGAATGTTAAAATCGTCATTCACCACATGTAAGTTAGTATGTCTTATAGAAAAGTTCGAAAAATTTAAATTTGCGATTATTTTACCTAAAGTAGAAACACTGTTAGAAGTGACACCAGTAATGCGGATAACATCGTCTGTATTGATGGAAAAATGATTGTTCAAACTTGAAATTTTGATTAAAGAAATGTCGGCTTGCGTCTCGACTAAAAACGTACGTAATTTGTTAGATCCGGTAAAGTTTAATTGGATAAAGTCAGAATAATTTAAGTTAAGACAGTAAATGCCTATTGTTGTAGACATATCGGTTAGATGTCCGTTTCTTGCTCCCCCAGTGTTCGCTCCTGAGGGGCCAGAGCGTTTAAAGTCCGCACATTTGAATAATATCCACTATTATTGTTAGTTCCGTTGGTATTGTTGTTTCTGTTGTCGTATTGTTGTTAAAATTGTTTGCGTTACCCCTAGTACTGTTGTTATTGTACCTAGTATTGTTGCCATTGTTGTTTGACCTGTAATTAAGCCGTTGTTGTTGTTCCTATAGTTGTTGCCATTATTGTTGTACCTAAAGTTGTTGCCATTATTGTTGTACCTAAAGTTGTTTGCGTTATTGTTGTACCTAAAGTTGTTTGCGTTATTGTTGTACCTAAAGTTGTTGCCATTATTGCTGTATCTATTAAAATTTTGAAAATTACTTCGAAAATTATTTGCTCTGTTATTGTTTAATTGGAACGCTAATACTTGTCTCTCTTTTGCTTGGTTATTTTGTTCTACGATCATTTTTGCTACTACGTCCTTTGAATCATTGAAGGTTGTTGATGCCAAAATTGACTTAACTAAGTCAGAACGTGTATTTAATCTGCATACATTTATAGTTTGTTCAACTGCCATTTCTTGGGCTTTAGCTTGTGTCATACCTTCAGTGATTAAAGAACGTCGTAGTGCATCAGATAGCTCCTCGACACGTTTGGCAAATTCTGTATAATAGTTGTTTACTATGTGCAAAGATGCAATTTTTCCAGCTACAACTTTTGAGTTGTCCGGTTTTATTCTACTACGTAAGGCGTCTTTAATCTGAACAATGGAACTAATATCAGTTGGAATTGCCTCGCGTGCCTTGCCTTCAAGCTTTGATTTTAGAAATGCTATAAATGTACTTTGTAGGTTTTCTTCTGAGAGATCTTCAATTAAATTAATTTTATCTATAAATGATTCAAGTGCTAGCGGATCACCGTTGTAATTTTCCCTAATAATTGATGCACAAAGGCTAATAAAAGATTTTTTCTGTTCCGGAGTTGCCATTTTTGTATCGTTAGTACTCAAAGTTAAATTTATATTTGATAATGATTCGAATCCTAACAGGTCTTCACTGATTGAAAAATCAGGATGACCTGTGTCACTATCTGACATTTGACGAAGCTTTAAAAATCTAATAAAAATCAATTTATTTATCTATACGTTGAATTGTTGTTAAGTTCTATTGTATCATCTTGCAAATTTTTAGTTTAACTAACACTGTATGGCAGAATTTATGAAAAAAATAATTTTGAAATTTCGACTTAATGTGAAATGTTTATTTGAAAAATGTTATAAAGTTCAACGTAGGCATAGTACGACCATGCACAGATCAAAAATTGTATTAATGTTGCAAATTAATTATTTGTATTTTCGAAAAAAAAAAATGTGTTTTAAAGTCTGACTCACGAGTAACACTGGAAGGCACCACCGAAAAGTTTTTGTTGAGAAAATATTTTTAAATTATTGCAAAAAGTAATATTTGAAGAAATATTAGTAAGTGTTTGCACACTTCTGTATGTAAAGCTGAAATTCCGATGAAAAAACAGTAACACAAATGTATATAGGTAATTGAGCATGTACTGGATAGGCTATGTAAGTAATATAAACGTATCATTAGATGAAAAGTACAGTAAGCAAAAGTGCAAAAAAACAGTAAGAATATCTGTATGTATGTAGTATACATATAATGTAAAGGTATATAATCAAAAGTACAGTAGTTGATAAACTAAAAAGTTACGGTATATAATGCAAATTGTACAGTTGTACGCAAAAGTGAAAAGGTATTGGCATATATCGAGCCTTTACCGCCATTTTAGCGTAAGCGACAAAAACCAAATTTTACAGGAGAAGGTTTTTTTAAATATATTTTTTTTTTTAAGAGTGAATGTCGCTTACGATAAAATGTAAAGTCGTACATCTCCATAACTATAACGATTAGCGAAACAATATTTAGCCAGATGACGTATTATCAGTTTTAGAACAGTTCTGCATCAAAAAGTTAATTTTGGAAAAAATGTCGCTTACGTTATTTTCGCGGTTAGGGCTCGATATGTATGGATATAATATAAAGGCATTTTATCAAAAGTACAGTAGTTTAAAAAGTTAAAAGTTACGGCATATAATGCAAATTGAACAGTAGTACGCAAAAGTGAAAAAAAAAATTTAATTTTAATGGAAAATATGTACATGTGTCGTTATATAATTTCCGCACACTGTGCGCCATACCCAACGCTGCAAAAACCGCAACTCGTCTTTATATATATACTGGAACACTGCTGTAGTCCCGCGCTGGTGAACCCTTATAGATGTTGTTGTAATGCTGCCATGTGGGCTGTACCGAAGACAGAAAGTCGGTTTGTCGGTGACTAACGGCGCTTTTTGTGGCGTGGCTTGTATGCCGTTACGTGCAGCCTGTACCAAGAAGTAAAACGGAGCATAACGGTGCTTTATTTGGCGTGACTTACAGTAGGTAGCATTTTGTTTTCGTTTGGAAATTTAATTAAAATGTTTTTTGTGAAAATTTGGTACCACCGCTTGTTTTTTAATAAATGTTTATTTGTTTATTGTTATTTCGAAAATTTTAAATTTGTTTGTTTGAAAATTTGGTACCACCGCTTTTTTTTTTTTTTGTTTTTGTAGTTATGTCGAAAATTATAAATGTGTTCGTTTAAAAATTTAGTACCACCGCTTTTTTTGAATTTTTTTTTTTTGTTTTTTTTCGGTTTATATTTACCGTTTAAAAATTGTTCATTTTTAGATATTTTTGGAAAAATAAAAATTAAATTCAGTTAATTTGAAAGAAATGTTTAGCGTTTAAATTTGGTTACAAAGTTTTTACGCTTTTTAAATTTAGTTAGATTTTTATATATTTGGAAAAAAAAATTTATTGTATTTTTCGTTTAAATTACTTTTTAATTTAAGTCCATTTTTAAATATTTAGAAAAAAAATTTTTTCGTTTAAATTTGGTAAAAAGGTATTTACACTTTTTAATTTAAGTTCATTTTTAAATATTTGGAAAATTTTTTTTGTAATTTAATTTTAATTTATTGAAGTAGCCACCACCATTAAATAATTTGAAAAAATTTTTTTTGTAATTTGAATTTTAGTTCATTGAAACATTTTTAATTTATTTTAATTTTTTTTTGTTTTTTTTTTGCATTTTTTTTTCGCTTTAACTTAAACTTTTTTTTCATTTTTGTCGTCTCTTTTATATGGCGTGGCTTCATTTGCCCGGGGGCCATTTTGTAAGCCGCTGTCACGGTCGCCATGTGGAGCGCCAGGGCTCCGCTATCACTCGCTGGTGCTGTTGCTGCAGCTGCTGCTGCTACGGCCAGTTGCCGGTATCTCCAAATATATCCAAATAGTTGCCAGTAAATTAAAAAAAGTCCGAACTGTTTTAGTGCGCTCAAAAGAGTGACGCGTTCTTTATTTTTCACTTAATTACTAAACTTAGCTGCGGTTACAAACTAGTACTAATTGTAATAGATCTTATATTTAGAGTTGTATTTTATAAGGTTAGTACTAAATTAATTATCTTATTAGGTAGGGTTGCAACTTGTAATTTGTTTCCATTACAGTATTATTCCAAATAACATTAATATAACAAAGATGTATTGGGTTTTCCAATCAACATACAATTTTACAAACATACAAAGTAATTTATACTTCAAGTATTTACAAATATTTGGTACAGCAGCAAATGCATATAAAGTAAAACAATTTTTACTCAGTGTTTGAGATCAATATTAACTACTAATATATGCCACAGTACGTTCAGTAAAAAAAAGTAATACACCAAGTAAAATTTAAATACACCACCCATTCCATTTTCAGCGAGTTAGATTTATACCTTCTTTGGATTAAAATGCCATTTTAAAGAAATTAAAGCATTAAGTGCATTATCCTCTAACCTGAACCTAAATTTGTTGCATATACAATTTACAGTAGAGAAGCACCGGTCCGCCTCAACACTTGTTGGTTAGATTGTCAACCAAAAGTTTAATGCTTTCTGTAGGTAATATCCTGCATCGCCCCACTTACAAAAAAGTATCAATTTCTTTTACCAAACCTCCTGATAAATTGTATATATTCTATTTCTTCATTGAAACCTATGCGGCGTCCATATATTGCTTAGTTGAGTCAATGAGTCATTTTTGTACACTTAAAATACACGAAGACCATTTTCTTATTGCCTCAATTAAGGCTCTTTCTATACTATGGAGTTTAATTCGGGATTTCAAACTGGTTTTCTTCGGTTTTTCATAAAATATGGAATGGTTTTTTTTGAAATCCTTATTTTTCGAATATCGAATAAATCGGTTTTTTTACTATCCAAAACCGATTTATTTTCGTAGTTGTAAATATATAGCCTTTGAAATAAATATAATAGAAATACGGCAGCACATCGACAAATTTTACATGAATTATATATTTATTGATCACAAAGTTGTTATCAATTAGATAAGACCATTATAGTACATACATATATATTCGAAATTCAAATTATTTTCAAAAAAAAGGCAGCAAGTATGGTATACGACAGGTACCGGGAAGTTTTTGGCTTTTAAAATAAAAGTTCTTAGATAAAAGTTATTATTGGATTTTAATTATATTTGAAACAAAATAATCGGTCAACCCGGACTTTTATTTTTTCAGTGCGCTAATAATAGTTAAACTTGGCCAGATATTTTTTAAGGCCGAAATAAAGTTGTTGTACTACTCGGCACTTTTGCTTAAGTATTTTTTTTGGTGACTATTCTTTCAGGTACGATCGTGACTTGCATTTGTGACCCGAACAATTCGTAGAAAAAAAGTACTTAAGCTTTTATGAAATATAATTAAATCAAAATAAATTTTCATTTACAAGTATTCGAAATATTTAAAGTAGAGTGGAAGTTTTCAAAGAAAGAAAAAAGAACAATCAAGTGAAAAAGTAATTTAATACATTAGCGCCAGAGTAAGTATTTCAATTACCGATTTATGGATGAAGATGTGTAGTACAAACTTATGTTGTTTACGCTGCATATCGTTTATAGAGGAACCTTTCCATTTCAAATCAACCGATCCGCGCAGGTCATATTTTTGTGTTTTGATAAAAATGAAATATGTTGTTTTTAGGTTGATTTTATAAGACCCGTATTTTTTCTTTTGGCTGAGAACAGGTTTTTCGTCCATTTTTCAAAATTATCGTTAATATGTAAAAATCGATATTTTTTGTAGTGCCCGGGAACTGTTTTTTGAAAAGCGAACAACTGTGTTTTGAAAAGCGAACAACTTTAGTAAAGATAAATTAATTTAAATGTGTGTAAATGTTTATACTTTGAAGCCGCAATATCAAATACTGCCACAGTTAACAATAAAAAAATTTCTTTTTTCAAAAATTGTTTAAGTTTCGAACCTCGAACTCAGCGGCATATCGAGTTATAGCACGTACCTACTCGTACACAGCGGCCACAATCTCCCCTACAAAAACGTAAGAAATGTGAATTGAACCTTAGTAACGCATATGACTTTCTATTTCTTAACAACAAACAAAGCAAATTGTAGTGCCCCAAATATGTAATTATAAAGAGCAAATTGCCTGAAAACCCAATTACCAGCTACAATATTTTTCTTTTATCGAAAGCTCTAGTAAATATTAGCTTAGAACCTTCGCAGCAAATCTCCTTTACCCGCGACTACAATTTTTCACTTTCACTTCCACTTCTGCTCTAGACTCCTGTGGAAGCTTAAAAATATACCCTTGCCCTTCGCCTTCCTCTTATAGCAAAAACACACCTTCCCATTTTTGATTAAAAAATAGTTCATTTTTATTTTAAAAATCACAAAACACAAAATTCATTATTTGGTTACTTATAAGCACTTCAGTTTGTTACATATTAAACGAAGTAAAATATTAACAAAGTTTGACAGTTTAGAAGTTTTACAAAAGTAAACAAAAAAAAAATAAATCAGCTGCTCTGCTCTTAATGTGCCTTGGAATTTCTAATATCTATCCCGTAATCTTTTGGACTTATAACTTTGACAACACCTTTAAAACGAATTTTTTTTTCTATTTAACATATTGCTTAATATGCCTGTTTGACTTTTCTTCGGGCCTTATGATTCCTTATTTCTAAGAAAAAACTTCCTTTGATATTATATTTTTAAGGAACCGCACTATAATCTCAGCATTTCAAAATTATCTTACGGAGATCGGCGGCGTTGCTTTTCTCAAACCCCCAAGAGAAACCTTAAACTTGTTAACAAATTTATGGAAAACGATGTGTAATAAGAAAAAGAGCTAACGATAATTTTAGAATAATTCTTTAACCTAGCGTTTTGTCGAATATTATTGGAGGCAAAATAGTTTAAATATTGCAATCAATAAAATGCTCCAGCTGCAAGAAGAACGAGTTATGCAGCTAAGTGATCAAATAATAAAAGGTTTTGCAAACAATAAATATATTGTTGACTGCCTCCGCGACCATTCAGATGAGTACGATTGGCGTTGCACTGAACAAAATATAAATATGTTTATTTGTTTAATAAAAAAGTATGTGAATTGAAAGAAAATATTGATCCTTTGTTACTACTGATACATTTTCTTTGTCGTTATAAAAATTATAAATAAAACAATGGGACGCAAACGTGATTTTTATATACGCGAATATTTTGAAACTGAAGAAAGATTCGCAAAATACAAGGCATGCCTTTTAAAGCTTAATAGAAATATTATTTCACACACATTAATATTTTAAATAAGCTTTGTCTTTGAAAAAAAAAAACATAAGTTTTGATTGGGTTATAGGAAATAATTAATATTATCCTCGTATAAAAGCAATTTTCATACTATACAAAATAAATTTGTTAATTAAAGGGAAAAAACTTTTATTTGGGCATACAAAATATTTTTACATTATAAAAAAAATATATAGAAAGGTGGCATCCCTTGTTTAGATATTTCATTTGGAAAGCTCTTTCCATCCTCTTTCATTTGTTACCAAATATGTTGAATTTGGATAAGCGGTTTGTTTCTTATTAGGAAAGGACTTTTATTTCGGCCTTAACAAATATCTGGCCAAGTTAAATTATTAACTAATTAGCGGACTGAAAAAATAAAAGTTCGGATTTTTCAATTATTATTGGACTTTTTCACAAAAAGTTGAAAAAATAAAAAAATGATTTTTGTCCTGCAGGTCCTGGGATCAAAGGACCATTAATATTTTTCTTCTACAACAATCTTTAGCACGTGACTTTTATAACATAGGAAAATAAAATAATAGTTACTTTCGGTCCCTGGTATACGAGTATTTTTGAAGATTATTGCCTTTTCTCATTTTTCTCACTTTTACGTTTTTATTTTTTATGTTTGTCTTAATTTGGTCACAATTGAGACTATAAACTTTATTTTGAAACTGGAGGCTTTAGAGACTGCTTACTGAATTCGTGCATAAAATTACATTTTATTTTCAAAAGATTTATTTAATAGAAATAACTGCATTTAGTTACGTACATGTTCGTATGTACATCGATGTAGTTTTTTTCTTACTTAGAAAAGGAACCGGTTTAACCGGTTTTTTCTTTATTTAAAAGTTACGAACTGGTTTTTTCAATTTGCCATTTTTCAAATAATTCGAAAACCCCGCCCTACTGCCTTATTCACTTCAACCACCTCGTGGTTAAATGGCATTTAAATAATTTGTTTTCAACAATCACAGGATTTAAAAATACTAATCCCGGGATATTCCGGAGTTAAAAATTTACGAATCCTGATATTGATATTCCTAATAATATGTTAAAAAAAAATGTTGAATAAATTTAGTTTGCAAATATTCTCCCCCACAAGGATTCAACTTTTTTAAAGATTAAACTTTAAAATACCAGAATCAAAGCCTATTCCTTAAATAAATTTCTTCGCTAAATATTCTTCATACTTAAGTACCAAGTGAGGTGGTTTTGTTTTCAATATTATTTAAAAATTATTTTCAACAAAAGTAATAAAATAAAAAAAATTAAATGACATTTGTTATTCAATTTAAATTGAGACGTAAGAAAAATTTAACAATTTTTGGCCATGATTCAATTATAAAAGGTTAGCTCTATAAACAGCTAGCTCGCTCACTTTTTTGTCAAACGGCTCTCTTAGCATCAAAACCGTGTTGCTTCTTAAAAATAATAATAGTAGTTACCTCAAAACTTTTTAATACCAAAAACTTTTTGTTTCTTATGTGCGCGTAAACAGTAAGTTTAAATCCGGATTTTAATGACGGCATTTTTTCTGATTACAAAATTGACCTCGGCTCGTAAATACCAGTATTTCATGTAAATCTGTATAAATGACACGTTTTTTCATTGAACGCTTATTACGCGCATATAAATTCGATGTGACAGAGTGGAAAGCTTTGTAATTTCTAGAAGGAAAAGGTTAAAATAAATTAAAAATAATGTGACATAATAATCATCCAATTGCCAAAAATAAGAATTTGTAAGAACTAAATTCTTGAGTTATGAAGTTTGATATATTATTCTTTTAATATACATATAAAGAATCTCTTTCTAAAATCTCGAATTATTGTGGTTTTCTTACAATTCCATTAACTCCATAAGGTCACTTACTATTTATCGGAATAAAATGTTTTGTCCTTTCAACTACCATGGGTTCATCACAATATTAAGAATAACCCTGATACCGATGGTAAATAAATAAAAGGAATAAACCGAATAAATAACTTGTATTGGCTTTATACCATAAAATCGTTTAATTCATGGGACAAATAAATTGAAAATTTATTCGCTAGTTAAAATTGCAAAACAAAATATCTACCAAGAAGTACATAATTTTCTAAATTTTGTAAGCGTAGCTATTGTATTTCTTAATTTAAATGAAATGTCTTCGAAATTTTTAATTAAAAAAATCACTAACATTTTACTATTTATTATTTAGTTTTCAAGAAAGGGTACCAAAATCTTACCCTTTTTCCATACTTCGTAAAACAACGCTTTAAAATTCGAATGCCATTATTTACCTAACCTTTTATAATTGAATCATGATTTTTGGCTACATTATTTCGAATTTTTCAATTTTTTAGTTTAATATTTCTATTTCATATCGCATAGATAATATAACAATTTTTATTAATTCAATGCTGTTCTATTTGTGATTTATAACCACGGGAATTTTGTGCCTTGTATATCATTTTAAAGTCACGTTTTCAATTGTTGTTTAATTTAATTTATCTGTTATGAGAAAATAAAAACACCATCACATTTAGTATTTAACTTTTATCAAGAAGCAATAACTGCCACATCTCAGTGGCCCAGAAAATCTAAATTATTTCGTGCAAGTGTTTCAAAATAATATATGTAAGTCTTCCTTTAGCGATTTTTACAAAAAGGGTGCTCTTTTCGCAGCGCATTGAGGAGGTAGGCCTTATCAGCACCGTTATTTTTAACTTAAATTATTTTCCCTTAAAATATATGTATATATACAATTAAAACACTAATCTTCTCTATTAAAAGTAGCGGGGTACACTGAAATAAATGCAGCAACAACTTCGTTCGAATATTCAAAGATTTTTTTTTGTATGTCTTTTTGAAACATTTTATTCATTAGCTAGTGTATCAGACAATAAATATCTACACACTCTCCCCATAAATAAACTATATAAGAAGCTAATAATTAGGTCGTCATAATGCATCAATCATTTTGGATAAAATAAAAAAAAATCCCATTATACATTGTACATACAATGTATACCAATAACGAAAAATACAATTTGATTAACATTGAAATGCACTTTATTGGACATTGCTTTAAATTTCTATCTGATCTTCAGACAAATTTGTGAATAAATCGCTTTAAATCCTGAAGGTATCATTCCGAAAAGATACAGTAAAAAGAGGCTAGACAAGCGGGAATGCCGCAAAATACAAATTTGGAAAAATTGAACGTGAGGAAGACGCATGTGTACAGAATATTTGTAAGGGACACAAACAAGTGAATTTAACAATTAAGTGAATTTGAAAATTGACTGAAATCTTACAAATAAAAGCCTCCCCGTTTTGATCAAAACGTTAAAAACGCTACTTAAAAGTTAAGAACTCTCAAATACGAATACAGCGCTTTGCATTTCAATAGAAACAGCAATTAAAAAAAGGCATCTTTACGAATTTTTAAGAATTTTTTTGTGAAGTGCTTATTGAAAAAAAAAATTCTTAAACATCAACGATGATTCCTAGCCACTTTTAATTTTCACATTGTTTTACTAAAATTGAAGAGTCTATTAAACTGCATACCCAAAAAAATTCTAACACTTCTGAGAAAATAGTTTAAATTTAATATACAAATTTGTTGAATTTTTTTAGTTTTTTACAAAGTTTTAAACTTGAATTTATTATTAAAAAATGAACTTTTTAATTGAAAATTCTTAGAAATACATAAATAAATATCATTGACAAGCTGTGAAAATTAATATGCAAAGCACTGTAGCTCAGTTGAATATAAATGATTGGAGTGCATTTAGTGTGAATAAAATGACGCAAAGCACTACGCAGTTTATTTTCATAATTTCTAGCAACAGTTTTGTTTCGCAACAAGAAGAAACTTTATTTTATGTAAGGCATGCCACGAAATCAATCGACCAACTGCTAGTAATTTGAAATGGCAATCTAAATTCAGACTTATCCAGACAGCTCTGCACTTACATTTTTTTATGAGAGTGCACACTTTAACTTGCATTTCCGTAAACATATGTTTCACTGAGTTGGATAAATTTGTTGTTTATCTGGCCAGGAAATTGCATTTTGTCATTTTTGGTCCTTAGAGTCATATTATAAACACATTCAAATTTGCATCGATCATGTTAGTAGAAATTTATGTACATTGTATATGTTGTGCTTTTCGGTTTATGCCCTCTGGCCGACAAGTGCGTAATGGAGAACGTTGAATTGCGTGCGTGTGTGTGTGTATTCATACCCAAATGTATACCGATGCGCCACGCTCCTACTCGCATGTACATATGTATGTATGTGCACATGTTTGTATGTATGCAAGTAAGTAAGCATTTGCTGCTGCATGCCTGTGGGCTTTCTCTCTTTGGCATCGGCACGCACGCACTCGTACGCATAAATGCATTTGTAATAAAATAAAATTGCTTCGATATTCCATATGTATGCGGCTAAGAGGCCTAACCAGTCAGACAGCTAGCCAACCAGCCATATGGTTAAGCTTGGTTTCATTTGGAAGCTTTTGTGGTTGGCAAAAATGTCCTGTCACGCAGCGCTCGTGTAGCAATTTAGATCTGCATGGCATTGGAATATATGCGACTATATGAGCATTTGTAATTGTTTTAATAAATTGCATTTGTATTTGGGTACGCGTACGTATGAGTATGCCGTTGGGCGTTTAATGTGCCAACCTAACGTACATAGTAATATTTTCATTAAACCAATAAGCAAAATATTATCAATACGATATTAGCACGCTACACTCCATGATCATTTTATTTCTTGGTTAAAGGTAACTCTAGGAAACAATATATATGATTTTTCTTGAGCAACTAATATGATTTGCGATCACGGGAATCCTTGGCGAGATATATGTACGAGTATATCATTATTAAAAATTGATATTTTTGGTTTATTGTGTCGTTGGTAAATTGCAAAAATCCTAAAGAATTGTTTAAGGAGCCCTTAATTAAAATCGACTGAAAATATTTATAAATTATAAATTCATTTAAATCATTTATTGTAAAATTAACTGCAATAAGATTATAATTATTTTTCTATACTCAAGTATTATTTTAGTAATAAAATAAAACACTAATATCAGGTAAGACGAAAGTCATTCTAAGGTAACACTTTCCAATTACGTATTACCCAACAGCTTTTGAGATTCGACTTAGAGTTTTGTTTTAGAAGAATAGTTCCATAAATATGTTTTTAAAGTATTGATTTAAGTGCTGGTTGGCTCAGTGAATGTTGTCCACCAAAAAAAAAACGCCGCCCTTCTGAGTTAAATGGCAAATATATGCTTCAATATTACCGATGTTCTCAAAATTAATTGCAACAAGAAAGTAGAGCTCCAAATTGACGTTTAAGCTTTAATTAAGTATCACCTTTTCAACATCGTGAAACAAAAACCCTTTCTTGCCTTAATAAGGTTGTGAAGGATAAAATAGTTATTTGGTATAGATAAACTTTTTTTAACATAATACCGAAAAAGGTATAAATTTTAATAGCACATAATGCATCATACATTTTTAAAAAGTTTTGCACCAGAAAATATGCTTCGAAAATTATTGTAACGCAATTTGTGTCATACATTTCATGGCTGAAATTCTTAAAAATAGAGCTAATAAGCAAAAGCAAGCTTAAGTAAAAAGCTAAGTTCAAATCGAAAGGCCTTTCTACATTTCCATTAAATATAATTAAATATAAATTTTAGAAATTTTAATTTTACTTTGAGTTGGGAATGATTTTATGGCGAAATTTGTTTGAAAATTTTTAGTTCAATCTACGTTTTATACATACAGTAGCGGCCATTTGAATTGCATTCAATTGTTATTGTGTGCCACTTAAGATATTTTATTTTTATTTTAGAATTTTCATATAAAATGCAGTTGATTAACTACCAAAGACTATGCAACTCCAAGTTCCCAACTTTATAAAAATTTAGAAAACGTAAAAAAAATGTTTAATAGCATTTCTTAAATGTGTACTAATCATAGTAAAAAGAAAATATTTGAGTTCATAGGAAGAATTCGATTACCTCGATCCACAAATTTTACATAGAGTCTGTATTTTTCCAATGCAAAAATATGTACGAGTATATATGTTTTTTCTAAACATTTCAAGGTTTTTTGTTTTGTCAATAAATTCCACAGGTGTATTAGTATAAAGTAAAAATTAAGTATATCGCGTTTATTTAACATATTTTGCATTATTACAAACGTTGCCTTTGTAAGTATTAGCCGAACATAAATAAATTTGTAATAAACACTTTTACGATCTTTTTGAATCAAATATAAATATGAATGTTACTGAAGCTAAAAAGGCTGGTAAATATTGAAGATTGATAAATTCCAAATCCTTAGAGCCAAATGAGGAAATATAGATCTGGTTCCCAGTGGCGGAATGGCTGACATAAACCAAAAGCTAAGGTATGCGGAATGTAGCAGAAAACACCGCTAATAATTTTAAGCATACGCATAGCAGATATAAAAACATAATGGGGTTGGAACCGAACGCACTCCTCCCGCAAACTAAGAGCGGATTTGGATCTCGTTCGTCGGGCCACCCACACAACGTAAAGCACAGATAGATGTTGGCTACAAGCTCTACGAATGAGTAGTAAATCTACAGCGTCAAAGTTATGAGATTACGAAGGCTGGAACCAAACGCATTTTACCCTCAGTTTCAATGCGGCTCTTGGTACTTGTTTGCCGGACCACCTGGGTCTATCTATTCGCTGAGCCAGCACGGCAGTTGAACTTGTCCGTTCCTACGGCTTCGGCATACCAAAATCTATAGCACTAAATATAGTCAGCAAGGTAAAATAGGTGAAAATCAGGCTCCATACTATCCGTCAAATAAATATCCGCCTGTCCAAAAATAATTTCCCTGAGAGATTGGTTGCTCGGATTTTCGTCCATTCTGACAGCCGCATTAAAAGTAAAATTACAAAGATATATACAATTACCACACTGACGGGATACAGGCGTTCGATGCTTCCTCCTCGTAAAAAAAGATCTTGCTTTCATGCTGCGAAGCTTTATTTTACTGTATCGATTTCGAATTAACTGGCCGATACTAGTTGGCTGTTTCATAAAGTAAAATAATTAAAACAGCCTGAAATTTAACTACAGTCATTGATATTTTTGGTGTCTCCACGGCAACTAAATCACGTGTTTCGCTATTTGAATTACGAATGTCGAATCACCCAATTTACACGACACATTTGTGATTCCTTTGGCGTTCTATTGTAATACTTACACACATACTTTTGCGTCTTCATTCACTCTAGTTGTAGGCAACAACCTCTTCGACATGATTATTTTCTCAAACTCAACGTTTGAATCCATATAAGCAACTACAATTGAGCGATTCGCTCACAAGAGCAAATTACGAATGGGAGAGCGTATCAAGTGCCGTTGAAACATAGTATAAATACACTCAGTGATAAAAAAAAATTCTTTACTTCGATTTTAATTTTTCGCTTTTACTGCGCCATCATACTACCAACATTGG
This sequence comes from Philophylla caesio, assembly GCA_963971545.1. Lineage (NCBI taxonomy): Eukaryota > Metazoa > Arthropoda > Insecta > Diptera > Tephritidae > Philophylla > Philophylla caesio. Next base: position 90,109,455 of record OZ020606.1, on the reverse strand, counting down.
TTGACTGGGTAAAAACGTGTGCTTGCTTCTGCATAAATGTACATACATACATATATCATCAGATGCAGGTGTATATACATACGTATGTATACGAGCATGTGTTTGCTTGGGATGCATTTGTTGCACTGCGTGTTTACAAGTGCGCAATTACAATTGCATTAGGTTCAGCCTGCAGCTGAGCAACAGCAAAAGAGCACTAAAGCACAAAAGGATTCAGCAAATGAGCGAACGTTTTGCCTGTCGATTTCAGCTTAGATATTTGGGTAGTGAATGCACTAACACACCAACGTACGCACATATGTACATACAGTGTTGTGCATATCAAAAGCAAAAGCATTTAAAATGACATAGCTTACCACGTATATTTATTTTTAAGAATTTTCAATTAAAATTCAATCCATTGTCTAACATAAAAATTAAACTTTGTAGAAAACTTAAAACAAGAATAGCAAATTTGTGTATAGGTTTTCTACTTTTTTCACAGAAGTGCTAAAATTTTTTTAAGTATGCAGTTTTATAGCACATTAAATTTTAATCCAACAATGTGAAAGTTCCAAGTACATAGGTGTTAGCATTGATTTATTAGACTTTTTTTCGTCAAAGGTGTTACGACTTCCATCCATTTAACGAAAAAGCAACATACTCAAAATAATATTAACACTTCTGAGAAACAAGTTAAAAATCTTTATATAAATTTGTTAAACTTTTTTCTGGTTTATGGTAGACAATGGACCGAATTTTAATTGCAAATTCTTAAAAATAAATGCTGTAGCCTTTGATATGCACAACACTGTACATAGGTATGTACACTACCTGGGGGCAGGAAAAACCTAGCCACAAAGTGCGTACAAACGAATGTTTAAACAAATAAATGGGCAGGAGCTGGAGATAAAAAGGGTGTTTGTGTACTAAAGTGCATGCTATTTACATATGTACATATGAATGTATGTGTGGTATTTTTCCTCATAAATGCACAAGCGTATTCATTCGTGTGCAAACGCATTAAACACACCGAAATGCTAGCAAACACTCGCTAGTTTAAATGAGCAGTTGTTAAAGTCAAAGTGGGATACGTATGTTTAACACTAATTTTACTTTAGTTGTTCTTGTAATTATCTTCTTGCTGCTTATGCTATTGCAAATGCAGCAACTCATTATTATTATTTAGCGCGCAGCATTCGTGTTCATTTGTGAGTTTTACGTATAAAATGCATTTTTAAAGCGTCTAACCCTAAATGCCAAGCGACGTAAATTCTGTGTAAATAATGAACTCTGTCCTTGAACTGCGAAAATTCAGTTTTCATTTGCAAATCGACAAACGCAAAATTGTTGGTTGATATGTGTGCGTGTGTGCGTGTGTGCGTGTGAGTGAGTTGGTGCACCTTTGTTTGTTCATTTGTATTTCTGGTTATTTACACAATCGCTGCAATTACGAGCGGGAAAAGTCATCACCTCCTCATCTTCTCTCTCGACTGTACGTTTACTCATATAAAATCTGCACCTTCGAATGTGTTTGTGCTGATTGTAATGAAGTTTTCTAATCAGCGTATTTTGACAATATTTGCCAGTGTGTATTTGCTTTGTACCGCTGCTATGCAGCTGCTGAGAGTGCGTGTGTGCTTCTATTTGTTTGCCTTTAGGGCCTCTGAAATGGCCACAACCATTGCCATCGCCATAAAATTTCGACTAACAAACCAACTGCAGTCAAACCATTCAAGCCACACAAAAATACTTATTCCACCAAATAAACATATTTCACAGCCTACATTATTGCATACAGTCGTACATACATGTATGGTATGTAGCTATATGCAAATACAGAGGTTGGATATGCGTTGCATGAAATTGCATTCTGCTACTGTTCGACTTCCTCGTTTACACTGCAGCCCACCTTTGTTCATTTACACACCCATACATATACAAACATTGCTTCCTCTCTCGTTTCGGTTCAAAGGTCATCGCTTATTCCTGTTAAATGCTCTCAAATCACAGATATAATTAGGATATAATATGCTTTGAATTTTGCCATTTGTCGCCAGTTGAAAGCAAATGTTTAATCACACAGTCTCTTTGTGTTTCTGTAGTCCATTGGACGTGTGAGTAATAAACATATATGTATACACTCATTATATAGCACAACCACATATTGACAGATCTGAGCACTTCATATTTCTTCTAAGTAATTGAAATTATTTTTCTAGACCAATAAGTGCAAGTTTTAAGTGTCTACAAGTTATCACTGATTTTTGACAATTTTTTTACTAGCAGCTTCCTCCATGCAACTGAAAACTGCGATATTGATATGGAAGGAATTGCGAAAGAGCTTCAGTAAAAAAATTTGTCAAAAGTCAGTGGTAGTTCGAAGCGACCAAGAACTTGCACTTTGAGGACCTAAAATTGAATAAACTACTAACATGCATACTGGAAAAATATCAAATTTTTTTTTTATTCAAATTTTTAATGACATTTTCATTAATGTTTTCCACATTTTGTATAAAATTTAAAAAGATGTTTTAATGATGGTTGTTAGAGAGTTAAAAAATAATTTTAAATAATCGGAGAAAACTAAATTGTTCATATGTGCCAATTGTGGCCGCTGTGGTTGAGTTGGTAGCGGTGCGTGCTATAAATCGATATGCCGGTGAGTTCGAGGTTCTAATCTTAGTCAGGGCATGCAAAATCTTAATCATAGATAAAGTTTGTTCTAATAGCGGTCACCCCTCGACAGGCAATGGCAAACCTCCGAGGGTACTTCTGCCATGAAAAAGTTTCTCATTAAATACATCTGCCGTTCAGAGTCGGCACTAAACTGTAGGTCCCTCCACTTGTGGTATAATATAAAGACGCACACCACAAATGGTAGGAGAAGCTCGGCCAAACACTGACCTTCATATAAAGTGTAAGCGCCAAAATTATTATTATATATGTGCCAATTTGTGCTTGTGTTATAATTTGTGAACAGAATGTATATATTCCCATCTTATACTTATCACCGCGCTTAATATGGCAATTTATTCATTTAATTAATTAAATTTGTAATTATTTATATTTACAGTACAATGAATTCTCTAGCTAAAGCTTTTATGGTTCGAACTTTAAACATAGGAGACAGTTCGAAAATATTTAACAATTATTTATGAAATCTTTAGATTTTTTCGTGTTTTCAGTATTGCAGCGTATTCATATTTGTATACTGAAATCAAGGTACAAAGGGCCTCCAACTATATTTTTTTTGTTTCACTGTCGCTCTTCCGCAATTTCTTTCATGTGAGCACAATTTTTTTATATGGAAAAAACAGAGCTCAACACCGTCTCTAAAAACTTTTTAAAATCCTTCATTCACTTTATTTTACTAAAATATATTATTCTACAAAGCTGCATTCTCGAATAAAATCTTATATTTCAGAAGCAAACATTAAAAATTACATGTATATTTTTTCAATTTTTGTTTAGTTGTCTTCAAACATAAAACTTCGGTTAACATATATATTTCTTGTTAGAGAATGTAGTGTATTTTAACTAAATTTGGGGTTTCGCGACCGCACGTTATTCCCCGTGAATTCATGTTAATGGACTTGGCATACACATACACAGAACACTTGTAATGTAAAAAGTTTGTGCTACTAAATTGCTTTAAAAGGTGTTCAATGTTCTTTGGCTATAATTACTTTTAAATGAAAAACTGCATTGTATGTATTTGATCACTTAGTTTTGCAACGAAAAGTTTAGGAAATGATATTGGCACTTGGTCGTTAGTATTGAAGACCATACCGTCCGGATTTATACACGAATTCCCTTTGAGAGTTTCAAGAATTTGAGCCCAGTGGAAAATATATTGAATTCAGAAACGAGAAAGTTGTTGATCTTTGTACTGAAAGACCCGATGAAGTCTCGTGATTGTACAACAAGTTTTTTATAAGGTAATCATCGGTACCCTAAAATCAATAATTATGCAACTCACTTACTCAGAAAGAAAGAAAATAAAAATGATAATTGCCAAAATTTGAAATGCCATGGACGTATGTAGGTTATTCAAGCTTGTTGGTGAATTTGCTTAAAATACGTAAAGCTCTCTGCACATTTTAGGGGATCATCTTCAAGTCTTTCATAAAAATTTTCTGTGATATCGCCGATTGGTGTTCAACTATGGGACACGTTGTATGGTATAAAATATAGAAATAAGCGTGATGGAACAATTTAACAAATATATGTAAATACACCAAATAATACCAAATAAACACTGCAACAGTTTAAAATTCAGTTTTGCAAAAAAAGGCCAATACAAACATACAAATTAAACACATACATTTTAACAGAACATTTGCATTGTTAAAACTGATGCTTTAGTACATAAATTAAAAATTCGAATAAATGCACATTCAAATTTATTTGAAACGTAATTACGATGCAAATGTTGCTGCTTTGTCTCTCTGCAGTGAAGCGCGAAAGGAAAAAATTAATATCGATTGTAGCGATTTTTTTGTTTCAAAAATGTAACCCACAGACACATAAAAAAAAATTGAACAATTTTGGGAAACTCGAGGAGTATTTAATTTGATAAAATATACAATTGCATATAGGCGGTGCAAAATCATTTATAATTGCTGAAAATTAACATCATCTCTCAAACGAGTCGCTCAAATTATTTATATTTAACATTAAATTTTTACAACTAGCGCTGAAGAACAATTTAATATAAATATTATTAATTTCAATCCTGACAAAATTTTCCTCACTCTGCTCATATTTAGTGAAATAATATGATTTGATTTTTGAGAGAAATTAAATTTTGATTATACATAGCAGATTGACTGCGAATTTAGAATTTTTGGGAAAATAAGTGCATAGTTTATATTAGCACTCACTTATAACAACTTTAGTTTACGTACATTAACAAACGTACATGTATAATTACTTTTTTATACATATATTCACAGTTAAGTGCTTTTAACACATTTCCGGTTTTCTGCTACCAATTTGATTGCGGTTTAACACTAATGCGCTTTTTGTGTACTTGCATTAATGTATTTACATATGTATGTATACAAACAAAAGCTAATTTATATTTCCTTCCTTGCTAGATTGAAGGCTGTCACAGTTCGATTGTGGCTCAGAAGTATTGTAAAATGAAGTGACCATCATACACTGCACCTGTCACTGTATTTTATAGTTCGTTTTTAACAGATATTCGACGATTGAAAGCTTTTTACATCTATCAATTATTAAAATATAAAAAAAATTGCATGCAATTTAAAGACAAGCATTGAACAGGGTTCTTTTGTTTCGAAAAAGTGTGTTGGAGACTCTTCATTTGAAGGAACTTGAAAACTTTCACTTCAAATTCCTTCTTCATGTTTTGAGTGAAAGTTTACGATCGCACGACATTTATTTGTCCTCTTTTGTTGAAGTTTTGCATTAAGCTTTCACTATTATTATATTTTTTGTTCAACCGCAACAAAATCGTACACAAAAACCGAACTGCAGATACCAACAATATTTATTTTCCCTTTCAATGCATTCAGCAGCAGCAGCGCGACAATGAAAGTTGGGAGTAATTTTTCATCAACATCACCATCGTCATTTGTAAAAACAATTATTCTAGTCTAGAGAGCATTATTGAAATTTTTTGTCGACTGCTTGCGAACGGCAGCTAAATAATCAAGCTGTCCTCCCAGCCAGCAGTCAATGGCAGGCCACTCACATCAATGTATTGATGGATTTGAACACCTTCAGAAAATGTTTTTATGTATAAATACCCAGGTAACAATTTTGGTGGCGTAAGAGACGTTTCTTGTACCCACCATTGAAGTTTTTTTTAAAACGAATGAGTAGTAGTAGTAGAGGTTTTTCACTTTACAACAAACCTCCTTAAAATTGTGTAGACTATTGATGATGAAAAAAGGGAAAGTAAACCATTTTTAATTATCGTTTTTTCTTTTCGAAAAAAAATCTTTCAATTGTTAACTGAGCATAGACATATACACTCGTACTAGTATATAGGGTGTTTGTTTTTTAAACATGTGCTTTTAAAGAAGAAATAAAACGCATATAATTTAATGTTACGGCCACAAATTTAGCATTATATTTGATTAGCTCGAATATTTGTAGCAATTGGGGTCGTATGTCAGCAATAACGCGCCGAATATTTTCTTCCAAGGCGTCTTGAAATGGCAAACCAAACTGAGTACAAATCAAGTAACAGCTGTCAAAAAGACAAACTCCCGAAAATTCATCTAAAAAAAAACACCCTTTAGATACTTAAATTTGGTTCTTTCAAATGAGGTGAGTTGGTTGCTGTCAAGCAAGAATCACTGCAAAAATTACGAAAATATTGACTTTGCATTATGCAGCGACTTTCATTCAATGAAAGATGGTAATCTGAGTGCAGACAAAGGCAAAGGAATAATGTGTTTGCACAGAGGAGCGGCTGTCTACGAAAATCGCAATAATCGCAAGATTTCTCATAATGGCAGTTGCGTAATGCATAGAGAGGCGGAAATAGCTGCAAGTGGACAAAAAGAGAGTCCGTCTGGTAAGTTGCAAATAAACTGAAAGCCAATTTCACTTTTATTGAAAGATTTGAATTATTACGAAAAAAAATAAGAGTGACCACTTTTCATTGCTACACCGGAACAAGCCCTTTGTAAAGATTTTTTGCAAGGCACACGAATAAATGAACTGAGACGCCTTCAGCGCCAGAAAATGTATGAACTGCTGGTACGTTCCAAAATTGAATTTTCAATATTGGCAATTTACACCGATTTCGCTTAATCATGTCGAAGTAAGCGTAGTCTTTCATATTAAAGAGAAAACCCTTTTAAATTTTTTTTAAGGTCAAAAGTTTTAACATAACAACAAGAAAAAACAAAAAAGCAAAAAGGCACTATCCGTGCAACGGCTGAAACTCTTACTTCTGTTTGCAGAAAAGTCCTAAAAATTAAATTTGAGCTCTTCTTACTAAACATCTGCCATTGAATATGCGCTCTATTGACGTTTAGAATAAGTGACTCCTTCTCTAGCAATTTCTTCTACATCGAGTAGTTATTCAACACAATAAAATTGATCAGTTTATATTACAAAATTATATATAAAATCAGTAGTTTAGTTGATCGCAGTAATGCCGAAGTACAACAAATAATTCACTCCCTGGCCACTTCAAAGAGTGCCAAATCCAACAAAGGTGGATCGTTCACGGAGCAGCTCAAAAAAAATATAATTTTTTGATGTAAAATGTCTTACACAGAATATAAAGAGATGGAAAGGGTTAAAAACATAACTCATTTTCCAAATTTGCTTCACTGATCGCCTACTGACTTTTTTCTTATTTAGATATTATTTTGAGACATTCAGGCGATTAAATAATACATTTTGAAAACCGCTACTAGAGAATTTAGCAAGTTACATTTATTGAAAAAACGTCGATGCCTGAACCCAAGAATAAAATTTCTCGATTTTAGTTTTAAGAACTGCTGTAGCGGTGATTAAATATTTTTCACACAAAGTCGAAAATCGAAAAATTCGTATGTACTCGTATAATCGCAATGAATATTTTTCTTTCATATTCAGGCAAGAAATCAACTGAATACGTTATATGCTAAAATTCGAAGTATTTTTTTTTTTAATAACAAGAACAAAATGCAAAAACATAAACTTGTACGCATGTATGATACAAATATTTTTTTGAGAGGTAGTTTCACTTTTAATTTTTTGGTGTTCGACGGCAGACGCCCAATATCGCCACTACTTTGAAATAGACAATGGGGATTTTAATTTTTATTTTAATGTATTTCAAACATAAATCAAGTAAATTTTATATAGTTTGTACATATGTACATACATATATTTCATTTATTTGGTGTATATTTTTGCACCAAGGCAGTGTAATTTTATTTATGAATGTAAATGTACAAAATGTGGCCTATTCTTTAAGGTAAACCTAGATGACGACAGGTAGTCTAAGTTACGTGAATTTAATGCTGTACTATAAATTCTAAAATAATTAAAAAAAAAAAACCAGTACTGTTATGCCTTAAAGTTGCATTTATATTTGCAGATTTTGAATTTACGAAGGATTTCCCTCAGTAAAATTTTTTCGTATAGTTTTTTAGGCAACAGTTTTGCAGGAATGCGTATGACATACGACAGAATGTAATACAAATTATACTCAATATATCGAAAACTAAATAAGATATCAAAAAACGAATAACTCCATTTGAAATGCTTGATAGGTGGATAATTAAATTATTAACGTTATTAACAAAATTTTCACCTCAACATTTGATTATCAGTGCAACAATACGAAAAAATTTTAAAGATTTTACAATTTTGTTTAAGGTTATTTGAGCATTTGACAATACTTTTCCGAGTGTTCAAAGCACGTAAGTTATATGAAGTATTGTCTTACATATGTTAAAATGTTTGTGACAAGCGACACAATTTTACTCAGTATTTCGGAAACTCCGAGAAATTCAAAAACCGATAACGACATTTGAAAGATCTCGATTAGTTGGCCCAATTATCACATACGACATTTGCTAAGTGACGATATTTATATACTTTGAGGCAAACATTTTTTTTTAATCGCCTCACGTAAGTACAGCTTTGCACATAGTCAAATGTTGTTTTTTTTTGTCGTTGTTTTTCTTAATGCCTAAAAATAGAGGATATTTTTAATATGGAATTGGCAGCACGAAAATCCGGAACACTGTTCCTGTCAAATGGTTAATGTTGTGCCTGAAATGAGAGAGTGAAACTACCTATAAAAGTGATTATATCATGGTACACATGTATTTTTTGATTCCTTTATTAAATATGTATGTACATATATCAAAAAGGTTAAAATACAAATGATGTATAATAAAAGTATGTGTGTGTGTAGGTACTAAATAAGCGTATAACATCCGTCTGTTAGAAATTCCGTCATAAAACTCTGACGTTTATTGTTCTGCGAACTCATTTTCATGGCCTTTTCTGGTAGGCTTCTAATTAAAAGCAAGAATTATAGATTTTAGAGATTGCGCCAACGAGAGAGGAAAAATGTTCGCGTGACGTCACACATTCATATGATGTGAAGCGAACAACGATAATTGATGTGATGTAAAGACAAGAATGATAGATAGAGCTGGAAAACTACTGATACTCTAACTATCGATAGTGTTCGATACTTTCAAAATTACCGCAATAATAATTTATATAACTATCGAATTCCATTAATAAATTAAATCTTATTTTTAGTAAGGGGTTTTTACTAGTAAGGGGTTAGAAGCAACATATACTCGTATAATAGATTTTTGCACATAATTTACACTTAACACAATTATTGCAAATTTGTTTTCTTAATTTTAAGCCCCCAGTATGGTTATTAAACGATATGCTCCCGATGAACGGTTTTTGAAATTGATTATTTTTTTTTTTAGACACTAATATTGCTTATAAAATTTAAGTACATAAAGGTTTTCAAGTGCCGACAAAATACCGTTAATTTTTGACAATTTTGCACTTCGTTACCGCTTTATAATACCAATTATTTTGGAGCAAAGCTACAATTTATATAGAGTAAATTATTATTAAATTAAATTTACTTAACGATATATTCCCGGCGTTCAAATAATACAATCGACGAGTTTTTTCTTTTGATTTCTAATTTATTTAATAAATGTAAGTATTTATTTGTTTCAAATTAATTTTACTTATTTTTTTTTTTTTTAAGTTTTATTAAAAGAAAATTTCTTTTTCATTTTTTGGGCGTCATTTTATAAGAATTTCTCGATTTTTTTGAGAACTGAATTTTGTTAGCTTAAATATTGTGTTACAATTGGAATATTATCGATAGTCACTAAAAGCCATCTCTAATTTCATAAAGTGAAAACTATCGATGCTATTGATTGCAATCTCTAATATCTATCATTCTTGGATTAGAAAAATTTTGAAACTGTCATTCTGATTTTTAACAGCCCACTGAATACACGTTTGAAAACAGTTCGTTTCATACACATGATTTACCTTGGGTGTTTTGTCTGGAGCCACAATTGCTTCTTCCTGGATAATGCGCTTTCACAATGACGAAAGGTTTTATCCTGTTTGTTCCTTCTGCATTCGCAGAAACTAGAAATGATATTCTTTTATTTGACTTTTCGACTCGGTTCAGATTTCTCTTCCGATAATGAACAAATGTCTTGTCTGGTAGCAGTTTCCGATAAAGGCCATATTCGTGCGCATTAAACCCTGTTTAATGTAAGAAACACTTGCATCATTAAACAGGGTTAAAGGAATGGGGCTACAAGTTCTTTGCTCGACAATAATTTTCCTCCAGATTTCATCAGAAGTTCGATTATGTAAATTTTTTAAAATTTTGTAAGTCAATCTTCTCTCGCTAAAATTGTTTTACTGTACAATTTTTTATGCAACTCTTTCGAAGAGCTTATAATTAGTTTGAAATGTTCGATAAAGGCTTTCGGTATTTGTTGAAACGATTTTCTGTCATCCTTGTTAAGTTTGGTTTGGAGACAAACCGGTTTAGGCGTTGTGCCATTTTGTTCTCGAAAAGAACCATAATTGACATTGAAGGCAACCAACTGACAAATATCAACATTCCAAGCCGTCGGACAAGAAAAAGAAGAAAATAATACATTAAGACCTTTTTTTGTTTTTATTTTAATTCAAGTCATCAAGGCACGAAAACTTGTAACAGAAACAGGAAACAACTGTTTTTCTGACCCATATTTAGGACATTCAATTGATCCAAATGTACAGAAAATCGCGCTTGATTATTTTTAAAATGATGAGTTGAATTGTTCAACACAAAGCGATGAAAAAATGATACTATATATGTACATATGTATATCAAAGAAAATGGTGTGAAAATTGTTAAAGTAAAACGTTAAAAAAAATTTAAAAAATTAATTTCGAATGAAAAATTTAACTTCAACTTTATTCTTGTTAACAAACTAATCCAGAAATTATTCCGTTTTAAAAACTACTAAAAATGTAGCGTTCCTAGTTTATATGATATCAAAAAATACGCCTTTTCGTGCAAAAAAAAAATTGTTTTATAAAAACTCATAACTTCAAAAAAACAAATTTCGGCTACTTGGCAGTTGGTCAGATTAAAGTTTCAGCTGTTTTTTTTCTTTTAAAAGTTTAAAAAAAATCATTTTGTAAAAATAAATTTTGAAAATTTTTTGCAATTTTTTAATACAATTTTTTTTTAATTTTCATGTAATTTCTGACGCTTGTTAATAGAATACATAGATAATTACAAACATTTGAAAAAATTGACCCTAAAACAACATATACAAGTTTCGTTAAAATCTAAAATCATGTCCCGAAACAACGGGGCGTTTTGAAATAGAAAGGGCAAATGATTTTTACTTTAACCTTAAATTAACTTTTCATAATAGTTAGCTGAAAATTTATGTAAATGCCAGAACTTGAAAAAAAAGACTAAAAAATCGAAAGCAAAGGGTACTGTTAACGATTGAAATGGAAAAAAACCAAACAGCAAAGCTTGCCAAGAGAGAGTTCCTTCGTATAACCGAACGATTAAATTTTGTTTAATTTGTATTATAAAACTATTAGCGTAAAAAATCCTGCATTCGTATTATTGAACAATCGCATAACGGAGCTTTCGTATTACTGGACGTCGACTGTACAGTAAAAATGTTTGAAAAATCTCTGATGGTCAAAGACGGAGAGACTAAAAGCATTTCCCTATAATTTTAAAACCTAAAAAAAGTTTCCGGTAATTTTAGCAACTAATTCTAATTAATTTGTTCTAATTTAGTCAACTTCTTCGCTCCTACTTTTGCCATTTAATGAGATTCGAATGCAATTAATTGTTTAACTTAGTAAATGTACGCTGCCAGCTCAACTAAATAGAAAGAACTAACGAAAAGATAACAACCAATGATTACCTCAATTCAGCTTGCGAAATTAGTGTCAATTAGTGATTGACCGCTGCCAGAGAGGATGAGAAAATCGGAATCAAGCGCTGCGATGTCATGATGTAAACACAGTTACATATATTTTTATTTTGTCGTCTTGACAATCTTAGGTGCCTGAAGTCATTCAGGATAACCCTGCAAGCCGGCGTGAAACGAAAAGAATAAGCGGTGTTAATGTTGGGCACGTACATATACATATACACACCGTTAATAATATACAACATTGCAACTCGGACGCTGCACACAGATTTGTGCGCTTCCTTACCATGCTGAAGAAATGTATGTACGAGTATATTGCAGAAAAGACGTAAAGCGTTGAGCGAAAGCGCGCACACGCCCAAGTCGAAAAGGAAGTAATTTGCAATTTAATTACGATTAAATGGGCAATAGAAACGAAATTAATTGTCCGCGAAATGCAATTATGCCATGGCCGGCCAAGCTGTGTGGCAGCAAAAGAGAGTTCAACGCTGCAAGGACACTTCATTTTGTGGAACTATTCCTGGCCGTTTTGCATATGTAAATAGTACTATGGCTGCAAGTAGGATTACTCGTACGTACATATACAAATGTATGTATATATGTATGTAGGTACGTACGTATATAGTTTTTTAGGTTGCGCCTGTGATTTTTTTTGCTCTGCGCTAACTGGTCATGTACTCTCATTATATTTTTGTATGGCCTTAATTTTTTCGTAAGCAAAATTTGTGGCAGCAGTTTTTTAAATTTACACATAGCTATGCAGTTATCGGTGTATTTTAGTTTGCCACTTTCCATTTAAATTTTCACATGCTTAATTGCAATGAATTAGGGCAACTTTTTTTCTATTATATATGTACATTTTTCTATTTTGTTTCACTCTGCTCTTGCTCTGCGGTAAATATCACTTTTTCTGCTTTATTTAGTGTGTGACCTAGTTGGCACTTGACCTTCTGCCAAGAACGGACGTATTTACTGATAGTTTAAAAATAATTAAAAATAAATTTATTCAATTTTTTTTTGTTAAATAGAATTAATTGAAATAAGTGGTTGTGAATATTTAATTTAAATGAATAAGTCCGTAAAATCACATAACTTTATTTACATATGGGGCATTTCATGTCAAGCGGACAGAAAAAAAGGTGGTGCTTGGGAATTCGTTCATATTTTGGGTAATTGTACTTGTACGAGGTATGAAAGTGTACACATATTTTTTTTTTTTATGATGGTTCTTTGTCGAGTTATGGGCTTCTAAAGAATAGTAAAAATGAAAATTATGTTTTTTAAAATACTTTTTTCGTACTCAACAATTTTTTTTAATATTAAACTACACAATTTGTTTTTAAAAAAGAAATCAATTTACAAAAAAAAATTGTTTTTCCACACCGGAAGTAAAAATTTAAAAAAATTATTTTAGGCATCCCGGCCTTTTTCAATTCCCGAATATCCCGGAATCAGTCTATTCAAATCCCGGAATTGCAGAAAATAGTGAATTTAATATATGTACATTTATTTTTAAAAATTTTAATTTACATTTTTTGAAACAAAAATAAACCTCAAATGATTTAAAACAGAAAGGGCAGATCGAATAAAACACACAAATAACACTTAACATACCTTTCAGAGTTGTATTGAAATAATAAAATTTAACATGAGAAACAAAAATAACAAGTTTTCAACGCTGTTTTACGATAAAACCATACACGACAAAAAACACGGTTTGTTAACTTCCTAAAGGCTTTGTTTTGCCCTTTCCATAATAAAAGAGTTGGAAAATATCCTCCTTGAGTAGAAAATTAGCCTCACTAAGAAAGCGATGTTAATAGAACTAACGACGAGGTGCTTCAAGTTTAAACGAGCGAGTATACAAAAATAGAATGGCATACAATTTATCAGAGGGTTTGGTAAACGAAATTAATAGGTTTCGTAATGGTGGCAAAGAGGCCAAATCCTAGAGGGATAATTTAACTTTTTGTCGACGATCCAACTAACAAGTGTTGAATCGGTGCTTCTCCATTACAGATTTTAAATGTAACCAATTAGGTACACCTTGGAGGAACGATAACACACTTAAGCTTTTATTGCTTTAAAATTGCATTTTGATGAAAATAAGGAATAATTCTGCCTCGCTCAAAATGGAATGGGTGATGTATTTAATTTTTACCTCATGTATTTTTTTTCGGTTCGAGTATGAGCAAAACCGAGCAGTAAGAGCATTTTCTTAACAAATTTCAAAATAAAAAACCCAAAATCGAAAAGCTGGGGTTGAATCGTGAGAGACGTGAAAGAGCAACTCGTCGTTCAAAAACGTGAGAATCGAATTATTCGTTCGAATTTTCATTTGATTAGTAACTGGCGACCATGAGTGCTCGAAAATAGAAGCAAATTAAAAAAAAAAGTAAATAAATTTTGTTCACAAATATCAGTACAATCACATATTGACAGATCTGAGCATTATATTTTTCTTCTAATTGATTAAAATTATTTTCCAAGTAAACTATGGTTTATTCTCTAAGAAAATCCATAAACAGCTAACTATAAGTTATCACTGATTTTTGACAATTTTTTATCGTGGTTATATTTTATATGGGATGGAATTCCTAAAGAACTTCAGTAAAAAAATTGTTAAAAGTCAATGGCTATTCGTAGCCAATAGAAACTTGCACTTTGTTGCACAAAAATACCTTCATACCCGGCCGACCGACGCGAGGGCGCATCCGTATGACGCATTGTATATAAAAAAAAAATGTTTTTTTCATATATGCTGCGCCGAGTCATGAAAGGCAGAGGTTTGTTAAGTGTCGAGATCTAAACCTGTTCAGCTACAGAACAAATGCTCATCAGCTAATCGAATAGTAATAAATATGTATGTATGAATTAATTATTGAGAGTATTGAGCATAGTTTTCTTTATGTAAAAAAGTGAGTCCGAAATATCAAAAGAACCGAAATGAGTGTTAAAATCCTGACACAAACTATGTACGTAGAGGCTCATTTAACTCAAAATTACTTTTACATCGCTTCAGAAAAAAAGACCGAAAATGTCTTGAAATTCGGGAGGGAACGTTCAGTTTTATTTCGCCAAGAAGATATGGGCTATAGATCAAGGGTAGGGTAGCAGGTTATACTGGAAATCCCCACAAAAATTTCTTAAATCAAATAACAGAAATTGTTTTTGGATTGAATCTATTCGGTCGGAATGAACTTGATAGCGCGGGTTCCAAACAACAGATCCATATTCCAGTATTGGCCTCACTAACGTTGTGAAATGAGCCTTCGTAATGTATGGGTCATTGAATTCTTTTGATCATCGTTTTACAAATGCAAAAACACCATTGGCTTTGTTAACTGTAACATTTATGTGAAGATTAAAATTAAATTTCGGGTCCATTGTAATTCCAAGATCAACAAAGTTAAACACTTGTTCGAGGTTATGGTTACATATGTCATAAGAAGGTGGTTGGATAGCCCTGCGAGAAAAGCACATTACTTTACATTTTTTAAGGTTTAGTGGCATGTAATTTACTTCACACCAGTTAGTCATGCTATTTAAATCCGCTTGTAGTAAGGACCTTTCCTCAACAGAATGATACGATCTAAAAAGCTTTACATCATGCGCATACAATAAAATGTTTGAATAATTTATTACAGAAGGTAAGTCATTTATAAAAAGTAAAAACCGAATCGGACCAAGGTGACTTCCTTGCGGGACCCCTGAAGAAACATGAATAATGTTTGAGGAACTATTTTTAAAAAGAACTCGTTGTGTTCTGTCAATGAGGTAAGAAGATAACCAATGAAGGAGATAAGTTGAAAAACCAAGGAGATCGAGTTTATGGATCAGTAAATAGTGACTTACTCTGTCGAATGCTTTGCTTAAATCAGTGTTATAACTTCAGTGTGCATAAATTCTCTAAAAAGTTGTTTTTAATAGTGTTTGTTGTTTGTTGGTGTTAACGATATTTTAATTGAAAAATAATTTGAAATAAGTAGTTGGCGGATGAATAATTGCATTACCACACTATTTCGCGGAAAATAATGTCTGCATAATTAGGACTCAGCTTTCAGCTTATTTCGTCCAACTTAATTTATGTATATGCAAACTTATTTATATTTTTAACCATTTTAAATATGTAAGGAATAAGAAATTAAACGCAACACAAAAGGAAATTGCGTGCAAGGAAAGCTAAGATAATGACATAGGACCTTGAGCAACCACCCAAAATTGTGGAAAGGGTATAGTTTTATTATAAAAAAAAACAAAGTTGGTAGTGTTTGTTTGCAGGTATTATATATATATAATTTTGGCGCGTACACTATATAGCTCAGTGTTTGGCCGAGCTTCCCCTACCATTTGTGGTGTGCGTCTTTATATTATACCACAAAATGGAGGGACCTACAGTTTTGTGCCGACTCCGAACGGCAGATGTATTTAAAGCTTTTTTCAAGGCAGAAATACCCGCGGAGGTTTGCCATTGCCTGCCGAGGGGTGACCGCTATTAGAAAAAACTTTTTCTATTATAAAGATTTTGCTTGCCCTGACTGAGATTCGAACCTCGAACTCACCGGCATTTCAAGTTATAGCACGCACCGCTACCAACTCGACCACAGCGGCAGGTATTAGCTGTTTAAAATATGGATACAATTTACTTTACGTTATCTTCGACACATACCAATTAAATAGTTGCTACCAATCGTATGTATGTTGATAGCTAACGCTAGCGAGGAGCGAGAGGATCGCAGCTAACTGAAAAACCGCATGAACTGTTTTTGTCTCGTGACTATTTATTAATTAAAATTTTTAGTCGAACTAATTGGAAAGCATCTTTAATAAGCCAAAGTATTTTAATGAATCTGCGAGAATGAATTAGATTGCTTCTGTCTCGTATATCGATCTTAATTTGCCGCTTTATTTATTTCATTTCATCTTATTTCGACATTTCAAAGACTATTGTAACCTACAAAAAGGAAAAAGAAGAGCAAAGAAATAGATAATAAAATAAGCCATTACAACAAGTTTACATTTGAGTGTTATCAACCCATTTACTCCAATCGATCGACGACTCACCAAATTTGTGATCGTACGATTATCCGCTCGTTCAAAACTGTCGCGATTCAACCTCTAAATTTCTAAAGATTTCGAGAGGATATTGTAGGGGAAATTTGCGGCAAGTCATTATATTCTCCGTTCAATATAATTTTTATAATTTACCTGATTTTCCGATTTATAATTATTAAGCAATTTCCCGTATAACAAAGGATCCTAAATATTTAGTATTCCACGCTTTGATTTACTATTCATTGAGTTTTAGAAAAGTTACTTATATTTTTGCAGCTACTAGAAAATAAATAGTATTTCACTTCGTCTACAACTTAACTGAAAAATCGTAATTTTTCCACGTTTGCTAGGTACTTGATAATTTTAACTTCAGGCTTTCATTCTCAAGACCTTATAAAAAGTATTTAAATGTTTCTATATTTTAAAATAAGATTACGAAAAAGAATTTTATCGGGTGGAATAACAAGAGAAATCTAAAAATCTTAAATCTTGCGATTAAAATATCGATATAAGTAAAATGAGCGACAGCGAATAAGAAATCAATAAGCCAAATTTTAAGCATATTTTTAAATATAAAAATTCTTGGTAAATAAGTAATGAATATTGTACTATACTGTTTATATTGGTAACGGAACTGATATTGATATTTTAAGTAGAAATAGGCGACGTTAAAAAGGACTCAGCCAACCAAATGCTTCGTCTTTTTAATGGAGCCCTTTTCTGAAACATCCTTTGTGAATAAAGAAGACCGCACGTAGTATTTGTAGGTTATCTTAATAGAACGCAGTAATCACAGATTGATGTATTAGCATAGTTCGTTGCGTAATTTTTTGTTTTTGTTAATTTATTTGTTTCGGAGGAAGAGGTCTTTTGGGACTCTTTTCGCAGACTTGCGAAGAGGGTGTACGCACCGCGTAGGAAGTCCAAACTTTTACCACGCTGCTTAACGAATATCGACGACTACAATGAGGAAAAGTTTTGAAAGTAATTTTTATTATTGAAAAACTTAGGAGTTGATAATCAACCTACAAATATAATATTCTTCGTGAATGCTAAGCTCCGTAACAACTTTTTGCTATGGATAAGGTCCGTTTCACTGTGGTAAATTACAAGTGAATAAGAAAACAAAAATATATGTACATATATGATAAAATATATCAATAAATTGATATAGTTAGTAGATACATTTGATATATGTATGTATATTGAAACCTTTTGAGAACTGTATGAAATTGCTTGTAAGAAAAATTCTCGTTTAGCACCTTTACTGGTTTTTTATTAGCACTTCGCAGCGAGTTTATTGGAATCCAAATTAAATTGTTAAATTTTATGGAAGAATGAGTTTGAATATTTTCTGACTTCATTTGCTTTCTCGACATTGCTTAAAGGCACATTTCGGATCTGTCCCGCTGATTTTTTATTTTTTTTAACCAAATGCGGTGATCAGTAAAAACTTTCAAAAAATTTATTTATAAGTGGATTTATGTATGTACATATACTAGCTGACTCGGCAAACGTTTTTTTGCCATATACGTTATTTCTAGGAAATATTTTTAAAAATATCTTACACTATAAGTGTGTGGGAATGTAATTATTATTGAAAGAGGAATAAGATATATTAAATTACATTTATTGATATCTATCTATACAGCGAAAATAGTTCAGATTTCTATTACTAATTATGGCAATTAAAAAATAAACAAATATTATTATTATCTCAACGCAATAGAATGTACAATATTTTTGTTCAGTCCGCCTTAGCGAATACAAACAAACTGGATGGTTTGCTCACGCGAGAACATCACACATATATTTAGTTTTCCGTGGGAAAAGCATGGTGTCCCCAAATCTAAGACATAAACAGAAAACGTTTACCCTTGTGACTTAGTCATCGTGGCTTCGATAACGTTTTTCATTAATTTTTTAATGACTAACCATGTGCCATTGCAAAGCCGTGGTGGATTCAAATTACAAAGTAAAGTAACCGGAGGCCCAACATTCAATTGTAAATGGTGCGGTGGTATGCCCGGCATATTTAGTGGATTCTAAAACTATATTGGATAATTCACAGCTTCGTTGGTATCGCAAACAGCATCAATAGATTTTTATGACACCCAGTCCCCTTTCAACAACTATTGTATCTTGGAATTTAATCCATTGACGTCCACATTTTTTGCTGCCAAAATCGTACTTTCTGCCAGCCCCTCCAGATTTTTGTATTTTGTATGTACATCGGGAAATAAATTTGCGATGAGTGTATTTTGTGAGTTAATGATTGTGCAGACATCCGTCGGTAATTTTATGCATCCAGTATTTGCATGTACAGCAACTTTTTCATTGCCAATATCTAACAGTTGTTTTGAGAAAGTTTCGGCAGATGGATCTTGAAGCATATGAACGCATGTTCACTTTCATTTGTACTTTTTCAACAATACGCTACAGTCGGAATGATTTAAGCAAGCGTTGATTTCAGCAGCGTACGTTGAACGTGGAATAACGGGAAGTGTCTGTCTGAAATCACCTAAAAGGGGTAACAGAGTGCCGCCAAATAGTTTGTCGTTTTTTTTATATCTTTCAATATCCTATTCAATGCGAATGTTTGTGTGCCATGTGCATTCATCAAAAAATTTTAAGTGTGATACCAGTATATACCGGTAAACTAAAGATCGTTGTTGTCGGGAGTTCACAACACGTGTTGATTTATATCAGATTAATAAAATAAAATTAATAAATTAATTTTATGGTCTGTCTGCTTTTTTTCTTAAAAAGTGTAGTAATTCCATTTGTAAACCACTATGCCATATTTTCTATTCTTCATTAAATACAGGCGTTTTCATCGACCGTTGGAAATTAGCATCTATTACCCCAATTTTCAAATCTGGTAATAAGAATGGCCAATATCTAAGTTATCGAATTGTTCTAAACTTTTCGAGAAGGTAGTTAAAGAGATGTTAGTGTTTGCTATTAAAGGAATTATAGATCCATGTCAGCATGGTTTTGTGATTACTTACTTTATGCGGACGATTTAGACCTCTTTCGCAGAATATCAGGCTCTTCAGACATTCTGTTATTGCAGGAAGATTTGAATTCTCAGAACGCATTGGCTCTCCAAAATAAACTCCATCTTAATATTAGTAAATTTTGTCACGTGACTTTTTCCAGGTCCATGCGCTCTCTTCAACTTATTTAGTATCAAATAAACCACTTGCTTCTGTTAAAGAATTTCGTGATCTTGGCATAATTTTTGACTCGTCTTTTACGTTCGCTAACCATATTAACTTTATTATTCCTAAGGGGTATGCAAACCTACCTTTTTTGCGGCGCTATGCTAATGATTTCAAAGACCCCTACACTAGAAAAATCGTATATATTTCTTTAGTGCGATCGAAAATGGAGTATGCTTCAGTCATCTGAAATCCGATGTACTCTTCACACTCTTTTATATTTGAAAGAGTTTAACGTAAGTTTCTGCGTTTCGCTCTTCAACCAATACATTTTGAAATTCCCCTGCCACCGTATAGTGCAAGGTGCAGTTTGATCAATATTATATCGCTTGAAGTCAGACGATTCACTCAAAGTTTAATGTTTATTTTCTGATATTATCTCCGGAACCATTGACTGTTCAGATCTTCTTAAGTTTTAATATTCCAAATAGAACACTCCGTTTTCATAATTTATTTCAAATTGATATTCTATGATCGAATTACTATCGCTTCGCCCCCCTCATAACAGGGCTCGAACAGTTTAACCAAGAGTCCTTGATCTTGATTTTGCGATGACAAGATCACTATTTAGGTCACGCATTGAGTCCTATTATGTAGGCAATTAACCTTTATTTTATCCTAGCTGTTAAATAATAAGAAGTTTTTGTTAATCTAGTCAGTAAGGTATGTTAGCATTGACTTAATAAATAATTGAAATTAAATTAAATGAAAAATGTAAATAAATAATAATAGCACTGAGAAATAATGATAAATTCACTATGAGAATAAAATTAACTCGAAAGTTGTACTGAAAAATAAAAATGATACGTCACTGTCACAGTCAATGCTATGATCGAGAAACAAATAAAACCAAAAAAAAAAAATGGACGAATACTGTATATAGAGTGAGAGAAAGATGCCGGCTTCGTTCTCATCCCTATTCTGTGATGTTTGCTGGTTGAAAAGTGACAACGGGAGAACCCTGGCGGCTGTGTCATGAAAATTACAGTATACTACAATTATTATATTCCATTGCCTTCTTGTAGATGTGTGGATGGAACAGAATAATATAAATATCGCGATTAAAAATTAGAGGTTGTTCGTCTAAGGCTGAAAATTTGGAATTGTATGAATGTTTTTAATGCTGAATCATGAAAAATAAAAACAAAAAATTGTGTCCCATATAGGGATATGAAAAATAGACGTTGTCCGATCCTCAGACCTACCCGATAAGCACACAAAATTTCATCTAAATCGGTTTACCCGTTTCGGAGGAGTTTGGCAACAAACACCGCGACACGAGATTTTTATATATAAGAAGATATGCATATGCTTACTGTTGTAAATTGAGCTATATTTTTGAAGAAAATTATTTAAAATACTTAACATCTATAATAAATCATATGCTTGTTGCAAATATGTAATATCATTTGAAATTTTACTGCTACTTTTGGGACCACACAATAAGTACCAAAGGATTTTTTTTTATTGAAAGGGGAAAAAAATGTAAAGAGTTGTATGAAGCCTGGACATATATATGAAGGACAAAGAAATATCAACAATAAATTACAACAACTAAAATGTCAAATATTCAAAGCCGATAAGAAAAACGATAAAACACTGACCTAAGCAAACAACGATGACAACCACGACGACATGAAAATACTTAAAAAAGCGGAGCAACAGCGAAAAGCGCCCACAACAGCTCAACTAAAACAGCGACGCCAAGTGGCTGGCCAAATTCAGCTAGCCCAACGGAGGAAGCACCGTACGCGCTGCAGGCGCTTGAAGGAGCAAAAGGCGCCGCTGCTAAGTATGGCTATATGTGTGGGCCCTTGTTCAGCTGCAAGGGTTCGCGTGTGTGTATGTGTTACGAAAAAGCAGCCGAAACTTTTCACTTTGCGTAGCAGCAACAAAACATAAAACCAAAAACTGATGGCAACTAAAAAAAAAATTGGAAAACTTTTTAATTTATATTTGAACTTTTAGAAAGTGTATGTGTGCTTCAAAGCCAATGCAAGCGCGCGCGTGTGTGTGTGTGTATGTGTGTTTGCCTGCGTTCATTTGAGTTCAGTGTTGAAAAGAGGAGTTATCTCTAATGTTGTGAAACGACGAATTTCTTGCTACTAAGAACGGAACCGGCCGCTTTAGTGTGCAAACGTGGCAGTGAGGCGACCAATGCCACACCATAAAATTTAAGCTTCCTCGTGCGAACGCCTCCAATTTCGTGCCTCGTACGCTTGGCATCCAGTTAAGTATTGGCTCCGAACAATGGGCGTGACCACGGAATACATTTAAAATGAAATTGTAAATTTATGCGCACAATTCAAGCAAATGGCGACACTCAATTTATATTCAATTTAAATTCGCTTTTAATTTTCATACTCGTGCAAGTTGAAGTTGTGCAAATTACACAAACACAAACACAAACAGACACACAGTTCCAACTTCGGCTATTATTGGTCGCTGTTACATAGTTAGTTATGTTGCTGTTATGCCTGCTGGCGAGCAAAAACAAAACTGTAATTAATTTTGTAATTTTAAGACGTGATTTAAAGCAATCAGTCCAATGAGAACAGGGTGTGTATGGTGGAACAAAATCGATTATCAATGTACGAAAAATAAAGAAGCTACATTTTTATATTTGCATGAAATTGACCCAGTGTATAATTGTCTTTATTTGTAAACTTGCCGCGTATATAATATTTTGACCAGTTTCAGGTATTTATTTATCGCTTTTATATTAAATTTCTAATGCTTTCTTTTTTAAATTCAGTTCATTCTCCTTAACTTACTAAATAATTCCAAAAAATTTCATCAAAATTGAATTTTAGTATAGAAAGCGCAAATATGAAATCACTAATATTGAAGGCTGTGTTTTGAAATTTTTGGTAAAATGTGTTGCGTAAATTTTCCATATACATACTTACATATATAAAAAAATTATTTTGAATATATACAAGCATTTGCGGGGAAAAATGTTTTAATAATCGGTCGCCATTTTAGTGACTTAAAACTTGTCTTCACTGTCTTACGCAAATTTTTTTAGCATTATTTTTTAGTTTCATAATTTAATGAAATTTTTTTGATATTTTAAATATTTTTGAGCTTTAAGGCCGATTGGTTTATTGGAAAATTATTAGGAATGATATTTGTTGGAACGATTTTCCGTCATCCCTTGTCAAGTGTGGTTTGGAGTAAAAACGGTTTCGGCGTTGTGCCATCTTCAGTGTCAATTTTCGAACAAGGGATGACGGAAAATCGTTCCAACAAATATCAACAATTCACCCTGTCGGACAAGAAAAAGATGAAAACAATATGGAAACTTTATTGTATTATGATAAATTTCGTATAGAGCAAAATTTTTTTTTTATTCTTGGGCATTATAAATATTTAATTTTTAATTTTTATGAGCATTAAGTCTATTGATTTTTTGAAAAAAAAATTATTAAGAAAAACAACAACACTCAAAGTGGTGGAAATTATAGTACTATTTTATAAAGTAACACATCTTCCCATTAAACTTTTTACTTCAAGTCTTCTGCGGGAGTCGAACCCACGGCACCACGCAAGCTAACGCAACGCCTAACCCCGTTCTTCTAAACCTACACTGTATGAGCTGTTGTTGAATTCCTATTTTCTCTTCACAATTTACTCCACTCAAGTGCGGCTATTCTGCTATTACTACTTGACTGTGTAGTCTTTGTTTGTGCAATTTCTATTTTATGGAATTTGTATAAGAGCTTTTCTAACATTTTAAACATTTGTTATTGTTTGGCCATATAGGTTCAAAAATATTTAATTTTTAATAGTTTATGAGCTTTAAGGTCAATTGGTGTTTAGAAAAATTATAAAGAAAAAACCAAAATTTTGTTAGAGACTGAACTGAATTTTGATAGAAAAATATAATTAATTAGATAAAAGAAATAGGTAGGTAGGTAGGTAGGTATATGTGGCAGTCACTGATAATTCAGCGCCAGACTTAGGCCATAATAAGATGCCTGTTGTGATACCACCAGCTTAGCGTTCACCCCTTAAAACGGTTTGTAATAAGTCCATAGCCTACTTAATGGCTGAAACCTCAGCTTGAAAAACGCTACAGTGCACAGTGGTCGGGCTTGTATGGAGCCGCGGCCATAAATATTTCCCGTTGAGATATCGTTATAAAATTTTCTCCAAAAATCTAAAAAAATATTTTGAACATATAGTAAAAAAATTGGCTGCAATGGACGACTATATCTTATAGCTCCCATAGCACCGTAGCAAGGCGTATAAGGCGATGGTGCGCAAAAATACTTCCAGTAGAGTTGCAGTGCTAAAATTTTATTATTGGCATGCATTCCAAAATAAGAATTAATGTGATGCAGTGATTCGGTAACCGAAAAGAACAGCTAAGAGATATGTCCCGCGAGAAAATCCCTCCTCCCACTCTGCCAATCAGCTTCAAACCATCTGTAAAAACTGTAAGAATTCTTGGTGGAGTACAGACATTTTTGCGCACTCCTCCCTACCTGGAATCAACATCGCGCATTTTCTGTCCGGGACCTTAGTATCGACGCAGCGATCTGTGCAATCCGGTAGAAAGCTATATTTACTCAGTAGGAATGAGTGTTCACGTAAGCTAGACTCCCATTGATATGTCTCTCGTAATCGAAGCGAGGCAAGAGTGGCCTCCTGCTGACCCACTAAGATAAAAGAAATACAATATGTCCAAAAGTCCGAGACGTATTATTTTTTCAGTATAAATTTTATAGCATAAGATTCGAAATGAAAGGTTAACATGATTAAAATAATGTAGGCGATGATTTTTCATACGATCAGCTGCCATGATTTATGAATAATTTCTTCAATTTCCTAAATCTGTGGTCATTAACAGCGATTTTTCGCCATCTTCTAACGCAAATTTATATATATTCATAAATGGCGTCACGTTTTGCATTCAATTTATCGTTTAAGTAATATATAAAATAAGTACTACAATGTGGAACAAATTCAGGTTAGCAAAAGTTAGGTTAATTCTTAGAGTGAAAAAATTGGTACATATGAAATGAGAAGTAAATTAATATTAAGCTGGAAAACGCAAGTTTTGCATTATGATTGGTTTCTTTTGAAATGAGATTTATTGAAGAAACTGAAAAGCATATTATAGATCAAACAGAAATCAAAAAAGGCTTAGTTTTGTGGAAAATATGTTCAAAAAGCATGAAAAAAAAATTTCCAACATTTTGCTTCATAAGCATTACAAAAATTTTCGAAAAAACATAAACAAACGCCGTGATACGGGTCTTCTAATTTAGCATCTATTTTCACCCCTCTCTCTCAGAATCGACCCAACTTTTGCTCACCTGAATTTGTTCCACAGTGCTATTCTAGCACTAATCACATCAAATTCGAGCAACTTTTAAACGTAAAGATTTGTTCACAGTTATAAAAACTAAAAATTTTATATATTTATTGTATACTCCAACACTTATACAAATTCCCAGGAGAAAATTTAATGAAAACTATTGGCTTGATTTATTATATATTTTCAGAATTAATTTCGTAATGCATGATTTCGTTCCTTTTTTTGAGTAATGGAAAAAAGTAAGGCATTACTAATCTGTCTACAGAGTTGTACTACTAAACTTCAGATAATATACTCGTATGAAAGTACGATTGTATATCAAGTGTTCTGTGCGTGATTGTTCAGAAGTCTGTATTGCATACAGCCAACACAAGTCAATCAATCGCAGCCATAGATATTGACGTACTTACATTGCACACAAATATGTGCAGCCACGCACTGCATTGCAACTCTGCGGATGACCGCAATCAATTGCAAGTTAGCAATTATGGCTTCAGTCAAGCTTTCGTGAAGGTGCTTTGATTAGCAATTGGCATGTTGCAAGTTGCAAATTGTTTGTTTCTTGGCTAGCTTGGCTGATTCTTACTGTAGAAATGCATCTCCATACATGCACTTTGTATGTGTGTGTGTATCTATTGCAATGTGTCTGCGAGCATAAGTGCTCAAGAATTCGTGGATGTGTATGGTGTCAACCGCAGATTTCCCCATATTATTTCCATCTGCAATTGATATACAATATTCGTATGTATCTAACTGTACAAGTATGCATCTATACATTTGTACGTATATGGTAATATTTAGCAGGAAATGTAAATATTTCAAGTGCCATGTTTGTTGGCCTGGAGGTGTTTCATTGAGGTTATGCAATATTGTAACGGTTCAAAGATAATGGAATTTCTTTGAGCGCCGGAATGCATCTTGGCTTTGCTTTATTCGGATACATGTATTCATAGATGAGCAGATGTTTGTAGAAATTCTAGTACTTTCTTTCATTAGCTTATACATATGTATATACGATGCCAAAAATATGCCTAACCATCAGATACCTGTTAATTTTCGTCTCATATAACCCTTTCCAGTCCTCAATTTAAATCTAGATTTAACATTTCGCTCAGATAAAGTGGGTTTTTTTATATTTAACCCCCAGCAACCATACCAATTTTATTTAAAGAGCGCGGACTGTCTCTGTACTCGCTTGAAGTTCTAACTTAGCAGCAGCTTCTCGAGGAGTGCTACATTCATTTTTGCGCAATAATCGCTCAACAGCACGGGCATCACCATCGTTAAGCTTCCGCGGGCGGCCTCCAGCGCTTTTAGAACTCGGACAATATTTGGTCTTTACTTCACATTTATTACCGTTTGTCTACCTATATTTAACTTTTCCGCAATTTTTTTAGCTGAATAGTTGTTTTTAATTAAAAGAATAATTGTCTTTGACGTCGCGCAGTAAATTTCGCATTTTTTATTTGGTTCACAAAAAACACCTGGAAAAATTTTTGGTAATCGCCACGACAGACAAAACGTTACTAAAATAAATTGTTAATTCCACCTCCGCTCAGAACTTCGACGGAATTACCTAACGTAGCCATTCCGGTAACTTTCATGGCATATTTATGCAGTGGTGCAAAACTGTCAAAATGACTTGTAATTGGAATTTATCGTATATTTTCGATCAGGAATAATTTAAAGCTGTCCTGTTTTCTATTTTTAATAAATTTAAATATTATCTTTATTTTGGTGTATGAATGTTGCCGATACTGTCAGTAGAACAAATGTTATATGAACATTTAGCAGCATTCATTAAATATGTTGACGGTTTTGCTCCCACTGTGAGTGTTATCCGAGTTTGTTCAAACGTACATACATACATATCTGTGTACAAATAATCGCCTTTAATTTATACAACTCTTGTTTTAAGAATTGCTTTAACCCTTTAATGCCCACCGTATATTTAAAAATACAACCATAAAATATCATCAATATTAAATATTAATAATCTAAAAACATTAATATACATGTCAAAACATTAATATACGTATACACACTTCATAAAGGGAAATACATTTACTAAATCTGTAACATTTGAAGACAAATTTAATAAGCACAGTAACATTTTTTTTGTTTGCAATGTAAAATCCACAAGTATTTGCATTCTAGACCCGATATATTTTATACTAGTTTCGAAAGGAATTTTTTAACGATATTTTTTTACTTGAGTTTATTTTACGCCTCACTTCTGCATACGAGTGAATATAATGGTGGTATCTTTAAAGATACACTGTGCATTGCCGCATACTTTTCATTTGATAAATGCTTATATTTATTTGAAATAGAAAACACGTTAAATGCTTTTATAACATTATTTGAGTTAAGAACTCTGATGAGTCAAGACGTTTACTGAAAAGCTACGTGCACGTAAGATATAAATTTTTTCTAATACATTTTATAATGACCGATTATATTACAATTGATGGACTTAACATGTCCACTGATGACGTGTTTGCTATATTGTGTGATGAGATTGGTTATGAGAGTATTGATGATTTCGAGAGTGACTCTGATAATTGGATAAAGACACAGAATGCAGACGCATAAATTCGCAATGTTGCCGTTATTGATGACCATTTTGAGGATGAAGTAGGTTTATGAACGTCGTTAGATGATTCCTTTGTGAACATGAAAAATGATGAAGATAATATAGGGATTGCTGGAGAAGTCGGGACTTCTGCAGGGTCAGATGAACCTATCGGCATGAGGGTTTCCTCAAATTTATTTCCTACATTGACTGTGATCTGACCGGGTAATATGGAAAAGAGGAAATATTCAGTACACCAATGCTGAAATGGCTTTAGAGGCGATAGTACCATATCCTACGATAACACCGGCCGAGAAGAGACATTTTTTTAAACGATGTTTGTATTTGTGCCACAAATATCACCAATTTATACTTTTTGACACACAAAAACCCTTACATGTTTGCCCTATCAATCACATCATATTTTATTAAAAATGGGAAAAAAACATTGAATCTAAACATTGCTACTGCACTATTTAGTGTGACATCTTTTACATTTAGCGACAAAATTACGGCAGCGTGTAGTTTTTTTGTGAGCATCTTCAGTTACATCACGAGTCAGTGACCAGCAGTAATCAGCCATCATATTAACATTCCATCGACCTTGGTACCTTGTCTCCACAATTTTATGTCCTGGTAAAACCTTGTTCTTAACTATAATCACCAAGATTTTTCGGAAAAAAATCCACATGTGAATCCAGAAAGCGAAGTTTTATACTCATTTTGCACCCAAATTTTTGATACTTATCTAATAAATTTGCAACCTTATTTTTATAGTCAGGGTGTTTGTTATTTCCTAAAAAATTGTTGACAACATCTTTGAACGCCAGCCAAGCGTATAATCTTGGTAACATTTTACACAAATATTTTAAATTAGCATTGTTTTTATTCAACACTTTAACGAACTAGTACATCATACCGAGTTTGATATGAAACGGAGGTAGTAACATTTTTTTAGGATCAATTAAACTTTCCCGTTAAAAATTTTTGGTTCCTACTTTGAGATTTTTACGAGGATTCCATTGTTTTAGTACAAAGTGCTTGTTTCGTGCTCTACTATCCCACTCGCACAAGAAACAAGGATATTTTCTTTATCCTGACTGCATAGTTAAAATTTTTACATCTCCACAAAGCTGCCAACCGTGTTTTTCATACCCAAATTTATTTATTACTATTTCTAAATTGTATTTGTACAACAAAAATAACAATCAGCAATATGATTAGTCTGCTCTCTCTATATCATAAGTCAACCGAAATGTAATTTTTTGTTTTTGCTTTAAAGTCATACATTTTCCACAAATATAACAAAATTTATCCGCATTATTATGACACTTTCTTGAAGAAATTTTGTTTTTTAGAAGTTGTTCAACAACAAATCGTTGATAAAATTAATTAAATACCATGTTACCCGTTTCGAATGGGTGTATCGTTGTTGCAACTAATATATTTTCTCACGAGAGGTTGCACCACTTGAGAAAATGCGCCAAAATCTAAAATTTAATTTATTTTTTTCAAAAAATGTAAAATAGCCAATGTATTAACCTTACTAAAATTCTAATGTGATACGATAAAATGAGGTCTGATTTCGTGATCAGCACTACCAAATTGGTGGAAATAATTTATCAGACCTTGAACAAGGAAATTGATTGACCGGTGTAATTTGAAGGTTTTGAAAACTCTATTTCACAACGCAAACATGTTTTGTTCTAAATATAAGGTAAATGTATGTATAACATCAGAAAACAATTACTTTATAATTATCACCATTTTTAAGATATAATAAATTTTCTTTTCCATATAGATAAGTGTATTTATGTATGTATCATATATGTAGTATGATCAGTGAGTATTTACAAAAAAAAATATTTTTCATAACACTTTTGTTTAGTAAGTTATGAACCAAATTTTATATTATTTTATAAAAACATTTGTAAAATATGAATTCATTTTTAATAAATTAATTACCTTGCAATATAAACTGCATTTTAATCGTTTGATTGCAAAGTTCGCCGCATTTGGGTATTGAAGTAAAGATTGAAGGAAATGCCCCGTGTTCTTTAAGGATACAACCATTATTTTTAAAAAATTTTTTCGGAAGTAATTGTTTCAAAAAATCGTCGCATATACCAAGTTCCACACATTTTTTTACATAACATATACATTTTTTACAAAAATCTGCGGCCTTGGACATTTAAGTTAAAGACATAAATTAGAAATACTGAATTTTATTCTTTACAAGCTCAACAAGGTAATGTATCATATATCCTAATATGGCTTGAAATGAGAACCAAAGAAAATATAAATTCCATAGCAGTGGGATATATGTACATACATATATTGTTCCTATTACTGCTGACGTTATCAAATTTTCATCAAAGTTTTGAAAATTTGTTTGTCTGCAGGTTTGTAGCTCATTAAATTTTGTTACAATAAAAGGAAAATTTCAAATGCGTACAAATTACAACTGTATTTTGAAAATTTGTGTACCGATATAAATTCCCAATTTCTTCCATATGAATAATAATGTGGGGTTTGCTATATGAAAAACAGTGTAAAAAAGAAGGAGGCTGTGTCAGAGACACGGCCATTAAGTTTAACGTAGAATACGCCATCCGATAAGACAGAAAACATATGTATAATGATAATTTATTTTTTATTTTTATTTATTTAATAAATGTGAAACAACAATACAATTGTTGTTGCACTAAAAACAAAGGAGCATGATAATTTATAATGATAAATAATGCAAGCAAATGAATTTATTTATTTGATAGTTACTTTTGATGATATACATAAGCTTATGATAGGAAAATAGGATAAAAATGTTTTTAAATTATCAATTAAATTTCTCGCAAAAACGAAGTCAATGGTAGTTATCAATAGTAAAGATAAATGATAAATAACAGACCCAAATCTATTTGATTATTTGAAAGTTACTTTTAAGAATATAGGCTTATGATAGGAAAAATAGGATAAATATGTTTTTAAATTGTTTTATCAATAGTTGTGGGAGCATCATTTCGAATATAATCCAAATTAAACGTATCGCTCATAAATTTCGCCAATCTAGTATTTGAAGTGATTTCTGTGTTAAAATCACCACCAATAAGCAGTAGTTGGCAGCGCTTTCTCTGCCTTTACTCTACTTTAACTTGCCCGCCTAAAATTATGCAATACAAAGAAAGGGCTGCACGAGTACATTTAAATCGCCCAACAGCAAACACTCAACCAAACACCACACACATATTTGTGTGCATGTGTTTATACAATTTTCATTTGAGAAATTTAAATATTAGGAAGATATCAACCAACATGAAATGTATGTCAAACGAAAGCTAACATCTTCATTTGACTACAAAAAAATTTTTAAAAAAAGTTACCGTGCCGTTTCCTTATAATTAAAGAAATAGAGATTACAACAATAAAAACCTGACATGGGTGCCCATACCGTAAGGTAAGACGTATTCTACGCCAAAAGAAATAGTGAAAATCGGTCATAATTTGTTGGCACTTGAAATATTTTTTTTTCAAAAAAATTCTAAATTTTTTTAAAGTTCGAAATTTTGTTAAATGTTGTTCTAAGATAAAGTTAAAAAAATGGTTTTTATGGTTTTCGTTAGATATTGAACAATATTTTAATTGAAAATTATTTTTAAAGTATTTAAAGAAAAATAAATTGTGTAAATGAGTCAACATGTGGTTGTGCTAAAATATGTGAATAGACTGTACATCTACATAGCTCTTAAGTTCTACGGCAATATCTGTACAGCGAAATTGAAGAATTTTTTGCATAAATTCAGCGATGAAATGGTGATCCAACATTTCCTTAATATTAGAGGAACAGAATAGGATCATATTATTGTGAAGCTGATTCAAAAATTATAGTGTTTCTAATTTGTGAGTATTTTTTTTTCAGAATTCTCTAACGAAAACCTTAGAAATGCACAACAAATTGAAAGTTACAACACTAAACTTGAATAGGCAATAAAACTGCAGGTTTAGAAAACATTATTGAAATTCTGAGAATTTTTTTTTTAAGTGAAATGTTTTTTAATCATTTCATGGAAATTCTATATTATCTTTGGTCCGATGTTTGTAAGTACGAGAACGATAAGAGTTAGACCCAACAATAAGTGTAGCGATATGCTCTGTGTGATGAGTTGAGTCTATTTAGCCATGCCCGTCCGTCTGTTCGTCTGTTTAAACGCAAACTAGTTCCACAGTTTTTGAGCTATTTGAATAAAACTTGGCAGTCAGGTGCCTTTTTATAATTTATTAGACATTTGTCATTTGAACCGGCCACTTCGGACGACTATAACGAATATAGGAGACGATTGTTTAGATACATATTATATTTTGCTTAATAATTTCTCTATTTAAGCAGCCAGAGGTTTTTGAAAAAAGGTACGCTATTCTAAGCTCTATAGAAGCAGAGAAAATCGTTCAGATCAAATCTATATAACATATAGCTCCCATACAACGAATTGTTCTGATATTCCATTTAGTACGAAAATCCCTCCATTTAAGCAGCTAAAATCTTAAAATATTGCACCAATAATAGCTATTATTATTATTGTGGTCGAGTGGGTAGCGGTACGTGCTATAACTCGATATGCCGCTGAGTTCGAGGTTCCATTTTCAGCCAGGACAAGTAAAATCTTAATCATAGAAAATAACAAACTTCTGTTGGTATTTCTGCCATGAAAAAGCGTTTCATTAAATACATCTGCCGTTCGGAGGCGGCAGAAAACTGTAGGTCCCTTCATTTGTGGTATAATAGAAAGACGCACACCACAAATGATAGGAGAAGCTCGGCCAAACACTGAGCTATATAGTGTAAGCGCCAAATTATTATATTATTTTTAATAGCTATTATGACAACTTTTTGAACAGTGAAAATCATAAAGATCGGATAAATATAACATATAGCTGCCGTACAACCGAATGTCCAGATATTGCATTTTGGGCCGTAACTCCTTCACATTAATCAACATATAGATCAAAGAAACATAGCATATAGAGAAAATGTTATAAAAGGCTTCATTAGTATTCTATTTAAACGAAGTGAAAATATAATTTTGAAGTTGTTTTATTATACCTTCACTGCAGTAAAACATAACACATATAGGCGATTCACAAGGTGTCGGAAAGTGTCGTTTTGTGCTAAAGCTATAAAATTCCAAGTTGTGTTATTTATCATGCAATCTGTACAATGCAACAAAAACAAATAAAATAAATTTTTAACTACCGAAAATTTTAATGACTTTGCAACTTTACAACATTTTACGGCACCTTGTGAATCTCCTAATAATTTGTTTGTAAAAAAAAATTAGAATTGTAGATTAGCGATACTCTTTAAGTTTGCTTGAACAGAAAAAAGTTCGATTATTCGAACTGGATTCTCTATGTTTTTGATTACCAGGCGTTAAAAAATATAATGTAATATCTGATGCATAATTGAAAAGCTTCTTTCCCACTTGCTTTTTTGATAACTGGCCGTTCATGTGCACCAAAGCGTATATATCTCTTATATTATCAGCTGTGTATTTTTTCGATTTTAAACCTTTTTTTCTTTCAATTTTACTTCATCCACGCTATTCTTTGAGTATAACTTTTATTACTTGTTCTTGCATACTAAATCCACATAAGTATTTATAGACTTTTTCTTTTATGTATCTTATTAATCCGCGCTTTCAAAATAAAAAAAATAATATATGAAAAAGTTGTACTTATATACAGTCGAAAGATATTTTTATTAAACTAACTATTTCCAAGTGTATATAGAGAACAGTGAAAAGTAGAAATAATTTTCACATTAAGTGCATTCAACTCAATGACACTCGACCACACCCCATGAACGCTCATCACTTAACCTTCGATTTCACAACAAACTCGAAGAAAGGTAAAACAGAAAAAAATCCTTCTCGCTTTGGCTTAAGATGCCATTGAACACTTTCAAGTTTCACTTAATTCAACCATTTGCGCATAATAAAATTTCGAAAAACCTCTTCGTTAGTTGTATTTTCATCATGGACATTTTCACCTTTTCATTCTACCAACATTTTGCAGTTCTGCCTTTTCGTTTGCTTGCATTTCCACTTTTCATTTTGCAGCATCTTATCGTTGCGCTGCGCTGCTACCTCGACAGCTTCAAAGCGGATTTGTATTGCTCGAGTGTTAACTTCTTTTTAAATAATCTTCGAGCAGCAAATGAACGTTACTAACCATCTTGAGAACTGATTGAATTGCATTTAGGATTTTTTTCCATTGATTTTCGCTTTCTACTCTGCTTCTGCTCATCCTTTTTGTTTACATAATTCAGCTAAATTGGCGCCAAAAATAAAGGAATAATAAAAACAGAAGCAACAGAGGCTAGCCACAGAACGAGTGTTCGAGACAATGAGCGTCCGTTGCTCAGAGCTGAGTGTTTGAGGCGATATTGACAAAGAACGTTATTGCGACTGGCAAGAAACAAAGGAACGGCAGCACCAGCAACAGCATTTTCTGCACCACCAACATTTGGCTACAAAGTGGAAAATCTTTTAAAATAACAAAATTTTGCGCTCAGTCGAGCAGCGTAGTTTATTTCTTTCTTAGTTTTACAGAAAAATTATTCAACTGTGGCACAGGACAGACATACGCTCTTATAATCAGCAGCTATCTAAACGAAATGTACTAGCGTCTATGTTATGTGTACTCTAGCACACCTGGTCTGGACTTGTGTTCAGAGATGAGTGAGCAGTTTCCATTGGTGCAAGAAGGAATGCACAGTGTTTTAGTGCCTCGTAATATAATAAAAAAAAAATTGTTTTATCTACTCGTTAAATTCAAAATATTGTAACAAAAATATTTCTTTAACTAAACTACTTTTTGGAAGCTCTGAGGTGTTCGATATTCTGCTAGAACTACGAATTGAGGGATTTTATATAGTTACATACAATGTGTCTGCGATCCAAGATATACATATATTTTGGGTACCTTTTAAACCTGAAGGTACCAAAGAAGTCGGTGTCAATTATCTAAAAACTTTCCTAGCAAATGAGTGCAAAATATTCGCCACCAACTTTGAAAATTAATCTATATACATACTCATACGTTCCAAGCTAGCTGGGGACGAGAGCAAAGACATTGCAATTTTCAGGAAACACCCCGGAATGACGTAAAAATGTCTTCTTTAAAAATGAGCTAAAATGTGTATAATTAAAAACACTGAATATCAGAGTGGATCTAATGTGAATCAGTGAAAAGAAAATTGTTCAGAAGCACACGTATGATACGTTTTACATAAACTTTTAGGTTAGTAAAGCATTGCGCATAGTTCATTAATGTCTTAATAATTTATTCAAAATTATTTATAAAATCACTGTTCGTTATTAAACAATTGCTGCTTCGCCATCTCCTCACCCATTAATACAATGTCACCAAAAAAAAAAACGCAAGTAAAAAGAAATGATAACAAATCAAAACAAAACAATAGAAACCGAAAGAAAAACCTCGTTGCGTTCAAAAGCGTCAAAGTGAAATTTGCGCCAAAAGTATACATTTGGTATCAAACGATATGCTGCAGCAATGAAAGAGATTGTAGGGCGGCAAGGCGTTAAAGGAGCGGGTAAAAACGTTGTGTTCATCAGCGACAATTGTTTTAAATTTTCGCTTTTTCGCTTTTCATTTGCCGACACAGAGTAGGGGTTAATGCGCAAGGATTTATGCAAATTTCTTAGTTGAAGTGGCAAAGTGTCCCAAACAACCAGCGCTGGCAGAAAAAGCGAATCACATAGACAACATTGCAGAGGAGGATATTAAAATTTTAGCATAGCTGCATTGCAGTCAGGTATTAAAGTGTACATACAAAAAAATAAAAAAATATCAACGAGCTGAGTTAGAATGTCTTCAAATAGTTAGTGAAGAGGATTTGCTCAGGTGCTGAGGGTTATTGCCTTAATTGCAATTTTCGCTTAAGAAAGAATAATATAATCGTTGCAAGTATTTGTTCAATTAATTAGTTGGAAATGCATGTCAAAGGGGGAATACCATCAGCCACGCAAATGCCAAGACTAGAGTAGTAAATTAAGTAAAGTAGTATTGAAAATTGTCAAACAACAGGTATTGTGTTAAAGGAAATAATTTAAGTTTTTAACACCGTCCTTCAAAAAAATTTAGACAGAACCGTACCAAATTTAAAATTCTAAAATGTTTATATGCATATTTTACTGAAATAATTGCATTTAAGAAGAGAAGATACTAATCGCTTTTAATGCAATAAATTAAATATGAATCCAACGCTTATCGAAATTTTTTATTTCTTCTTGCATTTTTGCTCAAATTTTTATTTCACCGGAACGAAAGTTTCTTCAAACGAGAGAACAATGAATCAAATTAAATCTTTTAAATGTTTAAAAAATAATTTATCTGAAATAGTTGTTTGTAAGAAAACAAAATCTTAATTACTTTTAATGATATTAATTAAATTACTTTTATGTTTATCATTTATAAGTGGTTTTTAAAATATTTATCTAATGGCGTTTGCGATCTATGTAATCACGCGCCAGTTGGAATTGGTTGTAGTTTTGTGTCCTCGTTTTTTATTAATACTCTTATTATGAATGTACCTGCAACCCAGCTAAACTAAATAATTCTAAAAGACTCTTTTATGAGCAGAAAAGCCTCTTATATCGGAGCTTTTCCTTCATAAATGAGCTCTTTTTGGAGCCCTAGAGAAGAGATTTTTTGTTACACGCGGGCTGATATCTAAAAAAATATTCCAAAAATACTACAAATCCGATGAGTTCGGAGAGTGAACTTGAACACAAGGGTATTATAACCTTGGTGGCATAACGGTTGTTTGTAAAAGAATGAAAAGAGGAATTGATTTAGCCCTGACTATCTGTCCGTCCGTCCGTCTGTCCGTGGTTACAATAACTTGAGTAAAAATTGAGATATCTCAATGATTTTTGGTACATATGTAGATTGCTCTTTGGACAGGGTAGGTTGGAATTGAAAATGGTCAAGATAGGTTAATAACCACGCCCACCTCCCGTATAACGGAAACTTCTGAAAAATGCAAAAACTCCGTTATCCATTACAGCAAATTGGGAGAAATTTGGTGTTTGGAGCGATTTTGAACTAAGAAATTAAGTAGATATTTATAAAATATTGAAAAATTGGCGTTGTCACGCCCACTCATGAAACAATCTCTGTTTCTAAATAACGGTGTAAGGTATCGTCACAAAATTTGGTGAACAAATATTATTCAATATCGCTGTTATCATCGTTAAAAATTTTTGAAATCTGACCATAACCTCGCCCACCTCCCATATAAAGGAAATTTTGAAAAACTTCGTTTTTCAGTATTTATTGAAACAAATTAAGTAAAGTTCAATACTAACTGCGATTTGAAACAGCGAAACGGGCTTTTTATGAAATTAAGTGCACCGCCCATACAAAAATACATCGCGAGGGTATATAAAATTCGGTTTCGCCCGAATTTAGCTTTCCTTACTTGTTTTGATACACTTTTAGTGAATTTTAGAGCTTTTTCGTGGTTATATTGGAACGTTTCTAGTATAATTGAAAAGTCTTCTATAAGTATTTCTTTGTTAGTTTTTAATGGTTTATAAGAATATTTTTGAAGTCTTAATTGAGTATTTCGTTATATTTTTTTTATGAAATAAAAATAGTGTTTTTATTAAGAAATATGAACTGACCTTTTTGATGGAGTACCTCTCCAGAAGAAAGACTTTAAAATCTCGCCATCAAACACCTGTTTCCTGCCGTCACGTACGCATTTTTTTATATTGATTTTCTTCTAATTTTCAGACAGGGTAAAAATTGTATGTATATTGGAACGATTTTCCGTTATGCCTTGTCAAATTTGGTTGTGTGACATACCGGTTTCGGCGTTGTGCCATCTCCAGTGTTGTTTCCGTTCTTATTTGTTTTTGAATTTTAACTTATGAATTTTTTCTCGTTAATAATAAGAGTTGGTGGCTAATGCTCTCTGAAAAATGTGTTTCAGAACTTTTGTTTTGCGTAAGTCGATCACAAAGTGTTGGAGAGAAAACAAATTTGAAAATTATCCAAAATGGAAAAGAACTGAAGGGACGTTTTTTTACACAAAAATTTAATTTTTCAGATTTTTTAGTAAAACTAACAAACCAACCTTGAATATAAAATGGGAAAATTAACTGAAATAAAATGAAAAAAATATTATAGATTTGCCATTAATATATTTTATGAATTGCGCTCCAATCAGAGCGAACATAATATAATAATGTTTTCACAAACAACAGAAGAGCTCCATGCTGTTAATATTGCCTCACTTACATATAAGTTTCGCAAAAATTAATGCCAGTTAATGATTTAAAAAAAATTTTTTTTTTAAATTTCGCTCAATGACATCCAATAACTTAACTTAAGAAATACGTTAGTATGGTTCAGAAAAAAATGGTAACAAGCGCGTTCAGAATCGCAAGCTGTGGTTTTACGCAAAACACTCTTACAACTTTTCGGTGCTTTCAACGAACTCAAAAATCATGATTCGCGTTGTTGACAACTTTACTCGGGGTCTGTTGTATTTGCCTTTATATTATGTATTCGTGGTAAAAATCCAACAATTGAGCACATCTCGCCGTGGAAAAGAATTCTCCTGGGATGCGAAATATCGGCACATCTAAAAGCCCTTTACTGCATATTTTTATATAGGATTATCGCCCAAAAATCTCCTAACTACATGTACGAAAAGGTATTATTTACTAAGTCAGTTCGAGTAACAGATCTTATAGTCCCTTACTTTAGCACTCTAGCATCGGCGAGTCTGTTTTTTGTCAGCGCTATCCGTTTTTGGAATTCTATTCCTGCTAATATAAGAAACAAACTAAGCAAGAGCAACTTTAAGGAATCCATCTTTAAAAATTTTAGTGACCTACAATAGGACAGACTGACGATCTATATATCTTTATTATTATTTGTTTAAAATCCCTATGTAATTATTTTTTGATTATTTCTGTAGTTACTAGTTTAATTCGTTAAGTTTACTTAATGTTAATCTTTAAGTGAAAATTCTATAATAGTAAGTTCTAAAAATGTACAGGTTATATTATCTTGTTGTACTATAAAAGATCTTATTATCTTAGTGTACTAATGTTTTCCAATAATAAATGAAATGAAATCACATTTCAACCCAGTCGGAAACACCAACAAACAAAAAGAACAATAAAATATACGTTCCATTTCAAATACAAGAGTGCAAGCAAATACAATGGGTGGACCATGCTGTAAATGTGTTTTTTCTTTTGTAAATTTCTCATAGCCGATTACAACAAAAAAGGTGAAGGGTCGAATAATCTACAAATACGTTAGTCGAATAAATAGATATTTATTTGTGTGTATTTAAGCTTATCGTTTACCTTAGCAATTTGATTTTCACAATTATTAGCAATAAAATCAAGTAT
This sequence comes from Philophylla caesio, assembly GCA_963971545.1. Taxonomy (NCBI): domain Eukaryota; kingdom Metazoa; phylum Arthropoda; class Insecta; order Diptera; family Tephritidae; genus Philophylla; species Philophylla caesio. The sequence goes on along the minus strand of OZ020606.1, from coordinate 90,069,904 downwards.
TACCCACTTTTGTTTATTTGTTGGTGGCACATACATATAAACTGGTAAATCAACCGTTCGGGAAATTTTACAATGACACGAAGACATATATTACAACAGGGTGTGTTCGCGATTTACTTGTGTAAATCCGAATTCGTTGTAAAAATAGTAAATATCAATACGAATACAACAAATACGCGAATACCCCTAATTTGTTTCTTTTGAGTACTCGCAGTGAGTTACAGCAAAGCCAAATTTTAATTCTAAGTAATTTCAACTCATTTATCTGTATAAAGCTTTAAATACTTAATTGATCAAAACGTAAATTATCTTCACACAAATGAGCGCACTTTCATTTCAATCTTTAACTTAATTTCGCAGCTTCGTCAATACAAATATTTACAATGTTATCAATCAAATTACAAAACAAGTTCGTGTTGCCGCATAATCATCTATTTTCCGAGTGATAATAAATATGAATGAATAATAAGGAATTGAGCTAAGCAGACTTTGTAGTAGTTCTGATATTTTGAGAGACCATTTAGTCGGCAGCAATTCGTTTACAAGGCAAATAAAAAACTTCTACTTTGAAATGTTTCCCCTTCAGCCGGTGAATAAAGTGTAGCTGGTGTGCAATCAACTTCGCCAAAGCTACAACCCAAAAATTATTAGCATTGCTTTCATTTATGCACACTCACACCTTTTGTTGGTTCCTCCCACTGCGCACAGCCGCTCATCAACACCGTGCACATCAATTCTCATTTGATTATAATGAGCCTAGGGTATCATTTGCTTTGGCTATTTTTCAAATCCCCCTCACCCAACGCAGCAAAAACAACGAACAAAATACGTTTTCAACATTCTTCACAACGTCGATGCCCATAAGTTCAATTGTTGGTGGGACTGATGAGCCACCGTTGTGCTTGCTATTGAGCACGTTGGTTGGTTTGGTTGCTTGGTCAAATCATTAATAAGCAAATTCCAAAATATCCATTACCATCTCAATGTACGAAAAGGAGTGAGAAATTCTACTCTATGTTGTAAAAGCGAATATTACGCTCAGTCTTCTTCTTGATGTTGCATAAAACATTTAACATCAATTTGAAGCACCTTCAACCCCATAATTTGCTGAAGCAACAAATAAATTCAGAGCATTTCTTGCTGCCCTTACATTTAGTCGGTCGTCTCAAACTTACGTCCATCAACCTTTCTGGCTGGTGCAGCAATCGTAGATAAGTCAAGATGATGTTGGACTCTAGTTAAACAAAGTGCAAAACATTCATCTTTACCCAAAGTACTAAACGAGATAAATGAGAAATGTGAAAATGAAACATCACCTTTGCTCTTCGTTTGCCGTTCTCATCCCATACGCTCTGACACTTCTCCACGTTTTAAGCATCCACGCCGTCACTGCTGCGATGCGTTCTGGTGTGAAAAAATTGTAACTGGATCTAAGTATTTAGATTCCCAGTAGCTGCCCTCGTTAATGTCGACATCCTCATTGCCTTGGCAAAGGCTGTTTTGTTGCTTCTTAGACTTTACCTTCGACTTTCATTTACTGTCATGCCAGAGCAGCTGAATGAAGGCAACGCTGAAGAGCGAAGAGCAAGCGTTTGTTGGCGGGCGAGGGGAGTTCAACCGCAAGAATAAAAGTGAAAAGTGCAGCCATGTAACATACGGACCCGCAACGCATCACAGGCTAACAGAGCTAAAGTCCATTCGAAGTCCACCACTACGTCCATACGCAAGCTTGCTCGTTTGTTTCAACATCGATTTGTCTATTTACCGTCTTTAACTTCGCTGCCACGTCTCACGTTGGAACATGACGAATGGTTTGAGCTTTTGAATAACATATTAATATTGGTTTATAAGCTCTTGTAGCATTTCCCGCTTCGCTTCCTCGCCACCAGCGCCGCACACGCCTCATCAGATGAACAACGCTTCAATTTGCCTCCAGTGATTGTAAATCAAGCGCACAGATAACACTGTGCTACTAAATTCAATAAAGTCTTATCATTTCTCATAGTATTACGAGTATAATCGATTTTTATGTAATAAATATCATTGAACATTAAAAGTTCACAATGTATAGCACAACCGCATATTGACAGATTTGGGCACTTTTTTTTCTTCTAATTTATTAAAATTATTTTTCAACTAAAATATGGTTTATTCTCTATGAAAACCCATAAACACCAATTTTTTAACTAGATACTGTACTGAAATTGAATGAGCTACCTATCGGCATACCCAAAAAATTTAAAATAAATTGTTTAAGTTAAATTAAAAAAAAAATGTTAAACAACATTTTTAAATTTTACTTTTAATGCATCATTTTGAATCAATTAAAATACTTTTCCAATAACTTTACACATCTTTAAAAGCGTCTGGCCAAAGGGCGCACCCTTTGCGTGGCTTGAAAATTATTCTTCGCTGTTACCCAGTGTGTTTTGCTTTTCATATTATTTCTCTTTGTGCATCTTTCGCCAGTGTATCCATTAGGTTAATGTGCACTTCAAACGAAATTAAGATAAATTGATTAAAATTAAAAAGACAGCTGGACAAATGCGGTTAGCTAACGCCAATATACAGTTTCCGCAAAGTCCTTTCCATATTTTCCACATTTCCAAGTTGCGCAAAAATTGTAGATGGGAAATGATTAAGTGTGTTTGCAGTGGGAGTAGCCATCGTTACTTATTTTCTATATGTAATACAAGAAGTTTGTACCATTTGTATTCAATTCTGGTCACCTTGGCCCCGGAAGCGGAAACATCAACGGAAGTTATTTGGTTTGCTTTTAATGGAGTGCACTTCGTACAAAATCGCAGCCCAGATTAAATGTTTAATTTGCATTTCGAAATTGCAATAGAGGAAATAAATATATGCAGCCACTTAAGTGGTAGCGAAGCGAGTAGGTGTAAGCTAAATCGGAGTGATATAATTGTAGAACATTATTCGTAGTAATTATTAAAATGACCATCTTCTCGTATGTACATATACGAACTTATAAAAATATGTATATATAAAATTTTAAGTAATATTTATTTTAAAAACAGATTGAGTCTGAGAGTCATTATGTGATCCCTGTGCTATTTTTTTAAAAGAATAATAAAATAGCAAAAAATATAAGTACTCAGTATTAAATGATGCAATTTCAGTACAAGTTTCTTTTAAAAATTAATTTAACTACTTATATTTTTCCATTAATAATTATAATATTATATCCATTAAAGTGGTTATTTGTAATCTTTTCCGGATTAGATTATACCTTACATATACATAGACAGAATTTGACAATTTATTAAAAAAATATTTTTCATTTTAATTTAATTTCGAAAACTTTATAAAAACGTAGAAATCATTTATCTAAATTTCATAAAAATTTTCAACGTAAAAAAAAATTCTAGAGTTTTTTTGTTGGGTGTAGGTATATAGTTTTTTTCAATTTTAGTACAATAAAGAGCATGTTTCTAGTGGCTACGAACTACCACTCATTTTTGACAATGTTTATGCTGACGCTATTTCGAAATTTTGATGATATTTGGTTCAATCATTGCACATTTTAATAGTTAAAAAAATGGGTGTTTATGGTTTTTTTTTAGAGAATGAACCATATTTTACTATAAAAATATTTTTAATTAATTAGAAGAATAGAAAAAATTATGCGGTGAAATATGTCAATATGTGGTTGTGCGATAATTTGTGAACAGAGTATATACGATTTTTGGACGTACTTGGATAGAGCTCTCTCTGTGATTTCGCAAAAATTTAAAATACAAGCAATTATGTGGAATCAAAAGGCTTCAGTTTGCCTATGTAGATGCTTTTTAACACTTAGTAGTGCCGCTAATTTCTTCAGCATACAATGGTTGGTACTGAATCAAAGTGATATAGGACCACCCCTAAGGATGCGACATTTTTTCGACTAAAAAATAGTAACCGTTTTAAAATATGAGGTATTATAACAAAAAATATCTCAATGGATAAGGGAATTGATAACATACTCCAATAGCGATGCAAGGATGCAGTTGTGCAAGCGACTGATATTGATACATGTCAGCCTCTGCCCATTTATTAAAAAGTGAGAAACAAGTAGATATTCCACTCAGTCTTACAAGCGCCGTGCAGCCTAGCAAGTATTGCGGACATTTAATCTCCCCGCGTCGATACGGATGAGGCTGGACATTTAGTCATATCATGGGTGTTTAAATCATACACATTCTGCAGGGTCCAATCAAAACTGAAACCTACCAAAAACGCGGACCGCACCGGCTTAAAATAAAGTGAGATCACCTTCCAATCGATTTTTGGTAGTCACCTTGTAATCATAATTGTTATATACTTCCGTTAACAATGCAACTAAAGAGATTACCCTGTCGGCATTATTTCGACCCTTCGCCTTAGCTCTAATCACTCCGTATAAAAGCTCATCGGCCCATTTTTTTCATTCCGCGGGGAACAGTTTTGGAGCTGAGTATATGTACGTTTTATACAGTTTTAGCCCTGCTATGCTTTTCAGTTAATGCTTAAGGCCGCTTTAAAATTTTGCTGCTTTTTAGAGCTACACTTATTCTACTTAATCTTAATAACAAAACATATATGTTTACTTACACTTCTGTGGCATCTAAATAATTTAGACAAATGACATTAGGTGGAAACTGGTTGCAATAATTTTAAGCTTAAAGAACAGGCATTTAAACTACGTTTACATGTGATTGAAAACCCACACAGTAATGCAAATTTTTTTGGACAACAAAATGTATTGAGTTTTAGAAGGCCACTATTGGAAAGTTTTGCATTATACCAGTTAGGCAAACAGAGGCTTTGAAAATCGCATTTATTTATGTAGGCACTAGGATCCCGAAATCCCGGGATGTTGGCCAGTTTTAACTCCCGAATATCCCGCGATAAGTCTATTCAAATCCCGGAATTGTTGAAAACAGAAAATTTGTTTATTAAATTTTATATCATTCTTAAAAATGCCCCTTTCAAGGGCAAAACAAAGCCTTTAGAGAGTTCAGAATCGACAAATAACACAGCTTGTTAACTGCCTAAAGGCTTTGTTTTATCCCTTCCATTATAAATGTAATCATGTATAAAATGAACCTTTCTATGAAACCGATGTTAAAAATACTAACGACGAGCAGCTCGCAATTGTACAATAATCAAAAGGCATACAACTTATCAGAAGTTTTTGAGGTGATAAAAAGACTATGGCAGCCGCATCCAGAGAGCATTTAACTTTTTGTCGGAAATCCAACTAACAAATGTTGAGTCGCAGCAGTGCTTTTCCACTGCAACAAATTTAGGTACAGGTTGAAGGATAACACACTTAATGCTTTTATTTCTTTGAGATTGCATTTTGATCAAAATAAGGTCTAATTCTGCTGTATATTGGAACGATTTTCCGTCATCCCTTGTCAAATTTGCTTTGTGACATACCGGAGATTATTATTATTAAAAAAGCGTTCCAATATATATCAAAATTCCACTCTGTTAGAAAATCAGAAGAAAATCAAAATACAGTCTAATTCGGCCTCGCTCAAAATGGAATGGGTGATGCATTTAATTTTTACTTGATGTATTTCTTTTTTTTTTACCGAAAGGGTAATATATTAATATGTAACTGGGCCGTGTGCAGAACTCTGCCCACGGGGGTGGTTATGGATTGAAATTTAATTTACGAATAAAAGTTGATGAATACGATTCACTTTTTTTTCATATACTATAATTTGCCCACGGGTTTGATATATAATATTGGTTACAAACAGTGAATAAAAATAATTTTTCTTTACTTTTGCTTCTGTACCAAATATGTATATTTCTACTTGAAGTATGTGTGTAAAATTTTGACCAAAATTGGCATCCCTAGTAGGTACATATATATATACAATATCTGTGTTTATCTACCAATTATATTTTTAAAAGCTAATTCCGGAAGCATTATCTATATTTTAACTCTATAACAAGAAAAAAATGTGGTTCCTCAAAGCGATAGTAGCTACTATAACATATGTTACATAAATGAAAAATGCATTGAAAGTTGAATTTGAAAATGTTTGCTCAAGTAATGTTTTCATTGTGCGCGTTTGTATCTTTGTCTTACTTCTAATGTTAACATTGCTTGTTAACTCACCAAAATGACAAAATTTCAATTACTTTCACTAAAATTAACACAGATCAAAATGTTGACGTAGAACCGAAGCGGAAAAGAAAATTAGTGAGAAGAAATTCGAAAGGAAGGAAAAGCTAGGAAACGAAAAGAAACTATACAAGCTTTATACTAGCTTTATTACTAAAAAGTTTACACAAACATCGATACAAATATGTGTGCAACCTACAGCGCAGCCTCTATTGCAATGGCATCATTAGTGTACCACTTGCTGCTGAAATATATTTTCAAATGTGTACATCTAAACAACCAAGCAATCAACTTATTTTATACAGTAGTCTCTGGATAAGTATGGTTATTCTTAAATAAATAAAATATTTCTAGGTTACTATAACCGACCGATGATAGAGGAGCATTTTTTGATCGACGTTGTGGCCTCGCAATTTTGTGTAATCTCTCCTGCAAGTACTTAAAACAAGTGCTTTATTAAAGAGATTAACTGAGCAGATTATTTTCTACTTCATAATTAAATAAAAACACATTAGGTGCAAAAATTACGCTGACGAAACTAAGAAAATATTATATCCTTGAATTTAATCGCCTTCAGAGCTATTTTTAATTTGCTTGCAGTACTCGCGAGAATCTCGTTCGTCGAAACGAAATAAGGCGACTTTCATAAATAATAAAGTAGCACTTTCGAGAAAAATTATGGGCAGAAAATTATTTCCTTTTTTACATGGTCGCTAGTTTTTAAACTTCTTTAATATTTAATGTTTCAAGAATATTTCCTTATTGTATGAACCAAAATTAAACCGAAAAAGTTTCGAAATAATTTCTCCAAAGCAAATTGAAGATTTTTGCTTAACTGAAAGGACCAAATAATTAACAAAAACGACGACTAAGCTGATATAAATGTATTGAAAACCGCAAATAAATATTTTTAAATATATAAAAAGTTTGTGTTGGAGTAACCTACTTTGTTTTTAATATCCTTTTTATTTTAACTTAAGTGCAATGAACAAATGTGCTCATTCACTGGAAAAACCGATATTGATAATATAGTTTTTTAAGTAATAAAAAGCTAAATGATAATTTAAGGAATATAACCAATATCTTAGAACTGCGACTTCGAGAGAAAGACTTTGCACACTTTACGCGCAAGTGACAAACGTTTATGATCAAAAGGTGCCAAAACATTTCAAACTAACCAATAGTTACCGTACCTGCCACTACATGTTTTTAAAAATATATGTAAGCACCCGATTTTTAGGTAACGTCCATATATACATACATACATATATTTATGCACGTTTCACTCTTTGAATGGGTGGCTTGAGTGGTTTGCTATGGCGTATACGCAACCATCTCGTACACGATCATCTCGTTTTGCCCCGCTGTTTATAATTTGTTGCAGACACATTAATCAAAAAATTGTTTCCCATTGTTGTGGCTGCACGCACCACAAGGAAGCAACACATACACACGAGTAAAGTGATGTGCTTGTAAATATGTTCACCAAGCAGTCAAAAAGTTGCAGAGTTAATAAACAAAAGTAGTAGTCGGAAAAATACGAATATGCAACAATTTCTTGCGCAATTTATTAAATCGCAATGCAATTTTATTTTATTTTTTTAACTTGAAAAATTAATTGAGAATACCAATGAGGATGTATACAAAAGCTTCATATCGAAACGGCACCACTACCGCATTAACTGGTCCAGCACTAGTCTTGTGGGAGTTCCATCTACTGCAGGGAATTTCTACGCTCTGCTCAATGCTGCATACATTGTTGTTATTATTATTTTTATTGTTACTTGCGCGCAACTAAGTTTCTGCCGGAACCATGGCAATGGTACCGTTAGCCAGTGTTGCCACAATGTATCCAAGTATGGCGGTTGATTCGCTGGCGGTGCTGATGATGGTGTTGCCTAGATAGTGTGCACTTTTGATTGTTTTTGTTGTAATTATTTTTCAAATACCTCTATTGCAGTGTTGTTTTTTGCGCTGTCTGTTGCTGTTGTTGGTGTTTTAGTTATTAGTGGTGATGGCGATGATGGTTCATCAAGTGTTGGTGAAGGTAATTTAAATGTCAGCGGAAGTGTTTTCGGGCGAGTGCTGTCTCCGGTTTTTAACCGGTTTTTTCCGTTGTATGCGCATGTTGCATGCAGCACGTAAACACACACACAAATACACACGCATACACACATTCTTACATGGGCACTGGAACACAATGTAAGCACATTTGTCCGCTTGTTGCTTTGGTTATGGTTATTGTTGGTTTTTTTTATCATTTCTCTGCCTTCCTTCTCAATTAGACATTCTCACAAGAACATACACTCACTCGATATACAACATACATACATACATACGAGTATAACATAGAAGTATGTTTTTACCCAACGAACAATTTTGTCGCATTAGAAATCTTCTCGAACTCCTACTTATCATAGTTTCCATAACATGCGATTATTTTTTCTAGTTGCGGAAGAGTTTTTAACTGTAAGAACTTGCTCACTGTATGACGAGCTTTCCAAAAGCATGTAGGCGCTTTCCTTTTAAGACTAGACAAATGGTCCGAGGTCACTTGACAAATTTTATTGTTTGACTGCAGAAAACTAAAAAAAAATGCAACAAATTTTTACATAGAATTTGAACTCTTTTCTCAGAAGTGTTGGAATTTTTTTTGGGTATGCAGATTTATATACCACTAAATTTTAGTCAAACAATGTCAAAGTTAAAAATACCTCAGAGTTACCGGTTATTTTTTTAGATTGTCAAAATCAGGTGTAATTCCTAGCCTTTTGAATCTTTAGCATTGTGTGACTAAATTTTAATGCGCTATAAATCGGCAAACTCAAAACAATTTTAACACTTCTGAGAAAAAAGTTTAAAAACTCTATAAAAAAATTTTTTTTTTTAGTTCTCTAAAAGGTTTAAAACTTTGATATGGATATAACATATTATTTATGTTAGAGAATGATCTGAATTTTAATTGAAAATTCTCAAAAATAAATAAATTAATATAAGTGGCAAATTCTGTAATTTTGAACTTGGTTGCTAATGACATGAACAGCACTGTTAATGTTATTAATGCGATTTTAATGCATTAAAATAAATATCGTGACTATCCGAGCATGACGGCCAGCGGCGTTTAAATTTAACTTTAAGAAATGTCAAATTTTAAGTAACTAATAATTACGGTTGAGATTATGCAAAATCTTTGGTGTAAGGCCTTGCGTTCTTTTGCCAACTAAAAATTAATTTTGGTCAGGTGACATAGCTGAGCGAATTTGAAAAAATTTGATATTAAGCTAGTTTATTTATACAATGAAAAAATATTTGCCTTTTAGGAAAAAATATCGTCAGTTAATCTCCTGGATGCATCGTGGATTTATCGTTTTGGGATAGCAGTTTAAATTACATTCCAATTTCTGCTTGGATATGTACGCAAGCTGATGATTTTAGGAAATGTGTATCTGTATGGTCCTCGACAAAAAAAAAGCGAAACCACATATTGCCAAGTTTGAGCGATATATTTTTTATTTTTCAAAAATTACTGACTTCTTTTAAAATAATATATAAACCTAATACTGAAGTATTTTTTACTCAAAAAAACATTTATGTGTAAACTTTCACATAAAAAAATTTAAATACTTTTGTTATGTAGTTTTAAGGCCCTTTCAAATTTATTTAAATTTTATATGTAAAAAACACAATAACCTCGACAAAAGTAAAATCTAAATATGTTTTACCCTTGATTAATGGTTCTTGAAGTTTTTTTAGTTTTCTAAAGATGTTAAACTTTAAAATTGAATACAAAAATGCTTAAGAAATTGTCTTGTTAGTGTTTACTTAAATTCCTTAATTTTATACAAAGCGTAAACCTATGATTTTTATGATTTTAGTCACTGAGTTCTCCGAATTTTAATTGTAAAATTAAAAATACATATTTTTTATTGTGCAAATTTTTTAATATGTGGTTGAGATAACTTGTTGTCGTGAACTGTACGAGTGTACGTTTGTATGTTTTTTGGTGTTTTCTTTCTTTTTTTTTTGGACGCGTGTTTGTGCTTGCTGCATGAAAAGCAATTATTGCTACCATTTTGTAATTAAAATTGCATGTCGTTGTTGGTGCTTCCCTTCGTCATCACTACTTCGTTTGTCGGCGGCGGTCACAGCTGCTCGCATACAAATGTGCAGACACACATACACACAAACGTATGTATAAAAATTTGCTAACGAACAAGCACGACATGGCGCTTTTTATGTGCATTTGTATGAATGTTTTTAAAATATTTGTTTTATGTTTTTGCATTGCATTTTTTCTCAATCGCATTTTGCTTTTGTGTTATTGTTATTTATTATTTGGCTTTTTTGCATACAAATGCGCATCTATGAATCAAATTTCCCATGTCATTCGCTTAATCGATAAATGAATCGCAAAGCGTTGAAGGCGCACAAATTTATGGTCACAAATTCGCAAATGTCAAATGTGTTTATTTGTTTAGGTATGAGTTTCTATTATGAATGCGTGAAAAGTGTTAATATTATATTAGATTTATTGTTCTCATTGCCTTTATATTAAATTAATTTAAGCTGTTTGTATGCCCATTGTAACTTTTGTATGCGCGCGTGTTGGTTTGGCTTTGGAAAATTGTTATGCGTCATAGGCGAGTGTGGTAATACATCCCTGTAGAAATTGCGGGTAGTTTATGCACAGATATGCTTCACAAGAGATGAAAAACTTCAAATGTTAGATTAGTGAATGAAAAATGATGGCACTCTTAATTTTCGCTCCGGCACCTAACGAGTTAACAACGAAATGGTGTTTAAAAATGAGTTGGTTATATTAAAAAGAATAAATTGTATTTGCCGAAGTTTTGTGAAAATGAAGCAAGTGTGCCAGCAATTTTTACTAATACTCAGTCGTGTATTTCTAATTTTACAATTTTTTTTAAATTTCTATTACGCCTTAAGGTCGTATTGTATATTATCACAAAAAAAATCAGTTTTCATTCAAAGATTTAAAGCAAAAAAATTATTTAAATATTTTTGCAAGGATTTATTTAAGTTAATAAAAAATTAATAAAAGTTTATATATTCTATTTTCAAATTTAAGCACAACCACATATTGATAGATTTGGGCACTTAATTTTTCTCTTAATTAATTAAACTAATTTTTCAAGTAAAATATGGTTCATTCTCTAAGAAAACCCATGAACGCCAATTTATTAAACTATTTACCAAATGTACAATGATTTAAAAAAATTGTAAGGCTCATTCAATTTTAGTGCAAGTTTTAAATGACTGTGCACATTTTAAATCATTGATTTTTGACAATTTATTTTTTAAATTTATTTTATATTATAAATTGAAAAAAATTAGTGGTAGTTCGTAGCTACTAGAAATTTGCGTTTTGTTGTACTAAAATAGAATGAGCTACATATCTGCATACCCCTAAAAATGCTAAAACCATATTTTTATAAAGTTCGAAATATGGATGAAATTTTGATAAATGTTATCAAAACTTTTTATAAAATTTAAAATAATTGGAGCATAAAAAAGTTGTCCAAATGTATCAATATATGTGTGTGTGCTATAATTTGTGAACAGAGTGTAATGGCTACAAATTATTATTTTTTGACAAGTTTTTACTAACGATCTTCTGCGATTTCTTTCATACAAAAAAATCTTGATCATGCGTTCTATGGAAGCAATTGCAGGAAGGCGCCAATAAAAAGAGCCAAAATTCAAAAATAAATAATTTTTAGATTGCATTTTATTGCACTGGAATTGATTGAGCCACTTAACTGAACAAAATTTAAAATGCGAAAATGTATAGGAAATCTTATTCAGGGTATTATTTTCTTAAACTATTACGTTCTTATTTTTCAATCTGAATCAAGTACATTAAAGGGTGTCGTGCTCCAAATTTCGAATAGAAAAGATATTCCTTCTCAAAGGTGCACCACACTGTTGTTGTGTTTCAGTGGACGGCAAACTTAAACAATCCTAAGGGGTTAGTGTGTTTAGGTCTATTTTTCTGGGCACACCGTTTGCCAGTATAATAAAGTTAGTGTATTTTGATCAAACAAATTCTTTTAGATCTTTTCAAGGGTTATTTAAAATTAAATTGATAACATTCTTTTAACTTTTTGAGCAACACACATTCGAAATTAAAAGTAGTCTTTTTTCTTGGCAAGCATCTTTAGCAAATACTTATAAACAAAATTTTCTTCAAGTAGCTACTAAAATTATTTAATATTTTCAAAAAGAGCGATCAATATCTTCAAAGACTATTTTATTATTCTACTAGCGCGTTCATTACTTCTTAACTAAGTTTGAATTTCCAAATTACTGCCAGAGGTTTACTTTCCTATATTTTTAGATAAAAACTGTAGCGAAGAGAATATTTGGTTCAACTAGAACTTGTAGAGAAAATTCTATTAAGAATTGGTGGCAAAAGTTTGTAGAGCAAAATACCCCCTTCCGCAAATCCATTTGAAGCACATTTTAATTGCATTCGATCGACTTTGTATGAACTTTGCTAATTACATTTTTTTTCTACAAACTTACGCTGAAATTTATTCAATTCTAGAGTCTTGCCGCTATTTTTATTTTTACTTTCATATTTCGCTTGTGTAATTTTAATTTCACTTTCTTATCAGAGAGCGCTTGAGGCGAAATTTTAGTAAGTGGGATTTCGATGAGTGATAAATTTTTCCACCTATAACACCTCGCAGTACGCCCGCAATATCTGGCAGATTTGAAGTTTACGCCCCGAGCAGCAGCGTCGGAAAATGCCATTGCACCAGCTATTTCAGTTGTAATGAACAACATTTTGGTGCCTATGGCTTTTCGTTGTGCCGCCAGTTGTTTGCTAGCTTATATTCGAAATTTATGAAGTGACAGCTGAAATCTTAAAACTTTTTACTTTCACTGGCCGAATTTCATTACGTTTTGCACAGAAAGTGCTTTTTTTTTTTTGATATTGTTTTCTGTTTTGCTGTCACTGTTACTGATATCTATCGCTGTTTTTATGGTTGTTGTTGCCGTTGCTGCTGCTAATTACATGAGCTCACACGCCCATTATTAGGCGCATAAATTGCCTACACTCTCCGTCTGGGCGCCGCCACTCACAGCTCCTTGCAACACAGCCGGGTTACACATTCACCTAGTTGGCAACAACGGTGTGGGCTCGTTTAAAGCGGCAGCAAATGTCAGAAAGCAAAATAAGAAAACTTTTTTAATTATAACCTCATTCTGATTTGACGTCAGCCAACGTCGGCTTAAAAGTATCTTGAAGTGTTTTTGTGTATTTGTATTTATATTTTTTTTTTTTGTGGAGTTTCCTGTTATTGCATGGTTGCTCAGCTTTTCACTTTCTTTTCAACTTATTCAGTGACTTTGTATGTCAGTCTATTTGTTTGTTATTTTTTATTCATAATTATCTGCTATTTATTTTCATACTTTTCATTTCTTCTCTAAATGGAGCAAAGCGGATTTTAACTAAGCAAAAAACAAAACTTTGTACTAATCAAATTTTTTGAGAAAATAAAGCAAAAATGTTTTTATGTAGAAAGTATGTATTAAGAAGCATTAAAAAAATGAAATGTCAGAAGTTTAAAAATAATAATGTTCAATGAAGATGTAAAGCTTTCACTCTCTATAAAGAAGCTTTCATTTCTAAATTAAAAGGAAAACAAGTGGAAACAGGACAGTCTACAGCTAAGCCGAAGGCTTCATACCTTTCATGTTAGGGAAGAACTGTAAAGAAGTCGTATGTTGATATTTGTTGTATGTTATATTTCTCTGGTCTTTATGATCTTCATTGCTAATATATTACTAATAATGGTGGAACGTTTTGCAAAGTTTCAAGTCTTTAGCTGATTAAATGGGATATCTGAACATTGACTCCCTTTCCCATATACGTTATAGTCGTCCCAACGGGCCGACAAATGTTTAATAAATTATAAAAAGGCACCTGACTGCCGAAGTAAATCTAACTAGCTCTAAAATGCGTTCAAACACATGGAAATACATAGGGACGTGGCTAAATCGACCAACGGGGAAGTGCATTAAAAATTAAATAAAGTAAACACTTAGATATTTTTTTTGCGGCATATGCGTTCTTTAGAAGGTTGCAAAAAAAATTCGCATAAAAGAGTTCTTCACATTCATACCAAAATGGAGGATTTTTCAAAGACCGCATAAATTCATATACTCTATGTAAAAAGGCTCAAAAAACTGCATAAAAAATCCAATGAAGCAATATTAACAAAAACGAAACCATTTACTTTTTCAGTTTAAAATATTTAAAACTGAAAAAAGAACGAGTTTGGTTTAAGTATAAACTAAAGAAGCAAACGGATATATTTTTAATCAAAAACAAAAAGAAGTATTACAATAAATTCATGTATTATGTGATTACAAGCAAAATGAAAGTGGCAAATAAGGAATTAGAAAAAAACCTCGCCTTGATACTCGTAACTCTCTATGTCTCTTTCACACTAAACAAAGTGTTAACCCTAAAAAAGAAATTTCGCTTGAGAGGCATTCCACACTATATCAAACGTTCAAAAACTGTTTTTGCGCGAATTTTGGTTATGTTGCACAAGAGGTCCTAAAAAAAAAAACAATTTGTTTTTTGCAGAAATTATGGAAAGTTGCAACTATTAATAAACACGTTGCTCAGCAAGTCCGTTTGCTTCAGTGGTTTATTCAGAAGTATATAAAAGAATGTACATATGTACACCAGAAAGAATGACAGTAGATATAAGGTAACATAAGAAGATACACGTTGCTTCGGTGATGCCATATTTTCAACAGTAATAAGCAACGAGTAATGGCTTGCTCAATAGAAGCATGCGCTCAGCGAAACAATTGATTTTATTAAACATTGCTTCACGAAAAAGTTAATATCTCAGGTCCTATAAGGAGACACCTTTTAAAAATTGGTTAGTTTATTCTTTGATATACGTTCTATCACATATACTATGTATGTAGTATAATTTAAAAATTTTTTAAATCGTTAATTTTTCAGCAATTTTATTTTTTTTTATTAACAAAAGGCGTAAAAAAGTTAACTAAAAAAAAACCATTTTATAAATCTATGCCTCTTTGTCTATAAAAAAGTATTTAATTATTTTTTTAAAAACTAAAGTTCCATAACTTAAAAATTTTTTTTTTCTAATTTCCGGTCGTTCTGTCATTTCTAATGAGTTTTTCTATAACAATTTATATGAAAATCTAAAAAAAAACTCGATTTTTTCATTGAAATAGTATGGATGGAATGCCTTTTAAGTTCGTCTTTTCCAAAATTTGATTAAAAAGTTCCATCCTTTTATTATAAATTTCTTTAATCCGTTGAGTTAAAAATACTTCGCCTTAAATATTTTAATCCCAGTTAAAGTTCGAAAGATAAGCCGTATAATCAGCTTGTTGAAACTTTAAAACGTTTCGAAATAAAATTATTTTTAAGCATTTAGCTATTTTATATACAGAATTAAACTGAAATTTAATTTAAAATTATATAATTTCGAACAAGAAACGCTTTTTTAACAGATACACAGCTCTTTTCAGTAAGACGCGTCGGTTTAATTTTCCTAATAATTTTTATTAGAATAAGCAGCCATTAACTGAAATAGCAGGTTACCCGAAAAGGGTTATTGTTCCTGCATCGCTAAAGTACACTCGGCTTGAGCTCAGCTTTGATCATTTTCCAAAATCGTTTCCTCGGTTATTTGAAAATTTAAAATCATCCTTTATATTGTCTTCAGTCTAAGGGTTCGAAAAATGGCAATGAATTATTGCTTTCATTCTCTCATCCTTAGAATATGTGGTTTAAAGCGTTCAAGCGGCCACTCAATAGCTCACTTAATCAGATCTAAGTATTTTTCGTCTAATCGCCTTTAAGACGCATCCGTATGCAGTTGACTTCTAATTCCTCTGCATTTTCCCTCGCTGCTACTTGATATTTGACTACTTTAGGAGATCCTTTGAAAAAATAAAAAACGTAGGTGGAAGCTGTGTCTTAGCCAAATCAAAATTTCAGTGAACTCAACCGTAGATCATTTCCTTCGCTCTAAAGCGATTGCAAGCATAAATCATGCATTAGATACTTCCTTCCCGCCACACACAGACATTTTGTTATTTCACCAATACGATGGTGTTTACTACCTGCATATACTCGTATGTATGTATGTATAAGTAGGTGCTTGTGTTTATATTTGTATGGATGCTTGCACACGTGCTCAGTTAGACAACGCCAATTGCAGTAAGATTTTCCGGAATGCAAATATTTAAAATACAAATTGCTGTATATTCTTGTATGATTTTCTCTGCTACCGAAGCGTAAGAATATATTTTTCCTTCAAATAACGCATGCAACGGTTGCCTTGCAACATTACTTCAATGTGAATGCAAGCATATTCATAAATATTGTAATTGTGTGTGTGTGAGTGAGTGTTTGCTGGTGTGTGAAAATGCATGTTTATACTGCATTTTATTCTAAAATTATTCATTTCAAATACTTTGCATATGCATTTGTGGAAAGTGTATACACAACACACACAAAAACAAATGCACGTGGTACTTCCAATGGTGGAACGAGAGGATCAAGAAAAATAGTTAGAAAAAAAAAGGAAAAAGGTAAGCAAAAAAAAACAATGTTAATAGCAGACGGGAGTCATTCAAACTCGTCCATGTATGCTGTAAACTCATATTTCTATATGTATGTATGTGTGAACCGGTGCATACATGCATGTATTAGTGATGCAATCAAGTGAAAATATTTTTGAATTGCATTGATGATGTAAACATTTGCTCGCCGTAATAAAATATCGAGAGGAAATTTTCCTAACTTCTACAGTTACAATATTTTTTTGGTTCAATTAATCGTAAAATTGGTTACTTCTGCTGTTGTAGCTTCAAATACTTATTTCCTTGACGCATTTTCTTCTTCTTTCAAAATGTGCATGGAAGTGTGGTGCGATATTAGCAAATTGTATGATTTCTGCAATAGTTACTGGAAAAAAACTGAATGCTTCAAATATAAGCGAGTGAATTTTAAAAACTTTTAAGACAAAATTTTTTATTGGCGATTCGTTTTGAAACTTTAAAATTTAATAAATATTTGTAATTGTAAAGTTACTGAAGGTGAACGCTTCATTCGAATAACAAACGCGTTTTTTACACAGGCTGAAATTGCGGAAGGTAAAAATTATGTCGAATGATGATTAAGTACGGGTATTAAGAAGACCCCAACAACTTTTTTAAAAAATTCGTAGTTTAATTTGTATTAAAATCCAAACCTGACACTTATTGAACAGTTCTCAAAATCACTGCTCATAAAATAATTTCACAGAAACTTGATTTAAGGCTCCCAACAAATCCACAGCAAATTTACATGAATTTGTCGTCACCCTTATGCCAGAAATATGAATGTGAAAAAATTAAAGATGTTTACTTAATAACTAATTTCTCATGTTAAATTATAAGATCGACTATCGTAAATTGTCAAATACTGTGGTTTCCTGGCAAGCATTTTATTTCTAATTTTGGTGTAACATAGAAACCTAAACGTTAATCAAGTAAATTAAATTGGAAAATTTCGTCCCAATGAGTTGTAGGAATCCGACTGATATTTAAATATTTGCGAAATTGCTTAAGATGTGTAAGCTGTGGCATCATATAGTGATTAATTTTAATTTTTGTAAATTAAATTTTTTTATGTAAATATCATGCGTTTGAAGCCGATTCTATTTTGGCTGCAAATGTTTGGAAAAAAATGTCGTTATCGAAAAATGAAAGCAAGGAGAATTCATAAGTTAGTGACTTTTTGAGTAAACGCCTTTTTTGTGGCAAAAAAAAACGTTATATTTCTCAACCTAATCTCCATTAAACTCTATACACTTAGTAGTAAATTTTATTATTCCTTCCAAATAATAACTTTTCTCAAGACTCTCAAAATAGGCGTTTGTTTCTGTGTTAACCTCTGCATTTTACCCAAATAACCCCTCTTACCACCCAGCTTTATCTTCAGGTTTGGGAAAAAGTAATAGTCGCATGGGGCTAAAGCTAGATAATATTGGACTGATAGCTTGTTTTTATCCAAATATTTGCGTAAAATGTGATGAATCCACTCAGTTGTCTACAGCCTCAGCCACCTGATGAACTTTCATTCTCCGGTCATCCGATATCATTCGATGGAGTTTTTCCTCGATTCCTGGTGTAACGACTACTTTTGGGCGACCAGAACGTTCGGCGTCACTTGTGCTGATGCGATCACAACGGAACTCAATTCAAAAAGTCTGGACTTATCAAACAATCTTCGTATGATCGACTTTACGATTTTTGTTTCCATGTATGAATGGATTATATTTTTTCCAACACTTTACGGTTTGTTACATGCAAACAGTAGGGAATGTCAATTTCAAACATTGAAATTCATAAAAAATAAAATATATTTAAAAGCTTTATAAATATAGTAGTTTGCTCTGTGTCGCACTCGCATATAAAATAATCGTGAGCTATTTCCTTCGAGCCCGGGAACTCGCATGTGAGTTTATACCGATGCTCTCAGCATGTATTCTTATGTGCGAGTTCCCTTGGTTGGTAGTCGAAAGCTAATATGTATTTTATTTTTTCATTTTTATCAAAATTCTAGTTTATTCCAGATCTGCAGGGTAACTACTCATTTATGATCCTGAATTATTCCATCTTTACTTGACTTTCGATTGTTAAATTTTGTAGGCGAATTTTTTGAAGCTTACTACCTCGCAGTCTGAATGGGCTGGTGTTAGTAAAATGTTCGAGTAAAACACTTATCGGTTCTTTACCAGGGCCTTTAAAGCCTTCTTTGGCAAGATTTTGCTGATGTGTTCGCCGAATATTTCTCAAGACATTTTTATATTCTTCTCTTTACATCAGATTTACGTTCTTTGTTTAGAGCTAAAGCTTTGGACCAGGTGTAAATGAAAAAAAAATTGGTAAGTTCGAAACTATAATTAGGGAAGGGTTTTTACACGTACCCCTTCAACAACATTTCAAAATCCTGATTACAGAAATATGTTGGATTGATAACCAACTCGCGAGAGGATGGTTGGTTGCCAACAAAAATATCTAGTAATTTATGACGTGTTTTTTAGAATATTACGAGCCAAATTTATACAATATCTACTGGCAGGTGAGCATTCATAGCAAATTTGCTCACCTAAGACACACCATCATATCCATAATTTTTTTTTTTTTTGGAATTTTGGCTTATTATTTATTTACCTGACATAAAAATTTTAAAATTATCTAAATATAATATTCAAATTATTTGTTTTTCAAGAACCAAAAAACTACTCGTACACTCATCTCTGGCCTCTAAAATACACACTCTCCCAAAGAGCTACAAACGCCAACGCAATTAAAAGTGAACTCTCCAAGAATGTTAAGAAAAAATCGCTTCACCTTTTTCATACACATTGCAAACTTTCAAAATTCAATTAAAAACAGCGACTGAATGAAAATATTATGACAGTCTTGGTAACTTCAAGCGCAACACGACTCTACAGCGCCGTAGCTGCAGATGATAAGCGAATCTTAGACGCGACCACGCATCCAGTTCTTCAAACAGTTTTCAGAAAAAAATTATGAACAAGGAAAATTTCGCATAATTTGATTAAAAAGTTGTACACAGCGTTCACAAAAAAAGGGGTAAAAATGGGTAGCAAGTGAAAATTGTTGAAGCTGAGCAGCGCGCTAGAGGAGGGTAAAAAGAGGAAATGAGCGGTGGTAACTTTGCTTTTGAAAGTATGAAAAATTAGTGTGGCAGTTGGTGGCAGAAAATGCGAAAGCACAAACATTGCAAGCGACAACGCAGAGTTGCTGTTTAAGGTTTTTGCATTTACTGTTGTTTAACGCTGCACGAATGTGGCAGTAGAAGTTTGATTGCGTTGATGGAGAAGGCACTCGTTTTATATGCGCCACCGCTCAAGTGGCTGCAATTGCGGCTGTCATAAAAATAAAACACTCAAGCAGACATATGTATGTACATGTGTACATTAGGGTGACAGTTAATTTCGAAAGTGATATTTTCTTTGGTCTTAGTATTTTTTTGTGTGTAGTTTTATTTAAAAAAAATTCTAGTAAAATTTCAAGGTCGTAGGAAGAGGATTAGGGGGCGCGTCGGCCCCCCAAAGTTACACAAAATACGTTTTTTCACGCAAATTCTTACTTTGACTGCTTGTAACTTTCTCTGTGTTTTTTTTAACATTACTGGCGAAAGATGTTCATTAATATGTCTACAATAACATCTGTCAATAACATTTTTGTCTAATGTTAATATTTAATGAAAAAAACTTAAATATAGGAGAAAAAGTACGCCTCAATGTCGATTTATTATACTTAAATAAAACTACTTATGTATATGATTTCTCTTTTTATTAATATTGTTTAAAGCACTTGAGACAATGTCTTTTTATTACAGTCCGGAAACCGATGGCGGTAATCGCTAACAATTTTTAAAACAAATTGTTTTTGGCGTTCATTTTTGGTAAATAGTTTATTATACTCTTCCATCAATTTAACCCCCCTTTCGGCAGTGTCATTTGTAACATTTAATTTTTTCATCAGTTCAGCCGCTTTACAATAAGATTGGTCCTGCTCCCATTTGTCTGGGTTTAATTTAAAAAAATCAGTATTTATTTGAAATCTTTCAAATAATGCTTTTGTTTCGGCAGAGACGAACTGTTCAATTCCGTCATGGAATATTTCAACGATTTCTCTATCATTTATTGTAGCTCGCTTTGTGTTTTGCTCTTGTTCAAAATCATTTTCCAAAGCCGCCACCATTTTTTGTTTTGAAAAAAGGGATACGTTGCTGTCAAAAAATGCAAGACCAACCGCCTCAGGGCTTAAATACCACAAGTGGTTCCTGAACTTTTTAAGAGCAACATAAGATATAGCAGCATCAATTTTTTTGAAGTTTTCAAGTTTTTGTAAAAATAAAAAATCTTGATATGGCGCTTTAATGGCCAAAGGAGCAGAAAACCACGCTTCGACATAGACTTCAGCAATAAAAACACAAATTTGACGAAGCCCATTTAATTCAGTTGCTGAAAGCTGGAACTCGTTACGGAATAAAAATATTTTTAGACAGTAAATCGCTTTTGCCATCCACCTTGCATGGTGAACAGCTCCTGGCGATCGAAACATTAGGCTGTTTGGATGTGTCTTTTCTGGTTTTTGACCCAGGAAGAGCAAAGTGAGTTCCAAGAATTCTTTATAGTCTTCCCTGGGTTGTTTTTCTTCCAAGATATTATTTACTGCACCGATAATGCGAACAGCAGACTCTTTCATGTACGTCTTGACAGTTGGATCGTTGATGCCATACTCATAGTTTTTAGCATCAATCTTAGCCCAAGCATTTTTAAATTTCTCAAACATTTTAACGTTTGGACTTCCATAACAGCTTATTTTTTCTTCGAAAACGCATCTTAAAACAATCTCGTATATATGATGACGGCATGGTAACCATAAAAGTTGTCTTTGTAAATTATTTTCAATTAACGTACAGGTACCATTGAAACGCCCGGTATTGACCGCTGTGGTATCAAACACTAAAGCTTTGATGTGATTTTGCAGACCATATTCATAAATAGCATCGCATACAGCGGATGCCTGTTCTTTTCCAGTACCGGAATCAAGTGCAGGTATTTCAAGAAGCTGTTCAACTTTACCGCTCGATATTATTATAGGCAACCTATCAACTTTATCATTTCCCGTCAGCGCCGGCAAAAGTTTACCATCCCAATGAAGGCAGATAGCGTCGAGCTCATTTAATTTTAATTTACTTTTTAATGCTAAAATTCTTTCTTCACGGATTTGTTCCCTTTCCTGGTGTACAGACGTTCGGTTTAAAATATAATCTTCAACATTATTACCCAGAGCTTCAACGACTGCGCTTATTAGATGAACCGCATGTCTGTCACTGATTTTACAGACATCGAGTGCGGCCGCCAGTTTTGGTGTTAGTATTTTATTTGTTCCCCTACATTTTTTGGCTGGAGGTTGACTACAACGTGGGTCACATTTTTATCTGGAAAACTGTTATCATTCTCTGAAGATTCAGATGACAGCAACTCTGCAGTTTCATCTAATAAAAACGACTTAATTTAAAGAAAATAAAAAATAAACAATAACATACAACGAACCAATTAATGCAAGTTCACGATTATTCCGCTCCACTTGTTGTAATAAATTGTTGTTGCGTTCTTCAAGTCGGCACTCTCGGCGTACTTCTTCGTAATCGATACCATACATAAAGCCTGGGCGCCCCGTTTTTCGTTGACTTATCAAGAAATCAATATCTTCTTGATTCGACATTATTTTTAATGCACTTGCATGCGCCACGTCAAAAAGCATATCCAATTTTTCTTTCCACGTGTTTACTTTGCTCTTATGGAAATTAGAAGTCTTCTTTGAATCTTTTTGAAAGCTTTGCCATTCTTTATACAATTTCTCTATATTTGTAATGCAGTGTTGTTTATCCTTGACCGGAATGCGGGCTTTTTCCCAGAACACGAATAGTTCTTTTACAACTAAATCTGAACTTTCCCGTAAATTTTTTTTTACTACACGTAAATTGAAAAACAAAACTTTCAACACTTCTATATTGGAGGGTAGTTTACTTCCCGTTAATGAGTTGTTACAATAACCAATTAAATATATGCGTTCACGTAAATTTCTAGCAGACATTTTCGACTTTTCACATTCAAATATTCACTTCGAATGATTTTTTTTGCAAATTTAATGCTATTAAAAAATGTTTGCGGCTGCTGCATATAACTGTAAAATAAGAATCTATTTTCCGAGAAACATTGGTGCTGATTTTTTGTCGGTAGCTTACGCAAGCATTGAGAATAATATTGTTGAGGTTGTAACGGGAATATTCTCGGTCACAATTGTCAATATTATAGATCGCTTCAGCATACAGGCAAAAAAAATTTGAAGCAAACTTTTAAAGACAATTCTTACACTTGAAAACAAAAGTAAACAAAAAAAAGTCTGAAGTTCGGACTAGCGAGGTCTTACTGTATATAATTGTTGAAGCTACTCTTACGTAAATCATAAGGAATTTTCTATATGAATCTTTAATTAAATAAATCTGAACAAAATCCAAAATTTGAATCATATAAGTAATTTTATTTAAGTATAATAAATCGACATTGAGGCGTACTTTTTCTCCTATATTTAAGTTTTTTTCATTAAATATTAACATTAGACAAAAATGTTATTGACAGATGTTATTGTAGACATATTAATGAACATCTTTCGCTAGTAATGTTTAAAAAAAAAAAACACAGAGAAAGTTACAAGCAGTCAAAGTAAGAATTTGCGTGAAAAAACGTATTTTGTGTAACTTTGGGGGGCCGACGCGCCCCCTAATCCTCTTCCTACGACCTTGAAATTTTACTAGAATTTTTTTTAAATAAAACTACACACAAAAAAACACTGAGACCAAAACAATAAAGAAAAAAAAAATACTCCATACATTTAATTGTCACCCTGGTGTACATACGAGTACATTCATACATAAATATTTCAAAATTATAAAACAAAAATTTTAGTGACAATTTGTAAGATAAGCAGCTGTTTGGTGGTAACGAGATTTTCAACTGTTCAAAGCCTACCCAAAAGAGATTAACGATAATATATTTTCTAATTTCTCAATTTTGAACGTAAATATTTTCAAACTATGCGTCGCTCTACCAGTTGTTTTTAAATGCAAGGCAACATAAAAGTGTTACGGTCAAGTTTCCAGTTTAGTAGAACCAGTTCGAAGCTGGCACAATTCCTTGTGGGGTTGCTCCCCGCAAACACTTCCAGCGCACGCTTACTCTCTCAATCGTATGCTTACCCGACACTCAGGCACATTAATGACACTCAGACGCGCATTACTGTCACATTTGACGCTCCAACTTTTGACGTTGTTGGATTTGGTGTTGTCGTTGCTGTGGCAACTTAACTGGCTGACGGCGCCGCTGAATTTTGCATGCCTGATATTTGGTGGCTGCTGACGATGATGATGATGATAATAATGATGATACTGGTTAAATTGTGTCGCAAAGTATGTTTAATCACAGATAAATTTGTTGGTGTGTGTGTGTGTGTGTGTTTGTTGGTGTTCATTCTTACCGCACATACATTTATATACAAGCGCTCTTTTTTAACGCAACATTTTCTGTTCAATTTTTTTTTTTCTAGAAATTCGTGAACGTGTATTTAGATTTTAAAATGTAATTAAGAATGCAATACGCCAGATCATAAAAAATACGGTGAATGCATTGCGAGCGAGATATAATTGTATGTGGATACTAATTAGGCAAATGACGAAAATGGATATAAGACAGCTCATTAGGATAGGTGCGAGAACCAGTCTTTTTCCATCTTAGTTTCGACAAAGCAGAGAAATTAAGAAGCAGCCGACGACGTTATGGCTCCTACTCATTAATTGCAGGACAACTTACAGGAAGAAGACTCTAAATTACATTGAGCAGTATTGCAGCAGGGTTCCAGTTTTCGCTATCGCTAAAAGTCTAAAAATCTCTAAAATTCGAAACGCCAAAAATTTGACATTTGGCATTTTTATCGCCAAAAATCTCCAAGAAAAATTCTAATAATTTTATCCACGGCAGGCGTCGCACAGTGTACGATTCGACTGATCTAGGAGGACATTAGTAGTTAATAAAAATGTCAAAATAACTATTTTGCATAGTATATCTTTACAAATTGGAGCACCCTATATTTGCTAACGCATAGCAAAACATTTTTACAATTGAGGGCAACATAAAAAGTAAAGGGCCGTACACATAAGACTTTCGCTTTGCTTTGCTTCAGAGTTTCGCTTTGACAGATAAGTTGAAAACCTGATGTTATATGAGTGGTGCTAAATACAAGGCGAGAAAAGTAAAGCAAAGCAAAACGAAGCAAAATCATGGCGAACTCTCAACATTTGTACACTTTGACAACCAACTGTTTGCATTTCCATTTTATTTCTGCGTGCATATACACACGATTTAGAAAATTTACTAGTATTTCATAGTTTTTGCGTGTATAATTACTTTTAAAAAGATAAAAGAAGAGAAATATTAATAAATAGCAAATAAAACACCTCTTTGATCGGTTTTTATTTATGTTGTCGAAATATGCTCGGCCTCAATATAGTTTAATATACTCGCGACTTTGAAACATACATAAGTAGCATAACTACCACTTAATTATATAAGTAAAACTCATTTCTTAATATTTTATTAAACAAAATATTTGGAATAGACACAAATAACAATTGAAAACAAACCACTAACGTAGAAACTGTCAAAGCGTTCTATGTAGGAAACCTTCTACACCTCATGCTTTGTTGTTAAATTTCGAATTGTCAAGTAAAGCGAGGAAAGTTGTATGTGTACGGCCCTTAACGGTCGAATTTAAAGTTGCAGAGGCGAATAGTAGGCATTCTTCAGTTCGATCGTGGACATTAGCGAGTGTGCATGTCTTTCTTTGTTTTGTGTGAAATCAAGCGGTATTTAATAATGGAATCTACAAGCTCAGGTATTAAGTGTAATATGATTTAATTTTTATTTTTCAAAACGTTTCTATTAAATTAGTTGTAGAATCTTTAAATTGCACATTTTCACAACATTGAAAAACATTAAAGTTAACTTTCCATAACAATAAAGTGTAAAGACTTGACTATCCAGTAAAGGTGTGAAATGAATTGTAAACTAATCTTACAGTAATTATGTTTGATATATAAGCAATATCATATTGCGATTTGTTGCGCTTTTCAAGTAATCAGGTCCTCGAATTCGGCGAAAATTGTTATTCGATATCTAAAAAACATCATAAAACATCTCGAGTTCAGAGAAACTCATGACTGCATTCTAAAAACTTTATTTTTTGAAATAGTAAGATTTATTTACTCCTTTGCAAGGTATTTTAAAATAGCTCAGAAACCATATCTGCCATATATTTTTATAAAATTTTTTTGGAGTTGTAACGTATATTTTAAACTCAAGAATAAAACACCACAAATTTCTAACAAAGAATGAACTATAAAGAAAACAAAAACTTCAAAAGTGCTACATCACATTTTTTTCTTAAAATCAATGCTTGACTGATTACCTGTTCTAGATTAATTGGTTCATGGCAACCTTCAGAAGAGTATGTATTCTCCATTCGTAAAAGAAGAGTATAAAGAAAGGCTTAACAGATACTGTAAACGTTTTACCAATAAAAAAAAAAACAAAAAAAAAACAAAAAATTAAACTCTCCCTAATCTGCTGGTTATAAACATTGTATTACAATTATAGTTTTTAATCAAAAAATATTTTTTCATAGTTTTCATAGATTTCAAAAAAATGTATTCCTGCAGAAATTTTAAGTAATGTTATAGTAACTTTAAGTTACATTCAAAAACACTAGTGCTGATACTTTTGCATGGTGATGGCCAAAAAAATCCGTTTTGGATACCTCAACTACACTAAAGATGGCACAACGCCGAAACCGGTATGTCACAAAACCAAATTTGATAAGGGATGTCGGAAAACCGTTCCAATATACAACAAGAAAACCAGCTATTAGATAGCATTTTTATTATTATTATTTTATAATTTCCCTTCTTGTTACATTAGTGTTGCGTGCAAACTTGCACTCGTTTATTTGTAAATTTTTTAGGTAGACGTAAATACAAAAGTGAAGCTTTGTTTCGTTTTTTAATTTTGTATTTCTGTATATTTTAGATCTGTGGTCATAAGATATAAGGACATAGTGAGAGGTCGGTTGAGTGCCTTTTTTGCGGTTCTATCCGTCAATTTATTACCTAGGATTTGCATGTATCCTGGTACCCAAACATATTAACAGTTGTAAATAACTTATTGATTTAACGCTAGCTTTGCTTAACCGTATATCTTCTAGATATACGTAACCCATATAAAACCGGAGACATACATACCTACTAGTTAAACATAATTCGAATTTGTAAGTAAATTTTTTTGATTAAATATAGGAGAATAAGAGCTGTAGAAGAAGATAATAAGCATACTACGTCGACTTTTGCCCTTTTTTTACATTTTTACTTACTTTTATTAAGACGTATCTGCAAAATCCAGAAATTTCGCGTCGGCGAAGTAAAGATAGTGCATAGTTTTTGAATTGTTATGCACGGAAACGAAGTAGTCACACTGAATTGAAGTAAGTTTTAAAAGAAAATGGAAGTAGGTTTAGTTTGGAATTTTGCTCGCGGGTCTGTATTTCGAAATAACCCAATATTTGGCCAACACTGAAAAAAGATAGGGATTTATGATTTTTAAATGAAAATTTGTATCATCTGCTTTTAAAGTTTCGCGATGTCTAGTCTAGTAAATATGTCGTATTTATTTATTTAAGTTACACGAGTTGAGACCGTACAACAGCATTAATGTATGCACTCGTTTTGGAATTTTAGTGTAAATATATTTATATTGCACCCACGAATGTACAAAATATTTTAAGTAAATTATTTGAAATTCTTTAGAAGAGCTCTAAATGAATAAGCCGTCACACATCCGTCACAACATAAACATCACATTGTCATTGTATGTCACACAGAAAGTGTATCCCCTTCTTTGTGGTGAATCGACGTCATTACACTGATTTTATATAATTTGTTGTTTTAACATTTCCAAAGTCTTCCGTCTGTCTACTTTTATGAGTGCATTTGCCAGTCCTAAAATACTTACATGCCGACTAAATTTCCTATATATATGAAGTATTAATGTAAGTGCGTATGTAAATATGAATAAAGGTTTAATGTGTGCAAAAATATAAATGTCGGCTTTGTGTCTGCGGCATGCGCGCATTATTAAATTAAAATTTTATAATGACATTGTGGTGTAAAAAATATGCGACTGTCTGCATTTTTGACTTCGGAACTCATGGGTTCGCAGGTCCTTTATATTTAATAAACTAAATTATTTTGCTATGAGGAAATATACATATTAAAAGATATGCAAATTTTCTGTATAAATCAATATTTCGGCGCGTTCGTGCATGCACTCGAAGCCTTTTTCTGTTAAAAAATAATTTTGACTAACTTCAGAGTGGGAGTTGAATTGATAAATTCGCTGATTTACCTCTTATTTCAGGTCGAATTAAGCAGCTCCAATTAAGACCAATTTTGTTTTTCTTTAATTCGGATCTAAGGTTAAATAATAACAATCCGAAATGTATTTGCCAATGGAACAGGTTGTATAATTTTTATTAAATTTATAATTCCCATTCATTTAAATTTTTTTCTCATAAAAAATAGTTTTTATATGTTCATGTAATAAAAAGTTTCTTAAAAAATAGTTTTATTATTTATTTCAGAATTTTTGTATTATTGATTGAATTTTTAAAGTAAATTTACAAGGTAAAATTTAGTGCACAGATCTCAAGGAAATTTAAAAATTCTTATAAAATTACACTCAAAAAAAGGAAATTAAATTTTCGTCTATGTATAAAAAGAAAAATTTTAGTAATCGCCAATTACTTTTTCAAGCAACAGAAATAATTCAAAATATTTGTTGTAATTTTTCTTGACAGCTGTATTCAAGCTCTTATACATACTAACCATGTTGAACTTATCAATTTATCATTTTTTTTTTAGTTCCAAATATTTAACATTCCAAGCCAACGATTATGGGACACAAAAGTGAAAAAAATGCGTTCCATACAAATCAGTCAAACATTATGTTCCATAATTATAGTCAAATTAATCTCGACTATTAAGTATGCATCGACTTTTTTGATAAAAATCTCATCGAAAAGTAGTATGTCAAAAAGCTTCTACTAACATTAGAGTCGACTTTAACTTTACTATGATTATGGCCCAATGGTTCTACTAAAACTACAAATGAATAAAAAAAAAACCAGCTTAAAATTTAGATATGTGTCTTACTAATAATCCTCCACTACCTCTATTTAAGTTGGAAATATTAAAAGGTTCTGCATCCTTGACAAATTATACTACAGCAACCTAAGGACCTAATTTATATTATAAGTCATTTTAATGGTAAAATATACTTTCAATAAGTAATTCGCAATTTTGTAGAAATTTTCAAAACTTTAAACCTTTAAAAAAAGTCTTACTGCTTAGGCTAGTACTGTTTGGATAAAGTTGACATGTCCTTTAACTAGTTTTGAAAAATGTTGCTAATTAGACTATAAAAATATTCCCTAAAGTTTATAGTAATTGAGAGATTTCGCTTTAGTTCGAAATGCATATTATTACCTACATACATACATACATACATGGATATTTCAAAGAATAAGAGCAATTCAAAACAACGTTCTGGTTTTGGTTACGTTTTGGCAAAGTGTTTCAGTTGTGGTTCTAATTTTAACTTTTCAGTATTAAATTCGATTTCGGTTTAAATTTCGCATTCATTTCAGTTTGACTTAAAAAAAATGTTATTTTTTGTTACCTTAAACTTTATAGCTAATTTTCATTCAACTCGGTTTTCTCGAAGCGAATTCGAACCGGTTCTTGCAATTGAATCAATTTGGGTTTCACCCTTTTTTTTAGATCTAAACAACGGTTACATCTTCGGTTGCATTCCGTGATATACGTAAGAACCTGAGAGAACAAATACATTATTTTTTTCATATTTTACAATTTTATTGAGCTCAAGGCCAGTTTATGGAAGATTTTTTTGTGAAAAAACAACAACAGTTTTTAATGGTTGAAGTTATAGTACTATTTCGGAAATCACCACATTTCCTCATCAGACTTATTTTTGATTATTAAATTAAATTAATTTTTAATTTAATTTTTCCTAACCACATCTCTTATTTTATTTTTTTTTTTCATTACAATCGTTTGCAAACGAAGAAATACTACGTGGTAGCAGATTTTAATAAACTAGTTCATATATCTTTGGCGTTTTTCTGGAGTTTAATGAAAACACAATTTTTTAATGATTTTTTGGAAGCCTATATATATTTTGATTATTTATGCGCTAGCCATACGTTTATGTAATGAAGCAAGCACAACAGCCTTTACTCACAGTATGTTATATAAGCATAAATATATTTTTAATATCTAAATCCTGCTCAACGTGATAAACGAATTTAGTTTTTCAGCAGATGAATACATTTATGTTGAATATTATATTCTATATCCACTTTGAGGATTTAGCTAAAGGAGAGAACAGGCATAGTCATTCATCACTGGAAACATTCTCAAAGTCAACTTGCATCTCCTCAAAACACAAACATATAAAATATGTCCATATATATATACATATGTTATTTAAAAATATTATGTTTGTAGAAAATAATTTTGACAAAAGTTTTCGTAAAACACACAGATTCGAGTACAACAGCTTCAACATACTAACTTGATGCACTTGATAAAAGGGCTTGTGTGAGTATTTGCAAGCAAACGCCTGACATTTATACACTTAGACGACGTAGAAAAAGCTTCTAGATACAATATTAGATGTGCTAGTTGAACTTGTCAGCACTCAATCTTCATGTGGCTCGATGTATGTTTGTATGAACGTGAGGGTGTGTTGAACAAAAGCGCTCATGCAAAGAGTTTTTCTGACTTTCAACATTAACAGAACGCTCGAAAACGAAAAAGAAACTAAATTTTTTCAAAAGTTATGAAACTTTCCATATTTAAGGTGTATCGGCTTAAGCTACTGTTTAAAACTTTATAACTCGTAGAATATTAGTTAGCAACAAAACTATTAAGCAAGAATTATAGATTGTAGAGATTGCGCCAACGAGAGATTAAAAATGTTTGCGTGACGTCACACATTCATACGATGCGAACCGAACACTGATAATTGAAATGAATAAAAGTTTAGAATGATATATAGAGCTGGAAAAGTTATGATACTCGAACTATCGATAGTTTTCGATACTTTCAAAAACACCTCAGTCACAATCGGTAGTACTATCGAATTGTATTAGTAAATTAAATCTTATTTTTGAGCAACTTTATTAATAACAGAGATTAAATAGAAGCTTTATAATTTTTCTTTTGCACTTGGTTAATGCTTTGTAATACGAGTACCAATTTGTATTGAGTAAAATTAATATTAAATAAAATTTACTTACTTAATAATTAATATTAAATAAAATTTACGTAACGATATATCCCCGGCGATAAAATAATAAAATCGACGAGTTTTGTCTATTGATTTCTAATTTATTTAATAAATGTATGTATTTATTTGTTTTAAATTAAATTTACTTATTATTTTTTTATAAAAATATAGAATTTTATTGTGGCCACTATTTTTATTATTATATAAAATCGTACATATCTAAAATTTTTAACAAAATTCAAAAAGCAACAAATTTAATTAGAATTTCCTTGTTCTTTCAGAAGTTTTAAACGATTTTATAGCCCATTTTATATTAAGTCCAAAGAGCAGGTTCCAAGTGCCGATAAAATACTGTTTTTTTGTTCAATAAATGAAATTTCGCTATTTCTTTTAATTAACCTTACTTCTATAGCACTTCTTTACTTTTGTTTAGCGTAAAATTTTTCATCTTTGTTAATAAAAAAAACAAACCAATATGCTGAAAAATCACATGGGCACGATTTTAAAGTTAAAATAAAAAAAAATTTGAATAGAAAGTATATGCAAGAATAAACTGACCAATTTTTAAAGGGCGTCTTTTTATAGGGCCTGAGCTATTAATTTTTACGTGAAGCATTGGTTGATAAATTCAAGTGTTTTTCTGAGGACATAACATACTTGTATAAAACTTAGGGCTAGGTTGGCTTTTGCTAATATTAAATTCGATTTGCGTAGGTATACATATGTACATAAGTAAATACATTATCGTTTTAAAGACACTGCGGTTTGTATGGAAAGTACTAGTCATAGTTCTCAATTCACTACAATGGAACTAGTTCGATGCTAGTAAAATTTCCCAAAAGGGTTTATATGAATTGAAAAATGTTGGTGTGTGTTTCTGGTTGCTGGTTGTATGCAAAGTTCGGTTTGAAATAAAAAATATTTCATATAAATTGAAAAATGTTGGTGTGTATTTCTGGATGCTGGTTGTATGCAAAGTTTGGTTTAAAATAAAAAAAAACCGAGCAGCTAATCAAATATTTGCTGCAACACCAAAGTACTCGTGCGTACTCCATCAACTTTTGCCTTTAGTCAACAAACACATTTTCATTAAAATATGTATGTAAATATATATGTATTACTATGTATGTGACAGTGTTTCTACGTACACTTGTTTCTGCCGCCCTTATCCGCATTAGTCAAAAATCTGGCACTCATATTTGCTTACTTTTAAATCCTTTAGACACGTGCAACACGTTCTACTCAGCAATCCTTGCTGCAGACGCATAATATATACATACATATGTATGTACACACATTCGAAAGTATGTAAACTTCCTGTATGCTGGCAGTCAGTGTGGCGTCCATCACTTGCAGACAAACTTAATGTCGCCCAGAATTTTCGTTTACGTATGAACACACACACATCGCGTACATATATTTCAGTCATTTATCGTACACACGTTTGCATTTTATTATTAAATAAAGTATATTTAAGTACTTTGTACTTTCGAAGACACACGCACTCATACCTTCAGTGGTTTTGAGTTTGAACTATTTTATGACATTTCTAATTGAAAATACTGCAAAATGGAATGGTGAAGTTGCAATATCCTTTGACTCATCTGAAAAACCCTTTTGGCATTTAATTAGCTTGGTCATTGGCAGGCTGGTTACTAAATATGATGTTCATATTGCTGTTTTTGATGTTTGCGAGCATTCAAGAACCGTCGCTGTTTAAATGTTCGTTATTGGAGTCTTACATTTGTGTTTGCATAATCCTTTGTTTCGGTATGCAAACACTTGCAAATAATAGTAAAATGTCTTCTGTGCGGATTATATTTATAAGATGTATGCATATTATACACCTTATGACAAGTTTAATAGCAGTAAAAAATTCAAAAGCAGTAAAAAAATTGTTAAAATCCAATACTGATTTTCAGTCATTTGAAACTGGTACTCCCTTACACTAAAATTGAATTGGCTACAAAACTGCATATTCAAATTTAGTTCAGCAAATCTGGGAACAATTTT
Organism: Philophylla caesio; assembly: GCA_963971545.1. Lineage (NCBI taxonomy): Eukaryota > Metazoa > Arthropoda > Insecta > Diptera > Tephritidae > Philophylla > Philophylla caesio. The sequence continues at coordinate 90,036,676 of OZ020606.1, read as the reverse complement.
TCTAATTGTGATGCAAGTTTGAAAATTTTGATTTTTAGTTACCTACAAAGTGCGGAACTTGGACTTACCTATATGTACATATTTGTTATTATATTTGAGTGCCTGCTTTAACGAGAAAAATTAACCACCTAGCATTTTTTAAAAAGCATTGTGCCCTTTTAAGATTTTCGATGTTTATTTCTGATCAACAAAATAAGCATTATTTCAGAACGAAAAATTAACACACAGAAAATGAACTTTATGTATGATCTAAAAAATATAACTTAATATTTTATTATTTATCCTTAACGTAAAAATAAAAATCGAAATATAATTATTAATAACAATTTTTATATGATTTGATAAAAAAATTTAATTCGTAACAAATTCTTAGAGCACTTAAAAAATATTCACATTTATATATGTATTTCAACATGTTCTCCGCTATTTGGAACCTCTTGATTTTTTTATTAAAAATTTTAAAATAATCATCCCTGATTCTAAAAAAAAACATTTAATATTTTATCTAATTTTTTTTTGGAAATTCTAAATAAATTTATTTTTTGTGTACTTTAGAAAGTTAATAGTTTACATGTGTAAAATTTATTTTATTTCATTTCTATGTAAGCAAACATAAAATCAGAAGATCCATTTTATTGTTGCGCAAATCTGTCTTCAATGATATTAGAACCTCTTTCAGAATTCTGGCTTTGCTAAATGTTCTTGAGATTTTTAAATACAATTTACTACATGTTTATTATATTTGGTCAGAGAAAAAATTTTATTTTAATGCTTTCATTTATATGTATATTTCGTTTTGTTTATAGGTATATAAATTTATTTCACCATTAATTTGAGAACATCTTCAGCATTATGGAATCAATATAAAAATCATAACATAGTCTTATGGTGCATAAATATTTTAATTTTTCAGTACTAAATATGCTACGAAGTTGAGGTCGAAAAACGATACAAAGAACTGCATAAGAAAAATAAAGCAAATTTATTTTTATTTAACACTCAGCTTATATGGGTGGGTTAAATCGACCTAAAATACTATTAATGGAATATTTTTCTAAGAAGCGGGGCGGTTTAAATTCGTTACAAAAAAAATTGTTTTTAAAGCAAAAAAATAGTTTTATATTCGTAACAGTAGACGAAACCCAAGATACATATATACATACATATATTCAAAGTCGGTAGAGAAGCCGCGAACAGATCAAAGAAAATAAAAATTGTAAATAATAGACGTGGAAAAAATTACTAGAGCAAACGTGGTACTCTTGTCTTAAGGACGCCTTAAAAAAGCTAATCCCCAAATGTGCGATGAACGACCTAAACCTCCACGCATTCTCTGAGAGATTGACGCAAATGAGAAGTAAAATAAAAGTTATGCATTTTTGTTTATGAATAGCCACCGGCAATGATCTGGTCCAAATATCAAATTTGTGTAGCTTCTAATGATTTCACATATGTTTGTACATATGTCTTGAATTAATTTGAGACTTAATTTTTAGCTCTGCCCTTCGCTTAATAAGACGAAAAAAATTTGTCGTTAAATAAATATTGCATTAATCATACACAAGCCGCGTATTTGCTATAAACAATAATAAAAGCAATAAAGCGAAAAAAATCAAACTGAAAATTTGTAAATATGTAAGTAATCACGATTGCATCCCTTAAAGCCTGCAAGAAGAGCGCGCTACTTTCAGACTAGCCTTAGAATACATACATATCTACATATATGAACATATACACATAAAGGGTGTGTTTTTTTTAAAACATGTGGTTTTCAAGAAGAAATAAAACGCACATAATTTAAAGCTATGGCCAAGAAATTAGCTTTATTATAAAGATAAGGATTTGCTATTATCTTTTGAAAATGATTTCGGCAAGTGACGGGCGCAAATGGGTCGAATAAATTCCAGCCGAGAGACCCAAGGCGTCAATCGTCTCGGGCTTATCTGCGCAGACAAGTGACTTCACATAACGCCACAAAAAATAGTCCAGCGGTGTTAAATCGCACGATCTTGGAGTAAACGCCACAGACCCACGACGAGAGATAATGCTCTCACCAAAAGTTTCCTTCAATAAATTGATTACTTCGTTGTGAATAATCATCACTCCAAATACGACAATTTTGTTTATTAACGTACACATTCAACCAAAACGGAGCTTCATGAACAAAATTTTCTTGTGAAAATCGGAATCGGGGACCTCTCGTTTTGGGCCCATTCACAGAACGTTTGCAAACGTAGTTCCGGAGTAAGTCTATTCATTATGAAATGGCAAACCAAACTGAGTATAAATCAAGTAACCGCTATCAAAAAGACCAACACTGACGTCTAAAAAACACCCTTTACATTCAATTCATGCAAGCAGGCATTCATATGGGTTAGTGCAGCAGCACTTGCACATCAAAAACTTCAGAAATTCAAGTGACACTTAACGATGCTTTTGCTACGGCAGATTTGTTTATTTTTCCACTTTTTCTTAAATACACGAACGTGTGTTTGTTGAAGTACAAACACACATACATCTATAGATGCATTTAAAATATTCTACAGGAAAGCTTATAGTAAATTGTCAGACAACTAGTCAAAGTAACTTCATCACCAGGGAGCACTCAACCATAACAGTCAGTCAATTGGTGTATTTCGCACACCAATCGGTGATGCTTTTGCTGTTCGTATTTGAATGGCTGTCCGCACTTTTATATTTGTTTGTTAGCTCTGCGGCGCGACGCCACACTCTTGTCAATTGTTTACATATTTGTTTTGATTTACATTTATTTCATGTGCAATCAATTCGTCGACGGTTTGTCAGTCAATCCTTCTGTCTGCCTGCCGGCGTAGTGCTGAGTATTCGGCGCATTGAGTGACAGTTGCACTTACTTTGCTACTTTGCTTCCTATCCAGTGTGCAGCCCTCAAGAATCCCATTACGGACTAGCATTGTTGTTGCACGACCACCCTGCCGCATAACACATCTTATTATTATTTATACTTTTGTTGTTGTTATAGCTTGCAGCTATTTTTATTAAATTTGTTTTTTTATTGTGTGTTTTGTTAATAAAAATGCTACGTAGAAAAACTCGCAGTCGGCAAAACTCTCAAATCGATTCTCAATCGCAGTGCAGGCGAGCTGCTATTTCTGAAAACAGCATATGACCTATAACCAGACTTCTATCTCCAAGACCTCTCCGTGAATCGAATTCACGCCACCGCCCAAAACAAAGAGTGCAACTTACCGCGCCATTGCCAGCCCGGCAGATATTTGACCATGAAATCTCAACGACAGAAAATAGAAAATACCTAATTAACTTAATAATCATATTACAGTTTAAAATGAAATAAGGGTTATGTATTTCAATCAATTTATTACATTTTAAATTGATATATATCAAGGCTTTAAAGGCTAAATCAAATAATATTGGTATTAAGTTTCCCAAAGAGTTTTACAGTACGATGACAACCTTAAGATTTAGATTAAGATTAATTTCGAAGGGAGAATATTATGTTTCCCTTGAGGCATACCTTTTAGTGCCTTAGCTCTTCTGAGATTAAAATATATTTGAAGGGCCTTCGACTGTCTTAGATCTGGAAGAGATTTCCATATTTGACTTATTCTAGCCTTCATACAGTTTTCTATAAAACTTCCAACTGTGTTGGATAATAGCCCAGATAAGGGCTCCGTACCATTGAATAGAGAGCTGCTGTTCTAGCAAGACAGTCCGCGATCGTATTATTTTATATTCCCATGTGACCAGGCACCCACAATAGGGATAGTTAATTTATACTGCCAAGAGTGTTTAATTTCTCAATGCAGTCCCAAGCTAACTTAGATTTCACAACAGGTGAGATTAAGCTCTTAATCGCAGCTTTACTGCTGGATAGTATAGCGATGTTTTTCACGTATAACTTCCTGTCAATGTTGAACTGGGAGCATCTTTTAATAGTGTGTATTTCCACTTGAAAGACACTGGGGTTGCTGAGAGAACACACTACATGCGGTGCTACGCTTGCCGAGTGGACTGCTGTGTTTTTCCATCTTCCTGGGATGCGCTGATGAAAAATAAATACCAAACAATATTCAAAGCGGTAGAAGTTATAGTACTATTACTAGTACTGATTTCCGAAATAGTACTATAACTTCTACCGCATTGAGTATTGTTGTTTTTTTCCTCTCAAAAATATTTAGAATTATTTTTTGTTTTATAAATAAAATGCATATATTTTATTTAAAAATATTCGGCCTACATACACAAATACAGAGTTTTAGATCACTCAAACTACTGGGACACCAAAGAACAAAATTTAATAAATATAAATCTTGTTTACAAATGTCATTTGATAAGCCTATTTTTTTAGTTATAGGTAAGGGAGGGTGCCAATTTACATGACCCCTCACATATCGATTCGTGATCGTATTTTGTTCAACACATTTTCGTGTGCTTTCTTACGCTCTGAATTGGATTATCTTTAAAGAATTGGTTTTTCGAAGACAACAAGGACTATTCAAGCATAAACATACGCGAACAATATTTTAAAATTTATCTCATTCACGAAATAGAGTAAAATCTACCTGTAACTGTGTATGAAGATTTACACGATCACTATGTTTAAAAATTTGACAGAACATTTTTAAAAGTCGAAATACAAATATACAATTAGTACGTAACCGAATTTGCGAATGAACAACATTTAGCCGTTTATTCCTGACGTTAAATGTAAAAGACTTTGCGCATAAACGATTTTGTGGACTTTGTACATAAACGTCGAATGTTTTAGAAGAGACATTGCGCATAAACGAATTCGCGCATGAGATATATTCAATGTTTGGGAATTCTTAAGTGATGTTAAGTAATCTACATTTTGTTAATTTATTATTTATACAGTACTGTACTATATTCTACATTCGTAAATAAAACTTTCATGCGTTGAGTTCGTGATACTGAATTAAAGTTTCATCGATTGTATATAATTAACATGCCTTCGAAAAGATAAAGGTCATTATCAAGGAACACTTCTGGAGCCAGAAGAAAAAAAATCGAGAGAAGACGAGACTGAAGAACAACATGAAAAAAGACTTTTAGACATGAGAGACAGATAATTTATTTATGAAATGTTGTTACATCATAAATGATTTGCAAAGTCAATAAAAAAAAGGTCGATTGCCAATTTAACTATTCCATTTTATTATTATTGTGAATAATGATATCCTTGACAACAACGCAATACTGATATCATGCCATTCCTAACTTTCAAGCGAGTTTAACTTTAAAAACCGATTTTTCGTGCTTTTGGGCACTTCTTAGCCTATATCTTAGCTTACTAACAACTGATTTTCATTCTAAGAACGGTTTAGGAAAGAATAAACTCAAAACTCTTGAAAGATATATAGACGTCTAAATAAAGCTGAAGAAATTTACTTAAATTTCTTCTTTTTTTGACTTTGGAGATATTTTTACACACTATTTTATAAGAACACAAAAAGATTCAAAGAGTACGTTTAATACCGAGTTCAAGGAATGTTCCTTTTAAAAAATCGACCAAAAAGTGACTCAGTTATTTTACTTTTTATAATAACGAAATTTTTGCAAAAATTTGCTTCTGTTGTTCCCAAGGAAATTATTACTTAATTTTTGAGTTTTTACTCAATTTTGAAGTCTTTATAAATTTCCGTTATACTGAAGTGCACGTGTTGTTTATTTTTTGTTGTGTTTGCTGTTAAATTGGATAAAAATCGTGGTAAAGTAAAACTAAAATGTGCGACAAGCGTAATAAGTTTTGGTACATTTGTGGCTTATTTACGGATACAAGTCATCGGCGTGATTTTAAAAATAATATTGGTGTTGTAAAAAAAATATAAATAAAAAGGTTTTATAGTGCGAGTCGTTGGTACGAGCCAGAATTTATTTGTGAATATAGCTGCACAACATTAAAAAAATGTAAAGTTCAACAATCAATTACTTTGCCCTTTTCTGTGCCTAAATATGACTTGGCATCATCAGGCATATCATAAACAAATGTAAATCAAAATCAACGGAAAGACATTTGGTTTCAAATTCTGATTTCGCCGATCTCGTGCGTGATTTGCATTTATCGAAACGAGAATCTGAAGTCCTCGGTTCACGACTATAGCAGTGGAATTTAGAGGAAAAATATTTTCAAATAACATCGGGCAGAAAAAGCGACAGCACTTTGATACTTAGAGAAAGTTTTAAAACTGATGGCAATGACTGTGATTTAGTACATTGTGTAAATGTATACAAATTATTTTCGGCTTTAAATTATAATTATAATGTAGATGAATGGCGACTTTTCATTGATGGATCATGTAAAAGTATTTATCCTAAAAAAAAAAATACATTCGTGTTCCCTTAATGAAGTCTGTAATGTCACCCTTAGATTTAAAAGCTGTGTTATTACACAATGAAATTCTCTTATCATCAGTTCCAATCGCGTATGGGGTTAACAAGAAAGAAACGTATGAAATGATGGAAACAATTTTACGGTTGGTCGGCTATGCCACGCATAAATGGAAAGTCATCGCTGACTTAAAAGTGTTGACAATTTTATTTGGCATGCAAGGTGGCTACACAATTTGTGAATGGGATAGTCAGGCATCCAATCGCTTTCATCAAAAAGTATGGCCATCTCGAGAGTCACATCAGATAGGTAGGAGAAACGTTTTAAGCCTCCCATTGGTAAAATTTGAGGATGTTATCTTACCACCACTACACTTAAAGCTGAGATACATGAAACAATTTGTAAAGAAATTGGATGTTAATAGCGAAGCTTTTCTTCATCTTAAAACTGTCTTCCCCAAATTAAGTGAAGCTAAAATAAAAGCCGGTATTTATTAATTTGTTTTCATACCCATTTGTTTTTTATTTTCTTAATAATATGTGTCGATAAGAAATTGCTACGATCGAAAAACGTTTCGAAGGAAAAAACAAATTAAATATGATTGCAGCATATTGTTGGTCAGTACAACGCGAAACTGACGATGCTGACCTAAGGAAAAAACGGTCAAAAAAGCACTTTTGATCTATATATTTTCATTTAATAATATTTATTAGTAAATTAAGTTCGTTGTAAATTTTTGCAAAAATTTCGTTCTTATAAAAAGTAAAATATCTCAGTCACTTTTTGGCCGATTATTTAAAAGAAACATTCTTTGAATCTAATCAAAACTCATTTTATATTTTTATAAAATAGTGTGTGAAAATATCGCCAAAGTCAAAAAAAGAAGAAAAAGGGTAGCAAAATTTAAGTTTGTTGTGCAAAAACAAGTAAATTTCTTCTGCTTTATTAAGACGTCTATATATCTTTCAAAAGGTTTGAGTTTCTTCTTTCTCAAACCGTACTTAGAATGAAAATTAATTAGTTAAGATATGGGCTAAGAAGTGCGCAAAAGCACGAAAAATCGGTTTTTTAAGGTTAAGTCGAGATTTTTGGATTCTCGTTCTACTCGATAAGACCTACAAGAAAAATAACATCACTTCCCAGGTAATTTTGAGTGTCTCACTGTGTTATTTTTTAAGATAATAATCAATTTTATTTTGCCTTTTAAACAGCCATAAAAAAATATTTTAATTGTGAACTTCCTCACTTATTTCTATGAATGTCTATGATTTTATAATATTCCCGATAACAAATCTTTTGTGAATAATGTTTGCAAGTGGATTTGAAAATTCGTATAAAATGTTGTTGCATGTGAATTTTGTACATTTTCTTGACAATAAATTACGTGAAGTTTCAAATACACTGAATACACAAAAAAGTGAATTCCAAGTTTATATTTAAATCGCTTTAGTGTGCCGTAATTATTCCTTCAGCAGAATGTACTCTTAATAATTTTATAATAAACATTTTAAAATTTTTTGTATGAGTAGAAGTCAATAACCAAATTCTGGTTTTGCAATAATTCTTTAGTATATGTAAGTATGAATACGTTTTTTTTATTTTCCGCATTTGTAGAGTTCAAACAAAGAATTCATTAAATTTCCCAAACGATGCAGTATAAGACCAAGGAAAGCATTCCACAATTCGCTGTTTATTATTAAAATAAAAAAATGCAATTACTTGCATTCATTATTTATGTTTCAAGCGCAAAAAAGCGATTATGAAATTTTGTGCATGTAAACTATTTATCTTTGTCCTTTCGCTGCCTTTGCATAGTCTCGTATATTTTTGGCATTATTGAACACTAACTAGCAGCAGGGCTCAAAGACATTCTTCACTGCAAGCGATTTTCAGTTTTTTTTTATTTTTCTCTCTTTTTACGTGAATTTAACAAAGTTTTAATTATTCTTGTACACAATGGATCTATGGCTGGCGCACAGCATGGATGATTAATTAAAAATTATCTCAAAGGCTAGTAAATACAAATTGAATTGGCTTTGTGAGCTGCCGAAGAAAGAAAAAAAATAAGAAACTGAGTATGGTTATGTAGAAGCGATATAGGCAAAGTGCAGAATAATGAGCAACATATTTGATATTAAAATGGAAATTTCATAAAATATTTAGTTGAAAGGGATAAAAGTGGTAGCGTTTCATTATAGAAACAATCCAAATGAAAGGCAAGGTCGACATCTGCGATTTTCTTCAAAACTAGTACAATTGTAATATTTAGTGTCTAGAATGTTTTGATAAAATATTTTTTTTCAAATTGAATATGAATAAAAAAAGTGTGAAATATCGCTTCAAAATGATTTTGTAATTTTAATATGCTGCAATGCGTAGAAGTCTTTGTATGAGAAACGTGATTTGAGTGTAGAGGAGAGAGGAATTAGTTGAGCAGAGAGGAATTAGTCACAAAATATTTAAAAATTTATTTCTTAAAAACGAAAAATAACATGTCTTTCAAATTTGTCAAGCATTTTAGGGGCACTTTACAGATTAGTTGTATTTTTTTTTCTTAAAGAAAATCGGTGGTCTCCTTCATATGTAGTTTTTAACTAACACAGTAATTTATTTTATTTAACAAATAATTTAATTTTCTACTAATATGTTTAAAATAATTTTTTTCAAAAAGTTTAGTTATTTTCATAGGATTTTTGTGAAATAACATTTTTTGTTGCAACTAATACTTTAGCCGGTTTTTTAGCCATAAAAAAGTGTGCCAAAATTTTGCAAATCTTAATAAAATCGCTAATATTAAAAATTTGAAGAAAAGTTATTTTATCACAGCATTCTAGACAGGAAATATTACAATTATACTAATTGAAGAAAATCACAGATGTCGACCTTGCCTTTCATTTGGAATGCCTCTATACTTACTGCGTGTCTTAACAAGTTTTTTTATCCACTTCTTTTATTTGAATTGTTGTTTGTTTTTTTTTATTGGCTGATTGAAACCGCACAAAAATGTGTTTATAATCTTACGTCGAAACCTAACCAGTTTTGTTATCATTAAATATAAAAAATTTTGTATCAGAAACTATTTTTCGAGCGTTATTTTAGTTGACAAATTGTGTACAGCTATAAATACTTTGTTAAACATACAAAAAAATGTGATCAGAGGATATCCGACTTCTTTTTGCTGTTGTTAAGTTAAGTTAAGTTGTTTATTAAACATTTGTCAAATTTATTTGACAAAAGTGCATTAATTAGAATGGAATGAAAAATGTACAATTGCGAAAATAAATAATAAAAGCTAATGCATTTTGTTTATAAATAAATACTTTGCTCCAAATAAAACACGATTGATGAGTGCGCAAAAATAAATATCATTAAAATTTATAAAATTTGACAATTGCCAAATGAAATTCATATTTAATAACTATAATCGTTCACATGCAATTAAACAATTTATTTTTTTTCTATTTCACTTGACGCAAACAATTATTATGTATGCGACTTTTTTAAAATCGAATTCAATTAATCGGAAGCACTGAAAAGCGTGAAAAAATTTTTTAGTACATCGCTTGTCACATACATACATATATAACTAATGTGTAAGCGATTAGTGTAAAAAGTCACAAGTATTATGCAATAGAGTATTTATTGAATTTTTGCAATTATTAAATGAGTGCGATTGTGGTTTTCCATTACAATTGTTAGTAAATATAATTAAGTTGCTATTAATAAATAAAACAAAAGCCATCTAATACATGCAGGCATGCATGTACGCACACACATAAACACACTCAAACACAGGCACACACACAGCCATAAAAGCAGACACAATGGTTTAGATTTGCTTAATTTGCTCGCAATTGAATGCTTTGAATTTATTTACGTAGAGCTTTTTTTGCAGCTAAATCGCTGAAAATGCATATTGGGCAATTTATGATGTGTTTTTGTAGTTGAAATTTTTATTTTTTATTTTTCAGTGATTCGTGTATTATTTTAGCAGCGTGCGTAAATATTTAGTTAATTTCATTACAAAAGCAAAATGGGAGCAATTTCATTGTGTTTCACTTATTAACGGCATTGTTAGTGTTAGGTTCTATGTATTTGTGTATAAAAGTATGTATGTATATTAACGAATTATATCCCTGTAAAAAATGCGATTAGTCTAGGATGAATCCGGCAATAGTCGCAAGAGAACTGTTCCCTTTAGTTCGAGCATGTTCTATGAAGAGACTTATTGTTTCGTTTTATAACCCAATGGGTATAAATGAGGACCAGTTTGTTTATATAAACAAAAAAAAAATCATAGCTTCGAGTGAGAACCGGCTGCTTGAAGATTGTTAAGCGAATATATCAATGCAATCGAATACAGGACTAATCTACGCGTTTGAGACTCGCTCGAACTAATTAATGCCCAATTGTACCCGATAGATACTAATCCCGGAATACTTTCTTTAAAAATTAGTCCCACAATTTTTTGCAGAGATATAACACAAAATTGAATGTATATTTTGTATGTACTTGAATGCTGCTTGCGTTTAACCTTTTTGCTTATACTGATATACATATATTCGTTTTTAGAAATTGTTTACTTTACAGTGTGGCATACGCTTTCAACAAGTGACAGCACTTTAGTTTTAGAAATAATAGTATTTATACATACATACATATGTTATATATAGTACAAAGCTACATTGCATGCGTAGTTAAATCACTAAGCTCCAGGTTGAATCCAACCAAAAAAAAAAGCTTATTCACTATTTATTTTGCGACATAACAGTTGCCGCAGAGTGCGGGTTGCCTGCTCTGCTCTTTAATCTGGATCGTGAATATATGTATAAGCGGATTCGTAAAATAATTCGAAAAAAGGAGGTGGTCCAGTAATTGCCTATGCAGATGACGAAGCCTTGTTGGAAAGTTGAACAAATGTAGATATTTGGATTCCCTTTCGACCTGATTCAGCGTCACCTGAAGCTGATGAATAGGCAGAATATGTACACTTGTAGCCATGCCGTCAAACCTAGGGACCGGATAAAAGTGATATTGAGGGTAGCTGCTTGGCTCATGTGCTAGCAAGAAAGGGGACCACTGAAGCATTGTAACAGACAAAGAGCAGCTGGCGCTGCTTCTGAACACATGTTTCACTCATGAATAGATGAACCTCATGCCAGCTAAGCAAATGGTGTGCGAATACAAGAATATTCGCAAATGTGAGATAGTTCTAGTCTAGAATGCATTGAGGGCTGTTCAGGAAGGGCCTGATGCTTTGTAAAACACAAGCGATAGAGCTGAAAATATTTTCCCTTCTCTTCTATCGCAACTACAAATAAGACGGCGAGGAGGAATTATCTCAGCACTTTCTACTAATGTTCGAGGTTTGAATTGCATCCAGGGCAAGTATACTCTAAATCATAGATAAAGATAAAGCAATGGCAAACCTCCAAGGGTATTTCTGCTATGAAAAAGCTTCTTATTAAAATATCAGAAGTAGGTCCCTCCGTTTGTGGTATAACAAAAATACACACATTATTATTGTATGCAAATGTTACTATGCAAGCAGTTAAAATTATCGGAAATAAGAGCATTGTTCTCGCCCTTACTGTTTCTAAGCCTACGCTGAATGAAAAAATGGCTTTGAATTTTTCCAATGCATCTTTGCACAATAATTGTTCTGAATAATATCCAATATATGTTATTTAACACATTACCAATGGGGTTCCTAAATTGATTATACTTTTCTCTAATATAAACTTTTGTATTTAATAAAACCAATTAAGAAACAAATTTTAATGATTACTAATGAATGAATATTTATTTCAAAGACGGTTAAAAAAAAATCATCGAAAACTAAATCGTGGCAATTTTTGTTTATCGAAACCACTTCATGTGTGATCAGAAGGCAGACAAAAGATATTTTGATATTTTTTTTGGCTCATGAAATTTTTTTTATTTTTATAAAAGTAACGACAATAAAGAAAAATTTGTGTTCTAAATGGGGTGAAGTTTATGGCAATGCTTTTTTCGGTGTATAAAAATTAAATCTGTTTCCAAAGGGTAAGAAGGTGTACTGAAAATCCGACAGCGTTTTACTAAAAACTTCATTTTTCAATAATCCAAACTTAAATGGGTCTTAATAAAAATCGTACATCATATATTGCAACCCCTTAGAATTTTTGATGTATAAAGTAAATTAATCTCGAAACTTATTTGCAGCTTGTCAACACTTATATAAGTACAATAACAACAAAAACTAAATAAAAGCCAAAAAGTTTCGACATTTTTACACTAAGCTACAAAATTTGGAGTATTGGTCAGTGTATCTTAAACGATTGTTGTGTTAGTAGCAACCACAATCAAGACCGCGTGACAAAGTGACGACGAACTGTGCAAATTTGTGGAAACGAAAATATGTTTGCGAATTTGTAAATAATTCTTCCATTCATTCGCAGTTATTTTTAGATAAGCATCAACATGATTTATTTGCGCAACACTTGGGCGTACGTACATCGCTTACAAACACATACACATAAAAACACTCACACAAACATGTGCTAATGGTGTTAATGTGTGTGCGTCGACACAGCACCACACAGACGAGCAGGATAGACAGCTTGAGTAAATAAACCATTGAAACGACGGAGCAAGTCCTTTTTTTCATTTCCGTTCCGTTTTTAAATGAGAATTCGTTCGAGTTCTTTTTTTTTAAGCAATTCATTTTTCATTTGCTGCATGAATATAATTTACATAAGGATAATAGAAAAAATTAAATTGATTTTAAATCATCGAGCGACGGCGGCAATGGTGACAAATGTAGCGGCGTAGACCGATGATGGTGCGATTGCTAGAAAATCAAATATATACATACATATTAACATATTTACAATGGAAAGTCGGCTCAACAAATGTATTTCAATTTGTGTATGCAAATAAGGTGAGAAGTGTGCGGAAACTAGGAGATTGTTGCACGCTGCTCGAAATTGCATGTGTGAATAAGTGCCAAAATCAAAAGAAAAAATCTCAGTAATAACAAATAAAAGCACATTAACGAGCGCTCAAAAACAGAATTAAAATGCAACGGAAATGGAGATACACACACACAAACATTTTGCTAAACGCCTGTCGGACACGTTTCCCCTTTTTTTCATTAACAATTTTAAACATTTCGATTTTCAATTTAAACTATGCGTGTATTTGTATGTGTGAATATCGCAAACTCTTCTTTTTTACCGACAATCACAATCACAGTCGTGAAGGCCAGAATGAGTGGACTCAAAAGGATGACTGAGTGCCATTCGTCAATGGCCTTTAAAATCCATTCTGTGCGCGCAAGTGTTCCTCTTTATGTGTGCGTGCATTGTAATTTACCGCAAATGTCACAGCACTTTCACACGTGTGCCTCTTTACAAAACTATATCCATACCTACACAAATATGTATGTACCTGTGTATACAAGTATGTGGCCCATCAGTTTGGGCTTGCGAATCACTTTCTGTTGGCGATTTTGAAGCGCTCATTCGTTCATCGTTTAAGTCCTTTGGTAGCAGTTGCGTTTACAGCGAATATTTATCAGCGGGTATACACTCGTATGTACGTACGTTTGCATGTTAAAACGCACTAACAAACATTTAAATAAACGTGTGTTCAGACAGAATGCGCGTTTGATTTAATCTTTTTCTGAACGCAGTGTCTACAGTAAACACTGGATACAATTGTTTTTTTTGTCTTTTAGGAGGGTTTGTAAAAATTTAGTTATTGTTTTTTATGTAACAAGCATTTACTGGTTGTTCAAAATTTTTGTTTATTTTAATAATAATATGGGTACACAGATGTCTATATTTCAGGCAGAAATATATTCTATAGAAAGATGTGTAGAGTTTAACATCAGGCGTAACTACCGGGGACGAAACATTGCGATCGTATCGGACAGCCAAGCAGCTATTATGGCTCTCACATCTTACCAGGTTACCTCAGCACTGGTGATGGAATATTTTGATAAGCTGAACATACTTGGTCTGACGAACCTGGCCTGTCTTCTATGAGTGCCAGGTTACGCAAGAACGAAATCTCGGACATGCTCGCAATAAAAGCGGCATCAACTCTGTTTATAGGTCTCGAACCGTTCTAAGGGTAAGGAAAAGGAGTACTATCTGCCTCAACAAGGGTAGAGGAGGAAGCTTGTAGTAAATTATACTAGGACAATCGACCAGGCCCGGAGCACTCCAAATCACTTTTGGGTACTTACAACCAAGCTAGATTCAGAGAATGCATGGGCTTGTCAAAGAAAACCTTGAGAATGATCACAGTAATTCTTACAGGACACTGTAGACTGATTTTTCACCTGAATAAACTGGGCATATATTCGCAAGAACGTTGCAGTTTCTGTAGGGAAGAGAAAGAAACTGCGAAACATGTATTGGAGCAGTGCCCCGCATTAATGCACAAACGAAAAAAATGATTAGGCGAACATCTGATTACGGATGGCGGGATAGCTTCGAGAGACTTAAGCTCGATACTAAGATTTATCTCGGAAGTTAGACAAAGGGAAATCTTTAATCCAAATAGGGGCACAATAGAGATTTCATTACTCCAATAAAACGCACTGCTAAGGGGTAGGGATATTGTTTTGTTTTTCGTTTTTCTTAAGAACAATTATAATCTTTATTTTTAAATATAAAAAAAGGATATATAAAAGCTCCTTATAATTAGAAAACCTTTATATTTTCATTATATTACATCAAAAGCTCATCCATGAAACGTTTAACGATGGCAAGCATGGTTACATTGTGAGTATGAGGGAATCAAAACAAAACAAAATAATGTAAACCAGTTGTAGGCGCACATTTCAAAGCAATGCTGCGGCCAATACGAAAACTTGTATATATTTCCACGCAAATATTTCAGGAACTAACATACCGATTTTCAATTTGATAATTTTATGCAAAAAGTCCTTTCTTTTAACTTGGACTTCATCTCTGTTAGCATAGTAGTTTAGACAAGCTAAGCGACTAAAGAATATATATACTCGTATAGATAAAAATTTATTAGACATCAACCGTTCAGCTAGCCCATCAAACTTTGTATGTATATGAATCAAATCATATCGCACTGATTCCGCCTACACTTGAACCTAGTAACTTAAATCAGACATTCAGTAATCTGTTCTTTTGTCTTCGTATTTAGGTCGTTTATAACAATCAAAAATTTTATATAAGAAAAATATAAATTGGAGAGTGAACATATTTAACATAAATCTACTATGAACCATTTTCTATTCCTGAAATTAATCGTAAAATCAAATTCTCTTTTCATGCTATTGAAAAATACAGGGTTGAATAGCCGCCAACAAAGCAAATAAAATTATTCTAAACTATTTAATAATAAACAACAAAATTTAATATTATTCAAATATGTGAACATGCATTTTGTTGAATGCAAAATAACGACACTAATGAATATCATAAAAACACTTAATTTATATTGTTTGATGAAATTGACACAAAACCACTAAATGCGTAATTTATTAATAGAGAAAAACTAAAATATACGAGTATATTTGAAATTCGTTTAGCTCAGAGCAAATATTTTGCGAAGCAATTTATCTCGAAAACTATTTGTATATTTTTTTTCGTGATAATTTCGATATTGCTGGTCAGTAAATGCTTGATTTAATTTTTTTATTTTTCAATTATTTCTTAATTGGCTTATAAAACTGTTTTAATGGCCGCCCTTCTCTTAAATAAAAATTTTCTAGAATAACTCTATGCCATTTCAGAAAAGTCCCAATACAATGATTTATGGAAAAAATGTCTTAGTGTTATATATACATTCCTTTTCGTGAGCAAAAACAAATTATTCAAATTTCTTCCCAACTATGTATGTACATACATATATTTCGTCATTTCGTGCAAGCAAATATTTTATTAAATACACCATTTCAACGAGACTTTTATTTCCAAAATCAAGAAATATGTACATAAGAGTAACAAGTTAGTTTTCAATTATATTTATAAACAATATCCTAAATGGTAAGGTAAATTGTAGTAAAATTTATGATCTAATAAATTTTCATTATTCTCCACGAGAACTCAGGCAGGTTAGACTCTTCACGTTCGCCGTAACTAAATCAACTTATGCACATAATGGGCCGATATCAAGATGCATCCGTCTATGTAAAACCTATTCTGAAGTTATAATTTTTAATTTAAATGTACTTAACTTTAAGTTAAATTTATTCAAAATGTTTAACTAATCTAGTATTCTGTAAGAACTTTTGTAAACGAATTAATTAAATAAATAAATAAATAAATAAGTCAGCCGCATAGTGCCCGGTCAAACTACTACCATTAACGAAAGTTGTCGCTTTGTTGGCTAAAAAGCTCCCTTCTTTTGATAAGGTAAAAAACATTTTTATTACAATTATTCAGGATGTATTATCCCAAAAGAGAAATCCAACTTATATTTCAGTTATTCTCTAATATCATTTCAAAGACTACCATTCTCTTTGATGAATTTAAAACCCCAACTATATCACTTGGCAATTAGCCAATTATCCTAAGCGTACTGTGTACACAAATAACTCAATAGGAACAAAAATCCCCAGGGACTTCGATCACCTTTCCTTTCGAATACCAAGCGAAACATTACCCAACAAAAGCTATACGTCGTAACATTTGCAAACGTTAAAGAAGAATTTTAATACATCGCATTCTTCGCTGCGGTTTTTGCCAACATACCGCATCAATCTATCGCCACCACAAACACGCACTCACACACACTCGCAAACATAGGCACACATTCCCACAGAAAATATTTGCCCGCCATGTGTAGCAACAGCAGTGCCACGATGTACCTAACAACAAAAAAACACATGCCTAGGTATTGCATGTACATATGTGTGAATGCAAATCTACAAATATCCTGTCATATCCTATGCCAGCGCTGGGAGTTGGACATCGAACCAGTGTGGTGTTGGCAAAAGGCAAATTGAATCTATGGCTGAGCGAAAAATATGAGCTTCTTCGTTGCGCGAGTGTGAGTGAGTGGAGACTTGCAGCGGTCGCTTGTACAGCAATTGAAAGACAACACCAACAACAACAGCGAAAACAAAAACAAAACTCAGCAAAAGCGACGCACCAGCTAACGAATGTGGCCGCTGTGGCGACTGCGACTGTAACTGCCTGGTACAATTGCGCATTTTTGCATACATAAATATTTATGAATTTATTAAAAGTGAACTTCAGAAAGCGGCAGTTGCCGAAGGGAGTCGCTGCTATACAATGCTAAATGAATGAACATTCAAAGCGAAAAAGCCTGAACAACATTACATTCACGTACATTCAGACATATGTAGGTACAGAGAGGCGGTCGGGTGTGGCAGTTTGTTAGCTTTTGCTCAGCACAAACCAGCCCAGGCTTTGGCAAACCGACAACTCACTCCACAAGCTCCCCAACGCAACCATTCACAACGCTGATCTATGGAAATTTTTGGAAAATTCGCACTTTTTGTCAGCTAACCGTGCGCAATGGTATGTTGGCGAGTTACACATTTGTGTGAACAAAACTAAAGATATGTACGTATGTTTGTGAGTACATACATACAACAGGGATGTCCTTTTTTAAATGTCACATTTCTGGCTTCTTCATAATCAGTTATAGTTATCGGAGAGGTGAATTTTTTCGTTGAAAAATATCACACAGTTGCATATGTATATTTTATATACTATTCAGATTGGTAAATTTAATCATTCAAATGAAATTAGTTGTAAAAAGTTCGAGTATTTCTTCCTCTAGTGTTATATGTACAAAAAAAAATTTTTTATTTATAAATCCATACAACAAAAATTAGTGAATTCATTTTTTTTAATATTAAATCACATATTACGGCACAGAGTGTAGCGATTTTTGGAAATATTTTGTGTGCATCCTTAAGTTGCATTCTTTAGAGAGAGCCAACAGGCGTTGCATACTTGCAGGCAGTGAAAGGGCAATTATTTTCGAAATGGCTTCGCTGTGGCAATTGCTATGAAATTACGGTTTGTTTTGTGGCATGGGTTTAAATGGAGAAGTTTCAACAATGAGACGATGACCACAAGGTGCCACAGATGTAATCCAGTACACCAACACAGGCCTCAACTTTTGTTTATTTACATTTTTTTTTGTCATAAAATCGACAGCTACAATGAATGATCAGATATCAGTTGGATTTAAATCGTAATGTTCGCAATGAGTTCAGTAAGTAAATAAACACATACATCTGTACATAGGAATATAATAATAACATGAGTAAATATCAGCACCCATACTCGTATATTGAAAAGTAAAAAGTTTTAAATTTTGGTTTACTGGTTTTTTTTTTTTCTTAGGAACCATATTAATTTTAAAATATCATTAATTAATTTACGTTATTGGGCTCAACTAAGGATTTTAGAAAGAAAGTTTCTTTGTAAAACAACTTTAGCGAAATGTTACAAGTTATACCAACGCAATGCTAAGTAAACTGTTGCGATTTTCCGCCTTCCCCCTGCATCTTCCATAGAAAAAAATTATAGCCAAACTTGTCAATTTATATGTTTATAAGTCTATTATTTATTCATTTTATTTTCTTTTGTACAACTGGGTTTCTTCTTTTTATTTAAGGGTATAAAATCAAGAAAATTTAAATTAAAAACACACAATTGGCCTTAAAAACAAATATTTAAAAAAAAATACCCGCAAAAATATCATTTAATTTAGGAATCAATATATGGAGAAAATTAATGAGATACTCGTAAAAAAATGCATACTCAAATATATTTAAGAATTTAATTTCGAAATTTTGATTGAATTTTGTGTAATAATTATAAATATTTTGTTTGAAAACTTTGTTTTATATTTCAGTTGGAGAATGAATTCTCAAGAAAGGTTATTGAACACAAAACCAATAAAATTTTGCTGGTAAAGATCTGTTGTACTCCTCAGAAAATCTGAATTTTTGTTTATTTACATTTTTTTTGTCATAAAATCAACAGCTACAATGAATGATCAGATATCAGTTGGATTTAAATCGTAATGTTCGCAATGAGTTCAGTAAGTAAATAAACACATACATATGTACATAGGAATATAATAATAACATGAGTGAATATCAGCACCCATACTCGTATATTGAAAAGTAAAAAGTTTTAAATTTTGGTTTACTGGTTTTTTTTTTTCTTAGGAACCATATTAATTTTAAAATATCATTAATTAATTTACGTTATTGGGCTCAACTAAGGATTTTAGAAAGAAAGTTTCTTTGTAAAACAACTTTAGCGAAATGTTACAAGTTATACCAACGCAATGCTAAGTAAACTGTTGCGATTTTCCGCCTTCCCCCTGCATCTTCCATAGAAAAAAATTATAGCCAAACTTGTCAATTTATATGTTTATAAGTCTATTATTTATTCATTTTATTTTCTTTTGTACAACTGGGTTTCTTCTTTTTATTTAAGGGTATAAAATCAAGAAAATTTAAATTAAAAACACACAATTGGCCTTAAAAACAAATATTTAAAAAAAATACCCGCAAAAATATCATTTAATTTAGGAATCAATATATGGAGAAAATTAATGAGATACTCGTAAAAAAATGCATACTCAAATATATTTAAGAATTTAATTTCGAAATTTTGATTGAATTTTGTGTAATAATTATAAATATTTTGTTTGAAAACTTTGTTATATATTTCAGTTGGAGAATGAATTCTCAAGAAAGGTTATTGAACACAAAACCAATAAAATTTTGCTGGTAAAGATCTGTTGTACTCCTCAGAAAATCTGAATTTTTTTTTAAATCTGAATAATAACATTTCTTTTTAACACCGAGCAGGTCTCACAACATTCCCAACACAATTTTTTTTTTCATTAAGGCGGTCTCTTCATGTGATGCTAAAAACAAAGAAAATTTTTCGAAATTTTTTTTGATGACAAATAAATTTTATAAATTGTTTAATCGAATGATATATTTGAGACAACTTTTAAGCAAAAAAAATTTCGAAAAAGTTAAAAAATGGCGGAGTAATCAAAAGTGCACTGGAGCGTGTCGCTGATGAATTGGTCAAATTGTGTACAAGATAGCGTCCGTAATTCTTAACTGAAATTTGTATCTCGTTAATTTAAACTCAACATTTTTATACATTTTTTTTAGTTTACATTATGAAAAACAGTAAAAGTTGCATGTGGTTCATATAGAACAGATTTTAAATACCCTTATCGTGTACACAAGTTGCAAAAATGTGATTTTGAGAAAAAATGTTTTAAGGTTTGGTACATTGTACACATTGCTAGCAATATCTCCTAAAAAACAAAAATCAATTTTTTTTGTTCGACTTACTTGAGGAAAACCCCTTAAGTCTGTGTTAAGCTAACATTTTGCGTAGGTACCAGACGATAACAGAAAATTATATAAAAAGTTATATAACCTCTTTTTAACAACTCCGGGCCTTTTACCTACTCATAGCTGATTTCAAAAAGGTTGCAATTCACAATGGATCATAAGACAGTGAAATACTTAGTCCTTCTGGTATGTGGAGGGTAAACAAAACTTGACCATATATCGCAATGTATTACATTCAGAAAAAGTTACACATGTGATTTTAAGGTCATTACGCCAATTATTCACATCATAAATTGTGCCACTGCGATTCAGATTGGCAACTTCTTCTAGAATCAGATTAAAGAAGTTGTACGAAAGTGAGTCGCCAAGTCTAAAACCACGTTTGGTCTCGAAAAGCTCGGAGAGGTCCATCCCATCTTGGACGGAGCTAAATGTTGTGCTCGACGTCACTCTACATAGCCGTATTAATTTAGCATTGCATCGTACAGTCAGCTTCTATTCGTGCTATCAAAAGCGGCTTAAAAATCGACAAAGAGATGATGCGTTTCGATTTGCTTATCTAGGGTCTTTTCCAGGATTTAACGTGCTGTGAATATCTGGTCATTGGTGGATTTACCAGGCCTGAACTAATAAGACCCTACCACACAGTAGAGTAAGTTCGGGTAATATGGAATACCTATTACTTTTCGGCCCATATCTGTGAAAATATGAGTCCAAAGCTTTCAAAATTGTATGCACATCATCTCTGAAATATTGGCTAGAAGCTAGTATGACAGAAAAAATTAAAACAATTCGTTTTAAAAAATTTAACACGAAAAATTTGAAAGAGTGGAAAAGAGGCACTTTGAAAAACATGCGGGTAATATGGTATACATGGTTCAGGTAATATGGTATACTGTACCATATTATCAGCACAGTATTAGGATTAAAAAAAAAACATTTTTTAATTGTTTTAAATGAAAAACAATAAAATATGTGAACAATTTTATTGAACACATAAAATGGAAATAATAATATATTGGTATGGTTTTCATAACGCCTTTAAGGCTAATAACAAGAACAAATTAATTCAAAAAGTAATATTAATCTTGGCATTACACAAAACCTATTTTATTAGCAACAAAGTCATTATTAGCTTTATATGCATGAGTAGCAAAGAAATATGGCACTTCTCTTTGGGATGCATATGTCGTGAGCCCAGATCACTTCGCATTGCAAAGACGAAGTCCACGTATGTACTTCTGCATCATCTTCCCAGCGCTTATTACAAAAATTGCATACACTGTCTTTAAAGGGAGGCACATCAGAGAACTCCTCTTTGCCATCAGATTCTTCGAAAATTATGCTTTCATCGGAGTCGCTAGCTGACTCCCGGCGTTGGTT
This sequence comes from Philophylla caesio, assembly GCA_963971545.1. Classification (NCBI taxonomy): domain Eukaryota; kingdom Metazoa; phylum Arthropoda; class Insecta; order Diptera; family Tephritidae; genus Philophylla; species Philophylla caesio. The sequence goes on along the minus strand of OZ020606.1, from coordinate 90,014,600 downwards.
TTTAGAACATTTTTTCTTAGACTCAAGTGGTTTCATTTTCTTTGCAGAATTTCGTGTGGCTATTGTAGCCAAGCTACTTTGCAGCTCCGCTTTATAAGGAGATGTGGTCAAAACAGTCGGTTTAGACTTCCTTCCTCTAGTACTTTCGATTTTCCGTATTTTTGGTGGCGGAGAAATATCCCATGGTGTTATATGTTTTGCAGCTGCTTTCAAAGAAATGTCACGTATGGATAAATTGAAAATTCTAGACAAGTTTGTAGAAGAATTATATAAAGGTTTACCCGTATTTAAAACATTATTTAAATTTAAGTTAGTAGTCATAGTCGATGGAAAAATACATGGCGATAATCCAGTGCTTGTACTGGCAACGGTGTCTTCGGATGTTAACGCCAACAGTTGGAATTTTGCCTAGCATTTTCTTTATCGATATCCTGGATTGAAGCGCATTCTGTTCGTTCGTTCTCTAATTCGCCTGCTATAAAATCCGCTTCTGAAAAAATATTTTTGTCCTGCGGGAAAATTCCTGTACTTCTAAATCCACTGATAGCTATTTGGCCAGTTTGAACTCGCAAATATGCTTTCGTGAATAATCCGACTAAATAATAAACAGTTACTTTGCGTGCTTGATCTCGAGCAAAGCGCTTCACTTCATCACTATAATATATTTTAAGCGGGCCCATAAAAGTTTTGTCCAACGGCTGCATTTTATTTGTAGAATGTGGTGGTAATGATAAAATAACCACACCGTTTGATCGAGCTAAATCAAGTAGTTCTATGTTGCGCGTGTGGCTATAATGCCCATCTAAAATAAGTAAAACCGGATCTTCTATAGTTGGTTTTGTGAACTCCAAAAAGTGTTTGAACCAGTTTGTAAAAATTGGTATTTGCACCCATCCAGAGAGATGGCACGATGATTTCGCTCCAGGTGGTGAATCCTTCATAAGAAGTGGGTGACTATTTTTCCTCGGAAAAATAAAATATGGAGGCACAAAGGATCCACCAGCACTCATACATGTTGTGACAGTTATTAGGGACCCGCGTTCCGCGGAAGTCATGGCGCCTATCTGCCTTTTACCTTTATGTGCAATTACTTTTGGTTGATGAGACTGCACTACTGACAGCCCTGTTTCGTCCACGTTCCAAATGCGAGTTGCTGAAAAATTATGTTTATTATATTCGTCTTCCAGCAAGTTGAAAAATGAAGACACATTTTGATGCGTGAATCCTTTTGCATGGTCGAAGGAAGTGCCGGTGGGTGTACGCAAACTCAGCATTTGACGATGACGCTTGCAAAATCCATACAACCAGTCTTTGCCTGCGCATTTTGCTAAAACATTGAATTTGTTTGGTACATTGTTTTTCATTGCCATTTGATACGCGAGGGACCTCAAATCAAGTCTCGTCAGACCCCAAAAGCGAGACTCCATCTCCAAACAGTACCTTACAAGCTCGCTTTCTATTTCTCGGCTGAAAACTGGTTTCCTGCCAAGTTTTGTTGAAAGCAGCTCCTCTGCCGGTTTGTGACTTCTAGCCATACGTTGTAGTGTAGTGTGCGGGACTTGAAATGTTTTGGAGGCGAGTAGAATTCCCATTTCCTCGTTTCTTACAGCTGCAATAGCTTTTCGCATATTTTCCACATTCCATTGCCTTCGTTCACCTTTTTTTTGGCATGTTCGCTGTAAGATTCAACTACAAAATCGAACAATAAACATAAAGAACTTATGGCGGGTAATATGGTGCACTATACCATATTGGCCTGCCACAAGTGTACCATATTACACGCTTTTTTACATTTCTCTTTTTTTATTTATTTTTTTGCTCAAAGCACCACTCAGTTTAAAACTTACTTTTTTTAAATAAAATATACTGGATTGTTTATTGGTTCCTTTAAGAACTTAATTTTTCACTCTCTTACTGCGCCGTAAAAATCCGTTTCTTTTCTAATGTCTTAAAAAGTCTAACACGTGCAATGACATGTTTTCCGAAATTGAAAAATAACTGTATATCTGTTGTAGTTGTAATTTGTTTCCTTCTCTTCTTTTTAATTTAACAGCTGTTTGCGTAATCAGCGTTGCCAGAGAGCAAACAGTTGGTGAAAAAAACAAGTATACCATATTATCCGCCTTTACCATAATACCCGAAGTTACTCTATCGTCGATAGGAGCTTATATGCGATATTTATTAATCTGTGTATGTATATATCTATAAATATATATGGTGCATATTCCGTTCATATACTCAAGACCAAAGATTGTAGAAATTGTCACTGTTGTTCGATGTTGTGAACATAAGGGTTTTTTACAAATAGTACAGTGTTCGAATGTTTTTGCATGTATATGTTTCTACAAGCTAGTCAATTGTATCCACTCACGATTTTGTGATTTTGTTGCAATATAGAACTCGGTGGTCTCTGGCAACTTTTTATTACTATCCTATATTTTGGGTATGTATTGAACAAGAGCTGTGGCCACTCTGGTCGAGTGGGTAGCGCTGCGTAATTTACCTCGATATGCCGCTGAGTTCGAGGTTCGAATATCAGCCAGGGTAAATTAAATCAAAATCATAGAAACAGTTTTTTCTAATAGCGGTTACCCCTCGGCCGGCAATGGCAAACCTCCGAGGATATTTCTGCCATAAAAAAACGTCTAATCAAATACATCTGCCGTTCGAAATCGGCACAAAACAAGGAGATGTTGACCCTTTCCCTAAATAGATTTGTAAATAATGGCAATATTTTGTGCAAACATCCTCAGAGGTCCATGCTTTCATTCCGTATTTGCTTGCCTTAGTTAACACATAAACCAAGAATGAGCATATGCCTCTAAAAAGTATTAGTCGCTAATCTGCTGTAATATTTTCGTATAGTACATATAGTAGCGGTAAATTATCCACCCATTTTCCGTACAAATTGCGAATAGGAGCAATTTTGCCGTTCTGTCTACGATCCTTGCGATTATCCCTATCATCGAACCTCAAAACACGATTAATTTTAAGGAACCTGAAAAGTGACATTGTAGCGCGAAATATTTGTCAACCATTTACTTCATCCCAGAGGCTACGAAGACTTTCTTCACACCCTCAATATTACCGAATTGAAATACAGTTTGTTGCGGTGAATTGGATGTGCAGTAATTCTGTGTCTCCCGTGAATTATATTTTCTACGCTGGTCCTAGCAGTATTGCGTCCAACCCGCACGGTAATATAGTTTTCATTTTCCAATACAAGCACAATAGTTTCCTCGTCACCACTTTCAACATATCCGTCAGAAGAACCGTCTTCCACAAAATAGTATTCGTCCTCAACTTTGCTGCACCCATCAATAACCTCATTATCATCAATGATCTGCTGTATTTGGCTTTCTGTCAGACGATTTTGCTTCTAAACCGTATTTTAGTTCGTAAATACAACAAAAATTATCTAATTGAAGAGTTAAAATACTTACCGAAGCTTGTACACTTTTTTTATTTTATATTAAATAAATATTTGCTTTTGCACACAAAATCAAACCACAAAATAGGGCGAATTACAAACTTCGCGTTTAAAGTTGCTAATGGTCGCTGAATGACCTTGATGTTGCCGGTTGTTTGATAACACAAAATTAAGTGTTTTATGTTCTTTCGAAGGGATTTACTTCATTACAGAAATTCATGAAAAGAAATACTAAAATTTTGTTCCTATCAAGATTTAGGAAAAAAATAAACACAGAAAGGGCATCAAATGACCTTAATGTAACATGACGTTCAATTTTAAGCTTTATTAAAGTTAACAAGTAAGAAAAGCTAAATTCGGGTGAAACCGATTTTTATATACCCTCGCGATGTATTTTTGTATGGTCGGTGCCAATAATTTCATAAAAACTCCGTTTATTTGTTTATAATCGCTGCTAGTACTAAACTTTACTCAATTTCTTCCAATAAATACTGAAAACCGAAGTTTTTTGAGTTTTTCAAAATTTCCGGTATATGGAAGTTGGGCGTGGTTATGGTCCGATTTCAAAAATTTTTGACGGTGATGCTAGTGATATCAAGGACAAATTTTGTGACGATACCTTACATTGTTATTGAGATACCTACAGAGGTTTTTTTTATAAATAGGCGTGGTAACGCCCATTTTTCAAAATTTCATAAAAATCAAATTTCTTAATTAACTATCTCTCTAAATATCCAATTTTAATTAATATGTTCCAATAGATAAAGAAAAAAAAATTTAACATTTTTTTAAATTTCCGTTATATGGGAGTTGGGCGAGGTTATGCTCCGATTTCAATAATGTTTAACGGTGATAACGGTGATATTGAGGAAAATTTGTTCACCAAATTTTGTGACGATACCCTACACCGTTATTGAGATACAGACATTTATTCCTAAGTGGGCGTGACAATGCCCATTTTTCAAAATTACATAAATACCTCATTTCTTAGTTCAAAATCGCTCCAAATACGGAATTTCACTGAATTCGTTTTAATAGATACCGAAAAATTTATGCTTATGCATTTTCCAAAACTTCCGTGATATTGGAGGTGGGCGTGGTTATAATCCTATTTAAAAAATTTTCTACGATAATAATAGCGATATCAAGGCCAATATGTCCACCAAATTTTGTGACGATAACTAATACCGTTATTGAGGTACAGATAGTTTTTCCTAAGCGGGCGTGGCAACGCCCATTTTTCAAAATTTCATAAGTACCTAATTTCTTAGTTCAAGTTCGCTCCAAATACCAAATTTGCTTTAATGAATACCGAAAAAACGTGATTTAATCATTTTTCAAAAACTTCCGTTATATGGGAGGAGGGCGTGGTTATTGACCGATCTTGACCATTTTCAATACCAACCTACCCTGTCCAAAGCAGACTATGTACAAAATTTCATTGAGATATCTCAATTTTTACTCAAGTTATCGTCTGCACGGACGGACGGACAGTCAGGGCTAAATCGATTTCTCTTTTCATTCTGAGCATTTTGGTATATATATGTCTATATCTATCTTGATTATTTTTTGCTGTTACAAGCAACCGTTATGTGAACAAAGTTATAATACCCTTATGTACAAGTACGGTCGGGTATAAAAAAATAATTTCTTAAATAAACGCGTGATTATATTTTTTTATGATCTTAATATGTAGGTTGATTGTCAGCTAGCAAATATAGACATTTGCTGATGTCAACGCCTGTGATATGTAAAACAGCTAATACCGTTTTCACAAACTCTTAATTTCAAAAACGTTATGTCGAATATAACCTTCAATACTTCTTTTTTATCTTTCCATATCGACCTTTGACATTTCACATACAACTGATTACCTCATTTGGCCAAGTGATGCATAGCTCAAGTGTTTAATGCAATTTTTAAGGCAGACCTAAGTGGCAATTTTGAGCAAAAGTTGCACTACCGAGAAGAGTCGAGCACAAAATGCAAAATCTTTGCAGAAGAGGCAATTTTATCAGAGCACTATAAGGAGTGGTAATACCAGTTGGAGTGCCTACGGGAACGAAATAGACATTTGGTTGACAACAATCAGAGTGGAGTTGGTGTGTTGGAGCTGCGTCAAAGTGAAATGGGCATTTGCTGCTGAACTCATTTGCACTGTTACCACTAAAACTGTCACATGAACGAATAACCGATCCACTCTGCATAATTTCGGACAACGATGGAAATAACAACGGCAACGACTGTCACACCGACAAGAACGCACCGACAATGAGACAATGAAAGCTCCCAACGTAGACAATGGTGTTTGATGATGGCGCTGACGAAAGGGTGGAGCATTTTGGTATTGCTGCTGGCATGTTGGCGTTGTCAGTTGGTGCTTTGTGAGTATGGGCTTTTTGAGACAACAAAATGGTTGGCAATATTGCTGTCCAACGCTTTGTGCTTCTGATGCGCGGTTACCTATTCGACTCAAGCGTCCATTGTGTGCCGACTGATGCATCAGTGAGTACGAGGCTTGAAGGTCTGAGTACTCGTAGTTGATTGCCAGGCTAGGTGATTGGGTGGCCGTTTGGTCGCATGGTTGGCGAAATGCAACGCATAATACATGAAGTTGTCATTATCAGAAGAGGCCAATTCAATTGAGTCTTATGTCTAATTTCGCCAAAAATTTCAAAATTGAAATTTGCGACGAGCGACCGGTAAAGCCCAGTCATGCCACGCATACATACATACGGGTGTACATATTTGGCAGCCGCTGATACTGACGAGATGATGGTGGTGGTACTGAATTGTCGTGGTGAGGGAAACAAGCGGTAATTATTATTTTTATGATGATGATGGTGGCGCAGTGGTGGCAGTTACCTCCAACTCCGCTCATCAAAGCGATTCGGTGTCGAAATGGATGACTACATTTGCATACATATGATTGTCGAAGTGCTGGGAATAAAGCAAGGGTGTGCATGTGAATTATATCAGCGTCAGGCAAACAAACAACGTATGCTGACAAAGTTTTCGATCTGGCAACATTAATGTAATTTGAACTTCATGTCAATTTCAGTAAAAGCCATCATAGAAATTTATGCATAATTTTCTGAAGCATCTTTGTTCAGGCTACCGCTATGCTATTGATGTTGTTGTTGTTGTTGTCTTTTGTAGCAGTTATTATTGATTTTGTTGTAGTTGCTGCTGATGTTGATGTCGCTCCAACTGTTATTGATGAGAAGCTGGACGTGTAGTGGCTGGTAATTACCTGAAGTGCGCCGGCGACACTAGACGACAGAAGTGGGGAGCATTTAAAGTAAAGTTGTGTTGATCACGACGACGACGACGACGACGATGAAAAATAATGATAGTAAATGATGATGGTAATGTTTGTGGGTAGTGTTGGCAGTTCGATTCGTGGTAGTAGGCATTAAATGAAAAACTGTGTCAATCGGGGAAATGTTGAAAGTTGATAGTTATGCCAACGGATATTGCCCAAAAAGGGACCCAAAAGCATGCTAATATAATCGTTGAAGATTCCTCAGCAAGCAAATAAGATTGGCATGTTTGTATGTGTGTGTGTGTGTATGTGTACTGAAACCACTTTTACAATCACACATGCATACATACACGGTTTAATTAAAAGCATTTGTAATGATATTAGGGCACTTATGCTGATTTGACCTAAATTCATTTATTATTAATTTGCTTTTGCAAGTACTTGTAAACTGTCTTGAAGGGTGGAGATAAAAAGAAAAATGTACTCCTTTCTTCCTCTTCTTAAATATTGGTTTCATATTTCATAACTAATTTTTATTTGATTACTTGCTAAGTGTTTTTTGATAACTGAACTACAAATTAAAGATTACACGTGTTTGGCTTTCCTTTTTATTTTGATTTTCTAAAACTATCTAATAGCATAGTTTCGTGAAGTTTTTATTTTTTTTTTTAATTTGAAAGGTGACCGAAACAAATTTTATTACCGGATTCATTTCTAAATCTGAATGCGATAAAAAAAAAACTTTAATATATAATAAGTCAGCAAGTACATCGAACATGTTCGTGAATTGGAAACTATGTAAAATAAACATTTTCGAAGTTTGAAGCTTGGGAAAAATTCGAAATTGAAATAATTACAATATACATATGTTTTTTTTTTTTTTTTTTTTTTTTTTTTGTACATATGTAAGTACTTACTTATATGACCCTTTCCATTTCATAGGTTATATTTTTGTATTTTGATAAAAATTAAATATGTAGGTTAATTTTATGAGACACGCATTTTTTATTTTGGCTGACAAATGTGTCTTTCTTCCATTTTTCGAAATTATCGTTTGTACTGTAAAAACCGATTTTTCTTGTAGGACGCGGGAACTTTTTTTGAAACGCGCAAAACTTTGATAAAAATTAATGGATTTTAACAAACATCATTTTTTTAAATGTGTGTAATTTTTTATATTTTAAAGCTGCAATATCAAAAACTGCCACAATTTTGTAATTTGTCATTTATATTACAATAAAAAAGTTCACCTTTTTTTCAAAAATTGGTCATTTAAAAGTTCATTTTTTTCGCTCAAAATTGTGTGCCAATGAACAGATTGTTTGATCTGTATTCTGGCAAAACGGTTATTGGTGAAAATTTTTGTTTTGGTAGTTATGATCAAAAAATGAAAATGGTGTTTTTCTCCATTTTGACGGCATTCTTCTGAATACAGTCGTCTCACATAGTTCTATATTACACAGTTAAGCCTTGAATATTTATAAATAAACATATTTTTACAACAAAAACAGAAATATGAATACAACGCACAAGATCACAAAAGAAAGTACAAAACTTTAAAAATTGCCACAACGATTACATAGAAACTGCGTATTTGTTCGGAGTTTTTATGAAGCTTTTGTGTGTTAAATGGATCATGTCCCAATTAGGAAAGTTTTAAATTCGTGCTCTCAGTAGTTCAAGGGAAAGAGTAAAACGCTGCTGACGCTCATAAATGAACACTTGCCACAATATAACAAGTATTCTAACATAAATGTTATCGGCTTGTATAAACGCAATTCGTGGATATTCCACTGAATAAACAATTAACGAATATAAACAGTGGACGTCTCTAGCAAATGAGTGCCTCAGTGTTAAGTAAGATTTTTGATTTCAAATTTAATTTTTATACAGCAACGAGACAACGTAGAAATTCGGAAATTTTCGGCTTAAGCAGAAAAGCGAGATATTGCCAATTTAACCGACTAACTTCACCGCTTCCATTAACATAAGTGCATATAAATTTCTTTACACACATGCTCTCACGCAATGTCAGCGAAGACTAACCCAACCCTACATCATCATCAAGCTTCCATTTTTGAACACACAAGCTGTACACACTCGTACATAAATAAATATGCATTAGTAAAAATAAGCATCTGTGTTCAACAACAACAATAATAATAACAAAGCATCATCCCCCAACGGCCAACACATCAACACGACGCGCACGCATACATACATACATCCGTTGAAGCTCTGCACCAGATTAGCATAAACGCATTAAAAATATGAAAATTTGCATGTAATATTGTTTTGTGATGCGAGCCGTTTGTTGTGACAACACCGATGTCACTTGCAACATCATGTCACACGCCCCGACTTTGGGCTTCAACCAGCAACCGGGAAGGGTAAACAAATACTTAGTTATATAAATGTGTGTGTGTGTTTTTCATATGTGCCAGAGTTAGTAATTTCTAAGCTCTGTTAATTCCATTTTAAAAAGCTGTATAACTCAGAACGTTCATGAGAGTGTTGTTACACACAGACCGCGGTCGCTTGGGTCGCTCGGGTCATACGAATATGTGTAATATTCGCCAACATATTATAAAAGCGACATAAAGAGGATGCTTTTATTCAAGCAGAGGTGTGAGTTTAGTGATTATAACCAAGGACCAACCATTGTTGTTGTCATTGTCGATGACAGCTTGTAGGCAATTCAATTTTGTAATTTCACTTTTATGTTCTTTCGCTCAACGCACACACTTACACACACACACACACACACACGAACACACAAGCTCACATGCATAGTACTTTTCGTTGCTAATGTATTCAAAAGACAATTCCTTTTCTAAGTGCATAAATTCACTTTTAACGACATTCTGCGAACGACTTAAGTCGATCTTTTCGAAAGATAACTTCTCTTTAAATTTACTTCTTAAGAAAACGAAGCCACAGCATATGACTTATGTTCTTTTGTTATATTCAAACAAAATATTAAGTTTATTAAATTTTGTTATAATGGAAAAAAATTTAACGCAGTGCAAGTACGTTAAGATTGTCATGTTTGAATGTATGTACGCGACAAAACTGGAAAGTATCTTAAAAATTTCTGAACTTTGTAACCAATTATTCTGTGCTTTCAAAGCGCATTAAAGCACTCATTTTAAAATCCATATTCTTTAAATTTTATAAAATTTGATAAAATTAATCAAAAGCTCTCAACAATAAATATCGCTTGCTTTTACATCCTTACGACGCACATTGGGCTGTTTCGTCAATTTAGTTGGCCAAAGTATTTTTGTTACTTATTATAAAAATCGTATTAAAGTCCGATTTGTCGCTTAATTAAGTTAAGTTATGTTATGTTGCGTTAGGGCTTGAATACAGCTCTGAAGAAAAATCACAAGAAAAATTTTTAATTTTTTCTGTTGTTTATAAAAGTATTTTGCCTTTGCTGAAACTTTTCTTGAAGACATTTTTTTTTTCATTTCTTGACTGCCATTTCATATACATATATATATGTGTAAAAGTATATAAAGAATATATAGAAAAAATACTTTATACATAAAAAAAAAAATTCTGACGTGTACATGAAAATCGCCGATACACGTGTATTTTTATTTTTTCTCCCCTTTCCGAAAAAGTATATTTGGTTCATAAGACAGAAATAAAGCTCGTTTTTGTAACGCAGTGTAGCAAACATTAATAAATGTAAGTTGTTATACAGATTGAAGTCTCTTGAAATAAAATTTGTTTGATCGTTTCAAAATATTTTTCGTTAATTTTTTGTTTAATGTATAGTTCATTTAACAAAAACCATATATGTATGTACTTTTAAATTATATACTATGGGAAAAAATTTGAGATATCCATAAAATAACACAGTACAACATTTTCAGCTTTTATTCGCAATTGAGTAAATGTATGAATTCGAGGAAATATTTGAAACTCATACATACCTTTACTCAATTGCGAATAAAAGCGAAACGCGTGCATCGATTTTCATGATCTTTGTCTCATTTTGCTCATAGGTTATGTGACTTTGCGAAAAAGTAACTAGACTTGAAACTTATTTCCGGTTTGCATTTTTTATGAATTTACATAAAAAAAAAAAAAAATTTTTCTTCATGCGCTTATTTTTAACTTAGAAACTGTTGCTTGTATAGGGACACAATATATGAACAGATTAAGGGAATTGTAATTCTAAAATTTATTTCAACTAAATCGGGCTAGTGGCTGTCGAGCTATGTCAAACAACAGGGCCTTAAACGTGATAAATTCCCCTATACGATAGTACTAACTTCAAATCGATATAAAAAATATTTTGGCAGGTAAGAAGACAAAACGAATGATGCAGAAATTATTCTTTTTGGGTCTAATTTCACATACGGTTCTCAGAATTGAGTTGGCAAATCATGTGTTGTTCTGTGTAAGTTAACAAAAAAAATTCAAATTCAAATGAACGACATTGCGAATATAATAAAAATATCACTTCCATTTTGAGTTGAGCCACCATAATGGTTTTTCTATTTAGTTGAATAGTCAAAGACTAAATTTTTACTTAGTGAAAAATGGAAATTTATGAACATGCATATGAATTTAACATTCACATATAAAAAATTGCTTATCATTATTTACAAATGAAATAATTTTTGTGTAATTTCCAAGTAGTTACGAAATAAAATTTTTATACTTCATCAGAACACTTTAACTTGTATAAGCAAACATCGCCAAAAAAGGATATAAACCCCCCAGAGTAAAAGAATCCTCTTCAAATTTATTTCTAGGCGCTCCATGCTTGTATGAATTTGTCATATAAATTGGCATATACTTATGGGACATGTAAAACCAGCGCATGCGCAAAATGTAAAATTGTGTCTCCCTTTGATTGCTGAATTCTAACACATTGCGCAGATAGGCCACTGCAAATAATAATAATATTTTGGCGCTCACACTATATAGCTCAGTGTTTGGCCGAGCTTCTCCAAACATTTGTGGTGTGCGTCTTTTATTTTGTACCACAAATGGAGGGACCTACATTTTGTGCCGACTCCAAACGGCAGATGTATTTAATGAGAAGCTTTTTCATGGCAGAAATAGACTCGAAGGTTTGCCATTGCCTGCCGTGGGGTGACCGCTATGATAAGTATATATGTAGATAACTATAAGTATTATATACATGTATGCATTTTTATTTTTATTTTAGAGCTGCTTGCTTAACTTTACTTGTATAAGTATTTTGTTATTGAGTTTACAAGATGTGATGTTTTGGTGTGGCGTGGTGTGATGTGTAGCTGTGATAAGACGTAGTGATATGCAGTGATGTGATTTTATTTAAAGATATCGTGTGATGATGTGATATGTCATGTAATGAGAAAAATATATCTCGGAGGCTCAATGAAAATGTTTTATATTGTATAACTAGCCTAGACTCCTCTGCGCTCGCGTGAAAATTGGAAATGGCATGATATCTGTATTGCGTTGTTGTAAAGGATATCATTATTCACGATAATAATAAAATGTAATAGTTAAATTGGCAATCGACCTTTTTTTATTGACTTTGTAAATCATTTATGATGTAACAACATTTCATAAATATATTATCTGCATAATACTATGTCGTATATCGTTACACTATCTTTATTGAAATGAAATAATCATAACTGTTATCTTGAATAGACTTTTATTTCATTTTATAGCAGTTTGATAAACAACGTTATTTGTTGTATTATTCTTAGCATGAATATATAAATTTCCTTGGTTGTCCACACTTGAGCAAGCGACATATAACTGACCGTGCGAAAAGCATGAAGGTTCCAAATGGATTTCTGCAACGTTCAATGACTGCTCTTGTGATTTGTTAATGGTCATTGCAAAAGCTAAGCGAACCGGAAGCTGGAGTCTTTTAAATTCAAAAGGAATGAGAGTAATGAGAGGTATGAAGACATCTTCACCTGTCGATGTGCCAGACAAACTCGTTGCTTCAATGATGTTATAATGTAAATTTTTGATGGTCAGTCGAGTTCAATTGCACAATTTAGGTAGTCTCAAATTTCTTAACATTATTATTGGTGGTCCAACTTTCAGAAATAATAATTGAGCCGGCATTCCTGACAGTTCCAGCGAATTCTGAAACTCAACAGGGTAGTTGACAGCTTGTTCTTTATCAAAAACGGTGTCAATGGATTTGTACGTTGTCACATTGCCTGGTAACTCAAGTGAACAATCAGAAACTTGAACAAAATACGATCACGAATCGATATGTGAGGGGTCATGTAAATTGGCCCCCTTCCTTATCTATAACTAAAAAAGGGCTCCGTTAGGACCTTCTACAGGAATAAACGAATAAATGTGCAAAATTTCACGTCTTTTTGTACAGACGTTATGTGCGGACATAACGAAAAATCGTTTCATTTTTATATATACAGAAGATTAAAGGCATATATAATTGGGAAAAATTTCGTTTGATTTATTTCCGCACTCTGTTTTCATAAACGCTATGGTATAGTAAATGTTGTTGCACAACTTCTAACTTTTATAGTCAACAATTGCAAATGAGAATAGTATTAAAACTATAGGGCCTTGACGAATGGTAACAAAACTTTCAAAATTGCTGGGCTGTTAATTGCAGCGACTGTTCTGTTTTTCAACGTCTAGTAAAATATTAGTCTATATATTAGAAAACTCCCAGATATTTATCAAAAGCATCTACGATGTGCAAGTTTGAACAAAAAAAAAAAAGGAATAAAGAGGGTAGAATAAGAATTAAATAATATTTAGTTGTAATTCACTTTTACTAAACATAAGTTATCTTTGCACAGATTGTTTTAATCCTAATTTTGTGTCTGAAATTAACAATGTTAATAGCCTTGTTCTCAGCTTTGAAATTTAAATAAAAATTTGACTAATTTAATTAGATATACTTTTCGAGTTTATCCTGCTCGGTATCTCGGTAAAATTAAAAAGGTTGAAAATACTTGCCTCGATAACGTTGAAGAAATTGTGTGCAGATTAAAAAAAATATTTAAATTTAACAACGAAATATCCCACTGTGCGCGTCGTCATCTCATCACATCGAAATCATAATAAACTCCGTTGTGTGATAAAGTAAATAAATAAATGCGGAGGCCATAAAATTCTCATATAAAATATATTCCCTTATCAACACACACAGATATTGTAGCAACAACAGTAACAATAACAAGGCGAAGAGTAAGTAGTGCGTGGCATTCAAATACCCGACGTTGTCCTTCGCCCTTACATAGCAGCAATTTGCAATGCGCGCATAAAAGATGGCATTGCAGGCGGCATAAATCGCATTGTTACCGCAGCGATGACACAGACAGCCATCTAGTATACTATGACAAAAGCTTCATTCCTCACTACACACAACTTATTTCTTACTATGTATAACTCTTGCTCCGCTTCTCCTCCTCCTCCTGATTGCTTTTTGATGACAATAAAATAATATGTAAATTTCTTTATTGATTTGCATTTAATCGCTTTCGAGTGCCAATGCATCTGTGTGCCGGCGTTTACTGCATTCCGATGTTGTCGATGACTGAGTGCACTCAGCTATACATACATACATAGGCGCATGTACACATCAATATTTGTATGTTTATGTGTAAGAAAGAATCATATATCTGGGCGATAAAGCCCACTGACGAGTTTAGTGGCGTAATTGCAACCTTGACTGATCTGAAAAAAGTGATGTGGTTGGTATTGCGTTGATTAAATGTGTGCAGCTATAAATCTCTAAGATCTTAAATAGATACGTCTGTAAGAAATGGTATTTACTCTTTTATTTCCATCAAGCACAGTAAACCATAGTACGAAGATAAGAGGAGCAATGTTAATTTGAAATGAAAGATAATATAAACATACAGTTTTTTTATGTTAATCAAGTAGTGTCCACTAAAGATATACAATATCCTATCTACTGGAGCTGAGGTCGGTAACATTTAATTTAGATTAATATATTAAAGGTTAAACGTTTGAAGAAAAATGACCCGCTTTTATTCTTTTTCACTAGCTAAACACCGACAACGCTTCGACTCCAGGGGCAGATAAAAACACGCATGTTTTTTATATATTTTAAGGAAAATATTTACCGAACTTGTATTGCTTGTATGGGAAGTATTTGTCACGAATAATCCTTTTTTTAAATGAAGCATTTGTGAAAAACAAATGAGTGGCATACTTCTATTTTTAATTCTTGGAATATAAACACCCTTTTTTCGATGGTGAAGTTACAAAAAAATTATAAAGCATTTAACTATTTGGTCGCCAAATACGACGCATATGTTTAATAAATCCTGAATTTTCAACAATAATTTTTGATAATCACACTGTTAATTGTTTGAAGCATTTTATTGCCATACAATTTATATTCGTACGCATACGTATTTAACATTAGATTTATTTGATGAGTTTCGAGTTAGAAAACAAGAAGAACCGATTTTAACCGAGGTCAACAAAGCACGCCAGCTGTCCCTATCTCCTGCTAACTGGCGTTATTTACAAATCCCAAGTATAGCCAAATCTTTCTCCACTTGGTCTTTCCAACGAATAGGAAGTCTTCCTTTTCCTCTGCTACCACCAGCGGGTACTGCGTCAAAAACCTTCAGGGCTGGAGCTATTTAATCCATTCGAACGACGTGACCTAGCCAGCGGAGCCGCTGGTTCTTAATCCTTGTACAGCTCATCGTTCCATCGTACGCGGAATTCGCCGTCGCAAAGACGCAAAGATCCATAAATCTTTCGAAGAATCTTTCTCTCGAACAATCAAGGAGCCCTCTTATATGAGGTTGTCATCATGCTTCTGCGCAAACGATAGGACGGGCATGATGATAGACTTATAGTCCGTCGAGAGAGGATTTTACTGTGCAATTGTCTACTCATTCCGAAATAGCACTTGTTGGCAAGAGAGATTCTGCGTTGGATTTCAAGGCTGACACTGTTATTGGTGTTAATGCTGGTTCCAAAGTAAACGAAGTCCTCTACTTTTTCAAAGTTATAGCTGTCAACAGTGATGTTAGATCCCAGTCGTGAATGATCCGACTGTCTATTTGATGACAGGAGATACATCGTCTTGCCCTCGTTCACCTCCAGACCCATTCGCTTCGCTTCTCTATCCAGTTTGGAGAAGGCAGAACTAACTGCGCGGTTGTTAAGGCCGATTATGTCAATGTCATCGGCGTACGCCAGCAGCTGCAAACTCTTATAAAAAATGGTGCTAACTGATTTAGTTCAGCGGCTCGAATTATCTTCTCGATTATCAGCTTAAAGAAATCGCACGACAAAGAGTCCCCAAGAGACTAATATATTTATATCTGATTTGCAATAATGTAACATTCTTGAATCTTAATAACATTGCTCGTGCATGATACATGTATTTGACAATTTCGATCTGAAGTAATATATGCAGGCCTTGAGCGACGCCAACTGCGCAGTACCCATTGGGCAACGTCGCGTCTTCGTACACAATTACGAGTCAGTTGTGTAGTGATACTTTGAACACTTTGAAAACCGAATGCGACAGGCCGCATCTGTCAAATATTACAATACACACGTTCTTATGGACACAGTTAAAGCGCAGTTACCCACGAACGTGTACGTAGCATAGCGTAGACGGCGGTAGAATCTCATTTTTTCAAAAACGCATTACCGTAGCCTTAGCGTAGAAATCAGCTGTTCTCTCATTGCATACCAACTCGCTTCTTTTTGGTTATTTTGTTTTGTTCGCTCACTTTTATACAATGTTGCCATTGATTTATATATACATATGTTTTTGCATAAAATTACAATTTTAGTTAACATTTTTATAATGTAAATGATCGAGTCGAAATGCTGACCTATTTAAATAATATATTATGTTATAATCTGTTATATTCGGTAGTATTTTTCTAATAATTTAAGAATATTTCAAGTATTTGTAAACTAACTTTTTTATGATTTCAAAAAGTACGCGGTGGCAACCTTGTACGAGAATAATGAAAGAGAGAAAAAACAGTTGATACGTTTCTACGGAAAAAATCAAATTCGCTTGAATTTTCTACGTAAGTTCTCCGTAAATACGAAAATTCTACGGTGGTGAGTTTTTATTTACAAGGCACTCCCATAAGATAGGTAATGTCAGCTGACACGTTTGGCCGTCTCTACGTCGGTGGGTAACTGCGCTATTATTTAGACAACAGCGCGATTTCACGGCAGCAGGCTTGCAGTTGCCGTTGTCGCCAAATTAAATACATTTCTAATTATGCCGACGACAATGAGCAGCTGTAGTGCTGCCACTAAAATGTGAAATGAAAATTGTTCAAAACTTTAACAAATCTTACGTTATTTTACTAACAAACGCAGGCATAAAATTGCTCTGATATTTCATATGTAATAACAATCAATCATTTCAAACAAATAACACAGTGTTACAAAATGGAAAAAATTGAATGAACTTTTAAAGTGACATATTGGAAATTGTTCACCTGGTCGAATATAACTCAAAACGGTTTTTGGAAAATTTGTAACACCCTCAAAATCTTGCTTTACCGTTAAAAAACCGTTCTTCGGAAGTGTACGCGCTAATATTTTCATTACTTGGCCATTTCTTTACCGATTTTCAATATAAAAGGTAAGGATTATACCTTTAAATTGAGATATAAAGATCTATTTTTTGAGCTAGCGTGTTGTAAGTTTTCATCGGGTAAACTTGGAAAATTTGTTTTTTCTTCAAATTTTTCTACTTTGACCGCATTTTATTGCAGTATTTTACTAAAAATATATCAAGTATGAGGAATTATTTTGAAAGTACATTCATGTCCAAAAATTTTGAGTGCTCATGCAATGAAATCGGACAAAAATTGACGAAGCTATTAAATTTTTTCTGCTATTAAATAAATTTACCTTGCGAAAAGTTTTTTTTTTTTTTTTAATTTTGCTACTTTGACCGCATTTCATTGCGTTATTTTACTAGAAACATAGCAAGTATGAGGAATTATTTTAAACACATTCATTTCCAAAAATTTTGAGTGGTCATCTAATAAATTTACGCCGTCAATTTGCGACCGCTTGGCAATTATATTGTGTAATAAGTGTAGTAAAATGTGTGATAGGCGCAACAAATTTTGTTACGCCTGCGGTCTATTTGTTGATAAGAAATATCGGTTCGATTTAAGAACAAATAAAGCTGTGGTTGAAGCGTTCAACCTCTTTTTCAGTTGCTCATACGTGGAAAGTGCTTGGTATGAACCCGAATATATTTGTTCGATGTGCTGTACAACATTAAAACAATGGAAAACCGGCAAATGCGATGACCAGCGTCTGCCGTTTGTGACTCCTATGGCTTGGCATTATCAAATATATCACAAGCCGGAGGATTGCTACTTTTGCCAAACAAAAATCACTGGTCACCACTATAAAAGTCGCCACCTCATAGAATATGCCAATGTGTTGACTGTATCGAAACCCATTCCAAGAGGAAAACAAGATCAGCGAACTAAAGACAAAAATCCAGCTACATTTCCTGATTCAAGCCACAAATCTTCTAATGAGGTAAATGACGAACCGTACCTTCCAACCAAAGCAATAGAAACGGAACGTCATTTCGTGTCAAATCACGATTATTGTGATCTTGTGCGGGATATGGATCTGTCTATAAGACAGACAGAGATTCTGGCCTCCAGATTAAAGCAGTGGAATATAGTAGACAGTAACTTTAAAGTAACGTCTGCACGAGACAGAGACCTATCTTCGTTCGAACACATTTTCAAAGCTGATGACACCAATAACAAACTAGTTTATTGCGTTGATGTGGATGAATTGTTTGCTGCACTCGATCACGTGCACTGTCGACAAGATTGGCGATTATTTCTAGACGGTTCTTGCAAAAGTAAGTGTTTAATGTGTTATGAGTGTGAGAGAACTAAATTTGAATACAATTTATCAATTCATTTTCAATTGACTAACATCGTAGGTCTGAAAGCAGTATTGCTGCACAACAGAAATGAATTGCCATCAGTTCCAGTGGCATACGCTACTGATATGAAAGAGACTTATCAAACGATGGAAAAAATTCTACGATTGCTTAAATACAATAAATTTCGCTGGCAGATTGTCTCGGACCTTAAAGTCCAGACAATTCTACTTGGAATGCAAGGTGGCTACACTAAATATCCTTGTTACTTTTGTGAATGGGACAGTCGTGCCAAAAATCATTACAAGTGTAACATATGGCCACCGAGAAAGTTTCCAATTGGCAAAAATAATGTTCTCAATATTGCATTAGTTAAGCCTGATGATATAATTTTGCCGCCATTGCATTTAAAATTGGGGTACATGAAACAGTTTGTTAAACGACTCGAAAAAAACAGCGAGGCTTTTCTACACCTGAAACTTGTATTCCCCAAGTTGAGTGACGCCAAGATTAAAGAAGGTACTTATAAAAATTTCCCAACAAGAATTCTTCAAAAAGAATTCATCCTAATTTATTTTTACATTTTGATCATGAATTACAGGCGTTTTCGTTGGACCGCAGATTCGTAAGATTATGACTGATGATGACTTCATAAAAAAATTGAACCCAGTAGAGAAAAGAGCATGGCTGAGTTTCATTTCTTTGTGCCGAAACTTTCTTGGAAACACGAGAAGTTCAAATTACGTTGAGGTGGTCCATGAATTTTTGGAAGCTTATGGAGAAATAGGATGCAACGTGTCTATAAAAATTCACTTTTTGCATTCTCATTTGGAATTTTTCCCGGATAATCTTGGTCAATTCAGCGACGAACAAGGTGAAAGATTTCACCAAGAAATCTCTAACATTGAAAAACGGTTTACAGGAAAGAACCAAGTTAGGATGATAGCTAATTACTGCTGGTCACTCAAACGTGAAACAGATGACTCGTCTTATAAACGCAGAAGATCAAGCAAACATTTTTAGCTATAAAGTTATTTAGCATTTTATTGATTCATTTTTTTTTATTTTCAGTCACAATAAAAATTTGAAGTTGAAAGATAATCAAAATGTATGAATTTATAAATATGGTCATCATCTAAAATAATTTAAATAGTAATAACTCTGTCAATTTCCAACCGATTTTCGATTGAAATAGCTTAATCGACGCAGTACTACATGCACTTTAATAATATTGTCTTTCTGAATTAAGACTATCGTAAAATCGTAGTCAAAGTTTCAAAATAAATTTTTTTTTATTAAGTTACGATTTTTTTTCTCTGTAGCTTCGTCAGTTCTCGTTTGATTTTGATGAGTTATACGCCATTAAAATAGTGATTTGTCACCTTTCAAAATATATAAACAACTTTTGAATCGAATGAAAATTCGCAAAGATATTGATGATTGACTAGCGAATGACCTCAAAAACAGTTTTTTGGCCCTAAAATGAGATTTTGGGGGTGTTTCGCAAATTTCAAGTATACAGTTTTTCTTAGTTTTATAAGGCCTAACGCCTAGGCTAGGTCTCTTTCAAAGTTCGTTTTCAGTGTTACACAGTGTAATCGACCTTATTTTTTGTACAAAAAATTTTACTTTGAACAAAATATTTAAATTTTATAGAAAAAAATTTTGAACACTTGCGCACTATGTTTAAGGTCTAATGGGATAATCAATTTTTATTTTCTGTGAATAGCTTTATGAAGCACAATGTACATATGTTATGCTTACACAAAATAAGTACTATTAAAAAAAATAAATTTGAACGCCATTATACAACTTTCATAAAGAATATGATTCAAATATATGAAATACTATTCAACATTTAAGAGATAAGTAGAAAAAAGGTACAATATTATTAATTTTTCTTATAATTTAAATTTAGAACAAAGAAGCAATTCGTTGATCGCAGTTGAACGCGCCGCACACATACTTGCGCAACGTTTGATTGTTTTCGACGCTTACTGCGCCCAGCCCTGAATATATGCAATAAGCCTAGTATAACTAATTGATAATATTATAAAAGCAATTATGCTCAAAGCGACATAAAAAGGCTGATAAATGTATCAAATGAAGCCCCTTAGGTTTTTGCACATAAGTATCCACACATATGTTAATATAAACAATTGTCTTTATATGCTAATGCGTTTTTAAGTATCCCATTTTACACTGAATGAATGCTGCACGCGCATCGCAGCAGAATCATCCACGTATTTTACAACCACTTCACAGCGTGCTTACAATCAGCGAAAGCAAAATACTTGGTACTTTAATTTAATGTGTTGGCAAATGTGATAAAATTAAGTTAACTGCTGAATTTACGAGATGCCAAAACTTAAACAGACGCCACGCTGTCAAGGATCATATATTATTAGATGTCTACAAATAGATTTTGGTATGCACTAACACATGAAAAGGTCTTTTCTTGGGATGTCGGTAGTTCAAAAAAAAGCGCATTCCTTCCAAATTATAAAGATATTGTGCTCGCTCTGTTTTAAGAGTAAAAATATTAAACCTGTGTAAGATTTTAGTTTCGGCAAGATATTGAAACGATGACTATGAAATGGAGATTTAAAACAATTACTACCGCTAAGAGATGCAGGTTAGGGTCAGTGGATTATTTTAAGTATGTTAGTAAAAAATATTTAAAAACAAGTACATAAGAAAAGCTAAATTCAGGCGAAACCGTTTTTAATATACCTTCGCGATGTACTTTTGCATGGGGGTGCCCATAATTTCATAAAAACCCCGTTTCTTTGTTTCAAATCGCTGCTACTTAGTATTAAACTTTACTCAATTTCTTCCAATAAATACTGAAAAACGAAGTTTTTGCATTTTTCAAAATTTTTATTATATGGAAGTTGGGCGTGGTTATGGTCCGATTTCAAAAATTATTGACGGTGATGCTAGTGGTATCAAGGAGGTATGTTCACCAAATTTTGGAAGATACCTTACATCGTTATTAAGGTGCCTACTGACGTTTTTTTTTATAAGTGGGCGTGGTAAAGCCCACTTTTTTAAATTTCCCTTTTTTAAATTTAATATCAAATTTTAATTAATATGTTCCAAAATATAAAATAAATGAAATTTGTGCATTTTTCAAAATTTCCGTTAAATGGGAGGTGGGCGAGGTTATGGTCCGATTTCAAAAATTTGTAACGATGATAACGGTGCTATTGAGGAAAATTTGTTCACCAAATTTTGTGATGATACCTGACACCGTTGTTGAGATATTTTTCCAAAATTTCAAAATGCCTAAGTTTTTAGTTCAAAGTCGCTCGAAATACCGAATTTCACTCAATTTGTTTTAATAGATACCGAAAAAGTTAAGCTTTTGCATTTTCCAAAACTTCCGTGATATTGGAGGAGGGCTAGGTTATGATGATACGATTTCAAAAATTTTCTAAGATAATAATAGGGATATCATGGGAAATATGTCCACCAAATTTTTTGACGATAACTAATACTGTTATTGAGATACAGAAAATTTCTCATAAGTGGGCGTTGCAACGCCCCTTTTTCAAAATTTCATAAATACTAAATTTCTTAGTTCAAAATCGCTGCAAATACTAAATTTCACTCAATTTGCTTTAATGGATACCGAAAAAACGGAGTTTTTGCATTTTTCACAAACTTCCTTTATATGGGAGGGGGGCGCACAGTGGTGCCGCTTCATACAAGCCGCGGCAAAAAATAGAAGGAATCGAAGTAGGGCTCATATTGCCAAATTAGATGAAAAAAAAAATTTTGTTAAAATCCGCCCACAACCACGCCCACCTCCCATATAACATAACCAATTAATGTATATTCAAAAATGATCATATATTATTAATTATTTATTCAACAAGTAATTTTTTAACATCATCGTGCAATTGTAAAGTTTTATTTTTGGGATTTGTTCTGAAACCATTAATAAAAGGATCCGATGAAGCTAAAAGCAAGTGCATTACATCTTGATTTGTAGAAATTCTGTCGCATTTTCTAGAATGATTAAGCGTATATTTCTTGTAATCTTTATTGCGAGCTTCTTGAGCCTCCTCTGATATGTAGCATGCCCAATGGCAAAATAGAGGATGAAACAATTTTACTTCCATGCATTAAAACTTTATGTACTGTCATTGGCATATAGTAAAATTCATAAAGGCTGACATATAACCTCGCAGTTTTCATGCAATAAATTTAAAATTTTTGTGGACCTATTGCTGCTTGACTATTGATTGTATTTAATATTATTTTAAATCTATGTATCAGGTTTTCGTCAACGCCAACAATATCGGCAAACAAAAAAAACAACGAATCAAGCAAACAAACAACGCAGTTGCACATTTTCATAACTTTTGATGTGAGTTTTTAGATTAAAATGCTAATTACTCATGAATTGGCAGCTAATTGCAGCTGATTTTTTTTTCTATCGAATAAGGAGATTCTAAAGTTTATTTTGTGTAAGTGGCTAACCTGCGCGCTCCTGCGCACAATAGTTATATTCTGTTGAAGTTGTGAAATATATGATTTTTTTGGACCATGAAAAAACATCATATTAAAAAAAATCTTGAAAAAGAAAATATACATTTGATGATGTAAATCACATCTATAACATTGGTTTTAATAAATAAAAACTATACAATTGATATTTTATGGTTAACTTTTGAGTTTTAACCTTTGCAATATTCATCACATTTTTCTGAGTAACTTTGCGTTGATACTTTGTTGGACTTTGAAGCTCTCCCAACAAAAAACCATTGAATATATCAAGCCCAAGTATTCGGATAATGTTATTTGAATAGTTCTTATCTTAAATTGAAAATATGGTACAAATTTGGAATGATAAAAAAAATCCTTTTTTTCCGCTCTGGCACCACTGTGGGGCGTGGTTATTGACCGATCCTGACCATTTTCAATACCAACCTACCCTTTTCTTAAGAGCAATCTATGAACCAAATTTCATTGAGATATCTGAATTTTTATCTACTCAGGTTATTGTAACCGCGGACAGACGGATGGACGGACGTAGAGAGAGACAGTCAGGGCTAAATCGATTACTCTTTTCATTATGATAATTTTAGTATATATGTATATGTCTATATCTATCTCGATTATTTTTTGCTGCTACAAACAACCGTTATGCGAACAAAGTTATAATACCCTTGTGTACAAGTACGCTCGGGAATAAAAATTAATTAATTGTATTCCTTACTTGCCTGAAGCTCGGTCAAACAGGGAGTTACAAGTATAATTGAACTCTCCTCATTTTCGAGGTTAATTTTTCCTGTGAACTAGCTTTATGTGGAGAGTAAAGTTTTATGTTTTAACAGAACGTGAATGAGTATTTGAAGTTTAAAGCAAAATTCCAAAGGAACCTAGCACTATTGCCGAGAACTTAAGTCTAAGATAATATTTGCTTTAATTTTTTTATAGATAACGATTACTAAAAATTTTGTATCAAAATTGATCTAACAGGAAGAAAAGAATTTGTATTGAAGAATGGTGCTTTGAAGAATAATTAGATTCTTTGTAAAGTGCAAATCATCCTCTTTTGTGTTTAGATTTATGATTTTGTCACTCTCTCATAAGCTATTTAGGTATATTTTTAATTCGGTGTCGGACTTATCTTTGATATGATGCAAAGTATACTTTATCGTAAGAATAATATTATAGAACTTTCACTCGAGATTTGGTGCTGAAGTCGATGAGGTAGCGGTGTGTGCAAACTCAATATGCCGTTGAGTTCGAGGTTCGAATCTCAAATCAGGGCAAGCAAAATATTAATCATTGAAAAAGTTTTTTTTCTAAAAGCGGTCACCCCTGGGCAGGCAATGGAAAACTTCCGATGGTATTTCTGCCATGAAAAAGTTACTCATAAAATACATCTGCCGTTCGGAACAGAACTGTAGGTGCCTCCATTTGTGGTATAATATAAAGACGTACACCTTAAGCGTAAGCGCCAAATTATTATTATTATAATGTATTGTAAGAAGTATTTGAAGATCGGTCGATATGTTTTCAATGGAGAACTCAACCTAGTTTATTAAATTTCCAAAAATGGAAATGGTTACTATATAGGGCCCTATGCAACACGGCAATAATTTTATTGAGAAATACCGGAAGAAGATATCAGATAGCACATAGAAGCTCTTTTTGTTCTAAAACATCCGGAGTACATAAAATTGACCAACTTATCAGATACAGACAGCAAAACACAGATAAAAAGATACAATTACTACTAATATCATTTGTTTTATGTCGTATGTACACAAAGTCTATAGGTCCGTTTATTTCATGATCTTTCAATCACATTTGTAAATTTTTCTTAAATAACTCTTTGCATTTCAGAAATCACTTTTAAATTAGGTTCGCTAACAATCAAATTTTCGTCACAATTTTATTTAATCAGAATACACTCTGTTCACACGCATATTGACAATTTGTACAATTTATTTATCCTCTAAGTATTTACAATTATTTTTCAATTAAAACATCGTAAATTCTCTAAGAAATTGTTTATGAGCCTTCACACTTCTTTTTTTAAGAGTTCCGCGGGAGTCGAATCCAGCACACCACGCACGCAAACACAACATCTAAATGCGCTGAGCTAAGCTTATGTAGAAACATTTATAAAAATATCGAACTTTGAAAAACAAAATTTTATGTTTCCGGATGTGTAGCTCATTTAATTTTAGTTCAAAAAAGCGCAAGTTTCTAGCGGTTATGAATATGGAGTAAACAGTTTTTCAAAAATCAGTGACTAAAATTTAATGAGGCAGAAAATTGCGTACCTAAAAATATTGTAAATTTTTTTTTCAAAAGTTAGAAATTTAGTTACATCATTGTACATTTTGTAAATAGTTAAAATGTTTACGATTTTTCTTATGGCGTTTTCATTGCATTAGGCCATCTTTCTTCATGAAAATTTTTCAGTAGAATTTATTAGTATAAACTGTGTGAAATGGACACGCAACTTCTTGAAAGATCTGAGAAAAACAAACGGGGTAACATTTTTTCGAAAGAAGAAAACACCATTAGTGA
The DNA here is from genome assembly GCA_963971545.1 of Philophylla caesio. Classification (NCBI taxonomy): domain Eukaryota; kingdom Metazoa; phylum Arthropoda; class Insecta; order Diptera; family Tephritidae; genus Philophylla; species Philophylla caesio. Next base: position 89,988,953 of record OZ020606.1, on the reverse strand, counting down.
ATGGATCCTATTTTTCTTGAAGAATAATCTTAATTAGATAATTAGAAGAAAAATAAAGAGCGCAAGTCGGTCAATATGTGGTTGTGCTATAATTTGTGAACGGTGGATATGTATTTACACTTTTTATTCTTTTATATAATGGAAAAAATAGCTTAAATAAAATATAATAGAAAAATTTACTGTATTCCAATTAATAACTTTGAATTTTGTCAGCTTCATTTCAAAACAGAACGCATAGTAATTTTGAATTTTTATCACGCGCTTTTGCCAAAGCCACATTCATTTCTATTATGCACGTTTGAATAGATAAAACTATTACAATTAAAATAATTTATGTACTCACTAAATTTTTGGCGTTTAAAATATTAATATTCATTTGCAATTAAATCAAATCAGCTTTGCATAATTAAAACTTTATTGCACCACCACAAGCGAACTAAAATTAACTTGATGCAAACGCAACAAAATACATTTGTATGCATAAGTAAGTAACAGCAACGACAACAACAAAAGGGATAACAATAACATAAAACTACTGCCAATGAATTCAACTGACCGACCGACTAAGCAGCGCATCAACCAACCTAGTGGAAATGTACTTGTTCATATCTACTTTTTTCGTCATGTTTCTATTTGAGAGAGTGCATCACTAAGGAATTGAAATTGTCCCTGCAGTTTTTCAAGTGGCTCTCTTTGTTTAATAGCCATTTTTGGTTCGAATGCATCTTCTCTTAGTTCGAAAAATATATAAAAGGATGTCCTTGATAAGCAATTGTGTTGTGAGAACTGGCTTATTCGAGTCTACAGAATATACAGAAGTTTTCTTCCGATACACATTTATATTTTTTACTTTCTTAATTAAAGTGAATAATTTTCCTTTTGATTAATTAAATAAATGACATTTTAAACATTCGAACTTAAATTAAGTTTAATTTTACAGCTTATTGCAATCAGCCACGAAACAACGCGTGCAGAAAACAGAACTCAGACTACTAGAATGGACGGCATACTGTTTTCATGTTCCATTTAATCTGTTTAAAATCTGCAGGGTTAACGAATAAGTCTTAGCAGATTTTGGGGTGTCAAAGAGCTCAGGTGTTCGAGGGAGTGCTATAGCTGGTTGCGGGCCGAGGATCACCTGATCCAAGCCAATTCTAGACAAATGGTCAGATGTCTCATTACTAGGTACACCCGAGTAACCAGCACCCAGAGTAAAGCAAGTTCATTATGTTTACCAACATAGTTTAGTCGAGACTTGCTTTGCCGAATTAGTTTGGAAGTAGTTAGAGGGCTGGCCAATGCTTTGAGTGCAGCTTGGCTGTCACTGCAGACACGTATACTCCTCCCCCTCCACCTATTTTCCACCACGTAGCCTATGGGCTTGAGAATTGCAAATACTTCGGCCTGGAAGACCAAGGCACATTCCCCAAGAGAAAAGGGAAGCTTACCCCATTATTTTCTCTAAAAACTCCAGATCCTGACCCATAGTCAGTAGTTTTAGCCATAAGTAAAGATTCGACAATGTGTAAGACCGAACTCAGTGTTGGTATTGAACCAGTATTCAGCCTCAGGGAACTCAACGTTTTAGAGTCTTATCGGCAAAGGTAACGGTGGCGTACTCTCCTGTGGAATTTAAAATACGCAAGTGTCCATATCTCTGCCTCCAGCAATTTCTGCCTCGTCCCACTCCGTTTTATACCAACATCTGTCTCTTTTAAGTCTGCAGGTGGACTTTAGGTGACGGTAAGTGGAGCAATGCATCAAGAGCAGTGCCAGCTGTTGTAGAGAATGCCCCTATACAGCACACGGCGATTGTTCTCTGAAGTTTAGCAAGCAGGTCCCCCACGCTATTAATTGAGAGTCTGCTCCACCGTATCACTGAAGCATAGCTGATTATGGGTCTGATCATAGAGGTATATATCCAAAGGATACCCTTTGGTGATAGACCCCACGATGTTTTGCCGAAGACCCGTTTACACTGCCAGATGGCTGCCAATACTTTAGAGGTCTTGCGCTCTACATGAGATTTCCACGACAAATTTGCATCCAGAATTACTCCTAGATACTTAACTTCGGGAGAAGCCAGATTTGTGACTCCCTTAATTGTGAGGGGAATGAGGCCATACAACCTTCTCCGCCTAGTGAAGAGCACAACACTAGTTTTGGGTGAGTGTGCGGATAGCCCATTATCATCACACAAAGTGTCAATCTTATTCAGTATTGTCTGCGCTTTCTCGCAAACAGCCGACTCTCACCTTAGTACTGACTCGTAGTAAAATATCCGAATCTAAACCGAGTATGACTTAATTAAAATAAACTATTATAAAAAGTACGCTCTTACATGCCAAGAGACGTCTTAAACTGTACTATAATTATGCGCTAATATTTTATTTTTCATTTTGGCACTGTTATACTTTTGTGAGATGATTTCCTTGCTTATATTTATCTTTAAAAAAAATATCCTTTCTTCATATGCTAGCCAAATAGTTTCTCTTTCTGACTGTGTAATAATAAGCTTATAAGTTAAACTGTTAAGGATAAACCATCGGCTCTTTCCTAATTGATGTTCGCATTAAATCCGAATAAATTTTTTGTATTTCCGTTCGAAACTAGTAACAGTACATTAGACCATAATAAGTTGCTAGCTTAAAGCAATTCATTTTAGCTGAATTCAACTGTTGGGTATACACGTCAACACTTTCACACATATTTGCAACTACACCGTTATTGCTGGTTACTGTTGCCGCAAAAATACAAAATTCATTCAAATATTTTAAAATGAATGTGCCAAAACGCAAAAAAGCTCAAATAAAATAAATAGAGAGTTCACAAAAAATAGAACGATAAACATTCTACACATTCAACGTAGTAAAACAACTCTTGCGTTGTAGTTAGCAAAAAACCAATAGCAAAAATAAAACAGTATTATATAACAGTGGCGTGTTTCGAATACTACAGGATGAAAAGTCAAGAGCTGATGCCGGGAATTAAAAATTGGGAGAGACATCAAACAAGAGTACAGGTATCTGAGCTCCAATGCATATATCGTGACTATAAAGTTGGTGACCAGTTGACAATAAGATAATAAAGCTTTCTACCTTTCCACTCGTAAATATACCTAGAACTATTAAAATAGAAATTTCTCATAAAAGGCGTTAAGGGGGTGCTCTACTCCCAAGGCCTGGAATAGAGCGGTTTTTTGGAAAAAAATTGGGAAGGATCTACGGTAACGTACATGTTTTGACTTTAAAATTTTTGTATTGAATACCAAAAAAAAACATTGTCGATGTTTCAATCATTGACGAAAATTTGTTTATTGAATACCAAAAAAAAAACTATTGTCGACCTTGAATAAATATTGATGTTGAAACTGCATGGGTCCCGCTTAAGTAATATTCTGGCCAGTTTGGTAATCTGTAATGAGAAATTAAATATTCTTTATAATCACAGTTCCGTTGGCAATGTTTTGTCGACTTAGATTTTTTTTTGCAAATTGTAAAATTTATGCAACGATTTGTGAAAATTTTAAATTTTTTCGTAATTTTTCGACATATTAGAGACTCTAAAACTATAACAGAATAAAATTTTGCAAATCGTACTCGCGAAAACATAGCGGTTTGTTCACTAATTTACTCAAAATTTTTTTTTGGAAATCTAATAGTTTTATGAAAAGTCTTACTCGGCAGGTAAAACAACACTACTTTTGGTAAAACGCGTTTAAAGATAAATTACGGTGTATAACTTGATGGCGTAGGGTACATTACCGTGCCCAGAAGCATGCAAATGAATGAGAGTAGAGAACCTCTTAAGACGAAGAGCATTCAAATTATGGTGCAGCATCGATACAGCAAAGTAAAGAAGTAAAGAATTACTTTATTGACGGACTAGAACACAATTTTTTGTTTTAACTAGCTTATCACTTTTACGTAAAATAACATTATAAATACCTTCGAAAAAATATTCGTATGTAAATGTAAAGAAAATTTTGTCAAATACAAGTACTACATTAAAGGAAATTGAAAAAAAAAGCTGAAATTCGCCAGAACTGGAAATTATCGCAACTTATTCCTGCACAAAACAGAAAAAGATAAAAATATTTAGCGTCCTAAGCGGTCGTTTTTCACTTCAGAGTAGCTGAAAAAGAATTGAGAAGCGACCCAATCTAATGTACTTTTGTCTGGCAATTCGAATTTTTATATTTTTTGTCATCGTCGAGGTTAGCACACTTTTGCTCGCTCTCATAAACTTACAAGAAATTCTAGACGTATAAAACTAAGTGAGTTTAAAAATTTCAAAATACTTACGAAGATTATTTTTGTCTCCGATTACTGTAAAGGCACATCAAATAGGTAAGGGCCATGAACCAATTATCAAAGATCACCCAGCTCGTCAACCGTGTATTTATAATTGAATTTGAAAAAAGTAATGACCTCATTTTTTAATCGGTTATTTTTCAATTATTTCGTTTGTACATTTTTAAAGAGGCATTTGAATTTTGAATTGGACTTTAAATTTTATAAATTTTATCTAATTTTATTTTAGTTCAAATGACGATGGTTTATTTCAATATGCAAAGCACACTTAGGCAGATGCTTTGTAAGAATCGCCTCCAAACAAATTGTTTAATGATGACCGCAAATACTTTTAGACAAATTGCTGCTTTTTTATATTGTAACTTTTTTTTTTTTTTTGATTTTGCTCCATATGACAGCTGTGAAAAAATTACGTCTTCATCCAGGGTGATCTGTATTACTTCGTTAATTGCTAAGTGCAACAGCATTTTTTTTAAACTTATTTTATTTTGATTTGAATTGTCAAATTTTGTATTTCATTGTGATAAAAATGCTTTCAGTACAATTCAAGGTATATGTTAAAAAATATTTGAAACTTTAGCTTTTAAAAGCAAAAACATAATACACAGAGTTTATTCTTTTTTTTAATTTTTCGACTGCGCCCATGGCATATTGTGCCTTGATTGCCACTACCTATTAAATATGTCTTGACTGCTGTGTTAAAAATGCTCAATCAAAATCTTTAAAATTCTTCAACCTCTCGTAATCCTCTTCAATTTCTCGCTGTTACACCACTGTTGGCAGCTGCTTTCAAATTAAAATGAAAATTTGCATATTTAATTTTGCCGCAAATGAAATGTGCTGGAAATTTTAAATACTCAACGAAATCGTCGCATGTTCCGAAGTCGAACAAATACATAGTTGCTAGCGCAAGGCAGGGGAAGAGAAAATAACGATAAAAATATTAACCATGATAAACAGCAAGCAGACGCTAAATCAGCAGCGCAACCGCCGAAGTGGAGTTGCAAGATAATTTGTTTTTTTTGCTTTGCAACCAGCAATGTTATGTTGTTGCTCTTGCACAAATGCTGGCAAAAGAAAAAAGGCAGCTGACATCATATGTGTTTGTTGTTGTCGCAAATGCAATTCATATTGCTTGAACCGTATTAGTGTTTGCATTTTGCGGTTTATGCAACTGTTTGCAGTGAATGTGGGCAAAGCGCTGTGCAACATGTCAAAAGTGCAAATAATCACACACACATATATATATATATATATATATGTATATGTATATATATATATGTATATGTATATATACATATATATAGGAGTATATTGCGCCACTCTTCAACTCATTGCACATTTTTATTTGATTGCTCTACCCACAATAAATATTTGTTTTATGCTTTTTGAATTCGACAAATCAACCGCTGCAAATGCCCGCATTCATTTTCAATTCATAAATGATACAAAAGCTACAACAAAAAAAAAAGTACGACTAGCAAGCAACAAAAAATGAATGCTTACACAAAATTTGTCGATGTGGCACAAAGCGCAGCGATAAGCAGCAATACATACAGATAGGCAGGTATTATTTGATGTGTGTTTGCAACATTCAAATGCAATTTAGTTCCGAATTTAATTAACAACCGTTGTGGCATGTAAATGATAAAATGCTACGACCAGCTTTGTGGCATGCAACGATTTCATGCATACAAACATACGTACTACATACATACATATTTAGGCGATTCAGATGGTACTCGTATAACGTATTAAATTTTGTATATGACCCGCAGGTCAACTGTTGCATAATTCGTTGCATGACTCTTTTATTAAATGTTGCATTCAAAAGCGATACGAGCTAATTGAACCGAATTGATAAGTGGCATAGCGGAAGCCAATAATGATTTTTGGATACAAATTTGTGCAAATTTTTAGTGTTAGACTTTATGATTTTTAAGTTAAAGTAAAATACTTTGAATAAAAGGAAAATTTTATATTCAAAAAAAGTAATTGTTTCAAGTATTAAACTACTCATATCACTGGTCTTTAATCGACTTCTCAAAAGGGTAATCCATTTCAACAATACACGACTACATTTATTCTTAAAACTTATCTCAGTTATAAGATGTTTTCTTATTTTACTCATGGATCAAACATTTTCAGATGTTACGAATTAAAAATAATTGAAATAAAGTTTTGTGAAATAAAATTTTTTTTAATTAACAATTAGTGAAAAGGAAATAAAATAATAAATTTATTATAAAGATAAGTGCTTTCCTTTATGCTTTGGGGCAAGTGGCCGTTGCGGCTGGCTCAAATAAATTCCAGCCGAGAAGCCCAATTTTTGAACACTTTTTGAGGCCGTATGTCAGCAATAACGCGCCGATTACTCTCTTTCAAAGCGTCAATCGTTTCGGGCTTATTTATTTATTTATTTAAATTAAATTAGTCTACAGAAGTAATTATTTTTACAGACTATGGCTTATTATAATAGTTTACTACATGTATGTATGTATGTACAATGTACGAGTATGTAAATTATTTAGAAATTTCGTAATTTCGACTTTTAAAGCTTGCAGTCAAGTAGTTACCGGCTTGAATAAAAAGATGGGACGTCAGTTAAGCACCAGGAAGGGTACGGATAGTGTCGCCAGTAGAGGCGGCATCATACATAGGTATCAATAGGGATACCGCTGATGGTGGTGCCTGTACGGGCACTATAAGCCCAATTATTTTATTTATTCAAATACTTTAACAGTCAGTCTACAGATTTAGTTTCTTAAAAACTATTAACGGCTCTAGTTAAATATTGTGAACAAATTACTCTTAAATTTATCCATACTTACATTAAAATCAATAACACTAGAATATGAATTACATAATTCAATGCATCTAGCAATTGGTTAATTTCTGGCATAATTCGTAGAATGCAACTCAACAACCAACAGCCTATTGTTTCTTAAGTTACATGTTGGATCATATAAGATGAGCAAATTTGTTAAGTCTTTATATTATACAACAAATGGAGGGACCTACAGTTTTGTGCCGACTCTGAACGGCAGATGTATTTAATGAGAAGCTTTTCATGGCAGAAATACCCTCGGAGGTTTGCCATTGCCTGCCGAGGGGTGGCCGCTATTAGAAAAAATTGTTTCTATTATTAAGAGACTGAGATTCGAACGTCGAACTCACCGGCATATCAAGTTATAGCACGCACGGCTACCAACTCGACCACAGCGGAACCCATTGATTACTTTATAAATAAATACAATGAAGATTTTTTGAACTCTTTCTTTTTTAGTCGAGTGCACTTCATAATATGGACACGATATCATAGAACAATATTCTAGACGACTTCTTACCAAAGCGATATAAAGAGATTTTAAAGTGAATTCTTGAGTATTCCGTCTAATAAAACCCATCATTGAAAAATATTTCGATACGATATAGTCAATATGTTTTGTAAACGCGAGTTTGGAGTCAAAAATAATGCCCAAATCTTTAATTTCAGTATTCCAAGGATCAAACAATTCAGTCAAACACCACATACTAAATTCAAGATCAAGCTGAAGACGATAGCAATCTGAAAGATCTGTGTAAACAAGCGACTTCACATAACCCCACAAAAAATAGTCCAGCGGTGTTAAATCGCACGATCTTGGAAGCCACACCACAGGCCCACGACGCGAGATAACTAATGCGTTCACCAAAAGTTTCCTTCAATAAATTGATTATTTCGTTGGCTGTATGGCATGTAGCACCGTCTTGTTGGAATCAAATTCCAATTGAGGCACGAAAAAGTCATTAATCATGGCTCCATAGCGTTACCCATTGACTGTAACATGATGGCCGGCTTTTTGAAGAAATATGGAGCAATGATTCCCTCTGCCCCTACAGCACACCAAACAGAGACGTGCGACAGTGAGAATGTTACGGCGTCGTGACAACGGCTTGTGGATTATCATCACTCCAACTGCGAAAATTATGTTTATTAACGTACCCATTCAACCAAAAATGAGCTTCATCGCTGAACAAATTTTTCTTGTGAAAATGGGGATCGGTGGCCATCTCGTGTTTGGCCCATTCACCGAACGTTTGCAAACGTTGTACCTAACTGAGTATAAGTCAAGTAACAGCTGTCAAAAAGACCAACCCTGAAAAAATTATTGCCTCCTTGAAAACCACAGGTCTAAAGAAAACACCCTTTACATTCCCAGTTCCGAAAGTTAGAGCACAAAATCTCAAAAATTGAAAGCCTATAAGCTAGTGGAATTTCCTCAATAGTATAAAGAAAGTGAAGGTATTTAACCAATTAAATTCGCTGTGTCTTTGATTGTTTTAATTACTCAATTCATTCATCTGACAGTTTCTCTTAAATTTCACCGCATTAAAAGAGAAAATCTTTATGGCTCCCTGGTGAAGAATATAAATATCATATCTGACACTGCTGCCATTTGAGCTCTTTTGTTGCTAAATTTCGACTTTATTTTCTACCCTTAGCTTTGGAGAATTTCATTAGGATATTCGCAATTTTTTTTAGCTTTTTTTTTTAGCTCTTTTTTAAACGAGAAAGTTATTTTTGTTAAATTTTTTTTTTAATTTCCTCTCGTCACCTGTAATCACAAAATACGCAATTTAAAAAATAAATAAAAACCTTTTTGTATTTATATAATGCTCTAAACATTGTAAATTATTTACTTCGTTAAGCTCTTAATAAAAATCACAAATTTTTTGCCGTTGCTGTAAATTTTCTTACAGATATAAATATAAGAACATTTTTCCTTAAGAGCTTCAGACTGTTTTTAAGAAAAGTTTATAGAAGAAAATTTAATTTTAATTTTTTGGAAAAAGCTACAGTCATACATATATAAAGGTTCATATCTACCAAAGAGATTTGGATAAAAGTAAACAAGTTTTAAAATGTCATTAAAAAAAATCCATTTGAGGTACTGCGTACAATGAAAAGACATAAATTAAATGATAAAAATTATATATTTAAAATGTTATTCAATAAGTTTTTGTGCTAAAATTTGGCAGCGACTGTTAAACACCAGCCACTTTTAATTTTTGAAGAAAAAATTCTGTTAGTGGAACTAATAAAAAATACTAAAATCCTAAAGTCCTATATACTAGAACACTTAATATTATTTTTAGCTTTATTTATTCAATAAATTTTTAGAAAAAGTTAATTACATTTTTTTTTAAATTTTATTTTTTAGATTTCATTTAGATACAGTTAATGGAATGCTTACGGCACAACTATATTTTAACATATATCCACAATATCAATTTTTGAATGAAATATTTATTACCGATGAATCAAAATAAAATTAATACTCTAACAAAAAACAAATTAATACCATCTTCAATGTTAGTTCGAAACTGAAAATTCAAAATATACAAATTTTTAACAGCTTATGGTTAACGTTGATTTGTGAATGCTTTTTTGGCGAGCGGATTGTGTTCTTCTTTAATAAAAAATTACACGATCTTCATGGGTTATATGGAAGCAAAAAATTAAACAATTATTAAAATTGCTTACGTTTATTTATAATTTACTTTTATAAAAAATATGACTATTTAGCAAAACAGCCAGCACCGAAGACCTTATATGGAAATCGGAGACTAATGAACCGAAAAACAATGTTTAAAATTTTACCTAAAAACCTTCGATTTAAATTTGGTTCATCTAAAGATCCTTTACTACTTTACTGGAAAACGTGATTAATTCAAATAAATTTAACCTTTGGGGTTTTATTTGCTTTCGGATCATGTAGACCCTTGAGCCTCATATTTTGGTATACATTCCAAACTTTACTTAAAACTTTCGAGTTTCCAGCTATTTACTAAATTCTTTGAGCGCATTGAATTTGGAGGTATCTATTAAAAATAACACAAGAGTGCATTTGTATGTATTTAGCACTTGAAATGCGCTACAAGCTCTCATATACTTTGATCAAATTCGTTTTTTCCCTCAATTTGTAAAACAGAGTTAAGCTCGCAACCACTCAATGAAATCTCATTGAGTTGATACTTCAAAAAAAATGTTTTTTCCTTGTATCACCAATCGCCACTCAAAAGCGATACCAATCAATGTGCACTGAAATAAATTTCATTTAAACATTTTTTGTTTGCCCTTTTACTTAGTTAACAATGACGCGATGCAGGCAATAAATTACTAAACAGTTGCCAATGAACAGGTAATTTTTTTCGTTTCTGCTGCTACACTTAATCAGCTTAAAAGGGCCGACTCGTGCACCATAGCAAAAACACGTGTCCAAAGCAAATGCACACGTTATCGAGTTAACATACTCGTATATACAGATGTATGTATGTATGTATTAACATGCATACTCTAACAGAGATTCATGCATAAAAGACGAAAATAATTTAATTCTATGATGTGACCCTTCGAATGAATTTGATTTCTACCACACGAAGTTTCGTGGCACGCGCAGAAGCAAAAGGAACCGGCACCGCTCTGTCCGAACAAAAAGTGTCATCCAAAGTGATGAACAAAAAACATTAAATTAACAGAAATGTAAGTATGTTAGTGCAATAAGTTGTGTATTGTAACAGCAGTTACAACAACTACAACTGTTGTAGCGCCAATCGCTTGCATACAATTCGAATTTTAATTCTCTTGCTACTGAATGACAGCCGGGCAATGTGGGAAGCAGTGAGTTTGTGGTTGCAACAAGAAGGGTGGCAGGGTACTTGCATATCAATTTGGGAAGGGAATCTGCAGGTGAGCTCCGTGGCGGTACTTTACTTTAACCTATGAATAATTAACGCAGACGTGTGTGTATTTACAAACATACATAAAAAGTATTGCAGATCGAAACGCAGTATTGCTAAAGGGCAATGCTCACTCACAGTGGCATTTATGTGGCTTAAATCGTGATAAAAATTGGAACTTTAAAATATTAACAGCAAACAACATTGTTTCGTTTTAACTTAGGAACCAAATTTGGCATTGAGTTTGATTCAATATTTTTTACGAGTTATACCCGTGAGAATTAGCTTCGTCGTCATGAAAACTTCCTCTGGCACAGTGACTGCTTATTGAATTTGGCCGAGTAAGAGGAATGCGATAATCATCACTTCCTCATTCTTGGGAAAACTGGCGTCCTTAAGAAGTAGAAACGAACACATATTTTTCCTTCAATTAAGAGCATTTTTCCCCCTTATATGCATACCTTGGTTTGTTTGTCACTATGTCGGCATTCCTGTAGACATAGTATAAATCGAAAATAAGGGTCAAAAGCTACTTTCGCTGTATCAAACACTGCAGAAGTAAACCTCGAACCCATCGGCATATCGAGTAATAGCATGCACTGCTAACCACTCGGCCACAGCGACTTAAATGAATTATTTAACGCAATAAAGAAGGGCAGCGATCAGTTTAACCATTTTGATATTTGACTAACAAAGCTTTCACTAGCTTTCCTTTAAAATTTTTATTTCGGAATTAGTTTTAAGAATGTAGCAAACTTAAATTAAACTAATTAATTTTTTATTGAAACTTCTCAATTTAATATTAAAAGCAGGTCTATCTATAAAGACGGATGTAACCCCTTATGCAAGCACACTTTTTTTTAAATTTTGGGAATTTTAAATACCGGAAAAAATTTATAAAATTTGTTCATGCCGGTCAACAAAAAACATTTATTTTTGGGTTTCTGTACTCATGCTTTAACCCTGATTATAGTCATTGAAAAACACTTGAATATTTTTTTTCTAGTTCCTAAAGTTTGCTTTTACGAACATAAGTTTGCTCATACGAACATAAAAGAAATACAAAAAATATTCACTTTTGAACATAAATTTCTGGTTCTTTTACATTTACATTGTTCACGACGGTTATGAGTCGCAAAAGCTTTTTAATACTTGCATTACAAACTAGGGACAACGTTGCAGGGAATACCAACCGAGACGTCGCAAAAACGTTTTCCATTAAAAAAATGGTTAAGAGTCGCAAAAGCTTTTAAATACTTGCATTACAAACTAGGGACAACGTTGCAGGGAATACCAACCGAGACGTCGCAAAAACGTTTTGCATTAAAAAAATGGTACTAAAATAATATATTCTTTGCGTTTACCAGTTTTGAAATTTTCCGATAAAATTTTATAAACATCGGACATAAAAATTCCAGCTATCGTACCACTGCCCTTCACAGCCTTTGGCTTATTATGGCAATTGCGATACCCAATGTGGGTGCTAACTTCGTGAGGCAACTTTGCGTGAGCGGTATTGTGGGTCGCTGAAGAGTTGATGAGAGATTGGGCTTGCAGGCGATTAAAAGCGAACGAGTGCGTTTGAAAATGCATCAAAGTGAAAATGGCTGTGCTTCTTCTTGCATGTAAGTGAGTGCTTTTTTCTTTTTTTTTCTGAAACACGCAAAGAATTGTGACTTTTTTTTTCAGTGATATTCGGAAATTTTTCAGCGAAATACATTTTACAGTTTGCTTTTACTTGTTGTGGCTCTTAAATAGTATCCTCCAACTAATCCTTTTTTCAGCTGTGGTTTGCAATCAAAGAGCTGCAACTGATTCGGTAAGCGTAGAGTTATTGGCACGAATTTTGACAGGTTTCACATTGCAACAGTTCAAAAAAGGACGCAAAGTAATTTTCCAATTAAAGCCTCTGTGTGAACTTTTAATAAACTTGCTGCTCAATTTCATTATTTTTAGTAGAAGAAAATCTTTTTTTATTCTTAAAAAAAAAATTTAAATGCGCGTTTGCTATTAGCCTAAGCACAACACTAGCTCCTCTCTTAAAATTGTTTATTCCCTTCCTATGTATAGATTTTAAAAATCGTAATACTTTTAGCCGCACAGCCGCAAGCATTACAAAACCTACTCGAACTTCGAATACGTTTTGCGCGCCGCAGCAAAACCAGTTTTCTGCACTTTTAGTTTGCGTTTTTTTGCGTTCAAGTTTCAATTTGCAGGCTTTTCGCCTTTTATGCTTTCATTTACAATTTGCAATTTTTAGTTTTTTTTCTAGCATATATCGTTACCTTTGTGGTTCGCACTGTTTTGCATTCGTACTTGCGCACATGCGTATGTATTATTGTATGAATGAATGTACATTTTTTCTATCTGTGCAAACATTTTGCGGTCTTTTGTGCAATTGACGTGCTGATAATTAGTAATTCCTGGTCATGCACGTTCATATGTAGATATCAGTTCAATCCAATCCCAACTCTCACATGCTTCTATCTTGTTAACAATTCGATTGTCTTTCGCTACATACGCGATTGTCTATCTGTCAGTTGGTTTCTATTTTTTGTTGCCTTTTTGAGTGAATATGTTTGCATTTGATGGCCTCCTTTATGGAGTTCGTAAAACTGCGTTTCAAAAATCGATTTGTTATTCACTGCTTGCCTGCACTTTTCGATTTGCCAAATCGCCAATGGGCTTATCCATTTTTGTTCGCAACAAGCGTTTGTGAGCACTTTATAACTTCTAGTTACAATTTAACTTGTTTTACAAATGCACCTTGCGCATTTATATGCGTTTTTTGTTGAAACCAATTTTCGGTAATAATTCGGAAAATCAAAACAATGAAGGAAATATAAAGTCCACAAAAGGTGCAGGTAAGGCCAAATACATAAGTGTTCAGATAGCCGATAAACAAGGGAGTTAATTATCTTCATAGTGCGCTTTATTAATTAGCGAACGTTTCAGCTAAGTCTTGAAAACTACACATTCTTACAACTTGTCGATTTTTTATTTCTTCTGACGTTAATTCATTACATAATCAATATTTTGTAAATTTAATTTCCACAAAATTAAATAGCAATAACTTGCTGTTTTTTAATATTAAATAAAATGTTAAATAACAATTTTTATGGGTGATAGGAGAGTAAGCATAATTTTTTTTCGAAATAGTCTTTGTTATTGCACCTTACTAAAGGACAATGAGCTCAATGTATTGTAGGCTTCGATAAAACCTAACCGTTTGCTATGTGCAAGCGAGAAATAGCACACAGAAGCTACACACTCGGCTTTGACAATCGCTTACTGTTGCTACTATCAGTTTTTTGCGGTCGCGTACGCAAAGAAGGGGAAATTGAGAAAGCAATGTGACATTTCATTTTAAGGGGAGGCTGCTAGTTTCAGCAAAAAAAAACCATAGCTGATCGAAAACAGCTGATCGCAATTTGGATAAATAAGATTTTTTTTTTTAAATAATTTTAAAGGTGAAAATTACTAAGGGCCGTTTGCACCATCTCCGGTTAAGCGCTTAATCGGAACTCAAAGCGCCGGTTAATACCATCCGTAAGCTGAGTTGCTGCTAACCACAGGTAATTGTAACCAGAGATGGTGCAATCGGCCCTAAATGTGAGTGTTAAACACGCAAGAAGCAATTAAATCTGAGTTTGATTAAGTTTCCTTAGTATAATGTTTAAAGCTGCTCGTTAAACTTCCAAGTTTCTGCAGATTTTGCGTTCGCGTACTATTTTGGAAATTTTCCTATAATTTTGTTTTTTTCTAATATTTTTTGTTTCCTAATTAAATCTTTAATAAAATGACCTCAATTATCAATTATTAATCATTTTAAAAGGTCAATAAAAATTTATCAATCTTTATGGGAAAATAAAAATTAATATACCCACATACCTATGTACATAACCCACTAAATCTTTTCTGTCTGCGTGCTTCGCAGTGCAACTTACAGTTCTAGAGTGGAATTCACTATTTACTATGTTTTTACGATATTACCGTAAACATTTAATTGACATTCGTTATCACTAAAACAGCGACTTTTTTATATTCTCGCAAACTACACTTCAATAACACAATTATGCAAAAAAAAAAAAAAAATAATTGAGAGCTATTTTGGTTTTTTTGTGTAATTCTTATGTTTTTGGGTGTGCTGAATCCGAAAATAACATTAATTTTGTCATAGAACGTCACGTTTTTTGACAATGTACATAGGTGTCTTTGTTAAACAAGTTATCATCTTAAAATAATATATAAAAGATTAAAACATTTTTTTTTTATATATATTTGCGTAACAAAACTAATTTATTTATGTAAAATACATTATTTAGTAAGCACTAAACACATTTCTTTTTCTCAGTGAGACTCCAGTAAAATCGTTCACCTTGCTCTTCACTCACGTTTCCTAAATTTTCTGGAAAGTAGTCGAGGTGGGAATGAAGAATATGTAATTTTAAACTCATCAAGCAACCTGAAGCTTGAAATGCTTTTAACATTCTCTTGAGGATTTGTTTGTAGATATGACTTTGTTATTGCCTAAAAATTTCTTTATGACCTCGTTAGAGGCAATGCACCCTTCTCTTTGAGGATCCGTCATCGTTGTGATGAATAGTGGATCAGCCATAAGCCGGTCCAATGAAAACACCTCGCTTCAGCTTTGCTTCCGAGAGGCTTGGAAACTTTGATATTAAGTGTTTGAAGCAATTTCCATCTCTTGGAAGTGACTTTACAAATTGCTTCATCAATCCCAGCTTTATGTGAAGAGGTGGTAGAAAAACTTTATGAGGAGGCACCAAAGTTTCATGCAGGACATTCTTTTCACCAACTTAAAGCTCATTCGGAGGCCAACACTTTTTGGTCCAGGTATTTGTCCGGTCTCTACTATCCCATAGACACAAAAAGCAAGGGAATTTGGTAAACCCACACTTGGTCTTTATATTTTAATTAGCAAAGAATCAATTCCAAGTTCTTGTAGTTTTCATTGATTGTACAGAATGGCCGACAGGAATGGAAGAATAGAAACCGCCGTTGTGTAGCAGAACTGCTATAAGGCTTATTTTTGAAGAATCTGTGAAAATACGTCACTCTGATGTGTCGTATGAGATCTTAAATGTATCCATCAAACCTTCAATATTGGTACAATAAACCAACTTGTCTTTAAGTTCTCGAATATTTTGGGTATTTTTTTAGATTTCAGAACACCTAAAAACATAGAAATCAGTTGGAAATATCCAGACAGACTTTTTTGTTGCAGACCTGTGTAATTTTTAATCTGTTTATATAATCGTTATTGTTTTTGACTTAAACATAACACTTCATACAAGAAAAGGAAACTTTCTAAGACTAACTTTTGACTATCTTCTTTTGTCAAAAATGATTTACTGATTCGCATAATAATTCACGCAAACGACATCAAATGTTCACTAATCTAACTATTTTCAGATTATTTTAAAATAACTTCTTAGTTAGAAAACATAAATCGATTCCCAAATTAATTTTTTGTTTGCAGAGAAAGTATATACCGTGAGGTAAATCTTTTGACAAGGTTTTAATGTGCATACATTAAAGTTGCTTAGGAAATTTTTGCAAAACTTTACATGGAAAATTATAGTTGAGATGGTATTGGGAATAGTAGCCAAAATCTCCGGCTGACTGCAACAATCGGGTTTTTGTCTTCAATAGAAACGTACTGGTATATATCGTAGAGATTTGCTATTAAATGGATTTGTTACGTAATTACAATTATATGAAGGAAAAATGAGTTATTTACCTATGTTTTTCATTACATTAGTTGATAGAAAAAAGAAAGAAATTTATGTATTGTATCCAAGAAAATTGCATTGCGAGCATTTAAAGTTTCTATACATGCTTATGATTGTTTGAAGTAACGTTACTATTTAAACTAAAAAACAACTTTAACCATCAAAATTATGTATGATTTCATAATTTCCTTAGTAATTGATTCCTTTTTGTTTTAGTGCCTGATATCCGCTTTCAGTCATAATGAACACTGAGATTTCAATCAAATTATGACACTCAAAAAGCAACTGAATTCAATTTATTTCACAAGAATTTTGTGTGCCATTTTGGTTACCACATTTTGTACTACTAACATAAGAAAAAGGTTGGTTGTTGGCTGCAGAGCCAATGTTAATCACACGATGTTAAACACCGAACTAATATACATATGAACGAGTATATACATAAATACTTAACTAATATTTAATAACTTAATTTATATTTAAAAACCTTTGTTTAAATTTCCACCAAATTATTCAAGAAATAAAAAGAGGCCTCTAGGACAAAACTTCACTGACAAGCCTTCTAACGACTTAACTTACATATGTATGTAGTTATACATAATGGCTTGCGTTTGATGAGGCATATGGTTCAAAAACGTTTCATGACTTTACAATAACAAAATGCTATAATTTTCGAAGGGAAGATAGATGATTCAAAAATCAGCATAAAAAAAGTCTCTTCCGCAAAGTTAATTTGCTTGTTTACTTAAATTTCGCTACAAAATAATCTAAGACGAACAACAAATCCAAACTAAGGTACGACAAAAATTGAATAAACAACAAACAACACCGAATGACAACAGTAAATACTACAAAGGAAGAAAAGTGCGACAGGAATATTGAGCGTAAAAATGCATAAACCGTAAAATGGATTAAATTTCGTTTAAAATGCAAATTGAAAAAGAAAAGTGACAAGGTGCTACGCAATTGCAAGACGAAGACAAAGAAGAAGAAGAAAAGTAAGCAATAGTAAAAATGCTTCGGTATAGCATGGCAAGATGCTGTAAGAAAACATCAAAAGTTTGCAAAAGCTCTTCATCAAAACATCAAAGAAAATCAATTTCTTGTTTTTCTTATGTCACTTTTTTTCTGAGCGCAACACAAGCAAATGACTGAATGAGTAGGAAGTGCGTATGGTATAAGTAACTGAGATTTAAGGGGAAGATAAAGTGGATAAAGTGCTTTTTGATAAAACGTTGGTAACACCTTTCGAAATGACTATTAGGCTGTTAGAAGCGAGGTAAAAAAAAAACGTTGAACAAATCTGAACTGAAGTGGCGCAAGTAACATCTCACACCCACTTCCGCCTTATTTTGTAAAAAAAATTCAAACACAATCTACGATGGACCCCAACTACGGAATGAACAGCATTTACAACAGACGTACATCTAATGCGACAATGATGGTGTCAACACAACGCAACACAACAACCACAAATTTTGTGAATAATAGAAAAGGAAAATCTCAAATATGCGATAAAGCCGTGAGAGGTGTTTGAAAAGAAAAAAAAAACAAACTTGATACGGATAAATAAGAAAAAAAAAAATGGAAGCGTGTAAGATTGAGTCGGTATAGAAGTTAATAAAGGACATAGAAATGTACGTTGGATAGGAGCTAAGTATAGATGGCGTGCAAAACTACATAAACAGATCGTCAAAGCAATGCGTTCTAAACGTATTTAGTGCCAACGCTTCAGATTAATATGAAATAAATACGAAAAAATTACACACAACTCCAATACAACGGTTGCAGATGAAAAACAAAAGATTTTGATAGCTAAACTACAATCGCAAAAAAATTTAGTTAAAAAAGCAATTATGAAAACTATTTAAAAACCATCACCGCGCCAGAATGTGACAACCGATTCAAGATGGAAAGAAAGTGCGCTCACAACAGATGAAAGGAGCCATAAAGTTTTTGGACGAATTGCTACAATCTCGGCGATGTACGAGCACCTCGCTAGTTAATTTCATTAGAGTCTGTCATATGTGTAAAGCCATCATTGCGCACATTTTTAAATTAGATGCAATCAAATGAGCGCTATGGCCCCAATGTCAAGTCTTTCAAGTCTGATACCATTTTTTGCAAGTTGAGGCCGAGTGCATTTTTTTCGAGGAGAAATCAGCAAAAGCTAAACCCCAAAAACATACAGTGTGGGACTTGAACGTAAGTTTAACCTTCTACTGCCTGAGTTCTAATCCTTCTGGTACTTAGTAACGTCAAGTATTTTGTCAGAATACAGTTTGAACATGCGATCCACGTTCGCTACCAGTGTTGCCAGGACTTCAAGAATAAAAAAAGCTTGATCGACATAATAATTAAGGTCAAAAAAGCCAAAACCCCAAAAGCAAAGTTTAAAAAAATTTCCGCCGTTTCAACATTTAACATGTATGTGTGTAAGTTCAAAAATAGGTCATAAATTTTGTAGGAATATATGAGAAATTAAATCTGTTTGTTTCAATTTTTTACAACTAAACAATAGCTGAATTTTAACATTCTACAAAAACTCTTTATTGCTCAAAAATTCACAATTATTTTATACGTGACTGTTTTCTTTTCATCAAATAAATTTTATGAACTACTGTTTAAAAATATACCACGAGAGCCCCACATCCTTTAGAGAACATCAGGTATTTTATAGTAATCAGCAACGAATATTTTGCAATGATTTATGAACGTTTTTTTTTTGTGTTTTTGCTTAGTCTTTGCTAGATTCACTGCACTAAGTCTTCGCTCAACTTCAGTGTTTCTTAAATGCGGAACTAAAACACTAAAAACTAAAATGACTAGCTCACAAAACGGATTTTCGTGTCAGCTCTTGAAGTCAGGTTTACTCAATTTTGCGAGAAAGCCTCCATTGAAACGTAATCGTTGTTGGCTCATCTGCAGAATACTTGAACTCTTCGCTTATATAATTATCAAAGTTTTTGAGCTTTTACTACATATATAGTGGAGGATTGCCTTAAAAAAGCTAGTTTGATAATAAAAAAAGGATAGAAAATAGCCACGAAGTTAAATCCTAAATTTCGAAGCTAAACGATAAAAAAATGTAGAACTAGCCTCAAAAAGGCTAACTGGCAACAATGTTCATGACAGTCCCATGCTGTTTGCAGAAAGTTGCACATCTGTAAAAATCAATTTGAGTATGGCATCAAGTGAATGGAACCAATGAAATTTGCATTAAAACGTTTAAATTACGTGTACATTTTTACTAAACATCAAAGTGCAAATGTCTCAAAGCATTCAGATATGACAGGTGACGAATAGAAAGTTCTTAAATGTTAAGAAGAATAGCATAGGCATCAATTTGGGTAGTTCTAAATATCCACGAGGAAAGGTAATTGAAAGATATTGATGAACCTTGATGAGCGTTTGTTTATATCTTTTATAGAGCTCGAGGCAAGTTTCCATTGGTGGAAGATCAATCGATAAAACAACAATAGTTTATGGCCAAACAATACAGGAACGAATATAATTTTGAGAAGTTCCTAAGCTAAATCGCTCTTTAACAATTAAAAATAATTTCAAAATCTAAATCAATTGCATATCGAGATATAGCATGCACCGTTTTCCACTCGAACACACCGGCCACGCTCTTTAACCAGTTTACATATTGAGCCATAACAAACAAAATTTTCGATTTTAGTTTTTAAACGGCGATCAATAATTTTTCATGATATGAACCATCTAACGAAATTATTTTTATTAAATGAATTAAAGTTAAAATAAATATTATGGTTTTCTTTATGAAGCCTTCGTTTTACCCGGGCTTATTTAATACTTTATTAAGCTAGGATATGTGAAATGTCAAGAGGCTTTTGAAATATGGGAGAAATGTTCTTCCCATATTTGATGAAAATAACCTTCCCGGTTAGCTTGCATTAATTTTTACGACGAGGATATCACGTGATAAGCATAATATATCTTTCCGTTTACTTTATCTATTTTTTGGCGCATTTATATATTTTAAAACACTTGTTATTAGAAGAAAATCATTTAAGACCTAAATTTTTTACGTCAACTTAGTCATTTGCTATGCTTCACTCAACGGATTTTGTAAATAAATTTCAAAACAAGCAAAATAAATTGAAAACTACTTACATATCAAACAAATATCGCAACAATTTGAGAGTTGCACCTCGACTCCATCTGCCATTTGTCATTTGCTTTTGACGGATAGCGTGAATAGGCGTATATCTAAATAAAATTTCAAGTAGACTGTGACTTAAAAACTCAATTTAAAATTAATTTAATTTCTACTCCATTGAAGAATCAAACAAACGTCAAAATGAAGCGGATCGGAGCAAAAACGCACAGCAGTCCGGCATCGACCCAGATGACCTCGCAAACTTCGTCTGAGTGCGATGGTCCCTCATCTGGCCATTATAATGCGTACGTTTCGAGGAATGGTGAATATCAAGTCGCAAATGATATGCTAGAAAAGATAAACGCTTTGCGCTTTCTCCTGGAAACCGATCTGATAGCGTGTGACGCCAAGTGGACACTCTTTGTGGCAGCCGCATTAAGTTACCGCTACGACACACAGTTGAAACCCTTTCCACCGCGCTTCGTTTCTGAGCATGCGGTACTCGATATTGATGCGCTCATATCGGTCATCAACGACACCCCCAAGTTGCGTGTTGTGCTGCAAAATATTGTCGAGGAGAATTACGAAGAATTTGATGCCGACGTTCTGGATCTGTTGCATCATGTGCTGGTTGTGCAACGCGAACCATTGTTGCATCTGGTGGACGACAATGAGCTTGATGTGATCTTGAGCAGTATGAGCCAGAGCGATAAGCTGCCGAGACCGACACATGTATTTAAAATCTGCACTGTGCCAGTTTTACATGAAGCCATACCAGAAGAAGAAGCCATACCAGAAGAAGAAGAGCCAATACGCATTGATATTGAGCAGCCACCGAAACTGGCTTTTCACGGCAATCGGCTGGACAGTTTCTTTGCTATGTTGACACAAGCTGGCGCCTGCAAGCAACAGCCACCTAACATTGAAAATGCTGGCGACGACGTGGATGTACCCATAAAATTGACCACTGACTTGAATGTCGGACTGCAGGATAGTCCCAACGGTGCTGGCTGGGGTGCGTCCAGTTGTGGTTCGATGATCTCGTGCGTGGCGATCTGTGAATTCGACGATCATCCCGATTATGTGTTCACCAATAGCGTCAATTCGTTGATTGAAGTGCGAAAGACTGAGTTGGTACGCGTGCGTTATCTACTCTTCTACGGCAGTCGCTTCCCAGACGAGAATGAGCCGGAAGAAAAGCGCCCTACTAACTGGTTGGGGCGTAATAAATATTCGCTCTCGCTGGCTTGCTATATGCTACTATTGGCTTCGATCGGCATGGCCAATAGCGGCAGCGGGCAGTACTGGAAGCAGATGGTGAGCAAAAAAGCGCATATCTTCTTTGACTTTTGTAGACGAATTCTCACGATGGACTAGTGCGAGTGGCGAAGAAATTTAACGCCGAAACTTGATTGGATTGATCATTACAGCGATTTTGAGTGATAATAAATTTTATATTTATGAATTTTTCGCGTGCCTTAGCATACATATCGCTTATTTTGTTATAATATTTTAATAAAACTAAATGTTTTGCAATATTAATCTAAATTTAAACATTTTTCAGAAGCGCAAGTAATTAGGATACGTCCGAATCACTAAGCCGGTGAAGTCCGGAGTGTTTAACCGATATGATTTATGTTATGCTAAAAGCTTTGGACAATATTTTTTTTTTATTTAACGCAATGAGTGGGTGGTTTGGAAATGTATCGTGAGGACTGAGACGTGAAAACTTTCACGCAAACAAATACTTTTCTCAGTTTTCCACTACAAACTTCAATCAAGCCAGTATCAGGTGTTGCATGCTTTCGGATTTAAGTGGCTATGCACGACAGTGGTGCCATTCAATTTTTCAGCTTATGATATTTCTTATATTCGTCGAGGAAAGCCAATAAATAAGTTGATTATAAGTTTCCGAAATTTTACATAATCCATCTATCTATGTATATATTTATATATTCTGAAAAGCGGCGCTTAGCTTGACCAAGCTGCAATGGCTACAAAGATGAAATTTAAACTGAAAGGTATAGATTTGCACAAAATTATCACATAGAAAATCGGTTAGTTTCTGAGATATTAGCATGAAAAGATATAAAAATTAAGCACACCCGTTGACCCCCGACTCCCTACTAGTTATTTTTATTTAATAAACTTATTCTATATCACTACCACTTATTGAAAATATCTGAAGCGATTTCAAACAGCATCTTGCGCAATTATCTTCCATAGAGTTTAAGCGCAAGCGTTGCTGACGACATATGACTTGCACTAGCCTATAGTGTGCCCTTTATGCATCTGATAGAGTTTTAAGCGGAGAATGTGAGTTCATCATAATGGCTTTGATCAGCTCTAATTAGATCGTAAGGCTTTTTACCGGGCAACACCAAAACGTATTTTTTTTTCTATCTATTGAACCCTTATGGCCCTTCCGCAGATAACTAACAACATCCACAAGACATAAATCAAATCAAATAAATACAAGAAACACACTTCAGCCAAAGGTTAATTCAATTTTCATGGCACACTCGTTCATTTCTTTCCCAACAACAGCACAAAGAGTGGCATAAACTGTCAGAAAGTGTAAGCACACGTACAAACAAACAAATATACATATGCATGGATGTGCATCTACTAATCTAGAACACATACACTCATAACGAAATCGCAAAATAACAACAAAAGCAACTAGGCGTACAGTTTCAAAATGAACAAACCCATCAGAAATGAAAATAGAAAACAGCCCATAGAAATTTGTAAAACGGCACGGTGGCACGAAAATGGTTTGGAAAACTTTAATTTCTTCTGTTGTCTGAGTAATCAGCTCATATTTGTTGTTGCTTGTATTTGCCCGATGTGTTTTTGTGTCTGCACTACTGTGCGTCGTAATGTTGCAGTGGACTCACAGAGCACTTGCCACATCCCTGAAAGCATGTCAATTATAATTTAAGTAACAGAATACCGCCCGTACCTATGGCCACAGCACAACAGCAACAACAACAATGCACCACAATCATCCGCTTGCCACATAGCGCGTCCATTGCCACCACCTTTTAAAACTTCAACACTGAGTGGCACATTGTCCTTTGCTGAAACGCTCTGCCGCAGCGCAAAATGAGGGTGACATCGATGACGCACCACTGATGCTGTTCCACTATTTGTATTTGTATTTGTGTTTGTGTGTGTGTGTGTCCTAAAGATAACTACATAAATAAACTATACGAGAGGGGAGCAGTAGGCGTAGATTTCGCGCTGCGTCGTCCAAGTTGAAAGTACAGGAGTGGATTAGCAGCTGTCATCTGTGCTTAAACAAGTATTTGCCACATCACCGCAAAGTTGTTTTTGTTTTTTTTTCTTATACTCTGGCAGGTTATTGCTGCCTTTTAAGGCGCATATTTTTTGTTTGTTCGACCTTTTTCTGTGAATTCATTTTGTTTGCTAAATGTAGCAAAAATGTCAGAAACCTAGAAATTGGGGGTAATAATTTCTAATTTGCAGTTATATCAAAAAGATGAAAATTTATATGATGAAATCGTTGCGTTGCTGTGAATGATGCAGCACGCGACAACGCAAATGTCTATGGGCACATATTTATGTATGCACATAAAACCCCACAGTAAATAGAGCTGTCTCAAGGGATAACTAGTTCAGGAACCGCGCATTCCAGAGTGTGGCGTACTCATTACATTATTATGGATATATCGTTACCATAATAAAGAAAGATGCTACTTCACATTCACTGCCAGCTACCATCTAGAAATCTGGTTAATGCGTGGGTTTCGTTGAAAGCTTTTTCTTGGCAGAAATACCCTCAGAGGTTTGCAATTGCCTTCCGAGAGGTGACTGCTATTAGAAAAAAACTTTTTCTATGATTTAGATTTTACTTGCCCTGGCTGAGATTCGAACCACGAACTTAGTGGCATAGCCAGTTATAACACGCCCCGCTATCCACTCGACCACAGCGTGTGAAAATATTAACCACTTTTTCTTATACGTGCGACGCGTCATCTCCCTTGCACTAATAGAATTGTTCGATTTCACTAAGCTATAGCTGCACTACTCATTTGTCTCCTTCTGCGGCTAATATTATTGTAAACATGTAGCTAATGTTATCATTCGTATTAGTTTTTATGATGGTGAAGTTGCCATTTGTACCAGTTAATATTATGGTGAACATGTAGCTAATGTTACCATCTGTAGCAGTTAATATTATGGTGAACATGTAGCTAATGTTACCATCTGTAATAATTGTTTTTAATTTCCATTGGATATATTTAAAAGATTTTGCATAAATCTGAATTTGAAATGAACATTAGGTAGGGCTTTTCTATAGGGGCTCTTAAAATAAGTCGACTTATTCGACTATTCGTTTAGCAACCATTCACACCAATTTTATTCGGTTTGAAAAGTCACCCGAACTCGTCAACCCGACTAGTCGCTTTAAGCCGACTACTCGAATGGAGCAACAATTCGAATCTTATTAACTAATTTTTCTTTACATTTTGTTTGCCTTTAAAAACAAAAATTAAGTTTTTGCTGTTGAGTATTACGTAATGAATTAATATAGTATTTCCACTATTATTGCTTGTTTATTATTATTTTCTTTGAATATTCGATAAAAAGCTTACTGGAAATACATAGTACATACAACACTGAAGAAAGGCATTGAAAACTGTGCAATAAAATTTTAAAGAATCTTTTAAATATGGACAATTTTTTTACATAAGGATATTTTTAAACAAACAAACTTTATTCGAATATAACTATATTAAAAACACCATAAAACACTATAGCGTCATTAATAAAGCTGTGACTAGTCCATAGGGTTACATTCCGATCAACCAGCCACCAACCGAATGGATTCCTGTATATTTTTTTCAATTTTCCACAAAGTCGGTCACTTACTTGAGAATGACCACTCCATAGCCTACCTTCAAAATTTGCCTAGCATAATGCAATAACAATTTTTTAATGATCTGCCGAAATCGCCATTAATTGAACCAATTCCCCGTTTCACTGTTATTTGCTCGCCTTTAGCTGGAACAAAGATTTATCTAATAATTGAATTGCCAGGAAGAAGAGGTTTAAATCTCTATCAACAATATCTCTATAGCATTTATGGGAAATAGCCTTTCAATTTTAACCGAATGCATATGACCTTCGGCTTCCTTTATGGCAGTTTAGGTTTAAGAAAATATAGCAGAATACCTCGTCCTTTTATGCCATACTAAGGGATTTTAAATAGTTTTTTATAAGAGTAAAAAAACTAGCACTTTGTTTTAATAGCTTTAACTTGTTTTTATATTACTACTAAGGCGGTTATATTCCATTTGAGATGGTTTGATTTTTGTAAAGATTAAAAAATTTATTAAGCCTATTCTAGGAAATATACACGAAATATTGGAAAAATGGATCTAACACACTTTGAATAACATATCAGTATGTACTAGGGATGTCAATTTTGGGAATTTTATTAATCCCGGTATTTTCGAGATTTAAAAACGAAAACCCGGGACAATCCCGGCATCCCGAATTGTACCAAGTTTTGATTCGTAATTTTTAATTTATCAAAAAATGTAACACAGCTGTAATCGTTGTATTATTGAAGTATACAAACTAACATTAATATAACAAAGAGATCGATTTGTTGTAATTCATGTATGCATTTAATGCTCTTTTCAATAACTAAAGAGAAATAAACGTAAAATTTGACAAACATACAAAATAATTTATACCTCAAGCACCAATATATGTACATATTACAGAAGGAAATGCACCTGCATAAATATAAATTATTTTTAATCACTCTTTGAGACAAATATTAAATATTAATATATTACCATTCAGTAAAAAAGAAATACTTCAAGTAAAAATGAAATACAAAACCCATTCCATTTTAAGCGAGGCAGGATTATTCCTTATTCTAATCAAAATGCAATCTTAAAGAAATAAAAGCCTTAAGTGTGTTGTCCTCCAACATGAACCTAAATTTGTTGCATTTGAAATATATGCAGTGCAGAAGCACTGCTGCGCCTCAACACTTGGTGGTCGGATTGTTGACAAAAAGTTAAATGCTTTCTATATGACCTAGCCTTTATCGCCTCATTACAAAATTTATCAATTTCTTCTACCAAGCCTTCTGATAAATTATATCCTTTCGATTAATGGAGAATTGCGAGCTGCTTGTTAAAACTTGATACAATTTATCTTTCAGACTTTCTGAATTATCTAGTTCAAGCACCTCTATTAACATTGCTTTCATAGTAAGGCTCATTTTCTGCTCGAGTGGGATATTCTCATTTACTTATAATGGCAAGGGCAAAAAAGAATACTAAGGCGTTCACAAGCCGTGTTATTTGTCGTATTTGTCGTATTTGTTATCGTAATACAACAGTTGTAAACTTGTTGTGGTTTTTTCTCATGTTAAATTTTCTTATTTCAATACAACTCTGAAAGGTATGTTTATTCGATCGGCTCTTTCTGTTTTTTAAAGTTAAATGGAATTGTGCGTATATATATTTTTAAGAAACCGACTTCTCATATATTACAAACGGTTTATTGCTGATTAATTGCCTGCATACCACATACAATAGTAAACGAAATCGCACAGTGCATCCATACGTTCCACTATTATTTTACTAGCACACTATACGACAAATAACACGGATTGGAAACTCTCTAAAGGCTTTGTTTTGCCCTTGAAAGATAAATGTTTGATAAAAATAAATGGCTATTATTTTCACTGTTTTCTGCAAATCCTGGATTTGAATAGACTTATCCCGGAATATTCGGTAGTTAAAAAAGGCCGGGATCTCGGGTTTGGCATACCTAGTATGTACATCTACTATTTAAATGTCGAAAATTGTAATGCCAGCGCAAAGTTCACATAATAATATTAAAACTAAATGTCTACACGATGGTGATTATAACTTTTGCAAGCAACTTAAAACTGATGTTGTTTGTCACTTACTGAAATAAATAATAAACAAAATCTTATAATGACTCTTCAAAGTTTGTAAAACATTTAATTAATTTTCATAAAAATTTTAAATTTTTCTTTCAGAAATGTTGAACATTTTTTGAGTATGCATCTCATTACAAAGTATTTTATTTTTTTCATGAAATTCTTAAAATTTTATCTGCCGGGTTCAAGCATATGCAAAAAAGTTTGAGCTTTACCCTTGATGAGTAAATGGGCGTGTTATGCCACATTGCGCAAAAGTAATGTTCTGTTCAAAAATAATGAAAATTGCACACATTGTTTCTTTTGATTATCGTTAAACGAAATTGCATGTGCAAATTGAGGGATGAGAAACGTATTTTGTAACCTGATGGGGTCGATATTTTGTTTCATAGTAATTGACTTTGAGGCAATAAAATTTAATTTAAAATTGTGATGATTTATTGAATAATCCAGATAAGTTTCATTTTTCTTTAGCCAAACGTGTTTGAAAGGCGAATATCACAAATATAACTAGGGTAATATAATTATATAAAATAGGTGATTAATAATGTAAATACTTTTCCTGGGAACAGTTTAAAAATTTGAAAGAGAAAAAGGACCGAAGTAAAATCGCTTCTCAACCAAAACGCGCTTAAAACAACACTATACTTTTACTGTTTTTCTTTATTGAGAATTTTTTATTGCAGAAAGTGGGGTTACCAAAATAAATTATAAATATAAAGCGATTTTTATTGCCAAGGTATAGTAACTCTGGCATTTATTTTCTGAACCGGCGGAATTCTGGAGATCTCTCCAGCTGAGTTAAAATTATTAAAATTATTAAATATGCAATAAGATATATTTATATTGTTGTACTAAACCGAAATCTCTAAATTATACACATTACATATATTAAAATTTGTAGAATTATTTAATTTGTTTTTAACAGATACATAGATCTTTTACGATAACGCTAAGGCAAATTTTCATTTAAATCAATTTTGTAAAAAGCCTTGTGTGTCTCTCATATCCGCATTTCAAATTTGAAAAGACAACTACGAAATCACTCTCCCTAAAAGCTGCAAAAATATTTATTTATGTTTTCAAATTAATGCAAACTTAAATAAATACCAATAATTCCACTTCAAAAATTTGTATACACATTTCTTTCACAAACCACTTAAACGTAATTTTTTTTCTTAACCTGGCTTTTATATACAGCAACAAAGTAAACTCAATATAATTTAATACAAGCAAAAGCTTTTGAAAAACGTTTCGTTTCTCTGTACATTGCTTAAAATCGGGTATCGCCAATCACAACTGATATGTACTATATCAATAATGCATAGAACTATTAGGCTTAGCTAAATGTCGCATTGATAGATACAAACACAAAGTAAACTAGCCGAAAGAAAAATTGGGGTCAGCTCACCCCTCCTAAGCAAATAACCGCCACCAAGCCATCAAACACTTGCAAATAACTTTTGATTTCGACATAAGTATTTTCGCTATATACTCGTCGAAAAAAAAAACAACAAACACAACTGCACTACTGACAACAATGACAAACGAATTAGGAATTATTCGTACAACTGAGCGCTAAGTGCGGTCATAGATTTCCGGTCACCCCAAGGGAAAAGCGGAAAATGGAAAAACCGCTGAAAAAAAAATCAATCGCAGCAGCTGTCCATCGCTTCACGTTCAATAAGTGTATCGCTCCTGTCAGTTGAGCCACATAGCTCGAGTGGGCTTACCGGCAGAGCCTTACGGGTGAAATAGCTGCGCTGTGGCGGCGAGTTGGGCCGAAAAAAATTACAGCCAAACGAAGGCGAGGCTTGTCAAGATGTACGCAAAGCACTAGCGGATTTGAGGCTTATTGAATGGCTAAGTCAAATCAATTTGGCGCTTTTATGTTGGCAGCGATGCTGCGTTGTTGGTGGTGGGGTGGACAAGCTGTTGTTTGTTGTGGGAAATATTACATACAAGTTACAGAAAAAAGCTGTAAATATGTATATATTTATTAGAGTGTTTGTATGTAAATACATGAAAATCAGTTTTGCGAAAAATGAAATATTGAATTTGCAAAAGTGAAATTCTAAAATGAGTCAAGGTGAAACATCAAGTGAAAATGCTAAGGTAGCAAATATTTCAGAGAATTAGTAACATTTCTAAGTCACATTGATCGAAATGAGGAAAAAGCATCAGTGATTTTTCTACGAACAACTTGTCAGACCCTTGCAACATTTGCTGCTGCCATCTTGCGAAACCATTAATCACAAGCACTCTCTGCTCGAACAGCTTCGAATCTCGTGGGGTTTGCTGTGACATTTTGCAATTTTTTCTTACGTTTTTTTTTTTTTTTGTAATTTCCACTTTTCTAGTTTGAAGGAAAAATGGAATTTAATTGCATTTTGTGACAATGTTCGAGGATGTCTTAGCCACGTTTGTACACATGTAAGTAGCTCCTGGAAGTACATGTACTCTACAGTAGAGAAGCTGCTTTCACATGATGTTTGTAATGTTATTTTTTTTTCGAATACAGAGATACATAACAAATTCTCTTTCATAGTCTACCACAATGTTTGTCCAATGAGCTTGCGCCTCACATTACACCTTCTACAAGAAGTAAAGAAGCAGATTAGCAGAAAGTATTTCGCCTCCTACTGAATTTGCGAAACATGTGCGTGGATTAACCAATTTCTTTTAAATTTAGCACACTATCCAAATTTTAAATAAAACGATTTTCATAGTGAATTATTCTGTATACATTTTTAAAAGTTGATTTATTTTAAAATAGATTTGAGAAACCGATTTAATTGAAATTTAAGGATGGATTTAAAATAAATATCCCAGTATCTCCATCAAAACAAAGCACATTTTTTTCTTTATATATTTATAAAGGAATATTAATGACATTTTTTTTAAATTAAGAGTATGCAGAGCTACTGATAACTCTCGATAACTTCGAACATTTAGTTGTTGCCCAAGCCTGAATATTTACGGAATGTCATGAAACTTTGACAGTGTGATGCGTCAACGTTAACTGTCATACCATCAAAGTTTCGCGCTAATCGGGCGTCATTATCGTGTTGCTCTCAGCGCAGTTAACATGTCGAGTT
Organism: Philophylla caesio; assembly: GCA_963971545.1. NCBI lineage: Eukaryota > Metazoa > Arthropoda > Insecta > Diptera > Tephritidae > Philophylla > Philophylla caesio. Next base: position 89,957,979 of record OZ020606.1, on the reverse strand, counting down.
TTGTGCCAAATAAAGAGCAATCGCGGACAATGTTAATTCTGTGTTTTCATTTGAACGCTCTGGAGCTCCGAAAAGGTACGAAGACGCCAAAATGCAAGCGTTATTGGAGGGCGATGATTCCTTAATGCAAAAAAAAAATTCTCAGATCAGTTAAATGTAAGCCAGCCCCGCCTTTTCCAAACGTTTACAAGACATGGGTAAGATTCAAAAGGTCGGTAGATGGGTGCCAAATGAGTTGAACGACACGGTTCAAAAGAAGTCGTTTTTGCATCGAATTGTCACTGGCAATGAAAAACTGATTTTTTTCGAGAATCTCAAGCAAAAAAAAAATACCGGGTAGACCCTGGACAATCGTCAACATCGACTGCTCGGCTGAATAGCTTCGATTATGCTCTGCGTTTGGTGGGACCAAGAGGGCGTTGTGTATTATGAAACCCGGTGAAACAGTTAATACGGCACGCTGCGCTGCCAACAACAATTGATCGATTTGAACTGTGCGCTACAGAAATAACGGCCGCAATATCGAAAAAGGCAACACAAAGTCATCTTCCTGCATGCCAACGCTCCATCACATACGGCAAGACTGGTTCTCGACACTTTGGCAGCACTCAATTGGGAAGTGCTCTCATATGCGGCCTACTCACCTTACCTGGCCCCGACCGATTACTACGATGGGACACGCACTCGCTGAGCAGCAATTCGATTCTTACGAAAATGTGAAAATTTTGTTTGATAAATAATTGGTTTGCCGAAGTCTAAAAGACTTATGTATATGTAATGTGTGAAAAGCGAGGGAGCATACTTTGAATAAACGATTATTCCTTTAACTCTTGAATTAAATGTGTTTAAAAAAAAAAGACGACATTACTTAGTTAAATACCGGTAAAGGATTATTCTCACAGAGCTGGTTATTTATAGAACAAAACTACCCAACGAGTTATCTAATACAAGCATAATATGAAATTTATATTTAGGTACTTTGGAAGATTATTTCCTTCACTTGATGAATTCTGAGGTTTCCAATTTTTGATGATTCCATGAATATTTTAAGCACTTTTCTTAAAACTTATGAGACTGTCCTAAAGAGGTCATAAAGAAATTTTTAGGCAATAACAAAGATCCTAACTACAAACAAATCTTCAAATGAATGTTAAAAGCATTTCAAGCTTTAGATTGCTTGATGAGTTTAAAAGTACATTTTCTTCATTCCCACCTCTATTACTTTCCAGAAAATTTAGGAAACGTGAGTGAAGAGCAAGGTGAACGATTTCACTGAGATATTAAGGAGCGTTTCAATGAGAGCAGACTACTGTTGGACGCTTCAAAGAAACATTTCCGATGCTTTCCACAAGCGAAAATGTACCAAAAGGAGTCTCACTGAGAAAAGGAAATGTGTTTAGTGCTTACTAATTAATGTATTTTACATAAATAAATTAGTTTTGTTACCCAATTATAAATTGAAAATTTTTTTTTTAATCTTTTATATTTTAGTTTGAGATGATAACTTGTTTAACATAGACACCTACATACGTTGTCAGCAAACGTGACGTTCTATGACAAAATTAAAGTTATTTTCGGATTCAACACACCCAAAAACATATGTAAGTATTTCACAAAACAACCAAAACAGCTCTCAATTATTTTTTGCGCTCAAGTCGCGGGTCCTGGGCATGAAATTAACTTTTAATTGAAATTTGCTTGCTCTAAAGCCAAAGCGCCAAATCTTGCTGAAGCCAAATATTGTCGAGATACCCTGTCTTAGTTAAAATAGTCCGTTGACGTTATAGCAATTTTGAAAAAAATCTTTGATTAAATATAAATATTTAAATTTATTGGTGTGCGAAATGAGCTAGTTCCTGAAAAAAAAAACATTTGGTCCAACAAATTGGGTACTTTTTAAGTTTATCAAGAACCAAATGACTGAAACGGTACCGTCCAAGTCTATCTACGAGCAAATCATGATAACAGAATTCATAAATTGTGGAAGATCGTAAAAATAATTATAATTTGTACCTGAATGAACTTGTATATTTCTCTATTAAAATAAATTGGAACTGCTAGAAAATCAACTGCATTTCAATGGAATTATATTGTAGTTGTGTGTATTTTATTTTAATTTATAAAATAACAAAATTTTTCTACAACTTCTATCCTTGTAATTGATTTCATTGCACATTATTTTAATATTTCAATATCAATTATTTTTTTGACATGTTCAGTTACAGAATTTGTCGTTTATAATCGTTTTATGTCCAAAAAATGTATACTTATATATGTATGTAGTATGTGTTGAAGTCAAAAGCCTTCAATAAGTAGGAATCGCTGTTGGTTTTCTTTGCACAGCTGTTCGATGCAAAACCGAACTATGACTGAAAGTGCACCGAAGAGAGTCATTAATATATCGGGTTCTTAAAACTGATGATCGGTTTGAGTAGTCATTCGTTCAATTACAGTAGACAACGCCAGCCATCACCACCGTTACAAGTCATTTATATTCGAGGTAATCTTCAGTTCAATTTTATATTTGACCTTAGTACTTATGTATATGCTTACATGCAACTTTATACACATATCTTCCTATGTGTTAATTCGGAATAAAGTTGAAATATTAAAATTCCTTTTGTTTTTCTACTCTCGCTTTGACACCACAAAACCTCGCGAGTTTGTACCAGCGAGTCTCTTAGAATTTCCCAGCAAACAGTATGTATGTATATGTAAAGCTAAATATAAATCAACAATTGCTGAAAATTTAATTCAATAATTTCTTTATAGCTTTTGTTTTTAAACAAATTTTTGTTAACGGCCAAGATGATAACTAAAATACATACAGGCATATGCATGTATGTACATAAATATATCAACAAACGTAGTAAAAAAAACCAGTGAAAAAAGGCGGTCTTCGGCAATGCCGAAGGCTTCATACCTTTCATGAATTGATGAATTGCATGAGAGTCATATGTTATATTTAATCGATATTATTATTTTCGACTGTTATAATAGTCCCATTTATAATTAATATTTAAAATTTCCAGTCTTTAGCGGTTTAAATGGAGGGGTTTCCGTGCTAAATGCAATATATGAACAATCGGTTGTATGGGAGCTATATATTATATTTCTTTGATCTTTATGATTTTAATTGTTTATATAGGGTTAATAATAACGGACTTTCTTGCAAAAGTTCAAGCCTCTTGCTGCTTAAATGAAGTAGGTATGGAGATAAATATTATATCCGAACAAACGTTATAGTGTCCGATCTGGCCGTTTCCGACAAATGTGTAATAAAATATAAAAGGGCATCTGACTGCCAAGTTTCATTCAAGTTGCTCAAATATACTCCTGATCATTTCGGTATACTTTTTTATGGGTCTAACTCTTATCAATCTGGTGGACCAAACTTAATATACCATTTTTATGAAAGGTATAAAAATATATAACTTATATAGCATAACATTTTCTAGAGTCATTACCCAACTCTTGTTATTGGATTTTCTTTCATGTCAGCATTCTAACCCTTTATTTATCTTGAACAAAACTCATCCTTTGCAGTTCCCTTGCTTACGCTTAAGCGCCATGACATATGCTACAATTGGGTAGGTGTGCGAATATTCGTATGTATGTATGTATCTTTGCTTGTATGCGGGCATGCTGGTGGATGGTACTCGTATCAAAGTCATTGTAAGTCATTCGCGCACAAATATAGAGCAATTATTTACTGCCAACATGTTATTCGTATTTTTTGTTCTGTACTTCTTTGCTCAAATAATTGCACCCATGGGACAATATTTTCAAAATATTTTATTTTTTCAATCTCTCCAGCACTTTCAGTTGTTTACTTTGTTTTTTTTTAGCTTCTTTTGCTTCGCTCGCACTTTTTTGATTTTCTTGTATTCTTTTCCTACTTTCGAAGATGTTTGAAGAAATTTACTTGTGTTGGCGCGAAACTTTCTTTGCGCTACTTACCAGCGGGTCCGATGACATTTTGCAATTTTTATACCAAAAAGTTAAACATTTACTTTTTTTTAAAAGCGAATTAACCCGCACAATTTAGACCAAATACTTTTAGGTTTCCGCTCATTTCGCGTATTTTTTTTTTTGCCTGTTTGTGTTGATTTTGTGGAGTTAGTATTTTTTGTTTTTGCTTTTTGTTTTTGAGGTTGCAAAGTTTTCATCAGTGATTTATAGGGGTATTCATAGTTCAATCTCCATAACAAGCGTGCAACAGTTGTGTCCCAGCTGTAAGTGGGTAAAACGCCTGCTCTGGCATCTGTTCTTATACCTAAGTACTACCATGTACATATGAATGTGTGTGTTCTATATTTATATTTTAGCAAACTTTTCTTACCTTTGGGCAAACTTTGCGTTTAAGTGCACACTTTTTCTTTCGTAAGATGACTTCATTTAGCCTAAGTAGATGGAGATGGGTTTGAAGCGTGGTTGGGGCTGTGTCTACATATATACTGACGTACATTCTTTTTGTAGGCAAATCGAATTTTGTTGCCGCCGCATCACCTGCGCTTTGTGAATATTGGTTTAAGGAAGTTTAATTCTCTGGGGTGTCATATTTTCACGCAGCATATCAGTGACTGTATTAATAAATTACTGCACGAAATATCCATGCAAGCATGTAGGTATCTATGTATGTTAGGTCTATTCATCTAAATAACACCACCGAAAAATTTAAAATTTTTTTTATTTAAGCCGATTAGAGAGTTTCACATTTATGTTTAAGGCTGCATAACGAGCACGGTTCCTCCTTTGCGAAAGAAACTCTTCATAAGAAGCTTAAAATAAAAATAAGTATTATCCATGCTATAAACTTTCTTGATTTTCGATAGAACTCTAGCGTCGACAGTCTTGGGTATGTGTGGTGTGAATTCCTCATTTGACTTTGGTTCCTTGGAACTTATTGAGGAGGGTATTCTAGAAGGGTATAAGCAAATCAGAGATTCATTCAAAGACTGGTACTTAAGTTACTAGAAAGTATCAAAAAGGAAAGCTATTTTTTAATTTTAAACGCTTAATATGCATGAATCAACAGGGCCTTATAACAGGATGATCTGTGTTAACCAACCTAGCGATTTTTTCTGATGTCTATAGGAACTCGCATAAATTTTTAATAGCTTAACTTTCTAACATCGATTTTCAATATGTATATTAACTGTGGATTAAGTCATCTCTGGGTTGCAGTAAAAGCTTTGTTGTAATTGATTTGGTTTATTCCAATTTGGTGATTGGAAACGTAAATTTTTTTTTGATGTGTGAAAAAAATCTGCTATCTCTGAACATTAAGAAATGTCATCAAATAGCAACGTTCTTTAGATTTTTCTGAGTCCTTCTCTGCTTAGAATTCACGGTCTCAGTTGATGCACTTAATAACAATGTATAATATAAAAGTTTTTTAACAGTTTCCTTTTTGATAGATGTTTGCACTGGCTTTATTGACTGTTCATTGCATTTGGGTAAACTCAACTTAATTGTGCCGTGTAGAGTCTTACGTCATACGGATCCGTTTTATGGTGGCACAGTATTACTATTCTATGGCTGTAATGCCCCGATTTACAAGACACTTTTCAAATTGAAAAAGCTTTTTATAACTTTCATAGAAATGGTATATTTACTTTGGTCCGATGTTTGAAAGTGCCAGAACGATAAGAGTTAGACTAAGCCATGTCCGTCTGTCCGTCTGTTTGAACACAAACTAGTCCCTCAGTTTTTGAGCTATTTAAATGAAACTTGGCAGTCAGATGCCTTTTTAGATTTTATTATACAGGAACCGGCCAAATCGGACGATTATAACGTATAAAGGAGCCGATTGCTCAGATATCACATTTTGCTGCATAACTCATAGATTTAAACAGCCAGAATTTTGAAATTTTAAAAGAAGGTCCGCTATTCTAAGAAGAAGTGAAAATCATATAGATCAAATAAATATAACATATAGCTCCCATATAACTGATTGTTTAGATATTACATTTAGCACGAAAACACCTCCATTTAAGCCGTTAAAGTCTTGAAATTTTGCACAAAGAATAGCTATTACGGGAACTAGTATGGTAGTAAAAATCATTAAGATTGGATAATAATGACATATAGCTGCCATACACTCGATTATTCAGATATTGCTTTTGGCCATAAATCCTTCATTTAACCAGTTACACACTTAAAAGAAATATCAGTAATTATTAGACATATTCGTATAGGGAAAAACACAAAGATCAAACAGATATATTCATATTGTAACTCCTATACAACCGATTGCTCATATGTTGCAATTAGCACGAAAACCCCTCCATCTAAGCAGCGAAATTCTTGAAATTTTGCTAATATGAGAACTATTTTAAGATCGGATAAATATAACATATATGTATCTGCCATACAACCGATTGCATTTTTGGCCATAAATCTTTCATTTAATTAGCTAAAGACTTGAAATTTCGCACAAGTATTAATTATTATTGGTAATCAAAACCATTAATATCGATTAAATATATCATATGGATCCCATACAATTCTTCCTTTCATGGAAGGTATGAACCCTTCAACCTTATTTTACTTGTTTTTCTTTGTAGCTTAAGAGCTAATTTAAAATCAAATTTAAGTTTTTTCACAAATAAATTGTTGTTGATTTAAAAATACATATTTTTATTTTCAATAAACAATCCTTAATTCCGTAATTAAAAAAGTTTATATTTTGGACATTTTTTATATTGCGAAATCGGATATGAAGTTGGTCAAAATTGTAACCTATTGTAAAAACGTAGACAAACACAGATTTAGCCTTTACTTTGCTTCAAAGAGACCATTTTAAAGTAACTTTAGTCTCGTTTTCATCTTAGAAAATCGCTAGGGCCTCACACCGATCTCATTATACATAAATGGAAAGCTATTTAATTTCTAAACAGCATATAGTTTTTTTATATAATAATCCTTACGACCCCATTTAATGTGTTTTGTGCAGTTTGGAATTACTTTTATAATTTCTTCTAAGTCCCATACTATTTACACCTATTGCAATGTTTATATTCTTAATACCAACAACCAAAAGTTTAGGCTAAAATAATTAAAAAATTATATAAAATAAATGGTAGTAACACCTCGGAGCAGGTGATTCATCCAAATTTCTCGTACCATTTTTTGTGTACATCTCAAATGGACGGTCCTACAGTTTTATACTGACTCCGAAAGGCAGATGTCTTTATAAGAGTACATTCAAAGTGAGCAAAACTTTCTGAAGTTTGCTACTTTCAGCCAAGAGACGACCGATATTATTATCTAATGAAAAACGAGTTATAGCACACACCGCTACGCACTCCGCCGTTGAGTGGCATTTATGTGGAATGCATAAGACTTTTTTTTTAAGATATAAACAATGGCAAAACTGACTCTCAAGAGCTTCTGGAATATTTTTGCCTTTTCACGTACGAGAAATTTGTAAATATTGCTGAAAAATTCAATTATTCGAATCTACTTGTAACAATTTTTGTAATATTTTTTACTGCTGAGTTATTGAATTTTTATCGGTTCTATGAGTGAAAGACCCGGTAGATGAAATATAAAAAAAAAATTACATAAATAAATAAATAAGTGACGTATGGTGAAATTAATTTCTCTCATCAGTTGTCAAATTTGGGAATTGGCGCTGAAGAAGCTCGTCAACGAAACCGGCATTGTCATCAAACCAAATTTCACGATGAAGGAGATTGTTTTAAAATGCATTAACATTCTACATGGTCAAAAAAGAAAAAGATGAGCAAGATGTTAATACTTTTAAAATATGTATGTTGTTTAGATTTCTCTTGTCAACACAAAAAAGATCAGAAGTGATATTTAAGTCAAATCGCGTGACTTGGAATCAGACAAAGTCCTCTTAAACCGCAATGCAAGACAGAGTGTGTTGACTTTGTAAACGTAAGAATTTTCCACGACTGATCTGCGTACACCTTCGGCCCACGCAATTTCAAGTGATCTAAGTTTAGCCGAAGAGCGAAGAAGCAAGAAGCTCAGTTGCAGTTGCTCACATGCAGTTAACATAATTTCCTACTCTTACTATCTCAATGAGACCGACTCGAGGAGTCCCTTCCTATACAACTCTTATGCTGAAATAAATCTGGTGAAAAAAATACTGCATTTAAAAAATATGTTTACAAGTATTACAAAAAAAAACAAAAAAATATACCAACAAATGAAATGAATCTTACACAGAACTGAGTCCGTTGTATACATACATATGTTTATAGCGTTAAGTATTGTAATTGCACATTAAAATGTACCAGCGAACATACTCGCTCATTTCACGCAGAACGTTAAATGAAATATTTTATGTACACAAAATTCGAAATTGGAAAGCCAATTTGCCAAAATGCTACCATTTACATTCCTGACTCCCCGCAACAGAATTACCCCAAAAATAAGACAAAAAGCCAGCAGATTATTGCTACTTTCCTAATTTGACTGCCATAAAATGGTAATCGTACGAATAAAATTATGACAACGGGCACACACAAAATAAACCACTTTCCATTTTTCCTCGCATCATTTGATGATTTTTGCTTGCCCTGCGATGTGTTTGGCCCTTCGCACTCCTTCATCACTTTAATATTTCAAAAATCTCTTTATCTCCCCTTTTAGTTCATATTCTTATTGTTAATGTTCATTTGCAATGCTGGCTTTTGTTCGCTTGATTGGCGAAACAAACGATCCGTAAAAATATATTTATTAATGTATACATACATAAATACATACATACATACATACATACATTTGAAATTACATCGCCGTTTGGCGCTCTTTATTTAGCACGCTTATTCCTTAACGAAAAGTAGCTTAACAAATTGTTGTTATGATTTTACGGCATTTACAGGTGGTCTACATCGAGCATTAGCATGCATGTCTGAAAGATTTTGGGGTAATAAAGTGATTTAAATAAATAATGAGATAATGAAATTGAGCAAATATCATTTGAGAGACAAAAGCTTTTATTGTAACATTTGCTTTGGCTTTTATCGCTAACACGTTTTACATATTTTATTTCTTCATTTATATTCTTATTGTTTTATACATTTCTGTTTTCTTTCCGCAATTTAAGCTAAGTTCAACTCTAACTAACACTTTCACTTTATTCTTTGTTTATTAAATTTGTTTAATTCTGCACTTTTTCTTTACATCTTCTTCTTGACCAGTCTCCTCTCTCTCCTCGTACTTTCGTGCATTTTATTTTTCTGGTCCACCCAGTTGACTTCGGTGTATATTCTCCAATATTTGATACATGTCTGATGGGTGATTTTTTCTATGAGAAGCCTCCGAGAAAGAAATATGCCTTGAGTGAGTCAACAATTCGCGTTAAGTAGACGCCATTATTGTGCAAAGTGAAAATCAAATTCCTCAACGTCATCGATTGCTGCAATTGAATAAAACCAAGAAAGGGAAATATATTTGAATACAAATATTATAGAGATCCAGATATACAATAATTTGTTGGTGGAGCTTTTAAAAACTTTTAAACCTATTTTGGATTATTAAGGAATAAGTGCGGAACATTTTTAGTGTTTCTCGTTACTATGTTGATGCATTTTCGGGATAAAAAGTTTCCGTACATTTTTGTGCATTGTTTGATATATTTGTAATAAATTTCCGTGATGTTTTGCGGTACATTTTCAATACTTTTGCGGTTTAGGCATAGTTTCAGATCCTTAACGCACCGGTTCGAGACTATAATTCATGGCTAGTCGCGAGAATGTATTGAAATAGACCTATATGATCCCAAAATGAACCTGTATTAGCCCCAAAAAATATGAACTCGAAAATTTCTGAACTAATATTAAAATCGTTCTGAAAAAGTTCTGCCGGTTAGGACTTATAGCTTTAATTCTCACTAAAAAAATAATAATTACATACAACTACAATTGTTTTTGTCTTATTGTAATAATTACTGATTTACTATTATTATTTTCTCTTCGAATAGTTTTATAATTTTGTAAGCTGTTTTGAAAATTTTACAACAGAATACCGTTTTCTCAATTTGCATGGAAAATTGTCAAGAAATTAGTTATGGAAAGGTTAACTAATGGATTCGAATAAAAGGAAAAAAAAAATTTAAATATGGTTCTTTATCCCTCAAATAACGATTGAAATTTCTTAGGTTCACTTGGATGCGACTAATTTATTTAGAAAATTGTTGAAATTAAAAAAAAAATTGCAACCAATATAATGTACCTAATTTCTCGAAATGCGGTCATCGTGTATCTAAATTAATTCTTATTAAATTTGAACTCTTGTTTTTTTTTAGATAGACAAAACTAGAAATGACACTGTAGCTTTTTGTTCGTCACTTCCTCAAATAACACCTTTAAGCTCCATAGCCGAATCAATTATTGAGCACAACCGAAATCAACTCTATATTAAATTTAAGCAGCTCAAAATGCCAGCAACTCGAACACACTCTCGTTAAGCATATTAAGCTCATATCATTACAACAACATTTGAATTAACAACTATGAAATATTTTCGTCACGTTTCCAGCTCAATTGCCAATTAGAAAAATTCCGCTTCACTTTAAAATGTCTAAAGCCATTGCATATCTTTGCACAATTTTCGAAAACATATTGTGAATCGAGGCATACGGAAATGTGTTGAAGCAAGTCTTCGAGCGAACGGTTAACCGAAAAGGAAACCAGTAAATAGGCAAACAACGAAAACGGAAGCTCATTTGTATACCTATACGAAACAATTTAAGGGAAAAAAATAATAGCTGACTTTTACGCACAATAAAAACGGCAGGGCATATTAAGAGAATACATTGAAATTCACCGCAATACAAAGACATAAAAACTGAAACTTTGAAGATAAGTTTCGGCAAAGGTGAACACTTGTTTGAGATATCAAAAACAGAAAAGCATTCGCATCGAATATTTTTATCACGTTTCGCCGTCAAATTATTACCAAGCGGAAAGAACTGCGTGGGCCACGTTACGGGGAGTGCGAAAGTACATTTCCAACAACAAGCAAAAACACAATATTGTTTGAGTTTCCATTGAGTGTGTATTGGGCAAATACCACTCTAAAAAATTTGGACAAAACTTATATAAAAAGGAATGTATTTTGAAATGATATTCCACTTTGTGGGAAGACGTGAGAGAGCTCATGCCAACACGATTGCCAGTAGAGCTTGGCAACCCGACTTAAAACCTGCTAACGTATACTTTTTTAAAAACATATAATAAATCGGTGGCCAATATTTATTTCTCTTTCTGAAATATTTTGTTTTTTTTTTGCTCCAACCAAACACTCACCTCCATCTTGCTGAGTATCTGCGCGAATGCTGGTCGTTGAATATTGTTAACGAGCTTTCTGAAATTCTCATCTGTCTCGAGTTTATCGAAGAATGTGGCCAGAATTTGATCCTGTGGCAATATTTTCAAAATACTATCGACTAATCCATGCAAACCGTTGAGTTGTTCCTCTTCTTGCGTTGCTACTTCATCGCTTTTTGTTGCTCCAACTGGCGATTGTGTTGACACTAGTGTTAAACTTTCCTCAAAGCTGGTTTTTGGTGGTAGTGATGGTGTTGGCGCAATGTTTGTGGATGTTGGCAAATTTGGATCGCCTTTCGAAATTTCTAAAAAACAAAGAAAGAGAAATAATGATCGTAAATTTATTAGAAAATGTTATTAAAATAGCGCAGTGAGTAACTTTGATGAATGTAAATGGAAAGTGTCGATTTTTCTAAAAATTATTTATTAAACAGTGTGACACTCCAAAATACCCTGGGAAGTGATTTTATTTTTCTTGTAGGTCTTATCGAGTAGAACGAGAATGCAATTTTCGAATTCGTCAAACACCCCCAAAATCTCGAGTTGAGCTTATAAAACCGATTGTCCGTACTTTTGCGCACTTATTAGCCCATATCTTAGTTGTGAAGCTGGTATTTATAAACTTGTTTTCAGACATAGTTATTTTTTATCTTTTTTATAATAATAATAATAATCCCAACTGTTTTATACCTCCATAACTTCCCGACCGACGCGAGGAGCGCATCCGTATGACAAGCAAATAGCAGAAATTGTTTTTGGATTGACTATATTCGGTCGGGATGAACTTGATAGCGCCGGTTCCAAACAACAGATCCATATTCCAGTATGGCCTCACTAACGTTGTGAAAAGAGCCTTCGTAATGTATGGGTCATTGAATTATTTTGACTATCGTTTTACAAACGCAAAAACACCTTTGGCTTTGTTAACGGTAACATATATGTGAAGATAAAATAGAATTTCGGGTCCATTGTAATTCCAAGATCAACAAAGCAAACACTTGTTCGAGGTTATGTTTACATATGTCTTAAGAAGCCGGTTGAACAGCCCTGCGAGAAAAGCTCATTACTTTACTTTTTTAAGGTTTAGTGGCATGTTTTTTACTTCACACCAGTTAGCCATGCTATTTAAATCCGCTTGTAGTAAGGACCTTTCCTTAACAGAATAATACGATCTAAAAAGTTTTACATCATCAGCATTCAATAAAATTTTTGAATAATTTATTACCGAAGGTATATCATTTATAAAAAGTAAAAACAGAATCGGGCCAAGGTGACTTCCTTGCGGGACCCCTGAAGATACACGAAAAATGTTTGAGGAACTATTTTTAAAAAGAACTCGGTGTGTTCTGTCAATGAGGTTAGAAGATATCCAAGAAAGGAGATTAGGTTGAAAACCAAGGAGACCGAGTTTATGGATCAGTAAAGAGTGACTTACTCTTTCGAATGCTTTACTAAAATCAGTGTATCTAACATCAGTGTTCATAAATTCTCTGAATCCGTCTGAAACATGAGTTGTGAACCTAAGCAAGTTTGTAACGGTAGATTTACCCTTAGAGAACCCGTGTTGTGTGCTAGAAATTTAAGAGGATATGGAATACGTTAAATGGTCAACAACAAAAGCTTTAGGAATTGCAGAAAGATTGGCATTAAACGTACTCTTTAAATCAAATCAAAACTTTTTTAGTTTTTTTTATAAAATAGTGCAAAAACAAATAAATCTCTTCAGATTTATTAAGACATCTATTTATCATTCGAAAGGCCTGAGTTTCTTCTTTCTTAAACCGTTATAAAATTAGAAATTGATAATTAGCTAATATATCGTCTAATAATATATATGTACGATATTTTGGGGGTGTTTGACAAATTCCACAATTCTACTCGATAAGACCTACAAGAAAAATAACTTTACTTCCCAGGTATTTCGACTTCATACTTTTTTGTAGCACTGTGTTATTATTATGATTTATTGTAGTTTGCTCATTCATCATTTAAGTTTTTAATAATAATAATATTATTGTGATTTAGTCACATTTTTTAATTAAACTCGAGATATTTTGAGATCGATAACATTTTGGAAATCATACTAAAAGGTATCCGAGTATATTTTTTACAGCTTATGTATATACATATTCAAAATACACGAACAAATAAATCTTTCTTTTTCTGAATCAAGGCAATTTTGATCAAAATACCTGTATAGAAACTCGTATGCCATAAAATAAACAAATAAAAAAATATTATATTAATAAAATTGTATTTAATAATTTTTGATATATGTAACTAATTTATTTAATCATTTTTGAGCTTAAGGCCGATTGGTTTATTGGGGAAGTTATTAGGAAAAAACAACTCCCGCACAAGCCAAGAAGAAAGAAGTCTGATGAGGAAATGGGGTGATTTCCGAAATAGTACTATAACTTCTACCATTAAATAACTGTTGTTGTTTTTTTAAATAAAAATCTTCCACAAACTGGCCTCGAGCTCAATAAAATTGTGAATTATTTTACAGAAACAAATTATAACTTCCTTCCAGGCTAAAAAACCAATATATCAGCAAATAAAAATATAATTGCTCATTTAATTCTAAGCGCGTCATACTTTTGTATGTATTTTTTTTTTTATCACAACCTTTTTTTTATTTATTTAAGAAGGTTTTCTCCTTCAAAACGATGCAGTTCTTATCTCATCAATAGCAACAAATCTTCGTTCTTTCATGGGTCTCTGCAGTTTTGGAAAATCAGAAGAACGCTGCTGGGAAGCTAAAACTGTACAACAGAAAAATTTTAATTTTAATGCATCTCGCCGGCGAAATTTAAAAAGACACCTTATCTTTTGAAAGCACATCGTGTGTATGCAAATCCCTCTATCCACTGCATGTACAAAACTCCAGTAGGTTGAAATTTAAGAAGTCTTTGGCTTCTTGGAACTGTCACTAAGTGTGAGGTTTCCATCAGTTTGCATTACTTAATATTTGTAATATAGCGTGATACGATTTCATTTTCATTTGATTTTCTCGTCTTAATTTAAGCATATTCTTAACCTCGTAAAATATTAAATTTTTAACCACATTTTTGAAAATTTTGTTTGATAAATTGCATCTACATAGTGGTACAAACCAGATACTTAAGTAAACTTGGGGGCGCGTTTTTTAAAAAAACACAAGATTTGACTTGCATATGTTATATAATTTTGAACCATTTTTTTATACTCTAAAAAGTAAATTTTTTTGCATAGCATATTATTATAAAATTTGGCTTGAAACATCTTCATAACCCGCCACTTACGCATTGCCAATGTAATATCCTAAGTATTTAATTCAAAATTGAGACCGTTTGCACCGCTGCGATATGTATGAGCATCCAATAGGCGTTATTATTGTCCAGTACGCCTGTCTGCGTACTTTATCAAGTGTACGCTCGTATGCGCTTTACACTACATAAAATAATTCAGCTCGTGACCGGACCGCATTGCAACACGACGCAGCAGCTGGATTCGCTGATTGGAAGGTTATACCCAGCGAATTCCAAGCAGGTGTGTATGCCAAAGGAATGCATGCACGAGCACTTGCAAATATACAAACACACGCACACTCGTACAAACATAAATTTATATATGTAAGTACTCGTATATACATTTATGTAAGCACCAATGCGACCGACACTTAGCTGAGTACATGAACCATGACATTGAAAACAATTCAAATAAAATCATTAAAATTAATACTAGCGTCCGGCTACGTAGTGTATAGAAATACAGAATGAGGAACAAGGGCTTTCCTACATGCTTAGACATATGTACAAACTTATGTCTGTATTTATATGTACACATTTTATCTAGTTGATATAAGCGAGTACATGCACGTACGTACAAAAGATGAGAGCAGGTTGCAAAACTTCCCCATTTACACTTCTCATTTACGTGTGTTTTTGATGAAAATAGTTTTTATTACTATTTGTATGCGTGAATACGTGTAAGGGTTTGGAAAAATGTGGCTGGTCATTCTTTATTGAATTATATGTAAATTAGGCTGGAAAGCGGCTCATTTCTAAACGTGATGTCTGGCTTTTTAGATTATCGCAAAGGCATTAGATCAAGGATCTTCTACTATGTATTTCTATAGTAGGAAATTCTACTTTTATTAAAATGCTAGCATTTACACGTTTGTTGAATAATTTCACTCATTGCATGAAATAAGTTGTAAATACTTGAGTGCCCGCTATGGTTGAGTGGGTAGTGGGGCGTGCTATGACTCGATTTGCTGCGAAGTTCGTGCTTCGAAAGCAAGTAAAATCTTAATCATATAAAAATTGGCTTTTCATAAAACACATCTGCCGTTCGGAGTCGCCACAAAACTGTAGATCCCTCCGTTTGTGGTAAAAAGATGCACACCACAAATGGTAGGAGAAGCTCGACCAAACACTGAGATATATAGTGTAAGCGCCAAATTATTAATATTATTAAATATTTAACTTCAAATAAACTTTTTAACATCATTGTTTCTGTCAGCAATTTAATGAGTGGTTCTTTTCCTTTCTTACCTTTTCAAATATAAGAAAGTGCTTCTCTATCCCCTACGTTTGGAGGCGGATTTCGAGAATTTATTTCCATACCAACCGATAAACAAATATAAACACTTCATTAGGGTTCTAGTTTCAATATGTGATGCTACTCAGTTGCATAATATAAATGTATTTCAATTAGTCGAGGCTGAATATTTATGTGCATCTTATATAATAATAATATATAATTTTGGCGCTCACACTATATAGCTCAGTGTGTGGCCGAGCTTCTCCTAACATTTGTGGTATGCGTCTTTATATTATACCACAAATGGAGGGACCTACAGTTTTGTGCTGATTTCGAACAGCAGATGTATTTAATGAGAAACTTTTTCATGGCCGAAATACCTTTGGAGGTTTGCCATTGCCTGCCGAGGGGTGACTGCTATTACAAAAAACTTTTCTATTATGAAGATTTTGCTTGCCCTGACTGAGATTCGAACCTCGAACTCACCGGCATATCAAGTTATAGCACGCACCGCTACCAACTCGACCACAGCGGCAACTTAGACAAATAAAAAACTGGAAGGTCAAGCACAAAGAATTTTGAAATTCTGAAGTATTTAGCTTATTATTCGTTTAACTTTATATACATAAGTTTAAATTCAATTTTATGAGTAACTGCTCACATGTCATCCATCATACAAAGACAGAAAATTTAATAAACACTTTTAAATAAGAAAATTAGACTCATTTATATCCAAACCGTAGCAAGTACACAAAAGACTTGTTTCTTTTGGGGTGAACCAAAAACTTACATTTTAGGAGACAACCAAAAAAAAGTGGTGTACATACTTTTAGAGCTCCCTGTGTTACAAAACTTAGCCTAACATTAATATAAGAATCTCTATATAAGCTAGAGTTTAAAAAATCGACTTTGCTGCTTATAATTTTTCGTAAAGTTGATTCGATAGGAATTCAAGAATTTTAAATATTATTATCCTTATATATTTAATACAAAATCATTCTTTTCTTTACAAAATTCAAGAGATTTTGGAAAAATGTAATTTTAAACCATGAAACACTTGGCTTTTACTTAACTGCAACTTTTTTGGCAGCTCAGCTACTAGGGTCATGACAAAGCATCTTAGTACCTTTCCATTGTAAGAACAACAAAATTGTCCATACAAATGTATATGTAGGTATGTATCGACATATTGAAACAAAAAAAATTCATGCAGCTATTGCAGAAAGTGCTGAATCGTTTGAAATGTTTAGAGTTTTGCCAATCTATATGCATATGCGACCAATTATTTCGACTTTCTCGCTACAGCAGCAGAAAATTTATGATAAGTGCAGAAGAAAGTCCACATACTATTTCCATTTGGTATATTCAATAAAATTATTCACTTAAGAATTTAAATTTGTTTAGATATCAAACTTTTCCAGTAACGGTGCCAAAACAGAAAACCAACAATTTTCTTAGAACCCCTATCTATAAGTTTATATGCAACCCCAAAAAGAGTTGCTATTACATTAACTCCAAGCGTAAAATAAACATTTACTCTACTAGTTTTATATAAGAAAATATTGTATCGGAAAATCCTGTTGATGATGTCGAACTCGCAATCGCTAATCTGAAAACAAGCAATTTTTTAGTTCGATGTCTCGATATTCGATATTTATTTTTGAGTATCAACATTGTATCAAATTCGATATCTTTCAAGTTCTCCAAAGGCTCAATTTGATTTGATTTGAATACAATTGATGTGAATACAATTAAAGCCAATAGAGTTTTGGGTGAATTTTCGTCATAACACCCCGGATCTCTCTGAAATTTCTTAAAAATATTTAACTAAAATTATTTAAATTATTCATGTTCCTCAGTATCGTCCGAAAGGTTGACTTCTCATGTTAACAGGGTAGCACATCAATTATTATATCCGAGGTTTGAAGAGAATTTAAATATAAAACCATTGTGTAAAACATTTTGATTCTAGTAATAATTTAACTTACTTAGCTTTACTCCTTTATAATTACTTAAATACGTATTTGAATAATAAATAAAACTGCTAAATAAGTATGATTTCGAAGCATTTAATTTCGTGCTGAAAACCAAATTTTTTAATCAGGTATATCCCTCCCTCAATAAATAAATGCCAGCATGGTTTTATGTTACTAAAATCTACTTACAGCAATATTACGCTAATTTTCTAAAAAATTATTAACGTATTTGCAGATTAATCCCAACTTAATGTTATTTACACAGAATTTTCTAAAGCCTTCGACAAGGTTGATCATACTATTCTTATAAATAAACTACCTGGCATCGGATTAAAATAATACTCTTAACATTTTCAGTAGTTTTTTAACTGGAAGGAAGTTTCACGTAATAATGGGTACTGTGATATCGTAAGCGTCTGTTGTGTTGTATCATATTCAATGGGGACTACTCCATACAATTAAAAAAAATATTTAAATAGCAAGATATTAAAAAAAGATGACAATATACGGGACTTGAGTCTGTTTTCGATTTTCTAATTTTCAAGTTTCTACAAGGAACACGGAATATTTCACTGATCCAATGACTTTAAAAGTGCTGTACATTTCGTTGGTGCGCAGTATTTTAGATTATTGTTGTATAATGTAGAATACTAACGATTAAACTCATTAACATAAAACAGAAAGAGTGCCAACAATTTTTACTAAGTTCACATTATCCAAACTTCATTGGCCAAATGGTTCTCCTGATTATTTGGGTGGGCGTAAACTATTAGTCTTACCGAACTTATCTGATAGAAGAGGTCACTTTTTAACAATGTTAAAATATAATATCCTTAATGGTAAAGTTAACAGTTGTGAAATTTACGATTTGATAAATTTCCATTATCCTCAACGGAACTGAGGCAGATTAGACTCTTTACGATCGCCGTATACAAATCAAAAGAGCCGATATCAAGATGCATCCGTCTATGCAATACTTTTTCTAAAGTAATACATTTTAATTTTAATGTACTTAACTTCAAGTTGAATTCATTTAAAATGTTAACCTAATGTAGTAGTATGTAAGAACCTCTATAATCGAATTAATTATAATTAATTAAAATATCAATTTTGTATGCGCAATTGAGTCGTTATCTACACTAACGTTAAATATCCTTTTCAACTCTCTTTTCTAACTCTTTTCTTTGTTAATTCAAACAATATTGTTTTTTGTTGCAGATATAGTTTAATTGTAAAATTCATCAGTACACTCACCATTTACCACCACCACCGCCGCTGCCGTATTGGCATCTTTCGCCTCAACCCGTTGCTGATGCTGCTCTTCACTGCTGTGAACATTCGCTGCATCCAACTGCGTTTTATCTTCTATTGTTGTCAAATTTGCCATAGCACTAACAAATTTCAACACATCAAATCCGCTCACATTTAAATAGTGGAAAAATGCACCCACTTCCGGTGATGCGATTATGTGCTGACGTAACGCAACAAAATCGCGTCCACTCAAATAGGCGTAGGCGCGACGCACTTCCGCGTCATTGTGATAGTAATTGGCGGCAATCGATTTAACCTCTTCGGCCGGTATTAATGACACAAAATCGCTCATGTCAATGGTTGGCACAGGTTGTGGCACGGTGTGCGGCCCATCGGCGAGGCGCAAGAGTACGCCGTGAAATAAGACGCCATCGGCAATAATTTCATCGGCGGCCGCTGCATTGACAGCATCCACATCTGTAGTTTTGGGGTTAGCCGCCTCGTTACCATCGCCATCCGCATCGCTATCGCTGTCCGAGTCAAAGGTCTCTTGATGATATGAGCTGCCATACGCTGTGGAATCGGAGGGATCACCAATCGCGGGCGCAGCAGCGGCGGCGGCAACTAATGTGTCCTCTCGCGCAGCAGCGGATGTTAGTAATTCACTTTGATGTTGATAAGTACCGTAGGGATGTGTTTCTTTTCGCTGATGTTGTTGCTGTTGTTGTTGTGCTGGTTTTGGTTTCTTTTCTAACAGAATCAAGTCATCCACAACATCCACCACCGACTCATTATCCGCATTTAGGGTACGCTGCTGTTCTTGTTCACTCGTTGTTGTTGCATTCTGGCAGAGCTCGTGTAGATCCTGTCGGGAGCAGCGCACAACTTCCTTCACTACAACCAACTCGGTGCCATCGGTGGTGTAACCATGTGAGGGGCGACAAAGTATCGTTGGTGGCCAAACGATGAGAAGAAGTGAGAGCGCCATGCAAACTTTGAACATGGTTGTGTGTTGCAAGGGGGCCAACATTTTTTGGGGTAGGTAAAAGTTAATTGATGCGCGTATAGTATAACTTTTCAAGAAGTATTTATGCAAAAAAGTGTTTTATTTTTGATTTTATCATATAGTTCAACGCTATTCATTTACCGCTTTAATGTAAGTTAAGTTACAAACAAACACTATTTTAAGTTTTATGTA
The DNA here is from genome assembly GCA_963971545.1 of Philophylla caesio. Classification (NCBI taxonomy): domain Eukaryota; kingdom Metazoa; phylum Arthropoda; class Insecta; order Diptera; family Tephritidae; genus Philophylla; species Philophylla caesio. The sequence goes on along the minus strand of OZ020606.1, from coordinate 89,937,718 downwards.
GTTGCATTGGTAATATTTATTTGCTTCACCTTGCACATTTTCTTGCCGGTCTACGTTTGCTTGATTTTAAGTTTGTAATACACTACCCTATATTTTTTGTTTTTTTTTATCTAAACATGTAACTTCTTATTCTAATACTTCCTTTATTGACTTGCACACGCGTTAGAATTTTTTACCGCCTTCTATATTCAACTGTCGTTATCGTACTGTCGCTTGTTTTCAGTTACGATGCTTTTCAATGCTTACGTCTGAGCGCTTCAATTTAAATTTATTACAGCAGTCATCATTTATTTAGTTAAATTTAATTTAGTTTCATATCACCCACTAGTGAATGAATGAGTGAATGAATTGAAATTGCAGTTGCCTTCCGGCTGTGGCCGCTTTGAACTCGCATGTTGTTGACATTTATCTAAACGATAAGGTGTGTTTCATATTTATAAGTGCGGAATATTAATAAAAAATATCACGCATATACTATACATAATTATACATTAATATACAGGAAATTATACTTTTAGAGCTTTTGAATATTGATTTCTGCTATAAACCGCTGGTTTTTCTTTTTTAGATTTGGGACCAACGAAAGTATTTCCCATTAATTTTCACAAACCATTTTAAAAAACCGTGGTTTGGCAGATTGTAGAGAGAAAACTGACTGCGGTAGGCATATCCCCTTCAAAAAAAAAAATTACAAAGGATATTAAGAAAATTATCTGATCTTCATTTTAATATTTAATTTAATGAATTGGATTTTAGTATTTGCTTTAAACTCAAGGATATTACTGTTAATAAGTTTTGCGATAAGAACATCCGAAAATGCGATCAAAAATAAAATCGGTAATCAGTTTCGGTTAAAATACTTGCCTTTCCTTACGACAATAATGAACTTTTAAATTATTTTTAAAGAGAGAGCTTTTTCATAGAAAAACTTTTTTTCCCGCTCATGACGTACAAAATACATATGTATGTGATTTACGGGCTTAATTTTTAAAAGTTTTTGATACTCGTAAGTGTTGGCTATAGCTATGTGGTGGAACTAAGAATTTAAGGCTGGGCCTCCCCTGCAAACTGGGTTACGCTACGGGCCTGGGTAGCTCCGTTTGTGGTGTAAAATATAAAGATGCACTCCACAAATGGTAGGAGAAGCTCGACCAAGCACTGAGCTATATATGTAGTGTAAGTGCCAAATTATTATTATTATTATTAAAGGTATTTCTCAAGCCAAGGCGGCCGATTACAATGGATAACCACTAATCAACAACTTCTCAAACATATGTTTTTTTTACTTCATATTCCTTATCAAAATGGCATACGAGAACGCTTTACGTCTGCAATTTGACGGTAGTCTCGTTCAAATTTCAGTAATCAGTCATCAGTGAATTTTTCCTCTCTACGATATTTATATGAGATGCAGCATTAATCAGTATATTCTTCTCTATAGAGATCATTAAATGTCAAAAATAATTCAAAATGTTTTCTGTTTTATTCTTCTGAAATAAACAGTCGATGAGTTAGAGCTAACTCACATAATGTAAAGTCATGGATGCTCATTTATATATTAAATACATGCATTTCAGCTTTTTCCGGTCAAAATTTAGAACAAAATTTTAATATTTTTTCTAATGTACATACACTAAAATACAGCCTAGAACTAAACTAATTTTTTATTTGATTATAATGCGTTACATCGAATTGTATGTTCGCTATATGCAAATATTTTAAAATCAATCAATATTTTTAGTGAAATTCACAAAACTTTGCACTCTAAAGTACTTTGAATCCACAAACAAAACTAGCTTATTCAACAAAAAAAAAAATAATAATAATAATAACCCACGTCTTTTTCCTTTTCAGTTGACGATTAGGAATATAAGAACTGACCTTTAATGCACTTCTTCCACCAATAATTTTATTGCAGATTTTCACTAACAAACAAATGTATGTACATATACCTTAAATTGTGTCTGATATACTACAAATAAATTTTTCCTTCGCCCAACAGCCAAATTCATAAATTCATGAAAAATTCAAAAAATTAATTTCTCGTTTGCCGATAGCTAAATAAATATTTGAGTATTTCAAATACGCTATTTAGTTATGGTTTATTCTTGTTTGCGCTGCGCGGTGAGATGAGTGTGCACTCACTAGTTGGCTATAATATTGGCAAATACTATGCATAAATAATTTCGCTAATGAATTTTCGCAAATACTTTCGCAAAATGAAAATGTGGAAATTTTCCAAAAATCTATAACACAAATTGCTATTTTGATGAAATGTTGGTGCTCGCACATAATTGTTTATTAAATAAAGCATTCATAACTTTGCCATTTACCAAACATACATACATACATACATATTTATGCAGTGCGTACAAGCACAAACATTGAATATGGAACTAGTGTGTATGCAGATACATTCTACATACCTACCTATGTATGTATGCACATGTGTATATGTGTGTGCGCTGGAGTGTTTGAGTTGATACAGCGGGTAATATCGTATCCATAAGTTTCAAAGCATATGTTTTGCATAAAGAATCCCATTCAATTGCCAGCATTTCAGTGATTAAATAGGAAAATAAACACATAAACTAATACATATACTACGTATACGCATGTAAATAAATAGTCAAACGAATAGATTAATATACAAAATTTTTGCAAATGCTATTCATATTCATATGTATGTATGTATTTGTATGTAGACATAAATGTCACATAATCAATTGACAGCTCTCACACGTCGTTATATAATCACCCAGCAAAAATTCTATTTGTTAAATAATGAAATTCGAAAAGTTTACATCATTTAAATGAGGGCTTCTGGATAAACCTAACGCATACTCGCTGTATGTGCGGCCTTTTTTCTCTTACGAAATTCGCTTAACTCGCCTTTAACACCAGCTTTGTTTGACGTTTACGCACATGCAACCCTTTTATGATACTAAATTTGGCCGCACTGTTGAAAACTATGACCTCCGTGCTTCAAAATTTTTGTCCGAACTGTGAAAAAAAACGGATCGTATTTTTGAATGCCAAACTAAACTCTGAGTTTATTAACCCTTTCGGTTATTCTACGCCATATAGCATAGTCGCTTTGCAATGCCTGTTTTAAATAAAAAACTTATGAATATTTTTTTTTTTTTTTGTATTTTTATTTAAAGGTTTTTGTATAATTTAAAAGAAAAAATACTTTGATTAGTTAGTGTACCCAATAAATTGTTAGCGCTTAGAAAACGAGCGTTCCTCTCGAGTTTCATATTTTATATAAAAGATCACTTCATACATTTGTACGTTGTATTACAGAAATTAAATTATTTGCTAACTTTGTATAAATAGTTTGGTGATATATCTGATTACTATTTAAAGATAATTAAGATTGTCTCTTAAAATTAAAATTTGTGTTTTTTTTTTCTTCATTCTATGTCATATGGCATCATGTCTAAAAACTACCTTTCCAAAAGAAATAAAGGAATTTTTTTTTTATTCTTGATTACACAAAGTCTTTAACTCGTTTTTATGACGCAACGTGAATAAAGTCGTATACCATAATAAAGGTGTATCTGTTTTGTGCACTCAAGTCTTTTAAAACGTATAAGTCAAACAAGATAAGTAGAAAATAAATCGGACTGGTCTTTTCGAGCTAGTTCAATTTCAGCACTCAAAATTCTAGTGGTAAACTAACAGTGGTTCTATCGAGTTTAATGTTCCTCTGCTTGGTTCTCGTATCGTATTTCTTTACGAGCCCATGTCCCAATCACACCTAATAAAGATCTCTAGTTAAAAATACAGATGCGTATTTATCTGTATTCCGACCATGGAACTTGAATAAATTTGCCTTGGCGTCATAAATATACTCGTACAAATGTGCTCTGTGACTTTTTGTTTGCATAAATGTGATAGTATATATTTACCTACACCAACTGCGATTAATATATGAGGGTACTTTTATAATATTTTCAAATTTGCTGTGATATATGATTATAATAATGTGATAATATGATAAATCACGATAACAACGTAACAATAAATATACAACTATAAATTAAATTTAATCACAATATGCCTTATGCGCAAGAGAAATACATAGATACGATGTATGTATTTTTGGGCTCTGAATTCAAATAATATATTGTCGGTGTTTGGCCGAGCTTTTCCTACAATATGTAATGTACGTTTTTGTGTTCTACCACAACTGGAAAGACCAATAGCTTTGTGCCAACTGCGAATGGCAGATGTATTTAATGAGAAGCTTTTTAATGATAGATTTGCCCTTGGAGGTTTGGCATTGCCTGCCGAAAGATGACCTCTATAAGATTTTACACCTGCCGTCTGATTTTCAAACCTTGATCTCAGCGGCATACCGAATTAAAGTACGTATAGCTACACACTCGGCAGCATCTTTTACATAGATAATTCTCGTAAGATGAAACGCGATTGAGAGGACTTCTTTGGGCACTTAAACCAAGTGAAACAAGCCCGTTCCCACGGCAGTCGATACGATACCGGAACGACCCGAATTTTTTTACCGTCCAAGGATTGCCACTTCCGCATGTGTTATGCTGCTACAACAACAACAAAAGTGAAACGGACTTTGAAAATAACCACAGACACTACAGAGTATTCAAAATTCAGCTCAGCGGAGAAAAGGTTTATGTCGTTTTAGCGGTTGCGGGGTCAGACTAAGGATCACAGAGATCCTATCTGAGTCAGGGTTCGGATAAAACAGTAATTTATGAGTTTTTGATTATGTCCCTGACTGTCGCTGGAATGAGAAACCGGCCAAGGTATCGATCGAAGGTTGGCTAAGTGTAGGAATCTTTAGTCCCGAAAATAATGTCAATCAGGTTCGGACCACTAAATAGTAAGACTCATTTGGGCAACCTGCCCACCCATTGTAGGAAACTGAGATGGCTAGAAAGGGTATTACAGCAATTTCGGAAATTAAGGAAACAGTTTAAATTCCAATGGGAGTGGAGGAGTTTTCTTCAAAAGGTTGGTCTCTTGAAACACTATCGAGCGTTGTCTGAAAACGAAGTGAGTCCAAATAGGATTCAAAGAGCTTGTAAACTTCAAAACCCTCAACACGCAATCTTGGTTATAGAAACTGTTCGTAAATAAATATCTTACCTAATTCGTATGAAGGCAGCTGACTGGCGTGCGAGGAGGTGAGGGTGGAATCATCACTAGCTAGTGATGGGCGAGTCCGAGATGTTTAAAAGATCGAGAGAATCGTCATCGTTGCAAAAGAACAATCGTGTCAACAATCGACTCCCTGTCCGACTGTACAATCGAGATGTTTTTCGATTGTTTAGAGTCGACTGGCTTATGATCGACGACGTCGTGTCAACTCAATCAAAAGCTTTCGTAGACTTGTCCATTGATGGTTTTTTTAAATTGATAATATTGAAAGTGCAGATAGTCGAGCGTTTTTTTTTAAATGTATATTACAGACAAATTTATATGTTAAAAATACTGTTCGAAAATTCAAAATGCCTCGCTGTTTTAAAAAATCCGTCCTATGGGAATTTTTTAATAATATATCGGATTGTGGCAAGGTAACGTCGGTTAATTGCAAATTGTGCAATACGAGCTACAAATATTTTGGAAATACAACCAACTTGCCTGACCACCTCAAAAGGAAACATTCCCATTCAAGCTTTGAAGACCAATAATTTCTCTAATTGGTCTCTAGTATTTTTTACGAACCAACAAGGATATTCTTTATATTTGTTTCTTCTTAATTTTAAATTTGTTAATTGTAATGATTATATTTTTTCTTAATAAAAAGTTATTGCTTGTACAAATAAAGTTGCCATGGGTCACAAGCTTGTCCGAGATATTTTGGCCGATTGTTATCTAATATTAATCGCGACTGCCAATTCGTTGCAAAAGACTGGGAGAGAGAAAAATCGCGATGTTTTAACAAGCGAGTCCGAGATGTTTGGGTCGATTGTTTCGATTGTTAGCTAATTTAAGCATCACTATTCGCGACTGGCAATTCGTCGCAAATACGTCTACGAGAGAAAACATCGATAACCATCGAGATATTTGAACAATCGAGACAATCGACTAAAACGTCTCGGACTCGCCCATCACTATCACTAGCATTTTCTCTTCGGTTGCCCGGAGACGGCGTGATCGAGTTGAAAAAACAACATATCTCTCTAGGATTAGACGTTTTCAATCAGCAGCTGCTGGCGGTGTAAACATTGTTCATCTTTTATATGTTTTAAACACGTTTTTGTACTCCTATTATCGAAACAGAATTTTTGTTATAATGAAAATAATGATGAGGATATAAAAAATCGGTTCTTTTCATATGTACATATGTATATGTATGTACGAGTATATGCAAAATTTAAAAAAAACTGGATCGCACAAAATATTTTTCTTTTTCTCTGTTGTTTAAAAATGTACTTTGCCGTTGCTGTACGTGCGTATTTACCGGGTTTTATTTTTTTTGGAATTGCAATATCAAATACGAATTTGAAATTTCTCTTAACTTATTCCGAAAAAATTAGGAAGTACTGAACAAAAAAAATTTTGTTTGATTTGAACTTAGAAATGACGATCTAAATAGACATAAAAATCCAAAAACATTTGAAAAAATAGTTATTACAACTTCATACTTCGATTCGATTGCTCGAAAAACCTCTTCTTGGAATTCGCAAAAGCTTGGTTCAAGAACGTTTTCTTGGTTAAATTTGCGCCTTTTAAAAGACTCTATAAGAATGTCATCATCGAGATCTACATATATACATATGTACTTTTACTAGCACATTATTTTCAGATACATTTTTCAAAGTTACATAATATCATAACTATTAATAAAAGAAAGTTGTAGTTTCCGAAACCTGAACGTGTTTGTTAAAAGCTATAATAATTCAAAATTTTCAGGAGAACGAATGGCAGACTTTTTTTTGTAAAATATATTAACCAAACGCAGGGAAAGGCCTAATTTCATTGTTGTTTTCTTTTTTTGTAAGTTTAGTATAAAGCACTAAAGAACGCATTTGCATCATCAAGTTTTTGTAAGCGCACTTAGTATATATGTAAAATATATCGGAGTTCTCGAATAACGCGTTAACTACGAAGAAAATTCGGTCGCGACGATTAAAATTGTCAAAAAAGTGCCAGAAAGAAAGTAAGAGTATTGCATAAAACAACAAAAAGCTCCACCAAAACTCACTTGTGAAAAATTTATTCAAAACGGTACAGAGTAAATTCTTGGTGCTGCAAGTTTTAGCTCTGCCTCGGCACTGTGCCAGTGATGCCACTGAATCCACTGATGTCACTGATACTGCCAATGTTTCCTAACTAACGCAACTTTGCGGTCGATAGCATATGAGATTCTCTTGCTTTTATTTTTATATCCCCACGTCACCGACATCAGATGCATAAGCACTTAAAAATTAATTTAGTTTTACTGAAGCTCCACTGTGCTGAGCTTTGGTTATTTGCGCATGTGTGTGGGAGTTAGAGTGTGCAGGTGCGTAAGTGTGCAACTGAAATACTTTAGATAGTTCGTTGGCAGCCCTCGTTCAGTCTAATGCCACTTTTACTAACTAAATGCATATTTCAAAGAAGTTTTCCCTACTGGCGCTGTTAGCTTGTCACATGGCATATGATGCACCTGCTCGCAAGGTCTTTTCTTGAAGCTCAAAGTTTTTCGTTCCAAAAATTACCATAGGAAAAAAACGACACTTTTGTCGTCATTGTCCTTTTTATTGTTTTTATTACAAACTATTAAGTTTCCCATCGCAATATGAGACTTGGTAAGTACAGTTTCGATAGAGAAGAGCTTTTGGATTAATTCGTGAGTGGAACATCTACTTACACACATACATACATTCATAAACAGCTCAGTATGCATGGCTATGTTCATGCAACAATGATACAACTTGTGGTTAAGCGTTGGGCAACAGGTGGCGCGCGATATCCGCTTTATGGTAATTTACGGCACTTTTTATTTTTGTTTTCAAACGTCGGTGAGAGCCGCAATAAAAGTAAACGCTGAAGCGTGCTCACATGGGGAGTTACGGCAACAAAGTATTTGAAAAGTATCTACAAAATTTCTGAAATTTGCTCATTAAACAGATGACGACAAAACAAGTTGTTTGCCTCGTAAGACGAAAATAAAAGCTATAAATAATAAAAGGGGCTGGATGACATGACTTTGTTGGCCGCTGTGGCTGATAATAATATGACTAATATAATAACTTGGCGTTTACAATATATAGCTCACTGTTTGGCCGAGCTTTTGCTTCCATTTGTAGTGTGAGTCTTTATATTCTACCACAAATGGAGGGACCTACAGTTTTGTACCGACTCCGAACAGCAGATGTTTTTTATGAGATGATTTTTCATGGCAGAAATTCCCTCGGAGGTTTGCTATTGCCTGCTGAGGGGTGACCGCTATTAGAATTTATATTATACTTGCCATGACTGAGATTCGAACCTTGAACCGAGCGCTTTGTCGAGTATTAGCACGTACCGCTACACACTCGACCACAGAGGGTTGTCCCACTGGGGAGAAGTTTAAAATTTAAAATTTTTGTGTACCGGGTTATTATAGCAAAATACAAATTTTTGAAGCCTTCAAAGACTATTATTTTGAGAACTAAATTATAAAAAAGGTTTTCTGGCCAGCCCCGAACTTATTCCAAGCTGGTCCAAAAGTAGTGCCGAACAAGTCCGGAACTATATCCAAACTAATGAGCAAATGGTCCAAAATAATACACTCCCTTAAAATATATTTCTCACTCGTAATTTTTATGAGAAGAAAATGATTATGAAAATACTTTTATAAAATAGATAAATACATTTATTTTATTTTATTTTGTTTATTTACAGGGCCCATAATTTAGAGTTCTTACTGGAAATAATATCAAGAAGTTATTCTTTTCGATACAAACCAATATTGCACTTCTATTACAAAATTACAATAGTGAGAATTAATTTGTCTTAATTCAATTTCTATTCTCTCAAATAAAAGGTGCACAGATTCAAATCAATGCATTTTTCATAATTTTTTTTTTTTACTATTTTCAAGCAATTTAGACAATTTTTTTTATTGTCGGTTTAGGCCAAGTCAAAAAACAACATACGAGTACATTACTGCATGGTAAAACAATCTAAAAGAAAAATAAGAGGTCAAAATTTGTCAATATTTCCATATAATTTAAGAAAGAATATACGTTTATGTAATTAACTATCGTTACTGCCATCTGGTCGAAATCGAAATTAAATTTTATATCGCTAACCAGATACTTTATGTCATCGTTATCTATGTATTAGTTATCAGAATTTTTAAAACTAATTTTAACGGCCATTGCAATGTCAATACCGGATGAATATTCGGCCTTTCCGAATCCTAAAGGGTTTTAAACTAAATATCTCCGATTAATTTATTAAGTAAAAACAAAATAGTCACACTGGTGAGAACAATAAATAAAACACACGAAAAGTCTTGACATCAGGGAAAACAGTGCCAATAAGATTCTAACTACATTTTAAGACAAAGTCAAAGACCAACTTACACACAGGCGCAGCAGTCTCAGTATGCTCGGGCTATCCAAAAACAATTGCTTCACAGTGTGCACAAGAGTGAGGCAAAAGCAAAGCAAAGTAACTTCACTAATTTTACTTGCAAAGTTCAGGCATTAACATTACCGCAAATTAGCAAAAGTTTTCACAGCGACGTTGCCACAGTCAACAGCAACCAGCCAACAGCCAACCAACCTGATGCCCACTGAGTCAGTTACGCAGCAGTGGAGTGCAGCTCCCATGAACTACTATACACACACACACACTCATGCAAAAATAAGATTTGTAATGAAGAGCCTTTTTAGTCGCCTGTTGTCGTCGACTTTATGCGCTTACAATATATTTTATTTAATTTTCTTTCCACAATTTCTTCGACATTTCTTGTTGCTGCCATAAATTATGTTGTCTTAACTCTAGAACGTAAAATTGTTTTGGCAACACATTTTTTTGCCAATATTCTTCATTGCCAATGTTTGCACGAGGCCGCCTTTTTCCACTCCAGCTGCGCCTGCAATGCAATAACTGGCCGCCTGTCGCACAAAATTTCGTTAGGATAAATTCCACAGTATCGAGTTGATGATAATCAAGCGAAATGGCAATCAGTAGCCGTTTATAAAAAGAGGTTAGTTGTTGAATTATCTTATAAAACTATACATTTTTAAACAAAACTTGAACGCCTCCACTCCAATTAAATATATCCAACGAAAGATAGTGAAAGGCAAAAATTAAAAACGTAGTAATTTTCTGACTAGTTAAAATATTACTCTTATTTCCACTCTTCCAAGCTTTTCTAACTAATTACAATTTTGGCTACAGTGCTTATTTGTGCGGGTGTCTTTGCCAGAGCGCCTGTTAATATGCTTTGTTTTTAATAGAGTTTATTTGAAACCATTGCAGTCCACCAACTCATAGCCGTTAGCCTAAGTAATGCCACTCAGTAGCAAAGTTGTAAATGAAAATGCAAAATATTCGTTAAATTGTTGCTCTTTTTATGGGTTCGAGCTGCTGCTTGTGATACTTGTTATTTGTTTAAGTTAATAAAATAAATTTGTTGGCGTTTCTTATTAGTGTTTTGGGATTTAGTTGTTTTTTTTTTAGAAATAATCAGTTTTCTTTTTTTGGTAAACTATGTTTACATATTTAAAGACACCTTTGCTTCGTTTTAACCCGTGTGGTATTTTAGAACTTAATTTTTGGTTAGTTAGTGGAACTTATAGCAGATGCAGAGTCATCTTGCATTTATGAACTTTTCGGCTCTAAGCTCAATGATAAAAGTACAAAATTTCACTTTGACAATTTAGACTTTGATTTAACTGCTTTGTTTTAGTTTAGGTTTTACCTGCAGAGAGTAGGTGAAAATATTAGTTATATACATAAATATATGAAGTAATATTTTCTTTGATATAAGTTCCCACAGGTGAAAGTTTGGATCAACAGTCGTGGGGTGCAATGGGGTGCAGTGGTGCTTCTGGCTATGCGGTTACAGTTGCACGGCGGAACTTAATCCCTACTCTTACGTCCACGTTCATGCACCCTGGGCAACGTGAGCAACACATGTGCGAGATACGGTATCCAAACCCATGCGGAGAAATTAGTTAAGGCTAATAGAGTGGGAGCTTTAGTGGAGCCACTCCGACATATTCGGTTTAAGGGTCCACAGATGTCCGCAGTGTCTGTTCATCAGGAGGTGCGGCTGCAAGCGTTCGTCTGTCTTGGAGCAAGCGTCTCGTTTTATAAACGAACTCAAACTTTTCACCCCCAGCATTATGTTGTGCGCAGGGCTTGGAACCCGTCACGTAAAACAAATATCCAATGAAAAGAAAGACAAAGCCTCGGATAAGACCCCCCTTTTTTGATGACGACCACAACAAACGTTTAAAGAAACACGATTTGAGAGCATGCACCTGGAATGTCCGAACCCTTAATTGGGAAGGTGCCTCTGCCCGGCTGGTTGATGTCCTCAGCAGAGCAAAGGCTGACATCACCGCCATCCAAGAGATGCGATGGACGGTGGTGCAAGGAGAAGGACGATGGGACAAAAGATCGCTTCTACGATATCTACGATAACGGATTTAGACTGATCGACTTCGAAGGGGCCCGAAACATGGTAGTATGTAGAACCAGGTTCCAGCACAAGAGGATTCACCAAGCTACGTGGCTGTCTCCAGATGGTAAGACGTGAGTTGAAGAAGGAAGTAAGACGAAATGTATGAGTGCGAAGAGTTTGAGATGCTTGCTGACAGGAAAAGCGCCCAAAAATTTTTTCAGAAAATTCGATGGGTCACAAGACCGGGGCGAATCCCTATAGGAATGACAAAGGTGACCTGGTGACTAATGTCCACAGCATACTTAAATTATGGAGGGAGCACTTCTCCACACTGCTTAATGGAAGCAACTGCAACAACGATCGAGAAGATGTTGAACCCGAATCCTCAATTAATGATGATGGGCGTGATGTACATCAACCGACTATTACGAAATTCGGAATGGGATAACAAAGATCCCGGGGCCGACGGGTTACCAGCTTAGTAATTTAAGTACGGCGGAGAGGAGCTGGTTTCTAGAATATGGTCGGAAGAACGCATGCCTGCTGAATGGAATTTAAGTGTGCTCTACCCAATCCACAAAAAGGGTGATCCTGCAATTTGTGTCAATTATCGCGGGATTATTCTTCTTAACAACGCATATAAGGTCCAGTCGAGTGTATCGTCAATGAGAACTGATTGGTCCTTGTCAGTGTGGCTTTAGAACAGGAAAATCTACCACCGACCAGATATTCACAATACGCCAGATCTTGGAAAAGACCCGAGAAAGAAGAATCGACACACACCATCGTTTTGTCGACTTCAAAGCCACTTTCGACAGCACAAAACAGCCTTTATGCCGTAATGTCTGAATTTGGTATCCACGCAAAACGTATACAGCGATGTAAAATGACGTTAAGCAACACCACCAGCTCAGTCAGAATTGGGAAGAACCTCTCCGTGCTGTTTGATACCAAACGAGGTTTCAAACAGGGTGACTCTTTGTCGTGCGATTTCTTTAACCTGATGCTGGATAAGATAATTCGAGCCGCAGAACTAAATCGGTCAGGCACCATCTTTTATAAGAGTGTGCAATTTTTGGCGTACGCCGATGACATTGACATCATCGGCCTTAACAACCGCGCAGTTAGTTCTGCCTTCTCCAAACTGGATAGAGAAGCGAAGCGAATGGGTCTGGAGGTGAACAAGGGCAAGAGAAAATATCTCCTGGCATCAAATAGACAGTCGGCACATTCATGATTAGGATCTAACATGACTGTTGACAGCTTTAACTTTGGAAAAGTAGAGGACTTCGTTTACTTAGGAACCAGCATTAACACCAATAACAGCGTCAGCCTTGAAATCCAACGCAGAATCTCTCTTGCCAACAAGTGCTACTTCGGATTGTACAGTAAAGTCCTCTCTCGACGGACAAAAACCATACTCTATAAGTTTCTCATCATGCCCGTCCTATTGTATGGCGCAGAAGCATGGACGATGACAACATCAGTTGAGTGGGCTCTTGGAGTGTTCGAGAGAAAGATGTATGGACCTTTGCGTCTTTGCGACGGCAAATACCGCGTACGATGGAACGATGAGTTGTACGAGCTGTACAATGACGTAGATATAGTGCGGCGGATTAAGAATCAGCAGTTCCGCTGGCTAGGTCACATCGTACGAATGGATTAAATAGTTCCAGCGCTGAAGGCTTTTGACGCGGTACCCGCTGGTGGTAGCAGAGGATAAGGAAGACCTCCTCTGCATTGGAAATACCAAGTGGTATTAAGTAAGTAAGTAAGTAAGAACAAAAAAATTTGCGACTGTAAGTAATTACTTTTTTGCTTAATTTTTAAACTTTGTTGGAGCGAAACAAATATGTGAGATAAAACTTTTCAGTTTATATATTTTTTCACCGAAGATGACAATTAACTTTTTATTTATTAATGTTTTGTTATTTTTCCTTTTAAATTAAGGCTTAATGTTTTGGTAATCCCCCAGAAACCCCCATATTTTCTTGTTGTCAAATAACTGTTTGATACTTTTTCCAGTATTTTGTTTTAAGCACAATAATATGCAAGTTCAAAGAAACTTCAAGTTAATGTTGTTTTTGTTTTACTGTCGCTCCATCGCATATTCTTTCACACCACACATTCCCTTTAATTTTTTTTAATGAAAAAATTGCACAAAACTGTCGAAGAAAACTGGAATATCAATAAAATTTAAGGCGTCTCAATTTTACACTTTATTACATTCGAATCGATCCGGCTACTAAACTGAGTACTCAAAAACTATCTGCATAATGTTTAAAACTTTTAATGAATTATTTTTGTATTTGTTTTTAGTTGTGTACTGAGTTTAATTTGTAAGTTTTTTAAAATTTTCTTAGAGAACCCAACTGCATTTAAAATTAATAAAAGAGAGGCATGTATATTTATGTATCGGCATTTAAAAACTACAAATTGTTATGTTAAACTTTATTTAAAATCAATATGCGACTAATACACTTACATAAACATATTTATTGTAAAAATATATGTATAACTTTTTCTATTATTTCTGTATTTTCGCTAAGATAAACTAAAATAACACCATGCAATTAAATTTATTGATGTATGGAGCGGCAAATTCCAAAATAAGATATATATAATATAATATAATTTTGGCGCGTACACTATATAGCTCAGTGTTTGGCCGAGCTTCTCCTACCATTTGTGGGTGTGCGTCTTTATATTCTACCACAAATGGAGGGACCTACAGTTTTGTACCGACTCCGAACGGCAGATGTATTTAATGAGAAGCTTTTTCATGGCAGAAATACCCTCGGAGGTTTGCCATTGCCTGCCGAGGGGTGACCGCTATTAGAAAAAACTTTTTCTATGATTAAGATTTTGTTTGCCCTGACTGAGATTCGAACCTCGAATTCACCGGCATATTAAGTTATAGCACGCACCGCTACCAACTCGACCACAGCGGCCACAATTCCAAAATAAGATTCCATTATATTAAATAGTTCAGAAGGTATTGCATTAAAATCAGAAATAGTCAAAAAGGTCGGTTTTTCAAAATTTAAGGGTATTGTGATACACTACTTATGTATGTATATCTATATCGGGTAAAGTCGTAAGAATAATTTATACAAAATATTTAAAGAGATAAGAAATTTTTTGAAAATTGCTAAGTATTTAATATACTTGAAGCAAACAAAATTTATATTTTTAATAGAATACACAAAGAATAACGCAAGTGAAATAAATAAAAAGGATTACTAAAACTAAACCAACTATATGAGTTTATACATATATAGTTTCAAAGCTATTCACAAACTCGCAAACAAATATCGCTTGGCGTTTAGGGTGCCTTATCTGTTGCAAAACGAGCTCACAGTATGCTGGGTACAGTTTCGGCCCAAAAATCCTTATCTGAATTGGGTAAAAGCAGAATTGGACTCTCCGTCGACGGATTTGTGAACCGTAAAAATTATCAAACCAATGTACAATGAAGATACCTGCCTCAGTAGCGTTTCAAATTTGAGTTGTAGAAAATTTAAAATTCTCATACTCTTTCCAGTGTTACCGATTTGATACAAATGTATCCAAATGGATTTATTTTAGCTTTTAACATTGCGGGATACTTCTTATATTGGTTCAGTACAAATTTGGATACATTTTCATTTGAATTGAAATCTTAATTTCTATAACATACATATATTTATAATGAGTTATGATTAAAAATTAATATTAACTGGTTTTAAAAATAAATGACATCTTGTTTCCCAAAAACGCCGCTTTACCCAAAGGTTGGCAACATTACTTTAAGTTAAACAGAGCAACCATGTGTATTTAAGTACAATATTTATTTATCAAAAGAAAATATTTGATACAATGAACAAAAATTGTCTTTAAATTATAATTTGCATAAAACTTCTCTAGGAACTGGTTCAAAAAGTTTTAAATGCTGAGATACTATTTTTTTCTGAGATGGATACAATTGGATACATTTTTAACTTTTTGCGGGATACTATAAAGGTTAACTCTGGGTGGGAACACTGACTCCTTCTATAACAAAATATAAAACTTGTTCACATTTTTCTTATTAAAGCTGTATATTCTATATATTGAAGTAATCTGTGCCTTTTTAGTGCATTCATCTACTACAGAAAATGGATTTGAAATGCAAGTGAGCGGACAAGGAGAGTCTCCAAAAATGTGCCTCCATTTTTTTTTCAAATCTATACCAGCTCCACTTCCACATCTCGGTTGAAAATCGGTCTTGGTCCAAACGGCGTAGTTAATATATCATCAGTAGCTTTATCACTTATCACTGAAGCTTTTGGCAACGTTACAAATGGAACACCATACGTGTTCGATGCCAATATTATTCCTAACTTCTTACCTCTAACAGCATGAATGAGTGGGAGTTTTCAGCGTTGGTTCAGGGACTATATTAACAAGTTTCGAAATTGATTTGTTTCTTGTTTTATATCATAAAGGCCATAATAACCATAAAAATTATAATCACAAGTTTCAAACAATGTAAAAATTTAAAAAAGTGTTCATTCAAAAATGTTTGATATATTTTTTGCTAATTGAAATAAGGAATTCAGCGTTCGTTACAATGGAAAATTGGAAATCGAGTAAGCGTTCAATTTCGGTAGCTGCCGTACATGTTGTATGAGCATGGGAAATTTTTGACAGTAAACTTGCGCGGTGAAATAACAAAATACGTTATTTGTTAAATATACTATTCTGTATACCATATTCTGATATGCCATGTCAAATTGAACCACTTTGACTATAACCTATGTATCTCGTGTTTAATTTTCCTAGAAATACTTCACAAAATATAAAAAACTAGCTTGAATCCTTATGGAATATGTTAACGAAAAAAAAAACAAAGTAAATGCTATAACTTTCAAATCTATGAAAACTTTGGAGTAATCATGTTTCGGGGAAGGTACTAATAAATTTGCGTACGCCGAATAAAGGGTTTTAGCACACTGGAAGCAAACTTAGCTTTCTGTGGCAAGCGCAGTCTTGCAGCAACAGTTTTTAACCCATACTATGGTATTTGCAGAAAGGTTCATTGAAAGCCATGCATAGTGAAAAAAATATATTGGTATATCACCTTACCCACCCATACCACAATGCCCCAACTTATTCTACCTTTAATCTGGCGATTAAAGTTAAGGACTAAGTTTGTTGTATCTATTCACTTAAAAATATTTGAATTTGTTGATGCTTTAATTTACTGCGCTATGAGTATTTAAAGCACAACATTTTTCTACAACATATTTCAAACTGGAATGTTAGAGAAACTCTGCAGAAATAATACTACAACGCTCCGATCAATATTAGCAACAGATGTTAGCGCAACTAAGAATAAAACCTACCTACATATGTATTTGCAAAACTAAATTAAAGTTCGTACATATTTTTATATAGGATTGTATGTACTCGTATTTGTGTATATTATTTATAGTTCTACTTTCGCTTTTCCGCAATGCAATCACATCAATGGCGACATCGCGTTCCGATGCCTTTTCAAGCTATATCTGTACTCGTACAAACATTTGTGAGTAACTTTTTACATAAGAACATATTTCAACTGCACCTGTATTCATTGCAAACCGCTGCCTTTGGTTTGCTATTCTCAGCAAGCAAGCGAAATGTGTCAAACGGTGAGACGATGCAATCGATGTAGAGAACGACCGATTCAGTGGTTGCTTTGTTGTTACTTGTCACATTGGCGTAACAACTTCATGACTGATGATAGAAAATGGCGATTAGATTGCCACCTGCTGTTACCCTGCTACCACCGCACAAAACATCCTGTAAAGCAATACAGACACAAAACATACACAAACACTGCTACAACTACAACTGCAATTCTCGGTAAAGTGCAACCAGGTCGAAAGCGAAATATCTAGCTGAGATTGTGCGGTAGCGGTTGGGTTTTTGTTGGTACTGTTGTTGCTTGGTGGGCACTTCATATTATTGCTGATGAGATGAAATGCGGCAGATGCGTTAGAAGTTTACACAACCGACTGACCCTGTAGGACTAGCTTTAGGGACAAGCGTAAGCTTTGCATTGATATTTAAATAATATTTATGTGGCTTTCCGGCATATCACTTTTTTTGCAAAATCGACTTAATGCAAACTTTTACACCTGTGGGTGTTAGTCATTCGAAACAAAGAAAATAAGTACTTTTATATTCAATATTGTGGCTGAATTCTCGAAATTTCCAAAACGAATAACTGCATTTTTCATACAGCTTCAAAACTTTACTCGAAAACAGCTGTGAGTCCCTTTTTCGGTAATGCGGGTAAGCCACAGATTTATATGCGAAATTGCAATCAACTTTGTTGGCTGTTATTTATCAATTGCAAAAAAAAAAAAAAAATGCATGTGTACTTAATGGAATGCCATATTTTAAGTGACTAGTTTCCTACTGCTAATCCACGCCTGAATGTAGGCAATATTAATTCATCGAGCATCGAGATTTGTTAGGAATGACATTGCTTGGGAAGAGCGAACAGCAACAGGGGTAACTTTCAGGTAATCAATGTTGTTGCATGCCACAGATCACTTTAATACACTGCCTGTTCAAATATGTATGTACATTTGTGTATTGCAAAAGCTCAATTTATTCTAGTCTCTAATATCAGATTTATATGAACTTAAAGTGGAAATAGCGACGGCGTACAAACGAAATATTGGTTTACTCAACTCTACCCACACAGGTCTTTTAGGCTTCTAGTCGCTAAATGAGATGTTAATTAAACTATTTTTAAGTAAAAATAATACTCAAATATACAGAACACATACATATCTCATAGTTACAAACGCATCAAATAAAATCATTTTAATTTATTTAAACAAACTTGTATTTATTTTCAGATATTATACAGTGACTTCTCAGAGTAAAGCCATGAGCTTAGTACCATACTTTCGGCACAATTTAAAAACTTTCAGCAAATTTTTATAATTACTTTTAGTTATGTTGTGTTAAGTTATGTTATGAAATATTATATTATTTAAAAAAAATTTTAAATTAACTAAAAAAACTTAAATTGTAAATTCTTTATTTAAATTTTGTGCTTTTATAATTTTGAGTAAAGGTGAATTTCTTATTCTGAACGAATAATAATAATAATATTCTGAACGAGATGGATTTTGACTACGCGTAGTACTGGTTTCTTAAAGACTTGTTAAAATTACCTGCTGTTAGCCACACTCAGCGCTTACTTATTTGGCATATAACATTAACCGGCATCTAATAAAATTTCTAGATTGCTTGACATTTTTAAACTGGATTCTGAATAGTAGCCTCTTATTCTCGTCCAACCAACGAGATAAAAATAACACTTCAAGTGCATACATGATTGATTTTCAGTGAATATAAAAATGCCATGGAAAGCCAAATTCGGTTGGATTGCAGAGATACTAGTTGCTTACGGTCGAGTGAAATAAAGCTTGCGAAATCCGAGAACCGCTAGTCCGCTCTTTGTCGATTTGAGAGCATTTATCCATTTGATGACGTTGTAATATTATTTTCATGCAATAAGCCGCCTTCACACGCTCTTACTTGTATGCAAATATGAATAAGAGACAAATAATATGAGCGTATGTTGCAAAAGAAAATTAATATTAATCATTCTTAATTGAACATTTTTTAAATTTGGTGGCTTTTTTTAACCAACCGTGAAAAGTATTTGCGTAAATTTATAAACGCACCCTGCATCAACATCTCGAATCCACTTTTTAAATGTTCATTCCCACAAACATATTCCATTTTCAGGTGTGACACTTGTCACTTATAAGTGTCCACGAATTGTCAAACCCTTCTTTGTTCTAATGTATGTAAGTATATATCAGTAAATGATTGATAGACAATTTGCTTATATACAAAAGCATCTGGCATAAAGTTGTAATAGAAACATGCCACAAAAACATATACTAAATATAAAACTGTCAATCAGCTGCCAAATGAAGTGATATCTTCTGAATCAAATTTTATCTACGGTACGAGCAGTAAATTGTATTTCGAACAAAAGAATACAAAAGTTGTATATAAAGTTTTTTTTTTATATTCATACATAGGGTGTTGATTTTAGACGTATGGTTTTTAGGAATAAATAAAACGCATATAATTGAATGCTATGGCCAAGTGAACTCCGCGGCTGGCACGAATAAATTCCTTTCAAGGCGTCTCGAAATGGCAAACCAAACTGAGTATAATTCAAGTAACAGCTGCCAAAAAGACCAATTCCGAAAAAAACGTTGCCTCATTGAAAACCACACAGCTAAAAGAAAAAAAAATTAAAAAAAAAAAAAAATTTGCTTAGGGGTTTCATAAAATAAAAAAAATCCAATCAGCCTGCTTTACTGATACTATCTGTTTAATGTGCCTTGGTACATACGTATAGACTTTTACCTGGTTTCCACATTAAACACATATGTATATACAATATATTTGATTTTAAGCGAATATAAATAAGTTGAGCGTCCTTTTTTTTTTACATAACAGTTGATACATTTAAAATTCAGGGTTGCTTTTAAAATTAGTTAGTTGATATTTCAGAATCAGGGTTAATTCTACAAAGTTGCTTTAAATATTAGTTATACAAAGTTACTTTTAGTATTAATTCTACTTATAGACTAGTACACTTTGCCACTACGTGTGGCACGTTCGTCAGTTACTTGTACCTCTCCCACATACATACATATACTCGTATGTATGAATTTATATTATAAAAACGATAGAAATATTAAAATTTGTCGATTGACTGAAATGAATCAAGTCGCTTTTGAAATATTATCACATCACATGACTCAAACTTATGACGATCCCATCAATACTTAAACACGTTGACTTGCAGAAATGGCTTTAAGGTAAAGGGTTTGGGTCAAATGATGAGGTCACCACAAAAACAAACGCCTATTTCGAGAGTCTTCAGAAAAGCTAATATTTGGAAGGAATAAAAAAATTGAAAAAACGCTAGACTAAGTGTAAAAAAAAATCATGTTGAGAAATAAAACCCATGTTTTGCCAAAAAAAGAATATTTTATTCAAAACGTCACTGAACTATCAAAACACCCCCGTAAATGGGTTTATTTCTAAAAAAATAAATATATTAATATGTAATTAAATTGCTATGTGGGTGAGTTTGCAGCTTTTCTTTTTTTTCTGACGGTTTTCGCAAATGATTTTACTCGTAATTATCACAAAACTACAACTCTACTGCTGAGGTGTTACTACTTGCGATAAAAAAATTAATTTATTAATTTTTTGATCACATAAATTGCGAAAGTATGTTGTGAGGCTCATCTTTTTATTAATTCAAATAAAATTTTGTAGAAGTTCGAACTTTTCTTTTACACTAAATTTTTTTAACATAATTTTCCTTAGCCCAACTCGCTGTTTATTAGCTTCATGCAAAATTCGTGTCGGTTGAGGTTAAATCTGTTTAAGCTAAACAAGTGATGGCGCGTTACAGCAATTTCCACACGTTTTGTAAATATTTGAACACGTTCGATGGATGAGGATGCTTTGTGGCTTGTTAACTTGGATTTGTGTAGTTTAAGAAATTTTCCAAGTTAATAAAACAACTTGCAGAGCGACATTATAAGTGAAGCTCGAGAAAAGAAAGGTAGTATTCAACAAAGCAACTGCTGCGCAATATTCCACTGCAAAGAGAGAAATGTTGAGTCGAAAAAAATATGACACCGGTTGCATATGACAGAATAATGTAAGAAATACATTTAAAAGCGATTTCAAAGGGAGCTTAGGTGAAGTGGCAAACACCTAGCCCCTTAAACTGCCACGCTAGTACCCCAACAACACTCGTCCGATACTACAGCTTAATTTGTATGCTTTCAATTCAATTTGTGGCATGTTTCACACGCTGTTACAATGGCTTAAATGCGCTCGACAATTTAAATATGCTATGAGTATGTGTATTTAAGGGTATTCGTTGTTTTCCAACTTGTTTTTTTTTTTTTTAGCTGCAGCATCAAAGTTTTAGCTTTTGTTCTAAAATAAAATATCAATAAAGAAATTATTTGAATTTAATTATTATTCTAAATACAATGTTAAGGATAAGCAAAACTTATTGTTGAAAATATCCAAAAACTCTGCAATAACTTTTAAACGATTACAAAACTGCATACTCAAAAATATTTTCTCAAAACTTAAAGGCACTTTTTTAATGTCGAATTTCCCTTTGTTTTCAAATATTTTTCTCAAACGTAAGTAGAGCGAAACCGAGTTACTCTAAATGAAACATTTTTAAAGAGCTGTCAGTTTTTATTTTGACATTTTCGGATCGTAACAAAGAGCTAAGAACTTTTCTCAAGTCTTTCTCAAACCTTTCACAAGTTGAAAAAACTTTGAGAAAACCCTTGGTATCAAATGATCAACAATGCGTAAGATCAAATTGTTTGCTGGGTAGTAAAAGTTTTGCTGATAAAGATAAAGTTTAATTTAAATTATTTTCAGAGGAGTGACTTTGTATCAAATCATATTAGACGAACACCCTAATGTACATATGTACATACGAGCACCTGCTTTAGCTTGTACTGTTCTATGCGGGTGTGCGGGTGTGCGTGCGTGCACGGACGTGGTGACCCATATTACGCCTAATTGAATCTCGCGCATCTGGTAACCTCCAAAGCGCGCATGTAAACGGGCGCCTATCACACCATGTTGCATGTTATTTCGATTGTTCGTGCTAATTATAAACACATACAAAGACAAATGTTCCGGTTTCATTGTTTGTACTTGTGTCCTTGTGTTTGTTTGTGTTTGTTGTAGTTTTTGCAAATACTTGTAGAACAGAATTATTTTCCGGATACATGCGATTAATTTCACCGTAATTTAAGATTATTTCGTTCGCATTAACACCACTGCCGTCGGATTTCATGTTGCGCTGCACAATTTGCCTCTTATTATACGAAAATTAGCACCCTGTACCCCGTAACAAATCACTCAGGCATGGTAACATGTACTTACATTTGCAATTGTGTGTGTGCTGTATTATCCTTTGCGCTTTTGTTCCCTCCACGATTTCCGTTTGTTGGATTCTCCAAACTCTCCCCGACCTCTGACCACTAATGTAATGCGCAAGCGCGTGCAACAAGTCAATTAAATTTAATGATGTTAAGTAAATATTTATGATTAGCCACATTGCTACAACAATAAGTGCAACAAAACTAAAAACAAAAAAAAAAACTCAGCAATCTTGATAATAGCACACGAATGGCACAAAGCTTCAGTGTCCTGCAGGTCCGCTGCGCTCTCTGCTTTGCGAGTGCCTTGCATGTCTGCGCGGCATAAATTCTCGCCCATCTAGAGACAAATATTTGAGCTTTATGTAGCTTTAGCTGTTGTGTATATAATGCAATTGGATGGACGTGTAATCAAAATAATTTAACACATTTTTTGCCATCTTCGCTTGTATGTAATGGGATTACAAAAGTCAGAATTGAGGTTAATTTGGCATGCGATTAGAGAACTCTAGCTTGAGTCCCTTAAGTGTCGATTGGAGCTAACATTATCACTTCGCTGCATGTATTGAAAGTGAATTTAGTGCAGAGGTTTAGGTTAAATCCTTAGTATTAAAATAAATTGTGGTTATTGCGACACTGTGGACTCATATCCGTGAAAAGTGATTATATTTCCGTTGGAAAATCAAAAATATATATGTATGTAGAACTTGGATATAATATTTCCTTTTATAATGTTTCGCAAACATATATTTCGTTAAGTTATTTAGTTAGAAATCGTCAAGAACGGTTACAATTTCAAAACGAAGCAATTTGTTTAAATATTTGTATACTAATAGAAATGAAAATAATAACGCGATAAAATAATCTTGGGGTTCGAGGTAGAGAGAGATAGAGAGCAAAAACAATAATACCAGGGGTCTATAAAACCAAATCCTCTGCCATTGTTTTACGAGAGTTATCAACAAATTTCAGAACAGTTGGTTAAAATTTAGCCTAGAAAACGCAAAAATCTGACGATAGATCAGACAAAAATCCCCCACCAATCCAAACAAAAATTATATATGTGACTCCCTTCAGTTTTCGGCGTAAGAAAAAGCCACTACAAATACAATAGCACCGCCTCTACAGACTATTTCCAACCGGTTCCGAAGATTTTAGACGGGACATTTTTCTGTACATTATTCACTGTGGCTATGGCGATGTCCAAAGTTGACGAAGTTCCACGATTGATACAAGAAATTATGTCCAATCATTTGGGCTTGAATCTGGGATACACAAAGAAATCTGCACGATGGGTCTCACGAATTCATTAAATATAACCCAATAAGACGCTCGATTGCGTTTTGCTCAATTTTTCTCAAATAAATTCGCAAATGAGAGGAAACATGACCAGCACAAGAACTTTGAGGGGAAAGATATTTAACAGCAACGCGGAGACAACTGATACGGCTAGTGCTGAATTTGACAAGCTTAAAAAGCAAGATTTTAAAAATAATGTTTTGAGAAGTAGATCTTTAGGCTTAGAAAATGCATTGAAATGAATGGCGATTATGTAGAGCGGATAAAAAAAGCAAAGATTAAGAATATATACGAAATAATTCTTAAGTTTTAGTTTTCTGGTCAACTAAGCATATTTTTGTTAGTCACCTCGTATATTTTCATTTAAAATATACAACTTTATTTTTAATATTTCTCAATGCTCTGTTAAAACAAAAATCAAATAACAATTAAATTAAGCTCTTTGACAACGGTATTTTGACGACCCAACAACCTTTCAAATTTAATTTTAATACTTTTTTCCGGGTTATATTCTTACTAATGTTCTTAGCAAACACATTTCCACTTACCAAACGCCTATTCATTGAAAAGGAAAATGCTGGTTTGTCTCCACATAAAATTTGGCAATGAATGTCAGTTTCACTTGTATTAATATCAGAAAGACATTACACGCCAAATTCATATTTAGTTATCTCGACAAACCTAGTCGAAATCACAAAAGTATTTGAATTGCCGAACGCACAATTTCTTGACAGGAGACTCTGCTAATGCTCAAAAATATTTCATTACTGGGTTTTGCACAAATCAAAAAACTAAAGAAGAATTGCAATAACTGTGAATGAAACCGAAGAAGAGCGAAAAGCAAATGAGAGTTTAAATAAAATACATGCGTAGATAAGTATGCAAAAATATAAACAAAAAGTACAAAGAATTTAAGGCGCGAAAAATAGAAGATACCCAACAAAATAAGTAATGTGAAGCAATTGGTAGTATTAAGTGGTGAAATTAATGAGAAATACGTTAAAATATAATTAAAATATTGTAAAAGACGAAGCTAAACATGCGAAGAAAACACCTGGAATTGATCAGCCCGTCATCACCCAACACCACCTCGCAACCAAGCACAAAGCAGCGACTCAGCTTCGCAGCCCTTAGCGAGCCGACCGCTGCGGGAACTTTTGCCGATACCCATTTCGGAAAATCACATAATAGTGAAGCAACTGAAAATTATAAGCAATGGGAGCCACAAGCTATATGGAATCCGTGGACGAGCCTTTCACCTGAAAATAACATAAAAACAACAAAGGCTCTGCCTTACACAATATCAACTCGATTCAATGCAACTAGTTTGAGCTTTGAACAATCTAACGGCGGAATCAATATTAAAAATATAGAGTTTGATAAATTCAACAACAATACTGGTGGAGTAGAGTTTCTTATTCCTTTTAGTGATTATATACAACTAACACCACAATCGGAAAGTGATCAAGAAGACTCTGACAGCGCACAAAATTTACTCAGCGATTCTATACACGAATCTCTAAGTCCAATACCTCAAACTCTACTCTGTGACGAACAAATCACATACGAATATTCTAGTGATGGTAAATTAGTAGGCGGATCAATAGACGCTTGTTGGAGGGATATTCCTGAAATTAATATGGAGCCGTCAACTTCGAGGCATGCACTTGAGCGACTTTCAGCACTCCAAAACACCATTTGGATGGCACGTCCTAATATTGTCTTATCTAATACTGATATACTTAAACCATCAATAAGAAAAATAGGCTTCAATAAAGCTTTGAAAATAGAGCGTCCAGCACTTGAAGTTCGACGGTCCATGCTTGGATTGAATGTATTAAAAATACCTATCGTTTGAGGAGCAAAAGTGAAATTTAAACATTTTTGAAGTTCATCGTCAATGTTTTATAATATAGGCATAATTAATTATATTATTGTATGTATCGTTTAAGTTTTAAAACTTCATTATCGTCTTGCTTTAAATACGAAATTGAGAAACCATCAGCACGTAGAAAATAAACAATTTCTTAGCTAGGTTCTCAAAAATTTTTTGTACGAGTATGTAAATGTATACACAATTACATTTGATAACATATTTGCTTTTTACGACAAAATAAATTTAAGTTTTCATGACTTTTATACCTACTATAAGAATTTAAATATACCTACATACATAAGTAATATTCGAAAATAAAATTAAAATATCTTTCCAAAAATTTAAAGTAAGGTTTTTAAGGTAAACATTTGTAGTAAAAACTTGTTGGAAATATTGGACGTTTAAATTAAATTGCAAAAAATTTAAAACAAAAGAGCTGCAATTTTAGTAAGATACTGGTGTATATCTATTTATGTATACTTTTATTTAGTTTACTTGAACAATAAATGATTTGGAAAAATCACACGCAGTTACTAAGAACAAAGAATATTATTAATAGAATAAAAAAAAATATTTAAAATTTGTATTTCCTTAAAAAAAATTTACAAACACTGTGCTTTTGGAAAAGTTAAAGATTAAATGAATGCAAGCATAAATTGGAGTATAATTGGTGATATAAAAGGGAACTTGTGTTTTTTTTTGCCATTTTGATTGTAGCAAATTTTATTAATTTAAAACTAAAATAAATATTTATTTTTAGTATTTATGATTTTAAAAAATATTTATGCACCTACATATTCGAGAAGTGTTCATTGAGCTTGTGGTGGATTTTACTTGTTGTTGTTTTTTTGGCAATAAACTTGTCAATTAATCAATCTAGTTTATGCAGGTAAAACATATTTAAATTATATTTTGAAAATTTGTATAATGAAAATATGAAAATATGAAAGCTTACTTTTCTTTACCTAGACAAAAATATAAACTTTTTTAAGATTGGATCAATAACCTTATCTTATTTACATTCACATTCAAAACTAAAATTATTTCTTTCAGTTATTTACATGTATTTAAAAATGTTATTAGGATTATTTTCTTCAAATATTTACATAGGTATGTCAGATCGGAAAAATTTCATAATTAAAAAAAAAACTAGCCAAGACATGTTCAATATTCTCATTAAAATTTATTTTTCTATTTATCGGCGAATTCTTTAAGGTGAAGTTTTAAATGCTTAATCCCAGGTTACTTCAACAAATGATAAGGCGATTATGTTTTACATATATTTCTTTACAAAATTTTAAATAAAATTATATCGTTTATTATCACTTTTCTTAAACTCTACAAGTCATGACCTAAATAAATGTTCTCTATCTAAATTTGGTTGCCTCTTTCATGCTAGAAAAGTTTATGATAGCCGAAAGTAGTTATTCTTCTTCATTAGCGAATTCTAAGCAATTATAACACAAACCATTATCATAGAATCTAGCACACCTTAAGTGCTAGAAATGGGAGAGAGCGAAAAAAATACTTGCAACAAAATGTATGTATGTACATATGTGCGTCGAAAAAATGTTAAGAAAAGATCGCGAAAGCAATTACAGAATTAAAAGAGAGATCGAGTTGTACAAAATATATCCTCTCGCTACTAAACAAAAGTAATAAATACCTTAAGCAACAAAAAAACTACTGTTATAACTCTCGTTTCGCGAAGTATTGATGCTTATAGCTTAAACACAATATCGGCGTACCACGATTTTATCGACGCGAAGATTCCACTCGAAGAATGTGCACAACCACAGTGTACCAAGAAATTTGTCAGACGTCTCTACGTGGCGATAGATTGAATTCTATTGCGACCAAATACACACCAATGTGACCAAATGTTGAGTATTCTTAGGTTTTAAAACAAAATTTAAAAAAATGTTCATTTAGTTTTCTTGAAAATTTGAATGATTATTTTAAAACTCCACCATGTGATAAAAATAATAATTTAAATGGGACTTTGATTTTATGATCTAAAAGTTTTACCTGTTCAATATGGTTACTCTATTAGTTGACATTCAATATGTTTGTATTGTTGCCGTAACTGTGTTTTAGTGAGCGAAATTTCAGGGCGAGCGTCGCTGAGGACGTCGCTCCGCATTTAAGCTATTGCTCTTAAATTGAGCAATCTCTTTTATTTATAATATGTGGCTGATTAATTTAAAATTGTATGTGTTCATAATAGTAGTCGACATACATACATACATTATTTTAACTGACTTAAACTACCATTACCGATAAACAAATTTTCCTGCAAAATTTTGTAAAAAAGTTCTCTCCTCACGGGCGATTTACAGATTATGAAAAGAAGAAGGCACAGTGAAAATGTAAGATATTTGTGGTATTCTAACACAATTGTTTGAAACATATTGAAAACGGTGGGCTGCAGACCAAAGCTGAGAAATTATTCTAGCTGATACTTTTAAGCAGATAACAATTTAATGGGCGACTCTTTCTTCAATCTAATATAATTACTATACAATGCCGCTCCCACTTGCAAAAAATACTTGCCACGATGAAGCGTTTAGTTAATGTTTATAAAAAGTTCGCAGCTATCTTACGTATCCCGTAAATTTCAGTATTTTTCAAGCAAAATAGCGCTGGGGAATATAATGCCTAAGGATGTTGTCTAAAATTAATAATAAAAATAATTAAAGAAATGAAGAAAATAGGGATATTGATTGTGGCTGGAATTGAACATGTGCTGAGGGGCTAACGTGGTCAGAGCGTAATTAAAATATGTGTGCGAAATAATATTAATCACTGCAACGCGAAACTAAATTTCTACCCTTCATCACCCGTCAAAAATATATATTTTTTATATGCCAATAGTACATGTAAATACATAAATATGTATATACATAAAAATATTTATATCTGCAAAGTTTTCTATTCACTCTCATCAACGCGAGCACAAAACTGTCAAAACATATGTACAAACCTATACATATACCATTTGTAACTAAATATTAAAATGATAAAAAATGCATTCAATTGCAATTCGATTGTCAATTACGTCATACTGCAAACACCAAATTGACAATTTGAAAAATTTAATAAAAATCAGCACCGGGGGGTATTTAGTTCCATTCATTCAAAGCAATAAAAAACACTAATAGTACAAATAAGAAAAACAATGTTTGTAAATCAAAACTGCAGCTGTACAAATAGGGACAGCTGAATGCCCAAAAGGCGAGCACAGGCTACGTGCTGAGTAACATCAATAGTGCTGGGAAATAGTGCAAATTGGTATGAAATTTCACATAAATTTGCAAAATACACGAATTGAAAAATAAATTCACAATAATTGATGAACACAGCGAAAGAGAAGCCCGCCATACGCGCCTCATCTTCCGCCGTGCGCCACTTTAACAGTTAACTTGTTTTTCAAAAAATAAAAATAATTAAATAAAATAAAAATTTAACATCAATTGGAAATCATAAAATTGGGTGAACATTTTTAAGTGGCGTCACATTTTTTTCGTACTTACACAGAACAAATGTCGTATTGTTGCAGCGACTCATGGTAGCGTTAGCTGCCAGTATTTGTAAATATAAATGTTTATATATATAAATATATGTACGCATGAGTATATGTAAATGCATAAATTGACTGAATACCAAATATAATAGTGGCACTGTATCGTATATTTATTCAATAGTTTTTGGTTACAAAAATAATTCAATAAAACTCTGGGACACAGCCGGTGGACTCAAAAGCATTCAATGATATAGTACATACATACATATGTACTTACAAGTAACCCATGTATTGTTATATATACCTAGTTGCTATGTGACAGCCAGATATTTATTCATGAACACGGAAAATTTACTCATTGCCACTCCATTTGCATATTAAGTTAGTGTCGAAAAGCGAAACGGAATCAACTTATACTATTAACATTTCCATGCAGTCAAGGACATTAAGTAAAAAATTGCAAAAAAAAATGTATAAAATGTGTATATATTTGCAAAGCAATAGATATTTGAATTTGCTTTTCCATGCCGTTTAATTAAAATCGTGCAACTGGAATAGACAAAATATATTCCTTCAATAAATCTGTCAAATCGAAAAATTATAAAAGTATGTTAAATGTTTCTCAAAAAACGGGAGAAATTAATTGTCTTTTACAATTTTTTTGTATAAACCTGTATCATCAGTAGTTTAGATTTCTCATTAGTAAGTTGATCGCAAGGTTACTCATATCGCCAGTCCTTTATTATTTCTCACAACAAATTAACACAAAATATTGAAGTGAAAACAAAACTTGTATCGAGAAGAGACAATTTTGATTCTTTCTCTACGCATATCATTTCCTAAACAAAACTTGTGTGCTAAGTAAATGCCAAGGAGACAAGCTATTTTATAGAGGACTGCAAAAATTCCATACTTTGTGACGCAATAGGTATTATTCTCAATGTATATGTAAATACATAATCGGTGGAGTAAATTTTTGAATTTTGGCTACCTACGACAATGGTAAAAATATTTATTTTATTTATTTAAAAGAGCAACAGCTTCGGCTGTAAGTACCGAGCAGTAGGATGGTAATACACCGACAGAGATGGTAACACCAAGTTGGTTTGTGACCGCAAACGAGGTACTGATGTCTGTTTTAGATCCGTCTGTGAAAATCAATTCCCATTCGTTTTTTAAAGCAGCAATGGTTTCATTGAAACGTTGCACGTATTCATTGGAAGAGGTGGACTCTTTTGAAAATTTTTGCAAATCCGTGATAAAAAGAGACTTTGGATTCAAGCATGGTGGGAAAACTGCTAATGTCGCGTCGGATATGATGTTAAGTTTGTGAAATAGTGCAACGCAACGTTTCATGGCCGAAGGCTTGTGGCTACTGTATGATTGTTGCATCGCTGAGTTTACATGTGTAAGTAAGACTTCGGTTCTGCAGTGCAAAAATTTGGGTAAGAGCATCCATGTACATATATTCATTCAAATCAATGGAATATTGGGTGGCTCAAAAAAATTCCTTATAAAGTCGAGGTCTCCAAGTTGGTAGCCTAATATAGATCCTACATTTAATTAACAACGCATTGGAGCTCATCACGTTATGTTCATGGTCAGATTTTGAAAAAAAAAGTATCAGCAAGACACTAAAGATTTGCGCAGAAGTGCAGGCGTGTTCACCTATCCATCGCTTATCTAAGAAAGTGAGATTTTATTATGCCAATATTTCACTGCGTAATCTGTTTAAAGTGTTTGTCCGGAATCAAGCACGTTAGCTGTCCCTATCTCTTGCTAACTGGCGCCATTTGGAAATTCCAAGTATAGCCAAGTCTTCCTTCCTTTTCCTCAGCTACCACCAGCGTATACAGCGACAAAAACCTTCAGGGGCATGATGAGAGACTTATAGAGTGTTAATGCTGGGTCCTAAGTAAACGAAGTCCTCTACTTTTCAAAGTTATAGCTGTCAACAGTGATGTTAGATCCCAGTCGTGAATGTGCCGACTTTTTATTTAATGACAGGAGATACTTCGTCTTGCCCTCGTTCACCTCCAGACCCATTCGCTTCGCTTCTCTATCCAGTTTGGAGAAGGCAGAACTAACTGCGCGGTTGTTAAGACCGATGATGTCAATGTCATTGGCGTAAGCCAGCAATTGCACACTCTTATAAAAGATGGTGCCTGATGGATTTAATTCTGCGGCTCGAATTGTCTTCTCCAGCATCAGGTTAAAGAAATCCCACGACAAAGAGTCGCCCTGTCTGAAACCTCGTTTGGTATCAAACGGCTCGGATAGGTCCTTCCCAATCCTGACGTTATTTTACATAGCCGTATAAGTTTTGCCGGGATACCAAATTCAGACATTGCGGCATATAGGAAACTTCTTCTCGTGTGTCGATTCTTCTTTCTCGGATCTTTTCCAAGATCTAACGCATTGTGAATATCTGGTTGGTGGTAGATTTACCAGGTCTAAAGCCACACTGATAAGGTCCAGTTAGTTCATTGACGATGGGCTTAAGTCTTTCACACAATACACTCGACAGAACCTTATATGCGATGTTAAGAAGACTAATCCCGCGATAATTGGCGCAAACTGCAGGATCACCCTTTTTGTGGATTGGGCAGAGCACACTCAAGTTCCAATCAGCATGCATGCGTTCTTCCGACCATATGCTAGAGATGAGCTCGTGCATGCACTTAACCAGCTCCTTTCCGCCGTACTTAAATAACACAGCTGTTAACCCGTCAGCCCCGGAGGCTTTGTTGTTCTTCAGCCTTGCTATCGCTTTCCGAATTCCGTCTTAGTCAGGTGATGGTACATCGAGTCCATCATCATTGATTCACGATTCTGGTTCAACATCTTCTCCAAGGTTGTTGCAGCAGCTTCCATTAAGCAGTGTGGAGAAGTGCTCCCTCCATAATTTAAGTATGCTGCGGACATCAGTCACCAGGTCGCAAGAGGCTAATTATTATATTTCTTGCCCCATCCATCGCATTTCTTGGAGGGCGCTGTTGTCAGCTTTTAATGGTCCGGACATTCCAGGAGCATGCCCTCAAATCGTCATGCTGTGGTCGTCATCAAAAAAGGGGGGTCTCATCCGAGGTTTTGTCTTTCTTTTCATTGGATAATTGTTTCAAGGGGCGGGTTCCAAGCCCTGCGCGCAACCCATTGCTGGGGGTGAAAATTTTGAACTCGTTTATATAGCGAGCCGCTTTCTCCAAGACAGACTATTTATAAAATGTGAATTTAATTTAATCGAAATTTCGAACTATACAAAATAAAGTGTTTGACATTTTTTGAGTAAGCAGTTTTTTTGTTTATTAAATTTTAGTGTGAGAAAGTGCAAGTTTCAAGTTTCTACAAGTTATCGCTGATTTCCCTCATACAACGCAAAACCTTTTTTATTTTTAATATGAAACGAATGACGAATAAGCGTCAGTTAAATAATTGTCAAAAATCAATGGTAATTCGTAGTCATTAGAAATTTGCATTTTGTTATACTAAACTCGAATGAGCTATGTATATATATATTTGCATAGCCCAAACAATTCCATTTTTTTAAGTTTGAACTCTTGATGATATTTTGATAAATGTTTGCTTTATTCTAAAAAACAAAATTAAAAAAGTTTTATTTCAATAGTGTTTGTTAGAGAATTAACGATGTTTTAATTTAATAATAAAATTTAAATGATTGGAGGAGAAATAAATTATCCAAATGTGTTCATATGTATGTGTTTGCGCTATAATTTGTGAACAGAGAGAACACAATAATTCTCAGAGGGAAGTTCGTTGAACGCATCTCCCTTGTCATAAACAATAAATACACTACAGTATATGAATGTGCACACAAACACAGCGAAGACGAAGTTCGTCTGATGAAATTCGGCTCAAATAATTTATTTTAAACTCTGCCACTGCCGCTGGTTGAACAAAATCCGCTTCCTATGCGAAACGAAAATAAAATGGATTGCTTTCATTGAACGATTGTAAAACGTATTTAGTAAATTAATATAACAAGAATGTGACTATGTATGATATGAAAATAAAATAGAGGCAACAAGGAAGCATCGATGCAAATTTAATTGGGGTATTATTCTTCTGGGCGCAATTTTACGGCAAAGCATCGTTCCGTTTGAGTTATGTATGTATGTACGAGTATGTTTAAACTTTATTTTGGTTTCGCAACTGTGAAGTTTCATCGCTGGGAAATTCTATCTATAACTTTTATCACACCAGTGAAATTGGGAGTTATTCCAGAGTTATATGAAATCACAGACCGTAAGTCTAAAACGTAAACAAGCGTTTAATAGGATTTAGTAAAAAAGTAAGTGATAACCACGGTTGCCACTTTTGGTGTTTTCGGACCAAAATTGGTCTGATTTTTTTACTTTGGTCCGCTGGTCCGCTTAAAAGAATTTTGGTCTGTTTTGCGATATGAGTATCCTTTCATCAGTATGAAAAATTAATAATGAAAAAATAACTTGCGTAAATACAATATAATATGTAGAACTTACTACATATGGAAATGTACTTTCTTTTTACATTGAACTATTGCACCAAATTACATAGAATACGCTTTGACTTTAACCGTGACGATACTAAGCTATTACAAATCATTACTCCGGTCAAGGTTCTATCGATATAGACCACATTACAACGCAGTGGAACATGTTGAGGGTTAGTGACGTAAGTCTTTCTGCCGATATGGACTTTGATACATTTTGGTCGAAAGTATGCTTGATGAAGAATAGACTTAACCAAAGCAGCTTTCCCGACCTCACAAATTTTATATTTAATTTGCTTTCTCTTCTGCATAGTTCTGCCGCGGCTGAACGAAAGTTTTCTTCGTTGGCTTTGATTAAAACTAAGTTGCGTAATAGGCTTCAGTTGAGCACCATTAATAGCATTATGCAATGTAAAGAACTTATCAATTTAAACATTCCGCACTACGTATGGTCGGCCAAAAAAGATTTGTAAATATTTTAAGTCATATTTTTTGTTGTTTTTAACTGTTATTCAGTTCTTTTGTTAAATGCGTAGGACGTCTTATATACATACATTTAAGTGTTATTGCTTTTGAATTAAATTCAACTTTTGTTTTAAAATGTGAACTAATAGACTGTAAAAGACTTGACATAAATATGTCGAGATGTAACTATAAATATTACACATAAGTGCATTATTTTTTATGAAACATAAAGTTGTGAATACATAAGAAATGTTAAGTTTGAAAATAAATTAATAATTTAAAAATGAATTTAAAGATAAAGCCAATTTTTAATTTGGTCGGTTGTGATAAAATTTGGTCGGAAGTTTGGGCGGAACATTTTTTTTCAAGTAACAACACTGGTGACTTTTGAACGAAAATTAAATTAATGAAAAAAATAATACCTAATTTTCAAATTACATAAACGCAATAGAATTCAAGTTAATTTTACATTGATGTATGTATGTATGTTTGCAAATTTGCAATCACGTTTTCACTTAGAACCAAAACAAATAATATTATTTTTCTGTTAAATTTCTCTAATCCTTATTGGATCATATTTTAATTTTTTTACATAAGACCTTTTATCGAAATACTAGAAAGCATTACTTGTTCAATATGAAAAGCTTTTGTTGCATGTTATTTGCGTTTATATGTGTATTAATGTGATGTTTATATATTTATGTATGTTTGTACATAGTTACAGATATATGTATGTATTTGCTCACTTTTCAGCCGAATTTTATTGAGTCGAGTGTCATTTGAAAGAGCTTTACGGATATTTTATTAAATTCTACACAATAAAGACTAAGCCTTTTTTCTTTATGTAAAAAATATTCCTTTCAAATGTATGCACTTGTAAAATATTTATTAGTTTGTGCTCTTATTATAAATTTCATTTTTTCTGCTATAACTTATTGTGAGTTAGCATACAAATATTATATTTGAAATATTTCAATAGAGCCAATTCCGGTGACATGATAAAGTATTAAAATAAAACAAGAGAAAATGTTACAACTATATATGTACATACATATGTACATATGCATGTACGTTTGTATATTAAAAAATAAAAAATATATATTAAGTGCAATAAAAAACGTAAAAATTATTACTTTTTTAGTTAAATAATAACAACTCTAACGAACTGACAATGTGTAAATTTATGTAAGCGCATTTCAAATTTTTGCGGCTCTTTTGCAACTGCTCATGTGTGATTTTATTTAAATATAACATATTTTTTATATAATTTCTTTTTTAGAACTTGTTTATGCGGTTGAGTAAATTTGAAAATCAAGCGAAAATGCCGCCATTTGTGTAATAAAAAAAACACGGTCACAGTGTTGCCTGCGGCCTATCAATGCATTCAAATAGGTTATATGTGTGTAAGAAAAAATAAAAACACCAAAATATATATACATTTAGATTTACATATTCATACGCATATTAGCTGGTTTGTATATTATTATTTCCGTACGAGTATGTAAGCTGCAAAGCGATATCGGTCAAAATTAAAAGGCTTAACTTAGGTGAGGTTTAAAAACGCAGAGAATTTCAATACAAAAATAGGCGTGGCGCACAAATCTTGATAAAAGTCGATTTTACATGGGACATGCCATGTCAATGATATCTTAAAATTTTTTTTTAGTACACAATGTTTTATAGATTGTAGAGATTTTTAGTTTTTATTAAAAAAAATTCTTAATTTGAATACTATTAAAATGGACGCGCATGTTATTGATTTAACAACTGATTTAAAAGTATGTAACATTTTGTGTCAATAATTCTGTTATGAAACTTTTAGATATATTTTTCCTTTTCTCTCATTAGCCAATAAAAAGTTTAAAATGCTGACTGAAATATTACACGGGCCAACACGAAATTTTATCTAGACTCAAAAGTATTAAATTTCGATTCTTTAGTTCGTAATTAGACGAACAAAAATATACGTATATATATAGCATGAAAAAGTTTGCTTTTGTATTTATCATGTTTTCATTGTATTGGCCTTGATAACGTTGTTGGAAGCTCAAAATGTCCTGATGAAAACGTTCTCCTTGCCATCTAGAAGCAAACTTTATACGGAAAAAAGGCATTTTCTTTTCGTTTTTGTTCATAGTTAACCAGAAAATCATAAAATAAACTTTGTTTTCTTTTGTTTTTTTATTGAATTGCCGTCTTGTGGCTCGCATTCAGCTGCTAGGAAAAAGCTCGAGAAAATGTTTCGATATTTTCTGATGTTTCAAAAAGCAGTAGGCAAGTAATCTAAACGCTTGAATATGCATTACTGTAGATAAAATGAAGGAGAATTTCGGATGGTCTTCAAAACTTCGTTACCTAACTCATCACTTTTCCAATATTGAAATATTTTTCCCGAAGAATTTAAGTTGACAAAATCTGGCAACATTTCATCAAAAGTCGCTTTTTCCTGAAATAATAAGTGAATGAGCATTTTTCTAAAAACCTCAATGTTTTTTTTTTGTTTCTAAAAAAGTCCTTTCTTGAGAATTGGATGTAAAAATCGAACGCAATATATTAAGGGAAGACATTTATCAAAGAAAGCTGGCATCAAAGTAATAAAAAATAATGTGCAAAGTCGTTAAGGCAGTTAACTCTATTTTACATTATACAAACATCCACATATTTATTAATCATTTTAAAC
Organism: Philophylla caesio; assembly: GCA_963971545.1. NCBI lineage: Eukaryota > Metazoa > Arthropoda > Insecta > Diptera > Tephritidae > Philophylla > Philophylla caesio. Next base: position 89,900,805 of record OZ020606.1, on the reverse strand, counting down.
TAATTACTTTAAGTTAATTTTAGAAATATACATACTCTTCCTAAACTTCACCCTGACACGAACTGCATCCATCGAGCACCGGGTAAGTGGTAACCACAATATCTATTATAATAATCTAGTAGAAGGTTGCAGCCCTTTTAAACTGTCCAAATTTAACAGTTGGGCATCAACCAAATCACATACCACATGTTGCTATTTACACATTTATATGAACATGTGTACTTGTCTAAATAAATATGTACTTCTATTTAAAATTTATTGGATTGAAAATAAATGGGAGTGCGCAGCCTCGAAAAAATTGAAAAACTTTTTCCATTTCCGCTTAAATTGAACAATTAAATTTTTTGTTATAACTCATATTTCAGCGCACTTGTTTGCTTGTGCGGATAGTACATTTTCATGATAATCGAAAAACTTTGTGAAAGTATTAGGCATGGCCAGCAGGTAAATATGCCTGTTAGGTACTTCAATTTAAGTATGATTTATCGAAAGCAGCGTTAAATTCATCTTAACTGCTTAGGCTTCAAGATAACTCATATTAAATTCGTATTGATTTAAGTAAAACATCGAACTTATGTGCAGGTAGATAAAAATATTTAAATAACTGAACTTAGCGTTTTAAAATTCTCTGTAGATTAGCGTATTGAGCTATCAGTGTCAATTAAACAAATTGTGTATACTTACCAGTGTCAATATTTATATAATTCCTGGTTGTACTGCTTTGTATATTTTTTTCCCGGTAACGATTTCCAATTTTGTACCAAGAAGAAAGCGAATGATATAGAGAAAATCTTGGTATATGCAAACTTCATTTCTTAAAAAATTTATATTGGAGACAAAGCGATTTAGGTGACGTGCTTTTATTACTAATTTTTTTCCCTTCTTAAGAACAAAAATTTTCATGAAACTGAATAGGTGATTCAGAAATCAGTTTGTTATAAGCTCTAAGTAAAGGGAAAAAAAAAAAAATTTGTAAAATTTGTTAAATTTATATGCATTAATTTGCTGTTTTTTCCTATTTTATTATTTATTGTTAAATTAATATTATTTCTTACTGCATTAATTTGCTGTTTTTTCCTATTTTATTATTTATATTTTAACATGTTGTACTTTACATACACAGACCTGTTATGGAAAAGGTTTCTGCATTTTTTTTTTTAATTTTATAGTCGAATTTATCGATTAATACTTCCAAACATTTATTGTATTAAAATTTTCAAATTTTCAAAAACATATCAACTGAAAAATTTTTCATAACACTTATTAACGCAATTTTATTAGTCCTCAATATATGGCAAATAGTTTATTCGCTATGCAAAGTTTACGTTGACCGAAAATATTACAATAATTGTTTTAAGCTAAACACGAATTGCTTTCTGAAGATGACTGTAAAATTAAAAACAAATTTTTTTAAATCGAAATTAATTTTTGAAACACCCTGTTTTTTGTAGAAACCCTCACCTGACAACATTTCATGGAAATCAGTCTATTTACAGTGAAAATTATTAAAAAAAAAAAAGTCAATAGTGAAGAAAGTTTATGACTTTGCATATTGAAATGCGTACTGCGACGTGACGGAGTCTATGCATTTGCACGTGTGTACATGTGTATGTGAGTTTATACATTTTATTATAACGGCGAGTTTCACAACTATTCGTCAGCATATAAATTGCTTCGTTTTGAAAGTTGTTTTTTTCCCACACCAAAAGTTGACCCAGCAAGGACTTCTGCTCATTCAGCCTTCATATTATCCATTTCTCGATTTCAGTGTACTGCTGACGTTGCATGCCTTTGTTGAAAGTGCTCTTGTTTTACAAACGTACACATGTATGTACTAGGGATGTCAATTCTGGGCATTTCGTTGTTCCCGGGATTTTCGAGATCTGAAAACGAAATCTTGGGACAATCCTTGTATCCCGAAATCCACGAAGTTTTGATTCGTAATTTTTAATTTGCCAAAAAATGTAACACGGCTGTAATCGTTGTATTATAGAAGTATACAAAATAACATTAATATAACAAAGAGATTGATTTTGTTGTCATTCATGTACGTATTTAATGCTCTTTTCAATAACTAAAAATAAATAAACGTAAAATTTGACAAACATACAAAAGAATTTATACCTCAAGCACCAATATATGTACATATTACAGAAGCAAATGCACCTGCATAAATATAAATTATTTTTAATCACTCTTTGTGACAAATATTAAATATTTATACTCGTATATTACCATTCAGTAAAAAAAGTAAAAATTAAATACATCACCTATGGCAGAATTATTCCTTATTTTGATCAAATTGCAATCTCAAAGTAATAAAAACCATAAATGTGTTATCCTTAAACTTGGACCTAAATTTGTTGCATTTAAAATATGCAGTGGAGAAGCACTGCTGCGCCTCAACACTTGTTGGTTGAATTTTCGACAAAAAGTTAAATGCTCTCTAAAAGACAAATATTTTATCGCCCATAACAAAAACTATCAATTTCTTTTACCAAGCTTACTGATAATATTTATGCCTTTTGATTATTGGACACTAACGAGCTGCTCGTTAAAATTTATATATCTTTGAGACTTTCTGCTTTATCCACTTCAAGCACCTCGTCATTTATTATATCTATCTATTAGCATTGCTTTCATAGTGAGGCTCATTTTCTACTCGAGTGGGATATTCTCCCGCTCATTTATAATGGCAAGGACAAAACAAAGCCTTAAGGGAATTAAGGTAATTTTTAAGAATGATACAAAATTTAAATTAAAAAAGGAAATGGCCATTAAATTCACTCTTTTCTAAAATTCCGGGATTTGAATAGAACTATCCCGTTATATTCGGGAGTTAAAAAAGACCGGGACACCGGGATTGACATGCCTAGTATGTACATACTAACATCTGAAAAAGAAAAACAAAAAATTGCTCAAGGCCGGAATGGTCAGCATGTGTGCATGTACGAGAGAAGTATTTTATCCGGACTAGATAACTGTATTTTTTTAAATATTTTTTTTACTTATGTATGGATGTACGAGTATATAGAACATTTTTATGTATATTTACCTAGAAATATCCGTGAAATTGAGTGTGTGCACATTAGAATGCAAAAGTGGTAGCCAACATGAAAAATCCTAAATAAAGCCGGAGAGCTTATATCATTTATACCTTAACCCTTGTAGGCAAATATGACTAATTTTGCATAGAGAGAAATGATCGGAATGATGGGAGAACGACGTGTTCATGTTGGTCCTTGGATGCTGCAGGCGCCTACACTTCTTTATTGTTGTTGGAAAAGTTATTTTTTTTTTTTGTAGCACTGAAACTTTTGTAATGTCAAGGGAGGCAAGATAAAAAAGCGTGTAAAACAAATAAAAAATGCAAGGGCAGCAAACTGGCCAATGTATGTACATAAGTATGTTGTACAAAAAACTTTGTGAAGTATGGCAAAATCGCCTGACCGGCGGATGGATCACGGATTAGTGTTGGCACTTCACACTGCACACACACGTATGTTCAAATGTCACGTAGTGCTGTAATGCATTTGTATGAGTTTGTATGCATGCATGAGTGTGCTACATTCACGTTGCCATATATGTGAAAATAAAAGCGCAACAATCACACACTCACACACACGCGCAGATTTTGAATGTGCGAAACGAAGCATTCACACCTCATGCATAAATTTTTATGCTAACTACCACTTACGGGCCACAAACACATACATCCGCACATGCGGCATATATTTGCACAATTCGAGTATACAAAATGAGCAGAATTTTATGTTCGAGCGTCATGGCGTATGAGCGATCCAAATGCCGATTTTATTTCCGTTTATTCTTCTTACTTTTTTTTGGAGGTGCTTCAACCGAAATGTGTCCCGCGGCTGAAATTCAATTTGAGTTGGTCCAATATTAAGCAGCAGTAACCAGTCAAAACGAAATAAAAATGCTAAAGTGACCTGAAATGCATGTAAAAAAAAATAAGGAAAAATTAAAAGGAAAAAAGTGGGAAGAAAATAAAGAAAAAAGTTTGTTTGACGGAAATTCAAAAGTGTCGAATTTTGTAGTTAACAAATGCAAATAATATTTGAAAAAAGTAAAATGAGAACTTGTGACAAAAAATGTTTTAAAAGAGGATTGAAAAGGTGGTTCAAGGATTTCATCATTTGTATTGATTTTTTTTTTTTTAAATGGCGGAATAAAAGGTGTGCCCAAGGTGAAATGTGAATTTTATTTGAAAAGTTAATGGGAGTTAGCGGATAACATGAGCAACAACTTTAGGTTGGCAAGTCCGAGAAACTTATTATGTATGCTCTCTCTTTCACTTTATACTTTATTTAATTAAATTTCTTTAAAATTAAATTTGCCTTCACCACTCGAAATGTTCTTGATGAAATTGCCTTGTAAGAGGTTAAAGTTCTTATCTTTTTTTTTCTATGCAAAAATGTTTTTTTTTCTTGTTGTCTGCCAAGGCGTCAAACTAAATTCCGCATTTAACTAATTTTGACTGCATTAGAGAAGTAAAGAATTTTCTATAACAACAGCAATTGCGGAATAATCGGTTGTTGTATTTTCTCCATAAACGGATTAAATGTTGCAAAAGCCGAGAATATGTGTGCGATCTTCACAAAGTATTACAATGAGGTAAATAACTTTTTAAAAATTAGTTCTACTTTAAGAGTTTAGTTGTCAGATTTAAATTTAATTGCTGAGTTATGAAAGACCTTCAAATGTGCACTGTGAGCAGGATACTAAATAAAACAACTGCGAATGTGCTCGAAAGTACTATTACCTATATATGTTATATGTTCTATTTATTTACCCAATGATATATACATTTGTCATTTTAAAGTTAGCTTAAATTTTTGCTATTCCAAATTAAAGTTTATTAATTTTTGTGAATTTTTTAAACTACGCTAACCGATTGCATAATTTTTTATTTTTTTTTTTGAATACTCGAGTTGTGCAAAAAATAAACGTGATTTGTAAAAAAATTGGTAGTTTAAAAGTGGTCGCTCATTTAACTTTGTCACCTACATTCAAACTTTTCCGCCCCCTTTTAACTAATTCATTAAGTTTCTCATTTATTTGCTAACTGCAAATGCTATATATTGAAAGTAAAGCAAACAAATGGAAAAAATACGGAAATTGTCATAAAGTAAACTCAATTAAAAACTGATTTTCCCACATGGAAGTCTTAGTACAATTTTACATGCGTACAAACTTTAATTTGTAGTTATTTTGAGTTTTTTTAAAGCAGTTCTAGGTTCTTAAATAAAATTATGTTTTCAAAAGCTGATTGTCGAGCACCGTTCGTGTTGGTTTTTTTTTCGTTGGTAATAAATGTATTATAATCTATTAAGCGTCAACTGCAAGAGAAAAGTTTTGAATTTCATAGCAACCAAACTTTTTTCTTTATTTTCTTCCCACTTTTTCCGTTTAATTTTTACTTTGTTTTTTTTTTACAAGTCCATAAAGTCAAAACTGTTTATCGGAATTTAACTTTGGGCCATTTCACCGTCAATAGCCCGATATAAATAGCATATTATTGAAAGGATTAAACCTTATAGATGTATACATATAAGCATATTTATTGCGAACAATTTTTAAATTTATGTATTACTTAAATATCTTAAGGTAATGTTTACTGATGTTTACCCTAATATTTGAATTTTTTCATAGTATCGTTTAGTTCAATGGACAAATCCATTGCTAATTTATGGGCTGGTTAAAAATTTTAAAAATATCTACAATTAAGTAAATAGTTATATTAAAGGCAAAAAATTTCTAATAAAAATATCGATAAATTTCTGCAAAAGCATTATCTTTTGAAAAAATAGCATTTGACATTCAATTATTTACTGTAAAAAAAGGGGAAAAAATTATACCGCATTTTCTCTCCTTCGTAAAACAACTCTTTATATGGGAGTGTCAAAATTCGAATGTCATTATTTACCAAACGTTTTATTACTGAATCTTGTTAAAATTTTTGACTTTTTAGAAAAAAATAGCCGAAAATAATAAAACTAATTTTCAAAATCTTAAAAACACCACATACCTAAAAAACAAATAAATACACAATAAAAAATATCGATAGGAAATCTAAGGTGGCCTTGCGACCTGCGAATATCGCGAAAAAGAAATTTCAAAATGGTTCCATCAACATTTTATTTAGGAGTATAGCGGACAGGGTATATTAAATGCACTTTTAGCCCGAAACAAAGCGAGGGGAAAAAAAATTTATTTTGAATAAACTGTTATAAAATTTAAATTTTGAAAGAATTTGAGAATAAGTGCAGCCTTTTTCATAAGTCTTGAGTTGAGTAAAAAAAAAGTTCTTAAAAATTTAGAAGCTACAAAGATCACCAGAGGCTTTTTTAGTTTTTCTGTGTAATGAGCAGAATTAAAATACCAACATAAAACTTTCGAAGACAAACTAAATTTGCTTACATTGCAATGGAAAACTTAATAAAAAATTACAGATGAAAGCTATTTTATCCATCAGCTTATTATAAATGTATTCCAATATGTTAATATCTGATATTATTAAGTTCACCTTTGTCGCGTGCAGGAAACTCCAAATCGTATTAAATAAAACAAAGAAAACGTCACCCGCGGCAAGTCATATGTTCGAATATATTTCTTTTATTTCTCCGAACCCTCAGCAATATAAATGCAAATAAAATCAGAATTATTAACAAAATGTCGATTATGATATTTAAGACATTTTTGATATTTTCATACAAAATGAAATATTATTCCCAAAAGTCTGTTTGCTGAAACAAACTTTATAATAAGTTTAATATTTCTCATACCGCATTAAGGTTAGATACTTACAGCATTCGAAATTAAGGACCCAACCTTAATTTCAATAAAATTTAATAACATCCAGAAAAAGTATGCAAGTCGGTGAAGGACTATGCAATTTTCTATCAACGCGTCAACACACTAAGCACGTGACACAAATACAAGTGTCAAATCCAACAGAATGCACAAACTCAATTGTGCACACACTTAGCTCGCTTGCACAGCGCTCAAAGGAATAAGTCATTAGTTTGTGCGAACGAAAAAAAAGACACTAAAAATCTGCCAACACTTGAATACACAAATAGTTTGCATAATTTTCTAAAGCCGCCAAGTAAGTAACGAACCAAAAGAAATTAAAGAAACGAGAGTGTGGGAGGTGCGACGTTACAAAAATGGCAGGCAACAGAAAAATGAGTAGAACAGGTGGAAAGGAAGGTGTGAGTGTGCCAATAGTTATCAGCGTGCTGCTTCTTTTGCTGGTGACATGAGTCCCCAGACGGACTACTTTGTATGTGTGTAGGTATGTATGTGAGTTATATATGAAGACATAAAATGGTAAACGACAATGGGAAAAATGTAAAATGAGCACAAAAATGTGTTCAGCATACTTTTATACCTACACACACACACAGATACGAACATAAAGCCATACATACATACATACCTCTGGAGGTGTGCGAGCGATATATTTATGAAGTCTTGAAAGTATAGCTCTCTGCAACTATGATACTTCCATATGCTTCTGTAATCATACTCCTACATTTTACTTAAATGTGTGTGTGTGTGTGTGTGTACATTTTCATGCATTCGTATGTGTGTATTTCATTCATATTTACTTCGACGACGGCAGTCCCAGTCGTTGTAGCCATCACTGGAATGTGAAATGAAGACATTCGCATAGTTTTACACGTACCGCAGTAAAAACAAACAGGCACACATAATACTCCTGAACGAAGCTAACCGACAACAGCACATTTTGTACTCTACTACCATTTACATATGTATGTCTTTATTATGGGAATCTGGTGCACTAATACTCCCGCTCGCCACCCATACACCCATACAGCAATATCTTTCCAACACTATAAATTTGTGATTTGTTCCACTTACAGCGGCAGGCATTATCGTCCGCCTCCACAATTTTCCGCTCTTGCTTTAACCCAGCACTTTTCGGATTGGCGTGATGTTGCATGCTACAGCAGCTGGTCGTCCATGCAGAGCTGCTGGCAGGACATAATGTGTGCAAATGGACTTGGCGTAGCTAAACGCTTTCGTTGCACAGTGGGATGTAAACATAAAAAGTGTCATTGGAGATTCGAATAATTTGAATCCAAGCAACTTCGTCTTCTTTTATGGCATTACAACCGTTTGTCGGTTTGGCCGGAGACCAAAAAACTTCGCCAGCTCCGCCTCTGCTTTGCTAGGTTACGCCAGTAAGCCATAGTAAGTGAAGACAGTTCCTTCTGCACTTGGTCCTTTCAGCGTCTTCGTTGCCAACCCGTGGGTTTCGATTCGAAGGATTTATTTAACCGGAGCATGGTCATCCATACGAACGACATGGCCAAGCCATCGCAGTCGTTGAATTTTTATGCGCTTGACTATGTCCATATCATTACACAGTTCATCATTACATCTACTTCGGTTCGCGTCGCTCACGTAAACAGGGCCATAAATCTTTCGAAGAACATTTCTCTCGAATGCCCCCAACGCCTTTTATTGACTAACCAACTTCGTCCATGTTTCTGCGCCATATAAAAGGACAGGCATGATGAGGGATTTGTAGAAAGGGCTCTGCTTTTCAATTGCCTATCGAGTCCAAAGTAGCACTTATCGGCAAGTATTATTGTTCACTTGATTTCGAGGCTGACATTATTGGTGTTGTTATTGCTTGATCTAAGGTATACAAAATCCTTGACTACTTCAAAATTTAAACTGGCAACAGTGACGCGAGGATTTTTCATTTATTGTCACAAGGTACTTTGTTTTGTCCTCGTTCACTCCAAGACTAACCTCTTTTGCTTCTTACTCTAGTCTGGAAAATGCTACGCTTATGACCCTGTCCTTCCCAACTAAATGTTGTGCTCAACGTAATTCTACATAGTCGCATAACTTTTGCGGGGATCCCAAATTTAGGCATGGCTTCATATAGACAGCTTTTATTCGTGCCACCAAAAGCGGCTTTGAAGTCGACAAAAAAATGGTGTGTGTCGATAACCCTTCTGGCATGTACTCGTCGGACCAAATTGTGGTTAACAGTTGATACATGCTTCCTACCAGCTCTTTGCCGCCGTCTTTGAACAGCTCAGCCGGTATACCGTCGGCTTCAGGCGCTTTGTTGTTCTTAAGCCTCCTTAGTGCTGATCTCACCTAGCCTTGGTCGAGTGGAGGGATTTGTTGCTCATTCCTAAAGATTATTCTGTTCTCCTCTTTTTAAACGCATCTCCAGAATACATATTCAGTAGCTTTGAGCAGTGATTCCTTCATAGCTAAACGTATTCATAGATTTTGTTTGCACGAAAGATCTCAAAAGGGGGATTCATAAGAGAGCATCAAAGAGAATGTGGCTTCTTTTAAAAACTTAAACCAAACGATAAAAAATATTGATATTACTTTAAAGACTTTTATTTAGCGTTTTATAGAAAGTATTAAAGTCCTTTCTGTACAAGTCTTAATTTTAAAGTTGCACCCAACTTATTCTGAACTCTTTCGAGAATCAATACGAGACTACTTTGGCTCTAGTCCAGGACTAGTACAGGTCTAGCGTGGAAGCAGTTCAAGGGCTTTTTGGGACTGTATAGTTTTGCGTTTTTTATTTAATATTTTATTCGATATGGCTTCAGGGTACAATGTAGACGATTTACTGCTTGACAAGACACGATAGTTTGAAGCACATATTTTCCTTTTTGAGTCTTTTAATTTCAAAATCCACACCACTGTGCCGAACAAAGGGCTACTTGATTTTTATAGTCTCTTTTAAGCTAAGGGAGAGAAATTCATTTTTGAAATTCTAATTCCTAAAGTCATTCGAGGCGAATGCTAAAAATACATTAATACATACTTATATACATATGTGTATGGACATATCTATGGTATGTATATGTTGGTGACTGACTAAGAGAACAATGTAGTACTAAGTATTTTCGAATGCATGGTTTCTACTAAGCGTTAAGAAAACTCTAGCATACATATTTGAATCTCTGTACAAAATGCATGATGTTGACATATTATTAAGTAAGTATTTAAGTACCAGCAACTAACTAGCCTGAGCGATCCATACAGCTGCAGTTTGTATACCCAGTAGATTTGATGTAGTTACAAGGAAAACTAATTCAGCTAGCCGGCAACAGCTGTTTCATTGCCTCTACTTACACCTACCACAAATTGCTTGCTCTTACTGTCACTGCCCCCAATTTCCATGACGCGCCTGATTACCTTTGCACACTTGCCAGTCGGTGTCGCGCTCATTTCCATTTCATTTCAAGAAGTGCTCAAGTGCACTTGTGGCCTTGTCCGATGGGCTATTACGCTTGGCTCAACGCCGCGCCCCCTCACCGCTCCAAAGCACAATGCGTCCCAGCTGTGCTTTCGGCTGTATGAACAAAAAGAAAAAAATGCTTCACTTCCACTGTTGTGAATTTTTCACGCGGCTTAAGATATTTGCTTGCCTCTCCGCTTTGAAATCTGCCTTTTCGTTAGTTGTTAAATGTAAAACATGAAAGAAAGTGTGGTGATATTTTGAGAGACACACACATAGCCACATGATCTCGTCTGACAACATGCCATGCATATAATCAGTGGAAGAAAGTGTGGGACCGTATAAAAACAATTACAACTTTTACTTGCACTTGTGCGCCTAAAAGTGCGCAATACAATTTGCATAATACCCAAACACACAGGCGCGGCCACAGTTGCAGCCACAAGAAGTGCAACCGCAACTGTGATACACGTTGCCACGCTGCCATCGCCGCCGCCGCAGCCGCCGACACCACAGACAATGACTTCGCTAACCGAAAACAGTGTAATGCAAATGAGTGCAAATTGAATATAGTTTAGCGTTTTTGCTCAGCACTTCAGGCATTTGAGTGGGTCATTGTAGAATAAACGGAGGGTGCGTGCACACTGGTTGGAAAGACGAGCGTGATATATACTGGTATACATATTTAAATGTATATAAAGTTAAATGCGTTGTTCACAGTGTTAGCTTTTGAGAATTCTACAAAGAAAATCGAGCACGAAGAGTATAACTTATACGAGATTTTAACTTTCATTCAAAAACATTATGCTTTCTATTAAGTTAGCGTTCTTTCTAAAGTGGAAATCTGTTTTTGGAAATGAAGAAAATAGAAACCATTACTAGTGTAGAAAATGCTGTCAATTAAATTTCAATTAAAAGTATGTGAACTACTAGAACGGAATATTTTGAAGTCCTTATTGTTTATTGATTTATAATCGCGCACTGAAAAGTCAAGCATTTATTAAGTTCCACTCAACGTTTTTCTTTTTTATTTGGTGAATTGTTTATATTACTGAGCATTGCTAAAGTAACCGAAAGCACAATTGAATCTGAAGAGATTTAAATCATAATTTTCATTTTTGTGATGTTGAACCCATAAGTTTATGTACACATCTTTCATAACTTAAATAGTTGATATTTGTTGGAACGATTTTTCGGCAACCCTTTTCAAGTGTGGTTTGGAGACAAACCGGTTTCGGCTTTGTGCCATCTCTTAAATTGTAAGGCTTGGCTAAGCAAAAAAAAAAACAAAAATTAAAACAAATTATTTATCTCGCTTTTGAAGGTGAAAAAAAACTTGCACCGAAGGTTATCATCATTCAAGTTAATCCTTTTTCGATCGTCGATTTGAGTTTGGTTAACATAAATTATGGTGAATTGAGGTGGGGTAAGTTGCGGTTAGTTTAATTGAAGTGAGATTTATTGAGGTGAGGAAAAAGTGAAGGTAAGGTGACTAAAAGTTGAGGTAAGATAGCTTTAACTGTTTTAGTTTTCCTAAATCAATTAGTATTTAATTTGTATGAATGTTTTAGTCCTTCTACGTAATAAGTACGTACATAAATTTGAAAGAAGTTGCTCGTAGCTCTATTTCACCACAACAATAATCAATACGTTCTAAGATTATAATATATATCAATGATACCGAGCTAGTACTGAAAAAGTTTCGAGCTTGTCGCATCAAAGCCCAGAACTGTATCCGTAATGAAACCGAACCTCTACGGTAATTGTCCCAAAAAATTATCCAACTACATATTCGTATTCACGTGCAATATGGCTAAAAAAGCAGATTTGATTTTCCCAATAAATTAACAGTTCTTCCCCAGACACGAACACATCAGAATCGAAGGACGGCCTTACCGCTCAATTACACAAATGTGTACCAAATAATCTCCAGTTGAGGTTTCCATTTTTTAAATTTTTATATTTTTACAAATCTTTAGATTTCACAATTGGTAAAAGTTTAATTTTGATAAGAGGTGAGGGTTTTCATATAAAATCAAAGCATTCAATTCATGTCACTTTGCGTAAATTCAAGGCAATTTGTCACTTTCACTGCACCCATTTCAGTCAATATAATTTTCTGCTCCAAATAAATGTAACACAGCGCATCACTTTAACGATTTGCATCCACATCATGGCAAAGCTATTGGCACGGGCCCCCAGGAAATCACTTTAAATGCGATGGCCTCCAAGCTCTTTACATCGACACCATTCGAAGCCAGCGCTTTAATTATTGTCGTCAGATTAGAAGATTTCTGCAAAGCCAACGAAATGATGAAAACCGCGAAAAGAGAGAGAGAGAAAGAAATATCAAATCAGCGATGAAGCGGAAACTTTTCAATTTGCAATATGTCAGGCGGCTGCAGTGAGGTGGCAAGCCGTTCAGCCAGTCAACCAGTCAGCCGGGGACGTATTGCACATCTCGCATACTCACCAACGTCACATCGACCATCGGACGCAGTTCGGCGCTGCGCAAAGCTGCATAAAATTGCCCGAACGCAAGATTCTGCTGACGCTTCCGATTAATCAGTTGCACGTATTGGTCGCGCGGCAAGTGCTGCAAAACTTCCTCTACAAAAGTGTTAAACGTGCGCAAGTGGTGGGCCTGTGATGGCAACGTCGTTGTTGTGGAGTGGCGCGCAGAGTAGCTCGGTGGCACTGCAACAACGTCGCTCTCCCCACCTCGTTTCACTTCATTCTGCTGCTCCTCCTCCAGCTGATTCAGCAGAACAAAATTGAGTTGCGGTTCCAACTGCAACTGCTGCATATCGGATGATCTCGCGTTCACGGTGCCATATGTGGCGTGCAGTAGTTGGACAGCAGCTACGTCAGGCACAAGCAAATGCAAATAATCTAGAATCTCTACAACATCTGGTATTTTCTGGGCTTGCTGCAGCAGCGCCGTAAATTGCGTGCTGCGTACGTATTTGAGCACCTCGCGGAAATTTGAATCGATGAGGTAGTGTTTGGCAACGATTTCGTCCACCGTGGCGGTGGGTATTAGATCAAGAAAGCCTTTCAGTTCGTTAACGATTTCCGGTGAGATTTTGGAGCTAGCGCGCGATACAATTATTGCTGCCGTAGTTGTTATTGTAGCTATCACAAATAGCAATACTAGCAATGATTTTGTACGTGAAAACATTTTTTCTCTCTCCTTTAATTCGCGACACTGTGTTGCGTGCATCTATCTATTGTCACATCCAGTCACAAACTAAATCAATCACAAAATCGCTCGCTGACCATCGGACCCTCGAAAATGTCACTTTGCTATTGTTGAGCTGATGATGCGGTAGACGTTTTTGGTTATCAGCGACTTGAGCGTCGCCGAGTTGAGAGCACGCCGAGCTGTCTTTGTTGTTTATCGCTATTTCTGTTGTACTTACAAACTGTGGGCTTCGTTTTTATAATTGCTTTACAAAACTCGCATGTTCCCGTCGTTCTATGATTTGTTTGTATGTTATATCCTAGCAAACATTTTTGATCGCGCAAGAGCCCCACGAAAAGCTTTTTAATTGATTGGGGAATGAATATTCCGTAAGCGCGCCGCTCACCACCCAGTCCAGCCTAGAAATAAAAATCATAAACACTTGTCCAAAAGACTGTCATATGGGTGTTAAATTCTTCGATTTGGAGACCAAGCAACCCAAATAATTTTTTTTTTTTGCTTTGAAAATACTTCCTTGCATTACATACCAAACGTTGACTGGGTATTTTTGCATTGTATATATGTATATATGTATGTATAAAAACATACGAGTATACAGCTGTGTTGAGTTAGATTCTGCGATTACTTTGTGAAAGTATACATTTCTTATCGCTGTTTACACAAATGTCGTCAAATAACAAAAGCGAAAACGTGCGAAGCAGTATTTACAGACATTAATGGATATGTGCAAAACTCTATACATACGAGTATGTACTTATGAACATAATCAGAGTCATGAGGAGAGTTACAAATTGAGCAAAATTTTTAAAATATTATTACAATTTTATGACTTTGTTTATAAAAACTGTACCTGAAGCAGTTTACAGTATGTACAAATATGTATGTATGTAAATATCACAAAATTTCACGAACCTTTTGGTTATTAAGTTAGAGCTTAAAAAACCAAAAATCAAGGAAGTAAAGCTTTTAAGTAGAGGCTCAAATCTTTACATATAAAAAATGGATTCTAGCTTTAGCCGTTTGCTGGAGATTATAAGATGGAAAAGTTTAATTGATTTGAATATTTTGTAAAGAAACCTCTTTGGAAAATATTATTTGATTATAAAAATTTAGTTTTTACAATTACAATTATATAAAAATTTTGACACTTACATTATAAATGTTCGGACGGGAGAATAAACTTATGAGAAGTCTTTTTATTACAGAGATGCACTCGGATGTATCCCACTGCCTGTCGAGGGAGAAATATTTTGAAAATTCAAAATACAATTTTTAACGCACTTTTGATTGCAATTACTCTTTTACTATGAGTCATCCTTGTAATGCTTTGAAGACTTACACGACTGCTCTGCACGACGCACAGTGGTGCCAGAGCGGAAAAAAAGGATTTTTTTTATCATTCCAAATTTGTACCATCTTTTCAATTTAAGCTAAGAACTAATCAAATAACATTATCCGAATACTTGGGCTTGATATATTCAATGGTTTTTTGTTGGGAGAGCTTCAAAGTCCAACAAAGTATCAACGCGAAGTTACTCAGAAAAATGCGATGAATATTGCAAAGGTTAAAACTCAAAAGTTAACCATAAAATATCAATTGTATAGTTTTTATTTATTAAAACCAATGTTATAGATGTGAATTACATCATCAAATTTATACTTTCTTTTTCCAGATGTTTTTTAAATATGATGTTTTTTCATGGTCCAAAAAAATCATATATTTCACAACTTCAACAGAATATAACTATTGTGCGCAGGAGCGCGCAGGTTAGCCACTTACACAAAATAAACTTTAGAATCTCCTTAATCGATAGAAAAAAAAAATCAGCTGCAATTAGCTGCCAATTCATGAGTAATTAGCATTTTAATCTAAAAACTCACATCAAAAGTTATGAAAATGTGCAACAGCGTTGTTTGTTTGCTTGATTCGTTGCTTTGTTTTTTTTGCCTGCTTCGTTGTTTGTTTTTGTTTTTTTGATTGTTCGGTTTGTTGCTTTGTTGTTATTTTTTGGAGTTGTCTCTCGTTATACAACAACAACAAAATACTAGTTTAGATGCATTATATTGTTCTTATATTATTTGAACTAATTACTTGTCAAAAGTGATACCGAGAGAAGTGCAAACGGGTGAAAAAAAATTAACAAAAAACGAAATTTTGAAATGGCAAAAGAAATAAAATATTGTGATATTGCAGAAATTTATATTGACTGCAATAATGATGAAAATTTACTCTTAGAAATCATATCAACAAATTATAGTGATTTATCAAGCAATGATTTAGAAGTGTTTAAAAAATTTATCAACAAAACTTTTATCACGCGTTTTAAACAAAAATGGCAAAAGTCAAGTCGTACCAAACAATTATTTTTAAATCAAAATGAAAGCTGGTTGTCAAACATTTATACATTATCTCGTAATTCTTTGGAATATTCTGATCCATGTTGCTCCAATGCAGCAACGCGTGGTGGTCCAATTAAATGTTTTGAAGATTCTTCTTCGCGATCAAAAAGAATGAAGATCCAACAACTATGCAGCACCACTTCAGCTGATATTATAACATCAGCTGCGAAAAAAATAGAAAAAAATGAACAAATGAAATTTACTCCAGAGAAAGCTCTTAGTCTTATAATTGATGCTTCGTTATCCAAACATCAATATGAAATATTGCGAAATAGTGCTGAGGAAATTAATTGTGATATTTTTCCACCATATAAAGAGGTATTTTTTGTGGATATTAGCAGTTGTCAATTTTTGTGTTTTTGATGTTTGCCTTTGCGTACTGTTCGATCAGCTGTTTCCATTGTTTATTTACACTAACAATTTGCAATTAAGACATATCAAAGAGTATATACTTTTTGGTCATATGTTTTTATTGACTTGCATAATATAAGTAATATTATTATGAATTTTTGTATTTGTGAAGTGTGTGTTTGTTGTTCGTCGTAAGGTAATTATGTGCTTGCTTTAATGAAATTGTAGTTGTATTTTCATAAATGTTTTGCCAAAATAGGTTCATGTTGATGGTTTGGAATTTCTCCCTTGCATGCAAGAATTAAGTTTATGGAGTGTATTCTGCATATTGCTTACAACAAACATTTTCGCAAATAGAGAACTGACGATCGTACCAAAAAACTGAAGGCAGTTGAAAAAGCACGTATTCAAGCAGATTTGAAGTCATCCTTGGGAATAAATGTTGATGTAGTGAAGCAGGGACTGGGTACGACAAATGATGGCAATACCTCACGAAGATTTTTTGAGGATCCTGCAGCAATAGATCCTCAAAAATTTGAAATTTATTGCATGAAAACTGTGAGGTTATATGTCAGCCTTTATGAATTTTACTATATGCCAATGACAGTACATAAAGTTTTAATGCATGGAAGTAAAATGGTTTCATCCTCTATTTTGCCACTGGGCATGCTACATATCAGAGGAGGCTCAAGAAGCTCGCAATAAAGATTACAAGAAATATAGGCTTAATCATTCTAGAAAATGCGACAGAATTTCTACAAATCAAGATGTAATGCACTTGCTTTTAGCTTCATCGGATCCTTTTATTAATGGTTTCAGAACAAATCCCAAAAATAAAACTTTAGAATTGCACGATGATGTTAAAAAATTACTTGTTGAATAAATAATTAATAATATACATATGATCATTTTTGAATATTTATTGGTTATGTTATATGGGAGGTGGGCGTGGTTGTGGGCGGATTTTAACAAACATTTTTTTTTCATCTAATTTGGCAACATGAGAGATGTGTGCCAAATTTCAAAGCCCTACCTCGATTCCTTCTATTTTTTGCCGCGGCTTGTATGAAGCGGCACCACTGTGCGACGTAGCGATAGCGAAATTTTCTTGTCTGCAAATATCGCCTTAAAGCGAGCTTCTTGGACATTTTGAAGACGTCAGCGACATATCAAATAGCTTGTTGCCACATATTTCACTTCTATAAAATTAAAATATTTTTTTAAGTTGGAATAACTAAAAAGGCCGATTTATTTGTTTTAAATGATCGTTTGTTATTCACATTTTAGTGGCAGCACTACAGCTGCTCATTGTCGTCGGCAAAATTTCAAATGGATTTAATTTGGCGACAACGACATTTGCAAGCCTTCTGTTGTCTAAATAACTGTGCTGATAAGAACGTGTGTATTTTAATATTTGACAGATGCTGCCTGTCGCTTGCTGTCTCAAAATTTTCAAAGCATAAGTTGCATTTTTACTATTTTACATAGTTTTTTCACGAAAGATTACAGAAACATAAGGTTGTTAATTAACTTAAATATTCTTTGAGACCAAGTCGAGTTAAAGAATACTTACAAATGTTTTACTCTCTTTTCTCACTGATACTGCAAATACTCGGATAATACATTTAAACTTTAAAAAAAAAAAGTCAAAAAAGTGAATTTTTCCATTAGGTTGATTTCATTCATTAGAGATTTTTGAGCAAAACTAATATCAAAACTTAATTCCTCATACCCAAATATCAAAAACATATGTACACTTATGTCATTTTTATACGATCTATGTGTTACTCAGAAGGTCGCATACATATGTAAGTCCGCATAAAAGAGTTATTTTCATTCGGAGGATTCTTACTAGAATTTTTAAAAACCGCTTAAGTTTAGATATTTCATGTATATTGGAACGATTTTCCGTCATCCCTTGTCAAATTGGGGTTTGACGGAAAATCGTTCCAATATACATCAAATTTCCACACTGTCGGAAAATCAGAAGAAAATCAAAACTTAGATATTTCATGTAAAAAGCTCCAAAACATCGAAGCATTTTATTTTTTTTAGTTTAACATATAAGGCTTGTTCAAAAAATATCGTGAGTTTACATTTTTATTAAGAAATATTTATTTATATATAAGTTTATCAATAACTTAGGGCAGACCCACCTTACGCCACTGTCAATATTTCAAGTCTTTTAGAGCACTTGATTCGATTTTCCACACAAAATTTGATTCAAATTCTTTGTTCCATTTTGTATAATAATGGAAAATCGCCGAGTACAACAAAAAACCCAAACCTTTTTATCTGTCAAAAACAAACTATGTACTTGAAACTGTCAACATATGTTTAGGACATGTGTATCTACACAATAACAACAAAAGGCCGATAATCGAATAAACGTCTCACTCGAATTTTGAAAAGTCACACTACTTTTTAAACACACCTTGTGTCTTATTCTATTTAAAACTAAAAAGTAGTCGTTGCCGTTGCTGTAACTTTGTCTGAATAAATAAATATTCATATAGGAATATTTAGAAGAAAATTTGAACGGTCCTTGGACTTCTTATAACTAATTTTAGGTTCATAAGCCATGCAGGCTGCAGGTTTTTTTTCCTGAAAAAGGCCTACATAACAATCAATTGCCATTCGTAATTGATGAACTTAAGATATTGGAAGATAATATTTGCTTGAATATTATCGATATACTTGCTTTTATTAGATTAATAAGTGTACTTTTAATAAATAATTAGCTTATTAAGATTCGGTACAAAATAAAACAAAGACTTTTGTTTGAAAGAAAGTTAACTAATTATAGTGTATTCAATGTCTATTGATTTCCTACAGGATTTGCTTGGGGCTCAAGAAGTCGACTCCGGGATATCGGAATCTAAAGATGAAAAACCAAAAATTGAAAAATGTTGAACCCACAATGGCAAAAGCAATTTAAAATTTTAGTTTTGCGTGTAGTTGTGATTTAGCGTTTACCTTAAAATAATATAAAATTTCGGGTAATTCATAGATAAAAGTAGTAGATAGGACCTTTATTTAAAACGAGTTCATTTGTTTGAAATAAACAGCATAATAAAACAATAAACTAATTTTAAATACAGCTCTTACATAAGAAAATTAAACGGATTATTTAACAAAAGAGTATGCAACTGAGAAATAAGGCAACCTCTTGGAGATTACTTATCTTGAAGTAAAACTGAGCATCATTGGATGCATTTTAAATACATTTTTAAAAATATAAAATATTTAAAAGAAATGTGCATACTGGAAAAAAATTAAACGAATTGTTAATAAAATGAGTAGGCAAGTGATCTGTAAGATCATCTCTCGGAGAACGAACACCGTACCCTTAATTTTTGACATGATCATGACCGCGACAGTCTTTGCATCATAACGATGGCAAGCTTTAAATAGAAAGGTAAATACAAAATCCTGCAGATAAATATCCTGCAGAACCCAGCTTGATAGATACACATTTTTCCAGTACTAAAAAAATGTATCCTCTGCATAGAAGGACTTTATTTCGAAAAGGCACTATTGAGCAGTTTTTTCATATGTCTCTTCCTGTTAAACCTTAAAAGCCTGCTTTTTTTTAGATCTGGAAAAAATTAATGTTATTAATATTGAGATTCTTAACAATTATCTTTGATCATAGGTAACGCCTACCTTACCAAAAACCCGGTAGGTTTCTCTAAGAACCAAAATTTAAAAAAAAATTAGTTTTGCATTCAAATTTGTTTTTATTTAAAGTTGAAATAGTTATGTATGATAGGCCTCATCTTTTTTAAACGATTTGCCAAAGAACACTTGGTAGCTTATAGCTTGGAAAGAAACAACAAAAATAATCGAGTTAAGTTGAAATCGGCATCGAATCTTTGTACTGGATGTATGTTTCATATCGGATTCATACATCGGTCTAAATGCCCAATTTTATCCAAGCAAATGTAACACAGTAGGAGCTAAGCAGACATCGGTTTACGGCATTTCGAAGCGATAGCAGTTCCAAGATTTCTTTGTCAACCTTTGCCTACACGCATGCCAGAGCCAGACTTCGTCAAGCAATAAGCTATTTCCGATACAAATTCATGCAAGTTTTGCTTTGATACCGTTTGATTAGTGGCTGAGTGATATCTTTTGTAGAAAATCTAAGAATTGATAATTGTCATATAAAAAATGTTATGGAATGAGCGATTTATCCACTTGCGTGACTTTATACGAATATGACTACGTCCAGTTTAAAATTCAAAAATATCAACACCACCCATGTATTTATTGTATTCATCAACGATATTGGGGGATTACCTGCTTTCCACTACCTTCCTCTTGTTATTATATCGCTCAACCGATGGTGCATACTGTGATGTTTGACCAGAAGTCAAAATAGAAGGCTGGAGTTCCATTGTCACCATGTCACTGTTGTGACGAAATACCATACAATTTTACAACACACTCATTAGAATCAATTCGACGATCCACGTCGCCAAATTCAACTGAAATTAAATCATAACAAAACTATAAACACCTAATTTCATACTTTCTCAATTTCGAACTCTCATTGCCTGACGGTACCGCAAGGGACCAACCAAACATTTGAAACATTCGCTATAATAAAAGTACGCCTTTCTTTATTTAACACTCACAGTCACTTCTAGACACTACGGCGGTCAGGAAAACAATTTTTTGATTTTCGAAAATACACAATTTCATAAAAGAAATATATGCATTTCGAGATTTATTCGACAAGCCGCTCTGAAAGGGTTTCAATTGTGGCTCTACACAAGAGGTAGCGCTTGTGGTAGCACTACATCTTCCATCAGTCGTAACGGAATGCTTATCAGAAATTTGTATAACAAAGACTGGATTTTTGTCAGTTGGTTCCTGACGCTACCAGTAGAATATGAAGGGTTAAATAATCGACGATGGAAACATCATATTTTAAGTATTCACAACTCAAATACAATCGTTAACTTAGATTTGTGTTTACCACATGTTTATATGTGTTTGAAGAAATTCCTTGCTCATTTCTGTTAAGTAACGCAAATCTTACAACAGGTAAAGGACTTAAACGCAAACACTTTAACAATTCAATTCAAGGTATTACAAAAGTGCGTGAGTACTTTCTCTTAGAGCACAATAGCTTGAATTGCATTCTGGTTGTTTCTGGCGACCTAACAACCACCATTACCGCCAACATATCATACTTTCGCACATTAACCATTTACGTGTGTGTACATGTGCGGGTACATACATACATATGTTGCCTTGGATGTGTTTGTTTGCAACTACCTCAGATTGCTCAGCCCGGTGTTATTTTACGACACACATTAGTCTAACTAGCGTAATTTATGTGCTGCGTAAGGTAGGCAGACGGTCGAAATCGGTGACGGCGGCAAAGTGAGCAGGTAACATGAAGTCGCCCGAATGGCAAATGGCAAGTCTACCGACCGGTAGTTTGTCGAAAAACATCTTTTCCTTGCGGCCAGAAGACACCTTCCTGTACAGCAGCTACAACTACAACCCTGTGCACCTGAGCGGCACTGCTCGAGTGTTTGTGTGTGTGTGTTTATGTAGACTGTTTGGTTTGAACGCAGTTCTAAGTCGTTTCCTTTAGCACTTTAACGTCGACACTCTGCATCATCAAATTGCCGCAATGGCGTCTTTGCGGGAGGAGAATAGCCAGGAAAACCTGGCGGTGGGATGCGCCTAGCATCAGTTGTGAATTGTTTTTCCGGCTTAAATGTGAGAAATGTTTGCCATTTCCACCTGGTGGCCATGCGTTTACCGTTTTGCGCCTTAATTGTGTGTGTTGCACATAAATATATGTTTACGTATGAATTACATAAATGCCGGAGAGCAACTGTGCGGCCAGGTGAGCTTTAAAGACTGAGCTTTGTCATGAAAAAGGGGTGGCAACTCTCTTCAAATCACACAACTTTAACAAACTGTAGTTAGTGTCTTCACCGGCGTTTGCACTTACAAGAAGTTTTAGTTAACTTGCTGCTAAAAACAAAAACAACTTAGAACAACAATAACATAACGATCTTAAGTAAAGGTGTGCATTTTAGTTGCTTATCGAAATTGCGGTAGAATGTGCTATTAGCCAGCGCCGTTTCTCTTTCCTTACGTTTAAATGCTTTCAAAACTATTGCTGTTCTTGTTTTCTTTGCTCTATTTATTTATTAACTTCTCCGTTCTTATTTTTACAGACAAACGCAAAAACTTTGCAGACGCGCAATTGTATGCACTTTTAACACTTTTAAACAAACAAGAAGAATTAAATTGCGGTGCATGCGTTAGCGAAAGTGCTCTCACCAGAGGAAAAAGGTGTAAATTAGTGAACACTGTCTTCCACTTTTATGAGGTGGCAAGTCTATCTTTTAATGCTTTGTTTTTTTTTGGCACAATTTAAAAATTAGTTAACACGGCTTCTGTTCTATGTAAGCCCTAGTAAGATTTCACAACGAAGTTGAAAATAAATTCTACTTTAATTGTGGAATATTTTCACTAGTTAACTCCTACTTTGGTAAAAAGTCACTTCGATTGTGTAAACTGAAGCGGTAAACGCAATTAGTTTAAATTTTCTTTTCATTTTCTTACGGTTATTTTTAAAAATAGTTAGTGGCCTTCTAATATTTTATCATTGCCATTTATTGAGTTCGACGGCAGTTCACAGAACATTTTTAATTTGGTAAAACAAACCCAGTTTGAGGGACTGCAAATAAAAGGCGTCGTTAATTTATTCATAAACTAAAGAAGATGGCAAGGTCTGGTTTTTAAAATAAAGGAAACTGATGAGTAGAAAAGAGCAGCTATCTATTAAAAGAAAATAGCTGCTATCTATTTTCTAGTCAACAGACTTCTTTATTTTTTCTTCACCACCATATTCTGGCGGTTTTTCCCACCATACCCGCCCGATCGACGCGAGGGGCGCATCAGCATGACGCACATATACAAAGTTGTTTTTTAATATACTCGTTCATATGCTGTGCCGAGTAATGAAAGGTAGGAGTTCGTCGAGATCTAAAAGTGTTCAGCTACAGAATAAATTCTGATTAGCTGATTAGATAATAAAATATATGTACGTATAATTTATTGACAGTATTGAGTATAGTCTTCTATATGTAAAAAAGTGAGTCTATAATATCAAAAGTACTGGAGTGAGTGAGTTTTCCGGACATAAAATGCTTTAAATGCCTTAAAACTCGGAAGGGAACGCTTAACTTTCGCAAGAAGAGATAGACTAGCACTGAAGCCTGTCAGTAACTTGACCATAAATACTATTAACATTTCTCTGCAACTAGCAAGCGTAGGAAGATTTATTAGTTTTAAGCGATTAGTATATGGTGAGAAGTTAAACTCACAATCCCAGCGAAAAATTCTTAGAGCAAAAAGCAGAAATTGTTTTTGAATGGACTCAATCCGGTCGGAATAAATTTGATAGCGCGGGTTCTAAACAACAGATCCATAATTCAGTATTGGCCTCACTAACGTTGTGGAAAGAGCCACTGTGATATTGATGTGAAGGTTGAAGTTGGGTTTTGGGTCCATTGTAATTCAAAAGATCAACAATGCCAAAAACTTGTTCGAGGTTATGGTTACGTATATAATAGGAAACCGATTGAACCACCCTGCGAGAAAGCCACTTTACTTAACATTTTTTTAAGTTAATCATGCTATTTAAATCTGCTTGTAGTAAAGAACTTAAATCGACAGTGTGCGCATATAATGAAATTTTTTAATATTTCCTTAGAAAAAGTATGTCATTTATAAAAAAGAAAAACATTATCGGACCAAGGTGACTTACTCTGCCGAATGCTTTACTCAAATTGGTGTATATACATATAACATCGGTATGCGTAATTTCTCTGAAGCCATTTGAAACATGAGGTGCAGTACTGCGAGATATTCGTATTTGTCCATTTTTTACGGATTTTTCAGCTATCTGAGGAAAAATAGGGATTTGTATACGGATTTTGGTATTTGTTCGTTTTTTCAACTTTTCTCCTCAAAAAAAAAAAAATAATATAAATTAAATTTTTTGAAAGAACTATCTTTATATTAAATTTTATCGTCTATCGAAATTGTATAAGTATTTAACTCTTCGATATATGTATATATTATTAAGTATATAGCTCTTCGATAGACAAATGTGTGAATCAAAAAGTTTGGTCTTCAATGAATAACATCTAATCTCTGGAGATTTTCCTATGCTCTTTTTACCAAATTTTTGTAATATATGCTTTTTATAAATTTACAGGCCTTCTGTTTGCATTGATTGGAATTGCGTGCGGGTGTGAGCATAACGGATGTACTCGATCGACTCTAAATAATTCTTTCAAGTCTTCAAAAAATTAATAGACTTCGTTTGATGTCACAAGACATTTTAAATTCATTAAAAAAAAAGTGTGAAAAACATAGAAACCACACTTTTGATGATACGGATTTAAACGGATTTCCACCACCCGTTTACCATCACCCTTCTACGCGAGAAATTACGGATTTTCAACGCGGCAGATCTGGCAGCACTGATGAGGTGTACCATAAACACAAATAAGTTATTAACAGTATATTTCCCTTAAGAGAACCCATGTTCCGTGCTTCCGTTACTTCCAAAATCAGAAATTAATATACTCTATATTTGTTTTTTCTTGTGTAGTCAGTCTAACTGGCGTAAGTGTAATTGAAAATTGTGTAATTTTTTGACTACAAATAACATGAAGTTTCAAATACACTTATAACAAATGTGCATTCAGTACAAAATATTAAATGACGAGATAATTCTGTTTTTTTTCGATAATTATGTGCGACTTGATAATAACATGGGTCAACACGAAATTTTACCTAGACTCAAAAGTATTAAATTTTGATTATTTAGTTCGTAATTAGACTAAAAAAAATATACGTATATAGAATGAAAAAGTTTGATTTTGTATTTATTATGTTTTCATTGTATTATTGGCCTTGATAACGTTGTTCGATGTTCAAAATGTCCTGATGAAAACGTTCTCCTTGCCGTCTAGAAGCAAACTTTATACGGAAAAAAGGTAATTTCTTTTCGTTTATGTTCATAATTAACCAGAAAATTATAAAATAAACTTTAGGACGAAGAAGGAAAAATTTTTTGTAGAGCCGTGTAATTCAACTAGCTTTTGGTACTAAAACCTTAAGTATTTCATTCAATAATATATTAAACTATATTTTAAAAATAAAATTTATTAAAAAAGCAAAGTAGTAACAGTTAATTACACAGTGCTACAAAAAAGAATGAAGTGGAAATACCTGGGAGGTGATGTAGATCTTATCGAGTAGAACGAGAATCCAATTTTGGAATTTGTCAAACACCCCCAAAATCTCGACTGAACCTTAAAACCCAGATTTTTCGTGCTTTTGCGCACTCTTAGCCCATATCTTAGCTAATTAACAACCAATTTAAGAAAAAAGAAACTCAGACCTTTTGAAAGATATTTAGACGTCTTAATAAAGCTGAAGAAATTTACTTGTTTTTGCACAACAAACTTAAATTTTGCTACCCTTTTTCTTCTTTTTTTGACTTTGGCGATATTTTCACACACTATTTTATAAAAACACAAAATGAGTTTTGATTAGATTCAAAGAGTAAGTTTAATACCGAGTTCAATGAATGTTTCTTTTGAAAAATAGGTCCAAAAGTGACTGAGTTATTTTACTTTTTATAAGAACGAAATTTTTTGCAAAAATTTACAACGAAGTTAATTTACTAATAAATATTATTAAATGAAAATATATATATCAAAAGTGCTTTTTTGACCATTTTTTCCTTGGGTCAGCATCGTCAGTTTCGCGTTGTACTGACCAGCAATATTCTGCCATCATATTTATTTTCTTTTTTCCTTCGAAAAGTTTTTCGATCGTAGCCATTTCTTGGTGGAAGTGTTCGCCTTGTTCATCACTGAACTGGCCCAGACTATGTCGGAAGAAGTCCAAATGCGAATGCAAGAAATTCATTTTTATCGACATGTTGCAACCCATTTCACCATATGCACTTAAAAATTCGTTTACATCCGTGATGTCGTCGTCGCTTCTATTGTTCCCAAGAAAATTATCACATAGCGTTACACAACTCTTCCATGCACGTTTCTCAACACAGCTTAACTTATTCATAAAGGTAACGTCGCCCATAATTTTGCGTATTTGAGGTCCAATGAAAATACCTATACACACATATTATAAAAAAATAAAAAACAAGTAGGTATGAAAACAAATTAATAAATACCGGCTTTTATTTTAGCTTCACTTAATTTTGGGAAGACAGTTTTAAGATGAAGAAAAGCTTCGCTATTAACATCCAATTCCTTTACAAATTGTTTCTTGTATCCCAGCTTTAAGTGTAGTGGTGGTAAGATAACATCCTCAGATTTTACCAATGGGAAGCTTAAAACGTTTTTCCTACCTAAGATAACATCCTCAGATTTTACCAATGGGAGGCTTAAAACCTACCTATCTATCCTACCTATCTGATGTGACTCTCGAGATGGCCATGCTTTGCGATCATAGCGATTGGATGCATGACTATCCCATTCACAAAGGTAGCAAGGATATTTTGTGTAGCCACCTTGCATGCCAAATAAAATTGTCAACACTTTTAAGTCAGCGATGACTTTCCATTTATGCGTGGCATAGTCGATCAACCGTAAAATTTTTTCCATCATTTCATACGTTTCTTTCTTGTTAACCCCATACGCGATTGGAACTGATGGTAAGAGATTTTCATTGTGTAATAACCTTTAAACCTAAGGGTGACATGACAGACTTCATTAAGGGAACACGAATATTTTTTTTTAGGGTACATACTTGTACACGATCCATCAATGAAAAGTCGCCACTCATCTGCATTACAATTATAATTTAAAGCCGAAAATAATTTGGGTACATTTACACAATGTACTAGATCACAGTCATTGCCATCAGTTTTAAAACTTTCTCTAAGTATCAAAGTGCGGTCGCTTTTCTACCCGATGTTATTTGAAAAGAGTTTTCCACTAAATTCCACTGCTTTAGTCGTGAACCGAGGACTTCAGATTCTCGTTTCGATAAATGCAAATCACGCACGAGATCGGCGAAATCAGAATTTGAAACCAAATGCATTTCCGTTGATTTCGATTTACAAGGAAGGAATTCTTCCTCTACTGAATATGTTTCACCAGCATCAATTGACTCACTTTTTGTAGGCACTTCGGCATTTAAGTATTTTGGTTTTGTAACCGTAACAACATTCGCATACTTTACGTTTTTCCGCGATTTAAAATTGTAACCTGAAACGTTTGTTTTGCAAAAATAGCAATCGTCTTGTTTCTGATATGCCTGATGATGCCAAGTCATAGGCACAGAAAAGGGCAAAGTAATTGATTGTTGAACTTTAAATTTGTTTAATGTTGTGCAGCACTATAAAACCTTTCGAAAATCTTGTTATATATTTTTACAACACCAATATTATTTTTAAAATCACGCCGATGACTTGTATCCGTAAATAAGCCACAAATGTAGCAAAACTTATTACGCTTGTCACACATTTTAGTTTTACTTTACCTCGAATTTGATCCAGATTAACAGGAAACACAACAAAAGATAAACAACACGTGCACTTCAGTATAACGGAAATTTATAAAGACTTCAAAATTGAGTAAAAACTTTCGTTCTTTTAAAAAGTAAAATAACTCAGTCACTTTTTGGCCGATTTTCTAAAAGAAACATTCGTTGAACTCGGTATTAAACGTACTCTTTGAATCTAATATAAACTTATTTTGTGTTTTTATAAAATAGTGTGTGAAAATATCGCCAAATTCAAAAAAAGAAGAAAAATGGTAGCAAAATTTAAGTTGGTTGTGCAAAAACAAGTAAATTTATTCAGCTTTATTAAGAGGTCTATATACATATCTTTCAAAAGGTTTGAGTTTCTTCTTTCTTAAACCGTTCTTAGAATAGTCGGTTGTTAATTAGCTAAGATATGGGCTTAGAAGTGCGCAAAAGCACGAAAAATCGGTTTTTTAAGGTTGAGTCGAGATTTTGGGGGTGTTTGACAAATTCCAAAATTGGATTTTCGGTCTACTCGATAAGCCCTACAAGAAAACTAACATCACTTCCCAGGTATTTTTGAGTGTCACACTGTGTTATTATTAATGAATTGTGATAACTTTTAATTTTTTTCAATGACAAAATTTGTATATTTTGATTCTTCCACATTCACTCTCTGCTTTAGAATACGGCTTTTATATACGAGTACATAAATAAATATAAGCAAATATTAATTCAAAATTATACGTCTAGCCTCTGCTTGTAAACTGAAAACATGTCAATATTGTCGTGCCGCCATTTCATCTATTTACTATGTACATAGTATGTTGGTAGTACTCTCCCCGTAAGAAATCAACAACCTTTAATTGACATTATAACGCAATATTCAATAATCACTTGACAGGATAGGAATATATTTAAATGGGGAATACGCAGTATCCAATATGTCTAGTGCACCCTCTGCTCCTCACAACATCTCGTCTAGGCTCAATGAGAGAAAATTCAGTTGGATATTTGTGGGTAGCGAGTAGGACCTACTCTCACTACCCATCCACAAAAGAGCGTATTAAATGTTCTTCCCGTGGTAGAGCTTGGCCACATTGCGATGCTTCAAACGATTTCCAGAGACGGTGTTACATGCGGTTAGTAGATTTAACTGTACTATGTTGAGCAGTTGTCCCCTAAGCCTTTATGGTCCCTTGAGCATTCCCAACCCCTCTTTTTTTAAGGTTGAATATTAATTGTTAAGGGAGCCATCCAATACATTATTTTTTTGGTA
Organism: Philophylla caesio; assembly: GCA_963971545.1. Classification (NCBI taxonomy): domain Eukaryota; kingdom Metazoa; phylum Arthropoda; class Insecta; order Diptera; family Tephritidae; genus Philophylla; species Philophylla caesio. The sequence continues at coordinate 89,871,747 of OZ020606.1, read as the reverse complement.
CTAAACTTGTACAATGTGCCAGAACTGTTCTCTCTTTTTCCTCCGCTCTTCCCAGAGTTGCTCCGTGTTGACAACTAAACAATTGATACTTCGAATAGGCTGTGCGTCAGATCGCCCAAAACCTAATCGCCCAAAAGCAAAAATGTCAAATCGCCCAAAAAAAAAATTTGGGCGATCTGTCATTTGGGCAATTAGACATATGTCAAATCGCCCAACTTTTTGGGCGATGTGACATATGTCCAATCGCCCAACTTTTTGGGCGATCTGTCATTTAGGAAATTAGACATTATTTCCAATCGCCCAACTTTTTGGGCGATCTGTCATTTGGGCTATTAGACATTTTGGGCGATTTGACATTTTTCGGTTTTGGGCGATTAGGTTTTGGGCGATCTGACGCACAGCCCTTCGAATATACATATTACTCGCTTACTTAAGCTGACTAACAGCATTAGCCTTCACCTTTAATTCAGTGCTTTACACAACTACGAGTATTTACATTAATTAATAAAAAGATAATTTTTAAAATTATAAAAAAGCTGAAATTATTTTTGGCTGTGTATTTACTTAGTAATGGTTATGGAAGTTTATATAAAGAAATTTTAGAAAGAAACCTAGCAATTTTAATCATTTTCTTGGCAGGGTTGTACATATATTTTGTCGATTTATGTTATGTTCACACATGCACAGTTATAGGCAAAGTAAAAGTTCAATATCAATTATTATGTTAATTATAGTGAGTCAAGCAATGCCAAGCGAGCAAAACTGGCACAACATGACTGTGGTGGCTCACAAGCTAGACTCTATGTAACTCAAACATTTCGAACATGTCGAAGACCTGTTACCCTACAATTTTCCCCAATAAAACATAAATGGTAAACCTATCATTTAACCCATGACGCTGCTAGAGAACTCCCTCACCCACCAATTTGGGGCTAAGTTGATTTGGAAAATAGTAAATAAAGAAAGTTGCAGACGGCGGCAAACACCGGTATTTAAATGCACACAAACGCTTATACCAACAAACACATCCACAAAACTTGTCTTGGTGCATACATGCAGATGTGTGTATGTGTGTGTGTATATTTAGTAATAGTGGGTTGTTGTGCTGCCCGACTGCGCATTGGCGTCGTCGCCTCTCTTGCCTTTGGCGCACAAATGCGATTAACTGCATGCAATTTCGTTGTCGTAGCCGTTGTTGTTGTTAACGTTGCGGCTGAACCTGTCGATATTGAAATTTGTGTACACACCATTATATATTTTAATGTACAATATAAATGAGAATTACACATCAGCTAGCATTTCGAATAACCCATCTGGAATGCTCGACTTCGCAAAGCGCCAAATACCAGCAATCGGAACACAAAAAGCAGACAGCGGAAGACTTGCTACGAGTACATGTCATGCATATGTTGGTACACATATAAATTTATCATATAAAATGTATTAGTGTAAATATAGTTTATTTTATGGTTGTTTATGGTGGGGTCCTTGGGAGAAGTAGAAAACTTCAACACTAAGTTGTGCATGTGTGGATTTTTGCTATTGAAAAAGTCCGGGGAAAGAGTTAAATGATGGTACCATAGAGTTGATAATCTGAACTGTAATTGTAAACGAAGCATGCAAAAAGCAAAATTTCAAGGTTCGAGCAAGGTAAACTCAATTCGATGATGATGCGATTTATGGAATGACAGAAAGCTGCGTGAATAGTATACAATGACTTTCTTCTATAATTTTCGTATATTTATTCTAGTTGTTCTTTCTTTTTCATGTCTGCGCAACCATTCCAAAATATCGAAACTGTTTTTCCATTAACGTGTTGTTTACGAAAATTCAAGAAAATTATCTTATAGTATGTTTGAATAAGTAATCTGCAATTTTAGTTTGTTTGATATCAAGGTCAGGAAAATAATATCATTTCTAACTGACTTCAGTGTGAATTTTTAACTTATCTATCCAGTCTTATATATTAAAAGCTAAAGCCAACGCCGATATTGCTTCCACGATAAATACAAATCTGATTAGGACTTTTGTGGCTAAATATAGAATGAATTTAAAAATAAAGATCTGCTTTTTTTCATTAAAAATAATTAATTTGATTAACATAAATGGCTTAACTTAAGGATTGACGATAATTAGTTTGATAATTTTTCGTAAAATATCGTATTTAAAAAAATCATTCCGGCTCTCCGGCGAGCTTAGTGTTCTTGGGTTAATCAGCGTTTCGCTAACTGACAACAAACACATTGCTTTACCGCTTAAAACATACATAACTAACATTTCAAAATTATATTTTTTTTCATATTTTTATAATTTCTTTTTCAATGTTTCTTCAAAACCAACAATGAAAAAATTGGTACATAATAAATAAGAAGTAAATTAATATTAGCTGGAAAACGCAAGTTTTGTATTATGATAGTTTTCTTTTCAAATGAAATTTATTAAAGAAACTGAGAAGCATATTATAGATCAAACAGAAAGCAAAAAATACTTAGTTTTGTGGAAAATAAATGTTCAAAAAGCATGAAAAAAAAATGTCTAACATTTTGCTTCATAAGCACTACAAATATTTTCTAAATCAATTTTTTTTTTAATTGTAATTGTTGCACAGGTCTCTAGTAATAATTTGGCTTTAACAGATAAAAAAAATATCAATTAGTCGACGAGTTATAGCCAAAAAACCATATAAACAATATGCTGAAAATCGGCATTTGACTGCAAAGTTCGAAGGTCGATTAAAAAAAAATTCGGACTAACATAAACAAACGCCGCGATACGGGTCTTCTAATTTAGCCCCTATTTTCACCCCTCAATCTCAGAATCGACCTAACTTTTGTTAACCTGAATTTGTTCCACAGTGTAATTGTAGTTCCTTTGCCTACGAAACGATAAAGTTGTGTAAAGATAAAAACAAATCATCATCCTTCAAAAATCAGAGATTTGTTAATTGGTCTTGTCATGAGAATTTCAAACAGACATTGCTTGGTCAAAACCCGCTGTCAAAACAGATAGTTCTGTAAATGAGAAGCTTCTTCGGTTGACTCGACCAGCATGACCTTGCTGACTTACGGCTTAGTATTTCAAGGACAGCACTTGGAGGGACTGTCATGGTCAGATCGTGTCGGTGGTATTTTTGCTAGTCAAATCATATGCGATGAATTTTCTCAGCTCCTCGCTTAGTGATGAAAATGTGACACACAAATAAACACAGAAATTTATTTTAGAAGGAACGACGTCTTATTCTGTCCGCTCCGAGGCCTTTTTGCAATATCCTCGTGAAATTTACCAAGCAATACGAACAGTGTTTGTGTTAGGGATGTGACCCAGAGGCGAAAATATCGATACATCGATTTGTAGAAGAAATAATCGATTTTTGTACATAATTCGATTTTGTTATACGAAAAATGCTTATTCGACTTATTAGTGAAAGTATATTGCGAACAATTGATTGAAATAAAATCGTTTTAAGTTAATAAGTATAACAAAATAACCGAAGGGATGACTGGTTGATTGTAAATACAGATTACATTTATTTAAATACACATTTTCAGTCATCTTAAATATTTTATTGCAATAAAAATAATACAAAACAATAATAGCAAGAAATATACCGGCAATTGTTTGGTCTCAAAACTAATATACAAAACAAATCTCTTCAAATCAAAGAAGTAAAGAGAACTATAATTATTACAACTGTGTAGTATATCCTAAAACTAAAAAATACAGTAAGTTTTTCCTTGATCTTTCAGTTTAAATAATAAAAATAATAAAATAAATAATTGCTACAAATATTTAGTATCGTTTAACATTTGACTGGAATCAAAGTGAAATACACCGATTAGTTTAAGTTGTCAATAATAAAATGATAATTGTATCAAACTGATAAATGAAAAGAATGCTTTCCTCAAACTTTGAATCAACATAGTATATAACAAAAACTTAAAGAACTGAGAGTTCATTGAATCAACATTGTATGTATACAAAATGCAAGCGAAGCTTTAGTTTGAGGTTCATTCAATATTTATGTTTTCCCTTTTTTCACCTTTCATCGACAAAATTTTGCAAATTTGCTTTTTTGCAAAGAACATGCACGCGTGACGCCATTTTGCAAATGATTTTATCAATATAAAAAATGCCCAATCAAAGTTATTCTCTCTAATTCAATTTTTATCCGACAATAAATAATATAATAAGAAAAAATAATCGATTAAATTAAAACGCGATTTTTTCATTTCCCTAATTTGTGTGAGAGAGAAGTTCCCCGCTGATAACAACGAATTTTTCCGCTAACAGAAGCTACAAATTACAAAATAAATTACTGACGGCGTTTTGGCTTCTCTCCGAGTAGTATTTACATATGTTGAATTATTAATCGATTTTAATTTTTTTATAAAAAAATCACATAAATATACAGCCTTAGTTACAAATAAGGTATAAACAGTTCCTAACTTCATCCACAATTATTCCATTATAGTAAATTAAAAACTAGCCCTCTTGTAATATTTCTAATTAAAAATGAGACTATCGCTTATTTATAGCTAAATCTATGAATCATGCACGTAGATGCAGGCAATTGTATATATGTATGCATGTACAAGTTTGTGGAGACATTAATAAGCTAACTACACACTAGTAATGCACTTGTCAGATGTAATTAAGTGCACACCTACATATGTAATCGTACATTTATTTGTTGTTGCAAGTAGTTGCACCACTGCAGCAATTTTGCTCTCTAATAAGTGTAACGATTGCTGCGGGAGTAGTGGCACGTGTCGCACATACGAGTGTACATGTACATACATACACACATTTTCAATTGTGAGGAAATATAGTTTTTAACATTTTTTTTTTGCGTTTCAGCGACATCATACAATATTGCATGCATTGTAGGTAAAATATCCATTGGCTATTAAGTAATATTTAACAAGAATTGATTAATGAAGCGATTGCACAAACAGACGTTGGACAGCAGAGCTGCACTTAGCGTTTGTACATGTTTGGCTTTGTAAATGCGACAAAGTGCATAAGCGTGCAGTTCCTAATGATGAATTGCCAATTGTTCTGATTATGTGGTAATTGTATACCATTTTACACAGTTTCAAATACTTATACGGAGAAAATTATGTGCGAATGCAAGTGACAATGCGAATATGAATTTTGGTCCGAATATGTACATACATACATGATTTATGTTTGTTTCGTGAGTTCGAATTTCGATATTTAATTGCAGTATTAATAATAGCGTATCAATTCAATTGACATTTCAAACATTTTATGTCAATTGACTGTCCATTTCGATTAGTAAAAGTACACTTTTATCATGCATAAGTAAATGCATATGTCGATGGTAAAGACCCAATGAAGCGCTGCATTGCGTAAACCTGCAGGGAAGCTATCGGCAAATATTAATTAAGGTATGGTGTTATAACTAGAGCAAGTAATAATAGGATTAATTTGGCGCTTGCACTACATAGCTCAGTGTGTGGCCGAGCTTCTCGTATTATTTGTGGAAGAAATACCCTCGGAGGTTTGCCATTGCCTGCCGAGGGGTGACCGCTATTCACAAAAAAAGCTTTTTCTTTAGATTTTACTTGCTCTGAGTGAGATTCGATCCCCGAACTCAGCGACATATCGAGTTAAAGCACGCACGGCAACCACTCGACCACAGCGGCCAACAAATGAAATATACAAATCTCTTAAGCACTTTCATTTCTCTGCAAAGATGTACGCTGTTGGGTTTTGGTTATCCTCAGTTTGCTTTTCATAGAGAAGGTTCTTTCATTTTCGAAAATACTCGTCACCGCTATAATTAGAGGCCATCAAACTCAAATACATTCTTAAAGCAATTTCAACGATTAAGAAAAAATGTCCCTCTTATTATCTGTCTTATTACTGTACGCTCGCTGAGTTACGCTTATGCGCTTTTTAAAAACTTTAAATGCTTTTTTCTCGGAACTAATAAGTTTTTGTATGCCTTAAACTAAATATATACATTTTAAATTGTTATTTAATTGTTGTTGTTGTAGGTTAAATCACAAAAATAGTAAAATAAAAATTTGTTTAACCGTCCACATTTCAGTTAATTTTTTGTCAAATTTCATTCTAATTTATGTAGTATATGGCATACAGAATTTCATTAATTTCAAGAAACAAATACCATTTTTTATTTCAGTTCACCACAAGAGGCTAGAGAAGTGAAACTCAGGGATGATGTTTTGCGTTCAGCGGCAGACAAGAGCCGCTATTTTAAATTTTGTTACGATAAAAATGTCTAACTACTTTACAAATAAAATCACATTTAACAATCAACACCGGAAGTTTGTAGATGTTTTCATCATGCCACAAATAATTTCCAAACTTAGCCTTCTTTTCGGGCAAATTGTAAAGAACCTCTCCTTAAGTTTAAATATTTTTTGATTTTGTTGAGACCCAAGTCTGTGGCCGGTAAGTCCGGCTCTACACAAAACTTTGCCAAGAAAAACTGTATTTATGCTAGTGTCGTTTTAACTGAAAAATTTCTTGTGTGTCTTTTAGTATTTTCCGAAATGGTGAATGCAATCAAGGTTTTAAAAAAAAAAAGGAAACTAGGAAACTTGTATAAAATTAATGACAAATTTCGTACAAGATTAATCAACTTTTATTCACTTTATCGAAAATTTCCTAGAAACAAAAAACAAATTTTTTCTGCAAATTGGTTGTAGCTTTAAGCGATATTTTTTCTGAGTTTGCAATGATAATTTTCCTAAGCTACGCGCCCAATGAAGTTTGTGCTGTTGGCAAAAGTTATTCTTCAATTGATTTCCAGGCTGGTATAATTGGTTGTGTCATTTTTGGATCGTAGGTATAAAAGTAGCGTTTTACATTAAAGTCGTAACTGCCAACAGTTACTTGGGTAGCAATGCGCGGGGAATTTTACAATGTTTTGTACTTGTTCACAGCTAGACAACTTCGTTTCCTTCTCCATTTAGAAAGAAAAATTTTAGCATATTCCATAAAAAAAACACCAATTTCATGGTTGGTATATACGTACGTATACATATTAGCAAATATAAATATTTTAAAAGGAAACATTTTAAAATATATAATAAAATCCACCCACAATGAACTAAATACTATTTGGTTTGGTTTTTAAAACCTTAGAACCACTTCTGGCTCCTAATTCCACCTTCGTCTGGTGCTGGTGATAGAAATAAACCTTTCGCCGCCAAGAAAACTTTGGCTTTCACTTTCGCTTTGGTTATTTGGAATTTCGTTTACTTGGCAGTGATTCGTTTTTAACACGCTTATACTATTAGCTTCAACTATATGCATGTATGTATGTATGTTTATTTGTAATTGTCTCCTTTGGACTCCGTTTTAAACATTTTTCAATTTCCGGTGACAATACAATAATTCGTTATACGTTATATTGAATTTATGAGCACAGGCAGCCGTCAGTAAATTTACTCGAATTTTAAGTAAACTGATCGGATACGAAACGATTTAGACGCTCATCTTACAGCTTTTAGTGTCTTGTGTTATTTATTGTGAGAGCTTCAGAAATTATTAAATAAAATTTAATTCGCTACATTTGTGTGCCATATTTTTCGTAGATCGAGCAACCCCACACGGCTCATCCATCCCGTCGTCATGAACTTGGGTATCGGGTTCGTCATCTTCTCCAATGTACATAGGCCACTAGAATACCATTGGCGTTCTAACAAGAACTCAAGTTGGGTAAGTTGCTACCCTTAGAAGAATCCCGTAAATAAATTAGGCGATTTTAAAAATAAATGGAATACAAAACTATTAACATAAGTGAATACAAACAAGTTCCCATAAGTTTCTGGCTTCTATTTTGAGAATTGAATTAAAAAGTGAATGCCTTAAATTTTGACTGAATATCTTGGCCATCTACCATCTCTTTTGATAAAATCACAGCTCTGATGTATTTATAAAAAGCTTACAAATATAAATAAACAGCTTTCTGATGTGTTTTGCTTATCGTTGCCGTCTTCTCCCCCGCGCTGTTAGCCGCACAAAAACACATATTTATAAAGTTATCTTTTTCGTGAGATTTTGTTTTATTAAAAGCTGCAAACGTTACCATTAACGAAAGTGCTTTTCCATTTTTCAATGGAATATTAAATCCAACCTGCTTTAAAGAAAACGAAATCTCTCACGTACATTCAAATGCATTAACACGTTAGTATGTACTATGTATGTATGTATGTTTAGGTAATCGTGTTTTCGTATGAGTTTCCGCTTTTTCGCTTACTAAGCAAATTTAAAATCACGCTTAGCCAATGTCATCCAGTAGATGCGTAGCTTGAGGATGAAAAATAACATTTACAATTGTCAATATTTATTGTGTAAACTTTACTTTGCTGTTAAATTTGTTGGTGTACCTTTGCCAAGTTTGCGCTGTAACAATTCTTGTTTTTTTTTTATTGTTGTTGTTATAGCGTAGGAGATGTGTTGAACATCAAAGGTTAAGCAGACATTCTCACAACTAATTGAATGTAAATACAAATTGTCAAAGAGGTGGGCTGGCGTTGAGGTGCCAAAGGAAAAAAACCAGCAAGCAACAAATGCGGAAAAACGATGACAAGAAGAGAAGTACTTGGAAATTGTACTCGTATGTATGTGTGTATGTATATAAGAATGTGTAAATGCGTCAAGATATTCAATCTGCATGCAAATCTCTGTTTGCGGAGGTATATAAACATATAAACATACATACATATGTACATTCATATATACCTCTGTAAGTAATTTTAGCAATGATGCGCCATTTTATTTATTTGCCAAAAAGAAGTAGGGCGGAACAAAACAAAAAAAAAAATAACAATACAAACAAATTGTAAACTCATCTTAGCTTTGGTGCTGGCATTTTCGCATCACGATTTTATTTCCGTTTCCGCGTCACATGTGCATCATCATTTAAAAGTGTTTTTAAATTTTTTTCCTTAGTTTTCCTTTAAAAGCCCTTAAACTTTCTCCGCTCTTCATGCCTTACCTCTCGCGTTAATCAATGGAGGGAAAATGAATTTTCAATTACCACTAATAGAATAGAAAAAAACAAAAGAAAAAAATCCAGAATACAAAATACGTATTTGGTGCGAATTGTAGAAAAACTTTGGCTGCATATGATTAAAATTGTTAAATCCAAATACCCGAGCCTGCTTTACAAGACTGATCTATGCCCACTCCTTTCGGTAATAGTATTTTCAAAATATTTTACATGCAAACTAACAAATGAAATCTTGCTCACCTAAGACAAGTAAAAAATTAAGCTTTTTTTTGTCGATTCGATGGTAGCGGTGTATGAAAAAACTTTTAAAATATTCTGTTCGCTTGAAGAAGTCCTGACGGCTAAGGCCTTGTAATTTTCCATAAATAAAAACTTTTATTTAAATAGTTTTGAAACCCACGGTTATATCAAATTCAGGTTTTAAATTTGAAGAACTTCGTTAAGCCATGCGCGACAAAGTATGGATGTTAAATAAGAATTTTAAAAATTGTTGAGTACAGTTTAAGGGAATGCATTTGAAAATGACCCAAAAACATGACGACTAGGGTGGTAGTTAAAAACAAATTTTTTTGCGACGCCTCCTAAAAAGCTTAATTTTAATGAGAAAAACACTAGAATTTTTTTTACTTAAAAACAACACGTGCTTCTATAAGTATATAACTAATGCCAGAGCGCAACGATTTTTTCTCAAGATATGAAGAACAGAAGAAATTTCTTATTCAAAACTTTGTTGATTACACCGGTCTACAGCATTTTTGCGCACGGGTTAGGCATACATATCTTAATTTAGTTACTTTTATACCTTTAAAATAAGAATACGAATAAATAATATTTCTGAATTTGCTTTTATGTATAAATAATGGAAAAATTCAACTCAATAAAAATACACAAAAAAAGTTTACATATAACAAATTTATTAAAAGATACCAATCATCCATTTAGAATGCATTCTTACATTAGACATTTTAAAATAGACTTCAAATGTTTAAAAATGGACAGTTTTACTGTTCCTGTCATGTTTCGTAGAAGTTTCACATAGTAACCTCCAAATATAGTCCCGCATCATGATTTCAATATACTGGCCTTGGTAACGTCTTTCAAATTCCATTATATCTTGATGGAAGCGTTCTCCTTGTTCATCCGAATAAGCTCCCTTATTATCTTTAAATTTATCTAAATAAGCAAGTAACATGTACATCTTTAGAGACATTCTACACCCAATGATGGAGAAATTTGTAATCATTTCTAATTTCTTTGAAGGAATATTGAACAATCTGAATTCATTAAACTCCGCGATGCCAATAACTCTGCTTTATTTTTTAATAGATTTAGGTCTTTTATTAAATCATTGAAATCTTCAGAGTTGATGAGACGTAGTATTTTTGGTTCAGATTCCAGAACGAATTCGGAATGTATGGATACAGATGAACTCCGTGATGGATGGCTGTTCTGAGAGAGTAGTTGATTTTCCAACACTGGTACAACATTTTTTTTCTGTATGTGGTATTGGAGCGTATGTCGATGACAGATCAGTATAAAATGTTTTTGAATTTTTACCCTTAAGTCGATTAACATAGCAAAAATAACAGTCTGAGTGATAAACACCTGGTTCACTCCAAATTCTCGGCACTGCAAACTTCATTGCTCTTTTTTCACCTCGGTACCAACCTACAATAAAACTGAACCTTATTAATATTATCAAAAGAGTTAATAGTTATAATAAAAAAAGAGGAAATAAACTCACCATCCAGAAAATATCTGCAAGAGTTACATGACACATGTGGATCCCATTTTTTGTCCTGATGAACAGGTAGATTGAAGTAAGCTTGCTCCGCAAATCTTTAAATTTGTACTTAAATCATACTTTTTCTCTCTCACATTATTAAATTTGCCGCAAATATAGCAAAACGAGTCAGCGTCTCGTTTACAACTTCTCGAAGAAATTTTGTACAGGTTGTTACTAGAAACAAAATTATGAAACACGTTATTCTTCTGCAATGTGCAAACAGTTACTGTCGTACACAACGAGCGATGCAAGCAACACCCAAGAACGATAGAATACAAGATTGTGCCTTCCCGACAAAAAATCATGTAAAGCAGAATGCGTGCAACGTCACAGGTTAGAATTGAGAGAGAATGGGATAATTCAGTACAGCAATACACATGTGTACATGTACATAATACATACATATATTAAAATCCATCCACACATACATACATATATTAAAAATTGTCGGCGCAGAGCCACGTTTTAAAAGTCGTCTCCGCATTTAAAGCTGTCGCTATTACAATTAATGAACGCACACTTCATTTTAAACGCTTTACACACAAAATCACCGAAGGTTATATAAGCACAATTACATGTTTGTAAACAAGTAAATGCAAATAAATTGCCTGTGACGTGGCATAAACAGCTAATTCTGTCAAATTTACTGAGAGCGAATAGCGGTTTGTGGAAGGCGCAACCTCTGTATTCTCTATATCGTGAGCAGCACCAAGATCTATAGAAACCTTAAGCAACACTATCTCCCGTGGTCTTTCCTCTCTTTCGACGACAACAGCGCGCGAAGACCGACATTATATGGGCGCGAAAATCAAAAAATGGTCAAATCGCTTTAATTGCTTAAAAAGCAAATATTTTCGATTTGTAATCGTCCTTTCCCATATATATTTGCTTATATATCCAAAATATATAAAGTAAAACCAATACGCAAAAAAAAAATTTTTTTTGACCGGTGTTATAGAAGTAAAGGCAAATAAAATACGATAGAGTAAATTTTCTTAAGCCTTGGAGTAGAGAAATGTAGATAAATAAATTACACTTGTACTAATTTGGTTTAAATATAAAAATATCAATTAAAAATCTTTATGTATACCAAATCAACTGAAAACAATTTTTAATTTAAATTGTTATCTATTATTATTTTGGTTAATTATTGCTTTTTTTTTGGATTAGGTTCTTTAATTGTACAAATTTGGATTAAAATTAAATTTTTTATAAAAAATTTCCAAAAAACATGAATATACCCAAAACTTAACTTAATTTTGATCGCCTCGAAACAATTTCCCTGTGTTTTTTCATCAAAAGAAAGTTTTTTAGGGGGCGTTGCAAAAATTTTTATGTTAGCAAGGCAGATTGGAAGTAGTCAAAACAATATTGAAATTAATATTAAAAGATGTATGCAGATCACAGAAAAGATTTTAATATCCGAGACGACAATTTGTTTTTAAATTAAAGTATGGGAACCGAGACTGTTGGCGATAAACAATAATGCGTCTGTTCACATAAGAATACTTAAATTTTCTAGCTAATCCACTCTGAAGCGATGATTACTCAATCCCTAAATAAATAAAAAACCATACACTTTGTGTCAATAACATTTTGAAGAAAAGGAGTATGCTGTTTAAACCTAGTTTTCGCAAAAAAATCAAAGAAAGATCTGAAAAATGTTTTAGCGTACCAAGCAAGCATATGTCATTTGCGAAGAAAAAGGAATTTACTTGCACACTCATCTGCGAGCTTAACAGCGCTATTTGCTCCTAAAATTATTCATAAACAAGTAAGAAAAGCTAAATTCGGGCGAAACCGATTTTTATATACCCTCGCGATATATTTTTGTATGGTCGGTGACCATGATTTCATGAAATTCCCGCTTCTTTATTTCAAATCGCAGCGAGTATTAAACTTTACAAAACTTCTTCCAATAAATACTGAAAAACGAAGTTTTTTGCATTTTAACAATTTCCGTTATATGGAAGTTGGGCGTGGTTATGGTCCGATTTCAAAAATTATTGACGGTAATGCTAATGGTATCAAGGACAATATGTTCACCAAATTTTGTGGCGATATCTTACATCGTTATTGAGATACCTACAAACGTTTCTTTATAAGTGGACGTGGTAACGCCCATTTTTCAAAATTTCATAAAAATCAAATTTCTTAATTAAATATCTCTCTAAATATCAAATTTTAATTAATATGCTTCCATAGATAAAGAGTTTTTCAAAATTTCCGTTATATGGAGGTGGGCGAGGTTATGGTCCGATTTCAAAAACTTTTAACGATGATAACAGCGATATTAAGGAAAATATGTCCATTAAATTTTGTGACCATACCTAATACTCTTATTGAGATACAGAAAATGTTTTATAAGTGGGCGTGGCAATGCCCATTTTCAAATTTTCATAATTACCAAATTTCTTAGTTCAATACCAAATATCACTCAATTTGCTGTAATTGATACCGAAAAAACGGAGTTTTTGCATTTTTCAAAAACTTCCGTTATATGGGAGGTGGACGTTTTTCTTGACCGATCTTGACCATTTTCAATACCCTGTCCAAAGAGCAATCTATGTACCAAATTTCATTGAGATATCTCAATTTTTACTCAAGTTATTGTAACCACGGACAGACCGATGGACGGACAGACAGTCAAGGCTAAATCGATTCCTCTTTTCGTTCTTGTCATTTTAGTATACATATGTCTATATCTATCTGGATTATTTTTTGCTGTTATAAACAACCGTTATGCGAGCTTGTGTACAAGTACGCTCGGGTATAAAAATAAATCAATTGATATCCTTTCTGAAAATCAAATGCCGCAAAACTGTTTAAAGTTCAAAGTTATTCCATTGCAAATATATTTCTTTGTTTATGAATTATATTTAACATGTCAGTCAATAATTAACACAATTTTCATGTTTTGTAGCTTCGAAAAACCTTTCACTCAATTTCATATAAAATTTTAAATGATGGACTGCAATTCAAATTGGACGTATCATAGTTGAACTGAAGTTTATGCGAAGCAGTTGTTTTAGTTGTTAAAAATGGTGTTTAATTGGATTTAATTAAGTTCTAATTTTCACTCTGCATATAACTGCAATTTTATACAACACTTCCATTAAATAATTCTGCAAGTCTTCTTAGCTTTCACATTTACCTCAGCTTTCAAAATTTCTGCATACCTCTACCTCTTAACTTTATTTTGCTTCAATTATATATGTATGTATATATGTTAGATATATGCATATATATTAGTGCTTGTATAACCTGTGGCTAACACTTTGTGTAATCTTTTAAGCCCTGAGTGTTATGTAAGCAGTCTGACAAGTTTTTTTTTTGGAGTGCTCTTTTTGAAAAAAGTTGGCCTGCGGCCAGTCAATTATTTTGGCAGCTCGTCCTGAATCAATCCAACAGCAATGTCTTACAAGGATTTCATCACGTTCGCTTCCATTTGCAAAGTGAAAAATCCGAAGAAAATGAAGAGTAAGTTACTGACTGAAGTGAAGAGTAAGAAGAAGATGCAAGCAACGCTTCTTGGCGCACATCTGCCTCATACCCAGCCTGTGGAAAATGCTGTGTGAAAAGTTTAATGCTTAATTACTAGAAATAATACCGCTAATTTGCAGAATTTCGATATCGACATACAATTAACAGCGCCAACAACAAATGCAACAATCTAAGCGAGAATACTCGCATTAAGAGCAAGAACAGCCGCAAAATTAAAGTACCTATGTTTGAAGTGCTGGCGTCAAGTAAATAGTGGTACGGAGGATGGAGTTGCCTGTCTGCTTTCTTGCTTCACTGATGGTGCTGCTTTCGCTGTTGCTGTACTAACTGAGCAGTGGTAGTGTTTGTGATATTCAGCATTGGCGTTGGTGGTTATGGTGGTTGCGTCTGTGGCTGTGGCTGCCGACGCACGCAAAACACTGCATTAATTGCTGAGGAAAAAGCGCCAGCGGCACCTATACACTCGTCGTCAGCCCACGTCTTTCCATTTCCTCACACTTCACCAAACCAGCCCAACACATTCGCATACTTTGTGATTTAATTCTGTGCTAGAATAATTTGCCTTTTTTGAATTTGTGTGCGAATGGGGTTTTGTAATTGATACAGAATTTTCAGAGGGAATTCGAATTGTGTGCACTTGTATTTAACCATTCTGGTTTCATTGTTAGTTTTGTTAATTAAGGAATTTCTAATTAAATTATATTGCTTCAATTTAGCTGTAGGCTTAATATTGACTAAGCAGTTATTGTTGGTATTCCTAGTTTGGAAATGAATTGAGTGTTAAAGAAATTTGGCTACTCAAAATTCTCACCACCAATAACAGCGTAATACCCGTTTCGATTTCACTGAAACACTCGACGAAATCTCTAGTTTCAAAGTTAAAAATGGTTCTGAAAAATTGATTAATTTGTCCCTTAAATTTATCGAATATTTCTTGAGATGATTTAGAAAATAGTTTAATTTATCTAAATATATCCCTAAATATATGGGCTAAAACTAGTTCTGAAATGTTCTTGAAATATGCTTAAAATAATTTGCGAATCAGCCACGAAATGAACCCGCACTAGTCCGGAAATATGGTTCACAACCAGTTCGAACATGTTCCTGAAATAGTCTTGAACGAGACGCAAGCTGCGGTTAAAAGTAGTAAACGTGCTCCCATTTTCCCCAAATACAAAAAGGGCTTTTGCTTAGAAATGAAGAAATATAAAATTAGGTATAGGTTAATGAACTCCCAGGCCCACTAAACTAAGTTGCGGAAACCTTTAGTTAGTACTTGTTTTTCGATTTTATGAAAAAAAAAACTTATAACTTGTTAGATGGTTAAAATCAGTCGACTAACATGTCCACAAATTACAAAATTCTATTTATAAAAACACATTTTTCAAAATTAAATTTTAAATTTTGTTCTTCTCTTTTATGCTAACATATAAAACTTGCTGCATTTGAGCTAAAAAAGTGTTTTTTTTTTTTACTTTTATCACATCAACTATGTACTTACCATTTGACTCAAAAAATCTCAGCGTACTCGCTTAGATTTGCTAAAATAAAATAAAATCAAGCACACATTTTTTTAAGAATCTTATCACATTTATTTACTTTCATTTTAATTACAAGATTTTATTATTTATTTGTTCTTTTATTTAATAATATTATTTAATTACTTATAATTCTTTACTTACTTGTTTATCAACTTAAAGTAGTTTAATAATATTTAGCTTTTGTATTTATATATATTTATTTAGTAATAAATTGTTTATTTGAATTATTACTAAATGTCAAATGGTCAAATTACATGTATTTGTGTAAATATATGTACCTATGCAGTTACATATTTATTCTCAATAATAACTTCGTACAGTTCTACTTATTCGTGTGAGCCTTGAATTCGCCTTTTTGTATACATTTCTAAAGTTGTCCGTGTCTATTTATTAAATTCATATTTTTCTCTTTTTGTTAATGAATGTGGAAAATTAAGAAATTAAATTTTTCTTTTCACTTTCATTTCACCTGTTTTTAATCTGATTTACTTAATTAAATGAACTTAAGTACATACATTAATTTTAAATTACTCGTTTTTTGCTTCTGTTGTTCTACAACAAATCAATCATCGTTTTTGACTTCCTTAAACATTTTAGTATTCATTATCTAATCATTATCCATTATCCATCATCATGTGATTGTCATACAAAACATTTCACATAATTTTAATATATTACAATTGTATCATTAGAGAACAGTTTGTAAAAGTTTTACTTTAACTTATTGATTAATAAGTATTCACACTACTTTTTTTCTATTTGTATAAACTGCTATGCCTTCTCTTCTTCTTCTTCTTCTTCATCATATAGGCGAAATAATTATTAAAATGATTGATCATTTCATGGCGGCAAGTAAACTTAAATACGTTCTTCAGTTGTCGCAATTTTACTTATTCACGTTTTGCTGTTGTTGTTTTTATTTGATATTGAAAATCGTTATATAGTTAACTGGCAAATGTTAGTAAACTTGCCGTCGTTAATAAATTTTTATCGCATTCATTGATTCATTCACTCTCATTTAAACTCACACTTTTATTGGATTTACTTGGCATAGCGCCGTTTTTATAATGATGAGTAAAGTTACAACCTAGAAGAAAATATAATTTCAATAAAAAATTGAGGGTTTAACTCCGATTGTGAGTTAACTGTGCACTGTATAGGCGGTTCTGAGTAATATTTTGTAATAAGTTGATGGACAGTTCGATAAAGCATTTGTTTGTTTGTTAGTAAAAGCGGCATATAAAAAGATAATTTTTTTTTGTGTTTCATTCTCGTTAAGGGAATTGAATTGAGTTCGAATAGTTATATATGTGGAGTTCTGTAACAAAACGTAACAATACAAATTTCGTAGATATTTGTAAATATATTGAGTAAAATTGTATGAGAAATATTTAAATTTACTTCGATTTATTATTTGCAACATTTGAAAAACAGTTTAGATGCCACTTTAAGCATTTCATTTTACAATTAGTTGAATTGATTAGGTAAATGTTAGTGAACAGAAATAAATGCAATTAAATCCCAATAAATATTTTAGATAAATTTTTGCGCTATGTTATGGAACTTCTCATAGAGAAGGGTTTTGAAATGTATACAAATATAATGAAATATTATTTATAAAAGTTATATTAATTAGTTTTTAAATGTGTCTTTAAACTAATGACGATAAATGAATATTTGTGAATGATTTATGATCCGCCAAACAAAGTGAAGTGAAGTGGAATACCTTACTTCCATAAGCAGACGATAACAAATTAACTTACCGTATAAAGTTTTATAGATCTTGAGACGTAATTGTCAAATAGTTATTAATACTCGTATTTTGCTCTTTTCGCACTTTTGAATTTATGAATAGGAATGAAAAATGTATGCAAGAATACTCGAAATTTCTAGTTCATCTGAACTTTTTATTATTCTTTTATTTAAAATTAACCTTAGAAAGACTAAGAAGCCAACAATCAATATAAATCAAATATTTCGATATTAAACTCATTTGATCAAAAATTTATCCAACCTAATCAAGAGGTTTGAAGCCAAATCTACTCAGTAAAGTCAACATAAGAAATATCTTTGAGCATTCGACTTTGCATTTGGTTCTTGCACTGCATATTATTTTAAGAAGAACTCAATGTTTTGTAATAATATGTTTTATAATTTACAGAAATATCGAAATTTTCAAATAATTGCGTGCAACCTCAAAATTGAAGATACCATAACTTCGAAATTAAAAAAACAAAAAACAACATAAAAAGGGACTGTAGGGTACGAAATTGTCACCTCTGTAAGATATTAAATATTTAAATACAATTTTTATTCGAATTTTTAGTTTACAATATTACTTAGATATTTTCTATATAATAATATCTATTTGAATACTTCACGTTTTCGTTTTAGTATTTACTCATACTTAGCTTTAATATTTTATGAAAATTTTTACTTAAAATTTTAAATATTTTATATATATTTTTTAAGTATTTATATAACTATATATCTCACTATTAGCAGGTAAAATTCACATTGATTTCTCATTGTTGTTCTTGTTGCTGTATTTGTAGCTATGTATTATCTGATTAATATTATTGCTTTTCATGAACATTAGGAAAACAAAGCGCCATCATTAAGATTATATTACATATATTTGTACAAAAGTTTTGAGGCTTTCATCTAAAATATCTTGGTGAATGCAAAGAGGCAAGTTGAATTTGAAAAAATAAAGTACATTTAAATTAAAAACAAATGACTAACGCAAATAAAATTTAAGTAGAGTTTTAATTAAATGCATAACTTAATGAAAGCGAATTTTCCCTCTTATCAAACGTTCCTTTTTTTTACAAACAAATTTGAAAACCGGAATATTGACCTACTTGTAACGTATTTCACTAACTAGAAAAGTAATAAATTTAAAAACATCCACTCTGTTCACAAATTATAGCACAAACACAAATTGAGACATTTATACAACTACCATATAAATCCTCCAGTTATTTAAAATCATTTTTCAAATAAAACATCGTTAATTCTCTAACAAGCATCATTAAAAATTACTATTTAAATTTTTTTAAATTTATCATTTATCAAAATTTCGAATTAAAAACATTTTTTTAGAGTTTTTGTTGGTAAGTAAATATGCAGTTTATTCAATTTTTGTTGCACAAAGTGCAAATTTTTAGTCCCTACGAATTACCACTGACTTTTGACCATTTTTTTTTACTGAACTTCTTGCGTAATTCTTTCCATATACAAAATAATCAGTGGCACCTTCTAGACACATGAAACTTGTACTTTCTGAGATTAAAATGTAATGAGCCAAAATCCTCCATACTCAAAAAAAATGTATAATTTTTTTATATGATAAAAATTTTGATTAAATTTTATTTAAGCATTGTACAAATTGTAAATGGTTTAAAAATATGGAGTAAATGGTTTTTCTTAGCGAATGAACCATATTTAACTTGGAAAATAACTTTTATTAATTAAAATAAAAATAAAGTACCAAAACCCGTCAATATGTGGTTGTGCTATGATTTGTAAACAGAGTATATTATAAAAGCGGGTAAGTGAAATTAAAAAATAAAAAAAATGCCTTCTTTAGCACTCACCTGTATTTTAGATAAAAGTCTCAACACTTTCAAGCGCGTTTGTTTTGCGTAAAATGCGTATAACAGAAGCGAATATAAACAATTATACTTTTAATATGCTAAGCCATATATTTTTTTTTTTATTTAATACTTTATTCATATATTACAAATATTTACATTGGTTTAACTTTAAGCATACCTACTTACAAATGCGATTACTTGAAGCATTAAAACTGACACATACATACATACATAATTGTTTCATTATCTATATATATGTATGTATAGGCAGGCTTTCTGACATATTCAATTGAAAAGATAAACTTGAAATAAAATGGAAATCCTATTTACATTTCACAGAAAAAACGTTGTAAAAATTATATGAACTAAATTCACTTACGAGCTAAAATCGCTAAAGAAAGAAGCTCTTTTCCATATCCATATTCAATTTAGCAACGCTAATAGCTCTTTCACTGTGTCTATTATATAAGTGTTTCTTAAGTCTATCACCAAGTTGCCGCTGTTAAAATTTTTGCGTGGATGATTTCAACGTTTGCGTGCCTTTAGCAACCCATTTTATTTTTATTTTATTTTTTCCAATGTGTACTTAGAGTTTCGTCTTTCTAACTTTTTGCTTATAAATCAATTACACTTGCTAAATCTCCTATAAGTACTTTACAAATCTTAGGATTATTGTTTTAATATTTTTGCCTAAAATTATGCTTGCGCACATATGTAGTTTGCGCTAGCTTTTTGTAGTAGATATTATATTTTCTATCGTAAATTTTAATAAAACTTTAAAAATTGCATACACACTTGTTATTTCTTAAATTGTGTGTGGTATTTTGTGTTCGATTGGTGTATTTTTTTTTTGTTAGGTGGTTTCGACGTTGTCGTTTTGAAAAAAATCCACTGTCACTTAGCATACTTTCAGGCAGGCAGGCGAATGTTGTATGTCTGTATATAAATGTATGTATGTATATATTTGTCTGTGTGTATATAAATGCTTGTGTATATGTATTGTTTACTTGTTTACATTTCGATTTCATTTCATTACTCTACATACATACATACGAGTATGTGGTCCTTAGTTCTACATTAATAATTTTATTTTATTTTTAACTGTTTAGCGATATTTCCCGTTCACTCTTGCTGTCTTGTATTCTTTAAAACCTTCCGATGTTACTTTTGTTCGGTTGTTTCGTTTTCTATGTATATATGTTTTTAGCTTATTTTTGTTTTTGTTTTTATATTTATTTATTTTTTGCTGGCAGGATCTCTTTGTTAGTAACTTTTCTGTTGTCGTCCTCTCGTCGCAAGCCTGTATGTATAAGTGAATGTATTTGTATGTGTGTGTGTAAGTGTTGCTCAGTCCTGTGTGAATATGCATATATTTTTGTAAATTCTTGTGTGTTATGTTCTTTTCATAGTTACAATTTTTTTCTTTACTCTCCGCCCGACATTGTTTCTTTACTCCAGACTTGTAGCTTTGCTTACGTTCTCGGGGCGCAATGTTTATGTTGTTATTATAATTTTCTCCATTTTTTTTTTAATTTTGTCTACTTTTTAATTCTTTTTGCGGCTGTACAATTTTGATCTGTATTTATTTCTTCTTTGATGTCTGATTAATATTTTTATTAGTAGAACTTCTTTAGTTACAAGAATTTGTTGCAAATTAAAATTGTTAAAAATACGAAAATATTGTCTTTCAAAAGCTTAAAAATGTCAGTCTTTAGTGGTTGTTCACGCTGCCTGAAAAAAGAGTTTAAACCAGTTTAGTTTACTTCATTAAATAAAAAAAAATTATAACTTATACTTATTGGATACCAAGGCGATTAAAAATCAACTAAATAAAATAAAAGTATACAAAATTGTATTGGCAAATTGTTACTGAAAATACTCAAAATGACCAGTGAGGATGCCAAATATTGGACATTTTCGTCCTTAATTTTCTCCTAACTAAATATGACTTGCTTATTTTCACTTGCTACATCAAATACATTCGTTTCGCAACAACTCTCTCATTAAATGAAATTTCAAATCAAAAATTTACTTGTGCTAAAATTAACCTTTGCTACTTTTTAGAATTTAGAGTAAACTAATAGCTCTCCAACTAATAGCTCTCCAACCTGTTATCAAAATAAAGTGGACGTTCAATATAATATAATAGTCAGATTTTTTAACTGATTAATGAAAATTCAATTACATATTCCGTTGATGAATCGACTAACGAAAAATTTGCTTTCTTCATTTAGTAAAAATCCTAAAAGTAGAGTTTTTGGTTGTGCAAGTAAAGATTCTTTTCAAAGCTCCTTTGATGACAATTCTTCATTTTGAATAAATAATATTAGTTTATTTTGATTATTCATAAGAAATGTAATCTCTTTGGGTTGCAAGGCAACTCTTCTTTCCTTTCCGATTGTGTTGAACATTTCCGAGCGAAAGGCAACAACTTACTTTAATCTAAAAGCAAAAAGAATTTTCGGCCTTAGGTAACTCATTTTTCGACAGTTTCTTATTAAATATGCGTAGGGGAATTTTTTATAGTGAAGATAAAGTCGGTTTTAAACTAAGCAGCTACTTTTTGACTTCATTTTTCTTTATCTATCAAAAAAAGCTAAATATATTATTATGTACCTTTAGAGTTGATTTCATCTTGACTAATAAATGATTATAATAAATAAATTTTGCAATTAACTCGATAATTTAAACTGGTAGCAAAAATATAATAAAACCAAAAATTTTAAAATGAATATTGATTCAAATTAAAATGAGTTCTAGATTAATTAGTTAATAAGTTTTTACATGTGAACATATATTTAAGAAATAGTAGATTCTCACCTGGCGGTCAGACCACAGCATCATTACTATAGACATCATTTATATGCTTTCCATTCGCTTTCTCCTTCATATTGCATTGCTAAAGAAAAGAAATTAAAAAATAAATCACACATTTAATATGACTTTCCGTTTATTGTTCTAATCATTAAAATATCTTCTTCCATAAATTCAAATATTTGTAGCAACGCACATAAATTTAAAATTTTAATTAATTTTAGAGGGATTCAGTGAATTACAATTCTAGCTGGCCAGTGGAAAATACTGTACAGAAATGTGGAGGCATAAAAGGAATTGAATTCTGTGTTGAAAATCATCAACACCTGTCAATTTTCACGCCCATTTAGAGGCAGCTGCACAACAAACACATATACGAGCCGTCACACGCCCATTGCGATTGCTAAGATGTTTGAGGTCATAAAGCGGATAATTACGACTACGTGAGGCTTGTTGCCCTACACCCCTCAACTGCTCGCTAAGGCGAATTCATAGAATGTGAGCGCTGATTCATATCGGTACTGGCCAATATGGTTGCCAACGTTGTAAATGGAATAACATAAAAAATTAATTAAAACAATTAGTAACGTTAAATTTCACGCAATTAAATTACATGCGCGCGTAAATTGTGTAAACTACTAAAACAACAGCATACATCGAGTAATGGGAGTGGTGGTTTTTGCACAGAATGCCAAGAAGTGTCTTCTCTTGTACATACATATATTTCAGATTATGCTTGTGGCAAGTAACAGCGCTGAATGTGGTGTTGTTGCTACACCCTGATGACCACGTTTGCTGTGTTGCACAGTGGGTTGAAGTTGGCGTGAAGCTTCAGTTGTGCTAAAGTATCAAATAACAAAAAACCGAGCGAAAGTAATTCTAGACATATCCAGAGACGATTTCAACAATTGCCACTTACAATCTAGAGCTTAATCGAGGCAGTTGGAGGAAGAATAAGTTGGCATTGGTGAATAGTTATTTATAAGTCATTATTACATAAATATATATATACAATTTTCTGGATTTTTTTTAATCAATTTTGATAAAAGCCTTTTGAACGTAGTACACTGCACAAGTCGTCTTCATTTGCTTTGGACAAAGTGTGACACATTGCCAACGTGAATGTTTCGTTTGACGCGGTCGCAAACACAGTCTTGAATCACTTAATAATGAACTGCAATGCAATGCGCTCTACTCTTTTCTGGCATGAGCCCTATGACTTGTATATATTTTCATTGTTTTTCGAATCAAGAGAGAGGCAACACTAACAGCAATACAAAGTATTTAAATAACATAGAATCATTCGGATGTTTTGCTCCTTCCGTGGCCTTGCTTTGCATTTTGTTCATTCTTTGATGGGAATACAAAGAAATAAGACATCGTTATGGAAGGAGACGTATGTTTATTTTCTTCATAAAAATCATTAATTTTGGCTTTGAATTAAAAAAATGTTGTATGCGTCTTATTAAAAAAAAAACCATGAAAATGTAGTTATGCATACAGA
The DNA here is from genome assembly GCA_963971545.1 of Philophylla caesio. Classification (NCBI taxonomy): domain Eukaryota; kingdom Metazoa; phylum Arthropoda; class Insecta; order Diptera; family Tephritidae; genus Philophylla; species Philophylla caesio. Next base: position 89,847,989 of record OZ020606.1, on the reverse strand, counting down.
AATTATCGTTCTTCTATGTTGTGAAAAAAGTGTATAATTATACCGATTACCAGTACCTCACTAGAACAAAATATGTAAATATTAATTTTTACTTTCGTTTTTCTCGGTTGTGGGCTTTTTAAGTTTAGACATTGAAGTAAATATGCGAAATGTACCATATATACATACATGTTCCTAGCTAGCAGAGTTGCCACAAAATCAGAGACAAGGGTGTAATGTATGAAAGTAAAACTGTTGATGGTAAGTAATGAAACCATAGTTATACGAGGGGAACTTATTTTGTATTTAGAAAATGGTACTACTAGTATTACCAGATGCAAACCGACATGACATTCGAAAAGTTTGACATTTTTTAGAATAAGTCTTTTCAGTCAACTTCTGTCAATTCGCATTAAACATTGTTTTTTGTCAAGTTATAATATTCAGGCTACTATTTCATTTTTATATTTGTCGTCTGTTAAATGATAGTTTCAATAAATGAATTTAAAAAAATTGCTTCTCCTTTATTTATCTGCTGAACAATTCAAAGCAAAATTAAAATCAATTGCTATTCGAATCAACTGCTTACGGAATGTGTTGCCTTTCGTGTATATCCTTTCTTACTACAGTGTAGTGTTCTGTTCAAACCAGAGTTCGTAAAACCATCAAAATACGCTCTTGCTCTGATGAGTAATATTCCAAAAGAGAACATCATTTCAAAAACTCAGGAGCGCAAGCTTAACTAACTTTCTCATCACAAAAAACTCCTCACGTATTTGGCTCACTCATATATTAGCATGAGCGAACATTTTTAAAAGATAACTATTCGTCTTACGCATCATCTTTATTTTTATCGCTCTGAGTGTTCAAGTGATGCGAAAAATAAAACTTATCTTTTTTACTTGTCATTAGTATTGCCTCTTATTTAAAAAAAAACAAAGCATATACATATGTATTTACAAATAAAGAATAGACACTTAAATTTTTATTTAGGTTTTTTCCGTATATGTACATACATATGTACGTGCATAAGTATGTACTTCTTTATTAAAACAAACAAAGCATGTATATATTTCAATAGAAAAAGAACACAAATAATTCAATAAACAAGAGTATTAACTAACCTACATCATGCATGTACCCAAAACTGTTAATATTTACACCAAAAACAATTAAACTTTACCATAAAATTATAAATATACATACATACTCTCTAAGAGAATAAGAAATTGCTCAAGTGCTCTCTCAGCTGCATTACTGACTTTATCAGCGATACAAAATACTGAGTACTGAAACCTGATGTGAGAAAAAGAAACTTAACGCTCTTGGGAGGATTATTATTTTGAGGAGCACGTACTTTTGCGGTAAATATTAGAGCGAAAAGATAAGATAAGTATTAAAGAGAAATATTCTAGAAGAGCACTCTTTCCTTTGAACTCACAATTGAGGAAATCAAAATTTATTGCTCCTCAATTGTGTTGTACTGAGGAGGAAGATAAAAATGTTACTCCTCAGTGAGGAGTATTTGCGAACTCTGGTTCAAACACTGTGTTAGTGTTGTGCTGATCATGTCGCTGAGTACTCGTTGATGCTATTTGAAGGCAATGTATCTTTTAATAAATTTCATATTCGTTGATTCCCTAACAAAAAACAATAATCAATGTTTCAAACATTGTACAAAAAAAAAAAAAGGAACGAAATTTAACTGGTTTCGAATTCTTTATGTGGCTTTTTCACAAATGTTTTTAAATGATGCACTTCTACTCGAAAACTTGGATAATATATACAAAAATAGCGAAAGAGCTTCAATTAACAAAAAAACTTAATTGAGCTGCAACAACTTGAAAATTGGGAATATTTAATGAAAATTTGTTGAATACTTTTTTATTATCTATAACTTTTGAAACTTGACTTTGCAAAGTTTTTATTACAGAACTTTTTGAATAATATGGAAACCCGTAATAGTCTGCTCACAAATTATAGCACAATCACATATTAAACTTCTTTTTTTTTCAAAGTATTTAAAATTATTTTACCACCAAATTACAAAATGTACAATAATTAAATAAAATTTCATCAAAATTTCGAAATTTGCAATAAAAGTTCTTAGAACTTTTTCGAGCACGTAGTTTTTTGGCTCATTCAATTTTAATGTAAGAAAGTCACTGATTTTTGAGAACTTTTTTACTGGCACTTTCCGCCATACAACGCAAAACCGCGATTTTAACATGGAAAGAATTGCGAAGAAAGGTCAATTAAAAAATTTTAAAAACCAGTATTAATTCGTAGCGACTGGAAACTTGCACTTTGTTTTGTACTCTAATTATTTTTTTAATTCGAATTGTTGATGCAATTTTGATAAATGTCTTCTACATTTTTTATAAAATTAAAAAAAAAATGTTTTTAATGGTGTTTATTAGAGAATTAACGACGTTTTAATTGAAAAATATATTTTAGTAATATGAGAATAAATAAATTGCCCAAATATATCAATATATACATATTTTAGCTATAATTTGTGAACAGAATGTAAGTAAATTGTTCGAACAAGCAAGTTTCTTTAAATGAAAGAAACTTTTATGAGTTATATAAAATCAAAACACTGTCCCCTCCGGGTGTGAATTCGTCCAAAGAGATGTTTAAAAATATTATGTGAAAAAAAGCCGAACACAAAATACGACTCAGAGTGAAACGAAATTGAAAAAACATTCAAGAATTAATTACGTTTTCTCATGTAGAAATCTGTTTGAGTTGCAGGGTAGCTAAGGCAGCTCAAGGGCGACTTGAAGTAGACACACTGCGCGAAGTCAAGCAGCCTCTGCATATACAAATAACTGTGTCAATGCTGCAAGGTAATGTTGCTTAAACTGGAGCGCCAATGGCGTCAAGCGACTTACCTCCTGTTTGGCCTGCCATTGCTTCATGGCCGACTTGTATTTCTCGAATTCATTACACCAATGCGAGTAGATTTTTTGGTAATCATTTTTCTTCGAAGGCGGCGTACATCTGCAAGAAAAGAAGAAAAAAAACGAAGGGAAGTAGGTGAGAATATAAAAATTTATTAAAAGCATTAAAATACGTGCGAACGAAATGACGAAGTAAAATAATGCCCGCAAAATGGATGTTCCACCTACTTGCGTAGCTATGAAGAGGTTTGCGACGGTGTAAACGGAATTAACAAATAATTGCTGGAAAATAAATTAACAGACGTTGGCAGCATCGATGCAGCAACGTAAAATGTGCGAGTGTGGGCTGAGTGAGCGAGTGAGCGGCAAATAAAGCGTTGCGAATTGTGGACAGTCGTGCAAAGAGTAAGCAACGCGCAGAAAATTAAAGTTTCGACTGCGGCGGAGTGGTAAGGTAGGGAATTTACGGTTTATGCTAAATGTTGAATTTTAAATGGCGAATGCTGAATGTTGTCGCACTCAACGCTCAATCGCTGAGCATATTGAAAAGGAAACGGAAATTAAGCGCTCGGAAGGATGGGCGTTCATAATTGTGAAGCAAAGTGTGTGCTTGCGCGTGTGTGAGTGGGAGTGCGAGAAGAAACTAATACAAATGAACAAATCGCAAGCGTAAACATGTAACGGTGAATGAAAATGAAAATGAAAACTGGAAATTGTAATGAAAATGAAATTGAAAATAGCAACAGCAAATAGCAACTTGTCACAAATGTAAAATTGAATTTTAATTAAAGCGCGAAAGCAACGGAGTAGGAGTAGTACGTATGTACCTTTCCATGAGTGCGTGTGTGTGTGTGTGGGTGTGTATGCGAGCACAGGCAAATGTTTAGCTCGACGCTTTGTCATCTTTTGCTCGCATTTTACATAAAAGCGACATAACAACCTTGAACTAGCGAAAGGCACCACGCGGCGCCTGCAGGTTTGCCTTTGAAGGCATCATCGCAAGCTCTAATAATGAGAAACGCACCTGCCTACAATACGCCTTCGAAATGAGTTTACAAATAAACAGGTCTTTGTATTTACAGTATTGTGCCGTTAGCTATGGCAACAAGTGAGTATACACGCAACGCATAAATAATTTAATTTATTTAATCGTAAGTCAAAATACATACGCACATACGCGAAATTTATTGTTATTTCCACAAAAGTTGCGATCGGAAATTTATTCACAGCTGCTACTTCTACTTCTACTTCATACCGGATTTTGGTTTTTCTTTTTTATTATTTTCGAACACACTCACCTGTGCGCATCAACATTGACGCTATAACTGCAGAGCAACGTTCCATCCAGGTAGCTGTCATATCGTCCGCCATCGCCTTCATTCACCGATATAATCACCAAACCACCTTCTGAGGTTTCAATATACTTTGCGGGACTGTAAATTATTTCATAGCTGCAATGAAAGTGGAAAGTGAATTCAAAATTTAAGAACTGCCTTAGAAAGTTTATATAAATTCATTTTTATTTAACATTCGTTGACATTTATAGCTAAAACTTCTATTTAAGCTGATATTTGCGTTAACTGATGCTATGGAATAGAGAGAAGATATTTGAAAGTTTTGCCATTCGCTGTCTTGAAATGCGTAGCCTTCGCACTGTTCAAGCTATTGAATACACTGGAAAAAGCGTTACTAAAGTAAGACGCTTCACGATTCAATAGTTGAAACTCAAAACATTTTCGTTGTGTAAAAAAAGAGAAAAATAATAATGGGAAAATAAAAGTGATTAAATGATCTCTTATTGTGTTTTGTGAACAAAATATGAAAGCGACGTCGGTTTTATATTTTCATTAAGTAATGAGCCCGCTGCTGTACTTTTTGTTAGAAAATGGTCTTAGAATCACTGAGGTTTAAATAACTTCACCTCATTTATAAATAAATATCGAATAATCAAGTGTTTGAGACCATTCAATTACGGCAAGGATGCTCTGATACTTCGACCTATCATTTTCTTGGCTTGTCATTCCGCATATTTTTCTTTTCCTTTTCTCTTGTCTTTAAAACCTTAAAACTATGGCGACTTTCTAAACTTTTAGGTTCTGAACTCATACGGGTTTATCGACGTCTTGCTAAACCTATACACATTTAACCCTTAAACCAAAATTTAATTGGGATTTACTTAATGACTCAATAGTTTACCCGTTTAAATGTTTAATTGTTTAAATATTCATACTTAAACTAAATTATTCATTGTATTTAAAAGAGCTATTATAAAAAAAAGTAATCAAATAAATAAAAATTACAAATTATAATTTCTCAGCGATTGTTTTTTTGTTTTAATTTGACCTCAGGATCCCTAATCACCTACTTAGTTGTATTTTGTTTGAACAAAGTAGAACATAAAAAGCGAGTGACCAATTTTATCTGTGTTATTATATTTTCGTTGCATTTATAAACATTTTTGGCTAGTTTGTGTGCAAAATTTGACACGCAGTCTCTACAGAAAAGTGAAAGTAGATCATTGGAAATGTCACATAAACGCAAGAAAAACAATGTATTCTTGGAAACCAAAAGCAAAATCTTTGATGGGCTTGACAAAGGTGTTGAAGAGAGGCGGTTACCTTAAGATTTAAATGTGACAACATATATAAAATATATATATAAAGCAAAATAGAGCAGCAGTATTAATTGTTGTTCCTTACACCTATAAAGAGGCACCAAAAAAATCCCTGCCCAGCGCTGAACAACAAACGGAATGGGTGGTTTTTAAATGAACGCGAAAAAATGTTCATTAATGTGATAATATGTAATAATAATAAATCCAACGATAATAACTCTCCTTTTCCCGCTCAACCGGCACGAGGGGAGCATCCGCATGACGCACGGATTTTTTTTTTTTTTTTTAAATGGTTGTAATTGGATTCAATCTTTATGCTTTATTTTGTTGTACCTATTTTCGAATAAATGCAAACAAATATTTTTTATAAAATAAAAATACATAAAACATATACTGTAGTTGGTTGTTATGTTTAGTTTTCTTGTTTTTATTATTAAAAAAAAGAGTTCTATTGTAATTTTTTGAAGTAAATTTAGTCCATTTTTTTTTATATTCGTAAAAAAAAACGTCGCGAAATTATAATATTTCAGAAATTGGAATTACCTGAAAATCAAAGTGATTATAATCTGCGAGCGTCTCCTTTCCATACTTATTCAAATAAATTATGTTTATCTCATGTTTAGGGTCAAACTGAATTTTTCCCTGTATAGTATTTATTTAAAAAACCTTAGTTTCCAACAGACGTATTTTTTTTAAACGTGTGGTTTTCAATGAAGCAATACTTTTTTCGGAGTTGGTCTTTTTGACAGCTGTCATTTGATTTATACTCAGTTTGGTTTGCCATTTCGAGACGCCTTGAAAGTTAATATTTGGTTCATTATTGCTGACATACGGCACCAATTGCTGCAAAAAGTGGTCGAAAATTGGGCCTCTCGGCTGGAATTTATTCGAGCTTGCCACGGTGATCACTTGCCCGAAGTCATTTTTAAAACGTAATGGCAAATCCATATTTATAATAAAGCAAAACTCTTGGCCATAGCATTAAATTATATGCGTTTTATTTCTACTTAAAACCAACATGTCTAAAATAAACAACGCTGTTGAAAAAAAGAAATTTAAGAATACGTGCTGGTCCAGAATTTATTACTAATTTACTTAAAAACTTTTAGGCAAACTTATTCGAAGTAGTTTCATGTGACTCAAGAATACGCGAAATTAATAAATTTTATGTAGTATTTTGTCATTTCATTTTGAACAAATGTTTAATAAAATGTCAAAGTGCTTTTGAAATTTAGTGTTTCCATAATTATTAAAGCTCATAAACAATTTAAAATTAAAATTATTACATGGCCAAACAGAAACACAAAAATAATGCTTTCCTTTTTTTATTTTAGTAGAAAGTAAATTTAAGGACCGTACAAAAAATGAAAGATTTCGCGGTACGCTTCATTGTAAAAGAATTTCCAAGGCAATTTCAAAACATATTTTTATATTTTGTATCATAGCACAAGATAATAACATCGGCATATCATACATTAGATGGACAATTTTTTCCGAGGAGGTAAATTTCAAAATGAAGTAAATGCGGAATAAAATACGTCTCCTCGAGAAAAACAACGACTTTTCCTAGTTTACGATCCGATCATGAATGCCAAAGAAATCACGAAAAATATAAAAAAACGGCTGCTAGAGTGACCGGATAATATTTTTCGAAACTTTCTCACGAAAATACTCCAAATTAAGAGGTGTATGGCGATTTTTTTTCGACACGGTTTGCGGCACATTTAGATGAAGGTTGATGAAGTTTGTTAAGCAAAAAGTGTTAGAGCAGCTACTCTTAAATAATTATATAATTTTCAAAATAACAATATACATTTGAATGTATTTTTCACTGTGTTTCGTCTTCAAAGCCATACAAAACGCTCACGACAATTGCCAAAGGTGTGCGTGCTGACAACACAAGTGATGGTTTGCCAGCCTCCCAGCTTCCCACAATATTTGCTCACATCCCAGAAAAACGTCTAATTTCTGTCATAGAAATCAATTTTTACTTTGCCAAAATCATGCATCAAAACCCTGTTTGTCTGCATTAGCTAAGTTGTGTCAACAAACTTCGCTCAACTTCTCGAGCAGATTCGCGTCCGTTGTGCATTCGAATGCGTTCAACTGTATTTCCGCATAGTACAAAAGCGATTGTACGCATTCGAGCAGACACAAAGAGCAATACAAAACGAAAAACCGTAGAAAAACCAAATGGAAGAGATGAAATTTAAATTGAAAACTTTTCGCTGCTACGATGAATTTCGCCTACTCCCAATGCCATTGCATGCGCAATGCGATGACAACTTAGATAACAAGTTTTTCCATCAAATGAAACCATAACCTTAAAATAGCTAAAAACGTCTTCCGAATGTCACTGATACATTGTGCAGCAATTGGAAGAGGCGGTGAGCGGAGGAAATGCTTCTAAACCGCATAAAAATGCTCTTTCGCTGTTTGTTTTTTTTTTCCTTTTTGGTATTTTTTGCCTTTTTGGTATTTTTTGTTTCGTATTAGAAATCGACAAATGCGTCTAGCCGCGGATGTTGGCTGCAAGGAAATAAGCAAAAACGCCAAAAAGCAGACTTCAGCTATTTGAAGTGTCAATTTACCGCTATACAGTCTGAAGTTTAAGGGCGATTTTTTTCTTTTTTTCAATGTAGTCATTTCGAGGCAATTGATGACTGACTTGCGCTTGGAGTTTCAAAGTTAAATTCATCGCTGATTTTATTATTTGCTTTCAATGCTTATTCGCGGGTGTCGCACTTCTCCGCCCATGCCCATCAAGAAGTTGAAATATCGCGTGCTTCCGCGCTAAGGGTTTACCAAACAATGTAAACTTTACTTTTAATATTTTCAATATACATATTTGTTAGTATGTGCACAAATTTGTGATGAGCGCTGCAATGTTTGTGTTTATTGGATTTCTCTTCACTTAGAAATTCCTGTTTATTCGTCTTTGACTCTACATTTGTATGAGAAGCCGCTGATTAAAACAGCTGTTGTCTCCAAGGACCAATTCGCCATTGCTTTTCTTTTTTGCCTTCCAAATCAAAAATTTGTTTAATGTACTCTCATGCTGCATATCTTATGGCGTGCAAGCCAATAAACAGTAGCCCCCTTCAGATATTCTCCATCGCACTTTTTTATTGATAAACTCAATTTAAAATTAAAAAAACTGCGAGGGTTGCAAGAGTGTGTTAGTTAGCTATTTTTTACCTGGGTGTGGCACAATTTGTACGTTTAGATCAATGTGTATATCCTTTTGGTGTGGAATTAAAAGAATATGAAAATTTTCTTAACAGTTGTTGCGATTATTAAAAAGTTATAAGTGCGCACAAATGTTGGTAGAATATGCCAGTCTTTTACGTTGCATATATGTAGGGAGACAATTTGTAGCGTCTGCAAACCACAATCACATACATACATACATATATACATACGAGTATGCAACGTTTTCGATAGCAATGGGGATGCGCAGCGATGGTGTCAATTACAAACTATGTACGAACTTTATTCAATTTTATTCAACTTTAATGGCGACAACTGCTGATGACGCATGGAATTATTATTTTAAAGCGCTGAATTCCCTCGAGGTAAGCTCGATGTGGAAAATAGTAATTTAAAATTAAATTCGATCAATAACGCAGTTTTTAAATTTTCAAATATTTAAATATTTTACTAGCTATTTATGTACATTGCGAATTAATATCTGTTTTGCACAAATTTTCTTATTAATTTTTAACATAATTTCTTCATTCCATGTCAGCTTATTGTTAAGCAAATAATTATAACTTTCAAACACATTTTGAACACAATTAATACTTGAAGGAACACATTATAACATAAACCATTTTAAAGTAATAAATTTGGATCTAAGAAAATATTTTTAGTATAAGAACATAAGTTAGGGAATTTACTTATAGATTTATATTTTACTATATACGGCGCTGTTCGAATCATTAGCAACCAAGTTCAAAATGACCTAGTTTGCCCTCTACAATAATTAATTTTTGTTTTAAGAATTTTCAAATAAATTTCAGTTAACTCTCTAACATAAACTATGTAAATCCAATATTAAAGCTTTGTAGAAAACTAAAAAAATTAAACAATTTTTGATATCGAGTTTGAAGTTTTTTATCAGAAGTGTCAGCTTTTTTTTCAGTATGCAGTTTTATGATCCTTTAAATTTAAATCCAACAATATGAAAATTTCAAAGGAATAGGAGTTACCGTTGATTTTTTCGAATTTTTTTTGTTAAGGGTGTTGCGACAATTGTCCACATAAAACAATTGTTGCTTATTTGTTGTATGGAAGCAAATGCGACAAAAATAAAATTCTAAAAAATCAACGGCTAGTTAAAACTTTTACATTGTTTAACTTAAATTTAATTAGCTATACTCAATAAAATCCCAACACTTCTAAGAAAAAAGTAGAAAATCTATGTCAGAATATGTTGCATTTTTTTAATGTTCTACAAAGTTTTAAAATTGGATTTATATATGTAGTTCATCTCTTACATGAAAATACACTGAATTATAATTTTTATTTTTTATTTGAATATAAAGTTTTTGAAATAACAAAATTCTTACAGACTATAATTAATTGAAGTATATTATACATTAGAAGGAGTGGATAAAAGATTAAAGAATAATGAGATAAAATTAAAAAATATCGTAGGACTATAAGTACTGAAAATATACAGTTGTTATTACAAACAAAAGAATGACTTAAGACTGTTAATTAAAATGCCATACGGCGACGTAAAGTCAACATCTAAAGAATTAAAGAACAAACTTAATTTTGAACGAGTCCTAGAAAAAGGGTCTTTTTCACAATATAACGTTCTAGAGAAATCAATGTGTAGGGTTTCAAACTGCCTGAGGTTCTTATTGGGCACGTTAAACTGAACCCTCCTATGCTCAAAAATAAATAAATGAATATGAGTATCCACTTATAATAACTATGACATTTTCAACAAAGTTTCTAATAATACGAACAACATTGCGTATAATATTTATTTTAAAAATAATATTAAATGAAACTTGCTATCGCATCGTCACGAGTAGCGACCCGACTTTTTATACCCGAGAGCCTTTGGGTACAATAATTATATAGACAGGCGGGTATACCTCAATTAAAAAAAAATCGATTATCACTTACTCGTATATAAAACTCTCGCTCTGTCTGTATTTTGAGTGAAAATTGTGATATCTCAATGATATTTTGTACATAAGTTACTCCAAGTTTAAGGTAGGCTACTACTTAAAATGGGCGAAAACGTTCATAACCATGCCCATCCAAATATGACAGTATTTTTGAAAAAAAAGAAACTATTTAAACTAGAACGGGAATTATTTTTGGAGCTTGAAGTTGTATTATTTTAAAATTTTGGGTAAGCTGCTCTATCTTCGCAATCATTTCATCAAACTCTATCAAGCTTGGCACGAAGAATGCTTATGATCTAGCCAATTAATGTGGTGAACAATTTCAAAATCGGACTACAATTACGAAAATATGATATAAGCGATATATTTCAAATTCTTAAAGTCATTTTCTCAAAACTTGACCTTAGAATAAAGTTTAGAAAATATTATTAAACAATTATAACATGCTTATGTATTTTTTGAAAAACTCAAAGTGGGACTTCTGTGAAAATAATTTTAAAATATATCGCAATGCTATTCGAATCCTAGCTTCGCCTGAGTTGAGGTCTGTTCAATGGAGCGATTTATGAATTGATAGTAAGTAGATGAGAGTTTTCTTGTTAACTCCAAGCCTTTCTGCATCTTATTCCTTAAATGTTATTCGACGCGCTGTTTGCGAGTCCACAGTCAGTTAACCAGCTCAGTGTGAGGTTCCAGGTTAAGAGAAAGGAGTTATGGCACCTTGGCTCGAAAGGCTTGAATAATTTTAGGATACATTCTTACCCCCCGCCCATTTAAATTGACACATACATAATAATTTTAACCTACTTTTTTTTTAAGTTTTATAATTCAACTTACCGTCCTCGCTCCGTTGAATGGTGATACCAACGCACCGACTTCTGTCTGAGCACCTCCGGAATTTTAACGAAACACGACAGATGCAGCGTCTGACCGTACGAGGCGGTGATGCGTTTTTTCAAAACGCTTGTGTCACATATACCGGAAGTTTCATTGGCGACATCCTGCGGCAGACAACAGCCAAAGAAAAAATATCAGAAGAAAAAATTTAATGTTATAAAATTCAAGGATGGATGGTAAAAAAATGTAGTAGTACCAAATTTAAACACAAAAATAAAAACACTCTAAAAGTTAATAAAAATGTAAAACCGAAATGTTGATTGAGTGAAAGCATGAATGAAGAAAGTGTAAAAGTGTCAAGAGAAATGTTGATTTAAGCAATGAATGGCATATTTGCCTTGACACCAGCAGCAGCAGCAGCCGCCACAATCAATCGTTTTCGCACACTCACACTGACACACCAAACATGCATTCACCACGCAGACACTAACACAAACGCAAACATTTGATTTGTTTTCACTTCATTTCACTCTTACCTGTAGCAATCCCAGCTGGTAAGGCTTGCATGTGCTCGCGTCCTTGTCCCAGCCGCAATACGGATCGGCTACGCAGCGGAAGCACGAATCGTAGCGGCGGGCGCACATCGCCAAATCGATTTGCTTTACATTGTGATCCGTAGCGAGGTACAATGAGCCCGTCTTCTGGCTCAGACCCATTTCGCGTATCGGCTCATTGTAGGCCACCTCCAGCACGTCGAGCAGATTGGAGAAGCGTTGACCGTAGCGTATGAATTGTACGATTTTGTAGATGAGACCGGTGCTGGTGCCGACGAAGTACACCAGATACTCTTGATTTAGTTTGTCGATGCGAATTCTGTGGTGGAGAAAATGAGAGCAAAAGTGTGAGGGGAGGTGAGTAAAACAATTGCACAATTTGTTGAAAGGCGCTGCAGCGCAGCTAAAAGTGAGTTGTTGAAGTGGTTATTTTTTTATTTTTTTTTCTTATATTTTGTTGTTGCTTGTACTCGCATTTACGTGCCGCAAAATAATTAAAATCTTTCGCACAAATTATTATCATGCAGTTGCGATAAATTCTGGTGTTGACTCTGTGCAGAAGCTACAAAAAATATATGCTAACTATTTTTCTTTTTTTTTTGGGTTAATATGAGTTATTAGTGATGCAGCATTTGGCCTTAATTTTGAAACAGTTTAAAACTACATAGCTAAAGGTAAAAAATTCGTATAATATACTGCATCATCTCTCCCATACAGAAGTATAGTTTGGATAAAAATATTATTAAAATATGATTCTGAACACGTTTTATTTTTTAATATCTCTAGAAAAAAATATCAAGTTATTTTAATGAAAGTCGGATATAGCGTCGTCCTCACACTGCCTCAACAAATTTATTTCGTGACAAATAGTGTAAGAGAAATTTGACACTCGTTTAAAATTTGCAACACATTTAATTAATTGCTTTTGTTTTTCTTATGAACGCTGAATATATTTTGAACTCTTTTTTAAACAGGCTCGAGTAGGGTTGCCAGATTTTTTCCGAAAATACAGTACTTTCCGCTTTTTCAGCGCTAAAAAATTAGTACAATTCAGCACTTTTATTTAACGCAAAAATTCTACATTTCACTGCTAGTTTTATAAAAAATACATACATTATAACACACATCACATTATTTTATACATATTTAGATACATACACGTGCACATACATACATAAACCTAGATGAAAGAGTAACTATTCAAAAATGTGAACCATTTATTTTCAAAACTTTAACTATTATTTTCGTTTATGGCTATGTTCTCTATTTAACAACAAGAAAAAAATATATACCTCTGAAATAAAAATCATTAGTTGTTTCCGTGAATTGAGAGAATCTCATTATTTAGAAAATAAATAAATACTTAAAATTTAAATTTACCATCTAATTGTGGGCCGTAATTACTTTTTAGAAATTCAAAAAATTTCCATTTGAGCATCAAAATAAGGCGACTTTATTTTAATTATGTGGAAACAATTTTTTGCGCCTAAATGCGAAAATTTACGAAAAATAAGGACATTTGCGTTCTGAACCAGGAATCGAAAATTTTCAGTACCGAGAGAGAAATCTTGCATCCGAATGCGATTTTTTTACCTCAAATTGAGATCAATCTCAGGAATACTTGCTTATGCCTGATCGGCTGGGTCTCGAGCTGGTTGGAATATATTTTTAATATATTTATTTAAGAAGCACAAAAAATAATCTTAAAATATATTTAAAACGTAAAATTTTAAATAAATGAATAATTATACCCAAATATTAAAGGGAAAGCAAAAAAAGAATACAAAAACAAAAATATTTAGCTAAGATTGTTAAAATTTTTAATAAGTCTGCCTTCTTTGTACTGAAACTCTCAAATTTATATTGAAAGTGCACATAAATATATCTTACAAAATTCTCTGAAAAATATTATCACAAAAATTGCTTGCTCTGGTATTTAAATAACGATGAATACTCGTGTTTCGATACAGGATAAAATTTCTATATTTTTCCCTTTTTTAAACAGTTACCTTATTTGCAAATACTTTTAACCGTTCCGCCAGTTATTAGTATATAAACTTTTAATACTCTGTTATCATCTAAATTCCTGTCGTTCATAACTGAATTATTTGAATTATAAATATATTTATATTTTTTATATATTTGTATTTCAATTAAAGTAAAGTTTGCTGATGCATATTCACCGAAACTTCATTTAGCGTTAGATGAATTGGCTTGGCGCCTTTCGAAACAGACAAAAAAGGCACTATTTAAATGCCGCGAACACTTTCTGCTACAATGTTTTTTTACACATTTATTCTTCCATATTTACATTCAGTTCCCTTCCAAGCACACTTTTCGCTATAAAGTGTATTTATTTGAAAACACAAGTTATTTTGTTAGTCAACTCCAAAGCTACTCAAGAACGAGCATTGCTGCCAGCGAGCTTATCTGTGGAAAAGCGCACTGCGAAATGTTGATATCGTGAATTGCAACATTAAGAAATGTCAAAAAAAAAAGAAATTGCGAAAGCTGTTCCATTTACAAAAGTATTATCACCATTACTAACATTACAAGCAATTTTTGTGGCAGGATTAGAGCCTTGCCCATTCTTCGTGTTACTCATACGCCACGTTGAGCAGCCGCAAAATATAAGAACCATAACTGCAGCGAGATTATTTGCTTGCATTCTTAAAAATACAAAGCAACTTTTAAACTCTACTTTTTAACAACTACACGTTTGCTTTTAAGCTTGTTTGTTTGTACACATAAATTAATTAATTTTCCTTGGTTCAACTTACTTATCCACCACCAGCTTAGTGAGTATGATATCTCTTTTGTAGAATACTGGATTGCCAAATTCATGATCGACCGCCTTGTCCATTAGCGGATGTTTGCGTATGAAATTTAACACCGAATCTGGCAGCGCTGCTGTATCGTTGGTGCAAGTGCCTGGCCTGGGCTCGGGCACTTTGGAATTGAGCACCGGCAGCCAGGCGGAGTTTGAGGACGCTTGCTCCTTGAATTTGCCTGGAAAACGGAGATGAAAAAAAATTTTAAGTTATACATTTACATATTACCCTTAGGTTTGAAATTCAAATGTATGTACATGTGTTTGCTATGAAATTTGTATAAAGCAAAACGGCGCAATTTTAGTACTAGCAACTTTTTACAAAATAATTTTATGTTGTACCATTCATTCTCTTTTCCACATTTAAATAGTTGTTGCTCTATCGCTCTGTGAGAAATGTTCAACTTTTATTTAATTACTGTAGAAAAGTGGTGCATTTTTAGTGCTACAACAATTTCTGGCAACTTTGCCAAATTGTCTAAAAATTCAACGATAACTTCAATCGAAATCATTCATTACTTTTCAATTGCTTTTAGTTTTATTTTACAACTTTGATAATGCATTTTGAACGATTTCGTACAACATGGCTTGTTGCTTTAACTTTTTTTAATTAAACGCGTATTTTTCCTCCATATAATTTTTTATGGTTGTGGTATGGCATTGAGTTTAATGAACTTTTGGCACACTGCCCACAGTTTTCTGATATTCAATTTGTTTTTATGGACTAAAATTATACGTATCTGTGTGATGTTATCAAAATTGAAAACTTTACGACTAAAATGTGAATAATTAATTGTTTCTTAATCAGGTAGTTTTTATGAGTCCCATACAAATTTACGTGTAACACAAAGTGTTCAAAAATATGTAAAAAAGTAAGTTCTTTATTTAGATAGTTCTTTACGATCACACAGTTTACCATTTAGTTCTTGAATAGAGGTGGTTGTCAGCAAACATTCATTTTCCTCACTTTTAGGAATTTTTTGTATATTTGAGGCTATCTATATCATAAATATCATCTTCTGAAATCACAAACAGTCTTACTCATACATTTTATATATTAAACAAGAAGAGCAGAGTTATAAACGTTGTAAAAATCAAAAACTTTAGAGATTCATTTTTTAACGCATTTGTGAATTAAGGTGTTTAGATGTATTTTTTTTTAATTTCATGTTATCAATTTAATTTTCAATGAAAAGTTTAAACATTTTAAGAGAAGCTGTGAGAGTTGCATAACTATCAATTAAGTGAAGCAAATTTTTATACGTCCAGACCTATAATAAACACTCAGATTATCTTAGGGCAGTCAAAGTAAGCTAATAATTTTTTTGTAATACGCCACTTTTATTGGTAAGAGCGAGTCCTGGTTCGCTGATGTTAAGCTTTGTTTCCTGAAATATTTAGTTCTTAGGTTGACTTACTCCTATTTTGAGAAATTGGTCTATACAATGAAATTAATAGCAACATACATATTACACTTTTAAGAAAAGCGTTACAAAAGACGTTGTGGTAGCTGAGTAATGTCAAAATTTTTTCAACAAAATAAAATATTCTCATATTTAAAATTGAATTTCTTTTAACCTTTACTTCAAACTGTTCTTATTGAAAAGCTACCGTGCGATATTAAATTTTTAAGCAAACAATATTTAAACCCCTATGCCGGTATTTTACAAGCGATCACTAACGAAATATTAATAGTTTTATATATATTTTTATATAACTTTCATATTTTGAATATTCAAAAATTTGTTACTATGTATCACAAAGTTTACAAAAATTAAAATTGATAAAATACTTTATAAGTATAAAAGTTTTCCAAATTTATTTCTTTATTCAACTGTAAAAACAAATTTATGAATTTTGGGCGGTTGGAAGACACATTGCAACAACAGACACGATTTTTTTTTCTGCATTCTTAAAAGACGCTGAACTATGTGTAACCGATGTGCTATTGGTGATAGTCTGTATTTTAATTTTCCACATGTTTTTATTGGCATTTTTTTTTTTTTTTAACAAACAACTTCTGGGATCGAACACCAGTATACTTAATTTCTAATTTGTGTTTCAATAGCAGCAAAATCCGTACATAACTAAGCGTTTGACTAAAGACAAATACAAACTTGTTTGTTAGCCTCTAGCTGACTCAAAATTAGAGACAACACATGCAAAATATTAGCATTGCACATATTTTGTGAATCGTTTTAAAGGGTAGACTTGACAAATTTGTAATATAAAAATTTATTAAAAAATTATTGTCCTAACTTAAGCAATGGATAAAAACAAAACAATGTATAGAGTTTAAAAGAAAATATAATTAAAGGAACCGAATGCAACAACTTCAATCGACGCAATGGAAAATCTAATATTTTCCGCTAAAATGGCTTCTCGCTAAGCACAACTCGTTTTAGGTAAACTGTCATCCACCGCAAGAATTAGGAAACATACATATGTACATATGTTGTACATACAGTATACACATGGATTTGTTTCCTGGGTTATGTGTGCAAGCAATACACACACACACACACATACATACTCGTATACAGCCCTCATGCAATCGCGTTCGCATTCGAATAAACATCACGTCGTTGATGTAAACTAAACGTGACATTTGCTTATATATTTCATTTTGTTGTTGCAGTGTTGTTAAAGCCGATTTTTCTCGCTTATGCACGCTTACATAGAAGCATATAGCTACTAGTACATACAAATAAACATTATGAAAAACTTACACCGGATGTTGTTTGGTTGTTGCGTTGTGTTGTTGTATCCAGTTGCTGTTCTATAATCGTCATTGCATGCGACAACTCAAATCTACAAATATACCTCATTCTTGTACTCGTACCTACATACGTATGTATGTATGGTATAATCAAACATATTGAAAATTGTATGGCATGTTCTCCTATATCCGTCGCCAAAGAAATAAATCTTTTCTAAGGAGCTTCGGAAAAATGAGGTAAGAAAGCGCTCACTCGCATGCCATGTAATGTTAAGAAAATGGGCAAGAGCGAAGTGCAATGAATAGCGTAGTTGGCAGTTGCCGCAGAACCGTGAAAATATGACAAAATGTTGGAAATAAAAGTGAAAAGTGGTTGTGCACAGTGGAGACATATGCAGTAAATAAATCCTGCTATTTATAAACTATAGTTTGATGTGGTATCTATGTAAATAAAATGTCTATTTATATTGGATCTTCTATGTATAATATCGGAAATTAAGACAATATCGAAGTTCTTGTAGTTTAGTTCAGAAAACCAATAATTTATTGCAAAACTCTATAGCTATAGAGTTGTACATAAAAAAATTATATATAAATATGCTTTCTATAAGTTCTTCTGCTGCGAAACCCGTAAAAATATGAACCGCTTCACGTACGACATTGCAGAAATTTGGCAACTAAATCTAACCTGACGTGATTTCTGGTTGCATCATGAACTAAAACAAAATACCGAGTGCTCGTAATGTGGCGTATGTTTTTTCCAAAACACAGTAATCAAAAATGTTTTCCCATTACACTGTTTTGAAATGAGAATATATTTGTTTGCAATATATGTAATTAAAGTAAGATTATTTGTAGTTTATCTAATACTTGTATATTAATTTATGTATTTATTCAATTAAGTCTAGAGCACAAGTACCTTACAGACAAGCAAAATGGTCAAATAAGCTCATGCATATACAATAATAAACTTATACAGTAATTGAGTTTAAAGTTTTTATAAAGTTCATCTAGATGAAGAAATAGCAAGCAATTGTTACTTGAAAAAGTGGTTCCATTCTCGAAGTGCACGAGCTATAGTTGCATTACTTGCGTACTTTGATTTGTAGTTTTCCACATAAAAATTATAGATATGCGGTACATTAAAGCTTTTCAGCTCAAGTAAACCTGGACAATCAGTAATGCTATGTTATATACAAATGACAAAGAAAGGACTGTCCGTCTTTTTTTTCACCGACCTCATATTAATTAATATAGGCTGAGAATCGTAAGATGGAATAGGAGACTGGAATCTTAGGTTATATGGTCTACATTTACGAGTATATAACTGCGTACTCCAACTACGAACTGACGAGCTGAGGAGCTTAAATGTATAGGGATCAGAGAATTCGGTGATTTAACACCGAATGAAGCCTAAAAATCATTTTTAGAT
This sequence comes from Philophylla caesio, assembly GCA_963971545.1. NCBI lineage: Eukaryota > Metazoa > Arthropoda > Insecta > Diptera > Tephritidae > Philophylla > Philophylla caesio. The sequence continues at coordinate 89,828,971 of OZ020606.1, read as the reverse complement.
ATCAAAAATCACACATAAATTCTTAGTTTCCATAATATTCATATATACAATATGAAATAATTTTCTTAGTTTTAAAGAGAGCCGTGGTATTAGGCACCATAAACGGAGATTTTATAAATCGCGCTTAAATTTTTTTTCGTCTTCTGCATCCTGTAAAGCAAATAATTTGAAAAGGAAATGCAGTTGCTAATTTCGTTAACAAAAAGTATAAAGGAAAGAGGGCCCTTAAATACACCATTGGAGAACACTTGATGTAGCGATAAAATGCTTTGATAATACACCATTAATTGTAACCACTCAGCCTCTATCTGTCAAGTAAAACCCAAACCAATTAAGGAGTCAGCAATTAAAACCTAAGCAGGCTAACTTAGTCAGATGGCTCTTATGAGCTTACTCTGTCAAGTGTTTTAAAAAAAGTCGGCATAAATGCAGTCTATTTGAAGTCCTGTTGAAAATGCTGTTATATAAAATTCAATTAAAACCATAAAAGTAGGCACAGTCGAACGTCTTATGACGAATAGCTTCGTTCGGTTGATTTCATCAGATAAAGGATTTAACCGCAAATGAGATTTTGTTCTTAACGACAAGCTCAAAAAGTTTAAATTGGTATGTAATTCAGAAATCATTTTTACTTCAGCTTTTCAAAAATGGTGTGATCGTAGTTATCTACCAGTCATTGAGAAACATACCTGACGAGAGTGATTTGTTAAAAATTATCTCTATATTAGACCCTTTCTACTTAGATTTTTTTCTATTACAGGCAAAACTGTTTCCACTAGCTATTGCCTTGGACAATACATTTAAAATTTTTCAATAAATATCTTACATACATACATCTTAGAACTCTGAAAAAAGTTTTTATAAAAAATATAATTTAGCTTCTCTAAAGAATAAAACTTATATTATTTGCAAATGTTTTTACGTGCGATATAACTACCGGTGTGTTTTTTTTTTTCGAAAAAAATGTCTTCTCATATTATAACTTTTGTATTAGACCATCAGTTTTCCTAAAAAATTGCTATAGTAATAGAAATTGTTGCAACTTGAATAAAGTGGAAAATGGAAGCGCAACGTCTTGAATGGCATGAAAAAAAAAACAAAATGGGCAATTTTATTCCGAGAAAAGAAAACGCTATAAAACGAACTGAAAACAATATTTTAAGCACAAGTTAAATATATATCGGAACGGCTCTACCACGCTTACATGTTTATTCAAATAAACATTCTGAAACTAATAGTTATAAACTAAAAATATTAATGTTATTGTTAGCCATATAACTATTTTAGTTAGTTGAAATGCCGCCTTAACGCATGTATTACGCATGATGTTTGGGGTTCGACTCCCTCAGAAGCCAAGACGAAATAAGTCAAATGAGGAGATGTGGTGATTTCCGAAATAGTACTATAACTTCTACCGCGTTGAGTATTTTTGTTTTTTCCTAATAATTTTCCCAATAAACCGATCGGTCTTAAGCTCAAAAACATTTATACTCATCTCATTTCTAAACACGGTACCTCGTCAAGAAAAAGTGCTGCGCTTCACTAAATTTGAATTTTGCGAAACAGGAAAAGCAAATGTAAAAGAAACGGAAACGGATATGATTTCTGCAAGTGTGTGCAAAAATTAATGCCTTATTCATTGCAACATGCAGCGCCGCCGCGAAGACACGCAAATGGCTATTGCTTTTGTTTTCGTTGTTATAACGAGTTTCGGCACAAAAGTGTTGACAAGCGCAACCAGCAGAGAGAAATGAAAAACAAATTTATGATGCGTTGGCATTGCAGCGGATGTTGTAAGATTACAAAACTACAAACCGCTTAGCAGCGACACACACACACTTAATGCATTCGTATGTAAGTGTGTCTACTTGCCGGTACAGTAGCAACTATTTGAAGTTGCCGTGATGCCGCAGCCGCAGCCGCACCTACACAGCAGATGAGTGTGAGATGGAAATCGGAGGAAATGCGCAAAGGAAAATGTACATTTTCTTCGCATGCTATTGCTACACACACATGTGTGTGTTGTTATTGTTGTTGCATTCCAGTCAGGATTTTGCATTTGCATTGCATTTTTCTGGCGCCACATCAAATTGCTTTGAATAAAAATGTAGTTTAGTGTATGTTTACCAGCCACCTTGGGCTGCATACCCTCCCTCACGCCCTAAATGTCCCACTGGCCGTTGACTGGCGTTTGGCGTGCCGTGTCTGTCACGCACATGAAGTCACGTGAATGCAAATGTTCAGTGAATACGAAAAATGTATGTGCAACGTGTGCGCCAATAACAACACACACTACCCAGTGGCAACAACAACAAACAAAAAAAAGTGTACATTGAGCTTTTCGCTTTGCGCGCCAACGGTGACAATGTCAGCGCTTTTTGCATGCTATTGCCATTTCCGATTGCATGCAACAAAATATTTGGCACCAGTCGCAAACAAAAAAAAGCATTCGCAAGTGAGCAGAAAATAGAGAGCATTGAAAATATGCGAACAAGATATGAATGGATGTATATTGCATGCACACACCTATGCGTAAAAAATTAAAACAAAAAAAAAACCAAATACATATAGTTTTTCACAGTGTATAAATTTACTTGAATAATAACAACAAGAAAAAAAGTTATAACTTTTACCAAGTAAAGCATTTGGAAAATCTCGTTTTGCATTTAAAATATTTAAATTGGCAATAAAGCAAGCCACAAACCGCATTGCAGCTTTTTCCGGACACCTTTATTCGAATAGCGTCAGCTTGGCAGAGCGTTTGGGGGTTGGGGAGTCGCATGATATTTCGTGCTAAGTGTGTCTTGCAACTGGCTGTCCTACTTTGCTGATGTGTTGCAGTTATGAGATAATAATTTTCGTGTATGCATTTTTCTGTTACATTTCTCTGCTTCATGGCAAATATGCAAAATTGAAATATGAATTTTGCATTGGCTGCAGAATGCCAGAAATTGGCTGTTTACTGAAATTTTCTGCTCAACTATTTGCATTTCGATTGTAAATAAAGCCAATTTTGTCGCATTTATCAAAAAAGATGAAATTTGTTTGCCGCAAGAGAGCGATAAAATATTTTTACATGGCAAATGATATATATCTCACATTTAAATAAAGAATTAATTGTTTTATTTTTGTTAATTTCTGTTGAAAGTACACCGCATTTTTGATTAAAATTTTGTTATTTACTTTTTTGTTGTTTTTAGTGAGTTTAGAATTAAATAAGGCTTGTTAAATATATTTCATCAAAATGAGAATGCAAATATGTATTTTCTGATAAATATCAGAAGAACTTTAAAAAAAAATAATTGTAGTTATAAACCTTTAAGCTTCGTCTTCTTTGGTTCTATAAAATAAAATTTAGTTTGTTTTAAGCAAAATAATTTATTTAACTTCAATATTTTCGCTTTCTTAAAAGTAAATTTCTTCGTTTCAATTAATTCAGGCTCATAATAATATAAAGATGTAAAACATTTTTATTTGTTCATTTTTTCTTTCGTTAAGTTTTGACAAAAAAATTATATATCTATGTACTTTAGCAGAACTCGCATTCACTGAATTCTTCGCGTATACGAGTATATAAACAAATTTTATGCCTAAAATTCAGATAGCAAAAAATTAAATTTTAGAAAACAATAAATAAATAGCACTCTTATATTTAAATTCGTACACAAATTTTTAAGAAACAAAAATTCCTCTCCATGATATTTAATCTTATTTTATGCAATCAAAATTTTATTTTCCGCGTTGTACGCTTTTAAAATCTTTGACTAAAGAAAAATGTATAATTTCAATAAAAATTTACTTACACGTACATACGTTAGTATTTAATATTTATTTCGCATTCCTTTTTAATTTGATTAGGAATCCTATCAATTTTGCTCATGCAATTTCTAGCTGATAAACGTTATCTGGATGTACAAACATTAAAAACATTCCATTCCACGTGAAAAAGTGCATGATTGTCTGTATGGTTTCTTACCTTCAAATTGAAAATCCTATATCATATACACATATCTGTACACACATATGTAAATTTGTATATACACAAATTTGCTTTAGTGAATAACGCTTCGGTGCTGCCAACTCAAGCGCTTCGCAAAGGCAAGAATAATTGCCGGTGCAATAAATCCATGCGGGCACATGAGAAATTCCAAAAGTAAAAAAAAAAAAAAAAAAAAAAAAAATTGCAGAAAAACTTCGCAGGTATGTGAAAAATGAAAAAATGCCACCGGCAACAGACACTCCATCTGCCTAACTCCGAAATTGCGCGTACTTTGCCACAAATTTAGATTGTTTTCCCCACCCACTAAAAATAGCAACCCTCGCCCACACCATTCGCTAAAAAGCTGTGTTGGTACTCACCTTCGAAGGCCGCATTAATGTCGCGTATATCGTAGCTGCATACCGCCGAACCGACAATGCCGTGTGTGTTCGTCGTGAAGGTTGCATAGAATTTAGTGTCATCCGTTGGCATCTTGTACACCGATTGTATTTCATTGAAATAAAATGGGAATTCGCTGGAGATGCTGCAATTGATGCGCGCCTTCAGATAGGTCGCCCAATTTTGGCTGATCATATATTTGCCGCCGCGATCATTCTTGCAAACGCGTGCAATGCGCGAGTAGATAGCTTTGCCGCAATTGATATACTCGACAGCATGTTCGCGGAAGAAGAAGTAAACGTATTCGCCAACGTCGAAGGAGCCAACGAAATTCGGTTCTGTGCGCAAAAAAGGAGGCAAAGAGATTAAATTAATATTTATTCAAACACAAATGTATCTAAATGTAAATGATATTATAAGTTATAAGTGGATCAATAGAATAGTCAAAAAAATATATTATCCGCCTTTCATAATTATATACGTCACAAACACACACGTTTTGACTTATTATTTTACACTTATTTTATTTTTATTATTTTCCAATTAACTTTTTAAACTGAGGTTTCAAATTTATACGAAATACGACTTTTATAAATAACTCGACTCCTGCGCCACCTACAATCTGATCAATTTTTCGCAGAGATGCTTTTGTTCCCCTTACCAATAAAAATATAGAATATGACTGAAATCGGACTATAAATACGATTTTTAGTTGTAACTCCACATCAGCGCCACCTATCGATGTATTTCCTTGAGCAAAGACAAACACAAGTTAAACAAGTCTACTTAAATCGGACAATCCATTCTCGAGTTATGGGCTTTTATACGTACATTACTTACTTTTATATAGATATGTATATATGAAGATATTTTTTTCAATTTTGAAAAGTTTAAGCACTATATTTAATTTTATACTGGGCATAATTTTAAATTTCTAAAATTTGTTGTTACTTTTAACAATGTCTCACTGACGCTATTCCTAATTTTAGTGTATAATATAAAGTTGCTTAAAAACTAAGAAAAATAATATAAGAAAATGTATAAGAATGTTGAAAATTCATACATATATATCTATAAATTATCTCAGTTCTGACTTTTCGGCAATTTTTAATGCACTAATTTTCATAGTAAAGCAAATGAAAGAGAGTTGCACATTTCGGCGTTCACAAATTGTATTTGCGATTCCTATATAAATAAATTAATAAATGTACTTTTTCCTTATAATTTTCTTGTTGTATTTGTTGGTGCGCACAAGAAAACTTTAATTGAAAATCTCTATTTCTTAATTTTTATAGAACTTGAGAAAACGCCAATTAACTATGCTCCAGAAATAGTTAACAATTTCTATCGCTTAGCTCTACATTTAACTTGTTAATTTAAAGTATTGAACACATAATATGTATAGAACTATTTTCTTTTTTTTTTTGATAATTTTCGTATAATCAGCCTTATCGTGAATTGCATTTTGATAAATGATCCCATAAATAACAATGATGTACAAAAAAAAATTCCGAATTCGTTTTTGTGTTGCCTGTAAATTAATGGGAATGAATTGTTCACATTAAATAATGATATGCATGATAAGGCTGAATATTCTGGCTGTAATTAAGTAAACGCAATTTTTCAAAACAAATAAATCTAGCAACTGAGGACTGAGCACTACTACGTTAGGTATCTGCAGAGAAGAAAAATTTAATATCAAAATTGTTGCTAAATTCTAATATTCATGATTTATTTACACACTCAAGATTTAAAAGAGTAGTGCTTCTACTTTTATACATACATATATGAGATAAGTAATGTATACGTTACATTTTCTTCTTTATCAGATAAATTGGATGAACTACTGTTTAATTTAATATCATGAGAGTCCAACATCCAACATCCTTATACGGTCACTAATATTTCAAAATTACAACAACATTTGTTTAATCTTTCTGACGAGCAACAAATATTTAGCAATGAGTTGAGGATTTTAATTTTTATTTTGTTTCTTTGCTTAGTCTGTACTAGGGATGTCAATTTTAGGCATTTTGTTGATCCCGGGATTTTCGATTTATTTTAATTGACACCCATACAAAATAATTTATACTTCAAGTACAAATATACATATTTGGTACAGAAGAAGCACTGCTGCGTCTTAAGACTTGTTGATTGGATTGTCGTCAATAAGTTAAGTGCTCTCTGTAGGACATAGCATTTATCACCTCATTACAAAAACTATCAATTTCTTTTACCAAGCCTTCTGATAAATTGTATGCTTTTTGATTATTGGACAATTGCGAGCTGCTCGTTATCCACTTCAGGCACCTCGTTGTAAGTTCTATTAACATCGCTTTCATAATTAGGCTCATTTTCTACTCGAGTTGGATATTCTCTAGCTCATTTATAATGAAGAACAAACCAAATCCATATGGGAGTTAACAAGCTGCGTTATTTGTCGATTGCAAAATCTCTAAAGGCTTTTTTTTTGCCCTTGAAAGGGAAATTTTAAAGAATGATTCAAGATTTGAAAATAAATAGCTATTAAATTCTTTGTTTTCTACAATTCCGGTATTTGAATAGTCTTATCCCGGGATATTCAGGAGTTAAAAATGGCCCGGATCACGGGATTTCGGAATCCCGCGATTGACATGCCCAGTCTGTATTAGTTTCATTGCACTAAATATGCGCACAAATTCTGCGTTGCTGAATGGCAGAACTAGGAAACCGAAAACAAAATTGACTACCTCACAAAACTAAATTTTCGTGCAATATATTTTCAAACTACTTCACTTCTATTCAAAAGTCAACTGTTGATGCCAGACTTACCCTATTTTACGAAAAATGCCGTCTCCATTGAAACTCAATCATTGTTACCCCATCTGCTAAACACTTTGACTTTTCGTCACCAAAAAGATCAACTATGCTCGATTTTATTCCTGTACAACTTTTTTTAAAAGAAAATAAATCAACTCTGCTCGATTTTATTCCTCTAAGACTTTTTTTTAACAGAAAATAAATTAACAAGTGTATCTACATTGTTAGGCATCTACAGCGCTTTTCCATCGCACTGAAATTATATAATAATTTAGTGATATTTACTACACATATTGTGGAGGATTTTTCTTAAAAAAAAACCTAGTTTGAAAATAAGAAAAGGCTAGAAAAAGCCACGAAGCTTAATCCTAAATTTTGAAGCTAAACAACAAAATAAAAAGCTAGATCTAATCTCAAAAAGGCTAACCTGGCAGCACTGTATATGTACATAAATACATATACCAAGCAACTTATTTAGTTTCTCATAAAGGCACCTGAAGAATTACAAAATGTGTTTCAAAAGTTTTGTTATATGTAATGTAAATGATTGATTTGGTTAAAAAAAATATATGCATTAAAGTATATATATCAATTTTTCTGAGCTTCGATTGTTAACCAATTGTTTGGATACTATTTGCATCGCTTTATACGCTTTCTATGTTCTACGAGAAATTCAACTTAACATAGCCTTCCAGCTTTAAAACCTTCACTATTCCATGTATTTCTTACCCTTTAATGCGCAGGTGTCGATGACAATGGGCGAGTAAATTACAACGCCACCTAATGCCGTCTATTCACCTATAACTTCTAACCCATTAAACTAAGAAGCCGAAATGAAATGTAAGAGCATTTTGCTAAATGCATATATATGTATGTATGTATGAATGTGTGTTACTATACTCACTATCAAGCCATTTGGAATCATATTTCACGGTACGCTTGAAATTGTGCTCCTTTCGACCGGATGTTAAATTATACAAATCTGAGCGGAATATAACCGAATCTGCCTTGGTGAATTCAGCGTTTGTGCCGGAATACTGCAATGAAAAACATGCGAGAAAGGAAAAGAGCAAAAAGGTAGCAAGCAAAAAAAAAAATATGCGCATTAGTGCTACAATAGTAGTTTACAATAAAAATAAGTAAAATAAAAGGAATAAGAGCAGGGATAATTCACACAACGGCAGCGGCGGAAAGCAGTCCAGCAGCGAACTTGGGCCCAAGCCGGTGTCAAGGCAAGGCAGTAAAGTGTAAAATTAGCGCGCCATTTTGGCAGAATTCGGATTTGCCAATGCGGCAATGTCAATAGTATTACTGCGCTTTAGCCGATTTTATTTTGCAAGAATTCGCCTTTTTTTCTTGGTTACAACATTTTCGTGCTGGCATCGTAGTCTTGGCCGCTGCCAACAGGCATTATCAAAGTGAAAAAGTTGCGAAGAATTCTTGGAAAAAAAACAAATAACGTTCAGGAGCTTTTTACCTTTTTCGCTTTCGTTCTTTTTTTTTTTGGGCGTATAATTTAATTCGCTCGTACATTTCTCGGCACATTTTAAAGTCGTACGGCGGGGTACGCGTGTCGGAAATTGCTGCCATTGCCGCAGCTGTGGCGGTGGACATGGCCAAAGCCGCATTTTGTGTTGGCCTTCTTTAGCAAATTTTATTACAATTGACATTTTTCCAAAGCCGCTTTTTTTGTTTGCAAGTTTACTCATACCTTCACTTTAGCAGCATTTTCGCAAATTTTATTGTAGTTTTTGTTGTAGCGACAATGAAGTCGAAGTTGTACGTTCGTACAAACTAACAAACCACTATTTGTACGTATGTACGAGTAAGTTGAATTCTTCGTCCGCCTTGGCATACACCTTCGCCACCTTCTACATGCAGCCGCTGCCTTTTTCTCATGTTCAGTTCTTTTTTTTTTTTGAAAATAAATTTTGTTTGTGTTTATTTGTTTCGCTTTTGTCTTCCACTTACCAGCGCTGGTAATCCGAAGGGATTTCCCTTCTCCACATAAACGGCTGTGGAGTTGTCGGCGGGATCGTAGGGGCACTTGCCAATGCCTAAGCCAATGCCGGGCACGTACTCGGATCTGGGTAAATGTGTTAAGTTCGCCTGTGGGCAAAATTCAATATGTATATACATATGTGTGCGTATAAGAGTATGTTGTGCGACATTGTTCCACATCAGTGTCAGCATTTTCAGCGTTGTTGAGTTGTTGTCGATGAGTTTCGGTGAAGGCGTTCAAAAAAGAAGCGAGCAGCGTAGGAGCAAAGAAAAACAAAGCAAACGCATTAGTTAGTGTATGTAAGTAGGGAATTCAAATAAGAAAAAGTAGAACAGGGAGCATTTTTGTTGGAAATTCGGTTCTTCGAATTGTTGTTACTGTTATTGGCTGTATGTGGATGTTTGCTAAATTAAGTTAAAGTTTCAGTCGGCTGACAATTGCAATTACGCACTGAGGAGGCAATCGATAACTGAACAAAAAATGAGACTATTGTGTTACTTTTATTTATTTTATTTACCAAAAATATCTCAGAAATCTTTAAAATTACTTATTGTTATAAATCCTAATAGATTTTAATTTGCAGTAGAATAATGTATTTAAAAAAATATAAAGTTACGATTTAATGTCGCATATAATCATATAAAAATTTGTTCCAAGCTTTTTCTGTTATAATTCATAATTTTATTTCTGTTCCATAAGTACACTGAGTTTTGTCAATAACTTTTAAATTTATATTTGATTTTTTCCTACAAACTAAAACGCCATCCTTTAATTTTCGCGCAGTCTTCACAAAAATTTATAACATTAATTTCACTATTTTTATGAAACTTTTCTTTCCAAAAAAAAGCGTCAATAAATTTATATGCCCTTGGGTATAAAAAACGAAAAAGACAAATTAAAAAATAAAAATGGGCTTTTGTTTGCAATCATCCCATAATCGATAAACAAATTTGTTTTGTATGAAGCCCAAATCATTACTGAGCCAATATTCCTCGAAATCAACAAGAATGGGAATTTGTAATTCGAATGAAATAATCAATAATCGATGAAGGTAGTAGTCCGCAAATTAAACCTTTTTGCACTTATTATTATATTAAAGAATTTTATTAACTTAAAAAAAACATTGATTTTGTTATCGTTACATTTAACTAACAAATTTGGATGGGACTTACCTTAAATTGGTTTAGTTTGACGCTCTTGAAGTAGCTTTTTGACGTAAAAAAATTGATTTTTTGAAAAAAATGTTGTCTTGCTTACAATCTTTTACTGAAAAATGTTATTTAAAAAAAAAACAATCATCTCGGTATTTCCATTTCGTAAAGAGTATAAATAACATTAAATTGAAATTTATAGATTATAAAACATAGATTATAAATATATTTCTCGGAAAATTTTTAGAAAAATTAACTTATAATAACAGTTAAACTAGCTTAAGAAAAAGATTTGTCCAAACTTGTTTATTTTAACTGTTATTAGTTTATGGAATATCCCTTATGAGTAACTCGATATTTACATATGCACACCTTTCTTTTATTGTTATTTTCTGCCTACTTTTTTTTTCACAAAGTCATTTTAAGAATTATCGTTAGTTGTAAAACTATTTGTCTTTCATTTTGTAATATATATTCTTGTGCAAAAAGATTCATCTACGAGCATAATATATGCTTCGCTGAAATTTCTGTGACTGTGCCTCCAATTTCAAGCGAAGGAATCTCTTCATAGATAAATTAAACAACCAAATGTAAGCATTTTCACAGATTTCTCTTTTAAACAATCCTAAGGAATATAAAATAAATTTTCACTCAACGCAATTAAACCGAAGATATTTGCCACATACTGACTTTAATTTAATGCTAAATATTTTCATGGTTCTGACCACCTAACAAATCTCGAAACGTTGTTCACACACGCCACATATCACATAAATACATAATATGTATGTACATATATAGATAGTGCGAGATCAGAGTTTGTCGGTATCTGCATTTGTTAGTTTGTTAATATGGCCATACCCTGTTGGAAATCAAAACAATTTAAAAAGTACTTTTTTCTACCTACAAGTGGTTTAAATTCTTTCTTTTTTTCTTGTAATCAACTAACTTTTTTAAAACGGCGATGTGCTAGAAGCAAGTCAATTAAACGACTCTGCATTTGATTTCAATCACTTTCAAATATATTTGACTGAAAGAACATCAAAATAACTTTTTTCCAATTGCACTAAAATGTGTTTATTTTCAGCTTTATTTTCACTACAACATTTTTAAAAACGTGTTATTACGCTGAGTTAAATAAATGAAGAACTTAAGTTTCGCACGTTGCATTTATTTCAAAGCTTTTGGTTTCCAAAAATTTATAAATTTTTCAAACTGCCTGCTTTTTCCGACAGAGTATATATATGTGAATGTGAACGTGAATGTGTGTGTGTCAATGTTTTGTGGCGTAACACACTAATCCCGGTTTGTTTAAGGCTCATTTATTACACATACCACAAGGCTGCCGGAAATTTTCTAAATATTTATATAAATATGTATATGTATGGACCAATATGTGCTTACGTGGGAAGATAAATTTCAAACCTACCGCAAACTACTTTAACTACAAAGCGACCCAAATATGCACACCATCGTTGTGGCGCCAATTTAAGCCAAAATTAAGGAATATTCATGTTACATATGTATGTACATACGAGTACGTAAATATACATACTTATATGCGCATACATTCATCAATACATATGTTATAATATCTGAATAGTTGGGACCACTCAAAGTTAACCACCAACCTCAATAAAATAACAACAAGCTAAATAACCGAAATTATACACCTTTTCCAACAAAAATGGTAGTTATTCAACGAAAATTTGTTAGATTGTTCAGCAGTTGAACGTGTGTATGTATGTATGTATGTATTAAAGCACATTCATTTGCAATGCACAATTCATGGTTGCCCATTATCTATACTCACATTTATCACGTAGTCTTTTGGATTGTGCGCATTCGTACCGCAAACATATAAACGTGCCCCAGAGTCCATCGGCTGTATGACGCGTATGTGATTGCGGCATTCCACCTTCTTGAAGTAAATTTTCGATAATGGGTGTGTGTGTGTGTGTGCGCGCGCGTGCATTAGTTGATATCCGCATAAACATGGTTTGCCGTTGTTGTTGATTTTTTATTTGCCATTTTGCGTACCAAAAATGAAAGTTAAATACACACACAAAGCAAAGAAATCGTGAAAATAACAATTGAAAATTATTTAAAACAAAAACAATAAAGAAAAACAAATCCGTGTGGGCAAGAGGGAGAATAAGAGAGGGAGAGAAAAAAAAACACAATTGTATATTTATATTAATTAATTATGTAACAATTTCGATTCAAGTAAATTTTATTAGCCAAAAAATTTTAAATATTAAATTTTAATAAATTTTGAATGCATTGTGACTTGTTTATTCCTAAATTTGTTTACATTTGCATACACTTGTGTTCTTTTGTTTGCATATTTGTGATGTGAATTGAGTGTATTTGGGGTGGGTAGGTTAACAAATTATGTAATAACACTGTCGTATTTGAAGTGTGTGCATGCACTCAAGTACATACTTGTCTAATATGTTTATGTACAACGTTTAAGTATTTAGTTGCTTTGTTTTCTTTATTTTTGTTAGACTGCAAAATATTATTTTCTATAATTTAACACTTTAACAAATATAAATTTTTAATTTAATTCGCATACATACCTCACGCTTGCCTTTGGACACACAACTCAGTATATCTGAGCCGGATGGTTCCAATATGAGCACATCACGCTGTAAGTGGAAAAAAAGAATGTACACAAATTATTAAGAATTACCGAAAACTTATATCTATTGAAAAAAAGAGCATGTAACAAAAAATATTTACTAGAGTGACAAATAGCTTTAAAAACGAGGTTTTCATAACTTAGCTGTTATTATGCCATTGAAGTTTTTTCTTTTTAGTTATAATAATTTTATATTTTCCTACATTCATAAAAACACATACTTAAAAATAACTTAAATTTTTTTTGAGTATGCATTTTTGCAGTTCATTTAATTTAAATCTATTTATGAGAAAGTTTCGATTGGCTTTAGGTGACTACTGTTTTTTAATACTCGTATATTTCAAATTAATTATGTTTATCATTTATATAGAGCAAATGCTGCAAAAAAAAGTGTTAAAACTTATCTGCACTATGTAGCCATTCAAAACTTGTACTTTATTAAATTGAAATCGAACAAATTTTCAAAAATTATGAAAAATTATTTTGATGAGATTTAATTGAGTATTTTGTTTATTCGAACACGCCTTGAAACTTGTGGTTATATCGTTAGGAAGATTAATGAACTTTAGTTGAATTATATATTGTGGCAGGTTATACTGAGAATCCCACCGTAAATTGCATAGAGTAAAAGCAGAAAATGTATTTGAATTGACCCAAAGAATAAAAACATGTTGAAAATTGATTTACAGCCACAAGGCATGGAAATTTCACATTTTATAGCAGAAGGGAAACAATTTACTCTACGCTGCGAGTTCATGAAATCATAATATGATTTAGGGTTTGTATTATAAATTCCCTTTAACTTTACATATGTACATAAGACATGTAACATTTTTTCCTTAAACTGGCTGTAAGTAAAAGAGTCATAATAAATACGTTCTATATCTCGCGTTTCATGATAGCTCTCTGGCGTTTCGTACTTAAATGTAAATTAAAAAATTTCCAAACAGCTTAATTGACAATAATGATACATTTTAGCGTTTTTCTACTCTTCAAAAGACACTTTAACTCAAATTTTTTTTAGCTCGTAAATCATTGACGGTTTTATACCTACAATAGGTTTTCCGATGAATATAATATTTCTTAGATATAATATTTCAATATTTTATATTAAACAAGGCAACAAAAATTAAAAAAAAATTGGGAGTGGAACAATTTTAAGCAAAACATTTCGGAGAGATTAGAGTTAGAGCTTCCTACAGCAACACTTGAAAATATAAAGAAAAAAGAAAGAAAATTAAAAATTTGCGATTGTTATAAATAAATAATACATTTCTCAATATCTTGTCTTTCGCCAAGCCGTGATAAAAACTGTAATGATTTATACAATAAGGCTTTACAAATCTCCAAAACACTTTCCACATTTTCTTTATTTCTATCTGATATAAAAGTTTACCGAGTAAAAGCTCTTGGTTTAACGCTTCTAACTTATTTAATTTTTCGCAGGAGGAAATCGAAGCCTCTAGCACAAAAAGGGCCTAAATAATATCACATACAAACACTGTAGTCAAATGTAGTAGTTGTAAACTAAATCACAACTAGTAAGCATCGGAAGGGGACTGACTTTTTTTACATACAAGCAACTGGAATTTTTAACATGTGGCAATTGTCAGATTTGGGTCAGAAATGTACCTTACTAGTTCAAAACAGACAAAGACACACTAGTCAACAGTCTAATACACAAGGCCTTATGTATACAAGTCAATATTGTTAATATAATAAAGGCTCAGTTAGTCAAGACTAAACTTAACTTAATTTTAATTAAGACAGCCTGTTATATTCAAAGCCGTGCAAGCGATTAGTCAACACTTAACTTACCGTAAGAAACTTAAGAATCTCTTGATTTTAGATTCTTAAGTTTCGGCCTTACGTAAATTGCAAGCCCTGAGAGCGGTGAGAGAATCGAGCTTACCAGATCTTGACATTTACAATTTTTTTAAATAAATGTATGCCAAAATTAGCTTTCAAACTAATTTATTTGATGTGGTAACATAGACGGCGAACCGTCAAATAGCTGAAAAATAAATTAAAGACAAAAAGAAAATTTAAACATAAAAACGAATGACGAAAAGTTGATCGTATCCTCCAATAAAGAACTGTACGATAAATTCACACAAATCACACAATTGCTTTTATTTTCTACTTTGTGTCAACGGAGATATTCAAAGAACAATATGCAACAAAAACCGATTTGTCTTCAAATCAAATTTTACAGAGAATGTCGAAAAATATAATTTACGATCTAACAAGGATCACGCTTAGGGAAATATCAGTTCAACGGCCAAAGTGTTTTATCAACCCAGGTTTTCAAATATGGCGCACCCTTACCATACGATAACGTTTGATGTTTGCCGCGATTCAGCTACAAATAAGAATATGTATGTATGTATCAGATATTCAAGTGCAGTGAAGGATATATTCTCAATACTCATACGCCCACTTTAAATCGGCACTTGAACGACACAGTATCCACTCGCTCGCACTTATCTTGGCTTAACACAAACAGAAGCAACAAGAACCGGAGGGAAGAAAAAATTCAGTAATGAAAAAGTTGAGTGCTGTCGAAGAAGAAGATAAAAGACTTAGGCTAAAAGATACACATACAAACTCATAAATACAAACATAAGCTTTTTTATTCTAGAGTATTGCGAGCAAAAATCGAGAAATATGCAGCGGACTTAGATGAATTGGCGGTACAAATTGTGCCAGCAAAAAAGTTCGAAGTGTATTTGTGAAAAGAAAAAATTAAAGCTGAAATATGGCAAAAGAAAAAGTAATAAAAGCTGAACTTGAACTAAAAACGGAAAAGGATATTGATAGTTGAAGACGAAGTCATTAGACAGTTGTGAACGCACATCAACACAGTTGCGTACGTATTATGAACATTTGTATACACGCACACACTCAGCATTTTCTTATTTTTTTCAGCTAATGGTCCGTAATGGTGGGAAAAATATTGCCAGCCGATTGGATTGGCATCAGAAGCTGAAGCAGCAGAAGCAGGAGATGAAATATCGCAGAGAAGAAAAAAAAATAGAATAAATAACTGCAAAGTAGCAGCTAAAATGAGCAAATGAAAGGGTGATTCAATTGGTCGGCAAGCAATCGAAAATGCATAAGCAGCCAAGCAGCCAAGCGCCAAGAAGTGTCAGCGAGGGGAATGCATGTGCATAGCTGCAGTCGACAGATGTAAAATCGTAGCAAGAAGCGTAATAATGAAATGAAAGAAATAAAGAGAAGAAATATTTGCATTTAAGAAAAGAAAAAAAAAAACCTTCAGACAAGTGTTAAAGCATTGCTGAACGTTCGATCGAAGTAGGACAGCTGTACCTTATTTACATGCTGGCTGTCAGACTCACGTTTGTGTATGTGTGTGTGTGTTTCGTTTGGTGCCTCCTCTGTTGAGGAAGTAATTTCGGCCAGTTGTTCAAGCACCTTTTTTATACATTTTCTCAAACGATTTCGATATTAAAGTATCTTTGGGCGTTCAAGGCATTACGAGCGAGCGTTGCATAAAGGTGAGGGAGGAAGTGGAGTATTGAGCATGAAGGAAATAAATGATTGTGGGCGTAACCGTTGTAAGGTCGCAGCTTGTGAGTCTTCCGAACAATTTGTGTAATTTGTGCATTTTGCATTGAATTGCATTTGCACTTTGCATTTAAGCGCATTTTGTCGAATAAATTATTGCGGAATTCTTAGCGCTATGCCTCTCTCGCTCTCTTATCGTTGACTGCTTGTTTGAAGCAAATGCAAATTTGATTGCAAATTGTTTAAAGATAAGTTTAAATGTTTGGGTTGCGAAAAGTGGAAGCCTTCAATGTCATTAGCTGTCAATGTATGCTAAGTATTTGGGAGAAAAATGGAGGAAACTTGTGCAGTGTTAAGGAGTTTACATTAAAATCTTTATTTTATATGTGAAAGGAGGTCAAGTAAAGAAGTTCTGAATTTAGTTTCAAATAATACTTGTTAAGATTATAATATTTAATATTTCTGTAAAAGAGCTTATTGCATAAGATCAAATTAGGTAGCTAATTAGAATCGCAGCTTCACTATTATTTATACAATTATTACAGAATTCATAGAAAGTCAAGAAAAATAATATTTTAATAATTATTAATATTGAGTTGTATTAAGTTACTAATTCTTGAAATATAACATTTTATGAGAAAAGATATAAATTTTTTCTAATATATAGGAAAATAAAAAAAAAATAATAAACTCTCAGTGGTAATAACAGAAGCGCTTCAAAATTACCGGCCATTTCGCGATAACTTCGTTAGCTAGGAACGATTGGAGCAATACAGACGTGACTTTTTGCGAAATACAAAAAAATACAAAAAAAATTCGATGTGTCATCTAGAACATGTTTCGATTATCTAAGTTTATTTGGATCTCTAGTTTTATTTTATTTTATTTTATAATTATTTATAAACATTTCGAGGAAGAAATGTGCTAACGCAATCAGTAAAAATGACAAAAAATATTTAAATTCTCACTTAAACTTTGCCACAGGAAACTTATCTTTAATGGTTTTAAATTGAATTAGCTATAAAATTGGAAAACTAAACCTCCAAAAGTATTTCCGCCATGAAGAACCTCCTTTCGAAGTTGGCATGAAACTGTGGGTCCCTCTATTTGTGGTACAACAGAAGAGAAGCACACCACAAGTAGTAGAAGAAGCTCGGCCAAACACTGAACTCTGTATTGTAAGCGCGAAATTAATAAAAATATATATAAAAAAAATTGAAAATTTTGTTAAATTTTTTTAAGCATTCCAAATTAGTTCCTACATTGTTAGTTTTGCGGTAACCATTACAATGTTTTCAATTGGTTTGTACTATATAACACTTATAAGCCAGGACAATGTAGAACATTTTTTTGTTGCTAGGCATTTTACTTTTACTTAGATTTGTTCAGTTCACTGAGATAGGCTCAACATGCGAATTTATAATATCAAAAGTCGAGCTCAACTGGCTGCTTGCTAATTAAATTTGCTTTAATCAAAAAAAAAAGGAAAACTACGGAGAATTATGACAAGAAATTTTTTAATAAAAACCACTATAAAATGATGCCAAACTATGCCCAGCCAAACACTAATTCATAGGTATGTACGCCTGCATATATGTTATGTTGTAAGCACACATTTTTTTATTTATACCATTCTAATGTTTCATTAAAAACTGGTCTTTCTAAAGAATATTCTTTGGAGTATCCTAATATATTTATAAAGTACGCAACCGAATTCATATATTTCTTTGGTTTGAATTACATTTGTTAGTGAAATGGACATGGTGTACTTGCTGAAGAAGAATAAAACTTCTATCATAATTATCAAGCACTGAAGATACACGAGTACGATAACTTTTGATAAAATAACTTGTTTGCGTTAGTTTTGAAAGCAATAGCTTCTGCTCTTCATTTTAGCTTATCGCCTTTTAAAGTACTTTTAGAGAAATAATTATAAATAAAGGCTTCTCATTGGGTAAATTTTAGGAGCACTTTTCATTTTACCTACAGGAAATGTATAAAATAGGGAAATTGTTTTTTTATTCGTTCTATGACTTACCTACTTCTATTGCATCTGCAAACTTATAATGTTCTTGATTTATGTATGTGCCTTTTTGGTGAGAATTAAATGGACACGTAATACACACAAAATATTTGTCCAGATGCGCCAGTAAGCTTGGCAACTTTAATCGGAATTCGGTAAAATGTTTTGAAACCTTATATGATACATAGATAATTAATTTACAAATATTTTTAGTGATGTTATAAATTGAAAAAATTCGAATAATATTCTTATATTTCTTTTTATATACAAACAAAATTCTATCAAATAGAAATTTTACACACAAGAACTACACAGCCAAGTAGAAATAGCAGCAGAACAGCCGTACTTGATTGGAGTAAGTTGTGAAGGGAAAAGAAGGAAAATACCAACAGCATAAGCTTAGCGTGCGTTTAGATGCCGGCCTAAGTCTTGCGTTGCTGTCGTGGGTCCCGTGGAAGCCAAGAAGAAGGGGAAACATGTAAAGCTATAACTTCAACCGCTTTGAGTATTGCTGTTTTTTTCCTTATAATTATTCCCAAAAACTAATCGGCCTTAAAGTTCATAAACAAATAAAAATTATATAGATATATGGCTAAACAAAATGATTGCGAACCAGCTTAAGTTTAACTTATCTAGCAAAAATTAAAGTGAGTACAAAACGGAATCCAAAAATGCCCCGGAAATTTGGATTAATTTTAAGGCAATTTACGAAATAATTAGAATAATTAAAGGCTATTAATTTTTATAATATCGTAATTACCGAACAACTTGCAACAAAATTCTAAATTGATTTCTTCAGCTATTTTGCTGACTTTAAATTGATTTATTTTCTTTTGTCATCATGACGAAATCAATTTTCTTGCTTGCACAAGAAAAATTTTTGAAGCACGCCAATGAAAAGAAAAAAAAAACAAACCAAATGAAACGTGTACAAATTTCCGCACGTAGCACAGCCAATGAATGGTATTTTTAAAACGAATTTTCACGGGCGCACACACACACAATTAAAGAAAGCAAACACAACTGCGCATTTATTTCTAAATTCATCGAAAAACATTCATATTCATTTATTAATATATACAGATGTATGTATGTACATATGTATGTATATAATTTTTTATGTGCATGCACACTTATTTTTCAAAGAAATATTCGTTTTACAATTTTGTATTCCATACGCTGCTGCTGCTGTCTGGCAAAAGTTGGTAGCCTCTTCCGCCATAGCAACTCGCAATTCCCTTTATAAAAAAAAAACACAGTTCAATACTGCATCTCCGCAGGAAGTAAGGCGGGTTGGGGTTTGTAGCATAAACGAAAAATCGAATTAAATAAACAAACGCGTAACGTGAGCAAAATACCAAATGACATTTTAAATGGCGAAGCATTGTATAGCGTTCGATGGTTTTTCCGACGGCTTCTTGTATTTTATTATTTTTATTTAATTTTTCTATTTGATACTGCGTTATGTATTGCATTTCTGTTCGAATATGTAAGTAAGATTTTTTTTATAGAAACTAGTGACTGCAATTGCTGACTCAGAATCACGAATAGAATAAAAACAAAATATATAAACATTTTGCATTTTCTACTAAGCAATAACTTCCTGTTGTGCTGGAATCGTTTTTAACAATCATTATTAATCGTGGGATGGTAGTTAATTTGAAATGAGATATTGTATTCAAAAACACAATTAAAATTTGTTACAAATCTATAAATTCATTGCAAGTAATTTATAATATTTCCTAGTTCTTTGTAAATTTGAATAAATCTTGATTGATTGCTTTAAGTTTATTGCAAAGTTTAAATCTGGGATAGATTTTTCTTTGAGAAAAAAGTTAGTTTTAATTGGAATATAATTGATATTAAATTTAAAATAATTATAACCAATTTCCTCTCATTTTAGTATTGGTTTATAGACTCTGTTCACAAGTTATTTTTCTACTAACAAATTTAAAATATTTTTAAAGTAAAATAGACACAAACTTAACTTTATAAACCTTTTACTAATTTTTTTGAGTATACAGTTTTTTTGCTCATTAAATTTTAGTGGAAGAAAGTGCAAATTTTATGTGTATAAAAGTTATCGCTGTTTTTTGACAATTTCTTTTACTGGTAGTTTTCTCCATACAACGCAAAACCGCGATTGTTTGGAAGGAATTGCGAAAGAGTGT
Organism: Philophylla caesio; assembly: GCA_963971545.1. Lineage (NCBI taxonomy): Eukaryota > Metazoa > Arthropoda > Insecta > Diptera > Tephritidae > Philophylla > Philophylla caesio. Next base: position 89,808,275 of record OZ020606.1, on the reverse strand, counting down.
CAGTAAACAAATTGTTAGAAATCAGTGATAATTCGTAGCCACCAGAAATGTTCACTTTGCTATACCAAAATTTAATGACCTACCTATCTCCATACCACAAAAAATTCTTAATTTTTTTTAAACTCAAAAATTTGATGAAATTTGATAATTGTTTTAAACATTTTTTTATAATATTTAAAAAAAAATTTTTGATGGTGTTTGTTAGAGAATTCACGATATTTTAATTTAAAAAAATTATAATAAATTGTAGGATAAATAAATTGTCAAAATTTATCAATATGTGTTTGTGCTATAATTTGTGAACAAAGTGTAGTGTTTTCTTAAGAAATATGTATGAATAATATAAATAAATTTTCTTAGTTTACAATATTAATTGGCTATAATTAAAGCTCTAATAAAATTAAATCTGAAGAAATTTAATATTGCAGCTTATGCTAACTTGATGAACTTTCTATAATACGTATTGCATTTTCAAGCTTGAATTTATAAATCTAAGAATGTTGTATAAGCTTTAGAATGTTTATTTGAATTATGAAAGATCAAAAGTTACGAGAACATAATAAAACTGGCTAAAGTCAAATATGTTGCTTTGTCAAAAATTCTCGTATATTGTTAATATTCCAATTAAAACTTAAAGCTGGCAGTTTTTTAATTTCCAATTCCGGCCCGGCGACGACTACAAAACTTCAAAAACAATGGCACTTGTCGCATAGTCACAACAAGCAAAGTATGAATTAGCAATGCATCATGCAAGTTGCAACTTTGCAAAAATCAAACAATTACATTTATATTCGTATCTACATGTGCACGCAATGTCGCGGTTAGACGCACCAAACACTTTTATTCATGTTACGTATACGCACTGTTGACGCCACGAAAGCATTCGCTATCGTGCATGGAACAAAGCAGAATACAAAACGCATACTTTGGCACTACAGTGATAGTTGTAGAGAAAATGATACAATCCCTCTGTCTCATCCTGCAACTGATTACTGCATGGTTGCACATTTCGATTTTTCTATAGCGTCTATGAAGAGATACGACTGAGACCCAGAAAAGAGACTGCAGCTGCTTTAGACCCACTGACGGTCTACTACTTACTTGCGTTGCTTAGCCTGTTCTGTAAAGTTTCGCTGCATTTGCTTTGTTTGTTACTGATTTTGCAATTTTATTTGCCTTGTGTATTCACCCGGCAGTGTTTTGTGTTTGCATTTCAAACTGGAGTTGACTTTTGCAGCAGCATAACTTGAAAACCAAACCAAGCAAGTAACCATTGAAGTCTACTTCGTATTCTTTCTCTTTTGCTTGTACAATTCTACTTCAAATCAACGATATTATTTGACTTTTTACCTTTTGCTTTACTCCTCGGCGAGTGTGTATGCTTGTGTGGGCGTGTCTGCTTATACTACGCAGAATGCATTTCAATATTTCCTTTCCTAAATTTCATATTGAATTACATTTTTTTTTTGGCTGAAATGAAATAGCTCTTTGGTGAAGCTGCTTGATTCACTTCCTGTTATGGCAGCCAACGCCACTCTATGAACATTTGAAATGCGCCAGAGCTGCTTTGATCCCATTGGGAGCACTTTCGCAGAAATGTTGCTTTGATATTTTACTTTCGTTCGAGGCGAAGAACTGCCACTGCATGCAGGTTTTATTTTAGCAATAGTTTTTATTTTTACATATTTTCTATGCATTCATTATATTTATATCACTTGGGTGTACTTACCTCACAAATGGATTGACTAATATTTTGTAGATTTAAGCGAAATATGCGATCCCTGTAAAGAATATAGAAGGGTAAGGTTAAATTATTGAAAAATATTTTAAAAATGTAAGCTATTTTAAAGATCTAAATATGCAGAGCTGTTAATATGTAGAAGCGATTAAATGAAGATTCTCGCATAAACTGTCGAAACTAGGTGAATACTTTATTATAATGTACTGTTAATAAAATATACCATTTAAGATATTAATAAAAAGAGAGGAAGATCTGTATTAATCTCTGGAAGCAGGTACTTTCTTTATAGCGCTGCCAACACTGAAAACTCTTCTCAGCATAGGAACTGGACTTTCCAACTTTTTAATCCCATAAGTAAGTAAAGTTTTGAGAGCAGAGATTTTTTTTAGTTTAAATTGAGGTACCAGTCAAATCTGCAAATGGATATTTTCAAATGAAGGGTTTTGACTATTCCCAATAAACTTAATAAAACACAATTAAGTGTTTCCTGAACAGAGGTTTAACACCTCAATGGGTGATCACTCGATTGAAAGGCAAATTGATAAATTCTGAGTTGAATTTGGCGCTGACCAATGACTCAAGCTTCCAAAATTTTTTTCAAACCAAAAATATCTTCCAAGTCTAGCTAAACAAAAAAATTGGACCTTTTGGCCAAAACTACATTGTGGGAAAACAGTTTCTACTCTATAAAACGAAAGTTATACTTCGAGAAAAAAATCACATATTTTATATGCATTCAACCTCATTCCGATTTACATTCTCTATATATATTTTCAAGCGAACTTTACTGCTTGCAACCTTAGTTTTTGTAATTAGTAGGCTTTGACCTTTGGCCTAACTTAACACAAATTCTGCCTATACAAATGACACTAAGGAAATGTTTAGCAATATTTCACCACCAGCGAACAGCCAAAGACAAAAATAGGAATAAAGGAAGCGCAAGGGGAGTAGGTTTAGCGCACAGCCAAAGGAGGAGGCGCGAATGAAGTAAATTCATTTAACGGCATTGCATAGTTGTTGCTATTGTTTTGAAAATTATTGCCGACGGTCAAGTTGAATGCATGCACATAGATCTTAAAAGCGTTCGCCACAGAGTGGAGGAGCGGAAGAGTTCTGAACATAATTCACTAGTGCACAAAGCTCGCACACACACACACTTACATGTATTTAAAAATACTTACAAATACCTACATACACACATCCGTAAATGCTTAACACAATACACCAACTACAAAGGCCAGCCGAACTGATTTATGAGCGAAAGGTTCAGCAATGGTCAAGTTGAAAAGTTTTTAATTTTCAACTTTTCACTTAATAAATGGCGAAAGGTTAGCGGTGAGAATAAATTCGACGATACAAAATTCTCGCACAATAACAACTTGCTTGTGCGAGAAGTGCGAAAGTGCTTTGTCCTAAGGTTGGCGATAAATTTCTGGCGTCATTTTAAAGTACATAAATTAATTTTCAAGCGAAATGAATTTAAATTGAACAATAAATAGTGAGTAATTCGTGAAGTTTTTTCGAAGCTAAATATTTACTGGCATTTTTTTGGAAACCGTGCAAGCAATAGGCACAAAAAACCAGATGATATTACCTAACTTTCAAATTGAAAATAAAAATTTCAAAGTATTCAGAAAATTCTTTAAAAAAAAACTTAAAACCATCCGATTGGTTTACTTTTTCATCGTCTTTTCGTTGTTTTCACTTTTGTTGTAAAAGCCACACTGTCACAGCGAAACATTTGTAAGTGGTCGCCCACAAGGGGCAACACTTCTTTGGTGATTTGTTCGTTTCTTCCAGTGTTACGTATTTTTTTCACACCAGCTTCGTATATATGTACTACATAAGCTATTTCTTTCGGCAAGTTTAAGAGCAAAATGCGGTTAAATTGTTCCCAAACTGCAACCATTAATCTTCATTTCGCTGATGCTCTTCTTTAAGTAGTTACTGGCTTTTAAACAGGAGCAGGGTGAACTGCTGGAGGAAATGCTGGCGCTCCATGTTAATACATAAACATGCATGTGCATGCGAAAGTATGTCATGTGACCGTTGAAAGTAAGTGGGTGTTAGCAAAAAAGTACATATTTACTTACAAGCTGGAAATATCAGGTAGGTAAATACAAACTTTTTTTGAAGCAGACTTCTTTAGTAAACTTGAGAATATCGTACTGCGAAAAAGCTAGCAACTTTCGAAAGGAAATATATTATCATACAAGCTGGTGTAATACACAACTGAAAGCTAAAACAAGTCTCATATTAATTTGGTGTTATAATATTCTGATAGAAAGAAAAATTCAATATTATTATTCGAAAATTTGTTTGCAAGAACATTGTCTTAATCTAACAAATTTAAATCAGACAGCTCGGTTTTCTTTGTAATGTCTGTCGAATGGACACAAATTGACAATTAGAGTTTTCAATTGAGCAATTATCATTTAAGGCTTTTTTAAGGCTACAGAACACTAAGCTTGCTAAAAAAAATTGTTAATAGGCTTAGCAACCAAAAAAAAAAAAATTAAGGTAATTCAATAATTTTTTGTTGTTTTTTTACTCCGACAAGGTTGAAAGTTGATGTATTTTGGAACGATTTTCCGTCGATCCTTGTCAAATTTGGTTTTGAAACAAACCGGTTTCGGCGTTGTGCCATCTTCAGTGTTATTTTTCGTTCTCCAGAACGAATTCAATAAAAGAAGTATATAAATACAACAGTAGATACTGCACCAAATAGCAAGAATAATTTTTGAGAAGTTATTATACATATCTTTAGTAGCACGCCTACAAATATCAAGCCTACTTTTAGTGGCAAAATGTTAAGCTTAAAAATGTTAAATAGGATTTGAAGCCCAAATATTTAATTTAACATACACATCAAATCAAGGATTGCAACGCCTGACTTGATTTTGGACGCATGAAAAATCGCGAATTTTCAGAAAGTAGCAAAAAATAAAAAGTACTCGCATCTTTTTATATTTCATTTGTGCCTCGTTTTCTAATACCACAATTAATTAGTCATTTGAGGACTGCTAAGTTGACCGATTACGAATCTTAAATCAGTTTTAAAAATTTTAATTGGCGGAATGAATTTTTTTTTATTTTGATCTCGGAAAGTTCTTTGATTCGCTGGTTAAATCAGTTTCTAAAAACTAAAAAATCCATTGGTATATTGGTACTAATTTTAGTCAACCAATCATCAACATTTACCTTGTCTGAAAATCAAGAGAAAAAAATCAAAATCTTGTACAGTATCTCAGTAGAATTCCAGTTGTATGAACAAATACGTTATTTGAAGAAGAACCAATAAAAAACTGCCTTAGGGTGCGTTTATGTTGGAGCTGCGATAAGAGCGAAGATAATAGCTGCGATAATAGCAGAGAAAATTGTAAATGGGCATCCCGTATGTGTGTTTATGTTGGAGCTGCGATGAGAACAGAGACTGACGATAAGAGCATAGAAAATCATTGATCACATTTTCTTCGCTCCAGTCTCTTTGATCAACATGAACACGGAGGAGCTAATAAGTGAAATTTTTGCAAGTCCTGCAATAGGAACCAAAAAAAAAGCAGCTTCAACATAAACACCACATCGAAGCGTTGTTCTACGCTTTGCTATAGTCGGTGCTCTCTCAGCTCTCTTTGCTTTTATCGCAGCTCCAACATAGAAACTACATCAAAGCGTAGATTTTTCGCTATGCTCTAGTCACTTCTATCTTCGCAGCTCCAACATAAACGCACCCTTAGAAAGATTTGAAATTCTGGGATTTGCTTTAATATTATTATCACATTGAACAAAATATTTGAAGCAACATTCCGTCCTTTTGACATGTACGGGCGAATGTTTTTTTTTTTTTTTATTTAGGTGATACAGCAAAGATGTTAGTTGGTAAGAATTTTAGAATCTATGTAATAGTTGTTTAAGATGGGTTTCTTAATCAGCGTGGTCGCACATCAGACCTACCTAAAAGTCAAGCGGGCTTATTGGATATCAATATTTTTCAGCAATAGCTAAAAGGTTTTGATATTATAAAAACACGAAATTATGTAGTTGCAGGTGTTATAAAACAATCTTAAGTTTACCCTTTAAACGACTTAAAGCAATTTTCAACTAAAGCGTTCAAAATTAACACGACTAAAAGCTTATGAACATAATTTATGTTAATTTATAACTATTTTTAAATTCATTAGTTTTAAGCTTTTAAGCAAAACACACTATTCGTGTTATATATATAGCACAGTTCCAGCGTCATGTGTATTCGTCCGAAAGTAACCGGATCCATTATGTTACATAATTCATAATTGAGTGGCGGAATTCAAAACTGCCTATTCAGTGTCTCCACAAACACCGCTCCATTTTTCTAATAAAATGGCGGAAGCACGCATACATACACGCATACATGTGTATATACATATGGCACATAGCAACCGCTACTAAATGAGCGCAGTGCGCGCAACAAAACACATACATACTACGCCCAAAAGGCCCTGCAAAAATAGTGAAGAGGAGAGCGTTTGCTGCTTCGTCGTGTGGCTACTATACTTTGGCAAAATTACCATTATTTTTCGAGTCATTATGAACCCGTTTATGACTTCAAATAGTTCATGTTGTTGTTGTTGCTGTTATTGCGCTAACTGTTTTTATGACCCTTGTATGCATGTTGTTACTGGAAGCAAGCGCTTAGTGTTGTTGCTCAGAGCTTGATTTGCTTTATAGTCTCGATACCTCGTACAATTTGGTGCTTGTTTGGCTGCAATTAATTACTTGCTCCTACTTCCAAAGCTTCTGCACCCAAGTGGACCATTGCTGCATGATTATGGCCCAGGGTTGTTGTTTTTGTTATTGTGAAATTTGAAACTGTTCAAAAAATGTTTGAGGTTGCGCACATTTTGCACAAAGCGGACGCATATTTAATAATTCAACACATCCGAGCGTAGTTGTGAATCGTGGAAAGACAAAAGTAGTTTGGGGTAAGTATAAATGTATGTTTGTATTATATTCGATGGGGACAGTGGGTGGAGATGCCACTCTATGGCAGTTAAGTTTAAAAGATAGTTTGCAACATTGTCGGCATACTTAATTAAGCACAGAAATTGCCTTGTGGGGATGTTGGCTGCTTTTAACCTTGGAAAGTTGGAGAGCAAATTGTGTAGAGCCAGAGTAGATATTTCTCATAATTATTATTTGAAAAGTGAGCGAAATTAATGAATATTTTAGTTAACAAAACTTTGAATATTACATTTAAAACTTTATTTAGATATAAGCTTAGCTTAATTTTCTTATTTTTAACGTGGGTCTTGAGTTGGAGCTAGTTATGACGCTGGGCATCATGATTTATATTTAAATGTCTTAAAGGACTAGAAACATGCAAAAAGTTGATGGCAATAATGTCAATGAAAAACACAACACTTAATGGAAGAGAAGTACACCAGTACATTTTTTTTTCACAGAGAATACAATTTCTTTTCCAGATTTGTTTTGTTATATTAATGGAAATTTAAATAAAATATTTAAAAGTTGTTTTAGTTTTTTTATTTCACAATTTCAGCTTTCAAATGTACCATAATAATTTTAAATAATAATAATAATAAGTTTGCGCTTACACTTTATAGCTCAGTGTTTGGCCGAGCTTCTCCTACCATTTTTGGTTTGCGTCTTTTTATTTGACCACAAATGGAGGGACCTACAATTTTGTGCCAACTCCGAACGGCAGATGTATTTAATGAGAAGCTTTTTCATGGTAGGAATACACTCGGAGGTTTGCCATTGACTGCCGAGTGGTGGCCGCTTTTAGAAAAAACTTTTTCTATGATTAAGATTTTGCTGCCCTGACTGAGATTCGAACCTCGAACTCACCGGCATATCGAGTTATAGCACGCACCGTTACCGTCTTGACCAAATATAGCATTGTAATAACTCAAATCAGATACAAAATTAAACTAACACAGAGAAGATAAGGTGAATTGCATGGCTTGCTGAATTTGGACTACATAATAAGACAAAATGACGTTGAAATCCTAATTCAGTAAGTCAAACTTAGCTCAGTCCCTGATTATAACTTGGTTGTTTCTTTAAATACGCAGAATTTAGAGTAATTTTAAATGCCTAAATATTACGTTTAAAAAACTTAAGATTTCAAAAAGACGTATGTACATTGATAGTAATTTTAAAATACTTGTTTTTTTTTAAATATTTAATTGGATTACTTACATGGCTCCCACGTAAAGCGCATTACTGTTCTCGTCGAAATGAAACGTTTTATAATGAAGCGGCCCACAACTGAAATCTTTGACATGATCTGGAATCGAAGAAAAAACATTTATTAGATATTGAAACACGAAAAACGTGTATATGTATACACAAGAATTTATTTCATGTTTTTTTTAAGAAATCACATCTTACTGCTATAGTTAAAAAAATCACTTTTGAATTTTTTAATGGTGAAGATCGTGCACAACATTCAGATACTGTGGATAAGTCCCAACTAACTGAATGCCAACAATAACCTTGTTTATATATACTATAAAACCACCTCAACAAAAACCTGATTTGTTTCCATACACATTTTACCCAAACTTTGCTTAAGCAATAAAACCATACTCTAGGGATTAAAATAGATATTTTGTTTTAATCTTCTACCCATTTCCCGTATAATTAACACAAATTATCCGCCTGGGCTGTTTTGGAAAACCAACTTAATTCGACATAATTAGCGAAATAAAATAACGGTTTGAAAAAGATAACAGCGGTTTCAAAGTAGTTTAGGCAATCGTTTTGAATCACTGCGAATTGAGTTGAAGCGCCACATTAGTACTTAATTCATGACTTAATAAATGAAAAATCGGCATCGTCGACGAAAATTCTTCTTTCATTCTTCAATTGGCGTGCACGATTGCGCAAAAACTATCTCACCTATAAATCTGATGCAACTTCTATTTTGTAAATTATAGAAAACTGTTCTATGTGAACCAAAGATATGAAAATTATATTTATTTTTGTCATTTTCATAAAATAAAATATGCACACATTTAAAGTTGAAAATCGATTTCAAAGTTCAAACATGGGAAATAATTATTAATTTTCAGTTTTCATTGGCTTTCTGAGGTTCATATAGAGTAAAAATGTATGATTATAAAAAGATATTTATATTATCGTATAAATAATATTTGCTGACAAGGGAGTTCAGCAGAAATTTTTTTCGTAGTTAAGTCTGGCAATTTGAAAGGAATTCCTTTAGAATTTTTCCTTTTGCTTGATATGCCAATTTCAACGACTTAGTTATAGAACTACCCTTACATTGAATTTATTGATTTTCTCTTGTTTTTCCGTCCGAGAAAATATCGATGATTTATATTTTGTGATTTTTAAATTGACATCGTCATCTATTGTATTTCCTAAAATACTTTTGGTACTCGTATATATGTATGCACACCTAAATATAAAGCAATATTTTAATTCAAAGCTTCTTTGCCATAACATTATATAAAAACTGTTTGTGTTGGACTTTAGTTTACCGCCTTTCCCTTATTTTTTTACTTAATTTCTTTTTTATTATTTCTTAACGCCTATTTATTATTTTCACTAATTGTAGTGGCGGCAGGCTACTTATTTTGTGGTATAACTCACAGAGTGACACAGCCAGTGGCCAGCGGGATCTGGACACACGCACACACACACAAATTGGCATCAATGTCACTTTCGACATAAATGCCACTTACAAACACTTATGCCCTGCATGCTGCCTAAGTGACTGTGTTTGTGTGTGTTATGGCCCATAGGGCAAGCAGTGTGTGGCTATTATCCATGACCGCGGCATCATTGCCATGACCAACAATAAGCTTCATACGTAACAGTAAACAAAAAGTGTAGAGTAGGCAATTTTGCGACGACCAGGCATTTGATGTAAGTGTTGGAGATTGCGTAGGGATTGTATAGGTAAACGAGGGCGCGCGCTCGTGCGTGTGTTTGTGTGTGTGTGAACTTGTGTTTTGCAAATAAGTGAAGTGTTTGTAAATTTTAATCACGCCACGTACGCAAGTCACGTTCTCTACATGGTACAAGAGCGCTGGGCGCCTCGGTGAGTAGCCTAACCGGCCAACTGACACTCCCAACCGACTACCGACTACCGACAAGTCACTTCGAAAGTGTGAGTATTTGCATGCATATTTATTGCTTGTGTATTAGTGTGCTGACAGTTATTTGCACGTGGCATTTTGGGGCGCATTAACTCGTCACTTGATGACGGCCAACGGCAACATGGACAGCCGCTTTACAAAATAAAATGCGAGACTCAATGACAAATGCAATTAGGTAAAGTTATTGCCAAAGGTTTAGAGCATTTCGTGAGGTCACACAACATGGGCAGAGCGATAATTTATTTCGGAAGGCAATCAGTTGATAAAGCCATTGTAATTAGCTCGATGGTAAAACATGAAAAAAATAAAAACACTAAAAAATGTTTAGGGAAGTATAACTATTTGGTAAGCAATAACATGAAAAAATGTAAGTCAAGTAAAATAAAAAAGGAACCTATTGCGTGTGAAATTTGTGCCAAATATAAGTAAATAGCCAAAAGTGAAGAACTTGCATACGCACTGAGCGCTTGAGGTCCGCCTCAAAATCGTTGACTAATATTCGATCTGCGTAGTCTTGATGGCACTTTGTGCGGAATAAGTTTAAGTGCCACCCGACAAAGTCCTTTTATGCATGTAAATGAGCAAAAGTTCAACATAAAACCAACAAGAGGAGGGGGACGACAAGCTGAAAATAGCCTTGGACGTAGGTTGTAAGTCGCCAAAGCGAAAGTAATAAGCAAAGGCAAAGAAGGAGGTGAGGCACTAGAAATCAGCGAAGTAAAACGTTCCAGTCTTAGAAGCATACTAAGCAGTCAATCTGAAGAGATGTAAGAAAAGCAAAAAGTACAGTGTGTATTGTCATGTCAACGCACATTTCAAATTCACTAAAGTACAGAGAAAGATTTAACAGCGATTTTGCTATTTTTTTTTTTCAAGAAAATCAGTACACACACACACACACAGTCACGTCCAACTTCGATGTATACGCAATATAAAAAAAAACTTCAAATGCAAAATAGCTGCAAATTGTGTCACAGCACGCCTGAAAATATGCAATGGTGTGGGAAGCAAAGCATAAAGCTACGCTTATGAATTGAGATTCATGAATCGGTAGCAGCAGCAAAGGATGATCAACAGGAAGAGAAAAATAAAAAATAAAAGTAAAATAGTAAAATAGTAAAATAGCGAATAAAGCAACATCGGCAGCTGGAGCAGTTACAACAATAAAAGCAAATACAATGCACGAAGTACAAACTCAAAGAACAAGCGACAAATAACGTTTCTAACAAAAATCTTTGAAAAATTCTACAGCCATAAAAAAACGCTTCCTTCACAATAACAAAAGCGTCAGCTGCAACAACAGCAACACGCATAAACAGTTACTCAACCCCTCCGCAGGCAGTAACAACAGCAACATTATAATAATAGTATTAGACTTAGAAGTGATTTGCATAGCAATGAATGATAAACTCTCTGTAGTTGTATGGACACATTCGTTCTGCTGTAAAGATTTTAGTACTGCAGTTGTCATTGTTGCTTTTGAAAGTGATTTCTATTTGAAGTGCTGATGAATTTTAAGGAATAGCAATTGTTCGCAATTCAAATACGAGAAGAACACTGTGTTAATGATTTGATTTACACCTACATACATGAAAGTATCTGCATATTTTGGTTATAGTAAAATCTCTAAATAAGATTGCGATTCAATTCTTAAAAATTAATTTTCTCAACCGCATGCCGCGAAGGATTAAGGAGGGTTTTCCTATGCCTTCAGAAGGGTTCACATTAAATGCACTTTACATGGAGTATATCATCTGTAGATAAGGAATGTATTTTTAGATTATTTTTATCAGAGGTAGACTTCCGGATAATTTGTTTCACCTTTGTCAGGGATACTTAAATTTGTCTTTAAAAATGGACTAAGTAATTCTTGTGAGCTCGGAGAAAATTTAATTTATTTAATTATCTTGAAAATGGGAAGTGTCAATTGCACGATCTCACTAAGCAATCGGCGTTACAATTGTACCCTTGTATGGGGTTAAATAACTATTTATTTATTTTACAAAAAACCATTAGAGAAGGTTTGGGTATATTTTTTTTTTAATTGAAGTTTTGTCAGGATTCCATGTCCAGTGAAGTTAAACGAAAAAGGCTTCAAAAGTAAAACTGCTGCGGCAGACGCAAACTTTCAGTTCTGTCAAAACAAACTCTAAAATTTTTAGAAAACTTCAAAATTGATTGTAGGCAAACTAATCGGAGCTCGCCAGTGTTAGCTGCGAATTATCTTCAGATATTTCCAAAATTTTCTAGGAGAGGGTATGTCATCTTCTTCAATATCGCATAAAATGTTTCCTTGCAAAGGATAACTCAAAACTGTTTGATTGATAAATTGCCTGATTACTGTTGAACGGCATAAAAGTAACCTTAAAATTATTGGAGCGCTGCTAAGAGAAAAAGAATTCGTATATTTTATTTATATATAAAATCTATTGATTTAATTTTTAAATACTTTTTCAAAGTGGTAAAGGCGTAATTAAAATTTAATTTAATAAATTAAAAACTCACAAAACTTTTCAACTTCCATACTTACATATATTTGGCTTTAAATACAAAAGCTCGCGTAAATATTTGCAGACCAATTTGCCAACTCATATCTTTGCCAACTGCGTAGTGAGTAAAAAAAAAGTCAAAATATTTACATACACATACAGACTATTGAAGTTGGCCAGTGACAGTGGTAACGGCAATGGCACATTGAAGTAGTACTAAAGTCAGCCAATTTGCCTATTTAAATATTGACCCTTATGCAAATTAGTTGCCAACTGGCTAAAATTTCATAGAATAGTACACAGCAGGATGCAGTTACTAAAACCGGCCGCTAATAAAGTACAACAAACAAAGCCAACACAAAGAACAACCATACAAATTGAAATGAGCAGCGCAATGAGGAAGTACATAAAACAAAATTTTATTGCTTAATGAAAAAAGTTGTATGTATATAAAATTGCTAAATTATACATTTTTTTTACATTTACTCTTTGTCCTATTTCTTTAGACCAACCGCAATTGGTGCAAGTTGGTAGTGGGCCAAATGGGATTTGAGAAAATCACAGAATATTTTTTGACGTTTTTAATGACGCTTAGGAAACGGTGAAAAATGCAGTAAAATATTTAAAATTATAATGACCTCAATTAGGAGTGAGATATTTTTTAATCAAACAAAATGTCGAAACTAGCAGAGAATTAGTTATCTCTGTAAAGAGTAGAATTTAACAAATTTCTAATATTTTGTTTCTTATTATAAAAACTTTTATATTTTTAAAACGAATATATCGTTTCGAACACTTTACATATAAAGGGTGTTTTTTTTAGATATATGGTTTTTAAGAAGAAATAAAATGCATATAATTTAATGATATGGCCAAGAGTTTTGCTTTATTATAAATATAAGGATTTTCCATTATGTTTTAAAAATGACTTCGGGCAAGTGATCGCCGCGGCTGGCTCAAATAAACTCCAGCCGAGAGACCCAAGCAATAACGCGCCGAATATTCTCTTCCAAGGCGTCAATCGTCTCGGGCATATCCTCGTAACCCTATCAAAATAGTCCAACGGTGTCAAATCGCACGATCTTGGAGGCCACGCCACAGACCTACGACGCGAGATAATGCGCTCACCAAAACTTTCCTTCAATTAATTGATTGTTTCATTGGCCGTTTCGCCGGTAGCGCCGTATTGTTGGAACCAGAGGTCGTCCACATCAACATCCTCCAATTCATTCACGAAAAAGTCATTAATCATGGCTCTATAGCATTCCCCATTGACTGTAACATTATGGCCGGCTTTATTTTTGAAGAAATATGGAGAAATGATTCCCTCTGCCCATACAGCACACCAAACAGAGACGTGCGACAGTGAGGATGTAATGGCGTCGTGCCAACGGCTTGTGGATTATCATCACTCCAACTGCGAAAATTATGTTTATTAACGTACCCATTCAACCAAAAGAGCTTCATCGCTGAACAAAATTTTGGGGCCATTTCCGAACGTGCGACTCGCTTGATGGTCGTTCGGTTTCAATTCTTGCCCGAGTTGGATTTTGTAAGCCCGCAAACCAAGATCCTTCCGCAATATCTTCCATATTGTAGATGGGCACAGCTCCAATTGTTGCGCGCGTTGGCGGATGAACTCATTCGGGTCTTCTTCGATATTCTTCTCCACAGCAGCAATAGCGACTGCGGTGCGCACTGTACGGTGTCTCTGAGGATGCGCATTATCCACTACAGAAAACGATACATGGTCGCTTGAATTATCCACTCTGCTGGGTGATTATGTCGACCGAATATTGGACGCAGCACGCGATGCGTCGCGCGAACCGAACCATTATTTTGGTAATAAATCTGCACGATTTACAAACGTTGTTCCGAAGTAAGTCTGTTCATTAAGAAATGGCAAACCAAACTGACAAAAAAATTAAACCTCTAAAACACCCTTTATAACAACATTTTTGAAGGAATATTTTTTTCTTGAAAATTCTCACAAATGCAGAAACTACATAGAGGGTGAAGTTATGAAAGTATTTAAATATTCATTTCATGGTTATAAATATTTTTAAAGAATTAACTAAGCAGGCAAAACGTAAACTACGTATATTTGGAGGTCAAACTGCATAAAAAATCTTAGAAATTAAAACTCTCAATTCACAAATCTTAGGAAACAGCTGTTCATAATACTTTTCGGTTTTGAGTTAAAGCAAGTGTTGATACTTTATATTGAATACAAGGCATAAGTAAAAAATCCTTTTATATGTGCCATATACATTTCTAAAACGCTTCATACTAATCGCATTTGTGATCTATAGAACGTTAAGCGGCGCTAAGCTCGCAATGCGAAAGCATATACAAATCTACATTCATACACAACCTTATATAACCAACTCCTTTTTGAAACGCATACATTAAATTTCTTAACACGTCTGTCGTAGCAAAAATTCACACTTTAGCTGTCAAGCTTAACATTCAATTATCCTGCCCTTGCCGGAACCCACTTCAACAAATTCAGTTAAGCTGAAATTCCACTAACACATGTAAATATTGACATAAATACATATATATATTAGCACAAAAAATGATTCTTGTCGAGTTATTCTTTCTTTTTCTTTTTTTTTCTTTTCCTTTTATTTTCTTTTTCCATTTCATTTTTATCATTCCAGTCAAGCGCAAAAAGCTAAATTCATTATTTTACAAATGTACGCACGCTTCTGCACATCACTTAATTTGCACAAACAAAAAATAAATATAACGGTTAAGGAAAAATGCTTTTCCGCTTTTCGTGGTGGTTGTGAGCGGCAGCGGGTATATAAGATCGATTGAGTTGGCCCGGAACGAACCAAAAGAGGTGGATAGCAGGACACGTAGTGTGCATGAATATTGAAAGAGCGAATAGCAAAATTAAAAGACCAAAATGGTTTATTTAGTCTCTTTACTTTTTGTTTGAGTATATTCTGCTTTGCATTGAAGATTCTCTAACTCTTTTCGGAAATGTAATGAGTTAAGACAAGGTCATGTTTTCATTTAAGCCTTGCCACTTTACTATCAGATAAATATTAGCCTCAGCCGATTACAAACTAACTGGTCCGCTCTCGGCAATCAAAAACCACACTCTATGTGTGTGTCACTATGCCATTTGATTACTCATAAGAAATAATAGCATTACTAGTACGTCCACAAAGCGCAACAAATAAATATTCATGTAGTTCGAATGGATGAAAGATCTCTAGCCCTAAAAGTATTCGACGTAGTATCCACTGGTAGTCGTAGAGAAAAAAAAAGCCTGCTTTATGTTGAAAATGCCAAGGAATAAAAACATTGAATATGTAATTTAGCGAAAGTAATAAATATGTTGGGCTCAGCCAAAATCGTTTAGACGTTGCAGTGCCAATTAAAAAAATAAAAATACAAAATATGAATAACAACCACCACTTTTCTATCTATCTTATATATCATCGATTATTTGCGTACTTCAAAATCAATTTTTCTATATTGTACTATAAATATAATTTTATTAAAATAGACACATGTAAACAATATAAACATTTAATATAATAAAGAGCTTTGATAAGATGGTAAGAAAAATTAAAGCTAAAGCTGCTAATTCAACTTTTAGGTAAAATAAACTTTTTAATACAGACTATCGTAAAACGGATAAAATATCACTGCATAGGGATAAAGCGAATATGAAAAAACATCAGTAGTTCTCTAACTAACGCGCCATTTACATTTTATTAACAATATAAAAAATGTGGAAAATATTTATCCAAATTTCAGAAAAATTTTGAACTTAAAAAAAGCAGATAGGTTGCTTATTTAAGACTAGTATAACAAACTTCAAGTTTCTACTGGCTAGGAGTTACCACTGATTTTTGAAAATTATTTACTGACGCTCTTTCGCAATACGTTTTATATAAGAAATAATGGCGGTTTTGAGTCGTATAAAGGAAAAACTGGCAGTACAATTTTTTTTCAAAAATCACTGTTAAATTTGTATACAGTTCAAACTGGTACTTTCTCACACTTAAATTGAATGAGCTAAAGAGCATACCCAAAAACATTCAAAAAAGTGTTTTTAAACAGTTCGAAATTATAATGCAATTTTGTTAAATCAAATTTAAATTTTGTATATAAAAAGAAGGGAACAATAAATTACCTGGATCTGACGATTAAGATAGACAAAATTGTCAAAAAACTTGACTACGAAATTTACAGAAAACCGACAGCTACAGACACCATAATACATAACACATCAAATCATCCTCAAGAACACAAATAAGACGCTATAAGACAACTAACAAGCAGGCTTGAACGAATACCTCTGTCGCTAGAGGCATACGGAAAGGAAAAATGTATGCAGTTCCAAAAAGAAGCGACAGAGAGCTAGACGAAAAAACTTGGACAGTAATGACTTATACAGGAAAAATTACATACAAACTTGCAAATTTTTTCAGAAAGTATAATATCCACACGGCGTTCAAAACTGGAAACAACCTGGGAAGGATACGAATGAAGAAGACCCATTGACAAAACAAGGCGTGTATTTATAAACTGACCTGTGAGTGTCATTATAGCTACGAGTATATAGGACAAACAGGACGTAAAGTAAGAACAAGATTTCGTGAACACGTAAGGGACTTCAACAAAACGATACGAAAACCCACGGCAATACATGAATATAATTTTGCAAACCATTTGGTAAACGCAAAATGTTCACCCGTAAACATAAAGAAACCCGTTAAGGTACTGCACGTACAACAAAAAGAATGGCGCCTAAATGCTCTTGAAAACATGGAAACATATAAACAAAAAACATTTGATGGGAGAATAATAAACCAACAAATAAACAGCAACTCTGATGCGATATTTGCACCAAAAAGGCTTGTTTACAAAAAACAAATCAAAGACGTAGGTAAAATGACAGATACCAACATACAAAACAAACCTGCAATACCTAAACGGACTAAAATTACTGACTATCTACCTGTTCTTACCTCAAAGGCATATTCGAGATAAAAGGTACCCTTTGGACTATAACCGCGTGCGACTTAAGATACCTATACTCATGACACTTAACATTTGTTAACATTTACGATTATGCACCAATACCTGCTTGACCAAAAAAACAAAAAAAAAACGAAATAAATACGGAACAACAGACCAAAACTGAACAGAACGAAAATTGACACGTGAATTGATCGTTCCAACAAATGCGAGTATCATTTTGTAAATAGTTTTAAAAATGGGTGTTTATGGTTCTTCTTAGAGAATGAACCATAATTTGTTTGAATAATAATTTTAATTAGTCAATGAAAATGCTTAAATCTGTTAATATGTGGTTGTGCTATAATTTGTGAACAGAGTATATTGTGGTCGTACGTTTTGGATGGTTCCGATAAATGGTTAATGCATACTTATGTTATTTACAAAGAAAGGACTAGTTTTCTTTCAAACATACAGAAAAAAATGCAGACAAAAAGACATTGCTAGTGGAAGGCTAGTCCATATCAGAATAATAGAAACGTCTTTCTCAATTCGCCAGAGATGCCTAGTAAGAACTAGAAATGCAGATTTGTGGTGCGATTTAAATCGAAATAAAATGGAGCAAAAAGAATATACCGGTATCTGATGATCAATCTAAATTTATAAATTTGATGAAAATGAATCGGTATAATAACTTTAGTTATAGTTAAAAAATTCATTTTCCTATTATTCTGATATGGACTAGCCTTCTCCATGCTCAGCTTCTATTGGTTTTCTAAACTGAACTGTGAATTCAGTATTTTTTCCTTTGCTTCATACATATGTATTGATTCTCACTTGAACACTTACATATTTGAAAGCACTTATGTATGTTATGTGTAAGTACGTATTACGGATGTATATATGTACATTTATGTAAAAGTAAAAATTTTCCAGCAGAAACTAAGAAAAGAATTGTATAGAAAAACTAAAAATAAAATAAAATTTTAACAAAACGTAAATGTTCACGTCAGTGGTGACCCGAAAGAGTGACCTAGAATTGCAAATAAAGAGTCAGTAATGGCAATAGCAAACGAAGCAAGTCTATTTTCAAATATCCACACACACACACATTCCCTAATATATATGCAATAGCACTCATACTGTTAATATATACATGTACATATGCAAACGTGGTTATGTGAAAAAATATGGTTAACGCTGACTGAAAATAAAAATGTTGTACGCTTAAACGTCATTATCGTCTGTCAACGATGCGTTAACATATGCCGACTGCTGACTGAATAGCTGGTTGACTGCTTTGCTTGCTGTTGGTTGGTTGGCTACTCACTGCCGAATTCGCTATTTGACAGCCTGTACAACCCGACTCAAATGCCGTCCTTCCGCTACACATACAGTATTTGAAAATTGCGTTGGTATTTTTTTTTTTTTGTTCAGCATGAGAGGTTTCAGTGAATGCGCCTAAATTTATGCAAAATAAAGCGTACAAATATGCTTGACTAAATTGAAATGTGTTCCTTCATGTGGCATGTGCCTTTGTGCGGGTTTCCATACTAACTATGCGTGGGCTATGGTTGTACATTTTACTCCTCCGGCTTTGAATATTTTCGTTTTAGTACTGAATTTTTACAATTATGTATTTGAAAAAATTTTAAACTTGCCTCCAACATTTTTCACAAATTTTTGCATGCGTTGAAAGTACACAATTCAATTAATTGTGTCTACAAAAAAAAAAAAAATTGTGAATGAAAGAAATATGTTTTTGTATGAGACCAGAACGAGTTTGTTTAATTTAGTTTGCAGACCTCGCAAACGTGTTTTAAATTAAGGATTGTTCGAAGTCTTTCTTGTATGCTATACACCGTATTATTCGTTATCGATGCTAAAAACAACAGAGCATCTGCAAATACACTTTTACATTTTTTTATGAAGTTGTATGCAGCAAATTTAAATTTAGATTAAGGCGTGTGAGCACAATGAAAATTTAAAATAATTTTGTTAAATCTACGAAAAGATAAAACGAGAAAAATTTTAACGCGACATTTCCATAATACTCACTGTCATAACAACTTCGCACACCCACACACACACACACAAATGTACACAAGAATACTCGTAAAGGCGTTACCCCTAAAAATGTGGCTTGTGTCAACATTTGGCGAATACAAATGCGTCGCACCAAAATTTACGAGCCTTTTCAGTAGTCATTTGCCATTTCTGCTAAACGCTTGCTACTCGCTTTAAACTTGCATGCTACTCTATCGGCAATTCAGTAAACTGGAGCGCCTTCCAAGACACCCGGCGGATGTTGCGGTACTCAATTTTTATGGGCAATTAAATTCTATAAGCTGGAAAATGCTTCAGGCCGAAGGAGGAGCTTGCTCTGAATGCGTCAAAGTTTGTGTGTATGTGTGTGTGTTTGCGTATGGTGCAAATGGCAAAACGCATTTGTGCAAATTTTCAGATAAAGGCGAAATGTTGATTTTTATGTGTCACACCAAAAAGATAATATCGTGGAGAAAGAAAGAGACAGTGTTTGTATAAAGTTTTGATGAAAACACAACAAATAAGATGTATGAAGGTGCATAAAACAACACTCATTTAAAATTTAATTTAGAGCTTTGAAATTATAAAGTGTACTTAGAAGTTTATAATTACGTGTAATAACTTAGAACTCGATAACAATGGAACAGGGAGAAAGAATTAGTTGTTTTGTTTCAAGGTATGACCAAAAATTATTGCCATACATATCAAATTAATAACAATTATTATGTTATTAATTATTTTTAACTCGTACTGCAACATATACGCCTACTGATAAGAAAAGTTGAACATTTTAAAATACACAGATCCAAGGAGAAGTTACAAGTTCTCGAGGATATCTCAGTCCATATGCTTTAATAGTCCATCAAAACCATCAATTTATCCCTGCAAAAACTTTAATATTATTTAGATGCTATTTTATGTTGCAGGTTTCATTGAAGTAGGCAGTCCGATTTATAAGAACTGCCATTAATTTTTTTTTAAGAAAATGCTAACAAAGTGTTATAATTTTAAACAATTTAATTTAATTTCTTATAATGAAAACACCTAAAGAGTTACATCAAGTCGAAAAATAGGTTAATCAAAGATTTTTAATTAATAAATCATTTATAATTAAATATTTATTATTCATAAAATTTTGGTGCTCATATTCTACGTATTCGCTGTTAGAAATTAAGCTTGCAAAATATAGATTTAAGTTAAAATACAAAAATATTTCAAATTATTATTGGACACTTCAATTTTCCGCAAGACTGAAAACTCTACCCACACACCTGTTGCAACAACGAAAAGAAAAATTATAACAAAAATGATAAATGATGTTCGCATATACATAGATGGCGATCGCATAGAAATCAGAACGTAATACAAAATCAAAAGCACACTTAAAGACGTGCAGGCAATCATAGCACTGTAAAAGTAAAAGAAATCAGCGAACAACAGGACAAAGGTCACACAATTACACTTAATAATACCTTCATCCCTCAGCATAAAAAAGGAAAACAGCCATAACGTAAATATTCTATTTATATGCAGAGTATGGTGCGTAGACATGAAATTTGATTGATGTCACGCAGCAACCCTAGTACGTCGAGGCAATATTGCTTTCGTGCTTTACAGACGCTAGGCAGGACTATTCACAGCTAGGCAGACACCAGCTGGTCGTAAGAAGGTCAAGCTTCAACATACGCACAGTCACTTTAAAAGAAAATAAATATTAAAAAAAAAAATGCGAAAATATCAATGAAGCGATAGAGTGACTGCTTGTAAAAATAGTGCATAGAAAAATGTCAAAGCAGCAGAGATGTATGTGAGTAGAAGTAAGCGTTGGGCGAAGTGTAAAGATTGCTCGACTGACACCATAGAAAAATGAATATTAAAATAATACTTCAACTCACACACAATGACACTCAAAGTTCGTGTCCGTTTTGAAAATTTCTAGTGCATAACTGTAATCGAAGTTCATGAATTTTAAGTGAGCAACGTTGTAGTTGTTAGATCACGAGAGAAAAATATTACACTAAGCGTCTGTGTGTGTGTGTGTCCATACGGCAAATGAGGCGTTGGCAAAATCAAGCTGGTAAGTTGTGCAGTGTATCGGCTGCTCAACAAAAGCAACGTGGACCCACCAACAGCGTTGACAGCTTGGCATGACTGTGTGCATAAATATATTGACAGCAGCTGGTTTTTAGTGGAAGAGTGTTGTAGAAAATGCTAGAAGAGATGTGTTATTTTATACTCTGAATACAACTTATTAAAGACTTTTTGGATGTGGTCAGTTTTTCTTCTCCCTTGACTCAATAACTCGACTCACTGCCTAGCAACGTACCACAACTTATTTGAGCTATGGACTCAGCACTGGGCTACAGAGTCATAATATTTTTAAGTAGTGATTCTTAAAGAGCGACACATTGATTAGTTTAACTCAGTACTGAATAACCTACCTCTACTTTAAATAATTTTCATCTTTAACCGGTATTGTTCTTAGCTTCTTTAAATACGTTTTTAAGTGCTCATGCGCTCATACTACATACCTAATTTTAATCTGTATTTGAAAATTAAAGAATTGAAATGGAGTATAAAGTGACTATATTCAACACGGTTCTAAAACCCATTTGGACCTATGGATTTGAGTTATGGTCGAAGTTCTTCATCGTCGCAATGAAAAATCCTTCGAACAATCACCGGCGCACCGTGGTATATGTGAAACGAGAATAACCACGTCGACTTGCGAATCCCGGAAGTACGAACTGAAATAGAGCAGCGGAAGACGAAATATGAATCGAATCTTTTAGCGCACCCAACAGGAACTCAAGATAACGTAAGAATGACTTTCCACCCTAGTCGTAATATTTCTTAGGCCAGTTAATAAAATACTCATCACAAATATGGGATGTAAATTATGTGATTAGATTAAGATGTGTAAACTTATTGTTAGGCTCTTAAGTTGGGCAGATTCAATAAATAAAAGAAATCAGCTAATAAAAAAAAGTTTCGTGTATTAATTGTGCCGGTGCAGTAGGGCATTTGCTACTATTGAGCAACAATGGCGAAATCTCGCTTCAGAGAGATATACTGGAAAGAGTTCAAATGCAAATAAAGCAATCAACGTGGGACAAAGCGTCGTGCAAAAGTTAGTATATCATAGGGAAAACATTGGAAGAACAATGATATTTGACAATTTTTTCACATCATTAGCATTAGGTAAGTATTTGATGTCGAAAGATCTCGCTCTTCTTGGTACAGTTCGCCAAAACCTTTGTACCAAGTAAAATTCTGGTTTTTAGAATCAAAATTTAATTTGGTATTATACGTCCAAAAAATGGTGAGTAGTATAACTACTTTCCAGTATGCCGTTGTAACTGAAAAAAAAAACAAGCCACAATATATCCTTGTTTATAACGCAAACACGTGACTTAAATTAAACAGTTATATGCGAGCCTTTATCTAAATCTGTGATGAATTCATTTTATACGGAAATAAATAATATCGATTGAATTATTTTATTAACTGACGCACACACTTACATTTGTCGAACTGATCCCGATTCAATTAAATAATTCAGTTTCCATTTATTTAAAAAAAAAAAACCATAGAATGATATTTTGAGGAAAAATTAAATCATGGATTGACGTGCTCACAGCTCATACCGAGCAACAAAGGATAAGTGACTTATGTAATATCATAGAGTAATACCAGAGTACTTTCATACTATATATTTCAATTTCAAAATCCTATTTAAAAGTAAAAACTCTCACTGTTACTGCTTTACTAATTTCAACTATCGCTCATACAATAGACAATAGCTGTGGAGTGCGGTATAATTAAAAAGTGAGCTTTTGTTTGGGCTAAGTTAACAAATACCTCCGATGCAATGCTATTAAACGAACTCCCAATCGCATTGATTTACAGTCAATTAAATACATAAGAAACGTATCACTCTTTGGAAAACTCCATTAATAATACGAGTATATTCAATGGCCGCTGTGGTCGAGTTGATAGCGGTGAGTGCTATAACTCGATACACCGGTGAGTACGAGGTTCGAATCTCAGTCAGGGCAAGCAAAATCTTAATAATAGAAAAAGTTTTTTCTAATAGCGGTCACCCCTCGGCAGGCAATGGCAAACCTCCGAGGCTATTCCTGCCATGAAAAAGCTTCTCATTAAATACATCTGCCGTTCGGAGTCGGCACAAAAACTGTAGGTCCCTCCATTTGTGGTATAATATAAAGATGCACACCACAAATGGTAGGAGAAGTTCGGCCAAACACTGAGCTATATAATGTAAGCGCCAAAATTATATTTATATTATATTAAATAAATTGTATACATCTACATTTTACTCCGACACGTTTCTAGAGACAATACTAAGGCGGGATATTAAAAAGCGTTGTATAGTTAACAAAATGAGGCTAATCTACAAACCGACAACATGATAGTAATACCAAGTACAAATGTAATTCAAATAAAGTGATGTATACGCATACATATGTAATCGTATATAAAATAATTGTCTTTCTAGTTGTAACATGTGCGTGCCACTTTATAAAATTATAATTATTATCTTGTCAGGCTAAAAGTTTTTATGTCCCTTAGCAAATGTCGGACATTTACAGGCTGTGTTTTATGCCACTACTGGCATAAATATATTACGTATACGCAGTGGTGTTCAGTTGACCACTACCACGCAAACATTTTAATATTATTCATTATTATTCCCACGAAGGTACACCATAAATAGATTTATATGAAATCGTGAAATGATAATAATGGCTGATGGTGATGTTCAGAAAATGTTCAAAAACAATTATCATTATTTAGATCTTCGAAAAGTATTTCAAATTGTGCCTCGTGTTGTGTTCGACTTGAAAAGGAAAATATGTAAAACAACAAACTGAAGAAAATTATAAGAAAATGTTGGAAATATATTTAAGTTAAACTCTTACTTCTTATAAAATACATCTGCCGTTCGGAGTCGGCACAAAAATATAGGGCTCTTCATTTGTGGTAGAATACAAAGACACACACCACAAATGGTAGGAGAAGCTTGGCCAAACACGGAGCAATATAGTGTAAGCGCCAAAGTATTAAAGTATGTATTATTATAAACATGTGCTTTCTATTTGAAAATTTTTTAGTCTACACATTTTATTATATTTGTCCTTTTTTAGCATTATAATTTTTATTAAAGACAACATTATCATTGCAAAATAACAATCGTTTTTGTTATGTTAAAATTTTTCTTTTGTTATTTTTTATTTACAATACACAGCAGGATTTAAGCTTTAAGTGTTACCTCTTTTTTCCAGGAGGTTTGTTTGATTATTTCATGACTCGTAAAATGTTTGTTGGATTATATAATTAGGCAAAGTTTGTATGTACTGTGTACACATACATAAAGTTGTATTTATTTATGGTATCCGACAAAGACCTATACAATCAAATGCAGGATATTATGAGTTGGAATACTGATTGGATGTGCTCAGTGCATGTGAAGTTAGAACTTTGTTATTATCTCCTTGCATCTGCAGCAAACTAATAAATACATAACATTTTGCATGAGCACATTTCTTGCAACCATCACGAGCAATACCCTTATTAGCTTCTAGCATTATATTTCCCACACTTTCGGTTAACCCGGTACTTTGTGGCATGTTTGGTGTTAGCTGCCTTTGAAGCATAAATATGAATATAGCACAATGACCAGCATTTAAATTGTATAATGGCATAACATAAAGCCTCTGCATATGCCTGTGACCTAAATTATATATCTTAAAGCAAGTAAACTACTACTACTGAAATGAGTTTTGCGGATAGGTGTGCGAAGACACAAAATACATTAATTTGCACAGTGATAACTAATTCAGTAGCCGACAATCTAATGTGTGGCATTTTCTTGGCCAACTTTGATGGTCGCAATGATTGCAATTGGTTTCTTGCACTTACATAAAACAAGCTTGCAAAGCAAGTTGAGCAGAAATTACAGCTTTCACATTATGCTACAATAACTATATATTTCTAAATTCTGGGCAATAAGTTCTATGGTAAAAACATATTTGATTATTCTACAAGAGGTGGCATGATCCGATTTTACGTGTTATTGCAAGTTGTGCACTACCATTCAATTGGTAATTGCATGCTTTATAAGTTCATCAAAACCTGCAACCTTTGTTTGAGTAACGACTCAATGGACAACTTAATGCATCAAATTTACAAAAGTTCTCATTTATACATGTTATATATTTGACGATTAACGAAATGATGGAATTGACATTGACTGACAGACATAATAATTAAGTTGAGCTTAGTCGAAGTAGTATGATGTGTATTCAAAAATGTGGCCATGCAGTTTTGAACTAGGAGAAGACAAGTGTTGATATGTAATTAATTTTGGTTAGTTGCATATAAGAGTCAATGCATGTACCTGTCAAAAGCAAAACTTGAATTTCGAAAAGCTTGAGAAAGCGATTTCAATAATTGTGGTCAAGTTAAAGAGGTCATCGAATTTTATTTAGTCTGCCAAATATATACTGATGACCGGTATCTTTTCCACTTTGCGGGAAATCCCATCCTCAGACAGTAAGTTGTAGTAGTTTACTGAAGTTATTACTAGAAGGAGAGCTTTATATTTTTATTTTGCTAGTTATTATTTTAACCCTTAATAACAATATTTCATCAAAATTTTGAACTAAAAAAAAAAAGCTTTTAGAACTTTTATGAGTATGCAGTTCTTTAGCTCAGTCAATTCTTATGTTTTAAAGTTTAAGTTTGAAGTGTCTACAGATTATCACTGATTTTTTAATTTTTTTTTTTACCGGTCGTTTTCTTCATTTTAATTTTTAATGGCTTTTGTTAGAGAATTAGCGTTGTTTTAATTGAAAAATAATGTAAAATAATTTGATGATAAATAAATTGTACAAATGTGCCAATATCTGTTTGTGCTATAATTTCTGAACGGAGTATAGTTATGATCTTTCCCATGTATACAAGCCTTGGTGTAGTTTTATGATCCCTTTTGTTTTTCTGTATAGAATATAATTTAAATATGCCTACTACATTAATCTTCCCAGCAATATGGTTCAGTTAGAATACTCAACTTGAACTACTTGTTCATACACAGCCTTTCAGTTGATTAAAAAAAAATTAGCGTGTAGATTTTAGCAAACTTTTCCACTTTAGCGTACTACCGCTTTTTGAAAAAATCTAAAATAAAATACACTTCAATCCAAATTCAAACGATAAAATAATTTTCGATCCTTTGAGAAGTTTTATACCTCATAAAGC
The DNA here is from genome assembly GCA_963971545.1 of Philophylla caesio. NCBI lineage: Eukaryota > Metazoa > Arthropoda > Insecta > Diptera > Tephritidae > Philophylla > Philophylla caesio. Next base: position 89,781,609 of record OZ020606.1, on the reverse strand, counting down.
ACCTTTCGTATGAATATCTAAAGCAGTAAATTCGTATTGAAATTGTTCTTATCTTTCAAATACGCAATCTCACATATCAATCAGATCAAATAATTTGCTAATAATCTTATTCTTAATTTTTTGTATTTACATTTTTTATAAAAAATATCCATGTAAAATTTTTTGCAATGAACATTTCGACAAATTTACCTGGCATCTTAAGTTATGGCTAAACAAAGAATCATCAGTTTGATTTAAACAAATACGAGGCACTCGGTCATTTATCTTCATAAATAAATAAAAGCGCAAGCAAAAACTGCCCATTACAACGTCATCATAATCACTCTTGGAGCTGTCGACTTAATTTATCAAAATATTTATCTGCGCTTTTGCATTCAAATACTTCAGACATACAGTTTACTTGATATTAGCATAAAGCATAAAAAGAAGAAAAAAAATTATAGTAAGAAAAAAGCTGACGGGCTACTTTTTCATCCACAGTAAACGTTGAAAAAGTTAAGTGGCAGGCGTTAGAGGTCACCATTAAACCGATTATCCGAGCGAATAATGGTTTCGGTAAGGAGCGGCTTGACAGGTGAAGTGGTTACGCGTGGCTGACGAAAAAATGATGCCACAAAGTGAATGAAAAAATGTTAGAGCAAAAGTGTGGATGTGAAAGGTTAAGAAACAAAAAAGGAGAAGAAATCAAAATGGCTAAATAAGTATCGAAGATGAAAATGGCATTGAGTTTTGAAAAAGTAAGCATTCAGCTGAAATCGAAGCCAAAAATTTTAGAAAATGAACAAATTACTTTGAAAAATCGTTTAAATTCATAAAGAGAAACCAAGAAATATGTAATTTACTAAAAAGCACATCCAAAAACATTTGCACTCGGAATTAAATTAAAATGCTTTGCTTCTTAAAAGAGTCAAGGTTAATTCCTAAAAAAAAACAAAAAATGTTCCTCATTAAAAAAAAAAATTGTAGCAAAAAATCATTTCCATACCTTTTATTTTTAAGCATTTTTCCTTACACTTTCAGGATTTTGTTTTTGTTTGAGTGTACGTTATCTTATCTCTCTTACATTCGCCAATTTGCTTACATGTTTACTATCTGTGCTCGTCCATTGATTTTTATGTAAATAAATAAAAGAGCATTTTGAAAACGCAAGCCAACAAATCCACAACGATTTCAGTTGATGCGACCAATTTGGAATGAGCAGCGAAGAGGAGCTTCAAAGAAATGGTTAGCACTTTGAAAACAAAAAAAAAAGAATCTCTTAAATCCATTTATACGAATTTCTCAAGCATTAAATTTGCACTTTTACGTGTTCTTAACTTTCAAATATGCATTTATCCTCCTCTGTTCTCATCCACCCACTCACCACCCACAGCGCGCGCACAAACAACAGCACTTAGGCAAACGGAAACGCATACTAATCTTCGTTTAAACAAATGTAGTATTGTATGTGCTTGCCAAAATAAAAAGCAAATAAAGATGCTAGCGAAGTAAAAATTTCTGCTTACGTAGACGTTCGAGTGACTGGTTGCTTTGCTGCTGGGCAACTCGGTTGTCAGAGCGGTTGCGAGGGAAGAAACAGGGCACAGGTATGAAAATGAATTTGCATCATTTGTTTTATGACGATGCCCCACCAACAACCAGCCAACAGTTGCCAGCCACATTCGACGCCCCGCAGGTTATCATAGGCATTCAAGCTGCCAGCGCTTCTTCTTTTTCTTTTGCTATCTGCAACAACGGCCAGACGCAGTGGCGTGGAAATGGGATGCTTCGAGCACCACTTAAAGCACTTATTGGAACTTATGAAGCATGCATGGTGATGGAAGTGTAGTGCTGGTCCATGGTATGGGCGTGCACATACACACACAGCTATTTATACGCATAAATACACAAACCAGTATAAACAACTCGCCATTGTCTGACAGCCGCAGCTGAAGTAGGCAATTTGAATGCGTATAGTATGAATCGATATGAAGCTGTGCGTGTGTGTGTTTCTTGTGTTACCGGCTGCTTTATTGCGGTAGCAAGAATTAAAAAAAAAAAAACTAAAACCAGCAACTTATTCAATTGCCAACATTTAAAGCAATACGCGTCCATACGCCATTTCTTTATTTCGACTTGCCGCTCGTTGCCAACCACTTGGCTAACCCCCCCCCCCCCCCCATTTACTTGCCAACAACAAGCTTTTTATTGCCTCTGCTACATACCCGCTGCGGATCTCCATTTTCAATTTGTTTATTCGCGTATTGTATTCTTCGCTCATTCATTTATTTGCTTGTTTATTTGTGTGTGTTTTGTGGTTACCGTTGGTGTGCAACGCAAACGTATGTATGTACATATTTATCTTTGTGTGTGTGTGTGTGTGCGCGTGTTTTTATTTATGTGTGGTAGTGGATTTTCTTATCATTGTTTTGCATACGGGCATTCGGTGAGTTTGTTTTCACCAAATTCAATGCATGCACAAACCAAATGGGAGCCTCACGCACCCTTCCCTCCACCCACTTCTCCATCACTCGTACACTGGCATCATACAAAAGCATGTACCGTTATGTGGTTTGTAAAAAATGTGCGGTGCTCTTTCATTTCTGTTGTGCGCCGCAGTTTTAAGTTTTGAGTATTCTTCCTCTTTTTTGTTAACTTTTGTTTTAACCAAAATTGGAAGTTGAGTGTTGCGCTTGGCGAGTGGTGCTTGTATGTCTGTATGTAGTTGGGGAAGTTGCGGTTCTTTACGCTTCGCAAATTTATACAGAAATAAATTGCCGACTTACTTATTTTATGACCTTCGTTTCAATTTTAATAAATGAATATAAATTAATTGTTTTCGCAGTATGACCTAAATTTTGAAATGGCTTTAATCAGATAAAATTTGAGCAATAATTATTCCTATTGCCTTTGTAGAAAAATTATTATGATTCGTAATTAATCATGTAGCTTCTCAGCTAGCTCATATTTCCAAAATAAATGATTTTTAAATAAAAACTGCAAATAATCCCCAGAATAAAACGTCTGGACTTCATCGCTTCTCACGTACTTGTTGATCACACATGAATATAAAGCATATTTTTAAATTTTTTGAGGCTTTTAAAGTTAGCAATATTTTCAATCCAATTAAAAGATACACTCTGTCCAATTAAAATAACATGAGCTACAAAACTGCATACAAACATTTTTTTAGGTTAGAAATGTTGATGAATTATTTTGTAATTTTGGTAAAAATAAAAAATGGTTTTCTACAGCTTTTGTTGAAAAGTGAAATGTATTTTTATTAAAAAATATATAGAAATAAAATCGGTATTTAAATATGTATCTACGAATATGTACGTATATAAACGTCGTTCTTTTACAAACTGTACCAATTCTTAAGAATAAGAACTTCACACATTTTAAAAGATAAAAATTATGTTTTCTGGCATTTGTTTTTAAATCACAGCTACGTGTATTATTGTTTTCCAAAATATGGGTAAGTATGTGAATTTTTGGACAAGTATGATAGATATTAGAGATTGCGACAATCGAGGTGTTGACAATCCTCTTCTCGTTGTTTTGACATTCGCTGACATCACACATCTACAATTGCATAAAATGAAGGAATAGAGCTGGGAAACCATGGATGGCTTTATCAATAGTATCGATAGTTTTCACTTTAAGAAACTTTCGATGGTTTTTAGTGACTATTGAAAGCATTCCAATTGTAACTCAATATTTAAGCTTAAAAAATTCAGTTCTCTAAATAATCGAGAAATTAATATAAAATGACACTAAAAAAATGAAAAAGAAATTTTCATCCATAAAAATTTCTTAAATCGGTTTGAATCTCTGACAAAAAAATAACACTTTTTCAAGAAAATTTACAGAAACGGCAAAGCAACAGAATTATTGAAAAATATTTCTTGCGATTTTTTTTTAAAGCTGCATTTTAAGCTTTGCAAATAAATATCGCTAAACATATAAAAGTAAAGAAAGTTGAATAAAAATATTAATTTGAAACAAATAAGTACTTACTCGTATATTTAATAAATTTGAAATTAATAGCAAAAACTGGTCGATTGTGGATTATTTTATCCTTAAGTAAATTTAGCGGTTGTTTAAAAATAATTTTACTCTCATTTACATATAAATTGTATCTTTGCTCCAAAATAATTGGCATTATAAAACGTTAACCAAGTGCAAAAACCTATTATTTATCTTCTATTTCACATTTGTTATTAATAAATAGCTTTAAAAATAAGATTTAATTTACTAATAGAATTCGATAGTACTACCGATTGTGACTGGTGTATTTTGAAAGTATCGATAACTATCGATAGTTCCAGTATCAAACATTTTCCAGCTCTATCTTTCATTCCTTACTTTACTTCAATTCAATTATCATCTTCGCTTCACATCACATGAATATGTGACGTCACGCAAACATTTTTCCTTTCTCCTTGGCGCAATCTCTACAATTTATTATTCTTGGATTTTGGATTTAAGACAGACATGAAACTTGAAACAATGACAAAATACAATATTTTTTTTTAATCGCATAAATAATTACCGATCATCTATTCTACATGAAGAGAACAAGGCTACGATAACCCCATCGAGCATTACAGAACGTGAGGCGGTGAGGCGAAACTGTTTGCAGCTGTGGCAGAGGCAGTGGAGCGCTGCGAGTAAGGGACGCTGGACACGTAGACTTATTCCTTCGTTAGAGAAATGGTTAGAGAGGCAACACGGTGAAGTGGATTACCACCTTACCCAAATATTGACAGGGCATGGCTGTTTTAAGTCCTATCTATATAAGTTTAAACATGATGATGACCCTTACTGCACCTTCTGTGCAAATCAGGTTGTTGAAGACGCAGAACACTGTTTTTTTTGTCTGTCCGCGCTTTGCGATTGAAAGGGATGACTCGAGCACGAAGTTGGGGAAATTGCTTTCGGTTAAAAACCTGGTAGATACTATGCTCGAGTCTAAAGAAAATTGGTCCGTTGTCTGCAATATGGCGAACAAAATCCTAACTAAACTGCGTCCGCAGAAATTCATAGATTCATAGAAAGGCAATAGGCCGCTCCCCCTCCGCGAAGTAATACCTAACGGTAGTTCCACGGAGCGAGGGAAACGGAGCGGGGGTGGGTTTTTAGTGCGGTGAGTCGAAAGGCAAGTCCCACACTTCGGCTTTCAATGCTTTGTGCCACCTCTACAAAAAAAAAAAAAAAAAAAAAAAAACATGAAGAGAACAAAAGCCAAGTGTCGCTTTGGACTAAACACTGTTTCAAATAAAAAAGTCTATTCGATCCCAAAAATTAAGTAATGATTCCTGTTCTTTCCTAGTTTAAAAAATTAATTTATGAAAAGTTTGACAACATTGGAACAACCAGTAGTACACAAATGGTTTATAGTCAATGTCATCGGCGTACGCCAGCAATTGCACACTCTTATAAAAGATGGTGCCTGACCGATTTAGTTCTGCGGCTCGAATTATCTTCTCCAGCATAAGGGTTAAAGAAAACGCACGACAAAGAGTCACCCTGTCTGAAACCTCGTTTGGTATCAAACGGCTCGGAGAGGTTCTTCCCGATTCTGACGGAGCTGGTGGTGTTGCTCAACGTCATTTTACATAGCCGTATAAGTTTTGCCGGGATACCAAATTCAGACATTGCGGCATATAGGAAACTTTTTCTCGTGCTGTCGAAGGCGGCTTTGAAATCGACAAAACGATGGTGTGTGTCGATTCTTCTTTCTCGGGTCTTTTCCAAGATTTGAAGTATTGTGAATATCTGATCGGTGGTAGATTTACCAGGTCTAAAGCCACACTGATAAGGTCCAATCAGTTCGTTGACGGTGGGCTTAAGGCTTTCACACAATACAATTGATAGAACCTTATAAGCGATGTTAAGAAGACTAATCCCGCGATAATTGGCGCAAACTGCTGGATCACACTTTTTGTGGATTGGGCAGAGCACCCTTAAGTTCCAATCAGTAGGCATGCGTTCTTCCGACCATATTCTAGAAATGAGCTCGTGCATACACTTATCCAGCTCCCCTCCGCCGTACTTAAATAACTCAGCTGGTAACCAATCGGCCCCGGGGGCTTTGTTGTTCTTCAGCCGTGCTATCGCTTTTCGAATTCAGTCATAGTCCGGTGATGGTACATCGCGTCCATCATCAATGATTGGGGACTCGGTGTAAACATCTTTTCCAAGGTTGTTGCAGTTGCTTCCATTAAGCAGTGTGGAGAAGTGCTCCCTCCGTAATTTAAGTGTGCTGTGTACATCAGTCACCAGGTCGCAGTTTTCGTTATTACAGGAATTCGCGCCGGTCTTAAAACCTTCCGTTAGCCGTTGAACTTTTTGAAAAAATTTTCGGGCGCTTTTCCTTTCGGCCAGCATCTCAAGCTCTTCGCACTCACGCATTTCGGCCTATCTCTTTTTCTCACGACAAATGCATCTTACTTCCTTCTTCAACTCACGATAACGCTCCCACACAGCTCGTGTTGCGCCAGATCGCAGTGTGGCCCTGTATGCAGCGTCTTTACGTTCCGCAGCGGCGCGACATTCCTCGTCATACCAGTTGTTCTTTAGGGCTCACTGAAATCCGATGGATTCTTCAGCGGCGGTATGTAGACAGCCAGAAATATGGTTACACTGCTCGGAAATATCGTTCTGTTGATTATTGCTCTCAGAGAGCAGGTCCCATCGTGTTTCTCTTCCGTCTGGGCGTGGGCGCAAATCCTTGATGCGGATTGTGGCGAGACGCTCGTCCACCGAAGTGAACGACAGTACTTTACGGCGCAGTCTCTCTCCCACCACAAATCCGACACCAAATTTGCGCTCCTTTACATGGCAGCTGTAGTTGATGTCGCAAGGGCCTATCACTTTTTTCCCTAGCCCCGTCCATCGCATCTCTTGGATGGCGATGATGTCAGCCTTCGCTCTGCTAAGGACATCAACCAGCCAGGCAAAGTCACATTCCCAATTAAGGGTCCGGACATTCCAGGTGCATGGCCTCAAATCGTTATCATTTTTAATCATTAAGCGTTTGCTGTGGACCCCCTTGGGTCTAATCCGAGTCTTTGTTTTCCTTTTCAATGGAAATTGTTTTTTTATGTGGCGGTTTCCAAGCCCTGTTCACAACCCATTGCTGGGGCAGCTCAGAACTATTGTTGGAACATTTTCTAACTATTAATGGTACATTACAGAACAGTTTCAAAATTGTTCCAATATAATTTTGACATAAGTTCAAGACTTTTTCAGGGATCATTTCGAGAAAGTTCAAAACTAGTCGCCAAATGATCCTAAAATAGTCCCAAATTTTAGCCGAAGTTATTATACAAAAAAGATTAGTAGCTTTCTCCGACGAAGATAGTAAATTGAAATGTAATTAATCTAAACGTTCTAACTGAAAACCTACTTATATTAGTTTTTTCTAATAGCGGTCACCCCTTGGCAGGCAATGGCAAACTTCCGAGGGTATTTCTGCCATAAAAAAGCTTCTCATTAAATACATCTGCCATTCGGAGTCGGCACAAAACGGTAGGGCCCTCCATTTGTGATATAATATAAAGAAGCACACCACAAATGGTAGGAGAAGCTCGGCCAAGCACTGAGCTATAAAGTGTAAGCGCCAAAAATATGTTATTGTTATATATATTTGTAAGTTAATCCTTTAACATATACTTAGATAAAATTCAAGAGTATAAAACATTTGTAAAGAAGTTTTGTTGAAATTTAAATAAATACCTATTATATGTTTATTTTTAAAGAATCTCGCCCAAGCACTTAACTATATTAGGTAAATGTCCCACTGACTGATCAGCTTAGACCAAATCGGGAATGAAAACTTGATGATTATATCTAAATATCGTTATTTTCAAGTGCAGTTTTTTCTAACCGGTACAAATGTGTCCTAATGACATTATTCATATTAAATAATTATTTCTTAAATAATAGAGTGCTACAGTGTTTTGTCCCAGTGATTGATATACTTGTCGCAGTAATTGAACATGTCATGTCCTAGTAATTGATCAACTTGCTCAACTAGTATTAATCAGTGTACTATATCATTACTACAGTTAGTTGCAACAAATTTCGAGGAATTTTGAGTATTCAGAAGTGTAGTTTGAAACTTTGATTAACTATGTATACTTATAACCTTTTGACATATGATTGATTTTATTATTCTCACAAATATTATCTGTCAATCAGACAAATACATATTATAAAAGTATAATGTGATTGATGAACAAAAATTGTAATACAATATTGGAAAGGCAAATGAAATGACTATGTTCGAAAGAGAAATTACAAATTTTCTTGTTATATTCAAAGCGCGATGCAGGAAATTTTCATGGAAGAACATGAAGCATGGACATTTTTTTTCAGAATTCCTCTTGCGTCCTCGCTTAATTAAGCTTTTCTTCTCTGCTTTCATTTTCTTTCTACTAAGTTTCATTTTGCACTGTTTTGGAGTAGCGATTTCTAGTTTTTACGTGTGTTTTTCTGGTTGATCAATCACTGGGACAAGTTCTCACTTGGAGTGTCCGAGGAATTGTTAAAAGCATTTATTAAAAGATAAAAGCTATAATATATTACTAATTATTATTATTTATTTTTTACAGCTCTTCAAAGCCTAATTTTTACAATAGTGGTAGACTTAACCTAATTATTTAATAATAGTTATCTTAAGTCTAATAAGGTCATTTTATTGATCAGTAATTAATGGAATTGAAATTTAAAATACGGAACTATAGTAAACGGAAAACAGATATTATAATAGATAATATAATATAATTAAGAGCATATGTACATTACATTATATAGGTATGGATTTACAATATTCAAACAATTTTCTTTCTAACTCTGTAATTTCGTAACTCATTGTAATATTCAAGACCTTTATAGTATAGATTACATTTATCAGATTAACTTTTTTGCATAGGTAACTTGAAATCATTATTTTATTGTTTACGAGTATCTTTATTGTGTATACCTATTAACGACATATTTTAGGTTAATTTTTAGGTAATCTGGTAAATTATTATCTATCATATTTTTGACAAATTTCATTGTGTAATAAAAATGCTGTTGGTTAACACTTAGCTAATTACGGGCTGATAGCATATCTCTGATCATATCGGCGCCGAAGAATAAATCTCATTGCTCGATTTTGCAGTTTCTGCAGTTTATAAATCATTATGAAAAAAATCGTGGGATTGAGGAGCGGCACGATGGTGGATCTAAAAACCATAATTTTATATTTTTTATTTATATTAAGTTTGCAGTATTTTATTGCAGTTTTGTTCACCGTATGGTTAACATGTGCATTGAATTGCAGCTTTTCATAAATTTTTACGCCCAAATATGTAATATTTTTTACTCTTTCAATTTTTTGATCGTTTATATTAATGTTACTACTATCGTCCATATCACGTTTTTTTCTGGATATGACCATATAGTTGGTTTTATTAACATTTAATTTAAGCTTATTTACACACAGCCAATTCTAAATCTCATTTAAATCATGTTGTAGTTTTGACGTAATATCGGGAATATTGTCGCCACTGATCATGATTAACGGATCATCAGCAAAAAGATTAATGTATCTGTACTTAACATAGGTCGAGTTGTCATTTATATATATATTAAACAGTATATGTGCCAGAACTGAATCTTGAGGCAGACCAATCGTTATACTTCTTTTTTCGGATACCGACGATGCAATCATTGTCTTTTGGGTGCGATTCGTTATAAGACTTTCAAACCAATTTAGCTCTACATCATGTTTTATTTCACTTATGTAAAAGTAAATATTGATCTATAGTCTCAAAGGCACGTTTGAGATCTAGAAAACCGGCAACTATATATTTGCTTTTGTTTAGTTCTTCTTTCCAACGAGCTATCACCAAATTCACGCCTGAATGTTTGTTAGAACTCGAACAACCGTTATGTAACTTGCTGCAACACATAAAATCGTTATTCATATCCGAAAAGCTATATTCGATTGCTTATAATTAATTTTTTTGTCATAGTTTATTTATCGAACAAAATGGCTTGTATGTGCAAACATTGCCTACGGTAAAATAATAGTTTTCGTTCAGAAAAAATGCACTTAATTTGAAAATGTCAAATCTTATTCCAGCTATATGAATCACTGTTACATGATCTATCACTGGGACATTTATCTTGGTGTATGTAATTGCTAAAATAATATTTTATTAATAATCCTAATTTATTAAATTACAGTTGAATTTGAAACTTAATCCTTGCCAATGAAAATCGGGATGAAAAGAAGTTATTTGTTCCCAGCAGTGATCAAGTGCTCGAATAAGCTTAATATCTAATTTTTAAAGATTATTTATGTACATAGACTTTAAGAAATCAGCTCTACATGAATTCACAAAACTGTGTTATGTATAGTACAAAAAATGGTTTGTCCTAATAATTTATTTGTACAACAGCTTAGCTGTTTAAATAATAGAAAATAATATTTTAAGTCACAGCATGGAAATCTTGCTGAGGACAAATATTTGTTGCTTAGTCAGTCTTTGCTAGCGTGTATGTGTGTCTGCGTGCGTGTGTGCGTGCGTGCAAAGTGCTTGTGTGAAAAGCTAACATAGCCAGTGGCTTCATTGCAGCAAGAGATTTTGCACAAACACTACGAACGTACATGCGTATATAAATATGTACGTAAATACGTAAGTACGTATGAACACAAACAGTTTGATTTAGCTTGGCTTTGTGAGCCAAGCATTTACTACGAACGCAATCAGTGCCTGAGCAGGTGACAATGAAATAATAACTTCAGGTGTTTATACCAGCTTTACAGCAATTTCTCGCACAAGTTGTTTTTTCTTTTTTTCAATTCATTTTCGCAATGGTTGCCCGTAAACCTTGCGGGAGTATTTGCTGCAACACTTGCAGCGCTATTACAATACGCTTGTATCTAAGGGAAAAAAACGAGAGATAGAGAAAAATAAGAAAATCGCAGGTGTGCGCTAAAATAGAGCAAGGAAGAGGAAACAACTAGAAAAAGTGGCAAAATGTGACGCTAAGTTAGTGGCGTTGAACAGCAGCAGTTGACAACTTTAATGCTGACTTAAAAAAGCTTCTCCAACAGCAGTCAGCCGCACCAACGTCGTGGGCAGTAAGGGAGGGTAATGCAACTTATTGAGACAAATGACACATTGCGCACAAGAGACTATGTAGAAACGTGCGACGAACAGTGGCTGACTGCTTTTCATAGAAAGTTTCTATACAACAAGCTTTTAACTTCAAGCAACGAGGAGCGCCACAACTAACAGCAGTTGCCAGTTCGCACATTTTCACGTTGGTGTTGGTGCTTTGGTGGCGCATTGTGACAGCAGTCAAATTCTCAATATTGAAATCTTCAGGGATTCTATGAAGTGCAGAAACAACTTTTGTGAACACCCATCCTCACTTGGTTTTCATCACCAGCGGCTGGCTTTGCTGGATTGGTTGAAGCGAACTTTTTACTTAGAACATCAACTTTTTATGAAAATTCAAGAAAAATCTTCAACTAAGAGAAGCCTGTAAAGTTTGAAAATAATACGAAAGTAATAAGCGGGAAGTAAATATTAATGAAGCTAAGGCGAAGGTTGCGAAAAATAAAAAAAGAAGTGGGGAAAATATCATTGGAGAGAAGACGGTAAGAGGTTGGCAGGTGCTGGTGACACTGTGGCCCTGACGCGCCAAGAAAAACTGCCACACCATTTTGTGGCGAGCAGCTGCTCGAGGAGTGAGGGGTTTGCGCTTGTCGTTTTTTCGCTTGCTGTATTCAATTGAAGGTGAAAAGCTCCGCCTGCCATTTAATGCCACTTTCATTAGAGCATAAAAAGCTAATGTAAAGCTTGAAACAACAATAAAATTAGATATCATAAAAGATGAAATACTTTCACTGTCTTTCGCAGCGCGCGTACATTTCAGCAGGCAGCGAGGAGAAGGCCACCCACGCCTTCTCGTCTCTTTAATTTTGAATGTATTATTTTGCGACAACAGTCGTAGTTCCTTGAAATATGTCCTAGAAAACCAAAAAAAAAGGAAATAAATGTGCGTAAGCCCAAGGTCTCAGCTGAGCGCATGAAAGATGAAAAATGACGAAGAAATCTCATTTAATTTGCGTGCAAACAGTGGCGCCTTAGACAACAACAAACAGGAAAAAAAAATGTGTACACATAGCCAAGTGCTTGTCGGCCAAACTGCAATAACTAATTCAGAAGCAGCAGCAGGAAGAGCAAAAGAAATAGCGAATTGCGTATTGTAGATTAAAAAATGCTTTGTCTCGAATTTGTCTTTGCATTCGCTGACAAACGAGCAAATAAGCAGAAATGTAATTACTTGTGCTCTGTGGCGTCTGCGATGGCATATTAAATGAGGATTTGCCTAAAAGCTTCCCAGACCAAATCGTAGCCATAAACATAACGAATTTTCTTCATATTTCAAGTAATATTTTAGTATAAAAAAAAATATCAATAAAAATGTGTGTTGCAAAGCCATTCGAACTTTTTCTTTAATACAACTATCAACCCATGGCAAAGCTTAAGCCAAGAAAAGCATAATAAAAAGTGCCTGAATCGATTTTGTGTCGAATATAATTTTTTAACAGTAGAAAAACTACTTAAAAATTTTATTCAGCAACAAAATATATTAGCGGTATTCGGGATCTGATGTATTCGTAGTAATATTTACTATTTTTACAATGAATTCGGAATTGTAATATCTGTCATTGTAAAATTTTCCGAACGGCTGATTTACGAGTTCATATGTATGTGCCACAAACAAATAAACAAAAGTGGGTAATATGCCGCGAAAAGGCAAAAAAAAAACGAAAATATTAGATTTTATTACTAATAATTGTGAAAATCAAATTGCTAAGGAAAACGATAAACTTTAATACACACAAATAAATATGTATTTTTTCGACTATCGTATTTGTGGATGATACGACGAACTGTATCTCAATTACATAACAATAATTGTTATTCGAATTTCTGATACACATTTATCCCAAACAGTCATAAGCACTTTAGTATACAATGAAAGCAAACAGAAAATGTTACAACAATTTCAAGTACAAGACACAGTGATTCCATGTGTTAAGTGATCGGAAAACCACCGAAAGTTGAATGATATTTAAATAAAAATTTATACTTAAATGACTTTTAAAATTTTTCATTTGAGATTGACCCGAAATGTTGCCAGACTTTATTACTTAAATATTATTATTACTATATTGTAATCAGTTTTTATTGCTATTTGTATAGAAAAATCATCGTTCTTATTAGACAATGGTGGTGCGATGGCAAGGCACGCTTGAAGAGTTCAATGCAGCTAAATTGGTCAAAAACTATTTCTGCGTAAATTGTTGATATAAATATATATATGTATATATATATAAATAAAGCAAAAATATATATTTATTTTAAAGTAATGTAACAGCAAAGTTGTAAGGTGTCTCGGCCATTGTTTATCATTGTTTATCACTTTATAGCTCGTAAAATATTAGTTTTATAAAGAATAATAGCTGTTTTATTATCAAAGATACAGAGATTTAATAATAATTTTTGTACATAAAAATAGTAGCATGTTGCTGAAAAATCATGTTTGAACGATTTTAAATTTTTTTTAAAATATACATATATGTATGTGATAGAATGTATGTTAAGGCATAAACTGACCAATTTTCAAAGGGTGTCTCCCTATAGAGCCTGAGGTTTTAATATTTTCATGAAGCATTGATTAAATCAAGTGTTGTGTTGAGCACATTCTTGTATAAAACAAAGTCACTACTCGTTGATTGTTTCTACTTTTGGCTAGCTTTTATTTTGCTAAGAGTGACTTCGATTTGTATTAGTATACATTTTACATAAAAATATACACACATATATAGTACAAACATAGAGCCAGAGATAGAATTTTTTTCCTAAAGGATTGTCTGATTAAATGAAAAGGAAATAAATTTTATATTAACTTCATACGAATTTTGTATGTATGTCTTTTTATTGCTTAGCATCTTCACATCCCATTTATATTACTAGAATTATTTATAAGTTATTTTATTACACTTCAATATTTGAAGTTGCATAAATTTTGAATAAAAAAAAATTGATTCCCCGCGTTCTGTCATACTCAATTTATATAAAAATCTAAAAAATTTTAGTAACATGGCATGCCTCTTCTTCTTATTCGAAAATTGGATCTTAATAACAACGAAAGTATTTTGTAATTATTATTAATTCAATCCTAACACAACTAGGGTAAACCGTATAATTATTAGTGCTAGTCACAACGGATATGTATATTAATTAATTTATTTATTTATAAAAAATAATAATATTATAATAACTGCATATAAACTTAAAAGTACGAATATGACTGAAGTAAAATAAGTTGCTTATGTATTATTATTATCTTAACTAATACTAATATATATCAGAAGCGCGCATCTAAATGTGCTCATGTTACTTAAAGATATCAAGCTTTGGGGAAGAGAATTCCAAAGTCGAGTCACGTCCACCAGGAATCGCCTCTCCGACAAAATTGTTTTGTATTTTAAAAAAATTGTATTTTTTATGTTTATATACATATTTATTTTTAATTTTCTAGTTTAGAGAAATATTAAATGAACAACGCATCCAAATACTAGTGGGAGACGGAGGTCATTCAAGCCAAGTTCTTTTCAACATTCGCAAAATCTAATTCCGCAACATTGCCCTGACATTTTTATTTGCGCCAACACTTTTATTTATTTTCTGTCTTGTGCTCATTGGCATGACGTTGTCTGATTCAATTAAGCCAAAAGTGAAAATGTACAATTTTAATGACTTTACGGATTCTCCGACATTCTTTCACTTATGCTTCCTAGTTGTCTATTCTATTTCGCTTCCATGGTTATTTGTTTTGCTCTACTTTGCTTGATCTACGCTGTTTCAATGTGGCAGTTAAAAAAATTTGCAAAAATTAAATATAATTTAATTTAAATTGCATTAGTCAAGGCGCTGGTGGTGATGAACACACAAACACCACAACATTGTAGCCACGAATATTAAGGAGGCTTTTGTTGCGCGTTGCGATCAATGTTCTTATTGTTTGTGCAATGGCTATTTAGCTGGGTTTTACCAGCGACATCCAAGTAAATTAAGTTGTCAGCGAATACCAGACAGCGCCGGCAATATTGCAAATGCAACGAATACAACAATTTAATTGCAACTGCAACAACTTAGCTGGCATTTGGTGTTAAGCTTTGTTGGAATGTCTAAACCAGCTAAATCAACGACATGCGAACATATACATATATACATTTACATATGTACATACATATATAGATGGAGAGCGAAAGAGCAAAAGAGATGAACGTGCATTGGCTACAAAACATTTGCATTTGTGTGTGTTCGTTCATGTGGCAGCAACAAATGTAATAACAAAAATAACAATTCGATGCATAGCGGCGCACGTCAAGTGGCAGCGTAAATTTAATTGCCACTCAGCGCGCGCAGGGGGTCGTAAGAAGAGCAGAATGCCAACGGGAAGCGCAGCGTGTGCAAAATTTGACAGTCAAGCAATCGCAGTTTGACTTGGACAATTGGCAAAATGACAAATGTGATTGACGTAGATTTGCAGAGAGTTAACAGGCAAACGCAGAAATGCATATGTACGAGTATGTGTAAATACTTGGAATTCACTGACAATCACATAACTATAAATGCGAACACGGTTGTGCCAGTGAGATGATATCATACGATTTGGCATCATATTCACACGTTCCTCATATGAAATGTTCATTAGAATCAGGGAGCGAAAATAATGAGTATTTTCTAATTTTTAATGAAAAAAATTTAAAGGTTCCAAATATCGGAGATCATTTTTAAATATATAGGTATATGTGTAAATTTTCTCAAGCCCTCTACGAATTTGTTACGATTACAAAGTTTTTGATCAAAACATATAAAAATTATTTTTAATAACACTGTCCAACAGCATTTTTGGAACAGAATAGCGACCCTATATTTCTGAAAGGGTATGTTGAGTAGATCATTTTTGTAGAACAAACTTATGGTCCAGCACGTCTGAGTTTTTTTTTACAGTGGGTCAAAGTTTTCATTTTTTGGTCGAAGAGAGCATTATACTATATGAAAAAAATGTTGTAAGTTAATGTCTGACAGAATTCTTATGGTCAGAGTTGTAGTGTGGAATTTTATGAAGATTATTTTTGTGGAAGATCTTAACCCTCTAACTGGTCTCTTTATGGGTCAATTTGACCCTTTTTTCAAGAAAATCAAGAAATATCCTTTAAAAAAGGACATTTAAGGATTAAAATATTTTACGAAAATGTTTGGCGGAAAATTTCTGTGGAGGTCACCAAAGACACCATTGTTGTAAATAAAGCTCTTTACGATTAATTGGCAAAATTACACGCCAACTTCTATAAAAAAATTATAATTTTGTTTTAATAGTGGTTTATTATAGTATGTACATATTTATTTTTTTGCTTCAGCAGTAGTATGACAATGGATTAAAGATTAAACTTAATATGCTTTCCTGTATTTAGCTTGACGTGAATGTTCCGATGTGTCAAGGTTTCTGTACAAGCCCCATACGTATTCAGCAAGCATTACACTTTGAGATTTCCCTTTGAATCTTTCTTCCAATACCTTAATATCCTGATGAAACCTTTCACCGTGTTCATCTGAAACCGCTCCAAGGTTTTCTTTAAAAAAATTGAGATGAGAGTTTTGAAAGTCACAGCTGATTTGTAAGTCACAGCTGACTAGACGCGAGAACTCAGTGTTTGGCCCGGCCGAACTTGACGACGTTTTCACCTGCTTTGTATATGTTGGCGTGTAATTTTGCCAATTAATCGTAAAGAGCGTTATTTACAACAATGGTGTCTTTGGTGACCCCCACTGAAATTTTCCGCCAAACATTTTCGTAGAATATTTTAATCCTTAAATGTCCTTTTTTAAAGGATATTTTTTGATTTTCTCGAAAAAAGGGTCAAATTGGCCCATAAAGAGACCAGTTAGAGGGTTAAGATCTTCCACAAAAATAATCCTCATACAATTCCACAATACAACTCTGACCATAAGAATTATCTCAGACATTAACTCACAACATTTTTTTCATATAGTATAATGCTCCCTTCGACCAAAAAATGAAAACTTTGACCCACTGTAAAAAAAACTCAGACGTGCTGGACCATAAGTTTGTTCTACAAAAATGATCTACTCAACATACCCTTTCAGAATTATGGGGTCGCTATTCTGTTCCATTCAAAAAGTCTTCATTTGTTGGACAGTGTAATTTAATTTCGGTTTTTATTAATCACTCAAAATAAATAATCAAACATCAAATTATATTTTTTTTATTATACATATATAAAACTCATTTTTCGTGTGTTAATCTTCCGCTCTGAAATAATGCTTATTTTGTGAGTTACTGTTCATTGATCAGAAATAATAATTTTTTTATGAGTGGTAATTATTTATCGTACATAACCATTATTTTTTGATTTTTTTTTTATTATTTTGTTGTTTATTAAAAATAAAAACATAAATATTTTGTAAAAAGTGCCTGGAATTATTTATAAGAGTATTATTTTATAGAAGGTTTAAGCACATATGAATACCTATATATTTAAACGAATAATCAATATTCAAAAAAAGGTATATCGATATTGCAATGCAAAAGGGGGTGACATAGAAACAAAAATATGCCGAATTACCATTCCTTTTGGAAAATAGCAAATTAAATTAGGAAACCGACGATTTTCTATTCTTTCCTTTTATTGTTGTTTGTTGAGTTTTTTTGTTTTCTCCCACTAGAGGAATAAATATGAGCTTTCCACAGAAAAATAAAATATTGGAGTGCATGTCAAACAGCGGTAATACTCTGGTGGCAATCAAGTAGTCGCAGCTCACAAGAATCTAAACAAAATTCGATACACACACATAGATGATTTTGTACTCATACACATGTGTGCGCTCTTGTGGGCTGATCAATGGAATATAACAAGGCAGGTGTACTAATTTCCCAATAGACCAACAGTCATTCATCCTTCCTTTTGTTGTTATTATTGGACTTACATACTATAAAAAAAAAAGATTTATCATATGACTATGTACGTTCATTTGTATGGAGTAAAGTAACTAGTTTAAGAGAAGAATTTTACTGGTGTGTTTATAATGCAATGGGAAACACTGGATACTTAAAAAATCCGTTTTCAATCGTTTATCTCATTAATGTGTATGCTCAGTATATATATATGCAGTATTGCTGCTGCTTAAATAAATGAGTGTAACCTAGAAACGTGGAGCACTAGGCAACTACAATTTTCATCAACTATCCATCACCAATAACAACTGAGTCAATCGGTTGGAATATTGACGATAGTTAGCGTTGTTGGAAAACGTAGATCTCTCGATTTGAATTGGACTAGAGAAATTTCCTGCAGGGTATTCATAGCTACATTCTCCTATTGTATCTCTCTTACTCTCTCACTTGACAACTCGAGTAAAAAATTCTCACATAACTACACTGAGGTTTCATATTTTGTAAAAATTCGTAAAGTACTCTCTGCATTTTCATTTATTTTTTATATTCTTTTGTTTAATTTGGAAGCAATATATCTATATCTAGGTTTTCGGTTCCTAGTTTTACTTACTTGATAAAATCAGTTTACTCATAAATGCATTGCTACGTACCTGTGAAGAAAAAAAAATTAAATTAATTTATTTTGTATTTATATTTAGACAAAAGTGAAATTGCTTTAAATAAACTCAAGATATTTGAATTTTTCTACCATTTATCGTAAACAAAATATATAAAAGCACACTCTTTCCATTTATATAGTTACACTAGCACACAATTTTTCTTCGCTGCATTTAATACACTCCCAGCAGCACATACACTTGCTAATAAACGAACAAAAGCCAGCTTGTAAACCAATATATACAATTACCTATACTTGAGCACACACACACACACACTGAACACCGCACCGGCTTTCTTCCCATAAGTATGCTACTTTTACTTCAACCGCTTCAACTGGCTGCTGCTGTTTAGGTCGTTGTTGGTAAACGCCTGTTTATCCATTCAACATTTTGATGGACGTCAATGCGGCCATCACCTCCACCACAGCAATTTTTTTGCTACACACTCTCACCTTCATTTAGATACAGTGGCGGAAGTTTTGATAGAGTTAGGCAAATCATAATTTTAAATTCAATTTTATATCAAAATATAAAACAAAAATATTGGCGCAATTTTTTAAAAACAACGACCTTGCAAATTATATTATTTAAAACGATGGATAATAATATAATAATTAGTATTTAAAAACCAATAATGACCTTGTGCGAGCGCCGTTTACCGAGGCGCATGAGTAACCTTTTGACGTATGTACGAGCTAATAAATTTATATTCGGGCCTGTTCTACATTTCGATTCCCTACAAAAAAAAATTCGGAATCGATATGGTTGGTGTTCTTGATTCCGATTCAGACAAATTTTATCGGTTTGAAAAGTTTAGCCTTTGAGTAGTGCGAATGAAAAGAACCGCAATTAAGAACACCATTATGAACGCGAGTCGGAATGGCATCGATTTTACTTTTCATTCCGAATCTAAATGCAGAACAGGCCCGATTATCAACTACATAAATCGACCATTCTATATCTTTATAAGATTTTTAATTTAACAAATTTTGTATTTTCTATAGAGTGTTATTGAAATAAATTAATTAAATTCCTGTCCAATAAAAATCGTCCAAATTAAAAATTATATATGTATGACGAAAAATTTAATAAAACACCTAAAAATAAAATATTATAAGAACTGTTCAATTTATTATATTTTATTAGCAGTTTGGTAACAAAACATTATAAATTACTTGTAATAAATTTTAACCATGTTAAATAAAAAAACCTTATAAATCAAAGGCTCAAAATTTTCGCCACTTAAAAATTTTAAGAAATTAAAAAAATATTAATTGTGGTGAACTATTATTTCTTCCGCTACTGTGTATACGAATGCTTCAACCTACAACGTCCAGATTCAGCCAGCCATCTGCTGCTGGCGCTCTGTGGGTAGCTTTATATGCGCCAACAGCAATGTGCTACTCACGCTCTATTTTATTTTCTCTAACCACATTTATTTTTATATTTTTCTCAGCTTACAATACTATTTCTACGAGCTATTTGTTATTTATTTTGATTTTGTTATATATATTTTTCCTCGCCATTGTTGGCAGATACTTGCCAATGGTTTTATTGTTGTTGTTGTCGTTGTTGTTGTAACGCTTTGTTATTATATGCTTACCTAGGATTTAATCAAATATTTAAGATAGCTAGCCAATAGCAATGGTATGGATTGTGGTCGGACTGCTGATCAACCAACCTGCACTAACACAGACTTATACAAAAGTACGTTGTGTATGTGTGTGTGGACTAAAATGGGCATTAGGAAAACAGACACAAATCGCTGCGGAATAGGTCAACATAGTATGGCGTTGGGTCGCGCAGCGGTGCACATAAAATAGTGAATGCTAAGTGGCGCGGTGCTGAAGGTGTTGAGGGTGGTGTATAAATAGTTGGTTGCACAAATGCATAGCAGGGAGTGTGTGTGTCCAGATTGGCAGAGTAGCTAGTTAAAGTCAGTGGAGCAATGAACACTGAAATGAGGACAATAGAAAGTGTAAAAACAAAAGCAACACACATTTATTTGAAAAAGGATTTTATTTTTGAGCTGATTTTTTTTTGTTTTTACTATCTTTTGTTAGATTAGTATTGTTTTAGAGGCTAGGCTTAGCTGGTGAACGAATGAGCGTTTAAAGAATGTTAACTCACAGTTATAAGAACTGCCACAACTTTTTTCTACTTTTAATAATTGAATTTTAGGAATTAGTTTCTTATAAGGAAAGTGCTTCTGGGCCATCTTTTTATGTAAATATTTTTTATGAATTTGTCACTGAAAATTTTTCGATACTGGAGGAAATCCAACAAATTTTCAGCTGAAATTTTATTTTGTTTAAAAAAATTAAGCTTAATCATTTTTTATTTTTGATTTTAGACGCCGAAATTGAATATCTGGTTTTATGCTTTGGTGCTTCTGAAATGGAGGTGCATCTCAAAAACTACGAATATGTGCATTTTGCTACTATTTAATAATATTATTCATTTAGCCTTTGCGATGGAATTTAAAAAAAATTCAACACACACACGAAGCCTTAATAATGCTTAATAGAGTTTGGCATTTATTAAATGTTAAAGCAAGAAATGGAACGACTCCTATACTATCAGGAGACTTTATATGTCTTTCATGAGGTCAATTAAAAAAATTACCGATGCCTTTCGATGTCTATGCGAAGTCTTAAACAAATAAAAATGCCTCTTTAAATAAAACAGTTGTATACTTAATTAAAAAAATTCTAAATTTCTTTTAGTTTGACATTTTTTGAACTTTTTTTCAATTTTGTTAAAAGTTTTATGCATTGGAATTTTAATCAAATAAACTTACTGTCCACATCCACCAACATGTGGTCGGCCCATAATTCGCAGACTTCTTTAAGCATAAAATATTTAAATTATTATACTGATATTGTAAGCTTCTTTTTACAATATTTTTACTGACGCTTTTTTGCGATTTCTTCCATATACATATTATCGCGGTCTATTTCTCAGTCTAAAATTGGATGAGCCAAAAAAATTAATACTCAAAAAAATTCTTAAACTTTTTTTCAAAAAGTTCGAAGTTTAGATAAAATTTTGTTAAATCAAATTTACATTTTGTAAATAGTTCAAAAAGTTTTCCTTAGAGATTAAACCATGTTTTACTTGAAAAATGATTTTAATTAATTAAAAGAAAAATAAAGTGACCAAGTCTATTAATATGTGCTATAATATGTGTTATAATTTGTGAACAGAGTATATATTTGGCACCGCTAAATTGTGTATATAAGTGAAAGAAGAAAAATTCCTTTTTGAATTCTGCTTTTTCTAAGTACGAATAAAGTGTCAAAAAGAAGAAACTCTTAAGTTTATATAAGTATATACAAAAAAATCTGTATACCATAACCATGCAAAGCCTATTCCCGCTGCACAGCAAAGTGGTTTGCTGCAAGAAATTGACATCACGCAGTGAATTCTTTGCTCTCCAACTGTTGTCTAAGCTGGCCATTGCACGCTTGTTATTGCCATGCAATTGCTTTGTTGCCACTTACTTCTTTTCCTCAATCGCAGCTACTTTACTTCAACTTTGTGTCTTCATTTCTTTTTTCTCTCTACCTTTCTACAAAATTTTATTTTCTACATTTTCCATGTTTTATTGCTTCTGAGCATTTACTTTTATGAAGTCATGCTGCTGGCAGCACCTGTGCTCCATTGTCCTGTCTGAATTGTTATATAAATTTAGTTGTTGTATATCTGCTTATAACTTTATATATCTGGGTAAGAGAGCTGAAGAAAAATTTATTTTTAATGCTAGTTGGACCTAAAATATTTTTACTGCATTTGTTGTGTGCAAAATGGCAGAGAGAAAAATGAAACAAAGTGAATAGATTTGGAGCAGATTTTGTCTCCACCATAGCTTCTTGTATACCTCAAGTTCGGTTCGTGCCCTACATTTATTAACATAAGTATGTAGCTTTATATGTACGAGTATCTATATAGTAGAGTGAACTGCTAAATCCACAACTTAAACGTAAACGTGCTCAACACAAATTTTAAGTGCTTACTATACGCAGACGACTTTGCTTGGGTATACAGCCGCCTTTGGGCTCTCGCTGGCATGTCCTTCGCACTTTAATTTCGTTGTTGTTTTTTTTTTTCAATGTTATTTCTTATCAAATTTGTGTACACTCTCGGTTTTTGTGGCACTAAGAATTTCGTTGGTCCTAGGTAGGTTCCCATTTTTTAACATTTAAAGTTTCCCAATCAGGCGCCTAGAAAAACTAGTGTGACAGACCGATCACTATTTTCACTTAAATCAACAAGTTAACCAATATTTATGCTTTAAAGACAGTTCCACATAGTTTTTAGGTTTTTGTTTACTCCCCGCAGGGGACCTTGAATATGTTTTTTTTTATTTTTGTTTGAGACCTGTCTGATGAAAATTTGTTTAAAACAATTTTTCTTACGAGTTTTATCCCATCATATGATTTCCATTAAATTTCGAACAACAACAAGTTGCTTACATTTAGACGAGAACAAAATATTTGTTTCAAGAGTAAGTTGAAATGAAACTCACTAACTCCCTAAGAAATTGCTGATCTAGTCTCCACGGGAAGTGACTAAATAAAATTCTTCAAAATCGATGTTTTTTCAAATAACTGAAATAAATAAAAATAAAATATCCAAAATTCATCAAAGGGCTAATGGATATATTAATCCGATTTAGCAGTGTAGGACCAATAAACGAATTTTTGAAGCCTTTACTTAATAATTTACATTGCAATTCAGTTTTTTCATGCTTTCATCCATTCACTTCTCTTTTCACAGCTGTCTTCTTATGTACGTAGCCAACTTTTGTGTTTGTTAATTTGCTTTCAAAATTTTAGCCTCTACATTGTTTGCTTTCATGTTGAGTAGGTTAGTGCCACACTCACACATCCACCTGAAGCTTTTGTGTTGTTTAAAGAACTTAAAATTTTTCCAAGTAATTTAAATTGAAGTAATGCCCCATTACAGGCGTTACTCGACAGCCTAGACAGCATTTCACTTGAGCGAATAAACAGCGAAGAAGAGAGCGAGAGAAAAACGAAAAAAAATTCAAAGCTGTAGCAAGAGCATTAGGTAAGCTGTAGGAAATATGGAAATGTGCTGCACTTCCTCTTCCTCTTCGGCATGAACTGACCAACAACTCAAACCATAACTTGTTGTAATGTTGAGTGAAAACAAATGCTGCTGGCTTTACCTCATGCTTGCTACACAGCCTTGCTGCTCCTTTCATACATTTGCTGCAGCTGTGCTCAACTGTTAAATATTGGACATTCATTTTGGGATAAACTCGGCTTAAGCCAGCCTGAAGTATGTGCATAGCTACTTATGCGATATACTCGTATGTACATACGTACGTAGTATATACACACATAAGCAAGCAACACGTGTGGTAAAACAACAGAGAAAAACAAAGCCTAGAAAAATTACGCACACATGAAAGTCAAATAGAATTGCTCTGCCAAAGTAAAAAGTGTGTGGAGAAAGTAGCAAACAAACAAAGCGGCTAAAGCAGTTGAAAACAAGGCACATGCACACACAGCTGCACCACGTCATTAGGAATGACAAGAAATTTATATGGTCGCCTGCGATAAGTTGCCGAGTTGAAAACGAGCTTTAGCTGCTGCTAATACTGCTTATTCTGCAGCTTGTCTAGTTTATCAGTTTTGCGCAGTTGGGAGAGCTAACGCATTTTTACTATTTTTTTCTTTAAAATCTTTTTTTTTGGGTTTTTGCAATTCAAGTTAATTTTTTCCTTCTTCTTAATGCATTGAGAGGATGAGCTTATGCCGAATGTATATGTACCTTGGTTCAAGAAGCAAATTTCTAATACATTTGAAAACATTCGTCAACACAAAGTCTAAGGCTATTAATTATGATAGGATACAGCAGGAAATAATTAAGCCTCTACATTGGACTTTATTTTTAAATTGCGTTTGAACATTTTTTATTCAATGCCTCCTCATATTTTCGCACTTATTTTACCATTTTCGTTAGGTACGAATGCAAATGGTTCATTGATATTATAAGTGAGTCCATGGTTCTAACACAGGCTTTATATTATAATTGTTTTCTGTAAGATTTTGTTTGAAAATAATATTTTAAACGCTTTGCCACTGTTTATACAATTTGGAGATATTTGCTTTGTTTTTAAGCAGGAGTTCATATTAATTTCATAACGGAGATACCGAAGTTGGCTAAAAGGTTTGGGCAAAATGGATTTTGTCGAGATCCCCTTATTAGCAGCACTTTAGCAGAGGCAACCTCCTGGAAAAAGCTAGTCAATTGGATGCGAGCTTGTCAAATATTGTGTAAAAATATAAACAAATATGCTGATAGCACAGTGATAATCAAAATTTAGTCGGCCATTGTTCCACTTTATTTCCTAAAATACTGAATAGTATCATATTTGCTCAATAACTTTTGTGTGAAATCTCAAATATATGGAAGTGCATGGACATTCTGAACAAAAAAGATTACAAAAAAACTTTAGGATCGCACCCTCGCCTTTGTTTGGTGGTAAGATCATGTCTTTATGATTTTTCACTACAAATTTGTCTCTGCAATAGTTTAAATACTGAGCTCTTAACACATAACTGCTGTTCGGTACGGGTTTTTTAGAATGAGTTTTTTTCCCACACCGGTCTCCCATCGGCAGGCAATGCCAAAAGCTTCTCATAAAATACTTCTGCCGTTCGGAGTCGGCTTAAAACAGAAGGCCCTTTCATTTTGTGGTACAACGAAAATACGAACACAACAGATGGTAGCAGAAGCTCAGGCAATTAAAATAAAAAGTGACCAAGTATGTATCCATTTAATGTGCAAATCAACTTAACTCAACCCTACACCAATAATCAACTTTTCTATTCCAGTTCGACTTTTTTGCTAACTTTTTGAACGGATATTTTGCACTTAGTTTTGAAACTAAACTCTACATTAAGGAGACAAGGTTTATCACCCCGACATTACTAAATCTGGTTGAAGTTCCTTCTAATTAATAAACAATAAGTGTTAATATCGAAAAAAAGAACACGAATTTACTCCAAACAAGCCGATCTTAAAGTTCAAGTTTTTATACAAATTTTAACAGATCTTGAAACTATAAGACTAAATCGCATTGAAGTGCTTAAGTTGATTTCAAGCTCATTAATTATATTGGACGTTTTTAAGCAGAGCACAATTAAATTATATCCTGTAGAAAATTTAACGCCGCAATATCTAACTAACCTAAAAATCCATAAATTTAAGGTCAAGACGCAATGTACTATTCTGTGTGGTAAACACTTAAAGTATTAACAGATTCAGATAACATTTTCGCTTTCCATTCGCTTTATTGAAGAATAAAAAAGAACTAAAGTGGAAAACATGATAAAATAAATCGGAACTGAAGGAAGAGATTTAGCTCAGCTCAACAATTTTTTATTGTTAAAGACGAAATAGTACATTTCCATTTATTTGCAAATAAAAAATCACCAAGAAGAGAAATGCAGACGAAGATTTTAAGAATACTTAGGCGATAAGCTTAAAAAGAACGCAGTGAAGTGAGCGCATGAAGCGTCTAGCATCGAGCCTCACTATTTGCGTGCTCATTTCCCTGCGTTGACACATGCACTTCAACGCATTTGGCTTTGGCTTTGGCTAAGGCGGTCAAAACGACAGACGGCGCGGAGCGATAGAGTCAAAGATGTAGTAGCTGGCAGGAAACATTAGCGTGTCTAGACACCTCCGTCATGCCAAATGTGCATAAGAAATGTGCAGTAGCGGGCGAAGCAGGAAAGCTTTGCAGCTCAAAAGACGTCATCGAATTTGAAAAAAAAAATAGAAAAACAGAAAATTCATTTTGCCAAGACAGCATGACTGTCACATGCATTTACACACGTACATATACTGAAGCTTTTAAAAATTTGCTTCAAATATATTTCTTTGATTTCTCAGTTTTCTATTTCATCTTCCATCGTACATTATGTGGTAGCATTTCTCGTGGTAGGAATACGAACCATTTTGAAAGCCAAAAAAATTTAAGAAGGAAGCAGCCGAGATTCTGAGTGCCAAATGCGACTTTCAACAGCTTTTCAATGCCAGTTGCTGCTTCTTTAAGTGTGCCTAACCTCTGAACTGCTTAATATGCTGAAAATTTCCCTTTTACAGGCATGCAGTGGATGTCACTGCCGCCTCTCCAACACTGCAACAACAACTGCAAAAACACAGCTACATCAAGAACAACGCCGATAACGTTAATTTGAACCCTGAACTACTTGCCCAAAAAAAAATGTCTTTAGTTCACTTTGCCTTTCAGCACTGAGTATACAAATATGTTTACATACATACTCTTATATATAAGCGTGTGTGAATGAGCGAGTCCCTGAAGTGTGACAGCTGAGAAAGCAGTCAAGCATTGACATACTTGCCGAACTGCCATAACGATGCGTCAGATGGTGGGCGAGTGAACAAACGAAAGCAAATGAAAATGGTGCTTGCCGTCACTTCCTTCACTGATAGCCCAAGTTTACTGCCAACGACACACTCCACTACAAGTATAATTTTCCACTTTCCGGCAAAAGTGTTGTTTTGAAGCATTTATGTTTGGCTTTTAAGTTGGCACATGTGGCAGACGAGAGAGAATAAAAGTGAGAGGAGTGAAAAATATTCAAAAATTGTCATTCGATGGCGGTAAGTATTAAGTATTATACGAGTATACAGATTGAATGTGCAAGTGTGTGTCTGTGTGTGATTCGTTGGCAGGGAATAAATATATGCCCAGGCAGAATTGGCTTTTGTATTTAATAATAGCACCGTTTGAAAAATGTGGTCGCTTCATTTCAGCGATTCAAACTATTTAAGCAACTTTGGATTGGACTTTCAAAACTTTAAGTATATTTTGATTTTGAACCTGCCTGTTTAACGGTAAAGGTATTTTTAAGCAGTTATTTTTATTTTGCGTTAATTTTAGTAATCAACAGTACACAAATGTTTGTAACAATTTATATATGAACCATTCCATGTTATTTCAATGAAAAACTAATAAGAAATGACAGAACGACCAGTAATTAAAAAAAATGTTTCTTCAAAAGTTATACGACTTAAAAAATTTAAGCTGTCTCGGCATAAGCCACTTTTGATTACTACATAGCTTGCAAAAGATTAGTTCTATCAAAAAAATTATTAAGTACTTTTTATAGAAAAAGAATCAGAGATTTATAAAAATATTTTATATATTTTTTAAAGACAAATTTACATACTTTTGTTAATAAAAAAAATTAATTTGCAGAAAAATCATATTAGCACGTTTTTAAAAATTAAAAAAAAAGATATATGCGATAGAACGTATATTAAAGAATAAACTGACCAATTTTTAAAGGGTGTCTTTTTATAGGACCTGAGATATTAATTTGTTCGTGAAGCAATGTCTAATTAAATCAAGTGTTTTGCTGAGCGCATGCATGTATTAAGTAAGTGACTACCCGTTGCTTATTACAACTAATGGCTTAATACATGCATGCGAGCTATGAAGTGATAAACAATGGCTTACTTCGCTGGAAAAAAAATTTCATTTGATAAAAAGTATGTTTATATACCCCGCTACTTAATTCTCAATTGCACCAAAAGTAATTGGAGCCAATTATTTTTCCAAATCAGTTATAAAGTTAAAAAAACATTAACGTTATTTGAGTTTTTTTATTAAACATCTATTTTTGAACTGTCGAAAATGCTAGCGAGCCTTTGGCAGTCTTAAGTGAAAAGAGTGGAGAAGTTGTGTCTCTTTAAAATTGGACATACTTCTACATTTTATAATGTTTCGAAAATTTAGGTTCTATAAGTTCAAATAATTTAGAGGAACTTTTCGGAAATCAGTAAATGTACTAGTAGCTATATCAGAATTATGCAAATCGGCTGCTTTGTTCTTTCCTTTTTCGATGAAATTTTCAACAAATGTGTTAAAGTTCGTAGGTCAAATAAATGTTTCGACAAAAGTTACAGTTCACAGTGGACGTACGCGTATTAGGACGGCAGCAATTTTCTTTCTTACAGGGTGTAAGCTCAGTCACTCTCCGCATCGATGTCGTGCCATATTGGCATGCGAACAGGTATTTTAAAGCGAACGTAAAACTTTTATACTACGCATATTCGTCACATATGTACATATCTATGTACATATTATCAACAGCAAATATACTTCCTTATAAATTTATGCATGTGTGCGCTTGGCAGGAAATTTTGCTTTTGTACTGCATTAATATTAGTTTCGCTTGTGACGGCAGGTAAGAAATTGAATGTCAGTTTAGGTTGACAGTTTTACTACATGCAAAAAAAAAAAAAACATCTACATAAATATTTTATATTGAAATTTTCATACAACCAACCATTTACAACGTATGCATACATATAAACATATGTTTATAAACTTGAGTCATATGACTGCTGTGACACATACAAACACACACTTCTGTATAGTCTAAGAAAATTGCTCTTGCATCTAACATATTTAAAAGTCAAATAGCTCAGCGAGTGATAAATTGAAAGTTTAGCTCACATGAAATAACAACAAATTGGGCAATTTGAATGGTATACAACAACACTAACAACAATCAATCGAGAAATACAAAAAAAAAAACTGGCAGTCACCTGCTGTTATTCTGACACTCCACAAATTGGAGTAAATCATGCATTTAATGCTTAAATAAAATTGTATGCCAGTAGTTGACTGACAGGCAGCTGCTCATATGAGAACAGAAAAATAAAAATGAAAACGCATAGAAGATGGCTTTATTCTCTGAAAACTGTGTCAAATTTGATTTATTGATTGCACTTACGCTGGTAGCTCTATTCACATCGTAACAGTTCCTTTATGGATGACCGGAAGTTTTCGCAATTTTCGTGCCTTTTAAGGTGGGTTATCAGATTGCGTTAAGAATTGATCATTGCATGCTCTTCCACTTTGGCAAATTGCAGACAGTTTTTGAGGGAAAATAGATATACATATTTCACTCAAGTCAGAAAGGTGCTGCTATATACATACATACATACATACATATATCGCACACCAAATAGAAAAGGAGCATAAATGTATAAATTATTCTGTATATTGTTTGCAGATCACATACATACATATCTTTCTAAGCATTCGCTTAATAGTATTTATTTTGTTAATTGCTTAAATCTTTAATCTTAAAAACTTTTTTTTTAAGATTTTATAAATAATAATTTTCAAAGGAATTTTTCTATAACAATGTTATTTTACTAAATTAATTTTAAAGCTACCGCCAAAGAAATAAAAAATAAAAATAAAATTGTAAACGCTTCGTTATATCTGTGAAACGCAAGTTCTTCAGTTGCTATGAACCGAATAAATACAAAACAAATATCATGAAATTCCATTCAATTTCAAAATGAGCAAATTAGGCTCTACACAGTAACTACGCCATATCTATTAAGCAGAACTCACATTTGCTGAAATCAACATAAAATATTTTGCTAAGTACATTAGCTTTTATTTTTGTCAAAGTAACTTCAAAGCATTGAGAATATAAATTTTTGAAGTGAATCTTCTAATTACGAAATGGTTGCATTAAACGTTTAAGGCTACTTCCAGCAATTATTTTATATGTAAATTGTTTTTTTATGCGTTGTAATGTTATATGGTGTGTTGATATACATGCAATATACAATGAGCTGTGATGTTATAAAATGTGGATGGACGTGATGAGTTGATAAGATGCGATGATGGGATGTGATATGATGTGTTGATATGAAATAATGTGTTGATTTAAGGTAATGATATGTGATGTGATTTATTATAAAATAGTGTGGTATTGTGTGATATGATGCGATCAAATGTGATGATATGATGTGATAATATGATGTGCTGTGATGTGACGATGTGAAGTGATGATGTGATGTGATGGTGTGATGTTAAGTGACGAAATAACGTTATGTGCTGATATAATGTTAAGTGACGTTATGATGTGATGTCGCAACGTTTATGACTTGCAAAACATGTTGAACATTTTTGTACATATGGTTAATGATGCAACAAATTAAAGATGGCGTCGATCAGCATACCGCTACTCTGATTTTGAAAATATGATAGAATCAGCTGCATGCGTAACGTCTTCTTACATTGGTAGCAAAGCATTTCTTTACAACCAATTCATATGGTTCAAATACTTGCAATTGTATTTCGCAATTTTTGTTGATTTTTCTTTGTGTTTTCTGTTTATATTTACACATCATATCACTTATATCGTATAGCTCCCTGGACCTCTTTTATATAATACTTGACTGTCATAAGGAGCACTTTAACAGTTCTGCGAAGCTATCGTCAATAAATCAGTTATCAATAAAAAATACTTTTCACTCATTCTAATTGACTGTCAATCTTCTTAAATACAAGGTGTTATTCCAAGTGAGCAAAAAAATTAAACTCTGTAAAAATCAACACTATGGTGTTGATTAAAATCGCAATAATTTACAAGCTGTTGCGCCTTCTGATTGAAGCTAATTTTTGTAATACCGAGAATACAAACAAAAACGCAAAGGAGATGGAACTTAAAGTTATTCCTACATCGTTAGTATGAAATCAAGTCGCCTTTTTCAACAATTATTGCCTAAAGCTTAGTACAAAGTTCTCAAGAAAATCGAAAAATGAATATAAAATGGCAATCCAGAAATGAAAATGAAATTTTCTTCTATACAAATTTCTTAAATCAGCCCAGTAAGAACAGTCCAGGTCACTTTACCTAGTAACGTTGCGGTTACGCGTCTCAATTAATGAGTCACCAAACGCTTCATATTACAAGAGCCCAGTGATAAACGTGAAAATTTTTTTTGTATACGTGTGACTTTCTCTCATCCTCTTACATACACCATTATGCCAACAGTTATTATATATATCTATCTTTGTTCCGCCCGTTGCTTTTAAGCCTTTATTTCGAAGGCTGTAAAGTAAACCTTCAACTAGCGCCCAATTGTTATTTTAGGATTATAGCCGAGAGGTAGCACTCTTTCCTATCAACCAAAAGTCCCAAGTTCGAATCTAAAAATTTGTTTTTAATAAAGAGGATTTTATTTATTTTTTCTTTTATTTAAATGTATTATTACATGTATCTACATATTTCAAATAAATAAACAAAATGTAAAAAAATTAAAATTCATAAATTAGTTAACATAAGAATGTATTTCAATTCTTATACATATACTTACATAATGATGCGTATGTACATATGTATATATAATGTTCATATGCATATATAACAAATTAAAGAAAAAGTTTAACGGTATTCCTTCTGCTTTAATCGGTGGTGACTTAACTTCACGGACTTCGGCATCACTGTGTGAAAAAATGAGCGTCCTTCCAGTTGTAAAAGATCTGAAAAAGAGTGCTATAAATTATGTATGTATGTATGCCACACTTTATTTTAACGGCACATTAAATTTGCCAAAGTTCTTTCTTTTCATTCTCAAAACTTACCTTTTTTATGTTAAATATGTATAAATAACTTAAACAAATTCAGGGACAACAATTTAAAAACGCACACACGGCAAAAAAATACATAATTTTTTGACATTTGCCAAAAAAAAAACTGTAAATAACTTAAACAAATTCAGGGACAACAATTTAAAAACGCACACACGGCAAAAAAATACATAATTTTTTGACATTTGCCACCCGGGTGGGTGTCTTTAAAAAAGGAAAATTTTCACTTTATTTTTGAAAAACTAAATAATTAATAGGTCCATTCCTTTACTTTTCCTGTAAGTTCCTAAAAAGTGTCAAAATGCAAGAGAGTAAGGTAAAAACGCTCTCTAATAGAGAATTACAGGCAAAAGTACGGGAATGCAAAAAACCATTTTTTTAGCCCAAGAAGCGAATGTCAGAATATTTATACAAAAAATGGCAATAAAAACACTTAAACGCAAGCAAAACTATCACAAGAACTTACGATTTTATTTATTACTTTATCACTTTTCATTTTTAGTGAAATGTTTAATTTTTTACACAAATTTTGTAATTTCTTTATTTTGTGCTTTCACAACAATACTACTAACAGCTGATTTTGACACTTTTTGGATATTTACAGGCAAAAAAACTTCTGACTAAATCCTGTAACTTCGGACAAGAAGAGAGTCGCAGTTACTCTCTCAAGTGCGCTCTCACTTACAGTTTTTTTGAGTACGGGAATGCTTTTTGGACCAAATCCTGTAAAAACTGTAAAAAACTGTTAAAAACTGTAGATAAGGGATGGACCTAATGAAATAGCTTGACTGCTTACTCCTACATCAAATGTTATACATATAAAAAATATGCGTACACATGTGTTAGTATTTTCAAAATTTTTGTAGTTGTATTAGAGTTTCGGTCACGCAGGTTTTGCTGGGAGTCTAAAGCTCTTAAGAAAACAATGCTCGTTTATTTAGAGGGTGGCGCACGAATCGTGCTACAAAAACAAAACGAAATAACTTTTTTTTCGTGTGAGTAATCGGCTTACTTTTTTTTTATTTAGCAGGTTATAATTAAATTTTTTTAAAAATGAATGCTTGGATTATCGAAAAGATGATTTGGAGAGTGCAGCGGTACCATGCTTTGCAGTCACTCATTTCCGTTCAAACGGAATTCAGACGGGAGTTTGGCGGAACTCCCCCGAGTAGATGGACCATTGTGAGATTGGTAAACATGTTTGCCGAATCTAGAAGCATCGCAAGAAGACCGTTCAATCGAGATTCGTATGTTCGTGTTCAAGACACAATCCCGGCTGTTGCATCGCCAATTCAGGCAAATCCAAGAGTTTCGACTCGAAACTTATCGGCGCAACTTGGAGTTAGCAGACGTTCATTACAACGGATAGTATATTGATGACTTAAACCTATTTCCGTACAAAGTTCAAATAACAAGCCTGTTAAACCCTCGATATTTGCCTAATCGCCTGGAATTTTGCCAAAAAGAAGACAATAACTGATAAATTGCCTGTGTATGATCATTTTTATTTAAACGGCAATGTAAAGAACCAAAATTGCCGTATATGAAGTGAATAAAATCCAGAAATAATCCATGAGACGGAACTTCACCCAGAACGAGTCACATACTTCTTTGAAGAAAACGGTGTAACAGTTAAGGATGTTATTTGTAGATGTTAAAGGAGTTTTTTTTTACCCAGAACTGCGCCGAAGACGAATCCACACATAGCCAGACCGGTTTTTGCGGAGCTCCAACGAAAATTTCAAAACAAATTTATATCCAGAAACTCCACTTTCCGCTGGCCGCAAGGTCACTTGATCAGACTGCACCAGACTTTTTTTATGGCGTTGTGTCAAGCAGGAGGTGTACAAAATAAAACCAAGGAATTTTACTGAATTGAAGCAGTCCATTAAATTGATAATTGAGGCAATCCCGACTTCAACCCTTCAGGCCGGAATGAATAACTTTATAATTCGGTGTCGCATGTGCGTGTCTGATCATGGAGGTGATTTACGGTCTATCATCTTTAAAAATAATTAATTATATGAAATAAGATAAGATTTTCTATATATTTATAAAAAAATAAATTAAATGCATTGATTAAAAAAAAAGTTATTTAAGTTTCTTATTGTAGCACAATTGGTTCGTCAGCAACAAAAATAATGATAATTATTTCTTGTTAGTTTTCTTAAAAGCTGCGTTCGACCTATGCACGTGTACTTTTTTAGAATGCTTTTAAATATAAATATGTATACAAAGATAGCGTCAATTCAGAAAGTGTTTCTTTTTAAGTTTCAGTTTTTCAATGGATTTCAAAGTTCATAGTTCTTATATTGAATAAGTTTTTCTGTTTGAAAAACTAAATTTATTAAAGCGCCACATATTTATATAAAAATTTAATCTGCATTTAAGAGCACTTCCAAATATTATACAAAGCGATATTTGAATATTTATTTGTTTTTACTTGTGTAATTTGCATACATGCACATACATACAATACAGCTTTTGCATAATCTTAATGAAAATCTAATTTCAAACTTTATTTTCCCCCGTTTTATGCAACTACTATATATTTAGCTTTGGTAAACTAGGGTAAGGAGAAGAAGAAAAAAACGGCACTATTTTCATATTCATGAATTGTTAAAACACAAAATTTATGCATATTACTTTTACTGCAGCAGAAGATGATTCGAAAAAGCACCAACAAATGAAAAAGAAAAAAAATCGGTGTAAAGGAAGCATGTAATACAGCAAATTCTATGAAATGAACCTTAAGTTCATTTAGCTTTGAAAACTGCACACACTAGAGTGAATTTAAATGCACGTGGGTGAGTCTAGAACACGCTTACATCCTTTTACACACACACATTGCTAACAAACACATGTACACACTTACTAAATATTGTACTCTCGAACTCTCGCTTCCTGCACTGCACAGCGCATCTGCCACGTTGCTTACTGTCTGTGTCATCATTGCTGCTACACTCGTATCTGTATCACCAATCTGTTGACGTTTTTCGCGTTGCAGCACACTTTGGCAGTGTTCACCTTCACACCGCTCAATCCCTCTTGACTTTGCAAAACTTTACTTCCATGCGCTTTCTCAAACTCACATGTGATAACAGAAATTCGCCTTTTTTCCAATTCCGACCAAATTTGCATAGTACATATGCATATGCAAGTGAAATTTATTAACTGACATTGTTGCAGAATAGCAACAAGAACAACAACAACAACAGTACTGCCAAAAGCAATGACAACTAACTAGTTAAATGCCAACTACAGCATAAGAACTCACGAGAGTGAGACATACTCGTAGTAGTGTATAAAAGTGGACGAATATGTTTCATGTTCGAGTATGCTGATGTTAGTGTGTGTGCATGTGTGTATGAGAGTGTATGTATGCCAAAATAACTGTGCTCGAAAAGAGAAAATAAAAATTAACAAAAGTGAAAAAATAGATGCGGAGTTGCATATTCAGTATGCCAAATCAGCAGCAAATCAAGTCAGTCAGTTTATGCAGCTTAGTGTAACAACTCAAGCGTTGCAGCTTTACTCTAACCAGGTATAACCAAATGCAAACACACATACACGTAATATGTATGTATGTATGTATGTATATAAATGCACTCATACTTACTTGCTGGCTAACTCAATGTATGTCTTTGTATGTTTGCAGTTATCAGGCATTTCGCAATCGCCCACTTACATACATACATACACTATGAATATTTGTGAGAGATAAAGTGAGTTTTTCCTAAAAACTTTAAAGGTTTTTCTTCCATAGATAAGCAGGGTTTATACAATTTACATGTTGCAAAAAAAGAAAAGTGTGGCGTTAGTATGTAGAAATGCAATTTTCAAATGTTTCTAAATAATAAAAATAACAGCTATTCCGATATGTTACAAAATAAAAAAGTAATTTCCTTTTAAACTAAGGCACTTTAAGTAAAAGTTTCTACTTAAGTTTTGGTGAAACAAAAATTACTTAATTTTTTTTTTACCTTTCAGCGCATTTCACGTATTCAGAAAAATTAATCAGTCAAAGGGAAATTTGATATTTTTAAATAAAAGTTCATGTATGTACATATGTACATTAATTCTGCGGAAAATGAGATCATCTCTTGATAGACTTTAATATTGATGCATGAACAGCGAGTTTAAGTCCAGCCTTAACTTTAGACTAAGCAACAAAGTTCAGGCTATGAGTCTTTAATTGAGTCTCAATCGATGCTAATTTTTTTTGCATGAATAATATTTTTCTTAGTGGTAAATACTCGTAGAAAGATAAGACGGATGAGACATATAAATACTGAAATAAAATTTGATCTTTCCTCCTTGCTAAACTTTTTAGAGTAGATATTTGACGAAAGTCGCTAAATTGGTATCAGAGATAAGCAAAAATCATATTTTTCTTGGTTTCATCATACAACAAAATTTTTACTCACATTTAATCATGCAACAAAACTCAGCATTGAATAAAATCAGCATCATTCTGGCGAACACGAATTGAGTGACTTGAGCCGATCGATGATTAAATCATTAGGCGAACACGAACCGCATCGTTTGATTGAATTAAAATCAACGTTGAATATGAGTGCTCGGACAAGTTTGATCGATTGAGCGTAAAGGCATACTTATATTCAGTGCAATGATTATGTATGAACATTTTACATTCACCCGTTGCTGGTCTCTGGTTGGTATGTACGCTTTCGGAGAAGATGCTATGCATAGACGACGCAAGAAGGCCTAACCTGCCGTCGATAAAGTGATACATTTAAAAAAAAAGATGAAGAATGTTTATTACTGCGCAAAATCTCAGCAGCGTCAACGACACCTAGCAAAAATTATTCGAGAAATTTTGAATCCCCGCTCATAGTTATGCATCGTCTGAGCTTCTCAATTGAAAGAGAGGGCTTGATCGAGGATATTTTAATATAAAAAACAAGCGGTCTTTGGCAGACTGGGAATAGTTGAATGATTATTTTAAGATTATTAATAGGGATTTTTGAAATGTTCATAAAGGTCGTTAAAGGCATCGTAGCTATTTTGAAATTTGAGACTATAAAAGAATTTCCCTTCCTGCTCTTTGTCTGAATTTTTTTTAATTTTCTACGTAAATACTTACATTTATATATTACCATTTTCTTGAGATTTAATATACATACATAGATAATTTTTGTATTCTTAATTATCTGAATAAATATGTACAATGAAATAAATTGTGTAGAAACTTAGATTAGGAATCATTTTTTTACTACATTCAAAAAATTATACACTCATTTGTATAGTAGAATTATTGGTAGTTGTGGTAGGAAACCGTTACTTCAATGCGAAGCTTACCGGCAAACAGGCATATCAGGACTTCTTACTGCTTGGGGGCAATAATAAAAATCATTTGCAGAAAGCTATCATGGAAAAAAGTACATTTTATTACTTTTATTTGATACAATATTGAGGACAAATTCTTATGTAAAAAACTTATTTCATCGCAATAAATAAAAATTAAGTAAAATAATTGCATTGAGCTGTTATTACGGCATAATTTTCATATATTCAAAGGCATTACAGAGTCACGCGTCAACATTTGCGTACTTAGTACATATCAACAATTGCATTTATTATCTATGATTTCTTGGTATATGTTGAAATATTGTTGGTTTTTGCTGTTAAATATTGCACTTCATCCATTCGATAACTGTTTAACCGTTATTGCCGCCATGGCACCATTACTGACTTCAAAAACTATACATACTCCCCCTCTATATAATTTCGTACCGATTGCCACCATTTGTGCACGGAAATTGGCAAGCAATTCCATCACACATAGCAACAAATAAGAAACAACAAACACATAACTACGTAAAAGTTAATATATGCCCTTCAAAATTATGTAGCGTATTTGTGTATATTGCCAGGTAAATATGGTTGACGTTGCCTGCAAGAAGACTCAATTTTTTCCGCATCACATCAAAATTGTCTGTTGCCTTGGCGCAAAATTGCCAACGTGCCGTGCACGTGACATTGACAAAAGATGGCAAATTGCGCGAAAACGCGCAGGAGGAGTTTTTTTTTTTTTTTTTTTTTTTTTTTTTTTTACGAGGAGGAAGCATCGAAAGCCTAACCGTCACCGGTTTGTCAGTGTGGGACTTTAACCCTAACTAAACCTCCTACTGTCTGAGTACCATTTCCCCCGGTACTACCGTCAGGTATTTCGTCGGGAGATGGCTTGAGCTTACGCTCTACGTACGTGAAGTCTGTTTTTACCGCCCTCTGTACTGTTGTTTGTTACATCTTCGTGGGGGTTTAAATTGCCCCGTTTCATTTCCAAGCATTTTTTTTTTTTTTGTTGCTTGACTGCCGGTTGGAACGAACGAGGTTCCAAGCCGCTCAACATGGTATTTCTCCTATTATATAAACTATTGATTTTAATATAATTTACGATTTTAGATTACCTTGCCCGCCGGTCGGAACGAACGGGGTTCCGAGCCGCTCTGTTACTCTCTTTACTTCTTCTCGTCTGGTTTTTCAAAATTTATGGTTTCCAACTATTCTGCAACGGTCGGAACGGACTGGATTCCGAGCCGTCTACTTACTTAATTCGATTTTTTCTGCTTTGTATGAACTTTCTTGGTAGCCGGAACGGACGAGATTCCGGGCTACCCGGCCGTGTGTAACCGCTTTGGGCTGTTCGTTGGGAGCTGTGCTTAGGGCCAAAGAGCCAAACTGCTTACATTTTTTATTTTTATTTTTTTTTTTTTATTAGTGCAGGCAGTCGGAACGGACTAGGTTCCGAGCCGCCGATTCGGTGTGAAGTTTGTTGCCGTCAACCGACATTAAAAGATTATATATTTCTGCGGAGTCGTTCCGCCTGACGTAGTTTCGATATTACCATATTTGCCATGTTGCAGACGGCAGACCAGTTTTCGATCGATTCGAGCATTATATCGATCAAATTCTCTACTTTTGTCAGCCGCCCGCGCAGGAGGAGTGACAAGCAAGCAATGTAAACGTGGTCTTGACTGCCTTTTTTGCGCTCCACTTTTCGAAAATATATTCCTATTGCCACTGCTATAGCAGTTGGCTCGTAGTAGTAGCTTCCGCTTCCGCTATGCATTGACTCACTCGCTGCTGACTTGCATACATTCAGGCGTATAAGCTCACAAACATGCATACACACACACATGCTCGATGCTCGTGCTTGTGGCTATGTACATACAAGCACGTAGAGCGGTAGAAGTTAGACAGCTGTCGTTGACTGTTGCCGCGATTTTGCGATTACCGACACCGTTGCTGCTAAATTGTGCAGCACACATGCATACAAACACCAAATATATACATATGTAGGTGTGTATTTACAAGTAAACATACCTACAAACATTGAAGCTACCTCGACGCTGGATAATATCGCTTCATGCTGGCTTTCGGGCGCTTGGTTTCTTCAAAACCCTTCTCTACAGCCACCTTGGGGAGCAACGACAGCGCTATTCTCTTACTTGTGCTCGTTCATTTATTCACACAAACACACAAACACCCACACACATACACACGATTACACTCTCAGTTTGGCTATACCACTACATGCACATGTACATAAACATATTTTGTTATTGTTGTCTTTTCATCTCACTCTATCAACAATGCCTTCGCTGTATTTCCCTGCCATATTTCGTTTTCACGGTTTTAGTGATTTTTTTTGCACTGATATTGCAGCTATTTGCTTTTTTGTTGCTGCTGCTGCTGCTGCTGTTGTTGTTTTAGCAGGCGAAAATGTGTCACAGGAATTTGAAATGAGCAGCTTTGGCATTTAAATAGCATGCATGCATGCATAACTTGTCGGCATTCGAAGGCAGTCAAGCGTCTGCATCCCCCCTCGCCCCCTATACGAACTGTCGGAATCCCGCATACACTCACATTATCTCAAGTTCTTGTGCTTGTAGGACAGCGTGAAAAATTATAGTGTGATTTTAGGCGCTCAATGGAATATTGAATTATGCGCCTCCGTGCAGCAACAGCAATTCAACATTCATTCCTTAGCGAATACACAAACATTAACAATATTTTACGTGAATTTCTTCACAGGCTACAACAATTTCCAGCATTTAAATTGAATTATACACGAGTATATGTATTGGTGTGTATCTACATTTATTTAGATATGTGAAGGTACATTGCACAAATAGTTGATTGCATTGCATTGCGCGAAGGCAGACAAAAATGCCATTGAAAATGCCTAAACGTATGGTTTGTTGTAATAAATATATTTTGATTGCATATTGTGTGTGATTTTCAATGTTACTTTCGTCGCCAAAAACATTTCTACATAAACAGGCAAGTATAATGCCTCAAACAACTGACTTCATGGTGATCCTTTTGATGTTAAAAAAATATCTTTAACTTTGCAATAAAAATGAGGTTGATTTTACTGTAAAAAAGTTAAAGTTTTACTATCTAAAATAATTTATAGGAGTTCAACAAGTGCTATTGGAAAATAAAAAAAAAATTACATATACGTTGATCCAAAAAAGCGCAATAATTCCACTAAAGAAATTTTGAAGATTAATAAGAAAAAAAAACCAATTGAATGAGCATGTTTAAAAACAATTATAAGAAAATGTATAATAATTTATACTCATTAACTTTTTCTCTTATTTTTGTAACAACGTATTTTTACAGTTTCCAAAACTGTTCGAATTCACTTTTCAAAAACTAGTGTATATCCATTGTGCACAATATAGACAACCCGTTTGAATCACTTTAAGACACAAGCTTAAAGCATCGCGAACGTGTTTCCAGAAGAGCAATGGAAATAATAAATATTTTTGCAAAAATTTCATTTTTATAAAA
Source organism: Philophylla caesio (assembly GCA_963971545.1). NCBI lineage: Eukaryota > Metazoa > Arthropoda > Insecta > Diptera > Tephritidae > Philophylla > Philophylla caesio. The sequence continues at coordinate 89,740,605 of OZ020606.1, read as the reverse complement.
AGTTAAATAACTCAGTAAATTTTTGCCCAATTTTTGAAAAGAAACATTTGTTAAACTCAGTATTAAACGTACTCTTTGATTTAAATCACGTACTCTTTCTTATAAAATATTGTGTGAAAATATCGCCAAAGTCAAAAAAAAAGGAGAAAAAGGGTAACAAAGTTTAAGTACGAAAATCGGTTTTTAAGCTTAACCCGAGATTTTGGGAGTGTTTGACAAATTCCAAAATTCCAAAGAAAAATAACATCACTTCTCAGGTATTTCGACTTCATTATATTTGTAGCACTGTGTTATTTAGCAATTATAGTACATAAGTAGTAAGAATCTGTATCCAGGTTCTGATTCTTTGTCCTTAGAATATTAAAAGAGTGCCTGCGATAGGATGGAGGGAGAGAGATATGCATATTTGTGACATATAGTAATTACACAAATTGTCCAGCTGCTTTTACGATTCTTAGCAGTTAGTCAAAAAATTAGAATGCAAATTGTACTTTATCACTACATTTGATTCAAATATTTATATGCCAACACTACTTACAACAAATGCTGCAAAGAAAGTCTTCCATCAGACATGATGGGTACGTCGATGTATTTCTAATCAAATATCTCTGATATACCTGAAAGTTCTTAATATGCTTTGCACGTAACTGGATCTGGTCTTATTGATAGATCGATGGACGTTAAATTCGAGCTAAGGACACCATTTGTGGTGTGCGTCTCTTATATTCTATCACAAATTGGGGGGACCTACAATTTAGTACCGATTTCGAACGGCAGATGAGAAGCTTTTTCATGGCAGAAATACCAGAGCATTATTAGACAAAGAAATTGTTCAATGGTTTTACATTTTACATTTGCTCTGGCTCAGACACCCTTAGATAATATTGGTATTCACTTATGAGACAATAATTTGGTATCCGCGCCACCTTTTATTTACTATGCAACAACTTGTGCCATTATCTAAAGAATTAAAGTATAAACAATTGTATAAAATATAAAAATAATATCCGGTTGGTTATAAGTTTCAGTTTAAAATAATATTCAAGTATATGTTAAATGAAATATGTGAATGCGTAATTCAATACAAACACAATAGTTTTCTTACAAAATATGTAAGAGCGGAGACTATAAGAAACAAATACCGAGTGTTAGTTTTAGTGTAAAGCTAAAATTTGCTTTAATCGCAGACTTCGAGCAATACAATTTCTACTTCTTGAATATTATCAGAACTCGATAATTTGACTTTTAAGCCACAGAGATTTTCTAACCAACTACAAACCCTTATTTCAACCCTACATTGACTTAATCTAAAAATACTATAAAACTGTCAAAATATTTACACAATTTAAGTTTATGGATGTACCAAATTTGTGGATGTATCAAATTCGCACAGTATAAAAGTATGTAAATAATATTTTATGACAACGAAAATTTAAACAAATTCGCTAAATTAAAATAAGCTGAAACACCAGCTCTGAGCAAAAGAAAAAGCAAATAATCTCATTCACTTTCGAATCCTAAGTAAACAAACTTAAATTGCGCTGTCGTCTGCGCCCTTACCTTTGTACGACTGACTAACTAATTAGATGTGCATATGCTGGCCCCAGAGCTTGTTAAGTGATTTATACATCCCGCCAGCACGCTCGCAACCACACGCAAGCCGAAGCTGATTTAATTCGCTTTTAGCCCCTGTGGTGCGTGTTGTAAACACGCAACGGTGTAGCCATTTATTGGATTAACATATTTTCTAAGTGACTGGTGGGGCAATAACCGAAGCGGAGAAGTCGAGAAAAATAGAGGTAAAAAAGAAACTGCTGTAAAGAAAAAAAAATAATAAACGACACAACCAAGAGCATCCGAGAGAAAGTTACAAATTAAATAATCTAAAAAATAAAGCAGTGAAAGCAAAACCCGTGAATGCAAAAGCAGAAATTTACGGCTACTGCTTGGCTGATGCGTCAGCGTCTAAGCCGTCTCGCCATGCGTTCCAGCCCGCGTCGAGGCATACAGTTTTGTCACACATTGTCTGCTAGAGTGTCTATTTTTTTCCAGCTGTCGTCTGCTTATTCGAGTGGCCGGGTGGGCGTGCAATGACCTCGGCGACTAAGCAAAAATACAAACAAATACAATACATTTATTTACATATTTTGTTATGCAATTATTTGTTCTCCTTTATTTAGCACTGCAACTACGAGTATGTACTCTGAGTAGATTGCACACAGGGGAGGAATTCACGCGAACGAGAGTGAGCCGTATCAAATGAAAAGTAAGTTTAAAAATAACAAAACAGGCGCTAAAAGGTAAATAAATAATGAAATCGAATGCTGAATAAAATAACTGAGAAAGTCAAGAAAAATATCCTTGTTGAGATAAGAAAAATAACCAACACTTCTATTAGCATTTAAATGAGTTGAGCCTAGCCTGCTGTTTCGCTGCTGTACTGCTGTAATGTCTTCCCTTCAACACAAATTTCTATTGAGCAAATTTACTGTCGCCCCCTAACAAAGTGCCGCAATCCATCGTGTCTGTTTGTGCTGCACTGCAACCTATTCATCTCTCTAACTGCCACCTCTCATTAACTCACGCTCTTACTCGCAGTCGTTCAGCAAAGTTACTAACTTACATTTTCTTGTGCCTGCACTGTGTATGAATTTCTCGCATTTATTTTCGAGTTGATTGCTTTACGAACTTTCACTGTTAACTGTCGTATGCTATCTACATACATATGCACCACACTGTGCCTGCGTTGTGACACTCGCATAGGCATTCAACACCAACGCCACCCAACTCTCCCTTTCACGCTTGGCGTGCGTGTGTTGGTAAATAGATAATAATACATACATATATGTCTATCTAAGTCTTGATCAATCTTTCTACACAATATTTAGTTTTAGTTGTTTACTCGCCTTCAGCAAACTGTCTCGTTTTCTGCTTTGTCTTGCTGTTACAGACTTTGTTGATATTCTTGTTGCTTTATCTTCTCAGTTATTCTTGTTCTGCTTCCGCACCTACACCTCAAGTCTCTCTCTGTAGTATACATTTTTGTATTTGATTTATGTATATGTAATTTTTAGTCGCCTTCATGCTTTTACTTTCCTTGTTATTTTTCTATTTAATTAATGATGGCCGGAATTCGAAATTCATTGTCAGCCTTTTGACTTTTAGTCCCTTTAATAGTTGCTGTTAACATTATTGCTGTCCGTTTGATCTGAACATCTGTTTGTGTGTTGGAAAATCCGCGTGTTTTTCCTTTATTTTATCGCACATTAAGTACTGCGTGTTTATTTTGGCTAGTTATTATGATTTGAAGATTGTGGCTACATCCGGACGATTAATTACCACCCAAAACGCAATTAGTAGACGGCCCAGACCATTGAGACCAGAATAGTGGATTAGTATAATTAAAAGTAAAAATTGTTGAAACTTTTTTTTTTAACCAAGTAACATGAATTAATATTAGGCACAAGCTAATAATAAACTTAATTGGTGGAGTTGTAAGAATTTTTTTTTTACGAAAACCTTTTCAAAGTAGTGAAGTTCTCTAAACTAGAAGTGAAAAAAATATTCATGTAAAAGGGCCTAAGTAATAATTTTCATTATTTCTGTTGCTTGAAAAAGTACTTTACCATTGCTAACAATTTTCTTGAAATAATAAATATACGAGTATTTTTTTGTTGAAATCTTTTGACATTTTTACAGAAACAAATTTCGATTTAATTTCTTGAGTGCCGTTTTATATACTCGTAGATACATTTTTCTATTTTCTTGAGAGCCGTGTACTAAGCTTTAATCCGAAATATAAAAAATATATATCTTTACTTTTATATGCAGGTTTGCCATAGCCGGACCGCTATTAGAAAAAAAAAACCTTTGAATGATTCAGATTTCACTTGCCCTAGCTGAAATTCGAACCTCGGACTCAGCGGCATATCAAGTTTTAGCACGCACCACAACCCACTCGACAACAGCGAGCTTACAAACACTTTTTATGAAATTACCGGTCTTACCAGTTTTTGTAGGATACAATAACGATACAATAAAAAAATTTAAAATGTTGTTACCAAAAAACACGTGTTAAAAGATCATTTTGTAAGGTTTTTGATTTTCTTTTTAAAATACTGTTTTTTTCTCCGATAATATAGAAAATTTACTTTAGAATTAAGTTGAAGGTATGTAACCACCGAAAGAGCAAACTCGGTTGAATGCATTAGCCAATATTTATGAGAGCTTCTCGCGTCTAAGTATTTCTCTTGAAAGATGTGAAATTTATTGCATGACTTTCTAATTAATAATACATACAAGTTAAAACATCACATATTTTGTTGTATGTATATATTTTTCCCCACCCGAAATAAACTTAGCATCGGTGTATCCTGTTCAGCTTGTACACAAGGCAAGTAGACTGCTCCTTTATCTTTATATGTTGGGATCCATATCAGTATGCACAGAAAATATTCACTTTCCATTAGCGCTTTAATAACGCTTAGCTATTAATCTATTAAAGTAAACCAAAGAAATTGAGAAAATCAAACTTTAACTTGGTAAACCGCTGCCACGAATCTTTCAGTTTCAGACGCATTCTTTCTAGTAGTCGTCTTCATTTGGATACCTGAGAGATTAGTCTGCCTCTGAGCACTCAATTTCCCGAAAACCCTGTTCCGAATTGAACTGCAATATAAATCTCAGTCTCGGCTCAGTCTCTTATGCTGAACTACTGTAGGGCGTCGATGTAAAGAAGTAACTGATATGCCAATAAGTTAGCTCGGCAGGGCACAAAAGAGGTAACCACTCCTGGGAGAAGGGGCTTTGTATTCCCCTTTCGACGGGTAGACTGCTCCTTTAATGTTGGGATTACGGTGAGTGCTGGGCAGAAACTCCGCAAAGTTGGAAAGTATATTTGGCCAGGGAATAACTTAAGACTACCAGGCCACTACTCTCAGTACGAAGAGGATCCGCACTGTACAGCTCAACATCGCCTCAGACCCTAGGTGCGGGTGCTGTATGGAGGTTGATGAGGTTGACTCATCTCAACACTACCTTCTCAGCTGTCCTGCTTTTTTTTTAATAATAATCCCAACGGTTTTTTTCCCTCCATACCCGCCCGACCGACGCGAGGGGCGCATCCGTATGACGCACGGATATATAAAAAAAAAATTTTTTTTCATATACATATGCTGCGCCGAGTCATGAAAGGCAGAAGTTTGTTAAGTGTCGAGATCTAAAACTGTTCAGCTACAGAACAAATGCTCATCAGCTGATCGAGTAGTAATATATAAGTATGTTTGTATCAATTATTGAGAGCATTGAGTATAGTTTTCTTTATGTAAAAAAGTGAGTCTGAAATATCAAAAGAACCGGAGTGAGTGTTAAAATCCTGACACAAACTACTCAGTGGCTCATTTAACTCAAAATTACTTTTACATGGCTTCAGAAAAAGAGGCCGGAAATGTCTTGAAATTCGGGAGGGAACGTTTAGTTTTATTTCACCAAGAAGAGATGGGCTATAGATCAAGCCTGTCAGTAACTTCACTAAAAATACTACGCCTAGCATTTCTCTACGACTAGCAAGTGTAGGAAGATTAATGAGTTTTAAACGACTTATATATGGGGGCAGGTTGTACTGAGAATCCCAACGAAAATTTCTTAAAGCAAAAAGCAGAAATTGTTTTTGAATTGACTCTATTCGGTCGGAATGAACTTGATAGCGCGGGTGCCAAACAACAGATCCATATTCCAGTATTGGCCTCACTAACGTTGTGAATAGAGCCTTCGTAATGTATGGGTCATTGAATTCTTTTGACCATCGTTTTACAAATGCAAAAACACCCTTGGCTTTGTTAACTGTAACATTAATGTGAAGATTAAAATTAAGTTTCGGATCCATTGTAATTCCAAGATCAACAAAGTTAAACACTTGTTCGAGGTTATGGTTACATATGTCATAAGAAGCCGGTTGAAGTGCCCTTCGAGAAAAGCACATTACCTTACATTTTTTAAGGTTTAGCGGCATGTTATTTACTTCACACCAGTTAGTCATGCTATTTAAATCCGCCTGTAGTAAGGACCTTTCCTCAACAGAATGATACGATCTAAAAAGTTTTACATCATCAGCATACAATAAAATTTTTGAATAGTTAATTACAGAAGGTATGTCATTTATAAAAAGTAAAAACAGAATCGGACCAAGGTGACTTCCTTGCGGGACCCCTGAAGATACATGAATAATGTTTGAGGAACTATTTTTAAAAAGAACTCGTTGTGTTCTGTCCATGAGGTAAGAAGATATCCAATGAAGGAGATTAGGTTGAAAACCAAGGAGATCGAGTTTATGAATCAGTAAAGCGTGACTTACTCTGTCGAATGCTTTACTAAAATCGGTGTATATAACATCAGTGTGCATAAATTCTCTGAATCCATTTGAAACATGAGTTGTGAACTCGAGCAAGTTTGTAACGGTAGATTTCACGAGGCTCAGGTTTAAACACCATGGCTCGTACTTCAAAGACACTCCCGAAAGACTCTCTGATGTGAACATTGCTCGATTTCGGAACTACATGATGAGCACTCGCCGCTTCTCCTAAGTCGTATGTATGTCTACCGGTGGTTATCGTTTTTTATGGAAGGAAATAAGTGTGCCTTCTGTCAAACGAGTGGCTTTCATTGTCCTTTGTTAAAGTATTAATATTGACCAACTATTTAGTAACTGTTTGAAAGCTAATCATATTTTTAATGTAAATGTATCAATGTTACTTAAATAAATATGAAATAAAAGTTTATTATATACACACAAATATATTCCTAAGATTTAAAAAAAAAATCATTCAAAAAATTAGCTGTACTTATCTTTTAAAATTCTACATTTCAAGATGAAATGAATATCAAAGAGCCAATAACAAAAAAATGTGTTCCTTTTAAACAATTATCTTTAAGCTTCACTTTCACTCTGCCGCATTAAAATTTGCACGCATACAAGTCCATTCAACTGGCTTCACTCTGCTGCAACTATTACTTTAATGAAGCAATTTTTAGTCTTAAATTGCCAAACAAATATATTTAAAGCAAAGTGTATTTCGTACCACGTGTAGGTACATACTTACTTCCACATACGCAAACACGAACACATGAAATGTATTAACAACAACAACAACAATAAGTTGACTGAAAGTGATTGTTCAAATAACGAAGTTTCATACTCAAAGACATAATAAAAAAAAAAAAATTCAATTAAAACGGTATAAGCGCCTTTTCGGATACGGTTGCGACTACACAACGAAATATGTAAATGCGAAAAAAAATTCAAATAAAAAGTGAAACAATAACCTCTGTAAACTCATTAAGTGTATTTCATATTCAAATTTAATTATACATGTACGTACTTTTGTAAGTTTGCGTAAGTACGTGAGCGCATGAGTGAGTAAGTGTGTGAGTGAAAGCTTCCCTGAGAGAAAAATCGACTGGGATATATATTTTTTTTTAAATTCCTATGTTTATTTTTCGCAACAATTTTCTGAAAGACGAGCAGCAAATTCTGAGTTATGGTTTCAGCAAATAAAGAATTTTTTCAAATCAAACTCTTAATACGAGTAAATGTTTATAGCCGGAAAATATGTATTGATAAAGTTCTGCGACGTCTCATATGACTTGTTTCAATATGAATCTGAGGTATGTAAACCAAAATTCAAAAGTAATGATTCTAGTTTCGTAAACATGAATTATATATACATAATATAATTTTGGCGCGTACACTATATAGCTCAGTGTTTGGCCGAGCTTCTCCTACCATTTGAGGTGTGCGTCTTTGTATTATATCACAAATGGAGGGACCTACAGTTTTGTGCCGACTCCGAACGGCAGATGTATTTAATGAGAAGCTTTTTCATGGCAGAAATACCCTCGGAGGTTTGCCATTGCCTGCCGAGGGGTGACCGCTATTAGAAAAAACTTTTTCTATTATAAAGATTTTGCTTGCCCGGACTGAGATTCGAACCTCGAACCCAGCGGCATATCAAGTTATAGCACGCACCGCTACCAACTCGACCACAGCGGTCACATGAATTTACCTAAATTAAAAAATTCTTAACAGATTTTGGAAATGGCAGCATCTTTTAAAATGGCCCATCTAAAGTTTTATTTTATATTATTTTATTTTATTTTTTCTCTTTTAAAATAGAAATCTTGTTAATTAGGGCGATATATTTTGTCACCCTCATTGAATGCATTTATTTATATATTTCTAAAGCAACATTTAACGTTTTCGAAAAAAAATCCTATACAGATAGCAACGGCGATATTGAAGATGAAACGGATTGACTGGAGTTGAAACGGATTGACTGACTGCTAAACTGGAAAGTGAGTTTGTAATTACTTCGAGAGAACACACGTTGGATGTATAATGGAGCTTACTTTTACTACTGTTCTAATTTAATTTGAAGACTAACGCCAGAATTTATTTAGCAAAATTAGCCTTTAATGGAGATAATTTTTAATGAAGTGTTCTAACCATAAAGTTTTATAAAACATGTTTCTTAATTTTATAAGTAAACGCAATGTGCAAATCATAAATATAATATTATTGTCTCATATTCTATTTTATTTCATATCCTTGTGGAGGTAAACTAATGTAATTTTTACGCCACTAAGATATCCTAGTGAGTGCTTATACACAAATTTTAACTGTACAAGGAAGAGTTTGCAGGATAAACTATAAAAGTAGCAAATAAAAAATAAAATAACAAAAAATATATGCAAAAATAAGAGGAAGTACTTCTCAAGCTTCGCAAAGAAAGTTTTTGCATACTCCATGATGTATCGCATAAAAGTTAAGATGCACTCTATCGTTATTCCTACTAACGTGGTAAGTGGTTTTGAAATTAAAATATATATATATATATAACTTACTTTGGTTTTTGAATCGATGGGGAAAGGCGTTGATTTTTACTTATTTTGGAAAGTTCATTATTAGCAGAGTAGTTTTGATAGGCTATCATTCCTTACTTTCTCTCATTAAATGAAAGTATATATTATTAAAAATTAAGCTTTCAGTATAGATTGACGACTTTTTCGGATGTGTCATTTGTTTATTTGTTGTGTCCCTCAAACATTTTGAGGGAGCTTAACGTTCGCAGAAAATTATCAGTAGTCAGCAAACTTGGTTGGTATTCCTACTATAATGGTTATGAAGTTATAGCTACTAGTTATCATCTAGACCTTCTTTAGATCTTACTCCACACACAACGTCATTGAACTGTATTATTGTTTGATATAAATATTAAAAAATTAGCTTGCAGTTTTCCCGACTATAGAAACCGCTCATAACATTTTTTACCACTTAAACTTTTAGCAACTCTTAAACTCTGGACATTATTTCCTCATATTTATTATTATTTACTCTATAGCTTTAAAGATAACTTAACCAAAAAAAAAGACAACACGAAACTGTAAATGAGCAATTTTAAAAACAGAACAGTAGTGAACAGTAGTAAAAAACAAGGAACTTTTGCTGCAAGCAATCAATGTGCAAATAGGCGGAAGAGCCAACGTCATTCAGTCATTGCAGAGGATAGGCAGCCATTACACTTTGCATTCAAAAAGTGTGAAAAGCCCAGAATAAAAAAGCGAAGAGAAGAACATAAAAAAGGGGTTTAAAGTAGGTCACACGCATTCACAACAAGCACGGCAGATATGTGTGCAAAAGACAATGGAGCATGAAAACCAAGCAAACTGGCAGCTTAGCCGCAATGAAATCAAATAACTAACTGCCAAAGTTCATACTAACATATCGGAGATGTGCATAAATTCATTTAAGCTACACGCAAGCCACTTGATTTTTACAACAAAGTAACAACGAGGGATGCCAATGTAGCACAAAACCATTGCCGAACGATAATTACGTGCAAATAGTTTGTGGCATAAACTAAACTAACTGGCTTTATTTATTATTTAAAATGCTTTAGTAAGTGAGTTAAATATACGCATATGGCAATGGAATGCTAAATAAGCAATGACTGCAAAAGTCGCTAAATAATAAATTTGTGGTAATTAGCTTGAGTAACATGTTTGCAGCGTACTCTAGTTTTTATTTTATTGGTGTTGGCAGGTAGCACTCGGCTTATAACTAAGCCTCCATCCAATAAATATTTTTCTTCCCGTACCTTTTCGAGTCACACATCACCGCTTGCGTTGAGCTTTGCAAACATGCCAGCTGATGGTAATTAAACTTGTTACTGCTTAAGTTGTAATTTTCTACGCAAATAAGTATTTTAATTACCTATTTGCTAAGGGGCTTATTATGCTTGCAACCACACATTCATATGTCATTGTATAAAAATTATACGAGTATGAGTGATGAACGAGTCACTCATACGCACTGTTGTCACTTTGCAACCTCGACCCATACCCGCCAGCTGTTAATATTTGTTTGCAATTATCTCGAATATTGTGTTGGTAGAGTTTTCACATTATGAATTAATGTCAGTTATGTACTTAAAGTGGTTTGTGTATGCGAGGTGTCTTTAAATAAGGAAAAAGTTGTTCAGTGCTTTGGAGGGGGTTAAATTTTCTTCTAATGATACAAAATTACAAGGAAACGAAATGTCGAGGCATGAACCGACAGAAAAGTATTAAATTATCAGTTTTTATATAGCTTTTTTCTAAAATAAGCGAAGTATATAAAAATTTAAACTTTTATTATAATAGAAATGCGATATTTACCCAAAATTTGACTATTTTTCTTTCGCTAATTAATATCTTATAAAAAACATTTGAAGATGATCGGCACTTGCACTTTTTCTAGCATTAAATAGGCTGCATAAAAGTTTACTCAAAATAATTATTTATTCTTTGTTTAAAATTTTTGCTGAAAATTTAACCAAATTTTTATATATACATATGCTACAAATTTGGAAACGCTAATTTAAAAGCTTTTGCCTGGATTTTCATAAAAGTTATTTGAAAATTAATAAACATAACAAAGAAGAAAAAACTTGTTAAGATATCTTATTCATGTTATTTTTAAAACCGTTTAAATTAGGGAGGCTCTTATTTTTAAGCTACCGTAAAAGTAGCTTCTTCAACCCGTTATTTACATAAATATATCACTAAAATAACGAAGGCATATAGTTTTTAATTATTTTAGTTTAAGCTCAAGGGGTCACTTATTCAATAGAAACAAATCTTATATGAAATAAACTGCGGAAAACAGTGCGCAGAACATCGATGTTTCACTTTTACTTTGCTAATTGACTTGGCTATACAACTGCAAAATAAGAATTTCAAAATTTATATTTTCGCATACATTAAATTATACATACGAGTATATTCAGCGGTAACCACCAAAATATTTACAGCAATACGTGTGAACTGTTTGAAGAGAAGGTGTGTTTTCTTTAATTTCCCGACAGTTAGGCTTTGCATTTTGGTGAATGCAAATGCTTTTTTTTGTAACTTTAATCATATCAAAAATTACATTAAAAAGTCCAGTATGATTTTGAAAAAAGTTATTTTTTTTTGCGTTCGCTAAAAACGCTAAATGAATTTAAGCAATGCTTAGCTATTTTTGTGTTTTTGACCAAAAAAAGCTTATATAAAAATCTCCAAAATTCTCCACTGATAAACAGCCCCATTATTAACTACAACAGTGACGCCTGTGGTGGATAAAAGTATTTGAATTATACTTGGAGATTTTTTACGATAAAAAAGCCAGAATCGCATTTAAGAGAAACCGCCAAAAGTTCAAATATTTGAAATTTGAAAACTATTATATACTATGAACTTCTTAAATGCGAATATTCTCTAAATTTGAAATACTAAATTTTTAAAACGATGACTCAAGACTTTGTTAGAAAAGAATAGTCCTAAATATATTAAAATTATCCGTATAGTACGAACATTAACTGCTAATAAACCTTCTTTATATGATAAACGTAATTCATATTATTTTTTTCTATCGCATAAGATCAGATTTTTCATGAGCCATCAAAATTATGTGATGAGTAAAATCGATCTAGGTGCTCAGTTTTAGAGATAATTAATTGAAAATTGGTATGAGGGTGCGGTAGTCAATTAAATTGATCGATAAAAACATATACCATAACTGACATGCACCTTTTTTTTGTATAGGAAATTTTTATATTTTTATAATATCTAACTCATCCCTCTCTATGATAAGAAGTCGCAATATGATGCATTATTCTAAAAATCTGCTAACTCATTTCAATATATTTCTACGGAAATCCTACTTAATACTACCTGAGTTAAAGAGAAAATCATTTAACCCCAAATGGCATGCCATGAGCATAAAAGAAAAAAAATTGGACACACAATACACCTTTCTTTCTTCTTAAGTATATTAAGTTTTTTATTCGTGAATACCTTTCTACCACTGTCCGCACTATCTAATCTCACTTCATATTTACAACGTCGTTTCTTTTCATTATTACGCTGCCAATTTCCCTTTCTTTTATTATTTTTTCATTTTACTTCTTTAATTCTTTTATTAGTCGCCAGCACCACATACTCGTACATATTTCTTACGCCTAGCTTTGCTTGGCCGTCATAAAAAGCAATTTCAGCGCTTAATTTCACTTTTTATGCGCATAGACAAATTTTTATGTTGCCTAATTTCAGGCGTCAGCCGTCAGCTGTCATACAATCAGCTAAACTACTATGTTTCTTTACACTTAACTCGTTGGTTGGTGCTCCGCTTGCATGTGGACTGATTTATAGCCACTCTTCTACCGCAGCGGCATGATCGGAGCGGCTACTGGAAAATCGGTGGAAATTGTGTTGGGTGTGTTGCTACATAAGTGATTTTTTATGGCTGCGGTAAGTGCAGGTGACGTGACAGCGCGACGGGACGGAATCTATGTTGCGTGTGTCATAAATTTTAGGTTTATTAGTCGAACAAAAACTGAAACATGTGTGTGATTTTGCACAATTTAAAGGTGAATAAATTTAGGATCTTAAAGTTTGTTGCGTTTAATGCTTTGAGAAAACTAGCTGAGGAATGCCGAAAGTACAGACAAGTTTTCTTACTTTTATTAAAAGTTAATTCACGTGGTCCTTAAATAAATTCAAATAAATGAAACGTTTGTCATAATTGCATAATTATTTATCGAAATTTTTTCCAGCGTTTTTTATAATTAATAAGGAACGAATTGATGCACGTACATTAAAGTGAACTTTGCTTCGCCTTTAAACGTCACTGATTGGAAAGTTATTTTCTATGAAAGAAAATGCGCAGATACTCTTTGCCTTTGCCGGAAATGACAAATTTCGCTGTTCTTATTCCGTTTTATTCTCACGAAAAAAGCCCTGAATTTAGTTTCAAATCATGCAAGAAATTTGTAAGCATTCGAGTTAAGAACGAATGTTCACAAACCTATATGAATACGTTTTGTGCATATCTTTTAAAACTAGAAAATCTCTGCAGTCTGCTGCTCCACAATTTTCCCCACGTTGCCCAATTTTCGTAAAATTTTCACATTCTAGCACAGAGTTTTGTGTGATGTTAAGACGAAATAGGACAGCCTTCTTTTTTAGTAACCTCGTGAGAAATTTATAGCTCGTAATGGCTAGAAGAACTGCTAGTCAAATATAATAATCAAGATAATTTTTTTCAGATCCAGAGTGAGAGAATTTAAAAATTTCATTGAAGAGGTTTTTAAGCAACATATCTTTGGCTGATTGTTGGTTTTTTTAATTAGGGTTAATAGTAGTTCAGCCTAGGAAATGAACTTTAAGAGAGATTGACCGGCTGAGTAGACTTCAAAATTTGCCTCTGCACTTCACAAAATAATGTATAACTTTTGTACTAGACCATATGTTTGGTATCTTGAACTGACAAAACTCCTTTGTATGCATTCTAATTAAAAGTTCTGTGAGAATTAAAAGGATTTTTTTTATTTTATTTATTTTAAATGGCCACAAATGTTTAAAAAATGTTAAAAAGCTATAAATCGACTGTGTTTAGCAACACCACATTTTCGAAAAGAAAAGAGCTTCAACTCCGTTTAAAGAATGTGAACAATTCAAAAAATATTTGCTTTGAATGTCCTTGCTGCTTCGACTGGCATTAGCAAACAAATTAAACAGGTCTGCAATTCTTCTTAAAAAGCTAATTAAAGCATTAATCCAAATGTCAGTCCGTGTACTCATATATCTATGTCCAATATTGCTTGCAAACATTTTCTTACTTGTCCCGTTCAGCCCATCTGCAACCTACATATTTTGCTTCCAACAACTTGACGCTTAAACTTTTGTGGCAGGATTTCGTGACAAAAGGCAACTTTAACTTTTCTTCATCAGCACACAAACATACACAGCAGTCTTGGCTTATTCGTCGTCTTCTGTTCTACATACGCATGGCTGCTGTTATATATACGCTATTCGATATAATTTCTCATATACGAGTATGTGTGCGTATACACAAATGTGTATTATCAGTTTCAATGCATACATATTTCAGTTGAATACTACTTCCAAGTGCGCTATGCGCTTAAGGCTATTCTGACGACTTTTGCCGCAATTTTCGTTTGGACTAACTTTTTATCTTTCCTTAGTCAAAGTTAAGAATGTATTTACAACCAGAAGTATGCTAACGTTTTGCTGCACGCACATTTCGCAACGTTTACAAAAGGATGGAGGATACATATGTTGAGCGGAGATATGGAGATAGGCAATTTTTTATACCTATATTTTTTAGTTAGAAATTTTCATACCAACGGTCGCCAACCTATCAGTCAACTGGCGTCGAGTCACAAATATTTCACTCATGGAACTATTTCTCTCAATCACGGATTTGTATCACCAGTACATATTAAACTCTAGGCTCTTCCAAACACCAATCTCAACGGGCTCTTGGACAATGAAATTATCAGACTCTAGTTTAGGAAATATGAGTATTGTAAATAAATTATTTTTACTAACAAGCTTTCTATATACTTTGTGTGTGAAGTAATTCGAAATTTGTATAGTTCTTAAACGTTATAGCTAAACATAAATTTTTAAAACGCCTAAGAACTTTAAATCCCAAAATTTTTACTGATCCCCAGTCCAATCAACGCTCTACACAACATCTATTCATATACATGTGCGTGTCAAAACTTGCATGCCTTAAAGCATAGCTTTAACTCGCAGAAACTTACAATAAAGATATAAATATGGGTACACATGTATGGCACACATATACATATTGACACATATTTTATCTGCTTTAGCGTGTGCCTCACTTACTTTGATAAGCATTCCCTTGCTTCGCAACAAAGCGGAAGTATTTGTGTGACATACATTTAGGCGCAGAGGCTTAAAAGTTAGCTGTTGCGTGCGTGTCATATCTGCAACGGTGCGAACAAAATCCTTCAACAGACGACAAACTACAGCTGCTGTCGCAACGACAAGCAACTCATCAAGCGTCATAGTGTTTAGCGCAAATACAAACAAAAAACCGAACATGCAGCATTTAATCAGATACACTTGTGGGTATGTATATATTTAGTTAACTGCTTTTGTATATATACACGACACTGTGCGTGTAAGTGCAGTTTGTCGTGCTAACGGAGCGGCTGAAAGTAAACGGAAAGATATTCGAGAAGCGCTCAGGTAAGACGACGTTGGCGACGGATGTCAAAGAGGCTATGCGTAAGAAAGTTGCTCATGTACGGAAACTTTAGAAGCGGAAAGGTTTGCTTGCGGAAGTGTGATGCGCCTTTAAGAGCCGCAGACACGCACTCGGAACGTCAAACCTAATTCGAGTGTCGGCAACAATTTACCTATGGAACATATTGACTGCTTTTGCTTTTCAACAAAGAAATACTTGTTAAAGAGTAACTTCTTTGTTTGCTTTCAAGTAATTCTTTTTTTTTTACTTTCTCATTTGTTCTTACTCTTCTTCTACTTTTAATTCAGCTTTTCTTTGCTTTACAATGACGGTGGCTCGGTTGGTAGAATGTAGATGTGTACGTGCAGTGGCACAATAAGCGCACAATCTTAAATTTCTATTTCTATTATTTCTACACTAAAATGTGCGTAGAATTTCATTAAAATATATCGTTTGTGGGGTTTGGAAAAAAATTTGCGATATCATAAAATGGAAAATTGGATTAGAAACGCACAAAATGGTAATTACATTGCATGGCAGAAGAGGAGTGACAAAATAAGGTGCAGATGAGCTGAAATTTCTTAAAAGAGTGCACTAAATAACTATTTGGAAGAAAATTGTATAAAAATGATGTGGACATAGATAAAGAATTATAATGAATAACGTTCGCCTTAAGTAATATACTATATTGAATCATTTCACATAAAATATACATTAAAGATACATTTATAAAACTCACTATTTAAATATAAGTATGAAATCGTCGCTTTGATTAATAAAAAGTCACAAAATAACTTTTAGTAACGATGGGGTCGTGAGCTTGTCGATTATCGCCAAGCTTATATGTATGTATTACCACATCGTACGGCCTGGTGTTTTACCCCAAATGAAAAAAAAACTGCAAATTCAATGTAATAACGAATGGAATTTGATACCTTATTTTCAAAAAAAGTGTCACTGATGGGTGTTAAGTCTATGAAATTGAGTTGTGCGCTCTCGAATGTTTTCACAAAAGAACTAATAGGGATACAGTTAATATCATGTCAGACAACTAGGCAGACTTAAGGCCACTAAACTCCTTCAAGACGGCATCAAAGCTGGTGGACAGTTGCAAAACTGTACTGGGCCCATTTGGATCCGATAACAGAGTTACAAATATTGCCAAATTGCGAGAAGTAATCGTAGATTGTAAAGATTTTGATACCTTTCATTAAAATAAGAAAAGGTTTTGAACATGCACACAATGCTCCCAAATAGCAAAATTGTGTTTTTTCCAGCTTCCATATTTGTGTTTCCTCTAAAAAAATCAATGGCGCTTGTCAAATAAAATTAATTTTCATAACAGGAGAAATAGTTCTTCTCTTCACTTTGCAAAAATAAAATACCAACTAATTTCTTAAATTAGCGCCATAATTTATGGTGTAATATTTTCACCGCCCATACATCCGGTAACGTATTTCCGCTTTAACTAAATAGCCCTGCGGTTAATGTTGGCTCTGCCTAGAATAACTGAAATATTTTCGCAAACACGGTATGCAGACTTGCGGATATTCCTTTAAATTTCCGTACACTTACTCAGTTTTTTTTTTGTTAGTTCGTTGAAAGCACAGCTTTTTTTTAGTCGGACGGTGACACGTCACTCACAAATACGTATTTATTTATAAATGTATGCATGCTTTTGTAGTTACACGGCCTATAAAAGTTCAACATCCAATGTGGTATCTTAACTTATTGCATTGACGGCAAAACTAAAAAAAAGGGTGCATAAATTAAGGCGTCCAAGCATTTTGTGGGGAGGTTCAAGGCAATAGCCACGATAGACACATGTCGTTGATTGCTTGCGATTTGCTGACTGTGAAGCGTAAAAATGGCTTTAAACTCGCTCTACTTCTATACTACCAGATTTTGAATAACTTTAAGGCGAGGAGAATCGCATTTATGAAATATTATTTATGTATATACATTAGTACATACATTTTTCCACTTTATTGGCCTTAAATTGTGTATTGCATTTGCAGCATGTGCAGTTGATGGCAAAATTAATATAAAAGGGACACACGTGCAGGTGGACGTTGAGCAAGAAATTTGATATTCGCTTCCCTTAAAAAAAAAGCTTATAATCAAAATTCTCTGCTGAGTCTAAAATTGTACATTATAACAGAAGGTTTGCTAATATATGCACTTCAAGCTGTTGCGTTGGTCTGTAACGAAACTGCGATTATTTTTTTTTTACACAAAAATGCAGACGAGAGTACTACTGATAAGAAATCTCTGCCATGCACCTGAAAGTTTGCTTCAAAATACATTTGCTTGCAATAAAATTGTCTCAAATTTCACTTTTCAGGCATGCTGCCGATTTAACGTACCCAACAGACATTTAAGTTTGAGTTTGGTTCCAGCAATGGCTTTATTGTGAAATAATTTTGTTGAACCTTTTAATTTACCATTCCGAAACTGTCAACTGGCCGCCTAGATCGTGTGATATCACACCTGTGTATATTTTTCTTTGGGGGTCTCGTAATTCGCGAAATACCGGTAGCAATGGTGGAAAGAGAAATTGAAAATTTGACTTTCCGAATGGAACTCTTACAGCGTAGACGCGGCCAACATTTGTATGTAAATTTTTTTTAAGTAAATGAAAGATATGGTTCTTTCGGATAATAATTTAAATTCCGACATCCAGTTGTCTTTTAAATATTTAAAATTAAAAAGAAGGGTCTAAATGGGTCTAAACGCTATAATTCTCGCATATTATGCACAAAACCGTGCCTTTCCAAATATTTTTGTTTTCGAAGTGAATATATTTTTATGAACGCATATGTGTTGCCCATTCTTCCACTGTCATTTTTTTTTAAATTTAAAGCAATTATTTTTCTCAAGTTCTTCGCAATTTCCAGTAAATTGGTTGAGGTGAATTTGAAAGTGTTGCTGCATATCCACTTGAGAGTTAACAATTTCTTTAAAGTACGAGATAATTTCGAAAATTATATTGGGTATCAATTTGAACACTATGAATATCTTTCAGTTTTCAGAAATATAATACTCACGTTTGTTGGGTATGTGCATTCATACACATGCGTGTATTATCCAACCAGTTTTATGTATACATTTCGTTTAGTTTAAAAAATTGTGGTATTTGATGAGCGACTGAGGGATTAAGGCTCGCCATGTGTAACATATTTCTCAGCTCTCTGTGGCAGCACTAAATTTATGCACCCATTTTTTTCTTTTCGGCTGCCAATCGCTTCGTTTTCTCCCCTAAAAAGGCTCTACAACGCAACAGTGTATTGTCGGAATTTTCATTTTTAAATTAGTGGTTTTATGTGCAATTTTGGTTTAATGCAGTAGCAACTTGTGCTCCACCCCAATGCACCCTAGCATGCATACAAACAAACATACACGCATACATATACGATTGTCTACTGTAAGTCGAATGTTTGACTTTTCCATTCTCTGGCGATTGCTTCAGTACCACCCATTGCCCTCTGGCTTTCCACCGGTTTTTTTTCCTTTTTGCTTCCGCCCTTGTCGACTGTTTTACGCTTAAGCTACTGCAACGAATTTTATTGCATAATTTTAGACATTATTCCAATTTAATGCGCGCAAAAACATGTGGCTTTATGTGCAATTTTATTAGTCACTGTTGCCTTTTGTTAGTGAGCAGTTCACTCTAACCTACATTTGTGGTGCAAGGACTTAAGATACATACATATGTTTAAACTGAAGGAAGTATCAAGAGTTTCCTGTGCATATGTACTCCTGCCTTTATTTGGCGTGATAGCGACTGCAAGTAATACCTCTTACTAATCAAGTTATTTGTGTTGCATACTTACAGGCGTTACAAATTGTTTTGCAGTTACAAACACAATTTTCTGGCTTTTTACTTTATAATGACGACCTTTTTTGGTAATCAACTGCATAGCAATTCGTTGAAAATTTTATTGCCATTTCTTAAATAACATCACGAGTCTTAGAGTTTATTTTAAGCGCAGTTTAAAATTTTAGCGTATATTTTTTTGAAAAAATATTTCAAAGAAAAAGCTTCTAATCATATATTATTTGTTTTTCTAAGTTTTTGGCATAAAAAGAAATAACAAGCACGCATGAGTAAAAGAAATATAAGGGAATTTTGGCGCGTTTTTGAGGACTCAGAATACTTACACGACATTCGTATTCGAAAACGATTCCAAAAGTCGCAGTAGTTTCACTTTCGCGAGTAGGAAGTAAAACTGTTTGGTGAAATCTAAGCATTCGCTCCTTTCAGCAACTTTTTAAGTCACAATTTTGTGACTTTTTTAAACATCATTATCCGCTACTTTATTAAGCAATCATTTCCGCAATGAATAAATAATGTTATGTATTTCGCAACATCAAATACTTTTACACTTACAATCACTTTTGCGTTTATTACGCATTCCTGCACAATGGGCCATATTGCAATATTACGCATGCGTTCACATGATTTGCTTACCTGTAAATAAATACACAAATAAATATTCCATTAATGAATAATTCATTTTAGATATCTAAGAATTTAAGAAATCGAATGCGAATATCGCATTAGAAATGCACATAAATAAGCAATCGAGGTTCCCTCTCTCACTTCACTCTTCCGATTTGGATTGTTTATTTGTCAAATAAAAATACTCATTCGTGTTCTGTTCGCCTTTCATTTAGGCGTTTATAGACAATTTGACTCATAAAATTTTCATGTTAAAAACATATGAATTCGTATAAGTGTTTACGTCAATAATTCTTCAAAAAGTTTAAGCACTACATATTTTTCTGTATACTCGTGCATATGTTAGCAGATATGCTTGGTGTCGCGGTATTTGGTTTATAAATTATGCATGTGTGTATATTTGCGATTCGTACTGTATAAGCGCATTATACAAACTGAATAGCTTTCGCACGAGCACTCGTACGAGTATTTGTCACTTCATAAACTCTCCACCCTTAAACTCCTAATTCGTGTGTTTTCTTATTTAATCTTATAAAAAATTTATTTTTGAGATTATGGATTGACGAAAGTATGAATTGAGATAGTTCATCATGTTTTTGTTAATGCACAAATCTATATACACATCCAAAAAATTTAAACAGCTTTTCTTTTTTCCACTAAAAAAAACTTAGCGCTTACAGCTCATTTCCAATTTATGAGGCATCTTGTCAGTAAAAAATTGCATAGCCGATTTATGCTCAAAAATCGTGTTTTTTTGACTTTTTCTCCTAAACTATTGACAACTTGTGGCCGCTGTGGTCGAGTTGGTAGCGGTGCGTGCTATAACTTGATATGCCGGTGAGTTCGAGGTTCGAATCTCAGTCAGGGCAAACAAAACCTTAATAATAGAAAAAGTTTTTTCTAATAGCGGTCACCCCTCGGCAGGCAATGGCAACCCTCCGAGGGTATTTCTGCCATGAAAAAGCTTCTCATTAAATACATCTGCCGTTCGGAGTCGGCACAAAACTGTAGGTCCCTCCATTTGTGGTATAATATAAAGACGCACACCACAAATGGTAGGAGAACCTCGGCCAAACACTGAGCTATATAGTGTACGCGCCTAAATTATATTATATTATTATATTGACATGACACCAAAATTACACCGGGCCTTTTTGTAGCGAATTTTATTTTTCTATAGAATAATTAATCTGAAAAACATTTAATTAATTACAAGAAAACAATAAATAAACAATAAATAAAATGAACAAATAGCTGTATGAGCTTTTGAAGGGGAAGAATACCTCTACAAAGAAATGTCGCTAAACTATAGATAATTTAAGCAAAAAAAAATATTTTTACGGGCTAATTAAGTGAGTAAACTTTCTATTCATTTAGCCTGTACTCGTAAAAACTCGTGTAAAATAATGGTGGGATTTTTTTTATGTTTACAAGAATATTTCGTCAATGGAGTGAGAAAAAAATAAATAGCCGTCTCAAACGAAGCACCCTAATATATATACATACTTTTCAAGTAATGAAAACATAAAGAAATTTGGTCGTATGTCACAGCGATCGAATAAATTCTTTGATATAATCGGGATTACATAAAGGCATTATAAAAGTCGTATATACAATATGCAGCTGATTAAAAATAACGATGAGTTTCGCCCAAAAAACAATTCACCCGAAATTTATTCATTCGCCCTGATTAAATCGACCTATTGTGAGTTTCACTCGGAATAAATTTCACTTCGAAAATTTGAATATGGAAATTACAACTCTGAAATGTGTATACTTGGGAAGCGTGCCAGCGATTTTGCGCTGAAGGTGGATACCAAAAAGGTGTAGGTAACAGTTTTCAAATTGGGCTGGCGCAATCGTCTGTTAGTCAGATAATGTAAGAAATGTCAAAATTACCGAGTCCATATTATTCCCGAAGTGGAAATAAAGGGATATTATCCCTCTTTAAACGTTGTTTAATGTTTTTCTAATCGAATAGGCGATCTTATGTACATAAATACACTTAAATTAATATACTTACATTGTAAATCCGCGAGATTTTTCGCCTCTCAAAAAATAGTGAAGAAATTCAACATATCTGCCAACTATTTCCGCCCGAAATTAGTGTTGCCAATAAGGTTAAACAATGTTCGAAAGCGAAAAATTTCAGCCCGAATTTTATATAGTAAACGAACAGTGAAAGGTGATTATCTGTTTCACTAATAAATACAATTTTACGCCGACTCGCAATTACTGATGATTTTATGATACGTTTGCAATTTGCTATATGGAAACGGAGACTACACGGAAGAACACGATTTTTACTCGTTTGAAGTGATTTTATTTTTTCTATCTGGTATCGTTTCTAAATTGTAAAAATCATATAGGTTTGCCAAAATTGGCGGGATATTTTTTATAACGATTTTTTGATTTTTCTACCTGTTTAGATAATCACTGAGGTCGCTGTGGTCGAGTGGGTATCTAAGTCAGGGCATGTAAAATTCTAAATCATAGAAAAAGTTTTTTTCTAATAGCGGTCACCCCTCGGCAGACAATGGCAAACCTCCAATGGTACTTTTGCCATGAAAATACTATTCATAAAATACATCTGCCAATCGGAGTCGGCAAAAAACAGACGCACACCACAAATGGTAGGATAAGCTCGGCCAAATACTGAGCTATATAGTGTACGCGCCAAATTATTATTAGTATTATTATTATTATATTATTATTATTATTATTATATTATTATATTATTATTAATCTCTAGACAGATTAGCACAAAAGTTAAAAGAATAATAACTGGATAATAACATTGGTTCAATCGACTATTTAAATTCCAATACGGGAAGGAATTTATTGGACCTTTGCGTAACTCAGGTGCCTTTTTAATAACTCCTCTCTGAGAATCAAAAAAAAAAACCATTCACAAAGAAGCAATTGAGCGCGTGACTTATTTTAGAGAATACTCCGATTCTGAAGTACATCCGGTAGACACAGTGAACCAAAAGGATGTTGAATAAAATTATCATCGCACTTTAGTTGAGCAACAATGCAAGTAAATAATTTAAAAAAAAACACAAAATCATTGGAATTGATTTACCTATCAAAAAACTTCTTTGCAACCATAGCCGAAAATGACTTATGAGTTTACGAGTATTTAAAAACAGACAAATCTACATATATGTTATTTCAACCACCTACATTGTCAAAATACCATCGCTGGCGTAGTAGCTTCCACCGGTTCAAACGGGAGCGCTGCACTGAAACCTAAATGTCTCTATTACGCCTTGCCGCCCAATTTACCAAATTAACTATACAAGAGGAAAATAAAAAAAAAACCAACGAACGAATAGCAGTTTACTGGTTTAATTACACGTAAATACCACACATGGCTGGTGAAGGAGTGCCAGATTCTATTGATTATTTTACCGTTATCGAAGCAGAAATAGAGCGACGAAAAAGTCTAGAGGATATACACACAAGTATAAAAATACATACATACACACATAGACACATATTTGAGTTTTTGGATAAACAAGCGTGTAAATATAAAAGTTTAAATTAGGATAGTTAATATCAGCTAGTAAGTAAATTTCAAGCATCGTAAATTAGAATAATATATTTTTATAGCCCACTCCATTTTTTTCAGTTTATATAAACTAAAATCTCTATAAGGAAAATTTATTCAGAAAATCCTCGGAAATGTATAGTTTGGTTTATAAAAATTAAAAATCTTTGCTGAAAGTCTCTAAAACAAATCCTTGAAAGATAGAATAATTAGAACTGTTTACTTTGAAAGACTGTATTACGTTGAAGGAGATTTACTTGCTTTATCTTGCATTCTTAAATGTGTTGTTCTATGATTAATTTTTATTTATATTTATTATTTAATATAGCTAAAATATTTATGGACTTTTAGTAGGTACGGTTTGTAAACGAAATTAAATAATTTGATTTAAAACGTAATCCTTGAATTCCCGAGACTTCTCGCCATATGCGATGAAACACGCTTTGCATTTTGGTGGTGTTATTGTAAATAAAAAATGCTACGATTTTTAAAAATTCCAATCGTTACTTGCGAGTTGCTGATAATCCTTAAAATTTCTTGGTTTACCCAATTAAAAGAAAAAGCATTAAAAATATTAAAAAAATATTTGTTTAATGCTTTTGCCAACAATATGACTACGTTTAATAATTTAAATCAATAAGTTTGAAACAATTTAAAAAATTTCAGTAAAAATGACAAAATATTGTTAAGTTCATCGAACATGAAAACCTAAACTGCAAAAACAACAAAGGAAATCAAAAATAAAAAAAGTTTTATTAAAACTTTAAAAATAATGAAAATAATTTGTGGTCATTCAATAAACAAATCTTCAACAAAGCAGCAAGCAGTGGCGGTAATAGAGTAAAATACACTCTTAGAAATAAACCAAAAATAATGCCATAGGTTTCCTGTATTGATTGTATGTAGGTAAATATGTATGTTAAAGTACGTCCTTTTATTTTACCTCATTCGGTGTCATTCATTCATTAAATAGCACACATGTGTGACGCGTGGATATGAAACTATTTCACGTACACACACATACACGCAGTGATAAGGCTACGCATATTTTGAATATACTGCAACGCCTTTGAATAGTCAAAGAAGCATGAAAAATCGATTGACCCAATTCCTAAAGAAAAACTTTCTTTATTCCCTTATTATTTAGCCTTTCAGGACTTGGATTGATTTAGTTGATTTACTCTTTGGCCCTTTTGGTTTGGGTGCTGTGGCAGGAATTGGTCCTTTTATTTGTTTTATGATTGCTTTAGGCCCAATTGGACAAACAAAATGAAAAGGCAGCCGCTAGTATTAATTTTATTAAATATCAAATGAATAGATTGTGCGGTAGGCAACCAGCCCCATCAGCAGCCAGTCGACCAGCCAGGTTAGGGTACCTTCGAAGTAGACCGGTAGGGATGTTAAAGTCAGCTTTAACTAACAGCTAAATAAGTTGAATGCACAGCTGTATGTGAATATATATTTATACATATGATCATATATGTATATATAAGTTTGTGCATGTGTATGTATATCCAGCTGTGATTCCCTGCCGTTGACTGCACCATGTTTGTTTAGCCGAGCAAAAACAGGCAAGGATAATGGGCAAGTGTGTGACTGATATATGAATATATTCATATGTATGCATGTAAGTAAACTCGTATATATACTTGAGTGTTTGCTCTGTGAAGCATAAATGGCTAAAGTAAAAATTCATTTATAATAAATAATAAACGGCAAAACAAAAGGCTGAATGTGGAGTAAACATGAGCGAAAGAAAAAAAAAAACAAAGCTCCGAACAAAAGGAGTTACCCAGCATGGAATTGTAAGGAGAGGACAAAGAGGTGGCGGTAGGAAGACTTAAATTAGTTTGTATTGCATGAAGAAAGACAAGAGCGCGTTTATGTGTAAGCGCTGGTAACCGGATAGTGAATAAAGGCGATGAAGATATTGGCACTAATTTCTATATTTTTTGCAAACAATTTGTGGCAGCATCCCACACACTCAGCGCACACAGCATCTCACAACTGTATACTATACACACATGCATTAACTATAAGTCAGGCAGCAACTGCAAAGAACTATATGTATATTTATTGTAACACGGAGAGTGGACTCTCTCCTTGCCTTGTATATAAATACATTTATGTGTGTGCGTTTCCAATAAGCTCGTACGTCTCCATAATATAAGTTGTTTTACTATTCAACGCAACTCCTCTCTCCAACACTCCTGTTGTTTATGTGAGTTTAAGCGTTTGGCATGAGATTTGCAGACTTACCTTGTTGTTATTATTTTTACCACTAAGCACAATGATTATTGATTTATCTTATTTTTCTGTTCTACTTCTGTTGTAATATTAAATAATGCTGTGAAAAAATATGTACAAGTTGCACTAACCACTAGTTAATATCCTCTTGCGGACCTGTGCATGCGTTTATTCACTTTCCCGCCGCTCAAGGTACAAGTCAGCTAGGTGTTATAAGTGGCCATTGACCTTTTTATGGTACTTTATACGGAAAGGAACTAATACCGAGTAGTGAAATTAAGACCACTACTGGTTTGCGTGAATTTTGTTTTCTTTGAAACAATTAGTGAATATTAAAGGCAATGACAATCTTCATTTTGTCATGGATAGTAACAAACAATTTCGAAATTCAATTTATTTTGTTCTGCAGGCGTAGCTGCTGCCATCGGTTTGTGGGTCGGGTAAGGTTTTTTTCTATTTTTTAAGTAAAAAAGTAGTTTGTCAATTTGAACATGGGCAGCTAAATTCGAAATTTGAAAATCTTTTATAACTATTGCTTTAAGCCTGTATAAACGAATTGTAAGTATTGTGTACCCACAGATCATCACATCATTATTTATTTATTTATTTATGTAGACATAATTTAAGTTTAATAAAAAGTTCTGAAAAGAAGTATAAATAAACTTTTATACAAAATATTCGGTGAATTCAAAAAGCGATCTTTTGAATATGAGAAATCTATCGATAAGTTTAGGGACTCTATTGAACTCAATCATAGTTCTATAGCGTAAGCTAGGAGCATCGCGAGCTTAAAGAAATTTAAAAATCCCAACACAGAAAATCTCTGAGCTTAGAAGTGCCCTGGTGGAATATTAAAGTACATCCTCTCAAGGGGCAGTGTACAGTCCACAGCACCATGGAGCAAATCGAAAATCAAAGAGAAAGATAATATTGTTCTCCTGTTCTGCAATGATTTTAGGTTAATCAATAAACACAGCGATTCATAGCTTGGATAGTATCCGAAAAAAAATTTTGGATCGGTTCGTTTGAGTAAATAATTGAAATGCCAAAAGCCTTCCAAGCACTGTCAAATGGAATATTTTTGGCTATTCACAGCTTTTAAGTAATCCTAGCGCTGGACAATTAGCCAACTTTGATAAGTTTTAGTATACGTATGTCTTTTATGTCTCGAATACCCTTAGGGCTACATTGGTCTCAAAACGGGCTAAAGCGATCTAGAAGGGCTTTGAAATAGCCATATCTGCGAGTATATGCGTTAGAACGAAGTTCAGTTCGGTCAATTTATAGATGAAGCCGTATTGATTAAAGTCAAGTATAAGTTTAATTTTAGACATATGAAAATCGGTGATAATATCAAACGTTAAAACATATTTATTGCAACTTTAATTCTACTACAAAAGCCTAATGGCGTATAATTAAAAATACTTCCATGCTTCCGTATTTTTTTTTTACTGCTCAAACACAGCTGATTCGAATTGAAATTCAGTAATCGGTATCCGCAGGGAATCCAATACCTTTGAAATTTATTGTGATGTAACAATGGGCACCGCGGTGCACCGTTGGGAATTGCAAATGTTTAAAAATTTAATTGACTATTATTTTACTTAAATACATTTTGTCACTTATTCTAGGTAACTGCGAATGCATGTCACATCTGAGGTTTAAACATTTTTTTGCAATTTCCCTGCAATATTTCATTGGCCAGATATCGGGTATTTAACGTAATTTATTGTGAAATATTTTTATTTATGGTTTTCGCAACAAGAACAATAGGTGAATAAATTAACATTATCAATAAATATATGCAAGTGTACGTGACAAAAAGTGCAGCGTACACAATTTTCATTAATTAAATAATAAAAGTGTACTAATTTGCGCCGTTTCGTGGTACGAGAGTGACAATGTTTTATACATACACACATTCGTAAGACATGATTGATTTATTTAAATAAAATAACATATTTTTATTCGTTTGCATGCATGTAATTATTTAAAATATACCATAAATCAATTTTTTATCTATTTTTGTACATTTTTAATGCTCATTTTCTACTTAAAAGTATTTTAATTAAATTTATTTCGTATGTTTTTCTGTAAATTAGCTGAAACTTCTGTCAAAGAAAATTATTTTAATTGGTGTTTTTGAAAATATAAGAACTTGCTTTCTCCAAATTTTAATAAAATTTCAGTTGTTATGAAACCAGGTACAGGTAAAAAAAAATTGTCCAAAATCAATAGTCAATTCTAACCACTTTAAAAATAAAAGTTTTTAGGATAAATTAAAAATTAAAACTTTATTTGCAAGACTCTTGAGCATGCAATTTAATATTGCATTTTTTTATCACAACAATGTGATAGTTTAATGTGGATAAATATTACTGTGGATTTTTCTAAATTTTTTCCTTCGAGATTAGAATACGGTAAAAATTCTTAAAGAGCGCCAGAAACAAAATTCTCAAAATCCGAAATTAATCTTAAGCCATATTATGACATCAATTTGCTTCACTAAAGCAAAATGGGCTACAAAATTGTAAAATATATTTTTAAAAATTTCGAAATTAAACAAAATAATAAAAATATTCACCCTCATCGTGGGTTTCTCTTTCGCCTGAAACTTGCTGTATAGCTCGAGAAGTCACTTTTGTTTTAAAAAAATAATGAACTGCGTATTACGTTTTTTAAATGCTGTTAGAAATAAAAAACTCAATAGATAAAAGTTAGAAAAACTTGTCAATACGTGTGTTTCGTATAATTATTTTAAGTGCAAAAAGCCATCGTAATTTTTCAGCAATTTTCTAGAATTTTTTATG
The DNA here is from genome assembly GCA_963971545.1 of Philophylla caesio. Classification (NCBI taxonomy): domain Eukaryota; kingdom Metazoa; phylum Arthropoda; class Insecta; order Diptera; family Tephritidae; genus Philophylla; species Philophylla caesio. The sequence continues at coordinate 89,711,938 of OZ020606.1, read as the reverse complement.
CCTATTCAACTATTGGTTGAACGCTTAAAAATTCGCCGATGATCTTGGTTAAGGCCACGCCAATGTTAATTAAATGTAAGTGTTATCTGCCAATACATGAAGTTAGAAAATCAGAGCCAACCGGGATTTACCTCTTCATTTTTAAAGAGATAGTTTCTACTATGGCAGGTTTGATGCAAACTTATTTCTTCAAAAAATCTTCACCATGTTTATCCGGTAATTTCTATGCAAGACATCAACTCAGGTACAAAACATATTCCTCAATCTACTCCTACCAGAATACATATAAGAAAGAGAAAGTGCCCATTTTCACAAGGCATCCAAAAATTGCATTTATTTCAAAACGTTTCACACCACCCTATGCGTTCCAAGCCAAACAGACCAAAAAAAAACTATAAAACACCAAGATTATCTTAAAGGTGAACGATAATTTGAGAGGGTTGGCCGAATATTGTTTGAGGGGTTGCTGGTGGTGATTTGATTGAAGTGACGAAAAACGAATAAAATTCAAACAAACCAATTTAACTTTTGCAATCTGCTGCGAATTATTCAGGTCCTACACGTAAACAATGCAACAAAGGCGAACTAAAATAGAAATAGATAAACACAAGCAGGCAGAAAGATACTACGAAAGGCATACACGTTATGCAGGACATGTTAAAATAAATGCCTTGGCCCGCAGAGCAACCCTCACTTGAGCGCCGCACTGTTGGGATCCATGGAATCTTAAGCACAAGGCGTTGCATGCCACACAACGCGCGCCACATACCAGGCAAATACTTCACTGGTTTATGCCCGCATATACATACATATATACCATACTTGTACGAGCAGATACTTATACACTTAAGTATCTATAGGTTGAATAGCCAGTGAGTCGTTGTCCGGCTGGCGCTTAGCTAAAGTATTTGTAAAACAATTCGTGAAATGCGCCAACACAAACAGAATAAGTGAATAAGCGATGGTCAAATGCATGGCCGAGGGTCGCTGGTGCATATATTCATAACATACATTTTCATATTCGCAAAGTTGTTTATGTGTTTGTGTGTAGGTAAAGTAATTTATTTAGGTATGCAAGTTGGTATGCTCCAAATAAGGAAATAATGAAAATAGTCAATGGGCATTTAAGGGGTAAACCAAATTTACTGCGTGTATACATATGTATGTATATACAAACATACATATGTAATTGGAAATGTATGGTATGCGCAATGGTATATGGCATCAATATTGGAAAACTCCACTTTAGTCACTTTCCTTTGTAGAAGTTTCTTATGTAGGAAAAACTGTGTTAAGTATAAAGAAAACTTGCAAGCAAACCAATTCACCCAATAAACCGTAAGTGCTTTGCTTTTAAGCGATTTAAATAAATTTCAAGTTTTTTTTTAACCTTAGTGTGTGTTGAAAAAAACTCATTAAAAGTAAATATTCAAATTAAATTCTGATTGTAATTGCGTTACAAGTTCCCTGAGATTTTTATTAATATTGTAAACTTTTTAGCGGCGGTAGTTAGATTAATAATGTACATGGTTAAATGCGACGGAAATGATGCTATAGAAATCGTGACGATACTTAACTCAAGTTATATAAACTCATGGTGTTATATTATGTAATTGCGTTGCGTTGCGTTTTAACATTAAGTTATGTTATTTAGGTCATAAATGATATTTTATGTTCAGTTAAGTTATGGTATGTTTTGTTATGTTATGCTATGTTATGTTATGTTAAGTTATGTTATGTTTAGTTATATTATCCATTGTTATTTTATGATATGTTTTGTAATATTATGTTACGTTATGGTATGTTATGTTATAGTATGTTATATAATTTTATGTTATGATAATATACATATGACGGAAATGAGCGCTTCTTCTCGTCATACCTGAACACAAATTGACCTTTTTAAACTCCCTACACCCAAACTTATCCAAACTGAATTCACCTAACATTCCTAGGCCCATTAGACCTTATATTGTAGCTCTTCAACTCACCATCTCACGTAAACTTTTCACGCCTGAAACCATCAAAGCATAACTTACCAGACCTAAACTCACCACACATCAACTTCTTTCACCTCACCCCACCTCACGTAAACTTGTTGTCCTCTTATTTTAACTAACTTCAATTGAACTCTCTACACTACACACCCTCTTACGATACCTTTATCCAAGTGATGTTAATAATTAATAAAATTGGATTCTATCAATTTAAAGTTTTGAAAGATTGTGTTATGATATGTATTATATTATTATATGTTAAGTTCAGCTGATCGCTCACTCACTTTTAAAATAATTTACGAAAAAAAAGTCTAAATATTACAGTAGAGCTCCAAAATATCTCTTTGTACAGTTTTTAGTTGAACTTGAGGTTTAAAAAAACTAGCATTTCGTGTTTATGTATGAAGAATTAGTGTTTAACCATATAAAATAATTTAATGTTCAGAGATTCTGTAGAAAAGGATTAAACTAGCAAAACCTTACAGCATTTGAAAACAGTTAAAGGGTTGCTTGTTTGCTCTCGAAGAACTATTGACTCGGATACTATTACCTAATTTCAACTTCTTCCTCTTTACTCTTAAAAAAGATTGTGCAAAATAACATTTCACAGTTTTTCCCCCCTCCCACCGCTTACTGGGTATCCTTCTGGCGCCAGCGCTGTCATGCAAGACTAAAGAAATATGTTCATTTAATTTTTGAAGCACTGAACCACAACCACACAATAAGGCAATTGAATTCGACCGAAAGCTGAAAATCGAACGAACATCGAACATATTTTCATGTCGAATTGCCACTCAACGCTATTACAAAGCACACCACACATACATACGGTTATTGTTTGACTCCTTTGATCAGCAGCAGCAGACAACCAAACTCTAGCTAGCACAAGCCATTTTTCTTTAATTTGCTCGAGTTATTTTGTGCGTTCGTCCCTCTGCGTTCCTTTGCGTTTGCCTTAGTCGAAGCGGTCACGTGATATTAAAGGGGGAGCGACTATTTCTCCCTTTTCGATTTTCTAGCTTAGCATTAGTACAATGTTGGCTTATAGTTGTAATACTCGACTGGCGGTAGCGATAGTATGAGTGATTGAGTGAGTGCGTGCGACGTTGCTAGACTTTCCCCTTAGGGTCGCTAATGTTTTGACTGGCTTTGACTCGCCTTTTCGGTTGTCTTTGCGTTCGAAGCGAAAGTGCCCCCAATGTTTACTGTAATTTTTCTTCGCTGCTTTTTTTTTTTTGTTGCTTTTTCTTCGATTATGCTTTACTCTTTTTTTTGGGGGTACTCCTGTTAATAGCCCGTTCTCTATTCTCACACACTAACCTATGCAACGACACACACAAACACACGTACGCATTTTCTACTCAAAAATGTATCGAAATGCGTATATAATAAACGATATTCTTCATTTTATATTTTCAGTCATTTACTTCCGCCCGCCGTTGTCATTGGCAACTTAAATAGTTTCATTTAATGTTAACATTATTATTTGATAAGTGTGCGTGTGCTGTTATTGTTGTTACGCTATGTTTATTCACGTTGTTTGCATAGCTTTCAGCGTGTTTGTGTTGATGTGTCTGTGTTTGTTGTTGTGTAAATGTAATCATGAAATATTAACTGATAATTGAATCAACTATGTATTGTTATATTGTGAAGCATGCTTACAGGCGTTTCCCTTTTGTTCCCCATGCGACTCCGCGACTGCTTTCCGCCCCTCAGCCCTTTCGTTAGGTGCATACATTAATGAGTTGTTTATTGCTGACCGCAGCACTTTAATACGCAGATGTTAATGACACAGATAAGCGCCGCAATCACCTTCAATAAATGTGTGTTACATTAGTATGTGCTGCTGACGTTGCATACCAATACATAAACAAACGTACGAGTATTACATAAGTAGAAAAGCTATTACCCATTATTTCGTTGTTTGCTCATCTACCGCCCTTGCCCTCATTTTCAATTTTACGCGCTATGCTTGCAACTGATTTTAAATCCATATCTCATTGCAAGTAAAATATTTATGCAGACATGTTTGCATTTATAATCACTCATTCGTATATCTTGCAACTTAATATTTTATAAACATGTATTCAAGTATTATTACTTAGTGTTGTTATTCATCTGTTTGTGAATTAATATATACGAGTATTTATGTATTTACGTTTATTATTCATATAAAAAGGTTACATGCGATCTCTGATTGCATTTCTCCGCCTTGATAAAGACATTATCCTCGCCGGTTCAGCTACTATGCAGTTTAGCTACCCTTTTGTGCACTTCAATGTTGTAATCTTTATTATTGTAACACACTATCATACATTTATATATACATACATATGTATGTATATACATATGTACATATATAGCGGGTATGAGTATTTATTTAAGTACGAATTCATGAAAAGTATAATTGTTGGCTGTTTGTTGATTGCACACGCAATGCAGTTATTAATAATAAACCGTTTGAAATTAACCTCAATTTGGTTTGAAATATATAATTTCCATCAGAATTGGCATTGGAGGTGAGTGAGTGCTAGCAAATTGTAGGAAATATACTTTTAGTTTTCACAAATATTCACGCAATTTTTATGGCATTGAATGTATGTGCATTGAAAAAATGTGCGTTTAACAATTTTTAACTTACACCAGAAGTCTTTAACTTTTTAAAACTTTGTAGTGTTGTAGCTCAACATTTACAAATCATATTTTCAATTAATTTAAGCGATATTTAATACATTTGTACTCATAAAGTTTGTCATTTCTTTTACGCGTTACATTCATATTACATTTGTTTACAATCAATTTGTTATTTTTGAATGAAGCTTTCTTGGTTTTGTATTTTTTAGACATTCTCGAAGTTATTCAATAATTTACACGTACAACACATAGGAAATAGTGCCTTCTCTCAACTATTTGTATGTATGTATATCTATGCAACTTTTCTCATCCGCAATTAAAGGAAAGTCAAAAATAAAAATAAAAAGCAATAGTCAAAAATTATAAAGCATAAAAAAAACTCTATCACCCAAACTCTAAAATAATAGTTTTGAAATCATAATTGCACGTTTTCATCATTTTTATTTTCTCATACTTTTCAATTAAAACACTTTCTACTCTCTAACAAAATTCTTCTAACCGACTAAAATATATTTGTATAATATGTAATAATTCAACAATATAGTATCAGACTTAAACGGAAATTAATAGTTTCAAATAAGTATGCAGTATTATAACCCATTTAATTTTAGCATAAAAGGTGCAAGTGGCGCAATTTTATTCATATAAAATATAAGAACATAATCCAAGTATTTCGTAAAAAAAATTTAATAAATACACCTAAATTATCTTTTAACTATTTTAGGATAATCAAAAACATTTATTGGTGTATTTTTTTCATTTTCACTCTATGCCAGCAATATTTGTTTTTTGATTATTTATTTTTGTTAGCTTTTGACTTATATTTGCCCTATTACCAGTATTCGGAATTTGTATGCCTTTGACTAACAGCTCGATTCCGTATCACTGACAAGTTCACCTCAGTCACTTTCATGGCAGCTAGTCATTTTTTACTATTCTAGCGCAGTGACAAAAGCTCGCATTACTAACAGCCTTGTCAGTTCATAAAAAAGGTGCTGACAGCTCTTTATTTTGTGCTTAACGGAAAATATGATGGAAGAAATTTTAAGGTTTATATTGGCAATACAAGCCTAGAAAAACAAAGAAAAAATGGAGAGACGTAAACAGTTACGATATCAAAGTGCTGCCAATGATCCTTTAGCTCTGCCTGAGGAGCAATAAAAAAAATAAAATGGAAGAGATTGAGCCACATGAAATAAAAAAAAAAGTCTTTACAACAAAATTTTAGCCAAAACCCTCTTAAAAAAATGTGTCCGTTTTAAAATATTCGTTCTAAAAAATAAATGTTATTTCGCGGTTTAATTGTAGGTTAAGTCTGACGGTGTAAGTGAGAGAACGGGACGGATTTTTTTTACATATCTAACTATAGAAAATTTCTTATTTACTTACATATATACTTATGTTCATATGTTATATTTAGTGATAGAATGTAACTCAAAACTTAAAGGCTATGAAAAGGTATTCATAGTCGTAATAAATATTTTAACTTTTATGCGCCGGAGTTTTTTATTGGTTTAGAACTCAATTAAAAGAAAAAACACAAATAGAAAATCATAACAGAGGACAAACAAAGAGTTAAAGGCGTGGTTTGAAAAAGTAAAAACACAAATTTAAAGTGGCACGTATGTACATACACACATACATATGTAAACTGGCATAAATGCAAGCGAAGTAAAAATGTCAGTTGGCTTAAAAAGCGAAGAGATAATGTCGATTCAGCAGAGTCCGATTTTTGTAATTTATTTTTGGTTGTATACATTTGTTTAAAGAGAAAGAAAACAAACGTACTAGCGTTGGCTGTTTTAATAGATAATTACCATATGTGGGTGGGTACATGCATATATTCATATATTTATAAAAACCCATATATGTAAAAGCACGAGAATGTGTATGAATTTGTGGTAAAACCTTTAATTGTAGAATTATATTGCGCTCTTACAATTTCTCTAATTAATGTCTTATTTTGATTGAGATTTCTATATTAATAAGAAGCGATGATTTTTTCAATCAGAATCAGTTGACTTTAATATTTCACTTAAAATAATTTTGAAGAAAAAATACTTAGCGAATTTATGCTTAGATTTTGGTAACACAAATCACGATTTTATAAAAAGTGGGAAAAATATCCCCCACTTTACGTTTGGCAGTTTTTTCATTCTTTCTTATCTGTGTATCAATGTCTCTCTTTCTCTACGCCTCATGAGTTACAATTGTTATAAAATGGTTACGATTTTATGCTTTTTTTTTTACCAAGTATTTTGCTTTTATAAAAAAAGCATTTTGTTGAGTTGTCTAGTAGCCTATTTGTCTTTGATTTGTTTACTTTGACGCGAAATAAAATTTGTTTTTGTTCTGAACTGTGTTTATTTTTCCTTCGACTTTTTCTAGCTTTCTCTTCCACTTTTCTTTTGTACTTAAATCAACAAAAAAAAGAAATAAATAAATGAAAGCAACACCCACGTTTAATATATTTTGTTATGTCACATTTGTTGCTTTTCTTTTCTTGTGTTATTTTTCGCGCTTTGTAAATTTTGATAAGCATACACATTCTATTTTCTACATATCTATTTACATACATACATAAGTTTGAGTATGCGTGTATTCGTTAGATTGTGTTTGCCGCACCCTCGTCAAAATATTTTCTGTCTGCCAAAGCGTATTTAAAGCTTTAGACACCCTACGGCGAAGGTTGTTCAAGTAACAGCAGCCTATCAACGACTCCACTCCACAGAGTAAGCGCCTAAAAGTTGGCTACCTGACGTATGCTCGTACGTGGCGCCTTCCTCAAAGTAAGGCGTTTGAATGGTGAAACCGAAAGGGCGCATAGAAAACGACACATGTGTGCGTATGTTTAGAAATTCCCTCTTAAACCTTCCACATTTATATTCATCTTTGCATTTGTGTTTCGATACGCACTTCGATAAAAACAAGAGCGCGTCGTCGAATATGTTTCACGTGGAAAATTGACAATTTATTTGCCATTTTGTTTAGCTAACACACACTTACAGGCGGATTAGTGTGCATACATACAGAAACATAAAACACAAAAAAATACTTATGCATGTATTTAGATATATATGTTCGTATAGGTTCAACAATTTTCTGATTGCATCGGCCCCCAGTTGGTGTATGCGTATTTTCCGTCACTTGTAGGAGTCAGGATTTGTGTGTGTGTGTGTGTGTGTGTACTTTCAAGTGTGTCTGCCTCATATTAAATTGTGTTTGTGCGATATTTTGCCTGCCTGTCTTCTGCGCTGCCTCAACTTGCAGGTGATTGTGCTCCAGAGTGCTTCTTGACTGAGTGTTCGCCTCAAGCGCAGACATGTGTCACCTTGCTTTGAAAATACTTGCATTAATGTGGTTTTATATTCTTTGCTTTCCTTCAGTTTGTAGTATTTTAATTCCAAAAAGGTGACAGTTAAGCGCTCTAGAAAGTAATTTGTAATGCTTATGGGATTTTCAAGGACATGCTTTAATAATTTTAAGCCAGCAAAAAAGTCATGAATTGAACTAAGCATACCGAGCTAATATTATTATTTGTAAAAATGTGTTATAGTGTAATTGTTTAAGTAAAACACTTACCCTATGAAACCACCTTAATATGTGATAAATTTTGAAGACTATATCATACAAAAAGTACAGTGGATCCACAGTTTAATAGCTTTTAAAACCAAATCGGATTATTTTTTGGAAAAAAAGTAAGCACAGATATTCCCTTCCTCTCTAAATTATAACCTCGCCAATTATTCACAAATTGGCAATATTTATTTGTTTAATTTATGAAAATTTTATGATTGTTATGTTCATTTCTTAAAAGAAGGCTTAAACCTTGTAAAAACTTTATAAAGTCAAGAAACTTTCAACAAATTTTAAACCTCTCTTAGAGATTTCAAAAATTTTTTATATGTAGTTTTCTATTAAATTATTTTTATTTTCATAAAGTGAATGTGAAGGTGTTTGAAATTTTAAATTTATATTGTGTGATTTTTTTGTTTTAGAAACAAAATTGCAAGAATGTGTTTATATTAATTGTAAACTACAGTTTTATATATAAAAATTAATAATTGACAATTCTATTGAGCTCAAGGCCAGGTTATAGTACTATAATTTATACCATTAAAAAGCTGTTGTTGTTTGTTCTACACAAAAATCTTTCATAAACTGGCCTTGAGCTCAGTAAAATTGTCAATTATTAAAATTTATTAGGCCAACAGAAAAATAACAAACATTTATATAAAAATTAACAAAAAAGTTTGTCGTAAAAAAGTTCGCAAACATATAATAATATCTATGTCTACTTCGTTTAGCTCGCGACTGATTCATAACCGCTTTTAAATGAGATTATTACGCCACATCAACAAAAAAATGCCCAAAAAATAAATTTATTTATACAAAATGTATGCATATCTAAGTTCAAAATAGCGGCGAAACGGCCTCGTTTGCAGTGAGTTTTGAAGGAAAAAGCGAAAATACTGAATATTATTAATATACTATTTTGGCAGATTAGTGCTATAAATTTAGAATTTATTTATGTAATTTTTATTACAAATAGTACTTGTTTTTTATAGAATATATTTTATTTTTTGTTAGTAGAGTAATTTTAGTAGTTTGTGTTTTAGTTAGAGTAGCTTTTTTGACTTTATTAGAACGTAAAGTATTAGGTTATATTCAGATTCGTAAAGGACCTAATAAAGTTGGTTTAATAGGAATTCCTCAACCTTTTTGTGATGCAATTAAATTATTTACTAGGGAACAAACTTATCCAATTTTATCAAATTATATTTCTTATTATTTTTCTCCTATTTTTTCTTTATTTATTTCTTTATTAGTTTGATTATGTATACCTTTATTTGTAAAATTATTTTCTTTTAATTTAGGATTATTATTTTTTTTATGTTGTACTAGTATAGGTGTTTATACAGTTATAATTGCTGGTTGATCTTCTAATTCAAATTATGCATTATTAGGTGGATTACGAGCTGTGGCTCAAACTATTTCTTATGAAGTTAGAATAGCTTTAATTTTATTATCTTTTATTTTTCTTATTGGTAGTTATAATATATTAGATTTTTTTTATTATCAAAATTATATTTGATTTATTATTATTTTATTTCCTATAGGACTTGTTTGGTTTTGTATTTGTTTAGCTGAAACTAATCGAACTCCTTTTGATTTTGCTGAAGGTGAATCTGAATTAGTTTCTGGATTTAATGTAGAATATAGAAGAGGAGGATTTGCTCTTATTTTTTTAGCTGAATATGCTAGAATTTTATTTATGAGAATATTATTTTGTGTAATTTTTTTAGGTTGTGATTTATTTAATTTAATATTTTATATTAAATTAACTTTTATTTCTTTTGTATTTATTTGAACACGTGGAACTTTACCTCGATTTCGTTATGATAAATTAATATATTTAGCTTGAAAATGTTTTTTACCTTTTTCTTTAAATTATTTATTATTTTTTATTGGTTTTAAGTTATTATTGTTTTATTTTATATTGTTAATTTTTTTTAGTAAAGTTAATAGAAATTTTAATTTCTATCTTATGTTTTCAAAACATAAGCCTATTCAAGCTCATTAACTAATTAATTAATTAAATTATCTCATCATTTATTGATTAATGGGTTTAAAATATAATATAAAAAATAAATTACTGTTAAAATTTGTCCAACTAATACATAAGGATCTTCTACAGGACGAGCTCCAATTCATGTTAATAAAATTACTGTAACTATTATAGTTCAAAATAAAATTTTATTAATTGGATAAAATTGAATACCTCGGAATTTTCTTAAATGATAAAATGGTAAAATAGCTAAAATTGCAATTGATAAAATTAAGGCAATAACTCCTCCTAATTTATTAGGAATAGAACGTAAAATAGCATAAGCAAACAAAAAATATCATTCTGGTTGGATATGAATTGGTGTAACTAAAGGATTTGCTGGGATAAAATTATCTGGATCGCCTAGTAAATAAGGATTAATTAATGTTAATAATAATAGACATTTAATTATAATAATAAATCCTACAATATCTTTAAAAGAAAAATATGGATGGAAAGGGATTTTATCAATATTAGAGTTTAATCCAATTGGATTATTAGATCCTGTTTGATGTAAAAATATAAGATGAATTAATGTTATTGCAAGAACAATGAATGGTAAAATAAAATGGAATGTAAAAAATCGTGTTAATGTTGCATTATCTACAGCAAATCCTCCTCATACTCATTGTACTAAATCAATTCCTAAATATGGAATTGCTGATAATAAATTTGTAATAACAGTTGCTCCTCAAAAAGATATTTGACCTCAAGGTAAAACATATCCTATAAAAGCAGTTGCTATTACTAAAAATAAAATTAAAACTCCTATTAGTCATGTTGGTGTAAATAAATAAGATCAATAATATATACCTCGTCCTACATGTAAATAAATACAAATAAAAAAAAATGATGCTCCGTTTGCATGTAAGGTTCGTAATAATCAACCATAATTTACATCTCGACAAATATGATTTACTCTATTAAAAGCTATATTAATATCTGCTGTATAATGTATTGCAAGGAATAGCCCTGTTAAAATTTGAATTATTAAACATAATCCTAATAAAGATCCAAAGTTTCATCAAGTTGAAATATTAATAGGTGCTGGTAAATCAACTAAAGCATTATTTGCAATTTTAAATAAAGGATGTTGGGTTCGTAAAGGTTTGTTCATTAGTTAATTTATTAATCGAAGGGGACCATAAAATAATTTAGTAATTTTTACTACTGCGATTAATGTAATTAATAGATAATTTATTAATAAAATAGTAATTATATTTGTGGGATAATTATATAATTTGTAAAGATTTAATGAATTTTCTTTTGAAAATAAATTTATTGAATAATTTATTAATATTTCATTATTTTGTAAAAAAAATGAAGTATATAATTTATCAATAAATAATCTAATAAATGTTAATAATAAAAATATTATTATACATAAAATAGTTAATTTTATTGATAATGAAAATATTTCATTTGATGCTAGTGAGGTAACATAAATAAATAAAACTAATATTCCTCCTAAAAAAATTAAGAATAAAATATAAGAAAATCAAAATGTTTTTACTATTAATCCTGTTAATAAACAAATTTGAATTGTTTGTAATAGTAATAATAATCCTATTGCTAATGGATGATTTATTTGAATAAAAATAAATCTTGAAATTATAGTTAAAATATATAATATTAATTGTATAATATCAGGAGGTAGTTTATTTTAAAATATTAATTTTGGAGATTAATGATAAAGTTATTCTTTTCTCTTGAAGTTTTAAAAGATAAATTCTTATTTTTGATTTACAAGACCAATGTTTTTATTAAACTATTAAAACTAATGATAATAATTTTATATTGAGGATTACCTTGTTTTTTATTTTTAATAGGAATTTTTGTTTTTGTATCAAGTCGAAAACATTTATTATCTATACTTTTAAGATTAGAATATATTGTATTAAGTCTTTTTTTTTATTATTTATTTATTTAAATTTAATAGATTATAATAGATTTTTTAGAATAATGTTTTTAGTTTTTAGAGTTTGTGAGGGAGCTTTAGGTCTTTCAATTTTAGTTTCAATAATTCGTACTCATGGAAATGATTATTATCAATCTTTTAATATTTTACAATGTTAAAATTTATTTTAATATTAATTTTTATTTTTCCTATTTGTTTTATTAATAATTCATTTTGAATGGTACAAAATTTATTATTTTTTTTTACCTTTGGATTTATTTTAATAAATTTTTGTACTAATTATTTTGTAAATATTTCTTATTTTTTTGGTTATGATTTAATTTCCTATGGTTTAATTTTATTAAGATTATGAATTTGTACTCTTATAATTATTGCTAGAGAATCTATTAATAAATTAAATAATTATAGTAATTTATTTTTATTTAATGTTTTAATACTTTTATTATTTTTAATTTTAAGTTTTAGTAGAATAAATTTATTTATATTTTATTTATTTTTTGAAAGTAGATTAATTCCTACATTATTTTTAATTTTAGGTTGAGGTTATCAACCTGAACGTTTACAAGCTGGTGTATATTTATTATTTTATACATTATTAGTTTTTTTACCAATACTATTGGGAATTTTTTATTTATATAATAATTTTATAACATTAAATTATTTTTTAATAAGTAATTATATACTAAATTATGATTTATTATATTTATCAATAATTTTAGCTTTTTTAGTTAAAATACCTATATTTTTAGTTCATTTATGATTACCTAAAGCTCATGTTGAAGCACCTGTTTCTGGATCTATAATTTTAGCGGGGATTATATTAAAATTAGGGGGGTATGGATTAGTGCGAATTTTTTCATTTCTTCAATTTAGTGGTTTAAAATATAATTATATTTGAATTAGAATTAGATTAATTGGAGGTGTTTTAATTAGATTAGTTTGTTTACGTCAAACTGATTTAAAGGCTTTAATTGCTTATTCATCTGTTGCTCATATAGGAATTATTTTAAGAGGATTAATAACTTTAACTTATTGGGGATTTTGTGGCTCATATATTTTAATAATTGCTCATGGATTATGTTCTTCTGGTTTATTTTGTTTAGCTAATATTACATATGAACGATTAGGAAGCCGTAGTTTATTAATTAATAAAGGGTTATTAAATTTTATACCTTCTATAACTTTATGATGATTTTTATTAAGTTCTTGTAATATGGCAGCACCGCCTTCATTAAATTTATTAGGAGAAATTTCTTTATTAAATAGAATTGTAAGTTGATCTTGATTAACTATAATTTCTTTATCTCTTTTATCTTTTTTTAGTGCAGCTTACACTTTATATTTGTATGCTTATAGTCAACATGGAAAAATATTTTCTGGAGTTTATTCATTTAGAAGAGGGAAAATTCGAGAATTTTTTTTATTATTTTTACATTGATTTCCTTTAAATTTATTAATTTTAAAAAGAGATATTTGTATATTTTGGCTTTAATTTAAATAGTTTATTATAAAATGTTGATTTGTGGTATCAATGATATGATTTTTATCATTTTAAATTGTGAAAAATAATTTATCAATTTGTAGAATTATATTTTTAATTTTAATTATATTTAGATTAAAAAAATTTTTTTTATCTATATTTTTTTTAATAAATGATTTAGTTTATTTTTTTGAATGAGAAGTTATTAGATTAAATTCTGTAATAATTGTAATAACTTTTTTATTTGATTGAATAAGTTTATTATTTATATCTTTTGTTTTATTAATTTCTTCTTTAGTAATTTATTATAGAAAAGAATATATAATAGGTGATTTAAATATTAATCGATTTATTATACTAGTTCTTATATTTGTTATATCAATAATATTATTAATTATTAGTCCTAATTTAATTAGAATTTTATTAGGTTGAGATGGATTAGGATTAATTTCTTATTGTTTAGTAATTTATTTTCAAAATATTAAATCATATAATGCAGGAATGTTAACTGCTTTATCTAATCGCATTGGAGATGTTGCTTTTTTACTTGCTATTGCTTGAATATTAAATTTTGGGAGTTGAAATTATATTTTTTATTTGGAATTAATAAAAAATAGATTTGAAATAGAAATTATTGGAGGTTTAATAGTATTAGCGGCAATAACTAAAAGTGCTCAAATTCCTTTTTCTTCTTGATTACCTGCTGCAATAGCGGCTCCTACTCCAGTTTCAGCATTAGTTCATTCTTCAACTCTTGTAACAGCGGGAGTTTATTTATTAATTCGTTTTAATATTTTATTATGTAATAATTGATTAGGTCAAATTCTTTTATTATTATCTGGTTTAACAATATTTATAGCTGGGTTGGGTGCTAATTTTGAATTTGACTTAAAAAAAATTATTGCTCTTTCTACTTTAAGTCAATTAGGTTTAATAATAAGAATTTTATCTATGGGCTATTATAAATTAGCATTTTTCCATTTATTAACTCATGCTTTATTTAAGGCTTTATTATTTATATGTGCTGGGGCAATTATTCATAATATAAATAATTCTCAAGATATTCGTTTAATAGGAGGATTAAGATTTTATATACCTTTAACAAGAGTTTGTTTTAATGTAGCAAATTTAGCTTTATGTGGCATGCCTTTTTTAGCTGGATTTTATTCTAAGGATATAATTTTAGAAATTGTTTGTTTAAGTTATTTAAATATTTTTAGATTTTTTTTATTTTTTGTTTCTACAGGTTTAACTGTTTGTTATTCTTTTCGGTTAATTTATTATGCAATAACAGGTGAATTAAATTGTAGATCTTTAAATATATTAAATGATGAAAGATGAATTATGCTTCGTGGTATAAGAGGTTTATTATTTATAAGAATTATTGGCGGTAGAATTTTAAGATGATTAATTTTTCCTACTCCTTATATAATTTGTTTACCAATTTATATAAAATTATTAACATTAATAGTATGTATTTTAGGAGGAATTTTAGGTTATTTAATTTCTAATGTTTCTTTATTTTATTTAAATAAATCATTAAGTAATTATTTAATAATTTATTTTTTTGGGTCTATATGATTTATACCTTATATTTCTACATATGGTATTATTAAGTATCCTTTAATTTTAGGTAATATTTTAGTTAAATCATTTGATCAGGGTTGATCTGAATATATAGGGGGTCAAAATTTGTATAATAAATTTGTAAATTATTCTCAACAAATTTATATGCTTCATAATAATAGTTTAAAAATTTATCTTTTATTATTTGTATTGTGAATTTTTTTTTTATTTAATTTTTTTTTATTTTATTCAAGTAGCTTAAGATTAGAGTATAACATTGAAGATGTTAGGGTAATTATATAATTTTTGAATATAGTGAATTTAATTTAGTAATTTATAAAATATAATATATGTATTTTTACAATGAAAATGTAATGTTTTAAATTAAACTATATAAACATAGAAGTATAAATGGAATTTAACCATTAAAAGATAAAAGTTAGCAGCTTTTTCTTGATCTTCATACTTCCTTAATTGGAATTTTTATTCAATATTATCATTAACAATGATAGGCCTCTTTTTGGCTTCAATTAATATAAATTTTTAGAATAAGGGTAATATTACCTAAAATTAGGTCGAAACTAATTGCAATAAATCGCTTCATATTCAAGGTAGATTGAATATCAATACTTTTTGAATGCAAATCAAATGTTATAATTAACTACAACCCTATTAATTAGATCAATTTAGTATACCTTGATTTCATTCATGATATAATCCAATAATTAAAATAATAATAAAAATAATAGAAGTTAAAGATCATATTATAATATTTGATAATTTAATAATTCAAATTATTGGAAGAATAAGTGCAATTTCTACGTCAAAAATTAAAAAAATAATTGTAATTAAAAAAAATCGAAGAGAAAAAGGTAATCGAGAAGATGATTTAGGATCAAATCCACATTCAAATGGTGAGCATTTTTCTCGATCTGTTAAGGTTTTTTTTGATAAAATTGATGCTAAAATTATTACAATATTTGAAATTAAAATTAAAGTTAATGTTATAATACTAATTGAAAAAATTACCTATACTACTAGTTAGTAGTCCTTATGATTGGAAGTCAAATATACTAATATACTATATAGATAATTAATTAACCTCCTCATCAATAAATTGATACATATAAAAATAATCAAACAATATCAACGAAGTGTCAGTATCATGCAGCTGCTTCAAATCCAAAATGATGTCTTTTAGAAAAATGATTATTAATATGTCGAATTAAACATACTAAAAGAAAAGAAGTTCCAATTAATACATGAATTCCGTGAAATCCTGTTGCTATATAAAAAGTAGATCCATAGATAGAATCAGCAATTGTAAATGGAGCTTCAATGTATTCATAGGCTTGAAGAATTGAAAAATAAATTCCTAGTAAAACTGTAAAAAATAATCCTTGTGTTGTTTGTGAGTGATTATTTTCTATTAAACTATGGTGGGCTCATGTAACAGTTACTCCTGAAGCTAATAAAATTGCAGTATTTAATAAAGGAATTTGGAATGGATTAAATGATTTAATTCCTATTGGAGGTCATAATGCTCCTAATTCAATAGCGGGAGATAAACTACTATGAAAAAATGCTCAAAAAAATGAAACAAAAAATAAAATTTCTGATAAAATAAATAAAATTATTCCTCAACGTAATCCTGTAGTTACTGAAAATGTATGAAGTCCTTGAAAAGTACTTTCTCGTACAACATCTCGTCATCATTGATAAACTGTTAAAATAGTAATAATATTTCCTAATAAAAATAGTGAATTATCATATTGGTGGAATCATTTTACTAATCCTGAAACGGTTGTTATAGCTCCAATTGCTCCTGTTAAAGGTCATGGGCTATAATCTACTAAATGAAAAGGGTGATTAGCTTGTGTTGACATTAATTTACTTCTCTAGAATATAAAGTTCTTAATACTGCAAATACATAAGATTGAATAATAGCTACAGCTGATTCAAGAATTAATAAAGCAATTTGACCAATAATTAATAATAAAATGATAAAATATGATAGAGAAGGTCCAGTATTTCCTAAAAGAGTTAATAATAAGTGACCTGCAATTATATTAGCTGCTAGTCGAACAGCTAAGGTTCCTGGTCGAATTACATTTCTAATAGTTTCAATACATACTATAAAAGGTATTAAAATTGCAGGTGTTCCTTGAGGCACTAAATGTGCAAATATATGTTGAGTATGATTAATTCAACCATAAATTATAAAACATAATCATAATGGAAGTGCTAATGATAATGTTAATGTTAAATGACTTGTTCTTGTAAAAATATATGGAAATAATCCTATAAAATTATTAAAAAGAATTAATGAAAATAATGAAACAAAAATAAAAGTAGAACCAGAATGACCTGTATGTCCTAATAATGTTTTAAATTCTTTGTGTAGTGTTATTAAAATAGAATTTCATATAATATGATAACGTGATGGTATTAATCAATAAATTGATGGAATTAATAATACTCCTAAAAATGAACTTATTCAATTAAGTGATAAATTAAAAATACTTGATGATGGATCAAATACTGAAAATAAATTTGTTATCATTTTCAATTAAAGGAATTTTTATTTATTTTTTTTAAAATATTAGATTTAGGTGATTTAGGAATTAATAAAAAATAATTTATAATTCTGAATAAAATAAAAGTTATTGAAAAAATAATAAATAAACTTAGTCAACCGATTGGGGCTATTTGTGGAATTAAAAAATATTAAATAAAATTAATAATTTTAGTTTGACATACTAATGTTATATTTTAACTAATTTTTTATTTCATTAGAAGTAATTGCTAATTTACTATAGAGTGGTTTAAGAGACCAATACTTGCTTTCAGTCATCTAATGATGAATTATTTCTACAAGTAATTCATTTAATAAAATAATTTACAGGAATTCTTTCGATTACAATTGGTATAAATCTATGATTAGCTCCACAAATTTCAGAACATTGACCATAGAATAGTCCTGGTCGATTAATTAAGAAATTTGTTTGATTTAATCGACCAGGAGTTCCATCAACTTTTACTCCAAGAGATGGAATTGTTCAAGAGTGAATTACATCTGCAGCTGTTACTAAAATACGGATTTGTGAATTTATTGGCAAAATAACTCGATTATCAACATCTAATAATCGAAATCCATCAATATTTAATTCATTTGTTGGGATTATATATGAATCAAATTCAACATTTAAAAAATCTGAATATTCATAACTTCAATATCATTGGTGTCCAATAGCTTTTAAAGTTACTGATGGTTCATTAATTTCATCTAATAAGTATAATAAACGAAGGGATGGAAATGCAATAAATAATAATACAATAGCAGGAATAATTGTTCAGATTATTTCAATAGTTTGTCCATGTAATAAATTTCGGTTTGTATAGTTATTAAAAAATAATATAAATATTAAATAACCCACTAAAGTTGTAATTATTACTAAAATTATTAAAGCATAATCATGAAAAAATGTTAATTGTTCTATAAGAGGAGAGGCACTATCTTGAAGGCCAAGAGAAGCTCATGTTGTCATTAATTTCTAATAAAAGTAAAATACTTTATTTATGAAGCTTAAATCCATGGCACTAATCTGCCATATTAGAAATTAATTAAAATAGGTAATTCGGAATATCTGTGTTCAGATGGGGGTGTATTTTGTAATCATTCAATTGAAGAAGATAAATGTATAGGATAAATTACTTGACGTTGTAAAATTAAACTTTCTCAAATAATAAATAAAAAATATAAAATTCCTAATAATGAAATAGAAGAACCAATAGTTGAAATAACATTTCATATTGTATAAGCATCTGGATAATCTGAATAACGTCGAGGTATTCCTGCTAATCCTAAGAAATGTTGTGGAAAAAATGTTAAATTAACTCCAATAAATATAATAACAAATTGACTTTTTAATCATTTAGGATTTAATCTTAATCCTGTAAATAAAGGGTATCAATGAATAAATCCTGATATAATTGCAAATACTGCTCCTATTGATAAAACGTAGTGAAAATGAGCTACTACGTAATAAGTATCATGAAGAATAATGTCTACTGATGAATTAGCTAAAATTACTCCTGTCAATCCTCCTACTGTAAATAAAAATACAAACCCTAAAGCTCATAATATAGCAGGAGAATAATTTAATTGTGTTCCATGTAAAGTAGCAAGTCAACTAAAAATTTTAATACCTGTTGGTACTGCAATAATTATTGTTGCTGAAGTAAAATAAGCTCGAGTATCTACATCTATACCTACTGTAAATATATGATGAGCTCATACAATAAATCCTAATAGACCAATTGCTAATATTGCATAAATTATTCCTAGAGAACCAAATGTTTCTTTTTTTCCTGTTAAGACGCTGGCTTAAGTATTGCGTGGTGGCGTGGGTTTGACTCCCGCGAAAGCCGTGAAAAACGAAATCTCATCAGAAGATGTGTTGATCTGCGAAATTGTGCTATAACTTCTACCGCTTTGGGTCTTGTTGATTTTTTTCTTTAATTTTCCCAACCAAAATTTGGAATTTAGCTCATTTGAAAATAAATAATGAAATAAAAAAGGTTTATATAAATAATTGTTTATTTAATTTAATTTAAAAATATCAAAACATGGAGCGAGTAATTTTTATTTTTTGGGTCAATTTCAAAGAGGCAAAAATTTATATTTTTTTTACTTGGCAATGTTTTTTACATTGTTAAGGAATAGGAAATTGGGTTCAAGATCTTTTTATATTTGTTATTAACAGTTTATTATTTTGTTAAAAGAATGAAATTGCATTTCCTGGAGCTCCTACGCATATATGTATAGATTTGTATGTATCAACATATCAATATACGTACTTTTGTCAATGATACCAGCAGACTCCCATTCACATTGGCCTACTTGAAGGCGCTTTAATGGTCCAGCAAGTCCACATAATATAGCCATTTGCAATACATGCGTACACATTTATACAAACAACAGCGTTCATTAAATCTTTTCACACAAACATTTTCACTTAAACAGTTGAACAAATGAACACCTATACATCTTAATATGTGTGAGTGTGGGTGTGTGCAAGGCAAACCATATGTTTGCCTTTGCAATTCGGTTTGTATATTCATCAGCACATTTGCACATTATGGCAATAATATTTCTTCATTATAAGCAAGCAAGGCCGATAAAGCACACGCATACAAACATACGGCGTATCGCAAAACAATCGCAAGTAAGTACTAGGTAAATATGTATGTTTGTGTGTGTATTGCCAACATCTTCCAGCTGTTGCTATGCGTACGCTGCAAGCGAGGACGACTTACTAATAATTTGACCATATGGCGCGAATTATACAGAGTTGTACAAAATAATATTTATTTATACATTTGTTTAGGTAAGCATTTGTATGTATGCATATACATATGTATATATGTACATACATTCATAAAGCAGCACATTAAGATGTGTGTCAAATACAATCTGTGCAAATAAATTGTGGTTAATGTCTCTCAGCTCTGGCGAGCGCTTGAATGTAAGCAAGCAGATTGTCATTGGGTGGACTTTCTGGCATTGCGTTAGCAGCTTATGAAATAGCCGTTTAACTCTTGCAACAACTAAATATGTATGTACGTATATGCATAATAATAATAATAATAATAATCCCAACGGTTGTATCCCTCCATACCCGCCCGACCGACGCGAGGGGCGCATCCGCATGACGCACGGATATATAAAAAAAAAAAATTTTGTTTTTTCATATATATTGCGCCGAGTCATGAAAGGCAGAGGTTTGTTAAGTGTCGAGATCTAAAACTGTTCAGCTACGGAACAAATGCTCATCAGCTGATCGAATAGTAATATATGTATATGTATGTATGTATTAATTATTGAGAGGATTGAGTATAGTTTTCTTTATGTAAAAAAGTGAGTCTGAAATATCAAAAGAACCGGAGTGAGTGTTAAAATCCTGACACAAACTACGGAGTGGCTCATTTAACTCAAAATTACTTTTACATGGCTTCAGAAAGAGAGGCCGGAAATGTCTTGAAATTCTGGAGGGAACGTTAAGTTTTATTTCGCTAAGAAGAGATGGGCTAGAGATCAAGCCTGTCAGTAACTTGACCAAAAATACAATGCAATTTTAAACGACTTTTATATGGCGGCAGGTTGTACTGAGAATCCCAACGAAAATTCCTTAAAGCAAAAAGCAGAAATTGTTTTTGAATGGACTCTATTCTGTCGGAATGAACTTGATAGCGCGGGTTCCAAACAACAGATCCATATTCCAGTATGGGCCTCACTAACGTTGTGAACAGAGCCTTCGTGATGTAAGGGTCATTGAATTCTTTTGACCACCGTTTTACAAATGCAAAAACACCCTTGGCTTTGTTAACTGTAACATTGATGTGAAGATTAAAATTAAATTTCGGATCCATTGTAATTCCAAGATCAACAAAGTTAAACACTTGTTCGAGGTTATGGTTACCTATTTCATAAGATGCTGGTTGAACTGCTCTGCGAGAAAAGCACATTACTTTACATTTTTTAAGGTTTAGTGGCATGTAATTTATTTCACACCAGTTAGTCATGCTATTTAAATCCGCTTGTAGTAAGGACCTTTCCTCAACAGAATGATACGATCTAAAAAGCTTTACATCATCAGCATACAATACAATTTTTGAATAATTTATTACAGAAGGTAAGTCATTTATAAAAAGTAAAAACAGAATCGGACCAAGGTGACTTCCTTGCGGGACCCCTGAAGAAACATGAATAATGTTTGAGGAACTATTTTTAAAAAGAACTCGTTGTGTTCTGTCAATGAGGTAAGAAGCCATCCAACGAAGGAGATTAGGTTGAAAACCAAGGAGATCGAGTTTATGGATCAGTAAAGAGTGACTTACTCTGTCGAATGCTTTACTAAAATCAGTGTATATAACATCAGTGTGCATAAATTCTCTGAATCCATTTGAAACATGAGTTGTGAACTCAAGCAAGTTTGTAACGGTAGATTTACGCTTAGAGAACCCGTGTTGTGTGCTAGAAATTGTAGAGGATATGGAATACGTTAAATGGTCAACAACAATAGCTTCGAATAATTTAGGAATAGCAGAAAGCTTAGCTATACCGCGGTAATTTTCTATAGAGGACCTACTCCCGGTCTTATAAAGTGGTATAATGAATGATTCTTTCCAAGCTGAAGGGAAAATCCCAAGCTTAAGAGAAAGATTAAATAAATTAGTTAAGGGCACATAAATATGTTTAGCACAGTTTATGAGGAAACACGTCGGGATCGAATCGGGGCCAGCCTTAAATGATTCTTTTAAGTTACTCAAATAATAAAATACTTCCTCGGAAGATATCTGCGGAATAATAGCAGAGGTGAGGGAACAGAGTTTATATGGATAAGGTTTGCTCAGAGGAGAGTTAATGGAGTAATTTGACTTGAAGAATTGGGCAAACATGTTGGAAATTGATTGGGAGTCACAAGAAACGGTATTTTGATATTTCATAGCAGACGGAAAACTAGTCACTCTGCGCCTAGAGTTAACGAAGTCATAAAATGATTCAGGGTTTTTTATTAGATTCCTTTTAACTTTGCACAAATAAGATCTGTAGCATTTTTTATTTAATTCAAAATAAGCGTGTCGGATAACTGAGTATTTAATATAGTTAGTGTGCAAACCAGTTTTTTTGTACAATTTAAACGATCGCGACTTCTTATTTTTTAAATTTTTTAGTTCTTTAGTAAACCAAGGTTGTGATTGCTCCTTTTGTACGCAAACCCGTTTTGGTACAAACTTTTGAAATAAGCTAAATATAGTGTCATTAAATGAAGTGACTTTTCCTATACTTGCTTTTGGTTATTTATATATCTACTAATGGCGTTGAAGATAAACGAATTTAATCCACTGGCCATTTTAGTGTTATCGTTTCATAAACTTTAATATTTTGTTGAATATTTATTTGGCAGTGACAATGACTTTTTAAACGCTCGACGGTTTTGGGGGAGCATTTTGAGTAAAATATTTTCATGGACTATTCAATTATTATACTGCTACAAATATTAATTTGGTAAATAACTATCATCAAATCAACTGAGAATGGTTAGTAATGGGGAAAAACGTAGATAAAAAGTTGCGGTGGTTTCCGAAAAAGCAAATATAACTTTTATTCTCTGACTTTTCCAAATAAATATGATTTAAATTGCATTAAAAATATAGTTATCAATCAAAAAATAATAAAAAAATGTAATAATAAATTCTGACCCGATAATATCAATGATTTAATAAGCAATTATAAGACTTCAAAAATATAAAAAAAACCCTTAAATTAAGACACCTTCTGTTAGTGTAAACATAAAACCCGCACCACTAAAAAAAAAAAACAGAAGGACAGTATCAACAGCAACTGCCAACAAAATCTTGTATACTAAATATTCTTAACTCTTAATTGCCTTGTCGGTATTTGTGTTAATTACACCCGCCCATTGTGGCACCGACAGTAAATAAAGCCACGCACAAATAAAAAGAAACCAAAATACAAACTGCAATAACAACAACGTTTAACAGACAGCCAAAATACCGACAAGGTTGTAATGAAAAACCGACGTTGGCTAATATTGGTTAAATAAAATGAAAAATGAAAAGAAAAAAAATTGTTACTAACGAAAAACGGAAAAAGCTCCCTAGGCGCGGTTCAGCTAACACTGTGGGAGCACAGCGGGCGCGTAAATACATGAAAGTTACACAAACAACTAAACTAATATGAATGTACTCGTTTGTATTTATGTATGTACGAGATACAGAAACCGCAGCATAGACCAACACAGGATGACCGCAACAACAACAACAACAATAACCAAGCAAAATGGAACACAAAAATAAATGCTTGTATGTGTGTATGTGCAAAGCTGCTTTAGGAGAAAGAAATTAACACAGAATGGAGGGAAGCAGGATTCCTCAACGGAAGAAAATACTCTTAACGAAATCCAAGATGAAGAAATACAAGCTGAAAGGGCTGGGTCAGTGAAATTGAGAAATGCTTCGTGGAATGAATGTATTTCGTTTAAAATTACTATAGACAACAACAACAAAAGCATACATATTTCATTAAAAAATCCGAAACAAATGCGCCATAAGCATCTCAATGCATTCCGTTGGCTGCAGAACTTAAAAGGAATGCATGAAGGCAATGCGAAGATGAGGAAGCGAAAAGTGCTTAAATGTTTACGCTGTTAATTAAAGAAAAGCAAGCAAAAGTTTAATGGCTGATATTATGGTCGAGCCAGTCGGTTGCCGACGCAACAACAAAAACCACTCGAGAAAACAAAAAACCAAACATAACAGCAAGAATAAAAAGAAAAAAATTTAAAGAAAAATTCACGAAAAAAAGGGCGCGAGAAAGTACATGAAAACTTGAATATCCAACCAACCGAAAGCAAATCAGCAGCAAACAAATATCGGCATTGGGAATGAGGTAAAGTCCGCTGCTGTGTAGTGACATAAAACTAAGCGCTGCAGCCAAGAAGAATAAAAAGTTTCCCCAAGTAGAAACACGCTCGATATTTTGCTGCGGCTAAGGCACGCACTCGGCATATAAACGCAAACAATGTAAACAAAATGTATTGCCAACAACAACAACAGAAACAAATGTAACAAGAAGAATCGAAAACAGCAAGGTGATATCGTTATTCGAAATTGCTGCTGCTGTACAACGGGTGCGAGAGCGATAAACTTAAGACAAATGTTTACCTTGCAACTTACGAAAGAACGACAAAGGTAAAGGTAATGGCGAAGGCGAAGGCAAAACCGAAGTCGAAGGCAAGAGCCAAAGGTAGTCAAATTGCGAAACATAGCTAGTACATAGTATATTTCTTTGTAAATTTGTATGTAGTTATAGATGTATTTGGTAGTAGTAGTGATAGTAGCGGAGTAGTTTGACGGTGTGCGCTTTTGGAGACAAAATTGTATAAAAATATTTTCTATTTTCTAAATGAAGAAATTGAAAAAATAAACTAAAAATATATTAAAACAAACCCGAATATTTTTTTTATAAATTTGCATTTTTCTTCATCCCTTTGATATTCATTATCTATTCACTTTTTTATAAAAGATTTGTGTTAAAAAAATTAACAACCCTTAAAAAAAAGTACGATTTGCTCGATAAATCACACAAATTCTGAAAAGGGTTGTAAGAGAACCAGCATAAAAAGATTACAACATAAAATTAAAACAAGAAACATATAAAACAAAGATTTTAAAAAAAAGTTTTGAAAAAACTTTCAAGTATCATTTTTTCTTTTAAGTAAAAATATCCCTGCTGAAGTGGTATTTACTTATTTATTTGGATAAAAGACAACCAGCATAAAAGACAAACCAAAAAATAAATAAAATATAATCAAATGAAAAAAGAAATTTAAAGAAATTAAAAATATACGAAAACAATAAAAAAAAATTAACAAAGAACAAAAAAATATGTATGCCACCAAATGAAATTTTTTATTATTGTTTGGCCATATAACTATTTAATTTAATTATTTCTGAGCTTAAGGCCGATCGGTTTTTTGAGAAAATTATTAGGAAAAAATAAATTTGATAAAGGATCACACATTTTATTAATTTCAATTTATTGCGATTAATGAAAAATAAAATTGAAATTGCGCTCTCTTTTCACTGGTAAAGAGGTCATAAGTTCACTTCATTTCCTTCAACAATAATAATACTAATAAAAATTAAATTTTATTCGAAAAAGTTTTACCAAATTTTTTTTTGATTTGTTGTGATGACTAATTTAGAAAATAGTGTCAAAGGGTTAAATTTTGGATGATTCATGAAGTAAGAAAGACACTTTTAAGTAGACATTCTATGACAGATTACGCGTGCGTTCGTCAAACTGTCATTACATTTTTTACAGAATTGTTTAACATTACCCTTGTAAAGAATTTAAAGGCACGGTCTCTTGAAAAGTTTGAAAACCCACTGTTTTCAACCAAAAATTTGTCTTGATCATTATTAGAAAAATCTAAAGTTCATGTGAAATAAAAAGAAATATGAACCAATAATTTTACTAGCCCAAAAATTAATGATTAGCAGATCTGTAACAATAGTGGACTGGAAAGCTCTACTAAAAAATTACTTCTAACTAAATCTCTTACTAACTAACTAAACTTTTATATAAACGAAGAACTTTCACCATACCAATATCTTTCATTATGTTAAGCCAAATTAAGTTGCTTGGGCTTCAACATAAACCCAGACTTAGACTTAAATTTTAACTTAGGCTAAGCCTACGAAGGAGAACGAAATTCAGACTTTAACTCGGACTTGGGTTAAGGCTAAGGCTTGTACCTAAGTTCAGACAAAAATTTGGTAATACACTTTTTCTTATATGCTTTAACTGCTGTATTTTGTCTTCTTGATAAATTATCAAACATATTCAAAAGTTTATAAGTTCTCCATATAATTTTTCATATTTATAATTAAGCAAAGTAAAAAGCTTTTTATTTTTGATTAGAATAGAAAAACTTGATAAATGTTCAATACTGAATATCTGTAAATGTTTGATAATTTAGCACGAGCACAGAAGTGGCCAGTTGGAAAGAAGATTTCTTTATATAAATTTACTCTCGATGGATGCATTTAGTAACGAAAATTTCCTTACGCTTATAAGAGGCAAATAAAAAAATTACTTCCGATCAACTTATATGTAAATACCAACATATGTTTATTACAAACAAGAATAACTTCTGTCCTGTTTAGGCGAACAAAATTTTTTAAAAATTTCATTAAATTTAAAGTCACAAAAACTTGAATATTTTATTGCGTCTACAAAAAAATCTAATTTCAAATTTTTACTTTAAAGATATTTATACCACAATAACCCACTATACTCCACTGTACCGCCGTGTAAGAACACAGACGCTTTCACTCCCATCCTGGCCATAGCAATTTCATTACTAAATACCCTTCAGTTCATTTTTTGTAAGTCACGTTGCTCTCATCTGCCACAGTCAGTACGTACATGAGCTGGTCCGCAAATAAAAAAGTAAATAAAAAGAGTTAACTGCTGGCAGTGTACCACAGCACTCGCAAAACACAAAAAAAAGAGCGAAAAAGTTTTCAATAAAAACTTTCACCTGTCGCGGACAACGACCAGGTGCCGTCTGATGGACCGGCTGGCTTGTAGCTTGCTCGCATGTAAGTGGCAATATAACTAACAGAACAACGCGCCACCCACCACCGAAAAAATAAAGGAACTTTGTTGCGCGTAAAGCTGCGTGCCACAACTCGCTGGCTGGAGTGTGGGTATTTACAGCGATGTAGCGTGCTTACAGGCGCTCTGCGACCACATCCTTCATCGCTGCCGCTGCCGCACATGCCGGATCTGTGTACTGTTCGCGCTTTTCTGCTTAAATATTCGTACCTGTGTATGTGTGATTTTATACATTTGTTTGTGTCGTTATTTTTTTGTGGAGCCGCAGCTCCGACAGCAATTAAAGCGCCAACTAAACATGACGCATGACGATGGCGGTGGCAGCAACAGCAACAAATAGGTAGCAGCAGCTAGTGAATGAAGCGGCAAGCAGCAGCAGCCAACTTTAGCAACGAGTCAAGACTGGTGCCACAAATACATACACACATGAAGGCGTGTGCGTGTGTGTGTGTTAGCTGCATTGGCAACTGGAGCGCACCCAAACTTGCAAAAAGCACATGGAAACGAAGAAAAAGACAAATAAATATTCGCCAAAGAGAAGCAAGCAAGGAAAGAGTGAAAAAATAAAAAACAATGAAAAAAAAATTAAGTAAACGTGAACGCGTAATTAACCGACAATTTAAGCTATAATTGCACTGAAAAGTCGCATAAAAACCTAAAGTTGGTCCAAGTTTGACGCGCCAGCATGAGCATAGCGATAGCGTGCTAGCTTGTACTCATTGCAGAGGTAGTTAGCGTAAGCGCTTATTACGCCAACAGCCAACAGCGAAGCACCTGCAAATGGAGCTAAAGAGCGCTTAATTTCTTCGCTCCACTATCCAACGCTGCAAAGTGTTGTTGCACTCGCTTTTTCTGGAATTTTAATTTACTGTTTTTTAACAAATTTTTTTTTATTTTACTTTTATTTTAAGCTCCTTAATTTTCCAATTCTACGGCGCGTCTGCCAAATCGACATGCAGTCATTAGATGTGTGTGTGTGTGTGTGTGTGTGTATTTAGCGTGTATGCAGCTTAGTGCAGTCATTTATTTTCTACTATCTGCAGTTTTTCATACAAACCGTTTTGTTGTTTTTATTGCGCTGGTTCAGGCCTCACAGCAAGTATTCGCTTTTATTGAGGTGATTAACATCTGCTATGCGAAACTTTTCTCGCACTGCTGCCCTTCGGCTCCAGTGCACCTGCATGCCCGCAATTTGTGGCACAAGTAGCGCTAATAGAACGCTCACCGTCACACATTCACGTTCATGCAACAAATAAGTGGTACTTATGTATATATACCTCGTTATTGAAAACTATTCGTGTACTTCTTGTTGTAGCGCAATTAATTATAGCGTTATTAATATTTGTTAATATTTTTTATGTGGCAGCCAGCTGCCCAGTCGGAATTCGATTACGTAGAGAATAAACTTTAGGTTACTGATTTTTAACCAGAAGTTCTAAGTATTAGTAAAAATCTACACGAAAAAATAATTGCTTTCGCCTTACACTATTATCGATGCTGTTGAAAATTTTACTTCAAAAAGCTTAAACTTCGGCTCATGAAAATCGTCATTCATGTTAAAATAAAAAAAGGAAATATGAAATTTCGCCTCCAACAAAAATTTCATATGTTTCATATTTCATAATCATTGTATTCGAAACTACAACGATCAGCCCATGCCAATGCAATCTAGTCCAACTGGGTATGTCGTCGATCAATTGTCAAAGAGTATAGTTTTATTGCATACTTTTCGGTGCTATAAAATTATAGTTTTCATAAATGTGAGAAATTTTGCGTATTTTAGTTAAAAAACTGGTTTGTGTATTTTCATAAAAATTGTCTTGATTGGTATTATTTCACAACACAAACGCTTTCATCTTTTTTTATTCCATTTTTGGGTGACAGCTTAAAGTATGCCTTAGTAATGTTGAAATGTTTTGCTAGCGTCATTCAGAATTGAATAACCCATAAACATTAGCCTACATTTGAGTTGGCATACTTTTCGCAAATATAAATAGGATCAGGCACAGGTGCGGATGATGTAAAAATATTTAATACTTTTAATTAGCTTAAATTGCTGATGTTGGTGTATAGACAGAATTTGTGAAAATATGTATGTTCGTATCTAGCGAGCTCAAATAACGAAGCAACTGTTAACCCGTTTTAAAATTGTGCGATATTTAACATTCTCTACAAAAATTCTTAAATTTTTTGCAAGATAACAGATAACTCGTTTATACGCTATTTATAGCCTTTAAAAATGTTATAGCTATTCCAATTAATTTTTGGCAAGATATGCAGCGACAACTCTTTCGATTCGGTGCTAATTATTTATTTGATTTCATATATAAAAAGAAAGCAAGTCAAGCCACTTCACTTTTAAATTTACTGATAAAGCGAGAAAATAAATTTCACTATTGTTTTGTTTAAGACATTAAATGAAAATGTAGTTTAATCGCTCAGAAGCTCTCTTCCAGAGAAGCCTACATTTGATTCACTGTAGCGTAGTTCAAACTGAGAATTGTGTGACTATCATGATGGGCAAATTGTTTAACATGATTGAATTTCGAAGTTCGCATTCTTAGTAGGAATCAAAACAGCCAACAAGGTCCCAAATATGTAATTGCTAAGTCGCCGTGTGGTTATGAAATTCGAATATTATTTTAATTCCTCAGCATATTCTCAAAAAAGATTTTGGATCATTATGACCTCGCGGAAACCAGTGAAATTCACACACGCATTTACAAGAAAAGGTTCCATTTTACATCTCAATCGCTGTGCTCACGTTTATAATTTTTAAAAAAGATACGATCTTTCTAGTATATACTTGTAAAAGGCGCCCTTTAAATACCAACCTTTTTTTGCCCCCATTAACAGGAGACCGATATAGAAATCACTAAATAATAAGTATTTTCTACTAAGATATATGAAAGTGGTACAAAAAGAAAGGTATTATTAACTTCGTAGTTAGTTGAAGACAACTATAATATGGTATTTTTAATCAATAAGCCATTACTCTTAGTCCTATCATCAACTTATTTTCCTAGTCTTTACTCAATGGACAACTCAATGTGTAATTAATTTGGGTTTTATAAATTTATCAAGGGTAAAAAATCAAAATATTTAGTAAGACAAATAGTTAATAGTTTCTTGATCTTATATTTCTTGGAACGGTTTTCCGTCATCCCCTGTTAAGTTGGTTCGACGCTATGCCATCTTTATTGCCAATTTTTGTTCCCGATCAAACCCAAATTGACAAGGGATAACGAAAATCGTTCCGAAATAAATCAAACAAATAGCTAAGATAATTCGCAAAAATAAAAAAATAAAAATACTAGGCTATTTATTTATACTTTCTGTGTTAGTAATCTACATACTCCTTACAATAATTTTTTACTATCAAACAAGATTTCTTACAATAGTTTTCGCACTACAGTATTTAATGATAAAATAAAACTATATGTACGGTTTGTAAATCGGAAAAGTATCTTTGCGTTTTCTTACTGGGAAGTTAGATGTACCATACTAACGCGGCACTTATACAGATGCGGAGGATTTTTGTGCGATGAATTCGGGTATGGGCTAATTGTCGAGAAGTTGTGAATCTTTAGTTTTATACCCGATTCCATTTTTATTTCTATGTTTTTGAATTAATCTTGATCTTCAGTTTTGACTTAATGTACCTTAATTTATTTTTTTTTGTATCTTTATCATTTTCTAATTGCTTTGGCCTGAATCTAAACGCTAATCTAAAATCGCTAAAGAAGCCTTCGTCAATAAATGTAATGCAAGGCGTCCTAAGAATACCTATCCCTCTTTTCTTGACGATTAGAAATAAATTATATAAATGGAGGTGAGACCTGTCTTCTAGGTCTGTTCTAGCAAGGTATTAAAATTTACCATTCAGTAAATTTTGTAACTATTTCGTATTCTACGCTGATTCTAACCAGGTAAATTTTGTAACCTGTAAAAGACGAGGTAATAAAAAACAGCTGTTTAGTTTTGTTTTGTTATTTTTATAGAAAACCGAAAGCGAAGATGTTCATTCAATATTAAGGTATTGAAATTCTTAAAGACGTGTACAAAGTTTGCGAGAAACTAATTATTTAAATAGCAAGACAAAATGTTTATTCACATTTATACGTTTTCTGAAAAAAATTGTTGCTTTCATTAGGTTTGTTCGTGTACAAGTCCACCAAGAATTATCCAGCAACGAAATTTCTCAGAATTTTGGAGTATTCTCTCTCAAAGAGAGATTCTTGCAAATTTTTACGCGAACTCAAAATTTGTAGAAACTTGCAAGTTTAACGAACAGCTGATTGAATTCTTGTCAACATCCAAATATGCCAAATGAAAAACATTGCATTAATGTTTTACTGACACATTCCACCAACGAAACATAACCAAAGGAAAATGTATCTCTATCTTGCGTGTTTTTTCTCATATTTGATAATTTTGACCTTTAAAACTCATTAACAAAAATTTCGTATTTATTCAAAATATATTCAGCTGTTCTTCATCAGCTGCTTGCAAATTTGTGCTGGGTAAAATTTGTCCCCTTCCCCACAAAATCAAATGTCATTTTACTCTCTCAATTTCCCCTTTCTTACAATTTTTTTGGACACCCCAAACGCGATTTGACAAAAAACGTGATATTTCGTAACAATTCGTAATAATTATCAACAACGCGAACACTCTTATTGACTCTTATTGAATTATGTTAAATTTAATACCTCTTATTGTCAAAATGTGAGATGTTGTCACTGTTTCGAAAAATTTGTAACCATTGCCCTAGAATACCAAATTCAATTTCGGGTGTTATAAATACGTAACAAAATTTACTTTACCAGTAACATGGTATTTACAGACGTGTCTTGGAAAAATTTAAATAAAATTAAAATTAAATTAAGTATTTTTTTAATAAAATATATCTGAGCGGAAATATGCGATATATCGCTGACACTTGTCTTTAAAATTACTTATTTATTGATTGCGCAAGAGTGCAGAAAAAGAGGTCTGAACCTTAAAATATTATTCGGAAACGTTTTATTAGGAAATAATATTTTATTATTAGGAAATAATATTTTTGTCGATTTGGACTGGGTAAAATAAAACAGCTGTCATTGAATAATAAAGTATTACTGATTCTGATGCTGTAATTGAAGTTCTCTTTCAGCAAGTTATTCCATTCATAATTTTACTGAAACGGCATCAACTAACACCCACTCGCTGCTTCAGAACCAAATCATTTTAAGAATAACTAAGAAATCATTAAAAGACTCAAGACGACCTATCCTCACTAATTCATAGCATTTTTACATATTTGATTTGGCCACAACGGAGTCGAGCAAAGACAAATTAACCAGTGAATAAATACCAAAATTAACCCCAAAAAAGAAATTTACCCATTCAACTTATCAACAACAGGAAATCTTTGCAAGTTTCTTCTTTTTTTATTAATTATGAGCAAAAAGACTCGGACGCATTCGCGCGTCTTCGGGCACGAAAAAAACTTTGAGTCTATAAAAACAACACTTGAAAACTAATTAGACCCTAATAGCGAAAACTTCAAAGTCCAATTATGTATATAACCAAGAAGGAAGAAGAGAAAAAACGCTGATGCAGGAAAAATTCAAAAAATCAGTGCAAACAAAAACTTTTTAATTTTGTTGCCAGTCAGCAGTAACGAGGGCGCGTACGAGGTGCATGTTGGCCCAAGAGTTGACGAAGTTAAAGGCGAGGCAAGAGAACTGGTCAAAAGTTGATAGAAAAATTGCGGAGAAACTCAATAAACCTACAAGTAAATGATGTTTTTGTATTCTCCTTGTTTTTGTAAAATTGTACGTAGCGGCTGAAATCGACTAAAGTAATAGTTGTTTAAGAAAGTATGCGAGGATAATGTGCGGCAAAAGGATGCGAAAACAAGCGATGAAGGGCGAGCGAGCAAAAGTTGGTAAAGGCGAAAGAAAATCATTGCGGCTAAACAAAAGTAAAGTAACAGTGACAAGAAACAACTTTGAAAGACGTAAGGAAAACACTAAACGCACGTTCGCAATGCGGTTGTGGGGTGAGGTGTGGCTGCTATGACCACGAGATGGCAAAGCAGCGTGGAAAACAATGCCATAGAAATAATACAAAAGCGGCTTAAAGTTAAATTATTTTGTTAAAAGATTTATACAAACTTACTGAAATAGAATGGCAGAAAGAACAAAACGTTAAGTGGTAATGCAGTATACATAAAACGAATAAAAATTCGGAGTAGTTGAAACGAAAAAATGAAATTATAAATCTAACAAAGCGCGTTACTGCTAAAAAAAAAAAGCTACAAGACGATTGTGAATAAAAGCTAAATAAGAAGTAATAAGAGGCTATTGAATCTTAACGTAATATTATAAAAACGAATTTTACAGCCATGAAAAATACATTTAAAAAAATGAGCTGAGAAATGAGCAAAAATGGGCGAAGTCATAGAAACAGAGCAAGTAAGCGTACAACTCACAATTTATAATTTTAATTTTATACAAACAAAGTTGTCAGCCAAATACAGTTACTTTTAATGAAGTGAATCGTCTTAACATTTTTTGTTTTTTCATTTGTTACAGAAAAAGTAAATATATTTTGCTTTGGTCAACTTTAGTTTTTTTTTTTTAAACTTCAAAATTTCGTATTGCGATACTGAGAATTGAAAGAAACAGCAAACACAAGGAATATAACACAGCTAAGGCAAAATGTTTTTCATAAAACTAAAAAAAATGCATGTACTTTTCAATTATACTGTTACGGCTTTGATAGGAAATAGTAATATCATGAAAATCACTCTATATGATTTTGAGTAATATTTTAGTTCTTAAGGTCGATAGCCCTGGCAGCTAGTACCTTTAAATATTAGTGTATAATTTTTTAAATATTACATTAATTATAAAGAATAAATAGTTCCTGAATGAACTGCAATATTTGTTAAGATTTATCCTTTCAAACTTTTTCAGTTAAAATGTTTTCATGACAAAAAAAAACCGGAATAAATTAAATTCATCAACAAAGAATATACGAACGTCTTTAGAGTAGATTTCTTACAATAAATAAAAACGTCTTAAAAACAAATTCCGGAATGCAACTTATTTTATATTTATGCTTGCGAAATAAGTTTGCTTGCGAAATAAGTTTGTGTATAGGTTTCTTAAACTGAAACGTGTCCGAAATGTTTTTGTCTGACAAACAGTAATTTAAAAGTAATTTTCAATGATTGCCTTGCAACCACATATTGTTAAAATTAACTCATTACAGCTCCAGCATTTTATGATATTGAATTCATTAGGAACCTGTTTGTTGATTTCGATGCGAGTTTTCATAAAATTGTATCTAAAAATTTACCTTATTATTACAATATAAAAAAGTGTATCAGGCAGATTTAAAAATTATACTCCATATACGCCTTGCATACAGCAACAGTCGGGATTTCTGCATTGTCTTAAATCTTATGAATCGATTATTACATA
Source organism: Philophylla caesio (assembly GCA_963971545.1). Lineage (NCBI taxonomy): Eukaryota > Metazoa > Arthropoda > Insecta > Diptera > Tephritidae > Philophylla > Philophylla caesio. The sequence goes on along the minus strand of OZ020606.1, from coordinate 89,677,049 downwards.
TAATACCTTTATTGCGAAAATGTTAACATTTTGTTAAATATTTCAAAAAAATAATTATTTTTTTAAGAAACTAAAATGTGCTTAAGTGCTTTTCAAACCAACTGATAAATGAAAATGGAAAATTTTTTGCAAATGGCAACGAAATTCAATTTTTTTTGGAGTTTATATTTTTATTTATTTATTTAACATAGATAATCTAGAAAATATAAAAGTTTCTTTCCAAGTATTGTGATGTAAGTGAGATACAATTAAAAATTGAATTGATTACATTTAATAATTCCATTAATTTAGTTTTAGGTACAACATTCTAGCTCGTTCTTTGAAAAAAGTGACTACGAAGAATTCTTGAAGTGAATGTGTTCTACTAAAAATGGACAGTCAATCGCATCTCGTATAATATCAAAGACAAAAGTGAGAGAGAGTATAGTCCTATGGCCTCCAAATGAAAACAAGCTATTCTAATTTAGAGCGTACAAGTGAGGTAAATAACCGTTTCAAGGTGTAAGGATAACTAAAATCTGAACTGAATCGGCGAATAAAAGCAAGCATAGAATATGTAAAGTAAACACAATTTAAACGTGTCGAAAAACCTCGTGGTCGAGAATTTCACTGATTAGTAAGCCAGCCTACTTTTTGCGGTGCTCTTTGTAGTGAAAAGATCAAAAAAGCTTTAAAATTACACTATTCTTAACATTAATTTAAAAGTTACACACAAACCATAAACTTTTTAACTACACACTATGAAGATAACTCAATTTAAACTTAATAAAAATAATGCGTTATAGTGTATGAAGATAAAATTTATTTTAAGACATTTCCACATATTTCACTTTGCAGCCTTAAAATCACCACTCATTTCAAAACCACTTTCTATCATTTTTTCTAAGCCGCTTATTAAAAAGAATTTGCAAGAAAGCCTATCGGCATTACTTGCTACATTTGCTAACAAAATCCCTCTTTAAGTATTGCATACAAATATAATACACCTGAACACGAATTTCGAATCTACTTAGTAGTTAAGCAGCCCATCACATTGCTCCATCTGTTTTATCTTAGTCGGCTACTGTATACAGCAGAATAGCTGACGCTTTGTAGTGATTCGATGTAACTATTTACTTCACGGATATCTCATTTTTACATTCATATTTATGAAGGGTACGTACAGCAATCAATTATTCTGAAGCTATTTATAACTCTACTCACCTCTGTGATGTCGTATGTGATGCCCGTTGACTAAGCCCAAGCAGCAAGGCTGTTCATAATATAAATTCCATGTGTTCTCATAATCCGAATAGGCGTAATCCACAAAAAGTAAAAGCAGCAAAGACGAAAGCAACCGCGGCACCGTTATCCAGGGAGCACCGGAGTACCTACTTTGTTTCGGCCACATTATTGAAAATTTAAATTTTAGTTAGTTATTTTTGTTATTTGTAATAAAATATTTTCAGTGAAATAATATATTTCAATATTTTGTTTTATGTACTTTCGATAATCTCGAAACTTTAGCGCACATTGACACGATTTTCCTTTCGGAAAACAGGTGGTAATTATATATTTCTTTATGTTTTTAATACAGAATTTTCAAATACGCGCACTTCGTTGTTTAGTTACATTTGTAGCTATTTTGACCATTTTAATATTGGCATTGAGCGTTTTTTATTCGTAAGCAGTATTCTGTTTATAGCTTTTGATTAAGTTTCACAAAGTTAATTAAAATTGTAATGCAATGTTATGATACATTTTTCATTTAGGCGCTCTTTATATTGTTGGTTTTTGAGAACTTTTCTCTGTTATCGTTCTTTTTCATAACATAAACTGTGCTGTGAACTTCTATGCTTCGTATTTTAGATTTTACGTTTTGCATTTTCTACACAAATATTTTCTTCATCACCAAATCCACTTGCCCAAACCGAAAAAATTTCGTTCAAATGCTTTATCGTTGCTGGTGCGTACCAGCCGCAAACTTGTAACCGCACATCTCGAAACTCAAGCACGAACTGAGTTCGCCCAGCGACAGGATTTGTGTTAAATAAATACGCACGCAACTATGAAACACCGACGCACTAATACCAACTCAAAAGCAAATTCATCAGCCGAATGAGTCGCAAAATTAGGGCTCAATTTCGAAATATGCAACCGAGTGTCTCAGCGGCAATAACTCGCCGTAAGGCAGTAAATAAATGCGGCGAAAATCGTGCGATTCAACGACGTATCATTACTAACGAAACGCTACGCTCGAAAAATGTCGCACCGGCAATTCGACAGCGAAGAATATTTACCAAAGGCTCTTTTAACTTCGTTCGTAAGGCAAAAGCGAGGAATGCCACTCAAAAAGTCGTCCCGCCGTATACGCAGGTGTTTGAAATGCTATGCCGATGCTGTATGAGTAAACGAATGTTCCAATGCGCGAGCGATAGCCTGTAAAGAGAGAGAATAGTATACAGTAAGTGGTCGGGCGAATTCAATATGGGAGTGTAAATCTATAACGATAGATATGAGAGCGGGAGAGTTAACGCTTGCGCATTTGGGGTGGGAAATTTTGACAATTTACGAGTTTGCGAAAATTTCCCACGACCATTTAGAAAAAGTTTCTTCATGAAATTTCGTCAAAAATGTTTGCGTGCAAATTTTTGCCCAGCATTTTAACTTAACATATTTCGTTTTTATTAAAAAATAGGGTATATTTAAATTGCAGCTTTTTCTGCGAGCTACTTCTTTGCTCAGAGTGTTGCTTTGGTGTGCCGCAAAATGATATCGTTCAACAGCTAAAATAGGGATCATAACAATGAAAAAAACCATGCTAGTATTGGTGCAAAAAATCCGTAGCAAAGGCAACAATGCGAGGCAAGCGTAATTTTTCAAGGGTAAGCAGCGCAGCAGTAGCAACTACAGCGGCGGCGGCGATTGCACAGGCAGCGAAGTCAATGTCGACGATGTCAGCGCTGCCGCACAAAGGCACGGATGCAGCGCGAGAGGGATTGCTAGGCACTGGCACGAAAGTGTATCCTAGTACATACATACATATTTGCATATACATATGCATAAACAAACATTACAACAGTCATGCAGCGAAATAGGCATTTAAGTTGTTTTAATCCTGTCTGCTGAACACGAAGCTTTAATAATCAGCCAAGCAAAGTAAGTTTAACCCTTCAGTGGCATACTGCATTTTCCATCAATCCTTGCGTTACTCACTTCGCACTGTCAATTGCCATAAAAGTCGATTGTAGCGTGCTTTTCTTCAACTCTGTTAACATTAAATGAGTGTGCGTTGGTGGCTTGACTGCAACTATACAACTGCTGCTACGCTACAATGTTGCAAATTTTCCACATCATTTTATTATTCGTCTTCTGCTGAGTAGCATTCCGTAGAAGTTTCGGCAGCTCTTTTTTTCATCTTTACTTTTTTCTCAATTCTTACCTCCTCGCTTGGTCCATTCATTCACACATTGTACCGAAGCATGGCGGGTTTTCTATACGCTAGACATAAGTCACTCATCTGCCGCAATGCCGAACGCCGAGTGCCGGTAGACAATTCACAGGGCTTACAAAGCAACGTAAGGATCTCGAAGCACAGACAGACAGACAGACAGACTTTGTAACTGCAAACGAGTGAGTGGTCGTATGCGCAGCTAGACGGCCGGGCAGACAGAAGGACATACAGAGGGAACGTCTGGCAACAACTGTCGGTTTGTTGCTGCGCGCGAAAGGTGTGCGGTGGCGCAAAGGTGTTGCTAAGCAGAAAAACAGCACCACGTTTAGCACACTTTCAGGCGCAGACAAACTACATCTCTACTTTAAATGAATTTACTAGCACATTTGCGAAGCGCATATAAGAGTATTGATAATAGAAAGTTGTATGTTTTCGTAGCAAGGATGCCACCGTCTGTGCATGTGCATTTGTACGTATGTATGTATGTATATGAACGTGAGACTAGCGCGGAGTCTGCATTTTTTATACTTTTGCATAATAGTGTGAAATTGTGTGTGTTATTTTAACCCCGAATTAATTTCAATTTTGTGGCACAATGTCAAGGATTCACGTTTGCTGAAGGTTAGCGAGATTAACATGTAGCAAATTTCAAGCGGTTTTAACTTTTTTGTATTAGGTAATACTAAAAAACTAATTTTGAAGAAGTTGTACAAAGCGGGAACTGCTGCTGCCTATTAATTTCAATTAGCGAAAGAATTTGAGGCAAATTTAGGAACAAAAAAAAGTATTTGTGGGAAAACTTAACATTTATATGTAACATATTAAAAGCTCATATACTCGTACACACATAAAAGCTTTTAGTTTGTTTCACTCCTTATATAAAGATTTTTAGGAGTTTCCGTTCATATCTAATTTCATTTACCTAAGATGGCGAAAATAAACTAAATATGGGATATTAAATAAGTGAGAAAGAAGACATTTCCATGCGAACTTCGGTGAGAAGAATTTTCTTCGTTATTTTCATAAAATTGTTCTCAATAGTTTGTCGTCTTACGAGAAAATAACAAATGCAACTGGTAGTTAAAACTCCAAGACAAAAACCTTTCACCAATCATCTATTCACGCTCGTAACATTGAATGCAGATTTTTTTACACTATGTCTTAACTCCTGAATACAAAATATATAAAACGCGTTATATGTTCTTAGAAGCTTTTCAAAAAAACGTTTAAGAGGACATCAAAACTCATAATATTTTTAGCAGAGATCCAAAATAGAAATTATTTGATAAGAGCTTTAAAAAATTAATTAAATTTCGAAAGAATTTTCGAAGTATTTCGCGACTAATTATGAGTGAGAAAATAAAATGTTTCCCCTGATTATGTGTTCTTAATAAATTATCAAACATTTACTAATAATCAAAAGTTTATAATTTGTCAATAACATTTTTCATAATTAAAATTAATAATATAATATGATTTGAATACAAAAAACTTGATAAATTTTCAAATCTTTGATAATTAACGAACACAGAATTGAGCAGTTAAATTATAAAACTTTTTTCATAGTTATTTTAAGAGTGAAAATAATATCTACGTCCTAATACGCAGAACTAGCGCAAGATTATTTCAAGATAAGTTAGGTATGTACGTTTTCGGTATATTTTTGGTAAATGTCGATAAATTTTAGTTACGCCTTCGTTACAATTTCGATAATTTTGTTAAATTTTCGGTATATTTATTTTATTTATTTCAGTCAATTGAACAATAAATTCTTACTGACTACGAGTATAAGACAAAACGACTTAAGGTATGTTTTCGATGCTTTTTCAGCTTGTTCCTGAACGATTCGAATTAGTACTGTATTGGCTCGGAGGTAGCCCTGTTATATTCCTGAACTCGTCTAGAGTTTGTTCCGAAATGATCCCTAAAAAGTTCTGAAGCAGTCCCAAACTGTTCCCGATAATTTTTTCAAATAGTGCCGAAATAGTACTGAACAAGTTTAACGTTATAATTTTAGACTTGAAATCTAAGAATTGTTTTTAAGTATTATTTTTTATATTCTCACATGTGCAGCCTTCACACTCAAAAGACGGGTATATTTCTTTGACATTTAATTTTTCTGAATTAATCTTTCTCGACTTTTAAGCAGAAATTTTTCATTGAAGTGTGTTAAATTCAAATAAATAGCATGAGTACCTACAAAGACGGTTCGTTCATTTTCACTAACAAATTGCATTCAAAGAAATCTTAGAACTTTTTTTACTTTGTAGTTTTATAACCCATTTAATTTTAATAAAATATCGTGAAAATTGTACACATATGAAACAGCGAATTAATTATATTTTTTTAATAACGTTTAAACAATTTCAAATAAGTCTTAATAATGTTTTGGCATTGAATTTTATTGAGTTTGAGGCCAGCTAGAGGAAGCATTTGTTTAGAAAAAGAATAACCGTTTTATCTTCTACCAAGCTTTTCCATTGATCACCATATCTCATCACCTTTGTCTAGGAACTCCTCACAGGAGACATATTTTGAAAATTAAAAAGATTCTGCGATATCCATAAAAATATCCGCAGTGGCTTTGCTGTAGTTCAAATTGATGATCCTAGTGCTATCAAAATATTTTTAGATTTTTTGCTAGGATTGTGTTTCAAGATGACACAAGTCAGTAATTATTGTACTCAAGAAAATTATCATTTCAATCCTTTACCAAAAAATAGAAAGTCCAATATAAGCCAAATCCACTTTCTTGTATTTGAGATGTTTCTTGGCATTATGCTTCTTTATTTAAAAATGCAAAATGTATTGCATGAGACTTTTCGGCGTTCCTATATTAGTTTTTTAAATTATACAAGAATGTACGTACGAACTTATTCTGATAATTTTACCAACGCACTGTATTCTTACTTTCAACAGTGCCGTCAAGGAAGTAATATAAAATACGACCACTTCATCACTTCGCCGCACTGCCTTTTTAAATATTTTCACTATGCACTTTTTACTTTGCTCTATGCAACGCTATTGTAAGAATTTACCTCAGCATTTACTTTTCGAAAATACATTCTCCCACAGACATTTCAATGTGGAATTAGTCAATTGACTGCTGCAGTACGGATTTTAAAATTCTAACAAAGTGCAGCCACAAGCAAACAATTAAATTTCTAGCCAAAAGGGAATTTTCAAGTAACCTCATCACTTAATTGGCTAAATAATCCATTTGATGTAGAAAAAGGTAAATGAAGTAAGTCGAAATTAGACGTAGAAAATCACACAATGTGCTATTTACTTCGAGGTTCAGTGCAGTTGCAATAAAAGATTTTCGTAGCTAAACGGAAATCTCTACGAAAATTCAAAGTAAGTGAAAGATATGTTTTAGGAATGTTAACATTTATTATCTTAATGCAATTTTTTATTAATTTAAACAAAATTTACAAGTATTTATTTTTTAACAATAAATCTATTATTACAAACCGATTCGTTTTAAAAATGAAGAGTTTTTATTACATAAGTAAGTACATAAATACTTTTCAATATAAAACTGCCTTTATTATTTATATTAATTTTGACTTTAAGAAATAATTTTTGGAATGCGTCTAAATTGCCGAAACCCAATTAGATTTGGGAACTGTAAGCTAATTTTAATAATTCATCCTATTACCTTGAAAACTCTATTACAAACATACAGGCGTACGCTGCAAGAATTTATACTAAAATTATGAAAAATATTTATTATCATTTCTTATACGTACATATCTATGCATATATCACTATGTCTGTGGAGAAGAAAAATTTACAATTTCATCACTGAAAAAAATTTATTGCAATTTAGTAGCGTAAGAAGCAACTTTAATGTTCCTAATTATAAATTTCGATTTTTCGCAATTTTTTTCTTGGCGCTCTTCCGCAATTTATTACCAGATTTATTTTATATGGGAAAAATGCAAATTAGCGTCACTAAAAAAAAATTTTGAACAATCAATGGGCTTTGAATGACCTAAAAAACAGCAATTTCAAAATTTAATTTTGAATTAAAATTTTTTATTTTTTCTACCAAAATTATAGTTAATTATTTAACAAATAGGATGTGGTTACCCAAGGTCGACCTGTTCGTGGAGCGTTTGCAAATCCATCGTTGTTTTAAATAATTATTAATAACTCTTTAGATAGTAGCATTTCCTCTGCAATAACTATTGGTTAGTTTACGATAACCCAATCCATATTCAATATCGTAAACGATCAATTTCCTTAAATCTATGGTTAGTTCCGCCGACTTTGGCATGATACTAATATAATATAGTAAACAGTTTTATTGATCAACACAACTCAATAAAAGGACTTTTAATAACCTTTAACTAATTGGTCAAAATTCCATCAAAAAAATGTAATATACAGTAACAATTTTGGCGAAAAACTCCCGGTATGTTTACTTCTGTGGCATGCGTAACTCAACTAATGGTCAATTACACCGGTCACAAAAAAAATAATTTTTTGCGCGCATGGGTTTTACTTTATATATTTTGGTTATATAAGCAAATAAAATGTCTTCGAGAAGTTGTAAACGATCCGCTGACTGCTATATTTGCGAATTTATTAATATGAGAGAGAAAAAGTATGATTTAAGTACAAATTTAAAGATTTGCGAAGCATAGGAAGCTTACTTCAATCTCCCTGTTCATCAGGACAAAAAATGGGCTCCACATGTGTCATGTAACTCTTGCAGATATATTCTGGATGGTGAGTTTGTTTTCTCTTTTTTATTATAATTATTAAATCTTTTGATAACATTAGTTAGGTTGTAATATGTTACGTTTTATTGTAGGCTGGCACCGAGGTGAAAAAAGAGCAATGAAGTTTGCAGTGCCGAGAATTTGGAGTGAGCCAGGTTTAATCACTCAGACTATTATTTTTGCATTGTTTATCCAATCAAGCGTAAAATTTCAAAGAAAACATTGTATCCTGATCTGACATCCGTTCCAATACCACATACCGAAAAAAATCCTGTACCAGTGTTGGAATGTATTCTCTCAGAACAGCCATCCATCACGCCATCCATCACGCAAGCCCATACATTCCGGATACGTTCTGGAATCAGAACCAAATATATCACGTCTCATCAACTCAGAAGATTTCAATGATTTAATAAGAGACTTAAATCTATCAAAAAATAAAGCAGAGTTATTGGCATCGCGGAGTTTACTGAATTCAGACGTTCGAATATCCCTCCAAAGAAATTAGCACTGATTACGACTTTCTCCATCATGGGATGTAAAATGTCTCTAAAGATGTACATGTTACTTGCTTATTTAGATAAATTTAAAGATAATAAGGGAGCTTATTCGGAAGAACAAGGAGAACGCTTCCATCAAGATATAATGGAATTTGAAAGACGTTACCAAGGCCAGTATACTGAAAGCATGATGCGGGACTATATTTGGAGGTTAATAAGTGAAACTTCTACGGAACATGACAGAAAAAGTAAAACTGATCATTTTTAAACATTTGGAGTTTATTTTATAATATCTATTGTAAGAATGAATCCTAAAGGGATGATTGATTGATATTGTGTTGAATTTTTCCATTACATAAAAGCAAATTGAGAACTTTTTTATTTTTATTATTATTTTGAGGTATAAAAGCAACAAAAATAAGGTAAATATAACCCGTGTGAAAAAATGCTGTAGACCGGTGTTATTGCATATTCTGATGAAAGAGAAAAGGCTAATGGTAAATATCAAAATTTACCGTTTTGCTAGCTTACACTCAAAAAAAATAATACGTTATTTATTATGCCATTAAAAGAAAATATTTAAATAACAAAATATTTCTTTCCGGGGTATGCATATTTAGTTATGTCGTATTTAGCGAATAAGCAAAGTACCCTTGATAAAAAAAATTCAGTTAATCCTAGCCAGATTAAACATTCACATTGTTATACTTAAACTCAAAGGGCTATAAAGCTACATACTCAAAAAAATTTTAACACTCCAAAATCTATATACAAATTTGTTGATTTGTTTGGAAGTTTTCTACAAAGTTTTAAACTTGATTTTATATGGTTGATGTTATATAATAAGAAGTTGAATTTGAATTGCAAATTTTTAAAACTAAATAAATGAAATAAAATGCAAATAAATTGACCACCACCCTACATATAATAACTAATATAACACAGATGCACAAAAAAATATTTAAAGCTGCTGCCATTACCCAAAGCGGTCGTACTTTACATTTTTGCAGTCCCTGAATGCAAATTCGAGGTGAGTTTTTCTCCATCAAGTCAGGATTTTCCAGTCTTTCAGGGTCCGTTCCCAATTTGCAACTTCCGACACCCGAGATGCCTAAGTCTTTTGCTGGTCGTGTTTTGAGGTCAAGGTGTGATGTTATTATTTGGGTTCGGAATTAGCAAGTTGGTGGAGTTAAGGAATTGTTCGGGGATTAAAAATCCGAGCTAGAGGGTTAAGCTTAATTGAAAAATAATAATTTAATTTTCAAAAAAAAAGAGCAGACTCCGGATTTGAATTCAGCAAACTCAAAAACCAAAGCCAGACTGGTCTGAGCTCTATTCCTGTTTTTGTTTTTTAGAGAAACTGAGTCATTTTTATACTGTGAATATTTATTGAACTGTCAAGTTATGAGTTAATAAACTTGGGAAAATAGCACTCCTACTAGATTACAGCTGACAAATAACGAATAACATAAGTTTTATTTTCTCTTACTTTCACAAAACTGTATATGCAATGTTCAAAAGATTAACATGGTTTATGTCTCTCCTTTGCAATCACCTCCTTCTGTAGGATTCTGCGTTCAACTGGCAGATGAAGTGATTGCCTGATCTGCAGATCTCACGATTATAGGGGGGTTGTTAGTTTTGCTCACTTCGTGTTTTCACATGATTTAAGACTTTAATAAAGCAGCAAAATAAATTCAATATGTTGTAATTCCTCAGAGCACAGCACTCAGTTTTCCCACCCGGGAAATTTCCACATGAAGTATACATATGTATGTACATTCGCAACTGGCTGAACATAAAAAAAAACCAAATGGAATACGAAATACTTTGTTACACATTTTAGTTTATCACAATCTGCCACCTGCAGCACATTTCCTCCACTACAGCAATTCCATATGTTGCAAATATTTTTATGCCACCATTTGATTGTTCCTGCACGACTTATTTTATTTTTATTATTACTTTTTTGTTGCCACTGCTGATTAGTTACGTGCAGACCGCGTTGCTGTCGATTTGACTTTCCTGCTTTCTTCTTTATTAAGTGCATTCAAAACGTTTCCCTCGATAAGCCATCACCACCACCGCACACCACTACCACCCCAAATGCAACAACAACGCTATGCTCGGCAATCCTAACGACGATCGCACGGGCAGAGTGACAGGCAGACAAGCAAACTGGCAAAGAGCCGTCCGCAGCAGCCCACACCACCGATACGCGACAACTCATTACTAATGTTTGTTGTTAAGTCCATCTTAGCGCTATTCGCGAAAATGTAAACGTTCAGCAATCAACTTCTCACCGTTCAAGCCTTGCCACCCTGCCATTTGGATAAGCGTGCAGAGGTTTTGCGACGCGCCACTCAGCCAAGCGAACGAAAGTCGCGTGCTTACTTTCCTACCCGGCAATTGTTTCGTCACCCCCACTGCTGTGCGCATCCTGCTGCACATATTTTTCGTGTTTGCTTTACAACGCATTTACTTGTTTGCAAGGATTAACAATAAAGAACATGCACACCCATACAGTTACAGCACACAAACACAATTGCATGCAAACAAATACATATATTGAGTAAGTCAGCCAGCCGTTGTTGATTGCCAGCCGGCTACTGGTAGCAACGGAAAGGACAACGTTGGGCCAGCGGCTGGAGTGTGTGTGGCAAACAAGAGGCGTGTTGCAGCAGTGCGCTTCAAAAAAGTACCTGTTATCGCAGCGTGCACACGTTTAACTGCCGCCACTCTCACTGCATGCGCACACTTTTTACTCCGTCTTGTGGCCCGACTGGGCTGTTTGTTCGTTCAACTGGCCGCCAACGGCTGCTGCTGCCATTGATTGTCCTGCAGTTTGACTGCTATTTTTTATCCTGCAGCACCAGCAGCTTAGCGTCTCGGTCGGTCCATTGTTTAGTCGACTTGTGTGGAGGTAAAATCGACTAGTGCCCGCCAGCCAACTCGGTTTGAGTCTGTAGTTGATGGACCCACCAGCATTGCTGTATTTTCGGCATCACGTTGCCGTTGCTCATCGACTGACTGCTGTTGCTGTCGTTGGCTGACGTGCTTGCGCTCTGATTGCCAACATTAAATGAATGCATCGAATTACATTTTCTATTAACAGCAGCAGCTCGACGCGTTGCATGTGCTGAACTGAGCTGTGCGCACATAGTCGGATAAAGATTTGCTTATAGCATGCATTTAGGCTCAAAGCAATAGTAGTAGCCTTTGGCAGCACACTCATACATAACTAAGTAGGCATCTGTCCGGCATAGCAACACTTTTTCTATCTTCTATTACTTCTGTTCTGTGCCCCCTCCCCTGTGTGTATTTGATTATTTCTTTGTGTCGGGTGATTGTGGCGATGCCCAAGACCTTGCAGCTTCAGACAGCTCTCCTCAGCGTAATCAAGGCAGCAGTGCAGCGGTGTACTGATACAACAAAACACAATTTCAGTTTGCTTGCCAATCTTATTTTCTTGTCCATTTTACTCACCCGAAGATCTTCGCAACGCCCCCAATCGGCACATTGTTCCCTTACATTTCAACAACATTTCGCTTTCTTGTTGGCCTTCGCTACAACTCCGGTGATTATTGTTTGTCTCACGTCCTATAACTTTTGTTGCTTGTTTTGTTGTTTTAAAATTTTCCGTTTTTTACTAGCTCTGCACTTTCTTCGAGTCAGCTCATTCTCTGTTGATTTCTATGCAATTTTTATCGCTTTGTGGCAACTTTGTTACTTGGCAGCGGCGGCAACTTGTTTAAGAATTTTACAACAGCAATCTGTGATCCACCAGAGTCTTTCGCACTTCCGTCGACATCCAGCATCTAACTCTCCACAGACCCCGCCACACGTTGCGGATCTACGCGTCTTTTTACTTAAACTGACCTCCTCCAGCTTGCACTTTTCTGCCCGCGCTGCAATTTTGTCTTATTGGTATTATTTTTCTTTTGTTTTATGTTGTTGCTTCTATTTTACCGCGTCCATGTTGTTATAATAAGCTCTCTTTTGTGGGTGCTGCCATAAACCTATGATATTTGAAGTACAGCCACGTGCAGCGACACTAAAAAGTTGTTTGTAAACCCATTAAAAGGCTATTCATCAAAAGTTTTGACATGGCGCGTTGCCTGCTTACATTCTTCATTGGCTTTTGCTGTTAGTGTTAGTTTGGCTAAGTCCGTCGTCTAGTCAGGCAATAGTTGTAAAATAGTAGTCGCTACTACAGCCAATGCTTCAACTCGCAACCACTGCTTGGCACTTGTATTGGCTTCTTTTATTGCTTGCTTCCTAAGTCCGCCTGTTGGTCCTTTGGTTTGTTAAGTAAATAAATTACTTTGCTTTGAAAACAATAATAATTTGATATACATTCACTTTAATAGGCGCAATAAGTGTGAAAGAAAGCCATGCAATGATTATTCGTCAAAAAAAGAGAGAGAGAGAAAAGAGAATATAAAATTTAAGAGTGCGCGCGTCTAGTTTTGTTATTGAAGTTGTTCTTGGACCGCGTCAAAAAATGGCACTCTAAATTCTGAAAACACTTATAGATTTTATTTGCAAGCGTGATTTATTATGTAGCCTAAACAATTGATTGGTGCATTCACATTTCAGAGTCAATCTTTAAGAAGAGTTCTTATGAAACTGAACTTATTAACGAATTATCTTAATAATAATAACAATAATAATCTAACCGCTTTTACCCTCCATTTTCGACCAACCGCCGCGTGGGGCGCATCCGCATTACGCACGGATTTATTGTTTCTTTTACTCATGTGCAAGTGCCGAGCCGTGAAGCGCAGGAGTTTGACTTGACTGTGTAGTTGTTGTTCATTTATAAGTCAAGTTGTTAAAATACTCATAAAATTTCCAGGTTGAAAAATTTAAATATCGCGATTTCTATTTGTCATGACTATAAGTCAGAGTTATAAGTACAAATTCAGTTAAAACAGGAAAAATACTTTGAGGAAGAAACTACTGTGCACTCTTGTGAAATTTGTTAGGAGACAAGACAATTTTAGGATTGTTTCAGATGTGGTGGCGTTTTTATGAGGGAAACTCGTTCTCTCTGTCGAAATAATTTAAGATATTTTTTACGTACACATTTTTTGTAATAAATTAAAAACAATGAAAGAGTTTTCTTTTTATTAGCTGATATAGTTTCGTTATCTCCAAAATCCTTGAGCTGAAACTCTATTTTATATCATTCTCAGACACACTCGTAGATATCATTCTCCCTTACGGCCCGCATGAACATTTTTTTCATAAAATTGTTATTAATGGCCCTACCTCTTATCGTCGCCACATATGTATATAATTTCACGTAGAGGAACACCCTTTCGTCGATATTGATACAAATGAATTAAGTAAGTAAAATTTACTGTGTGTTTTGGTCTAAATAAATATTCAATATCGACAATCTTTTATTGAGTTAGTGACCAGTGTTATTGGAAAAATTTCGTTTGAGAACAATTCATTATTGGAGTTAATTAGATATGCGATAGTATAACTGTAATTAACGGGCAAGATGCAAATTTGATAAGTGTTCAAAAGCCACTCATTGCATTGAAAAAATGTTTGCGTCCGTATACATTAGGGTATTTTATATTTGACCAGTATTTTTTGACATACATATGTCATTTTTTTATTATACATAAAAAATATGTTTATTACAGTTTCGCATGTTCAGAGTTTACTTGCAACAAAATAAATATTTTAATTTGTTTTTACTTTTTAAAGTTTTTTAATATTGAAGATATAATGTAATAATTTAAGAATATTGCTATATATTCTCAAGATTTGGCACGCGCTGGTGACTCTTCGATTCAATCTAAAAAATGACGTGTCTTTAGTAGTTTTATTTTTCATGTCAACTCGACATTTGCAATATTCTGATTTTCTGCAAAGCTTCCGCGCTTTTTTAAGACTATGTTGAAAATACTTTGCATCGCACTTTTTTTACAACCCACTGAAGCACGCGGAGTGGCAATAAGATATAATACAGATACTTTTAGCTTGCAGTATCCTGTCAGAAAGCCTGTTAGGACTCTGAGTTTTTGTCTTAGGGATGTTTATAAGGACTTTGTACCTTTTGGTATTATACCGCCCTAGTAGTCTTTTAGCCTGGATGAGTCCTGGAATGTTGTTTCAGTGCCTCACAGTGTGTGCGCCCACAGCTTTTCAAAGTGGAAAGGTTCCAGGTACTTTGGTCTTGAAGTTTATAAGAGGGTAATTTAACGTGATAGGTAAACCAATCTCAGGGAGTAAGAGTACTAAAATTTCGACATAATTTTTTTGGATCACACTAACATACTAGGTGCATACATAACAGATGTTCAAACGCTTGAAACTACATATTTGTATAGACTACGCATAAATTTTCGATTATTAGATAAGAAACCTCATCAAATATGCTTTGACAGCAGCTAAAACAAAAATTGTGTTTACCGAGCAAATGTAGTGTGACTGAATTGTTAAAAAAAAATATACAACTATACATATGTACGAACACAAAAATAAATGAATGAATATACAAAAACAAATGCCCTCTCTATATTAACCTGTGTAGTTAATTTTTGGTGAACCATTTTTCATGAGCGTCATGAGAAAAATAAACAAACATTTGTCACCCCCCTCGACTTCATTAACGATTTCTAGCACCGCTGACGATCTCAACATAACCACCCACCAACACTACCACTGCCACCAAGCACCACCAACAAATAGCAACCTATATCGTAACTAAAGTAGCGCCGTGGCCGCAATGATTGCCGTTGGTAACAGCAGGCATACTAAATTAACAACAAAAGCAAAGCCGTAATATAAATGTGTATGTTTGTATGTAGTAAGTTTGAAATGATACAATAAGCAAAAAAAGATGTGCAACGAAAATGATAACGGAGCGGGTAATAGAAATTAAGCGAAAGTGGTCGCAATCCAGTCGCGCGACCTCGAGCACACACACACACCAGCATATGCACACACCCACAAAGCCATATGCAGCAGTGCAACCACCCAAGTAGAGTGGAAAGTAAAATGAAGTTCCATATATACATATACGATATAAATATGTATATTCGTTTGTAGGTATGTGCACTGTATTTGCTAATGCACGTTGTTTGATGCCCGCTGCATACACACTATCAAATAACAACCTTAAATATGCAAAGGGGGAGGGTAGTATCTTTGAAAGTATTTTGTTTTGAAATAACGTAGAACATAAAAAGGTTATGCTTAGATAGCTCTCAAAAAATTCGAAAAATGTATATAAAAAGACAGTCAAGAAATGAAAAAGAAAATGTTCTTCAATAAAAATTTCTTAAATCAATCAAAAGCTCTCAAGAAAAAATGCTCCTATATAGTATTCCAAAATTTCTGTCTTCACCTCACTACTCACGCCAATGCCGATTCGAAACTCGTTTTGCTTAAAACAGTATGCGAAGAAAATATTAAAAGTTCCATTCAATTATCATTATTGAATAAGATCAATAAATTTGAAAAAGTACAAAGCTATAATCCATTTCGAATGCCTCATTTTTTTTTAAATTATACTCGGCTAAATAACTATAACAAGATATTATTATGATGTCATAAATATAAAGATCTTTAGTAATTTTATTTGCGAACAATTTTTGTTGGGCACAACTCAAAAATTTAAAATTTTTGTAATATGTTTATGAAAAATTTTCTCGTTTATATCAGAGACTTATAAGTTTTTTTACGTAAATGATTTTATTGAAATATCGCTTTGTTTTAAATTTACTGCGTGAACTTACTTCTAAGTATTTTTAATTTAGTTCAAATCGGTTACGGCAGGATATCCGAAATTTAGGCTATATTGATGATACGGGTGTTCGAATACTCTGATTCCGGTGAAATATAAAAAAAAATATTTTTATTTCCTTCAATGTTCCTTTAGCAGTTGCCAGTTTATGCTTTTTGAGGCTAGATCTAGGTTTATTTCGTATTTTTTTTTATTTTCAAACTAGCTTTTTTTTGAGGGGAAAATCCTCCGCAATATACTATGTAGTAAATACCACTCAATTATTGTGCTAATTCTGTGCAACGCCAGCGTTTACCCAACAAACTAGATACACATTAATTTCGTTTCTGTTGAAAATACTGTTAGAGAAGCAAAATCGAACGTACCCTGAATTTATCAAAAGTCGTTTTTCTTTCTTTTTGTTGTCTCTTATACTATAATCAACGCTAAAATTTTATTTTAAAAGCAATATTTAAAAACAAGATTCCAAAAATGTTTACAAAATTTTAAAGTTCGCATTAATTAAAACTTATTTTAATCTCTCACCATGTAAACGGCATCTGACTAAAGAGGGTTAATTTTTATAGTCTCACGAAAATCAGCTTTTTTTCTTATTCTAGAAACTAAGCGGGCATTTTGACAGTGGATGACTACTTTATAAGTACTCTGTACAAGCAAGTCTAAGATAGTTTTCGCAGCTTGTGAGTACTAGAACAAAACATCCATTTTATTTCTTTCCCAAAGTTCTCATTTAAGTAGTAAATATCATCCTAGTCTAGTAAGTAGTGACCAAATTTCTAACATTACAATTTCGATTTGCATTTTATTTTTAACCTTTGTTTGACTTCTACTCGACACTTTTCCTCATTTTTCACATTTTTGTATTGTTCGCGAATAAATTCACTGAATTGGCTATTTGTATTGACTATTTTGCTTTTCATATTTATCTATGTAATTCCCTAAGTATGCATGCATGCATGTTTTTTAAGAGCTTTGCATATCTGTTGGTATGTTTGTATGTGTTTAATAGTGGCGGCCGCCTATAATATGCAGTCATGCATGTCGCTGCAGCTGCGTTCAATTGCAAATTTACATATTTACATTTGTTTATGCTTGTTACGCCCCCATAAATGTATTGGCAAACAAACATACCACTAAATGCATACTAAAATAAACAAATGCAAATGAGTAACAACACACACACACACACACACCTGCACACACAGTGGCTGTTTACATTGACTTTGTTTAGTATTTTCTTTTTTTTTAACTCTGCAAGCCGTCTCCTTAGACATGCAAGCTACACACACATACATGCATACCTCTATATATAGATATTTGTGTGTAAATATTTGCATATAAATACGTAGATATGTGGTTTTCAACATTTGTTCGCTCGTTTCACTTGCATGTCACCGCACTTTTTCTTATTTCGCTTTATGCTTCTTACTACTTTCTAATTTCTCGTTGTTGTTTTTTGTCCTTTTGTCCTCGGCGCTTGCAGATTTTGTGTTTACTTTTATTATTATTGTTATTATCGTCATCAAGTTGATTATTCTTGTTGAGCTTAGTACAAAGCGGAAGCGAAATGTCAGTGTCAGTGTCAGTGGCGCAGTGCAAAAAGCAACGCCCACTTACTCTCTCTCCCCTGCGTTGTGTTAGTAAACGACAGAAAAATGCATAAATTTCAAGGTTTCTGCTAGGAAGAGAGAGCGAGTTTTCCTTACCATCGTATTTTCTTTTTTTTTTATGAAGTGCTTAGCTTAGTGAAAGCATTTGAAATTATATATCAATAAATCATAATGTTTGTTACCTGCATGCTTTTTGTATTCTTGTACATATATCATTCACACACCTACTCATATACATACAAACACAGTAAAGACATTGAATAAAACTGCAGTTCAGAAATTTTTTTATTTTGTGTCCCCAATTCAAAAGAACGAAAGTTTATAAAAAAAAAAAGTGGATTTAAATAAATAAAACTTTATCAGATATTTTTCTTTTAGTTTCCTGTCTAGATATTGAGATTAACTTCTTTAGATTACAGTAATTTTTCATAATGAAATGTTTAAATTATTTCAATAATATTTTTAGTCATGTTATGAAAATGGACATTGACATTGACTTAAGTTTATTTGCATACTAACTGCAAACCGATTACTGAGTGTGTCATACTTTTTCTCTTTGTTTTGATTTTTATTTATCATTTTAAAGCTTGATTTTTTTAAATTTGTATTAAGCGATGATTTTAAATAAGTTTTAGTTCAGCTATTTTGTGTTCTCAAAATCATTTTAGGCGTTTGAAAGGATATCAAAAACTCATAATTAATTATTTTACAAAATATAAATAATTTTTTCGGTTTTTTAAATTAGCTTGAAGACAGCCGTACAATTAGTCTTTATAAGATTCAGGTTTTTTTGTAAAGTTGTAATTTGATTCCAATTCGAATCTCGCATATGTTTTTCGAAGTAAATTTTGAAAGCAAATTTTGAAATTTTTTTAAAGTTCATTGGTTAAGTTGATTTTGAGGTAACTTTGTATATACAAGCAACCGCAGTGGTCGAGTGCGTTCTATTACTCCAAATGCCGGCTAGATTGGGCATCGAATCAGATCAAATAAAATATAAATCATAAAAAAAATTGTCTCTTTTAAGCCCTCGACAAGCAATGGCAAACCACCGAGGGTATTTTTGCCATGAAAAAATTGAAGGTCCCTTCATTTTCGGTACAAGATACATAGATGACGCACGCCACAAATGGTAGCAGAAAATCAGTCAAACACTATTATACAGGCATCCAGCGTTAGACAGTTAAACAAGTCAAATGAAGTCTAAGTCGGGCGAAATTGAGTTTTAGCTATTTTATTGTTCTTAAGTATTCGCGAACTTTTATAAAATATAGATCTTCTTCTACACTTGTGGCTCGATTTGCGTGAACACCAAAACCCGTTGTCAATTGTATCTATCGTTTGTGAAATTACACTTACAATTAGTTATAACATGCGGTGATTTCATAACCAACGAAGGTGTGTCGAGTCGAAAGAAAATATTTTTAATACGAGATTTCACCAACTGCACGTATGAAACGAGCAATCGTTGAATTTGTATAGTTGTGCCAGTTAGTTCATTATTTTTTCTTCCTTGGAAACCATTGCATTACAAAATTTGCATAGATTCTGATTGAATTAGTTAGAAAGCGGCCACACTGACAAGTTCCCAACCCATCGTTTCACAAAACACCATCAACACAATATTCCATGGGGCATTAAGAAGAGTTATCTCACAGTAATTGGCGTAAGCAGCAGGAACAGTCTTCTTATGGATTGGACAAAATTTATTGATATTTTAGTTATCCGGCATATCCGAGTATTTTTTGTACGTACATCCAGCTCTTTATAGGCTCTTTTGAATTCGTTGGCATATTATTTTGTTTTCCATCTAAGAGCGAGATTGTAGACTATCTTTGGGAAAGGTTTCTTCCGTACCAGTTTTATCTACTTCAAAACTCAGAATCAGGATTTTTTTTATCAAAGTACCCAAAACCTCGTCGCAGAGCAGTGGTACTGATAAGATATAAATAAATATATATGTTCAGGGTTTAAGTGCTTTAAATAAACAGCAAGCAGCTCTTCAAGTTTATACAGTCAATTTAACGTTACGGAAAATATTAAAAAAACAAATAAAACTGTATATAGTGGCCTTCCCTCGCACAAGCAGTTATGCGATCACTCTTCAAAAAACTTGATTATTCAATTGAAGTAAAGATTTTCAGAATTGTTGTTCTAATCGTTTTTTTAATTATTTCAGAGAATATTTTTAAATCAGGGTCTTGCCGCTTTGGATCAAATAAGCACTGACTTAAAACTCTTGACGAGTTTGCTTTGCTAACTCGTAGTTTGGCTACTGAATCTAGGAGTGAAACCATGTATTATCTGTAGTAATCTGAAGTCAGAACTCGCAGCCAGATTTGAGAGTCATCAAAATTATCAAAATTGGCGTAACCTCACAAATCGATATACTTTTGTTTGCGGCGTCACTAACTCGTAATTTCTATTCGACCAAAGATTTACCGATAGAAATTTAGGCATTAAAACTAATTTGACGCAATTAAACGGATGTGTCTGCCGACACCGATAACATGCGAAGCATTTCATGCGCAACTACAAACACACATTTAAGGCATATAAATAGGCGCTCGTAAGCTAATGCGACGTGTGGGCGCGACAAACAAAATATTTGTGTGATATATCCCGTAAACACATGTATATTTACTTTGGTACATTTATAAATGACTTTAAAAGGGCTGCGACCCCTGCTCGCTAAACATACGCGAACGTTTACATTTACGCACACATTTACATGGCTCTGTTTGGCAGCGTGACCAAACGCGACTGCATCAAATGAAAATCAAATAATTTTAATACAATTCGAAAATACTCTATCTGATGGACGATATACATACATATTTACACATAACAATGGGAGTAATAGCAATAATAACATTCAGGGTTACAATCACACCAATCACTTTGTTAATAATATATGAGTTTTGCATTTCCGTCAATGCCATGCAGAGTCAGACGTCGACCGCCAAATGCCTACCACCGACCGTCAACCGCCAACCGCTGACCACCAGTTCATTTGTCGTTAAGGGTCGTCGGTTGCAATGGCGAGGATGGTGTCAAAACGGCGACAACGTTGGCTGCTTAAAATCCATCCCGCTGATGTAGATTGTAAGCACTCAATGCTCAAACATGCACACACACACACACTAGCGCAGACACATAAACACATTCAAATGTGCCTTATCCTATCGCCTTTGGTTGGCTGTTGATTGTGCGTGTACGCATCCGCTTCCGTAAACGAAACGTAACGCTGAGGCAGCAACGACAACAGCAATGACAGCGTCGCTGATAATGAAATCCTTCATTCGTCCGGCCTTGCTCGTGCCCTTCTAGCACTTCCTTTGATTGCTTGTGTACGCGTATGCTTTGCATTTGTGAGTGCTGGCTTTATCGCCAGCCATGCGATCCTCATCTCGGTTGATGTGTTGTTGATGTGTCTGATGTGATAATCCGCAGGAATTAATAAATAAACCATTAACAAATAAACTAAAAATAATCCCGAATGCCAGCAATACTCATAGCAGTAGTAAAAGCGTAAGCATTGGTTAGAATTGTTCGCGCGCTCGCTGAGCTTTTCGCAATGAAAACAAAGTACACTCATATCTATGTTATGTGTGTTATGCAGCAAAAGTCAGCGACATTGTCAAGTTGAGGAAGAAGAAGAATAGATGCAACACTTTTTAACACTCGAGCTGTAATTAAAACAATTGCAAAATAGATTTATCTTCAGACTTCCTCAGAAAAAATTATTGAGTTAGCAAAAATTTAATTTTACGGTTTTGATTTTTTTTATTACTGGTTTCTTAATTTTAAGTTATGAAATTTTTTAATTCAGCTTTAAAGTGCCGCCAGACGCTACTTATTTTGAAAAAGATGACATCAGTGGATCTTAGTAATGCGTCATATACTTAAAAAATATATGTGACAAACTTACAGTGACCACTGAAAAATGTACCTAAAAATAAGGATAACTTTACTTAAATAACTTCGGCGATATTGGAGTTATGCTTATAGGCGTCTTCCTGGTTGATTTGAAGGTGAACATCCGAAAAATGACTAATTGAGAAAAATCAATTTGAAGTTGCAAGTTCGATTTTTTTAATTTCTAATCGGACGTTAAATGGGTGTTCGTTTGAATCGAACAGGAACATAGTCAGCATGAGAAAAAATACTATTAGATCATTTTTCAATCATTATTATATGTGAAACAACTACATAATTAACATCAATTCGACAAAGTGGGCTCTTTTCTAAATATTTCTACATGTGAGGGACCCTCTTTTCGATTTACAATGTTATGGAGGCACTTTGTCAACGAAATTTTATGCGCGTCGTTGGCATGTCAGGAGAGCGTTTGCCTAGCAACCCTCAAGCAGTCGGTTCGATTCTCACTCGAAGTTATAATTTTTATTTTTGTTTTTATAAATAAACTGGTCCTCATTTATACCTATTCGGGTATAAAAGCGTACAATAAGTCTTTTCATAGGACATGCTCGAACAAAAGGGAACAGTTCATACCAAATAAAGATATGAGAAGTTGTGTTAGTCGCATGTTCCCTTGCGACTATTCCCAGACTTATTCTAGACTAATTAAATTTTTTGCAGGGTAGGTATCAGGCAACGGCTAGGTAACATAAGGCTACATTTTCAATTAAAATTTTCTTCCAAACCAAAAGCACAAATGTTGCGAAAAAATTTAGCAGGTACAGTAAATAATAACAAAAAAAAAATACAGCTGTGGATCACCATCGGTGGACATTGGCTGAATAGCGTGTGCGGGCTACAGCATCAGCAAGCGACATTGATGGCTGACCAGCAAAGCGATCAAATAAATGAGAATTCGCATAAGCGCACGCAACAATCATCCATCCCGCCCATACTCTACGTGCCATAAGCTCGAGCGTTTCCTGCATGCCAGCGACCACAGCCACTCAGCTACGCTTATCCTACGCTTCCCCTTGCCGCATTGCGTGCTAAATACGAGTATATGCTTCTATGTATTTTTGTATTTGTACGAATGTTGTTTATTTGTTTGTTGCAAAGTCTGCGTCTGCGTTTTGGGCTTTAATGTTATTTAGTTGCTGGTTGTTTGCTTTGGTTCGATTTGTTTTGCTTTGGTTTGGCTCTGCCTTGGTTTTGGTTTTTGGACTTTTGTCGCTTATCAATCGTTCGACATCAGCAATAAATTTTTACATTCATTATCAAATCCATTTGTTGGTATTAGCCAAAAGTGCGTGCACTCACGCACTCACGACGCCAACACATGCACCCACACTTACACACACACACACACACATATATATATATGTATATACACATGCAGGCCTACATACACTCGCATGCGTTGCTCCAATCTGCTATTGCCTGGCTTTTCATGTAAATGCTCGCCTTATCAACTTTGGCTCTGTCGTCTATTGAATTAATGTTATGCCATGTTTGTCTGATTGTATTGAATTAAGCATATTCGAAAATGCCAATCCTTATCGAGCCATACAACGTGTTGTACAATTAAATTGCGTACAAATACATATAAATTTGTGTGTTCGTATTTCCTTGGAAACAAGTTCAATGCGATGTATCGATTTCTGTCGCATTTGCTTCTCAGTTGTTCTTACCTTTTACAAATGTCGTTTTCTGTTTTTGTCATTGTTGTTGTATCTATAAAATTGCAACTTGCAAATGTGCGTAGCGGATGTGATAAGAAAAAGTGCGACCTTTGAGAAATATTAGTGACCTTAGAAGAAACAAATCGGAGTGGATGTGTTGCAGAATTTGTAACATTATCTAAAAAATTTTTGGACATATTTAAAAACAAAAATCGTATTAAACCGATTCTAAATAGTGCATTGTAACCAACAAAACAGTCTAACTACCAGACCGCAGACATATGACAAGCCAGGCTCAGCACTCAGCACACATGACGATTATCTAATAATGAGCTAATGTCTAAAGCAGCTCTTGAGAGTTGCCAACATGTTCTCATCATACATCTACTATTTTAATAAATTTTTTACTTGTGATGAACTTGTAGGTAGCGACTGGCATGTCCATTCCTTATAGCTTAAGTGAAGAAGAACGTCTCGTTTCCTCATATATTGCTTGGTCTGTATTTCAAATATAAAGTTATTTGGTTGCAACTTAATAAAGAACAGTCAGTGCTGATTTACCATCCAAGATAATGTAACATTAAACTTACGATTTTAGGCAATCAACAGAAAACTAAAATTTTATTTCAAGTTTTGAATCGAAAATATATCTGCTTGAGGAATTCCTTACTATTATAATAATTCTGTACGATAAGAACTTTCACAATATCATTTGTGTAAGCTATAATGTGGCTGTCTTCCTATTATTTAAAGGTTCTCAACAGTTTGCCTACAGTCACGATTCATGGAAGATAAGGTAGCAAGTAGGAGCGATAGGTAGTAGGGGGTTGAACTTATATTAATGTAATTAACTATCTTTGCTTGCTTCATAACCAAAAATATAAACAAAGAAGTATTTTTGTAAATTAAATAATACCAAAGAAGGAACGAAAGAAAAGTTGAACAAAATAAATATCAAAAAAAAAAGGATAAAAAATCAAAGTATCAATTAAGAAATTAACAAAATGTTTATAGAAACTAATTTTTGGGACGAATAATGTGCATTTATTTATTGTCCTTTCTTTACAAAACCAAAAAGCATTGCTATATACTTCACGTCACATACATATACATTTTTACGTAGGTATATATACTTATACAACGAATTAAAAAAACGTAAAAATTTGCGTCACTATTGAAGCATTCGGATCAAATTAGAACGCTGGAAATAAATAAGTTATTTCAATAATACCGTATAAAAAAATTAAATTTTGGATCTGCACTGCCCGTTAAAAAAATGTCACCTTAAAATTTTGAACATTTGAATTATTTTTCTTTTGTTAATTTAAAGTCCATTAATTTTTTATAAATAATACAGTTCATACTTCAACAAATTTATATATATATATATATATATATGTATATATATGTATATTCTGAAAAGACTAAACTACAACGACGTGTTCAAATACAAAATCAGTTAGAGATATTTGCGTGAAAAGATAAACAATTTTTTTTAGTGTTTTTTTTTATTTAAAAAAATATTATAATTTTTCTTAAGAAAAACGTAAATTCGTTGACTAAAGTGCACCTGATTATCAGCGTTAACATACTTGTTTCATATTCAACAGAATTTTAAACTCATCTTCCATAAAACGCAATAGAAAATGCGCAACACAATGACCAAAAAATCAAAGATAATTTCTAGAAAAAAATTGATTTTATCCGACTTTTTGCACATAAAATTTTTTCAAAAATTCGCTACTTTCGAGCTAAAATTCGATTCAAATTTGAATCTCGCAGGTTACCCATAGCTAGGTAGGATACCAATTCCGACAATTCCGCTAAAACGCTTCAAAGCTTAACAATTTATCCACTAGTGTTATCAACTCAGTATCGTTTCCCTGGTCTGCTACAGCCTATAATGACTAACTCCTATATACTCCGAAAACATCATCTCAGCCAGTGCAAGTAATATCTTAAAAATAGAAAAAAGTTTTTCTAATAGCGGTTGCCCCTCGGCACACAATGGCAAACCTCCAAGGGTATTTCTGCCATGAAAAAGCTTCTCATAAAAAATACATCTGCCGTTTAGAGACGCCACAAAACTGTAGGTCCCTTCATTTGTGGTATTAATATAAGGACGCTAAACACTATTATTATTATTATTATTATTATTATTATTATTATTATTATATCTTTACATATGAGCTCATTAAGCTCATAAAAAAATCAGCAAAAATCTGATATGTTTCATTTATAATTACTAACTATGCATAACATTTTACTTACTTTATCTTCAATATATTGCAAACTAAATAAGCAGAACTAAAACTTTTTACCTGCATATGAAAATACTACTTCTATTAAGTGTAGGCAATTCATTATTTTTTTTAGTTAAGATAGTAAAAGTCTGGTCTTCTATCGTATTTACATTTAATTGTTTCATAAGAAAATTTTTGAGTTGTGTTTCTTTGTTGATTGGTTGCTACGTAAAACAACTGTCGACAGAAGTGAATGAAAGAAGAACCATAATATTATTAATAAATCTTAACTACATGTTTGCCCTTATTACAGGCTTGAATACTGCTCTCCAGAAAAATCAAAAGAAATAATTTCAATATTTCTGTTGCTTAAAAACGAACTTTGTCGTTGCTAAATGTTTTCCTGAAAAAAATAAATAAACGAGCATTTTTTTCTTAGGAGCTTTAGACTCATTTGAGAAATTTGTATACAAGAAAATGCGTTTTTATTTCTTGAGTGTCATTTTATATGAATATTTCGGTGAGAGCTGTGTACAAGCTTAGAGGGCAATTAAAGAGCCTTCAAATATAAAAATAATTTAAAAATAGTATACAAATTTATTGTCGCTTAATGTCGCGCCTTCTTTGCAGATATAGACTTGCACATACATATATTTGGTGAGTTCGTTTGTATGTGCTCTCCATTCATTTAAACATTCTTAAACGAAAATATATTATTCATTTTATCTATAATAAAATTGTGGTTCTATGCTACTTCACCTTTCCAGCTTTTGGTAAAACATAGAAAATCCTTTTCGCAACATGTATCAAAGCAACTTTACAATTTCACTACACTGAATATGAATTGGTATCCGAGCTACTCATTAAATTGATTTTAGCTGTATTCGACCTTTCAATCATGAATTAATAATGATAAACTACTAAATAATTTTCTAACTATCCTCACATACACACGCACGTATATATAAGTTTGAACCCTAAAATCTCTAAAGATTTATTTATAATGTAGTATACGTAGATGCATATTTATGTACAGGGAATGGGGAAAGCCAACGAAGCGTCATAGCAAATGGAATGACAGGAAATTGAAGTCACTCAGAGAAGGTTTACCACCGAGCACCGCAAAGGAAAAACACCGCATGTAGTATATAGAAAATCAGAGTTTTAAAGCTTTTGACAAACGTATATGCAGGACGGGTGGATGTTTAATGAATGTATGGCAACATGTGCGCCACGTACGAAAATTTTGAAGTGCATGCATTTTAATTTGTACGCATGAATGTAAGTTTGAATGTGTGCAACTTACTTCAGGCTCTTTGTGTTTCAAATGTACAAATTGTGAATTTTTGTAAATGCTGTAGAACATTTTGGAAAATTTGTGTGTGAATATGAACAAGTGTTTGGCGAATAATATATTGAGAGAATATGTTGTGGTACGCTAAGGGTTGAGCGCTAAGAGTCTAAGTGCTTATGTCTAACACATTTTCATTATTTCGTGTGAGCAAGAACAAAACAAGTGTGACATTGAAAGTAAAAAAAAAACACAAAAATACAACGAAATAAATAACAATGACATGTGAAAGCAATTAAAACTGATATGGCAACCAAGCCAACCCTAATAAAGGTATAATTACATACTTGAACATCACTTAGCTGAAGAAGGGTTCAAAACGAAGGTGTCACAGCGACAGCATACAATTTTAAAGTAGAAAATGATACAGTCATTGCATTTGACATCAAAATAATTGAACGAAAAGATTCGCCGTGAATTTCAAATAGAACTTTTTTTAAAATTTAAATCAATTTCAAGCTACTAAGAGGGTTTGTGCAGCCTTTCTTTTAAGCCATTTACCCAAATCGGCAGCACAAGCTTTAAGCTTATTTTCCAAGTTTTTAAACTGTCATTTGAAATTAACCAAACTGCTGCTGCGTGTTTGCAGAAATTGCTATTTGCTTAGAAACAAAAATGCGAATAACACAAAACTTAAAGCGTGTTACAAAATGATGGACGTCAAAGTAAATTGAATTTCTCACGCTTTCTGATTTCACAGCAGTTCAGTAGATGTACGAGTATATACATTTGTAACAAGTTTATATGCAAGTGCGCAAGTAAAACATGAGTGAATTTTGACAATTTCATTAAATGTCATTGGCATGACGACGGCTACAGCACACGGTATACACACTTGCACGTTCACCTCTAGCGCAGAGACATTCACAAAAAAAGCTATTCGAAGCGGCTGCTGCTGATCAAAGGTCCTTGCTCGTTGTCATAAACAAGCTTGCTAGCAAACCAATTCAGCGTCATACACAGTATTTATCGTTTTAGTAAAGGTATTTTGATTCATATACAATAAATTTATTTTAAACATACATACATAAGTATGTACATCGGTGTGCTTGTAGCAGCAGGAAGTGTGTGAATGGTGTCCAATTTGCCATTCTCTTCCATCTATTTGAACACGTCGCTTAGCTGCAGCTAATCCTTTTTTAAATAAATTTGTTGGCAAAAGTGCTTACTTACTTAATATACATTGAAATATACATATGTGTGTGTACTGTTTATATGTATGTAAATATTCAGGGTTGCTTTTTTTTACAAACATAAATTCGTTTATGTTGTTGTGCCATACACGCGCCACTTTGTGTGGAGATTAATGCGGAATGCTACTTTTTTATGGGAGCGCGAATTTAGAATTCAATAGAGCTTATTGATTTTTCTTTACAAAAAAAAATATACGAAACTTGTATTTTTGTAGCAGCTTAAGTTATCTTGAGAGTTTTTTATTTTTTATTTTTTATTTTTGATGGGATTAAAAGGTATAAAGGTTTTATGTTGCTACAGTTCCGCAATAGTTAAAGTAAAGCTTTCACCTATAGGGGAATGTCTTTAATTGATAAATTTAAAGAACACAAATTTGTCTATCATTTGCTCATAAAAATAAAATAATTTTTCAATCATAAAACAATCTCACAAGGAATATAAGTGAAAACGTCTGGTGGGATATATAAGGATATCCCATTTTCTCCCTTAAATCGGTTCGAATTGAACACTACGAGTATTTCACGAACGAAATACGACACTGAAGATGGCACAACGCCGAAACCGGTTTGTCTTAAAACCATACTTGACAAGGGCTGACGGAAAACCGTTCCACTGACTTTAATTAAGACAACATTATTCGATACATTTACCTGCTGACCAGTTTTTTTTTTACAATTTTAAATTAATCCATTAGTAGTAATTTTTTGAAAACAAAAAAAATTTCAATTAAAATTTAGGAACATATTTATTTATTTACATCTTGTAAAGATTTTTCATGTGTTATATTTCTTCGATATCAACGATTTTAACTGCTTTAATAGTCACAATAATAATTAATATTTTTCAGAAATTTTTAGTCTTTAGCTTGTTAAATGAAGGAGTTATGACCCAAAATGCAATATCTGAACTATCGGTTGTATGGCAGCTATATGCAGTCGGTTGTATGCGAGCTATATGTTATATCTCTTTGATCTATATGGTCACTGCTCATATATAGCTTACAGTAGCGAACCTTGTTGCAAAATTGCAAGCTTCTTGCTCCTTAAATGAAGTAGTTATGAAGCAAAGTATAATATCTGAACAATTGAAAAGCAATTGATTATAGTCTTCCTACTAAATTATAAAAAGACACCTGAGTGCCAAGTTTCATTCAAATAGCTCAAAAACTGAGGGGCTAGTTTGCGTTTAAAGCGACGATAGCTCATCACCCTAATCATATCGGTATACTTTTTGATCTGTCTAACTCTGATCGTTCTGAAACTTACAAACATCGGACCAAAGTTAATATACCATGAAAGTTATAAAAAATGATGCCGATTAGAAAGGAAACAACTTTTTACTTCTGACAATTGATGGCTGAAATTGATTAATTCATTTATATAAATAAATTGTATCTATTAAATACAATGCGAGAATTTCAAAAAATAGTGAAAGTGCTAACCATCTATGGATTCAAGAGATGTGCTGAGTTTTTCTAAAACAGATTTTTTTCGTTATTTTACAAGAAAAAATGTTAGGATTTTTTTTTGTTTATCCCTAATAAATCAGATTCTTCCATTTTTTATATAAAAAGCACAAACAATCCTCTTTAGGAGAAAAAGAAAAATATTAGAATCTCCTGGTCTGATAAAGTCATATATTTAGGACTAATCCTTGATCGCAAACTGATTTTTAAAGCACATATCTAGAATGGTATACAAAAAATTTACCTCGGTCTAAAAATGTTGTACCCATTAATCAAGAGAAGCTCAAATCTTAGCAATGGTAATAAAATTATTATAGCCAAAGTCATTTTTCCATACATGGTTTTATATGGATTTCCAGTATGGGTAATACTTGAATGTTCAAAAACCAACGTTTGTAAATTACAATTTCGCCAAAAATAAAATTTCAAAAATAATGCTTAATTTACCTTGGCATTATTGAACACGCCTGCAACATGATAATAAAATCAAATGTGTCTCGGAAAAAATTACCAAGATTACTGACAAATTCAATCGACACTGTAATATTCAGAAAATAGCATTACCAATTCACTATTTACTATGGTAATTTAATCAACAAGCAATAACTTATTCATATTGCGACTAGACTAGTATATATAGACATTTGTGTACTTATATATATATATATATACATATCTATTTATATAACTTCAACAACAAAAACGAAAATTAAAAAAAGGATTTAGTAAGTTTTTTCCTTTCAATATTCGTTTTACTCTCTTTATTCTTTCATATAAATTTATACGACTGTTATAGTTGCAAAGTTTATTGGGTAGGTTTTTAAAAAAAATAAATTTAAAAAAAGGAAAAGTCATTACAAACATTATATAAATATTTAAAAAATTAGATTAGTTTGCGGTAACTTAACAAATCGGAAATTGTTGACCAACCGACAAAGGAAAAGGAGTTTAAAAATACAAATATCTCTTATAATGTAACTAGCAAAAACTGGAAAAGCTTGTATTCTTTTCCTTTTTAAAGCTCAACTTAAATCTATCATTCCCTCTATTTAAAACAAAAAAGTCAGCCCTTTCTGAAATATGTATGTATGTATATATAAAAGACGAAAAAAAAGCTGTCTTCGGCTTCATACCTTTCATGAATGGAAAAAATTTTTAAAACCCTGTTATTTTATTAAAATCGGATATTATCTTACTTATCGGACTTATATTTTTGCGAAATTTCAAGTCTGCAGCTGATTAAATGACAATGTTTTGGCCGAAAATGCAATATCTGAACAATCGGTTGTATGGCAGCTATATGTTATATTTATCCGATTTTAATGATTTTCACTGCTAAAATAGTTCTCACTATACATAGCTATTCTTTGTGCTTAAATGGAGGGGTTTTCGTGCTTAATGAAATATCTGAACAATCAGTTATATGGGAGGTATGTGTTATGTACCTTTAATCTATGAGATTTTCACTGGTCTTATCAAACTTAGTACAGCGGAACTTCTTGAAAAATACGTTATAGTCGTCCGATCTGACCGGTTCCGAAAAAGGTCTAATAAAATGTAAAACGACATCTGACTGCCAAATTTCATTAAAATAGCTTAAAAACTGAGGGACTAGTTTGCTTTCAAACAGACGGACAGACACACAGACAGACGGGCATGGCTAAATCGATTCAGCTCGTCACTCTGATCAAATCGGTATAATTTTTGATGGGTCTAACTCTTCTCGTTCTGGTACTTACAAACATCGGACCAACGTTAATATACCAATTCCATGAAAGGTTCTTAAGTTCTTAAAGCTCTTCTGCTGTTTAAACGTAAAGCACTTGAGTTAATTGGTTTAATCGTCATATTGGCAGTAGTTAAAGATTTTATAAATCATGAACCCTTAATAAGTATATTAACTTCCAGAACTTTTCAATATAATTTTATTATTATTTAATCACAAACAATAAAAGCTTTCCCCCTTTTGAAGGATTTTATAACTTTCTCAAATGGTGGCAAATATATGTTCTACTCAGATACTTGAGAAGTAACAAGACTTAAACTATCCGTCAACAAGACGTGAATCGCTCAACTACTTAAGAATGCCGCAGACGGCTTTTCTAATACATTTAAAATAATATTTTGTAAATATAGGGTAACCTTCAAAATAACTACAGTGGTGGCCTTATAATTACAAACGACTTTGCGGCATTTAATGTTCCTATTATATATTAAAATTTCATTTCTCCACATTAAATCTATAAATTAGAAATATCAAAGTAGCAAGTTATATTTAAGTTTTACATAAAAAAAA
This sequence comes from Philophylla caesio, assembly GCA_963971545.1. Taxonomy (NCBI): domain Eukaryota; kingdom Metazoa; phylum Arthropoda; class Insecta; order Diptera; family Tephritidae; genus Philophylla; species Philophylla caesio. The sequence goes on along the minus strand of OZ020606.1, from coordinate 89,644,856 downwards.
ACTTAATTTAAAAAACGCTTTGGTCATAATTAGAAACGACAGTGACAACTTAAAATTATCTGTATAAAATTGAACAAAATGGACAAAATTTTGTGGTATAGCCTTTATTATTGACAACACTGTCCAGTCTTCGCGGTAAACTATGAATTAAATTTCGACATGTTTGCACAGGTATGCTGTTCCAGCTTTTTTAAACCAATTCGTCAATATTTCGTGTTTTTTTGTCCTTGAGATCGCGTTTCACAATTGCCCATAAGTTTTCAATTTAGTAGAGATCAGGACTTTGCGGAGGCCAATCCAAAACAACAATATTTTTATCCGAAAGCCAACTATTCAATAACCTTGAAGCGTGTTTCGGGTCATTGTCATATAGGAAAATGTAATGGACCGGCATATTCTCAAAGGACTATGGTTCCATTACATTCTTTAGAATGCTTTGATATTGATATTGGTCCATTATCCGTTCTATATTGTATTTTATTGTTTTCACAGCGTACCTGAGGTTTAGGGCCATGTTTGGAGGATGCCTCACATACGATTTTCCATCGGATTGGAATAAATTAGACTTGGATTCGTCACTCCAGAGAACGGTATTCCAGTATCGTGGATTTTTCGTCAGCATTTCCTTCGAAAATCGTAGGCGCTTTTAAATATTGTTTTTGATACGTTGGGGTTTTTTTGTGCAATGCACCCACGAAGTCCCGCCTTTTGTAAGCGCCTTCTTACCGTCCGAGCTGAGATTTCTCCGTTAATTTCATGTCCAGCTTCAGCCTTTATTTCTCGCGAAGCCATGAACGGGTGGTGTTTGCTGGTCCTAGAAATTATCCAATCTTCTGCTAGAGTAGTTTTTTGAGACCTAGGCCTTCTGGTAGGGGTTTCAAACTTTCAGTATTTTTTATACAATTGAAGAGCTCCAAATACCATTTGTTTAGCAAGCAAACCTTTGTGCGATTGCCGATATTGAGAGATTCTCTTTTTGATAACACGTCACAATTAACGACCTCATTATTGGAGTGCATGATTTATTTTTTCCGATTAAATGTATTTAAATTATTGCCAGATAATTATGGCTTTCCGAAGTATACTCAGTTTGTCGCTTAATCCAAGATAATTCGAGAAAATAAAGAAAACACAACAAAGAGAAACAACGTTCATCGCCTAATCTATGAACCACGGTACTCATACGCCTCTTAAAAAAAAGTATACAGCGATTTGGTTTTTTCTAGCAAATCGTTTCTAATTATAAGGCCACCACTGTATGTGTAAATATTTCATAGTTATATTTTAAAGGTATCTTGAACTCAATAATTTTAAACAACAAATCTCAGATTCTTGAAGCCTTATTGAGATATTTTGATATTTCCTGGTAGTGTAATATTTTTTAAATTCCTAGAAAAATCATAGCAGCGTATGTGTGTGTGTTTGTGTGTGATTTTGCGAGAAGGACAAGCAAGTGCGGGTGGTGGCAGCCGCTGCTGGATGCCAAAGCGCCAAAGGGGTGGTTACGCCCACTGTTGCTGCGTGAGCGCGTTGGTGATTAAAAATAAAGGATACAAATCCATTTATTTCGGACCAACACGCCAGCAGCTTAACAACCGCAACAACAATAAGCGTGTAACGGGGAACTTGATATTTCAACGAATGGAAAAATAACGCAGCAAGTATATTTTTTTTATGCTTCTTTGCCTCTCGTTTCAATGCATATCATCACACATTATTCCATTTCATTCCCTTTCAATTCATTTCATTTCATATTATTTTAAATTTGCATTAGTGTATGAAAAAATTCACTTTCATTTATCTGCGGCAAATGTATGCAAGCGCATGTAAGTAGTATGTGTGTTGGGGATTAAGTGAGGCCATCGCAATACTTGCCACAAGGCGAATGAGGTGGGAGTCCTGCGGCGAGAATGCGCGCGCTGTGAAAAACGAACCGCACGCAGACAAAAGCTTGGCAGGATGAATAGACAAGTTGAATGGCTGTCTAACTGACTGACTGACTGCTTACTTGTCTGTATGTCTGCTTGTCTGTTTATCTGTCTGTCTGTTTGTGCTGCGCATCACTCGCCGTAAGTACCGCTAGTCGTAACAACAGTTTTCATACTCGTTTCAACATTTTTCCGCTCTCGAACAAAAGACTGCCGATGCTTTACAAAAAACTAGTATATGAAGTATGACAATAAGCAGCCGCCAGCAGACAAATGGGATATAAGCCAAGCATTCACAGGCACACATCCAGACAGCCACACAGCCACATTCATATTCGTATTAGGTATTTTTGTGGCATATTAGCAACGCTTCGGTGAGTGGGTTAAGGTGGCGACGGTGGCTGGGGAGGCTGGGGAGGCCTCAACAAATGCTGATGACAGGAGCTCAACTCGCTTTGCATTAACATGTTAACTGAAATTCATACACGTATGAACACGAATTATGCGCTTATACATTGTTGTACACAAAAATAAATATAAAAGAGAGTAATCAAAAACTTTTTTTTTTACTTCTTTATAATGAAACCCTTTGTTTATTTGCAATTTTTTTTACTATAATTGAAAGTAAGTTTTTTTTTAAATATGCAGCATAATTGCTGAAAAATATTGGCAATTTGACATTTCACTATGCATGTTGAGCCATCTGTCAGTGGAAGTACATTAAAATTTTCAATGCCAATGTCACGCTGACAGTCATTAACAGTTCGCCATTGGTTCGGTTGTCTATAACGAAAATGTTATCTCGCTACAGGATATTCTTCTAATTACACACATGCATACATATCATCACATCCATATCATATGTGAAAGTGTTTATTATTATGTAATTTTCGGCCTATTAATTCAATTGGAGCATAATATTCATCAATAAATCCGGACTTTGATTTTTTTAGTCTAATTTTATCAGTTAAACTTGCCAACAGAAAATCTAAATATTAACAAATCACATATATCCATTAAACCCTAATCGTTAGTTGGGGGTATTCCATTTGAATTTTGATTTAGTTAGTCAAGATTAAACTCGACTGTTTAACATGTTTTTGAACTACTTTGCTACAAATTGTTTTAATGCATTCTCTACTAAACTCAATTTATATTTTTTTTTTTTTATTTCAAATTTTCATTAATCCATTTTGGGAATAATATGCGGAATCTCACTTCAGGGTGCATGAATCAATTTATTGAAATGAGTTCTATTAATAACATATATAATGTATAAAAAACTACATAATTCGACTTGAAATTCTTTCCTTTGCTTTGTTATAATTACAAAACTTCATATTTAAATCAACGCAGTATGCAAATTGAATTTAGGCTCGTCAGTTTTTTTTAAATTAAATATATATATAAATAACAAATATGTATATGATTAAAAAGTAATTCGGCTTGATGTCAAATGATTTTCGTAAATAGTTAATATTTTCGCGTTATACTTCAACTCGGAAAAATTTGTAAATAACAGGTCTGTATATGAACTGTCATAAATCGTACTTTTCGATTACCATTTGTATGTTATAATTTTTTGGATTGGCGGCAACTCTTTGTTTAAGTGATTCTTATTTGAGACTTTGTTAGCTTTTCGTGTAGAAATCGTTTAAAAAAAAACGTATATTAATTTTAAAATATATCAATAATTGACAATTTTATTGAGCTCGAGGCCAGTTTATGTAATATTTTAATTGAGTTTTTATGGTAAAATGTATAGAACTATTTCAGAAATGACCACATTTCCTCATCAGACTTCTTTTTATTAAATTAATTATTTCTTCATAATCACTTCACCCAGGCTTTGAACCCAGGAGCTCGGAGTTAAAGATCCAATACACTACATACTGTGCTAGCCCACGTAAATTACTTTAAGAATAATACTTACATATAATAATCACAATTTTTCGCTTATACTTTATAGCTCAGAGTTTGGCCGAGCATCTCCTACCGTTCGTGATGTGCGTCTCTTATGTTGAACAACAAATAAAGGAACCGACAGTTTTGTGTCGACTCCGAATGGCAGCTGTATTTTATGAGAATTTTTTTTTTTGGCACAAAAACCCTCGGAGATTTGCCATTGCCTGCCGAGGAACGATCGCTATTAGAGCATGATCGAGTGTGATATGGTGTGTGCTTTAACTGGCTATGCCGCTGAGTTCGGGGATCGAATCTCAGCGAGTGCACGTAAAATCTAAAAATCAAATGACTCTTATGATGTCCCGCCATCTCCATCGAATCTGACGTTGAAGACAAATGTAGCTACTTGTAGAACTGCTCGCCCAGGTTCGACACTCAAACCAACTAGGAACGTCCAGCCCATCACTTGGTGACGGGTATTATAACAGGTCATTGCCTAATGGGTATATTTGTATCGAGCACTGCCTTTGCGGATTCCCAGCTTTGGGAGACTGAAAGGAAGATACGTGGCCTGCACTTCTTCAACTGCCTGTCAGAACGACAAACGTCAACCATCTCTTGCGTATTATTAAATAAACTAATTAAACTTCTTCTTGGATCACAATGAGCTTAGTGGGCCAAAGTAAATTCGGGTCCTGAATTTAGGTCTAAGGTAATTTAACAAAGCATAAAGTAGTTACCTCCATTGAATACCAGTTCATGAACCAGAATTTTTGACTGAAGACTTCAGACTTATTCTGTTTTCACTGTAGGTTAACGCTTACGTTGCACATGAGTTAGCCGTCATGTATGCGTGAGCGTGTATATACATATATATAAATAAAACTGATCAAGAGTGTGGATTTGTCAGTTTGACAGTAGTTAAAATCGTTTTAACTGCTTTTACAGTCCCTTCGTAAGTCTGGGGTTTTTTTTATTTTTATTTTATTTCTTTTCGGACTTCATTTATTTTTGCAACCACTGCATTTTCTTTATTTTCATGCAATTATTTTAACGTTGGCTTTTATTTTATTTTAAAAATTCACATTAGTAGCTTAGTAGCTCATTGTGGTAGTATCATCGATGGCGTCAACGATGCCAGCGCACCAACACTCTGACACACGGACGGCAGACACGTCCATGCAATCGCTTGCTACGTTGCGATTGGTATTTTGTTAATAATGCATGTATAATGTATGTATGTATATGCGAATGTGTGTGAGGAGCGAACAGACATACAAAAATATTCTTTAGGACACACACAAACATGTCATTGTATACATAAGTAAGTAAGTGTGCATGTATGTATTTGCTCTTATGTCCTTGTTACTCACTGCTGCAGAGTGTGTGTGGCATGTTGCTCAAGGATTACACAATTCTAATATAAATTAAATTGTTTTATGTGGCACTGGCACTTAATCGCTTTATTGTAAAATTCTGTAGCAGGCAAGAAATAAGAGAGAAATCGTAATACAATTTTAAAGAGAAAATTTGTCTTTGAAATCAATACACTTTAAGGAAAGTTTTAAGATGCAATAGGAGTTAAAAATTTAACGCAGTTTCAGTTTATTCCTGAAGTGAGCAGTAACAGTAATTTTGTAAACATGTCAAAAAATTCAATGACTCATGAAGTTAAATACGAGCTAGTCAAGAAAGTCTTAATAGAACAAACTTTTTGAATGTTAAGATACTGACGCAAATCCTAATATTTCATATGTTCGTACAATGCTAATGCTCAGCAGCGTAAAATAGAAACAGAATCATTTAAGTAGTAAACTAAACTATTTAGTAGTTAGTAAGCTTAATTATTTATCGATTTTAATCATTTTAAGACCAACTTTAATATGCAAGGTTTCCATAATTCTATAAACGTCGCCACACAAATTGATAATCAATATTTTTATAGTTAATACTTGGAGTCTTGCTCAGTTCAAGAATTGTTTGTACTTCGAGTTAATCCAATCTCTACTTTATCTCTAAATCCTCTCATTCATCAAATTCCCTAATCGAACTCATCATAGTCATAACTACTCTCGTAGATTTTTATTCGAGTAGTACGAGTACTACATACGTATTCAGCCATCAGGAAAAAAAAATACCCTGCGAGAAAATAAATATACAAATTTCGCTTCGTAAAACTTGTATATTCGAAATTGTGCGCTTAAATTTACTAAACGAGCTTGAAAATGTGTATCTGCTTTTATACATACGAGTATATTCAGAAACGTCCCTGCAGGAATTGAAGCTAACGTTATAGTAACTTTAAATTGCATTCAAAACACTAGTGCTGATTATTTTCTGTATATTTTCATATAACCAAACTATTTACTTTTGCATGGCGATGGCCAAAAAAGAGTCAGATTTAGCTACCTCTGCATGAGGTACCAAGTAGCAATTTTCTAACTACTTTTGGCCACATTTGGTCGAACCTATTTTTTACTACAAGTATTTTAATTCCGCTTTTAGTATTTTACAAACATATTATCAGTTTTGTCAAACCGCATATCTCGTACTTATATGTACGTTATACATACATATAAAAACGGATCCGTACGTGCCATATCTACGTCATTTTTTACCTTTTTTTATAGATGTGTACCTACATACATTTATCATAAATATATCTGCAACATCTAAAAATTTCGCGTTCGCGTTCACTTTTTACTTTTAAATTTATCGATTGACAGTTGATTTATGACATTTCCAACTAAATATATTGCCAAATCTTTACTTTTCAAGTTTTTTGATTATTATGCACGATTTTTCAGCTATCGACGTATACTAGTAATTAGTTTTTATGCGATTGATAAAAATGACGTATTTTTTTCGTAATTATCGCAAAGTGGTTATTTGAAAGTTAGTTAATTTTAGCATTTTATATTGTTTGACTGCAAGGTTTAGATTTTCTTTTCTCGAAAAAATGTTGTCTGCTTCGTCGTTTTCAGAATTTCGTGGTTTTTTTTTTGTAAATTATTGTCCACGGTCTAAGCAAATATATTTTTTTCTGTTGGGGTTTTGTGTGCTCACGATCTCCTGTTAAAAATAATTGAATCATAGCAAAAAAAAACTCACCTTTAGTGACACCTCTAAATTCACACCCTGCAGACTGGAACGACAATCGCACAGTAAGAAATAATTTTCATGATTTTTATTAAGTCATCATTTAAAGCACTTAAAGTCGACTGCACCCACACATGCATTATATTTGTGCAACATGTGAATATGTTTACTCCAACAAGCAGCTGCTGTTCATCGTGTGCAAATCGTTGAACATTTCTGCTTGTACTTCGCGGCGATTAATTTCGCAAACGCTTTGGTCATTCAATATTTTTGCGGTGGGTCAGAATCTCACACTGGGACACACAAATACCCGCACATCCATTCATTTGAGTAGTAGAAAGGCAGCTCAGTAAAATCTGCAGAAATGCACTTTGTGCACTCGTTGCCCTTATCCGAGGATAGATATCGATTTAAAAGCAATGCATCAGTCATATGCCACCCTCTAGCTTGTGTGAGTAGATGAACATTTTGTTCACATATGTACTCCGCTGTTTGTATAAATATATAATTGGTTTTTATATAGATGTATGGAATATAACATAATAATATCCACTCATTACTTTATCTACTCAGTGTGGCTGCATTTAGTTGAGATGTGCAGAGAAACCCAACAGTATTTATCAGCTGGAAAACTGCATTTCTTTCCTACCGAACATTCAGTATGAATGTAGTTACAAAATCTGAATGTTCTCATTCATTTTTATATAGAGATGACGTTAAAAAAGAACTATCTAACAACTGACGAAGGAGAACGGAATTTTGATGCATGAATAAAGACCTGAACACGCAGTGAGCACTTCCATAGCAAAAAGCTGTAGAACGAGAAGCGAGTATATCTACTAGAAAAGTTTTTTTAAATTCAGACATAATTTCGATTGGAAAAACTATCCAAAGTGCAGTACAAATTTCCTTTAACCTTGCAATTGTATTTGCGAATAAAAGAAATAATTATTGAATCACAGCCATTTATTTGATTTTAAAAAAACTTAAAATCGGTAAGGTTCATTTAAGAATAGTTAATAGTTTTTTAGTTTTCATTTACAGTTTTTAAAATATACATATTTTTGTAATTTAATCACATTCATTTATTTCACTTCAAGAAAGTTAAGAAATACGAGTATATTTAAAAAAAAAACATGAAAATTTGTATGCCGATTGACTAAAATATATCGCCATTACAATTAATTTCTGGAAAGAATTCAAAATTTCACAGCGCTTTCAGTAAAAAGTACGATTGTCCTGATATTTTCACTACACGTGAAGCTTAAATTTCAGTAGCCCTAAAAGCTTCACTGCTTGTTCATTAAATTTTTCAAACATTGATTGCTGAACTGAGTATCACGACATTTTTCGTGCTGAAAGTTGTACTGAACTTGCAGGCCCTTACCTCGAACACTGTTGGGAAGCTATCCTTGCATTCACATACTTACATAACGACCGTAAGTATATCTGATGTTACTTCGTATGGATGATGCATGTAACAGGCAATAGTATAAGTGTGAATGTGTGTCTGTCAGTGTTCATGATACCAGTCACCCATTGCTTGTTTGCTCCTTTAGTTCGGCCATTAGTGTGAAGGTACGTAGTGCCCGCAGTTAGCTGAGTAGATTGTGAAATGCTTACCAAGCAAATGCCGCTACGACACACAGGCTTATTTGTATGTATTTGTATAGAATATATGTACATGTGTATGTACATATCCGCCCAGCTAGCTTTAGGAAGATAATCGTGCGATGTATTCTTAAAGCGACAAATACACCAATAACCATCAAAACTATCTTAAAAATAATTGAAAAAATATTATTAACTACACAAATCTTACACAAAACCACGATAAACATAATTGAAAAAACATTTTGTTTGTTTGTACCTTTTTTGGAAAGCTTGTCAATTTAAAGTGAACACGTTCTGGCAGTTGACGACACATTTGTGACTAGAAAAAAGCATTCGATATCTATTGAAAATAATATTGGTATGAGCAAATGAAAACTCCTTCACGATCGAAAATGTTTGCTGGGTATATAAAAAACAAAAAGTTCGTGTGAGTGTGTGCTTTACATTTCTTTCACAACATTTTGTTCCTTTGCTTTCACTCATTCGCCTTAATTCCACAACTGCGCTTTAAGTTTATTGCATAAAAAAAAAATTTAAAAAATGCCAACCGCAACTGATTGATTTCCGCGCTCGTCATTGCCACAGTCACCACCAGGCAGCAGGGAGCGTGAAAAACTTGAGCGTCAAATGATCACTTAATGGTATTGCTACATACTCATATATGTTACAACAACAAATATGTATAAATGTATGAATGTAAATGTACCGATTGCAGAGTGAGCTGCTTATTTAATTGAAAATGTTCGTGGTTTCGTTTCTCTACTGCAGATTAATTAAATTCTACACGGAACTGAACTAAGGAGATTTCAGTTAGGCTTGTTATTCAGAAGGTACATATATCTTTCATTTGTTAACTTCAATACAAGGTATGGGGGTGCAATGAGCCTGTCAAAATTCTTTTTAAGGCCACTTTCTTTTTTTACTATACGATTAAGACAATGCAAATCATTTTGAACTACATATAAATTCAGCAATAGATAATTTACAATTTGAGTTTAAGTTCACACATATCACTTTAGCAAACATACTTTTCGCGCATTTCTTAATTGAAATAGTATTATTATTTATTTATTAATAACAAATAAAATTTGAAATTCATATAGGGTAAAGACGCTAGTTCGCGTACACTTATCTTTTTTTATATTTTATAAAGTCATATCTTTTATAACATTTTGAATAAAGATACTATAAAATATAATCGAGAATATGTAAATGTTTTAAAATCTGTTGGCAACTTAATATTAAAGAAAAAGATTCATGGTTTTTAACTACAAAATGCGGTTATGCTTTAGTAGCCGGACGTTTTTTTTCAGTATTAGCACACTTCATTTTCAGTAGTCGGATATTGGAAAAATCAACATTATTCAATGTGTTTATGATTGAAAAACATTTATTAAGTAAGACCAAGTGAAATAAAGTTAAAATGAACAATCAAATGTATTCATTCAAAACTTCATTACAAAGTTCTTCACGAAATTTAGGTACGAAGTGCCGCGCAGTTTTGGGCAAAGAAAAGACAAACAAACAAAGCGAAGCTTATTTCACCCTCATTAAATATTCGCCCCAAGTTTCTTCTTGCTCAGTGTTTATGAGATACACTTTACTCTGTTGCCACAGCTCTGACTTTCGTAAATGCTCTGATTATTTTCGAGATATAACTTTAGCAAAGATTTACCTGGTCTAAGATCTTTAAATGGATTTACTATTCCACTATCTCTGATAATTTCCTGTTCAGTATAAAGACGATTATCGCTCTTTAAATAAAACCGCATTTGCATATGTTTACTAACAGGGGCGGATCCAGAAAAGATTCTTAGGGGGAAACATAATTGTATTCCCCTAAATGGCACTAAAAAAACCAACTAAAATCACAATTTGCATTTTAGTGGCATTTTTATATGGCTTATATCTGAATTATTCCAAAGCAAATTTCTGAATTAGATTAATTTAAAATACAATACTTTTTTTTCGGTATAGAAGTAATCTATTAGACGTCGAGCTCTTGGGGGATAAGGAAACGTCCCCATTTACTTCACATGCAGCCCAATCACTGAATCCGAATGAGCTCCCGTCGTGACAAAATAAAATAATTATTTAAGTACAAAAAATAATTAAATGAGTTCCATTGTGAAAACCGTTTTGTTAAAAGAGCAATCGCGAAGCTCGTAATAGACGTTTCTAACCCGCAAATCCTTTTTACAGTTTCCTCTAAATTATTGAATAAGTGTATGTGGTTGTTTTTTTTTCTCGTTGCTCTGGGTTCAATTTAGTTTAGCTTCCGTTGTACATAGCAAACAAAGTATCGTTGTACTATTTATAATAATTCCACAAATTAGCAAACATTTTTGCCTATTTTCTTTATTTCCAGGTTGTTGCTGTTGAAGTTTTATGTTATATTATAGTTGAATGTACATTGGCATAAAACGAAAAGTATCCGAATACTATTGTACGACTACTGGTGCCCTTACCCTATGTACATATATTAAAGTACAAGCTACCTCGGATATCGGCTGTAATAGTATTTTCAGTGTACTAGTTACAAAACAGAGGTTATAATTTACATCTAAATTTATGCATACACGGATGTTCTAAATTTACTAAAATGAGATGTTAAGAATTTTAATGCATTTTTTAATTGTTCACATGAATTTTAGAAGTAGTCTAGATCAAATTTTAGCTGAAAGATTTCTAAATAAGTCAATATTATTAATGCTTTGCGGTATGAAACATTTTAATCTTCCTGTTTTGGAAGCAGCAATTTTATAATTATATAAAAAAAAGAATTTTTCTCAAATTATTAAAATCAAAAAAAAAATGTTTGTATAATTTTATGTTTTTATAGAACTTTTTATAATATTATTACATTAGAAGTGAACCTCCACGGTCCTTTGACGCATAAAAGTTAATTTTCTCAAAATGCTGACCTGCTACAGCAAAACGTCGAGACACGTATTTCTTTATTTTAAGCCTATTTTCATTTTCATACTGTGTAATACAAATAATTTGGCGCTCTTAGCACAGTGTTTGGCCGAGCTTCTCCTATCATTTTTGATGTGCGTCGCTTATGTTGAACCACAAATAGAGGGTCCTACAATTTTGTGCCGACTCCGAATGGCAGATGTATTTTTTTATGAGAAGCTTTTTCATGGCAAAAATACCCTCGGAGGTTGACATTGCCTGCCGAGGGGTGACCGCTATTAGAAAAAAAGTTCTATGATTTAGATATTACCCTGGCTTAGAGTACCACAGAATGAATGCCATTTTCCATAAAAATTATGTGGCGTTACACGCCTCGACTATTACTTGAACCGCTTGCATTCCAAGGCACACGCTACGCACTTATGTATGTATAGAAGGAAATTTATTTCTATGCTATGCATGGGAAATGAGACTTAATAACAAACGCATTTATAAAAAAAAGCATAAGTTCATATAACCCAACTCTATAAAGGTTATCTATGCTGTTCCGCATTTCGAATCTGACAAATTCGCTCGGAAAAAAAATAAATAATGAGTCTATGTACGACGTGTGTACAAAAAGTAAGGTGACTTTACATTTTTATGAAAAAATATTTATTTATTCATAAGTAGATATTTATATTATCCCCTTCAAAGCTATCCGCTCTGACACAATGCACATGCCTCAACGCTTTGTTCAATCCTTAAGGCATTACTCATAAGCACCTTGAGCTCCTACAGCAATTCAGTGTTTTGAGACAATTGGGTTTTGGTTTCGACCTTACATCCACAGAACTTCAGTTATGGTAATTCGACGATGTTCAAAAACAATTTTCTTCACAGCTTCGACGATGTCTTCTTTTGTTGATGTGCGGGCGCGTCAGGAACACGGGCAACTTTAAAGAGTTTGTACCACTCTTCAAACATGTTTTTTCTTATTGATGCAAACTCTTTGCTCTATTTTTTATAATAATTGAAAATCGCCGAGCTCAACAAAACATGCCTAACCCTTTTATCTGTCAAAAGGAAACTAAGTATGCGTTGTACTTGTACGCGATATAAGTCGACCCCGACATTTTTTTTTTTTTTTTTTCAAGTTACAAAATATTTCTACAAAAATTGTGAAGTATTGGACACGAATATGGTAAAATTTTATCGAAACGTCGAAATGCCAAAAACTGATTTTGTTTTTTTTTAATTCTACTTTAAACTGTTGCCAGTTTTATATTATATGAAGTATATAATAGCACCATTAAAAAAATATATATATTTCATTAGTTTCCCATCAATCTTTTGTATTTTTTCTGCAAATATCATTTTACACTTCCTTTTTCGTAAACATTTTTTTGCGGTATTTAAAATTGGTATTTGTTATACGCAAAATATAAATTTCATATTACGAATGATTCTTTTTTTTATAAAGACTTAAGTTGGAAAAAAAATTTATAAAATTTCCTAAAATTGGTATAAAGTATATTAATGCTCAGATCTAACTTCGTACCAAAAAAACCTCTTTAAAAAATGACTACAAATATTTTTGATGTAACCGATTAATTTGGCATTAGCTAGATATTGGTTGAAGAGTGAATAACTTGGTTAACTGCAGTACTTGAATTTACACAATCATTCAAGATTTTTGTATTTTATTCACTTGATATAAAATTGATTTACTTCTCTTGAAATCCCTTTACACCATTAAATACTGCTTAACATTTGCTTAATTGTTAAGGAAATTAATTGTAAATGTAACATTTTGCTAACCTTGGTCACTGCGAAAAACTGCCACGCATTTAACATAGAAATTAATGCATGCGGCTATGTGGTTTAGCTGCTGTAAAAGCGAATTATGCGCGGTTAACCACAAAACAGAGCTATAATTATGTAATGCATATATGTAATTCGCTTAGTTTGCTTTTGTTTTCCTCTTAGGTTTTGCGAAAAGTGACCAAAAATAACAATGTACAAGGTCCTTAAAAGCATTACCAGCAACGCGAGCAATACAAATAAATACAAATATAAACGCTTGTTGCCTACTTGAAGGCGTGTACATTGACTACTGCCGCGACAGCGACGTCGACGTCACTTAATGCCAGCCAGCCCTTCGCAGCGCTTAATTGTTGTTAATGCCTTTTTAATTGTGCCATTAATTGCTGTCGCCGTTGCACCTAAGCACTGTCGTGGCCAACGAGCTCTACATAACAAATACCGACAACAGTAAATAACTGAAAAAAACATAGCTCCTTACTTAAGTAGAAGCTTAACGCGTTGCTTGTTTTTTTTTTAATTGTTTCTTTTCAGTATTTTCACTACGCTTCTACGCACTTTGAAGCGCTCTACCCAGTCATTTGCAGGTTTGCTTGCAAGCAAAAAAAAAAAAAGCGACAAAAGAAGCGCACTTTGGTCTTTGGGAGCTACTCGGCCTGCCACAGCTGTTCGCTTCGCCAGACAAAAGTAGCGCTTAAGTAATTTCTAATTAACAATATTTGCCTTCCGTTCGCTCTAATTGTAGCTTAGCAGTGTTCGGGAGCTATTGCTATTACTTTGATGTCACTATTATTGAATTCAATCTGTCCACCTGCTGTCCGAGATTGTAATTATTCGGTGGACACCTGCAAACTACTTAATTTTTAATTCGAAAATTTTGAATTGTGCGACAGAGTTGCCATCATGCAATTTTTTAAATATTATTTTACATGTTTTTCTGTAAAAATGATTGATTCGCTACTCCAAAAATTGTAGCTTTTGTAATCATCACTAATGCCCTTAACCGCCATGTATTAATATACTCGGTCAAATTTTGAGCAAGCTGAGTCGTTTAGTTGACAGCCATTGAATGCAGATAACCTTTTAACTTTTGATTAATAATTTATTTTTGCGTAAAAAAACCATCACCGAAACTAACGAAATACTATGGAAACACTGCACCACCAATTTGGTAAGAAGTGGTTTACTGAGTTCCATTGTGGTCGTATCGAACGTCGAGGTCGCTCTAAAGAGGTCGTTATACCAGAAATCGTCGATAAAATCCTTATAATCGACCATAAGCGCAAGCATGGCAAAAATCAATGAATTGGGCTACGAACTACAATCATTCTCCACATTTAGCCCCATGCGAGTATTTCCTATTTCCAAATCTGAATAAATGACTGGATGGCAAGATGTTAGGGTCAAATAAAGATAGCATCACAGGAACAAGCGCCTCTTTTGGAAGTCTTGAAAAAATTTATTATTTGGAAGATATCAAAATCTGTAAAAAACGCCATATTAAGTGTACAGAGTATTGGTATTGGGGTTAAAAAAAAGTTTTGTATATTTATATAGCAAGATGCTTGCTCCAAGACAGACGCCCGCTTGCAGCCGCACCTCCTGGTGAACAGACGCTGCGAACTTTAGTGGACCCTTAAATCGAATATGTCAGAGTGGCACCACTAAAGCTCCCTCTCCCGTGACCCAAGGCTCCACAAGAGTGTTGAATAATTGGCGTAACCTGGCGAAGGAAAGAGGGAACTTGCGAAGCTTTTTGGTCTCGGCCCAAACCGACAAACGGTTGTAGCGCCATAAAAGAAGAAGAGAAGTGTACAGTGTTAAAACGAGATTATGTTGAGAAATAAAATGCTTTTATGCTCTCGGAATAATGTATCAAATTTTGGGTGAAAAAACACAATGTTTATTCAAACATGTGTGTTAAGTAATGACGGGATATTCTGATCTTTTGTTGTTGTTGCTTCCGACAGGTTGTGAAGTGATTCGTGTTAGAACGAATTTTCGTCATCCCTAGTCAAGTTTGGTTTAAAGAATCCGTTTTTCGTTCAGGATACTTATTATGTCAAAAAGGCAACTTTTAAAATTTATTTACGTTGCATTAACCCATAAATACACGTTGGAAGAAAAATACAAAAAAAAAATAATAATTCGGTGTAAACAATAAATTTATATTGATATGAGTACATATTTATTTATGTGTTTGTTTATGAAGTCAATGAACACAGATTTTTACAGACTACATGTATTAGATAGAAGTATTAATTTTATAAAATATTACTGACATTACTTAAATAAAATTCAAGTCGGTTACAAAAAATATTCTATCGCATAGATGGATCAAGCTGCAGAGAACACGAAATCGTATTGAATTCTAGCAAAGTTTTGCTTAAAGCGACCCTAAACAAAGCAACTTACTGCAGAATTCTGCTAGCAACGTAGAAAAATATTCTTCTAATCAATAAGAGCAATCTACATTACCGCAAATCACATCAAAAATGATAGAAATAGACAAGATGATTCTTCGATTCTTCATATATACATATATACATATATATGAAGATATATGTTTGTTTAGGAAAGCGTAAAAAGATTAGCAAAAACGTCAACAGAGTAAATGACTGAAAACATGTGCCATAAATGTTTTTAAGATATAATTTTACGCATTTTTTGGAATTTAGATGCTTATTCAAATTAAGCAGTTCCAGCGCAGGAGAAAGGTGTTTCGAGAGTGTTGCATTAGGCCACAGCCTTCGTCGTTTGCCAGAATAAAAGTCGGCTTCGTCGAAATGCTTCTCACATCCTCTTACAGAATCGGAAAAATTTATTAGGCAAGCTGCGATCCATCTCTTCCTATGCACACCTCTTTTGGGCTCTGCCATTTTTTCGTTATATTTAAAATTATTTGCTGAAATTTTTTTCAAGCTTTGTAGTACTTAGCACACTTTGTTAAATACATTGTAAAAAAAACTTTTTTTTCAAAACACAATATACATATTTAAAAAAAGGTAATTTTTTGGTTCATGACATTCTTTTGATTTTTCGATACACTAAATATAACGCAACGCTGAAACTGGGTTGTTTCCAAACTTAACTTGGCAAAATAAATATTTCCAATATAAATTAAGTAAATTTCTATTTACCCTAATCCAAATATACTTAGGAGTTACACAAAGACTTAGTTTATATTTTAGAGCAGAGACCGGGACTTTTATGCCTTTTAAAATAAAAGTCTTTAGATAAAACTTATTCTTTGGACTTTTATTATATTTGAAACAAAATTATCGGTCAACCCGGACTTTTATTTTTTCAATGCGCTAATAATTGTTAAACTTGGCCAGATATTTTTTAAGGCCGAAATAAAAGTCCTTTCCTAATAAGAAACGAACCGTTTATCCAAATTAAACAAATTTGGTATCATATAAAAGAGGAATGCAAGAGCTTTGAAAATGAAATATCTAAACAAGGGCTACAACCTTTCTATATATTTTTTTTAATGTAAAAATATTTTGTATACCCAAATAAAAGTTTTTTCCCTTTAATAAACAAATTTCAAATATACAACACTTAAGGCTTACGAATTTATTTTGTATAGTATAAAAAATGTTTTTTTTAACAATACTCGTATTCGTTAACCTTGTATATCTTAAAACAAATACTTAGAAATAAACTCTTAGGCGAGAATAATTTAATTAATTAAGCCGAAAAATTTCCTCAATTTATTTTTCAAATATTCATTGACATTTGTTCGACAATTGAATGATTAAGTTAACTGCCAGATGAATATGTTAGTCTATATTAAATAAATCCAACATTAATTTATTGGTTATTGTTTAGTAAAAAAATGCATAGACAGCTTTATATCACGGGGAACTTTTCCAGAGAAATTTGTTCGCGAGCTTTCTATAAGGTATCCAATAAATACGTCTAATCAGCAGCGCAAAGCAGCTAACCATCTGAAGTTCTTTATACTAGGGTTAAAATATTAAAGTAGTACGGTAGCCATATTTTTCGTACCGTAAAAAATCAAACTCTTAATTTTTTTCCTCACATCACTCATTCAGGTCTTTCATAATTTTCTAATCCCCCTCTAAACTAATTTAAATGCTAGCCACTCCAACTTAACAGCATAATTTGACAACACTTACTTGCCCCTTTGGTATTTGCTAACCGCTCAACAACTGCTTCATCTTTGTCCTTGTGCAATTTGGCATCACATTAGATTATTTTATTTTTTGTTTTGCTAATGTGCTTTCAGTTCTACGCTTTTTTTTTTTGCAGTATTCTCTCATTATCTTTATTTGCATAAATTATACGTAGTAATTTGCAATTATTCCAGCACACGCAACTCCGAGTCGGTATTTAGTTTCAGCACTCTATGTTTTCTTTCGCAACGAAACCTTGAACTTTTGTTCATATTTTAGTTTTTGCATTTCCTCCTTTCGTATCCTTCAGTGAGTGTACGTGTGCGAGTGTGTGTGAGCGCATGTTGACCGCTATTATTACGGTTATTGCTGTATTTTTGCCCATATAATGGCCAACTCTTCGTAGCAGTCCAAAGCAGAGCACGACAAAAACACAACAAATAGATGTAACTTCAACTCTCAACTGCGTGTGTGGCCACACCGCCATCCAGAATTCACCTACTAGCCGCCTCCTACGCAGTTTAATCTATTTACTTTACAACTCGTTCTACTCTTTAACGCAGTTTTTTTGTTCCTTTCTTGATTTTTTGCTCTGCTTTGGCCACCTAATCATCAACAACAGCTTTCACTAGCATAATGAACTTCCTCAGCACGTCTCTAACCTCAAATACCGGAAGTTGCTCGGCCTGTTTGTTGTACGTGTTGTGTGTGTGTGTATGTATGTTGCGCGTGCATTAGTGTGCTTTATAGAACAAGCGTTTCGTTTGCTGTTGTCATTTTAGCTTGTTGCTTCCTTTTCACATTTTTCGTATGTAGCAGCTTTACGCGCACACAGATACATATGAGTATGTAATGATTTTTTCTATGTATGTGCTTTGGTTTTTTCACTATTTACTCATATTCTACCAACCAGCTCTCATACGGCAAAAGTGTGCTGCAGGAACCTTCGATGTTGCCTGGCGCTCGTAACATACAATTACAGCAACTGCTGCGTCCGAAAGTCTACGCTTCCCTTTCTCACTATTCCATGGGTTACGTTTTTTGTTCGCCCACAATTTTCCTGTCATCATTTCTTTTTTGTTGCATACTTTTCGGGCGTTTTGCGGCAACTAATGTTCACAAAACATTTGACTACAGCTCTCCTCGCTGACCTAGCACGTTTTTTAGGCTCATCCGCTTTCTGCTGCTCCAACTTAAGTTTCCCTGTTGGACCAATTGTGCTCTCGAGCTCCTATTGCGATTCTATCTGCTACTGCGCCACTTTCAGTGCTCCACTTGACTTTTGCTCATTTTTATATGACCACAGCTAAATTCCAACACACACGCACACACTTAGGTAATCGTGACTATTTTCCCACTGGTATTATGTGCTTTCAACACTCGCCTGCCATAACTATTGCCAGCGGCCAGTCTCAGTTCGGACTCGAATACTAGTTGCAATTTGTTCCTAAACTGCGCGCAGCCAATGTGTTTGGCATTTGTGTTGCTGTTGTTTTTATTGTTCTTTCTATTTCTGCTTTTGCTAGCACTATCATTATAGTTACTGTTGTTGTTTTGTT
The DNA here is from genome assembly GCA_963971545.1 of Philophylla caesio. Taxonomy (NCBI): domain Eukaryota; kingdom Metazoa; phylum Arthropoda; class Insecta; order Diptera; family Tephritidae; genus Philophylla; species Philophylla caesio. Next base: position 89,625,887 of record OZ020606.1, on the reverse strand, counting down.
TTTATTTCAGTTGCCTTTGCTGTTATTACTCGTATCGCCAACTCGAATGCCACCGATGCCGCACAGTCCTCTGTGGTCTCAGTTGGCCGTTGACGTTAGCTCTGTAAAGTGGCAATTTGTCTAGTTTTGTAAGCGCCTCTTTTAACGATAATGATGATTGCTCTTTGTTGCGTTCTGCTGCTAGCTCACAAACACATACACTGGTAAATACAAGTGGTTCAAAGCGAGGCTACCAGCGCATAAGTAAGCTTTTGCCCTACAATCAAGTATGCGTGCACTTAACTTCCGCTAAATAACACACACGTATACGTACAGTTGAACGGCTGAAACGTGTTCTGTTTGTTTGCCGTTTGATTTTTCTATTCCTCATTTTATTCTGCTTCCACCTTACATATTACACTTATTTTCAATACACGACAGAACCTTCTGAGCTTTATTTTTCTGACGAGTTGCCGCTCTATACTTTATCAAATTTTTTTAAAATCTTTTTTCATAATTTTTGTAATTTCCAGCGCTTTCCGCACGTCGCCACAGCAGCTTTGTTTTAATCGCAATTTTCTCTCATTGTTTAACATTCCTGCTTTCCTTCATTTAAGGCTGGGATTTTTTAGCGCCATATTCATCGTTTTTGCGCTGAAAACCTCGTTCTTAGCTTCATTTTTTAGTTTATTTTTTAAATTTTTTTGGCGGTTCTCTTGTTCATTTCCCCTTTCTGTTTTAGAGAAATATGTGCTTGACTGGATTGTGGTGTGCGGTGTGTGGTCTGCGTTTTTAATTTCTATTTGCCCTTGTACTTTGCATACACTGAGTGTCTAGACAATTTTCAAGTTAATAATAGATTTATTAACTGCTTTTCATTGTTTCGTAGTCCATGGTTGCCATGTATTTTTGATGAATGAACTAATTGTTATTGTTAAATTTACCCTCGTTTCGAATGCGATATTAAAAGCAAAATCTACGAATCATTCGCGCAACAAAGAAGAGATATGTGAATAAATGGAGTGGGCTGTAATAGTTCGAGTGGTATATTGCTTAAAATAAGCAGTAAATTATGCTAACGAAATTCACGGAGTTTATTTTAAGAAACCCATTTAAAAGCTGAGAAAATTTCAATTAATTCCTTGTTCTCATAAATGGTTCTGCATTTACTGGCGTTTTCTCTCTCAGGCGGTTTTCCATTTTATTGGTCACTGACGAATCAAAGTTGCAGCAATTTCTATTAATATAGCCATTTTTCAGAAAGATACTCGTAGATAGCCTAATTCAAAAGTTACAATTCAAGAAGGCAAAATTTTTTTCGAGAAAAGAAAATGCCATGAGTATCTACTGCTCATTTCGAACTAAATTTGTCAAAGAATATCTCCGAATCTCAACGGAGGGCGTAAAAAACCAAGTCACACAAAATATTTGTTTAACAAAACATATTTTGTGCTTCGTTTATAACTTTATTAATTGAAAAAGAACGACGATAATTGTTTTTAATAAAACATTTTTTAACTTTCACACGATATTCACCTATTTTGAGAAGTATGTAAGCTCATATAATATTCAATTTCGTATTAATAAGTAATAACTTTTTTATGTTATTAAAATTAAATAAATCGTATATTGTTACTTCTTTTTTCTATTGTAGTTGCATAAGTGCTCTTCGGGTAGGTAATTTCAATCAAAATAATAAATAAATAATAGCAAAAAAAAATATATAAAAACTAAAAAGTTGATAAAAGTATTTAATATACATAAGTGTAAAATGGGAAATTAACAGAAAAAACCAATTTCATTTTCAACTATCTTAAAAAAAGAAAAAATATACAAGAGCCAAATGCGTTGTTTATTCAAAGAAGCATCGAACAGCGTACGACGAAAATAAATACGAGGGCGGGTCAATAAGTCCGTGACTTTTTGAATGAAACACAAGTTTTTGGATAAACAAATATTTTATTTTTCAATATAGTCTCCTTTGAGTTATATACACTTTGCCCAACGTTTCTCCAATATTTGTAGCCATTTAAAAAAATAAGACTTGTCAATGGCATCTAAATAGGCATTTGTTTGTGAGATGATTTTATCGTTGGAGTCAAATCTCTTTCCGCCGAGCCATTTCTTCAGATTTGAAAATAAGTAATAGTCCGGAGAATAGGGTGAATGAGGGAGTAATTCGTATTCATGGATTTTTTGCAATTGAAACTACACATGTGTGCACCCTTGCATTGTATTGGTGAAAAAGAACTTTTCTTTTTTAACAAATGCGGTCGTTTTTTTTTCAAGTCTTCATTAAGTCGACCCAATAAGTTGGCATAATATTCGCCATTGATTGCTTTACCCTTTTGCAGATAGTCAAAGTGGATTATACCGCGTGTATCCTAAAAAACGGTTGCCATGACTTTTTGGCTGACAAACTCACCTTGGCTTTCTTTGGAGCCAATACACCCCTAGAAACCCACTGTTTTGACTGCTGTTTATTTTCTGGTGTGTTGTAGTGGATCCATGTTTCGTTCACCGTTACGAATCGGCACAAAAACTCGTCCATATTGCGGTTAAACACACCAAACACTCCTGCGATTGCGATTGTGGTCGCAAACACAAGGGATCATTTAAAATTGAAACCACTGTGCCATGTGAGATGCCTAAGGCTTCCACAATCTCTCGCACTTTCAATCTCCGATCGGCCAACACCATATCGTGAATTTTTCCAACTATTTCGGGTGTTGAGACCTCAACTGGGCGTCCAGAACGTTCGGCATCTTCCGTGCTTGTACGGCCACAACAAAATTCATTAAACCACATTTTTCCCATCGAAATTGCTGCTAAGCTTTTGTTTGAGCGATGGTCTTTTCCCGCAAAAAATAATGCTTAATGAGCACACGAAATTCATTTTTTCCCATTTTCTCCCCAAATCACGCGGTAGTCTGCGATGAATGGCTGTCAAACACAAACTTAATGCAGCAGCGTGTTCCTATTTTGACAGGAGTCATCTGGCAGATGCCTGTTGATAGTAGCAGTGTTGCCACTACATATCCCAGTTATCCGAAACCACTCGGGCTTCCCTGAAAGCGCAGCTATTCAGCTAAGAAGATCGCAGCTGAAGATGACGCAAAGAGCGCTGCAGTATCGACCAGAGAATGTGCTACCATTAACCGTCTGTACAGAGAATTTTGATGAAATATCTGAAGATTTTTCCGTATTAAGTACAGACAGTCATAACTTTGTGTACAATTAACAACCCCTTATGGGTCGTTCATCGAATGAAAAATTATGTTTGTAATGTTCTCATAAATTAAATTTTAAAATTTTCTGTTGCTTGAAAAAGTACTTAGCCGTTGATGAAATTTTCCTTGAAGAAATGAATATACCAGCAATTTTTTCTTGAGAGTTAAAGACTGATGTAAGAAATTTTTATAGAAGAATATATAATTATTTTATATTGATTTTTCAATTTTCTTGAATACACAGCTTTCAAGCTTCATTAAGTAAATCAATCGTGGTTCGTTCATGAGGCCTTTATGAATATGTAAGCTTTTTTTCATTTTAAATAATTGCGATATATAACACTTAATATTAAGGTGTAATTATTTAATTCAGCACTTACGTATACAAATTATTAATTTTAAAATTATTACTACCAATCCATGAAGATGTTTCTCCGGAGCTCTTAAATGTATTACAAAAGATCTTGAGCCAAGCGAGTCCCACTAGGGATTGTCGTCTTACTTAACATAACTCAATCAAAAACTCTGAGACTCCTAGTAGGTGCTCCTTGGTTTGTTGAAAATTATGAAATACATAAGGATCTCCAAATTCCGCATGTAAAATAAGAGATAGTAAAGTTAAGCAAAAAATATATTAAGAAACATAGCAGTCATATTAATAGTTTAGCTATAAACCTCTTAGATAATAGTCAAACCGATCGAAGGTTAAAGCGACATCATGTCTTAGACTTACCAGATATGTAAAAAGAGTTATAGTTTCTAAACTTATGAGGTATGTATGTATACATATAAACGTATATTGGTTACTCTCACTGGAGACTATCCATTCATGTTATGTATATAAAAAGTTTTGTATAATTTTTATCATAATTTGCTTATTGTCGTGAAGATAGATTGCAAATAAAAGAATACACCAAAAAAAAAAAACTTAACATAACTACCAATCCAATATTTGGTTAGACAATTCTGTCAAATTTCTTTGAGCCGAATCGCCACTTAATAAAAACTTTTTAATTTTGACGATGTAGTTAAGTCGCATTCCGAAACTTTCATTGTTGCTTTTCAACTAGAACTTGCATTACTTTTCTATTTCAATATATTATTGATAAAAGTACATATGCACATATGTAGGTGTATATATTTATCTCCAGTAGTTTCAAGCCTCAAATAATATTTATGTTCTTTCAAATAACTCAATTTAACTAACTATAATAAAAGTCTGCTGTGTAAATTTACTACCGAAATTTGTAGACTTTTTAATAGCTAGCACTTAAGCTTATGGATCAATTTAACTGTTAAAATTTTTAAATAGTAATTATACGAATTTTTAATGTGCTATCATTACAAGAACTTTGTGTTTGCTGTATTCCAAGCTAATAATCGAATACTAGATTTTATGGTTAAAGCCACCAACTTTGTGATTCTCATATTAAGTAGGAATAGATACGAAAAAATATGTAAATAACTGCATTTGTCCTAGTTTGGAGTCATAAAATATTTATTGTTGTACATATGTAAATATGTTCTCTAGCAAAAGCATACACATTTTTAGTACAACAGCACTTAATATTTTGTATACCAACTTTTACTTCGCTTCATACTTATGGCTTTGTATGTGCTTTCCAAAAACAGGAGGCAAATGCTGCGAGAAGGTTCGTAATTTCAAAATAATAGCTGAAATTACTTAATTCTCTGTAATAGCTTTATGGTCGTCGAATGTTGAAGTATTTTTTACGCAGCAGTATTTTCCTTTTTTTAACACAGTTATTGTATTTGACCAGAAATTGTGAAGTCGCAACATTCATTTATTATTTACTTAATATTACTTTATAACATTTCTGTATTGCGCTATTAAACTAAAACGTTTGTAATTGAATGGTCTGCGAAGTGAGTTGTAAGCACTTTTTGCTATAAAAGTAAATATATTTGTTTAAGGGTTGGAGAGTGTGATAAATGGATTTAAATTGAGGCAGTATTAAATCTGAGTAGGTGAAAATTGTGGCGGCTAGTTATTGTTAAAAGCTATTTACATAAGAATATGAAAAAAAATGTTCATATAAAAAAAAACAATTTAATTCACTTAAGCAGAATAAACTGCCATCTAATATGTTAATTTATAGTTTGACAATATTCCACCTCTTAGAATACATTCTAAAGTGAATAATGCAGCATATCTGATATCAGAATTAATTCGATCGGAATGATACGGATTTGGAACCAATCACTTACAGATATCTTAGCCTGAAACAAAAGCTGTACTAGCCTTTTTCCTAATACTTATTTCATATAGTTTAGGGCGAGAATTGACGAACGTGGTGGCCGAGTATGTTGTGGCGCCTGCAAGTAAAATTAAAAATTTGGAAAATTCTATTCAAATAACGTTCGATTCTTAGCAAATTATTCAATCGTGATCGCAGTTTAAATTTTTTGTTTCAATGTGTGATTTCTTGTGGAAGTGAATTGAAATGCTGCCGATTTTAAAAATCACTTTCGGAGTGGTTGATATAAACTTCTTTATAGTATGATCAACAACAATATTTAATTGAAAAATTATTCCAAAAATATCGTAAATAACACGTATAAAAATTAAAGTATATTTTTTGTAAATTTATTCAAATCCAGCACTTAACTTAATTTTACTTTTAATTTCACTGACTACTACAAATGCATTCGAATTCAATTCACACAAAAATGTATGTGAATGTGAAAATATTTATCCTTTCAGTTCTGTTAGAATACAAAAACGTAGGACATATTAGGAGAAGCTCGGCCAAGCAACACCGAGCTATAATGTGTTAGCGCCAAATTATTATTATTATTATTTGCAAGGATTATTTGATATCTACCTTGTTGCTTCATGAAAGCGCTAGAAAAATTTTAACTTCAGCTTTCGTACTCCCATTTTTCTTTCAACTTATCTGGGCGCAGTCTTTAACTATTCAGTGAATCTTATTGAGAACAGTCAAGTATTGCAGTCTCAGTTGAAAGGTTTTGGTCACATCTTTCTCATTTAATCCAATTGAACTTGCTCTTTAGACTCTTAACTTTTAGAAATATCTGTTTTGTTATGCGTATTGATTTGATTCGCTAATCGTGACATCGAAGAGCTTTTATTTTTGATGTTTTTTGTGCAAAAAGAGTTTGAATTGCCATATACCAGAGTGAATAATGCCAATATGAAATACGAACAATAATTATTTGATGGTATAAATACTTTCTTAAGAGTGTGCGTGCAAAGTATATTTAATTGAACAATCACGATGCAACTCCTTTACATATCTACAAATTTGCCTCAAAAATATACGAATTTCCTTATTAGAGCTATTAACCCAAAATCCTATGAAGCGAAATATATATATGTATATGTTTGCTGCAACATTATATACGGCAGATCTTTCTTGGAAGACCGCAAAAATCGATTCAAGCCGATGCAAGGAAAATTATTGCCAGAGAATATCTGTTGCAGTTTTCGATAATGTTGTTACTTAATTTTTTTATGCGCAGTAGTTTTCATGTTTGAATGCATCGAAAATTGTGTGCTTTTTCCAACATAAGGCGAAGCAAGAGAGCAACAAATAAGAACGGAGCACTATGCAAAATACTCGTAGTTTAAGCAACAGCCAAAAAAACGGACAAAAACCACAGAAGCAGCGCGAAACGACAAGAAAAAATGTGACTGAAATTATGGACTACTCCATAGCAAAGAAATAAAACCATCAAACGAAGTAAGTGCCGTCTAAAGTCCATACAGCGGATGGCAGCACTCATCCAAACTCTCACACTCACAATGGCAAGATTACAAGCCTTTTATGAACGTACTTATGTATACACACACATACATACATACATAAGGAAGTGTGTGTGTGGAAAGTTCTTATATGATTGTTTACTGTTGCTGCTGTTCGTCGCTTTCTTCATTTGTACCACCAAACCTCCACAAAATGGCTCTCGCCTGCAAAAGTGTTTTTCATTACACTGCGTTCTAGACTCGAATGCTGTTGCAGCTGCTTTTTAAACGCCAATGTTGTTGCTACTACTGCTGTTTCTCCGAATTTTGAGTTGCTGACGGCTGGCGGACCTGTTCTTTGCCGATCTCTCCATTTATACAAAAAATTTTATACTCGTACACGCCGTTTCGCAACTCATAAGACTGCCCTTCTCATTGACTCGCTTTTTTGCACTCATTTACCTCAGTTCAAAGTCTCACCTCGTCCTTCGTCGCAACCGACTTTCAGCCCATTTCAAAATGTACATATACGCTAAGCAAGGCGAGGGAGGCGACATGCCGCAAAACAAGCATCAACCAGCTCTTCTTTTTGTCCCTCTTGTTTCTCCGCTTGAGCTGCCTTTTTTGTGGCTTGGAAGCAATGCTTATTCGGCTGCTTGGTCAGCGGGGGCTACGGGGTCGACTTGAAACGAGAAATATGCAAAATGTTGATGACAACCAAAAAGGTTCCAACAAAAAAGTTAAAATTGTGGCACAAAACTGTCGGCAAATTTTTGCGGTGGTCGCCGTCCACGGCTTGGAATTTGAGCTGTGTGTTGCATTCTTTTTAATACTTTGTGAAAGGATTATACCCAACAAGTGTACCAGCAGAATGAAGAAAATTTTAAAAATATGCGGCAGCTGCATTCTGCTTCGGCGGAGACAAACATAATTATTGTGCAATGACAAAGATTAGAGCACAAAGATATTATTCAATGCAGGTGGACTTCAATCAAGCGCAGAAACTATAAATTCGAAGAAAATGAGAAAGGCGAGTTTCCACCATACATACATACGAGTTCATACGACAGCCTTCCTTTTACTGTAAAATTAAGTCAACATTGAAAACATTGATTGAAATATTATTCTACAGCAATCCCAGACAGTATTTTTGACTTCGAATCAGGAATATTGGTTTGCTTTTAACAAATGCTTGTTTTGCAGTTCTATTTTATCATATTTATCGGACATGTTCTGCATTTCATTTCCCAGTAAATTTGCGTGTTTAGCCTTTCTCAATTTGCTAAGTGTGAAAGGGAAATTCATAACATATTTTCAAATAGGTATTTCTAACTCGAAAGGAACCAAGGCATTGAGTAACAATTTTGTTAAAAAGGTTTCTAAATTCTGGGCTTAAATGACAGATAAAAACATGGAGTGGCTTTTTGAAATAGATAGACTCAAATGACTAAATATAAAAGTGCAGTACCAAATATCACTAAAGCTCAGATTTTTCATTTGCGATGTGGGAAAGCGAATATGAATATGAACAGATATACGTAGTGTTCAATGAAGATATTAGAATTTAGTGATTTGTTTTACCAGAAGTTCTGATTCGATTTAACAACAATGAAAAACTCTTTAGCAAGGAACAAATATACAAATGTCTTTAAAGATATGATAAATTTTAAAACATTTTTTTAAATAATAATTAAAAATTATACTCGTACGTCATCACAACGGTTCGAATATTACATTTTATATTCGAATTATTGCTTTTAACTAAATATACTAGTCGATAAATGTATGATAATACCGCGAACTTAAGAAATTATTTTTTTTCCAAGCTTGTTTTGTTATGTGGGTACGAAATCAATATCCTTCTTTTTGAAAGAACAAATGAATTTTCAGCTTTCCTCGAAAAATATTTTTCTGGAACGTGTCGCAGTTATGAGTATTTTTGAAAACGATTCCATTGCCTTAAGCAGCCAACTGTTTAAGCGCCCTTCAAAAAATGGTATATATGTATACTCTCATCTCTTGCAGAACTGGCAAATAATTATGAGCGTTACTAGCCGTTCAAAGTCGACCTTATCAATATTTTAGGAAACTACACATATTTAATTATTTAGTTTTGATTTCAAACAAATTTCTTTCGGAAATTTTGAAAGACACACTTTTTTATTGTAATTTGAATTGTCAAATTTTTATATTTCGTTTAGACAAGAATGTTATAAGTACAATGCAAGAAAGTTGATAAAATATTTCTGAAACCGTAACTTTTTTTTTTTTTTCATTTTAAAAATTGCTATTGAGTTTGGCGAGCTGACTCAGAACATACTTTTTTGTAGTATTAAGCCAAATTTAATATTCTAAGTAACCTTTTTGAAAAATTAAAATGTTATCGGTTACTGCCAGGCCAATTATTGTACGAGCATAAGAGGCTAGCAGAACACGAAGCGGATATTAGAAAAAAAAACAGTACAGCATTTGCCCCACATATTTCAACAAGCGGACACACGGCTGATCTTAACAATGCGAAAATATTGGACGTCGAAAGGAGAGAAAAAACTAGATATACGCTGCAGAGCTTACGTATACTTGAGAGAAGGGAAAAAAGACAATTAACAAAAAGGAAGGCAGATGATATTTCGGCCACGTATATGTTATGTTTTTGAAATTAAAATTAGTATGACAAGTGTACCACAGGAGGATGGTATGGATATTTAAGTGTTACTTGTATATATATTTTATTGAGCAGAATGTAAGTCCGAAGTTTTAATCTTGTAAAATTTTCATGCTGTTCCTTCTGTCTTATAATTAATGCTTGCATTTATTGTTGTATTTATTTGTGAAAATAAAGATGCGCCCCTGAAGAAGCTAAGGTGTTTAGCGCAACGTCCGGCCGTAAGAGTGAAGCAAGACTTGCACTTTTTTTATCACTACATCAATAAAGCCTAAAAATCGTAAGAAACGTTTTCAAAATTGATCAACTATAAAATAACAAATAAAAAATAATTAAGTTTTTTAAATTTTTTTTTTATTTTACTTGATTTGTCAAATTACTTACTTCACTTAATAAAAATGATTCAGTACGATTCAAAGTATGTATTTAATAAAATATTTTTTTTTAATTAGCTTATGAAAGCAAAACCAAAATACACAGCGTTTTAAATTATTTTTCTAATTTTTCTACGCTACTACCTTATCAATGTGCATTGTAAGTGTCCTTTTTTAAAATGCTCGCCACATTTTTCATATCTTAAAATGAGACCGCAATCGTAAAAGAATATTAATTGTGTGATATAAAAGAATATCCTTCAAATGGGTTTAGTCCAAGCAATTGGACATTAAGAACTTTCAGACTGATTTTGATAAACGCCAAAGTTATATATACTACATGCATACACGTATATCATAGTTTATATCTACCTAATTCTTTATTTGATAAAATAGTTATAATAGTTAAACAAAACAAAACTAATAAATACTTTTCAAAGAAATTTTGTCTGACACTAATTCATTTAAAGCCGTTTTGACTGTTCATAAAGTTGTCATCACAATCACAATCAATCCTTTTTTGTTTTGATAACATTTTCTTTAAAAAAAAATTTATATCAACTAAGCTGGACCAAACACACAATACACGAATAACTTTAAGGTAAATATACACTCCGTTCACAAATTATAGAACAAACACATATTGACACAGTTGAAAAGTTTACTTATCCTCCACATATTTAAAATTATTTTTCAATTAAAACATCGTTAATTTTCTAACGAACACTATTAAAAACAATTGATTAAATTTTATAAAACATGAAGAAAACGTTCATCAAAATTTTGAGCTTTAAACAAAAAATTGTAGAATTTTTTGGGTATGCACATATCGCACCCTAAACTAAAAACAGTCACAACTCAAAAAATTTCAAATGTTCAGGAGAGGCAAAACAAACGGTCTCTACAATAATGATGATAATTTTATAATCATACTTTTCCAGTAAAAGAAGATAGTAACTACGAAATAATTTCTGGAGCAGTTGGGGAAGTATTCCGTAAATAAGTTTATGTAGAAAAAGGATTGACGGTTTTACTTTGACAAAAAGTTTATTCAAATCATAACAGTGGCGCTTCAAAGTTGAGCCTGCAGAAATACGTTGCTTCGATGTTGCCACAATTTTTTCGTTTAAATCATCTATAACAGAAAGTGCAACTTGCTTTGTATTCAGTAGACTTGTGATTGTGTATATCCGGAACCAGAATTTTACACTGCATTAAATGACGATATACGATTTTTACCATGTTTTCGAGTGTATATTGTATACGAAATATGAGATGAGATTACTGAGTACACGGTAAAAAATTCAACGCAATCGAACTAGTATTTTTCTAGTTGTCGTCGCGACTGTTTTGAAAATAACAATTCTGAGAAAAACGCGTTGAAAGATTCATGAAAACACCACTGTGCACCGTGTATATGTCAATTTATGGCTTTGTATCTCGAAAAGTATTTAAGATCGAGTTATAATATTTTACAGACATATTTTACATATAATGCACAGCATAAATCAATAAAATCAATAAAAAAATTAAATTTTTTAAACCGTCTAAAGTAGAATACCCCCTTAAATTATGTTAAATCATTGTGAATTTTGTAAATATTTAAAAAAAAATAGATGTTTATAGTTTTTCTTAGAGAATAAACAATATTTTACTTAAAAAATAATTTTTATTAATTAGAAGAAAAATTAAATGCACAAATCTGTTAATATGTGGTTGTGCTATAATTTTCGAGTAGAAAAATTATTAAATGACATTCGCAGGTCTTGCTTTCAAAGCCTTATCAATATTTTCAAATCGTCATACCAAGCGCTGCACAAGGGTTAAGAGCATTTATCAAAACGTTTCAACATACCAGTAACCACGGAAACAACATTCAGCCGGTCAACCAGCTTGTAACCAACCGACCAACAAGACCGGCAGTGAGTTAACTTGCCACTCATCCAATAAATATGTTTGTAAGAATGTAAGCTGGTAAAAAGTTCGCAACGAGTTAAATTGTGAGTGGGCACTGCGCTTACTGATATGGAAAATCTCTAGCAAAATCTGGACTAGAGAGGCAAACCAACATGAAGTATCTATGCAAGCAAACTCGCCAGTTTATGAACAATCAATGCCTGGCCCGTGAAATGGAATGAACGGACAGACAGACAGTTACTGTGGAATGCAAACAGCAAAGGTAAGCGTTAATAAAAGCAATCATTGAATTTGCCGGAAAACGTTAAGTAAACCTCAAAAAGTGCTGACAAATCAGGAGCAGTGTTTCGATGATGCGGGGAGGGCGAAATAAATTGCGCAAAAGTTGCCACAGTACATCGAGGTACATACATAGATTTTGGGAAAAGTGATTGGGTCGGCGAGAAAGAAAAAATGTATATAGTACACCTGGTCATTAAATTTTCGTGCGTTAAAATATTCCCGTCGAATATATTTCTACCAATTCTTTGTTAAAGCAGTCTTTCTCTGAAACCTTCTGCTGTTGAAAATGGAGAGTTTCGGTAGTCTGATAAAATATTAAGAAAAGTAGGTTTTTTTAAGCGCAAAAACAATTTTTACAACCGATTTCACGAGCAATTTAAATGGCACAGAAATTTTTATATTATTGCCGTTTTCATACAAATTTAAAAAATTTTGATAGTTTTTCATTTAGATTGCTTCGGTAAAACTGGCTGTTGGTTTGACTAATTTTGAATTCACCTTTTCGGCGTAACAGCTGTTTGTTCCGTTAATGCTGAGCGCTTGATTTCCACTGTTTAACTTCAAATATTTTGATTTGTTAAGTAAACTTTTTGAACAATTATTTGTATACCTTCTGTTCTTTTATGATAATACTAACAACTTGCTTCTGTTCACAATTTTCTGTAGTTACATGCTTTATGTTTCTTGCACTCTTCGTACAACTTGAAACTTGCCACACTACTTTTTTTTAAACAGTTTTGTGTTTTTTCTTGCACCAACGCAGCTTCGCTTCCAATTGTTTTTCACTTAAGTTACGCTACACATGAACTGCTTAAAATCAGCTAAAAATAAAACAAATACCATAAATTTGTTTGCAGTTTTTCATTTAAATTCAATTATTGGAATATAAGAGAAAACATTTCTTTAATTTTTCTAATATCCAAACATTTCACAATATTAAATTCGCCAAAGCAACGTTTAGCACTCGCGCCGTCACACGTTTATCCGCAACAACGAACCGTCCATTTCGCAATTGCCGCACAAACTGTTTGTGTTCTGACAGCAGGCAAACGCACGAACGTGGCCAACCAACCAGCCAAGCAACCAACGAACCAACCCGTCCGCCAAGCCAAGCTACCAACCAAGCCAAGTCAACCCAAGTCGTCGCTACCAGTTAGACTATAAAGCAGACGACAGAGCAGCTTGTTTGGCAAGTTCACAGCACAGCAGCCAGTGCTGCTGCAGCGACACCTCCGGCATCCCTACAATGCATCCATCCAGCAACCTACCGCAACCGACCACACTGCGCCTCGTTTTGTGGTGCCATTCGTCCCACCAGGAAATCAACGGCGTACGAGCGGTTTTTCTAGTTTTCCCTCCCAAAAGTTCAACGAAATTCGCTCAATGTGGCGCGGTCACACTTGCGCTCTCCACCACCTCTACAAATATACTCGTATGTACATACATACAAATTAACATTGATGCACACGCTCGTATAGAAGCAGCGTCGTAATCGCTGTCACCGCCGTTCTCCGCTCACTCGTTGACACTCGGCAGTGTGTACACCTTCGCTGCGTTCGTTGGCATTCGCCAAATTTGGCCATCTATCCCACCTATCCACCTTTGCAGCTTAAGTAGCTGTCGGCCAGCATGCCACTGCAATGGAAAAAGCAGCGCGGTTTTTTGAAACCCCGTTACCAAGTAAGCAGTTTTCGGCATATAACCAACTACATACATTTTCATGTATTCCTTATTTGAAGGAAAGTGCATTTTCCAAGTTACTTCTTTCTGAAGCAAGTTTTTTAACCTGTTTTGTTACTTGGCTACACCTGAACTCACAATGTCAGAGTATTTATGGGAGTGGGTGGGGTGCGGCCGCAACATTTAACAACACGATGCACGTACAATAAATACTGGGAACAGAGGTTATCCAGCCGGCTTTTTGTGCTTACACTTCGTGTCATTTCGTTATGTTTACACATTGCTTTGGCTCTGTTTTGATTGCATTGCGGCTGCGCGAAATTTTGCATTCATAATATTTCTCTTAGCTTCTGCTCTTTTAACCGCAGGTAAGAATGTTAAATGTTAAAAATAACGCACTGCAAGAGCTGTTAATGCACATGAGATTCAATGTAAAACTATTTTTGTATGTCTGAAGATCATTTCGCTATGAATAAAGAAATTCAAGAAGTACAAAATATTTCAATTATGATTTGGAATATGGGCCAATCCATGCAAAATTTACAGTAAAAAAATTTTCCCGCTCGAATCAGTTTTTTTTTTGTTTTCTTTGGGTGAAAATATGAGACACGTATTTTTTTATTCTGATTTGTTACTTACAGCTTCCGAGATATATTTTTGTGGAACTTTAAGCATGCCAAAAAAGGACTTTTTAATATATTCTTCCGCACAAATTATATTTTTTATTCTAATTTAGTAACGATTTTTTTGAATTTTTTTTCTTAAATAGTTATGTAAAATCTGTAAAAATTCCAGAATGGGTAGTTTGAAATTAGTATTGTAATTAAATTTAGAATTGCTTCGGCAGTACATAAAAGATAGTTTCTGAGTTTTGCTTATTATTTTTATTAGGGTTTTTACAGTAATAAATATCAATATCAACTTTTTATTTCCTGAGGCACGCCTTATTTTCGTTTTTTTATCACAAAAAGAATAAGTCTCAGCTTTCAATCTGTTATTTTCTTCAGGTTCAACGCTGTGAATTCCGTTCGTGCGCGGTATAGTTTTCTGAGCAGCCTGATAAAAAGTGTTTTTTCAATGAATGCATAACATGCCCGACAAACACACAAAAAATCCAAACAAATTTTCGATGTTTTAAATAGAAAAAATATAGATAATATCAAGTATCGGCAGAGGGTAACAAAACCAATATAAAATTTGTATAATAAAATACTATCTGTAGAAGAGTTCAGTCAACTGTCAATTTTGGAAGGATATATCTTTAGGCGCTGTGGTCAAGTGGGTAGCGACGCGTGAGTTCAACGTTCGAATCTCGGCCGGGGCAAGTAAAATCTAAATCATAGAACAAGTTTTTTTCTAATAGCTGCCTACCTCGGAAGGCAATGACAAACCTCCGAGGGCCTTGCTGCCATGAAAAAGCTTCTCATAAAAAAATGCATCTGCTATTCGCCGCCGGCACAACATTCTATGTTCCTCCATTTGTAGTTCAACATAAGAGAAGCACACCACAAATGATAGGAGAAGCTCGGCCAAACACTGAGCTATATAGTGTAAGCGCCAAATTATTATTATAATTTTATCTCGAGCTCGTCTTCACCGCAAAAGAACAGGCCACATTTTACAAACACGTGAATGAGAATCTCCAGAATAATGAAGCGTTCATTGTATGCGACTTTGCGAAAAATTATGCCACTGTTATCCAAAGCTCAATAACAGGTTTTCATTGGAAAAATTATCAGGCAACCATTTTTCCAATTGTTTTTTATTTCCGTGATAACATCTTTCTGAATGTATCCGCGGGTCCAACAACTAAACATAAGACCCTTGTAATTATTTATGATAGCAAAAAACATGACGCTCTAGCAGTTTATGTCTTTCTAAAGGCATTTAATAACTTCTTGTCAACATTGTATCCGCATATTCGAAAATGCACTTATTTTTCCGATTG
The DNA here is from genome assembly GCA_963971545.1 of Philophylla caesio. Lineage (NCBI taxonomy): Eukaryota > Metazoa > Arthropoda > Insecta > Diptera > Tephritidae > Philophylla > Philophylla caesio. The sequence goes on along the minus strand of OZ020606.1, from coordinate 89,610,085 downwards.
AGCAACCCAGCAATTTAAATTTCACGTTTCTGCACATGGAAAAGTGCTCTGCACCGGCAATAGGCAAATAAGAAGTAAATATTCATAGTTATTATTGTAAAAACTGTATTAAAATTTATAATGTAATGCCGAAGCTATTCAAAATTTAATTACAAGCGTAATTTCAACTACCCATTCTGAAATGTTTACATATTTTACATAACTATTTGAAGAAGAGTTTTCAGGAAAAAAAAATTTTAAAAAATCTTACTAAATATGAAAATATTATTTTATTTAATATCTAATAATTTTGTCGACTATTCGTAATCCTTATATGAAACCTAAAAAAAAATCATAAATGGTACGATGATTAAGTCTTTTTTTATCTTCTCTACATAATCGCCATTAATTTCAATGCATTTCTTAAGCCTATAAATCCACTTCTCAAAACATTCTTAAACATTTTTTAAATCAATTGTCTTCGCGTTGCCGTAAGTACCTTTCCTATAAAACAAATTGCTAGATCCGGGGAATATGGTGTATTTCTTCGATGCCAGAGATCGTTACTAAGTTACTCGTTATTTCAGCACTGTAAGCTGGCTCGTTGTCATATAAAAAAGTAGCGCCGCAAATCCTCTTTCTTCCTGTTTTTCAACAAAGTTTTGAAAACTTTTGGTAAGCATGTCGCAATTACCGTCTGACCCCTTTCGTGGTGTCCTTAGAGCAGATATGTTCGTATATTACAGATGACTACTTAATATTCGCGATACAGCCATGTCATTCAAGCCCAATTCAACAGAAATTTTTTGTTTTGTCAATCGTGGATCTTTGAAGTTATGACTGGAAGATTTTGATCGACCATCTCGGGGCTCGTTCTTCACAAAAAAATGTCCTGTCTGGAATCTTCGAAACCAGTTGAAAATAGCCTGTAGCGATGGTGCAATTGTTCCATATGCCCTTTGGCATTCATTGAATATTTGCAGTGACTTTAGCTTACGCCGAAAACCGAAGAGAAGAACCAAAAAGAAAACTTTTATTTGCGTTGCTGATGGAATTTCGTCTGATCTATCGCCAGATATTTTGCGTTTAACCGATTATTCTGAAATTTTGGAATGAAGTCTCGTCAAACCATTGCAAGGCGTATGTAAGTTTTGATTTCTTAAAAAGAAATTTTTGAGTCACCATCTTAGCGAACTTTTGTTAGTCCCCTCATAAAGTGGCAAACCGTCGAGGCAGTTTTTGCTGAGAGTACTATTTGCTGAAAATTTTAAGAACTCTATTGATTTTTAAACTTTTAAAAACTTTTTCTAATAAGTAGCGGTCATAATAAACTTGAAATCTCGCCATCTTCACCTATATTCCACAAAACATTAGTAACGACTACTATTTATTGATCAATTTTGTACTGCGATCACTAAATGGTGGAAGCAGCGACTAACGTTGATAAGACTCTGAGACACCGGAGACACACGGCGTTTTTCTACTCCACTAATTAAGGCTCTATTCCGTTCAAGATTGCCTAACGATCGACACAGATTGAAACCTCTCCGTGTGGAACATTACTTTTACGCCCAAATCTATACATCCTTTTTTGAGCTTATATCTCACGTTAGAACACACTACAGTCCTCTATCAGTCTAAACAACTGGTTGATCGTCAAATCCTCAGAGACATGACCTCGCTGACAGATCTTATTTTAATGTTCCTCTTTACTGTAAACAAAGTTAAATCTTTTCAAATGACATCTTGATAGTTTACACAAACTCGCTCGAACTTTCTTTGAATAATTTCTAGCTAGCAATAAAGACAAAAATATCTCTACCGCGAGCGAGCTGAAAAAAATACCTGATAAGGCTACTTCGTACGCTGTAGCTTTCCTTACGATCAAAATTTGTAAGTTAGCAAAACTATTTGCTTTAGAGTTTTTTTTTTAATTTCATTTTCACTAAAAAATTAAAAACTTAATTTCTTGTGCCAGATATTGAAGAAAAAATCATACATGTACTTAAAGAAGCTTTCCAAGACTTAGCTTTGCCGCACACCTTGCAACCAAATTGACTGGAAGAAAATGACAATCCACCTTTGTCGCATAAAAACGTATTTACTTTTATATCATTGCTGTTTCATTGCACAACAGCGACAACTCAATGTCAATGTCTGCAATGCAATTTTCTTTTGCCAACTTTTTCTCATTTCTCAACTATTTATTCGTGCAGCTTTTTTGCCTTTCGTGCTAACTCACATTGCCTACACGCAAGCACACCCCCCAATCCAAAACCGTATTTGATGGTATCAACATAAATTTTGTTTACAAATGAAAACGAGAAACAAAAATAATGGAGATACGTTTACAAAGTCGTACATTTAACAAGAACAACAGCCGTCAAGACAGACATCAAGCCAAGTCAGACCCGGCACGAGTACAAGCTGTACACTTTGAAGGGAACTAAAGAAAAATGAAAGCAGAGCGACAGTCAAACAACCGAACCGCCATGGCCGACTTGATACTCTTACAAAATAAAGACTGCCATAGATATCTTTAGCTCATAGAAAAGTGCTAGACATGTCTCAGTCACTGCACGGCAACGCGCTGGTGTTGTTGTTGTTGCACGTTGATGTCTGCAACTTCAATGAATTGTTGCAGACACATTTTGAAGTTTGGTAATGCCGTGCCGCCACTGCCGCAAAGTCTTTGCCACACGACCACTTGTGTATTGAAGCAGCGCGCCAACGCTTCTTGCTGTGAACTCCCTCAAAGGCCTTTGGGGGCACATTTTTAGTGTCTTCTGTCGGAGACGGTGGCATGCAAGCAACTGAAGCGGGCGCACGAGCAAACAAACCTGGCCAGACCGGCCGCCGACTGACGAATGAAATGTCAGACAGACATTTTTATTTGCACAAAAGTGCACGCGCGTGAGCACTCCATTCAAAATGCGCCGCTTCAATGAGAATTACTGTGGGAACTTTTTCGTGCTTTGACCAAGCGATTTCTGTTTGATGTTGATGGGTTTTGGTAGCCAACTAAGTAGTCGATGTTCGGTAAATGATACAATTTATTTGGATGATGATCCTGCGGCGGACAAATTGGAAAGGAGTTGAAGCCTATAGTGGGAAAACATAATTTTTGTTAGCCAAGAATAGACAGAAATTTAGTAGTATAGCAAATAAATACCGCGGCGAATAGTCTGCATTCTTGAGTGACCAAAATGCATAATGAATACTGGAAATAAAAATATATTGCACTCTATACTAGCGTTTATCTTCACGAAGATATTTTTATGACTGACAGTAAGTGTGAGGAAATATATAATTTTCGTAACGCTGATCATTTTGCTTTCTTTAAGAAAGCCAGAACCATTTTGAACTGTCAAACATGTCCCTATATTTTCAACTTAAATTAAGTTCAAAATGTAAAAACTAACTTTTTTATACTCATCTGTTTGAATGCCATTGTTTTTAAATAAGTTTTTTATATGTAATAAATAATTTTTTTATTTATAAATTTGTTGCAGACAAATTATCTTATATACAACTCTCAAACAATTACTTAATACTTGTAAATGATTAATAATTTTTTTCATTGGTAATGAAGAATTTATACAAACTTTCGTGAAAATCTATTCCAATACAAACAATTTTTAAAGGTTCATTTCACACAAAAACTAAGTTAATGGTTAAGTGCAATTTGATAAAATCTAAATATGTCGAAAACCATTTTTATATGCAATATTTTCGCATATTACCTTTCTCAAGATATTACAAATAGCAATAGACCTGGCTGAAGATTAACTGAAGCGAATTCAAGCCAAAAGCAGATAAAAACAAGTGAGAAAGGCTTCATACCTTTCATGAATGGGCGAATTGTATGGGAGCCATATGTTATAGTTATTTGATATTAATATTTTGACTGCTATAAAAGTCGCAATAATAATTAATATTTGTGGAATATTTTAAGTTTTTAGCCGCTTTAATAGAGGGATTTTCGTAATAAATGCAATATCTGAACAATCGCTTGTATGGCAGCTATATGATCTATTTATACGATTTTAATGATTTTCACTGCTAAAATAGTTCTCACTATACATAGCTATTCTTTGTGCAAAATTTCATGACTTTATTTGCTTAAATGGAGGGGTTTTCGTACTAATTGCAATATCTGAACAATCGGTTGTATGGCAGCTATATGTTATATTCATCCGATTTTATTAATTTTCACAGCTAAAGCAGTTGTTCTAACAGGTATTATTTTTGCAAAGTTTCAAGACTTTAGCTGATGATATGAAGGAGTTTTGGCCGAAAACGCAATATCTGAACAATCGGTTGTATGGCAGCTGTATGTTATATTTATCCGATTTTAATGATGTTCACTACTACATTAGATTTTACTATACCTATTCTTTGTGCAAAATTTCAAGACTTAAGCTGCATAAATGGAGGGGGTTTCATACTAAATTAAATATCTGAACAATCAATTACATGGGAGGTATATATTTAGGTGGTTCACAAGGTGTCGTAAAATGTCGTAAAGGTGTAAGGTCATACAAGTTTTCGGTTGTCCAAATTTTTTTTGTTTTGTTTTTGTTGCATTGTACAGAATAAGGATTTAAAATAACACAACTTGGAATTTTAAAAAATTGTATGACTTTACGACAATACGACACTTAAGACACCTTGTGAATCACCTAATTATATATATTTGATCTATTAGATTTTCACTGGTATTGTAGAACGTAGTATAGCGGACCTTCTTGTAAAATATCAGACTTCTAGCATTTTAAATAAAGAAGTTATGAAGCAAAATATCATATCTGAACAATCGGCTCCTATATACGTTGTCGTCGTCCGATCTGGCCGGTTCCGACAAATGTCTAATCAAATGTAAAAAACATATGACTGCCAGGTTTCAGTAAAATAGCTCAAAAACTTAGGGACTAGTTTGCGTTCAAACAGACGGACAGACACACAGACAGATGGACATGGCTAAATCGATTCAGCTCGTCACTCTGATCAAATCGGTATACTTTTTGATGGGACTAACTCTTCTCGTTCTGGTACTTACAAACATCGGGCCAAAGTTAATATACCATTTTCATGAAAGGTATAAAAAACAACAAAATCATTAATAAACGGAATAATAATGAAAATCTGGGTTTAAGAATACAAAAGAGTTCTTTCGCACACAGTTCTCGAGCCAATCTACACATTAAAACAATAATTAAGCATGAATAGTAAGAAATTAAAAGGTTTAAGAAACATTTATTTCTTGTTGCGCTTCTAGGGGACAGGGGAAGAGGGGCGATGCTTGAGGATTCCTTCATATTTTGGGTAATTTTACTTGTGAAAAATATGAAATTGCACGAACATCTTTTTCTTTAAGTGATGCTTGTTGAGCTATGGGCTTCCAAAGAATAGTAAAAATTTAAATTAGTTTTTTTCTAAAGTAGTTTTTTGTATTGAAAATATTTACAAAAAAATGTTAAACAGCGCGATTTCTTGAGTATATTTCTCGCTTTTTAAAAGGCTTTGATTTGATTCCACACCGGAAGTGAAAATTAAAAAAAAAATTGTATAAGTTAAACAATTCGGAAAGAAAACCAGCTACAAAAGCAAGAATTCAGCTCTGGCGATGCACGATAATATCTGAACTATAAGCCGACATACACGAACATAAATTTTTTTTTTTAATTGTCTGAGCTTTAAAACAAATACAACATAAGTAAATATTGGATTACCCCATGACCGATAGTTATCTACACCACTGTTACATTCAACTTGCCTGCGACTAATGCTGTATAATTTAATTGCAAATTAATCAGTTCTGTTTTTATACCTGTATTTTTAGAATTATTGTCTTATAAATATTAACTAAGCTACCATACAGTCATCACTAATACCTTTTTCATATACGAGTATTTACCGCAAACATTTGTACGTTTAAGCGCATATTTACTGAAATTGACTTAACTCCAACTACACGCAGGCGACGTGACAGAAATCAGTTGTCCTGACAGTCGTCGCGGCTGCAGCGGAAACACACACAGGCGACTATGTAAATGCACAGACAGCAGCGCATCGAGCGCAGAGTCAACGCCAATCACTTTCATTCAAACTATCTACATTAATTATTGATTAACTTGAGCTGAAGCTGGAGCTGAGCGACGCGACTTCGAAACTTTATGACAGACATGGAGTTTGTCTAACCAATTACTAAATCCATGAAATAAAATGCTGAATATTTACGCGTCGTTTCGTGCTAAGCGATGGAGTAATATGTCTGCTGGTATTTCTTGGATTGAACTGGAAATAGTGACACGTCGCGCAGATTACATTTAATTAGCTTTTACTTCCTCTCCCCCTGTCGCACCCTAAGTCGACGTGACAAATTTATAGACGATTGAGCAACTCGCCGCTGGGAAAATTTGTGGAACTTATACACAGCACCTACATCATAAAACTTAGGTAAGTAAAGACGAAGAAAAAGAATTGGAGTAATGTAAATTTGTTGTAGTTTGCAAATGTGTTATGCAGTTTGGTGGTATTGTAAAAATCCAAGATCTTGTAGGTGGAGCAGCTTCAGAAAATTAAATAAATGTATATTTATTAGAAAGTTATTTTTAGCAACAATTTTAGGAATTTTTTCCGTTATACATATGTATACAATTAGAAGATATTTTCACAGAACGGTTTTGGCGGCATTCATTCATTATGATTAAAAATTACTTTTTCTACTTACTTAACTAGAGCATTAACCGCCTTAGCAATTTTGGCTGAGGTCTACATAGCACGCAAACTCTCCCTATATTTTGCTGACTGGCGCCAATTGGAAATCCGAAAGGTACCCAAGTATTTTTTCACTTGGTCTTCCCAACGCAAAGCAGAAGGCCTTCCTTTTCCTCTACCACCACCAGCGGGTACCACGTCGAAAACCTTCAGGGCTAGAACAATTTCATCCATTCGACTAACATGGCCTACCCAGCGGAGCCGCTGGAACTACCTAAATTCGCTGCATTATACATAGCTACGTAGTTATAAAGCTCGTACAACTCATCGTTCCATCGTATGCGAGCATCGCCGTCGCAAAGTAGTAAAGTCATCAAATATCGACATCGTCGGTACCTCTGCGCCATACAATAGGACGGCCATAAGGAAGACTTATAGAGTGCAGCTTATATTCGGCGGGAGAAGACTTTACTGCTGAATTTCAAGGCTGAAGTTTTTATTGGTGTTAATGCTGGTGCCAAGGTTCCTTATTCTATAAATAAAAAAAAAAATATTCACGATCCTGACCTTGGAAAATCGCCATTTTAAAGCAATACAAAGTGAGCTTTTAATATCCGTGATGCAAAGGGAATAGTTTACTTTCCTATGATCAGCCGAAAAATCATGGTATTTTTATAATATTATTTTCATTTTTATTATTTCTATTGTTGGCGAGAGTGTACAGGTAGTGTGACCCCTTCTTCTTCTTTTATGGCACTATAAACGTGTGTCGATTGGGCCAAGACCAAAAAAATTCACTTGTGCCCTCTCTCCTTTGCTAAGTTACGCCAATTACTCACACCAAGTAAAGACAGGTCCACCTGCAGTTGGACCTTCCCGTGTCTTCGTGGGCCCCCTTACCTTCATTGCCCACCCATGGGTGACGATTCGAAGGATTTTTCGCCGGTGCCTCATCATCCATACGTACGACTTGGCCAAGCCATCGCAGTCGCTACCTATGGACGTTATTGGTGGTGTAAATGCTGGATTCAATATATACAAAATCTTTGACTACTTCAAAATTGTAACTGCTAACATTGACGTGGGTCCCAATACGCGAGGATTTTTTGTTTGTTGCTTCAAGATACTCTGTTTTTTCCTCACTCACAGCTATACTAAGCCTCTTTTCCTTCTTCCCACTCTACATTGTAATATACTGTAACTCCTACTTGGATTCAATATGTTCATTTAGTCCCTTTTCCAGTAAAAACCATATATTAACAGATAGTCACTCAGATAAGATCTGCAATTACACATCAATGTTTCATAATGTATCTTGTACATCCACTTGTCCTATTGTGAATATTGGAATGATGTAACTAGGCGATATACGGATATATGCCAGGCACCGATAAATACTCACCCACAGCAAACGACGCTCGGCAGGCGATTTATGCAGAATTGCTAACTCCGAAACTTTGTCTACTCCGAAACTTAAGAGCATACGGCCTTACGTAAATTATTACAACAAAAGCAAAAATGGCAATAAACCAAAACAAACTCTAATCAAAGCGAAAGGAAAAATAACAGGAAAGCAAATCGATACAAAATCGGTTAAGGGATATTGCAGCAAGCACAACACATGAGACTACAAGCCAGAAATAACCTATACTAAATAACAACAACAGCGATAAACACACAATTTTGGTAAGCTACAAGCAGCAACTTAACTAAAAAATCGAAGCATATAAATATAACAGTCGGAATGTGTACATCTGGTTGTTGTCGACCACTTCAAACGAACTCTCGTTGTCATCATAGTCGCCAATCGCATCTTCGACCTCTACAGATGGTCGATGTTTCACAGATTCACATTGTATTCACCCAGCGACATAAACGCCCAGCTCATCTATCTTTTCTGATTTTCCTCACCTTCAATTGAACTCGTCGTAGCCACCACCTTGAAAATGCAGCAAATGAGTGAATGAGTGACGAGCACGCTTACAGTCTGCCACTCTGACTGACTGGCTTAGCAGGCGGCGAGCAAAATGAGCCATTACAGCTGCAATGCAGCGCGCAAATAAATTTCCAATGATGCGGCATTTATCTGGCCAACAAGCACATACACCTGCACTCAGTAGACTCAGCTACACCGCCCACTTGGTTGCTGTTCAACTTAACGCCTCGCAACAACAAAGGCACGATGAAGTAGAGCGTTAGCTAAGCTATTTTATTGTTGCTCTTGTAGCTTTGCTTTGACTTACGCCACAAACGCCCGAGTGCTTTGTTCCTGGTCTTGTCCATAACATCCTATTGCCAAAGGATAAACGTTTAAGAAATCGTTTATAATTCGTTTGGCGACTGCCATGTGGAGGCTGGAGATACTCCTGCGACTCGCCTTCAAAAGCCTTGGTTTGGCTGCTGGCCTTGCTTCACCTTCCTTTGCTTAACTTATTCTACAGCTGATTATATGTTGTTATTCTTGTTTTTGTTCCGTTTCTGTTGTTGTTTTGACTTATTGTCTTTTGCTCCTCTCTTGTCTTTGTTGTATTTGTTAATCTATTGTAGTTGTATGTAGTTGCATATCGCCTTTGCTCGGTGTGTTAGGTTTTGTTTCGAGTCATTTGTTTTGATCCCTGCAGTAATTTGAGGGATGGTCCGTATTGTGTTACACATCCTCGGGCTGCAGCGTTTATAACGTTGCTCGTTCCTCGTTGCTTACCGCTGGTGTGGATGGCGTGAATGTTGCCTCTGCTGTTGCACATTGTTGCTGTGAAGGAGGCGGTGATGCGTTGCTGGTATAACTGACAGCAAGTTTTTTCCATTTGGTTTTCTTTATTCGTTTATTTTGTCTCTTTTAAGGCGGTTGGGGTGGATATGCGAAACCAAAGCCATTTAGTTCCAATCGTTTATTCGTTTAGACCAATGTGAATGGTTTCAAATGAAATACACATAGGTATTTGATTGCGTTACAATTCATGGCATCGTTTGGCACAGTGGGTTTCAAGGGAAATTTAGCGATATTAAATATAGTTTCCGCTCAAGGTTAGTAGAAATATGAAAAGGGTTTGGGGATTAAGTTAATAATTTTAGGAGTAATAGTGATTTACATAAATAGCTATGATCTAATACTTTTTAGTTGACCGTAAAGTTTCACATATATTCCAGAAATACTTTTTGTAAATGTATTCGAAACAAGACCTACTGGTAAAGAACATAACTATATGTTTTGAGCTGTAACTTCACATATATCAAGCCTTTTTTAAAATTTACTAGAATATTTCATTAATAGGCTATTCCGTACCTACCCAACCTTCGCTTTTTTGAAGAAAAATTTCTTTAGCGGCGGAAGTAAAATGAGAAGTCAACAAGGCGAATGCGAGACAAGTGGATCGACGGAGATTGTGCCGACAGATACGATGCGCACGAACGTGACCGAGGACGGCAACAAGTATATTTTCTGCTTAGTATATCTGATCCCCGCCACATCTCAACCCAACACACCTATATTACGTTATGTTTGAAATCCTATGTTAGGTTTTTTTACGTTATGTTATGAAATAATAAGAAATGGTACGGCATGTTATACTATGTTATGTTATTTTGTGTTATGCTATGTTAGCTTACATACATATGTAATATGTTTTATGTTATGTTATGATATGCGTTGGTAAGTTAGGTTATGTAATGTAGTTTTACGTTATGCTATGCTGTGTTATCTTCTGTTATGTTTCTAAGCGGCGGTATCATTATTACCGGGGCGATAAAGTAAAAAATCAACAAGTCGTATCCGACATATATATTGGCGACGGGTATAATGTAAACGGAAATCGTTGAAGACGATATTACCTGAACCAAAGAAAGTATGTTACAAAGAAGGTGTAAGTACCGTTCCGTTCCGCTAACAAAATATCCCAGCATTGTTCACCATGTTGGAATGAATTCGACATTCGTTGATTGTATAGGAAACTAATTAAATCCAATTGGATTTTGATGTGGTGAAATAAGCCGATATAACTTGTCACAGGAAACGAAATGCCATGCAACTTCTTTGGTATGTACGTTCATTGTCTAAACTTACCACAGCTAAACTCACCACATATGTATAAACTCCTAATTTCTAAACTCACCATAGCTGACCATTACGTCGACCCTTTTCACCTTACCGCTTTTCATTTCACCACTCCTCACCACAACTCACATCAACTTCCACTATCTTAACTTTTTCTCAACTCAGCTCCCCTTACCACTTCTCGCCTTCTAAGATAGAAGATTTTTTTAAATTGTATTATTGATTATTTTATCTTATGCTAAGATAATTTCTGAAGTTTATGGAACAGTTAAGAAATGACTCAACAGAAGTTCTGATTAAATAGCCACGCTCTTATTTTGCATTTTTAGGCTTTGTAATCTGCCATGGAACAGTTGTCTTATTAAATAATTTGTATGGCGGCTTAACAATACCAAATCACATCATAATCGAAAAATGCATATGCTTACTCCATTACCATCGGACACTTTTATACAGTTTTCTTAAATTGTAGTATTTGTATTGAATTACTTATCGTACCACTGTAAATTTGCGATGTCCACATTTCCACTTGAAGCTATTCGTCATTCAGTAGTCGAAATTCGGATAATTTCTTAAGTCATCACAACATACAACAACAAGTATAACCACCCAAATAACGAGATATCAATACCGGAAGCAATAATGGCGAGAACAGCAGCAGCAACAGCAACAACAAAAAGTAAAATAACAATCGTTTTGGAAGTGTAATGAAAACACCAATAACGGTAGACATCGCATACAATACCCGTACACGTACAATGAAAGGCAACACCTGTTCTGGACACGCGCTTTGGCAGCGAGCATACCAAGTCAAATGTTTGTGCAACATCATCGTTGCGAAAAACGTTGTGTAGCTTGAAATTCGAAATGTTAGCGAGTTGAATTTTCAATGAACGAAGAGGAGTGCGAACGAGCATATATGTATATATATATATATGTAAGTACATATTCATCCGTATGTGTGAGTGTGAGTGTGTGTGTGCTAATCTGTGATTCAGCAAAAAAAAAACTGATGATCCAGACAGTTTCGTATGGCAACTACACTCCAACATACACACATACACGCACATATACAGGTCAATTCATCGCGATGCTGCCAATATTTCTCAATTTTCATTCCTCATAACAATGCGAGGTTAGTTGTTGGTATCCAATTTCACAACAACTGCTTTTGTCGTTGTGAGACGGACCTATGTGTGCGTGACGCGCGCTAAAAGGGTGTTGCACACAAAGCTTACAGGCAATTTATGTAGTCCAAAAATAACTCAAGATTGGTCTCTTTTTCCACAGTACCAGTTTTTGCTAAATCTCCAAATAACGGGCTTTTATATGTTCTTAGAATAGCCCAAATGTTAATGTTGCACTATCAATTGTGCGCAAAGGTTGATGCTGCAAAATTCTCGAAATATTAATTACATACATATATCGCCTTTTTATGATTTTTATTTTTTGATCAAAAATAATCATTATTCTTGGACTTAAGGGGGGCATTCTGCTTTAGACGGTTCAAAAATTTGATTATTTTTTGTTGCATCTTTTGGTCGTACATTATATGTAAAATATGTCTGCAAAATATTATAATTCGATCTTAAATACTTTTCGTGAATCTTTCAATGCGTTTTTCTCTGTACCATTATTTTCAAAACACTCGCGACGATAACTAGAAAAATACTAATTCGATTGCGTATATCTAATTTAATGTAGAGAAAATTTTCAATTTTAACTTTATCGACTATATTCTGATTCCGGATATAATTACTAGTCAAGCAATTTGCATTTTCTGTTTCAGATAATTTAAAGGAGCAAACTCGTGGTAACATCGAAGCAACGTATTTCTGCAGGCTCAACTTTGAAGCGCCACTATGATGATTTGAAAAAACCTTTAAACAAAGTAAAATCGTCAAATTATTGTTATTAACTTGCAGAAAGTTGCGTACAATAAGTCGTGTTTTGGCAAAAATTATTCCAGTCTCTAAAGTAGAATGCCCCCTTAAATTTTTCCGACCCCATTTGACCTATATTTGGTCAAATTAATTTTTTGGATCATAATAAAAGTAAAAAAAAAACTTGTCGGTGATGACAATCCTAGCAAATTAACAACTATTAGGTCTATTCTATCAAGGTAATACAATTTACTGTGAAAGAGGAGGTAATAAAAAACAGCTGTTAAGTTTTGTTAATTTAATAGAAAACCGTAAGCGAAGATGTTCCTTCAATTTTAACTTATACAGGGTGTCCCAGAACTCAACGTCAAGCCGAAATGGGATGATAGGATTGTTTGTAACCATCATGAGAAAAATCAGAAAAAAATATCTATCCCATGCAGTTTGAAAATTAAGGGGACTTAAGAAAAACCTTGAAATTTGGTCAAACTGTAACCATTTTTTGGTTATTGTGGTTAATTTTTATTATTTTTGTTCATTTAAACTTTGGAACCTTAACCCTAAATAACATTTCTAGAACCTAAGTCAAAAATAATGACACAATTGCCCCAAGTTTTCTATAATTAAGACTATTTGTTAAACTATGAATATAAAATTTTTATAATTTGTCGGCTTTGAAAAGCCCTCCTTTAAAAAAAATGTACTAAAGTGCCTTGGCAAGTGCCATTAGAAATTCGCGTATTTAATCAGGATTGTAAAATGGTACAATACTTGTTGGTTTCATACTAAGAAAAACGAGTAAAAAAATAAAAACCTCAAGTAATCCGATTTTTGCTAACCCATTTTACTCAGTTCAAATGTTTTTTATTCGCACAAGCTCTTGGTAGGTTTTTAATTTTACGGCAAAATGATGAGAGAGATGGATAGTGGACATGTTTGCCATGAGCGAGCGAGACAAATAGTAACGCCACTTTTATCAAAGTCAACAAAAGTACGTAAAATTAATAAAATTATGAAAAATCTTGACCTAGTTTAGTTTACATTTATTGGAATAAAAGTCAGAGAAGGAAAGAACATTTTTTATTACTTATTATTAGTGTTCTATAGTTCTGAGTTTAAAGTTTAAAAACTAGGTCGCAAGTGAAACTTTTATATATTAATGACGACGATTGGCTTAAGTTACCTCGAATAACTTCCAAAATTATAATGAACTTTGTTGTGGAAATATGTATATCAAAATCTTAAGTTGAAATAACAGAAGAGCTTTAAACGAAAATGATTTGTGCTAAAGTAGACATTGCCACTCGCAGGGATATACAATTACTATGTACTTAAAATTTGTAAGCAGGGTATAAAAAACCAGGAAATTTGCCAAAAGGTTTTGAAATATTTCACTTTGCCTCGATCGTTCCTAGGCAAGGAAGCTATGAGATAATATACGATTGTTTTGAAGTACGACTTCAAATTTACAAATTTTTTTTTTTGAAGTATAGCTATTTATATTCAAAAAAGCGAATATTCTTTTTGTTTCATTTCAGTGCTATTCGAATAGCAAATTCGAATGAGTATATTCGAATAATTGCACAACGTCGCGACACTCCTCCACTTTTGATATTGATTATTGTAGGTTAAATGTTCGAGTAAAAGATTTCTTCACTTAAACACCGCCACCAAGATTTTGATCTTATATCTGCAAATAGTATCTAGAGAGAAAGTAGAATTCGGAATCTCAACATTGCATACCTTTTTTTAAATATTTTTTAAATTTAATTTATATTAACTTAATTTCGTTAATCGTTATGCTACACTGCGAACTAAACCCAGTGTCTTCTGAATTGCAAGTTATAGTTTTCACGCGAAACCAGGGTCGTCAGGCGTGGAAATAGAGTGTTGACTTTCGTTTTGTTATAGGTGCTATACCTATAGACGCCCATATTTAACAATGGTTGTTGCTATTCGCGGGAAGAAACTGAACCATTGCCAATTGTCGATAACGCACTAGTTCTGAACCAGAAAGATGCGACAATTGTGATAAAATGAGCTGCAGGGTATCTCAAGTGTGTGTATGTTATGTTTGAATGTATGCTTACAGGTGAGTCGTGAAATTACCATGCAGTATCTATTGGTAATCGCTTTAACGATTGGGCGGCGCACAATAGCCAACAAGCAACTCTACGTAGACAAAATACTAAACATAAAAAACATCACATTTAAACTTGTTCCAAATATTTTTCTCTTATTTCTTTAGTTTCTTGCTGAATCATAATTGGAAGTGCCGAAACGTTCGAAACTGTAAAGTCGAACATGGAAAAATATTACATTGTGTCAGTGCAGGCAAAACTCGAAAAAACGTTACGCACGAGTGATACGAGTACTAAGCGATTTGGCCGATCGGCAATAAGTATAAGGGATATCCCTGGGAACATTGGAGCAAATGCCCTTACAGACAAATGAAAAAATGATTGCCGTACACCTTCATTCATGAAGTGAATTTCCAAAAAATATTTCGGTTTTTTGCCACCCTTGGCGTCACGTTTTCGCATTTCTCGTCAAATCCTAAGCGTTTTAGTCAGACAAAAATGTAATAAACATCATTGCTTTAGTTACAAATAGGCAACTTCTGTTCCAGCTATGCAAAAACTGAAATCGCTTACACCTACTTTAGGCAAGAAACAAACTTTATTATCAATTTTTAGTGTCCCATAACATTTTTTTTATTTTTTATTTGTAAACTCAGTGAAGTTGGAACCACCAAATGCAAATTTCGAAGAAGATACATCGTTCAATGATTGTCCATGTCCAAATTCTTTTCAAAAGTTATAAAATAAAGCTTACAAAAAATTTTATATCGAAAGTCGTCTCTTTTACTTCAAATAGTTTGTGCACCCATTGCTTCAAAGTAATTTTTTAAAAATGATTAACAAAACAAATTGATTCAACCTTTTTCGCTTTAAATCGTTTATCTAGCTTTGTTAAAATAATGTCAATAAACATTTTTTGTTTGTTAAAAACTAAATGTTTAAAAAAAATTATTTCTCGAGCCAAATCGTCCACCAAAAAAGAGTTTTCTTATATAACCTTTAAACGAAAATTTTTTGTGAACGATATATCTTTTTCCAAATTGGCATTTGGTACCAACTTCAAAATAATTTTGATGTATGTACATATATTCTTATAAAAATATGTTAAAATCATCAAATTGTATAATTTTTCATATTTTTTAAAAAATTAGATTTGATTCATCTTGTTCTAGAGGTATGGTTATTTTATAATCGCAATATAAAAAAAAAATAAATAAGAGCAAAAATATCCAAAATAAACAAAACATCAAGTTTATAAGCAAATACTACATACGAAGGAAATGTGATAAGTTAGTGACTTTTCGAATATCCCACGCATATTCTTTAAATACACCATTGCTGCCCTGTTAATAGACCACTGTCAAATTTTGAGCAAGCTGAGTCATTTGGTTTATGCTTGTCAGCCATTGAAAGCCGATAACCTCTTGACTTTACACAAAAATGAAAAAAAAGCAAATTTCGTGTGCTAATTAATAATTATTTTTTTGCGTAAAAAAACTATCACTGAAACCAAGAAAATACTTAATTAATACTATGGGGTACACTACACCATTAATTTAAATGATTAAGAAGTGGTTTACTGTGTTCAGTTGTGGTCGTATCTGCACAACGAACGTTCTGATCGCCCAAAAGAGAGAGAGAGAGAGAGAGTCCATGGAATGATATTGGATGACCGGAGCATAAAAGTACGAGACGTGGCTGAGGCTGTATACATCTCAACTGAGCGGGTACATCACAGTTTACACGAATGTTTGGATATGAAAAAGCTATCCGCGCAATTGCTCACACTCGACCATAAGGGCGGGTGCACACGTGAGTTGTCACCATGGCAAAAATCCATGAATTGCGCTAAGAACTGCCTCCTCATGGTAAGAGGTGTGGGTCAAATGAAGAGGTCATCACAGAAACGTACACCTTTTTCCGAGTCTTAGGAAAAGCTGATATTTTAAAGAATAAAAACAAAATTGAAAAAACGCTGGACAAAGTGTATAGAATTGAAAGGAGATTATGTTGAGAAATAGAACGCGATTTTTCCGAAAATAATATATTTTAATCAAAATGTCACTGACTTTTCAAATTGCCTAATTTATTGGTTTTTGCTAGTGCAAAAAAAACCTCTTTCGCCTGGAACAAGAGCTTCGCGACGTAAACTTTTTATTGTTCAAACATTTTTCTGTTAAATAATGTTTTCTTTTTTCGATTTGTTACAAATATTAAAACATACTTATATAAACAACGTATTATTAAAAAAAAAACGACTGTATGTAACTCAGTTTCCATAAAGCAAAATTATATTCTTAAAACGCTAGTCTACTTCTTGGCGCTACACAATTTTCGCTCTATTTATAGCATCATCGCTTTAACAGCAGCACGAAACTCACGACAATTGCTCGCGCAGGAAATAAAAAGTGATATACGCGCAGCACTGAATGAATATTAATCGTTTCGCATTCGTTGGCATTGCCTTTACACATTGCCAAGCCATTACCTTTTACCATTGCCATTCCGCTTATGTTAAGCCAGCCGTTTCGCAAACGTTCATTTGTTGCCCTCAGCATTATTTTTTTTTTTTAAGTATTTTCTGGCGCTTTTAGCGACGTTTACACGATTTGCGTGAATCTTGCCCTAAACGCCTGGCGGATATGCTTTTCGACATTGGCGGCATTTCTGTCGATAACTGTTACTTTTTGCCTGAACAATAATTTTTCGATTTGTACTTTTTTTGTTGAGCTTTTGGCAGCTTAAATGATTTTCTTGCGATTTGTTGAAATAGGTGAATTTATTATTTTAAGACTGCGCGCTCGATTTGTACGCAATGGAGCGTAGTTTGTGGTTTATGGTTGGCAAATGTGTGTGTGTCTTTTCTTTCTCTAGCCATTCAACCTCATTGTTATGCGTGTTGTTGTCAGATTTGTGGAAGCACGTGTGATTGTAGATTATTGTATTGCTAATATTGGCCAGGAAATTGATTTCTATAAGCTTAAATGAAAAGGTGAGCGCAGACATTATTGCTTTAGAGCTGAGTCTAGTATAACCAGAGTCCTTTGCTAATTGGTGTAATTGAAAATTACTAATGAGATACGTGTTACTGAAGATTAAACTGCATAGCGAGCAAATCATGAATACTAAAATCGCGTAGAAATAGTTCGAAGATTAATAAATTTTACTAAAGTGAAACTAAGCTCTTAAAGTTTTTTCTTGCAGTTCTGCGAACAGCTAATAAAAATTATTGGACAAGTGTACTGAAATTACATAGTGAATCATAAATTAAGAAGCGTATATTCCAATACCTGGTGAAGCAATCACATACTTTTAAGACTTTAATTTAAATATTATAATAGATTACATATTGTAATAGATTAATTTACTTACGATATTGCAACCCTGTGGGGTTTTGTTAATACTTACATATATGTAAGCAACTTTGTGTTTAGTGCATAGCAACCCATACAGTAATACAGCAACTGCCATTGCTCTGTAGGATAGATAAATCGCGTTGCTGATCGTGAAGGGTCAATTGGCTTTGAGCTTGCAAAGGCTTCGGACGTGTGCGCACAATATTGCTTTGGGCAACACTCCGAAGAAAAGCAAACACAAACATCCAATAAAGTGATAATATATATATATACAGTGTAACTCCTGCGTTTTACTTTAATAAAAGAGGAGGACACACATTTCTACGTTTAACAGAACCGCAAGAGTACCGCTCGATAGGACAGTTAGAGGCATGAGCTACACTCTACGCTCGTCGAGCAACTCCAGCGATTCTTCGTTGCCTAACGTGAGGCCAACCAATTCATTGACGCCTAACGTCAGCGCAATCATTTCACTGGTACATACATATGTATATAAAAAAATTTAAGAATTGACTCCATTCATTGATGGTCTTCCAAAGCTATACAAAATATATATGTACATACATATACATATACTATATTGGTAACATCATGCGACAAAAAATTTGTCCCACAATATAATGATATAATTTTGAAACTGAGGTCAAATCAACGTTTTTAGCTTTTGTATCCGACGTCAGAATCTTTTTAAAGGATCATGAAATTTCAAAGGTTAAGAAAATCAAAAATAATTCAAAAAAGTTGAAGCATTGCGTTATAGCAAAACTCCTTAACATATTTGAGTTAAAAGATTAAATAGCAAATTTCTCATATTTTTTGCAACGATTTAGGAAAAAATATACATATATTATAATGACATAATTCTTTCCGCTGACACTTTAAAATCATTGAAAAAAAATATCAGTGCTGAATGACAGAAGAAACGATATGACATCAGTTTTATTACCTTATCGCATGAATAAATTCAAAAGCTAATCACTTTTGGTCCCAATCGCTTTTCTAAGACATTCCAAGCCACACCTTGTGCTAAAGATTTTTATAGGAAGATTTTCATGCGGTTATAGTACTAAAACTGCTTTAAGTCCCGAGCGATGTTATGCATTCACGAAGTCAAAAAGTTTAGATTTGCATATTCTAAATAAACTTTTCTCCAAACGCATTCAAACACCTCATTCTCTTTTACTCAAGCCTTTATGCGATTAGATATGTATGTATGTACGTAATTTATATAGATAACATACATAAGTTATTTATTGCCTCAGCAATTCTAACCAGCCGAAGTTCTTTGTAGTCTACCTTTACATAATTTACAATTGCTTAATTACCTTTGAAAAATTTTAATATCTACCCATGAAGGTCTGTCGCTTTAGAATGGTTCTCATTTTGTTAGAAATTTGTAAGAAAAAGCTGAACAAGCAGAATAATATAAAAATTACATTACATATCCGCTTATGAGCAAAAAGAATTGTTATGAAGTACCTAAAACAGCACCACACAACGACACTTGCTAAAAAATTATATAATTACAGACATACGAGGGCGGGTCAATATGTCCGTGACTTTTTGATTATCTCGCCTCTTTACTGAAATGGCAACACTGCTACTATCAACAGGCATCTGTCAGTTGACTCCTGTCAAAATTTGAACAAGCTGTGGCATTTAGTTTGTGTTTGACAGTCATTCATAGCAGACTACCGCGTGATTTGAGCAGAAATCGGATAAAAATGAATTTCCTGTGCTCATTAAGAATTATTTTTTGCGGAAAAAGATCATCGCTCAAACAAAAGCTTAGCTTGGTAAATATTATGGGGACTCTTCACCATCAATTTCGATTGGAAAAAAGTGATTTCATGAATTTCTTTGTGGTCGTACAAGCACGGAAGATGCCGAACGTTCTAGACACTCAATTGAGGTCTCAACACCCGAAACAGTTGGAAAAATTCACGATATAGTGTTGGCCGATCGGAGATTGAAAGTGCGAGAGATTGTGGAAGCCTTAGGCATCTCATATGGCTCAGGGGTTTCAATTTTAAATGATCACTTGGGTATGAGAAAGCTTTCCGCAAGATGGGTGCCGTGTTTGCTGACTATCGACCACAAACGCAATCGAGTGCAATTTCGCAGGAGTGTTTGGCGTTGTTCAACCGCAATATGGGCAAGTTTTTGTGCCGATTCGTAACCGTGAACGAAACGTGGATCCACTACAATGCAAAAATCCATGAATTGGGGTACGAATTACTCCCTAATCCACCCTACTCACCGGACTATTTCTTATTTTCAAATCTGAAGAAATGGGCCGGCGAAAAGATATTTGACTCCAACGATGAAATCATCTCACAAACAAATGCCTATTTGGATGCCCTTGACAAATTTTATTTTTTTGAATGGTTAAAAATATTGGAGAAACGTTGGGCAAAGTGTATAGAATCAAAGGAGACTATATTGAAAAATAAAATATTTGTTTATCCAAAAACTTGTATTTCATTCAAAAAGTCACGGACTTATTGACCCGCCCTCGTACTTACAAACAAATATGCTGCCACAATTCAAGCAAACAAATAAATTTAACGCTGGAGGAAGGCGGAAAATCAGCGTTTGACATTAAAAAAAACATGTCTGCATAATATCACTGTAACAGCTGTGTATGTGTGTGTAATTCCATGGCGTCGGCAAAGCAGAACCATTTCAGAAGAGCTATGAGGGCAGGACAACAGAGAGTTGAAGGTAAATTTAGTCAACTTTCATGAAGAAATATGGTGCTCATTGCAAAAGTGATGTGACAGCAAGCGTAAGACTGAGACTTCGTAATAAGCAGCAACACTAAAGGGGAAGTAGAAACATAATGAATAAGAAAAAATGTGAGTAAAATTATTTTGAATGCGGCGAAGGGAAAAACGGGCAGGCATTAACTTCCGTTGGTCCGTGTGGCAAGTGACGAATGATGGCAAAAGGAGAAGGGTGTCGCGGCTACAAATGATTGCTGCAGGTAAAAGTCACACATTTTTAAATGCGAATTTATGTTTTACCAAACAAATTTATGTTCGTTCCTTTGTCAAGTTGATGGCATCAGAGCAAATGCTGAACGAAGGAAGGAGGTGGAAATAATTGAACTTCGCGAAGGTAAGGTACATAAATGCAACTTGACACTTAACAAATTTCGCTAAATTGTGCGCGTAATAAAACATATAAAGTGAGGTGAAAAATGTGACTCTACGCACATTAAAATTTTATTAATCTGCTGCGCCTGATGGTATGCTATAAACCTCAGTAAATCAAAATTATAATTGTGTGATAGGGAATAGTCGCCAGAGTTTTAACAAAACAACCTATCTAAAATGTATCTGCTAATTAGAATAATAAAAAACATTTTAAGATATATTTTTCCAAAATAGCAAACACACATTTCGACAATTTGTACATACATATATGCAACCTTCAATTATTTAATTATATATTTCAATTAAAACATCGTTAATTCTTTAACAAATACCATTGCAAATTTTTTTTTTAATTCATTAAAAAAGTAAAAAAAATTCTTCTAAATTTCGAACTTAAAAAAAAAATGTGTAATTTACATAGCTCATTAAATTTTAGTCCAAGAAAGTGTAAGTTTCTAGTTGTTACGAATAAGCATTGATTCTTGAAAATTTTTTATTGGAGTACTCTGCCAGTGAAAATTTGTCTAAAATCAGCGATAACTTGTAGACACTTGAAGCTTGCACTCAAATTGAATGAAACAAAAAAAAATTTTTTTGTTAAATGAAATTTGGTCAAATCATTGTACATTTTGTAAATAGTTTAAAAAATTGGTATTTATTATTTTTCTTTTTAGAATGAACCATAGATATATTACTTGAAAAATTATTTAAATTAATTAGAAGAAAAATAAAATGACGAAATTTGTGAATATATTGTTGTGCTATAATTATTATTGGTGAACGGAAACTAAAATAGATTCCTAGATACAAATATTGAAACTTCGAAGGGAAGCAATTTATTAAAAAAAAAAAATCTTTTATCGAGTTTGCTTTAAACACTCCAACTCAGTGTAAATTAAAGAAAAAACCTAATTATTTTTTTTTGTGGCATTCATATACTACAAATTAAGAAATTAAAATGAGGAAGTGAGGTCAAGTAAAATGAATTTACATAGATGCGATAGTTAGTGAGGTGAATTGAGTTGAGCTGAAGGAAGTTGAGTTTCGGTGACTGGAGATCTTTCAAATTTACACGGGGTGAGTTTGGAGGTAGCCAGTTTAGATTTGGCGTTCTAAGGTGTGGTAAGTCTTGGCGTGCTAAGCGTGGCTGCGGTAGTTTCAGGTGTAGTGAGTTAAGGTATGGTGAGTTTACGTATGGTGAGTTAAAGTCATTCGTGTTAAAAATGTAATAGACTTCAGCGACTCATATTCTAATATATCTATTCTAATAAAACGGTCCGTTAAACCCGTTTATGATGATTGTTATAGATTCATAACTAGTTGTACAAAAATATTCTTGAAATATTTGAATACACATATGTCTGTATGTATATATGTATGTATGTATATACATAGGTTCCTGGAGACAAAAAGAGGGTTAAAATATTTCTGGAAGAATTTTGTGCCATCTCTTTTCACTCGAGGAAATTTATTATACTCATAACTCAATTAATAAACAAAATAAAAAATAAAGAAAAGAAACTAACAAATTCGTTCGGTTAGATCAATCAATTTTCCATTGTAATATCCGCTAAATTCAGTAGCTTGCAAGGCAGATCTAACAGGTAACTTCAGTGGAGCTTTTAATTTGATTTTTTTCATTAATCTTAATTGTCAAACTTTGTTTACCTTTGATAAAAACAAACAAATATGTCAAGTTTTTACAACTGGTTCTTGCTGTAAAGAAAAGCTATTGTAAAATAAATAAATATTTTTCCTTGCTATTAATTCGTTTCTTTGTGAAGTTGTGTTTTGTGGCCAATAAGTATTTGCAAAGATGGGAAAGTGCGTTCTCTACACGTACCATAAGAGTCACGCCGAAGGACTAAATGGAATTGAGCTTGTGGCATCATTTTCACACATTTTTATTTATAGTAGTGTGATTTGAGAGTTCTTGCTTGACAATTAGGATATATCTAAAATTATGGCAGGGTTGCAATTTCTCTACTGCGGTTACCTGTTAGATCTGCCTTGGTAGCTTGGTTTCCTCATTTGAGCATCACATACATATGTACTATCAGTCACAACTAATGCTTTTTAACAGGTGTGTGAGCTCTCACCACTTTTGACATTGTTTTGCCTGCTTACAATAACAAATCTGTAAAATTTGTTTTGACAACCATTTGGAAAAAAAAAGAAAAACTTCAAAATGAAATTAAAACTTCCGACGCAAACAACTTGCATTTTAATTTGTACATAAGAAATTATGCATTGCATAATTTGAGGCGCTCGACCGTTGCCAAAGTAGTTCTAGTTACTTTGCACACCCACTCTGCATTGAGCATAGCAGTGCGACCCAACAAGCCAGGAATAAGTGAAAAGGGTTACACCATCCGTCATTTCTCATGCAAATTACGTAAATTAAATTTTATTCTTGCCACTTCCTTGCCACACAATGTCTTACCACACAGCCACGCTGGTGATTTGGCGTCGTCAACAGCAAGAAACCTGCTAGCGGATGCCTTATTTGCCTTGCTCGCCTGCCTAATGACACTTTTGCTAATGCATTGCTCTGCCGTTTAGTATGCAACGAACTTTGACCATGACAACTGTCACGGTGGCATTTGGTTTGGCCCAAACGACTTTGGCGTTCACACTGGCGACAACTTCGAAAACACCAGCAATCTGTGCTTCGCATGGACGGAGCTCGCCGGTGATGACGGAGTGGAATATAAGAATGTCAGTCTGTTCATTGTCCTGTCGGTGGTTTTTTTTTTTTTTCGTTTTCATGCGTGCACCTAAATACCTTATATATATGTATGTACATACATAAACACCTAAATATACAGCCATACACAAAAGTCCAAAGGGGAAATGGACACTTAAGTGAAATGAATTGTTGCAAAGCGCACATTTGTTAATGCCTTTGTGTGTGTGTGTGTAAAATATGAAAAATTATTTAATCAGCTTTTGAACCACGGACAAACATACTTATATATATTTGTATTTATATTATAAAAGTTACAGCAAAACTTTGAAATTTATTTCGCTTTGTAAAATTTTGCCAAGAAATAATTAAAGCAAATTAAAAAGACTCGATTTTGCATAAAGTATTATTAAATTACATATATCGTGCTGCGTACAATTTCCTTAAGGGTCAGTAATTATCAGCTAATGATTATCAAAGTCATAAGAAAAATTTTGCTGACCAGACTGTGTCCAGCCAGTTAATACAGCCAGAGGACGGAAAATGACAGAAATGCCGGTTGGTTGGTTCATAGAGGAATTGCCTAGGCTACAACCGCTTGAAGCGCCATTTTGCTATTTTATTTGCTAGGAACTGCTGGTATGTCTAGTGTTGCCAACTCAAAAACTCCAAAAATTCCAAAGTATTTTATTTTTAACTAATGTAATTTTTTATTTATATTACAACCATTTTGACTTTGGGTTAGATACTTAAATGTATTTGAATATAATAATGATCATCAGAACAAGAAAAGCTTGTAGAATTATAATAATAATTTGGAAAAGCTGATTTAATAACAAATACTGAATTTTAACTCTACCCTCCGATTCTATGTGTTTTTTTTTAGTTTTAGTGTCGCTCAGAACGGAAAATATTCTTTTGGAATCATCGTTTGGGTGTGGCAAAGATACAATAAAAACGCAAGGCTGTTTTATAAGATACGACTTTTCATAAGTCAGAAAATTTTTTATTTTAAAATTAACGTTTTCAGCTGCATTAAAAAAAGGAAGGTTTGTCCCTCTCATCTTGCAGTTCAGTGCAATTGGATACTACAAAAACCTTTAGTGCTTCAAAAAGCCCGTTATTAATAGCGAATTTGTCAAGAATTTTGAACATATAAGTTTGAAGAAATTGCGCGCGTTTAGTATTTATTTGTAATGCTTAATCTCTGTCAAGTTTAGCAATGTTTTTATAAAACTCACAATTAAACTGCATACTATCAGGTGAAAGTTCAGTACTTGGATTAATTCATAAGTTATTTCTTTGTCTGAAGTTTAGTAGCTTTTGTTTCAAAACCAATTTGGAAAGAAGCGACAACATTTGGCTCGAATCTGAATAGAGTATGTGGACAAGTAGGTATGGCGATTGAAACGGAGCATTTAATATATAAAAATACATAAAAATATATTTAAAAAAAATTAAAATATTGGTTTTAATGTCCGGCTTATCTGAACTTCGCAAAACTTTTGCAACTTTTGTCCGATTCAAAAATTATTTTTCATAAATAAAATAGTAGACTGCAGTCCACAAAAAAACGTATTAAGTTAGAAATCTAATAACGAAAAATTCCACGCGCCCATTTATTGTGTAAAAATCCCCAATTATAAGCGAAATCCCATGAGTTGGCAACACTGGGTATGTCTGCAAGTCTAGGCCCTACCTAGGGCCTCTTACCTACGTATCGAAGCTGTTCAATCACAGAAATAAGTTAACCCGCTGTACTCAGCATATTCTGCTTTTTTCTTTTTTTATAAATTTGCAGTTGAGCTATAAAATATGTTTCAAAAAGCAAAATTACACTTAACCATTTTTCAACACTTACATATAACATTTATGGACCAAAGAAATGATTTGTTAATAAAAATTTTAAGTTACTAATGAAAGAACGAATTAGAAAAAAGAGTTAACTGATTTTATTTGTATTTTATGCGATTCTTAATACTTAGAAAAAGTATGCTTTTTACACTTTTAAAAGATATTTTTACGCTTTTCGTAGGTATGGTTAGGTTAGGGTGGTAGCCCCTTAGGGCTCACTTAGACTTCAGTTTATAGTCCATTGTGATACCATTATACAAGGTGGGCCAAAAGTAAACTTCCGATGTTGGCTTGAGCGTATGTTAGATGCGATTGGCGGTCAGCAGCTAACAGCTGATGCACCGTCTGGACTTTGTACGGAAACATCTTCAAATCTTGTACCAAAATTCGCTGTAAAGACCGTCGACTGATACCCATTTGCGTGGCACGTCGTTTGGTCGATGTCGACGGCGCTTCCATGACATCCTCGGCTACAGCAGCAATATTCTCTGCAGAACGGCTACTCCGGGGTCTGCCACGCCTGGCAGCATCTCGTGTTGTGCCAGTCTCTTCGAGGCGAGCGGCTAAACGTCGCAGTGTTTCACCAGTAGGCGTTGGACGGCCAGGAAATCTGCGACGAAATTCACGTTGTGCCAAAGTCACCGACCGATTATTGGTCAAATAAATAGTCAGCAATATTCCGCGTTCTGGAGCAGTGTAGCATAACATTGTTTATTAATGTGTATTTCGCATGTGTTTAGTACACAAATGTCAAAACAGAACTGACATTAGGGGCCAATCTCAAAATTTATAGCATTTTCTGATAGGAGGATTACTTTACGCCACCTTGTATAAGTTTCCTTCCCTGATCACAAAACGCTGCCCACCTGTAGAATGTACTTGTTAAAAGAAACGTCGAGTGTTCTTTATGAAGGAGCGTAGCCTTTCGATGGATACACCGGAGAGCCTCTTGGGAGTATCGAAGAAGTATGAGCCAAGGTGTCTGCATCTAAGCCTTGCGTGAGCAGGGCAGTTTAGAAGGTAATGTTGACATGGCTCCACCTCATTATCCTCCATATACCACTCACACCTTGGATCAGAAATGATGCCCAGCTTAACGGCGTCGGTCCCCATCGGGCAATGCCTTGTCAGAACACAGATCAAGGCTGAGAGTGATGGTCTGGTAATGTTTAATAGTTCCCTAGACCGTCTGCGTTCCGCAACCGTCCAAAAGAACCTTGCAATTTTGCAAGTCGGGGTTTCTGCCCGTCGTTTGCGAAGCCGACTGAAGTCCCATTTTTCCAGGAGCAGACCACAACTGGACAGGGGATATCCAATGCCCTTTCTCTCGGGAGTGATTTCTTCTATACTTAACTATAATTTCGAGTTACCTAAACTTTTTATTATTATTTCTTGTCTGCTGACTTAGTGTATTGCTGATTTTGTATAAGTGAATTGAAACATTGTTGAGTTATGAAAATTTGCTACTCAAAGCTTCAATAAAATACATCCTTGAAATTTAATTAAGTATTGTGGTCAAAAGCGGTTAACTTAAGCAGAGTTGATGAACTTCACTAAAAGCGAGCCCGAGAGAGTTAATTAAACTGGATATATTACCTACTCCGATGTTCTAATTTATATTTACTTTGTTTCACAACACTTTTACCAAACTTTTACCATTTCGATGAAATGAAGAAAAAAATGCGGCGCGTTAGTTAAAAGTGCAGCACGTTGCTCATAGCGTCAAGTGTAATTACCGTCTGTCGCACAAAATAAACACAAAATTATTTTCCAACCAACTCACTTTCCATTTCCTAAGCGCCTTATCGCGTGCGCACTTCATCCCTAGCGCCACACCGCTGCCGTCGCCTTACTTTGGGAGCGCTTACGATAAAGTTTGAAAATAAGTAACCAACTTACGGGTATTTTTCATTACTTTAGGGAAATTCTAATGCGTTGCACTTAACCCTAGAGTGCGAGACCATCGCTCGCTCTACGCCGCACAACCCGCAACCAAGCGTCCGTTTGGCTGGTCGTGTGAGTGTTTGTGTATTTACTTGCAACAAACAAATGCACATTCCGAGCACAGGCAAGTAACCAAATTGGCTTAAACTAATACCGTTAAACATGTGTATGTACATAGAATACGTGTAGAATGCTGGTGTGTGTTTATGAGTGTGGCATTGAGAAACAAACAGTCCCTCTAACCCTTTTTTGCCAGCGGCGTCACAAGACTAAGAGTTGGGCGGCGTGAGCACGGAGCAAAGATGCATGATGACTGCGATCGCCAATAGAGTTATCAGTGCAAACGCACATAACATGTTCGTGTGCTTACATAAACGTACACACACATACACACACAAACATATGTTCGTTTAAAGTTTATGCGGAGAGTTGGCAAAGTGAAAAAGTGGCAACAACTTCAAGATTTATTACAATCAAGATTAACGCATTAAATTTTTCACTTCCTTCATTTTCTCTCCCCACCTCCTACTAGTCGTAGCGCTTGCCCGACGTTACTTTTCCCACCATTGACGCTGACAACGCGCTCGTAGTCCCTTGGTGCAACTTTCTTGTGACTCCTTTGCCACTAGCAAATGCTCGCCGAGTGTTGCTTCACGTGACCATCAAAGCGCTTTACTTGAAGACTCACACAGCAACAAACAATAAACGGAAATGTTATTAACTTGTGCATAATTTTTGTTTGAAAGTTTTTGTTGGGTTTTCAAAAAAATTATCGTAGTGTAAGTTTGTAAAATTTTGTGTTGGACTCCTTTCGTAATTTACAATTATACTATCTATGAAAGTATATGGGTTTTTTTTTGTATAAGGTATGTATAGTTGTATGTATGTTTGCACGTAAGTAGTTTAATTTACTTCGTACAGCGCTTTTGAGATTTAATAAACTTCAGTGGCTCCTATAGCGACGCTACAGCGCTTCCGTTCACGTCAAGACGTTGCCTGCTTTACCCAAAGTCAAATTCTACTTTCGGGTACAACTGCGCAGTTTCGATTTTATGAAGTGCGGTTAGTTGAAATATGAAAATATTAATAATTTTCGTTTAAGTGTTACTAAATTAAAAGCAGCAGCCGAGTGTTGCAAAAGTGTACTTACATTGTTTTCATAACAAATTGTTTACGTTTGGTTTGCTAAAATAAGTAAAATTAACGCTCTAGTTTTCATTCATGTTAAAAATTCATTTTCATTCACTCACGTTCGTCGAAAAATTTTTGTGTCGTTCACGTTCGCGAGTAAATTCATAAACGCATGCACGAGAACGTTCTTATTTGAACATTTGCAAACCCTGGTAGCAGATATATTTTTCTAAAAAAAAAAACGATTACGTATTTAAATATCAGTCAGCGCTTCTTACACATTCAAGCTTAGAGTCTTAGCCATCTTAAAACAAACCAGTTCCATACCCAAATCGGTTAAGAATACTTACACAGCCCTTTTCTGCAAAAAAAACTCACAAGAAATTTGTTCCTCTATTCCATTGCTTTAACATGCGTAAGGAAGAAAAATTCCCTGGGAGTTGCTATTCGCACACTAATACGAAAGTGTCACAATTGAAAGCATTTTTTGTGGATATTTTTGAATAAATTAATTCACAAAAGGTATCTATTTTAGAGAGTTTTTTCTTCTTAGTTTTCTTATACAACTAGAAAGCTATTGCAATACCTCTTTCTTATTCTTAAATTGATTTCAATTTATTCACTAGCATTTGGGTGTGATTTTTTAATCGTAACTGTTTTGTATTTGGTGTGCGATCATATTGATTCCTCCTTCCCTGATTTAAATCTGTATTTACTGTAAGCACTTAATGCACTTAATATACCTAGCCGGTGCGTCGACTGAATAGGTAATCAATACAAAAACAAGAAATAAAATAATTAAGAGCAGTAATTCAAGATTTAAGTTTTGTGCCAAAACGTAATCAAAGTCTGATCAATTCATATCGTTTGTAAACAAAACAACAGATGGAAAAGCTGTATTTTTGCCATTGCAATCACTAGTCAAACTTATTATATGTATATTATGATCTCAAATAACGGAATAATTGTAATAATTTCCCTTTAATATTAAAAGTTTATATATTTATTGTTTTCTTCTTTTTCTTGTCCGACAGGGTGAATTGTTGATATTTGTTTGAACGATTTTCCGTCATCCCTTGTCAAGTTTGGTTTGGAGACAAACCGGTTTCGGCGTTGTGCCATCTTCAGTGTCTATATATTTATTGGAAATATTTAGAAAATTATTTTTCCAGGTATGATCGCTGTTGGCATTGTTTTTATGTACATCCACTTCCCTTAGTACCTTTTTATTATTTTTAGTACCAGCTGAATTTCACAGAACGATGTTTGGGGTCATTTTGGAACCTATTTTGGACTATTTCAGCCCTATTTTGGGACAATTTTAGGACCATTTTGGGACTACATAGTTCATGGTTATTTAAGGATGATTTTGGAAATTTCGTGAACTAGGTCGGGTGCGGTTTGAGCCTGTTTTACATTTTAAGACTATTTTAGGTTTAGGATGATTTTAGGTCACATTTCGTAAACGTATCAGTAAGTTTTCAGAAGTATTTCAAAAAAATTTCAAAACAAAATTGGAATAACTTCAGAACTTATAAAAAACTGTCTCCAGTCTTGTCTGAAATCATTTCGGTTCACGACCATTTCAGAATTATGTCAGAATTATTTCGGCATATCTTCGAAATACTTTCAAAGAAGTGGCGAAATGTTCCTAAGC
This sequence comes from Philophylla caesio, assembly GCA_963971545.1. Classification (NCBI taxonomy): domain Eukaryota; kingdom Metazoa; phylum Arthropoda; class Insecta; order Diptera; family Tephritidae; genus Philophylla; species Philophylla caesio. The sequence continues at coordinate 89,579,585 of OZ020606.1, read as the reverse complement.
TAGTCATGAACTATTCATGAAGTGTTTCCCAAAAATTCCTGAACTCGTCCTGACATAATTAAAATAATGAATAAAACGATATATAAATGTGAGAATCTGTATGTTTAAGTCCTTAAAACTTTTTAACCGCAGCACGGAATTCACTGAAAATTTGCGCAGTTATTAGTATCAAATAAAAAATAAAATTTGTAAATGGTGTTGCAGATCTCTAAAAAATAAAAAATTTAATTATTTTTGATTGAACTACAATACAACAATTTTTATTATTTTTGAAGAGGATTACCATTTATAAAAATATAAAAAGCACTATAAAATATTGTAAGAGAGGTGCCACCTTTTTTAATAATAATAATATGTTTAAGCAAGATATGTAATATGGGTATCAAATGAAAGAGCTTTAAATGCTATCATTTCGAAAATATTTTTTATTACTTTTGCCACCTGTTTAAAAAGTTAAATTAAATTATATTGTAAGTCAAGTGAAATATTGCTGTTTGGGTGTCAAATGAAAGAGGTTTAGAAGTCTCCATTACTAAACTATTTTAGGACGGTTTTCAGCAGTTTAAAAAGTAATAAAAAGTGTCTTAAAATCAAATATTACCCTTTACAATACAGCGGTATGGGTATCAAACAAAAAGTTTTGCAAGAGTTCTACATCATACTGAAAACATGTATGTTTGTGTCCTTAGAACTTTTAGTATCTACCCCGGGGTGGTTTACAAAAATAAAATTTGTAAATGGTTTTGCCAGATCTCTAAAAAATAAAATTTTTATTGATTGAACTACAATACGACAATCTTTATTATTTTTGATTAGATATATTCTGCTGCCACGCAGGCGAAGCCGTGGGTTTAGGCTAGTAATGAATAAAACGAAAAGAAATTGACCTTAAATTCCTTACCTAACCTAAGTATGTATGTATGTTCTCGTACATGAATCAGCTTATGCTTTGCTGAAACTTGAGCACCTGATACTTGCGATTTATTTTTTCATTAAAAAGGAGAATACAAATCAAGGAAAACTATATATTTGACATTTCCAACATACAATCTAATTCAATCCCAATATTTACGTAACATCAATCGCTCGCTAAAGATGCTTCTGCTTTATTGCATGCCAAGACTAGCAAACGTGCTCCGATTTCAAACTGAGAATATGAATAATATATTTCAGTGAAAGTTTATATACACCTAATTCAATAGAAAAATTACAAATGTTGGTCAAAATAGTCGCAATAGATTTCACTTCAAAAATGGTTAAGAAATAAAAAGAAATTGGTAAATACTTACCAACAGCTAAATATAATTAGTATTTAAAGGATAAGTGTTTGTTTATCAGATAGCAAATCCAAGAGTTTTCTTTTATGTAGGATTGATCTGTTGGTGCATATATAAAATACAAATAAATTTCGATGATTTTCAGCCTCCGCTTTTTTTCAAATCTTTGTTTAATGTAGCAGTAAGCGGAAAGACTTCGTACCAGTTATCATATTTCGCAGCTTAATTTAAATTGTATCAGTTTGCGTGTAGGAGAAAAAAATTTGTAAATTCACACCTTATGACACATACTCGCAAGTAAAAAACAAACTAAAAACACTCATGCGACTACTCAAACAATACACTTTTTCTGTGCCTTTGCAGCTCTCGCACTCCCCTTTCCTACAATTCGTATTTGACTTGGCTTTAATTTGGGCGTAAAAACTTTCCAAACGAATGGTAATGGAGTGCCGCCGAGAAGCCCTACAGAGGTGTGAAGTTTGGCTTTAATTTTTCTGCTGCTTCATTCACACTTCGCTCCACACTCTTAGGCTATTGTGTCCTTCCGCTGCTGGAAGTATTCCCTTCAAATCATATACACATACATACATACATTCTTACACCTTGTTTGATACACGAGCTCTCAGTATAATTGCACCCCACTCTGATGGTGTTCGCGTGTTTTGACTTGCAGCCACAAGTGCAACCGGAAAAATTCGACACTTTCGTTGAAATTTATTAACTTTTTGTTATTTTAATTTCATACTTATTTGTTGTTGTTTTTAATGCTGTTTATGTTTACTTTTTTCTCACCCATTTCGGTTTTTACCTTTAACACCTTTGTGCTGCTTCATGTGAAATGAATGCGCTGTGTGTGGGTGAAGGGAGGTAGAAGGGGCGAGTGTGCGATGAGCCTGCCAATTTTTTGTTAGCTGTAACATGATTTTCATTTTTGGACTTAATTTTTTCATGTTCGCCTGTGGCATAGTCACGTGTTAATGATCCCTTTGTGTATCGTATTCTCGTTTTTAGGTTGTTTCGTAGAATCGAAAGGTGTCAATGCGGCCAAATTGCATTTAGGAAGTGTAGGAAACGGAGGAGAAACTCGAAAAAAACTTTAAAAATGTAGTAAGGGCTGAGTCAAGGTGGGCCAATATATTATTTGCTTTGATTTATTAAGTTGGTAAAACCATTTTAAAAACGCAGGAGAAGCTCTGAGCCTTTTCCACTTGGCCGAAAAAAATTACCTTTTTTTAATGTAAAAGGTGGATAATTGTAGTTTGTCTGTATCGTATAGTTCCTATGTCTTCACAGTCTAGATTTTACATATATGAAAAATATTATTATCAGGTTTGAGGCCCATAATTTAAAAAACAATTTTTCATTTTGAGTTGATTTTTTAACAGTGAAATGACTTATGTATGTATATACTTTTGAAGATATTTTATTTAAAATTTTTTTATATTTTATTCTTTCCTTTTTTGTTCAATGAAAAAAAAATAACAATAAATTTCAAAAAATTACATTTCGTTTTTATTTTCCAGATTTTCAGTTATAATATAAAAGATCAAACAAGAATTACTAGTGAAATTTAAAAATAACAAATATTAATTTTATTTCTAGCAAAAAATGGCTGAGTCCATCGGTAACTAAAAAATCAAGCAATAGTTTTTAATTAATTTTTAATTTAAACTTTTTTAAATGGAACAATACACTTTCACTTTTATTAATATTACTGTTAGGGTAGCAGCAAAAGTATAGCAGAACGATTTCTCTTAGGTAGTTCGCTCAAAGTTTCTTTGATTATTTTTAATTATTTTCGAGCTTAAGTCCGATGGGTTTTTTGAAAAAGTTATTAGAACAAAAAAACAATACTCAAAGCGGTAGAAGTTAAAGTACTAGTTTGAAAATAACCACATTTCCTTGACAGATTTCTTTCTTTATGGCTTCCGCGGGATTCAAACCTACGACCTCAAACATAATACTTAAGCCGGCGGGTAAGCTTACGCTGTGTGAGCTGATGTTTCGTAATAATTTTCTCATTGGATCACTACGCCTTTTAACCCAAGACCTTTACAACATATATTAACTTATGTCAAAACTTTTATTTAATTCCCTACCCATTTCACTGTCGTACAGCGATTGTTTGTCTTTGTTTGTATGAGCTCCGTTTACGAAAGTTTTTGAAAGCGTTTTTTATATTTTGGTTTTGCTGACGCCTATTGTTGATCTTGAGTCACCTTGCCGACAAATGCAAACGAGCTTAATACCAAAACTTGGTGTTTTTGTTATCTTTGATGTTTAGTTTTTGCAGCACCGAGACTTTGGTTAACACGAAACTAATCTCGAAGTCAAGCTGACACGGTGGCAAACCAAAAACTTTCATTTCAAAAGCCAAAGGCATTCGAAGGCGGCGGCACCCTTCACACAAACATACAAAGATAACATTCGCTTTAACTGAAACTCATATAAACGCACACACACACACACGCACACACATATGTTGTACATCAATGGCAGACAAGTAGCTGTGAGAAAACACCAAATTGCCAATTTGTTTATTGCCATTATCGTTTGTAGTGAAGCCGCAACTGCGTCTAAAGAAAGCTCAATATCAGTTGTTGTTGTTGTTGCATGCTGCACCGCCGCAAATATTGTCTCACGCATCTTGCAGTTTGGTTTTGTACCTTATCTGCATTCGTACACCAACCCATTTCGTTGTCGCTTTCCAGTCTCTGTACGAGTGGTTAGAACCAGCTTTTCCAGTCTGTTTGTTGCTTTAGCGCAATTCTGCGTGTACGTGAATAGTTCTTATTGTGGCAGTTATCATCCCTGCGGCGGCGACACATGCGGCGTGTCCTTGCGGCGTATTTAACCTGTCTGCCGGCTGGATTACCATGAACGTCACCAACAACAACAATACGAATTTGCCCAAAGTAATAGCGAAAAGCATTACTCGAGCGTCGAGAGAAAACCACATTAAACCGGCAAAAGCACTTGCAAGCTATGCTGGCGGAATGCAAGGCATTCTTCTCCTCCTCCCCCTCCTTCTTTCTCTCTCTACCGCTCCTCTCAGCTACCTCTGGCTATCATTTGGCAACTCCTTTGCGTGTAATGTGAAACTCGCAATGCTTTGGCTCCACTTGCATTTTCTTGCCATTCAAATTGTCGCTGTCTGTGTCTCTTTGTCTTTATGGCTGTCTGTCTGTTGTGTTGCAGTGTAGTCGTGTTTTAGCGTTGCTATTATTGTTGCTCTCTTTTTTTCCTTTTTCATTTGTTGGGTACTTGTTGTGTTCTACAGCACTCTGTTGGTAGACACTTTGACGCCTGCTTTAAATTTAGTTCTGCATTACGCGTCTTTTGTTACCTTAAGCACCGCAACCAAACACCCCATAATCCCACTCAACTACAGCTCACACTTGCTCGGTTTATATGTGTCCAATGGCACCACACCATCGCGCTACCACCGACAGCGGTTAATATCCCCACGCATTTGAAACGCTTTTCAGCGACGTCATTCCGTTTTTATTTGGTATTTAAATGCACTTTATGCCCCGGTGCAAGTGCAACGCTTTGCCAGTTCGTTAGTGGTTGTATAAAGTTGTTGTTCTGCGTTTTGTTGCCCTCTTTTCGCCAAACGTTTTCTCGATTGCGTAAGTTTATATGCGTATGCATGTAGGTATGTATGTATGAGCTGATGGCAAGCAAATATCCCAGTTAAGCAAATTATATGAATTTATTTAATTGCACATGGCAGTGGATAAGTTTACGTGGCAGCATTGAAACATTTATATAAATTAAGTAACACCAAACCGGTGAAATCCCATCAAAAGTATTATTAGCACAGCGAGTATAAGTCAGGTTATTTCTTACCCAGACAGTGATTTTTCCAATAAAAAATTGGAATTTAGCTCATTTAAACAAATAAATCATAAAACAAAAGTTATTTATAATTCTTGACTGACAACACAGGCGTTTTGTGTAGCTAAAACCAGTGGTGCTCAATAGAGGAAAGCGTCGTGATCGCGGTATCCTCTGGAATGCTAAACGAGATATTCTTCCTCAAAGCAAGTCTCTTCAGCAAAACGTGTTTTTACCTGATTATACATATTTATGTACGAATCAATTTTTGTAAGACAAAATCAGCGTATACAATTTTGAGTATTATTTCAGATATTTCAGTTGTTTTTGAAATCCCATTTGAATTTTTGAATTTATCTACATAATTACAGGGTTTAAAATAATATAAAAATTATTGATATTAAATTATAAATTATTTTATTTCACACGAAAAAAAAATTTATATTTCATTCAAAATTTCATTGCCTCATATTCTAAGCGATTAATTTTTCCAGCTTATTGTTGTTGGATTAAATATAAAAAAATATATTCCTGCATGTCTCAACATTTGAAGATGATTGGTCTATACTAGATTTTTACGAATTATATGATTTCAAAAACTGTATTATAGTCGACTTTTTGTAAAAATTTGAGGCTTATTTAACAAATGTTTACTTATTTAAAATTGTTCCAAAAATGTGAAAAAGCACGCAACCCAGTTAGAATGGGTGATGGACATCGTGAAAAATTATCTCTCGAATAATTTGAAAATATGAATATTAAAAAAAGAACAAGAAGTAGATCAATTCGTGTCACAATTTCATATATTAACCGAAAATCTTCAAATGTTTGGCTACTCGAGTTGGTCATAATTTAAGCATTAGTATCTTAACACCAATTAGAATTTGAAATTTCAAAAATTTAGGCAAAGAAGCTATCAGAAAATTTGAAATCAATTTGAAGTTCTAGTAGTACCATATTACTACTGATTATTTTATAGCTCGAATTGAAAATAAATTTTAATATATAAATGTTTTTAGCAACTAAGCACCTCATTGTGGTTTATTGGGTATTGATCAGAAATGCTCATTTCCACAAGTAGATACTTGTAATGCGTTAAAATGCGTGTCGTGGCAATTGGTGCGGTCTGCCTCTCAATTGAACTTAACACCTTCACCTCAAAATGATGACCATGAAAAACTGTCGTTTTTACAAACCCTCTTACATGACATTTGCAATAATTTGAAATAGGGTGATTAATAAGCGAAATACCTTGTATTTGCTTAGGATTTTGCGCAAGTCGTATTAATAATAAGTGATGAATGAATTTTTAATATGCGATTTTTTTTTATTTGATTCAGAGTTTCTTAAGAATTATTTTGAAAGTAGATATGAAATTATACAAATGTGTGTATACATAAATATTAAGCAAAATTGCACAAATAAATAGCAAATCAAAACTACGTCTATTACATAAATAATGCTATTTTCAACAAATAAAATATAAAATGTTAAAACAGCTAAAAATAAAAAGTAAAACAGCAGCCCAAATTTTATTTGCAGTATAAAATCATATTAGAGGCATTCCATGCAACTTCTATGAAAAATCGATTTTTTTTAGATGTACGTCTAAATTAAGTATGTTGTAGAAAAACTCATTAGATATGACAGAACTACCGGAAATTATATTTTTCATTTTAGGACAACATTTTTCATAATAAAAGAAAACAATGCTTCACGAAAAAATTAATATCTCAGGCCCAACAAGGAGACACCCTTTAAAAATTGGTCAGTTTATTTGTTGATATCACACATATTGTTTTTTTAATTTTCACAATCGTTCAAACATGATTTTTAACAAATTGACCTTTTTTTATTAACAAAGGCGTAAAACAGTTTACTTAAAAAAAAATTTTTTTATTAACCTCTGAATTTTTGTCTATAAAAAAAGTACTTAATAATTTGTTTGATTAAACTAATATTTTGCGATCTATGAAGTGATAAACAATGGCTTACGCCGAGACACCTTATTATTTTAAAGTTGCATATGTTGTTTTTTGCTTAATTTTACTTTTACAGACATCTTAGAACCTCTTCTGCAACATATTGAAAATTCGCGCAAAAGCAGTGTTTGTTTGACCAATCAAAATAGTGTGGAGAATGCCTCATTAAGGATTAATTTGCTTACTTTATGATATTGTTTTTCTCGCTGAAAGCTTTTTGTGTTCGGTTTTATTCTTTACATAATCCTAGTTGACAAAATATTTAAGTCAAGGAGATTTGCATGTAAATATAACAAAAATACAATAAATTAATAAAAAATTTAATAAACTATTTAGCAGAAAACACAATAACCTAACCATTTTTCGACTAAAAGCCTTTTTAATGTTCCCTTAAAGTTTTCTATTGTTTAATATGATTTTATTTCTTAACTAAATCAACAACTCCTACAAAATTGATTTACGTTGCTAAAGTTTTTTAAAACTAATCCGTCTTGGTTTGCCATATATTTTTCAACTTATCGTTTTTTAATGTCCATATTAGCATTAAAAGTGCAAAATTAAATTAAAAATTTCACCCGCTGATGGCGTTCAGCTACAGCAGGATTGTAAAAAACGGCTGCCACCAAAATATGTTGCACGTAAATGTTTAGCATTAACTACATTTTCGTGTAAAGCACTAAGCGTGGCTGTATCAGATACGCACTTATGTACACATATTCAAGAAAACCCTTAGCTATGTGTGTATCATGTCTGAATTTATAACAACAAAATAAATCACACACATATAACTGTATATATGTATGTACATATGTACGAGTACATAAGAGAGTAGAAAAATGCAATCATAGGAAAGAGTTTTTATATTTGCACGTATCGTGTGTGCGTCCCATATGGAAGTGAAGGATGCTTTTTCAAAAATCAAAAGTAAAAAAATAAAAAATAAAATAACTGCGACAAAGTACTACAGCATAACGACATAATAATAAATTTAAATATGAGTTGTGTACCAAACACAGCCAACCCTTTGGTAGTTGGAAGACAGCGCGGCGCTTATGAGAAATTGAAATTTCTTACTTATTTGAAGGCACAAGCAAGAGAACAGCAGTACGCAAACTGCGGCATTGCCATTACACCACACCACTTAACATTACTTTGTTGACATACTTATAGGCGCGCCAAAGTATCCCTTAGTATCAGCCAGAATGCTGCTCGTCTGTTTCTGTCAAAAAAAAAAAACATTTTTTCTTCTTCAATCCCACTTGAATTTAAAGCTTTTTACTTAATATGGCTGCAAAAGGCGATGCAGCCTTTCGCTGTTGAAATGTGTATGTATGCGTATGTGCGTGTGATAAATGCAAATAGCCCTGAGTATGTGTTAACGCTTGCCCTCATATCGTTAATGTTAGCCATATATCTTGCTTAGCATAAAGCAAGAATAACAACAACAGCGCAGCGCATCATCGGCGCCGTCTTGGTTGTTAACTAGTTTTCGCTATTGAATTTTTTTCTTTTCTAGTTTTTGAAGACACATTCATTCCACGACTATGGTCACTTCACGCCTTGGCGACCTCTCGCATGTTGACCGCTTTTTATGTCTTTTATGCCTTCGTGCAAATTCAATCTCCCATTTAAGCAGCTCAAGTTCAAGTAGCGCTGTGACATTTTTTTGTCATTTTGCATAAATATAAATGAAATATGTTAGTTGTTTGTTGTTCTGAACTTTTATGCCAACTTTCGATATAAACATATCCTTTTCACTTACAATATACACGTAAATATGGATGTATGTTTTTATATATGTATGTAACAATATTTGAAACCCTTTATGGTCTCCTTTTTTTTGAAGTTTTATAGCTTCACATAGTGGACATTTCCGTACTACAGCCGACTCATCCGACTTGCACTATGCCACATTTCCATATAAATACACACATGCATACATACCTTCACAATCGCTTGCTCCAGCCTAGGTACACGCTGTAGCACAAACTTTTGCGGAAACTAATCTTTGTTGCATGTGTGTGTTTTGAATGTGCGACTCTGTGGCTTGCTTACAAGGCTTATTTGAAAAGTAAGGAGCGCACGTACAAACATACTTAGAGTTCTTTGTTGGCAACTATTGTGGCGCATTCTTTAGTTAAGTGAAATTTGAGTATACAATTTTTTATTTGACCTTCTGAACATTTTCGGCCCATTTACGTAAATATTTGCGATAGTACGATAATTTATTGTATGTATAAGTTTATATAAACCTTTAAGGCGATTTTTGTCAACACCGTGAAAGGATTCCAACATACTGAGGTAATCATTACTGGAGTGACGCTTATATTAGTAAATAATTAAAGATTTATCCCAAAACCTTTATGAAATAAAAAACTACTAATTCCAGGTCTGTTAACGTAATTTTTTAAACGAAAGCCAGTAAGAATCTAAAGCAATTTATATTTATAAAGTCCATCATAACGTCAACGTCAACCCTCGAAAGGCAATGACAAATTTTCGAGAGAATTTCTGCTATGAAAAAACTTCCCATTAAATACAACTGCCGTTCGCAGTCGGCCCAAAATTGTATGTCCCTTCATTTGCGGTAGAATAGAAAGACGCACACCACAAATGGTGGGAGAAGCTCGGCCAAACACTGAGCTACATATATCGTGTAAGCGCAAAATTATTATTATTATTATGACATATTTTGTTGTATCCCCAGTACAAAGTAAGTTGCAGTTTGAAATATGCCACATATATTAAATTTTCATTATCTTTTCAATAAAATGCGGCTCATTCTGCAACGATAATCTTTTTAATGGTTCACTAAAGACTTGAGAACCTTAAAAAATAAAATAAATATATAAAAGTACTGGTCGTCATGTGGATTATCTTAGGTATTCAGTCTTGCGACATAAATATCTAGAATTATATAAAAAGAATTATGAAATATACTTGAATAAAATGAAAATGAACATTATCCACGACCCGAAAGCTTTCTATGGTTTCGTTAATTCTAAGCGCAGAGTAAATGCATTCCCGTCTGCTATGAAATACCAAAATACTGTGTCATGTGATAATGAGATTATTGCCTAGTTCTTTAAATCTAACTACAATACTCAATTTAAAGCTGAACTCCAATAACTCTATTAATATTCCAATCATATACTCAGATGATGTTTTTCATTATTTAATATCTTTAAAATAATCATTCAAGTACGGCCCTGATATGATCCCTACATGTTTCCTAAAAAATGTGCCATTATCGAACTTGTTTAATTTGTCCCTCCAGCAAATAGTTTTTCCGTCAATATGGAAACAGTCTTTCATAATATCCCTTCATAAAAGTGGAAGCAGGTCTTCTATTGAAAACTATCGTGGTATAGCTAAGCTCTCTTCTATCCCGAAGTTATTTGAAGCTATTGTTACCAATCAAATGACTTATCCGATTTCCTCAATAATAGCAAATTGCCAACATGGCTTCTGTAAGGGCAAATCAACCATTAGAAATTTACTTGAATTTACCACCCATGTTTCAAATGGGTTTAGGTAATACATTGCTACTCATGTTATATATACCGATTTCAGTAAAGCATTTGACAAAGTATGTCACTCTTTACTCATCTCTGTTGGATGTATTCTTATCTCTCCGGTAGGACGCAAAAGGTAGTTTTTAAAAATTTTCATTCCGACATCATTGATGGTTCCTCGGCAGTTCCTCAGGGCAGCCACCACGGACCGATTCTGTTCCTGCTATTCATAAACGACATTTCTACAGTAGTAAAGTATTCTAAAATATGGAAGTACGCCGATGATGTTAAACTTTTTAATACTTATGCCTCGGCTGAAGAAATATCCTTGCTGCAGCAAGATTTGGACAGCATAGTAAATTGGTGCAGCATTAATTATATGCCGCTTAACCTTAACAAATGTAAATTCATGTGCTTTTCTCGACGAACCATTCAGCCGGCCTCCTACAAAATAAATAACTACGTCCTATAACATGTAAACAGTTTTGTTGACCTGGGTGTTGGTATGGATTGTAAACTCAATTTTAATTTTCATATTAGTTCCACAGTTAATAAAGCAAGGGGTGTGCTGGCTTTTGTAAAGCGTTGGTCAAAGGAATTCTGCGACCCGTATATAACTAAAACACTTTTTACTTCATTGGTAAGACCAATACTGGAGTATGGTTCCATAGTTTGGAATACTCGTTATCAGGTCCACTCAGACCAACTAGAGTCAATACAAAAACAATTCTTACTTTTTGCTTTGAGAAATCTTCGATGGGATTCGCCATATAATCTGCCCCCTTACACTAGTCGTTTGAAACTTTTAATCTTCCTACTCTTTCGAGTCGCAGAGAAATGTTAGGTATATTATTTCTGGTAAAATTAGTCAATGGATGGATCTCTAGTCCATTTCTTCTAGAGCAAATTAATTTTAATGTACCCTCCCGTGCAACGAGAAACTTTAAACCACTTTTCTCGAAACTATGCAGAACTAACTTTGAGTTGAATGAACCGTTTCGGGGTTTATGCCGAGACTTTAACAATCATTCCAGCACATTTGATGTATCGGACTCACTTTTTATAATTAAAATAACTGTTCTATCCTCTCTTAATAACAGCTAACGATCCAATTTTCTTACTTTGCATTTCTCTAACTTTGTATTCGGCTGATAAATTCTTATTATGTAGCTGAGCAGCTTGTGATCTCGATGCTTAACAAACTTTCTTCTGTCACGACTCGGCACCAAAGATTTGTATATATAAAAACCATCCGTACGTTATGCGGATTGAGCCCCTCGTGTCGGTTGGGCGGGAAAGTGGGTTTCCGTTGGGTTATAATAATAATAATAAAACTAAATTATGTATGTTCAAAACAAAAAAAAAAAAAGTTCTTCAAAATTTCAAATAAAAAAAAGAGTTTAACTTTGAGTATGAAGTTTGATTGCCCATTTTCTCTAAGTTTACTTAAGTGCAAATTTAAAATAGTTTAACAATTTTTTCTGGCCTTTCTGATTTTTTTCCGCAGCATTTGCTTTATAAAGTGCCTAAGCAGAGATACATTTTTTTTGAGCAGTAACAAATTAGCTTTGATTTTTTTATTAATGTTGTTGTGTACTTTCTTCCCTAAAACCATCTTAACCATGCGCTATTTGCAAGAAAATTAGAAAGAAAAGTAATTGGAAGTTTAATAAAACTTGAAGATGATACTCAAAATTAATTGTGAATTTTATATAAATCGTATACTATAAAGTTGAAAACCTAGATATACACATGTACATGTTTTTGTATTGAAGGATGCAGTGTATTTTTGGGAACTGTAAAATAACGCATTTAATAAAATAAATAAATAGCCAAACTTTCCAGTTTGTGGAAGTATATGTAAGTCCGATAAGCGGTATGGATTTCTAACTATACGTTGTTGACGTTGATGTTTGTAAGTACCAGAAGGAGATGAGTTAGACACATTAAAAAGTATACCGAAATGACCAGGATGATATGCTGAGTCGATTTACTCATGTCCGTCTGTCTGTCTGTCTGTCCGTCTGTCCGTCTGTTCGTCTGTCCGTCTCTTTGAACGCAAACTAGTCCCTCAGTTTTTGAAATTATTGATTTTGCAACGAATTTTCGTCATCCCTTGTCAAGTTTGGTGGTAAGACAAGCCGGTTTCGGTGTTGTGCCATCTTCAAACTCTTTTTTCGTTCAGTGAGTTTGGGATTCGCCCGAAATCATTTACTTTTTACTGAAGACTGAATAAATTATTTAAATATATAACGACCGAATTCACATTAAGTCTGTTGGAATTCCAAAGAACAATTTTGTTTGGAAAATCGTTTTACATTTTTCGTAAATAACTTTCCTTATAAAATTGAAATTTTAATAAATTCGTTAAATTCTAAAAATACATATCTTGAAATTACAGAGAACAATTCTGTTCTAAAATATGTTAAATTTTTTCGAAAATACTCTTTTTTTTTTTTTGATTTTAACCCAGTTTGATGGCAGGGCTATTTAGTCCATTAAGCCAGGGTATCTCTCTTCTCGTATTAGTCTGTTGTGGAAAATACTCTTCCAAACTTACTTATTTTAAAATTAAAATATTATTGATCATTAAAATATTTGTCAATACTACAATGTCGTCTTCCTGCACATTTTCAAACCTCTGAAGCAGACACTCACTATTTAGTATTGGAAGCCCTGTCCGTCAGCCTGCTGGGGAATTAACGAAACCAAGTTGTATCTAGTTTGGCGATTTGAAGCTTTTTTTCAATTTTAAGTAAATTTACCATTATTTCTACTATCAAAAGATTTTAATTGGAAGCAGCCGGGTAAGGGGTATCTGAATATGCAGTTAATTATTACCAAAAACATTCATTAGGGTGTACAAATAATTTATATCCTTGGACAAATACTAAAAATGTTGTAGAGTGGAAAGAGAGAATATGTTAAGTTTTGTTTAAAATGCTAGTATATATAAAAAAAATGTTCTTAATATTAAATACAAATTCAAACTTTATTCAGAAATCTTAATTATGAGCACTAAATGGTCATTGTGAATCAAAGCTTTTAGAAATATGTTTATGTAGTTTGTAATCAAGAATTATGTTTCAAAAGCTTTCGGATAACAACAGACACATTTTTTATTTCGTTTAAATCGCTTACCAAAAGTAATTAATTGAGATACAGACCGCACTTTTTTATGGAAACTTATCCAGAAAACTAAAGTAGTTGTTGAATAATACGCCACCCTTTGAATTTTTTGAATCCTTGATGTTTTATATTATTATATTTTCTTTATATGTATACAAGTGTTTAAGTATTTAAATTTTTTTTCCATTTAAAGTATTCGCAAAAAAGTATAACAGTGGTCAAGGACGGATCCAGATAATATTTTTGGGGGGGTCCATTTATTTTCATTATTCCATTTTAAACATGCATTTTTATAAAGCCATCGTTAGGCTATGATTATATCACTTGAATCAGTAGAATCATAAAACGTCAGGGATTTAAAGTGCTTTATCGATTCTCCTTTTTTTCTTTGCCAAAATATCTAGTATTTGGTCACTGGTAATTTCAATGTCTCGATGAATATTTAGCTGCGCAGATACGTCCTCAATCTCCGTAAAGTAGAAAAGGACCGTTCACTCGAAGCCACCGTGACTGGCAACGTGGCACTGATTTGAAAAATCGGTAAATGTGTTTGTAAAATTGCAAATTACAAAAGCGGTTTGATAAGTCATTAACTTTTTGAATAAAATATACTTTTTTGGCATAAAACATGTCCTTTATCAACATATTCTCCTTTTAACTCTTTACACTTAGTCCAGTATTTTTCCATTTATTTTTTTTTTACCCTAACCTCTTTTTCCGAGTGTAAGCAATCACCTATCGCACGGATAGCTTTTTCATATCCAAATATTCGTGTAAAATGTGATGTGGCTTCTCTGTTGAGATGCCTACAACCTCAGTCAGCTCACGCACTTTTTATTTTGAAAGCCGTTGTCATGTTTTTCAAAACGAGATATCAAACTCTTAAATCGGTTATGTAGTTCCAAAGATATTTACAAAAAACCTATGCTAATAATGATCCAATATCAGAATTTTAAAACTTTCGAAATCTTGCATTCAAAAATGCGAGTTTTCGGTTTATTTAGAAAATATTCTATATAGGTGTTAGTAAGAGGAAGAAAAATGTCTCTGCCAAAAATGTATCAAATAGGCGGTGCTGCAGTCGCGTTATTTATAAAAGTCGTAGTTCTGAACCGATTTTGATGGAATTCATGTTGTATTCTACTTGCATGATAAAAAAAAGGATTTAATTTTTTTCAATTATTTGCTTCGTAGCGCTCGAGTCGAGATATACAGAAAAATATACATCTTAACTGGGACGACGATATATTTAACTTAGAAAATCTGCTATAACTATAAAAGTAAACATAAAAGAAGGAAGCTACAAAAACGAATGCGAAATTTAGGTGTCCGTTTCATTCTCAACATTTAATACGTGTACAACAGAGTTCAAAAAGTATTTCATATATTACTAATAAATTTTGGGCTGCTCGAAGTTCGCCAGGTCTTCTAGTTAATCATAAAACTAAATAAGAAAAAAAAATTTACCTACAAATAGATATATAAGTACTTTATAATAAAGAACATTAGATAAATTTATACAACTTAAACACAATTAAATCATAAGAGCGTTATGACTTAGGAAAAATTATTTTTTCCTATAAGTAATCCGGAGTCTTTGTACATAACAGTCTGAGGAGAAAGATGCAATTTCTAGCTTTTAAATTATAATGTATCTCGCATCCTAATAAACTTTGTCTGAAAACAGAAAGATTGTCGCATAACATGATTGAATATTGAATTTCTATAAACCACCTCAAAGTATGTAATTATGCATATGCCTTAGACTTCTCCGTGTACCGTACATTTTGCTTGAGATAGAGTTAGTATGATTAGTGCAGCTAAGATAACTTTACATAATCCAAGTTTGTTAATTTTTCAAATAACTTTAAAAGATTTGTATTAAGGACAATACGAGGAATGCTGTTAAAATTTATATATTTTATAGGAGAACTTACTACCTAAATTGAAGATTTCCATTTAAATTTATTTTTTTCGAAACACAGAAAACTAAAAAGCAAAACAATATTCCATGTTAAAAAAAAACGAGATCCATACCAAATTAATTTAAAATCAATTAAAGAATTTGATTGTGTCAGATTTCCTTTTAAATGTATACATATGTACGAGTGTGTTCGTATGTTTGTATGCAACATGAACGGAAGTATTTAAATTGACTTATTTTTCAAATATTTGCCTTAGCAACAGTTTTATGTACAAAATGATAAATAAAAACAATTTATTTCGCAATAGTAGCAACCACAAACCAGCAATGAAAAACCAACAACAAATGGGCATAAAATTGTCCTGTACAAAAATATGCAATAACAGTGCAAATACAATAACAACTGAATGCACGAGCGGCTTGCAAGCTTGTGTGGATGTGTGCATAAGTGGGTTCAAGCCTAAATAAATATTGCAATTCCGAATTGGTCACACCGGATTACTTGGCTCAAAAATATGCACATTTTTGTTGGAATCTCGATTTATGTTATATATTCGTATAAGTGTGTCTAACTACTAAGCTGTCGATCTGTCTGGACGGAATTGGATACAAAAAAAAATACATAAGTATACCTGCGTACATACATTTGTAAATATGTACGTACATAAATGAAAGCAAACAAGCACATCCTGCCTGTCGCATCACAAATTACAAAAGGTGCTTCCGTTAAGGATTTCCAGCAACAACAAAAAATGAAATAAAACGAAAATAATCTAAGCAGTACAATCACATACACTCACATTACTTACACTAACATACAATATGTAGTTGGTTTGTGAAGAGAGGAAAGTTTTGTAAACAATTTTTATTGCATGCCACTTTCCATTACAACATTCAACACAAAATTCAACAAAACAAACTATTTGCAAAAACCTATGCACACTTCTCTAAATATACGCTTATACCTATGGTGTTAGCGTTTTGAAAACTAGTTGTGTAAGGAAATTTAAATGGTGTATGTCCTCACACTCACACACAAAAGTTAACATAAACAAATTCGAGTACTTACATCCACATGTCCTGCAGCTCTCCTATTGTACTGCATGTCCTGCGTATTTATGGACGAAAGTAAGAGTTTTGCTGTGATAAGTATCAAGTGCGATTGGTCGTGCGAAAATGTTGCAGGCTTCAAGGGGCTGTTTGAACAGAAAAAAAAACACAATTGAAAACCTAATGTTTACATTCAAATTGAAGGGTTGAAAGCTTATGTGTGTGGGCGACATGATGCTTACTCGCAGGATATGTTATACTCGAGGTGGGATTAGGTCATCTTTTGTATGGATAAAAAAAACTGGGATTTGCCGATGACATCAGCAAATAACCGAAAGGATAACAAACAAAGGAGCCCAAAGTTATATAATACTTACATACATGCGTACATCGGTTCACATATGCATATATACTCGTATTTGACGAAGTTTTGTTATTCTAGGGTCAATATAAAAGAATTTAATTCATAATGTTTATTTTTCAAAATAGTTGGTTGAGTATTTAAAGAATTTTCCAACAGATATTGAACAAATATTTCACTCCAGAAAATTGCGTAGATATCATTATTTTCTTCTGTTAAATCGGAAGTATTTAGCAGAAAGTAATGAAGTCCATCTTGGAATTTTACTATAAATCAGAAGTTAAGTTATGAGGCATCAATTGGCGACAGTACCTTTTTTGTACGTATAATATTCAAGCGAATTAAATTAATTCCACATATTTAGTTCGCCTTATACAAGATTGAGCAATAAGACTGGCCAACCGAGAGAAAATGGGTTGGATTAAAAACACACAAGACAAAAAAATATGTATCCGGGGTAAAAATATTTTTCAACTATTAAGCAACATTGATATCCTCTTCCTCTCGCGGCCTTTTGACAAATTATTCGAAATTAGTAAAATTTCCCCAAAATTTAAAAGTAAAAAAGTGTTTTTGAATACGCAGTCGTTAGCCCAGTAAATTTCTGGAGGATGAAGTGCTAGAAATTTTATTTAGGCAACACAACGCCCAGCACGGTTAGCTAAAAAATAAATCAGATAATATGGGAATTTAATTTTTAAGTGTTTGAAATTTTTTTAAAGTTTTGTATGTATTTTATGCTTTCGTTTTATGTTAAGAGAATTATCTACTCTGTTCACATATTATAGCACAACCATATGTATATTGACAGATTTGGACAGTTTATTTTTCTTCTATTTAAATAAAATTATTTCGAAAAAAAATATGGTTCGCTCTTTAAGAAAAACCATTAACTTATTTTTTTTAAATTATTTACAAAATGTACAATGATTAAACAAATTTTCAAAATTTCAAACTTTTTAAAAAAAAGTTTTTAGAATTTTTTTGAGTATGCAGTCTCTTACCTAATTAAATTTTGGCCTCAGAAAGTGCAAGTTTCAAGTGTCTACAAGTCATCACAGATTTTTAGCAATTATTTACTGGCTGTTTCGTCCATACAACGCAAAATCGCGATTATTTTTATATAAAAGGAATTGCGAAAGAGTGTCAGTAAAAAATGGTCAAAAATCAGTGGTAATTTGTAGCTACTGGAATTTATATTTTTTTGGATTAAAATTCATATCAACATATCCCAAAAAATACTATAAACTTTTTTTTTTAATTTCGAAATTTTAATGAAATTTTGCTAAATGTTTTCTATTTTTTTTATAAAATTAAAAAAATTGTGTTAATGTTGTTTGTTAGATAAGAAACGATGTTTTAAAGAAAAATAAATTTTAATAATTGGAGGACAAATACATTGTCTGAACGTGTTTAAGAAAATTGGTTTATATTACCAAAAAAGAGAAAATTAGTTTACAAAAAATTAAAAATATTTTTCAATTTTATTGAGCTCAAGGCCAGTTTATGGAAGGTTTTTTTGTGAAAAAACTACAACAGTTTTTAATGGTTGAAGTTATAGTACTATTTCGGAAATCACCACATTTCCTCATTAGACTTCTTTTTGATTATTAAAATAAATTAATTTTTAATTTAATATTTCATAACCACTTCTCTCAGGCTTTGAACCCGGGAGCTCGGAGTTGCAGAGCCAATACGCTACCTATTGTGCTACGCTAGCCGAGTTGGCTGTTGTGTTTATTTCATCTTCCTTAAACAAACCAACTGCAAACAAGAGCAACTGATCTGCCGTTATTTAACTTGTTTGTGTGGTTGTTGTTTGTGTTTTTATTTTGCAAATTCTGTATAAGTATTTTACTTTATATTATAATGCATTTTTAAGGCGTGCTCATCCTTGTATACAAATGTTTGTTAATTTTTCTGTTGGCCGAGTAAATGTTAATATTTTACAATTTTATTGAGCTCAAGGCCAGTTTATGGAAGGTTTTTTTTTTAAAAAACTACAACAGTTTTAATGGTTGTAGTTATGGTACTATTTCGGAAATCACCACATTTCCTCATTAGACTTCTTTTTGATTATTAAATAAAAATTAAAAATAAAAAATATAGCCATAACTTGTAAAAATATCTCCTTTCTTTAATATTCAGCAAAAATAAGAGATTTCTTAACGTAAATTCTTTTACACTTACTATTTTATTTTGACCGATTTTAAAAACTGATTGCATCGCTTTGCAGAGCTCAAAATTTTATTAAATTTTTGGATAGAACACCTCCGTATGTATATAGATGTTTAGTTCCCTTTTTATGACAATCAAAATATGTGAAATGCAAATAATGAAGTAAAAAAACATATTTTTTCTAAATTATTTATAAAGAAGTGGTATATAGATCCATACGATTTGAATATGGTTTGGAGTGCTGACAAAACAAACAACCAACTATTTAATCTGGAATACTCTCAAAGCTCAAAATTATGATATTTGAAGTAAATATTTCAAGAAGAACAAAGTAGTTTGGACTTTAACTTTACTTGAATTCAGAGCTTAAGCATCGCAAAACACCAAAAACTATAACAAAATACACATGCAAGTACACGGAAGCAAAGTCTGTGTATACTTAATTTTTTGTTTGTTTGGTAAACATTTTAAATGTAACGAAAAAAGATTGAAGAACTCACCAACCACAAAATCAATTTGTGATTTTAGAACAGATCATACTACAGCACGTAAGCTGTCTGATCTTACTAAAATCATTAAGCTCTTTAAAGCTTCGCAAATCAGTTTTAAGATGTTCCAAGGCTAAAACTCTTTACAACTTCTTATATTTCATTTGCCCCATCTTCGTTGCACATTTCTATCTTGCAACACAAAAACAATAACTTGCCGCAACCTGCAACAAGTTCTTCGAACTGTATGTGGCAAGTTTTTAATGAAAACATAGCAGCTTAAAATGGAAATTCGTAATTCATAAGTTGTTGAAATGAACCGAAGCATTGGCTGAATGCGTTACAACAACAGCTGCGCTAAATGCATTTACACCAGCTTGTGTTCGCTACACACGCAAACACTTACATAAATACTTGCAAAAGTTGTAATTCAACTTTGCTCAGTGAACGTCGCAAACATACACAGCCACATGCTCCGACGCATATAGTACTATGTATAACTAACAAATACTCGGCTTAGATTTTAGCCAAAAAGGAAATTGGTTGCCACAACAGACACTTCCTTCGGCTGCAAGCGCAAGCTAGCTGAGTACATCGCCGCCCACCTCCCCGCGTCACATTGACTTGCTGCACATCAGCCAGCAACACCGAGGAAATTATGAAATTCATACAGGAAGACAATTTTCTTGTTCGATGTCTGTGTTGGCGCTCTGCAACATCTTCCTTCACTCTTAACCGCTTAAGCATCTGTATACACACATACAAACATACATACATACATGCACGAGTGTATGTTGCAACGTGCTGTTAATGCCTGTAACAAGTCCCTTTTTGTTGTTTTTGCTGTAGCCTCTCTTGGCACTTGCTGTTGCTTGCAATGGAAGCGTTTGTGGCTTCAGCTGCAGCAATGCCGGCCGCAATCATTTGCTTGTACAACGCTGCTGCAGCTGTTGTTGCTGATGCTGTTGCTGATATTGCCAGCTTGCTTCATTGCCCGCTGCTGTTGTGTTGCTCAATATTTGAGCCAGTTCGGATATTTCAGCTTAAAAACGTTGAGCGGTTAAGTAAGTTTTGCGTATTTTGTCGGAAATCCTGATAGCTGAGATGTTGCTGTCTAAAGCTTTCGCCAGCAGCACCGATATTACTAACTAATTTGTTTCTGTTTTCAGTTTTCAGTTTCCAGTATCTATGGCACGTCTCATTTTGTGTTTTACCTTAATTTTATAAGCGGTAGCATACAATGTGTTGTTGCTTTGCATTTAAATTGTTGGTGAGATTTTGGTTGCCGTTTTATGGCTGCTTCTTGGCCAATAAAATGTACAAGAAATTGTTAATTGGAAAAATAAAATTGCTGATGGAATTTGCGGTTTGATGGTTTTTGTGTAACGTTTTTTTTTTTTTGTTGTGTTGTAGAACGTTAATTTAATTCAAGAAAAAAGCGATAAATTTAGTTTTGTAAACATCAAGAAAAATTATGTTTTTAATATAATATAATGCTTATCAGAATTGTACGACACCTTCATGTCGACAATTTTTGACTTTTTACTTTTCTTTTATTTTGTAACCAAAATATAGCGCACACATATATTTTTTTATTCTCTAATAAAAGCCATAAAGCCTCAAACACCAGAGAACATTTTTAAAAAGCTTACAAATTTCCTTCAATATTTCGGACTTTAAAATTAGAAATTTATGGACGAGTAGTATATATGTATGTGCCTCTTTTTAGAATAAAAAAAATTTAAGTCTAAAGTAGCAACACATTTTGGGCATTTTTTTACGGACGGTGTACCTAATTTTTTTCCATACAAAAAAAAAAACTTGTAGAAATCGCGTAAAACAGTAGGTAAAAAAATTGCCAAAAATCAACGGCTACTTTTATATAAATACTTAACGGACTATATATTATAGTACATACTCAATAAAATCTTGTTCGATTTTTATTTAAAATTAAAATAGTAAAAATTTGTCAAAAGGTCGGTTATTCTATGCAGTGCACACACATACTAAACAAAAAATATTTATCAAATTCGGTGATATTCAATAGCTTGCTTTTGAAGTTAACTTCAATTTGAATCATTATCATAACCATTGTATAATCTAATCGCGCAACCTGTCCATGTACGAGGTATGTTCAAAAAGTAAGGTGACTTATAAAATTTCGCGAGCGACCTTCATTCGATCTACATCTTTTGTTGTTGTTGTATTGGTACAGATGTCTCGAACATAGTTTGTTTTGACAGATGGAAAGTTTAGACGTGTTTTGTTGTGCTCAACGATTTTCTATTAATATAAAAATTAACCTAAAAAGTTACATCAAATTTTGTGTGAAAAATGGAAACAAGTGCTCTAAAACACTTGAAACGTTGGCAGTGGCCTGCTCTAAGTAATTAATAAATCGATGAATAAATAAATATTTTTTCATTAAAATATAAGGTCACCTTACTTTTTGAATACACCTGGTTTATACACTCTGTTCACAAATTATACCACAAACAGATATTGACACAATTGGACAATTTTATTATCCTCTAAATTTTGAAATTTATTTGTAAATTAAATTATCGTTAATTCTTTAATAAACACAACTGGAACAATTTTTTTAATTTTATAAACAATGTACAAAACATGATGCAAAGATTTATCTAAATTTCGAACTTAAAAAAATTTAAATTATAAAATTATAATGCAGCTATATATCGGGTGTTTTTTTTAGGGGTATAGAACTTCGAATTGAAATAAAACACAAGAAAATCGTTTTAAGGTCCATCAAGTTGGCTTTATTGAAAGGATAATTTTATGCCATTAATGTTTAAATATGATTTCGGGCATGTGGCCGCCGCGGCTGGCTCAAATAAAGAGAATTCTACAGGTCCAATTTTCAACCACTTTTTCGAGCATATGGGGCCGTATGTCGGCAATAACGCCACGAATGTTGGCTTCCAATTCCCCTAACGTTTCTGATTTGTTGGTGTAGACGAGCGACTTCACATATCCCCAAAGAAAATAATCCAATGGTGTCAAATCACACGATCTTGGTGGCCAATTGACAGGTCCATTCCGCGAAATTATGCGCTCAGCGAATGTTTCCTTCAATAAATCGATTGTGACGTGCGCTGTGTGGCATGTAGCGCCGTCTTGTTGGAACCACAACTCATCCACATTCATGCCATCCAATTCGGGAACAAAATAGTCGGTTATCATGGCTCTATACCGGTCTCCATTAACGGTAACTGCCTCTCCAGCATTATTGCGGAGAAGTATGGCCCAATGACTCCACCAGCCCATAGAGCACACCAAACAGTCAGTTTTGTGGATGTAATGGCGTTTCAAGGGTCTCATGTGGATTCTCTTCACTCCAAATGCGGCAATTTTGCTTGTTGACGTAGCCATTCAACCAAAAATGAGCCTCATCACTGAACAAAATTTTGCGATGAAAATCAGCATCGAGATCAATCTCATTTTCGGCCCATACACCAAAATCACGACGCATTGCATGGTCTCGCGGCTTTAATTCTTGCACAAGCTGGATCTTGTAAGGTCGCAAGCCAAGATCTTTGCGCAAAATCTTCCATAAAGTTGACGGACAAAGCTCCAATTGCTGTGCACGGTGGCGAATCGATTCACTCGGGTCCTCTTCAACACTTTGCTCTACAGCGGCAATTGTTTCTTCGGTGCGCACTGTTCGACGTCTCTGCGGATGCGTATTATCACATAGAGTAAACGTAGTGCGAAAACGATCCATGGTTAACCGAATTAATTGCTCTGATGGACGATTATGTCGACCATAAAATGGACGGAGCTCACGGTAAACTTCGCGAACTGAACCATTATTTTCGAAATAAATTTGCACGATTTGCAAGCGTTGTTCTTTTGTCAACCTGTTCATGATGAAATGGCAAACCAAACTGAACATAAATGACATTAGAGTTGCCAGATTTGACCACAAAATGCCAGTTTTATCTCTATTCGAAAAACAAACCTGTAAAAAAAACACCCTATACATAGCTCATTCAATTTTATTATAACAAAGTGCAAGTTTCAAGTGGCTACGTATCACCACTGATTTTTGACAATTTTTCTACTGGCGCCCTTTCGCGATTCCTTCCATATCAAAAATAATCACGTCTTTCCGATGTATGGAGGAAACTGTCAGTAAAAAAATTCTCAAAACTAGGTAGTAGGTAGTTCGTAAACACTTCTAACTTGCACTTGTTTACACTAAAATGGTATGAACCAAATTACTACATACTCAAAAAAATTCTAAAAACTTTTTTTAAAAGTTCGAAATTTTCGTGAAATTTTGTTAAATCATTGTAAATGGTGTTTTTTTTAGACGTGTGGTTTTCAATGAGACAATACTTTTTTCGGAGTTGGTCTTTTTGACAAATGTTACTTGATTTATACTCAGTTTGGGTTGTCACGACGCCTTGGAAGAGATTATTCGGCGCGTTATTGCTGATATACGGCCCCACTTGTTGCAAAATGTGGTCGAAAATTGGGCCTCTCGGCCGGATTTTATCATCATCATCATATTAAAACATAATGGCAAACCATTATCTTTATAATAATGCTAAATTCTTGGGCGTAGGATTAAATTATATTCTTTTATTTTTTCTTAAGAACCACATCTCAAAAAAATCACCGTTTACATTTAATGTCTATAAACTATATAGAAACAGAAACAGTTTACTAGAAAAATAATTTTAATTTATTTGAAGAAAAATAAAGTGCCCAAATATGTCAATATGTGGTTTCGCTATAATATGTGAACAGAGTACATGTATTTAGTCCGCAAAATTTTTAATAGTTATATTTTCGTCCATACATATTTTCATTAGTAAAATTTCTCCATTTACATGATTTTATTTTTAACGATATTGAAAACAACAATTGCATTACTCTTGGTATATTGAAATGTATTTCGTGCCTGCGGCAATCGTCACCTGCCCTAATTATCTGGCATTCAAACAAGCAACTAAAAAATTAGACTCAACACCTTTGCTGCTCATAAAAAATTTGCATTATTCAACTCTCGAATTACACAGAACGAATTAGTTATATTTGCCTGTAGACTGTCTGGACAAACGCTTTTATGTAAGTACAATAAAAACATATTTAACTTAAGCACGTACGCATTTATTTACGCATGCATATAAAGAGATATGTATGTACATATGTTCGAATCTAAGCGTAAATACACAAACAAAAATAGATACAAGTCAAACAACCTGCATTTCAACAGATTGTGGCTACTTCTTCTTCACTCTCTATTCTATCTCGTTTCTTATTATATTACTTTGTCGGCTGTAACAATCGGTTTTTAAGTTATTGCACTGGGCTTAAGGGTTTTCGAGCTTTGCTGACAATGGCAGTGAGAAGAAATGAAATAAAATTAAAAATGAATACAAAAAATGTGTCGGAAGCTTTGCAGCGAGCAAGAGAAAAACAGGGAAATGCGCCAGACGTGGCTGAAGACAGTCTGACACAGTGTTGAAATCCCCGTGTCCCTTATGTAATTTTTAGATTTTCCATTGTATACGATTTTGCAGGAAACTATGCAAGTACTTTGTGTACTTTTTTCTATTGAACAATTGCAAAATAACAACATTAGTTTGTTATCTAAGGAAGTTAAAATGTAGTGGAGGAAATAATGTGAAAATTTCTTTTCTTAAATTTCGTTTTTAACGAGTGAAAATTAAAAACTATTTAACTTCGCTAAAGCTAGACAAGAATTTTCCAGGTGTCTTCCGTAATCAGTTATAAAGGATGTTCTTGTATATAACGTGATTTTAGTTTGTTCAAAATCGATTCCGAACTGAGTTGACACAGGTCCCTCACTGGTAATAATTGACCCGTTCTCATCCCGAACACACTAAATCCGAGCTAGTACCGATTATATACCGATGCAGAATATCAAAGTGATCCCGGTAAATGTAAGAACTTGATATTTATTTTAATGTTCTCCTCAGTTCGATATATCCGATTTGACTGATTGATTTGACGCCAAAGTAGTGTAGAAAAATGTCAACATCTTGCAATTTGGAGTTAGGAAACTTAAAAATTTCTTTAGAGATCACTTAAGGCCCTTACCATTTCAAAACGTCCGGTCGTTTCGGATCATGCTTTTTGATTTTAACGAAACTTTAATATGTTGTTTTTGGGTAAATTTAAGAAGACACGTATTTTTTGTTTATGTTGGCTGAAAAAAAATTTTTCCGTCATTTTTAGAAATTATTTTGTACTGTAAAAATCGATTTGGAAAAATTTTACTCTTCTTCTACACTACAACCGTGTGTCGGTTTGGGCTGAGACTAAAAAAATGTCACCAGTTCCCTCTCTCGTTCGCAAGCTTACGCCAATTAACTATTCACACCAAGTGATGATTTTTTGTTTGTTGCCACAAGGTGTTTTGTTTTGTCCTCGTTCACTGCCAGACCAAGTTTTTTTTGCTTTCTTCTGAAGATTGGTAAATGCTGCGCTAACGGCCCTGTTGTTGAGACCAACGATGTCAATATCCTCCACGTACCAACACCGGCATTTGTTATATTTTGTAATTGTAATTATTTCATTAGAGCTCGAGTTAGAGTTTTCTCTTAGAGCCTCAAAACTTTCCTTTCAAGTGCATTCAAGTGTATTTTAGAAATTTCCAACCCTACATGTGACATATTTTTATACCCGAGCGTACTTGTGTACAAGGGTATTATAACTTTGTTCACATAACGGTTGCTTGTAACAGCAAAAGATAATCAAGATAGATATAGACATATACTTATATACCAAAATGCTCAGAATGAGAAGAGATGTCGATTTAGCGATGTCTGTCTGTCCGTCCGGCCGTCCGTCCGTCCGTGCAGACGATAACTTGAGTAAAAATTGAGATATCTCAATGAAATTTGGTACATAGATTGTTTTTTGGACAGGGTAGGTTGGTATTGACAAGATCGGTCAATAACCAGGCCCACATCCCATATAACGGATGTTTTTGAAAAATGCATAAACTACGTTCTTTCGGTATCCATTAAAGCAAATTGAGTGTTATTTGGTATTTGGAGCGAATTTGAATTAAGAAATTCGCTATTTATGAAATTTTAAAAAATGGGCGTTGCCACGCCCACTTATGAAAGATTTTCTGTATCTCAATAACGGTGTAAGGTATCGTCACAAAATTTGGTGAACAAACTTTCCTCAATATCACTGTTATCGTTAAAAATTTTTGAAATCGGACCATAACCTCGCCCACCTCCCATATAACGGAAATTTTGAAAAATGCTAAATTTTCGTTTTTCAGTATTTATTGGAAGAAATTGAGTAAAGTTTAATACTAGCAGCGATTTGAAACAAAGAAACGGGAATTTTATGATATTATGGGCACCGCTCATACAAAAATACATCGCGATTGTATATAAAAATCGGTTTCGCCCGAATTTAGCATTTCTTACTTGTTTAATTTGAAACGTTAGCTGTTAAAATTTCTTACTTGTTTAATTTGAAACGTTAGCTGTTAAAATTTAGTAAAGTTTAATACTAGCAGCGATTTGAAACAAAGAAACGGGAATTTTATGATATTATGGGCACCGCTCATACAAAAATACATCGCGATTGTATATAAAAATCGGTTTCGCCCGAATTTAGCATTTCTTACTTGTTTAATTTGAAACGTTAGCTGTTAAAATTTGTTCAATACTAAGGCATAAACTGTGGCGTTGATTGGAGACACTACTGTGTTATTCTACTACTGTGTTACGCTCACAAAAAAATTTATAATAATTAGGGCTGCAAATGGCTGCAACTGTTTCTCAAAAATTTTTGTTCGCTAGCCATTTATTTTCAAAAATTCACCGAAACTAAAACCAATCGACACTAATCAAAAGTTAGTGGCGTGTTTTATAAAATATAGATATTCATGAATATTGAATTTTGCTGTTGTCACAAATACATCACACTTGATTATATTCAAGGAATAACACACTAAATTAAAATGAATACTACCAATTACATTTTCCATGTTATACTTTGCTAATTAAGCTACTCCATTATAAGTTATAGCACTTTTAACGTAGGTTGAATTTTGACGTTTTTGTAAATCTCACGAGACTATGAAAACACTTGACTTTCAAATCGTACAGAAAACGAAGTTGGCATGATTACCGTGTACATTCGCTTTATAAATAAGTTCTAAATAATATATTGTATTTAAATTTAAAAACATTGCGATTTTTCATTTTTGGCCAGCTTTTTTGAGTTTCTAGACCAGTGAGAAATCTTTAGAGAGAAATCATACAACCCAGGTTCTTGTCTTCAAGAAACTCAATGTAGCTTTCACAGGCAAATTTCTTTCGATTTCCAAGGTGTAAATCTAATAACCGTCTTTGGTATCCACTATTTAAAAATAATATCATAGCCTCATACTTGAAAGATAAACTAAATTAAAAAAAAAAACAATAACAAGAAAATGTATTTTTCATATTTGTGCAAGACACAACGCTACAAAATTTTATGACACATACAGAAAATTGCTTGTTTTGCCTCCCACGTGCAGTTGATCGCCCGGTTGCTAAACCCACAAATCCCGCAGGCTTACTGATTGCGCTGTTACCGAAGAATTATTGGTGGCACCTATGCAGCACCATATTTTTGAATTTTTGCGCAATTGTGAATAGTATGCCACATCTGGCAACAACAACAACACGTATATTGCCACAATACTACAAATGCAGCAGCAACGGAGAGGCTTATACCTACATATAAACATACATATGGTACATATACGTACAACCGAAAGTCAATACAAAATATTTGCGGTTATGGCAAAGTGGCAACTCAAAATATGTTTCTAGGTTACGGTTGAAAAAATAATAGATTTATGTGCGAATGAATTCAAGACTGCGAACTAAATATTTTGTGAAAGTTCTGGTTAAATGGTGCCATGGAAAAATTGTTTTGGTCCGTTTTTAGGAGCTTAAAGTGGGGGAACAAAAAAATACAATTCGGTTTTTTATTTACTAAGCTTATTTGCTTGGCCAGCAGTTTATGCATATTGGAACATCAATTTGATTGAATTATGAAAATTGAATTATTTCGTAGAAAAACTGTGAAACTTATAATCGAACTGTTGTATATAAACAAAAGCTGTGATATCAAAGACATTTAAGTCGTGTTCACTGAATTTCTGCAAGTCAAGATCAGATATCTCCAAATTTGTATAACTAATATCCATATTTCGTTTTCATTACACATTCTATTGCACTAATGCGAAATTTTAAGCCCATAAAACAATCCAACAAAGTGAACATGTTCCTTACAGTTGAGAAGGATCAGATATCTCCAATTTTTTTTTGTTAATAATTTCTATATTTCGTTTTCAATGCTCACTCTATTGCACTTATGAAAAATTTTTAGCCAATAAAACAATTCAACAAAGTAAACACCTTCCTCACCATTGAGAATATGCATATCTTACCATCGGAAATCAATAAATTATTCACTTTTGGAAAATGTAAATCCTCTCGCAACAAAGTTGACACAAATAAATAAAAACTTTTCAAACCTCAAAACAGGAAAACCATTGGCAATTGACAAAACCAAAAATGCCAGATAATAATAAACTCAATTTAAAATAAAATCCACAAACATTAATATACTTATATCAATAAAATGCATTAAGAGGAAAATTGCACTGCAGTTGCAAAATGTTGGCTGACATACTAAAATTATTGAAAAACTTCTAGTTTTACTTCCTTCTGTATTTTTCTTTTTTTTTGTTAGGCAAACGCAAAGTTGTAGAAGAAGAAGTGGCATTGGAAATAACTAACATTATCATGAAATAAATTTTAGTCAGCAATTGAGAAAAAAAGGATTCTCATACACAAATATTAATACACGAGCTGCCACACCTGCAAATATATACGCCTTGGACATGTGGTACGTTCATAAATATGATTTGTATTTCTATATACGTTAGTGTGTGAACGTGTGAGAATCAAACTTTTCTCATTTGTAAGGTATAAATTCGATTTCTGCACAAATAGTATTTGCAATTCGGAGTGCAAATTGTCTGCAACATGCAGCTTCAGAAAATTGAAATGAAAACAGGAAAACGACTGGCAGTGTTAAAACAAATTTGCTGTAAATTTGGTAAAAGTTTTACATACTGAGTTGATTGTTTTTGCCGTCCTAATTCAAAGCTAAGTAAGTGATATAAATTATTTTTAGGAAACTGTTGAGGTCATGGCCCACAATTTGTGAAAATGGAAATAAAAAAATGCCTCTAAATTGATTCGTACTGAAACTTTCCAAGAAATAAATTTGAAATTAAAAAAATAGAACGGTATTTAATATATTTTTTCACTGAAAAAAGGTTCAGCATCTTCAATAATGTTATATCGTTCATATAAATGATGGTCATAGGATCCAAAGGATATTATTAAAAATTATATTATGAGCAGTGTAATGGGGTGCAGTGGTGCTTCTGGGTATGCGGTTACAGTTGCACGGCTGTACTCAATCCCTACTCTAACGTCCACGTTCGTGCACCCTGGGCAACGTGAGCAACCCATGCGCAAAATACGGTAACCAACCCGTGTGGAGCCATGGGTCACGGCTAATAGAGAGGGAGCTTTAGCGGAGCCACTCCGACATATTCGGTTTAAGGGTCCACTAAAGTCCGCAGCGTCTGTCCACCAGGAGGTGCGGCTGCAAGCGGGCGTCTGTCTTGGAGCAAGCGGCTCGCTATGTAAACGAATATAAAATTTCAACCCCCAGCAATGGGTTGTGCGCAGGGCTTGGAACCCGCCACGTAAAAACCAACATCCAATGAAAAAGAAAACAAAGCCTCGGATGAGACCCCCCTTTTTTGATGACGACCACAGCAAACGTTTAAAGGACAATGATTTGAGGGCATGCACCTGGAATGTCCGAACCCTTAATTGGGAAGGTGCCTCTGCCCGGCTGGTTGATGTCCTCAGCAGAGCAAAGGCTGACATCACCGCCATCCAAGAGATGCGATGGACGGGGCAAGGGAAACAAGTGATAGGCCCTTGCGACATCTACTACAGCTGCCATGTAAAGGAGCGCAAATTTGGTGTCGGATTTGTGGTGGGAGAGAGACTGCGCCGTAAAGTACTGTCGTTCACTCCGGTGGACGAGTGTCTCGCCACAATCCGCATCAAGGCGAGATTCTTAACATCTCCCTAATTTGCGCCCACGCGCCGACGGAAGAGAAGCACGATGGGACTAAAGATCGCTTCTACGATCTCTTTGGCCGCACGTATGAGCGGTGCCCCCACCACGATATAAAAATCGTGCTTGGCGACTTCAATGCCAAGGTAGGCAAGAAGGGCATCTTTGGTTCCACAGTCGGAAAATTCAGTATCCACAACGAAACGTCCGATAACGGATTGAGACTGATCGACTTCGCCGGGGCCCGAAACATGGTAGTCTGTAGTACCAGGTTCCAGCATAAGAAGATTCACCAGGCTACGTGGCTGTCTCCAGATGGTAAGACACGAAACCAAATCGACCACGTTGTGATAGACGGAAGGCATGCTTTGTTATGTCATTTTATAATAATATATTTATAAATGATGGTCATAGGATCCAAAGGATATTATTAAAAATTATATTATTAGCAGGAAGTATATTCGAATCTGTGTAGTCTGCATATTTTTTATATAAACACTGCACTATGGTTCAAATTACTAAAATATCGTTCTTAAATTTTCCATATGTAAAATTTTCGCAATGATTTTAACAATTTTTTGGTAACGCATACATTTTTCAAAAATTGTCCTTCATTTGTAATGATTTCGCATACCCACTCTCTTGGGAATTTTCTACACACTAAAAAGAAACTGTTTAAATCTACATCAATTAATTTAGGCAACTATTTACCTACTATAATAGTTGCAATTCTACACACAGAGTGCGTGCGTTTAAACTTAAACATTATATGTGTACGAATATGTAAATACTCAATGTGTGACTTACATTATATAATCTTCAACATAGACCCGTCTACGTAATAAAAGTCGTCCTATTAAATGGTAGATTTTCTTTTCTGAAATTTGTTTCAATTAAAATCCACTTGAACACATTTTTACATAAACTATTCGAAATGTTAGCAAAATTATTTAACAATTATTAGTGAAAAGTTATAACTAACATTCGTTTATACAAATAAAAACAACAAAAAATGTTTTTTGTTTGCAACCTTTTTATTAATCCAATTCAAAAACTTTGACATACAAAACTATCCAGTTTTTTTTACTAGACGATGTTTTTTTTTTGGTTGAAGATAAAGAAAATTACTTTGCTTAGTGTTTTTAATACTTTTTTAACACTCTGTACTTATTTTAAGTAACAAAAACATAAGTTCAGCTTCAAAGTGAATATGTATTTATAAAAAAATGTTTTCAAAGTTTTAAATAGACATGGAAACTTTAAGATGTTTACATAATAATTAACCGGAGTATATTTTTTAAATATTATTTTTTTCATCAAAAATAATGACTATTTTTTTAGGTTTTTTTTTTATTAAAAATAAAAATCACTTAGTGAGGTTATTTTATAGCTCAGAAATAAAAATTAATTTTTTGATTTTTTTTGTCAAATCCAAAAACTCAAAACGACACACCGCTTTTCTAATAAGTGCTATTTGGTTAAATTTTTCTGCCATGACCTCGTCAAAACATGCACTCAAATATGATAACAAATATAAATAGCATATATGTATGTATGTCAGCCCAAGTGCGTACTTTGTGGATACTAAAAAAAAAATGTTTCAAACATGCATAAGAATTGAACACTTTTTTCCAAGAATTGCGGGACTAATTTTGAGTATGAAGTTTTGCAGCGCATTCAGTTTTATTGTAATAATGTTCAAGTTGAAAATCGGTAGAAATTACACTTGATTTTTTTACTAACGTCGTCAATGAAAGGTGTGCTTGTTGGAGTTTTTTCCATCATATCAACTTTATTTGATCAAAACTGAAATATATACAAAGGATATTGTTTATGATTTAATATATTTTTTAATAATATATTGTTTAAAATGATAGTCTGGTCAAAATAAAACATTGTGAAAAGTCCCCATCGATCCCGTGTGTGCAAAAAATGTTATGGGTTTTATTTTTTTTTTACCGAAGCGGTAAGTTTTCTGATAAAAATTATATATCATAAAATTCTATATAAAAACTAACAATTTCTAAGAAAAGGCGTTCTAAGGTTATATTCTCTAAATTATATATGTACACTACATGCCAAAAACACGACCTGATAGGTATCAATATTACACTTTAGAATGATATTCCCTCAGAAATGGTTAATCTTAGAAAAAAAAAGTTTCGAGACTATTTTTGAAGATACATAATTTTACGATCTTTTAATTTTATTCATATTCGGAAAACAAAATGTGATTAACATTGTCGTTAGTTTCCATTTTTTTCATGAAACTACTTTGAATTTGTTGATAAAATATTAAATTTTAAGCTTCGGAAAACATAAAATCCAATTAATTTTTTCGAAGTAGCCACTAAGAAAATAAAACTGTCGAAAAATTGTAATTTTTAAAAATCATTTTTGGCCAGAAAATGAGGTGCTAGAAACCAAAGTGCACTGTATGAAAGACACAATTTTTCAACGCTACTTTTGTTTTATCGTTGCATTTGGTTATTACTCGTATTATAAAGTTTCAAACCCAGCGGGTTCAAATGAATGGAGGCAATAACATAAGAATTATCCATTCCATGTTTACATAGCATGTCAATTTATCCAAAACTTCACCAGGAATAGCAAAATCCCTTGTCATGTCTTTCCTTCTATAGAGTAGAAGCACTTGCGACATCGATTATTAATGAGAAGGCATTTAGGGCTTCCGAGTGAACAGTTCTACGAAAAATGTATGGCATCGTTCTTCTCGACAATGGCAACCGAAGATAATGGAAATATATAAGTTCAAGAATACTCTTGAACTAGAATTAATAAAACTAAAAGGAGATATTTGAAAAAGAGCTGTAACTGACGAAAGAATTTTGGTGTACACATACATCGAGCTAAAAGGCATAAAAAATATGAAACAGCATATGTTGCAATTGGCTACCCAGTTACAAATTATTTAAGTATATTTTTCTTACTCACTTTCCGGCTCCACACTAAGCTTAAGATCAACTTTTCAAAATGTATGATTATTAACTTTTGTACTAAAAAACTTCTACTGTAGATTTTCGTTAGTAAATATGCACATTCAAATGTATGCTAGTCTCTCAAATACTCTTATTTTTATCTTATATACTTAATGTATATACATACATTGTGAAAAATATATATATTTTTTGTTTGTCACGTCTACGCAATTCTCTCAAGATAAACGTCACCATAGCTTCAAATTAATAACATTTCACCAGAGAATAAATAAAACTCTTCAACTCGTGTGCAAAATACCAAAACTTCTCTTTCGCTCGCCTCGCTTCCCTATGTTTGGTGCTATGTCCTTCACTCCTTTTTCGCTATGACATTGACAGTTTTTACAAAGTTTTCTCAAAACACAAAAAAAAACTGAAAACCAAAAGAGGATAAAACACTTATGCTATGGTCGAAGAAATACTATTTTAGGCCAAACAAACGTGCAAATCTAATATAATAATCCGTGCTGAGTGGCAACTAAATTCAACGGGTCACCGTCCTTAAGTGGCAGGGGATAGGACGGAGAAAACAATTGAAAAGTTGAAAAGTTCAAAACAGGTAACCCCAATCGAGTATAAAAGAAATCAGCTTATGTTGCTGAGAGTAAAAAGTTACTGAATGTCGAAGACTAATGTACGAGTATAAAACTTATAGTAGCATTTTAGGCGTCAGAGCATAACACTTAAGAGATTTAGTGCAAACCTTTAATTTGCTTGCATACCTTAAATATTTATGCAAGAGCATCACTTTTCGTGCAATTTAGTAATTAATCGAGAGTGTGAGAGTGCCACAAACTATTTGCCATCTTAATTGCTCGGAGCGTTGTTGTAGATTAAATGATTCTTTGATTTTTGGCACGTGTTTCCCTTTTAATTAAATATATGTATACATATTTATTGAATGTGGATTGTATTTACGTTCGAATGCAATTTAATACAAATTGAAATATTTTGGAGCCAGATGTGAATATTTTGGAGAAAAATTAAGCATTGCATCTCTCGACCGCTATCACAATTGCAGAATTATAAGCTTCAGCATTCACTTTACTGAAAGCCAAGATTTAAGGAATACTCGTAGTTTAATACATAATAATTAATTACTTAGGCGTGTAAGATTTCAATGTCATTTAGTTTTAGAGCTTTTTCGTTTTCAAACAACATAGCGTTATTTTGAAGTTGACTCGAATTTCGAAAATGTTTATCAGTTACAGAATCACTACAGTATCATTATCATCATGACGCCTGTTTAAATATAAAGATACATGCAACTTTAGTCGAAAATTCAAGCAACATAACATCCTAGCAGACCCTCAGAAAAGACGAAGTATCGTAAATACCACCCAACCTATTAAAAATGTAAAATATATTACCAACGAACGCGACCAACGAAAATCATTTATAGGTAAGTAAATGCAGCTTCAGGACGTTTTCGCAAGCTGCAAGAAGGCAATAAAGAGCAAAGCAGCAAAGTTATTCATGAGTCAGTTGAATATGCAGTCACAGTATTGGCAAAGGTATCTCGTCTCTATTTAGTTGGTTGCTGCAATTGATTGCTGTTGGAGTCATGGACTTGTGCGCCGCACACTTTTTTGGACGCGTAAAATGTCATCCCGTGGGAAATGATCGCACGTTGCCCTGCGTTTGATGTCATTTTAAAAACAAACATGCACGACACACTATTTTTTTTTACCACCCTTCCTGGTGTCTGCCGCTCGATCTGTTGTTTACTTGTGAGTAAACACAAAGTTGCCAAATTTTATTCAGGCGAATAGTCGACTGGGAGGAATAAGAAATTAATCGGGGAAAAAAAACGTTGTGCGTATAACTCCTTGCCAGCCAGCGAGCCAATTCGGCTAGCGAAGCCAAAAGGCGACGCGTAACTTACATGCCTTTGGAAGTTCGTAGCATCAGCAGCCTTGCTGAGACTGCATTATTTAGAAGCGCCGTCCTTAATGTACGCATATGTATGTATATTTCATCGAATATTTATCTGTGCAGCTATTAAAAGTGGTGTGCGTCTTTACTCTCCATGTTGCACGTTCATGAACTCTATACCTTTGCTACCCTCTTCCTGAGACAGATTTTTGTTTACACCACTGGCCGCTTACGTTCGAGACGCGCTTAAATATTCATGAGGGTTGCAGCACAAACAAAATTTTGGCAAAATATTGCGGTTCAACTTCGTTGATTTCCCTTCAAGTGCAAGGTTTGTAAAGTTTATTTTTTAAGCCATTTTTTCCTTAATACTCACATTTGCGTGTATTTGCAATATTTAAAATACACACATGTATAATATTTATTAATTTTTTGTGGATTTACGCAGCATTAGTTGAAAGTTCATAAAGGTGGGCCAAAAAGTTGATGTCCTCACAGCAAATAGTTATTTTATATACCCTATTTTATATCTTAAACCCCAAAAAAAAGTTTAGAACGTCTCCAAGGACAAATATTGAACAATTTAACTTCTAAATATATTTTATGGAAACGGTAATAAAAAAAAATTATTTAAAACATTTGTTATTTCGATTCCTTTGTTAAATGATCTCAACTAGCCGCAAATGTTTGGGTTTGAGGCATTACTCAAAATTTATTTATTTTCTTTAAGAATTATGAGAAATAGTAACGTTATTTTTATTTGGATTTGAACTGCTTCCGAATTTTTCTTAAGTGTAAAAAAATTGTTAAGCCACATGAAACCTGCAAATTTTTTAAATAAATTTTTTCAAAAAGTAAATATATGCAATGGGGTACAATGGTGCTTCTGGGTATGCGGTTACAGTTGCACGGCTGTACTCAATCCCTACTCTAACGTCCACGTTCGTGCACCCTGGGCAACGTGAGCAACCCATGTGCGAGATACGGTAACCAACCCGTGTGGAGCCATGGGTCACGGCTAATAGAGAGGGAGCTTTAGTGGAGCCACTCCGACATATTTCGTTTAAGGGTCCACTGAAGTCCGCAGCGTCTGTTTACCAGGAGGTGCGGCTGCAAGCGGGTGTCTGTCTTGGAGCAAGCGACTCGCTATATAAACAAACTTAAAATTTTTCATCCCCAGCAATGGGTTGTGCGCAGGGCTTGGAACCTGCCACGTAAAAAACAACTTCCAATGAAAAGTAAAAAAAAGCCTCGGATGAGACCCCCCTTTTTTGATGACGACCACGGCAAACGTATTAAGGACAACGATTTGTGGGCATGCACCTGGATTGTCCGGACCCTTAATTAGGAAGGTGCCTCTGCCCGGCTGGTTGATGTCCTCAGCAGAGCGAAGGCTGACATCACCGCCATCCAAGAAGTGCGATGGACGGGGCAAGGGAAAAAATCGATAGGCCCTTGCGTTATCTACTACAGCTGCCATGTAAAGGAGTGCAAATTTGGTGTCGGATTTGTGGTGGGAGAGAGACTGCGTCTCGCCACAATCCGCATCAAGAGGAGATTCTTCAACATCTCCCTGATTTGCGCCCAAGCCCCGACGGAAGATAAGGACGATGGGACCTTGGCCGCACGTATGAGCGGTGCCCCCGCCACGATATAAAAATCGTGCTTGGCGATTTCAATGCCAAGGTGGGCAAGGAGGGCATCTTTGGTTCTACAGTCGGAAAATTCAGTCTCCACAACGAAACGTCCGATAACGGAATGAGACTGATCGACTTCGCCGGGGCCCGAAACATGGTAGTTTGTAGTACCAGGTTCCTGCATAAAAAGATTCACCAAGCTACGTGGCTGTCTCCAGATGGTAAGACACGAAACCAAATCGACCACGTTGTGATAGACGGAAGGCATGCTTCCAGTGTCCTAAATGTGCGCACGATCCGAGGAGCCAACATCGACTCGGATCATTTTCTTGTGGCAGCTAAGATCCGCACGCGCCTCTGTGCAGCAACATGCGCACGCAAATGGACACAAGGAAAGCTCGACGTCGGAAAGCTGCAACAGACAGCCACCCACTTCGCCCCTCGACTTGCACTTCTACTCTCTGACAGCAATAATCAACAGAACGATATTTCCGAGCAGTGGAACCATATTTCATATATATATTTTAATAAAAACTAATATCGAAAATTATTTAATTAATAATTGTTGTAAGATTAACATTAATTTCGAAGGGTGATATACATTGCGACCTAAAAGAACTATTATGATACCCCTTTTGTTCTTAAGGCGAGGGTAGTCTCCCCTGAAGATCTTCGAGAAGATTTGCCACGCATATAAATTCATATATTTTGGATGGACCCAATTTTGGAAGAGAATTTCCAGATAGGGTGTATTCTCCGAAACATCTGAATCTAACATGCATTAACGCTCCGCACTCCGCGACTAAGTGCAATGGAGTTTCGTCACATTCTCCGCACATTCTGCAGATTGACTCCGTGACCACTGCAATGTTGTACAAATGATAATTAAATAGGCAATAACCACTCAAAAATAATTATTGTAAGTAGAATAGTTTCTAACTATTCCGTTTTCTGTCACCGTTATTATTACTATTCTTATTTGTCTGGTATGGTTGCTGAACCATCTAGAATTCTCGTCAAATGCCATGGGTCAATATCACCTAATTATCTGAGGTCCCCAAAGGATATATCATTCTTTTTTAAGGGTTACAGACTACGCGACCGTTTACGATCCCATCTGGGCAAAGTCTGCCTAGAGATCCTACGGGTCGTAGTTTGTGCCCAGCTGGTATTTGCACGAGCATAAACAAATTAATTAAAAAGCAGCTTGCAAGTACCGAAGGGCATACCAATGTGTTCTTTACCGGGGAGAAACTGCTCGGTTGTTCACTCCCTCGAATGTTCATCCGCTTATCAATTACTCTCGATGTCCCTGTGGCCTGAAACCTTAATGAGCTTAAGCCTGTTCTGCCTTGCTATTCTCCTGTAGAGACCGGCGGCAATACAGTGTAATCTTATATTTAATCGTAGCTGAGCTCACCTCACCGTTTTAATTGCCTATTGGCTATCAAAAAAGATAAAAATATATTTGCCCTTTAAAGCGGTTTGTAACATGTCCATTAGGCATATAACAAATGTTGACGAAAAATTTGGCATACCACCACGTGGTGGCAAATATTGTACAAGTAATGAATATCACTTTTTTAGGTGATTTCGGTTCAAAAACGTTCCGCGCAAAAATGGATTTCTAAAAAAAGTCAGATTTCTTTTTTTAATTTTTTTTAATATTTTTATTTTTACATTTTTGTCAATTGTTATATGAAATAAGTTTTAAGTTTACAGTATGTGATGATTGACACAATGGTAAAATGTCTTGCACAATTTTAATTGCACGCTCTGCGCAGATGTTACTTCGCTGAACTTCCTTAATAGCTGATGGTTTATTTACCCAATGTCTGAGAAAACATTCATTTGCTTTTGTGAAGCCGGCCAATGATTTCTGTAGTGTGGCGAAATTATTTTTGTTGAAAGTATGATCGGAAAACCAGATTTCGATCCAAGCACCGCACACAAACTTACAAATAGGATATAATTGCAAACGATATTCAGGAATAAGTATAAAGGCTAAAAGTGCCAAAATAGCTCTAGAATTCCAACGGGCATTACTGAGTGCTGGTATTGCTTTAAATTTTATGTAGGGAAAACGTTCATTTTTCTCGAAGTATTTAAAAGATTCGACCAATTCATATAAGTATTGCATGTCATTTCGCGCACAGCTGTGTTATTATTATATTGAATCAGAATTTTCTGAAGAAAAATTAGTTTGGGGTGGGTGGGGCACTTCCCTTGGTCCATTAAAAGGCGTTTGGAATAATAGGAAGATTATTAGTTAAATAAATATCTATTATTATGAAGAAAAACGTGTACACTGTACAAAACTTTTTTTTGTTTTTTTCAGCAGTTCTGATAAAAAAGTAATTTCGTTTTGCGCGGAAACTTTTTTGCAATTTCGCAAAAAAAAAAATAATGGCGTTCATACTTTTTTATTCTCTATTCGACTATGGTATGCCGTTTTTCGTATTTGCAAAAATTGTAAAAAGTTATATGCCTAATGTCCATAGCCTTCTTAATAGCTGAAACTTTAGTTTGAAAAACATTACAGCGGTCCGACAAACGGAAGGAAAAGCTCAGAGATAGGTATCGCAAGAAGACCCCTCCTCCCACTCTGCAATTCAGTTTCGAACCTTCCGTAAAGACCGCGATAGTTCCAGGTGGAGTATAGAAATTTCTTGGCCACTCCTACTTACCTGAGATTTTCATCGCGAATTTTCTTTCGAGGGGTCATAGTATCGACACAGCGAACTGTGTAATCCGTAAGAAAGTCAAAATGGTTCGTATGCAGGAGTGCTCACGTAA
Organism: Philophylla caesio; assembly: GCA_963971545.1. Classification (NCBI taxonomy): domain Eukaryota; kingdom Metazoa; phylum Arthropoda; class Insecta; order Diptera; family Tephritidae; genus Philophylla; species Philophylla caesio. The sequence goes on along the minus strand of OZ020606.1, from coordinate 89,539,353 downwards.
ATTAGACTCCCATTGACATGTCTCTCTTAACTCAAGCGCGGCGGACCTTGCTGACCTATAGGTAGCCTAATGGTAGAAGGTTCATAAAGACATTCAAGGGGTCGTTTGGTGTTGTTTGTTTGGTGTGCTTCAAGGCAGGCCACATACGATAATTCCGTGGAAGAGAATCTGCCTAACTACCGTTGTATAGATTAATTTTTTCATTCATATTTTATTTTATATCATTTTAGTTTACTTTATTTTGTTTCGCTTTATTTTATTTTGTTTCATTTATTAGTTTATTTTATTTTATTTTACGATATTTTAATATCATTATAATTTTTTTTATATTTTAATTTTTTTCCGTTGAATTAAAAAAGTTTTTGGTTAGTGACTTTTTGTTATTTGGTTTATAATTTTAATGCAAGAAATTGTTTGTTTTCTGTTAATATTTAAATATTAATTTTACGCTTTCTCAAGTTCGAAATATTTATGAGCACCAGAACAGGAGAAGAAATGGTTAAGATTTGTTTTAACCTTATCTTAGCAATCTTGGACTTTGTCAAGAAAAGAAACGTAAGCACAAGATGTAAAATATGCAAATATATATTTCCTTTGTAAATGCATTATGATATTTTAGAAAATTTATGTACATATGTATATAATTTTTAAAATTGTAAGTATAATTTAACATTTCAATTTTCATCAAAATTTTTTGCATTAAAACAAACAGGTAAAAATCTAAAATTTAGAATCTTAATAATACGTTTATAAGTGTAAGAGCATGTAGATACGATATAAATTAAATCAAAGCTAACCAAAAATCAAAAAGTGAAAAACTGTTTAGCCTTAAAGTTGTATAATATAAATAAAAAACTTTTTGAAATGGAAAACGACAAAAATCCGAAACACATAGACAATTTACAATATGTATTTACTCACGTGTGTTTGTATCAATGTAGTTTTTTTTTATTTCTAGCCTCTGGATGACTAAATGCGACCTTTTTTATCCACAAAATTGTAATACAAGTACTTATTAAAATTTATACATTTAACTTGTTCTTTTCCGGGTAAAAAAACCTCAACTTCTTTTACGTACATATGTATGTATGTATGAAAAACGGTAACGAGGCTTCGTGTTAATCCATACCGGAAAATTTTGAACAAGAGAATTACGCTTATTTATCTTTTCTGTTGTTTAATTAACTGCACTTGCACGAATTAAAGGCGTTAGATTTATAAAGGTAAGGAATTAAGCGCTTCAAATCATCTTAATTTTATTATAATTCTTCAAAACATAACGCACTAATTTTAATTAAATAATGCGGCTAAAGTGTTATCTACTATAATAATATTTTGAATCTAGAATACAGAGGAATCTATCATCTATATTTAAAAACAACTTCTATAAATCCCTTTAAAAACTTTTTTGTAAATATTACGTTGAGGTCAAAGTTTGAGCCTTGCGGAAAATTAAAGGGCTTTAGCTCTTAAGCAATTTGGCAAACATACATAAACTGCGCATTTTGTGTTGATATCCGGTAAAACAAACTAAAATCTACTATATAAAAGAAATGTGAGAAAAGGTAAAGAGGCAAAACTCGAAAATTTGCCAAAAAATGTTCCAAACGAAATATATTTGTGAATAAGAGCCCCGAAAATGTAAGCCACTTTCGAACCAATTTGCAAATAATTTCTCAGTTTTGAACAGTTCATCAACAAATGGAAATAGAATTTTGTGTTACTATACCACCTCTTACCTATTTACGAGTATATGATATTCCTAATAATAATTTTTAAACTACAAACTGATGTAATGTCATCATTTGAATGAAAGGCGATTTAACAACAATTACCTTGTGACTGATATGGTTTTCTCAGAAGAGAACCAGTTCGGTACACTTAAATTTTACTACAGGGATGCTTAACAACCGTGGCACTGCCGCATTGATGTACTCTGGAAGTACACATACAACAAAGTTTAGATTTTTGTCTTCATGCAATATTTCGTCGCGGAAAATATCAAAAGCTTATGGATATGTGAACACACGTGAGTACGTGTGTGTGTGTGTGCAAAGAAATAACAACAATAAATATTACAAATGTATTTCGGCTGTGGAGCAAAAAATGAAAACAATTTCATGGATATTGTAAGCAAATATGAAATGGAAATATAATGGCACCCCAAGTGTCAGGAACCAACACATGTACACATACATATGTACATACGAACGTGTGCACGACAAGAAGAGGTGATAGTTCATGTGTTCGAAAAAAAGCTCATGCTTACCCAATAAACATTTGGCTTTAGGTTCGACGTAAAATTAATTTTATTCGCTTTAGATTTCTAAAATTCCAAACAAGAAGGGCATTTTTGTCAGAGAATAATTATTTTTTACAAGTTGATAAAAAGAAAGCGCTCAGCAGGAATCCCAGTTTGTAATAGCAACACAAAAATATTGAGCTCTATGTATTTTGTTTTTGCTTTTAAAAGCTAAAATTTAAAAAATATTTTACCAACTACCTTGAATTATTGGCATATTGAACAGGTAGCAGCATGAGAAAATTTTCTGAAGGTTTAGTAAAATATTTGTTTAATGTTTGTTGGGAATTTTTTTTTTTTTGCTGTGTTGACGTCAATTTTTTCGCTATTGAATTGAAATAAGAATACTCCGGCTATAATGTCGAATGTAGTTGTTATGGCTGTTTATTGTTGTTTATGATGACGTTGTTGTTATTGTTATTTGCCTTACTTGCCGTTTTGTACAATCGTATATTTTGTTGTTGTTCTTGTCGCAGACACGCGTCACAAGAGTCGAAACGGAAAGCAGACACAAGCGAATTTCCCGAAGAATACCGCAGTGCACTTTGATTTCTTTCAACGCGATAGGCAACATTTCCTCATACGCACGCAAGCACACACGCACACAGACATTTGCATATGTAAGTACTCGTGTGTATGTTTGTAACCGCTTAACAAGTGTTTGTACCTAAAAGTATCGTACTTCTTTTGCACTCAACATTTGTGTCATATTTTTGCAAATATTTCGTATCCTTTCTCCTCCTTACCCCAATTCGTTTGCTCAAGTGGGTGTCATACATATAAGCCATCGAATTTATCATTTTGACGCTCTATAAAAATTTCAACTAGCGGCCAATAAAGAACAAACAAAAAAACAAGAACGCACTCAAAACAAGTTTTCAAATTTCTGACGTACAAAGAAGGGTTGCACGCCCACCTACCACCCCAATGTCATTTTTATGGCAGTGCTTGTTGATAACTGCTATGCATTTATGAAAATTATGAATTGTTGTATGTCGAGTGGTAAGTGGAGGTAAATGTGGCTTATGGTGGTTGCAACAATTTCTTGCCACTGGCAAAACATTCTCGTGTTTCTATTTCGCATTCACATTTCTTTTTAAGTACTTTTTTGTTAATAATAAGCCTCAATGGAATTTGGTAATGTTGATCCTAAGTGGTTGATAATAAATTGATGAGTAGTGAGAAATGACAGTTGTTCTTATGTTACTTGGTGTGTGCGTGTGTACATGTGTGTGTGTATGCGTGCTTTTGGATGCGCGTACGTCCCCAGCGAACGTGTTAAATACTTAGACAACGGCAGCAAGTTAATGTGATAGCTAAGTAGCTGCCAGCAGCAGATAGGGAGAATAGCAGCAAACTTGGTTGCTTGTTGGCGGAAGTATTGCGTCTGAATGGCTTGTTGACAGCATTAAGATGCAGATTTAGACAGTAGATTAGAATTTGACACGATGAAGGTAGGGGTATGGGGGGTTATGAGCTACTTTACAGCTTTTGAAGAAAATCATTTAAAGAAGTGGTTAAGATTGGAGCTAAAAGTAAAAAAGAGAGCATTCTTTTATAAAAAAAGGCAAGCAAATAATTTCAATATTAACCCAAAAGACATTATATAATTTAAAAAAATGTTTATTTTTCTTTAAGTTCTTTTAGTTTTGATTTCATTTCATTGAGATCTATAGTTAGCTGAACAAGCTTCAAAAATACTCAAATTTCAAAACTTGAGATTATACCCAATTACTGAATTCCACCTTGAGCACATTGAGCACATTGAGCGATCTAGAAGGACTTACTGTCGGAAAAGCGTTTTACAAAGCGGATAGCTTTTTCATATCTAAATATTCGTATAAAGTGGGAAGTATCCGCTCAGTTGAGATGCCTATAACCTAGGATGTTCGATTATTCGAGTTTTTTGTAAAACCGGTTTTCGAATCATTCGGAAAAGGACAATTTGAAAAAAAGTCACAATTAAAGACCAGTTTGCATTTATTGCTCTGAAGTGCTCTACTCTCAAAACAACGTCTCTCATTTTTGTGATCAGGTGATAAGCAGGTCACAAAAATTCAAAAATAAAACCGTGGTTTCAAATTTCAAAACTTGAGATTATACCCAATTACTGAATTCCACCTTAAGCACATTGAGCGATCTAGAAGGACTTACTGTCGGAAAAGCGTTTTACAATTTTTCAAGGTTTTGCCATTGTCTTATGGCATTTGTTTTGAATATATTCAACGATAATTGACGCTAAAGATGGCACAACGCCGAAACCGGTTTGTCTCCGAACTAAACTTGACAAGGTATGACGAAAAATCGTTCAAACAAATATTAATATATGTATATGTCTTAGCTTATTCATAAGCACTTTGTAATTGCCGTTTCAATAAAAATATAATGGATGTGAAATTAGTCGTGTGCTGTCTTATTTCTAATATTTATCAAAGGCTATTACTTTCCACCTAGATAAAAAACTGGTTTAAAGATTAAAAAAACCGATTTATTCGATGTTCGAAAAATCAAGATTTAAAAAAAACCGTACAACAGTTTATGAAAAAACCTGTTAAAAGCGGATTTAAAAAAATCGAGTCAACCACTGTTTACGCCAGCTGTTTACATCAGCATTCACAAGTGGATCTGCCATTGTGAATTACTATAATTCCACTTGCAGATGTCGCTGTAATAGTACGGGAACAGGGACTCGTTACTTTCTCTCCCTTTTCTCGAGTCCTGTTACCCGTCCCGTTTGATGGGTTTCGCCTTCTGCGAAACTCCTGCACTCTTTCACTTTGTGAAGAGACGCCCCCAACGCTACACGTAAGGTTTTTGCATTATTCATATATTTAACCCCAACTTTATTTTCAGCAGTGTTGATTTTATCTTCTAAAATAAATTGCTTATCATTGACAAGCCCCCCTTTTGCATTTATAAATTTAATATTTACCGTCGATTTCTGGTATAACGACCTCTTCTGGGCGACCTGAACGTTCGGCGTCACTGGTGCTGATACGACCACAACGGAACTCAGAGAACCACTTTTTAATCATTGAAATTGATGGTGTAGTGCCCCACAGTATTTAATAAGCCTTTAGTTTTTTCGGTTACGGTTTATTTGCGCAAAAGATAATGCTTAACCAGACCACAAAATTCACTTTTTTACATTTTTTTTAAAGTCAAGTGGTTATCTCCTTTCACTGGCTTTCAACCTTAACCTAAATAACTTGCTCAAAATTTGACAGAAGTCCATTAATAGATGTCAGTTTAGGGGAGCATTGATTTATTTAAAGTTTTTGCGAGAGAAAATTAAAAAAGTCACTGACTTAACAAACCGCCCACCTATATTTTGATAAGTCGGGCAGGAACGTCAGGAGCCTGGTGGCCAACAAAATCCTTTTTTATATGAAAAACAAAAAGTCTTATTAAAATGAAAATAAACTCTCGTTTCATGCTTAAATGAATTTTATTAAAACAAAAACTCTGCAGGCTTTCAATAAGTAAACATTAAGATGATAAAAGTATTCAAAATCAATGATACGAACAAGATTAGCTCCAAAGTTGATCTTTCCGAGCTTATTGGTCTATATTAGGGCATCGGAGAGCACTATAAATCTTAATTGATTTATATATTTAAGCCTTTAAAACTCAAATATTCAACCACTGCAACTTTACTTTCTAAGTTATGTCTATTCCACAGCCCTTTTCGCCTAAATTAAGTATACTTGTTTAAGACTTGATGGGCAAATGATAAGATTGCACATTTACATCGCGAATATTTTTTAAATCTAAAATGTAATAACTTTAAAAGGAAGTGGAAAACGAATTGAAAAAAATATATTCTAGTCAAATACAATTTTTGATTTCGAATCACAACTAAGAAAACTACATAAAAAGGGCGGCTCTCTTCTCTTCAGCGATGCACAGATATTCCAAAATAAACTTTTAAATCATGTGCATATCAGTTTCTTAAAATAGTTTTTTTTTTTACTTGCAAATGCTTCAAGCGCTCGGTGCCAAACTCTTTCGTAGTTGCTTTGCTTTGCTTGAACATACATGATTAAAACCATTTGTCAGCCTTTCTGGCAGTTGATTTGCTTCTTCTTAAGCTCCTCGACTGCCGCTGCCGCGTACTGCAAAAATGATGAATGCTACCGTAATTTCACACTCAAAATGCTGGCAGTGACACTGTCATTGCACTGACTTCGGCGCTGCTGTTGGTAAATCATCGTATTCACCATCAATTACGCCTCCTTCTTCTTCGTTATATTCTTTACTATTCACTACCCTGTTTTTTTTTTTTTTTGCTTTGAAAAGTCATTGCAAAGCAGTGCATCATAGCTGTGTATCGTACATACGAGATGCTCACTGCTGGGCATGTTATCAACTTGTGGCTTGTGCTCCTTAGTGATCACTGCACCTTCTTCATTCGCTTACTTTCGTGTGTGAATGCGTACATGAGTAAACTCATGTGTATGTGAGTCTATGTGCGTTCAAGATGCATAACGAAATGTGAAATTCTTGTAGTTCATTATTTTATGGTGACGAATTGCATTTTGCTTTTGACTTGAATATTCTCTTATTATATTATCTCAATGCAAGTCATCGCAAACTTAAGTTAAATATGACAAAATGGTTAAAAATTTGAATTCATACGTACATTAGTATATTTGTATGTTTGAAGAAATATTTCGTCGAAAATTAATCATAGTATTCTGTTGTGCAATATTTCCGGAGAGCGTTTTCATGGTATTCTTAATTAAGTTATTTGATTTATGAAGGAAATTTACTCACAATTTCTGGTGATTAATTTCAAAGTTTTGCAAATGACTAATGCCATTATTTCAACTTTTAATGATTCGCCATAATGTTATTGGCACCAAAAATACCGTAACTAAAAATTGTACAGAAATACAGCTCGTACAGAGTTGGTTGTGAGTATACCCAAAGTTCGTTTTATTATTTGAGTAGAAAGAATTTGTTGAAAAAAGTTACATATCTTCAGCATTGGAAAGACCAAGCGTTAAATGACAAATTGGCGCCAGTAAGCGATAGAGTATGAAAGAGTTTATCAAAACAAAATATAAATAGTTTACAATTTTATTGAGCTCAAGGCCAGTTTATGGAAGATTTTTTTTTTTGTGAAAAAACAACAACAGTTTTTAATGGTTGAAGTTATAGTACTATTTCGGAAATCACCACATTTCCTCATCAGGCTTCTTTTTGATTATTAAATTAAATTAATTTTTAATTTAATTTTTCATAACCACTTCTCTCAGGCTTTGAACCCGGGAGCTCGGAGTTGAAGAGCCAATACGCTACCATAAACTGGCCTTGAGCTCAATAAAATTGTAAAATATTAACATTTACTAGGCTAAGAGAAATATGAACAAACATTTGAAAACAAAATATATTCAAGAAATTTCCAAAAATTTCCGAAACAAAATTTGCCCAAGAAAATACTTCAACTAGTTAATAATTGCAGATTTGCAATTTTTTTTCTATTAAAATTTAGATGTATTAAGTTACGAATATTATTTCCAAGTTTTAACAATTTGTTAACAATTCAGTAAAACCAGCGTTTAAAAATTCAAACCTCCAAGCATTGAGTGCAACTAAAACAATTCTTTTGATTTCTATTCAATTTGTTGAAACATTTCATCGAGTTTATCCTCAAACTGATCAATGGTTTGTCTTCATATCTTAAGAAAACTAACAAAACAACAATCTCATTGTTTCTCTTTCGCCTCTCTTTACAGTTTTCTTTCTTTTATAACTTATTGCGCAGTTACCTACCGACGTAGAACGTTCGTAGGTGTCAGCTGACACCACCAATCTTATGAGAGCGCCTTGTTAATGAAAACTCACCACCGTAGAATTTGGGTGTTGACGGAGATCTTGCGTAGGAAATCCAAACGAATTTGATTTTTTCCGTAGAAACGTATCAGTTGATTGTTCTCTCTCTCATCATTCTCGTACAAGGTTGCAACCGCGTACTTTTTGAAATCATTGAAGTGCAAACAGTCACCGACGTAGCCGTACGTTATGTGTCAGCTAACACGATCAAACTTATGAGGGTGCCATATAAATGAAAACTCACCATCGTGTACGTGTGGTGGCTCCGCTGGACTTGTACGTGTGTACACAGCGTTACCAACAGCGCATTTTAAAATCATTAACAAAAGAAACTTAGAAAAATTTAATTTTTTTATTAAAATAACGTAAAAGCGATGTTTAATAATGTTAATTATAGATAAATTGACTATTTGGATTTGTTGGTTTTTGGTTTTGATTTATTTTACGATAAAAAAATTGTTATTGATAAAGCGGATGAGTGTAAAAGTATGCATGCAAACAAATGAATGGCAACATTGTGTTGATGCAAGCAAACGTACTTATGTATATACATACATATACGGGCACAAGTTTTGCTGAATTTTATGTATCTCACATCAAACAGAAACGGCACAATGGACTTGAAGTACATCTTTGGAAGCAGCTTCTTTTTCGATTTGGGCCGATTTTGAAAGCGAGTTTGACGTTTTTCAGTACCAAATTTTTAGCGCGCCACTTTAAATAACCGTGGTTAAATATAGGCACCTTCTATCCATGCTACCAAAAGTAACCTTAAAGTTGACAAAAAGGTGGTGTGTGTGGATATATTTATCAAGAGTATTTTCGAAGATTGGCGAGCTGTGGTAGCATGGGTAATTCAAATCCCTTAAATTACCTTTGGCATCAATACAGAATTTAGTATCCAATTGGTTGATTTCGGCTTACGCCTAAAAAACACTACACTTATCCGAAAGCTTAAATCATGGCTTAGCAAAAACTAAATTTTATTATACACACTATAAAAGTACTTAATTGTCACTGGTTAATATTAAATTAAAACATGTAGTCATTTTGAAAATCTCTCACTTCCATCCAAACATATTCTGATGAATTCACAATTACTGCCAGCTCATTTACAATTTTATTGCCAACATTAAATGTTGAATTGGAATTTCGATTTGACAATCGAAATGCAAACGTAATTCAAGTTGAGGGTATATATATGATGTATTAAATATGCACGAATCCACCGATTGGCAGTCATTTTCGCAGCGATTTGTCAAATCCATGATTAGGTGACTGTGGCTGTGACGGGCAAACTACGACCAAAATTGTTAGTCCGCCGTCAGTAGTCAGCTGTCGCGCGAAATGTCAAACGCAAACGTCACATAGCATAGATGTACGAGAAGCCCACATCAACGCCAGTACACACGAGATTATGTAATAATGACTGGTGCGTGGGTAGGAGTGAGTGAGTGTCGTTGTGGCAGCCGCCCATTGATGACATAAATTGCACAACGCGTTTTGCACATTTGAATTTCGAATGTCGAAAATTGCAAATTGTCAAATTGTGTGTGATTATAGTGAAGCGCGTGTGATGGAATTTCACTTTAAATATGTGGCTGCCAGTGCATTTATGTGTGTGTCAAATAAACTTGGATATTTACTCACATTCGTGTATGTGCGAGCATACGCCCACGCACACCAAAGAGCTATTCGAGTACAAATATGCATACGTACATACTTATATTGAAGTATCCAAGCGCTTTTGCTTAGGTTGTCAATAATTTGACGCAGGTATTTCATATCAGGTATGCCGCACAGTAGTATTTCTTGAGTTCCAATATTTTCCCAGCCAATGAGTTGAAGAGCGGACAGACAGAAATATTGTTTTTTCAATTTGAATGATTTAAACGTACTGGAAACTCAGTAAAGTTAGAAAAATTTTCGGCAAACGTCCTGAATAAAATGCTTGTAGAGGCTCATAATGAACGCATCGCAGATCACGATGCAGCAAGTAAATTCTTCGGATTTGACAGTTAAAGCCCCGTCATATAGAAATTATTTTATCCGTCACAGGGATGCTTTTGACTGACATCTAAGTTAAAATTGAGATTTTTAATAGAAGTCGCCACATTGGCAACGCATGCCAACTCAACTTTTGCCACAAGTAAGTCCGGCAATACTGTCAACTGTTAAATATGACAATTGATTACAATTGACTTGACAACGTGCGTTTTTTCTTGCATTCCCGCGGCATTTTTAAATCGAATCTAAATCTGTTTAACATGGAATTGATACTTATAGAGGCAGTGAAAGTGAATCCGAGTTTGATCGACAAGCGGATTTTGTTGAGTCTATATATAAAAAAACAGGATGTGTGTATGTATGTAACGTATGGACTCCAAAACGGCTGGGCCGATTTTGATGAAATGTTCATGGAATCTTCAAAATATTCAGGCGGGTGACACTGTGAAGTCTGATTATCGGTCTGCGGGCGGAGGGGCGTGGCAAAATCCAATTTTTATATTGCACCACCAATAAAATATACATATTTTTATTTTTTTTAAGTTTTTTTAAATTTTTTTGTAAGCTGTTGTCATGTTTTTCAAAACGAGATATCAAACTCTTAAATCGGTTATGTAGCTCCGAAGATATTTACAAAAAACCTAAGTTAATATTGATCCAATATCAAAATTTTAAAACTTTCGAAATGTTGCATTTAAAAATCCCAGTTTTCGGTTTATTTACAAAATATTCTATATATACATATATATAAATTTATCAAATAGGCGGCTTTATTTATAAAAGTCGTGGTTCTGAACCGATTTTGATGGAATTTATGTTAATGATAAGAAATAGGATTTCATTTTTTTCAATTATTTGCTTCGTAGCGCTGGAGTCGAGATATACAGAAAAATATACATCTTAACCGGAACGACGATATATTTAACTTGGAAAATCTGCTATAACTATAAAGAAAAGTAGGAAGCTACGAAAACGAATGCGAAATTAAGGCGTCCGTTTCATTCTCAACATTAAATACGTGTACAACAGAGTTCCAAAAGTATTTCATATACTACTAACAAATTTTGGGCAGGACGAAGTTCGCTAGGTCTTCTAGTTTGTTATAAACGTCAAGGTGTTTTTTTGACGCATTTTTTTGCCTGATGCAGCTACGCAGTCAATTGCGTCAACGCAAAATGTCTATGTGACGGGGCCTTTAAGTGACACTTCATTTCATTTCATTTATTAAGCTAGCGATTAGTACAATAAGGTTTTACACCTTTTATACCACAACAAGCAATTACGGGAATTATAATAACGGATAATTAAAGTAGTGTACTAAGAATACAAGTTATAAATAAGGACAAAATATATAAGAATAAGGATACAAATTGAAGAAATATTAAACTAAGTTAGATTAAATTAACAGTATGATATATATGCATAACTACATGTTGTTAAGACAAGAAAGCAAAAACAAAAAAAAACGAAGATTAAATATATGCTTAAAATTAACTTAGAATAGTTTTAGTTGTCTAAGTAGTGAGCCAGTTTAAGAATTAGAGGAAGAGAAATAGTTATAAAGCAGATGCTGGTAGTTGCTTTGGTTTAAGTTGCTTCCTGTAGAAGCAGGGATTGAGTTCCAAATATGTGTGGCATAGACGAAGAATAGTCTTGTTGAGATAACATAACTAAAACTTGGAACAATAAGATTACACGAACGAGTGGATTTGCAAAAAATGAGTTTGTCATAGAGATATGAAGGTGTTTTTGTTGAGCTAAGTCGAAAATTGAAGATACAACTTCGAGCTTTCTGATACTCAAAAACATCACAGCCAAGCAGTTGAGATCTCCAAGTAGATATGTGGTCAAACTTTCTCAGGTTGTAAACATAACGCGTAATTTAATTAAAGGCAAGATCTATTTTTTGGGCCGAGCACGAATCTAATTTATTGTAAAACAACTCAGAATAAGTGATTATTGGCAGAATTAGTTGTACCGCGAGCTTCTTTCGTATATGAAAAGGAGTAAAGTGCGCAGACTCTACTCAAATTGCGCAATGTGCAATAAACTCTACCAACAGTCGAATTAATATGGTCTGTACAATTCAGGTTCGAGTTAACCGGAAAACCTAGGTTTGTAATTTTATTAACAAATTTGACAGGATCATTACCAATGTTTATTGATGGAATGCTACTCAGAGAAAATTTCTTTTTTGAGACAGGTAACACAAATGATTTTTCACTGTTTAAGCTGAGGCCATTGTACATTGTCCATCGCATAATTGACGAGAGATAACTATGAACTTTAAAACAAAGATCACTTATACCACTGAAATTGCTAGAAAAATATATATGCAGATCGTCAGCATAAGAACGCATGTAAGCAAATTTACACACTTTAAATATGTAGTTTATGAAAAGGCTAAAGAGTAGGGTCCAAGAATGGAGCCCTGAGGAATACGAGCAGTTAAAGCCATTAAATTGGATGTTTTATGCTCTGTTACGACATATTGAGACCTGGCAGTCAAGTCACTTTTCATGGTAATCAATGCACTTTCACTAAATTCCAAATAGTCTCTTAACTTGTAACATAGTAAATTGTGGTCAACTGAATCGAATGCTTTCGAAAAGTCAAGTAAACATAGCAGGGTTAGGTAGCCCTTGTCAAATGATATGCGTATATCGTCTAGTATTTTTAGCAATGCGGTAGAACAGCTATGTTTAGCTCTAAAGCCAGATTGACAATGCTGGTAAAATGCTTATGGATCGGAAATCAGCCGGGAAACAAGGAGATTTAGTCTTAGAAACTGCTCTTACTGTGGCAATTTTCGACAGGTCTGGAAAAAAAAAGTTGTTATGCAATGGTTCATAATAGGTGTAAGCGTACTTAGGATAAAGGGCAAGATCATTTTAATAAATCTGATGGGACATAACAGTAGCTTATAAACAATATGGGCACGTTCATAAAACACAACTGTTGAGCTCAACTGTTGCGTACACATAAAAATTTCGCTTGCTTTGCTTCAGTTTCGTTTTGACAGATAACATAACTGATATTACATGAGTTATGCTAAAAACAATGCAAGAAAATTAAAGCAAAGCAAACCCATGGGCAACACTCAACTTTTGTACACTTTTGCTATCAGCTGTTTACATTTCCATTTTATTTTCGAGCGTGTTAATTTGCTTTTAAAAGACGAAAGAAGAATAATATGAATTAAGATTGTTATTAATATTGCATATTATGTTGAACGATTAGTATAAGCGATTAAATGTCATAGAGTCCTGTATTATAAAAGCATGTCCATTTGAGAGAGGATGGTGAGAATTTAAAACCTAAGTAGCATAACTACTGCTTCCTCAATTATATCAGTTATACTCACTTTTTACTCTTATGTTAAACGAAACACAAATCGGAATTCAAAACAAACTAATGCAGAAACTGTCAAAGTGTTATATGTAGCAGACAATATACACCTCACGCTTTGGTGTTAAAGTTCGAACTGCCAAGCAAAGCGAGAAAAGTCTTATGTGTACGGCCCTTAATAGTGCCAACGGTCACCGACGTAGCCGTCCGTTACGTGTCAGCTAACACGATCAAACTTATGAGGATGCCATGTAAATGAAAACTCACCATCGTGTTCGTTTGCCAGTTCCGCGTGACGTGTACGTGTGTACTCTGAGAAATTTAGATTTTTGCCGTGCTCTCTCACCACACAGCGTTACCAACAGCGCATTTTAAAATCATTAACAAAAGAAACTTAGAAAAATTTAATTTGTTATTAAAATAACGTAAAAGCGATGTTTAATAATGTTAATTATAGATAAATTGACCATTCGGATTTGTTGGTTTTTGGCCTTGATTTATTTTACGATGAAAAATTGTAATTTATAAAGCGGATGAGTGTAAAAGTATGCATGCAAAAAAATGAATGGCAACATTGTGTTGATGCAAGCAAACGTATACATAAATACGCAATATTGATAAATAAGAGATTGCGCCTTGCGCAGGTCCGTTACCTTTTTGCTTTACGATATTGGCATTCAGCTGCTCAAAATGACGTCACATCGGCAAAGTTTCTTTAAAATTCCAACACGAGTGAACTGAATATTTGGTGTTCTATAATTTTAAAAGTTTAATAACAGTTTTTAATTAAAGTTTTATATTATTCGAACTTATAAAACAATTATCCAATCAAAATGAGAATACGTTATTGCAGGTGTGACGTACATGCGCAGATCGTAAATTATTTTTGTTAGCTGTCGGCGCAATCTCTTCTATATCAATCTTGTATATACGGGCACAAGTTTTGCTGAATTTTGTGTATTTCACATCAAACAGAAAGGCACACGTACACGGCGGTGACTGTTTGCACTATAAGTTGAGTATTGCGCCATTCTCAACTTATTCGTTTTGCCATTCGCCCTCCTACGCTACGCGATGGCGCGATCTTGTTCTCTATTGCTCTTAATCACAGATACTTGTTATGTTCTACATACATTTGTAGAAAATTTAAAAGAACCATAGGTATAACGCAACTATTGTGAGGAATATCGTAATTTCAAGTTAGACATAAATAATTTTAATTGTTTACGAGCTGTGTGGCCAATTAGTTTGCTTCGGAAAATTTATGAGGAAAGAACTATCGGCCTTAAAGCTCGTAAGCATTGAAAAATTAATTAGTTATATGGCCAAACAATAACACAAAAATAAATTTTTTTTTATTCAGTTTATAATGATGCTCTCACCACTGTGCGCATATTTGAATGTAAATACGTACATATGTATGTATGTATAATTATCCGCCCCGAAACCTTTTGATATTGCAAAAAGGTGAATGAGAATCTGTTGGAGTCGTAGATATCCATTAGTGCGTGCCTGGCAATACGAACATGTTAATCAAACTTATAGCGAGTGTCACTGAACGAAATTTCATTTTGTCAAAATGTGACAGGCGCCAGCCGTTTATTTGAACAGTATCGATTGAACGCTTTGCAAAACGAACTCACTATCACTGCATTAAAATTGAAAATTCTACAGTTCATTCACAATACAAGTCAATATTGTTAAACTTGCTTGCATACATACAATAAACCAATACACGCAAGCAGAGGATCTGAAAAGGTGAAAATTAATCACAAAACAGCATACACAGATAACACTAAATGCCTATTGGCAAACCGCAATTCTTTAAAGTTATCGCATTTTCTTTGAACACAAATCTACACACTTGTATCTAACAAAAGAAAAAAAATATTTTACTAAAATGCCACATCTCTTTGAAAATGTGTCGCCGCCTCAAAGTGTATGCATTTGATTTAATAAACTTTAGTAATATGCAATCCTCACGTAAATCACTCGCAATTTGTAGCACCAACAACAATAACTAGCGAATCAACACTCGCTATACGCTACACGTCGAACGCCTCATGCCACACGCCACACGGTGCGGCAACAAATCTGTCAAACGTCAAACTTCACCCTATTTAATTTCCTCTTGCGAAATTAGTTTTTGCGCAAATTTTTCTATTTTTCATTTCGTTTCCCAATTTTTTCCATTTTTCTGATACATTTTTGTGTGTATTTGTGCAGGGTTTTTATTTCTTTTTGAGGATCCTGTACGAATGCACCGCTAAACTTCTTCATTGCCAATGAATTGCATTTTTTCCGCCGAAATTTATTCCGCACACCTCCCAGACAACCACACGCCCGACCGACCACCTTTCCGAGCACTTCTCCACATGCCGCCTTGTATTCATACTCCTGCTTCTTAACGCCTGCACACACAAATGTGTTTTTTTTTTGCGGAGTGGGGTTCAGGGCGAGACGCAAGGGGCTGAAACGTGTCCGCTGCGATTTGCTACATTTGTTCCGCCTCTCGTTTTCATGCCACTGCCTGCCATAATTCATGTTCAAAAACTTAAAATTGAGTCATAAACAACATTGGATTTTATTTTCAGTTTCATTTCAATGCATTTTTTTTTGTATATTTTGGGTAAATTGTTAAATTTTCTTTTTTTTTTGGCTTTCTAGTTTTACTTGGTTTGGTCCCTTTTTGCAAAATGTTCTGGGAATGTATGTATTTCAATGAATGCATTTGTATGATGGGGGATAGTGTGTTAGTATGTGGATGTTGTATATTCGAAAATTTAGTGCTTCCGGCTTTTGGGGTAGTTTTGTAACATAAACACATGTAAGTGTTCAGTAGTTGGACAAATGACTACTAAGTTTATGACAAGCATATAAATTAAATGAAGCTAATCAAAAACTCAATTACTATTAAAAGTACTTTATCTTTGGTAAGTTTATATATAATGATTAAAGCTTCTCGGAAAAATTGTGTAAAATAAAAACGAACAAAATTTCTTTGCAATAAGTTATAATGTATTTACATACAAAAGATACAACATTTTTCTTTAACATAATTTAAATATTATATCAAAAATCTCAGCCTCTAGATTGTCTAAAAATCTTATATATGGAATAACTCAAAAAAAAGTAGATAACATTGTCAAACTTATGTTAAGATTTAATTGTAGTCTGAAGTATGAAAATAAGCTAGAGATTATTGCCTTTTTTCGCTTTCACGTTTTTTTCCTTATATTTCTATTTAAATTTTTTGAGACGTTATTTTGAAACTAATGAATGCCAACTGGTCTTAAATTGCGACTGAGACTGCTTACGGAATGTAACAAGCAAATAGTTTATAATTCGACGGTCTAGGGCCTTAACTACCCAAACCAAGTGGCCAATACGATTTAGAAAATATATACCAGCTCATAAGCACTATTTAGTCAGAAGAGTACTTATCAGAGGCTTCGAACTGCAACGTAATTTGTCCGATTCATTGAAAGTGTGATCTTTCTACTTAAGCCAATATAAGACATCTTAATTTTATATATATGTAAGTTCATTTTATTTTGTAAAATACAAAAGTATTACAAAAATCAGCGCGTATTCAGGGCTAGCAAACCAATCATTTACCAGTGCACTGGATCCCTGAAACCCCTATAAACGCTAACCGATAAGTTACGAATCGAAACTGCCTCACAAAGTTATGTTAAAACTTTGTATCCTTGCAAAATTAATTTATATCGTTGAGCAGAGCGAGACTAAACGAGATTTTTGACAGAACGATTCACTTTCGTGTTAATTCATTCATATTAAATCTGACAAACTTATAAGAAACAGTGACCCTGAATAATACCTGCAATATATGCATGTATACCATAAGAGTATACCAAAATCACTATGTTGTTTAACTATGCGATGGCATTGGCATCGTTGGCCTTTCAGCCAGGGCATCAGTTCAACCATAATAATATATATAATTTTCGCGTTTACACTATATAGCTCAGTGTTTGGCCGAGCTTTTCCTACCATTTGTGGTGTGCGTCTTTATATTATACCACAAATGGAGGGACCTACAGTTTTGTGCCGACTCCGAACGGCAATGTATTTAATGAGAAGCTTTTTCATAGCAGAAATACCCTCGGTTATTTGCCATTGCCTGCCGAGCGGTGGCCGCTATTAGAAAAAACTTTTTCTATGATTAAGATTTTGCTTGCCCTGACTGAGATTCGAACCTCGAACTCACCGGCATATCGAGTTATAGCACGCACCGCTACCAATTCGACCACAGCGACCACGAGTTGAACCATAATGCCAGCCTCAAAATATAAGTCTTCACAATAGATGCTTATATAGACTTGGCAGGCAATTGAAAAGTCTAACACCTTCTAACCCAATAGAAGTCTCACTCTATACTACTCTAATGATAATACTCCGCGTATGCAGTGCTGTAACGTTGACGAGATCAAATATAGCGGGAGTAAATGGTCTACGGGGACCGGAAAAATTGGAAAACTCGACTGCAAAATTTATAAAATCGTATGGATAAGTAAACCGTACAAAATATTTAACGATCGCAACTGCCTGAAACTTTTTTCTGTTCATATAATGATTCTCTGTAGGATGTATTCATCGACTCGTTATAAATAAACAAAAAAGAAGGGCTAAGTGCAGAAGGATTAGTAACAATATTAAATTCCCAAAAAGAGAAAGGCGATATGAAATTGGTGAAGGTTTTTTTTTGTCTAGACCAAAATCCAATAAGTCTGCCAATTATAATATTTCAAAATTTAAAAAAGTCGTAGTGGTCTAATTATCCCAGCTTACGTATAGAGTTTCTTTTTGTGGTAAGCTAGTTTGTACCTCGTACAGTACTTATCGTCGTACAGCTCGTTGTGAGCTTCTACAAAGATTATAAGGACATGGTCATCATGTGTAATTCATGTTCCATTTTTCCTGATATTGTTGATTTTTGTATTTAAAAATAATTTATATTTTCGCATGTTGTGAAACAGTTTTTGGAAATGCCACATCAAATAGGTTTATCCACAAAATTTAATCATATGAAAACGCGATTCTCTCAACTCTATCAATTTCCGTAATTTACTAAAGATTTACATTATAGCTAGAGTAATCTTTTTTACAAATTTTCCATTTAGCAGGTAGCTCTTAAGTGCCTTAAGTGAAGTAGTATGCATCTAGAGTAATTATACTTTAAGGCTAATGTACCTTTACTATTCAATGTTATTATAATAAACCCGAAAATTCATAGAATTTTTTGTAACAAGTGTATTTCAAGGCAAACTCATTCAAAGTGGTATACTCCACATATTAGTAAAAGTCTTTGTGTATTTTGCGGTGAAAATGTTAGAGAAACTTAGAAAAAATTTGACACAAAAAAAAACCTACTGAAGATTTATAGTAAAAATAAACCATTTAATTTCTTTATAATATTTTGTGCTGCTCGTCTTGCAATAGAATTTTTCATCACGAATGTAAAAAGAAATTTAAAATGTAAACAAAATAACCATTTTAATATTTTCACCGCAATCAGCTGATGGAATGTACCAACTTCTATGAATTCGCGTCGGTGCATTTTTGTTTGGCAACAAATCCCCTGAATTTGAAAATAAACTTAAAATAACTACACTGAGTACAGAAAAGACAAAATAAGACAATAAACAAATAATTTTGGTCTCAAGAATCAGATACGTGTATGTCCGAAATGTCGTGTGGGATCGGAAGTGTATAGCATTTAAAAAATAGTTAAGTGAAAAATAGCGATATCGAACGTCAAACAAAACAAATTTGGTTTCAGGGTTCATGTAAAATGGGCAAAACTCTTCGAAACTTGTGATTTTTTCTATACTTAAATATTTTTAAATAAAGTCAAATTATATTTATTCAGAAGCAAATCGTTGTTGGTTTCTCTTTTTTTAATTGTATTATATTGACAGATTTGTTCGTTATAGAATAATTTAGTAATCACATATATGTATATATGTATGTAAGTGCTTAGCTTAACAATATTTTTCGTAAAAAATTATACTCGTACATATGCATTGTGGTAGGTAGCAAACACTCGACTTAACAAAAATTTACTCTACTATTATTAATAAATCATTAAATCATCGACCAAGTATTTTAATTGTTTTTTTTTTTTACCTACATTTTTATGAAATGATCATATTAAAATATTTCAAAAGAGCCGAACGCTATATTTATTTTTATGTCAATGTATTGTTTTGTAATTTTTGTGAATATCTTCCACATGAAGTTTATGATGTGACGGGAGCTTTTTATCAGTAAAACTTTACCAAACTCGTATAAAAGTACATTGCATTCTTATAAGTCTAAAATAGTTATACCCTTTCGGAACTTCTTTTTTGTTTTCGACTATAAAAACTATTATTTTGTATATATTTACAATTAAGGTTTACGTAATAAAAAATCAAAAAAAAAGTTTATTTCTTTTGCAAAAGAAGTTTTGGTAGATATGGCATAGAATGTTATTGAACGAAAAAAATGGAAAACAAGCTTGAATTTTCAAAGGTATTTTTATTTATTTTTAAATAATTATCAAAAATAATACCGATTTATACAAAGTTAGCAAATAACTTGATCTTTGTAAGAAAACGTATAAATGTATGAAGTGAAATTTTATATAAGATATTAAACACGAGAGGGACGCTGGCTTTCTGAACGCTAACAATTTACTGGGTACACTTACACACAATTTATAAAGTTATACAAAAAATGTCAAAGAAAAATACAAAAATATAAAATAAATAAAAATATAATAATAAATGTAGCTATTTATAAGTTTTTTCATTTAAAACAGCCACTGAAAGCGACTTAATCATATGGCATAGAATAACCCAAAGGGTTAAAAAGACCAAAAACTGCATATATCAATCATACCATTGAGCTGGCCGTTATAAAAATTTTTAAATATAAAAAAACACGGAGTATATTACAAAGCTGGATATTCTCACAGCCCAAACACTTATTAAATTGTGTACATACATGTATTTTAATATATACCATACAAAAGCACAAACTTTCAGCGCGTACCTTACAGCAACCTTAATTATTAACTCACTTGCAAAATTTCTCCTAATGCTAATTTCACTTTCCAACACTACTTAATATACAATAACAATAAAATCTCTCCCTCATTGCCAGACTTGCCAGTATTTTCTTAGAAAACCGACAACCAGACAACAGAGGTGATTTAACTTGGAGGTGGGATTGAGATGAAGAATGGGATGAGAAATGCCGCAACTGCTAGCTAACTACTAAAACATTCATGAATCCCTGGCACCGTGTTTGCAACTTTATAGACATTGCAATTTGTGCGCACCACTGCAGCAAACCCCCCCCCCCCCTCACTTTCACTGCAACCTTCTTCTACTTTCTTGCGTCATTGCGAAAAAAAAACATGCTCACCCTCGCAAAGCGGACCGGAATATTACATTACAAAACCACACCTTGCACACATGTTTAGCGAAGTTTTGTGTGTCTATGAAGACAGTAACGTTCGACACGCACATAAATAAGTGCAAGTGAATCCTTGTTTGCCTATTTTTGTGCGCTCACGTGGCATTGTAAGAGAAGCCCATAATTTTTGTTGCAACGCTTGGGTTAGACGAACTCCCAGCTTTACCCGCAAGGAAACACTCGCACCTTTCATGCACGACTGAATGTGGGCAACAAGGCAAACCCAAAACGAGATGCGCTACAGCAGTGAAGGGTAACCAAAATCAAAGAAAATTTTTCATTACTATTTTACAATTCTCTAGAGATGCGTTGTGATGGCGAAAGCGTGTTGTTGGTTGCCGGCGACGCAAAACGCAACTTTCGTGCAGACAAATGATGCGGCTATGTGGTTGCCCACGAAATCAGCCAGACCAAACTGCTGTGTAATGAGCGCTAGAGACTGCCTAAAGACTCGTGTATAGGTAACTCAGTCGTTTGTTGTGATTGTGACTGACAGTTCAGTAAGTAGACGAGTCGTTCGTTCGGTCGGCAAGCAGATAAGTACTTCAGAGTGAACGTTAAAATGCGTAATTTGGCATGCAGATTTCTTATTTTTGGTGTTCATTAACTGGCACGGATGTCGAAGCGGAAAGTAACGGTGCCACCGACGCCGTTAACGCTCGGAAGATGACGCACGTGTTTGTGGCGGCGCCTCAATATGATTGAATTACCGGTGATGTGACGTGTGCTGAACGAACGGGCGAATGAATAAGGTTTATTAAATAGACAAGCTTTGTATGGTGGTGCCGTCTTTCAATCCCATCGGAGTTGTGAGTAGAGTAGGAAGAAAAATGGAAACTTATTCTTATATTGTTCAACAGAAAAAGTAAATAATTATATGAATCATTGAGAGATAAAATATTTTTTGTAAGGCTGCTTATTTTAAGCTCGTTACTCGCTTCTACAAACTAACGAAAGCGCCCAAGCTGCAAGTAACGAAATGCCAAGCAAAATGATTGACACTTTGACCGTTGGTAGGAAAGTTAGTAATCAGATGCAAATAAAGGCAGAGTGTTTGTTATAAAAATTATGCCTTTCTATTTTTACAGCCAAATTCACAAAAATCGAATGGGATTGAAATGTAATACAATTGTTATAAATCAGCTGTGGCGAAAGATCTTTACCAAACTAAAAGCAATAAAACTAATCTAATCTAATCAGCCTAATTAAAAATCTTAAGAATAATATACATATGAACCAAAAATAATACAATAATTTAAAGCAAACAACACTATATATACCTGCCTAGAATTTTAACAAAACATTTTCCCAGCGATTATTATCAGAATCAAAAATTAAAGTATGTAAAGCCTTCGGCCATTGCATTGAATTTTTTTTAAATCAGCTGTGGAGGAATAATAAGAAAACGGCGTTTTTCGCTCATTTTTACAGATTTAATTCCCTGATAACAATGTTTAGCTAAAAATTTAGGCTACTCGTCGCAAAACAAAAGTTTATTTTAATGTTAAAAATACTATTTTTTGTAGGATTTTAAAATTTTTCAGCATATTTTGTTTTAGTGTACCGATATTTATATAAGCAGTTTAAGGCTTTTCATACTTCTCACGATGTGTTTTTTTAATATCAGAAGTTAGTCGCATAACCATTAGAACCTCGACAAATAAGATACACAATTTTTTTGTGTTGATTTTGCTGTAAATTTGTTAGCATTAAATTATTAAATTAAAATACAACGAATTCTATAGAACTAAAATTTAACCAAGCTATGATAGATTTATTCTTCAAGTGTAATACTCTAGAAACTCATTTTTTAAATTAAATATTCTGAAACAACAAAAAATTTAAATAGCAAAAAAGGTAAGAGGAGGCAATGGATATTATAAAAGAGTCAATAAAAAGGCAACTTTAAATTAGACACAGGCAATATATGTAGTATAATTAAAAAAATATTTTTTTATAGAGATTTTGATTCGAATCGCGTTTATAGCCAAAAACTGCCCACTTCCTTCAGTTGTGGTAATATTTTCAGTAACATTGAACCACGAGAAGAATCATGAGAAATGCGGCTAGCATTTTCGTTCGATTATCCCGAAGAAACGTTTTAAATATACATAAAGTGAGCGGATACAAGTAGTATCCAATTTATGTAAAGTATTTTCGCAATGATATGTATGATCTCGTACGTATAAAATAAAGTCATATACACAAGAAAAAATATTTTCGAAATTCATTTGGTGCAAAGCTAAGAAAATGTTTAGTTAAAAAAAAAACAGAGTTAAGAAAGGTAAAGTTAACAATAAGAAGAAATATTGGCGAAAAATTAATCTACTAATAAAATTTTGAAAAGGATATTTTTACAACATTGTTTATTTCCTATTGTTGAGATGGAATATCACTTAAGATACTTCCTTAAATGAGAAACTATTCAAGTGCTTGTCAAACTAAATAGAAGTTTAAGACGCCAAGTTGCTCCGAACCAAATACTTACATCAAGTTGATACCATCAAATTTATTATAAAAAAGCCATTCAACAAAACTCGCCATACACCAACCACCTTATCGCCTTCAAGTTCTTATTTTCCGTCGCACTAGGTTCTTTAGGATATTTTATTTTGACTGCCCCACAGATGGATGAACAAACGCACACACTTTAATGATATTAAAATTATTGCTACTTCCGACGAAACAATAAAATCGAGTATAACCAAGCACCGGAGCATTGTCAACTATCATTACGGACATAATGACAATTGTCAAGACGGGTGGGCGCAGAAAACAACAGAAACAAACAGCAGAACTGTCAGTCACAGCGGCAGCACGGAAGCCGCAAAGTGAGTTGCTGTCAGTGCAGCAGGTGATGCCGAGGCGCACCAGAAGGAGCGCTGATACCCGCACAACCTGCAATTGATGATGAGTGAAATGATGTGTCTTTTGCTTTTAATATTTACCGCCCTTTTTTTTTTTTGTTCGTTTTTTATGTCCACTCTCCTTTTGCGGAGCATTGCAAGTGTTCGGTAAATTTTAAGAATGTATTTATTTTGCGTGAAAGCTGTATAAAATACGAATGCCAATGGCGTACAAGGTGCAGCAGCGACGTAGTACTATAGGAAAGCGTGAACAATAATAAATAATAAAATACTATTAAGCACATCAAGTGCTGCAGCACTTGCGCTACAAATTGCAATTTACGCATCATTTCCTGTTTCTTCTCTTCATAACTAGCGCATATCTGTTATACTTCTTCACAATTTCTGCAATGAATGCAATGCTACGGACTTATTATTTACATATAAAACAAACTGTTGTAAAGGAAAGCGTTTACATTTAAAACGACAAAATTATTATTACGTTTGTTAATATGTATTACTTGCATTTCGCCATCTCATCTCATTGTCGAATGTTTCTTTTGCTTCAGCTACTTCTTATTCGTTGTTGCTATTGTGACGTTGGCAACGAGTTTCATTATCGTAGTACAACTACTTGCAAAATTATATGAGAATGCTTCACCTTTGAGCACAGTGTGTTAAGAAGGCGCTATCCGGTAATAATTATGTGCTGATATTATTGAATTTAAAAAAATAATGTTCATTGCATTTTCGAAGAAACTCAAAAATGATGTTACTATCGCGAAAGGTTATTATAGCAACCGATATGTGAACTGAATTGAGGCTGCTTAAGGTCACAAACATCTTTACGAGTCGATGGTCAACGCGAAGTACATACGTCAAAAAAAAAATGGATTACCACAAACTTGATATTTGTTTAGGGAAAGGTTTGACTCCCGCGGTAGCCAAGAAGAGAGAAGTCTTATTACGAAATGTGATGATTTCTGAACTAGTACCTAAAATTCTACCACTTTAAGTATTGTTGTTGTTTCCTAACAATTTTCTCAACCACCCAATCGGCCTTAAAGCTCATAAATAATTAAAAATAAAAAATTATTAATATTATTCTGATTTTTTTTTAGAAAGTAATTTAGTACGGTATACATATGCAATCAGAAAAAAATCTTATAAGACCTGGCATCAGCATACTGATATCTGCCCGTTCATACTTTTTTTTCTGTGTTAATTGATACCACCGACAATGGTTCTGCTGAAATAAGTTGGCGCGCGATTTTAGCGTCTTTGCAGTTGTTTAAAATTTAATTACAAGCGTAATTTTATATGCCGATTCTGAAATTTGACAGGGTTTACTAAAGTATTTGAAGAATAGTTCTCAAGAAAAAAATAAAAGAATAAAAATGCATTACTAAATTTGACAAACAGATATATAATTTGATATTATTTTTTAATATCCAACTTTTTTATTAAAAAATAATTGTATAAACTTCTCATAATCCTCATGTGAAATCCAAAAAAGAATCATAAATAGTATGATGATTAAGCTTTTTCTTTAATAAAATACTTTTTTGCGCGGAAGCATATGTATATTAGTTGACAAAAGAATGCAGAAAAAATCGAGTTTAGACGCCAAATATGCTGAAAATCTCCAGAACTATGCTTGATTATTTTAGCACATTAGGCATCGTCAAATTTTATTTTTTGTTACTTTTTACTATTATACTGAGGTCCAATTTCAAAGTAATTATTTAATTTTTACACAACACTTAGGTTTTTTTTATGCGGCATTTGCGTTCCACAGAATTAAAAAGTTCTTTACATTTACATTTACAAAATTTAGGATTCGTTCCAGTATTTTCAAAACTCGCATCAATTAAGATTCTTTTTGTACGCAGTTTTCCAAATTTTACCAAATATGTAATTTGAACCCCACTGTTCCAAACCAATAAAAAACACTGACTACAGATGTTCGCTTTTCATACATAAATATTCGTATATACATATATATTTTCTTACACCGAATGCAACGGAATATAAATACTCACCAAAATGCGCAATCACAAACGCGAAATTGCTCAGCAAAAATGGCAATAAAATCGGAGTATTCTGGCCAGCAGGCTTGCGTTTATTAAAAATTTACAGCTACATACCTACTTATGCATTTATTTTGTGAATCCACCCACATATATTCATATACATGTCCGAACATATTCATATTTACCTGTAAATTGTTGTATTATTTGTAACGAAGCTGATGGCAACAAGTACGTTGTATCACCGTGTTGTAATGTGAAAATTAAAATTGCATGCAATATATTTATATTAAGAGGTCTGCATTAATACAAAACAGGGGCTGATCCAGAAAACTATTTCGGAGGGGCAGGGGGGTTTATTATATTAATAAGTCTTACTTTTATTAGACGAGTATTCAGCGTCTATACAGTACAAATGGACCTATCTTAATTTTTGACAGATAATTCTGCTTATAAAAGAATATCCATTATTCTTGCCACCTTCGACATAATATCAATTACATTCTCATTTGTTACTTCTACGGCTCGATGCACGTTCAACAACGCTAACCCATTCAATCGGTCTTCACTTGTTTTGTTTCGTAAATAAGTTTTTAATCTACGCAGCGTTGAAAAAGAACGTTTGCTCGATGCCACGGAAACCGGAAGAGTTGCTTGCTCTGTGTGTAGTATAATATAGGGTTGTATTGACACGGATTTAAACAACCATTCAGTTCTGATTTCCGAATCACTAACTGAATTCATCAATCGCTATAGGAGGGTAAAAGGTTTTCGACGAGACGCAAATTTTAAAGCTACTTAAACATTTAAGCGTCCCTTGAGCAAAAAAGTATCCAACTTGAAGCTCTCCTGAACCAGTGAAAACTAAATTTGGGAAAATCGTTTGAACGTTTACTTAGAAGCAGGATTTCGTAACAAACCCGAATTTTGTATAGGTTTTCTGATATCTTCATTTGTTCCTCATATCCGCGAATTCTACGAAACAGGAACCTGTGAAAATAAGCAAGCAAGCCGCAAGCAGTACTTAAAGTTGAATGGCGGTGTTCTCTAACCCTGATGTTATGATTACAAATTTTAAATCAATGTTGGAGAAAAAAATCAAACTTAAAAAAACCATAAGAACCCTTCTGATCTAAACGTGGTCGATCGTAAAAAGTTGACTAAGACGAAGAAAGCGAAAATTGTGGTGACGAATAAAACCACTTCAGCTCTTTTATATTTTCTGCAACAATTTATGAGTTTTCTAAGCATCTAAAAACATTAAAGCAACAAGTTTTCTTATTTATTTTACCGAAAAATGTCTTGGTTCACTTATCTCACCAAGCGTAAGACAACCAAACGAAAATTTTGTTTGTGCCTCCAGGAAGAATCGTTCGTCCCTCGGGAGAAAATTCTGCCTTGCGTGATCGCATATCTCTGACCTCTCACCTTTCCTTCGAATCGGAATATAAACTTCACACTCGGCTGAATCGAATTGTTTCCCTTGGAACGAAACGTTAAACAGTAAGAAATTACTGGGACTTACGTGATCATTTTTGACAAATATTTTGTAGCTGTAAGTTAAAAATTCAGAAATTGGTTTGGGTTCGAAAATATTTCAAAAAATTTAGGTTCTACAGCAGCTCAGTGTAGAGTTTACGTCATCATCAAACCGAACGGAAAATGAATTTTAATTTCTCACTTCGCGCACTCCACATTTTTAAGGCAAGTGTTGCTGACGGATGCCAGAAAACACAATGTATTAGAGTTTCCAGAAATTGGGATGGGGTTGTGGGGTGTGTGTTTTGTTTGATTCCCCCAAACCCCCCTCTGGATCCGCCCCCGATACAAAAGTCATGCATTTTTGCGAAAATTAATATGAAACAACTTTGTAATAGAAGTGTACTTCGTATTGCAAATATTTTGCACTGTTCATTCTTCTTGCTATTACCGAAGACCATCCCCTCCTCCGCTCTCCATTCTACTTGTAACAGTTTTCACTTTCATAAAGTTATGTCGACCTGCAGCTATGTAGCTCATTTATAGACGAATGGTAAATTATCAAAAGAACTCCCAGTGCAATTTAAAATTTTCAAATTGCGTCATAGAATTTCATTAAATTAGCATTGATTGTACTGAGATTTCCTGGGGCGGAAAACAAAAGAAAATACGAGTATATGTATGTGTGCATATCCTTTTATACTTATCTGCGTTTAATAGGGGTTGAATTTAGTAGTCTCTGGTAGCATAGACTTTCTTAAATAAAATTTTTGAAAGAAAGTAAGAGTGTGAGAGCAGTAAAGAGTTGCTAGAAAAGTGCGAGAAAAGTTGGTAGTATTTGCTCATCAGAAAAAAAAATATTCCTGGCACAATTTATCTACCACTGCCAAGCCATCGCGTTGCTTGCTACTGTCTATTTTTTGCCATTACCATTGCCTTAGTCACAACTATGTAAATACTCGTACTTTCTCTGTAGTAGTTTTCTCAAGTGGAATTGCGACAGATGTGCAGTCGATTTCATGTTGCTAATATTATGGGCGTGTGTAGCCAGTAATTGCCACTGTTTTTTTTTTTTTTGTGAACCCTCCTCTATGTATAGTAGTTCTAAAATCATTTAAAATCTTTCTGCATTGGTGTTGGTTGGTGGTGTTGAAAGTCGACGGATATTAATTTTCAAATGCCGCTGGCGATTTTAAAAACTTTGAGTGGTTTTAGTGTGCATTTCAAATTGAATTATTAAAATATGCAGCGATAATTGTGCTGCTCCTGCTCGATGCTCTTAAGATTGTAAATGTAGCCAAAGAAATATCTTGACTGAACGTAATTGCAATTTTAAAGGATATGTATAGTTTTTTCTGTATTCGCTGTATGTAGCCTATGTACATATACGCCCAAATAAAGGACAATTTATGCTTTTATATTAATAAAGAAAATTTGTTCTAGTAGCACTTCGGCGTTCATAAACTTTGTGAAATACGAGTATTGTAAGATAGAAAGAAAACTTCAACTGAAGTAGAATGAGGCATGGAACTTAAGACATGCATCAATTAAATAAAGATGGTCACAAAGTTTGGCCATTAAACGAATACTTTCAGTGTATGTTATAATTAAATTTCCTCGAAAATTCAGTCATTCGAAACTAAAATATATAACCCTCTCGTTCAAGTATGCTAGCCTATTTCAGTCTTATTAAAGTCATTTTTAATATGTTACGCTCCAAAACAGATTGTTTCAATATTGACTTTATGTAGTAGGCAGCTACTTTGACTGAGACGCACATTAGGAGGTTTCTGTTAGTCATTGAACAACGCTATTCTGATGTACGCAAGACAAACCTTTTAATAATAGTATCTTGATTTTCTTCTGGATGACGGAAAATCATTCTAATATACTTACATCTTTTAATAATAATAATAATCCTAATTATCTCAACGCTTTTTCCCTCCATACCCCGTGAATATAAACTTTTTTTTTCATATGCTGCGCCGAATCATGAAAGGCAGTAGTTTGTGTCAACATCTAAAACTGTTTAGCTACAGAACAAATGATCATTAGGTGCTTTATAAAATATATTTATGTATCATTTATTGAGAGTATTGAATATAGTCTTCTTTACGTAAAAAAGTTAGTCTGAAATATCACCGGAGTGAGTGTTAAAATCCCGCCATAGACTAGGGAGTGGCTCGAGACCGAAAATACAACTCGGAGGGAAGCATTTAGCTTTTTTTTGGTAAGAAGAGTTTGGCTAGAAATCAAGCCTGACAGGAAGGGTAGGAAGTTTAATGAGTTTTAAACGACTACTACCTAGTTACACTGAGAATCCCAGCGAAAATTTCTTAGAGAAAAAAGCAAAAATTGTTCTCGAATTAACACAATCCAGTCGAAATAAACTTGATGGCGCATGTCCGTAACAACAGATACACACATATTTCAGTATTTGCCTCAGTAACTTTGTGAAAAGAGCCTTCGTAATGTATGGGTCATAGAATTATTTTCACCATCGTTTTGCAAATGCATAAACTCCTTTGACTTTGTTAACTGTAACATTGATGTGAAGATTGATGTTGAGTTTTGGGTCCATTGTAATTCCAAAAGATCAACAAAGTTAAACACTTGTTCCAGGTTATGGTTACATATGTCATAAGAAGCCTATTGAGCCGCCCTGCGAAAAAGCATATTACTTTTAGTGGCATGAAATTTACTTCACACCATTAAGCCATGCTATTTAAATCCGATCTAAAAAGTTGTACATCATCAACATACTCTAAAATGTTTGAACAATTTATTATAGAAGGTATGTCATTTATAAAGAGTAAAAATATAATCGGACCAAGGTGACTTGGTTGTCGAACCGCTGAAGAAACATAAATAATGCTCGAACAAATATTTTTAAAACGAAACTCGTTGTGTTCTGTCGTTGAGGTAAGAAGATATCCCACGAAGAATATTGGGCTGAAAACCGATGAGATCGAGTTTATGAATGAGTAAAGAGTGACTTACTCTGTCGAATGACTGCATTAAACGATAGCCTGCCTACCTTCACAGACTCTCATCACACACCCTACATGCCACTGCTGAGCTCAAAAGACAACCTGTTGCAGGCAAAAATTTACAGCTGCTTCTGGAGTCCCCGGGGATTCTGTCCCTCCAACTTAATAGTATTGTCGTAGGCTCAACTTTTCCTTATAAGAAACAACCAATATTATTTCCAGCTCGTAATAACTACCCATACTACACAAAAACTTTTCTTTTTAAGTCAATGACTGCGGGACTCACAGGACACCGGTTGATTCGAATCAAAATTCTATTCCTTCCCATAATATCTTTGCCTTAACTTTTGTTTCGAAACCGTAACATAATAAGAAAGCCTGGTTTCTTCAACGGTCTCTATGCAACTGCAAAGTATTCCAACATAACGCCAAAAAAAAATTTACAGTTCTGCAATTTAATATTATTTTTGAATTGTAGATTCGCTTGTAAACAATTATTAAAAAAAAAATTAAGTTACCAAAATAATTTTTTTTTTTACTTTTATTTCAGTGCAATTTAAAATATATACTTTATCTCATTTATTATACCTTTGTTCGCTATTCACGTTTATTGCTTTCTATACAAGATCCTTACGCCTTATCTTTCACTTGCAATTAATTCAAAACGCATATTTTGTCATATTTTCTCCTTTCATCGCATTTGTTCTCTGCTTTCGTCTTTTTTTTTGTGCCTTCAATTTTATTTGCCACAAAGTCAACTGCTTAAAGCGATTCCAATCAAAGTAATCAAATAAAATGCCAACAATCAGATAACAACAATTGCAACAAACATTTTAGCAAAGTAGAAAAGTGGAATTCAGTAAAATCAAAACATTTTTGTGCGCAAATATTGCAGAGTGCGGCCAGGCCAACTCCAACTCTAAGGACCAACACACATCGGAATGGCATTGAAATGTTATTAGATGACATAAACGTTTACAAATCTGAACGTTACACATTTGCAATCAATAAAGCTAATCAAAATATCATTTCAACAACAGTATCTACAAATACGAATTTTACATACAACAACAACAAATGCTCGAACGCAATAAAGTGAAAGTAGAATTATAGCGAAGAAGGCAGGGCATGAAAACATGACAACATTGTTGCCTCACTCGACACAAAATGTGGCACAACCAGCGACAGTTGCATGACGACAAACGATTTCTTGATCTGTCTGGAAGCAAAATAATCGGCGAGCACACGAGTGTGTGTGAGTATAATACATTTGTGTGCAAATAAAAGGAAAGTACTTGGCATATTCATAACTACAAATAATGTGGTATTCGTCGTGACAGATCTGTGTTAGTTATTTTGCGGAAATGGGTGGGAGTTGTATAGATGTTTTCGATAAGGCAATATTACATACATATGTATCTGCTTATTTGGATGTTACTTCACCACTCACATTTATACATATCAAATGTTGATAGAGCAAAACTGAATATAAAGAAAGTGAGTCCCTGAAGATGCTAAGAATGTTAGCGAAACGTTGTGCTGGAATGTGAATAACAGCGTTACACATAAGTGCCTATCGATCAATAGACCTTTAAAACTAATATTAAACTGAATTTATTTGTTGAACAACAACTGGTAGATATCATATAAATAATATGAATCTGTACAAAAACTAATCCTCACTCCTTCTAAAAACTTTAAATACATTTCAAAGCAAAATGTTGTAAGCACCTTGTGGAACTAAAACGAGTTATCAAGCTACAATTTCTGCTAAAGGAGAGCTATCAGTAGGCTCAAGAAAGAAGAAAATATGTTTAAAGGCGAGAAAGAAACGTTGATAATAAATACCACCGCCTTCTTTTAAGTTAGGTTAGAGTGGCTGCCACCAGGCAGGAGCACGGCGGCACAATTGTGTTGGATGTAGAGAAACCCGTTACGAAACCACTGGCGTAAGCCATGCATATCTCCCATTCCTTAAAAATTCAACCATTATGTAGAGTAGAAAATTTGGTATGATTGCCGAGCTCAAGTCCTCGTTCCGGCAGCTGCGGCAAAAATCATTTGTTGGATAACCTAGTCTCTGCCCATGCATGCCCATGAGGCAGTGGCCGCTTATCACCACAACTACTAATCTCAGAGAGGACCGGCCAAGCCTAGTGAGAGCTTTAGAGCGCTACACATCAACCTCTGCAGCACATTTCTCCCAGCTTGTTTAGAGTCCTTCTGCACTCAATGGCTACCTTGGAAGTTGTACTGTTTTTATAGAAGCCTGGCTGTCAGCGTATGCCTCGTTCTAGAAGGTTGCAAGCTATGAGACAACGAGTTTTAAATGAATACTATATATATAAAAGGAGGTGTATTAACGCAAAACTTTGCAAGTAGAATTTATAAAAAGAAGATTGTTAAGCGTTGGTTTCAATTTCACTATTCACGTGCAATAATATTTGAATTTATTTCTGTCAAAGCAGCGATCAGATATCAGCAAGGTAAATTTATGTATATTAGGTGGTGACAATAACAAAAGCGAATGTTAATGTGTCTATTCTATTATATTAAAGGTCAATATTTTTTTGAGAACTAATAGCTTGCTAAACGTATCTACTGATTACAAACTTAAAAAAAAAAGAAATTTAAAAAACTAACATTTACTTTTATTCACTCGAAACTTGCAATGCTTTAGACTAAAATTTCATTCACGAAATTTTCTAAAAATACAAAAGAAAGAGTTTGAATGAATTTAAATGTAGACGAAATTGTAGCTAACGAAAAACTGGTATCATAAATTTTCACAATATATGCTCTGTATACAAATTATAGCACAACCACAGATTTGGGCACTTAATTTTTCTGCTGATTAAATTAAATTATTTTTCAAGTAAGACTTGGCTTATTCGGTAAGAAACCCCATATACACACATTTTTTAAACTATTTACCAAATATACAATGATGCAAGAAAATTTCATAAGAATTTCGAACTTTTTAAAAAATTTTTTTAGCATATTGTTAGGTATGCAGTTTTTTGACGCATTCAATTCAATTTCAAAAATTCAAGATTCAAGTGTCTACAAGTTATCACTAATTTTTGACAATTTTTTTACTGGCAGTTTCTGCCGTCCAACGCCAAACTGCAATTATTTTTTACTTACTTACTTGGTAGGAATTGTGTAAGAGTGTCAGTTGAGACAGCATTTTCTTGCATTAAAATGGAATGAGATTCTTATCTGCATACCCCAAAAAATTCTAAGTTACTTTCAAAAGTTTTTACTTGTTTGACACGGAAAATTTTTAAACAAAAAAGGGAAGAAATAATGAATGATTTGTATAAAATATTTTTCAAAAGGTATTATATCTAAAAAAATTTAATATTTTTACGGACGATGCAATAAAACAATACTGAAAGAAAAAGCCTTGTTATATCAAAAACCCCTTAGTATATAAAAACATCTGTTTTACTCGGGTTTGCTAGTACTTACAGTTAATATTAATCTTATATTTATTTATGAGCTAAACAGAGCCATTAAAGTGTACACATCTCTTTGCACTCGCATGTACATATGTACATATATTTAGTTCCGCGAAAACTCCGTAGTAAGTAGTACATACCAGATCTACTAGCGTTTTATGACCGCAAATTATGCATCGAACGACAATAAAAAAGTCGAATCATATACACACAAAGAACCAAGCATTTAGTATGTGCATGTGTATAAAATATAACTTGTCTTTGATATACTAAACATCGACACGATTTACGACGACATACAATATTAAAAAAAAAATTATATATTTTTTCGTTTAACGACTTAAACGTGTAGATACATGAGTGCTTATTTTTTTGCTTGTGCATACATACTTACACATATACTTAAGATACAACCACACATTCATCTAGAAACAGATGCCTGCTTGGTTGCTTTTTCACAAGCACATAAGCTCTTAAATCATATCAGCAGTCATATTAGCCAATCACCAATTTCTTAGCTTCTATTTTCATACTTCCTTAAACGCTAATAACAATATTATTGTTGTGCGGTACTCTTGTTATTGTGGTTGTTATTGGTATTATTGCGCCGGCAGCATATATTGGCCATTACTAATTTCCAGTCGATTTATCAGCACATCGATGCTGTAAGCTTACGATGTTTTTTTTTTTACTAATTTTATGTCTCATCGCTCGATCTATTCAATAAATGGAAGTCTATAAATTATATGAAAAAACGGCAGCAATCATATTGATGTCCATTTAACGATTTTATGCTATGGCTAAACGCATACATGCACACATATGGTACGTAAACGTAGCATACCTCCTGGCGCAAAACTGTAAGTACGTTCACTGAAATGTTACGTTGTTTTTGTAACTCCATAAAAAAAAACAATTTTAAAGAAAGAAGGAAAAGAGTAAAACTGTATAAATACCAGTTTGGCCTTCATTTATGAAGTTATTAGTAATTTTTGCTGCCTCATTAACTTCATCCGTTATGTGCTCTCCTTTGTGTCTGCTCCTTTTGTTGTGTGTGGAAAAAATTTGAAATCGTATTAAAAGCGCAAATGGAAAAAAAAAATATTAACGAACTTGATTTATTTGCATTTTCCATCTGTCACTTTTTTTCATATTCGTCTGCAAAGTTGTTCACTAAAATATTATTTGACTGACTGAGTATAAGATTTCGCTTTTGGTTTGAAGCTTTGTATTCATCAATGCAAATTAAGCAAAAAAAAAAGAATTTGCGAACTGCAGTGGAAGTTTTCTAATTACTAATCCACACAAATTTTGAATGAACATAATGAAAAATCAATATTTCACTGAACTTGTGCACCGCGAAAAGAGAAACTTACTAACTTCATTAACATGAAACAGTGAAAGACTTAATAGATTGGAAATGGGGACAAGTCCCGAAAAAATTTCAGCAAGTGTGCAAATGCATACAATTTAATATTAGATAAGTTATTTTTTTATGTTATTAAAATTTTTTTTTATTGTAATTGTTTCATACAGCGATATCCACTTCTAACCTTTAGTTTTTCATTATTATTTATTGTCTCAAATATCATAGTTAATATCGTTCGTATCATTTCTCTGCGTAATTATATTAATGTCTCTTTGCATTGAGTTTACACTGAGTGAAAATAAAAGTTCAATATCCACAAATGTATTAAAATTAATCTGATATAACCTTTAATTTAGTTTTTTTCAAACTTGCGTTAATTTCTTTTTTTTTTTGGGTAGGAAATTTTTAAGCATTTATTACAATTTATTTCTAAAAATTAAAGAAATTTGTTTATCTTATTATTTACGAGCTTCAAAGCTTTATAAGGAGAAAAGAACAATACTTAAAGCGGTAGAAGTTATAGTACTATTTTGAAAATCACCACATTTCCTCATTAGACTTCTCTCTTTACGGCTTCTGCGAGATTCGAAACCACAACGTCATTCGTTATAACATACTTAAGCCGGCATCTAAACGTACTGAGCTAAGCTTACGGTGTGTGAGCTGTGATTTAAGTTTTTTGAAATTATTTTAATTGTATACATAGATTGTTAAAGAGATATCTGCTTTTTATAAAAAAAAATACTATTTAATAAAAGAAAAATATATATTTAGTTGAAAATGTTTTATCCACAAGAAAACGGATCGATGTCTATTGTGAATCGTTACCCACCACCAGATATGAATTTACAATGTCGAGGCAACTAGGCAATACAAATTTGGAACTCCTTAACACTATTATAACTTCGTAAGCAAAATTTTTAAAGGGTTAAAGTTTTAAGCACATACTTGCCTGAAACATTATTTTTGTTTGTCCGATGGATAAGTTTGGTATGTCATTTAGGAAAACACATAATTCTGCGACGATATATAAACTATAAATTTGTGTTACGAATAACCGGAGGTAAAGTTGGAAATATAACAAAAATCGAAAGTTGTATAAAATTTTTCATTTTGAGTAACGTCCTAATGGAATATATTGTCAACCTGTCAACCCGTAAAATTATTATTAAAAAATACGAGTGTTTCTCTTTTTCGACGCACTCGTCTACATTTATAGTACAAATATTAAATGAAGTTAACACAAACAGTCACATAAAATTTCGTTATCATACCTACCAGTTAAAAATCTTCGCGGAAATATTAAATTATATTTTTTTTAATTAATTGAAATATGATATCGGTACGCGGTAGTTACATTGTCAGGGCCAACGCTCCAGTAAATTTTTTCACGCTTAAGTGTAAGTCACTCCGAAAGTTTCAAGGTGTTATATTATGTGAGATGCCCTCCATATTTAGGAATTCACAAAAATATTCGAACTCGCATTAGGGTTGTACATAAGTTTAAGAGAGGATAGCATCCCTTTTCAGATTTCCAAGCAGCGCATTAAGTCCCAAATTACCAGAATGTCTAACTTTGCTAACGATCGCCTCTGAATATTTTCTGATCAAGCTGAAATGATAAAATGATCTTGTCGACATTGCAGTTAACTGCGAAGAGATTGACTTAGTTTTCAAGAGATTGGCTTAACTTTCAAGGTCATATTTCCGGTGTAGCACTCGAGAGCGCTCTGTAAGTATTTTAATTGAGCGCCATACGAAAGAAGCTAATGCAGAAAACTAAGTATTAATTAATACCCGAATTCAGTAAGCAGACTTAGTCTTTATTAGAGAGAAAAGTCACAATTTTAGACCAGTTGGCTTACATGAGACTCAAAATAAAGCCTCTTGTCTCAAAACAAAGTCTCTAAATAGTGACCAGGTGGTGAGCAGGTGGTGAGCAGGTCACAAATAATGAAAATAAAAACATTAGAGAAAAACGTGGAGGCGAGGAAAGGCAATCATCTCTAGCTCATTTTGAGACTTGAGATTATACTAAGTTACTGAATTCGGGCATAAGACTTCTTTCATTGCTGTTTTATTTTTTGTAAAATGATGAAGAAGTCTAATCTCCACTCACTATTATAAGGGCTATCGTCAGTAGAATTGAACTCAACTGCATACATAACTTTATTTTTAAAACGTAGAGTTTTGGCTAATGCTAATTAATTTGTTTCAAGTTTATAATCAAAAGCTATTAGTGATATCACGACTTGCTACTGATAAATGTCCCAGTGGAGTGTCTTGCAAGGACAACCACCATATGCT
Organism: Philophylla caesio; assembly: GCA_963971545.1. Classification (NCBI taxonomy): domain Eukaryota; kingdom Metazoa; phylum Arthropoda; class Insecta; order Diptera; family Tephritidae; genus Philophylla; species Philophylla caesio. The sequence continues at coordinate 89,501,888 of OZ020606.1, read as the reverse complement.
AACCCTATCTAATTTATTTTTAAATAACAATTTGTTTTATAACATTTCTTCCATCGGTTTTTATTTGGGAGTACTTTTATCAATTGACAGTATAGTTGCCTTCAAAGCTAAAAATAATTAAATTTTGATTCCACTTGCAGGAGGTTGAACTAATCAGGTAAATTTAATCAGCGCGTCATATTGGCAACATTTTTTCAGAATTACAATATGTCAGTTGTTACTGCCAACCATTTTGGCTGCTCCACTGGGGAATATCATTTCATGGAATCATGCTTAATATTTCTGCAGCTGTTATGTATGTATTATTTTTCCCGGATTCTACAACTAAATAAACACCTATAACACCCTAAAGCGGCTGAGATTCCACTAATTTTGCCGCACCTCTTCTGCTTCATACTTGTTAGTTGCGCAGTAAATGTGTTTTTTTTTTTGCATAAACATTACCACCATCTAGTTATGTACTTACTTATATTTTCTGGTTACTCACTCACTGTTGGTGTTACTGTTGTTGGTGACATGTCATCAGTCACTTGTCAGTGCGTGCATACACTGTCGCTGCAACGCTGTTGAATAAGTTAATATGGACGTGTTATACGAGTATATTTGTCGAGGGAGTAGGTGTAAGCCTCAAGGTATGCAGACATATAGATACACATGTATGTTTATATGTATGTATGTATGTGTATAGCATTCGCACATTGCATATGCAACATTAACAACGCCACCAGTGACGACAAACAACAAAATTGACAGCTGAGGAAATGACAGAGTGTGAGCGATGAATATGGTGGACTGGTATTTATAAGTGTGGCAGATCGCAGATGCGCATGTGCGTATGTTCGTTTGCAGTGACAACAGTGGGTAGCTCATTTTTACATACATATTTTTTCAATGTCAACAAGAAAATCAACGTCAGTAGACAAGTGAAGTGATTAAAATAACAAAAAGCATCAGCAACATGGCAACAACAGCAATAAGAGGACCAACGTTGCATGTAAATAATGTTGCGCTGTTGACTTGTGTTTACGTTGGTGTTGCTTTTCAATGTTGAATGTTAAATGTAGTCAGAATGACAGAGGCAACAACATTTACATTTTAAGTAGTTTTTAAATCGCTGCAGACAAACGTCAGACGAGTGTCAGCATTAATAATTTATCATGTGAAATGGATGGTAAATGGAGCGTTCAATGCTTTGGTTGAAGCGTAGAAGTAACAAAGAGAGAGCGAACATGGAAAACTATTGCAAGTTTTTGCGAAACAATTATTTCTCGAAAAGAAATTTGTTATTAAGCTATGAAAAAAGTAGAAAGTTTGTTAAAAAAGAAGTATTAGATCCACCTATTCATAAATATTTGTTTATTTTAGACAGCAGTATAAAGCTGCACATTCATATTTAATTCAATTTTCCATAGGTTGTTTTTTCGACTGTCTCCAGATGGTTCTAATAACGCTAAAATTGAGAATATTTATTTATAACATGTTCAAAGATCTTTGAATCAAACGGCTTCGATTTAACAAACTTCCTTAAATTAAAAAAAAAAAATATAAAAATTTCTTCTAATACTTAGTTTATAACTAATTTAATTTTAATAAAACCAAATCTCGGTCTGAACAAGTTTAAAATTACATTGATATTTAACATATAAATCCCTGCGCAAGATCGTCAGTCAAACAAATTTCAATTTTAATTTCATTGAAATTTGGAATTTACTTTACTTAAACTACATGGACTACAAAACTGTATTCCAGGAAAAAATTTTAATATTTTTTTATGAAGAAGTTTCATGAAAAACCATAAAAAAATATATTAATCTTGATTTAAATTTTTTCGATGGAGTTTTATGATAATATTTCTAATTAAACATTATTTGTAAAGAATAATCATTGCATTGAAATTTAGATTTTTTTTATAATTTTTACATATAGTGTGAGCTTTGTATACAGCTTTTTATAAAGCTCGCAAGAAATACGAAAAATTCATATAAAATTACATTCATGAAATGAAAACGAAATTTTCTCCTATAAAAATTATTTAAATCACTTTGAAGCTCTCAAGAAAATTATGATTTAATTATTTAAGGTTTGGTAACTAAGCACCTAGCTCCCTCAATTTTTGTCAAACGGCTGCCTCAGCATCCAAACCGTGTTGCTTCTTAAAAAGAAAAGTAGTAGTAACCTGAAAGCTTTTTAATATCAAAAACTAACAGGCAACACTTTTTGTTTCTTTTGTCCGCGTAAACGGTAAGTTCAAATCCGGCTTTTAAAGACAGCCTTTTTCTTAATTACAAGACTGATACCGTATCGTAAATATTTCATTGAATGCTTTTTGCACACATATAAATTCGATCTGACGGAGTGGAAAGTTTTGTAATTCCTAGAAGGAATAGGTTTAAATAAATTTAAAATAATGTGACATAATGTGATAATTATCCAAAAACACGACTTTGTAAGAACTAAATGAAGTTTGATTCATTTTTCTTGTAATATATAAAGATTCTCTTTCTTAAATTTCGAATTATTATGGTTTTCGACGTTCAGGCGTTCATCATAATATTAAGAATAATCCTGATGTCAATGGTATATATGTAAATAAAATTAATAAAGTGAATAAATAACTTATATATTTCAAGATAATGTTTTATGACAAATCGAAATTAATTGTAGTTTAGTTCATGTGGCAAATAAATTAAAAATGTATTCGATGGTCAAAAATTAAAAAAAAAATTTAACAATAAGTACATAATTATGTTTAGTTAGCGTAGCTTTTGTATTTCTTATTTGAATTTAAATGCCTTCGTAATTTCTAGTTAAAAAATTAATAACATTTTACTACTAATTACTTACTGTTTAAGAAAGGGAAAAAAATTCTAACCCAGTTTCCATACTACGTAAAACAACTCTTTATAAGGGAGTGTCAAAAGTCGAATGTCATTATTTACCTAACCTTTTATAATTGAATCATAAAGAAAACTATGTTCGTATATTTATACATGATTCATGAACATTTTTTTTTATCTTCAAGAAAGTTCACAGCAACGGCAAAGTACTTTTTCAAGCAACAGAATATTGGAAAGTATTTATTGTGATTTTTCTTGAGAGCTGTATTCTAGGGCTTAGAATGGTTTAAGTTTTGAGTTGTTTTAATAACCTTAAAATTATATAATTTTAAACATTTACAATACACTGTCAAAAAAATTACCAATTTTTTATAATCTAATGCGTTTCACCATCCAACGTTCCATAATATATTCTCGGCTTACCCTGCAATTTTTTCGTACTTAACGTCAAATTTAGGAGAAAAGTTTTATAATTAAAACGTTTTTTAATTTTGGTTTTTTTGGAAATAAAGCTTGACACTCACTTATCAAAGAAACAAGTTAACAAATGTCAAAACTGTAGAAAACACAAAGCTCGATAAATTAACTAAAACATTGAACTCCAGCTATCGTCGTGCATTAAATTTAACCAACGAATAGACAACTCTGTTTCTTCCCAGTGGTATAGTTATTTTGCTGGCTGAACGTCGCCTGGTCTGTCTGCAAAGTTCCAATGCATCTGAGACTTGCAATTTGTGTGTCATCAGCATCAGCATCACCGCCACCATCGCTGCAACTGCGGACACGTGGCAGCATAAAGAAATTATACGTACGCGTAGAGAGACTTGCTAACCGCCACAGAACAGCAAAAACTATTCATACAATACCAGCAATAACAGCAACAATAATAAAAACAACTGTAACAACACGAGCTAGACGAAATTGAAACAACAGCAAAACAGCTGACAATGACATAGACAACTACACAAATACATACATACCAACCAGCATGAGTTCGCACAGCAGGCAAATATGCCTTCATAACTGCATTGCCAACAACTAACACGTAGACTGTGCAACATATTACGAAATTGCAACTTGTAAGCGAACGCGCAGTGCCATACCACTTAAACAATGCGAACATACATTTTGCAAAAACAAGTTGCAGCTAAAGTAATTGGGACAATATACACTTTCGCACACAAATACACGCACGAAATCTGTATAGCGCTTACTTATGCTTGTACTCGTACATAGTTGCGCAGCAGACAAACATCGACAACGGCATGCAAGCTGGCACAATCATTGTGCAACATGACACAAAGTGTTTGATTGTTGCAATGCTTTTGTTTGTCGCTTGCAACAAAATTCGCAAAACTTTAGCAGCAGCAGCAGCAGCAGCAGCAGAAATGAATGCTAAGCGAAGGCGCGAAAAATGACACAGTCAGTTGGCCAAACGGGCAGAGAGCATTGAGTGCTGCATTAAAAGCATTGCATACACTTTGGCGTTCGAGCAGAATTGCTGGTGTGCCATTTCAATGTTGCATGAAAAAGTGTGCATGGCAACGTGTTGGTGCTAAGCGAATGAAACAACAAAAATAAAAAAGTATGAGTGTTTAAGTTAAGCCATTCGTGCTTACTGAAGTATTAAATCTGAACTTGGACTTTTAGTAGTTTTGCTATTGCTTCTGTTGCCTGAGTGAAAGATTGCATTTTTGGTTTTTTAGAAAAACTTTCAATCATTGTAAACGGTGGTAATGTTACAGCTGTAAACACTTCAAATATTGGTTTATAAAAGAAAATCAGGTCATCAAAAGAGAGATGGAAATATGATTAGAACTCTCTAAGATTGAATGTGAAAAAATGTAATAATGTAATATCGACAGAACACAACATACTTACTTATATAATAATATCGTTATATAGCTTGTATGCAAATTTTCAGAACACCAATATTATTTAAGTTTCCAAAACTAGCCGCACCAAACTAGCTTTCTTTTTGCTAAAAAGTTCTTAAAAGAGTTAATATCATCGAGATATTTTAAAAATGCAGATAAATAATAAAAACTATATTTTAGAATTTTTTCACACCTACTTAAAGAAATATTTAAGGTAGTACAGTGACATAAAGATAACTTGTTTTAGAAATTTTATTTTTTTCAGTTACTAGAAGAGTTGGTGGTGATTGTTGAAAACGTTATCGATCTTAAGCATTTTGGAAAATTCCATGTCATATAGTCCATATATTAATAGTTGAGATAAGATCATTTCGCGATGTATTTTTGTATGGGCGGTGCCCATAATTTCATAAAAACCCCGTTTCTTTGTTTCAAATCGCAGCTAGTATTAAACCTTACTCAATTTCTTCTAATAAATACTGAAAAACGCAGTTTTTTGCATTTGTCAAAATTTCCGGTATATGGAAGTTGGGCGTGGTTATGGTCCAATTTCAAAAAGCTTTGACGGTGATGCTAGTGATATCAAGGACAATATGTTCGCCAAATTTTGTGACGATGCCTTACATTGTTATTGAGATACTACAGACGTTTTTTTATAAGTGGGCGTGGTAACGCGAATTTTTCAAAATGAAGTGCAACATATAATTGGTCGTGAAAAAAGTATTCGCTAAAAAATCAACTCCAATAATAGTTTGCCTTTGTGACTTATTTATAGTAAATACTTTTGGCATTTCTAAAAAGTTTAATGTAACACCGACACATTACTATTTGACCTATTTTTTCTTAAATAAACATATCTGTTAAATATTATCTCTCAACATTTTGTTTCCTTCGTTTGATTTCTCTACAAATAGTTTCTGCATGAAAATAAAGATTTTAATGCATTGCCTTTTCCAAAATAACACCACTTTTATAATTATTGATATTTTTTTGTTTATTGAAATAGGTTAATAATGAACAATTTTATTGAGCTCAAGGCCAGGTTATGAAAGATTTTGTTTGAAAAAACAACAACAGTTTTTTAATGGTAGAAGTTATAGTACTATTTCGGAAATCACCACATTTCCTCATCAGACTTCTTTTTATTAAATTAATTAATCGAATTCTTCATAACCACTTCTCCCAGGCTTTGAACTAGGGAGCTCGGAGTTGCAGAACCAACACGCTACATGCTGTGGTACGCTAGCCGAGTGGACTGTTGTGTTTATTCATCTTCCTTAAACAAACCAACTACAAACAAGAGCAACTGATTTACCGCTATTTAAACTTGTTTGTGTGGTTGTTGCAAAAAACAAAAACAGACTTTTGTAATTATTAACTAGTAGTAAAATTATAAAATTATATACACATATTTACTTATATGTACATATGTATTTATAATTATAATTATTAATAATTATTAAATATCCCTGCAGGAATTGAAGCTAACGTTATAGTGACTTTAAATTGCATTCAAAAACACTAGTGCTGATTATCCTCGGTATATTTTCTTATGGGCAAAACAAAGTCAGTTTTGGTTACCTCTGCATAAGGTATCAAGTAGCAATTATCTAACTACTTTTGGCCATAATTTGGTCGAACGTATTTTTTCACTACCAGCATTTTAAAAACATTTCAGTTTGGCCAAACCGCATATCTCGTACTAATACGTTATACATTTAAAACCGGATCCATACCTGCCATACCTACGTCCATTGTTAACCTTTTGATAGATTTGTACCTACATTTATCATACATAAATATATCTGCATAATCCAAAAATTTCGCGTTCACTTTTTTCTTTTAATTTTATGTTTGCAGTCGATTGGCAATTGATTTATGTCATTTCCAACTATGTTTCCACATCTTTATTTTATGAAGTTTTTGGATTGTTATGCATGGTTTTTCAGCTTACAATTATCGCAAAGAAATTATTTTAAAGTAAGTTAGTTTTAGCAATTGATATGTTTTGACAGCAGTAATATTACAAAATTAAACATAGTTAGTTCGTACATAGATCAGAATACGGAAAAGATATTTAAATTACATATGAGTTTTATGAATTTTTTTATATTTCCTTAGTTACGGTTTATAAGGTATCTTCACAAATCTCGTATCGTAAGTCTTCTCGTTGAGGGCGGGTATTTATGATGTGGTTTGTAGTAAGCAAATCCATATTACAAGAGTGACATGTGGTTGCTTGCAATTTATTAAACAGGTGTTGCTATATAATTCAAGTGTGTGCCAATCGAAAACGTATATAAATAATTGCTTGTTTTCTGGGTATGTCTGGCACGCTGAAAGGAGTATAAAAAATGACTCCAAAAATACGCCAAATACAATGAAATCACTAATTTTCAGTGAACTCTAGAGCTTTTTTGGAGCCTTCCACCTCTCAGGTGAGCAAGTGACTGGAATTTAAAAAACATCCGGTTCTCGTAACTGAGACACATATTGACTTTAAACTATCCATGTAAAGTTTACTTAAAAAGAGCTGCACACAATTTTTTAATAATTCCGTTAAAAAAAGGAGCATATCTTGAAGTTAACATTAAATATTCCAAAAAAAAAGCAGAGCAGTAAGACTCCTATGGCATCCTTTCTCCGGAACGCTCTCTTCAACAGAATTTTGAACACTCCAACCTTTAAACAATGTACAAAATTTACAAAAAATTCAACAATTTTCATAAACTTTGAAACCTTTCAATAACTGAGAGCTTCTTCTTTCCAGCCTATTTCAGCACTTTTGGGTTTTGTGCATAACAATGTCCTTCCATTATCAAGAAACTTCTCACAAAACAAAGCTGTCATTCAAGAATGACTAAAACTCATAACTACATAGATTGCCAATAAATATACCACAAACGGGCGGTAAAATATCGGCATGTTCACCTGAAAAGGCTTTACCAACATATGCGAAACAAGATTTTCACAAAACATTGCATTTCTGCCGTTCTTTTCTGTAATTGATATATCTCTTTTGCCAAAAAAGGCCATGTGTGTCAATAACTTGTGGCGGTATGTGTTCATTCAACACTTTTCCTTATTGAATAAAGTTAATCAATAAAAGAAACGATAGCATTTGATTGACACTTGACTCATTTGCGTGGCACACACCGGATGAAAGACTCCTGCGAAGCTGTCTAACTGCCACACAAGCGCCAACTGCAAGGGAAATGAGCGAATGCGTGTTAAGCTGCTAAGCATCTCGACAGAGATAAATACATCAAGCAAAAACTCATACACACATACCTATATTACTACCACACACTTGAGATGAGTGTGAGTTTGTTTGTCTGAGCGCGACTTTTTGACGCCAACCAAAAAAAAACACACGGAAACGCTTACTATTGCGGAAAAATGACTGAAAGCCGCCGAAATTTTGCGACAGCAGCAGTTTAATAAAACGACAAAAAAGAGGAGAGCACACACACACAGAAAACATTCCAGCAAATGGTGGCATGTTGCATGTGGCGTTGAATAAAAATCAGCAGCTGTCAGCGAGAGATAAGATGCGAACTTAATAGACTTGTAAAACATACGCTCGAGTGACCCCAAAAAAAATAAACTCATAGAAACGCCCACCACTTCTTGAGTGCGCTATTAGAATGAGGGGGGAAAAAAAACTTTCAAACAATAATATAAGCAGCGAGCGAAGATAGATGAGGGTAGATAATAAATGAAAAAAAAGTAAATGCCCCACCAGCCAGTCAGTCTATCACTAGAAAATAATTTCGCAAACTTTACTTTTTCTTTGTGTACTTTCGCATTCACTTTCACTTAAGTGTAATGCCAAAAAAATCTATCAGTGCGATAAAGCCACTAACTCATTTTTTTTGCCCAACTCGGACATCCGCCTATTTTGCTATTTACTCTTTTAGTTCGAACTATGAGCCATGCCACTTCACATCTACCAACTAAGTAGATGAAATTTGCTAATATTAGTGTCGGGATATAAATATATATATAATATAATATATATATAAATATAAGTATATTTGCAGCATGCAGCAGCCACATTTGGTAAATAATTACAAACGAATGTACATACATGTTAGGGATGTCAATATTGGGCATTTTGTTGACCCCGGGATTTTCGAGATCTGAAAACGAAATCCCGGGATCCCGAATTTCTTGAAGTTTTGATTCGTAATTTTTAATTTGCAAAAAAATGTAACACGTCTGTAATCGTTGTATTATAGAAGTAAACAAAATAACATTAATATAACAAAGAAGAACGCTTTGTTGTAATTCAAGTATATATTTGTTCGTATTTTCAAGAAAAAAGGAAATAAACATTACACCAATACAAAATAATGTATACTTCAAATAGAAATATACTTATTTGGTACATAAGCAAATGTAAGGAAAAATTATTTTAATTCACTCTTTGAGACCAATATTATATATCAGACCCGTGGGCAAATTAACGTATATGAAAAGAGGTAAATCGTATTCATCAAATTTTATTCGTAAATGAAATTTCATTTCAGAACCCCCTTCCCCCGTGGGCTGAGTCCTGCACACGGCCCTGTTACATATTAATGTATTACCATTTGTATAAAAAGAAATACATCATGTCAAAATTAAATGCATCACCCATTCAATTTTGAGCGAGGCAGAATTTATTTTGATCAAAATGCATCCTCAAAGAAATAAAAGCCTTAAGTGTGTTATCCTCCGACTTGGACCGAAATTGTTGCAGTGGAGAAGCACTTCTGTTACTTAACACTTGTTGGTTGGATTGTCGTTAAAGTAATGTTAAATGATTTCTTTAGCACATAGCCTTTATAACCTCATTACAAAAATTATAAATTTTGTTTACTAAGCCTTGTAATAAATTGTATGCCTTTCGATTATTGGAAAATTGCGAGCTGCTCGTTAAAAATTTATGCAATTTATCTTTGAGACTTTCTCCCTTATCCACTTCAGGCACCTCGTCGTTAGTTCTATTAACATCGCTTTCATAGTGAGGCTCATTTTCTACAGGAGTTGGATATTCTCCAGCTTATTTATAATGGCAAGAACAAAACAAAACCTTAAGGGAGTTAGAAAGCTATGTTATTTGTCGATTGTGAACTATCTTAAAGCTTTGTTTTGCTCTTGAAAGTCAAGAATGATACAAAATTTAAAAAAACAAATGGCTATTAAATTCACTGTTTTCTACAATTCCGGGATTTGAATAGGCTTATCCCGGGATATTCGGGAGTTAAAAATTCGGGAACCCAGAATTGACATGCCTAATACATATGTACATATGTATGTGCGTAATGCCTGTGCTAAAGTGTCTCCACTGCCGCAGATGCCTTATTACGTGGCAGTGTGATTACTAAATGTCATGTGGCATGTTGCGTGTTGCATGTTTAAGTACACAAAGACTAGTATTGATTAGTTTTTCTTTTTGAATAGGCAAGAAGTTCTTCATAAGCTTCCATTGCGCTTTTGGGAATCTCCTCACCAACTTTGGTCAGCTCGTTCGTTAATTTCGATATTCATTATATTATTGATTTCAAAGAGCTGTTATACTTATTTATTTATTTATTTATAAATTTATTGTACATATTATATGTTAATTTTCATACAGATTACAAAGAAAGACAATTAGAGAACACTTAAAAATTAATAAATTAATTAATAAAGTTAGGAAAAAGTATTTTGTGGCAGAAAAGTCATGACCATTAGGAGTTGAGAGCGAATTAAATTTTTTCAAAGTTCTTACAATCCGAGCATTTCAAGCATAATTATCTTTAGCCATTCCCTACCATAAAATATCATTAATCCATAGATTTCGCTTAGGAATATTGAAACTAACTTTTTCAAGTGAGGATAGGGAGTCGATCGCCCCACTTATTAGATCAAAAACAAAAATGAAGAAAAGAATTTTACTTCTCTGACGATTAAGGGTTCATTAGCATGCATTAACTTCTATTGGCTCAGTAAATTTCAAAGAACATAAAGCATAGTAGATAAAGACTTTCTGGAATCGTTCAAGCCTACTATACTATAACACCTTTTGAGTATATGGATCAGTAAAGTCTGAGCTGAAACGACGAATAAAAGCAATTTCGGCATATGACGTTGCAATTGTGTAATTAAAAAGACTTTGGAAGGAGAATTATGAGTTAAAAATGACATCAAAATCAATAAATTCACTCGGGTTGGATAACCTAGAGCCAACAATGTGATAGAAATTAGTAATAGAAGATTTTAAATAAGAGACATGAACACATTAATTTATAAATAAATTTAACTTATTTCTTTTACACCAAGCAGATCAGACTGAAGATTTGCTGAGTACTTAATGGGCTTTAAAACCGCCTAAGCAATTTTGGCCGAGCTCAGCAAAGCACGCCAGACTTTGCTATCGTTTGCTAACTGGCGCCAATTGGAAATACCAAGGGTACACAAGTCCTTAACCATTTGGCCTTTACAACGCAGAGGAGGCCTCTCTTTTCCTCTGCCACCACCAGCGGGTACTACGTCGAATACTTTCAGTGCTGGAGTGCATTCATCCATTTGAACGGCATTAGCTAGCCAGCGAGGCCGCTGAATCTTAATTCGCTGCACTGTATCTACGTCGCTATAAAGTTCGTACAGCTCATCGCACTATCGCCCTCTGATGTCTTTATCGTTCATGCTTCTGCGACTTTTAGAGTATGGTGCTCAGATCTTTAAGAAAATTTGGAGGAAATAAACTCAAAAGGATATACTTTCAGAAAATGCAATAAAAAATGTTTTCGACCAACACAAGTGTATACTCGTATAACCGCTTTAAAGGATTTTTTTCGTTATAATTTTATAGACTGTGGTGTTTCTTTTCTCTCTTATAAAAGTAAATTTAGTTCAAACGCTAACTATATGTAAGGAAATTCGCAAAAATCTGCTGAGCACAAAGTACGAAATGTGATTAATCTTCCTCTTACAAATTTTCCGAACAGTGTTTGGCTGAGCTTCTTCTACCAATTGTGCTGTATGTTTTTATCTATCTTCTAGTCGGTTTTGACCGATACCAAAAAGTTTCGCCATTTCCCTCTCTTCTTCGCTATGTTACGCCAATTACCCACACCAAAGTAAAGACAGGCCCTTCTGCACGTGGTTTTTCCATTGAGTTCGTGGGCCTTCGCTGCCCACTCATGGGTGGCGCTTTAAAGATTTTTTTCACCGAAGCATCATCATCCATACGAACGACACGGCTAAGCCATCGCAGTCGTTGAATTTCTATTGGCTTGACTATAGCCATATCATTATATAGCTCATACATTTCATCAGTCCATCTGCTCCGCGAAGGGGACCATAAATCTTGCGAAGAACAATTCTCTCGAATGCCCCAAAAGCCTTCTCAGCGCTAGTCAACGTATACGTCTTTATATAAAACGCACATAGATAGACTAACAATGACATGACAGCAATGTACACTCAGGCTTTCAATTGTTAATTCTGTTTAAAAATAACTCCTAATTAAAACCTGCACATCTTAGGTTAGGTTTGAATGGCGGCGCTGGAGCTCAACGCCCAATTAGCAAAAGAGTGCCGTTTTGATACCAATGAACCTCGGCTTATTGCGTTACAACCAACTAGCGTAGTTGATTAACTTCAGAATGTGATTGAGACCTTGACTGCCAAAATCTTGCAGAGAATTGTACTCGAACGCTCTCTGACTGGCCTTACGCCTCCTCATTAGAGCTGGACATCTGCACAGGAGGTGCTCAAGTGTCTCTTGTTCATCTTCTACCCTGCAGCTTCTGCAGTATCTGCAGTAGTCATAATAGGCAATGCCAAGTCTTCTAGCGTGAACACCTATCGGCCAGTGTCCTGTGAAAACTGCCACGAGTCTCACAACGTTAGGCCTACCCTTCGCCAGAAGAGTGGATGACCTCTTTAGGTCGTATTTGCATCATATCAATTTTGCAATTTTACACCCTGGCGCTGTGCGGCACCGTTGAGCGGATTACTGAAGGTGGAGGAGGTAAATTGTTTTGTTTATTACTCCCAGCGGGATTGGGATCTGCACCTCATCCGAGATTGTCACTGACCCCTCTCTGGCCAGCTGATCGGCTACTTCGTTTCCGGCTATGTTGCGGTGCCCAGGAACCAAAATTAAATCTACCGAGAGCTGGCTGCTGACTACATTCAATAGAGTTCAAATGAAAAAAAGTTTTGAACTAATTTCGCTCTGGGACATACATATATGGCTTAACCGTTCTCACCTACTTAATGAAAGCCATCCCCTCCTGTGCGTCAATTTGGCTGTGCGACACCATTTACAATTCACCAACTCGGCAGAAGGATAGTTGTTTTCTTCCAGCGACAGTCCCTATTCAGCCTATTTTATCTAACCAACGAATTTTTAACATAAGCTCACCTTATTACCTACTAAATATATTCAAACGAGCACGATAAACAGATATTCGCTCACCGGTCTACAGAATTTTTAAGTTTTCTTCGAAACCCTGAGAATCAGCATAGATTAGATCAATGAAACAGCAAAACTTTACTGCAATAACGACACAAAATGACAGCAAACAATTCAGGACAACAGCAGGCGACGGCAACAGGGTGCCAATAATTTTGGTAATAATTCTTTGTTGTTGCTCACTGTTGTTGGTATTGCTGTTGTCGTTGACATTCCTGTTGCTACTGCACACTTACACACACACACACACACCACACAAACACACGCAATTACTAAATTACAAAATAATGGCGTCTTTGTGTATCGCATTGCTGTTGGATTGGATGTTGCCAATATGCTTCGTAACTGCAACATGGACTCCAACAGCTGAAACAACAACCACAACAACAACAACTACAGCAGCAACAATGTGTTAAACAAATCTTTTTGCAGTTTGCTGGAAACTTTTTGACACGTTGTTAAGAAAAATTCCAACTCATTGTCGCTTAGTGGGAGCACATTTATGTACGAGTATGTGTGTGTGTGTTTGTGCGCGCAATAAAAGTGCAACTCTGCGGGTGGCAATCGAAAGTCAAGAGCAACCAAGCAACAAACAACAAACAACAACACCAAACTGTACAAGTGTACGAACAGCACGCAGCAAGCACCAACAACAACAAAAACATTCAACAGCCATTGGCAAAACTAAACGCTTACTACACGTCAGCTAAGCGATGCGGGAGTGGCGTTTGGGTGACCTGGAGAATGCGGCTGGGAGACGAAGACGAGAAGGGTAAATCGGTAGCGGCGGTGTTAGCAGACAAGTGTCAAAAAGTGTTGTGTGGCGCGCGGATGAAAGCTTTTATACAAAGTAAATGCTGAAAAGTTAAAACTGATGTGAACATTATTTTCTTTTGTTATTGTTGTTTCTCAAAGAGTTTAGTGCTGTTATCGGCGCTATCGCAAGTGCGGCATGGGAAAGGATTTTTGCTATTGTTTCTTCGTTTTTTTGTTTTTTTTTTTTGCTTTGCATACGTTAAAGCTTGTGTTGTACTAGTTTGCTTTGCTGGTGTCGAAGTTTGTTTACTTTTCAAAGTCAGTGTGGCAAGCTAGATGATCTCTGCCCCGCAAGCTAGTCGATGTAAGTAAAATGAAACTGTGTTTAAGTGACATAATGAAGTCAGATAAGGAAACATGAGTGAACTTATGCCGAAATTCAAAGAGGATGCATTTTAATATGGCGCTTGCTTGAGCGCGTTTGATTTAGGGTTTGACCTGCTAGCTTCTTTTAAAATAAATTCAAAATAAAATACATAGAGATATAATCCTTCTATAAAATCGGACCCGATCCGCTCTGTTCAGCCTCTCTGCAATCTATTAGTAAACATCTAAAGATGTTTGTCAACGGTAATGCCTATAGACTTGAAACTTTCAGAATATTTTAACCTAATTAATGGGCTATAAAACTGCATACTCAAAATAATTATTAAACTTCTGAGAAAAAAGTTCAAAATTTAATTGAAAATTTGTTGGATAACTTTTTTAATTTTCTACAAAGGGGCTTATCGGCCCCTTTCTGCCAGAAGTTAATGGGTTGGCTTGATTAACCAATGGTTGTTCTTTGTTATACCAAAATACTGAATATCATACATACAAAGAAATTCCTATTTTTCTTAACCAAGAAAAGCAATTCATCGAGTTTACAAGATATGTAAATAAATTTTTAAACTTTATTTCCCGACATTTTGAATTATGTCTGTATATACATTCGTGTTTTTTTCACACTAAAAAACAACCATATGTCTTTGAATGGAAGCATATTTTCGCTTGGGTTCCATTTTTTTTAAATTATCATAAATCTATAGAAGATTGTGACACAGACATAAAGGCATCAAATTGTCAAATAAATTTTGTTAAATTATTAATAATGTACAACTTTATTGAGCTCGAGAATTATTAATTAAGGTCAGTAAAAAATTTTACAAAATGTACTAGTATATGCAAGGATGAGCACGCCTAAGTGCATTCAAAATTATTAAAAATAATAAAAATTCCTTGGTTCAAACCTAGGAAGCGGTGATGAAGAATAAATAAATAAAGAAGTCTGATGAGCAGATGCAGTGTTGTTTGTGCTGTGGTTTTTTCCAAATCTTACCGTTCATAACTCGAGCTTAAAAAAGTTGTTAATAATGGTAAAATAACATTACGAGAATTAAAAAAAAAACCTCTGCATAAATCTCCACTTATCACACTGGTTGCAAATTCGAAAAAGCTTTCCAAAAGTACAACATTTAAAAATACCGGTTCAAAATAGTTCTTAGATATGTCTCAGAGGGGGCGTTGGCGAGTAAATTTCTGGAATTTATAATGTGTTTTTTGCTTCAGCTGTTTGAAGTTGAGACCAAAAACCATCAAAAACCATTTTGTGTCAGCCATTATGAATTTTGTTTTTGACATTTCAATTTCAGCTCTTAAAACAATTTTTTCCGAAAATTTTGTGTCAGCCAACAAGCGAAGAATTTTCGCCCAGAATTTTCCGATTTTAGACCACTGTGCGTATGTATTCTCTAAGTGTAGATATGGAATGGCTGACATTGCAATAAAAAATGTTTACAGTTTTTGAAAAAGATCGTTATGTAGAGATTAAATTTTTAAAATTATCTTATATTTTCATTTCTTATTGCACCCAAATGCCTTTGTCATTTACTTTTAAAGTTTTTAATGCTTTTCAAAAACTATAATCGCAATTTTTGTTTCTAATATGCGCACTTATCGATTTCCTCACTTGTATAAACTACTGTTGCACTATATATGTAATAACTTTATGTCTCGAAATGTGTTAAAAATAAAAAAATATATAATTTCAACTTCAAAGTTTTTTATAAAGTTGAGAGGATTTTCTCAACAATCGGTCATCAACGATTTAAAAGCTTATACAACTTTTAAACGCTCCACTACTTTGAGTATAAAATTCCTCCAAACAAATATTTTATTTACTTCTTAAAATTTTTTAATTAAATGTACTTTTTTTATCGCAGAAGACCAGAAAACATATTCTAGTTTCTAGTTGGTAGATTTGAGACAATGAGTCTCAAACGAGTTTCCAATAGATCCGTGATGTTACTCTTTTCAGTTTACCCGATTTAATTTAATTTTGATATACATATTCTGTGTTGTTTAGGATGTTTATTTTCAGCTACTCCCATATTTAATTTGTAATAAAGATACAAAACTTTAACTATTTAAACTTTTAACTATTTTATACTTCAACTGATAAAATTTTGCCTTTTAAGCAGCGTTTAAAATAGCGGCGCCTTGAAGAATGTGCCCCTCGTAACACCACCATTTCGCAACTTCCACCAGTGTGGTTTGCCATGCCATTTGTTGATGTCACCAAAACAGGCTCATCATGTCACCCCTCCTTTTCAAAACAAATAAGATATATGTATGTATGTACACTTGTACATATGTATGTGTGATAGTGTGCATGTGCGCAACTCTGACTTTGCTTTGGCAATCAATGAAATGATAAAAGTGCGTTTGAGAAATGATGTGGGCGTGTGCCGAACGCAGTGCAATTTAAGACGGTTTATTGCTTCTTGCTTCCGCAACATGACAGTTAGTTAATGCCGAAGTCAACGAAGTCAATCAGTCACCCAATAAAGTAGCGTCGTGTGTCAATGATTTCACAAACGCTTAATATCTACACTAAAAATGTTGGAATTGGAAACTCAAAATGAATCACATGTTCGGCTGCATTTATTTATGTATGCATGTACACTGACATTTTGCAGTCGATTGCAATTAATCATATTGCCAAGCAGCTGGCATAAAAATTTCAGAGCGAAGGAACGCGCAATCGTAATTTCTGGCAAAAGCATGCAATTTTTTCTGTGCACATATTCTTCTAAAGTGAACTAATTCGCAATGTATCTTTGTTTTTAAAGCAGAAAGTTATTGTATTGTGTGCAAAGAAATTACAATTTATTTTCACAATGTATTACTGCTAGATATTGATTGATTTTTCACCTGGCAAGTTTACTCGTCTATGAGAAAATAGAATATTTTTAGTAAACTATATGAAAATTAAATAAAATTGAGTTAACTCAATTTTGAAAAAGTTCGAAGGAAGGCATTGTAAGAATTATTATTTTAATGTTAAATAACAAAAAACTAATAGAATACTCCGCTTCCAATGTGACTACTTCTCCTTGTAATAAACTTTGTTTCCACATGATAATGCTACACAAATTGAGAATTTTGACAATTTATTTTTCTGTAAATTAATTTCCATTATTTTATATTAAAATAAAGCTTATTATCTAACAACCGGCATACAAGCATTTAAAATGCAACACATAGTTTCTCGAAATTGCAAAGTTTTAAATCGGAATTTGTAGAAAAATCTCAAGCATTGGTGGTAGAGAAGAAAATACGGAGAAACGTTGTTAAAAAAATTGTCAAAATCGACAATAAATTGCAGCCACTTCAAAATAGCAGCATCGTAAAAAACACTTTTTGCATTATGTGCAACAAATAAAATGTTATTTACTTAGATCATATAGTCTTCAAAATTGTTGGGATTTAAAATCACCATATCGTAAACGCGACAATGTTGGCGGTTATGTAGGCGACGTCTTTATCAAGAGGAATGCTCGCAATATGCCACATTTTAGATAAAATGTACGCGGAAGTCTACACTGATTTAACACAGATTTAACACAGAGTAAACCTTTTAATTTTTCTGGTGATTAATTTTCCACCAGAATTATATCCCAATCCACCTATACTGACCTGTCGGACACAAAGCCATTATTTGTAATCAGTGTTTGAAGTGTCATATTAGCTTAATGGGACTATATTAAAGTGTCTGTTTCGCAAAAATTGGAGAAGTTAATGTCCCATTGGGTCAAATTGGCTAAGATAAAAATGAGAGACACAATGTATTTTTCTAAAAATGACACTGAAGATGGCACAACCCCGAAACCGGATGACGAAAATTCGTTCCAAATTCCATCATATCACACTCTGTCGGAAGCAACAATAACAAAAGATCAGAGAAACACAATCCTATTTCTAAAGAAATATGTTCTATATTCTCTTTTTATATATAAATAAATATTTGTTTATTTTTCTGTGGCCTAGTTAATGTTAAGGAAGATGAAATAAACACAACAGATAACTCGGCTAGCGTAGCACAGCATGTAGCGTATTTGCTCTGCAACTCCGAGCTCCCGGGTTCAAAGCCTGGGAGAAGTGGTTTTGAAAAATAAAATTTAATTAATTTAATAAAAAGAAGTCTGATGAGGAAATGAGGTGATTTCCGAAATAGTACTATAATTTCTACCATTAAAAAATTGTTGTTGTTTTTTCACAAAAATCTTCCATAAACTGGCCTTGAGCTCAATAAAAATTGTAAAATACAAATAAAAATGTATTTCTAAGGAGATTTAAGATATAATTTTGTGTCCAAAAAAATGTTTCAATATAATTTGTTAGTACATTTTTAGCTCACTTAGGAATACATGTAAAATAATATGTATATTTGTTCTTATTAAATTTTTTTAATTAATCATAATAACATTTATAGCCTGGTACATACATGTACTTTACAGAGGTATTTGAAAAAGACTCTAGAAATTCTGATTAACTAGTGTGAGTTTTCTTACTTAGCAAATGAACCGGAATTAAAATTTAAAGATATATAATTAATTACAACATCTGATGATATAATTAAATTTACAGAAATATCTTGCATGTGATGAATTCTTGTATATAAATACAAAATTCTTAATAAAGTATTTATATTACGGAATCAAATACTTTTTTATTGTAATGTACTTTAACTTGATTGCAATGAAAGCTCTGCTACTATTATGACTAAAAAAATGCGAAAACTGAGGAAAATACTGTTTTGACTTATATTTTTTTTTTACTTTTTGAATAAGAAATAGATCAGAAAATAAAAGTTGTATTTTATTGAATAGATAAGCTGTCTAAAAAATTTACGAAAATTAATGTTACTTTTAAAAATAATAAATTAGTGATATATTAATCTACATGATTTTCAGTATCACGTCACCATCCGTAAATCCCTGCCAAAAAATCTTGTTTTAAAGTTTTCTGATTTCAATAAAAAATATAAGATAAAAATGGCATTCTGAAATACGAAACAAATACTTTATCAACCCAACCTTACGTGCAATATAAATGGCGGAATGGAAACGAAAATACCAAGCCGTCGAAAACAGGTTAATTATTAAATTATAAATCAATTTTCATACACAAACTTGCAACGACTTGAGTAGAAGGAAGCATAACTCGTAAAGTCAAATTGCAAAAAATTAAGAAACAAAAAAGAACAACACCATCCAAAAAAAAAAACATTGTATGTAATCGGTAGACCCATTTACAGTGAGCAACCAATTGGGCAGTCGACAGTTGCCAGTTTCAGCACAGCATCGCAACAACTACAAGTTCCCGCACATTTAATTGCCAATAAAATGCAACAACAATAAGAGCAGCAAAAATATGAACATCTTGCGTGGCATGCCAACATTCAACAGTCAGCCAAACCGGAGTCAATTGGCCACGAAATGGGCGAAAGTGAAAAAAGAGCGCATGGCAAACAGACTCGCACCTAAAAGTATGCCACCATCAAGTTCCCTACGCCGCAGTCACTCACACAAACACACAGGTTCGTATGTTTAAGATCAACAGCAGAAGAGTTTTCACATACAGACTTTTGGATGCATGCCATTCTTAAAATTTGTATGGATATTTACTAGCCTGTATTTTAATTTCTCCCAAATTCTGCAGTAATTTGGACCGTGAATGGAGCAGCATGAAACGGCAAACGTAATGTTGAACATTACCAGCTCCTGCATGAGAGATGTTTTGACTGTAAACAGTATGCGAGAGATGGCCTTGGATCAAAATAGCTCAGCACTTTTAAACAAGAGACATTGCGACCAACAATATCCTGTTCTTTCCTGATTCAGCTTCCAAAACTTGCACGTCGGCAGTGTCAATGTACTACTACTGACTTGCGAAAATCTCTCATTTTCCATTACCTTGGCACCACTCAAAAGGGAGTTTGTATCGAATTATTGCTGGCATTTAACATATGTACTATGTATGAAGGTATCTATATATATGTCTCTGTTAGCAAGCGTCGCTGTGTGGTGAAAAAATAAATCAATGCCTTGACATCTGATTTTTATTTACGCTGCAAAACTGTCAAGAACTGCTTTAAATTAATTAAAATATTGCAAACAAACATGCGGCAAGACTGCTCTTATGCGCCCATAAGTATTCAATGTTGCCCAGTACAACGTTTTATGAGGCAGGCGTTGTGTGGACACAAGGACGTCGTTTATGGAGCTCCGGGCAAAATTTCAGTGAAAAATACTTCCACGTTGCAACCGTTATCGCCACTATTGTTGCTGTTGTTATAGCATTTCCGGTTTTGCCACTTTGCAGGGAAGGAAACTTTATTTATATTTACGTTTGCATGGCTGTAACGAATATGTTTTATACATTTTTGACTTCTCATTTTCGGCATGAAATTGAATCGAAGAACGGCGACAATAACTGAAGAATTTGTTTTATAGCTTCATAGATTATTAAAAGTAGTGTTTTTTACAAAAGCAGAAAGATTTTTAGTGACACATATTTTAGCTAATTTTGTATAAAACTTTTATTCATAATTCAACGCAAAACTCGAGAATCAAAGTTTCAAGCTTTAAAGCATTATTGTTTGAGTTTTGAATGATAAATATTAGTTTTAATGTATTTTTATGCGCGGAAAGGCTACCACCACGTCATAGTTTTGATTCAACTCTAACCTTCCGGTTGTGACATAACTCTCCAGTGTAAAAACAGCTCTCAATATTACAAAACATTATAAAAAAATAGTTCCTAAAAATAATACATAATAATGCATTATGTAAAAAATTTAAAAAAAAAAAGGAATCTTCAGGAGTTCTGGAGGGTGCGTATTAAATATAAATTTCAGTCTAGTCTCCGAAAAAAGGCCCAGAAATCTCAATATTTGTTCCAGTCAGTAAAGAGAAGCTGAATAGGAGAAATTTTACGGATTATTCTTTGTCTTTTAGCTACAGCAAAAAATGCAATGGTCCAGTCCTAACTGAAAACAGCAGTTAGCCGACACAAATCCGTTTTGTCTAATTTTAATAATGAATTCAGTTATTTTTGCGGCAACTCTACCGCAAACTCTACGCCTTGATCGTATTTTCCACTTTCACCTGTCACATTTTGCGAAAGCTAAGAGATCCGTATTTTAATATCCAGAGTTCAACGACAAAGCAGTCTCTAGTGCCCTGGAGTTATCCAACTTTGGTCTAATTCATCGGAAATTCTGTTAACTTGAAAACTGCTGTGTCCCGGCACCCAAACCAGTGCAACAATATTTTCAACAGCTCAAGGTGAGTTGATGCATAGGAGCGCAGAGTTTGTATAGCAGCAATATCGTTGAAACCAACGTAGTACGATTTACGTAGATTCTATCAAAAAGGCATCACTGAGTGCCTATGGCAACGTCGTAGATCTGATTTTATAAATAAATATGTTTCGAGGTGTTTTGGATGTCGGAGAGAATTTTAAAATAATATTCAAGAGGAATATCCACTTTATTTCAATAATTTATAAAAATACAGAAAATAGTGAAATGTGTGAATTAAATTTGATATAAATGTTTTTATTTAAGGAAATTTTCTTGTTTTTTGTTTTCCACATGAGTTTGAAAATTTTAACAATGCGCTCGGTTGCTAGAATTGTTGCTGGAAAATCCAAAATTTAAAGAGTGTTACATCAAATCCCCAAAGGAGGAGGTGAATAACTTTTGGAAGACGCAATATTTAACTCGGAAACTGGACTTTGCATGGAAGTGCTATTTCACATTTCGTTTTTCCTCTTCAATCATTTCTAGCTTAATCCATAGAGGGCATAGCCGTGACTGCAATATATTAAAACCTTCAAAAAATTTTGATTGGGCCATTAGTATCAAAGAACTTTCCAACGCCGTGCTGGCAACCACATTCCGCAAAAACCTTAATACCGAAATCAGTTGAAGGAATGCGGTATTTAAAAACTGGTAAAATTAAATATGTGTTTCAAGAACCGAAACTTTTTCATGCAAAGTGGCATCAGATACCGAAGGATTTAGGGTATGACATACAGTTTTTCGCTGCATTTTAACTTGTGCTAAATTTTGCCACCTTTCTTAATGTAAAAATATTATTCCCACACTCCAAAGAATATTAATTTTGTATAATAAATCCAAAATAGCGCTATAAAAATATATTATTTTGCTAAAAATGTGTTTGCTTTCTTTGTGTCAGCTGATGTCGAAACGTCCAAATTTGACATTTGAGGGTTGCATTCGTAACTTTTCTACGACAGAATTAGCGATAGCGCTAAATGTTTGTTCTGCCTTGTCCTTAGGACAAAACAAATAAACATATCTCAGACTAACTAGACCATAAACTGAAATCCCTTGTTGATAAAGCCAAAACGAAAAAAGAGGAAACATTTGTTTTTTAATTTTTTGCCTATTTTACAATGTCTGCCTGAAGATGCCGCACTTTGGAGAAAAGTACATATTTAATAATAATATAATTGACATATTTCAATTCCAAACACTGGTACCTTTTCAGGCGAAACAAAAACAATTCAACCAGCACTCGATTGCTCTAATTTAATGCTTTTTCCAAAATCAATGGTAGAGTGAACATATCGCCTCACTAACTCTTGACAGCTGTTGTTGAAAATGTCCAACAAGCAAACAAGCACACGAAGGAGATACATAAATATATATGTACAAATACATATGTAGAGCAGTGCAGTTATGAGTTTTAACACTCGACAGCCACGAACAGCAGCGCTAGCCGCGTGGACGGCCCATTCATTATGCCACCACCAACTCCAAACTAAAGCCCCCAACTTATGCTCGGCCAACTGACAAATTTATTAAGCGACTTTAGTCTATTGTGTGGACGCGAGCTGTTGCCACGAACAACTTACTGTCCCATGAATGCGCTGCAACAAAATATCTGCCGGAGTGTGCGTGTGCGTGTGCGTCCAACTATTACAACTAAGTAGCTGAGCGCTGAGCGCTGTGCGCATCTAATCGCTTACTTTGTCGAGTGAATGTGCGAAAATATTTTGTTGCAACACTTAATTGTATTGCTGGCAACACATTGTGGACATTCGACGACGACGTCTACATAGCGAACGTTTATGTTGCAAGTGTTGCATTAAAATTATGCTGAACAAGGAATTGCAAGTTTTGAAAGTTGTTGCAAAGCAGTTATGAAGTTTTTAAATACTTCACGTGCAGCTATCGACAGCAGCTTCAATGGGAGATATATTTTTGTTTTTTATTTTTTTAAAATTTACTTTTTTATCCAAACTTTGCTCAGATGCGCAACATTGTGTACACACTTGGCAGCACTTAACGAAAGCCACATAGAATAGACTATAGGTATTTGTATACATATGTATGTACGCTATGTATGTGTCTGGTACTCGCTTGTTTGGAAATTATTGCTATTAAATCGCTCGTTTTAGCTGAGAGACAGTAGCTAGCAGCTAGCAGCCAGCAGCCAGCCGAGCCGATAGCCGCAATTAATCAATTGCAAAGAACTTTTACTTGAGCGATCAACTTTGAGTATGTCTTCAAGATGGTTGGCATCAAAATGCCTCCAACTTTGTAAAGAAACGTGTGTAACAGCAGTGAAGTGGAATGCTGCATGCCACACACCTACACTCAGCCACACTTTTATGCATTTGTATGTATGTAACTTAACCTCGCACATGTGCAAACAAATCAATTATTGAAAAGAAAAACTGGCCACAACCACAGCCAGCAAGCGATGAGCGCAAACAACGCAGCAGCAGCAGCAAGAGGATGAGTCAGTGGGTCCAGTCAACAATCGCCAGCGGCTGTGGCAGAGAAGCGATAGTCAAAACCCAGAGAAGAGCGGCAAGCCAGACCAAACCATACGAGACACTAGTTTTTCACAGACAAACAACAACACACACTCAACCATGGTCTTTCACTCAGCTGGATTGCTGCTGAAGGCCAATTTTCTTTTTCTTTTTTTTTTTTTCTTTTTTTACACATGCTTCTGTTGTTGCCATGCCTTTATATGCCATCAGCAGAAATAGGAGCAGTCGCAGCCACCGCCGCAGCCGCAGCCACAGCAGAGCACATCCTTTTCGGCATTGGCCAGTTGGTAGCGCATAAATCTTGAACGGCAGCACATAAATCCTCTGCAGCGGCAAAGTGCTAGAGACTCTGACAACTCGAATGCAGGCAACTCATACGCCACCACACAATAACCAATTGCATGAGTGTATGTGGCATACAGCACACATCGCACGGAATACTCATACAAATGCTCGATGGTTGGTGTGTGTACATACATGCATATGTATGTGCGGCAAAAAAGCAACTCATGAAAATCGTTGAAATTGTTGGAGCATGTCGAAAATTCAACGGCACTATCACCAGCAACAACATTAAAAAGTTAAAGTACTGCAAGCACTTACAGACTCATGCATACATTCACACAAACATATACATACATATATATATACATACATATATGCGTGCATATAGCTTCTTCAGCTGTGCAGCCCAGCCTTGCCACAGATCTGTAGCAATTGGTAGAGCATGTTGCATGTGCCTCCAGCGTTCGCTTCGCACTCCAACCACGGACAACCACTTTGGTTAAGTTTGCAAAATGTTGAAATTTCTAGTGAAAGGCCAAAATGTGGTTGGCCAAAATACATTTTAGTTGTGGTAAAAGTGAAAAGTGTCCAATATCTGGCAAACATAGTGAAAAGAAGAAAGTATAAATTTTAAAAGTTGGCGCACAAATGGCAATATTAAATTGTTTGTGTAAATTTTAGATGTTTGTATTTCACATACATTTATGTTTGCTTAAAAACACTATGTTTCACTTCGAGTAAAATAATTGTACACTTCACTTCTTCGATTTAGTGAAAAGCAGACACATACGTATATATGTAGAAGCATTCGTGTTCAAACAAATACGTCAAAAAGTATTACAATGTAAAGCAAATATTAAATATTTGCATAATTTCAAGACAAAATATTAACAAGTATTAAATACTCTTACTGTTTAAGTCATCATGAAAAGCATCGGATTGTTGAGTGACACTGCAATATGAACCTCCTCGAACAACGACATTTTGCCTCGCTAAAAACAGGCAGTGATTAAAAAATTAATTTACATATAATACTGATACTTAGCAACATCATAAATTGAAAATATTTTCGCTCTAAAGAATATTTGAAATACTTCTGATTTGATATTTCATATCTAAAATTTTCGAGTTTAAGATAAAATAAAAACGAGAGTTGGTAGTAAGAAGAAGTAGTCTTAGCTTTCCTCCTTTCTGAAATTAACTTACGTTTTCCGAGGCTTCCGCCGGCCCTACTTGATAATTATGTTGAGTAAGTTCAAGTTTCAGCTTCGGTTTCGTCTCAGTTTCATATTCATAACATTGAGATGATTGTAATGTCTTCATGCAAAAAAGGCAAACTACAGTCAATCAGTTTATATTTATTTAGATTAAGCAAACGATTTAACGCTCATTATTTCCATAGAAAAAAAGAGTCTAAGCTTAATACGTTTTTATACATAGTCCAATGTGAAGTTTGTATTATTTTAATCTTTAAGGTATTTTCTTTCCGTATCTTGATTTTCTTCAGATTTTCCGACGGGGTGGAAATTTAATGTATATTGGAACGATTTTTCGTCATACCATGTCAAATTTGATTTTGTCACATACCAGTTTCGGCGTTGTGCCATCTTCAGTATCGTTTTCGTTCGTCGAACGGAATGATGACAGAAAATCGTTCCAATAAACATATTTTTTATCCATTTGTTTGTGTAATTTATTGGTTGGTTGGGTTGGTATTGATAAGTGACAGAAATGAGAGAGAGAAATCAGAGAGAATTAGATGAAGTTATAATGACAAATGACAGAGCTAAGAAAACTAAAGCAGTATGTAAGAGATGGAGAAGGTAATTGGCAGGTCACAAGCCATGATACAAATATTGTTAGAGGTGGTTTCACTTTTAACTTTTTGACAGAAACAATGTTCGACGGCAGATGCCCAATGTTGGCCCTACTTTGAAAAAAATTACATTTACAAGAGGAGATATTTTGACAGACGATAATTGCCTGGCAAAGTTGACTTGCAGTTGCCCGGATAATTAATGTCGTATGTAAGATTTGAAGACTTTTGGGAATCAATTCCTTAAAACGGAAACGATAGATTATTTCCAAAGTTCACGAAAATATTAAATTATTTTATTTTTATCGTTAATTCTTAATTACTTTTGAGCTTAGGAAGGATTTTGTTAAGTAAAAATTTGTCTTATGTTACATTTGGCAACAGTTATGAAGGAATGTGTATGACATATGACAAAATGTGATACAAATTATACTCACTATATCGAAAATTAAATACTTACGTTATCAAAAAACGAATAAGCCCGTTCGAAATGGCTTGATAGATGGAGAATAAATGCGTTATTAACTTTATGTACATACATTTCATTATCCGTGCGACATGCGTACATTTTTTACAGATTTTACGACAAAATTTTACAGATTTTAAACTTTTGGCCAAGGTAATTTGAGCATTTGACAAAATATATTCAAAGCACGGATTTTATATCAAAAATTGTCGTATGCCTTGCTTTGCACATGCGACAAAATTTACTTACTATTTCGGAAATTAAAAGAGAAATCGAAAAACTGCATTATTAAGTGAATTAATACGGACGACGATTTGTATTCACGGGCATGTCCTTCGAGGCAAGCGATTTTCGAATCACCTCACATATTCAAATTTTGTTTCTGTTGTCTTTGTTTTTCTTAATGCAAAAACAGAGAGTATTTTTAATAAGGAATTGGTAGCACAAAAATCCGGAACACTGTTTTTGTCAAATGGTTAACATAGCGTCTAAAAATGACGCCCACATGCCAGTTCTGTACAGAGTAGCACATGAAAATGCTCTAAGCGTTTACTGCAACTAAACTATCACTAAGAGAGTGCAAAACCTCTAAAAATGATTGTATCATGGTCTCCAAAGTGAGCGAGAGGGAGAGATGAAACACCTGAAAAGAGGGTAACATAATTATACGAAAGCTAATAGAAAGGTAGTAGAGATTTGATAAAGGTAAAACGGCTACTAACTGAGAAGACAGAAGAGATGGGATATGGGTGAAAAGCAGAAAGCCAAGATCAGATTTATTTTATATATACCAAATTTACATCAAATGTTAAATATTGCCTTCAAATCAAAATTTAAGGACACAATTCATGATTTGGTAATGTTTTGTTTAAGAAAAAAAGCTTCTTAAAAATTTTTAGAGCAGTCGGCAAGAGCCACGACTTCTGCAAACGTGCCATCATATCCTATTTCGAATAACTGCGCGTGAATTTTAAACCAAACTTAATTGATTTTTCTTTGGATGAAATAAATAATTTAGTTTTGAAGTTAATAAGCAGTAAGAAATATTATTAGTAAAAAGTTTTAAACACAAAAATGTTCAATTGAGCCCTTGAATACGCAAAATAAGACAATACAAATTTAGTATCATCAAACATAGTTTGAAAAAGTTCCGAAGAAAAAAAATTTTAAACTACATAATTTATGGAACACAACTCGTCTTTTGCTTGTGTGTGACACCCGTTAAAGAAATACTCGCAAGCACTTAACAGAGAATCAATCTCACAGCACTGAAATTGCTGAACTCCATGGCCAAAAGGACAGCTAGTCAGTCGTGTTGCTAACTTGGCCCAGTATGTTGCCATCAGCAATTTACGCAAAAGTAAACTCATCGCCACCGCCAGCACACCAGCAACACCAAAAACAAACAAAACAATATCTCAGTCACAGACGATATGGGACGTTAAGTTGTTGATGTTGTTGGTGTTGTTGCCGTTGCTGCCACAGCTACAGTTTCTTGGTCCATTTCGTGGTGTCGTATGATTTCATTGAACCGATAATTTGCGCTTCATTAAATTTAACCCCGCCAAGTGGCCGAGCGGCGAGAAATGATGGCGTGTCGTCGCCACTACGAATGATTGGAATAGTTTGTGTGCGGTCACTAGAGTTAAGCAAAGTAGTGTTTTAGTCGCTTGTGGTTCAATGCGTTTGGCGAGTTCAACAAAGTCACCGTTCACTTGTTTTACTACGTACACACACACACACACACACACACAGAGCAGTGAATTTATAGGTTTCTTCAAGTATTTTTATGTAAATAAATAAATCACAATAAACCATGTGGAAACATTACGATTGCACTACGCTCCCGATCCTCTAAATGTGTCTCTATATTTCTAAACACTGCTTCAGCAATGACTTAGCAAATGGTTTGTAATAAAATGTTGCTTTCTACATTGCTTTGTATGCACTTACTTACTTGAAAATGCATTTATTTCATAATAATACAAAGTTACTCGGAACATTTTCAAGTATTCGCTCAAACATAGTTTACTTGTGATTGTGTAGCGCTTAAAAGTTGCTCGCTCTCTAACCTTCCTGATCTTCAACGCTTTCGCTTTAACTCATCTTTGTACATCTTCCTCAACGTATCTGCCTTTTATCGCAGCTCATCTGTTTAGTCTTACTTACTTACAAGCTACTTTTTCAATAAGCAACTATTATTGTTATTAGTTCAATGTTCATAAAAATAACCATAATCCTTGTCTATTGTTGCCTCTTGTTACTACGAGTATTACAACAACGACCATGCACATTTCAACCTTCGAACGTTTACTCAGTCAATTTGTTGTTGCGGTTGCCATATCAACTCATGCGATTGAATGCTCGATGTTGGGCGGTGATGGTCGAGTAGTTTTGCGGCGCTCCGCACTTTGATTTTAAGTAAATATAATCTTATAAAAAATAAGTATGTATGTGTGAGTGTGTGTGTATGTTCATATGGTTGGTTTTGTATGTATTTTGCTTTGATATTTTGTTCAGCTTCAAATATACGCTCACACATTGCCTTTCACACATTGTATCCTTGCAATTTAGCTTGTTATTTTTACTGCGCTCAACCCACCACATTTTACTCCTTGTTGTTGTTGCTGCCGTTACCCAAGTGTTGTCTATAACATAGTCATAATGTTACCAGCAGCAACAGTCAGCCACCGAACAACAACAAAGTTCCTATTAGCAGCAGCACTAACACAGCGTTACATTGTTGTCAAAATGAGGGTCAAAGTGTCATCTGCTGTTCTCAACTTTGACGTTTTGTAAACACTCCGCAAGCACATTTCTTGCTCAACAACAATATCAACATTAATGACCAAGATTATCTGCAATGCTTTCTGTTCGGTGCTTGGCAGTTTCGTATTATTTTCAACATTCACTTCGTTTTGGTTTGTAGGTCGTCTGGCCTTTACAGGAGCTACTCATGACTTCATTTATCGGAGGACTTTTCTTCAGGCACGCGTCGCTGCAAAACTTTAAAGACTTAACTTAAATTTAAGAGATATTGTTGAAAATTTTATCCTTTTTAGTTTAGTGCACGAATCGTTGTGCTTCACACTCACTAAACAGTTAGTAGTAGCGTGAAAAGGGTATAACTCCAGCTCTCCATCGCGCAGTATTTACATTTATACGAGTATACACTCGAAAGTAGAGTGGGAAGGAGAATTTTTCTCACTTACTTAAGTCAACATTTCGTTTACAAATCCACCGAAGTCAAGATAAAAATATAGTTATGAAATAAGTAGGTTTCGCAGAAGTATTTGCCACAGTTACTAAAGAGTGAGATATCTTTATTTTTAGTGATAGTCTAGTTGCAGTAAACGTTTTGAGCATCTTCATGTGCTACTCTGTACAGAACTGGCATGTCGGCGTTTTTTTACTGAGTCGCCTAAGGAACATAGAACTGATCGTTTTTGGATACCTGCTCACAGCGGCATAGAAATGGACGGCTAGGTAGACGAACTTACAACATTCTGATTATTGGAGAATCTGTCAGCCGTGCTCCCAGTTTCACATTTCAATTCCACAATGTGATTTTAAAAATTTATTGTGAAAGTGAATTAGTGTGCTCCCAATTTCACAAATTCCTTCGCATATCAAGTCATCCCTGTCACACATATCGGCTATCGTTGTTTCAATTCACAAACAGCTGTTGTTGAAATTTCCCTTTCGGATTCAGCTATGTATGCTGATTTGAGGAGTCATCAGCAAAACACTTAAAAATACGCACATTTTTATGAATAACTAATACAGAAATGTCCTAAATGGCTTCTACAAACATCAAAGAATATTTTAAAAGGTATTCCAATCGAAAATAATTAAACATTCACACACTTTTTGTCATTTACTTTTCATTTCACATTCAACCAAGCTTTCGGATTCAATTCCCAAAATTGTATGTGAATGTGAAATTGGGAGCACCAAACATGTGATTTCAAACCGAATCCCCAGGGAAATTTATGAATGTGAAACTGGGAGCACAGCTGTATATATAGCATTTTCAAGTCAAATGAAGACTTTTTCAAATTAAATGAAACTATTTTTGTGTCAATGGAAACCTTTTTTAAATCAAATGGAACCTTTTTCAAAACAAATTAAACTTTTTTCTAGTCAAATGAAACCTTTTTCAAATCAAAAAAAGTAATTTTCAAGTCAAATGAAACCAACTTTAATTTATGATATTTTGTTAATTTATAGTTTTTATTCATCACTTCTACTGACCGAAAATTATTGTATTGTTTAAATTTTATTTTTTGTTGTTATTAAAGTTTTCGACAGGGTATGAATCTAATGAGTTTTGGAACAAATTTCCTTCATCCCTTGTCAAGTTTGGTTTTAAGACAATCCGGTTTAAGCGTTGTGCCATCTTCAGTGTGTTTTTCGTTCTCAGAGCCAAACTTGACAAGAGATAACGGAAAATCTTTCCAAAATTCAATAGTATTCTTAAAAGCCTGCTACGATAAAGGCTATTTTAAGAAAACAATTATTTACAAAACAACCACAACAACAATTTCAAGCCATATTCAATAGAAAAGCGCAATAGAAAAATTTGAATAAAAAAATGATGAGCTCTGTGTATTTTGTTTTTGTTTTTAAAAGTTAAAGTCTCAAAAGTATTTTATTAACTACCTTCAATTGTACTGCAAGCATTCTTATCCCAACGAAATTCCAATTAAAATAAAAAAGTTAAAACAAAAAGTTTGTTGCGCCTTCCTCATGGTGTAATTATATACAGGTGATGTCAGTAAACCGAACAGCTGTAAATTTTAACATTGCTCGCTGGCTTATTTCCAGTGTCGCCCCAGCCCTTACCCTCATTTGCATAGGTATACCAAAATAGTATTAGAAATATTCCTTTCAAGGCTAATTAAGTAACTTGTGGTGTTTTCATGGAAAGTGAAAATATTTTCATAACGGGATTTGTTTTTGGGAGAGCGGCTGCTTTGGTTTTTGCTTCGAACTTCTGAACTATCAAACTTTTACCTTTTAGTTTATTTGTATTTAATTAAAAAAAAAAAGAGAGAGAAAGAGCGGTTGCTTTGGTTTTTGCTTCGAACTTCTGAACTATCAAACTTTTACCTTTTAGTTTATTTGTATTTAATTAAGAAAGAGTCAATAGCAAATAAATAAAATTAAATAAAACCCGTTAGCGTCTTGCATGTTTCTAAAAATTATAGGTTTTAAATGTTGTCCTATTTGAAGTAAAGAGAACCATATTGAGGAGGAAACCCATAAAATTGTATGCAAGTTGACATTTACAGTAATATTAAAAAAATAATAATTCAAAAATTCACTTATTCTTCACATTTTGTCTCGTCATCGGGACATCATTTGAAAAATTTAAAAGTTTGTGACCAGCACTGATATTTCAATAGACGATTAAACTGTGTGTCATTATCTCGTTATCGGCTCGTCATTCGACCGTCAAAACGTAGCTCATCAAAAATTATATTTTTACCTCGTCATATATCAAAAATAAAAAAATATAGAGTTTTAGCAGCAATTTTGAAAGAAATAGTGAAATTTGAATAATAAATTTATTTTACCACGTTTTCCGATTTCTTATCGGCCGTCTAAAAAACTTTACCTAAAAATCTATATGGCAGAAATTTATGAAAATTACATAACATATTCCTTTGACATTTGAAAAAAGTTTCACAAAAGTCCCACATTAATTCACAAAATCATCACTTACATAGAGACTATTTTTTTCTTCACTAAGCTGGTGACATCTTCTTCAGTAAGCTTCTTTCTTTAAAATAAATGTTTGTACTTTTTGGATAAATTGAAAAATACAATAAAAAAACTGATGACATTTTTGATATTTTTTCGATGGCGCAAAAGCCTCTTTATGTATGTATATGCATGTAAGTGGACCAAAAGGTGACAAAGAATTTCTAAAAACAAGTATGTTAGCGGAGCAGATTTCAAGGAATGGAAGTGGTAAATAGTAAGAAGATGTTGCTTTAGAAGAATAGTTGGCAAATAGTAATTAAAAAGAACGAAATAAATACAGTGGGAGAGTTACTATCGTCGAACTTTAAAAACACATGCAAACTTAAAGGACGATATTTAGCCAAATGCAATGGTTTCATTTGATTTGAAACAAGTTACAAACAATTAATTTTAAAAACCTCTCATTTGACTTTAAGAAGGTTTCATTTAATTTTAAAAACGTTTCATTTGACTGAAACATGGTTTAATAATAGTAATAATAATTTGGCGCTTACACTATACAGCTCAGTGTTTGGCCGAGCTTCTCCTATAATTTGTGAGGGGACCTACAACTTTGTGCCGACTCCAAACGTTAGATGTATTTTATGAGAAGCTTTTTCATGGCAGAAATAACTTCGAAGGTTTGTCAGCCGAGGGGTAACTGCTATTAGAGAAAAACTTTTCTGTTATTTAGATTTTACTTTCCCTGGCTGAAATTCGAACCTCGACCTCAGCGGCATATTGAGTAATAGCACGCATCGCTACCCGCTCGACCACAGCGGCCACAGAGAAAGGTTTATTATGACTTAAAAATGCTATAGAAACAGACTATGTCACCATTTCTTGCCGCCCTAAATGAAGTCGTAAAAGCCTAATAAGATTCATCAATTACCACTCCCTACCTGCCTACTTAATTCAAAGCCACGCTTTAGTTGGCAATCAAATTACATTTAAAACAAGGCTGTTACACTTTTCCAACTATATAAATATAACATTCACTTGCTGTCAAGCTTCAACATTTTTAACATTCAAATTGCCTGCACCACGAGGCGCCTGCTGCACTGAAACACTAACTTGTAAATAAACAATAAGTATCTTAATGAAAGTGGCACTCGCTGTACTGTTCCTGGTGCAAGAAACATGCGGTTGCGGTTTTTATAACACTTCATTTTTCATATTCTTAACCTTTTGAGCGGCGCTGTAACACTACCAAGTGTCGTGCATTTGAACAATCTTCCGGCCAGAGAATCATATTGCTCTATTTCGCATTATGACATTTGCTTGTTTGGTGCATGCGGCTTGGGGGCATTCCTTGCCGACCAGCGTAACTCCGACCGAAACTGTCAACGTCTCTACCAGTTTGCGAATGCTTGTTGGTTGCAAGTTGTCGTGGTGCACTTGTTGTTGCAGGTGCCATTCGTTTTAAATGCGAACGGCTAAGTAGCGTGTAGCGTTTCTCATTTTCAGTTACAGTGAGGCTACTTCGGCTGGCCAAAGCCGCTGCCAGCATACCCAGGGCTAACCTGCCAGCAGCAAACAATCTAAGTGCTAATTGCTTTCACTACACCAAAACGTCCTTACCGCAGCCATGGTCGATGATAGCAACGTAAAGCTTTCCTGTCCGTTCACTAGCATGGCATGCCAGCCGCCTTTAGGGGCGGTCGGATGGTCGAACGGCTACTTGGTGTTTGCGGGCATCGGTGAGTATAGCACATAGTTGCGGTTGTTCTATGTTGGCAGGCTGCCACACCGACTTACGACAGGCTCGCCAGTGCGCCAAACGTTTGCTTGTAGTATGCCCATGGCCATTGCAGAACATTGGCTAAAGTAAAAGGGCATTCAGCTACTCCTTTCAATTGAGTAGCTCACGGTTATGATGTCCTTTCAGTTTTCGGTTGCGCCACTTCAAAGCTAAGTCGGTGTCTTTAAATATTTTCTTTCGTTCAGTGTCACTGTCAAAAGGCTGAAGATATTTACACAACAACGACAATATTTGCCCCAATTCGGTGAGTGTAATTGTGAATGCATAAAAGCATAAAAGGAAAACTGACGGCATTGCCAGCATTTTGATGTTTGAACATATCATTTTACATGCCAACAAACTGTGGCCGATTACTACAAGCGTTGCGGTAGATAAAATAGATAGCTTCAATTTATGAATGAAATTATTAAATTGCTTTATCGAGTTTTTAGAGAACGTAGTATGGAGAGAATAATAAGATTAAGAGCGATACAATTTATATTTTCTATGCTTGAGTATATCGACTTACCGACCTTATAAAATCAAGGGAAGAAAATGGCTTCACAATCGCTCGCAAATTCATTTTAACAAGCAGAAAAGTTAAATTCAAGTATTGTCAAGGATAATAAGTTGGCAATTTGCTTGGTGGCAAAATAAGTGGATATCTCGCTTTTTTGATTAGCAGTTCAAAGAAACAAGTATGGTCCAGCATTGATTCGCAATAATCAACTGGCTCCAGGACATCGGACGAAATTTAGGAGAGCTCCAACTACCCTAAAAATTATAAGTAGATCCATGTAGTTCGACCATTAATATTCTTTGAGAGTACCATAAATTCAAATTTCACATCAGAAATTTTTCGATTATTGGAAAGAGTATCTGAGGTTGATATCGGTGGCCGCTGTGGTCGAGTGGGTAGCGGTACATGCTATAACTCGAAATGCCACTGAGTTCGAGGTTCGAATCGCAGTCAGGGCAGGTAAAATTTTAATCATAGAAAAAGTTGTTCTATAATAGCGGTCACCTCCGAAGGTATTTCTGCCATGAAAAAAGGTTCTCACAAAATACATCTGCCTTTCGGAGTCGGCACAAAACTGTAGGTCTTTCCATTTATGGTATAAAGAAAGACGTGCATCACAAATAGTAGGAGAAGCTCGACCAAACACTAAGCTCCAAAATTATTATTATTATCTGAGGTTTATAACTTTGAAAGCGGCAAAACAGCGAATAAAAAAAAATACATATGTTTCGATATGGCATCTTGACTACACGGCAAGGTATGCTCATGGTGTGTCCTCCATGGCGGACGCGCGTAGGTCATCGCATCGAGTACGGTCTGTTATAGGGATGGTTGGACGATGTAGCATGGTTTGATGGGTCTTTCCTCATCGATGACAGCTGGCGGCAGAGTTATATGGGCCGGTTGTATGCGAGGTTGCTAAGCAACTTATGCAATATTTGTGTGTACGAGCGGACTTGTACCGCTCGACAGGCGTCATTGCTTTGAAGGCCCGGCAAAAGCGCAACGGGTGGTGGCAGCAGCACAGACGGCACTGGTTGAGATCCGGCGTTTCTGTCCATCTGTGGAGATAAAAAGAAAGATCAAACGACATTAGTCAAATGACAGTGTGTATTGGGCGGTTATGTAGGCATCTATATAGTGGAAAAGAAAGATATATTACACGCGAACATTCTTATCTGGTCCTGGGTGCAATTTTAAGAACCGTCCGAGTCTCCACTCGTTTGGGGGTAGGAGATCGTCTTTTATAACGAAGAGATCACCTTCTGTTAG
Organism: Philophylla caesio; assembly: GCA_963971545.1. NCBI lineage: Eukaryota > Metazoa > Arthropoda > Insecta > Diptera > Tephritidae > Philophylla > Philophylla caesio. The sequence goes on along the minus strand of OZ020606.1, from coordinate 89,465,924 downwards.
GTTGGGTTGTTGACGCTTCCACTTATGCCTTTTATGAAGTTCTTTAAGGTATTCATCCTTGAACCCAGTATTAAATTGGTGATGAATAACCTTCAATTTTTGCCATTTATTGACCAGGGCAAGTTGGTCCGTTTGGGGTTCAGGCAAGCAGTGCAGTGGGGAACCCCGCAAGAAATGACCAGTTGTCAACGCCAGCAGATCAGTGAGATCCTGAGACATGGAGAATAGCGGCTGTGAGTTAAGGACCGCTTCAACGTAAACGAGTAGGGTAGTGAACTCTTTTAATGTGAACTTATGATTTCCTGCCACCTTTTTGAAACGTGTCTTAAAGCTTTTAACAGCCGCTTCCCATAAACCACCCATGTGAGAAGCGTAGGGGGGAATGAACTGCCAGGTCAGTCCGTGAAAAGCGTATTTTTCGGCAATGTAGCTGAGCGCTGCATAAGTGTGTCGACCTCGTGTACCAAGATCTGCTGGGTTATCAGCACTCGACAAATGGCACCACGTAGCATTGCTCACGTTTTCGAGGATAAAGGAAATCCTGTTCGCAACGTAAGTTTTCCACGTATCTGGCGGCTTTTCCAACCATGCTAACACAATGGAAGAATCTGACTATAGATACAGATCATGAGCCGGTAGATTTAATGGAGAGCGGAGTTGGGCCACCAACTTCGAGAGCAAGACAGCTCCGCAGAGTTCGAGCCTCGGAAGACTGACTGTTTGCAAGCGGGCTTCTTTACTTATTGCTGCGAGCAAAAACGATAAAAAGGAGTTTTCGGCATGCTGTATTCTGAGTTAAACACATGCACAATATGCCTTTTCAGATGCATCTGAGAAGCCATGTATTTGCACAGGTTGACTAGGAAAGAATTGCACCCAGCCGGGGTTTGAATTTGATTAATAGCGGGGAGATTTTCGCGAAAAGTGCTCTATTTGTGAAACGCCATTGGTTTTACTAGCTCGTCCCAGTCGGTTTCTTCCATCCACAACTGCTGAAGGAGCATATTGGCAGAGATAATATTGATATAATTGCTGGTTTGTATAGTCTGTGACATTTCCCGAGTAGAAACTGTAAATTCATCACAACTGCGCTTAACTGCCATCTCTTAATAGACTACTGGCAAATGTTGATCAAGCCGAATCATTTTATTTATGCTTGACAGCCATTGAAAGCAGATAACCTCTTAAACAACGTTTGTAAATCGTGAGATAATCGCCCAGCAGAGTCGGTAATTCAAGCAACCATGGATCGGTTTCACAAAACGATTATCAAGCGCGTCGCACGTGAGGTGAATGGGTCCAAAATGAGATGGCCATCGTTCCCGATTTTCACAATTTGTTGTGCTTTATGGGCAAAGGGAATCATTGGTCCAAATTTTTTCAAAAATGAAGCCGGCCATAATGTCACAGTCAATGGGGAACGCTGTAGAACCATTTATTTTGTATTATCTACTAATTTAAGCTTATTAAGATTCCAGAGACTGCATTGCAATGATGCTGTTAAACGCTGTATTCAAACCAACTTCTCGTCATAACATAAACTTCGATGGAAAGAGCTATATGTAACAAAACGACAATAAGGGAAGCAATACACAGCAGTATTGTACACGTAAACTGCATAAGTGATATGAAGATGAATCGAAAAGAAAAGACACGAAAATCTTTGGAAACAAAAGTTACAATTCAGCCATATATAATACGCATATTTTTTTTTGGCGGGGTGTCGCTCGACCATGGGACTTTCGACCATATGGCAGAAAGTCCCCAAAAAAGTGGACATTCGACCATATGGTCTAAAGTCATTGTATGCTAGTGACTTTCGACCATATTTTCAATTTTCTAAAATGGATATTCGGCCATATGGCATACTGGCGCACAGTGACTTTCGACCATATTTTCAATTTTATTAAATGCATACTTAACAATTATTTTGCAACAGGGCAAACTTAAATTTAAGCAATTGTTATTTTGGTACAATACTTTGCCCTTTTACAAAATGCAAAGGAGTTGTGCGCGGAAGTACTGTTGATGGCGTAGCCGGAGTTTGTCCGACCAGGGTTATTGTTTTGAAGCGCGGCCGAAGACCGCTCACGCAAAAAGGAGTTCTGGGCGGAAATGCTGTTGATGGCGTAGCCGGAGTTTGTCCGGCCAGGGTTATTTTTTTGAAGCGCGACCGAAGGCCGCTCACGCAGAAAGGAATTCTGCACGGAAATACTGTTGATGGCGTAGCCGGAGTTTGTCCGGCCATGGTTATTTTTTTGAAGCGCGACCGAAGGCCGCTCACGCAGAAAGGAATTCTGCACGGGAATACTGTTGATGGCGTAGCCGGAGTTTGTCCGGCCATGGTTATTTTTTTGAAGCGCGGCCAAAGGCCGCTCACGCAGAAAGGAGTTCTGCGCGGAAATACTGTATGCCCTGTTCTTATTGTTGAATTTTATTAAATGCATACTTAACAATTATTTTGTAACAGGGCAAACTTAAATTTAAGCAATTGTTATTTTGGTACAATAGTTTGCCCTTTTACAAAATGCATACTTAACATATGGCCGAAAGTCCGAAAAAAAGTGTGTGCCAGTGACTTTCGACCACATTCTCAATTTAATGAAGTGGACATTCGACCATATGGTCGAAAGTCACCAGCATACAATGACTTTCGACCATATGGTCGAATGTCCTGACACGAATGCATTAAAATTAGTGATTAAAAAAAAAAGACGGGGTGTCGCTCGACCATGGGACTTTCGACCATATGGCCGAAAGTCTCCAAAAAAGTGGACATTCGACCATATGGTCGAAAGTCACCAGCATACAATGACTTTCGACCATATGGTCGAATGTCCACTTTTTTGGAGACTTTCGGCCATATGGTCGAAAGTCCCATGGTCGAGCGACACCCCGTCTTTTTTTTTTAATCACTAATTTTAATTCATTCGTGTCAGCACTATATACTTGTTTCAAGATTTTTCATGTCTTTAACTTTATTCAATGAGTCTATATTTATGTGTTCATTTTCAGTATTATATCCTAAGGCCAGAACATAATTTTCTTGAAATTATTAAATATCAATTCGACTATATTGGCCATAATCAATATAATAGATATTATTTATCAATTTTTGATGAGCTCTACCAGGCGCAGCTGACAGTTCCTGATGATGACTTCAGACTGAAGTCGAAATATTGACTCAACAAATAAATAAAATAATATATTATTCAATTGTTTCATTTTTCGGCCTTGATGCAAGGCACATCAAATAGGTAGCCGCAGCAAACTTTTTTTTTTGAACTTTTTTCATATTTTATTTTAACTTGAATTGTCAAATTTTGAATTTCATTGTGATAAGAATGCTTTCAGTACAATTCAAGGTAGTTGATAAAATATTTTTGAAAGTTTAGCTTTTAAAAGCAAAAACAAAATATACAGAGCTCAAATTTTTTTTTTCAATTTTTCTACTGCTGCTACCTATTGAATGTGCCTTGCCTTGATGTCATAAAAAAAACGATATAAGAAATTATTAATATAAAAAGTTTCACATGTACATCTATACTTGTATATTGTGTTCGTGATGGAACTGCTTTAATTAGAAATAAAATATTTTGAGTTAAATTATTTTTATGAAAAGCATTTGTATTAAAAAAATTGTTTAGAAAAATATTTATAAAATATCAAAATGATATTAAAATCTCTTCAAATATACATTTTTATCAAATGCACATTATTTAATTGTTAATTTAACATTTTTTAAATATTTTAAATGTTAATTTTACCATCAATTTTACATTTTTTAATATAATATTTATAAAATATTTGTAATGGCAATGACTTTTGTAACCAAAAAATGTTATTTGTACTGCTGTTTATGGTACATTTTTGGTTCAGTGTACGTATCCGACTGAGATGCTTTCCACCGAGAAGTGAAAAAAAATTCCAAGAGCCTGGAGGGTTTTGGGAGCATTATGAATATAGAGTGAACACTCTCAACAAGTTAAGCAGTTCTCTTCAAAATATTATAGTCCGTACAGAGATTTTGCGGATTAGCTAAATGAGCTTATTAGAGCTTCGAAATCACTTATTTAAGTTAAATCACACTACATTCATTTCTTTTAAACAATATAACAATATTCATAAACAGTTATCGCTGGCAACCAAAGCAATTCTGTTATTGTAAACGAATTTTCTTCAACTATCTCAATTATTTGCATTTTGTTGCACTAATTTAATATCCGAAAATTTAATTGGTTAGTGTTGCAAATTTTTCAAATAGTATTGCCTTGTACAAAAAAAACATTCATATATAAACATGTACATACATACATATGTATATGAATGTATTTAAATTAAAAGTAAGACAGAAACCGTAATTAATCGAAAATTCAAACCTTTGAGTCTATTAAAATTGAATTACGTCAATTTCTTGTGACAAACAATTCATTTCAACTTAATTTATGGTTAAACACAAATAAATCAATGAATGCACACACACACACACACTCACAAACAGAAACACAGACGTGCGCACATTAGCAAATTCGAAAACATTTGCATTGCAATTAGAAGTGCACTTCAATACAGAAAGAGAATAACCATCAACACGCCACTCGGCCGCCACAACGTCAATTACCTGGAGGGCGATTTTCAAATGCAATTCCCATGAAATCTGATATGTTTATGGCGTAAATGTAATTTTCCATAACTTGAGCTACACAATTACAGTTGAGGCAATATTAGCGGCGCTGACGACGCGCATAAACGCCTACAGGCCACACGTTGTAGTGGCAAGTAAATTAACGCGATTTGTGTTTAAATTTAAATTGTTGAATGCAATGCATAAAAGCAATTACAAGTGTATTTAAATGCAAGAAAAAGCTAGCAATGCAACATTTTCGGTATTAAATTTTAGCGAGAAAAGCACTTATAAACTAAAGAGAGTTTTTTTTTTAATGTAGCGATTTTATTTTGAAATATGATGTGCGACAATTACGTTACACTAGCAACATGCTAATTTGTGTTGCACAAAAAGAAACTCACGCTCATGAACAGACAAAAAACGCCAGCGAGGCTATAATCTGTTCAACTGCAAATAAATTGTTGCATACAGGTAGGCGCACGGGCTGACTCGCATGCCATTGCATGCAGTAAATGTTGCGGTAAGTTCATTTCACTCAAAAATTCCGCGAATTTTTGTATGTCATTTCAGTGAGTGGCATGTTGAGGACGTCCTGCCGTGTTGGGGGTTGTTGATTGTCGCAGCGCCTGACCCCGAGACCGCCGCTACCGCAGATTTATATGTGAATGTACACACACACAGAAACACATAGGAACACGCACAGGCAGCTACAATAAAATGAACATAAAATGAAATGCACTGGCGCCTTCGGTTGTAATTTTTTCACTTCATTATTTTTGTTTTTACGCGCCGCTAAAGCAACTTATTAACGTGTTGCAACCGAAGGAAACCGCATGCATACACGCACAAACATACTCATGTACATCGATGAACGTTGTTACAAGTAACGGTGCAATTGCAGTTCGTGTTGCTGTCCACAAATGGAAGTCATCAAGCGCTACACCAACAACTACAGTTGCAATAAAAACGTACACAGCAGCAACAAGAAAAAAGAATCTCTATGACACTTCACGTCAACCAGCGGAGTTGTGTGATTATGGTTGCCTGCTGTTGGCAGCACCCAGCCAGCGGAAATGGAAGCATCCGAATTGCAACCGTAAATGGCATTCGCACGACATGACAGTCGGTCGTTGATACGAAGCATAGTATATACGAGTATGTGTGCTACATCCATATGAATGTGGAAGGCTACTCTCGTAAGCACAGATACAAAACTATGAATGTACTTTTTCAGCCTCTCACACATAACCACATTTGAACACTTGCAGTCATAAATATATTTGCCAACAGTATTTATCTTCTCCAGCTCGCCAATGGTTTTATAGTCTTCTGAATATGATTTGTCTTTCGTATGTTGGCACTAAAAACCACTTTGACGTTAAAAAAATTAAACAAAACACATTCGAATTTGCTGAAAGTATATGCTTAATACTTTTTTACAATTACTCAAATTAAAAAAAAATATAAAGAAAATAATAAAAATTATCATACTTATAAAATTATAAAAGACAGTTTGCATTACGCGAGTTAATGTAATGTAAGACATTCAAATTTATAACTGCTTCACAATTTTTTAATAAATAAAATTGAATAAAAATAGCAATAAATTAGAAAATATTTTTTTTGTAATTATAACGTTTGCATAAACCGCTTAAGATTCCAATTAAACCGCCTTCCCCTTCAACTCTCTTTCCATCTTCTTACTCGCTTTGCAGTATCTTTGACATACATACATGGAATAATTTTGTTCGTTAGCGCACCGCTTACGTGTTGGATACTTGCATCAATTTAGGAAAAAAGTGATTACTGCCCTTAAGAGCGCCACCGAGCTCAAACCAAATGCCGCAGGTTGAATATGTATGAATGTGCAACCTTAGGGTGACCAAAAAACACCTTTTTTCGCAATGTTCTCTGAAAATTACTTTAGATTGGGGCGTACGGTGACATTTTTTTCCCTTTGAGTTTGTATATCTATAGCTATGTATAATGCAGAAAATTGTTTTGTTTAAAAAATAAATTTTAACTATATCTTTTAATAAACTAATCATACTAAAAAGACATCAGTTAGTATTTCCCATTTATCAAACTATAAAAAACAGTTTAGTTTTTTTAATAAAATAAAAAAATTGACAGTTTTAAAATAAATTAATTATTATACTTGGACACGAGAATATTTCTCTTACTGATAGAAAACTAAATTAGGAAAATTTATGTTATACATACTTGCAACCCCTAAGTTGCTTTAGCACTTTCAAATCTCAAAATTGACCACAAATGAAGTCAATATGTCTTGTCTGTTTCGCGACACAAAATGGAATTACTACCTTCAACAAATAATATATCGCTAATCCTAAAATTTTTCTCCAGAATAGCACGTTTAAAAAACAATCGCTTTATTACTTTATGTGCAGCTATAAAATTATTACTTGAACAATCTTGGCAACCGAAACATAAGACAAATTCTATGTGAAAAAATATATTTTGCCTTTCCAACTACAAATGCATTGCTGTAAAGTTGTCTTCAAGTGGTTAGTTATATTATTTGTACAGATTTTTCTTTATTTATTTTTACATAGCATAAAAACATGGATGCCCGCTGTAATCTTCCTCTTTTCACCTTAATATATCCAGATGGCTCTTAATGTGTGAATTTGTGATTTCCAATATTTTCTGAAACTGAAATGCCTTGAAATGATATGATAATAACATGTAATGAAATGGAATGAAACAAATCAATTTAAAATTAAATTAAATTAATTAGAATACAATGAAACATTGGAATGCGATGGAGAATAAAATAGGCTTTAATAATATGCGATGAATTTAATAATATTGGTTAAAATACAAAAAATATTATGGCCGAATTAAATTAAAATGAAAGAACATAGTAGTAATTGAAATGCAGTGAAATGAATTTCAATATAATGGAAAGAGATTAAATACAACAATTATATGAAAAAAATTCTTATGAAATGGAATGATGTGTGAAATGGCATTATGACAATGAATTAATTGTTAAATTTTAATGCGAAATCAAAACAAATGTATTGAATTTAACTATATTGATTTGAGTTTCATTTAAATATTCCTGGAAGACCTAAAATGATATGAAAAATTGGAATAAAAGGAAGGAGAAAAACAATATCGGATGAATTGAAATGAACAGAAATGTACTTCATGGAAATGAAATTAAATTATAAGAGATGAAATGAAATTGAATTTTATGAAATATAGTTAACATTTATCAAATCAAATTCAGTTATTTCAGTACAAGAAAAAAATTAAATACTTTTATGCAAAACAAATTCCATGACAATATGTAAGAATAAGAAATACATTTTTGTATACTGATATGAAAAGACAAAAGGATTTCAGTAATATTAGCAGCTCATTGCTGATGAGCTAAATGCGATAATTCTTCCATGCTAAATAATAAATAATTTATATGATTTTAAAGGAGTGTATAATTTTTTTTGGGAAGCTTGTGGTTTGTGCAGAGACCAAAACACTCCTCCCCGGGTAGAGACCGTCGCCCACAACTAATAGATGCTGAGCGATGATAAATGATAAATAATGTATAATGAGTGATGACTGAAGTTTCATTAATGGCAAATGAGTGATGAATAATGAATGGTGGTCGATTAATGTTGAATGATAAGTGCCGAATGATGAATGACGAATTATAATTAACGAATGATGAATTATAAAAGATGAATAATGAATGGTGAATCATAAATGATAAATGATGAATGATGAATGATAAGTAATGAATTATGACCGATAATCGATAAAAGAAACATGATGTACGATGTATAATGAACGTTGAATTAAACATAATGAATAATGAATGATGAGTGCCGAATGATGAATGAAGGTTGATGAATAACGAATTATAATTAATTAATTATGAATGACGAATTTTGAATTATGAAAGATGAATGATAAATAGTGCAAAATAAATAGTATATGATCAATGATAAAAAATGAACAATTTATGATGAATAAATTATTATGAATGATGAATGATAAATTGTGAATGACGATCGATGAATGAAACTTGATGTATGATGAATGATAAATAGGTTAGTTGATGAGTGCCAATGAAGAAGAGGTTATGAGTGATGGCGGATGTAAAATTATAAGTCAAAAATAATGAATAACAAATAACCAATGATAAATTGTAAAGAAGGAATGATGTATGATGAATTATTAATGTTTATTGATAAGTGATGAAGATGAATGATTAATAAAAAATGAGTAATGATGAATGACCAATGATAAATAATAAATGATCATAATGGATAATGAATCATGAATTATGATTCATCAAAAATAATTTTTTTTAAATAAATGATGAATGATAAACGATAAATACTAAATAATAAATTATGAATGAAGAACAATGAGTCATAAATGATAAGCGATGAACGCGAACTGTTGCATAACGTATGATTAGGAATTACTGCTTAATAAAACAAATTAATGACGAACAATGAAGGATGAATGCAAAATTATGAATGATGAATGCATTTCAAATTTCAAACTATGAATAATGGATAATAAATTACGAATAATGAATGTTGAATGATAAAAGATGACTGATAAATAAGGTATGATAAATGTATAACTTGAATCATAATAACTAATAGAATTTTACTGACAATTCGTGAACAATAAATTATGAACGATATATGATTAATGCTGAATGATAAAAGAGGACCACAAAGATGTATTCTGGATGATGAATGATAACTGTTGCTAAACAAATTATGGTTGACGATGAACCACTAATTATAATCAATGGTTAATTACTTATGAATCGTGAATGATTATAAATAAAAGGAAAATTATATATTTTAGAAAGTGTATGCTGACAACAAAAAAAAAAAATTATGATTATGATTTATGGATGACTGCTGAATGATAAATCATGTATAGTGAATAACTGGGTACGACAATAAGAATGACATCTATTTCTCTTGATATTTCATGAAAACGAAAAATACCAGAAATGATTTTATTGGAAAATGACAGCATGAAAACGTTTTTAACATGTAATAAATATTTAAACCATTATTTATGAGACTAAATACTACTCGCTTTTTAAAATGTGCATGCTTCAGTAAGGAAATACTTTAAACATATGAAATTATAACGATGGAATAGATTTGTAATCATGAAAAAATATGTTTGTGATATTGCGACACTATTAATGGAATGATTTTTATGAAACGAGTTGAATGTACAAGCCACCATCATCGAAGGTTAACTGACCTAAAAGAAAATGTACTCAATATTACTTAGTAAAAAAAGGTGCATAAATTAACAACAACAAAATGATTTACCTCGACTGAAGTAACTTTCAAATAGTGAGGTAAGTTAATGTTAATATGACGTAATAGGTATAGCATCACTTCCATTCATTTAACGCCCATTTCGGTTAGCGCACTAACCGCTGCCATTCCCATTTCATGCTCATTCGATCCCACTGGCTCTAGTAGCAAAATATCACGACTCACTTGCAAGCATTTGATAACATTTTTAATGTTGCGTGTAAATTCTGATTCACTTATTTCGCCAGCGAACATTAAACGCTGTGAACGCATCATTATCGCACCATGCAATTCGTATAGAATGAGTCCTGCAACAAATAGTTACAGATTTTTCTTTTCAGTGAGATGAGGTGATATTAAAATATATTAATACTTGCCTCTCAAACGCGTCAGTCCCGGTTCCAGGATATCTATGATACGGGCGAAATCACGACAATAATTTTCTTTCTTCTCTATATCGTCCAGCGACATGGTATTCAGCAAATAGCCTTCGGTGCGGCCATAAATTTGACACAGTGAATACTTGGCGGAGAGAAGTAGATAATGGTTTGGGCCCAGAACACGCTCGTACCTAAAACGGATTGTTGAACGGGTTACCAAAATTGGCATTTGGTTTTTAAAAAATATCGATATTCTCACTTCTTTAAGAAAGCCTCCAGTCCTGGTATGTTATGTACATCTATAGACTCCAAATTATTGTTAATCGCATTCAGTAATTTCAGAATATTCTCCGACTGTTGCTTGTAGTGGCATTGTTCGCATCTGTTGTATGTACAATGAAATATATAATTACATATGTAAGAAGTAGAGAGAGGAAATTACTAACTGCCACTCCGCGTCTTGATTCAGGGGTTCAGCGGAACGCAACATTCCACCTTTACACTTCGGACACACCAGTGCACTGCAATCCGAACCCAGCTCTTTAGGATCAGCACAGCGCTGACAACTGCACCAGAACAATTTCCCAGCATGCATGAATTCACGACGCTTCAAGGTGCCCTGCAGTGTGTAAGCATAACTCAACGTAATCCCCTCATCCTTTCGTATGGGTCTTGATGTGCGCAAAATTATCTCATACGTTTGCGGATCATCGGTGTGTGTGGTATTGGGGCAGCAATCGTGGGCCAGCAAAAATGCGCTCTTATACAGGCTGCGCGCTTTCGCCGAATTCTGGCCGATTTCAAAGCAATTTACATCCAAAATGCCACAAATGGTGTGTATCTCCTCGGCGGTTATTGAGCACATACCCCAATCGCGTTGCAGCCGTTGCACCACATTTTGCTCATAGTACTGCCACAATTCGGTATTAGCTTTGCGTAGCTCGGTGTGAGATTCCATTTGCAGAATGTCGGCATACTTGTCGGGGGCATGTTGCTTAAGTAGCAAAATGCGCACTATCAATACGAGTTCATACCAGTTCTTAACCAATTCAGCTTGGCCATAGGCGGCGGTAAGTTTTGCGCCGAGATTGTGTTTGCCTAGCAGCTGGCATTCCTGCTCGTTGTGGCCGTTCGATTGATTCAGGCCACCACACTGTGGACCACACATTGGCCATTGGCAATCTGCACAGCTGGCGGAATGGAAATTTTACTTACTTTTAAAATTGAAATAAAATTTGGTGTTAATAAAGGCTGAAAAACACTTAAACTTCTTTTCGAACTGCTGCGATTGACTTGCGCTCGAGCGCCTCCGCTAAGTGACTACTCGCCTATTGGATCACAGCTGCCTATTTATACGCTGCTGGTAGTAAATATTTCGAAATATGATTGCTTATATCGATGTCAAACTACTAAATATGTATGTGATTTTATTTATAGTTCCACATTGTGCACTACGTGATCCAAATCGAATACTGCAACGGCACTACCCAGCAAACATTTTATCTAGCCTTAGATGATTACATTCGATTTCTAAAGTAGCTTTATAGTGTTTTTCAAACCCAAAATACTAAAATTTAATTATTTGATCAAATTAATATCTTTGTCGATATCGGCAAAAATTTGCTTCTTACACTGCGTTACAAAAACGAACTTTAGTTAAGTCCTATAAACTAAATATACTTTTTCGGAAAGGGGAGAAAAAAAAATACACGTGTATCGGCGATTTTCATGTACATACATCTGAGAATTGATAAAAATCTATTTTTTTTAATTTGACGTTATACAGACATTTCCACGAGTCCGCCTGGAAAAATTCAGCTCGATTGGTTCACGGAAAAAGGGTTAAAAATCGGTTCAAAGGGTTAAAAGGGTTAAAAATAAAAATAAAAAATTCTGACGTGTACATAAAAATCGCCGATACACGTGTATTTTTATTTTTTCTCCCCTTTCCGAAAAGTATATTTGGTTCATAGAACAGAATGTGTGTAACGCGGTGTTATGGAGAACGCTATGACTCCCATAAGCTTTTATAAATATTTCTTTCAACCTAACAAAAATAATTTATTAGAATTATTTTTTATATATTTTTAGTAGGCTCATTTTGTAATCATTCTCAAAATGTAATGTTTGTTGGGTAACAAAATACATATACTTGAGTCAATAAGCTTAAAAATAAATCGATTTATATTGAAACTATATATAAACAGATGTGTATATTCAGCTTTTTATTACTTCGTTAATAATTTAGATGTTTAATTTAGATTTCAACTAGATTTTTGTTATGTGGTTGGTAGGGGGTAGGCATGTCAACCCCGGGATCCCGGCCTTTTTTAGCACCCGAATATCCTGGAATACGTCTATTCAAATCCCGGAATTGTAGAAAACAAAGAATTTAAGAGCTCTTTATATTTCAAATTTTGTATTATTCTTAAAAATTCCCCTTTCAAGGGCATAACAAAGCCTTTAGAAAGTTATCAATAGACAAATAACACAGCTTGTTAACTCCCTTAAGGTTTTGTTTTGTTCTTGCCATTATGAATGAGCTGAAGAATATCCTCCTCGAGTAGAAAGTAAGCCTCACTAAGAAAGCGATGTTAATAGAACTAACAACGAGGTGCCTGGAGTGGACAAAGCAAAAAGTCTCAAATAAAAATTGCATCAAGTTTTAACGAGCAGCTCGCAATTTCCCAATAATCGAAAGACATACAATTTATCAGAAGGCTTGGTAAAATAAATTGATAGTTTTTGTAATGAGGTGATAAAGGATATGTCCTACAGAGATCATTTAACTTATTGTCGACAATCTTACCAACAAGCAGCAGTCCTTCTTTTATACCAAATATGTATATTTGACTTGAAGTATAAATGATTTTTATGTGTGTCAAATTTTACGTTTATTTCCTTTTTCTTGAAATTACCAATAAATACATACATTATTTACAACAAATTGTTTTTCTTTGTTAAATTAATGTTATTTTGTATATTTCTATAATACAACGATTACAGACGTGTTACATTTTTTTGGCAAATTGTCCCGGGATTTCATTCTCAAATCTCGAAAATCCCGGGATCAACAAAAGGCCCAAAATTAACATCCCTAGTAGGGGGTGTGGCCGATAATAAATGTTTCGTCTTTTTAAAAAATATGTATGAATATGACAGTTTTATTTCAGTAAACAGAATTTACGATTTCAGAAAACTGAAAATACATAAAACCTGAATAAATTTTCTTTTCATTATTTAAAACATTACAATTTTTTCTATTGCACATTAAAGAAAATCCATTTGTTTATCCAATTCATGTCTCGAAGGTATTGTTTAGAAGATGTCATTTAAGTTTCACCAAAAATAATAAATTATATGATTTGAAACTGATTTTACAAAAATGTATTAAGTTGAAACCATGAAAATAAAAATCGTTATAACTGAGACTAAATGAAAATAATAATAAACGTTTTGAACAAATAAAACCTTTAGCAGCTCTTTGAATGTGTACAATATTTATAGACCTTAAAGAAAATAATTAAATTACCATAAAATTCTGATTTGTGTCAAAATATATTGCTGGATGTCATAAAATAAGTTGGACCCATAGCACATCAAATAGGTAAGGCCAACAAACCTTTTATTTTGAATTTTTATTATTTTTCATTTTAACTTGAATTGTATTTCGTTGTGATAAGTGCTTTCAGTACAATACAAGGAAGTTGATAAAATATTTTGGAACTTTAGCTTTTAAAAGAAAAAACAAAATACACAGAGTCCACAATTTTTTTTTTTTAACTTTTTTACTGCGCCTGCTTATTAAATATGCATTGGTTGGACCTAATACAAAATTTTTTTGAGTGAACTTATTTTATGTGCTTATGTTTTTATGAGGAAATCAAAACAACATTTTGTATTTGTGTTATATTTAGAAATTTTCGAAACAAATAAAAATTTTTTTCGATTTATTTAACCTTCACGATGTCGTTTTAACTATTTCTCGGACATTAGATAAATGAAAAACACTTCATTTGAAAACAAGCAGCTGAGGTGGTGGGTCGCATACTTTGTTGGAACAAATCAACTGCGCACAGTAAAAATTTAATATTTTCCATGAGATTTTTGTTTTGATAACTTTTTATAAAAATATAGTTTGCAATTCAACAAATAACGCATGAATTGTTGCTTTAAAAATTAAAGAAAATTTATAAAAATCCAAGAATTTTCGTAAAATTTTGAACTTTTTATTTAGAGCCTCAAATTAATTGTGAGTATGAAATTTTATAGCCTACTAAGCTTCGATATAAAGTGAATGATTTAAGTGCCTCAAACTTTGTATGAAGGAAATTCCTTACAAAATACATAATGTCTGTCCATTGTAAATTTTTATGAAATATTTTTCAATCATTTTAAGTTATATTCTCAAAAACAAGTCAAAAGACGACAAGCTTCAAACTATGTACACTATATAAAAGAATTTAACAAACTTTCATAAAATATAAAAACTGATTTTTGAGAATTTTTAACTACATTTTTTAAATTTAAATCGAGACCAAAAATAAACCTAAAGTTGATTAAAGTAAAATTGTTTTTAGATTATGGATTTTAAATTAACGATTTTAAATTATGTTTTAATAAAAATATTGTGGATGGTCATTTTCATGCAAGGAAAATTTTGAGATGGAGTATGAATAATTCAAATAAATTAATTGTGGTCTCATTTTTCCCATATTAAATAAATAAATGTTTGCCAAAACGCCGCAGAATTATAACACTCTGCAACATCAAAAAAATTGCAGATATCCCGAGTGGTAAACAACAGAAAAAAAATTCATATTTACTCGTAGATATCACGTCCCAAAACATATATAACGGTAATCTTACTTTATATACTTTTCGTTACACTTATATCATTCGTGTGTACAAAACTCATCAAAACATTAAATTATTCATAAATGTGCAAAATGCCGCGTGTTTGTGTTAATTCTCCTAGCTTATTTTGAAAAAAAAAATGTTGGTTTGAAAAATGTTATGAAGCTTATTTTAAAAAATTGTCATTAGAAATCAAGACAATTCATGGGTGCCGAAAGTGTCTTGTTTAAAATGTTATAAATATATGACGGGTTGGTACAAGGGTAATATTAAACCGATGCCTTTTGGTGTATCAATGCAGTGGCGTGAACCCAAAAATCACGTAGACGACTGTTACTTCTGTTTTACAACTGTGAAAGGTTTTTCAAAAAAATCAAAACACTCGGTGAAATATGCTACTGTGTCATCAGTGTCAATTCAGCTACCATATTCTCCAGACATTCCACTACCGGAAAGATTTTATATTTCGTCAAGTTTATCGAGTCCTATTAAACAAGACGATGAAGCGGGCCCTTCTAATAGCAAAGAGGTATTTATAAATGAAAAAATACAGAACCACATTTGATTAGTTAATCAGAACGAAATGATCTTGTTAAAAATTTAGATTTGACCAAAGAAAAATCTGAAATATTAGGCTCGAGATTAAAACAATGGAACCTATAGCAAACTGGAGTTAAATTTACAGCTTATCGAAAAAGTCACATTACCTTAGCTACCTTTTATTCAACAGAAGATGGATTAGTGTTCTGCAAAAATATTGATGGATTAATGCCAGCAAGCATATATCAAAACATGGGTTCAGTAGGTGATGAACACAGTGAAAGATTTCGTCAAGAAATTGCGGAATACGAGAAACGTTATCAGGGTAGACGGGAGCCAGCCATGCTTGCAGACTATTGTTGAAGCCTCCAGAGGGATACTACCACTACTGACTACAAGAGGAAAGCCAATCGTTAAAAAAAAACAAGTTTTTTATTGTAGAATAACAATTTATGTCACTTCTTCATATTTAAGTAAAATCAATAAATGCGTTTCACTACTGAACTTTACGTGATAGAACAATTTTATTTCAAAATTTCAAATAGTTTTAAGATGGCGAATCATAATTACTGTGAACCCAGTAAAAAAGAAAAAAGTTTACCTTGTTGCATACTGTAATTAAACACCGTGAGCTTAGCGGCACCAGGCAGTAGGCGACTTCAAATGAACCAACAACAACTGAAACAAATAAAATGCGCAGCTCAGGTAACGCAGACACAACAACGGAAGCGCATGCCAGCAGTCCGAAATCGTGGGAATCGCCGACTCAGCTAAAAAGAGTCACGCGGCAGTCTACGTGAGGTGTTGGTAGTTAGGGAACTAGGCATTCAGGTGCAGACACCGCAATTCAGTTGTATTGACTCGCTCGGCATTATCAGCTGCCCTTGCATAGCAAGGGAAATAAATAATTAAACCACAGACTTACCGTGTTTGATTTACTGGCGCCCAACGTGGGGCCACGCGTATTTAATATTAAAGTATCGTGGCCGTGTGCCCGGACCCAGGGCAGTGTTCAAATAAAAAAAGGCCGTATAGCCAAAAGTGAACACGAACAAAAACTAAATTAAAGTGTTTGAATAAAAAAGGACGTACAGCCAAAAGTGAACACGAACAAAAACTAAATTAAAGTGTTTGAATAAAAAAGGCCGTATAGCCAAAAGTGAACACGAACAAAAACTAAATTAAAGTGTTTGAATAAAAAAAGGCCGTATAGCCGTAGTTTGACCACTAACAGTGTTAAATCAAGGACATTTAGCTGAAGGCTAAAAACAAGGAAAGAATCATCAAATCATAAAATTAAAACAACAATCAACTCCCTCTCCACCTGGCTGACCAAAGGAACTGGAAGACGGGAATATTAATTAGAGTCTAGAGTAGCATGAACCTGTAAGTAGAGTGCTCCATAAAATTAAGTTAGGAAAGATATAAAAGAAAGACCTCTTAAAAAAGTTATATTATAACATTATAACAAAGTGACTCGACATGGACGAAAATAGCATTCGCGCTTTAATGGGTGCCGCAACAGAACAAACGAGACGAGAATTCCAATCGACAGTGGACGCATTGACAGCTAGGCTGACGCAGAAGCGAAATATCAGCGCCACCCGCCAAGCCCTGAAATGGGGCGGACGCCAATCCCTAGCAAACCCGGAGAAATCCTGCATGTAGATATTTTTTCCACCGATGAGAAACACTATTTAACTTGTATCGACAAATTTTCGAAATTTGCCATAGTTCAGTCAATTCCCTCTAGGTCAATAGTCGATATAAAGGAACCCTTGATCCGCATTATGAATTTTTTTAAAAACACTCAGAATATTGTATGTGATAATGAAAAATCACTAAATTCTAACACAAGAAAGTCACTGCTAAAAGACCATTTTAATAGTTCAATATTTACGACACCCCCGCACCATAGTACAACGAATGGACAGATAGAACGATTTCACGGAACTCTTTCAGAAATCAGTCGGTGTATCAAACTAAGCCAGGGACTAAATGACACGAACGATCTTATCCTACTCGCGACTTACAAATACAACAGGACAATACACTCCGTGACAGGACAACGGCCCATCGACATAATTCATTTCGCGTCATCAAAATATCTGCAAGAAATTAAAAGCAACCTTATAACCAGCTAACTGACACCGTAAACAAAATAATTAGTATAACGAAAAAACATGAACTCGATACTGGATACCTTTTTGATTTGATATCAGCAACAAACAGAGCAGTAATAGACGACAAGTAAGATACAATTAATTAATCCAATGTTGTTAAATAGTGATGCGGTTAAGAACTTACTAACCACCGAGCACTCTACAGATATAACAATAAGCGATTTACTAACAGTGTCAAAATTGAAAATTTTACAAGACCATGAAAACATTTATTTCGTAATTAAATACCCAATTGTAAAACAGAATTGTAAGAAATTTTAAATTAAGCCGGTTGTAAAAGATTCCAAATCAATTATAATAGAGACTAGTATAGTGTCAAAATGTAACAACAAATATCAACAGCTTGAAAATTGTAAAAACTCAGTATCAACTATATTTTGTCAATTATCAAATGTAAATAGCTCTTGTGTTTTAAACTTGTTAAGCCAACGACCAGCATCCTGCCAGACTATTACAGCTGACCATATCGACCCGGTGGAGGAAATTGACGAAGGCCTAGTCGTTATTAACGATAAATTGATTGAAGTTCGCGAAAAAGATTCCCTACCAGTAATTTTGAATGGAACATTTGTGATACAGTTTACAGAGAATGTAACCATTAATGGCACAACATACACGAACTGGCGGAAGATGGTACGCTTGTATCCTGAGGCCGTACCCGCACAATTTCTGAACCTAACAAATCATACAACATTCTTGTCACTTCCATACCTGCACAACATAAACCAAAAGAATCTGCGACATATTGCATCATTGAGGGGATTTGTTGAAGCACAATCATCTCAATGGCTTATAGCTTACGCCGTTACAATTGCTTTTTTTGTATTTGCCATATTAGCTTACATAATCAACAATCGCCGGAAGCGCAATGTTAGTATCGCAATATTGGACAGCGTTCTTAAGGAATCCGTGGACGTCTCCTCTTCTAGCGGGGGAATAGTTAACATACCATAGTAGGCGACTTCAAATGAACCAACAACAACTGAAACAAATAAAATGCGCAGCTCAGGTAACGCAGACACAACAACGGAAGCGCATGCCAGCAGTCCGAAATCGTGGGAATCGCCGACTCAGCTAAAAAGAGTCACGCGGCAGTCTACGTGAGGTGTTGGTAGTTAGGGAACTAGGCATTCAGGTGCAGACACCGCAATTCAGTTGTATTGACTCGCTCGGCATTATCGGCTGCCCTTGCATAGCAAGGGAAATAAATAATTAAACCACAGACTTACCGTGTTTGATTTACTTATACATTCATATCTGCTAAGTATGTACATATGTAGATATTTGGTAAACCATTGGCATTGTTAGTAGATACAACCAACAAACGTCTCTAGTGCCCAAAAATTTTTTCTCGATAATTTAAAAATTCACCCAACATTTGCACACCAGATGCGTTAGCTACGATTACTTGCTACGCTTGTGCAACTCACCGAAACTGGGACGACTGCAGCTCCACGGGCATATAGCAACCCAAGCAAACTGCATCTGAGGAAACACAGGGTCCTATTGCCAGAGGCTTCTCCCTGATTAGTAATTCACTTGGTTTTAAGTCGCGATTCGCTACCACGTAGCGTCCCAATGCCGTTGACCTTTCGATTCTAAAAGGAAGCTGCGTGGCGGACGAATCGCTGGACTCAATTTGTTCCGCCACTTTTGTCGTAGCAATAACAGCGCTAGACTGTGCTAGCTTTTGTTGTTGCTGCTGATGATGGTGTTTCTTTTTGTTTTTCTAAAAATACACAAAAAAAATTTAACATAAGTAAGAACAAGAACTTGAAAAAAAACATATATTTTAGTGAACTTGAATCAATATTTGCCAATTTTTTTTAATTTTTCTACATTCCATTTCATTCAAAAATTTACGCCTACAATATTTTACACGCTTGCGAGTGCCAAATCCAACAGGTGCTCAATTATGCGGCAACCGGTAAATTTTTATCTGATCAGTTTGGCTATCGATAGTTGTGATTCATGATTCGTAAACAACATTTTTGGCACGCGTTTCTATTTATAAACAAGAGAGCGATACATAGACAAAATCAAACAAACAAATAGCGCAACAACAAAAAGTATTTTGGTACGTGCAAGAGCAGCTAACGAGTGATAGTACCGATGTATATGGTATATCCCGGCAGTGAAGCTAGTTCTGAACTAGAGATTTCACTCAACTTCGGTGGTCATCACAAGTTCCGCGCCAATCTACTTTTCTTGTAGTAGTCAATGGCCCTCCTTATGCATTACCATTCGTCAGCCACCTTGCTAGTACTGGTAAGCCAATTACTTGTATTTCATTATTACCACGTAAATGTATGTAATATCAAATTCAATGGCGCCATTGCACTCTACACATTACGAGATCTTAAAGCCCACCAACTCACTACTGCCTAGATAACAAACACTTCGCTTGTTCCAATAAAATACCGTGATTTCAATTCAATATTTGCATAAATACTTCAAATTTAAATCAATTTTTAAGAAGCAAAAATTTAAAAAATTCAATATTTAATAAAAATATAAATATAAAAATTCTATTTCAGTTGAACCGAAAATAAAATTAATTAAATAGTACATATGTATATAAATATGTTATATGTATATATGTATAGGTACTATATTCCTTTAAATACGTTACTCAAAAAGAGTAACTATGCGTATGTTGTTTCTTAGTTGACATATTCTTGAAAATCCTTTTTTTCTAAAGATCTGTGGCTTTGCGGAGTTGATCTTCGGCTGTGTCCCCTCTGATGTTAACGGAATAGAGTCTGAAATAAATTATGTATTTTAAATTCACATCGATATAAACTTGTCTTTCTACAAATAATTTACAGTAAACATTTCTAAATTTTTTATGCTTTTCTTTCCGTGCACCCAATCTATTCAATGATGACTTTATTACATTGACTATTTTTTAAATTTTTCTTTACTTCTCCTGGTTGGATCAACAATATCTTGGTTTTAGCCATTAATAAAAATAAAATTAATTATATATATGTATATAAGTGTGACGTATGTATATGCGTACATACATATATTAACGTAAACGTTTAAAAATGCAATATTTAATACTTACTTATAGATTCCGGTTTTCACTGAAATTTCTTAAATTTAATTTAATATCATCGATTTTCTTCTCCAGAGTTTCACAAACGCATTTTTTAACTGAAATTAAAACTTGGTTAATATTATAACGTAATTAAAATACCACGCAGGCATATTAATTATACTTACTATTTACACCTTTTGCTGCATCAAAACACTTAAATTTTTTTGATGTACTACAACTTTTTTTTATTTATATTATTTTTTGTTTATATTCACTTTATATTAATTTGACTATCTAAACAAAAAAAAACGATGTTTACGAATGCGCACTTTACTTTCAACTGAAGAGGATCGTTTTTGCCCTTTACTAAACAAAACACACAAGAAAAATAACAGGTAATTTATGGAACTCTAGATTTGCATTTGCGCAGTACTGTAGATAAGTGAAGTGAACAGCCTTCAGTGGCATAACTGGTATGTAGTTGTAATGAGTGCCACTAGGTACATACAATATTTGCATATTTTGTATGTACATATGTAGTTAGGGCCGGCGAAACGTGTTAAGCCCAGGTGGGTAGTTTGATGGCCGCGCGGAATCAACAAAAAATATGAATCGAGCTTTTTGTTATTATTCATGATTTAGTATTTTGGAAGTATCTTCAAACTTTGTACACATTTTTATTTACTAGTATGTATATGACCCTGGAATGGTCATTAGTAGTCGAACGAAGCGCACATACTCTGGTACAAGTGCCATATACAATTCATTTTCGCGAAAGAATTCCACAACATCTTTAGAGCGACCGGATTTACGTTACTCCTTTTCATGATCTCGTGAGCCATATCTTTATCGCTTTCTAATCTTAATTCGTCGAGAGATAATTATTCATGTTCAGAAATTTTAAGTGGGTAGTTGTAACCACCGTACATAGGGCTTTCGCCGGCTCTGCATGTAGTGCACTACTTTGGGTGAGAAAAGTGGTTAGTTACTCTGTTCGCTAGTGATGTATTGGCAATTGACACTTAGGACACTGGCGGGATATGTTCATATGTATGCATGTTGAAGGTTTCTGTGTCAACCGCATATGTATGTGGAACATATGTACAGCGCCAAGCGCACGCGTTATTGAAATGTTTTGAAAAAAAAAGGAAGCAAGTAGAATATTAATTAAAGCGAGGTTAGAATTTGCGTCGTTTGAAAAAGTAATGCTTAAAGTTTTATAGAAAATATTAATTTCTCGTTTTTTCGTTAAATTGCAATCAAATTGGCAGATAAAATGAGACAAGACAAAAAAACACTTTTTTATTTTTCTTAACATTTGATTTGTTGATTTAGTACGCTAGTATAACGAATTTGGAGCGCTAATACACATTTATGTACATATATGTATAGTGCATATCAATGAAAGAGCGTGGACGCCTGGCAAATCGGCGCGGTGATGTAGTAGATCGTGCAATCAGCGAGTCGTCAAACATTGTGCCAACTTTTCACGAAAATGCGAGCTTTTCGCGTTGTTTGTTTTTGTTTTTTTTTTTTTTTTGTTTTCATTTATATTTAGCGTTCAATGAAAAATCTCTGTTTCGTTTTTCCTATCATTCTTGTCGTTAGCTGCGCTTGCATTTGCGTGCGTTTTTGCGCTTGCGGCAACTACCGCGGCGTATACTTAATAACTAGCATAAACGGATGTACATATACATATGTACATATGATTCAGTTTATTTACATAATTTTTTGTATACATACATAGCATTTAAGCGATGAAAGTGTTTATTTGATTTTATTGATTTTGTGCGCATTTGGAAAATGTATTTATTGAGTGGTCGTTAGACTCTCATTTGCACAATTTACTGAATAGATATATTGATCATAGAAATAATGGATAACCAAAATATAAACTTCGTAAAATATTTTATAATTTTTTAAA
Organism: Philophylla caesio; assembly: GCA_963971545.1. Lineage (NCBI taxonomy): Eukaryota > Metazoa > Arthropoda > Insecta > Diptera > Tephritidae > Philophylla > Philophylla caesio. The sequence continues at coordinate 89,443,037 of OZ020606.1, read as the reverse complement.
TACTTAAGAATTGTAGTTCTATTTGATGAGAAGCGCAGCTCAAGAGCATATCGCATTAATTTTTTTATATTTATTTTATACTGTTAAACAAAAACATATTAGGTACTTGTCTTATGTTGTCGCTCTTTCAGAGCAAGTTTACTGCGGACGATCACTGTAAAGCAGTTAAAAGATATTCATTATAAATAATATTTCTTTGGGCCAGACTTTATTCAATTAAACGTTGTAACAAGAAGCTTTACGGCCGGTTTTGTTAAAATGAAAAGTAAAACAAAGTTTTCTTTATATTCTCCTACGCGTTTCGGCGTCTTTTTTTCGCCTTCATCAAGGAGTCTGCATTTATTAAAAGGCACATATAAAAACAAAAACAATTAGACATAAATATAACTATAAACAAAATTTATATACATACATATATATTATATTTGCTTATGAGAAATGAGATTCAAAATCTCAGGAACTTCTGGAATTTTTTCCTTAAGCTTCCCCATTTAAATTTATTGTATATTAATAGTTTTAACACATTTGTCAACATCCTTTGTCAGGTAAGTTATCTCTTATATTTTAATTTTGTTATTTTTCACGCAATACTTTTAATCTAAAAAGACTTGCTTCACTCAAAATATGTTATTAAAATAAAGAAAATATATTGCTGAAGCTTTTTCTTCATATATCTCCATTAAGAAATTTGATGATTTAAATATTTTTTATTTTCAGAACACGACAGATTACATTAACAAACGGAAGCACAAAATCGTTGGAAAATGTTTCTAACAGCGGTTATCATTTTGGTAGACAATGGTGACAACTATTCGAGTGAAGTTTTATGTTGAAAATTTGTTTTTTAGAAGGACAAAATAATGGCATTTTAGGAAAGTATGTTATCAATTTGAAAACAACACATTCCCAGAGGGCGGTAAAGAGATATCTATGGACATATTTTTCAAAAAATAAATCAGAGTAAAAAATTTAACATAAACATAGTACATTTCGTATTTCAATAATTTTCTGTTTGACTTTTCATGGAGAGAAAACTTTTTAAATTTTATAATGTCAAGCCATTTAAATAACTTTAAGTGATGCAAAGCAATTTTTTATCATTACAAAAATCAATTTGTTATTATGCAACTAAAAAATATTGCAAATCTACGCTAAAACAAAAAATTCATAAGCACGTACATATGTATGTATGTATAAGCGATTTTTGAGATTTCTCTACTTTACTTGTTTTCTTGCCGGCATTTTGCACTTGACAAAAAATTCTTCAAATCACTTCTTATTTCACTTCTATTCCAATTATATTGCACTACTCTTGCAGGCGTGTGTCATTTATTTTCTCAAAAATTTGCAAAAACCATCTAAACACTTAGACACATGCCTCGTAGCCTTTTCGCATACAACTGGCAGGGGCATAATTTTTCAGAATGTCCCAGGCTATCTTCCAATTGCTTGGCCACACTTTAAACGAGCTGTTCATTTTCATTCTTATTTTTCAAAATAATCAGATTTTGCTTTGCATTATCCCACTCAATCGCCGCCCCTTCTCTTCAACTTTCTACATACATATATGTTTATTTTATAAACTAAAATTTTTCGCAGATTCTGTTCGTGTCAAAAACATAAAACAAATCATCTGACTTTGCCCGCAGCTGCTAAAGAACTGAGCGTTTTTGAGTACGCATCACTATTCTTACATGAAGAACGCGCGTTGATTGCATCCATTTTAGAGTATACAAGTCTACATACAAACTTACCAAAATATTTATCTGATTGTTAAAATACATACGCGTTTGTAGGTACATGCACGCACAAATCTAAAAAATGTTTAAAATTAGAATCACTTCTCGATCGTTGTCTCTGTGCCGAGCGCGATGGTTTGTTTGAAATATTTGATTTTCGTAGACGCTTTGGTTAGTGAATGATTGATTGCTCTTCTAAGTAAAAGGCGTAAGTAGAAATGGTATGTTTTCGGATTTTCGTGTTTTTCAATTACCCGTTTATCAATAAAAGAGCACATTTCATAACACATGACGCATGTGTGATGATGTATGCCTTAGCTATGCTGAAAAAAATGTTGTCATAAGATCGAAATTAAATAAACAATATTTTTTTTTTAATATCTTTTCTTTGATGTCGCTTTGCCTTAGCTACACTGTAAACACATAACTTAGAAATGAGTTCAAAAGAGAACAATTTATTCACCAAATCAAACTCAAGCGAGTTCACAATTACAAAAAAGTGAGGAAAAAGAGTCTCTAGTCAAATTATGAAGGTCAGTTAGCCCTAAAATAACCCATTGTGGTGCCATGTGCTGTTCATTTCTTATTTTTTACATACTTGAACTACTGTTCTACTGTCTTGAAAACAAGGTTCAATTAATTTCAAACAATATTAAACCCTAACTTGGAGAATGACTCAGGGCAGGCAAATTAATTTCAGCATTCTGCAAAAATGCTAAAGTATTATTACATCTAAGACAAGAAACTTACAAAAAAATTAAGTAAACCGATTGTATTTAAATTCAATAACAGTAAAGGACCTTTTTTTTTTTTAAATGCATGTATTAAGCCCTAAGTTGTAACAAACAACGAGGAAGTTTGCTTATTTTTTGCATATTTTGCTAGCTATGAAGTGATAAGCACTGGCTTACGTCGAGACACTAAACATTTTTAAAGTTGCATAACTTTTGAGAAAAAAAAACAATTTTTTTTTGTCTATATTACGTTTAAAAATATTTCAGGACCTCCTCTGCAACATATCGGAAATTCGCGCAAAAGCAGTTTTTGACCAATTGAAATAGTGTGAAATGCGTGATAAATAATACTTTGATACAAAATTTTGAAAGAGATCCTTTCCTTATTATAATGGTCAAATTGATTATGTTAAACAAATTTGCAGTAAAAAATGTATCAGCCAATTTATAGTGGCGATTTCAATTTTCGCCCGAAGTTAATACTTTTTATATATCAAGTGCAACATAAGTTTTAACTTCGTATTAAATAAGGTCTAAATTATCATTGAATACTGTTTTATTTAATTACCGCCTAAATGAACAAAGTTCTCAAAAATTTCATTGCTATAAAAAAACAATATTCCCCAAATATCGAGTATTTGGAAAAGGAGTAAAATTACATGTGCATTTTTTGATTATTTATTTATTTATTTATTTATTTATTAAGTCTAAACAATACACGATTTCTTACAGACTATATAAGACTAGGGGAATACAAATAGTTATACACAATAAGGTTTATCTAAATAATTCATTTAATAATAATTTGAAATTTTGCCTAGTTAACTAAAAATCAAAAGCGAGAGAATTTGAGACTTGATTAAATTCTTTCAAAGTTCTAAATAAATGAAATGCCCAAATATAAAGGTTTTTAAAATGTTCAAATGACCAGCAAAATTATCTGATATTTTAGGTTACTATACATACAACACTTTTCCAACTTAGAAACGCACAGGCCATTTTTCTTATACATATTCTTTGTGGTCGAGTTGGTAGCAGTGCGTGCTATAACTTGATATGCCGATGTCTTCGAGGTTCGAATCTCAGTCAGGGCAAGTAAAATCTTAATCATAGAAAAAGTTTTTTTTGAATAGCGGTCACCACTCGGCAGACAATGGCAAGCCTCCGAGGGTATTTCTGCCATAAAAAAGTTTCTCACAAAATACATCTGCCGTTCGGAGTCGGCACAAAGCTGTAGGTCACACCATTTGTGGTAGAATATAAAGACACACACTACAAATGGTAGGAGAAGCTCGGCTGAGCTATATACACTTTTTAAATTACCGCATTAACTTAATATAGAAAGGTAGCGCCCCTCACTGTTTTGTTCGTTGAACTACAGTTGCGAATTTTGTTAAAGTGATTCTTATTTAACATAATATTTTTTTTTAATAATGTAATTTGGTTTTTAATAATATAAGATATTTTGTGAGCTTTTTGACATATTCTGCATGAATCTGAATTCGAAAAATATCGAGTTTGTATTTTTTCTTGCGAAGTCAGGGTATTCACAACGTAATGTAACGTATAGTAAAGTCATAAAGTAATGAAATTTCCAAAACAGAAGATAGATATTCGCATCTTCATTTTCTGAACAAAACAACAAACTTATAAAAAATTAACCTACACAACACTTTTGTGATTTTAAATTGACCCACTTACTATGAAAGAAGTGCTAATTTTATAATTGTTTTATTTTGCAAATATAATATTCCTCCCAATAAAATATCGCTATTCCGACAAATGAGCGATATTTTAAAGGTAGCGAAATGAGCACTTCAACATTAATCTAGCTTAATAAGCTACATAGAGTCATGTTTGAATAATTTTAAAATTAAAACATAATAGGGTAATTGACTCGATTTTTTAACCGGTTTTCTACGGTTTTTTTCAAAAATTTTTGTATGGTTTTTTTTAAATCTTTATTATTCGAATATCGAATATACCAGTTTTCTTTAATCTTCAAAACCAGGTTTTTACCTTGTCGTAACGATATAGGCTTTGAGAAATAATGTAAATACGACAGCACATCGACTAATATTACATCCATTATATTTCTATTGAAACGGCAACTACAAAGTGCTTTTGAATTAAATAACATATTCGAAAACCAAATAAAGGTATTTTAGAAGACTTTATATATTTGGACAAGTGTCATAAAAGGATGGAAAAACCTTGAAAAATTGTATAACTCCTTACTGACAATAATTCTGGAAATCAGTAAGCAATCTCAGCCTCTAGTCTTAAAATAAAATCTATTAATTGTGACCAGGCCATGAGCAGGGCACAAAACATTAAAATAAAAACAAAAGAGAAAAACATGAAAATGCAGAAAGGCAATAATCTCTAACTCATTGTCTCAAAATTTGACACTTGAGAATATACCAAATTAAAGAATACGAGCAAGAGACTGCTTACGAAATAAAACCTAAAACTAAATTTTATTTGCAAAAGATTTCTTTCATAGAAATAATTGCATTTACAGTTACATGTATGTGCATTGATGTAGCTTTTTTCTTACTTGGAATAGGAACCGGTTTACCTGGTGTTTTTTTGATTTAAAAATTAGGAATCGGTTCTTTCAAATTGCCATTTTTGAATTTATGCGAAAACCGGGTGTACAAAAAAGTCGAATAATCGAACACCCTAGTACATATGCATGTACAGTGATGGTTAAATTAATTGATATTTGTTGGAACGATTTTCCGTCATCCCTTGTCAAGTGTGGTTTGCAGACAAACCGGTTTCGGCCTTATGCCATCTTTGGTGTCAATTTTAGTTAATTTTCAAATTGATAAGCTTTAAACTATGTAGAAAACAGGGAAAAACTCATTACATTTTAATCAAAATTTTAAATATTGATTTTCTACAAAGTTCGAAACTGGAATTTATTTATTTAGTTACGAGTATTGATATGATTTTCGTATTTTAAATGAAATATCTTAAAAATTAAGACATGAAGACATTCCGGATTTGGTAAAATTGTCTCAAATTTTAATTGATTTTGTCACACTTGGTACACGAATTCATATAACAACAGTTTCCTTTTATATTTCATTCAATGCATTAAATTAATTAACGGAAGTTTGAACTACATTTCTCTTTGTACTCTCAGCTTTTAATATGCGTTTTGTCTAGCTTTTCAGCATAATATTGTATGCACGCAACAAAAACAATGCCGCATACCACAAATATACCGCAAGACTAATGAGTTTAATTACTGTATATTGTAGTACAAATTCCTACCTGCAACTGCAATAAAAACAATCAGCAGAAGCCAAACAAAATGAATGCCGCATGCGATTGCAGTTGTTCTTATTGCAAGCTAACTGTTTCTTGGAAATCCATTTGTGGCAGGTAGGCCTACCATTTTCATAGGAGTAGCAATTCTCTCATTTAACTTTTTACTTTTAATTTTTATTTTCGATGCATATATATTTTTTGTTTTTATTTTTATTTTTTTTTTGTTTTGTGAGCTATTCGTCTGCATTTCCGTTTGTATGCATTGCATTTGCGTGCAACTTTGTATCGCATGCGAGCGCAATTACACAAAAATTACAAAAATGCAATGTCAAACAACTCAACTGAACACAAAACCCCTTCCGAATTCGACTGGTCTTCCTTTTCCACAGACGCTTTAGTGGCAGTAATTTTCTATATCCTTTTTCGTGGTTTCGTTTGTTTTTGAGCTGGCCCCAACATGACCGCGTGTTTATTGGCAAATAAAATAATTGTGCCGCATGGCGGCGTCAATGAAGCCTTCAATTACCGACATGAATTTGTCAGCCAAACGGCACTCCTGGTCCTGCACTGTTCGTTGGCTGACCAACAACTTAGTAGCAACTCTGCGTCTGATGCTCCGTTTGCCAATACGCCACATCACCCTTTACAGACACCATTAACGCAAATAACATTTTTATTAGCCATATGATTGCACAAACAAATTTTTACTTCTTTCTTACGACCATTTCTAGTATTGCTATTTGCGTTAAACATTAGCTCCGACATTTGCCATTTCCATGGCTCATATTTATTTCCGCTGTGCAGTTGATTTTTTTTATTTCTTGATACCAACTGGTATAGTCGCGTTGCCTGCCGTTTTCCTTTTACATATTTCGTTTTTCACGTTTTAGGGTTTTTATTATTTTGCATTCGCATTTGTTTATGTTTTTTCTAATGTTTTTTTTTTGCTGCACATTCGTAAAAGTTATTACTTGTAATCATTTCAATTACACTCCCCACCTAAAGCAAGTGCTACCAATGCTGACTTTGCCTCACTCTACCAACGAATATTCCTTTGAATTAAGCGTTAAATTGGCGCTTGTTTAGTTTCGATTAGCTGGTAAATAAAGCACAAATGACGAGTTTATTTTCACTCTAAAAATACTTGCGATAAACGAAATGAATATCTATTAAATAAATGGCATTGTTGCCTCTGTGAAATATCTGCATGTCTGAAACGAAACGATACGAGTAATTTAGAAGCTATTAGCAATGGTGGGAATGCATATCAAGATTTAAACGAGTATATTTCCTACGCTATTTCCAAAAATATTTATATAAATGTAATAGAGTGTCATTCGTTGCGTATGAGTACTATGTGGAGCGAATTAAGAAATAATATAATACAAGTGTCACTGACAAGCCTTTAACTGGTAAAATGGAAAAGTTATGCGGCAAACTGCAATATCTGAAAAATCCATATAAAAAAAAATTGCGATTTTGCGTTGTATGGACGAAACAGCCGGTAAAAATTGTTAAAAATCAGTGCTAACTTGTAGACACTTAAAACTTGCACTTTCTTAGGGTAAAATTTAATGAGCCAAAACACTGCATACTCACAAAAATTCCAAAAACCTTTTTTTTAAAGTTCGAAATATTGAAGATATTTTTTTTCTTAGAGAATGAACCATTATTAACTTTAAAAATATTTTTAAATAATTAGATAACTGTAGTAACATGTTTTATTAATGCTATCAAGATGATTTCTTTTTTAATGGTTTTCATGTAACAGCGTCATAATTTTCGTAATTATTTTCGTGATTATTTTTTTGTATTGGCATGATTAGCTATATTATTGGTTAAAGCATGTTTATTGGTATGGCCAGCATTCTCACATGCCTTCCAAAGCTGTTAACATCCCTACCTTCTTTGTCAGCATTATCACCTCTGCTAAGTAAGAATGTTAAACCTGAAAAATCGCCAATATTTTGCCAATATTTAAATGTTACGGAAGATAGTATAAATATAAACAAAAATTTGGCATATTACTAAATAATATCAAAATAGAAAATAGTAAACCTTAAAACAGCTAAATATCAAAGAGTGAGATGATCATTGTTCCTAGTTGTTCCTTGTATTGCTCTACATATTCATTTTAACTTTCGTATTTTGTACGCAAACATATTTTCATTTTATAGCTACATTAGTTTAGAGCCAGGAAAAGCTTGCCGTACGTTTCAATTTCAATAATTTAATTTCCATAAGATTAAGAACAGTATGAGCTTAGAACACTTTCAGTCCACCGATGACTAACCTGTTACCACTGCTTAAATTTGTCACCATTAAGGTGTAAAATTCGAGCTTCAGGCTGTGAATCATTTGGTGAGGAGGGGTTTTCCATTACGAACATGTTCCTTTGATCCATAGTACAATCGGAATTGTTATATCAACTACTATTTCGAAGATCATTACATCTGTTGTTGTAAGAAATTAAGGAAAAAAATAAATAAGATAACTGAAAGGAACTTTGGAGGAATAACTACCAAAAAAGCTTATAGAATTAATTTTCCGAAGATAAGAAATTGAGAGAATGTATTAACTTCCTAAGTAGTACAGCCAGCTTAGTTTAAAATATGTATTATATTCCTAAGTAGTACAGCCAGCTTAGTTTAAAAAAAGGAATAAGTTATTTTAGTCTGTCATGTAAGCAACGCTTTTTCACCTCTCTTTCGTGACGTAGATCTATGCAACGTCGCTGTGGTCTTGTGAGTAGCGGTGCTTGCTAAAACTCGATATACCGCTGAGTTCGGGGCTCAAATCTCAGCCAGAGCAAAAATCTTAATCAAAGAAAAAGTTTTTTTTCATTCAAACACTAAGCTATGTAGTGTGAGCGCCCAATTAATAAAAAAAAATGTACATGTATATAATAATAAGTAGTATTATGATATTGAATTCAATACAATTTTTTATGGTAGCAGTACTCTCAACCGCGATAAGAATAGATAAGAGGACAAATAGTACAAAGATAGATCGCTGTTGAAGAAGCATCGATATGGTAACACACCATTTAACAAAAGTGCCTTCGTCAATTACTCAACTTATTAACAATGCCTGAAATTCATTGTAGCTTCGGCTGTGTAAATTAAGAACGCTCGCAAAGTTCGTCGGCCGTGAGGCACCACTAAATGACAATTTTTGACAACTTTGTTATTAGTTCTTTCACATACAATATATAATCTCAAGATTTAAACCTTACTTTTAAACTTTAAATTAAAATAAAAACTTTCATCAAATTTTTAAACATTTCCTTAAAACTTTTAGAACGTTTTAGTTCTGTAGTTTTTATACCGTTCATGGAAATGGTATATTAAGTTTCGTCCGATGTTTGTAAGTACCAAAATGATAAGAATAAGACCCATCAAAAAGTATACCGAAACGATCAGGATAATGAGCTGAGTCGATTTAGTTTGAACGCAAACTAGTCCCCCAATTTGCTCATTGAGCTATTTGAATTTAATTTGGCAGTCAGGTGTCTATTTATAATTTATTAGACAATCCAGATCGGACGACTATAACGTAAATAGGAGCCGAGAAAATCATATAGATCGCTGAAATTAAACATATAGCTCCCATACAACCAATTATTCAGATGTTCCATTTAGCAAGAAAACCCCTCCATCAAAGCAGCTCAAATCTTGAAGTTTTACACAAATAATAGTTATTATTATAAATATTTAAGCAGTGAAAATCATAAAGATCGTATAAATATGACATATAGTTGCCATACAACCGATAGTTCAGATATTGTATTTTGGGCCATAACTCTTTAATTTAATCAGCTAAAGATTTTTTTACTTGTTATAGTTTAATAAATGCAACTTTCATATGGCTTAAAATTAATTTTTTGCAAATTTTTTTATGATGATGTTGCACAGTGTTTTCCTGAACATGCAGTCGTGATAAAGAATTACAAAAATCAACGATAATTTGTAGTAATTTCAAACTTTATTATACCATATGTACATAAATAAAATTCTTGTGAAAAAATTTTAAAAATGAAAAAACAGTTACTTGCAATTTTTACATTTTTATACAATTTTTTAAAGTTGGATTTTTATGAATTTAGCAATGAAAGACAAAAGAATGTTGTTTATGCATTCTAATTAAAAAATAATTAAAATTTAATAATATCAAAATTAATAATCATATTTGCTGCCGTTAAATTTATGAGATGTTTCATATGTATGTACATAGGGTAAAGAAGCTAGTTCCCGGACACTTATCTCTTTTTCATACTTTAAAAAATCATATCTTGCACAACATTTTCAATACCGCCATTATAAAATATAATCTAGATTATGTAAATATTTTAATATCTGTTAGCAACTTAATATTTAAGAAAAAGATTCAAGGTTTTTAGCTATTTACGATTAAATAAAAAATGATGTTTTGCGTTAGTAGTCGGACACTTCTTTCTAATTGTCGGACACTTTATCTTCAGTAGTCGGACATTGGAAAAATCATCATATTTCCATGTGTTTATGGAACAAAAACATTTATTTTTTAAGACCAAGTGAAAATCAAGTAAAAATCATTATTCAATTCATAAATAATACAAAAAAAAACATTGAAAAATTAACTTCAAAATTTAACACGAAATTCAAGTACAAAGTGCTGCGCAGTTTGAGCAAACAAAAGACGAACTTGCAGCTTCAATATATGAAAGTTCCTTCAAGGAAGTGCATTTTAGGTGAAACCAAACCGGGCAAGAGTCGCAACCAATGTTTTTAAGCCCATCATCCTCTACATCACTTACAAGTTCTTCATTACAAGTTGGGCATGCAGTGTTTGCTAGGCTACGGGGTTGATTTAATTTGGTACGTGCAGTCCTTCTAAGTTTATTCATTTTTTTTGCATTTTTTTTAGCTAATCTTTCTTTCTTTCTTTGAATAACAGCTTCTTGCTTTTCTTGCTTTTTACGTTCTCTTTCGAAATGAATATTCCTCCATACATTTGAAGAGATGGCGCTTGGAGATCTATACCCATTCATCATTAATCGTTTTCCTAAATATACATATAAATGTTTGACAAAAACTTAAAAATTAACTAAAATGGTATACCTGTAAATCCAATAGATTTTGGATAAAATAGGTGCTTTGATAACAGATTGGATCCACGTGATGGTGTGCTCAATATTGATGAAGGTGTTATCGCGCTTGCAATAGTATTTGCATTGCTACATGATGCCTCTTCTGCTAATTCCAAGATACCTTCATTATTAACCACGAACACACCTGATGGGATTTCTATATCACTAAGAGATGCATCTATTAATGATATCGTCGAGAGATTGCATTGTTCTAATGGCTGAGGATCTTGATCTCTAGTATTTGTGTCTTGAATTTGGTCACATGAGAGTTCTTTTTCAAAATATCCGCTCTGGACACATAAACCTTCCGCTTGAGCTATAACTCCTAAAACAACATCTGGATTTATTGCACAGTCTCGCAACTTGGAAGAAAGCTCTTTTATTACATCTGACGCAATTTTGTATTTATTTTGCACACTTGTTTCAGAATTTGAGTCCGGTAGAATCTCGAGATTTCTCATAGCATTTGTTTTTACACATTTTGAATAGTCGATGGCATCAGCGTCGAAAGGATATAGGCCGCACTTGCGGAAGCCATTTTGTATAGATTTGGAGTAATTTTGAAGGGCCTTTTCAAGTAAAGGGCAAAAATTCTTCTTTGTAAGGGTCTTGCCTAAATTTTGGCTTTGCCACTCACGCACTGTTTGTTTCCAATTTAATTTAAGGGGTTTAAAAAGGCTAACGTCTGCAGGTTGCATGATATGTGTGGTATTTGGTGGCAACGCATATAAAATAATTTTTTTTCGTCGCAAAATTCGCTAAGATCTATATTCAAATGAGACTTGTGCCCGTCTACGAATAAAATAACTGGTCTTCTAACATTATTTTCCTCTAGCCATTTGTCGAAACAGTTAGCAATATATTCGAAAAATGTCTCAGTTCTCATCCACCCGCTTTCGGTACGACCAAGAATCCAACTTTCTGGCATACTATTAATGACATCCCTTGGAGGCCTTAAGTATGGGAATATAACCATAGGTGGTGTCATATCTCCCAATGCGGAAAAAGTGATTAAAGCTGTTATGGTTTCCTTTTCGTTTCCTTGGGCAATTTGATAAATATTTTTATAGCCTTTAGGCCCAATAACTTTACCAGTTTTGGGACACAAAGAGAAGCTTGTTTCGTCTCCATTAAATATTCTCGAAGGGTCTGCCATAATTTCTTCTTGTTCAGTGTTTCTAAGATACTCTTTAAGTTCTAAAAACCATTCCCGTATTGAACCCTCTGTTACCACAGCTCTGGCTTTGGTTATGCTTTCTGCTTCTCTAATAACTAGCATTGGATTTCTTTTGAAAAATAACTTCAGCCAAGATTTACCTGGTCTATGGTCTTTAAACGGTGTTACTCTTCCACTATCTTTGATAATTTTTTGTACAGTATTAAGGAGATCATCTCTCTTTAATGGAAACCCGCATTTGCACATGTTTATAATCCATTCTGTAATTTTTTTTTCTTCATCTGGAGACAGATAAGATTCAGGGCCTCTCTTAATTCTATCCACTGCGATTTTACCCGACGCTCGGTCATACAAAGTAGACTTGGGTATATTAAAAGTAATTGCCGCCTTTCTAATACTCATCGTTTTGTTACGAATTTCTTCTAAAGCAGCCAACATTCTACTTTGAAAATCCATCCTTTATTCTAATCCAAATGAGAAGCAAAAATATATAAAACTAATAAATAATGCCCAATAATGCACCACAAATAATTATCTGTCCGGGTACTAAATCTCTAGGAACTTAGTAATTTCCAGTTCTCGGACAGGCTGTCCGATAATTAAATCCAGAAGTAAATCTGGACTCAGTACTCGGACACCCATTTTAAGGAATAAACTATGATCTGGGAAACAAAGATATGTCTTAAATTGCTGCTTACCTTCTTTATCAATCACTTATAAAATAACTATATCACTTTTTATTTAAATATTGACACAAAATCAATTCAGCTGCACTGCCTGCACTAACGAAAAATATACAATTACGACAATTTGGTACTGCTGCGTAAACATGCGAATTCAATTTAATTTGCCAAAAATTAAATTTTCAAGGGAATTTACGTTTCAATATGAACATATAATGCTGAAGTTTCACGGAATTGGTGTACATATTTACAGACGTTGTAGATGTAACGGATTTTTTGTTTTAAGAGCAAAAAGCGAAAAGTGTCCGACTATTAGGGTGTGTCCGACTACTGGTGCACTTACCCTACATATATTTTGAAATAAAATTATCATAAATGGATGAATAAAAACTTGCTACACGCCTTTATATGGTTCTTCACTACACTTAAGCGAGCTTATATTGATCTGAGTTGCTTTAAAGCACCACCAAGAACACACACGCAACCATTCCATTGCTTTAATGCATCCTCATTTGCTTGCTATTGCCACATATTTTCCATCGATAAATTATTAATAATGACACAACAGCTAAAAAATTTTCAAAAACCACACGCTGAGTAGCGTTGTGGTTAAATGTTTACGCGTCACCACTTCGCGAAGCTTCTCTGCCATTCACTCCGTATCGGCCAATCATTCATCCGCTTGTCGTCGCTACTTCGCTGCTGTTTCATGCGCCATTTGTGTTCATTGTTTTTTTTTTTTAACATTATCAATATCGTGTACATAATTGGATAATGTACACAGCTTAAATGCAAGTAAATATGGACTGTGACTGTGTATACATATGTGTCTGTGTATGTGTGTCTGTGTGTGTATATGTAATCGAACATGAAGGTATGGGCTTTCAAAAGCGCAAAGGATTTGATACTTGCTCGTATGTTCTTGTGTCTCAATTCTGCCAAATAGTTATAGCACACATACATATTTGCACGCTCGTGTGGGAGTGTGTGTGTGTGTGTGTGAGTGCGCAAATAGACGCGATGTCAAGTCAAACAAAGGATATCAATTTCATGACTCCTTTATAACTGTACTTAAAAGTGCAGTTACATGTTAACGTCGCCATGAAAATTCACTTGAAAATTCACCCACAAAGCAATCATGTCAAATATCGACAATGTCATTTCGTCACTCTGTATGGCAAAGCATAGCCATGACGGACAAGCAAATAGTTTGATATGTGTGAGTGAATGACATGAGTAATTTCGATTCAAAGAACCGACTAATGGCAACAACTAGTGAGCATTAACATCAAGGCATACCTGAAAGTGGTGCCGACTAGTGCTTCATATTTAATATTCAAAGAGTTGCTTCTAATGTGTTGAGTGTCATTTTGAAAAGCGAATAAATAATACCCTTATATACGTAGCCTTACATCATACACATACAAATATACAAACATACGTACATGTGTTGCGTGTATGAATGTGAGTGAGAGTAGAAGGTGCATAACAAAAGAAAACGCTAAATTTGTATAAGTACTTTAACGATTCGACCAAATGGCAGACGATACCGTCAAAACGTTTTAGTGTCTTTAAGTAATAGCAGCTTTTGTTTTTTTTTTTCGTTTTTGTTGTCATTTATTATTTTTATTTGATTGCTTCTGTGTGGACAACTTGCTAGGACAGTTGCTTACATCGCCTGTCAGTCCTTCGTAAATAATAAATCAACAAGCCGTCTAGCTGTTTGCGCAACTCAACACACACACACACACCGCAACCACTTATAGCGCTCACTGTAATCAGTCTCTACCTGCGACTCATATATTTACACTAAACATACATACATACATATGTACTCTTTGTATTATCACAACTACAAATTTTCTTGCGGTCGTAGAACAAAGAGCTGTAGCTCAGATATTATCGACAAGTGCTGAATTATGCGCTAATGACGCCTGTTGGTATGCAATACTTTTGTCCACGCTTATACTTTGCACATTTTATATCAGCTCAATTGCTCGTACATTTCTTAGTAGCCGTTGGTATACTTGACAGCAGTTCACGTCCTCATGCAGTTCATGCAGTTCACTTTGATTGCCACTCTTTAAAATTGCTGGTTATATGGATTTGCAGTTTATAAAAGAAATAATGGCAATTTTTCCTTCTCACAATAAATTTTTCTTCGCTTGACTATCGTGTGCGTTTATTATTTACTTAAGTGAATATTAACGGTTAAGGTTGACACATCAAGTAAAGCACTGATTGTGGGTTACTCGCAAATGGATGCGTGGGATGGGTGGCACTTTCAGAACCACTAATTTTAAATGGATTTGCAGTTTATCGCCTTGTGACTCTGGTTACGGGCGTGGGAGGTTTTACAACTCTTTGATGGCACTCAAACGGAATATGGATACAGCTTTTCTTTAAAGGAAGGTTGTATAAAATTTGAGGAACTTTTCTGAAATCTTAAAAAAACAACCTTTTAGGGACATTTATCTATTATTCATATCTTGTTTCTAGATGCCATAAAATAAAAGTCAAGCATATATATTAGACAAAATTTTAAGAAAGAATCATATTGCACCTCAATTTCCTCCATCGTACAAAAATTGAGGTACCTAATTGGAAAGTAAAGATATGGAAAAGTAAAGATATGGTACCTTAAACTTAATATGCATATAAACGGCGACAAAGGGAATATTTTGAAAAAAGGGACTTAAGCACAAAGATATCTTTTGTTAAGGTCAAGAAGCATTTTTGCGATGGACGTAACAAAGGGCCTTTTAGAGGCCAATTTACCCCTTAAAAAGATATCCAAAAGATATCCAAGCACTTCCAAATGAAAGCGTTTTCCGCCAAAATGCGTGCCTCTACTGTATAAGCAGCAAATGGATGAAATGAGAAAAATAGCCACAGATTCTTAACTATGGTTGGTAATAGATGAAACTACTACGTACAGTAACTCCCGAATGATTGCAAATATATATTTGGCGCATTAAGCGCAAAGGAAATAACTTAAAGTTATTAATTTAACATGGAAAAAAATAAACATTTGCAACTCCAGCAGCATGATATCGCATATTTATATAACTCCATTGTTACACCTGTAGCTAAAAAAAATCGGGTGCTTCTTTCCCGTGTCAATTCAGGCCCATTAGCATTTTACCTCTACTTTACAAAGTGTTCGAAAGGTTAATAGCTCAACAGATTATGGACTTTATTGAGTCAAACAACCAGCTGAGTCCACTTCAGTCTGGCTTCAAGCCCCACCATAGTAGTTCAAAAGCCCCACCAACTATAAAAGTTTTGGATGATATTCGTCAGCCATTTGATCAAGGCCATCTTACGTTGCTCTGCCTACTTGATTTTTCCAAAGCCTTTGATTCAGTTAATCAGAGCTTGCTATGTAATAAATTTTCTAAGTACTTTAGTTTAAGTGAAAGTGCAGTAAATTTGCTAGAAGACTACTTAAGTAATAGACTTCAAAGAGTTAAGGCTGGTAATAAGCTCTCGGAACCTGTATTCATCTCTTCAGGCATACCCCAATGATCCCTCTACTATTTAGTATATTCGTCAATGACGACATTTAGCTGTATCTCTCCATTAGGGTTGGTCGAACACCTTAGCTTCTGTGTTACCTATATTTAAGGAAAAAATAGAGCTCTCCTTGATTCCATCATTGCTTATTGGTACTAGTCGCCTTAGACTAGTTGACAAAGTTACCAATCTTGGATTTGTTCTCAATTCTAAGCTGACTTGTGAGGATCATGTAAATAAAATTGTGAGCAAAATATATTATACGGAATATTTATATGAAAAACTTGTATTTTCAAAATGTTCTCGTTTTTTAAATCTAATTTTGCCCAAGTTCAATTATTTGTGCTCATCAAGACTGTTTTTCGTTAAAAAAATCATTAAAGAAATCATTGACTGCAGGCAACTTCAAGAAACTTCTATTTGAGTAATTTTAATTAAAATGTGGTTATTGACTCTTGCAATTTAATTTATGTTTAGTCACGTTATCTTTTTTTCTCTCTCTTTCTTTTCCCATATTTTCTATTCTTTTCCTTTCCTCTCATCTATAAGTATATGCACATATATAAAAAAAAAATATTTTTTAAGGCCGAAATAAAGTCCATTACTATTAATAAACAAACAGCTTATCCAAATTAAAAAAAAATTTGGTATCAAACGGAAGAGGACTGAAAGAACATTCGAACTGAAATATCTAAACAAGGGATGCCACAATTTCAAAGATTTTTTTTATTACTCGTATAATAATTATATATAATACTTTGTATACCCAAATAAAAGTCCTTCCAAAATAAAAATAAATAAATAAAAATATATAATACTTTGTATACCCAAATAAAAGTCCTTCCCAAATAAAAAACAAAATTCAACCCAAGAATGCTACAATAACAGCGAAGTGCTTACAATCAGAGTCTGCACTTATTAAGGATGTTATTTTTATAAAATAAATGTATAAGACGAACAGTTTAATAACGTTGAAATTTCTATAATCATCACAATATTAGGCAATTTCTGAAAATTTTAAAACTTCTTTGTAGCTTATTTAGTTTTTTAAAGTGCAGGTCTTAAGTGCTACAAATTATCTTTGATTTTTGACAGTACTTTACTAATACTGTTTCGCAATTTCTTCCATATAAAAATAATTGCGGGTGTGCGTTATATCGAATGAATTACTATACATTTTTTTTCCTTTTAATTAGCCAAAATATAAAGAGCTACAAACCTGTATTTAAGTAAATCTAAATTGTTTTTTTTTTTAAGTTAGAAATTTTGGTAAAATTTTTTTTATATATTGTACATTCTATATAAAATTTGAATAACAGGATTTATAGTTTTCGTTAGAGAATGAACTGCATTTTCATTGAAAAATAATTCCAATGAATTTGAAGAAAAATCTATATCTCCCTCGTCAACTTTAGTTGGTTTTTAATTAAATAAAACCCCATTGGTTAGTTCGCTAAGTACCTTTAAAAGCAATAGGTAATTTTTTCATCGATACTTTTCTGATGAATGCCTTTTTACGCCGCCAAACTTAAGTTTTTATGAAACAGTTTGCAAATTTTCCGGAAATTAAAGCAAATTACTAAGGTTTTTTTTTACTTATTTAATTTCTTTGTTATTTAAACAAATTTTCTTCATCTCTCATTTTATTAACTTTAATTTATTTATTAAGTGAGCAAATATATGTGATTTTAGTTTCAGCAGAATCTTGCACTTCACCTGCATTGCAATGTAAATACCACAAATCATTTATATTTTTAGCTCTAATACCAAATGCAAATATTACTTTTACCCCTATTACGCCATTGCTAGGAACACAAATCCTTTTTTACTTTTCAGTTACCTGCACTAAAAGCAAACTACACTTCCTTCCCCTGTCCCGTTAACCATATTTCCTCTCCACTACTTTGCTAACATTGTTAACTGATGGAGAAAAAAAAACGATTTCACATTTTCCGCGCCACAGCAATAAAATGTGGCCACTTAAAAATCGATTAACGCCAAACAACATGAACGCGGCAAAATTAGTTTAAACTGCTGAATAATTGCATTTAAATTGAATGCCGCCACACGAATGGACCAACCTTGCCAACAACAAATGCTATGAAGTTGCAATGCGGCGCCGCAAAACAACACCGCACACATTCACAACACAAAATTACAACGAAATTACGTTAGGGAAAGTCGGCGCAGTGAAACAATAGCGGCGATAGGCGCAGGACCAAACGCATGCAGTGGCGGCAGTAAATGCAACAAAGCGCAAACCTGATCATTTGGTTGAGGCGTTAACCTAATTAAGTTGGCTGCATGCAGTGCGGAATGTAGAGCACAACCGCAGCAATACGAACAACTAAAGCAACAACAGCGTCAATAGCAATAGCAATAACAATACAAAACACATAAAAAACAAAAGCATTACAATCAACGAACATCATATAAAAATAAAATAAAAACAACTTGAGGAGGAAAGGAAGCTGTTAGTAAATGCAAATTTATACATTAGCACTTGGCTTATTGCTTTGCATTCTAGTTGACATAAGTATCTGTTCAAATCGCAATGTATGCTGCTGCAGTTGAAACTGAAGGCTTAACCGTAAAAAGAGGCAAAATTAAGCTCGACCTTAAATTCACACGTTGAAGTAGAAAAAGCTTGACTTTTACAATTCATGCACAAAGCTTACCAATAACGCGCGCTAACACCTGCAAACGCATGGCATCCAACGGCTAGCGGCTTAACTGGCAACTGATAATTATGGCGATCTGCTTGCTACACTTACATACCCTCAATATATTTGTACATTTTGCGCAATTTTCATTGTTCCTGGCAGTGATTGCCACCGCATGAACAATAACGGAAACAGAAATGATAGCAACAACAACATTTGTGGTGGGCAATTGTGTAAATTCTGTGTGATTAGTTGTTGGCCGCTTCACCAACAGCACTTTGGCGAGCGAAATCAAAAACAATTTCATGCAAAATACAAACATATGTATGTATGTACGAGTATGTATGCGAACCCACAAGAACAAACACAAAATCACTAAGTGTACAAGAATTGGTAAAAAAAACCGCAGCAAAAAACTCATCAAGCGCCACATAGCCGCAATATGTAATACTGTGGTATGATTGCGGCGCAGAGTGGCGCAAGTTATCTAACCAACCCCCTTTCCTCCTGGTAACCACAACACACCCTTATGTACTTTTACTTTTCTAATCGGTTATTGAAAGGCTGTTGTCATCAGCATAGCTACAGTGGTCAATAGAGTGGTCTTGGAAAAGGTCATCGTCGAATTTTTTAGCGTGAAACGCCCCTGATGGGCCCCACAAAATTAAAGAAAAATCGGTGTACTATTTCAACTCTCTTTTTCAAGTACTCATACTGCCTGTAGATATCCAAATTTTTTATAGAAAATATACGGAAATTTCGATAGGTTTTTTTTTCTCTGGGCAAGTAATTGCCTTAGAAATGTTGCATTTGCTAAAAATTTCTTTAAAGTTGATAGAATTAGCAAAATGGCTGGTCATTTTCCACCAGCTCAGTCCAGAATTATGTACCAAAACTTGGGGGATTATCTTCGCGGCGCAACCCCTAAAACATCTCTGCAACTATCATATTTTTAAAGTCATTTACTTAGATAAATTGTGCGCTTATTGAAATTTAAACACTTTTTTTTAAGATACAATTTGGTTTATACTTGATGTGAATTTTATATACATAATCTTTTTTCAATTATTTTTTAATGGGATTTTCTGTAACGTGAAAATAGCCGATGTTCATTTTAAGGACACTTTACAAGTCAATGTAGTAAAGCCATGGCATATTGAACAGGTAGCAGCAAGAGAAAATCCTATGAATTTTGTTGTTGCTTGAAACCTCTGATGTGTCAACGTACCAAATTTAAAATTTGCCGCTTATAAAAAAGAGCAGTTTGTTTTCAAAATATTTATGTACACAAAGTAAAAGGCAAGACAGTTTAGGCAAAGAACGTAAATCTATAAGAAGCGACAACACGCTGATATGAAAAATTTCAGAGATTTCTGACCCCGTATGGTGCCGTCCATCTCCAGGAGTTCACCACATGCTTTGATACGCTGTCCGCACGAAAGAAGGAGAAGAAAATATTTTCGCCGGCTAGTTTGCAATCAAAACAAATATAAGCAAGAGTGAAATTTGAAGTGCGGCTTGTTTTTATTAAAAATTCAATTAAAATCTTAAATATTGTGAAAAATGTGAATAATAAATGTATTATATTTATTGTGGTGCCAATATTAATCAGTTATGAGTGAAAATAGTGCGGTATTAAAGCGTAAAGTGCCAAAGACTGAGTGTGGCCGAAATTGAAGTGTCAACCAAAATTTTGAATACACGAAAAATTGTGGAAAATGTTGCAAAAATTATATTAAACTATGATATTATGGTTTGCTCGCGTAGTTCTAAGAGTGTTTTAATAATATCTTAACATATATTGAATATTCGGGAGTGATTTAGTGTTAAAATGATGTTGCTTAATAGTGGGTTAGTGATAAAATTGTGTTGCAGAGTTCATGAACGTCGGTGCCTAATAAGTGTAACAAGTGTAATTAACAAAACTAGTGTACATTTAATATATGTATAAATTGCATTCAGTTGTTTTGAAACCTATGCGTTTATTTATTTCTGTATATATGTTTTGTTGTCATCAGTATAATCTAATCAGAAAATGGAGGAGCCATACTAAAATAGTGCTAATGATTCAAAGCCTAAGTATATATGAATACACAAAAATACTATCAAAAATTAAGAAAATGAATAAATATGCAAACTTTTGCATAAATATTTCAATACGTCTACTTCTGCGCGTTTTCAATCATACCGAGCTCAAAAAACCATCGTCATGCCATGGGGTTTAGAGAAACCAATTTTTATTTGGTAGTACTATATTTGATGAATAGCAGTTGTAAAAAAAGGTATCTAAAAGAACTTTGATACATAAATCTGCGAAAAAATCACCAAAAATTAACGTGATAAGTAAACACTAAACTAAGTTAGAGCTAAATACGTTTGCATTTAGAACTATACATAGAACTATAATTTGAATTAAATTCTGTGACTACTTTTTGTAAAGTAGTAGAATTCCTAATACGGCGGCATAGCGCAGGGAATTTAGTGCAATAGCAGTGATGATAAACACTGGTGTGCAAGTGTGACAAAATTCGGCGACATATGTATTTACATACTTAAATGTGCGCATACATACGGACGCAGTGCGCATGAAGGTGAGGACAGGCCGTGATTTAATTAACGCCCTATTTGAGAAATCGTAATGAATTTAAATAATTATTTTCATAAAATTTAACAAAACTGTGTTTAACAATAGATACACATGAATATTCATATTAGATATGATTTTAGAAATTAAAAATCTTGCCGGGGGTAGCATATCTGATATATTTTAAGTAAATGTGTTCACAACTTCATTAATGCCAGACTGGGCCAAAAAATCAAGAGCGATCCTCCTTTTTGGTGCGAGCACGGAAGACAGAAATTTCATAATTTTGTTCAAATTCTTGGTCGCGAAAGTCTGAAATTAGCATTGTGTGCGAAGGGAGAGGAGTTGGGTTTGCATTTATGAATGGAAAGACCACCGCATTTAAGAATGGTTGTAGTATTTTAGAGTTTTTGGCGTCGACGTGTATACATATGTGTATGTATTTTGCATTTACTAACATCATTTACATATGTACATATTATTCCATATGTGATATTAATGCCCTCAAATTAAAATTTTTACCCAAATGTAAAGTAAGCAGAAGATATGAATTCATTTATAGCAACGTACATATGTACATACATACATCAATATATTCATACGTATCTGTAATATTTGCGATTGTACAAATATATTTAACTTCTAAGACAAGTGTAATGGAAAATTCATAAAATATGAAGTTTCTGCAAATTTTCGCTCATTCCAATGCAAAATCTCAAAATGGCCATGAATTTCATTGATTCCATCTTCTTTCTTCCTTCTTAATTTGGTGCAGCGAAAAGCAAATACACAGCGAATTCTGGACCGGCCTGGTGAATTTTGACGAAAGAAGATGTGAAGATGTGTGGTGAACTCCTGGAGATGGATTCACTCGCCAAATTTCAGCGAGTTGTCGCTTCTTATAGATTTACGTTCTTTGGTTAAGGGGTCTCATAAAATAAAAAAAATTTAAATCACCCTGCTTTACTGACACTGCCTGTTTAATGTGCCTAGAGTAAAACAAACAATTTTTTCGAGTGATAACATATTAATACAGTCGATCTCCTTTTAACGCAGTTCTTTTTAACGCGGAGGTTTCTACAATCCCCCGTTGTCTCTTTTACAAGGTTTTACTTTTTAAAGCGGATTTTCTGATCACAGATTATTCCGCAATCCCCCGTTGCTTTTTTAACGCGGTTTTACTTTTTTAACGCGGTTCGCGATTCATTCGGATTTTTTCATTTTGTTTTATTTTTAACGTGATTTGCAAGCGCTAGTGATGAACGTTTACCGAAATTTTGTCGGGATTTTGAAAAATGCTGTAGAGTTAACCAGCATTTATTTAACGACATGCAGAAAGAGAAATCTTAGCGCTTATTAACAGATTATTTTAAGAATTGAAGTATGGATTTATTCTCCGTTAAATATAATTTAAGTTATAGGTGATCTCAAAATATGTACATATGTACATATGTAATAAATTTGGTTTTGTTCCCCACACTTGGGTTTCCTGTGGAAATTTGGTTATTTTAATGCGGAATTTTTTTTTTACGCGGATTTTTCGCAAATTAGGAACGAATAAACAAATTTGAACTGAAATGTGGTTACTTTTACACGGTTTTTTTTACTCGAACAAATTTATGTCTCGGTGAACCGCGTTAAAAAGAGATCGACTGTATAATTTGATTTATATGCACGTCGAAAGTAAAACAGTTACATTCAATTAATTTCCATTATTTTTTTATTTTTTATTCTCTAACAAGAGCCATTTTAGCCAAATTTTTAAACTTTATACGAAATACTCGTATATAAAAATTTAATAATTTCTTCCAAATGTTAGACTTTGTTAAAAACAAAGGTTAGTTCGTTTTTGTGTTTGCAGTTTTAAAGCTCATTTTATTTTAGTGCAAAAATGTTGAAATTCGTGTCGCTTAAAATTATGATTGATTCTTGAAAAACATTTTTGTCATGGTCTTACATATTTTCCCACATAAAATTATTTTGGTTCAAGCCTTATATGTCAGCAAAATCGACAAAAAATCTCAAAACCTACGTTATTTTTTAATGATGTGAAACGAGCACTCATAATACCAGATTTGAATATGCTACAAAACTGCGTACCACAGAGTTTTCTAAAACTTTTAAAATAGATATATGAAATGCTGATGAAAATTTGTAAAAAAACATTTTAAAAAAAAAAAAATCAAAACAAATGTATCTGTAGAATTTTGACAAATTAAAAACAACCCAGATATCAAAATTGCTCCTTCAAATCAGTATTTACACGGGACATCACTTAAAAAAAATGCGATGAAACTGACTGTTCCACCTTTTATGGTAATATGATCCCATGACTTTCGTTGATTTATGTGCATACTAAATTTGAAGAACCGTGTCTAAGGACTTATTCCTTACATTATCTAAACTGATATAAAAATATTTTCAAGTATGTACGAAAGTGATGCAGTTAAACTGTCATGTCTCATAAGAAATTAAAACTGCAAAGAATACTTCGCAGTTAATTAAACATAAATATTACAAGCCATATAAATTGTGAATCGATTCTTATACTCGCATGTATACAGTGGACACACATTGCATTTTTATTTCGAGACCATAAGTTTTCCATATTTTGAAATTCTTTCACGTGTTACTGAAAACAATTAAATTTTGAAGAGGAAAATGTATGAACGTTTTTTCTAATAGACTCATTTACCCGTAGGTGCATCACTATTAACGTAAAAGTTTATTTCAATCATTTCAGGCGTACTTAGTCGACATGCACTCAGCATCACTTAACTCTTATACATTACAACTACACACAAAAATAATAGAAACGCCTTCCGAAATTAGTACTTTACGTACAAAAATTAATCTGCGAAAATTTTATTGCCAAAAACGAATTAGGTAAATGGAGCAATTGAGGTGGAAATTTTGTGTTGGTTGCCACGCGAATATTTAATGCGTTGCAATGCAAAACATACATTCATACACACGCAAATGACAGGCGATGTTGCAGCATAATTGAAAACAATGTCAGGCGTTTAGCAAATATTTGTAATGCAATTTGCGGCTAAACGACATGAAGTTATGCGGAAAAATTTGCTAAACAAATACGGATAAAATGGGGAAAGTGCATAATAAGGTTGGAAATATTGAACTTGGTCATACTTTGTTAAACAATGAATGGTGCAAAAATTAGCGATAGGTTCAACGAAGAGGAGGCGCAAACAATATACACGAATACATCGTACACATAAATATATTTGAAAAGGAAAATTTAAAAAAAAAAGTGTTATTATCGATTTCCTATCCATTTTGCCACATGAAATCTGCATGAATTCTTTCATTTCAAGCAAACCGCACATAAAACAATTCACCTTCATATACAACTTGTTGCTTACCATTTCAATCATTTCTTTGACCTAAACAAAGCCAAAGGAAAGCATGATAATCATCAAAAACGCCTTAGTTGCCCTTATCATTCTCCAAGTAGACAAATCCAATGTCAGCATAATCCTTTAACAAGTCGCGACATTGGGTGCAGAGGAGCTACATAAAAAAACTACCACAATAGTCTAGCAACAAATGCAAACTAAAGCAATGAAAAAAAAATAGCATAAAATAAAAGCAACAATTGCAACTACAACAACTCGCTTGAGCATTTCCTACTCCATACGCAAAGTTGAACCACAGCAACACCATGTCAACACACTAATCCATCACTCGAAACATGGAAAATCTTTTGTGTCACTCCAACAAGCGGGTAAAGCAAAAATCTCATCCATTCATGGCCGACTCACCCGCTGCGCTCTATTGCCCGTTCAACAATTCGTTTACACTCCCACACGCCCGCGCGCTATTATCTGCTATTGCAACAAAGCAAAATGAAAGGAGCTGAAACAAAAGCAAAAGCGTACAAATATAAATACATACATAAATGTGTACTATTGAAATAAACAGGAAGGGTTGCCAAACCAGAAACCCTGTTTGGGCCACTGTGAACTTTGATGAAAAACGCTGGGGCCACACTTTGTCTGCCGTGTTGTCTTTGTATGTTGTCGCTTTTGTTAACCCTGTTGATTGCATTTAAATAAACTCCAACCAATGCGAAAGGACACTGTGAAAAATGATTTGATTGTGATAGCAAACGTTACGAATAAATGTATGCTTAAATCAAGGTGTTTTCAGGATTAACAACACTATTCGCACGCTAGTGACAAAACGTTTTGTATGACATGCGCAATGACTACTGCGCCTAAAATCATGTTGCGGAATAGACATCGGATTTTTATGATAGAAAATAAGCATGTGAGAATTCGGTGCGTTAGGCGAAGCTTTGCCATCCATCTTTTAAATTTTATAAACTCGTATATATATTTTATCTGAAACGTTAGTTGTACTGTTATGCCAGCAAGCTATATTAAGGTTTATAAGAGAAATAATTTGGTTTTTATTAGCTGTCGGAAACTGCTGTCGAAAAACTGAACATCCAGTACAATTTTGTACGATTACAATTTTGAATGGCAATTACTTTCAATAATAGATTGATTTATTTTACTAAAACTTAACAGGACAAGTATTACTTAGTGCAAAAATTTAACAAACATATTTTTCGACTTAGTGCAACAAAAAGCAATTTTTCTTTAAACTACTCATACGCCCTGTTAAACGGAATTTTTTAAAAAATTTGGCACCGATATATTTACCAAACGACTATGTCAAAATTAAGTTTAAGTACTACCGCTATATACCTTACAAAAGGAAAAAATATAATAGATTCATAATAGATTTGCTAGTGCCTCATTCTAACGTCATATTAAAAAAAAAAAATTTCAGCGGCTCTTAAAATTCAGAGCGTAGATTTTTAACCCTATTTTCAGGACAAGTTGAAAATCAAAACTTCTTCAAGTTCATACACAAAACTTTTGCTTTAGCCGTAAACGAACTTCTCTTCAGTTTTTTTAAAGATAATAAAAAATGGGCTCTGTAAAGTTTTTCTTTGGGCTGTTTTTCAAATGTTTATATTACAAGTGAAAAGATTTCAAATACATTCTTTAGATATTTCATTATAAAATAAACAGTGATGAAGAAAATGTTCGGTTTAATGAATTGCTAAGGACGACAAATTCTCTCAAAGCAAAATTTCAAAACTAAGGAGTGGATTAGTTATATTTTTCATTTGACCGAAGTCAAAATTCTTTTAATACCTACTTAAATGTAGCAAAATTGTTGCAACATTTTTTTTCAGTGCATTTCCGCCATTTGACACTTTCCCCACATTGACATTGTCAGAATTTGTTGTTTTTACTTTGCGGATTGTTCCAAGAATTGTATGGTAAGCTCACACAAATGCTTGTAAGTAATAGCTCCCAACATGTGTAAGCGTATATATGTACATATGTATATTCCAAGTGCCACGGCACAGCGGGTGTGGGCCGGGCAGCTGATGAGCAAATGAAAATCTTGCAGCTATTTAATGCCGCCAGTAGCTAACAACTATGTACATTCAACTATTCTAACGCTATTTCAGCCAATGTTTCTGCTGAGCGTGTGTGTATCCATTTGCTTGCCACTTACTTACACTTTTACTTGTCACGCCGCAAGCACAGAGCACCAACAACAACAACAGCGCATTTAATTGCACAATAGAGCGCCTTAACGCCTTCCTCGCTGCCGCAAAAGTATCGCACCATCATTCCGCTAAGTTTTCGTTTTTAGTCTGTTTGTTGTGCTCGTATTTATGTTTGTATATATACATATATATATATGTATATATTGTTGCTTCAATCCGATTTAGATTGGGTTAAAGAGCGCTGCTGAACAATAAGACGTTTATTAAGTGCAAGTAGCTTTGTGTACTAAGAAAATAAGTGACAAACGTCGACTCACTTATGTAAGCTGGTTGTCCGTTTTAACTGATAATGTTGTTCTTGTTTTTGTTACCATTGTTTGCCAAATTTGTTGTCAGATTTTGCAAATTTTTTTAAACAGTATATTAATACATACATACATTCTTGAAGTTAAGTTTATTATAGATTTAAAAAACAAATGAATTAATGAATAAATAGGAGGTAATTCAATTTTTGAACTCTAGAAGAAAGGGGTTTTTTTTTTACGTGTTGTTTTCAGTGAGGCAATTCAATTTTCAGAGTTGGACTTTTTGGCAGCTGTTATTTGATTTATACTCAGTTTAGTTTGTCATTTCATAATGAACAGACTTACTTCAGAACAAGCGCGTAGAGATGGCCACCGATCCTGATTTTCACAAAAGAATTTTGTTGACTTTTGGTTGAATGGGTTCGTTAATAAACAAAATTGTCACATTTGGAGTGATAATAATCCACAATCCTTTGTTGAGTGCCCTGAATATCCTCAAAAAGTCACTGTTTGGTGCGCTCTATGAGCAGAGGGAATCATTGGTCCATATGTCGTTCAAAAATGAAGACGGCCATACTGTTACAGTCAATGGGGAACGCTATAGAGCCATGATTAATGACTTTTTCGTGCCTTGGAGGATGTTGACGTGGACGGCCTTTGGTTCCAACAATATGACACTACATGATATACAGCCAACGAAACAATTAATTTATTGAATGAAACTTTTGTTGAGCGCATTATCTCTCGTCGTGGGCCTGTCGCGTGGCCTCCAAGATCGTTCGATTTAACAACGCTGGACTTGTTTTTGTGGGATTATGGGAAGTCGTGTGTCTACGCAGATAAGCCCGAAACGATTGACGCCTTTAAAGAGAATATTCGAATGCCCGAAATAATTTTTTAAACATAATGGCAAATCCTTATCTTTATAATAAAGCTAAATTCTTGGCCAGAGCACTAAAGTACATGCGTTTAATTTCTTCTTAAAAATCACATGTTTAAAAAAGCACCATTTATAATAGTAAATATTATTAGCATTCTTAGTTCTGGAAGATTAAAATTTTTTAATTGGGAGAATCGCTAATTTTCCTTTTCTGGACTCCCTTAAATTAATCTATCTATATATATATATTCCGAAAAGGGGCACTTGCCGTGACTATACTACAATAGCCACAGTCTTGATGTAAAAATTTTCATATCTTTTTTTTATTTTTACAGAAAGATTATAGTTGTTCTTAAGAAAATCAAATAATCGTTTAGTCAAGCACACCCGAATATCGGGGGTTTCATACTAGTAAGATGTTATTTTAAATGGCAAAATTATGAATTTATAAAAAATTAATATTTTTAAACTATATAAGAAAATTCCTTTCTATTCATTCCAAAAGGTATTTCGAGTTACACAACTTTATATGTTAAAGAACTAAAATTAATTTTACAATCTTTTTCGGGTTGATAAATCATTTATATAAAAAATGTTTGTAATGTAATTAAAATAAAATGCATAATTTTTTTTGTATATCTTATAAATACCTAGCTTTTGTCAATATTAAATGAAAAATAAAATATTTTCCTTTGTGTTTTAAAAAATTTTCTTCATCCTTACGGGTAGGCTTCGTTCGTTTTCAGTAACTAATGGAAATTAGCAGATGAAAAATCAATGAAATATTTTTTCGTTTGTAAAGAAAGAAAAGATAAGAATTTAAAAATAGGAAACTCTAAGAAATCATTAGTTATAGTTATTCCAAATCGTATGTTTGCGAAAACAACAAATAAAATGCACAAAAAAAGTTCACGGCCAATTGCTTGTGGAAAGCGTGCCAAATTCAGTCAGCCCAAGGTTGCATTAATATATCGACTCCATTTTAATACAATTAAAAACTAATGAAGAAAGCCTGGATAATTTCTCAATGAGCTGCTTCTTTTAGATTGTTTTAGGAGTTAATGTAAAATAATTTCCATGACGAGATTGATATAATACCTAAATTTGTTTTTTGCTATTTTGAAAACACTCATTTTAAATCGGAATTACTTGAATTTATTTTGAAATTAATATTTTCTTATGCAAAAAATCTGATTTCTAATTTAGTTTTATCTTATTATTTTTCGTTCAATATTTTTATTTCGTTCGAAATTGACGGCTCTTAATACCTCTTTACTTGCTGTCAAATAAATAAATACTCGCATGTGGAATTATATTCTTATTCACCAGAAAGTACTG
Source organism: Philophylla caesio (assembly GCA_963971545.1). Classification (NCBI taxonomy): domain Eukaryota; kingdom Metazoa; phylum Arthropoda; class Insecta; order Diptera; family Tephritidae; genus Philophylla; species Philophylla caesio. The sequence continues at coordinate 89,413,454 of OZ020606.1, read as the reverse complement.
TTTTTAATTTAAGTTAAGGAAACATTAATCTATTATACAGCCATAATAGGAGTTAAGTATAAAAATCAGTGTTTCAATTAAGATAAGCTCTTTCTTACAACCCTTTTTTACTTGCTGTTTATCAGTTAAACATTTTGTTTGTATTGTTAAATCTAGTTTTACCTAATCTGACAACAACAAATGTTGCATTAACACATTTTTAAAGCAACTTTCACACATCTCTTTGGTCTCTTTATATGGAATGAACTGTTCCCTCTTTTTCGAGCATGTCCTATGAAGAAACTAATTGTCTCCTTGTATACCCGAAAGTGTGTAAATGAGGAGCAGTCTATTTATAAAAATAAAAATTAAAGTCATAGGCGCGAGTGCGATTCGAACCGGTTGCTCGAGGGTTGCTCAGCGACGCTCTGCTTATGGTACATGCCATGTCATTCTGGAGTTGAAATTCCCTTAAAGGAAGAAGTACTATGAAAGTTTTCTTTCTTCTTTTCACATTCTCAATTTTTGTTTTGATTTGCTATTGTCGTGAGCATTCGCAGCAGTTTGATTACTGTTTTATATTTTTTTTATGCCATTTACGCCTTTGTTTGATGTCGCTTTAAAATATCTTCTTAATGAATTAAACTCATACAAATGTACGAATGCATACACTTACACATATACAGCGATTATACCCAACAAACCGATTGGTTTCACATCAACTTGAAGTTACAACGATAATTAAAATGAATTAAAAAAGCATTTTTTTAATGGTAATTTACTTTTTTATCAAATTAAAATTTTAGTAATTCTCCAATTGATTTAAATTTTTCATAAATTTCTCAAAAACTCCTTTGAAATCGGCGCAAGCTGCGAAAAAAGATATGGAAAATCGGCTACTCTGAAAAGGTAAAAAAAATACAAAATTCAATTTGAGAAATAAAGACTTATTAAAATTGGGGAAATTGTTTCCTTATGCTTATTGGGTACATACCAAAATGTGAGTGAGTGTGTTACTTACAGTCACCAGCTGTTCAATGCCAGCACTGATTTCTTTTACATTAACTTTGTATGTGCGTATTAGTGTATGCTGGTAAAAGATAACTGCTGTTGCACAAATGACTCCACTCTCCATTTAAATTTTCTACGATAGCTTAAGTCCTCTTAGATAGCGATTATTTGAATATTTTTGTCGTTAACTCTCACAGCTACAGCGTCTGTTGCATGCAGCCCTCGGCTCAGCAAACAACAGTTGCTCATTATATTCAAAATAAATAGAACTTCTTGCTACCCACCACCATCACCACCACCTTTGCTAGTTGGTCGTGAGTGTGTTAAGCCAAAAGTTTTTGTTTAATTGCGTACTTTGTATCGCATTACACGTGTCATAAAGCGTCAGCAACGGGCTTAAGTGTTCATGTCAACAACATGAAGTGACACTGTTTTCATTCTGTTTAATGTTCTTCGAAACTGCGACTTTCTTTTGTACCGTCGAAGAAGAATACTCAAACCTTTAAATCGCTTCAAAAGCATCAGCGTCAGTCACCAGCGCTTTTGTGTAAATGTCTCTCACACAGTGTCTAGGCAAACAAAAGCTCACCATAATTGGAAAAGTGATAAAAGACAGTGATTAATAAAAGTAGATTTTGAGGAACGAATATGAGAAAAAAAATCCGAAGGTTAATTTGAGTGCGGGTAGAAGGGAGTGGAATGTGAAAAAGAATGCGAGAGATACGTGTTTTGTTATCAATGTGTGAACAGTTGCAGTTAAATGCTAGAATTGGTTATGCAAACATATTGAAATAATTTTAGATTCTAGTGGAGAATATATTATCAATGATTTATGTACGAAAATACTGGATTTACCTGGTTGTTATATGTATGTAAAAAACTCTCGCATCTCCTGCAAGCCAATGACTTTCACTTAGAAAAAAAAGAAGGAGGCTGTGTCAGAGACACGGCCATTAAGTTTAACGTAGAATACGCCATCCGATAAGACAGAAAACATATGTATAATGATAATTTATAATGATAAATAATACAAGCAAATGAATTTCTTTATTTGATAGTTACTTTTGATGATATACATAAGCTTATGATAGGAAAATAGGATAAAAATGTTTTTAAATTATCAATTAAATTTCTCCCAAAAACGAAGTCAATGGTAGTTATCAATAGTAAAGATAAATGATAAATAACAGACCCAAATCTATTTGTTTATTTGAAAATTTATTTTTGAGAATATAGGCTTATGATAGGAAAAATAGGATAAATATGTTTTTAAATTAACATTTAAATTTCTCGCAAAAACAAAGTCAATGGTTGTGTTATCAATAGTTGTGGGAGCATCATTTCGAATATAATCCACATTAAACGTATCGCTCATAAATTTCGCCAATCTAGTATTTGAAGTGATTTCTGTGTTAAAATCACCACCAATAAGCAGTAGTTGGCAGCGCTTTCTCTGCCTTTACTCTACTTAAATTTTCCCGCCTAAAATTATGCAATAAAATGAACGTCTATTGACCACTACTACACACTCAATCAAACACCACACACATATTTGTTTGGATGTGTTTATAAAATTTTCATTTGAGAAATTTAAATATTAGGAAGATATCAACCAATATGAAATGTATGTCAAACGAAAGCTAACATCTTCATTTGACTACAAAAAAATTTAAAAAAAAAATTTATCGCGCCGTTTCCTTATAATTAAAGAAATAGAGATTACAACAATAACAATCTGACATGGGTTCCCATACCGTAAGGTAAGACGTATTCTACGCCAAAAAAACGATCGTAATGATGGTTTCATAAAAACCGTTGACAATACTATTTTCCAGCTTTCGATCTCGCACCGGCAAAGCGATTAGCCGCCAATGCACTGGTAAATTAACTTCCATGAAATGTTCTGTTTGAAGTGAACCTTGTTTGTCTTATGTAAATAATAATTTTGATAGGACACTTCCAGCTTTGATTTAACTTTTACTGGCCTTCGCGACTTCTACCTTCTTGGTCATCAAAATAACAATTCCTTTTAACCGAACGCTTTCCGTCATCCCTTTTCAAGTTCTGTTTGGAGACAAACCGGTGTTGACGGAAACTCGTTCCAACAAATATCAACATTCCACCCTGTCGGACAAGAAAAAGAAGAAAACACAGAGTCTTGCTCTTGTCGGATCCTAATAAGTCCAATACCGTTTTGCAACTGTGTACCAACTTTGACTCCGTCTGGGAGTAGTCTAGTGCCTTTAGTGCTACCTGACTGTCTAAGATGATCTTAATTGTGGCCCCGTCAGTCCTTCTGCTAAAACATTCGTGAGCTCACAACTCGATTACATGAACCTCCGCTGGGAAGCTGGTTGAGTATACATCCATCGGGACACTGTGCTCCCGTTGACAAGTTTGGATCCGTCAGTGTACCAGACTTGAGATTGTTTGTTGTCGCCTTACAGGTGTCCCTTCAGGTATTATAACCTCTTAGGCCTTGGTAAATGATAGTTTTGGAAGCGTCATGTCTGTGTGTTTAACAGCTGGATCAGCTTTGAGTGGTTATAAGACACTCAAATGCCCTCTGAAGTCTCCACTTTTTTCATTACTAAGACTAGAGCGACACCGCAAGCCTCCTTTTTAAATGAGTATGGGCAATGGTGGAATGCCCGTGATCATTCCAAGAACATCAGTTGGATAAGTGCGCATTGCGGCCGTAATAGCAACACAAACGAGGCGATGGAGCTTACCGAGAGCAGCGTCCTTATCAAAATGTTTCAAATTTTTTTCGAGCCTCTTCTTTTATAAGCTTTTATAGTATATAACAAATAATAAAATATTTGAGCAGGTTTTGTGTCCCATTTAATTTTAGTATAATGCAGTGGTAGGTGGAATGGCCAAACAATTCACTGATGAATATTGGCAATTTTTTACTAACGCTCTTCTGCACTTCCTCCCATAGAACGCATGCTCCAGTTTGTATGAAACCAACCAAACTTGTAATTTTAATACTGAAACTGGATGAGTTAAGAAACAGTTAACTCAAACCCCACAATTATAAAAATTAAAATAGTTTATTATATCTTATAAGTAGAAAAGTTATATGAAAGTTTTACTTTATAAAGCATTTAAAATCGATTTAATTAATTTTTTTTTGGAATCTGATTGAAAATTTGCAGTACTTGCCATGTTAAAATGTTAATAAAATAGTAGCAAAAATTTTTTTATTGAAATTTCTAAGTTTTAGCAAGCACATCTGAAAAAATATTGATGAGATTTTTAAGCACTTTTCATTTTTGATCGAAACTGTAATATGCGCCAAAGAAAAAAACCTGAATTCGTTCGTGCGATGCATCAAAACCATTCCTTGAGCCACCTAACAATGAAATAGTGAAGTAAACACTAACGGTAGGCAACTTAGCACAGACAAGAACTAAAGAGCTGCATTTAATATCACAACCACACTTTTGGTGGAGCTCTCAAACTTTTTTAACATCAGCATGTTTTGATAACACTGGAACTCAGCTCTCTTAACCCTTTACTTGCAACTTAGACAAGTTGTGATTGAATCAAGGTACATTTGAAGCGGACATAAAAATATCTACATCAAAAAACTAAATGCTGAAGTTGGATAGAAAAATTTAAAAATGGGGAAACTACATATTCACTTCATATCTAGCATTTCGGATAACCAAGGTTTTAATTTCTTATCTATTTTCTAACTTAGTTTTGATTAGCGCTTGATTGCTGCGAATTTCTGTAGCATTGCAACTGATTTTACAAACTAATGTTCATATTGAAATATAAGTTAATGACGTTAATTAAAGGAATACTTTATTTCTGTCAAAGTCGAGTTTGAGCTGATACCAACTGCGTATGTAGAATTTTGATTTGTGAGTGGGGAATTTTTCATAAAAGTAATAGCCAATATGTATTTTTGAGAAAACTGGAAGTGATTCCGACATTATAAATTATTTACGAATATAAAGAAAAACATATACATATGTATATAAATACACATAAGAAGCAATTCGAGTGCTTCTATTGCCAACTAAGTAAGGACCATTACTATGCGCCAATACTTTTTTACAAATTAAAAAAAAAATGTACAGCAGCTTCATAATTGTAATGTAGTGATTTAAATTTGCAGAATTTACCTTTGGAAAATGTTGCCAAATATCACTCCGCACGGAGCTCATTTTGTTTATTTTTTTTTTTTTTGTTCATGATTGGAAAAACCATTTGACTGATTTGAAATTTATTTATTTTCTAATAGCATTTCAGTATATTATGATAATTATGGATTTAACTAATTATTGTCGCAATTAATTGAAAGGAGTTCCATCGATTTATATCAATTGGGCATTTACCGTGCCATCACTAATTCCAACTTCTTGGCCACACTTGCCTGAGGCGCTCTCTTTATATTCTGGCATTTTTATTAAAATAAAATCGCATGAATAATCATTATTTTTATTGAGCTCCAGATCAGTTTAAAGGAAGTGTTTTTTTCATAAAAGTTCTAGTACCTAAAGCTAAGTAGGGCGCTCTTAAGAAAATCGAGAAATTGATATAAAATGACACTCAAGAAATGAAAAAGAAATTTTCTTCTATAAAAATTTCTAAAATTTCTTAAATCAGTTTCTCTCAAGAAAAAAACTTCTCGCATATTTATCTCTTCAATAAATTTTCAGCAACAACAAAGTAATTTTTCTAGCAGCAAAAATTATGAAAAATATTTACTGTGATTTTTTTTTTTAAGTTGTATTCAAGCCTTAAATAAGATATAATGGCAAGTCAACATTTTACCAGACAAGCTAAATATTTTCATTTCATATCCTGCATATTCATACCTATACACAAACATATGTACATATATGTTTTTGAAAATTTATGTTGTAAACATTTATAAGTTTTATTACATCATTTTTCATTTGAGCGCACCAAATCATATTCTTATCTCTGATTGCCGCTTTCTATTTGCCCATCCTCATTTGTCATTCAGACACGCTTGACAAATCCCCTTAGGGACTACTAGTTAAAGGATTTTTCTAGAACAACTTCAATAAATAAAATGAACTCGTGTATATTAAAAATATTGCTTTTGCATTTTATAAGCATTTTGCATGTTTTATAAACATTTTTAAAACATTCATCAACATTAAAATCGCTCCTCCCTCGACACTTACAGACCGCATCAAGCGGATGGTCAGTGAAAGTATCGGATAAGAAAACATTTGCATAAACCTACCAGCAGTGTGTGTGTGTGTATACTCGTATGTGTTTAGCTGGCTTACGTAATCCTAGTCTAATTCATTCGATTTATTTATCTATGTAAATTCTTCACGCAAAGACGAAGCAAATAGAGAGAGGGTTTTCACCGATTTGCCAGAACCAAACCCTTCGCCGACATTTTTCACATTTCAAGGCGTGAACTCACTTACGCTAATGTTGACGCTGTAAACTGCGTATGTATGTATGTATGAAAGTATGTTTGTTATTGAATAACAGTGTTGTCATGGCTTGGCAATTTAATTAACAGCGGAAGGAACTCAAATGTGGGTGTGCAGTATACTGCAGCTGGTTTTAGCCAATTAACAAAATTGAAGTTGATTTCTCTTTAACTCTTGCAAACTCTACACACTTTATTGTTGTAAGATTTCTTTGCAATAAGCAAAACACAACCATTTTAGTCTCCAAATATTCCAGAGGATATTTAAAATGTCATTCGCTTTCGCTTCGTTCTCTCGACGTCTAAAATATTACTCAATTGTGAACTGTGACTCAATATATTTATATATGTATGTATATCCGTCTGCTGTCGTATAAATCTTAAAATATTATAAATGTTTGACCGACCGCTCTAACTAATGTATATATTTATTTATCTGTAAAATAAGCGGCATATTTAAAACCAAATTACAGGTGAAATGCATTTTTGTTAGAAATAAAAGTAACATTAATGTAGGCAATGCATAGTTGTCACTCCTCAAATGGTAGAAATTTGTAACCCCTCATTAAAATTTACTCTAACTTAATAATACAAGTTGTGTTAGGTTTTAGCATCCATTCTATTCTTCATAAAAATATCAGGGGCATTTACAAGATGTCGTAAAGTGCCTTTTGCAACATAAATCAATTATAAACTTATGAAAATTTAATAATTTTTTAATTTAACGACACTTTATGAGGCCTTGTTGATTATAGACATATACGAGTTTTGTTTCTTCAATTTGTTTGATTGAAGGTTTTATGAAAATAGTAAACAGAGTGGGATATAAATGACGATGCAAATAACATGCAAAACCTAAATAGTAAATATAACACCTGAGACAAATTTAGAGTATCTCTAAAATCACTAAGTGCAAAAAAAAATAATAATAAATAAAAAAATATTATTTCTCTCACTTGAAGCTTTAAGTGATAACCAATAGAAAATTTAATTGAACGAACAAACGTTCTTAATCAAGGAATCGAAGAATTTTGAAACCAAAAATTTCCAAATAGAAATTTTAGCAGAAACCTTACTTAATTATATATATATGTCATATACTCGCCTTTTTAATATAAAGGGAACATTTAATTAATCAAACACTTTTATGAAATTAATGGTTGCGCGTTTCTTATGAAATCTTTGTAATTTATACTCAAGAAAACTTATATTTAATTTGTAGTTTCGATGAATATGTTGTTAAAGGAAATTTTCATACAAGGCACATAAAACAGGCGTGCTTGGAAATTTTAATTTATCACTAACGAGATATTGTTAAATCTTTGAGAGTAAATGACAAATGTCTCTTCGCTGACAGCTATCAGTTGGTGCAGCCGAGTGCATAATAAATAATGAATAATTAAAAAATAGGGAAAATATTTATTTTTCTCTTAAAATTCAATAATAATACTCAATAAAGAGCGTATTTTAATAAGAATCAAAATTCTCTTAATAGTGCATCGATTCGTATAATAATAATAATAATAATAATAATTTGGTGCTTACACTATATAGCTCAGAATCTTTTTCATGGCATAAATACCCTCGGAGGTTCGTATTAATTTATATTATTTTATAATTTCATAAACAAAAGTCTTATCGAAGTATACATTTTTAACAACACATATACTTATTGCGTACCCTAAAATTTTTGCAAAAGTACTTATCTTTCGCTACCAATTTTTATAAAATGTAACCATAAATATGATGTTTAAAAATAAAGCGGCTTTAACGCCGTCTTTCGAGCATTATTTTTTTGCATACTTATTGCTCTAAGCTATAAATCGTTGTGAATATAACCCATTTACTAGCCTACTGAAAAATATTTGTGCAGCCGTGTAGAAAGAATTCACTGACATACACACGCTGAGAATATTATATGTACTTGCATATTTACATTAGTATTAAGAAGTAAATATGGAACAACTGTTCATATTCGACGCTGTCCAGATGATTTTTAAGTGTTCATGCGGATGGCGCCCCTCGGGCCGGTTGGGCGGGAAAGGAGGGTTATTATCGTTGGGCTTATTATTATTATTATTATTTATACTCTGCTCACAAATTGACGGATTTGCAATTTGATTTTTTCTTCTAATTAATTACAAATTTTTTCAAGTAAAATAAGGTTCATTCTTTTAAAAAAACTATTAGCACCCATTTTTTAAACTATCTACAAATTTGGAACTTAAAAAAAAAATTTAGAATTTTTTTGAGTATGCAATTTTTTGGCACGTTCAATTTTAATGCGAGAAAGTGTAAGTGCGTTCAAGTTTCTGCTAATTATCACTGGTTTATGACAACTTTTTTACTGACAGTTTCCTGCGTACAACGCAAAACCGCGAAGGAATTGCGAAATAGCGTCAGTATAAAATGATCAAAAATCAGTGGTAATTCGTAGTCGCCAAAAGTTTTAACTTTTTTATACTACAATTAAATGAGCTACCTTTCTGCATACTCCGACAAATTCTAAACATTTTTTTTTTAAGTATTGTATTTTTATGTAATTTTGATAAATGTGTTCTAAATTTTTTATAAAATTTTAAAATTTGTTTTTAATGGTGTTCGTTAGAGAATTAACGATTTTTTAATTGAAAATTTTTTAAATAATTGGAGGATAAATAAATTGTCCAAATGTGTTAATATGTGTTTGTGTTATAATTGGTGATCAAAGTGTATATTTTCCGTTTATCAATATATATTTCGATTATAAGCCAATTTGTACCATAAATACGTTTTTTAGTAATAACTCGAAGGAAATATATCCATAAGGTTATAATAGCAGTTAGATTCCATATGTGTCAAAGTCACTTTATTTTGGTCCTTGTTATTTTTTGCAATGAATTCAAATAAATATGCACAAAAAATCAAAATATATTGAAAGACTTTCAATATAGTTTTTAAATTAATAGAAAGAAATTATGTGATTTGTTTTCAATATTCTTTTGAATCTTAAGGTAAAGCTGCACTAATTTTATATTCAAAAAATAAATGATTTTAGAAAATGGAATAATTTTCCGTAATTTCTTCTAAATGATCGTAAATTTATTATTCAGGTATAGCAGATCAATTGTCTAGAACGCATTTTCATTGATTTACATTTTACATTTTTAGAGCGCTCAAAAATGTTTTGAACAAAACGAAGAAAATTTGTATAACGCTAAAATCCTATGAATATAAGTTTGCAAAGAAAAAAGGAGCGCTTCACATACAAACATTTTTTCGACTCGATCTAATGTGTGTACATAACTTTGAATATAATTACAAATTTATTTGTTAGCTCTGGTTTTTCTGCGACAAAGCACAACAAGAAACAAGCAATAATCCTCACGGGTAAGCAAAAGTGCTTAACTCATTTTTCGTATGTAAATCAATTAGCCACGCAATTTCTAGTCATTTTGCGAATTATCGTATAATTTCAGTCAATACACACTGACATGATAGTTTTTTCTACACTTTATTGCGCACATACAGTGGCGCACAGAAGTTTGCATACAACAATCGATGTGCTCGACGAAAAAAAAAATACACAAAATTCAACGACATATTTTAGCCAACTAAAAGTAAGTGTGCAACACAGTTGAATCTTAAGACCTTTTTTTTTAAATATCTATCGATTTAAAAGTGTGCAATTTTGATGGCGAATTCTTAAAATTTCAAAAATATTTGGGTATTCTGTACGAAGTTTCAGACTTTCTTTTATGTGGTTTTAGTTATGGGATAAGTAATTGTTTCATAAAAAAATAAACGAAAAAGATTGATTAAGAAAGACTTGGAAATGTTGTTGAAACATCCACTGGAAACAAATTTCGTAAGATTTAAATTTAATTTTGGTCACCTTTTTATAAAAATAAAGTTCGATTTTTAATAAAAACAAATCTGTAAGTTATAAAAATTGCAGTTATCAAAATGATTTCATAAAATATTTCAGTCAGTTTTATAGCCTACTTAACTTTATGCGGTGCAAAAGAACGTTATAAATTTTACTGAATAAAATTTTTAGATTCAATTAAAAAATTATTTTACTCATTCTAAGTAAATTCAATTTTGAAATAATAACAAAAATTGTCAGAACCTGTGAATACCACATTAGCACATTATTTTCTCTACCAGTGTATATACGTAGATAAATGTACATACTTAGAACCGTGTTAAACTCTTTAGAACCGTGTTAAACTCTCTTAGACACATTTTACTGATATTATCGTAAGTTCTGTATTTCGGATGATTTCTAACTTAATAGTCATACATACATACATAATTGTTTATATACGAGTACGAAGATACGAATTTTTTTTATAGCCTGAAGCCAATTTGCGAATGTTCATTTCCTTATTTGAGCAATTAACTACATTTTTACATATGTACACACAGTTGTATGAATGTACATTAAATTTTGGGAATACAATTGTTAAAAAGCACTTCAATTATTACATTTTCTAACATCAAGCCAGCAGGGAAATAAAAGGTAAGAGAATATATACTTTTTGTTATTCCTAATTGACAATAAACGCTAAAATCTAATCGACTTCGCAATCAAAACTATTCATTTATGTCTGTTCGATTTTTTGTAAATAAATGGCATGTTGGTTTCTGCAACAAAAGTAAATTCATTTCGTATAATTTAAGTATGAATGTTCATATGTAAATAAAACTTTAACAAATGACTGAAGTTTGAAAAAAAATTTAGAAAACAAAAATAATAATGGAGATACAATGGCAAAAAATATATGAAAATGATTAAGGTTCCAGAAGATCGACATTATAAAAAACTACACTGAAAAAATTTAGGGCAATCAATTAAGAACAAATTTTTTTTTAGAGTACTCTGAAACGATTTTTTAGTCTAGAAAGCTTATAAATGGTATAGAAAACTCGGGTTTCCACTTGAAATTTGTGTAGAACATTCGAACATATTAGTTTTTGAATAAATTTGCTTATCAAATTTTGGTTTTTATATATCCGTGTCAGTTTACATACCTTTTCAAGTACAGAAACTGCCTCTATTTTCACAATTTAGAAAATCATCAAATTAAGCTGGATTTGAAAAATATGTAATTTAAAAAAGGAGTCAATTCTTAATTGCATTTTTCAATTCTATTTTTTTTTTGTACAATACAAACAAAGCAAGAAGAAAACGTTTTAAGATTTTAAAAAATGTATTAATTTATTAAAAACATTTTAACTGAATTTCTAAATATGTACATTGGACATTTGTCAATATTTTATTTTCGAAAACTCAAATCTTGTCTAACTACATTCTGACGTGCACCAGTTTGCAAATTGTTGTTCGTACTCAGAAACAAGGAAATGTTTCAGGTCAAAATTTTAGGTTTAACTAGCTCTTTGCTTCCGTTACAGTCTTGTTGTTTACGATTTAAAAACATATTTGGAAAACAAAAAATAAAAGTTAACAAACTCAGCTTATTTGACTTCTTCTTACAGACTTTGAAAACGATGGCAAATTCTCAGTTTTTTTGCTTTTTCTTCTTTTTGCTTGCGCTCTTGATTTGCATTAATGACTGACACTTCCACAATAAAGAGTGGTGTTTAGCCGACCTTCTTGTGGTTGATCGTTTTATAACATATCTGATATTTTGCGTCTAACTCTCGTTTAATTCGATTATAATCGATTTGAATTTAAACTAGTATCTCTATTATGTAAAAGCCTAATTAAATACAAATTAAAAAAATTCATTCATAAGAACATTTTTTTTATAATTCATCTTTGCATAAGTATCTAAGTACAAAATTTGCCTTACGTGGTTTCCTAATAGATGTTGACTGCTTTTCATATTTAAGTACTTAAGTACCATTATTATTTTAGTAGATGTCTTTTGCTTTTTTTGATGGTTGGAAATAACGTAAAGCTTCTCGGTTTCGAGGATATTAGTTTTAACTGCTAAAAGTTTACTTAACCTACATCGGTTCTCAATGAACTCTTAAAGCGGCGGTGTTAATATCGACTTAATCATATTTGATATTTTCTTATTTATATTGTTGCTTTTTTACGGCATGTGAATTTGATGCGGAATTTAATTGTTTTTGTGTATGTCAATATTTAGAAAAACATGCGCTTTTTGATAGCAATGCTAATGAATATAAAAATATCTAAGTGCTTGCACTTGCTTAAAAAACTTACCATTCCAAATTGTATTCATTGATTTTAATACTTTGCAAAATATTTGATATTGTCATCAGAAATCATTTTATAAATAAAAATTGCAATAGTTGTTTTGCGATGTGAACGGTGAAATAAAAAATTTAAATTTGTATTATTTATGGCATATAACATGTTCACACACACACACCTCAAATTACCCACGCATATTTTTCAGTCTGCCACTCTGGCCACATTTTTCACTTCAAATTAACTACAGTTATCAAACATTTATTTTTCCGAAGTCTTCCATGGCTGTTTTAGACGTGAAAGTAGAAACAATGTCAAGGTCACTTGATGGCGCCAATGGCGGCACCGGCAGTTTTTGCAATGCCGACAAAACCCATAAAACCGTAAGAAAAATTGCAACACTTCAAAAATAAACATTAAAAACACTTCCAACGCCAACGCGCAAACGATGCAGCCGCGACACTTGACACACCAATCAAAAAATAAATAAACAAATAGCCAAATGTTAAACAAAAAAAAAAACAAAGATCGCTTCAAGCGTCAGTCGGCAAGGAGAAAGAGGCGCGGATGATGGAGTGCGGCATGCCGCGGGTAATAAAAGATGCGTCAACTAAGAAACCGACAATCAAGTACAACATTAGACCGTTTCAAATTTGTATGTGTTTTTCTATTTCTTTGTTATTAAATTTATTGTTGTAATGGCTCTAACAGAATTAATTGTTTGTGGCTTAGTAATTTCTCACGACACTCGATCAATGAATGCATACTCCAAATTTAGGCTAAGAAAAAAATGTCTAACCTATCCAAGAAGTAGACGGGGCGAGAGTGGACTGAGAATTGGCAAATGATATATGGTGAAGACAAGTTTGACAGCGGCACAATGTTGAATACCCAGCTGCCAAGGTGTAACTGCAGAAATATGTACTGATTCAGATGTCAAGATATGCGAACACATATGAACGAGTATAAGTACAAAGAGGCAAAACTACTCAAATGTGCGAGTCAATGGCAATGCCATTAACATTATTAATAACAATAACAAACGATTCACACAAAAACCAATGATTGTTGCACAAATGACAAGACGAGATCAAAAAATGATAAATAAACACAACAAAATCACAAGCACTAGTTTGATAATTATCTATGCAGGGGAGTTGCGCGACGTGTGTGCGCCAAAGATACTCGTAAATTAAAAGGTATGGGAACAGATAAATTAAGAGTAAAGGTAACAGATGAAGTATGTATGTAAACATGTCATTCGGTCAATAGAATACCGATTGGATAAACAAGTGACATCTTTAGGCAACCAGTATTTTTGTTAACTTTATAAGAAATTTACTGCAAGATTATGTGTTCTTTATAAATTATCAAACATTTACAAATATTCAAAAGTTTATAATCTGTCAAAAGCACTTTTCATATATATAATTAAGCAAAGAGAAAAGGTTTTTAATTTTGATTAGAATACATACAACTTGATTAATTTTCAATATCAAAATCACTTTGCCTATCTTCTAATTAGAAAAAGAGGATAATTATTGCTTGCACTTAAAGAGACAATTTTTGACTACTATTGATACCTGCTACATACTCGTATTACATGTGCATAAGCTATTAGTTTCGTATTTTGCAAGACGTAATTGGTAGCGTAATATGTATTTTTATTTTGAAGACCTTAGCATAGATTAAAGCTTAAACCAACTTGTCAGTCCCATCGTTAGTGTGTAAATTTCTGCTCGTTTATCGGTCGCTCGTTGCATTATTTTCGGAGTACTCAGTTGTTTATTAAATCCCCCAAATAACGCATTTCATTCTCCGCTCGTCTATATCATTCCATGGATTTTATCAACGGTTTCTGGGCGACCTCATCGTTCAGCCTCACTTTTGCTGATACGATCACAACGGAACTAAGTAAACCACTTCTTAACCAATGAAATTAATGGTGCAGTGTACCCCATAGTATTTATTAAGTCTTTTCTTAATTTCAGTGATGGTGTTTTACGCAAAAACTAATTCTTAATCAGCACACGAAATTCACTTTTTTCCATTTTCGTTAAAATTTAAGAGGTTATCAGCTGTTAATGGTTGTCAAGCATAAACTAAATGCACATGTGAATAAGACAATGTAAACGGGTTTGAAATGACTAATTTCTAATGCGCATTCGGGCTCAATGAGTTTTACTCTCCAAATGACCTTACTTTTGCATCATACTGTATCTTCTAAATTTCTCGAATAGAATTGGACAACATTTTCTCAAAGTTGTTGCTGCATTTTTGTAAACAATTATGTATATATGTAAGTAAAATCACAATTTCGGTTTCAAAGTCTAGTAATAAACATAAATTTATTTATTAAAAAATTAATGTAGAGAAACACCAAAAAAAATAATATTTAAGTAAGAATGAGCTAATGATGAACGTGATCACTTTCTTTACATTTTCTATACAAGCCTAAGTAACTTCAGATACTGTTTAGAATAGCCACAAAGAGAAAAGGCAAAATGATTTAAGTAAATTCAAAATAAACGTATGGTATTATTATAAATATGTTAAAGTAATCAAAATATGTTTCGATTTTTGAGCTTATTGATCGAGTTCTTTAATGTATTTGTTGTTATTGTTAATTTAGGCTATTCGATCTAATTTCTTTTGTGCAAGAAAAAACAATTTGTTCTTTCTGTTTTTAGCGAAATAATATCTAGTAAATGAGTGTATTGGAAATTCGTAAAATATTAATTAAAAAAATATATATCACTGAACTGCAACTATACCAAAGATAAGGCTAGAATCTAAAAAGGAAAAATTAAGTTTTTTGGTGAACCAATTTAATTCCGTTAATTTCATTTCATCATTCCACTCAATATTTACAGCAAGTATACAAGATCACAAAATTACGACCAAAATCATTCGCATAAATCGCTTCAGCAATAGTTTCAAAAGCGAGTAAATGCTCGTGACTTGAAGCACAAAAAATTAAAAGAAAAAAATAATTATTTGAACAACAAAACAGTAATGAGACAATTTACAATAGTTTTTTGAAAAGAAAAATAACGAAAACATCGCAATTAACTATAATTGCAAATTTAATGAAATTTCGTGTAAAGCAATATAAACGAAAATGAAATCGCATAAATAAATATAAACTAGAAAGTAGCATAAAAATAAAAAAAAGAGCTTTTAAAGCACAACGCGCATGCGTCTAAATGATATATACTTTGCAGTGTCTGCACACCAAATGAACAACATAACATACAACAATAAAAGTATGCAATAAGTCAGACGAAATGTTTTTCTTCAAGCAACACTCAACTTTAAGCATTTACTTTGCCCTGACCTTAAATTTGAAGTATTAGTTGGTGGTAAAAATTTGCGTTTTGTTTTTGATTTATTTTTGTTATTGAATATTTTTTTAGACAAAAATCTGCACTTGGCACTAAAGACCTACAACGGCAATTTAACAAATTTGTTTACTTTGCAATGGCTATCAAATTCCGTAAATTCGCTTGTAATGTGTTCGAGATTTGATGCCTTAATTCATGTCGCCGTGGGTGAATTTATAAGTATATATTTTATATATTATTTATCTATATATGTATGTATGTGTGTGTACCGTAAAATGGTTATTGATTGCTGTTTGTCAGCAGATTATAACCGTTAATATTTAGAAGTGCGAAAACGTTAAAGGCAATGCATAAAATGTACGACTCACTTGGCTATCATTTGCCAATGTGATTGCTAAATATATTTTTTGTATATTTCTATTTTTACTTTGCGTATATTGGTTTCGGTCCAAGGCAGTCCGGAATGTTAAACCTTTGGAGGTACTTAAGTGTACACTGAGAATTTAATTTTAGGTTTTAATTTTAATCTATCAATAATCTATAGTGTGGAGTTAGGAAATGATTCTTTGTTGGTTTTTGGCTAAAGGTTTAGTAGAAGATTTTAGTTTTTTTTTACTCTATTGATTATATAACTTTATGATATAATATTTATTCAAAATTTAATACAATAAAAAAACTCAAGTAGTTAATGTTTCCAGCCTCAACAACTACGGCAAAGAGGGCAATTGTGCCATTCACTTATATAGTAATTTGTTTTACTTTTTTTTTTATAAAATCTCTCTGGAAAGATGCCTGATTATACTTACGGATTGTCCAAATAAAAAGCACCACCTACCGGACCAATCTTCAATATTTTTTATAATGATTTAGGATTTTTTAATTTTAAATTTCTAGTTGACTGGGGTAGTAAAAATAATAAACCGAAATAATAATAACAACATTTCAAATTTTTAAGATACGTTTATACAACTACATATTGACAAATTTGAGCACTTTATTTGTTTTCTAATTAATTAAAATAATTTTTCAAGTAAAATATGGTTTATTCTCTAAGAAAAACCTTAAACCCACATATTTTAAACTATTAACAAAAAAAGCAAGTACGATGATTACTCAAAATTTCATCAAAATTTCAAACTTTTTTGTTTTTCAGAATCCTTTTGAGTATGCAGTTTTTGGGCTTGTTCAATTTTAGAGTGAGATAGTGCAAGTTTCAAGTGTCTACAAGTTATCACTGATTTTTGTACATTTATTTCCTCCATACAACGCAAAACTGATATTAATTGAAATATGGAAGAGAAGCATCATTGAAGAAATTGTCAAAAATCAATGCGTAGCTACTATAAACTTGCACTTTTTTGTACTTAAATTGAATGAGCTACATATTTGCATACCCCAAAAAATTCTAAAAAAAATTGTTTTTAAGTTCAAAATTTTAATGACATTTTAATTAATGTTTTTCTACATATTTTATAACATATGAAATATTGTTTTAATGGTCTTTGTTAAAGAATAATTAATGTTTTAATTGAAAAATAAATTTGAATAATAGGAGGATAAATAAATTGTCCAAATGTGTCAATAGTATTGTAAATGAATGAATCACTTAACCTTTATTTTAAGTTGAGTCGTAATACCTACATATATACGAGTATTTTTCTCAATGTAGGCCACATAAAGAGAATTGTAAACTTCTTCAGGCTTGTTGCAAGGCACATGATTTCACAGTTTTGCAAAACGCACTTTTTAACTGAATCATGCCTGGCCGCAGGTCATCACATACTCACTATTTATAGAAATAGCTACCCTGCAGAAAAAAATGTTTAATTGCAAACAATGTACTTACTTACAGCTAAAAAGCTTGCAGCAATTATGAAAATAGCTAACTTTAAATCAGTAAAGATGTCATGCTGGAGAGTTTTCATGAATCTTCTCTTCCTTCTCGCTTTAGCATTACGGCTGACGTTCGAACCGTCGTATTTAGTATAAAACGCAATTGACGACAAAAAAGTTAGTAAGTAAGTAAGTTGTAATTTAGTGCAGAGGTAACCATCGTTTACCAAAATAGTTAAGTTGCTTCAAAGTCCGCTACAAGTTTGATGAATTTTCTACAGGGTGTGTATAAAGTAGTAATACAATGTGCGAATCAAACGGCGATTTATTTTATTATTTCCAAAAACACACAGCAGGTGCTAAGGCATTCCACCTCTATGGCAAATGTTGATTCTCCCGCCCAGCCAAGAGCACATCTATGTATGTATGTACATATGTACTAGTATGTAGTTAAAAAAAGTGCGTTGAAATAGCGAACAGCCTCCGATTCGTTTGTGCACAAATATGTAGCTACATATTGTTAATGATATGATGTTTATGATTTTAACGGCAGTGAACTCGATTATCGGCCAGGTGCGAAAGGTGGCAAGCATTAACTCCATTCATTGATATTTCATCACATGCGTGTGTGCTCGCAGTGTGGCGTTGTAGGATTTGCGCATGCGCGTGCACTGGTCATATTACAATTTACAATTTCAATGTTATTAATTTTGCGCAAAATCGCACTCCGCCTTTCGCTGCTGGTCCACAATATATATGTACATACATACAAACGTACTGGTACATATGTATGTATGTAGTAATGAGTAGGCGGACTTTCAAGTAGGTACACGATTGATTTTATACGCTACTGTACACACATACTTAACAGTAATGTTTTAAGCTTCTTTCGCCATACACTTGCGTCAAACGCTTTCGTACCGTTCGAACTGAAATGGTTAATTGGACAAATTCGGTTAAGTCGACTGGCTACTGTGGTAGCGACGTTGCCATTCATTCAAACGTATGTGTAGATGTTTTTGTGTTCATTAATGAAAAGCACAAAGGCCCTCAACTTAAATGAACTAGTAAAAGATATGAAGTAATAATTACTCTCTAACCAGCAAGCAAATATGTGCCAACTTTCGAGAAAATCTCACTAAACGTTTTAAATACAATATAAAAAAACTTGAAATGGATTGGTTATTCCTACTTGAACGTTTATAGATGGATATTTAATAAATTCTCAAATTTTTAAAAACCACTTTACCTAAACCCTTATAATTAATACATCGTTAAAGACAACATTCTAGCGCAAAATTTACAGGTTATACTGAAGTCAAGACCTAAATTCGTTTCATTACTTAGCAAGGAATATTTTCTTATTCTCTTTTTTCACTATCGGTTAGTAGATTTCTGAGAACATCAATTTCAAGCACGAGTCTTGTTATTTTTAATGTCGAGTCGTGAAAGGCAAAGAGTTTGTTAAGCGTCGAGTTCCAAAGCTGTTGAGCTACAGAATAAATTTCTGTCACCCTGCCACGCTTCGTTCTGGAACATTATGATTGAATGGTTGAGAAATGAAAAACAAAACAAAGAATACATTTCATATAAGTTTAATTTTGCAATACTTGTTTTTCCACTGTCTGCGTAGATATAAAAGTTATCTCGTTTGCCGGCTCGGGAACACACAACATACAGTTGTCCATGTGAAAAGCAATCCGCATATAAATCTAAACCACACAATTCTGAAGATTGACTTTGAGCTTTATTGGTTGTGATTGCAAATACCAATCGAATTGGGAACTGCAATCTTTTAAATTAAAATGGTGTCTCGGTCGGGATCATGGGTATTCGAGGAATGAATTTCTTAACTGCAAGTCGCGTGCCGTTGCCTAGTTTTGGATGATTAATATTCCGCAAGAGGATAATTGGCACACCTATATTCAATTTTAATATGTGTGGTGGCGTCCCTTTGTTCGTTTGTTTACTAAAATTGAATGAACTACATATCTGCATACCGCAAAAAATTCTCAAAATCTTTTTTAAAAAGTTCTAAATTTTGATGAAATTTTCATAAATGTTTTCTACATTTTTAATAGAATTTAAAAAGTTTTTTTTAATATGTTTGTTAGAGATTAAACGACGTTTTAATAGGAAAATAGTTTTGAATACTTGGAGTATAAATAAATTGTCCAAACGTAAATGTGTTTGTGCTTTAATTTGTGAACAGAGTGTTCTAAAACTGGCTCTCTACTGGATAGTTATCTAATTAAATCAAAATCATTCAAATATACTCGTAATAACGAAATAAGGCAACATTTTTTTATAGAAGATAAAACGCCTTAATTATCACACATAAAGTTTGTTGAATGTACTTATTTTGTTAAATCGGAATATGTAGTAAGGGGATTTTTATGAGTATTGGCTGTGATTGCAAGCCAGCATTGAAAATGATGAGCTTCCTCTTCTAGTCGCGTCGGCTAAATTGAAAATAAATTACAGCTTCGAATGATTGCACGAGAGAAGAGTGCACCAGCATTGAGAAAGAAAAGAGAATATACTCGTACATTGTGAATTTCAGGAACAAATCATTGCATGAATACGAGTACGAGTATATGTTACAAAAATGTGTTTGACTCAAGTACGAGTAAATGTACACAGCGTATAAGTATCGTTAAAAAATATAACGGCATAACATACATACATATGTATGTATGAATGTATGTATATATTGAATGCGCCTCACACATAGATATATACATAAATATTCACCCACAAAAAGTTAACTCTATTAACATACGCAATGTCATGCCTTAGCTGCGCTGATCATACTAACTCTGTCTCCAGCAAAATATACGGTACACTAAGGAGTTTATTGCGATCAGCATCATTTAGTCAATTAATTTTGCCTATAATTATATATTCTGAGGTGGTTTATAGTAAATTTCCACGTTTATAGTAAGCTTGACTCCAGATCGTCTCATAAAATCGATACCGTATTCAATCACGTTACGCGTTATGTCTTTGATGTACGAAAATTTGTTCATATTTCTGGTTGGAGGCTTCGATTATTAGGATGCGAGTTTAATGAATGTTTCAAAACTAGAAATTGCGTCTTTTTCTTTAGACTGTTATACACAAAGACTCCGCAATACTTAAGTTTTTCTAAGTCAGAACGGTCTTATGATTTAATTGGACCTTTTTTAATTATAAGGACTCAACCATACTATTTTACGTCAATACTATAAGGGAACTTCATTCCATTCCTAGAAGAAAAATTAACAAAAGCAACTACAAACACTCTTTCCTTATTGTTAAGTATATGTTTATTTTAATTTTCATTTCTATGTTTGTATGTTTTGTTTATAATGTCTGCTTGTAATACTTTCTTAGATCTTATTGCACTAATACTTTAAACCTTAATAAATCAAATCAAATGAAATAATAATAAAAAGCAGACGATGAAAACAAGTGTTCATGTTTCTTAGAGCACCACAAAAACAAATAGACTACAAATATTTATCAACACACACACACACACATATGTATTTGTTTTATCAATAAACTCGCAACTGTTGACTGTGACCAGAGTCGACGATGTAGCAAAACAAAAGTGACAACAACTCTTGCATGGTTAATAAGATGAGAAGATATATGTATGATAGGGACACAAGCAAAGCAAAGAAATAATGTGTAAGGGAAACGCGATTTTGTCAATATGTTTACTAATTTCCTCAAGTTAAAGGATCTTAACCACTGCGCTTGAACATTGAGAGCGTGTGTATATGTTTGTTTACTACAAATAAGTATGTACATTCCACAAATGACTTTCTTTGGCAACATATTTTTTACTTATTTTGAGATGTAGAGAAATCGTCGTGCATATCAGGCCTGTATGAAATCCACATATGGACAAATTTTGACAATTTATTTTTCTTTTATCTGAACTCTAACATTTTCAATTAAATCACAGTTCATTGCCTAATAAAAGTCATGCATATAAGTTTTAATCTTTAAAATTTAATGAAAAATTTGCTGAAAATAAAAATATGGTAAATGAAAAAGCAGCTCAAATAAATGTTTAAAGGAGAAATCGTCATAGCAATTTTATAATTTGAAAAAAAAAATAATAATTAATTTGGTTACCAAATCTTTAAGTTTTATAACAGACGAGAAAATAATTTGGTGCATAGAGCCGAGCAAAACACCTTCTAATATTCTTATTAATACATTGTAACATCTGAAACATATTTTTTTAAGAATTTTTAGTGTAAAAATACAACATAATGAAGAAGCAGAGAGTACATTTAACCAATTCAAAACATATTTTTGGCTCACATAAATTTCATTTCGTAACCAGAATCAGGAAGCACTTTTACTTCGAAACTTTTTGGCATCCTGATTAGTAGACATAGTTGCACTTATTATTTATATCTAATTTAATTTATCGCAAATTCCCTTTTATACAAAAAACAAGAAAGCAAAGTTACGCCAATTTGTTGTGATTTTCTTTAGTCACCTAAGATAAACAAAAACAATGAACCAAAATCGCTCATAAAATCGTAATAACAGCAGCACGTGACTAACCTGCCACACAGCCGGGTTTGCCCATACTTATACATTTAATTTGCATTGTTTTTTTATTATAACTACTTTTTTATGTTCAAATACATGAAATTACCGGCTACTAAGCTCAGCTGACTTCACTGATTCGAATGGTAATATAAATAAGTAAAATGTGGAAGCGTTACTAACTATACATATTCATAATATTCATGCATACACAAATAATTTATTTATTTATTTTTTTATTTTTTATTTTTATTTTTACAAGCTTATATAACAATATAATTGTAATATAACCTACAAGTAAACGCAGCGCTAGCTACAAAGGCTTTCGGCTGCACAAATAATTTACTTATAATTTGCAATGGAATTCTGTAATGGAAAGCGAGTTAATAATAATATACATACATAAGTACATATATTTCAACAAACTAAGCCCATTTCTTTGCACGAGGAACCACAAGCCAAAGCATTTTCCGTCATGAAAGTAGCATCGCCATTGAGGTTATTGTAAATATGATGGCCAAGTTGAAAGTAAAATGACAATATGAGCGATTTATAAGTATGTACTACGAGTAGTATATGAAAGTACGAGTAATAGTGGCAATTGAGACGACAAACGCAGTAGCAGCGCAAAGTTAGCAGCAGCAAAAGGCCAACGGCAGCGCAACGCCACGACACAAGCCAAGAGCACCACTGCAGACGCGGACACAATGGTTTTGGATGTGATTTGTTTCAATAGATTATTGCACACAATTTATCGATTTTCACAAAAATTAAGGATGGTCTAGCACTTTTCAAAATCAATAAGTCTGTTTAAGTTGTAAAAAAATCGAGGGCTATTAATGGTCTAAGATTTTCTACTATGTTTTCGTTTACTTCTGATAAAACACCTTCAATTTGTTCATGAATTTATTTCTTTATGAGACTAAAAGTGCGCGAAGTAGAGAGAATATTGTGCGGTAGAGTTTGGGACAAAAAAGACATCGTTTTTTGGGAATTAAGCAATTTTTTAAATGCAAGAAATCAAACAGAAAGGGTGTTCCGATTCCAATGTTTCACCGTAAAATCTCACTGAACAGCAAGGGAACCACATTTTACAAAAAAAAAAACTACAACCAATTTAAAAATTTGTTTTTCAATTAAAAAAAAAAAATGGATATGTAGCTTTATATCTTATCTAATTAAAACAAGAGAAGAAAGCAAAATTCGGCCGAAACCGAATTTTATATATCCTTGCGATGTCACGGTTATTTTTCAAAATATCATAAAAACCCAGTCGAATTGTTTCAAACCATAGGAAATATTAAATTTTACCCCACATGTTCTAATAGATACCGAAAAACAAAGTTTTTTACATTTTTCAAAACTTCCTATACATTGAAGGTGGGTGTGGTTATGGTCCGATTTCAAACATTGTTTACGATAATACTATTGTTATCAAGGACATTATGTTTACCAAATTTAGTGACCATACCTAGCAATGTTAATGAGATACAGACATTTTATCATAAGTGGGCGTGGTGACGCCATTTTTCAAAATTTCATAAAATTTCAGTTTCTTTATTTACAAGCGCTTTTAACATCAAATTTTAATCAATTGGTTCCTTGGATAACGAAAAAATGAATTTTTTCAAAACTTCTGTTATACGGGAGGTTGGCGTGGTTATGGTCCGATTTCAAAATTTTTTGACCATGATAACAACTTTATCAAGGATAATACTGTAATTGAGACATGGAAATATTATCATAAGTGGGCGTGGCAACGCCTATTTTTTAATCCTTTACAAATTACTTTGATGTCTTGACCGCGTTTCACCGCACATCATATTTTACCATTAATACAAACATCACATAGTATGTATGTACATAAAATGTCTTGAACTTTAAATTCGCAAAACTGTTAAATTCCTCTTGATGCCCCTCTTATTCCTATCGTAATATTTCCGACAGAACGTTCCCCGGATTTTTTTTACTTATTTTATTCTCCCTGTATGTTTTCTCGATACTTTTTAAGAATGTTCTCGAAAGTTTTAACTTTATTTTTAGTTAAGAAGGTACCCAAAAGCTGTATTCTAACTTTGTTTTTTTTTTAAAACGTTCCCGAGAGTTTTGTTCGCATATTGTTTATCATGGGAACGTTGACGAAAATTTTCTTCACGTGCATACCTCTCACAAAATTTTTTCCCCTTTGGTTATTTTGCGGTAGCTTTTTTGATATGAAATTTAACTCTCATGCAGAACTTAACCAAATTCGGTACGCTTTCTCAAGCCTTGATATACATATATGTACATATCAAGCAAATGACACACTGTTAGCCGGTCTTTCGCCAGCGCCAAAAGTTAAACGCCAAAAACTGCTACGAAACTACTGCGTCTAGCTGCTATGCTGTGCTATGTAACTACTTTTACTATTTCTATTAAGTACTAGCACTGCCGCTGCCGCTGCCAACACAACAACCAGCGAGCAAAGTTACCTGATTGTCATGCCGACTAGTGGACTTAACTGGCTGACTGACTGTTAACTCAATAACTGCACACTTTGGCCGGCTCCATTGACTGCGACTTCGACTGCGGCTGCGGCTGAGGCTGGCGTTGTTGTTGCAGCTGAAGTTGATTTTGGTTGCTTGTCATGTGGTTGTTGGAGCTGCTGCTGCTGCTGCTGCTGGCGATATATGCGCGCGCCGTTTTTGCGATTCCAACTACTATATCAACTGAAGTCAGCTGAAGACCATGTTTATTTACGCTCGAACACCGAA
Source organism: Philophylla caesio (assembly GCA_963971545.1). Classification (NCBI taxonomy): domain Eukaryota; kingdom Metazoa; phylum Arthropoda; class Insecta; order Diptera; family Tephritidae; genus Philophylla; species Philophylla caesio. The sequence goes on along the minus strand of OZ020606.1, from coordinate 89,388,380 downwards.
CGTGGTAGCAACGCGAAATCGCAAATACAAACGCAGTTAAATTGCAAATAAACGAAAATCAACATCTAATAAAGAACTAGTAAATTGTCAAAATTACGTGTATCTTAACTGAAAGACTCCCAAAAAAAAGTGTTTACAACGCTACGAAGTTGATTAACGTAGCAGTTCCAAAGCAAACACATGGTTATCAGCAGCATAGAAGGTTTTCTTTTCAAAACGTAGTAAAATAATCTCACACTTTGGCGCCATTGGCATTTTAATCAAATTAAATATGACAATTAAATAATATTATTGTTTATTTTTCGTTAAAAGTTTTTTGTATTAAAGACATGCTGTGAAAGCGATAAAAAAAACAACTTTAAGGCAATATAATTTATATCCAATCAAGCGCACTTTCTGCTTTGAAAAAAAAAACACATTTTTGCACAAGCGCTTTGTCGCACGCTCTTTCTACAGTGAAAATAGTTCGCCGGAGCTGCTCAATGGACGAACAATAAGTGTTTGAAAACAATTGGCCAAGTGAAATTGCAATAAAAATTAGTAATTTTTTTCTTTTTTGTGTTTCGTTAACTTTGGAGTTTAATTTTGCTGCGCCCACTTGCACTTGCATTTGCACACGCACACACAACGCATTGACACCCGCGCGCATTGAAGCGGTAAACTAATTGTGACTTTGGTTTTAGCGATCGCCATAAACAGACACTTGCAAACAAGTGTTTTCTGAGTGAGTTTTGTGCAGAAAACAAGCTACGCGCCACGCATTCAACCCACATTTGGCATTTTATAGTGATTTGGCAAAGTTTTAATTGCTGACAAGTGCTATTGTGATCTCTATTGAAAACAATATAGTTTTCGCAAACACATTTCGCTTTCCGAAAGCATATTTCTTCACAATCGATTCATAAAAGCACCACTTGAATTTCATACATTGCCAAGCAAATACAGAAAGAAATGGAGGAGAAACGTGGTAAGTGAATTTTGCAATAACATTTGAAAAAAATAGTTTTTATTGAAAAATGAGAAACACCTTACAGCAGATCTCTTGAAAACAATTGCTAAATTTGTTGTTCGTTTGTCTGCAACAAAAGCGAATTCAATGAGGATAAAAGTAATAAGTGTCATTGTATAAAGTAAATATTTAAAAGTGAAAAAAGGTAATAAATAAAGATTGTGTATTTAAGATATTGAGTCGTGAAGCATGGCTTGAAAATGCTTTAAAACGAAGCAGAAAGAACGAATATTCCTAGCTTTTTTTTGTTAAACACAGCGGCGTATCCAGACTTTTTTTTTAAAAGGGCGAGTTCCCAAAACTAATAAAAGTGCAGTTTCAGTGTAGCTTGTTGTTATTTCAAAATCGAGTTGTCTACCACGCATTGAGATGTAACTAAAATTATTTTATGTACTTATATGTATTTATGTATACATATAAATGCAACCCAAATAGAAATTAATACTAAACCTAGTCAATTGTTGGAAATACAAAAAATAAAAATTTAGAAATATCCATTCTGCTAGTTGTCGTAAAGTTGTGAGTAGCTGTGGTGAGCAGCTGTTCAAGAAACATACACACTTCTCATATAATTTACCAAATGGATCATTTTGTTTTGGTTTTATAATTAAATGCATTTTAGTCAATTCGTCGAATTTATGGCCTTCATGAACCATTACTGACTTTTATAAATACAAACTATTGAATTAAATTTACTTACATAGAATAATTTGCGGAAGTGTTATTAAAAAAATGCACTTTATTTCAAAAATAAAAAGGCTAAAATTTTCCAAAAAGTACTGATATAAATGTTGAAATTTTGAGGAACGTTTTGGGATTATTTTTTAGTTTTTTAGATTATGGTAAACATTAATAGTAATTAAAGAAAGGTAAATGTTAAAAAGTGGTGTACGAGTATCTAATAATTTTTTGTCGCGCTGTGTATGTCTGTACATACATACAATTGTATGTATAAGCGTGCGTTGTAAGGCGAATTTATCAAGGTGGTGGTAAGCGTATATAAGTAAAAGGCCTCCGTGTACTTTGTTTTTGCTTTGCTGGACTGAATGTCAAATTTCTGTAGGTGATTTGCATCGCCAGCCATTTGCCAGGCAATCCCCAGTCCAGCAAAGCGAAAAAAGCGAAAAAACCAGCTGGCTCCTTAACACCACCTTGTGAAATTCGCCTTGGTGCGTTGCCTACTCTAGTTTTGATTATTTCCCTTGATTTTTTTTCATGACACGAAATTATCATAAAATTTTTAATACATTATAGTTTTTATTTAATTTTTTTTTTCATGAGATCCAATGTTTAAAAGTATTAAGCTAAGTTGCAACTTGCAAAACTAATTTTTTCTTGTTTTAAAGAATTTTATAAATTAATGAATTATCATAAGGATCGATTGAAAAGTAAGCATACCGCTTCTATTTTCACTAAGCAAAGTTTCAAGTCTGAAAAAAAAGTCAAAAATCCCTGTCCCATTGGCGATCAGGCCCCTACTTCCTATTGAAATTTAAAAAAATAGAGAAAACTTCAATATATGCTGTTGCAAATTTGTTGTTTTAACTTTTTATTGCTCAAATTTCTTAGCGCAAGTTAAATACAAACAGAAATTGTAACTTTTCTACCATTCAAACAAATAATTTTATTATTTTCAATGTAAGATTATACATCTATTTTGCAGGTTGAAATGACATTTTATTAAAATAAAAGCACTCGAGACCCAAATAATGTAAACACACTTAAGCTAAAAATATAGAAATTCTTTTAGAACTCAGTTTTAATTTTAGTAAAATAAAACGAAAATTTGCAGTAGCTGTAGATTACCATAGATTTTTGAGAATTTTTTCATCCCATTTGTTTCCATATACTTGTAACAAGTGAAGAGAATCAATTTTTTTTTGGTGTTAGAAAAAATCGAACCCTATTGCTAAGTATGTACGTCGTAGTACGATTTTCGTAGATTCTACAAAAAAAGCCATCACTGACTACGAATGGATACGTCGTAGATTCGAAATTCGTTGAGATGCATCGGTGAGTTCATTCCTAGCGTCATTTCGTAAATTTTTCGCTGAATTTTTTACGACGTGTTTTAGTTGTCGGATATAATGTTTCAAATTATATTCTGAAGGAATATCTACTTTATTTTAATAATTTATAATAATACAGAAACACTGTGAAATTGTGAGTATTAAATTTGATGAAAATGTTTTTATTTAAAGCAATTTTCTTTCTTCCAACTTTCACGACGGGCTCGGAACAGTTCAGATTCCATCTTTTAGAACCCCAACCACATTCACAAATGCTGATTTGTTTAATCGTATATTTTTAACAAATCTGTAATTTAAAACTGGTAAAATTATATATTTCTTTCAACAACCGAAACTTTTTCATACAAAGTGTCATCAGATTCCGAAGCAATCGCGCCAAATCCACAAACAAATTTTAAACTCCATATTAAATTAAGCACAGGAATCACTTTTTTCAACACAACATCTTTAAATGGTATGGTATTAATGGGTAAATGCTTACGTATATTCTGATCTTGACGCTTCTAAGCCTACATCAATTTTCCATTTCTCATTAACACTTATTTGGAGATATGACTCGCAATACACTGTGAACGTCACAAATTTTATTTTGTGTGATCAGGGGTTAAAAATGATTGCCTCACTCATATCGCTATTAAAAAGTAACAGTTTATGGTAGAAGGTTGAAAATTTAGGGTTGTATGTATTTTGCTATGACGAATCATAAAACAATAAAAATAAAAAAATGTGTGCAAAAAAATATTAAAATCACTTAAGAGTATAAAAAATAGATAACAACTTATTTTCGGACCTACCGAATATACATAAAAAATTTCATCAAATATCCCGGGATAAGTCTATTCAAATCCCGGAATTGTAGAAAACTTCGAATTTTATAGCCATTTTTTTTATATTTTGTATCATTCTTAAAAATTCCCCTTTCAAGGGTTAAAGAAAGCCTTTAGAGAGTTCATAATCGACAAATAACATAGCTTGTTAACTCCCTTAACGTTTTGTATTGTTCTTGCGATTATAAATGACCTGGAGAATATCCAACTCGAGTAGAAAATGAGCCTCATTATGAAAGTGGTGTTAATAGAACTAGCGACGAGGTGCCTAAAGTGGATAAAGCAAAAAGTCTCAAAGATAAATTGCATCAAGTTTTAACGAGCAGCTCGCAATAATCCAATAATCGAAAGGCATACAATTTATCAGAAGGTTTGGTAAAAGAAATTGATAGTTCTTGTAATGAGCCGATAAAGGCTATGTACTACACAGAGCATTTAACTTATTGTCGACAATCCAACCAACAAGTGTTGAGGCGCAGCAGTGCTTGTTCTATACCAAATATGTATGTATATTTGTACTTGAAGTATAAATTATTATGTATGTGTGTCAAATTTTACGTATATTTTCTTTTTTGCTTGAAAATACAAATAAATACATACATGATTTACAACACATCTTTCGTCTTTGTTATATTAATATTTTTTTGTATACTTCTATAATACAACGATTACAGACGTGTTACATTTTTTGGCAAATTAAAGATTACGAATCAAAACTTCGTGAAATTTCGAAAATCCCGGGATCAACAAAATGCCCAAAATTGACATTCCTAATATATACTTATGAAATGTACAGAATAATACAAATACATTTTTTATTTACAATGCAGAAGATCACACACTTGTGACAACACAGTTACATATGTTTCAAAATTCAAATGCTATTGTGTTAGAATAATTTTACGGCGGCCGAAAACTAATTTTATTTAATAAACAAAATTATGAAATAAAACGAAAAAATGTGTATAAAAATAATAAGGTTTTCGTAAGCAGTCATTGATGTCATCAAAAAAAATATATATATAACTCTTTAACCACTTTTCGCTTTTGTTTGCTTTCATGGCTCAGAATACAAATTTTTAAGCCGCAGTAAAGCAGCTGTAAAAATATTATGTTTTTAGCATACGCAAATTCTGGTTGAATTTCTTATGAAGTTCAACACTTCCTTCACAATTTTTTTTACAAGAAATATAATAAAATAAATCATTTCAAAAGCAACAAATAAAAGGATTGAACTATCTTCTCTGGATACGCTGCTGGTGATGGAGAAACCGAAATAAAAATATGTACAGTGTTGTGCATGTCAAAAGCAACAGTATTCAAAATGTCATAGTTTGCCACGTATATTTATTTATTTATTTTTAAGAATTTTCAATTAAAATTCAGTCCATTGTCTACCATAAACCATAGAAATCAAAGTTGTACACATTGTTAAAAATTAAGTTTAAAACTTTTATGGTTTATGGTAGACTATTAACTGAATTTTAATTAAAAATTCTAAAAATAAATATACGTGGTAAGCTATGTCACTTGAAATGTTGTGGCTTTTAATATGCACAACACTGTATCTATGTACATAAATGAGCTTATGTGTAAACAATGGCAATCCTAAAAATAGTATATATTTACATACATAAGGTATGTTCATATGAGGATAAGGTAAAAGTATACCACCATTAAAAAATACATTTCAAATTAAATTAAAAACTAAGACAATATAATAAACAAAAAAAATGTAATGCCAAACATAACAAAGTTCTCTAAAAGCTTAGTCGTTCATCTTCCGCTTTCTGCCTTCATTAATTTGTTTATTTACTTTGCGTATTTTCATTATATATTTTCTACTTTTTTTCGAACACAAGCGCCTAGTGGTCAGTTGCACAGCGTTGTCATCAACTCGGCGAGCTTTCTGTTGGATTAGTGGAATGTGTTAATTTTGTGAAGTCACGTTTTACTCACTTTGCTATGCGAGTTTCGTCGGCTGCATTAAAACAGCGAAATGCAAAGTTTAAGTTCATATATGTATTCAAAAAAATTGTAAATTCCAGCAGCAACTTGAAATCTTACTTTATGTTGTCGACGCGCCATCGTGCGTGCGAGCGTCTAATATCAATCTAAAGTTCACACCTGAGCTAATTGCCGCCATATTTTTCTCCAAAAATTTACAACATTTTTTATCATGAGTGGCTTTAATAAATTGAGTTAATTGCTAGATGAAAGCGAAAAAAATATAAAAATTAAAAATATACCCAAACTAAGCGCGTACGGCCATAAACTAATTAAGATAAAATTGTCGTTTTTTTTTTGCTACGTGTTTATAACGTTTCTTTGTTCATAGATAAAATAAGAAATTTGTATTTTTTTCGTATCTGAAACCCAAAACGAGGCCTAAGATGAACAATAAGCACTTCAGCCGCAGTTAAGAGGAGAAACTTGGTTGTTGCCTGTAATAAAAATGCACATTTAAAATTTTTTTACAAGTTATTTAAGCCTCTGCAGTTATTCAGGAGCGTTATTGAAAGTGCACACAGATAGTAAAATTTACTTTATAAAATTAAGTTCCAAGTAAGAGTTCTGGCATTTTTCGAAAATCAAACATTTTAAAATTGTACAGTATTAAATTTAATTCATTCTACATACCTAAATACATACATACATACGTACATATTTAATAAAGAGACCGAATATTTTATAAAATAACTATGAAGCAAGAGTCAGATATGCTTTAATAATAATTCATGTGCAACAAAATATTGAGATTCCAACGTTTTTGCTAATTTTCATACTTTAACTAAAATGTAATTGAAAACTGTTGTTATTTATAATTAAATTTTAACTAAATATGTTAAATAAAAGTTATATAAAGTTAATAATATGAAGTAAATAAGTAAAAAGAGCGCTTGTAAATTTCCCTTAAATCATCCACACTTTCGTATTATTTAACTTAAATTGTGTTATTTTTTCTTCACATTATTTCCAATTAAGCGCGCACACGCAAATCAATTAGTTTCAAAAATTTCAAAGTGCCGACAATTGAGCAACAACAACAAGGTGCACTCAGTTTTTGCATATCTTAGAAATATAATCGACAACTTTGTTGAGGGTGAGAACTTTGCAATTATACAAAGTGAAAACGCGAATAAATAAAAAAAAATATGCACGACTATAAACTTTTCAATTTCCGCTAATCGACATTAAATAATATCTGCGTTCTATTCCATTGAGAGACTGCTTTGTCATAAAAAGTTTTATAATAAAATTACGATTATAAATTTTGAAAGCACAATTAAGTTTTTTTCTGCTTATTCAATTAGACAATGTTTGTAAGTAAACCTTTGTGTGTGTGTGTGTATTGCTTTATTAATTATTTTTAATTGAATAATAAATAAAGTAGGGAATTCCGAGATGAGCTGTATTTTGTAAATGACGAGGCGAAATGTATATTTATGCATGTACATATGTACGTATGTAAATATATACGCGTATGTGCATACGTCTATGTTTAAATAAGATAAGAGGTGAGTGTATTTATTTCTCGTTTGTAGATTTGTTAAATTCTACCAAAGACAACCGATAATTGTCTGAAATTAATTAAAGCTTAGAAAAGCGTGAGAATATAATTTATTTGACAAATAATTCAAATTTAACGATGAGTGGAAAAATTTATCATCTTAAAATTATAGAAATCCAATGACAGTATTTTGCTCGCACGTACACACATACATAGGTTTGAAGTTTAATAAATATATAGTCAAAGTAATTAACAGTCTAACTTGAAATACAGAAAGCATCAATTACTTTAGTTAATTATGAGATTTCAAGAAAACATCAGTTGATAACAATAAATTATCAGCTCTGTATTTGCATATAAATATAACATATATTTGGCTAATTTTTTTAATACTTTGAAGATAATACCATCAAATTAACATAATCTGGTACTGCGAGGCGTATGCGTCACTTTAATAAAACTTGGAAAGCATCGGCTCATACGAATATGAATGTTATATTTGTGATATTAATAGGTATTTCGACTTATGTTATATTAACCCTTTTTAATTCTACTCTAAAAAATTATAAGTTATTGTGACATCGATAAAGAATTTGAGAGTACTCATGTGGTTAATAACTCGTAGGATAAAATTTGTTGATCTATTAAAAAAACTTAAAATTACTTTTCGACGAAAATAATATTAGCAATTAATGCTTGATTTTATAATTATAAATATAGTACATAAAAAGTTTATCCAGAAAAGGCTTAAGAAAATGAAGCAATTAACCAAAAATAGTTATTAACCATTTTCACGATTATTTAGTCCTAAATAATGGCAAAGTCAAAAAAAATTGGTACAATTTTCCGGGTATGGTCAACGGCCCATTGTACGATATATCGCACAAAGGAGTAAATATGTGGCACTTTTAGTACATAGATACACGGTTTTTCAATAAAATATTTTTTTTATATTTCAATTTTTTTTAGTTTCATTTATTTTTTGTTTCTTTTTTATAATTTTTTTTATTTTTTTGTTTTTTTTCTGATTATCTTTTATCCAAATAAATAAATTCCTTGTACTCAAAGACACATTTACTTTAACAACCAATTAAACTTGGAAGTTGTTTCAAAAACATTATTTCAAGCTATTTACTTTTTATTTCCTTTTAAATATTAAAAAAAAATATTTTTTGATTTGTCTTTTACGCTAATTCTCTTTAATCAAACAATACCATTATAATTGGTAATGTAAAATTTAATAAAAAAAATAATCACCTTTATTTATAGTGTTTACTCTTTGAATATTCTTTTTAAAATGAAAATACAAAATATGCGTTTGACCCACGAACACACAATTTCAGTCATTCCAGCTCATGTGTGTATGTGCAACACCGCAGCTAGCTTAAAATTGGTTGTTAAGGGTGGTTTTATTTTTGTTAAACAAAATCTTTTATAAAAAAGTGTATGGAGGTTAAGAATCAATATCGAGTTTTCTTAGTTTGAATATTATTGGCCAATAGAACAAATTTTTAAGATGGAAAATAGCAAAGTGTGCAATCAACTCCAGAAAATTTAAGAAAAAGGCAAATATTTAAAAATATTCTGGTTAGATTTTATAAAGCCTTCATTAAGAAAATATAAAAGATGTCTCGAAAATCAGATGCAGCTTATGGCACATGACAACGTTCCAAAATAAATCTTAAACCATCACACATCGATATATCGTGCAAATACAGACAATGGGTCAAACAATAAAACCATTTCCATAATTTTTAAGCTACTGAAAAAAAATGTGTTTCCTAGATACTTTCCACATTAGTATAGAAATCAAAGACAATTTTTTCAAAACAGTTTTTTCTTTTTTTGTTTGAGATGTTTCTTGCTCTTATATACAATTTAGTAACATATTTGCCAATGATTATATACGAATTAATAATTAATTAAAGAAATTTAGTTTCATAAACAGGAAGCTCACATTTAAAATTTTTTTTTTAATTTGAATGATCTTAAAAAAATATTTCTTAATAAAGTTACTGCCAAAATCTTCGGTAATCGCTGCCTTAGGAAATCGCGCATTCAGTGACTCTCACACCCAAAGCGCTTGAAACAAACATACCTGCAACTATACAAAGGTGTATTGTTATATTTGTGTACACATACATATCTATTAATGTGTGCCTATGTGCCACTTCTTACGAGTATTTATCTCCTTACTTAGTAAGTTACCTGTTTGTCATGCAACCACATACTTCAAGTTTAAATTGTTGCATGTCTTACTTTCTTTTATGTACATATCTACGACTTGGTACCATCAACCTCACATGCATGGATATTTCATATTCTCTCTTTCTCCACATTTCTTTCATGTCATGTTTAGAAAGCTAAACAAAAACAGAAAGTAATCACAAGATACAGTAAAATACAATAACAACTAACCATAAATACTCCGCCTTTAATGATAATAACAAACGAATTAACTGAATTGGCGTGTGAATGAACTCTACACGCTACATTGTGGAAAATTGAAAATATTTACTACGGTATTTATTAAAAGAAATACAAAAAAAAATCTGCGAATAATCGTAAATTATTGTCATTTCCTTAATTCCTCTTGATGAACAAAATTTGAAATCAATAACCAATTAAGCCGTTACCGGTTTAAGTGTTTATTGAACACATTTTTGAGTTTTTATGTGCTACTATATTTATTGGAAAAACGGAAATAAGTCGTAAGCACACACTAAATGAATATTTTCTGATTGCACGATTTGCAAAAGAATTTTGATCACTTCTGCAAGAACTGTTAACTTTCCCATTTAAATTACAAAAGAATGCTTTATATGTATGTACATATGTATGTAAGTTGTTTTAATATCAAACTTTAAATTGGTAACATAAAAATCCTTAAAATAAATTTCCTTATCGAAGCCATAACAGCTCCTTCAGGTAAATTTTTCGACAGAGAAATCTCAATTTCAATATCCTGTAAAAATACACGGAAGACATGCGAAAAATAATTGCCACAGATAGCTGATAAAATTATTTTATTCGAAAATATCGTGATGTGAAGTGTGTAAATTTTTGTTTGCCCAAAATTAGGCCAAAATTATTTTGAAATGAAAATTTGTTTTCCATTTTGTTAAGCCTTTTTGGTCAGCATTGCTTAAAGTCATCGGCAAAAATTGGCTTTTTTTGTTTACAACTGTTATTACTACATGAATTTTATACATTTATGATAAATAAAAATCTTTGCTTCAAATACTTTTATTTTTATTAGTTTTTTAAACCAAAATATTTTTTTGCACGGATTGTATAGGAATATTCAAATGAATTTTATTTTTAAATTTACCGTTGTGTGGCAACATTTACACAATCAATTTTTATTCAGAAAAAATTATTTCTACCAAAATATATTTCATGTAATGAATAAGGTACCTAAGAGTTCGACTTTTACGCAGCATTTCTGGCATTTTAATAACAATAATACATAATAATATTATTTTGGCGCTTACACTATATAGCTCAGTGTTTGGCCGAGGTTCTCCTACCATTTGTGGTGTGCGTCTTTATATTATACCACAAAATGGAGGGACCTACAGTTTTGTGCCGATTTCGAAGGGCAGATGTATTTAATGAGAAGCTTTCTTCATGGCAGAAAAACCCTCGGAGGTTTGCTATTGCCTGCCGAGGGGTGACCGCTTTAGAAAAAAAGCTTTTCTATGATTTAGATTTTACTTGCCTTGGCTGAGATTCGAACCTCGAACTCATCGGCATATCGAGTAATAGAACGCACCGCTATCTACTCGACCACAGCGGCCACTAATAATCATAATAACATTCAATTAAAAGTCGAAGTCCCTAGAAAATGGATTCACTTCTTATTCATCAAAAAGAATGCACATGTACATATGTATGTATGTAACATATGTACGTTATGCCTGGTGTTAATGCTCGTATGACAACTCCATTGGATTTTCTTTTAAAAAAATTATAATTATATTATTTAAACACTAATGGGAACTTAATTTTTGAAAGATGTCGTTGCGAGTCATACAATTTATAAACATTTAAATTCGTATTTTTATACCGGATCGTACATGTACACAAAGGTATTATAACTTTTTTCACATAACGGTTGTTTGTAACCACAAAAAATAATCCAGATAGATATAGACATATATATGTATTCTAAAATGATCAGAATGAAAAGAGGAATCGATTTAGTCCTGACTGTCTGTCTGTCCGTCCGCCCGTCCGTCTATCCGTGGTTACAATAACTTAAGTAAAAATTAAGATATCTCAATGAAAAGATTGCTCCATGTACAGGGTAGGTTGGTATTAAAAATGGTCAAGATCATTTAATAACCACGGCCACCTCCCATATAACGGAAGTTTTGAAAAATGCAAAAAACTTCGTTTTTGAGTATTTATTCAAAGAATTTGAGTAAAGTTAAATACTAGCAGCGATTTGAAACAAAGAAACGGGGGTTTTATGAAATTATGCGCACCGCCCATGCAAAAATACATCGCGAGGGTATATAAAAATCGGTTTCGCCCGAATTTAGCTTTCCTTACCGGTTTTTTTTTGTGATTGTACTCTGAGTTATTCTACTTCTCTATTATTAAATTTATTAATTTACACATTGTTTTGTCACTTGTTTATTGACACTTACATTAAAAGCAGACGCCTAAGCAATTACGCCATCATTAAAAAAAGAATAAAGCTTCTCTTGTAATGAGAGCATTAGTACAATAACATAAAGAAAACAAATTAGACTTTGCGTTTAAACATTAGCGAATACTTCATTTTATTCGTAGTTGTTCCCAAAAGTATTTTTGGAATTTTTGGTATATTTTCAAATAACATTTAGTTGCAAAGTAAATACAATTAACAAATGCAAAATACCTCATCAATGCCTCAGGGTGCGACAAGGCTACGTCCAGACATGCGAGAAAGCGCTGCTCATGCTTATAATTAGATCGTAGCAACATTGCCATACCATAAATGATGATGGAATCGGCAAAATACTCAAGTGACGGATGAAGAGTGAATGACAACAGAGCGACCAAGTATTTTGCAGGCAAAATTTTATGACCACTGCAGTGAGATCGTAAAAAAGTTGCGACGTAATTGAGGCAGGTTTCACTTAATGCGGAGAAAATACTACTTGCAAACAATACTCGCAAGCGTGCAAAAAATATACAAGTAGCACAGTAGGTTGACTGCGTTTAAGGTAAACAAGCGACATTTGTATACAATGACATTTGCAAGGGGTAATTTGCAAATTATAATAAATTCTTAATGTTCGCATTTGCATAACTCAAATATTTGCAAGTTGATAAACAAATCTAACAGAAGAACATATGTATTGTCCTCGTATGCAAGTAAATGTGTGTTTGAAGAAGTGTAAATGATATGTCTTTAAATGAATTCTAAAAATAAATTATTTATATGCAGAAAAGTAGTGAAATTACACTTTAGTATAGCATATGTATGTACAGAAAAGCAATTTTAAACATTATTTACATATATATCCAGCGTTTTTTGTAGAGCAAGGACATCCATTTTAAGGATATATCAAATTAATGGCTTATAAATATGAATTTACAATCTTTAATATCCATTATGCAATACCAAGCACTACATAAGGCTAAACGAGTACTGGCAGCTCTTAATCACTGATATCTGTACTCTAGTGACACCCAACAGTTCTCTTTTTTAGATAAAACTTTTCTTTTGTTGTTGTTAAAATTTCGAATATTGCCCCACCTAGCGCAACTTTTATATTGTATTGTCATCGAACTCTGTATGACACATTTTAAATGTTTGTAGCCTCTAGCTGAACGGAAGGTATGTAGTAAGTCTTAAGTAAACACACTTGAAATAAATTGAAATTGTAATTGACACACTAGCAACGAAAATAAAAAAAAAAAACAAGTAAGGAAAGCTAAATTCGGGCGAAACCGAATTTTATATTTTCATATGGGCGGTGCGCATAATTTCATAAAAACCCCGTTTCTTTATTTTAAATCGCTGCTAGTATTAAACTTTACTCAATTTATTCCAAAAAACTGAAAACGAAGTTTTGTTGCATTTTTCAAAATTTTCGTTATATGGAAAATGAGCGTGGTTATGGTTTGATTTCAAAATTGGTTGATGGTGTGCTAATGATATCAAGCACAATATGTTCACCAAATTTTGTGACGATACCTTACATTGTTATTGAGATACCTACAGACGTTTTTTTTATAAGTGGGCGTGGTAACGCCATTTTTCAAAATTTCATAAAAACCAAGTTTCTTAATTAACTATCTCTCTAAATATTGAAATGTAATTAATATATTCCAATAGATAAAGAAAAAACGAAATTTTTGCATTTTTTTAAATTTCCGTTATATGGGAGGTGGGTGAGGTTATGGTCCGATTTCAAAATTTCTTAACGAGATAACAGCGATATTGAGGAAAATTTGTTCACCACGTTTTGTGACGATACCTTACACCGTTATTGAGACACGGATACATTTTTTCATAAGAGGGTGTGGCAACTCTCATTTTTAAAAATTACATAAATACCTAATTTTTTAGTTCCAAATGGCTCCAAATACCGAATTTAACTCAATTTGTTTTAATAGATACCGAGAAACCGAAGTTTTGGATTTTCCAAAACTTCCGTTATATTGGAGGTGGGCGTGGTTATGATCCGATTTCAAAAATTTTGTACGGTAATAATAGCGATATCAAGAAAAATATGGCCACCAAATTTTGTAACGATACCTAACACTGTTATTGAGATACGGAAACTTTTCCATAAGTGGGAGTGGCAAAGCCCATTTTTCAAAATTTCATAAATACCTAATTTTTTAGTTCAATTGCATTTTTCAAAATCTTCCGTTATATGGGAGGTGGGCGTGGTTATTAACCGATATTGGCCATATTCAATACCAACCTACCCTGTTCAAAGAGCAATCTATATAAGTAGTAAATTTCATTGTCAAGTTACTGTAACCACGGACAGATTCACCCATTCAAATTACTTACAAGCCAGTACCAAATAAAATTTTTGACAAGCAATATCTGATAATAGATCATCATGTGGTAGTAAGGAATCGGGCGATCATTAAACAAATAATGCTCAATTATATTGTGCCACGCAGATGTTTAGACGATGACAACATCTGATTGATGCCACTTGGAGTACCTGAGAGAAAGATCCTTTGAAACTGGTCCTCTACGTTGAAAACAGCAAAATAGAAAACTTTAAGGAAACCTTACAGGGAGTTTCCAGCTAACGGCAGACAAAGAAGAACGTTGCGCACTTTGCTCTCAATAGGGCTAAAAATGTCAAGCCGGAAGAGCAAAGCCGCAGGTGGGGGCGGTTTATAGTAAGATATTCGTCACAACCAAGAACATCATTGTTTTATTAAGAGCATTCCGCATATTATAAATAATTATGAATATAATTCAGCACAACTCAAAGAAAATTAGCATGATGCGTTATGAGCTAATTATTCTGATTTAAAAAATACAATTCGCCGCGGTACAGATACAATTTTTTATTAATACTAATTAACATGCAATCTGAATATTGTGTGAAGCTGGCCCATTGAAACGATCTTCATGATCTGAAAAAGTTTTTAGGCGGCGCAAAGTTGAAAACTTTATTTCATTCGCGGCAGTCGTAGTAGGCAAAACTGCCATGATTCTCATTACTTGATAAACTCTCCCCCTCTTTCGGACAGCCATGACTTAGCGTGTCAGTTAAGAAGAAGAAATAGTAGTTTCAAGTATAAAGTGCACTTGCTACCAGATTCAATAAAATTCACTTGAATTGTACGAATATCAATGTAAATCTATAACTTATTATTCCTTGCGTGGTCACTAACTAGTCCGGAAGGAAATTTGAAAAATGCAAAATTTAAAGTAAAAGTTTTTCGACAACGTACTACAAGGAGAAGTACATTCTTTGCGTTTACTCCCAAGCACATATGCAAATATTTTACTTTCTTAAAACAGCTCCTAATCCATCCGTCCGACACGCCATAAAATTTCAGCGCCACACTTGCAAATTCACAGCAACAAAGTCTAAAAACGGACACAATTTTTTTGAGTGGTGTGAGCACTCTAAAATGGCATTACTAACCTTGACTTAGCGCCTTTACATGCAAGCGGAAGATAGTAAATTTAAAATATAACTGAAATAAAATATGAGCACTTGACCAGATGTCCTTCGAAGGCATTGCACTCATGCAACGTTAAACGAAACATTGGTCAGCAGTTATTTATGTATGAAGGTAGAACATGTGCCCTTTATTTTACCTTTTACCTTGTTTAAACATTTGAATATCAAAGCACTAGGGTGGTTGTGTGTTGCTTGATTAGTAATGGCAAAAAAGTTCTTAGTATGTAGAGCGACTTATGACGAATCCTCATATAATATAATACAAAATTCCACAACTAACCTAAATATTCGGCTTACTGCTAGAAAATGTATGCTTCCTTATGTAGTTAGTGTTTGACGGTGGCATAGAAATACGTTTCTATTTTGCCAAGTATACAAAAATTGTGTTTCAAAAAGCATTTTGGTTTCACACCTTCATAACAAGCCCTTGTCCTAGATTCGCAATTTGACTTATTTTCTTATATACAAGCCATATTCATATGTACCTACATAAATGGGCATTAAATGAAAATTAAAAGGTGTGTTTGGTAATATGTACATATGTATGTATGTATGTATGCAATACATCGCTTCACGCTTTCACACTTTGATACATGGCTTACTGGCACGAAAATTTGCGTAAAAGTCGGAAATTGGTACTTATAAAGGAAATGTTGTATATATCCGTTAAAAATATGGGAACTCAAACAAACATATGTACATACATACATACTTATACACATACTTATGCACATAGAAATTCCTTACCCCTTCAGAGATGTGGGAAGTAAATGTAATAACCGGCACTACATATTAACAATTGGGTTTTTTTTTAATTAAATTGCATTATTTTTCAACAAAATTTGGATTCAAACTGTGTACGGAAAAAATTCTTAAACTTCAAGAAACAATTTGAGAAAAATATTCATCATAACTTCAAATATTTTCCAAAAATTTTAAGAATTTTCCGAGTATCTTAAAAACAAGTATTTTAAAAACAACATTAAAAATTAAAAAAAAAACATTGAACTCCCATAAAAATTTTAAACAAATACATACTTTAGAACTTTTAAAGCTTTCGGAGTACAAACTTAAAAATATTCTAAATTCTATAAAGAATATTCAAATTTTAAAAATATTGTTTGAAATAAAATTGATAAATTTTAAATTTGCTTGGTGAAACAAAACTCTTATAATTTAACAATTTTTGAAAGTAATAAATTTTAAAAACTAATCAAAGTTTCTACAACATTTAAAATAAATTTCTTAAAATCTTTAGGAATGTAAAAGTAGCAAATTTAAAAAAAGGTTAAAAAAATGGAAAAAAAAATTTTTTTTGATTATTCAATTCTTAGACCCATTCAAATCACAAACTTGCTCTTTATTGTAATAAAATTGCATTTGCTGCCCATGCCCAAAAATTTTTAGAAAGAAATTCAAATTTTGATGAAAGTGAATAAAGTCTGATTTTACAGAATACGTAAAAAAATAAATTAGAATTTACTATTTTTAAACATAAGAAAAACGGTTCGACTTTTCTACTCATCCACTCAGCTGATTGGCGCATGTGATTTTATTTTTACGACGCTTTCGCACGCATAATAAATCGTTATTCCTCTTCTTGGAATTTATGTTGGCATAAAATTTAGTCTGGTATTTCTATATTCTTATTGGCAAACTATAAATAACAGTAATAATGCGTATGTGTATAAAATAGTGAAATTTTTTTTTTTAGAATAGCGTGAATAGGATTTATGAATATAAATAGCAACGGGGATTGCTTTTATATCATGTGAATACTTAAAAGAGTTTCGTGCAGTGAAATCTAAAAAAATATGGGTCAGAAATAATTGTAATTAAACAATTTACTATCACCAAGGGAATGGCTTCTAGCGCTTCCAGCTTTTGATTCATTTGGATAGCTAACTCTCAAAGAATTTGACTGCGCCTTAAAACTAAACAAAATTGTGTTTTCTTCATCACAAATTTCCGAAACTTTAACAGTACTGAGGTAAATTCTTCTCCTCAATATTGAAAATATTGAATGATGAATTTTCTTCAGTTCAGTGCGTGGTTAGGTTATAAATTTATGTACTACTAAAGTTCTCTTCATTCAAAACGTGTTTGGTCTGCCCACCCGTCTTGTAAGCTGAAATGGAAAAAAGAAATTATTTGAAATTTATGGATCTTATCATTGAACTGCCCGTGAAAGAGTTTCTTTATCTTGAGTACACAAAAGTCGCAAAAAAGCAGGTTCAAATAGGTCTAAGAAATTCGAATTGCATTCAACTTTTCGTTATCAACTTAACAAAAACACAATCTTAAAAATCAATTGTAATTTCTATAGCCCCAATCGGCGGCATAGCGAAATTTTGAACATTAATTAAATACAATTGGTGATAAAATAAATCATAAATCAACAAAAAGTAACAAAAGGTTTTGTACAGCCAAATAACTCAATAAAAACATTAGATGGATCAATAATATGCCAAGTTTACATTGAGGCATTAACTATTTATACATTCTAATTAAAAAAATCCTTTGTTTGACAATATTTCTTTTGGTCTCGCCTTATGCGAGTTGCCATGCGCTAAGCACCGATTAAAATGGCACGCATTATCGTATAGCAATTCAGCTAAACTCTAAATGATTTCAATAAAATTTGCATGTGATAAAGAATTAATATAAACATATATTGTTTGGAATATATTTGTTTTCAAACGTACTTGTACCACCAAAGTCAATGGTATTACCCTCTTCATTTTCTCATGCCTTGGCGCGCAGATAAAATTTCGCATGCGTTATTTGAATAATAACACACCAAGCGCCTTGTATAAAATAAATGCATTTATATGTACGTTCATGTATATGTTAGTTGGGGAAAGTTCACTGAAAGCGGGGAGGCGTTGCATCAGAAAGTCTGAAGAAGTTGCGAGCTAACTACAAACCGCTCAAAAGAAATGCAGTCAAACTGTTGACCATAAATTATATGGAGCTGTCTAATGGTGGTGCTGGACATCACGCAGTTAGTTGCAGTTTGACCGGCATGCGCTCACTTACATATGTATGTTCATACATACTTATGCGCATATGTATATGGCTATGTAACATAATGGCGGTGAAGTAAACGTTCATTAAAATTACACTGGAATGCAAAAATATTGGCCTAAAAATCCCTGCTTGAATGCCATTATGGACTTATTTTCAAAATCAAGTAAAGCCAAATCTTCATAATATAGTTTTTTTATTTATAATAAATATTTAAACATTTTGTGAAATATTAAGCAAAACTCAGTTACTAGTTTAGAGCAACTAGTATTGAAGTCTCCAAAGCATTTTTCTTGAATGACAAATATAATTGCTTATTAAAATGTTTTATTCGTTAGAATCATGTACAAAAATAATATAAATTTATGGTAAAAAAAACTATTTACTTCACACAAATAAACATTGAGTTACTTTACTAATTGCATAACAGAAAATAGAAAAATGGTATAAATATAAAGTTTGCTGCTAAAGTATGTTTTTGGAGAAGACTCAATTCAATTAAATTTTGCTTCTTGAGCAACAAAACTCTTACTACCGTAAAATATGTTACAACTACACATTTATGAATAAATGGTTTTCAAAGTAAATACTCGTGGGCTCAGCTCGTACATTATTTACTTTTTTTTAATATAAATAAAAATAATTCTCATATAGAAACTGCTTATACCCAAGTTTCAAACCTTATACAACATATATATTAACTTAACCAATTTCTAAGTAAAAGTTATAGGTGACTTTTGAGGTTAATTTCCTTATCGCATTTGCTTCCATATGATATATGAATAAAATTAATTTCTGTATACGATTATGAAAAATATAATAAATGCAGCACGCTCATTGGAAAAAAGTTCTATAAAATTAACGATAATTTTTAGCGACTTAAAACTTTGAAAAAGATTTTAAAAATTTTTAAATATATCAAAGCCGTCGCGGTAAAATTTGCTAAATATCTCTAAACTTAGAGCAAATATTTTTTTTAAGTGTCTAAAATTTGCTTACATTTTAATAAAGGCCGATTAGTTTTTGGGAAAAATTATAAGGAAAAAAAATTTTACTCAAAGCTGTAGAAGTTATAGTACTATTTCGAAGACCACCACATCTTCTCAACAGACTTTTTTCTTCTTGGCTTGCGTGGCCTTAAAGCTCATAAGCATTAAAAATTAAATAGTTATATGGCCAAACAATAACAAATATAATTTGCATCTCCGTAATCCATTATTTTTTTTTTAAATATATTTAATTTATAACTAAAAGCTATAGCAAAAAAAACAATTTTTGTATAATGTTAGTAAATAGTGTTGCAGAAATTATATACAAATTTTGAAGCTATTTTAAAGTTATTTCTTCATACATTTTTTTCGCCTACTTTAAAAGTGTGTATTGTTATGAAAAATTGTTAAATTATTATAAGTCTTGTATAAGGTTTTAAACTTCGATTTATGTACTTTACCCTAAAAACGTGTTTATTACCTTTAATCCATTTTAGTTAAACCCCAGTCGTTTGCTCTGTCCTTGAACAATGACACAAAGCGGAAATAAAGAAATTGCAAGTTAAGGTGAAGCACAAAGTACTACATAGTGGAATACACAATAAGTAAAAAACATAAAAAGTGATTTGTAAATTTTACAACGGAAGCCACAAAAACCTTCAAGATACATTTCCATAGATTAAACTTAATAAACGGTTGAACTACGAGTACTTTGATTGAGATGGACGATAAGTTTGAAAATAATATTGCACTTGACTTTAACATGCGATTCGAAGAAAATTTCCTAAGAAACTTAACTTGAACAAATGTTATGGTCAAGTACTCGAAGAACATATCAATACTCGCGTGCTACAACTTTGAAGTTGATCGGCAAGAGTTTGTCTATGTGTGAGCTGCTTACTCGTATTTCACATCAAAACCAGTCTGAGAGTACAACATATTATTTTCCTCTGATAAGATATGACTACAAATATTAATTAAAATATGCGAATACCTAATGCGACTATGACAAAGGCACGATTATTCAAAGGAGAAAATAGCAAATAGAAAAACCAAACTAAAAATGTTATGAAAAGCAAATGAAGCATGGAAGGTATTCGCTGTAAGGCGCATTCGCAGAGAATATTAGTGCCTGCTTATAATGAATGAGCTTTGCAAATATTTGACATTACTAAGAAAGGAAATATGACTTAACTTTTTGTTAATAGCATTAAAAAGAAGTTTACCATTTCATTAATTACAAGGATGACACATCATGTTGGTTATAATAAAGGACACAATTATAATGTAGCAAGGACATTTATGAAGCAAGTTTTCACAAATAGAAATGCTGCGCAAAATATATGTATACGGAAAAATACATACATACATACGTATGTACAGTTCAACCTTTGATTGTGAATATCTGAATAATAACTCATACCGCCACCTTTTTTATGTCAAATATGCTAAATATACAAACAAATTTTACCTAATTTCTAGTGACCTTAATTTAGCAAAATGTACAAGAGATTAATATGATTATATGCGAAGCGGCGAATTTTCCAAAGCCAAACGGGTATAATTAATTAAATATTACGCAGTAAGAATCATATTTATTTCGTCGCATTAAATTTAATGAGTATTTAAGTTTTCAGAAAATATATTTTCAATCTTCTTTGTTATTGACCAAGATTCTCGCACAGTATTTATTGTTGTGGCCGCTGTGGTCGAGTGGATAGCGGTGCGTTCTATTACTCGATATGCCGATGAGTTCGAGGTTCGAAACTCAGCCAAGGCAAGTAAAATCTAAATCATAGAAAAGCTGTTTTTCTAATAGCGGTCACCCCTCGGCAGGCAATGGCAAACCTCCGAGGGTTTTTCTGCCATGAAAAAGCTTCTCATTAAATACATCTGCCCTTCAAAATCGGCACAAAACTGTAGGTCCCTCCATTTTGTGGTAGAATATAAAGACGCACACCACAAATGGTAGGAGAAGCTCGGCCAAACACTGAGCTACATATATAGTGTACGCGCCAAAATTATATTATTATATGTATATATATAGATATTTATTGTTTCACGCTGATAAGGCTTAGGTTCGGTAATTTTTCACTTAAAACAGAGACACAAGTATTATAAGAGAAAATGGTAATAATTTATATAATTATATTATGAAAATCTTTTGATAATAATTATGAGTGAGAAAAATATTTAAAGTCATCGGGAAATAATACTTTTAAACTATAAAATGTAAAAGCCTTAAAAGTGAAACATTTTTTTAAGTCTTCATAGACTTTTGTTATGAGATTTTTGTTATAAAGCCTTCTCTAAATAATTATCAGTGGGAAATATGTTTGTACGTTTGGAAGGTCAGACCTTATTCAGGACTATTTCGGGATTACTTCGGGACTGGCGCTGGACTGGTTCGGGACTGGTTTAGCATTAAGAAATAATAATAAAATAAAATCGAGGAGTCTTGAACTAGTTCCGAAACGGTCCCAAACTCAGACCGAAATGGTCCAAAATAATATTTATCGATGACTTTAAATTTTTTTCTTACTCGTAATTATTATCAAAAGGATTCTTATAATTCTTACCAAACTTTTGATGATTTTTTTAAAACTCCACCAACTTAAAATCTCGTTCCAAATATTTATTTGTTTGCCAAAATGACCTGTAAGCAATTTTTTTATTATTGATTTAAGCAGTTGTCGGGTAAAAATCTTTACTGAAGAGTATTTATATCAACGTAACTATAAAAGTTTATTTTTCAAATAAAAATAAGTACCTTGTATGTATATACATACATATGTACGTATATCTACATATAGTTATGATTTTCAGACACGTGCAAAGTTTTAAGGCGTGATAATTAATTGATTAGATTACTTTTTACAGTCAATACAGTCAATTTCCTTAACCAAATAGCATAAAATTTGTACAGTTACTGGTTTTCACCATCTTTTGAACACTTTCCATTCTTCATTCAATAAATTTCCTAAATGTTTGTAAACTTCGCGAACGTAATATTAGCAATAAATTGCCAAATTATAATGTGCCTAGCCAACACCTAAATTATCTATTCGGTTGATTTGAAACATTAATGGGTTAGGGTAAGAAATCAAAACTTTCCATTCGGAGTGATAAAAGACTATATCGTCAACGAAAATTAAGGTAGGGCTTACCGAAATAGTAAACATGGTAATCAAAACCATTATAGCAATTCAATCAAAAATTTATGAATCATTTATTGACGTACATACATACACAGCTTTTATAACATACAAATTTATGTATAATGATGCCGTAAAAGGAAAAAAATATATAAATACATATGTATGTACTGAAATATTTTTACATTGAAACAAATTTGTACTTAGGGATGTACTAAAGATTGAAATTAATTTCTTAAAAATATAAAGACTTCTGATATGGAACTCCTGTATCGGAATAGCCGTTCCTTGGCAAAATTTGTTTGGAGGCAAACCGGTTTTTCGAATTTTTAACGTTTTTTATAGGTTCTCTCTAAGCCTATTTTAACAATCGATAAGGAAATTGTATATAAAAAAATATATCAAAAGTTGAATACCTTTAATGACTTAAAAAAAAGCTTTAAATTAAGCTTACTAGTTTGCTAAACTGAAAGAGTTCATTAATCGGTCTATATTTCAAATTAAAAAGAACGTATAATTTTTAAAACAGTATGTAATCAATGCTGAAGTATGTAAATTGTTTAGTTTCAAGATAAATTATCATATGGTTATGGTTCGATTTTAAAAATTGTTGACGGTGATGCTAGTGATGCCGAGGACAATATGTTTACCAAATTTATTCACCATACCTAGCAATGTTATTTAGATACATAAGTAGGCGTGGTAACGCTCATTTTTAAAAATTTCATAAATACCCAATTTCTCAGTTTAAAATCGTTCCAAATACAAAATTTCCCTCAATTTGTTCGAATAGGCACCGAAAAAATGGAGTTTATTCCGGTGGGCGTTGTTATTGACCGAACTCGGCCATATTCAATACCAATACCCTTGCCAAAGAGCAATCTATGTACCAAGTTTCATTAAGAAATCTCAATTTTTAATCAAGTTATCGTAACCACGGACAGACAGGCAGTCAAGCCTAAATCGATTTCTCTTTTCATTCTGATCATTTTAGTATATATATGTATATATCTATCTCGATTATTTTTTGTACAAGTACGCTCGGGTATAAAAATAAAAAACCTGAGAGCGAAACAATGATATAATCTCTAATATAAAGTATCTAATTTTGAGACTTGAGATTATACGAAAATATAGAAACCCGACATAAATATTCTTAGCTCTTCATAATTTTCGTATACATGCTTATGGGTCTTTATCTTCCCTCCTAACAGAATTTATTACTTTCTATTGACATTATTGCAGAGTAAATCTTAAAAATAATTTCTAAAAAATAAGGCTATTCACAAGGCATCGCCGCATATCGCAGAATTACATAATCACACACAAAGTTCTTCTGTAGTAAAATTATAAAAGGTTTTGTCGCTTTCTTTGCGGCCGTCAAATTTTGAAATCTTTCAATTTGCGATTTCATGTGAATACCTTGATTTTTTTTATTAAAAAGGTAAAACAATACGAAATGGAGAAGGCTACACAAGTTTTTATTAACAAATTCAAGTAATGTTGAGCCTTTAGCTATGACTACATGCAGCCACTCCAAAAGCATTGCACACAATTTTAACTTATAGTTTTGGAAACACCTTATTTTGATTAAAAATAGGAGTTAGTTTAATATGTGTTCAAGTATGTATAGGATATTGTTTTATTATGTGGTTTGACAAAATCAATGGTTATTTAGTTGCTCTGATGATCTTCACAAAAATAGATACGCCTATGTATGTATATGTACATACGTATGTATATATTTTTTCAAGCAAATTTTTACTGCTTTTAACACGCATATTTATGTACGAGTATATCAAAAAAGCTTTTTAACACAAAATAAATAGTCAAATACATAAATTCTTGCTTTAAACAGCCGCTTCACTTTTTCATTGCGCAAGACACACCCGTCAATGCGCAAGCGCAAATGCCACTCAATTTACGAGTATTCATATTATTTTTTTGTTTTTAGTTCCACTGCCACACAATAGGCTCTGATGAAACGGCTTTGGGCCAATTCTACGCATGATTTGCGACGTTGCAAATATCGCACTACTGGCGCAATTTGACAGATGGACGGACATTAGATCGGTTTAGTTCATTTGGGTTGGGTATCGTTCGGTTGTTGTTTGGATTTTATTGTACGACTGTTTTTGATGGTTCCCCTACAAAAAATGCGATTAGTCTAGGATGAGTCCGGGAATAGTCGCAATGGAACATGATCTCTTTTTATGGAATGAACTGTTCCCTTTTTTTAGACCATGTCCTATGAAGAGACTTATATACCCGTTATATACCCGATTGGTTATAAATGACGACCAGTATGTTAAACCTAAAATATAAATCGTTTCTTCGAGAGAGAATCGAGCGTTCTGCTTACATGCCAACGACGAGCAAACAAATTTCATTACCTAAGTGCGTACATACATATGTATATCAATGCATTGTTTATTATATCCAAAAGAGACGAATACAGGACTATTCTACAATTATACCCGTTGCGACTTGTTGGGACTTATTAATACCCAATTGTACCCGATTGAGACTAATCACACAGTACTCTGTTTAGAGATTAGTCGCACAATTATTTGCAGGGTCATGTTTTGCATCGCAGACACACACACGTACATATGTATGTGTAATAAATAGTACTCTATCAAAATCCTTGACAGGAAATGTCAAAAATATTTCAAACAACCGCAGACAAGGTAGCGCTCGCCTACAAAATTTGCTCCAGTTAAGCGGAGCAGCCAGCAAATGTACATACATACATATGTTTATATGTGCATACATATGTTTGTACTTAGTTATTAGATAGCAACAATTAATCACAACACAATTGCGTGGTACAAGTAACTGATATATTTGTTAATAATCGTGATATTTTTCACGCATGCTACTTTTTTCGTTTTTATTATGCAATTTGTGCATATTGTTAACAAACTTTCTGCATGCCTATGTTTGTATATGTATGCGTTGTTTACGAAAATGAAGACCAGAAAATACAAAAAAAAATGTTTAATTTAAAAATAATTAAATAAAAAACTTTTATATAAAAAGCTTTTTCTGTTATCACTTTTTTGATATTCTTTTCAACTCTGTTAATTTTTTTTTTTGTTATTTATTAAAACATATGGTACGTACATATATTTTCTTCCTGTCTGGATATTTCCAACTGATTTCTATGTATTTATGTAGGTGTTTTGAAAACTAAAAAAATACTCTTAAAATGCCAGAACGTGAGGTTATTTTACAAAACGCAAAATTTTATTATAAAAAAGGGTTTTTTTTGGCTAACTTGTAGGCATTAATAATAGGTATAATTTTATTTTGATTACTTTTTTTAAATGTTTACCATAACTATCATTTATTTCTAAATATGGAACCCCCTGTGTGAGCTGCATTAACAAACATAAACATGTTGTAACCTGTTATATTAGTGGCGAATATACGATATTAAAGCAGCAAGTTCTCATACGACCCAGCAGAGTGGCGTATTTTCATAGATTCTTCAAAAAGCAGACTTGAAGCAGTTCTGCTTCACAACGGCGGTTTCTATACTTACATTCCTGTCGGTCATTCCGTACACCTCAAGGAAACCTACAAGAACTTGGAATTGATTCTTTTCAAATTAAAATATAAAGACCACGGTTGGCGGTGATTTCAAAATCTTGGGCATGGCGAACAAATCACTGGACCAAAAAGTGTTGGCCTCCGAGGGAGCTTAAAGTTGGCGAAAAGAATGTCCTGCATGAAACTTTGGTGCCTCCTCATGAAGTTCTTCTACCGCCGCTTCACATAAAGCTGAGATTGATGAAGCAATTTGTAAAGTCACTTCCAAGAGATGGAAATTGCTTCAAATACTTAATATCAAAGTTTCCAGGCCTCTCGGAGGCAAAGTTGAAGGAAGGTGTTTTCGTTGGGCCAGATATTAGACGGCTTATGGCTGATCCACTATTAATCACAACCATGACGGATCCTCAAAGAGAAGGGCGGATTGCCTTTAAAGAGGTCATACAGAACTTTTTAGGCAATAACAAAGATCCTAACTACAAACAAATCGTCAAAAGAATGTTAAAAGCATTACAAACTTTAGGTTGCTTGATGAGTTTAAAAGTACATTTTCTTCATTCCCACCTCGGCTACTTTCCAGACAATTTAGGAGACGTGAGTGAAGAGCAAGGTGAACGATTTCACCAAGATATTAAGGAGATGGAAAAACGATACCAGGGAAGATAGGGCGTTTCAATGATGGCAGACTACAGTTAGACGCTGCAAAGAGACCTTTCCGATGCTTCCCACAAGCGAAAATGTACCAAAAGGAGTCTCACTGACAAAAAGAAATGTGTTTAGTGCTTACTAATCAATGTAATTTACATAAAAAAATTAGTTTTGTTACGCAGTTATAAATTGAAAAAATTTATTTTAATCTTTTATATTTTATTTAAAGATGAAAACTTGTTTAACATAGACCCCTACATTGTCAGAAAATGTGACGTTCTATGACAAAATTAAGATAATTTTCGGATTCAGCACACCCAAAAACATAAGAATTACACAAAAAAACCAAAACAGCTCTCAATTATATTTTTTTTTGCAGACGTTGTGTTCACGACTCATTGTATTATTATGTTAATCGATTTACCGCATATTTATTGTTATACACAGTACCGAAGTTGCAAAGTCAGTGCTTAAGTGAAACTGAGTTGTTAGCTAGTTTTAATAAACATCTGGCCACTGTACGCGAAAGTGAATGATAATTGCATGTTTAACTTTTTTTTCTTTTTTTTGTACCATCTAATACATACATATATTAATTATTAACGTTTCTATCAGCAACAGAAATCACCTTTTTTAATTTTCGGAATGTTTTTTATGACTAATGCCTTTCGCTTATTTTTAAAAAAATTCAGATCTTATTTTGTTTCAAACTTTTTACTTAACTCACAAATAATGTGCAAGTTCCCGGCATCAAATTAGCCATTGATTTTAAGATTTTTTTTCGCCGAGGTTGCTTAGAGTTGAGTTTACTTCCATGCAACAAAAAATAATAAATTAAAAATAAAAAAAAAACATATTAATTTATCACCCAAGGGGCTCGTTTTCGTATCCCAGAACAGAGTTCTTAAATTCCTGAAAATACGCTCTCGCTCATAGGAGATATATTTTTTAGAGGCACTTCAATTTTTTAAAATTCAATTACGCTTGTGTTATTTATATTCCGTTCACTCCTCACATATATCGCCCAGCCATTTATTTGCACGGGGACTATTTATTTGTTATTGAATTTATTCGTATTGATGCCATCACTTTTATTTTCATCGCTCCGAGATTTAAAGTTTGGCGAAAAATATAAATCACTCACATAATGTACATATAAACACGGGTGCACGTGTGCAAAATGTAATACAATATTGGTGTGAACCAGGGATGGCCAATTAAATTTTTAAGTTTCATCTAATTTGAGAAAAAATGTATTCGAAAACATAAATGTGTACCCAAATTTTTAATATAAAATTAAATTTCTCCAACTTTACCTAATAAGAAAATTGAAATTATACCCGGAAAAGGTGTGCCTTTTCATCACAGACTCGATTGAAGTGACAATAAATAAAAACGACCCAGGAAATTAATACTCAACTTGAACATTGAAATAAATAAAATATTATTAAAAGGACAATGCAAGACGTAACGTATAAGGTATAAAAAGCTGGTGTATCTATAATGATTAAAAAATTAGGGTTAAATTTTTTATAAATTCTTAGTGCAAGATTAGAGCTATTGTTGTACTATGTAATAACTTTCTCTGCCCACTTAACTTGGCCAAGGCATCTATTTATTAGAAGTACTAGTTTTAATTTTTTTCGTGGAAAATTATATGTATAAAACGGCCGTCTACAAGGTTGTACCAAACTCCACGTTTGCCATTTATTCGTATTAAAATTTTCGACATTTTATTATCGAGCTTTTTGTTCTCTCAATAACAAAAGTCTAGTCGTTCCGATCGAGCAATTTCCACGTCCAATATAAAACCTGTAACCAAAAAGTCCCCGTTCTTGAAACGTATGAACCACAATTTTGAAACACATTATAATTTGTTAGTTTCATCTGAAAAACTCTAAAAATAAATGTATTAACCGTCACATAAACAACTTTCAATAAGCGCACAATTTTTTTTTATTCATTTTCGTGACTTTTGCTAAATTTGTTTCGGATACGATCGAACTTCATTGAAAAAGCGACCTTGGGGATACTAAGAAACTCAATTTGAAACAAAACTAAGCGAATCCAAATTGTTTATGTATGGTAGTAAATATAAAAAAAATCGACTTCGAGTTTAAAGTTCCAAGTCTCTAGCTTACCAGCAACTTGGTTGAAAGTCGATCGAAATATTCCAATTTATATTTTCACTTATGTATATACATATGTACATATGTACATGCGTATATAATCAAAACTAACTATCGATTGTCCTAAAAAATCCACGTAAATCCTATGCAAAATCGCACAAATATGTACAAATGTTTTACGCAAGACGCTTCTTATCTACTACAAAAATAAAAAATGAACGCGTACATACTCACGTGGTAATTGTAGTGCAAAAAGTTAATTAAAATGGCAAATATTTGTTGTCGGTTGTAAGCTAGAAGCTAACTTTATTATTTACTTTTCATCAGTGCTCACTTTTGCAATTATATTCAAAGCAAACAACTTCACAGATTGTATCAACAACAAAAGTGGCTTAAGCTTCACATGTTTTCACGCCGACCACTCAGCTCACATTATGCAGCGGAAAGCCTTTCAAACACAGAACAAAGCAATCATTAAATATAGAAACGTGTCAATAATAAATATGAAAGCAAAAAGCGATAGAACAAATCGAATTGAAAATAAAAATTGAGCAACAATTCTTAATAAGCCGCAAAAACGTTTGCTATAGAATGAGGATAATCGTTCTTTGGATTGTTAAAAGAAGAAAAAAAATTAGAACAATTGTAAAACACGCGCAGCTGGCTGACTATCTAATGAATGCTAATTTTCTATTAAATAGTTCACACATTGTTCTAATTGATTTTGCTAAGTACTTCCTTAAAATTGCTTAATCATTCAAAACTTTTTGCGTTGCCAACGAATACTTTTACAAAAGTCAAAGTCTGTAAAAATTCGATATAATTGCAATTTTCACATAGTACCTTTCACCTGTACATCGACTAATTGAAGCGACTTAAAGCAATTTATGTTTTGCTTTTCCTTTTTTGAATCGATTTAAGAGAATGAAATTAGGATTTCGTTGCTGCAGAATCAAATAAAAATAAAAATTTTTAATTGAATTTTACACAATTTAAGAGTGGTTTCACTAAATCTATTTTCGAATTTAATTACATAGTCCACAGTCTATTATTATACATACCTTTCATGGAAGTGGTATATTAACTTTGGTCCGAAGTGTGTAAGTACTAGAACGATACGAGTTAGACCCATCAAAAATTATACCGATATGATCAGGGTGACGAGCTGAGTCGATTTAGCCAAGTCCGTCTGTCCGTCTGTCTGTCTGGTTGAACGCAAACTAGTCTCTCAGTTTTTGAGCTATATAAGAAGCTTGAAACCTAGTAAGCAGGTCCGCTATTATAAGCTCTATAGAAGCAGTAAAAAGCATATAGATCAAAGATATATAACATATAGCTCTCATACAAACGATTGTTCAGATATTTCATTTAGCAGCTAAAGCCTTAAAATTTTGCACAAATAATAGTTAGTTATTAGAACTATTTTAGCAGTGAAAATCGTTAAGATCGGATAAATATCACATATAGCTGCCATAAACTGATAATTCAGATATTGCATTTTTGGCTATAACTCCTTCATTTAATCAGCTAGGAACTTGAAATTTCGCATAAATATAAAATAGTATTGGGACTATTATAGCAGTCAAAAGCATTAATATCGAATAAATACTACATATGGCTCACATACAATTCTTCCATTCATAAAAAGTATTAATGGCATAGCCGAAGACAGCTTCTTATACTTGTTTTTTGTTTTTCCTTTTTTTTTTAATATCTAAATATTAAGCTCTTAGTTCTTGTAGCTGCAACTTTAATACGAACATTTATTACATTTTCATCAGATGCAGTGTCTTTTTTGCTCGCGTACGAAATTTGAAAATTACTTCTATATACATAGATTTACTTGTGATGAAAAAATATTATGAATATTTAAAAAAGTATTTAATATCTATTTGCCAATTTTTAGTTTATTATTATAGATACTAGTTTCATGTGTCATTCTAATACCACGATTTTTGACCTTTTTAATGACAATTTCCACAATTTCCTTTTTTATTTATTTAAATTAAATTTTTTAGTCTATAGAGGTAACTATTCTGACAGACTATGGCTTATAATAATAGTTTTTTACATGTATGTATGTATATTGTACGAGTTCGTAAATTATTTAGAAATTTCGAATTTCCGACTGGTTTAGCTTGCAGTCAAGTAATTACCGCCTTGAATAGTAAGATGGCATACCATTAAGGGTAGCAATGTTGACGCCAGTAGGGACGTCAGTTAAGCACCAGGATGGGTACGGATAGTGTCTCCAGTAGGGGCGCCATCAGAGGTATCAATAGGGATACCGCTGATGGTGGTGCCTGTACGGGCACTATAAGTCCAATTATTTTATTTATTCAAATCCTTCTACATTCAGTCTACAGATTTAATTTCTTACAGACTACTAACGGCTCTAGTTGAATATTGTGAACAAATTACTCTTAAATTTAGTTAAAATCAATAACACTAGAATATTAATTGCATAATTCAATGCGTCTAGCAATTGGATAATTTCTGGCATAATTCGTAGAATGCAACTCATCAACCAATAACCTATTGTTTCTTAAGTTACGTGGTGGATCATATAAGATGAGCAAATTTGTTAAGTCAGCGCAATTTATGAACCCATTGATTATTTTATAAATAAATACAATGGAGAAGTAATCTCTTCTTTCATGCAAAGACTGGAGACCCAGCAATTTCCGTCGGCCAATATAGGCAGGGACATAATCCTGCATGCGAATAGCGAATTTAGTGAAGATTTTTTGAACTCTGTCTATTTTAGTCGAGTGCATTTCATAATATGGACACCATATAATAGAATAATATTATAGACGACTTCTTACTAAAGCGATATAAAGAGATTTTAAAGTTAGCGGATCTCTGAATTCTTGAGTATTCCGTCTAATTAAAAATCATTAAAAAATATTTCGATACGCTATAGTCAATATGTTTTGTGAACGCGAGTTTGGAGTCAAAAATAATGCCCAAATCTTTAATTTCAGTATTCTGCTTTATGATGCAACTATTTAGCTTTAATTAATTGCGGAAAAGCGCAGAATTTTGAAAAACCAGCTGCAAAAATTTGGTAATACTTAAAAATTGTTTTTAAGTTCGAAATTTCGATACAATTTCACTAAATTATTAAAAAGTGTAAAACTTGGGTTGTCTTGGCGTTTGTTAGATAATTATTCAACATATGGGTGACAGAAAAATCTGTTCTATATTTTAAAGAGCGTTGTGTTCTATTTGAAAAGTCGTGTTTGTTTAGACTATCGAGAGTTGTATGATATATTTATATATCAGAATCAAACGAAAGCGTGTTAGGAAAACTTTATTTTCAACACTAAGAATATTTTGTAGGTATTTGAAAAGGATTGCCACCAATTAAATGGAATTCAAAGAAGATGTATTTTGTATCTCAATATGGTTATCAATCAAAATGACTTTAAAAAGCAAGTATATGGCATTAACGTTGAGATATAGAACAAAATCAAACTTATTCAAATTATAGTAATAATAACATTTTTGTAATTGATTGATTTTGCTTGCAAATATTATTTTTTTCTAATAATTAAAATTCTCACTACTTACCAAACACTTTCACTCCAACTGCATTACTTAATAAGCTTACAAAATTTATTTTTCTTAAATAGATATTGTGCAAATTTTGCGTAAGTAGATAATCAATCAACGTTTAGAAAAAAATATCGAAATATAAATAAATTGCCATCAAATTTCCAATAACAATAGCCATAAATTGGCTTTGAAATATTTTAACATGACATTAAAATGAATAACTTTATTAAATAGCCAGCAATCGGATCGACAAGAGCTGTACATAATGAGGAGGTGCTTTACACGCTCGCAAAAAATTAGCGAGCTGAGTGAAAAAAAATAATTGCAAAAACAAATTAGCTAATAATACAAAATCAAGTTCATTGTAATCGCTTGAAGTGGCGAGCCGGTAGCGTAACTGAAACCACAACGCAGCGCCGCACTGCATCGTCGTCGTGCCACACACACACACACAACAAACATGCAATCAACACTGCGACCGCCAAGTCGACGAACAAGGTGACGACTTGAACTTCAACCGCCACAACAAATGGCAATTGTTGCAAAAGTGGCATGTGCTGAGCTGTTGCCGCGGCCATTGATTGCTACCGCAAACGCCGCATTTTGTGGCAACTGCCTGTCTGCCTGCCCGCCTGCTCACATTGTTGGCAAGCAACACGCCGTTGTAATGCAATGCTAACCGCTGAGGTGATAAATAATTTGATTTAATCTACAAACACATAAATTGTTGTTGTTGTTGTTGTTGTTGTTGTTGCATGGTATATATTGTAAATTAGCTACTATTGGCTGCCGTATTCTAATTGCACGTCCATGGCAGTTGGTTGCCGCGCCGCAACAATACAACACTCACACCAACAACAACAGCTTCATTACCTATCACCAATTCATTAACTGTCTTTTTAAAGCCAAATGGTCATATCGTCACAAATGTTGCTGCAGGCAGTCACGTCCAAATTACAACTTCATAAAATGAAAATAATAAAAAGTTCAATGCTTTCACGTATTTGATCCACAATTTGATGTTAGTGTGTGTGTTTTTTCTCACTTTTACATAGTTTTAACGTTTTAGCGATTTATATACAAGTTTTAAGCTCGTGTTCACATATCTATACTTGGTCGTTAATTAATTTTTCGTTGCACTCCACCATTTATTTACAACTCGACAGATGCATCTTCCATTCCAAACTCAGTTCGGCATTGTTGCTGACATTCATGGCGATAAAAATTGCAATTGAAAATGAAATTTCCATTTTTACGGCAAAACAATTTCTCACTTGTGTGGTAATACTTTAATTACTTAATGACTTTTTGTGTATTATCGCATAGACATATGATTACTTATGCGAATACAAATATTTCAATGATTTTGCAATACGAGTATAGTAGACTTAGGCATACGACTATAGTTGATCCATAATACTTGAAGAAGCTCAGAAAAGCGCATAAAATCCCTATCGATCGCCAATTTTTATTGATTGCTAGTTTTGCTTTTATTTCAAAGTGTTCCGTTACTAAAATTAGTAATTTCAGGTTAATCGTCACGAAAATCTAATCGGTGAACTAGCAATTTTTACTTTCAAGTAGCATTTCATTGGGTTCCCAAACTAGATTTTTACAATAAATTAGCTGTAATTGCAGATGAGCCTTTGATAAATAAAACTTTACTGAAGTACACAATTTTGTATTTCTCGTAAGTTAAACGATCGAGGTTAAATCATTTTCTGCAAAAATTCTAAACTAATTGGGTTGTATCCGTTCGCACCCTTCTAAATTATTTAACAGAGAGATCCTATTGCCTTCCTACTTTTCCATTTTATTTAGTAGAGGATTTCAATGATATTCGTTTATAACCGACTTACGAAAAAGAGGGCGAGGATATTAATGTTGAAATATTTTTTTTTTTTTTTTAAGTGACTATGTTTCCTTATAACTTTTTACTTCGTAAAGCGAGTTAAATAATTATTGCTTTACCGAAAAGGTAGAACCTCGAGTATAACCACATATTTATTTCATTTCATTACCCCATATTTATTTCATTCAGTTCTAATTATTGGATCGTAAAGAAACTTTCGTTTTATTATTTTTTTTAATTACTTCTCTTATATGTAAATTCATTTTTATTTGCCTTTCCAATATAGCTGTAATTGAAGCGATGTAAAACAAAGTAATTTAATTAAAGCTGCTTAGCATCTTTACTCTTCTTTTTTCACGCCTCTTTTCCATTGTACTACAGACTTCAATTCACGACTTGAATCATGTAAATTGGGCTTAAGGATGTGAGTATAACGCGACTTGGTCTATATAAAGGCCATGGTAGATTAAA
Organism: Philophylla caesio; assembly: GCA_963971545.1. Lineage (NCBI taxonomy): Eukaryota > Metazoa > Arthropoda > Insecta > Diptera > Tephritidae > Philophylla > Philophylla caesio. The sequence continues at coordinate 89,353,454 of OZ020606.1, read as the reverse complement.
AGCTTGCTTTGCTTTGACAGACAATTGCGCTTTGACAACTACGCCGACACCAAACTCAAGCGAAATGTTGGACATCTCTTATCTTTTGCCGTGCGATAGCAAACACCTGGTTTCATTTATCTTCAATTTTATTTTTTATTGCACATATATAACTTAAATTCGTATTTTCCAAGAGTTTTGTTGATCAAAATGTTGCCCGGTTGTTTATAAACTTTTTGCAAATGAGGGGAAAAATTCTCTAGTATGTATGTATATGTATAGATATTTAAAATAAAATCTTCTAGAAAGCTGTTTCACAAACAAAGCGACTAAAAAATATTACGTTTTTAGAAAGGTTTTAACAAAATTTACATACTTGTAAATCTATTTTTCGTTCTATAAAACAAATGCTTAAAAACGTTTATGAAAAAAGCTGTTTATGCTGTGAATAATTTGCATAAGAGGCATTCCACACCATTCCAATTTTCCACACGCGAATTTCGGATATGTTGCGGAGCAGGTTCTGAAATGTCTGTAAACGCAATTTATGTAAGAGCAAAAAAAAATTTTTTTTCAAATGTTATAAAAATGTAAGGTGTCTCGATGTAAGCCATTGTTTATCACTTCGTAGCTCGCAAAATATTAGTTCTATCAAAAAAAATATTAAGTACTTTTTTATACACAAAAAGTCAGAGATTTACAAAAAAAAAGTTTTTTTTTAAGTAAAAATTTTCATACCTTTATTAATAAAAATAAATCAATTTGCTGAAAAATCATGTTTGTACAATTTTTAAATTTGTATAAAAATATATGTAATAGAATGTGTATCAAAGAAAACACGAACCGAAAGTGTGTCTTCTTATAGGGCCTGAGATATTACTTTTTCGTGAAGCCATCTCCAATAAATTGAAGTGTTGCGCTGAGCGCAAGCATGTGTTAAGCAAGCTTGCTCGTTGCTTGTTACAACTGAGGGATAAATTTGCTTTTGCTAATAGTGAATTCGATATGTGTTGGTTTCTTTTATAAATTTAAGACTCTTTATAAAAAAGTACTTAATAATTGTGTGATAAAACTACTATTTTGCGAGTGATAAACAATGACTTTTGAAAAAAAAATTTTTTTTTCTGGTGTTCTGTCATATCTTATGAGTTTTTTTTTGCAACATACTCAACTTACATGAAAATCTAAAAAAAAAACGATTTTTCATTGAAATAGTATGGAATGCCTCTTAACTAAAATCGGTTCTTAAAATTAAAAATACTTCGAAGAATTGATGGATTTTGATGTAGCCTTCATAAATAAATGTATATATAATTCCCAATTATATTCGGTTTCAGAGAATTCACAGCTTTCATGGGCCTTTTAATGAAAAAGCTAACTCAATTTTTCTTGAAACTATCGCGCTAACTTTATAAGAAAGTTCATACAAATGTATTTATTATTATTGCGTCACTGTTAGAATTTATTATATGTACGTCCATACATGCATAATTGTTTTTTTTTTAAAACAATCGGTTGGATAAACTCGTTGTCATATTTCATGTATTTTAATTTTTTAGACGCCGAATTTAAGTCGTAAACGGTCATAAGCTGAATTATTGTTAATATGTAAATATGTGCACTTGCAGTCAAGTTTTCCTGATCGTTTTGGCCCATATCTCATTACAAATTCATTACAACGACTTCTTTGAACAAAAACATCAAATTAATGTGTCTGTATTTAACGGTCAATTACTTTTCGAAAATATCAACAGTGCGGTACAAAGAACTTTAAGCAACAATAATTTGAAGTACACTGCATGCTTACTTTGTATACTTTTGCACATACTTACATTCATAATTTTTTATACATACATATGGTACATACATATGTGCATACATACTCGTATGCAATCCTCCATTAAAGCTGGCTGCAACGCAATTTGGAACAAGCAATTTAAAAGGCACTTACTTCGCTTAATTTAACAAAAACAATCAGTAATCTGGATTTTTGGCGGCGATAGGGTCTAACACTCCCAAAAGCTAAGCGGCATGCAAAAACACCAACGAAATAAATTAACAAAGAAAATACGAAAACAGAGAGTGAAAAAGATTAAATCACGACCACTAATAACGAAACGTGACTTCAATTTAATTGAAACTTGTCAACGCCGGCATCAATTTGTCTTCAGAACACAAAATGTGAAGAATTTGCATGCTGGCCACTGCAGTAAGAGGATTGTTCAAATAATTTTATTTTTTCACTGATGAATTTATTTACACGTATGCATTTATTTTTTTGTTGTAAATATATATATGTATTTATGCACTGACGTCGATCAGTTAACAGCTGTATCTTATTTGCATTAATTTGCTAATTAACTTTTTTCATTTGTCACTGTGGGCGTTGAGTTGCGTGTTGTCAAATTCGCGAATATTCGAGTGCTTAAAATATGAAGTTAGCTGCATGGCATCATGTCTGTTAAAATTCTTATATTTAAAAAAACATCAATTAAGTTTAATTAAAGATAAATTGGAAAATTGGTAAGGCATTAACTACGAGCTAACAAAGATGAGAAGCATTTAAACTGTTGCTAGTGGATCACCGTCGCAATTTTTTTATAAATTCCCGAAGCTAAACTGTTTTATAACCTTTAATACTATATGAAATTGATTTTAATTATATATACCCGATTGCTCGTCACCTTTACGTTTTGCATACATATGTACATACATATGTATGTACTATAGGATATTTATTAAACATATTATTTTGACTAACACAATATTTTTTGAAAATTTTTTTGAATGAAATTTGGCAGTCAGGTGCCTTTTTATACTTTATTAGACATTTATCGGAACCAGCCTGATCGGACGACTATAACGTATATAGGAGCTGATTGCTCAGATTTTATATTTTGCTCCATATCTCCTTCATTTAAACAGCTAGATGGTCCGCTATTATTAGCTCTATTTTAGCAGTGAAAATCATTAAGTTCAAAGAAATATAACTTAAAGCTCCCAAACAACCGATTGTTCAGATATTCTATTTACCACGAAAAGCCCTCCAATTAAGCACAAATAATAGTTATTATCAGAACTATTTTAGCAGTGAAAAACATTAAGATCGTATAAGTATAACATATAGCTGCCTAACAACGGATAGTTCAGATATTGCATTTTTGGTTATAACTACTTCATTTAATCAGCTAGAGACTTGAAACTCCGCACAAATATCAGTCAATGTAAATTATATAATCAAAATCATTAATATCGAATAAATAAAACATATGGCATACAATTCTTCCATTAATGAAAGGTATGATGAAGCCTTCAACGGTTTTTTACTTGTTTTCTTTTACAGTGGTAGAATTTTCAAATATTTAATTATCGCCATTTCATATCTATTCAGTGTTATGCTTAAAATATAAATTAGCAAATCCAATTGAGCAGTTTTATAGCTCATTAAATTATAATTCAGGTGGCACAAACTTCGCGTTGGTTTTGTTCGCCAGTGTACTTAACTTATGGCGTAATACGCATAGGAGAAGATTTCCGGTTTCAATTAATTTTATAGTTTCAATTAATTAAGGTAAGCACCATTTATTATGCTGATGATAAACTTAAAATTGATAACAAACATTGCAAAACTGTAGGTGTTATCAAGCTTCCTTACCTTATCATTTTAGGAAGTTTTCGAAAACTATGAGCACCAAGTGATCATCAAAAGTATGCCGCTTATTTAATATAATTGCAGTATCTTTGTATTGGCATATTAAGACTAATGACAATATTATCAAAGTGCTGATAGAAAGCAAAAACAAAAATGTATTTCGAAGCAACTATTGTTCTCCAACAAATGCTTACAGTAATTGATTACTCCTTTATCGGATATTAAATTAAAATGAAAACTATTTTTGCGCCATAACTAATGTATTCCTTACAGCTACTACTTGCAGGTGTTTTATCTATACATTTACTTTTAAAAACTTTATTTTTTGCTTATGTATATCTTTTTCCGCTTCATTTATTTTATTTTGTTTACCTTTTATGGAAGTTTAATTCAGAGTATTTGTATTTACACTGTTTGTAAATATGTAGTAGTAAGTGAAGTGTTCTTTAAATTATAAATATTTGCGCTCTTCAACAAATTCATGTCAACTACTCAGCTTCGAGTTGATAGCAGAGCAATGGAGATTGATAAGACTCAATGTAGCGCCTCAGTGAGGCTCCCTCACCTCAAGCGACCAGCATACCTTCGTCACAACTGCGTACGATCACTGCTTGCTCAAGCCCATATTGTGTCATACGTTTTAAACATTTGTTATTGTTGGTGATGTACGCACCGATTTTCATTTGCAATTTTATTGTGTGTGTTGTTGGCTTTATCAGCTTTTCATTTTACTACGTCAGCAACTACCGCGGTAAGTCAGGTGTGTCCCCAGTGATCAGACACAGTCACAGCCAAGGCCCCTAGAGCGCAACCCTAATGCAAATTGTAGCAGCAGCAGCTATGACGGCAACGCGATTCAACAGCTGAATTGAGCCACCCCCGCCGAATGAAAGAAAAATGCTGTCGCACTCTGGCTAAACGCTTCAGTTCAAAACTCGAGAGCCAACCAAGCGCACCTGCCGCCGCCGATCGCGAAGCATAGCTATTCGAGAAATACACGCTGATATAAAAACAAAAAAAATTGCTTCAAGTATTAAGTGTGAAATATTTCGCATTATTTGCTATTTAATTTTACGTTAAGTATAAATTAGCAATTATACGCGCTTGAATACGAGCACACGTTTGTACTGAATATATTCGCCAGTGTTATTTATTTTTGTCATTAAATCGACAATAATTGCAATTAATTAGCAATACAGATTCTTTTAATATTCTTGTTGATTTTATCTTTGCTATTATTCGCATAAAACTCGTATACTGTGGATTGGCGCTTATTGTTTGAACGGCCCATCTACTTATAGATACGCGCCAACAATTGAAACATCATCATTTTGAAACTCATTACAATAATAAAAAGCGTTACGGCGTGAAATTATCGCAACGTAAAAATCGTATCGAGTTCAGTTGAAAAGCTGTGTCGCTCGTCAAAAACGTTCAGTTTGCACTTCAACATCGGTACCGGCATCGTCATCTGTTATCATCAAATTAACTCGTTTTAATTTCGTTAACAATTCGCTCGCCGCCTAATTACAACAATCGGGTGCGAAGCATCAAATTCACAACTTCTGCTCAAGTGCATAGCTGAGTGATTGTACAGTATTTAGTTGTATATGGCGTCGGCGGTTCAACAGTCTTCTCAAGTGGACGCACCGACGCAAGTGAAAATCTCCTACGAACAACGTCAAAAGAAAACCTTCCAAGAAAGCACCGAAATGACCTACTCAACGGACCGCCTATCCGAGGGTAATAAAAGTTTATTTTTATTTTTTATTTTCGTAAAAGTGTTGAAAATTGGAAAAGCAGAAATTTGATTATAATTAAGTGAAAAAAATCAAGACATAAAAATTCAAAAGAATGTTTCTTATATAAGCATCCAGTGTTCAAAAAAAAAATTCGCTGAACGTTACGTTAAATCGAATTAAGTGAGACGTTTTTTTTTCACCGTAGCCAAAAAAATAATAAAAAAAAATATATTTTTGTCAATTTGATCGAAGAGAAAATTTAAAAAAAATTATTCAAAATTTTTAAAAAGAACTCCCAATTGAGCATTCAGTTTGTACAAAAAAAAAACTATTTCCAAGCTCTTTTGCCCCTATTCTGTTCGTAACTACAACTTTTTAAACGTAACGAATTCTGTATCGATAGAATTTAGTCACAGCCATTTTGATGGAAAATAATTTCTTACCCATTTTATTATTTCTCTCTTTTTCAACGCATTGCACAGTGGTCAAATTGCATTTCCATTCCAATTTAGTTGAGTATATCAAGGTGAGAAACAAATTTTGGTTTGCTCCAGAATTTCGAAGTGGTTACATTTTCCACTATTGGCATGCTGGGCATTTTAACAGTTATAATTATTTTAAATGCCCTAAGTTAGAAATCTACTCTTGAATGTTAAGAAGCACTTGCGTCAGCTGGGATTTCAGGCAACCAATGGTGCCCAAATTCGCTTTAAAACTATTCAACTAAGTAAATATTATTCGCCTGTAAAATTTTCTTTGCTATTTCAGTCTCTTTTCAGAAGGTTCATCTTACTTTTAAATTTAATGTTTTTTCTGACAGAAATATTCGCACAAGTTAGCTTATTACACCTGTGAAGGCTCCTTTTGGTTAACATTTACATATATTAGTTTTTGAAGTTAGATTTCAATGCAGTAATTTTAATAATTGTTGGCAGTCGCCTGAGAAAACTAAATAACTTCATCGGAAAGCTTTGATAATTGAATTTAAGAACACTTGCCATTTTTACGATCAAACTTACACAGTGTCGACGACAATTTAAAAACCCACAACAACAACAGTTTTGTCACTTTTTCCATGGAATAAGTCATTGAACCGTTACAGTGGTGGCAATGCTTGTATTTTTTATAAAACCACCATATTGTAAAATTTTCACTGACCAAATAAAAAATGTCTGTATCTGATTGTCGCGAACATATTCCCAAAGTTTTCATGAAGGCGTGCTAATATAAAATTTTTATAAATTACGTGCATCTAAGAAAACTTTAATTAATCAAATAACAGAGTGACTCTTCTTACTTTTACATTTTATTTTCTTAAATATTTTCAGTTTTTTTTTTTCATTTTTTCTTCAAAACAATACCTCTTATAGCTTAGTACACAAAATTCATATAAAATGACACTCAAGAAATGAAAAAGAATTTTTCTTCTAAAAAATTTCTTAAATCAGTCTAAAGACAGACAAGAAAACAGTGCTCGTATATTTATTTCTTCAAGACAATTTTACGACAAAGTAATTTTTTAAGCAACAGAAATAATAAAATTTCAGCATTCTGTTTTATTTACCATACTTAAAAATTAATTTATAATTATGGTACCTAATCCACAAGCATGCGTTCAGATAAACGTATTGCTAAAAAAACAAACAAAATCCACTTCAGATAAGTAAAAAATACTTGTGACCAAAAGATGTTATAAAAACTCTCATAAATCGAGTTGTTTGGAGAATATCAAGCAAAATTATTTTAAGGACTGAATATTTTTATATGTATAGCTCTTAGATAACTATTTAAATGGCCTTATTAAAGTGTGATAAAAAAAATGGTTGATATTACATAATTTGTAATATCAGTTTCATATAAACTAATGAATACATTTTCACAATACCACAGCGTATGAGCAACTATGTTCAGCCAAATTGTTTTGATGTTTATTGTCAGAATATAGTAATTGATAGTTTTGATTTACCGAATGAGAAGTCTAAATTTTAACAAAGCTATAAAATATTTCACCACGTTTCGCTTGTTGAGCTAAACATTTATTTCTCGATTTGAAACGAACAACTGAAAAATCTTGAACACATTTCATTTTTTTTTTTTTTTATTTAACACTTTTAGTTTTCTTCATTTAATCTTCGGCAGAGAATTTAATAATCTCTTAAAATAAAATTACTTACTGCAAAAATCTGTAATAGGTATAAATTTTATTCACAAAAAATCAAGACAATTGAGAACTTAGAAACGTAATGAAATACACTCGTAGCAAAAATAATAGAAAAGCAATGATTTGTAAGTTTTGATGACTATCTTTTGGTTTGGTTAAAAAACTTATATTTTTCAAATAAAATAGAACTTGTTCACTAACAGCCAATTTCCCGACAACAATTTGAATGAAAAATTATTTGAATTTTTGTACTCTAAAACAAAAAATAAAATTTAAAGTCCGGTTGTTACAAAAGCCATGTAACTAACTTTTACAAAATTTAAATTAATATATAAAAATGTTACCAATATTTTAAAAATATTTCCCAGATATTTTTTGGAAATATAGTTTTCTACCTCATTAAGTTTTAAATTTACAAAATTCCGATTTCATGAAGCTAGAGATTAGCGTTGAATTTAGGGAATTTTTTTTTTATATTTGCTTCCATATAACGCATGAGAACGGAACTCGGGTAATTTTTACATATTTGCAATTTGCTCTTTGTTTTACCATTTTAAAATGTACTATAAAGTTGCGTACTCTAACTTATTTAGAACGTTACAGAAAAAATATGTTTTATTAAAAAATAAAAGAAAATGGATTTGTTTCAGTTTTTCAATATGTGGTTGGGCGTTATTATTTGAGATATTTTAATCTTATATTAAAAGCTAACTTTACTTATCTTTACATAAAGAAATGAAAATGTTGAAATAACTAGAATCAGTAGAGAATCTAGAGCACAGGTACCAGCCATACATGACGCTTGAAAATGACAAAATATAAAAATTTTTGAAAAATTTAAAAAAAATGAACTAAACAACTTTGAAATGCCTTTTCATAAAATATTTATTTTTTTACTTTAAAGCTTAGTATAAACCTCTAAAAATAAAAAAAAAAACCATCCAAAATGGCACTCAAAAAATGAAGAGGAAATTTTCTTCCATAAAAATTTGTTTAATCAGTTTGAAGGTCTCCAAAAAAAGTGCTCATATATTTAATCCTTTAAGAAAATTTACAGCAATGTCAAAGTACTTTTACAAGCAAAAGAAATAATTAAAAATATTTTTTGAGAGCTGTATTCTACGCTTAAAACATAGTTACCATAAAAAAGAGGTCCAACACACTATTCACAGGAGCATTAAATTTGGGGAAGGGTATTCTTGGCTGTCAATCAAAATTGCAAAATCATATAACGGCGACATACGTATGAATGTATACATATATGTATGTTCATGTGTATGTATGTACTAGATTTGGGCACTTCAATTCTTTTAAGGGAACCGTTCAGTTTTAGTTCGTTCACCTAAGTGAACTAGTTCTTTAATTCATTTAGTTCACTAGTTCATTTAGTTCTATTGACGAATACATTTATGTTATTTTAAACAAAGTTCCATAGTTTTTATTATCGTTTTGCTATCCCAAATGTGAAATAATAGCAATGAAAAATTTAGTTCAATGGAAATACCGGTCTAGTCTACTAGTTCATAAGATAAACTAGTTCTTTAGTTCATTTAGTTCAGAAACTAGCCAAGAGAAGTATGTAGTTTGATAGTGATTGCATTTTCTCCTAAAATATTCTAAAATCAGAAACATTAACACTTGTACGAGTATAACATCGCTTCACGCGAAATGCGCCAAAATCAAGATACATCAAGCGTAAATTACAATAAATAACTTATTTTGTGATAGCAAAGTCTATACGAGCTAGCATTCATACATGCCTTTATATGCCGTTCCAAAATACATCATACGTACATACATATACATATGTATGTGTTCGCATGACAAAATCAACATTACGCTTGTCAATCAAATAAATCACTTACACTTTGCGGCTATTACCACAAATGCAGACAAAACAAACAAAAAACACTCAATTAAGACATATTGTGGTATTAAGACATTCAATTATGCATACATATGTACATACTATACATACATTCATACACACATACCAATTACAAGTAAGTGAGCATGAGTGTCACTAGCTATTGCTATCTTTTGAGTGGTACTCATTGTCTTAAAAAAATAAGCAATAAATATTTTGGCATTGTTAATTGGTTTGCAGCACACATTTTTGGCAGAACATAAAAATGCTTTTACTAAGCCAATAACTTTTGCCCATAGCTTTATTTGATTTTTAATCATTACACAAATGTATGCTTTGTGGCTTCTCTAAATTAAAGAAGTAAATACGATTTTTATTGTCATTTTGTTTGTTTCATTGGTTATTTTTTTTAACTTTTTTTTTAATTATTAAATGTGCGATATCAGTTGTTTCCCTTTATTTCAAAACTGACTCTTTTAAAGCTAATCTCATTTATTTTCTTGCTTTTCATTTACAGATATTCCCAAAATCATCGGTGTTGGTGACATCACAGATAGTAAACGTATCTGGCGTGCACTGATCGGCGAATTCTTGGGTACATTCTTCTTAGTTGCCATTGGCGTTGGCAGTTGCACAGGCTTTGGATCGTATGCACCATCAGTGCCGCAGATAGCATTCTGCTTTGGTTTGGTAGTGGCCACAATGGCGCTGGTAAGTGTGACAAACTAATGTTTATTTATGCGTAACAAAATTGCAGGAATTAACTTAAACTTAGTTAAATGTTCATGCGCATATTTTAAGTACATATTTTTTTATGAAATAAAATTGCTAGAAAATAGTTAGAAAAATGTGGAATATATTTTCAACCTCTAAATTTCCAATTGCTTTGTAATACTTTTATATGAAGTCTAACTAGCGTTTGTAAAATGGTTTCAAACTCCATTCTAATGACTACCCTCATACATATGTACACATCGTACAACACCGCTCCCAAGCTCATTAACAAGGTCACTCATACGACTAAAGTCAATAGCTCACGCTTTTACATTGCTCATCGCTATTTTTATTACTAAAACAAAAAAATTTAAAAGTATTCGCTATTAAATAAATTTTAATACTTTAGATTAAGGTACCCTAAAAAAATCGATGACTTAAAAATTTTATTTTGCAAGGCAGTGTTTTGTTTAAATGTGAATAATTTGAACTAATATTACATAAATGGGCAATCAAGCGAAATAAAATTTAAAGTTTTAAATAAATTGGCGTTCCATGTCCTCGTTATTGCTTTTTACTTGCATTTACATAGCGCTGGATGTCATTTTGTGACACGGTTTTTTTGGTAAATATTTTACAGAAATTTGATCAGGGCATTAGGTACGCATTTTATAGGCACTTCCAATTAAAGGGAACTTGAGAGAAATAGTATCTTTGAAGTGTTCAAAACGCTATTTTGATCGATACTGTAAGTACTAAACCTTCATAGAATTATAAGAACTGTTGACCTGAAGTTCTTCGGGTCTAATTAAACTTACTCACTAATTAAACTTAATAAAGTGTAATATTTTTAGTACAAAAACTTAATAAAGTTCATGTTTTATACACATTTCTTTCATTGAAATAATGCTAATCACAAATCAAACAATATTTACTCACATATACCCGATTTTTGTCATCTTCATAACTTCTGTAAAAAAATTAAATTTTTTTGTATTTAATTTCTGTTAGATTGAGCTTGAGTTATATGTACATATTTACAAAATAAATTGTAACGCTTCTTGAAATTACTTTTACATAAATCAGTAAGCACGCCATCACTGTGCATACTTAGCACACTTAATAAACAAGTAATGAACTCATATTTAGGCCTAAGCCACATTTTTCAAAGACATTGGCATTTACTTTTCAGACTTGTCAAACCAGCTAAGCATAAAAGCAAGAATTAAAACAATTAACTGAAAAAAAAACTAAAAACTACGATGCATAAAAAACAATTTTTTTAACGCATTCGAAGAATTGTGAACAAAACCGACTAGAATAAGAGCAAAATATATGGCAAGTGCACCGCCGCTTGCAATGCAAAAAAAAATAAAATTTAAATTAAAAAATAAAACAAACAAATTTTTGCGCTGCGAAAACTTCATTTTCTGTGAATGGGAGCGCACAAGCGAATAGCAGCGCATGCGTGACTGCAAGCTATCTAAGCGTCTAGCATTAAAGCGAATATCTGCAACTAAATCTTTCAACTGATTTGTCAGCGAACGCCAACTAAAACGCTTGCTACGCTTAATTACGCGAATGCACACGGTCATACGCACACACACACACGCGCATGTACATACATATATACATACATACGTAAACAAAAAGGCAAGTGCATGAGCAACAGCGCTGGGCAAGTGCAGAATGATTGCGTGCAACGAAGTTCTAGATTCAATTTGTGGCGCACGCTGGAGGCGCAGAGCGTAGTGCGTTAGTAAGTTGCCTGTTGTGCGATGTGGTGTGGAGTGGAGTGGAGTGGAGTTGAGTTGAGTAGATGGCAGGCATTTGCCGTAATTAGCATTAATCAACGCTCGGTTAGTCGCTCGCTTGCCAAGTTAGTCGCTCGACTTTGACAATTATCGAATTATGCTCTTTTAATTGCATTCACTACTTTTGTTGTGCTGTTGTTGTTGCTGCTGCTGAATACGCAACCATTTTGCTTATTGTTGATTGTTGCTTGCAGTTCACTGCACGCACCTGTAGCATTGAAAAAATTCAGCATTACAAATGTCAACGAAATAATGCATTTGGCATAGAGTAATTGCTTGAAACAAATTAAATTTTTTTTTGCCATAAATATCCTGCAGCCATTATCAGTTAAATGTCGAAATGAAGTGATGAAAAATGGGTGGCAGCTGTTTTTTACATATCAAATGAAGCTTAAAATTTAAAATCAATTTATATGCAATTAAAAAACTGAAATTCAATTTTAAAATAAGCGGTTACCCCACATTCACACAAATTAAAATAGCTTTAAAATAGGTTCAGAATCTATAAGTAGAGTTATATGAAAATCTCTTTAATACATCTATTTTATGTAAATCTATTTATCCTTTTATGAATATGTGTGTTAACGTTAATGAAATATTTGCGAAATTTTTTTCAATTGAAACCTTTCAGTTTCATAAATGTATGCCTTAAAAAACGAGTTATGTTATATTTTCCTTTTTTTATATGAGATTTTATTTCCAAATTTTAAAAAATTTTTAATTTTTTTCAATTTGCCATGGTTGCGTTTTTTATACAGTGCCTGCATTTTAGTATTGAACGGACGACGTTTCCGAAGAAACCACAGAATATGTAATTATGATTATTAATTTAAATCAAAAATGCGTCTTTAAAAAATTCTTTGTTTTAAAAAAATATGCATACAATTTTTTCGAGAGTACCTTTGGAACAACTATGTACATATATCTCTCTGTTTTCTATTGATAGTCAAAGAGTTAAAAATTTATTTAACAAGTTGTATTTTAATTGATTCCTTTACTCGATTGGTTATAAATCACAGCATTTATTTACACAAAAAAATCATAAAATAAAATGAAATATTCATAAAAGATAAATAAGTTCGATGTATTTGATTTTAATTATGGTGACAAAGAGTTATTAGTTATGGATCAATAAAAAATAATTTGTATTACTTATTTCTTATATAATATATGTATGTATGTAATTATAAGATGAAAAATAACGAGTCGAATTCACACTATATTTGAGTATTCATATCTCATTTACATGTACATTAAAATGTTTTTTACTTTATTTTATTTTTGTTATATTTTAATTGATGTACAATTAATTCTCTAACAAAAATCCGAAAAATTCGTTTCAAACTTTTTATGCAACTTAAAAAAATATTAAATTTTTTAACTACTTTTTTCTCAGAGGTGCCAAAATTATTTTAGGTATACAGTTTTATAGCTTATTCAATTTTAGCATACTAATTTTTAAGTGTCAAATGGCTAGGAATTGCCTACAATTTATTTTGATTTTTTGTTGGTGGCGCTCCGTATTTTCTCTATAAAAGAAGCACGTTTCTTAAGAAAGAAAATGTTCAAATTCGCCTTAAAAAATTTAAATTTTATTTAAGGGGCATAAAAACCGAATTGACTATTATAAGAATACACCTTACTACAGATATAGCACCACTGCAAAAAGCCATTCCCTCGATTAGTTGCTGTTAGGTGAACGTTGCCAGCAAATAAATTTAACTTATCAACCAACCTAGCTTTCCATCACTCAGTTAGACAAGCCCATTGTTCTTTGTGGTATTGTTGTTCTTATTGTATTTGATTTTTCTGTTGCATGTTGATTTATGTAATATCGTTAACCGTTGTTGAATTTATGCGCAGACACTACGAATACATATATATATGTACATACATACAAGTACATGCAATTGTACACAAAATTACATGCCAAGATAAATATGTATGTATGTACATAGATATGCACCACATGTTCAGGCAGTTGTTTTTTTTTTTAAATTATATTTTAATTTAATTTTTTTTTGCTGGGCTAGGCATCCAATTTAAATACTAATCCCAATTACTGCACGCAAAATACATGTATATATATACATATACATACATTCTCGTATGTACGAGTGTATGAAGTTTTAAATACCGCAACCACTTAACTCGCACAGTAGGCGTCGTCATAGTTGTGTTAACATGACTTTAATGAAAATAGGAGTATCACATTTGCAATAAAGATAACAATGTTTAATACGATAAAAGTAATTATTATCATTGCCAATTGTACGATATTTGCATAGAGTTTTGGCAATCTAAGCCCTGGAAAGCTTTGATGTGCCGATAGGCGGAGATATAACAAATAATAATATAATTTTGGCGCTTACACTTTATAGCTCAGTGTTTGGCCGAGCTTCTTCTTCCATTTGTAGTGTGCGTCTTTATATTTTACCACAAAATGGAGGGACCTACAGTTTTGTGCCGACTCCGAACGGCAGATGTATTTTATGAGAAGCTTTTTCATGGCAGAAATACCCTCGGAGGTTTGCCATTGTCTGCCGAAAGGTGACCGCTAATAGAAAAAAACTTGTCTATGATTTAGATTTTATATACCCTGACTGAGATTCGAACCCCGAACTCAGCGGCATATCGAGTTATAGCACGCACCGCTACCCACTCGACAACAGCGGCCACTAAATAAACGTTAAATATGAATATGTACATACTTACATACTCGTATGTGTGTCTGTATTCATATTGACCTTGCCCAAAATGAGTTTGTGCTTTTTTTATTTAATTAAAATCTGCCAATATACATATGCCTACATACATACATACAATTTCATAATTAAGAGAAATGAAACTTACGATTTACATTTTTTAATATTCAAATCATTTTTAATATTCAAATATTCAAATATCAATTAGCCGAAAACTTTCGTTGTTTTCTAAGATTTTTTTGCATTTTCTTCTTTAAAAAAACAAAAGGTCTTCTTCTTGCATTTTCAAATCAATTGTATTTTTTTAAATACAAAAAATTCTTTAAATCGCGTTTTGATTAAAATTAAGGCTCTTTCCTAAAATGTTGTTAGTATTTTTCCCATTCCTGGTAAATATTGTTTTTTGAGTTGATAAATACCTTCACATTCAATTTTGAAATACTAGTTTGCAAGTTCGAAGTGCCTCAAAAAGCGTGTTAAATTTTTAGATTTTTTTTCGTAGACCGTATTACGCATTCTTTAGCAGAACAGCAAGCTCTTAAAACCTGGTAATGTGACATATACGTGTTGATTTTTTTGGCAGACATTTTTCCAATTTTTTTTTACGCTCCTGTTTTATTTCGCTGTGAATTATCACAATTCAAATTTACTAAAACTTGTTCATTGTTAGCTTTGCATTTGTTTTCTTAGTTGTCTGTAAGTTATTAGATATATGAATATGAATTTACTTCATCTATGAATGGTATATTAACCACACACGTTCTGAAATATTGGCATTTTAAGTTTAATAGATAGTTTAGTAGCAGTGAAGTAATATTAATGAACAATGTTAATAAAATTCTTAGCAAGGAACTTGTAATTGAGTAAAAACTATAAAATTTCCACCACAGAAACTAATTATTCTCACATATTCACCTAACATTATTTAACACTGCGACTGAATATTATGTATGAAATTACATAAATGGTTGATTGAAAAACAACGCATTTCATTATTAACTTAAACAAATTGTGTAAATAATTGTTATTGCGCATAAAAGAGTGTCATAAAACTGTGTTATGTGTTTTCTATGAAAAACGTAAATAAATTGTTTGCTTGCATTTGAAGGTCACATGAAATGCTTGCACAATAAAAAAATCTTTAGGAATTTGCTCAAAAAGCGGCCCGCAAGCGTTGCGTATATTTCCGATAAGAGCACTTTTTAAACTCCCATACAAAAAACCATTTCTGAAAGAGTTCCAACTAAACTAAGAGCGCGATCTTTTTGAGTATATTCACTAATATAAAGACTTATTTAAGAACTTAAGAGGAGCTTCAGTTCACCAGAAAAATCTGGTTTTTCTTATGCTTCAAATTCTATTGAAAGTTGATCACCAACGTAAACGTACTCTGTCCATAAAGAGTTAAAGTCGGTATTAACAACTTTTTCGCGAATATCATGAAGGAACAAGTTAAGGAAGCCTTCGTTCGTATCTAGTTATTTTGCTGTGAAATTTGATTTTTGTTTCGTTGACTTCGGAGGACCAATGAATTCTTATATTTTTCGATCTTAAAATCGCGCTTGAAAACTTTAACGTTTAGGTTCTTAAGCAAAGTATCTTTGACTTCAAGTTGGAAAGAATAGCGTTCTTAAATTTAAGATCACACAAGCTGAAATTACACTCTTTTTAAGCGTTTGGCCAAGCTTCTCTTACAATTTGTGATGTGCGTCTTTATATTATACCACAAATGGAGAGACCTACACTTTTGTGCCATTTGTCTTTTTGATATAAGGCTTAAAAAAAAAGAAATCAATTATGAAACTCGCAAGTATTTTTCATTGAAAACTAGACTTTAAAACTCATTTTCATAAACATTAAAAATTTTATTCTATATAAATACTTATACATTTGTACCTACAAATTTGCGAATTGCGAGTGAAATAAAGTTTCATAGTTTAATTGTTTTTTTTTATCGTCTGCATGTCGCTTCCATTTCATGCATGCAGAAATCGTTTCTACTCAACCCAGCTGCATCCAGCATTTGGAATTGGACGATTCGCGATGCCAACAAAACTGCTTTGATAATAAAATATACGGAAGAGTCGCACTCTTGTCAATTTATTCAGCACGGTACTACACACACACAGCATTTGCAATATGTATACATATATGTAAGAGTATGTGTGTGTAATTTTGTATTCAGAAATAGTCAATGCTTGTTAGATTGATTGATGGATTATAAACAAATGGGCTTAGCCAAATGTGTTATAAAATGCTGCAGGGCATATAAATGATGAATTTAACATAGACACATAAACACATTTCGCATATTAAAGTTTTTATTACTTAAGCTTGTTGGATTTTTTTTTTCAATTGCACTATAATAGATGCAATCGATAGCGTTTCGAGAGAAGGAAACTCTTCCAAAGATAATAAAAAAAATGTGTAAATTTACAAATGCATGAATTTGCACTTTAGGCTAGCGCCACATCGAGTGCCGGTGTATTTCTAGTACAAAAATATTAAGATTATATGCGACCGTAAAACAATAAACAAATTAAAAATTGTTAATATAAATAGTTATTCATCAGTAATATAATAAAATTGCTTGAAATGCAATTGTAATTCAGTGAATACATTGTGCATCTTTGGACATTTGCCAATTCAGTAGCGCATTCTCTCACTCGAAACAACTGTCATTTGTTACGTGTCAGGCATTTGAAAGTCAAATATCAAATGCAATTGCTGTGGAAATAATATAATTTTTCTGGTGGGTATGCAAGTCAAAGCTTTGTGAACGGGAAACCCCACTATTGTCATATAATTATCGTCGCTGATCTTTTTGATTGTAATGAAAATTTGAAGTAATTAAATTTGTTATTGTTTAAGTGGCTTTTGAAAGCTGTTAAATAATTTTTCAAATGATTTTCCGCATTTAGATAAGAATCTTAGCTAAGGAATGTGTTTAGAGTTTAATTACACTGTGCAACAGCGTTTTTGGAACAGAATAGCGACCCTATAATTCTGAAAGGGTATGTTGAGTAGATCATTTTTGTAGAACAAACTTATGATCCAGCACGTCTGAGTTTTTTTTTACAGTGGGTCAAAGTTTTCATTTTTTGGTCAAAGGAAGCATTATACTATATGAAAAAAATGTTGTAAGTTAATGTCTGAGAGAATTCTTATGGTCAGAGTTGTATTGTGGAATTGTATGAGGATTATTTTTGTGGAAGATCTTAACCCTCTAACTGGTCTCTTTATGGGTCAATTTGACCCTTTTTTCGAGAAAATCAAAAATATCCTTTAAAAAAGGTATTTAAGGATTAAAATATTCTACGAAAATGTTTGGCGGAAAATTTCAGTGGGGGTCACCAAAGACACCATTGTTGTAAATAAAGCTCTTTACGATTAATTGGCAAAATTACACGCCAACATATACAAAGCAGGTTGGCATGGGTCAGGATCTGGAGATTTTATTGAAGAAAATGAGGATAAGCTTCACTTTTCTCTTATGGAATATGCCTCGGTCTTCCAGGCCGCAGTATTTGCAATGGCCATGGAATACGTGGTGGAAAGTAGGTGGAGGGGGAGGAGTATACGTGTCTGCAGTGACATCCAAGCTGCACTCAAGGTAATGGCCAGCCCTCTAACTACTTCCAAACTAGTTCGGCAATGCAAGTCCCGACTGAACTATGTTGGTAAACATAATTAACTTGCTTTACTCTGGGTGCCTGGCCACTTGGGAGCACCTGGTAATGAGACATCTGACCATTTGGCCAGAATTGGCTTGGATCAGGTGTTCCTTGGCCCGCAGCCAGATATAGCACTCCCACCTTCGGCCATCGATGCCACCATCAGAAACTGGATTAATACTTCGCTCAGCAATGACTGGGAGGCGTCGAGAGGTTGCAGATGGGCAAAACTCATGTTACCTTCAATCTCAGAAGGACTATCAAAAGACTTGCTCTCGCTTAACAGGCAAGACTACATGCAACTTGTTGGACTGCTGAACGGTCACTTCACGTGGCATAGACACCTGAATATGATAGGCGTACATAACAACTCCATATGCCCATCCTGTTATGAAGAGGAAGAGACGGCGGAACACTTTCTGTACTTCTGTCCCGCCTTTGTAAGAACTAGGTAGGATGCATTTGGTCGCGACGTGTTGAGAGACGAACACCTGTGCTCTTTGACACCCCAAAATCTGCTAAGATTTATTCGTAAATCCTGCAGATTTAAAACAGACTAAATGGAACATGAAAACAGTACAATGGAAGGCATGTAGTCTGAGTGCTGTTTTCTGCACGCTTTGTTTCGTGCCTGATTCCAACAAAAAAAAAAAAAACTCACAAGCGAAAACCGACTATTGTGATAAGCGTCTTCAAGTTCGCGCTGCTTAGCTTGTCAATCAGCCATTATTATAACGTGTAGTGCATGAACTATTACTTGTTTGGTGACCCCGATTTAATACCTAGAACATTCATTGGTAGAATTTACTCGCAAAAAACCATAATCAATGAGTTTTTATAATTTACTTGTTTTAATTTTTTAATATAAATACTCGAAATCGTTTCAAAAGAAAAATCAACTGCTGATCTGAAAGTAAAAGTTCAAATATTATAGGAATTTTTTATCAAAAATCAAACTTAATCTATAACTGAAAGAATAAGGACAGACATTAAAATAAGAACTCATGAGATATCACATTCCATGGGAACAATTAACTCCCATCAATTTAAAGGCAACACAAAAATAAATTGGGGAAAATTATTTCTTGCATTGCATTGTTATTTAAAGGAACATTTGTTCACATGAAATTCACGATAAGGCTGATTATGCCTTATAACGAATTCCATGAGAAGAATTCATTACCAAAAAATTATGGGAACATATGTTTGTATGGATTTCCAAATTTTTCTTTTAATGTTTTCATATATGCAATTACGATCCCAACGGCTTGCTCTAATTTAACGACTTATTTAATACCAGTTATTCAGTTATTTTGCTAGGTTAACGTTTACATATCTACGAACGCCTGGCAAGGTGCGTAGATCCATGAACGTGATGCGAAAGTCAAAGCGGGTAGCTAGTGCAATTCTTTGAGTAAACATTGATTTTGACTGCGATGTGGTAGTTTTGTCAAAGACTTATCAGCCAAGGTCCTCCCTCCTTTTCTGTGTATTCGTAGGTGCCCTCCGTTGTCCAGGGAGCATCATCATCCATACGAACGACATGGCCAAGCCATCGCAGTCATTGAATTTTTATGCGCTTGACTATGTCTACTACATCGTTATACAGTTCATCATTCCATCTTCCAACATTTCTCTCGAAGGCCTCCCGAGCCCCCCATTGCTATTCAGTATTGTTCATGTTTCCGCACCATTTAAATGGACGGGCATAGTGAGGGATTTGTAGAGCGAGATTTTTGTTTGTCGAGAAAGGGCTCTGCCTACCGAGTCCAAAGTAGCACCCTTTGGCAAGTGTTATTCTTCTCTTGATTTCTAGGCTGCGTTATTGGAGGTGTTAATGCTGGATCCATGGTATACAAAATCTTTGAATACTTCAAAGTTGTAACTGCCAACAGTGACGTGGGTCCCAATACCCGAGAATTTTTTGTTTGTTGTCACAAGGTACATTCTTTTGTTCTCGTTCACTGCAAGACCAATCATTTTTGCTTCCTTCTCTAGACTGGAGAATGCTGCGATGACGGCCCTGTTGTCAAGGCCAACGATGTCCAACCATTATTAGCAACTACAAATGCAGACTTTCCTCTCGCTACGCAGCAAGTGCACCGAATTCATACACCACCTCAGACAAGAGCGGGTGGTTAGGAGACGGTCAATATAAGCGCCAACTAAAATGAATATACCAATCAGACAGCGCATGCTCGACGACGCGTTGGACACTACACATTTATGTTATGTATGATATGAATGTAACGATTGAACGATCTTGCGCAGATAAACTGAGTTTATGAGTTACGACTGCAGCGCCGCGGCGGTACGTGGCATTGACGTTAGTGATTGGCGATTGCTGTTTGGTGTTTGCTGTTTGTCGGCACTGAATTGAGCTTGCAACACAATGACAGCTTTGACTTTAGTTATGGTAATGACTACTAGCAGCTTGTTGCGCATGCTTGCGTCCGGGTGTGCGTGAGTGCGTGCGTGCATGCGCAATCGAACGAGCGCGTAATTATTTGTTTACACGGCATTTTGTGGCATTTAAAAATGCGTTTAAATGTGTTAAACGCTGTCGTTGCTGCCCTGTCATTCGGCCTTTTCGGGCGAGTGCGCCAATTCGGCTACCAATTTAGCAGCAAAACGGCAGCCGAACGCCATTGCTTTCCCGGCCGCACATGGTCAACTGGTGCATTGGCGGTGCATGAATTTGCGGCACGTTGCAAGTTTTATGGCGCGCATCAATTTGCGGCGTTCGCTTGTCTGCTCACATTTTCTGTTGCGACGCGTACATTAAATCGATTTTATAATTTTTTAAACTTTTATTGTCAATCGAGTGTAACGAGCTCTAGTATTATTGATTAACTTTGAGACTATCGTATCGACTGACCGACTGGCTGCATACTCGTACATACATATGTATGTACATGGCAAACAAACTAACGACGCAAATGCACTCGTGTTAGGCCATTCACGCGACCGCCACCGAATTCAACGATCAAACGAAGCGAATCAGCGCAATGCAATATGCTCCGAATTGGCTTTTTTTTCTTGCGGCTCGCGGTTTGGTATTTTCGCGGTTCGTTGAACGGATGTGGACAACATTTTTTATAATGTTTATTTCAAAATATTCGGTTTATTTTTAATTTGTTTTTATGCGCTTATTGGCTTTATTACCAACCTGAAATATTGAATGTGCCGATATTTCAATGAAAAATGTTTGCAGAATTGTATAATTCCAAAACACTACACTACGTTTGGTAGGTTCAAGTAAATGTTGCTTGCATAATTAAAATTTTCTTTTAATCATATTTAGAGTTTTTTAATTGATGACGCAATCGTCATTGCAAAATTTTTATATGATTTTTCAAATCGAAATTTCCGTTTGTTTAACTGTTCTCGTAATTCACTGTTGGCCTAATTATTCTATAAAATATTTTGTTGGTGTCCGCTGTGGTCGAGTTGGTAGCGGTACGTACAATAACTCGATATGCCGCTGAGTTCGAGGTTCGAATCTCATCCAGGGCAATTAAAATTTAAATCATAGAACAAGTTTTTTTCTAATAGCTGCCACCCCTAGGAAGGCAATGACACATTTCCGCAAATGTTAGGAGAAGCTCGCCCAAACACTCAGCTATATAACTGGTGTAAGCGCCAAATTATTATTATTATTATTATTATTTTGTTAGTAGAAAGCAATGAAAAGTATTGCCATCTTACTAATGAAATACCTTACAAAAATAATATGAAAATAGTTATAGGCACGGAAAGCATTTTTTTAATTCATAATAAAAAAACTTATTTATTTTTAGCAAAATTTTGTATAACTTCTGTAAAAAACAAGCATGAGATTGAATATACAAGAACTCGATGTTATAACTCATTCAAGTTTAGACATTATTCCATATACTTTTTGAGTTGATCACTTACTATTTTCTATACTTCTTAATATACATTGCGTTTAACTGTTATAGCACAACTACATCTGGATACATTTGGACAATTTATTTTTCTTCTAAATAAATTATATTATTGCTCAATTAAAATATAATTGATTCTCTAACAAAAGCCATAAAACCAATTTTATAAACTAAATACAAAATTCAGAGTAATCTTACAAAATTTCGCACTTTTTAAAAAAAACTTTACAATTATTCTAAACTTGCAGCTTTGCAGCTCATTAAATTTTATTATAATAAAAAGTACATTTTAAGTGGTTACAAATTAGCGTAAATTTTGAAGATCGTTTTAATGCAACTTTCAATTGGAAAGAAATATTCAGTTAAAAAAGTGTGGAAATCAGCAGTAATTTGATTTCAGTTAAAACTTGCGCTTCATGCCACAAAATTACATAAGCTACAAAAGTGCATACTCAGAAAATTCAAAATTCTTTTTATTTAAGATTTACATCAAATTTCTTAAAATTACTAAGCATTAAGCTTAACAAAGAAATTTTAATTATTTAAGCTTTGTACACAGCTCTCAAGCAAATGGAAAAATTCATATAAAATGACACTTAAGAAATTTAAAAGAAATTTTATTTTATAAAAATTTTGACGTATGCGGCGTTCAGAGAGCGCTTAATTGAGTCAATTAGTCAATTTTGTACCCTCAAAACACACGAAAACAATTTGCTACTGGCCGCAATTAAGGCTCTGTCTATACGCCGCTTTAAACTCTCAACATAAAAATGCATATTAATTTCTTCAGGAAATTATTCAGCAATAGCAAGTTATTTTCTTGAAAGCTGTAGCTTAGAAGAAAAAATTATTTGTCCAAATAGTATTTTAATTTCTGTAGCTATTTACAATGAAAGATATGCCATACTTTAGAGGTACACTTTCTGCAACAAATATTTGTATACAGTTCGCATATGCTCCTATCAAACTGTTATGGTATTCTGCAAAGAAACAATCAACACGACAGCGCTTTTGGGCTCTTTAAAAGCTTGAAACAAATCTGTAGTTTTTGAGCCTTTTTAAAGGTATTATAGCTTAGAAAAATAACCCGGTGAGCAGGCTTTTTATTCAAACCAAAGAAAATCGCGTGAAACGCCAACTCCCCAGCAGCACTTCATGAATTCATACATTGCAGCGTATAATGCTTACATCAGTCCTCTCAGTATTTATTTACTATAATCTCAACTTGTTTTGCATTCACTCATAAACTTCTGCGGCCAACACAAGCTGATAATTTTCACACACATTCATTGAAAATCAATTGAAGGTGGCGGTCATGCCAAACTTGTGAAAAAAAATCAAAAAGAAATCAAAAACAAAGTATGCAAAAATAGTAAACTAAAAGTGAAACTAAAACGACTAAATTAAGATGAATAAACGCAATTAAAGTTTTGCGTGCGCACTAAGCACGCAAATGTGTGTGACTGGACCACAATAACAATTGAGCTGGATGCCCCGCGCAGGGGATGTGAATGCGTGTTCGCAACGGCCCGCATAAGCGAACGGCGGAAAATGCAGGCATCGCAGCTGCAAGTTGGCAGCTAAGCGTTAATATTGAATGATATTATTTATTAGCCGCACACCGCTATTATAGCCTGTGGATACTCGTATTTTCTTACTATTTTGCTTACGTTTACGTTTACTTGCCAAAGACCTACGATTTATCGTATCAGCAATCATTAGCCAGCCAAGTCGATCGAGCGAAGCGAGCCAAATGCGACATGCCAGAGTCATGGCTAGTGCGTAAAGGCGGTCACTGCACGACCAGCGGGCAACCGCCAGCCACCAGCCACCAGCCGTCGCCAACGACTCGGGGCCAACGAAGCGGTGGCATGAACATTGGCATTCGCAACACCAAGCTGTCTGCGACAACACTTTTATGCCTACAACACACAAACATTTTTTTTTGCTATACTCTTTGGTTGCCATTTTTATGCATTTTCAATCAAAACACTTTCAATTCCATGCAAAGTGTTGGCAGTCGCAACTGTTCGCAAACACTGTAGTGACATGGCCGCAGATCAGTTCTTTTTGTTTTTTGTTTTTTGTTTTTTACTTTGACGATTGCAATGATTTTATTTTTGCATTATATTTTTGTGCATGCGTAACATGTAGCTACATATTTGTGAAATGGCCTTGAGTGCGCTTAGGCTGAGACTAGTAGCCTGTCAGTCAGCCAGCCAACCATCGCCATCGCCATCGCCATCGCCATCGCCAATGCAAAAAAAGCCAAGAACACTTCAGTTGTGATTGTTAAGCGGTAAGCTCACCGCATGACATGTACAGATCACATCTTCGCATTGTTTATGGTTATGGGCGAATGGGATTTTTGTTGCTGCTTATGTCGCATATTTAGTAGGTAATCATTGGTTAAGCCCATACGCGCCCGTCGCTTGCTGATGTTATGATTTTTTTTTGTTAAATATTCATGTGCTCGTAGTAAATATATACAGTCAAGCTGCAAACAACAATTTAATGTTGGTTATTGTAAACTGACGCTCAAGTTAACATTTGAATAATTAAGATGCTGTAAAGTCAGTGCAAAAGTTGTATTGTTATTAAAACTACACACTCTAACCATGCGAAAAATCAATAAAATCAGTTTAATGGCCAGCAGTTGGAGTTTATACTCATTTTAGCATTTAATTACAAATGTTGAAAACACTGAAAACAACTTAATTTTTTTGTTTGTTTTGTTATTAATTTTTTAACTATGTTGCGTTAATTGTTATGCGTTTTTTTTTTTTTTCAAAAGTAAACAAATGTTACGCATACGACGTGTAGCATCACCTTGCAGTATCTCCAACATTCACTTACAGGCTTACATCTTTGCAATTGTATTAACTTTGCAAATGGATTAGAAACTTAACTAACTGAAAGTTAAAATGTACTCACTGCGAATGGTTCGAAATGTGTATACACTGGTGATTAGTTTTAACTGGTATTACATTATAAGAAATTTGCTCGTTCTACAACAAAAATAATATAAATAAAATATTTGATATAAATAAAAATTATGAGACTTTAAAACATTTTTTTACAGACAGTGAGATGAAGCAATTTAAATAAAAATTATTTTAGTTTTTCATTTATATTAAAATTTTTAGTACAATTACATCAGTTTCGAATGATATTTTGATATTTTAGTTAAAGCCAAAAATCACCTCCCCACTTCATTTACATCTTCTAAAGAGAGTACTTGACATTCCTAATTTCTCATCTATAAAACTTAAAGTGGGTTAAATGCTTCACAAAATCAACTGCTATTCACTTCATACTTACTTCTTTTTCTTTTATATTATTGGTTTTAAAAACCACCAGCCGTCAAACTTTTTTCGTGTTAAGTTAAGACCTTCATCAAAATCGCAAGCAACAATTACGAAGCATTCAATACTACTCTTAAATCATCGATAATCAAGTAAATGTCTCTGCTGATTCAAGTATACAGATTTAATCGCTTGATCCGCCTTCTTAAATTTTTTGCAAATAATCACTTTCAATTTTAACAACGCATAATCGCTTAACAGACTTTACAAAAGTCATCGCATTATAATATGCCAAGTGCTGACAGAGCATAAAATGCATACGCATGCAATAATATTTAAATGTACATATACGAGTATATGTAAGTATGTCTGTTGGTTTGTAGACGCCGTTTATGAAAAATACTCACAAGTATTCATACAAATATGTGTATTATCTCATAGAGGAATGCAATACTAGATATGGAATTTAGTGCCTCAAGTGATTTGTGTTTCTTCTCCTTTGCTTTCATAAAAGCTAATACGAGTTGGTGATTTTTTTTGTAATATTTGTGGACTACACCTTTTGATTAAGTAGTGCTTCGTTGCATTCCGATTTTTTTTTGCAGAGTTCACGATCTAGAGAGAAAATTAAAAGGATCAAGTATAAAATATAGTGTCCCCTGCATTAACTTTTTGCTAAGTTTTTAAGGTGTGCTTTTTTTACTGATGTCTTAAAGGTATGACTAGGCTTAGCATATTTTTTATTTTCTGAAAATTGCTTTCGCTCAAACATGAAATTGGAGTGCATTTAATTTTCTTCATACAAATCAATATAATTTTTAAATTACTTTGAAGGATCACTAATGAATGATATACTATTGCAAATCTTGTAAGATCACAACTGTCATGACGTCAAAACATCCTCAAGTGCAGGAAATTAAAAATTTCAAACGCACAAGCCTACAACTATTTGACTGCCAAATTCAAATTAACTTCGTTATATATTATTTTCTTTAAAGTAACTATATATATTTGTAAATCCATAGACAAACGATTTTTTCTTTATAAAATAAATTAATACACTCAGTTTATCTAATATTCTGTGAACATACTCGTGCAGTGCACAAAAATACCCAATACTTCGTAAAGGGTTAAACGACTTTATGCGTGCGCAATGACTTTCAATAAGATTTCTTGATACTCACCTCTTTCTTACTTTTTTGTATAAGCAATTGTGAGATAATTTGCATTCAAACTCATATTAAACCACAGCAGGTGTGTAGTAATAAAAAGATTTTGATATGTGAAGAATGACAGCGCAAAAGCACACCTAAAACACTATTTAGCATTGCAAATTTGAGTACAATTGAATTTAAGAACTAACAACATTGTATGTCACATCACGTGATATGGAAAGGAAAAGCAACAGAAATTGGCAGCAATCTACATAAGTACTTGTACTAGACATGTCAATCCTGGGATCCCCGCCTTTTTTAGCTCCCGAATATCCCGGGCTAAGTCTATTCCAATCCCGGAATTGTAGAAAACAAAGAATTTAATAGCCATTTATTTTTCAAATTTTGTATCATTCTCAAAAATTCCCATTTCAAGGCCAAAACAAAGCCTAAAGAGAGTTCATAATCGACAAATAACACAGTTTGTTAACTCCATTAAGGCTTTGTTTTGTTCTTGCCATTATAAATGAGCTAGAGAATATCCAACTCGAGTAGAAAATAGAAAATGAGCCTCACTATGAAAGAGTTGTTAATAGAACTAGCAACGAGGTGCCTGAAGTGGATAAAGCAAAAAGTCTCAAAGATAAATTGCATAAACTTTTAACGAGTAGCTCGCAATTGTCCAATAATCGAAAGGCATACAATTTATCACAAGGCTGGGTAAAAAAAAAATGTATAGGTTTTGTAGAGAGGATATAAAGTCTATGTCTTACAGAGAGCATTTAACTTATTGTCGACAATCCAACCAACAAGTTTTGTGCCGCAGCAGTGCTTCTTCTGTACCAAATATGTAAAATTGTACTAAGTATAAATTATTTTGTATGTGTGTCAAATTCGGGATCGCGGGATTGTCCCGGGATTTCGTTTCCAAATCTCAAAAATCTCGGGATCAACAAAATGCCTAAAAATTATATCCCTAACTCGTACATATGTATGTAGAAACATATACCGAGCACGATGAGGCGTGGGAATATATTTTTTTATGTTAAGTGGGCAACGATAGAAAAAAAAATACGATAAATACTTTTAATTTAATATGATAAATTTTCTTATTTTTTCTAAACAGATTCGTACGCGATTTGAATGCATATACCATATATATGTACATGGTCATCTACATGCATGTACATATGAATAATATTTAATTTCATCTTCGAAGTTTTGGTAGATCTTCGTTTTTGTTTTTGAAAAGTGTTACGAAATCTCAAAAATTTCGTATCTTCACAAAAACAATTTTATAATTTTTTGGTTAAAATATTCACGACTTTGCATTTCTTTATTAGAAAGTTTTAAGAATTTCATTTAATCTGATCTGCTTTGAAATTTTCTACAAATTGCGCAGACCAATTCACCAACATGGTTTCATAGTTTCCGTCGCCTCATTTTTTAATTTACTATCGCGTTTAAAGAAATCTCGCATCAGAAAAAAGTATCAAACACGAAATTATAAATATATCTCTTGAGTTAAAAGCTTTTTATATTATATTAACATTTTACTATTTTTCTATCGGCCTTATAAATGTTTAATACTTGACAATTTTATTGAGCTCGAGGACAGTTTATGGAAGATTTTATTTGGAAAAAACAACAACAGTTTTTAAATGTTAGAAGTTATAGTACTATTTCGGAAATCACCACATTTCCTCATCATACTCCTTTTTATTAAATTAATTATAATTATTCTTCATCACCACTTTTCCCAAGCTTTGAAACCAAGCAGCTCGGAGTTGCAGAGCCAACACGCTACATTCTGTGCTACGCTTGCCGAGTTGTTTTTATTCCATCTTCCTTTAACAAACCAACTACACACAAGACAAACTGATCTGCCGCTATTTACATTTGCTTTGTGTTTTTTGCAATTCTTTTTATTTTACTAATTTTTTTAGAATGCATTTAAGGCGTGTTGTTTTTTTTCCAAATAAAATCTTCAATAAACTGGCCTCGAGCTCAATAAAATTGTTAATTATTATATGTATTATATTAATTTATTTACAAGTAATGAATTTAAGTCTCAAATTTTATTTTCTTACACTCATTTCATTGCAGGGTCTGGGACATATCAGTGGTTGTCACATTAATCCCGCTGTCACAATTGGTTTTCTTGTTGTTGGTGAGATGAGCATTTTGAAGAGTTTGTTCTACATTATTGTGCAGTTAGTTGGTGCTATTGCCGGTGCTGCGTTCATTTATGTAAGCACTTTTTAAAAAACAAAATTGAAATTATTTATGCAGCGCAATTTTAAACTTTTCGCAAACACTAACTTTTCGCACAGGCTTCCGTTACCACAGAAATAGCTGGCACCAATTTGGGCGTCTCCGCAGCCGCTACTGGAATCAGTAGCGGACAAGTAGTGCTTATTGAGGCGCTGATCACCTTCATTTTGGTATTCGTTGTTAAAGCTGTCTCCGATCCCGGCCGTACGGATATCAAAGGCTCGGCGCCACTCGCCGTCGGATTATCCATTGCCGCTGGACACTTGTGTGCTGTAAGTTGAGCTGAAATTCTTAATAAAATTGTGTAAAATAATTTACTCTTTGCAGGTCAAATTGACTGGCTCCAGCATGAATCCAGCGCGTTCCTTTGGACCAGCAGTTGTTCAGAATGCATGGACGGATCACTGGGCATACTGGGTGGGACCCATTGTCGGAGGCATTATTGCGGCTATCTTCTACAGACTTTTCTTTAAGGTGCGCAAGGGCGACGATGAGGATCATTCTTATGATTTCTAAGTTAAACAAACAGTAAATTTTTTACACAACATCAGTACAGAGAAACGCTTATGCAGATGTTTTGCAAATGAAGTCCGCTTGCGCACGCGCCCAATTTAACGCAAGCACGCATGCGCATGCAAAGCGATGCGTTTTTTGATTTTTTGTATAACGTCACACGCATACATATGTACATATGTATGTGCTGGCCTACGCCATTCAAGTACTTACATAAATGCGAACATACATACACACATACCTTTCAAAATGTTACGTATATGATACACCACCACCAAATGGTATTACATATGTATGTTCATATGTTTTAATTTAAAAACAAAAAAAATAGCAAAATAAGCACCTAACATCCCCACATTCATGCATATGACAAATTATCATTCATCAACTCTCGAGCTCAGTGCTTGACACCATGGCACCACATTATCTTATTCATTCAATAATCTTTCGCATTGCATATCATCTCCACACTCCCACCTCACCAGCTCATGCTGAACTCCTCACATTCACTCCGCCCAAAGATGCAACAAACAGCAAGTATTTTTAATACAAATAAAAATTTAAACAAATGTAAATGTTTGCGTACAACTTTTTTTAGAATTTGCTTGCAGACGATACTCGTAGTAGCTGCTTTCACTTCACCAAAGTTTGAGTTTAACTAATTTGCACTTTTACAAATTTCACAACCGTTTAGAGCAAATTTCACAACCGTCACAGCGAATT
This sequence comes from Philophylla caesio, assembly GCA_963971545.1. NCBI lineage: Eukaryota > Metazoa > Arthropoda > Insecta > Diptera > Tephritidae > Philophylla > Philophylla caesio. The sequence continues at coordinate 89,323,269 of OZ020606.1, read as the reverse complement.
ATGAATGCACTTATGTACATTGCAAAAATTAATTTTATAAAACAATCTTACAAGTGCCTTTAAATACATATTACACAGATTCTAACTAACTGTATAACGATATTAAATTTTACACAATATATATGTATATATATGTGCATATATACATACATATATGTATTTACATAATTGCGATTTGTTTGTAATTTTAGCAAGTAAGCGAGGATTAACAAATGCCGCAACAAAATGAAATGAACAGTTCAACAGTTGTTTGCAACACTTTGCCTTATAACAAAGATACAATTATTTAATTATGTACGATATGCATACATTTACATTTTCCCTCATATAGTGTAAAAAAGTGTACCACACTTACATATATAACATATGTGTGCACAGACATTTTTTAGGAACTTACATATATTGCAAAAATGTATGTGCACGTTGCTACGTCATAAATAATATAAATAAATGCCTATACGATAAAACGATAAGTTTTCTGGTTATTTATTTCAAAACTTCTAAATGGAATAGAAAGATGTGTTCTATTCTACAAAGGCAAGTATAAAATGGCACATTTTTATTATTACTCGCGAATAAAAATAGATTTAATTAATTAAGGTTTGATTAAAATTTTGAGCTTACTAATTGACAATTTTATTGAGCACGGGGCTAGTTTTTGAGGCGGCATATCAGCTGCTCTTACAACAGTCCACTCGGCTAGCGTAGCTCAGCATTAAACGTGATAGCTCTGCAAGTCGAGGTTCCTTGGTTCAAACCTGGGAAGCGGTGATGTAGAATAAATAATAGTAAATAAAAAGGAAGTTGTAAGAGAAGATGTGATGATCTCCGAAATAGCGACTATAACTTCTACCACTAAAACGGTTAGTGGTTTTTTCCAAATAAAATCTTTCAAAAAATTGCCTCGAGCTCTATAAAATTGTCAACTATTATTCATTTAAGGCCAACAAAAACTTAATAAAAAATTTATTTCGGGCTTACAAAGAAAAAATTGGGAAATTTCTTAGTAAACATGTACTCCATTTAATTTTAAAATAATAAAGTGCAAAAATGTATCAAAAAATAATAATCTATAATTTTAAGCCACTTGAGACTTACATTTAAGTGTACTAAATTTTGTTGCGCTACCAAACTGTGTACTAAAAAATTCAAATTTTTTTGTGGTCGAAAATTGTATGAAAATTTGTTTGTTGTCATAAGTTTTGTGCAAAGTTTGAAACTTAGCTTATACGATTTTAGTTTTTTTGTTATTTTAATTGAAAATAATAAAAAAAGTTTCCAAAATGTGTCAATATATCGTTCTGATATATACATATGTGAAACGTCATGCATCTCTTTAGGTTACTCCATATTAATCACATATTTCGCACATCCACAATTGAAGAAAATGAAGGAATAGAGGTGGAAAACAATGGATTAAATCGATGGTTTTTAGTAACTATCGGTAATCTTGCAATTGTCATTCGCTCTTCAATTGGATACGTATCGCTTGTATAGTTGAGTTCAAATAAATTGTGAACTTTCAATTTATAGAAGAAAATACATAACAATTTAAACAAAAAAAATAAATAATTGCCAAAAATCAACATTATTTCGTCGGCGCTTGAAACCTGCTCTCAAATTTAATGGGATATAAAATTAATTAAAAATTCTGAAAAATCGGGGAAATTCGAATGACAGTTTTGAATGAAAGGAAAGTATATCTGAAAGAGGTAAAACCAAAATTTAAATAATTTAGGAGTGCATATTGTAAATTTTTAAGCAAGGTAGCGAAAGCATTTGATTTCAAATGCGAATACTTGAAACTACGTTTATCTTCAAAACTATTCGCTACGAAGTTAAAAAAAAAATGTGAAATTATAAGTTTTCTCTGATTAAGATAGCTTTTTTAAATAAATAAAGAGTAGGGCAACTACATTACTTGTCTGACCTAATTGAGCCTGATTTCTTTAAAACTCAACTGAGATGATCTTAAAATTAAGAATTTTATATTTAAATAATGCAATTAACTCTTGCTATGGCTGAGTTGATTTCCTTCTAACCGCTAGCTGATGCTGTTAAAATAATAATCCAATCTGAATTTAAATACACAATTATTTAAAAAAATAAATTGAGGCATTCCACACTATTTCAATAGGTCAAAAACTACTTTTGCGCGAATTTTAAATATAATGCAGAGGAGTTCCTAAAATGTCTGTAAACACAAATGTAAGGTGTCTCGACGTAAGCACTTCATAGCTCGCAAAATATTAGTTCTATCAAAAAAATTATTAAGTACTTTTTAATAACAAAGACTTTATTAAAGACAATGCGCTGAAAAATCATGTTTGGAAAGTTAAATATTTCTAAAAAATATGTGATAGAACGTATATCAAAAAATAAACTAACCAATTTTAAAAGGATGTCCCCTTATAGGGCCTGAGATATTACTTTTTTCGTGAAGCATTGTCTAATAAAATCAAGTGTTTCGCTGAGCACAGCACAAGCCCTAAGTAACATGCAAATAAACCATTTTGTTAAATACTAATTTTTTAAAAGTTGATAAAAAAATTGTTCCTTATATCTACATAAATACAAGCCAGTAGATATAAGCTGCGAAATTCATCAAACTGTTGAATTGTTTTTGTGCAGCAGGTCACGTTACGGTGGCGATATTGCATTGGATTGATTGATTGCATAGGAAACCGGTGAATAACTCAGTAAACTCGCTTTCTACCAGGCGAGCAACAATTCGCAGTAGGCATCCTATCTATGCACAATTAGCGTTTGGAAAAAGCATGTCACTCTTAACTACATGCAGCATTCATCTAGGCGCTCAGCTGGAACTTATTTACAGTCGCACTATTGGGTTGTGTCTTTGCTAAATAAAATAAAAGAAAATCTGTTTGTTGAGCACTCTGTCTTTTGTTTGTCAGTTTCTACATACTAACATGTGTGTATGTATGTATATTTGCATATTCCTTGCAAAACAAGCGATTAGTCTAGGATGAGTCCGGGAATAGTCGCAAGGGGGCATGCGACTAATACATCTTCTGATCTCTTTATATGTTATATGGAATGAACTGTTCAATGTATCGTTTATTATACCCGAAAGATACGAATACAGGACTAATCTACAATTATACTCGTTTGAGACTTGTTGCGACTAATTAATGCCCAATTGTACCCGATAGAGACCAATCCCGAAATACTCTCTTTAGAGATTATCCGCAAATTTTTTTGCAGGGTTATAAATAACACTGCGTTACAAACACCGCGTTACACACATTCTGTCCTATGAACCAAATATACTTTTTCTCGCCTTTCGGAAAAAGTATATTTGGTTCATAGGACAGAACTAAAGCTCGTTTTTGTAACGCAGTGTAATTAGAAAAGCGGAATTAATGGAGTTCTATCATTATCGTCGAAAAGCAAAAAAATTATATTTTTAACAAGAAGCCAAATCGACATTTTCCATTTCTTAAATTATGAATAATTAAAAACCAAAAATATACAAACTACTGGCCATCCTAAGTGTCACCTTTGTTTCGCTTGTCATATATATATTCATCATTACAGCCTAAAAGCCTCCTCGAGAAAAAATAAATCTAAATATCGTATTTTAATATCCGACTATAAATGCGGAATATGTGACGAAAAATTAAGAAAACCGACCAAACCTATAAAACCTGAAAACAATACCTTAGTAACTAATATACGATTATATCCGAATGGTTCGTTTCTTATCCCAGACTTGGATACGAACTACCTTTAAATGTTCTAGCTTTAGCGCGTCTTAAGTAAATACACTGTCCAACAAATGAAGACTTTTTGAATGGAACAGAATAGCGACCCCATAATTCTGAAAGGGTATGTTGAGTAGATCATTTTTTGTAGAACAAACTTATGGTCCAGCACGTCTGCGTTTTTTTTTTTCTACAGTGGGTCAAAGTTTTCATTTTTTGGTCGAAGGGAGCATTATACTATATGAAAAAAATGTTGTAAGTTAATGTCTGAGAGAATTCTTATGGTCAGAGTTGTATTGTGGAATTGTATGAGGATTATTTTTGTTGAAGATCCTAACCCTCTAACTGGTCTCTTTATGGGTCAATTTGACCCTTTTTTCGAGAAAATCAAAAAATATCCTTTAAAAAAGGACATTTAAGGATTAGAATATTCTATGAAAATGTTTGGCGGAAAATTTCAGTGGGGGTCACCAAAGACACCATTGTTGTAAATAAAGCTCTTTACGATAAATTGGCAAAATTACACGCCAACTTCTATAAAAAAATTATAATTTTGTTTTAATAGTGGTTTATTATAGTATGTACATATTTATTTTTTTGCTTCAGCAGTAGTATGACAATGGATTAAAGATTAAACTTAATATGCTTTCCTGTATTTAGCTTGACGAGAATGTTCCGATGTGTCAAGGTTTCTGTACAAGCCCCATACGTATTCAGCAAGCATTACACTTTGGGATTTCCCTTTGAATCTTTCTTCCAATACCTTAATATCCTGATGAAACCTTTCACCGTGTTCATCTGAAACCGCTCCAAGGTTTTCTTTAAAAAAATTGAGATAAGAGTGCAGAAAATACAGCTTTAGTGACATCTTAACGCCAATATTGTTAAAACCGATTTTGAGTTTCCAAGGAATTCTGATATAACCAGCTGCATAAAGTCAAATGCTGTCTTTTGCATATCCGACAGATGACCATAAAATTCTTCATCTTGTAATTATTTTTTTTATATCGGGTCCAACGAGCATTCCTAGAAAAGGTAATTTACATGAAATAAAATAAATTATTTCTTAAAACCGTATTTTACCTTCTTTTTTTTACAATAACTTTCCAGATCGGCGTGCCTTTTTCTTGGCGATGTAACTTTTACATCGGCTTTTATCAAATTCCTGTTTTTCAATCTGGAACATAATATTTCAGCTTTCTCTTTTGTTAGTCCTAAATCTCTTACAAGATCTTCAAAATAAGCTTGGTCTATCAAATAAGAACATATGTTTAAACCATCAGGAGGCAAGTAACTTTTTATTATTATTATAACCCAACGGAAACCCACTTTCCCGCCCAACCGGCACGAGGGGCTCAATCCGCATAACGTACGGATGTTTTTTAAATATACAAATCTTAAGTGCCGAGTCGTGACAGAAGAAAGTTTGTTAAGCGTCGAGATCCCAAGCTGCTCAGCTACAGAATAAGAATTCATCAGCCGAATACAAAGTTAGAGAAATGCAAAGTAAGAAAATTGGATCGTTAGCTGTTATTAAGAGAGGATAGAACTGTTCTTTTAATTATAAAAAGTGAGTCCGATACATCAAAGGTGCTGGAATGATTGTTAAAGTCTTGGCATAAACCCCGAAACGGTTCATTCAACTCAAAGTTAGTTCTGCATAGTTTCAAGAAAAGTGGTTTAAAGTTTCTCGTTGCACGGGAGGGTACATTAAAATTAATTTGCTCTAGAAGAAATGGACTTGAGATCCATCCATTGACTAATTTTACCAGAAATATTATACCTAACATTTCTCTGCGACTCGAAAGAGTAGGAAGATTAATAAGTTTTAAACGACTAGTGTAAGGGGGAAGATTGTATGGCGAATCCCATCGAAGATTTCTCAAAGCAAAAAGTAAGAATTGTTTTTGTATTGACTCTAGTTGGTCTGAGTGGACCTGATAACGAGGATTCCAAACTATGGAGCCATACTCCAGTATTGGTCTTACTAATGAAGTAAAAAGTGTTTTAGTTATATACGGGTCGCGGAATTCCTTTGACCAACGCTTTACAAAAGCCAGTACACCCCTTGCTTTATTAACTGTGGAACTAATATGAAAATTAAAATTGAGTTTACAATCCATACCAACACCCAGGTCAACAAAACTGTTTACATGTTCTAGGACGTAGTTATTTATTTTGTAGGAGGCCGGCTGAATGGTTCGTCGAGAAAAGCACATGAATTTACATTTGTTAAGGTTAAGCGGCATATAATTAATGCTGCACCAATTGACTATGCTGTCCAAATCTTGCTGTAGCAAGGATCTTTCTTCAGCCGAGGCATAAGTCTTAAAAAGTTTAACATCATCCGCGTACATCAATATTTTAGAATACTTTACTACTGTAGAAATGTCGTTTATGAATAGCAGGAACAGAATCGGTCCGAGGTGGCTGCCCTGAGAAACTCCCGAGGAAACATCGATGATCCCAGAATGAAAATTTTTAAAAACTACCTTTTGCGTCCTACCCGAGAGATAAGAAGACATCCAATAGAGGATACCAGGTTGAAAACCAAGCACATCTAGTTTACGGATGAGTAAAGAGTGACATACTTTGTCAAATGCTTTACTAAAATCGGTATATATAACATCAGTATCAATGCATTCCCTAAACCCATCTGAAACATGGGTGGTAAATTCAAGTAAATTTGTAATGGTCGATTTGCCCTTACAGAAGCCATGTTGGCAATTTGCTATTATTGAGGAAATCGGATAAGTCATTTGATTGGTAACAATAGCTTCAAACAACTTCGGGATAGAAGAGAGTTTAGCTATACCACGATAGTTTTCAATAGAAGACCTGCTTCCAGATTTATGAAGGGGGATTATGTAAGACTCTTTCCATATTGACGGAAAAACTCCTTGCTGGAGGGACAAATTAAACAAGTTCGATAATGGCAGGTACAGGTGCTTTGCACATTTTTTTAGGAAACATGTCGGGATCATATCAGGGCCGTACTTGAATGATTCTTTTAAAGATATTAAATAATGAAAAACATCATCTGATGATATCTGATATGTTTTCAACCGCCGCTGTTATTTCTGTATTGGCGTATGTCATGACATACAGTTTTTGGTATCCAAGCTTCACATAAAAATCATATTCCAAAGAAAAGAAAATATGGTTCTTCAATTGTAGGGAATATCTTTCTTCTGCTTTGATGGTGCGTAAAATGTCCACAAATAAAACAAAACCAATCTCTTAATTTGCAAACAGAATCCGCCATGCTTATTAAAGCTTTAATTGTTCTTTTTTTATATTAATTTTAGTAAAAATCACACCCGATATGTACTGCTTACTAGCTCAATTATGCTTAATTTTATCACACCCGATTTGTAAGTCACAGCTGATTTGTAAGTCACAGCTGACTAGACGCAAGAACTCAGTGTTTGACCCGGCCGAACTTGACGACGTTTTCACCTGCTTTGTATATGTTGGCGTGTAATTTTGCCAATTAATCGTAAAGAGCTTTATTTACAACAATGGTGTCTTTGGTGACCCCCACTGAAATTTTCCGCCAAACATTTTCGTAGAATATTTTAATCCTTAAATGTCCTTTTTTAAAGGATATTTTTTGATTTTCTCGAAAAAAGGGTCAAATTGATCCATAAAGAGACCAGTTAGAGGGTTAAGATCTTCCACAAAAATAATCCTCATACAATTCCACAATACAACTCTGACCATAAGAATTCTCTCAGACATTAACTTACAACATTTTTTTCATATAGTATAATGCTCCCTTCGACCAAAAAATGAAAACTTTGACCCACTGTAGAAAAAAAAAAACGCAGACGTGCTGGACCATAAGTTTGTTCTACAAAAATGATCTACTCAACATACCCTTTCAGAATTATGGTGTCGCTATTATTTTCCAAAAATGCTGTTGGACAGTGATATTTGTCATGAAAATCGAATTATCTTCCGTTTATCTCAAATTAGCGGCGAATAAATTAACAAAAAAAGTTCCCTCTTTGTTCACACTGATTCGTAATGCTCCAGCCTTCTTCAGCAAGAAAGCGCATTACATTCGTATGTGTGATTCAGTGTGCGACAAAAATTACAATTGGGTTACTACTTGAACCATACTAACTTACATACATGCATTCGTACAGTCCCTAACAAAAGCATGGACACAATCGCAATTGTTGTTTAAGTAAACATTTTTTGATTAATTTTTCACAAACATATTATTTGTTGACATTGAAATCGAAATGTAATGAATTAGTTAAATTATAACTTTTATTTTCAATAAAAAACATAAATCCGAAAAAATTCGCAGTGGTAGAATTTTATGTTACTTTTCGCCGAATTTTTAAAGTACTTGCGAACGTACACAATTTTGATAAATATACCATATTAATGCACTAAAATGTTTCTAAGAGTTTAAATCGGAATTTCGATTAAAGGGAGAGTTTTAAATTTTTTTTCTTGAGCTTGTTACAATAATTTTTCCCATCACTGTACATGCTTGCATACTTGCAAGTACAAGGAGTTAGTCAGTGAGTAAATATAGTACATATGTATGGATGTAAGTTACACTTGGAAAGAAAATCTCACTCTTAGTAAGGCGATTCTCTGAAATCGTCTACAATCAATTCTTCCTATTTATTATATACACGTCAGTTAAAACAAAAAGAAAAAATAAATAAATAGACTGAATATACATATGTACATATGTATACCCATTAATAAATGCGCATATTTCTTATCATTTAATAAACAAATGAGTCAATGTAACGAAACAGATCAAAATTGTAAGCTTTTATTTTTAACATATTTTTATTGATAGCTTACAGTTTTCACATATCACTACCTTAGGGCCACTTTCTCAATTACCTATTAGGGCTAACAGTTTACGCCCACATTTGTATGCCCAGATGACTTTTTAAATAGTCTCTATTCTGAAAGAAATGATAGATGATTTTCGGATTGAGTCAATGTAACGAAACAGATCAAAATTGTAAGCTTTTATTTTTAACATATTTTTATTGATAGCTTACAGTTTTCACATATCACTACCTTAGGGCCACTTTCTCAATTACCTATTAGGGCTAACAGTTTACGCCCACATTTGTATGCCCAGTTGACTTTTTAAATAGTCTCTATTCTGAAAGCAAATGATAGATGATTTTCGGATAGAGTATCATTCTTGAAAAGGCAAAACAAAATAAAATAATTATAAAAACTTTTAAGAGTAGTATATGATGAAAACGTCCGTTTCATTATAAGACCCTATCATCGCACTTGATCTGATTTTAAACTAGACATTTCACTATGTATGTATATAGCCAAATTAAAATTAACTACTGACGCCTTTTAGTTGCAATATTGCCAAAATTTCCCAAGAAACCCGCACTAAGCTTAAGACGAAACTCCATACCGGGTGTTCAGTTTAAAGCCCTTATAAATATATACACATGATATATACATATTTATTAACATATCGTAATATTTATTTATTTCCCACGCAGAAACTTTAAATTTATCACTGCTGCTCTTAACTGCCAATGAGAAAGCTAAGTCATTTAGTTTTTGCTTGATAGCTATTGAAAGCAGATAACCTCTTGACTTAGAACAAAAATGGAACAGAGTGAATTTCGTGTACTGATTGTGCATTATACGGGTATTTTTGCATAAAAAAACCATCACCTATGCTAAAGAAAGGCTTGATTAATACTATGGGGACACTGCACCATCAATTTCAATGGTTAAAAAGTGGTTTACTGAGATCCGATTTGGTCGTATCAGCACAAGTTACGTCGAACGTTCAGGTTGCCCAAAAGAGGTCGTTACACCAGAAATCGTCAATAAAGTCCATGGAATTATATTAGAGGACCGGAGAATGAAAGTGCATGAGGAGGGTGAGGCTGTAGGCATTTCAACTGAGTGAGAACATCACATTTTGCCACCCCATCTAGCATATTCTACAGATTTAGGCGCCTGCGATTATTTCCTATTTCCCAACCTGAAAAAAATGCTGGGTGGTAAGAGGTTTGCGTCGAATAAAGAGGTCATCACAGAAATAAACGCCTATTTTGAGAGTCTTGAAAAAAGTTTTTATTTTTATTTGGAAGCAATATAACAATCGGAAAAACGATGGACTAAGTGTATAGAGTTTAAAGAAAGATAATTATGTTAAGTAATAGAACGCAAAATATATTTTATTCAAAAAGTCAAGGACTGATCAAACCGACCTCGTATTACTATGTAAGAAGAGTCACGCATGTGACCAGTGCCGCTTCGTTTTTTTCTACGATATTTAAAATAAAATAACAAAACAAATTAAGATGTTCAAACATTAATTTGGTTAAACAAATATGTATGGACATACACATGTTTGTGTGTACTTTAAAAGTTAAAACTATGCAGTTGGCCATTGGATATCGTTGCAATTAGATATACTCCTATGTCAAGTGCAAAAAGTTATCAGTCCAATGGCAAGTGTACATATACTTATATGCATACAGATGTACATACATATGTACATATAAATAACTATTGTATTGTACAAATAAATGTACATAAATATGTATGTATATAGGCAATGTATTAATAAACAATATTTCGATTTGTATCGTTTTCAAAATTTATACATATGTATGTATGTACATAAATACGTACATAAATATATACTAGTACGAGTATGTGCATACATTTTAACATTGGATTATCAACTACTTAGCCAGGCAAACAGACATTCGATGGCGGGAGTTAGTCACCATTTTCGCACATTGCAAGCCAACACTTGCCAATAGCTGCCCACAAATGCCTATCGCATTTCGAGGTGAAGAGCAGAAAGCGGTTAAAGCTGGGCTGAGGACGAGCTGTCAACGTCACCAGCATCGTTTGCACCACATTAATACCCGGCCGGGTTGTGTAAATAGAGTTCATAAATTTATGTATGAATGTGTACAGCGTATGAACCCGACTAAGTACAGCAATTTATCGATACAATGAACTCAATCGCTGTAAGCTCAATTAAGAAATAAAGTAAATTTTTTGTCGACTAATTGATTAATGGCAGTAAATGTTTTATTATTTTAGAATGTCCTATTCGATATCAAATTGTTTAGAAGTCTGTTAAGAGCGTAAAAAATAATTTGTCGTTGAACACATTTTTGTAGCTATCGAATATCGAAATAATCTAAATAATATGGGCAATCATGTATCGATTGCTGACTAGTAAACACATCACTACTCTGACGTGCTGATTATCAATTTTAATCCTTATCATTATTTGCGTTAATTAAGTTCATTTGAAATGTGTATAATAAAATTTCCAAAGAATTGTGAAAAGATATTTTTAATCATTTAGGAATTTCCACTGCAAAAAGTTATATGGAATTAGCTTACTCATTATCACTAAATTTTAATTGACAGATTTAAAATACGGTCAGCTCAAGAACAAAGAGATATCCTTTATTTAAATAAACTAAAGTATAAAAAATTAGGTATTATAGTTATTTAATAACAACTAGTTCTTAAATTTTTTTGCCTAAAATGTGAACCCACCAAGTTATCATTTCTTTTATTTATTTATATTTTATATTTTTTTTTCAAGCTCTAAACGAACTCAAACTTGAAATTAAATAAACGGAACGGTACTGTAGTTAAATAAAATGTTCATATGCCAAGGCATTTCAATAGTTAATGTAACCGCCAGTTATCAGCGCTATGATGGAAGAATTCGTACTAAAATGCTGGTGGTTATATAACAATGTACATATAAAAAAAATAAACAAATGAATGAATGAACGAACGAACTTGTATGAAGTGTGTGACTGACTCAAAACGATCATATTTCGTTGTTCACTTGTTTGCGATAAATTCTGCCAGACAACGGCGGGAAGCTTCAGTGCCAACAGACTGAACTGCATTCAATTTGGTGACAACTGTCGTGTGAGCCAGTTGTGCTATACAAATATATTTAACACAAATAATATTTACTTGCAATAAAATGGTAATTTTTTAGTAAATGAAAAAAATACTTACATATCTCAAATGTTTATTAATAAATATTCTTAAATTTCGAATTTTTCACAAAAAGGCTAGAGTGCTATTTATTTTGTGCAGTGTTTTACTCTTGAATGCCGCTTTGGCGCAAGATTTCGAGCCAGATCCTTTGGCAGAGCCCGAAGAAGTAATTACTACCATTGAGGTAATCACTGAGCTCGTTACAGATGCGCCAACAACTACAACGACGATAACAGAAGTGCCTACAATAGAAGCAGTTACAGCCACAGCAACACAGGCGCCGCAAACAACAGAAAGTCCTATTACAACAACAACGACTACTGCTGATGTCACTACTACGATAACAGCAGAAGAGCCGATCACAACAACAACACTAACAGAAATACCTACTACAATCATTGTAACTACAATAGCTGAGGAGCCGGAAACAACAACTGCAAACTCCAGCACAGCTGCAGAGGAAGAGCCAACCACGGGAGCAAGCTCCAGCACAGCAGCAGAGGAGGAGGCAACAACAACAGCAGATAGTCCCACCACCACCACAACAACAGAGCAGCCAACAATACCGACGACGACAACAACAACAGAACAGCCAACAATACCAACGACAACAACAACAACTCTAAGGCCCACTACTAGTAGTACAACGACAACAGAGGAGCCAACAACAACAACAACCACTGCCATCCCCACCATTGGGTTTCCACCATTTTTTCCACCTACTAGCACCACTGCCGCACCAATAAGCACAACAAAGCATCCCGGTTATCCACCATACCGGCCAGTGAACCCATGGAAACCGTATGTGCCCCAACTACCCCAAAGACCGAGCAATCCAACGCGGATCACCGTATTTGGAGTGGACGGCGTGCAGTGAGTAGAAAATGATTGTTTTCATATATATTTGTATGAGTGTTTGTGCGTGTGTGCTCTTAGTTTTTATGTACTTTTGCTCATACATGACGCACAGAGCAACTTGATATGATAATCTATGCTTTACTCTGCGGAGAAGCAAGCAATAGCATTAAAATGAATTGTTCTGATGTTTTGGAAATTTTGCCAAAATTGGAAAATTGGTAAAAAAAAAAATGTGATGATTAATTACAAAGAAACAGTTTTGCAGTTTGAGAATTCGGCTGTAAGGAATTTCATAAAAATTTGTTAGGCCGAGTATAAGAAAATAATAGGTTTTGATGCACGATAAAAGAAAGTAATCGATACAAAACTTCAAAGTATAAGAATAAATACATTTCAACAGGGAAAAAGATCTTTAAACAAAAATATTATTTTAGTTGGAATAATGCTTAATAGAATATTTCTGTTTTAACCTCTCGTCCAGTCCACTCAACCTCAATTGATCTTGACTCAACTTTAAGTAATTAAATATCAAAATTTTACTATCGGCAATAATAGAAAAAAACTAAAACGATTCACATTTATAAATATTGATTACTATACTCTGTTCACAAATTAAAGCACAACCACATATTGACAGAATTGTGCAACTAATTTTTCTTCTAATTAATTAAAATTATTTTTCAAGTAAAATAGTGTCCATTCTCTAAGAAAAACCATAAACATCCATTTTTTAAACTATTTACAAAATGTACAATGATTTAAAAAAAAAATCATAAAAATTTTGCAATTTAAAAAAAAAAATTTTTATTCTTTTGAGTATCCATATTCTTGGCTTATTCTATTCGAGTGACAAAAAGTGCATGTTTCCAGTGTCTGCAAATAGTCACGATTTTTTTTATATGGATGAAATTGCGAAATAGCCTCCGTATAAACATTTTCAAAAATTAGTGGTAATTCCGAAAGTGTATAAAGTTTTGATACAAAACAACAATTAACTGAAAACTCCATATAGTAACCAGAATAGATGTCGCTTATGGATCATGAGAAATAAACGGAATCGATTCAAAACCAGGCAATATTTTACTTAAAATGTCTTAAAAGTTTTGAACTTTTTATAAAAAAAAAAAGTTTAGAATTTTATGTGGTAAGCAGTTCAAAGTTCAAAACTTTTAATATATTTTTATAAATGTTTTCTACATTTTTTATAAAATTTTCCCGCAAAAAAGTTGACACGCCGGTATTCTTGTTATACTTAACCAAGGTATTTCTACTAAGAAATAACATTCATTGGTATATACGATTTTTCAGGTTTATTAAAATACCCAAAAATACGTACTGAATTACGTATGTTCTTTTTTAATGCTCCTTGTGTATTTAAGTAAATGTCTATTTAATAATAAGACAAATTTTAATATATTCTTTCGGGATTGTTTTTATTTTACTTGTAGAAAAATTAAGTTTTTTACATACAGTCGAAGTTCAAAGTACCTACCCTTTTTTGAAAGTGCAAATGAACATTTTTGGTACATTGGACAATAGTTGACTTTAAATAGGAACTTGTTCAAAAAGTTATAAATGCCCAGATACACTTTTTTTTAGAGATGGAAACATTTGGATACATTTTAAAGTTTTTGACGGATACAATAAGAGCTAATGCAGTGGTAACTGCATTTCGTTTTTATGATGAAAAAGCCTTCAGGAAATATTTTTATTTATTAATTTAGTTAATAAATTTAAACAATTAGAGTTACCGTTTTGACAAGATCATTTAGTGACTTTATGGGGCAGCAAAAGATTGTTTTTTTTATATCAAAGCATATGTATGTACATATTTATGTAAATTTATTCAAGCAACTCGATATAAATAAGCCTGCAAGTATTTAAATATAGAATTGTACGATAAACAATTTAAACCATTTTAAACGCTTTCAATGCCTCAATTGTCACAATTATCATTAAGTTCCTAAATAAAGTTTTTTTTATAAAAATAAAATAATTATATACATATATATATATAATTTTATTTTCTTTCACTATAGAATGGAGCTTCTTACATACGGTACGTTGCTCCCGCTGTTGCTACTACTCGTCATCCACCTACGTCAGTTGTGGTGAAGTACATCGCTCCTACTGCACAAGGCAACAACCACAACAAAATTACAGAGCTTACAGCAATTACTGGTCGATTCTTTAATTCGAGATATGTATGTGCAGCTGTGTATATGTATGTATGTATATAGCTACAGTCGTGGTAGGGACTGTAGAATGTGGCGAATTGTAGCATGTGGAATCTAGCTAAATACATACATACATACATATGAGGCGGGCGTATCGCTTTTTGTACTTTCGTATATAAATAAATACATACATATATATGTACGTATGTACTTACTTACTTACATATGTATGTATTTTGTAAATTTAATGAAGTTTATATGCAATATTGCGCAATTTTTATTATTTAGTCGATATGTTGATACTTGTATTTTTTGCTAGCCTGTTTGTAAATACTGTTCGAAATAAAGTCGCATTTTAGCTGAATAAAAACTTTAATAAATATTGAATGTCTACTACCGTATTATGACACTCAATTACAATTTGCTAAGAGACCATTTCAAATTTCATTGCTAATTGCAATGTCACAAGCAATTCGTAACATACATTTTTATAGTTACTTACACAAATATACATGTGCATGTGTACAAGTAAATGTATAATGTACTAATGTATACTCTGTTCACAAATTATAGCACAGGTTTGGGCACTTCATTTTTCTTCCAAATTATTTAAACAATTTTTTCAAGTCAAATATAGTTTCTTTTCTAAGAAAACCCGTAAACAACCCATTTTTTAAACTATTTATAAAATGTACAATGATTTAATAAATTTTCATGGAAATTTCGAACTTAAAAAAAAAATTTTGAATTTTTTGAGTACGCAGTTATTTTGTTCCTTCAATTTTTGTGTTAAAAAGTCCAAGTTTTAAGTGTGTACAAGTTATCACTGACTTTTTGACAGTTATTTTGTACTGGCAGTATGTTCCATACAACGCAAAACAAAACATTGTGAAAGAGCGTTAGTAAGAAAATTGTCCAAAATTAGTGGTTATTCGTAACTACTTGAAACTAGTACTAAAATTTAATGAGCATAACAGAAAAAATTCAACATTTTTTTTAAAAGCTCGAAATTGTGATATTTATATATTTTCTACAATTTTAAAATTTTTTAATTCTCCAAATGTATCAATATGTGTTTGTGCTATAATTTGTGAATAGAGTGTGCGTGTGTGTACGTATAAATATGTATATTTACTTATTAATTCAGATTATAGCAATTACCCAAGTGTAGGAAACAATTCCTGGTGTGCTGCTGACATTGACAGTAGTCGGGGAAGGGTGGGGCCAGCACCTCGTTCATAATCTTCAGTAGGTCAATGAATTTATTCAACGCCTTCACGTAATTGCCCGCATCGTAGAGACGATTAGCAGTGCGTGTCATCAATTCGGTATCCTAAAAATTCGATTCACAATTAACAATTAACTCGCATTTTGCAAAACAACAAAACTTTATTTACGCGCACCTGCATCACTTTGAGACCCTTCAGAATGTTTGTGCTCTCACCACAAGTCACACATTTGATCATGAAATCGTTGCACGTTGCCGGCACCTCAATTATTGCTCTACACGGCTTCGGTCCATCGCAACGGAAACGTATGACATCGGTTGGCAACCGATCAAAGGTGGGCCAATTCTCCAGACAGGGATCACAAGTGCAGTCGAACCAATAGAGCTCCTTTAGTTGTGCCTGACGTTTTTCGCGACTCTCCTGCGTATAAATGGGCCCATAATTCTCGGCAATCTGTAGACCTGCTTCGATGGGGCGTACGGTATTAACATGTATGGTAGTGCCACGGAAGTATCTAAATACAAATGAAAAGTAAAAGTAAAAGATGTGCTTTTAAAAAAGTTATTGCGTGTGTCGTCAGTGCTCTTGGCTACAACCTCACTACACCCGGATCGCAAGAGTGATTGAAGAGTGCCAACGTCGGATAGAGTCCACCGCCAATGAATAATGTTTTCTCATTGCCGCCTGCCTTTTGGGTATTCAATTCGGCCACTTCGTGCGTATTAAATTGTATAAATTGTAGAGTACGCAGAAGTATACCCCCAATAGTGATCAAGTCTGCAGATCTAGGTGAATCTCCAAAGTAACCGGCTTCGGCGAGACAATTGGTTAGAAAGCGTGCCATTAGTGTGTGCTGGAGGAAGTTCGATGGTGTGCGTGTTTTTTCATGGCGTTCCAAATGTGACACTCGTCTGTAATCATCCTTGGGCAGTCTGTAGCAAAAAAATTGAACTTTAGCAAGTTCCAGGTGTTAAGAAATCTTAAGGAATAAAAATTCTTTTTTGCCCAAGGTGGGTAATGAGCATTCTTTCATACTCAATTCGATTTTCATTTTGTGTTATAAGCAAAAAAAAAGTGCGCAAATCCTCGCCAAAAAAAATTTAAAAACGTTGAAAATTTTAATTTTTATTAATGAAACTATTTTTCGGTGCAAACAAATGTACAATTCCTGATAGTCAAGTTTTAAGCGATGAATTAGTTTTTATACCCGTGCGTACTTGTACACTAGAGTATTATAACTTTGTTCGTATAACAATTGTTTGTAACAGCAAAATATAATCGAGATAGTTATAGACATACATACATATATATACTAAAATGATCAGAATGAAAAGAAGAATCGATTTACTGTCTGTCCGTCCGTCCGTCCATCTGTCCGTGGTTACAATAACTTGAGTAAAAAAAATTTATTGAAATTTGGTACATAGATTGCTCTTTGGACAAGGTAGGTTAGTATTGAAAATTGTCAAGATTGGTCAATAACCACGCCCACCTCCCATATAACGGAAGTTTTTGAAAAATGCAAAAACTTCGTTTTTTCGGTATCCATTAAAGCAAATTGAGTGAAATTCGGTATTTGGAGTGATTTTGAACTAAGAAATTAGTTCCACGCCCACTTATGAAAAAATTTCTGTATCTCAATAACGGTGTAAGGTATCGTCATAAAATTTGGTGAACAAATTTTTATCAATATCGCTGTTATCATCGTTAACATTTTTTGAAATGTTTAAAAATGCAGAAATTTCGTTTTTTCTTTATCTATCTAATTACAATTTGATATTTAGAGAAATAGTTATTGGAAGAAATTGAGTAAAGTTTAATACTAGCAGCGATTTGAAAAAAATTAACGGGGTTTTAATGAAATTATGGGCACCGTCCATATAAAAATACATCGCGAGCGTACATATATAAAACTCGGTTGCGCCCGAATTTAGCTTTTCTTACTTGTTGTTTTAAAACTTATTACATTTAAATTAATTTGAATCAGTAATGTGAAAAAATGTAGGTTAAGCTCTCACAACCTTATTTATTAAAATGTTTTTAATATTTTTATCCATCGTTAAGTGTAGTTCAGTCGTTCAATAGTTCTTGAGAAAGTCAATGAAGGTGAAAAATAAAAGTATGAGTTAAACAAGCATTAGAATAAATTATTTCAAAACAGATCTACTATTTTCCGATTTTTTCAGATTTGAATTCACATTCACATCAGATAAATACATAATACACACTTTCACACATATATGAATACTTACTTGAGAATTTCTCCGATGGATAACACCTTATCGATATCGTTTTTAATGTTTAAAAAATATTGCAAAGGCTTTTTAGCGATTATACGCAGAGCCATATGACAATTAATTGATGCGCCCGAATGCCAAATTGTTGACAAAATTCCGCATTCGTATTGATGATAAGTAGAGCCGGCCTTCGATAAACATTCCTCTGAGCAGTAAATAACGTCCGCACAATTTGGACATGCGACTGGTATGGCGGTTCTAGAAAAACGACAAAAAAAATTATCGTAAACAAAAATCGAAAAAAAATTTTACTTATCACTCGTTGCTTTTGATTGGAAAACTTACATTTCAATTGGTACATTAATTACGCAAGATCAATCATAGTTTACCTTATAAAACAATTATCGCAATGCGTCTCATAGAATTTTTCCAACAACACCGCCACAAATGGCTTTTCTACCAATATCTCCTCGCCGACGCTTATATCGGTGGCAGCACGCGCGAATCGGCCCTCTGAAAAGCTCTGATCGATGCGTACAACGCCACTGAGAAACTCTTTCTCATCGGGTATGGCCATTGTCAACTTCACCTCCCCTAACTTCTTTAGCCGCTCTGCCTGCTGAACGGTTTGCGGATCTCTTTCCAACATTTTAACCATTGTCATCGAATCCAAATTCATTTTGCTGCGCCTATCCGCAGGCATTTTTGCATCATCCAGTGCGGTAATACATTTTCTATAGCGAAATATTAGGATATGAGTAGTTAGTTAAATGAAAGAGTTACTTATAGAACAAAAAAAACTTACTTAAAACTCGCTATGGCATTGGGAAAATCCTTTTTTACCAAATAACAACGCGCCTGTCGCTCGTACAGCTTATATATAAGATCTTTGGGATATCCCGATTCTTTGGAGCGCTTAACATCAATTAGTGTCTCATCGTATTTCTCCAAATGAAAGAGCGCAGCGGAGCGATTGGCTAAAATTATGGCGCGTTCGTTTACTGCAAATATCGAAATAAAAACCTTCACTTACAATTGAAAGTGAATAATAAACTTGATGACTTACTATTATCACCCGGCAATGCAATATAACTTCTGGTATAGAAAAGCATCGCCTCAAACCAATCTTTAGCTTTGAAAGCCTCATTGCCCATTGCCTTCAATTGCGCTGCCGTATCAGCATTTTTGCCCGCAAACACTCTTTTCACTTGCAACAATCCATCACGCTCTCGTACACCGGGAAATTGCTCGACCAATGCCACTCGATCGTAATCGTTGTGACATGCGGTAATTTTGGCCACATGCTCATCGAAAATTTTCGACTGTGAGTTTTTCAAGTGAAGATAGTAGTCGGGGAAGAACCCAGTTTTCTCCACTAAAGGCATTTTTCTTCACTTATATAAGATCAAAACGGATTGCTTTAAGAACTTCAGAAAAATCAGATGCGTATACTACTTAGTTAAGTATGTATATATGTATGTTACATATATGTATGTATGTATATGTTTATCCGTTTATGAGTTTAGAAAAATTATTTGCGTTTTCTGCCTTACCGAATTATACTTTTCTTTCAGAAAACTGCAGCTAAACTAAAAATTTAGAAAATCTGCCCATAACGCCTTGCCTCGGCATTTATTAAAATATATTTTT
This sequence comes from Philophylla caesio, assembly GCA_963971545.1. Lineage (NCBI taxonomy): Eukaryota > Metazoa > Arthropoda > Insecta > Diptera > Tephritidae > Philophylla > Philophylla caesio. The sequence continues at coordinate 89,303,380 of OZ020606.1, read as the reverse complement.
AGACTTCTTAAGAGAATTGCTGGCGTTTCAAGAGAAAGCTAACAATGACGTCAGAAGCTTCTCACTCCACTCTGCTTTGAAGAAATCAATTATGAGAGCGAGCGTAAATTTAGTTTGTTTACAAACAAAACTAGTCAACGTAAAAAGATCAGTTATTACCGAGCCGGCATAGTAAAAAACAAATATACATAAAAATATATGTAGATAATTGTATATATACATATGTAGTATGTACGTAACAAAAAGAAGCGAGATGAAACTGTATGAGAATTTGAGTTTTTTTTTTTTTTTTAAGATAAAAGAACTTATTGACTGTGGTGGGCCACTGTTATAGAGAAAATATATTGATCGAGAGCATGCAAAAGGCTGTACAAATTGTTCCGCTCTGCAATGGCATCGCTCAGCTACGATCCAAAAGCTATCACTGTCATAGATGCTTAGTTTACTGGTCTTGCGAGAAGCCCCTTAGAGCTAAGCATCTATGCAATTGGATATGTACAACGTCGTAGAAAATAAAAGCTATAAAATGTTTATAAAATTTGGATTGATCTTTTCTATATATAAAACGAAGTTAAACCACATTCATGCCAAGAGAAAGTAAAAGTACTCTGTACGAAATGAAAAAAAGAACATCGTTTCATTAAAATTTCGAATTAAAAAAATTAAGAGCTTTTTCATTTGAGGACCATGCTTATAATGTGCAGCGAAATTATGATAAATTTTTATACTGACGTTCAAATTATGGAAGGCTGTCATTAAATTTTTTTTTCAATTTTTTTCAGTTTTTTGCAAAGTTGAAACTTAAGTAAATTAAAAATAATAAAAAGAAAAAGAAATTAGAAACAAAGCTTTCCAAATTCGTCAAGCATAAAATTCTGCTGAATTAGAACATTTAAAAAAAAACCAAGTTTTCGTGTATTTTATATATGAAATCTTCAGACGCTGAAAGCAAGTACTTAGTATGAATGGCTTCCATTGTTTAAGGAATTTTTTTTGGGGTATTTTGAAAAAAATTTCGAGAAGGAAAATAGTTGCTTACAAACGCAGCCAATGCACTTATGCATGTACATACATACATTCATACTTGAGGCATTCCGTGCTATTTCAATGAAAAATCGATTTTTTTTTTAAATTTTCATGTAAATTAAGCATGTTGTTAAAACACTTATAAGATATGACGGAACGGCCGGAAATGAAAAAAAAATTGTTTTTTCAAAAGTTATGCAACTTTAAAAATATAAGGTGTCTCGGCGTATGCAGTTGTTTATAACTTAGATATTAGTTTAATCAAAAAAAAATATTATGTAATTTTTTATAGACAAAGAGTCAGAGATTTAAAAAAAAAATTGTTTTTTTTTCTCAAGTAAAATTGTCATATGTATCTTTGTTAATTGAAAAAAAAACAATTCGCTGAAAAATCATGTTTGCACGATAATAATTTGTCTTTTAAAGTTGCGTAACTTTAAATAGTGTGAATGAATGCCTCACTTATGTATGTACATACATACATACATACATATGTGTGTATGTACATATGTCTACTAAGAACTTTTTTGATATTATAAAAAAAATGTTCAAATTGAATAAATGTTATGAAATGTTTGAAGCTTTAATGTAATGCGATTTTTATTGACTTACATAAATATTTTGTTTAAAAAAATTTAACAATAAAAAAATAATTTAAAAAATTTCCCCTAATGCAAAAAAAAACACAATGTGTAAAGAGTTTGAATCACTGTTAATAAATAAAATTAATTAAAGTTACTCTTCTCGGTTAACTAGTTACAAGTTTTAAATTTCTAAACTCTTTACATCCGCTGGCGTTCAAACAAAAATGGGGAAGCTTTTACTGTTATAGCACACTTGGCGCCTCTAGCGCTTACGACGACATCTGTTGTCAGTAATGAGCACGCTTTCTGAACGCATACTGGTGTAAGTCTATGCTATGCGCGTAGTGTTGTAAAAAAATTGGCAAGTGCCCTAGGCAAAGAATGGCCATTGTATTTTGTATTCGTGGTTTCTGTGGTTTTTATAGTAAATGTAGTAATCCAACAATAAAATATACGTGCCACCTTAAATACAGCAGTGCAAGCAAGTACAATGGTTGGAGCCTGTTGTAAGTGTGGTTTTTCTTTTGTACATTTCTTACAGCCGATCACAACAGTAAATATGAATCGTCGAATCATCTACAAATACGTTAGTCGACCAAATACATATTGTTATTGTTTGGTCATATAACTATTTATTTTAAATATTTTCGAGCTTTAAGGCCGATTGGTTTATTTGGAAAATTATTAAATTAAAAAAAAAAAATACATATTTATTTGTGTGTATTTAAGTTTATCGTTTATCTTAGCAATTAGATTTTCACAATTATCAGTAATAATATCTAATATTAAAGTTTTATTTGCCTTTTCTCGGCTTATTTCCAACTTTTGTTTGTTTGTTGGTGGCACATACATATGTACATATGTATATACATACATATATTGTAAGTAGGTACATATGTACATATGTACTTGTAAATCAGCCGTTCGGGAAATTTTACAATGACACGAAGTGTTTTGGTTGTCGGAGAGAATTTTAAAAATAATATTCACAATATTGCAATAATTAATTATAGCACAGAAACATAGTAAGATTGTGAGTAATAAATTTGATAAAAATGTGTTAATTTAAAGCAATTTTTGCAAGCTTTGTCTATAGAAGGCATAGTCGTGACTGCAATGTAATCAAAACTTGTAAAATGTTGATTGGACCTTAAGTAAATTAAAGCCCTTCCGCCAAAATCTTAGCACCAAAGCAAGTTTATGGATCTCATTTATTGACGACGGTCTCGGAACACTTCAGATGCCATATTTTAGCACCCCAACCACATTCATAAATGCTGATTTTTTTAATCGAATATTTTTAACAATTCTGTAATTTAAAATTGTTAGGGCCAGTTTTTCAGTGCAAGTTGAACTCTGTTTGTCGTTTAAACTAAGTTTAAACTCAGTATGCAGTTTTTCAGTCAACTTTAAACGGAGTTTAAACTAAGTTTAAACGGCCGATTGTGCTCGGTTAAACTTAGTTTAACTTATCAGCTGCGTGCTGACTATTTTGTTTTGGTTGCAACAAATTTAATTGAGCGCAAGAAAACTAAGTTTACATTTAAACTGAGTTTAACTAAACTTATTTTAAACTGAGTTTAAACCTGCACTGAAAAACTGGCCCTTAAAATTATATATGTGTTTCAACAACCGAAACTTTTTCATACAAAGTGGCATCAGATTCCAAGGGATTTAAGGTATGATTTAAAGTTTTCCGCTGTATTTTAACTGCTGCTTAGTTTTGCCACCTTTCTTAATTGAGAAATATTATTGTCGCACTCCCAAGGAAATTCCTTTTGTTAAATAACTCCAAAATAGAGCTATAAAAGTAAATTATTCTGCTAAAATTTGTGTGCTTACTTTGTGCCAGCTGATGTCGAAACCTCAAAATATGGCATTTGAGTTTGGCAGCACTTTTTCGAGTTCACACGGAATCAGCGAGAGCAAATTTTTCGAATTCGTAGCGGAGGGTTGCCTTCGTAACGTTTTTATGACGTACTCAGCGCTAGGGCAGATTAATATAGGAAGGCTCTATCTCAAACTTGTTTTTTTTCAAAAGTACATACATATGTACATACATATTTTGAAATTAGCAAAAAAATAAGATATTCGGTTGCGAATTTCTTCGACGTGCTGATTTTTACTAAACAACATATGTATCTCAACTTATGCTTTAAAGCAATAAAATATTTTCTACAAACAAATTTTTATTTTGCTCAATCCATACCTAATCGTCAATTTTAAGTTATTCGCATCAATGTACATACATACATACATATGTATTTGTTTTGTAGAGTTATGTTTGTACATAAATATGTACTTATGTATGTATGTATGCATGTATATTAATTTTACGCTTGCATATGTTAGGAAATTTAATCTTGCTATGAATCACTTCTAACTTTTAACATTATGAAATTTCTTTTAGTCTCTTCATTATTTCTATTTCCAGCTAAAATTTATAAAATTTTGATTATGGCGCGAAACACACACACACATTAACGCACATTCTATTTTCGTACATATAGCGTAGCCTATTCAGCGCATTTTAATTCAAGCGCCTCTTTAGCTCAGTGGTAGAGCACTGGTCTTGTAAACCAGGGGTCGTGAGTTCAATCCTCACAGGAGGCAACTACTACACATTTCTTTGTTTTTATTTATGACGAAAATATTTTTAAAATTTAAACATTAGTTTAAGAAAAATAGGAAGATTTTAAAGAATAAAGTCACAAAAAATAAATTAATCAATATTTCGTAATGTGATAGTGTGCCAAAAAAGGGAGAAGACTGACAGCGTTTTTTGCGTCTTCCTCAAAAATAGCGATTATCGTAGAAATTGTTGCAACTTTGCTTTGTCAGAGTCCAATAAAGTGAGAAATGAACACTAAATGCCTTAAAGGGCTGAGAAAAACAAACGGCGCAACATTATTTCGAGTTTTTTACGTACAGGGCCTGAACAATCCATTGAACAATGCAAGTGTCAGTTTATGGCAGATCTTAAATGAAATATACAATAAACATACATGCGTAAATAAAGGGTGCGTTTTTTTAGACATGTGGATTTTTAGAAGAAATAAAACGCATATAATTTAATGCTATGGCAAAGAATTTAGAATAAATTCCAGCCCAGAGGCCCAACTTTTGCAGGCCGTATGTTAGCAATAACGCGTCGAATATTCTGAAATGGCAAACCAAACTGAAGTAACAGCTGTGAAAAAGACCAACTCCAAAAAAAGTATTGCCTCATTAAAAACCACACGTCTAAAAAAAAATCTTTATAAGTGAAGTACCCGTCAATTTATTTGGCAATGCCCACCAAATATTTTTGAATCTTCTCTTATATTTCCAACGGCAATTTTTTTTTTCAAATCCTGGGAGTATTACCTGATACCTTACAGTAAATCAAATATAGCCAATTCGTTTTAAACTAGTTTCAAAGTAATTAATTCATTGCTTCATTGATTAGTGAAAAAAAGGGCATTACTTAAATTTTTTTTAAGGTTTAGCGGCATATCATTTACTTCACACCAAGTTTTACATCATCCGCATACAATAAAATTTTTCAATATTTTACTACACAAGAAATGTCGTTTATAAAAAGTAAGAACAGAATCGGACCAAGCAGAATCCCTGAAGATACAGGAATAATGCTCGAAGGAGTATTCTATAAAAAGGACTCGTTGTGTTCAATCGTGCAGGTAAGAAGATCTTCAACGAAGAAGATTAGGTTGAAACCCAAGGAGATCGAGTTTATGGATAAGTAAGGAGTGATTCACGCTTTTTAAATTGCAATGAAATTTCGGGAATATTTATATATATGTATATACATTTATTATTAATAAATATTTAAAAAAATCAAAGCAAAATATAAACATGCAGAAAAGATTCAATAGAATTAAAAAAAAAAATTAAAGGACGAATTATTATTGAAAATGTCTTTTTACAAAATGCTCTGTAGGCGATACTTTAACTCAAAAGTAGTAGATCAGCTCTTTAAGATTAGTATAGTTTTTACTTTTACTGACACATAAGGCTGTTTTCTATAAAGGACATCTCGTAGTTTCAGTTAGGATCCGACATTAAAAAATTATTTATGTATATGATATTGATATACTTAATTTATTTGGGCTATGAAACTAAAAACTAAGATTTCTTCCACTTTTCTAAAAGTGATCGGACCTCTGTATCAATAAATGTCCTGGTAAAATCAAATGTGCATACAATTGAATGAAATACAAGTTTTTGGATAAACAAATATTTTATTTTTCAACATAGTCTCCTTTGAGTTCTATACATTTTGTCCAACGTTTCTCCAATTTTTTTAACCCTTCAAAAAAAAAATGTATCGAGGGCATCAAAATAGGCATTTGTTTGTAAGATGATTTCATCGTTGGATTAAAATTTCTTTCCGCCGAGCCATTTCGTCAGATTTGGAAATAAGAAATAGTCACTGGGTGCTAAATCTGGAGCATAGGGCGGATGAGGCAGTAATTCGTATCCCAATTCATGGATTTTTGCCATGGAAACTACACCTTATCGTGAATTTTTCCAACTTTTTTCCCATTGAAATTGATGGTGAAGAGTCCCCATAATATTTATCAAGCTTAGCTTTGGTTTGAGTAATGGTATTTTTCCGCAAAAAATAATGCTTTATGACCACACGAAATTATTTTTTTTTTCATTTTCTCCTCAAATCACGGGGTAGTCTGCTATGAATGGCTGTCAAACACAAACTTAATGCCGCAGCTTGTTCAAATTTTGACACCCACCCTTCATGGCTCTCGAAATGCATTCTTATATGTTAATACTCGTATATATGTTTGTTTGTGTATGTAAAAGTTCACTGACATTTTGATGTATTGTTCAAGTGGCGTCCCCTTAATTCGCAACATTTTGCATATACGCCCTTTGTGTTTGCCACTACAAGAGTATCACGTACATATAAGGGGTAGCGAACATTTAGATTAATTATGCGCATTTTGACTTTTGAATATTAAATTGCAAATCTCGTTAATGAGACTATTATCCTGATCAAATCTAAACTTACACACTTTACTGTGTGTTTTCAAAATGTGCAAGCAAAAATTAAAATAAATAAAACAATAAATAATTTTTATGTGACTTTAATGACTTTCTATTTTATTATCTTGTAATAAATTTTCGCATGCATCGCAAAAAAAACTATTCAAATCGCCAATGGAGGGACCTACAGTTTTGTATCGACTCGGAACGGCAGATTTATTTTTTAAGAGAAAAAACTTTTCTATGATTAAGATTTTGCTTACCCTGACTGAGATTCGAACCTCGAACTCCGCGGCATATCAAGTTATAGCACACACCGATATTAACACGACAACAGTGATTTGGAGGTTACAAAATAAAAATAGAAAGATGAGCCTAAGACTTGAAATCATGCCACAAAAGTCTGCCAAAAGTACGAGTATATGTAAGTTTCGTTTCAAAGATATTACGAGTATTAACGAGTAAAGTGGGGTCTACCTTCAACGAAATTAAACTTTGCAACTATACTGCAAACTTAAAAAAAAATAATGATTATACTTTGATTTTTATCTTAGTTCAACAATTATAGAATTTATTCCCTTTGAGTTGCGTATATATGCAAGGGAAAGCATTTGTAAAGTTCGTTATGGCGACATGCAATAGTTCGTGTGGCAAGGTTCGAGGAGTTAATTCGTAACCGGCGACTGAAGCGCACGCATCGCGCAACAACTCTATTTTATACTTTTCAATATCTTAAATTAACTTAAATACATTAAATAAATACAACTGAATTAATGATACAAAAGTGATCGTGTTTTATTAAAAAGGTTCATCCTGACACATTATTCCTTCATTTCAAAAGTTTTATTTGTGCTTTTTTGCACTTAAGTGTCCAGTACAGCCAATTTCCCGAAGCTTTTCATTTCAATAACCTAGTTCTTACTTATTAGCTTCTACGAGGTTATTCAAAAAGTTTTATTGCAAATCCCAAGTTTGAAAAATTTAAGAGGTGAATATTAGTTTCGAGCCTTAAGTGGTGTTGAGAATGTGAGCATTTACAATAAAAGTAAAGTGAACTTTAAACATGTACTTTCTATAACAGAGCCGGAAACTCTTCTCCTTAAATTTTTCTGCACCATGCGGTTTTTAAAAATGTATTCCCCAACTAATTTAATGTTAAAAGAACTTTTTAATAAAATAATTTGTTCATGCCGAAGAGGAGTTACGAAAGTGCCCTAAAACATATAACTTTACTTCATTGTAAGTTACTCGAAAATATTTGTTTAAATTAGTTGGCAAACTAATCATTTTCAATCGAATATCTCGATAACGCTTTTTATATCAATTCGTGGAATGCCATCCGTTTCCCAACGTGTGTATATTTGGTAAGATCCGGTAGAAAGTGGATACAAAGCAGCCAAGTTATTACTTATAGAATAGCGATTTAAAATTATGTCATGCTGAAAAAAACAAGAAAGTTTTATTCTAAAATGTTAAAAAATATTTACATAAATCCACTCTTACATTATAGGGACACGTATGATTTGCATTGCTATGTGTCTTAAGACCCAATATGTTGTAAAATATATTTGCGAGGGGATTCCGACGCTTATTGCGAAAGAAAGCGCAGGCATCAATGTGGTATTCATATAGCGAGCGATTCAGGTGATCATTGCGTTGCTTAAACATCAAATGAAGCTAAAAATAATTTGTATGTTGAATGTCCAAGTATATAGAAACTTTAAAAATAATATCTGTGCTGTTAAGTTAAGTTAAAAAAATCAGCCATAACGAGGAGAACATGTCCTGAAGTTAAGCAAAAAAATGTATATCATGCCCAGTATAAAAAATTTACCAAGTGTCGATTTTACGAGCAATGCTTAAATAAATTAATTTTTATTTTCCGTCAGTTTTCATTAAAAGCTCAAAAACAAGGAGAACTCAATAATGCGAATTCATTTAATTGTTGCCTTCCTTTTTTTGTTTTTACGGCGTAGTCTGTCGATTGGCCACAAGCAAAAAAATTTTGATATCATTAAAATTACTTTCATGAGATTGGCTGTGAATAACTTGTTTTTGTTGTTTATACTTTACAAGTAAGCCTTCCTAGTGACTTTAACATAAAGAAGTCTCTTAGGCTGAACTTTTGCCTATCGGTAATGAATTTCTCAATACGAAATGATTTATATCTTTAAATTTGTTACATCTGATTTTGACGGACATTTTATCAAGTATCCTTTTTTATCTAGTATAACCACGCCGCACGCAATCTTACCTACCCCGACATCGTTTACAGGCAACTGTAGCAATTTTACATAAATCGATACCTCCGTGACGTCACGCTTGACTGCTTTCAGGCGACATGTTTTGAATATAGCAAACGTTTCATTGAGAGAAATGCAGTTGATACTCGTTGCTTTAAATTTTTTCTAGAAAAGCAACAAGCAAATAGTTTAGGTGGTATAAAACTAAATTTTAATTATGAACAAAACTTACATTTTCCACATTACCGCAAAGTGTTGCAATAAATAATAATATCGAAACAGTTTTCGAAAACGACCACATTTTTTGCACATTCAGTTGCGTGGCAGGTCAGAAGGTAAATGATATTTTTATTTATACTTCTCAAGCTTGATACCCAAATTTTAAATAAAGGTAAAGCATCCACTTAAAAATCCATTATTCTCTGTTACTATGTTTATTATTAGGGTGTATCAATTTGGTTAAGGAACGTAAAGACAGTTTCGTATTATTTTGAAAAGCTTAGGAGAAATGTTGGGTGGACCAAGGCGTTCTATATATTCTCTTACTTACATGTTTTTCGAATTCCAATAGCGAAATTTGAACAAATTGGCTTTGTGGTTACAAAGAGTAAATCCATTTTCATTCTCTTATGTACATACATACATATGTATGTATTCAGTGTAATTATTTTAAAGTATTTGAATATGGTATATTTTAAACAATATTTACAATATTACACTGAATAATGAAAATAATGAGTAAGCCTTGACTGCCAAGAGAAATTGCCAACAGGCATTAAAGAATTGATCATAGCCGAAATTTGATGCTGTATGTGCCCAAAGTCCCAAAATATAAGGCTTCAGATTAAAAATTCTGTATCAACAAATTCGAGTTAAAACATATACATTTTTTAGAAAAGAAAGCAAAAATGTTTATTAATTCTCAACTGTTTAATGGGAATATATTATTGTGTGTATGTATATTTTAATAAAAATCATTTTACTCAATGTGATTGTTTGAAAGTACTAGAAAGCAAGTTTATGGCCGTATGTTCGACCATATTCACTAAATGGAATTTAGAAAGATGACATCGGCACTACAAAAACCAAATTAAGATTTTTTCCGTTAAAGCTTGAAATGTCAAAATTCTTTTATGCTATATTTTTGATTTCAGAAGTTTGGAAGCTGTTAGGCCAAAAATAAACCAAATGCATGTAAAACGTAAGGAAAAATAATAGATTATTTAACTTTTTGTTAATTAATTAAAAACAAATTTTAAAATTAGAAATTTTTATTTTTTATGTCGTGAAGAGCAACCCTAAAATAATTATTTTATGTCAAATCTTAATAATATGAATATTTAGAAAAATACATATTTAATCAATGTCTACTGAAATAAGCTGATTGAAGCACAGATTGCCTCCTGTGAGGTTTGAACTCACGACCCCTGGTTTACGAGACCAGTGCTCTACCACTGAGCTAAAGAGGCTTTTGAATGTAACCTGAATGCTTTTCAATAAAAAATAATCAAATATAGACAGCTTACACGCATTTATATATACATATATACATATGTACATATACTCTGTTCATAAATTATAACACAACCACATATTTGGATAGATTTGGGCACTTTATTTTCCTTCTAATTAAATAAAGTTATTTCTTAAGTAAAATATGGTTCATTCTCTAAGAAAAGCCATAAATAGTACAATGTACAATGATTTCATTAAAATTTCGAACTTAAAAAAAAAAAGTTTTTTGAATTTTTTTTTAGTATGCACTTTTTGGCTAATTTAATTTAAGTGTAAGAAAGTGTAAGATTCATGTGTCTACAAGTAATCACTGATTTTGACAATTTTTTTTACTGGCAGTTCGTTCCATATAACGCAAAACCGCGTCTATTTTTTATATGAAAGAACGTCAGTAATTTTTTTTTCGAAAATCAGTGGTAATTCGTTGCTACTAAAAACTTGCACTAAATATAATGAGCCATACTATATCTGCATACCCCGTGTTTTTTTTTTTTCAAGTTCGAAATTTAAAAAACTTTGATATATGTTTACTACACAATTTATAAAAAGAAAAATAGTTTTTAATGGTTTTTGTTAGAGAATTAACAATACTTTAATTGAAAAATAATTTCAAATAATTGGAGAATAATTAAATTGTATATGTGAGCAGAGTGTACATACGTTTGAACAATTGATACCGAATATACATACATATGTATGAATTTCAATCATCAAAGCAAAAAGGCGTAACTAATAAATAACCCAAAGGTCAGTATTTCATAGATAATGCGACCACGGCGATTTATGTACATTTTTAAAAATAATAGCGATTTCGTTAGCGAAATTAAAAAGGGATACTCTAGTGCAAAAAGAATTCGTTAATTACGCCGTTTTGTATTTCAGACGACAGTATGTATGAGTGTATGTATATATGTACATATGTATGTAAACAGAAGTGGAAAATGTGCTGTCATAATTAGAAAGCACCTAATTTACACTAAACACACATCGTCAGAAGTGTAAATACGATTGAGTTTATTGGATATTAGCAAGCATATAAACATAAACAAAAACAGCTTTATTAAACAGTTAAGGTTGATTGGTATTTAACAATTTAATATTTAAATAATTACTCTTATCATCTAATAACCAAAAGTTTAGGTAACTTTACGATTCAGAAAGTTGAACATTTGTCATCTTTAGTGAAACTGTGCCTATGTACACAATTATAGCTCTCGTTCAGAGCAATCATAATCGCTTAAGGTCTTTTCATTTGTAAATCGACAACAAGTCATAAAAAACAAGTTACAGTAGTAGCCTAAACAAAAAGCTAAGGGTTTTTAGAGCAGTAATCTATCAGTTACTAAGAGTGTTCGTTTTAAAAACCCAGTAAAAATTAGCCAGTAAAATAATTCAGAGAGTAAGGCGTCTTACTCTCTCAAATGCAGAAAGTTACTGAGTTTTTGGCGAACAGGATTTAGTAAAAACTTGCAAGCAAGTTGAAATAACAGCTGTTTGCTTGCGCAGTTGCATTTAAATCTGTGTGTGTCGACAGTTGCTTTTATTTATACCGCCCTCTGATCACGAACACATTTGCCTTTATCTGCCAACTTTTTAATTGCGTTATTAAAATTAAGAAACCAAATTTCATAATGTATTTACTATTTGTAATATGTATTTACTTACTTCTTTTGTTAATAAATCACTCATAATTATGATTTTTCAAATTTATAATTTGAAATGTTGAATTGTTTTGTTGACTCAAATGCAACCATATGCAACAATCAGCTGTTCTTTCTTGCTTGCTAATTTGTGCTGGGACAAATTTTCCCAGCACGAATTAGCAACTTCCCTCCAAAATTGCGCTCTCTCCTTGCAAGTTTTGCAAGTTTTTTGGCGAAACGAACACGATTTGGTACAAATTGGTACTGCCTTTTTACTGGGTTTTTAAAACGAACACTCTTACTATGGATATCATAGTAATTAAATAAAATTTCAAAAACAACGATGACAATATTTTTTTAGAAAATATCTTCAAATTTATTTTAGTATGCAGTTTTGTAGCCCATTCAGTATAAACTTATAGAACTCACAAATTTCGGTTATTCATTTTTGCTTAGGACTTTTCTCTCTCAGACAGCCAGGCAGCTATGATACTCATAAATACCTAGCTAGAGAGTTACGACACTATTCGCAGCAAGAAAAAAGGAGGGTATTAGAACACTACGGGATTGAAGATAACGAAGTCGCTGATGGACTGGCAAAAAAAGGCTCATCGACTGCCCTTGTTAGATAGGCCAAATTGTTTAAACATTCCTTTGCTAGAAAGGACTTTATTATTATGCTGGCTAATTTTCTGACCGGGCATAACAATCAAATAGGCCCTAACACCGAGATGGAATGCCGTTTTGTCTTGAGGACGGGTTATAGTCGAGGCACATTACATAGGACTGTCCGGTACTGGCCAGACTAAAAGAAAAAATACCTTAATGCGGCCATTTACCAAAATAATTATTATATAGCTCTTAAAAGTTGATAATACCTTGGGTCGTCAAGGTTAGGAAAAAATTAGAAAAATCAAAAAAGATTTTTTATGACGCGGTGTCAGTGAATTTTTTTTTGATAGAGAAATATGTCCTTTTAAGATGCCTAGCGAGCTGCTGATCTCGAAATTATTTACTGAAATTCGATAGTTGACTAATATGTGGAGAGTTTGGACTAAAAAGGCTCTTTCGGTACTCAATTTACTAAACCACCTCCTTATTTTCCTTTTTTTTCGTTTAATAAACACTCTGAAATCGTATGCACGATCGCTTAATATAATAGACAGGGGTTACAAGAGGGTATCTTAAAATATTGGAAATATTTAAATTTATTGAATTTTGGAACGTTTTCCGTCATCCCTTGTCAAGTTTGGTTTTAAGACAAACCGGTTTCGGCGTTGTGCCAGTGTCGTTTTTCGTTCGGTCTGTCTTAAAACTAATCTTGACAATAGATTCCTACCCTGTCGGAAACTTCAACAACAACAAAAAAGAAAAAAAAAATATTTAATTATTCTCGCTCTACTGTAAAATTTGTCTAAAAAGAGTTACCAACAGCGATGGAGAAGATAAAAAAAAACTAAAGTAAATCGCCTCTTTGCCTCCTGTGAGGATTGAACTCACGACCCCTGGTTTACAAGACCAGTGCTCTACCACTGAGCTAAAGAGGCGTATATGAGGGTGTATACAAATTTACTGCAAGTCTAAGAAAACCCCCTTTGTTAATTTGAAGCCAGTTTTAATTAATTTAAAAGCATCTTCATGTTGCAAAATGAGTATGTTTTTCATAATAAATGGAACAGATAAAAATATGAAGAATTTGCAGCATTTTCATTGAAAATAGAGCGCGCTAGCTTCATTTCACCTTCTCGCAACCTTCCAATGCGATTTTAAATCATAATTTATTCATTATTTAAAATAATTTTACACACACTTCTTTTCATTTATTTAAAATCACAAGCCAGTAGTCTAAATAGTTTCCTTCTCATCGCTTTGTGGAAAAGCACACACTAGTTAATAAAAAAATGTCTGCTGCATTAATCTGTTGCATTCAAATCATTTATATTGCCGCGCTGCTCTTGACTTTCCAACGGCACGTCATTGTTGTTGTCGTGCATACTAAATGGTCGCGGCACGCCTTCCTGCGACTCTCGCTTCGGTGTGCTCCATGAAAATTTCGAAAAGCTCACATTTATTTTACCTCCACTTCTCATGCTCGCCCAGGGTCGCACTGCCGGCGTACCAATACGCTGGCCCGTCACGTTCGTGTTGTTGATTGGCGCCGGCGGCGGTGTTGAAATTTGAGATGTTATCAGTGATTTCGTATGTGTTTCCTTGCGAACACCTACCATCAACGCTTCGCGACGCGCATTCTCCTGAAACAGTTTCACCCGCTCTCTCATTGCTGATTCACGTTTCAACTCCTTGTCGATTTCGGTGCGTCGCTTTTGCTCAAACCGCTCAACAGCTTGCTTATCACGCTCTTTATTACGCTCAACTATTAATTCGGAAATTTCTAAACGCTTCTGCTTGAGCTCGTCCTTTGAAAGCTTCTGAAATACCTCAGGCCAGATGCCTTTCTGCTTCTTTACGAGTACAATACGCGCTTCATTCTTGAAAATTCGACAAAAACTGGACAACTCGTCGATTTCGTGGACCAGATGTCGTTCGAAAAATATTGGCGGATTATTGAATTTTATATATTGTGGCAGGAGTATAACATCCGGTTTACGCGTTATCAGACGATTCAACTCAATGATTATCTTGATATCTTCCTCTGTTTGTGTTACTTGCACCATGACTGTTGGATAGAAGACTGCAAGCTTCTTTTGTTATTCCGTCGGCTCAGGTTGACCTCTGTGTCGTCTCGTCTTGTCTAGGCGACGTGAGCTAGAATTGTGTTTTGTGTGTTTTTCATTGATTGCTGTAGCACGATTCGATTTGTTTTTGACTTCCGTGTTTATTTTATACATCAAATATTGTATCAATATTTATGTTATGTTTTGTTTTTCTTTCAATACCTGTCTGCTGGTTTCGATAGATTTATCGACCAAACAATTCGGTTGACAGCATTTCGTTCTGTTTTGTTCGCTTGAGCAGCGAAATGGCGGCCACCTCCTTGTATCGATGTTAAATGCATAGACAAGAGCGTGGTTCAAAAATATGCATTAGCACATTTCTATTTTCGGTAAATAAAGAATTGTGTATTTTTGCCTGCCTTCATTCAAACCACGATTTCAGAAAAACATCTCGCCTTCTTTTACTGATTTCTACAATGGCACAGTTCATTTACTTCCAAAATTCTGCAAAAGGATCGAAAGAGAATCTTTCAGAATTAACTTTCAAAGTTCGTACAGAAAATTCTTAACAACGTAAAGTCAAAACTAAGTACGGAAATCCATTAATGCAATGGGATATTAAAGGAGCATTGAGTTAGCGACTAGAAATATGCTAATCGAAAATCCGCCAACAACTACATTACAGAGTTATTACTAATTATGAGTGTGAGCTGCATAGAACCAGTTCGGAAACACATAAAACAGTTTAAAAATATATTGTTTTTAATTTAACAATCTGTTATAGGTATACAAATATTGAGTTCTTTTGTCAAGAACACAAAAAGTTCTCCGCACAGATTGAGCGGACATTTTCCCTGCAGGATTATTTTTCTTTTTTTCTCACCGCATTCCACTTCGTTGTGCATTTATGCGAACCATATTCTCCCTTGCAGGTAATTTTTTTTTTTAATAAAAGTGCAGAAAATTCGAATTTTTGTTTAACATATTTTACCACTATTTTTAGAATCACCCACAAGGTGGAAAGAAAACACAACTCCTCATCGCTGTCGTATATCCATGTTAATTGTGATATTGTGCCAAAATTGATATTTGCATAACTATGCTAATAAGGCATTGGGATCTTGCACATCTTTTTGTTTTCGTTTCCTTCGGATACCAGTAGGAAATATAAAACTTTAATGCATACAAGCAGAAGTACGGACAGAGGTTACTTATTTTTACTTGATATGATAACTTAAAAAAGCTCACTCAGAGACACATACAAAGTTTTGAATTAAAAATAATTTTTAAAGAAATAACTGCTTCTATTTTTAGAAGTTTCTTGATGGGAAACAGAGTTTGCCGATTGAAAAATATTGTTTTCGAGGATACCAAGGTGAATTCATAGAAGGTGGTATATTCCCATCAGCTGATTGCTTGTTCTATCTACGCCTTATGCGGTAAAAGTGTCAAAATGGTTATTTTGTTGATGGAAAATTCCATGTGTAAGACAAGCAAGAAAATCATTTGAATATTTTTACTATAAAGCCTCAGTACGTTTGCTTTTTGTGTCAAATTTGGAATTCCACCCATTCGTTTATTTTTGTTTTTCTAAGTTTCTCTGACATTTTCACCGCAAACTACACACAATTTTTTATTTACATACTTGTGGAGTATGTGGTATATTAATTCGCCTCGGAGGACACTTGGATTGGACTGCATTGGACACTTTGAGCGAATTAAAAATATATTTGTATTTTAGATATAGGTAAGTTTTTTCGATATAAATTAAGTCAATAAAATGAGAAAAATTAAATTCCGTTTTAACTTTTATCACATACATCAATTTTTTGGTCACACTGCTCATCCTTCACCCAAATCAGTTCTTCATTTCGTATTTAGATTTGAATTAATGTCAAAATCTAGCTTTGAAATACCCAAGATTTTAGATATATGTACATAAATCAAATAAATTAATGGGTTGTTAATCAGGCATGTGATTGTCAGAAAAATGGCATAGTATTCCAAAAGGGTACAAGTTTTTATGAACATGCATAATTACGTAAAATCACTATCAATACAAATGCAAATGCATTATTTTGCGGTTTATTTGTATCGAAAGTAAAAAGTAATTAATTGAAATAAAACAGAAAAAACTATCGAATATTCAGACACGTGCTACATTTCTCCAAAACATATTTCGTTTGTGCGGTTTGTGCGTATGTGTGTAATAAAAATTTGTGTATTTTAGCGAAAATGTACATATGTACATTGATTTTAAAGTATGAAACTTTAAGCAAATCAGAAAAAAATTTAATTTATATTTAGAGCTAAGGACGCTTACAATAAGGTTAAAAAACCTTTAAAAAAGAGTAGTTCAATTAGATAAGGCAAAAATTCCACTCTTAAATTTTGTAGATAAATAAGAAAACATAATTACCACTTGAAAAATTCTTTAGGAAATATGACATTGTGGTCTGAATAATTCATCGGAAACCTATAAAATGCGGTTAAGAGTATTTAATATAAGCATGTATTTTTTGTTTAATCAAAAGCAAAAAAAAATATAATTTAGAATTATTTCAATTGGCTATGAAACCCCACATGTTTTATTTGATAATAATTTGTGTATAGTCAGTTAAATTGAGAACAAGAAATTATAATCAAAAGAGTTTATTAAAAAATAAATAAAAACCTCATTAGTGCGGTCAATTAGTATATGGGAAAAATAAAAAGTTAAATTATTATTGTAATTCTATATTGAAAAAATATAACTGATTTTTTTCAAATCAAGAAGTATTAAGAGTGGGCTCAGATCGCTCTAG
This sequence comes from Philophylla caesio, assembly GCA_963971545.1. Classification (NCBI taxonomy): domain Eukaryota; kingdom Metazoa; phylum Arthropoda; class Insecta; order Diptera; family Tephritidae; genus Philophylla; species Philophylla caesio. The sequence goes on along the minus strand of OZ020606.1, from coordinate 89,285,886 downwards.
TTTTCAATTGCATTTTACAAGGAAAAAAATTATTCTTCAAAGATGCTAACAAGATCCAACTAACTAAACTAATTTTAGTATTAAAGTGAGTAAATGTTTTATATTTTCGAATTTTTTATTAAAACTATAATTGAAAAACAATTGATTGCAATATTTTAATATTTACATCGGAAGCTTTGCGTAATTTGAGCACCCAATAAATATATTTTTATTTCAAATTCATACATACATAGGTTTTCAATATTGAAATTATCTAGGAGGCGGTCGAGTTAAAATATCAATTGCACTTATTTTGGATCAACTCGCCTGAACATGAAACATATGTTTTAAAAATGTTTGTGTCATTGTATATATTAATTGAAGCATTCGATATTCGACCGGCCAGATCGGACAACTTAAACGTACATAGGAGTCGATTGTTCAGATATCATATTTTACTACATAACTCTTTCAATTAAGCAGCCAGAGGTTTGCAATTTTCAAGAAGTTCCGCTATTATAAGCACTTTAGAAGCAGTGAAAAGCATATAGATAAAATAATATATCAAACAATATATAACATATATCTCCCATACAACCGATTGTTCAGATATTTAGGTACTAAGGTCTTGAAATTTTGCACAAATAATAGCTATTATGAGAACTATTTAAGCTGTAAAAATCATTAAGAACGGATAAATAGAACATATAGCAGCCATACAACCGATAGTTGGACCAAAACTTCACAAATATTAAATACTAGAAGACCTGGCGAACTTCGTCCCGCCCAAAATTTATTAGTAGTATATGAAATACTTTTTGAACTCTGTTGTACACGTATTTAATGTTGAGATTGAAACGGATACCTAAATTTCGCATTCGTTTTCGTAGCTTCCTACTTTTCTTTATAGTTATAGCAGATTTTCCAAGTTAAATATTTCGTCGTCCCAGTAAAGATGTATATTTTTCTGCATATCTCGACTCCAGCGCTACGAAGCAAATAATTGAAATAAATGAAATCCTATTTTTTATCAGGCAAGTAGAATGCAACATGAATTCCATCAAAATCGGTTCAGAACCACGACTTTTATAAATAACCCGACTCCAGCGCTTTCGCTGAGACATTTTTCTTCCTCTTACCTATATAGAGCATTTTGTAAATAAACCGAAAACTCGGATTTTTTAATGCAACATTTCGAAAGTTTTAAAATTTTAAAATCAGACTTCATAGTGTCACCCGCCGGAATATTCTGAAGATTCCCTGAAAATTTTATCAATATCGGCCCAGCCGTTTTGGAGTCCATACGCTACATACATACATACATCCTGTTTTATATACATATATAGATAGATTATTGGGACTATTATAGCGGTTAAAATCATTATTATCGAATTAATATTACATATGGCTCTAATACAATTATTCCATTCATGAAAGATATGAAGCCTTCGGCATAGCCGAATACAGCTTTTTTTTACTTGATTAATTATTATTTTACGCCAAATCTTATTACATTAATTTTCTTTGGCGTTTTTCCGGGCATAACGCCTGAATACAAAAATTCATTTCTATTATTTTTTCGCTATTAATAAATTTATCCAAGTTTTTAGATCACATTTCGTCTGATATAAGTATTTTAATATCAAATTCAGATCAGCTTTTAAAGTTAATTTTTCATTAAAAATCTAAGTGGCATTGCAATTAAAAATATTGTTATTTGAATAATATTGTTTTATGAAGCTTTCGATTGAAATTTATATTCTGAAATAAGTTGCTGATATGTACATAATTCTTATTTATCAAACGACAATCAAAACTATTCAGAGATTAACCACAATCAGATGTCAAACCTCTCTAAAATGCAATGCTTTTGATAACTGCCAAGCTCTTAAGGAAAAAATGTAAACCTACTGAATAGTTATCGAATAACTAAAAAAATTGAATAGTGTTCCTGTTAGTTACTAGAAATTGTCTACTCGTATTTCGATTCGGAATCATTTTGAAAATTGGCAATAAAGAATCATTGTACGCTTGATTTTATTTTGGTGAAAACTCAAGTACATAATTCCATGTAATGAATTTAATGATCAGAATTAATCAAATTAAAAAAAATTTGTTCCGCAACGGGAAAATCTAGTGGTATATCATTGAAATGTGTTACTTCAAAAAGGATTAATCAAAATCATCAACCGTAAGACGATGATTAATTGTATAATACTTTTTGACAACTAACCGGTTTTTTAGATTTATTACACAACTTTATATTGACAAATGTTTCATGTTTTATATATGAACATATGTAGCTAGTTGGAATTTGCCTTTGCAGGAACACAACTCATCCCTTAAGCAAGCAAAGTGAATACAGCCCGAGTAAGACACGTGTCCTGCTTCTCGCGCCACACACACACACACACACACACACTTGCAATAAATTTAGGTTACAAAAAGGTGAAAATGCATTGGGAAAGTATTAATGTATAAATGTATGTATATGGAAAAGCGTGTAAAGTAAGTGTCCAGAACATTTGTCATAAAGAATATGGTATAGTACATGCACGCGTTGTACTGTAAAATTATATAGTGGAATCGCTGACACTTTACGCTTGTAAAACGTCACGCATGCGCGCTTGCACTCCCCTGTCAAGTACCCATCACCATCTCATCTCCACTCTATGCCAATAGCCTGGCGTGCTATCTATTTGTCTGTCATGGTCATGGCCATGGTGATGATCATGTCAGCCGTCAATCAAAGTCGTGTTGAGCTGCACGCGTACGGTAGAGCAGAGATGGCGAGTATGGGATCGCACGCATGCGCAGTGGTTTAACACGTAGTTACAATATACAATGGACGAAATTTGAATGAAAAGTAGGCGAGTGAAAAGTCGTATGCCGGTCAATGACTGGCAACAACAACAACAACAACACACATACACACACACACACACACGTGAAAGCGACACAATTAGGGCCAGTTTTTCAGTGCAAGTTAAACTCTGTTTGTCGTTTAAACTAAGTTTAAACTCAGTATGCAGTTTTTCAGTCAACTTTAAACGGAGTTTAAACTGAGTTTAAACGGCCGATTGCGCACAGTTAAACTTAGTTTAACTTATCAGCTGCGTGCTGACTATTTCGTTTTGGTTGCAACAAATTTAATTGAGCGCAAGAAAACTAAGTTTAAATTTAAACTGAGTTTAACTAAACTTAGTTTAAACTGAGTTTAAACCAGCACTGAAAAACTGGCCCTTAATGGCACATCTGTTTGGCCGCCTAGCTTTATGCTATTTGTCTATATGCTTAGTCGTTATCTGTGTGTTTGTATGTACATATGTCTAACAGTGGAGGACAATCACATCGCTACAATTCTCCTTTGTTTAATTCGTTTCAGCAATGCCTTCTTTCGGTCGCATTGTCCGATATCGCCCAGTCGAACACTTGTGGCCGCAAAATTGGTGGTTGCCCGGTCGATCGCTTCGATTGCCACCAAATTTACGATCTGCATATGGACAAAGATAATTATTAGGTTAACATTTTTTATTATCAATCATTATTGCAAGCATTTTGGATTTTATTCACTTTTGAGTGCAAAATTGTTTGATCTGGAGGCAAACTGCTTGTGTCGTATGTGAGGGTCCTGTCTCTGCAGCCCGCAGTCGAGCGTCATTATCGTCTACTTTATGTTGCACAACCTCTGCACCTTTCGGTGCAACACACACTCAATTGACACAAAGGACATGTGGTAACTCCCCATGCTACTGCATTAGTTTTTGCAACACTGCCACATGCTGAGTTGCATTTACTGAGGCGTTTACTGTTTTACTGTTGCACCACTACACCATCCCCTGCAATTTTTGCATTCTCTTCATGATTACCTGATTACGGCTCTATTGTTCTTTTGTTGCAGACAGTTTTACATTCGGTAACATTTCAGTCGGTAATTGTCCTGACATTATCGAGATTGAATTATAGTTACAGTTTTATGACAGTTACATGCTTGTTTTGAGATGAGTTGAATTCTTTTTTTTATTGGCCTGAATGACAAAAAAGGGACAGTTTACATACGAAGGGTCTAACATTGGTATGGGCTTGCCTTGCTTTGTAACAACAGTGATTCGGAATACCAGATATGACCACTGATTGATAGCAATTGGGAAGTGATAAACTGTTTGGCCGAAGATCATCAAATTGGCAAAAGAACTGAAAAAAACGAAATTAGATTTTTATAATCGTACGAAATATATTCAATGAAGAAAGAAAATTTATATTTCAGTAAATTTTTGACATTAGTAATCGAACCGTAAATTTTTAACAGTTTATTTAATAGAAAGAGGGACCTCACCCGTCAAATATTCTGCGTGATTTTGTTATACATATAACTTCATTCGATTATTGTTTCATTTTTCCACGGTATTTCTAACAACTTAGACAAAAAATTCAGTAAGCCGATAGATCGGAGAGCTCAAAAAAAATGCGTACCGTATTTTCTACAGCAAAATTTCCATCCTTAATCTACGAGGAGTGCTCAAATTTAGTGGGCGACGTATATATGAATATCAATTTTTTGTAGTTGTTGTAATGATACGCATGTCTTAAAAATGTGTTTTTGACAAATAAAAAGCTTAGAAGTGTTTTGTTGTGCTCTGCGATCTTCTAACATTATAAAAATATAGTAAAGAATTGGTTTGTTTATGGAAGATGGAATAAACACAACAGTCCACTCGGTAAGCGTAGCACAGTATGTAGCGTGTTGACTCTGCAACTCCGAGCTCATGGGTTCAAAGCCTGGGAGAAGTGGTTATAAAAAATAAATTTAATTAATTTAATAAACAAAAAAAAGAAGTCTGATGAGAAAATGTGCTGATTTCCGAAAAAGTACTATAACTTCTACCATTTAAAAACTGTTATTGTTTTTCCAAATAAAATCTTTATTAAACTGACCTCGAGCTCAATAAATTTGTCAATTATTATAGAATTTGCTTCAAATTTTGTGTGAAAAATGGAATCAAGTGCTCTAAAACACTTGAAATGTAACCTTTAAAAAGAAATGTAGTTGTAAAACCAGAAGAATAATAATATTATATTTCATTGCAAAGCAATCGTCACCTTTACTTAGTTTTCCCATGTTTTTTTTTTATTCAAATGTAAAGTTAACCATTATGCCAATTAAAGGAATAATAATTGGTAACGCAAACGTGATTCATTATTCAGAAACATAAACTATTTTATAGTTGCCTTTGAATATTTACACTAAAGTTTACTCCTCACTACCGACTCATTATAAATTCGAATCACATCGGTTACTTGCAACGTGCGGACAGTCAGTTTCGGATGCTTGACAACAAAAACACTTACAACGTTAAAAGGCTTGTTAACTAGCCTGTGGAATATGTATACAAACTAATGTCAATGTCTAAATGATGACTTTAAATTGTTTAACTTACTTGTAAATCGTGTTTTTTTAGTTAAAATATAACAGTATTTCTTTGAAATTTATTGTGACGAATGTTAATGAATTTCAGTCAAATCAATTTGAATAAAATGTTATAGACCACATTAATATTCGGAATAGATTGTGTGTTAAAATATAATGCGAAGTAAAATATTTTTGACGCCATACAATTTTGAATATGCACACTACATACAATTGCGCAGTTGTGTTCAAAATAATAAATATTGACAAATTTTTCAAGTAAAGTTCTTCCCTAGCAAAAATTATATAAATACAATGCAATATATTGCATAAATCATAAATAACTTTTACATATTTTCATTAAAATTAAAAAAAAATGTCTCAGTACTTTGAGAAAATCTTCTAGTATGCAGTTTTGCACTAAGGTTTGTATTTTGTTATGGATTTACTAAAGTTTAATTGAAAAATGGTATATATCACTCTTATAAACATTAACTCATGGTTTGGATATAAAGCAGCTTTTTCAATTTGTTGGCACTTGTCAATACGTATTAAATTTAAAATAAATAAAATAATTTTCCAATTTTTATTGAGCTCAAGGTCAGTTTATGGAAAATTTTTGTGAAAAAACAAGTTAAATAGAGGCAAATCAGTTGCCGGGTTCAAAGCCTGGGAGAAGTGGTTATGAAAAAATAAATTTAATTAATTTAATAAAAAACTGTTGTTGTTTTTTCACAAAAATCTTCCATAAACTGGCCTTGAGCTCAATAAAAATTGTAAAATTAACATTTACTAGGCCAACAGAAAAATAAACAAACATTTATAATAAATAAAATAAGTTAAAAATTACCGTTTTTCCTTTTATTGTAGAAAATGAGATAAGAAATATTTTGTCTCGAAGAACGGGTATTGAACAATATGGAAATAAATAAAGTATTTCACCGAGAAACTCAAAAATTCGTAGTCTCTTCTTAATCGTCCAGTTTTTATAAGCCGTGAAAATTAAGTTCACATTAATAGTCAGACAAAAATGCGCGCATAAAAAAACTATACTTACAACGATAAAAGCTTCGCAAACCCAAAACAAAATTCCGCATCAATCACTTTATAGGTCAGCGAATACAACATAAGCAAAATCTCATCACTTTTTGCTAACCTTTTTTGCTTATACGTTCGAATATTGGTCGAAGTGGTAAAACTTTCTTTGCAATCAATTAGTTGATTATCCATCGAACACATTAATGAACTCTACACATTCCACAAAAATCTCGAACCACTTCACTTATGACCCGGTTCGCCTAATCGTTCAGCGTATGTATGTATCTCGATAACTCAAAACATTTTTAACATAATTTTTAATTGTCAAATCAAATGTGGGCGCTCAAAGTTTTTCATGTATTTTACATTTGAAAATTCTTTTGTACGCAGCAATGGGCAAGCTCAGCTTCGCTTCTGGTCATTTCAAATAATAACACGAATTTTCTTAGTTAACAATTTTTTAGTAATAACTACATTTTAGAGGACTCCTTTAAATCCCTATACTTGCAAAATTACAAAAAAGAAAAAACTTTTTTTAAAGTTTTGGCACGATTTTCTAGAATTGGATCTCCTGAAAAAACAACAAAGTTTTCGGTTTGAAAAATGTTGGTTTTTTTTAAATTGGGCTCTAAATAATTTGCTTTACTCACCATAAAAAATGGGTACTGTTTTCCATTATAAAATTGTAAATGGTATGGAAGAATCGCTCAGAAAATTTAAAAACCAAAACTCACGCACACATATTTCGAACAAGTAATATTGTTTATATTATATTTTACTTTCGATCTTGAAAATAAAATCATAAAATGCTAACAAGTACGCTCGAGTATAAAAAGTGTAAAAAAATCATGGTCGACAAAATAGGAGAACAGTACCTTAATATGTTCTAATAATGAATGCTGTTTTTCATCGGAATTATACAATTTATTTTATTTAAAGGCTTCCGCTAAAATTTAAAATTATGTTAAGATAAAGCTTTAAAAGCAATTTCAGCGGAATTCAGGAGTGACTAGCCGCCTTTGCAAAAAAAATGGGGACGTGAATAAGTTAGTTTCAAAAACAGCAAATTTTTATTTATCGATGAAAAATTTTTTTTTATATCTTTGGTCAGTAATTTTGATTAACCTCTGTTTATTAAATAATAAACTCTATTTTTGGAGATATTTCGAAGTCGATACACCTGACAAAATCTTAATATAGGATATACATATAAACAATTTTATAAGTCCGGACGAAAAAATGCAAGTGTTTTCGGTGAGGCATCCTACTAAATATGTATCTTTATGCATGTATGTATGAATATATGTATATGTAGTTTGACATATGTCTCGCCTATCTGAGCATATGGATGTCGTTAGCTCCACCTTAGTGATTATGTCAAGCGTAAATAAAAAAACTTAAAATAAAAAAAATTAATTAAATACCAATCTCTCGTGGCTTTTCAGTTTCATGGTTTTGTTATATACAAATGTACATACATATACATATGTAAGTATACATATGTTTGTATTTTTACGCTGTTGTATAAATAAAACCATAATTTAATGGAAGTGTACTTGTGTGTAGCCTCGCCCCAGTCAATTATTAATCAAGTAAGATTGGTAATTTGCAAAAATGTTTACAAATTATATTAACATACATATGTATATTCAAATGTAAGTATATTTATTTGTTTGTATGTTTAGTTTATGCATGAAATTAGTCGCTTTGCATTTTAATTGGGTTCCAATTCAGCACCCACACAATTAAACAAAACTTTGCAAGCCATATGTTAGCAAAATATTTTAAATAACAATTCTGATACTAAGGTATTTCTACTATGAAAAAGCTTCTCATCAAATACATCTGCCATTCGGAGTCGGGCATAAACCTATAGATCCCTTCATTTGTGGTACACCATAGCAGACATACACCACAAATGGTAAGAGAAGCTCCGCCAAACAATAAATGTAATATGCTATAGTGGTAGCGCTAAAATATTTATATTGTGCTACACTTTTTAAAGTAAACAATAAATCGTTTTTTTTTTTTCAAATGCCAAAAAACAACGCCAGCGTCAATATTTCTTTTGATTCAATACATTTATAATTTAATTGTTGAAAAAATGAGAATATTTAAATAAAACAGAAAAGCAATTATACGAAAGCGAGTTGAATATTAATTTTTATAGGATTACTCATACAATTGGGACTTATATAAAATGTGTTCCCAATGTTCACAAATTATAGCCCAAACACATATACATCCTCTTAATTTCAATTAAAAGGTCGTTAATTCTCAAAAGAGTACCATTAAAAGCATTTATAGAATATTATCAGGTATGTAGTACAACAAAGGGCAAGTTTCTAGTGACTACGAATTTCCACTGATTTTTTATAATTTTTATACCGCCACTCTTTCGCAATTTCTTTCATATATAGTAAATGATAACGGCAGTTTTATGGAGGAAACTGCCAGTAAAAAATTTTTCAAAAATAAGTTGTAATTTGTTGACACTTGAAACTAGACTATAATTTAATAAGCCAAAAAACTTTAAACATTTTTTTTTAATTTTTATGAATTTTTTTTAAATTATTGTACATTCAGTAAATAGTTTAAAAAATATGTGCTTATGTTTTACGTATTTTACTTAAAAAATAATTTTAATTAATTAGAAGAAAAATTAAGTGTCTAAATCTATCTATATGTGGTTGTGCTATAATTTGTTAACTGAGTATATTTATGTTATGTACATATTCTATGAAAAAATCGTAATGTACGAGTATGTTTGTCAATTTGGTATAGGAGTATATGAAACATACTCTCATAGACTAACTGCTGGATAGCTTTCGATATGCGCTTATAAAAAATTATACCTTCAATACCTATATGGAGTATACTTGTGCAAATATGAATGTCTATATAAATATGAATAACGTTAACAGATGTTTAGAATGATTATAGAATGTATTTACTTGTGCGCACATATACTTATGTACATACATATGCATATTTAGCATGGCTTAGTAATTATTTATATGGAGATGCGACACAACTGATGCTGAGATCATCAATATCGCACATGAAGTAAAAAAAGTATTTTTGATATGTATACGTACATTTATGTACACATGTTAATATTGCTAAATTAAATGTGAGGAATGCGTAATATTGCCAACTAGATGAATAAAATACCATCGAATGCCTAAAAGTATTAGAGAAAGAAAAAGGGAAATCATTTAGTCTTCCTAGATAATCTATGCAGCGCTGTAAAATTTATATTTTAAATGGTATGGAAGTGTGTTTATTCGAATATTAGAGCCACTTTCGCAATCAGTTATTTTTTATGTCAATCATTTGTTTAAAAAATCTACATTTCTGTTCAATAAAATATTACTCAAAAAAAAAAAACGTTTTCTCCATTTTAGACTGATAATATGCCGAGAGATCCTAAAATTCCTGTTGAATAATGTCGGCTTATTCAAAATTTGGAATAATCAAAAAGAAGGTTTCATTTCATTTATTATTGGAAAACATTAGTACACTGAGATAATAAGATCTTTTCTAGTACAACAAGATAAAAAAACCTGTACATTTTTAGAACTTAGTATTATAGAATTTTCATCTTAAGATTAACATTAAGTAAACTTAACGAATTAAACTAGTAACTACAGAAATAATCAAAAAAATAATTACATAGGGATTTGAAACAAATAATAGTAAAGATAGATAGATGGTCAGTCTGTCCTATTGTAGGTCACTAAAATAATTAAAGATGGATTTCTTAAACTTGCTCTTGCTTAGTTTGTTTCTTACATTAGCAGGAATAGAATTCCAAAAACGGATAGCGCTGACAAAAAACAGTCTCGCCGATGCTAAAGTGCTAAAGTAAGGGACTATAAGATCTGTTATTCGAACTGACTTAGTAAATAATAGTTTTACGTACAGGTATTGAAGTTATTTTTTATTATGTAGGTACTTTTAATTTAAATTATTAACGTGACACATATTTTTATTAACTTAATATTTGGGTAAATGATTTACAAAAATTTGGTTCCAACAATTAGCTGATCTTATACTTACTCCTAACAGATAGACATAAAACAATATTAAATTTTCACAAATTTTCTAAATAATAATTAAAAAAAAAAATAAAATAAAAAATAATTTTAATATTTTGTCATTGCACGAATGAAATTTAATATAAAATATAAATTCCAGATTATTTTTGATTATAATAAAATTAAACTTATTACTTTTAATGGTAATCCAGTTGGGCATAAATAATGCAAATACTTAAATTGATAAACTAAATACTAAAAAAGGATTATTTGTTTAGTGATTTAAAAATCAAAGACATTATTTACATATGTTGGTTCTCAAGAAAATCAGCCAGAGATCATTCCTGCGGCCAATTTGGTTTGATATTACCTAGATAAAGGGTGAAATTTTGACAAACATGAAAAAAATTGCATGATTTAATTAAAAACCCGAAGGGTTTATTATTTAAATATAGTGCAAATTTAAACTAAAAAATTTAAGTATACCTACTATATCCACAAATACTTATTTGCTCTACCTTTAAAAGGCATTTTCATAGATAGAAAATTACGAAGCACAAAAGCATGAAGGTATAACTAGTTTGTGATTAATGTGTTCGTATATACAAGTACAAATACATATTTGTACGAGTAAGCAACGAAATATTGTACTCGAAAGACTCGAGTGACATAATATTAAACGACAAATTTAGACTTAAGAAACTCCTAATTGGGCATCTCAAAATGTCGCGTGGTGTCAAAAAAAATAAAAATATTTTTTGGCAATCAAATAACAAGATGACATGTATACGAGCATCCCAGAATACATATAAATAAGATCAGTACATTTACTTATTTCCAATATACTCGTATAATACAACCAAAAATCATATTGAAGCGAATAATTAAATTAGTCAGCGTATATGGCGCATCATTAATTATAGACAGCAATTTGTGTGGCAAAAGTGATGCTTAAATAACAAGATTATATAAAAAAAAATATACAGAAATATACAAATACATATTAAATATTGGTTAATTTTTGACAAAATCGGCTATTACAATATTGTTTTCCATTTTATCATTTTTTGGGGGAAATATTTAAACCATCGCTTTCACGCAGTTTTAGCTCAAAGAACTATCTTTCTAAAATTGTCATAAAAATATAAACGTTTTCCATAAAATATAAGGATTTTTTAATTAAAAATTTAAACATTCAAATAACAAGTAAATTGCTTTCGCAATAATGTACAGGCACAAATGTATGTATGTAGTTTAGCTAAGAGAATTAATCAGACCGTGAAATATGTTTGCGTTTAATAGATAATCTGGTGGATGGCGTATAAGTTGGAGCATTTTCAAGTATAATTTGTACACTCATACAAGCATATACACACACACAAATATATTAAGTTCTCGGTAAACTTAAATTGGTCAGACTTTTGCCTGCTATATTTCATTTCATTTATTTTATTGCTTTTACTAAATTAAAATTAGCTTTAAGTTTGCTTCATTTGAACTCTCGCATCGTTTTTTTAAGCTAAAAACTTGAATTATGAACTTAAGATGAAGAAATATGTTGAAAACATGGATCATAAAAGACAGCTAAGTGTGAATAATTAAATTATGATGCTGGTATTACATACAAAAGAACAACATTAAAATTTCTTTAAAACATTTATTTTTTGTTAGAATCAACTGAAAATCTCAAAGAACAAAAGGAAATAAATGCGTAGCAAAAACATTTGTGAAGCAGTCATATGGTCGTTGACACCAAGAGGTAGTTTAGTGATAAAAACTATATTTTACATGTGTGCTTATATGCTCCCATATACCACATTATAATAGAAGTCACTCAGACGCAAGAAAACAGCAGCGAACCGGATTCGAAAAATTTATTAAAAAAAAGTCCATAGAAATAAAATTTTGTAGACTTGTATTTTATTTGAAATAAAATGATAATTTTTTTAGCCCAATATTAAAAAAACTTCGCCTAGTATTTTATAAGACCAAAATAGCGTCCTTCTTAATAATAAGCAAATCCAAAAATATACACCCAATTTTTCTGACAATCCCAATATACTTAAAACAAATTAAAAGCATAATCCCCTATAAATATTCGTATAATTTTTTCTTAACTTCAGGAATACAGATACAAAATATTACTTTCGGATTAAACATGATTGAAACAGCCTTGGAGCAATATTGAAAACATATTTATACGTTAAAGAAAAATATAAAACCGGGTAAACGTAAGTCAAAAAAATCCAGTGGTGTAGCCAAAAATTTGTTCTCAAACTCTAAATTGTTTTTATCGTTTCCAAATTTGTCTTTTTTGTTCATTTCACAAAAACCATATGCTTTTAAATTATATGCTATGTGCAAAAATTATAAATCTTCATAAAAAAAAAATGAACAAACAAATTCCAAATGAACGACATTGCGAATATTGTAAAAATATCGCTTCCGTTTTGAGTTGAGCCAACATAATGTTTTTTCATTTTAGTTGAATAGTCAATGATTAAATTTTTACTTACTGAAAATGGAAATTTATGAATATGCATATGAATTAAACATTCACATATAAAAAATTGCTTATCAATGCATATCAAATCGTTTTTGTTTGATTTCCAAGGAGCTACAAAATAAAATTTTAATAATTAATCGGCACACTTTATTTTGTATGAGTAAACTTCGTCAAAAAAGGGTATAAGCCCCCCACAGTGAAGCAACCCTCTTAAAATTTATTTTTTGGCGCAACTACAGGTATGTCAAACATGTAAAACCTGCGCATGCGCACAACGTACATTTACACTAAAACTATCTCCCTTTGATTGCTGAATTTTTACACATTGCGCAGATAGTTTACTGCCAATATATGAGTATTATATAAATGTACTGAAAGCATTCTTGTCACAACGAAATTCAAAATTTTACCATTCAATTTAAAATAAAATATGAAAAAAGTTCAAAAACAAAAGTTTGCTGCGGCTACCTATTTGATGTGCCTTGAAACATGGTAATTCCAACTGACTAGTTTTGAAGAAAACTCACTTTTAGCTATCTGAATTTTAGCCAACTTCAATCTTAATTCAAAAAACAAACCACAACCAAATATTGTCAGATATGGGCAACTTATTATTATTCTAATTAATTCAAATTATTTTTTAAATAAACTGCAGTTCTTTCTCTAAGAAAACCCATAAACACCTATTTTTTAAACTTAAAGTTATTTTGAATGGTGTTTGTTAGAGAACCAACGATTTTTTAATTAAAAAAATAATTTTAATAATTGGAGAATAAATTAATTTTCCAAATGTGTCAATATGTGATTGTGCTATAATTTGCGAATTTGTAAGTATGTAATTTGGATTTTTGAGATTTTTCAAATAACAAAAATTTTTCAAATGTACAATTGCCAGTCACTCTTATTTGCGGTAAAATAGTTTGCAGCCGCACATCCGCACATACTCTAGTGAGTTTTTCAACTTTTCTTTTACACAAATTTTAGGATAAATTGCATGACAATTGAATGCATTTTCCAAAGTTGTCTCGTCTTCCTACGATATTGCCCACTTATAGCAAAAAACTTGTAAATGAATATGTACATAGTAATTTTTAACTGACAATATGACACATTCGTCTGCATGACATCAGCTGTAAATGCAACTTTTAGTGGATTAGGTAATGCAACTTTGTTGCGATTAAGAGAGGAAAAAACTGCCGAAAGTTTTTAGAAAACGAATGAAATGAAAAAAAAAACCTGAAAGTATGTTTCTTTGTTGACACGTAATCGCATGCTGACGATGTCAAAAGACAATGTGACTACTTTTTCTAGGACTCCCAAAGAGTTACTACACTTTGCTTTTATTGGGGCTACGTGGATTTAGCAGAAAAATGTGTGAGTACTAAAGCAAAAAATTGTGTGCTTATTGGGTCATTATTCTCACTGCTATTGCATGTATGAAGAAGCATAAAAATCTTTAAGTCTGTATTTTTCGCTTGGAATATGCTCTACTTGCCTTGCGAAGCATTCAATGTAACATATGTACCTACTTACCATACATATGTACATACATGAATATATCAAGGCATACAAATTTATGAGCACTTACAACTGTCACGCGTAGCTGGTATGTATGTAATACACTATGTATGAACTCATTTGCTAATTGTCCTAGTAATTAAAATAAAAACTTGTCAAACTGCGTTAAATTGTTTTTTCTTTCAATTCTGTGTATAATTATGATCAAGAGTATCCGGCAAACAGATAATTGTGTGTACTAGTTATATGTGAGTTCGTATTCAATCATATAATCGTACATATATAATCGTATCTATAAGTTTTTGATTTATTTATTTCATTTTTGTAACTATTTTAAAGGTATAAATGTATTTGGTTCAACGCCACTGCGTCTGGTTAGTAACTTAAAATCAAATTTCGGACTACAGCAGTGCCCTATTAGTTCTTCCACTTTGCGATATAATTTATTGCTGATACATTTAGAGCCAGAAGTCGATCATTATTTAAGATAAAAGGCAATATATAGAGCTTTAAACTCTATATACATTTTTTGATCACATCTTCACGTAAAGCCCAAAAGCTTATTATTTACGAACTAACTTTCATTAGTCTTAAAGTTTATTCTAACTGGTTACAACGTTTTTAGCTAAGGCTTAAAGTTCTGAATTTTATATGAAAGAAGACATCATCCCTCACGTATTTGAACACACATTAGGAAGAGACAAATAGATGCTTAGAAACTAATATTTTTTAACATTTGAAATTTATGAATTTTCAGAAGATATTCTTAGAATGCTAATGTGGTCCGAAGTCTTTGGTATCAATGACAGCACATATACTACGGATATAATCATCAAAGTGCATTAATACCATAGATATTTTACCCTAGTAGCATGAAAGCGCAGGCAATTAAATCATAGCAGTTATTCCTCGATAAACCTCCGAATCCCTCCATTGGAGGGATCTACAGTTTTTTGCCGACACCGAACGGCAAATGTATTTTATGAGAAGCTTTATCATGGCAGAAAAACACTCGGAAGTTTGCCATTGCCTGCCAACGGGCGACCGCATTAGAACAACTTTTTCTACGATTTAGATTTTACGATCGCACATCGACCGTTCGGAGTCGACATAAAACTGTCAATTCATTTTCGGTACAGCTTATTTTCGGTACACTTTCGGCACATTTTAGGAGCTTTTTCGATACAAAAAAGTCTTTGGAGACTTAAAATATTTATTTCGCTAATAATAACTATGAAAAACTTTTGTAATGAAGATCTCAAGATTACTGGTATTACTGACTCACAAAATTGCTATCTTACTTCAATAATTATTATTTTTTCATTTAAAAAGATAACGTAACTGCTTTGGTCTGAAAGACGTTAGGCCATTTGCGAATATATTGTCTTCTAATCCATATCGGATACCACACTCCATCAGTTTATGAGTTAATCTGAAGTCAAAATATGGAATTCCATCTATCCAACAATATTTTGACTCGTATCGTTCTGAAAGAGCAACATACCACAGCCATGGAATCTGAAAACCTATAAATTACTTAAAACTCATGCCTTTCAATCGATTTGGCATTAGTTCTTGAAGATTTCTTCAAACCATTCTTACCTGGAGAGAAAGGTCAAAGCTAGAGGAGACTTCTGCGCTGCAGTTGAACAAGTTTCGACACATGTTTTTTTTTTTATAAGATACCAAAAAAACATTAAGTATTATTTGAAAGTTGTGTAACAAAAATTTAACAAAAAATAAGCTACATCTATCAAAAATTTAAATATGCGCTTCCCACCATTTTTTGTTTTTTTCTCGGTCAATCTGCGGTACTTTTACTTTATTTTTCGGCTCTTCTAATCCCATTTTCGTGTACCTTACAATCGTCGTGTCGTTTTTGTAAACTCGTTTTTCGGATCTTTGAAATTGTCTTTCGGTACTTCTTGAACAGTTTGAGGGTATTTTGGAAACTAATTTCGGTTCTTTAAATTTGTTTTTCGGATATTTTGTTTGATCTCTGGATTCGATTCCTCGGTTCACTGCGTCACTAGTACATACGTGTATATACATATGTAACTGTATATCCGTATACTTACCCACATGTAGTTTCACGCATTTATGAATATACTACATATGGACAAAAATTGTGTAAATTAAACCAATAATATTTAAGTGTAACGATTTGGCGCTCGAAAAGTAAAATGTCATGACGAGGAAATTTCGTATCTTAATTAGTACAAATTTTTATTGAAATTACTTTCAAAATGTCGTCGTAGCAATTTATTACGGAAAAGGTAACATATGTATGTGATACGGACGAAAAACTAAGAAAGTATAGCAAGCGCCGCTGGAGATATTCGTTTATTGAATAAAAAAAAATTATCAACAGAATGAAACACATTATTCTTTCACAACATGTTTCAACAGTTGCTTTATTGAGAAAGGACAAAGCACATCATGTGGCTAATGTGTTAATGTGCGCACAGAGAAAAGATAGGCTAGGGTTTGATGATTGGCATACAAAATAAGGGCAACATAAAAGATATGAAATATTTATACATAGATACATACATACATACCTGCATGTGTTTGCTGCAGCATATCCTGCTGGGCGAGACAATGAATTAAGAAAAAACTAAGAATTGTGGAGAAAGCATTACGTCCAACCCAAAGTCACATGTACATTTTTTACGTTCATACGTACAAGTATTTTGTATATAAAATTTTCACAAAATACGATTACAAAAATTTGCTTTTGCCGGCAGAGAAATGTAATCGTCATGGCAATGCAATTATTGACGATTAAATTCAACAATTGCACTTATCGGCAGCTCAAATGACGAAAACAGCAAAATAATAACTCGATCTAATGCCCTTAAATAATCGCAGTGGCCCATCAACTTTGCTTTATTTAGCGTGAAATGGCATTAGCAGAAAAAGTAGCTCACATGTGGCATGCAACAATATGTGTGTACGGCCATATAATCCACACTGCTTAACCCATCAAACGCTTGACAATTCATCAATGCCACAACTGTGCTCTGTTGACATGTGTGCGGTGCAACAACAATGCCATAATAAAGGTGCCTACTCGCTTGTATGTATGTATGTTTAAGTATAAATGGCGCCGGAATCTGGTTGGCAGCCAAGCCATGCTAAAAATGGAAATGTAATAAATAAAAAAAAAATGCATTTATTTCAACAATGAAATGAGGAACAAAAATGCGTCGCTAAGATAAAACCAAAAAAAAAAACAAAACAACCGAGCGCATTGCGTCAGTTAATGCGTAATAATTGTTGGCAATCATCGATCAAGCACAAAACAGTTAAAGGAAAATAAAAGGGAAAATTTTTATTAAAACGAGGAAAAATTGACACACGCGCGCCAGCCAAACAATGCCGCCTCGTCATACTTGCAAAAAGTTTTGCTGTAGGCAGCAAGTTTCATCAAACGAGGATTACATGGAAATCGCTTCGGCAATGCAAGTTGAATGAAATGTATTATTGCTTTTGTTTTATGTTTTATTGCATTCGCATGAAAACAATAGACAAATCTCACACGGAAGAACGCACTTAATTGCGAACAGCGTTGCGCCTTGTCCACACAAATTTTTTCTACATAAAGGGTGTTTTTTTTTAAACTTGTGGTTTTCAATGAGTCAATACTTTTTTCGGAGTTGTTGTTTTTGACAGCTGTTACTTGATTTATACTCAGTTTGGTTTGCCATTTCGTAATGAACAGACTTATTCCGGAACAACGTTGGCGAATTGTGCAAATTTATTACCAAAATAAATGATTTTCACAAGAAAATTTTGTTCAGCGATGAAGCTCACAAAATTGCCGCATTTGGAGTGATGATAATCCACAAGCCATTGTTGAGACGCCGTTACATCCTCAAAAAGTTACTGTTTGATGTGATCTATGGGCAGAGGAAATCATTGGTCTATATTTCTTCAAAAATGAAGCCGGCCTGTGGCGTAGCCTCCAAGATCGTGCGATTTAACACCTATTTTTTGTGGGGTTATGTGAAGTCGCTTGTTTACACAGATAAGCCCGAGCTGATTGACGCCTTGGAAGAGAATATTCGGCACGTGATTGCTGACATACGGTCCCAATTGCTGCAAAAAGTGGTTGGAAATTGGGCCTCTCGGCTGAAATTTATTCGAGCCAGCCGCGGCGGTTACTTGCCCGAAATAATTTTTAAATCCTAATGGCAAACCTTTATCTTTAACTATAATAAAGCTACATTCTTGGCCGTAGTATTAAATTATATACGTTTTATTTCTTCTAAAAAACCACATGTCTAAAATAACACCCTTTACTTATGTACATACATAGATATTATTGTTGCACATACAGTGCTTGGGACGTGAACAAACGATTGGGTTAATTTTAAAAAATTTTTAAAAACTTGTTGGCTGGCTGCAAAATGCAAAATTTGTAAAAAAAATATTAAAAATCAGTGGAAATTTTAAGCACTGATAACTGCCACTATATTATGCTAATGAGCTACAAAACTGCTTACCCAAAATAATTCAAAAATTTTTTTAAAGTCCGAATTTGAAGAAAAATTTTGTTAAATCATTGTGCGTTTTGTATAGTGTTTAAAAAATGGAGTTTTAGGGGTTTTGTTAGTGAGTAATGAAATGGAAAATAATTTTTAAAAATAAAAAAAAAAACAATTTTACAAATGTATACAGGGGATATCATTCAACATAATCCTTTGTAGGGTGATCGTGGCCTGCAGTAAGTGATTAAGCAGTTAACCTAAAGCTATTCACTTTTGGTGCTATTTTTGGATTAACTGCCATTAGATCAGCAATGACCAGGGCTATTGCTGCTCTTCTTTTCAAGGAGACATTCCTTTGGGAAAGTTAAGCCCTGGAACAATCGTTAAGCCTTCTTCTGGCCTCTGTTTCCAAATTAGTAATAAAAATTCCTAACTTAGTTACAAAAATTGTTAGCTGTATTGAAAGGAGCCAATTTCATATACAACATTTCTTTTCTTAAATTTGAAACGAGATCATTGCTTTGCATCAGAAGAAGTACTAAAAATTATTGTACACGCTTGTTTCACTGTATCGCTGATAATTATTGTAAAAGCTTGAGGCTAACAATAGCACACCAGGCGATCGAGGAGCTACGTAATCGAGCGGGTGGTGTACACAAAGGTAGTCGGGTTGGCAGCTGTCAGCGCTGTGAGCGTGAGCGACGCAATGAAAATTAAATTGCTATGAATGGGAAATGTAGCGCGTTTTCCTACAACAAATTCATTATATAAACAAATAATGCAAAACTCAAATACTTATGTGCATATGTAATAAATATTTTTCTGCATATGATAAACTTAAGTTAAATGTAAATAAATTAAATTAGAAATTTGCACGCGTGCGCAACAGTTTCTTCTTTAACCCTCAAAACATGAATAGTTTAAGTGGCAAATGCGCCAAGTATACTACTATTTTACACTCGCAGAGTCGTATTCGCTTTGGTAATCGTGTATCGGTGCACTTTTATGCGCTTCAGTGCGCTTTCACGCATTCGCACAACCGCACACACACACACATACACACTAAAGCGCTCGCACATGTTCTTTTTTTAGTAATCGCTTTCGAGTATTTAACAATGCAACATTATGCACTTTTGCAATTTCCGTTGAATTAACTTCCGTTTTGGAGGGTAAAATGCAAATTTGCAATGCAACCTTTTGCCCACTTTAATTATATCCGGTCAATATTTAACTAAATGCAGTTAAGCGCTTAACTCTGGGATTCGATTTCGATCTATATACAAACATTTTACTACATTCATGCGTACATTTATATGCATTTGCTTGTAGACTAAGTTTTTTATGCGCGTCGCTTTGATTGCAATACCGAATGCATGCAGCGCCAATGAGCTTTTGATTTCAGACATTTCAGACATTGAAAATTAAATTGCATTTACGCTTACAATGAATAACCTATAATTTGAATGTTTTTACAATTAAATCGTTGGATAAAAAATGTACTGAAATTAAATTTTAAATTTTTTAAATTTCGATTTAATCGAGAAGAAGAAGCATTACTTAAAATGATCGAAGGCGAACTTCAAGGTATGCAAATATTTTAAATAGCGTTCATAGTTCAATTTTTGTTTTATGTTATGCTAGTATAAATATCACATGCTGAAATGATACGCCAGTTAGTCAAAGATTTCATGTTAAACCGTGCATTTCTTATTTCATTTTCCAATGGTGCCACTATGTAAGAAATACAGTTTGGGAGTTTTCATTGCATTTTTTTGGGATTTTTGCAGTTTCCACACCATCGTTGAAGTATGCAAATAGAATAAATGGAAATGCAATACATTTATGAAATCAACATGGAAACATGCAGAAACATGTAATAATAGCCTTCCCATAAGGAAAAATATTTTATTAAAACAAACTAAGCGTTTTCAAATAAATATTTATATAAATATTTATGTATATGATGGTAATTTAAAATGTAATATATATTATCTTTGGAAAAATATATTCATGATATGTTATTTTCATAAAAAAAAAACAATATTTTAATGTAAAGCTAAAACCAAAGTACTTTGTTACCACTAAACTATAGAATTTACCTATTCATTTAGAGATTTGAACACGCTTTTCTTTACCCAAATAAAAACGCACTGTTTCTGATTACATAATTCATGTATTAGCCTCTGGTAGCCCATCTTTTTGTGTATCACCTGTTCGTGGTCCCCTGTTGATTATCTTTGAGTCAGTAAGATATAAATTAACATAGGTCTTGGTGTACTTCTATAAAATTGTATAAATAAAACTAAGTGTTCCAACACATTTGAAATATTGACCGTAGTACATAATTGATGAGCCATCTTTAGACAAAAAAAAAATTCACCGATGGCCGAGAAGTAAATCATATATATCCATCCTGGTCTTCCTTGATCGATAAAACCATTAAAACGGTGAAAAAAGATTAATTTATTCTTTCAAATCGTATAACAAACTTTCTTATCTCATTCTTTACAAAACAATCTACTTTAAGTTATATCTTAATGTCGAATACTCTCTAATCCCGTACTTTCTAAGTATTCCAAAGCTAATCAAATTCTTAAAACTTCAATCTGAGTATATCTTGGTCGAATCGATTTGACCCAATATAGTATTTCTTGCGCTATACTATTTCATCCAAATAAATCTGTTCGAAAAAAATCAATTTATAACCCAAGCTGTCCGTTGCTATATCCTTGAAATTCTGATATGCCTTCTGCTGTATTATCCAAACCTAAGTAACTTCATCTCTCTGGATTAGTAAATTGCTTCCGCATTTTCGATGCGTAAACTAGACCAAGCCCGTACTTTTCTAAATATATATTTTCCAATGAAAAAAAAAAACACATTAATCAGTCATTCGGTTCTCCATTAAAACCAACCATTAATTGACTCACCAGTGATGGCAGCTAGAATCGTATCAATAATATCAACAATGGCAACAACAATAGCGCCAACTGCTGAAGTACCACAATCGAAAACACCATCAGTGACAGCAGCGTCCGCAATGGGCAACCCAAAAGGAGCTACAAAAAAAAAGGGTTGCTTTTATGATTTTTCCACTCAAATAAATTAGAGCGTAGATAAACAAAAAAAAAAAAAACATAAACTGTAATAAAAATGTACGCCATTCAAGAGAAGAGACAAAAAATTATATAAATCAAATTCGAGAAATAATGGAAAAAGGATATACTCGTGCGCATACAAAACTAAAATTAGAATGAAAAAAAAAAACAAGAAGTGTGCATTTATAAAAATTTGATGTTAGGGTTGCAAAATGCAGCACATACATATGTGTTTCACAACTCTCCGCGGTCGCGGCGTCAAGGGCTGTTTGCTGCGAAGCACTCAACAATCCACACATTGCCGTTGCGTTACGCTGTGAAGTGCTGCGTGTAATGCACATGTTTTGTTGTTGTTACTGAGGGTTCTTGTTGCACTGATGGTGGTGGTGATGATAAAGTGTAATGCGTGCCAGAGGCAAGATTTTTTGTATAAATTAGACTCTCCATCAAACGAAATGCATAATCGTTTGTTTTGTTTGCGCTTTGCTTCAGTTTTAATTAGCATTACATGCAAAGTACTCATAGCTTCAAAACAAATGATAAAAAAATTGGAAAAAAATTCTTCCAATTTGATTTTGGTGTAATTTTTTAATTGAGTCACTTTTGTTTGTTTTATTTGTTTTTCTTCGGAATGAAAGTATTCAAGGCGAATTTAGTAAGGTGGCCTTAGTAAGCAGCTGTTCTTTCTATCGCCGTGGTACCGAAAGCAACAACAAAATACATGTACTTTTTTTTCTTAAACATTTGCTGCCACCTTTTTGAATTCGCCTTGTAAGTATTCTAAGTGAGAGGTTCTGTCACTGGCACATATCATTAATGCAAATGCTTTGCAAATATGAACTTTTAATAAGTTTTACCAATTTTAAGAATGTAAAACGGTAAACGATTTATTTTAAGTGAAATCATAGTAAAATAAATTCAACTGTTTAAGAGGTTCAAAAAAATTTAAATGTACATATACAAATATACATATTTCTTAGAAGCCACTTACAAGTTCCTCCCAAGTTCACTTGTTTATCTGCAAAATTAAAACATTAAAAGCTTTTGCTAAATGCTTTTGCAATTCTTTACACGTTTTGACTCACATGATGAGCCAAACACAATTGTTTTCATTCAAATATTAATACCCAAAAATGACCGGTTTTTATTACGATTTTCTAGAATGAGTATATTGTGAAAAAAAATTTCACGAAATTTTGATGTTTTTACCGATAGCTCACAATCTGCTCGAAACATAATTCGAAGAAACTTTAATATTTTCACATATCTTCAGAATTCGAAACTGAACCAATTTACCGAAATATTCGTCAATTAGAGTACATACAATCAATATCTGGTACTTCCTCAAGAAACTAATCAGCCATGTTAGTAGTTAGTTTTTTTTTATCTTAAATACATAATTTTGTATCTTTCAATATGTACTGAAAACAAGTAAGGACAGCTAAATTCGGGCGAAACCGAATTTTATACACCCTCGCGATGTATTTTTGTATGGGCGGTGCCTATAATTTAAATAGTATTAAACTGTAATCAATTTGTTCCAATAAATACTGAAAAACTAAGTTTTTTTGCATATTTTTAAATTTTCGTTATATGGAAGTTGGGCGTGGTTCGATTTAAATAATTGTTTACGATGCTGCTAGTGATATCAAGGACAATATGTTCACCATATTGTGTGATGATTCCATACATCGTTATTAAGATACCTACAGATGTTTTTTTTTTAAGTGGGCGTGGTAACGCCCATTTTTTAAAATTCCATAAAAATCAAGTTTCTTAATTAACTGTCTCTCCAAATATCAAATTTTAATTAATATGTTCCAATAGATAAAGAAAAACGAAATATTCGCATTTTTTTTTAATTTCAGTTATATGGGAGGTGGGCTAGGTTATCGTCCGATTTGAAAAATTGTTAACGTGGATAACAGCGATATTGAGAAAATTTTGTTCACCAAATTTTGTGACGATATCTTCTTACACCGTTGTTGAGATACAGACCTTTTTTCGTAAGTGAGCGTATCAACGGTCATTTTTCAAAATTTCATAAATACCTAATTTCTTAGTTCAAAATCGCTCGAAGTACCGAATTTGACTCAATCTATGTACCAAATTTCATTGAGATATCAATTTTTACTCAAGTTATTGTAACAACGGACAGACGGACGGACGGACAGACAGACATCGCTAAATCGACTTCTCTTTTTGTTCTGATCATTTTAGTATATATACATATGCCTATATCTATCTCGACTATTTTTTGTTGTTACAAACAACCGTTATTTTTTCTGACAGTCATGCAGCGCTAAGGGCTCTAGTTTCTGTCAGCTGGAACTCAAAAACGATGGCAACCTGCCGCAAATCTCTAAACGAGATGGCGGGGCAGTTTACTTTTTACCTGGTATGGGTGCCAGGGCACAGTAACATACCGTGAAATAAAACAGCGGCCGAGAGGGGGAAAATCCATTCCGCTTTCACCACGCTTGAAGGGTTTAGGTATGCCACTTGCTACCTGCAACTTCATTCTAAGGGACTCACCCCTTAAGGAAGCAGGGAGCCGCAGAAATTACGGTAATACCTGCATCAATTCCAAACTCTTGTGGCCAGAGGAGACCTATTCTTAGCTTTAGGCATAATGACAGGTCATCTACTGATAGGTAGACACGCACAGATACTGTGTGCCGCCTACAATGACTTCTGCAGAAGTTGCAGAAATGAAGAGGAGCCTGAAACGGTAAGGCACCTCCTATGTGAATGGTACACAATATCCCTCCTCACTGCGGTTTATAAGAAATTGATGGAACCATTGGCAGTAGCATCTCAAAATCAAGGTCGCGCTATAATTTTCTTACAATGTAGGAATTTGATGAAATAATAACCCTGTTAAAAATGTCGATACTAAAACTGTTCTGATTCCTCATTGTCTTTGTCACCAGCACTACTCCCCAGGCAGCGCTCTCCTTTATATATATTTAATATGTGTTAGTCATTGCGGTGTACTTCGAACTATTGATTGAGTACTTCCTATGGAACCATATGGAGATACCAGTGATTCATTACAAAATTAATGCAGCTGTACAAAATTTCTCCACTTAGCAAAGGCAAAGTAAAAAGTGGAGACGCTTCATATTAATTTTTCAATAGACTTTTATATTCGTTTTAACATTGCAACTATTCAGAATGGATCGAATTTCTTCCAACTCATAAAAAACGGCACATAAAACTGCATAATAACAATAAGAATAAACGTATATGACACAATTATACTCCACATTCAAGTATTTTTTATAAGCATTTGTTTGCATTCGTTAACTTTTTTTTCTTTCTTCGTAGACAAATACTGTAAACGCGAACACGCATGAAATTGATTTGCATCGAGGCAAATGCGCTTTTATTGTTGACAAGTGCATCGACGCATGCGCTCTCAACTCGGCTATAAGAAATCAACACCTATACGAACATTCCAGCAAAATAATATGGCTTGTGTTACACAAATAGGCATTTCCACAGACGACGATGCGATTTAAGTAAGTAGTACAATGTAAGTAAAACTTAAAATATATTTTCTTATTTTTATTTTTTTGAACAACACTTTAGAGCGTTAGTTTAAGAACAAAAACTAAGTAAGGTCAATCTGATGTTTCTTCCATATAAAATATACCGACTAAACATAAGTTATGTTGAAGGAGAAATCGTGAAAGAGCGCCTATAAAACAATTGTCTACAATCAATGAGTAATTTTAGCCACTTTTTTATACAGATATTAATAATTTTATGCAATATATTAAAAAAAGTGTGTAAATATCTGAAAATTTGTTTAACGTCCTTTAATGAAAGTTTGTTCAAATATCCTTTAATTGTCTACAAAGTTTGTAACTTGGATTTATAATCATCATTTATGAGTTTAAAATCACAATGACATAGACATTTTTTTTTTCAGAAAAACAATGTGGTAAGTATAACAAAAATAAATATTTATCAATTATCAATCAATCCTCTTTCTTAAACATAAACCATTCGAGGGATATTTATATATCGATATCAACGAAATTTATTTCCTTGTGCCATACCAAAGGCCTTAAAATATTTTCAGATATTCAAAAAGTTTTGGTCATGGAAATGCCCATGTGTACATATTTAGTTACAACCCCATTTCTTGATGCGTCAATGCGTAATTCTGGAGAAATGTCGGCCAAGCGATAATAAGTGCTGCACTTTACTCTTATCAGAATTTTAAGGAGAAACCTTAGAAGGGAAAAATTTTACTAAAGAAACAGTTAAGAAAGCGCAATTTTATTCTTAAATTATATTAGAAGAAAAGTTTACAAAAAAAAATAATAGCGAATATAAAAGATGAGTATAAGTATATATTCATATTTTTTTTCACTTTGAGTAACGCTACTTGTTTGTCATTTTAGCTTTTATGAGTATTTTGAATATTAAATATTTATGGAAATTTTGCTCATAATTAATTGCATACCATCTCTGTTTCAATGCTGAATTCCAGCAGCTTATTATTAACGCTAAGCGGTGGTATACAAATTTGTATACATGTACCATGCAAATTCTTAAATGTTTTTATTTTTTTTATTTTAGCTTATTGTTAATCTTACCGAATATGTTCATTTCACTGAGCGTAAAATACCTTTATAAGTATATTTGAAATAAATTTATCACCAAAATTAGTGGGCGTCTGCTATTTTAATACAGCCATTAATCTGATTTACTAATCAGCTAGAAAAACAATTTTTCTTTCTTTTTACAAATTAACTTATTTCATAAACGAGCACACATGCAAATTAATTAGGTAATATGGATATATCAACTGTGTGAATAGTTGGCAACGCCAGATATGTTCGAACTGTTGGTTGCATTAGCAACGGTTGCAGACAAGTACCTTCGAACTTGTGTTGTTTTGAAGCGCTACAATCGGCCATTAATTTAAATGTACCATACCTTCTTATTCCATAAGGTGTTTTTCTTCCTTGCGAGAAGCAATGTGCCATATGTACTTGATAGCTAAACAGAATAAATGCCGCATAGGCGATGAAAAGGACTAGAGTCAGCCAATTCATTTTCTCGTGCGAAGTACAGGGAAGCGATAAAAAAATTTCACATTCAATTATCATTCCAGCATTTAGGCAAATATTCATAAGAATTTTTTGTTTATTATTTCAGAGTTTTTTACTTCAGAGCCTTAATTTTTTAATCGATTTTATTATTTTTTTTTTGCTGACAATACTAGAAATCTGTCAACAAAACACGTTTTAAACAAACACAGTAATATAGCGAAAAATAATGAAAGGCTATGCGAATTCTTTGTTACTGAAAACTGTCCCTTTATAATTCAAAATGTATTGATCATTAAAACTGCATACCAACACATTTCCTAAAAATTGACATTTTCTGTAAATTGTCAACAATTTTACAAAGCTTGAAGCTAGGTTTTTTTTTTAATTAGAAAAAAGTTCCATTGGAAAATTAACAACGTTCAAGGAAGTAGATTTTATCGATGTTATTTTAAGGAACATCACATCTCCACATCAAATTTCTTGAGTTCACTGGGTTTTGCACCCGCGCCATCTCTTTTATTTTAAAAGTGAGCATGTTGTCCTAAGCTTACGCAGTGAGAAGAGTCGCCGCTATTATAACTTGGCTGTGTGGTTTCCAAATGTTTTTATTTTTATTATGTAACGTTACCCTTTATAATAAATTGAAAATTAAAAACAAAAAAATTTAAATTGGTTGAAAAATTATGGCTTTAAACTAACGGTCATTTTTTTTACCACAGTACGCTAATTTTTCATTTCCGTAGCGGCACTTAATTCCATTTTTTGTTGTTTTTTTTTCAGAAGCCCTTAGATCTTGAGGCAACCTCGACGGCGATATGTAGAGAACGAAAAATGTATCCACGCTTTTCCTAGAGTCAATTTATGTATTGCCGAAAAAAATAAAAAAAATTAATTTTGAATAACTGAAAATTGCTCCTATTTTCTTTGTACTGCTAGAAAATTGCATAAAGCCTAGAGTGCAACTCCAATACGTTGCATTTCCCAAAAGTCATCACCACCAACCGTAGCGCATCAGCACGTTTGCTTCAATTTGCTACGTGTTGTAAACACTAAACCGGCTGCGGAGCTAAGTCAACAAATCTTTGACTACAAAGCAACCACTATCAGCAACAGCACCACCACCACCACCGACCGCCATTCAATCTCCCAGCCGTTGAGCGGTGGTGATGAGCCGCAACACAAGTGTCGAGAAACAACCAACAGCAGCACCATTTCTAACGCTCCCATTCAGTACGAGTTTAGCCGTCAACCGAATTGAATCATTTGAAGAGACATACCGCTTCGTACCTGTGAACGTTTACGACTTATAACGACGTCATCCTCCTAACGAACTGCTGCACATTACAGCTCACGGCGCAAGCGCGAACCCTCCTTTGAGTGCCAGTAGAGTATTTTTGTTGGTAGTGAGTAAAAAATAAAAAAAAGAATGAAAAGGGCCGCTATAAAATTTGTGCGCACGTGCAATTAATGCAGACGAAAATAAAACAAGCGAAATAAAAACACAAACGAAAACGTAAACGAAGTGAAACAATAATAATAGTCGCACATAAAATACAAGCAAACCAAAATAAACAAAGAAGAATTCACTTCCTTTTTTCTGTGTATCCCTCTACTGGCGCGGTGTTAATTAAGTTCGCCGCATTTGTTTACATTTTTTCGTTATTCGAGTGTAGATTTCCTGTGTGTCTTTTTGTGCAGCATCGGAAGTGAATTAGAACAAGAGGCATAATCGATTTGAAAAATTCCAATAGATCAAAGCCAAAGCCGGCTTTCAAAGTTGAAAACAGTTAAAGAAGTTCAAAGTAATTTGCTTTCGGCACCATCATTAATTGTAATTTAGCTGCAAGTGTGAATTAAGCGAACATACTTTTGAAGAGTTGGAAAGAAAAACAAAGCAATAAAAATACCAGTGAATAAAAAGTATTTTATACATATATTTGAAACTTTTTATGCTGAAAGGCTGTTGTAAAAGATTTTCAATGGTTAATTAAAGTCGTTTCCATATTTTCACAATTACAAAAGATATAAAATTTTTTGCAAAGACTAACTATGTACGTTACTTTTGTTGTTGTATGAACTGTCATGTGACCAATTTGTTTGCCAACAAAGTTGCGGTGCAAGTGGATTCGCTTTTGCGGTGACAAGTGAATTGATTTTTCGATTGTTTGGCAATTGAAAATATTTAATCGAAGTTTCAAAATTAAGTTGGTATTTGTAATTTATAAATGCAAAGAATATAAAAAAACGAGTTTTCCATTAAAATTAAATAAAACAAAAGCACAAACATAATTAATATTAGAAAAAAGTTGAAGACACACAAAGGAAATTTATAGTTCTTCGTTTATGGTGAGTAAAAAATAGTTGATTTCTAGTGTCAATAATACATCAACTTTTAACTTTTGAGCATTTAGAAAAAATATTAACTATTAAGTTAATAAAGGCAAATATTTAGCAGAACAATTCGGATTTGAGATATCAAATCGAAAGTATACAAAAGAATGGATTTTGGATACATTTGAATTGAAATTAAAAACATACGAATCAAGCAAATTTGATTTTAAGAGACTCGTTTAAATCATCTAAAAATTCGATCTTTACTTCGAAGTTAAATTTCCTTAAAGTGAGAGCTATGATTAGTGGATTTCAGAAAATAATGCCCCAAACAGGCAAAGAATTTGCCTGATAAAAAGATAATTTTTGTGGTTATAATTCGATAATAAATTAAATCTTTTCAATGCAAAGATATGCTCTTACTTTGATAGCAAGTTAAAAAAAAAAACCAAAAAACCCTCGCGATGTATTTCTATAAAAACGGCGTTTCTTTGTTTCAAATCGCTGCTTGTATTAAACTATACTCAATAAGTTGCAATACATACTAAAAAAAAACGAAGTTTTTTGCATTTTTCAAAATTTCCGTTATATTTAAAATTTTTGACGGCGATAATAGTGTTATCAAGGACAATATGTTTACCAAATTTTGTGACCATAAATAGCACTGTTATTTAGATAAAGACATTTTATCATTTATAAAAATTTGATAAAAATCAAGTTTCTTTTTTTACACACGCTCTAAAAACCAAATTTCACTCAATTTGTTCTAATAGATACCGAAAAAACGAAATTTTTGCATTTATCAAACCTTCCGTTATATGGGAGGTGGGCGTGGTTATTGACCGATCTTGACCATTTTCAATACCAACCCTGATCAAAGAGCAATCTATGCACCAAGTTCCATTATGAAATCTCAATTTTTACTCAAGTTATTGTAACCATGGACAGACGGTCGGACGGACAGACAATCATTTGTATTTAATTTTGAATTTTTAAGTTAATATACCCTTGTTTACAAGTACGCTCGGGTATAAAAAATAACTGAACTCGCTTTCCTCTGTGCATACGTTTGATTGTTGGCTTCGTTATTCGGCCAATGCTGTCGATTTATTGATTATTTTTACCAGAGCGACCTCACCTTAACGTCTGGCATTAGCAAGCAACGCCCAGGATGCGTTATAATTACCACTCGCTTATATGTACGAGTATACGTATGCAGATAAAAATTCTGGGACCATTATCTGAGGCCATCGATCTCCATAATTTATTCAAATATACAAACAAATATAACATACATATGTATATACACATCGAACAATCTTTACGGCTTACAATGCCATTTCAAAATCCACTTATCGATGCATGCGAATCATTCATTAATTCCTACAATGACATTCTAATGTGATTCCTTTGAATTTCGATTGAACTGTTATGCAATACCCAGGCGATTAATGAGAGATTTTGTAACGAATCTACGGCGTACATGTGTATGTTCTTATGTATCTACTCGTATGTATAGTACATATTCACTGCTAGACATTCTTACAAATTCCCTCAAGTTAAAGTCTTCTTCATTGACATTGCCTCATTACCATAACAAATGCCAGTGTTTTCATTTGTTTGTTGCGGTCTTAATCAGAAAAAATGTATAACAAACGCTAATGTATTAGAATTTCGACATTTCATTAGAAAGGTGAAAGAACCTTTAGTCATATGAACGAAATAAAGAAAGGTTGAAATATTTATATTCACATGAATGAAGTTCTATAGCAATTTCATGAGTATGGGGAGATGAAATGTAATAAAACGAGTAGGAATCTCGATTTTCATAAACACATACGAGTGCTTAGTTACATATATGTAAGTGTAAATAATTTGCCTGTGGACTATCGCGGCTTCCTGTTTCTCAGCAGGGTACGTGAGTAGATTTGAAAATTGTTAGCAGTTATGACATTTTACTTTTTTATGAATGACGACAGCTAAGTGAATTAAGTAGCTGTTGATTAAATTTGTTATTCATATAGTATAAAAGTGTGTATGTATGTACTTGTGCATACCAGTATGTTGTATGGAGGATTGCCCAACTTGGGAACAAGCTGCTGTCGTCAAACGAATCGAGCTTTTTCAAATATTTTCAAATGAAGCAAAGATGATGCGCATAAAAAATGCTATAAAACTTATTTATTTAAACGCCATAAACGGAAGAACACAGTGACGGTTGGTAATTATTAGAAACATTATATTATTTTTTGTTTTTATAATTCCCGCTGGTAGTCTACATTTTGGTGGATTACAGTAAATTGGTTGTATGCAGTGGTGGCCAATTGATTTGTAACCAAATTCAAAATGATAAAGCTTGCCAAAATGTATCTAAAGAGTTTGAACTTTTTTCTCAGATGTGTTAGAATTTTTTTGAGTACGCAGTTTTAGTATAACAATGTGAAAGTTTAAAATAGCTAGGAATTACCGTTGATCGCGTTTGCTTTGATATAACGAATAAGTGAAATGTATTTTTATATGGAAGAAAGTCCTAACACGCTTGGCAATTGAGATTACCTAAAAATCTTAAAGATGTTTGCTTAGCTTATTTTTTCAATTTCGTGTCTGGGAGAAATGGATAGGATGATGTAATTAAGAATTTTTAATAGAGTATTAAATGAAAGCATTTCATTTAAACAAAAAGCGAGAGCACACGCATTGGAAACAGCTGCGTGGAATGTTAGTCTAGTAGGTTAAAACTGAACCAGAAATTATGGATATTATCTGCAAGTTAGGAAAGCCTTATTTTAAAATGAAATAGTAAAATGAGTCAATAACAGGTAAACAAATAGTCGACGGATCATTTATTTATTAATTTTATTCAGTTGTTCAACACTCTCGACAATAAATGACAATGATAAAAGTGAAGACAGTTTTGTGTCGAAAAAAAATTGATTGCCTCATTTTACATCATAATAAAAATAATTTATGCAAATTGAATTTCACCAAAATCGCATTTGCTTGAGGTAGCGGCATGTAAAAAAAAAAATAGAAAACTTTAATAGAAATGAATCAATTGATTTGAAAGCATTTTATACTCACACAAAGCAAATGCATAAACGTAAAAACAACGCATTAAAGTGTCAATGCACACGCATGCGCTTAAATGATTGAACTCAAACGACTTTGAAAAGATAAAAAGAGATGATATGTTGTGGCACAGAAATGGATTCAAAAACCGAGAAAGTATTTTAGAAATTACCTTAAAATAATTATTAAATTTATTTATAATAACATAGAGAAAAATAAAGAAATATTTAACGTCTTTGTGGCACACGCATGCAGTACAAAATTTTGCGTAGCGAAACAAGTTGAAAACAAAGATAACTTGTTGAAAGCAAACTTTGAATATCTAAATTATGCACGCGGTAATTAACATACATAATTTCCTCAATTGGTGGTGTATGTACATATGTATTTACTAGTATTTCAGCCAAAGATAACTAAGAAGAATAAGCTAAAAATTAATCGCTACTTAACGAGTCACTTTAATTGATATTTCAACTTTAACATAATATGTTTTGTTGATTCATTAGTCACACTTGCTACCTGTAAAATTGTATTAAACATTTTTTAAATTTTTTCAGATTGAAATACTTTTCTGTACAATAAAAGCCAGTTGATAAACTATTTTTAAAACTTTAGATTGTAAGGCAAAAACAAAATTCACGCAGCTTTTTTTTATTGCTCTTCCGCTGCTAACCCTAAATGTGTTTTTTAATGAATAAAATTAAATTTTCTACGACTCACGTCGCAATTCAAGGTCATCTAATATTATCGCATTTAAAACGTTTTTAAGTATTTAAATATCTAAAATTTGTATAAACAAATCATTAAAAGGTTTTAAATAATTAATTGATTGGTACATCGAATCAATATGAACACGTAATAACTCAAAGTTATGCATTTGATTAATAAATTATTTAATGATAAAGCAAATAAGCTGCTGGCGATTGCTTAAAATACATTCTTAACATTAGAGTCAAGAATGCGTTGGCCTTGAGTACTAGAAACTAATAATACTGAAGTTCAAGTATATTTAAGTATGTTCATTGTACTCTATTATTTTATTCAAAGGTCGAAGTGCTTCTTGTTTATCGAAGAATTGATTGAAAACTTTTGAGCGGAATTATTGGCAGGGTCGATCTTCTTTGTAACTCAGTGACAGTATAAAACCTCAGAAAAATTAAATTGTTTTGCATTTCTGTCAGACAATTGCTGTGTATTATGTTACTCACTGACAAAATATTTAGCTACTGATAAAATTAGTATAATCGGAGCATTGATGATGCGAAAAGTCTTACTAAATAAAAGACAAATCAGGAAGGAAGCATTTCATATTTCATAATACTAAATGTGCGCACTCAATTCCATTGTGGTAAAAGTGATTGTAAACTGTTTAAAGAGTTTGAAAATATTTCTACATTCGAATATTTACATTTTATTTAACTCTAATATCCAATTTTTGCATATTCTTGGTTATGCGCAATAAAAAAAGCTATAAATCATGCACAAATAAGTAAATATGTTTGCACTCAACAGTCTTAAAATTAAAAACAAAACAAAAACAAAAACTCAAACATTGAGTCTAACGCCGGCGGCCATTGCTCATGGGCTTTTTAAACTCTTGGCAATTAGAGTGCCATTTAAGTTGTCAAATGAGCTCACAAAATCTATGTTGGTATGTCTGCATGTACTCTGTGTACATATGGTTCATGCATATGTACATAAATACAGTGTGGTAGACAATGTGTCGCTTTTGTACTCACTTGGCCTACTCCAATATTTAACTGTTCTGCTAACAGACCCACTAAATAACTGTTAGTCGGCTACTCTCGAACTGACTATTTGACTAACTAACTGCATGTCTAAACTAAATGAATGACTTCGAGATATCACTCTGATTGGGACTGTACAGGCGCGCCGCTAAACTGAACTGTATTAACTTTTGTTAACTCCCATGCACTCGTATACAAACATACATATCTACATATGTACTTACTATGAAATGTGAATTCTTGTGTGAGCAGTAGTTTAGTATTAAAAGTTTAATGCAATTTTTTTGTATTTTACTCTTCCAATTCTTTGTAAATATGTATGTATGTATTTACTTTGCCATTATTTTCCGCTGCACTAATTATAGTTGTGCATTGCATTAGCGACACAATTTACAGCAATGAACCGTTGCTACTGTGTGGTCTGGATATAGTGGACAAAATAAAGGAAAAACGAAAAAGTGCAATATGGAGCTTAAACTTTTTTAAACCAACTTTTTTCAAACATAAACGAAAAGGAAATATTAATATCTTTTCATTTTATAAGTTGATGGTGGTTCGGTTGCGAGCTGAAAACGCAACTGAAAAAAAATTGATATTACGAATAACTATCTACTATCGTTCCTAAATACACTCCAATAAACTTCAGAACTGTCACATAATGTAGTTGTGTATAACAACACTTTGAAGCAACCGCAGTTGTCAGTTTTTAAAAAGTTGTGAACTTGTCCCGAAACAATCACGAAAAAGTTCATAAATGATACTAAAAAGAAGACCTGAAATAATTTCGTAATGGTCGAAAACTTATGCGAAAATAGTCTTAAATTTGTTTGTGAACCAGTTCCAAAATGAGCCCAAATGAGTCCATATACTCCAGAACTAGTCCCGATATTGTTTCGAAAATAGTCGTGAACTTGTACCGAAAGAGGCTTACAATAGTCGGTGTACTGAATAGTTCCGAAAATGAACAACAGGTCCAAAATAGTATGGAAAGTAGTCGAGAACAGATCCCGAAACTGTCCCGAACTACTCCGAAATTATCCTAAGTTAGTCGGAACTAGTCCCAAATGGTCCTGAAGTATCGTATTTCTCATCATTTATTTCAGTAATTTTCACAAGAGTAGTATTATTTCGAATTTAATTTTTTTATTTTAACCTTTTTAGAGCATATGTAAGTGAATGCCAAATAAAAATTTGTTTAAATTAGCGCAATCTTCAAATGATCTATTTCAACATTTATGTGCGTGTATCTTAGACTCTGAAATCGTTTAAGCTAGTGTACAGCTCTCAAGAAAATCGAAAAATTTATATTAAATTACACTCAAGAAATGAAAAAGAAATTTTCTTCTATAAACATTTCTTAAATCAGTCTGATGGTCTTAAGAAAAAAATGCTCGTTTATTTATTTCTTCAAGAAAATTAACAGCAATGGCTGAAGACTTTTCAAAGCAACAGAAATATTGAAAAATATTTCATGTAATTTTTTTTGGGGACTGCATTCTAAGCATAAGATAGGGAAGTTCGCGCTGAATTTGAATTTTGTGGTTTATAAATTACATTCGTATTCATATTTTCGCAAAAAAAATTTTAAATTTGTATTTTGTATTTAGTATTTGCCTACCAGAATGGTGGCACTACTGTACTGTAATCACTTAATGCCAAGCGATCAGAACAAAATTCTCACCATTAGAGAAACCAGTGCACTTGGTTCCATTGGAACAGAGACGCTTTTATATAACAAATTGTAATACCCTTTTGAGTTTGTCTGGCGGAGAATCATGCACAGCTATCACGACATTGTGCTTTTTTTATAATTAATTAATTTCAATTTCAATTTGGAGTCATTAATGAGTAATACATAAATACATGTATGTTTCTTTGAGCATAAATATTCACATTAGAAGATATGCAAAAATTTGTTGAATTATTTACATTGTGTTGATGTACATATGTATGTACTCGTATATGTTGAAACGTGAATATGTATATGAAAGAAAGCTGAGAGAAATTTATTATTTTTTAATCTCTTGCATCAAGCATTTCAAAGCATTATCGAATATTACCGCTATCTCTTATTTCCAAACTAAAGTTAAGCTATTGAAATAATGCCAAAGCTTAATTGACAAAAGTTTAATGTGTAGTCATATGACAAAGCAGCGAATACTTTTACTCTCAAACCCGTGTTACTTTTGTGTTGACTTTACATATAAAAGAGAAAGAAAGAATTGAAAGTATTTTTTGACGTATTGAAAAAAAAAATGTCCACAGACATTTGCTAAGTTTGAAAAGAAAATAACAAGCGGATTAAACGTATAATACTTTTGTATTCAAAAGAAATACTAAGATTTTTAGTAGGGTTTTACAAAAACAATTTAAAAGATGCTTTAAGCCAAAACAGCCAAAAATAGGTAAATAAATATTAGAGGGAAAACAATAAAATTTTGAATTTGAAGAATGTAGAAATCAACTCAACACTAAGAAGGTAAAAAAGTATAGTTTATTAAAAAAAAAAGATGTCAATAAGAAATTTAAATCAATTTATGGAGGTGCTGTATCATCTACAAGATCATTTTGCGTGAGGAGGACGGCAATTGGTTAAAATTTGACTAGTTAAAATTTGGCTGGCTCTGGCCGAAACTCCATTGAACGTGCACCAAGTTTTTAAATAAATACCAATGCAAACCTTGCAAGCAAAAATTCTAGTCAACGTTATCACGATGTAAATTGATTATATATACAAATTTTTTTGTATACCTACGCCAACCAATTCAATTATTTATATTCGTACATACCCTGTCGGAAATCAAAGCACTTTAAAAGAAATTTAAAAAGTACTTTTTCCAAATACAAGTGTTTTAATTGTTCCTCTTTTCTTGTTATTAACTTAATTAATATAGCGATGCCCTAATAGCAAGTCAATTATCCGACTCTGCACTTTATTTAAACCACTTTCAAATATATTTGACTGAAAGAACACCAAAATAAATATTTTCCTATTGCAATAAACTGTGTTAATTTCCAGGTATTCTTAACTACAACTTTTTTTAACAGTTTTTTTTTACGCTGAGTTAAATATAGGAAGAACTAAAGATGTGCATTTATTTTAAATCAATTTATTTCTAACTACTTTAAAATTGGTTAAAGTTTCATACTGCCTGCTTTTTTCCGATACGGTACATATTTACATATTAAGTGTATTGGTACATCGTTCTTCGCATCAAAAAGGACAAGCACGCGCTTTTATTCGACTACTCTTCACATCTCCCCAGATTTTGTTCACCACCACAGCTTTGTCATTCAAATTGTCTGCCGTGCCAGTGCGAACAAAGGGCTGATAATTAAAATTAATTATCAATAAAGTGATCGAATTGCAAACGCATAAATAGCTCTAGGCGCTGGCAGAGCCTATCGAGC
Source organism: Philophylla caesio (assembly GCA_963971545.1). Classification (NCBI taxonomy): domain Eukaryota; kingdom Metazoa; phylum Arthropoda; class Insecta; order Diptera; family Tephritidae; genus Philophylla; species Philophylla caesio. The sequence continues at coordinate 89,248,179 of OZ020606.1, read as the reverse complement.
GTGGAATTATGAAGTGTGGTAGTGCATTAAAATGCAATAATTCACATGCACGCACTGAAAAGTCTATACAATGGTTCTTCCATATTCATTATTATATGAGTATGTGTTGGTAACTTGATAAGTTGAAATATGTTAATAAGGTTTATGCTTACCTTTTTTGTATTAGGAAATGTATGCAAATTTAGCTTGTCAGTGATGTGGCCAGGATTTGAGAGAGCTCGGCACATTAATTTCAAAGTTTTTGTTGATGAAATATGAGCTTGGCTTTTCCACTACAAGAGAGGATGTTTGTGATTATATAATCATAGATTTTATTTTGGCAGTTTTAGTTCGGAGGCTTAAAATTCGTACAAAAGGGGATTTTTAATTTTCTCGCAATACATTTTTTAGTCGTAAAAACACTGCATTTAAATTTTTAAAAATACAATTTTCGAGTGACCAAAAATAAGCGTTAATTTGTTTTTACTTTTATCGCTTCCATAATTTTTATTGATGTTTTATATCGAAGAAGATGAGCAATAGTCTAGGCAAAAAAATCTTAAAAATAAACAATAAAAATACGCTTATTTACATAAAAAAAAATTTAACTAATTTATGTTTGCCTCCTGTGAGGATTGAACTCACGACCCCTGGTTTACAAGACCAGTGCTCTGCCACTGAGCTAAAGAGGCGCTCAAATGCGACGCGTTGCATGAGTCAAGAAAACAAGCAAGACTTCTGCAAAATGCGAGAAACAAAACTTTATATCAAAGTACCTCATCATTTGAAAAAAAACAAGAAAAAAACACAAGATAAGAAATTTATTTCAGATAATTGATAAAAAGTAACAAAAGAATATGTGTGAAGTTTGCGAGAACTCTGAGATATAACTACTAGCAGTAATAGACGTCAATACCTCATAACTAGAAACTATTTAGTGAAATGTATTTAGTTTATTGCATAAAATATTAACTTGAGTTTTAGATATGTATATAGTAAAGAAAAGTGGAAAAATCATTACAAAAAATCGCGTCATTAGAGTTGAGGTCATCAGCAAAAAAAACGAGAGTATTTAAAGATCCGAAAACTGTTGTAATTTTTAAATGAATTCCATTTTTCAATGCACATAAACGATGCAAAAACATAAAACAAAATCATGGAAAACAAATAAATAATGCATTTATCTATAAGTATAAGTATGTATATGCCTGTACGAATATGTATGAACATTCCAACGAACCATTCGACACAACCAACCGAAATCACCGGAATTAAACGACAATCGCGTGGGTTGTTCTCAGAGGTGTCATTTTCGTGTCATGACAATCGTTTGTCCGGCTGTCACACCTGTTGCTGCTGTTGTTGGTACAATTATAAGTATTATTGTTATTTATGTTGTGACTGCGACCATACAAAATGCATTTGATACTACGAGCGCAGTGATGTTTCCCGGTATCCGCTGTACATAATGTGAATTACATTAATCAGATGAAAAATGATTTAATGTTGTTGGCGGTGGAAGAGGCGTTTGACGTTTTTCTTTCAGAACTGTCAACGTAGGTTCAAAAACTTATCAACTATAATTTCAGTATACATATGTTGTGCATCCAACAATGTGTTTTTTTTTCTCTTTCTCTCAATGACTTCATGAAGTCATCGCCCACTCAACTTTTTCAATTGCGCTTGACTGAAGTTTTACTTTTTATGAACGCCACTCCAATTCAAACGAATAATTGGACCAAAAAATGTTTGTCATTGTTTAGATTTATTTTTTTGTCAATTTCTTAGTATTGTAGCCTCTTTTTATTTTTAAATGTTTTTATTTAGAGTAAAATGAAGTACAAAAGCCTATTGATAATTTGAACAATTTATGTATAATTCATAATTTGAACAATTTATGTATAATTGTGTTGATATTATTTATTTTGGTTTTATTCTTTGGCTTTTTTAACCTTTTAACGATCTCATTCATCTTCATATCTTAAAATTTTTAAAAAATCACATACCTACCACATATCCGTTAAATATTCTCAAATGTATGAATGCATTTTTATTAATCATTTTCGAAAAAGGTTTAACATCTTTGTAAAAAATCAGCGCAAATTCACTTCTGCCAAAAAAAAACAGCACTCTTTGAGGAAAACACAAAAAGATTGCTGCTATTAAGAAGAACAAATATCCATAAGAGATAAGACCATTTTTTTTATATAAAATGTCAAGTTTTTTATTGAAAAGTGAGCATTCGACCGTCAGTACAAATCCATACTTCAAAAATAATCAGGAACGCTTAGTCACACCTGAAATGCAATTACTATCGAATCTAATTACTAGACTCACTCGGATTTAATTAATCCAAAGATTATTGCATTGTTCAACAATTAGAGACGAATACCCATATGTACATACATACGTACATACTAGGGATGTCAGTTTTGGGCATTTTATTGATACCGGGATTTTTGAGATCTGAAAACGAAATCCCAGGACAATGCCGGGATCCCGAATTTCACGAAGTTTTGATTCGTAATTTTTAATTTTCCAAAAAAATTTAACACGTCTGTAATAGTTGTATTATAGAAGTATATAATAAAGAAGAACGATTTGTTGTAAATCATGTATCTATTTATTGGTCTTTTCAAGAAAAAAAAGGAAATAAACGTAAAATTTGACACACATAAAAAATATTTTATACATCAAGTATAAATATACATACATATTTGGTATAGAAGCAAATGCACCAACATAATGTAAAATTATTTTTAATCGTTGTTTGAGACCAATATTAAATATTAATATATTAGCATTCAGTAAAGAAAGAAATACATAAAGTAAAAATTAAATACATTTGAGTGAGGCAGAATTATTTCTTATTTTGATTAAAATGCAATCTTAAAAAAATTAAAGCCTTAATTGTATTATCTTCCAACCTGGGCCTAAATTTGTTGCATTTAAAATCAGCAGTGGAGAAGCACTGCTGCGCCTCAATACTCTCTGTAGAACATAGCCTTTATGGCTTCATTACAAAAACTATCCATTTCTTTTACCAAACCTTCTAAACCTTAAAATCAGCAGTGGAGAAGCACTGCTGCGCCTCAATACTCTCTGTAGAACATAGCCTTTATGGCTTCATTACAAAAACTATCCATTTCTTTTACCAAACCTTCTAAACCCGGAACAACGTCCGGTGTATGGACCCAAACACGAAATGGTCACCGATACCGATTTTTCAAGAAAATTTTTTTCAGCGATGAAGCTCACTTTTGATTGAATGGGTAAGTTAATAAACAAAATTTTCGCATTTTGAGTGATGATAATCCACAAGCCATTGTTGGAACGCCATTACATCCTTAAAAAGTCCCTGTTTGGTGTGATCTATGGACAGAGGGAATCATTGGTCCATATTTCTTCAAAAATGAAGCCGGCCATAATGTTACAGTCAATGGGGAACGCCTCCAAGATCGTGCGATTTAACACCGCTGGACTATGTTTTGTATAGCTATGTGAAGGGCAAGCCCTTATTTTTATAATAAAGCTTTTATTTCTTCTTAAAAACCACATGTCTAAAAAAATACCCTAAGTGGTAACAAGCAACGAACAACTTTGCTTAATACATGTATGTGCTCAGCGAAACACGTGATGTTATTAGACAATACTTCACGAACAAATTAATATATCAGGTCCTAAAAGCAGACACCCTTTAAAAATTGGTGAGTTTATTCTTTGATATACGTTCTATCACATTTATTTTTTTTATTCAAAATTTTAAAATCGAGAAAATGTGATTATTCAGCAAACTGTATTTTTTTATAAATATCTGACTCTTTGTCTATAAAAAAGTAACATATGTATTTTTTGATAAAACTAATATTTTGCGAGCTATGAAGTGATAAACAATGACTTACGTCGAGACACCTTATTTTTTAAAGTTGCATATTTGAAAAAAAAAAAGTTTGTTTGCTCTATATTGCGTTTACCGACATTTTATGACCTCTTCTGCAACATATCCAAAATTCGCGCAAAAGTAGTTTTTGCCCATTTAAAATAGCGTGGAATGCCTCATATTTTTTTGAAATATAAAATATTAAACCGCACATACACTACAATTATAAAAATTAAAATGTTTAGGTGTCACAACCAGTAAGGTCACTTTTATACTGGACTTGAATGTATGCTTTTTATAATAAATATGTTCTAAATATATGTACGCAAATTACCGTTAAGCACAAATGTTGAGGATTACTATTTCTTTCATCAAAGTAAATAAACCTACAAAGACTTGCAAGTGGTATAATTATAAAATGAAAAGGCATGCCAATGGCCAAGCAGCGACAAGAGTATTTAGAAAATGTGTATGAGACTAGTTTATTCACACATATGAGCATACATACATATTTACATACAATCCAACAAAATTTCTTTCTTGTTCTCATTATTATTGTGAATTATGGGTCACTAACATAATTACCATTGACCAATGTCGACTGGCACACTTGAGCGAGTAGAATAGCCGAAACCGGTATGCCACTCATAACAGCTGTCAATGGGGTCACTAAGTGGTGGTGGCAACAACAATTTCAGAGCTTGCGTGCTGACCGAAGAATATAGTTATTTTTGGTAACCAAAAAAAGCTGAGGTGGCATAAGCTACAGGTCAATACGTAAGTTTAACTTATAGTATTTACGCTATCTCAAAAAAAAAAACCTGAAAATTAATAGCAAAATGATAAGAAAAAAAACTTAAAAAAGTCGATGAAATTGAAAATAAAAGCAATATTAAAAGCAAAGAAAAATGTGCAGCAGCAGACGGTGATGAGTGAGGCAACAGGAATGGCGAAGCAAACAAGTTCGGCGAGAATTTGAAATTGCAAATAATTTATGTACATTTGTGTACATAGATTGAAATTTTATTTTTTCGATTTCATTTAATTTGTGTACTAACGCTTTTTTCAGGTTTCTCCCAATTTTCATTTAAAGAATTTCCCATTCCAAAGCGCAGGTGCAACATTAAACTTTCAGGTCTCTGCTTGGCTAAGCTGGACAACCTACATATCCGTAGTGCGTAAGAATTTTTATTTGCAAGTAAGACAGGCTATACAGGAAATTGCAGAAAAGTGTGCTAACATGTAAATGTCAATGTATGATATTAATCATTTGGTTTTTGTATTTAGTTCTTAGACATTTGTAACTTCTACATAGCAGCAGTTCGCTGGATTTAATTTGGTTTCTTTTAGTGGATTAGACAAGCAATACACCTACTTTTCGCTGCCTTCTTCAAACTGACTTCATGCTTTTTACTCCACCTACTTTGGTGGGTACTTTAATGAATAGTACATTTGTATTAATTACAAAGAAACATGCGCCGGAAATTCATGTATTAAATTAATCACACATATTATAGTGTTTTTTGTTTTTTTTTTCCAGCTTACACATATAGATACATATATCTACATTTAGTTCTACCTCTGGTCACATACGAAACACTCAAGCGAAAATTGCTGCCACTGAAATTATCAACGCTTTTGGTGGTTGCGGTTCAGTGGCTCAGAACAATCAACAAGCAATTACATATTGCAAACACTTACATACTCGTCGTTGTCTAACCACTGAAATATATTCACACAATGTTTACAAATATTAGCTCATAGAAAAGGAATTGTAAAGTCAGTTAGCCAGGCCACAGCTTGATACATGCATAGATAGGGACTTAAATATGAAAATGGCAAGGAAATTTAGTTGGTTGGCTTGTGGAAGTCGAAAAAATGAAATGAAATGTACAAACTTCAATGTTGGTCTGAACCTACTAAGATAATTTAAATATGTTTATGTATTTTTGTACTTATGACCCTTGATATGTAAATTGAAGTACGTCGATATGTATATATATATTTTTCATTTGCATATGCCTCGTCGAATTGGGTCGGCACTGTTATATCTCCAGTATTATTTTATTTGTATAAACGCCTTCAAATGTGTGTCTTTATATAAATTATTTAATGAAATATTGAACTTTACGATGCTTTAAGTGTAGCTGGTATAACTTTAATAAAAATTAATTTAGTTAGTTTAAAAATGGAATCAATATTTATCTCTCGATCATAGATTTACTCTGACTCGAACAATTGGCCATACGACGACTTTTTTTGTCAAAGAGAAAATGTTATTTTTGACCAATTTTTTTCATTTCATTTTTATAAAAATATTGTTCAAAATTTATGAAAAATTTTATGCATTAAATATGAAAAATTTCATGAATTTTTAAACTTTACAAAAAATTTGTACAAAAAGCCAGAGAATTTTCGTTAAATTTTGTATTTGTATTCACTATTTCAAAAATAAATTAGAGTGCAGTTTCACAGCCCAATCTATTTTAGAACCATAGTTATATTGCACTTTTCATTTGGTAAATATGTTTAAAAATTTTTTGAAACTTTTGTTTTGAAAATTTTCTTCGTTTCACCCAAATAATTAGTGTAATAAACTTGCGCCATATCGTCGGTAAAATCAATACGCATCAATGAAAATTTCGTTGTCGGACTCAAAAAAAATCATTCTGGAGAAATTTCAGTTAGCTCTCGCAAAAAATTATATATTAAAGCATGAAAAAATTTACCTGCTACTTATTTATTTGTATACAGTAAATAAATAGTCAGAATCAATGCTTTTATTTAGTTACTTCAAAACTGCACGTAATTATACCAAAATTTAGTGGTATGTATACAAAACTGAAAACTCAAAAATTTTATGAATTAACTTTTTATATTTTAAAAATTTATTTTTCCAAGTTCGAGGCCCCAAATTAAGTAAACTTCGATGTTTGTTTACTTGTATATTTAACTGTCGACATTTCGACCTCAATATGAGATTATAATTTTTTATAATAAAGTAGCGTGAAACTTATTCTCGAAATTGTACCGAAAAAGTAGCGAAAGTGTATAGAAAAAGTGTCCATATTGTTTCTAAACTTAAAAAAAAATTTCCGAAAATGTACAATAAGTACTATAAATGTAGCGAACCAATCTTGAAATGCTCCAGAGGAAGTTCCGCGTACTACTTTATATTTTTTTTATTCATCCTCACTTATATTTATTTTCGAAAGGCTTTTATAATTTCTTTGAAATTATTTAAACAATATAAGTATTCATTTAAAATTAATATTCCTTTCGCAATCTTAATGAAAATAAATAAAATAAAAAATCATTATTAAATACTTTTTTCCTCGAATCACTTGCCCTATATTTTAAACGGTTATAACCAACTATTTTTTAATTGAAATGTAAAATTTCATATGATCCGACAAATACATACGTACATACAAACTCGTATGAATGAATATCGAAATCAATTTGATACGTATTCATGTAAAGCTATTCAAAAGGCACCAACACTTAAACTAAATTATTAGCTTACTTTCAAACGCAGTCAGGCGTAAATATAATTTTTTTAACAAATACAAAAATTAAAACTATAAATAAAACTCATATCAATTTTACAATATACCAATTCCATTTACACTTGATATTCGAATAAATGGCACGCTATCAGTTACAGCGTCAATTTCAGTTTCACTTTTACATATTTGATTTTTAACTCACTATGCTTGCGCTTGTACTTTTGTTTCTTGCTGCACCATTTTTTCTTTTTATTTTTTCTTTGCTTTTCTGAGTCAACAGTGCGTGCAATATAGATCAATGATCTTTATGGTCCAACGCCGTTACGCAGTCGAGGCCACAGATGGTCAAGCCTTTGAACAGCGGCGGCACTAATGAAGGCAACTTTTCGGGGAAAATATTTTAAATTTAGTATGAGCAGTGCTAAAAAAAAGGTATAACCTCCATTAGTAGAGAAAACTAACTAAGTCACACATATGTATACATATGTTTGTATGTTTATATCTGCACTGTCGTTGATTTCTCTGGCGTCCAATGTTTGTGACAGTACAGTCAGTTTTAGAAAGATGGAAGTTCAAGTGATTTTCTACAAAGTTCAATTTTTTATTTTAACCAAACCTTCACAATAGTGTATTCACTAGCTCAAATCGTTTTTGTGTATGTATGTTTTTACATGTATGCGCACATATCCTCGCATACCTAAAGTATACCCAGTTCGCTTATGTAATTAGACATGGAATTTTTCACCATTTAAGTTGTTAATAAAATTGCAAAATATATCGTTGTGCCACTTATTGAGTCTTTACAATTTCATAGAATTAGGTTAATGGCTCGCATACCATCAATAGACAATCTTAGTCATATTTAATTCATTTAGCTCATGAATATCAAGTTATAATTTTTGTAATTGGTGCTTGTACTAGTTAAAACAAAGTTCTAATAAATGAATGCTAATTACACTTAATAAAACTACTATTCACATTGATGATGATCTTGGTTAGTTGACTTTTTAATTGTTGTGCTACTTTTGAAAATGCATTCACTCACCAACATTTAATGAAGTATAATTTTTGCGTCAAACTGAAACAAGTATGTGCACACATACATTAGTTTTCTATAAGAAATTATATTTAAACGCAAATAAAAATGTGTACTATTTTGACTTCAAAATGTGCGAAACAAGATTGCAATGTATTGGCAAACCAAAAAATGTTCTATTAGAAAAAAAAAATAAGAAAAATAGAAAAATAATCTTACGTAACTGAAGGTAAGGAGAGTGTTACAATGTTGCATTCGTGGTTAGTTATCTATGGTTTCATTTGTAGCGGACGCAATTGCGGTGACAATATTAGCAGGATCCTCTGGTGGAGCTATTAATGAGTCCACCCAGTCTTCATTCGATTCACGTATGGTAACTTAAGTACCTTATACTTTCTGGCTACGAAATCTAATTCTATATTTCGCACCTCTGCTAGTTTCTGCAGCTTCAGTGACTTTCGACCTGACTGTGACTTTGTAGACGCAGTTGACCGTGCCGCACAGTGAAGCACGGTTGTGGATAAGCAAGAGAATTTGGAATTGTGTCACTGGATTGTTGACCCTCTAAATTAGAATGGCTCATTCCGTACTTACTGTGAGATGCGATTTGGCTTTCGAGGAATTCAGTTACAGTTGATTTGAAAAAGAATTTTAATGAATGTAAGCAAAGTAAATTTTTCTGTTTACAGAAAGTATTGGACTTATGTTGGCCTCTGTCTACAATTTCATTATCAGTTGAACCCGTGAATATCTCTTTTCTTGGCTTCTCATTGCTATTTTCTTTTAGCAGTTCACTTGCAGTTCAGTATTCGATATTCATCGATCCGTCAGAACTCAGTATTCTGTGTTTTAAGTTTAAATATTGTATATCTCGCCGCAAAAGGGAGCATTTTAATCTGAACAAAACTTCTTTACCTTTTTCCTTGAATCATATCTCTAGTCAAAGTGGTGCCTTTAAGCCACTGCTCTTATTAAAAAAAAGCTATTGCTTTGTTTGTAATTTTACGGATTTTTACATTATTCGTATGTTATTATAAACTACGAACGTTCAACTTACATAAATGAAATTACAATCACAACATTTTTTTTTTATACACGTTTTTGCTATATTTTTTCTCAGTAGCATACGTTTTTCATCAAACATACTCATCTCATTTACTTATATGGAATTTATATAAGATCCATCATTGCTAAGCCGCACCCCAACATGTCATCAACATTCATTCATTCTTCTTCGCTTGAGTTGTAGTAATAAACAAAATGCCTGTATGCCAATGCCAACTCCCCCACTAAACGTGGGATCGAATAATAGAATTTAATAAGCAAAGAATAATAATAAGAACTTTTACAAACTCAAGATGTTTCCATTGTACATGTGTATGTATGTATTTGCGTTCAAATATGGTTGTAAGAAAATGTAGACTTATACATAATTAACCGCCTGACAGTTAAGCGACGGGTAGGCGGTACGAGGTTCACTTCGAAGAGCGCAGGCGTATGGGACAAAACAGAATGTGGCTTGGAATTGTGCTGTGCAAATGGAGGGAAAAGTTGCGCGAACAGAATGGTACGAAGTTGGCTTGCAAGCGTAATTGTTCTCATTCAACAGACCGTGAAGAAGAAAATGAGACCCACGTCCGTTCTACACGTATGTGCATTTGTACTTACAATGTATACTTAAAGGTACATACGTACTTAAGTATATCAATATATAACTCAGGCAGGTTTCTGGAAGAATCTCTTTGCGACAAGATGACGTTCAGTTAAGGAATTTCTTTCGAATGTTGACTCGTTAATAGTACGGGTACAAACACCCAACTTGGGAATTTTAAGGGAAGTCGACTGTCAAGCCAAATGAGTTGAAAGTTATTTGTGTATGGGAAATAATTAAACTCGAAATTAAAGCCAAGCAAATGCTGATGTTGCGAATTTTGTGCGAGTAAGCGGTTAGTGCCTTTTTTTCCAATGCATTGTTGGCAGCTGGCGGGCACAGAGACTGATTGTCGTCGCTGAAGGCAAATTGCAGCAGGAAATGCTGTGGGTGCAGTAAGCATGTGCAGCCGACAAGAAGAAGCAAGCACTACACCTACTAAATATTGCAGTTGTCTATTTGCATTTGCAATTTGTTGTTAGGGCGCAACAATGTTACTTGTTATCTGCTCACTTAAGCGTATCTGTTGAGAAAGATCGCAGCTAGTAAGTACATATGCGGGCAAAAGTAATGCGTGTTGGTAGTTCCGACAAATGGATGGGTGTGTGTGTGTGTGCGTGTGTGTAATTAGGAAATCAAGCGAAATTGTAAAACTGATGCGGCAAAGTGCCGAGACATGTACAGCGCATATTTGAAACGGGCTCGCGCATACTATCTATGGCTCGGAAAGAAGTTGAAATGAATTTTGGATGAATCTGCCATTTATGTGGAATTTTGAATTGAACTTTGATTCAACTTCACCGGAAGCGACTGGTGATTCGCGTTTAAATATTAGAGGTGTGTGCTGCATTCGAGTTTTTGTTTTTGTTTGAAGCGTAATTATTTCGACTTAATTTAATTTTTAGCTACGCTTTTTCGTGTTCACACACAATCAGCTGTTTAATTAGCAAAATCATCAGCAACCATTTTGCGCTACTTTTTGCGCTATTTTATGCTTTTTTCTGCCAGTTCTATGCACCAATGAATATTTTTTTAAAAACGCCAGCGACAATTGCTCCTTATTGTTTGTTATTGAACACACAACATAAAAGTTACACAGAAAGTTCACTATTATTTGTTTGCGAAATAAGTTTCAAGACAAAGCTGCACAGGGTTTGCACAGAGAATTTGACACAATTATTACTGAGCCTTAATTGGCAATTAATAAATTCATTTTTGTATGGAAAATGGGAACGCAATAAAAGTTTACATTGCAGAAATATCGTTAATATTTAATAAGTTGTCTCTTTGAGTACAGTATATAAGTTAAAGCGTGCATTTAAGTTACAATGGCGGAACTCTAAAAAGCTTGTTAGACCAAAATTTAAAACTTTTAGCGTGAGTCCAACTTAGTGCGAAGTCAGTTATTTGAATATGGTCTTACAATCTCATGTCGGAAGTTTGTAAGATGTGTTAATCTTAACTGCAAGTCTGTCGCGGTGTTGGTGCTGCTCAATCGTGTGTTTTGTCTCTATCTTTTGCTCTCGTTGGTTGAACTTTCTTGCTCATTTATCTACTTCCCTATTTCCCGCAATTACTTGGTGATACTTGTCTCTAGAATTGGTCAACGTTGAGCAGTTCTTAGGAGTTAAAATTGCGTGCATACCAGTTTTTCTCTTACATACAGAGATCATGAATTCTTTATTAAAAGTCAACATAACAATTCATGTGCAACATGCGCCGCTGTGTCCAGAATGAAAAGTCAAAAAGCATAGAAAAAGTGTTTTCTGTGGCCAAGCTCTACAATCGAGTGAATTTGTTAAAGCTTCTCAAAATCAACTGCCATTAATATTCGGCGTAAAACTAAAGATTACTTTTTTTGTAAAACAACATAACTAAATTTGTATTTCTATGTAATAAATAAAATTACAAAGAATGGCATCATAAGTCAACAAATATTTATTTTGAATGATAAAGATTAAGCACTTAGGCCTTTAAAAGATAAGCTAAGTATTTATGCGATTAACATTACTTTTGCACCTCCATAAATCTCTTCAGCTGCCTACCCACGGCGCTTTTGAACTTACCCACTCAGTGGCTGCGCGCCCAATGCTCCTACACTTGGGCATTACATATACATACATATAAGTAAATAAATATCTACATAGTTGTAATCAGTACACCGGCAGTCGGCAGTCGGAAGCTAGCGATAGGCCAGCAACAAACAACAGGTGAAAGATGATCGGCGCATTTGTTGCATGCCTTTGTGTATTGCCGCAAGCAGCAACATTCATTCGCACATTTGTGCCTGCCGTTGCCCGCACTCCTCGGTACTCGTACACTTTTAATGAGTCGGTGTTACATTACCTAATGCATGTTTTGTCTTCTCCTTTCGTTGCCATCACGCCTCGTCTACATGTTCTACTAATTTTTATGTTCATTTAAACATGTTCGCATACAAGCTTTACTTTATTTTTTTATTATTTACCTTTGTTTCTGCTTGTAAAAAATTGTATGGCATAACATGTCGGCCAATGTAACTGTCATCAAGACAAAGAAGTTCATTCATTGCCACAGTTTCTCCAGTTATGACTTTGTATGTTTCACCTCGAAGCAACTGCGAAATAATTTGTTGTGTTTTGCCTTGTGACATGTCACCAATGTCGCTGGCGTACGGTAATTGCAATTACACTTTTTATGTTTATAATCATAAAAATATGTAATTATGCAACTCTATTACGGTTAATTGCTCATTTGGATTATGTTTGCGCACTTTTGAATTATAAAAATTGGATTTAATACTTGGCTATTGCTTGTTACACCTTGGTAGCAAGTGAGGATAAATTTCCTCTTGAAATTTTATAAATATATATGAACTACATGAAATGGATATGTTAGAATTTAAGGTAAATAATTTGGTTTTATTTTTAGGCAAAATGATAAGGACAACACATTTTAATAAGCTTTGACAATTTATTTTACTTCTATTTATGTAATTTTCATTATTTCCTAAACTTTGAAACATAAATGTTCCAACAAATATCAAAAATGTTTTAGTAACTGCCCACTTATTATACTTAAATATTATATCCTACAATTTTAAACAGTTGTCAAAGTACTGCTTATTTACAAATTTTTTAATAAAAATGGTTTGTATAAAAAAAAATTCTCGAACAAAAAAGTGTATTGCTTAATAAAATTTGTATACTTATTAGAAAAAAATGAACATTAAATACATGAAAAATATATTGCCCAATAAATTGTATACCTGAAATATAAATGCTTAAATTTTCTCGAAGCAAAGTAGAAAAATGGTTTCAAGAAGGAAAAAAAAAGTTTATATAAAAAAAATCTCGACCAAAAAATGTATTTCTTATAAAAATTTGAATATTTATTAGAAAAATAATAAATATTATATACAAAATAAATAAATTATGGAAGAAAAGTAGGAAATTTGTCTCAAAAATGCAGGACTGACAGTTATTTTATTCCGACATCCAAGCAAAACATTTTGTGCTTGCCAATAATCAAACTAAAATAAAGAATTTTTAACTTACAACTACAGCTGAAAATGTATTAGAAGTGCTTATGATATTTGTTGTGTAAGGCTTGGTAAATCATTTTTCTCTCGTTTTATTGCTTTTGTCGGAATCTGTATGCGACTTTTTCGGAACCATTTCGGGAATTCAATAGCTTCTTTCGAATTACCTCGAATAGATATCGTTAAGTGATGTTGAAAAAGTCGCGAATTTGTGCTAAAATAATCTCAAACAAGTCAGAAAATGGTCTTCAATTAGTCACAAACTGATTCCTATATCGCCCCGAAATATTTCCGAAATTATCTTAAACTATTTAATACTGAAATATTGTTGAAAAGGTGAAATAAGTTTCCAAGCGCCCCGGAACTAAGCCCAAAGTGGTTCTGAAATAGTCGTGAACTAATTCGAAAACGCACTTACATAGTCCGTGAACTAATTCCGATATCAAAATAAATAACTGATCTTTATTGCTCTGTGAACTCAATCGCCTTAAAACTTGATAAACTCCTCGTTTTGTAGTAAATAAAAAGGCAGTATAAACCGATGAAAAAAAACCTTAACTATATATTTAGTGTAAACTAATGACACCTTTCACATTTCCCGCATTCAACCACAGACTCACATTACATTTATTTCCAAATTTTTAGCGGCTCATTACCCACACACCAAGCTATAATTAACACTCAGCAATAATCGTAATGAAAATTCACAATAAGTATGTATTTATAATTTCACTTTTATGTAAATTACTAGTTACAATTTGATTCATGCAACAGAATCGCGCCGCACAATGGCACTGCATATTAAGTAGCAGCCGAAAAAAGGCACCCCACTGTGCGTAGCGTTGTAAGTTGCGAGCAGTTTTAGCGGCTGAAATGCAATGAGTTTTGCTTACTCGCATTTCATGCAGTAGCATGCGAAGTACTACATCCGTGCGAGGAGCGTCTGTTCAAGTGCTTGCAACTAAACGGGGTAGCAATGCGTTTTGAGGAGGTGCGCACACAAAATTACTTTTTTACATTTGTAGAAATCTGAGTGAAATTCAACGAATATGAATGAAATCATATTGCGGTTGCATGCATACAAGCACAAATGCAAATGGAACATAAATATGTACAATGAGGATCATAGATTTTTTCTAATTTCTTTTGGAATAACCACCTTTTTTATAACATTTTGTGTTCATTAAAAAATTTGGTACAAAAGTGTTTGATTTAATTATGTGTTTGCTGTACTATTTGCATTGCGCTCTACAGTTGTTTACCGCTTATATTTTCGTTTTGTTTGAAATTTTAAAAATATGCAAATTTGACTTACAATTGTTTTTTTATATATTTTCTTTGACATTTTCAGTTTTGTTTAAATTTATTACTTACGACCATTGACGACTGTACTCGATAATAAATATGGATGCTGGCAGCGTTGCTAGTGAACCGATTTCGGCGCATCATCGTGCATTTGCCAAACAAAAGTCTGCATCAATGGTAAGTAAAAAATTTAGTGTCATAGGCAAATTGTAGTTGTTAAATTAAAAAATATGATTATAACATTTGTCAATAGAGTGTGTTAAATTTAAGGTTCCGATGTCTAAAACCACAGTCTCTTATTCCAATTAAAAATAGTCTTAATGTCATTTAAAGTCTTTTTTCATCTAGTAGAGAATGCTTTAGAAATCGCTTAGTAAAAAATATATCTTATAATAAAAACAAGGTGATAATTAAATGTAAAAGCTGTTCGTAAATTACATCTGCCGTTCGGATTCAGCTCAAAAAAAAATTTTTACATTTTATAAAAAAAAATAACATTGATTTTGGCGACCTTTCCATTTTAAATAAGGGGTTTTTTTGCTGGCTCGAGGTCAAGTTTTTATAGAAATAAAACCCGAAGTTTTATTTTCTTTGTCGATATATTTCGATTGCACTCCGGCAATCGTCTTCAGGGCAAAAAATTATTTAACACGTCCGCTCCTTTTGACGTGGAGTTTGATAGTATCGACAAAGAAAATAAAACTTCGGGTTTTATTTCTATAAAAACTTGACCTCGAGCCAGCAAAAAAACCCCTTATTATAAAAAAAAATATTTAAAAAAATACATTTATCAAAATTGCATCGAATTTTTTGGGGTATGCAGATATGTCATTCATTTAATTTTAGTACAAAAATGTACAAGTTTCTAGTGGCTACGAATCCCCACTGAATTTTCACAATTTTTTTACTTACACTCGTTCGCAATTTCTTTCATATAAAAAATAATCGCAGTTTTATTCGCAGTTTTATGGATGAAACTGTAAAAAAAATTGTTACTGCTTACCCAAAAAAAAATTTTAAACATTTTTTTTTTTAAGTTTGAAATTTTGATGAAATTTTGTTAAATCATTTTAAAAAACGGTTATTTTAAGAGACTTGAAAAATAATTTTAATTAATAAGAGAAAAATAAAGTGAACTTGCTATTTTTATATATATTAAAAATTGTTGTTTAATTTTTTCCCTAAACTTTTGCACAAAAATAAAATAAATATTTGTTGAATTTTATAAATTCTGGTTGTATGGTTTTAATTAGAGAATTTTCAGGTAATTGTTGAATTTTATAAATAGTGGTTTAATAGTTTTAATTAGAGAATTTTCAGATTTTTAATTGATAAATAAAAAAATTTTAATATTTTAATTGCTGAAATATTCTTCCTACATACCCAATTAAAAACTCATATCGATAAGCGTATGCAAATCCATATATGCAGGTAAAGATACTCGCACGTGTCTCGTGCTCGTCAAATACAATATGTATACGTAAATGTTGCTATTATGGCTTAGTATTTATGCATTACTACATTGTTTTTATACTCAAATTCTTTTTTTTTTTTGGTTTCGCTTTCTATCCGTTTTTAGTTAGATTTTTTTGAACTTGCTACTACATGCAATAGCCAACAGCGGCAACATGCAACACTTCAATGCTCGAATGATTTAATGAATAAATAAAATACTTAATTGCATATACCCGTAAATAAATATGTGGAATTAATGACCAGGCAGTTTAAAAGATGATTGAACGCAATAAAAACTAATAATGCTAAAAAGTAGAAAGCAAGATGAACGTGCGTGGGTGGTGAGGAAAGTTGATGCTGATGATTTTCAAAAAAAAAAACAGACGATGCAACTTAGTATGAAGCGTCACTTGCAATCTTTTTTATTATAATAATGGGAGGAAAATATTAAATACAATTTTCCACTCCAAATTTTCTGGTTGCTTTTGCTCGCATTCAGAAGACGCATTTAGTTTTGAGTTTCTGATCAGCTAAACGGTAGTAGATTTCACGTTATGGCTCTCATTTTCATTTTCCAATCTCGTCTTATTCAAGCAATTGAATATTTTTTTTTTATTTAAATAAAAATCCGCCAATCCTTCAAAGTTTTGAATTTGTTAATGTAATGTCAGAAATTATTAGCATACCTGAATTTTTTTTTTTTTTTTATTAAAAGGTATAAAAAGCAAATTCGTCGCAAAAACATTAGTCGAGAATTTTTTTAATTATTTTACTTTTTTGAAGTGTTTTATTGTTTTAAATAAGGCTTCTTTTTTCACCGAAGACGGATTGTCTCCACAACCATTTAAGCACAAAATTTGGTTCATAACAAGGAGAATTCAATAAGTTAAAAACTCTTATCAAATCGAAAAAATAGCGGACGCTCCAAACACCTCCTTGTTAAATTCGATTTGATTTAGATATTACACTTGATACCTTTTAACAATGAAAATAAACTGTTTCTTTAATTAAGAAATCGAAACAATTTAAAAAAAGTCGACTGCATTTTTGAGGGAAATCCCTAACAAAATCGGCTTTCTTTATCTTAGTTCTACAAACTATATCCTTTTATTTTATGCTGATACAAAGATCCGTTTAAAAAGAAAATGAACCAGAATGTGATCTCAGCTTTAAACTAGTTTATTCGACTGCAGGGTAATTACATACATACAAACATACATGAATATAGACATAACTATACGTATTGTATGTTCCTATTTTCCTACATTCATGTGCATTCATTTGAGGGCAATTTATTTTACATTAAATTCGTTTCGCTCTAAAGAACGTCATTCGTGTGGAAGTTCAATTCGCTTAGTTTTAATGAGACTTTATCGTTTCTATTTTTTTTTTTTTTATATCTTAATTTCCGTTTTCCGTTTTTTCTGCTCTTTAGATAACTTTAATGCATGATACAATTATTTACATTTATTATATGTATTCCCAGAAAACGCTTATTCCGATCTCTCTTATTTGGAAAATATCAATGTTGCCTAAAACAAAAAATGTCAGAGACTTGAATAAGAAAATTTCATTAACTTTGTTTTTTAACATAATGTCTTCTTGACGATTAACAGCTCAATTACAATTTTTTACTTTTCAACTTGTTGAAGAGACTTGGAGGTTTATTATGAAAACGAATGGTGCATTATAGTCCCAGAGGAGTTATTCTTAACAACATAAAATTTTCAAATATTATGCGTACTATGTTTTGATGTTCTGTTTCGCAATATCAAATTGCCACAACCAGTATCAATTAATTATTTAAAGACAATTTGGTAATTGCATCAATTAAGGCGCTATATGTACGCCGCTTAAGGCCAACGTTGCCATAGCATTTTTAAATGTAATTTATTTGTACACTGTTAAAACAGCTTTTATAGATACAAATACAACACATTAATATTTTTATTTCAACTAGATCACTCTGCTTTTACTGAATTATTTAAATCGATTTATCTATCTAGGAATCAACTACAAATTTGATGCCGATCAAAAGCACTTGGTTCTCAAAATTCCAAATAAACTCGTTAATCCCAGGCTGCCGTCTGTTCAGCATATAACTCTTGAGAATGAACCCTAATTTTTTTAAAAATAAAATTATAAATTCCATATGAAAATTAAAAAAAATATAGAAAGTGTTTTAAAAAATTTTGCATAGTATTCTTCCAAGACCGCGGCAAAGGCATACGCCACAAGTGCCGCTGAAATCGGTATTTTTTAAAAGTTCTTTTAGGTTCTAATTCGGTTGAAATAAGAAATTAATACTTGATGTGTAAAGGGAAACGTTTCTACGATTAATTGTTCCGATAGGTGGCGCTGGAAAGTCCATATTATTGCTCCGATTCGGTGCAAAGTACAAAATTATATCCCGTATATGCAGCAAAATGCTTGAGCGGGGAATGCGTCCGCCATGCAGCGAGCTTTTAACAAATTTTAAGAGAGACCTTTTAAATGAAGTCTGTTATATGATGAATAACGAAATGAGAATTATTAGAAGAGTGCTGGATATTAATGATCAAGTTTGTAGTTCTAGCAAGTCCTAACCTCAAAATAATAACGTAAGCAATATTTACGTAAGCGACACTTAAAGTAGGTAGTAGTAGTTGAAATACAGTCTATACAGTCTATAAAATATTTATAACTATATTCATTCAAATGCGATGTGTAGCCGCCGGAGAATTTAAGATATAAAATCATCTAATAATTTTACATACGTTAATTTTATTAAATTAGGCTCGTAATATGATTGAACGGAAATTTTAAAATTTTTTATCAACTCGCTTCAGCTTCAACTGCAAAGCTGAAAAATCATGCAAATAAAACAAATCACGCATGGCGATACAAAGCAGTGCTTCCAAACCTTACCTGTATTTACTTACATGTATGCACATACATATGCATATAGCGATATGTTTACTTTTACCACTTTTATGGTGAATTTACGTCAAATTGTTCATATGTGAAAACAAATGCCCATGCACATACTAACTTACTTAATCCTAAACGAGTATACATACGAGTACATGGTATAACTAATTATGGCATAGTTTTATTCTCTTAGCTTATCCTTTTACACAATTTTTTCACACCTTTAAGGTAATATGTTATTCTGTAGCAATTATGCGGCATGAAATTGCCTGACCCCACAATTAGTGCAGCCACAAAAAAAATCCTGAAAAACAGGACTTCGAAAACAAATGTTGGATAGAAACTATAGAAAGGGGTTTCCTAATTGTGATATGAATTTGTTTATTCGGCTTCCTTTCTTCGGTATTATTTTCTTCGCACTCCTATTTGCTCTTGATAAATGCAAAAATTTAATTTCTTTGAAATAAAATAGAGTCTTCATTCACTCAATAGTCTTACGTATACTTCTAATTTTTCATCTACTGCCTGGCTGTTGAGAAAATTGGAGTTCGTATGTGTTTAGGAAAAGAAAGGGTTGTTCTGGTAAATGCACTTAACAATGGAAAGACTATACATAGACTTACTTAAGAAGTTACAAAAACAAATTTATATGAAGTTTCAAAAATTGTGAAGAACGAAAGTAATAAATTAGCATATTTGCCTCAGCTTGGGTTGGATGAAAAATACATATAAATTTTAAGGACAGCTGAAATGTTTGGTGGATGGACATACGTTTTTGTTTAAAGTTTGAATGCGAAATATACATACATATATGCAGTTAAGTATAGTCAAGTTTATTAAAGAAAATAATTTGAAGGAACAAGTATATGTATGTGTGTATGTATCTTTGCGTGACCTATTTATCAATGCAGATAATGAGAATTTGGGAAAACAATATTCATTTTTTCGTAAAAAAAAACCGAAGAAGAAACTTATCAGCATTGACATACATACTTTAAGCTACGTAGTGGGAATTTTATCAGTCAATCAACAATGATAAGCTTTAATTCACTACACTTATCAGATCATAAAAAATTTGCAAGCTTTGTGGGGCGCACTATGCTTACATACACACTCTTCTATACAAACACCCTGCTGAAATGAAGTCCACAGTCTCTAAAATTAACCCACTGGAAAAGTAATTTTAAATGAAATACTTTGCAATCTAAGAATAACTGGCTTTTAATTTTCCTTTTTTTTATATCATTTCAAATTTTGCTAAATCAAATGAGTTCAAAAGCAGTTTTAATTATTGTCAATTCATTTATTACTTAAACTAGTTGAAAAAATGTACTAATGATATCTATAATGGTATCTATTGACATACTGACATACATATGAGTAAGAATGAGTGAGTCCAATATTATCGATTTCAAAGTACAAACTTGAGAAAAGATAAAAACCAAAAGATGTGTTTTCAAATTTGGTTGCTTTGCTAATTTTTCACGCTGCTTAATATCTAATATCACAATTTTATTTGGAAGAAATTAAATTACTCTTTTGCGAATTTCGGTTCTCGATGCGCTTTGTTGATGTTCACTATTTTTTAGGGCATTATTATTGGAATTCATTCAGTAAATAATAACTCGGCAATGAAATTGTAAAAGTTCAAAACATCTTTCTAAAACTCAGTTTACCTTACTTTGGTCTTGGAAGTTCATTATTGGTTATTTTTTTAAAAGCCAGCCGATTGTTCAATGCCATTTTTTTACATGCTTGATATGTGCGGGCCTCAAAGATGTTCAATTTTTATTTCTTCACAAGAAAGTCGTCTCATATTTACTTTGGACGTATATTTGAATTTCTTAGCTCATTCACAACATTCTACCATCTGACTAAAAATAAAAATAAGGAGCAACCTGTATGCACTTATAGCATCAACACTTACAGTAGCTATGGTACCAATTCGAATTTTTAAGCTTCTAACCCCCGAATTCACTAAGCAATCTCAGTCCTAATAAAGACAAAAGTCACAATTTCAGAAGAGTTGGCATTCATTAGATTTAAAATAAAGAATCTAGTCTCAAAATAAAGTATCAAATTTGTGACGTGGTGATGAGCAGGTCACAAGAAATTAAAATAAATGCCAAGGAAAGAAACGTGAAAGCGATGAAAAGCGAAAATCTTTAACCCATTTTGAGACTTGAGATGACACCAAGTTACTGAAAGCGGGCATAAGACGCTTTTCCATAAGAACATTCCCTGTTGCTGATTTCTACAAAGTGCATAAGTACTTCAATGCAAATATCGGCTTGCGAGTTTGGTACTTGAACCGCGTGCATACACACACCCACAATGCCACACCAGCTAAGTTAAAAATAAATTAATCTAATTGAATTATATAAAGCGTTCAATGAGCGTTAAATATATACATTTAAAAATTTGATAATATTCTTTTAAATTTTATTTTGGTATCTTTATATTTATTGAAATAAAAAAACCGCTGGCGAAATTACAACTCAAATAAGCAAATGAAAATTCATACAATTTTAAATTGTGTCAAAAAACTAGCACTTTCGTCGTTGAAGTGTTAATCAAGTGCATGACTGGCTTTTCACTTATCAACATGAATCGGCGAGCTCTTGAAATTAATTATATACAGTAGTGGCCATATCAGTTGGAAACAAATTTAAAATTACATTGTGCAGTTCATTTCCAACAAAATCCATAATTTTCAAACGTTTTAGAAAATTAAAAAAATTAGAGATTTTCATTAAATTTGTGTCACTGTAGTGTTAGAACCTTTATGAGTTTGCAAATATTAAAGCTTATACAATTTCAGTATTATAAAAGGGTAACTGGCTTATGTTTAACGTTGAGTTTCGAGAATTTTGAGAATGCACTTCTTTTTATATGAAAGAAAATCTCTAAATATTCGGGTAAAAAACGTCCCAAACATTAATGGTAACCTCTACCCGTTTGAAACTTTCACATTCTTATTCTAAAATTCAATAAGATATAAGATTGCATACTTGAAAAAATTTAAGCACTTCTGAAAAAAAAAAGTTTCTTTGAACTATGATTACAAAAGCGAATAAATTGAAATTTGTTCAAACACTGTTTGTTTTATTATATTTATTCCTTTAATTGAAAAGTACACTTACATCAAATATCCTAAAATAATAATAACAACAAATATATTAAAGAACTCGATCAAATAAGCTCAAACATCTACATGTATAATAATTTAAAGCTTTTTTATCACTCCATATTTTGATATCACTCAAAAGCACCACGATTGTAGAGCCATGGCAGGACGACTTCGGCATGTTTTCGATATCTTTTATTCGTATACATCAGCTTTTTGAATGCCACTCCATCCGGAGTATTACCCATTAAATTATCAAAATGGGCCGAATCGGTTGGATCGAGCAATACAGTAGCCATGTGATTGGCAACTATGGATAAGCCTGAAAAATTAGAACTTTATTAAAAAATACAAACGATTTTAATAGATTTAAGAAATAGGTTCGAAAAAATATAAGACATAAAATATTTGCAAAATTTGAAATAACAATATACCTGAAACTAGACTAAAATAATAATAATATTAGCAATACCGAAAAGTTTAATTTGAATCTAATGCTTATTGAAATTTGCTAGTTACTTCGTATTTAAAAAAAAGTTTCGCCGTCTCAAGGATTTTCGCTTAAATAAGCTTTCGTAATAAAAAAACTCTTCTCGATTTTTCTATTCTCGATCTTTCTCTTTAAAAATTAAGTTTACAGCTGTATAGTACTCGTACATACTTACATTCAACTTGGGTAGTCAAACGGTTAAACATTTATTGTTTGAGACTTGTCGAGAAACTTTATCTACATAAGGACAATTACGTACATATATCGGGTTGGCGTAATTTAAGTGGGAAGCACTCGGTTTAAACTGCTATATATTTATATATGTATGTATGTATGTATGTATGTTTGTACACACAATCAAATTTTGTTAAGTTTGCATATGGATAATAAAAAATGTTCATACATGTACATATATACATACGTGTTTATAAATATGATATTCTCTTTAGTTATTATAATTGAAAATTAATTTCATCTGATCCCGTCCCGTTCAACCATTCTCAAAATTAAATCGCATCACATATTCACAAGTTTTGACAATTAATTTGACTTTTCAATCAATTCACATTAGCTTTCAATTGAAATATGTACAGTTAATTCTCTAAATACGACCATTGACATCCAAGTTTTAAACTTTGTAAAAAAATTCTATTTATTACTTTTTAAAAATTTCCACACTTTTTCATAGAATTTTCCTTACAAGTTTCAACTACAAATCAACGTTGATATTAAATAATTATTTTACTAGTTTTAGTTTTTTCAGGTAGATTTTTCATAAAAATAAGATCTCGATCAAGAAATTGAAGTAGAAATTGCGGAACAACGCAAGTAAAAATATCATCGAAAATAAATATGAAAGATTGTTGATTTTTTTATATTATGTACAAAATTTTAATGGATTTAGTTAGAAAAAAAATTGCATCTTAATTGAAAAATAAAAAAATTTAAATAATTTGCAAACTTATTCTCGTGACACGGTCTAGTATTTAAACTTACCCGCAATTCCATGTTTGTAGAGTTGTATGTGTATATCCTTCAACGCGGGTAATTTCTTTGGATACTTCAGCAACTTCAAACTAGCAATCAAATTATCATGATAATATTTAATGAAATAATCAAAATGTTTCAATTTGATTTCAAATTGCGTTGACGAAAGCAGCACATTGTATAGATCCTGCACTGGCGCACCATAACGTGGACATTGAAAATCCACGAAATATGTTTCCTTAATATTGCCGAAAGCATCATATTGAAACATAATGTTGTTGGCCCAAAAGTCGCCATGAATTAAAGCGTTAAATTCGCATGGATCGGGATGCAAAAAATTCATAAAGTCTTCGAGACCCTTCTTTAGCGTATTTTCCTGCAGACAGAAGAGCATGTACATAAATGAGTGAAGTACCTAAATCTATTAATATATATACATATATATATATACATATATCGCCGGTGGCGGAAGCATTCGGGCAAAGGCTATCCCATACTGCACTTTTCGGCTTACTTACATACACACATTCATACATACATACATACTTACCAAGCTGTCAATATACTCTTCACTGCCGTGATAAGTGCGCACATACTCAATGAACAACGTCATAGACGCTTTGCTAAAATCTTTTATCATCACTAAGAATTCTTCTGTGAGAATTCCTATACTGACTATTTTTGGATATTGACCCTTAGTTTCGATGCGTACAGCCGAAGCGGCATGCCATTGCGCCAACTTCTTCACGGCACACTTAGTGTGCTCCATGTTGAATCCTTCCAGACGATTGGTGTTCTTAAAGCCACGCGTGTGCAAATCTTCCATTAGAATGACACCAAATTCGGATGGCGTGTGTAGCGGATAGCATTCTGGCGAAAACTTGACTTTGACGCCAGCGTCACTATACAGCTGCTCCAACTCCGTTATCACATCGCGGTACATAGCGTTCTCTATATCGAAAATATTGTGACCCGTCATCATCTTTTGTACCGATTCGATTGGCAATTTCAACATATAGGAAATTTGCTTTGTTTTCTCATCTAAAATTTTGTGCACACATTTTAAAATTATTTAACGCGTTTTCATACAAGAACGAACTTACTCTCAAGCTCCACCTCCAGTTGTACCAAAGCCATTAGGGTGGTAAAATTTTCACCAGCTCCTTGTGCTGGCTTGGCGGAGAAGCTTTTAATAGCTTTAAACTGCGGCACTTTCTTTTTCAGCAGATCCACAAATAAGTCAGCCTTCAGCCAATCGGGCATTTGACGAACAGCAGCAGCAGGGACAGCGGCTACTGGCGCATCACTCACATCCGGAGCGGTCTTCTCAGCCTCCGATTCTATTTTGCTAGTTATGTTCGCGTCTGCTACTGACATCTTGGCGTTCTTACTACTCGCTCACACACGATCACTCTCTGTTATTTAAACTATTTACGGTTTAGAGGGCACGTCTATCGCGATGGGCTTCCAGTGTAAAACTATTCGCTTCTCTTCTGTATTATTAACCAAAAATATTTATCATACGATGCTTTGGAAGCGCATTTACCTTATCTTTATATACATACTAGGCATGGATTGCAGAAAACAATGAATTTAATAGCCATTTTTTTTTAATTTTTAATTTACCTTTTTTTTAAACAAAAATAAACCTCAAATGATTTAAAACTTAAAGAGCCGATCGAATAAAACAAATAACACACTAAAAATACCTTTCAGAGTTGTATTGAAATAAGAAAATTTTACATAAGAGACATAAGAAACAAAATCAACAAGTTTACAACTGTTGTATTACGATAACACACTACGACAAATAACACGGCTTGTTAACTACCTTAAGGCTTTGTTTTTCCCTTGCCATTATAAATGAGATGGATAATATCTCACTCAAGTAGAAAATGAGCGTGACGAGGAGCTTGAAGTGGATAAGGCAGAAAGTCTAAAAGATAAATTGCATCAAGTTTTAACGAGCTGCTCGCAATTGTCCAATACCCGCAAGGCATACAATTTATCAGCAGGCTTGGTAAAAGATAGATAACTTTTGTAATTATAGTTTTTGTAATTAGGCTAGGTAATAAAGGATATGCCCTACAGATGGCAGTGCTTCTCCACTGCAGATATTAAACGTAACCAATTTAGGTCCTGGTTAAAAGATAACACACTAAAAGCTTTTATATATTAATATATAATATTGGTCACAAACGGTGATTAAAAATAAGTAAGAAAAGCTAAATTCGCGCCAAAACGATTTTTATATACCCTCGCGAAGTATTTTTGTATGGTCGGTGACCATGATTTTATAAAATTCCCGCTTCTTTGTTTCAAATCGCTGCTAGTATTTAACTTTACTAAATTTCTTATAATATATACTGAAAAACGAAGTTTTTTGCATTTTTCAAAATTTCCGTTATATGGAAGTTGGGCGTGGTTATGGTCCGTTTTTTTAAGGTATTGACGGTAATGCTAGTGATATCAAGTGATATCATATGGGAGGTGGGCGAGGTTATGGTCAGATTTGAAAAATTTTTAACGATGATAACAGCGATATTGAGCAAAATATGTCCACCAAATTTGGTGACGATATTTAATACTGTTATTGTGATACAGAAAATTTTACATAAGTTGGCGTGGCAACGCCTATTTTGCAAAATTTTACAAATACCTAATTTCTTATTTCAAAATCGCTCCAATTACCAAATTTCACTCAATTTGCTGTAATACATACCGAAAAAACTAACTTTTGCATTTTCTAAAACTTCCGTTATATGGGAAGTGGGCGTGGTTATGATCCGATTTCAAAAATGTTCAACGATATTAATAGCGATATAATGGAAAATATGTCCACCAAGTTTTGTGACGATACCTTACACCGTTATTGAGATACAGAAATTTGGTCCTAAGTGGGCGTGGTAACGCCCATTTTTCAAAATTTCATAAATACCTAATTTCTTAGTTCAAAATCGCTCCAAATACTAAATTTCACTCAATTTGCTTTAATGGATACCGAAAAAACGGAGTTTTTGCATTTTTCATAAACTTCCGTTATATGGGAGGTGGGAGTGGTTATTGACCGATCTTGACCATGTTCAATACCAAAGAGCAATATATGCACCAAATTTCATTGAGATATCTCAATTCCTACTGAAGTCATTTTATTTTTTGACATACAGTCAGGGCTTAATCGATTCCTCTTTTCATTCTGATCATTTTAGTATATATATGTATGTCTATATCTATCTCGATTATTTCTTGCTGTTACAAACAACCCTTATGCGAACAAAGTTATAATACCCTTGTGCGCAAGTACGCTCGGGTATAAAAAGTGAATGCACACAGTTAAAATTTTGTCGTCCCACATATCCAGATATTCTCTTAATTCAAATACAGCGCATATTTATGTAGTATTTATTAAACACTGTAATACGCAAAACATGCATAGTAATTGGGGAAATATTTTATTCATACCGGTAGAATTTGTATCTAAATATCATTAAGACAAATTCTTAAAGTTCTTCTAGCTATCATACCTTCAGCCATTTCCCTGCCAAGGTCCCTGCTACCTTGGAAGAAATTCCAATTTCTGACGAAGATGGTGCTGTACCTGAACCCGATGACATGTCAAGTCTTGAATTTGAAGATGACGGCAGTCCGAAATTGTTTTCCCAGGGCGAGCTAAATGATTTGGTAAGAGACTTGAATCTTCCCAAAATCGCTGCTGAGTTGCTTAGATCAAGGCTCAAAAGCGGGAACATACTTTTGCCGGGAGTGTCTTCCTCCTGGTGATATCGTGAGAAGAAAATAGATACCAGAGAAGATGGAGCGTTTCAATGATGGTAGACTACTGTTAAACGCTTCAAAGAGACCTTCCCGATGCTTTCCACAAGCGAAAATGTACCAAAAGGAGTCTCACTGAGAAAGAGAAATGTGTTTAGTGCTTACTAATTAATGTATTTTACATAAATAAATTAGTTTTGTTACGCAACTATAAATTTACAATATTTTTTCTAATCTTTTATATTTTATTTTAAGACAACTTGTTTAACATAGAAAACGTGACGTTCTATGACAAAATTAAAGTTATTTTCGGATTCAGCACACCCAAAAACATAAGAATTACACAAAAAACCAAAACAGCTCTCAATTATTTTTTTTTTTTTGCAGACTTGTGTAATTAATTAGGTTTAGTTAATTTTATTGCCGATACCTTGCAAACTTACTCAAAAAAATTTAGGTGGTTAAAAGCAATCATATTTTCTTGGATTATTAAATTTTAACTACTTACAAAATTGTATGCAATTCTTTAGAGCTATTTACGATACAACATCATATAACGTAAATTGTAATTTAATCTCTTTAAATTATTTATTAAATAAAATATATTTGTTTTAATTCTATAAATTATTGTGTCAAGTGCCTTTCTTTTGATGTACGCCTTTTACGATCATTTTCAGTCGAAACACCTAATTAAGTCACCTTAGATTGTTGAACATTATCTGCATATACAATTTTTTCCAAATTTTCAGAACCCTTTCTATGATATTGAATGCAAACGATAGTGCTAAATATTTTCAATAAAACACTACGTACATACAATAAAGTGCTGAAAGTGTAATTTTTAAAGAACATTCCCAGTTTTAGGACTTCAAACGTTGTAAAGAATTTTAAGTGCGTCGAGTGTTTGAAGATAATAGGAAATTTGGACTTTTATTAATTCCATGAACACCAGATAAATCCTTATTTTTAATAGTACAGGCAAAAGAAATCTAAAGTTTCAATTAAGTGTCTTACTTTATGGATTCTGCGGTTAAGTGCTTAATCAAAACTTAAAGCGCCGATTAAGACCGTCCGTCAGATAAGATAAGAAGGAACTGAATTGTAGCTAACCGTCTGTCATTTTAACCACATATGGTGCAAGCGGCCCTAAAACGGTTTATGATGGGCACGCGGAACTTTTAAGGGCTCTTTGTTTGTAATGTTAATATATATAGTATGGTGATTTTTATTTATTTATTTAATAAAACTTAAACTATAATTAATATAAAATAAAATCTTTGACTTTAGCAAAACGTTTTTGCGTCGAAATCAAAATGACGAACGAATAACCAACTTAAATCTAGGAATTGATTGTTGCCTGCTGACATTAAATTTAAAATGTAAGGGTAGGACCCTTCATCACTCCCCTTTCAAAAATATCGTTAGTTTCAAAAAAGGATTTATCATGCAGAAACCTCTTCTGTTGGAAAATACGCGGGTTTTAGTCTATAGCGTACGTCTTCGGATACCCAGTAATAACCGGGTACGAGCCATCATACGGTGCTTTGAGTGGCGAAAGTGATGTGTCGTCTCGGAGGAACACATGACTACAGAAGCGCAGGTCATTTGGTATGAATACTGCCGTTCTTCTATGTTGCGATGTCTTCGTTGGTTTCATTTGTTCAAAATGTTGCTGTAATCCTTTTAAAAAAGTGTGTACGTCGGCATATGAGTCCTCGGTGTCTTCGAGGATTACACTTGGCAAACGGATTGTTTGCCCATATAAGATTTCGGCTACAGATGCTCCCATATCATATTTTACTGTTGTTCGTAGGCCCAGAAAAACTATAGGTACTACGTCAACCCAGTTTGCGTTAGCCCCATGACATTTCAAGGCGGATTTTAAAACTCGATGCCATCTATCCACCAATCCGTTTGCCTGAGGATGGTAGCTCGTGGTATGGATGTGCTTAGCTCCTAGGAGCTTGACCAGTTGTTGAAAAAGGCCGCATTCAAATTGTCGCCCTTGATCTGTAGTGATAAACTTTGGAACACCGAATCTGCTTATCCATCCTTTAACTAATTCTTTCGCCACGGTCTCAGCTGTCATATCTGTCAAAGGAATGGTTTAAATTCAACTTGAAAATCTACCGACGCACGTTAAACAGTAAGTGTAGCCTTTCGATGATGGAAAAGGTTCAACTATGTTAATATTTACATATATGCTCGAAACGTTGGTAGGGCACGGCGAATGTCTCCAACTCGCTCTTCGTATGACGTGAAATTTTGCACTTTTGGCATGCAGAGAAACTTCGTACGCGTGCTCGTATATCCGAACGCATGCCTTTCCAGACAAATTGTTTGGATATGAGTTTGATTGTTGACTTTGCCCCTGGGTGTGCTAAATTGCAATGTATGGTCGTAATCGATCAGTCGACTTATCACATACAATTTCCATGTTCGTACCTGGCTGCGTGTGCCTCACCAACTACAGTGAGGTGTTTCCGTAGAGTAATTCGATTAGTTTCTCGCTTCTCTTTTGTTCGTCGTGTAGTAACCTTAAATCAACTGGTGATGACTTATAAAATTAAGCTGTCCAGTTTGACGGGGCGAAAGTTTTTCCCATTTCTGTTGGAATGCATGCACCAACGGCTTTTCATCTGTGAATATAGTGAAACTAGTTCCTTCCAGGAAATAGCGAAAATGTCGAATTGATCGATCGGACGCACAAAAACGCTGCTCAGTTGTCGTAAATTGTACCAAAAAGAAACCCAATGGTTGCCAAGCTCCATCAACTAGCTGATTCAATGCCGCCCCCATAGCGAAATCCGGCGCGTCGGTCATTAATGCGATGGCTGCTCCTTTAGCAGGATAAGTGATCAATGCTGCATTGGCCAATTGTGTCTTTAGTTCTTTAAACTAAGCATCGTTCGGTATTTTTTCTTACACGGACCCATCATCGTTTGTAGAGGTGCCTCGACAGCAGCTGCATGTGGCACAAATCGTCTGTAAAAATTAATTGCTCCCAAAATACTGCGGAGCTCATGAACTTCCATAAATTTTTTGCAATCAAGGATACCCTTAACCTTTCGTGGCAGTGGTGTTATACCTTTTCGCGTCACTAGTTGACCTAGAACCTCACTTCGTGTTAAGCGATTTGGCATTTATAGATGTTTATAACAATACCGTGTTCCCTGTATCGCTGAGATAACTTCTCGAGATGCAACTCGTGTGTCTGAACTGAATTGGACGCTACCAATACATCGTCCAAATAAGGAAAGACAAACGGTAATCCTCTAACGGCTTCATCAATAAATCTCTGGAATGTTTGGGCCGCATTTTTAAGCCCAAACGTCATATATTTGAATTCAAATAATCCAAACGGTGTGATTATCGCAGTTTTCGGTACATCCGCTGGGTTTACAGGGATTTGATGGTATGCCTTTTTACAGTCCACCACAGAAAATGAAGTTGTATTATGCAATTCGCAAGCGAAATCTTGGATGTGGCGAATGGGGTAGTTGTCTGCGATCGTCTTAGCGTTTAGCCGTCTGTAATTCCCGCACGTACGCCAGGAACCGTTGGACTTCTTAACCCTACGTAAAGCGTTGGCCCATTGCCCTTTTGACCTCTGACATATCCCACGCTCTAAAAGATACTAAAATTCTTTCTTCGCTATTTCGAGTTTCTCAAGTGAGAGTTGTCGCGCCTTTTGCGTGATAGGAGCGTTTCTATGTTATGTTGAGTTGTGGTTGTATGTTTTGTAACTTTTTTTTCCAACTCAAATCTTTAAGCTTTTAACCCCCGAATTCACTTAGCAATCTCAGTCCTAATGCAGACAAAACTCGCAATTTTAGACTAGTTGGCATTCATTAGATTTAAAATAAAGAATCTAGTCTCAAAAGTTGTGACGTGGTAAAGAGCAGGTCACAAAAAATTAAAATAAATGCCATATAAAAAAACGTGAAGGCTAGGAACAGCAATAATCTCAATCAAAATTTATACAATTTTAAATTGTGTCAAAAAATTAACACTTTCGTCGTTTAAGTGTTAATCAAGTGCATGACTGGCTTTTCACTTATCAACATGAATCGGCGAGCTCTTGAAATTAATTATATACAGTAGTGGCCATATAGTTTGCAAACAAATTCAAAACTACATTGTGTGTCATTTACATTTATTTATTTATTTCAAAGATGTTTTGATTAAAGCGCAATTCATTTCCAACAAAATCCATAAAAAGCCAATTTTTAAACGTTTTAGCAAATTAAAAAAATCAAAAGATTTTCATTAAATTTGTTTCTGTAGTGTTAGAACCTTTATAAGTTTGCAAATTTTAAAGCTTATATAATTTCAGTATCATAAAGTGTGTGTGTTAACTGGCTTATCTTTAACGCTCAGTTTTGATAATTTTGACAACGCATTTCCATTTCTATGGAGGAAACTCGGGTAAAAACGTCCCAAAAATGAATGGTAACCTCTGCCATTTAAAACTTACACCCTCTTATTCTAAAATTTAATAAGCTATAAGATGGCATACTAAAAAAAAATCAAGCACTTCTGCAAAAAAAAGGTTTCAAATCTGGATAGAAATTTTTAGAAATTTCTATAGTTTTCTTCAAAGTTTCAAACATGGCCTTTTATGATTTTGGTTTTTTAATGGAAAATTTTTATAAATTAATA
Organism: Philophylla caesio; assembly: GCA_963971545.1. Lineage (NCBI taxonomy): Eukaryota > Metazoa > Arthropoda > Insecta > Diptera > Tephritidae > Philophylla > Philophylla caesio. Next base: position 89,215,897 of record OZ020606.1, on the reverse strand, counting down.
AATCAACATATTTGGCAAACAGTATAATTTTAAATTGTTGCAAATCATATGGCCACCACCGTACCGTACATAGATTGACACTGACTTTGCAAGTATCAAATAAGTTTGAAAAAAAAAACATTTCTTAACTGGCAAATGCATACAAATAAAAAAATCATATTCAATTCTTTACACCCAAGCGATTACATAGATAAACAAAAACATTTTATTCACGATGATGTCAGTTGATTGATAAGAAGACTTAATTTTTCATTGCTGGAAAAAAAAAATAATATTGCACTTTATTACTTATAATTCTACACTGATAAAATACCTGATTCAAATGTACGTAGCACTTAATAAGCTTTAATTGATTGTACGTAATATTGCTGCTGTCAGAACATAAGTAAGACCCTGGCCAAGTCACAACTAGTTAAAAATGCAAATTGTGATCTGTTTAGTTTCTCAGAATTGGCACTCAAATTAAAAATGAGAAAGAAATGTATTGGGATATATTTTCAGAATTAAAAGTGTGCGTTTTAATATATTTATTCCTTTAATTGAAAACTGCATTTATAATAATTTAAACCTTTTTTGTATTAATGTTAAATAAGATATGTGTAATCTGCTTCACTCCATATTTTGATATCACTCAAAAGCACCACGATTGTAGAGCCATGGCAGAACGACTTCGGCATGTTTTCGATATCTTTTATTCGTATACATCAGCTTTTTGAATGCCACTCCATCCGGAGTATTACCCATTAAATTATCAAAATGGGCCGACTCGTTTGGATCGAGCAGTACAATTGCCATGTGATTGGCAACTATGGATAAGCCTGAAAAATGAGAACTTTATTAAAAAATACAAACGATTTTAATAGATTTAAGAAATAGGTTCGAGAAATCAAGATTCATAAAATATAAGGCATAAAATATTTGCAAAATTTGAAATAACAACATACCTAAAACTAGACTAAAATAATAATAATATTAGCAATACCGAAAAGTTTAATTTGAATCTAATGCTTATTGAAATTTGCTAGTTATTTCGTATTTAAAAAAATGTTTCGGCGTCTTAAGGATTTTCGCTTAAATAAGCTTTCGTAATGAAAAGCTCTACTCGATCTTTCTCTTTAAAAAGTATATTCACAGCTGTATAGTACTTGTACATACAATCCACTTGGGTAGTCAAACGGTTAAACATTTATTGTTTGAGACTTGTCGAGAAACTTTTAGTTATCTACATAACGATAATTACGTATATCGTGTTGGCGTAATTTAAGTGGGAAGCACTCGGTTTAAAACTGCTATATATTTATATACGCATGTATGTATGTATGTATGTTTGTACACACAATCAAATTTTGTTAAGTTTGCATATGGATAATAGAAAATGTTCAGACATGTATATACATATATACTTGTTTATAAATATGATATTCTCTATAGTTATTGTAATTGAAAATTACTTTCATCTGATCCCGTTCAACCATTCTCAAAATTATATCGCATCAAATGTTCACAAGTTTTAACAATTAATTTGACTTTTCAATCCACAATAGTCTTCAATTGAAATACAGTTAATTCTCTAAATAAGACCAGAAAAATTATATAATTTTTCTAAAAACTTCCACACATTTTCATAGAATTTTAGTTACAAGTTTCAACTTCAAATAAGCGTTGATATCAAATAATTATTTTACTAGTTTTAGTTTTTCAGGTAGTTTTTTTTTTCATAAAAATAAAATCTCGATCAAGAAATTGAAGTAGAAATTGCGGAACAACGCAAGTAAAAATATCATCGAAAATAAGTATGAAAGCTTGTTGATTTTTTTTAATTTTGTACAAAGTATAGACTTGGTGTTTAATGGATTTAGTTAGAAAAAATTGCATCTTAATTCAAAATAAAAAATAAAAAAAATAATAAGCAAACTTATTCTCGGGCTAGTGTTTATACATACTTACCCACAATTCCATGTTTGTAGAGTTGTATGTGAATATCCCTTAACGCGGGTAATTTCTTTGGATACTTCAGCAACTTCAAACTATCAATCAAATTATCATGATAATATTTAATGAAATAATCAAAATGCTTCAATTTTATTTCAAATTGCGTTGACGAAAGCAGCACATTGTATAGATCCTGTACTGGCGCACCATAACGTGGACATTGAAAATCCACGAAATATGTTTCCTTAATCTTGCCGAAAGCATCATATTGAAACATAATGTTGTTGGCCCAAAAGTCGCCATGAATTAAAGCGTTAAATTCGCATGGATCGGGATGCAACAAATTCATAAAGTCTTCGAGGCCCTTCTCTATCGTATTTTTCTGCTGGCGGAAGAGCATGCAAATGAGTAAAGTACCTAAATCAATTAAAAAATATATATATATATGTATATCGCCTGTGGCGGAAGCATTCGGGAAAAAGCTATCCGACACTGCACTTTTCGGCTTACTTACATACACACATTCATACATACTTACCAAGCTATCAATATACTTTTCACTCCCGTCATAAGTGCGCACATACTCAATGAACAACGTCATAGACGCTTTGCTCAAATCTTTCATCAACATTAAGAATTCTTCTGTGAAAATTCCTATGCTGACTATTTTTGGATATTGACCCTTTGTCTCGATGCATACAGCCGAAGCGGCGTGCCATTGCGCCAACTTCTTCAAGGCACACTTAGTGTGCTCCATGTTGAATCCTTCCAGACGATTGGCGTTCTTAAAGCCACGCGTACGCAAATCTTCCATTAGTATGACACCAAATTCGGATGGCGTGTGTAGCGGATAGCATTCTGGCGAGAACTTGACTTTGACGCCAGCGTCACTATACAGCTGCTCCAACTCCGGTATCACATCGCGGTACATAGCGTTCTCTATATCGAAAATATTGTGAGCCGTCATCATCTTTTGTACCGATTCGATTGGCAATTTCAACATATAGGAAATTTGCTTTGTTTTCTCATCTAAAATTTTGTGCACAAATTTTAAATTATTTAACGCGTTTTCATACAAGAACGAACTTACTCTCAAGCTCCACCTCTAGTTGTACCAAAGCCATTAGGGTGGTAAAATTTTCACCAGCTCCTTGTGCTGGCTTGGCGGAGAAGCTTTTTATAGCTTTAAACTGTGGCACTTTCTTTTTCAGCAGATCCACAAATAAGTCAGCCTTCAGCCAGTCGGGCATTTGACGAACAGCAGCAGCAGGGACAGCGGCTACTGGCGCATCACCCGCTTCTGAAGCGCTCTTCTCCGCATCCGATTCTGTTTTGCTAGTTATATTTGCGTCTGCTACTGACATCTTGGCGTTCTTACTACTCGCTCACACACGATCACTGTCTGTTATTTAAACTATTTACGGTTTAGAGGGCACGTCTATCGCGATCGGCATCCAGTGTAAAACTATTCGTTAGAGAGCTTTATATTTGTATTATTAAACAAAACTATTTATCATACGACGCTATGGAAGCGCTTTTACTATATCTTCACATACATACATAGCTATATCAATGTAGGTAAACAAAAAAGTTTAAAATGTGTTTGTAAGTAAATAAATTACCAACTATTTTGTAAAAACACATTAAAATGTTCGTATGTATTTGTGTTTATTACAACTCAAAATTCGATGATTAGGTGCTCTTGTTGTAAATAAATACAAATGTATGTAAATGTATGTATGTTATTCATGTCAATCCCGGGAACCCGAAATCCCGGGATCCCTGGATCAGTCTATTAAAATCCTGGAATTGCAGAATACAACGATTTTTTTAAATTTTAAGTTTAAATTTTTTGAAACAAAAATAAACCTCAAATGATTTAAAATAAAAAGAGCCGATCGAATAAAACAAATAAAACACTAAACATACCTTTCAGAGTTGTATTGAAATAAGAAAATTTAACATAAGAAACAAAAGCAACAAATTTACAACTGTTGTATTACGATAACACAATACGACAAATAACACGGCTCGTTAACTACCTTAAGGCTTTGTTTTTCCCTTGCCATTATAAATGAGATGGATAATATCCGATAACCGCAAGGCATAAAATTTATCAGAAGGCTTGGTAAAAGATAGATAATTTTTGTAATTATAGTTTTTGTAATGAGGCGATAAAGGCTATTCCCTACAGATGGCAATGCTTCTCCACTGCAGATATTAAACGCAACAAATTTAGCATTTTGATCAATATTTTGATGTATTTAATTTTTATTTGATGTATTTCTTTTTTTAATGAATATATATTAACACTCGTATATAATATTGGTCACAAACGGTGATAAAAAATAATTTTGCATTATGTGGGTGCATTTGCTTCTGTACCAAATATGTATGTATATTTGTACTTGAAGTATAAATTATTTTTTATGTGTGCCAAATTTTACGTTTATTTCCTTTTTTTTCTTGAAAAGACAAATAAACACATACATGATTTACAACAAAACGTTCTTCTTTGTTATATTAATGTTATTTTGTATACTTATATAATACAACGATTACAGACGTGTTACATTTTTTGGCAAATTAAAAATTACGAATCAAAACTTCATGAAATTCGGGATCCCGGGATCGTCCCGGGAATTCGTTTTCAGATCTCGAAAATCCCTGTGTAACACATTTAGCCCACATTGTGAAATATTTATAGTTGCAATTCAGAGAGATTTTTTATTATTTGAATACAGTGTTTCAATAATACTGCTTCTTATTATACGTGTTACGTACATTCTTGTATATACCTACTATATATATACATACATATATATCATTAATGATTCCGCGTTTATCGGATGCAATTATAAAAAGTGAATGCGCACAGATCAAAATAGTTCGCCTCCAGCGCCACCAAGCGAATTTCCTAGCGCGGTAGAATGCGACCAATATTATACTTGTATTCAGCAGTTTTTGCGTGATGCAGATAAGCATTATAAAAATTGTTATTTTCACATTAATGTACAGACATTGTATTATAGTAATAATTTTCCACAAATAAAGTTGTTTTTTTTTGTGATAGTATAATTTTATTAAATTATTTTTGAGCTTAAGGCCGATCGGTTTATGGGGAAAACTATGAGGAAAAAACAACAATACTCAAAGCAATATTTTTTTTAATTTTGTCTGACCTGATTTTTAAGAAAAAAAATTTTAAATTAAAATAACATATAACTAAAAAATTAAAAATTATATCTTTATAGAGGAACTGCATGAATTTCTTGTTTTCAACCTTTATTGTAGATTGAAATTGTCTAAAATATTTTTCTATTGATTTCCTTTCGTAATATATTATTAATTCTTTGCAAAGATTCAATTTGTTACTTAATAACAAAAATGTGGAAAATCCGTTTAAAATTGTACTACGCTTAAAATGTTTTACAAATTTGGCGTTGCAATTATTACATTTTATTCCCATAAATAATTAATTAACTAAAAATGTTTATTGCAGATAGCTTGCAAATTTACTCAAAAAACTTGTATGTATTTAAGCTGAGTATAATATATTTGGTTGAGGACCTATGCATTTTGCAATATTTTCTCAAATTTTATTTATTAAAAAAATTGCCACTCTTTATGAATCTTCTTATGGGCAACATTTAGGTGATTAAAAGCCAATCAGATTTTTTTGGATTATTAAATTTTATCTACTTACAAAATTTTATGCAATTCTTGGAGGTATTTACGATACAGCATCATATAAAGTTACTTTCAATTAAATCTCTTTACATTATTTTTTAAACAAAATATATTTGTTTTCGGTAGATAGCAACCCCACGAAAAAATTTAATTTTATAAATTATGGTGTCAAGTGCCTTTCTTTTGATGTACGCCTTTTTCAGTCGAAACACCTAATTAAATAACCTTAGAATGTTAAACATTATCTGCAAATAAAATTTCATTCACATTTTTAGAACCCTTGCTCCTTTTCCATTGGATATATTAATAAACGTTCAAGAATTTTCTAATATTGTTTTAAAGCTTTTTGCCCTTATCTCGCAAATAGATTAAATATATGTGTACATATATAGCTATTACAATTCCATAAAAAATCGCCTTAATATTACTGTATAACTTCGACCTTGCGTTGTTTAATTGAATGCAAACGATATTGCTAAATATTTTCACGGAAACTAATCTCATGAACTCTTTTTCTATTCCCACAAAAAAAAAGTGTATTGCCATGAAAATGTTCTTATCGTACTGCAGTCCAAAAATAAGTTAACAATATCATTAATCATCAATAAAACACTACGTTCATACAATAAACTGCTGAAGTGTAATTTTAGAAGACCATTCCCAGTGTTAGGACTTTAAACGTTGTAAAGAATTTTAAGTGCGTGGAGTGTTTGAAGATAATAGGACATTTGGATTTTTATTAATTCCATGAACACCAGATAAATCCTTAATTTTTATTAGTACAGGCAAAAGAAATCTAAAGTTTCAATTGAGTGTCTTACTTTATGGATTCTGCGGTTAAGTGCTTAATCAAAACTTAAAGCGCCGATTAAGACCGTCCGTCAGATAAACAAACTCTGAAGAATAAACTGTATTGTAGCTAACCGTCTGTCATTTTAACCACAGATGGTGCAAGCGGCCCTAAAACGGTTTATGATGGGCACGGGGAACTTTTAAGGGCTCTTTGTTTGTAATGTTAATATACTTAAAATGAGTTCAATAAAAAAAAAAATTTTGTATATATAACGTCCTCATCATAATATGGGTATTTTGAGCTTAATTTCAATTAATAATTCATATATATTCTTCTCATATTTATACTACCTACATATATAATACTGTTAGTTTTATTAAGTATATTTCTTTCTACAGTTGAAACAGATTTTTTTTTAATAATGAGTTACAGCTTTTTTGTATTAAAGTTAAAAAATATATATTTGTACATACATATGTCAATTTATGTATAAATATTTACAAACTCTTGAACAAGTTTCCAAATTTGTATCACTCCATAGCACCACGATTGTAGAGCCAAGGCAGGACAACTTCGGCATGTTTTCGATATCTTTTATTCGTATACATCAGCTTTTTAAATTCCGCTCCACCCGGAGTATTGCCAAGTAAATTGTCAAAATTTGCCGAATCAGTTGGATCGAGTAATACAATACCCATATGACCGCAAACTGCTGCTAAACCTGAAAAAAAGTATACTTTTATTAACTTATTAATTGGTAAAAGAAAGTGCGATCGAATAACCTTCATAAGTAACTGAATTCATAATTTTTTGCATAACAAATAGTTTGTTAAACAAGTTTGTACATTTAAAGAGATAAGCATTGGCGACGTCTATGCCGCTTTGAATATTCAATTGCAAAAAGAACTTGATTTTGTACGGGTTTGTTCAATAATAAAGATATCAGCGACTATTTTCGGTGTTTGCGATATGTTTATCAGACATTTTTTTTAAGCATTCAATTCTAATGTGCATGTACATATGTACATATAAACTTAAAAACTAATTAAGAAGTTTCCTCCCCTCTTCCCCTTACCCCAAGCACCATATTTGTACAGCTCTATGTGAATATCCTTCAAAGTGGGTAATTTCTTCGGATATTTCAGCAACGTCAAACATTCAATCAAAGTATCGTGATAATATTTAATGAAATTATCGAAATGCTTCAATTTGATTTCAAATTGCGTTGACGAAAGCAGCACATTGTATAGATCATGCACTGGCGTGCCATAACGTGGGCATTGAAAATCCACGAAATATGTTTCCTTAATCTTTCCGAAAGCATCATATTGAAACATAATGTTGTTGGCCCAAAAGTCGCCATGATTTAAAACGTTAAATTCACTTGGATCGACTTTCATTAAATTTCGAAAGTTTTCGAAAAACTTTTCATGGTTATTTTCCTAAAAAGGAAGTAAATTTAAAATGCTTTTTTTCGTTTTATACTTTCATTGTGACATATACTTACTAAACTACCTATGTACTCCTCATGTCCGTCAAATGTGCGCACACACTCACTAAACAACTCCATAGTCTTTACATTTAAATCTTTCATGATCACTATAAATTCGTCTGTGAAGACTCCTGTGGTGATCATTTTTGGATATTGACCCTTAGTTTCGATGCGTACAGCCGAAGCGGCATGCCATTGCGCCAACTTCTTCACGGCACACTTAGTGTGCTCCATGTTGAATCCTTCCAGACGATTGGTGTTCTTAAAGCCACGCGTGTGCAAATCTTCCATTAGAATGACACCAAATTCGGATGGCGTGTGTAGCGGATAGCATTCTGGCGAGAACTTGACTTTGACGCCAGCGTCACTATACAGCTGCTCCAACTCCGGTATCACATCGCGGTACATAGCGTTCTCTATATCGAAAATATTGTGAGCCGTCATCATCTTTTGTACCGATTCGATTGGCAATTTCAACATATAGGAAATTTGCTTTGTTTTTTCATCTAAAATTTTGTGCACAAATTTTAAATTTTGTAACGAAATTTCATACGAATTCAATGAAACTCACCCTCAAGCTCCACTTCTAGTTGTACCAAGGCAATTAGGGTGGCAAAATTTTCACCAGCTCCTTGTGCTGGCTTGGCAGAGAAGCTTTTTATAGCTTTAAACTGTGGCACTTTCTTTTTGAGTATATCCACAAATAGGTCAGCCTTCAGCCAGGCGGGTACTTGACGCGAAGCAACAGCAGGGACAACGGCTGTTCCATTGGTTGCTGCTGGCGCATCACCCGCTTCTGGCGTGCTCTTCACCGCCTCCGATTCTGTGTTGCTTGTTACTTTCGCATCTACTGCTGACATCTCGACGTTTTTATTACTCACTTCCACACGAATACTCTCTTTTAGCACTTAATGTAATTTTTGGTTAATTCTTTAAAACAATATACGAATTTATAAAATCGTGAGGAAGACACGTCTATCACGATCGGCGTCCAGCACAAAACTATTCGGTAGAAAGCTTTGCCTTTGTGTTTTAAAATAAAATTATTTATCAGACGACTCGCCACAGTCGAGTCTACTTTGCATCCACATACTAATACATACAAACATACAAATGTGGGCAAACAACCAAATTTAAAATGTATTTGTGGATTACTATCATTTTATAAACAAGCTTCAATTAGTATAACTGCATTCAGTCAAGCAAACAGTTTGGTTATATAGATATGTACATATGTATGTATGTATGTACATACAAATATGCATCTTATAAAATTAAAAATTCGACAATTGGGACTTGGTTTCTTATGTATGTATGTACCATAAGTATATACACAGCAATACTAGCATTGTATTTTTGTATGTATTGTGCGTGTAGTAAGTCTTCAAAATAGTAGACATCTTATCAAATGCATACATAAGTATGTAAAATAAACCTGTAATACTTAGCACACAGTGCAAAATATTTGTATATATGAGTAAATGTAATTTTCTAGCCATGCCGTCACCGGCAATCATCAGCATAGCATAGATAATAAGATACGAAACTTCTCTCTTTTGCTTGCTGCGAGAGCCCATGATCTCACATTTTGGGCTGGAATCATGGGCTGAACAGCTGGCACGCAAAAAGGTGGGCTAGCAGAGGCAAATGCGTGGAAATACTAGCTATCATTTTTATTTGAATAAAAAAAGCGAGTAAATGTTATATTTTTATTAAATGCGTCTTCAAATCTCTAAATTAAGAGTTAAATTTAATATAGAAGTTTTCACAGCGCAGGTTTTGATTTACATACAAATATTGTATTTTATATTAAACTATTTTTTTTTTAAGCAAACTAGGTATAAATTGTATTTTAATATACATACATATACATGTATATTTATAAGAAAGCATGCTATATCTTAAATTATTTATTTAATACATATGTATATACAAGTTTTTGCAAAATATGAATTTTTGCGATATTTTAATTATTTTCATGTTGATTTCATATTTACAAATAATCTTTTGGAATAATGGTAAATATTATCTCTTATTTATTTATTTTTATTGCACTTCAACGGTGGCGAAGAAACTGCAAAATCTCCAAAAAATACAATAAAAACTCCCAGATACAATTTCTTGCCGAATGGCTCTTTTGGAAAATGTTATAAAAAATGCGCATTTTTACAGCACTCTCACAAAACAAGGAGTTTCGTATCATAAATATTATCTATGTCTTTAGGGCAGCTGCTCGCAATAGTATTCGGACCATTTATTTATCCTCCAATTATTTAAAATTATTTCTCAATTAAAATATCGCTAATTCTCTAGCAAACATTATTAAAAACAGTTTTTAAATTATATAAAGAACATACAAAACTTTAATCAAAAATTTATCAAAATTTCGATCTTTTCAAAAAAAATTTAGAATTTTATGGGGTAAGCAGATATGCATTATTATTGATATCATTTAATTTTAGTACAAGTTTCTTTTGACAACGAATTACCACTGATTTTTGATTTTTCGGTTTTGCTTTGTATGGAAGTAGCTGCCAGAAAAAAAATTGCCAAAAATCGGTGATAACTTGCAGATACTTGACACTTGCACTTTACTAAAATTGAATAAGCAAAAAGCTGCATACTCAAACACTAGAAACTCCTCTCAAAATGTTTAAAATTTTAAAGGAATTTTGTTAAATCATTGTACATTTTGTAAATAGTTTAAAAGAGTCAACTTCGCATATTAATTTTTGTTTCAACTCTATGTTATCAAATATTTCATCGCAAATCAGCTGCGACAAAATTAAAAAAAACCAGATTAACAATGTACGCGTATGCGTTTCGCCAATTTAATTTTCACTTAAATATTGAGAAAATTCCAACGCGACTGTATTCGTGTAATCGCATAATAATATCATATCTCTAGATACAAGTGCACTCACAAACAGATGGGCATGTATGCGCATATATACCCAGCAATACAAATTACACAATTAAAGTTTTGAATGTTCAAGCTGCGGAAAAATAAATATACAAGATATATAAAAGACACATATTTCCAGCAACTGGTTTAATTCTCAGTCTCATCCTCTAAAAACAAACTTATTTACATATCTTTAAATAGAGAAGTGTAAAGCTTTGAATGAATTATGAAATATTTCATGGTGGCAAAGTACCAAACAATAATTAATTGCAATATTAGCTCGGAATATGACATCGCTGCACAGTGATTTAACTTCTGTAAGGTAATGGTTAAAAGTTGGTTTCACATTTTACTCTTTGTCCAGTCTAGGTTGCTCATAAACATTTTCTAAACTAAATTTAATTTATATGCGATCTCTCTTGAGGGGTAACATATCCGCAATGGAAAAGGGGACACGAGATCCGTAGTTATTCTTTTTCTTCGCTTTTCTGAAGTCCGCTGAAAAGGGCATAGTGTATGTTGGTTTAACCTATTTTTCTCGAATTGTTTAATCAAATATTTGTTGTTTTCTGAAGCATGACAAATGAAATTATAGTTACATAGCTTATATTTGAACTGATCTCCGGTAGGAAGCGAATAAAAATCTAGTGGATTTCTGAAAGAAAGAAAGTTATCATTGACATTATTTATTTTTGATTTATGACGAGGACCATTGTGCGCTGTAGTTGGAAGTATTTATGAAGTATTAGATGCAGTCAGTATTATATCAAAATGAACTACTTCTTGTAAATTTTGCTCAAACCAATCATTGGCAGCATAATCTATTTGCACTTGGAACATGTACATAAATACATACATATATTTGAAATAATGTGTGGAGGAAATGAAGTGGCGAATTTTTGATACGCCTCAAATTGCAATTAACTCAATTCAAATATTTTTAGGGTAACACAATAAAGTACTAACTCAACGTCAATGCAATTTTCAGGAAAATAACAAAATAATAAAAAATAGCGATCATTAAAATAACTATTTTAAAATAATCTTTATCGCAGTTTGTGTGTAAAGTATGTGTTATTCGTAAATAAATCATGATTTTGTTTTTGACCAAATACTAGTCTTTTTTTCGTCATATTTATTAATCAAATATTTTTATTTACGAATGTTCTATACAAAAATTTTTATAAAAATTTTATTAAGAAAATTGGATTGTAGTTATTTGTAGTAAGGACTACATGAAGCTTATTTTGTAAGCTAAGCTTAGTACACAGCTCTCAAGAAAATCGAAAAATTCATATAAAATGACACTCAAGAAATGAAAAAGCTTTAAACCCGATTTGCGCTTCTTATAAAACTGTGTGCCAACTTATGAAACGACCTACTTTATTTGTTGCATGAAATCGTTCAAATATTAAACGTTTATTTTTAAATATATGAGTCATGTACATGCTGCTTAGATTCAATTAAATCATAAAACTCAATCGAAACACTTGTGTATGTGAAATCATTAAAGTTAACAAATCATAGTTGATCGCAATACGATATTCAAGGTCATGAATGTGTGTTTGACTTGTATAATTGGCGATTTTTTTTGTTATTGCAATTCCCCAAGAACCATGTTTTAATTGGATACCAAACTACAATGTGGCTTAAATAATGTAAATAACATGTATGCAACTATTAATTTTTATACGCCAACGATTGCATTATAAGTGAATTGAGCTAAACATATTTGGAGAATTTCAAAAATTCCAAGTTATGTCATTTCAATTCTTTTTTAAGTTTAATGCAACAAACCCTAAACAATAAATAAATGCATTTTAAGCTACTAAAAAATTGTATGAATCACCTCAAATTACCTTCCTTATGTAATCAGGAATATGAGAGATAATGCCAATAGAATCTGCCTTAGATAAGTACTTCCTCTGGCGTAGCTGCTAGGAAACTTCAAATAATTTTTATATTGAATTTATGCATATTTTTTCTTATAAATTATACCTTTTTCAAACGTTCAAAAAGTTTAAATATCTAATATTTAAAAAATAATTTCTTTTTTTGGAAAACTTTACCGATAAGTCATTCATCATTGGCAAAATAATACGCAATGTTGTATTAAAAAACAAAATTGAACAATTCAAACATACGTTTTGAATGTACAATAAACTATTCGCAGCTTATAAGAGAAAAAAAAAATTTTCGGATCGTTTTTAAAACGTTAGCTCTAAAAATTTATTTATTAAATGTTTTCTTAAATAACTACATCCTGACTCATATATATACATACATAGCAATATTCAGAAAAAGATCGAAACACTTAGACTTCCTCCTTAACTTTGCCGAAACAAAATAATCAGTACATTTTTATACTTTCACTCTAATTAGAGTACAGTACAACATTTTTCAGTTCATTGATTGCCAACTCAATTCTGAGAACGATAGCACTAACTTCAAATCGATATTAAAAATATTTTGGCAGGTAAGAGACAAAACGAATGATGCAGAAATTATTCTTTTTGGGTCTAATTTCACATACAGTTCTCAGAATTGAGTTGGCAAATCATATGTTGTACTGTGTAATGATATCTGAAAATTTTACTAAAAATTTCATGCGAATGGACAAAATGCGGTACTTGGTGATAGAGTAAGATACAGGCCTTCTCCCTACCAAGCGATAAAGAGTTTGGGTATTCTTTATTTTTCTAGTTGGCGCAATTTAATCTATGCTCCGCTTTATTAAGCTTGTCCAAAATTTAGTTTTGAGAGAACCTTACTTTTCATTTTGGTGCATGTGCTCCCGACAGGGTAGGAATATGCTTTTTTGTGCGATTTTGGATCATTCCTCTTCAAACTTGTTTTGAAGAGAAACCCGTTTTCGACGCTGTGCCATTTTAATTGCTATTTTTTGTTTTTCATCTTTAAAAGAAGAACATTTTATTTTTTATTTCAGATTTTGAACATTTACATATAAGGAAGCTTTCAAGTGAATTGAAGACTAAGTCCGCCACATATGCGACTAGCAATTGCCTGGATACATAATGCATACATACGAGTGCATACATAAATTTTCATACTTGATGCTTTTATTTTATATTTCTTTTATAATTATCATCAATTCTTATCAACCTACCAACGTTATTGAATGCGAAAGCTAAACCGCTGATAATACTACATACATACATACATACATACATATATTTTTCCGCGTTTAGAGAGAAAAATACTATAACGCATTTGGGAGCATAAACTTGGTAAACTTTTATGGGAGCTTTAGGTTACGACAATATTTTTGAGTATTGCTCGTTTCGACAAACTTTGCGTTAGTCGGTGCCATTTAATATTACGCCGGTGAAGAGTACTGCTGATTCTTTTTTTTTCTTATTTATAAATTATCACGTGTACCTTTCGCAGTGTTTTAGTAATAAAGTGCCAAAAAATTAAATGAAATAAATATTTGTGTGAAATTGAATGTTAAAGTATTATTGTGTAAATTTTTTAACTCTGTGCCAGAAGTCTCTTATTATCAGTGAGTAATGCAATTGGTGCCAAGTCAAACATATGGACATTAAGTGTTTATTACATTAACCCAGATATATACCTAACATTTTAAATATTGCGTTTGACCATCGGCACGTAAAATTATAATATTTGTTAATGATTAATAAACAACTCGCTGAAGTTGTCAACAAAAGAAAAACAAAATCAACAACTTGCTGGGTGTGCCCACAATTTATAACATAATATACAAACATACAATAAGTCAAGAATGATAGAGTGTTAGTACATACGTGAAAAGTGGATATGTATGTATGTACATAATTGTACATTAGATTGCGTCAAAAAACCGAATTTGTGAAAAAAATTGCAACCTCGACGGTTTTATTTTTAATTTTTGTATTGAAGTCCTAAAATTAATCAAAATATACGATATAAAGGAAAGTTTTTCCATTTGTTTTCGCTCACTTTTCTACTAACTGCGAGTAAGAAACGTGACAAATATATAAAAAATTTGAATAAAACCCCATTCTTTCAGTTACTGTTTTATAAACAAATAAATATAATAAATTTGTACATTTGAAGTAACTACAGTTAATTGTTATTTTTAAAGTATATTGAAAGTCTTTTTTCTAATTAAATAAAATTCGAGCACGTATTATACGTAAGAAATAGCAAAGAAACCTCTCTAAAATGCACTATAAAATTGTATTGTTATTTACATATAAAAAATAGTAGTGGTTACAAATTATTTTTGCTCATATAAAATTTTTTTGCGACTTAACCCGAATAATGAAGAAAGTAGGTTGAAATTAAAAAAAAAAATGTGTACTAGCGACAACGAAATTTTCACTAGTCGCCGAAAAAAATATACATTTTTTGACACAGTCTAATGTGCATATATTTATACATACATATATAGGTATGTATGAAAGAATGTAAAGAAAAATTAACAAATTCATATCACGAGAACTTATCTGCTCTCCGGGAAAGCTCTCACATGTATGCATATTTACTTGCATATGTAAAGTGACAATGAAATTACGTGCATACATACATAGACAAAAATTTATAAAAAGCGTACTAAGAGAAAATTCTAAACAGACTAAGATTTTTGAAATGTGAGCAATGTTGGTGGCGCATCTACTCAGCAACCTGTAGCCACATTTAAAAACAGCTTAGCTTATAAAAGGCTGCAATCATAAAAACAAGATTTTATTTAATTTTTTTTATTTATATTTTTTATATATTTCTCTACTGCTCTCAATTGCATACTCGCACGATGATCACCTCTATCCTAACAGACAGATTTCTGACTCTGAGCACACTCGTTCATTTACTACAATATTTACTCTACACACATCAAACGAGTATAAATTCAACTTATACTCGTAAAGAGTACATTTTCTTTTTTTTTTGCTGGAATAAAAACTCAGCGAAATGCGGTTTCCAATGATCAGTATACTCTCGTCTTTCCGGCAAACAATATTGCAACAAGTTGAAAACACCGGCGCCACACCTTTTTTCATTCAACAATATCGACTAAGCCATCGAAATAACAGCGGAATGGTTTCCCCGGCGCCCTTTACAAACGATTTTTTCTTTCGCCAGGTGCGTACCTTTTTACAATTAATCAAATAGAATTTTTTATTTTTATTTTGTTTTCAAATATGTTTGTAGCTCTTCGACGAGGGTACTTGGACCTACACATACCTTTTGGCCGATTTACATACAAAAGAGGCGGTCGTTATAGATCCAGTGTTGGAGAAGGCGAAACGTGATGCGAATCTTATTAAGGAGCTTGGATTTACGCTTAAATATGCTAGTGAGTTTTTAATTGTAATTTTTATGCGGTTTTGTTTTGGTGTGACGCAACTCTTAAACGGTGTGATGAAATTTTTGACAGAACGTAGGAAATACGTACTTACTTATATTTATGTTCGGTATGTATGTATAACACACTGTGTTAATGGCATGCGAAAGCAGGAAATAGCTCATCACAGCTCGATAATAATAATTACATACCTATGAACATACTTAAATAAATACTCAGACTACTCAACGAACGAAATCTTGAATAGGCTTTTGTGTTGTTATCTAAAAAAAACCGCTATTATTAAAGTGACAAAGCAATTTTGTACATCTTCTATTAGATAACACAAAAATTCGTACTAATTCATATTTCACAATCACATTTCTTCAAATATTTTAAGAAAACAAGAAGAGGAAATATATATAAAAAGAACCATTTATGTTTATCATTAGGGTGGCTCTTAACAAAGTGGTAACATAGCAGATGAATCACAAAAATATACAAACAGAAAACGCAAAAATAAATTAACAAAAATGTCAAATTACAACTTTAAGTATTTGAACCAGATAAAATGTAAAATGCAAGATTATTTTTTATAATCTTAGATGACGTCACACAAGCAGTTGATTTTGCATCTAATATAAAATAATTTTACAGTATATCATTTCACATCACATCATATCACTTTATAACAAAAATCATCTCATCATATAATATGAAACACATCACATTAAATAACATCACATCAACACATTACGTCACCTAAAAAAAATCTCGTCATATTAACACATCACATCAATACATTATATCATGATGTCACGTCGCGGCACATAAGCACATCACGTCACATCGGCTATAAAGACGCTTACCACAAATGGTTTGATAAGCTTGGCTTAAGACTAATAGTATTTTCAAATGCATACCTTGCTTTAGCTACCCACATTTTTCTTGGCAAGTGGTTGACTTTATAAATGCGAAGCTTTCAGGAATCTGTTGGCGGTTGAGTCGAGAGAATACATTTGTTTGTAATTTTTGAGCGCTCATAACGTTGTTTAATACCTCCCTAAAATTCATGGTAAACTTAAATTGTGCTTCATATTTTAATTTCCTATTTTTCTATTACCTAGAACATTTCAAACACTCCTGAGTATACAAAACCAATATTTAGTTTATTAAATTTGCAAGTAATAAATGTTTACAAAAGATAATACCTCGGCAGCTCATATTTCATTTTGAGAAAGAAGAGAATAAGTCAACTTAAAATTTTACATATTAAACTTAAGCAAACTAAGGCATATTTAATAGATAGCAGCAGTAGAAAAATTGAAAAAAGAAATTGAAACTGCTCTTTTTTTTTGTGGCTGCTGCCTGCCGAAATTTAAACTTCGTTTTCTTTACTCTTCAACAAACTATCCCACTACAAGTAACAATCTATCAGCTGCCAATTAATAAATTGTATTAAAGTGTTTTTGATTAAAATCAATGCAACTTGGTTGGCAAGTAACATGTTTATATTCTCATTAACTCACTTCCTTTTATGTAAGAAACACTAGAACTAACCAATAATTATTTGCGGATATTTAAATTCTGATTTCGTACAAGGAAAGTTTTTACTCCTCACTGCTTTTAACTATTAACAATTAAGAAACGATCAACGCATTTGTAAGAACTTCATCGAAAACCTTACTTGTGGTTAAAGCGAAAATCAATAAGAAATACAAATGCCTTTTGGAACATTTTTTTTTAATGATTTTTTTTTTATTTATTAAGAGGCATATATGCACTGTTATTCAATACACGTTACTTTTTAAAGTCGAAATTCATCATTGTGCAGTAATCGTTTTTGCAAATAAAACTAATTTTTTTTTTTAAATCATAACACAAAAATAAAATTTTTTAGCTAATAGCCATTAAATGAAATTGAAGGATTAAGGTATCTTGATGATGTAAAAAAATTTTAGACGAAAAAAATCATTTTCGAGATATCAAATTTAATAAAAAAATTGCACTTTTTTATTGGTAGATAAATAAAAAATTATTAACGATGACAATTAAATTGTTCATTAGAGTAATAAATAATGCAAAAGATGACAAATATTTGAGAGTAAAAATTATTTAAATCTATCAAGATTTGGAAAAGTTATGGAAAATTGAAAAAAAAATCGGGGAAAAGCTCAAAAGTTTTTAACTGAAAAACGAAATTGGTGATAAAAGTCAGAAAAACTTTTTTGGGCCAAACCAAAAAAATGCGTGTCTCATCATATTGACCAAAGAGCAACAAATATGAGTTTTGTGTAAAAATAAAATCATGTCCCAAATGAGTCGTTTGAACTGAACTGGTGATCGCTACACTGATACAATTTTTGTGCGGAATAGAATAAATAAATTTAAAATATATTATGGAAAATTTATATAATGAACCTGAGCCTATTGTAAATATAACGATTTATAAATTAGTTGATGAAGCATTTTTTTAATCATCTTTTGGAAATCGCATTTGATTGCTTTTATTTGCGTGCATTTAGAAATTATATGACAATCAAATCTCACTTTCAAGCTAAGCAATATTAATAAATTACTAGAACTCTGCGACGTAAATTAAATCCTTGCATTCAGTTAAAATGGAAAAGGTTTTGAATCATTAGCAATACCTAACTTGGAAGACAATTACATATTAGTAAAGCAGCACCATTAGCAACGGACTGACCAAAACAGAACGTCCAACGATTATTGTTACAACCAATAACCAGCGTTTTAATAATCCATTATACGAGTAAATTATACATATATAACATACATATGTATTTATTTGTATGAATGTATGTTTTTCTCTTCTAACTGTAACAGTGAACACGCACATGCACGCGGATCATATCACCGGCACTGGTTGGCTCAAACAATTGTTGCCCGGCAGCAAATCGGTGATTGCCAAGGCGAGCGGTGCCAAAGCAGACGTTCATATCAATGAAGGCGATCCGATAACCTTTGGACGTCATCGTATCGATACATTGGCCACACCGGGTCACACGAATGGTTGCATGTCGTATGTTTTACATGAACAGGGTTGCATTTTCACTGGTGATACCGTGCTGATACGTGGCTGTGGACGCACTGATTTCCAAGAAGGTGATGCTGGTCATCTATACGACAATGTTCATAGTAAAATATTCACGCTACCTGAGAATTTTCGCATTTATCCAGCGCATGACTACAAGTGAGTAAATGTGTATGAAATATTTTTAAGAAAAAAAATTCAACGCCCTTTATTTTCAACTTTTCAGAGGCACTTTGGAGAGTAGCGTTTGGGAGGAGAAAACGTATAATCCGCGCTTGACGAAAACAAGAGAGCAATTCATTGACATTATGAACAACCTTAATTTGCCATATCCCAAGAAGATAGGTTAGTTTTTTTTTTTGTTATAAGATAAGCACTAAAATAATTATATATTTATTTACAGATGTATCCCTTCCGGCTAATCGCGAATGTGGCGTCCATGATATTCCAAAGGAATAAGTTTTTGTTGTATAACGAAAAAGTTGTGTATCAAAATATTGCTCAAACGTGGCCTTGTTAACCATAGAAAGCACCAAATACGCTGAGTCATGGTAGGCTCGACTATTCTGAAGAGAATCGCTGTTAACTATACTGGATACTTTTTGTACATGTTTCTTAAAACGAAAAAAAAAACAATAATAAAAGACTTTAAAATAAATTTGTTAGATTACTTAATAAAAAAAAAAAAATATAAAATACCAATTACAAAAAAAAACTGTTACTCACCACTATAATATTTTCAAAGCCGGGGAGTGTTCTTTTGTAGGAGTTTCTTCGTGCTATGGAACGCTCTTCCAGAAGGTTTGCCGACAACTGTCTTCCTTATACTCATAGTAAATAAGAGTAATCATATTGAAATGTGTAATTCATCACATAAACCTCAATGGAGGGAGCAAGACTACATAATTCTCAATCCATCTCTTCAATCTCTTCAATTTGAACAGTGTCTCTAATAAAAGAAAAAGTTAACGTTTAAATAGGATCGGATAAACGAACAAATCGTTAATTTATTCAGTATTAGAAATATAATGTTTACAACGATAATATACTAAGGACCACTTCACAGTGTGACTTCGTACATCTGTTTCCCTTATTTTATTATTATTTTCATCCTAAATATCGTTAGCCAAAAACTTCCATTCAAATAATTTTTTTTTTTTCATTTTTTATTATTTCAGACGATTTTAAATCCACGATTCAACAAATGTATTGCCCACAATGATAATAAAAAAGTCGATACGAAAACATCCGATGCCCAAACAAACCTTATCAATAGTGCGCAAACCCAATGCGCGACGACGGGACGCCGACGCAAAATATCCACGTTGGGCGGTACGCTCACCGCGCGATCATGTCGCAGTGAAACGAAAGAACTGCGCTCAGCGCTACAAGATCGCGAAGCAGTCATACAAAATTTGCGCATACAACTGTGTTTGGGAAAATTACCACGCCCCACAGGACCACCGCTTGATGAGAGCGAGAAACCGGCGGCGGAACAAAAGATGCAAAGACTGAAAGCCGAAGCCGAGAATAAGAAAATCAAGATCAAAAATTTAAAAACTGCGCTAGAGAAGCTCGATATAACAGAGTGAGCAACTTAACTCGATTTTAGTTTAACTAAGTGAAAATGAAAATTTCACAACTTTTCTCTTTTTCAGTAACATCGATATACGCATACGTCAAGCGGAGCTGGAGTATGCGCTCGGACGCGAGGAACTGCAAATGCTGTCGATAGTTGAAGAAGCGCGTGCGTTACAAGCGCGTTTGGAAAAATCGAAACCGGAATCACAGACTATTTACAAGTAAGGCTCAGCTCTATCGTTTTATCGTTTTGTGTTGATATCAATAATTTAACCATCTTTTTTCTACTTTCCCACCGCCCACAGCGTGCTCAACTCAGGCTCGACGCTCACCTTGCATGCCGTACACGCGACGACCGGCCGCTGGGCTGCACAAACCAAATCTGAGCAACCCGGTTTCTATGTGGAATGGGCGCTAGAGGGTGATGGACTGTACAAAGGCGACCGCATACTCGAGATCAATGGCAAGATTATCGCCTGTCGCAACAAGGAAGAACTGCAGAAAGTGATAGGTAATTCAGGAAAATGCCAAATGGTGGTGTTGCGCAAGAAATGTGCGCCGATACCACAAAAACAATTAGATCAAGAGAAGGAGAACAATATGCGTTTACAGCATCGCATTTCCTATCTCGAGGAGCAGGTGCTTGAATTGCAAATATTGAAGGAACAGCAACCACAACAACAGTCACTACCATCACAAGCCTTGCCGCAGACACCACAAGCGCAACCATCAGCGGGGCACATTAACAACGGGGGGACGAACAGTCACGTGACCAGCATCAGCATATCGTCGCCACCCTCTACACCGCCCGACAATAAACCATTGGTATTCCAACGTGGCAACTATATCACCACCTTAGTAGGTGGTAAGCCTATTGAACTGATAGGTGAAAATCATAACCAAAATGGCTTGTGCAAAAGCAACTCTGCGGCTCATATAACTAAAACGCTGATCAAAGAGAATACACATCTCGAGCTACATCATGAACGCACACCACGCACCTGCGCACCGCCTAGCTATCCCTGCTTGCCGCCAAAATCATTGTCCGCCTCGAAGATTTCGATCAACAGTGACTCTTCTTATATGCAGCATACGCACTATCGACGCAGCGAGAAGGAGCGCTTTACGCGCGAACGTGAACGCTACGAGCGCTCAACTAGCAAAGCCAACGCGATGCAGCACCGCGCTAATATGCATGCGCGCAGCGTCGAACATTTGAATCATTACAATGGGTATGAATTTGTAGGTTTCTCTTCTTTTTCACTTTTTAAATAAATTTCTCTTTGTTTGCACAGCATTGAACGTCGACGCGACTGCTCTGTTGTGGCAGATGGGCATGCACGCGTGCCCGCTGACATGCGCAGCGTCAAATCGTTAGACTTTGATAGTGAAAATGAGAGCAAGCCGATCAGCGATACTATTTCGGAGGTGCGCGCTGTCCGCCCAACACCACCAAAGAAACCGCTGCGCTTATCGCTGCAACGCGCACAGAGCCTGCAAACTGTCGAGCTGACACCCAACTGTGATGCGGAAAGGAAGCGGCCCATGAAGCGAGCGCACATTAACGAGAAGTCACCCGGCGATCGTGAGGGTGCGATACTTATAGAGAATTGCACACCCTTGCAAACGGCTTCGCTGGGCAGACCGCGAGCGAATATATGAAAATTGCTGAATGTTCTCTTTAAACGTAACGAAGAGACACATTACTAGAGAAAGTGGCTGAAAAGCAAATCATATTGTGTTATGAGATAAAATTATTTCAAAGAGAGGATATGTGCAAGATTTGTTTAAGTTAAAGAAAGTAAAATGTTCACCAAATACTTAAAATTAAACGTTTAGAGATAAGAGCAACTTAAACCTTTTTAATATCTATATCTAGCTTGTAAGTTTAAGTTACACTATTTTTGTTTTACTAAAATTTATTTAAATAAATAAGAAGGACATTCACAACTAGTTCGTTCGTCACTTAGCAGTTTTACATATAGTTTTTTTCTCTTTTTTAAATCCAACGAAAACGTCTAATCGCGAATAGTTCAAATAGCGGTTTCACATTGGTGGAGAAGCGCGCCAGACTACTTAAAGTATGTTCAAATGGTTAAACAAACCAAATCTTTAACGAGGCAACTAAGTAACGAAATCGGTGTGAAAGGCCTTTAAGTTTTTAGCACATTTTCGTAATAAAAAATATGTATGTATATAAATTTCCATGTAAATACACAACTAAATTGTAACAACAAACACCCATGCCGTTTCTTTTTCTTTGTGTTTTTTTTTTGAAGACCTACACGAACTAATTTTTTTTCTTCTATATTATACTTGATTGCAATTTTTCGTTAGCTATGCGAAAATCAATGAGCGTTTTACAGCCAATTCGCACGTTTTCATTTACATCGATTGAAGTATGAAACGTTCATACTTTTGTGCTTATCTGTGTGAGCAAACTTGAATTATGTGCATACAGTGACTCAAACAATTGATCAAATTGTGATTTTTTTGGCATAGGGCAAATTATAGTTCATAATACAATAAAATCGCATGAATGAAACTTACAAAATTTGCAAAAAATTTATAAAAAAATCAAGTTTTGTTAAACTTTAATTTATTTATTTGGAATATTAAATGAAATTCTGAGTCTACCGTTTTATAGCCGTTTGATAGACTCCTCCCTTTTTTGAGGTCGTTTAAGAATATTAAAAATTAAATTAAAGTAAAATAAATAGTCGAAAGAAGTAAATATCTGGGTGTCTTATGAATATGTTAAGCAGTGTAGGTATATTGAAAGAGGTATGTATTTAAAACACAATCAAAGGGAAGGAAATAAATATTAAAAAGTAAATTTAAATACTAAACACGCTCGTACCAAGTAAGCAATGAAAATTTAAAGATAGCTTATTACATATTTTATTAAATATTGCATAAAATGCACGCATTTTATATATGTAACTTTATACCAGGGGCGGATCTAGAACGTTTTTTGAGGGGGGCGAATGAAAATTGCTATAGAAGCTTTTCGTGAGACAAATCAAGATTGTAGGGTCATTTCATCTCAAATCGTCCAGGCAGTTAGGGTAAAGTATTTTGTCCAACACATTTTTTTTTTATAGTTTCTACATCGAAATAAATGAGACATGGGGAGTTTTGGAAAATTTGTCTGAAAACTCAATTTTGCTATATTGGTGCATGTTAATTTTTTTTGAAAATTCGATAACTTTGCGAAAAAATTACCCATCTTCGAAATGTATTTTTTTTCTAGGTAATGGGTTCCTCTAAAAGTAAAATGTGTGAGACATGATATGTTTTTTAAAAAAATTTGTATATCGTCATTATAAAAAAAAAATCCAAAACTGTTTGACCTAAACAATTTCGAATTGCATCTTTTTTTTTTGCCTTCATATTTTTTTTTTATAGTCATATATGTATATATACTAAATTATGTAGCAGCCTCTCTTTCCCTTTGAATTCGTTGTTTAGGAATTATGATTTTTTGAAGTCAAAGTGAAATAATGGTAATTTATAATGCATTTATTAAGTTCATTTGGTATTAGAAATATTTTTATACACTCACATTCATTCCACTAAAGTCCATTCGTGCTGACATGTTCTTGCGAAGTACATACAAAATGCAAGAAAAAAAATGTTGCAATTTGAAATTTTGTGGCGAAAAAGCGGTCGCCCCCCCTGTATCCGCCTCTGCTTGAGACACCCTGCACGAATGCAATTACGTAATATGTTTATAGTGTCAAGTATATGTATGTATATCGTCGCTCCCTCCGAAGCATAATACGTAAATTAGCACATTTCGGTTTTTATATTTTATTATACAACTTTTTAAAATATTTTTATTGGTCTTATAAATGAATAATAGCTCACAATTTTATTGAGCTCGAGGCCAGTTTATGGAAGATTTTATTTTGGAAAAAGAACAACAGTTTTTAAATGGTAGAAGTTCTAATACTATTCCGGAAATCACCACATTGCCTCATCAGACTCCTTTATTTAATTAACTATATTTATTCTTCATTACCACTTTCCCTGGCTTTGAACTAGGGACCTCGGTGTTGCAGAGCCAACACGCTAAATGCTGTACTATAACTTATACCATTAAAAGCTTAAGTTGTTTTTCCAAATAATTATATATATAAATTATCTTTTTAAGATTTACCATTTGAAAAATGCTACTCTTCGCTGGGATCGACGTTGTAGAAATACATAGTTTCTGTTTTATAAAATGTAATTCTAACACTTCATAGAGTTTGTCACCTAGTAGAAGGCCGCAGATTCGACCCGCCTTCAATTTTCAAATCAATAAGTATTTTCATGCTTAGTTTTCAAACTTTTCTCAAAAATAAATAATTTGAATCACAATCACGAATATACAATTGGGTTGTTCACGTTGTCCAGGTTATTGGGTTGTCTGGTTATGTGGTTGTAATTTTTTTCAATTTCCAGCAACAAAGTACACAGACATTTTATTTCGTTTTTAATTTTCTCTTTACTTTGTTGTTTGAAATTTAAAAAAATTACAACCACATAACCAGACAACCCGATAACCTGGATGTCGCGAACAGCCTAAATTTGAATAACGTTAAAGTTTTTAGATTTTGTTTGAAAGGTGAAAACAAAATAGCATTTTTTGCATTTTATTTTAATTTTTTGCTTGTGTCTTCGATTCTCAAGCTCAAGGTTCGATCTCTAGAGCCATTGCGTATGCGTAAGGCATTTTGTGGCAGCATTTTGATTGAAAGGAGAGTAAATTTATTTAAGGTAGTGGCGATTCTATAAATTTAATGTTTTGGTGGGCTATTGTAAAACTTTATTTTCTTTGACTCACTTTCGTGCAATTTCTTCCATCTAATGCTGGAAACCGCAATAAGAGCTGGCAATCTGAATCGCAGTGGCACTATATAGTAGATAACAAAAGTACGATGCTGCTGGCGTATGCAGATGATATTGGCATCGTTGACCTTAACAACAGGGCCATCAGTGCAGCATTCTCCAGTCTAGATATGGAAGCAAAAGAGGTTGGTCTTGCAGCGAACGAGGACAAAACAAAGAACCTTGTGGCAAAAACTAAAAAATCTTCGCGTATTTGGAATCACGTCACTGTTGGCAGCTACAATTTTTAAGTAGTCAAGGATTTTGATACCTTGGATCCAGCATAATCACCACCAATAATGTCAGCCTTGAAATCAAGCGCAGAATTACACTTGTCAACAGGTGCTACTTTGGGCCCGGTAGGCAGTTCAAAAGCAGATCCCTTTCTCGACGAACGAAAATCTCGCTCTACAAATCTCTCATCATGCCCGTCCTTTTAAATGGCGCAGAAACATGAACGATGTTGACCAGCGATGAGTAGGCTTTGGGGGCTTTCGAAAGAAATGTTCTTCGCAAGATGTATGGCCCTGTTCGCGAAGGCGACGGGTACCGCAGAAGATGGAATGACGAGCTGTATGAGCTATATAATGCTTTGGACATAGTCAAGCGCATAAAAATGCAACGACTACGATGGCTTGGCCATGTCGTTCGTATGGATGATGATGTTCCCATGAAAAAGTACTACGAATTGGCGCCCATGGGTGGGCAACGAAATCAATGGCGCCAAGCGCCAAGGACAAAGTGCAGAAGGACCTGTCTACACTTGGTATGAGTAATTGGCATAACCTAGCGAAGGAGAATAAAAGAATAAGAAGTGAATAATAAAGTTAAAATAAGTTTTTTAAAAACCATTTATACTTACAGGTTAGGCCCCGTACATCCAACTGCATTTAAGCAAGAAATCAACTATGTAGTAACCTAACTGCATTTACCTTTTGATACTTAAAAAAGAAACCCATCTGCAAAAATAGTAACTTCTAAGTGACACGTTCATAACTTATTTTTTTTATCGTTCTTTAAATATTTTCCATAATTCAGAAAAAGAGCACCAATAAAAAATACAAACCTACGATTACCTATGCAAAAATGCTGTTCTACATACATAGTAGATATTTAAGTATAGTAGGTCGGGTCGATTAATATGTTTTTTTTATTTATGTACGACTGTATTCAGGCTATGACTTTTAACTTTGAGTTCTTTACCAGTTCTAATTTAAAAAGTCATCATACGCGTTTAACGGCAGGATGACTTTTACATACAAACTCGAAAACACGCACGACTTTTTATCCTGCATGGACATCGCCATCGTCTGAACAGCGACTTAGTTATGCAACTTTGAACGTACTATTTCATTTTTTATCGTTTTCGGGTAAAAATGCTTTGAAAGCAACAGAAACCAATACCAGCATTTATTTACCGATGTTTTGCGTAATGATAATGAAATTGCCAAATTCATAACCGATTTGCATCATCTCTGGTTAAAATTACCGGCGTTTAGCTACAAATCAGTTTACTATTCAGCGCTTACTTTTCTGACGGATGATCTTAACCGGCGCTTTTAGTTCCGATTAAGCGTTTAACTGGAGATGGTGCAAACGGCCCTTATTGATTTAGTACGTAAAAAATTTTACAACAACAAAATGTATTATCAAATTTCACGAGCACCAAGTAACAAAGTTACATATGTAGCTGAAAATTCCTACGTCTTTGTCCTTAACTTAAAAATTTCAAATTTCAATTCGCGATTGTCTAAATATTTTATTTACTTTTTTATTTTGCGAGTCCCAACGAAATATTCCAAAGATGAATTTCCATCCAACCTAAAATCGATTGAAAAGAATTGCATCAAGACTAATGTGCGATGATAAAGGAATTCTATATCTCTGGTTAATAAATCATTATACTCCAAGTTTTTAATATTCGTTTATTAATTTTGTTTGCGAAAGCTATTTCGTTAAGCGAATAATCAATTTTTCTGAAACTGATTAACACAACGATAATTGTAGCACGAATGACTTACATATCTTGATTACTAGTATATATGTACTTATAAGTAACGATAAGCATTACTGGTATATATGTACATATGTATGTATATGGTATCTATAGTATGTATGGATATGTGTTCATGTTGGCAAACTGCTTTTTGGATGGCTACGATTCTCTGCGTTTCTCAGCTTTGCTCACGATTTCAAATCCAATATCGCGAGTTCCACTAGCCCCTCCATAATAACAGCATCGAAGGCATCCAGAATTGAGAGCACCATCGCACCTGAGCTCAGTTATTTACTTAACGAACTTGTACCTACACAGAATACGAGCGCGAATTCTCACGTTACATTATTTAAATTTTAAAAGGTTCACCAATGACGGCAAAAAACGCGGTGGGCAGCTGCTCATGATCGGCACAGATTTTCGTAGAAACAGTTTAAAAGCAGTTTATAAACAGTTTGCTTTTCGCATTCGATCAGCTCAGTTTACTGTTGTACATCGTCGCTAAAGTTCATGTATACGCGTTAAATACTTAATTAAATTTGCAAACAACCGTGTAATACACTTGTAGAAATAATTGAAAAGTAACTGTTGAAAGTGGAACAACAAAAGTTATTCAGTGTCCAGAAGGTGAGGCAATGAAAATTGCAATCTTACATGCAAAATAATACCAAACCGTGATAAAAAAACGTCAGCATGTGAAAGGATTTGCTGTTTTTATTTTGACGTTAGACCCGTTTATTGTTGTTTATCACCTACATACATACATACTTTGTAGGGGCTAGATAAAAGGAAGTTCTAGTAAAAAGTGGCAAAGCCACTATTTCGTAAATGAAAACACAGAAACGCACGTACTTACATACATACGCACCTAAGTACGTACATGTACATATGTATGTATTAAAGTAAAAGCTAGAAATTATTAAATTTTTTTATGTTTTTATTTAAAATCAGAGAATTTTCTAACAAAAAAAACCTAAGCCCGAACTTCAAACTTTTTACAACCTTTACAAAAGACTATAAAATTGTAAAATAGTATGACATAAGTTTCGTCCATTTTAATTCGATTTTTTTGGAATATTTTGATGTGTACATTTTTTTAATCCACTCCAATTTTAGTTTAACAAAGGGCAAGGTTCAGGCAGCTAAAAAAATCGTATACCTTTCAATTCTGAGAATTTTTTTCGCCAAAGGGTTGCTCTAAAATTTTTATGACAAAGTTGTAGAAGTTGATAATAATTTTTTTTTAACTGTTTTTTATTTAATTTTAATTTCAACTGTCAAATTTTACATTTCGTTTAGATTTAATTGTGCTTTTAGCACAATTTAAGGTACATAGTTAATAAAATATTTTTGAAAGTTCAGCTTTTAAAAGCGAAAATATAACACTCAGAGCTCATACATTTTTTTCAATTTCTCGTTTGCGCCTTACTATTTAATATACGAGTACATTGGTAAATACTATATATCTAAGTCCTGTGTTAAAGCATAGGACTTAGGCGGTTATCGCTTGTGACCACAGATATGTATAAGTCCCTTCCATTATTTTGACAGGCACTGTACATACAAATAGAATATCTAATAATTCTCAATTAAAATATAGTCGTTGTATAATAAATCTACCAAATCATTTTTATATTTTAATTGTGTAGGCTACAAAACTGTATGCTCCAATAAATTGTAAATTTATTTTTAAGTTCAAGTGTGACATTTCTTTTTTCAATTATTATTAAAGCCGTATAAAATTTGTAAATTGAATATTTTTATGGGTTTATTAGATAATTAATTGGCAAATATATAAAAATTTAATAAATGTCAAAGACAGAGTGAACTCTTGTCAATATGCGGGTGACATATAATTGTGATAAGCAGTTTATAGTATTTTAATTTATAAATATATTTTGCGCAAAAAGCTTGAAATGCATACATACGAGTACATTTGATCTTTCCTTAAAGACTCGTTCTTAAAAAGCCTTCAAAAACTCGTTTATTGGCAGCATCTCTAAATCATACTTTTGTTCACTATATAAATATGTATGTATCTGTACTCATGTATGTAATGTATGCATTTGTAATTCAAAAACAATTTTTTTTGCCTTAGCCAAATAAACAGACGGTCATTTAACTTTTTTCATACGCATTATTGGCATATGTGTGCTTATTTATAAATTATATCGCCAGCGAAAACAAGTTTTAACCCCATTTTTAAAATAAAAGAATTATGTGAAAAAAACTTTTCCAGACAAAGCAAAAACCATTTCAATTTCAATTTCTGTAACTTCAGATTTTAGTTAAACTTACAAGTAATTACCAATTAATTTAAGGATAACAAAGGTGGCACTTTCTAAAAATGACTACTGCCCATTGCTAATTGGAACATTAATTTTTTTTAAATTTCACATTAAAGCAAAAAAAAAGTTTGTAAGAGTATCTAAGGATAATTATAAAAGGTTTTTTTTTGTTAATATTTTCTAGCTAATAAGCTCAATTTTGATTTTTGTTAACTTTTTTTTACTAACAAAAAAAAATAAAGAGGAATATGTTAATATTGTAGGTACAAGAAAACGCCTGTGAACTATTTCGCTAGTAAAAGTTATGAAAGCACTTGCTCATTTACACTGCTCACATCACTTGTTTACTTACCTAGCAAGTAATACCTACAAATTACAACTTTTTACCGTGCAGTGCTTTTATTTGTAAGTTTTATCAGAATGTTCTTTAAAAAATATCAAAAAGCAATGGCTTCAAACTTTAACTTTAATATGCTAAAATTGAATGGGCTGTAAAACAATTCCAAATTTTAAAAGGTTTTAAATTTTAATGTAAGTATTTTTAATTATTTTTATATTTTACATTGAGTTCGAAACTTAGATCTTTATAGCTTTTGTTAGAGAACAGTCCATATATTGGTAGAAACAATTTAGAAAAATAATTTAAAAAACAAATGATCCAACTTTGTCAATATGTGGGAGACAATTTTCTAGTATTTTATACTATTTCTGATAAGAACTACTAATATAATTATATTTTCGAACCTATGTATGTGTTGTCAGTATTTGTCTTCAATATTGCATAGTTTTCAATGAATACTGTGTTGTTTAGTCATACTCGTATTAGAAAGATCTGTTATACTCCTTCTGGTTATTTGTTTCCAAATGAGGTAATCGATATGTCTCACATATTGGCAATCATGCTTGTTCAATATTGTAATAACTTTATTATTGACCTATATAAGCAAATTATTATAGAGGTATTTGACCACTCTGTCGAGATATTTATTTAAAATTCAGTTAAAAGCATGTAAATATTATAAATATAAAAAAAAACTGAGCTCAATCATTTAAACCAAAATGCAGCTAAAATAAGCAAAATTAAATAAAACAAAATTGCGATGCAGATACGTGTGTACAATTTTAACCAAATAAAATGTATGTATGGTATATCAGGATGAGACTGCATTAAATGTGAGAATGAAAATTCATCTAACTACAGTCAGTATTATTAGTTAATCCTTTTATGTTCACAGATATACGAATTATGCAACTTACTTTAGTAGTGATTACAATCATTTAGCCTTGATGAAATTATTTGCATATTTTCTGTTTATGCTTTTATTAATTCACAGCAATTGTTCTACCTAAAATAATACTTTTTCACTTTCTGCTTACTTAAAGCCAGACTTAATTTATGGCGTGCTTATATAATTTGAAATGCAATTATTCATTAGCCATTTATGCACTTTGCAAATAAGTGCACCGTTTGTTTGTAAAATGTTTATATTTATATCAAAAATTACTATCTGCATTCTGACAAGTTTCATGCAAACATCGTATTTGCATTTAAGATTATCTTGGGCTGATTTGAAGTAGGAAAATATTTGAAGTTACTTTAATATTCTTAAAAAAAATTATTTCCGTCACACGAACGAATTTTCTAATTAACCCTAAAATGTGCTGGCGATAACTTATTTTATAATATTTTATAATATAGAAAATTTTATATTATAAGCAAATATTTCGTTTTGTTCTAAAAAAAATATAGCTGTGGCCCATATAGCCAATTTTTAATATGGGGATTTCCACGGAGACGCATAAAAGAATAACCTCAGTCAAATTTAAAAAATGTACGGCAGATGAACAACTTAAAATATTTTTTTTTTTAAAACCATTTGGAATTGTATTTTTGGGCTTTTTTTTGATACGGCACGAAAATTAAAATAAAAAATTCTGCATATATTTTGAAAATTGATTTGGGCCAACACTTTTTTCGGCACGATTGTAAGTGTGTCCATATGTATATAATCTAAATTAAAAGTTTCAAACTTTACTTTTCGGTCGAAATATTTTTTTTTTTATTGGCGAAAAACGGGAAAATGTCGCAAATAAGTGGCGAAAAGAAAAACAGCGAACTCCAGAAACCTTTGTTTTTTTCTAACTAATTTTTTTGACGACAATAAAAAGTGAAACATGTCATGATTACGGAAATAAATGTATAAAACAGCTGAACGTGCACATTGAAATTAAATTCTTCTCTACAGAAACTAATACATACACATACATACATACATATATACATATGTGTACATAAAGATGAAAAAATAAGCGCAATTGGAATGGCAGCAATTTACGTGAACGTAACCCTGTAAAATTTACAATAAATGCATAGTTAGCTTTCATATTAAAATTGCAGAGAATATGTAAGTGCCTGGTATGTATTTACTTACATAAACATGTACAAATGTCGAGACACAGTTATGCTCACATTTTGCATAAAAAGTTAATTCACCTTTGAGATATGTAATTTTATTTTATTGGGTAAATCTCACTTCAGTGTGCCATAAAGCTGACTGACCCACAAAAATATAAAAATTAAGGTTATCTCGCCAAGCAATTCACACATCACACAAAAGGGGCGAAAATCGAGTGTTTTACTTTTTATTGTCGATGGGGTGTTGTTTCACACACATATGTATGTATGTTTACGTATGTATGCATTTTTCAACTGTTAATGACATATTATAAGTGCTTCCCGATTTTGAGTTAAGTTTGAATGCCTTTAAAATTGTCGACATCTGCGTTTTGCGGAATGTTGATGACATTCGCCTACATCGTCAAGCAGTAAATTCATACAATAATCCGACTAAATATTACTACTTTTACATTATACTTGAACGAAAACATTCACTTTTCAATACTCGAATATATATTTTCTACATGCATACATACATATACTCGTACATGTATGTATATTTATTCATATTTTTTGTATAGCCATTTTTTCGAACATGAATAATGTTTCAGAGATTTCATAAAACTTAAGCAGAGTTTGTTGAATGGTACGAGAGGGGCTTGATAAGTTAGTGACTTTTTGAATTAAATATATTTTTGTCGGCAAAAAAACGTTCTATTTCGCAACATAACCTCCTTTTAACTCTATACACTTAGTCGAGCGTTATTTTTTTAATTTTTTTATTCCTTCCAAATAATAGCTTTTCTCAAGACTCTAAACCTCTAACCACCCAGCCATTTTTCAAGTTTGGAAATGCGAAATAATCTGGAGAATATGCTGAATTTGTAGCCCAATTTATGGATTTTTACCAATCCTTTGAAGTGGTCGCTTATGGTCGAGTGTGAGCAATTGCGGCACCTATCGCGCGGATAGCTTTTTCATGTCCAAATTTTCATGTAAAATGTGACGTGAAAGCGTGTGGATTTTATAGAAGGTTTTTGGTGTGAAGGGTTCTTTTGACCTGAATGTTCGGCGGCACTGGTGCTGATACGACCACAACGGAACACAGTGAACCACTTCTTAACCTTAGTATTTGTCAAGCCTTTCCTTGGCTTCAGTGAGGTTTTTTACGAAAAAAATAATGCTTAATCAGCACCCGAAATTAACTTTTTCCTTTTTTGTTAAAAGTTAAGAGGTTATCTGCTTTCAATGGCTGTTAAGCATAAACTGTGTGACACAGTTTGTTTAAAATTTGACACTAGTCTATTAATAGGTGGTGCAGGAAATTCAAAACGTCACTGACCTCGTATAAGCTATCGGTTGTATTGGCACTATCGCAATCTTTTGAGAATTTCGTAAATTTCACTCATTAATGTTCTTGTCTAAAGTTTAAATTTGACGTATTTCAAGAACTTCAATGATTTTTTAACGTCAGTGTAATCGGCCTATAAATATAACAGTATTTTTCTAACAATAGCTTGATTTTGTTTTTATTTACAATGTTATATTAAATAAATACATAAAGAAATAAACAAAATTTTGTGTTTATTCTAAATTTTAGAGCATTGCTTACGAATCCGTTTTGCAATTTGCTACTTTGTCCTGCGAAACAAGCAACATTATTTCCCAGTAGTTAATTATGCCAAGCTTTTTCTGAAGCGTTTCATATTAGAGAATTGTTAAGGCGCTTTGGAGTGATCCATACCTGGTAATTGTCCCAGTACCACAACCTGCTTAACCGCAGGGTAATAAATAATCCTTTTTTGAGAGTTTATCGTCATCTTATTTTGCTCCCATATCTGCATGAGCTAGGACTCAAAGATCCCAAAGCCGGTTGATCTAAGAGCATACAGCTAGAGGTCACTAGATTAGATCTGAAGAAGTTAGAAATAGCTGGCTATGATTTGATTTATCATATACTCTAACATATATAAATGTTTCAGATAAGCCTACCCAATCCTTTTTATAGCTCAGTTCAGTTGTAACCCATTTTTTATGCGACTAAACTGAGGTTGCCTTGTTTTATACCTCGCTTTTGCTTTTCCAAATACCGCTTGGTTATATTGTTAATATACTCATATACCCTTCAACCCCGAAACTGGTACCAGTAGTCATCTTCAAAATAGTTCTCATTGTTGCAGAAGTACCGAGCCTACTGAGCTTTTTATTTCGTTCGTTCGATATTATATATATTTTATCTTAATGCTACTTCTGTTCGGTAAAACATGGACTAATTTTTTACAGAAAATATAATTGTTTGCTTACCATGTTCAACTGTATTAATCTAAATATTTATATACTTGAACGAGTATGTGGAAAAAAAAATCTCTCTAAGCTTTATACACACAAATATCTATATACATATGTATATGGAATGTATGCTTATACATGGAAGTTCGAATAATCTATATTACTTATTCTTTTTTCAGTGAATCACCAAAAATTAAAATGCATACTCATCATGCCTTAATAGTCACATTGGCCTTGTGTGCGGTCAGCGCCCTAGCAAATGTATGTGTGCTCTACTTACTGAAAATAAACTTGTATTATTCTCTCGTAAATTTATTGCTAAATTTTCGCCAACAGAAAAGTGCCACCATTGAAGCTATCGGCTATATGGCGGGTCCCACCGTGAAGGGTAATGTTACATTCATACAGAATGGCTGTTCCGAGAATGTTCATGTACACGTCTATTTGACTGGATTGTCTCCGGGCAAGCACGGTTTCCACGTGCATGAGAAGGGCGATTTAACCAATGGCTGTGCCAGCACCGGTGGACATTTTAATCCCGATAAGGTATTTACATTTGTTTTTAAGTTGGTAAGCTGTGGGCGGTTCTTTTATTTTATCTACGAAGTGATAAAAGTGTAGTCTATAGATAGTATATCATCTTCGGAGAAAGGGTTACCATTTCAATGAAATCACATAATTTGAGTATAGGATAATTCGCAATCTTAAAATTTTTTCGACAAGTCTCGGCTATCCTTTGATTAGAATAATTTCAAAATATTGTACAACCCTGGTATTGTACTAGCAAATCACGAATGAACTTTGTAGGCCATAATTGTTCTAGTGGTATTTAAAATGGTTTTACATACATATATAGTTCTTAAAAACATAATTAGGGGATCCATAAGATGTCGTAAAATGTCATTGAGTTATAAAATACACATTTTTTTCGGTAGCTTAAATTTTTTTTTGTTTTGATTGATGCAATGCACAGAAATATGTATAAATTAAAATAAGACAAACTTGTTTTTTTTTAATTGTATAGTTTTACGACGTTACGACACCTTGTAAAAATAATGCAATAAATGTACATGTATCGTGTTCATATTATTTTTTTTACAATTCAAACAAGTCACATTACACAGGTAGCAGCATTTAAGAAAATGCAATCCTGGGATATATTTTTTGATTTATTGTGGTCCACCACCCAAAATAGAGATATCAAATTTGACGATTTTGATAATTCTAAATGTAAACAAAATGTACGTGATTCTACATTTTGCTTGAAAAAAACATTTGTTTTCAACGCAAACAGCGCAAGACGCATCTTACTACAACGGATCCTCAGGTAACATTGCTCTTGGTCACAAAATTTGGTCGGAACGCACCCAACTGTTTGCAGAAAGCGGCATACCGAAGTTCGGTTACAATTGGATATGAAAAGCAAGATCCGACCTTTTCCCGTCTTTTAGAACACAATCTCTCCTTTCTGAGTATGTATGTACATATGTTTTCCAAATCGCGTTAATGAAAAATTTGTATAAATTAGAAATTATAAAAATATAAAATGTAAACAGATATCGTTCTGTAAACAAAGTTGTTTTTTTTTTTTTTTAAGTAAAAGTTATATTTTGTAAACAAGGTTTGACTTGTTATGGACCACTTATAACAAAAAACTCCAATCAGCTGCTAACATTATATTACCTGTTTATTGTATCATGAATTCAACCATTCTTTCAAAATTTCCAATTTACGTTGAACACTCTTCCCATAAATTTTTTTGATTTCAGAAGATTTATGGCAATGAATTTGATTTTTATTATTTATTTTATTAATTGAAAAATAAAAATTAGCAGCTAAATGAACAACTCAATAAGTCACTGCTATTCTTTCTGCTCCACAGATGGATCATGGTGCGCCTGGCGATGAAGTCCGTCACGTCGGTGATTTGGGTAATGTGGAAGCGGATGCTAATGGCATTGTCGATACAACATTCACCGATCATTTGATTAGTTTGACTGGCAAGCGCACCATTATCGGACGCGGTCTTGTTGTGCACGAATTGGCCGATGACTTGGGCAAGGGTAGTCACCCCGATTCGAAGAAGACTGGCAATGCAGGTGGACGCTTGGCTTGCGGTGTCATCGGTGTTAAGTAAATATTAAAACAAATGCCACACTCTCACCCCATCACGCACATTCAAAGAAAGTTTCAAAGCAATTAAATGGTCTATACCTGGCAAACTGTACTCGTTTATTTACATACTTATGTACACTTATGTTATTGTTCTTATTAACTGTTGTACTTTTATTGTAATGTCCAATCACTTGCTTATGGCGCAACGTCACAAGGAATCAAATTAATGTACCTTTTCGCTTACACTGCTTTTTCGCTTCTATGTTTTATTTGTATGTACATACATATGTATGTATCTACATATATTCTGCTTTCTAATGTGATTAATTTCATTTTCTTTTATGTGTAAATGTTTTCTATGCGTTTTATTTTATGTTAACCATATTCCTCTTAGCAATAACACATATTCATTTTTCACTAATACTGCTTCAATAAATCAACAACTGTTTTTCATTTCAACGCTTTGGTTTGAAATAACTTGAGTAAAATTAATAGTACATATAAATGTTATATGATATTTATGGGGGTTTTCTTATAGTTATTATTTCTTCATAACACTTTGTATTTATATTAAATACGCTATGTTTTTGTATATTTAGCCATAATTAGCCATTATCTAGTTCCACACATATTTATGTACATTAATAGCAACACCTGCTTGAAGGGTAGGTATACATAGGTAAATATAGCACAACAACCCTTTAGACAATTATGGAAGAGTTATTGGCAATGAGTGATTGAATTTACACATCCTTTTACACTGGTGGACACAAAATTAGCAAAACGTTCAATGCTAAATTACTTTACTAAATCAAATTCGCTAAAAAATCAATTATGTATTTCTAACAAAACGCAAGTTATTCCACTCATTTCCGAAAGCTATATAATTTGACAAAACTATTTTTTTTTCTCAACCAATAAAGTATTATTGATATTAAAGTCTCCAATCATAAGCTTAATTGTCCTTTTTTGGACGAGTTGAGCAAAACGCGCCAGAGATTTTGCTCTTAGATGCTAAATGGATCCCCCTTCAATTGATCTGTCCAGCCTAAATAATGTCCTCCTTAAAGCTCATATTGCTCATCGTTCCATATACATACGTATCTTCCCAAGGATCTTGCCTTAGCCTCAATCAATACCAACATCCTCCATGCTCATGCGCCTTACAACGTTTAGAGACTTATAGGGTGTGTTTTTTTTTAAATTTTTTCTAGGTTTTTCGTGGTTTTATTGTAACGCGGGCACCGAAAGCCGAATTAGCTAACTGCCTATTTTATAAGAGCATATACATACCTATTTTGTTTTGCCCTTGTGCACTTTCATACCCATTCGGTAAGTTTCTTCATCAAGTTCGAAAAAGGCAGAAGTAACAGCGGGACTATTAAGACCGTTGATACTCGTATTAATGTCGTCGGCGTGCATTAGCAATTGGACGATCTTATAAAATATGGTGCTACAGATCTAAATGTGGTTTCTAACATCAAATTAACAACACTGCATAAAATTTAGTAAGTAAGTCAAACTGTATTAAATAATTCGAAGATTAACTTCCTAATTATGACGAAGCTGAGGATGTTTCGTAGGCAAGTATTCTCTACGTTGTCCACAGCGACCTTGAAATCAACAAAGTGATGTTCTTTTTCTTTGGTCATTTCACAAAATTGGTGTATCCTGAATGTTTGCTGCATGGTTGGTGTACCAGATCCAAAGCCACATTGATAGGATAAGTTATGAACTGGAGGGAGTTGATGTAAATATTTCGAGACCTCACAAGGACAAAAACATCAAATTCCGTTAACGAACAAATTTCTGCACTTACTCGTATGTGCATGCACAACTAGAAAGCTTCGTGTCATAGATGACAGTGAAATCAATATGGCTTCTGAATCAGTTTTATACAAAAATTGATGTACTATTTCTGAAAATATATCAGTTAAAGTTAATGTATTTCAGGCTGCAACTGTTTTAATTAAGCACTTGTTGACTTTTGTGACATGTTGCTTCCACAAAATTATATTTCTATGGCTTGGTTTTTCAAGGTAATAAGCCTTGTGAAAGTGATTCGACGGACAACAATTTTAAATACGCATATAACCCCTAGTCTGGAAGGGTCTTTTGACAAGTGATCACAAATCCATGACGCGCAGGCTTCAATGTACAAATATACCAAGGCTCTAAATTGTGTGGGTAATTTATTGTAACTATCTAGAAATTTATTTCAAGAGCCTAATTTTACAGCCAAGAGTGTTTATGTAATTGAAGAAACTTTTTATCCCCCATTTTTTTCTTTCTTAGCCAAGAAAATTGTACATAACTAAAACGTCATTAGTTAGATTAATGTACATACGTGTTTTCTGGCAATCATCACCACACAAAATGTTTGATTTATTTTACACATAAGTATGTACATATATATTGATTACACTATGCAACAAAGTAAATTTTTTTTTCACTGGGTTCACAGTACGTAATTATGTTTCGCCACCTTAGAACTAGTTGAAATATTATTGTTCTATCCCGTCAAGTTCAGTAGTTAAACGCATTTATTGATGCTACTTAAAATTATATGAAGAGGTGACATAAATTATTATTCTACATTAAACAACTTTTTTTTTGAACGATTGGCTTCCCTCTTGTAGTCAGTAGTGGCTGTATCCCTCTGGCGGCTCCAACAATAGTCCGCAAGCAGGGCTGGCTCCCATCTACCCTGATAACGTTTCTCGTATTCTACAATTTCTTGACGAAATCTTTCACCGGGGTCATCACCTACTGAACCCATGTTTTGAAATATGCTTGTGACATAATGCTGACCCTAATCCATCAATATTATTGCAGAACATAAATCCATCTTCCTTTGAATAAAAGGTAGCTAAGGTAATGTGACGTTTTCGATAAGCTGTAATTTTAACTCCAGTTTGCTATAGGTTCCATTGTTTTAATCTTGATCCTAATATTTCCGATTTTTCTTTGGTGAAATCTAAATCTCTAACAAGGTCATTTAGTTCTGGTTAACTAATCAAATGTGGTTCTGTAATTTTTCATCTATAATTACCTCTTCGCTATTAGAAGAGCCCGCTTCATCGTCTTGTTTAATAGGACTCGATAAACTTGACGAAATACAAAATATTTCTGGTACTGGAATGTCTGGAGAATTTTGTAGAGGCATTGACACTGATGACACAGTAGCATACTTCACCGAGTGTTTTGATTTTTTGGAAAACCCTTTCACAGTTGTTAAACAGAAGTAACAGTCGTCTACTTGATTTTTGGACTCACGCCACTGCATTGGTACACCAAAAGGCATCTGTTTAATATTACCTTTGTGCAAACCCGTCAAATATAACATTTTAAACAACACACTTTCGGCACACATGATTTGTCTTGATTTATAATGGCAATTTTATAATAAGCTTCATAACATTTTTAAAACAAAGGCGAAATTGTTTTTTTTCACTTTTAGGAGTAAATTGACCACAAACGTAACAAAATAAGCACACAAACAAGCGGCATTTTGTAGATTTATGAATAATCTAATTGTTTTGATGACTTTTATACACACCAATGATATAATTTTATAGCTACGCTCAACTAAGTGTAACGAAAAGTAAATAAAGTAAGATTACCAGTATTTATGTTTTGGGACGTGATATCTAAATATGAATTTGTTTTCTGTTGTTTACTAAGTATACCTAATACGAATCACCACTCGGGATATCGGTGATTTTTTTGATGTTGCATAGTGTTATAAGAGAGAGTGTGAAACTTACTACATTTAATTGTTATTATTAATTTAGCGCCGAGCTTCTTCTGTCATTTGTGGTGTGCGCCTTTTGCGTTATACCAGGAATGGAGAAACCTACCGTTTACGCCAACTCCGAACGGCAGA
Source organism: Philophylla caesio (assembly GCA_963971545.1). Classification (NCBI taxonomy): domain Eukaryota; kingdom Metazoa; phylum Arthropoda; class Insecta; order Diptera; family Tephritidae; genus Philophylla; species Philophylla caesio. The sequence goes on along the minus strand of OZ020606.1, from coordinate 89,175,297 downwards.
TGTATTTTATGAGAAGGTTTTTAGGGCAGTAATGCCTTCGGTGGTTTGCGTTTGCTGCCGGAGGGTGACCGCTATTAGAAAAAAACTTTTTGTTTTAAAAATCGATTGAATAGAATACACTTACCACTTAATATTTGGAAATTCTGAAATGCATACATATGTATAATCAGACGAATAATTTGGTCTACATCGAAATGAAAAACTCCTTTCTTCTCGATTTAGCTCGTGTGGTCAGAATTTTTTTAATTTCTTTTCATGGAAGCACAATTCATTTCGAAATGCAGACTTTTATAAGTAAGAGGAGATCAAAATGAGCAACTTCCTTAAAAAACACTCATACGTACATACATATGTATACGAGTATTATTATTTTATGTGTGTGGATCAAAAGTGTTACTAATAAAATGCAATACTTACAAATACTCAAATACATGTGTACGTATATGTATAAATGTAGTTGGATATATAAATATTATTTTCCAAGTTGGATTTTGTACTACAAACGCACTGTAGCTAAAAATACATTAAGAGCTATTCCTCGTAGGATATTTAAAGCTCTACAAAAAATACCCGAATGCATTTTTTCGATAAACTCTACCGTTTAGAAATTATTCAACGATAAAGTTGTATTCATAGTTAAGTTCATTGTTTTCTCATTTTTTATTTACTATCGTTTTTGTTTGCAATAAAATTATGTAGTAACTGCAGTATACCGTATTATATATACTTACATATATGCACACAACTCGTCCCACCATAAAAATGCCAAGGCAAAACGGAAAACTAATGCAAAAATTCTTCGTATATTTGATAAAGTTTAGCGTCATCAATTAATTATGTATGTATTTAATAAATGTGCAAATATATTTTCAGCGCTTACACATCTCATCAAATATCAGACATAGCTTGTGAGCCAACTTTTTATGTGCCACACCAACAGCCGCAAGATCATGTTGTCTATCCCATTTTGTCTTCGAGTCTACCATATCCATATGCATTGCCATATTTTTATTGAGTTATGCGAGTAATGCAGAGCATCGATACATACCATTATACGTACATACATACATACTTATACTTTTGCAATCATTTGTTTTTTAACACCACTAAAACACATACGAGTATCTTGTTTCGAATTTTAAACATACAAAAATAAATTTTAGCGGAGACTTCCCCGAAGGCACCTGTACCAACAACGCGAATCCTGCAATATCTGCCATTTCCTTTTTTGGTCTCACTCTGACGCTGTTAGCCAGTCGAATGGTGGCTTAGATGGCGCCAAAATGGAGGACAAGTGGTTGGCGATTAATAAGAATCGGCGGCATAAAGTGTTTTCAACACCAAATCGTTTCACCTCTTTTACAAAATGTGCTTACAATTTTCAGATAAATTATTTTAAGTTATATTTATAAATGAACTAGTTTACTAACCAGTTGCATAGAAAAATAAATTACGCCAATTGGCATATGAAAATAGTTTTTTTTATTTTTCTTAAATTATCAGAACAAAGTGTCGGGAAAATAACTTACATACATATGTATGTACAATGTCAGCAATGTACATTGATTTTTCATACTTTTTTAATTATAATTAATGCATTATTCCCATGTTATTAGTTAACGTACGTGTTTGTAAAAAAGGATGCATACATACGAGTAAGTAAATAGTACTTCATGCAAACCAAACCATTGTCCCACCCGAAAAAATCAACCCAAATCAATCAAATATTTTTAATTAAAAATTTAATTTAATATGGATCAAAAAAGATAACGTAAATCGATTTCTCAAGATGTATTCATAATTCGGTGGCAAATTAAATCATTCTTGTAGACAAAACCTTTTAGAAAAAAGTATTTCCCAAATTCTCAATTTCTTCAGCTGAGGAGATAAACACGCAATTTCCAATAAATAGAAATTGTCTTCGATATAATGTATATTGGAACGATGCTCCGTCATTCATTGTCAAATTTGGTTTAGTGACATACCGGTTTTGGCACAACATCTTCATTGCCGTTTTCGTTCTCGAACGAAACGAAATTTGACAAGGGATGACGGAAAATCGTCAATATACATCAAATTTCCACCCTGTCGGAAAATCAGAAGTTATTTTCTTCCCAATGCAAAGATCAGAACTGAATCAAGGAACCACCCTTTATGTACCACTTTTCACAAAAGTAAGAATTATCGAAATCGTTTTTTTAATTCGGCTAAGAAAACTTTAAATTTTGTTGCCGCACACAAAAGACCCTAACTTTTGTTTTTGATAAAAAACTAAGTAGATATAGTTCTCCTTTAAATCAACCGTCAACAACCATATGAAATCAAACGCAGAAATTTTCTAAAATTTTTTAATTTTTTCTTGGAATCGAAATACAGGCATATTTGTTTCAATTAAGTCCAGTAAATTGCCAAATTTAATATCATTATTAACACAAATAGTATAGATTTTTTTTAAGTCGATTTTAGATTTTCCATGTATTCTAATTGAATAACAACTAAAATATCGATGATAAGCTTCAATAAATCCTTACAGAAACGGTATTTCCGGTAAGCGATCCACTTTGCCGATTATTTAATTGATTTGAAGAGTCACAGACAATGTAGACAATATAAAAATTATATCGGATTAAATCGCACGAACAATTTGTCAAACACGGTCAAGGCTATCTAAGCACTAAGGCAAATTTGTCCATTTATAAAAAGCTAAAAGAGGAAGCTAGAGAGATAAAGAGAAGTCAAAAGGAGTGGCATAAAAAGTAAATAATTCTTGACAAATTTTCTACACTCTTTAGCGAACTTTAGAAGCTTGAAGAGGAGAAGAGAATGCGTCTTGTACAAACTCAGTACAACTGATGCACATATGTATGTTACTACATATACTCGTACACCACATCAGTCTAGAAAACCCCGGACTGCCGTAACGAAAGCGCTACGATCTATCCTCGTCCTTTAGACAGTATGTGCACATGAATTGCGTCCCATAATGAGCCTTACTCGGTCCGGCCTTTTAATTTGCTACATAAATTTCATATTAATTTTAAGAAATAATCACTCATTCAATCGGAGCGAGTGCCGATTACAATCGATGTATGAAACCCATGAGCAACTAACTTGCCTTTATTTTTGGTAATTTCAATTGTTTTCTTCCTATCATAGCTCTTCAATTGTACTTCAGCTATTTAAGTATTTATTTGTAGGGTTGATTGACCGGCATTATGATATTTTTTCCTTAATTTCTGTGCTCCTTTAAAGCGGTCGACGAAGTTGCTGCCCACGTGTGGTATGTAAATATGTCTATTTATGTACATAATCGTATGTGTAAGAACATGCACATGTATATAAATATGTATGTACTTACATATGTACATACTTTATTTTCCAATATTTCGATATCTATCTGCTAACAATAAAAATTAGCTGCTTGGTTTACAAACATACAAATAAATGTATGTCTCAAAATATATGTAAGTATATACAAATTACGAGAAATATTTATAAGTTTGTATGTTTCTATAAGTTTGTATACTTTCCCAGAAGGATACAGTGGTGGCCATATTATTTGCAACCAATTTATTTATTTATTTTCAATAATTTTCTGAATTTTTGTTGTTTTGGGCCTTAGTTTAGTACTATAATTTCTACCATTTAAAAAAACTGTTGTTGTTTTTTCAAATAAAAATCTTCTATAAACTGGCCTCGAGCTCAATAAAATTGCCAATTATTTATTAATCTATTAAAATTCACCTCATTAAATAAAATTAACTATATAAAATCAACAGTCTAACAAATTTTCAATAAATTCTTTAACTTTTTCCTCAGATGTGTAAGAACTTTTTTGATTATGCAATTTTATAGCTTATTGAATTTTAGTTTAATACTGTGAATGTTTCATGTGATTAAGAACTACCGTTGATTTTATTTATTTTTATATGAAAGAAAGTCGCAACACGAATTACAAAAATACTTCTTCAAAATTAACGATTAACTCTAGCGACTTGAAATCTTCGCATTGATATACTAAAATTTAATGGGCTACAAAACTGCATACACAAAAAAAATTCTAACACTTCTGAGACAAAAAAAAGTCAAAATCTACTTTAAAATCTTTTGTATTTTTTTGTTTAGTTTTCTACCAAGTTTTGGATTTATATAGTTTATGATATTTAATGAACTTAAACTAAGTAATTTTCCATTTAGTTGCAAATCATATAGCCACCACCGTATATGGCATATTAGTGAATAGAAAAGTGGAGTCATCGTTTTTACATATTAATGAAAAACCCCAAATGTGCTTTAAGGACTCGGCTAGCTAATTAGGTGAAGTTTTATTCATATTTACTGACTCAATTATATTATATATATGTACAGTTGTCTTACATACTTACGAGTAATACAACAAAACAAAAGAAAATGAGGGAGAGAATAATGTTTCTTGGTGGAGAAAGAAAATAATTAACAATTTCTGAACAAAAGCTATGTATTTATAATAGCGGACGCGCTTCAATAGGCAATTGCAAACCAAAGTTTAAAAACGTTTTTCAAAGAACAATCTTTGATTCACAGCCATAGAACACAAAACTGCGCAATTGTTTTCCAGTTTATACTATGTAGATAAGTGTAAAAATGATTTAACAAAAGAACACCTTACAGATAAGCAATGGGAACATAAAAAGTTCAATTGTGAACTGCTGTTTCTCTCTTCGACTTTGGTTCACTTGCTAATTTTCTCTCTCTTGAGGGTTTCAAAAGCAGTGCACTAAGTTATCAAATTTTTTTTTTATTTTTGTTCCTGAATATACATACAAACATATATAGTTATAAGCAATTACTATTCAGTCATACTATAATAAATATGCATTCTAGTTTAGAAGAATAATTAGAAGCAAGAACAATGAGATAAAGTTTTATTAAATGCATTTGTTGGGCTCAAAAATTGTTCTATATTTTTTTTTATATAAACATTAATAATAATAGTATTTAGGAACATACCTTTAATAAAATTAAAGAGTTTATATATAATTAATATTAATTGAAATGGCAAAGAAATATTAATAAGTGCGAAAATAGTTATTCAAGTGGTTTTAATTGACTATTATAAAATTAATCCAAATGGCTTTAATTCATTATTCTATAATTAAAAAGTTTGAATAATAATTACGAAATATTTTATGCAAGTTGCGTTTTGGCTCGATTCTTGGAAAACGTGTTGAATAAAAAATATAAATAATTTGGATGAAGGGATGTTTTGATCTCAGAATTAACAGCTGTGATATCTACAACTGAACTATTGATGATTTTCCAAACAAAATCTCCCACTTGCGAAATCTGAGCTCGAGCTCAATAACGGGCGTAGGTTTAACTTTAATGATACCAAAAATAAATAAATCAGTAATGAAACAAACCCTCTTTGTTTGGTTTGTTTCATTAAATGTCAACTTAAGAGAAATATATTTTTATAAAGCCATAATTTTATCTTTTGTGCGGCGAAGACATGCTTGGTTTGAAATTTCTTTATGTATATATTTTAAGTATGAAACACATCGAAACATAAATACAGGTTTTTCAAACTTTTTCGCCTTTCTTTCAACTTATCTTTCATATTTCATTGCCATTGGGAAGTTCGTTTAAAGTCGGTAACAATATTCGACCTAAAACAGCCAAACTAACTAACTAACATACAAACACAGTAAATTAAATAAAATATTTTTCAAACAACACAACGAAATTCATTATTTCTAAAGAATTTCTTGAGCACAAAATTTACAGTAGAATTGTATGAAGGAAATTGGATCAAATAAAGCACTATAATATCACATTATGCTTGTTTCTAATAAACTATTTCTATTTCAGATAATTCACTATCAACTAAATCCGTTTGACCAAATTCTAAGAATCTCAAATAAACGCAATACTATTAATTATTCTCTGAAATTTCCCCAACCCCTCAAAAAACCAGAAAATATTTACATACTCATGCATTTGACACTTTTTCTCCAGTGCTTTCCATAAATATTGATTTTCTTCACTCGTCCTTTTTAATTTCGTGTTTAAATTTGTACTTATTGCGTGATTGGTCACACAAAGTGTCAAGAAAATTTTGGTTAATGTTTAGGAATTTACGTGGCACTGGCACTTACCGTCCTTACCAGCGCCGCCAATCAAGATTCAAATGCAAATTTTCTTCGACTCTAAACGATTAATGCCAGTAATTAAGGTTATGTGTTTTGGCATTTTGTCGCACTGAAGAAATTGCCAAGAGCAACCGGACTGTGACCAAGAAATGTTAGCTTATTTACAAAAAAAAATCTTAAACTTGTGTTTGTTGAGGTATATAGCGGTAAATTCGTAAGGCATGTAATTAAAAGTTATTTCGCGAAACAAAAGTGAAGTAGTTCATGTTGTGGCGAAAAATAGTGAAAGTTTTTCAATATAATGTAATAAAATCATACATATAAAAATCACATAGGAACTAACCCAGCCAGCATTTTATATCGCGAACGTAACATCCGCGAAACTCTTTTTCGAAAAGTGTATCGCGGATGATATCGCAGAAGTTTCGCGGAAGTAACAGCTGGGAATCAAAAAGGAACCCTACGGCGATATCTTCATGACGTTTAGTAAGCGAAAAGGCACAGCGAATCCCTTTGGAAACGTTTAGATGTAACGCAAGCGATACTCCTTACTGTTTCGCATATGTCAAGTGTAGGCGATTCGAAAACGATACACTATGGCGATAAAAATGCGAAGGAACAAAAAAGCTATTTAGATACAATTTTAAATTCCAATTTATTTCAAATTCATAACGTTTATTATAATATTAATAGAAAAAATTAAATTAAAAATTTAAAAATTAAATTTACTTCAAATTATATAGATAATATAAAAAAAATAGATAAAATTTATTGCTTATTTGCGGCTGTCAACGGCTCATTTTCGGGCTCCACATTATCAATGTTTTCCACATTTTCTTTGCGCCTTTTCAGGGGGGTTAACCGGTCCCGTTTATTTATTCTGTCTTGCGCATGTAAAAAATGTTTTTGCAGCATTTGGTTCATGCAGCCCTCATCTGATTTAAATTTCGAGTGACACACATCTATGAAAAATAAGACAAAAATACATATTTTTTAAATTTATTATAATTCAAGACCTTTAAGAATTAATTGACATCCATCAATGATGATATAATCAATTTTTTAATTAATATTACCTTTAACCATGCTGACGCAACGGCAAATTTCGGCACAAGGCTTCGTCTTTGTCCCCTTCCATGTGTATTTTGTCGTCAGCTCTTCTGTAAACAATTGTTTCATAGTGCCCCTTAAAAATGTTGGTGCATCAAAACCTGCCATCCGATTTAGAAATTGTTTCTTAAAGAAAAAGATGTAAAAACATTGAAATATATTAATAAACCCTAAAAACTTACAAACTCCTGAGCACGTTCTGGAATGTTGAGCAGGTCAGCATCAAACTTTTTGACGTCTTCAACGTCTTTCAACGGCAAATTTTCCATGCGTGATCCCGCACAGAGTACTGACATTGACGCAGTCTTTCTCACCTCCATCTTTAGACTCACCACTTCTTCTGTGAGCCGCTGAATAATTTTGGTGGTTTCTGCCTCCCGGCTTCGTGACTCCTTCTTAATTTCCACCACCTCCTTCTTTAGTTCCACCACCTCATTTTTTAGTGCCAGCATTGCATCCAACAGTTGCTGCTGAACAGATATTTCCTGAACTTGCACTAATGAAAACAAGTTTAAGGGATTTAAAATATACATATGTATTTAAAAGTAAGAAATTTCTCACAATTGCATAAGTTCTGGCTTGGGATGTATCCGAAAGTATTTTGAGTATTTTGCGAATTGTCTGTGTAAGTGCCTGTAAAATAGTCTTATTTATTAGGATCAACGTACATATGTAGCTAATGCGATACTTACTAGTATAGTTGCCTTCCAACATGATATCTAAATTGTAAATATTATATACGCAAATTGATTTTTATTTTATTGTGGTAAAAGTGGTAAAAAAATAGAATGTGAAAAACTGTTCTCTAATCGAATTACTTTACAATATATGTTTTCAAAATTGAATTGAATTTCTTGACCTAACACAATAACTGGAGTTGAATAAATATTAAAATGTGTGGAATTTATTGGGTGTTCAAAGTAGGAATGCAAACTATTTATAATATTTCCTTTAAAATTAGGTAAATTATTTACATTTAAAATTTTACTTAACTGTACAATGTTGTTGCCCACTATACAAAAACTATCCTTGCTCCCGAGAGAATAAAAAAAGCCCCCACACTGGACACTCACTATATTTCCATCAACCACCTTCCCAAATGTGCAAAACTCCTTTTTTTTTACTTTTTCCAAGGCATAACTTATTTCAACCTGCCTCTTATAAATTTGTGCGGCAATTCCCGTGCTTTTCTTGACCTTTTTCTTAATGAATTGTAAGTGGTTCTCAAATTTAAATGCACTGGTGCTTTCTAAAGAGCCAAACGATTTGGCATCCTTATGTAAGTGCAGCAAACAATGGAAATTAGTGGTTAAAAATGATAAATCATACAAAGTAGGAATTTCAAAAACAAAAGACTTTAATAAATTTTCTGCGCATTCGTTATTACTCCGGCAATCTGTTTTATTAAGCAATATTCTAACTCCTAGAGACAGTTTTAAAAAGTTGTTATACCTGTCTTCACTCAAAATATTTTTCAATATGCAAGGCCCAGTGTACAATAGAAATTGCCGCAGCTCTGTCGCTTTCCATCGATCTAATTCCTTTAAATCTCGTGGCTTTCTATTAAAATCTACCGGTATATTTACTCTATTATTTAACAAATTACTATTTAATTCCTTTATTTTCCACGACGTTAATGAAAAATTTTCTCCTTTTTTCTTTACCCACGCCTTCAATAAAGTTCTCATGACACCTAGGCATACAACGTGCATGTAATCAAGGGAAATTTGGCCAACCATGTCTAAATCAGGTAATATTTCTAAAGCCGTTAATGACCTAACATTATGATGCTCTAGCTGAGAGCGGCTCCGAAATGAATTATTGTTCCTCAAAACAACTGAATCAGTAGGTGGAAAAACCACTCTACTCTTCACCATCTCTCCTCTAGCAATGCATCTTACACAAGAATAGTAGCCACTGTGACCTTTAGTACCTAAAACAAATGATCGCGCTGGAGCATCCATAACGAAACACCTAACTTTAACATTAAATTTTCTGTTGCCGAAAATTATGCCATCCTGCTTCAGGTGAAGTAATTCAGAAGTAAATTCTTGTAGAAATTCTTCAGCGTTGTGTGGCTTGGAGTTGCCTTCAAAAACGCCAACCAAAAATACCCATACGGTATCAACAATACTTCCTAAAATTGGCCAAACCTGCTTACAGGAGCTCTTAAATAACGGCAAACCGTCAACATTAAAATCCAATACTAAGTCTTCACCTTCTATAGTCTGCACGTGTAAAACATCGGTCAGGGCTGATTTTAGGCCGTAGTGAACATAAACCCCTTCTCCTACTTTTCTTTGCTCTACACTGGCTGGTGTTTTTTTAATAGTCCTAGCATCTTTCGGAACACTAATCCCACACTCATTTAAAAGTTTTAGCAAATCATTGAATGCGGAATTAGTAATGTTATGTCTTATACTCCAATTACCTAATTTTTGAATTATATTACTTTCTCCACTATCATCTTCACTATCTAATTCCACAGAACTATCGTCAAAAAACACACTACAACCAGATGCATCGAAACTATTCTCACTTTGGTCTCCACTATTGTTAGGAACTTCAGAATTAGAACTATCTGCATTAATTATATCAACACTTTCATCTAAAGAAGCATTAGTTAAATTTGAAATACTGTCTTCGTTCATTACACTTCGTAGGATTTTCTTAGCTTCAATTCTAGCTTTTTTTTTAATTTGCCTAGACGACAACATTTTTTTTAAATAATTTATTAAAATTTTGCACCACTTATTATTAAATTGCCAATTAACCACTTTTAAATAATAATCAATTTTTGTATATATATATTTACCTTAGATAACAAATTGATTTTAATAAATTTAGTATATTTATTATATTATAATATTAAAAAATTTTATGCACGCACAAAAATACTTGTTACACTTCAAGAGTCAACAACTGAATGCTCATTGTCACTTTGATTTGCACAAAAACGCAAAGAAATATTCATATTTTTCATCATATTATGGTTTGGATGATAAATTCGCGACAAATTAATACCGTTATCTCACAGGCACGAGCCAATGTCGCCAATCTTACATCTAGGTGAATCGTAGGCAATTCACTAGAATAATGTCTCGCCAATTTATTAACATGGTGATAAACAGGCGATACACACAAGCTGCATATCGCTAAATTTTCATCTGCGCGATTCGCCTAAGATTCACGCAAATGATATATCGCCAAATTTCAAGCAAATGCTGGCTGGGAAGAATAGCTTTCATGAATGAAAAATAAAAAAAATTTAGAAGTTATAACGCGAACTGTTTGATCTGAACAATCGATTGTAAGGAAGCTTTGTGTATTACTAGACCGATTAGGTTTGTTCTTCAAAATAAATTATGCAAATATGTAGCTCTTTAATTGAGAGACTATTTTGCATTTAAACAGACAGATAGACATACATATGAGCATTGCTAAATGAACTTAGCTCATTATTTCGATAGTTTAGGCATAATTTTTAAAAGATATATCTCTTCTTCTTGTGGTACCTACAAACAATGAGACAAAAGTCAATATACCATTTCAAGGTCTAGTTAATTTAAGCGAAGAGAGAAAATGTCATCACCAACTTAGTATTTGCATTAAAATACCTGTCAGCATTATAAACGCCGTCCTGAGAATAGAGCACACGTCTTTGCCTTTCTTCGATAACATGTGTAGGTAACTGAGCTCTATTGTATAGGTTAGATCCCAAAAAACCATTCAAACCTCAGCTAGTAGGAGGTCAATATGTAACATGCGGGGTTACAGCGACTTTCCTTCTTTCCTGATGCCTGTCATTTGATACCCATTGCTTCTCCAGACTATACAGACTCTCTGAGGAAAATTTCTGAAATTATAGAACACAAGTGTATTTTCGGTTGAATTCTCCGCGGATGCGGGTTTGGCGAATACGAGTAAGTACCTTTAAGAAGTTGAATTTCATCACGGTAGTTATAGCTTGCTCATCTTAGTGACTTCCTTTGGGAAAAAGTGTTCCCCATAAGCGTAACTTCCACAGATACTCCCATTCGCAGCTTTCAGCAGTTACTTCTGTGTACCTTCTGAAAGATACACAAACGATTCTGCAGAGAGATACGTAAAAGTGACTTGAACGGATTTCCAGTTTCTAGCTTTTTTTGCAGTGACAGTTAAACTACAATACAGACATTGGCCAGCCTCTTAACCAGTAACTATGTATATCAAAACTAACTTGGCACTGCAAGACACTTTTATTTATTTAACTAACGAAGAAAACTCAAAGTGGATTATTAAAAATGGGATTGCTGACCATTTGACCAGAGAATATTAGTTAATCATTGAAACTTAAGGCGGTTTAAAAATGCTCACCCACAGCCATTTTTTTCGCAAAAGAATTATGAATTAAAATTAACTTTCATTGTCATACAAACACAGACTGTGTTACTAGATTTAGATCCGAACTTATGGATTAGGTAAATACCAGGTGGTCCACGAAACCCACCCGCCATACCATCAGACAAATCTGACCAGAATTTTATGTTAAGCACTCTAAAGCCCTCAGTAGGCTTTACCGTTCCTCTCTTAGATTAGTGGTTGGGGTGATAACTGGCTTATGGCACACGCATGGAAACCGAGTACATCACCCAACCAATGATTTTTGCATCAGCTGACGGAAGGAGCTGCTTAACCGACTTGAACTCGGCAAGCGTTCTTAACTTTCATGCTTACATTACACGTTCGATGAGATGGTTTAATTTCTAGGAAATAGAAAGGATATATTGCTTACCCCAGTGATAACAGATCAGGCTTTGCTACCAGCGTAGGTGTGCTACCGTGATCCTGCATGGTGGCAGCCACTCTAACCTAACCTAACCAAAGAATTTTAAACTTACGTCGTGATGAAACTAGTGTATTTTCGGTTGAATTCTCCGCGGATGCGGGTTTGGCGAATACGAGTAAGTACCTTTAAGAAGTTGAATTTCATCACGGTAGTTATAGCTTGCTCATCTTAGTGACTTCCTTTGGGAAAAAGTGTTCCCCATAAGCGTAACTTCCACAGATACTCCCATTCGCAGCTTTCAGCAGTTACTTCTGTGTACCTTCTGAAAGATACACAAACGATTCTGCAGAGAGATACGTAAAAGTGACTTGAACGGATTTCCAGTTTCTAGCTTTTTTTGCAGTGACAGTTAAACTACAATACAGACATTGGCCAGCCTCTTAACCAGTAACTATGTATATCAAAACTAACTTGGCACTGCAAGACACTTTTATTTATTTAACTAACGAAGAAAACTCAAAGTGGATTATTAAAAATGGGATTGCTGACCATTTGACCAGAGAATATTAGTTAATCATTGAAACTTAAGGCGGTTTAAAAATGCTCACCCACAGCCATTTTTTTCGCAAAAGAATTATGAATTAAAATTAACTTTCATTGTCATACAAACACAGACTGTGTTACTAGATTTAGATCCGAACTTATGGATTAGGTAAATACCAGGTGGTCCACGAAACCCACCCGCCATACCATCAGACAAATCTGACCAGAATTTTATGTTAAGCACTCTAAAGCCCTCAGTAGGCTTTACCGTTCCTCTCTTAGATTAGTGGTTGGGGTGATAACTGGCTTATGGCACACGCATGGAAACCGAGTACATCACCCAACCAATGATTTTTGCATCAGCTGACGGAAGGAGCTGCTTAACCGACTTGAACTCGGCAAGCGTTCTTAACTTTCATGCTTACATTACACGTTCGATGAGATGGTTTAATTTCTAGGAAATAGAAAGGATATATTGCTTACCCCAGTGATAACAGATCAGGCTTTGCTACCAGCGTAGGTGTGCTACCGTGATCCTGCATGGTGGCAGCCACTCTAACCTAACCTAACCAAAGAATTTTAAACTTACGTCGTGATGAAACTAATACTTGACTTTTCCTTCAATATGAAATAATCCGCCAGATGGCGCTAAAGTGGAAATATTTCAGATTCACCTATTAACACTAAAGGTTGGTTCATATTCGAAGCATTAATTGACTGCGGAAGAAGAACAACATTTTAAAAATATAGATCCGGTAGATGACGCTGTAGTCGATTCGAAAAAATCTTATTACAAAAATAAAAACTGTTTTAAGTGTTTTAAACTAAAATTTTAGGAAATTTTTTTTGCGCTATACTTTTGTTCAGTATGTTTAATAAAATATTTGCGTTAATGGGAAATTTATAACTTGAGACTTGTTGAGAATTATGTACATAAAAGAAGAATATTATGTTTTCCCTCACCGATTCTCCTCTTTTAACTACTTTGTCTAAATAAAACAATGTGTGCTCAATCGTTGACCAGCTTTTATTGGCATTCGGTCTGCCGAGTGCAATGACTTGTTGACAAATTGCATGAAAAAAACAGTATAGCCTATGCTTCTAAACAGTAAAAGAATTAAAACAAACATAACCCTTACGGCTAAGCAAAATTGTTCTGGTAGTGCTTCATACCCCCTCACAACACTCCTCCCGTACTTAACATCGCAATGCACGTCACACGCAACATCGTCGCGTCGGTCGCGTGAAGTCAAACTGTCGATTAAAACAAAAAAAAAGAAATAGTGCGCCAACATTTAGGGGGTTGCGGTTGGTTAATACAAAAACATTCTTATACGAGTATATGGAATATAGCGTGTGGGCAAATGTGAAGCGTAAACTGAAGCAGCAAGAGACCTACACCACCGGAAACTGGTGCCCGTTGAACTCTGTCTTAAAACGTAAAACTTGCATTACCGATGGCAGTGTTTGCCAGTTATGCAAAGACGAATAAATGCGCGTTTCAAATGGAGCAAAGCAATTTGACACAAAAATGTTTCGAAAACTCAAAAAGGAAAACAAAAAGAAGGGAAAGAAAATTGTGACCAAAGTAGAGCGCCAACATAAGTCGACTACTTAACCTGAAACTCTTAACTTAAGTGTTGAATGACCTCGATAGAAGGCACCACGAGCTGTGGCATTCGACGCCTACAATCATGGTTATTTACATATGTATGTGCGTACACATTCACATAAATAATAATTCAATACAAAAAGTTGTACTCGTATGTACATTTCTCTGGAGCACTTTTACTTTCGATGTGCCCACATTCATGGGGATTGGGGTGAGGGCAGCGTTCCAAATAACGAAAAAAAAAAATGGTAAATAGCAGCATAGCCAACAACGCACCTATCCAATCCACGCCAACCCCTACCCCACCGCCCATTTCCTGCAAATAGGCAGGCATCCAGCATAGTAGCACGTACTCAATTCACACGCTTCTGTTTTGGCCACTTTGCCGCTTTGCGCCTAAAAGCATTGTAGTCTTGGTAGTAAAGTGCGCGACAAAGCACTGGTCAGTTCATTTTGAACCGCCATAGCGAACGAACGTGTCTGTGCTAAGTATAGCGACCATTCACCGTTAAAGAAGTTTTTTTTTTAATTCGTGGGTGCATGCAAGAGAACAAAATAAAAAAATATTTATATAAAGTACATTTACATTAAAATAAAATTTTTGCGAAAAAATTTTTTTGTGCAAGTGAAACAATAAAAAAAAAATTACAGCTGAAAAGCCGAGAAACTTTTGTTTCTTGCTAACATACCTTCTTCCTTTGTGGCGCTATAGAAAGTGCATGAACTTCAAAATGCGTACCTGTGGCATGAGTCTAATCAAGTACATACTATTCGCCTTTAATATAGTATTTGCGGTAAGTAAATACAAATTGTTATTTGTCTAATTTACAAATAAAATATTATACATCGACAATTTTCTCCTAACAAAGAACAAATATTGCTTTATAACTAATTGTCAGTACTTTTCCTTACGTGCAGAATTAAATGTCCCTTATGGCCGAACCCACATTCATACATATGTACATATATTCATATTAATTTATCAAAATATTGCATGTAATGTCAAGCACTGTGTTGCCTTGGTTCACCAGTAAATGAATAATTTGATTTTATACTCATTTTAAAAAATATTTTGGCATTCTGGGTAGTATATTTTTAAAAATATGCTCAAAAAATCGTTTAATAGAAGATAATAATTTTTTTTTTTCAAATGTCGAAAATTCCTTTCGTCAAACCTCTACCTACCGTTAAAAATTATGACCCAAAGATGATATATGTATGTATGAGTTAGAAAAGATTTCTTTGGAAAGGCTACCAAAAAATAGAATACAAATAAAGATATCCATAACAAAAAGCAAAAATTTACCCTTTAAAATTGTTTTGCTCTTTGATTAAATTTAATTCTGGACATTAAACTGTGTATCTGTTTTAAAAAATAATTAAGCAGTAATATTAAGTAAAATGCAATATTTCTAAATGGTAATAATGCTTTTAATTAAAGTATCCACAAATTCTAAAAATATTCAATTATATCGTTCTAAGTATTATGTAGTTCCTCAACTAATACAGAGTCCAGATAGCATGAGGTTTTCACGAAGGTTTAAAGTTTTAAATCTTATAACAAATAGAACATTTTAGTTCTCTTATCCTGCCCAAATAGGCACCTTTTCAAAGCAGATATGATGAAAGTTCATTAATAGAGCGGTGAAAAGATTAAATTATTTATATTTTGCATACATACTGAATTACATGAGCTAGGAAGAGATGGAATGTAAGAGTTTTGGTTGGAATTGTCAACTCTCCTTTAGAAAACTCATAGAAACTTTACCCGAAATCGCTGATAGATCTACCATGCATTTGGTGGCCGCTGTGGTCGATTTGGTAGCGGTGCGTGCTATAACTCGATATGCCGGTGAGTTCGAGGTTCGAATCTCAGTCAGGGCAAGCAAATTCTTAATCATATAAATAGTTTTTTCTAATAGCGGTCACCCCTCGGCAGGCAATGGCAAACCTCCGAGGGTACATATTTCTGCCATAAAAAATCTTCTCATTAAATACATCTGCTTTTCGGAGTCGGCACAAAACTGTATGTCCCTCCATTTTGTGGTATAATATAAAGACGCACACCACAAATGGTAGGAGAAGATCGGTCAAATATTGAGCTTTGTAGTGTAAGCGCCTAAATTATTATATAAGTATATATATGGTTTTGGCTTTTAGCATTTTGCCAATAGAAGCAATGAAGCTCGTCTATGCACTTTTTTTTATTCTCAATAACTCTAAGTCCGATTGCCAAAGTTTCAATGCCAGTTAGACAACACATAAATTGAGGTTAGTTTTATTGAGGGGACTTTATCGTAGTTCCTTGTTATTATATCCAGAATATTAGATTAAGTTAGAGGTCGGTTATTTATTAGCATTTCAGAAAGAGCTATATATGATATTTGTTAACGTCCTGCTTAAAATGCTGCCTGTTTGTTATGTTAACTTGGCTTATTTAAGTAAATATACGAGTATACTTTTACATACATGCATTCAAATCCCTACACTTTCGCCCACGTCTCAGCGCTATGCCTATCGGAATTCACGCGCAATTATTTTTTAACTTACATGGAATTTGCATGAATATTTGATTATGTGCTTTAACTTTGACATTAGCAAGCAGTCGACGCCATTCATACAGGAAATTTATTGTAATAAATATTTGGATTGAAGATAAACACGAACAGCTCAACTCCAACGAATACAAAAGTGGTCACTTGTCCACTTGTCATTAGCCATTGGCCCACAGCTAACATGAAGTTAGTTGAACCTTTATATGAAATTACTACATACTCGTATGTACATGAGCATTCATTGCGCATTTATCGCAAATTACAATCTGACATTGAACTAACCTTCTCTGTAGATACATGCACACACTTATTTAATTCGTTATTGAATTATTCAAATAGTTATATTTACATATACTTGTAAACAAAAAATTATTTATTCAATCCACAAATTACCACCCACGCTCACCCATTCACTTTCTTAATATGTAAATCAATATTCGTTACTGCGTCATGCAAATCATTGAATTTAATCCAATCATCCTTTATATCCAATTTCAGATATCGGGTCTTGGGATTTTAATAGCAGGCGCTGTAGTCCTTGCCGATGTCAACCAGTTTAGTCATTTTATTGAGGGCAGAGTGACGGCACCACCCATTGTTCTTATTATAACTGGTCTAATTATATTTTTGATTGCATCGTTGGGTTGCTTTGGTGCGATTAAAGAATCACCAACGCTGCTACTAACTGTAAGTGCTGGTTATTTGCGTTCATATTGATTATAGATTTACTAATTACTTAACTGTCAAATTGCCAACATAGTATGCCGTACTGCTAGCCGTTATCTTTATCATCGAACTAGCCGTGGGCATTGCTGCTGCTGTCTTCAAATCTGATCTCGAAATGATGCTCAAGAACTCATTGCAAGAGTCTATAAAACGCTCAAATCATGAAGATATGATGGCTTGGGATAATGTACAGCAAAAATTGATGTGTTGCGGTGTCGATAATCCAGCCGATTGGCGTACACTCAGCGCGAATAAGACATTGCCGGCTAGTTGCTGTCGTGAAAAGTATATTGATGAGCAGGTTGGACACTGTACTGAATCGCCCGCACTGGGACGTGATAAGTACTTTCAGGTGAGTGTGGATAATATAATACATACATACATTGAATTTGCATATGTATGTATGTATTGTAATAATTTATATTTGAATTTCGTTCAATAGGAGGGTTGCGTTGGCAAATTAAGAGAGCGTATTGACAAGAATGCCGTTATTTTGATTGGTGTAGGCATTGGCATCGCGTTCTTACAAATATTGGGCATTGTATTGGCATGTTACCTGGCTTCCACAATACGTCACGAACGCATGAAATAAATATTGTGAGGAAAATTAGGTAAGATATGTTATTAAATAATGAAGATAAACCTGAAAGTTTAAGCACTACAAACTGCGTTTAAAAATTTAACTTTATTGAGGTAAATCCGTTGGTGTTATAGCAAGCGAATGGAAAATAAATGTGATTAAATATTTATATATTAAACTTTACCTCCTCGTTCGAACATCAATTTCCGTTTAACATTAATTCACAAATTTTATTTTGCTTTACTTTCAGTTACATACACACGTTCATTATATTAACTAATTTTTTTTCTATTTTTGCAGTTTCTCTCTCAAATTAAGAAAGTAGAATCAAAGAACGTACTCAAGCAACAAATCCACTGAACTGATGACAAGCAAAACTCATAAGCAATATTTGAATTGTTCGATCTCAACGACATTTCAGATCAATTTAATAATTTGGTGCCGTATTTATGACATCCTAACGAAATAATATTACATTTATGTGCTGGAGCAGGAGTACCAACATTCAACAGGATCGCTACATATCCAGTATCTCCTAAATTTATTCAAAGTTCAAAAAAAATTCGCAAATCATCGTCCACTATTATTTTAAATGTTACTTAATATACTTATGTACAAAAAAAATATGCTTGTATGTGCATTGTTGCTTTTTATATTTGAAATAAATGAATTTCTTGAACTCCACTCCGACGAAATGAAAATTTTACTCAATAAAAAGCGGCGGAGTATGTAGCCCGGAACCAGAGAACGTACATTACACTCTTTTTGGCCCGGAATACATAAAAAAACGGAAATATAAGCGAAACTAAAACGGACACAAGCGCCGTGTTCATGTGTATAAACACACATGCATATATACATATATTCCTAAACATTGCACTTGCATGATACGCAATGCCGGTCCAATATAATTTATATAGAAAAAGGCAGGTTTTCGGTTTTTCAAGTTTATAATAAAGAAACGTTTCTATAAAACGTTTAAAATTGGGTACTTAATTTGAAATTGTTGTACCGATGCCATCTTGTTTCATACGATTTTATATTCCTGCGCCATCTATCGCATTTTTTAGCAAGCGACGAATGGGTGTGTTCAGTGCTTACGAAGCGTGTTAGCAGCAAACAGCTGTTTTTGCAGATAAACAAAATAATTATAAACATACGAAGTTATACAATTTTGAGTGCGTGATGGGTAAAGAGGATCTAGTGAAGCACTATTGGGATTGTGCGGGTGCGCTCGAGCCCGAAATGCATACACATAAATTACTAAAGTCATATTACATGACAATATGCCGCAAGCTGGCGAAATCCAGTATATCTATGCCGAAGGAGAAATTCTCACAAAACAACATGTGCCGACGCTGCTCTAGCAAATGGAATGAATCAAATTTTCAGATGAAACTACATCCGCAACAGATCGCACAAAGCACCAAAGCCAAGAAACAATTGGAGAAGATGTATGCCGCCAGAAAGAGCACAGAAAATCGAAGAGCGCTCAGTAGGAAGCAACGCAAAAGGGCCAAGTGGTTAAGAAAACGTGTGATGAACAGCATGGTGAGTTAACAATTAAGATAAGAGCCCTCCTTAAATAGCTTTTAATGCTTATTTTTTTAAGGAAATTAAATGCGAACTATGTCAACATAAGACTAAGTTGGCAATGCACAAGCCGACTAGGAAGGAGCGTGAGGGTCAAACGGCTGACACATTAGAGTTGGAAGAAAGCATAATACCAGAAACGGTGGCGCCAACACCCGTTAAGACGAAAAAGAAAAGGAATAAATGTAAAGATAAAACAGCCGGCCTGAAACTTGAAAAATTACAAAAGAACGACGTGAAGATTCCTGTGGTAAAGAAGAATGTCATTCAAAGCCAACCGAATACTGTTGAAATAAAAGACACAGTAGATATAGTAAAAACTAAACCTAATAATAAAATTTCCAGTAATAAAGATAATCCAAACAAACAAGCTAAGCCCATCGCCAAACTAAGTCAGCCACTCAAAGTTAAAAAGAAAAAGAAAGGCCAAAAAGAGGCAGTTGCACCGAAAGTGCAGTCAAAAACGCAACATCAAAATTCTTTACTTCAACTCGCTGCTTTGCTTAAGGCGAAATCGACGAACAAACCTCAGGTAAATGCAGCACAAAAACGCTTGGAGTCGTTACTCAAATAGGTACCTAAAGAAGTTGGTTAAATATGCAAGTAGTAATAATTCGTAAATAAAATTTTATTGAGCATAATCGTATACAAAAATATACCCAGTTTTGTTTTATTGCATTCTTTTTTTTTTAATATAAACAAAAGCATATTTTTTGTATATTTACACCATCGATAATATCATACACCGCGGCATTCGTACTTGCAATAAGTTAAATCGGATTCGCTTTTGTTAAGGCTTATTGGAGCGTACTGTTGCCTGTATATATTTTGTTTTGCACAAACCTTACACGCAATGTATGCATACATAAGTTAGTGTGTACATATCTTTGCTTCGTGTATTTATTGCGTAATTTGCTGAAGGCCATTTTTTGAATAGTAAAAAATATATATATTCAGCATTATTGCCTAAAAGGTACTGTGAGTGCGTCTGTATTTGCAGAATTCTTGTTTTGATAATATAAATAAATAAATAAGGTTACATATTTTTAAACAGAAGAATCAAGTGCATAAACTAGTATTTATTAAATCGACAATTTTTTTTTAGATTTTCAATTCAGATTCGCACAGTCCCATCTTTACTAAGCAACAATTACTGATTAATGTTAATGAGGCTCTAAAGCAATCATTTCAAGATGTGTGTACACTAAGCGCTAACAATCAATTCCATTTTCAAGTGCAAAAAAAAAAAAAGTTTGCGAAAGCTAGCCATAACAAATGAAGTTATATTGTAGCGTATCTTATACACGCAAGGAACCTGTTGTTAGACAACAACTATAGTCAACAAAACGATACGCGCAACTATATACATATGTATGTACACATAAACGAATGTATGCAGCAGGTTCGGGGGGAGAATAGAACGCTTGGGCTTTGGCCTTTAAAGCACGCTGCTACAGGTAGCAAACAAGTAAGCATACATGGTTATTTATATGTTGCAGACAATCGCTGGTCAATGCAATCAATGAGCCAAAGTCAAGGCTGCAGAACCAGAACTTTAAAGTTGAAAATAACAATAAACGAATATAAAAATATATATATATTTATGTATATTTACTATCTTCGTGTTTCCACATATAAATTCAAGCGATTTTGCATTTCCTTGTAATGCCATGGCAATTTTTGCCTTGCTTTTATATATTCAGTATAGTTGTTGCTCTTTGGGTAGCCGTGCGCGGACCATATTTTGCAATGAAAGCCATCAAACTAGGCTATAATAATTTGCCCAGGAAACTTTCGTCGATTAACTAGTCATTTATCCATCCGTTATTGGTAGGTATGTAGGAAGCAGATCAAACTAATGGTAGATTATGCGTGAAAGTCATGCCGCGCGCATTTCATTAAATGCCGAACAGTTTTTTTTTTATTACTTATACATATGTTACTAAATGTGTTGATATTTGTTTGATTTGTTTGTGATCTTTGTGAAGAATCTCTTTTACACCTAGCCCCGGAAGACTTACAATAACTTGCCCACCTTACAATAAACCTTCAAAAAGTATTGTAGGCGATTGCTTACACAAATTATCAACAAACCTCTTACAGATGAGTAGTGATATCGTCATTTTTGATTATCTAAAATATACCCATAGAAATTATTGCTTGATAAAGATATATTTATATTTACTTCGATCAATAATACAAAGGTTTTGTTGACAGTATCCCTATTTCAACACCAGCCAGAGTCGTAATATTTAACTCAACACCATACTTTTGGGGTTTCGTCGTCTACAACTTAACAGCTAATGAATGAACGGATCTTTTACGCTGATCTTGCCTGGCAAAATAATAGTGTTAACTATTTGATTAGCACGAAACATTTTACAGTTGTTTTACCAACTTGATTATATTCAAATATATATGTACATATATTTTTAATCGTTTACATTTTTAACGCTTAAAAGTACATTTTTGGGACATAGTTTTAGCCGGAGTATTAGATATTAATAGAGATCAAAATTTGTTAAAATTGAGATGTTTTATTACATACATACATATGTATGTATTTCATAAATTTTCAATAATAAAAGCGCAATTTGTTAACATCGAAGGCGAAGAAGTATTTTAAAAATAATAAAAAAAAAATGTGCCTTAAGGCAGACAAGGGCAAAAAAAACTAAAAAGTCTGGCTTAACCTGAAATTATGGCACTCACTTAGCAAATTATATTCATACATTTTTCTTGTGTATGCTAAGATATACATACATATGTACATACAAACCTTCATATTTTCAACGTCTTTAACCGTCAGTTTCATAATTGACGCGCTTCGCTTCCTCAAAGAATGAAAACAAGAAACACAACATACATAGATACATACATACATCAAATGATAGCGGGATTTTTGATTTCTGTTTGTGATATAATTTGTGGTTTCTACAGCGCTTCCACGTTCCTATTATTTTTTTTTTCTGCCACATTTTCCGCCGCCGAAATGGTTTTTTTTATTTGTTTTATTCCTTCATCAGAGTCAATAATTTCGCTTGCAGCTGTTTACTGGAGTTTGAAATATTCTGGCCAACAGAATAAGCTACCAAAAACTTGAAACCTATTTTGTGTACAGGTACATACATATTTATGTAGATGGACACAGCTGTCAACGTCTGCTCATACTTATCTCCAAGATTTGTTGCAAGTATTTGCCTAATAACTGTAATTGCATGTTTTACTAAAATATTTTGAATAACATTAGATGCACAATGCAAATATAAAATTTGTCCAGAAAACATGGAATATATTTTATTATATTATTTTAATATTGTCGGTATGCAACTAAATTTACTTAATTAACTATTTACATATATCAACTAAAAGCACTAAATGTACACACATAGGTAGATATATACATACATAT
The DNA here is from genome assembly GCA_963971545.1 of Philophylla caesio. Taxonomy (NCBI): domain Eukaryota; kingdom Metazoa; phylum Arthropoda; class Insecta; order Diptera; family Tephritidae; genus Philophylla; species Philophylla caesio. The sequence goes on along the minus strand of OZ020606.1, from coordinate 89,152,267 downwards.
GTACATATATTTATGTAGTTCATGTCTTTCTTAAAGTCTCAAAACTGCTGCGATAACTTCTCTTTATTGACGCTTAAAAGATTATCATTCATTTAGATACACCTGAAAGTCTACATTGTATCTCAGTATAGAATATATAAAATATGTAGGTATGTATGTAAAAACAAACTTTTAACTGCGCTTATATGGTATGAACTTATGGAGAAATGTATTTATATGAGAGAATTCCTGGTCTGCGCTCCATAACGACCTTCTTGTCTGCGCTTTTTTTGTTCCTTTTTGTCCTTCTTCGATTTGCCGACCACCACCTCTTTCCTGCCTTCAAAGCATTCAAAATTGTAAGTTGGGGCACATAAAATCGGTTAGTCTGTTTTAATGCTCCAATACACTTGTATGTACATATGGACACACACACATACATACATACATTAATTATAATATACGTAAAAAAGTGGAACCTGCGTCATAGAGAATTTAGCAAATAAATAAAGTGATGGTGTTCTTAGTTTAAGGTATGTATTCGAATTTATGAATAAGAAATGTGTTTTTATACATATTACTTATTTTTTACAATTTTTTAACATATTATCCTTTTAATAAATGACAATTTTAATGAGTTCGAGCCAGTCATAAACTGGCCTTCTTCTCCAATGCCTACCGAGGTCATGGAAGCACCTGCGCGCAAGTGTTTTTCTTCGCGAGAGCGAGATTTTCGTTCGGCGAGAAAGGGCTCTGCTTTTCCAATGCCCACCAAAGCACCTGTGGACAAGAGTTATTCTTCGCTTGATTTCAAGGCTGACATTGTGTTATGTGGTGGTGTTAATGCTGGAAATCCTTGATTTCATCAAAGTTATAACTACCATCAGTGACGTGGGTCCCAATAAGCGCAGATTTTTTGTTTGTTGCCACAAGGTACTTTGTTTTTTCCTCGTCCATTGCAGGAAAAACATCTTTTGATTCCTTCTCTTGACTGGAAAATGTTGCACTGACGGTCCTGTTGTTAAGGACAACGATATCAATATCATTCGCATACGCCAGCAGTGCCACTGCGATTCAGATTGACAGCTCTCAGTACTGTTTCCAGCATCAGATTGAAGAAATCGCCCGAAAACAAGTCGTGTTGTCTAAAATCACGTTTGGTCTCGAACGGCTCGGAGAGGTCCTTCCCAACTTCGATGGAGCTAAATGTTGTGCTCAGCGTCACTCTACGAAGACGTACAAGCTTTGTAGTGATCACAAATTTAGGCAAGCCACGCTGATAAGGTCCAATCAACTTCAGTCTTTCACACAGTATTTAAAAGTCTTATCCGTGGATTGGGCAAAGTACACTGAGATTCCAATATTCTCGCATGTACTCGTCTGACCACATTGTGCTTAACAGTGATACATGCTTCCTACCAAGTCTTCGCCGACGGCTTTGAGCAGCTCAGTCGGTATACCGTCTGCTCAAGGCGGATTCTTTTTCTTATGGATGTCGGATGATATAAATCGAAAAATAATCCTTTTTTTTTGCTTACTCTCTTGCAAAGCTATCTAAAAACATATGTGTAAAATGTTTAGCTTTAATTTCGAAGTGGTTCAAAAGATATTTCAGGTAATAGACAACGGCGTCGACGAAAATTCTTCTTTAGTTGCAGTTTAACAAAACTTTGAAGCGCGTTTTCTGAAAACCATGTTTTTGCAATTGGCGTGCACGATTACGCAAAAACTATGTATGTCACCTATCAATCTGATTCAACTTTTATTTTATAAAGTATGGAAAACTGTTCCATGTGAACCAAAGATATGAAATATTATATTGATCTCGTAATTTTCATAAGTGAAAATATGTATGCAGAAATTTAATGTTGAAAATCGATTTCAAAGTTCATACATAGGAAAAATTATGAATTTTCAGTTTTCATTGGCTTTCTGAGGTTCATCTAAAGTAAAAAAATATACGAATTAACAAGATATTTATACTTACTGTTACAGTTAAGAATTACGGACGCTATTTTGCACGCCAATGGACGTTATCAGCTGCGACATTCCACTTATAATATTTCTAAAATATACATTTAAAGTAACTAATCGAGGTGTACTGATCTCCTGTAGCGCACCATTGATTTCATGCACTACCTACTTTGGCAGTCAGCAACAAAAACACAAATAGCAGCAGTTGAGCACGAAGCTATAAGTACATATACATAGCAACTCATACACATGCATACATATTTACGCGCTAAGTTCGATTTTCGATCGGATACGCCAATGGTGCAGCTCCGGTTAGTTGTGGTGGCCTTTATTGAATCGACTATTTATGCATTTGTGCTGAAATGTTTTTTTTTTATTGTTTTCGTCTTTCACAACTTTGCGCCATCCTCATCGACATGATCGGCGACCGTGCGCCAGCCTTGTCCATTCAGGCAGTCAACCAGGCAACCGACCAAGCAAGCAAACTGCCAGCCAATCACTTATGCCACCATCCGCGCGTTTGTGCCACTTCTTCACCACATCCAGCGCTCGATTCTCTCCACAGTGAAAACTGACTGCGCCCGCATTCGTAGGTTTTTGTGGTTACGCGCAAGTGCGGCGCATAACTTTTTCATTTATTGCTCATCTTTTATGTGCAGTTTTTGGTTATATCTTTTTTTTTTTGTTTTGTTATTTTGCTTTTTGGTGTTATTCGTAAGATTTATTATTTGTTTTATTTTGCTTAATTTTTCGCCTTTGTTTTTTTTTTTCGTTGTGTTGCCTTCGTCCACTTTTCCGAGTGATTCACACAACATGAGTCGAATAGAGCATCAACGCTAATCATTTATTTATTCCATTGCAAACTCTCTTCGTTCTTTGTTGACCATTCTCGATTAGCTGCACAGTGGATTGAACTCGCTTTGGATGTGTGTTGATATTATTGATTAGTACTAAGCACACAGAGTATGTGAAAATTGGACGCACTTTTAACTGATGTAGTTAAAGTTTGGTAGAACAAACTGGGTTTAATTTTTAGTTGCAAGGTTCGTCTGGCATTCCTGGAAGATTTTCCATACAATTCATCTGAAAATTTGTGCAAGTAATTGAAAAACAAATATTTTCGAACTGTAAGAAAAAAAAAAATTTTTTGTGTATGCAGTTTTTTACTTCATTAAATTTTAGTACACAAAGTGCAACTCTGAAGTAGGTACATTTACCGCAGATTTTTGAATACTTGTTTACCGAAGATATTGGGGTTCAATTCGAATTTAGATACTGCTCACCTGTTTCATATACCTATTTTTTGTAAGACTTTAGCTTACCAAAGCTTTAGTTGATAAGTTAAACTAAGTTTAACACTGCCATATATGTAGCAAAGATAATATGATATGTAGGCCGTTTAAACTAAATCTAAACCCCGTTTAAAGTTGACTGAAAATCTGCATACTGAGTTTAAACCTAGTTTAAACGATAAACATTCGATTAATACAATACAAACAAATATCTACGTCTCCACTTAACCACTGTAGACCGCTGAGCACATACCGCAGCACTCTCCACTCGCTCGGCATGTGGTGGAGTGACTCTGCCCCTTTTTCCTGTGTTGGCGCTGATGTGTTGCTTTCAGCCGACTACTAACCAGAAAGCCGCTCTGGCGGCATCAGCAACGCTGATTTAGCAGCACATACGCGTTTAAGACACGGAACGGTGCAGTACGCATGCGCGACGCTTTCGAACAAATCGCTGTATGCCATTGGCGTTTATGTGGATTTCAAATAGGTGCAACTTAATTAAATAAGAAAATATAATGTGCATTTTTCTACAAATGTAAATAAATGGTAAATCAAGAAAAATAAAAAATAAAATAAAAGATAATGCTGAAGTGAAGATAAATAAAACGGCTGAGTGTAAAAAAGAACAAATTCCGATTAATGCGAACATACGACTGCAGTAAAGAACAAAACGGGTTGGACGTTGGTAAAACGAATGGGCGGTGTTGGTGGACAGTGGCTATATAGTGTTTATATGTACATATATGTATATACTTATATGTTTAAATGTAAAAGCGGTGACCGTGTTGGCGACTATCGGCGCACCGGATGCAAATACATAAAAAGTGACCGTAGATACCAATAACTACATAAATATTGCCTTGGTCGCCACAACAGAATAAATAGTCTTTCTTCGGTGTGCTAATGGAGTGCGTTATCGAAGTTGAAATTGTTGCTGCTTTTTATGCATTTTATATGTTTCTTGTATGTATGTATGTATGTATGTAATATTTTATGTTTCCATTTAAGTGGAAAAGTTTGTCGCGCGTCTAATGGCGCAGGAAATTGACGTAAATTGTGTGGAAACGAAATCCCTCAAAAGTTATGTCGCAAGAACTGAAGTTCATGCAGGAAATAGTCTGGCACTTACCTACTTACAACGTCAGAAATGACCAGTAACGTATACATACATACCTACTCACACACATATAGTACCTACACTGGTTTGGTCAATGCTGTGCAAAAAAACCGAAAAGCATAAAACTTGCGTTCGATGTTGACTTTTCTGGTTGCACGGCAACGAATGACTTTGAGTGGATTTTTTCTCCATATTTATGCTTCCCTTTAATTACCCATTTCTTTACCGATACCTAACAGTGTTAGAGAAGTTTGAGAAGAGTTCCCCGTATAGGCTTGTTCAGAGTTTTTGTTTTGCAATGCCTTACAAACAATTGGTAAATAACCTTCTCTCCGATGAATTTCAAAAGTTCTGTTGGAATTAGCAATGATTTTTGTCTGAAATTAGGAGGCATTAACTGTCTCTTAAGAGGTTGTGTCCATTAGCTTAGCTAGCCAAGTTTTTACGCCGGTGTCGGAAAAAGTGTTTAAACAAAGCTGACAGAAAACGCAGGAGTACCTACGTGATACAACCCTGCGAATTTTATGAGGCTTTCCTTTCCTAAATATATTTTAAGCGCGTTAATGTATGGGGCTTTACGAGCAATACAGTGAGAACAATTAGTGAGAAACAATTTGTTGTTAATTTTATTTTAATTAAAATTTGATATTATAATGTTGACAGATAATATAACCGAAAAAAAAAATTAAAAAGAGTATTTTTTTAACAAAAAATGACTTTAATGTTTATAGGCCCAAAAGCATTTCCGATTACCGTTGGTTTCCTACTGATGATTCAATGATTGGAATTGTGCCTAATTATTATGGGACGCCATACAATGCATATGTATGAACATATGTATGTTTGGGTATGTATTTTAAAAAGTAATGAGCTTCGGTTAGTTTCAGCTTAATCAGGATCTTTTATTTCCGTAATTCTCATCCGATTATCAATACGTACTTTTGAAAGAAATCGAAGGAGAATTCATTTAATATAATATGCGATTTCGAATTTATAACTTTTGAATTTCAACGGTTACAATTATCGTTATCACGCACCATAATATAATAATTTTCGGTGAACGACTACTCTAATAATTAGAAAAGTAATGAGTGAGAAACCCACATCACAAAGGACATGCCAAGTAAGGAATGATTGTAATATTATGATTGTAGTATATATGTACATATGTATGAATGTATATGTATTAACGTATATGTATATGTATGTACTTTTGTATTTGCATACATAAATTTTACAACTTTCCATACGTCAAAGTGAAATCTTCTTTCATTGCTGTTAAATGTAGTTTCTTTTTATCCCGTTGCTACCAAATTTCGTGTATTTACAATTTTTTGCACAAGTATGTACACAGTTTTAGCTCAAAACTTTAAATGTTTTTTTTTTTCAGTTTCATTTTACTCACCTTTTTATGCGTAAATTTAAACAAAATTTCAATGATTTTTATTAAAAAACAAATGTTTTGTTGCAAACTTATATTTGCATGTACTTTCATATGAATGCTTATTTGTGTACAACTAAGTATATTTATTTAGGCGTGAGTAATATTTTTGAGATTACTGGAACAAAAGAAACGCCGAACTTAATATTCCAACAGTGAACACAAAGTTGGGCTGTGAATATATTTCTTTAACAATATGCGTTTGTCACCGGCACGCTTCTGTCAAGAGTATTTTTTCTTTTTTTCAGCTCTGTACCTTTTTATTAAGACAAATATTTGTATGACTATAAGCATTTAAGTTCTTTGCTAAATGGTTTTGGAACGAATTTTCGTCATCCCTTGTCAAGCTTGGTTTTAAGACAAACCGGTTTCGGCGTTGTGCCATCTTCAGTGTCATTTTAAGTTTTTTGCTGAACCTGTAACCTAACCAATAATGGCAAGTATTTGTACTCAAAATTTACTATGAAATGAGATAATCCTAATGTAAGTTATTATTATTAACTGTCCTCTTATTTGTGGTGTTAATGTTCATTAAGGGACCTTCATAGTTCTTTTGTGCTGGCTACGAACGGAAGATAATTTTGTTAAAAAATCTTTCATTACATAAATGTACTCGGCGATTTTAAATTTCTTGCCGATTGGCAACTGATATGATTTTTTAACACACAAAATGATCCACTTTCGGCCAGAACACTTTCTTTTGATGATTTAATTTTTCTTAATACACGTTTAAATAACTACACATTTTACTAACTACATATGTATGATTTAAAAAAATATTGTTTGACTTATAACATTTCAATTATTTCAATTATTTAAATAAAAATATAACCCATTTTAAAACAAAAAATTATGAAGATAAATTTCTAAACATCTTCATCAATAGTACAAACTTTTTCATCAAAATTTTTAGGATATAAAGTATTCAGGTTCGATACTAATCAATTAAAAAAGTTTTAAATTAAAAAAGTTAATCTTTTTTACATACGATAAAAAAAAGAAATATCATTTTCTCCTAACATTATACAACTTTTAATAGGGCAATCTATTTTTCTTTTATTAAATTTTCATTATTTTAAATCAAAATAGTATGTACTGCATACTGTAAATTAAGGTTTCACACTGAGTAGAAAAAAATGCGAACTTTTTCTAAAAAAAATTTAAATATCCTTAGGATCAGTCATTTAATGATATTTGTGTTCAAACCAAGGCACATTAAACAGGTAGCAGCATTAAAGAAAATGCAACCCTGGGGTATATTTTTTGATTTGTTGTGTTCCATCACCCTTCAAAATAGATATATCAAATTTGACGAGTTTGATAATTCTAAATGTAAACAAATTGTAAGTGACTACATTTTGCTTGAAAAATAAATTTGTTTTCAACGAAAACAGTGCAAGACGCATCATACTACAACGGATCTTCAGGAAATATTGGTCCTGGTTACAAAATTTGGAAAAGACTCTCGTGGTATACCTTCAAATATGTAAAAAATGGTCGAAACGCACCAAATCGTGAGCAGAAAGCGGCATGCCGAAGTTCGGTTCCAATTAGATATGAAAAGCAAGATCCGACCTTTTCCCGTCTTTCAGAACACAATGTCTCCTTTCTGAGTATGTACATATGTATGTTTTCCAAATCGCGTTAATGAAAAATTTGTATAAAATAGAAATTATAAATATACAAAATGTAAACAAATATTTTTTGGTTAACAAAGTTGTTTTGTTTTTTTTTTTTAAGAAAAAAATGTGTTTGTTTTGTAAACAAAGTTTGACTTGTTATGGACCATTTATAAGAAAAAACTCCAATCAGCTGCTAACATTATATTACCCGTTTATTGTACCATGGTTCAACCCCATTCTAAAAACTAATTTATTCAATTATTTCAAATGGTGAAATATTTTAAGTGCAAACATTTTAAAATGCGTAATAATAATAATAATATTTATCAATTGCTGTTGTCACATTTTCGATTGAAAGCTATAAACTTTTTGCTACTGCAACTATCACCAATTCAATGACTTCAAAATGAATACTTAAAACTCAGAGTGCAACGAAGTCCATGACAATTGCATCTCCAATTAACTTGTTTAACACAATTTCAACTCATCTCCTGAATCGTCAGCAATGCCGCACGCCATTTACTGTTTTTTTATGAGATGTGCGCGTACTCGAACGAATACAGGCTGTCATCAGTCATTTCATTCGCATACAAGAAAGCCTTAATTATGGGTTGATCCACTCATCGCTCATACATACTAAGTAGATATGCACATTTTTCTGCGTATGGCCAGCTCTTTTAAAAAGTTTTTTTTTTATTTCAAGTGCAATATTAATCAAAAACTCAAACTTCCCAGAAAAAAACGGCTTTAGCGTAATCAGTTTGCATATATGTACTTCCAGAGTAAAAAATTTAGTCATGTACACTTTTTAAATATGACATAAGAAAAGTTTGTGGTCATTTTGGCAATGTACTTAATAAAAAAAAAATTGTAATCACATTATTGTTGTTGAAAAAAAAATACTCGATCCTACATAGTACACTTCTGCAGCACTGTATGGATCCAGTGACATGCGTGCAAATTATATTTGACGCTTTCTGAAGTACTCTTGGATCGAAACACAAAAAATACACGGTACTTAGTAGTACTACTCGAATATTTATGTACATTTAAGTACATCACGAATCACACACTACCAACAAACGCTTGCAATAAGCATACGAGTTGTGTTCAAAAAGTAAGGTGACTTTATATTTTTATGGAAATATATATTTATTCACCAATATTTATATTGTTCCCTTCAAATTAATCCCTCTCAGATACAATGCACTTGTGTCAACGCTTTTTCCAATCCACAAACCACTTCTCAGAAGCACTTTTTGGTATAGCCTTGAGCTCCTCCAGCGATGGAGCGCTTTTTTTTGGTCTCGGCTCTCCAGGGTGCTTCCATGGAGATGATAAGTCTCAAAATAAAGTCTCTAAATAGTGACCTGGTGATGATCTGGTCACAAAAAATAAAAAATAAAACGTGAAAGCAAGGAAAAGCAATAATCTCTAGCTCATTTTGAGACTTGAGCTGATACGAAGTTACTGGATTCGGGCATAAGTATGCTAAATGCTTGAAATTGTGAACATATGTATGTTCTAGTCAGGTGTACCAACACAACAACAAATTCGTTAATCGAATGTACGTCGCCCACGAAATTTCAAAAGACACCTTACTTTTTGAACACACCTCGTACACACTGTTCATTTCTTCATTTGTCATTAACCAATCAACTTTTCAACAATTGCAGAAAAATACCGCCTTACAAGTGGCTCGATTGGTCGTTTAGTGGCATTCAACACATGACTCATGCCTCGCATTCAAGTTGCCGACATACATATGTACATACAGTAAATACAATACATACATACATACAGATATACGCCGTTCAATTTCTGCAACAAGTAGCACATTGCTTTCGAGGCGCTCAATTTTTTCCACGCTTTTTAAGCGGTGGCAATGAGCTCAGCTTTAATAAGGAACAAAATTACATTAATTAACTCGGGCCAGAGGCGATCGATAGGCGCACTGTTGGCAAATGTTTGTTGATATATGTATGTACATACATATGTACATACATATGTGTGTACATTGTGAATTTAAAAAGTTGTTGCACACTTTTCCAGAAAACTTGATGGCGCTGGCGTCATGAGTCTTTAGCTTTGTAAATTCGACATAGTTTCATGGAAAGATCATAAAAATAATAATTTGGTGCTTCGTCATACATATGTATATATGTACATATACATAGCTCGGTATTTGACCGCAATTTTCCTAAAATTTGCGGAGTGGGTCTTGCCCACTGAAAACGGCGAATGGTTACGCTTTTCAAAGCAAAAATTCATTCAAAGCCACCACATAGGGGCCACCACTATTCGAAAATTAATTTCTCATGATTTGATATGCCTTGCTCTCTCGGTCGCATTTGTGTATGGGCAATCTGCATGATAGCACGTCCCTTAAGACTTCCGACTATAGCAGCCATTGCCGTTTAAAAAAGGTATTCAAAATCAAAACAAATTTAAATCAGGTTATATGTTGCTCCTTTAAGTAATTTGACATCTTAAACTGATTTGTATTCTCATTTCAGAACTGCAAAAAGTTGAAAAATAAAGGACTTCCATTTTACTTATACAAACGTACTTACTTGTGAACCATTTTAAAAGTATTACGTCAAGGCTGTATGTTAATTATAATTATACCATGGTATATTAAGTTTGTTCCGATGTTTGTAAGTACCAGAAGGATAAAAATTAGATCCATCAAAAAGTATACCGAAATGATCAGGATTATGAGCTGAGGCGATTTAGCCATATCCGTCTGTCCCTCTGTCCGTCTGTTTTAACGCAAACTAATCCCTCAATTTTTAAGCTAATATGATGAAACTTGGCAAGCAGGTGCCATTTTAAATTTATTAGACATTTGCCAGATCGGACTATAACGTATATGTTCAGATAGTATATTTTGTTCCATAACTCTTTCATTTATGTAGCTAAAGGCTTGGAATTTTTCAAGAAGGTCCGCTATTATTAGCCCTATATAAGCATTGAAAATCATATATGTATGTGGATCAAAGAAATCACACACATAGCAGCCATACAACCGATTTAAGCCACTTAAGACTTGAAATTTTCGACAAATATTAATTATTAAAGCAGTCAAAATCATTAATATCGAATAAATATAATATATGGCTCCCATACAATTATTCCATTCATGAAAGGTATGAAGCCTTTGGCATTGCCTTTTTTTACTTGTTTATTATTCGTGTTGTGTATTTTTTCACATAGAAACATTTCCCATTATTTCACAAAGCATATGGAAAATTGAAATGTCGTGTAAAAATGCATAAACTAAGTAGGTATTAAACGCATCACGCCCACTTTGTTTTGCGACCTTTGTAGCTCGATGTTGCTGAATAATTGCTACATAATTAATTATTGAGAATAGCTGCGCCATTCTTCCACTGCCAAACCAGTTTGACACAAAGTGCGATTTCACTCTCGTTTCATCTTAATACAAATATTAATAACTGAAAAAGTGAAATGATCTAATAAATGTAGATTTTTTGCCAATCATGACTCATTATATACACACATATGCACATGTATGTATGTACTTATGTACCCAGCAAACAATTTTAATCGCGAAAAACTGATACATGTACATATGTAACTCCTGTTTGGTGATTCTTCTTTTATACCCGAGCGTACTTGTACACAAGGTAACTTTGTTCGCATAACGGTTGTTTCTAACACCAAAAAATAATCGATATAGATATAGACATACATATATATACTAAAATGATCAGAATGAAAAGAGGAATCGATTTAGCCCTGACTGTCTGTCCGTCCGTCCGTGGTTACAATAACTTGAGTTAAAACTGAGATATCTCAATGAAATTTGGTACATACATAGATTGCTCTTTGGACAGGGTAGGCTGATATAGAAAATGGTCATGATCGGTTAATAACCAAAAATGCAAAAACTCCGTTTTTTCGGTATCTATTACAGAAAATTTAGTGAAATTTAGTATTTGAAGCGATTTTGAACTAAGAAGGTAGGTATTTATAAAATTTTGAAAAATAGGCGTTGCCAGGCCTATTTACGAAAAATTTTCTGTATCTTAATAACAGTATTAATTATCGTCACAAAATTTGGTGGACATATTTTCCTTGACATCGCTATTATTATCGTAAAATTTTTTTTAGATCGGATTATAACCACGACCACCTCCTATATAACGGAAATTTTGAAAAATGCAAATAAGTTCGTGTTTCAGTATTTATTGGAAGAAATTAAGTAAAGTTTAGTACTAGCTGCGATTTGAAACAAGGAAACGGGAATTTTATGAAATCATGGACACCGACCATACAAAAATATATCGCGATGGTATATAAAAATCGGTTTCGCCCGAATTTAGCTTTTCTTACTTGTTTCTTCATAGTTTCAGAAGGGTATGCATTTTTACAATTGTAATAAATTGTTAATTAATTTACTATCCAAAGTTTTGTTGATTATTCTTGCTGCATGCTGATTGATTTCTGTAGCGGTTCTGTCATTTTTGACTTAGACCTTTAATTTAAAAAAAGATGTGTGCGTGGGGTAATTTAATACTACCTACTTTTGCAGTTTTCATTTAAAGGTTTGAATACAGCGCTAAAGAAAAATCACAAATTTTTATTATTTCTGTTGCTTGAAAAAATACTATGCCGTTGTCATGGTACAATAAACAGATAATAAAATGTTAGCAGCTGATTGGGGTTTTTTCTTATAAATGGTCCATAACAAGTCAAACTTTGTTTACAAAACAAACTTTTTTCTTAAAAAAAAACAATATTTGTTTACATTTTACAAATTTTTCATTAACGCGATTTGGAAAAAAAACATACATACATATGTACATACTCAGAAAGGAGACATTGTGTTCTAAAAGACGGGAAAAGGTCGGATCTTGCTTTTATATCCAATTGGAACCGAACTTCGGTATGCCGCTTCATGCGTCTTGCAATGTTTTCGTTGAAAACAAATGTATTTTTCAAGCAAAATGTAGAATCACTTACATTTTGTTTACATTTCGAATTATCAAACTCGTCAAATTTCATATCTCTATTTTGAAGGAAATCAAAAAATATACCCCAGGGTTGCATTTTCTTTAATGCTGCTACCTGCTTAATGTGCCTTGGCCGTTGCTAAAATTTTCTTGAAGAAGAAAATATACGAGCATTTTTTGCTTGAGAGCTTAGACTGATTTTAGAAGTTTTTATAAAAGAAAATTTCTTTTTCATTTATTTAGTGTCAATTTAATGAATTTTTCGATTTTCTTGAGAGCTGTGTACCGAGCTTTAAGCGGTTTTTTAAGAATTATTGCAAAAACTTTTATATTTGTAAAAAGTTAAATCATTTTGTGACAAATTGAAATTAATTAATATATTTATTTATTCCACCCTGCCTTATGAACTACTAACTTTTGCTATTCAGTTTCAGATTATGAAAAATGTAGCAAACTTTTTTACATTTCTCATATGTAGACAATTTGTCGATGGATTTATATGACTTTATGGGTCAAAGCCTTGTTTTTAGATGTTGTTTTGTTTTGCAATATAATTACTAAATGATTTATTTTAGCAAATCATTTCATTACTAAGCCTAAGAAAATAAAAAATGTGTAAAAGTCAAGCACTTATCCACTTTAAAACGAGCCTTCCGAAAGTTTTGTTAATAATTGCCCAACCGAATCTTTCACGACCGTCATACAAAATAAAAATTTTCAAAAATTGTCAAAAACTATTTCGAAAGAATGATAAATTCTTCCAATTATCTTTAAATTGTTGGAATATTTTATCAAAAATCCATATCGTTCCTGAAATCACTTTCAAAAAAGTGTGTTAAATAAGTTCCTGCACTGCCTGTTTAAGAGTACGCATTGCTATTTTCAATATGAAAAGGCGCATCTTTTCCGAAACTTATTTACTTGACATACGAATGGAAAGCGTAGTAATATACCTACTGTTAAATCATAAATCTTTCGGATGATAGGTATGTTTCCCTAGCACAAATCTTTACTTGTAAAAAACGTGAAAGCTTTAATTATTTTCGACAAAACGTAGTCGTGAAGTTTATTCAAATTTAAATTTTTTCTGCTTAAAAGTTTTCTTCGTGTAAAGTTAGGAAGTTTTCATATTGAGTTAACGTTATGCAAGTTAAAATAAAATAAATAAATAAACTAAGAAATCAGAGGTTGAGAAAAATGTATCTCAAGCAAATTTTTTAAATGCATTAGTTTAACATATTTTTAACCAAAAACTGATATTAGACTGTAGAAATTTCAGTAAAACATCATTAAAAATATCGACTACTAACAATTAGGTAAATGAACTGAGACTCTCTCCAAAAGTGATGCGAGTATTTCACAAATAACGTCATCGCGACGACACAATTTCAATGAACCGCGAATAGAGTGGCGCAGTAAACGCTCATAAACCAAACCAAACTTAATACAAACACTCAAACATAAACTTTTAAATAAACAGACAGACAAATAGCTAGTCAACAAGGCATACTACAACGAACACGGATTGATGAACTTACCAACCAAATGACTGTAAAACCACTGAAAAGACAAGAGAGGCGATGCAGGGGGAAAAAGAAACTGCTTGTTAAAAGACTTTGAAGACCACAAGGAACGCAAGGGATTGCAGCAGCAGCAACAACTGTAGCAGTGAGAACAAAAATAAAAGTAACTTTAGTAGCATTTATCGTTTATCATATTTATATGACATACACATTTTAACTATTTAATTTGCTTCTATTAAATACTTTTCAATTAAAATATAGAAATTCACAACCAAGAAAAAATTAAACATATGTTTCAAAGCTTGTAGAAAACAAGCGTGGTTATGGTCCGATTTTAAAAATTATTGACGGTAATGCTAATGGTATCAAGGGCAATATGTTCACCAAATTTTGTGACGATACCTTACATCGTTATTGAGATACCTACAGACGTGGTAACGCCCATTTTTCAAAATATTATAAAAATCAAGTTTCTTAATTGACGATCCTCTAAATATTAAATTTTTATTCAAATGTTCCAATACATAAAGAAAAAACGTAAATTTTGCGTTTTTCAAAATTTCCGTTTTATGGGAGGTGGGCGTGGTTATCATCCGATTTAAAAAAAAAATTTATGTACCAAATTATCGTCTGCACGGACGGACGGACGGACAGACAGTCGACTTCTCTTTTCATTCTGAGCATTTTGGAATACTATAAATGTCTATATCTATTTGGATTATTTTTTGCTGTTACAAGCAACCGTTATGTGAACAAAGTTATAATACCCTTGTGTACAAGTAGGTACGCTCGGGTATAAAAACAGCATACTCAAAAAAAGCTATAGTTTTTTAAGTTCGATATTTTTATGATTTTTTTTTAATTATCATAAATTTTGTATGTATTAAGTTTGACACTTGGCTCTATGTGATTTTGTTGTCAAAACATGACAACATCTGGATGTCATATAATTATGAAAAGCACTACTTTCATATATGTACATAAAAACAAAATACATTTTTGTACAATAAATAGCAACAGCAGCTAAAGGCGGCATTTAAAGTACATGGGTATTAACAAAAAAGGAAAAAAATAAATAAATGAACCAATTGAACTCTGGTAATAGGCCACAACAACATTTGTAGTGACAGCAGTGATAGTTTTAGCTGTAGCATCGTCCGCACCAAAGGCAGCAGCAGAAAGTACTCGTAGTAAGATGACGTCGCTGTGGGAGGCAAAAAGCAATGAATGTCACCACCGCCTGTTTATAGAATTCCAATATGAGGGTATCACCATATACATACATACATACATACACACGTACATACGTACAAATTTAGCTCGTGTATGTTTGCATTGTTATGCTGTGATACAGTTTGGCGTGTGGATCGGAGAACGGCATGTGACCAACAGATCAATAGTTGCCTTTGTTTTAGCTTTTAGCAGCACGGAGCAACAGTTGTATGTCGTTGCTGAGTAGAGATTCAGCAATAGCAGGCGCGATCACCACTCGATCACACACGACGGGGTATCACACGCGTATGTTTTTACCAAAAGTGATTAGAAAAAAAAAATCAGTTTCAAAACGGAGAAGAGAGAATTGGTCGTCGCAAAACACACAATGATTTGACATGCAAACAACAAAAACGAATTTAATTAAATTATACATATTTCAATTTTGTAGATGTTCTCTCGCATATTCGGTTTTGCTTTGTTTATTAAAAAATCAGGTGCTCAACGATGCGAAAATAGTGCGAATATCTCCAAAACAAATATAAAAAATAGACATGTCGCAATAAACACAATAAATGCAGTGAATCAAAACATCACTTCGATCCTACCGCTTAATTAAATAAACAAACAAATTTCTAAAAAATAAATATCTAACGTTTTTTCCAGTTGTGTGGGAATCGTGATGCCAACCACCGCATCGAGTAGATACTTTTAACACACAAATGCTAATATTTTTTATTAGCAACACGAAATACGTTTTTGAAGTCAATGATAATACGTGTGAAATCAGTGAATTAGATGAAAAAATAAAATATTAGAACAATTTTGAAGAAATCACCAAATGAGCAAATTTCACGAAAAAAACGCAATAAAAAGTAGATACAACAAAAAGCTAAATTAAAATTGAGTAGGAACTCCTCATCCCCTCAAAGTGCGATCGATATACATACATATGTATGCATGTACCTACATACATATATGTACATATATATGGCTCTACAATACCAATAAGTGAACTAATAAAAAATCAAGAAAAATAAAGGCGCAGCACACAACCGAAAATGGATTGGAAAAAGCAACCGGCCACTAATGATATCGAGCAATTTCTACGCGGTAAGTCGTTTTGCTTGATTTATTCCAATACAAATTTATTTATTTTTTAGATTTTCCCCGCTTATTACACTAGCATATGACAAGCGAAACTATGATAATATTTACTAACATTCAAAACACACGCTGAATTTAAGAGCAATTTCCATAGTTCACTTTTTTCCTATGTGTTAAAACGTTTTCACACTCATACGCTAGTTCTGCTCCACTAAGCACCGGTCGAAATTTGCATAAAAATATTTGTTCGAAATCGATTGCCATGGACTTAGTCAGTTTTCTTATAAATGTAATGACTGGGTAAAGTAACTTTTTTTTTCTTAATAAACTCAAAAAATTCTAAACAAAGCAACATGCTCGTATGAATAAGCGTCGTCAAGAAATGCATGTCAGAATTTCAATGCTTTCTTCCCCATGGATTTTTCTAAATCGAAAAAATACAAGTTTTGGTTTTGCACTCAAAACATTTTTAGTTGTCACTCAAAGCACCCAAAATTTTGGTTTTATTATTCAAAATACTTGGGAAATCTTGAGGAGGAAAATAGCATTAAAATTCCGATATTGCTTCTTTTTGGACCACCCTAATAAGTATACATGAAATATAGCATTTAAATTCCCTGAACATTTCCGTATACATAGACATAACTTAGTCACAAGTTCGGTAAATTTCTTTCGAAAATCCATTAAATTTTATTTATTTTTTTTTTGGTCTTCTGCGGTAAGCCCGTATTCTGAGTGACTTGGCTTGTTATACCCGAGCACTCTGTGTACATTTCAGATATCTGAACTTAACTCAATATATATAACTACGGCCTTATTCTAGGGTAGGCTGATATTGAAAATGGTTGAATTCGTCAATTAACCAAAATTAAACTATTTTTCGTAATTACAAAAAAGTGTAATATTTCTATAAGTAACAAATGCACTTTGCTTAAATTCGATAGTACTAAGTATATTGAGAAAAAATTGGTTTTCAAACTTTTGAAAACTGAACGTGTCAAAGCCCACTCGAGAGCAAAGAGATATACCATATATTCGAGCATAATTAAACAAATTTTCACTGATGAGCAAAATTTAGAAATATATGGAATTTGAAAGAAAACCACGCCCACTTCCCATATAACAGTATTTCATAAAGAATCGATCAGAAAATGTTACGAAGATTTAAATTAGAGAAAGAAATACCGACTATTCTAAATTTTAGTAGATTAATATTTACGAATGACATCGCCTCTTAGGGAATAAATTTATTTACGAATCGTCACCGCCCCGGTAAAGCCGCTAACTCTACTCTTCGCTCAACATATTTTAAGGACACTTATGGAAAGGGGGGTCAAAATAGAGAATACAACGAAAAACTACTAACTAATAGTGGCCGCTGTGGTCGAGTTGGTAGCGGTGCGTGCTATAACTTGATATGCCGGTGAATTCGAGGATCGAATCTCAGTCAGGGCAAGCAAAATCTTAATAATAAAAAAAGTTTTTTCTAATAGCGGGCAGGCAATGGCAAACCTCCGAGGGTATTTCTGACATGAAAAAGCTTCTTAAAACTGTAGGTCCCTCCATTTGTGGTATAATATAAAGACGCACAGCACAAATGGTAGAAGAAGCTCGGCCAAACACTGAACTGTATAGTGTACGCGCCAAAATTATTATTATTATTATTATTATTAATGCTCGCATTCAGTAACTTGGTACAATCTCAAGTCTCAAAATTTGAGACTATGAGTTAGAGACTGTTGCCTTTCCTAGCTTTCACGTTTTTCTCTTTCGTTTTTTTTTTTTAATTAGTGTGACCTACTCATCACCAGGTCACAATCTACAGACTTTATTTTGAGACTTGAGACTTTATTTTGAGTTTAAAGAATGCCAACTGGTCTAAAATTGTGACTTTTTTCTCTATTAGAGACTGAGACTGCTTACTGAATTCTGGCATAAGCGTAATGTTCCTTGAAAAGCTTTTTTGTATATGCATTGCGCTAAGTGCGGATGTGTCAGTGGCTAAAATTTTTAATACAATTCAGTATTAGCTCCCACAAAAAACAAATCCACTTTAAAATATATATTACGTAAGCTGGTGTAATTTCATCATCATATAGAAATGCCAGAGTGATCACCAAGCAATATTCGGTTTCACATGGTAAATATGCATATGCGCTAAAATTAAAGGAAATACTATTTAATATTTTTTTCTTTTATTTATGTTTTCTAATGATTTTGGAGAATGATTTAAAAAGAGTTCAAGTGTGCGAAGCTATCGTTACTTAATTTGCTAATTTCGCTATTATGGAAATGCGTTTGTTCTGAACAATTCACCGGAGGCTTGAAACTAATTGCTTGGCAGCCTATTTGCCTTATATTGCCGCAAGAAATTACTTTCATCTACAATTCGCACAGTTTCGCAAAGAGAAGTTAACTAATTATAGTATATGGAGCCAATACGTTTTTACCAAAGCCCACAATTTAAATAGCACTAGCAACGCCTCTTCGATATTAACCAAACTGATATCTCACAGCCAAGTGCTGATCACGAAAGTTTCGCAAAGAATCTTTTACGCATACAATTTTTTCTTCCCACAGATCGCACTAGCTACTTACGAATGCCTACGAATGATGGTCGCTACTTATTTAGTTTACTGTATTAGTATATTTTCAGTTGACTCACTTAACTCACCGCTGTTTTTGGACGTCCCTCCCTCCCTACCTCCACGCAGCTTTATGGCTGTTTTTATGTGGTAACAAACGTACTTTTGTGTACTTTTTTTATGCTGTCTTGCCGCAACATCTCGATTTGTAACAGCGTTTGCGGTTTTCATCTACTCAGCGTTATTCTTTTATTTTTTTGTTGTTTTCTTTTTGATTTATTATTTCATCCGTGCGTTTCATTTTTGTGGCTGCTAATGTTGCATATTTTGAGTTATGCATTGTTTTTCGTTTGAGGTTATTATTATACCGCTAACACTTTATTAACTTTATAATTTTCATATAAACTTTTTTCTTTCGTTAAACGTTGTTACCGTTATTCTGATGGCTTTTACTTTTCATGTCGCAATATCAACACACTCGCACTACTTATGAATTCATCAACATTTAAAAAAATCAGTTTTTTGTGCTTTAAGTTTAAGTTGCGGGCCACAGTTTAAAACTAAGTGGTTCATGACTTCAGTCAAGATACGTATGTGCATACATATATGTATACATATACATATACATATACAGCTACGAACAGAAAAATAGCAACTTTCGACGAATTTTCATTTTTCACCAACAATTTAACGCAAACTTAATTTTTTTTCCGCCAGTTTTCATTTAAATTTAAAAAATTAATAATTATCCGTTTAAATTGCTCTCATAAAATTGGCTATAAGAGCTTTCAATATATATTACAAATTAACGCTTATTTAGATTCATTTCCAACGTGATGTTTTTATACCCGCGCTTGTAACAGCACAAGGGAATCAAGATAGATATAGACATATACATACATATATACCAAAATGCTCAGAATGAAAAGAGAAGTCGATTTAGCGATGTCTGCCTGTCCGTCCGTCCGTGCAGACGATAACTTGAGATATCTTAATGAAACTCCTGTCCTTATCACAGAGCAGGTTGGTATTGAAAATGGACAATAACCACGCCCACTTCCCATATAACGGCAATTGTCGTAAATGCAAAAATTGCTATTTTTCAGTAGCTATGGAAGCTAATTTGCTCAAATTTGGTATATAGTGTTGTATTCAAGCAGGAAATCCGACTGTATAAAAATTGTGTACAGGGGGCGTGGCACCGCCCACTTTTGAGTTCATATGTATATCTCTGGAACCACCCTCCCGATTTTATTAAAATTTGGTATACGTATTACACTACGCCTATTTAAGCGATATTATCAAAATCTGCCCATAATTGTCGAGAACACTAAAAATCGGATATCAATATATGTTTGAAGGGAAATATCTTGAGTTTAGTCTGTGGTGTTGTATTGCAGCCAGAAATCCGACTATATGAAAATTTTGGAAAAGGGGCGTGTCACCGCCCACTTTTGAGATCATTTGTTTGTGTCTGGAACTACTTTATCGATTTCGTCTAAACCTGGCACACATGTTAGATTGTACCTTGTTAAGTGAGATTATGAAAATGCTTGAAATCGGACGAAAATTTCGCCCGTCTCCCATATTTTCCAAATAATCTTTCAAAACTATGAAAATTTGATACTTAAGTAACTATTGGAATTAAGTCAACAAATCCATTTAAATGAACATATTGGAAGGAGGTACATGGTACCGCCCACTTTAGAGTTCATATGTACATATATCTCTGGACATCCTTTATCGATTTTGCCAAAATTTAGTACAGATATTTAATTATGTCTAAATAAGCTGTATTTTTAAAATCACTAAAATTGGACCAGACCCAGTAAGTTTTTGAAACCCGTAAAAATCGGTAAGTAGTTAAGCTAACTTTCTGATATTTGGTATGTGGTTTTGTATTAAATCAAGAAATCCGATTACATGAAAGAGGCTTACGTCAAGTTCGGTTTTGCCCGAACTTAGTCTCTGCTTTATTAATTTAAAAATTTAGCTGAAAGCGTGCGCCGGGTATATAAAGTTCGATCGAACTTAGCCACTTCTGTACTTGTTAAACTTAATTTGATAAAGATCTGATTAAAAAGTTTGTTTAGTTGATAAGAAAACTTTTAATACTTTAATTATTTAGTTCTTTTTTTAGAATGAACTATATTTAAATAATCAAAATAAATAAAACTAATTAAAAATACAGTTGCCGGAAATTGTCATTATTTTTTTGTTCGCAGCTGTATATATGTATACAACTTTATAATAAAATCTCATTAACTCTTTCCTTTGATTTATCTAAGAAAAAAGCTGCTGGTTGGCATATCTAACCACATATTAAAAAATAAATAAAAATAAATAAGTAACTGAATGAGTCCGAACTTTCTTTTGGTAACTATGTGCACACATATGTATGTACGAGTACATTGTGTAAAATTATAGCACAGCTTGCTTCTCTCTTGTTTTATATTGCGACATTCACAATCTCATTTTACTTAGTATTTTAAATTTCGTTTTAATAGTGGACATTTTTTTTGCCGACCTGTGTGTGTTGAAAGAGTTTCAAATATTTATTTAAACAGTTTTTAACTATGTTGCTGACCCGAGACCAAGGTGTTAGGTAAATAAAAGGTCATTACATCATTAAAAAGAGCTTCTGGTTTTAATTACCATTTGCAATGTGTTCATGGTGATTGCAGTTACCAGGTGAAATGTATGCTCTTAATAAGAATAAATATGTAGTAATAGTGTAATTCAGCTAACATAGTACATTTGTTTTGGTCAATCTTACCTAAGCACCTATTTTTGAAAATAACAAGTATTATTTGTGAATTCAGGGCAACCCAAACTTTCGAATGCGGTTTTAATTTATTTTTCATTTGATTGTGAAAAGTGTTGGTTCCCATAAAATAGCCAAAACAAAACAAATTCGATATGAACAAAAATAAATTGGCTGTTGATTAGGTTCATTCAATAATTTTGCCAGTAAGTACCTGCAACGAGAGCGTGGAAGAATACAGAGAAAAATAAAACTAACAGAAAAAGTTATGGCACGCAACACCAGTAATAATTTAAAAGTAAACAGCTGGCTAGTGATTTGACACTCCATGCTGATGAAAATTTTGCGTATACGCGCAGCTTCTATTGCTTGAAACTTATATTTATTTATTTATTTTTAATCATTTTCATTTTAAATTTAGTAGGATCTATAAATGGATATAATTGAAAGTTTTCAAAAACTATCAGCTTTTAGCGTGCGCGTACACAAAAAACTTGCATAGTAGGGGAAATTGAGAGAGCAAAGTGACATTTCATTTTGAGGGGAAGCTTTTGTTTTCTGCTGGAACAGGAATTTGCCAACAAAGAAACAGCTGATTGCAAATTGGATAAATGAGCAATTTTTGTTTCAGAATTTCAAAGGTAAATATTATAAAATATGAGTGTAAAACATGCCGCTGTGGTCGAGTTGGTGGCTTTGCATGCTATAACTCGATATGCCGGTAGGTTCGAGGTTCGAATCTCAGTCAGAGCAAGCAAAAAATCTTAATCATAGAAAAAGTTTTTTCTAATAGAGGTCACCCCTCGGCAGGCAATGGCAAACCTCCAAGGGTATTACTGCCATGAAAAAGCTTCTCCTAAAAACACATCTGCCGTTCGGAGTCGGCACAAAATTGTAGGTCCCTCGATTTGTGGTATAATATTAAGACGCACACCACAAATGGTGGGAGAAGCTCGGCCAAACACTGAGCTATAGAGTGTAAGCGCCAAAATTATATTATAGAATGTTTCAAGAAAACACTAATGCAATGTTTTTCTTTTTACATATTTGGATGCAGACAATAATTCAATCAGCTGTTCGTTGCACTTGCAAGTTTTTGCAAATTTTGCGTTCGCGTACTATTTTCGATATTTTTCTCTTGTGAGAGAATAGAAGACATTTCCCCTGAATTTCGCTGTTGAAGATTTTAAACGAACGTACCTATAAAAGATTTTCAAAGCTGGTTCGAAACTCGCAAAAATTAAACAAATTTCTAAAAACTGTCATAAAAATTTCAAACTTTTTATTCAGGATTTTTTAATGGGTATGTAGTTTTGTAGCCCATCCAATTTCAGTAAAACGGTTGGTTAAAAAGTACCGTGGTTTTATAAGAATTTTTTTTGTCAAGGGTGTTAAGCATTTTCTTCTATATAAGCTTAGATTTTGATCATAATTCAATTATAAAAGGTTATGTAGTTATTGACAGCGAAATTCTGACGCTCCTTATTTTGGAAGTATTTTGGAAGTACGTAGAAAGGGGGAAAAATAAACGAGTCAGTAATGCTAAGGCTTTTTTTAGTATAAAGAAGTTTACAATATACTACTATTACAAGTGAAAACTGTAGAATATGCAACATTCTTCATGAGTTAAGGAGCCGATTTGTCATGTGGGAAAGAGAAGCTTTTATTATTGAATCATGGATTTGGATGATACGTTTTAACGTTTTATAAATTGTTTTTATCTATTTTTATTTTATTTGTAAGTTATTAGTATTACAACCGAGAAATGTTTAGTTATTTTTACAAAAGTTTTTAGGTGTGGGCCAGGGGGTGAGAAAGTGTAGCCCCTCTAAACCTCACCATTAGAAAAGGGAAGATCAAAGTTTTCAACGTAGCATTTCTCCGTCCTCTACACGTTGGACCATAGGAAGTCCTTTGAAAATTATGAATATTTTAATCAGCTGTTTCAAACGAAATAACCCTGGTCGGCATAAATCCAACACGCAGAATAGGAAGAATACTCAGAGCCGTTTGTAAATAAATGCAAGAAAAATGCATACTTTCTACAGAAATTCTGAAAAAACAATTGAACAAAATTTTTCGAGTATTTGTAAGTATAATACAAAATCATTGTACAAATAACTAAACCGTACCCTTACAGCCGTTTATACAACGATTATTTTTTTCTACACAATTTGCAATTAATAATTAATAAATTTTTATTCTTACACATTACAGATGTGCGCGAACATTTCAGAGCGTCACTGGAGACATCGGAATACGAAAATACCGCGAATATGTTTCATGCGAATGAGGCGCAGTCAACGCTAAATCTCTTGTTGCGTTGTGAGCTGCTTTTAGCAAACTATTCGAAAGAAAACGCAAATACAACAATACTCAATAACAATGAGCGTATTGTCAGCGGAAAAATGAAATCAAATGAAGTCTATGAAGGATTCAATGGAGTTAATGGGGTCAATGGACTGTCAATGCAAACGAGGGCAAATGCTACGGACAGTCAAAGCAATAATTCTACAAAGAAAGACTCCAAGCAGACAAAACAGCATCGTGAAGCCGATTCGTATTTGGATATGAGCGGAGGCGGTAAAACATGTGGCAAAAAATGTAAGTGAACGCTTGACCTTTGGCTACAATACCTACAGAGTCTTATACTCATATATAGGAGTATGTTTGAGTATGTATAAAGGAATATGGAAATACAAGTGATTGTCATGACTTAATTAAAGTGAAATTGTTTCGAATTAATATTTATTTTTCTTTATTTTGCTTTTTTTTATTGCAGCATGGTATGATGACTGGCATCACGATGCGAAAAGCGATAAGACCTTTCGGTGCTCGGCGCGTCTGGACAACAAAACCAAAAGACAAGCGTACAGCGATGACGATGAAGATGTTGAGGATGATAATAGTGAGGGCAATGATTATGATAGCGGCTCCCAAAATTACGATATTTGTCAGGTATCTAGCCACGACAGGGATGAGATGCAGAAGGCAATAACACCCGAGCTGGAACCCATGCAAACGATTGATTGCCCTTTCATGGACTTGCCCGCCGGTCATCTCTCCATCGAGCGTGCCACCAAATTTGGTCAGTTACAACGCGTCGAAAAACGTTTGTTTTTCGATCAATGCAAAAAGTATTACTGTGGTGTGCTCAACGATTGGCTACTGTGCTATCCCGATGGACCCACCGCAGCACATCCGACGATAACATTATATCTAAAGCACAGTGGCATGGAAATCGAGCACTATGGTGAAGGCAAGCGCCGGGAGGTATGCTTCCAGATTACCACCGCCGATCCAAACAAAAAATTCCTCTTCCAAGCCAATAGTGAAGTAGATGCCAAAGAATGGATTATCGCCGTGGAAACAGCAATACGCGGTGACACGTCATCAGGGAATGTTATGAAAAGCGCGAGGAAACTGCCAACACCGCCAATCGTCAAGAGCATGACATTTTTGGGTCATATGAGCAACATACCAGTTCATGACTATATTTACGAAGAACCCTCAACGGTTGCGATCTCTCAATCTCCCAATAAATCATCTAATTTGCCCGATATGGTGGATTGCTTTGAGTATGACGTACCAAATTCTCCACCACAACCCATTAAATCAACCAACATTGGTCACACCGAATCCGAAACCGTAGAATTATTGAATTTAGGTGAGAAGAGCGTGCTTAGCAGCGAGAAAATTGAATTCCATTCCATCATCAAGGATGTGCACAGCAAGTTGTCTAGTCAATTATCTGCAGGTCTGACGCCGGAACGCATTAAGAACGCCGCTAAAAAAACTTACTCGGGCAGCAATGCTAGCGATGTGGAAGCAACCGCGCTCACGCCTACCTCCCCAGTTATGCTGAAAGAGAACAAGAAGCAACGTAAGCCAACAACGCCGAACGCCAGTCCTCAGAAGAGTGGCAACGCTGGCATAAGCAATCAACTCAATAGCAACACCATCAACAATACGTCTGGTAACGAGCGTGCGATGGTTAAAAATTGGTTTTTTCGACTGAATAAAACCACTTCTTCCGGTCGCAGCACCAGCTCTTCCAGCTCCACATCCTCTTCACCAGCCAAGTGCAAACAGAGCGAGAAGGAGAATCTACTCCAAAGTCTCGAATTGAATGATACAGTGGATGGTAGTGGGGGCAGTGATTGCCTACATAGCACTAATAGCAACTCCGCTTCACCGATACTCAAAAACACATCTTCTGGCGGTTGTGCGGCCGTCGAAAACAAAATGAAGACTAAAGTAAATCTAATAATCAAAGAGTTCGAGATAAATGCGCACAAGGGCAAGCTCACAATGGAAACATTGGCGGGCAGTGCTGCGGCCTCACTTAGTTCCTTCTGCGACAATGACTGCAATAACTATGAACCCATTATGACGGTGACAACGCCACCCAACAGTTTCTTGAAGAAAGTTTAGTTGACGCACCGAATAGAAGCGGCTTTGTGGCATGTGAGGACATCGCCGGTTGGTGCATGGTGTGTGATAGGCACTCAAATAATTTCTAATATTAATTTGACAATTCGATAATATTTTATTAGAATAGCGAGCGCTATTGTAAAGTGCACGGACAATAAGAGTATTCAATATTTTATAGAAAAGAACTGTACTTTGGAATAAATTATTTTTATTAGCATTAAAATTTAAATTAAGATTGTTTTCCTTGAAGGAGGTAAGGTTAGTAGGTATATATGTATGTACATATGAGATATTTGTAGGTACATACGAATATTAATTAATGAAATTTTATACAGTTTCAACCTCATTTTCAACACAAACGCAAAGTGAAAGTCTTCGTAGAAGGCCATATCGATCCAGAATACTTGCCCAAAATAGTCAATAATTCTTGAACTTGCAAAAAACGAGCTTTGGAACGACAGTGAAACTGTTAAATTTATCGAGGACCTACCACAATTGGATGTTGCGGCGAGCTCTAGTGTAAAAAGGGTTTGAAGGCAATGAAATGGCTAAAATCTTGGCTAAACTTAGGAATCCATGGCGTCTACTCGTTTACGTTCTGAAAGTTTAGTGAGCAACATCCAATGGTTGTAGTAGGGAACTATTAAGATGATGAGACCTTGTCGGAGAAAAAAAAACAACAAAAAAAATTTAAGATGCTGGCTGGGACCGAAGTTAGCCACACACTGATGCAAATCAAAAGTCGAAGACAATTAAAAAGGTTCAGATTTCGCTCGCGGAAAGTTCTTAAATAGCTTCTAAATATCACACGATAACATTTTGGTAATACCGGTCTTGCTGATGAAGCGGATTAAAGGTTTTTTGGAGTTGGCCGCATTAAATCAGATTTTATTGCTTTACTTTATATAAAACGGTGTTTCTACGGCAAGTGAATCCCATGTTTCGCTATTTAAATTACGAATGGCGAATCACCCCGTTTACACGATACATTCGTGATTCATTCGGCATTTCTGTTGCTGTTGTAATACTTTTGCGTCTTCATTCACTCTAGTTGTAGCCAACAACCTCTTCGACATGATTTTTTTCTTCACAAACTCAACGCTTGAATCCATTTAAAGATTTCATTGTTTTTTGTTCGTGTTTTGGCAGCTATTTTCGATATATTTCCGATGAAAATTAGAAACGGCATCGATTTTTACCTGATTCGCATGTTGATTCAGATTTATGCCGAATTCAGTAACTTGGTATGATCTCAAGCATCAATATGGATTAGAGATTATTGCTTTTCCTCGCTTTCACGTTTTTTTCTTTTGTTTTTATTTCGATTTTTCGTGACCTGCTCATCACCAGGTTATTGATTTACCTCTCTTTCACGTTTTTTTCTTTTGTTTTTGATTTGAAACTAATGAAGGCCAACTGGTGTAAAATTGTGACTTTTGTTTTTATTAGAGACTTAGACTGCTTACTGAATTCGGGGGTTAGGTTCAAAATAAAGCCTCTAGTCGCAAAATAAAGTCTCTAAAGGTCACAAAAAGTTAAAATAAAAACAAAAGAAAAAAACGTGAATGAGAGGTAAAGCAATAATCTCCAGCTTATTTTGAGACTTGAGCTTGTACCAATTACTGAATTCGGGTATAGAGGCCTTATTTTGAAACTAATGAATGCCAACTGGTCTAAAATTGTGACTTGTCTCTATAAGAGACTGAGACTGCTTACTGAACTCGGGCATGAATAACTTTAAGATTAACCAACGCCTTCATACAAAACCTGGAAGTTGAACAACTCCAAATGTTGAGTGATCTTTTTGTTGTGGTGATTTTTGATACCAATAGTCCAGTATCCTTTCAGATGCGTCCAAAGTTTCATATAGTTGTAGATTTTAAAACTGATACTATGTATGTATGTATATTCAAGAAATATTTTACCTGCAAAGTAAGAAACTTAACACCTAACATTTTGGTTTAAAAAAAAAGCAATACAACCTAAACTATAGTACATTAATAGAACACAACTTTTTATATATTTTCGCACATTTATTTCAGATAACATTTATATGTTTGTAAATATGTGTGTGTAAAAATCGTCTGTTAACATTAAATAGTACATTTATTTGTTGTGAACTTATTGTATGTATGTATATACTATTTTTGTATTGTATAACCAACTATCGCAGCAAAAAAAAATCGGTTTCTTAGAGGGCCATGTTTCCAAAAACCAGATAATTTGCCAAAAAAGCACAGTAAATTTAGTGAAGAAATATATCTAGCCATTTCTTATTGTCAATTGCCTTCACACGAAGTGCAAATTAACGTTAAAAACCGGTCCCTACTTTCTAAGCTGCTCTTTCTTTATGGCATATGTGCATATATGTATGTATATGTTTTCGATACAACAGCTAACAATGATAAAGTGGTATGACAATATGTAACTACAACAATATTTAAGTTTAAAATTTCGTAACAAAATTATTTGAAGTTCTTTTTACTAATGCAGTGACCGCATATATGTATGTACATACATACATTTCTGGTATGTATAAATAGTTTTTAGTATAAAAAGAACAAAAAAGATAGCTGTGGGAAAATCTTTGTTATTGTTTTATAGTAGTTACGAGATAATCTCGCGAAACAGGAAACATATATATATATATATTCGTGAGAATGGAAGTGCGTATGCTTGGAGTTAAACACTTTGTTATGCCATTCGATAATGTTAAGCATAAAGTGACTACATTTTGCCTGTTTAAGAAAATAAACTCTAAATATAAATTCATGATAAGAAAAATTCTTACAGTTAGTGATAAAAAGTATATACCGCAGATATCAATGTATCAATTCTCATCGTACTTCAATTAAGTTGAGTGTATTAGTTAATTTCTTTTTGTTTTTTTTTTTTTTGGTAAGCAATCGATCGATGTGTATAAGTTAATTGTTTGTATTGTTCAATTGTTGCGCTTTTAGCTTTTAAGCGATTTATTTTGCTTCTGCAGCTATACGCCAGGCGTTTTTGAAACAATGTTTGAATGTAAGTCCTTAATTGGCTTACAATTGTGGCTGTCATATAATATCCCTATTAGCGGTAAAAATACTATTACACTCTTTTGTGCTGAGATTCCAAAATTTCAACTAAGCGATCACGTCGCTTAGCATCCTTTATTATGACTTGCTTGCGGACCACCTCGTTCGTTGAAAACATGCCCATTACTTTTTTGTTTTGCTTTTTCAGTCTGATTTCGAGTCCTTTGTCGGTTGGCGTAAATGTATCGATATTTTCGAATCGGTATTTCCATTGCACCTTTAAGAGAGAAGGTAATAAATAGTATATATTTCAAATTATCTTTTCAATTCGATTAGCTGCAATTTTTTAATCATTGGAAATTTTCTATAATATTCAGTAACTCCAAATATCAACGATATTTAACTTACCGTATAGGTTCCGAAAAGATCGTTTTTGGTTGCATGTATGATGCGATGATTCGATACGACCAAGAATTCATGTTTCGCCACTAACTCCTCACAGTGTATAAATACATCGGTGCCGGCATATTTGCCCTTTTCGATTTCTCTGCAAAGAATATTATCGAAAATGTCGAATTGCCATTACATTTCATTATTTAACTTACTTAAATACGCGATTGCCTTCGGCTTCGGCACGACAATATGGCCGCACCACGTTATCCTGGTGTACGTAACGAGGTGCACGCAAACGAGACACTTCATTTTGCCCTTCAGCAGCACGACGCACAGCACCAAAGCTGCCGCTAGCAAAATCAACTACACCAGCGGTTGGCTGAGCGACAAATCCAATCATGCCTTTGCCGACACCCTTGAAGAAGCCTTCAACACCTTCTTCGCGCGCACCAGCCACCGGTTTGGTAACCACGCCCGACACACCATCAACGAAGCCCTGCAACAACGACGTAGAAATTTTTAAATATAGAGGATTGTTTGTTGCAAAACTCACCATAACCAGACTCTTGCCACTACGCGCAATGCCTTCGGAGAACGTTTGCGGTTTTTTATTCATGTGCAGGCGTCGCTTCTTTTGATATTCTTCATCGAATGTCAGCGCAGCCAGTCCTTTGCCCATTGCACCAGTGATTCTTAATGTTTTGTTTTTTTTTTTGTTTATTCAAAGGTTAGTTAAAAGTTATTATTAATTTTTAACCAATGTACGTACTTTGACACGGCACCAGCTGCGCCTCCTACTGTGTGACCGAATAGTGATTTAACACCGAGCGCTAGGCCTTGTGCAAATTCGCCAGGACCTTGTATAGCACCCTGTAAAACACGTTTACATTAGCAATTCATTTACAACGAACACTTCCCGCTCAGTATTTACCTGGAATGGTTCATAGAACAAATCTTCCACGCCCTTCTTCAAACCCACAACTAAGCCATAAGGATTACCAAGCACATCCAAGCCTAAGACCAGCACGTACAATTGTTTCAACGCTTGTCCCGTGTAATGTGCAGTGATCTCCGAAGTCAACTGTTGCTGGGTAAAGAACCTGAATTCGCGCTCGAAGAAAGCCAACCGGAAAACGACATCGTTTACATCGGTCAATGTAACGCCAACACCCTGTACTAGAGTAGACAGTATACCCGGCAAAGCTGTGGTGTCAGAACCGGCCATTGAGAAGCTAACGTGTATTTTAATCGGTCCTAAATGTAGATTATCATAGAAATTCTTTTGTTCCTGCGCAGAGTGAGTTTCCACTAGATCAGATAGTGGTTTTTCAATCGATTCGACATTCACATTGAAGAGTTTAGCCGCTTGTTCGTCACTTACTTTCGATGCGAACATGTCGGCGAGGGCTGTAAGGAACATCAAATCAACTTTGAAATGGAATTCCTGTATGAGCATAGTGGCGTATTTGTATTGTTTCACTGTGGAGTTGGGTACCACCCATTGCACCACGCTCGCTTCGATGAATGGCTTCAAAACTGTTGTTGTGGCTACGCTTTTAGGCGGTGGTATCGGCGCAAGCACAACAGGGAAGATGTAATCGTTTAATTGATTGTCAATTTGTATTTTATTGATTTTTGCATGGAGTTGCATTTGATAGGGTGAAGTATTCATTTGCAACCAAACACCCGGATAGAAGGTGCGATGTATTTCGCGCTCTCTATTCTTTTTCATAATCATATTTGTGAAGTCGATCTAAAGATAATCAAAGAAACTAATTGTAAACCTTTGAATCGTACAAAATAAGTTCTATATTACTTCATATTTTTCGTCCAAATAGTACTTCTTCACTTGATTCACACTACGTTCCACCAAATATTTTTGGTATTGTGCTTCCAACTCCGCAGTTTCGTGAATATTCATCTGCTTATAGTTCTTTGAACCCTTCTTTTGCTCCCAAATTACACCTGAAGTAAATAATGGGTATAAATTGAAGTTCAATAACTACTCAAAAGTGGAGAAAAATATGCGTTCGCAAGTATACTTCTTCGTACGGTGGGAAGTGTACAATCAGCTTGCAATGTTTTCTTCGACAAGATTTAAATGATATTATTCTAAATTTTATTTTTAACTTTAACCACTCACCTGAGCTCGCTATGCCCATATACAAAATAGTCGTGCCAATCGCGTTGTTTATCAACGAAAATCCAATGCCATGAATGCGCAGCTCGATTGACTGTGTAATTTTTTGTATGGTTCCACTACCTTCAAGTTTTTTAGCAATACTTATATCTTCGGTAAATAGTAATACACGCTGCAAGCCATCCAAAAACGTTATCCAGTAAGCTGTCGAACCATCTGCTAATCTATAAAAACAAAAAAAAATAAAGGTTCATACAGACAATATACGCAAATTGCTGTGTTTTTTAATAATAGCTACCTCAATTCACCAATTTGATCGCGACGCAAATCTGTTTCTGCTTTAGATTTACTCTTTTCACTGATCTTTTCGCCCCAATCAAAAACAATGCTATTTTCACCTGACGGATGCGACCAAGCGTGTAGCAGTTTTCTGCGCGGTTTGAGAACTACATTTTCTTTTACATCCTTCTCTTGATAAACAATCGGTACATTGGTGTGGTTAATTATCAAACCAGGCGCATCGCCTGGATTGAATTCGGAAAATATGATATAGACGCCGCCTTCGGTAGCTTGTACATCGACATTTATGCCCCCGTGCTAAGAGAGACATTAGTATATAATTATTTTAAACATTTTGTAGGTTTACAAGTACGCAGTACCTTATTGCCTGGCAATTTTAACAGCGTACATTGCGCTTCAGAGTATTTAAATGCTGGAGTACATTGCCCGAGCACACGTGCGATAAGCATCAAATCTGAGTCATCCTTGGGCCAGAGTGGTGTACAGGTATTGGGCATTACCTTAAATAATGTATTGAAAATAATTTAGTATCGTATAAGTAACATACGCCAGCCAAACGAACCGTCATCCAAGGATCACCCGGTCTACTTTGCTCTTGCAAATCTATCGTGAAGTAACATTTATTACTCGCAATATAAAATGGTATAAATGTTATCATTTTCGTAAGGGAATTGTAAGTCAAATGATTGTGTACGCCTATCTGTAAAAAAAAGGACATGAAACAAATCGATTAGCAATCATTAAAATTAATTAGTAAATAAACAAAAAGCACGCTAACCTGATATGGCGTGTCTTTTGATTTACACGTTACGGCGCCCATTGAACCGGCAACATCTAAGGGAATTTTATTACTCCAATCGCCATTGTCTACACGTATTGTTGCTGCCTTTTTGTCAAAGAAGAACTTCTCACGGAAAGAGAACAATATAGGACCGTTGTATTCCGGTGGATGATATAGTACATCAACAGTTTCTGTGTCCGTTTTATAGCTAAGCATCAAGCCCGTCTTATTGATCATCCAAAATGGGCTGTATAGAGAAATCTGCAAAGCACCTTGGCGATTATCGAAACTAGAAATTAAATTATGTTTGGTTAAGCATTTATTCCATACTTAGTTTTAAGTTGTTAAAATATTTACCGAACACATAAGTCCATATCCATTTTAGCTTCAGAGTCATATGAACTGAAGCACCACGTAGCCATATCGTTATGGTCTTCGGAAATCTCTGTAGTACATGACCAATCTTTCTCCAAATATTGAATTAGCTAAAGAAATTAGAATAGAGAATTTGCTATCGTATTTTGAATATGCAAGAGTTCACTCTAGTAAAAATACAGGTCTGCATGTACATAGGTACAACACTTAGGAGCCTCTCTTTTGTTACTAATTACCAAATCCCAAGTTATTCCTCAACAGAAAATCCGCACAGGGAACAGAATATGTAAACCTACGTGTCCAAAAATACGATTTTCCATTACTTGAATTTGTAACAAACTTAAGGCTGATTGACATTTGACCCAGATCTTATTTTTATTCTTTCCGTCATCTTATCCAACCCGAAACGTTTTTTAGTAACAAACAAAGTCAGACAATAATTGCGAGTTTAGTAAACGTCCGACATCGGTGTCACCTGGCGGATAATTATTTTGTAAACGTATTTCCCCCTTCATTGTCAACATAAGGTTTGAATATAAACCAAATCGCAGTATAAATGTTAATTTATATGGCAATGATTTTTCGCTATCGCTAGTCAAGTTTGCTTAAGAGACAAATCGGTTTTGGCGTTGCCCCCTCTTCAATGTCATTTTACGTTTCATTAAGTTAAGGTGTAGCGTATTTATTTAAAATTTTCGGCTTATAAATGTACTACTTTGCAAATATTCGACGCCAGCGCCACCTGTCTAGTGTAAATATTAATCTTAACTATCTAAAATATACAAAACATTTCATTCAAACAAATCCAGACATTAAGATGTTCAGTAAAGTACACGCATACCGAATAATTAAATATACAAAGATAAACACGATAAAACGCGGTGTCCAAAGTGTAGCACACGTCTGCACTACCACAACACAAAGGATAAAGAACTCGATAGGAAACCAGTATTACAAATACATCTATTCCATACGTCTTAAACTTACCCGCACAACTAAATAGCTTCGATTCTCGCGCGATTTACTGCTCAGTTT
Organism: Philophylla caesio; assembly: GCA_963971545.1. Classification (NCBI taxonomy): domain Eukaryota; kingdom Metazoa; phylum Arthropoda; class Insecta; order Diptera; family Tephritidae; genus Philophylla; species Philophylla caesio. The sequence goes on along the minus strand of OZ020606.1, from coordinate 89,118,197 downwards.
TACTGTCGGCAAATGTAACACATCGCCGGGTGCTACTTCTTTTTCCCCATAGTCCAGCATATCTTCCTTTATCGCAGTGGACACGCTTCCTTCGAAATGTTCACTTTCAGCACTACGTACACTGCATCCGGCTACAGATACACTAATGCTTATTGGTAATGCATTGCAAAGATAGACGGGCGGACGTAGATGTAAGGTATAGCAAGCGCTTAATATGGTATACTTGTCGCTGTGCTCATGGAAAATCTCGGTTTTTACACGCTTTACATTAATGTAGAAGGTTTCGAAAGTGTCTAGTGGGTCACACTGTAAATGCCTCGAGTATTCGAGATCAGTTGGACAATCATTCCACTTAATACCCTGTACGGATGTATTGTAGCCCTATGAAAACGAGTATTCAATTGCATTCAATAATTTTATCGGCAACCCGAGAAATGTGACAGTGAAAATAGGAACTTACTTCTAAACTAAAATGCAAATCTTTGAGGTCTGAATAAATCGCGTGCAACGGTACATGGAAAATTTGCCCCGGTAGCACTTTACCCACAAACATTTTTTCTCTTGCTATACCTTGTTTATAGCGATGTATATGCAGCGTTGTGGTAAAGTGATTGTGTACCTAAAATATTACAAAAGTTATAAATAAACGAATTTCTTGATTTATTAAAGCTACAACATAGATACGCACTTTGACCACGCCATGTATATTGATTTTTGTTGTACCAAACTCTGATCGCACCTCCGACACTATGCCCCAAGGATCCTGATTCGAGCCACGATACAAGGGGAAGTAACGTTGATCTGATTTTGAAACAGGCAGCACTACCTCTTTGTCTATACCACCAACCTGTTGAAAGCCAACATTATCATTCAAATTCATTAATATACAAATGTGTTCATCAAACTTACCCTAACATACAAATTGTATTGCTCGTCTTCTTCGCTAGTTATGGTAGATAAATCTTTGGTTTGCAAATATACATGTCCGCCAGGCGATATCGTACAATCCATTATTTGCTCGGGAGAAAAAATCGCATCAGCATCTTCAGTAGCGAATATCAATGAACTATTCAGACTATTTGCCAATGTTGCTCTTGGCGAGTGACATTCATGCAACGTAAATATGCCGCGTCTAAAGTTTATAGAAATATCGAAGCCAGTGTCATTTTCTATCACATATGGTGCTACCACTTCCGGTTTGGCCAGGCCTTCAACATTGATGGCTTGCGAGAATGCTTCACCCAAAACACCCAATAGATCTAAACATGACTTAGTAACTGTGAATTGTAAGTCTTCATCTGAATGAATGGCTATTTGTGTAACCTTTTCTGTTTGTTCTTCCTGTTCTTCCTCGATATCTATATCGTTTTCAATTTTTTGATTTATTATATCCACCTTGTAAGTCAATTCCCAAGGCAGATATTCATGTTCGCCATTGCGATTTATATGTTCATTCATTTCGATTATCGGCTCCCACACCGCCAGTGACTCATTGTAGTAGTTAGTGCTTAATGTAAGTGAACCACGAATTTTTAAATCGCTGCTCCAATCACTGACAACAGCATTCAATCGAGTATCCAATGTTATAAGTGGTTTTGTATAATAGCCAACGCCTGTTTCAATTACAACCGTAATATTGGGCACCTCAATAATACATCTTTCTGTTTTACGCTTTTGGGGCTCTTCCGATAGTTGGCTGCCAATGTACTCAAAGGCCTCAACTGCGCGATCTGTAGTGGTATATAAACAGTGTAGATTAATACAGAAATGGGAATATTGTGAACTTACCGGCTTTTAGGAACCAATAGCGCCTATCTTGAAATGATTCCTCCGCCCACAATTTATTATAATCAGTATCAAGCCTTTGATTAGTCTGCGCCTGCGCGTTGTCCGCGCTTATGGAGCGCATGGCTTTGTTCAACAACTCTATGGTTGCTGGTGACACATTCAACATAATTTCGCTTAATTTCAGACTCACATGGAGACCCTCCTCTTCGGGTGTGGAACCTTGCAAGCTGATCATACATGGATGCAAAATATAATGGCGAGTTGCCTCACGGCGTTCCGGCATAAATGAACACATATACATCTTTAATGAATCGATTTGTCCATTGATGATTTGTTTATCGACAATAGCGCGATAATTTAGCTGTGCCTGCACATTGAAAATGATGGCGTTCGAATTCATGTCATCCAGGTTCTCAACTAGTATGATGTCTGGTTCCTCGATATGTATAATTAAGTTCATTTTTTTATTATTTGCGCCTGATTGCGGAGCAGCGGGGGCTTCGATTTGCATTCCGCTGACAGACGGTTTTGCGCCCAGCTTTGGAGCTGCATATTAAAAGTAAGTTGGGTATTAAAAACATATGTAGGTTTTTATATACGAGTACCTGCACTGGTTGGAGTTGGTGTGGTTGGTGAACCGAGCTCATTCTTCTTTTGTCCATTGGATGCTTCTGATTCTTCTGGCAATTTGAAAAAATCGGCTAACTTCAGAAGATAGTCAACGCACAAAATCAAATCGAAGCTGGAAACGCGTACCTCAGCTGTTGGAAACATTTTTTTTTTTTGTATTAGGAAAATATCTTGCAAAATGCACTAGCCAGCGACAAGCAATTATCGCAGCAGTAGTACATTTACATACATACCGAAAATATCCTCCTCCTTAATGCTAGCTGTTAAGTCTAACATGTAATTAACCTCCGTCTTGCAGGCACCCATCACGTCGGCTGTTGGATCGCTTTGCTTTTGTAATTCCAATTCGTTCCAATCTTTGCGACAAAGATATTTTTTTATTGGACTCTTATTCGATTTGCGTGTGTCATCAATTTGAATGTTGCATAGCACAATGGATGTATTGAGTGTACCGTCGATTAATTTGTTACCTTTTAGGGATAACAGATACAAGCCGAATCGTGCTAGTCCTTCCTCGTTGTCTGCGAAAGCGATAATGAAATGAGAATTTTTATTTAATTTTTTCGATTTAAAATCTAAGAGAAGCACTTACTTAAAAGCAAATTAATAATCACACCGTCAAATAGGAAACTAAATTTCATCTGCTCATGTATTTTTTTCGACTGCGGAGAGCTGAAAGCATTTATCGCTGACAACATTTTGCGCTTAGTACCCAGCGCTGTTTCAGTATCAACCTTTGAAACCTGTGCTTTTAGTTCCGGCGCTGGTTTGGGCGACGGTGGTGGTTGGTCGGGTTCTTCGACCGGTGGAAATTCGTCGGTACCTTCACTCAAATTGCGGTTCAAAATAGCCATAATAACTGCGTAGTCTTCCATAAACAAATTGAACTGGGTTCGAAAATAAAAAAAAAATTAAATATGTGACTTAGTTTTTTTTTTTTTTCGATAAGACAACGTTTACCTCAATCGATTTCAAGTGTCCAGAAATTTCAATTTCAGGTACCTCTTTGTACCAGGTGCTCGACAAATTACGTTTTACTATCAATGTGCAACTAACAGGATCCAAAATATTTAAATGTGATTTGATGCCGTACGCCATGTCCACAGCTGGAGTCACGAAAGAAGAATTTTAAATATTTTAAAAACTCTACTTATTGTTCCTACTTACTGTCGACTGACGATCTGCGTCCTTGCTCTAGTAAAATGGCCGCTTTTGCTAGTCTCATATTTTTTAATTCAAGTTTAATTTCGTCGAGCACAGCACGCCGGCTGTCTCGTGGCACTTCCACTTCAGTTGTGATATTATTCAATGAGAGGAAACCAAGATCCAAGACAATGGCATTGAAGCTTTGTGAGTCCATCGGCACAATAATGACGGGTGCTTTCACTTTGATATCAAGTTTCATGCGAGCTGCATTTTCATATGCAACCATTGCATTTTGTTTAGCCGCATCTGCAGCAGCAGCGCTTGCTTGTGCAAGAGCGGCTTGAGCCGCTTGGAAGTTATTAAGAAAGCTCTGAAAAAAAAAAATATCGAAAAAGTTTAAGTTATGTAGTTTAGCTAAACGAACTTTGAGAAAAACATACCAAAACGCCTGTAATGAACCAGTTGAGGAACACTATTTTCATGCCGCCAATCGAAACAGTTATACGCATGTCATCTGAATTGTAATTGGAAGTCTCGTCCAAATTGAATTTGATCACCTGACACTCAAGCGCATTATCGCCAACAATTGAGAGGATCTAGCGAAGTGATGAAAGTGTTTATTAGTTGTACAAAAAATTTCATTTGCATAGATTCAAAATTTATTAAAGAATTGAATGAATTGTATATAAATATGAAATGCATTTATAATGTGAGACTTACGCCGCTATGTTTAGTCAATGGATTCAAGTCCGTAACAACGATATCCTTCAGTCGAAGATTCAGTTCCGTATACGATGATTTCAAAATGACATTCGCATCAAAGTGTTGCACTTTAAGTGAAGCCAGGGGACGTTTTTGACATGTCAAAAGTAGCGAAACTTGCTCCAATTTCGCTTTAACGTGTACCTGTATGCTGTCCACCACTTTTCCGTGGCGTTGCGAACGACTCTTCGTTGGCGCAATAATACCCAACTCATTTTCACCCTCTTCAGTTATAACAGCTAGTTTGCTTAGTAAACCTGTATCTCCTGCATTGCCGACACGATCTTTGGGTTGTTGGTCAACCGACTTGAGAACTGTATCCAATTTACGTTGTATCGAATCGGCCAATTCCAGCAATTGCAATAGCACTTCTTGATGCAGTGTTATATTCAAAGTGGAAAAGTTGATATTGATCAGTTGCTCTGTGGCATTATATTTGGTGAAAAACTCTGGAGCACTGCGCTGCGCCATTACATACGAAACAGTTAGTAAATATTGGAGTTCTTCTGAAAATCGTGGTGTGTCGATGATGTTCAGGTAGTGTTCTGAAGTGCCATGACGTTTTAAATTCACAGCTCCCAGGCTGAAAGAAATTATGGCAATTAAAACACATTTGCTGTTAAAATCTATACCTAACAAATCTCCCAAATTCTTTTGACTCAACTTACTTAGCTTCCACCACCATTTCGTATGTACGTTGGTACATTTTCACGCCCAGCTCCAGCACATGGAATGATAGTATGGTCTCAACAGCGCATGTTGCTGAAGTACAGCTAACGATCTTTTCCAGTAACTGATCACTTGGCATTTCTTCAATAGGTGTACCAAACGCGTTAGAGTCCTGTGGTGATTCTATAGGCGTTGCAGTTGATTCTATTGGCGATACTGTTATTTCGCTTCTATTCTCACTTGTTTGTGGCCCTTTGATAGGTACCGATTTATTAAGTGCAACTGTAAACTCTTTTAATGTGAATATCAACTCTAAATTTGTATATTGCACAATCTCTGTGGAGAGATCGAGAGCTTCTGTGCGCTTTTTCGTCTTTTTCTCTTGTGTTAGGAAACTAGCCAATGATAATTTCGAAGAAGCTGTACTTAATGCTCTCGTAATTGTTGATGGCTGTGCGTTTTCACCTTCCGGCAACGGTATGCTTGTGACCACATTTAGTGCATCAAACATTCGATCTTCTGTGATATTTAAAGCAATAGAAGGTAATTCAATTTCGATTTTCATTTTCGGCAAACGAGGATCATCGTCGACAGCACATAAGGATACGTTGCAGAGAACCGATGTGGGACGTAGTATGTGCATGTCGGACTGCACAGCGGAAGCCAGTGTATTTTCCCAATCTTCGCCCGGTCTTGCAACCACCAACTGCAAACGCACACACATTGGCAGCCATTCAAATTTTGTTTTAAATTATTTAAATATAACTTACCTGTATATCGGCAATGCTGACTTGAATTTGGTCATATGCTCGTTCCAAAACGTTAGGCAATTCTATTTTGCCCGCTTGTAACATACCCAGCAGATCATTCGACGATACATTGTGCGGTTTCGATGAAACAATAAATTTACCAAGTGTTATAACAATTAGCGAATTATTATTGCTGTCAGGATGATATTTTCCCGAACTGGGTATAATAATAATGTTCGGCATAAATTGTACATCTATCTCTAATGCCGATTTGGAGTCGATCATATATTGTAGGCCTGTGGCTGAGCGTTCTTTGAAATTTGCCATGCGTTCGGTAGCGGCAAATTCCAATTCGGACAAATTCGCTTTGGGCGGCGTGAATACTTTTACCAATCTTATTATTGTATCAGCATCATAAACAACTTGCAGCTGACGCGCTGACACTTTTATACGTTGATCGCACTTTTTGTCAAGTGGATTGGTTTCGAAGAAAATATCGAGCAGATTAAATTCGTCGGTATTTTTTGATTCAATTAAAACAGGCGCTATATTGTCCTGATGCAAGCCCCATAGTTTCATTTCATGCATGCCAACCGTAACACTAAAGAAAAACGAAAACTTAAGCATTTTTGTGTTTTTTTTTTGTTTGTTTGAAATTTGTTTGGCTTTACCTTATAGCATTACCGCCGGGACGTTGGCATAAATTGCACGTGGTCATAGAGAAATTCCATATCATAAGCGTTTTTAATTCTTCTAAAGTGAAGCTTTCTCTTCCCACCACACTGCTATCATCGTACAAGCCAATTTCCAGCGCTACCAACTTAAATTGCATTTGTATAGCCTTATACTCAACTGGCATGTCAGGCGGCGGCGTGCCTTCTTGGTAGCCAATAGCATCGTAAAGCTTCGCCTTTTCGTCTGCGGTCATAGCCGCCTCGAACTTTTTCACTGTAAATCAAGTGTTAATGTAAAACAGTGAAATAATTCTTTGTAATAAATCAGCTTTACCTATATCATTTGATCCGCCATCTTCAGCTTTTTGACCACCTCCGAACCAGCCACTAAACCAACCGCCCTTTTGTGATTGTCTCGTTTCCTCATCCTTTCTGATTTTATCTATCTCAATTTGAACACGTTTTCGTATTAAGACCAAGTTAAATAGATCCAACTTCGTCTCCAGCAATGTACAGGTCTCGATAAGACTCGCAGGTGGTTTTTTAGAAAGTTCCTTTTCTTTGAAGCTCTAAAGGGAAGTAATAGGTAAAATAAAGAAATTAGTCATCATTAAATTGAAGTTTGAAATTATAAAGTTTTTACTGACTTCGGCGTATGTGTTGCACAATTGCCGATGCTCTTTGATATGCTGCCACGTCCACTCTCTGTTGCGTTTTTTGATATCTCCCTCCAATATGGAATTGATGGCAAATTTCCACCACTGGCGATAGTGTTTCTTATAGGCTGTAAAGGCGTAGTTAAATAAATCGTCGTTAATAAAATATTCTAATGTTTCCAACGTACATACATACATATGTACTGATATGTACATTTACTTACGTATATTAAAGGGTCGGTATTTTCTGTAGGGTGTGCCCAATTGCATACGATTCATGGATTCGCCCAATTTTATGACATCCTGAAATTGTGTGCTCGTTAAGCCAACACGCAGCTTTTGCATTTCCAAAGCCAAGTCGATCTTTGGTATCACAAATGCTGGAGTGTCGTATTCGGGATTCATATTTAACTGCAGCTTACCCATCACCGAAATCGGGCCAACAACTGTTGGTAAGGGGGGTTTATTAAAAACATTTTAACATTTGTTATTACTACCTGCTCACCATAATTATAGTCAGTTGGTACTGAATCTTGTTGCGCAATATTTTTTCGAAAAATATTCGCCAACTCCTCCTTTGATAGTGTTGAGTACATACTTGTTCTACAATTCATATATGCCGACAAGGAGTCGAGATTTGCAATTTTGAAGACACGACTAACTTGCTGTGTTAGATAACACTTCTCCCAATTCTCGTCAGTGGTATACAATTCGAGATCGTGCAATGTAACACCCACGGCGAAGGTCTCACCTGTTGTGGAGGTGTCTTCATAGCGTATATGAATATTGGATATTTTCACTTGTAGATTATTAACAATTTGCGCTGTTAGCTTTTCTGAAAAGGTGGCATCCGGTTTGGCTTCATCTGAAAGTAGGTAGTCAAAATAGTCAAACCTCAATATACTTCTGGAATTTAGAGAAATAGTTGTATACTTTTCATTAATTCCTTTTTGTGTGCCTCTTCGAGCGCTTTAAGCGCGGCCTGCTTGATTTGCAGATCATATTTTTCTTCCTTCTCCGGGTCATATTGCACCGTTTGTTTGGGCGCAACAAGCATATACAGATCCTCGATTTGTGCGATCACCGGTTGGCTGTAGAGATTCTTCCATGGTATTTTTAAGACCAGCTTACCTAATAGAAAAGTAAATTTTTATGGCGATATTGATTTTAATAAAATTGTTGATAGAAAGCCAGTTTCAGTTCACGGTTGCATTTTATGTATAGATCTCGCAAATTCATAATACGTTATTGAAAATAATTACATATAAACCCAATTCCGGAAATAAAGATATTGTTTTGCACCATTTTAAACTTCGGATTTGTTTATAAGAATATATTAATTTCTTACCTTTTACTGCGATTTAAGATGACGCATCGGACCAAAGATTGCATTATAGCGCTATAGTGTTTATAAGAACTAAGTATGCGGCACTCACATATTGACACATTTTTGCAATTTGTTCGCTTTTTATGTATAGTTCATTATCTGAGAAAAAGCATATACATACGCGCCTGTCACAAACTTTTATATAAAACAAGCAGACCAGGCGAACTTCGTCCCACTTCAAATTGATTCGAAATAAATAAAACGCTTTTTGAATTCTGTTGTATACATATTTAATGTCTTTTATTTTTACGGAATGTAAATAGGTTAAAGGAATAACTTTTCAGATAAATTCAAAGCTTTTTGCTAAACTACGTTATTCGTTTTGTTGACTTTGAAACCGCACTTTCGAATCCCATCGTGCCATTATAAATCGAACCCTAAATACCGTTTCGGTAATAGCTTGGCATTTGCGCGTCCTGACGGATAAATTCGTTTTCTACTCCGTCTTCGTAGTTTCCTACTTTTCTTTATAAGCACTACTTATGGCAGATTGCAAAGCTACAAAAGTATACAAACAATTATATTTTTCGCAAACCCATTTTTCATCTTGCAAGTGGCATACAACATAAATTTCATTAAAACCGGTTCAGAAATACGAAACCTTGCTGAGAAATTTTTGACAGAGATATTTTTCTTACCCTTACTAACTCGTGTATAGAATATGACCGAAATCGGACTTAAATTACGATAAAAAGTAAAAAATTGGTTCCGGCGCCACCTATCGAGGTTTTCTCTCCTTAACATTTTTTCTTTTCAAAGAAATATACAACTAAATCAAGTAAAAACAGTGTTGCCTTCATACATTTCATGAATGGAGCTGTACGAGTATGTTATATTTTTCTGATTTTTATGGTTTTCACTGTTAATACATGGCTATTAATAACTAATAGTTGTACATTTCAAGCCGTTAGAAGAATTGGCTACCAAATAGTCGTCTGATTTGGACGATTCCTAAAAATTATTAATTTATTATAAACAGGCACTAGTCTACCGAATTTTAAACTCTTCTAAAAATAAAGTTATAATTTTTGTTTTAGTTTTTTTAGTTTTACGGCCCACTTTAGTTTAACAAGGTGCACAATTAAAGTTCCTACAAATTACCGTTGATTTTTCTTAGAGTATCACTATAAACTAATTAATGAAAAAATATTAAAACTAATTTATAAATGTTTAAATAAGTGTTCACTTACCTAGAAAGCCATAGACCAGCTGCACAGGCAAATCGATCTCGTCGAGGGCATTCTCTTTAAGTTTTAAATTATTTAAAACAACATCACCTGCAAAAAGAGTGATAATAATTTAAACTCAGTTGCAACTAGGAATTTTAATTCAAATATTATACATGAAAATACAAAGTTGGTCTTTAATAACTACATGGTAAGTATTTTAATGTTTTCACCTTTTTTACTATTATTTATTTTTTCAAAGCTTGATATTGTCTATTTTGGAATTTTCTTATATATCTCATAATTTTTCTGATAACTCGAAAACATTAAGCTTTGAAGTAAAGTAATGTTAGCTATATATGTATGTATGTACACAGTAAGGTAATCTATCACCTTCCAAAGGATGCAAGTGGCCCTTCCTAACCTAACCGATTATTAGATTATTAATTTACAAAAAAATAAAATTAGGATGTACCTACATATATGTATATTAAAATCTTTCATCAGTAATCGCGATTGAAAAAAAATTTAATAGAAACATTTTCCTTCGACTCTAATATACTATATCTGAAAATAGAAAAAAAGGAGCATTGCAACGAAATTTTTTTCTGACGAAATGAGTTTGTATGTTGTGTTTTGTGTGACGGGCTTAAGTTTAAGCGCGAAAGAAAAGTTTTGATAACACTGGCGAACGAAAAGGAAAAAAATTCTATAGACCTTTTTCGATCTGTTATTTTTTTATAATAACAAATATCATATTAGTTTGCCAAAGTTGGTCCTTTTTTACAGCGACTTTTTTGATTTTTTTCACATTTTCAGATCACCACTGAACTTTTGGTCTTATAACTCTTAAATTTGACATCCATATATTCTGAAACTAGACACTAAATCCTTTAATTTAAGGCACCACATGTAACATTATAAATATTTTACATATATTTTTACAGAAAGTTTTACTACACGCTATTAATGGAATCGGTGAAAAAATTATTTTTTTTTGTAAAAAATAGAAAAACAAAAACAACTACCAATATTATTATTATTTTGCTTTGTAGAGAATAAATTTAGGCAAATCTTGATATATTTAGAATTTTTATTGCTGGTCGCGTTTACTGTTGGCATCAATTTAACCTAAAATATTCAAAATCACAGATTTCATTAACGATATCAGATCGAAAAGGTTGTGTCACTTTAAAGGTGTAAAAATCGTGTTCTCCATTGTAATCAATAAGTAATGATTAAAGTGTTAAAATTAATACAATTAAGTTCTTTAATAATTACCTTATTGAAAAATTAAAATATATTTGACAAGCAAAGCGCCGAATTTAAGAAAAATTTTTTATTGTATAATAATTAAAACAAGTAAAGAAGTGGCTAAATTCGATCGAACTTTATATACCCGGCGCACGCTTTCAGCTAAATTTTTAAATTAACTAGGTACAATCTAACATGGGTGCCAAGTTTAGACGAAATCGATAAAGTAGTTCCAGACATATACATATGATCTCATATAGTCGGATTTCTGGCTGCAATACAACGCCACACGCTATACTCAAGATATTTCCCTTCAACATTTATTGAAATGTCAGATTTTTAGGATTTTTGACAATTGCCGTTATATTGGAGGTGGGCGTGATAACTGTCCGATTTTGCCCATTTTCAATACCAACCTGCTCTGGGTCAAAGACAATCTACCTACCAAGTTTCATTGAGATATCTCAATTTTTACTCAAGTTATCGTCTGCTCGGACGGACGGACGGACAGACAGAATCGCTAAATCGACTTCTCTTTTAATTCCGAGCATTTTGGTACATACATATATGTCTATATCTATCTTGATTCCGTTATGCTGTTACAAACACCGGTATGTGAACAAAGTTATAATACCCTTGTGCACAAGTGCGTGGGTATAAAAACTCTTTGGCTTTAATTAGAATGCATATTCGTTCCAATTTATATGTGAAAATTTGCCTATAAAAGCGATTTGCCGTTTCAAGGCTTCACTTAATCTTAAAGTTATTTAGAAGAATTTAAAGCAAAGAATTTTACAATCCTCACTTCTTGGCAATGTGAGCACCAATTAACATTTCTTATCTTTAAAAAGCACGCAATATTTTTATTGTATGCAAAATATGAGTAATGAGAGTAATTCATGGTGATCCTAGCAAATCAACACGTCGGCGGCAGAAGAACGTGCATTTATAAACATTTTAATAGATATGTACATACATACTTATGTACATATCCATTTCAAGACGCCTTGGAAGATAATATTCGGCACTTTATTGCTGGCATACGGCCCTAATTGCTGCAAAAAGTGGTCGAAAATTGGGCATCTCGGCTAGAATTTATTCCAGCCAGCCGCGGCGGTCACTTGCCCGCAATCATTTTTAAAATATAATGGCAAACCTTTATCTTTATAATAAAGCTCAATGCTTGGCCGTAGCATTAAAATATATGCGTTTTATTTCTTCTTAAAACCCACATGTCTGAAAAAACACCTTGTACATATGTATGTTTGTACACATTAGGGATGTCAATTTGGGCATTTTATTGATCCCGGGATTTTCGAGATTTGAAAACAAAATCCCGGGATAATCCTGGGATCCCGAATTTAACAAAGTTTTGATTCGTAGCAAATACATCAACATGAAGTAAATTTATTTTTAATCAGTGTTTCCGACCAATGTTAAAAATTTACATACATATGTACATATAACCATTTAGTAAAAAAGATGGTAAAAATTAAAAAAAATCACCCACTCCATTTTGGGCGAGGCAGAATTATTTCTTATTTTGATCAAAATGCAATCTCAAATAAATAAAATCCTTAAGTTTGTTATCCTCCAACCTGAACCTAAGTTTGTTCCATTTAAAATCTGCAGTGGAGAAGCACTGCTGCGCCTCAACACTTATTGGTTGAATTTTAGGCAAAAAGTTAAATGCTCTCTGTAGGATATAGCCTTTATCGCCTCATTAAAAAAACTATCAATTTTCGATTATTGGACAATTGCGAGCTGTCCGTTAAAACTTGATGCAATTTATCTGGGAGAGTTTCTGCTTTATCCATCTCTAGCACCTCGTCGTTAGTGTTAGTAACATAGCTTTCATAGTAAGACTGATTTTCCACTCGAGGAGGATATTTTTCACCTCATTTTTAATGCAAGAGCAAAACAAAGCCTTTAGGGAGTTAACAAGCCGTGTTATTTGTCGTATTGTGTTATCGTAATTCATACGCCAGTTGTAAACTTGTAGTTTTTGCTTCACATGTAAAATTTTCTTATTTTATTACAACACTGAAAGTGTGTGTTTTATTCTGTTTTAAATCGTTTGAGGTTTATTTTTGTTTGAAAAAATTTAAATTTAAATTAAATGTAAATGTGCGTATACATACATATGTACATATTTTTAAGAAACCGACCACTCATATTTATTATAAGCGGTTTATTGTTGATTAATATAATAAAAAACGAAATTGCACAGTGCATCCATACGTTCTACTATTATTTTAATAGCGGTTTATAGAATCACGACAAATAACGCATATTGTGAACTCACTAAAGGTTTTGTTTTGCCCTTGAAAGGGACATTTTTTGTGAATGATACAAAATTAAAAAAATAAATAGCTAGAAAATTCGCGGTTTTCTGCAATTCCGGGATTTGAATAGATTGATCCCGGGATATTCGGGAGTTAAAAAAGGCCGAGATCCCGGAACCTAGTACACACATACAAATATTTACTATAATAAATTATATTTACTTTGTTATAAATTTGGTCAATGTCATTAACGTGACTGATAACCAAGTTGTAGCTAAGTTGTGGTTTAAGAATAAAAATCAACGCCAGAAATTGGCACATTCCTTGTGTTTACTAAATATTAAGAAGACACCGAGCGTTCAACAAACCAAAATATACTCGTAAATTAACTTTTTATGTTTCTGTATTTCTGACTTTTTTATATTTTTGATTTATTATTGTTTAAACAATTTATTTCTAAACTTTAGTAAGTGGTCGAGTTGTTAGCTGTGCGTGCTATAACTCGCTATGCCGATGAGTTCGAGGTTCGAATCTCAGTCAGGGCAAGCAAAATCTTAATTATAAGAAAAGTTATTTCTAATAGCGGTCACCCCTCGGCAAGCAATGGCAAACCTCCGAGGGTATTTCTGCCATGAAAAAGCTACTCATTAAATACATCGAACGTTACGAGTCATCACAAAATTGTAGGTCCCTCCATTTGTGGTATAATATAAAGACGCACACCACAAATGGTAGGAGAAGCTCGGCGAAATACTGAGCTATATATAAAATTATATATTATGTCAAATTAGTAAGACATACGGAATTTTGATTGGTTCACAGTGCACAGCTGTAAGGCAGGAATTCAATAGAAAATCAGCGATAAACATTTTGTTTATAATATATAATATGTATGTACATATATAGCACTCGCAACTATACATTCGAATATATGTAAGTATGTATGTACATATCTATATCATTTCCATACATTCGAGATATTCAAGCCAATATGTAAAAAAAAGTTTGTGTCGATTTTTCATTTCCCAGAATTATTTGGCTCTATTGTTCTTAAAGTTCTTAAAGAAAATTGGCTTGTAAAGGATTAAAAAAAACAGTAATCAATTTGCAATGAACATGAAAACAAAACAATGGAACAATTGGTTTATTAAAACTTTCATTTTTATTTAGTTTTTAGTAATATTTATCAAAAATATTTACATATGTATATACTTATATCTGAAAACCTTCGACAAAACAATTAAGCTCGCTTAAGTAGTTTTTTCCTATCAAGTTCGATTACATACAAATTTCTAACATACATACATACATACATACATATGTATGTATATAGAATAAATTTGAAATTGGTAACTTTTCTATGAAAATTGATAAATAATATTTTCAAAGTCAAAACAGTTGTCCACAAATGAGTTTTAAAATTTTTTAAATATTTATTGTTGTTGTGTAAGTCTTCAAAAGATTGGAACACTCGTATACATATACACTCGCATATACAGTTTGTTATGCTTTGGAAGGATTATCCCAAGTAAAAAACATTTGTCGCTCAAAAACTTGATTTTCGACTTAACCGTTTGTTAACTTTCTTGTGATCACAACTCAACACAATTGATCTGAGTTCTGAAACAATTTGAAATTTTGATATACATACATATACATACATATATTTTTCAAACTCAACACGGTATCTACATACATATGTTTACAACACAGTGTGAATTCACGGACCAATTTTTATGACCAATAAATTTATAATGGCGTGCGTTCATAGTGACGTAAGAGGTTAATTGGCGACATACTTAGGTCTGAAGTAATTGGGAGTGTCGCATACTAAAGTTAATTAATTTTAAGAGGTTAACAGACGAAAGTGTGATGATATGTATGTACATATGTATGTATTAATTGAGTATATGTATTAATAGTGTGCATTGGTGTGGCTCATACCTATGATCGAAATTAATTTAATAAAATATTAAAAACAAAAATTTTGTTATTTGCATAACAGCATATTTATATACATATATGTATGTAAATAAACATTTTAAACTTACTACAAAATTTACAATTATTCGTTAAATTTTTCACCAAAATTTTTAAGGCTATTATTTTTAATATGCATATTTCTTACAACCAGTTTCACGAAAGCAATTTAAATAAAAATGATTTTGAAATTTAAGTTCAATTTAAAAAAATTTATGAAAAAATGCCAAACAGCGGAGCTGAAAATATTATCACAAACCATTGGATTTCATAAGGACTTAAAACTAACGGTTTAACCTACTCAAAAATTAACAGCGTTTTTGATATATGTAAGTATGTACATAAAGATATGCTATTTTAAGCAATGATACAGCCTTATATAAAAAAAATTAAACATTTAAATAAACAAAGAAAAAATAGCGCAAAGTAGTCATCAACGGTATCTCTATACATGTACCAACATACATATGTATGTACACATGCATTCATACATACATATACTTGTACAACCGTTCACTTATGGAAATTAATATACTACATACGCAAAAATATGAACTATTTTCACTGAATATCATCCATACATTTGCATACATGTACATAAGAAAAAAAAAAGTATGGCCAGTTTGTAATTTATTTCATTCCAGCACTTGAAAATTTAAAAAAATCATTTAGAGAATCTCAATATTACTAAAGTAGTTCTACTTAAGTCAAGGCGAATTGATTAAAGGTGGTGGCAAAGCGAATTCATCAAAATTTGTCAAATTAAGAATGTAATAATCGAAAAGAATTGAAGAATGGAAGTTATTGTTTTTTGTTGTCAGATGAAAGAAAACTTATTTTGGTAAGTTGAATTCTTTGTACATATTTACATTTATTGATTAAAACTTAAATATTCTTTGCAGTACGTGCTTTTCTGTAGATCCTAGAAGCAAGAAGGTCGATGTTTTACTATTGCTGCACCAACACAATTTATCAATCCTGCAGCAGATGTGGGTGGTGATTGGCTTAAAGATGCTTCCAGGTAAATATAATTAAATGTTTATTTGTTCCCTTTTTTGAAATCATTTTTATTGTACATTCATTGTGCTATCCAACCACCTAATTAGCAAACCAAAATAGATGAAGATTGGGAAGCGAATATGATGATAATTGAAACTGCAACAAAGCAACACATCCGATCGCAGTACCAACAATTACCTCGTCTGGACACATCGCATGCCGGTGAAGCAAAAGGACAGTGAAAAAAGTCTCAATAGTTTTAAGTGTGCAAATTTAAGTGCAGAATAAGCCGAATGGGCATGAAAAATTGCAGAATACTTGGTGTCTACATTATACAAAACTATGCTATAAGCACTTTTATTTGCCTCTTAATTTCTTTTTGTTGTAAATAGTTAAATACCAACTGAATTATTACAATTTCATTTTACAGGCGTTTGTTAGCAGGCAAGAAACTTTATACTGGAATGGCGAAAACAAATAGAGTTGAGAAACACCAGAATGAAGGTTGTTAACGCGAGTGTATAAAAGTCCAATCGAAGCGACTTGGTAACAAAAAGCCAAGCGACACATAAATACGAAACGAAAGTTTTATGGTTTAAATCAATTTACATATAACTTATTATAGCAATATTATTATTTGTAAAATTTCTTAAAATTTTGTATATACCAATTAAGTTAATATTAGTTAACTTTAATGTTTATCACCTTTCGAAATAAAGTTTACCTCCAATCTCAAAACAGTTTTTAATACAAGTTAGAAGTCAGAAAAATAAAAATATATAAAGATATATTCCTCCTATCCAATAAAACTCGGATATAAAATGTAACCATATTTTGTTTGCTGCAATAAATTTAAAGTTTTATTTTTTCGATACAATGTGGAATTTGAATATATAATATATATGTACATATGTATATTTATATACTATGTCTTGGAAAAATTGGTGTTGGTAGGCAGCTTCACTACCGCCTGCAGGATTTTTAGGCTGCTTCGCCTGCGTTTCGCTCCAATCTCCGTACGGCAGGATCGCAACCACATCAGCCGCTTATTGGATCAAGGTCCCTTCCCACTTTCTATTTTTTTAGACACACCGAGCACTTTACCATTTTTTTATATTTGGAAATGTCTTTATTTTTCACAAAATTTCACAAGTTTTGAAATCACGAGCTTTAAAATATCAAAATATGTAAACAAAATTATTCGTCATTACCTTTTACTGACATCCTTAATTTTATAAAATAAGAAGAACAAGCAACCAGCTGATTGATTACCACCACCTTATATGAATTCGCCTTGACTTAAGTCGACCAAATCTCTCGACCAGAACTTCCAGATGAATGTTTATAGTGTTTCCTTGTCCTTCCGAAACTAGAAAACTCTTTTCATTATTGCCGGTTCAAATAGGTTCGAATGTAAGAAGCATTGTTACCATTCAAGTTTCATAGTCACAGTGTAGTTTATTCACTCTAACACCTCTAGCATTTTTGATAATTCACTAGCTTGCAAACTATCGTTTACGATTTACAAACGGTGGCAATATAAAGTAATGAAATACTATTGAAATTCAAGGTAATGTGCAGAGTCGACCCTTTTATCGTTGATTTTACTTAATATCTACACACTTAACCAATTTTATTTACCAAATAATTATATCGTGTGATAAGCTTATCTAGCAATTAAAATGAATGGACATTGCTGCCGGTTACAATTACAGTTACCAACTAAATTAATTAAAAACGGAAAATAACAAACTTTAAAATAAATGTTTGATTCAAGAGCACTTAAAGTTAAAGAGAAAACAAGTAAAGAAGTGGCTTAGTTCGATCGAACTTTATATACCCGGTGCACGCTTTCAGCTAAATTTTTAAACTAATGAAGCAGAGACTAAGTTCGGGCAAAACCGAACTTGACGTAAGCCTCATTTTTCAAAACTTTTATATAATCGGATTTTTTGATTTAATACAAAACCACATACCAAATTTGAGCAAATTTGCTTCACTAGTTACAGAAATATCCGATTTTTACGGGTTTCAAAAACTTACTGGGTCTGGTCCAATTTTATTGATTTTAAAAATAATGCTTATTTAGACATAATAAAATATCTGTACTAAATTTGGGCAAAATCGATAGAGGATTTCCAGAGAGATATGTATATATGTATGAACTCTAAAGTGGGCGGAACCTTTTCCAAAATGTTCGTTTAAATGGATTTGTTGATTTAATTCCAATAGTTACTGAAGTATCAAATTTTCATTAGGAAAATTACCGTTATATGGGGGACGGGCGAAATTTCCTTTCGATTGCAAGCATTTCATAATCTCACTTAACTAGGTACAATCGAACATGTGTGCCAAGTTTAGACGAAATCGATAAAGTAGTTCCAGACACAAACATATGATCTCAAAAGTGGGCGGTGACACGCCCCTTTTCCAAAATTTTCATATAGTCGGATTTCTGGCTGCAATACAACACCACAGACTAAACTCAAGATATTTCCCTTCAACATATATTGAAATATCCGATTTTTAGTGTTTGGCAGATGGGCGTCGTTATGGTCAGATTTTCATAATTTTCCAAATATGGCTTAAATAGGCATAGTGTAATAGATATGTATGTACGTATACCTAATTTAAACAAAATCTGTGGGGGTTGATTGTATCCAGAGATATACATATGGACTCATAAGTGGGCGGTGCCACGCCCACTGTAAAAAATTTTTATACAGACGGATTTCCTGCTCGAATACAACACTACATACCAAATTAGCTTCCATAGCTACATACCAAATTAGCTTCCATAGCTACTGAAATATAGCAATTTTTGCTTTACGACAATTGCCGTTATATGGGAAGTGGGCTTGGTTATTGTCCGATTTGCCCATTTTCAATACCAACCTGCTTTGTGATAAGGACAATCTACCTACCGAGTTTCATTGTGATATCTCAAGTTATCGTCTGCACGGACGGACGGACGGAGAGACAGACATCGCTAAATCGACTTCTCTTTTCATTCTGAGCATTTTGGTATACATATATATGTCTATATCTATCTTGATTCCCTTATGATGTTACAAGCAAACAAAGTTATGCGAACAAAGTTATAATACCCTTGTGCACAAGTGCGCGGGTAGTATAAAAATGTTTACAATGTGGTCACGATTGGTTCCATTATATTTTGCTTAAATTTGAAAAATGTGTAAGAAAAAGTTATTTATTTTATGGAAGTTTGGGCGAAACAGAAAAAAAATACCAAAAAAAAATTTAGCAATATCATTTTTTTTATAATCGAGTTAAAAACATAAATTTCTCGCTCTCTATCAAAGCAAACCCGAATATGTATATATGTACATATTTACATACATATACATAAAAACATTTGTATGTATGTATGTGGACACTTTAGTCGTTTACTTATTAACGAAACCACTCGTTTCTGAATGTTGACAATTGTAAACAATTTCTTATCACTACTTAAAGAATTGTGTGAGATTTTATATGTAGTTATGTAACATACATATATATATTTGTATATGAATATGTAATCAGTTTACAAATTAAAGCACAACCAAAGATTGACAGATCTAAGCACTATATTTTTCTTTTTATTAATTACAATTATTTTTCAAGCAAAATATGGTTCATTCTCTAAGAAGAAAAATAAAGACCTACTTTTTAAACTATTTACAAAATGTACAACGGAGTTTCACCGATTTTTTAAACATTGTTTAATAGCAGTTTCCTCCATAAAACGCAAAACAGCGATTATAAATTATATGGAAGGAATTGCGAAAGAGCGCCAGTAGAAATATTGTCAAAAATCAGTGGTAACTGGTAACTAAAGGGTGATTTTTTTAGACATGTGATTTTTAAGAAGAAATAAAACGCATATAATTTAATGCTATGGCAAAGAATTTAGCTTTATTATAAAGATAAGGGTTTGCCATTATGTTTTAAAAATGATTTCGGGCAAGTGACCGCCGCGGCTGGCTGGAATAAATTCTAGCCGAGATGCCCAATTTTCGACCACTTTTTGCAGCAATTAGGGCCTTATGCCTCATATTATCTTCCAAGGCGTCTTGAAATGGCAAACCAAACTGAGTATAAATCAAGTAACAGCTGTCCAAAAGACCAACTTCGAAAAAAGTATTGCCTTGTTGAAAACCACACGTCTAAAAGAACACCCTTTACTAGAAACTTGGGCTTCGTTGTACTAAAATTGAATGAGCTACTTATCTGCATACCTCTAAAAAGTTTTTTTTAAGTTCGAAATTTTGATAAATGGTTTCTACTAATTTATACAATTTAAAAAATTCCTTTTAATTGTGTATGTAAGTGAATTAGCGATGTTTTAATTAAAAGACAACTTGAAATAATTGGAGAATACATTAATTGTTCAAATAAGTCTATATGTTTTTGTGCTACCGAGTGTATATATCCGTGTAAATTTAACAAACCAACTTATCTCGACCTAGAAATATTTTCCTATCCTGTTAAAAACGGAAAGGTTCTTAAAAATTTACAAACAATTAATTTTATAAATATGTCTTTTAAAGTCTCTTATCGATATGAATCGATTAAAAATATTTAATTTGTGTATAAAAAAACAAAATTAATAAGTTCGAAGTGAACGCTGCTTAACTCAAATACGTCATTTTTTGGTAAAAAATTCCACAATTACATATGGATTTGCATACTTAAGAATTCTTGAGAGACAATAAACAAGTAATTAAATATAAATAAAAACTTTCTATGTGATGATGGCTGCTTACCTCAGTGTTCATAAAAGCTTTTACAATTTGTCATTCTGTGTTCCTTCAATGGTCACTAAAAACAGCCAATTAAATGGCATCTTTTGTACATATATTCGTACGTATGTATGTATGTATGTACATAAATATTGTAGTTGAGAGATCTATGATTCTTAAAGGGTTTTCAAATCGTCATTATTCAAATAAGTAGAAAAGGATATGGACAAGTTTGGTTTAATTTTACTACCTTAATAGGAATTACAATTTGACACGGTATAAAACGCAGTCAAACTTGTTCGAACACTCATATTCAACGTTGATTTTAATTCAATCAAACCATGCGGTTCGTGTTCGCCCAATGATTTAATCATTGATCGACTCAAATTACTCAATTCGAGTATTTCTTTGTTTAACTTAACAAGATTTGTTTGATGGAGAATAAATTAAAAAGGCAGAAATGAACGCTTTGAATTTTGTGCCGGTAGACCAACTGGATGACGGAAAAAGCAAAATTTGTATGTACATAAATACAACTTAAAAGTAATATATTATTTATAAAAAAGAACCCATGAGCAATTATTAAAACATATGAACCACAAAATTCTCAATAAGTTAAAGTTATTAAACCTTTTAAAATAATGCCCATATGAGCAACAGAAGAATAAGCAATTAAAGCTTTTAAATCAGTTTGACGTAAACAAACTATGTATACTTATAAAGTAAACAATTTAATTCACATCTCTTTATATGAGTATTAATAAATAAGCACAAAATAAAAACACAAAAGTTTGATCGTCCGACATTTTCTACGGCGTTAAATGTCTGCTTCTGCACAACAAACTGAATAAATTCATAAGGTTTGATTTTATTCAAATCGAACTTACTTTTGCTCAAGCGAGTGAATTTATACAAACAAGTTCGATCATTGCACTCATAAATATCCGAAAGATGTGTTCGCCAGCATGAAGCTGATTTTATTCAATGCTGAGTTTTGTTGCTTGATTAAATGTGAGTAAAAATTTTGTTGTATGATGAAATCAAGAAAAAGGTGATTTTTGCTGATCTCTGTCACAAAGGGGTAAAGATCTATAAATCTTGCTCTCGGACACTCTCTGAAATCATACTTACCGATGCTTGTATGACATTCAAAAATACGGGCTTAATGAGTGCTCTATACGAGCGTGGTTTTGGTTCGCCGAGAAAGGCCTTAACTACACAACTACCTACAAGTGGAGTGCTAAGTAATTGTTGGCGAGAGATATTAGCCACTTTAGTACCGCCATTGCAATTGGCCCTCAAGAACTCGAAGTTTTCTAGTTTTAACCGAAGAACTGGAGAAAAAAGCAAATTACCCATCACAAACTGTAAAAATACAGAAGTAGTGAGTTTAAATATAAATTCTAATTTTCATCTTTATATGTATATAAATATATGTATATCCTATGTATGGCTACATGTTTATTAGGGTGTCGCTGGGCTGATGTCGTGAAAGGGCACCTTAATATTAATGTGCGTGCATATGTGTACATACATTTATTTAAGAAGCATTGACCTTGGCTTTATAAAACCAGAAATAAACATTGACAACAAAAAGTTTAATTGTTAAAGGAAAACGAGTAAAAATAAAAAAAAATTGGAATACCAACTTTTAAATAGAATTATGTATTTATTTATGTGTTTATGTATGTACATATACAAGTACTTTATTAGGCAGCACAAATATGAAGTCATTCTACAAACGCTCATTTGTTTTATGTTGTACATACATATTTACATATGTTTTATAGAAGCTGTTTAAAAATGTTAAGTGAGGGCACAAACAAATACACACACATTTACATAAATAGATACATATGTACATTAGGGTAGGCCAAAAAAAAGTAAAGCCAGAATATGAATGCTTCCACCCACTATGCTTCTTTTATACGGAAAAAATATATTCTTATACTATGTTCTGACTGCGCAGTAAACTCGAGTTTGTGGTTTTGAGTTTATGAACAACTGTCAAGCGTTCTCATTGAGGTGTTTAAGAAACTTTGAGTTTAATTGACATTTGTTTATTTACTTTCAAATACAAATTTTGTTTTGCTTATGAAAATACATTTGTACTTTTATTTACAAATGTTTAAAAAAAAAAGTGCATATAATTGGATAATGCTTGCGATGGCATGGAACACTGAGCAATGTTGAATGCGAAGGCAACTCCATAGTAGACGGCGATTTGTGCTGACGGTGGTTTTGCATCATTATTTGAAATTTTTTGTGAAATTTGATTCCTTTTGTTTACAAATTATTAACGAAGGCGGTTTGATAAATCATTGACTTTTGAATAAAATATATTTTTTCGGCAAAAAAGCGTTATATACCTTAACATATTCTCCTTTCAACTCTATACACCATTTTTTATTCCTTTATTATAGCTTTTCTCAAGGCTTTAAAATAAGCGTTTGTTTTTGTGATATTCTCTTCATTTGACCCAAACCACTTACCACCCAGCCATATCTTCAAGTTTAGAAATAGGAAATAGTCGCATTAGGTTAAATCTGGAGAATATGCTGGATGGGGCAGCAATTCGTAGTCCATGGTTTTGACGAGATCAACCGGTTACGCTTATGGTCGAGTGTAAGCAATCGCGGCACCCATCGCGCGGATAGCTTTTTATATACATTCAAATATTCGTTTTAGTTTTGAGGTTCCCGCTCAGTTGGTTACCTAAAACCTTAGCCACCGCACACACTTTCGTTCTCCGGTCTTCCAATATCATTCCATGGATTCTAACGACGATTTCTGGTGTAACGACCACTTTTGGGCGACCTGAACTTTCGGTGCCACTTGTGATGCCTCGACAACAACGGAACTTAGTAATTCAATTTTAAACTATTGAAATTATTTGTGCAAGGTCCTTATAGTACTTATCAAGCCTTTGCTTGATTTAGGTGATGGTTTTTTTTACGCAAAAATATTGCTTTATCAGCATACTTAGTAGTTTATTATAAGATGGCGGTTAAAAGCAGCAATGATGAAATTAAAGTTTCTGTGCGGGAAATTCCAAAAGTCGATGACCTATCGAACCGCCCTCGTATTTGAAATTATGAACTGTCAAACCAGTAAACAGTGCAGCAAAACTTTTAAACAATAATGCCAAAATTTGTCAACAGTGCGGCCTAATATTTGTTCAAATAAGGGTTGCACGTCCATAAACACCAAATAATAGTGGTGTTTAAAGCGAGTTAGACAAAAAAATTTTGTATGGTAAACTCCGAGTTTATGAGAAGTGTTTGACGTTAAACTCCAAAATTGCTCATAAACTCGAGTTAACGGCGCAGTCAGAACATAGTATTATTCTTATTTTGAAATCGAAAAAATCCGCTTAAAGTGCTCAAAATTTCACATGTACATAAATTATATGGGGCAAAAATAAATTTTCGGATAAATGGTATCCTTAAAAATGAATATATGAATTTCAATTAAATTGATTAAATATTTAAAATTAATTGAGTAATATAAAAAATTGGTGCAGGATTTGTGGTTGGGCGGAGACTGCGTGTCTCATTGCCACATTCCGCATTAAAGCTAAATTCAACTACATCAGCTTGATTAATGCGCACGCCCCGACTGAGGAGAAAGATGATGGGACCAAGGATGAGTTCTACGAGCGCATAGAGGAAGCTTACGAGTGCTGCCCCCGCCACGATGTAAAAATTGTGATTAGCGACTTTAACGCTTAGGTGCGCAAAGAAGACATTTTCGGGTCCACAGTCAAAAAATTCAGCCTTCATGAGAATACCTTTGGCCACGGAGAGAGGATGTTCGAATTCGCCTTGACGCGAAACATGGTAGAGTAGTAGCACCAGATTCCAACACCGAAGCATCCACCAATCCACTTGGGTGTCCCTGATCAAAGAACGCAAAACGAAATTGATCACGTTGTGAAAGACGCGAGATACGCTTCGGCTCGAAAATTCTAACAGAAAAAAAGGCAGCAAACAAGTGGTTTCAATAGCGGGGCTGGTTCCTGCAAAGACGGGTATGGAAATAAGGTGACAAACGTTCAGAGCACACTTGAGGTATGGAGGGACCACTTCTCAAAGCTATTGAATGCAAACTCTGGTGAGGAGTTTGAAGAAGAGGAGCCCAAAACAATCCTTACGGGTTTCAAAAACTTACTGGGTCTGGTCCAATTTTATTGATTTTAAAAATAATGCTTATTTAGACATAATAAAATATCTGTACTAAATTTGGGCAAAATCGATAGAGGATTTCCAGAGAGATATGTATATATGTATGAACTCTAAAGTGGGCGGAACCTTTTCCAAAATGTTCGTTTAAATGGATTTGTTGACTTAATTCCAATAGTTACTGAAGTATCAAATTTTCATTAGGAAAATTACCGTTATATGGGGGACGGGCGAAATTTCCTTTCGATTGCAAGCATTTCATAATCTCACTTAACCAGGTACAATCGAACATGTGTGCCAAGTTTAGACGAAATCGATAAAGTAGTTCCAGACACAAACATATGATCTCAAAAGTGGGCGGTGACACGCCCCTTTTCCAAAATTTTCATATAGTCGGATTTCTGGCTGCAATACAACACCACAGACTAAACTCAAGATATTTCCCTTCAACATATATTGAAATATCCGATTTTTAGTGTTTGGCAGATGGGCGTCGTTATGGTCAGATTTTCATAATTTTCCAAATATGGCTTAAATAGGCATAGTGTAATAGATATGTATGTACGTATACCTAATTTAAACAAAATCTGTGGGGGTTGATTGTATCCAGAGATATACATATGGACTCATAAGTGGGCGGTGCCACGCCCACTGTAAAAAATTTTTATACAGACGGATTTCCTGCTCGAATACAACACTACATACCAAATTAGCTTCCATAGCTACATACCAAATTAGCTTCCATAGCTACTGAAATATAGCAATTTTTGCTTTACGACAATTGCCGTTATATGGGAAGTGGGCTTGGTTATTGTCCGATTTGCCCATTTTCAATACCAACCTGCTTTGTGATAAGGACAATCTACCTACCGAGTTTCATTGTGATATCTCAAGTTATCGTCTGCACGGACGGACGGACGGAGAGACAGACATCGCTAAATCGACTTCTCTTTTCATTCTGAGCATTTTGGTATACATATATATGTCTATATCTATCTTGATTCCCTTATGATGTTACAAGCAAACAAAGTTATGCGAACAAAGTTATAATACCCTTGTGCACAAGTGCGCGGGTAGTATAAAAATGTTTACAATGTGGTCACGATTGGTTCCATTATATTTTGCTTAAATTTGAAAAATGTGTAAGAAAAAGTTATTTATTTTATGGAAGTTTGGGCGAAACAGAAAAAAAATACCAAAAAAAAATTTAGCAATATCATTTTTTTTATAATCGAGTTAAAAACATAAATTTCTCGCTCTCTATCAAAGCAAACCCGAATATGTATATATGTACATATTTACATACATATACATAAAAACATTTGTATGTATGTATGTGGACACTTTAGTCGTTTACTTATTAACGAAACCACTCGTTTCTGAATGTTGACAATTGTAAACAATTTCTTATCACTACTTAAAGAATTGTGTGAGATTTTATATGTAGTTATGTAACATACATATATATATTTGTATATGAATATGTAATCAGTTTACAAATTAAAGCACAACCAAAGATTGACAGATCTAAGCACTATATTTTTCTTTTTATTAATTACAATTATTTTTCAAGCAAAATATGGTTCATTCTCTAAGAAGAAAAATAAAGACCTACTTTTTAAACTATTTACAAAATGTACAACGGAGTTTCACCGATTTTTTAAACATTGTTTAATAGCAGTTTCCTCCATAAAACGCAAAACAGCGATTATAAATTATATGGAAGGAATTGCGAAAGAGCGCCAGTAGAAATATTGTCAAAAATCAGTGGTAACTGGTAACTAAAGGGTGATTTTTTTAGACATGTGATTTTTAAGAAGAAATAAAACGCATATAATTTAATGCTATGGCAAAGAATTTAGCTTTATTATAAAGATAAGGGTTTGCCATTATGTTTTAAAAATGATTTCGGGCAAGTGACCGCCGCGGCTGGCTGGAATAAATTCTAGCCGAGATGCCCAATTTTCGACCACTTTTTGCAGCAATTAGGGCCTTATGCCTCATATTATCTTCCAAGGCGTCTTGAAATGGCAAACCAAACTGAGTATAAATCAAGTAACAGCTGTCCAAAAGACCAACTTCGAAAAAAGTATTGCCTTGTTGAAAACCACACGTCTAAAAGAACACCCTTTACTAGAAACTTGGGCTTCGTTGTACTAAAATTGAATGAGCTACTTATCTGCATACCTCTAAAAAGTTTTTTTTAAGTTCGAAATTTTGATAAATGGTTTGTACTAATTTATACAATTTAAAAAATTCCTTTTAATTGTGTATGTTAGTGAATTAGCGATGTTTTAATTAAAAGACAACTTGAAATAATTGGAGAATACATTAATTGTTCAAATAAGTCTATATGTTTTTGTGCTACCGAGTGTATATATCCGTGTAAATTTAACAAACCAACTTATCTCGACCTAGAAATATTTTCCTATCCTGTTAAAAACGGAAAGGTTCTTAAAAATTTACAAACAATTAATTTTATAAATATGTCTTTTAAAGTCTCTTATCGATATGAATCGATTAAAAATATTTAATTTGTGTATAAAAAAACAAAATTAATAAGTTCGAAGTGAACGCTGCTTAACTCAAATACGTCATTTTTTGGTAAAAAATTCCACAATTACATATGGATTTGCATACTTAAGAATTCTTGAGAGACAATAAACAAGTAATTAAATATAAATAAAAACTTTCTATGTGATGATGGCAGCTTACCTCAGTGTTCATAAAAGCTTTTACAATTTGTCATTCTGTGTTCCTTCAATGGTCACTAAAAACAGCCAATTAAATGGCATCTTTTGTACATATATTCGTACGTATGTATGTATGTATGTATGTACATAAATATTGTAGTTGAGAGATCTATGATTCTTAAAAGGTTTTCAAATCGTCATTATTCAAATAAGTAGAAAAGGATATGGACAAGTTTGGTTTAATTTTACTACCTTAATAGGAATTACAATTTGACACGGTATAAAACGCAGTCAAACTTGTTCGAACACTCATATTCAACGTTGATTTTAATTCAATCAAACCATGCGGTTCGTGTTCGCCCAATGATTTAATCATTGATCGACTCAAATTACTCAATTCGAGTATTTCTTTGTTTAACTTAACAAGATTTGTTTGATGGAGAATAAATTAAAAAGGCAGAAATGAACGCTTTGAATTTTGTGCCGGTAGACCAACTGGATGACGGAAAAAGCAAAATTTGTATGTACATAAATACAACTTAAAAGTAATATATTATTTATAAAAAAGAACCCATGAGCAATTATTAAAACATATGAACCACAAAATTCTCAATAAGTTAAAGTTATTAAACCTTTTAAAATAATGCCCATATGAGCAACAGAAGAATAAGCAATTAAAGCTTTTAAATCAGTTTGACGTAAACAAACTATGTATACTTATAAAGAAAACAATTTAATTCACATCTCTTTATATGAGTATTAATAAATAAGCACAAAATAAAAACACAAAAGTTTGATCGTCCGACATTTTCTACGGCGTTAAATGTCTGCTTCTGCACAACAAACTGAATAAATTCATAAGGTTTGATTTTATTCAAATCGAACTTACTTTTGCTCAAGCGAGTGAATTTATACAAACAAGTTCGATCATTGCGCTCATAAATATCCGAAAGATGTGTTCGCCAGCATGAAGCTGATTTTATTCAATGCTGAGTTTTGTTGCTTGATTAAATGTGAGTAAAAATTTTGTTGTATGATGAAATCAAGAAAAAGGTGATTTTTGCTGATCTCTGTCACAAAGGGGTAAAGATCTATAAATCTTGCTCTCGGGCACTCTCTGAAATCATACTTACCGATGCTTGTATGACATTCAAAAATACGGGCTTAATGAGTGCTCTATACGAGCGTGGTTTTGGTTCGCCGAGAAAGGCCTTAACTACACAACTACCTACAAGTGGAGTGCTAAGTAATTGTTGGCGAGAGATATTATCCACTTTAGTACCGCCATTGCAATTGGCCCTCAAGAACTCGAAGTTTTCTAGTTTTAACCGAAGAACTGGAGAAAAAAGCAAATTAACCATCACAAACTGTAAAAATACAGAAGTAGTGAGTTTAAATATAAATTCTAATTTTCATCTTTATATGTATATAAATATATGTATATCCTATGTATGGCTACATGTTTATTAGGGTGTCGCTGGGCTGATGTCGTGAAAGGGCACCTTAATATTAATGTGCGTGCATATGTGTACATACATTTATTTAAGAAGCATTGACCTTGGCTTTATAAAACCAGAAATAAACATTGACAACAAAAAGTTTAATTGTTAAAGGAAAACGAGTAAAAATAAAAAAAAATTGGAATACCAACTTTTAAATAGAATTATGTATTTATTTATGTGTTTATGTATGTACATATACAAGTACTTTATTAGGCAGCACAAATATGAAGTCATTCTACAAACGCTCATTTGTTTTATGTTGTACATACATATTTACATATGTTTTATAGAAGCTGTTTAAAAATGTTAAGTGAGGGCACAAACAAATACACACACATTTACATAAATAGATACATATGTACATTAGGGTAGGCCAAAAAAAAGTAAAGCCAGAATATGAATGCTTCCACCCACTATGCTTCTTTTATACGGAAAAAATATATTCTTATACTATGTTCTGACTGCGCAGTAAACTCGAGTTTGTGGTTTTGAGTTTATGAACAACTGTCAAGCGTTCTCATTGAGGTGTTTAAGAAACTTTGAGTTTAATTGACATTTGTTTATTTACTTTCAAATACAAATTTTGTTTTGCTTATGAAAATACATTTGTACTTTTATTTACAAATGTTTAAAAAAAAGAGTGCATATAATTGGATAATGCTTGCGATGGCATGGAACACTGAGCAATGTTGAATGCGAAGGCAACTCCATAGTAGACGGCGATTTGTGCTGACGGTGGTTTTGCATCATTATTTGAAATTTTTTTTTGTGAAATTTGATTCCTTTTGTTTACAAATTATTAACGAAGGCGGTTTGATAAATCATTGACTTTTGAATAAAATATATTTTTTCGGCAAAAAAGCGTTATATACCTTAACATATTCTCCTTTCAACTCTATACACCATTTTTTATTCCTTTATTATAGCTTTTCTCAAGGCTTTAAAATAAGCGTTTGTTTTTGTGATATTCTCTTCATTTGACCCAAACCACTTACCACCCAGCCATATCTTCAAGTTTAGAAATAGGAAATAGTCGCATTAGGTTAAATCTGGAGAATATGCTGGATGGGGCAGCAATTCGTAGTCCATGGTTTTGACGAGATCAACCGGTTACGCTTATGGTCGAGTGTAAGCAATCGCGGCACCCATCGCGCGGATAGCTTTTTATATACATTCAAATATTCGTTTTAGTTTTGAGGTTCCCGCTCAGTTGGTTACCTAAAACCTTAGCCACCGCACACACTTTCGTTCTCCGGTCTTCCAATATCATTCCATGGATTCTAACGACGATTTCTGGTGTAACGACCACTTTTGGGCGACCTGAACTTTCGGTGCCACTTGTGATGCCTCGACAACAACGGAACTTAGTAATTCAATTTTAAACTATTGAAATTATTTGTGCAAGGTCCTTATAGTACTTATCAAGCCTTTGCTTGATTTAGGTGATGGTTTTTTTTACGCAAAAATATTGCTTTATCAGCATACTTAGTAGTTTATTATAAGATGGCGGTTAAAAGCAGCAATGATGAAATTAAAGTTTCTGTGCGGGAAATTCCAAAAGTCGATGACCTATCGAACCGCCCTCGTATTTGAAATTATGAACTGTCAAACCAGTAAACAGTGCAGCAAAACTTTTAAACAATAATGCCAAAATTTGTCAACAGTGCGGCCTAATATTTGTTCAAATAAGGGTTGCACGTCCATAAACACCAAATAATAGTGGTGTTTAAAGCGAGTTAGACAAAAAAATTTTGTATGGTAAACTCCGAGTTTATGAGAAGTGTTTGACGTTAAACTCCAAAATTGCTCATAAACTCGAGTTAACGGCGCAGTCAGAACATAGTATTATTCTTATTTTGAAATCGAAAAAATCCGCTTAAAGTGCTCAAAATTTCACATGTACATAAATTATATGGGGCAAAAATAAATTTTCGGATAAATGGTATCCTTAAAAATGAATATATGAATTTCAATTAAATTGATTAAATATTTAAAATTAATTGAGTAATATAAAAAATTGGTGCAGGATTTGTGGTTGGGCGGAGACTGCGTGTCTCATTGCCACATTCCGCATTAAAGCTAAATTCAACTACATCAGCTTGATTAATGCGCACGCCCCGACTGAGGAGAAAGATGATGGGACCAAGGATGAGTTCTACGAGCGCATAGAGGAAGCTTACGAGTGCTGCCCCCGCCACGATGTAAAAATTGTGATTAGCGACTTTAACGCTTAGGTGCGCAAAGAAGACATTTTCGGGTCCACAGTCAAAAAATTCAGCCTTCATGAGAATACCTTTGGCCACGGAGAGAGGATGTTCGAATTCGCCTTGACGCGAAACATGGTAGAGTAGTAGCACCAGATTCCAACACCGAAGCATCCACCAATCCACTTGGGTGTCCCTGATCAAAGAACGCAAAACGAAATTGATCACGTTGTGAAAGACGCGAGATACGCTTCGGCTCGAAAATTCTAACAGAAAAAAAGGCAGCAAACAAGTGGTTTCAATAGCGGGGCTGGTTCCTGCAAAGACGGGTATGGAAATAAGGTGACAAACGTTCAGAGCACACTTGAGGTATGGAGGGACCACTTCTCAAAGCTATTGAATGCAAACTCTGGTGAGGAGTTTGAAGAAGAGGAGCCCAAAACAATCCTTACGGGTTTCAAAAACTTACTGGGTCTGGTCCAATTTTATTGATTTTAAAAATAATGCTTATTTAGACATAATAAAATATCTGTACTAAATTTGGGCAAAATCGATAGAGGATTTCCAGAGAGATATGTATATATGTATGAACTCTAAAGTGGGCGGAACCTTTTCCAAAATGTTCGTTTAAATGGATTTGTTGACTTAATTCCAATAGTTACTGAAGTATCAAATTTTCATTAGGAAAATTACCGTTATATGGGGGACGGGCGAAATTTCCTTTCGATTGCAAGCATTTCATAATCTCACTTAACCAGGTACAATCGAACATGTGTGCCAAGTTTAGACGAAATCGATAAAGTAGTTCCAGACACAAACATATGATCTCAAAAGTGGGCGGTGACACGCCCCTTTTCCAAAATTTTCATATAGTCGGATTTCTGGCTGCAATACAACACCACAGACTAAACTCAAGATATTTCCCTTCAACATATATTGAAATATCCGATTTTTAGTGTTTGGCAGATGGGCGTCGTTATGGTCAGATTTTCATAATTTTCCAAATATGGCTTAAATAGGCATAGTGTAATAGATATGTATGTACGTATACCTAATTTAAACAAAATCTGTGGGGGTTGATTGTATCCAGAGATATACATATGGACTCATAAGTGGGCGGTGCCACGCCCACTGTAAAAAATTTTTATACAGACGGATTTCCTGCTCGAATACAACACTACATACCAAATTAGCTTCCATAGCTACATACCAAATTAGCTTCCATAGCTACTGAAATATAGCAATTTTTGCTTTACGACAATTGCCGTTATATGGGAAGTGGGCTTGGTTATTGTCCGATTTGCCCATTTTCAATACCAACCTGCTTTGTGATAAGGACAATCTACCTACCGAGTTTCATTGTGATATCTCAAGTTATCGTCTGCACGGACGGACGGACGGAGAGACAGACATCGCTAAATCGACTTCTCTTTTCATTCTGAGCATTTTGGTATACATATATATGTCTATATCTATCTTGATTCCCTTATGATGTTACAAGCAAACAAAGTTATGCGAACAAAGTTATAATACCCTTGTGCACAAGTGCGCGGGTAGTATAAAAATGTTTACAATGTGGTCACGATTGGTTCCATTATATTTTGCTTAAATTTGAAAAATGTGTAAGAAAAAGTTATTTATTTTATGGAAGTTTGGGCGAAACAGAAAAAAAATACCAAAAAAAAATTTAGCAATATCATTTTTTTTATAATCGAGTTAAAAACATAAATTTCTCGCTCTCTATCAAAGCAAACCCGAATATGTATATATGTACATATTTACATACATATACATAAAAACATTTGTATGTATGTATGTGGACACTTTAGTCGTTTACTTATTAACGAAACCACTCGTTTCTGAATGTTGACAATTGTAAACAATTTCTTATCACTACTTAAAGAATTGTGTGAGATTTTATATGTAGTTATGTAACATACATATATATATTTGTATATGAATATGTAATCAGTTTACAAATTAAAGCACAACCAAAGATTGACAGATCTAAGCACTATATTTTTCTTTTTATTAATTACAATTATTTTTCAAGCAAAATATGGTTCATTCTCTAAGAAGAAAAATAAAGACCTACTTTTTAAACTATTTACAAAATGTACAACGGAGTTTCACCGATTTTTTAAACATTGTTTAATAGCAGTTTCCTCCATAAAACGCAAAACAGCGATTATAAATTATATGGAAGGAATTGCGAAAGAGCGCCAGTAGAAATATTGTCAAAAATCAGTGGTAACTGGTAACTAAAGGGTGATTTTTTTAGACATGTGATTTTTAAGAAGAAATAAAACGCATATAATTTAATGCTATGGCAAAGAATTTAGCTTTATTATAAAGATAAGGGTTTGCCATTATGTTTTAAAAATGATTTCGGGCAAGTGACCGCCGCGGCTGGCTGGAATAAATTCTAGCCGAGATGCCCAATTTTCGACCACTTTTTGCAGCAATTAGGGCCTTATGCCTCATATTATCTTCCAAGGCGTCTTGAAATGGCAAACCAAACTGAGTATAAATCAAGTAACAGCTGTCCAAAAGACCAACTTCGAAAAAAGTATTGCCTTGTTGAAAACCACACGTCTAAAAGAACACCCTTTACTAGAAACTTGGGCTTCGTTGTACTAAAATTGAATGAGCTACTTATCTGCATACCTCTAAAAAGTTTTTTTTAAGTTCGAAATTTTGATAAATGGTTTGTACTAATTTATACAATTTAAAAAATTCCTTTTAATTGTGTATGTTAGTGAATTAGCGATGTTTTAATTAAAAGACAACTTGAAATAATTGGAGAATACATTAATTGTTCAAATAAGTCTATATGTTTTTGTGCTACCGAGTGTATATATCCGTGTAAATTTAACAAACCAACTTATCTCGACCTAGAAATATTTTCCTATCCTGTTAAAAACGGAAAGGTTCTTAAAAATTTACAAACAATTAATTTTATAAATATGTCTTTTAAAGTCTCTTATCGATATGAATCGATTAAAAATATTTAATTTGTGTATAAAAAAACAAAATTAATAAGTTCGAAGTGAACGCTGCTTAACTCAAATACGTCATTTTTTGGTAAAAAATTCCACAATTACATATGGATTTGCATACTTAAGAATTCTTGAGAGACAATAAACAAGTAATTAAATATAAATAAAAACTTTCTATGTGATGATGGCAGCTTACCTCAGTGTTCATAAAAGCTTTTACAATTTGTCATTCTGTGTTCCTTCAATGGTCACTAAAAACAGCCAATTAAATGGCATCTTTTGTACATATATTCGTACGTATGTATGTATGTATGTATGTACATAAATATTGTAGTTGAGAGATCTATGATTCTTAAAAGGTTTTCAAATCGTCATTATTCAAATAAGTAGAAAAGGATATGGACAAGTTTGGTTTAATTTTACTACCTTAATAGGAATTACAATTTGACACGGTATAAAACGCAGTCAAACTTGTTCGAACACTCATATTCAACGTTGATTTTAATTCAATCAAACCATGCGGTTCGTGTTCGCCCAATGATTTAATCATTGATCGACTCAAATTACTCAATTCGAGTATTTCTTTGTTTAACTTAACAAGATTTGTTTGATGGAGAATAAATTAAAAAGGCAGAAATGAACGCTTTGAATTTTGTGCCGGTAGACCAACTGGATGACGGAAAAAGCAAAATTTGTATGTACATAAATACAACTTAAAAGTAATATATTATTTATAAAAAAGAACCCATGAGCAATTATTAAAACATATGAACCACAAAATTCTCAATAAGTTAAAGTTATTAAACCTTTTAAAATAATGCCCATATGAGCAACAGAAGAATAAGCAATTAAAGCTTTTAAATCAGTTTGACGTAAACAAACTATGTATACTTATAAAGAAAACAATTTAATTCACATCTCTTTATATGAGTATTAATAAATAAGCACAAAATAAAAACACAAAAGTTTGATCGTCCGACATTTTCTACGGCGTTAAATGTCTGCTTCTGCACAACAAACTGAATAAATTCATAAGGTTTGATTTTATTCAAATCGAACTTACTTTTGCTCAAGCGAGTGAATTTATACAAACAAGTTCGATCATTGCGCTCATAAATATCCGAAAGATGTGTTCGCCAGCATGAAGCTGATTTTATTCAATGCTGAGTTTTGTTGCTTGATTAAATGTGAGTAAAAATTTTGTTGTATGATGAAATCAAGAAAAAGGTGATTTTTGCTGATCTCTGTCACAAAGGGGTAAAGATCTATAAATCTTGAAATCATACTTACCGATGCTTGTATGACATTCAAAAATACGGGCTTAATGAGTGCTCTATACGAGCGTGGTTTTGGTTCGCCGAGAAAGGCCTTAACTACACAACTACCTACAAGTGGAGTGCTAAGTAATTGTTGGCGAGAGATATTATCCACTTTAGTACCGCCATTGCAATTGGCCCTCAAGAACTCGAAGTTTTCTAGTTTTAACCGAAGAACTGGAGAAAAAAGCAAATTAACCATCACAAACTGTAAAAATACAGAAGTAGTGAGTTTAAATATAAATTCTAATTTTCATCTTTATATGTATATAAATATATGTATATCCTATGTATGGCTACATGTTTATTAGGGTGTCGCTGGGCTGATGTCGTGAAAGGGCACCTTAATATTAATGTGCGTGCATATGTGTACATACATTTATTTAAGAAGCATTGACCTTGGCTTTATAAAACCAGAAATAAACATTGACAACAAAAAGTTTAATTGTTAAAGGAAAACGAGTAAAAATAAAAAAAAATTGGAATACCAACTTTTAAATAGAATTATGTATTTATTTATGTGTTTATGTATGTACATATACAAGTACTTTATTAGGCAGCACAAATATGAAGTCATTCTACAAACGCTCATTTGTTTTATGTTGTACATACATATTTACATATGTTTTATAGAAGCTGTTTAAAAATGTTAAGTGAGGGCACAAACAAATACACACACATTTACATAAATAGATACATATGTACATTAGGGTAGGCCAAAAAAAAGTAAAGCCAGAATATGAATGCTTCCACCCACTATGCTTCTTTTATACGGAAAAAATATATTCTTATTCTTATTTTGAAATCGAAAAAATCCGCTTAAAGTGCTCAAAATTTCACATGTACATAAATTATATGGGGCAAAAATAAATTTTCGGATAAATGGTATCCTTAAAAATGAATATATGAATTTCAATTAAATTGATTAAATATTTAAAATTAATTGAGTAATATAAAAAATTGGTGCAGGATTTGTGGTTGGGCGGAGACTGCGTGTCTCATTGCCACATTCCGCATTAAAGCTAAATTCAACTACATCAGCTTGATTAATGCGCACGCCCCGACTGAGGAGAAAGATGATGGGACCAAGGATGAGTTCTACGAGCGCATAGAGGAAGCTTACGAGTGCTGCCCCCGCCACGATGTAAAAATTGTGATTAGCGACTTTAACGCTTAGGTGCGCAAAGAAGACATTTTCGGGTCCACAGTCAAAAAATTCAGCCTTCATGAGAATACCTTTGGCCACGGAGAGAGGCTGTTCGAATTCGCCGTGACGCGAAACATGGTAGAGTAGTAGCACCAGATTCCAACACCGAAGCATCCACCAATCCACTTGGGTGTCCCTGATCAAAGAACGCAAAACGAAATTGATCACGTTGTGAAAGACGCGAGATACGCTTCGGCTCGAAAATTCTAACAGAAAAAAAGGCAGCAAACAAGTGGTTTCAATAGCGGGGCTGGTTCCTGCAAAGACGGGTATGGAAATAAGGTGACAAACGTTCAGAGCACACTTGAGGTATGGAGGGACCACTCGCATGTATCAGCTGTTAAACACAATTTGGTTCGATGAGTACATACCAGAAGATTAGAACCTCAGCGTACTTTATCCAATCCATAATAATGTTTATCCTGCTGTTTGCGCCAACTACAGTGGAATAAGCCTTCTAGTTATCACATATAAAGTCCTATCAACGGCACGGTGTGAAAGACGGAAGCCGCATATGAACCAGCTGATTGGACCTTATGAGTGGGGCTTCAGGCCTGGTAAATCTTCCATTGGCCAGATATTCACAGCACGTCAAATCCTGGAAAATAACCTATACACTCGGCCACTGCGGTTAAACGAGATATATTTATTTCGTGAGAGCATTAAAATTGCGTAGCACTTTTTTCCCTATATAAGTATTTGTGGACCATCTTAACTTATGTACAATGTACATACATACATATATACATGAAAAGTATGTATGTGTATATGTAGTAAATATAATCAAATAGAATTATTATTATTCAAAAATTTGCATGCATACTAATTGTGTACATATGTCTTTAAGTAGATACATACTTACATAGATATGTACATATACATACTCATATGTATGTACATATATTCATGTGGGCACACAGAAGAATTCTGGGGCCCGAGACAATAAACTGCGGCTGCCTTCAATTTTGGGGGATTGTCAGTCCTTAGACATACATAAAATTCAAAAGTCGATGTCAAAGTAATTTTTCAAAAAATTTTGATCAAAAATTGTAACCAAAAAATATTTTTTTTTTTCAAATATATTTTTTAAAAAAACTTTACTTTTAAAATTTTGAAAAAAACATAATAGTAGCTCTGACAATTACGCAATATTCAGTTGGTACTTAGTACACTGTGAATTGCGAGTGTCCAATGAATCGTCTTACACTTGGCAAACCTTGGATCTAAAAACTCTACTGCCTTTTCGTATTCACTTGTCGAACAAAAAACAAAAAAATTCGAAACAAAATTTGCAAACTTTTACTTCTGCACTGAGAAATTTATTTTAAAATAATATTTTTCATGCAAAGAACAGAAAAAGTGCAATAGAAAATATAAAAAAATTCCTGACTATGGTTTTTATAAATATTTTAATTAATCAAACATTTACGTGCAAAAAAATCGTTATTCAGGGCTCCTATAAATGGGCAACCTGTCCCAATGAAGTCTTTGCCATTTTCTGAAGTAAACTAGCCTATTAGCACAACGTTCTTACAAAGTTTCGTGATTATACGAATAACAACGTCTGTATGCACTATTTTTAACCTAACCTACTTAAGTTTAAATAATAGCATTTTGCCAAACAATCAGAGATAAGAGTATATTTTGAATTCGTGGGGCCCTTATAAACGCGAGGCCGGGGCAAATTCTTCCCTTTGCCCCAAATCCCCCCTTCTTCTGTATATATTGCTTTAGAAAATTAAGTAGGTAACAAAGATTAAGAAGAAATATACATAAAAGATTTTACATATTAAAATATTTATTTTCTTTACATTCGCTTTGTTGAAATAGGAATGTTTTAAATGGAAGACGTATTTCTTAATGCTTCGTTGGAAGTCGTTAACAAATCCACACTTTGTTTAAAAGTTCTTTACAAAACAAATTTTTAGGAAAAAACCCAAAAGTGAAAAATTAAAATTGTTTCAAGCTAAATCGTTTATCCATC
Organism: Philophylla caesio; assembly: GCA_963971545.1. NCBI lineage: Eukaryota > Metazoa > Arthropoda > Insecta > Diptera > Tephritidae > Philophylla > Philophylla caesio. The sequence goes on along the minus strand of OZ020606.1, from coordinate 89,079,221 downwards.
GTTTGTCTACCCTTTGTTCAAAAGTTATTTAGAAAACAAATTTTTATGAAAAAAACCAAAAAAATATAAAATTTAACTTTTTTCAAGCTAAATCGTTTGTCCATCGTTTGTCCACGTTTGTCCAGCAAACATTTTCGTTTGTCGACCCTTTGTTCAAAAGTTATTTAAAAAACAAATTTTTATGAAAAAAGCATAAAGCCAAAAAATTACGCCGTTTTTGAGCTAAATCGTTTGTTCATGTTTGTCCACTAAAAGTTTTTGTTTGTCCAGCAAAAATTTTCGTTTGTCCACCCTTTGTTCAAAAGTTATTTAAAAAACAAATTTTTATGAAAAAACCCAAAAGTGAAAAATTAAACTTTTTTCAAAATAAATCGTTTGTCCACGTTTGTCCAGCAAAAATTTTCCTTTGTCCACCCTTTGTTCAAAATTTTATTTAAAAAACAAATTTTTATAAAAAACCCCAAAAGTGAAAAATTAAACATTTTTCAAGCTAATTCGTTTGTCCATCGTATGTCCACGTTTGTCCAGCAAAAATTTCAAAACTAGAAAAATAACAATGAAATTAAAAAATTTTACTACTTATTATTTACTTTTTAAGAAAGAGTACCAAAGTCTAACCCATTTTTCATACTTCGTAAAACAACCCTTTATAAGGGAGTGTCAAAATTCGAATGTCATTATTCACCTAACATTTTATAATTGAATCATGAGTATTACATACATATATGTTTTAAAGCAAAAAAAAAACAAAATACACAGAGCTCATAATTTTTTTTTGATTTTTCTACTGCACCTGCATCGATTTAAACGGTCTTTGGTAGATAATTATTTATGTTAAAAAAAAAAAATTATAATAATATTTTATTTTTATTTTTGTGAATTTTTTAAAATTGAAATACATTGCATTCATTCTTTAACAAAAACTAGTAAAACCAAATTAAAAAAAGGATAATTAATTGCATAAGGAAATGCGCAACACACTCGGCAAAAAACTGCATGCTCGAATATTTTCTAAAAGCGCTTAATAAAACGGTTGAGGGTTTGATAACAATTTTTTGCAGTTTGATTAATTTTTGTGAGCGCATGTATATATGTATGTACGTATGTATGGAGTATGTTTGCAAGTAGATATGAATAAGTATAATTTCATATTAAGTATTTATTACAACACGACTGGTAAGACCAACATCGGTTTTAGGTCCAATAATCTGGTTATGTAATTAAAACCGGACAATGAACTCTGTTGATGCGTTGAAAATGAATCGTTGCAGTCAGTGTCAACCAGTTACTAAAGTATCATAGAAATAAAATCAAAAACAAACATTTGCAGACGCGCATACATAAATACATTCATATACTAGTAGTACATACAAGTGAATGAACGTTCTTTTCATGAATATATAAAAATTATTGATGAATACATTTATTCCCAAAGGATCGATTTGGTTAGGTATCTTTGTTGCATATATTTTTATCATCTTTGTTTTAATGCTACTTTCGGAATACTATGTTTGTATAGGTATAAACCGAATTAAATCGCTGAGCGACTTTCGTCGGACGGAGCGATTAATGCCGGGTGTTATGCGCCGCAACATTTCGTCCACTTAAACAGAACTGTAAGGCAATTCGAGGCGATATTTCTTTTATTTTCTTTTTGTTTATCTACATATGTATGTAAGTATAATCTCAAATTTTGGGTAATAATTTGCTGGCAACGTTTTATTTATGTTCACTGACAGCAGCCGTTTTGTTTATAATTCTTTTTACTAAAAGTTGGTTTTCTTTCGACAGGTGGAAACATTAAAAATAAATCCATTGAGCGTATTTTAATTCTAACAACGAATTTGCGCCCGATGATGTTTGCTCAGCGATTTTATTCTATTTATACTTAATTGCTTAATTATTTATTTATTTACTTTTTAATTAGTTTATTACTACTGCTAAGTATTATTTTTTAAGCAAATACAAAACTCATTTGATTTACAGAATTTTTTAAATCTTGCTAAAGTTTGCTTTGCTCTTGACTTTGTGTAGGCGCAAACTTACGAGTAGCATAAGATTATGTGCCGCTTTTGAGGTAATTCTTAGCCGCCTGAGACTTGCGCTTTTTACTTACCTAAAAAAATTGAAAACACTTTGAAAATTGGACTTTTCGTCACTTTTGTATTTCTGAACTTTTCATGCTCTCAATGCGGAAATAACTAAGTAATGTCGATGCTGCTTGAAAAGTACTCTAAGTATATCTCGAGTAAAGACGCAAAAAAAAACATTCATTATTTCAAGTTTTTATTTTAGGACAGAATTTTTAGAACATCAATAAATGAATCTCGTTCACTTTAGAAATTTTTTTTGATTAAATTATGTAAAGAAATATTTTTATGGTATTACCGCTAGAAGCGTTCAAAACGAACGTCGTTGTAGAGTTAACAACTTTTCTCAATTCCTCTTCCATTCCAATTGTGGAGAGAAAAATGTGCGAATTATTTTTTGATAGAATTCGATAATTTTCCACATGACGTACACGCTGTCAAAAATTCAAAGCCCCGCGAAGAAGTGCGAATTATGGTGAAAAAATGTTTTTTATTAATCTTGGCCATTTTCGCAGTCATTAGTTAGTCTAGGTAACTAACCAAAAATTTCATTTAACAAATTTTAAAAAATCCTGAAAAAGCCTGTTGTTTTTTGATCACAATAAGTATATAAAAAAAAAATTGTGTTTTTTGTTATACATATACTTTCATACATGTACAATAAAGATAAGACAAATTTTATTTAGCTAATTTTTCGATATTTTATAAAGCTGTGCACAAGAGATAAATGAACACGCATCACATGATTCATGTGATGTGCATCATGTGTTTCATTGGTAAAAGATAAATATATATTAACAGGCTTTATTATAGATAAAGAATCTGTAAATAAAAAATACTTAAAAATTGTATTTAAAAACTAAATCAGAAAAAAAATATAGTAAGTAATTATAATTAAAAATAAACATTAACCAAGAGATGACTTGTTTGTAACATCCAAAAGGAATCGAGATATCAGTAATCAGCATCACCAAACTTTGTTGAACTTTTGAAGTCACTGCACTCAAAACTAATTTTAAGAACTAGTTTTAAAAAATGTAGGTTTGTACCATGGTGGAATTATATACAGGTGATGTCAGTAAACCAAATAGCTGTAAATTCTGACATAGCCCGCTGACTTATTTCCAGTGTTGCCCACTCTCCTATCCTCAATTGCAAAAGCACACTAAAATAGTATTAGAAATATTAACTTTTTGATTAGTAGTTTTGTTTTGCCTCAAGGCGAATTTGGTGAGGTGGCATTTGTAAAGAGCAGAATTAATTATTTTTTTCCTTGCAATGGTACAGCAAATGTCAAAATGATATTGTTTGCTTGCATTTCATTATTCACAGTCTGATTTCTAATAAAACAAAATAATTATATTTAAATTTTTGTATCTCTTTTTAATAAAGAGCAATGTTTTCACAAGAAAATTCATTATGTTTCTTTACTAATAACACATTGGTATATTTGACGTTGAAATTAATGTTTAAAAAAGTGATAAAATAATTTATTCGTTCTTCACATTTGTCGTCTCGTTCTCGTCACATTATTTGAAACATTTTTAAGTTTCGACGAGCACGTATGTATATTTCAAAAGACGATTGAACATTATGCGTCATCACCTCGTTTTTACCTCGATCGTCAAAACGGACCTCATCAAACATCCTTTTTAACTCATCAGTAGTTTATTTATTTTTGTATATTTTTTCCCAAAATTTCCGACAACCTGTTTTCAAATTTTAATGTCATTTAAGGCAGACGTTCCAATAAACTAACAAAGCTCGCATCTAGAGCCTGTCAAATTCACAGCCTGTCTGGATATTAAGAAGAGAAGACTGCATTGCTAATGAAACTGTATATTTCTCATTTTGAATTACAAATATTGAAATTGTGAAAGTTTGATGTCTCCAAGTTCCTTCACAAAATCGTCTCTTGGAGACTATTTTTCTCTCCACTGAGCAAAATATGTACATACGAGTACACATAGATATATATTTTTATTTAGGATAGGACCAGAGTATGGCCGGATTGGGCCTCGTAATTAAAGAGTAGTTTCTGATTTTGGATGTACATACATATGTACATATGTAGTATACATATGTACATAAATATACTTATTTAAATTTTGAATGAACGTGAAGTTAGCTAAGCACCCATCGCAAATCGAAACGGTATACTATTGTTATTTTGCCGCTAATTTGTTGCTAATTAGTTACGCAAAAATTAATTTTGTCGCTCTTTTTGTTCTTCACTTTTTGGGGTGCTTTGCTAAGTGATTACATTAAAATTTATTTTGTTGCTCTTTTTGTTTTTGTTTTTTTGGGGTGCTTTGCTAAGTTGACGTGAAGTTAGCTAAGCACCCCCTAGAAAATGAGTAAATCGCGATATAAAAATTTAAAAACTAGTTCCAATTTTGCCGCTAATTTGTTGCTCATTAGTTACGCAAAAATTATTTTTTTTTGATAAATTTTTTTTTTTTAATTTCGTATGGAGTTGGCATACTTGGACCAAAAATCTGAAAAAATTCAAAACGTCCTTAAAACGATTTTAACCACGTTTGTAATTTGTTGCTATGTAATTAGTTGCTAAGTGATTACATTAAAATTTATTTTGTTGCTATTTTTGTTTTTGTTTTTTTGGGGTGCTTTGCTAAGTTGACGTGAAGTTAGCTAAGCACCCCCTAGAAAATGAGTAAATCGCTAATTAGCGGCAAAATTGGGACTAGTTTTTAAATTTTTATATCGCGATTTACTCATTTTTTAGGGGGGTGCTTAGCTAACTTCATATCAACTTAGCAAAGCACACCAAAAAATTAAGAACAAAAAGAGCGACAAAATTAATTTTTGCGCAACTAATTAGCAACAAATTAGCGGCAAAATTACAATAGTATACCGTTTCGATTTGCGATTGGTGCTTAGCTAACTTCACGCTCATAAATTTTGATGTATGCATGAAAATATACATACGCAAATCTAATCCCAACAGTTTTCATGAATTTTAATAATTTTTTTTATTCCTGGATTTATTTTCTCCCCTTTTTACTACTTTAAAATAGCATGCCACAATTGGGACAGTCTGTGATTTGGTGAATTCAAACTGGCATCACCTGTATATAATTCCAACATGGGTATGTTCCAAGGCACATCAAATAGGTAGCCGCAGCAAACTTTTTTTTAACTTTTTTCATATTTTATTTTAATTTGAATTGTCAAATTTTTAATTTCGTTGTGATAAGAATGCTTTCAGTACAATTCAAGGTAGTTGATACAATATTTTTGAATTGTTAGCTTTTAAAAGCAAAAACAAAATATACAGGGTTAACATTTTTTTTTTTCAATTTCTCTACCGCTGCTACCTATTGAATGTGCCTTGGTATGTACTACATTTTAAAAAATTATAATCTTCAAAATTATGCCTATACAAGTGAATTTCTATAAAGTTTTAATTTAACTACGGTAGGAACATAATTTGAATCAGAAAAATACGTAGGTTATCAGGATTACTAACCACATTTCACAGCTGATTATACCAGAAGGGATTGCGCGAACACCAGGTGTATACATACCTACATACATACATACTCATTTACATACCTATGCACTTACTAAACAATTCCTTAATCAGCCAAAACTACAGCGCCACAAAACAACGGAAAGCATGGAGTTCGTTTGTTTAAAAATTGGGTTAACGCTTTATATGCACGAAGAGGTATCGGAATAGGTGTACAATGCAAAGGCTGACTGTCGGTGATCATAGGCGGTTGTAAAGCAATACATTTATTGTACATATCTATGTATGTATGTACAAATGTAAGTATTAAACAAATAATATGAATATATGTATGTATGTATAAATATGTAGGTAAATACTACTAAATAGCGTTACACGCATTGTTGATTTTGGGGGATAAGGTCAACACAGCTCGTACAAATAGGTATAGCCGAAATAAAAAAATAATAATAATTAGAAAATTGCGTGCGAAATTTGTATAAATGTTTGTTTCCGATAACCCAATAGACACTTTTGGGCTTTGCCACGCTTTTTACGCGCATAGGCAAACTTATTTGTTGTTCATATGTATGTACATGTGTACATACGTGATCATTTGGTAAAAATTTGGGATATATGTATGTACATTACATGATTAAGTACATACATATATAAGGTTTTTACTCACCGCCCCAAATGCCGATTTTTAATTGCTTTTTATCCAAATTTTCAACATAATCACCGAGTACTTTGTTCAGCACATCGGTGACAACTGATTCGAAAACCATATTGGAGCCGCCTCAAGGCCCGACAGATTGTCGGTGCGTTAATAAGGTCACTGGGACTTACAGATGATGAGAATCTGGCAGCGATAGCACTTGGTAGACACTCCAGAATAAGCTTTCAAATAGTTTTAAATTCACTTTAATTTGCACAAAATATGTAATAAGATTTTTCGTATTAATCGATTTTTTTCAAATTGGTAATCACAGCTCACGATTTATCACAGGCTATTTAAAAATTATGCACTATAGAATCAATCAGAGGATATGGTGTTTTTTATAGGTTGCACTTAATGATTGTGATGGTTTTGTTTGTTGCGGCAATCGAAAAGATTCGACACGAAAAAATAAATATTATGACATCATCAAACCCGAACCGACGTCAAGATGAAATCGTTGCGCTATACGATGCTGGAGGCAATTTTTTACGCCCAATAACATGTGGCATACAAAGAACGGACTTAAAACACTTGTCATAAAATTAATTTTGCCTTTAACATTATTTTATATTGTGTTTTTTATATCGAATTAAATGCAAACCGTTAGTAGCGAAACTTTAATGCCTCATTAAACCAATCTGTACAACTGAGAACTGAAAAGAAAATGTCAACTGTCAAAAAGATAGAATAACATTACTGTAAAGAACACCCGATAACAGCTGTTTGTGATTGTGAACGGGTTCTTGCTAGAGCTGCCAGTTATCAATTCAGATGGCAAAAAATATACATGACAATGAAAAGGCAAATCCCCTTCCGTTCCGCTAACAAAATATAGCAGCTTATTTCACCATACCTATTCGAATTCGCTTTCGTTGATTTTTATAAGAATCTACTTCGATCCTATTGGATTTCGATGTCGTGAAATTTAGCCGATATAACCAAAGAAAGTACAGAACAAAGTTTTATACTTTCTTTGCTATATTTCTTGAATATAACCTGCCATAGGTAACGAAACGCCATGCAACTTCAATGTTTTGTACCTTCTTTGCTAATAATTGGTCGTGTGAATAATCTGACATATCTCGCCAAGGGAAAGGTAAATGTGTCAAGTTCTTCATTATTGCCCTTCTTTGACGGCACTTTTCCATTGTGAATTACACTAATTCTTTCATTTGCAATATTGATTCGCATTGTTTTACCGATTTCAGCGATAAGTAGAATTTTATTTATTTATTCTCACAACTCAGTAATTATCTTAAATAAAATGGCCGATGTGCTCGATATTGATAACGCCGAGGAGTTTGAGGTTGATGAAGACGGTGATCGTAAGTAGAAACGATGGTTTCTCAATGCTGTACCTAATCTTAGTTTTTAACTGAGGCGGTAAGAAAAATTTTGTTAAAATTCTTTACTTTCTCTTTTAGAGGGTATTGTCCGTCTAAAGGAAAAAGTTAAACACCGCAAGGGTCGTGGATTTGGAAGCGAGAGCAATTCCCGCGAACCTATACAGAGCTATGAGCGCGTTCGCCACGAAGACGACGACGAACTGGAGCCGGGTCCACAGCGTTCTGTAGAAGGTTGGATATTATTTGTAACCTCAATACATGAGGAAGCTCAGGAAGATGATATACAAGAAAAATTCTGTGAATTTGGAGATATTAAAAACATTCACCTGAATTTGGATCGGCGCACGGGCTTTTCGAAAGGCTACGCTCTGGTAGAATATGAAACTCACAAACAAGCACTTGCTGCAAAGGAAGCACTACACGGTGCAGAAATCATGGGGCAAGTAATACAGGTGGACTGGTGCTTCGTAAAAGGACCTAAGAGGATGAAAAAATCCGAAAAGCGCAGGAGATAGATACTGAAGTAGACAAATGTCATATCCAATGTGCAAAACGAAAAGTATATAACATTCGATTCGAAAAGAAGACAATGAAGTAAGATTTCTACTAATTTAATTAACAATTAAACAATAACAAGCGAAATAAAAATGCTAAATGGCGAGTGTCAACCTTAAATAACAAAACCTTAAAATTCGCTTTACTTATTTAGTATATTCAAGTATTTACATACATACGTATAAATAAAATATAGACGAAATCAAAAAGTTGTGGCATTGGTCTCGCTAAATATTCTATTTCATCTTTTTTAGGTGTAACAAATGTTTTCTCATTGCCTTTTGTTTGTCCTGGAAGCTCTTCTTCACCTTCGTTCGCGCCTTATGTCGCATCATCACAACGTTCTTATTCTTGCGATTTTCGCGGTTTGTTTTAGAACAGTGTTCATTTTTGCGACCGTCTTTCCAACCGAATTTTTCTCTATCCTCCCGACCAGCTTTAACGGTTTCCAGGCGTGACTCTTTATCGTGTTTACGTTTTTTATATATCATCTCGATGCTATTTAACTTAACAAATTCAGAGCGATCTTTTTCCAACGGCCGTTTTCGGGCATTTGTGACAGTCTTTTTTAACTGCGCTGCATTTATCCGTTTAAAGTCTTCATCGGTGAAAATACGCGTCATGGCTAACTCTTGAGCAGCCTCTTTGGCATCAAGAACTTGAATATCCGATTTTTCCGTTAAATTTACTGCATCACTATTAGATGATTTTCTCTTTTTAATTTGTTTACTGCCACCAATTTCTGACTTCTTTGGAGTGTCTACTTCCTCCTCTTCTTCATCAGCATCACTTTCGCTATCATCGTCCGTATCTCTTGCCTCACTTTCAACCTCATCTTCGCCAACGTCTTCATCGTCCTCGTCTATATCATCTTCATCTGCATTGCCGCCCTCATCTTCACTATGCGACACGTTAACCCATTCTCCGTCATTAGAATCATCGTCACTATCGCTATCTAAATTAATCTCCTTAGAATTCTTTAGCAGGGCTTCAGCACCGGGTATAGTCTCATGTATTTCTACCTCGCCGTATGCACGTATTTTACGCTCTGCCTGTGCCTCCGTGAGGCGGCCGCGATCTTTTTTATGCAGCAACGCCGGCAACTGTTCACGATATAACATAATTAACGAACGCGCGGCCATCATTACAGATTTTTCTTTGTATGTTTTATACATGGCCAAATCACGCAAGAGATCCTCGCCCATTGCCAAAGGACAGCGCATGCAAATCTCACGAGTTGCATTAAGACCAATGGCCATTACATCGCTGGAATTACGTTCTGTGATAAAATTATTTGCTATCGTTTTTAGCACTGGCTCAATGATATCACCAGGCACTAACTCATGAGAAGCCTGGGCAGCAAACTGCATAATACGAGTCACCTGTCGCTGATGTGGCTGTAGGAACCGAGTAATGTAGGGGTAGTATCCAAAGAGAAACAACTCGTGTATACCAATCAAACGTGATATGACATCTAAATGCATAAGTTTCACCTCAAAACGTTCATTTGTTGCCTGCAACTGTTTGAAGAGTCCCTCGGCCAAGCCCTGTGGGTTATGCACGAGATGAATGCCAGAAAAATTAAAAACTGGCGCATTCTTCTTTTTCTTTTGTGCCTTAATTGCTTGTTTCTTGATTTGATCTAGTTGCTTCTTTCGCTTCTTAGTCTTTTTGTTCACACGATTTTGCAAGAGCGCACCTTTAAGGTCTATTTCATTATCGCTGTCTGAATCGTCGGAACCTTTTTCTTCGTCATCGTGCCCCAAGAAGAATTTTAAAGATGCAACGAGTACCTTTTAAAATTTGGATTTTAATTTGATGGCAAGATATTTGAAAATAAAATATTAATATTCTTACTTTCATAATTTTCGAGAAACATCCTACTGTAGCTATAACGTTAACAGTTTTCGCATCATTCCATATATTTTTTCTATACAACTCAATCATTATATCGACGGACATCTTTGCTGCTTTTGGATTTGCATCTTTCAACATTGAATACATGAAGTTTTGCAATGTCTATCGAAAAGGATTATTTTACATTAACAAATATTTTTTTAAATATATTTTCTATAATCCTACCGAATTAAGTTTCATGTCCTTGTGTTTGGCATTCATATTTTTTATATCCGTTGTGATATGAGTTTGCAAGAATGAGCGCAAATTTTTATCCGGGCAGCTTAAAAGTTGAAAGAATAGTTCTAACAAGTCAATAGCCGGCAGTAAGTTCTTATTGCGCATTAATATTAACGCCTTGACAAAGCAGTTGCGCATAATAGGATCCAAAGTAGTGGCATGATTTTTTAGCAAGTCCACTAAATGTTGGGGGAACTTGACACACTCTTCTGGGTAGCATTGGGCGACCTATGTATGTATTTTAAAACAGTTTTATATCATTTACAAAATAATGATATATATATATACATATATGCATTTTCAATCCACCCACCTGTGCAATGAACATGACAAGCTCATCTAAAGATTTGTTTTCCTCGGTTGGGTTGAGAGCGAACACTTCCAAGCTGTTGAGGAAGTGCTGATATTGTTGATGAAAGTCATCTTTATATGAATCTGGATCACGCTTAATAAGATTCTGCAGTTGTGGCAAATTATCAGGCAATTGGTTGTTATGGCGAACCATTATTGTTTTTATAAGAAATCACAACGAAACGTCGATTTCTGAATGTATTTTGCTAAAAATAATAGCAAAAATAATTGTGCCACTGCTCAACACGTTGTTGGCTTTTACCAGCTTCTTAGAAAAGAACCCATTCACAATGTACCGTATTGAATTTTGTTTGGTATTGGAGAACAAAACTAGATTTGCAACTTTTTTGTAATATGAGAAATTTTACTCGATTCAAGTAATAAGTTGAAATCGGATCGCATTTTTGAAAAGGGCAATTTAGGTGTAGCTTCTTTCCTTTTGCCAATCTTACATTTGCTACACTTTTTTTTTTGTGAGAGCAGACAACGAGAAAATTGTTGCAGCTATTTCGGCTTATTTCACTATTCGAAGCCCACATCTATTCTGGTGTTGAGTTGTTTCAAAAATTTATCGAAAAGGTTGTCTACTGTATATACTGCAGCTGATACGATTTAAATATGCACAGGACTATTCGAACAACTTATGCAAAAACACAAAATATCTATATTATTATATTCACACCTTTTTTACATGCGAAATAAACTACAAATTCTCCCCACTTCCACAACAGTCGGTTCTACGCTACCGAAGTGACTCGGATTTCATCCGATCAAGGACTGTTATTTCGGCGACCTAACCCCACTTAGGCTGCCGGACACCCCCAATCTTATCTCCCCTTGGGTGCAATACCTTGCAGCAGGATTGCTACTCATACTTCTGGCCAGGGCGGGCGTCGAGCCTAACCCTGGCCCAGAAACCTACTTCTGCTGCATCTGCCAGAGAAGACTCCATCCGAATTCCACGTCGGTGAGGTGTAATTCGTGCAACGGATGGTGCCATCTTAAGGTCTGCTCAGGCCTTAAGAAAACTAGGGAGTGGTCCACATCCTATGTGGGCCAGTGTTGCTCGCGCACTCAAGCGCCCCAAGCCTCCACGGCATCCCCCCTTGCGCCCCCCGCGCCGGTGCCTCAGAGCACCCCTCCTGCCTCCACGGCCCCCCGGAGCTCACAGCAACACCAAACCTCCCCACCGCCCCCTCGCTCCACTACACGTGGGGCCAACCAGCAACTACTGGTTGCCCCCACCATCTGCTGTGTATGCCGGGCCAGAGTGCACCGGAATGCCTGCTCAGTCAGGTGTAATGCCTGCCAGGGCTGGTGCCACTTCCGGGCGTGCTCTGGCCTACGCACCACAAGGGACTGGTCCGTGAGCTTTACCGCCTCCTGCTGCCGCAACAACCCCCCGCCAGTGTCGCTCACGACACCGCCCACAACATCCACTGGGCCTTTACCACCACTGCGGGAAGCACAGCCGGGGCGGGCCGGCCCTCGGATCCAGTCCCTCAACCCCCTCAACGCGACAACCTTACCGAGACAGACGAGACTCCTACAGTTCAACTGCAACGGACTCTCGAGCAAGATCTCGGAGGTGGTTGCCTTCATGGCGCGGCACGGGCTGTTAATAGCTGCGGTCCAAGAAACGAAGCTACGTCGCAGCTCAACGTTAACGAACTGCGACGGTTACAACGTGCTTCGTAGAGATCGCGAGCGAGATAATGGTGGAGGCCTAGCCTTCATCCTACACAACACCGTGCAGTATCGTCTTATCGATGCAGACATCGACCCAAGGGACAGCACCTTAGAATGTCAAGGGATTGCTGTCCGGTCAGGCGATGTCGAGCTCCCTCGCTCCACCTGCTGTGTATGCCGGGCCAGAGTGCACCGGAATGCCTGCTCAGTCAGGTGTAATGCCTGCCAGGGCTGGTGCCACTTCCGGGCGTGCTCTGGCCTACGCACCACAAAGGACTGGTCCGTGAGCTTTACCGCCTCCTGCTGCCGCAACAACCCCCGCCAGTGTCGCTCACGACACCGCCCACAACAACCGCTGGGCCTTTACCACCACTGCGGGATGCACAGCCGGGACGGGCCGGCCCTCGGATCCAGTCCCTCACCCCCCTCAACGCGACAACCTTACCGAGACAGACGAGACTCCTACAGTTCAACTGCAACGGACTCTCGAGCAAGATCTCGGAGGTGGTTGCCTTCATGGCTCGGCACGGGCTGTTAATAGCTGCGGTCCAAGAAACGAAGCTACGTCGCAGCTCAACGTTAACGAACTGCGACGGTTACAACGTGCTTCGTAGAGATCGCGAGCGAGATAATGGTGGAGGCCTAGCCTTCATCCTACACAACACCGTGCAGTATCGTCTTATCGATGCAGACATCGACCCAAGGGACAGCACCTTAGAATGTCAAGGGATTGCTGTCCGGTCAGGCGATGTCGAGCTCGAAATATTTAACACATATATACCCCCTGTCTCCTGCTGCCCCGCTGGATATCACCCTGACATAGGTGCGCTCCTCAGTGCTGAAAACCGTTTGGTAGTCGGAGACTTTAATGCGCACCACGATCTTTGGTTCTCAAGCCTATCAAATGATCGTAGGGGAAATATTTTGGCAGAGCAGATAGACGATTCGACATTCTGCACCATGAACGACGAAGCCCCCACCAGGATTGTGGGTAGTTGCAGCAGCTCGCCAGATCTAACAATAGCTAGCGCAGGTCTGATAAATAGCATAACGTGGCGACCTATGCTATCGCTTGCATCAGACCACCTACCCATAGTCATCTCGATTGACAGACCTGCCAACTATGTTGCCTCAGACCGCCACACCTATGTCAACTTCAAAAAAGCTGACTGGGAGCGGTTTGAGGATTTCACTGAGGACGCCTTCAGTGCTCTCTCAACTCCAACCGACGTTCGCGTAGGCGAGCGCTTGTTCCGCAGGGTGGTGAAGTCCGCTGCAGCCCGTTTCATCCCGGCAGGGAGGATCCCTATGATTCGTCCTGACTTCCCGGGTGAGGCGGTGTCTCTAGCGGATGAACGCGACCACCTCCGGCAGGCGGACCCCGGTAATCCCCGTATTAGGCAACTAAACGGGGAGATCCAACGCCTGGTCAACGTTCACAAACGGAACAAGTGGAGGGAGCACCTGAAGTCCTGCAACCTCGGTGCCGGAGTGGGCAAACTATGGTCGACCGTGAGGTCCCTGTCCAACCCGACGAGGCGTGATGATCGAACAGAAATCTCCTTTGGAGACCACGCCTCGTCGGACCCGAAGCGATGCGCGAACTATTTTAGTCGACAATTCACGTTGCATCCTTCAAGCGCACCAATTGTCCTCTCTACCACTGAGGTGAAGGAAGCCATCGGGAAGGCGAAAGCCTCCAAATCCATTGGCCCAGCCGGGTTAAGCATGTTGATGCTGAAAAAATTGGGCACCGCGGGAGTAGCATATCTCACCAGGGTCCTCAATCTGTCGCTATCCACCACGGTCATCCCAGATATCTGGAAGACCAGTAGGGTGATACCACTGCTGAAACCAGGGAAACCGGCCGGCCAAGGCGAGTCCTATCGGCCGATCTCCCTGCTTTCTCCAGTGGTCAAGACACTTGAGGCCCTGCTGCTCCCGTATTTCAACCACCATCTCAGCCCGGCGAAGCATCAACACGGCTTCCGGAAAGTGCATAGCACCACAACGGCACTTAACGCTATAAACACTCAGGTTAATCGTGGTCTCAACGGCAACCGCCCCTGTGAGAGAACCGTCCTCGTGGCTTTGGACTTGTCGAAGGCCTTCGACACAGTCAGCCACTCCATCTTGTTGAAGGACGTGGAGGCCTCACCTCTCCCAGCGGCGTTGAAGCGATGGACCGCGAACTACCTGTGTGGTCGTCAAGCGTCGGTGTGCTACCGTGACTTAGTGTCAAAAGCGAGAAGAATCAAGCAGGGGGTACCACAGGGTGGCGTCCTATCCCCCCTATTATTCAACTTCTACATCTCGCGACTCCCTTCCCCGCCAGAGGGAGTCACACTGGTCTCGTACGCCGATGACTGCACGATAATGGCTACCGGCAATGGAATTTATGGCCTGTGTTCCAAAGTGAACAGCTACCTCCCTGACCTTGCTCACTACTTTACAGGACGGAATCTGACGCTGTCTCCTGCTAAGTCCACGGCGACCCTTTTCACATCTTGGACGAAGGAGGTCGGGCTCACCCTCGACATCCACATCGAGGGGACCCCCATTCCGACGGTTAACCACCCGAAGATCCTGGGAGTCACCCTCGACAGCCTGGTCTCCTTCTCAGCGCATACAACCGCAATCGTCAATAAGGTACAGAGCCGCAACAAAGTCCTCAAGTCGCTCGCCGGCAGCACTTGGGGCAAAGACAAAGAAACGTTGTTGGCAACATACAAGGCGATTGGCCGGCCGGTTCTAAATTATGCCGCGCCAATCTGGTCGCCTGGAACTAGCAGGACTCAGTGGTCAAGACTAGAGACCTGTCAGAACGCCGCACTCAGGACAGTGACGGGATGTCTCCTGATGACGCCTGTGGATCACCTCTACCACGAGGCTAACGTGCTCCCAGTGCAAGAGCACAACATTATGCTCACAAAGCAGTTTCTACTGGGATGCCACCGTCCGGGGCACCCCAATAGAGACCTGCTCGCGCTGGAGCCGGCACCCAGGCACATCAGGGGACATCTCTCACAACTGACGGACGAGGTCCAGACATACGTACACCGACCGCTGGACCCAAGGACGTACCGACAGGCTCTGGACAGCATCCACAGGGAGTCGGGGTCCAAACACATCGACACCCGCCCTGTGAGTGCAGTCCTGGGAGTCCAACCACCACCCATTGCAGCTGAGGAGCTCCAGCTGCCTCGTGAGACCCGCGTTACTCTGGCCCAGCTCAGATCTGGATATTGTAGCAGGTTAAACTCCTACCTATCCAGGATCAACCCCGACACCCCCAACACGTGCCCGGCATGTGAAGAGTCTCCGCACGACACCAATCACCTATTCACATGCCCGGCAAAACCTACTCAACTAACACCCCTCTCCCTATGGTCCGACCCTGTTGAAACAGCTCGTTTCCTGGACCTTTCGTTAGTTGAGCTTGACGATAACGATTGAGGGAGTCCGCCAACCCAGTGGGGTGTAGCTAGCCGCTACAACAACAACAACAACAACAACAACAAATTCTCCCTCAATATCGCTTGGCCATTGTCCTTCATATCTTTTATCCAATATTGATTCATAATTCTATATCAATTTTGTCTTTTATCCTTATTTGTGAATATTTAGTGTCGCTCATTGTGGACAATGGTTTAGGGTAGAAGATGGTCGAGTAACCTTGAATGCAGCTTATCATAAAACGGACTTCTGGAATTTTCAAGACCAGTGTTCCGTCGCCCTGATGGCCGTTAGGGCATTATCCTTTCTGGGGTTCTTCTAAATGAATTTAAAAATTTCTTTGACTCCATTGTTTCTTGATGATATTTATTTTATTTTTTCTCTTGAAGTTTTCTGAATAATCGAAAAAATGCTCTGTCTTCTCCAGGCGAATAAGTTAACCAAATCTATAAAATAACTTTGAAAGTAATTTATGTACATACATACAATATATAAATTGGAGTAATTTATAAATGCTTTCAGATACTTAATTTTTATTATCATTTAGGAGCCAATTCGTAATTAGTATTTGTGCTCACTGTACTCGATATCACGGGCTCGATATATGGCCGAATAAAAACAAATATAGTATATAAAAGAATGAGCCTGCCTTATACAAAAACAAAAAATCTATACAAAATAGAAATTGTACAAACAACAACTACACAATTAAGTAGAAATAGCGGCAGAACAACCGCACTTGTAAGGGAAGGGAAACAACAGCTCAACAGCGTAATATTAGTGCGTTTAGATGCCGGCTTAATTGTTGCGTTGCTCCCGTGGGTTCGACTCCCGCGGAAGAAAGAAGTCTGATGAGGAAAAAGAAGTCTAATATGCTGATCTTCGAAATAGTACTAAAACTTTTTTCACTTTGAGTATTGTTGTTTTTTCCTTATAATTTTTCCCAAAAAAGCCATTGGCTTCAAAGCTCAAAAACAATTTGAAAATTTAAAAAATTTTAAAAGCTGTGTTTGCGATTATAAGCGATTGCGGGCTGGTTAGCGTAGATTTAAAAAAGATTCCCCCAGATTTAATGCAAACACATCTTGCTAGTGAGAGTCCATTTAATCGAGAGAAAAAAGCGGAAGCTAGACTTGACAAGTATATACAAGTGCGGCCAACCTAGCGAATAACTCAGTAATAAAAAAGAGTTGCCAATTAGGCGCGAACATGCCGGCCACCTTGAACGACTGTTCAAATCAAGCTCAAGTAGACATAAGACTTTACATACAATAAATTCTTAAATAGAAAAAATATCTGTCTTTGTCGGCAAAAGCGACAATTTTGCTATAGGTCTCAACAGCTCTCCCTCAGATGTCCTTAAGTTCACGACTCGGACGCGGTTATCTGCACCGGGGTGACTGCTGAGAACACGGGCAAGCCTCCATTTGGTGGGCGGTGCGTTGTTGTCATGGATAACAACCACATCGTCCTTTTGTAAGTTTTGCGTTGGGCGAACCCACTTCGTTCGACGCTGAAGGTTTACAAGATATTCATCTCGCCATCACTTCCAGAAATGTTGCCTTATCGCTGTAATTATTTGCCAGCGCTGATGAAGCGTTCCCTTAAATGCCTCTAAGTCAGGATCCGGAAGACCCTTTGTTAAAAAAGATACGGCAACACCGCAGTTGCGAGAATGAATATTTGGGGACGTTTCTCGTTTTACGTTTTTTGGGCCTTCTACATTTTCCTTTCTTTGCCACGTGAAATTTGCCTTTCCGCCGCATTAAAATTGTATAATTTAAATTTAAGATAAATCAAGGTTGATCCTTATAAATACTAAAGTAAGTACATAATGAAATATATGTAATTGAAGCTAACTTATGAAATAAAATAAATCCGCAGATATTTCAAACGTTACATAAGAAATACCGCGTTTTGAGACTTTGGGCGTGGGATCTAACCTCTGAAAACAACATCTTTGAAATATTTTAAAGTTATTTGCCAACATCTATAAAATGTTAAGTGCTCAGCAACAAGAGGGCTACAGCTGTAAAATCTGCTCAAAGGCAGACAATTCGCAAATGGTCTGCTGCGATGATTGCGATGGTTGGTTTCACTTTGCCTGTGTGAATGTAACGGCCTCGATTGAGCACGTGGACTGGCACTGTGCAGACTGTTCGGGGTCACTATCAAATACAATCATAGGAACGGTAGCAAATAAAGGTGTTCCAAATGGCGCACGAGACACGACGGCGATTGAACAGTCAGAACGAGCAACCACATCCAATGTAAAGAGTGCTGCCGGCGCAGGCACATCCAAGGTGACTAAGGACATTGCAGACCGTCAAGCTAGTGCCTCCATACGTAGCAGCGCCAGCAATAAGTCAGCAAGGGCTCGCCGACAACGTGCCGAAGCAGCCATTATTGAAGAAGAACTGCAAATTCTACGCCGGAAGGAGGAACTGCTTAATAGGCGCAAGACGCTTCTGCGTGAAACAGAAACTGAAGACGCATGTTCTAACCTGGAAGACGAGTTGGACACGATCGCGGTGCAAAAGTGGCTTAATGCGACCGGGCCTACTGTAGCCACCACAGCGTCACCGAAAGTATCGCCCATTGATCGCCCGACTTCCGCTGGGCCACACACTGGCGCCTCTGCTGCCCCTTTGCAGCCAAAGGAGACGCTTGAAGGTAGCAAAAATCTTCAGTGTCAATTCAGTTCGATGATTGAAAGGCTTTCCGTTGTCGAGAAGCTAGTGCAGACTCGAACTGCTCCTGGAACCAGTACGCCGTGGTTACCAAATTTATTATCCGAGAGTTCACCAGACGTTTTGTTCGGTCGAACCGCCGCTGAACACGCCTCAACGCCGCCACAACCACATCGTTGTCTCACGAAAAACCAACTTGCCGCACGCACCAGCCTCGGTAAAGACTTGCCAAAATTCAATGGTAAGCCAGAAGAATGGCCTTTGTTTCTGGCCACCTACCAACAAACAACGGAAATGTGCGGGTTCTCGGACGCTGAAAATTTATTACGCCTGCGCCAAGCCCTGGAGGGAGCCGCATTGCATTCTGTAAGAAACCTTCTGCTACATTCTTCGTGTGTTCCCCAAATATTAGACACTCTAAAGATGAAGTTCGGGCGCCCAGAACTTATCATCGCCGTATTACTGACTAGGATACGAGAAATACCTGTACTAAAGGACAGCCGACTCGAGGCTCTGGTTGATCTGGCGTTGGAGGTCCAAAATGTCTGCGCGACCATGAAGGCGTCCAACATGTGGTGCCACCTGAACAACCCAGAGTGAGAGCAAGAATTAGTGAACAAACTACCGGGGCTGCTAGCAGCGTTTTGGGGTATGCACAAAATAAAACTGCCCTCATACAATCTGGAACAATTTGCCGACTGGCTGTTCCAACTCGCCCAAGGAGCAAATAGCGTGATCGTGCCTTGTACCACCACGAAGTCTACAGCCAGGCGTGGCTACTTGAATGCGCATGCGAGCAACGTGAGTAGGGCGAGCCATGGTCCATGTATCGTCTGCCACGGAAGTTGTGCTTCTGTTGAAGCATGTAACACATTTGCGAGTGCGGATAGGTCCGAACGTTGGAGACTTGTACGCCAGCATTCTATCTGTCGTCGCTGTCTTAGAGTGCACCACCGCCTGCAGTGCGCATCTACTACCGTATGCGGAACAGATGGTTGCATTTCAATTCACCACCCTTTGCTTCATAACCAGCGGGCTTTGTCGGTCAGCTCACCACTAGCTAACCACTTGCTCAATGCTCACAATGGCGCGTCTGACCCAATCCTATTTCGAGTCTTGCCTGTGACGCTATACCATAACAACAAACAACTTGACACTTATGCCTTCTTTGATGATGGGTCCTCCCTCACGCTTATGGATGCTGAGCTGCAGAAGCAATTACAAGTGGAGGGCACCTCGCAGCCCTTGTGCCTCAAATGGACTGCTAATACTCATCGCTATGAGGACGACTCCCAGGTACTGGATCTAAGGATTTCCGGTGCCGGTACTAAAAAACGTTATGTGCTAAAAGACGTACATACAGTGAGGAAGCTGGAATTACCGACGCAGACGCTCGATGCACGCGAATTGCAAGCTAAATACCCATACTTGACGGGCCTGCCATTGCGTTCCTATGTAGATGCAGTGCCCAGGTTGTTAATCGGCCTCAACAATAGCCGCCTGGGCTTAAGTCTGCGATCTCGCGAGGGCGGCGACAACGAGCCGGTAGCGGAAAAGACACGCATGGGGTGGACGCTGAAAGGAGCTGCTGGAAAGCAGCAACAACATTCGGGGTATCACGCATTTCATACTTGCGATTGCGACACCGCGGTAAATGCTGAGCTACTGCAAATCGTCAAGGATTATGTTTGCTTAGATAACCTCGAAGTCACTCGCAAACTCAGCAACCTGATGGCCAAGGAGGACCAGTATGCAATCGAGCAGTTGAAATCAACTACGAAACGCGTCGAAGGGCGCTTTGAAACCGGCCTTATTTGGAAGTATGCCAACACAACGCTCCCGGATAGCCTACCCTCTGCCTTGCGGAGAGCTAAATGTCTACAGGCGAAACTCGAGCGTGAACCAGAGCTTGCCAAATATCTCTCGTCCAAAATTGCAACTTATGTGGCCAACGGGTACGCCAAACCTCTAGAAGACGGAGCGCTATTGGAAAAGGGATGCTGGTACCTGCCGATATTTCCCGTACGAAACCCAAATAAGCCACAAAAGATCCGAATTGTCTGGGACGCGGCCGCTAAAATCCGAGGTGTCTCGCTCAACTCGATGCTGCTAAAAGGACCTGATCAACTTACGTGCTTGGTATCCGTTCTGCGAAGGTTTCGGCAGAAGGCAGTAGCTGTAAGTGGGGACATTCAAGAAATGTTCCACCAGGTCAGGATACGCTCGCAGGACCAGGACTACCAGCGTTTTTTGTGGTTTGAGCCGGGAGCTACTGAACCGTCAGTTTTTGTGATGACCGTGATGACGTTCGGGGCTACATGTTCACCTAGCACCGCTCAGTATGTGAAGAACCTTAACGCAGAAGAATTCCGCAGCAGCCATCCGAGGGCCGTGGAGTGCATTCTCGACAACCACTACGTCGACGATATGCTTGACAGCGTCGACACTGAAGAGGAGGCCATCCAGCTGGCCAGGGACGTTAGTTTTGTTCATGAGCAAGGAGGCTTCCACATTAGAAACTGGCACTCCAACTCTGACACGGTACTACGAGCGCTAAAGATCAACAATAGGGACTGCGAAGTAAGCTTGAACTCGGAGCAAGAGATACCAGCCGAAAAGGTTCTTGGCCTATGGTGGGAAACTGAGAGCGACTGCTTCACATTCCGCGTATCCCAAAATCACAAAAACAAGGATCTGCTGCTAAATGACCGCTGTCCAACAAAGAGGGAAGTGCTGAGTATAATCATGAGTATTTTCGATCCGTTAGGGCTTCTGAACTTCTACGTCATTTATGCAAAAATAATGTTTCAGGAGGTTTGGCGATCAGGGTGCGGCTGGGATGAATGTATTCCCCAAGAACAGTATATGTGTTGGCAGAGATGGGTGAACCTTCTTCCCACGGTAGAGACATTGAGAATTCCGCGGTGTTATTTTAAAAATGTGGAGTGTGGATCCGAGCTGGAAATGCACGTCTTCGTTGATGCCAGCGAAAATGCTTATTCGGCTGTGTGCTATTTGCGTTACAACCACAAGGGAATCGTCGACTGCGCCCTAGTGGGTAGCAAAGCAAAGGTTGCGCCCTTAAAAATGTTATCCATCCCGCGTCTTGAGCTGCAGGCTGCGGTTTTAGGCGCAAGATTAGCTGCAGGGGTACTTGCCTCACACACCCTGCACATCCAACGGCAAACATTTTGGACCGACTCCCGCACCGTTTTAGCTTGGATTCGTTCTGATCATCGTCGCTACTCCCAGTTCGTCGCGTTTCGAGTTAGCGAGCTGTTGGAGCTTTCAGAGATAACGGATTGGCGCTGGATTCCTTCACTGGAGAATGTCGCGGACGACGCAACCAAGTGGTACACCTCGCCTGACATATCTGGCGAAAGTCGATGGTTCAGAGGACCACACTTTTTACTACGGGAGCGACCACACTGGCCCAACGAAGAATACAACACTGAAACCACCAACGAAGAACTTAGAGCTCGATATGTAGGTTACCATGGTGCTGCTCTACCACACCAGGGGTGCCTGTCCATACACGAGCGCTTCTCTCGCTGGTCCCGCCTCCTGCGTGTAACGGCAACAGTTTTCCTATGTACTCGTACCTGGAAGCGTTACTGCAGATCAACTCCTTCGTGTCGTCAACTTATCGCGCAAGATGACCTTAAAAAGGCCGAAATAAATCTGTGGAAAGAAGTATAGAATAAGTTTTTATTCTATTTTAAATATTTATTTATACAACTTTTCTTTTATACATTCAGAAAATTAATTATTAAAAAATCAAAATTGAAAAATATTGAAAGACAAATTTATATATGAAAATAAAAATATTAAAACAAGTTTAAATTAATAAAGTAGATACATATATTATAAACCCTACATATACTCCCCCTCCAATAAAAAAAAAAAAAATTAATTAATATTAAATGTAATTTTTTTGGTTTTCTTTGGAAGTGTTAGTGAACTGGAATTAGGAATTGTATGTGCAGGTTTTAATAAGTCTATGGAAATTGTTTTGATTAAGTTACCTTTTTGAATTTTGAATACTTTATTGTGTTTAGAGATAACTTTAAATGGGCCTTCATAAGGTGGTTGTAGATTTGACTTATGAAAAACTTTAACAAACACATATTCGCAAGTATCCAAATTTTTGGGAACAAAAAAATCTTCTTTATTATGATGTACAATTTTTGAACGAACGTGTGAAAAATGTTCTCTCAGTTTGGAAAGTGTTTCCATTGTATTATCAAATTCATTATTGTTATTATTATTTGAAACGATTAATTCTCCAGGTAATCTGAGTGTTTGTCCGTAAACTAATTCTGCAGAAGAACATTTTAAATCATCTTTAATAGATATACGAAGTCCCAATAAAATCCAAGGAAGAATTTCAGACCAGTGAATTGAATCGTTTGATGCTGTAATAGCAGTTTTTAAGGTTCTTTGAAATCTTTCAATCATTCCATTTGATTGAGGATGATAAGGAGATGTATGAATTTTGTGAGATCCTAATAATTTTGTTAATTCAGTAAATAATTTTGATGTAAATTGTGATCCTTGATCTACTGTTATATTAAGTGGAACGCCGAAACGGGGAATATAATTTTGTACAAATGTTTTGGCAATTGTATTCGCTGAAATATCTTTAAGTGGATAAGCTTCCGGCCAACGTGTATGTCTGTCAATTATAGTTAAAATGTAACGATTTTCTTTTGAAACAGGTAATGGACCAACAAGATCCATATGTATGTGTTCAAATCGTACAGATGGTATATTAATTTTTTGTACTGGTGTTTTAGTATGTATATTTAGAAATTTTTGATTTCTGGCAGTTAATACATGCGGAAGTCCAACTATTAATTTCTTTACGCATGTTAGGCCAAAAATATTTTGATTGAATTAAACGTCTAGTAGTACGAACACTAGCATGTGATAAAGAATGGATTTTATCAAAAATTATATTCTTCATAGAATTTGGAACAAAAGGTCTAAAAGGTTGTTGAGAAATATCACACCAAATATTGAGATTAAGAACTGGAATATTAATTTCTTTTAAATTATTGTTACAATTTTTGTCAGAAATTAAGTCATGAAGAGTTTGGTCTTTTTGTTGTTCTTTATACAAAGTTTGAAAATTAATATCTTGGGTTAAAATTGTGTTAATATCTGAGATACGTGAAAGTGTGTCAGCAACAATGTTTTCTTTTCCAGAAATGTATTGAATATCATTTGTAAATTGTGCAATGTACTCAAGATGTCTAATTTGTCGAGGTGATCTATCTGTTTTTGAATTTAGAACATGTGTTAAAGGTTTATGATCAGTGTATATTGTGAAAATTCTACCTTCAAGAAAATGTTTAAAATGTTTAATTGAATTGTATATGGCTAAAAGTTCTCTGTCAAATGTTGAGTAATTCATTTCTGTAGAAGATAATTTTCGTGAAAAATAAGCAAGTGGTTCTAAAGTGTTGTTACTAAATTGTTGTAAAACTGCACCAATTGCTACATTTGATGCATCTACAGCAAGTGATAATTTACCATTTTTATCAAAATGAGTAAGTAAAGTTTGTTGAGCAAAGAGTTGTTTAACGTTTTCAAAAGCAGTGGTTGTCTTTTCTGTCCAAATAAGCTGTTTGAGTTTTTGTTTAGTTGCAAATGTTAACATTTCATGCAGAGGACTAAGTTCTGCTGCTAACATTTTCACATATCTATGGTAATAATTTACCATACCTAAGAACTTTTGTAATTTATTTATTGAAAGTGGTTTTTCAAAATTTGTAATGGTTTCAATACGATCGGAAGATGGTCTAATGCCTTGATTAGAAATTTCATAACTGAGAAAATCCAGTTTATTAGTTCCGAAAATGCATTTAGAAGGTTTAATATTTAAATTATATTTCTCAAGTCTTTTAAATATTAGTTTTAAATGTTCTAAATGTTGTTCTTCATTATCACTAGCAACAAGAATATCATCAATATAAACAAATACAAATTCTAAACCGGAAAATACTTCGTTAATAAAACGTTGAAATGTTTGGGCACTGTTTCGTAAACCAAAATGCATCCGTACGAACTCAAACATTCCAAAAGGTGTGGTTATTGCTGTTTTATGAATGTCTTCTTCAGCCATTGGAATTTGGTGATATGCACGAACAAGATCAATTTTCGAAAATATTTGTTTATTATGTAAATTTATAGCTAAATCATGAATATGTGGTAATGGATAACGATCAGGTATCGTTATAAAATTGAGTCTTCTGTAATCACCACAAGGTCTCCAATCATTTGGTTCTTTTTTTGGAACTAAATGTAAAGGAGATGCAATGTGAGAGTTTGAAGGTCTGCATATACCAGTTTTTATTAAAAATTCGAATTCAGTTTTTGCTATTTTAAATTTAATTTGATCTAGACGACGAGGTTTTGAAAAAGGTAGAACTCCTTTGGTTTCAATCCTGTGAACCGTATGGTGTTGCACTGGTTTAGTGTAATCTGGTTCACAGGATATTAAAGGAAAATTATTTAAAAGGGTTGTAAATTTATTTTCAGAAATTGGTATTTTGAGTGAAAATATATCGCAAAATCCAGAAGATCCAGAAACTTTTAATTTTGTTGTTAAATCAGTAATTTCTTTATTTCTGATATCCACTAATATCCCGAATTTCTCTAAAAAGTTAGCACCTATAATTGGAGTTGAAATATCTGTTAAAATGAAAGGAAATTCGAAATCACGTCTAAGACCTAAGTCAATTTTTAAAAGTTTGGTACCAAATGTTTTAATAGAGGAATTGTTAGCTGCAGTCAAATTAAGATCGGAATTTCTTGTAAATGATTTGAATTTGGAAGAAGGAATTACAGAAACTATAGCGTCAGTATCTATTAAAAAATTTAGTTTATTTAATTTATCATAAATAAATAGGCGGCGTGATGATTTAATGTCATTTCCATTATTAGCCACCGTCATAATGGAACGTTTCAGTTTAAACAGTTTTGATTTGATTGGTTTTCATTTGTATTAAAACTACAGGGTTTAATACATTTTAAAGCATTATTTTTAAATTTTCTATGATACCAACAAATGGTTTGAATAATATTATCTTTTGATCTAGAAAATCTTCTTGAATTAGAATTACTTCTATTTCTATTTCTAGATCTTGATCTAATTTGTAATTCATTAATATCAGAAGTAATTTTGTTTAAATTTTGATAAATTGCAGTAGTTAATTCTGTTAAATTTTTAATACATTGTTCGAGGATGTTATTTTCAACACTTGCTATTGACAAAGATTTAGAAGATTGAGATTGATTTAATAAATCAAAAAGTTTATCTGCAAGAATAACATTTTCATCTTTATTTTGATTATTACTTGATGTTAAATGAATTTGTATCTGTTGTGGTAATTTTCGGATCCACAATTTGAAAAGTAATTCCTTACTGACGATAGAATCAGAACCTATTAGAGACTTCATATATCTAAAAAGTTCTGATGGAGAACGATCGCCTAGTTCTGTATTTGAAAATAACTTTTCTAATCTTTTTCTTCGCTAAGAGAAAATCTTTCACACAACGCTTTCTTAATAGTAGCGTACTTATTCATAAAAGGAGGTGGATTGATAACATCCAAAATTTTGGAAATTGTTTCACGTTGTAAAACAATAAGTATGTTTTGAAATTTTATATTATCGTCTTGAATATTATTGATTTCAAATTGTCCTTCAACAAGAAGAAACCAAGCTTCAGGACATTCTTCCCAAAATGGAGGTAATTTAATTGATTTTGAAAAATTTGTTCTTAAGTTATTAGTGTTTTGAGTTAAATTATCATTGTGTATATTTTGTGTAGTGTTTAAGTCTGAAGTGTAAGTTGGATTGTTATTTTGGTTTTCCATTGTTGTGAAGTTGCGTGTACGTATAGGTGAACGTGATAGTGGCATATAAAAAAAAATAATTGGAGAGAAAGTTTACAAAAGTAAATTAAATATAAGTAATAATAATAATTTAAATAATATTAATATTAAGAATTAATATTTAATATTTGTAATAATTTTATTTTAATAAAAGATTTAAGATACGAACTTGATTGCACACAAAATGTTCAGCAAAAAATGGTTGTAGTATTTGTAATTATAAAAGAGATTATAGATGATCTGGAGTGTTATTGCGTTGTTGTAGACACTGTGATGGTTGTAGCGACGTTAAATGTGAATATTTGAAGTGATGTTGTGCGGATTGTTGGTGCTGAATTTGATGTTGAATGTTGAGATTGTTTATTTCGCAATGTTTTAATTCAGGAAAGTAGTCAAATTTATTTTTATTTCACAAGTACGGTTTGTGCTTTCGGTATTCGAGTATTCGCACTCTTGGTTTGCTTGCAACGGAAATGCTAACTTTGTGAGTGCACAAAATGTCCTGGGTTAATGTTAAGCCAGCTTCTAACAATTAATAACACGTTGAATCGATGATTTCCCTTTATTACAAATTCTTGTGAAATATTACTGCAAGATATGGTGCGTCGGTTTGTAGCGTTATATGTAAAAACGGGAGTAAGTGACCAAAGTGAAAACACGAACGGGTTCACAATTGTTATTATTGTTTCAATGATGGTTATTGATGAACTTTTAAAATGAGTATTTATAAATGCAGGATCGCCAATATAGAATAAGTTTTTATTCTATTTTAAATATTTATTTATACAACTTTTATTTTATACATCCAGAAAATTAATTATTCAAAAAAATCAAATTCAAAAATATTGAAAGACAAATTTATATATGAAAATAAAAATATTAAAACAAGTTCAAATTAATAAAGTAGATACATATATTATAAACCCTACATATACTCCCCCTCCAATTAAAAAAAAAATTAATTATTAAAAAATCAAAATTGAAAAATATTGAAAGACAAATTTATATATGAAAATAAAAATATTAAAACAAGTTTAAATTAATAAAGTAGATACATATATTATAAACCCTACAAGAAGCTCAGTCGGACGTATTTGAGGATGAAATCGCCGTACTTTCGAA
The DNA here is from genome assembly GCA_963971545.1 of Philophylla caesio. Taxonomy (NCBI): domain Eukaryota; kingdom Metazoa; phylum Arthropoda; class Insecta; order Diptera; family Tephritidae; genus Philophylla; species Philophylla caesio. The sequence goes on along the minus strand of OZ020606.1, from coordinate 89,051,692 downwards.
GGGAAAACCCGTAAGCCGAACGAGCTCTATATATAAACTTTCACCGTACCTTGATGAGGCCTGCGTCCTACGACTCAGCGGTAGGGTCAACCTGGTAGGATATCTGGATCCAGTTATACTGCCTAGAAACCATAACATAACTCGTCTTATTGTTCTGGACTATCACATCAAGTATCGACACGGCAGCACAGAGACAGTAGTAAATGAGTTACGGCAGAGATTCTACATACCTCGACTGCGGGCAGTGGTCAACAAGGTGCGTCGTGAATGTCAAATATGTCAACTTCGCAACGCAAAACCTCGACCACCGAAAATGAGCTGTTTGCCCCCGGCCCGAGTAACAGCATTCGTTCGTCCGTTCACATTCGTGGGGGTAGACTACTTCGGTCCGCTAATGGTGGCAGTACGTAGAAGCACTGAGAAAAGGTATGGAGTGCTATTCACATGCCTCACCACAAGAGCTGTGCATATAGAAATAGCTTACTCGCTGTCTACGGATTCATGCATTCTCAGCGTACGAAGTTTCATGGCCAGACGAGGCGTACCATGTGAGTTCTGGAGCGACAATGCTACTAACTTTAAGGCAACACAGCGAGAACTTACCACCGCCTTCGAAGTGGAAGTTCATACCACCCGCCTCCCCGCATATGGGCGGCGCCTGGGAACGTCTCGTGCGCTCAGTGAAGGATATCCTGTCAAACATATTGGTAGCATCACGTCCCTCCGACGAAGCGCTCCGCGGCGCCTTAATGGAGGCAGAATCCATCGTAAACTCACGACCGTTGACGTACATACCACTCGCCCACTGCGGGGACGAGGCACTCACGCCAAACCATTTTCTCCTAGGTAGTTCTAACGGGCTGAAGCCATTAATAGAACCTACGGGAGGGCCGAGGCCAATAAGAAACGGCTGGAGATATGCACAACAATTGGCCGACTCATTCTGGAAGCGCTGGCTGCGCGAATATCTACCGGTGATAACGCGCCGCAGTAAGTGGTTCGAGGCCGTAAAACCTATTGCGGAAGGAGACATTGTGTACATAGTTGATCCCAATGGACCCAGAAACTCTTGGCCCAAAGGTCGAGTAATCTCAGTCAGGATAGGGTCTGATCAACAAGTTAGAAGCGCCCTGGTAAAGACCTGCGCCGGCACATATGAGAGACCAGCCACGCGACTTGCCGTCATTTCTGTTGTTGCTCCGCAGGATCGGGTAAATCCGCAGGATATAGCAGGGGGGAGGATTAAAAAAGATACGGCAACACCGCAGTTGCGAGAAGGAATATTTGGGGACGTTTCTCGTTTTACGTTTTTTGGGCCTTCTACATTTTCCTTTCTTTGCCACGTGAAATTTGCCTTTCCGCCGCATTAAAATTGTATAATTTAAATTTAAGATAAATCAAGGTTGATCCTTATAAATACTAAAGTAAGTACATAATGAAATATATGTAATTGAAGCTAACTTATGAAATAAAATAAATCCGCAGATAATTCAAACGTTACATAAGAAATACCGCGTTTTGAGACTTTGGGCGTGGGATCTAACCTCTGAAAACAACACCCTTTATTAGTTCTCCAATCATAAAATGCCCTGGTGTTAACACTTCGAAATCTTTGACGTCGGATGGTATCCAGCAAATGGGCCGAGAGTTTACGCAACCTTCAACCTCTGTAAGAATGGTTGCAAATTCCTCATAAGATAGAAGAGTGGAGTTCAATGCACGCTTTAAATGGTATTTGATTCGCTTTATACCCGCCTCCCAATATCCACCCATGTGAGGGGCGCTCGGAGGGTTAAAGTGCCAAGTGGTTTGAGCGTCAGCAAAATAGGATGCCAGCTTGGCGTTACCAATGCAGCGTTCGAATGCGGCACGCAGCTCCCTTTCCGCTCCAACAAAGTTGGTACCGTTATCGGAATAAAGGTGTTGACAGTACCCTCTTCGATTAGTGAAGCGCTTGTAGGCAGCGATAAAGTTACCTGCCGACAGATCCCCGGCCAGTTCCAAATGCATGGCGCCCGTGCTCATGCATATGAATGAACATATATACGCCTTCGTTGATTTCGCGCCTCTTCCATGCGTATACTTAATACTATACGGACCGGCAAAATCAACCCCACTTCGGAGAAAGCATCGTGTACTTGTCACTCGACTTGATGGTAGATTTGACATAAGTTGTTGCTGCGGTTTGCGATTCAGACGTTTACAGCGCACGCAGTGACGATATATCCCTCGTACGAGGTTTCGGATGCCAGGGACCCAGAATCGCCGTTGAATTGCTGCTTGCATCATTTGCGGTCCGGCATGCGACATAATGGCGTGGGTTTCAGCGGCGATAACTTTGGCGAGCAACGAATTTTTCGGCAATATCATTGGATGCTTAATATCGTTTGAGCATGAAGCGTTCTTAATACGACCGCCCACTCGGAGAATACCTTCGACATCTAAAAAAGGCTGATGACGAAGTAGGCTACTGCGCATTGGTATAGGCTTTTTTAATAAGCAACAAGAAATTTCTTTAGCAAAAACATTAGATTGAGAATATCTTACCAATACAAGTTCGGCTTTATAGATTTCAGAGCTGGTCAACGGCCCTGACAGGCGCATATTCACCTTTAACTGGCCTGCGGCTATGCGTACGTTGCGACCAAAACGAATCAAATACGCTGTAATTCGTTTAAGTTTGTTGTACGAGTGGAATCTTCGCAACAAATCCCACTCCTCAGCGGTTTGTGTTAACATGACAGCTTTGCTAGATTTCTGTTCAAGTTCGGTAGTGTGTTGTGTGGGAGGTTCAGACCAGAACCGATTATATTCGCGAAGCCAGGTGGAGCCATGCCACCATAAGGGATGCGCAAGAAGTTGTGAAGGCTTGATACCCCTAGAAGCGCAATCTGCGGGGTTGTGCTCCGAAGCGACATGTCTCCAAGTTTCTGGCGGTAGAACCTCTTGCACGTCGCCGACTCGATTTGCAACGAACACCGACCAACGACTTGGCATTCCTTGCAACCAGGCCAGCGCCACCATAGAGTCGGTCCACGCATACAGCTTTTCGAATTTCCGACCGAAGCTTGTCTGAATTTGGCGAACTAACTTTGCACCTAGGTGAGCTGCGCATAGTTCCAGCCGAGGTAGTGAGGTAGTTTTCAATGGCGCTACCTTAGTTTTTGCAGCGACCAGCACAACATTTACCTCGTCGAACGGTGTTTGAGTACGGCAATAAATAGCTGCTGCATATGCAGCTTCCGAAGCATCTGTGAACACATGGAACTCGGCGTCTGGAATTGCGCCGGTGCCTATCCAGCGATTTAGTTTAAGCGTTGAAAGCGTTGTTAGCTCACGTCTATGTGACATCCATTCTGCAGCTATCTCCGGTGGTACCAACTCGTCCCAATCTACATTTGAGCGCCAAATCTTCTGCAGCCATATTTTTGTGCGGATGGTGCATGGGGCGATAAGCCCAAGCGGATCAAAGACTTTGCTCATATCGGAGAGGAAAACACGCTTCGTAAGCTTTTTCGGCAATTCTTCTAAGTTGAATACAATTGACAGCGAGTCGTTGTCTGTATGCCAAATACATCCGAGTGTTCGGATGTCGCTTCCATCAGCCAAGAGGTGAGATACCTGCGTTGATCCGTGAGTAATCTGCGCTCTTAATGGTTGACAATTTGTCGCCCACTTTCGGAGATCGAAACCACATTGAGAAAGAACGTGTGAGATGTCTCTTTGTAGTGCGGTTAGCTCTTGAAGCGTGTCAGAACCGGTCAGCAAATCGTCCATGTAAAAGTCTGACGTGATGACCTTAGCAACATTTGTATACAATTCACTTGCTTGCTGTGCCGCACGGTGTAACGACTTCAGAGCGAGGTGTGAAGCAGAAGCTACCCCATAGGTGACCCTTAGAAGGCGATAATCCCGTAAGGGTTCTGTTGCATGCTCACGCCACACTATGCGCTGGTAGTCGGCATCCGTTTTGGCGACGTAGACTTGTCGATACATCTTTTCGATATCAGCAATAAGACCGTAGCGATGAGTACGAAATCGAACCAAAATCGAGAAGAGATCTTGTTGCAACTGTGGGCCAACCATTAGGGCGTCGTTCAATGAACGTCCGGAGGAAGTCTTCATAGATGCGTTGAACACCACCCTAAGCTTCGTCGTGGCACTCGTTTCCTTCACCACTGCATGATGTGGCATGTAGTATGCGGTTTGAGTTGGTGGACCGGTTAGCTCCATGTGGCCCAAGTCGACTAGCTCTTTCATGAACTGGCAGTACTCCTCATGTAGACATTTATTTGTGGCGAACCTCCTCTCCATTCTCAGCAATGCTCGAACTGCTGCGCTTCTCGATTCTCCAATCGCAACCCCTGTTTTGAACGGTAGGCGTACAATAAAACGACCGTCCTCTGCGCGCTGGGTTGTATCGTCGAAGAGTTTCTCACAAAACAATTCCTCAGGCGTATAAAACTTTCTTGGTGGAAGCTCTTCGAGCTCCCAAAACTTAGTGAGAAGTTGAGTTATCTGGGTCTCACAGTGAAATGTTGCGATTGAAGCAGATTGCTTTTGTAAACAACTAGCGTTGCCGGATAGTACCCAACCAAAAGCGGTGTTCTGCGCCATCGGAGTGCCATTTGGACCCTTCCTCAGACCATCAAGTAAAAATTTGTCCATTTCGTCCATGCCGATCAAAACATCTATTGACCTAGGCTTGAAAAAGTTTGGATCGGCTAGTGGTAAATCGATGATGTGTGACCAGGGCGAGACGGGTACAGCCGTGGTAGGAAGATCATTCGTAATTTTAGGCAGAATAAGCGTAGTTACGTTAAAGGTTGCATCCAATGACCGCGGCGATACGCATACCTTGACTTCTCCCTTAGTACGGCCTCCTTCAATCGACCCAATACCTGTAACGCGAGTGGATGAAGAACTTCTTGGAAGACGAAGGCGTTGGACGCAGGATTCAGTGATGAAAGAAGCATGCGAGCCATTATCGAGAAGCACTCGAGCAGGCTGCCAGCGACCAGCGTGGTCTTGCAAATAGACTTCGGCAGTAGCCAGTAAAATAACTCGTTCAGCATCAACGTAATGCGAGGCAACGTTTTTGGTTTGGCCACATTCGGTGTAAGCAACTATAGTATCTTCGTTGTTCAGACTAGCGTGCAGAAGCGTGTGGTGACGGCGTTGGCATACACGACACGAAGATGAGCTGCGACATTTTGCGAACACGTGCCCCTTACTAAGGCAGTTCAAGCAGGCGCCTTGAGCTTTGATAGTAGTAAGTTTAGCCTTTGCGTCGAGCTGGCTAAATTTCGGGCATACGTAGATTCTATGCTCACCTTTACAATGGGAACAGTTTGCAGCGTTAGAGTTGCCCGGCAATTCATAACTCTTCGATTCGAGTTGGTTGCACGTTGTGTGAAGAACGTGCTTTGCGGTTGGCTTTGTGTTGTTGGAAACTACTGGCACCATTTCCAAAGAGCGTGCCCGCGTCTCCAGAAAGTCACGGAGGGCAGCGAACGACGGTAAATTATCATTCACAAGCGACAATTCCCATTGCTTGCGGGTCTCGTAGGCTAATTTTGACACTGTTAGATGAATAAGCAAGTCATCCCAAAACTCAACCGGCCGGCCAAGTGCACGTAGCGCTCCAACGTGCTGTAAGGTTAGGTTAAGTACATGCTTAATGGCCTTGGCAGAATCTTTTGCTACCTTTTCAATTGACGACAAGGCTTTTATATGGCTGTCCACTATGACACGCATGAACTTGTACCGAGAGGTTACCAAGTCCCAGGCTTCACTGTAGTTGGCGTCGCTTATTGCCAAACTGCTGACCAATTCCAATGCTTCACCCTTTAAACAATTGCGAAGGTACTGCAGTTTCTGCCCGCCCGACAGACTGGCATTGGCATTAACAAGCGAACGAAATGCGTCATCGAAATTAAGCCATTCAGTGGGGTCACCACTAAATGACGGCAACTGCAGCTTTGGAAGCGGCACAGGTGCGGGAGGAGCTTGAGTCGCTTTTGGAGTTGGTTGCTTATTTGGCGCAGTGATGTGTTTAAAGTTCGCTTTGGCTTTGGCGTACCACTCCTCACCTTGAATGCGTGATTGCTCCTCCATCTCGACATTTTCTTCACCACAAGAAAGTTCTACCTCCTGTTGGGCTACACAAAATCGTACCCATTGTTCTTCCAACAGCTGGGCATAGTTGAGTACAATCTCCAAGTCGACCGAAAGCTCGTCAGATTTGCTGGATTGCAAGTAGCGTTTTATTGCTTTCAATGCAGAGTCGCGAACTTTCAACGAAGACATTTTATATGCGGAAAAAATTAGTTAATAAAATAACGTGATGTGGACTGTATAAAGAAAATATTGCGATATCCGGTGCGAAGGACCATACTGTTTGCGATTATAAGCGATTGCGGGCTGGTTAGCGTAGATTTAAAAAAGATTCCCCCAGATTTAATGCAAACACATCTTGCTAGTGAGAGTCCATTTAATCGAGAGAAAAAAGCGGAAGCTAGACTTGACAAGTATATACAAGTGCGGCCAACCTAGCGAATAACTCAGTAATAAAAAAGAGTTGCCAATTAGGCGCGAACAAGCTGTAATATTATTTTCATGCTGTGAGGTGTTATTATATACAAGTAGATCAATGTCAAAGAAACGATCTTACAATAATTTCTGTTATATTGATTTAAGGTAAATACTTACTGATATATGAACATATGTGTCCACAACATTTATATGTAGGTATATAACCACAACCATACAATTATATACATACATACTTATATATAAATATATTCATAAACAAACACATCATGGCGCATTCCCCACAAACTATTGCTTCCGAGTAAAGCCTAGGTAGTGGCGTCACGTTGATTGACCAATTGCTCTACTCAATTTATGTACATACATATGTAAGTACATATGTGCTCATTTGCACCTATATTCTGTTTTTCACGTGATAAACGACAATTGCTCTCTCGTAAAATTTGATAATCGTTAGTTGGTATTGTGAGATAATAACTTTACTTATCAGTCGCTTAATGAACCTTCTTCAGTTAAATTGTGTTGCTAAAAAGTGATTGTTTTTATAAAAGTGATAGCCGAACTCATTTTCGTATTTCCATTTACATTTTAATTTAAGTACTGTTTTTTGTTCAATGGGAAAATGCAGATTCGAATACGCAAACAAATTTTTCCCAAGCGCTTCGGTGATATATTATGCTTCCTATTGATCGTAGTTTTTCTTCCAATAGTAGCTTTTTTCGATGTCGTTGTTGTTGTACCTGCCATCCACACACCGGGCGAGTTTATGCATACCTTTATATTAACGATAGCTATGTTCTTGCTTTTCAATATAAAAGGAAATATGTTTGCAGCAATGATGGTGGACACCAGCATTGATGGTAAGAAAATTTAAATTGTCATACTTACCATTTGTACTTGTATATATATATATATTTAAATACATATTTAAATACATTATGAATAAACAGGTCTAGCTTCGGCATTCCCGCAAAAAGCCTGCGCAAAGGGTTGGCTAAACTGTGAATATTGTATGAAGTTGGCCCCACCAAGATCTTATCATTGCAAAGGTAAATAACGGTTTTATTTTGTAAAACTTATATAGATTGTTCTTCGGAATTTTTAGCCCTACTTTAAGCTCAAAACACAGTTACTTTTTTCGATTAAATTGTTAAATTTTGCGTTAAGGCTATAAAAGCAATGATCAACTGCTACTCGTATTAACATGTACAATGTTCAGCAATTCATTGTCGGAAAGTTTGGGCGGAATCATAATCAATCAATAATTTCCCTCGATTTGGTAACACAATTTCAGTTATTATTTTCATTCCGAGACAATACTTTAAAAATAAAGGAATTCTTTCTGTACCGATATATATTTCGATTCCTTCCATCTTTCCACGGACCAAGAACAATATATGTTAATAGTTTATTTTACATTCTTTAAATTTTTATATTGATTTTGATATTTATTATTCTATTTCAGCTTGCAACAAATGTATTTTAAAACGAGATCACCACTGTGTCTTCACAGGCTGCTGTATTGGACAACACAATATACGTTACTTTGCCTTATTCCTTATATATATGTTCATCGGTTCGTTGATTTCCTTCCTCTATCTCAGTTATTATCTATTTTGGTTACGATCGGCTAGTTTTCGTAAACTATTCAGTCTATATAAAATGTTGTGTCCTGTACTTATGATAGCCCACGGCAGTAAATGGGATAATTTTTCACTTGTGTTTTATAATTTAAATATCCTGGCCTTAGTAATATCATCCATATTGTTGGTATATCACGGCGTACCTATGATCAAGGGAGGTACTTCATACGAGAGACGTTTGAATTATCCATATGGAAAGGATTTGTATACCAATTTACGTGCTATTTTCGGCAAAAGAATGTATATAGCGTGGATTTCGCCGTTTTTTAGTAGTGATTTGTTGGAAGATGACGTTAATTTAGATGAGGCTTCAGATGCCTTGTCATTAAAGAGGCTATCAAGGCAGAGGCAGAGAAGCCAAAAAATAGAGCCATTAGAATAAAAGATGATCGCATTAATTTTAAAGGTTATAAAGTCGTTCAAAGTTGCTTAACTTAGTATTATTAAACTAGTTAGTATATCAAGATAAGATAATTGTAAAAATATACTAGAACAACACATATGTATAATAGAACTAGAACAACACATATGTAGAACAGTTTTTTACAAATTAAATTTTGTTTAAAGAATGTTCTTGTTTGCTAAAATATTTATATTCCGATTTTGAACATAATTTCGTTAAACGGAATTATAAGGATTCCTACAACGTGTGTATACAAATGTAATCTTGAATTCAATTTTCCTAGTGGTCATGCTAACTCTATGGTTGTTTATATCCCAAAATATCCCACGAAAAAGAAGAAGAATTGTTTGAGATAAATTTTCACTTGCGCTAGTGAAATAAATTTGTTTATATTGAAGAACTGTAATATTTACCCTATGCTAAACTAAATCGCAGCCATTGTATAAGCCGACGAAGTGGACTTAATTACTAAAGCTGTACTAGGAAAAATTTGTGAAATGCGTTTGCGGCGCAAATTCCTGCCTCGCTCCTTGCGTGATGTAGGCTGTTTTGTGATGATGTTCATCTTCATACCAATTACGTTTGTGTTTGAGATGACCATTGTACTACCCGATTTCCACGATACAAATAGCGTAATTTACATATTAACCGGATTTTTAGGACTATTTCTGCTATTCAACTTGCAGGCAAATATGCTCGCATGCATGTTAATAGACACAAGTGCACGTAGTAAGATAAAGCTTAAAAATATGATAATTCTGATGTATATAGACATTTTATTGAAAATCTTTACTTGCAGCAGTTGTGTTAACACCACCCAAAAATGAACGCCATCGTTTATATTGGCGCTTTTGTTCCGCTTGCGAAATGTTGGCACCCCCACGATCTTGGCATTGTAGCGTTTGCGACACTTGTATACTCAAACGAGATCATCACTGCGGTTTTACCGGCTCATGCATTGGCCATAGAAACCACCGTTATTTTGTATTCTTTCTTTTGTACTTGGCAATTGGTGCTACATATGCAACAATTTACAATAGCGTCTACTTTTGGTGGCTACATGCAGTCACTTACGTTAATCGGCTTACATTGATCAAAATCGTGTTTCCTATGTTCATGCTTTGTTTTGATGTATCTTGGCAGAATTTTTACTTGCTCATCTATATGCTAAATATTATTGCGAGCGCCTACTCGTTGGTGCTAATCGCTTACCATACACCGTACATACTAAAAGGAGCTAAAGATTGCGAGAAACTTTCAAAGCGCTATGATCTCGGGGTACGACGAAATTTGGAGATGGTATTGGGAAAACGCATGCTATGGGCATGGTTATCACCATTTGTTCAAAGTGATCTACCTCATGACGGTGTACATTGGGAAAATATTATGGACGATACAGATAAGCAGCGTTAATTTGAATGTGTGTTGGCGAATGCGGATCTAAGTTTTGAAACTCTAGTCAGATTTCGTATTTTTTAAAGCATTTTCTTTATGTTAATGAATATTTTGATGCAATCGTATTTATTGAAAATACATACACTTAAAACCGGTAGTATTTAAACTAATAAGGAAAGCAATTTTTTTATGCATTTAGTGAAATTATTCCTAAAAATATTTTTATTGCCACAACAAAGGTGTTTTATCTTTACGCAACTAATTAAATACAAAATAACTAAGTCGCATTTACGCTCCTCTTCACTTGCTTGTAAGAGGGTCCCCAACCAACGATTGCAATTTTGATAAATGTACCTCGTTGAGCGTGAAACCAGTATTGATTATTTCTGCCATTGGATGGGCGTCCATATTGTTTTCTACAGCATACTGTAGGCAAAGTAATGCCTGCGTTGGTGCTTTACTATCTATGCAGCCATGTATGTACTCCTGCAGACATTTCTCAGACGGAGTTCCTGGTATGCGGTGTTGGTTCTTATCGATATAATTAAATATCTCGTTGGCCTTTTCGAAGTTGCCGCTCCGCACCACTAATTCTAGTATATCACCAATCATTTTTCCTGTGAATTGCAAGTCCCTTGGCCGACGGCTTTCGGGATCAGCTATTTTCTCATAAATATCCAGAGTTATTTTACCTACTTGCTCGTGCAAAGATTTATGTGCGGGTAAATCACTATTAGGAGGATTATCTATTAAGATTTGCAAAGTGCGCGTGAGAAGACTTTCACGATTAGTGTGATCGAATATAACCATATCGGACCAAAAGCGTGGCATTAGCTCGATAGCTCCATGCATTTCGACAGCTTTCAGTATTTCTTCCATTATACCAGGTTCAGGTATATACACGTTCGGTGTTATTAGATCGTAGGTTTTCATGAACTCATCAATTGGTTCAGTCTGGCAGAGTAACGCAAAGTAATGACGATAATATATCGACTCCTTGTAAGTATCACCAATTAAATTATAATTGTTTCCAGTATGCAAAAGTTCGTCAACTTTCTTTGCAAGTGATTTGTCCTGTAGGTGATTGCGGCACACATCCATTGCTGTGACGAAGAAATATGTGTCTCGTGGGTGTTGTATGGTGAATTCTCGGCTTTTGATTTCATTAAGAATGTCAACTATGACATGGGAAACAGGTCCGCGATCACGGCAGAAAATAATGAGCAGATAATAATAAGTGCCCAAACTCGGCTCAATGCCTAGTTTTTTGAACTCCGCAAGTACTTTAAGCGCTGTGCTACGTGCGAACTTAAAATTACCAAACGTGCTAACCACTTCCAATGCTGCATTTAATGTGTCCAAATTTGGTTTCAATTTCTGATCAGCCATTTGTTTAAGTAAATCTGAACACAACTCCAAACGTTGATCAGCTGTTTCTTTTAAGAAGTTCGATACTCTGATTACAGAATTAAATGTTTGTGTGTCCAATTCAAATTGCTTCTCAGTTGCTTCCTGCAGCAGTGCATAGGCGCGCTCAGCCTGTTGGAAATGATTAAGTAAGAATATAAATTAATGACCAATAATGCACTAAATTAGATACATGAGGGGTCTAATTTGACTTACTTGAAAATACTTGGCCATACCCCTTATAAGCGCTGAATACGATTGTGAAGTCTTTGGTTTTAGTTCATTAAACAGCTGTTCAGCTAATTCGCCTTCTTTCCAGGTCTTACGATTACGTTCACGTGCATCGGCGTTTGCCTTAAACCACCGTTCTTCGATTAATTCGTCCGGCAAAGGTTCCTCGTTGTTGTAAAAGCAGACCAGTTCTAGCAGTTGTTGTTTTGATTCATTGGTTATTTCAATACCCTTCTGTTTCATCAAATTGTACACTAATATAGCATCAGTTACTTGTGAGTGGATAATTAGACGTAAAAGTGTATTGTCGTCCATTACAGATTCCTCAGTATACACCAGCTTGGGTGCAAAAGTTTCGATGGGCGGTTGAGCTTCTTGGTGCTACAAATTAATATTTTAATAATGTTTTAATCGAACAATTTTTTGCTTACCAGAAACAGTTGACGGTGTTCTTCTCTAATGAACTTGGCCGCTTTGCGTCCAGCCTCCTGGGACATAGCAAACGTTCGTTTACCAACATTAGACATTGGAATCAGATATGGGTCATCATGGTACTTATAATGTGGTGCTGTTGGATCTCGTCCCACAGTGCTGGCCAGGGCATTTAGTATATCAGTTGGAGAGCGTTGAATGCGGTTAGGAATTTCGATTTGATCTGCTGCACTGGTACTGCATCGGCTACTTTTTGCGACCAAATACTGAGCGGATCCAGTGTACAAACGTGGTAATCTGCGCACAAAATACATCTTGGGCGTATGTAGCACTTATTTTAATTTAAAAATATAACTAAATTACTGTCGCTTCGAATGTATTGGCGAATATCAGGAAAAAATATAAGGTTATGTCATGCCCTGGTTGTTTGACAGCTAATCAGCTGCACAGTAAAATCAGCTGTCTTGATTTAGGGTGCGTCCGCATCGCGAATGTTTAGAGCTAAATTTTACCACGTTTATATAAAACATTTCCAATTTTAGTCATTACAAAAAAAAATAACATTAAACAGGAAATTAATGCATAATAAGAGACCCTAAATAATAAACAATTTTTTACACTAGATTTCACTAAATTAAAAAAAAATTCTACGCAATGATTTTATTTAAATTATTCACAAAGTTTTTCATGGCAAATATTTTTCGGTAAATTTTATTAATTAAAGTACACTTAACTATCAAGCTTTTTATCACATAAAAATCTTTTAAAAATTTTATAACTTTTCATCAAGTTTCAAACTTTCTAATTTGAGAGTTTAGCCCCCAAAAAAAAAATATACATACATATGTATATGTATACGAATATATACATACGAGTATAAAGTAGATTGAAACTTGTCCCGAAACGAAACGCCTTGAAACGTCCCAGGAATGCCCCTTTATTAGTCCCAAATTGATGCCAAACTAGTCTCGATATTTATTTATTTATTGAGTCTATTAAACATATAAAAGTTTCCTTACAGACTATTAACAATATTAATAGTGAATACTGTATGTCATCGTTTTTGAAAGGACAAGTCGATTTTATATATATAGAGACTTCTCTAAGGCGTTTGATAGCGTACCGCATAGCGTTCTTACAAATAAGTTAGCTTGCTTGGGCTTACACTCCACCTTTCTGCAATGGCTCAAATCTTATCTGTCGGATAGATGTTGCGTGGTGTCAATCGAAGGTGTTTTGTCGAACCACTTTGTTGCCGCTTCAGGTGTTCCCCAAGGGAGCATATTGGGGCCACTACTCTTTGTTCTTTTTATCAACGACATCAGCAGTTGCTTTTCTTCTTCAAAGTTTCTGTTCTATGCTGATGATTTAAAAATATTTTCAACTGTGGATTCCGTGGATGCTCAGAGGCTTCAAGGAGATCTGAACAATCTTCATCGTTAATGCGTTAAGTCGCGTCTCTCCGTGAATATTAAAAAATGTTTTCATTTATCATTCTCGAGGCGACATAACGTTTCTAGCACATCATACACCATTGCTAGTTATGTACTACAAAATGTTACGGAGTTTAAGGATCTCGGAGTTATATTCGACTCAAAACTTTCTTTCCATAATCATATTACTTTTATTCTTACAAAAGCATACTCAGTTCTGGGTTTCATTCGTCACAATACATCCGAATTTTCCGATCCATATACCTTCAAACTATTATTTACAGCTCTTGTCCGGTCACACTTAGAGTATGCCGTTATAATTTGGAGACCTTATGACCAATTTTCGATAAGCAGAATTGAGCGTGTTCAAAAAATCTTTCTTAAGCAAGCCTTACGTTCCCTACGATTTCAGGCTCCTGTTCCTTCCTATGCTTCGCGGCTTATGCTAATTAACCTGGAGCCTCTAGAAAAGAGAAGGACAGTCCTTTCACTTTCAATATTATTAATGGCATCACTGATTGCCCTGTTTTACTTGAGCGGATTAGCTTTAATGTTCCACAAATAAGTCTTCGCAATTTTTTCCCTTTTTACGTAGAGAACTTTAAGACTAACTTTGCAAGTAACGCCCCAATAGCTCGTGCACTTCGGGAATTTAATGCATTATCTAATGCGAGCGTACTTGATTTCGCTTTATTTAGAAATAATTTTGTGAAAACTCTAGGTTCAATAGCTTAGCATGGTATTGATATTAGTTGCTAGTATTATATTAGCCAAATTTGGCCACTCTATATTATTTTTCTTAGTCTGTAAGATACTTTGTACTGTAGATTAATAACTTAAATAAATAAATAAATATTATGCTTAATAACTAAGAAAAGAAAATTTCAAAATCTAAAAAATTTAATCCAAAAGATTTTTAAAAACATTTTTTGCATACATAGCAAAAATCTAACAATGTCTTGTTCGATATCATATTAAATTCGCTAATGGCACGGGCAATAGGGGAGTTACGAGCATATTCAGTTTTGTTATTAACACCATAAAACGGCAAAAAATTTCGTAAACTTCGCTAAGGAATGTTAAAATTTTCTTGATACAGTTCTGAACAGGCCTCGAAATGATTACAAATTGAAACTGAAATAGTCCCGAAATGTTCCAGAACTAGACACGAAATGGTTCTGAAATAGTTTGCTACTAGTCTCGAAGTGAATTTCAACTAGCCCTGGAATATTCGTGAAAAAGTTTCAAATGGTTCTGAACAAGTCCCAAAATTGTCCTGATAAAGTCCTGACTACTCCCAAAATGGTAATACAATAATTCCGAAATAGTCTTGAAAAGGGTTCGAACGGGTTCCGAAGTAATCCTGAACAGTTTCCAACGTCGTTCTGATTAAAGCAAATTTTACCCATAGCATCCACTCTTAAGTAAATGTTCTCACAGTACCGATTTACATAAAACACCACTCACACAAATTTTCTGCTAGGTTGACGCCAGCTTTACATGACTGTCTATCGTACTTTCGGTATATTTGTATATTAATAAGAATGACGGGATTGAAATCCCTAGCATCCACTTTAACAAGCATGTACACATATAATTATCGCACCATCAAGCGAGTCTTAAAAGAACGTCACAACGATACACTCAAGTTAGTCTTTGGCGCGTTTAAATCGTTAAAGCATTTATATTCTGCTGACTATTCAGTGGGCATAAGTACATACATACTCGTAAATACTCTTTATCGCGCAGTGATAATGTCGAAGTTAGTATTATATTACGACGATGTTAGTCCACCGGTACGGAGTTGCATGTTGCTTATCAAACTGCTGGATCTGGATGTGGAATACAAATTTTTAGATTTGTTTAAAGGTGGCCAATTCGATAAAGATTTCTTAGAGGTGATTTCGAGTAAAGACAAAGAATTTTTTTTTTAATTTATACTGTACAACACACTTTTTGGGCTATCATCATTCATGTAAACTACTCGACACCCTTTCGGCATTGTGCCAGCTTCAGTCTCGTTATTCATTTGAAAATCAAAAGAACATCAGTAAACAATATTGAAAAAATGCATTAAATTACAAAACAAAAAAAATTGCTCAGTTGAAAAAAACTTGGGTTTTTAGAAAATAAAATAAAATTTATGTGTATATAAATTTGGTTTTACTGACAGCACGTAATTATGCCTTTTTTTTAACGACTAAGACACATTAATAGCAACACATGAATGATGTTTTGTACGAGACATTGTCTTGAAATTTGTGTTACAATGGTATTTATTGATTTCATTACCTTCCACGCAGTTAAATCCGAATCACACAGTGCCTACCTTGGTACACGATGATCTGGTTATTACCGATAGTCATCTGATTCTTATGCATCTCTGTGAAAAATTTGAAACGGTTGATGAGGGCGAAGAGTTGTGGCCACGAAACTACGAGGACCGCATTCGAGTATTGAATATGCTATTTTTTGAGTGCTCGGTACTCTTTCGAAGAGATAGCGAGTTTTTGGTAAGTACAACTTAATAGTTTTTTATATTTCTATATTCACTCAATTTCATTATTATTTGTATAGTGTCAGGATATACATAAAAATTACTAAATTTTTAATAATTTAATGTTTTATCACTTAATCAATGTATTTCAAACGTATTTTAATTTGGGTATAAATTATTTTTCTCCCGATTATATCCTTTAACAGCATAGTTTCCTTTTTTAAAATAATCTTTGATTTTGAGCTGTCTCGGATACTTTCTCAAAATGTTGTGGAGTTATCATGTTCATATTAAATATAAGAGACTTTGTCCTATTAATTTATGAAGAATGTTCTACAATCTTAAAAAAAAAACAGTCAACTTGATTCATATTTCCCTTAATTTCGTTGATTCTCAGTTATATATAAATTTGTTTGCCAGCTTTTATTTGTTAGTAATTTAAAGTCAATATTTAGTTTGGTCAATAACTTTTCCAGTGAAAACTTCTAGGGAATGCCTAAAAGAAAATAGGAGACAGACAATTCTCAGTATAAGTGGCTAAAAACAAAACCAATTAAAATTTGCAGATAAATAGTTGGCAAACTATACTCAAAATAATAAAGAAAAAGTTTGAAATTTTAATTTTGTACGAGTACATAGTTTAAAATATAGGTTTATTAAGGTTTTGTTAGATAGTTAACTGTACTTTAGTTAATTGAAGAATAGTAACAATTAAATAAAAGAATTTTTTTTTTAAATTTCACACAACTTTTTAATTTTTAATTGATTAAAGATCATAAGCCGATTAAAAAAATAAATTGTTAAAATTTGAAATTTTCCATGGATGGATGGTATGTCCAGGATAAGAAAACTCTTAACTTTAGCAGAGAAGAATCTATACTCTTCTTAGGTACTACATGACACACTGCTGCCTTTGCTGTCACCTCAGTAAAATTTATCTTTCGGACTCTTACGTCTGTCGTTTTGTGTAAAAAGCTGTAAAACTATCAAATAATTAAATTACTTTTTAAAAAATTTGTTACGAGAGCGAAACAAGTACATGGAACGTGAAAACAACGTTTCTTGCAAATTTTTAAATTTACAAAAAATCTGTTTTTTATCCAATAATTGCGCGAACACACCATCCTACAACCTAAATTTGTTTGGCAGGGTCCTTATGACACCATGTTCTTAATTTTAATTTGCTTCGAAAAAGACGGTATAACCAAGGCACATTCAATAGGTTGCAGCAGTAGAAAAATTGAAAAAAAAAATTTGAGCTCTGTATATTTTGTTTTTGCTTTTAAAAGCTAAAATTTCAAAAATATTTTATCAACTACCTTGAATTGTACTGAAAGCATTCTTATCACAACGAAATTCAAAGTTTGACAATTCAAATTAAAATAAAATATGAAAAAAGTTCAAAAAAAAAGTTTGCTGCGGCTACCTATTTGATGTGCCTTGGGTATAACCTTGACTTTTGTGCATACATACATTTGTAAATTGAAGCTTGAATATTAATATAACCTCTTAAATACCAAATATGAGTAATGAGCATACTCTGTTCACAAATTATAGCACATATTGACAGTACTTGGGCAGATAATTGGCCACTTATTTTTTTTTCTAATTAATTAAAATATTTTTTTTAAGTAAAATATAGTACATTATCTAATAAAAACCATAAACCCTCATTTCATAAACTGTTTACAAAATGTACAATGATTTAACAAAATTTTTTAAAAATTTCGAACTTTTTTTTTTAAATTATATTTTTTTAAGTATGCAGCTTTTTGGTTCATTAAATTGTAGTCTGAGAAAGTGCAAGTTTAAAGTGTCTACAAGTAATCACTGATTTTTGAAAATTTATTTGCTGGCAGTTTCTTCCAAGCAACGTACACTTTATTGTACTAAAATTTAATGAGCTACATACATACATACATATCTGGATACCAAAAAAAATTCAAAATTTTTTTTTTAAAGTTCGAAATTTTGATTAGTTTTTCATAAATGTTGTCTAAAATTAAAAAAAAATTATTTTAATGGTCATATTTGGAGTCAACGAAGTATTAATTAAAAAATTATTTAAAAAAATGTCTCAAAATGTGTTTCTGCTAAAATTTGTTAACATAGTCTTGACCATATCTTTTTATTAATTTTCTGGTGAGCAATAGTTTTTGATATCTCTTAAAATTAAAATTTTCAACTAATTTTAAAGCTTGAATAAAAATAATTTTTCAGTCTGGCATAGTTCGCGATGGCTTTGCAAGTGTCGATTTACCTTTGCACGAACGAAAGTTGCTGGAGGCCTACAGTATGATGGAGTCATACTTACGAAGACACAAATACATCGCTTGCGATCACGTAAGTTTATTAAAATACGAACATTTTAGTATTTAGAAGTAAGGCATACCTAAATCTACCGCATGTTTTAAGTTTTTGTAACGAAACACCCAACCGGCTAACCGCAATTTTATTTGATTTCGTATCAGTTACTGAAAGTTGTATAAATAAATTATAGTAATATATGCACATATGTATGTACATACATACATACATACATAATGTATACACATGAATTGGTAGTACTTGTATATGTTCGAAATTTACCCAATAGATGACTATTGCTGATATCTCCATCGTGACCACATTGAGTACAGTGAATCTAATGTTTCCGATTGCTGCTGGCGCCGTAGACAAATGGCCTCTATTGAATGATTGGTTTGCGCGCATGCGAACATTGCCGGTGTACCATATCAATCAGACGGGATTGCAGAAGCTGCGCGTTGTCATCGAACGAATAGGCAAATTTAAATTTCCAATCAGCGAAACAACTACACCCGAAGAGGAGACCAAACAAGAAGTTACGCAGTAACAAAAAAAAAAAAAACGTTGTGCAGCAAGAAAATATTTAAGATATAATATCAAGCACCATGTTCAATATGTGAGCTAATTTAAATCTGCTAGAACGTTCGGAAATCTGACCGAGGAAGAAAATAAGTTGGTGTAGGTTAAGGTATTATGTGTTAAATGTATAAATTTCGCCGAATAACAATCAAAGACGAATTCATGGATAACCTAACTTTATAAATAATAAATAAGCAATTTCTTAAAAGCAAATACAATTTTTTTGTGTTCCCCAATTAAAAAAAAATAGTCAAAATTAAGTAGGCACTTAAAGTTTACACCGTTAAAATCTAATTAGTTCGTTGACGGTGGGTTTTAATCTTTTGCACAATACGCTCGATATAAACTTATTAGAAGGCGCATATTTCCGTATTAATCTTATGGATCGGATAGGGTACTAACTAGGGTGTTCGATAATTCGACTTATTTGAAATATGTTAATTTGAAAAAACCGGTTTCTAATTTTTAAAACAAAAAAAAAAACATGTTCCAAGTAAGAAAAATCAGCATCAATACAAATATAACAGGTTATTTAATAAGTTCATAGGATGACACATAGATGACGCCACTATGAAAAAATCTCGTATGTATCTGGAATCAGCCATCTTTCAAATGATACGTGTCAAAATTTGACTGCAATCGGACCATTGGTTCTCACGTTATCGCATTGAACGTCACACAACTTTTGTTATTTTCAAAAAATTTAAAAAAGTTTATTTCGTGTGTTGATAAAGCATTGCTTTTTAATGGGGAAAAATACAGTACCAACCAAAGCATGGCTTGATAAAATTTATCCGGTGATGCAGAACTCAGTGGACGCCTAAATGAGGCTATTACACCGAAAAACATAAAAAAGTCCACAAAATTGTTTTGGCCAATCGTAAACTAAAAGTGCACGAGATAGCTTACATTGAAAAGATATCAGATGGCAGTGTGCTCGGTCAGATGTATGGAGCTGTGCTAGAGAGCCGCATCAAGTGGAAGAGCTAAAGACGGACGTGGGCTTCGTTTGTGTAAAGATTGCCGAGCTGGTTTTTTATAGCTGTTAAATCCCACCCAGCCTTAGCTGAGAATAATTCGAAACAGTCATGGATAGACTAGGTAATTACTGCGGGAGACTTTAATGCATGGGTTATAGAATAGGGGAGCCGCAAGACAAACTTGAAAGGAAAAGCGCTCCTCACGGCACTTTTATCAATAGAAGTAGCGCTTTTAAACCATGGTGCGGCATTCACTTTCTGCAAAGATGGAATGGGATCCGTTATTGACCTAACCTTTGTGAGCAACAGCCTTTTCCAGCGGGCCTCTTGGGAAGTAAGCAGCAGCTATACGCTCAGTGTAATGCAACAGATGCGGTTAAGGGCTGGAAGTTGAACACGTTGAATGAAGAAGCTTTATCATTTATGGCATCGCAAATAGTATTACCGCAGGGCGCTGTGAATATGGCAAACCACCTCATAATCAGCGTAACGGAGGCTTGCGACGTTGCAATGATAAGGAAATCCTCTAGCCGCAGACATGATCCAGTGTATTGGTGGAACGACAATATAACTGAGCTGCGAAGAAAGTGTAACAAGACTAGAAGAAACTACCAACGAGCTCGAGTAACAGGTCCATACGATACCCAGCACACACTGTACAAAACTAAGCGCAAATAACTCAAAGAAGCGATCAAAACTAGCAAGAAAAAGTGCTTCCAAAGCCTATGTAGCAGTGTCGACCCAGACACATGGGGACTGGCATATAAAGTAGTCACAAAAACTCCAAGCGACAGTGCGACCAAAGATATCCTGCACAAAGAAATTAGAAGAAATGGTAAGAACCCTATTCCCAGAAAAACAACCTTCAACAGAGAACTCTTCCCAAGAAGAACTTGCACCTTCCCGCCAGTCACAGTGCAGGAAGTTATTGATGACGCAAATGGTTTTAACGACCGAAAATCACCTGGCCCTGATGCTATCCCAAACAGAGTACTTTAAGTAATCTCGAAGTCGTGCCCCAATATACTCGTAAGCACATTCAATGCATGCTTCGAAAAGTAAGAGTTCCCCAATATATGAAAGATACAACGATTAGTTCTCATACCGAAAGCAGGAAAGCCGCCAGGATATCCATCGTGGTACCGCCCTATTTGTATGCTTGGTACGACCGAAAAACTGCTAGAGAGAATATTAAATGGTAGAAGCAATAGAAGCCCAGGGAGACTTATCAGACACTCAGTTTGGATTTCGAAAAGGAAGGTCGACAGTCGGGGCGACCATGATGGTTAAAGAAATGGCAAAACAAGCTATAAGCGGAAAGCGATGGAAAGGTGGTTAAAAGAAATACTGCCTAATCGTTATTCTTGACGTTAAAAACGCGTTCAATACGGCAAGTTGGTAAAAAATACTTCAGGCGCTCCAAAAGTCCCTGCATATTTACGGAGGATCATAAATAGTTATCTTTCTGACCGAATTTTGATTTACGAAGCGGAAGACGGCGTTAAAAGCACATATAATATATCTGGTGTCGTTCCACAAGGATCGGTTCTTGGCTTTACCCTGTGGAACTAATTGGTTTTGCCGTCTGGAATTGGCGCATCAAAATACCAAGGCGGTCCTAATAAGCAGTAGAAAGGTACGAGAAGTAGCCACCATCAAAATCTGCGAAACGGAAGTCCAATCAGCGGAAAAGCTGAAATACCTCGGCATTAATTTTGATACAAGGCTCACATTTAAACCGCACGTAGACCACGCCGTTGAGAAAGCCGAAAAAGTCGTAGCAGGGCTTTCAAGACTCATGTCGAACGTTGGAGGTCCTAAGCAATAACGAAGAAAGCTTTATGTGAGTGTATTGAGAAGTATAATTCTAAATGGTGCACCGGTTTGGTCAGCAGCCCTAGGCCCGAAAACATACGCCCGAGAAATTAGATTCCTTTACCGGAAATGCGCTTTGAAAATTGCTGCGCGTTTAGACATCAGAGGAGGCAGCACTCGTTATCTCAGGACTCTATCCTGTCGACATAATGGCAAGGCAGGTGGAAACAATTTCTGATTACCATGTTAAGGTAAGAGCGAAATTTGAGACTACGAGCTAGATATTATTGTCCGCTCATTACCTGGTCATAATTTAGAGTCATTATTTTGAGACTTGATTTTGAGTGTAGTATTGCCAACTGGTCTAAAATTGTGACTTTTGTCTCTATTAGAGATTGAGACTGCTTACTGAATTCGAGCATTCTTTTCAGTAAGGCGTTATACAATTTTTCAAATCTTCTAAAATACCTTTGTTGCATTTTTTCTGCAAATTAAAATTAAAAGGCTATATTTTTACAACTAGGTAAAAAATCGGGCTAGGAGATAAAATAAATCGATTCGATATTCGAAAAACTAAGATTTCAAGAAAACCGTAAAAAAAATTATGAAAAGAGTGGTTTAAAAATACCTTGCTTAGATGGGTTTAGAATTAAAGCAAATATCATGGAAATCTCAATTTTAAAAGCTACAAATACTTTTAAAACTTCTTCAACCGTAAGCAATTCTCTAAGTAGAAAATTCAGAAACTCGTTTCATGCAAGGTGTTTCCGATTTTGTAACAAAGTTGTCAACTTCACGATAAGTCCATTTTTTTACAAGTCAACGTGAAATTCATATCTGTGTAAAATTTTATTTCAATTTCAAAATTTAAGCGTTCCGAAATGAATTTGATAAACTTCGTATAAACTTTTTGCAAAATTAAATTGTCTGTGTTTTTTTTACGTTGTTCTAACACCTAAAATATTGAAAAATAAAATTTTTTTTTATTATTTATTTAACCAAACTCACAGAATTCTGTTAACAAATTTTGCCAATAAAAACTCCATTATGTTTGCCAAAAACAACGAAAACAATCACGTGCGACCAATTTTGTATTACGATGATATTAATCCACATTCACGTGCTGTGTTAATGATCTTGAATATGTTGAATGCCGATATCGAGCTGCGAGCAGTCGAGATGATCAAAGGCGAGCACTTGAAGCCAGCATATGCGAAAATCAATCCGGCACGCACGGTTCCCACCATGGTGCACGATGACCTCGTTGTCACCGGCAACGCCATATTTTCATATGTATGTGAAAATAATGACAATGAGAAGGCAAAACAATTGATTGCATTCAAATGTTACAAGCGACATTGTCGTGTCTTGTCCCGTCTGTATTTTGAGAGTCAAGTATTGCATCGCATCCATGGACAATTGATGGTAAGATGTGACTGTTTATGTCTATGCGTCTGGCGTTTTGGAATATGTACATATGTATGTATGTGTTTTGGTGGCTTTGCAGACTGATTTAGTGCGCAAGACTCTAGCTGACACAGATGTTGATTACCATCAGAAAAAAGTTGAATATGCATATGATGTGATGGAGACATATTTGAAAGATGGGCCATTCATGACTGGATCTGTGGTGAGTACCACTGAAATGGTAGCGATAGTTTTAGTTGTTAAATAGTATCATCCGTGGTTATTATAAATTAGGATATGATTCCAGAAACTCCTTGGTCAGCATAAATAATTATCATTTAAGAGAATGAAGGTTTCATTGATAAGTTTAAACCAACGATTGTAGAGCCTCGAATGCTTGAAATGACATTAGACGCTAACATATCTAAATTATACTAACAATTCTCAAAACTCTTCTAGTTGACTGCAGTTGATATTTCATTTGTCGCTTGCCTCGGCGCCTTGGACATGATGTTTCCTATCGATGCGGATCGTACAAGATGGGAAAAGCTGAATGACTGGTTTAGGCGCATGCGTTCGTTATCTGTGCAAAAAATCAACACAAATGGCACAGAGAAGCAACGTCAGATAGTTGAATATTATGCTAAATTCCGTTTCGCATCAGCCGTGAAACGTACCACAGCGGGAGTACGCCAGTCAGCTATACCTCGATTCACTTTAAGTCACGCACGTTGTAGTATTGGAGTGCAAACAACCAAAGCGAATGAAACAGAAGACAATGATGAGCCGTATTCAGTTGAATTAGAAGGGCAACTCATAGAACAAACACCAAACGTCGAATTGACACAGCGGATTTCATCGACGGATGTGATAAACGAAAGTTTAGATAGCAACACAAATAAAACAGAGCCTAAAAGAAGTTCTGGAGGCGCTCAAAAGGAGAAACCGCCAGTGCCGCCAAAGCGAAAAACGAATACGGCAATTGTGATGACTACGCTTACGGAAAATTCGCAATGCTCTGTCAACATGCAGATCAATGAACTAAATGCTCAGAAACCTACTGCGTTAGAAAAGTCGGTGAACGTTGCCAAAGATAAATGTCCTATATCCTCAGCAGAAAACCAAAATAACAAACACGTTTGCGGTTGTGATGCGAAAAGTCTGAAAAAGTGTTTGAGCCGATTAAATGGCGGAGTTGAACCTCCTGTTCCTCCAAAAATGATGTCAAAAGATGAATTTCCAATTCAACCCGTCAGAGATTTTCTCTCAAACTCGGTTAACAACTCAACGGATACTAGCAAAGGTGCAAATAAAACTTTGCCTAGGATCCCATTAGCTGCTAAACCAGTTACTACGATTATTTCACCGAAGACGAGCACAGAAAAGCTAAAAAAAATTAGGCAAAGCAAAATACCTCTGCTGCCACCAGGTTTGCCAATAAATAGTCCGCAAACGACTCTGCAGTATTTGCGGCGTTCGCATATGCCTAATGAAGCGCTGGCCGCACCCCCACCAACACCCGATAATTCATCGCCAGATGAGCAAAGCGACTTTGAATTTCCGCCACCACCACCTGAAGCTATAATTAATAATTTAAGTTCTTCTGGTAAGGCGTTAAAGTTAGCCGAATTTATGACAAAAACCGAGTCAAAATCTACTACAAAATCGTTGGCTAAAAATACAAGCGGCGTTAAGTCTACAACGGAAAGTTTGAGTGCCACGCGTGAGTGCACGTCAAGGATTATTGGAAAGAAGTCGAGTGATTTCAAGTCCATCAGTTGTAAAAAAAATGCTCCCATCGAGCAAAAAGTATGGAAGCCCATTAAAAATACTAAAAACGTTCTACTGTTAGCTAACGGCACGAAATCGCCTTTTTCTAATGTCTCGCAAGCATCACTGCAAAAGAACTTGGTGAAAAAAGTTCAGAAAATATCGAATGAGGTGAAAATAGTACAAAAGGTGAGTGCAGCAAAAACGGCTGAAAAAACTCAAGAAAAGGAAATTCAAAAATTGGAAAAGATTTATGGTGTGAAGGCAGTCGCAAGTTCCGCTTCCTCGGTGAATGCAATTAAAAAAGCAAGTGGTCGCTCACTCATCTCTAGTGGAACAACAGAACTAATTTCAAAGGCTTGTGAAAAAAAACGACGAATTTTGGGTGGTGGACAGGGGCCATCTAAAGTCAAAGTACTACCTGTAGTTGCTGCTACTCAAGCGAATCTTTTAGGCTCTGTGTTAAAACTACATCCTGGTGTAGAAGAAAAGGCCGCTATTCTCGGAGCAACGAAATGTAATACAACTGCAGCCGCAAGCGCAAAGCCAAAAGCAGAAAAAACAAAACCCAAAATTCCCACAAAATCTATGAAAAATGATGCGAAGCTTGCGAACCAAAGATCCAGTGAAACAAATAAATTAAAAGTCTTTCCCACTAAGATTTCTGGTCGGAATCAAACTAAAACAACAATAAATTTCAACACTAGTCCATACAAAGCAGATGTGGGCTCCAGCAAAAATCAACCTAAGGCGGTAGTCAAAAAGTACCCTTTGGCGAAAATTAAAAGGAAAAAAGGAACGAAAGCGGCGAATGTACAAGTTCTTAAAGTATCACAAATTCCTCAAACGCATGGTACCACAGTACAAGAGATCAAATGTGACGCGGCGGTTGAAAGCAAAACGCAACAAAGAACTGCAACAGATATTCTAACGTCAGAAGAGGTAGTTTCAAAACCTTCTGCTGCGGCCAGCATACATAGCTGCACAGTACAAACGCAAATTGAAACTACTAGTATTTCTGCATCCACAAGTACTCCTCGAGCGAGTAATCCAGAACAAGCAAGTTCCTCCACCGCGAAAGATGTCCCAATCTCTGTTAGCTTGGTGGCAAAAACCTTACAGATCCTAAGTGCTGCTAAATCTAATTTGTGCCCAGCAGTTGACAATACAGTGAAAGTATTGCCACCGCAGCCTCCTCCGCTTCCTCCACCTCCAGTGCCATTTCAAATGGAACTACCGCCGCCACTGCCACCGCCGCCAAATTTATCGCAAAATGATGCTTTGCCACAGGCAGGTACCGTAGCAAAAGCGCTACAGTCTTTAGGCGCTGTAGCCTTGGAAGCGAATCCAATCTGCGGCACGCATATAACGTTCAGAAAAGTTGAACTTAAGAAGAGCAATGTGGAAGAGTCAAAGTCGTTAGTTGTGAATAATGCAGCACCGCTTCCAAATTTGACCCGTATTGTCGAAGAGACTGTCGATGCACGACCCTTGGCTGAAATACTGACAGCGACAGTGCATAATATGAACAAGATCAAAGTAGAGAATACGAGCGATATTGGATTGACATATGAAAAAACTCAGCAAGCGCTCACAAACTCAAAAAAATTGTCAGATAAAACGCTGGGAAATATGGCGCAAGTGGCAGTGGATGATACAACAGCAACAAAAATAAAACAATTGACAGATACAGTCGAACTGGATCGTCAGATTACATCGTCGTTAGCGTTAAAAGAGTTGAATAATTCAGCAGAGGAACGCCTGGTGTATCTCAACGAATTTAAAGAGTCAAAAATATCTACAGAGGAAACGGTATGTGAAACCCACGCAGAACCACCTAGAGCCACTGAGTTGAACGAAGCATTAGTACCACCTATAAAACTAGACCTCATAGAAGCTGAGATGCCAGCACAGGAAGCCTCACATTCATTGATTTTAAAGACGCACGAAATGGAAAAGTCATATCCTTCACTAGCCGCTTGCACCGATAATCCTAATATTTCTGAAACTGCAGATAAATCACCACAAGCTGCCAAGACTGCAATCACTGGAGCGAATGTTAACCGCAATATAATACAAAGAGCTTTATTGAGTGAAGACATTGTGGGTTTGGAATCCACACCACTACCTGCGCAACCAAATATTATAATTACTGGGTATACTCACACTAAGCCGAACACCGTTGATCCGCTGTTTAGCGGCACAGGACGCCTGCTCGGCAATACTATTGCACATACGCTGCGAGCACAATCGGTCGGGCCATGTTCGCTTGGGCCTTCAGCAAATGTGGTTATCTCAACTTTCGGTTACACGCCGATATCAGCCTTGGACTCAACGCCTGAACAGCTTCTTCCTATCAAACCAAAATATGCAGCTTTACCACCATCGATCCCTCTGCAACTAAACGCCAAACCATCACCAACAACGACAGATAATAAGGCGGCACAGGAGTGCCATGCTGAGGTGGTGTTGCCAGTGCGTGCTATTAGCCCACGCACGCGTGAGGACAGACCTTATCCAACAGCGCATAGAAGTCGCGGCCAGCGCGCGAGTGAACGCAAGATTATCAACAGAGGACGAGTTATGTAAAAGTCAGCGCAGAGGTGTTTATAGCACTGAGGATGTTGACAAATTTTCGTATATATATAATGATATATTTAGTAAAAAATGATTAAATTTTCGCATTGGATATTATAACTAAAGTTGTTATCTAGGGTTTTTGGCGCATCAAAAATCATAAAATGTGCCTTCGGTTGAAGGTGTGATATGTGTGCAATAAAACATAAAATTCCCAATGTAAAAAATATATAAGTATATAGTATGTGTGATTTGTTCGTTGCCTTGTCAGAACATTTTAGGTATCTACAGAATAATCTTTCAGATTAGAAGAGTATCCAGGCACAATAATTCTGATCCCTTACTTCTCGGACCAAACCTAGTAAAACTTGTGAATAATGATATTAAAATAAACTTTTCAATCTAACGGTCATCCTTTTTTGTAATAGCCTTCAACGAAATTAGTCAAACCCCAGCGTTGGACAAATAAAATTTTTGCGCGAACGCAGACGAATGGTAGTACTCCAATGTTTATCCAACCAGAGACCTGAGTCTTAATATCAAGAATGAACTGGTGTGATTACTCTATTAATCAGTCGTGCAAAAAAATTAAGCAGAGCAAACATGAAATTCCACGCAATCTTTCTAGATATGAAAACTCGTTTATACCAATGTTTCATATTTGCATGAAGTCACCATATTTGCGGAGTATTTGAGGAAAAAACCCTTCTACTAAGTATTTTGTTTAGGAACACTCTTATTAGCAGAGCCCCAGCTGTTAGTGCAAGTATTTTACAACTTTTTATTTCATACCGAATTGCAGTCATAGAAAGATGTTTATTTGAGCTCCCACTTTTACTTTGAAATGACCTTTACTCGTTTAACATTGTTTACACATCCCACATCAAATTCCCCTTAGTAATTGCTAACCTTCCTTTGAGTACACATTTTAAATACCACTCCATCGTATTAACTGTTGGTCAAATTCATCAAGTGTTACTTATCGACAGCCGACATATACGAATATTTAGCGTACACATCTAAATACAAACCTAAATATGCACATAAATAAACGATGTGACAAAACTGATAATAAATGACTTGACAAAATAGATATATGTACATATGTACATATATAAGTACTAAGCAAGTATATTTCAATCGACCCTGTAAGGAAAGCCACTACTACTGAAACAGGATGCTAACAGTTCAACTTGTAACTTATAATAATAATAATTTAACGCTTACACGCAGCTCTATCGCTGAGTACGTCGTAGTAAGACTATTCGTATATTTTACGAAAAAAACCCATCACTAAGTAGGAATGGCTCGTTTGATTCGTAGAGTTGCATCGGTTAGTTCATTCGTAATTTTGTAGATTTTGTAGATTTTTCGATGAATTTGAAAATTTTAAAAATCATATTCTGAAGAAATATCTACTTTATTTTTATAACTTATAATAATACAGAAACATAGTGAGGTTGTGAGTATTAAATTTGATAAAAAAACTTTTTATTTAAAGCAATTTTCTTTCTTGCTTGTTGTTTTCCATTTGAGTTCAAAAATTTTAACAACACTTTCGCATTACGCTCGGTTGCTAGAATAGTTGCAGAAATTTTCAGAATTTGGAGTGGATAACACCAAATTCAAAAAGGAGGAGGTGGACAACGTTTGGACGCAATTTTACACCCGAAAACCAGGATTTTTCATATACGTAGAAGTCCAATTTCGCATTTCGTTTTTCATCGTTACTCATTTGCAGCTTTGCCCATAGAGGGCATAGCCGTAACTTCAATGTATTCAAAACTTGAAAAATGTTGATTGGATCTTTAGTAAATCAAAGTCCTTTCCAAATCACGGCTGGTAACCACCTTCCGCAAAAATCTTAGCACCAGAGTCAGGTTATGGATCTTATTCATTGACGATGTTCACGGAACACTTCAAATGCCATCTTTTAGCACCCCAACCACATTCATAAATGCTGATTTGTTAAATCGAATATTTTTAACAAATCTGTAATTTAAAACCGAAACTTTTTCATACAAAGTGTCGTCAGATTCCAGAGGATTAAAGGGATATCTTAAAGTTTTCCTCTGCCTTTTAACAGTTGTTAAATTTTGTCGCCTTTCTTAATTGAGAAATATTATTTATTAAATCCAGAATAGGCTATACAATTTAATTATTCTGGTAAAATTTGTGTAATTACTTTGTGCCAGCTGATGTCGAATTCTCTAAATTTGGCATTTGAGTTTGGCAGCACTTTTTTCGAGTTCACACGGAATCAGCGATAGCAAATTTTTCGTATTCGCAGCGGAGGGTAACGTTCGTAACTTTTCTACGACGCACAGTGGTGCCAGTGCGGAAAAAAAGGATTTTCTTTATCATTCCAAATTTGTACCATCTTTTCAATTTAAGCTAATAACTAATCAAATAACATTATCCGAATACTTGGGCCTGATATATTCAATGGTTTTTTGTTGGGAGAGCTTCAAAGTCCAACAAAGTATCAACGCAAAGTTACTCCGAAAAATGTGATGAATATTGCAAAGGTTAAAACTCAAAAGTTAACCATAAAATATCAATTGTATAGTTTTTATTTATTAAAACCAATGTTATAGATGTGATTTACATCATCAAATGTATACTTTCTTTTTCAAGATTTTTTTTAATATGATGTTTTTTCATGGTCCAAAAAAATCATATATTTCACAACTTCAACAGAATATAACTATTGTGCGCAGGAGCGCGCAGGTTAGCCACTTACACAAAATAAACTTTAGAATCTCCTTAATCGATAGAAAAAAAAAAATCAGCTGCAATTAGCTGCCAATTCATGAGTAATTAGCATTTTAATCTAAAAACTCGCATCAAAAGTTATGAAAATGTGCAACTGCGTTGTTTGTTTGCTTGATTCGTTGCTTTGTTTTTTTTGCCTGCTTCGTTGTTTTGTTTGTTTTTTTGATTGTTCGGTTTGTTGCTTTGTTGTTATTTTTTGGAGTTGTCTCTCGTTATACAACAACAACAAAATACTAGTTTAGATGCATTATATTGTTCTTATATTACTTGAACTAATTACTTGTCAAAAGTGATACCGAGAGAAGTGCAAACGGGTGAAAAAAAATTAACAAAAAACGACATTTTTAAATGGCAAAAGAAATAAAATATTGTGATATTGCAGAAATTTATATTGACTGCAATAATGATGAAAATTTACTCTTAGAAATCATATCAACAAATTATAGTGATTTATCAAGCAATGATTTAGAAGTGTTTAAAAAATTTATCAACAAAACTTTTATCCGGCGTTTTAAACAAAAATGGCAAAAGTCAAGTCGTACCAAACAATTATTTTTAAATCAAAATGAAAGCTGGTTGTCAAACATTTATACAATGTTATTACTGAGGAAGTAACCGTGTTGAAAACGAAATTCGTAATTTAAATAACAGTGTAGTAATTATTTCAAACCGAACTTTCGAAATAAGTCATTGTCTTGCTCTTACAATGATTGATGGTAAAGTTGTTAATACCGTAACTGCAACCTCAGAAATGAGTGTATGTATGTTTCATATGTAAAGCAAAACCAAAGGAAATGAATGATTTAGATGGTATATTGAGGAGAACAGTAAACGAAGGTTCCCTAAGATTTGGAATTTCTCCCTTGCATGCAAGAATTAAGTTTATGGAGTGTATTCTGCATATTGCTTACAACAAACATTTTCGCAAATGGAGAACCGACGATCGTACCAAAAAACTGAAGGCAGATGAAAAAGCACGTATTCAAGCAGATTTGAAGTCATCCTTGGGAATAAATGTTGATGTAGTGAAGCAGGGACTGGGTACGACAAATGATGGCAATACCTCACGAAGATTTTTTGAGGATCCTGCTAAAACTGCCGATATTGTTGGCGTTGACGAAAACCTGATACATAGATTTAAAATAATATTAAATACAATCAATAGTCAAGCAGCAATAGATCCTCAAAAATTTGAAATTTATTGCATGAAAACTGCGAGGTTATATGTCAGTCTTTATGAATTTTACTATATGCTTACTTAATGCATGGAAGTAAAATTGTTTCATCCTCTATTTTGCCATTGAGCATGCTATCAGAGGAGGCTCAAGAAGCTCGCAATAAAGATTACAAGAAATATAGGCCTAATCATTCTAGAAAATGCGACAGAATTTCTACAAATCAAGATGTAATGCACTTGCTTTTAGCTTCATCGGATCTTTTTATTAATGGTTTCAGAACAAATCTCAAAAATAAAACTTTAGAATTGCCCGATGATGTTAAAAAATTACTTGTTGAATAAATAATTAATAATATATGATCATTTTTGAATATTTATTGGTTATGTTATATGGGAGGTGGGCGTGGTTGTGGGCGGATTTTAACAAAAAATTTTTTTTCATCTAATTTGGCAATATGAGAGATGTGTGCCAAATTTCAAAGCCCTACCTCGATTCCTTCTATTTTTTGCCGCGGCTTGTATGAAGCGGCACCACTGTGCGACGCACTCAGCGATAGGGCAGACTATATAACTCAGTGTTTGGCCGAGCTTCTCCTACCATTTGTAGTGTGCGTCTTTATATTCTACCACAAATGGAGGGACCTACAGTTTTGTATTTTTATGAGAAGTTTCTTTATGGCAGAAATACCTTCGGAGGTTTGCCATTGCCTGCCGAGAGGTGACCGCTATTAAACATTTTTTTTTATGATTAAGATTTTACTTGCCCGGGCTGAGATTCGAACTTCGAACTCAGCGGCCACAGTTCAACTTATTTATCTAACATACATTTCCTATGTCAGCAACTGGAATTTTTAATACGGCGAAGGTCGACGAGATGCCAATTGTCCGCGCCTGCATCAAGTTATACCAGTTAAAACACCAGTTCGTTGGAATAAAGAACCGTCATGCGCGAGTTTTGGTTTTGCAACTATCACACGATACTGTCAATACTGTAAGCATAGTTTGCGGGGAAAAAGCCAAGGGTTCCAAAATTTTTGACAACATACCAAGCAGTCCCAAGCCAGTTGTTTAGTTTACTAGTATGGTGCTTCCCTACAGGGCAATTCCATTGTGTGTCCCATTCACAGATGGGTTGGGGTGAAATTCAGATGTTGGTTAAATCATCAATACGAAACCGGATGCTTTTGTTTATACATACATATGTATGTATGTAGTTTGTCTAAATGCGTTCCATACCCGTAAAAGTGGGTAGTTGACAAATGACTTTGTGGGAAATGAAATCTCGCTACGTATGTTACATATGTATGTTTATATGTAAGCATGTATGTACATATATGTATGTAGATTGACTGATATGTACTTATGTAGATAGGCACACGTACATATATTGCATGAACATAAGTAATACATACATACATGCGTACTAAGGAGACCAAAACAAATATAGGACAAGTGTCATTAGCAGTAAAACAGAAGAAAAAATACCCTAAATGCGAGTGGGTGAAGAGTAACCAAACACCCAGCCGCAGTAATAAAAAAAATAAATAAATGGGCAAACAACCCGTAAGGCAATAATATGTACCCTATCAAAGTAATGAGTTGGGTATAGGAAAACGTGCGTCAAAGACAAGAGCGGCAAACAAACACACACATTCATATATGTACATATGTATGTATTGCACATTAGGGTGTTTTATTTATTTAATTTTTTTTAATAATAAAAAAATTACAAAAAAATTAAATTTTTAATTTCAAGTAAAAACATAATCATATCCCTTAGCGAACTTTGACGTACAAAAATTCGCTGTTAAAATTAAAATACTCTGCATCATACTCGTATAAGAATTCACACAATGGCAGCGACGACGAAGTAGCTTTAACGAAATTCGCTGAGTATATGTAGATTTATTTTGATTTGTGCCATTGCTGCCGGTCAACAAAATTTGCTTCTAGTGAAGTAACTTCAGTCCGTGCACCGAATTAAAACGTAGTTAAAAAATTATTACCAAAAAATTGCAATTATAGACAACGATTTATAATAGAAGAAACAAGGAAGCATTGATGTGAATGTCCTCAAATCACACCATGTAACCAAAGTTAAACCATTCTCATTGGGCACTTGATGGAGCCAATAATAACTATCCATTCGACAACACATGATTTGCCAACTCAATTCTGAGAACTATATGTGAAATTAGACTCAAAAAGAATAATTTCTGCATCATTCGTTTTGTCTTCTTACCTGCCAAAATATTTTTAATATCGATTTGAAGTTAGTACTATCGTATAGGGGAATTTATCAGGTTTTAGGCCCTGTTGTTTGACATAGCTCGACAGCCACTAGCCCGATTTAGTTGAAATAAATTTTAAAAAATTTAGAATTACAATTCCCTTTATCTGTTCATATATTGTTTTCCTATACAAGCAACAGTTTCCAAGTTAAAAATAAGCGCATGAAGAAATTTGTTTCTCTGTTTTTTTTTTTTTAATTCATAAAAAATACAAAACGGAAATAAGTTTCAAGTCTAGTTACTTTTTCGCAAAGTCACATAACCTATGAGCAAAATAAGACAAAGATCATGAAAATCGATGCACGCGTTTCGCTTTTATTCGCAATTGAGTAAAGGTATGAAAAGGTATGTCCAACAACAGGGCCTAAAACGTGATAAATTCCCCTATACGATAGTACTAACTTCAAATCGATATTTTGGCAGGTAAGAAGACAAAACGAATGATGCAGAAATTATTCCTTTTGGATCTAATTTCACATACAGTTCTCAGAATTGAGTTGGCAATCAATGAACTGAAAAATGTTGTACTGTGTTTGACAAGCTAGCCCTGGGCCAGATATTCCAAAGAATTTTTCTCAGCTAAAATAAAATTGCTAAGAAAATAAGATACATTTTTATAGTGGTCAGGATATGTTACCACTATTAATGCATATTCTAAAAATTTAGTTTACGAGGTTTTTAGGTTTTTAGAGCTTGAAATGTTGACAGTGGCGTACGGCGAGTCTACTCTAAGTAATTGGTAAATTGATGAATTAATAAATATTTTTTTATAAAAATATAAATTAACCTTACTTTTTGAACATACCTCGAACATTACTTAGACTCGAAGCGTAAGCAGTTTTCAAATATTTTACATTTTAGTTTTTGTTTAGCATAATGAATCACCCTAATATTAATACATGAGTTGGCATGCACTCGCTTACATACAAACATTCAAATAAAGTAGGCCTCTTCGGTTAGATGGGTTACAACCGCATATGTACAGGATGCGGCAGTTAAATCCGGACAAATTTCAATTTGAATTTCCCGCCATATCGCAGTTCCGTCAGAGGTCGTGATTGAGGTTCTTGAACGTCATGGGCATCTAGTAAACAGTCATAATCTTAAAATAACCGTCATGCTACATTCAAGTGCGGAGTACAATCGAAGAGCCGTGGTTTTTGAAAGCCCTCGCGCAGGGCGTTCGGTGACCGAGATCATTCGATTCTTCGGGTAATCGAGATTGACTGTTTATGATGTTGTAACAAAATACAATGCTTCCGAGAAGTCCGAGGAAGGTTCCGCTAACCCGGGGAGGATTCCTCAATCGAGGTAACAGGTGTCACGAACTCCGGCGGTCGTGGAAAGAGCTCAGAGCTGATTTCGGAGGATCCTGGACAATGTATTTAAATCCCTGCGACTACTATGTTTGGAGCGTTGTTGAGCGGGTTACCAACAAGTCGCGGCACCCTAATGTCGCGTCTCTACGCGCCGCCATCGAAGCAGCATTCGCCAATATGGACAGAGCTGCGTTACAGAGAGCGTGCGGGCGCTTCAGGACAAGGATGGAGGCGGTAATTGAGGCCAACGGCGGTTATATTGAGTGATTATATTCCGGACAGGCCACACGAATATTGACTAAAAACGTTTTCTTTTATATTTGTACTTTGTGTCAATAAATTTTATTTTAAAACAAAGTGCAATTTGTCCGGATTTAATTGCCGCTCCCTGTATGAAAGAAGAGTGTGTGTGTGTGGGTTGTTTCTTTTTATGCTTTTGCTACGAGCACATTTATGTTGCATGATATGATTATCTGTGGGGCGCATACATACTCGTACATATGTAAATGCTACAGTATACAGAGCAGTTGCATCATAAAATATTTGATAACATGTGATAAATCTGTTAAGGAATACGTTGCCCATAAAATTTTGTAGAAGAAAGCAAAAAAAAAAAAAAATATTAAAAATCAAAACTACACACAACCTAGTTATCCACAGATGGTGTGAAAAGTTTATTCAACCCTTTATTAAATATTGCCTACAGCGCCTTATTAGAGCTTGTGAAAGCGCCAAAAGCTGTTAATTTAATTAGCTTATAGCCCGAATTTGAAAAGAAACAATCTTGCACACTTTTGTTTGCATTGCTGTTTTTGTCATTGTTGCTTTTTCTTTTTTACTGAAAATAATTACTTACATTAAATTACTACGTCATCTTGCTTGGCTTGTCAAGTATGTATTTTGTATATGTTGTTGCTGGAATTCTGCGCCTCAAACCATTGGCGTTTTAAAACCAATTTATGGTAGCCGCATCAAATGTCCTTTTCTATCCATAATTGATGTATGTACGCGCTTAGTTGTGTACATAAATTAGGGCATTTGTACTACTCCTCTATTTGATTTTTTAATTATGCGGCATTAAAAGGCGGTGTTTTTTTTGGGGTTTGACTTTCTGAAGCGTCTAACTACTGTACTCTGGCGGGAGTGACAATACAAATATAAACAAATTAATTGTTCACAACCAACTCTGTATTTGTTATACACACGTACAAATTGTTAATGTTTATTTTGCAATTTTATAGTCGTTTGGTTTGGAGACAAACCGGTTTCGAAGGGATGACGGAAAATCGTTACAACAAATATCAACATTCCACCCTGTCGGACAAGAAAAAGAAGAAAACAATATGGATTATCTGAACTTTAAACGACTAAGCATCAAATTGGGTTGAGGGCTTTCAACAGCCATATTCTGAATATGTACATATATATAAAATAAAAAAACTTGTCAATAGTAAATGGTAAAACGGCTTAATTCGTCATATTATAGGTAAAATATTTTGACAAAGTACGTCAGCGTCCACAAACCAAAAAATAAATATGTTCCCTTGAATTATGCAAAAATTTTTTTATTTTTTTTTAACAGCATTTTACCTTAAGAATGAACATACCGGCTGCACTACTTTTGTTTACACCAGCAGCCGGATTCCAGTTTTCGCTATCGCTCAAACTTTAAAATTCTTTAAAACTCCAATCGCTAAAAATTATCCGAACTTTTGGCGATTTTTGTTAAACGAAATTCTGGCTTTTTCATCGCTAAAAATCCACTAGACAAATTTCTAATACTTACTTTTATACACCGCAGGCGTCGCGGGTGTAGTTGAAGAGAAATGTCAAATTTTGTTTTAATTTTTGGCATTCGAGTATTTATCAAATTTCACAATCTCAGCATATTTGCAAAAAATATTTTGAAATAGTCTTGTGAAAATAAATATAATCAAGATGAGGGCGTTGCGAAGATATTTACAAATTATCTTAATGCATTATCAGCGAAATTTAAGGACCTGTTTGTTGCAGGAATCAACGGAAATTTGTCGACTTCCAAAAGAATATCACTCCCTTTAAACGATATACCAGCATATATTTTTGGCCCTTTGTCACCCTTTTACTATTATATTTTTTTATTTTGTACTTTTCGTGTAAATTTTTTCTACATAATAAATCATTTAAAAAAACAATAATATTAATAATTATTCTTATTTGTTGTCTGATATGTTTAACATCAAGTTATTGTCGTCGCTAATTTGACACTTCTTTAAGCAATGGAGATCTGCCAAAAATTATATAAAATTGGAAAATTAGGGATATTTTCAGAGATTCTTTTTATGTCAGAATCACAAAATATGTCAAAATTGCTAAAATTCATTTAACATATTTTAGTGATGGAGTTCTAGCGATAGCGAAAGCTGGAATCCGGGTGCAGAGCACTATAACAGTCTACTTGTTATCAACTTACTTAAAAATTTACTTGAATTTGTGGAGCTTGAAAAATGTAGAAGTTACGCTTTGGTTTATTTCTTTCATAACTTGAATCCCAATAGTGTAAATAAGTAACTTAAATATAAAAAGTCTTTGGATTAAGCATAAACATTTCGTTAAAATTAGAAATATAGAAACGTGAACTCAGAGACAATGTCGCAAAAAGAGAGTATAAAAAAATGTTGCATATTTCAAGGAGATATATACTTATATCTTTTTTTATTTTTTGGGTTCTTTGTACAAAAATTTCGTCTGAGAATATTATTAATGATATTTTCCGGCGAACAGATTTCCACAACTTTTTAACGCAATATCGACCACCCAAATTCCATTTTATTCGGAATTCCCAGAAATGGTGTTCAAAAAGACCTTTTCTGGGAGAGCTAATGGGTTAAAATGTTCTACAAAATTATTCCTTGTAAAACTTTTCTAAATACCACCAAACAAAATATTTTGCTCCGGTATGAATTTCAACTAGTTCTTACACTATTTCTGAAAGCAATTAGGCAAAAAATTAATATAATAATAATTTGGCGCTTACATTATCTATCACATTGTTTGGCCGAGCTTCTACTACCATTTGTGGTTTTGTGCCGACTCCGAAAGGCAGATGTATTTAATGAGAAGCTTTCTCATGTCAGAAATACCCTCGGAGGTTTGCCATTGCCTGCCGAGGGGTGACCGCTATTAGATAAAACCTTTTCTATGATTAATATTTCCCTTGCCCTGACTGAGATTCGAACCTCGAACTTAGCTTCCTATCACGCACCGCTACCAATTCGACAACAGCGGCAAAAAATTACAAATTTTAATAAAGAGTTTTCACTACATATATGGATATTGACTTATCGTCTGGCGCCTTGAATTGGAGTAAAATAAATCCAAATTCTACTTTCCTTTGTTTCCTCCTCCATTACTTTTTGTTGAGGAGTTACATACCTCGCTAATCGACTTGTGTAGAAGAGCCTCATTTATTAAAACCTTTTCTTTGTCGTTTTTGAATCTATTTATTCTAATTTGAAATGAATTTTCAGTTCAAAGACAAAGTAATTCCACTTCGAGATAAGAGTTAGTTAAAAATTATATATGTATGTATACCAGGATGATCCTTGAGTAACACAGTTCTGCAGCTGGGACTGATTTTTCTAAAAGTTCTTTTTGTTTTGAGAGCTTCTGATAGGTATTTTCAATTAATACTTTGTAAAACGAAATGATGTCATCCACTGACAATTTTTTTTTGATGCGACATTGGCCTCGTTCGAACGAAAAATAAGAGGGTTGTTTTCAAACCATATTTTAATCGATTTTTATTTTAATCGATTATTTTTTCTTATTCTCGATTTTTTATAACCGATTTTATTAATGGTATATATCGATTTTTAATAAATCGATTATATAAAATTTATATTTTAAATCGATTTTTGTAACTAATGCACTCTGTGCGATGGATGAAAAATTGGGTGAGTTTAAGGAAAACATATTGTGTTTTTTAGTTTTAAGCAATACTGAACATTTATAATAATTATAGTTATCTTTGCTTTTTTGATTTGTTTTGTATTTTAGTTTTGATACCAAACAATTGTCGTTATATTTCTTGCTGTTATTCTTTCGTACTATTTTTACTGCCATTTAAGATGACTGAAAATGTATATATATAAATAATTTAATTTGTATTTAAAAGCCGTTCTTTTGGGTATTTTCTTATGCTTATTAT
Organism: Philophylla caesio; assembly: GCA_963971545.1. Lineage (NCBI taxonomy): Eukaryota > Metazoa > Arthropoda > Insecta > Diptera > Tephritidae > Philophylla > Philophylla caesio. The sequence continues at coordinate 89,012,513 of OZ020606.1, read as the reverse complement.
CTTTATTTGAATCAATTGTTCATAATATACTTTTAATAATATGCAATGGGGTACAGTGGTGCTTCTGGGTGTGCAGATACAGTTGCGCGGCTGTACTCAATCCCTACTCTTACGTCCACGTTCGTGCACCCTGGGCAACGTGAGCAACCCATGTGCGAGATATGGTAACCAATCCGTGTGGAGCCATGGGTCACGGCTAATAGAGAGGGAACTTTAGTGGAGCCACTCTTACATATTCGGTTTAAGGGTCCACTAAAGTCCGCAGCGTCTGTTCACCAGGAGGTGCGGCTGCAAGCGGGCGTCTGTCTTGGAGCAAGCGGCTCGCTATATAAACGAATTTAAAATTTCAACCCCCAGCAATGGGTTGTGCGCAGGGCTTGGAACCCGCCACGTAAAAAAACAAATTCCAATGAAAAGCAAAGCAAAGCCTCGGACAGGACCCCCCTTTTTAGATGACGACCACGGCAAACGTTTTAAGGACCATGATTTGAGGGCATGCACCTGGAATGTCCGAACCCTTAATTGGGAAGGTGCCTCTGCCCAGCTGGTAGATGTCCTCGGTAGAGCGAAGGCTGACATCACCGCCATCCAAGAAATGCGATGGACGGGGCAAGGGAGGAAAACGGTAGGCCCTGCGACGTATACTACAGCTGCCATGTAAAGGAGCGCAAATTTGGTGTCGGATTTGTGGTGGGAGAGAGACTTCGCCGTAAAGTACTGTTGTTGTTGTTGTAGCAGCACAAATTATGCTGAGGCGACAGTCCTTGGCCGGACATAAATCCGGGTCGTTCCGGTATCGTAGACCCGACTGTCGTGGGAACGTAAAGTACTGTCGTTCACTCCGGTGGACGAACGTCTCGCCACAATCCGCATAAAGGGGAGATTCTTCAACATCTCCCTGATTTGCGCCCATGCCCCGACGGAAGAGAAGGACAATGGGACCAAAGATTGCTTCTACGAACTCCTGGAGCGCACGTTCGAAAGCTGCCCCCAACACGATATAAAAATCGTGCTAGGCGATTTTAATGCCAAGGTGGGTAAGGAGGGCATCTTTGGTTCCACAGTCGGAAAATTCAGTCTCCACGAAGAAACGTCTGATAACGGATTGAGACTGATCGACTTCGCCGGGGCCCGAAACATGGTAGTTTGTAGTACCAGGTTCCAGCATAGGAGGATACATCAGGCTACGTGGCTGTCTCCAAATGGTAAGACACGAAACCAAATCGACCATGTTGTGATAGACGGAAGGCACGCTTCCAGTGTCCTAGATGTGCGCACGATCCGAGGAGCCAACATCGACTCGGACCATTATCTTTTCGCAGCCAAGATACGCACGTGCCTCTGTACGTCAAAAAGCGTGCGGAAAGGCACACAAGGAAAGCTCGACGTCGGAAAGTTGCAATCACAACAGACAGCCACGCACTTCGCTACTCGACTCGCACTTCTGCTCTCTGAGAGCTCTAATCAACACAGCGATATTTCAGAGCAATGGAACCACATCTCTTGCTCTTTACGTACCGCCGCTGAACAATCTATTGGTTTCCAGCGAGCCCGGAAAAATGACTGGTACGATGAGGAATGTCGCGTTGCCACGGAACGGAAAGATGCTGCCTACAGGGCCACGTTGCGATCGGGCGCAACGCGAGCCTTGCGGGAGAGATATCGTGAGTTGAAAAAGGAAGCGAGACGCATTTTTCGAGAGAAGAAGAGAAAGACCGAAATGCGTGAGTGCGAAGAGCTGGAAATGTTGGCCGACTGGAAAAGCGCCCGAAAATTCTTTCAGAAAGTACGACGGCTAACAGAAGGTTTTAAGACCGGGGCGAATTCCTGTAAGAACGACAACGGCGACCTGGTAACTGACGTTCAGAATATACTTAGTTTATGGAGGGAGCACTTCTCCACACTACTTAGTGGTAGTGACAGAGACCACCTTGGAGAAGATGATGATCCCAAAACCCCAATCAATGACGACGGAATTCATGTTCCGTTACCCGACTGCAATGAAATCCGTATAGCAATAGCACGGCTCAAGAACAACAAAGCGCCCGGAATTGACGGGCTGCCAGCTAAGTTATTCAAATACGGTGGAGAAGAGTTGGTAAAGCGCATGCACCAGCTTATCTGTAGAGTATGGTCGGACGAATGCATGCCTACTGATTGGAATCTAAGTGTACTTTGCCCAATCCATAAGAAGGGTGATACTGCAATTTGCGCCAACTATCGTGGTATCAGCCTTCTTAACATTGCATATAAGGTTCTGTCGAGCGTATTGTGTGAGAGACTAAAGCCCACCGTCAATGAACTGATTGGACCTTATCAGTGTGGCTTTAGACCTGGTAAATCTACTATCGACCAGATATTCACAGTGCGCCAGATCTTGGAAAAGTCCCAAGAAAGAAGAATCGACACGCACCACCTTTTTGTCGACTTCAAAGCCGCTTTCGACAGCACAAAAAGAAGTTGCCTTTATGCCGCAATGTCTGAATTTGGTATCCCCGCAAAACTTATACGGCTATGTAAAATGACATTGAGCAACACCACCAGCTCCGTCAGGATTGGGAAGGACCTCTCCGAGCCGTTTGATACCAAACGAGGTTTCAGACAGGGTGACTCTTTGTCGCGTGACTTTTTTAACCTTATGCTGGAGAAGATAATTCGAGCCGCAGAACTAAATCGGTCAGGCACTATCTTTTATAAGATGGCGAATACCGGAGAAGATGGAACGATGAGCTGTACGAGCTTTATAACGACATAGATATAGTGCAGCGAATTAAGATTCAGCGGCTTCGCTGGCTTGGTCATGTCGTTCGAATGGATGAAAGCGCCCCAGCTCTGAAAGTATTCGACGCGGTACCCGCCGGTGGTAGCAGAGGAAAAGGGAGGCCTCCTCTGCGTTGGAAAGACCAGGCGGTAAAGGACTTGGGTACGCTTGGTATTTCCAACTGGCGCCAGTTAGCGAAAGAGAGAAATAACTGGCGTGCTGTGCTAAGCTCGGCCAAAATCGCATAGGCGGTTATCGAGCCAATGAAAGAAAGAAGAAGAATATGTCGAATAAGTATTTTCCGTAAAAAAAAAATTAAAGTATGTATAAAAATCGATTATTTCTTCAAAATCGATTTTTTACAATTCTATTTATCTTAAAAAAATATTATTAATTTATCGATTTTTTCGACTTGGGGTCACATTCCTGGTTGTAACAAATTAGAAAGATATTAGAGACATGTATTAATGGTTGATATTTGACTTTAAGGACCTACTATCAATTGTTGCAATTCAAACACAATTGCAGACATTAACACATTTAAGGGTCTCTACTTGTTCTCCTTGAAATTTGTCCCTGTTTTGCGTGTGCAAGTGCATATTGATTTCTCATAACATTTGCAATATTGCCTGCATTTAACAGTTACAAATATTTAGTAAATTGTTGAGCAAGTTTCCACTTCACTGCATTCCAATAATTTATAGTTATTTGTTTATAGCTTTGGATTAGCCTGAAAAGGAATTCAATGTTACAAATACACATATGAACTTATATACTTCAACGAGCTATTTTATGGCTTGAAGCACAAATTTATATTAAATTTTTATGTTTAGAATAATGATCACAAATTTCGAAATTTATAAGATAAACTGCGTTAAAGGATTTAAATTTACATATGTACATATGAGTTTTTTCACACTTGAATATAAGCACGGTACTAAGTGTGCTAAATTCAGGCAATTTCATTTTCCCTTATTGCCTTGATCGCGTGGAAATCGTTAAGTTCGATTAGAATGCGTGTCACTGTTGCAACGTCAGCGTGCTGTTGACACCCAAACAAAGTCAACTACACGCAGAGGAAACGCAATTGCAGCTGCTAGTGCTTGAGTACGTGCAACATCAAAAATCTCCATTGAAATGCCAGTGAATTGAGATGGCGATTTGTTATTGCAAATATTTACTTTTGTCAAAAGTTTCGGGAAAAAGTTTACACAACTGACAGTGTACATTCTACTCGTTGCTGCTGCAATCACACAAAATACAAACTTTCCGTTGCATAAATAAATTTCACGCGCGTTCAGATTGCAGTGTTGCCAAAAACACTATAAAATGCTGCATTTTCGCTGACCAGATTCATTCGATTAAGAAATACCCCACATAAAAATGTTTCAGCTGTGCTTAATGCAACTTTGACATTTAGCTGAAGACTCAGCTGCAAATTATGTGAACTTGCGGCATTGATGCTATTTTCTGTATATACATACATACTCGTACATATAAGTGGCTGTATGTAATCAATGGTACGAGGTCGTTTTATGAGTTGGAAAATATAAATAGCTAAACTGAAGTGTTTTTATATTAAAATTTCATTCACAGTGATTCAAAAATCGAAAAAGACATCTAAAAATTGGTGTCATCAAAAATGAAAACACATTGGAAATGATATACCAGGACTACAGGCAACAACTACTATTTGATAAGGACTGGAATATTTTGCCGTCATAGGTGACTCTAGTCCTTAACAGAGAGTGAAGTCTCAGTTTTAGACCAGCTGACATTCAATAGCCTCAAAATAAAGCCTTCAGTCTCAACATAAGATTTCTAATGCCCGAATTCAGTTGGCATTCTCAGTCTCTAATAGAGACAAATTTCATATTTTTAGACCACTCAAAATAAAGTCTCTAAATCGTAACCTGGTGATGAGCAGGTCACAAAAAATTCAAAGAAAAACCAAAGACAAAAACGTGCAAGTGAGGAAAGGCAATAATCTTTGGCTCATAGACTCAAATTTTGAGTCTTGAAATTATATCAAGTTACTGAATTCCGGCATACATTTTTGGTATTCTGTAATTTTGTAAAGTTTCAAGACTCAAATTTTGACACAATTGGTTAGAGATATTTTCCTTTCCTCGCTTTCACGTTTGTCTGTTTTTTTTTGTGACCTGTTCATCGCCTGATAACCGTTTATATAGTGGTTTTTGAGATGAATAAAGTCCAACTGGTCTAACAATGTGAATTTTTTTCCTTATATGCAGTTTAATGCTCGAATTCAGTACGCAGTCTTAGTCTCTAATAGAGACAAAGTCACAATTTTAGACCAGTTGGCATTCATTAGTTTCAAAATAATGCCTCTAGTCTCAAAATTAGGTCTCTAAATTGTGACTTAGTGATGAGCAGGTCACAAAAAATTAAAATAAAAACAAACGTGAAAGCGAGGAAAAACAATAATCTGTAGCTCATTTTGAGACTTGAGATTATACCGAGTTACTGAATTCGACCATTCTTATTTTATATCCGAGCATACCTGTACACAAGCGTATATAAACTTTGTTCGAATAACGGTTGCTTGTAACAGCCAAAAAAGGTTAAACTTTAGAATAGGGACCCACGAATTGAAGGGTAAGAGGGGCATCGGTGGAAAGAGGGGAGTCTCCCCTTTCTAAAAATACCACTCCTAAGGTGCGAGGCGCAGAAGCATGGACGATGACAACATCAGATGAGAGGGCTCTTGGAGTGTTCGAGAGAAAGATTCTTCGAAAGATTTATGGACCTTTGTGTCTTTGCGACGGCGAATACCGTGTACGATGGAACGTTGAGCTGTACAAAGACTTAGATATACTGCAGCGGATTAAGAATCAGCGGCTACGCTGGCTAGATCATGAAATAACTCCAGCCCTGAAGGTTTTTGAGGCGGTACCCGCGGGTGATAGCAGAGGAAAAGGAAGACCTCCTCTGCGTTGGAAAGACCAAGTGGAAAAAGACTTGGCTATACTTGGGATTTCCAACTGGCGCCAGTTAGCACGAGATAGGGACAGCTGGCGTGCTTTGTTGACCTCGGCAAAATCGCTTAGGTGGTTAATACGCCAATTAAGTAAGTTAGTAAGTAAGGTGCGAGTCTTCGTACTTTTGAAGATATTTGGGCTTTAAATTTTAAGAAGTTCGTATTTGTTAAGTGTATTTCATCACTTTTTCCTCCTCTTTTTACGTTCTCTTTAACTTAAAATATTGTTAATTTTATGAAATTCTTTGAACGTATACACTTTTATGTGAATTCACAGCAACACAAGTTATTTCCAGATAGCAAAGATGAGATGATACAATTCTTTGCATATTTTAGTTTCCAATTTTTTGGTGGCCGCTGTGGTTGAGTGGATAGCGGTGCGTGCTATTACTCGATATGCCGCTGGGTTCGAGCTTCGAATCTCTCCCAGGGTATGTAGAATCTATATCGTTCGAAGTCTGCACAAAATTGTAGATCCCTCCATTTGTGGTAGAATGTAAAGACGTACACCACAAACACTGATCTATGTAGTGTAAGTGCCAAAATGATTAATATTCCAATTTTGCCACTACACATTATATGAAATTAAGAAATTGCATTGCTTGAACTACTTTCTGCGTGTTTGGCCTTCGACCTCAATTCAATAATACCTTTTTTTATTTATGGTATTTGCATTTATTCTATTTGCATACTTCAACGGTGGAAGGGAAACTGCAAGTACCCCAAAAGCTTCTTAACTTCACATATTACGTGCTGACACTATTGGAAACAGTTATAAAATACGCAGAGTATTATATCATCTCATCTTTTCTATCTGGCAATACCTTGTGTTGCTGTGAAAAGTGTATACGTTCAAAGATTTTAAATTTAATAAAATTAACAACATTTTAAGTTAAAGAGGAAGTAAAAAACGTGAAAGAAAACTGCATGCACCTAAATATTGTGTATTTAATGTTTTGAGTCGTTTTTATAGTGAAAAAGTAATGAAATAACACTTAACAAATATGGACTTCTTAAAAATTAAAACGCAAATATCTTCAAAAGTTAGAGGACTCCATATAACGGGAGTTTTGAAAATTGCAAAAAATTTGTTTTTTCGATATCTATTGAAACAAATTGAGTAAAATTTGATATTTGGAGCGATTTTAAGACAAAAACTTGGTTTTTATGCAATTTTTTTAAATAAGCATTGCCACGCCTTCTATTGAAAAAATGTCTGTATCTTAATAAGAGTGTTACGTATCGTCACCAAATTGGTAAACACTTAGCATATCGTTCAAAATGGCTGTAATCGGAAAATTACCACGCGCACCATATAACAGTACCTTTAAAAAATCCGGAAACTGACGCACTTCGGTAACCTCTGCATCCAAATTTATCCATAGAGTAACCTTATAACAATAAAAGAGGGATTTTACAAAGTTTTATGATACAATTTATATATCTCCAAAACTGTGTTACGTATATATCTTACTAAATTTCGGCGGTATGTGTTGCACTCGATATCATTGCGATAAATAATTCGGTGTCGCCCGAACTGAGCATTTCTTACTTGTTGATGTGTGATTATACAAAAATACACAATCGTAAAATAATAATCTCTAAAAATAATTTGTGGTGGTCGCTGTCGTCGAGTGGTGGCGGTACGTGCTATAACTCGATATGCCGCTGAGTTCGTGGTTCAAATCCAAGCCTGGGCAGGTAAAATCTAAATCATAGAAAACGTCCGAGGGTATTGCTGCCATGAAAAGGTTTCTCATAAAAAACATGCGTCGTTCGAAGTGGGAACAAAACTGTAGGTTCCTCCATTTTTCATAAAGACTCACAATGCAAATGGTAGGAGAAGCTCGACCAAACACTAAGCTATTAAGTGTAAGCGCCAAATTATTATTATTATTAAAATGTGCTTTCAATGTGTTTTCAGCATTACGTTTAGAAATGATCTACATCAGGTAAGCTATATATTCATGTATTTATTTTGAGGAAAATTATTATGCATACATATGTATATAAAAAAAAATATTGAATAAAAATAAATTGAAAATATTGCAACTGTTTTACCGCTGATGCCAACTTTATCCCAATCGAATGAAACCTTAAACCGAATTTGCCGTTCAAAGTCCAATAAATTCGATATTTCATTATCCAGGTACCTTCAATCGATTTTTTTATTGCACTTTGATTTTGCAGTCAGAAGTTATGTATGTCTATACCACTGTGCAGTTGGCAGAAGAAAGAATAGTAATTGCTTGCTTAAATTGTTTCAAAAAGCAGGGGACACAAGAGAGTTCGCTAGTTTCGTGTGCTGGCATTGTTGCTGTTAGTGACAGAATTAAAAAACGGTTATTTGTAAAGTGTTGGCCGAGCGCTAAGTACTTGTGCAATTAATTTTTGCCGGCACTGCTTTCTAGTGCATTGAAAGTCACAGCCTTTGTTAAAACTAACAAGATACTTAAGTAAATGCGAATATATTTATATCCATTGAATTGCATTTATTTAAAATGTATTTATTTAAAAAAAAAAGGCGTAAATAATTAAACGAGTGTACGAAGTGTGTTTGCTAGAAATTAAATCGAGCCTTGATATTACAACACAGGCCTTCAAAATTTAAAAATATGGTTAGATGAAGCTACTCCAATGGCGGATTTAAATTCAGCCAAAATAAGTGCTGGTTTTAGTGTCTGAACAATTTAGGCCCGCAAATTCATAAAAATACATTGAGGTGAAAGACATATATATATCTTGATATCATACAGAACTTGTTAATTTTTTTATTTACAAAATTAAAATCAGAAGTAGTTGAAGCCCCAGCGATTCATTAAAGTTGTGCTATATATTTATGTAATTTAAACGGTAACATATTGAAAGAGAACTGAAAACAAGAAGTGAAAATGTAAAGGCATGAATATTTTCGAATAAGTTTTAATAGAAAATTTTTATGTGCTTATCACAATCATATGACACACAAGTGCTCAAAATATATTTTCCTTTATCAAATTTTTTAATTATTACAGTTCATTCTCTTAAAAAAATTTCAATCTAAAAAATTAAAGAATGTATGTATCATTCATATATAAATATTTACAGAGAATTTCTTTAAGCATGCATCATAGCTTACAAAATTTGTTGAAGATTTTTGAATATTTTGTTTGGTGACTGTGTTGCGCAGTTATTTGTAATTTAAAAAAAAAAATCCAGCATACGTTAAATGGAAGAAATATCCCAGCAAAAAAATTGTCAATAAACAGCGATGTGTCGCTACAAAATCGAGTTATACTTAAATTGAATGGCTTATCTCGTAAAACTGCACGAGAAGCTCGATCGATCAGCGATCAATAAATATGATATGAGCGCCAATTATTTGTTTTATTAATTCTTATATATTTCCATATATAGAATGCATCAATTTTATAATTAAAAATATTATTCAAAAAAAGAACTGAAAACTAATTAGGCGAAATTTTGAAATTTAAGCGAAAATCCAAGCTACGTTATCTTCCTTTTTATTTACTTCAAGTGGCCCACAAGCTTGGCATAAGTTAAAAGAATTTTAATTTATACGAAATAGGTTTATGCAACCTATATACATATTTTTTTTCTGCAATCCAATTTAACTTGCCATAAGTTACTAAATATTTTTGTTCCTAGGTGAAATCCGAGTAGCATACGAATTTTTCTTTTCTGGCAATTTTCAGTGATTAAAGTATAACTACTTTTCAAGTGTTGTTCAATTATTGGATGTTTGCTTCAACGAAAAGTTTATCCTTGGCATCAGCAATTTATGTTGCATTGTATGCTCACATATAGCTGCGTATGTATGTATGTATCTACTTATTATACGTAAATATGTACATAAGGAATGAGTTTCATTTTGAACTTCAAAGTTCGAAGCAAAAATGAAATAAAGAAAAATTAGTGTTTTTTTACATTCCAATGCTTTATTGCGTGAGTAAAAAAATTCTTTTCATGCACATGGGAAAAAATGCTAGTTCGTATATTTTGGTAGCAATGAAATTAAATTCAGTTCTTAATGCTTTCAATTTAATAGGCGAGGTGTAAGAAATGGCTTTAATTTAATATAAGTAAAATTATTTTGTATCCACCGAAGCTTGAAGGTGTTCTTCGTGCTTTCGATGGAGACTCCAACGTTTGGTTTAAAGGAACATGCGATATTGGTTCCTCGCCTTATCGACAGAGCTATTAAGATGAAATAAATGGTTTCACTCAAAGCTGAGTATATTATAATATAATATACAATTTTGGCGCTTACACTATATAGCTCAGTGTTTGAGTGTTTGGCCGAGCTTCTCCTACCATTTGTGGTGTGCGTCTTTATATTCTACCATAAATGGAGGGACCTACAATTTTGTGCCGACTCCGAACGGCAGATGTATTTAATGAGAAGCTTTTTCATGGCAGAAAAACCTTTGGAGGATTGCCATTGCCAGCCGAGGGGTGACCGCTATTAGAAAAAACTTGTTCTGTGATTAAGATTTTGCTTGCCCTGACTGAGATTCGAACCTCGAACTGATTGGCATATCGAGTAATAGTACGCACCGCTACCAACTCGACTACAGCGGCTGAGTATACTGCTCTCGAAAAATTAATATAAAATGACACTCAAGAAATTAAAGAGAAATAAAAAAGTACTTTTTCAGGCAGCAGTATAAATGAAAATTATTTCTTGTGATTTTTCTTGAGAGCTGTATTCAAACCTAAAATCCGTACCCCTTCAATTGCCCCATAAATTTTTAGTGAAAATTGTTTATTTCTCGAAATTATATAAAAAAAATGCGCAGTGCTTGAATTTAATAGATTCTGAACTAATGCAATCGGAGATGTCTGATAAGATGTCCAGATGTGACTCCGGTTGACCAATTATTTAGCCGGACAACTTTGTGTAAGAAATAAATACATTCTAGACGTTAAAAGGACTTCTGGAACAACCAGCAGAAACTCAATAGATCCGCAGTTAGGTTTCTTACCGGTGCCAGCACGAAGCGCTAAGCTTTTCTCGGCCAGGGATTGTGGAGGAGGAACTCTCGGAACTTCTTTGTTTTATTTTATTTTAATTTCATTAAAAACAAACTTCTCTGTCGGACAGATTTTCGTCATCATTTGACAAATTTGAATTTGGTTCATTCGCAATTACCTTTTGTTAAATTTTTAAATTACGTTTGAGGGAATAAATATGTGAAAAATCAAACTCTTAAGATGATGTTTAATTGCTATTATCTACTTTCTAAAATTGTATCTAGCAAAAACTGATAGGTCCCCTCAAAAATAACCCTTACAGGGATGATCTTGTGTTATCCATTGGAAAACGAATTCACATGTACTAACTAAATTCAAATATGTGTCAACCACAAAACTTTAAACATTTGCAATGTGTCCACAGCATCACTACATGTTGCAAACATAAGCTCGTACATATATATGTATGTATGTATGTATGTTGTTTGCATTTTCAACATTTATCTAGAAATTTTGTTTTGTTGTTGTACAATTTGTTTTGTACTTTCGTTTAATGTATTTTTGCTGAGTTTCAACTCTTGCTTTTCAGTTTAAATTTTATGTTTTGCATAATTGCATGTCTAAATTTTCATACAACCGCATATGAATTCAAAGCAACGAAGTTGAATACTCGCAAATGTATGTACATATGTACATACATACATATGTAATACGAATATTTAAGTATGTGCCCAATAAAATATTAATTGTAGTAGAACTAATGCAGTGAAAAAAAAAAAACTTGCGAACAGACTAAAGTCCGATTGAAAACGTTTTAAGGGTTTTTGATATTTCCATTTTTCAACCCATTGGTTTAATACCGATTCGCTATTATTTTTAAATTTAAATTATATTGTTACCGAGTATAGAATATTTAATACATTTGCAATCAATATCGAGTATTATTTAAAAGAAAAAAGTGAGCAATTTTACTCTCTTTAATAATAATTCCAACAGTGCCGAGTCATGAAAGGGAGAGTTTGTTAGGTGTCGAGATCTAAAACTGTTTAGCTACAGAAAAAAAAGTTCACCAGCTAATTTTAGGTTTAAAATATTTTGGATAGTAAAAGTTGTATTAAGACGTAATTGTGTATGTCATCAATCATTTATTGATAGTAAAAAGTATAGCATTCTCTATGTAAAAAAAATTGGGTCTGAAATTTAAAAACTACCGAAGCGATAGTGGAAATCCTGGCATAAACTACGAAGTGGTTCGGAGGCCGGAAATGCCTGGAAACTTAGGAGGGAACGTTCCACTTCACGTCGGTCAGAAGAAATGGGCCTAGAAGTCAATCCTGTCAGTAACTTTACCAAAACTCTTATGCCTAACATTTCTCTGCGACTAGCAAACGTAGGAAGATTAATAGGTTAGGTTAGGTTAGGTTAGGGTGGCTGCCACCGCACAGGAGCACGGTGGCACACTTAGGCCGTAAGAAGCCCGTTGTGATACCACTGGCATAAGCCATGCATTCCCTCCCTCCCTTCTTTCAAAAATTGAACCATCCTGTGCGCTTAATGTAGAGTAGAAAGTTGGAGATGTTTGCTGAGTTCAAGTCAGCTAGACAGTCCAGAAAGTAACTTTTAAAAGCTTTACTGCGCGTCTTGGCCAAGCCGGGGCAGTGGCAGAGGTAGTACTCAATACTCTCCACCTCCTCCTCGTTTCGGCAACTGCGGCAAAAATCATTTGTTGCGTAGCCCAGCCTTTCCCCATGCGTGCCCATGAGGCAGTGCCCGGTTATCACCACAACTACTAATCTGAGAGAGGAGCGGCCAAGCATAGTGAGAGCTTTAGAGCGCTTCTCATCGGCTTCTGGCCAGATTTGTCTGGTAATGTGGCAGGTGGGCTCCGATGCCCACCTTACATTTACCTTACCCATAAGCTCAGATCTTAATCTGTATTTATAGGATGCCAAGGGTAAACCCGCCTCTCGAGCAGAGTTTATCATAGTTAGTTCCGTCCCTTTTCTTACTAGTTCATCAGCCAGGCAGTTGCCAGGAATGTCCTTATGGCCAGGGACCCATGCAACACATACGGAGCACATATCTGCCAGCTGGTTTAGAGCTGCTCTGCATTCAAAGGCAACCTTGGAGGTTGTACCGTTGGATGTCAGAGATTTGATAGCAGCCTGGCTGTCAGAATAAATGGTAATGCCTCGTTCTAAAGAGGTGCACGTTGTAAGGCCACGAGCTGCTTCCATTATTGCATTTAGTTCGGCCTGGAAAACACTGCAGTGGTCCGGTAGACGAAGACTGAGGTTTAGATCGAGTTCACTAGAGTAAATCCCGCTGCCTACTCATTCGTTTAACTTGGAACCATCTGTGTATATAGCTGTCGATCCTGGATCCAGGTCTACGATACCTCTCCATTCGCTCCTCTCTGGGATTCTTGTGGAGAATCTATTTCCAGAGAATGGAGGGTGTATAATATAATCCAACCTTATCAGGTTGTCGGGCAGAGTTTCCAGGACCATTGCGTGCCCATGGTTAAGATTTCTCCACGGAAGGATCGCATTTAGTCTGGCCGCACTGCAGGCCGCCAGAAAATTGCCGTACAGATCCACCGGTGGGAGATTCAACATTATTTCCAGAGATTTGGTGGGTGTAGAGGGCAGTGCTCCCGTGGTGAGCATTGCGACAGCCCTCTGGACACGTTCTAGCTTGGCTCTGGTACGAGTCCTGCTCAATGCCGGCCACCATACGACGATCCCGTAGAAGAGAATGGGTCTTATCACAGCTGTGTACATCCAGTGTATAATGTGTGGGGTATCCACTTCTTCCCCACGGCCGTCTTACAGGCGTATAGAGCAACAATAGCTTTCTTGGAGCGGTCTTCAATATTCCGCCTCCAGTCGAGTTTTTTATCTAGTACAATTCCGAGATATTTGACCTCGGTTGAGAGATTGAGAACCACTCCGTTTACGGATGGTAGTTTGAAAACGGGAATTTTGTATTTCCTTGTAAAGAGCACTGCTTCGGTCTTGGCGGGATTGACGTTAAGTCCACATTCCACCGACCAGCGAGCTACGGTATTTAGAGCGTTTTGCAGTAAATCGCTTATGACCTGAAGATGTTTGCCCGTTGCTGTGATTGCCAAGTCGTCAGCATATGCCACGACCTTGCAGCCGGTGCTCTTGAGGTTTAAGAGTAAGTCGTTTACAGTAAGGTTCCAGAGTAAAGGTGACAGAACACCTCCCTGGGGTGTGCTTCTAGCCACATGCTTGGATTTAGAGCTGTCCCCTACTGTTGAGAATATCGATCTTTTCCTGAGAAGGAGCCCCACAAAGTCCACCAGTCCCTGCTGTATCCCCACCATACAAAGTGATTTGATAACAGCTTCGGGATAGACATTATTGAAAGCTCCCTCGATGTCTAGAAAGATCCCCAGCGTGAACTCCTTTATGGCCAACCCTTTCTCAATCGTTGAGACGATGTCATGGAGAGCAGTCTTCACGGATTTGCCTTTTGAGTATGCATGCTGGGGAGAGTTTGTCTTTCCTTATATTTCGCCGAAAGTGCTCATCTATGAGCCTCTCAAGGGTTTTGATAAGGAACGAGGTGAGGCTTATGGGCCTGAAGTCCTTGGGTTTCGCATGAGCTGCCCTGCCTCCCTTTGGTAGAAAAACGACTTTCGCCTTCGTCCACTCATATGGAATGTGGGTGACGGTAAGGCATGCTGTAAAGATCTGTGTAAGCAAGGGACAAAGAAGGTCCTTCGCTGCTTGCAGTTGTGCGGGGAAAATTCCGTCTGGTCCTGGAGATTTGTAAGGTTCGAAGGACATCACTGCCCATTCCACCTTATGGTACCTCACTATGTCCCCTGCGGTATTCCCTAAGAGTGAGTTGGCTTGCAGACCTGGCGCGATATTGGAGTCATCAGAGCACCCAGGGAAGTGGGTGGTCATTAGTAGCTCCAGCATTTCGTCGGTTGTAGATGTCCATTCTCCGTTTGGTTTTTGAATAGAGTTTATCGTTGGGGCACTTTTCGAGAGAACCTTCCTCAGCCTGTTGGCTTCGGAGTTTTCTTCTATGTTGTTACAGAAGTTTTGCCAAGATTTGCGTTGTGCTGTCTTAATGGCCTTCTTGAAAGTTTTAAGAGCGTCTTTGTATGGTTGCCAAAGCCCTGTCCTCTTGGCTAGGTTAAAGAGGCGCCTGCTCTCTTTCCTGAGTGCTGAAATCTCTAGATTCCACCACTGGGGTTTCTTTTTACCCTTCGGGAGGGTCTTAGGACAGGAGACTCTAAAAGCAGAATTGCATGCGTTTGTTATAAGGTCTACCGCTTCATCTATTTTTGACGATGAGTCAAGCTCACCGAGAGAAACGACCTTCGTGTTTGAGGGACTCGCTTCGTCAGGTGTTTGCGATAGGCTTAGCCTACCGTGATAAACGTGTCTGGACAGAGAGGCTTGGAGGACGTTTTTATATTTCTGCCAATCCGTCCGCCTCTTATTCCTATACGCCGTTAGAGTAGTAGGATTGAGAGTTATCTTGAAAGTTATGTATAGGTGGTCGGAAAAGGAGTGCTCTTTGGACACTTGCCAGTTGCTTATCAGGTCTGACAGGCTACCTGATGCGATGGTGATGTCCAGCATTTCTCTTCTGACAGAGGTCATGAAGGTGGGATCGTTCCCCCGGCTGCATATATATAAATTATTTGCTAATATAAAATCAAGTAAACACTCACCTCGAGGGTTGGTATCGCTTGAGCCCCATATCTCATGATGTGAGTTCGAATCGGCTCCAATTATGACCGGGAGTTTTCCTTTTTCAGTCCCTGTGATGGCTTCCTTCAGTCTTATTGGAGGGAGAGATTAGCTATCGTGGGCCATATAGCTCGTCAGGAACCAGACGACGCTCTCTTTAAGCTGGACGCTTACGCATACTGTGTCTTCGTCGCTGTATTGAGAGAGGAGAATATAAGAAAGTGCTTTTTTAATAAGAATACGTGCTCTGATCCTACCTGCTACTGGGGCTGTTACCGTTTGGTAGGCATCAGAGTTCAGTCCGCAAACCCTCTTTCTTACGATCCACGGCTCTTGGACGAGAATGATGTCCTCAGCCCTTTCGCTTAGTCGCAGAAGGAGGGCAGCCGAAGCTGCCTTGGAGTGGTGCAGATTAATTTGTAGAATCCGCACCATCTCTAGAATCACCGACGTCCATTGCCTCTGGCTCTTCTCTTTGGGTGACGGCCCTGACTGTGATGTCAAGGTCCGCCTCCTCAGATTCCGAAGCCAGAAGCTGGTCCTCATCATCAGGCGCTACCCATCGGCTGTATATCGACCCGACGTATGCGGATACTGAGCCCGTTTCGCTCTCAGCATCCGTCGCGACGTCCGATACCACCGGTGGGATGTCCTCCGTTGCGCTCAAGGCGCTCGGTTTTAATTTGCTGTTGGAGTCTGGCTCCGGGGCCTTGGGGACGCTCGAGGTGTCTCCCGGTTTGTTGGCCCCCTCGCCAGTGAGAGTAGTAACGGAGTCGGGTGCGCTCGAGGCGTTGCCCGTCTGGTCCGTCTGTCTGGCTCCCTCCGCCCTCTTGTGGACCTTAATGGTGATGGAGTAGAAGCCGTAGCTTATTACCCCACCACAGTCCGCGAGCACTGGGATAGAAGCATCGTTGATGACGAGGTCAACGTAGCGCTGCTTCTCCTTGGTCTCGCCAACTCGGACTATCCTCCAATCATTGGTGGGTAGATCTCCGTTGCCAAGGCGGATGAGCTCGAGGATCTCCTGCGGTTTAGATGGTTCCGCTGGGACCCAAGCCTAGGCTCGAGGCCGCTTAGGGATCTCGTCCCTGTGGACAGCCATCAAGTCTGCCCCGGGCCACAGCTGTCCCACCGAGGAGATTGCCTCCTTGTACAGCACGTTCGTCCGCGCACGCGACCAGCTTGATTCGCCCTTATTAATAGCTGAAACACAATGACGACGTACAGCCGAAATTTCGCCCAGCAAAACGACATCCTCAGCGACGTTCGCCCGCAAATTTCGCTTACTAAAACATAATTACGGGTACAATGAAATCAGCTGATTATGTCAAGTTGCATGTCAGATAAAACTTTTAGAACATAGAATGAATATAGCGAGAAAGAGGCTATTTAACAAGAACAGAAAATGTTGAAAATAGCTTTTACTAAAGTTAAATTTTGACAAGTAACATAATTCATACTTTTTAACAAAAAACTAAACCATTTTTTATTTTATTTTGATTTTAAGACCTTAGAATATTTAACAAATGATCACAATGGTTCACATTTTTCCGCTGCTGCCAGCGACGACAATATAAATAAATGTATTGCCGCGAATAGACGTCGGACGAATTTCGTCGTGCGCTTTGGTTGTGCGCATTCTCATATACGGTGGTGTGTTCTATTTTTCACGACGAACATTCGCGGCGAAAACTTCATCGTACGTCGGCATTGTGTTTCAGGCTTAATAAGTTTCAAACGATTAATGTAGGGAGGCAGGTTATACTAAGAATACCAGCGAAACTTCCTTAGGGAAAAAAGCATAAATTGTTTCTTAATCTTGTCTGAGTAAACTTGACAGCGCCGGTACCAAACGCTGAAACCATATTCCAGTATTGGCCCTACCAACGTTGCGAAAAGGACCTTGGTAATATAGGAGTCACTGAATTTCTTTGATCATCGTTTTACAAACACAAAAACACCCTTAGCTTGGTTCACTGTAGCATTGATGTGAAGATTGAAGTTAAGTCTTGGGTCTATTGTGTTCGCGGCTATAGTTACATATATCATAAGAAGCCAATTTAACCTTCAAGATTTAAAAACTGGCCTTTGGAATGGTATGTTGCTGACTAGTTCGATAACTGATAAGCTGCTTATGAATACGCTGATAATTGACACGTCATGGTAAAGATACCAGCTTATTATTTCATTACAATGATAGCAGCAAAGTGATAGTTACCTAGCTTAGGACTAGATAAGTTTAACTACAGATTGCAAACATACATATGTACGAGTATATTCTAATATTGGCGGTCTGTACACTTTTCTTAATCGCATTTTGCTTTTGATGCACCACTGACATTTATTCGCATATCGCAATTTTATATAGCGAACAATTGGGAATTACTCGTATTTGACAGGCGGCTAAGCAGCAATAATATAACTCACTGACTGCTGAAATTACCGTGATGTGTAGAATATACTTGAATTTAAATATTTGTAAATAAAACAAGTAAAAAAAGCTGTCTACGGCTATGCCAAAGGCTTCATACCTTTCATGAATGAACGAATTGTATGGGAGCCAAATGTAATATTTATTCGTTATTCATGATTTTGACTGCTGCAATAGTCCCAATAATAATTATTGTTTATGGAAAATTTCAAGTCTTTAGCTTATTAAATCAAGGAGTTTTGGCCCAAAATGTAATATCTGAACTATCGGTTGCTCGGCAGCTATATGTTATATTTATCCGATCTTAATGATTTTTATTGATAAAATATTTCTCATATAGCTATTATTTGTGCAAAATTTCAAGAAGGCCTTAGCTGCTTAAATGGAGGGTTTTCGTGCTAAGTGCAATATCTGAAAAATCGGTTGTATGGGAGCTATATGTTATATTACTTTGATCTATATAATTTTCACTGCTTATACGAATATAATAATAACGGAGTTATGAAGCAAAATATAATATCTGAACAATCGGCTTCTACATACGTTATAGTCGTCCGATCTGGCCGGTTCCAAAAAATGTCTAATAAATTATAAAAGGGCATCTGATTGCCAAGCTTTATTCAAATAGCTCAAAAACTGAAAGACTAGTTTGCGTTCAAACTGACGGACAGACGGATATTGCTAAATCGACTCAGCTCATCGCCTGACCATATCGGTATACTTTTTGATGGGTCTAATTCTTATCGTTCTGGTACTTACAAACATCGGACCAAAGTTAATATACAATTTCCATTAAAGGTATAATAAGCTCTGGCGTTATACTTATAATTGTAGGTACTCGTTTAAGCTTCCATGTATGTACATACATAAATATATAAATATGTACAAGCCTATGGACAAATGGCATTTATGTAAATATGAGAGCTTGTGTGAGCTTATTTCGCTTTTCACAATTTTCTTCGGAATTTTATATCATTGCTCGAGGCAAATTTTTATGGAATATTTTACTATTATTTCCTTTGTGTTTGGTAACAAAGCACAAAATTATGTATTAATATAATAAATAAGTAGATGTTTTTTCAAACTTAATGCTTTTAGCATATTAAAATGACAAGTACCAAACAGCCGGTATTATTTTTGTAGTATACAACGTCAAAAAGTTAAACAATTCTTATTTGAAGTACTCTCTTGCCAAGTGGAAGTTCACTTAATATGCATTGAGACATTGAATAAGTTATTAGCATAATAAAAATTGTTTTTTTTTTTTAATATTTACTTAATTTTCTTAAAAAAACATTGGTTTTTTTTGGTGGTCAAAGAGTGTTTATGTTCATTGTTGTTGTTATTGTTGTTGAAAAACACCGATGGCTCGTGGTTTTAATCTAGCTCAAGACAAGTCTGTAATTTAACTGGGAGGGGCTACAGCTTCAAATTCAGAACGTTTAGTTCTAAATAATTCAATCACACCGTTCCTTAAAATTTTTATTTGAACTTTTCACAAACATTCATCGTCGCCAGATATATGTACATATGTAGTTTGCTTTTTATTCTTAAAATTTCGGGTGAATTTTTTTTTTGGCGAAACTCACGAATTGGTTGAATCTATACTATTATATAAAATTGCTTATATGGGAAATGTTTGTCACGCTTTGGATCTCAAAGTGCTGAACCGATTTTGATAATTATTTCTTTAAAATGAAGCATTTGTGAAAAACAACTGATTGGAGTACGTATATTTTTAATTCTTGGAATATATGTAAATACCCTTTTTTTGGGAGTAAAGTTCGAAAAAAATACAAAGACTTGCAAGGATTTAACTGTTTGGTCGCCAAATACGAGTACCACGCATAGCTTTTATATCGCTGGAGAACCAAACAGTTGTATTTTATTCGAATAAAGATAAGTACGTGGGCAACGCCACGGTTTAGTGCTAGTCTCTAATAATTTTGAACAAATAATAAAAAATCTTTTATTACATTTCAAATAAGAAAAAGAAAAAAACTGACAAAAAACGCCCTCTAAATCCCGAAAAATTTGTCCAACAAGTTAAAATGTTTTTTTAGTGAAATTAAAGAAACATAAAAATATCGAGGTACACAAGTTTTAAACTCCATACAAAACTTACAAACTTTTCAACGAACTTTTTCAAAACATTTTCGGATTCTTTTCGAAAATGTGCTTTCATATAAAAATATTTTTTTTCATTGGTTACAAAAGTCGGAAGCTAATGTGGCAAAAAAATTAAATAAATCGGCAATTTTACCGGCTTGAAAATATAACAAATTGACTAAAATTCAATGATTTACGAAACGGTACACATTAGATATATTCTCAATACTCTAATTTCAATTTGGGGATTTTTTTGAATTTTTGATTTTTGAGTGTTGCACAAAGTCTGACACCGTTTTCCACCATTAATTAAATGCTAGAGTTTAGCAACCAGTATCAGTGTGTATTGGAGAAAAAATTAAAGCTTTGAAACCAGTTGTAATGAATTGCGGTCATATCTATCAAATTATCCATGTCCATATTTATAAATAAACTAAACTCGAATATGCATCCTTGGCTTTAAATTGCATTCTTAAAAAATAAACTGTGTTTTAATTGAAAAATATTAAAAATTATTTAAAAGAAAATTTTGTGCTTTAAATTCTAAGATTAGCTATTGTACTATAAGACCAAGCAGAATTTGTACAAAATTCTTTAAATAAATTCCTACCAGCCTTCAACGATAGCTGTTTAACATTTCAAACTCAAGCACGAAATTGGATTTATAATTGTTTGTGTTGTGATTGGAGACGGCAATGAAGAACAAACCAAACTTTGCATATTTTTAAGCGAAGAGACGCCAATTTTATTAAATTATAAAACTCATTTTATTCTAACTTTAAAGTTGAATCCAAAAATTGCGTAGAGAACCGGCTAAATTCTTTGTTTGACACAGACGCTTTTCTGCTTTGTTATACGGCGGCAGCGCAACAAATTGTCTTAAATTGCTTTCATTGAAGTGTTTGGCGAAATTGGTAGCCAAAGCATGAAAACACAAAAACATGAAAGTATCGGTGTTGCGATACACGCCCATAAACATATGTATGTACATATGTATCCAAACAAAAAGTTCCCCAGCCGCTATCTTAATGCATTTTTTGTTGGTTCCTCCGCTACAAATGTTTCATTTTTGTGGAAGCTGTTGAAATACGCCTCCATCAATTGATTTATAAGCATCGCGTCAATTTAAAATCCTATCATAATGTCAGAAAAAAGTTGCGCAAAAATAAAAGTGTGCCGGGATGAAACAGAAAAAGCCGGAAATAGGTGAATAATAAACGTGCCAAAGTTCAAATTGAGCACAAAATTCAAAGCGGAAATTTTATTTGGCTGTCGAAGGCGAAAAATGGCAAGTTTTTGTTTTCATAGTCGTCAAGTTTTAAAATGGAGCGAGGAGAGGGTGAGTAAAATCAACAAAAACATAAGGAAATAGAAAAGTACGCAGACTAAAGGTGAGATTCTTGTGGAGATGAGGATACGCAACATTTAGTTGAAACTTTTATGGGCAATAAAATTTGAAAGCACGACACAGGAGAGTGAGAGCTGCATGCCAGTCAGATGTTTTCTAACTTTTGATAACATTAAGACACTTTTAGTAAAATATTATATTCCCAATCATATCGTTTGCAAATATGTAGCACACTCGCTTAGGTATTCAAACAAGATTCGATAGACACGTGTTTCGGCAATACCAGGTGTTTTAAAATTCAAAAGCTGCTTGATTGCAAATGCTTCTGCTTCGTTGGCTATCCACATCATTGACTTCATATATACATATGTACATATATATGTACCAAGATGGTCAATAGTGTAAATTCAATTACCACTTGTTGGTTGTATTTTTTTTTTTTTTGGGTGGTTTGTCTTTCGGTTACCTTATTCCTATTGTGTAGCGAGGGTCTGTATTTAATAAAAGAATACCTAAAAATTTGCATTTTTTTCTATTGAAATTAAATTTTATTCTTTAAGTTTACTTGATTAGACACTCTTTATTAACTACCCACGCAGAAAACTCAAAACATCGCCGGAAGCAGTTTTATTCCTTTTTTTATTAAATGTTAAGTTCATACTTGCATTTGAAATATTCGTCTGTTGTGGGGCACTCCATATATTTTTTTCCGATAATACGAGGTTCTTTTAGTTTTGATTTTTTGAATGTTCACGTTTATTTTTGAAGAGAAATATTTTATGTGAAATTATTAATACTTAAAAATTTAGCGAGAGAAACTGACTTCGCAGTGGCCAATTTAAGACCATTTTTAATTTGAACTCTCTTTATTATGAAGATTTCTATTTTGTTTGAAATTTTCACATAATATTCTTAAACTTATATATAAAACTACAAAATTTTATCGCATTACTTACTGTGTATTACAAAGAAAATAGTGAGTTTTAATATTTTTTGCTATGGTTTTCAAAAGCCTTACTTTATATTAAAATGAGATGCTACTGTACTTCTAGTTAAACGAAAGGATTCTAAATTTGCCACAAATACTTTCTACATTAGAAATGCGCTCAAATACTTTGCGCACTTATTATAAAAGTGCGAGCACTGTTATGGCAAATGCCTCAAGTATTTAAATTAAGAGCGTAAAACTCTTAATTGATAAATGTGGCATTGTTGAAGTAAAGATTTTCACATTTATGTTAACAGTAAAACGAATTAAGATTAGAAGTATTTATTCTTGTATTAAATGTATTCGTATTTGTTTTTCCCACACCCACAACCACCCCTCAAACGTATCAGCATCCATAAGAACAATAGGGAATTGCAATAGCAATTTGTTTTTTTATAATTAAACTATTTATTTATAAAATTTTAAAATTCATAAATTATAAACGTGTTTTAATTGAGTTCGAAAATACCTAATGTGTACAGAAATTTAAATTTAATTTTTAAATAATTTACTTATATTATTTTTTAATGTTGTGCGAGTGCATCATCTACAAAATTGTAAAATTGTCATACTTTTTACCACACTGATCAAACTGTATTAAAGCATTTGACGACAATTCCCACAACCATAAGAACTGAATGAACTCAAGATCGTCATCCAAATCCACTTCTGCTTTAACATTTCTCTTTGCTTCAACATTTCTCTTTCTCTGGAAGTTACTCGAAAAATAAATATACATGACTAAAAAAAAATAAAAAACAAGCTTTTAAAGCACATCAAACTAAAAAGTGGCCGCTATGGTCGAGTTGGTAGCGGTGCGTGCTATAACTCGATACGCCGGTGAGTTCGAGGTTCGAATCTCAGTCAAGTAAAATCTTGATCATAGAAAAAGTTTTTTCTAATAGCGGTCACCCCTCGGTAGGCAATGGCAAACCTCCGAGGGTATTGAAAAAGCTTCTCATTAAATACATCTGCCGGCACAAAATTGTAGGTCCCTCCATTTGAGCTAGAATATAAAAAAGACGCACACCACAAATGGTAGAAGAAGCTAGGCCAAACACTGATCTATATGGGGTAAGCGCCAAATTATTACTATATTATTAAACTAAAAAGTGAAAAATAACACTAAGCAACAAAGTAAAAATTGTTTTTCACTGGGTTCACGGTATGTAATTATGATTCGGCACCCTAAGGCAAAGCGCATAGAGGAGCGGCGAGCATAGCGTCGAAAGAGCATCGATTTGATCAAAGCATAGTCGAGCATCGAGCTTAGCGTCGAATCAACACAATTCATTAAAAAATTCGCGAAGTTACGTTTTTGTTTAAAAATGGATTTGCTTTTATTAAAAAATTCCTCGTTAAGAATTTAATATGTAATAAAAATTACAGCACGGATCTTTTTCGATGCTTTGCATCCCTTTGATTCCACAATGAATTTCTACACAAAATAGCACTTATTAATTGTTCAATATTCATTTTTTTTTTTTTTTTAATTATAACCTCAAAGAAATCGAAATATTGCAAGATAATGAGTGTGGAGCATAGCGGCGAAAATAAAATATTTTGAAATCGTCGCTATGCTCTTTTGCGCTATCGACGCTATGCTCTGCACTATGCACGTTCGCATTGATAGGTACATGTTTGTTTTCCACGCTATGCTCGACGCTTTGCTCGTCGCTATGCTCGCCGCTCCACTATGCGCTTTGCCTAAGACTATTTCAAATATTGAAATAAAATTGTTCTATCACGTCAAGTTTAGTAGTGAATTCACTTAAAATTATATGCAACGGTGACATAAATTGTTATTCTATTATTGTTATTTTTTTTTTGAAATATTGACTTTCCTCTTGTAGTCAGTAGTGGCTGTATCCCTCTGGAGGCTCCAACAATAGTCTGCAAGCATGGCTCTGCAATTTTTTGATGAATCTGTCTTGTTGAATCTGTCTTATGTGGAAAGAAATTTAAATGGCAGTGTAAGAAATGAATTTTCAACGACATACTTATTACGAGCACATCCTAGTTTCTGATACGCGTCCAGCATCCGGTGATTTGTGATTGCCGAGGAAGTTCTTTGTGACGCCGACAAAAGCCAATCATGCATTTTTTGCAATAGTCCTGAGGCTCGATAAAAAAAGCTGGATAATTGATCAAGTTATTTTTGTCAGGACCGATGAAAATACTTGCTTTAATTTGCGCCTCACTTAGCATAGACAATTTTGTTTTAAGAAACGATAGGACTCGATAAACTTGACGACATACAAAATCATTTCGGTGCTGGAATGTCTGGAGAATGTTGTAGCGGCATTGACGCTGATGACACAGTAGCATACTTCACCGAGTGGTTTGATTTTTTGGAAAAACCTTTCACAGTTGTTAAACAGAAGTAACAGTCGTCTACGTGATTTTTGGGCTCACGCCACTGCATTGGTACACCAAAAGGCATCTGTTTAATATTACCTTTGTGCAAACCCGTCAAATATTTATAACATTTTAAACAATACACTTTCGGCACACGTAATTTGTCTTGATTTCTAATGGCAATTTTATAATAAGCTTCATAACATTTTTAAAACAAAGGCGAAATTGGTTTTTTTTTTCACTTTTAGAAGTAAATTGACCACAAACGTAACAAAATAAGCTAGGTGAATTAACACAAACACGCGGCGTTTTGTTGATGTATGAATAATCTAAATGTTTTGATGACTTTTGTACACACCAATGATATAATTTTATAGCTACGCTCAACTATGTAAGTGTAACGAAAAGTAAATACAGTAAGATTACCAGTATTTATGTTTTGGGACGTGATATCTAAATATGAATTTGTTTTCTGTTGTTTGCTAAGTGTACCTAATACGCATCACCACTCGGGATATCAGTAATTTTTTTGATGTTGCACAGTGTAATTATTATTAATAAGCTTAAATTAATATAATGAACGAAAAATACTAGAATTATTGTGAAAAAAGCGAGGCTTGCTCAATATACGAATAATATTGCACAAAGCGCTCCACTCTTTTTTTTTACAAAAATACTACATAGTATTATTCTTTCATTCAATTATTTTCAGGTTTTATTGAGAAGTATTTTCGTAATAAAGCGTGGTTTTTACTTTTTTTAAACAATATTTATTATTTTTGTTTTCTTTGTATGCTTTCGGTACAAACCACTGTTGCGAATTTGATATTATTCAATAATTTCTGAAGCTCTCACAATAATTAATGCAGGATATTAAAAGTAGTAAGATGAGCGCTTAAATCGTTTCGTATCCGATCAGGTTATTCATACGTCATGTGCGATAAATTCGAGTTAATTTATTGTCGACTGCCTGTGTTGATAATGACAGTTCAGTATGCGTCGATGGTATCAAATCCTCACTCATAGTGGAAACTAAAATTCATGGAAAATATTGTGAGATACTAATTTTAACAAAAATTAATGCATATATAAACTTCTACATACGTACCTTTGAAATCGTATGTTTTCGCAAATATCGTCTTCGTATGAAAAAGTCACTGGGACAGACGCTTTTCCCCAGTCAGACTAAGCAGCTAGAGCCTCCGTTAACACACCAAGGTAAATGTCAACTAAGCTAAACGTTAACAACTTTAAAATAAGCTTGTTTGCTAAAATTAATGCTTTTTAATGAAAAATGAAAATTGAAATATGTAAACGCCGACATTGTTGCGATCATTTGGTGAAACAGTTAATTAAAATGCGTAACTGTTGTGGCAAATAACTTTGACATTTGAAAAAAGATGAATAAAAAAAATTCAATTCGAAACCCAAATATTTTTACATTTGAATTTATTTAGGTAATTTTTAAAAGCAAAGTTGCTTTTATTACGGCAGTGTCAAATTAAAAAAAAAAATTATTGAATCAAAAGCAAAATATTTACCGAAAGAACTATGCTGTAACAAATACTTTTATTTCAATGTCATTTAACAGCGAAAGTATTTCTTTTAGCTGTGGGTTTTTGTTTTAGAGTATTATGTTTAAAATAAAATTAATTAAAAATACACTATTCCTGTTGAATGTCAAGAAAATGTTTTGGTCTTTCACAAATGCGAATACTATCTAGTTTAAGAGTTTTTTGATTCATTGCTGAATTGCATAAATAGTTTTCATACAAAAAAAAAAAATATAAATGACTAGAAGCGGATTGTCTTTGATAAAATGCATAGAAAGAGGAAGAAGAAGAGTCCAAAAAAAGACGAAAATGTTTTCGCCTGCAGAAGAAGCGATATAAAATCTTTAGGGAATAAGAGAATATTTGATTGTTTCCTTATGGACTATAATATATGAAAATCCTGTAAAAATGTTTAATTTTTCAAAGTATGATTGTATACATTAAAATTTCTTACAAAGTATCACGAACCCTCGAGGGGTTGGATTTATCTTTCCAATGCCTCTTCTTGACACACGTTGATCTACAATTTATTCTTCCCCACACAAAAGTCGTATTGCAAATTAATATTGCTAAGTAATGTGGCGAATGAAAAAAAACTCGTATGTAAATCAAAACTATTACCTGCTGAGATCAGTTTATAAGAAAAATATTATATTTATCGTCAAAAGTGGTTTTCATATAAAAGTGTATATTGTTAAGAGGTTACTCCAAACATAATTCAAAGGTTTGCCGATACTCACGATACGACCCACGCTTTACTAGGAATGATCGACCGACATATGACGATATTGCTAAATAACTTTTTTCCCAAAAAATTTTTTAAGTTTTATGTGTTCTTATCAAAATTAAAATAGATTTTTTCTTTGCTTGATTACAAATATGAGAAATTTGTGAAATGAAAAGGTCGCCAAAAATGTCATAAAATTTATAAACTCTTGAATATTTGTAAACGCATGATAATTTATCAAGAACACCCAATCGAGGGGTAAAGTTCAATAAATTGCTTTAACAAATTATCTAAAGAAAACTAAGCTAGATTCTCAGTTATTTATACGAATATGCGCAGTTTGATTACGAAAGCCAAGTCTTTTAGTACTACTGTAGCAAGCAAAACAGCCTAACTAAGCTAACTTAAGCAAAACATTCTTCTATAAAGTCACAATTCTTCGCAACAACTTTCTTAGTGGGTTGAAACATCTATTCAACTTCTTATATTTTCGTTCATATACAAATGTTAACGTACACATATGTATTTATGCAAATGTATGCACATGCATGTACATTCTTATTTACATTCATGATAATGCACTATGGCTCAAATGACCATGTTTTGCGGCCAAAATTCAGCAAGTGTAGATGGAGACCTGAGATTTTGTACTTACATTTTACACATCG
The DNA here is from genome assembly GCA_963971545.1 of Philophylla caesio. Taxonomy (NCBI): domain Eukaryota; kingdom Metazoa; phylum Arthropoda; class Insecta; order Diptera; family Tephritidae; genus Philophylla; species Philophylla caesio. Next base: position 88,984,856 of record OZ020606.1, on the reverse strand, counting down.
CTAGGAGATTCTGGTATTGGGCTTGATCAGACCATTGCCACGCATGCTATTCAAAGGAGAACTATTTAACAAAACCATACAATTGTTGAATGAAAACTACTTTTAAAATAAGCAATATCTTCCTTTTTCGAAGGGTTAATATATGCCATTACTACATAAAATTGTAAAGGGTGTTTTTTTTACAGGTTTGTTTTTCGAATAGAGATAAAACTGGCATTTTGTGGTCAAATCTGGCAACTCTAATGTCATTTATGTTCAGTTTGGTTTGCCATTTCATCATGAACAGGTTGACAAAAGAACAACGCTTGCAAATCGTGCAAATTTATTTCGAAAATAATGGTTCAGTTCGCGAAGTTTACCGTGAGCTCCGTCCATTTTATGGTCGACATAATCGTCCATCAGAGCAATTAATTCGGTTAACCATGGATCGTTTTCGCACTACGTTTACTCTATGTGATAATACGCATCCGCAGAGACGTCGAACAGTGCGCACCGAAGAAACAATTGCCGCTGTAGAGCAAAGTGTTGAAGAGGACCCGAATGAATCGATTCGCCACCGTGCACAGCAATTGGAGCTTTGTCCATCAACTTTATGGAAGATTTTGCGCAAAGATCTTGGCTTGCGACCTTACAAGATCCAGCTTGTGCAAGAATTATAGCCGCGAGACCATGCAATGCGTCGTGATTTTGGTGTATGGGCCGAAAATGAGATTGATCTCGATGCTGATTTTCATCGCAAAATTTTGTTCAGTGATGAGGCTCATTTTTGGTTGAATGGCTACGTCAAGAAGCAAAATTGCCGCATTTGGAGTGAAGAGAATCCACATGAGACCCTTGAAACGCCATTACATCCACAAAAACTGACTGTTTGGTGTGCTCTATGGGCTGGTGGAGTCATTGGGCCATACTTCTTCCGCAATAATGCTGGAGAGGCAGTTACCGTTAATGGAGACCGGTATAGAGCCATGATAACCGACTATTTTGTTCCCGAATTGGATGGCATGAATGTGGATGAGTTCTGGTTCCAACAAGACGGCGCTACATGCCACACAGCGCACGTCACAATCGATTTATTGAAGGAAACATTCGCTGAGCGCATAAAATCGCGGAATGGACCTGTCAATTGGCCACCAAGATCGTGTGATTTGACACCATTGGATTATTTTCTTTGGGGATATGTGAAGTCGCTCGTCTACACCAACAAACCAGAAACGTAAGGGGAATTGGAAGCCAACATTCGTGGCGTTATTGCCGACATACGGCCCCATATGCTCGAAAAAGTGGTTGAAAATTGGACCTGTAGAATTGGCTTTATTCGAGCCAGCCGCGGCAGCCACATGCCCGAAATCATATTTAAACATTAATGGCATAAAATTATCCTTCCAATAAAGCCAAACTGATAGACCTTAAAACGATTTTCATGTGTGTTATTTCAATTCGAAGTTCTATACCCCTAAAAAAAACACCCGTTATGATGAATCTTAAAATACCCACTATTTTATATTATGTCCTGTAGTTTTCGAGATATCGCTATATGTATGTCTATTTTTGTTGCATCGGAAATAGGAGTTAGCGAAAGATGCAAAGAACTATTCAACCGCATATGTAGTAAATTGCATGTTTATTTTAAGCAGAATTTTACATTTATCTAATCCCATAATTCTTCTCCTTGTGGCACAATAGACTATTGCAAATGTGTAATGTGGCTGGCTCGTATGATTGTTTTTTTCAACAAGAAATACAAACAAAATAATTTTTTAATTTTCATATTAATTTGTCCCATTTCTTCCTTATTTATTTGCTTTTTAAATTTTTGAATGCCGCAATTGAAAACGGCATTTTTATTTTAACTACTTTCTATCCAAACTTTGAAAATATCATCGTTTTTGAATGGTTGATATGACGGCTATTAGCAAATTCCCGCAATAAAAATATAGATCAAATTAAAATGCACTTTCTTGTTAAAGAAATTTGATATCGGATAGAGTCGGATCGAAGAATGTGTACTATACGAAACAAGAACAACATTTTCAAAACTTCACAACTATGACTTGCACATAACAATTGCGAAGTTCTAAATACAGGTTTCTCAATTCTTATTTGCCTTCTTAGAAATTGTGTTGCACACCTTCATGAATATTTTACATTATAAACAAAGATTTTAGTTATAACACTCGTATTTAACTTTACGCACTATATTAACTTTCACTGATTTTCACAAAAATAAAATAGCCAAAATAATAATCAAAACTCCGTTGACTTCAGCTGGTGCCTATGTACATAAACTCAAAAATTTTATGTTTTCGAAATGCTAAGTGTATTGACTATTCAGAGGAAAAATAATTGACCCATAATTTTAAATTTAAAAACAGGACTTTTGGCCGCCGAATTTGGTCATGTGAGCCATAGTCCAATATCTACTTAATCGAAAAGAGACACTGAAACTTTATTTCTAAATCGCTTTGTATGCATATCAGATTAGTTTCATGCCATCGCATGTGAAACCAAAAATGACCACATCGCAGCCATCCGCACCAAACATTCTGTTCTTGTTCATCTTACATTCGTGAGCTGTTATTTAGTTCCTTAAGATAAACGAATACAGTTATTTACATCTAATTCTTTTCAAATCTCTTACTTAAGTAACCTTTCAGCTCAGCTTTCATAGTTTCATGCTTCTTATTGTGTAATCCCTAATTGCCTCTATTCACTTTTTGCCTACCTTTAAGTTTGCAACTTTCAGCAGCAACAAAAACTTGACAACAATATATCCCTTTCACACTTTTATTGCTTCTTAAATGTGCTGAAAGCTTTTTCTCTTTACGTCAAATGGTTATCTACAACTTAATTAACACTGCTTTTGTATTAAAGATAGAAATCGTAAGTGTGAAGGGATTCTTTAAGTGAGGATGTGATTAAGTGTGGGCATCGATGTATAAAATAAATTTATTATTTTTTTTAAGGTTGCGTGAGTGTGTAGATACTCGAGGTGCAAGGACACTATATGTTATTACTAGTAATTTCCTATTTGTATATTTCGAGATTTTCTTGGTTAGATAATAAAGAGATTTGCTAATGAATGTATTGAAGAATAGCAAATTTGACTCTAAGAGTTTCCACATTGAATTGAGGAAAATTTGTGGCTGTTCATATGCTTCATGATTTTTCTCTATTAGGCTTTGCATGCTCAGATTCTGCTCTACCGACCGAAGTTACTATAGAAGGAAGACAGCGGGAAGTGCAAAGGATAAGTCCAAAGTATTTTTTAGAGGTTTATATACGACTTATGCGACCCAAGAGATATACAAATACAATTCTTTTGGTATTTGTTGTAAAGTCGATAACTTATGGAAATGATACAAGTATTTTAATTAAAATAATATTGAGTAGTAAAAAGTCGGAATGCGCTAAAATACTGGAAATAAAAAAGTTTGATCAATTACAAATACCTAATTTAAACTTACTTGCACGTGCACTTGGTTGCGGAATTGTAGTTGCTGACTTCAGTAGGTAACCGTACAAATCTGTTTTAATTAAATAATTAATGGTTTAATTATTTTATTACTATTAATTTTTCAAAAAAACTCATCCAAATTCTCGCAAACAGAAAAACAATTGTAAACAAATTAAAACAACGCAAAATCTAAAAAGATTCAACTACGAAGCCTATTAAGAAATTTAACAAAGAATGGACACTATTTCTAAGAGAGACCAATATGGACTAATTAGAGCAAGAAGCTGTGTTCCGATGAGCGAGTAAATTTTGTGATTTCTATCTGTCAGAAAAATTAAAATTTCGTCTTTTCTACATATGTATGTACATAGGTAGGATGCCAATTTTTGGCATTTTATAGATACCGGGATTTTCAAGATCTGAAAACAAAATCCCGGAACAATCCCGGGATCCCGAACTTAAGAGAGTTTATTTAAAAATTTTAATTAGCCAAAAAAATTATTACGTCTGTAATCGTCCTATTAACGAATTATTCAAAATAACACTCATACGAGGATAACAAAGAAAAATACTTTGTTGTAATTCATGTACATATGTACATACATATATATCGTATTTATTGGTCTTTTCAATTCCAATTAAAAAAATAAACGTAAAATTTGACCAATACACAAAGTAATTTATTCTTCAAGTACAAATATACGACTTCATAAATCATCGTTTATTTACACATATTCAAAATTTACCAAGTTTTATGTTTTCTAATCAAAAATAATTATTTGTATTAAAAATGTTATTGACAAATTATAAACTTTTGAATATTTGTATATGTTTGATTATCTAAGAAGAACACAGAATCGGACATTAAATATGAAATACAAATCAAGTACAAATTAAATGCATCACCTATTCCATTTTAAGAGAGATATACAGTTTCACATTTCAATTCCACATTGTGATTTAAAAAATTTCCTGTGAAAGTGAATTGGTGTGCTTCCAATTTCACAAATTTCTTCGCATATCAGTTCATCCCTGTCACACATATCGGTAATCGTTGTGGCAATTCTGTTGGCAAACAGCTGTTGTTGAAATTTCCATTTCGGATTTAGCTATGTATGCTTTTTTGAGGAGTCATCAGCGAAACACTTTAAAATACGCATATTTCAATGAATAACTAATACGGAAATGTTATAAATGACCTCTACAAACATCAAAGAATATTTTAAAAATTATTCCAATCGAAAATAATTAAATATTCACACACTTTTTGTCATTTACTTTTCATTTCACATACAACCAAGCATTCAATTCACAAAAAATGGACGTGAATGCGAAATTGGGAGCACCAAAGATGTGATTTCAAACCGAATCCACAGTGAAATTTGTGAATGTGAAACTGGGAGCACGACTGATAATTATTACGTTTTTTGATCAAAATGCGATCTTAAAGAAATTAAAGCATTAAGTGTGTTATCCTCCTTAACCTGGACTTAAATTTATTGCATAGAAAACCTGTATCGCCCCCATTATAATAATTGCTTTTACCAAACCTTCTGATAAATTGTAGGCCATTCTATTCCATATACGAGCGAGTGCGTTAAAACTTGATGAAATTTGTCTTTGAGACTTACTGCCTTATCCACCTCAACCACCTTCTAATTAGCGTTTTTAACAAGGCTCATTTTCTACTCAAGAATAATATTTTCCAGCTCCTTTATTATGGTAGACAAATTAGAAGCTTCAGAAAGTCATATTTATGATTATATTCATTATTTGGATTAATTAGAAAGTCCTCTGTTGTTTGATTCTTGAAACGAGTTTATAAAAAATTTCTTACCCAAAGTAGATTTCTTAATTTTTATTTCCTCAGCATAAAGTTAAAAGCGATGCCACATTTAAATAAGTTCATGTTGCGAACACATTAAGCTTCAAGAGTAACTTTGACTGGACGGAGCTGTTTTATCAAATAGTGTTACGAGTATTGCTTAATTTCGCCTTTGAAAGGAAGATACTTATGATAACAATTTTATAAATTTAAATTTCTATTAAATACATAAGTTTGTAATTTTAAATTTTAAATAATGGAAATTAAAACTTCTAGCTTTTTGAAAATAACTTTAAAAAAAAAATTCGTGTATGCAGTTCTAGAACTCAATAAATTTTAATCTTAAAAGGTGCAAGCTTTCGGTGGTTATATGTACCTTTAATTTTTGAGAATTTTTTTCCCTTAGAGCGCATGAAAAAATAGCCAACCATATCTTGTGTTTCGATTGAGCCCGACATCGTTTTTTTAAGCCAAAAATTGAATCTGTTAAAAAAACGTATAAATACTAATAAAGTTATGCTACGGTAACAATTGAACTGGTATGATTACCTTCAATAACTACCAGTACATGAACCAGAAAATTTGTTGGTTCATTTAGATATTCACTGTAGGGTACATATGTATGTATACTTGTAAATGCCGAATAATAAGAGGAAAGCGTGTGTGAAAAAATCTCAGCACCAAGTTTTTATTTTCACCCCAAATGCCGCCAGCGAAAGGGTAACTTTTCCTATTTAGCTTGCATGACACGAATTGTGTTTGCTCGCCTGAAAGCCAATTGAGTTTTACTAACTTGATTAATTAAAATAACGCCAGACAGAAGAATAACTTAAGCATACGACGGCACTTATTAGTTTAACGCTGAAACTTTTTGCATTGTAGCGAGTTTTTATCGAGAGCAGCTTGTAGCGGAGCATTGACATGAGTTTGCTGTGTTTTTTATTTATACGCACTACATACTTATGCACATACTCGTATATGAGTTTAAATTTTTAGAGTTAATGTTTTAAATATTTTTTTTTATATTAAATATTCTTATTCATAGTAGTAGACACTGATGCGGTGCGAAATTCTGGCACATTTATTAAAATTAAGACGTTCTGGTAGTTATTGCTTTGCTCCAAATTAAAAAAAAATATATACAAAAAATCATTTTCCATACACTCATACATATACACACATAAGTATGCTTATACTAACTGTCCCACCAGCTTTGGGAAAATCCATTTTCTCCATCCAGCAAAGCTCCGATGCACCAAGCAATATGTATAAATATGTATATATGTTTGTATGTATATTAATTGAATTTGAATTCAACAATCAAGACGCAGTCTCAATCCCACATTTTGCTTAATGAAATGCGAGTGGCAATCAGAGGCATCAAATTAATATCGTAGATTAGATTAGAGCTCGAGAGATGTACAGGCATCTTGTACGAACTAATGGCCTCGAAATTGGGGCGGTAAAGTTTTAGAAAATTTAATAAATGAATGAAGTCAATTATTTTTAACGCTCGAATACTTGTTATTGTTATTGTTGTTGCTGTTAGAATTTCCTTAAGCCCAACTTCCGAGATACATCTTAGTATCGAACCTAAGTCTCTGGATGCTTTTTCGCCGTCCATAATCAGATATCAATGCGGGACACTACACCTGGACATGTTTTCCAGTTTCTTTCTCTTCCCTACAGCATCTGCAACGTTCTTGCGAATATATTCATAGTTTATTCAGGTGAGAATTCAGCCTATAGTATCCTGCAAACATTTTTGTGATCATTCTAAAGTTTTTCTTTGATAAGTTCATGCATGCTCTAAATATTGTTTACTTGTAAGTTCCTCCTCTTTTCTTGTCGAGGCAGACAGTGGACCTTTTTCTAACCTTGAGAAAGGTTCGGGGCCTGTAAATGAAATTGATGCCACGTATTTTAGCGAGCATGTCCGCTATTTCCTTCCCAACGATTCTAGCGTGATCCAGAGTAGATGCGTCAGACCAAGTGTGTTCAGCTTAGTAACACACTCCATCAACAGTTTTGACGATAACTGCTTGGCTGTCCGATAGGATCGCAACTCGACACATCTTTCTATGGCATATATTTTTGCTTGAAAGATATAAATCTGGGTCCCCATGGGTTCCAAATACTTAACCCTCGGCCCATGCACTCCAACTCCGGTACCCCGTTCGGTTAGCGAGCCGCCCGTGTATCAGGTAATCATTCGTTGCTTTATTTTGTAGGTTTTGGAAAAAACCCACCCAATTTCTTTTGTTGCTAAATTCAGTTTTAAACTTTTTTGTGAAACTTGACACGGATTTCATGGTATTGCTATTTCGGGGTATCGTTCTGTTAGAGTGTTAAGTTTCCTCAGACTCAGATACACCTCAATTTCGATATTGGTACCGGTCATCTTCAGGATGGCCTACTTCGCTTGGGTTTGACTACTTCCTATTAAAAACTACATAGACTTGAAACTATTAAGGAATCAAGTTTTTTCGATCGTGGTATTTTTTTAAAATATATTTTCAATACCTTTTTGTTATTAATCAATTCCAATTCGTCTTTTTCGAGATAAGCGCGCTTAGAGTTTCAAATTATTCGCTATGGCAAAGCATTTCATTTATAGTTACTCATAACAATAAACTTGCTAACGAAGTACTTTTCACAACATTTAAATCCAGTTCAATTCCCATTCGCGGGCATTTAGAATGCACAAATGTCCGTGTATTGCTCCGGCAATTTAATTTCTACGATTTCCACTCACTTCTTTACGATCTAATTTAATTTCCTACTTGAAACGCCTTTCTTGCATATCTGCTGAAGCATTTTGTTGGCATTCCGCTAGACGCCTTAATGACGCAAATCAATTTAATTGCTGATAAATTAAAGACGAAAAATATGCTGCTGCCCGCGGCGGCACTTCCTGTGCTGCCAATGCTGTTGTGACTGCCCTTGACAGCTTGGGAATGTTGGCCTTAACAAGCAACGAAACGAAACGAACGATAAAATAAGTAACTGACGAAGGAAATAAGTTGTCTGCCGCTTTGAGTGATAAGAAAGAAAATAATACACAAACATTTTTGTATAAACATATAGAACATGTTCTTCGGAAAAGGAAAAAAAAAACGTTTTTAGTAGCATAAAAGCACACTAAGTAGTAAGAATGTTAGCAATGAAGAAGCAAATAGGCAACCATATTGACGTTGTTATGGAGCATTTATAAATGGCTGAACGTTCCTTTTACCGGGAAATAAGAATGAAGCTAGCCTCTAAATGATGTAAACATGATAACAACACAAGCACTAACGAATGATTTATGTACGAGTATGTGTGAAGACCCTACACAACTGTTGCTGAGCTTATTTTCTTATTGTTGGTGATGGAAGATGCTTAAACGCTGTAGGACAAGAGCGTGCATAATAAAGAAGAAAAAATATTCAAGGAATTTTAGCAACGGATACAAGGACCTTTCCGCTACAAATGTATTTTCTGTTGAATAAACTTATTACACAGACAGGCGTTATGGAAGATGGGTTATATAATGTGTATAACAAATTGTTTGACTCATTTAAATTTATCTTAAGATCGCAAATAAAAGCGTCCACGTGTAGACCTCTATTTGCGTAAGTACACATATCCACTTAGCGAAAAATGAAAAAAAATTCACCTTAAAGCAGCAACAAAGGGATACTCTTGACGAAAAATGTTTAAGGAATAAATACTTCACTTTTGAGAAATCAGATATTACTTTCGGAATGAAAGCTAAACACAAGGAAAGTAAATGGAATAAACAGAACATTTATTTATTTAAAAATAAATACCCGTTCGGTAATCATTTGAATTAATAACACAGTATAAACGCAAACGTATTGTGCTAACGTTCGGACACGCAAACTTAATCTATTACGAATACTGCTTTAAAAAAAAATCATGTAAAAACTCTGAGTTATGTGATGTGCTCTCACTAGGGATGTGGCCTCGAGACGAAAAAATCGATTTTATTCTTTTCGAGATAAATCGATTTGTAAAAAATCGACTTTTGATGAAATACTCGATTTTTGTACATTCATCGATTTTTTATACAAGAAATGTTTATTCGACATATTAGTGAAATATTCGAATTATTTATATACACATTTTCATTTCCTCCTAAATATTATATTGCGGTAAAAGTAGTACAAAACAATAAGAGCAAGAAATATAACGACAATTGTTTGGTTTAAAAACTAAAATACAATATTTATGTTGTTTTCTTTTTTGGCCTTTCTTCGATAACCTTATGTAAATTTTCAATATTTTATTCAAAGAACAAACGTGCGTGACGTCATTTTGCAAATGGTTTTATCAAGATAAAAAGTGCACACGCACAAATATTGCCTCTGATTAATTTTTTATTAGCCATTATTAAAATCGATTATAAAAAATCGATAATAAAGAAAAAATAATGTATTAAAATAAAAATCGATTATTTTTCACTTCCCTAGCTCTCATATATTTTCTGGTAAACGCAAATTTTTAATATTTTCTTTCTTTCTTTCAGCAATTTTGTTTGACAAAAGATATGATGGTGATGTGATGTGAAATTATATCATATGTTAAAATGCAAAATACTCTAAATATTTTTCAAATTAATGAATTTCAATTTGGGTACGTTTTGACATACATATTACGGCACGTTATTATCATATGAAACCAATTATCATTCCTTTGCATACCATATTTTAAATCATATTTAGATAAGATAAAAACAAATTTTTCTTACTTTTCACGTTTTCGTACAAGTGAAAATGTTAAACTCAAATTTCAGAGATTTCGGGAACAAGAATTTGACGAGTAAACCCGATAAAAAAACAGAAAAGTGTTAAAATTTTTGGTACATATACAATAATTAGTATAAATGCGCTAAAACGTGTATTTAAAATTCATATATAAAGTAGACAGTAAAAATTTTTTTGAGTTCAGAGTTTCATGGTCCATTCAATTTAAAGTGTAAGTTTGAAATGGCTACAAGCTACCGCTGATTTTTAACAAATTTTTTTTCTTGAAGCTCTTCCGCAAATTGAATTGGTGCCAAAAAAATTTCAAGAGTTAAGGCTTATTTGCATAAAAATTAATTGGCTAAAAGCATTTTTGGAAGTGTACTAAATTTTTTTTTCAAAATAAAGTTCGAAATTTGAATAATTTCGATAAAACAAATTCAGTAATAAATTCAAAACTTGAAATTGTTCACAGTCTGTTCTGCATTTCGATTTTAACAAATTTAGTTGGAGTGGAATGTATAAATGCTTTCTCCTCAATTTGTTGTTGTTTCTTCCGTTATGTATGGATCAGAATTTATTCTTTTCTTATCAGGGGATCAGTGGCAATACTATAAAACCAAAAAAAATAAAATCATCGATCGATGCATCGCAATGCTATTCAGGACAGATAGAACATGCTTGATAATTTTTGTTACACAAAGTCCTGTGGTTTAAATAAAAAAAAAAGAAAAGAAATAAACAATAAAGTGGTGCATTTAAAATTTAGGTGTTTATATAAAACTAAAACTACTGAATTAACTATTTCTTGAATAAACACAAATGACAAGCCAAAAAAAATCCTTCATCTATTTTATACTTCGCACTTCGAAATACTGACAAAAACGCTTTGCTGTCAGCAACACTTCAACAAGAACTCAACTCAACTTAACAGCGGGTGGCCTTCAATTCTCCTAGTTATTATCAATCACACTGACGTTGGCAGCTTTTTAAAGTTTCCTCTATTCCTTTTAGATTAAGATGAACACAAAAGCACAGTCGAGGGTTTTGCAGCAACACCAACTCAAACTACAAATATGTTATAACTAACGTATTTAATGGGCTGAAGCATCATTGACCGGATGTGGTGAATGCTCGTGCGTGTGGTACTTAATGGCTTAATTAGCCACAGAAACACATAATCGAGGTCATAAATGTTCTCGATGGGGGTTAACCATAATTAGGATGAAAACAGTCAATGCCAAGTGCCATGATTTCAGTTGCAAAATTCTGTTAAAAATATACAAACATAGCTGAGGCCTCCTCAGCTTTGCTGTGTTAGCAGGAAAGCGTTTAAATAATGATCAGAAGGCATTTTGCAACAACTGGCATATTTCCTTTGCTGTGCTATATTTTATTGTATGTTTACATTTTTAATTTATTTTTATAAATATTTAAATACTCAGAGTTTGTAGATGACAAGGCCGAAGTTGTTAAGACAAGGAATTCTAACAACAATTTAATTTTTTCCATAACAATTTGTTGACGCTCAACTTCAATGAAATATTTTACGATTAATTTGAAAGAAATTAGCAACGGCAATGACTAATTAGGAGATGCCTGGGGTAGTTTTTCTGGACTACTGCTGAGTTGTACACATCTACAGAGCGCAAGATGAAAATGGTAGATTATTGTTTGTTAAAAAAAGAAAACCAGTTCGGCTTGATATGGGAAAATTGTGGAGGGAGTTTCTTGCTGTGCGCAAGTTTTTCTCTTCAAAATCATTAAAAATACAATCTCAGCTCGCAAAATGCGATAGTAAGACAAATACAAAGTTTCCATCAGCTCGCGAGTGTCAATAAATAGCGGAAAATTCGGCAATGTTTATGCAACTTAACCGAAGCGAAAAAAGCTGTTGGAAAGTTTCACTGTGTCCTAAACTAAACCTTAAAACCTCTCGAATGCAAATGAACTCTGCACCTTGCCCTGAAGTTCGCTTGTAGGCATTTGCTGAACAACAATAATTGATTTTAGCGAAGTTTTTGAGTACTTACTGAAATTAAATAAAATGTGTTAGGGTTCTCACCCTAAAATTTATTTAAACCTAAATTAATTGTAAACAAATTTAAAAAAAAGTTAACATGAAATTCCTGTTGCCGAAATTACCCTTTAAGAATTTAAATTTTGTATTTAATCACAAATTTAAATTTATTTATTTATTAGTTATCAGAAGATTATTGTTGTACTTACAAATAAGAGCACTAGCGGCCAGGGCTTTCGGTTCCAAATTTAAATTATTTAATTTCTATGTAAGATATCATCATTAAACGCCAGTACTTTTAATCAGACATGGTAAACTCGAACCTTAATGCTTCAATTTAACCCAAACTTCGCCAACACGGTTTTGATTTCTAAAGTTTTTTTTTTCGGTGATTGCGTTCTTAACGTTCATACCAGTTAACGAACAAGTCAGTCTCTGTATCGGCATCAAATCGGTCTATAGCAGCGCATCTGCCAGATCTCGAGTTTTTGGGACAGAGAAAATAGTATTCCCTCACTTTTTTTGAATTACTATGATTTGATATTGTAAATAATTTTGTATGTTAAGATATTACCCAACATTTTTTCTCTAGAAATATTATTTGGTGCTTTTGCATAGCTAGGTAGACTAATCAGTTTAATATCAAATATGTGTTTATTTACAACATGGACATTTACTGGAGCTTAATTAAGATTCTAAGAGTTTGCTGCCGTATCTTTTTCTTTTGTTTAGAAATTTTTGCGCAAATGCAATTGCCTTCAATTATGACCACGAAATCTGAGCAAACCGGTTTGATGATTTGATTTTACTTTTGTTTCCCCTGAAGCAGTTTGTTAAGAAGCTTTTGGACTGTTCAAGTCCAAATATCTGTAGTGAGTTGCATATAGTATGTAGCGAGGCATTTTTTTTTATGTTAACAGGTAACAACATACAAATTGCGTATACTTATTGTACATATCTCGTATGATAAAGCGATTTCCAAAAGTTTTGTTTTCAAAATAAAAAAGTTTTTTATCAGCACGTATATAACGTCCATATTTACTTACAACAAAAATAAATAAATCACTAGCAAAAACAAACCACATAATTTAATCCCATTTCATCATTTCTGTTTAACTTCTTTGCGAAACAAAAAGTTTTTATGTGAATTTTTTGAATTTTTTGTTTATGGTTGCGGCATTTGACTTCTACGAAACTGAAACATGAAATTTAAGAATAGACAAATTAGTCTTCACGACATCTGTAATGTCCGTTTTATTTAAAATTTGACCTTAATGAACTTTTATTAAAAAAAAAGTTAGATATAAAAAACATATACCGAAAAGAGCAAAATGGGTTAGCGTTCAATTTGTAGACAAGTATATTTCAGCTGATTTTTGCCCACAAGAAACCAAAAGATTCACTTTCCTCCGATAACTTCTTCTCCCACTTATAAGTATGTAGCTATTCCGTGAAATTTTATAGTTTAAACAAATTTTCATCTTATGTTATATAATATGTTGATGTTTGAATGAAGTGAATCAAAATGGAATAATTGCGTGCGTGTGTTTTTTGATCCTTGAAGGCACTTGCAATCGAATGCATTGAAAACAATTTAAACCTCTAAAATACATTATTTAAAGCATCATAATCGAATGAATACATATTGTTGGTATATACATATAAACATACATATTTATGTATATACATACAAATTTTGTACAAATAGCGTAAATTAAATTTTCCGTAATTTCATATTTATCTATGACACCTCTAATAAATTTTACATTATTAGCAGTATTTATTTATTTTGCTTGCACACTTGTATATATAAACGGACCTATGCATATGTACATACGAGTATGTATATTATTTAATTGTGAAAACAAATAGTCCAAGTGGAATTTATGGGTCTTGTTGATTCAAATAAATTGAATTTACCCAAAATACAATTCGAAAATAAGAAAAACTGTTGCAGAGGACTTTATGAAAATACATTTTTTTTTCTTAATGCAACCAAACAATTTTTCAAATTTTTAATTTATTAAAATTTTTCGAGTTTGGTGAACAAATATTTTTACTGTACGTATTCTGAATACTTATAATTACTTTGTATTGGCATTAAAATAAATGTGTATGTACATAAATATTTGCGGAGCAATAAATATAATTTATTCGTTTACTTTGTTGATATTTACTTATTTTAATTGCTTTGATTGCTCATAAAAATGATTAGCAAAATACTATTAATATCGCCTAGCCGTATACTTTATTTAGTTGGTTGTGGCAAAAAGTTTTCAGTTAGTTCATGAAATGGAAATTGCCGAAAATTTCTAGTACCTGTATACCTTGTTTTATTTTACAAAAATTGACATGTGCATGCACTTGCACTACATTTTCTTTAATCAATTTTATTAACAGCGGATTCTCTTACATACATACATTAAGTATTACTTTTATTTAATACTCGTGGGCGGAAGAAATTCTGCTGAAGTCTGATTTTATCGCCAATATGTTACAAAAAAGCATGGCAAATTATTAGAAAATTGCACTGGGGAAAATGTCAGCACGGAGAATATCGAGTCAATGAGACTATTTGAACATATGATGAGTGTTTATCTTTAGAGATTTCCTTCTCCAGCACACAAAACTTGCACTTCCTGTCTTCAGAGAGTCCAATTTTATGACTTACTTACTTACTAAATTAGCTCAACAACCATCTACTAAGGTAAGTTTGGTCGAACTCAATATAGGACGCCAGTAATTTCTATTTTTCGCAAATTGGAAATACCAAGGGTACCTAATGGCTTGGTCTTTACAACACAGAGGAGGTCTTACTTTTCTTTGCCACTACCAGCGGTTACTACGTCGAATACTTTCAGGGCCGGAACGCTTTCATCTAAATCGTTACAAAGTTCGTACAGCTCATCGTTCCATCGTACGAGGTATTCCTCATCGCAAAGGCGTAAAGGCCCCAAACTCTTTATAAGAATCTTTCTCTCGAACACTCCACTCTCATCTGATGTCTTCATCGTCCATGCTTCTGCGACGCTCAATAGGACAGGCATAATGAGAGACTAAAAAAGTGTGGTTTTTGTCTGTCAAGAGAGGACTTTTCTGCTCAATTGCCTACTCAGTCCGAAGTATCACTTTTTGGCAAGAGACATTATTATTGATATAAATGCTGGTTTCTAAGTAAACCAAGTCCTCAACTTTTCTAAAGTTACAACTGTCAACAGCGATGTAAGATCCGAAGCCGTGAATGTGCTGACTGTATATTTGATGACAGGAGATACTTCGTCTAAAGTGACCTGTCAGGTATATTACGAGGATTCTCTCAAATACTGCTAGAGAAGGAGTCATGAATATTTTGGATTATGTTTTGCAATCTCTGGACTTTACCTCCTCTAGCAATGAATAAAAGGTTAAACAAGCAGCTAGCTAGAGACCGCAGGCATGGTCGATGCGGCGCAAACTGCAGTCAGACTCCGAGCGTTGAATACTTATTCGACTCAGAACCCATGTATTTTAAAGTTTACGATATCATCCCTGCTAACGCTGATCTCTGAGTTCTTATGCAAGCTCTAAGATGGTCCTTTTCATGACTCTCCCACATGACATGAGTGGTTGAATGGTGTCGGAGGAGAAAGGCGAGCGACCAGTGGGCTTCTACTCGTATCGGTCAAGGCTTGATGGGAAATTTAGTTTAGATACTCGTCATCAGACATAGGAACAGAGTTGAAATCTAGCAATTCAAGCCGTTCCTATTTCCAAGATATGCAGATTGGAAAATTGAGCCACTTCCGATAAATATTACAAAGCGGATGAGGTTGTGGCACATGGCTCATCACAATAGACCTATAACTAACGTATGAGCCTAATGCCCAAACCATCTGCTGATAAAATGCTTGATGGTAGTACGGAGCGGGATATCGGTGCTTCGATATTAACCGGTTTAGCGCCCTCGCTGACTGGGTACAGACTTCTTTCTCGTAAAAAAAGATACTCTACATTAACCTTTCATACAAGTGCATTGTTTCCCAGGCCAAGATAGATGCTATCAAAGAAGTAGTTAGCTTTATATTGGGATTACTAATAGAGCTCTTAGGACACATGCAGTTGCAAGTTGATCCGGAGTCGTTTGAGAGAGCTTCCTAGGTGATGTGAACACATTTACTTTCATTTGTTAAAAACCCAATAGAAGCTTTCTTAGGCTTAAATAAGTCACAAATGGTAACTGTACCGACTTGATTTTACCACTGGCCTATACCATAAATAAAAAAACAGATTTCAATAATATCGGTCAAAAAGAATTTGAATAATTGTAAACAAGAATGAAATAACACAGGGATAATTTAAAGTTTTGCAGACGTTTCTTAAATACCTAAACAAATGTTCTTTCATTTTAGTTGATGAGTATACATATATCTGAGGGAAGAGTACTTGCCTCATTTAAGTCATTAGCTACAATTTTTCTTATTATTATTTTTATAAAGTTTCTTCTCTGGCTGTTTAAAATGCTATTCTTATTTTGGAGAGGTAAAGAATTTAGCAAATAAATAAAGAACGCTCAGCATACGAAATTTTGAATGATTACATTCATGAATAAATATTAAAGTTTGGTACATGTAAGGGTTTCTGTAAGTTGAAATAAGAGATTGGAATTTGCTGAAAATATTTAAAAATCAGTAAGGAGAGCTAATGTATTTTTCATGGGCAGTGCCACGGTCATATTTCAAAATATCATAAGGACCCAGTTTCTTTGTTTCAATGCATAACACATCTACTACATACTCATTTATATACAAAAACATGCCTGTTTGGGTGGTTTTTCTCAAGAAAATGCTACATATACATATATATGTATATATGTATTTACGCATCTTTCTACGTGCAAGCAGCGCAGACAAAGGTAAACAAAAATTTTGATTGCCTTCGATTGTACAAGCTTTTTGACCTTGCAACGCTTTTCAAAATATTTTTTCAATAAATCGCTACTAATTTACACGCTTGGACGAAAACAATATTTTTATATATACGTACATACGTATATGTGTATACACATACTTACATAAAAATGTATGTATATATGTATACAATATATATTTAAATACAAGCGACTGTGGAATATGCCAACATTCGGTTTGTTTGACTTTGCTATTTGCAAGCTAATCCGGTCGAGGGAAGACGTCTGCTCCGTTTACAGTGAAACAAATTTGTGCGTCTTAATTTTTAATTTTTTTCCACAGAGCTGCATGTGTGTGTGTGCGTGTGAGTGTATCATAATTTCGCGCCCACGCAAGGCTCATTAATTTTGAAAGTCACACAAATTTTGTTGTTTTTCTTTGGGGCATTTTTTGTAATGAATTTATTTTGAAATGTATTATTTTGTGGCTGCAAAAAAAAAATCCTTTAATCGAAGAGGGATACTTTGAGTTTTTTTGTCGCTTAACGAACCGTTGAATTCACTTTTGCAGAGAATATTTGTTATAATTTTTCAAAAAGCAAAGTGTTGTTTAATTCGTTTTTTTCATCCATATGGAAAGTTTGTTTTTAATTTATTGCTTTATTTATTTTATGCGAATTTTGCGTTGGTAGATTTGTACAAACTTATATGTGTATCTAATTATACATATTTTGTAATCACTGTAAAATATTTTTGGCTCATTTCATTAGTCTGAGCACAAGCGATTTTGAGAACTAGTCGATTAGACGATTCCAAATATGTATAATTGCAACAGATAGAATAAGAGACCTAGTAGTTGATGAAAATATTTTTGGCGAAAAATAATAAATCTCTTTAGTTCATTCGAAGCTAGCCATGTGAAATTGTTGAAAATGTTTAGTTTTTGCAATTTGTAGCTTTTTCTGCACGTTTATACGAGTATATGGAACTATAAAAAATATTTCCTTTATTGTGTACTGTTTTGTTTTATTCAATTTAATATTTTTATATATCATTTAATTTAGTTTTTACCAGTTTCCATTTGGTATAAAATTTTGCTTTTCATTTCTCCTAAATATTTTAATATTTTTCTTCTAAAATTTTCAATATTTCATTGATTTTTAACTTTTTTTTTCGATTATCGCTACTTTCGTGTACTTCCATACGAAGTCCGGCCCGTATTTAATAAGAAAACACATTACTTTAATTTTTTTTTTGTTTTTCAATAACGCTTCGGCACTTGTTGTTTTTTTTTGGATCAGTGCTGCCGCAACGTTTTCAATACATTTTATTCAAATCACTTTAGCTGACTGTTTTCCCTGATTGACGAACTTTCCACTACAAATGTGAGTTGTGAGATACATACATTTTTAACGATTTATTTTCATATATAAAATTGCTTAAGTATAAACTTAAGATACTAAAACTTGTATTATTTCTCCTTTGTACAAAATACAACTAAAGCTTCACAGTTTATCTGAATATCGTTACACTTTTGCTTTTATTTTAAAATCAATATCCTCTTCTAACTTGTTTTCTTTGCTTTGGTGTGGCTTTGAAAGTGTGTAATTGTATGAGTGTATGTTTGTGTGTGTATATGTAAGTAATTTTTTCTTTTTTTCAATATTTGTTTTACTTTATCTTATATGTATGTATATAAAATATAAATTTCATAATTATAAAAAATAATAATTTTATAAATGATAGAAATTAAACAGTACAAAAATTCTGTTCAAATCAACAAATAAGCATTGTTGTTGTTTCTGCTCACTTGGTCTAAAAACTGGCAATTAGGCTGTTTACTTGCCAAGCAAGATTTTGCGGCCAGCGCCCATGTTTTGGCCAGCCTGTGTGGCACCCTTGTTGGAACCAGCTTGCAGCCCAATAATGGTTTGACCAGAACGCAATTGCTCATCGGAGAAGTCACGCTTGCACTCATCGGAAGGCTTGGGGCCAAGGAAGGGTCCCTGGAAATCGGCATGTTTATAGGTGGCACGGCCGAGGGCGAAGATGGTGTTGGTAACTTGAGCGATGTCCTTCTTCTCCCACAGGTCGACAGTTTGGAAAACATCTATATCGGGAACACCATACTCCTTCAAGGCCTTCTGGAAGTTGTTGATGTTTTCCATCATTTTGAATTGGCCACCGGATGAGTTGATCTTGGCCACAGAGTTGGGGGCAAGCTTGTTGATCAGAGCGCACAACACTTGGCCGTCCTTAAGATGCTCCTCGTACGCAACACCAGCAGGGAATTTGGAACCAAGAATAGCCTCAACCCATCCTTGAGCTTCTTTGTCCATTTCGGGATTGCGCTTGCCAGCAATCTGTGTGGGGAAAATGGAAAATAAAATTTACATTAGCGTTGGCATACAATTATTTTATTTATTTAAATCGTTTGTTCATTTTAAAATTAATGGCGCAGTAGATATTTTTGAAATGCCATGGATTGTGGAATTCTTTTCGGGAGAAAAATTGGATACTCTGTTAATAATAAAATGGAAATATTCTGTATTTTTTTCTCTCAAGAACTCAAGAAATTAGCCGAAGTATAGCGACATATTTTAAATTACTCTTAGATTTTGTTTTCATAGAGATTTAAAATATGTTTGTACTTCATAAAGTATATATATTTAATTTATAGTTTGGAAAAAAAAGTTAAGAATTTGTTAAAAAAATTTCAATATTTTCGTGTACTTTTTTGATTGTTCGCTAGTTCTGATCTTGACAGATCCTGCGCTTTGCTTTATTACTACAAAACTTTTTCCAATACAATCATTATTTCCCACTTTTCAATCACTAAACACTTTAGTAGTAACTTTTATTTAAAGCCAATATTTTTTTTCAATATTTTTGCACTTCAAAAATCGTTTTAAATCACTTAATTTATTTTCAGAATATCCTGGTATGCACCACTTAAATATTTCTTTACTCTTCTTATTCACCTTAGCCTTAATAGCACGCTCGAGAGACATTTTGTGTTTTGTTTCTTTGTGGGTTTTTGTTGGAAAAGTATGAAGCTTCTACTTGTGATCCTCGCTTGTAGGAAAACTGTATGTTACTGATGCCTTTGCTGGGTGTGTAGGCCGCTTATAAAGCACCCGGAGAGTCATTTGCGCTCCCACGAAATTTCAATAACAAAAAAACGCTAAACAATTTAGGAAAAAATCTCAAAAATACAACAAAAAAAAGCATACACACATGAGCATGAAGTACATATTTCGTTTTTGAAACATTTTTCCAAAAATACCTGTAATGAGAAATTTTCCCGTTGCTCAGCAGCATTCTCAGCAGCGCACTCGGCTGCTGGTAAATTAAATCGCGTGGGCGTTGTTGTAGAACACTGCTATGGATGAAGGATGATATTATTTGCTTTGTTTGTAGCAATTACGATGAGTCTACTCTTTTAATTTTAGCACAACAAATTCACACGAAATTTTGAAAATAGCCACTTTGCCTCATATTTGCTTCGTTTCACCCGTCACACTTCTGGCCAATAGGAGCACCTGCCATATTTTCGAGTGTTTTAGTGTTTTTGTTTTTGAATTGTTGAGTTTTTAATAATTTCGCAGTCACTCAGCCACAGACATAGAATTTTTCCTTTCCATCTGCCTTGGATCGGCCTGATTAAGTAGGAATATTTTCAATTAGTTTTGGTTTATTGCGAATATGAAATTTGGCGTGGAAAATTATTATATATAATTTTTTTTTTGCCACAAAGGGTTGAATTTTCGTTAAATTTTTGTTAATGCGCTATTGCAAAGTTCCTTATTGTTTTAACACTATAAATCAAAAGTTTTAATTGAAATGGTTGGGAATTCGAAGCAATTTTACGAAGCGTTTGAGAAAAATTGTTTACACTCTCACATACTAAATACAAACTGGAATTGTAAAGCTACAGTGGAGTGAGTAAATGTAGCCCTACACTGCTTATGCCAGCAGGAGAAAACTAGAAGCTTTATTCTTATTTAAAAAAAATTACTACTAATCTAATATCAAAATTGAAGAAGATCGGCCGATTTTCTTAAATGCAAATACATATATGCATTATAACATGCATACATTCAAGTTTAAAGTTAAATTTAACTACAGTCTTTGCGTTCTACTACTTAATTTAATACTTCGGCAAATCGACTAACCAAATAATAAGAGCGCCCAACTTCAAAGCCTGCTCTATCTGCCCCCCCTATACGTACCTATGTTCCCTTTGTTGAGCTTTACGATAACGCAGGAGATACCGATATTGCGAGCTATTTTCGATGACAGCAACAACAATAACGTTACAACTTGGGTGTATGCTTTGACAGTTTGTCTTCGCTTGAGAATAATTACACCGTTTTCTTCTTAATAATTTGAATAAATTCAGAAAGTTACCAGGGTAGACAGCAGCTTTAATACTTTCAATCCGTTCAAATCTTTTTAACACGTTGGTTTCGTGTTTGTGCTAAGAGGGCAATTTAAAGGTAATTTGCGGTAAGTGAAAATTTCTCAACTTGAACTAAAATTTAAAATCAAAATGCTAATATTTTTCAACACAGAGTTTAAAACATTTTTTGTTAATTTTATCTCAAATAAAATCTTCACATTTTTTCCATCGCTGTATTTTTTTAGATCAATATGTACACATTTTTATTTTGAAATTAAACTTTGTATAAATGCATATACATATGTATATGTATGTGTGTATAAGCAAGAAATATTTGATTTACTTCCTCATAATTTTGTGTAAGCAAAGTTGGATTTTCCGATTCTCTTTTTACTATACATACATATGTACATACATACATGTTTTTATGCATGCGTACATACATGCATATGCATTTTTGTTTTAATGTTGGATTTCCTTACTAAATTCCAATGAATGTATACCATTTTGTTTGTATATTCTTCAAGTGTGTTGGAGAAATAGTTGTGTGCGCTACATGCTTTTCAACTTAGTTCACAAATTTATTGCTTTATTGCATTTAAATGCATTAACACGAAAATCCTATAATGATGGACGAGGCTGACATCATTCGAAAATTTGGATGATTTAAGAATTTCAAATAATTTAAAATAACTAATACACTTTTCACTTCAATATGCGCTATGCAGCAATGCAAAATATATATGCTTTGATTTGAAAAAAAAATGAAATGAAGAAAAGTTAAAAAATGTGACAAAAAAAATTAGAATGAGAATGAGTTAAATTTGCTTGAGAGCTTTTTTTTTTTATTTAAAATCCTTTAATTTTAAGAAAAAAATTCCCCGTTTATATGCATTTAAACGTATTTCAATCTGCGAATAACATTTTAGGGAAAAATATATTTTGGTTGCAAGAAATATGACACATTTTTTATTTGATTTAAAGGACATGATTTGATTAGCATTTAAAGCGTTTTTTTTGATAGACATAAAAAAAATGCATAAATAATTCAATACATTGGCTTAATTGGGTTTGTGATTATACCTTTTCGTATAAAATAAAAAGTGACTTAAAAATAAAAAAAATTATTAATTCATCCACTTCAATTTATTGCTGGAAATTTTAATAAATTTAACCATATGAACAAATATTAACATTTTTCAACCACTGGTGCCCAAATATGGTGACACATGCTCCACGAATATGCCTGAGTGCAAATCGTTATATTTATTCTTTTCTAAAGAAAAAAATTTCATACGCATTTTGCTGTGCTCAGCACAAGGCAAAGCAAACATTTTTCAGGTTTTTGAGATATCACGCCGGGGAAAATCTATTTTTATATTCGCATAGAAATAAACTTTTCTCTCGTGAATATTCAGATGCCTCCATTTCGAGATATCACTTTATAAATATCTATAAATTTTTTTATGGTTTGGTGTGATTTTAAAAGAGCAAATTGATTTTTTTGTTATTTTTTTTTTGGTTTTGATATTTGCGAGATATTGTGCTGAAAATTGCAGAGTTTTATCTGCGATAGCATGCTTTGAGTTAATATTTAATTTTAGAATATTTTGTATGAAACAAAACGAGCAAGAGCGATAGATAAATTGACACTGCGTAAACGTATATTTTTGCTTCGAAGTAGTTTAGTCGCATCTTGAATATTGAGTAGATTGGTAAGAGCCTTAATCTTTTTATACTTTTTAATTGAAAATTTAAGTTTTAGGGCGAAAATATAATTAAAGTTTGATGCAATAAAATATTTGCTGAAAAAAGATGGAATGACTTTGAATTTGGAAAATTCAATCATTTGAGAAACTGAACAGATTTTCCTGATAAAATTTATATGGTTAAAAAGCCTCAAATTAATATGAAGCGTGCAAATTGTTGTTTCTCACAATACTGATTTAACTTTTAAAAAATACATAATTTTTACTAAAGCCTTACATCGTTAATATTGGAAATGCCCAAAAAATCGAATAATTTAATTTAATAATTTATTCATAAAACTTAAAGGAGGAAATTATTTACACAACGGTCCACGGATTGACTGTAAAGCTGACCGAAAAATGGTATAAGGGAATTTATTCAGTACTTCCTGCAATTTAGTAGCATTCCTTGGTAAATGTAAATTAAAAAATTTAAATTAAACATGATTTTCTAAAATAAATAACTCTTGGTTAGAAATCACTTGAAGGCAATAAACCAATGAAGGCTTGCATTTGAAAATGAATTCTAAAAATGTACTGCCAAAAAGCTCTGAATTTTATATAATGTTGTATATCCAACGAAAAGAAAAATAAACGTAGAAAATTTACTCTGCATAAATACTTAAAAAAAAAGAAATGCAGTATTTTTAACAACTATGGCACACTTACATATCAACAAATGACAACTTATTTTTCGCTTATTAATTTTCCAGCCTTTGTCAATTAAAATGTAGCTAGTTCTCTAACAGAAATCATAAAACCTAACAAAAAGATTATGACCTTTTGCAAAACTTGAAAAATTTTACAAATTTTATGAAACTTGCGTACTTATAAATTTTAGCAGTACACTGTTTCGTCTGTATGTACAATAAAGTGCAAGTTTGAAGTGACTACAAATTAATGTTGATTTTTGCAAATTAACTTACAGACACTCTTACGAATTTATTTCCTATAAAATTTGCCCGATAGCTAAATATAAAACAGAAATCACTTCGATAAAAAAAAAAATATTTAAACTCATCTGTCATTTAAAACTAATAATTTGTTGTACCAAAATTTAATTGGCTACAAAATTATATACTCAAGGAAATTGTAAATTCTTCTAAGTACACAATCTTGGTTAATATTTAAAATTTTTGTTTTAGTCCTTTGCAAAGCTTGAAACTGTGGTTTTTACGGTTTTTGCATAGTAATTTAAAACTATGTGTACGTCGTTATAAATACTGAATGCCTAAATTTCTCAACGTGCGGTTGGGCTATAGTGATTGAACGCAGCGTATTTTTTTTATTTTTTTTTTCTTTGCATTTTTTAATAATAATAAGTCAAGTAAGATATGTTTTCAAAAAGCGCTCCTACATTTTATTTTATTTTATTAATTTATACATAAAATTTATGCGAGGAAATGAAAATGAATTATTGTGGTGATTAATTCAATATTTTTTTTTTTTTGTTATTATTTATGAAAAAATAAATATAAATTATTTTTAATAGAAATAAACGAGAATTTAGCGCAAAATATTTATTAATATAATTTAAATTTCTTTAGGCTACATTCGGTGGATTTATTAGTTAAATCTAATATTGAAGAATATTAGATAAGATTTAACTAATCAATCCACCGAATTTAGCTCACCAAACATTTAGTTAACGTTTGAGTAAACAGCAGATACATAATCTGTAAATATATATTGCATTTATATATATATATATATATATATTTACAGATTATGTACGCGTGGTGCCCTGCTATGGCAAATTATAATAAAAGCTAAAAGGTGAAAAACAAGAAAATTCGTGTGTCGATTAAGACGTAAAACAGGTGCACACTAACAAATAAAATTTGCCAGCAGAATGGTCCGATCGACTGTTTATTGGCCGTTTAGTTTTTAGCTAAAAATATTTAGCTTTCGTCATTTTCTGCGATTTTCCAGAAGCACTGCGCGTTTCATTTAAGTGGGAAGAATGCGAAAAATAAAGCGTAGAAAAATGGAAAGTTTGAGCGAATCATCGGAAAAATATTTCAAAATTCAAAACAAAGTGTTTGTTTGTAACATATTTTCACAGCTACATATATTCATACTCAGTATGTTTCTATGTATGATCGCATATAGACATACTAATGCTTATATTTTTGTACATAGTGGCATATTTATATACGAGGGTGATTTGATAAGTCAGCGAATTTTTGCATAAAATATTTTTTTTTTAATTTTTTTTATTTCTTACAAATAATAGTTTTTTCTTAAAACTCTCAAAAAAGGCCTTTATTTCAGTGATGATCTCTTCATTTGCAGCAAAACCTCGTACCACTCAGCCATTTATTCAGGTTTAGAAATAGGAAATAATCGCATGGGGCAGCAGTTTATAGCCAAATTCGTGGATTTTTGCAAATCCTTTGAAGTGGTTCCACGTTTGTGCTTATGGTCGAGTGTGAGCAATCGCGGCACCGATCGCGCAGATAGTTTTTTCGTAACCAAATGTTCGTGTAAAATGTGATGTACCACTCAGTTGAGAGGCATACAGTCTCATATACCTCACGTACATTCATTTTCCGGTCATCTAATATCATTCCATGGGTTTAATCGATGATTTCTGGTGTTAGGACCTCTTTTAGGCGACCTGAATGTTCGGCGTGTCTTGAAATTGTATAGTATAGTATAGTATAGTATTGTCAAGCCTTTCCATGGCTTCGGTGTTGTTTTTTTTACACAAAAAATACTGCTTAATCAGCACTTGAAATTTACTATTTTTCTGTCAAGCATTAACTCTACTTTAGACGGTTCAAAAATTCCATTTTTTTATTGCATATATTTGTCGTACATTATATGTAAAATATGTCTGCAAATTATTATAACTCGATCTTGAATACTGTTCGAGATACAAAGCCATAAATTGAATTATGAACGGTGCACGGTGGTGTTTTCATGAATCTTTCAACGCGTTTTTCTCAGAACTATTATTTTCAAAACGGTCGCCACGATAACTAGAAAAATACTAGTTCGATTGCATTGAAATTTTTACAGTTTACTCAGCAATCTCATATGGTCAGCCGGAACCAGAATTATGCAAAACGCATTTGTTTAAATATTTTTTTGTAAACAATATACACTCGAAAACATGGTAAATTAATATGTTTTAACGTAATGTAAAATTGTCAATTTTAACTTTATCGCCTATATTCTGGTTCCGGATATAATCAAAAGTTTACTCAATACAAAGAAAGTTGAATTTTCTGTTTCAGATGATTTAAACGAGCGAAATCGTGGCAACATCGAAGCAACGTATTTCTGCAGGTTCAACTTTGAAGCGCCACTATAACGATTTGAATAAACTTTTTGACAAAGTAAAACCTTCAATTTATTGATTATATCCCTTAGTTTAACTTGTAAAAAGTCGCGTTAAAAAATATTCTATAGTCTTGTTTTGACAAAATTAAAAAAAAGATAATTTTCCGGTCTCTAAAGTAGAGTACCCCCTTAATGACTCAGCTTGCTAGAAAATTTGACAGAATTATATTAATAAATGGCAGTTAAGGGCAGCAGTGTGATGAATTTAACGATTCTGCACGGGAAATTCAAAAATTCACTAACTTATCAGATCGCCCGCATAGGTACACGCATATGTGCTATATTACTTTGACTAAGTTGCTAGTGATGTTTCAGTGAGTGACAGCCGTCGGCAGCAGCATTTTCCACTTGCTTCTTAATCAAACAAAATCAGAATTCTTGTTACAAACAATAGAGCGGTTTGCGGGTAAAGCAGCAATGTGTGTGCTATAGTGCCGTTAGCGTCGCCATTACTAGAGCAACAGCTGAAACTGCAACAAGCAGACTAGGAAAGCAGATACAACTTTTTTTGCACTCGAAAATATATACAATTAATAACAATTATCAGCTGTGTTCAATTATTTGAAATGTTTTTATTTATGTTTCTCCCACTTTACAATTATTATATGTAATTATACAAATTTAAATAGATATACATATATTAATTATCGTAAATGAAATCAATGTAGGTTTTATTGAAAGTGCCTGCTTGTAGCGCATAAATTATAAAGTGCAACCAAAAAATATCTTTGTTGACTGATGTTTGTGATGTGACTATTTGTGTAAGAATGCGTTTGTAAGTGTATTGATTTACGCTTGAACTGCTGCTGTCAGCAACAATTCGACAATAAACGCAAAGTGTTTCATAAATTATTTTAATTGGTATGCATAAAGCTTTCGAAATTTAATGAAAATGTTGCTTCTCTAGCAGCAGGCAGACATGAAAAAATACAAGAACAATTACAAATTAATGCTTGTATGGTTTTAATTCTAAAAGTAAAATTAAAAATATTAAAAAATTTAAAACGCTTTTTACAATGCTAAGTATTTTCTTAAAAAATGTACTTTCTGTGAAAATCATATGCAGTCTAGTCTCGAAAGTTATATCGTATAAATAACATGTTTTTTTAATATGGAAAAAATCATACAAATTCATATACTATTTTAATATGTTTTTTAAAATAGCAGGAATGTATTTTCCAGTTACTATTTTAAGAGTATTGAAACTTTGGTGAAATTATGAAAAGAGTTTAAACTTTGCAACTTTATAAAAAATCATCGGATGTTAAGTAAATTCTTTTGGAATCCATTTTGCCACTTTTGATGGATACCCACTAACATTTCAGATATCAGTACATAGCAGTTTTCAAAATTTTTAAATCAATTTGTACCGATTTAATCATCAATAATAACATTAGTAAACAAGGCGAATTCATTTAAGTTGGTGGTGTTAGAGCAACCCCAACAACCAATCTTAGTGGGTAATTGTCAATATAATTTGCTTGACAGAATCGAAATGAACTAATTTCATAAAATAAAAAACAAAAATATTTTTCAAAATTTTTATGTGTATTGTGTATGTAAGTTGCCGGTAAACGTTTTGATTTTAATATTCTGCTTTGTTTATGTAAATGCCTACGCTGGTGCAGGACTTTGTGCAACTAAAATCGCGTGAGCAGCTGCTTAAGTAGTTAAAAATACAATGTTGATACAAGAGCAATGTTGAAATGCCGGACTCTTGTACATACATACATGTAACTTTTTCTACGCTGAAGCTTATTTTACTTACATATTTAATAAAGAATTCAAACTAATGAATGTGCACTTAATGCAATATTGTTAATGAATATATCTAGTTGTCTCATGCCGTAGTTGAAGATGTTGGGATGCAGACTGAACAGAACATGCAAGCATGTTTAGCATATACGGTAAACGTTTCAAGTGCGGTGATGTGTTCTTCTGTTTACGGAGATTTGCATATATACATACATATTCCTTATATTTTTTAAAGAAATTTCTACAACGCGTTGGGGAAGTTAGAGCTCTTACAATTCAGCGGTTATGGGACTACTTCCGTCAATTTGCGCTTTACATAATTTGTTTTAGTTCTTCGCCCAAAACTTGAAATTCAAATAGTTGAGCACATATATTTTAAAATAAATATTTTGTTAATCATGATCCATGTCATAGTATAAACATTACGAGCGCAAAGTTACCCACCAACTTATGCGAGCGCCATGTAAATGAAAACTTACTTTCGTGCTGACTTAAAATTTACGTACGAAATCCGAGTATGTTTGATATGTGCCACTATAGACCTTTACACTACGGGTACGTACACGTCGGTGGGTAACTGCGCTCTAAAGATGAAGAGGAAAACTTAACAGTATAAACAAAACAACTTATTTGACAGTCGCCCACCAATCACCTGCTCGATTACTATCTCCTGGTAATGAATTCGCGTAGGAGGTGACTATTGGGCCTACAGGTCGACCAAATCGTTGCAGACGAATGGGCTGGGCAAAATCTTGAAATGAAAGACTTTTGGTATGGGTCACTGTAGTTGCCAGCCACTTTTTTCAAGGCTATGTGAAAATTATGAAAGTAAATAATTCCAATTATTTATCCTTAGCTGACCTAGTCTGCGAGATTTAGATTCAAACATATGGGTTCCCAATTTTTTTGCTCTACTAATGAGGAGTATATAAAAGATATGAAAGAGAGACTTTATTTTAATTTTGAATTTTATTTTTTCTGACTTGCTATTCAAATGATGACAATTATGCGATTTTAGTTTGAACTAGGGATTTTATTTCGAGAATAATGAATGGTGAATGGCTCCTGGGCTTAAAATTATATATTTTATAGAAACTATTTACTGCATTAATGGTGGGTGGATTAATAAATATAAATGAATTCGGCAGTCAATTCTGTTTTAAACTACTTTAAATATACACATAATTATATTATTTTAGATCCTTGTCATATACTCGTAGAAAAAAAGCTACTGCATTTATTATAAAAATATAATAATTTGATATGTATTGGTAGACACCGCCCTATAAGTGGGAAAATCATAGATTTTTCAAAAGTTTATTATTGCACTCAGAAGTAAATATTAGCCTCAAATGTTGCGTATACGCCTCGTGTTCTATATAACCAATCGTTTGTGGGTTGAGTTTATATTCGACAGTTGACTTTCGAACGTAAGTTAATTTGTTAAATAGTACATTTTAAAAGAAAAACAAAATCATATTTTTGCCATACTATAAAAAGCCCCCGTAAATTTCAGAAAAGAAAAAATAATATAACTTAATTTTGTTAAAACGAAATGTGTAAAAAAAATTAAGTTTTTAAGTCATTAAATTTTTTCATTTATCAGCCACAGTGAGTGGATTTTAATATTAACTGCCTTATATTATTTTAAAGAATAGTGCATACGTTTGCGTACATGTAATTTACATTTGAATGTAAAATAGTAAATTGTTTGGTAAAACCAATAAAATGCGTGACTCAATACGCATTCTAGTAGTGTTCATTAGCTAATTGACGAAGTTGAAATACCAAAGGTACACAAATGTGTTGTGTAGTACCAGTACATCGACTCAATTTTTACTTTATTTAGCCCAAACAAATTTTGTCATATTTTAAATACGACATTTACCTCCCCCAAATTTCACTCAGCCGCTTTATTTTATTTTTTTGCTTGACATTTTCAGACATCGTGTCCAATGTAGGCTGCCACTGCACAGGTAGAGAAAAGATATTGCAAATATAAAAATAAAATGAAAGAATTTTAAATTTAACGTCACAGCTACAAGTACTTTTTCTTGCTTATTTTTTTGATGTTAAGTGTCACACTGAAATGATTTGGTAAGCTGTTGAAATTGTTAGCGTCTCATGAGTACACATATGTACGAGGATATATATGTTTTCTCGTATATGTACATACGTATGTGACGCAAATGGGCAATAATTGAAAAAGTTAAAAATGATAACCAACGAATTTGACAAGAAACCAAATGTTTCACATGGTGGACTCCACTATTTTAAAGCTACAAGAATTGTTGAATTTATTCTGTTTTTTATTTTTACTGCGCTTCAACAAAATATTTTATAGCTCTGCATTTTTATTTTACACCTGTTAATTAAACGTTTCTATATGAGTTTATTAAATGCAAATATTAATTATATTTCAAAAATAAATAAATATATGCAGTGAAAACATTACGATCACAGCTGAAGGCAGAAAATTATACAGCAAAGTCAATGTAAATTTTAAATGTACACAAGATTACAAGCATACATACACACATACAACAGCTATATATACTCTGTTCACCAATTTTAGCACAACCACAGATTGACAGATTTGGGTCCATAATTGTTTTCTTATTAATTTAAATAATTTTTCAAGAATATATGATTCATTCTCTAAGAAAAACCATTAATACGCATTTGCACTACAATTTACAAAATGTACAATGATTGAACGAAATTTCAACAAAATTTTTTACTTTCTAAAAATTTTTTTAGGATTTTTTAGGTTATGCAGTTTTTTGGCACATACAATTTCGTGTGAAAATATGCAAGCTTCAAGCATCGACAAGTTATCACTGATTTTTGACAATTTTTTTACTGACAATTTTCTCCATACAAAGCAAAACCGCGATTGCTTTTTATATGGAAGGAATTGCGAAAGAGCGTCAGAAAACCAGAGGCAATTTTTAGCCACTAGAAGGTTTCAATTTGTAATACTAAAATTGAATGAGATACATATCTGCATACCCAAAAATTTTCAAAATTTTTATGAAATTTTAATAAATGTTTTCTACATTTGTTATAAAATTTTAAATATGGCTTTTAATGTTGTTCGTTAGAAAATAAATGATGTTTGAATTAAAAAATAATTTTAAAATATTAGAGGATAAATAAATCGTCTAAATGTGTCAATATGTGTTTGTGCTATAATTTGCGAATAGAGTGTATATGTATGTAAATAAAACACAACGCTCTTTGAATGTGCTCTCGAGCATGCTAGTAGTTTGTTGTACTTGTTTTGAGGCTGAATTCGTGTGTCCACTGGCTTATTCATGTGAGTTGTATGCATTCGTAACCGTTGAAAAGTTTCGCGGCTGCTGTTTGTCTCATTAAATGCTGAAAAGCAAATAAAGATCATGTCGATATTTTATAATTTTATTGAGCTCAAGGCCAGTTTATGGAAGATTTGTTAGTGAAAAAACAACAACAGTTTTTAATGGTTGAAGTTATAGTACTATTTCGGAAATCACCACATTTCCTCATCAGACTTCTTTTTGATTATTAAATTAAATTATTTTTAATTTAATTTTTCATAACCACTTCTCTCAGGCTTTGAACCCGGGAGCTCGGAGTTGCAGAGCCAATACGCTACCTATTGTGCTACGCTAGCCGAGTTGACTGTTGTGTTTATTTCATCTTCCTTAAACAAACCAACTACAAACAAGAGCAACTGATCTGCCGCTATTTAACTTGTTTGTGTGGTTGTTGTTTGTGTTTTTATTTTTGCAAATTCTGTTTTTATTTTACATTATATGCATTTCTAAGGCGTGCTCATCCTTGTCTATTAATGTTTGTTCATTTTTCTGTTGGCCTAGTAAAATGTTAATATTTTATAATTTTATTGAGCTCAAGGCCAGTTTATGGAAGATTTGTTAGTGAAAAAACAACAACAGTTTTTAATGGTTGAAGTTATAGTACTATTTCGGAAATCACCACATTTCCTCATCAGACTTCTTTTTGATTATTAAATTAAATTATTTTTAATTTAATTTTTCATAACCACTTCTCTCATGTCGAATGATTTTGACACGTATACGCCGTGTCGTGTTGTCTGCCTGTTAGCTTCATTGCTGCAAATAAATGTGCTCGGGGGCAATGTAAATTTGCTGGTTACCTGTCACCTGCCGCTTGTACAACGAAAACTGGAAAAGTCAATATCTGCATGTTAATTGTGTGTGTGTGTAAATTAAATTACCGATCCATATTAATTGTTTTTCATTATTTGTATCCGGTGTTTACGAAATAAATTTGTATTTAAAAATATTTACATATTTAATAGAGTGGAAAATGGCACACTTAACTGTTACTGTGACTGTGAATCTGAAAAAAGTTATTATTTTCGAAATTTTTATTAGTTAAAAAAATTTTGAATTAAATACCAAATAATTCACTCTATTTTATTCTAATAAAGTGCAAGTTTGAAAAAACTACAAAGAACCGTTGATTTTTGAGAATTTATTTACTAAATCGCTTCCCCTTTTTCTTCTGTGTAATATAAATTCGAGAGTTTTAATATGCCAGAATATGCGGAAAAGTAGCAGCATAAAAATGGACTAACAAAAGTTCGCTTTGTTGGTGAATCTAAAATTTATAATAGACGAAATTCCATCTCCTACGCTAATACAAATTCGCTATGTGATTTTCTTCGATTTCCAGGCTAAAGCCACTAAAAATATGCAATGAATGCCAAAGTGCACATGGACGATTGCACTACGCTACAGACTATTTCCAACTTGTTCTGAAGATTTTAGATTTAATGACGTCAATGTCTGCTTTGCTTAAGTCCAAAGTTAACAAAGATCCACAATTGACTCAAGAAATGATTTGTGATGAATTGGGCTTGAAATGTTTGGAAATTCCAGAGGGAACGTTTAGTTTTATTTCACCAAGAAGAGATGGGCTAAAGATCAAGCCTGTCAGTAACTTGACCAAAAAAACTATGCCTAGCATTTCACTGTGACTAGCAAGTGTAGAAAAATTAATGAGTTTTAAACAATTTATATATGACGGCTGACTGTATTGAGAATCCCAACGAAAATATCTTAAAGCAAAAAGCAGAAATTTTTTTTGAACTGACTGTACTCGGTCGAAATGGACTTAATGGCGCGGGTTCCCAACAACAGATACATATTCCAGTATTGGTTTCACTAACGTTGTGAAAAGAGCCTTCGTAAATTCTTCTGACCATCATTTTACAAATGCAAAAACACCTTTGGCTTTGTTAACTGTAACATTTATGTGAAGACTAAAATTAAATTTCGGATCCATTGTAATTCCAAGATCAGCAAAGTTAAACACTTGTTCGAGGTTATGGTTACATATGTCAAAAGAAGCTGGTTGAACCGCCCTTCGAGAAAAGCACATTACTTTACATTTTTTAAGGTTTAGTGGCATATTATTTAAATCACACCAGTTAGCCATGCTATTTAAATCCGCTTGTAGTAAGGACCTTTCCTCAACAGAATGATACGATCCAAAAAGCTTTACATCATCAGCATACAATAAAATTATTGAATATTTTATGTCATTTATAAAAAGTAAAAACAGAATCGGACCAAAGTGACTTCCTTGCGGAACCCCTGAAAATACGTGAATAATGCCCTAGGGAATATTTTTAAAAAGTACTCGTTGTATTCTGTCATTGAGGTAAGAAGATATCTAAAGAAGAAGACAGGTTGAAAGCCGAGAAGATGGAGTTAATGGGTAAGTGAAGAGTGACTTACTTTGTCGAATGCTTTGCTAAAATCGGTGTACATAACATCGGTGTGCATAAATTCTCTGAATACATTTGAAACATGAGTTGTTAACTCAGGCAAGTTTGTAACGGCATATTTCCCTTTAGAGAACCCGTGTTGTGTGCTAGAAATTGCAGAGGATATGGAATACGTTAAATGGTCAACAACAATAGCTTCAAATAGTTTTGGAATAGCAGAAAGCTTAACTATACCGCGATAATTTTCTATAGAGGACCTACTACCGGTTTTATAAAGGGCATAATGAATTACTCTTTCCAAGCTGAAAGGAATACCCCAAGCTTAAGAGAAAGATTAAATAAGTTAAATGGTTGCTCGGAAGATATTTGCGGAATAATAGCAGAGGTGAAAGGACATAGTTTACATGGATAAGGTTTGCTCAGAGGTGAGTTAATGGCGTAATTTGACCTTAAGAATTGGGCAAACATGTTGGAAATTGATTGGGAGTCACAAGAAACGGTACTTTGATATTTATAGCAGACATAAAACTAATCACTTTGCGTTTTGACGTAACGAAATCATAAAATAATTCTCGATCTAACTTCTTGAAATTGGCTCTCGCGAAAATAAAACGATCGCTTGAGCAGAAAGAAATTTGGGTAATGGGTCCCACGAATTTTAAAGATGAAAACAGCAACCTTAGTAAAATCGTTAGTGGTAAGGAATTTTAGTTCTATAAATACAAACCGGAATCCAAAAAACAGTCCATGGAATGGATCCCAACAGGAGCAAACCCACCTGTAAAAGCTAAGCAACAAAAATCATCAACAAAAGTAATGATAGAAGTTTACTTCACCCGATCATAAATCGTAGCAGCTTGACGAAATACGACCAGTACCTTATTCCGCGGATCTAACTGCTTGTAGTTTCCGATTATTTCCAAAAATTTAAAGAATTTTGTGGGGAAAGGTATTTAACAGTAACGTGGAGATATTTGACACGGTAAATGCTGGACTTGAAAGTTTTAAAAAGCAACGCTTCAAATAATGTTTTGAGAAGTGGATTTATAGACTTAAGAAATGCATTGAAATAAATGGCGTTTATGTAGATAAAATAAAAAAGACAAAGATTAATTATAAAAACGAAACTATACTTTGTTTTTTTTTTATTGGGACCGATCTTAAGGTTGATAGAGGCTCTCGGCCTAGAGGAGGTCTTATAAGGCACTAAGGGTACAATAGACTAACTAGTCACAGTGTGATCCTCATCAATCTATGTATAAGCCTATTACTTATTTAAATTAGCATATTACTTTTTGTTTTTCAGCTTTATGAAATCTTTTTTATTTGACTATTTGCATTAACGCACTTCAGAATATTTTAAGTCTTTAAAATAGTTTGAAACTAGTTACTATTATTTTCTTTATCTACTTTTACATGTTTGCTTGCAAATCAATTAAATTCCTAATTGCTATTGAAAATAATTTATTTATAGAACGTTGATATACGGTATGTATGTATGTATCTGTGTGCATCCTGCGTGTTGATGCAGTCTGTGTCAGCTGTCGACCTGTGCGCGGCTTGGTACTCTGCTGCTGCGTATGCTGATTGGAACATGAGTATGCACACCTACATATGTATGTGGTATGTATGCATGCAGTCAGCTATGGCAACACTTTGTAGCAACACGCACGCAGCAGCGCACATTTGTCATTGCAGCCGTTGGCATTTTACGTGCAACAGCGCCATTATGCAGTTCATCAACAGCTATGCATGTGCACTTAACGGCATGCAAACGTGCAACGCATCTGTTGTTTATTTATCACACATATTGTGTCTGCAGGAGCGTGTTGTGTTGTCGTTCGTCTAAATTGTGCACTTCATTAAATAGCTGTCGGTGAAAGTGGCAGTTGTTATTGTGAATATGTCAATATGTTTTCCCATCACCGCGTATGTACTCGAGGTAAACAGGTAAATAAAATAATTGGTATTAAAATTTTATGTATGTATTTATTTTTCTCTGCTAAAATGATAATCAAAAATTGTTTAAAATAAGAGTGTGTATGGAGCAGGAAAACTCATTTAAAAATGTTGTTTGTATTTACAAAAGTTGTTTACTCAACCTTTAGCCAGCAGAGGAGACAGCAAAGTGCAGACGAAAAAAAAACATTTACAGATTGGTGAGAAAATATTTAAAAAAAATTCTGGATTTTTCCATATATTACATGCATATATGTTTGCATATTCGTAAGTAGTTATACATATGAATTATAAAATAATATCGAAACTATTTTGTAATATACATATGCGAAAGTATTTTTTTCTTTAAAAACAAATGACAAAAATAATTAATTACGCTTAATGCCCTACAAGAACAAGCTGACAGAATTACCAATACACTCTTATTCATAAAATCAGCACTGACTGTCAGTGGTGCTTGCCAAAGAGATATGCTCGCTACTCTCTACGATTACTATAGTTGCATATATGCGAGAATGAAACAACGAAGTTTTCATGTTTATCTTTACTGACCGTAAGATGACCTTCAAAATAGTTGTCATTTATAGTTTCACAAAAGATACAATGACCATTTAGGCTAATTTTGCATATTCGAGAAAGAAACATACGATAAGTTCATGGGATTTCGGAAAACTCTAAAGTGTATAGTTGAGAAAACTTTCAAATCGTCGTGGTTTCATAAAAGATAAGTTTAAAAAAAAAATAACTTTTCTAAATGCTAATTATAAAGAAAAGAGGATTTCTTAATCTAATATAAAACATGAAAGAGCTCTGCGCAAAAATACTGACGGAGCAGCCGTAGTTTGTGTGGTCAGGACGGTCGAGGGAGGCATACGCAGAAAGCAGTTCTGCGCAAAAACTAGTTCATCAAAAATATATTTAATTTTTTTATCATGATTAAAGTTATTAGCTTGTAGTAAATCAATAAAATTTTATTGAAAAAATACAAAAAACTTGTTTATTAAATCAAACAATAAATGGAAATATCATTTGATGTAGGTATAAAGGAATATTGTCAGTACTGATGGTTTTATAGGAGCATTGACCCAGTAAAAAGAACGGGAGTGAGCAATAGAGCTATATGCTTGTATATTCGGTAATATCAATGTGTTAGAGTAAAATGCAATATCACACGTACACAATTGTTGACATCAGGTTTTATATAATGGCCTTAAGAAAATGATAGAAACTTGGTTTTAAGTGTTGACAATTTTTTTCAGCCACTCAGTAAATTGACTGACACTGTTCTTGTAGGGTGATTTTTTCTTTTCATCTAAGTTGACAAGGGACAAGGCTGTCGGCACTTGTGAATGAATATTTGCCGAGATTAAGTAAAAAAAAAAATTTTTATTCAGTTTAAAAGTAGTATTTATTATTTCCGAAAACAAACTAACATTTCAAAGTAATTTTTATATATGTACATACGAATGGTGCATTCCTTTGATACATTTTTAATTTTTCATAATTTCAGACAACACACAAGTTTTTTTTTTTTTGGAATGCTCACAGTCGAGAATACTGATATTTGAATATTGCAGAGAACTGGTCTTTTTTTTAACATATTTTCCTAAATAATAATAATTACAAATATGTCTTTAGAAATAGATTTAAAAATTTATATTTTCTTAAATCGTTATGTATGGACTTAATTTCTTTTGTTTTATATAATTGACTAGGAAAAATTTTGTGAATCAGTATTTCTCGATCATAATTGCCTATTAGTTTCTGAATTCTGACTTTAAATACTCAAAACTCATACTCATACTCATACTCATACTCAAACTCATACTCAAAAATCATTGTTTATTTTAAATATTAAAAAAAAAATAATAAGAATGAAGAAGAGCCATAAATTAGTTTTTAAAAATAATCCATTATGAATTTTTTCTAGGCCGTTACATTTTTTTTTGTTCTCAAAATATAGTAAGGCAAAAAAAAATAAATTCTTGTTCTCGTACTAGAACTTAAAAAAAACTAATACGAAAACCAAAAGAAAATCATTATTCATTTCGGGTCCGCGCAAATTTGTCACAACAGGAAAGGCCGGCATATATCTTATCATTTATTTATATAAGTATGGGTGAATACGTCTGAAATGGTAGAGCGGACCTTCTCGAAGCTTTATTTGCAGTAATACCTTTAGGAATTGTTTTCTTTTATATTTTGTTGGAAGATACGTGCCTTTTTTGATCTTGTAGTTTGTGTTTTAAAACAAAGAAATATTTTTTATACTTTATATTAATTTTTTTTTAAATTTGATATAGTTAATTCCAGAGAATTAACAGAATTTTAAATAAAAATTCTTTAAAATAAATAAATGAACATAAGGGTTACTCTATCTCATTATGAACTTGGTTGTTAAGCATTCGAACAGCACTGTATGTATGGGTGAATGTATCTGAATTTGTAGGAATTGTTTTCTTTTATATTTTTTGCAAATATGTATCTTTTTTTTCGTGTAGTTTGTGTTTTAAAATAAATTCATTTTTTTTATACGGATCTTAAATAATAATTCTAGGCCATGCACTATGAGTCGGAAGCTCCTAAAAACTTGCCAATATATAAACATCAATTGCTCGTTTTCACAAATCTGAACTCAGCCGCTGATTGTGAATATTAGTTTTTGAAAATTCAGATCATTTTAAAACTTTCTATAGCTTGATTGCCCACGTATTTAAAACAAAAAAATCAATTTCCATTGCTATTGAATAAAAAAAAGTATTCTCTAAAAAAACCATATAAATCCAATATTCAAATTTTAAACAAATATAAAATAATTCAACTCCATCAAAGTTTCGCATTTTCAGAATTCCTTTGAGTATAAAGTTTTATAGTTCAAGGAAATTCTATTATTCACTCCTATTTCTGTGGAAAGCTTCTAAATAGCTGTGGTCGACAATAATAAACAAATAAAGAAAGTTGTAATTTTTCGAATGTAATTTATTATATTAAAATAACTACTTCAGGTGCGTTCCAAGAAAAAGTCCCGCCAGTCAAAATTTTAAATATTTTTTTATAAATTTATTTCTATAAGAGGCATTCCACACTATTTCAAGTGGTCAAAAACTACTTTTGCCCGAATTTTTGATATGTTGTAGAGGAGGTTCTAAAATGTCTGTAAACACAAAATAAAATATATTTTTTTTTTAAGTTATGCAACTTTAAAAATGTAAGGTATATCGGCGTAAGCCATTGTTTATCACATCATTGCACGCAAAATTTTAGTTTTATCAAAAAATCTATTATGTAATATTTTATAGACAAAAACTCAGAGATTTATAAAACATTTATTTTTATTTTTATTGTTTGCACGATTTTAAAAACTTAAAAATATATATCTAATAGAACGTATATCAGAGGAAAAATATATGTCAGTTTAAAATTGGTAGTATCCGAAATAGAGTTATGACTTCTACTACCGCTTTGAGTTTTGTTGCTTTTTCTCTAATTTTTCCAACAAAAATTGGCCTTTAGCTCCCTTAAATATAGATAAATAACGTTACAAAATATATTTTATTATTAAAAAAGTTCCGACGAGTTACGTTTTAATTCCCGGTTTGTTAAGTTCTGGCGTGTGTAGTGGTACAAATCGAAATGGAATGCACCAGCGGCCAAATGTGCTTGAAACGTCGATGCATTCTTTATGAAGTTACATCACAAACGTATACTTAACTCACTTTCATCAACATTTTACGCTTGTAACAACTATAAAATGTGTCGCATTAAAAGACTTTGTAGTTCATTTTATGGTTCAAAGTCAAAAACTTTTTATTTCGCCGCATGTTTTTCAAACTAATCACCTTTTTATTTTTAGCTAAAATGTGACAATGTCTAAAGACAACAACCAAAAAATTCGTTTCGCTTTTGTTGTATTTACTAACGTGGACATGGTTCGCATTAAATGAAAATACGCCTACGTATCAAGGCAAGTGCCCATTACACGCATACACACATCAATTGGAATTTATATGGTTCTGCTGCAATCACACACACACGTATGTACATATGTACATATGTATATACATACATATACATATGTATGACAATGTGAATTTTTGGCACAGTCGCTTTTATTGCCTTTTGGAAGTGCTTCGATGCGCAGTTATTCGTATGTACTTACATATAGTACATGCATAAACACACGCTCACACATAGGTAAGTATAAATATGTTTTTATGTTTATATATATACACACATATGTACATGCGAATCTATGAACGCGCCACATGTGGCCACTGCGTTGATTACTTTTGCGTCCAGTCTTATTGCTATACATTTAATTTTTGATAATACCCAGCAAAATGTTTTCACGCTTTTCACACATTTTCTTTAGCGCTGAAATATATGCACTTTATTCTATCGTTCAATTCTGAAGAAGAACGCTTATTAACAAACAGCTTTAAAAATAATCAAGATACGTATAAAATTGTATATACTATGTTGACAATTTATAGTATAACGACATGACATATTTGCGCACTTTATTTTTCTTCTAATTAATTAAAAGTTTTTTAGGTAAAATGTGTTTCATTCTCTTAGAAAACTCATAAACATCTACTTTTTAAACTATTTAAAAAAAAGTTTTCGAATTTTTTTGAGCATGCAGTTTTTTGCTCATTGAATTTTAGTCTGAGAAAATGCAATTTTCAAATGTCTACAAGTGTCTAGTGATTTTTGATAATTTTTTTCTGGCCGTTTCCTCCATTCAATGCAAAACTGCGATTATTTTTTATATTGAAAGAACTGCAAAAGACCAACAGTAAAAAAATTGTCAAAAATCAGTGGTAGTTCGTAGCTACTACAAATTTGCACTTCATTGTACTAAAATTGAATGAGCTACATATCTGTATACCTCAAAAAGCTCTTAAAATTTTTTTTAAAGCTTCAAATAGTAATGAAATTTTGATAAAGTCTTTCTACATTTTTTATAAAATTTAATAATACATTTTTCGTCTCTATTTGGTTATGCAGAACGTGAAAATATGAGCAAATACAACTTTTAAAGGAGTTAAAAGCAGACATTACAGACATTAAAACCAATCTCTCTGTTAAATCAATCAACCATAGAAGAGCTGTTGGGAGATCTAAACCAAGTAAAAACTGAAAAATATGAATAAAATAAATTAAAGAAAAAGCTTCTGCTGCAAATAAGAGAATTTTACTGTTTAAAACAATTGATGATATTGATTTGTAAATTTAGTAAGCTCTAAGTCTCTAATAGAGACAAAAGTCACATTTTTAGACCTGTTGGGATTTATTGTCTAATACCCGAATTCAGTAACTCAGTCTCATCTCAAGTCTGAAAATGAGCTAGAGATTATTGGTTTTCAACGCTTTCACGTTTTTTTGTTGGTTTGTTTATTTGGATTTTTTGTGACCTGCTCATCACCAGCTCGCAATTTAGAAGCTTTATTTTGAGACTAGAGGGTTTATTTTGAAACTAATAAATGCCAACAGGTCTAAAATTCTGACCTTTGTCAGGTAAATTGAAAACAAATGAGAAGCAGGTCACAAAAAATTAATACAAACACAAAAAAATAAAAACGTAAAAGCAAGTCGCAAATTTTCAGACTTGAGATTATAAAAAAAAACTAAATTCCGGCCTAAGGCTGCATACAACATTTTAACGCTGCACTCTCATGATAACTAGGTATGCTCATTCAATGAACTAATTATTTAAGTGTATTTTTTCAGGTTGCATACGTTCATACTATTTTGGGCTCTACGCCGGTGAGAAAGTCCTTGGCATTTACGGAAAGTACATTGCCTTTTATAAAAAGGTATGGCCGTCAAAAAAGAGTTGCTGCTATATCTTTAACATTCTTTAAAGAAATTGCTTTTGTAGGTTTTATTTTTAATTTTATGGTAAACAAATTTTTATAATAAATTAAGATACATTTTTAAAAAATTGCTTTTTGGGTTCCGAAATATCGAAAAGTATAAGATTTAAATGAGACGAGGATTTCAGACCATAAAAAATAAAACGTACATGAACAAAACAAATTAGTTGTTAAATTATTTTTTCATTTGTCTTTAAAAAAGGTATGCACTCGTATGTATTTATGTAATTAAAATTTAAAATTCCGTTGTTTTTGCTACATCACTCAAAACTACATGACATGTATGTATATGAAAAAATTCATCAGTATTTTGATACGAATTTCTTTTAAAATAATAATTTTGATATTAGTTTATGTATTATTCTACAATATTACAAACTTTTTCGTTTAAAAATTACGAAATTAAATTAAAAATACACAAATAAATTTATAAAACAATGGTTTTAGTTTAGTTTATGTAAGCAGGGGTAATATGTTGCATTATATAGTACGAAATTTGTAAAAATTTTCAGTTAAATAAAAAAGCGCGATATGATATGGTAATGGAAAACAGAGGCACTATTGGTAGCAAGGGTGGAGCGCTTCTATGCTTCTACGAAGCGTGTCAAAAGCACTTCCCATGAGCAATTGGTTCTGCTGGGTACATACTAGGGATGTCAATTTTGGACATTTTTTTGATCTCAGTATTTTCGAGATCTGAACACAAAATCCCACGTGTGTAATCGTTGTATTATAGAATTATGCAAAATAACATTAAAAAAACAAAGAACGATTTGTTGTATTTCATGTATGTATGTATTTAATGGTATTTTCAAGAATAAAAAAGAAATAAACGTAAAATTTGACACCCACAAAATAATTTATACTTCAAGTACAAATATAAATATACAGAAGCAATTGTACCTACATAAAGTAAAATTATTTTTAATTACTGCGTGATAACAATATTAAATATTAATATATTAACATTTAGTAAAAAAAGAAATACATTAAGTAAAAATTAAATGTATCACCCATTCCATTTGAGCGAGGCAGAATTTAGCCTTATTTTGATCAAAATGCATTATTAAAGAAATAAAAGCTTAAGTGTGTTATCCTCCAACCTGGACCTAAATTTGTTGCATTTAAAATCTGCAGTGGAAAATCATCGACTCAACACTTTGGTTGGTTGGATTGTCGACAAAAAGTTAAAT
This sequence comes from Philophylla caesio, assembly GCA_963971545.1. Lineage (NCBI taxonomy): Eukaryota > Metazoa > Arthropoda > Insecta > Diptera > Tephritidae > Philophylla > Philophylla caesio. The sequence goes on along the minus strand of OZ020606.1, from coordinate 88,941,882 downwards.
ACCCTCGGTAGGAATTAGCCTTTACCGTCTCCATTACAAAAATTGTGATAAATTGTATGCCTTTCTATTATTGGACATTGCGAGCTGCTCATTAAAACTTGATGCAAAAGGGCAAAACAAGCCGTGTTATTTGTCGTATTGTGGTATCGTAATACAGTTGTAAACTTGTTGTTTTTGTTTCTCATGTTAAATTTTTTATTTCAATACAACTCTGAAAGGTAGGTTTAGTGTGTTATTTGTTTTATTCGATGGGCTCTATTTGTTTTAAATCACTTGAGGTTTATATTTGTTTGAAAAAATATAAATTAAAAATTTTAAAAACAAATGTCTATTAAATTCACTGTTTTATGCAACTCTGGGATTTAAATACACTGATCCCGGGATTTCGGGATCCCGGATTTGACATGCCTAGTAAATACACACTATGTATATATTCGTTTACATGTATGTGTTTGACCAAATTGTATTTTTCCTTTTGTTTTCTCTTGCTAATTGAAGATGTGAATACGCAAGTGTGTGGGTGTGTGAAAATGACGACATTGACGGCTGTTATTCATAATTTAAAATGAAGCTATAATCACCCGCGCAAAGCCCAATGTCAAGCACAAAATGTACATATGTTTATATGTACATATGTACTATATATATAAGTATGCAGTTAAGTTATTTGTCAAATCACTGCAGAAAAATATATCTCAAGTGCCAACAGCGAAAAAAAACGAACCATTGGAGGATTCCTAAAAGCAAAAAGATTACGAAAATGTCTAGTTATATGTATGTACATACATCAACGTACATGCATTTATATGTAGATATTTTTCTACATACATACATATGTAAGTATGTATATATGCATTTCTGTTCATGGCATGTACATACATATGTTTGTTTACCTGCAACAAATTTGATGTGGAAGACAGGAGTTCAAAATTTTTATTTTTTACTGGCTTAAAAATTGTTTATATATACTTATAGAATTCTTAGGTACCCAGTAGTAAAAATGCAGCAATCACTTGTGAATGAAATGCACTTCACGAACTGAATTGAATCAAAGAATGGATTGTACGAGAAAGGCAGTCGTTAGCATTTACTTCGTAGCACTGATAAGTCATGCATGAATCATTCACGACACTGCCGTCGAGTAAAAATTTCACGCGTCTGGGTGACTTTGTCGTGTAAACACTAACAAAAAGGCACAAATATCTTTGATCATAGGATTACCAGTAGCAAAAGAATTCCTAACAGAAAAAAGTAAATTGGTAATAGACTGCGAGGCAAGAAACGAAGGAAATTTCGTTTTAAAATCGTTGTTGTTATTTTCAACAAATGCATTCGTGTAAGTAATTTATTCGCACAACTGGATTTATTTAACTGGTTCAATTAGGACAGTGGTGTTAAATGTCAGCTCTAATTTGAATACAGGCCTATGCTCTATCTTTCGATGATCTGCCGATAATGGTCTGAGCCTTAACCCCCTAAAATCGTATGTTTTGCCTGTGTGCAAAAAAAAATATATATTTTAACCGCATCCCTTCTATTTACCCCAACAACAATTCTTTAAAGTTTGTTGAATAAATAACTAACTTAGGTTTTGTATTAAACAGTAGTCTTAGCTGCGCTAATCATACTAACTCTGTCTCACTCTAAGGAGTCTAAGGCAATGGGCATCATTTACTCCTAGATCAATACGACAAAAACTTGTTCTTCAATTAATTTTGCCTATAATTACATATTCTGAGGTGGTTTATAGCAAGCTTGATTCCAGGTCGCCTCATAAAATCGATACCGTATTCAATCATTTTACGCGTTATGTCTTTGGAGTACAAAAATTTGATCATATTTCTGCATGGAGGCTTAGATTATTAGGATGCGAGTTTAATGAATATTTAAAAGCTAGAAATTGCGTATTTCTCTTCAGACTGTTATGCACAAAGACTTCGCAATACTTATATGAAAATTAAATTTTTCCTACGTCAGAACGGTCTTAGGATTTAATTGTACAATTTTCTAACTATAAGGACTCAACCAGACTATTTTTTGTCGATGCTAAAAGGGTGTGGAACTCCATTCCTTCTGCAACTAGAACATATGTATATTTAAGAAAACTCTAGTACCCTACGAAACTATGTATCTAATAAATTAAGATATTTTTAAATTGTATATATGTATTTATCAAATGTTCCTTATTTTTAAGTTTATGTTTATTTTCATTTTCATTTCAATGCATGTATTTTTTTTTATTAGTATTAGTTTATAATGTCTGATTGTAATATCTTCTTGATGTTGTGCTACAAAAGAAGTATAAATATATCCTATTTCACTAAAACACTAAACCTTAATAAATTAACTCAAATGCAATTTCCAGAAAAAAAAACTGGCATGGGTATTCGATCTATTTAATACAGCTCATCGATTCTTATACCAATTTAAATGAGTTATTTAGGCATTAATTTTTTAGGACATCGCTGTGTTCAAATTCAGCGATGAATTCAGCGTAGAGCCTCTCTTTGTCTCTTACTCAACTCATTTGCTAGATATTACTTTTTGCTACTGCGTTATGTTGGCATCAATTCCTGCAGGAATAACATAGAATAATGAGTAGAGTTTGGAAAGTTTTATAAGAAAACATAAATGTACAAAAATTGTCGAGCTTAGTCGAGCTTATTTCAGTGAACAAAAAAATAAAGTTCATGACCAAAGGAATTATCTGTTTTTAAAATCAAAGCTACCACATACGATGTTACTATATAATTGAAGCCATCTGGTATCGCAAGAAGTCTCATTCTCAAACAAATAATCAAAATAATAAATGAAACTCGAAATTAAAAAAAAATAGGAAATTCAGGTGTCAACCTTCGAACATGGAAACATCTTGTTACATTTAATCTGAAAATTGAAATTTAAATATATCTTTTAAGTTGCCATTTTGTTTAATAATTGCTGTTGTAATATAAATGATAATTTTATAAAAAAATGTATTCAAAGTACGATCTCTAATATCTCTAGGCACACTGCGCCGATCATCTCAGAGTATCTTTATTTAGATATTGTATTAACTGCAAGAACTATGAGCAAAAAGAGACGGTGCATCTTCAATGCAGCGGTCCTGAATTAACAAAAACCGAATTACGCTTGCTAGGGTGCCCTTTCTTCGATGATCGATAAGATACGACAAATTATGTACATACCTACCATAAAATAAACTTATACATATATACGCATGTATATACATTATATGTATTATATTTTTAATATTTTAAATATGAAAATTTGACGGCAACTATTTAAACACCCTTTAGTCGTAAACAAAATGCAATTGCTTGCTGGATGTTGCATAAATTTAGGCGAAACACAAACGAGTTTAGTATTATGGCATTTCAAAATTGCAAATATACAAATGTACATGCATACATATTTACGCATAATTCGTTTAACATTAATGCCCAACCAACGTTTGGATAAATATTTCCGCAAAATAATAAATTCACGACTCTTTAGAAACCACATAATGGCGAAATACTTCGTGTTTTTTTTAATTTACAAACCGATTAATTCAATATTCTCCTGAAAGCGATTTAGAACATTTTCCTTTTGCTTCTAAAGAGGGTCTTGTTAACAAAACTTTTATAAGGCTCGTAGTAAGATTGAAAAACAAAGTTCATTCTCTAAAAAAATTCCACCGAACCCAAAGTTTTAATCTTCGTACAAAACGGAACCAAATAATATTTCACCTAAATTACAATTATTAGTTTAAGCACAAGAATGATATAATATAAGATTACGACAATCGAGCAGAGAGCAAAAATCAGCGACGCAAAAGTATCCTCAGAATGGGAGAGCAAAGAAGAAATTGTAAAAAAGAAGAGGAAGACGCGAACGGTTGATTAGGTGCCTTCACGCGTCAATATTTATATGCAAATATTGTGCGATTTAAAAGTATGCCAAGCAAAGTTTAACACGTTTATTCATTAAGGCAAACTCATGTCCTGACAGTAAAAAAGTCAACCAACTAAGAAAATCGTAAAATATGAATGATTAATGATGGGTTCATACATCTCGCCAAGTCACTCATGGTTACCTACAAGAAAGACCGTGTAAAGGCAGCTTATTGCATGAAAGGACTATTACTACGTCATCGAATGGGTAGATGCTGTCAAATCGACAAAGAGCGGACTAGCGGTTCTCGGATGTCGCAACCATTGTTTCACTCGATTTTGGTGTTAGCATATTCGTACAGTGTGCTTTTTGATAACAATCTTCCGAATGCTACATAGATTTGTCATATAATTAAAATAGCCTAAAAATATACTACATTTAATTCAGTTTCGTTTCAAAATATATTTTTCAAATATTTGTGAATAGAAGAAATATCGCAATACTCATGAACTTCGCAGGGCAATAGCTCAGGTTTATAAATATATGTGTGGTTGGGTAGTAAATAATTTTTTGAAAGTACTTTTTAAGTTTTCTTAAATATGACTATTCTTGGTGAGACTCTAATTGAGAAAACCAGTTTCCGCATTCATATTCAGCGCATCAAATACCTTCGAAAAAGTATAAGCTGGTCTAACGGTTCGAATGAAGTCGGTCTGGACAGTTTTAAGTTTCCTTCTGAATTTTGATTTGCAAACGAAGCAATTTAGATGATTAGTATGGGCAATTGTTTCATGACAAACCTAGTACGACAATCTACATAAGTAATCGCCTCTTCGCAATATTAGTTATCCTCCTGATCTTGACTTCAAAATAACTACACCTTTTTCAACAGTATTTCAGAAAAACACAAATGTATTTCAGAAAAACTCAAATGTATTTCAGAATAACACAAATGTATTTCAGAAAAACGCAAATGTATTTTAGAAAATATTAATTGTATTTCAGAAGTTTGATTTTTGGAATAAATACGTAACCGGATGGTCTCAAAACAAAATTTGACACTGTATTTACTTGTTATTTGTAGTTGTACCCAAATTTCCTTTTCATCATTGGCGGACGGAAATGAAAATGTCATTGTGTCTGGTATAGTCACTGAGTTTCGGATATCCGTTTGCGGGGCAGTTTACTTGGTGACTTGAGCAACTGATGATGTGTTTACTGCACATTTCAGGAAAATGAAAAAAAAAAGATATAATGTTTATGTAGATGTCTCCGCCTAAGGCGAGCACATTCACTGTATGGTTAATATGATTTTATTTGACTTGAAGCAAAAACAATTTTTTTTGTAGATTTTTGTATGCACATGTGCTGAAAAATGGTTTTCCCTAACTACGAGTACAAGTATGGAAATGTATGTACCCTGCAATAAGAGTCACAAAAAATTTAAATTTATTCTAGTTCTTAAACTGGTATTTATCATATTATCATGTAATTCAATGTGGATAAACTTTGAATTTAAAAAAAAATTACGCATCACTTTAAGCACAACTTGCATCAAAAATACAAACTGAAAAGCAAAACATAAATATACTTTTTATTTCAAGACTCTAAACATATTGCAAATGAGTAGGTCAAAGGTTTGTTCTCAAATGCATCTCTAATAACCGTTGGTAGCGTTCTTAAACTTAAAAACAATTTTCATTATGGAATTTTCTTTAATTTTCAAATTGAGAAATGTGGAATTCTCAACTTTTTCTCAAAGTTAGAAGAACAGAATGTGTTATCTAGTTACGTTTATTGAAATATTTATATTTAGCTGTATATGATGTTAATGAAAAATCCAGTTTTAATTTTTAAATATCGGTGAACAATTGCTTCTCTACGCGTTCTCAAGTTAAAAAACAGGTTTAGAAAAATTTTAGAAAACTGTGTGTTTCAAATGATTAACAATGTATTAAAAGCAAATTGAGAAATATTGTAATCTCAAACATTTGGGAAAAGTTTTTGCTTTGTTTTGCGAGGCTTGTTAAACGTAGAAGTGCATTAATCTCGATATACATATGTATATACAAACATATGTATGCATTTATGTGCGTTATAAGAACGAGCATTGAGGGTTTAATGAAAAATCTATTTGTTTTTTTTATCAGCTTTAAGCGATTCAAATATATATAGAAATAGAACTTTATATGAAGAATTTATAAAAATAAAAAAATCAATTATAATTTTTGATGTTATTTTTTGGCGCTTTCAGGATTTGAAACGCCACCCTCCGCGGTGAAAACCTGATAGGTGAAACTTTTTTAAAAGCTCATAAATTTGCTAAAAGCTACGCTTTAATTTTGGAATTTGCTCGACGTCCTACGAGTATTGTGGATTTATTGCTAATAATTCCCAAGAACATTTCTTCTGTTTTGTGTATAACAAATATATAAATATGAACGACTTAAGCTTTAACACCAACTAGTAGTAAACTAGTTAGGAACTAGTTAATTTGCTTACATAGTACACTTGTTATTTCTAATATGTACATACTTGTAATCTCATTTGTATTCCAATGTCGACCGCCTATTTATTCTCATGCAGCGGCTCATTTGATACCTATTCCACCGGATTAATAATAAGTAACAGTAATAAAAGGAATATCATAAATAACAGCGAAAACACCAGTAAATGTTTATAACAACAAAAACAAAAAGCTAAATAAACGACAAGAATATGTGGAAGCAATAGTTGGAGCGTCTTGCTCATCATTTTCATTTTAGCTTAAATGAGACATGCAACCACTTAAGCAAAAATGTTCTCACGTACGCATATTTATCATAGCAATGCCTTTATATTATGCACATAAAAAATTAAACACTTTATTGCTTAATCGGTATACGAGTATGCGTAGAATGAAGCAAAAGAAAAAATGTAAGCAAAATCTTCTGTGTAAGGATTAAATACAAAAATATGTACTCATTCTCCTATGATGAGAAGACGTAATTGAGAGTTCCCCAGTTTCTTTTCTTGCTAAATTAATTGAAGTTCAAGGACGAAATTCCATCAATTGATTATTTATAAGCTCTCGAGCTGAACAAATTTCGGCACTAATACTCATGTACATACATACATACATATGTATGTACATAGATACCAGTTAAAAGTTGACACAACAAATTATATCTTAGGAAAAACTATTTTAGTCACTTTTTATAAAAATAATAGAATAAAAGTGTTGCCATCTATCCAAAATAGCTTTTTAATTAATCATTGATAAAATGATGCTGTGTCGTAAATAGATATAAAGATTTGGAAAAAATTTTGTACGTAGAGAAAATATGTTTGTGTAGGGTTGCCATCTATTTTTTATAAAATTTTATTTTACTAAATTATTAGTTCCACACAGAATGTGAAAACTTTTAAATTGTAGTGTAATATTCAAAGGGATTGCCACATGTTCATTTCTTAATAATGTTAAGATTGAAAAAAAATATTACCATAATAATATGAAATGAAAAAAACATATACGAAAATATTTCAATTCAATATATGTATTTCAAATGAGGTAAATTTTTATTTTAAAATTTTTAGTTTATTAGTGTTTATAGTAAAAACTTAGTAATAAAAGCTTTTAAATATTTCACTTACTTACTTATTTGCCACTGAAAGTGATATGGTTGCCATCTATTTAAAATTATATAAATATTATATTAGTTATTTTAATGTAGGTTGTCTTAGACACAATTATTCTAGAATAACTTTTAGGAAAGGGTCGCTACCTAATTTATTTATAAAATATTAAATCTGTTGATTTTTTAAAGAGTTACGACACTGTGTCTGGTAAATAAATAATTTACACAAAATCTTTTCCTGCAGTTATTTAACACATTTCCCAGGTATACTTAAAGAACGACGAGCAAAGCTCGGTCGACCAGTTACTCCCCCAAATAAAAAGGCCAAATTTATTGATAAAAATATATAAAACAACATTTAATGTTGTCACACAATCGATGCGATTTCTCTTGAGGTTGCAATGAAGTTTCTATACATACATAAGTATGTACTTACACAAGGCCTACAAACATTTGCTCTCGATTTTCTCTATTTTACTCTCTATTTCATCATGCTTGTAGCGGAGTTTCTCCACCTTTTCCGTGACCACTGCCACTTGGGTCACAGTGGCATCGTAGTCCATCATAAGCGCCGGTTTATCGAGTAAACCGCATTGGTAGCTAAGCTCTCGAATTTCTTTTCGGATTTGCTTGCGTTGCTTTTTCGAATTGAAAATGCACTCGCGTGCCGCTTGTTTCTGTTCTTCCAGCGCATTCAACATTGTATTTTGAATTTTAATTTTAGTGCGCAGCATTGCCTGCTTCTCTTTTAAATGTCCCATGATGTGTATGTCGGCATTGCAACGCATTCGCGATTTATTTAGATCAGCATTGCGCTCTAAAAAAAAAATTTCAGAATTTAAGTGAAATGCAATGAGGTTCATATTGATGGTTTGCTTAATTATTACCTTCTATTTTTTTACCCAATCCCTGCACCTCATTCTGCAAGCTCTCATATTCACGCATTTGCAAATTATTACCAAGATCTTCAAGCAGCTTCAGTTGCTGTTCGGGATAAAGTTAATACGCACCCTTAACGACAGTTTATTTCATTGTTATATTTTTATTATTTTTGAAATAAAATATAGAATATTTTCTAAACTAAACCTTTAAAAAACAAATTTAATTCTCTCAGTATGGAAAGGGCGTAAGTGTAACTGAACGATCATATGATTTGTTGTTGCTGGTTGTACAACAAATTTAAACATTTTTGTTTTTCACTGCGGGATAGAAACACGGACCTCCTCTAATTTGCTGTGCTCAAGATACCTCCGTCGGTCTATTTGTCCATAAAAATCCAAATAAAAAAAAAATCAAGTTCGCTTGATTGGCGAACAACGATTCTTCGAAGATTAATGGAAATATTACCGTGAAGTAGACCTGTTTTCATTTTTAAAAGCAATCGATGGTTTTTAGGCACTATCTATTGTCTTGAAATGTTTCCTCAATATTTAATTGGAATTAAGGGTCGACGTTTAGTGTAAGTTTTAACTTTTTAATGGACGATAGTTAGCATTTTTTTATATAAAGAAAAAATGAAAGAAAATGCTTAGTACAATCAAAGAAACAAAATTACCGAAAATTAAGTGCATTTTATATACAATTTAAACTTACTGATTGGAGTTATAACACTGCGTTACAAAAACGAGCTTTAGTTCTGTCCTATGAACCAAATATACTTTTTCGGAAAGGGGAGAAAAAATAAAAATACACGTGTATCGGCGATTTTCATGTACACGTCAGATTGTTTTTTTTTATGTATAAAAGTATTTAAAGAATATATATAAAAAATACTTAAATACATAAAAACAAACAATTCTGACGTGCACATGAAAATCGACGATACACGTGTATTTTTATTTTTTCTCCCCTTTCCGAAAAAGTATATTTGGTTCATAGGGCAGAATGTGTGTAACGCGGTGTTTGTAACGCAGTGTAATGGTAGACACTTTAAAATTTTATATTTTTTCTGAAAAAACGGTGAATATTTGGTGAAACTTTGCTGATTTTTCTAAGAATTTTGAAATTTGGATTACTAGCGATTTTTTTAAACAACGAGCTATATTTTATAATAAAAAAATATGATTTTAAATCAATCTGAAAAAATAAAATATAAATTTTTATATAAGTTATAGCTTGGCAACTAAAATTACATAAATAATTGGTATGATCTCAAGATATACAAAATGTATTCTCTTTTACCAAACATAGGAAAATATCAACGGCACGAAAATCGATAGGATGACAAAACCAACGTGAAGTTCGTGATAAATGAAGGTATTAAAATTAAATTTGAGTATAGACTTTATGTGCCCGACATGCGATCAATCATACTGTCAGTTGCTTAAACAACCGATCATACATAGTTTCAAAGTGTATTTACTGCGAAAGAGGCTACAGTCGAATGTCCGCAAACAGGCGAAAAGAGTTAGGGATTTGTGTTTCGTTTCGGAAAAATTTGCAAAATGCTGGCTGGCACGGACAAAATTACGAGCATGTCACAAACGTTTTCGGCATCTCAAAATTGCAGGCGCTAAGGTACATAATTTTTAACAAAGAAATACCCATTTGTGAAGTCTGCGTAAAGGGTAAGCAAACACAGAATCCATTGTTGACTGATAATATGCCAGCCGACGTAGCATTGTCAACTTTGTTACTATTTGTGATGGCAATATGTGAAGGAAAAAAAAAAAAATCATAATAAAATATTGTCGCAGTAGTAAACACCCTTTCAGGACATAATGCTCAGCATTAAACTCACCACTAGTAAATCTTTAAACTTTACATAATTTTTTTTTTGTTGCCCAACACTGTTGACACTGGTGAGAAAAATGAGTTAGATTTCTCATCTTCTGTCATAAGCTTTGCCTCTGCCATTTCCTGTGAAGATCGGCAGCTAACCACAAGTATAAAATTTTACTTACCGAAAAAAAAAATATATATACATATAAAAGAAAAAAAATTTAAACCTTTATTATACGCGAAATCAATAAAAAAGAGAGTAAAAATTAAATCAGTTTATATCTAATATAAAGTTTGAAGCGCGTCAGTGGTGTTATTTCGTGAACATTTTGTTTTGAAGGTTATAAGCGATTTATAGCTTACGTTCGAGAGCCCTATCGGGAGCATACACGCGGATTTCGTGATCCGAATAAAGTCCTGCGCAAACCACAAAACTGCTGCTGGTTTTCAGACGCCGACACTGCGAAAAATAAAAGTACGTTTCCTGAAAACACAACCTCTGGTAAGACGAAATATTTACATACAACCCGTTTAGAAAGCTTAGCGAATTCTCCGCTAGATTTGGGGCAACACCAATAGAAATCGTGGTAAGTTCCATCGGGAACATAGTATCCACGTGCTATCCGCAAAGGCAAGGCCAGAATGCCACATGGAGCACCCTACCTAAGCATGCGCATGCACCTACGCACATACATACTCATATAGCTACATAATTGTGTGCATGTAAACTGGTGGAGTAGCATCAGGTAGCTGCCCACGAGTGAGCCTAGCGATATAGCTTCCTACTATGTAGCAAATTCCAAATATGTGAAACCTGAAAAAAAAAAAGGAAAACCATAACCAAATCACACATAATGAAAAGACAAAAAAAAAATGCGTGAAAAGTGTTGTAGTAAAATTTGGCATAAAATAATTTATCATTAATTTCATATCCATCAACGAATACCTGTAAAAACTTTTTTTTATTATTTAAAAATATCGAAGCAGTTTACTCCAAAACGTTAATTTATAGTCCTCATAATTAATTAATAATAGAATATATCTTTCAACAAAATGTTTTAGAGACTTGCACAAAAAAAAAAATGTTATTAAAATAAGTGAAACCTTGTTTAAGCGATATGAAGAAAACCTAAAGTAAACTGATAATTATATTAGTATATAAAAAAATTGTAAGTAATATGCGTGCGTAGATATGTACTTAATGAGACCCAAGGACAATTACATGGTCATACATTATAAATAATCGCATAATTTTCATAATGGATATCATCACCATGTTTGCGCAAACATCGATGGATTACCCTCATATAAAGTAAGTGAATAAAATTATTATGCATAATATAATGAGAACCAAGAAAGAATACTTGTTGTCTCCAGCCATGTAGTTATTATTGGTAGCCCAGAAATGTATTTTTTTTTTGTTTGTTTATATTATTCTATTTACGTTGATTTTGCTTTTCGTTATACCTATCATTATTTAATTTTATTACTTCTTCTTACCCTTTTCGCATTAGCATAAATGAAGTTACATATATATAAGTATATATACGCATTGAACATACATATAAGCATATAAACATAGAGAGATAGTAAATATGAGCAAATGAAATCGCTCTCTATTAATGAAATTGTAGTGTTGAAATATTCTTTCATTTATAATTGTAGAGATGAATAAAGCATAAAGAACTAAGTTTGAGTCTTGTGAGTTAGTTATGTAGTCGGTGAGGGTTCTCTTTGGATGGGTATGGGAGAGGTCAAAATTTAACTCTCAATACAATGGTAGGGCAGGGTGAGAGAGGAGATATGGAGGCGAGATGTCAGCCAAGTCCTCCCACTCACTGGTATCGTGTTGTCTGTTTTGTTTACGCAAGCATTCTAAGGCACAGTAGTTTATAGAAATGATCATGAGAGATCACCAATCATTTTATTAGTAGTTCCCCATTCGTTCTTTTGTCTGCAGGTTGTCCGGTAATTTTATTTCTGTGCTGTGTATAAAGAAAATTAGCAAACGTCCGTCCGTAAATGCAGAAGTATGAATCCTGAGTGCAAATAATTATGTTTATTACCTTGGAATAAAGGTAAATCATTGGCTTCGTCCAGTAAGTGCATGATTTTTTTTGTGTGTACATATATGCTAGGTAGGGTGGAGCAAGGACCCCGAATTCCCGACTGACTGAGCCTGGATAACACAAGCATGCACGCCCGCTCTGAGCCCCCTAGTGTCGGTCCAACACCGTAATAGTAGGTACATTACAAAATAATGGCGCCCAACGTGGGGCACGAAACAATTTCAATAATGTTTTGAGCTTCTAAAACCTTAGTTTTTTTTTAAATGCTGACTGATTAAGTGATGGAATAAGTTTGGATGCGCTTGGTCGTCCATCTTACCAACTGACAATAGTCATGCGTTATATCTTTTATAAATTTTGTCCTGTTATAACATACTTAGGAATAGAGTGTGAATATTTTTTTTATACTTTACCAGGTGTTTACTTGATGGGTTTATAGAAAGCGTGTTTACCCTTTTCATGATCTTGAAAACGTTTTTTTTAATGTTCAGACATGAAATAGTAGATACCTATGATTTTTTTTTGCACCAGTTAACTAAAATTTCCTTCGTAGGCGAAAACAGTTTCAGTTTAAGATACCTTGATTTTATCCACCGGCTTACATTGGCTCACAAGACTTAAATATATTTATGTATAAACGCGTATTTCAAATTTTGCTGTAAGGTATTTAACAGACTTTTTTTTTTGTAAACTTGGATCTATTCGAAAATGTCCGTGCAACATAGCAACGAACATTTAGCCAACCTTGCTGTTCCTGGCAATATTTGTTCCATTTGCAACGAGGAAACGACGAGCTTTAACTTTATAGCAACGCCATGTATGCATGGTTTCCACCGGTCATGTCTTTCCATTTGGCTTACTGACAATGAGTCATGCCCTTTGTGTCGGAGAGCAGTTGATTCCCAGTCTTTGAGGAGTTTTTCAGAGCAAGAACTCCATCCGCCTGTTGATAATGCATTTTCTCAAGGTGCAGTTTCAAGGCCTACTAACAGTAATGTCAGGGGTCCAACAACACGCTCAAGAGCTGCTCTTAACAATATCCTTGATAGGTCAAATACTGAAGATGTTCAATCCCCTGCCAACGCGCGACGCGGTCGCAATAATAGACAAAATCGAGATGAAGCTCGCCAACCTTATGCTGATTTGCAGCGAATTCAACACATAATTGAAGAAACTTCTCAGCGTCAGCGGGTTAATATAACACGTGAAATTACGGGAGTTATTAGTCAGTTAGTATCTCAGTCAATAGAAACCCAATTCCAAAATCTTAGTTTGCGTAACTCACGAATTCTACAGGACAGGCAAGTGTCAGATAATGTTCCAGACTTACATGATTCAGACATTAGGAGTACTACTGCACCTCAACAACAACAAATTATGAACGATAATACCAATGGTAATCAACCTAATACATATGGTTACCTTCGCAGAAATGGAACCGCACATAATTTATCGCCAGAGGCAATTTCCAAGATAATTATTAACTGGAAGTTAACCTTCGATGGAGCATTGGAAAGCGTTTCAGTAGATGAGTTTATATATCGAATAAATGCTTTAACTGTGTCCTCCCTGCGAGGCAATTTTGATGCGCTTTGTCAGAATGCCCATGTTCTTTTCGAGGGCAAAGCAAAGAACTGGTACTGGAGGTATCATCATTCGGTGCGATCGCTTGATTGGTTCGACTTATGCGAAGCTTTAAAAAGCAACTTTAAGGATCCTCGTACAGACTATGACATAAAAGAAAGAATACGCAACAGAAAGCAAAAGACAGGAGAGACGTTTGAACAGTTTTTCGAAGCGGTTATGTCATTGAACGATAGCCTAAAGGTGCAGTTATCGGAACAGGAGTTAGTTGAGACTCTTATTCGTAACATAGTCCCAGAAGTTCGACTAGAGCTTCTCCATTTAGAGATATCATCAATTTCTGCGTTAAGGCGCGCATGTAGACGACGTGAAAATTTTTTTGATACAGTCAAAAACAATTTTCTTAGACCTAATTTTGCACAAAAGCGTCAATTAGCTGAAGTAGGCCTAGTTGACAACAACGACAGCTCTGAATTTTCTATGACGGAAACTCGAGAGTATGTAAATGCTATTGAAAAGAAATGTTGGAACTGTGATGTAGCTGGTCATAGCTATAAGCAATGCCTCAAACCACGTCGAGTATTCTGTTATGGGTGCGGCTTACTTGCTTACTTTTTACCAAACTGTCCGAATTGTAACAAGCAGGAAAACAAGCAGAGGGGTGTCTACAAAACCACCAGCAGCCACCCCAGTCCACCATTGGAGTTAAATCCGAATTAAATATTCTTAAAAATACGAGCAGAGAAAATTTACCAGACTTACGTGTACACCCAATTAGACCATTACATCTACGTTTGCAAGAATATGAAGCTAAACGCGAGCAAATCTTCTCCTCCGTACGATCGGCCAGTAGAGCACACACATATTGGAAAAACTTAAAGTCACAGCAAAAATTAGTATCGGCAACATCAATATCTATGCCAGATGACATTCGGCCATATGCTTCCGTAGAGATTTTAGGAGAGAACGTCTTGGGGTTACTAGATTCAGGAGCTTCTATAAGCTGTTTGGGAGCAAAATGGGCGGTAGATATACTTGCTCGCAATTTAAAAATAAAGAAGATTAAGTCCAACGTATGCACGGCAGATGGTACAAAACAGTCCGTGGTTGGCGTTGTTACATTAGATGTACTCTATCGAGATAAGACCTTTCCAATCGACTTCTATGTAGTCCCAACTCTGAGCCAAAATGTGTACTTAGGAGTAAACTTTTGGAAAACATTTCAAATTGCTCCAAATTTAGTTAGCGAGTTAAATATTTCAGAGTCAGATGAAAATGTTCACCCGCTATCCACCAGTCAAAAGGAAAAAGTAGTCACCGCAATCCGATGTTTTCCTTCATTTGAAGAGAAAGGACTCGGGCAGACAAAGCTTGTAGAACATGTTATTGATGTTGGCGGCGCCAGCCCCATCAAGCAGCGTCATTATCCAATATCGCCTGCAATAGAAAAACTAATGGGTCAAGAAATTGACCGCATGATTGCTCAAGGGGTGATAGAGAAGTCGAATAGCGCCTGGTCTTCTCCAGTTGTTTTAGTAAGGAAGCCTGGTAAATTGCGTCTTTGCTTAGATAGTCGTAAAGTAAACACGTTAACGGTGAAAGATGCTTATCCGTTACCTCACATTGAGGGAATATTAAGCAGGTTGCCTCGCGCAGAGTTCATTTCCAGTTTGGATTTGAAAGACGCTTTCTGGCAAATCCCACTGGAGGGAGCCTCACGCGAGAAAACAGCCTTCACCGTACCAAATAGGCCACTCTACCAGTTTAAAGTAATGCCATTCGGCTTATGCAATGCGCCGCAGACATTGTGCCGGTTGATGGATAAGGTCATCCCATACTATCTCAAAGAACGCGTATTCGTTTATCTGGATGATCTCCTTTTGATATCGGAAAGTTTTGACTCCCACGTGTCCCTATTGCAAGAAGTAGCTCTGCATATCCAAAAAGCGGGGTTAACAATCAACATTGCGAAGAGCAAGTTTTGTTTGAAACAAGTTCGATATCTAGGATATATAGTAGGTAATGGTAGTCTTCAAACAGATCCTGATAAAGTATCGGCAATTACTGAATACCCACCACCAAAGTCAGTGAGACAGCTACGGCGCTTTTTGGGAATGGCTGGCTGGTATCGGCGGTTTATTGCCAACTTTGCCGCCATCACTCATTCCTTAACAGAATTGCTTAAGAAAGGCCGAGAATTTGAATGGAACAAGGATGCGCAGGAAGCATTTGAGCTACTAAAGCATCGTTTAACATCTGCTCCCGTTTTGATAAACCCAGATTTTACTAAGCCTTTTCTAATTCAATGTGATGCGAGCCAGAGTGGCATAGGGGCAGTACTCGCTCAACAGAACGAAAACGGTGAGGAAATTCCTGTGGCTTATATGAGCCAGAAACTCAATAAAGCACAGCGGAATTACTCCGTTACAGAGCTAGAATGTCTTGCTGCAATTGTAGCTGTTAAAAAATTCCGACCCTATATCGAAGGGCAAATATTTCGAATTATAACAGATCATGCCAGCCTTCGATGGTTGATGAAACAAACAGACCTCAGCGGGCGTTTGGCGCGCTGGGCAATCAAGCTACAAGCATTTGATTTTACGATCGAACATCGCAAGGGGTCTGCAAATGTAGTGCCAGATGCGCTGTCGCGTGTGAATACAGACAATGTTGAAGCATTAATTCTACCATGTGAAAACGTTCCCGACATAGATCTACAGTCCAAAGAGTTCGATAGCGCTGAATATACGAAGTTAAGAGAAAGGATAAAATGTGATGAAAATCAGTTACCTGACTTTAAGGTTGTAGGAAAGTACATTTATCACCGGACTGAGTTTTATAGCGGAGAAGAAGAACAACAAGAAAATGCATGGAAGCTTACTGTTCCAGAAGCATTGCGCCACCAAGTTTTGTTCAATGCTCATAACGTTGCAACAGCAGCCCATGGAGGTGTGGCAAAAACAGTGGAGAAAATACGGCGATTTTTCTATTGGCCCGGTCTTTATCGTTCAGTCCGAGAATATGTATCAGGGTGTGAAATATGCAAAACAACAAAACACCCAACCAAAGTACTAAGGCCTCCAATGGGGAATTTCAAGCCAACTGAACGCATTTTCCAAAGGCTTTATGTAGACCTTATTGGTCCGTTTCCAAGATCGAAAAATGGTCACATTGGTATTTTAATAGTGCTCGACCATATGTCTAAATATACTTTTTTGTGCCCATTAAAGAAATTTACCACCACACCAATAACTAACTTCTTAAAACAACAAGTATTTGATACATTTGGTGTTCCGGAATTTATCATCAGCGACAACGGTAGTCAATTTCGATCACGCGAATTCGAAAACTTCCTCAATAATTATGGTATCAAGCATATTTGTACGGCGATATACTCTCCTCAAAGCAATAGCTCGGAAAGAGTAAATCGTTCAATTAATGCTGCGCTACGTGCCTACATAAAGAATGATCAACGCGATTGGGACTTGCACTTAAGCAGCATAAACTGTGCGTTAAGGAATTCTGTCCATCAGACAACCACCCAAACTCCATATTTCGTTGTGTTTGGTCAACACATGATAACATACGGAAAAGACTACCAGGTGCTGCGAAACATTTTGATGATCAACGAAGGCAGGGTGAAAACTCATGAGGATAGGCACGATAATTTGACTCGGGTAAGAAACTCTGTTCTCGATAATATTCAGAAAGCTTATGAATGTAATTCAAAAAGATACAATTTGCGAGCACGAACGGTCACCTTCAATATCGGACAAGAAGTCTTAAGAAGGAATTTCACTTTGAGCAGCGCGTCGAAAAAATTCAGCAGCAAGTTAGCGAAAACCTTTTTAAAAGCAAGAGTTCGTGACAAAGTGGGTAAATCTTGTTATTTGTTGGAAGACTTGTCAGGAAAATTGTTAGGAACATTTCATGCGAAAGACATGCAAGCAATGAAGTAATAAACAATAACTTATGCCACTATTCAGATTTCAAATGCGTTTGCCTAACACATTTGAAACCTGTGTTGTGATGGCAATATGTGAAGGAAAAAAAAAAAAAATCATAATAAAATATTGTCGCAGTAGTAAACACCCTTTCAGGACATAATGCTCAGCATTAAACTCACCACTAGTAAATCTTTAAACTTTACATAATTTTTTTTTTGTTGCCCAACACTGTTGACACTGGTGAGAAAAATGAGTTAGATTTCTCATCTTCTGTCATAAGCTTTGCCTCTGCCATTTCCTGTGAAGATCGGCAGCTAACCACAAGTATAAAATTTTACTTACCGAAAAAAAAAATATATATATAAAAGAAAAAAAATTTAAACCTTTATTATACGCGAAATCAATAAAAAAGAGAGTAAAAATTAAATCAGTTTATATCTAATATAAAGTTTGAAGCGCGTCAGTGGTGTTATTTCGTGAACATTTTGTTTTGAAGGTTATAAGCGATTTATAGCTTACGTTCGAGAGCCCTATCGGGAGCATACACGCGGATTTCGTGATCCGAATAAAGTCCTGCGCAAACCACAAAACTGCTGCTGGTTTTCAGACGCCGACACTGCGAAAAATAAAAGTACGTTTCCTGAAAACACAACCTCTGGTAAGACGAAATATTTACATACAACCCGTTTAGAAAGCTTAGCGAATTCTCCGCTAGATTTGGGGCAACACCAATAGAAATCGTGGTAAGTTCCATCGGGAACATAGTATCCACGTGCTATCCGCAAAGGCAAGGCCAGAATGCCACATGGAGCACCCTACCTAAGCATGCGCATGCACCTACGCACATACATACTCATATAGCTACATAATTGTGTGCATGTAAACTGGTGGAGTAGCATCAGGTAGCTGCCCACGAGTGAGCCTAGCGATATAGCTTCCTACTATGTAGCAAATTCCAAATATGTGAAACCTGAAAAAAAAAAAGGAAAACCATAACCAAATCACACATAATGAAAAGACAAAAAAAAAATGCGTGAAAAGTGTTGTAGTAAAATTTGGCATAAAATAATTTAACATTAATTTCATATCCATCAACGAATACCTGTAAAAACTTTTTTTTATTATTTAAAAATATCGAAGCAGTTTACTCCAAAACGTTAATTTATAGTCCTCATAATTAATTAATAATATAATATATCTTTCAACAAAATGTTTTAGAGACTTGCACAAAAAAAAAAAATGTTATTAAAATAAGTGAAACCTTGTTTAAGCGATATGAAGAAAACCTAAAGTAAACTGATAATTATATTAGTATATAAAAAAATTGTAAGTAATATGCTTGCGTAGATATGTACTTAATGAGACCCAAGGACAATTACATGGTCATACATTATAAATAATCGCATAATTTTCATAATGGATATCATCACCATGTTTGCGCAAACATCGATGGATTACCCTCATATAATGTAAGTGAATAAAATTATTATGCATAATATAATGAGAACCAAGAAAGAATACTTGTTGTCTCCAGCCATGTAGTTATTATTGGTAGCCCAGAAATGTATTTTTTTTTTGTTTGTTTATATTATTCTATTTACGTTGATTTTGCTTTTCGTTATACCTATCATTATTTAATTTTATTACTTCTTCTTACCCTTTTCGCATTAGCATAAATGAAGTTACATATATATAAGTATATATACGCATTGAACATACATATAAGCATATAAACATAGAGAGATAGTAAATATGAGCAAATGAAATCGCTCTCTATTAATGAAATTGTAGTGTTGAAATATTCTTTCATTTATAATTGTAGAGATGAATAAAGCATAAAGAACTAAGTTTGAGTCTTGTGAGTTAGTTATGTAGTCGGTGAGGGTTCTCTTTGGATGGGTATGGGAGAGGTCAAAATTTAACTCTCAATACAATGGTAGGGCAGGGTGAGAGAGGAGATATGGAGGCGAGATGTCAGCCAAGTCCTCCCACTCACTGGTATCATGTTGTCTGTTTTGTTTACGCAAGCATTCTAAGGCACAGTAGTTTATAGAAATGATCATGAGAGATCACCAATCATTTTATTAGTAGTTCCCCATTCGTTCTTTTGTCTGCAGGTTGTCCGGTAATTTTATTTCTGTGCTGTGTATAAAGAAAATTAGCAAACGTCCGTCCGTAAATGCAGAAGTATGAATCCTGAGTGCAAATAATTATGTTTATTACCTTGGAATAAAGGTAAATCATTGGCTTCGTCCAGTAAGTGCATGATTTTTTTTGTGTGTACATATATGCTAGGTAGGGTGGAGCAAGGACCCCGAATTCCCGACTGACTGAGCCTGGATAACACAAGCATGCACGCCCGCTCTGAGCCCCCTAGTGTCGGTCCAACACCGTAATAGTAGGTACATTACATATTTTCAACATAGTGTTAAAAGCCCTATCGCACATTTTTTGCTTTCAAAAAGGCGTAACTACAAGGCCTTACAAGTACTAGAAACATAGCAAACAATAAAATGGATTATAGCATATTTTTTTTTGCGAATTGCATTTAAAAAATCTTTAAAAAAAATGTCTTTTAAGTTTTATGGATTTTACGAATTACGCCATTTCCGTACTATACTAACGAAATATAAATATATATGTATGTCTGAATTAAAAATGTTCTTTAAATATGCAGTTTAAGGCCCATTTGATGTAAGTGTGATAAACCTAAAGTTTCAAGTAATTGCAAAGTATCGTTGTCTTATTAATTTTGTTAAAGTGCGAAGCTTTGATAAAAAAAATTTAAATTAGAGTTTGTAAGAATTTTGTTAGAGAATGGCCGGTATTTTAATGTAAAAATTATAAAAGTTGAATTAAAATTTGTTAATGTGTTGTGCAGCTTTAATTTCGAGAGGGAGTATAATAAAATAAAATTATATAACGAAAACCTTGTTTGTAACCGAAAGTTTTTTTCAAAAAAGTTTCTCAATTCACGTTATTACGAAAATGATCTAAATCGGATTAATCGTATTGGATTTTTGCAAATAAAAATTTTTAGCGCCACCTATCTATTATTTGTTAAAAGAAAATCCTCTGACTAAGTAGTCAACATTGCACGTTTTGAATATTCAGCCAAATAGAACAATAAATGTGGCTTTTCCGAGTATTTTGATTCTTAGGCCACCTAGCGGAATAATATACCATGTCCGTCTTTCTGTTCGTTCGAATGTTTGTTTTTGAAATATCTGAATGAAATTTGATAAGCGCGTTTATTTATTATGTTGAAAAAATTTTGTTGTATCGCGGCATTTGCTTGCACCCTCTTAATATTGTAAACGAATTTTGTTTAATGAAGATTGTTTTAACTTTCTTTGAATATTGTAAACATTGTCGCGTATCCTTAAATGCTTTAAAATTGTATTTAAAGTACCTGAAGTCGTTTTTCACCCAAATAAATAAACAAGAAAAATCAAGAACTTAATAAAATTTAGGGGTGGGATTCGATATAGCGCCGCATAAGTTTGGTTTACTGTGGCTAAACGCGTAAACCAAATTGAAAAATTCCAATGCACATAGATGAACAACAAAATGAACTTTTGTTTAACTATCTTTTTGCAAAAATCCGTCCACAAATTTTAACAGAATTTAACTTTAAAAATGCTCTTTTTTTTGCATTTTTCACATATATGGTGTTGGAATTTCATTCACTGCAGTTAATATCGAGCCTTCATTTTGGCACACACATATTACTAACACATTGTGCTATCAGCTTTTACTGTTTTTAGAAACTAAAACTATTTAAATACTTTGCATTTCTTAAATAAATAGTTGCATTTTTAAGCCCCGCACAAAAGACTAAAATTCTTGCCAAATGCATCTGTCAAACTACTGAAAACAACGAGCGAAGGAGAAACAAAATGGAAATTAATATAACCCAGTAAGCTAAAAGTACGCGGAAAGTAGTTGTGAGTTACGTTTCAAAAGTATATACACCACAATTAAGGTCTGTGGGATTTTTTAAAAATAAATATTTCGTGATATATTGAAAATTTTGTAATTAAAAATCGCGCGATTTTAAATATACATATATTTCGCTATATGTATATTGAAAATTTGTAATTAAAAATCGCGCGATTTTAAATATATATTTCGCTATATGTATATTGAAAATTTGTAATTAAAAATCGCGCGATTTTTTATTGCAAATTTTCGACTGCGGCGCTTTTCACTAATAAATATATATTTCGCTAAATATTGAAAATTTGTAATTAAAAATCGCGCGATTTTTTATTACAAATTTTCGCCTGCGGCGCTTTTCACTAATAAATATATATGTATATCGTAATATATTAAAAATTTGTTATTCAAAACCGCGCATTTTAACATATGTAATGAACTCACATTTTGTCTGGAGTTTAATAAAAAATGTTTACTGGGTAACTTTGTCTCCCTTTTGTATGGAAAAAGTTGGATTTTTGCCCATTTTCAAAGGCTTCCCTAGGGCCTCACCGAGGGTCTAGAGGAAACAGAGGTGGCTCATGGAAAAGTTTATTCTTTCCCCTTTCTAACGGTGTGCTGGGGGGGTGCCACGCCCCCTCCTTCACTGCCCACCACCCCCTTTTTATGCGGCGCTATACCGAATATTAACCAAATTTAGTACAAAAGATTAGGTAGACCACAAAGATTTGTTGACCAGTGCAACTAAATATTATCTCTAATTGTGCATATTTATTAAGTTTCTTGCTATCAGATTCGAGTATAATAATTTCTTTTCCTGATCACATGCCCTACAAACTAAACTATTCTGGATAGTGACAAATAATATTTACGGAGATATTCCAAAAACATTTCTTTCCACATTCCTTTAAACCTTTGTATACAATTTTAAATAACACATAACTTACCTCTGTCAACTTGGCATTGGAGTGTTGGTGCTGAATCAAAAGATAGCGCACTGCTGAGATTTCATCGCGTAATTTTCCCATAATTCGCAGTTGCGAATCAGCTGTCTGTCGTCAAAAGAAAAATACAAAACTGATGCAAGAAAAATAAACTTTTATTTAACTCACCAACGACAAATGTTCACTTTGATAGGCAAAAGCAGTTTTTATAAGCTCTTCAAGTTCGTACAATTTTTCTTGATTTTGTATCTGCAGCAATGACTCTTCTTGCTGAAGACTGGCAATTTTTCGTTGCGACGTACCTTTAATCTCCTCCTCTTTAGCAAGCATATGATCTAAATTGGTTGTGAGATCTTTGAATTTCTTCATGTCCATGTCGATTGTATCCGCTGGATCATCGGTGAAAACACGATACTGACCCTTGCGATAGTAAAATTCGGCAACACGTCGATTTAGATAGGCGCGCAATTTCTGCTCCAATTCGAGTTTTTCCAATTTCTTTGTAATCTCCGCCATGAGTGAAGCTTTGTCAAGATTCTGACGCAACAAAACTTTTGGATCGACATATTCACATTTCTGTACAACATCCGTGATGAGTTCTCTTAGAAATGCAACTGTGTCATGGGCAATCCTTCTTATTTCCTTTTCACGTTCATGTGCTACCCAATCGTATTCAATCGCTTTCACCGAAACACGACTCTGTTCCATTTCAAAAAATGTTTCAAACACTTCGGTATCATCCAGTGCTTTTGGCACTTCAATATCCTGATCGGCCTTTAGCAATTCAAGCAACTCCTCATCTTCGGTAATTTCAATGTCTGCCGTTGACGAAGATGTCTCCTCTTCCGCTGCCATCTCTTCTTCCTCTTCCTCTTCTTCATCGGTGGTAGAGGGCAACACTTCACCGGTAAGTGGATCGACAAATGAGCCAACATCTTTGCCCTGCATTACAAGCGTTGCTTTAGATGACTCTGCTGACCTTAAAGGCTGCACTACTCGTAACTTTTCTTCAAGCGAACCTATGTTCGGTATGGAGCCCAACTTTTCGAAAAAGTCTAGAGACATTTCTAGATCCGCTTGTTCTAAGTAATTTGGCTTCATCGGAAGTGATGCCTCAGAATCGCTAGAAAGCAGCTCTTCATCAAGCACTTCAATAACGGTTCGGATTTGTGTTGTTTCGACTTCATCCGCGTTCAACGACGTCTTCGTGCCTTTTTCGGGTTCTTCTTTAACGGGTTCTACGAATTTCTTATTGGCCTTAAGTGATGCCTTTATAATAGGAAAACTAGTTTTCGACTCTGAAACTGTTGGTCGATCATTGCCTTTTTCTTTAATTCTAACTCTTACTAATTCTTCCTCCATTGCAAAAAGTAAACCTTAAACAAATATCTATCTGTGCTTATTGTATGTACATATGTATGTACATATATATATGAATGCAAAATATATTATTTCAAGAGAACAATTTCTGTTTTCGTTTAATCATTAAATAAAAACAATGCTGAATGAAGTGAAACACCAGCATATCTTTAAGAAGACAAAATTGTGCATTAAGTGTTTGTGAACAAGTAGACATGGATGGAAATGGTGGGTATAATGCAATAATTTACGCAAGTTGGGCTTTAGTGGCAAATTTCCACTGGAAATTAAATTGAAAAAAAAAAATATTGTTCTTTGAAATATTGTTCTCAAAATAATTTTTATACCGTCTTTCTTAAAGCATACACAGGCGTTGCTTGGCGGGACTAGGATACATACCGGGTTTCTAGTAAATAGAGTTCAAGCCAGTATGTCGAGGAATATATAAACGAAGCTCTTTTATGCAGAAATATTTTCCTTATTTTTGTACAGACAGTACAAGCTCAAACAAAAATGAAGCTAGGAATATCTAATGTGGCTTATCTCACAATTTGTTTCTTAGAGAAGGAAGTTTATAAGCCCAGAATAATAAAAAGTTACTGAATTTTGGAACGACTTTCCATCATTCCTTGTCAAGTTTGATTTTAAGACAAACCGGTTTCGGCGTTGTGCCAACTTCTGTGTCGTTCCTCGTTCCCTTGGATACAAGGGATGACGGAAACTCGTTTCAAAATTCTGTAGAATTCTACCCTGTAGGAAACAGGGTACATTGGCACACAAAATGCGCAGATGGAGCCGATTAATATGGACTCGGCACCAATCTTCCCATCCCTATAGCCAAATGAAATTCACTACAACCGCCAGCATAAAAGATTTTTTTTTTAGTAAATAAGTGCTCTTCAAATTCCCTTCAAAAAAAAAAAAAACGCAAAGTTGCCGATGACTAGCAGTATTCATATCGAGCAGAACTATGTAAATTGTGTCAGCTCATCGTCTAACAATGGAATGCGTTTTTAAATGCTCTGGCTCGATTTCTCTTCACAGGTATTCTACCTTGGACTAAGAATGAAAAAGGTATTTCATGTTAATCAACATCATGTATTTTTACTTTTATGGATATGTTAGTTATTCTTTTACAGATCCTTTTTTCCATAATGAAAAAATAAAAACTTTCTATTATAAAATACAAATATGTATAATTTATTTTATTGACTTCTTCTAGTGCTTTGTTATTTTACATAGAATTTCATGATGTTTCTCGCGCAAAATCGTTATACTCGCAGAGGTGTTTTTAATTTGCTCTTCTGTCAAATCGTAGTCCCTCATCAGCTCTCGTTTCTCAAGTACGCTGCTTTGAAAACGCAAATCTTTGATTTCATTTCTTAAGCGCACACGTTCGCTCTTTAGTTGTGAAAGATCATCTCGTGCAGTTTCGCGGTCTTCCAACAACTGTGCCAGCATTGTCTTTTGAACATCTAGTTTATAACGTAACATTGTCTGCTGCTCTTTAGTGTGCGCACTGATCTGCATATTTGCATTGAAACGATCGCGTGTTTTTCTCAGACCATTGTTATGTTCTTTTTAGAGGGTAGTGTGGGACGTAACGGAAATATAAAAGTATACAATTAATCTAAGGATACAATATATACATATATTAAGGTACCTTCAACTTTCTCCTCCATTGCCTGTACCTCCTTCAGCAAACTTTGGTAGTCATGTAGATGTATGTTATTGCCCAAATGGTCCAAAAGCTTCACTTTCTACTAGAAAATTGAATAGCCTTAAGCACTTTTTATGTATTTAGTTCAATTATTGTAACATAAGTTTATGAAATTCGTTGAAAAAAAAAAATACCACAAGTTAACCAGCAGCAGCAAAATACACGATATCAAATAAACTTACATTATTGATACTGAATTGAAGCAATTAAAGAACTTTAAATTTTATATAACACTCACCTCCGATAAAACAGCGCTGCAGTGTTGCTTTTGTATTAAAAGGTACCGCGTTGTTGAGATCTCATCATTCACTTTCCTTATCTTATGCATTTGTGACTCAACAACCTAATAAACAAAAAAAAATTGATGTTAATTGAAAGAGCTCTAAAAAATTTTCCATATCTTCTACTTCAGTCAAATACTCTCCTTCCTTGGCGAAAGTTTCACCAACAAGTCGTTCCCATTCTTCAGACTTCACCTTTCCTTTTGCTTCCATCGCCAAAAGCTTGCGCTCTAACTCGCTTGTTTCTGATCGCAATTTTTCTTTAAGCTCTTCTTCTCTACCTAAAGCGTTGTCCAATTTTTCTAAGGTGTTATTGTACCTTACAATGTGCGCACGTATTTTATCTGGATTGTCCTCGGTGAAAACACTAAATTTGCCTTTGCGTTGGAAAGAGTCGGCTACTCGTTTATTTAAAAAGGTTCGTGCTTTCTGTTCTACTTCCAGCTCGACGAGTTTATCTATTAACTCTTTCACAAGTTTAGTTTTATCGAGCTGCTGACGCAGTGTGTTTCTTGGAGAAGTGAATTCACATTTTTCTACAACATCGCCGACGAGTTCATTTAAAAATTCAACTGTATCTGTTTTTATCTGCTTTAGTTGTTGTTCATGTTTGTAAACCGTCCAATCGAATTTGGGCATTTCTTTTGTTTTAGCACTCTCTGCCTTTTCTAGATATTTATTCATGAAATCTTCTGTACCCTGCGCTATTGGCGCTTCATATTCCTCATCATATTCGAGCCACTTAAGCAATTCATCGTCCTCGATTTGGTTTAAGCGAAATTCGCTACCTTTGCTTATTTCACTACTCTCTTCTTCTTTAGTTGACATAACTAAATCTTCTTCCTCTTGCTGTGATATCTCTTCCGTTTCAGCGTTAGTCATTTCCGTTTCACACATACTCGAGTTTGTTGATGTATCATTTATTGATTCATCGTACTCTAAAGCAGTTTCTTCAAGGGAACTAATCATATTTTCACCACGTATAAGAGTAATGAGTCTTGCCAAAAAATCAGGTATTATTTCGGATTTTGTTCGTTTTAGATAAACCGGCTCTTCCCAACATTTTGCTACAGATTTTATTCCTAACTGCTCAGTTTCTTCTTCGAGTTCAATTACTTCTCTAGCGCCAGTGCTCATATATTCCTCATTGACGACGTCGTTGAATTTTAATTTGCTTTGCATTGAAATTTCCTCGTGCCTTCTATTCATATCTTCTTCAGTACCGCATGCTTGAATACTTGGTTCCTTATAGCTGTGGGTAATGAATGTTCCCTGAACTGTGAGCATTTTGATCGAATCATACTACAACTACCTTTTCTTTGTATTGCGTACTGCTATCGCTGCTTCCTATTCCCGAATAATCTTCATCTACTATATCCCCTTCCATTAGGAAAATATTGGTTTAAAAATAATATTAATTTACAGATAAACGTGAAAATAAAAGTTCGGTTCACTAAAAAATAGCTGAATGAAGTAAAGAGCTAATCGATCATAATTCAAGAGATTAGAAACTAAAACAAGTATTTTAAAATCAATGTGTGTTCGAGTAAAAACATATTAACGTGAAATGCTGCTGAAACATTTGAGTTTCGTGTACCAAGAATTAATCGAATTTGCAGCTGATACTTCGCAATATAGCATAGGAATATTTATACCCGAATTCAGTAACTTCGTATCATCTCCAGTCTCAAAATGAGCTAGAGATTATTGCTTTTCCTCGGTTTCACGTTTTTTTTATTTTGTTTTTATTTTAATTTTTTGTAACCTGTTTATCACCAAGTCACAATTTAGAGACTTTATTTTGAGACTAGAGGCCTTATTTTGAAACTAATGAATGCCAACTGGTCTAAAATTGTGACTTTTGTCTTTATTAAAGACTGATACAGCTTACTGAATTCGGGGGTTAGTACTTTTAAAGAAACCCTGGCTTCATTTCAATTTTTTTTTGAGAATTACGCTAGATTTTTTAGCATACTCCCATAAAAACGGTTTATACATTTATGTACGCACTTTCAATTTATTTACATTTATGAACTCTTCCTCGGATTGCTTCCCCAAACATTTTTTTTCAAATTTCGCTATTTTATTTATTAAATCGTTTCGTTGTTCTCGCATATATTTAATCCGTTCTCTGACTTCATCCGCTTGTGCCGCAGTAGCGTCATAGTCTCTCATCAGCGCTGGATTGCACAACAAGCCGCTTTGATATCTCAGTTCCTGTATTTGATTTTGCAAGCGCTTGCG
The DNA here is from genome assembly GCA_963971545.1 of Philophylla caesio. Classification (NCBI taxonomy): domain Eukaryota; kingdom Metazoa; phylum Arthropoda; class Insecta; order Diptera; family Tephritidae; genus Philophylla; species Philophylla caesio. The sequence goes on along the minus strand of OZ020606.1, from coordinate 88,913,581 downwards.
TTCTACCTTTAAGCCGATCAAATTTTCTCGTACCTCTTTTTTGTGTTGTATCAAAGTGGCCAGCGCTTTCTTTTTAAGGCTAACTAAAAGTCGCAAAGTACTCGTTTTTTCTTTCAAATGGGAAATGGCGTGGATTTCAGTGTTGCAACGTCTGCGAAAATCATTCAATTCCACATTGCGTTCTGGGTATTTGAGAAAGATATAAGCAGCGATAATAAGGATTTTTGTTCGTATATACTTTCACTTTGGGCAGTCACTATCAATACCATCTTTAATCGTATAATTAATAATACTTTTTTGTTTAAATATCATAGCTTCGACACAATTTCAGCGAAAGTCGAATTTTTGGGCTTTCGCGCTGAAATTTGGCTTATTAAAACACAACTATGGCGACAACATAAACAGGTTGAATGTCAGCTAATAGAGTGACCATATTGAACATATACAAAATTTTTTAGATCATAAAATTAGAGACCCATTATAATAATTATTACATGGTGGAGTTTAAAAAGAGTCATTCAAATTATAAAGTCGTTTGATAATAATTATCAGTGAGAAAAACTTTTAAAGTCATCGATAAGTATTATTTTGAGACTTTTATTATAAAAGTCTTTTCACTAGCCCTAAACTAGCTCCGAATTATCGCCGAAATGATTCTGAATTAGGCACGTTATTGAAGACTTAAAAAAATTTTTCTCACTGCTCATTTCTATGCGAAGGCTTGTATAATAATGTAAGTTTCAAAATAGAAGTATTTGAAGACTTAAGCAAATTTATCTCACTTTTAATTATTATGAGCATACTTTTATAATAAAAGTCATTGAAAACTTAATACATTAAACCTAGGGGCAAATGTTCTAAGGGTAGAGTGTTTTATTTTTCGCGTTGAACAATTCGTCATACGCCGGCATTGTGTTTAAGCTATTATGTACATATACATATATGTATGTATGTGTGTATGGAAGTACATATTTACATGTAGTACTCGTACATACACATGAAATTTAATACCTTCAACTTTTTTGGCCAGTTCTACTGTTACTGTCTGTAGTACCTCATATTCTCGAATTCGTAAGTCACGTTCATATTGATCGATTTTCTGTAAAGAGTTGCATGTAAAATATCTTTGATGTATGTACATACATACATACAATGCGTGTACAGTAAGTGCGTAAAATTATATAATTTAATTTTTAAAGGGTCTCATAAACGATTTTTAAAAGAATCACAGCATTCATGATATTTCTAAGTTTTTGATGTAGTCAAATTGTTAAATCATATTACTAAGAGTTTGAAAGATTGTTTCATAATGTGTTTAATTTTCTTTCAAAATCGCTTTTGCTCCCTTGCAAATAACATTTGTTTACCTCTTCAAGTAGAGCCTTTGTGTGTTGCTTTCGTATTAGATAAAGAAGCACTTTCGAAATTTCGTTACGATATGTATAAATCCTTTCCAACAGGTCTGATATAATCTGAAAGTATATAAATGCAGTTTATTTTCCTTTAAAGTTACTTACTTTCGAATTCCACTTACCGCTGAAAATTTTTCACTCTCCTTCCTGACAAGCGTTTGCTGGACTAGTGTTTCCAGTTCCTTCTCTTTTTCGTCATTTTTGCGTTGCGCGTCATCCAACTGGGCATGTAATTGTGAATGCATAAGTTCGGTTTTCTCAATAAGCTCACTTTCTAAATACAATGCATTATCTAAATTTTTAGTGATATCCTTAAATTGCTTCATTTCTTTCAGAAACTCATTTGTGGACTCATCTCTAATGGCGCGATACAAATTCTTTCGTTTGTGATATTCGATCACCTTGCGATTAAGATTATATCGAATTTTTCGCATTACTTCTAAATCCTCAAGTTTATCTTCAATTTCGTCCATTAAAGCAAGCTTGTCTAAATTTTTACGCAATAATTCAGTTGGGTCTGCATATTCAACTTTTTGTACTACCAAATTGATCAGTCTGTTCATAAATTTTGCCGTTTCCGCAATCATCATGTTATGTAACCTTTCACGTTCGTAAGCTGATTCGGCAATAATGAAAGTTGGTATGCGCTCCAATCGCACTTCTTGGGTTAAGAATTGTTCTAAGGCTTCCTCTTCATCATCGTACGCAGTGGCGACAGTTTCCTTCTCTTGCGGTTCTAACAATAGTAGTAACTCACTATCTTCCATGAAAGAAAATCTCATACCCGTCTCATCGCTCTCATCTCTCTCCTCCTCTTCTTCAGCGGTTTCTTGTATATCTTTCTCGTCAACTACCTGGTCATCCTTTTTCTCTCGTTGAATTAATTCGCCAGTAAGTGGATCAACAAATACGCCCAAATCAGTTGGCCTAGCTTCTTCTTCTTCTTTGGCGGTGAGTACACTATGTAATTGGTGACTTTCTAATGAGATTTTGTCCAAACTTGGTGCATTGGAAAATGTTGACAAAAAGTCAAAGTTAGTATTATCAAGTTCCACCAGCGAACTTTGCCAAACCACATCAGAACCACTTCTTACTGAATCCGTGTCGGATAGGCTGTCGTCAAACATGCTCGGTCTTAAAACGATACTTGTTGTAATATCCGGCTGTGGCTGCTGAACCTCCGTTGATGGGGAAAATGTGACATTTTGTTCGGTTTCAATGCTTTGCTTTCGTATTGATCCTTTTGTAGCGGATATTGAATCCGGATCCTTATCTTTTTTACGCAAGTAGAACGTTTCTGTGGCCATTGTGCCTATGTATGTAAGTATGTATGGAAAAAAAATATATTTAATAAGTATTAAATATTTGTCGGTTTAACGCGTTCCCCCAGTAACGAAAATTATTCGAATGACTGACAGCTGTAAATGTAAAAAAGATGAAAGGAATACAGAGGAAGATGCGACTCACAACCACGGCGAATTTATTCAAGGTATCAAAAGTACATGTATTTTGTTGTTGCTTTCGGTACAGCGAATGTCAAAACCAACCAACAAATAAATGATTTGGGTCGGGTTTAGTATATAATATTCTTTACTGTGGTAAAACGCGTAAATAAAATTGAAAAATTCAAATACACATAGATGAGCAATAAATTAAACTGTTGTTTAACTATCATTTTGAAAATGCTCTTTTTTGTTTTTGCATTTTTCACATATATGGAACTTTATTTTCATTCACTGGACTTACTATCAAGGCCCTAATGTATTAATTTTGGCACACACATATTACTTACACATTGCGCTATCAATTTTCACCGTTTTTAGAATCAATAAATATATAAATACTTCGAAATTATTACAAAAAAAAAACCATTTGCATATTTAAACCACGCACAAAAACCTAAAATTCCTGCCAAATGCATCTGTCAAACTACTGAAAACAACGAGCGAAAGATAAATCAAAGGGAAATTGATATAACCCAGTCAGCTAAAGGTAAGCGGAAAGGAGTTCTGCGCGGAAGTACTGTTGATGGCGTAGCCGGAGTTTGTCCGGCCAGGGTTAAAGAAAGAAAAAGGTCACTTCGCAGATAATAAAACCACACATATATCATTTATAACATATGTATGTCATGAACCCATATTTGTCTGGAGTTTAACAAAAAAATGTTTGCTGGGTAACTTTGTCTCGATTTTGTATGGAAAAAATGGAATTTTTGCCCATATTTAAAGGCTTCCCTAGGGCCTCGCCGAGGGTCTAGAGGAACCAATGGAGGCTTATTAAACAGTGTCTTTCTCCTTTCTAACGGTGTGCTTGGAGGGGTGCCACGCCCCCTCCTTCACCGCCGACCACCCCCTTTTCATTTGGCACTATACTAAACATTTCCCAATTATTTTGACATATGCTGTACCACGGCGAATGAAAAAACAAATCAATCAGCTGCTTACTGAGGCCACATTACTAAATTCGCCTTGCTCCACATATAAGTAAAAAATTGTATGTAGTTTGCGGTGAAAATGTCAGAGAAACATAGAAAAACAAAAATAAACGAATGTGTGGAATTTCAAATTTGACACAAAAAGAAAACGTACAAAGGCTATATAGTTAAAATATTCAAACGTTTTTCTTTATAATATAATGTGCTGCTTGTCTTACACATGAAAATTTCCATCACAAACGTAAATAGAAATTTAAAATGTAAACAAAATAACTATTTTGACACTTTCACCGCTTAAGGCGTAGATAGAACAAGCAATCAGCTGATGGGAATATACAACCTTCCATAAATTCAACTTGCTCACAACATTTTGATTTAAAGAGAAGAAAGTGATTGAGCGATTTCCATCCAATACAATGGAACAGAACACTGATGATTTTTATAATATATTGCTGAGAGATAAATTCTTTCCGGATGTACTCCACATAAAGACCGAATGTAATGATTTTGGTTGTTCACAACTTACCATTTTTATATTCTTTTATTGAGGACAAAAAAGTACTTTCTTATGTTAAGTTATTACAATTATTAGTCGATAAAATTAAAACTAAGTTGTCACCTTGCCGTCAAATAAAAAAATCTGGTAATACCACTTGCGACTTCTGAAAAAGTATACTGAACGAACTGTCAACAACCCATTTTCAAGGCACATTAAACAGGTAGCAGCATTAAAGAAAATGCAACCCTGGGGTATATTTTTTGATTTGTTGTGGTCCATCACCCTTCAAAATAGATAAATCAAAGTTGACGAGTTTGATAATTCTAAATGTAAACAAAATGTGATTCTACATTTTTCTTGAAAAATACATTTGTTTTCAACGTAAACAGGGCAAGACGCATCGTACTACAACGGATCCTCAGGTAACATTGCTCTTGGTCACAAAATTTGGTCGGAACGCACCCAACCGTTTGCAGAAAGCGGCATGCCGAAGTTCGGTTCCAATTGGATATGAAAAGCAAGAACCGACATTTTCCCGTCTTTTACAACACAATCTTTTCTTTCTGAGTAAGTACATATGTTTTCCAAATCGCGTTAATGAAAAATTTGTATAAAAATTATAAATATAAAAAATGTTAAAAAATATTTTTGAGCTTTAAGGCCAATTGGTTTATTGGAAAATTATTAGGAAAAAACAACAATACTCAAAGCGGTAGAAGTTATAGTACTTTTTCGGAAATCACCACATTTTCTCATCAGACTTCTTTCTTCTTGGCTTCTGCGGGAGTCGAACCCGCAACAACTTGCGCAATACTTAAGCCGGCAGCTAAACGCATTCAGCTAAGCTTACGCTGTGTGAGCTGTTGTTATTTTTTCTGCTTTCCCTTCACAACTTACTTCAATCAAGTGCGGCTGTACTGCCGCTATTTCTACTTGACTGTGCAGTTGTTGTTTGTACAATTTCTATTTTGTTAGAATTTGTTTGAAGAAACAAGTCTGATGAGGAAATGTGGTGAATAGTACTATAACTTCTACCGCTTTGAGTATTGTTGTTTTTTCTTAATAATTTTCCAATTACCCAATCGGCCTTAAAGCTCAAAAATATTTAAAATAAATAGTTACATATATGGCCAAACAATAACAAATAAAATTTACAAAAATATTGTTTTATAAACAAAGTTGTGGATTTCAATAGAAAAATGTATATGCTCCACAAATCAGATTACAGTCAATATTCATGAAAATTTGTTTATATACTTACATATAAATAAAATTTTTAATGCTGCACAGTAAATTTGTTCAAATCTATTGTTGTTAAAAATACGTGTTGATTTATATCTATTGTTATTTGTTTTTGGAGTTTGTGCTCATGTTCTTTATATATTTGTGAAAGCTGTATAAATGTTTCTTATAGAAATTTTATTCCAAATTCCAAAATTTAATTCAAGCAACTTGGTTCAAACCATGATTCAATTATAAAAGGTTGGATACTTATTGACGTTTAAGTTTTCCGACTGCCTTGTAAGGTTGCATTTAGGAAGGTCTGATAAAGGGGAAAATATTTTATCCCTTTTCGGGCAATGGTAGTAGAAAAGTAGGTAACTACATAGTAGCAAAATGCGGTTTGTACATAGAATGAAACATATTTAAAGAAATTTGATATTTCAATTTAATATAATATAACCGAATATTCAACCACACATGTATGTATATACATACATAGCACCTTAATACAACAAACTATATAAACAAAAACGCAAGTGTGATTTAGAAGCAAATATTTTTTACACATTTTGTTAACAAAAACAATGTAATTTCAACCTTTTTCAATATTTTACATGCAGAAAATAGAACTATCGCATTTGGAAAAATTTTGATAATAAATTTTTCTTTAATTCAATGTCAATTTTAGCAACCAAAATAAGAGGTATCTATTAAAAGCCCAGTAACTAGGATTGTATACATAGTTCATTACAATTTCAAACTTTTTTAAAAATATTAATTACCATTTTTGTAGATCATAAAATCGTAAGATTCAAGTCACTTAAAATGTAACATTAGTTGTAGGAAACACATTTTTTTTTGTATGGAAAACACCACAAAAATTAACGGAATTTTTATTGATATATGTACATCTGTTAGAAATCAAGTAAAGACGTTAGTCAAAACTGGTCAAAATACTAATAAATGTTCTTCTATTCGATATTTTAACTGTATAATTTTATGGTTCTTATTATTTATATAAATTCTTTTTTTTAATTTTATGTTATTTTATATAAAATATATACAGTAAAAAATTTAAAAACAATAAATGCTTTCTTGGAAAAAAAGTATCAAACAAAATAATCTGACCTGGCCGGGAATCGAACCAACGACCAATCAATTTCTTACATGCAAAGAAAAAAATTTAAATTCCTTTTCGCTGCTAGGTAAGCAAGGCTACTGGAAAACAAACGAGAATACCGTCAATTCGATTATTTAATGTAGGGCATGCTGAAATAATTTAAAAACTACAAAAGGCAACAGTGTTGCTTGCCAGGCCATTTCACAAGAAAAGTACTAATTTCCACGTGTTTGAAAACATTTTTTTTCCTTAAATTAAAAGAGAGCAACACAGGCTGCCTTAAGGCAGCGTGCAAGAGTGAGACAACTGCCTAGTTATCCAACCTTGTATAATTGAATCATGGTTCAAACCAAGGCAGATCTAACTGGTAATCTCAGTAGAGTTAAAAATTTGATTTTTTTCATTTGTCTTTACTGTTAAACTTTGTTTTCATTCGATAAAAACAAAATAAAATATTGTTTACATCTGATTCGGTCATTAAATGCATGAATAAATTTGTATATTTGCGTTGCGGAGTTTGTGCCAAACTTGTACAGAGTTCGGAAAGTGCCTTCTCAGCAAGAAACAGCTAGTACAAGGCGGAGTTTCTTTATAAAAAGTGCCGCAAAAGCCACGCCTTAGAATTGTTAGGCAGAAAGTTTGTGGCATCACGTTAACGGAAACTATGTGGTGTCCATAGATTTTTTCGCGCTAGGGATTTTTAAGAGAAGGTTTATGGATCGTTTCCTAACCTCCCTTAACTTGCGACCTTCTACAAATCTCTCTGTTGGCATACGTCATTATTATAGAATTTTCGCGAAAAATTAGTGTCCTTATGTCGCCGTAAAAAGTGGCCAACATTTTTGCTATCTTAACTCGGCAATAATGAACTTCAGATCTCGCATACCTTCTATAATCGTGAATATTCCTCTCCAGCCATTAAAATAACCGCAGAATTATATTTACTTCTACTTTGTGTACAGAAAATTTATTATATACAATAACAATCATCTTAACACAACAATAACAAAATAATAATTCATCATTTGCAAAACGATATATTAATTTGAGCCAAATTTCGAGTGTCCATAATTGCCTGTGTAAATAAAGGTACATAAATGCTTAGAGGCATTCAATTTAAGTCTTAAATATTTCTTCATCCCTATGAGTTTTTCGGCCGTCAGAGGTATTCATTTATAGCTGTCTCATAAAATATGACTAATTGGATTCAAATTTGGTTAGAAAAAGGTGTATCCTACATAATAGAAACTGTTGCTATATAATGACCACCTGATGCGCATACATTTAAACCAATATTGATTCGACCGTGAAGGCCCTGTAAGAATGGATGTATTAAAAGTATGAAAGTGCAGTGAAAGTAAATTGCTTCAATTAAAAATTCTATAAATAAATTAAAAAAATACAAGTAATTTGATTTATTTTACATACATTCAATTGGGTATGTTTATTATGAAATTGATTCAGAGATTATTGTTGACTTAAGCAAAATTTAAAAAAAAAAATGTTCATGAGACATCAAGGCGAATTCACAGATGGTGGTATATTCCCATCAGCTGATTGCTTGTTCTATCTACGGCTTATGCGGTGAAAGTGTCAAAATGGTTGTTTTGTTTACATTTTAAATTTCTATTTACGTCCGTGATGGAAAATTCCATGTGTAAGACAAGCAGCACATTATATTATAAAGAAAAACATTTGAATATTTTAACTATATAGCCTCTGTACGTTTGCTTTTTGTGTCAAGTTTGCAATTCCACCCATTTGTTTATTTTTTTTTCTAAGTTTCTCTGACATTTTTACCGTAAACTACACTACTTAAATGAATTCGCCTTGATGATATATTAAAAGATAAATGATCTTAAAAACACAGTAGAAGTTAATAAGAATACGATAATTAAATCGGTTCAAGGCATGAAATCGTCGGTATTTTATATTTTTTCTTTAGCAAGGAGATGGGGCGAAGTTATCGATGTGAAAGAGGAAGAGGGAAAGAAATAGAGATTGAGGAAATAAGATGAAAGTGTGCGGAAGTAGCAATTTTTCAGAGGAATGTGGCTTTATAATTTGTAACCAAAAATCAAATCAGTTTTTCATAGTCTAAATTTTATGAGAGTTAGTGTACGAGGAATAAAGAATAGCTGAAGGTGTAGCCTGTAAAAAAGTACTTGAGAGCTGGAAAACTAGTGTTGTTAAAGCGGATTTATTCCTTAAATCATAAAATATAATAAAATCTAGAAATTGAAATAAAACCGTATACTAAATAAATTCTGTAATAACAAGTTTGAAATTTTGAAGAAAATTCGTTGAATTGTGTTCGCTTTTTTTTTACAAAGTATGAAGCTTGTTTTTATGTTTAATTTTTGTTAGAAAATGAAATGTATTTTAATTGAAAAATTAAGGAAATAAAGTAAATGAGAAGTATGTATATTGTCAATATGTAGATGTGTTGTAGTTGTTTAACGCAACAAATATATTTCCTATAAAGCTCATTTGAAATTTGTAATGAAAGAATAAAACAAAAATATGTCGCCTTTCATGTGATTGTTTAACGCAATATGTGATTGTTTAACGCAAAGTATTAATTGCAAATTTTTATCAATGCCAAAGCTTGCCTAGTTTAAACTATTTTGAAATCTCCAAATATATACATTTTTTATAAACTGAAATTTAGGTTTGGCATTAAAGAAAAATTATCATATACTAAAGCAGAAATGCAATACTTTTAAAAGATAATTCTACAAATCGAAAGCCTCAAACAACAAATAAATTTCCTATAAACCACATTGGCAATTTGAAATTGATTGAATTTCCCTCAAACGATTTGTTTGTATTTGTAATAAATTGCTAGCTGTCCTTGGCAAGCAATTTAAATGTAATAGATGAACAATAGCAAAAAGTTGCATATCTGTTATCCTCGTCCTTAGCATTGAAAATTATGATAAATTTTTCGCTGACTTTCCTTAAAATTTTCTCTGCCTCTTTGGCGCTTTTGTGTATCTAACAACCCACTTCGATATGGAAATTTGTTTTCCAAACGTGTAAATTAATTTAATGTCAAGATTAATAGCGCTTTCATGAATAATGGCGAACGCTTATCACAACGCCATTGTAAAGAAGTCAAAGCATTAATCGTTTGATTGCATTCTTATTGGATAAGTAATTAATTAATTTTATGTGCCAAGAAAGTGACGCCTTTACGTCAAACTCGTAAGTGAAAAATAAATAAAATTTTATGGATTTGAATGATGCGAATGGGTGAGTAGTAATTTTATTACTGGCATAGGTACATACATATGTATGTCAGTAAACATATACATCTATGTGTATATATGAACATATGCACGGCAATTGTATAGGCGATAAATTTATGAGAGCAACAATTTCTCAATGGCTGTTCATGTCACTTTGTCTACTTTAATGAAAAATTGGGGCAAGCGAATACCGATTTCTGTTATGTATGGGATTTACTGATTTAGTGCAATAATAAATTATTTTCTAAGCATTTTTAAACATGGACAATTTTGAGTTATTTTGCCTTCAGTGCTTTCAATGCGTTTTTATTGTCTGCCACCCCAGCTATCAGGCGCAGATATGCATAAACTTGCATAGAATAACAATTTAGGAAGAAAAATGAATTTTATATAATAACATATTTGCTAAATTGTGATAAAAAAAAATTTGTAATTTCGTAGCAAATAGCTTTCTATGCATAATTCAACATTTTCAAAAAGTCCACAAAACTGCTATCGGCGGCGCTGCAACGTTGTTAATACGAATATGCATGTATGAATGTATGCATGTCGCCATCAGCCAATTGAATGCTTTCACTTCACTGCGCCTAATGACTATGCTAAAATGAACTGTAGGCTATTGACTTGATTTCGGGCATTTGAACATTTTGCTATGTATTCATATTCGGTATGTCAAGTTTTAACATTTTATTGATCCCGGGATTTTCGAGATCTGGAAACAAAATCTCGGGATAACGGGACCATCCCGAAATTCAGGAAGTTTTGATTCATACATTTTTATTTGTCAAAAAATTTAACACGACATAATAGGCCATTACAAAAACTAAAATTTTTTTTTACCAAACCATCTTTCAGACTCACTGCCTTAACCACCCCAAACACCTCGTCGTTAGTGTTATTTAGATCGCTTTCATAGTATGTCTCATTTTCTACATCAAGGAGGATATTCTCCAGCTCCTTTCTAATGACAATTTGAAAGCTTCAGAAAAGTCATATATCATTTTAAATAATGATATTTAAATTTATTAAGAAGTGTATACATCTGACGAAATTGGCCTATGTTGCTTGAACCTTGCCTCATAATAGATTTCTTCCATTTTATTTACTCTAGCATAAAATTTCAAGTGATGCCACATTTGAATAAGTCCATGTTGTGAGCACATAAGGCTTTAAAAGAAACTTGGACTGGGCTAAATAAGTATTTCAAAAGTGTAAAGCGCAACGAGTGTTACAAATAATGCTTTGTTTTGCCCTTGAAAGGTAGATATTTATGATACAACAAATTTAAAAATTTAAATGGCTAATAAAATAATGGTTGGGATTACGGGATCGCGGGATCGATGTTCCTAATACCTATTTGTCATATATGTTGGTAAGGCTCGCGTTTTTAGCATAAATTATGGAATTTAGGCTGTCGTAGTGCACTGTCTCAATACAATGTACTTATAGTGTTCGCGGCATTGTAACCTTTTCAAATTGCAAACTACTTTATTACACTTTTTTTTTGGCATGCGATTATGTAGAGCATAAGTAAAATAAGATTGCTTATATTTGATAGGCAAGCAGCTTTTTAATAATGTAAGACAATAAATTTACTGCTTTCGCTCAATTTGTTTATTTAATATGAGGTTCATAATACGAGTATGAGCTTCTCGTTACTTGACTGCGTGCTTCGGCTGACAAAAATTTAAGTGCTTACCTTTCACAGCTTTTGTTTGTTTCGTTATGAAAATATTGTTAATGTTAACATACATTTTGGCATATTTGATGGCATATTCTCTTTTAACTGCTTACATGTCGTGCATTATTTTATTTCAAATCGAAATTGCTATGCTTTAAACATTTTTTCGATAAAGCACTACAATCAAATTCAGTAAATGCATTTCATGCATCTTGTGATTTATTTAAGTGTATTTTTTTTAAAGACCAACTGAAAACATTTAAATGTTTTAACAATTTATCTTTTAATGTTGGCCATAACGATGATTGAGAGTTACGACAACTTGTTGGATTACAATGTCGTTGAATCAACAGCCTTAAATAGTCAAATTTTATTTAATAAGGACATTTCAGTAACTAAGGTGCGTAGGCATTATAATAGAAATGAACCACATGATCGAAGTAAAACTAAGTTGGAAATATACGAGTTTCTTCAAGTTTTTAAAGGCAATGGACAAAGATACTTTGGAAGTTTGACCGGCACATTCGTGATCTTTTTTAAACAAATGTATTTAAAAAAGTACCGCCATAGTTACATGTATATAAAATACTTTTCACGCTTCTCCATCAAATTTGTGAATATTTCTGGTACTCCATTTTCTAAATGAAAGCCACTTACATGGGCAACTTCAGATTCGCTCACTTTAAGTTCCCATATGCCTTTCAGTTATTCTTGATTGAATTTTATTGTACCTTTTGGTGGTTGCGATGCACGTCTTTCCATCTCTTTGGTTTAAGTTTATGACCACAGTTTTGTATTACATACATTTGTTCAGAAAATTCTCTTTGTTGTGGGAGTATATATTTGACTCGTACAGCTTCTCGTTCCACAGTCTGCAGTATTTGCCATCGCAAAGGCGTAAAGGCCCATAAATCTTTCGAATAATCCAAGCCCTTTCATCTAACACTGACATCGCCCATGCTTCTCCGCCATACAATAGGATTGGCATAATGAGAATCTTATAGAGTGCGGTTTTTGCCCGTGGAGAAAGAACTTGACTGCTCAATTGCCTTCTCAGGCGAGACAGCTGGAAGAGAACGATCAGGTGAAGGAGTTTTATAACGACGTAGATATTGTGCAGATAATTAAGATCCAGCGTTCCAGTCATTCGAATGGATGAAAGCGCTTCAGCTCTGTAAGTATTGGATGTTGTACCCGCTGGTGGTAGCAGTGGAAAACGAGGCCGCCGGTGCGTTGATAACACCAAGTGCTAAAGCACTTAAGTACCCTTGGTATTGCCAATTGCCGCCAGTTAGCGAAAGATATAAATAACGGTTATTGAGCTAATTAAGTAATTTATTACGATCCACTTAGCTTTGGGACCTCGTCCACCACCAATTTGTTTAGGCGATTTTTGATTAAAACTAGTCACTTGACAAATCGCCGCATACAAATTCTCCTCAATCTCTCTTTTGTCATTAATATTATCTGTGCTTATTTTTACTGAAAATCTCGTTAAACTGTTAAATGGACTTTAAAAAGCAGTTAGTACTTATGTGCTAACTAACCTTGAAAAAATATTATTATCTAAAGTTCATTGTATAAAGAGTTTTTATTAGTAAATTTATCATCGGTTTGTTTATATCCTCTTATATCATCTTAATGAAGTTGGTTTAGCTTAAATTTCCATGAATGCAAATATAATCGACGAAAACCGAATTCAAGCACAAAATTAACCAGCACATCGACGCTAGATACTTACTTACATATATGATTGGAGCAACAAGAAAAAAGCTGAACTTCAAATTAAAACAAAGCAGAAAAATAAAAATGTTTAACACAAAATCATTCAAAATTTTAAAAACAACTCAAAATTTGCAAGACACAAAAACAAAATGTCCCAACCACCTGCGAGCAAAAGATCAAAAAGAAGCAATCGACATTCGTACGAAAATAAGTCAACGCAAACGGAACGACAACGACCGTCGAATCCTACACCCACAATAAATGGTTCAGTTATCCTAAAGATTACAGACTATACGAAACTGGAAGAAGACGGTCACACTAGTGTCGAAGAAACATCTATGAGCGAGACGTCTTCTCAGAGCTCGGCACAATCGCGTACAAGGCGTCGTGGGAAGGGGCTCATTAGTGTTACGAACTGTGCAAGTCAAACAGAGAAAGAGTGGCGCAAATCCATTTTAGATGCCTACGAATCGGCCTCCGATTCGGAAGATACAGATCGTATGTATGCAACATCGTACGATTACTTGGAGGGCGAGCGGTTGGTTACGTCGTTGGCTGAACTGCCGCTGAGCGATAACGATGAAGATCAGCGTCCACGCGAAGTAGCAAGGAATGAGGAAAAGTTAGCTAAATTCTTTTAAGGCTCAACACACATTTAGATTTTGGTTAATTTTTTGGTAGACAACTTTACTACAATGCCTTTTATGATTATTTATTGACAACAGAATATCAAAATAATATAAAAAATGTTTTTATTCGTATTCTCATTTGAAGTAAATAAAATAAGAAAATGAAGAAAACATGGGTGATTCAGCTTTTACAAAATAAAACGACGATTTTCTTTTAGCTATTATTTTTGTAAAGAAATGAAAACAACGTGTTTTGGGTATTTCGATGATATATAGGTCTGATAACTAGGACAATATGAAGATATTATTTTTTGTTTGGAAAAGGAAATGAAATAAATAAAATTTAGATAACATTAAATGCTGGCCGCGGAAAAAAGAGATAAATACTTTTCGACCCCCATCAACTAGAACCTGTTGTACCAAAATGTACCTAGGGTTTTAAAATTTTGAAAATAAATAAAAGAAGTTAAAGTATCGAGATCAATAATATACAAAACGATTGATAACTATAACTGATTATAATTAAATTAATCGATAACGAAACAAGTTTTCTGTATTGAATGCAATGACGCATGCTATAGTCAAGATAAGGGCGACTGTGGGCGCCCTTCGGCAGACAATGGCAAACCTCCGTGGGTATTTCTGCCATGAAGAAGCTTCTCATAAAATACATCTGACGTTCGGAGTTGGCATAAAACTGTAGGACCCTCCATTCCTGGTATAACATATGTATATACCAACATCAGATATTGTAGGAGAATTGCGGCCAAATTATTAATATACATACGTATTTATTTAATCTACTCTAAAGTTGGCATCAGCTTTTCGATATACGAGTACATACATAATTTTTTACGCTATACTCGTATGTGTCAGAAAAGTTTCCTCGAAGATTAGAAACTACTGTATCTTAAGTAAAATGACGCTCTAATATTTTAAAGACGATTTTCTACATATTGTACCTTGGCCACCACCAAACACGCAAAGGGTTTTGATGAATCGTGTTGTTAACTTTTATTCATTGTTATGGAAGTATTTGGGGGAAACCCTAGGAATTGAGGAAGTCTGCGTCTTGTATTCACACAGAATACCTACCTTGTTTTGAAGTGTAATTTTTGCCTAAGTAAAGGAGATTTGGAGGCCTCTATAAAAGGAAGACGAAACGTTAAGCTTTCCTTTGCCATGTATATAATTTCGAGTGCCTGATAAACTGTATACTTTCTTATAATTTTTTCAAATGCTTAGTGAGTAGAGCGAAGTTATGACGCTGTTCTTTTGGTACACAGCCAAATAAAGCGTTTCTGTAAGAAATCGACAAGATTCTCGATAATGGTGACGGCACAGGGGTTCGAACCGAATTAATTGCCACCACATCAAAAGCAAGTGAAAATTACGTATTTTCAATTAACATTAAACTGTTCTCAAGTAGTTTACATAGTTTTAGGAATGAAAATTTTGTTGAAATGTAATTTAGTTTTTCAAAGGCAGTCATCTTATACAGTCTGGAGATTTTGTATTTTTTTACATTTTTTAAACATTTTTTTACTTATTAATACAATTTTTTATTTTTGGTACTTTTCGTACGATTTTAAAACGGTTTCGGCAAAATGGAACTAGAGGACGCTGTAGAAGAGCAATATTTCTTTGAGGAGTATGCGTCATCGAGGTTTTCTTATGTTGAAGAAGAATCTACAAACAGGCCAGAACTGTTCACAGATTTTGATAATCGCGACATCGCCTTACTCAGAGCAGTTATTCATGATAGTGTGAGTTTGTCCGAACAACTTGTCCGGGAAAAGAAAGTCAAATTGGATGTGCCTGATGGCAGTTTTGCTGCGGACGATGTGTCTTCTTTGAAAAAGGATCCATCAGCAATAAGTACACATATTCGACCTACAAAATATAAACGCTACAGTGAAGACCAATATGATGGCAATTTAGAGGTAGAACCATTTAATGATGATCAGTGGGTGCGCGAAGAACAATCAGAAATAACCGATCAGGAACTTGCTGACTTCAGAAGTGGTTTGAGGTTCAGTTTATTGGATAATCTGGCTGAATTACCTGATATAGAGGAAATATCATCATCATTATCTGAAAAGACCATTACATTCGTTGAGGAGAGATCGAATGATAACACACTTATTGGAAAATTTGTAGATCCACTTACGGGACTAGATATAGTAGAACCAGAACACTCGCAACGCACTGACGATTCTGAGTATGACTTTGTTGAGTTGGAAGAGTTTGAAGAATATGATATAGAACAAGCCATTGTAATCGTTGATGTCACCGAAGATAGTGAACTGCTAGAACTCGAAAATTGGGATGCCGATATGAATGAAATTGACGCAACTAAAGTTGTGCAAGCAGATGATGGAATAATTGAATTTCAATTCCCCAAACAAGTACTAATAACCTCCGATCTACAGTTTGATCAAGCGCTATTCGAAGACACTCAGCGACAGAACGAATCAATTGTTAGTGCTTTTGTGGAGGAGCTGTTGCAATTAGTCGTTGAGGCCGAGGAGTACAAAGATCCGAAAGAAGTGTTGCGCAAAACTATCGACAAGAGAAAACTTATGGATGATCTTAATGTAAGGCTCAGAGAACTCGAGGTGGAACAGTCTTTGCGACTATATCTCAATCGAAAAGTAATCGATCATCATAAACGTAAACGAATTTTTCGTGCCATAATAGACGATGCACCCGAGAACATTGAATATTTGATGGCAAAATATGAAGAACAATTGCAGAGATACGATAAAATAAAGGGAAAAGAAGAAGAATTAAAAACGGTGATCAAATCAAAGACGGCGGAGTTGAACGAAGTTTTGGCAGAGAAAGAGCAGATATTTGAGACAAAGGTGAAAGAGTTCGAGGAACTTGTTAAAAAAGCACTCTTACCGAAACAAGATGCAACGGAGACAACGAATGTGGCTAACCATAAGGACACACACCAGGAACATATTAGAGTAAGTCAATTAGATGTCGTAAGTTACCAGTTGTAAGGCGTGTAGTCAGCAATCGACTAAGAACAAAGTGTCTATTTAAATTCACGAAAAGATATAGAATATTTTTCAATATTTTTATGGTTAGACTGTAAAACCCGACCCTCACCCAAACCCACACCGCAATCGTTTAAGTTTGAATAACTAAAGCTTGAAGAAGAAAAGGAAACCTCGTTAATGTACTAAATTAGCATTCCATTTTTTTTGCAGAATATTAATTTGTTATTGAACAAATTCACTGCTTTTCGCAGAGAAATTTCTAAATCTCGACTTGTGCTTATCAAAAAACAACATTTATTTGCAGAATTAACAGAGGTATGCAAAACCAATGCACTTTTATAAATATTGTACTGCATAGTTTCTTACAGGAACTAAATCGAGTACAGAATTTGGGCAATGGTCTCCACTTGTCTCAATTCGAGAATTTGCAAAATGAAGTTACGCAGCTCAGCAAGAAAACCGAAGGCAAGTATTTGCAAATATACATAAATATGCATATCTTTAGTATTTTCCGCATTTAATTAACTGATAATGAAACTACGCTGATTTTAAATACTAGAACGCAATACGGAGCTTGCGAAAGCTCGAATTCGTCGTCAACTCGATGTGCACATTAGTACGCACATGAAGGAACGCACACTCATGCTGCGCGATACGCTCGCCGTGCAGAAGCTTTCTTATCGAACTCTGTTGCAGGAACGTGATGAAACACGCCGTAGATTATATAAACAGAAGATGATGCGTGCGAGAATTCGTAAAGAGGGGCGCGAATATGACTTTCAAGGTGGCATTCTATCGAAACCCGAACTAATGCTCGACTACGATCACACTGTGGAGGAGGTGATGCGCAAGGAAGAGATTGTAAAGGGATTGCGTAGTCAGTATAAGAAAATAAACGAGAAAATTGTACAATATGAACAGCTGCTTAAATCTGGTTTCCAAAATAAATTTGTGGTGGAAGAGTGAATATGGGGCGTTTTTCATTTAAGTTATGTTGAAAGTTTCTCTATGGAATGATACATATGTATATCATTAGTCGGGGCAAAAGAGTGAGATATTTTTGAAGAAATGAACTTATTAAATTAAGAATGAGTTACAATTTTTTATATTATATATATATTTTTCAAGCTTCATATTTTAATGATTGTTTTTTTGTTAAAAATTAATTACTATATTTTTATTTTCATTTCTTCGCTTCCGAATACAGATTATTTCGCAATTTTTATTTTTTCACTCAAAAATAAAAAACCCAAAATTCTTTACTTGTTCCAAAAAGTTAAACAAATTATAATAATATTTTTTAGCCAAGTTTTAGGTTTAAATCAATGCTTAAATGGAGCTTTTCGGCCGGTTATTTTAAATTAAACAAACGTTTAACTTTTAACTATACGCGTCTTCCTCAGGGAGTCTATTTATTACAAAAATAAACAAATTATTATGGCCCTTTCCATTTCAAAACGTCCGGTCGTTTCGGGTCATGATTTAAGATTTTAACGAGACTTTCAATTGTTGTTTTTGTGTCACTTTAAGGAAACACGTATTCTTTTTTTGCCCAAACAATTTTTTTTGTGAATTTTTCGCAATTAAATTTTTTCGTAAAAGTCAAGTTTTCTCGTTCGTTTTACGAACTTTATTATTTAACCATACATAACTTCGACAAATATCAACCGATATATGTAAGTATTTTTTTTTTCAAATGGTTGTAATTATCTATTCTATTAAATACAAGCAGCAGATTGTATTAAAAAATTGCAAAAAATTTTCAAAATGCGTTTTTTTTTTTCAAAAATTTTCCAGAGAAAATAGACAAATTATTATTATTATATAACATTGGAACAGTGATTTATCTGCCACCGTTTTAGTCAGTGATTACGATTGAAATGTCAATCAATCGATTCGCAACTAAAACAAAATGCAGAGATTTAGAATCGATCCACAAAAAAAGCGCATTACAAGACACCGAAAGACAATTTGTCAAATTGAATGGAATTGTACAAGATTTGCGACCATTGTTTCCAGATGCGACATTAAAATCTGATGATTAAGTCTGTGATTGCTGTTATTCCAGGTTATTGACAAAAATCGCAGAATCAAATGAAATATTTTTGTCAAATGAAATATTTGGCTTTCGATGTTTCATAAGATTCGAATTATATTATATTAATTGAATTTAAAATTTCATTAATTTAATTTGACTTTAAATAGACGTTTTCGAATGAAAAAAATAATTTGGGGTTTCGTATTGCATGAAGGACTTACCTTACGTAATCAAAAATTTAAAAAGTTGAATTTCGGATGAAAAATTGAACTTCAACTTTATTCTTGTGAACAAACTAATCCAGAAATTATTCCGACTCAAAAAATACTAAAAATGTAGCATTCCTGGTTTATACGATATTAAAAAATATGTACGCCATTTTGTGCAAAAAAAAAAAAAAAATTGTATAAAAAATCATAACTTCAAAAAACAAATTTCTGCTACTTGTCAGTTGGCCAGATTAAAGTTTCAACTGTCTATTTTCTTTGGAAAATGTTTGAAAAAATAAAAAAATAAATTTAAAAAATTTTTTGCAATTTTCTAATACAATTTTTTTTTTAATTTTCATGTAATTTCTGACATTTGTATTTAAAAGAATATAGAATTACAAACATTTACAAAAAAAAAATACTTAAATCGTTTGATATTTGTCGAAGTTATGTATATTTAAAAAATAAAGTTCGTAAAACGAACGAGAAAACTTGATTTTTACGAAAAAATTAAATTGGGAAAAATTCACAAAAAAATTTTTTTTGGCCAAAACAACAATACGTGTCTCCTTAAATTGACCCAAAAACAACATATTAAAGTTTCGTTAAAATCTAAAATCATGACCTGAAACGATCGGACGTTTTGAAATGGAAAGGGCCTATGTGAGAAATGCTTGCACCAATTTATTTAACAACACTCTTCGTGCTCTTGAAGAAGCATCAATTATCAGAAATTTGTATCTAAAGTGCAAACTAAAGATTCCGATAAATTTTCGAATTATTGTAAAAAGAAACGTTTTACTAAATTAAAGATATTTGATGTATGAGGCTATGATTGTATCATGGTACGAAGATATTTGTACTCATACATACAAGTTATGATTTAAATGAGTTCGAATTTCATAAGTGAGTTATAGAAAATTAAAAAATAATAGAAATTTTCACAATTTATTTCATTTATTAATCTGAAAACGAAATATGATTATTCATAATTATTTTATGCACACCAGCTCTCCAAGAGGAAGACTAAGTAAGCTTAATATGTCTCCGTTCTTAGAAATCTTAATTCATTTTCACTTGGAAGAATAAGTGCACTCATGCATACCTTGGCAATCTGCTTAATTTCCCTTTAGGCTTTTTGACTCACACAAAGTGGGGCGATGCACTTCCAGTAGTAAGTTTGTATGGAAATTTGTATGTCCCAATGAATGTTAGTATATGGACATACTCAGAACAAAGGACATTTACTTTCAGTCTGTCCGTTGAATAAATTTTATTTCACCCTGTATGCTTCGGCATATGTGCATATGTATGTACGAGTATGTAGTAAAATCATAAGGTAGTGCTGCTCACTCGACTGCATTTGCGATGCTCAGTGGGTTTGTTGGTTTCTTAACTTTTGTAATGGTATTCTCTTTGCTAAATATTACACAGGTCTATTGTCAGATATTAAAATTAATCTTTGCTCTAAACTGGAGGAATTAAAAAAAAAATGTGTGTTATAAAAAAGAGAAAGAGAGAGAGCATCACTTTAAAATCTGTTTTAATTTCCTTGGCGAAGTTTTCTTAAGAAGCTTTCAACATGTGCTTAAAGGACAAAGGAAGACAAATTTCAAAAGTTACTTAAGAAAACGTATGAAGTATGATTCAATGAAAATGAAATGCTGCTTTGCTATGGCTATTGTATAAATGCTCGCACTTAAATGCCTTAATGACTACGTATTTGTATTTTTGTGCCGCACTAAAGAACCAAACATGGCAGTCAATATTTTAGTTCATGCGCCCGGACTTAATCGGGGAATTTAAACTAGTTTAAAAGTGCCCTCAATTATATCAATTTTATTTTAAGAACTCAAAAATTCATCTAATCACTATTGGCCTTATGCTAAGAAAAGAGCATTTGTATGTATAAAATTTCTTATGTCAAGCTTTTTTTAATGATACGTTAATGTTGATAATTTTATTAAAGTAATTTTATGTTTAACATTTTTAAACATTAACTGACAGTTGCAAAAATATATAGACAGAAAACGAACTGTAAGTTTAGTTAGAACGCAAATTGTTAATAAGGCACTTTAGGAGTATATATTTGATTTGACTACAGGTTAAATACACACAAAAAAGCCATTCAACATTGTGTCTGTAATCGGCATGACTGCCTACATATCAATTCACTACCTGACAATTGACAATTGCAAAATCACATTACCAAAAGAAGGTTACACGCCATTTTCGCTGCCTAAATTCCTCTCTGCCATGACAATTGTGCACGCAAACTTCATTCACAACTGGTGAACGACGACAATGAATGAATGAAGAAATCGATGCGCAAATAGACAACGCATCGGGCTGACACTCAAATGTCTTTACCGTCTGTTGGTTTGCAATCAAACGCTTGCAATGGTTTGGCTGATGTTTGCAAGTCATGCCATTTGAGCTCCACACAAGCATCTGTATATAGTCGTAGTTTAGATTGAAATTTGAAGGAAAGTCGCTGAATAGAATGGCAGCAACTATGAAATTGGTTTTTTAATCGAATTCAGCAACTGACGCATACACAACTGCAAGCCGCCACCGCTTACAACTATTGGATTTACAATAAATGCGCACAAGAATGTAGCTTGGAATGTGCAGAGGTGATTTTTGTTGAATGTTTGTACATCCATACATACATATGTAAGTGTGTGCGCACGTTCATGTGCAAATGCACTATGGAATGCCTCGTAGCCATATGTGTTAGCGCCACCGCGACATCAATTTGTCCCTTCTATTGTGGCAGCAATGCAAATAACTGCAATGCACTGTGTATGCATTTGGGCATTAAGAGCCAAAACCGAATTCTATGCTAGTGTTAGTATTTTATTTTTGTGTAAGTGTTGGTTTTGGCAAGAAATTAACTTTTGGGTCTGGCATTTTTCCGCTTGTCCTGCGAAATGTGAACTGCATAACCTTTTAGCATTTCCTTTGCATTGAATGATGGTGCCATCTGCTGTTGCTCTAATTTGAAATTCGTAACACGTCGTATGTACATGATTTTGTATGTGATTGACTCGTGTTAGGTTTGAACAAATCTGTATGTTTATAAGGGTTGTTCCAAATTTCGCTGGCCAAATTAAAATGTCAAAAAATGGCAAAAAAATGAGAAAGAACCGAGCCAGAAAGTAAGTGCTGAGCTAAGTTAATAACTTTACTCTTTGTTTTATAGATATAAATATGTGGATCAAATCAAGTTGCCGTTCACTCAAACCCAACGTACCTAATGAGCAAGTTGAAATTGTATTAAAAAAATTATGCATGGAAATCCGTCCGGTACGAAGATTTTTGTGAAATCCTACTTATCGAAATTGTTTTCTAGACAGTTTAAGAATTAACTTTAACACAATAAAAGAGTCAAGCATTTATGTTCGAATAAAATATGCTAGCGTTTTGAAGATGTCAACTTCTAGGACAAAAGGAATAAATATTTGTTTCTAAAACAATCAAAAAACTCGAATAAGTATTATTTTAAAACAAACCGGTATCCGCGTTGTGCCATCTTCAGTGTCATTTATCGTTCTGAAAATTACACAAAGAAAAACTTGACAAGGGATGACGAAAATTCATTCGAAAATCCATTATTCCACACCCTGTTTAAAGCAACAACAACAAAAGATCAGAATTTTATTTTAAAAATAAATTTATTTCCACTATCTAACTTGATATTGGTATCAAGGAAAGGTTGCTTAAAAAAGTTTTTCTGATATTCTGATATACATTTGCCACTGAACGATAAATTGAACTCAATTAAAAATACAAATTAATCCAATTATTAAAATATAAATTAAACGAACGGTATTAAGGAAAGTACTACGAAGTAACATTTTTATGTACAGAAATAATTTGCCATTTATATTCATTTTTTAATTTTTAAGAATTTTCAATTAAAACTAAACTTTATAAATCAAAGTTTTAAACTTTGGAGAAAACTTAAAACAAAATTAAACATATTTTAATATAGATTTTGAACCTTTTATTCAGAAGTGTTAAAATTTTTTGTGAGTAATATATTATGCTTATTCGTTATATGGAAGAAAGTCGCAACACTCTTGATAAAAATAATTATAAAAAATCAATGGTAATTCCTAGCCACTTGAATCTTTCACTGAAATTGAATGGCTTACAAAACTGCATATTCGAAAAAAAATCGGAAAATGTTGAAATACATTTTCTAGGTAACATTTTCCATAATTTGCAATTCGATATGTAATTTTAAGTATAAATCGATTAATTTACAAAAGTACTACGGTTACAATTTTGGTTTTTACCGTATCTCATTTTAATGGAAATGTACACATGTTTTGCCATATACGATAAAGCAGAGTGTGTGACTATGAAATCGATGTGAGTGAGACTGGAAAAATATTTGTAACAAATATTAAGTGACACCCGAATGAACATATTATGTGAGGTATAAGGCGTGACTAAAAAATTAAATACGAGCTACTAACCAACTTTTAAGCTTCTGATTTTAAGGTGTCTTAAGGCTAATTGCAGTTTTGACTTCCCAAAACTGAGAGGAATTTATACGAATTTTGTAGGTCTATGGCGATTTTTTGAAACTTGTTGCATAGATTAGCTAGTTTTGCTGACTGTTAGAGTTTTTTTTTTTTATTAACTTAAAAACAAAAACATTAAATTAATAAATGAAAATCATTTAATTGCGTTTTACTATTTATTAGCAATTAAATTTCCTTATCTGCAAACATTTGCAATCATAGTATTGATTAGTTTATTTGTAGTCTCTTGTTGTATTCGTTTACATATTTGTTATAGTTGTTACATCTATTCGCTAATCATATGATCTTTTCATCCAGCTCTAGTAGTTGTGTAATAGTTGTAAAAAGGTGCAATGATTTTTTGATTGAATTTATTTGAAAAAAAAAAAAAAAATTGACTGCATACAGCAGGTGCTAAGCTATTGCAATAGCATAATTTGTCTAAGGTCTGTTACATTCGACCGTAACTAATTTACGTTATAACGCTATTTGCCTTTAAGCAGCGACAAAGTGCGTTTGGTCATCCTTCGATTGCAGTGTGCATACCCTGCACTGCTTGGACAACGGCGCGTGCGAAAGTTTTATCGTAACCAAAAATTTTCAGTTCATGTGAATGCACTGTTGACTACCGGACCACCAATCAGTCGTGAAAATTAAGTTCAGAACATGATTTCCCGTTTTAGCTGGAGTGGAGTCTCGGTGAAAGGTTTGCACTATATTAATGTTAAGTGTTGTATGTTGAGGGGCCCGTTTATATAAACCAGCGTCCCACGAAACCATCACATAAACGGGGAGGGTGTCACTTTAAGGACTAAAATAAGTTGAAATGCATATTCATTAAATAATTCTTACACAGTGCAGACCTTTTCGTTAGTGTAAAGTTTACACTTATGACCGTTTTCCAAACACTTCTCGGTACGAAGCTCCAAAGAGTTGATAAAAAGGAACCATTTCTGTTTGAGTTAGTTTTATTCTTAAACAATTTTTTGCAGTCTTGCATTTATACATTTGAATGGCAAGCGAAATTCATTGACTGTTAACCAAATTATCTTTAATTTACCCACAGTAACAGAGTCAACATAAAAAAAAGGTTGTTATCGCTTCGCCCATTGTTGGAATTAAATCATCAAAAAGTTACTAAACGCTGCCATGAAGCTGACAAGCTTGACGTAGCAGAAACAACTACAATTATACTCTGCAAAAATTAAAGCACTGATTAAGTCGCTATTAATGATTTGCGAACCCGCTGATTGCTGAGTGAGTAACCACAATGAGACTGACATAAAAAACATTGCATTCAGTGCGAAATCGTGCTTGCAACGAAACGGTTGAACAAAAAGAAGACACACGAAACTGAAACTCCGCGCGAAATACACAACGAATTTAATTACTTTGCAAAGGATTTGAAACCACAATCAGTTGGCTTATTAACGTTTAAGGCGACGTTGATTGCCAAGATGCGCTTCCGTTCATTGACGGTGTTACTGCTGTTGGGCTGTACGCTTATTACCGCGGTACCACTGCCTAAGCAAAACATTCGAGATGAATCATCAGCATCGACAAGTGATGAGAGCGTGGAGAGAAAACATTTTAGCTTGGAGTCTAACGCCGATGTAGGAGAACTGGATACAGAATCAGCCGAAAATCAATTCGAAAATAAGTTAGTTAAAAATCGTGAACCGGACTCGTCTCCTGACATCGATCTGTGCGACCAACATCAACATGCCAAAGACAGTTATGAGCATAAAACCGAAGATGCTTACGAGCGGTATTATCACATAGAAAAGCCATATGATAGTGAAATTCGTAGAAAACGACAGTCTCTTGATAATAACAGCTCATCTCAGGAGGATTCTTCAGAAGAGAAGGGCAAATCAGCCACAGCAGCAACGAGCGGTAGAGAAGGAGCACGGAGGAAGCACAAAGCGGAACATAGTTCATCTGAGGAAGATTTCTCTGAAGAGAAGAGAAAACAAGGTGCTTCCGAAGCAAGTGGTGGTGAAGATTCAAAGGAAGCAGGAGGCGCACGGAGAAAGCGGAAAGCTGATGATAGTTCATCCGAGGAAGATTCCTCTGAAGAGAAGGGAAAACCAGGTGCTGCCGGAGCAAGTGGTAGTGAAGATTCAAAGAAAGCAGAAGGCGCACGGAGGAGGCGAAAAGCTGATGATAGTTCATCCGAGGAAGATTCCTCTGAAGAGAAGGGAAAACCAGGTGCTGCCGGAGCGAGCGGTGGTGAAGATGCAAAGGATGCAGAAGGAGCAAAAAGGAAGCGCAATGCTGACGATAGTTCATCCGAAGAAGATTCCTCTGAAGAGAAAGGAAAACCAGTTGCTGCAGGGGCAAGCGATGGTGAAGGTGCAAAGGGCGCAGAGGGAGCACGGAGGAAGCGAAAAGCTAATGATAGTTCATCCGAGGAAGATTCCTCTGAAGAGAAGGGAAAACAAAGTCCTTCCGAAGCAAGTGGTAGTGCAGATTCAAAAAAAGCAGAAGGCGCACGGAGGAAGCGAAAAGCTGATGATAATTCATCCGAGGAAGATTCCTCTGAAGAGAAGGGAAAACAAAGTGCTTCCGAAGCAAGTGGTAGTGAAGATTCAAAGAAAGCAGAAGGCGCACGGAGGAAGCGAAAAGCTGATGATAGTTCATCCGAGGAAGATTCCTCTGAAGAGAAGGGAAAACCAGGTGCTGCCGGAGCGAGCGGTGGTGAAGATGCAAAGGATGTAGAAGGAGCAAAGAGGAAGCGCAATGCTGACGATAGTTCATCCGAAGAAGATTCTTCTGAAGAGAAGGGAAAACCAGGTGCTGCTGGGGCGAGCGATGGTGAAGGTGCAAAGGGAGCAGGGGGAGCACGGAGGCAGCGCACAGCTGATGATAGTTCATCCGAAGAAGATTCCTCTGAAGAGAAGGGAAAACAAAGTGCTTCCGAAGCAAGTGGTAGTGAAGATTCAAAGGAAGCAGAAGGCGCACGGAGGAAGCGAAAAGCTGATGATAGTTCATCGGAGGAAGATTCCTCTGAAGAGAAGGGAAAACCAGGTGATGCCGGAGTGAGCGGTGGTGAAGATGCAAAGGATGCAGAAGGAGCAAGAAGGAAACGTAAACTAGATAAGAATACCATTTCCGTAGAGAGTAAGGAATTATCTAATGCTGGTTTTGCATTTGATTCAGACTATGAGGAAAATAGAGAGTCCAATGAGGTAATTGAAGCGAAACAGGATTCATCTTTGGAAGACTACGTGCAGGGTTGTGAGGTTATGGATGCGGATTCAGATGAAGCAAATGAGACAACCTACTTTGAAGATAGACGAAAACGATCTTTGGAAAGTAGAGAAAGTGACGAATTAACAGAAAATTACGTGGTCGACTCTGGTCAAAGTAATGAGATTGAAACAAGCGAAGGAGCTGATGAAAATCAAGATGACAAGATCGAGTCCTCGAAGTTGAAACAAGACATAAGTTAGAGATGGCAGTTGTTAAAAAGCACGTAAGAGTTATATACTGTAATGACGACCAATGGGAATCGAAAATAGTGAAGTTAGCTAGAAAAGTGAAAAGGAACGATTGCATGCAGATATAAAGCTACTAACGTAGGAGAATAGCAAAGCCTTAGGAGTCAGCTAAAATGTAAAATAATAGCGAAGAACAGCAACACGTCATGCACTCTTCACCAATTAACTACCATCTAAAATAAAAATAAATCGATGTTGTAGATTTTAAAATCCGTATATATACTTATATATTATGTAAAGTAATAAATTATAAACTTTAACCAATAACGAATTTGTTTTGTCAAAAGTATTAACGCAGATAATTTTCTTTATACTAACATTGGTTTTGCAATCAGAAAAAAAAATTGCTTCGATGAGCGTCAAGGCAGCTTATCAGCGTTGCCGGCATTCAGCGCGTCTCGCCATAACAACATGGTCACACACATATGTACATACACATGCGATTGGGGTATCTGCGCTGGCTCGTGTTGCTTGTAGACATTTGTCAATTACTCGTTGTTACTTTTGTTGTTGCATTTCAGTGGAGTCGAAGTTGTTGGAATTGCTGATATGCTTGGCATTGCGATGTAAGTTCGCTTGTCACATCACCTGATAAGCGTTAAATATTTAACCCCATGCGATGTGTATTGAAGAAGCGCGAACGCTGTGGCTCATAAATAAGCATTAAAAAATTGTGAGCGGCATATGGGAAACAGGTACAACAATCTTCACTCATTTCTTCAATGCTTCAATGTTTGCGAAACTCCTCAGAATGGGTTATCTTATTCGGTCGACAATTGCATTTATTTATTTAATATGGCAAGTTTTGATTTTGAGAAATGGCGTTCATTGATATAACGTTATCAGAATGGTGCCGGCCGCATCGAGTGTGTCTGTATCGCATTAAGTTGCGTGGAAGTTATTTAATTTAGCAAATCTCTGAAATACTCGCGATAGGAGGTTATAAGCTCATCACATTTTCAGGGTCAGCGAGTCTATGTGGGTATAGGTATTAGGGTCTATATCCAACTTTTTGGATTACTGATTAACTGTATTTTTT
Source organism: Philophylla caesio (assembly GCA_963971545.1). Lineage (NCBI taxonomy): Eukaryota > Metazoa > Arthropoda > Insecta > Diptera > Tephritidae > Philophylla > Philophylla caesio. The sequence continues at coordinate 88,885,271 of OZ020606.1, read as the reverse complement.
AATATTACCTGAATACGTTACTATCTTAAGTGATTAATCTGCTTTAAGAAGTACGATGCGCGGCGAAATCATATATACCTCGGATTGAGAAAAAAAAAAAAGCTACACAGCAACTGATAATCCACTCTTATTTTGCCTATTATTAAAGTTTAAAGTGGATTTATTACAATAGCAAAGACGTCAAAAGTGTATGAAAAGAATTGTGTAAATATTTAAAGCATTAAAAATACTTTTTTCAAATTTTATTTGAGGTGTCGCAATTTGGCTAATTTGGAAATAATTTGAGAGAAGTTGATGTTAATTTAGTTTAAAATACGCATGAGCTTCTGATACAATCTGGCTGTTGGTTTCTAAGGCCGTCAAAGAGAATGGAAGCTAGCTCTCATAATTCCCCGGAAAAATTTAGTACAAGTCACAATCAAAATTTGAGAAAAATGTCAGCCAGGAGACGGAAGTAGTTCCGACGGGAATGGTGTACACAAATAGGGTTGGGGTAGGCGAAGAGTATTTGCTCGGTTTACAATACCTAAATACAACACAACTGGTTTTAACTTACTTTAACGCAATATACCTAAAATCACCAAACCGAAACTCACCACACCTAAAAACACCTCATCGAAACTTACCACACTTAAACCCAAGCGACATAAATTCACCACACGTCATATTTTTTTACCTCACCTCATTTCACTTCATTTCACCTCTTCTCAGCTCAATTCTCCTCAATTCATCATACCTCTCCTACCTTCACCTCACTTCACTACATCTAACTGCTACATAAGCGATGCGAATTTTAAATTTAAATGGTTTTTTATTTAATATTACGAAACCCAGAGTTATGATATGTTATCTTCTTTTATATTATGTTAAGTATGTCGTAACCGTAAATTATTTAAATATTTATAAAAAAATTCCGCTTATTAAAATACTCGTATTTGTCATATGTCCACCGGATGAGGTATGAAAATATTTATTTATGGTAGTAGCGATGAATTTCATGTCTTTTGAAAATATGTATGTCGTTCGGTTATGCACGTCCTCGGTACCTTTTTGTACCCAAAATTGTTAATGAACTCGCGACTAGTTTTTATTGAAAGCTTTTTTTTGGAAAAAAACAATAGTTTCTTTCACTTTTTTAAATTGAATTGGAACTGGTCTCGAGCTCAATAAAAAGTTTTACTTTTTCGTTTACATTACGGGTAGACTGAATGTATTAACCAAAAAATTTTGATTGTTTCGGAAGAAGCTAATTTTTTTTTCTTGAAATTTGTACGATAATTTATGTGAGGAAGTGTAAAATGAATGATTGCGTTCATTCACCGCTTGCTGCAGACAATTCTACGCAGCAATGTAATTGGAATTTTACAAAAGTAAGCAACAGTGCGCACATATACACTCACACATACACACACAAACATAAATTTTCTGGCATAGCATTTGCTATTGCCAGAAGCAAGTAAACAAACTATGGACCTATCCCAAAAGTCAAAGTATTGGCCCTTGCGTGTTGTGGTTCAACTGAATTGGCCAAGCGAAAATATAAAGAATACATAGCCCGAAGCTAGCATAATAATGGTGCACCGAAATTGAGTTGATTAACGGTGGGAAGGAGAGACAGAGAGAGAGGTAATGGTGGATATTGATGAAAACAAAATCATGAACACGAAACAACACGTAAATTGTATGGCAGACGTAAATAAGAGAGAAAAGAAAAACTGAAGTGTAGAAATGTTGTTGCGGAAGTCGGTGTTTTTATATTTAGTATGAAAGCATTTACTTATGTATGCATGTATGTATGTATATGCTATGTAGCTATGTTCGCTGGTTTTCACGAGCAAACGCAGCAATCAGTCGCTGCGCCCACCGCAAATGGCTGATGAAAGCGGTGAAGATTGTGCAAAGCTTTGTATTTGGCAACACAGACGCATATACAAACACAAACACACACACACGCGTTTATTACTGTTGGAGCAGATGAAGTAATACGGCAACATAAATAAAATAGCTAAGAGGCCGCCAGCAAAGAAAGAGCAACAAATTGGCTAATATACTGATTACTCGACGATCGCTTATATTTTTTCTATTGCGGCAACAACTAAAAGCGAGAATATACGTACATACATATGTGCTATGTATGTATGTATGCAAGTGTAGCTGGTGGCGGAGCTACTGCAAATTGATGAAGTGAGCAATTTTAGTTGGCGAATTGCAGTCGCGTGTGGCAGTGAAGTGGCAGCGAAGAACAGAAATAGCAACAATTGTTGTCGCATTTGTCAAACGAATTTGTGGAAAAATGTAAATTTTTTACTCTTCTACAAAATTAAGCAATTGTTACCGTGCAAATTTCGTGCTTTAATAGAAATAAAATTATTTTAACATTTTCAAAAGCAATAAGTTTCAAATTTAAAATATTGTGCAACACAAGTGCACTAAAATCTATTATATAATCAAGTGCATTGACTCCACCAAAGTGAGGCCGATAACATCAGAGGGTAGCCACATAAATAATAAGAAAAATAAAATGGCATAAAAATAAATATAAACAATTTGTTGCGCTTAAATACCGGTTGCACGTGAAAATCACTCATAATTAATTTCTCATATGAAAATTGCTACTCTCAGTGCTTTTTTTTTAAATTTCTATTTGCGAAAATTTAGCGTACTCATATTCTTGGCAGCAATTCATCCTTTTCAGCAGTGCAACGTCATGCCCACGGTTGCATGTTATACTCGTAATACGATTTGCTGCCATGTTGCAAAGATACAAAAAATAAACAAAGACAAAACAAATATACATATGTACATATATGCATATAAGTATATTTATATTTACACAAATGTTGTTCGCATTTATGTAGCAATTTGCAAAGAGTGCAGTTAGAAAGCAAAAGGCAAATGAGGGCAAATAAATACTGCCAAATACACTAGTGGACAAAATAATAGAAACATGTTATACACAACTTAATTTTTGCTGATACTAAATATGGAAAAAAAACCATAGTTCACCCCAATAATAGCGTTGGTGTTTTTTTTTATATTTTTTTTTATATAAAAATTGAAAAAAGTAATGAATTACAGTCACAATATATATGTATTTATAGCACTAGCGGTTAAGCCATCAGCTTACACAGCGTTGGTGTTTTACTTAGATGACTTGAATATAATGCTCTACAAAACTGCATAACAAAAAATAAAAACGGGAGAATTTTTTTAATGCTTGCGAAAGTATGTAAAACTTAGCGAACATTAGAGGATAATATATGTTTTTTAAATGAGTGATGTAAGGTCAAATAAGGCCCCCGTTTTTAGATTTACGAAAGTTAAAATATCTTTTTAAAAAGTTGGGTACGAGATAAAGTATGTTTGCGGACGCGACATTGCGGACACGACAAATTTTTACCAACGAATAATAATAATAATAATACATAATAAATTGTATAAAGTATATTATTTCCGAGGAGATTTATGCCGAGTTGTTTCTCAAATTTGCAGTCTGATACTTTCTTAAATGGCGAACCTACATATAAACTTCATGCCGACTCCAAATGGCATCCAATAAGCCAAATGAATTTTTGTTTACCAGCTTTCAAAAATGCACTAAAAAGGGTTTGGCAAAAAATTGACGAGTAGCGATGCCCTTTAGAAAAGTTTTCTTAGTAATTTTGATGTTTTTTCTCCCGTGACTTGAACCAGCACTCTACATATATAACATGGGGACCACCTCAATGAGTAATATACGGTAAATAGGTCTGTTTTAGTTTTTTAAAGAAATTCTCATTAGAATAAACAAAAATTACATATCAAGTGCAACAAAGTAATAAAGAGACTTAAAAGTAACGTACAACTAGATTGCATGCATGTGATTTACTGCACTTTAACTTTTTTCTTTTTCAAAGAATAAGCTGTTCGACCAACTTCAATATAGCTACTATCGATTAAAGAAAAGTAATGATAACTTTGAATCCCGTTAGTACTTGGAACATTTTCCCATAGCTTAGATAGTTTGGGACTAAAACTCTCGATTTCGGTTCCAGATATATAACGATGTTACTTTGAGCACACTCAAAAAAGGATAAAGCATCTTTCAGAAGAACATTCTTTGTTTTAACAATTGGCCAAACTTTTCTTTTGATCACAGCTCCAATGCCACTTCTTAATTTTTTCTGTACTTTTTTTCTTTATGGTTGTTTCCATCTATAAACAAAAACGTTAATATACACATATTATTGTTTAAGTGAATTTTTGTACTCACGGTTGCGGACCCGACACTAATAAAATATTGTATTCAACAGTTCGGTAAAAAATTATTTTATTTTTTGAAAGATGTACATATGCCTAATTAACTGCAAAAAAATTTTTTTTTGTTGGAGGACATGTTTTCTTATAGGAACTACTGGTGTAGTTTTTTGGTAACGGACGCTGCACAAGGATAAGGGTAAGATCGAATCAGAAAATCTTCATTTTCCAAAGTTTCTTAGAGTTTTTTTCAATGTTATATAAGAGGCTACAAATATCGGAATTATATGGATACAGTTAAAACGGGCTCAATACAAAAAGAAAATTTGTTATATTTTGTTTGCTAAAGGGGCAAATAAAAAAGCCGAAAAAGCCTTTTTTTGAAGTCCTATTTATCGGTCTATAATAAGAGAAAACTATAAACTATTTTATATCCATATCATATACATATTTAACTTATGCTGAAATATAATAAAAACAAACTCTGACCACTTTGAATTTTCCGTTCGCGGTAGACCTTATTTGGGACTTACCCATATGCGTCATAAAGTTAGAATATTTTATAGAAAAACATAAATTTTTTTGGCACATTTCTCTCATTTTCGCCACCACTGTTAGTGTGTGTGTACATATCTCAACTCAAATGCAAATATGTACATTTCAATTATGGGGAGTGATTTTTAGCAAAATGAAGCGTAAGTCATCTAAAACTAAAACTCGAAAATACAAATAGTAACAGTTGTAAAATAAATAAATTTTCAACATATATGTACAATAATAAACAAATACATACATACATATATACGCAATCAGTTAGTGCCAATTTAACTAAATTCAACACAAATTGCTAAACGAGGCCTTTCATTTGGGGTATTCTTGAGTAGATGAAAGAAAAATTTGTGAAATTGAATAGAGTACAGAGAATTTTGAGTCGTTTTCCCCTTAATACACACATTGTAAAAAATTCAGATTGAATTATTTAACAGCATTGTTATAATTTTCATGAATTTTTTTTGTTTAGACTTAGTCCGTTGAACATTCTTACTGTCAGCAATTTATCGATCTTTTCATAGCTATCGGCATTTTAGCCTTTTTTTTTGCGTAAAAAATGACAAAGATTTGGTTTTTTGGTTGGAGAATGCATTTATTTTCATAAATTAGTTTTTTATATGATTATCCGTGAATTTTGTTGCTCACTTTTAGTTCGACGTGAATTCTGCAAGTATATTATACAGCTGTTCAAAATTTACTATACTTATTGGCCTTGAATAATATTTTCTTTATAGTTTGTTGCTGATGACAAGTATTTTATTCTTCCATACATATGTATATATTTATTTTAGTTAAGTTCTTTTTTTAATGTTAAAATTCTCCATACCTTTAAACCAATTTCATGATTTTGGTAGAAAGCTAACCATCTAGACCTTAAAAAAGACATAGCAGCACGATTTCCAACACAAAAGCACACCGCAAACTAGCAAGAACTTTTCGCAGTGGAAGTAATAAGAGACTACTCTTAAAAAACTGCAATGGGCAAAATTTGACACAATTTGAATAGAAAATATTAAAAAATTATTTTTTTTTGTTAATTTTACATAAATAAAATACCAATTTATGAGTAATTGCGATGCCTAAAGAGAGAGAGTTTTGATGGTTTGTTGGTTAACTTCCGACAGTGTGTGATATGGTGTGTTTGTTTTGTCAATCTTAAACATCTTTAGTTTGTCTTAAAATATATTTTTAAAATTTAGTAAAGATCATACATGTAGTTATAAATATTTCTTTATGTGCTGATACATGTAATTGAGCCCTTCTTAGCTGCTGCTTTTAACTTATTTCTTGACCCTTTCTCAGCCATCCCTAAGCCTCTACATATGTTCTATTCAGTGTTATTTATTTACCTGTTTTTATGATGAACAATTCCATAATACTAAGTTTTCTGAATTACTCACAAATCATGTCTAAGTGAATACTCTCGAATGTTTTATCCATAAAAGGTGGCACTACAAAAGGAGCAAAAGTTAAAATTCGTTTCAATTTGAGGCCGCTACTCGTATCTTCATTTATCAGTCGCAAAAATAAGAATTTGAAAATAATTCATTTAGCTATTTATTTATAAGAGTAACAATTATAAATAGCAATTACGCTATAATCTATTTACAAGAGCACTGGCTACTAAGGCCTTCGGCTCGGGAAATGATTTAAATAATTTAATTTTAAATGATCAACTTTTTGGATGCAGTTTTGCAGTCCCTTAAATTTCAGTATTAAAAAGTGTAAGTTTGAAAGGGCTTTACATTATTGTTGTGTTGACTTTTTATTTTGTGATAATGCGTTTACCAAAGCAAATTGCCACGCCATGAGACTTACGCTTCGTTGATTTTTTTAAATCATCTATCTCATAGCTTTAATTAAATTAAAAAGCTTTAATAATAATATGAAAACCGCTATCAAGTACAAACAAACTAATCCATTTATTCGCATATTCTCCCAAAAAAATGAGCGCGTGTAGTGTTGCCGCGTCAAAAAAACACATTTTCTACCAAAATAGCTAAAGTATAGAACCGAAAATCTATAAAAATTTGTTTCTTAAAAATTTAGTATAATTTTACATTACAATTAGTGGTAGCAAAAATGTTTAACCAACATAAACAACGCGTATAAAAAAAATCAATAAAACATTCAATAGCGCTGCTATCAAGGCGTTTAATGTCCTCGTATGCCAATCGTTAAGTATCTCTATGCGAGAACTTATTTTTTATGGTACACGCACGCTTGATCTGACTTAAACTGCCAACTAAAAAAATATCTTTAAATTAATCATCCGTTATTTAAAGGCCAGCCACATTTGTTTTGTACTGTGGGTATTTTGTTTAACAAAGGAATCGAAGAATTATCTACCAAATTGAATTAACATTTTTTATTCTATTAAAAATGGAAACTCAAAACGAAATTTTCCAAATTTGGTAGATTTCCACAGAAACGGCAACATTGATCGTGAGTTGGCGGAAATGTGTGCGTATTTTTTTTTTAATCAAAATTCTTTGGCTCGTCATTTCTCTAATTCTGATTTAGTGGTTTCTATTATATTAAGTATATTTATCAAAAGAAGAGAGTTATTAAAGTTATATGCTACACACAAATACACGCCCATAAATATATAATATTATAGCCAAGTTGTGCTCTTACTACTACACCTTCTATTTACCGCTCTTTTTATTATATTTTACAAACACATCTGTATATGCGAATATTTGAATCTGTGGTATAGCATTTATTACTTTTCTTTATTGATGCTTTCCATTTTCTTTTTATATTTTTAAATAAATGCCGGTAATAAAAGAAGAAAAATATAAATGAAGGTGAAAGTAAAGTAATGAACGCAAATGGTTTGATTAGAAAATAAATCCCCTATACATATGTATGTTTGTGTATATATATGTACGTACATACACTTGTACTCGTAGGTACCCTAACGGAAATCAAAGCAGTTTAAAAGAAATTTAAAAAGTACTTTTCTTCCAACTACAAGTGCTTTAAATTCTTTCTATTTTCTTGTAATCATTAATAAAATGTTTTTATTAAGGTGGATTTAAAAAAAAAAAAACTAAAGATTCGCACGCTGCATTGTTTCACAGTAGTTGATATCCAACTATTTTAAAATTGGTTAATTTTTTAGTCTGTCTGCTTTTTTTTCCCGACAGGGTGTGTATAAACATGTATGTTTGTATTTGTGAATTAAGTTGACTGCGCCCAAGTACAAGTGCGCGGGATAGTAAATGATAGCAAAACACATTGAATAAGCAATACGAGTAAACAGAATTGAAAATAAAAGTGTCCATCAAAGAGGTTAAGAATAAAATGCTCAACACAACAGACAGTTAAACATAAGCAAATGCAAGAAATAAAAACTCACTTAAGCTTTGAGCAATAAATAGTTAAGAATTTGCATATTTAATTAACTGATACGAGTATAATAAAAGAAAAACAATAACATCAACAATGCCGGAAGCAAAATCAATTTTTCCCTTCGTTTATACACCGGAACCGCCCAAGAAGGCGGCAATCATTAAAGTCTCGTGCGGCATCGGTGATACGGATGGCTTTCCCGCCTTTGATGTCGACTCGGATGCTTATGCAGCCAAAGAGGATCCCAAGTGGGGATTTCTAATAACGGGCGGTGCTGAGTTTCATATGCCGCTAACGGTATTTCAGGTGAGTTCGTTGCACAATGTCGCATTTCTTATGTAAATACATTTATTTATTTTTTACTGTATGTACATACATACGTGTGTGTATATGCTGCTGCAAACGGATGTGTTGAATGCTTTTGAAAAAATTTGAAAATCAAAAAAAAAAATGTTTTAACTAGGGCAGTTATATTTTCGGAACAAGTAAAGAAGAGGGCCAGTTGAGCGTGGCTTGGCCTTTAAAATGATTTCAAGGGGGCGGGGGGGAGTTTAAGGTAATTTTCAATATATTCAAAAGCTTCCATTGCAAATTGCACCGTGCATTATTTAGCAAATATGTGAAAATAATATTTAATCTAAAGAGTCTACAAATACGAGAAGTTATGGTACAAGCAAATTATCAAAGTGATTTAAAAAAAGGACTCAAAAAGTTTTTGTTTTGTCATTTTTCAAGCCACAGATTTAACTTCAAAAATAACTTTCAATTTTAATTAAGAAAATAGTTAAGTTTAGTTGAACAAATAAAAATGTATTCAGCAAAATTTTACTCTAGTAACAAAGCTTATGTTGGTTTATTCCTAGAAAAATACGAACTTAAGACTTCTTTTAATGTCAGTTTTAATATAAAAATTGTTTTACAAAATATTTTATTCAAACAAATTTTGTTACCTTGTAGGAATCGATCGTTATAAAAATTATATAAGTGCTTATCAGAATTAAACAAAAATTACAACTGTACTGGCAGCAGCAATAATAAAAGCGCGACATGTTCACACGTTTTGGATTTTTCCGTTTGTTTATTTAATAACTTTTGAAAGTGTAACTCATTATAGAACAAAAAACTTTTAATCAACATTGCAAAATTTGTACAAAATTTATAAAAACTCGTCAAATTTTTTCCAAAATATTTCTATTTGAGTACGTAGTTTTATAGTAAATTAAATTTTAATTCATTCATCTGTTAGTTTCAAATACCAACGAAATGCCTCTGATTAATGATATTTTTTTAATGGTCGGTTCTACTTTTTTTCTTCCATTTATACTTAAAAAAATTTAAAACATTCATTAAACGAAAGATAAATAACCAGAACTTAGTAAAGTGTCGCGTTTTTATTATTTTTGTTACCAGTTATATTTTCTCTTATTTAATTTTTAATATTATTAAGAAAAGTTTAACTTAATTTATAATTCATTAACCAATTTTTAGTTCAATTTTAAACTAAAAAAAGAAATTACAAATATTTTGTGTAACTGCTTGGTTTTATACTGAATTAAATTATAAAAATTAAAAACTGAAAAGTAGAAAGGCCTTGATTTTGTATTTTTTTTATTTAACTGAAGGTCTTCCACAATTTTTTTTTCATATAACACAGGCTAGAATTTTGTTTGTCACGAGAAAAACTGCTCAAGTCCATCAATTCACTTCAATTCACTTCATTCAGACCGAAATCGAAATTGCTAAAAATCTTTATACTAAAAAACTTGTATATGAATTTGTATATAAAAAAAAAAATCATTCAAATTTTGACGAATTTTTTTTTGAATTATTAAACATTTTATATGAAATTGAAGATGGTGCTTTTATTATTTTTGTTCGAGAAAGCACTCCAATTTTAGGTTTTTTTACAAAAAGAAAGTAAAATTGTGCCATCGTATGGTTGTCCTTTAGTTATGATTAGCTTTACGTTAGCTTTTTGACAGTAAAAAGACAAAAAAAAATTATTTTTATATCTAATAATTATTAATATTATATAACTTTATAAATTACATTGATTAAATTAACACTTTAACAATGTCCGACTCATTATCTATTCGTAGCCACAAATAAACGCGTATAAAATTTAATTCATAAAACGCAATATACTAAGTACATATTTATGTATGTATGTTTGTAGGTGCGTACAGCGCTATAAATAAATCTGGCGCAAGACAACAAAGTAAAAAAAAAAATTGACATCAAAGATTAGCCTGCTTCCAATTCGCTGCAGCCTCACGTCAGATGCCATCCTGCATATATATGTACATACATAAGCATATACATACATATATGTACGAGTATGTTTTTATATATACAGTAGAAATTCGATAATCCGACTACTCTATAATCCGGAAATCCAGTAATCCGAAGGGTTATTTTCTTACTACTGGCTATTCTGTTATCCGAATTTATTGCAACTCTATAATCCGAATTGTATGATTACTCTTATATTCACTGGAATGTAATTATTAACGGGAATTAACGCTTTTTAACAGCATAGCTTTCACAAATGAAAGAGAGAATGCATATTTTGTCACAGTGGGAACTTCAAAAAATACTTTTACGTGAAATTTTATGCAAAAAGGTCAAACAAATGTTTAAAGATAATTATGGCAGCGGAAATTAATTCCTAGTCAAACTTTGGTAAATGCTAAGGAAAGATCTACGCCAGAAAGAAAAATGTCTAAAGAACGGGTTACTTTTCTTTGCTGTGCAACTAAGACTGGAGATCACAAATTGCGGTTAATGGTTGTTGGAAAATCAAAAAAGCCGCGTTCATTCATAAATCTTCCTCCAGTAGAGTACTACGCGTCTAATAATGGTTGGATGACTTCATATAAATTTTCGCAATGGTTTCAGAATTATTTTGTTCTACAAGTTAAACAATACCAAACTGAAAACAATCTGGACCAAAAAGCGTTACTAATAATAGATAACGCACCATGTCATCCTACTGAACTTGCTTATGAAAATTACAAATGTTTATTTTTACCCCTAATTGCACCAGTTTAATTCAACCTATGGACCAGAACGCCATTAGAATAACCAAACAGCAAAAATATATTGAGCAAGAGAAAATATTATTTTTAACTGATTTGCGAAATGAAGCGCTGGAGCTTTGCACAAAAAATGTTAAGCAAACAAATATAAAAGATTTCTTTAAATCGTAAAAAAAAACTTCTTAAAGTAAATATGCATATAATTAAGAGTTAAATGGTTGTTTTATTATTAATAAATGAATTCATGTTTGGTTTTTTATTGAAATTTGCATTTTTCTTATATACCTTCACATATAAAAAATAATCCAATAATCCGAATAGTTCAGTAATTCGAATCGGGTCTGCAATCAATTATTCGGATTATCGAATTTCTACTGTATATATGCATATGTATGAGCATGCCAATATTCATAATTTTTGCAAACAAATAATCATACAATATAAGCACAAGTGTCCAATTCGACTTGAACGCATGGAAATATATATATTTCTTCATAATTATTTTTGATAATTATGCTAAAAGGTCTCGAGTAGCTTTCAAACTAACCTCCAAGATCAGCTTTGATTTTCTTACTTGTATGGATGTAGGTTTTTAAAAAAACTGACTCCTTGTCTTTTAAAATATATATTCATTTTAATATTCTGCTACTGAAAAATATTTGAGTGATTATTCTCGGCAAATTTAGCATCGCAGAAGGTATTTGTTTGAAAACAAGTTTTGAAATGTCCAATATTGTCTGTGTAGAAAATTTGTATTGCTGAAAGTATTTTAATAAGTCCGCCAATCGCATACTCTTTTTTATAAGCGAGCATAGATAGCATTGAATACAAGGAAAGCAAACTAATGCAATTTTTTTATATGGAATACAGTAAAAATATTTAAAGTGGTTACAACACACTTTGTAACTTGTTAAGCTCTAATACCAAATTGCATGTATACCTCTAATACACAAAAATCGCAAAAATATTTTTCTAAGGCGTGCGTGGTGTCGTGGGTTCGACTCCCACGGAAGCCTTGAGGAAAAAAGTCCGAGGAGCAGATGTGGTAATCTCCGAAATAGCTGTTATAACCAAAGAACGTACATACATAACAAAGAAGTTTTATGACATTTCGTTCCCTGTGGCAATTTACATATATCGTCTCATTTCACCACACCGAAATCCAATTAGATTCGAATTAGAATCTGATATTAAGCAACGTTCGTTCCTGTATGGTGAAAAAGTCCGAATTATTCACCCTTACCGGGAGTTTCACCCGAAAAAAAAAATTCACCCGATATTTGACGATTAGAATTTGCCATTCCGCCAGTTGGGAAGATTAGCGCATGTGTCCGATTTTTCAATGAAGGTGGATACTATAAACGTGTAGGTAACAGTTTAGAAATTAGGTTGGCGAAATCGGCTTTTAGTCAGATCCTGTCAAAATTAACGAGTCCATATTATTCCCGCAGAGGGTAAAACGGCCTACGCTGGAGGACATACCGATTTTGGCCACTCCAAGCCTATTTTACTTTAAAAAATTTATTTTTGCGCACATTTAAGTTATAAATTTACCTTTTTCCATTTGGACTCATTTGCAGGCCCCAACTATTCAGCTCAATTCTTAGCTGTTTTTATAACTCATCTACATTTTCCTTGTTTTCTTTGTAAAATCCTCTTGCAATATCCGGCTTATCCTGCATTGTAGCTAATATTATCTCTTTTTGAACTTTGCTTCTTGCTTTGTTCCTTGAACGGGCTAATATATGTAAAGAAATTTAAATTAAATTACTTACATTTTGACTCCGTGTTTATTTTACGCATCACAAATTCAATTAATGCACCAACTATTTCCCTATTGTTACTCTCAAATTATCGCTTAAGACGCTTAACATTTAGAAATAATACAGTGGCATTCACTTGCCTTTCATTAGTTAATTACTAAGGACCTCTGTCCTATTTGCTGAATTAGAAAAATTTATAATAATAGAAACTAATAAAACGTTTGATTTGTATTATAAATATTTAGTTCTCTTGCACTGCTTGCCAAAAATATTATTCGTCAAAATGTTTAGCATCCATTACAATTAAATTACTGAATGTTTGTTTGTGTGGTTGAACGAATTTGAAGCACACGACAGCCTGCAGCTGCCTGCCATAAGGGTTTTGCACAATGGTACAATACTTAAAAAGCCTGGCCAGAAAATAAAGTAAATAAATTGGCACATTTCAATTTCAAATTTATGAACAATTACTAGCCATAAATCAAATAAATGTTTTTGCTATTTACGCAGATTTTTCATTAAATTGTTTTCAGTCAGAAGTATCGCCGATGACTTCGTGATCCGATTTCAATATATCTTGCTTTATCGGAAAGATAGGAACTCAAGGTTGTTCACATATTAATTGGTGCTTTAGTTTCAATTATTAAATCAAGAGGAAACTAACCAATTCCTTACGCTTACGAGCATATAAACAATGAAGACTCTTTTAATTTTTATTCAAAATTTCATGTTAGATATAAACTGATAGCTGTTTCCTGTTGTCTGTTCGATTTTAGAAAAATTTGCGAAGATTAATCTATGGTTATTTGGCCTAAGGAGGAGAACCATTAATGCGAATGGGATGAGACTTTTGGGTTCGAATCGCTTATTATTGATTTTTAAAAAAATGTGAATTTTTGCTCAATGTTGTTTAGCCTCTGTTTGACCTTGAATGCACCCGTTTCAAAAATGTAAGGTCAAATGGTTGGCAGTATTCCGGTCATGCAATTCATCTGAAACAGAAAATTCAAAAATTATTTATTTTTCCATCCCCTTGGCTATCGTCTGACACATGGTTTTTTCAAAATTCGAAAGTTTTGGCAAAATGGTTGAGTTTTAAACAAAATAAATTTTTTTCCCTTGTTTTTGGTTAGGAAAATCTATAAGTTTTGTAAAAATGCGATAATGAAAAAAAGCTCGTGTCAGACTATAGCGGTTCGTTATTCGAATATTTTCCAAGCTATTCCACGTCGATTGATAAATTAGTCTTTGAGATATCTTGCCAACCATTTGCAAAAACACGACTTTTGGGAAATCGCATTTAAAGATTGAAGTGGATGAAGTGGATGGACACGCGCAGCCATGTTCAAAACTCCCGGAAAATTGGTTAAGTTTTCCGTGAAAACCTTTAGGTGTGTATTTGTAACATATTTTTGAGTAGAAAAATGCAAAAAACATTAATTTTTTGAAACCAAATTTGTAGTGGACCCACTTAAGGCCGAGTTATTTATAAAAGTCGTATTTTTAAATCAACTAAACGCAGTTCAATGTGTATGTCACTTGCTCAATGAAAAATAAGTTTTCGAAAAACCTTCGAGTATAAAATTTCAATTTAAAATAATTTTGATTTTGGCTGAGAAGGATTTTCGGTTTCAGGACCACTGTGCATTGTGGGCATGGTTTGGTGGAAAGTAGGTTGCTTTTGACAACTGACTGCATATATACATACATACATACATACATATATACTTTGCTCTTTGCATATGTACTACGTCAAAGCAACGCACGAGCTGCGCAATAAGCGCCAGAATAATTGTAGACGATGAAAAACCAACCGAACAAATTACTGAAACAAAAGTTTTTCTTTTTATAAAAATTTGCTTGCTAAATATTTTTGAGCTTAAATTTGTGCATTTCAAAATTGTGTGTGCTCATTGCTGTGGCAAACGCTTTGGGGATACCAAATCTTGTGCGCGCATTTACCAGGATCTAGTGGGTAAATTTAAAATGCCCGACCAGACACTTTTTATTTGCTTAGGAAAAATTTCAAATTTTGATAAGAATCGAAAATTGTGCAATATATAAAAAAAAAAATTAAATGTGGTTGCATGTGCGTGCCAGCGCTCAATTGACACTGCAGTGAACTTTGTAATTAAAACAATTTAACTTCTCTTAGGTGACGCCCGACGGTTTAGCGGACAAAGGTGGCATCCGTTTGGGTGACATCATACTGGAAATTAACGAAGAGGACGCCGCTGAACTGACACTTACGCAAGCGCACGAGAAAATTGAAGCCTCTTGCAAGAAAATTCATTTCGTGGTAAAGAAGTGAGTACTCAGTTTTGTTTTAAGTTTCGAAAAAAAATGTCAAATTTCATTTCCGGGACTTATGTACATACATACCAATAATAAAAGGTTTGATTAATATTGGCAAGGGAGTTTTGACACTCCCTTACAAAAGGTTGCATTTACGTAGTACGGATGTAGTAGGATAAATAATGCGTTCCCTTTTTGTGAAACTAGGAGTAGCAGTTTGCAAATAGTGTTACTATGATGCATACCCATGATTCAATTATTAAAGGTTTGGTAACTAAGCAGCTAGCTCCCTCACTTTTTGTTAATCGGCTCCCTTAGCATCAAAAGCTTCTTAAAAATAATAATAGTAGTTACCTCAAAACTTTTCAATACCAAAAACTAACAGGCAACACGTTTTGTTTCTTATGTGCGCGTAAACAGTAAGTTTAAATCCGGATTTTAATGACAGCATTTTTCTGATTACAAGATTGACCCCGTCTGGTAAATATTTCATGTAAATGTGTATAAATGACCGTGCTTTTTCATTGAACGCTTCTCACGCGCATATAAATTCGATGTGACAGAGTGGAAAGTTTTGAAATTTCTAGAAGGAATGGGTTTAAATAAATTAAAAATAATGTGACATAATAATCATCCAAATGCCAAAAACAAGAATTTGTAAGAACTAAATTCTTGAGTAATGAAGTTTGATTTATTTTTCTTTTAATATATAAAGATTCTCTTTCTTAAATCTCGAATTATTGTGGTTTTTCTACAACTCTATTAACTCCATAAAGTCACTTACTATTTATCGGAATAAAATTGTTGGTCCTTTCAACGTCCAGGGGTTCATCACAATATTAAAAATAACTCTGATACCGATTATATTTGCTTTATACCATAAAATCGTTTAGTCCATCGGACAAATAGATTGAAAATTTATTCGCTAGTTAAAAATTCAAAAAAAATATCAACCAAGAAGTACATAATTATTAAAATTTTGAAAGCGTAGCTATTGTATTTCTTAATTTAAATGAAATGTCTTCGAAATTTTTAATTTAAAAAATTACCAACATTTTACTACTTATTGTTTACTTTTAAAGTAATGGTAACAAAATCTAACCCATTTTCCATACTTCGTAAAACAACCCTTTATAAGGGAGTGTTAAAATTCGAATGTCATTATTTACATAACCTTTTATAATTGAATCATGATGCATACCAAACCTTTAATTATTGAATCATGATGCATACCTACATCTGCATTTACTTTATAAAAAACAAAACCTTTTGTTGGCAGCATGGAGGAGGATTCAGATTTCGAGTTGGGCGAGGAAAAGTCGATTGTGCTGCGTGTGCCGAAAGTGGCGCCGCCGTTAAAGGGTGAGTGTGAAAATTAGTATTTTTGATTTAAGAGCAACAGTAGCTAAATATGTAAATGTGGCATGGAAAATTTTTTTTTTCTGCAGAATGCAGTTTTTCATCGTCCATTTTTTTTTATCGACTTCTGGTCTGCGCGTTTGCCTTGCTTGCTTGATTTTTCGCACGAATTTGCATGAATGCATGGAATATTTAATCTGTGCCCTGATGGTTTGCCCTTGCATTTTTTCGTTACTGTCTTACACTTGGCCTTATTCTCACTCACTAACGCGGTTTTCTTTTTCTTTTATCTACATATTTCGTTTATTTCATTTTTTTTTTCTGTAGAGTTCAACCCAACCCCATTGCTAGGCACCCGTTTTTGGCATCCCATCATGTGGCACGATCCACCCGAGCCACCAAAACCGAAGAAAAAGAAAACCAAAACCGAAATCGATGAGGAGGGTAATGAAGTTATCATTGAGTTGAGCGAAGATGAATCCTCTGAGGATGAGGAGGAAAAGGTGATTTGCTTTATGCACTTCAACATTCGATACGATTATGTTTCCTACCATGATTTCCTCCACTACCTACTAATTGACACTTTGACGGACGCACATTCATAAATATTTAATAGGTGAGGAGATTCAGATATGTGTATTTAAACAGAAAATTTCAAAGTGATTGCTGTAGGGTGTAGGTGTGACTTTGAAGGGTCATGATGATTGCGAATTTCTCCATAGCGATCGAAAAGGTGAAAGCAGTTTGTTTGATTTTTTAATGAGCTCCTTGAATTGGTAAAGGTTCTGGCATTTTGGTAGGAAAATCAACAATTTTGATGCAAAAGTTATTAGATGATGGCAACGTGGTTATTTAAGGGATCAAAGTGGAACATACGAAATGGCAGTAAAATATCCAAATACATGGAAAGTAGCTAAGTGCAAGTGTTTTTGTAAGCGTTTTTAGGATGTGTTCTTGGTTTTTTACATTTAGGGACGAATTTTAAAAAGCAATTCTTTCGTTGTACGCATTATTACTTATATAAAATCGAAATCGAAAAAGGATATAAAATATCAAAATATATTTTGACATATGTAAATCTGTACCTATGTGTATATACGGTGCTGTTCGAATCATTAGCAACCAAGTTCTAAACTACTACTATATTAATTAATTGATATAGCCAGTTTTGAAACTTTGTGGAAAACAAAAAAAATTCCAAAAACTTTTATACTGATTTCGAACAATGTGAAAATTTCAACCGCATAGGAATTATCATGAATATTTTAGAATTTTTTTGCTCGCATTTGCTTCTAAATATAAAACGAAAAAGTAACATTTTTTTTTATGGAAGTAAGTCGCAACGCCCTTGACAAAAAAAATTCAACGGGAATTCCTAGGCAGTTAAAACTTGAATATTGTTAGACTAAAATTTAATGGGCTATAAAACTGTATACTCCGAAAAATTCTAACATTTCTGAGTTCAAAATGTATATGAAAATTTGTTGAATTTTTTTTTAGTTTTCAACAAAGTTTTAAAATTAAATTTAAATAGTTTATGTTAGAGAACGAACTGAATTTTAAATGGAATTTCTTAAAAATGAATTTATGAATGTAAATGGCAAACTATGTTTGGTTGAAGTTGGTTGCTAATGATACGAACAGCACTCTATATATATGTATATATGGTACATATGTAATTTAGACGCACTGCATGCTAAGCTATTTTTAGGTAAATACTTACTTTCCTAAAGTTTACAAAGTCACATTTCCCAAAGGCTCCTTTATATCGGAATTCCGACAAAAAGAGTTAATTTTTAATTATAGCTTCTAAAAGCTAATTACAAGTATCGTAGTGAACTTTTCGGAATATTTGTGCAGGGAAATTTAGTTTCATAATTTTTTTTAAGGGCCAAGCTATAATTTTGTAAGGAAAATCGTTTATAAAAATTTATCAAAAATACTTAAAATGAAATAAAAGTGCAAACAATAAAATATAATATTTACACGTAATTGTTTAAAATGTATTAAAAAAAGTTTGGCTGTTTTGAAATTTTTAATTCGAATTCTTATAATAACTTCAAGTAAGACGCAATTCAGATCATGACCTTTCAAGTGGATTTAAAAATTATACGTATCGTTTTTAAAGGAAAAGGTCATCATGTAAATGAGCTAGAAGAACTTTTTTAAGGAGAACTGACATACAACGAATGGCAAAAAGTCATCGTCTCAACAGCATAAAAGCGTTAAATTTTTTTTTAGACTCTCAGTTTTTGTCTAGAGATAGTGCGGGGCAAAATATTTAGTACCGATTCACCAAGCCCGATATTAATCTTTTAAATCTCGAACCTTCCCATTCCCCACGATTTTCAAATGTGTCTACTTCACTCATGAGCCCCGAATAAAATGCACATGAAAAAAAATAATAATTTTACACATTAACACAGTCCCTTTGAAACATTTTTAGAAACTAATATAAAGTGCTTACATAAACTGATAAGCCCTGGGTTACGTCAGGTTAAGATCTCTCAAAAATCTATCCAAATGGAATCTGAATTAATAGGTTATATGTGATATTTTCATTAAAATGACTTAATTACTCTTCTCGCTGCAACATAGTTTTCACACAAAAATCTTAGAACTTATGACTATTTGATTATTAGGCAGCTGCAACAACTTACATAAATGCAGTGGCGGCCAAAATATTAGCAACAACCGGCTTGTCTTAAAACCATACTTGACTATGGATGACGAAAATTCGTTCCAAAACCCATTCACGACACGTCCATAATATATATATATAATTGTGGCGCTTACACTATATAGCTCAGTGTTTGGCCGAGCTTCTCCTACCATTTGTGGTGTGCGTCTTTATATTATAACATAAATGGAGGGACCTACAGTTTTGTGCCGACTCCGAACGGCAGATGTATTTAATGAGAAGCTTTTTCATGGCAGAAATACCCTCGGAGGTTTGGCATTGCCTGCCGAGGGGTGACCGCTATTAGAAACAACTTTTTCTATTATTAAGATTTTACTTGCCCTGACTGAGATTCGAACCTCGAACTCACCGCCATATCAAGTTATAGCACGCACCGCTACCAACTCGACCACAGCGGCCACAACCGGTTATTTAAAAAGAAATAGTGCCGTGGGTCCGATGTCCAGCGCCTATCCTTAATGTGGACATACAAAGGAGCTTTGAGAAAAATCACATCCCAATAAATTGCCGTTTCTCAACGCTTGAAATTACCTAACGTGAGCGACTATTAATTATTTCCCAAAAAAGCATTTAGTTTTTCTAATTGATTGGACGAAAGGAGAAATTGCAAAGATAAAAACAGATTGTTGTGAAAAGCCCACTGATGCGTGCCTTCCAACAAATATCACTTGATTTTCTTTCTAATTTTAATGTAATATTATACCAAATCTAAAATAACTTTTATTCGAGCTCTGACCTACCTCTCCAATGTTACATACTCGTATATTAATGCGACGCAAATGTCTTTTTAATACTTTTCCCTACTTTAAGTGCATTTTTGTCAAAGGCATCATACCTTAGCTAAAAAGCAATAAACCCGCCAAGCTGCTCAAATGCCATTAACACTGTAAAGTGCCTAAACTTTAATAAATGTTTGCACACAAACACTCGTATATTCATACATACATATCTATGTATGTATGCACAAATGACAACATTGCCCACACCAATGACCTACTAATGCACATTCCATTTACGAGTGTCACACAAATAACTGTTCCATAAAAATTCTCTGTTCACATCCCATACTGCTGCTGCTGCTATCAATTTGCTGGCGCCTCAACAAATGCTTTGTTGCCCAAACCAAAATGCCCACAAATGCCAAATGCTTCTCACCATTTCACCATTTCACTACTCCACCCTCGTCCGTGTAAGTGCAGGAGTTGCCACATCATCGTATCATACGCAATATTCGCCGCTTCTTCGCCGAGGTGGGTGATAATAATGAGTTGAAGGAACGTACCATTGAGGATATGTTGTTGGCATTGCCCAGCGCCTCGCGTTCGTTAAAGTCAGTGACACAGTCCAAAGAGGAGCCGAGAGGTCGGCGCAGCGGTAATGTAGCGAGCGCCAAACGGCGAGGAGGTCATCAGACAGGCCCTCGTGGTGGTGGGCGCAAATCAGCAAAGGATTCGGATGATGAGGACGAGGAGGAGGAAGAAGATTAGTACGATGATGATGATGTTGAAGATGGTGCCGATTAAATAGTTCAGCAAAGGCAGCAGAGTTGGCAAAGAAAATTATTGCGTTTTGAAATTTTATTCGCTATGTATGTATACTACTTATAATAAAAAAAAGATAATAAATTATAATTAATTTTTGCTGACGACCAGCAGCTAATCATGGATTATAACTAATTGTGCTTTGAGTGCAGAAAATGTATGTAGGTATATATGTTTGTGCGCACAGTGGAGAAAAAATGCCTGCTTTTGAGTTATCTGGTTTTTGTGAGTTGGAAACTAATTTAATTATTTGCTTTTTATATTTGCATGAACTTCACGTGAATGCCTTATTAACTTTAATTGAATAAATACGTTTGTACAAATAAAGTATATATAAATATGAATTCAAAATTATTTGTTATAAAAGGTTATTTTATTTTAAAATGAGTTTCATAACTGGAGAAGGGAAATTATTTGAATTGTGATTATCAATACGTAAAAATACGTAAAAAAGCCGCTTATCAAACAATGTTTTCTTAATGTTATATTTGGCATACTTAACATTGTGCGCCTTTTACTTCGGGTTTTCAGAAAAAATATTTTCTTTGAATTGTGAAATGTTTATTTTTTTTTTGTAAAACCCTGTTAATTTTCAAACAAATCACCAATATCCTTTTATATATATTTTATTATTAGCTGATTCATTTAGAGCTTGTTTGACTGGCATATTTAATGAAATTTAAAGTTGTATTATCTGGCTATTTTCATATGAAATTGAAGCATTTAAATAATTCTTCATTCAATTTTTTTCATGCAACTGGTCGTAAATGATGTTATTTCCGATGAATTTCCTTTTTTCATGTCCAACTTTCTTAGAAGGTTCGGCGACACCTTTCCTTTTTCATTTCAATAGTGAAAATGCACTACCCTCAGCACTTCTTTTGTCTTAATAAAAATAAATAGCAAAAACTGTAAATAAATTTCGATTCGTCGAGTTAAGAGAATTTTTCCTTCAATTTTTTTCCCATAGAAGGTCTTAAAAACAAAAAAAATTAATTCATAAAAAAACTCAATATTTTAACTTTTAAATTTTATTTTGTTACTGATCTTAACTCCATAAATTACAATCCATGTAATTATTTCAATACATTGATAAAAAATATTTTACCCGGCATCTGAAACCGGTTATGGAAATAAGTTTTTAGTCCTTTTTGCTTAAAAAAACCAACAGTAGTTGTATTTATACCTGCATATGCATATGCTACAGTTTGGTGAATTTTTTTTTAATGTCCTACAAAGTTTTGAAACTTTGCTTAAATGAGTGATTTTTAATAGAGAATTATTAAAATTTTAATTGCAAAAAAATGAAATTTAATTTAAACAAAAAAGTTAATAATAATAACACTGGAGAAGACGATTTTTAGACCTTTAACTTTAACTCTTGATTTGATAGTGTTTGTTGATTGCAAAATCATAATGGTTTGCCAAAGTTAGTGCAATTTTTTTTAGCGGTTTTATAATTATTTTACTTTTTCGGCCCTCTAACTCATAAACCATATAATAATACCTTTAATTTGAGGCTTCATATGTAAAATTCTGAAGATATTTAAAAAAGTTTTACAACACGTTATTAATGAAATGGGTGAAAAAATTACGTTTTTGTTAAATTAAAGAATTTTAATAAAGGGGGGAAAATATAGGAAAAACAAAAACCACTACAAATATTCTGCCCTATCGCTGAGTACGTCGTAGAAATGTTACGAACATTATCCTCCGCTACGAATACGAAAAATTTGCTATCGCTGATTCCGTGTGAACTCGAAAAAAGTGCTGCTAAACTTAATTCCCTAATTTAGAGGTTTCGACTGGCACAAAGTAATCACACAAATTTTAGGAGAATAATTTAATTTTATAGCTCTATTCTGGATTTATTAAACAAAATGAATATTCTTGGGAGTGCCAAAATAATATTTCTCAATTAAGAAAGGCGGCAAAATTTAACAACTGTTAAATTGCAGAGAAAAACGTTAAGATATACTTTTAATCCTTTAGTATCTGATGATACTATGTATGAAAAAGTTTCGGTTCTTGAAAGAAATATATAATTTTACCAGTTTTAAATTACAGATTTGTTAAAAATATTCGATTCAAAAAATCAGCATTTATGAATGAGGTTGGGGTGCAAAAAGATGGCATCAGAAGTGTTCCGAGACCGTCGTCAATGAATGAGATCCATAAGCTTGCTTCGGTGCTAAGATTTTTGCGGAAAGTAGTTACCAACCGGGATTTGGAAAGGATTTTGATTTACTAATGGCTCAATCAACATTATAGAAGTTTTGAATACATTGCAGTCACGGCTATGCCCTCTATGGCCAGAATATGATTTTTAAATTTTTCTCCGACAACCAAAACACGTCGTAACATATTCATCGAATAATCTACGAAATTGCGCTACGTTTGAACTCACCATTCGTACTCAGTGATGGCGTTATTCGTAGAATCTACGAAAATCGTACTACGTCGTACGCAGCTATAGGGCTCGTTATATTTTTGCTTTATAGAGAATATATTTAGGCAAACTTTGATATATTTGGAGCTTCTTTTGCTGATCGCATTTGCAGTTTGCATTTACTGGCCAGAATAGCATATTTTATTATTTATTGTTTTATATTCTTGAGCTACTTTAAAAAATCCTTATGATATTAAACATAAAACAATACCAAATCGAAAATGTAATATCACTCTGAAGGTGAATACAACTTTTTTCATTTTGTTAACCAGTGTCATCGGAATTATCACCAAAATTTTACGCTTTGGGAACCTGTTAATGGCGAGTACATAAAAGG
Source organism: Philophylla caesio (assembly GCA_963971545.1). Taxonomy (NCBI): domain Eukaryota; kingdom Metazoa; phylum Arthropoda; class Insecta; order Diptera; family Tephritidae; genus Philophylla; species Philophylla caesio. The sequence continues at coordinate 88,861,643 of OZ020606.1, read as the reverse complement.
TGACTTAACCATAATAACTGATTTCTTTTGCTTTAGTGGACTGAATGCCAAATTGATACATTCAGCTTGGCCCGCGATGTATGGAAATAGAAAATACGCGATGGTCACCTTATTCAATATACCTTTAACCTGTTTATAAATTTTTTCTTGTAATAAATTCTGATTCATATGTACAAATAGGTTATTACTTTTATTGATTTTAATACGCGTTTATGAGTCAACATTTTTAACTTACTAAGCCAAATTGCAAACACACTTTATGAATATTTCATTTAAATTTCCCCCGTTACTTTTAATTAAAATCCCTTGTAATCTATGTAAAAAACTCCAACCTACATATCTAAGTCTCTATCAACTTTTCCGAACGTTTTTAATTTCCTTCTACCTAATCACTTTCCAAACTTATTCCTCATCTACACATTATAGTTAAATCGGCTGCATCTATTGAGGCACGTTTACGTGAAATGCAAAGAAAATTATCGGAAATTGCGGAAATACCAAAAATACTCTCTTCCACACTCGCCACCGTTTCGCAAACGTTTGAAAAGTTAAAGCCCACTGATTTGCAGCAGCAACAACAACAACTACTACTACAGTGCCAATCGAACCGCAAACATTCTTACGATGAGGATGCACTGGATTACGAGCTAAGTGGCATCGGCACCACTACGAAACGACGTCTCAAGTTGAAGGCAACAGGAAATGCAAACGCTAAAACTGCTGAAGCTTTAAGTGACGCGCTTAAATTGCAGCACTTGGCAAAGGACACAACGCCGGAATCGGATTATGCATCGGAAGGCAATTATGAGTCGAATGAGGCAGACACGGATGATGATTATGGCGATGGTGATGGTGATGGCGACGGCGACGATGGCAATGAAGAATCCGAAGCAAGTGCTGAGTTGCCAGAAGGGGAGGCTAATTGCGCTTTCGGTGTAACAGGAGTAGAAATTATAGACGATGATGGCGCTGATGCTGAACAATATTCATTTGTAACGCGCCTAAGGTCGGGGAAGTCAACTCACGAGCAGCAACAGCAACGAAAACAACATCAACAGCAACATCATCAATATTGTCGTGAGAATTTCAATGTCAGTGCCGGTGTAGGAGTAGGCGGCGCTTTTAGTATGTCAGCGAGGCGGGAGCAAGCCAAGGATTATGATGAGAATGACGGTGATGAGGACTCCGACGAAGATGTTGTAACTGCCAGGCTTGTTGCTGGCGATTGTGTCAGCGGTGACGAAACCGATGACGCTCTTGAGAATGATGGCGGTACGCGCGACTGTGGAGACGTTGAAGGCGATGATGATGATTTCTTAACAACCACCTATACCTGGAATTTGAGCAAAATACCTAAACTGCAGTTGAACGATGACAAAGAACCTTTGGACGAAAGCAATTCAGTCAAGGATCAATTTGACATGGATGACACGGATGAGGAAAAGCCAAATAAGAAAGCGCGTTGGTGCCAAGCTGACGATGACTTGCAGCAAGACAAACAATCGCAGTGGGCTGTGGAGGAGGAAGAGGAGGGAAAGAAGGTAAATACATGAAAAGTAATAAATACTTAGGTGCAAGTATGCTTCTATGTTTTTTTCAAAGTTTTTAAGCGTAACGAGGAGATGTTTGCTTTCAATATTTGAGGTGGTGATTTTAAAAAAAATATACAAGGTTTACAAAATGCGGAAGTGTTCAGTCACGCTTTCAAGCAAAGTGAGAAGTGAAGAAGTGAAATTTCAAACCCCCACACACGGCATTTAATCCTGATAAAAGTAAACGCTACTAATTTTAATATCTATGAATATATGTAGATTTTGAAAAGAATATCGATTTGGAAAAATAGTCGTGGTTCCAGGTGTTCATGCAAAGTATAAGCGAATATTTCGCATACTTATATTGGTAAGGATCGAAAATTAAACAGAAATTTTTTAGAAATTTATTAATTTTTGTCATATCCACTTTAGAAATAGTTTAGCACTATATCACCACCATTTCAAATTACCTACAAATTACCTACAAATTATTCTGAACTTTTTCTAAAAGTAGTACTGAAGTGGTTCTCAAAAATCCAAAGGTTGTCCTAAAATAATCTCTAAATTGTCCTGACATAATCTCGAAATGATCATGATCTAGTTTAATCCATACGAACCACCATCAACTCGTTGTTCACATACTACCGATTTGCAAAAAACACCGTCAGCTCTAGGCAAATAAAACCATTAAAGTCAGGCATAATAAAAGATGAGGAATACAAGACTGCATAAAAAATCATTGGCGAAAAGTTATTTTCAGTTAAAAAAAAAAAATTAGAAATTTCAAATAGCATTTTTAACAAATATCCGGTTCTTGTCCGCAATTCCGTGCTGTTTACTCTAGGCATAGTTTGAGGTGCAGCAATTAACAAATTAACATAATAATATCACAGGGTACTACAAAGTTTTCAAAAATTTTACCAATATAAAGTACTTAAGAAGCAATTACAAATTAACTGTGGGGTTAATACAAATTTTTCTCATACTGGGTGCTATGCAGTAAGGCTTTCCCTTTAATGAAAAATTACACAGAAGACGGCTCCACGCCGAAACAGTTTTTGTTCCACGCCAAATGGGATGAATTATATCGTTCTGTATAGCTCTTTTAATTTTTTTTGTTTGAAAAGCGCTAGCTCTGTTAAGGAAGTGCCAGCTTTGTTCGCCGGTTTACGTAAACTTGGAGAACATAAATTGCTTCTATTTATTTTATAATTTGTATAAAAAATTCTCAGGACATCGATTTACCAATGTTTCAATAAAAAAAAAATAACGTATGTATTTCCATGACACTTTTAGGCGAGCTCTTGACATTCTTTGTCGCCTATCTGCCAAAAAAAGATAACAAAAATATTTTTTTTTATTTATTTATTTTTTTAAATTTTAGTTTGCGGATAAATTGGAACGCTTTTGGCCCTGGGCTGATCGTGAGAAAATTATATACAAGTAAGTAAAAATTTCTCATGGTACATGGTATCGAGTGTAAAAGGAATAACCCCAATTTTATTAATTATAAGTATATTTGTATTTGAATTGAGTTTAAATGATTTCTTTATTTGGGGAATCCTAATTTTTTTTTTCATGGCATTGTATATTTTCTCTAAAGTAGAAAGCGAGATGAAGTTATCATTTGTATACCTTTCATAGAAATAGTATATTAACTTTGGTCCGATGGAGTCATTTCGAATGGTTGGAAAAAAGTTTAAATAAACACAAGAATCTCTAAGGAACAGAGAACAGAACATTTTTTTAATTACTTCTCGATTAAATAAATTCGAATCAATTCAGCACGATCGAATAAGTTTTAAATGAAAAGCCCTTTTTTCAGAAATACCAATATCGGCCATCATGTTTCGCTAGTTTATTACATTTTATTGACTAACAAATATTACACTAAAATTTCTTTAGGCAAATTGATTTGACATCCTTTACAAACAAATTTAAGGTCATCGTAGCTATCAGTTGACCTGTCCTAATACTTTTTAATGCGTTAGAAACACATGACACAATTTAAGTCTATAAATTTGAACATATGACTCTTATTCGCATCCTTGCAATCATTTTGCAGGCAATCAACTTGTCACTTGGTTCGTCGACGTCCATTGGGTTTGGTGGAGCAACGCATCAAATTATTGGCTAAACAGAATCTGAGCGACAGCTTGGAAAGACACATGCACTGAAAGTAAAATATCAACTTGATATAGTATGAGTTCTCGAGACATTGTGAGAACGATATAAGCAGCAAAATGTATTGGGAAATTCTTAATGAAACTGCCATTTATATAAATTTTATTTTAGCAAAAATGAAGAAAAGAAAATTGTTATCACGTCGTTAGTTGGCTATATTAGCACATATAAATATCTATTTAAATAAAGTTTTTTGGAAACATAAACATATGTATGGACGAAAGATAATTCTTTATGGAAAATGTTTATGTGAACATACAGAGGTGAGTATTTGCAATACTTAGTAATTTATAGTGAAGAAACCACAGAATTCTGCTTTCAATTCGTATATTTTGTCTGCGGTATAATTCAAAAGAAGTTTGGTTTGGAAACGGTTCATGTCTCATAAATCTGCAAAGGCATTCGAAGGGCCAGCATATAATTCTCGACAATAATTTTCGTTTTAGTTCCATCTCGATAGTACATCTTGACGATCGATTAATATTTAAAATTACTTAGTATTACGAACTTATTTGTCGACAAATTTTGCAAAACATAGAACCACTGCTTTGAAAGTCTATTACTATCCCTTTAAACATGTTTCTGCATAAAAAAAAAATGTATTTTTATTACCAGAAGTTCACAATTACTTTGATTTCAAAATCACATTATCGCTTAAATGCTCGAGCAAATGTGATTTAGCGCAGCCAACAATTTCTCTCGTGTTTGAATGATACATTTTATGAACTCAATATTATTATTAGACTCCAGATAGCAGTGATTCATTTCAGATTCTTTATATAAACGCATGCGATTGTCAACATCATAACCTATTAACTAAGTTTATAAATAGAAATTAAAAATTTTCGAAACCATATTTAATTGCAATAGTATTCTCTCAACCCACCAGTGGCATTTTTAATGCTCCATTATTGTCATTAGAAGTGCACGTTCTGCCGCTACTTTCACATTCCACTAGTTTATTTCGAAATCGAAAAAATAATTCCGCTTCGTTTTTGTACAATTCATAGACGTTCGCTTCACCCACCTTGTTACTATAAATTTCGCGGCATTCATCACTCATCGCATCTGGATCTGGTTCCATGTGAAAATCGCAGGTGTACCAGAAATTAACAAAACTGCCTAGAGTACCAATGGTGACCTGCTTATTATTAAATTTATTTGGCTGTATATAACAGGAAATTGTCTTCAGTGCACTTACAAATTTTAAAAGTATAAGGACGTAGATTACAAATACATTTTTGGCCATGCTTTTTGATGAAACGAGCACTAAATAATAAGCAAAATAAAAAAAAATAAACATAATACCTTTTTTCAAATTTGACATAAATTTATATTTATATTTCCCCATGCTTCAGAAATTATTAAGTAATGTTGTGTTTCCACGCGAGCCAACTTGCTTAATTCGAGCCAAGGCGAATTTATCAAGGTGTTGGTAATCGTATATAAGTAAAAGGCCTCCTTGTATTTTTGTTTTGCTTTGTTGGACTGAATGTCAAATTTCTGTAGGTGGTTTACATCGCCAGCCATTCGCCAGCCAATCGCCAGCCAATCAGAACGAAGCCCTTTGACGTTCAATCCAGCAAAGCGAAAAAAGCGAAAAAATCAGCTGGCTCCTTAACACCACCTTGTTATATTCGCCCTGATTCGAGCTCATTATCTCATTTAAGGGGAATTTGCATTTATTCCATTATTAAATTTTTATTATTATTATTATTGACCGTTTCAGAAGCTTTAACCGTAGCTTTATTTCAAGATATTAAGTTCTACCTTAAAGGCCGAGGCAATATAGAAGTGGAGACCGCTTTCCAACTTAGCAGAATAAAAATCGCTATACGAAGGTGGACTCTTATATTTTGCGGCTTGTAATAAAAACACAGTAAAATAATCATGAAATAGCTTTTTAGTTTTTCAAAATGTTCTCCTTGGAACTCAATACACTTCTGAATTCACTTGAAACAATTTTCAAAGCGCCTTTGCCACTCAGAAGTGAATACCTCTAAAACGAGCTGTTTAAAGTCTACAACAGCTTCTTCAGGCGTATTCGTATTTTACTTTTGATGTTCGCGAACAAAAGGAAATCATTAGGTGCAAAATTAGGGCTGTAAGTCATCCATTAAACTGATCTTTTGAGTGCTCAAAAACACTCTTGTGCGAGCCGATACTTGAGAGATACTTCCTACTTTGAACAAATGTTTTCTTCAATAAACCTTCTCTAACATTTAAAGAAAATATTTGCAGAAATTTTAAAATTAATGTAGTAATACTTACCCACTAATCTAATCTGGAATATAATAAATGAAACACAGAAACATTTTTCCAAATTGTTTGCACATTTATTATTTTAGTAGTTGCGATCAACACAACAAAACGCAAAGCATGAGAAATAAAGTCTTTATAATAAATTAATCATTCTTTCTTGTAAAAATATGCTTACAAAATATGAAAATTCAGCAATTGTAGTTGGATTCAAGAGCATCATATGAACAACATATATGTATATTTATGTGGCCGTGTATCTTTTTTTAATTTTAAATATTGAGTAAAATTAAAAGTATGACTTTACAATTAAATTTTAAAGGCGAAATTTTTACTTTTCTTAATTATTTGATTTACTTACGGTAGGTAATAAAAATATTGGCTTTATAAATGCATTGTTGTACAGTAAAACAAACTTTCTTTTATTAAAAGGAACATAAGTTAGAATACAAAATGAATTAGTTTTTAGTTAAGTTTTTAAAATTTTTACATATATAACACTATGTTTACGTACATTTATTCACAAATTATTCACAATATTCATTACACTCTGAATTTCATTTTGTTTTTGTTTAAAACTTAGGTTTTCTAATTGTTTTTAATTTTTTTTTTGTTTAGATTTTTGTGTCCTTTTCGCCCAAACTATTTCGACTCTTTTCAGAAGGCTTTCTGTTTTTTCGATTACTAGATTATTTTAATTTTGTTTTATTAAAATTTGCACCTTTTGAAGTTACCTTAAAAGCTCTTGTATATATAGATATACATACATATACACATATACAGTGCTGTTCATATCATTAGCAACCAAGTTCAAAATGACATAGCTTGCATCTTATACTCAATTATTAATTTTTAAAAATTTTCAATTAAAATTCAGTTCAATTTCTAATAAAAGCCATTTTAAATCCAACTTTAAACTTTTGTAGAAAACTAAAAAAAAATCAACAAATTTTCATATAGATTTTTAAGTTTTTTCTCAGAAGGGTTTTTTAAATATGCAGTTTTAAAGCCCATTAAATTTAATATAATATTAAAGTTTCAAGCGGCTAGGAGTTACAGTTGATTTTTTTAAATTTTTTTCGTGAAGGTTGTTGCGAATTTCTTCCTTATAAGAATAAATGTTGCTTATTCCCTATTTTAATTGAAAATTATTAAAAATATATAAATGAATATAAGTGACTCTGAACTTGGTTGCTAATGGTTATAACAGCACCGTAACATATAAACACATACCAACGGTTCAAAGTGAAAAAGCGTCAAGTCCATTAATTTTACAAATATTATAATTTTGTGTGACATGAAAGAAAACCTAAAAATATACAATTATTTTTGTGTTACTTGTCATTTTTGACAATTCGGACTTAGCGCTCTTGCACTCTAAGGTGACGATATACCGAAGGGTATGTGAGTTGCGATTTCATGCAATTCAAAGCACCCGATTAAATTTTAGTGACTGCACTACTTGTTAGATTCGCCGGTGGTTGCGTATTTGCGTGAGATTGGTGGTGGACTGATTACAGCAAATTGTGGTCTTGCTCTTATTATTTAATATCTAACTTATTTATTAAAATAAATCAATTCTTAAACTTAGGTTAAAACAAAGCTAAAAAAGATAATAAAGCTTAGGTTTTTTTTTTTGAAGACTTAAAATGAATACACAGCTCAATGAGTATACCAGTTATAACTAAGAAAATTAAATAAAATATCTATAAATTGTTTAATATAAAATTGTGACAAGAACGTGTACGATATGAGTGACATGATTGCTTTGAGAGAAAAGGCTTTATATTTTAAATACTAAGTCAGAAACAAGCGCAATCTCATGAGACATTAGAAAGCTGGTTTACTTCGAGGTTATGAAGGAAGTCAATGCAACGCTTGTAAATTCTATATTCCGTTTAATTTTCGCAAAATTTATGAACTATATACCATTGCCAATTACATATGTAACATAGTGTTGCAATCGATTTCGATATTTTCATAACATCATTGTTGCAAAAATAAATGCGCCCGTAAATATATGAAACCTTCTTCGAATTAAATTAAGTTTTTGCGGTATAGTTTTAGGTGTAATAGTACCGCCTATTTTATGGCTCAACATCAGGTAATTGAGCCTAAAAATATCTTATATCCTCTTTACATATAAACGAAATGTGCAGCATTTTACTTGGGTGTTAATTATTTATAATTTAAAATTCAACAAAGAATCGAATGAATTAATTTTTCTAGCTTAACATAAAATTTATAAAAAATATGCGAATATTCGTAAATATTTTAACTTTTTATTAAAAACCACTAGAGATCTAAGTATGCGGTTTTGTAGCCGAATCGATTACAGTATGACAACGTGCGTGTGGTTAAGTGTTTGAATTTTCTCACCTGTTTTTCGCCTTTTTTGTGAAGAGCTGGTTTTGAATTTTTGTTTTTCATATAACGCTATTATTTTACGCAGTCATTATGACTTATTGAAAATTTTTCTAAATTTAAAAATTGGTGAATGCCACTTAAGAGGTTCTAAATAAAAATTTCAAGATTCTACGAAAATTCGCTATTTTTTTTAAATATTTTTATTCCAAGGCACATCAGACAGGTAGCAGCATCAAAAAATATTTTTATTTCTCTTTTGCCGCTTCCTATAGCCAAACGCCTTCTTAAGGATCAATTTTTGAACAATAACCTAGTACACATTTATTGTAAACACTTTATATTGAAAAAAGGTATTAAATTTATGCATCACTTACAGAAATATTTTCTGCCGCTTACAATCGTGAGGGCCGTGAAATAATTTGTAAGTATTTATTATTCAATTTTATTTTGAATTTCTTAAATCACTGTACTGAGATGAGGTGTTATAAATTCATTGCATGCATACATACATGTGTATGTGTGTATGCAACTTTAATGGTATGTGCCACATATTTCAAGCTTTCACACATCATTTATCAAACATGCTTTGCCACTAGCGAAGCTCTTAATCCTAAGGACGTGTAGAAATGCGTTATAAACATAGATAAACTGACTATAAATAACTCACCACATACTACAAGTACAATAAATCACACGAATACTACAATTACTTACGAATTCTCTTCTCTCAAACCATACAGACCACAATTGATTGCCACACCACCACCACCACCAACCACTTGCCAACATAGCCACACTTTCGCATTTTTCCACTAACGAAATCTTCCCACAACATAGCATTTGTGTCGCGCTGTCAACGAACATTTGCTCTGCAATAGTTTACAATGCCTCATCGGCCATTTTGTTGCCATCCAAATGCAGATTGTTGTTGTAGGTGCAAGCGCCTGGATTGGTGTGCACGGCTGTGGTGGTGACGAGCAATGTGCCACCGGCGCGATTGCTGCCCTCGACGCTGCTACCATCGAGACTATAGCTGCCACTGCTGCTGTTTCTATTGTTGCTGTTATTGTTGTTGTGTAAACGTATCGTTGTTGTCGCTGCTACTGTTGTTGGTACTATTGTTACTGTTGTTGTTGTTGTAGTTGTTGTTGCTATTGTAGTCGTCGTCGTCGCCATATTTTCAACTGTCGGCGCAGCTTCAGTTCCAGCCGCATATTTCCTATGGCTAATGCAGTTACTCGTACTGCTGTCGAATTCCTCTGCTCCGCCGCCAGCGCAACCACCAGCACCTTCCGCGGCTGTGCCCTCTTCCATTAGCGGCTGCCGTACACGGAGCTGATCGACGGTTTTCCGTCGCAAAAACTGCATTTTGCGTAGTCCACCCATAACGCCGCTCGCAGCCGATGCGTTCGCAAGCGTTTTATGGCTGCTGGGTGCGGTGCTGTTGCTTCGCAGGCGGGCGGCGGTTCTACTGCTGCTGGCGCCAGAATCACTGCTGCGGCCAGTGACAGCACTGGAGGAGCGACGAGATTTCGTCGTAGACGACGACATGTCCTTTAGTCATACCTTCTCTTCGCCGGGCAGGGGCGGACCGCATCGCACGAACTATAATCAGAAGAACTGCGATTTGAAATAATTGCGTGTTGATTTATGGGATTGTTGGTGGATTTTACATTAGTTGATTGTTTTTTTTGTTTGATTGGTGTTTTGGTTGGGTTTGATTGGATGATTAAGTTACGAAGTGCGGGTAAACAATAGACAAAGATTTGTTTGAAAGAAAAGAAAAGAAACGGAACACATTGGAAAGTAGATGGCAGTGGTGAATTTTTACAGTCTGATTTTGATTTACTAATTAGTTAATTGGCTGTTAAGAAGGTTGAGCACAACAACAAAATGAAAGCAGAACATGACACTAAGCAAACAAAACCATTCTAAAAGTTGAAAATTTATAAAAACTAAGACATGCAAAATTTCATACCCATTGAATAAATACGCAGATGCTTAACACAATTTTCTTTAAATTTAAACCTCTGAGAATCTATTGGACTTGGTAGAAAAAAGATTATTTATTATGGGAACATTGCTTTATATGGGAACCAGAAAACCAGCACACAAACCTATGCATTACCAAAAAGTAACTTTTAAGTGTCATTTCTTCATCTTAGGTTCAATAGATTTTAGTCGAAAGGGATACTGTAAATAACGTCTCGTCGACCAAGAAATCCTAAACTGCGTTGGTTGAGGGTTTTAAGAGCGATTGTGATGGAAGGGTACGACGATTGTAAAATAAATTCATACGTTGGGGTTAAAAGAATAGAGCAAAATGATTCAAATATTTAGTCGGCACTTAAACAGCTAAAGATACTAAATGAAACTGTATTCCTCACAAAATTAAAACAAATTTTTTATATACATATACATATGTATGTATGTACATACATATATATAACTCTTAAGAAACTACATCTCGTTTTATTGACTAATTAGTTTTAGTTTTGCTAAAGTTTAATTTCCTTTCTTATAAAATTTCGATTCCTAAAAAAACAAAAAATTTAAAATACCGTGCAAAGAATATAAATATTGTGTCTGAAAATGATTTTACTTTTTTCAATTCTGTACCCGGAAAGCTAAATCGTCTTAGACAATTTTTAATTAGTTTTTATTTTGACAGAAAGAGTAAACCCACAAAAGGTACTCAGATTTTGAATATTGAAAGTCTATTTTTCACTATCGTATGAGAACCAACTCTCCGTTTGGTTTTTAGTTTTTCTTTTTTGGTACATAGGTTCATATAATTGCACATATATTGTTATGAAATAAAATAAATTATTTGAACGAACATTTATTTGTATTTATATACATAAATATGTACATAAACTATTCGCAAACACTATGCAACAAACCTGTTTTGGCACATACCGGAGTACCGCTACTTTGGTTTTTCCAATTTTGACAATTCTCAAGTAAAAGTAAACAAAATAAAAAGTCGATAAACCGTATTATTTTTTTGGTAATTTATTAAATAAACCGCTGTTTGTAACTTTACTTTAACAATTTCTTGGTTTTAAAATGCTTTATTCTCAAAAACTCATTTGCACTTTGTTTTCCTTTCTGCACTTTGTATATTTATTTTTTCTTGAGATATGTATGTCTCTTGCGTGATCTTGTCATCTACTTATCTTTGTTGGTTCGCAAAAACTTTTTGAAATTCGACATTTAGACAGGTATCGACTATTTTTACTTTGCAAATTTTTGTTTTAATACCTAGTTCATTACGTAATAGGTATAAAGAAAAATAATACAAACAAATTTTTTTGTAAGTATATAGTTAAAAAAATACTTGTGGCAAAAATAGTAAAATAACGACAATTTCACAATAAAAATATTTTATATAAGTCGAGCTTGTCACACAAAGAAAAACACAAAAATCAACATTTCAAAGCTTGTACGAGTATAAATTGTATAAAATTTGTACAACCATTTACTAGATTTTTTTTGTTTATGCAACAAGCGCATTAAATTTCAGTGTAATAAAATGAAACTTTCAAGGACCTACGGAATTCCGCTGATTGTTGATAATTTTTAAACTGATAGTGCTATAAATTTTTTGCATATAAAAGAAGATTCGAATATATTTATTTAGATATATATAAATCCCAGATACCAAGAGTCTCCTTGGGAGGTACAGAGCTTTCTTGGGAGAAACTAAGAATTATTACAGGCTTTCTGACGGGTCACTGCAGACTAAAATGCCACCTGAACAAGCTGGGGGTCTGGTCGAGCGACCTATGTCGCTTCAGAGACTCCACACCACCTACTTACGGAGTGTGCTGCTGGGGCGCGTAGACGAGGGATGACAATCCCTAACTCCGGCAACCATTCTGATCTTTCTGGAGGTCCTGGGGCTGGCTGCATTGTTGTGATGAGCTTTGAGGGCACAAAAGATCAATTGGTCGCGGTGGATGACTTTCTTTATATCTATCCATCTATCTAACTCCCAGATAAATTATCAAACATCTACGAAATTTCGTAAGAACTTGAAACTTATATTTAACATAATAAAATGTTTGTAATGAGTTACAAAACTGCATATCCAAAAGAATATTTTTTTTAATATTTGAAGATTTGGTGAAAATCGGACGAATTTTTATAAATTTTGAACAAAGTATTTACTATTAATTTATATATTGTTTATAATGTAATAGACTTTTATAAAATATTACCATAGTCAAAATTGACAATTTCTCCAATTTTTGCCACCACGCCAGATAAGAAAAATTAGACATTAGAAGAATTATACTGCATACATTGCAAATAAAACCCAAAAACACTGTATTTGTTGTTCATGCAATACCAATAATTTAACAAAATAATATGCGTTAAAAATTTTACAATTATTAAAATATAAAAAAAAAATATATAATTGTATAGCTTATAAGACTGCAAGTATTCACATGCGCGAACAAAATGAAAATTTAATTCAGTGCCACAAACCGAATTTTTTAGATATAATCTTATTGAAATAAAAATAGCCATATATTTTAAACAACAAACAATAAAGATTTTCAAAGTTTTTATTTTAAAAATTTAAATATTAAACATAAAATTTTCATATACTTACATCTACAAACACATTCACAGTTACATATAGTATACAACATTTTAAAGACACTACTTTTTAGGTACATAGAACTACGAGTATAACAGGTACAAAAGCGTATTTACAAATGCTTTACGAAATAACAAAATATGTGTTATTAAATATACCACACTGATTACAATTAGAGTAAACGCAAAGACATTCAAAGCCAACAAAATCTTACCGAGACCTGAGTGGCTGTGTAGGAATTTGCACGAGCCCTGTTGCTGAAGCAAACCATGCGCCATTTGCGCTTCACCTGAGCGATAACTTCGCCATTGAAGAAGCAGAATAGTGTGGCAACGCAAAGTCCCTGAAAATAAACGAATATATGCAATTGAAAAACTAGTAAAATATTGTTAGAAAATATTTCTTTTAGGACTTTGATAAATTGAAGGACTTAAAAAGAATGACCTTGCTTTTCATATCCAATTGTCACCGAACTTCGGTATGCCGCTTTCTGCAAACAGTTGGGTGCATTCCGACCGACCATTTTTTGCATATTTGAAGGTATACCACGATAGTTTTTTCCAATTTTGTGACCAAGAGCAAGTGCGTCTTGCACTGTTTTCGTTGAAAACAAATGTATTTTTCAAGCAAAATGTAGAATCACGTACATTTTGTTTACATTTTGAATTATCAAACTCGTCAAATTTGATATTTCTATTTTAAAGGGTGATGGACCACAACTAATTAAAAAATTTACCCCAGGGTTGCATTTTCTTTAATGCTGCTTAACTAAAAGTATGTGTACCGATAACAAATACTCGTATGTCATCAGTAAGAATACTGATAACAGGGTCGATCAATTTAGCCGATATCAACTATAATAACATATTCTATGTGTGCATATTTACGAATAAGAGTACTTAAACAAACACAATTACAATTTTATTGGAATAGTTTAAACAATTATTTTTTAAATTCGTTCTAATACTATGTTTACATTGCGCCATAAACTGGAATTCAAGATTTTATGCTTCACAATTTTCAATGTGGCCAAATTCAGTCTCAAGAAAGGGTTGCATGTTCACAAACACCAAATAAAAGTGGAGCTTAAAATTGAGTTAAGAGGTACTTCGTGCTATATCAATATAAAATCGACATTCTTTTTTTTCGATTTTCATTTAAATTGAGTGTGTTGTAGAAAAAGCTGTAAGACCCCTGTCGGAAAATAGTAGACGTTCTGAAAAATTAACCAATTTTAAAGTATTTGGAAATTCACTGTTTTGAAAAAAATGCAGCGTGCGATCCTTTAATTCTTCATTTATTTAAATCAGCGTAATAAAAAATAATTTAAAAAAATATTGTAGTGAAGATAAACTAGGAAGTTAATTAATTGAATAAATAATAATAATACTGGGAAAAGTATATTTATTATCACCTACAACGACGAACCATCTGGTGTGTCTAACCCAACGTCTCGCACAGGCAGGTTATACATGCTAGTTAGTTGTTTTGCTTATAGTATACTCATAGATGCACATAACATACATATATAGTATATGTGTATAGTATATACGCTATACTCATAAAAACTCTCATCCCACAGCAGCAGGTTGTTGGGTCATTTACTTATCATTTCCAATAAAAACATATGACAATTGACAGCCGTTGACGAAAATGTTAACGAAGAAAACAAAACAATTTACGTGAGTAGCTACTATAGTCACAAAACTCAAAATATCTATCTAAATCTATCCTCATTGAATGAAATCTTTAATGAAAGGAAAACCAAAAAAGATACTTTTAACTATTTTGTATTTGAAAAAAAAAAATGTTTGAAGGGTGTTTCTAATTTTTATCCGCTTTTGAGAGGTAAGACAGTGGGCGAGCCCATAAAATGGGTGATACATAAAATATTTCAATTTTTCCTTTATCATTATTAGATGCTTTTTGTATCGAAAACCATGATCCATTCAGGCGGTAAAGAAGCAATACTTTTACGAAGTATGTATGCAGAAAAAACTCAATTATAATAATGAGGCCTGTTCTGCAATCGGGATGAAAGAAATGGCTATACATCGAAAAATCTTTTTTATGATAAAGATTTTACTTGCCCTAACTGAGATTCGCACCTCGAACTCAGCGGCATATAGAGATATACGCACCCACCGCAATCCACTCGATTACATTAAAAACGTGGAAACGTAGGTTAAATTTATCTACAAAAAAATTAACTGAATTCCTAACTTTGTTAAAACAAAAAATACATATGTATGTAAATATATTTTTTAAAAACTATAAAATAAAATGCATTTTTAAAAATTTGGAAATAAGTTGGTATAAATAAAAGAAGTTTTAAACAAAAAGAGTTTAAAATAGTTGTAAACAAAGCAGTTTAAAATTAGTTGGAAATAACCACATTTTATTGCAGTTGTGAAAAAGTTCATGATTAATGATATTTCTTTCAAATATATTTGAAAGTGGTTAAAATCAAATGCAGAGTAAGATAATTAACAGGGATATGAAAGAATGCTCGAAGTTAAATATATTTTGATTTTATCTGACAATGCTTTACAAAAAAATACGTTTTTAGGCGCTATAAAGAGATATTCCTTGAAAATTGGTCAGTTTATTCCTTGATATACGCTCTATCACATATATATATTTTTTTTAATTTTTTAAATCTTGCAAACATTATTATTCAGCAAATAAATTTTTTTTATTAACAAAGTTGTGAAAAATTTTACTTAAAAAAAAAAAAAAATTTTTTTATAAATCTCTGACTCTTTGTCAATAAAAAAAGCATTTAATGATGTGAAGCTGTTCTTGAGAATGCTTAACGGAACTAATTGCAGCAATCTTCAAATTGATCTAGAAAATTTTCACACGTTGTGTTCAACGAATAATTTACATCTAAATGTTCAAAAATGTTGTGTTTTATCATATTCAAGGAGTGCTAGTCCTTATAATTTTAATTGCAATTTGGATGGAATGATATTAAAAAGAGATAACAATAGTCTGCATTAAAAAAACATCATTGGCCAAGTGGTTCTCTCGATTATTTGGATAGGCGTAAACTGTTAGCCTTATCAGAGCTTAGCTGATAGAAGAAGTTGCTTTTCAATAATGTTTTTATACAATATCATTATTGGTAAAGTAAACTGTGGTAAAATTTCCGATTTGCTAAATTCCCATTATCCTCAACGGGAATTGAGGCAGGTTAGACTCTTTACGGTCGCCGTATACAAACCTATACCAAGACGCGTCCATCTATGCAATACTTATTCTCAAGTTCTAAATATTACTTTAAATGTACTTAACTTTAAGTTGATTTTATATAAAGTTTAACGAGTTCATTAAATAAATAATAACATTTTTGATAAAACAAAAAATATTGAGCGATCTATGAAATAAGTGGTTAACGCCGAGACACCTCAACTTTTGAAAAAAATATTTTTTGGTTTACTTTGCGTTTACAGACATTTTAGAAACACCTCTGCAACATATCCAAAATTTGCGCAAAAGTAGTTTTTTACCAATTGAAATAGTGTGGAATGCCTCTTAAGCAAAATATATTTGTATGGTAAATTTCGAGTTTTTGTTTGGTATTTGGCACATAGTGAACATACCATGCTATAACGAGAAATTTTCTGTTGGACAGTTTCCTTAAAAAAGTTTTTATACTCGAAAAATTTCGTTTAAAAAAGTGAGTGAATTGGTAAAAGTGATTTAGTGTGTCGGCGAATATCTATTTACATTGGACTATATATAGTTTATATCGTTAAGTTGCATTTTTTTCCTTAGTTGGGTTAGCTCATGTTTGGATTTTTTAAAGGTAAGTTAACGGTTGGTAAAACCTTATGTGAGCTGTATGCAAATGTATGATCATTTCCAATTAGATATTTGTTAAGATGCCAAGAATCAATGTCATGGTAACATTGGTCGGAATTCTCACAGCACAAGGAGAATACGAAATTTCAGAGCACGTCAAACAGAAAGGGAAAATGTTATTGAGAGGGTATCAGCTCGAAATAGACTGCTGGAGAATCGTGCGCACCAGTTATAAGATGTAAACCAAACTTACAATCAGGAAGAACGATTGAGAAGAAGGGAACTTCACAATCAGCAAGAACGATTGAGAAGAAGGGAAGTTCGTGCTCGCGAAAGTGATGAAGTAAGATCACAACATGCGATTATTAGATGACAACAGCGGCAACAACCAGTTTCTTTGGTGAACACTGAACGGGCAGGCTTTCGATATGAGCCAAATATTTAATATAGCAGAACGAAGTTTGCCGAGTCAGCTAGTTTGTTATAAAAAGTCTTTAGACTTGAATATTGATTGCATACTCGTACAAGTAAGAAACTTTGTTTGCATAAATCTACTCTTCCGGAACTATAAAAACAAGTATCAACAATTGTTTGTACATATTCTGAAAATACTTAGTAGCAACTATTGAGCCATCAGAAACAAGTCAGTCAAAAGTGTTCTACACACATCATTAATTTTCATGCTAGTATAACAAAGTATACGTAAATATGTAAATGCATATGTAAAAGTTTATAAGTGGCGCACATTTTACGCATGTAGCGACTATTTTTAGCTGCAATTCGTAACGATTTAAGCTGAGACAGGGCCGGCCGCAAGATTTCATTTTGGGGGGAGAAGGGATTTTTTGTAAAAATCATTCGAAATAACCAATAATGTCATTGTTTTAGTTATAATATTCAGCATATTGTATTTAATTGTGGATTAAATTCAACACAACATCCAGATTGCGATGAATATTAAGTGAAGCTAGCCCATTAAGATGGACTTGGTGTTTTTTTTTTGTTTATCTTAAATTAGTTTTTAGGCGGCGAAAAGTTGGAAACGTTTTTTCATTCGCGGAAATCGTACCAGGGAAAACAGCTATGACTCTAAATACTCGATGAACATTTGGAAAAGTATTGGAGTTGCAAATATCCAAAGCTTTAAATGAATCTTCGAAAATGCAGGCTGAAATCGGCGTTGCTCGATGACTGTAAATTTTTATATAAGCATATGTATATTGGTTTCCCTTTACAGAGTTCATTTTCGATTGAATCGCTATTTTGAAAGCCGTTCGCTTTTTTTTTAACTCTAGAATACCAACCATCATTTGAAGTTATTTTAACACTTAATAATAAAAATTTGGCGCTTCACTATATAACTGAGTGTTTGGCCGAGCTTCTTTTACCATTTGTAGTGTGCGTCCATAAATGGCGGGACTTACTCCGACTCTGAGCGGCAGATATATTTTATGAGAAGCTTTTTCTTGACAGAAATACCCTCGGAGGTTTGCCATTGACTGCCGAGGAGTGACCGCTATTAGAAACAAAATTTTTCCATTATTTAGATTTTACTTGCCCTGGCAGAAATTCGAATCTCGAATTCATATCGAGTTATAGCACGCACCGTTTCGAGTATATTCTGAAAATTTCCCCATGATTAAACTAAAATGAAACTATTATCGAAATTAAATTATCGACATTATTAAGAATAATTTGGTAAGAAAAAACAAAATTCTGTGACACTAACCAATATGAAGCTAAACGATATTTCAATAAGATGGGGAGCTTTCTGTGTTGCCAGATGCAAATTTAAATTTTCCTTTTTCCATTCGAAGTAAAAACAATGTTGCCATCATTAGGCTACCTCTATCAAAAAGTTTTAAAGAGATCTAAAAATATTTTTTTCATTATTATCGTAAACTAAATTATAGAAAATTTGTTTGCATATTTCGCTCCAACAGCGGGAATTAAAAAGGAGGTTTCCCCCCCTTGTGGCCAACCCTGAGCTAAGACCTTGCTAAAGATATGTTTACACATTCGTACGTATGTATGTTTGTCAGAAAATGCAACTATGTACATTAAATAGATTCTAAATGCGCTTATTCGCATTTCAATAGCGTCAAAAATTTGCGAGTTTAAAAGCAAACAAAGACGAAAGGCAAAGAAAACTTCCTTTCGAGTGCAGTTCCTTGCGGAAAGGGAACGCTCTTGACCCAGTTTGAGCGTAGCAGAGAGAGGAATAGGGTGAACGAATGAAAAAAATAAAAACGAAAATGTATAGTAAGTAAGTAATGCAGCTTACGACCAAAAAAGTATTAACGATGGGCAATGAAACCAGAGAAGTGCTAACTTTTGCACTTAAATCTAGTGACATACATACGTATCTATATATGTTTGTGGAATAACTTCGGCAAATAAGTATATAAACATAATATTTAAAATTTACTCTTCACTGAAAAAGATACCTGCGATTAATAGCAATAAAAATACTTTTCGTTCTTTTATAACTTTTAACTCGTAGATCACTGTAAGCTTGACAAAGCTAAAAATTGTGAAAATATGTATGTATTACACATTTTATCCACCAAAATATGTAAATATTTAAGCGCAAGTTTTGAGCAAGTGCACCACTATTTCGTTGCCTCCAAAAAATAATAAAAATAAAAGGCAAAAAAAAACAAAGACTTTGTGCGGAAAACGCCATTTAATAATTGCAAGTAAGTTTGTCTACTCGCACGAAAAACAAAAGCAAAGTAGAAAATAGGTAAACTACATCAACTAATGCTTTGAAACTTTCTCTTTCATTTATATTTTTCTGTTTTTTATAAAAACTCTTTGTCAAAGAGGCGTCTTTCTTGGAGTTAAATGACTGTAAACTTTCGCATTTCAGCGATTTGTGTAGAAAAATCTTGTTTTTTTTTATCGAAACATAGCATGTCACATAAAAATAGCTGCTTAGTGCAGAATTTCCATAAACGCGTTTATATAACCACGAAAAATACATTGAGTGCTATTTGCTTCAATACAAATTTAATGCTTTAATATATAGAGAACGAATAATTTTTTTTAAAGGTGCGAGAAAAAAGGGTATTTTTCTCAATATATAAATTTTTATTTTTTATAAAAATATAATTTGTGCTTGAAAAGTTATCATTTCTATTTGACTTTTAATTTTTATACACAATTTATTAAACTTCTATATTGTACTATAAATAGAGAGATCTACAGCTTTGTGCGAATTCGAACTGCAGATATATTTTGTAAGACCACACTATGAAGAATAACATATTATTTATACATATCTACATATGTACATATGTACACCTATTTGCAGCTGCTAGAATTATTTTTTTTTATTATAAACTTTTAATAATTGTCAATTTTATTGAGCTTGAGGCCAATTTATGAAAGATCTTATTTGAAAAAAAAAAAAAACATCAGTTTTAGTGGTAGAACTTAAAGCAGCTATTTCGGAGATCCCCACATCTCCTCATCAGACTTCTTTTTGTTTTTTCACAAATTGGCCTTGAGCTCATTTAAGGTCGACAAAAAACTAAACAAAATGTTTTTACTTTTATTTAATTGAAATAAAGTGCTTATTTGTTTATGTTTGTAAAATTTTTAGTCGATTTTAAAATTAATGTCGCCGAGCAAGTGCGTTTTCACATATATCGATATCAACACATTACGAGAAATTCGAATTTGTCCTCAAAGCGTCGGAGCATGTAAAATAAATCAGAATAACAACTTTTCATAGAAATGGTGGGCAGGAGCTTAGAAATTTGAAATAAATTGATTCAGTTTACAAACACGAATTTTGCTCACACCAGACGTCAAACTTTATCTTAAAAAAATATATATATATTTTTTTAGTTCTATATATCATAATAATGTGATTTGGTTTATAATCTATTATTTTTATTATTTTATATATTTATATATTTATATACTTAGTCATATCTTTGAAACATTTTGTCAATTTTTTGTTTCTTTTGTAATATGGTTCTTGGACCTTGAATACAGGATATGTATGGTTGTAATTTTCTTTCTAACTCTTTTGCATCTTAAAGACCCATCATTTTGCTCAGGGATGATTCTATGAGATAAAAATGATTCGGATTTCGTAAGCTGTATTTAACTTTGTAAGCTAATAAAGTCGTGAAATTGCTTCATGTACAGTACCAAAAGAGAAAGTTTTTGTCAGTTTTATGGCCTAATCAAAATATTTCTAAACTGATTGAAGAATTTTTAATATTTCTTTCCCTCCTTAAAATAATTTTTACACTATTTTTCATGAAAAGAGATTTACGATTTTAAAACTTAACGAGTTCTGAAATCCCCAAATATTTCGGTATATAAAGATCAATACTTTTTTGGAAAAAAATCGAAAATTTAGTTTTTTTCAAACGTCAAATGTGTCAAATATTGACATATTTGTTGTTTTTTTTGTTAAGTTTGCCTTCCAATAAATTTAATTCAAATACAGTTCATTAGATAAAATAATTTATTATAATTTCGTCAATATTAGCTTACAACTAAAAAAATTTTAATTTTCTAAGAACGCAATATTGTGAGCCATTAAATTTTACTACTGTGCAAGTTTCAAGGAACTTCAAAATACAGTTTATTTATAGTGAAATTGTTTTACAGGAGCTTTTCTTCAATTTGTTTAATAAACTTAAAAAAAATAAAAATCTTTAACATGCGTTTTTAGCAGATTTTTTTAAAAATATTTTCCATAACAGTTGCTTATATTCCAGCCAAGGAATATTTAATAGGTAGTTGCAAAAGAAAATTGAAAAAAAATTATGTGTTCTATATTGTGTTTTTGCTTTTAAAAGCTAAATTTTCAAAAATATCTTATCAACTACTTTAAATTATACTTAAGGCCTTCTTATCCCAACGAAATAAAGTAATGGACAATTCAAAATAACAAAAAAAACAAAGTAAGAAAAGTTGTTGCTACTACTTAATGTGCCTGCATTCGACGTACATCAAATTAAACAGGTAAAGAAGTGGCTAAGTTCGATCGAACTTTATATACTCGGCGCACTCATTCAGGTTAATTTTTAAATTAATAAAGCAGAGACTAAGTTCGTGCAAAACCGAACTTGATGTAAGCCTATTTTTTCCAAATTTCATAATTCATACAATCGGATTTCTTGATTTAATACAAAACCACATACCAAATTTGAGCAAATTAGCTTCACTACTTACAGAAGTATCCGATTTTTACGGGTTTCAAAAACTTACTGGGTCTGCTCCAATTTTAGTGATTTTAAAAATACTGCTTATTTAGACATAATAAAATATCTGTACTAAAATTGGGCAAAATCGATAAAGGATTTCCAGAGATATATGTATATATCAACTCTAAAGTGGGCGGTACCACGTACCTTTTCCAATATGTTCGTTTAAATGGATTTGTTGACTTAATTCCAAAAGGTACTGAAGTATCAAATTATTTAGAAAATATGGGAGACGGGCGAAATTTTCGTACGGTTTCAAACATTTTCATAATTTCACTTAACTAGGTACAATCTAACATGAGTGCCAAGTTTAGACGAAATCGATAAAGTAGTTCCAGACATATACATATGATCTCAAAAGTAGGCGGTGACACGCCCCTTTACCAAAATGTTCATATAGTCGGATTTCTGACTGCAACACAACACCACATACTAAACTCAAGATGTTTCCCTTCAACATTTATTGAAATGTCCGATTTTTAGTGTGTTCGAAAACTACCGTTATATGGAAAGTGGGCGTGGTTATGGTCAGACTTTGATAATATCGCTTAAATAGGCATAGTGAAATACGTATACCAAATATGAACTAAATGGGGGGGGGGGTCCAGAGATATACATATGTACATATGAACTCATAAGTGGGCGGTGCCACGCGCCCCTATATAGTCGGATTTCCTGCACGAATACAACACCATACCAAATTTGAGAAAATTAGCTTCCATAGCTACCGAAATATAGCAAATTTTGCATTGTCGACATTTGCCGTTATGTGGGAGGTGCGCGTGGTTATTGTCCATTTTCAATACCAACCTGCTTTGGGTCAAGGACAATCTACCTACCGAGTTTCATTGAGATATCTAAATTTTTACTCAAGTTATCGTCTGCACGGACGGACGAACGGACGTTCGGACTTCTCTAAATTGTATATATACATATGTCTATATCTCTCTTGATTCCGTTATGCTGTTACAAGCAACCGTTATGCGAACAAAGTTATAATACCCTTGTGCACAAGTGCGCGGGTATAAAAAAAAATTGGAAAATAATACTCGTACATCATTCAAATATTTCAAAACTCAACTAACATATATGTACATATGTATGTATATACTCTTAGACCATACGCATAAGAAAAGCAGTAGGTGTGAAGACCATAATCCATAAAACATAATAAGATAGTTTTGGCATAAAACTAGGTCTCTTTTTTAATTATTTTAATTTTCAAATAATAAATTATGTTAAGTAAACTATTCGCTATTCTAACTCAAATGAAAACAATAATTATTATATATTTTTTATCCTATATAATTTGAGGCGTTTGTGCATTCCCTCTAATTAATTCTATTCAACAAGTGCCTTTCTGCATTACAATGACACATTTTTACGTGCATAGCTATCAACACAATATGTCGCTGGTAATAAAACACAATACAAAATGCATAATATTATATATTCTATGCAGCATTTTTATGTGTTGGGACAGCATTTGTTACTAAGGTTACACTTTAATGAGGAAATAAATTGCAAACATTTCTCCATTACACAGGGTGCGAGACGATGGATAGTGCAAAGGAATATAAACAAGTTATAATAATCAGACTTGCATGGAATAAATAGGTGTGAGTTGTAACGTAAGTTTGCGCAAATACTTATTATGACATCAGTGTTGTGTCTATAGATATACATATATAGTTATATATATATATATACACAAACATACGAGTACACATACATACATATTAGTAAGTATATCTAATAAATGTGGTTACTCGAATAACCTGTTGTACACCCTCGTAATGCATTTAACGTGCTTTGTTCTTTGTTTTCTCTTATCTTTGTTGTTGTTGTTCACTTTAATTCGCCATTTCACACCAACAAGCGCATAAACAGCTTTATGCCATTATTATTCTTGCGTTTTTATGCTTATAATAATTTATCTTGCTTAAAGCATCAACCAAGATGGTATTCTCATCCCTCTTTGCTGTGATTATGACCTTTTTTCCTATCATAATTATTTTCAGCTGAGAAAAAACCAATTCGTTTCATTTTTAAAATCTCTATGCACCTTATATTCTAAATTATTGTGTGCATGTTCGAAGGTACATATTTTCTTCTCTCACTTTTATCGTCTACCAAGAAGGATATAAAGAGTCCAACACTTCATTATAATTATCTTGCAGGCATGGAGCAACAAACCAATGCTTTTGCCGCGTTTCCTTTCATATAAAAATTAATATATATTTCTTAATATTTATTCCTTCAATCACTGACCTTTATAAGCAACTGTGCTTTACACTTTTTTCTGTTCAAGTGCTGATTACCATTTTAATATTGGTCGCTTTAAGGCATTAGAGCCAATGTTTTACTTTCATATTTTAACTTATTTAGTTGCTTTAAGATTAAAAAAGCAAAAATAAAAATTCTTTAAAGTCAGGTACTGAAATATTCGAAAAAAATTTAAGGAAAATAATTAATTTTTTTTATTTTCTGATTAAAAATATGTGCCGCAATAAATGCTGACTCAAGTTTCAAGTGTCTATAAGTTATCACTGGTTTTTGACAATATTTTATTGGCAGTTTTCTCCATAAAACGCGATTATTTTTTATATGGAAGGAATTGCGAAAGACCGTCAGTAAAAAAATTTCCAGAAATTAGTAGTAATGCGTTGCCTCTAGAAACTTACACTTTGCATACATCGAAAAATCAAACATTTTTTTTTTAAAAAGGTCGAAATTTTGATGAAATTTTTGTAAATGTGTTCTGCGTTTCCATAAAATTTAAAAAAATATTTTTAATGGTGTTTTAGAGAACTAACGATGTTTAAATTAAAAAATATTTATTTATTTATTTTCAGAAAAATTACAATGCAATTATTATTTTACTTAAAAAATAGGATCACTGAAAAATAATTTTAAATAATTGGAGGAAAAATTAATTGTCCAAATGTGGGCGATTATGTGATCATGAAAATTAACACATTTTTTTAAATTATGTGATATATATTCGAACTTTTGCGCTTAAGTCGCGATATTGAAAAATCAATACAAATAAGCACAAATTTCCAAAAAGTAAACACATTTGCTTCCTATATGCCGCAATGTCTGAATTTGTTATTCCGGCAAAACTTATACGGCTATGTAAAATAAGGTTGAGCAACACCACCAGCTCCGTCAGAATTGGGAAGGACATCTCCGAGCCGTTTGATACCAAAAGAGGTTTCAGACAGGGTGACTCCTTGTCGTGCGGTTTCTTTAACCTGATGCTGGAGATATATACATATATATATATATATATATATATATATAATTTGTTGGGCATAGTTTCATAGAGTCCCACGGTGTCATTCGCGGCTTTAACGTAACTTAGCCTTATTTTTGATATCGCGTACAGCGGAACCAGCGGAAGGCGCTCTCCAGCACAGCTAAGCAGCCACCAACGCAGCGGAGCTCCCATGGCGCTTCACACCATCTTTTATAAGAGTGTGCAATTGCTGGCGTACGCTGATGACATTGACATCATCGGCCTTAACAACCGCGCAGTTAGTGCTGCCTTCTCCAAACTGGACAGAAAAGCGAGCGAATGGGTCTGAAGGTGATAGAGGGCAAGACGAAGTATCTCCTGTAATCAAATAGACAATCGGCACATTCACGACACCAAAAACAGCGTCAGCCTTGAAATTCAACGCATAATCTCTCTTGCCAACAAGTGATACTTCGGACTGAGTAGGCCATTGCACGACGGACAAAAAACAAAACCAATAACCCTCTCATCATGCCCTTCCTATTATATGGCGCAGAAGCATGGACGATGACAACATCAGATGAGAGGGCTCTTGGAGTGTTCGAGAGAAAGATTTATGGACCTTTGCGTCTTTGCGACGGCGAATATCGCGTACGATGGAACGATGAGCTGTACAAGAACGTAGACAAAGGGCAGCTGATCAAAAACCAGCAACTCCGCTGGCTAGGTCCAGTCGTTCGAATGGATGAAATAGCTCCAGCCCTGAAGGTTTTTGATGCGGAGTTACCGCATGGGGGTGGCAGAGGAAAAGGAAGACCTCCTCTGCGTTGGAAAGACCAAGTGGAAAAGGACTTGGCTATACTTGGGATTTCCAATTGGCGCCAGTTAGCAAGAGATAGGGACAGCTGGCGTGCTTTGTTGACCTGGGCCAAATTCGCTTAGGCGGTTGATGCGCCAATTAAGTAAGTAAGTAGGGACATTTGCGTACTTCATAGGGAATTGTAAATTTTCAGTACAGCGAGTGAAAATTTAGTAATGTCTTTCCGAAATCAGCATGTCTGGCAACCGTATTACCAATAATTGTAAGCGCTTCTTGTAAACGCACATTCACACATTGGTTATGAATGTTTTCTGACAATGTAGGTATCTATGTTAAACAAGTTATCATCTAAAAATAAAATAAAAAAGATAAAAAAATTTTTTTAAATTTATAATCTGCCATCATTGAAACGCTCTATCTTCCCTGGTATCTTTTTTCCATCTGCTTAATATATTCGTGAAATAACTCACCTTGCTCTTTACTCTCGTTCCTAAATTTTCTGGAAAGTAATCGAGGTGGGAATGAAGAAAATGTACTTTTAAACTCCTCAAGCTACATAAAGCTTGAACTGCTTTTAATAAAATTTGGTTTTGAAACAAACCGGTTTCGGCGTTGTGCCATCTTCAGTGTTATTTTTCGAAAAAACCAAATTTGACAAGGATCGACGGAAAATCGTTCCAAAATACATCAACTTTCAACTTTGTCGGAGTAAAAAAACAACAAAAAAGCTTTTAATATTATTTTTAAGATCCTAACTACATCTTTGTTATGACCTCTTTAAAAGCAATCCACCCTTCTCTTTGAGGGTCCGTCATGGTTGTGATGAATAGTGGATCAGCCTTAAGCCGTCTAACGTGGTCCAACGAAAACACCTTCCAACAACTTTGCCTCCCAGAGGTCTGGAAACTTTGATATTAAGTATTTGAAACAATTTCCATCTCTTGGAAGTGATTTTACAAATTGCTTCATCAATCCCAGATTTATGTGAAGCGGTGGTAGAAGAACTTTATTAGGAGGCACCAAAGTTTCATGCAGGACATTCTTTTCGTCAACTTTAAGCTCCCTCAGAGACCAACACTTTTTGGTCCAGTGATTTGTTCGGTCTCTACTATCCCATAGACACTAAAAACAAGGGAATTTGGTAAACCGACATTGTTGTCCGAGCGCCACGCCCAAAATTATGAAATCACCGCACATTTGCCAATCGTGGTCTTTATATTTTAATTTGCAAATAATCAATTCCAAGTTCTTGTAGGTTTCCTTGAGGTGTACGGAATGACAGACAGGAATGGAAGTATAGAAACCGCCGTAGTGAAGCAGAACTGCTTTAAGGCTTTTTTGGAAGAATCTATGCAAAAACGCCACTCTGCTGGGTCGTATAAGATCTTAAATATATCCATCAATAAAAATAATAAAAATAAATTAACATTTAATTCATAATTGGAAGATGTGTTTTTTACCGAAGGTCAAAGATATACATAGTTTTAAAGTTTGCACAGCAGTTTCAAGAAGAGCGAATGTCATCAGTTTCGCTTCGAATCAACGGCCCCGCTTTCCTATTATCGATTTAAATTTGCTTGCTTAGTATACTTGCAAAGAGGGCGCATTAAGGCGAAATTTATGGATCTGCTATATTTCTTGTAGATGCGATGTTAATTTTTAATGCATCGCTTTTCTTTTCGTGCATTTTCAACTGACGTTTGTAGTTTTATACAAAGATCAGCTCGTTACCATATCGTACTTCAGCTCCAGTCACTATTCATTCAGTAGGTCAGTTCCAGATGCAGTAAGATTTACAGGTTAAAGTTCGAAGTTACATAAAAAAGTTTATGCTACATCGCGAAGGCTTTCCTGTAACTCCGGACTCAAACTGCACAAACTTGCAATGGAAGAGTTGGAATTTGATGAAGAACAGGAAGTAAGCATCAAATATTCCACAGCATTACCAACTGTTAAAGCAGGCAAACAGTGTTGTAGACAAAAATTCCTGCATTTTAAAAATGATGTACACTTTTAAATATATTTTGCACATTTGTAATTTTCTACTGGTTTTCCCCGTGAGCAGGCGTTCTGTCTGTTGTAAAAACTTTTTTTACATTTCCAAACTGACAATCTTGATATTTCGTAGGTTGACATATCAGAGGATTTTCCCATATTGCAACATATTTAATATGCCTTGATTGAGGTCAATATTTCTTTATTTTTATAGTATTTTCTTGGAAACAAAATCACGAACTTATTTGGAATTGAATTTATTATTAATACGATAAAAAGGGAAAGAGGAGTCTTTTATATGAAAAATATGGAAAATCATATTTTGTCCATACGTGATATATATAATTCAAAAAAGTCATATGCCCAAAAGCTTTAAAATCATTTTTCGTTATTTTGTACTATATTCACTTCATTAAATGTGTTGTAGTGCCATATATCTAGAATAATTAACTAAAAAAATATATATATATAAACTCTGTTCACAAATTATAGCACAATCACATATTGATAAATTTGGGCACATACATTTTCATCTAAGTAATTTAAACTATTTCGTTCAGAAAACGGATAAACATTAATTTTTGAAACTATATACAAAATCTACAACGATTAAGCAAAATTTTACAATATTTCGAATTTAAAAAAAAAGTGTTTTTAAAACTTTTTGAAGTATGCAGTTTTTGGCTCACTCAGTTTATTGTGAGAAAAAGTAAGCTTCGAACTTCTACAAATTATCACTGATTTTTGTAATTTTTTTTTACTGGCAGTTTCATCCATACAGCGAAAACCGCGGTTATTTTTTATATTAAAGAAACAGGGTCAATAAAAAACTTTCAAAAATCAGGGAAAACTTGTAGCCACTTCAAACTTGCTATTTGTTTACTAAAATTGAATGAGCTACATACATATCTGCATACCTCAAAAAATTCTAAAACAATATTTTTTATAAGTTCGAAATTTCGACGAATTTTTGATTCATGTTTTCTAAATTTTTTGTAAAATTTAAAAAATCGTTTTTTATGATGTTCATTAGAGAATTAACGACGTTTCAATTAAAAATAACTTTTTAAATTTTATAATAAAATAAAATAATTTTAAAAATTCTAAAACTATTTTTTTAAAAGTTCGAAATTTTGAGGCATTTTTGATTCATGTTTTCTACATTTTTTTGTAAAATTTTTAAAACCGTTTTTTATGATACTCGTTAGAGAATTAACGACGGTTTAATTGAAAAGTAATTTTAAAACTTTTTGAATTTTATAATAAAAAAAAATAATTTTAAAAATTCTAAAACTATTTTTTTAAAAGTTCGAAATTTCGATGCATTTTTAATTCATGTTTTCTACATTTTTTGTAAAATTTACAAAATCGTTTTTTATGATGGTCGTTAGAGAATATAATTATATATAATAAATAAATAAATATATAATAAATAACTGGAGGATAAAAAATCTGTCCAAATGTGTCACTGTCCAAATATGTTCACAAAAATAGCAGCACTTTGGTCAAAATCATAAATACAGTCATAATAATTGATAGTATTATGTTACGAACGCGAACTGTGTTTTGTTCTTGATTTTTCCTATGTGCCATTATAACCGTGTGCCATGACCGAACGAAAATATATTATTAATGTTTTTACGGAGTTAGTTTGTTGTCCACGTGCGATAGAAGCTGATCACAATAATATCAGCACACATTCAATTCATATTTTATTAGCAAAATATTAAAAATTTTACTGAAATTTTCCTGTGAATGGTAAGTTTTGTTTACGATTGCATCAATACGTGAACATTTTCTTTAAATATAAAAATGGGAAATCATACCGCGAAATAGAAAAACTCATGGGATGCAGTTCTAAAATGATTGCTAATGCTCTAAAGTGGCAAAATTAACTTGAATCTCGCGGAAGCAAACATGCAACAACTGTTCGAATAGACCGCCAAATTGTCCAGCTGGCGAAACAAAATCCGAAAATCAGCTCAAGAGAAATAAAACAACAGCTTGAGCTACCAGTCAGTTCTGTAACTGTAAGAAGGAGATTGATAGAGTCTGCTATGCTTCCATATGCTGAAGACAACATGCCGCTAAAATGGTTATAAATATATATATTATATTGGCGCGTAGACTATATAGCTCAGTGTTTGGCCGAGCTTCTCCTACCATTTGTGGTGTGCGTCTTTATATTATACCACAAATGGAGTATACCAACAAGATAATGACCCGAAGCACACAATCAAGCGGGTGAAATCGTGGTTTCTCGAGAACAAAGTCACTGTGATGGAGTGGCCGGCGCATTCACCGGATCTAAATCACATCGAAAATCTGTGGGGAGATGTGAAAAACGCACTAGGATGAGCTAACCCTTAAAATAGTGCAGAACTTCGGCAAAGAGAAAGCTAAGCCTGGTATGCTGCACCCACAGAAATATTGCAAAAGTTAGTTGACTCCATGCAACGTAGATGTATCTTCAAAACGCTGGTCATGCTACAAAATATTGAGTAAATAATTACTTGAAGGTCTCTAAACTGAAATTTCCACTTTTTTAAACTAATATTTAAAGTAATACTTCGATATCCATAATGCTGCTATTTTTGTGAACCACATGAATTCTTAATTTTTAACAACGTTTGCTCTTTGAAATTAGAATAAATAACTTGTTTTCGCTTATTATATTTCTTCTTTAACCTACATGAATAAATGACATAAACTTAAAAAGTTACTCGAAGTTTTTCAATACAAAAAAAGGGCTGATATTTTTATGAACATAACTGTATGTGCTCTAATTTGTGAACATATTGTATTTGAATCGAGTTCAAGTTTTTCGCAAAATTTAGTTATACTTTTGAATTGCAACAGAATTCTATGAACAGTTTTCAATAATTTTTTCAGATCGCTTTTGATTTTTACAAGTTTAAGTGTTTATAACTGACACCACACATTTGTACATACATTTTTATTTGCGTAAATATATATACTCGTACATATTTATTTATTTCACACACCCAAGCTTTAGTTGAAATTTGTTCCTTGCTGCACGTACACAATTTCGTGTTTGCACGAACGTTTTTGGTTTGCTTTATTTTTGATTATCTGCTGAGTGTGTTAAATGTTAAGATATCATACTTTTCATTACTGTGATTGGAGCGAGAGTGAACTTCTAAGTGCACGCACGCTCACAAAGTCAACATCTCAATTTGAACACTGTCATCAAGATTGTAAATATCTAAAAGTTCGAAATGAAAGTAAACAAAGTGTTTGTAAACACGTTTGCTCATACGAGTGTCAACATACGCATGTACGAATATGCTGAGTGGCTTTAAAGTTCGTATTAACAAATACTTCTTATTTTCTGTTTAAATTTGGTACTTGTGTGCAGGGTAACAACACATTATAAGCAGAGTGTTTGCCTAGTCCCTTTTTATATCTTAAAAATTATAATTGAAAATCCATAACCAATCAGTCGTTCTTTCTTGCTTTTGTAAACCCTCAAAATTTCGCTATTTGCTATTTAAGCAGAAAATTATTGCTATCGACGCTGTTATGCATTTAATTCTGAAATCATTTCCATCACCATTTTGCTTCTCTTGGCAGCTGTCTTTCCGGGAATACATGTTTGCAGAAATGCAATTGAGTCTTCACAGAAAAGAGTGCATTTGATAGATGCTTGCAATGCAACTGCACTGATTATGTCTTTCAAGTAATTGCTGATAATTGGAAGCTTACGACAGGGAAGACTAGGACAGTAACTAAAATTGAGTGGAGTAAACCATTTAATACGACACATATGTTTAAATAGATATGAACATACCATTCAAAAGACGTGCTACAAATTTCTAACGAGAGTAGTCTTCATTCGTAAATTTATTGTTCGTAAATGTATTATCTCACGTATAAAATGGATTCAAAGTAGAATTGATATAATGTAGACTTGTCTTCGAGTCACAAATTTCTATTTAGAACACAAGCTCGTTTAGATCTCATTCCAAGTAATAATATTTTTTAAAATTACTAATTTTTTAAACTCGAATTGGTATGCAAGCGTGTAGTTTGTCTTTTACAGGACATATTCTACCAAAGAGGAACATTTCCTTCAATATGAAGAAATCTAAAGTTGTATTAGTTTGCGGCTTCTCGCGGACTCATCTTAGACGAATCAGATTTTCGCAATTATAAAAAAACTCACCTGAAATGAGGCGGTAAATGCCGAAATGACTTCATAAGTTTGTTCCCATGGATGGTTAGGCTCTGGGCGGAATGGTGTTAAAATATACTGCAGTCCTAGGAGTGGTACAAGTAAAAGAGTTGCGCTGCAAAGGAACCAGAAATACAAAAATTTTGTTGTTAAAAATTAAGGGAATCTATTATTAATTCATTAACTTTAAATATTTTCAATAAAAATATATTGCATTGTTATTAAAATTTATTCTCTTATTATTGTTGTTGAATCCGTAACTAATTGTAATAAACGCTAAGTGGCTGTTTGAGTATTTTCAAAATTTAATTTTTAAATGCAAATTAGCTGCACAAAATTAACATACAATTATTATTTATATGGATAATTTAATTGACATATATTTTTATTAATTTAATTCAAAATAGGTAAATTTTCATTAAAAAGGAAATAACTTTTTTTTTATCTATTGGCCTAGAAATACAGGATTTCGGATGTATGAACGAACACATACAGAAATACATAAAAAAAATTCTGACCAGAGAATATTTTTATTGATATTTTTTTCACATATCTACATAAATCAGCAGTTCAAATATCATACAAATTAAATTTATACATTGAGAAACGAAAAAAGAAATAGTTTTCGGTCTCAAGCTGAAGGTTCTTTTACATTTGATCGTTTTGATCATATGTTAGACATCCTTTTCCAAGTTTTATACATTTACTAGTGGAATTGTTACGCATTGTTTTTATTTTTAACAGATATTTTTGCTAATTAGGAAAATATAAGAAATTCTACACGAAAACTAAGCAAATCATAACATCCGTTTTGGAAGGATATTTATGTATTAACTTGGCCATTGGAGTCTAAGAAAATTTAATTAAATTAAAGGCAAGCACAATCTTTCACTCAAACCGGCAATTGATAATGCATGAAAAAAGATAAATAAACATTTTTCTAAAGAAACATACATCTAAGTAAAAATTAAATAGCTTCGTATTCGATAAGTTGAAAAATAATACTATACGTCAAAATAGAAAGTTTCTTCAACAATTCGAAGCAACGAAAAGTTCATACCAAATAAAGCGTGGGAATGTTTATAACTATAAATGTATGTATGTAACATTTATTGATATATTTCGTTGCAAAATATGCAAAGTGTTCAAAAATAAATAAATTCTCAAAAAGCATATCAGACACCAAAACTTACCGAAACGCCTGCAAGACAGTGCGTGAGGGCCCACAGCTGTTCTGAATGCTAGCTGGCGCTTTCAACTTGAGCAGCACAACGCGCACAATATTGCATAGGAATAGCAAATTGAGGAACATTGAAATGCAAACAGGTACGACGAGTATATTATCGAAATCAGTCGGATTCATCCAGCAGCTAAAAGAGAAAGAAAGAAAAAATAAAGTGATTTGTTTTTTGTTTTAAATTTGCATTCAAGAAGGTTGAAAGCAAATATTAGCATAAAACAGTAACTTTCGAATTACGAAAAAAAAGTATGCATGTTATTGCATTTTTTTTTTAATTGCAATATCAATAAGTTGTGGTAGATATCTCATACGCACTGTATAATTTCATTGCCCGAACCGCCAAGACCGCGCGCCAAGCCATAAATGAATATAACAATTGCCGGCGAGCCCCAACCGAAAGCTATAAGCCACTTCACCAACTTCTTCTCCGATATGAATGCCGACACCAGTACCGTATGCAAATAGAAGCCCTCACAAAGCATCCAAGCGTAGTTTGTGAGCAGGAAGTAATGCAATATTATATGCATCGCAATACATGTGGGCTGAAAGAGAAAATAAATAATTAAAAGCAAATAAAAGGAGACAAAAAAAAATGGAAAATACTTGGTGACGCAGCTGCAGAAAAATTTTAAAGAGCGCAAAATAATAGCCCTAAAAAATGAACGTAACATATGCATAGATGTACATGGCGTATACGTAACATTTACGATTATTGTGCGTATTTATTGCATGCATGCAATTATAGTATGCAAATTTCTTGCCAGACCATATGCAATAGCCAAATGGATTACTTCCATTTGGTTGCATACAAAATTTTGCTCTTAAATTATAGTTACTTATACACACTCGCACTTATGTATGTATGTACATACATTTGACATTTATTATATTGTACGCCACACAGCCACTCAAGCCCATAGGATGAGTTGAAAAATGTCACCTACCGGACTTTTCTGCAACAGTTCAGAGTCGGGCACGACCAGTAAGTACCAAATCAGCCAGAGTGAATTGTTCGCTGCGAAGGAAGTGAATAAATTCATGTGAAGTGTTATGCGCGCACATTTTAGCGATCTGCAATGGTGGAAAAAAAAGTTTATACGAGTATAATTTATTGGAACGCCTTAATGTGCAAATTTATTAAACTTATGCAATTGAGATAAACTACGTCAAGTGGACCTCGAAAATTCAGCTAAATCAACAAGTTAAAAATAAAATCCCTTTTTTTTAGTGTGTTCTATTTTTATTGAATTTTGCTTAACATTAAAAATATAAATAAATATATTTATTAAATGTGAACTAATTTTTATTATTTTCACCAAGTAAGCAAATATTTATTTTCAAACATTTTTGGTTCATTTTAGGTATGCTTTTAATTCAGAATCTTTAGAAAAAAATTTGAAATGTACGTTTTTATGCCATTAAATTATAGTAAAGTAAAGTGCAAGGTTTTTTAGTTTTTTTCTTGATTTTTGAACAAGGATTTAAATGTGAATTTATGTGGTTTATGTTATGAAATGAGCGAGGCTTTTATACAAAATTAAACGAACAAAGAGCAAATAGTCTAAACGTCAAGATGCTGTTATTTTGATAACACGTAATATACCTGCATAATAAAATTATTGATTTTTTTCTGAACTATACTTTTTTTTTAATAAGTCATTTTTATCTTATAAATACTCCTTAAATTCTATTTTTTATATTGGTTTGATAGTTTCGACTTTTATCTGGGTTTTTTCAGCATCTACACGTTATTTAAAATTGAGCCATTTGAGCCTGACAAATACAACTGAAATTTAAAAACTCAAAAAATTTTAAAAAGGTAGAGAATCATTTTTAAACTGTTTAAATATTTTAGTTTCAAATATGTAAAAATGACCTCATGGTCAATACACATTTTTGATAGTTGATTTGCAAATTGGTTTCCGTAAACTACTACAGTGAATTAAAAATATAACATTAAACACTTATTTATACATATTTGTTAAAATGAGTGCCAGACAGCCAAATAAAAAATGTTTTCTTTAGCATGTGTTCGATTTTGCTGAAAGTTGTTTTAATAAAAACTAAAAGATGTAAATTTTAATTTTAAGCGAAATTTTAAAGCCAATTAGACGTGGTTCTGTTCAATAGTATTTTAAGGAACATAAAAAATAAATAATAATTGTTGAAGTTTAGGTAGAGGTGGGTATTTTTAAAGGTTTTAAATTGGTACCAAGAGCTTGTGGTGGTTTTAGGAGTTAGTTGAAGTTAATTCATTTTTTTACATATACAAAACAAAAATTCAATTTTCTTCAAATTTTGTCGTTGATTTATGCTAACCCTCGGAAAAAATTTATTAAAAACTCTATTTTCCCAATAAATCTTTTTTGCGTGATTATTTCGTATTAGTGGAAAAGTCTCTAAAAGCTCCCTATATTGATATCATTTGATTATTATAAATAAGTATTAATTGCAAAATTTTAGTATAAGTTTATTTCGTAGAACGCTATGAGAGTCTGAACGTTGACTTGATTGCATTTCAGAGCAATTTAGTTTAAAAATAAAAACCATAATATGTGCGTTTTTAATTATTTCCGAAACTTTGACTACCACTTTCTAAAAATCAGCTTTCACAGAGAATCACTTGCCAACTTTAATACAATATGTGATTCAATTTCTTAATTTAATTTAATTTGACATTTAAAAGATATGTTATTTTTTTTAAACCGATACAAATTTTACTAAATAACATCATCTCGAAATTTTTTCGAACTAGTCCCTAACAGGTCTCGAAATAATTTCTAAGTGGGCTCGAACTGTTACCGCATTTGTCACGAACTAATCCCAAAATGATCCTAAATACATCCCGTCATTCAAGACTTAAACATTTTTTCTCACTCATAATTATTATGAGAAGACTTTTATAAATAATGTCTCAAAATTAAAGTCTTTTGAAGTCTTAAAAATATTTATCTCACTGATAATTATTATGAAAAGGCTTTTGTAAATATGTAATAATACAATACAAAATAATACACATCGCAGATGTTAAAAAAATTCCTAATCACAATTATTATCAAATAACTATTGCATATGCAACAATTCTTTTAGATTTATATTATTATAATAAAATTTTATAATGTCTAGCGCTTTATTTTACAACTTCAAGTGGTGCTTTAAATTATATTGTTAAAATTATTTGCTTGCAATAATATTACCCAATTTTAACACTGACATGGCATCGCTCAAAATTTACGACGCTTTTAATGGCAGCTAAAAACAAGTTGCTCTAGTTATAGTTGCACATAATCCTGCATGGATATTTTTCTAGTTTGCCATATAAAGAATTCAGCAGGTGGAAGAACAAAAGTTGGTTAGTGGTCTTGTGATTTACAGAGAATATTCCAACGTGCTGGCGCACACACTAACATACGTAAGTAAATTGGACATACATGTGTGTGTGTGCGAAAATATGCAACGATTATGTTTACAGCATTTTGGCGCCAGTTTTATGAATATAAATACTATATTTAGTTGCAAACAACTTGCCGGCAGCTAACTGACGAACTCGCTGCTTGTTATAACATTGAATAAATGCCCGGACTACGTAAATGCACAAGCATTGCCACATTGGAATGACATTCATGCCACTAGCGAAATAGAGGGACAAGGTGAAAAAGCAAAAGAAAATCAAGGTTTGTTATTCGCAAACTTTTATTTATTTGTAGTTTTCAATGCTTCCATATATACTTAGTGAAATTTGGTGTTGTGGAAAAAATTTTTTTTCTTCAATGCTACAAAAGTTTTATTGTAATTGATATTAACTAAAATATTCTGTACATTTGCCTTATAATTAATATGTGCATTAAACGTACACCTAAAATGCATTGTGAGCTTTGAATTTTATTGTATTAAAAAAATAAAATTAAAAAATAAAACAAATAGATTTTATTAAAGCAAAATACATAAATATGTATATCCTCCCTATCACAAACTCGTTTTAAATAATCGAATGAATGCTGATATATTTTTCAAATTGACTGCGGCATTACCAGCTACACAAGCTGAAAATTGCAAACAAATAAAATAATTTATCAGCATTTAAATTCCTATTTCCTGCGGTCATGGAATTTGCACAAACATATCATTCTTGAATTTGGTTGATATGGAATACAAAATTATTTTGGGATTTTATATAACACGATAATAGTTGATACAAAAAAGAGGATATGAAATTATAAATTAACTCTGTCGATCGTAGCCGGAAAAATGTTATTGATTGTAATGAAATAAGCTGTCAAAGTACATGAATGATGATTTATTTTTTTAAATAATG
Organism: Philophylla caesio; assembly: GCA_963971545.1. Lineage (NCBI taxonomy): Eukaryota > Metazoa > Arthropoda > Insecta > Diptera > Tephritidae > Philophylla > Philophylla caesio. Next base: position 88,823,848 of record OZ020606.1, on the reverse strand, counting down.
GTTGAGCAAATGAAGCATTGATTGTAAGCGCTATTAAATTTGATAAATTTGCATTAAAAATTCCTACATCGTTAAAATAACTTAATTTAATTTCCTACCTTATTTAAAAAAAATATGTTATTTGAAAAAAATAGTTAATGAATATAAAGTAATTCCTTTGATACTTACTTGAAGTAGCTAAGTATGCCGAGAGACAGTAATATTGCTACCAAAGAAATGCCATAACCGGTCTCATAGAAGAGATTAATGTTGTGCTTCCACTAAAAATATAAAAGAATACCTTTTTTTGATAAAATACTCCAAATAAAGTACAATTTTTAGGTATCAAATTGTCGATGCACATTTCGTTCCGAAAAATAATGTGACTGACTTTTGCCGAATCAATACACTTTTTTTCTTTGCTTAAATACAAATTTTATTTCTTATCAATTACACTTTTATATTTGAAATTCTTAAAGACCTATGTATGTCGCAAACTCACCTCCAAATCATCCATATTGACGCACGTCGTGTAATTAGACCAAGTTTTATTCGTGAGCGGATGTTTATACCATTCGCCATCTCTTCCGCATTCCTTATGCGCATTTCCTGTGAGCGGTAAGCAGCGATATGATAGATAAAATATAGAAGATTATATATGAAGAAAACGAAATATTGTTATAGAATTTTAATGAGCTTGATGATACTTAGTGTGTTTTCCATTACTTACTTATGCATAAATGCATATGGAAGCTTGTGAGTGTACAGTGCCTCCAACACGTGATGTAATTCATTTTGATGGGTGGAAAGATTTATTTTCACACATTTCATGCGTTAATGTTTTTTAATATGATTCATAATGCATTAAATATCTCGTGGATTTAAATTTTAAACGTTAAACAAAATTTATAAAAGTAAACAAAACTCCTTCAAAATTACGAAAAAAAAATTAGATTTTTTGGGTAAACAAGTTTGTAGAACATAACAATTTTGTAGACTTTAATAATAATAATAGAATGGCGCTTACACTACATTGCTTAGTGTTTGGCCGAGCTTCTCCTACCATTTGTGGTGTGCGTCTTTATATTACCATATATCAGAAATGGAGGGACCTACAATTTTGTGCCAATTCCGAATGGCAGATGTATTTTATGAAAAGCTTTTTCATGGCAAAAATACCCTCGGAGTTTTGCCATTGTCTGCCGAGGAGTGACCGCTTTTAGAAAATAATGTTCTATTATTTAAATTTTACTTGCCCTGGCTGAGATTCGCACCACGAACTCAGCGGCATATCGAGTTATAGCACACACCGCTACCCACTCGACCAAAGCGGCCGCTGCTTTTAGCGCCTGAAAATTAACGCTGATTTTGATAATTTTTTGTTGCACCTTTTTAGTATTGAAAATAATAGTTGCGGAAGAGCTTAAAAAAAATATTTAAAAAATTAAATACAAATTTTAAATACTTCAAATTTGCAGCTTGTTAAATTAAAAATGAATGGGCTTAAAACGTAATACTTAAAAAAATAGAAATTTTTTTCAACTGCTTGAAGTGCTTTCGAATTGTTTATATATTTTGTTTAAATATATAAACTTTGACGCAAGCTACAGTTTAAAACATTTTTATCAACGAAACAACACTTTTTATACTTACAAAAGGAATTATCATATTTTGTTATATTTAGCATGAACACATATGGCTAAAGTAATTTTTTAATGAATATTAAATTACTATTGCGATTGAGTGTATTTCGAACAATTTTGAGTTTGAAATAAGGGCTAAACAATAACTACTTCAGTGTAAATAGGTTTATGTGTACGGTAGGTGTTTGCGAATAAGTAAGAAGAAAATCCATTCAACTCGTTTGCTAAATGTACGCAATTTGCTTTGTTACGTATACGCCATGTTGTGGCTATGTCTATAACTACAAAAATATACATACTTACATATGTATTATATCTGTACGCACTTAAGAAGCTTGTAGGTGTGTATTAAAGCCGTGATTATGTCTCCTTACAAAATTTTAGTTTTGTTTACTCTCGAAGCATTGCTTGGCAAATTTTGTGAACTGGAGCGCAATTAAGTTTCCGGTTTGTAATTACATTGTTGAGCTATTACACATGCATAAATTAACAAAGAAGGTAGATTTTCTGTTAAGTATTTCCATACAAATAGCAACAGAGCTGGGAAAACAAAGTTGGGAATGTGTTTGCATAAACATGTGAGGCTTGCAAAAGTACATTTACTATCTTTATTGTTTGTATTTCGAAAGTATTTAAATGTTTATTATTGCCTGGCTCTTTGAACGTCAAAGTAAATCAAACCAAATTGAGTGCGAACTAGTTTATTTTTGCAATTAATAATTTCAAACGTATGAAGCTCCGTTTCTGAACTGCCTTATCAATTTTTCTTTTAGACAAACTTTGATAATCATAGACTTAAGCTAAAGCAGTATTTTTAACGGTTAACGCTCAACCTCGACCCATTTTCAACTTAAATAAAATTTTTAACACTTTCTAATTTGAATATTAGTAATTTAAAACACTTTCCTGTAAATAAAAAAAATACAATTGTCCACACAGCGACACTTCTATCACTGCCGTTATTCATTTTTTAAAATGGATTTGGATAAAAGCACATACTGAATCTTTATATTATACCTTGATATTCGGGTGGCTAAATGATAAATCTTTAAAAAAATGCCCAACACAATTATTTTCTCTACTTTGAAAGCAGGGCGCATTAATTGATTGACAGATTTATGCATCTTATTTTCCTTCTAATTAAACATAATTATTTTTCAAGTAAAATATGGTTCACTCTTTAAGAAAAACCATAAACACCCATTATTTTTAAAGATTTACAATATGTACAATGATTAAACAGAATTTCGTCAAAATTTCAAACTTCAAAAAAAAAAATTTGAGAACTGTTTTGAGTTACAGTTTTTTGACTCATTAAATTGTCATGGAAAAAAGTGCAAGTTTCAAGTTTTTACAAGTTATCACTGATTTTTGAAAATTTTTATATCCGAGCGTGCTTGCACACAAGGGAATATTAACTTTGTTCGCATAACGGCTGTTTTTAACAGACAAATATAATTAAGACAGATATAGATATATATATATATATCAAAATGATCGGAATGACAAGAGAAATCGATTTAGTCTTGACTTTCTGTCCGTCCGACCGTTCGTCCGCCCGTGGTTACGATAACTTGAGTAAACATTGAGATTTCGTAATGAAACTTGGTACATAGATTGCTCTTTTGCCAGGGTAGGTTGGTATTGCAAATAACCAAGATCGGTCAATAACCACGCTCACCTCCCATATAACGGAAATTTTTGAAAATTCCAAAAACTCCTATTTTTCGGTATCTATTACAGCAATTTGAGTGAAATATGATATTTGGATCGATTTTAAAGAAAGAAACTAAATATTTATGAAATTTTGAAAAATGGGCGTTTGCCACGCCCCCTTTTGATAAAATATCTGTATCTCAATAGTGGTGTTAAGTCCTTGATATCACTAGTATCACCCAACTTCCATATAACGGAAATTTTTGAAAAATTGACAAAACTTCGTTTTTTCAGTATCTATTGGAAAAAATTGAGTAAGTGAGTTTAATAATAGCAGCGGTTTGAAGTAAAGAAACTGGGTTTAAATGTTATTTTGAAAAATGACAGTGGCACCGCCCATACATCGCGAGGGTAGATATATAAAATTTGATTTCGACCGAATTTCGCTTTCCTTACTTGTTTAATTGGCAGTTTCCATCATTCAATGCAAAATCGCGACTATTTCTTAAATTGTCAAAAATCAGTGGTGATTCGAAGCTACTAGAAACTTTCACTTTGTTGTACTATAATTGAATTAGCTACCTATCTGCATACTCAAAAAAATTTTAACTTTTTTTTTTAAAGTCGAAATTTGATGAAATTTTGATAAATGTTTCTACATTTTATTATAAAATTTAAAAAGTTTTTTTTAATGGAGTTTTTAAGAGAATGAATGATGTTTTAATTCTGAAATAATTTTTTTAATATTTGGATAAACAATAAATTCCCCAAATGTGTCACAATATATGTATGAGTGTAAATGTTTGTAAATTTTAATTTGCTTAAGAGCTCTCTGTGTGCAGCACTCTTTACGAAATCCAATTTTTTTCAATCATTTATTAAAGAACCCTCATACCATGTATTAAAATAATAACACTTCAGATTAATTTAATTAATTTTTACATTTTTTGTTTTTTTTGTTTGGTTTTCATTTTTTCCAAAGAAAAATTATATGACGATGACACTTGATAATGATATTGAATTAGAGCTTAATGTAGAGGATTCGGTTTTTATTCGCTTTTTATTACAAACTTTTGAAAATTATAACAATAAACCTCTTCTCAATCAGATGCCTAAACATATCTAGCATGCAACACACGTTTTCAATTTGATTAGTTGAAAGGCAGATTTTCTGAATATCTCCACTCCATTGGATTAACTTTTCGTAAAGCTAATTTTAATTGCATGGGCAGCATACCTCCTTGACGTCAATAATACCATATCGGATTTAACGAATAACTTTACTCTAGCGTTATCTAGTGGATTAAAATAAAGTCCATATCCGCATCAAATGCCAAAGGAATGTTGAAATTCGTTTATTGATATTGATAGCGGCTTAATTTTTATATTTCCATGCCTGTCAATTTATGTTAAGTAGCCTAAGTGTCACTTTTACGTTTAATTTTTATATAAAAAATGTGCAGTTTCCCATTAAAATTTTATATCTGTGTTCAGTCTCTATCAAAAGTTCATGTTTTTGTTTTTACACTTTTTAACATGTTTATTTATATTTTAGAAAAATATTTTTCAAAAAATCTTGAATTCACTTTTCAAGCGTAGTTTAGATTCTACAATCTATTAATTTTAGATAGTAAGTTGTTGCCTGTGCCTATATACATATGTGTACACAGATGCAGCTTTAGACGACCGATTACGCTATTTTCACAGTCAATGCTCGATACATTGCTTAATTAAAGATTGCCAAAGAAAGATAAATCCAAAACGTTTACTGTAATTTTTAATCAAATCAGAGACAATAACAATTACATTTCTGAAATAAAACACAATTTTCTAGAAAGCAATAAAACAACTCGATTTCTGCTGTGGAAATTTAATTCTCATTTATTTTTGCGCTGATAAAAACCGGAAGCGACGCTAAGTACTGAACCCAGCACATTAGACTGACCAAATATATGTAAAAGCACTTATCTACACCGCAAATTCGAGTGACCAAACGGTACCACGTGCACAGCAAGTCAGCATTCGATACCAAAGACTTTTGACAGCAAATAGAAATCTAACCCAAAAAAACAAAAATTTAAACCACATTCCTATCGCACCCGGCGACAGGATGTGCCATAAAAACTAATGGTCGAACGGAAATAGAGGGTGTTGAAAAGGAAAATAGTGTATATTTATACAGAAAACAAAAACAACACACATACCGAGTGTAGTGGAAGCATTCAAATCGAAAAGCACGAACCATACCAGACTTCGAACCAAAGCAAACATCAACTGCACCCAAGACACACGGACGATACCAATGCGTCGATTTTATATTCTGTGCACGACTAGGATTTTATGTTTTGATTTTATGTTTTGATTTTATTGGAGAGAAGATAAGGGGGAAAAATTGAAATAGCAAACAACATAAATGAACATGCGTTATTTGAACCACAAATGAACCTAACACACCGATGCCACTACAAAACCAACTTAACATGGCAAATCACAAAAGAATACGCAAACACTTTTAACGGCAACCACGAAATGACCACAAAACATAATACAAGCAAACACATCGTTAAAGTGTACGTTTTGGGGTAGAAACCGACATTAAAAATATGCTAGTTTCAGGAAAACTGGCACCACCGCAAGTAGGTCAGCATAAAAATTTATAAATACACAAAATGTTTAGTTAAATGAAAACCTCTAAGCCGCGAATGAAACTAGAGGAAACCTTCTAAATAACCGGCTACACATGCGACCGCTAAATATGTACAAAATTTATAAATTACAGAAATAAATCTCCTTCCTTGGCTTCATTCATAATGAGTCGAGAAAAAGCAGGTTAGCCAAGCAAAAAAAAAAAAAGAAAACTGGTACAAATTGCAAAGCCAACGCTAGAGCAGTACTTAAACACGCGCAGACACGGATACAGATATAAACATAAAAATAGACACAGACATAGAAACGGACATAGACACAGACATAAACACAGCCTTAGGTTAGTGCAAACAAAGCTACAAAAGCAGACAGCGAGTTGTGGGAGCACTTGAAAGGATGAAGTGCTGACAAGTAATTTCCATGTCGCGTCGAGCGTTGGCTTGCAAATTTATCCAAAATGCAAGGCAGAAAATGCGCCTTACATAACTAGCAACTAAGTGGCATTGCTCAAAACTGTATGATGAAAATAACCAAAAATGGGTGAACTCAAGTGGATAGGTTAGACAAATTGGGCGAACGTGTGAGAGCGAAATAATTTTAATAATTCCATACTAAAATTCGTACATAAATTAGTTAAGATGCAAAGCAAATTTGCGCAGATACTAACATTGCGAAGACTGAGTGAAATTGTTGATTCGTGTTGTAATTTGGGTTAATTATATGCGTGAGAGTCCATGGCGTAGGCCTAATGCCCTTTTGGGGCGAAGATTTGCGAGCCGTGAAAAGGCTAGTGTATTCAATCGTAAATAAGAACTTCACTCCAATTTTTTGCCGTGCTTTAAGGTACGTATTGGGTGTTCCCGATATTTGCTTTTGAATTGAAATTTTACTGATAGATGACCGTTCTCACGTTAGTTACTAACAAATGATTTTCGTATAGTAGACTTTTAAAAAATTAATATCCTTAAAATGCATTTCTTATGCTTTAATATAAAATGCAAGTTTAAATTGCCTTATAAAATTGTATTTTCAGGAACTTAAAAAGACCATCATATTAAAGAAAATTGTTGGGAAAATATACTTTTTTCCATAAAACTCCTTGTCAAGAATGTGCGAATTTTTTTCATTTCCATCAGCAAGCTTACTGATAGACAAAAGTCTAAAAAAAAAAAGTTTATTTTTACATTTGAGGAGAGGATGCTTATGATTCTAAATGATGATCACTAATACTTTAAGTTACATTAAAATAAATCTGACCTGCTGTGTAACATTAACTCGGTTTAAATAGATCTGAATTGCTTATTTTATTTATTATTAAAAATAAATAAAGAAAATTTCAATAATTTTTTTTGTTGAATTTTGGAAATAGTTTTAATTTCTTTTTTATATCTTAGACTTTTGTCGGAGATTTCAAACATTTTTGTTAGAAAAACATATTTTTACTTAAATGTTTTGTTTGAGTTACGCTTAGCCACAAATTTATGTGCATATATTACTCAAAATACATACATATTTAGTTATGTTTATACATGTACATATATATAAAAACGCCAATGGCTGCTATCAAATGTCACGTACAAAGTTCATTAAAACAGCGAAAACATGCGATAAAAATATAAAAAAAAATTAAAAGTGTAAATTGCAGAATTAAAAATTTAGGCAAGTTTGTAACTAAATTTGCATTTTGTTTTGTCTTAGCCTAATAAACTTACTCGATCATTTGAAGAAAATCTGCAAATGATTTGGGTAGAAACTTTTTAAGACAAACTTTTAAAATGGATATTTTCTTTCAACTTATTTTCTCTATTTGCTCCAAACACAGTTTCTTCACAGAATTTAAGCCTCCGGCCTTTTAAGATTGTGTAACTTATCCTTTAAACAACAATGAGACCTCCGATTTTCTTGACTATAATCTTGTTCAGCAAAAAATGGACAACAAAACAGTTTTGATAAATTTTGTAAGAATGCGTTATTCAGCGGATGGCAAATGTACGAATATGCCGCATCAATCATGAAGTTAAATCAGTTTAAAACTTGTATACTCTGCAAACCAAATAAGAAATTATATTTGAAAGTTGCATGTAATAACGGGTGTTTTTTTTAGGGGTATAGAACTTCGAATCATGGCTCTATACCGGTCTCCATTAACGGTAACTGCCTCTCCAGCATTATTGCGGAAGAAGTATGGCCCAATGACTCCACCAGCCCATAGAGCACACCAAACAGTCAGTTTTTGTGGATGTAATGGCGTTTCAAGGGTCTCATGTGGATTCTCTTCACTCCAAATGCGGCAATTTTGCTTGTTGACGTAGCCATTCAACCAAAAATGAGCCTCATCACTGAACAAAATTTTGCGATGAAAATCAGCATCGAGATCAATCTCATTTTCGGCCCATACACCAAAATCACGACGCATTGCATGGTCTCGCGGCTTTAATTCTTGCACAAGCTGGATCTTGTAAGGTCGCAAGCCAAGATCTTTGCGCAAAATCTTCCATAAAGTTGATGGACAAAGCTCCAATTGCTGTGCACGGTGGCGAATCGATTCATTCGGGTCCTCTTCAACACTTTGCTCTACAGCGGCAATTGTTTCTTCGGTGCGCACTGTTCGACGTCTCTACGGATGCGTATTATCACATAGAGTAAACGTAGTGCGAAAACGATCCATGGTTAACCGAATTAATTGCTCTGATGGACGATTATGTCGACCATAAAATGGACGGAGCTCACGGTAAACTTCGCGAACTGAACCATTATTTTCGAAATAAATTTGCACGATTTGCAAGCGTCGTTCTTTTGTCAACCTGTTCATGATGAAATGGCAAACCAAACTGAACATAAATGACATTAGAGTTGCCAGATTTGACCACAAAATGCCAGTTTTATCTCTATTCGAAAAACAAACCTGTAAAAAAAACACCCTTTACAAGCTTCAGGTACAATAAGGTGCAGAAAAAGGTAAAGAATAATAGCACAGAAAAATGTGTGTGTACATTTGTATATTGTAAATGTGCATGTTCGCCTTCATTTATATTTTCATGCTGTGAAATGTTAGCCCATTAGGCATTTTGACAGTCACCGCCGCTATTATCCGCTGCATCGGATGCCCCATACAAGTTGGCTTGCCACAGCAGGCACATAAATACAATGACCAATTTTTACATGTTTTCCAAGCGCCCCCAAAAAAGTGTGTTGACGTCAAATTTGTTTGGATGCAGGGACAAGGCAAAGGCAAAGGAAGCCGACAACAACTATGAGCAGCTGAGTGCTAAAGCAGCGTGTAGAGTATTTGTCTGCAGGGGGGCCACGCTTCGTCCTTACAGTAAGAGTGGCAGCTCCGCTGCTTGTTTGTCTGCTTATGTGGTCGGTGGACCTTTGTAGTTGTTTAATGTGTTTGTTGTTATGGTTGCTTTTGATGTTTAGCATGTTTTACTTACACAAATATGCATACAACGCTTGTGGTTTCGCTGTGAGCGTGCTGACTTTCTCATTAGTTCGTTTTAAGGACTTGAGTTGGTGTGTAATCGCATTTTCGGGTTTTGCGGACATGCCATATTTTTTTTTTCTTTTTATACGAATTTAATTTAAGCTATTTATCACGGTGATATATTTACAAAAATCGAAGTTACCAGCAGTTGTGCACAATTAGCAAGTTGCTACGAGTATATATAGGAGCCGGAAGAGGTTTTAGTTTAACAAAGCGAAATATGTTGCAAGATAAGCAGGTGAGTTGATTTCCAAGCGTCAAAAATCTACGCTTGCAAGCAAATATAATTTTGTTCACTCAAAATATGCGAAGACAGTTTGCTAATTGCCTCAATTATGGCGCTGTCTGTACGCCGCTTTAGATGGGCGGGCGGATGTAACTCAAAAAAGTTCAATTGTGAAAATGACTGCCATGGAGTCTTGCAAAATCCGGCAGCTTATGATACCAAGTTCTTGGCTTGAATTGCAGGAAGTACCAAATTATAGAAAATGTGATTTTAGTACAAAGATAAAGAAACAAAAATTTAAAAAATTTGTTAATCGGCCTTAACAGGTTTTTAATAAGTGACACATTTTTTAAGCCCGAGGTAAGTTTATGAAAGATTTTATTTGGAAAAACAACAACAGTTTCAGTGGTAGAAGTTATAGCAGCTACATCTCCTCATCAGACTTGTAGTTTTTTTCTTTCATAAACAGGCCTCGAGCTCAATAAAATTGTCAATTATAAATTTATCATAATTTTTGGCACCTTTCAAATTGATGATGATTTAATACTTTTATCATTAATTGAATAAATATGATGCACCTATGATCAACGTCTTTGATATTATAAATATAAATATAAATATTATCGCTATCGTTTTCATTGTGCTTGCTGCTATCGTTAATCTTAATTTAATCTTTATCTTTATATTAGTTTCCATACTTATTGTTGTTTTTGTCTGCATCGTTATTAAAATCGCTATAGTTATTGTTATCTATATGGAGTTTGGTATCGTTATCCTTTTTGTTATCGTTATCGTTTTCGTTATCAGTAATGCAATCATTATATTTATCTCGAAAATTATATTATATTTATCATTATCATTATCATTGCCGTTATCGTTGTCGTTATCGATTTCATTATATTAATTTTTCGTTATCGTTATCATTGTCTTCATCGTTATCGTTACTGATTCCGTTATCCTTAGTTTCCGTTACCGTTTTCTATGCAGCTATTGTTTTTTTAAGTTATCGATGTACTTATCGTTATCGTCATCGATACCTTCATAGTTACCGTTTTATGTAAATTCTTTCTTTTAAAATGAGTTAAACGAAAATTTTGGAAGAAAAAATAATAATAGTAGTTACCTCAAAACTTTTTAATACCAAAAAACTGACAGGCAATATTACAATATTGACCCAATCTCGTAAATATTTCATGTACATAAATGTGTATAAATGACGCGCTTTTTCATTGAACGCTTATCACGCGCATATAAATTCGATGTGACAAAGTGGAAAGCTTTGTAATTTCTAGAAGGAATAGTTTAAAATAAATTAAAAATAATATGACATGATAATCATCCAAATGCCAAAAACAAGAATTTGTAAGAACTAAATTCTTAAGTTATGAAGTTTGATTTATTATTCTTTTAATATATAAAAATTCTCTCTCTAAAATCTCGAATTATTGTGGTTTTCTCACAACTCCATTAACTCCATAAAGTCACTTACTATTTATCGGAATTAAAATGTTTGGTCCTTTCAACGTCCAGGGGTTCATCACAATATTAAGAATAACCCCGATACCGATGGTAAATAAATAAAAGGAATAAACCGAATAAATATCTTATATTTGCTTTACACCATGAAATTGTTAAAAATTGAAAAGAAAAATTCGAATGTCATTATTTACCTAACCTTTTATAATTGAATCATGGTCAATAGCAATGAAACAATTTAATTAAATTGGATGGTAGATTATTGGAGACTTAAGCTGTCAAAGTACATATTATCAAAACGCATTTATTAAATGCATAGTTATTCTGATATGCATGTATAAAAAAACAATAAATCACCTTAAGATATGGGCCGAGAGAAAATAATCAATAAGTATTCAAATTGAATTGAATTAGGCATACGCGATGAGTGCCCACAAATACTCATTCATCTGTACAAAAATAAACAAACTGAATAACTGAAAGGAGTCATTGAATTGGAAAAGGATAAAATCTAGCAGGCTTCAGGCAGAGCACCCAAATCACGGCAGACTAAAATGCATTATTTCAAACAGTTACTCTTACTTTGAAGGTTTAATATCGATACACATTTACTGTCATTAGGGATTTGTTAAGGGGATTTAAGTCGGTGTCTTCTTGAATTCAGAGGAACTAACCACAGAATTTATGTAAGTATTAGCATTTTCCTTTTGATTTGCTCTTTTTACTTTAGTAAAATACTTTCGTCAAAACAAGGAAACTGCGCTCAAATTATTCCTTTTTTTTTTTTAATTTCTCTCACTTGGCTGATGGCGTTTGAGTTTTCAGTTCAATTTAATGTACGGCATTGCGGATAAAAACCATATGATTGAAGTGATAAATGCCAGCAGACAAGGTGAGTTTTCATATACTTGCACTTCGAATAGGCAAGTGGCAGTGAAAATAATATCTACATAATTGTGTGTATATGCTTGTATGTACAGGCACGTTGAGTTTATTATAAATTTGCTGCTGACAGTTTTATAATACCCGCTTAGAGCGTTGTAATCGGTTAAGGTTAAGCTAGTCAGCTGCGAGTTTCCTTTTCTTCCTTCTTCTTTTTAGCAATTTCCTATTCGCACACAGTTACACATAAACATATGCCTTACACTTACTATGTAGATATTTAGAAATAAAATAATAGGATTTTTTCCTTTGTTCGCGAATACGATTTTTTTATTGAGTAAATTTTCGTTTGATGCCTGCAACTTACTTGTCGGATCGAAGCCGGTTATGAACTCCGGGCAGCGTTCGTAGGCGGAAGTGCCAGCGGCTGTATCCGGCCAACAGAGCCAACCGTCAAAAGTGCCAGCGCAGTAGGATTCACCTGGTTGTAAGGACAAAAAAGAACAATGCGTTAATACTAAAAAAGGAAGAAGGGAGCTTATGTAAATGTGTAGTATTATGTGTGCACTGCTAGGGGCCTATTTTCCTGGCAGTTGATAGCGCTTGTATGCATTTAAATTATAGAAAAGGCCAAACAATTTGTGCTGCTGTGTGTTTTGGCTGCTTGAAAAAACAAACAAAAAATTAAAACAAACACATTTTTTTTAATTTAAGCTCTTTTGTTATGGTTGCTACTTTTCAAAACAGTGGCAATTTCGCTTTCCACTTTACATTGTTTATATTGCAAAACGCATACACAATTTTTACCGTGCTCAGGTGAGTAGCTAAGCTGTTAGACTGTTTTTTCGTTTATGCGTTTGTTTGTTTTAAGCACATAAATCATGTACCTCGAAAAGTGCTTGAACACTGTGTTCAATTTTGCGTTAACATGCACAAAAAAAAAATGGAACTACTTGCATCTGCATTAAAAGAGGCAATGCAAGTAGTCTATTCACAAATTATAGCACAAACACAAACACACATTTGGACAATTTATTTCTCCTCCTATTATTTAAAATTAGCTCTCAATTGAAATATCGTTAATTCTCTAGCAAACGCTATTAAAACCAATTTTTTAAATTTTATAAAAAATGTAGAAAACATGAATTAAAAACTCATCTAATTTTGAACTTTTTATAAAAAAATTGTAGAGTTTTTTTGGGTAAGCAATTAAGTACCTCATTCAATTTAGTAGGGCAAATGGTTCTAGTGACTACGAATTACCACTGATTTTTAAACATTTTTTTACTGACACGCTTTCTAAATTTCTTCCATTTTAGAAATAATCGCGATTTTGCGTTGCATGAAGGAAACTTCCAATAAAAAATTGTAAAAATCATTGATAACTTGACATTTGAAAATTGCACTTTCGCAGACTAAAGTTTAATCAGCTAAAGAACTGCATATTCAAAAAATTCCAATTTTTTTTTTAAGTTCGAAATTTTGAGGAATTTTTTTTAAATCATTTTACATTTTGTAAATATATAAGAAAATGTGTTTTCTTTGTTTTTCTTGAAGTATTCAACATATTTTACTTGAAAAATAATTGTACTCAATTAGAAGAAAAATAAAGTGCCCAAAACTGTCTATATGTGGTTGTGCTATAATTTGTGAACAGAGTATATACAAAAGTAAAATATTTATATTTATTTACTGAAAGTTTAAGAGTGGAGTTTTTTTCATGTACGATTTTGTTTTTACGTTTTTAACTATTATAGGATATTTCCTCCTCAGATATATCTGTCCCTTAAAGACAAAATTAGCGTAACAAAAAAGTATAAAAGGGCACATAAATTCAAAAAGCTTCGTTAAAGCTTTCGTTATTACCATTTAAAGTGTTAGCTGACTAAAAACTGAAATTCTAGATTTAAAACGTAATTTTTTTGAATATTAAATTTAAAAATACGGTGCTAAATATTATTTTATTGAGACAGTGAACACTTATACTTATCAAATCCAAGTGTATATATTGCTAATGAGTATTCATTACTTGAGTGATGATTCACAATTTTAAATATAACTGCAGATCTGCTTTTTTTACATTGAAACGAAAAAAAAAAATTAATTAAAATAAGTACTTTTAAACTGTGTGAAAATTATGCAAAACTTTTGCCCTTCCTTAAACAATGCACCAGCACACATACACACAAACACGTGCCAACTGTTTTTCCGCCTCTTCCGACTTACCTGCCACAAACTTTGTTGCGGTTCTATTCAAGCGTTCATGACATTCATGCCGCAGTACATCCAAGAGATCCGGCTGCGTTTCATCATTCCTTTCACTCGCCGCCCCTCTTTCATCGTTGTCTATGCCGTCAACTGGCGCCACATCCGTTGACGCTGAGTCTGCAATGGCGAAAGCGGAGGCCGAGGCGGAGGCGCCAGCGGATGTTGGTAAACCGGCCAACATTCTAGCAGCTAGTGTTAAAGTGGAGCTTGTCGTTATTGTCGTTGTTGTTGTTGTTCCAGGCAGCAAATTATCTGCGCTCGTAGTGTGTGCAGTCGCATGCGAAGCCGCTGCAGTGGCGGCTGTTAAGCCAGTTACCCATAAAGTGTGGGCGAATTGTTGTGATTTGGCGAGGACATTCATTGCTGCACTCCCTTTTTGCTTTCGATTGACTAAACGCTATTAGATATTTAGCGGTGAGTCGTTTCACCGCATAGAATTTGTGTTGGTTGTAGTTGGTGTTGTCGTTTGTACATTCGCTTCGGCTTAAGGTTACTGCCTTGATACAGCAAATATGTAGGGGCAATGGGAGAGGCAACTACTGACGCAACGCATTCTAGCCGCAACGATTTGAGTTTATAAAGATTATTGAGAGTTTGGATGCCTTGGAAGATTGGTATTTATTAATGGTTCTTATAGTTTATTATTCTCTAATTCCACTCCTATAAGTCATCCCTCAAACATGCATTTTATTTTTATCACTTTCTCTTCAATTTGAAATAACTTCTTTTATGTTAATTGAGAGGCTGTGCCATACTTCTTTTATGTTATTTGAGAAGCTGTGTCGTTTTCTTAAAGAGTTTATAGCCTTTCGTTGTCATTGAGTTCACTGTTGAAAAATAAAAGAAATGGTTTATTATCAATGGTAATTGTAAAAATACATTAAATACAATGGCCATATTAATTTTAAATTATGCATAGGCCTATAAAAATTTGAGTTATCCTCGCTGTGCTGTGCTGGACTTAAAATTTTATGGCAGAAATACCCTCGGAGGTTTGCCATTGCCTGCTGAGGGGTGACCGCTATTAGAAAAAACTTTTTCTTTGATTAAGATTTTGCTTGCCCTGACTGAGATTTGAACCTCAAACTTACCGGCATATCAAGTTATAGCACGCACCGCTACCAACTCGACCACGGCGGCCATTTTAATAAATACTTGATGAAAATTTGGAAAAGCATCGGAGTTACAAATAACTAAAGCATTAAATGGATTTTCGAAAATGCAGGCTGAGGAGGAAGAAGCTTGTCAGTTTTGAAATCGGCGATACTCTATGATTGTAATTTTTTATAAACTTATTGATTTCCCTTGAGAGAGTTCGTTTTTCCTTAAATCGCTTTTTTAAATGATGCTCACGTGTTTTTTTAATAGGTGGTCTCCAATAGGTGCTGAGTCCACAATATCCTTCGTCCCCGTAATCGCAAGAAAAAACAGTGTTTACACCAATATTTTTTACCATTATTATTATAAACTAAATGATGGCAAATTTGTATAATCCTCTTGCGACCGACCCTGTATGCCCTTGACTATTAGTTTGTAAAATTTAAAAATTTAATAATTTCACGTGCAAATGTTGCCATAATTTTTTATTTATTATTGTAACGAAAGAACTTTTGCATTATATTAAAGGTTCACCGCAATTTCCAGTTAAAAAAAAAGTTCCCAATCATTAATCACTTTTCAACTCTAAAGTTGTTCTTTTTAAAAAGTCTAGAGTTTTTTGTAATATTCAGAGTATATTCTAAGCTCTGACCGCTAAAAAATTGAAATATTGTAAATGATTAAATATCGATTTTTGTTAAACTCTATTACGTCTACCAGGCGCAACTGACAGTTCCTAATTATGACTTCAGATTAAAGTCGTAATATTGACTTAACAAATAAATAAAATAATATATTATTTAATTGTTTTTATTTTTATTTCGGCCTTGAGCTCAACTAAACTCGATATATAACATATATTAATTACGCCCAATATAACCAAATTGAAAATGTAAATGGTTAAAGCAATATTTTCACAAGTTTTTTATTTTTATTTTGCTTATTAATAGGCACATTAAATTCCCCCCTTTTCGCAAAAAAAAAAAATGTATGAAATTATATTTCAGTATGAAGTTTGATAACTAGCGAAAAAATATCAAGTGTAATTTTTAGCTTCTTCATAATTACGCTCTAATATATTAAAATTTTTTAATAAATGACAATTTTATTGAGCTCGAGGCGAGTTGTTGTTTTTTTACACAAACTCTTCCATAAACTGGCCTTGAGCTTAATAAAATTGTCAATTATTAAAAAAAATTTAATAAAAGCTGCACAAAAATTTAGTTTTTCAATAGAAATCAGAAGTTTAGCATACATTTTAGTGTTAAATATTGTAAAATTTGTATAAAACGTGCAAATTGGGTTTAAAAGGGTTAAGAAATGCGCTATATTAAAGTTGAGAAATATTAAAAATTTATTTTAAAAAATATGGGGAAAATCGTTAAAATCATTGAATTTGAGCCGAAGGCAGATGTTGTAAAAAAACTGTTTTTTTTGTAACATTTCAATACTCTTTTCTACCTTGAACTATTACAGACTTTTAAAGCTTGAGTGGCTATTAATATGTATATATGTTCGTGAATGAACTTGCAAATATGCAGCATTCGTGCGGTAGTTCTTCCTTTATTTCGTTTTGATTGCGTTTATTCAACTGTTTAGTCCATTTCAATTGCATTGGAAAAACGATTTTATATTTACATACATGTAAACACATATACATAGACAATTAAGCATTTGCCCTTTAACGTGTTATTCAGGCCAAACTAATACTTAAAGAGTTTCAACCCTTTTTGAACTCAAAATAGAAAATAGCCACGAAAACAAAGCAATACAAAATGCTTTCATCTACACTTGCCAGCAATTACAAAAATATATCAAACCCTTAACACAAACATATCATTTATAAAATACATATAACATTTTCAAGTCATAGCGTTAAAAATGAAATTTAAACTATCGCATGCACATATCCTTAGACATACATAAATGTGATTATATACCTAAGAAAAAAAAAAAAAATAAATGTTATGTCAGCAAATTGTATAGACTCAGTGGCAGCTAAGCTGATTTGTTGTAAGCCACATTTAATTAGATTTTTATAACAAAACCACAAGCGACAATGCAGCGATTGCCATTTGCATAGTTGCGAGTGGTCGCCATTGCACACACATATAGAGACTTATACGTATATACACATATATTTGCGGCTTTTTGCGCAGTAAAACTGTCTGCATTAATACGCAGTTTATTGTTTGGCTGCATTCTCTTAATTAAATTGTTCAACATTTGACTTTTTTAAATGCAACAAATAACAGCTGCGAGCTATGAGGTTACAATTCCAAATAGTTCTTTTAAATTATAATTGTTTTAAGTAATTTGTCTCTAATTTTTCCAACAAAAATTGGCCCTTAGCTCATTTAAAAACAAAATAATGAAATTAAACAGGTCGAAAACAACAAAAATTAAAAATAAGGTTGAGCCTGTCTAACAAACAAATATAAATATACAAAATTTGTACAAACAACAAGTACACAGTCAAGTTGAAATAGCTTCGGAACAGTCGGACTTGATTGTAGTGAGTTGTAAAGGAAAAAGAGAAAATAACAACAGCTTACACAGCGTAAGCTTAGCTCAGCCTGTTGAGACGCTGGCTTAAGTATTGCGTGGTGTCGCGGGTTCGACTCCCGCGGAAGCCGTGAAGAAAGAAGTCTGATGAGGAAATGTGGTGGTTTCCGAAATAGTACTGTAACTTCTACCGCTTTGGTGTTGTTGTTTTTTCTCTAATTTTTCGAACAAAAATTGGCTGTAGCTCATTTAAATATAAAATAATAAAATTAAAAAGGTCGAAAACAATAAAAAAAAGATCATAAATGTTATTGCTTATATCGACATCTGTAGTATTTTATCAATTGATTTATATACATATATATATATATATATATATATATGTATATATGCGCGAACGCTGGGAAATAGGGCCTTCGAAATATTCTCAGTGTAATGACAAAGCTTTTGGTTGAGGTGCACAGAGTGTGAATATTGTGTCGCACAATCAGCCTAAAAGTATGCTCCTAAAACGAGAAACGCATACTTCAGTCATATGGATATTGAAAGCTGTTGATACAAAATTGCACAAAAATACATATATACATACATATATTTATACCGCTAACGAACTATAAAAATATGAACGTGTTGAACATATTTGTTATGTCGTATTAGGTTTATTTACCACAAAAAGCATAGCAGACCACCACATTTCCTCATCAGTTAAGATACATATATCTAAATTTGAGCTATCAAGGTTGCAAATCAAAAAATTTTATTTTTAGAGCTCACCTTTAATATGTACGAGAATACATTTTTTAGCTGCCTTAATCGTTTTTTTAGCGCAAATAGCTAGAAATTATATTTTCGGGGATAATTGAATGTGCGAAACACAGAATTTAGAACTAGTACTTCTGAATCCCATTGTGAATTTGTTATTGTCGGTATTTCAAAAAGTCAAAATTTGTACTTCTTAAGAATTTTTAACTCAATTAATATTTTATCTACTCTGTGACATAAAAATTAGTTTATTCCATTTTACTTACAACATAGTTGTACATATTTTTGGCTAATTTTTCCGCATTCGTTTATTTATTATTCAGAAATTTTGCCTGAATTAATTATGAGGATCACTTTTTTTTATTGAACAAAGCTCTGCTTTATGCTTTGCACTTTAAACATTTTCAATTTTGTTTTTAAACTAAAAATAATAAAACTTTCGATGCTTTATGGCCATCCAACTTTTTTTTGTATTTTGAGCTTTAGGCTGGGTTTCAATGGGAGAAATTATTTGGAAATATCAACAATGATTATCAGAAAGATAAAAATTTCTACAAAATTTTTGGAACAGAAAAACGAATTAAAAGCTACTAACTCCTTTTGGGTCCTTTTGTATACTCTATTTATTATCTTTTGACAATACAAAATATTATGTTTTTCTCTAACCGTTTAAGCTAAAAAAGAAGAAGGGAGAATATGTGTTTTTCTAAAATTCAAATTTCATTTTCAATCCTCTCTAAAAATGTTTAGTCCTATTAAATTATTTTGCTTTCAACACTATGTAGAAGTTTTTTATACCCGGGCGTACTTGTACACAAGGGTATTATAACTTTGTTCGCATAACGGTTGTTTGTAACAGCAAAAAATAATCGAGATAGATATAGACATATTTATACTAAAATGATCAGAATGAAAAGAGGAATCGATTTAGCCCTAACTGTCTGTCCGTCCATCCATCCGTCCGTCTGTCCGTGGTTACAATAACTTGCGTAAAACTTGAGATATCTCAATGACATTTGGTACAGAGATTGCTCTTTGGACAGGGTTGGTGGGTATTGAAAATGGTCAGAATCGGTCAATAGCCACGCCCACCTCCCATGTAACGGAAATTTTTGAAAAATGCAAAAACTCCGATTTTTCGGTATCCATTAAAGCAAATTAAGTGAAATTTGGTATTTAGAGCGATTTTGAACTAAGAAATTAGGTATTTATGAATTTTTAAAACTGGGCAATGCTACGCCCACTTAGGAACACATTTCTGTATCTCAATAACGGTGTAAGGTATCGTCACAAACCTTGGTGAACATATTTTTCATGATATCGAATGATGAAAATTTTTGAAATCGGATCATAACCACGCCCACCTCCCATTTAACGGAAGTTTTGCAAAATGCAAAAACTATATTTTTCGGTATCTATTAAAACAAATTGAGTGAAATTCGATATTTGGAGCGATTTTGAACTAAGAAATTAGGTATTTATGTAATTTTGAAAAACGGACGTTGCCACGCCCATTAAGGAAAAAATGTCTGTATATCAAAAACGGTGTAAGGTATCGTCACAAAATTTGGTGAACATATTTTCCTTGATATCACTAGCATCACCATCAATAATTTCTGAAATCGGACCATAACCACGCCAAACTTCCATATAACACAAATATATTTTATAATAACAATTATTTCAAAATTTATTAACCCCTTGGAAAATAATATCTTGATCGCAATGATATAATTTTTTTACCATATCTGTGTTTTTTGATAAAACAATTTTAATGGATTTAAAAATGTTCACCTGTAAAGCACTTAATTGTTGTCGCTTGCAGCCAAAATAATATATTGCACACTAAACACAAAAGAGTCATAATTAAGAAAATTACATAGGCAATTTTTATTTCGACAATTCACTTCACACTGACTATTCCCAATTAATTTAAGCGCAATTTTCAAGTTATAAATCTCTGGCTGGTGTTATACGTTATGCAAAAATTTATGATTGGAAATTAATAAATAATATATCTTGCCAACTCAACTTTCATATTTCATATATTATTTTCGTCAATTATGCAATTATACTTTCAACTGCGAGTGCTGAATACATTTATGAAAAAATATATATATAAAAATTATTTTGTGCTAGCGCACTTTGATTAAATATTTATGCACATTTGTTTGGTGAATTTTCAATCAACACACATTCCAATGCACTGCTGCATGCTTGAGTTGCATGCCACACATTAACACCTGTATGTTAATTGTCGTGAATTATTTCTATTTCTGACTTTAAAGATGTAACATTGCGGTGATGTTTTTATATACTACTTTATCGGTTATTCGCCCCTGCCACTCTGCTCGTACAGTTTTAAATGATGATTTTCTCAGGTGTTATTGTTGTTCGCTTGCAGTTTGCATTTTTAATTGTTAATTTTCAATAATAAATTTGATTTTTTTGTTTCATTCAATTCAAGTTATTGTTACAATGTACGCATATTAGTGCAAGTGCTGCGCCGCACGTAGCTAATTGTTTTTATAAAAAGAATATTAATGAACATTTTAAAGGTGGTTGCGCATTTTAACTGCATCTCTTTATGCTCTTGTGCAAAATTTTAATTTCATTCATAACTTCTTTATAAAATTTAATGACACCATTTTCCATTAATTTACAAAATGTGTATATTAATAAAATTTAATCTGCTGAGCTTCAATTAATTTTTTGTTGAAAATTGCTTAGCGGAAGTAATTAAAATTCAATTTATTACACCACTGCCTTTCGATAAATGTACTCTATACGGATTAAAGTCGATTGGAAGATAACCAATTTATTTATTCCTATTGGTAAAAATGTTCAACAAACGAAAAATCGTATATTTATTGTATTAAAATTGCAAACAACGATGAATAAATTAATTAATTAAGTGCATGCGTGTGTATAAATTTCAATACATATTTAAATATGCATCGATAAGTGTGATTTTATGCAATAAATTTGTAAGTGGATACGAGCAGCATTAATTATAGCGGTAGCCCACAACATTATTATTATTATATATTATCCGACATACGAGTATTACAAAAAACATATTTTTGAATGATCTTAATATTGATTGCTATTAATGCTGCCGGCTTAAAGCGATATTGTGCAGTTATTTACGTAACTATAAATTGCATGCCAGAACTGGGGAGTTTTTTTTCCCCAAGCATGTTGTGTGTCCAATAATCGAATGGTATGAATGCAGTAATCTTTTGTTATCATTAATAATTAAACTAAATATATACATATATAAAAAAAATTAAATTTGGGAAATATATGAAAATAGTAGTATTGGCATTAAAATCAAAACATTAGTTGCATGAATCTGAAAATTATGCTTTGAATTTTTTTATTAAATATTTACGTATGCAAATTATTTGAATAATGACTATATTTATCCTTGCCAGAGGTACTGATTTGGAAAAGACGGTATGTACTAAATTTGCAGTCGCTGTAGTGAAAATTGTCAATTCCCAATTCAATACGCAAATGTCCTTATTTTTCGGAAATTTATGCTGATTCGTAGTCATTTTTCAATCTCGACACTTTTTTTATTTATAGTTCTACGTTCAATGCCGAGCTAGCTGTGAACGTTGCTCGTACTTCTTCAATAATTAATAAATAATAATTCCGGATAGTCGAGATTAAGGTGTAAGCATACATAAGATAAAAAAAAAATTGTTTCTTATGTTTGAAATGGTTCTTACTTATTACCTCTTAATCATTCATTGATTTGTAGATTTTGCCTATTCCATTGAACCAGCGGCGAATACAGAAAATATTTTGGGGGGGGTTCGCTAATGGTTGTACAAAAAAATATTTTTGTTAACAAATCATGATAAATGAACTGTTACATAATCAATTTTTTAAACTTTTTCTTTTTTTTTACCAACAAATAATTTTTAGCAAAATAACCAATATCAGGAGAACAAAAATAGTCTTAATGTAATTTTTACAAAACAAAAATTCTTTTATTACCCAACCAATAATTATTGGTTTTTTATAATTATATTATAATTTTATTTTATAATATTTTATAATTATAATTAAAGATAAAGTAAGGAAGTCTTTTGTCTGCTCCAAATATAGTAGATTTTATTAAAAACGGGAATCCCGTTTTTTTTCCTATTAATTTACAACTTTATTAAGTTAGAGCACTCGAGAGAGCAGTTTTCCAATGTATTTGGCTAAATTAACTCAACGCACGTAATATAGTAGAAAAGTTGTTGGCTTACATAAAGTTATAACTACAAACATATACTTAAAAAGTATACAGTGGTGCCCACATTATTTGTAACCAAATTAAAGATAATATTGTTTGTCAAATATGTTCATTTAATTAATTTTAAAAATTTTAATTCTAAACAAAGCAGCTTCTTAAACAAAAATAATATAAAGCTATAAAAAATCAAACTTTCATTCACAAAACTTTTTTCAGAAGTACCACAGTTTTTTTGAGTATGCAGTTTCCTTTAATATTAAAATAAATTGTGTGAATGCGTTTAATGGACGATGTATCTGAAGGAATTTTAAGTTTTAAGCCTTCGAGTCAAACTGATATTGATGGTTTCTCAGTACTTTTTTTTGAAAAACTGTCCAGCGGTTATTACCCCGATTAAACTGTTATTTAATAAATCTCTATGTACAGGTACTTTTCTAGATGATTGGAAATTGACAACCATTACCCCGACTTTTAAAGCTGGCAAAAAGAATGATGTCTATAATTATCGTCCTATTTCTAAGCTTTCATCTGTCTCCAAGCTGTTTGAGAGTATAGTAAAAAAGAAAACGTATTTTGCGACTAAGAGTTTAATTTCGCCTAAACAGAATGGTTTTGTTCCTGGTCGTTGCACGGTTACTAATCTCGTAGAGTTCAGTGAATATTGCATAAATTCTTTTTCACTGGTATCCCAAGTTGATTGCATTTATACTGATCTTTCAAAAGCATTCGATAAAGTTCCACACAATACTTTATTGTTTAAACTTGCTAGCTTAGGTTTTCATTCTGTGTTCCTGTGCTGGTTGAAATCGTACCTAAGCAATAGACGTTGCGTCGTAACAGTCGATGGTGTTTCCTCTGAACCTTTCATTGCCACGTCAGGTGTACCACAAGGAAGTATCTTAGGGCCGTTGCTCTTCGTTTTATTCATCAATGATATTGGCGAGTGTTTTTCATTTAGCAGATATCTGTTATATGCATGACTTATGACTTAAAAATAGTTTCAGTAGTAAATAGTGCAACCGATGTGACAAACCTCCAAGCTAATTTGGATAATTTGTCTCTTTGGTGTCAACAGTCATATCTCTCTCTTAATATTAAAAAATGTTTTCATATGACTCTTGCTAAAGCTCGTTACATCAGGCACACATCTTACTCTATTTCGAATACAATACTCAATTCCAATTTCTCTCTTAATAATCACATCAATTTTATTATATCTAATGTTCACTTAGTTTTAGGCTTTGTACGCCGGCACAGTACAAATTTTACTGACCCATATACTCTAAAACTACTTTTTTCGTCTTATGTTAGATCTCGACTGGAATATGCAGCGATTATTTGGAGTCCTTATTCACAGTTTTTGATAGATAGACTTGAACGTTTGCAAAAGGTTTTTTTAAATTTCCTCTACGTTCTTTGAAATTTTCGGATCCCTTACCTTCTTACAATTCGCGTTTGCTTCTTATAAGCCTTAAATCGCTCGAGAAGAGAAGGACAGTTCTTTCACTTCCTTTTGTGTATGGTATAATTAATGGCACTGTTGATTGTCCGTCTTTGGTCCAAAGTATTAATTTCCTTGTAATATTTAGGACTTTACGTAATTTCAATCTATTCTATCCGGATAAACTCAAAACCAATTACGCAAGAAATGCCCCTTTGTCGAGTCCACTTTGCGAACTTAACCAGATCTCGAATTCGGTCTTGCTCGATTTTTCTTTATGTAAAGTTGAGTTTCTCTCATTAATATATTCTGCCTTGTGAAATTTGTTATTGTTAATTTATTCTCTGGTATCGTTAAGTTGCAGCGCTAAGTAGTCAGTAACAACTTTGTTCATTGACTTATGAAATAAATAAATAAATAAATAAATGTGACAAAAACTATTCATAAAATCAACGGTAATTTTACCCACTCAAAGTGCGTTATTATTGTTTTAAAATTGAATAGTCTATAAAACAGCATACTCAAAAAAATCTAACATTTTTTTAATTTTTTTTTTATTAAGGAACAAACTATATTTTAATAGAACATTCTTAAAACTAAATAAATTAATCATAAAGGGCATCCAATGTTTTTATAAATTTGGTTGCAAATCACATGGCGATCACTGTATGTACATATTCATATTTACAAAACAATGTACTGAATTTTAATCCTCTAGTGTATACGACATTTATCCTAAACTTACCAGCTTCATACTTTTAATTAAAAATTTTAACTGATGCTTTAATCACTGAACGAGCTTTAATTTTGTGATACCAAAATATTTAAACTTGGCGCTAACTCGAGCCGCAGTAAAAAGTTTCACATCTTCAAAAAATATGTGTATTCATATTGTCCTTGACATTTTTAACTTAATTTATGCGCAAGCAATTTCGTGTTTGGTTTGTTACTCGAGAAGGAATGCATGGAAAGCCTAACTGCCTACAAATAAACCTAAATGAGTATGTGTGTCTGTTTGCCTTTGATGAGTCATGCATTTGTTATTCACACCCCCCTCCTCTCAACATAAAAAATTATGAAAGTTCCTTGTTGTATGTATGTATGTTATATAAGCACTAATGTATGCAAATTTTTGTGCGTTTTATTGCATTGTCAATCGGTAACTTGTCACTCAGTCGTTGACAGCACTGTTGAATGCTTCTGGAGTGAGACATAAAATAACATACAAAAACAATTAATAAGACAAAAAATTTACTATTAAAAAAAGGGGTTTCTAGCAGTGTTAACATTACATTTTATATTCTGGCGAAAACAAATAAAAACAAACCGACATTTAGCCAGGTTTTGGTTGTTTTTCTTTAATTTATAAAATTTAATCAAAATTTCATGCATATCGAATAAAATGATTTAAATGCTGATTTTACGCTATCAACATGATTGTAATAAAAAATAATTAAACATTAAATAAACAAAACTTGTCAAAATGTCACGTTCCAATTATTACTTTTGCCGGCACACTGCGTATGGGGGAATGCTTGAAACATGTTGTCTTACTTTTTTTTTTAAATACGTATGTACTTATATGTAACATTGTCAGTAAAAAAAATATAAGATTTAAATGTGAAATTAATATTTAGAAATGTTTTCTGTGGTTATTTGCGTTTTCTCTCAAACCTATTTTGATTATTCGTAGCATATGTACTTAATAACCTGTGCGATGATAATAACTTAGTAAAACTTCAAATTGCAATATGGTTGGCCTTTGTTTTATGTTTAAAGGGAAAACTCTATTACAAATTGAAATTCAAAGATAAAATATTTAGCATTTTTTTAAGCCTAAGAATTAAAAATATTGGTTTTGGAACGAATTTTCGTCACCCATTGTCAAGTTTGGTTTTAAGACAAACCTGTTTCGGCGTTGTGCCATCTTCAGTGTCATTTTTCATTCGTACGAAACGTTCAGACCCTGTCGGAAGCAACAACAACAAACGATCAGAATTTAAAATATATTAAACAATTGGAATTGGATTGAATTAGAATACAGACGGAAGTCAAGCAAACAATCCTTATTCTTGCCAAAACAATTTGCTTAAATCATTTCAAAGTTATAGATGTAATCATACGAGGACGGTTTGGAAATTCCGTAAATTTTTGGACAAAATATATTTTTCGTTAAAAAAGTGTTCTATTTCTCAACATAATCTCCCTTAAACTCTATACAATTAGTCAAGCTTTTTCCAATCTTTCATTCTTTCCAAATAATAGGTTTTCTTAGGATTCTCAAAGTAGGCGATTGTTTCAGTGACGACCTAAAAACCCAAACCTCTTACCAACCAGCCATTTCTTCAGACGAAGAAATAGCAAATAGTCGCTAAATATGGAGAATATGTAGGATGGGGTAGCAGTTCAATGGATTTTTGCTATAGTTTTAAAGTGGTCATACGTTTGCGTTTATGTTCGATTGTGAGTAATCGCGACAATCACCGCGCGGATAGCTCTTTCATATTCAATTATTCGTGTAAAATGTGATGTACCCGCTCAGTTAAAATGCCTTCAGCCTCAGCCACCTCACACACTTTCATTCTTCAGTTATCCAATATCATTCCAAATTCTATCGACGATTTCTGGTGTAACGACCCGTTTTGACGACAACAGAACTCAGTAAACAACTTCTTAACCATAGTATTTATCAAGCCTTTTCTTGGTTTAGGTGATGGTTTTTTTACTCAAAAAATAATACTTAATCAACTATTGAAATTCACTTTATTCTGTTTTAGTTGAAAGTCAAGAGGTTATCAGCTTTCAATGGCTGTCAAGCATAAACTAAATGACTCAGCTTGCTCAAAATTTAACACTAGTCTGTTAATAGATGCTAGTTAAGGGCAGCAGTAATAAATTAAAAATTTCTGAAATTCAAAAATTCACTGAATTTTCAAATTGCCCTCATAAAAGTGATTTTTTCCATTTATTTAAGTAAATAAAATGAGTAAATGTGATATTTTAAAAGTAGTTATTTTTCTATATGTTAAAAAGGTTTCATTAAAAAATTTTAGTTGGATTTGTTTAAATAAAATTGCTACACATTTTTTTCATAGAAGTTCTATTAGTAGATATCTTGTTTACTGCAAAATATTTATTTTTGGGAATCAGTTGTAAGATCCAATAAATTTATTAAACAAATTTATTTGACACGCCCCAAAGCTCAAAATATAAAACTATTAATCGCTCTTTTCACAAAAGAAGAAAAAGTTACCAAAAATAAGAGAGGTCAAAAAATAAATTAAAAATATTTGCTGTTAAAAATAAAGTTAGCCTTCTTCGAAAGCCCACTGCGCTATTTTCCTTTTATTCAAACTGAATTCATTACTACTTAAATTAGTAAATTATTACATAAAAACATTAAAATTTCGCGAATATTTTAAAATGATAGAAATTTGAAATATTTTTTGTGCATCTGCTAGTAGGAATTCTTATACATTTTTAATGAGCTTGTATTGAATTTGAGATGCTGTCATTTGAGTTTACTTTTAAAAGCTAAGCAGTGGTAGCATAATCGTTAAGGGAAAGCGATTTGTGAATATGGTAATTCCGGCTTTTTCGATTTTCGCAAAATGTAAACTTCAGGGGAGCTACTATGCAAATTGAATCGCATAAAAATTCACTTGAATTCGAATTTTTCGCATATGCTAACCTACATAAATTTTTATTCGAAATCCGTTACTTATAGGACCACCAGAAATGTATAATTTAAATTAATTGAAAATAACCAAAATATCGAGAATACGGTACGATTACGTTATCATATACTTAAGTATATATTTTTAATTCACTTCAATCATTTCTTTTATATGCATTCGCTCACCATTCACCATTCGGTTAAGTTGTTGACTTGACACATTTGTCAAAACTGTCTCATTTAAAATGTACGCGTCTCCATAAACAAATGCAAATATGACGCGCCTGCGGGTTATATGGCACTTAAGGAGAAATATGTGGTTCCACCTTCATCACCTTTTAGCTTTGTGCTTTAATTAAAAAAAAAAAAACCATTTTCGCTTTATGCATCTCAGACAGGTTTCATTAAATTTTGATTGAGCTGTCATTGTTGGTAGCTTTTGCTGTTTTCTTTTCATACGGATTTCTTGCCGAACACCTTCCCTAAGACTTTATTTAATTTCGTGCAATTTCTTTTATCTTTGCCACAAATTACGTTTGTTGGTTACTTATTTTGGCCAATAAATTGGGGATTTTTTTTTTGGTTTTTCTTATTATTTTCTTTTTATTCTGCCACACGTTTTATTAATGGAATTCAATTTGTTATGTCAATTCAATATTCGAAATGTCTGTTATTTTGAAAACGAAATGGATAATTTTTATTTACTTAGCTACGGTTAGCCAAACAAATACAGCCATGAGTGCGTACGAGTACATACATATGTATGTACATTAGGGTGACAGTTAATTTCGAAAGTGATATTTTCTTTGGTCTCAGTATTTTTTTGTGTGTAGTTTTATTTAAAAAAAATTCTAGTAAAATTTCAAGGTCGTAGGAAGAGGATTAGGGGGCGCGTCGGCCCCCCAAAGTTACACAAAATACGTTTTTTCACGCAAATTCTTACTTTGACTGCTTGTAACTTTCTCTGTGTTTTTTTTTTTTAAACATTACTGGCGAAAGATGTTCACTAATATGTCTACAATAACATCTGTCAATAACATTTTTGTCTAATGTTAATATTTAATGAAAAAAACTTAAATATAGGAGAAAAAGTACGCCTCAATGTCGATTTATTATACTTAAATAAAATTACTTATGTATATGATTTCTCTTTTTATTAATATTGTTTAAAGCACTTGAGACAATGTCTTTTTATTACAGTCCGGAAACCGATGGCGGTAATCGCTAACAATTTTTAAAACAAATTGTTTTTGGCGTTCATTTTTGGTAAATAGTTTATTATACTCTTCCATCAATTTAACCCCCCTTTTCGGCAGTGTCATTTGTAACATTTAATTTTTTCATCAGTTCAGCCGCTTTACAATAAGATTGGTCCTGCTCCCATTTGTCTGGGTTTAATTTAAAAAAATCAGTATTTATTTGAAATCTTTCAAATAATGCTTTTGTTTCGGCAGAGACGAACTGTTCAATTCCGTCATGGAATATTTCAACGATTTCTCTATCATTTATTGTAGCTCGCTTTGTGTTTTGCTCTTGTTCAAAATCATTTTCCAAAGCCGCCACCATTTTTTGTTTTGAAAAAAGGGATACGTTGCTGTCAAAAAATGCAAGACCAACCGCCTCAGGGCTTAAATACCACAAGTGGTTCCTGAACTTTTTAAGAGCAACATAAGATATAGCAGCATCAATTTTTTTGAAGTTTTCAAGTTTTTGTAAAAATAAAAAATCTTGATATGGCGCTTTAATGGCCAAAGGAGCAGAAAACCACGCTTCGACATAGACTTCAGCAATAAAAACACAAATTTGACGAAGCCCATTTAATTCAGTTGCTGAAAGCTGGAACTCGTTACGGAATAAAAATATTTTTAGACAGTAAATCGCTTTTGCCATCCACCTTGCATGGTGAACAGCTCCTGGCGATCGAAACATTAGGCTGTTTGGATGTGTCTTTTCTGGTTTTTGACCCAGGAAGAGCAAAGTGAGTTCCAAGAATTCTTTATAGTCTTCCCTGGGTTGTTTTTCTTCCAAGATATTATTTACTGCACCGATAATGCGAACAGCAGACTCTTTCAAGCATTTTTAAATTTCTCAAACATTTTAACGTTTGGACTTCCATAACAGCTTATTTTTTCTTCGAAAACGCATCTTAAAACAATCTCGTATATATGATGACGGCATGGTAACCATAAAAGTTGTCTTTGTAAATTATTTTCAATTAACGTACAGGTACCATTGAAACGCCCAGTATTGACCGCTGTTGTATCAAACACTAAAGCTTTGATGTGATTTTGCAGACCATATTCATAAATAGCATCGCATACAGCGGATGCCTGTTCAACTTTACCGCTCGATATTATTATAGGCAACCTATCAACTTCATCATTTCCCGTCAGCACCGGCAAAAGTTTACCATCCCAATGAAGGCAGATAGCGTCGAGCTCATTTAATTTTAATTTATTTTTTAATGCTGAAATTCTTTCTTCACGGATTTGTTCCCTTTTCTGGTGTACAGACGTTCGGTTTAAAATATAATCTTCAACATTATTACCCAGAGCTTCAACGACTGCGCTTATTAGATGAACCACATGTCTGTCACTGATTTTACAGACATCGAGTGCGGCCGCCAGTTGTTCCCCTACATTTTTTGGCTGGAGGTTGACTACAACGTGGGTCACATTCCATATCTGGAAAACTGTTATCATTCTCTGAAGATTCAGATGACAGCAACTCTGCAGTTTCATCTAATAAAAACGACTTAATTTAAAGAAAATAAAAAATAAACAATAACATACAACGAACCAATTAATGCAATTTCACGATTATTCCGCTCCACTTGTTGTAATAAATTGTTGTTGCGTTCTTCAAGTCGGCACTCTCGGCGTACTTCTTCGTAATCGATACCATACATAAAGCCTGGGCGCCCCGTTTTTCGTTGACTTATCAAGAAATCAATATCTTCTTGATTCGACATTATTTTTAATGCACTTGCATGCGCCACGTCAAAAAGCATATCCAATTTTTCTTTCCACGTGTTTACTTTGCTCTTATGGAAATTAGAAGTCTTCTTTGAATCTTTTTGAAAGCTTCGCCATTCTTTATACAATTTCTCTACATTTGTAATGCAGTGTTGTTTATCCTTGGCCGGAATGCGGGCTTTTTCCCAGAACACGAATAGTTCTTTTACAACTAAATCTGAACTTTCCCGTAAATTTTTTTTTACTACACGTAAATTGAAAAACAAAACTTTCAACACTTCTATATTGGAGGGTAGTTTACTTCCCGTTAATGAGTTGGTACAATAACCAATTAAATATATGCGTTCACGACATTTTCGACTTTTCACATTCAAATATTCACTTCGAATGATTTTTTTGCAAATTTAATGCTATTAAAAAATGTTTGCGGCTGCTGCATATAACTGTAAAATAAGAATCTATTTTCCGAGAAACATTGGTGCTGATTTTTTGTCGGTAGCTTACGCAAGCATTGAGAATAATATTGTTGAGGTTGTAACGGGAATATTCTCGGTCACAATTGTCAATATTATAGATCGCTTCAGCATACAGGCAAAAAAAATTTGAAGCAAACTTTTAAAGACAATTCTTACACTTGAAAACAAAAGTAAACAAAAAAAGTCTGAAGTTCGGACTAGCGAGGTCTTACTGTATATAATTGTTGAAGCTACTCTTACGTAAATCATAAGGAATTTTCTATATGAATCTTTAATTAAATAAATCTGAACAAAATCCAAAATTTGAATCATATAAGTAATTTTATTTAAGTATAATAAATCGACATTGAGGCGTACTTTTTCTCCTATATTTAAGTTTTTTTCATTAAATATTAACATTAGACAAAAATGTTATTGACAGATGTTATTGTAGACATATTAATGAACATCTTTCGCCAGTAATGTTTAAAAAAAAAAAAACACAGAGAAAGTTACAAGCAGTCAAAGTAAGAATTTGCGTGAAAAAACGTATTTTGTGTAACTTTGGGGGGCCGACGCGCCCCCTAATCCTCTTCCTACGACCTTGAAATTTTACTAGAATTTTTTTTAAATAAAACAACACACAAAAAAACACTGAGACCAAAACAATAAAGAAAAAAAAATACTCCATACATTTAATTGTCACCCTAATGTACATATGTATATGTGTTCACATTAACTTATATATTTGCTCTCGCTTTTCAGGATGTCAGATGGGGCAAAAAAGCAATGCATCAATTTTTAAACGGTTGGTTTACATTAAATTCATATGAACATATGTGCATACATACATACATTAAATTATGTTACTAAACAAATTATTGTATTCGTGAAAAGCACAAAAATGTATGAGTCTATGTTAATATATGATTACTATAACCTAAAATTATCGCTAAATTCTGAATTTGATTTCTATCATTACCTACGACCTACTTAGCTTAGTCTAAGGTACCGCAAAGAATAGCATAAGTACTTCGTTGGAGTTGTAATTTAAAGTAAGTCACTTTTGCGTTGAGATTAAGAAAATTTTGAAAATGGGCGTAGTAACTGAATTGTGGCACTATTTCAAAATTAAAATTTTAAAAGCAAACGTTTTGTACTTTAATTTTGGATGAATTTTTAATTGTGACTCTACCAGATTCTGGAGCTATATTTCGCAAATGTGCAAAAAAAATCTCTAGAAGGACGGTTATGTTAAGAGAAGACTTATCGCTTTGAAGAAAATTCTATGTTTGGACAAGCACCCATTTTTCAGTAACTGTTATGTTTCTAAAAATGGTAATTTAAGAGGCTCAGAAAAATATTAAGATGACCACCAAACTGAAGTGGTTTAAAAAAATTTATTAATTCACGACACTTCCGGAAGAGCTTCTGAGAGCATTTTTCTCAAATCTACGAACAACGTGATTGAAAAATTTGTTTTAATTTTTTTTTTGTCATAATCAAAACGATGCATTCACTATGCTTCTGAAGGAGTTATAGATAATTTTTGAATTCATTTTATTACTTAAAATTCTCTCTAAAACCGAAAAATATCCGAAACGGTATGCGAACTAAGACTTTTCAGAAACTGCAAAGTTTCGCGAACAGCCAATTGAGTTCTTATTCTTATCCAAAAGTTTCAAATATAAATTATTGGAAAAGGCGTAACTTTAAATATTTTGATAAAAAATTAACGTAACGAATTTTTTATTTGCCTTAATTCAAAAACCGATGCTGTAAAATTTTATTTTTCTACCAAGTCAACTCTCACAATTTTCGCAATGCAATTCGTTCGCGGTAAATGGTTTACTTTTGTTCATAAACAATATGGAATAAAAATAAAATGCATGCATTCAAATTCTCAGGAAATTGCAAAATTTGCATTCACATTACAGAAATGGGTTGAAAAATATCGTTGACAGCATACGAATGTTGCAAGTTTGAAATTTTCTATGTTGAAAAGGTTTTCACTCCTTTCTTTAACTTTTTTGACGTAGTTTTTCGTGCTATAAACCAATTAGTTAGCAATTTTCAGCAATTTTTTTTATTTTGTATGTTAAGCAACTTATGCCTTTTACCTCATTTATCACTTGTGTCTAATGCAGCAAGTTTTTGCACGCAACGGCGTCGACAAAAATTCGCCAAAATAGCGCGGATTAGCGAATGGAGTCAGAAGAAGAAGAAAACGAAAGATTTTTCTTTGTCAAACATTTGTTTCTTTTGCGCGCCTCTCAGTCGCTTGACATTTTGACAGGCCTGCCACAAGCATGTGCGAACGATGGCGGTGGCAAGTAGCTGATATGCAACACATGTTGTGCTGGTTTTTTTTTTGTACACAAGGTTTCAGAGCTTTCTTTTTAGTATTTCGTTTTTTAAAGCCACATCTTAAACCGAATCGGCAAGGTCTCATAATTAAAATAACGCAAAAATTATTTTTTGTTTGTTGTTTTCCACCTGCACTATTTGGCACGCTTTCTCAATCGCAAACCAATGCGCGACTGTCAAAGTTGTAAGCGAAATGTCAAAAATATTTCATTCCAAAAGATATGAATTTGTTAAGTGGACAAACGGCAAACAGTTGGCGATAGACAAGTGGCAGCAGCGCCAACAGCAGCCACTAATTTGTTGTGCGAGTATGTCATAACAGCAATAACATACGCAAACGATAATAATTACTGACTACATATATTATGAGGAAATGAGCAAATAAACTATGAGAAAATCCAAGCAAGGTGTGCGCTTGAGTTAAAACAAAATTAAAATCGTAAACAAGAGTTAGTAATAATAATAAAATTAGTAAACGAAAAATGTTGGCAGCATTGCACGCCACATTTGCAGTGTGTTGAAGTAAACATGCCACCGCGAAATACAGTCAACAAGCTACTGTCGATGATTATTTGTTGATAAACTCAGAGCGCTTGTTGCTGCTACTGCTGTTGTTGTTGCTGCGGCCTGGTCGCCTGTGTTGTCGCGATGTCATAAACTAAACGTTTTTATTTGCTGTTGCAATCAATTTTGCTGCAGACACAAACAACAAATTCTACCACTATTGCATACCTGGTCAATTGTATTGTTGTTGCTTTTGTCACAAATACAATCGATGCTTGGAAATCATATTGCGTTTGCTTGCAATGCAGCAATGAGATAAGAAATAATATTGGCATGCGAGTAATACTGCTGACAGACGTGCATAGGTTATCTAGATAAGTTGCCTTGATCTGCATTAAGTCATGCATAATCCTCTTCCAAAATGCTCATAAGCACTCGTAGATATGCACGAAAATTATGTACGTAAGTACTGAATATTGTTAATTCAATATGTCAATGCTGTCACTTTTGACAGAAAATTACTATTGTGAACGAGCACAATGTCTACAGCTGTTGTGAAAAGTGTTTATTATTAATAAATAGCTGCAAATATTAGCAAATTAAATTTTTCTTTGTAGATTTCTTTTGGCTTTGGAGGATAGGAATTTATGCAGTCTAATAGATTTTCGAAAAAAATCCACAAAGATTTCACTAAGAGTACTGCATCCTATAGACTTTCAAAATTTCTAGATTCAAAAGCGAACAATGAGATAGCCAATCTCTTATGAATTGGAATACGTCGCCTCATATTGCTGTTCACCTTTTTAATGCCCACAATTTTTCCACAAATTCTGCGAAATGCATTGGTCTTGAAATGAAAATTTTCGTTGAAACGATTTTCTTCCTCTGAAGGCTCGTCTCGTTCCCAAAAACAAAGCTATAGCGATTATTTATTAATGAAATACTATACATGGGAATAAGTTATTTATATCGTTACAGCAAATAAAATATACTCACACAATCGCACAACTTCCTTTCTCTAATGTCGAGAAGTGTAACCGCACGAGGCCTTGGCATCCTGCGAAGAAATACGTATGTCCCAATGTATTGCATATTTTGATTTTATTAAGCAACTTTAAGATACTAATTTTAACCTTTTTTTAGTTCGTAATGATCTTTTGCTATGTAATTAGCTGCCAATCTTATTTTCCCTACTTTTCAGTTTGAGCTCAATTTCGTTCGTCAAATCAGATGTAATCGAAATGCAGATAAGTGTCGTCTGTCAGGCATCAAATATTATGCAGATATATGTCCAGTTTGTCTGCATAAGTACGCCCGTCTGTCAGTAGTTTACGTTACGATTTATTTGTGTTTAAAAAATGTTACGTATACGCCACGTTGACTCTGAAAGCGTTAAAGTGAAGCGAATGATGAATCCTGGAGTGGACGTGGTGAATATAATGTAGAGTTTTTGTGAGCTAAGTAGATATCGATAGTATTTTATTGATTTTTGATATTATTTTAAGTATAAAATTGTGATTAAATTTCCAATTTTTGAAAGAGCTTTTGTTACTAACCATTTAATTTTACCTCGCTAAGCAAAACTAACGCGATTTTTGGATTTATAGTTGCGTAGTGCTACAAAAAATTCAATGATAAAAGCTTATTTATTTAGATTTTTATATCATCCATTCACTTGCAATGAATTTGAACCCGTTGGAAATGCGACTAGCAGCGGAAAATGTCCACAAGGGAGCTATAAACTCTTTAAATAATATACGGTGCTGTTCGTATCATTAGCAACCAAGTTCAAATATACATAGTTTGCAACTTATATTAATTTATTTACTTTTAAAAATTTTCAATTGAAACGCACTTCATTCTTTAACATAACCTATATAAATCCAATTTTAAAACTTTGTGGGAAACTAACAAAAATTTAACAATTTTTTACATAGATTTTTGAACTTTTTTTCTGAAAAGCTTTATAATTTTTTTTTGAGTAAGTAAGTTTTAAAGTTCATTAAATCTTAGTCTAATAATAAGAAATTGTTAAGTAGCTGGGCGTTACCGTTGATTTATTAACATTTTTTTCTCTTCCATTTTATAATAAATGTTGCTTATTCGTTATATGGAAGGAAATGCAACCTGAAAGATTCTAAAAAATCCACGGTATTTCCTAGCCACTTGAAACTTTCTCATTGTTAGACTTAAATTTAATGGAGCTATAAAACTGCATACCCGAAAAAATTCTAACATTTCTGAGAAAAAGCATAGAGTGCAATCCGGTGTGTAGTGATAAAATATCTGAGTTTCACAAAGTAGAAAGCGAAGGTGAGTGTGAGGATATATAATGATGTCCCTAGTGCTGAAACCATCATAGTACGATTTTCGTAGATTTTACCAAAAAGCATCACTGAGTTCTAATAAATGAATTTATTACGACGTGTTTTGGTTGTCGGAGAAAATTTTTTAAATTTCTTTTAGAATAAAACTCAACGTTATTTCAATAATTTATTAAAATAAAGAAACATAGTAAAATGTGAGTAGAAAATTAAAAAAAAATATTTTTGTTCAAAGCAATTATCTTATTTGTTGTGTTTTAGCCGATGTTAAAAACTTTAATAACGCGGCCCTAAAATACTCGGTTGCTCCCAAAAGGAGCAGGTGGACAACTTTTGGAAAACACAATAGGAGTCCCTTTTCGCATTTCGTTTTTCCTCGTCATTAATTTTCAGCTTAATTCATAGAGGGCATAGACGTGACTGCAAAGTATTAAAAACTTATTTCAAAACTTGATAAAATTTTGTTTCATCCATTAGTATATAATTGTCCTTTCCAAAGCTGTGTTAGTAACCACCTTCCACAAAAATCTTAGCACCCAAATCAGTTTATGTATCTCACTCGTTGACGACGGTCTCGAAACCTTTGAGCAGTCATCTTTTAGCACCTCAACCACAGTCATTAATGTTGTTCTATATAACAGAAAATTCTTAAGAAATTTGTAATTTAAATTTTGTGAGATTGTATATTTCAGCAACCGAAACTTTTTCATTCAAAGTGTCATCCAATTCCAAAAGTTAAATTCATCTCTTAAAGTTTCCCGCTGCATTTTACCTAACGATAAGATTTGGCGACAAGAAAACTCATTTTGTTTAGTAAATACAAAATATGTAGCGCTAAAAAAAAATTAATTATTTTGATAAAATTTGTTTGTCAAGCAATTATATTTAACTAATTAGTTTCTGGCGCATTATATGCATTGAAATAAATCTTCCATAGAAATTAACTATTTTGATTGTATCGAAATCACAAAAAAGTGTTTTAGCTTTTTCTTACATATATGTATGTATATAGTTATATTTTCGTAGCTTCTTATAATGATTTCAACGTTTATTATCATTGACATGTATTCATATTTCTACACATACAAATATAATCATGATTTTTTTTTTTGATTTTTCAACTCAAGAAATGTAAAATCACGAACAAAACAGCAAGTTACCATAATTGATTATGTTCGTGACATGTTGACAATGTTACTCGTACAAAAAGATGATGAAGTGCTGAATTGTGTTAAAGGTTCAATGTTTACAGTGTAAGTGATTGCTAAATGAATATTTGCAATGAAATACAATTTTTATTCTTATTTTAACAAACAAATTTTACTGGATTTTTACGTTTTTTTTTCTTATTGAAAACGTCGAAAAAATTAAAGCGTTCGAATGTCTTTTGTTGTGTTTTCTCATACCTTCTCCCTTTGGATTTTATAATTCAGAAAAAAAGAGAAATACAAGCCATTCTAGTTGAACAACTTTTATTCGTACATATTTCCATGCAAAAATAAAAAATTTGTTAAGTGTGTATACTAGGTATGTTAATTTTGGGTATTTTGTTGTCCCCGGGATTTTCGAGATCTGAAAACGAAATCTCGGGACATTAACGGGATCCTGAATTTAATTTGCCAAAAAATGTTACACGTCTGTAATCGTCGTATTATAGAAGCATACAAAATAACATTAATATAACAAAAAAGAACGATTTGTTATAATTCATGTATATATTTGGTATTTTCACGACAAAAGGAAATAAACGTAAAATTTTAAACAGATTCAAAATAATTTATACTTCAAGTAGAAATATACATATTTGGTACAGAAGCAAATGTAAAGACAAATTATTTTTATTCACTGTTTGAGACCAATATTATATACCAGGCCCGTCTGTCCCAAATTAACGTATTTGGAAAGAAGTCAATCGTATTTATCAAATTTTATTCGTAAATGAATTTTCAATCCAGGTCCTGTTACATATTAAATGCCTCACCCATTCCATTTTGAGCGAGGCAGAATTAGACCTTATTTTGATCAAAATGCAATCTCAAAGAAATAAAAGCCTAAAGTGTGTTATCCTCCAACCTGGTCCTAAATGTGAAGCAGTGGAGAAGCACTGCTTCACCTAAACATTTGTTTGTTGGATTGCCGTTAAAGTTAAGTTAAATGCTTTCTTTTGGACATAGCCTTTATTACCTCATTACAAAAACTGTCAATTTCTTTTACCAAGCCTTCTGAAAAAATTGTATGCCTTCCGATTATTGGACAATTGCGAGCTGCTGGCTAAACTTGATGCAATTTATCATTGAGACTTTCTGCCTTATCCACTTCAGGCACCTCGTCGTTAGTTCTATTAATATCGCTTTCATAGTGAGGCTTACTTTCTACTCGAGTGGGATATTCTCCAGCTCATTTTAAATGGCAAGGACAAAACATAGCCTTACGGGAGTTAACAAGCTGGATTTCAGGATCACGGGATTGACATGCCTAGTGTATACGTTAAAGCATATATAATAATAGATATTTTGTAGGTTTCTTTCAAGGCGTATTTAATAATGGCATTTTCTTTTCTTGAAATAATGTTGCCCCGTTTGTTTTTCTCAGCCCTTTTAAGGCGTTGCGTGTCCATTACCCACTTTATTAGACTCTGATCAAGCAAAGTTATAACAATTTCTTCTGATATAGCCATTTTTCAAGAAGACAGATAATCTAATGCAAAAATTACAATAAGAGAAGGCAACATTTTTTTCGAGAAATGAAAATGCCACAATCTAAAATCAATAGTGAAATGGCGAATTTTTTCCATAATCAATAAATTGCTTTACAAATAGAAAAAAGGGCGTATATATCTTTTTGAATTACACTAATATATATTTTTTTTAATTTTTCGCACAGTTTATTATTAAATAATATTAAAGCTTATTTGGTTAAATTTTTTGTGACGTCATGATTCCAGATTTCTAG
Organism: Philophylla caesio; assembly: GCA_963971545.1. NCBI lineage: Eukaryota > Metazoa > Arthropoda > Insecta > Diptera > Tephritidae > Philophylla > Philophylla caesio. The sequence goes on along the minus strand of OZ020606.1, from coordinate 88,784,274 downwards.
TTTAAAATTTAAAATAAAATAAGAATTAGCGATATATTTTGTTCCCATTTACTTCAATCCTGGACATGGTTGGTCAACTTTTTATTTTGGACCAAACTAATGCATATGCTTATCTAAAACGATATAATGCTGATTTTGATAATTTGCTGCAATACTTACTTGGTAGGCCAAGAAATTTACAACACAGAAGTAAATTAAAAAGTGAATCAACAAGTGATTTGCAAATGAAAAAAAAAAGTGGCGTAAGCTTGGCAAAATTAGCGCATCTATCTTCAGGACACAGAGATTAAGGTACTTAATTGAAAGAAAGTGAAAAGTGGAAACAAGACTACTTAGAAAGTCAAGAATGTGTAGTAAAAAAAGTCAGTTCCATTTACTCTTTTTTTTGTTCAATTTTATCCACACTTTACAATTTTATCGCTTCCATAGTCCATAGCTTAGCAAGACTAGATGCTTTTATTATTCGCCTTACTTCATGCAACTGCTTAATGAGAAAATTACTTGTTTAATTAAGTTGTTGAGCGCACTTATACGTAATTTAAACTTGATAATGAAACTTGCTTTTTATTTGCCAATGGCGTTTGGTAGTTAAGCAACAACTCCTGCTTCCTGGCATTGTCGTAATCAAGCAGAAAATTGATTTCTTTCTTTCAGCACTTTCACTAACTAAATGGATTTTATCGTTAGAGAATTTAAATCTAATCACGCATTGTTGCAAGTATTCTGCTGGCAATTATCGAAGTTTCTGCATGCCTTTGAAGATTACGTGATTTAAACGAATTCATGTTTGATGGAAAGCTATGAGCGAGAAAAATGTTCGCTGTACTTAATTATTGATTTGAGTTTTCTCATAATAGAGAAAAATGAAAAGAATATTAAGTTCACATAAAGTGAAACGTGCAATTTAATTTCTACAAAATGATTATTACAAAGCTGTATGATTTATATTGCAAAATTTAACTCAACTTATGTTTAATTCCAAATCGAAATTTTTGTATAAGTATGCGTATGTTTATATATTCTATCCGTCGTCTGAAATCATTACAAAACTCGACTCCAAATAATAATATCTTGATATTCGATGTAGGAAGTTAAATTCTTTACCAGACCTTTTTGCAATTTCTTCGCTGCCAAGTGTGAATATCCGTAAGCCTTCTGCGTTAATTAATACTTGGCTTAACGCAGCATTAGTCTTCACAAAAATTTTAATTTATTTTTCACTTGAAGATGCCTTGATGCCTGCATCCAAACTTTCACTCACTAAAGCTACGCAGCCAATTTACTTGGCTTTTAACAATTAGGGAGGAAATATTTAATGAAACTAATTAGTTGGTTCTTACAACAGCGCATCGTACGCTAAAATTCAATAAAAAAAGAAAGGAAAATAATGATAAATGATAGGGTTGGGGAAAAATGGCAGCGCAGTGGCAACAAATGAGACGCGCTAACGGCAGGAGCATTCAACTAAGAAGCAGTTAGTAGCGCTTGAAAGCGTTGCTTTCATGGACGAGTATATAAGTGTGTATGTAAATGCGCGGAGAAGATGTTTATTTCGAAAAACAAATTAAATAAAAAAACCAATTAATGTTGTATTTTATTAATTTTTATGCTGCTACTTCATTTTGTGGTTCTTCTGAATTGTGTACCCACATAAAACTGCCGGCGCATCTTTAAGGATATTTTAATATTTTTTTCGTCGTTTGTTTGAGCATAAATATACACAATATAAAGAAAATACAAAAACAACAATATGCTTGCATAACAAAAAGTGCATGTAGTTGGTAAGTCAAAGAAAAGCCAAAGCACTTATAAAATTAGCTTACAGACAAGGTGCGAAAAAATTCGATCGCGAACGATTAAAAATACGATCTTCTCATATAAGTATTTTAACGCGATAAATTCTTAAGCAAACTATCGTTCGCGAGTGCACTACCTACTTTTTCATTGGTAAGATATTATATGCAAAGAGTTTATGCACATCGAAACCGAATGAGTGCGCCAAAGCGATCGTATGTGGCAAGAACGCTGGTTATCGATGCACTCGCCATTGATCGTTTGCTTAAGAATTTATCGCGGTAAAAAACAATCACAAAACGAGCTAATATGATAAGATCGTGTTTTTAATCGTTCGAAGTTTTTGAATTTACTCTGTGAAAACAAGTTAAAAGGTAGTTACTATTTATAATTTTTTTCTTGTATATTCGGTTTTTCGAAATACAAATGGGCAAAATTTCAAATATTGACAATGTTACACTTTTTTCATTTAATAAAGATCCCAATTCTTTAAATTGCCTTTTGTGCAAAAAACTATTTAAAGGGTATATATAAGATAGCATTAAAAGACATTACGAGACCATACACAAACACAACATTGATGAAATAATTTTATCGATTCGAAGTTAGAGCTGGTACAGAGGACAGCCTCGATGCTTATCACGGGTGCACTGCCCTCTACATTCACCAAATCTCTGATAATAATGTTAAGTCTTCCACCGGTGGACCTTAATTTATAATATCTGGCAAGCTGTAGTGCAGTTAGGCAAAATGCGAACCAGCCGTGGAGAGATATATGATGCGGGCATGCAAATGTGCTTGAAACTCTGCCGGATAACCTAAGCAAACTAGATTACACCACTCCTCTTCTATGTTTTGAAGACACGTTTTCCATAAGAACTCCAGTGAGGAACGAGTGGATAGGAGCCGTGGACCGGGACCCAGAGTCGACGGCTGTATACACCGATAGATCCAAGCTGAACGATCAAGTAGGAAGCGGAATTCACTCAGATGAATTCAATCTAAGTCTCAGCTTTCGGTTAAAGGACCGCTGTAGTGTTTTTCAGGCGAAGTTAAATGCCTTAGCAAAGGCAGCTCATAGCATTATAAATCACGCCCTGTTTGAACGAGGCGTAGCAATATACTCAGACAGTCAGGCTGATATTAAATCTTTTTTTATTAAATCGCTTTTAACCCCAACCGAACAAAATAAAATAAAATTGTTTTTTTTTCTTTTTAGCGTAGTGTTGTACAACGTTACGGATTCCCATTCCAGAAATTTATTAAAGTATCAAATTTTACATGCACGCATGCAATCTTCACAATATGTGATACTGATTGAGTTTTTTAACGAACGCTCGGCACCAACGAACGATCGCGAACGATCGAACTGACGACGCTTGAAGTGACATATTTTCGTTCGTGATTTTTAAGATCATTCGTATCGATCGTGAGAGATCGTAAATGCTTTTGCTCGCCGCTCAACTTAATCATTCGGGAGAAGTTAGAAGCAATTAGGGAGTTTATCATTTTATGCTTATTTTTGTTTAAAAAAATTTTAAATTAAGTCAAATAGTGATGTTCGAATACATATTTTAAAGAAACCGACCGCTCAAGTTTATTATAAGTGATTTTTTGCTGATCAATTGCTTGACTATCACATACAATAGTGAGCGAAATAACACGTTGCGTTCACAAGCTCCTCTGTTATTTAAATAACGCACTAAAGAAATACGACCAATTACACGCTTGTGAATTCCCTAAATGTGTTTTGGGCCGCGATTAGACGGCTGGTTACAGTAATTGAATATTTTTTCGTAATGCCTTGAATGCTTTCAACAGCTAGCCGGAAGAAGGGTAAAATATTTCTAAGCTATAAGCAATTAAATCAATTTCGTTGCTTGTAAAAAATGCGTTCTCATATGATTCCTATACATTATCTCGTCTTATATATTTGGCTAGCAAAGTATTAACACATTATATAGTAACAAATTCTTGTGGCGCATTTTTATGGAAAGTAAACGGTATTTCGAATTTAAAAAGCATTAACTTCATAAGAGAAAAAAGGGCAAACATAGAATGCAATTGTAAGAGCGTTTCCATGGTTTTATATATTTATGTACTTCGAGCAAGCAAAAAAAAAAAATTATTGTCATAGAAAACTGTAACAAGCAAAAACCTCAACTTTAATTAGTTTCAACCAGAATAAAAAATTCTTTTCAAGAAAGTGCGAAGTAACGCAATGCAAAAACGCACAAATAGCCAATACTAAAAATAATAAAGTTGTAAACAGAGCAGAACGAGCAGAGGATTTTTACTTGCCAGCCAATAAAAAAAAATGTGTCACAATTCGTGGCAAGGGCGAGCAGAATGAAGATGCAGCAACTATACTTGTTTACAACAAAAATACAAAAGCACCAATTCAATGTAGAACGTGACGCTGAGTGCGTAAATTAAATTTTTTTCTGACATATATGTACATATATTTCGAAATTTTGTCCCATAACGTGTTTTGGGAAAGAAAAAAATGGAAATTTTTTGTATAAAAAAAAATCGAATGACCAGAACTAACAGGTCTTTCAAATTAAATTTATAAATTATCTTTCAATAAAAACTTTACTTCCCCAGATATTTGTCACTAACTTCTAAGTATTTTTTCTACAGAAAATATATGTATATACATACATATTTTTTATATACGGAGCCTCCCCGTCGTCGGCGTTGTGTCTTTTCCAATTTTATGTATTTTGGTTTTAAAAAAAATGATATTTAAAATTTTAGTATTTAATTTAATCAAATTATCCTTGCTTCCATGTGCACTACTTAAGGCAGACACAATCCGACGAACACGACCAAGGTATATTCACACAAAATATTTTGTTTGTGAAAAAGTGTAAAGACTTGTGTAAGAAATTCAAATAAAAAGTTTATTTGGAATCTTAATAATATATTAAGGGGTTACGCCACCATGGAAACATGAAAAAAAGAAATTTAGGTGAATTATATTGTGAGGATTTGAGTGCAAAATCTTCGAAATCGGCTGAAATTTGTAGGAGATATGTCCTGTATCGTTTTTAAAAAAACGTGTTTGAAGTAACGTTACTGTTTATTACCATTGATCCGCAATTCTGGGCCCATAAACTTGATTTTCCTGAGTTTCTTGGGCTACTCGCCGTAATCGTGACTAAAAAACAACTTTAACCATCACAATTATGTAAGATTTCATGATCTCAAGAATGTATTTATTTTTATAAGTATCAAACAATTAAATAAATAAATTAAATTCTTAATACCAAAAACTAATTATTGGTGAACTATTGTAGAACTTTGAATTACTCGTATCTAACGAAGCAAGGCAAAGAGCAGTTTTTGTTGCTTGACAAATACACAGAATTTAAATGCACTATGTGGTAGATAAAAAAAATATTAATCAAAATATACAATATTTGGTTCATTTTCATTCTTTTTATATTCTCTGCTTCTTGTTGTTGCTACCTAACTTTTTCTTGGCTCTCGACAAGATTAAATTGTAAATTATGAGCAAAATGAGGCCAATGAAATCAGCTGCTCTGTACAACCTCTGCCCAACTTAATGCTTTTGTTACAGCTATTGCCATTGTTGTTTTAATATTCACGCCCAGTCATCACAAACTGTTTTGTTATGCAAAAATTAAAGTATGAAAAGGCAAAAATCTGTGCGATGCAGGGAAAATCAAAAAAAAAACCAACAAAATCTGTGAAGAAAAGCGGCAATATGATGAAAAGATGCTATGCATGAATAATACATAAAAAAATAAATATAAACAAATACATTCAGACACACGAGTACTTGCAAGCAGACTCTTTACAACGAAATTGAAATTCTCCGCACATTGTTGGCATTTAGAGTCGTCAGGAGGCGGAGGTAAATGTCTTATTCTTTGCTGTGAAGCTTCGGCGTTCTTACCCGTCGATAGTTAGTGAAAGCAGCAATTGAGCGCTTGAGTCGTTAGCGAAGTGCACATATTGTTCATGCGTAAATAAATATATACATACATACTCGTACAAGTATGTATATGTTTATGCACCATATGTGTTTTCATACTTTGTATTTGTGCGTAATGAGAAATATCGGTTGTGCTAAGTGCCGGGCTCATTTGTCGGCGCTTTTTATGGCAGTGAACTCCTGGGTTGCTTTGTTGTTAGAGCTATTGAAATATTTACTTCTCATTGTTCGAACTGCACACTTGTATATATGTATATAAAAAAAACATACACCGATTTGCATATGTCTGTTTGCATGTCCTCATATGTTGCCTTACAATCATGAATCGCACTCAATACAATGAAACTAAATTTGTCACTTATTCGAACGCCTTAATTTCCATTTGAGAAGCTTCTGAACCTTTTTTTTCGTATTTTATCTTTGCTTTGGTTTGAATACGATATTTTTTACGTCAATGTAGCACTTTAACCACTAAACCTCATATCGTTATGAGGTTTTTTTCTCCTCCACGTACAACCGTCGATTATTTCGCCGGCTTTCAGTTCGAACGTTAGGCTCTACATTTGTTATCATCTTAAAGCGAAATAAGATAATGTATACATATGTATATGTATGTATTTATGTAAATATGTGCGCACAATGCATATAACAATTTATTGAAATGTACAACTGCGTTTAGTTCGAGAAGAAAGTGATAGTGAATTTCAAATACTGTGCACAAGCACGCGTAATTGCCACAACTATTAAGCTTTTGAAACCAAAATAACTGTTTATTTGATTAAAAAATTTGCAATTTTATAACCTTGGAAGACTTTTATTCTGACAATGATCGCATCTCGGTTAGAAATGCCAAAAGCTCTAAGACCCATACACCCTAAATTAGTTCGGTTGTTCACGCCATTCAGGTTATCGTTGATGATTTTTGCAGTAACCAACTTCAAAGTTTATTTGAAATATATCTCATTTAGAAGATTCACGCACTTGAAAGCAATGCTTCAACTTAATTGAATACAATTTTTTTCTTGTTCAGCCTTCACATAAAAAACATGAGGAAAATAGAGATGAAGAAACTTAAAATCACTTGACGGTACTCATCCCCGTTCTACATATTCATTCCTCTCTACGTGCAAACAGAATTGAAAGCACCATATGAATCGTGTAAAATTTCACTTACCAATTTTAAGAACTATTTTAATAAATTACTAAAAATTAAACTTAATGATTCAAAATAGACATTAATGAGTATAAAACGTATAAAAATATTATACGAAATATATAAACTTGTATATTTGTATTTGAAGCTGAATACAAGAGAGTAAATGAATTGCCATTTTTTTTAAATTTGAACGAGAGCATTTGCAAATAAGGAAGATGAGAAAAAGTATTTGAATATACAAAGTACAAATATTACCAAAAAATTAGTTTTAATATAACTAAAAAATAATCTTGTTAAATAAATACTCGTAATTCATCTTTGAATTTTGAATAATTTTGAAATATTTTATTTCAATTAATTGAATTTTTGCAATTTTTGTTTTATATAAAATATGTACTATGCAATGTATGGGTCGCACGAAATTTTCTAAAGCGTAACAAGGTTCAAATTACACATTGGCGCTAAATATGTGACACTAAGAAAATATATTTTTTTTTATTATGATTTTTTTTTCCAGTTGAATGTATAAATAAAAACTCAATAACATAATCTTAATCTTTAAGAAATCAGAAAGAAACAATGAATGCATTTCAACTAAGTTTATTTATAGTTAACATCTAATTTAGTACAATTCAGGAGAAAACAAGCTGTTAGATGGACAGTAATCAATTTGTTTCCAATTTTGATCAACAATAAATGGAAATTCCAAAAAATTATAAATATTAGTTACTTGTCCGCCTAATGATTATGGCTTTATATATCATAAAGCATTGAGAATTTAACATAATTTTTATGAGCCAATTCCCCCAAGCGATTCAATATCATTAAAGAAAAATCGGGTTTTTAAATTGTTTTTCCATAAGCCCAGCTTATGTTGACTGTATACTTCTTAGGAAAGTTTTCTTGTTATATTGAATACTAACGAAACCGATGAAAGTAAATGCTGCAGGTTTGTGTGTAATTTCTTAGATATATTTTGAATTAATTTAAGCGAATATGGTGCGATATTGCTATATATTTCAAATCATGTTCTGTTATAAATATGATATCTTCTTTTAATTAATGCTCTAACCACCTGGGCAGTGGCCGCTGTGGTCGAGTTGGTAGCGGTGCGTGCTATAATCTTAATCAAAGAAAAAGTTTTTCTAATAGCGGTCACCCCTCAGCAGGCAATGGCAAACCTCCGAAGGTATTTCTGCCATGAAAAAGCTTCTCATTAAATAAATCTGCCGTTCGGAGTCGGCAAAAAACTGTAGGTCCCTCCATTTGTGGTATAATATAAAGACGCACACCTCAAATGGTAGGAGAAGTTCGGCCAAATACTCAGCTATATAGTGTAAGCGCCAAAATTACCTGGGCAATTTTCGAAAAAAAAGTGAAGGCAAGTAGGTAACTCTCACCTTGGATAATTAAGCGTAAAGTGGCATTGCCTTTGCTCTGCGACCAATAATGCATACGACATTTTTATGTCCTGAACTAGCCAATGGAAACTTTGGGGCTTGTTTTTATGGACAACGCATGCATTTTTGAACTGCTTGTAAAGCTCCTTGTTCCTTTCTCGGTATTAATCGCTATTGCTAAGCCTTCGCAAAACGTGCAAGAGAAAACTGATAAAGGTTTTGGCTTCAACCCAAACTAATAAGTGGTTGTAAGTAGATTAACAGAAGAAGAATACGCCAATAGCAAAAATCAAGTCACAATTTAAAGCAAATTTGAGTTTTAATGGCCGCTTTCGCAGTGAATAAATTAAGTTTACATACAAATGAATGCATATGAAATCGAAATCTATTTCCACCTCATTCACAGAACTACATAATCCGCAGATAGGAATCATGCAGCAGCGATCCAATCAATGCGGAATAAATACTATCATTCACACATGTGGTCGTATTAGCATACCACATACATATTTATGTATGACTGTCAAATATGTTTGTATGAGACTATGTTCAGCCACATATGACAGTCACTTACTGTGGGCATTGGAGTACGGGTATTTCAAAAAACCACAAACACTACTGCAACTATGCCAATCATACTGCAATTACGCGCAAATGACAATCCGCATGCGATTATTTATGTATGTATGTGTGTGTGTGTGTGTGTGTATAGATGTTTGTGCATACGCAGCACTTGAGAATGAAATCGACGTTCGACTTTAGTTTTTAGCTGCACAAAAAATAGTTATACTAATGACTCCAACGCCAGTACGTGCTTGTCAACGCCATTGTACTTAAACGATTTGAGTGCAATTGTGTTCGAGTATGAGTGGAGTGGGCATTTTGCCATTGAGTGCTTTTCAAGCGAATGAGTGTCGCTCTCGCTGCATTGAAGCGCACCCTCCATTTTTGCATAAGTACCTATTACACCCATTGACGTAATGGGGGTGCGAAGGCTTGGTGTATTTTTAGAATAAGAATTATGGCTGAGTAGAAAAATATATTTATAATAGGAAATATGTAGAATTGGGAAAAGAACCTTGGCAAAGTAATAAATGCAAGCTCAGATTATTTTAAGTCAACTACAAGCTTCAGTGTTGCAGAATATATATTTAAATTATTGTTCTCTTCCTGTAAAGAACTATCGTGATTGTAATAAATTTGCTACTATTGCTTCTTAAGACAACTTCAAGAATACTACAGAATAGCAATTTGAATTTTTTGAATAACACGAAATGTTTTTTGTCTAAAATTTTTTTATCTAAGTGCTTCAATTCCTAATGGGCCTTAATATGCTTATAATGCAGCCATGAGTAATCACCTAAGTGTATTGAAGCGATTAAATTACTCGATTTCATTGAAAGATGTTGACAACTTTAATAAGCAAATAACGAAACATTTCTTCGTAAGTACTTAAGTAAACATTCAGGACATTTGCAAACGCATTTTACTGAAGTACAGGAAATTTTAAAAAATACATCATACACAAAGCATACAACACTGAATAAATAATTCAACCAACATACATATGTAATCACTTTTCTTAACTTATTTGTATAAATATACAATAGCCATCAAGGCAGTGAGATTTTTTAAATTTATTATATGTACATTGTATATCCATACTAAGCACAGCCTTGTATGCCCTTTAGAGAAGAAAAAAGTCAATACTACCTTCAGAAATGGAACATTTTACTCTTCAATGCCGCATTATTTTGCAATTAATTAATAAAATATTTGAAAAAAAAACGCTAAAGAATAATGGCTTACCGAGTAGATGATTTAAAAAAAAAAACTTTTTTGTATTAATTGGTATAAAAATTACGAAATCGGCTATCGCAACATCACAAAAGTATGTTTATCTGAAGTTGTTTTTCATAGTTTTTCATAACAAATTTTTGTCGTTGATTTAAAATAAAACTAAGGGAGGCCCATCCGCATGACGCTCGAATTCTTTTATTTTTGTCCATATGCAATTGCGAGTTATGAAAGGCAGGAGTTAAGGTGTCGAGATCAAAAATTGTTCAGCTACAGAAAGTTCATCAGATGGTTTTAAATTAAAATTCTTTTGGATAGTAAAAGTTGTATTAAAGCATAATTGTGTATGTAATCAATCTGAAATATCAAATGAACCGGAGTGAGAGTTGAAATCCTGTCATAAACTATGGAGCGGTTATTTTTGCATGGCTCCGAAAATGCCTGGATACTCTGAATGGAACGTTCCACTTGATTTTGGCGAGCAGAGGTAGCCTAGAAGTCAAACTTTACCAAATATATTATTTCTAACTTGACCAAAAACATTATTCCTAACATAAAAAGCTTTATTAATTTATATTTTTTTAATACAAATAACTTTTAAACTATGTTCAGTAAAGTAGTCTAAAAAATTGAAACTTTATTCTGGACATCACTTGTGATTGTTCTTTATAGAAAAAAATGTATTATATTTTTTTAAGAAGAAAATATACACGTAAAAATAGCATGCAAAAATGCTTAAATTCATTTCGTTTTTTGTATGGAGAAAAAACAAAGTTTACGTGGAAATAGTTAATAATTCTTTAAAATTAATTCCATTCGGAAATTTCTGTTTTTAACAAACTGTCACCGAACAATGATCAATTATTTATTAAATCGTTTCTTTAACTGTATTTTAAGAGACTCACAAAATATACAAAAATTTAAGCAAAATCATTCTTATTCCTAAAAAATATATGTTTAAAAAAAATAATATTTAATATTAATTTTTTTTATAAATATTTTGATATTATCCTTTAATGTCTCTTGAAGAAAATCAGATAATCCAGACAAGCAATTTTTTCACTCGCCAGGCAGTTGCTTTTCATTCACTATCCATATCTAAAATCGATATCTAAAATCGGTAATGCGTACAATTTACATACGAGTATATTTAAATCAAAATATTTTTTAAAAAATGTATGATTTACTCGTATATGATCAGAATAGAGATATTTTTTTTATTTCAATAAAGTGTCTTTAACATCAGATGCCAAATTGTAAACTGATAATTTTTATTACAAATGAAGTCAGTGCCTCTAAAGGAAGCATTATTCACTTTATAAATGACTTACATACATACATGTATGTAGGTGTGTCAGACTGTTTAATGAGATTGATGGGAACGCACTTGAAATATGTAAAGAAATCTGAGCATAATTCCTTTGAGTATAATACGAAACGCTCACACGTTAATACATAATTACTTACTTCTGAAAAGGATATGAAGAAATAATTAATCTGAAAGTATTTTGTATTGCATACTTGAACTTTTAACGACTATTTAATTACATTCTAAAGGATGGTTTTTTTAGACGTGTGGTTTTCAATGAGGCAATACTTTTTTCGGAGTTGGTCTTTTTGACAGCTGTTACTTGATTTGTACTCAGTCTGGTTTGCCATTACAAGACGCCTTGAAAGAGAATATTCGGCGTGTTATCGCTGATATATGGCCTCAATTGCTGCAAAAAGTGGTCGAAAATTGGGCCTATACATATTAGTCCCTTATAAGGGAGATCGTTTGCCCGAAATAATTTTTAAAACATAATGACAAACCCTTATTTATATAATAAAGATAAAATAATTGGCCACAGCATTAAATTATATGCGTTTTATTTCTTCTTAAAAACCTCATGTCTAAACAAAACACCCTTTACTAAAAATCCATTGCAATCACTACAATGTAAAAATGAAGGACGTTTAAGGCATCTAATGGCGTTTTCTAGCGGCGTACACATACATATGGTACATCCATGCATTTGTGTGAGGATATAAAATTAAAAAAAAATACTTTTTTTTTGTATTCCATTAGAAGCTGAATACGAGTATTTAAGATTTTTCTTCAAACTAATAAAGGAAAAGTGGCCACTGTGGTGGAGTTGGTAGCGTTGCGTGCTATAACTCGATATGCCGGTGAGTTCGAAGTTCAAATATCAGTCAGAGCAAGCAACATCTTAATCATAGAAAAAGTTTTTTCTAAACGCCGTCACCCCTCGGCAGGCAATGGCAAACCTCCGAGGGTATTTCTGCCATGAAAAAGCTTCTCATTAAATACATCTGCCAGTCGGAGTCGGCACAAAACTGTAGGTCCCTCCATTTGTGGTATAATATAAAGACGCACACCACAAATGGTAAGAGAAGCTCGGCCAAGCACTCGGTTATATAGTATAAGCGCCAACATTTTATATTATTATAATAAAGGAAATGGAGTTTTTTTTGTAAATAACTACAATTTTACTTACTCTCTTTGCTTATGCTTTAATTTGGGACCAAAAGTAGCCGAATTAAAGAGAAGGACTGTATATATTTTTTCCTTAGCAAAAAAACTCTTTCTCTTTACCAACATGCAAGTAATAAAAGGTTAACATACATAGCAGAATGTTAGGGAAAAATTTAGATTACTGTACTAAATCTGGGCAATCGTGCTTAGCTAAAATCTATACTGTACTGAGCATGTAAAACCGCAATGTCAGTTAAATACAGTTAACTTGTTGTCTTACCACAAAATACTAATGAAAATCTGTACTTAAGCGTGAGTCATCATACGAGTAGAGCACATTTATTATGACAATAAAAAGATGTGCTACAAGGGAAGATTTATGCACTAAAAAAAGATAGATAGAAAGCGTGCAGAGGCAAAAACACAAAGTATTCATTGCAACTTTGTGTGAAAAGCACACACACACAGAAGCACTTGCTTTAGTGAACTTGAACAAAATTCTACCAACTAGCAAAACCATATTAACAAGCATTAGTGTGAGCAAGTGATAGTAAATAGTTACAACCCTGTAGTCGAGTTGTAAACTATGTACTTCACAACTACATAGTATGAATTATAAGCCCAACTAGTCAGCCAACTGTCTTTTTTCCACACGAGGTGGCAATTGTTAGATTTGGATCAGGAATGTACCAGTCTTATACCAATAAAAAGTTTACAAAAAAGTACTAGTCAAACTATCGACCAAACATACCAGTAGTCACTAGTTCAAAACAGATAAGTAATTTATGTACAAGTCAATATTGACAAATAAAATATAGCAAAAACACTCATTGATTGGAGTAAGTTGTGAAGGGAAAAATAGGAAAAATGACAACAGCTTACACAGAGTAAGCTTGGCTCAGTACGTTTAGATGCCGGCTTTAGTATTACGCATGATGTTGTGGGTTCGACTCCCGCAAAAGCCAAGAAGAAAGAAGTCTGATGTGGAAATGTTGTGATTTCCGAAATTTTCTACCGCTTCTAGGTATTATTGCTTTTTCCTTATAACTTTTCCCAAGAAACCGATCGGCCTTGTTGTTTATTTGCTAACAGTCTGGCCTTTTTCATACTAGTTCAATTTCAATTTGGATGTTCTAGTTGTACACTAGTGTTTTCACTGCAGGGAATAGATATATGTGAATATGCGCGAGTGCAGGTACAGAGGATCGTAAAGAGCGGCGATGTAACTAAAAAGCAATATATGGTAATACAATGTAACACAGTATGTTGCAGTTAGCTTTATTTTGCGAAAGGTTAAACCGCAGCCAGGTACATTTCAAACTTAAAGTATGCACAGGTGCACATACCTACAATTGAGAAAAGGAGTGTATATGTAAGTTAGCAAGTAAGCAAGGGTAATCATCAATTAACCTGTCACTACTTGGAAATGCGTCAACGATTTGAGCACATCTTCAATTAACTTATTTGTTGCTCCTTAACTACGATTAATGTTTAAGTTACACTCTCAAATTAGCAAAAAAAAAAACCCACTATCGATGCTGACTGTACCATTATGAAAAAGTAAATGGAAGGGGCTTAGCTGATTAACGAGCTTTTTTTATTTGTAGCATCCGGAAAAGTTCAAACAAGATGGTGGCGAATTTTCTATTAAAGCAGGGCATGAAGTTGTGACGTGTCCTGTTTTTGCTGACATCCATTAAGATTCCAAAGACATAATGGTTCTTAACAATCGCCTGTTTTGTGGCATGCTTTTTTCTACCTTATTTATGCGGTTAATAAATGAAGTTAGATAAAGACATACATTTATGAAAACGTTCCGACCGAAAAGAGAAGTTGAAGTGCTGTCAGTCTCTTCATCCGTCTAATTGTGTAAACGCTAGTTTGAGTTCACAAATCTCTACCAAACTTAACACGCACATTGCTTAGAATTTTCTAACTGAAATTCAAAACACACCTACCAGACGCCTAAGCCACTGTGTTAAAATTACTCAGTTTTGGGATAAAAAAAAAGTGGTACATTATAACAACTTCACTGTCGAGCAGGTAGGCGTTGTAGTGTTTTTTTTCTGCCATCCTCCTGTTTCTCGAGACGAATTAAATGTCATTCGGGATTCCCAATTTTGCAAAATTTTGATCATCTTTCTAAATCAGCCCCAACCAAGGGTATAAAATGCAAGTGATTAGTATTCGCAGATTGACGATGGCGTCGTGGTACTCTTAGTAAATATAGGAAAAAAATAAGTTATTCTCTTCTTCTCTCATCAAGCGTTTTCAACAAATTTTTAGATTTTTTTTTTGCAGACAGCTTTAAGGAACATTCTAATTTAGTGTAATAAAGGCACTCTTTGGTACTTCCGTTTGGTATTAAAAAAAACTTCTCAAAACTTAATGGGCTACGAAACTGTATACTACAATTTTGCCTTTTTTCTTGTCATCTTTGTATGAGGGTTTTGAAAAATCAATCCCGATTGTTAGGGCATTTAAAAACACCGATTAAATACCTGTGGCGGTCAAAGCAATATTTCGTTGAGTTCCAAAACTATTAGTTATTTTAAATGAACTTTTTTTTTCGGAAAACTAATAATTTCACATACATATGTATGTACATATGTATATATGTAATAATAATAATAATTTGGCTTTCATACTATAAAATATCGATGTTTAATAAATCGATTATATGAATTTTACATTTTAAATCGTTTTTTGTAAATAATGCCATCTGTGCGATGGATGCAAAACTGGATTAATTTACTGCCTACGAACGGGCGAAAAAAGAGAAAACATAAATGTGACGTTTGTAATAAATATTTTTCTCTTTACTTTTTTGATATGAAGTGATTTGTTTTGTATTTAAGTTTTGAGACCAAACAATTGTCGTTATATTTCTTGCTCTAATTGTTTTGTACTATTTTTACAGCAATCAAATATTAAGAGGACTGCAAATGTGTATATAAATAATGCTAATCTGTATTTATAATCTCAAAGTTGTCTTTCAGGGTTATTTTGTTATACTGATTATCTTAAAAGGATTTTTATTTGAATACATTTTTCATAAAATTCTTTCACTAATATGTCGAATAAGCATTTTTCGTATAATAAAATCGATTTATATTGAAAATAAATAAATTGATTATTATATGACACTAGGTCACATACCTACTCGACCACAGCAAGTGTAAAAAAATCGGCGCTGATTCTTACGTGTACGCGTCACACTGGTAATGTGGTCTTGGTTAAAATCTTCACCTTTTTTTTTAAAGTGAAAGCCACGTGCAGACAATTATATGCTTTTATGTGAATAGAAACAATTTCTGCACAAAAACCACCTGCTCATCGGAGATGCAATAAAACTGTTAAACAATTTTTATTGTGACGCTCACGACGAATCGCAGAGGAAGCTCGCTCTAAATACCTAACCGAGGTATTTTTTTTTTATTCGTTCCACTGAAATGCGAAGACACACCTTTTTTTCTTTATAAAATTTATAAATGAAACTACTCCCCGGTTGGGGATAGTTTGTTTACAAACGCTTGACTGTCATATCCGCATAGCTAGGTACACTTGTACATAAATATGTATGTATTACGAAATATATGAACACATAATTGTACACGCATCTAATATTTACAGTTCTTGTACCGTTTGGCCCAGCGCTTTCTTTCCGCCATGTAACTTCTGTTGGCTGCAGCACATTGGTTGCAATTGCTACAAGTTCTTGTTATTGTTTTACTTTTTTCCTTTTCTATTTTCTCATTGCAAAAACATATACATACATACAAAGATATGCATATACGTACAGGTATTCCTTACAAATGTGCACTCCTTGACTTTGAGTCGCTTCAGGGTAATCGCTCACAGGAAAGCTAAAATAATAAATGATTGCATGTTATATGTTAGCCTACGCATTTTTCTGCTTGTGGACGATAATGTTGATTCTGCTGTGATTGCCATTTTATTTAATGCATAACATATTTTTGTAACCAAATAATTTTTCATAAGTATTCGGTGCTGTTGTATTTGCACTTTGGTTATTTATTGTATTCACAAAGTCTTTGATGAACATTTATTATTTTGGTGTTTTAAGAATAATACCACTTTAAGGGGAAAAGTAAAATGAGAGTAACAGAACTTTTCTAGCTTAGCATTTTTTCTTGATGTTTTTACCTTTTGGATGGGGGATAATGGAATTTGGTTTTATTATTCATTAAATATTTTTTCTCAATTTGGTTTAAAAATACTGGTGTTTAAAAATAAATTTTTGAAAATTGTGTTAAAATGTCCTTTATTTTAATAAAAAAACTTTATCAAAAATACATAGCAAGACCACAAACATCGTATTTTAACAATAATTTTTTTAATTGTATTTTTATTTTTCAATTAAAATACAGTTCATTCTAACATTATAAAACACATATTTAATTTGCTGACCTTTTAATTTCAATGTGCATAAATCTCAAATTTCTTAAAAAAAAAAAAACAACTATGAAGTTTGTCTTTAGGTTGGTGGCGCAACACGACAGCCAAAAAAAACGAATAAATTAAAAATCCCCAGGATTTTTAGCAGCGCAAATCTTTATTTCATTTAATTTAAGTGGGCTTTGAATACCAAAAAAATTGTTTAATAAAAGACACAGTACGGCATCTTCTGCTCGAATTGAAGGCCGTGTTAAAGCTTCAACGTACAATAAGCAGTTTTATGAACGAATATTCTTCACTCAAATTTAAACGCTCAATATAGTCTGGAACTAATTAATAGTCCTTATTTTAGTCAGTTCAATGGTGAGGAGAATTTTTGTATAGAATAAAGGAAAATCTCATAATTCTTGACTAAAATACACCTAGTTAGAGAATTTTGAAAAAAGTTATACATTTAATTAAAGTTTATTCTCAAATTTTTATTAAAAATTACATTTTTAAATATAATTAAAACATACATATATATAATACTTATATATTTGCAGTATCGACAAGTGCAGTCAGCAAACATTACAGGGCAGATATATATAAAATTAATAGAAAATTAATAGAAAAACCAAGTAATCGTATGTAAAAATGTCACCTGAATTCAAAAAAAAATTTCCGTGACGTTGCCAAAAATTAGTTTTCGAACTCAGTTTTTTTAATAGTTTCAAAATATATTTAGTTTATTTTTTTTTAAGTATAGCTCATTTAACAAAAAGCACATACTTTTAAATTATATACTAGATATGTGCAAAAACTCATCGAAAACGTTAACAAAAAAATTCCAAATGAACGAAATTGCAAATATTATAAAAATATTCCTACCATTTTGAGTTGAGCCACCATTTTTTTTCTCTTTAGTTGAATAGTCAATGACAAAATTTTTACTCAGTGAAAATTGGAAATTTATCAATATACATATGAATTAAATATTCACCTATAAAAAATGAAATTGTCTTTGTTTGATTACCAATAAGCTATGAAATAAAATGTTAATACTTCATCAGCACACTTTAGTTTGTATAAGTACTCATCGCCAAAAAAGGGTATAAGCCCCCCAGAGTAAAATAATCCTTTTCAAATTTATTTCTATTTATTTTCTGCAGATTTATTGAAATTGATTGTATATGTTTGTCACATCCCTGCAAAAAATTGTGCGACTAATATCTAAAGAGAGCATTCCGGAATGAGTCTTATTCGTTGACAATTGGGTATTTATTAGTCGCAAACAAGTCTCAAACGGGTATAATTGTATATTAGTCCTATATTCTGCCTTTTCGGGTATAATAAACGATGAATTGATTTATGAACTCGCTTAGGCGACGAAATTTTATGCGCGCCGTTGGCATACAAGCAGAGCATTCGCTTAGCAACCCTCGGGAAGCCGGTTCGATTCTTACTCGAAGCAGAGATTTTTTATTCGGGTATAGAAGGTCACAATTAGTCTCTTCATAGGACATGCTCGAACAAAAGTGAACAGTTCATTATATATAAAGAGATCAGAAGTTGTATAGTCGCATGTTCATTTGCGACTATTTCCGGCTTCATCCTGGACTAATCGCATTTTTTGTAGGGATGTATTCGCAGATGCTAATACATGTAAAACCTGCGCATGCGCACAACATACATTTGTACTAAAACTAGCTCCCTTCTTACACATTGCGCAGAAAGGTTACTACGAATATATAAGTTGATATTTGTTGGAACGATTTTCCGTCATCCCTTGTCAAGTTTGGTTTGGAGACAAACCGGTTGTGCCATCTTCAGTGTCAAATTTCGTTCTGTACAGTTTATGTCTGTTGTTCCGTATTTATTCCATTTATTTGGTCAATCAGGTATTGGTGCATAATCGTAAATGTTAGCAAATGTTAAGTGTCCTGAATATAGGTACCTAAAGTCTAGCGCGGTTAGAGTCCTAAAATGTATATTTTATCACGAATCTGTCTTTGCGGTAAGAACAGGTATATAGTCAGTAATTTTAGTCCGTTTAGGTATTGCAGGTTTGTTTTGTATGTTGGTATCTGTCATTTTACCTACGTCTTTGTTTTGTTTTTTGTAAACAAGCCTTAATGGTGCAAATATCGCATCAGAGTTGCTGTTTATTTGTTCGTTTATTATCCTTCCATCAAATGTTTTTTGTTTATATATTTCCATGTTTTCAAGAGCATTTAGGCGCCGTCCTTTTTGTTGTACGTGCAGTACCTTCACGGTTTTCTTTATGTTTGCGGGTGAACATTTTGCGTTTACTAAATGGTTTGCAAAATTAGATTCAGAAGAAAAAGAAGAAAACAATATAATATATAAGTATTAAATATACACATATATAAATTAAAGTGAACATTTTAGTTGCTCAAAAAAGAAATGTATGCTGGTTTGGCAGCCGACGTTCATTGGTTCGGTTCTTGTGAAAAATCTTGAGGGAAAATTAAAAAAATTAGCCTTACGAAAACACTTGGTGATTTCTGAAATAGCAGCTATAACTTCTATTACTAAATTATAGTTTTTTCAAAAAAATATTTCATTAAAAAAAACTAAACTGGGCTCGAGTTCAATAAGAGTCGTTATAAATACTTATTTAGAGCGAATTTAAGGTCATTTTCTAAAAATCAAATTAATCTATGCAAAACTAAAACAATGGAACACTTTAAATTCTCGAAATTTATTCAACATTTTGCAAATATACATCTCTTTGTTTCTATGACAGTAAAAAATATTTGTAAATAACAGCAACGCAAACGCAATTTCTTTTAATAGTTCATATACAAGAACAAAAAAAACAAATACAATTTTCGCTAAAATTGTATGCATTTTTATTTTATTTTAAAAATTAAAATAATTGACAAATTTATTGAGTCTAGCCCAGTTTATTGAAGATTTTATTTGGAAAGACAACAGCAGCTTTTAAAGGGTTGAAGTTATAGTACTATTTCGGAAATCACTACACTTCCTCATCATATTTCTTTTTATTAAATTAATTAAATTTATTCTTCATAACCACTTCTCCCGTGGAGGTCAGAGTTGCAGAGCAAACATGCTACATGCTGTGCTACGCTAGCCAAGTTGGCTGTTGCGTTTATTTCATCTTCCTTAAACAAACCATTTACAAATAAGAGCAACTGATCTGCCGCTATTTAAACTTGCTTGTGTGGTTGTTGTTTGCGTCAATTATTAAATATTTATAAGGTCAATAAATAACAAAAATTTATTTGAAAAATTATTTAAAATCACAACGATGCTATTAGAAAAACAAAGTGAATAACTGTTACTTTAAGACTCCAGAATAAAAATCGCTTGTATCGTATGCATTGCCATTAACTGTTTTATACTATTCTTTTGGAGGCAAACAAATTTGTGGAAACAGTACATTATAAAATATACAATCTGCTTTTATTTCATACAACCGTGGGTATATACATATTTGATACAAATTTAATGACAAATAAATCTTCGAATATAGATTTTAGTGGCGCGATAGATTAAAGTAAATGTACACATACTTTAAAAGCAATACGGTTTTAAGCTTCATTACACAAAAACAATAAAGTTAAGCATGTGTTGGGCGCAAACAAAGGAAAAGCGAATGCTTGCGACGAAATTCGCTTTTAAATTACTTCAGATTGATTTCATTTGCTCACTTTATATCTGTGTACACACATGCATAGATGGTTTTAAATACGAGCATATATGTATGTATATATGTATTTGTGATATGCGTTCAAACTGCACACATCGCTCTTTCCGGCACTCGCCACGAAGGGTAAATTAAAGTTTTCAACGTGAAAGACTTAATAATATCCCTGCATTCTGGTATACTCGTACATTTGTATATATATTTACTTACACTTCATATACATACATATGTAAGTACATACTCGTATGGATGTAGGTGCGCATTGTACGAATATACATACACATATGCATGTATGTTTAAATGCAAGGAAAATTCATTTTCACAGCAAATTTCAACCATTCCCTGAGCGTAATCATCTCAATGGAAGCAAGTGAAGCTTTTCAATATTCATTGATTTTGCTAGCAGCTCTACGCCTTCCACATCGGTGTTTGGCATTTAAAATGATGTCGTCGATGTTGGTTTTCTTTGCTTTGTATTATTTTTTAATGAAACTGCTGGGGCGTTTAGCCTTTTCATCCTTTTCATTGTGCAGTCGTATAAAAAAGAAATGAACCATTCAAAATTGCACATTGCACTTGCTATTTCATTATGTATGTATGTGTATATTTTTTTCACGTTTTGATTTCCTTTGTGTGCCCTTTTTCACGTTTATTTTTATTTATGCGTGGCGCTTACGTTGCCACCTAGTACACGTACATACTCGTACCTAGAAATTGTCAATATCATTTTTGTATAACATAAAAGGTTTGAGCTTTACGTTCGTAGCAAAGATTCTAAGTTCGTGTATTTTTCGAACTATTATATTCATTT
This sequence comes from Philophylla caesio, assembly GCA_963971545.1. NCBI lineage: Eukaryota > Metazoa > Arthropoda > Insecta > Diptera > Tephritidae > Philophylla > Philophylla caesio. Next base: position 88,762,781 of record OZ020606.1, on the reverse strand, counting down.
TTGTTTTCACCTTTTCAAAGTGTTGAAGAATTCGATGATAGGCAATTTGGCAATCATGTGAGATTTAAATAAAAATTATGTACATTTAATTTACTGCCTGAATATTTATTTTCAAACAGCAGACCAATTTTTTTTAATTTGATAGAGTGTAGATTGATGCCCAGTTTGTGGGTACCAGACATATGTATTTATTGGAATCTTTTTAATGATTGGCTGACATTACTATAAAGCTTAGTTTAGCTTTTATATTTAAAAATGTCCTACACTAAATATTGCAAAAATAATATTAGAAAATAATATTTGCGCTGAGAAAATTAACCACAAAAACCCACCGGTGCGTATAAGTAATTTTTACAAAAAGGAAAAGAGTTCTTATTGCTAAACCTTTGAATTAATGGAAATTTTTAAATCTACTTGAATGAGTTTTCTGGAAATCTCAAAAAAATTTGTTGCTCTCTAAATTAATCAATATCCATACGCCAGCGCTTACTTGGGCCAATAATTAAATTTTGTTCACTCAAAATACGCGAAGACAATTTGCTAATTGCCTTAATTAAGGCACTGTCTTTATGCAACATTACAAAGAATCTATTAGTCGTGTGAAATAACCGCCCAAATATAAAACTTAGTATTTTTTCTCTACTTTTAAACTATGTGTACCCTAAAAAAAAATTCAATATTTTGAAATTAGTTAACGCGAAAAAGATACACGGATTAAAAGTGTAATAAATTTTAATTAAGCTTTTGTACATATTATCGCTTATTACAGAAATAAAATAATTATTAATGTTCAAAATGAGATAGTAGTAGGAAGAATGCAGAAAAACCCGGACATTTCTAGAGGATTTGTCAAATAATGTAAGGAATATGTATCTGAGTTCTGGAAACAGCTGATGATAGAGTTGAGCTGTTCTGCAATGAAAAATAAGTCCGAATGAATAAAAATAAATATTGGAACGACTTTCTGTCATCCCTTGTCAAATTCGATTTTGCGATACACCGGTTTCGACTTTGTGTCCTCTTCAGTATATTTTTCGTTCGCGAATACATAAAATTTCCAACCTGTTAGATAATTAGAAGAAAATAAAGAAAAAGTAAAAATATATTACTCAAATGTGTTCTTAGCCAAAATAAACTTGAAATGACCAAAAAGCGGCATGTCTTCCAGCTTAGACGGTTCTATCGAGTGCGAAAATCATATGGACTCGAAAATTTTGAGAACTTCATACAGGATCAGGCTTACAGGCGATTGCGCCAACCCAACTTCAAGAATTTTACCGACACCTTTTAAGTATCTGCCTTCAGCGAAAAATCGCTGGCACGCGCGAAGCTTCCCAAATAGTAAAACCAACCCCCAAAACCCCCACGTGCACACGGGCCTGGTCGCGCAGGTGGTATTGAAGTGGTAAGCAGATCAAATAAATAGTTGAACACGTTCTGATTGACTCTGTTATATTTCAAAAACCTGTAAAATTTATACATTGTTTCAAATTACAATTTAATTACCCCAATTTCAGAGTTGTAATTTTTATGTTCGAAGCAAAATTTATTTCGAGTAAAACTTGCAAATGGCGTAATCAATCTGCGCGAATAAAAAAATATCGGATGAATTTTTTTTTGCGGGCGATACTCACGATTTTAGTGATTGTGATTGTGATTTTTATTTTATTGTTGTTTATCGAAATTCAGTAAGTAAGCTATTTAGTGTGCAAGACTGGTGAAATATTTTTTCGTTACAATTCGTTGTTTATGTTCATATAAAAGGACTGTATTCCACTTACAAATGTAAACATATTTTTGTATTTGTAATCCAGTTTGTTGCACAATCACATTTGTAATAGTGTTAGATAATCATTTATTGTATGTGCGAAAGCTTACAGATATACATATGTACATACATACATACATACTTCTATGCACACTCTGCCGTCTACACTTTCGCATAACTTTCCACGCATGTTAACCTCCGTTCCACACTTTTATTTGCTCTTTGAATTACACAATTTCTTCGCCGAATGTAGATACAAATTACAACAAGAGCAACACAAAAAATGCAGTAAAAACTACAAAGTAAGAATGCAACAAATTGTTTAAACAGAAAAACGAAATTGCACAAACTAGAATTCGCAATGCAGGCGTCACCGGTACAAAGAAAATATTTACTTAATTTTTTATTCGTGTGTGTATGTATGCATCGCTTTTTAATACCAAAAGGTACTAACTCATCAACAACGTAAGAAAAATGTGTAATAAAACAGCAAATATGAACGTATTCTTAGACTCAATTTTGCGCACGAGAATAGGCAAATACAAGTAAAAATTAGTCATGATTTCACATAACATGAATTTATTTTTCTGCTTTCTTGTATTACATGATAACTTTTTTCTCTCTTTTACAAGGATAAAACAAGTGAACGCATTTCAATTTTCTCTCTCTACTTTCATCTTTATCATCTAATATTTATTGATTGGGTGTATTACTCAGCAACCCATCGGAATATGTCAAATAAAATTGAATAAATTATGCTTATCGCATTGGTTTGGCAAAAATATAAAGAAGATGTAAAAGTCAGAAAATTCTTGTACTAAAGGAACTTTCGCCATAAACCTTAAATACTTGGTTTCATTATTACTTACTTATTTATTATTTTCTCTTTCCTTTCATACATATTTTATATTTCGCACACTCCTAGCAAACATGTTCGGTCAATAACAACCGACAAAGAATTTGTTTAGTTGCTATTAATAAACTTCACATTAGTGCAAAAACTATCAAACACTCTTTCAAAAGCAGTCAACCGGAAGTAAACTTTGTTCATCAATCATTTGCAATCTTTGCATGAAATGCACATCTATACTAAGTGTTACTTTAACAATAATAAGCTTTTTGTCATTTTATATACACTGACAGCTCACTTTGAAATTGAATATGCTTTGCTTACTTTTGCCACTTAGTGAAGACGCACATTAAATCTGTCTCAAAAAACACTAAGTGCCCAAAACTTCATCAAATTTCATTTCAATATTTTCTGGCTGTTTGCTCGTAGTGATTTGACACGCAATCTTCTTCGGTGAAAAAGTTGCAAAAAACATATTTTGATGTCTTGCAGAAAAACTTGCTAGTTATGGTTTGGGTATCAATTGAATTGCCTCACAAGCAGTCAAAGGTATAAGGTAGAAAAATATCACAAGAAACAAATAACCAAAAAAGATTTTCGAAGTAAAATTTGTTCTGGCAACAGAGCTTTAAGAATGGCAGGGTTTAATATTTAAAACTTCTTAGAAAAATACTTTAAAAACTCGAAAATGATGTCAAAAGTAACTAAAATCAGATAAAAGTTGAAAACTAAGTAACGGGTGTTTTTTTTAGGGGTATAGAACTTCGAATTGAAATAAAACACAAGAAAATCGTTTTAAGGTCCATCAATTTGGCTTTATTGGAAGGATAATTTTATGCCATTAATGCTTAAATATGATTTCGGGCATGTGGCCGCCGCGGCTGGCTCGAATAAAGCCAATTATACAGGTCCAATTTTCAACCACTTTTTCGAGCATATGGGGCCGTATGTCGGCAATAACGCCACGAATGTTGGCTTCCAATTCCCCTAACGTTTCTGGTTTGTTGGTGTAGACGAGCGACTTCACATATCCCCAAAGAAAATAATCCAATGGTGTCAAATCACACGATCTTGGTGGCCAATTGACAGGTCCATTCCGCGAAATTATGCGCTCAGCGAATGTTTCCTTCAATAAATCGATTGTGACGTGCGCTGTGTGGCATGTAGCGCCGTCTTGTTGGAACCACAACTCATCCACATTCATGCCATCCAATTCGGGAACAAAATAGTCGGTTATCATGGCTCTATACCGGTCTCCATTAACGGTAACTGCCTCTTCAGCATTATTGCGGAAGAAGTATGGCCCAATGACTCCACCAGCCCATAGAGCACACCAAACAGTCAGTTTTTGTGGATGTAATGGCGTTTCAAGGGTCTCATGTGGATTCTCTTCACTCCAAATGCGGCAATTTTGCTTCTTGACGTAGCCATTCAACCAAAAATGAGCCTCATCACTGAACAAAATTTTGCGATGAAAATCAGCATCGAGATCAATCTCATTTTCGGCCCATACACCAAAATCACGACGCATTGCATGGTCTCGCGGCTTTATGTCTTGCACAAGCTGGATCTTGTAAGGTCGCAAGCCAAGATCTTTGCGCAAAATCTTCCATAAAGTTGATGGACAAAGCTCCAATTGCTGTGCACGGTGGCGAATCGATTCATTCGGGTCCTCTTCAACACTTTGCTCTACAGCGGCAATTGTTTCTTCGGTGCGCACTGTTCGACGTCTCTGCGGATGCGTATTATCACATAGAGTAAACGTAGTGCGAAAACGATCCATGGTTAACCGAATTAATTGCTCTGATGGACGATTATGTCGACCATAAAATGGACGGAGCTCACGGTAAACTTCGCGAACTGAACCATTATTTTCGAAATAAATTTGCACGATTTGCAAGCGTTGTTCTTTTGTCAACCTGTTCATGATGAAATGGCAAACCAAACTGAACATAAATGACATTAGAGTTGCCACATTTGACCACAAAATGCCAGTTTTATCTCTATTCGAAAAACAAACCTCTAAAAAAAACACCCTTTACAATATTATTGTTAATTTACCTTAAAAATATTATCATGGTAAAACAAATTGAGCCCTAGCCTAGTTATATCCCCTTATTTCCTTCGAAATTATTCGGAGCATTTCTATGAAATAAGCGTGTCAACCTAATTTTATTTTTTTTTTACAAAATTTACTTACTTACATAACAGCCGAGGAGTTAAAAGAAAATAAAAATGCTCATCCAAAAAACCTTAGTGCCACTCGATACGGTATAAATTTTAATTTTACCAAAAACCATTATCTAAGCAATTTTTTTTTATAAAATTATAAGGATTGCTTATTGAAAGTGCCAAAAACATACATAATCAGAATTAAACTACATATTCATATTGACATATTTTCACTTGTTTTTATTTTGTATTTAATTTCTAATATTTTCAATAAAAGTTTCGTGCATTCTCTACCAACATCTAAAATAACCTTTTTTAACCCTTATGTTAATAACCAAGTTTACTAAAATTTCAAATTTTGTTTATTTCATTGAAAAAAAATATTTCTCCTAAAATATCAATAGTTGGTGACAATTCAAACAATAATAATAATAATGCAGAATTGTGAATGACATCTGAAACTAGTTTGAGACACTCCAGGTGGCCGGCCCGTTTTTATTTTCTGGAGCTGAGCGGATGACGTTACTGAGAGAAAAAAACTCAGCTAGAGTTGAGTATTTTTAGTATGTCTTGGACACGTTTTATGTATAGTGTTTTCTTTACACTGACAAATAAAGTTATTGAACAACTATCGAGAGTTGAATTTGAAATTTTTATATTAAATATAAAGCTGACGTTGACACAATCGACTTAATGGTCCGAAGATATACAAGCCAACGAACAATATGCGAGATGGCCAATGGTACCTGATTACTAACAAAAGGGTTAACATTTTATACAAATTGTATTATTATTGAAAAAGATCTCTTCACAATTGAAACTTCAAACTCCGACTTGAGAGTCCATTTAATTTTAGTAAAATTGAAAACAAGTTTAAGATGTTCTCGTTGATTTATAAAATGTATTTGCGGGGGTATTCCAATGTGTTTTTTTTTATATAAGACATCTGTCAAGAAACATCGCTAGAAATAATTTTCAATATTTATGTTGCTTGAAAAAGTACTTTGCCGTTTATAATTTATAATGTGTCAATAACGGATAAAAACTTTTTATTTTTGATTAGAATACAAAAAAATGATACATTTTTATTATTACATAATCGGGCAATTATACTGACTTAAGAAATTTTTTAGAACAACATTTTTAAGAAGGAAATTTCTTGTTCATATCTTGAGTGTGATTTGAGCGTACTAAGTTATACAATTAAAATTTGTTTATGCGTTATGGGTGAGCGTATTTCACTTTGATATTCCAAAAATTTTGGTAACCAAGGCAAAACTCAAAAAGTCTATAACACTTTGAAAGCTCACAAGTGACTAAATATTTTGCTAACCTTTATCTACGTCACAGATAACAATGAGTTTGCTAGCACAACATGATCGTATATTTTCCATATTCCCTTCACAAAAATAATATAACAGGGCCATTGTCAATGTCAAAACCGTGGATTCTAGAAACGAGTACTGATAAAAATTTACAACATTTTATCGATTGCAAATTCATTCCTAAAAATTAAATTTTGAATAGCAGGAAGAACAAATAAATTGCGCCTTTGGAGGGAAGGCATAAAGTTATACTCAGTGTTATAGAAATATTGGTATCAGTGCTTTCATAGAAATGGCTAGACCCATCAAAAAGTATACCGAAATAATCAGCATGATAAACTGAGTCGATTTAACCTGTGCGTCTGTACTTCTGTCCGTCTGTTTGAACGCAAACTAGTCCCTAAATTTATGAGCTGTTAGCAGTTAGGTGCCTTTTTGTAATTTATAAGACATTTGTCGGAATCGTCCAGATCGGACGACTATAACGTACATATATGGAAGCCGATTGTTCAGATATTATATTTTGCTCCATACCTCCTTAACTTAAGCAGCGAAAAATCATAACGATCAAAGAAATATAACATACACTCTAAAAACAGCATGTAAAATTACTCGAGAAAAGTGTTGACTTTCCAGCAAAAATGTGCGTACAAACGCATAAAAAAAATGCTTAAAAACTGCTGTAACGGAATTCATGCGTAATTTAACAGTTATTTCAGTTGTACATATACACATTTAATAATTTCAAACATTTTTTGTGTGCATTTAAACACTTTTGCGCATATGAAATTCAAAATTCAACAAAAAGCTATTAACATTTACACACGGCATATTTGAAAGTAAACACGCATTGTGTAGAGCCACTCAGAATGTTTACTTCTACACCAGAGATCAGCAACGGGTGATTGTAAAATGTTCATGCATAATCATTGCCCTGAATATATGCCTTTACGCTCAAGCGATCAAACTTGTTTAAACACTCTTATTCAACGTTGATTTTAATTCAAACAAATCATGCGGTTCGTGTCCATCGGCGCCTTAACGTCTTCCTCAGATAACACAGGCCCTGCATAGCAGTTATTTGAGCAATTTAATATACCATGGGAATGGCAACACAACAAGCTGCTACTCGTTTTCCTGATTTCCAGGGTTAATGTTGAAGATTACACGTCATTGTGTAAATTTGTGCATGCCACACATTCGGTGTTTACACATTCGTACACATATAATGTTTAATTTTGCGCGCACACACTCTGTATGTCGAATTGCACCTATTATAGTAGGTAAACAGTTGCCTAATTTAATTATCATACATTTCAATAATTTCTATTTAGAGTGTATGTACAATGCATTTTTGGCCATAACTACTTCATTTAATCAGCTAAAGACTAAAAATTTCGCACAAATATCTGTCATTGTTTTTTTTATTAGCAGTGAAAATCTCAAAGATCAGAGAAACCTAGCATACAACTACCATACAATTCTTCCAATCATAAATACAGACTTTTGTTACTTGTTAAACTTAATATCTGTTGAAAGTGAAAGCGAAATACGCTTGCAGCAATTTAATAGCTAACATTGAAGTCGCATTAAAACTCATAATTTGTGAAATTTAATTTAATAATTTCGCAACAAGAAAACGCCTCAACATTTATACACAACTACATGCATACATACATACTTTTTTCTATATTTATTTGTAAATGCATGCAAATTTGGTCATGTTCATGGTGGTAATATTTAAACAAATAACAGCAAACAGCTTAATGTCGCAGCGACAACAACAAATTGCCATACTCATACCCATCAAATGCTGGCAAACACATAATCTGCTGTTTAACATGACCATATACAATGCGCTTTTACAAGTTAAACACAAACAGACTTACACATACGATATTAAGCAAATAAACTTCAGATATGCAAACAAATGCGCTTGAGTATATACAAAGTGGCATATTCTCGTACAAACATATGTACATATCAATGCATATTTATTTAAAAACTCATGTAAATATTAAAACAAAAAAAAAAGCAAACTTAAGAGTTTACTAGCGTATTTCGTTTGCGCTTTTCGCCATTGGCATCATCGCTTTTAGCCTCTTCACTGCCTGTCACACATTCAATTAGTTGCAATTTTTCAGTTTCTTATCCGCGGCTCGCACTTGGCATGCTCGCAGCACCGCCTAATGCATTTTGCGCTAATGTTGCGCTCATTAATTATAAGCGTCGCGTACAAACTTACACAAAAGCTCGCGTGAAACCTCTGTGGCAACAAGTCTGCAACAGTTATCGTTGCAATCTTTGCAACGTCTTCCACGCCGACATACGAGTGCATGCATATACATACATATGTATGTATGTATACATTGCGCTTAACAACTATAGAGCAACCACATATTGATAAACTTTGTATGATTTGAGAAATATTAGAAACTGCTTACTCAGAAAATTTCTATACTTTTGATGTGCAACCATATTAGCTCTCGGCAAAGGTAAGTTTTTCGTTAGTATAGCACAAAAAATTGTATTTGCGTCGGGTCCAGTTCGAGATTGTTTCGGGCCTTGTTCAGGATTACTATGAAATTTCTTCGGGATCATTACGGTACTATTTCAGGACTATTTTACGACTATATTATGACCATTTCGGAGCTGTTTCGCTACCATTGTAGGAATATTTCTGATCTACCGAATAATGTTTCATTTGGGACTAGTTCAGGACTGGTACATATATTATTTTAGGAACATTTCGGGACTAATTGCAATTTTTTAGTTTTGTTCAGGAGACTTCAAGACATTTCAAGACAAGTTGTGCGGAATTTTGGATCCTGGTAGAGAAACTCTCGGTGCTATTTTCGGATATTTTAAGACCAATAAAGGACAATGTCTGATAAGTTTTAAGACGGGTTCGAAATCATTTCACTTCATTATATCGTAACTTTCATATTTTCGTCATCACAAAGCCGAATTTTACAAATGATGACGGAAAATCGTACCAATACACAACAATTTCATTACTATTTTAGAACGAACTCAGGAACGTTTTGTGGAACAAAACAGAGATCGTTTGGAAGTAGCTTAAAAACCGCCAATACATATAATGATGCTTAACAAGACACGAAGTAGCTCTGGAAAGTCGGGAAACGACTAAAATTAAATAAAACGTTTGTTTAATTTCAATCCAAATTCATTAGTACTTATTCACGTGTCTTTATTTAAAGTTTAAAATTTTGATGAAATTTTTTTTTTTTGATTTTTTTAATTTTATATGGTTTGTTTTATAAAATGAACTGCATTTTAAATGAAAAATAATAAAAGTAAAATAAATGAAAAATAAATTGTTCTAATATGTGCTATAGTTGCTCGCAACAGTGTAAGTGCATTATATTTTGCACTTGCAAATGAATATGAATTATATTGAATGTTGCATTTTTTCCAATTCATATAATAGTTAATTGCATTTGATTGCAGCGGTCATTTACTCTAGCTATATACAAATGTATGTAAATATGTTTATACATAAGTAAAAGTATATTTGTATATTCCATTCCATCTCTGCTTTCTAAAATTTCTTTTTTTGCATAATTTATTGTTTGTGTTTTCCACAGCTTGCATCTTATCAGCATGCCAGCAACAACAACATCTAACGGCTGATAATAACTTGTAGCGCTGTATAGTTGCAGATTAATTTTATTGCGATAACTAATCTAAGTCAAACACAGTTTGTGTCGGCATGCAAACGAAACATTCCCGCTGAGTAGCAGCTTGTAAATATTCATGTAATCGCTTAAAGCAAGTGAATGTACAAGCGGAGTTATGTAGTTTTAGAAAAACAAATACCAAATTTACTAAAATAAATTATGAGCATGCAGTTTGCTTAGCGCGTATTAATCTTTGAGGTGTTTTGAAAATGCTGAAGGAAAATACAAAGCATTTTTGCGTTGAAAAGGTATTCGTTCGATATTCTTTGGCGTCTGTTACGAATATTGAACCTTTTTTGAATTTAGGTTTCTTAGCGAATTTATGAGAGCGGTATCTGTAGACTTCCACTTTGAAGCCAACGATGTGCTACATACAACCAATCGACGTTTGAGGGCTGCTAGTTATGGATAATTCAAGAACAGTGGGTTAAGGAATAAATCTAAAGATCGATTGGTTCACAAAACAAACAAAAAAAAACCCTATTAATGAGAATAAGGAAATTGACAGTTTATTTTAAATAATTTTAATAAAATACCATCAAATGATTTTTTAAAAATTATTTATGTACCAGATTAATATACATATCAACGACAGGATGGAAGTCTTTGATTAAGTATATTTAATTATAAAACTGAACTTTTTCATGCGACAGTATCAATTTTCTAAGCAACTTCTCTTTAATTATTCTTCATTTAATATTTTTATTTTTAGAATATGGAAAATAATTGCTTAAATTGATTTTGATATGCAGCCGGTTGGCAGCATGCAATGAGTGCCCGTCCAATAATTACTGCCAATTAAAATTTATAGGCCGTCAAAGCTTCCGTCGATTAAGCTGCCAAATGTAGAAAATTGCGCTGCTTTCAGTAAAGATGTAAGTATCTAAAAATGCTTTCGCATGAAGGCACATTGAAAGCTAGCAAAAATACTTACCAAGCAGAAAGCCTAAATATACTAACAATTATTGAACACATATGTATGTATGTATGTATGGATATTAGAGTGAATAGAGTAGATAAGCACATTTTTCGTTAGATTTTTAAAATTTCAGCTACAACAATTTTTTTTCGCAAAACTCGACGCTTTATTTACATTTTTCAGTTAGCGCTTTTTATAAAAAAATATCTCGAGCATTCGTTGGAGGGCGAAATTTCGGAAAAGCGTCAGGTTAAAAACTATCGAAAGTTATTGGTTAATTCAAGTCACTTCTAAATAATATTTTGTAAAATTTAATTATATAACCCTTTATAAAAGACCGACCCTGTACCCATTCGATGACGTAGTACATAGGTAATATTTATTTCATGCAATATGTCGCACAGTGTTGCGAGTGTGGCAAAAAATTACAAAAAATGAAGTCCAAATTGTTGGTATTATTTTGTAGAGTTTGGAAGAAAACATATCTATTAAGAAATACCAAAAACAAATTTTACAAAAAATTTTACAAGCTGGTGGCAACAGGACATCAAAGTTGCACTATAAAATAATTATATACTTTAGTGAGATAACGACTTTTTTGTATGCCAAATGTAGGTATTTATTATTAATTTTTTATAAACATATCGAGCCCTAACCGCGAAAATAACGTAAGCGACATTTTTTCCAAAATTAACTTTTTGATGCAGAACTGTTCTAAAACTGATAATACGTCATCTGGCTAAATATTGTTTCGCTAATCGTTATAGTTATGGAGATGTACGACTTTACATTTTATCGTAAGCGACATTCACTCTTAAAAAAAAAAAAATATTTAAAAAAAACCTTCTCCTGTAAAATTTGGTTTTTTTTTGCTTACGCTAAAATGGCGGTAAAGGCTCGATATGTGTATCAAATTGCTTATTTTATTATAAAATGTAGTTTTTTCTTACTAGAACACTGTTTTTTTTTATCTGTTTTGATTACTTTGTTCGGGGTACCGTTACTCGAAAAAAAGTTGTTTTGTGAAGTGAAAATATCAAAAGTTACAAAAGTTCAGTGGACAATTTAAAAAATACATTTAATAACACATTTTTAAAATTTTGTGTGGAATTTGTTCCAAGTATGTACTTTAATTTTAAACAAATTCTAGCTGCATAGAGGTGCGGATAGATTTTTAATTTTTTTTTTCAGTGCCTCCTAATGTGAAAATACGTTCGCTTTTTGAAGTATGGCTGTCAAAGAAAATGCAACAAAGCCTATAGATAACAACATTTTAGTAAAACAGTTAGATTTGTTAGCACTTAAATTCCAAAACTTATGGCATGCTAGTTATCGTAAAAGAGTGTCTTTTGAAGAGCGGCACGCATCATGGCTCGATCAGTGCATAGAAATAGAAGGTTTAAGCGAGTCAATTGCTCATGCGAGTCCACCAATTGATCATGTAAGTTTATTTTTTCGTCTCTATATTTAAAATAAATAACATTTCTGTATATTTCATAGGAGCCAAGTACAAGCAGAGGCAGGCCAAGAATCGCGTTTGAAGATGCATGCGAGCAAACTAAACGGTACAAGGTTCATGAGCTAATCTCTTCAACACCCAGTACAGAAATAAAAGCGGCTGCAAATTTTTTAAGAAAGCACGATGGTTTGGAAACTGATAAGACGTTATCAATCTATCAAGCGCTTGCTTTATTTTATGATTTAAAGTTATCAGTGCGGAAATATAATTTATTGCGAACTGTAGTTAATGTAATTCACCCTCACTTATTTCCAAGCTATTATGAATTGAAAAAAGCCATGGACGAGTTGCTGCCAAAACCTTTAATTCTATCTGAAACAACCGCGGCAGTACCTCTACAAAGTTTATTAAATAAGACTGCAGATAGTTTACTACAAACCGTAGATATTTCTTCAGATATAAATGTTCTTTTACAGTGCAAATGGGGTTTTGATGGTAGCTCAGGTCATAGTATTTATAAACAACAATTGAAACAGACACCGATGAATTCGCCTTTGTATTTGCATTAGTTCCTTTAAAAATCTGCAATTTAGAAAGCAGTCGCGAAATTTGGACCAACAACTCTGCTTCATCAACACTTCTGTGTCGCCCAATTAAGTTCATTTTTATGAAAGAAAATCCTCGTTTAATACACGAGTTTGAACGTGAATTGGCATTACAAATCCAAGTACTTTTAAGCCATACTGTAAAAATTAAAAAACTATGAAATAACTGTGAAATATGAAATGTATCTTATGTACGATGATTGATCGAGCAGTGGCTAATGAACTATGTGATAATAAGTCACCTGTCACTTGTTATCTGTGTGGTGCAACTCCAAATCAAATGAACACATTTCAAGGCCAATTAATGAAGATGAATCAAGTTTTTTGAATGTGTAATGCATATATCTTACATATGTACATACTTCCTTTAATGTGTTGGCGAGTACAGGGTGAAGAAAACAAACGCATATTCAATGAAAACAAGGAACGGATTTGTAAAGAGTTTAAAACAAAAATGGGAGTGGTTATTGATAGGGTCAAAACAGGATATGGTACATCCAATGACGGTAATATTGCAAGACGATTTTTTAATAGCATAGAAGTTTCTGCGGAGATAACAAACCAGGCTTCCAATAAAGACCTTATGGTAAATTTATTTCTAACTTCAGAGCCACTCATTACTTCACATAGAAAAGTTTGCAGCAAAAAGCAGCCCATTTCTGAAGACATTAGCCAATATATTTTATTAAGTGGCAGAGAAACTGAAGAAGAATGTACTTTAGAAAGCGAATCAGAAATAGAAAGCGATTTAGATTAATATTTATGTAATTATTTCTCTTTATTGTAATAAAACAAGAAAAATTTCACTTTTTATGTTTAACTTGGCGGATGTTGCTAATTTTTTCAAAAGTTTTATGATAAAATTATCACGAGACGTTTCTATGCTGACTTTGGTGACACTGCAACGATTACTTAAATTTTTTGCCGCAAACATGAGTGACGAGGAGAGACGTTCTTTTGTTTTACAATTTCTTCTTTGCTCTCTCATACTAAGGATAACTATGGCGTCACTGATTTTTGCTCTCAGCAATCTTGTATTCTATCATTCTTGTCTTTTTGACACAGTCTAATATATGTACTATATCTACACTTAAGAATATATATGTATACATATTTATTTTTATTTTTACTTACATATGCACACACATTTACATACATATGTAAGTATATTCTTGTATATACCGGAATGTTCAGTCATCAAAGTGGTTATCTTTAATTTTAATTGGCATTCAAATTGTGTTCAATCACTGCAACTAACAAGCAAAAAACCAACAACCACATGGCCAGCAACAGCAGCAGTTGCATTTAAATTGCAGCAATAACAATAAACTCAACTGCTGCAACAAGCGTTTTCGATTGAGTGGGCACTCAAAGATTACCAGTGGACACACTTAAAAGAATCAGATAAAATTAAAGACCCGCCGCAGTTTCGACTGTCTTGATGGCGGAATGGATTTTCGTTTGTTTGTCGTTGTTGTTGTCGTTATATCGTTGGTTGCGTTGATGCCATGACAGCATACGGACATATGCGGGCATAAATGCTGTGCTGATCGCCGATCGCCTACTGATTTCTAGCTTTTTTTTTGCTGGAATGGCATATGAAAGAAGTGGGGTCCAGGCTGGGGAGTCAGCGCTTAACTCGCTTACAATGACCAACGGCGACGACGACAGCTGGCCAACTGGGTGAGCGGCGCAATGCTTCAATATTTGAAATGCAAATGGGGGGCAAAGAAATACATACATACAATACATATGTATGTATGTATGTATGTACATATGTTGGAGTTGGAGATACGCGAAATATACAATTCGTTGCATGGTAATGAATGAATAGATTGTCATCGCTGCAATCGTTGCGCTTGAGTTCAAGTCGTGCCAACGGATGTTCGTATATACAAATGTGCATATGCTGCGAATGTATTGAGTGTAGCGAAGAGTTTTTTGAAAGTAAAAATTTTGTATTGCTTAATAATTGAAAAAAGGAAATTTTTTGATTTTGTGGCGGCTTAAATTTTGACTTTGATTTTGTATGCTAAGAATGATTTGCCATTTTTAAAGTCGGGTAAATTCAATAACATGATTCAATTATAAAAGGTTGGATACTTACTGACGTTTAAGTTTTCCGACTGCCTTGTAAGGTTGCATTTAGGAAGGTCTGATAAAGGGGAAAATATTTTATCCCTTTTCGCGCAAAGGTAATAGAAAAGTACGTAACTAGTAGCGAAATGCGGTTTGTACATAGAATGGAACATATTTGCAGAAATTTAATATTTCAATTTAATATAATATAACCGAATATTCAACCACACATGTATGTATGTATATACATAGCACCTTAATACAACAAACTATAGAAACAAAAAAACGCAAGCGTGATTTAGAAGCAAATATTATTTACACATTTTGTTAACAAAAACAATGTTATTTCAACCTTTTTAAAGTTTTTACATGCAGAAAATAGAACATTTTGTTTCCCATTTTGATAATACATTTTTCTTTAATTCAATATCCATTTTAGCAACCAAAATAAGAGGTATATATTAAAAGCCCTGTAAGCCAGGATTGTATACGTATTTCATTACAATTTCAAACTTTTTTAAAAATATAATTACCATTTTTCTATATCATAAAATTGTAAGATTCAAGTCACTAAAAATGTAACATTAGTTGTTCGAACAATATGGAAAACACCACACAATACTTTAATAAAAAAATTAACGGAATTTTTATTGATATACATCTGTTAGAAATGAAGTAAAGACGTTAGTCAAACCTGGTCAAAATACTAATAAATGCTCTTCTATTCGATATTTTAACTGTATAATTGTATGGTTGTTAATATTTATATAAATTATTATTTTTTTAATTTTATGTTATTTTATATAAAATATATACAGTAAAAATTTAAAAACATAAAATGCTTTCTTTGAAAAAAAATATCACACAAAATGATCCGACCTGACCGGGAATCGACCAATCAATTTCTTACATGCAAAGAAAAAAATTTCAATTCCTTTTCGCTGCTAGGTAAGCAAGGCTACTGGAAAACAAACGAGAATACCGTCAATTCGATTATTTAATGTAGGGCATGCTGAAATAATTTAAAAACTACAAAAGGCAACAGTGTAGCTTGCCAGGCCATTTCACAAGAAAAGTACTAATTTCCACGTGTGTGATAACATTTTTTTCTTAAATTAAAAAAAGCAACACAGGCTACCTTAAGGCAGCGTGCAAGAGTGAGACAACTGCCTAATTATCCAAACTTGTTTTATTGATTCATGATTCAATAATAAAAGGTTCTATAATAAAGCAGCTCACTCTTTCCCGCATGACAAATCGGCTCCTTAACTCATGAAGAATGTTGCATATTCTACAGTTTTCACTTCTTATAGTAGTATATTGTTAACTTCTTCATACTAAAAAAAGCGTTGACATTACTGACTCCTTTGTTTAATTTATAATTTTTTTCACAATTTACATTTGATTTTGTGATTGCATAATTTCGAGTAAGTTTTACAAAAAATTTATGTTATTTCATAATAATATAGCAATTTTTCAAAAATATCTTATAGTAGTTAACTATCAATTACAAAAAGCGAACTCTTCTGTGCAACATTATTTGCATATTCTTGCCGATGATCTGGTGAGTAAATATATGTAAGTTTTGTTTTGATTTGTTCACATTAATGATAAATCCATTTGTTTGCAGAATATATTTCCCCAGTCAGCGCAGCGGAATATTACTATAAACATTTGTATATTCATTTACATCGTCGATCGCTGGTGCTTTTAAATATAAATAACAATTACAAAGGCACACTTACACGTAAGTAAATTTAAGTAATAGCAACTGCATCTATAAGTATTTTAATAATTGAACCATTTTGTTTACAGGTTCTTTCGAACGTTTTGGTGTTGCAACTGCAAAGCAACCGTTAACAGCTGCTGTTATATTTTAGTAAGCTTTCTGGTCCTTGATTGTAAAATGCTTTATCTAAAATTAACTATGCACTGAGGTTCAAATGAAATTTTTATATTTATGTAACTTTACAGAAACCCTAATTTATCAAGCTTGGTTTTTGTCGATCACAAGGAAATAAAAGTGGGTTTTCTCCTTAGAGTTTCCACTATAATCATGTCGTTTTATTTATATTTTCACTTAAAACAATTATTCTCCAAAAAATATATATGTATAGGCAATACAAAATTAATAACCCAAAAAATTAAAAGCTTTTCTCTTGGCTTATTTTTAAATATTTATAATGGTATTGACAAATTATAAACTTTTCATATTTGAAAATGTTTGACAATTTATCAAGAACACTGAATCAGGCAGTAAAGGTGTAAAATGCTTTGTGTGAATGTTTGTTATTGCCCAAAAATTCAAAGAAAATTTAGCAGAGGATACTTTTTATAAAAAATAATTGTTAATAGAATTTCCCATACATGCGCTGGACTAATGGAATTTGGTGCGGATGCATGTTCATGTTTATAGAGAAAACGGTAGGTAGTTGGAGGAGTGGGCGAAACACCTGTTAATATTTGATATCGCATTTCGCAGAATATATGTACATATGTATGTGCAATGCAGTACAGTTGTTGTTATACACCAGCACCAAGAAGACTAAAAAAGGTATTGAGCGTGGTTTTTGCACTATACCTTTGTAACAACTCAAAAAATCGAAAATGACACCCAATACATTCTTGAAGAGGACTCAATTTCCAACAAATGAGTAGTAGCGATGCCTTCGGTGGATAAAAGTATTAGATATTTTCTTGGAGAGTTTTGGTGGTAAAAAGCTAGAAAAAGAGTCAACAGTTCAGATAATTTTTAGCAATTGGAATTTTAGAGATTTTTAGAGTTTTAGTGATAGGGAAAGCTGAAATCCGTCATAGAAGCAACTTTTAAAAATACACTTGAGAAAGTCGGAGAAAAACAATCCAGAAGTGTTCCTGAGGTATTAATTCGTTATGCAAGGCCCTTCAGAGTGAGTAAAAATAGTAGCCTATGTAGGTGACATGTTTGAAATCTTGCCAGGTCTCATTTCTTCGACGAAAGTGAAGTCAATAAAGTGAGCCATTTTTGGGTTTTACTCAATTTCAGCAAAGAGTGTACATGGGGTAAGCTACATATGTTAAGATAAATGTGAAGTCAATGAGTTAAGAAAAACATGTAAGGAATTAAAAAGGTCGCAAAGTAGATTCATAAAAAAATTAATACGCACTTTTACAAGCCACATACCCATGTTGGTATTTTACTTAATTTAACTCTTTCAAGTATTTATAAACAGTAGGTATATTTGATTTATGGTAGTTTTTATGAAACATATAAAAACCAGCGCAAATAATAATTATTAGTTAAAAAGTATTAAATAACATAGCCAATAGTAAGGCTGATTTTCAATTACTAATCCTTAACAAAAAATGATTAATGATTTTTTTGCTCAGAAATATTTTTTTTATTTATTGTTTGGCCATATACTCGTAGCTATGTTATTTTCACACAGCGTAAGCTTAGCGCAGCGCGATTAGGCGTTGTGTTAGTGTGTGTTGTGGGTTCGACTGTCGCAGAAACCTTCAAAAAAGAAGTATGATGAGGAGATGAGATGATCTCGGATATAGCTGCTTAACTTCTGATGAGTATTATTGTTTTTTCGAATCGTCCTTAAAGCTCAAAAAACAATTAAAATCATTATTTTATTTTATTTTGAATTTTATCTTCTTGATTTCGATACGTATATATAAACTGAAATTCGTATAGAACAATTATTTTACACCTATTTTAAATTTTTTAACTTTTTATTCAATAATAATGAAAATAAGATATCTTGTAATATCATTTTTTTTTTGCTCAGCTATAAGATTATTTGAGAATTTTATATGAAAAATATGCAATATGTTGTGTAATTTGGTACAATTTGCTAACTAAGGGAAGGTAACCATAAAAAAAGGGAATTTTCTGTGAAATTTCTACCCAATATTTCATAATGTCTAGGTTGTATAATAATGCTGGAGGACAAAATAATAGAAACCAAAAAGTAATAATTGTAACTGAGCTTTAAAAAAAAAATTTAAAAAAAGGTCGCTAGAAAATAATTATGTTTGGGCTTAGAAATAAAACAAATAATCATAATTAATTTTGAGTAAAAATATAACGTTCAAATTTTAATTGGTAAAATTCGTAAAAAAGAAATCATTGTAAATTATATAGGATATCAAATAAGTAAGTGTACTTTAATTTTTATACAAATTACCCAGTGATGATTTTTTGGAATAAAACAAAAAATATACAAATTCTTTTCCTTTCAATTTTTACTTAAATTTTCCAACATTTTTACTTAAGTTATCTTAAAAGATAACTTTAAATTTTATAAAGGAGTTGAACAAATCTTTTACTTGATACCAGTGACGTTTCCAGTGTTAATTATAATAAAATTAGCTTTGTACATACATACATACGAGTACATCTTGTAATTGCTACAAGTAAATTATAATTTGTTATGAACAAACAGACTTTTAAAATTAATAGCAACAGAACGCTGTTAATAATCCGCTTAAGCCCTAGAAAGGGTTGGGAATAAAGCTCAGTGCTCAGACGTATTTATGGAAATAACATGAACACATACATATGTATGTAAGAGTACATTCATATGCAGCACATGCGTTGGCACAGTGAGTTTGTTTAAGGTTAAAGGTCACACTGTTAATGAAAAGAACACAAAACGCGCCAGCGGCCATTTAAGTTCCATACATGTACAAACATAAATTAAATCATGTATATGTAAGTAAGTGAATACTCTGTAGTCAAATGTACTAGTTGTAAACTACATCACAACTAGGATGCATCGCAAGCCCAACAAGTTAGCCAAATGCCCTCTCTCCATTAACATGGGGATGTCCTACGAGATGGCAATTGTCAGATTTGGATCAGAAATGTACCAGTCTCGTACTAGTACTAAAAATACAAACAAATACTTGTCGAATTATGGACCAAACATACTAGTCTCCTACTAGTTTAAAACAGATATATAAATACTAGTACATTGAGTAGTGCACAATAGTTTATTTAAAATATAGCTTAAATAAATCTTTTTGTATTTCACAAAAGTCTGGTATCTTTCGGACTAGTTCGATTTCAGTCAGGAAATTCTAAATGTAAACTAGTATTTTTTCTGACTACTTTGGTGTCCGGGGAGGGTATAGGATGCGGACCCCTTGGAGCTACTGTTATGAACAGTGATTATCTTGTATCCAGTATACACCTTCGAAACTACAGCCAATGTTAATACTGTTCAATCATGTTTAGGGAACGCATTCAAATTTTTTAAGGTTAAATATTCTATATTATTTATTCTTATATAAGTTACTGAAATAGGTGTGAGCTCTAAGGGTTCAAATCATACGTACTTGGGTGATTTACAGTAACGTTAAACTAGTCAAACGACTGCAAAACGAATGAAGAAAGAAGCTTGGCTCATATATTTAGTTAAGTCTGCGACTTTTTATTTAGTGGGAGTAAATTTTTTAATTCTTAAAAAACGAATACGATTCTACTTTAAATCGGGAAGCCTGCAGGAATCTAATTTTAAATTATAACATTACATGCAATTGTTGTTATGAAATGATAGTAAATCATAATGGCAACAAATGTAGTTAATTGTGGGAGAAAAAAATCTGCAAAAAAATTGCTGCAGATCACCGGGCACCCGTCCGGGAGGAATTGTCCCCGATCTCCCCCCCTCTCGTCGTTCCTGTATTTATGTATGTACATGAGTGTGTGGTCGTTTGGTGTTGTGTGCTGTTAGTGTGTGGCCTGCAATGCCCGACGGCGTACATTCGCAGCGTTGAGCCTTTTCAATTTCGCGCAACAAATACTGATCATATTAAAGGGTACCGTCCCGTGCCTCTGTGAAGCCATCACACATTTGTGCGTGCAGTTTAGCATAACCGCAAACCCAGCGAGCGTCCAATTTGTAATTTTGCTAATTCCAAGCGAAAATTGAATACACCAAATATGTGGCTGTGGCTGGTAATATGTTAGATGCTACAAGTGCACGCGAGTCTGTCGAGGGAATGAATGCTCGGTGAGGTTATTGGTACTGTTTGATGTCTGCAAAAACGCGAAATGCGAATATTCAAACATAAGGACCACTCCCAGGCAGGTGTACACGCCAGCAGACCTCAGATTTTGTTCCAAAATTGGCGCAGTCCTTTTTTTTTAGTAGTCGACATGTCGCTTTATTAATTTCGCTCACTTTCACTTAAGCACATTTTTTTGGGTGTTTATGTGTGAGGATGTTTGCCTGTTTTTTTTGTGTTTCGTTAATTTGCGCTGGTTTTTAATTATTTGAGTATGTAATAAAGTGTGTGTGTGTGTTTGTATGTGTGAGCATACATTCTGCTTTGCGCATTTCATTTTGCCATTAGCGCTTTTACCCCTACAACATGCATAACTGTCATTTTTGCTATTGTGTGTTGCTGTTGTTGTCGTTGTTGTTTGTCGTTTCACGACAATGTCATTTCTACATAGTACTGTTTTAATTAAATTTCTACATTACACACACACACACACACTCCTACATTTGGCGTCATGATTGACGACAAGCTCTCAGTGAGGTTATTGTCATTCTTACAGTTTGCGCCAGCTTGTTGTTGCTGGTTTTGCACAACATCTTGCAATCAACGCGAAGTGTCATGTACATATTTGCATTCTTGTGCGCATTTCACTCAACATGAACTGAAAATAAGCACTTGAGAAGCGCTGAGTGATAATTCATAGGGCGCTGTGCTTACATACATATTTGTGTGTATGTTGCATGTCTGCGTTGAAGTAAGAATATCCCTGTATTCAAATGTACTAGTTGTAAACTACAGCGCAAGTCCAAATAGTCAGTCAAATGTCTGTTTTCCATATTAGCAGCTGGCATTTTTAACATGGGGATATCATACGAGATGGCAACTGTCATATTTGGTTCAGAAATGTACCAGTCTCAGACACGTATATACAAAATAGACAAAAATAACATTCATCCAATTATGGACCAAACATAGCTGTCACCTACTAACTAGTTCAAAACAGATAATAAAATATTAGTCTAATTTTTGACCACTGCAAATAAAATAAAGTATGAATAAATCATATAAATGTATTTAGTTAAAAGTGCGTTCTTTTCCAGACTAGTTCGATTTTCTTTCAGGAAAGTCTAGTAGGACTTTGGAAATTTAGAACCATTACGTTTTTTTTTCTCTAATAGCGACATCGTTTGTTAAGGTGTGACAGTTGAAAACCGAAATGAAAAAAAACTTCTTTAAAAATGAATATAAAAAGAAAGTGTAGATATGAAAATTAAAGTACAACAAGTAAGGAAAGCTAAATTCGGGCGAAACCGAATTTTATGTACCCTCGCGATGTATTTTCATATGGTCTGTACCACGGCCATTTTTCAAAATATCATAAAAAACCCAGTTTCTTTGTTTCAAATCGCAATTTACCAAACGTGTTCCAATAAATACCGAAAAACGAAGTTTTTTGCTTTTTTCAAAACATCCGTTATATCGATGGGCGTGGTTATTGACCGATCTCGAACATTTTCAATACCAATCTACCCTGGCTAAAGTGCATTCTATGTACCAAGTTTCATTAAGAAATCTCAATTATTACTCAATATATCGTAACCACGGACAGACGGACGGACGGGGCTAAATCGATTCCTCTTTGCATACTGAAAATTTTGGTATTATAAGTCTATATATATCTAAATTTTTTTGGCTGTTACAAGCAACCGTTATGCCAACAAAGTTAATATACCCTTGTGTACAAGTACGCTCGGATATACAAAACAAAATATAAAAAAAAGTGTTTTGTTATGACTCGAAGCCTTCCTAATCGGGGTTTGCGCCAACAGAAACAGTGTATGCTAAGTCCCAGCTTTGTTTCACATATAGAGCATATTATCCAGCTCTCAAGAAACTCGAAAAATTCATAAGAAATGGCATTCAAGAAATGCAAAAGAAATTTTATTATATACATTTTTTTTAAAACAGTCTATTGCGCTAAAGAATATAATGCTCGTTTATTTATTTCTTCAAGAAAATTTACAGTAATTGCAAAGTACTTTTTTAAGCCCCAGAAATAATGAAAAATAAATCTTGTTATTTTTCTTGTGAGCTGTATTCTAAGCTTAAGTAGTTCTGAACTAAAGTTGTTTGCATGCAAAAGATATTTATCGTGAACTGGTAGTGATTCTTAATGTACTAGTTCAGAAATATAGATTTTCCCTCCAGGGTTATTATGTATGTACAAATGTATGTATATATGACTTTCACTTTGCTGTAAATTTATTTGCTGTTAATTAGATTCCGCAAATATACATTTCTTTAATATGTTTTAGCTCTTATCTTGAAGTAGAAGCTGAGTGCCTTAAAATACTCACATACAAATTTTATTTACATTATAAAGAGATGTGTTGAAGGATATCCAAAAAAATCATCACTTAGTTAGTTAACGAAATACATAAGAACTAACTCGTGATTTTATTTCTACAATATGAAAAGGTGAGAAAAACTAAGAAAAAAATACGCTTTATAAGAGCGCATTTGTGGTTAAATCCATTTCCCAAAGAAAAAAACTTCTATACAAAGGCTGAAAAGTTGATATATTTAAGTATTTTTTGTTGTTAGTGAAGACGAAGTTATTGAAAAATATTTAAATAAATTTCATCAGCTTGGTAACTAAAAATTAAATATTTTTATAATTTTATTGAGCTCAAGGCCAGTTTATGGAAGATTTGTTGTTTTTTCACAAACAAATCTTCCATAAACTGGCCTTGAGCTCAATAAAATTATAAAAATTAACATTTACTAGGCCAACAGAAAAATGAACAAACATTTGTAAAAATTAAATATTCATAACGAATTAATAAGAAAAAATAATATTAAATATTTCTTTTATTTCCTTTCAAATACATTAAGTAACTACTTTCAAAGAAAAAGCATTTCTGTAGTTTATGGTTAAATCATTTATTTTTTTAGTATCTAGTATTATTTTTTTAGTATCTGGTAGTAAGGCTAACATGATAACTAAAGTTATCTAGAGTTTAATGTTGATATTGGTGGTCAAGACTCCTGGCCTTAACATACATACATATGTATATATATATATATTAGGGTGGGTCAAATTGTATGGGTCAAAAAAAGTCGATGTTTGGTACCCCCTAGTTGTGTTTTATAAATCAGTTTAAGCAACTTTTCCAATGGAAGTATGGTTTTATTTTGAATTTCGAGCCCCCCAATTTTAAAAAATAGGTATTTTTTCGTCCTTTTCAAGATTCGACTTGGACACAGCAATGAAAAAAGGATTACAATATTTTGCTATGTATGTGTAAAGGGGTTTTGTGGTACGAAAAAACCGAATTTGACATTGGCTCGGCGATAAAATTATGTTTTGATACTCAATTTGAACAAAAAAGGCTTCAGATGGACGAAAATGGCACAAAAATCGGAATATTTGTATGGAGAGTACCCTCATTTTTCATCGTGATGACTTAAAACTTTGCACAAAGTTTTTTTTTTTACAAAAAAAAAGATAATGAAACTTACAGTGCAATACAATAAAAATTAAGGGTACTTCACATACAAGATTTTCGATTTTTAGCCTTTTTCTGGCCAAAAATTGAAAAATTTGTATGGAAAATATGTTTATTTTCTATCGGAATGACTTGGAACTTGCTGAGATTGTAAAGTTCAGTTAAAAAGAGAGATTCAAGAGTTCTCGTTATGATGTTGCAACTACTACTATAGATTTCAGATAGAAAATGGAACCCTCTGGAAGACAGAAATTTAGATCTTCCTCTATCTACTCGCTAAATGAACAGAACATTTTTTTATCAAAGTTTTTTTTCTTCAGAAATTCAACTCTAAAGATGGAAACATATGTTAAAAAAACAAGAAGCAATAAAGCATTCTCTAATATTTCAATTTCTAAATACATAAAAATAACGTCTTTTTAAAAAAAACGTGGCAGTGCAGTTCATCGACGTCCTGAATATTAATGAAGGTTCTAGGAATTTCTAAATCTATCGAATAGAATGTTTTAGAAATTTATAGAAGAATCGAATAGAATATTCTATAAATTTCTAGAAAAATCGAATAGAATGTTCTAGCGATTTCTAACAAAATCGCATATAATGTTCAAGAAGTTTATAGAAGAATCAAATAAAATATTTTAGGAGTTTGCAGAGAAATCGAATAGCATGTTCTAGAAATTTTTGAATAAATTGAATAAAATGTTCTAGAAACTTCTCGAAAAGTTTTATCCTCACCACTGACCACTCTTCTACCGTCGGCTGAGGGTTATAAGCAGCTTCACTTGGACTTTTTACCAGTTCAATTTTAGTAAGCGAAGAAGCAACAACAAAATGTGACAGAAAAAAAAGTAAAAGTAAAAAAGTGACGAAACAAATTTAAAGATAATAGAAAAAGTGAATATAAAATTTGAATATTTTTAGTTAAAGTGTACAATGGATCCAGTGCCGTCTACATCGCAAGGCGTAACAACATCAAGTACCGAAAGTACTTTGAAACATATGCCCACTCACGATGTTGCTGCTTTTGGTGTGTCTCGAGATTTGAGTGGTCTTAATATGCCAACTAAACGGGATATATTGAGATATTATTTTTTGTTGGCAGAACGTGCTAAAATCCATAGCAAAATGTATTCGTATAAAACATTTACCCCCCACGTAGTAGAGAAATTGATTGAAATTTGGAGTAATCTTAATGTTGAAATTATGCATGAGAGGAGCATCAGTAAAAAATGTCATGTACTCCTTGACAAATATCAAGCCGAAATCAAACACAGAATAAAACGCTCAACATTTACAGCGTTCGTACAATCTACAAACGATTTATTTTACATTGGAAAATGTAATTGCGACTTGAAAGCAGCACTATGCACATGTGGATTGATTCCAAAACTCTTGAAAGAGTTCATGCTGGATAAACATAATGCCAGAAAATGTACGATACCGGAATACGTGGCACAAATTGAAGAGCTAGTACCAATGTCTACAATAATACTAACAAGTGTGGAGGACCGAGATGATACATACATACCAGAAGAAGATATGAATATCGATTATGAGGATAGTTCACATTCAGTCGGTGCACAAGAGAGCTTATAAAAAACCTATCTTGAGCTTCAATTGCACGGATTATACGAATATGATTGATATGAATGATAATTCAATCATATTCGAACCACCGTTTACTCTAAGCATCCCTTATGAACATCTAGAACAATATCTGGAAAATGATGATCGACCGCTACCTGATCCAAACATTCCGTTACACATACAAGCAACGGAAAGACATGTTCAATTGCTAGCTAGCGTGTCCAAACGAGTTTTAGAACAGAAACGAGAAGAAGTGATGGCAGCGACATTAGAAAGCCGTAAAAAATTTCCTAAACTTGACAGCAAGAAAGACGTTCAAGAATAAGTCCTTCTCGCTTCTTACAATATTCAATTGAATTTTTTTCATTTATATTTTATATAAGTTTTTATCTTTAAGGTTGGAATTGTAAAGAATAATAAATTTGAAATGAGAAAAATAGGCTTTGTTCATTTAGCGAGTAGATAGAGGAAGATCTAAGAAAAGGAAAAAAAAAATACCTATTTTAAAAAATTGGGGGGCTCGGAATTCAAAATAAAACCATACTTCCAATGGAAAAGTTGCTTAAAATGATTTATAAAACACAACTAGGGGGTACCAAACATCGACCAAAAATTTAACCCACCCTAATATATACATATGTATATATTCAGACGTTATTAATCTATGTTATAGCTTATAATTATAACTTATTTTCCCTTAATAGAGATTTTGCGAAATAAATAAAATTACTCTACGCATTTTCATAAGTTTTGTCAATTTATCTTGATTTTCTTCTGATTTTACGACAGGGTGGAGTTTTGATTTATATTGGAACGATTTGTCGTAATACCTTGTAAAAGTTTTGTGACATACCGGTTTGGGTGTGATGCCATCTTCAGTGTCGTTTTCGTTCTGAGTAGTTGGTGTTGGTTGTGCTATATATATTTTAAGTTTATTTTTAATTGTTTCTATTTAAACACAGTTCATTCTCTAAACAAAACAATATAAACCCTAAATTTGAGTACACTGTTTTGTTACCAATTTTAGATACAAATGTGGCATTTTCAAGTGACTAAAAATTGCAATAGATACATTTTTTGGAATTGTTTTATAATCGAGCGTATTCGATTTTTTTTCATATAAAATGAATTTGCTTAAAATAATATAAAAATAAAGAAAACATGAGGGCTGGTATACTTTAAAACGGCAAGGGGATCCCTGAGGGTCAGGGATTTGTGAAGGGTTTGGTGCGGTTACGAATTTATAAAGAAGCATGGCAACATCATAATTTTTCTTTTTACCTTTATTTGAGCCTTAAAGCTCTGTAAGCTTTAGGAGTTCATGGTCTATTAATATTTAAAATTTCTTTAATTAAATGTTGCCATATTAAATCTACTATTGAATATAGGATAACCAGATGATAAGTGAATCTCACAATCGATAGGTTTAAAATCAAATATCCAAAGTCAAACTTAAGGGCAAATATAATTATTGAATGTGGATATGACAGTTAGTTATTAAAGTATGTAAGGTGGTAGCGAATCTAAAAATGCACCGCTATGTCAAAAGTTAATCTGCGTTGTATTTAATTTACGCGACTTTTTTTTTCACTATTAGAATCGCCGTGAAATGCTACATTAAACAATATTTTTAAATTTCTTGTAGTTTGATCGTAGAGTTGTTTACTTGTAACAAAACTATTGATTTTGACAACCAACCAATAATCAGTTGTTTGATTAACATCAGCTTTTTTCAATCCGCCTTGTTCTCAGTGTTGGTTAAGCTGACAACGTGATTTGTAGGTAAGATTCAGTGAGCGCAGAAAGAATTCATTGACAACTTCCTGTATACAATTTTGATTTACGAGTATTTTCAGAGATTCAAGGTACATCATGTTTATTTATCATAAACAGTTTTGAAAATTTTCGAAAAATTCAATCAATTTTAAATAATTCGGCATTTACACAATAAAGTTGCTTGAAGTGGGGCCGAGATTCAAGAAATTGAAATTAATTGTGTTGTGCCAACATTTTTTGCCGACTATTTACAGCCTTTTTGTAAACGGTTTTCACTTTCTTCGGATTGCTATCATTGGCATCAATTTCGTTAATTAGGCAATAAATATTTACGAGCTCAACGGAATTCCTTTGCACATATATACGAGTACATATATATGTATGAAAATTTGTATATATATGTAGATACATACATATGCAAATATATTTCAATGTAAACAAGTAAATAAGAGGTGTTGCATCAAAAATAAGGCGTGTAAAATATCCAAGAGAGGAAATGAAACAAAGAACGGCGATTGTGGCGTGTGGGCGGTGGCGCGTAAATAAACGCCGACAATATCTCGGAACCAAGCCAAGTCAAGTAGCCAAAAATTATGCTCAATAAAGAAAGCATACATGCTTGAATATGTATGTATGTATGTAAATACAAATTACTTGTACTCTATTGTAAGTATGACTCTTGTGAATATTTACTTGTACACACCACCACCCGCCACTTTGCTGCCACATTTCTTTCCTGGGTGCGGCTACTTTTCATACAGTCGCCACAAATTGGGCATTTGCCGGCTTCCAATTATTGCCCATTGTTTGCGCTGTTATCGCGGTGTTTATTGTTCTTGGATAATTTGCCAAATTTTCACGTTGTTACGAATTTAAATGGATGCCTTCGATAACAGCGCGTGGGATGAGAAAAGCGCTAAAATTCTTAGAATTCTTGCAGTGCATTCAACCGAAATTCGTTGCCCTTGTTGAGGATTTCGCCATCGTCGCCGTTGACCTCTTTATATGCAAGTGTAAATATTGGTCACTGCTACTAGGTCGCGACCATTAACAAGGTTGAAAACTACAATAGAGTATTTCTCAGTATTTTTTTTTTTTTTTTTTACCAACGCCACTTCTGCATACCCATAAAATGTTCATTTATTTTTATATGCGGGTATACATATAATATCCTTGTTGATGGTCTCTGCTTTGCTTTTGTTATGAAACGTTGTAGAAGTAACAGATTGAAAGCTGGCCATTTGACCCTCGTTTGGCTTGACACTTGGGCGATAAATGTGTTTTCATTTCACGTACTCTCTATTGCCACTATTTGTTGTTATCATGGTATTGGCTGTTTCTTTGTTATTGCCATCTTCTACATATTTACTGGTAGTGTAGTGAAGTGCAATCACTTGCGTTTGTCCTGTCGTTTTCTTGTCTGCCGATACACTCTCGCGCGTCCTCTTTATAGCATGAAAAGTGTGGGTCATACGTTTTATGTGGAATCCATATTTTTTAGCCATTTTATTGTAATTGACAACTTGCCAATGTCAACGAAATACCGCGCACACACACACACACATATATATATACATACATACATATCTATACAGTATATGTTCACCAAAATAAGTACGTTTGTAGTATCACAATAATCCTTAGCCATTGGCTCTCAGTATATGGCGTGGGAAATCTTCTTTCTAAATTGCAAATAACAATCGCCCTAAGCTTTCTTTAGGAAACTAAGCGCTGCTCTTGACGCAATGCTTCAGTAAGCGCCATTTTGTGTGAAAGGAAAGCAGCTTACTTGTTCGCAGTCACAGCCGAGCTGCATTTAAGGTATTTGCTAACTTCTTACTATTACCAAACTAGTTCGGCAACACAAGTATCGACTAAATTAAACATAAAGTGTGTGTCAGCTCACACGGAAGAATCTGGTAATCGGACTTTTTCTTTTCTTTCTTTCATTGGCTCGATAACCGCCTATGCGATTTTGGCCGAGCTTAGCACAGCACGCCAGTTATTTCTCTCTTTCGCTAACTGGCGCCAGTTGGAAATACCAAGCGTACCCAAGTCCTTTACCGCCTGGTCTTTCCAACGCAGAGGAGGCCTCCCTTTTCCTCTGCTACCACCGGCGGGTACCGCGTCGAATACTTTCAGAGCTGGGGCGCTTTCATCCATTCGAACGACATGACCAAGCCAGCGAAGCCGCTGAATCTTAATTCGCTGCACTATATCTATGTCGTTATAAAGCTCGTACAGCTCATCGTTCCATCTTCTCCGGTATTCGCCATCGCAAAGACGTAAAGGCCCATAAATCTTTCGGAGAATCTTTCTCTCGAACACTCCCAGAGCCTTCTCATCAGATATCTTCATCGTCCATGCTTCTGCGCCATACATCAGGACGGGCATAATGAGAGACTTATAGAGCGTAATTTTTGTCCGTCGAAAGAGGACTTTACTGCTCAGTTGCCTACTCAGTCCGAAGTAGCACTTGTTGGCAAGAGTGATCCTCCTTTGGATTTCGAGGCTGACATCGGACTTTTTAGTCAGAGTTAAATCAGTTCCTTCTCTTCTATCTTCGGCCAATGGAAACTGGTGGAATTATTCGCTCATTATTGGCAAAACTCATGTTGTTTTCAATCTCAGAAAGACGATATGCTTACTTATTCTCAAGAAGCAGACGAGACACAATAAACACCTGATTTCGATAGGCGTTCATGATAGTTCAATGAGCCCACCCTGCCTTGGAGAGATTGAGATTTCGGAACAATTTTTTTTTTTTGGTTCTTTCACGTCTTTGCAAAAACTAGGTTTGGAGTATTGAGCAGCTGAGCAGCGATGTGATGAGAGGTGAACATCTGAGCTCTTTGTCCCCAAAAAATCTGTTTAGATGTATTTGTAAACAAAAACAATGAGCCATAGCCGCCAAAATGACGTAACCCACAAATGAAAAATTTTAGAGAAGACGGCTGATTCTCTTAAATTTATCGGCAGAAGCAAAGCGCATTTTAATAAATATAGACGCGTTTTGATGAAAAAACAACTTAAGTCTTGTATACAAAGCTGCATTTAATTGTGAAGCTTAACTGCGGAGAAAATTAGCTAAAAAGTACTTTCTTATTAAAAAAATGTATTTGTTGCTTACGTCCTTTTGGCGGTTATGGCTCGATAAGTTTAGTGAAGTGGGGCTATCTCATTGTGAAATTTACTGAGTTTGTTTTTTCAATTTATTCAGGATAAGGTTCAAAATTTTGAAAATAATGAAGAAAAATGTATCATTTGTTAAGGAAGGCTTAATTATATTATAATTATTATATTGCTATGGCGGTCAACTGTATATTTTTTAAAGCATAAGCCAATCTTTAGGGAAAATAAAAGCATAAGCATTAAGTATAAAAGCATTTTTCTTAAGACGTGCTTTCTGAACATACATTTGTACATATGTATAAAGTGTGTCAGCTCGTGTTATATTTTCTTGTTCACAAGATTTTTATTTTCATTTTTTACAATGGCTTAGTGTTTTTTGCCATGATTAAAATGCTCCTACTAAAAGCGTAAATCACAAAACATTACTCCGGAGAGATTAATAAAATAAAATAAATGTGCTGTACGAATTGAAAGCATCTCATAAAAAGGTCGAATATTTTATACAATTAATTTTCTTTATCGACTCTAGCAACAACCTGAATTATAAAAATAAAATTTGCACTGAAAAAAATGTTTGGCGAAAGTGTTTCAATTTCGCCTTTTTGCTCTATGACTATATTATAAATACTGATATGTTACTGTTCAAAGATACAAACCTAACTGCTTAATGTACAATCCATGTGCACATATTCGTTAAAAGGGAACGCCTTGCTCATACCAGAAAAAAGGAAAGAGAAACTAGTTTTAATTTTCAATTTTCAAAATAAAGTGATTTATAAATAAATGAAAGAGTACAAAAGAGAAGTTTCGTGTATCAGTGTAAAATCCATTCCTTGATTTCTACATAACGAACTTTAAAAAAAAGTTTACCAGCCGCGAACACGTTTGTACGGAATACATTAAGCTTTTTATACAGGAATTGTGTGAAATTGATTAACTGACTAAGGATCATTAAAATTTCTTGAATTCTTTAGAAGGTGTTGTATGAATGTCCTCAAGAAAATTGCCTAAACGGCAATACCACCTCATTTCAACATAACTAAACTCGTAAGACCTTTGCTCACCAAATTTCAACTCTCTTCATTTTAACTCGCTTGACTCACCACACTATAATCCCAACAACCATACTGACGACACCTAAGCCAGCCATATCTATACTACCCACATCTTATCTGACCACACCTTAACCCACCGCGTTTTGACTCACCAAATCTAAACCCGTTTGACCCCTACACCATTATATCAATTAACGTGCACAACAAAAAAGTCGGATGGCGTTTCGTTCCTTGCGGCAAGTAATATCTGGTTTTTTCAGCACACCGAAATTCAATTGAATTGAATAAGATTCTGATATTAAACAAGAATGTGGAATTCGTTCCAGTATGGTGAAAAGGGCTGAGATACTATTTTGTTAGCGGAACGGAACAGAACCTGCACCTTCTTTGTAATAAACGTTCTTTGCTTACCATATCTTAATTCGCAAGACCTAAGCTCACCAGATGTCAAGTGCCTTCATTTCACCCCAGTTGACTAGATCTACTCTCACCTTAACTCATTTCTCTCACTTCATCACACCATTCCTTCCTTTACCATATACTTCACATGATCTATAAATGATTTCTTAAATTGTGATTTGTTCAATTTTAAATTACGAAACCCAGCGAATTTATTTTGGTTCAGTAGATCGCACCCATGAATTATGTACACGACTGCTAAAGAATAAATCAAGCGCACTTTATCTTTTATGGGATCCTTGAATGGTTTAGCGGCTTTGGAAATGCGATGAGGCATCTGAATAATAGACAGGGTATGTTCTAAGTATTTCTACTCTTGAAGTTCCTTATTCGCTCGTATCATTATTTTGAACTTTTATAGCTCGCAACAAAACTTGTAACATACACAGATTTTTATTTTATTTCAAACATTCTGTATATATTTCAGTCACAGAAGCCATTAACGATTTCAATAAAATTATTATATTTCAATAAATTTATTTTTATTTAATCCATTACTATGTAGAAATTGATTGGTTTCAATTCATTCTTGTTTAAGCTTAATCGGAGGTAGTTTTATTTAGTTTTATTTATTATGCGCAAAATTTAAAAATATTTTCTAGATACAGTTGATCTTTTGGGAGAATTTGTTAAGCATTAGTGGGTTTTATATGACATTTAACACTAATTTCATTTTTATTTGATCTTTAGCAACGATGTGCCAATATTATATACATATGTACATATATTTATTTAATTTGAAATTTAGAGCATTTCTCAATGCAAGCATAAATGTGATATGCTCAACAATTCGGCCCACAACGAATTGGCAATGGTACACTTAAAACTTGTCTGGCATTAAAATAAACATTAATTTTATAATTGAAAACGACGATGATATGCCTTTCGCAAATAAATCAAGTGAGACACGTCTGCGGTTTTTGCATGCTAGCGCAACATTGACGCGGTCACATCATTGATCACAAATGCCAAAAGAAGCCATTTAAATGCAAATAATAATGAAAACGATCGCTTCACAACACTCAAATTTTTGCATAACGCTCTGTGAGGCGCCTGAATATGGCTGTGATTGTGTGTGTTTAAGAGTGTAGGTGCGCAATAGTAAATTGTAGATCAACGTTTTTATATTTTATGTATATGATTTTCCATGCCATTTCTCGCTGACCGTTGGCAATGAGGCATTTAAATTGAAAAAAGCGGTTGACAAATGAAATACATAGTTTATAAGCCTGAGTGACGGCGGACAGTGTGGCATGCCGCGTGCACTCACCCAATTGAGAAAAAATATAAAATAAATTATAAAGTAAATAGTTATGTTTGTAAAAAACAAACGCGTTGCAGTTTACAATTTGTAGGCGTTATGCCGCATTGAATTAGCGCGGAAATGGCGGCGCCGAGTTAGCGCGCAGCAAAGTAATTGCAAACGTGCCACACAGCCGCGCGGCTGCAGGTGTTGCAAACGCAAAGTTTTGCACTTTCTATGCGCCAGCGTCAAACTGCCTTCGCGTGCGTGTCTTATTCAACTATACGCATATTTTAAGTTATTTATTTCTATTTGTATTTTTTTTACTTTGTTTTGTTTGAAGTACTTCCTTTGGCATCGCGTTCTATACTCATTTGGTATGCGGCACATGTGGCGTATGTCCAACAATTTGTTCACCTATGTTTGCCATTTCAACAATTTAAGGGAAGCACATACATTTTTTTACGCAGCAAAATTAACAAAGTTGGTATCAACAAAAAAAAAAAAAAATGCAGCACCAAGCGTACTCGTAGATAGTGAATTTATATGTCTGATGGTATTTGCAACGCATCCTCTTCTTCATGCATCGCCAGGTTCATGCGGCAATGGTACACGAAAAACGCATTTAATCAACGTGCGTATGTTGCATGCAACGCAACCCAGTGTGACGAAATTTGTGACGGTACGTATAGACAGAAATTAAAAATTGTGCTGTTTGGCTCATTTGCTTTAAGCAAAATCCAATTAAAACGTGAATGAGAAGGAAGTGTTTTTATTAAGAACAACAAGTCACTCAACTTTTGTGCATAAAAAATGAATTAAATTAACTTTTAAACTGCTAAAGTATACCAAAACTCATACCCGTGCACGCACTGTTCATCTCGCCTTTACTTTCTCTTGCTGTGTTGTCATGCAGGCATATTTTCTTGGCAGTCGGCAGCATTTCGTGAGAGTGTATTCTTTTCTTATAACGAAATACTGACACCAAGGAAAATTAAAAACGACAAACAAATTTAAAATATTTGAAATGAATGTTGAAAAGTGCTCTCATTGTTTGCGCAAAAATGAGGGAGAATTAGAATGTTAATGAGAAATGTTGCCGCATTGCTAAAAACGTTTTTTTTTTTAGCGAAAATCAGTAAAAATATATTATTTATTAAAAAACTGTATTTTAATAAAAAATCTGCCTTTGAAAAAAAACTGAGTATTTTTAAAACTTTTATATTCAATCAATTTGTTTTTGGTTATCTTAAACCAAAAAGTAGAAAATAAATCGTAATTTTCATATGAACCTTTAACAAGCAGCGCAGGAAAAACTTGGCGAAGATTATTCTAGCAAACTAAAAATGACTGCATAAAAACGAAATAATATTATTAAAAAATATACCAGTTATTGGTTTTGTTAAAAAAAAAAAATAAAATACAGTTATAATCATTTTTAAGGAGACTCTGAAGTTGGCAGAGACATTTTTAAGTAATTTTCAAAAACATGCTAATAATTTTCGATTGAAGCCAATAAAAAAATTTTTAATTTTCACTCAGTAAAATTTGTGTAATTTTCCTCAAAACGCCATCACCATACACATTATTTATAGCATCCTCTACCACGTCAATCTGCAGGCCAGCACCGAACAGTCCTTCTTCACTCAGCTCATTAAATGTGGTAAAGCAAACGAAGCAAAAAAAAAAAATAAAAAATAGATGTTTGCAGGTATGTACATATGAATGTTCCTTAAAATTGCGTAATTTTCATTTTTTCATTCCCTCTCTGCCGATAAAATCTTCAAACCTGCCAAAACGATTGAGTTGTAATTTTGGGGTGTTGATGCTGTGGGCGTGCTGGCATCAGTTTTCATTTTAGATGCTTATGAATTGCTTGTGGTTGGATGCGCATAAATGTCGTGTCAGCTCTATTGAATTAAAATTGAGAATTTTTCGTCTCTTAATAGGATGTGTGTGCTTTAGGCTGCTTGGCAACTTGATCACACTTGAATAAATTCTTTTTTTCAGTGCAAGTTGTGTAAGAAAGCAAACTAAGCTGATTCGTAATGGTTATTATTAAAAATATCATTGGCTTAGAGAGTATATACTCGAATTACAAAAATATCAATTATATGGCATGCTTTGCAGGAAAAATATTTTTATCAAATACATACCATCAATAAAAACAAATAAGCGGACGTTTACAAGCAATTTTCTTACTTTGGTTCATATACAGATTTTTCATTAACACTTCTTTACCGGCGTTTGTAAATTGAAAAATTACAAAGGCGAATTAAACGGAAATAATTGCGACAGAAATAGCGGAGACGGGATAAAAACGGAAATTTACTACTTAAATACTTGCAAGCAGTGTTGTCAACTTATGGGATTTCGCCCATAATTGGAAATTTTCGCAAATACATATGGAATTTCAAACTTAATACGATTTTTTGTGAACTGCATTAAAATAATATTTTATTTATGAAAAAAAATTCTCGAACCGGACAAAAGCTTTATAAAGAAAAAATGTATAAACTTATAGCTAATCCCAGCACTGAACTTTTCCCTGATAGTGAGTTTTCGGAAAAAATCGCTAAACATTACAGAGATTAAGTATTGCAAATAAAAACTAACCGAGCGCAATTTCTTAAAACTTGTGTGCTCAAAGTTCTTGACAAATTTCCAATTAAAAACGATTTTTTTAAAACGCTAGAGGCTTTGGATCCTACAATTGCGCTTGACAAGGATAAAATAATGAGCGGTAATTATAATGAATTCCAAGATGAGTGGGACAAATCTTCCAATTTTTTCAATGAACCTGAAAAAAGTTAATTTCGAAGTTAATAAATTTTCTGACTTTTGGAAAGTCGTTACTTATAAATCAGCTTTAAATGGATATGAATTTTCTCCAAATCTATTCATCCTTTCGATTTTGTTGCATGTTTGCCACACTGAAACGCTGATTCCTTAAGAATATATTCCATTGTGAGCGACACTAAAACTAGAAATAGAAATAGAATCGAAAGGGAGAGTTTAAATGCAGCATGGGTTATTAAATCGGTTTCTCAAAATAAAAATAATAATTGTACAAGCTTTTCT
The DNA here is from genome assembly GCA_963971545.1 of Philophylla caesio. Classification (NCBI taxonomy): domain Eukaryota; kingdom Metazoa; phylum Arthropoda; class Insecta; order Diptera; family Tephritidae; genus Philophylla; species Philophylla caesio. The sequence goes on along the minus strand of OZ020606.1, from coordinate 88,726,064 downwards.
TGTTCTGATGATCATTATCTTATTCATATACATTTAAGATTATGAGTCAAAGTGAAAAAGGTTGTAATGATGGCCAAATATTTATTTAAAGTTTAATGAGTGTATTATTTTTAAAAATAAAATAAATTCTATATATATTAAAAAAACCGTATACAATTTAATGGGATTTTTGAATTTTAAAATGGGATAAAATTAGTGTTTTCCCCATAGGAGTTTGAAGTTGGCAACACTTGCTTGAAAGACCTAAAATCGCCACTTGTCAATTCTCTTCACATCGACTCTCTTAAATACACATCATCCGACCTCGTTTCATCACACCTTACCTTCCTCCAGTGCACCTACATTTTTTCAAACTTTCTCAAAGTCTGTTAAACAAAAATTGTATTGACTTTTCTCTCTACAGTCAATGTCTAATAAATAGATCGGTTGAGTGCAAAATCTTGAAAATTTCAGAAAAACTATTCAAAAAGCATATTTTGCTAATGCTTATTACAGTGTGATTTTCATTTACGAAACAGGCATTATCGGTGAACGCCTATCCAACAAAGAGTACAAGCCGCAAACCATCATAAAAATTATTCTTTTTAATAGTGGAGTTTTAAAAAAGACAACAATTTTTAAATCATATAAATGAACATTGATCTGATAATTTGTCTTAAATTGTTTAGGAACATTCCATATTCTTAAGATCTTTCTATCATCATTTTTATGTTTTGCATTATTCTTTCTACTTTCAATTACGAATAAAAAAATTAAATTTTCTAAGATATCTCTGGTAAGAATGATTGTGTCTCTTACTTTCTCTTTTTCGAACTTTTTGCAACTTTTCCTTTCTGCTTATGCGCAAATTTTGTTTTAACATTTTTCCGCTCGTTTTACTTTCCATTAAAAAACTTTTCTCATTTGAGGCGCGCACATACAAGCGTACGTGGATATTGGTTCTCTTAAACCGCAAATCTATAAGCGTTTTAACATCTTTTCAAAATCAAACGAATTGCTATGCTGGGAAATTATTGCATTAAATAATTTGTGTGTTGTATACATATGTATGTATGTATGCGTGTGTGTACTAATGTTCAACATTACTCATGGAATATGGGATTAATATAAAATGGGGGAACCGAATTTTTATTAGATTCTCTTTTTTATTAATTATTTCAATTGCATTAATTTTGTATTTGTTTGGCTATTAAAATCAATGGTTTATACTTTAGCAGACACACCCAAATCAATTTATTCTTATATTAATTTTTTTTTAGATTTGGCTTTTAAAATCGAATGTTTACATTTTATCACACAAACTCAAATTAATTTATTCTTATTCATTTTTTACCGAGAGCGATAACACAGCTGAAGAACAATAAACCCCCGGGGCGGGTGGGTTGCCAGCTGATTTATTCAAGTACGGCGGAGAGGAGCTGGTTAAGTGCTTCACAAGAAGGGTGATTCGGCAGTTTGCGCCAATTATCGTGGGATTGCTCTCCTTAATATCGCGTAAAAGGTTCTGTCCCAGATACTTCAAGTGCAGGGACTCTACGTATACTTGCGGAATTTTAAGACTAGTTGCTTCTAGTTGCACATATTTGCTCAAGTATCTTTTTTGAACTCGCCGAGAATCGCTACAACCTTGTTTTTAATAGTTTTCTTTATTTGCACACACTTATAAACATACCCGAAGTCAAAAAATATCAATTTGCAAAACTAACTAACTTTTAAATAACTACTTTGCGAAAATAATACCCAATTTTTATCAAACGCATAACAACTGATTACTAGTAAGCTGAAAAATTATGCAAAACAATCCAAAAACTTCAAAAAATAAAGATGAGTCAACTTAGTTGGCAATGACATAAATCAACTGTCAATCGATTGCAAACATAAAATTAAAAGGAAAAAGTGAACGCGAACGCGAAATTTTTGGATTTTGCAGAAATATCTTGATAAATTTAGGTAAAAATCTATAAAAAATGGTAAGGATCCGGTTTTATGTGGGTAACGTACAAGTATCGTATACGTTTTGCCAAACCGCATATATTCCACTTATACGTTACCCATAACAAACCGGATCCTTATCTACCATACTTACGTTTCTTTAATGAAAAAATAGATTCGGCCAAATTGTGGCCAAAAGTAGTTACATATATAATTGTACTATAACGTTAGCTTCAATTCCTACAGGGTATGTACAAATGTACATATGTATGTATGTATGCACAGCGCTTTGGTGAGTAATGCCTGTATATTGAATTCATATAATAAATTAATACCATTCGGTTTTTTTGCGTTACTTATTTATAGCCACAACATCAACTATGTAAATGCCTACATATAAATATGTATATTTGATATACCTAGAATAAGTAAGTAAATATATTTTATTTATTTTTAAAAGGAAGTGGGAAATCTCAGAAAAGATTAATTCAATAATAATTCATTCGACTATTTCCGATCATTTTAGCAGATAAGAATACAATGAGAGTTACATTGTTTGATATTTCTTTTTGTTGAATGCAAACTAAATTATAAACAATGTCGGGAATCAAAGCCATAAGAAGTTGTGAAAATGTTTTTGAATATTTATAATAAATATGTATAGATAAATACCGACGAGTACTAAATGTCAAAGGGCACACAAAAAAAATACTGTAACCATAGCCCACGTTGCGTAAAATGCACTGGCAACCATTCCACAGCCGATTGCGTGCGTAAAACAAAATCCCAGGAGGTGAAATGCATCCTCTGCAACGGAAATCATCCAGCTAACTATAAGGGATGTGTAGTCCATAAAGAACTGCAGCAAAAAATGTACCCTACCCTTCGAAAAAAAGACAGAGTAATAGAAGCACCAAACCGAGAATTGCTGGCTACAGCGAAACCCGGTCTCACGTATTCTAATGTTCTGAAAGGCAAACAACCAGAAACAGATACCCACACCCCAACACAACAGAATTCTAATGATTTTAACGACCTTAAAACAATGCTAAAAACTCTTATGGAGCAAATGGGCACGATGTTAAACTTGTTAACAACACTCATCACAAAAATTAATAAATGACTCCTTCAATTAGAATAGCAATTTGGAACGCAAATGGTCTATCACAGCATAGCCTAGAAACTAGCGCTTTTATAGTAGAACAAAATATTGACATCATGTTAATAAGCGAGACCCACTTTACTGAAAAAAGCTATCTAAAAATCCCAAACACTATAATATATAGCACCAACCATCCTGCTGGCACTGCCCGCGGTGGTACAGCAGTCATAATTAAAAATAATATTGCACATCACTTACATAGCAAATACGAAAAGGAGCACATCCAATCAACTTCAGTGACAATAGAAGATAACCAAGGACCACTAACAATAGCAGCGGTATATTGTCCACCAAAACATAACATAAAGAAAGAGCAGTTTGAACACTTCTATAAAACACTTGGTACTAGGTTTTTAGCAGGTGGCGACTATAATGCGAAGCACACACAATGGGGCTCAAGAACAATCACTCTAAAAGGCCGAGAGCTTCTTAATACAATGCAGACAAATAACCTTTCGTGCTTATCAACAGGTGAACCCACATATTGGCCTACAGACCCAAACAAACTACCCGACGTTATTGACTTCTGCGTAACGAAGGGTATATCAAGTATGCATGTTTCCATACGGTCGTGCCTGGATTTATCCTCAGATCACACACCAATCATAGTCACCCTCACTTCGCATATATCCTTGAAGTGTAATCCTCCTATGTTACACAATAAGCGTACAAACTGGGCTGATTTTAGCAGTAAAATCGATGTGCACCTACCACTCCATATACCTCTCAAATGCAGCACAAACTTAGACGAAGCGGTGGAACTTTTTAATACATCAGTTCAGCAAGCAGCCTGGTCTGTGACTCCAACATTAACACCAAGGCAGGTAGCTAACGTTACTCCTACACACATAAAACTCAAAATTGAATATAAACGAAAATTGCGTAAAATGTGGCAAACTACAAGAGACCCAAACATTAAAAAAAATTAAATGCAGCAATAAAAAACTTAAAAGTTTCACTGCACAAATACAAAAACGAAGAGCTCAATAGACACATCTCAAATCTGTCTGCCACAGAGACAACTAACTACTCACTTTGGAAAGCAACGAAAAACATAAAACACCCTATTGCGCATGCTCCCCCAATCAAAACTATGGATGGTAAATGGGCGAGAAGCGATGTTGAAAAAGCAGCTACATTTGCAAAACATCTCACCCAAGTCTTCGAACCACACGCACCAAACCCAGGGTCTGATGACCACGAAATTCATGACTACATAAATTCACCAAACCAAATGGAACTCCCTATCCAGAAATTCTCAAAAACTTTGGTCAAAAAGTTTATTGATTCTCAACTTAGCGCCAAAAAAGCCCCTGGATAAGAATTGATTACTGCAAAAATACTAAAAGAGCTGCCCAACACAGGAGTAGCTTATCTTACCCAATTATTTAACGCTATACTCAGAATTGGTTACTTTCCATTACAATGGAAGGTAGCTCAAATAATACTAATACCCAAGCCCGGCAAGCCAACACACAAACCCTCATCATACAGGCCAATCAGTCTATTACCAATCACTTCAAAACTTTTTGAAAAACTATTGCTAAGCAAACTAATGCCAATACTTACCGACAGTCACTTGATTCCAAACCACCAATTTGGTTTTCGACAACGCCATGGAACCATTGAACAAGTGCACCGTGTAATTAAAGTAATAAATAGCGCCTTAGAAAAAAAAACAATACTGTACAGCTGCATTCATTGATATTACACAAGCTTTTGACAAAGTTTGGCACTCAGGGTTGCTGTACAATCTCAAAAAACATCTACCACACACGTTCTATGATATTCTTAAATCATTTATCAGCAACAGACACTTTGTGGTCAAGCTAAATGATCAACAAACCCAACTCTACTCAATACAATCAGGAGTCCCTCAAGGTAGCGTTCTCGGACCTGTGCTATACACAATGTTTACTGCAGATTTACCACTATCACAAAAAACCACTACCGTCACGTTTGCTGATGACACTGCTATATTAGCTAAGCACGAAAATCCCTCAGTTGCATCATCATACTTGCAATCCCATCTCAACGATATTCAAAATTGGTTGTCCAGATGGAGAATTAAAACAAATGAAACAAAATCCACCCAAATTACTTTTACCTTAAGAAAAGAGACATGTCCAACAGTTCTATTAAATAACACACCACTGCCACAATCCGAAGAAGTCAAATATCTCGGCATTCATCTTGATCGTCGCTTAACATGGCGAAATCACATATTTGCAAAGAGGAAGCAATTAGGGATAAAAGTAAGAGAACTCTACTGGCTTCTAAATCAAAAATCCCAACTCTCACTAGAAAACAAACTCTTGGTGTACAAGGCAATTATTAAGCCTGTATGGATATATGGGATTCAGCTCTGGGGTTCAGCCTCAAAATCAAATATCGAAATCATGCAACGTTTACAATCGAAAGTATTGCGTATAATAACCAATGCCCCTCGGTTTGTTTCAAATGTTACCATTCACCATGATCTTCGAATGCCAACAGTACTGGATGAGATAAAAACCTTCAGCATGTCGTACTACTCAAAGTTAAGAAACCACCCCAACACCCTCGCAATAAAGCTGACTGAAACATCTTCCCAACCAAGGAGATTAAAAATATTGAACCCGTCAGACCTGCCTCAAATACATAATACGAATACACAAGTCTCTCATAATAAAAAAAATTGATAAGTTAATGTAACATTAAGCCTCTGAAATTCTATGTTGAATTGTTTTTAATAGAAGAAATATCACTGGATATCTCTTTTAAAGTCGTTTGTTATTAGTATTAACATAATCCTTAAGAAATACTGAATGTCTAATTTTAAGATAGATTGTATAAATAAACTGGAGTTAAAAAAAAAAAAAAGTTAATAAATTCAGAATTGTGTAATAATCGGTCTCAAAATAAAAAAAGTTCAAATTTAATTATTTAATGCTTTTATAGATTTTTGACAATAACTTAATGATGGGTCCAAACTGAAAGCTTGATACGCTTTACAAAAAATCCTAACGGCCCCAAGTTTCAGAAGCAAAATAATTTTTTCTGTGTATTGAATTTTTTTGCTTTTAGTAGCACGGTGGAATATAACAAACGTTTCATAAAATTTTCGTTTTTATTTAGTTTTATACACTCGGTTTACAAATTATAGCACAAAACATTATGACACGTTTGAATAATTTATTTATCCGCGAATTATTTAAAATTATATTTCAATTAATTTTTTCATTTTATAAAAAATAGTGAAAACATTAATCAAAATTTCGAACTTTTAAAAAAAATAGAGTTTTTTGGGGTATGCAAATACATATGTAGGTCGTTTAATTTTATTGTGAAAAGGTGCAAATCTCAAGTGGCTATGAATTACCGGCGCTCCTTAGCGATTCCTTCCGTATAAAAAGTAATTGCGATTTTGCGTTGTATGGAGCAAACTGACTAAAATTTAATTAGCCAAAAAAAATGCATGCTCAGAAAAATTCTAAAAACTTTTTTTAAAAAGTTCGAATTTTCATGAATTATTTTAAAATGTATATAGTACTGATATTGTTTCATCCAATCACTGTATAATCAGCGGTGATGCCTTCTCTTTTAATTGGAGGCAAGGAAATTTGATAATATTGCCTAATTATTGGTGTCTATGTTAATTTCCATCATTCCAATAACCAAAAACTTAATTTGTTGGCAGGGAAAATGAGTTGAATTTTCAAATAACAATACGCAATGCAAAACGTCCGTCTTAACATTTGTAACAAGCAAATTGCAAATTGCTGAAAGTGCGGCATCTCACAAGTTACAGTTGCGCCTAACCGAAATGGAATTTTGACGAGAATTTCGGTAGATGAATCAACAAAGAAAAACAATCTAACGGAGAATAAAAAGCACTAATGAACAACAGCGAAAATAAATAGAACCGCGAAAAGCAATACAAACAACAATAGTGGCTTTGGTGGCTTTGCAACCGAAACCAAACTAAACTGTGTAGTCGTTAGTTAGCTGGAAAGGCATTTAAAATACTGCAGCTACATATATGCATGTGTACTCGTACATGCAAAGAAATGCCACAAATTGTTGCAAGTTGAGAGCAGACAAGCTGCGAAAGAATTTTAACAAACGAAATGAGTCCTTTTGTAAATAGAATCGGGTTTTGTCTTAACTGAAATGTTAACTCCAAAAAAGTAAGGAAAGTTTATTAAAACGAAAAAAAAAGTTCCGAACAATGTTGCTCCCGACCGAAAACATAGATGATGGACTAGGCATAGCCTTACAAACTTGCAAGCTTCGTATATCCGAAAGGTTTACAAAATTATCAAACGATAGATGGCGGCAGGAAACAACTTGCAAAGTAGCGCAAAACGCACAGGCCAATTACTAAATATTTATGAAAAAACATGATAGTATTGGTCATAACAGGACACTGTCTGATCGGCATGCATGCTTTTCGATTAGGGTTGAGACTCGTAATGAGTGCAAATAAAAATCTTTGTAAAACTGGATGGCTCATATTTCTCCGAAATGTTATTATTTTAATGCTAATTAATTTTCCACCTGCCTTTACCCACACACGCATACACCGCATGTTTATAAATCATATCGCATTGAGATATGAAATGAAATAATGTCATATTTAAGTCTGATTTTTTATTTTGTTGCACAAACAACAAACTTAAGCACAATAATAAATCACAAAAGGAACATTTACATATGTTTGTACATACATTTTTATGTATGGACAAGTCCATCCGAGGTGCTTACGTACATACGTAATAATTTGTAGATCTTTGCAATTTTGTTGCTTTTACAGTTGCCTAATTGCCGCTGTTGCTGCTGCCACCAGACATAGACAGCCTGAAGCTCGACTGTGATTTATAATTTGCCACATGTGCAGGGTACGCCTGCCATTGTGACATGAAATGTGCTATATTTGTCTCTATTTACTATTGCAAATGGAGAACAATTCGTAAATTTGCACTTAAGTAACACATTTTTTGTGGGATCAAATGAATAAACGACTTTTAAAGCAATTACTTTTTTGTATACTTATTTACTTTTAATAAAGACTAATTAAATTATGATAAGTCAGTGACTTTTTGAATAAAATATATTTTTTTGCCAAAAATGCATCCTATTTCTCAACATAATCTCCCCTTAACTCTATACATTTAGTCCAGCTTTTATCCCATTTTTTTATTCCTTCCCAATAATAGCTTTTCTGAAAACTCTTTAGGTAGTCATTTGTTTCTGTGATGACCTCTTATTGATCATGGATTTTATCGACGATTTCCAGTGTAGCGACCTCCATCAATCTTAATCAGCACACGAAATTTCACTTTATTCCATTTTTGTTAATACTCATGAGGTTATCCGCTTTCAATAGCTGAAAAGCATTAACTAAATGACTCAGCAGTGATGAATTCAAAGTTTTTGTGCGTGTAATTTAAAAAGTCACTGAATTTTCAAATTACCCACGAAGTCTAGTAAAACCATTGCACGAAGCACGGATTACATTAATAGCATGGTATAAATCGGTTTTCTTTAGTGAAAATTTTGCAATCCCTGCGAATTTTGTACACACAGCTTTGATGTTAATATGCACACAGCTTTGATGTTAATATGCTTGCATGCAACTTTCAGACATTATACAATTTTTCTTAAGCATGCAAATTTACAAAATTTTTTATAAGCAGCAAACAACTCACAACGATCTAGGAGTTAAAAATGTCAAAATTTAAAAAAATAATATATAATTATACTCAAGGTATCGTGTCACACTCATTTATTAAGTTTACAACGATAAAGGTTAATCGTTTATATTATTTAAGAAACTACCTTTGCACCAATAACTATGTGTTTGAGGTCCAAATAAATAAAAAATAGTTTATACTTATTTTATCAAATAATTAAAAAAAAAATTTGTTCAGTGCGATTTGATTAATAGAATTATTTAATTATAATATTTGAAAAACTACCTGACGAAGAACAGAGTAATTTTTCGGACTCGCCGACAGATTTTTAATATGGATAGGTTTGCGTAGTTTAAAGATTAACACTTAATTTTTTCTAAACTATCATTAAAAATTTTAGCTTTGTTGTATAGCAAACAAAAATTGTTTCCAAATTTATATACTCCTCCTCACTAACATAGTTACTAACATATATGGGTAATTTCATATCATGATTTAATGGCTTTACTTTAAATAAGCGCAAATATTTTAATATACAAATGTTTTCACATAACAAATGGTACACACACGATAATGTATGTATGCAGATACAAAGGCGGTAGAATGTTTTTCTCTTTAAACTACTTTTTTTTTAAATCTCATAAAAGATAAAGCACCTTGTGGGAATGTGAACCATGAATCGCGTGCAGTGGAAGTTGATGCGGAAAAAAAACATGCTTTCATGTGCGTACATCATTTTTATTCTATAGTAAACAAAGTTAAAACATATTGCGAAGCGCGAAAAGGCACGAGAGACCATAAGTCGGCAGATAAAAGCTGGATACACTCAAATAAGTGAGGCCAGGTGCGTAAAAAAGCGCGAAATAAACAGCAAAAAGGTGGACAATTGTCGCTGTGAAGCTGGCGAAAAAAAAAAACAAAAAACAAAGATAAGAGAATTAAAAAATGCAGGAAAACCGACTGGATATGGCAACAGTGTAAATACACACGCGTGTGCATGTATGTATGTATGTACATAAATATGTTTGCTGAGGTGGCCAAGTGGTGGAGTTACTTTGATGCGTGTACCCGCTGTCATATGCACTCTGTTTGTATGTATTAATGTGTATATAGCACTTATGTGACTTCACACTTGCATTTTATTTATTGTATAAATATATCTGTAAACTATATACATATGTACGAGTATGTATGTTTCTACATATAAGCCGCCCCGTACTATTTGTTACATCATGTTGCAAGTGGTCGCGCAGCGTGTGACCGTACAAATGTGGAAAGTGTGGCGACCTGCTGCGTGTGCGATTAGCAAAAAGTAACTGCCGCAGCGCAGAAAAAGTCTTCATGCAACACTAAATATTCCTATTATGTAACTGAAAAAAAAAACTTTATGATATAGCTAAAATTATTCATCATAACGATTGGGGATATTCTCATTTGTATTAATATTCTTTCGTCTTTGTATTTCCCAAATATTACACAATAATTGTTTTAAGAAAATTCCTAAGAGTAATTGAATGACCGCAGAAATAACATTTGAGTTATATTTTTTTTCAAATTTACAGAATTGAATCCATACATCTCCCAAATATACTTTACATTTCTTTTTATTCATATGGACTTTGAAGCCTCCTGAAGATAATCAGAGTTTGCCCATTAAAAAATATTAATTTTAAAAGCTTCCATTTCTATAAAAAAAAAAAATGTGAAATACTTGAGAAGCTTGAAGAACTTCTAAACATTTTTTAATAAAAAAATATGATGTTTTTTCGTTAACAATGCATAAGAATTCGTGTTTATTGAGATCGGAATTCACTTTTATTTCTTAATTTTTGCCAACAATTCCTCGCGCCAAGCCAATGCTTTTCTTTTATCTATCCACTATTATTTTACTGAGCATTTTAGATATTATTTGAATTATCCAAATCTCAAGCCATATCAAATACGTTGCTGTTCGTTTCATTAGCAATAAAGTTCAAATTAACATAGTTTTCTCCTTAAGTTCATTAATTAATTTTAAGAATTCTCAATTTAAATTCAGTTCATTCTCTAACATAAACTATGTACATAAATCGACATTTAAAACATTTAGAAAACTAAAAACAAAATTCAACAAATTTTTACATTGATTTTAATTTTTTTTATAGAAGTGTTAGCATTTTTTATGCAGTATACAGTTTATTAGCCCATTCAATTTTACTCTGACAATGTGAGAGTTTCAAGTAGCTAGGCGATACTGTTTTTTTAATATTTTTTGTCAAGGATATTGCGTCTTTCTGTAATTTAAAAATAAATGTTTCTTACTTATTATATGTGACCAAAACTATTCTAAAAAATCAACGGTAATCCCTAGACACTTGAAATCTGCACATTTTTAGACCGAAATTGAATGGGCTATAAAACTGCATGCTCATTCTAACTTTTCTAAAACAATATAATTTTTTAGTTTTCTACAAAGTTTTTAAATTAGAATTATATAGTTTATGAAATAGACTGAATTTTAATTGAGAGTTGAGAGTTGCAAACTATGTCATTTTGAACTTGGATGCTAATAATACGAACAGCAATGTATTTACATTTATGTATGAATGTGTGTACAAACAATAGTAATCGTTTATAAATACCCTCGTTCGCCTCTACAGGCATTGATTAATGCCGCATATCTATTTTCTGCTATATTTATTGGATTTGCAATTTTTCTTCTCATTTTCATTTATTTGTGGTTTCAGTCAATACAGTGAATTGGCGCAATGGCTTACATGCCACATTATTCATAGCATTTTAGTTACTGAACGAGTATAGATTACAAAGTCAAAGCGCCCACTATGTAATAGCATATGTAAGTACATAAATGTTTTTATAACTCTAACACGATATTTATAAATTATGAAAATTTTGATTTGAATATATCCTTTTTGGATAAAAAGCTCACAAAATAAATGAAATAATGCAGTGAAATATGTTTTACTAACTTAAATTAATTTTATTTCTTTTTTTGAGAGACAGCAACTTCAAACGCAAAATATATAAACAGCCGTGCTCCCAGTTTCACATTTCAATTCCTCAATGTGATTTTCAAAATTTCCTGTGAAAGTAAATTAGCATGCTCCCAATTTCACAGATTTCTTCGCATATCAGGTCATCCCTGTCACACGTATCGGTTATCGTTGTGGCAATTGACAATCAGCTGTTGTTGAAATTTCCCTTTCGGATTCAGCTATGTATGCTTTTTTGAGGAGTCATCAGCAAAACACCCTTAAAATACTCATATTTCAATGAATAACTAATACAGAAATGTCATAAATGGCTTCTACAAATATCAAAGAATATTTAAGAAATTATTCCAATCGAAAATAATTAAACATTCACACACTTTTTGTCATTTACTTTTCATTTCACATACAACCAAGAATTCGGATTCAATTTACAAAAATGTGTGTGAATGTGAAATTGGGAGCACCAAACATGTGATTTCAAACCGAATCTACAGGGAAATTTGTGAATGTGAAACTAGTAGCTCGGCTGAATAATTTTAAAAATGTTAAATTACTCAGAAACCGGAACAAATAAATTTTAAGGTAATATGGATCTGGTATTCCAGCACATTCTTCATGACTCTAATTTTTACGGGAAGCACCTTAAACCCATATCTTATCGAACCATATCTTATCTTGTTTTGTGACACTTTTTCCAACGAAACTTGTTATTAAAGTGGACTTTCCAGGTGGTCTCCTACGATTGAATCGTTTGGTTTGTTTAAAAGGATCTGGAGATATTTCCATCGGTGTTACTATCTTAAATATTTAAATTAACATGAGATACATCTCTTATTGAATGCGAAATCTCAGCACTGATTTTGTGATTAAAAACGTTTTCTGGTGCTTCGGAACTGTTTTATTGATCTAATATTTCACTGGTGATTCGGACATTCGAGGAGGTGTAGGCAATAAATAATACATCTTCGCAAGCTAAAAAGTAATCTTTACGATCAATATGCCGGTTTAAAGTAAATATACCAGTTGTGCAAAACCAAGTTACTGTGATTTCTCCATTCTGAACTCGTTAATACGCCTTTCCATATAATTCTCCTATATCAAAATGTGTGAAAGCTCTACTATTGGAACGCATCCAAATACTTACATTGATCTTCCGAAAGATAGCTCTTACAATGGCTTTTTTTATATCCTCAGGATTCCAATTTTAACGTTTACGGGGTGCCATATCCTATACTTATAAGATGTTGGTGAGCTCTAAGAAATTCTACTAACAGATCAAGAGCTACAATTGCGGGTAAAATGGATCACTAGTCCATATTAGCCACTACCGTTGTAGTGTACATTACCCTCAACACGTTTTGACGAAATAACTCAATTTAATTCGAATCTTAATTATGCTTTTTAACTAATAGCATTTTATTTAGAAAAAAACATATTTTTTTAACAGATACAATGTGTCAATTTAATCATTGCAAAATAATGTTTTTATAAAAAAACTCATTTTTTTTACTCACATAAAGTAATCAGCAATTACTATTTTACAAAACAAATTATTGAACAAATATCCTTACTTACTGAATGTTAGAATCAAATTGAGAAAATTTGTCTAAATTGACGAGTATCTTAAGCCCAAATAACGAATAGTTCAACGGCTAGAACCCTATATAAAAGGAGGGTCCTTATAACCCACATTTACTCTACTTATGTTCTCGTAATATACATAATTTATATGAAAATATCAACATTTTTGTTTACCATAAAAAAAAATACTCCCCAACCTTTAACTGTTAAATTTTATTATAAATATTTATGCAGTAACACTCGCAAATCCCATTTGGTGATAGACTTTTTGGCACAAAACCAACTAAAACAATAAAAAGAAATGCCTGAAAAGAAGAGAGTATGACTTGGAAACTTCTTTGACGAGTTCAAGAGTTTACCAGAAGGGCTTATAAGCTCCATTATTAAATGTCTGCATAATAATATTTACATATTACATAAAAAAAAATACATAGATATATACCATACATACAAACATTACGCCACCCAAACATTCGTTCATGCGTTCTTCCATCGCCAGTCGCCTTTGATATTTTCGCGAATATTTCTTTACATAAAAGAATGTTCTTGTATTTTGATTTTTCTTTTTTACTTTACATATACATACTATAATGAATTAGCGTCGGCGGCCGTTGGCATAATGATTTGATAAAAATGAAATGGTCACACGACCTGCCAGATATGAGCGCATGAACAAACAAATAGCAGTGATTATAAAAATATACAGCACAACATAATGGATAGATTTTGGAAATAAATTTTTTTTTAATTTCAAATTAATTTGTTTGTTTTTTATCTATTATAACGAAATATGTGCACAATTTTTTCACTAAAAACTCAAACTTTTTTAAAAGAGTTCATTGATTTGTTTTAGTTTGCAAAAAAATTGATGAAACCAACCAAATTATCATACTGCTCTTTTTATGCTCGCTGCTGTGCATACATACATATGTATAATCTGTGTAGAATATGTTTGTAGTAAGTACATTGTACACATGTAAGTTAACAAGTGTAATTTATCATAGGCATATTATTAATTTAACATACAATGAGCACACACACGCTTAGCCATCAATAATATGCTCAAATACTCGTATATACATACCCTGCCGGAAAACAAAGTACTTTAAAAGCTATTTAAAAATCACTTTTATTCCAACTGCAAGTGGTTTAAATTCTTTCTATTTTCTTATCATCAATTTTCCGACTCTGCATTTGGTTGCTATTACTTTCAAATATATTTGACTGAAAGAATATCAAAATGGCTATTTTTCCAAATGCAATAAAATGAGTTTATTTTCAGCTATTTTTCACGACAACGTTAAATAAATAAAGAACTAATGATTCGCTCGTTACATTTATTTCAAAGCAATTGATTTCCAACTACTTTAAAATTGGTTAATTTTTCAGACTGCCGGCTTTTTTCCGAAAGCTTTGTAGCTGTTTAAAATCTATTCAAGCCACGTATTAACTTACCGAATTGAAAACACTCAACATCAAAAAAAACTGTTTTACTACTTTATGTGTTTAAGATGAACATTAAAGTTTTCTTTCTAATAAATCTTCACACTGAAAGACAACTTAAAAATTGCCACTCTATAGTTAGCTACAAGAAAGCTGACTTTATCAGCACCATCTTCAATTGTATACCTAATATTAGTTACTTTGTTGAAAGAAGTCATAGCATCAGTGGTAAGAAGTTTAAAATTTGTAAATCTGAACTCAGTTAAATTCCCTACAGGGTATGTGCTACACATATATATGTACACACTAGTATGCATGGAACTAGAAAAAAACCGCTTTGTTAATATTTTTGCAAAGCTTTCTCATTTGAAAAAATTGAGCTTGTCAGAATTATCAAAATAATTAATTTCCTCAGACAGCTCCCTATCAATTTGATTTTACAATTGATATGTGATGGCACCAATGGGATTAAAAATATTGATTTGTTTGTTAACTTATTTGTTTGAAATTTTGGTACACACAATAAAAAAAATGTCCGTTCTTTCAAAATTTTAATTTCAACCGAGTTCGAAAAAATTTTCAAACATCAGACCTTAATTCAAGCAACTTGATATATGTAGGCACATAACATAACAACTATAAGATACCATTCAAATGGTATTGGTAAACTTGTAGCCAGAATCTTGTACATTATTACACTTTTCCGTTAGAAAGAAAAATATGGAATATTAGAAAACTACGCTTATAAGCGATAAGGTGTTTGCCGGTATAGTTGTTAGAATTTGAGCAAGTTGATTTTTTAGGGTTCTAGAGTAGTTTATCCTTAACAAATTTCATCCCAACCTTACAAACTGGCCTCTGATGTCAGCTTTACTCTTCTCTCGCCTTCCACTTTCACTCTCTCATACCATTATCAACTAACACTCCTGCTTGTTCATATACCGCCCTCTCACCTCTCAAGGTTATGGTAGCACCTCTAATACCTAAGTACCAACTCTTCTTTCAAAACTTTCACGTCATTACTCACTCTCTTCTCCCTCTTTTAGAATCGCCTGTTAATCACTTCTCCCAACTGTCATTCCACTCTGCAAGCTTATGTTTGTAATTTCTCAACTTATGATAATCATTATCACCTCACTATCATCTCACTTACTAGACACTCTCACCTCAATTTTAATTTTGGCACTTCTCGAGAACTTCTCGTACACCTCTTTTGCCCGCCTCATAAAGCTCTTATATTCCATCATATATTCCATCATATATTTCTCATCCTTATCACCAGACAAACACCTCATCTTGCCTCACTTCTCCCTTTCCACTCAAAACTCGATTCTCAAAAATATTTGGTTCATGCAGTCTTTAGAAACTATGCAGCTTGTCCTAACGGTGATGTGTTAGTCACTGAACCAATAGAACGCAAACTACAAAAATAAAATTTATGGGGAAAACTACTGAATCACAAATATTTGAGTGAGTTTCACTTGATGTAATCTGGCAAAATATATTCGATGAGGGCAAAGACGTTTATTGAAATGTTTAAAATATGTCATATGAGAGTGGAGTGGTCAAACTCATGATACAAATATTTTTAGAGGTAGTTTCACTTTTAATATTTTGACAGAAACAGAAGTCGACGATTTTTCCATAGTCTCGAAGAATATTACTAGTTCACGAAAATCCTAAAATATTTTATTTTTATTGCTTATTCTGAATTAATTTTGAATTTATGAAGGATTTTCTCATTAAAATTTTGTCGTATCATACATATGGTTTTTTGCAAGAATATGTATGACATACGACAAAATGTGACTCAAATTATACTCAATATATTGAAAAATAAATACGATATCAAAAAACGATGTATTTGCAAAATTTTTACTTACAACATTTAATTATTATACATATATATGAAGAATTGTCGTATGCAAAAAATGCTTGTGACATTCGACAAAATTGGACGAAATCTTTTTGACCTTGTACATGCGACAACTTTTTATTCAATATCTCGGAAACTACAAAAGAAATCCAAAAACCCCCATTTAAAAGATCTTAATTAGTTTAGTATAACTGCATTATTAACTAAATTTTAATCGATTTTCACATACAACATTTATTTATCAGGGCGACGATATCTATGTTCATATGTCCTTTGAGGCAAGCGATTTTTTAATCGCCCCATGTACATAAATGCAGCTTTGCATATATTCAAATTGTCTTTGTTTTTTTAATGCCGAAAATTCGAGGATTTTTTAATAAAGAATTGGTAGCATGAAAATACGGAACACTGTTTCTGTCAGAGATGACAGAGTGAGAGAGTGAAATTTAAAAAATAGTTTCTTAATAAAAACATAAGCCTCAACCATCAACGCTCGTGGTAAATAAAAGAACTGCGGACAGCACAAATAGATAAATATGTATATATGACTGATATTCGCCAACGTATTTAAACAAAACGTTATAGAAAGTAAAAAAAAACCTGACAGTTTACTGACTTACGAGTTCATATGACTTATATGTAGATAAAATCAATACATTTACTTCGACCACTGACAACGCCACAGTATATTATTGGCAATTTTTGATAAGAAATACAATTGAGCGAAAAGTGACACATAAAGCCTTTCTATTTCCTCTTTTAGCGAGAAAAAAGAAAACGATAAAATAAATCCTACCAAATGACAATGAAGGGATAATCATTCAATTGCAGTATTAAAATTGAGATAAAAACTTAAACGATCATAATATTCTTCTTCCACTACTCTCAAATGTAGTGGATTTAATTTGTCTAAAAGCTTTAAACCGCATCACTGAACATTTAAAATTTTCGCTTCGTACAAATTCGCTAAAGGCAGTGTCTTACAAGTACATGGGAGGAAGCAACTGCATTTGGCGCTTTGCTAACGCTCATTTGAGCAAAGCAGTTTGAGCGCTACGCAGCGCAACATAACATAAGTTGGACTAAGATAAGCTGTGCTATGCAGCTGACATTTCCCGTGGATTTTGAGCGCTTTCAGTTTTGCTGTGCGCTTGTCCCACTCACTTTTTCTCTGGAATGCTGCTAGTTAGCTGAAAGTGTACAGATAAGCTAAAGATATTGCAGCGTTCAATATTCAATTCGTTGCGGAATTTCCATCTACCACTGCGGTCGAGGTAGCGTTGATGCAGCTGTAATAAATTCAAAGCTGTAGTTGGCAGCAGACAGAGAGAGCATGGTGGTCATTCAGTTGCTTATCGCTTGTGACAAATGCAGGCAACGAATGACTGATGAAAGAGTGAAAATCGGGGTCTTCAAAGCGATTTTAATGAACATAAATTTACAGTGGGGCGTTTTAGATATTTCTACCAATACTTATTATACTAAGCCGGTGACTGTCTTTGTTTGCTTCAAAGTATGTAAAATAATACGAGTATTATCTTGCATGAAATTGAAGGCAAAATATAAAAAATAAAAATAACTTTAGCAAGCGATTTCTGCCAATTGATCGATGTTGTCTTTTTCCGCTTTATTTGCAACTAGATATATGCATATGTTTATACTTATATATCTGCCACAAGCAGCTTCGCAGAGTTCTCGCGAAATGCAAACGTATTGGCGCAAATTCTTTTTGGCTTCGTTTTCTTCCAGTTAAATAGATGGGCACCATCAAAGGCAGACGTGTATTCGAAGCAAGGAAGCAGGTGGATATGTAGTTGGAGAGTGAATATGCCATAAGATTGCAAAGTAAAATCGATATGACGACGATGTTGTATCGAATTGCAGCAAATAACAGCAGCAGTGACAACAGGGACCGCAAGTGACGTTTTTTTTTCTAATACAACGCAAGAAAGTGCAATAGCGAGCGCATAAATGCATATACAGATGAATGTACAAGCAATCGAACGCTCGAAAGAATCAATATAAGGAGGTGGGTCATTTAAGACAAATGGAATGTTTCATAAAAAACCCAATAATCATTAATTAGCGCAAAATATTTGTTTTGGTATTCCTTGAACCTCTTTTTTGACTTAACGAACGCACGTTGTAACGCCTTCGGCAATTTTTTAGAAGGACGTCCGAATGATTATCAGTGTGATAAATATTTTTTTTAAATCTGCGAAGCCTTTCATTATGTGACTTTTATAACAAAAGCTTTTGATGAAAACTAATGAAAACACACTGAAAAAATACCGAAATGTAACGAAAAAGTAGCGGAAACGAACCGAAAAAGAAACGAGAGTGTCCCGAAAAAGAAGTAAAAAAATAAATGTGCGAAAATGTGAAAAAATTGAAGAACAATTAATAGCAAAAGTGCTGAAAATGTACCGAAAATATATCGCAAAAGTATCTTAATGTACTGAAAAAGTATCCAAAAAAACCTAGGACAATGAACCGCAAAAGTGTCGAAATTGTACGGAAAATGTACCGAAAAAGTATTGAAAATGTAAGGTTGTTGTAAACAATTTTATATTTAACCCCCATTTTCTCTCAGCTTTTTTTATGCAAACAAGTGCTTGCCTTCTGAAAGCCCTTTATACATACATACTTAACAATGAATATTAACTTGTATTTTAATTGTGAAAGTGAACTGAAATTAACAATTTTATTAAAAGATCAAAAAACTTCAGAAGATGGGCTTGTAAGGCTCAAAATATACATATGTAGTTAACATTCTCTCATTCATGCTCGAAATTTTTATCAATTGACTTGCATAAATAATTATCCTGTAAATTTGGATAATTTCTTAAAGTTCTTTAAAAAACATATTATTGATCTATATTGGAACGAAAATATACACTAAAAATAGCAAAAACGCCGAACCCGGTTAGTCTCCAAACCAAACTTGACAAAGGATGATGGATAACACAAGTCTGCAAAAAAAAAAAATTGAGAGCTGTTTTGTTTTTTTTGTGTAATTCTTATATTTTTGGGTGTGCTGAATCCGAAAACAACTTTAATTTTGTCATAGAACGTCACGTTTTGTGACAATGTAGGTGTCTATGTTAAACAAGTTATCATCTTAAAATAAAATATAAAGGATTAAAAAAAATTTTTTAAATTTATAATTGCGTAACAAAACTAATTTATTTATGTAAAATACATTAATTAGTAAGCACTAAACACATTTCTTTTTCTTAGTGAGACTCCTTTTGGTACATTTGCGCTTGTGGGAAGCATCGGGAAGGTCTCTTTGAAGGGTCCAACAGTAGTCTGCCATCATTGAAACGCTCCATCTTCCCTTGTATCTTTTTTCCATCTCCTTAATATCTAAATACGCCACTCTGCTGGGTTGTATGAGATCTTTAATGTATCCATCAAACCTTCAATATTGATACAATAAACCAACTCGTCCTCTTGGGCAAAGTAGGAAGTAAACTGCTGCTCACAATTTTCAGACTGCTGTCATCTTCAAATTCAAAACTTGACATGTCATCGGGTTCAGGTACAGCACCATCTTCGTCAGAAATTGGAATATCTTCCAAGGTAGCAGGGACCTTGGGCACTGGTATTTCGGTCGCATGAGGGATGGGACGAGTAGCTGATTGCAGATTGGGGTATGAAATTGACTGCTACCGTTTTGAATTATACCCTTTCACATTACACGAACAAAAGTAACAATCATCACGACATTGCACTATACTGAACCAAGATCTACAAAACAATGACGAGTTAACACGTAATTGTACCGCGCCACTTTCTAATAATGCGTTTTGTAAAATAACCTTACGTTCTGGAATTTTTTGAGTACTTTTTTAGTTTTCAGAAACTTGAAAATATCCAGACAGCGGTTTTGTTGCAGACCTGTGTAATCGTTCCAACACACATCAACATTCCACCCTGTCGGACAAGAAAGAACAGATATGAGAACAAAAATTTTATTTTAGGTCTCACATTTTGATATTTGACTTAAGAAGTTTTTTAATGCGAGGGCAGTTTGACAGTGACTTTTTGAATTTTACGCGCAGAAATTTAAATTAATTACTTCTGCTCTTAACTAACATCTATTAACAGACAGGTGTCAAATTTTGAGCATTTTAATTTATACTTGACAGCCATTAAGCCTGATTAAGCATTATTTCTTTCGTAAAAAAGCCATCACCGAAACCAAAGAGAGGTTCGATAAATACTATGCAGACACTGCACCATCAATTTCAATAGTTAAGAAGTGGTTTACTGAGCTCCGTTGTGGCACCAAATGTTCAGGTCGCCTAAAAAATCCATGGGATGCTATTGGATGACAGGAGAGTGAAATTGCGTGAGGTGGCTGAGTCTGTTGGCATCTCAACCGAGTGGGTACATCACATTTTACATGAATATTTGAATATGAAAAAGCAATCCGAGCGATGGGTGCTGCGACATAAGCGCGGGTGCACAAAAATCACTGACTTATCAAACCGCCATTTTATTACTTTATACCTTTCTTAAAATAATTCCAAGAAACCCGATTTAATTTAATAAAAATGTAGATAATGTAAAGCCAAGTACAAAATTTTAACAAAATACCTCTAAAATGAAGCGGTTTTGTTGCAGACCTGTGTAATCGTTCCAACACACATCAACATTCCACCCTGTCGGACAAGAAAGAACAGATATGAGAACAAAAATTTTATTCTGGGTCTCACATTTTGATATTTTAATGCGACAGGTGTCAAATTTTGAGCAATTTAGTTTATACTTGACAGCCATTGAAAGCAGATAATCCCTTGACACTTAACAAAAATGGAAAAAAGTTAATTTTGTTTGCTGATTAAGCATTATTTCTTTCGTAAAAAAGCCATCGCCGAGTCTGTTGGCATCTCAACCGAGCGGGTAGATCACATTTTACCCAAATATTTGAATATAAAAAACCTATCCGCGCGACCATAAGCGAGGGTGCACAAAAGTTCCTGACCTATCAAACCGCCATTGTATTACTTTATACCTGTCTTAAAATAATTCTAAGAAACCCGATTTTATATGATAAAATTTTAGATAATTTAAAGTTAAGTATACAATTTTAACAAAATACCTCTTAAATGAAGTGGATTTTTACATTGAAATTAAAATTTTTGAATATTTCCAAGTACCATTTTCTTGAAAACCAATCTGACAAAACGGGAAATACCTCGGAAATACGTAGCCCCCAATTAAGGAAATTCAGTTTTCAAACTCTTTGCCCAACTTCCCAACTTGCACAGTATTATAACCGCAGCTATCAAGCGACTTTATTGTATTTAGTGAATATAATTTATTTTTCGCCATTGGACCTTGCAAAGTGGATAAAATAGACCTCACATCAAATAACACATACAGGGCAATAAACTAAGCGGGTCTCACACTACAACCCACTCTACTACAGAAATACGTTGGCCAACAGAAATATACGTGCACTACACATAATCTAAGCTGAGCCTTCAGTCGCACAACTGCCACATTTGTCATTCAATAAGTTGTTGATAGCTATTGCCACCAACTTACGCGCTCAAGCACACAGACTCCTTTGACTAGTGTGAGGATGACTTGCAGCTTTAGGCGCCTTGTCACAAGCAATGCGATACGCGTGAGCTAGTACAAACAAAACGAATGACAAGTGGACCAATGCAGCTCGCCTAGGCGTTGTTGGTAAATGATGCTTTAATGTTATCAACAAGAAGCGGGGCAAGTGAGCGCGTTGGCCCAATGGGGCTGGCAAAAATTGTAAACTAAAACTTATTAGTCGATTTTAGCGCTTGTTAAAATTCAATTAACAAGTGGTTCAAATGCCAGCTATGGTGTGATCACCGTCACCACTGCCACAGATAACTAGTGCCAGCCATTGGACACATTGGATAACAACAAAATAGTCGCACTTGCTGCAGCTAAACCTCACTCAATCACTAATATTTACTTCATGTGCGTTAAAATGAGACTTTGTTCATTTGTTAGCCATTTTAATGTTTTTGCTCTTTTGACTTATTTATTATTAACGATTTACTTTTTGTTTGGATGTACGCGTATCCCAACGGTATGTTTGTCGTCAACATACCTACAATAGCCAACAACGAATTTTGTGATTGTTAATACTTCGTAGCATATCGGCGTTGGCGTTGCTAACCGTCATTGACCTTTTAAGGTCACAACGAGTAGCTGTAATTGGCTAGCGCATGCTGCTGCCACAATTTCTTAGCTACGTTGGCTGTTTGAGTAAATTCCTGTAATGCTGTCTGTGATAACAAATCTTCTTTTGTGCGATTTTCTACTCTTTCTTTGTTGTGTAGTTGTGCTTTGCTTGCTTTGACAAAAAGCGCCTTAAAGGAATACTCCCATAAAGATTGCACTCGTAGCGTACAAATCCATGGCATTGAATGTCTGCATGTTGGGTGTGGATATGTGTACATCAAGCATTATTGTAGCCATTAAATATTACGAAGGTGATCACGCCAAATATTGGTTTAATGGAATAAATAGAGTCTAAAATGTACATGAATGTTCTCAGGCTTTTAGAGCAAGTCCCCGAATTTTGTCTCATCTCATTAAATAATTCAACGAATTTTTGCTGAATTAAAAAAAAAAACCAGATGCTATCAAATTTAAAGAGAAACCCTCGTAAAGTGCTTATCTGCAAAATTATGTGGCTAGTCAGACGACAAGGTTCATCCGCATTAAAGAGCTTATTGGAATTAACCTGAGAATTACTGTTTTAAATTAATTTTTAAGTTAATACTCAAAGTTTAAGAGGTTAAGAAGACTTTTTGTTTACAATTTTACTGCAATGAGAAATAGTGATCCAGGAAAGAAAATTTCCATTTTAAAAAGATCATCCTATTAACAAAAGGAAGCCGTGATATATATATACAAAATTTGTACAAACAACAACTACACAGTCAAGTTGAAATAGCGGCGGAAAAGTCGCACTTGATTGTAGTGAGTTGTAAAGGAAAAGGAGAATATAACAACAGCTCACACAGCGTAAGATTAGCTCAGCCTGTTGATACGCTGGCTTAAGTGTTGCGTGGTGGCGCGGGTTCGACTCCCGCGGAAGCCGTGAAGAGAGAAGTCTGATGAGGAAATGTGGTTATTTCCGAAATAGTACTATAACTTCTACCGCTTTGGTATTGCTGTTTTTTCTCTAATTTTTCCAACAAAAATTGGCCTTTAGCTCATTTTAAAATAAAATAATGGAAAAAAAGTAAAAGTTTCTATTAATTCTAAAATACTTTTTTTTTATAATTGCCTTCCGTTTTATGATATACATTTGACCAAGTGCCCAGATAAATCAATTACTGTTCGTTTAACGCGTAATATGGCTGTTTTTCAGTGTTAAATTTGAATAGGAACAATTGCTTAGTTAATCGAATTTATGCATAGTTAATCGGAATAAACACTGCCGTCTGTCAAGCCTTTTAGTACACACTGCAGCGCACCGCTTCAAAAAATAGTTAATCGAATTTATGCATAGTTAATCGGAATAAACACTGCCGTCTGTCAAGCCTTTTAGTACACACTGCAGCGCACCGCTTCAAAATTCCCAATATGTACGTATGCCAAAGTTGGCGTTGCACTGCAATTTTTCATAATTTCTTTCAAAGGCGGGCTCATTAAAATTCCCAACGCCACTCTTCATGTGCATTAGTTAGTTTTGTTGTTTCTGTCCAATTGTACACCATGGATATCTGTAGCTAGATTTTCTTAATTTTTTCTTCTACACTCATTAACTATTCCATTCTAGTAATTGAGCCAAAACTAATTAAAGTCTCAAGAAAGACAAAGACCAACAGCAGTAAGGCTGTATCAAATCTGTTGAGTGCTATTAAATAAATGCAATTAAAGAACTGTTAAATGGTTTTTATGTAAAATATATGTATATATTTAGGAATTATATTGCAATTATAAAGCAGTGGTAATGTAGTTAACACTGAATAAAACTAACTTACCATTCATTAAAAGGTGTGATTGGTTATCGAGGGCGCTAAACGTTTATACGAATAGCAAATGGTCTGAACATCGATGGACCCAACGATGCTTTGTGATAGAAATGTCATGGCCGAGTGAGGTGGTACCTCCATCCAGTAAGAAAATCCTTTCTTCTGCCTTAAGTTGTCGTAAAAGATGTTCTGTGTGGGTAAAGAGAAAAGGTAGCCGCGAATTTATTTATGCGGATAAC
This sequence comes from Philophylla caesio, assembly GCA_963971545.1. Taxonomy (NCBI): domain Eukaryota; kingdom Metazoa; phylum Arthropoda; class Insecta; order Diptera; family Tephritidae; genus Philophylla; species Philophylla caesio. Next base: position 88,701,178 of record OZ020606.1, on the reverse strand, counting down.
GCTGATCTCTGTGTTTCGACACGTTCAAATAATTAGTAAGTAGCAGTTGGCAGAAGAAGGAGTTAGGTGAGTAAGCCTCTATACTGCCGGGTACTCTTAATTAACCACGTATGCTTGCACTCCTGGGCCATAGCTGATTTTCTCAGGCTGAAAAGTCTGCTATTAAAGAAGCGGTGCTCTAATTGCTAGATTGTATTTAGTTGATAAGAAAGTTACAAATATACTCGGATTGCAAGGGCCAAGAAATAAAATTATTTAACTAAAACAGAGTCGAAAATGAAAGTAATATATCTTCGAGCATAGTTCCAATATCTTCGTTTGCTTATAAGTTAAATTTTTCTCATTGATTAAAGAGCTAATACAAATGAGATTATTATTTTCTATATTCTCATCGCTTATTTTAAAATATACATGTTTAGCGAAGGATAAAACCTTAATCAGTCAAAAGTAGATGAATAATTTAAAGCGACAGAGAAAGGTGGAATACGGCTGGTGGATTAAATTTTTGTCAATTTCAAAAATTGATTGAATGAAAAAGTATTGTTACTACCAAAAAACAGCTTGACTCTTATTGCTCTAGGCTTGGTGTTTTCTGACAAAATTCGCACTGGCTTCTATTTAGTATAATAATCCATGGTTGAAATAAAAACTTTAGGACTACGTATATGTATGCTGATATACTCGTTTGCTATGTTCACATTATTGAAGCACATCCACATATTGACAGACTTGGGCACTGTATTTTTCTCCTACTCAATTAATTAAAATTATTTTTCAAGTAAAATATGGTTCATTCTCTAAGAAAAAAGAACAAAACCCCATGTTTAAACTATTTTAATAATTTACAATGATTTAACCAAATTTTGAACTTTTTAAAACAAAGTTCAATGAGCTAAAAAACTGCATACTAAACAGTTTTTTAGCTCATTGAACTTTAGTCTGAGAAAATGAAAGTTTCAAGTGTCTACAAGTTATCACGGAATTTTGAAAATTGTTTTACTGGCCGTTTCCTCCATACAACGCAAAATAGCGGTTATTTTTTATATGGATGGAATTGCGAAAAAGCGTCAGGAAAAAAAGTGTCAGTGTAATTCGTAGCTTTCAGAAATTTGCAGTTTATTGTTCTAAATTTAAATGAGCTACTTATCTACTTACTTAAAAAAATTCTAAAATGTTTGCTTGATAAAATTTTGATAAATTTTTTTTTTACATTTTTTAGAAAATAAAACAAAAATGTTCTTAACCGTGTTTGTTAGAGCATTAGCGATATTTTGATGGAAATATAATTTTTAATAATTGGTGAAAAAATCAGTTGTCCAAATGCACATACATACATATATTAAAAAAACATTACGTCACTCGATTTCACATAGACTTTTAAATTGAATTTTTCAATTTGAGCATTACATTTTGTTTACGCACAACTCTTGTCTTGTTTATGTTCTGCAAATATGAAACATTATTAAAAGTAAAACTCAAGGAAATCATTTTTCATTAATTCATTAATTTAGTGTATACAATTGTTAAAATATCACGTATTATTATAATCATTTTCCCAAAAAATATGCAAATTATGTTCAACTTTCCGCCTAGCCACATACACCCCATCTAAAATATTTAACCACATCATTTATTATGAAACAATTTTTTCTTTTTTTCATTTTTTATCATTTAACAAGTAAGACGCTGAACATTCTCTATCCATAAAACTCAAAGCTTCACACTTTTAAGTTTGTAAACACAATTTAAAATAATTCAATAAACCTTCGTAAAATATAAAAAAAATTTTAAAACATGTTTGAGTTTTTATAGGTTAAATGTGACAGTAAATTTACGCTAATTTTTGAAAACTTCTATTGGCGCTCTTCCGCAATTTGTTCCTTTAACACATTTTTGCGTAGACTCTTCAAACTTGCACTCAAGTCTACAAGAAATTTTTTTTTCTTTAATTTTGTTATTAAAATAAAGTTCGAAAGGTAGCTCAATTTGGCGTTTATTAGAAAATAAACTGTATTCTGCTTTAAAATAAAATAATAAAATATAAAAAAAACATGAATATATTAATAATGAAGTTTTCATACCTGCGATATGCGATAAGTTTATAGCAAATTTTCTACTTGTTAAAAAATTACTTTGCAATCATTTCGCATTTTGTTGTACCACAAAGCTATTGAAAATATGAATTAAGTATGTGCGTTTGTATGTATGTACACATTTTTATCTATAACAACAGAAGTTGGCCCACGTGAGACCACACCCAAACTCGCACCCAACCACTCAGTCGACGCTTATAAAGCCAACAACAAAACGACTTATTAATTGAAAAGCAGTACAGCGGAATGTTCAATAGAAAAACGCGCATAAATAAAAAAATTAATGGATTGCATGCAGAGCAGCTGACGTTGTTTACTTTTACACTTTAGGGTTGAGTATATTCTGATTCTTTTCAATTCTAGTAGGTGTGAGTAAACATGAAAGAATACGAAAATATTTAACATAAAATAAAATTAAGAAAGTCATCTTAGTATGAACGAGTACTTCCATTATCAGATAAACATAAAAGAAATACAGGAAAGAAAAGCCAGCGTAAAATGTAAAGTGTTATAAAAAATGCATGAGCGAAAAACAAAAATTATCATAAATGTGCTTGGATAGTTTTTACGCTAATTTTAATATATTTTTTTTTTGCCACGCTAATGCCAGTGCAGCAGCGTGATCTTCTTATCTTCAGTATAAACGCTTCAAACAGTTTTATTAGGGGCGGACCCAGCTGGGGGGCGACATTTCCCTACCCCCAAGAGCTCGACGTCTTATTATAACTTGTATGCCGCAAAAAATATTGTATTTGAGTTATATCGAATTCAGAAATTAGCTTTGGAATCATTCAGAAATAAGCCATATAAAAACGCCACTAAAACGAAAATTGTGGTCCAACTATTTAAAAAAAAAAACGAGTATCATTTAAACTTGTGATTCAAGTAAAATGAGACCTTTAAAAGAAAACTTATAAATTTATCAAGAATTTCAGTCAAATAATGTGTTTGAAATGAATTTTGACTCCTTTTGATGTAAGGATTGTGTGTATTCGGGATTTAATTTTGCAACTAATGTGAATTTTGCAACTAATGTGAAACATACATTTTCTGTTGAGTTTGTGCTAAACGTTTATTTTGTTAGATCGTATATGCTTATTATTAAAAAAAAAGTGAAAATTACACTTAGTGTATTTGGCGTTGTATTTTTGAATTTTCTAGGACCATTTAGAGGATTATCACGAATCGAATATATTCTGAATTGATTAGTTTTCGGAATAAATGACTTCTTTTCAACAAAGGCAATTAGTTTGATACATTTAATTTTGAATACTTAAGTTATTGCTAAAGACCACTATGCTACAGGAAAGATTGACCGGTTTGGCATTGTTGCACACGCATTATGATATTGAAGTCGCTGCTTAAGAAATTATAGAATTATTTTCAAAGCATAGCACGCATCGTTTTGCTTTATAAAATTTATCACTTCGGTATCAATTTGTCTCCTAATCGATAAAACTTTACACCGACTATCATTCCAAATGACACTAACTCCAGATTTGAGGTATTAAATTATTCATACCCCCTAAGAATTGTTTTTGGATCCGCCTCTGGTTTTAAACAAGCCAATCATATATACATACTTATATTTGCATTTTAGTGTTTTTGTGTGCAAAACACACAAACGCACGGACTTATGCAGCTAAATGAAATTGCATCAGGCTATAAAAATGAACATATAAATTTTCGCCGTTCATCGGAGATGACAATAACAGTTTCTAGTTTATAAACATTAACTGCCGCCATTCTCGTAGCTGCAGTTTGTATGTACTTATGTATATATACATACAATCTTGTACGAGTATACAAACTCTGTCGGAAAAAGGAGCCAGTCTGAAAAATTTACCAATTTTGAAGTAATTAGAGATCAACTGCTTAAATTTAAATGCAACGTGCTCTTAATTTATGTAAGTAAGCGTAATAAAAAATAATTTAAAAGAAGTTGTAGTGAATAATAGCTGGAAATAAACACATTTTATTGCAGTTGGAAAACAAATTTTTTTTGTTGATGTTCTTTCCGCGAACTCTATTTTAAAGTGGTTGAAATCAAATGCGGAATCTGATAATTGACTTGCTCCTAAGGCATGGTTTAAAAAAAGGAAGAATTGAAACCACTTGTTAGTGGTTGTATTTTGTATTTATATTTATAGTGCTTATTATACCTGATCGTACTTGTACACAAGGGTATTATAACTTTCTTCGCATAACGGTTGTTTGTAACAGCATAAAATAATCGAGTTAGATATAGACATATATATACTATGATCAGAATGAAAAGAGAAATCGATTTAGCCCTGACAGTCTGTCCGTGGTTACAATAACTTGCGTAAAACTTGAGATATCTCAATGACATTTGGTACATAGAATGCTCTTTGGACAGGGTAGGTATTGAAAATGGTCAAGATCGGTCAATAACCACGCCCACCTCCCATATAACGAAAGATTTTGAAAAATGTAAACACTCCGTTTTTTCGGTATCCATTAAAGCAAATTGAGTAAAATTTAATATTTGGATCGATTTTGAACTAAGAAATTAGGTATTTATGAAATTTGAAAAATGGGCGTTGCCACGCCCACTTAGAAACAAATTTCTGTATCTCAATAACGGTGTAAGGTATCGTCACAAAACTTGGTGGACATATTTTCCTTGATTTCGCTATTGTTACCGAAGAAAAAATCATAACCACGCCCCCCTTCCATGTAACGGAAATTTTTGAAAAATGCAAAAACTCCGTTTTTCGGTATCAATTACAGCAAATTGAGTGAAATTTCGTATTTGGAGCGATTTTGAACTAAGAAATTAGGTATTTATAAAATTTTGAAAAATCGGGGTTGCTACGCCCACTTATGAATAATGTTCTGTATCTCAATAACAGTATTAAATATCGGCATGAAACTCGGTGGACATATTTTCCTTGACTTCGATATTTTATCGAAGAAAATTTTTGAAATCGGTTCAATACCACGCCCATATAACGGAAGTTTTGGAAAATGCAAAACTTCATTTTTCGGTATCTGTTAAAACAATTTAAGTCCATTTGGTATTTGGAGCGATCTTGAACTAAGAAATTAAATAATTATGAAATTTTGAAAAAATGGGTGTTGACAAATTTTCTGTATCTCAATAACAGTATTAGTTATCGTCACAAAATTTGGTGAACATATTGTCCTTGATACCATTAGCATTACCGTCAATAAGTTTTGAAATCGGACCATAACTACGCACAACTTCCATATAACGGAGATTTTTAAAATGCAAAAACTTCGTTTGTAAGTATTTAGTGGAAGAAAGCAAAGTTTAATACTAGCTGCGATTTGAAATGAAGAAGCGGGAATTGTATGAAATTAGGGTCACCGACCTTACAAAAATATATCGCGAGGATATATAAAAATCGGTTTCGCCCGAATTTAGCTTTTCTTACTTGTTTTTAAATTATTTTTGGAACATGCGCAGTTTTGAAGTCCTTGAACTCGGCGTTTTCAAAAAAAATGTCTCTCTTTCACTCGTAAATAAGCGGAGCCTTTGCTTGCTCTCAAATAACTTTTTATAGCGATAATAATCTGCCCAAAATTCTTTGAAATAGTTTTATTTTAGTTTATCTTTTCTTTGCGTTCCAAATAATTCACTACTTTCACAACTTTTCATTCGAATGATAATTGATTGGACTGATTTATTATTTCTATCTTTGAGCTATGCTTCAATTAACTATGCTCGTATGCAAAACAAGAAAAACACTGCTGTGTTTATATATTGTTAATTAAAAATATTTTATCAAAACATTTAATATCTTTTTGAAACATATTTTTGCGAAATTTACAATAATATTTTTTTAAAAGAGTTGGTTTCGCAACTGAGACATAAATTTACAAATATTGCAGAAGTTAGCACACTCTACCAACTATCTCGCATCGAAGTTTAACAAAAACAACATCTGAGTATGCGGTTTAGTATAATATTTAATTTTAGTAAAATAAAGGGCAGGTTTCAAGCGGCTAATAATTGACTTGAATTTTTGAAATTTTTTTTCGCCGAGATTGTTGCGCATTTCCTTCCTTGGGTTAAGTTGATGCTCTACATTGCAGAAGATGCGCAACACTTTCGAAAAAAAAATTTCAATAAATACTTTTGCAAAATAAATTTCCGATTTCGTCGGTTAATCGCTCTACAATGGATTGGCCTATATACTCGTATGTAGTTAAATGAGGCGACCAACATAAGCAAGTGTGCGCTAAAGCAGAGTGGTTGTACTTGCATGACTGAATTTTTCTAAAGCCCACTCAAAAAATGGATGCTACCAAATTGCATATAAACAAGTGCGTTGTCTATGGCACACATGTGACAACAAATGTATAGAAAAAAGTACGTGTAAAAAAATGTGTAAATAAAATAATCCCCCCAAAATCTAAAGGTGCACTCGTTGGCATGAGTAAGAGTATGTAATATATGTTTGTAGTTGAATAGTATGTGAATTATAGTATGATAATGTTTGCAGCGTCTCGGACGAAGCCTTAAATCACTGCTGTTGACATTTATGACACTTGCAGCGCCGCCGTCCTTAAACTACGACAGATATGAGAGGGCTCCGACTAATTGTTTACTGTCTGGCCACGAAGCTAGTTGCATGCGTGCATGCCTACGTATGAACAAATATATGTGCATACATATATAGTATATGTCCTTAAATATATATATATACATATACATATGTGCATATAAAGATGTGAGTTGATGTGTCAGTTTATTTATTACTAACTTACATTTGCATTCAGTGCCGAGATTAGTTGGTGATGGTATTAAAGTGTCAGTCTATAGAAAATAGTGGCTGAGATTTGGCGCAAAAGCAAAAGCACAGAGTATAGAAATTTTGCAAATCATTGTCTATGAAATATGAAGCCGCTTTGCGCTGTAGTGAATCATAAAAGGAGATGGATATGAAGGTATGTAGTTGTATGTGAAGGTCCTCTCATGCATACAAACATGCATACGTAGTTAGATACACTTTTTTAAACCAAGCATTAATTGCGTTGCAGATTAAATTGCCACAGGAATTGGATTTACTCCAGTTATTGTGTTTGCTTCAACAACTAAGAAGAAAGCAAAAATCAAAGAAAAAAATTAGAAAATGACAGAATTCATGCGTCTTAACACAATAATAAATTTTAATTATAGAAGTTTTTTGTTTGTATATAAGATATTATTCAGTATTAATTTTTGTTGAGTAAAAGTGTGAGTTTCATTCTTTATCTTTTAAATGGCGTTCCTTGAAGGTAGACTAGTGTTAAGCCATTGAAAAGTTATTAAATTCGATACATTTTCTGATCTCACAATATCTTACTTTTCATTTATAAAGATTTTTTAATAGGTTAAAAAATTGCTACACCATAAGTATAAATAATAAGCTTAGCGCAGCGCGTTTAGCTGCTAGCTTAAGTATTACTTTGAAGTCATGGGTTCGACTCCTGCGGAAGACAAGAAGAAAAAAGTCTGAAGAGGAGATATGGTGATCTCCGAAAAAGTACTATAACTTCTACTGTTGTGAGGATTTTTTTTTTTTTAATTTTTCCCAAAAACTAATCGGCCTTACAGCTCATAAACAATTAGAAATTAAATATTTATATTCCCAAACAATAACAAAAATTTGGACCATTTTGTTTAGTTTTTATAAGTGTCTAAATTCAAAGCTCAGCCCAGGCGTCTAAAATCAAATATTACCCATGTGCGGTACAAAATATAGACGTACACCATAAATGGTAGGAGAAGTTCGGCTAAACACTGAGCTTTATAATGTTTACTTAAACAATTGTTTTATTTTTTAGTTTGTCTAATCGATTTCGTTCTGAACATAAAAAAAAAATCGAAATTAAATACCAATAACAAGAATGTACAGATAAACCGAAAACTGAGGCTAAGCGCAACGGAAATGAGACTAAAATGAAGTTGAAATATAATATTGCTAAGTTGTTCTTAGTTAACATGAAATGAAAGTAAAAGAAAATTAAACGAAACAAGTAGACAATTGGAAATTCAAAGCTTTCTCGCTTCCAGTAGATAACGATAACAAACATCATAAAAATGAAAATAGAATAAATGAAGTCAATTTACTTCAATGGCATTCTCATTGCTTTTCTTTTGTTGATCCTTTATATGTATGTATGTACTCGTATGTGTGTACAGCACATTCTTAAAAGCATTTCATCTGCAAAACTCCCCAAAAACCAACTCGAGAGTTAAACCCTTTTTGTAGCGCTTTACTTTCCTTCTACCGCAAGCACTTCTATTAAATTAATGACACTTTCGGGCGTTGGCTCACACTGCACATTGTTACTGTCTTTTTTTTTTTTGGTTGTTGCATAGTCCTTTCAACTTTCATTTTATATACGCTGTAAGCCAGCTGTTGCGAGTGCAACCCTTTAAAAAAAATACTTAGAAATGTAAGTAAATTGATGAATTCATTTGCATACGAAATTGTGCCATCCTTTACTTTTCTTTTTGATTTCTTTTTTCATTTTGCAAAGCAACAACAGATACGGATGCGCTTAAACGGCTGATGGGGTGTTGATTGCGCGCCTGTGTGGGGATGAATAAGTGAAGTGCGCTCGCTGGTGGCAGGGACAGTGGCAATGGCGTGCTCGTTCAAGGCGGACATTTTCGCAATTAGAGTCGCCGCATATTGATTGCGAGCTTTTGTGTGCATATTAAAAATTTTAAAGTTTCCTGCAAAGTATTTGTTTGCCTTTGAAGCTGCGTTAAAGTAATAAGCAGTGTCTGATAATGCGTCCTCCAATGAGTTAAAGTTGCAATCAAAATAAAGTTTCCTTTGCATGAACGATTTGTTGTGCGAATAAATTCATGGAATAAAAAGAAATGTAATAATTAAAAAAAAAATCTACTTCCTGAAATGATACCATTACCTATGGGTGATTTGATTGGTGTTTTGTTAAGTTGTTGGCGTACAACTTTCGAATGTTTTAAATATTTCTGTATGTATGTTTAAAAAAAATCAAGCAATCACATTTTTGAAACAAAATTATTTAGATTTTTGTATAGTGAAATTTAATTGGTTGTAGATAAGTTATGAGACGTATTGAATATAAAATGTTGAATATCTAAACTATGTGTATGTATGTACTCGTACTTATCGTTGATGAAATGTAGAAAAGTCTTAGCGACATTTTTCGATTTTTTTTTAATGTAAACATTAAAGTAGTTTATTCAAAAATAATAAAAAAAATGTAAAAAAGCTAAAATCTTAAATTTTTACTTATTAAGTAATATAATATAATAATAATTTGGCGCTTACACTACATACACTCTAAAAAGAAATTGTTGCAATGTACGCCGATTAAAGTAGGCAACTTTTTACCTACCTACCCGTAGGTCCAATTCTACTCGCAGAGTGTGTGCGTTCAAAATTAAACATTATATGTGTACGAATATGTAAACACCGAATGTGTGACATGCACAAATTTACAACACATTAATATGTAATGTTCAACATTAACCCATTGACGTTACTAAAATCTTATCTTCTAGTAAATGGTAAATTTTCTTTTCTAAATTTTAATCATTTAAAATCCACTGAAACGCATATGTGAATAAACTATTGTAAACGTAAGCAAAAATCTTTTACAATTATTATAATTAAAAAGCTATTATGTGGATCTTTCCTTTGTTAAAATTTTAGATAAGAAAATTAAGCATTAAAGCATTTATAAATTAAAAAAATGTTACAAATAAAAAAAAACCAGATTGTTTACAAGACATTTATTTTTTTTTGTTGAGAATAAAGAAAATTTCTAAGCTTAGCGTTTTTAATGCTTTTTTAACACTCTGTGCTTATTTTTGCTAACAAAAATGTTAAGCATTTAATGTAAAATTTTTGTATCAAAATGCACAAAGTATTTCAAAGATTCGCACAGTGCTCGAATACGAAAAGCTGCTTCAGGATTTAACATTTTTCATGCAACTTACAACTAAACACTGTCACTTAATATAAATTTTAGATAAAAACATAATCTTAAGTGCCTTTAGTTGCCATATTATTTTTATAAACAAACAAAAAAATCCTATAACTGCTCCTCGAACCTTTACATTTACTTAAACAGAATAATAGTGCTTTTCTGCGTCGCTGCTTCTTTGCGAGTATACTCGTATTTTACACTTTAACATACGTATATAATACTATCATTAAATTCAGAGAAGATATCAATTCCAGCTGGTGTGGCACAGCAACTTGGCATAAGTGGCGCTTGTTTATGCCTCAACGCTGGCACTAAGAATACTCGAATAGAAGCCGATAACAAAAAAATTGCAACGCAAGTTCACTCGAGAGTGTATTTGTGCGATGTTATCGTTGTGTTATCCTTTCTTAGTTTGTGCAAGAAAAACGCCAGAGAAGGAAAGTGTCTTTAGTTTGTATTTATTTATGCAACGCTTAAGTTTTCCCAGCAAACATTGAGGCTACTTTTCGATTCAAATATCGCAGTATTCGATATAAGAGCAGATAATAACTTTCGGCTCGTTGAGTCAATTATTTATTTTATTATTCGCGAATACAGAATAAATGTATTCACGTACTAGTTAAAAAATTTAAGCTGTTGATAGCCAGGTTTCACAAATGTGGTTGTTTGTGTTTGCTGGGTGTTGGTCAATACGCAGACCATTGACAACAAATTTGTCTAGAAAATTTTCACTTTTTTGTATCTCTTTAAACATACTGTTCGCATGTTGTTTTGTTTGTGCTATTTTTTGTTTTACTCGCATTTTCACGCTACAAGTGTCCTAAATTTTTTGGATATGTTTTTTTTTTTTTGTGAGAGGAAAGCTGTATTTTGCCACTGACAATGTAATTCAAAACTTTTATAATGATGTTTTCATTTTTATATTAAAAATAAATCCAAATTATTTTCTTTCACGAATTTTCTCTACAACTTTATGTGAATGTAAGTAAGTGCCCCGAAATATGATATTCACAAGAGTGTGTCAGTATGCGTTATTTCCAAATTTCCACTTCACCAGTGGCCTCTTACCGTTCACCACAAACAAATCCTTTTTACGCAATGTTTTTCTGTAGTGTGGTGATTTTTTTATTTGGTGTATTTTTGTTCTACGTTTACACAACTCCTGCGTACTTTGTTTCCTTTGGGAAGCCACTGGCGGAAGTTGTCGCTGCTCTTTTTCAAACTTTTTTATGCTTTGTTGATGCTTCTGGGAATGGATAGTTTGCATTAAATGCAACTCCTACGTTTACAAGTATTTTGTTGTGTTGTTAATATACTTATTATGTGTTTTTTTTTTGTTCGGAGAAAGGGAAGGCGCTCAGGTAACCGACGACATAATTGCTGCGTCAGTGCTTTCTCGTGTACTTTGTACTTTACTACCGGCTGGAAATGCGCTTTTAATGCTTTACATCCTGCGCCCCGGCGAATGAAATGCTTTTAAGACGCTTTCACTTTTTATTTTCTTTGCTATTGCAGTCAGTCACTGGATTGGCCTTGGTTGTGCTCGTGCGATTTTACTCGTATGCTTCGATACTGAGGATCCGCTACTGGAAGCTGTCAACATCGTTTTGCTCTACTGGTGCACGTTTATCTATCTTCATCCCTTGCCCTTTACTTTATATTTGTGTAAAATTGAAGCTGGTGCTTTTGACTGCATTTCAAAAGAATTTCTTCTTAATTGAATTCTAAGTAATTTTACTAAGATATTTCTCACTTCAGCATTTAAAATTCAAGTAGAATATAACTGTACAAAGAAATGGGTAAGCTAAAAATAATAAACAATAAGAGGTGAGTAAAACGTACATATTTGGGCGTTCTCTGAAGGGATAATCCTGAGTTTGCCTGCACAAGGCGAAACTTTCACATTGAATTTTACCTTCGCACTCCAGTTGAAAGTAATCGGATACTTTTAACAATTTATTTAGTTTTTTATAAATTTTATTTCCATTATTTTATTTTTCATTTAAAAATAATAATTTTTCCTTTTGCAATAATCTAATAAACTCAAACTTCAAACTTCATACGAAATTTATACTTATCCAACAAGGTTTTATCAAAATATCTAACTTAAAAGAAAACAATTTATTTTTGGAAGGCATAGTTTTGTAGCAAATAAGTTTAACTTAAAGTGCAAGTTTCAAGTGACTAAATATTACTGTACATTAAAAAAAATGTTTGAACTGCCGCTGTAAATATTTGTCTATATTGGATGCACAAGAAATAGTGTAGAAAAACCTAAAAATAATAAAAAGAATAGTTTTTATAAATATTTATTTAAATTATAATGAATAATGTTTGGAACTAAGTTTTATATTATTTTTTTTAGGGAATGCACTTCATTTCAATTGAGAACTATACAAAATTTAGTTAAATATAAATAAATAGCCAAAATTTTACTATTTGTGGGAGTCCTATAATTCTGATATGAATTTTACATATTTACAAGAAACTTAAACTTAAATACAATTTGTTCTCGATAATAAAAAAAATATTTAAGACTGTTTTATTAGTATTTGATTTTCATCTTTTCAATTAAGAAACGTGAGTGTTACTGAGTTTGAGTCCAGTGTTTACCTATTAATAATAATAATAATTTGGCGCTTACACTCTATAGCTCAGGGTTTGGCCGAGCTTCTCCTATCATTTGCAGTGTGCACTTTTATATTCTAAAACAATTCAGCCTATTCCTGGAAGATCTTATTAAGAAAGCAAAAATCATTAGAAGGGTCTCGAGCTTAAGTGTATTTGTGAATAAAAATGCAATTTTATAGAAAAATAGCAAAAAAATCAAAAAAAAAATTTGGAAAATGTTTGCTGCTGAGTGAGTGAGGCGAACGATGATGGCTGACATCATAGCAAGAGAAAATCATTGTGAATGCAATTTTTTTTATAAGTCCGGCTTGAATAATATGATTGCAACAAAAGTATAAAATTCAAGATAAATTTAAAAAGTTTTAAGAGACAAAAAAGATTTTAAAATTTCCCAATAGCAGGAAATAAGTTGATTGCTTACTGGCGCCAAGTGAAGACAAGTATTTAACTGTTTGGTCATTATAAAGCCCAGATGGCCTTCCCTGTTATCTGCAACAACCAGCGGGTATGGTTCAAACAGCTAAGGACTTTCTGTAGTTTCAACCTAAGTGCCATGGCGCACATCTTAGGGCCACTCGGACAACTTCGTCTATGGTCAGCGGACAAAAATCTGTAGTGTCTTTTCACCTGTAGGTGCGGTTGAAAAATGGCGTGTGTCTTTAATATTATTAAGATTTCCCAGCACCCTCCTCGTATCAAAGCCATTTCCATTTAAAAGCAAAATACAGCCTCAGATGAACAGCCCTCCTCCTTTTTTTTAAACTCTAACGAAGTATACATAGACAACCCGTTTTTTCGGTCTACAAAAAAAATTCTCTGTGTTATTATTATTTCTGTATATAGCTTGACACTGAAATATCTCATACTTTTAACATACATGTAGATATATGTATACTCTGTTCACAAATTATAGTACAGCCACATATTGCGAATTTGGACTCTTTATTTTTCTTCTAATTTATTAATATTATTTTTTAAGTTTATTATGGTTCGTACTCTAAGAAAAACTATAAACAACTATTTTTTACACTATTTACAAAATTTACAATGATTTACTAAAACTTAATCAAAATTTCGAACTTTAAAAAAAAGGCTTTTAGACTTTTTTTAAGAATGCATTTTATTGGCCCATTCAATTTTAGTCTGAGAAAGTGAAAATTTTAAGGGTCTACAATTTATCACTGATTTTTGACCATTTTTTATTACTGGCAGTTTCCATACAACGCAAAACCGCGATTATTTTTTATATGCGAAAGCGCCCCAGGAAAAAAAATTATCAAAAATCAGTGGTAATTCGTAGCCACTAGAAACTTGCACATTATTTTACGAAAATTAAATGAGCCACATATCTGCATTCCCTAAAATAATTCTACACATTTTTTTTAAAACACTTTTATGATGAAATTTTTATAAATATTTTTTACATTTTGTATAAAATTTAGAAAAGTTTTTAATGCTGTTCATTAGAGAATTAACGATATGTCCATATATGTTTGTTCTCGAATTTGTGAACAGAATGTACATATATGTTACACTTAATGGAATTTATGCTTTTAATTACTTCACAAAACTCAACAATATTTTCGCAGTAGGTGCGTATGCTCACTCATCCCCTATTTTACGGTTGATGTGCAACCCTGCACGTGTGAATCTCTTATACAAGCTGTCCATGTTAATTGTTATGTTTATGATTGTTTTCACCTGAACCAGCAGCTCCATAAGTAATATAATTTGCAATAAATTATATGCACCCGCGCACCCTTGAGTTATTATCCGCGGCATCAGGCACATTAAAAAAAAAAAGTTCTGCAAATTACTCAGGTTTGTTCTATATAAAAAAATTTGTGTTTACTTATGATTTCGAAAAAAAAAACAAATGTGGTATAAACAGAATTGTTCAACACTCTTGATAAAAACACAATGACTTTCAATCTGTCTTCACAGCACAGGTGCTCATTGAACCAACGCCAACCGTTTTGATGGAGGTTTAACAACCGCAATTGAAAAGAGCTTACGTAAATTCGAAAGGTAATTTGGTACTATTTGGCGTTCGAACACTTGTTGTTTTAATGTTTGTATTAACACTCATTAAGTGAAATTAATTGTGTTGATTAGAGTTTTTTAAACACATAGATATGTTGCCTGCTGTGGCCACTGAATTGCGTTCCCAATGTATTTATTATCTGGTAATTATTTCCTAATGAGCTGGTATAATAAATATATCACTTAAATAGCACTCATCTAAATAAAAACACCAACTAGTAAGTTATATTCCTTTAAAATAAAACTTAAAGAAGCTGTTTGCAAGTATTAAGTAACGATTTTATGTACAAAATTGAGAAAGGTTTTTTTTTTTAAATTACGATATTTGTGGAACTGCTTCAACAGAATTGTGCAAATAAAAGTTTAAAAGTAATAGCAAACAAATAATTGAACTGTAGTGAAGATTTTTGCATCTTAAACTATGCCGCGAGAAAATTAAAAATATTTAAAAATATACTCTGTCCACATATTATAGCAAAACCACATTAACAGATTATAATTAATTCAAATATTCTTCAAGTAAAATATAGTTCATTCTCTTTTATCTTAATCATAAACACTAATTTATTAAACTATTTACAAAAGGCACAATGATTTTACATAATTGCATACTAATTTGCTTTTGATAAGGTGTCACACAAAATCTTACTTCTTAAATTAGAGGTTCCTTGAATATATCAAAACTTATGGGTTAGATCCTGTAGAGTGAAACTTGAGAACACAACATCGCGGTCTTTTCAAGCAAGTTCAGGAGTTCCTCAGGGTATCTTATTTGGTCCTCTTTTATATATAATTTTTATCAATGACATAAGTTTATGCTCAAAATTTCTTCTATATGCTGTTGATCTCATAGTTTGCTCGGTGGTGATGAAGCTTGAGGATTATTTTTCAATTCAATCTGATCTAGAAAGACTCAACACTTGATGTGAAAGAAATCACTTATTTTTAAATATAGATAAATGTTCACATATGTCTTACTCTAGAAATTTAAATACAGTAAGCACATTTTATACGGTAGCTGGCACTAAACTGAAATCGCTACATCAATGGAAAGTCCTAAGAACTTATTTTTATTCAAAACTCACATTTTATATTCATATAAATTTCACTGTTACGCACTCATATTCCATGTTGACATTTGTTCTTCGTAATAGTTCTGATTCCTCAGACCTTTATATTAAAAAGAACTCTATATTGTTTTTGTAAGATGCCTCTTTTATTTATTTTATATTTCTTGCGATGTATATAAACCGAATTGAACATTTACAAAATATTTGTATCAAGTCAGCGCTAAAGTATCTTAACTTTACGGAACCTATCTCGTCTTATAAGTCGCGCTGCTTACTTTTAAATCTAGATTTGCTTAAGGATAGAAGAGGGTTCCTATACTGCTCATTTATTTTGAACGTTCTTACTTACGGTTGATATGGATCTCTCACTTCCTGGATTATATTTACAAAATCTGATTCCAATAAGAAGCCTTATATTCATTGATTGAAATATACAAAGAAATACAAATTTGAACTTATTAAAACAATTTTTTCGAATTTACAGTTTTCGGTTTATAAAATTTTAGCGTGATAAAGTAAAAGGTTCAATTGTCTACAAGTTATCACTGATTTTTGACAATTTGTTTACTGCCCGCTTCGTCCATACAACGCAAAATTGCGATAATTTTTTATATGGAAGGAATTGCGAAAAAGCGTCAGGAAAAAAAATTTTAAAAATCATTCTAAAATTGAATGAGCTACATATTTGCATACCAATAAAAATTTAAAAAGTTATTTAAAAAGTTTGAAAATTTAATGAAATGTTGATAAATGTTTTCTACATATTTTATAAAATTAACAAAAACTTATTTAATGGTGTTTGTTAAAGAATTAACTATTTTAATTGAAACGTAAATTTAAATAATTGGATCATTAAAAAATTGTGTAAATGCGCCAATATGTGTTTCTGCTATAATTTGTGAACAAAGTGTCTATAGGTTATTTTGTGCGCTTTTTAGTTATTAAAAATAATAATAGATTATTATATTATATAAGTGGGATAATATTTTAAGCGATCAAACGTTTGTTTTTGACCGTTTGTTTAGAAATTTTCGTTAAATTTCGAGCTTAAATCCGTTTTTAATATAAAACATGAATTGAAAAAATGTAATAGATATTATTGTCGATATTTGTCAGTAAAGCTTGGAAAGTTTTTTTTTTTTTTAAACAAATGGAAAGCGATTCCGGCTTTATAAATTATTTACGATTGTTAATAAATAAACATACTCTACTTTTAAGAATTTACTCATACGACTCCTGTCGTTAAATCTTTGAAATTAAAATGTATCATATAGTCTGCATGCAACTTGTTTGTTGATTAATAATAATAAATAAATATATGGAACTATTCAATTAGTTTGACTGAGACAAAAGAGATTATAAAACATAAATAGACTTGACAACAAACACTTGTAGAATATATATAAGCATATGTTTTTGATAAAAAAAAATTTAATATAGTGGAAATAATGAATAATAGATGTGTTTCAGTGGCAGCAAGTTCTTTGCAAATATTCCAATTTTTTTCATATACTCGTATTATAACCTACATAGAAACTGAATTTAAAATTTATTTTAAAAAGTTTGAAATAATTAAAAAAAATACTCACGCACCAACCGCAAGCAAGTAAATAATTTCAAAACAACCAGTACTAATTTAGTTAACCGCATTTTGTTTGCAAAATAAATTAGGCTCTTGGTAGGGCATGTCACTAAACTGACTATGATGTACTTAAAGAGTAAATCGACTTGATCTTTTAAGTTGTGTTACAAACTAAAGTCAGCTTTAACTCAGGACTATGATTATGCGCCATTTTGTTTGTGAATCAATAAGGCAACTGAGGAAAAAATTAAAAATAATTTATGTAGCTTTTTTTGATTTTCTGGAACAATGCTTTAGCTCTTTTTTTAATTATCAATAATTATGGCTCGATATGTTTGTATGCTGAACTAGAGATATAACTTTTTGGCATTTTATTGATCCCGGGATTTTCGAGATCTCAAAACAAAATCCTGTGATCGCAGAATCGTCCCGAAATTCAGCAAGTTTTGATTCGTAAATTTTTATTTGTCAAAAAAAAAATATAATCGCCGTATTAAAGTAGTATTTATTCAAAATAACATTAATATAACAAAGAAGAAAGAATTTGTTTTAATTTATGTATGTATTTGTTGGTCTTATCAATCAACAAAAAAAAACGTAACAAAAAATTTTACAAACATACAAAGATATTTATACTTCAAGTAAAATTATATGTACATACATATTTGGTACATCAGCAAATTCATATACCATAAGTAATATTATTTTTAATCACTGTTTGAGATCAAAATTACATACATATTAACATATGCTACAGTATATTTATTAAACAAAACAATACATCAAGTTAAAATTAAATACTTCGCACATTCCATTTTGAGGGAGTATGATGTTTTTCTTCATTTAATCAAAATACGATCTAAAAGAAATTTCATCATTTTATGTGTTTTCCTCCAATCTGGACCTTAATTTGTTGCATATGAAGTTGTTGCAGTGGTGAATCACTGCTCCGCCCCAAAATACTTGTTGGTTGGATTGTCGACAAAAAGTTAAATGCTTTCCGCAAGAAATAACGGGTGTCGCCCCCATAACAAAAAAAAATAAAACAAATAAAAAAAAGTAGAGGAATATCTGAACAATCGGTTGCATGGGAGCTACATGTTTTATTTCTCTGATCTCTATGATAGAGCTAACAATAGCGGTCCATCTAGCAAAATTTCAAGCTTCTCCCCACTTAAATGAAAGAGTTATGAATTAAAATATAATATCTGAACAATCGGCTCCTATATACGTTATAATCGTGCGATGTGGCCGGTTCCGACAAATGTGTAATAAAAAAATAATAATAGAGCGCCTGACTGCCAAGTTTCATTCAAATAGCTCAAAAATTGAAGGACTAGTTTTCGATCAAACAGACGGACAGACAGACGGACATGGCTTAATGAACACAGCTCATCATCCTGATCATTTCGGTGTACTTTATGATGGATCTAACTCTTATCCATCTGGTACTTAAAAACATCAGACCAAAGTTAAAATACCATTTTCATGAAATGTATACAAATCTTTTATTAAACCTTCTCATAAGTTATATGTCGTTCTATAATAACTTGATGAATTTTATCTTTGAGACTTACTGCCATATCCCCGATGTGTACACTGTAAGTATGAATAATTGATATATCGATTAAGTTCTCTTTTTCAAAATTTCTCCGTTTCAACTCCTTTGGTTTCGTTTGTGTTCAGATTTTTATAACAAACTCAGGCGACAAGAATTTATTAGCATTCATTTTGCATAATCTCTATTTAAGACTACTATAATGCAGCACCGCTAATCAAACTTTTATGCTTTAATTTACTGTAAACTGTTCTTTACGTTTATTAAGGCAGTTGATTAAAGGTGTATAAATTAAGAGCTTTTTAGCCTATCAGATGTAGGCCAAATTGGAGAAATAATCCAACAAACCAATATCTTTGCTTAGCTGATATAAACCGCTTAAAATGCCGCAATATTGGCCACATAATTTTGCACTAAATACTTAAAAGTTAATGCCGCAGAAAGGAAAGGATTTAAATGAAAATTAATGTAAGGTGGTTAAGCCGGCAATCCCGCTGAATAAAACCAACTGTATCCAACAAAGAGTCATCCTTTCGAAAGAAATTAAATAATTTTGCAAACGGAGAGTGGTGAGTAGACACCGGTAAACCTAAAGTTTACTTGAACGAAATACTGATTCATTACGGCATTTAAATTAGAAAATGAAATTAAACTCAGTGTCTCAGTCCATACTCTCAACCATCTTTATGGGGCAGCTAGTCTGAAAGAGCTCATATGAGTACATTTGCCTGCAAACCCAACAATTCGAAAACAAATTAATTTAGTCCAACCTTAATTTGATAGTTTTTATAATTTGTTAAACAAAAATCTGAATTTTATTCTTTAAATTGAGATTGTTTCTTTTTTTTAGAAAAATAATTGTATAAAAACACTTACCTTTAAGCATTGACAATGTACTCCAAAGCACACCAAATGCGTTGCAGATTTAAACTATTTTCTATTAAATGTTGTACAAATTTTTGTTACAAAAAAAAGGACGTAATAAATTCGATTTGCAACCAATTTAAAACACACTTAGCAGATACAATACTGTAATTTTAAATGTTTTTTTTTTAATTTTAAATTTCATTAATTTATATCAAAAATTTCACTATATTCACATACATTCGTATTTATGATATTTGATTTTGCATAGACACCGAAATTACGCTATTATTCAAACACGTACACACATTTAATAATTTGATTTAATTCTTGTTTATTTGTTTTTTTTTTTCGTAATCCCTTGCAGTGATTTACTATCTCATAAATGGTTTAATATATGTGCGTACTCATGCAATTTTTAATTTTTCAAACGTTCTACCGAAATTTTTAATTGCAATTTGCTTCCAATAGCTGATTTTAATTTGTAACATTCAACAAATTAAAATTTTATCAATGATTCTTATTTTTATGAGTATATATTTGTGAGACAGAGGTTCGTTTGGTTGAAACTGTACGCCGTTTAATTAATCAAGCGTTTTTCTAACATTCGATAAGACAACAAGTTCAATGTTTTGAACATATATTTTTTTCTTTCATACTATGCAGTTTTCATTAAAAGATATCACAAATTTAATTACCGAATTTATCAACGCACTTTTCACTCAACAAAGCAACACAAATTTGCAATTTTTTGTTAAATTAATTTTACTGTATCCCAAGCTGACACTGAAACTTTCACACATCATTTTTTTTTTTTTTTTTTCTAACAACACTCGAATTCACATCTCCGCTCATCCGCTATTTGCTATCATATTTCGCGGCAGTTCGGCAAAGACTGAATTGCGCCAACGTTCGATACTCCAACTACAACAGCCGGCAGCGGCAACGAGCGTGAACTTGTTCGTCTGATGGGTGGTGTTTGGCGTTTACCGGCTGTGATGTTTTACTAACAACCTTTGGCGCACATGCAAAAACCCACACACATCCACATAACTTGAAATCACAACTTTTGTTGGCAACGTTGTGAAATGTTTAATTGTTATGTAGATATTACTACAAGGGAAAACGACAACGAGTGATTATATTTAGATTTTTAATAAAATTTATGTTTGCCTTTTTAAATTTAATATTTTTCAAGTTATTATATTTTTTGGTAGCAGTTGTTCACAATTTCTTGAGTTTTCTAGAGCATGTCAACGTTTGTTCGATTGCGAAAAACTCTTCGGAGGTTTTCAATTAATCTAAAACTCAATTTCAGACATTAGAAAAGCATTATGCGCACTAAGTAGGGATTTATTTTACACATTCATTTAAGATTTTATTTCCTACAGAATTTAAATATGAATCTAGATTTGATTTCTTAAATTGACAGCCTTCGCTATTTTTGGCAAAACACCATGTAAAATTGCAAAAAGTAAATGTTCGAAATCACTTATTAATGACATACTCTATCGAACCGATTGTGGACAACTGTGCGCTTAATTTCATACTAAGCAACATGTTTCGCACATTTGGTTACATATTTCCTGCCGGGTTGTTTATGTTGCGGACTAAATGTTGATTCGGCGTTGTATCCAGCTAGTACTGGCGCATTGACAACAACCAAGTTACACGTGTTGAGTGAAAAGCGTCATTCACCGTGTGAGTTCCTACACGCTTCGAAAACGCCTGAGTTCGTAGGTGGCCGGCGCTTGGTTGTGTTTTGTTCGTTCGCTTTGCCGGCAAAGTTGTGTCATCAGCATCTTCGCAACATGTTCGATGGGTGAGGAGTTTGATGGAGCAGTTGAAATGCTGCCATGTGGGTGGAAAATGCAGAAACGGGGTAAAAATTTGCCCACTTATATTTGCTTGTTTTAAATGATAATGGTAATATTTTAATTTTCGCCCTCTTCAGTTTCAAGATAATCAAAAGTGTAAACTACTTATTTGTTTCATCAAAAATTAAATGAAATTCAAAATATGTGGATAAGTTCATACCGTGACGGCCACACAATTAGGGGTACTACTTCCTTACATGTTTTGACCCTTTTGTTGTTTGTATAGAAATTAAATTTTTATAACTTTCATGGAAATGGTATATTAACTTTGGTCCGATGTTTGTAAGTACCCGAACGATAAGAATTAGACCCATAAAAAAGTATACCGATATGATCAGGGTGACGAGCTGAGTCGACTAAGCCATGTCCGTCTGTTTGAACGCAAACTAGTCCCTCAGTTTTTGTAATTTATTAGACATTTGTCGGAATTGGACGACTATAACGTATCTAGGAGCCGATTGTTCAGATATCATATTTTGTTTTATAACTCCTTCATTTAAACACTAGAAGTTTGCCAGGAGGTCCGCTATTCTAAGCTCTATAGAACATAGATCAAAGTTATATAACATATAACTCGCATGCAACTGATTGTTCAGATATTTCATTTAGCACGAAAACATATCAATTTAAGCAAATTATTGAAATACAAATAGGGTAATAGCTATTATGAGAACTATTTTAGCAGTGAAAATCATTAAGATTAAATAAATATAACATATAGCTGTCATTCAACTGATAGTTCAGATATTGCTTTTTTGACCATAAATCGTTCATTTAATCATTTATTCATTTAGTGAAATAGTGAACTGATAGTTCAGATATTGCTTTTTTGACCATAAATCGTTCATTTAATCATTTATTCATTTAGTGAAATTTTGCACAAATATCGGTCATTATAAGACTTATGTGTAAATTGAAAATCATAAAGAATAAAACAGCTCCCATACAACCAGTTGATCAGATATTGCAATTAGCATGAAAACCCCTCCAAGCTATTATGAGAACTATTTTAGCAGTAAAAATCATTAAGATCGGATAAGTATAACATATACATAGGTCCCATACAACCGACACTTCAGATATTGCATTTTGGGCCATTACTCCTTTACTTGAAATTTCGCAAAAATATTAATTACAATTGGGACTATTATAACAGTTTAAATCATTAATATCGATTAAATATATCATATGGATCCCATACAATTATTAAGCCTTCGGCATAGCCGTCTACAGCTTTTTTCACTTGATTTTATAATAAAATTGTTGACTATTTTACTAAAACCATGACAATCAAACTTTTAAATGGGTATTGCACTCGCAAGAAATTTTTGATTTCTTATTTCAAATCAGAGCAGAATTTTTAGAAAAATTCAGGGTATGCATTTTTGTAGCTCAATCAATTTTAGTATCATAATGCAAAAGTTTTAAGTAACTAAAATACACTGTTGAATTTTTTTTTTTTTGCCTCTTCGGCGTTAACCTGATAACTTTCACCATGATATGGCTTTCATAACATCATCTTTTATAACAATGCATAGTGCTATTGTTACCACGCTGCGATTTCTTCAAGCGCAAAATGCCGAACCCTTCTTTATTTAGTGGAAAACAACAAGTTACTATGTATAAATATTTGCACGAGTAGATATAACAAAGTGAATCTGCTCAGTGATAGTTTTCATACGCCACGACAGTTTTCTAAACATAGTTCCTCACCCAAACCTACAGAAGCTTTTGTCCCAAGAAAGTTTACCATAGTTGCATACTTACTTCATTTACGAGTATTTTCTAAAAAAAGCTTTAAAAATTGCAGCTTTTGCAAGTAGTTTAATGGAAGCGAACTTCAAAGTGCGCTTTATTGAGCTTTCTTGTTGCACATTTTCTAGCAGATACAACTACACCAAGCGGTAGCTTAAAGCGAAACCACCTTCCCGCCCAGCTTTATAATTGCCATCGCTATTGAAAATCATCAACAGTGGACCTGGGTTGGTGCCTAAAATTACAAAAGACGTAAAACAACAAAATAATTTCCGCAACACATGGAAACTTTCAAATTCTACTTGTAACAGTGTCGCCCTGTATGCTGCTGCCGCAGAAATAAGTGGCACGAATATTGCTATCCACAATGTTGGCCTGTGGAATAAGTAAAAAGTCTTCGCTCAAACCCTCGCTGTGCAATTGTGGGCGGCAATAATTGTCAAGTTCCTGGAACTTCTGGCGTTTATAATCAGCGCCCAAATTGAAGTAACGCGCCTTGAGTCTGTAAAGAGTTTATAGTTATAAGCACACCTCTAGTGGATATTTTACATAATGGGTCTACTCAAGTAGCTTCGTCGATTGTTGGCGACGGAAGCAGATGGCATAATTTAAGTTTCCTGAATAAATGCCCACGCCACCGTTATAATTGAATGAAGTGACGGTGCCCGCCGCCTGTGGGAAATATTGCAAACAGCCCGGCGGCGCAAGAAAGTATGCATCACTGAGGTTGGCATGTGGTTCTTCCGCGAGCATACTATATTTATTATTATCCTTCACTTGATTCTCCCACTCGCTTTTCTTTTCTACGAAATCAGCATCTCTGCTTTCAGCTGCTCTCGGCGAACACTCCAGTTGAGTTAACTCCATATTCCAGCTAGGCTTGGGAAAATTTTCATTAGCTCCATTACGCGTCGTCAGAACTATGCGCAGTTCGACGTTCTTTACGCCTGCGGAACGATTGTACGCTACGTAAATGTGTTGCGCCGTTTCCGTGCCGCACAGTTTCAATTCATTCACCGTGAAGTAGTCCCTCACGCACTGCACATACCACAAGCCGTTCTGGCCATTCGGAATGCTGGGCTGCGCGAGTACCATCGAAAAATCGATGCGTAGCTGGCAGACATTGTTACTGTAGGCTTTGATGTGATAAATGCACTCGCGCGGTGGATTCGTCGGCTGCACCAACTGAATACGCTTCGAAGAAGTGCTGGCGCCGCAGTTGAGTTTCTCAGCAGCGTCGCAGACGGCAGGTGTGGCGCAAACAATGAACAGCAGCAGCACCGCAGTGTAGAGCAGGCGATCAGCGGCGCGGGTAAATGGTTGCATATTTTTATTACAATACCAGAATCGTGCGGAAGAGGAAATTTTACGCTATTAGCGCAACTGTTAAATTAGTTATGTAACTGTTAGAATTTGGTCCGATCTAGATATTTTACTGCTGCAAGTGAGACAAAGAATTGATAACTAATTATCAGCGTGGCGTGAGCAACTTCTTTTTGCTCTTGACAGAGCGCCAGAAATCAGTGTGTGCTATAAAGTATTCGCTTAATATAAACTGAAGTTTTTATCTTCGAAATGTTATCGGCAGTGTACTTATTTGCTAACAACTGTTTTGAAATGTATTGCCAATCAAGGCTTTTGCTGAAGATGTTCTTCATGCACTTGTCAGATAACATATTGAAACTGTTTCATTGTCTATCATCTGTATTGTCCCAAATTTTATTGATTTTTTTTTTTATCAAATTAACAATGATAAGGTTTCAGGCGTGTATGTAAAACTTCTAAAAAATTTGGCAATTTTGGGTTATGACTACGAAATTGTGGTATCATCAAAAATTGCCAAATGCTTTATGTCAAGTTTTCTGTTGCGAAGCAATAAATAGTTTCCCAAGCATATTTTTTCTTAGTTAATATCGTTTGGTTATTGCGTAATGTTGCTACGTATAGAGC
Organism: Philophylla caesio; assembly: GCA_963971545.1. Taxonomy (NCBI): domain Eukaryota; kingdom Metazoa; phylum Arthropoda; class Insecta; order Diptera; family Tephritidae; genus Philophylla; species Philophylla caesio. The sequence goes on along the minus strand of OZ020606.1, from coordinate 88,675,793 downwards.
GTGCGGTTTTCTTCATCTCGTTCGTGGCATCACTTGAGGTGGCATTGACGCAGATCTGTAAGTGAAAAAAAAAATTTTAAAAGTGAAAATCGAAGTGAAAATTAATAAGCCTTAAGACGCCTTATAGATTTAATTACAAATTAACAAAAAAAAATTGCGTTAGTAATATATTATTTAGCGCGAAAATGTACCTAATTAGCTTCCGTTATTTTTTAGGACATTTGCTTCAAATTCCTTGTGTGCGTGTTTAGATTGATTCATCATTTAAGTAAAAAAAATTTTAAATCGCAAAGAAAAAATAATTCTTTTTAGTGACATACTTAATATATAAATTTTAACTTCTCTGATATTGTAAGTTATATGGTTCGTCCGGCCAGTTGCGAAATAGTCCAAGCTTATCTCAAAGCAGTTCGCTAATCTTAATGCAATAAGATATTAGCTTAGACAATTAAAAAGTGCAGTTAATAAAGAAATAAACAACACAAAAAATCTAGAACATCGAAATAACGTAAAATAGGTTGGAGTAATTTAACTATATTTAAGACTAGAAGTCGACTAAATACCCTCGAACATTAATTTGACACATTTGGACAATTTGTTTATTCTTCAATAAATTAAAATTTATTTTTCAATTAAAATACAGTACATCCTCTAAGCAACATAAAACTAACTTTTCTAGTTTTATAATAAATTTTACTTGAAACATAATTTAAATTAATTAGAACAAAAATAATGTGCCCAAATCTGTAAATTTGTGATTGTGCTATAAATTGTGAACAGAGTCAATAATTCATAAGTCAAAAAAAAAAATTCCAAAAATACTCGGTTATTTTTTATCTTTTAGAGCATAAAAGAACATAATCAAAAAAATTCTGTAAAAATTTTTTATATTTGTTGTATACATACTTATAAATTGCTTGAAAGATATTTCGGTTAGACAATAAACTATGTATGTACATATATTCAAAAATAATAAGAATTTATTTAAACGCTCTTCCAGCAAATTTGCAATGCGGCCAAGCATCACATCACAAGCGAACCACCATTCGTAGTCCCGACCAACTACACTCGATTGCCAGCTGCCAATACACAATCAGACGATACAGCATCAATGTTTGTCAATTGTTAGTACAATTTCAACGTTTCGAGTTGCAACAGCCGACAATAGACTCCACTAAGAACACTTTAACCTGCACAGACTTTTTTAAAGCTGGTCATTTTACGCTGTGCGGCGAAAATAGTGGCCAACACCTTTATTTACCATTCACTACAGATGACACAGTGCTTACCTTTAATGTACCTTCAAACTTGGCACCAACGAATTGGTATTTGATTGTTGAGCAACTCGAGTGTCCACCTTCGCATAGTCATCTGGCTGATGGTTTGCCGCCACTCATCGGTGGCGTTTTGAATAATCTTCTTGACATGCGCAATCTCTTTTCGAGATTCATCAGCGATTTGGCATTATTGGCGCCAGTTGGTTGTGATCAATACTATACACAACCAACGGGAATGATAAAGAGTTTCAATTATCGCGATGGCATTAATACACATTACATGACCGATCTCAAGTACACGATTTGTATAAAAGCCATGGCAGGCGCAAATAATATCGAGTAAGTAAAAAAAATGTGTACACATGTTTCTGCATTCAATTTGTTTGTGTTTGTATTTAGATACACTGTGAAAAAGTTGTCACTCTCCTCCGAGTTGCCAAACATATACTATGACGAGGGCTGCCATCCTGTCATCTCGACTGAAGGACGCCAAAGCGACTACCTTATGATACCGAACACAAATTTTGCCGATAACAAAGCGCATCAGCCAACTTATTTTTGTGGTCAAGGTCTTGCCGCTGGACAAGTTTTGTTGGGTAAGAGTTTAAAACTTGAAAGTTGAGTTTCAATTGTAATTATGCGAGTTCCTTGTTTTCAGGCTCGAGTCCCTTTATAATGCATTTCTCCAGCGATGATCAGTGGAATACAATCGAGACAGGTTTCAGCATTCAATATCGCGTTAAAACATCAGCCTAAAAATTAGAAAAGGTCCTTTAAAACTCATGAACTGAATGGGTGTGAAATTGTTGCAATTATTTGATATAATGTCTAAATAAATATATTAAATAAAATACATAAGCTTGGAAATTGGCGCCCTTCAGCTTGAACTCATTCAGATTTTTAAATCATATTTCATACATACATGCTTACATATGTAGATAACTTAGTAAGAAAGCTTCGAGTTGAACGAACGTCTTCATATCTGTCTTATAAATTATTATTAAATATATAATCATCCCTTAGGAGATGCAACGTCGAGATATTTGAAAACTGTTTACTATAAATTGATTTAGATGATATTTGTAAGTTTGTGTATCAAAAATAACAAATTTTTAGCAATAAAATCCAACTTCGATATATGTACATACTTGGTTGTTCATTACATTTAGGAGTGTCGTTAATATCTGCATGACACAATAATCGGAACTCACAGGGAATTCAAACTTATACGATTGCACAAAAAAATAAAAAAAAAAAATCATATTCCGCAGCATTCACAACATACTCCTTTTTTTGAAGTCGGTATAATAATAACTCCAAATTAAATTAACTCACTTAATACGAAGCGCAGCCGTTATCATAAATCAAAAAAATATGTCGATAGTCCGCGTTAGATGAAATTACAAAAAGTCAATATAATATTATATAAATATGTCACTAGATAACACTGGCATCGTCATACAAACATCAAAGCGAATTAATGTAAGGTGGAAGCGATTCTAAAAATGCAACCCTTTGGTGGGTTATTGTCAAACTTTATCTCCTTTGTATTTAACTTTCGCGAAATAATTTTTAAACTATTAGAGTCACCGCAAAAAGTTATAGTGAACCATATCTTCAAATTTCCTGTAGTTAAAGCGAACAATTTATTATTTGCAACTAAACAATTGATGATATTTGTTAGCACGATTTTCCGTCATCCCTTGTCAAGTTTGGTTTGGAGACAAACCGGTTTCAGCGTTGTGCCATCTTCAGTGTCAATTTTCGTTTTGTTTAGTTTATGTCTGTTGTTCCGTATTTATTTTGTTTTTTTGGTCAATCAGATATTGGATATAATACGGAACAACAGACATAAACCAAACTTGACAAGGGATGACGGAAAATCGTTCCAACAAATATCAACAATTCACCCTGTCGGACAAGAAAAAGAAGAAAACAATATAAACAATTGATCTTGACAACCAACCACCAATCAGCTGATTGATTAACATCACCTTTAATGAATTCGCCTTGACAAACATATTTCAAAATTCTGATATTTCTGAATCAGAATATAAAATAGAATAAAAGTTGTTTATAGTTTTATGATTACTCATTGGCATTTTATTGAGCTCGATGCCAGTTAATAGAAAATTGTTTGGTTCAAACTTACGGAGCTGTGATGAAGAATAATAAAGGAATAATAAAATGTAAATGTATATACATACATTAATCTGGACTCGAGCTCAAAACTTATTTAGTTTTCTTATAAAATAGTGTGTCAAAATATCGCCAAAGTCAAAAAAAGGAGAAAAAGGATAACAAAATTTAAGTTTGTTGAGCAAAAGCAAATAAATCTCTTCGGCTTTATTAAGACATCTATATATCAAATATATTGTGGCCGCTGTGGTCGAGTTGGTAGCGGTGCGTGCTATAACTCGATATGCTGGTGAGTTCGAGGTTCGAATCTCAGTCAAGGCAAGCAAAATCTTAATAATAGAAAAAGTTTTTTCTAATAGCGGTCACCCCTCCGCAGGCAATGGCAAACCTCCGAGGGTATTTCTGCCATGAAAAAGCTTCTCATTAAATACATCTGCCGTTCGGAGTCGGCACAAAATGTAGGTCCCTCCATTTGTGGGATAATATAAAGACGCACACCACAAATGGTAGGAGAAGCTCGGCCAAAAACTGAGCTATATAGTGTACGCGCCAAAATTATATTATATTATTATATATATGTATATCAATGGAAAGGTCTGAGTTTCTTCTTAATCGGTTGATAATTAGCTAAGATATGGGCTAATAGTGCGCAAAAGTACGAAAAAGTACGGTTTTTTAAGCTTAACTCGAGATTTTGGGGGGTTTGACAAATTGCAAAATTAGATTCTTGTTCTACTCGATAAGACCTACAAGAAATATAACATCACTTCCCAGGTATTTCGAACTTGCTTAATAACTTAAATAAGTTACAAAACTGCGAGCCCAAAAATCACTAAAGCTTTTTGACAACTTATTTTAGCGATATATAGAAGTAAAAGTGGAAAGAGTTTTCAAAATTCCACGGTATTTTTTAGTGCTTTCTTATACTAACAACTGTAGACTCGAAAAATTCCGTCGAAAATTTTATAAATTTTTAGTTAAGTTCTTTTTATTTTTTTTAAGTCTATTGTTGTTTTTGTAACATGCGCACATTACTGTGATTGGAAAACAATGGAAATTAAAAAAAAAAAATTGCCAATATGTCCGCCACATATAATTGTGACAGGCACAAAGGAATTTTTATTTTCGATAATTTAGTGTATTTATGTAAACATGGTAAACTAAATAATACTTTTAATAATAATAATTTTTAAATAATACAGTGGAAAGCAAAAATTATTTAAATAAAGGAAGCTGTTAAATTAAAATTCAAAACCTCATTATTTTGTGAATATTCCCAAACTATTTTTTTTTAATTTTCTATTTTTTAAGATATTTGTGAGATGATCCAGCTTATGAATATTTCTGCTTAAATCCTATTGAAATGATTCATGCGATTCACTTGATGTAGTTACAGATAAAGCTGGGAAGGAGTTCATTAGATTAGTCGATGAGTAGGTTACCTAAACTCTTAATTTTCTAACAAACGTTTAGTCATTCCGACTCCCGATTTCCTTACGCAGTTGGTATATTTGTTTATATTTAGGTTCTTATTTGTACATGATCAGCTAAGTTTAGTTCTTTTGTAGTAAAACTAATATTGGACTAACATATGAATGAGTAAATATGTATAACCCTTTTAAAAATTCCCACTAACAGAGTTCCTAACTAACTAAAAATAAAACAAAGCAAATTACATAAAAGTTAATTGGTGTGGGATAATTGAAGAGGAAAGCCAGACGAACCGAGACGAACTTTGGCACACATTCAGTATCGCTTCAATAGCAGCTACAATATTTTGGCAAATATTGTGCAAATAATAGAAATTTTAAAAATCAATGGAAATGTACAAATGTTTGCACACATGCACACATGCACGCATTTGATTTAGAACTAAAGCTTTTAATTCAGTGTATTTTTTTTGGCAAGTTTGCATATTACTTTCAGGCACTTAAAGCGCTCGCAAATATTTACACACAAAGAAAAGGTAGCCGCAAAATTGGGCGTGTTGTTTGTGCAAACAATTGGAAGCGCAAGCGAGCGAAAGAAAAGGCGGACGTACGAACGAAAAAAATTTCTTCATAGATATCTAGCGCGAACACCATTGCACGGACGATCGGCAGTTAGACGAGCAGCACCGTGCGTGACCAAAGAATGGTTTCTTAAGCGCATAGTAGTAAGGGAGCGTTGTATGATCTGCGCTATGAAATATCTATAAAATGATTGTTTCGGCTAGCTAACAGCACAGTTTGCGGTGCGTCGTACGCGTGCGTTGTGCGAGTGATAGTGAGCGGCTGAAGGCTGATTTATATTCACATTAAATTATTTTTAATACATAAATTATTGTCGAAGGAAGTGAAGTACAGTGCAAGAAAAAAAAAATCCACGGAAGCAAAGTTGAAGAAAAGGAAATTAATATAAAAAAGAAAACGAAAAACCCTTTGCTGCGCAAAATAATCCTTAAACCATGAGCTCTCCAAATATGAGTTCAAAGCTTCAGTGCAGTCTATTTTTAGTAATAATATCTCTGCGCAGTGTACTGAACGCAATATGGAATGAAAATGCCCTATATAATAATGCAAACGTCAGTTATGTTTATTCAAATACACCATACGAGGAAACAGAGGAGCCGGGCATATTTCGACAATCGCGTCGCGGTGGATTAATCAGTGGCTGCACCACAAACGAAGGCACCTCGGGCACATGTTTGACGCGCTTCAATTGTATGCGTCAGAGTGGCACCCCGAAAGGATTCTGCAGTGGCTATGGCGTGTGTTGTGAAAGTGAGTGAAAAAGTTTAGCGCACAAAAACTTAAAAAAAAAAAATTATCATTTGAATCTTGATAAAAAAAAGCGATATGAACGAAAACGAAGGATTGCGAAAACGTCGGTTATGGTGTCTACAATGTAGCGAACTATTTTTTTCCTTTTATGCAACATTATTTAACAAACTCTTGCTGGTACTCTAATGGGTATTGAATATTTAAGATTTCCTGCATAAGTTTAAGTGTAAGAGCCTGTTTCCTCAGTCATGAAACAGATCAAAAATGATATTTAGAACAATTTTAGTCAAATTGACAAAAACTCATATATGAAGCATTATTTGAGCATAAAATAGGTGTAAAAAACATCTTGAAAAATGGACAATGGTGAAATGATTAAGAGTGTAAAACTAAAATAATGTGCCAGTTCTTTTCTATTCTTCAAATAAATTTTTAAATGAGACCTAAGTTAAGCTACATATTTTTAGTAAAACTGCGTAAATTAAAATATCGGATAACATCGTTTTACTTCGCAATTAGTTAGCTGATTGTGTTTTTAAATATTAAAAAAAAAAACAAAAGGGTTTTGCAAATGTGCAGTTTTTATTAAAAATGTATAAGACTTTTATTCGAGATATTAAAAAAAGGTTTTGAATGATTGGAGAGAAAAAGAGCATTAACTTTACTATCTAAGTAAGCGCAAAAATTGCTGGACTTAAAATTACAAAAAACTACGCAGCTTAATCCTCACAATGTCAAAGAAAATTTTTTTTTAATTGTGATGCTTACCGTGTATTGTGATGAGTACCGTGTATTGAAATTTTAACTTTCTAATTAATTTTTTTTTTTTTTAAAACATAATTGAAAAAGATTATAATTTTAACAAATGAGATGAATAGATTGTCTAGCCAACTAACCTCGAAAGTTTTACAACTAATTGGTCTACTATTATGCTATTGGTATATGGTCTTTGGTCACTTGCCGCCGCCACCAATTATTTCTAAAGCGCCGGCGTAATTCGCTATTGCCATCACTATCCTTAACTCTCTTAACGAATTCAAATGTTTTATGAAGAATATTTTACATAAAAAATTAAAAGCAAATTTCTAAAGCAAATCGGTTTCTTTAACAATTATTATTTTAGCATATTTTATTGCTTATATTATTTTTTTTTTTGAAATATCTATGTTTCATAGCCAGAAAGTAAGGAGCCCCACCTAAAAAAAATATTTTTAATTTCATGCCTATACCTACGTTAATAAAAGTAAAAAGAAAATATTAAATAACTACTGATGCTATTTGATGTGACATTTCGAACCGCATTTAAAAAAAAAAAAAGTTTATGCAAATTTGCGAAAAAATAGAGCTTGTAACATCACTACCGCCGGTCACAAAAAAAATTATATTTTACGATTCTGTGCTTAAATTCTGATTCTAGACATTGAAAAACACTTAAATTTTCCTTTCTACGTTTCTAAAGCTAGCTTATGTTTAATACGAGAGATCTCATACGAACATAAAAAAATACAAAAATTATTCCCTTATATACATTAATTTCTTGTTATTTTACATTTATACTCGTAAGTTATTATTCATCACAAATCTTGAATAAAAAAGACTCTTATATCCAGTAAAAACTTTTCTAATCATAATTTAAAGAAAAATTATTTAAAAAAAACATTAAAATGAGTTATTTTTACCAAAATATTTAAAAATTGCTCTACTTTCTACAAATCAAAATTTTATTAAAAAAAGTAGTTTTCCTTATTTTTGGTATAGGAGAAACTAAAATTTAACAAGTTATGGTTATAGAACAAATGCCAAATATGAAAAGTCAGATTGCGAACTGCTCCGTCATCCAACATATTCGTTCAGTCTTCAATTACATACATATGTATGTACAGGCACACGTATGAGAAATGGTTATGATGTAAGAGATTTCGACAGAAAACCACCCGTAGTTTATATTTAAAGTTCGCATTTTCTCTCAAGCAAGTTAGCGATTATGTATGAATATAAAAAAGTATAATTTCACGAAAGTCAATGGATTGCTAATTTCTTTAAACTTTTAACACATTTAGCCAATTATAATGAAAATTAAAATAATAAAAGTCTAATGTTGCCCCGTTTGATTTTCTCAGAACTTCCAAGGCGTTGCATTTCCCACTTAATTGGACTCTAACCAATCATAGTTATAACAATTTCCTCAAATATAGTCATTTTTCAGAAAGACAGATAGACTAAGCCAAAATTTACAATGTGAGAAAGCAACATTTTTCTTTCGAGAAAAGAAAACTCCATTAAATACTTGAAATATTCCCTAATATTTAATTTACATCAAACAAAATATTTATTTTTTATTTTAAGCGCAGTTTTATTACCAGAATTTATCATACGCTTTAGTGGTTAAGGTATATGACTATTAGGATTGTCGATTTTGGCATTTTGTTGATCTCGGGATTTTCGAGATCTGAAAAAGAAGTCACGGGACAATTCCGGGATCACGAATTTGAGCAAGTTTTGATTCGTAATTTTTAATTCGTCAAAAAAATGTAACACGTCTGTCATCGTCCTATTAGAGTATTTTTAAAATATCGGTACTACGAGTATAACAACGAATAACACTTTTTTGTCTTTTTAATCTGGTTTTTGATAAATTATCATTTATTTACAAATATTCAAAATTGAAAATTTACCAAGTTTTATGTATTCAAATCAAAAATAATTATTTATATAAAAAATTTTATTGAAAACTTATAAACTTTTGAATATTTGTATAAGTTTGATAAACTTAGAATAACACAGAACCGGACAGTAAATATGAAATAAAAATCAAGTTAAAATTAAATGCATCACATATTTCATTTTGAGCTATGGAGAATTATCACTTCTTTTGATCAAAATGCGATCTTAAAGAAATTAAAGCATTAAGTATGTTATCCTCCTAAATCTGGACTTAAATTTGTTGCATATAAAATCTGTATTGCCCAATATAATAATTTCTTTTACCAAACCTTGTGATACATTTTATGCCAATTTACTCTTGGACACTCGTTAAAACTTGATGCAATTTATCTTTGAGACTTACTGCCTTATGCACCTCAACCAAATTCTCCAGCTCCATTATAATGGCAATAAAATTATAAGTTTCAGAAAGTCATATTTTAAATTATATACATTGTTTGGCTTAAATAAAAAGTGTACACATCTGACAGGATTGTCTTCCCTGTTTGATTCTTAAAACGAGTTTATTAAAAAATGTATAAATCAAAGTAGATTTCTTAATTTTAATTTCCTCAGCATACAATTTAAGGCGATGCCACATTTAAATAGTCTATGTTGCGAGTACATCAAGCTTAAAGAGTAACTTTTTTATCGCCCATGAATGGAAGATACCTTTGATAAAAAAGTATAAATTTAAATTTCTATTAAATTAATTGGTTCAACAAAGCCGGGATTTGAATAGACAAATCCCAGGATATTCGGGAGTTAAAAAATACCGGGATCCCGGGGTTGGCATTACTAATGCCTATCATTTTATGTAAGTTTTATTGACATTTTTTTTTATGCAAATTTCTCTATTTCATTCTCAGCAAATATTCAATGCGGTCGCATTTCGAACCTTAAACGCACAATCATTAAAAACCCCGTTCAGCTGCCCACGTCCTGTCAATACACCATTACGCCTTACAGTAGCAGGGTGTGCCAATTGCTGATCGAATTTCAGCGTTTCGAATTGCAGGCACCCACAGAAGACACAGCCACAAATACGCTGACGTGTAGAGACTCCTTTTCGGTGGGCGGCTACACACTCTGCGGTGATAATAACGGCCAGCATATGTATTTACCATTCAATGTGGCGGCGGGAGCATCACAACTTACATTGGACTTCAATTTGCCGACGCAATGGGGACAATCTACATGGTATTTGGTGGTTACACAGCTCGAGTGTCCCGAGCCGAAGAGACGCGCTGCGAATGGTGGATTTCTGCCATTTATGGGACAAACAAATTTGCAAGATCTACGAACAGTTTTCTCAGCGAAACATAGTGATTTAGATTTGCTTGCACCGCCCGGCTGTTTGCAGTTTTTCACACAACCAACGGGGCAAATTAAGAACTTCGGTAGCACATACTACATGATGGATATGAAGTACACGATCTGCATAAAGCCTTTACCCGGCTCAACAATGATTGAGTAAGCGATTTGAAAGCGGAAGCAATAAAATATTGCTTACTAATAAATACGATTGGTTTTTTTTTTTTAATTTCAATTTAGATATACAGTAAACAGATTTTCGCTTTCTGCAGAACAGGCTAATTCCTTCTATGATGAGTCTTGTCATCCAACCATTTACACAGAGGGCCGCCAAAATGACTACCTCATGATACCGGATTCAATGTTCAAAGACAATGTCGATTTTCAACCAACTTACTACTGTGGACAGGGACTGACAGCGGGCCAAGTGCTAGTTGGTAAGTTATGAAATTAAAGCATACAAATATTACTTTATTAATAATTTTGATATTTTTTAGCGACTGCGCCCTATATTTTGTATTTCTCTAGTGACTCACAGTGGAGCACGGATGAAACAGGTTTCAGTATAACGTATGTCGTTAAAACGACAATAAATTGATAATAGAAGCGCGAATTTTTGGGAAAATTTTGAATTGGATATTTATTTTTTGTAATTGAATTTATTAAACAGCGAAAAAATCAAAAAAAATATACTTTTTTTACATGAATTGCATTCAAATAAATAAGTACAAAATTATCACACAAATTTTTTTGAGAGAACGCGAAACAGCTGACAACAAATGCCTAAATGAATTGAAAGAAAAACTTGACTGACCCCGAGCATGTCTGGAACTGATATCGAATGCCTTCCGCTTGGTAGCAAAAAGGCAAAAAGAACTTCGTCAAATACTTGAAAATTGCATGGCAAATTCCATTCCTATAGAGGGAATCTTTTTTGTATTCCACTATTATTCGGAACATATTCCTTTTTTGGCAAATCGGTCCTTAATGACTAAATGCTGTTCAGTTACACCACACGTGCGCTTTAATTACGATTTTTACTAACAACGCAATATTTTGCTACAATATCTTCGTTTAATTAAGGCTAACTTTTAGTTATATGTTTATACTAAATTTTCTATTACAGCGAATAGTTAAAGCTAAAGCAATCAAAATTCCAGAAGAGCTGGAGCGCAAATACTTTTAAAATAAATGAGAAAAACGCATTAACGCACTTCTAGGCTGCGACATGATTATCCTTTTAATAGTAATTAACTACTAACCGCATCAAGTGTTGGAAAACTGTGAAGGGTGAGCGGCGAAGTGAGTGGAATGTAATTTTGGTAAGTTGAAAGAATAGAGCGATGCTACAGTTTAGCTGAAATGCCAAAGAAAAAATTAAGCTCTTCAAACTAGACGAATATTTTGCTAAAATAGAATAAATATATACTTATTTAAGACATTTTAACAGTGCGTTGAAAAATTAGTAATGGAAAAAACAATTTAGGGAAATAAAAAAAAAAACGAAGAAATGTATATTAACAACGCCTTAGATAGTAAGTATACTGTGATATTAGGTCAGTATGTAAAACATTTGCATTGTACGATGTAGGAACTTAGAACTTATGAATCGGATATACCGACTTATAACTAATCGAGGTGAGTAATTATATAGCTAATCTAATTTCTTTATTTCAAGTTACATTGCCATTTTTAAGGTCTGTCAAATTTGTTTATGTGTGAAATTGGGGATATACTCGTATATACGAGTATGTACGTAAGTATATGGAATGGAATTTGTGTCAATACCATCAAATAGCGTTTTTTGTTACTTCAATGTGTTGCATTTGTGGTACAAATCTCAGCTTAAGTGAATATTTACTTAAGAAAATATATTTAAACTAAAGCAAATTTCCGCTCTGTAGTTGCAAAATAAATAAAAATAAAGAGGTTAAGTGGGTAGAAAATGCGGACAATATTAGAAATTAAAGCAATTTAAAATGGTAATAATTGATTTAAATATATATATATATAATATAATATATATTATTTTGGCGCGTACACTATATAGCTCAGTGTTTGGCCGAGCTTCTCCTACCATTTGTGGTGTGCGTCTTTATTTTATACCACAAATGGAGGGACCTACAGTTTTGTGCCGACTCCGAACGGCAGATGTATTTAATGAGAAGCTTTTTCATGGCAGAAATACCCTCGGAGGTTTGCCATTGCCTGCCGAGGGTGACCGCTATTAGAAAAAACTTTTTCTATTATTAAGATTTTGCTTGCCCTGACTGAGATTCGAACCTCGAACTCACCAGCATATCAAGTTATAGCACGCACCGCTACCAACTCGACCACAGCGGCCATTGGTTGTATGTATTTTTAAAAATGTATTATTTATTTCTAAGTAAAAAACCGCAACTGATTAAGCCAATTATGGCATTGCCGGTGACCAAGTGAGATAAGCTATTTGATGTTTTCTACTTAGCCAGTTTTAGCCACTTAAACCGAAACTAATTTTCTCAACGACAAGCTAGTAACTTACCCGTCGGGACGCAGTCCTCGTGTAGTTTGATATTAAAACGTTAATTGGCACAATTTTTAGCAACTAATTGGGGCTTTTATTTGACGGCAAAAGTTATGTATGTATCTATATAATTAGAAGAAGTCTTTAGGTATAATACTCCCGCACATTAAACCGTTTTAAACCTTTTTAAAAAAATATATCATTATTTTACATAAACCAAAAAAACGGATTTTAGACTAAAAAAATTAAAATAATTCAGCAAAGTTCATGAAATTTTAAATGGAAAAAAATATTTAAACTTTTCTGAGTATGCGATTTTAAAGATAATTAATTTAGAGATAACAAACTGCTAGTTTCATGTGGTTGAATTTTGAAAATTCACTAAATGAAAAGGGAACGCAATGATCTCAACAAAAAAAATATCAAAAATCAATGATACTTTGTAAAATTTACTGGTTGATAGCCCAAACCTTGTGTAAAGTGTAACATTTTAAAGAAATTTTCTGGAATCGGTTTAAAGATTGAAAATCGGATTGACATAGTTTCTTTTAAAATAGTGAACTAAATTTTTAACAAAAACTTATTACAAAATGAAGGAAAAAATTATTTAGTCACAACGTCTACGTGGTTATATAGCACTTAGGATAGCTTGTCTAACTGCGCTGAGTTGCTATTAAGTTGAGCGCGTTCAGCAAACTAAGAAAGCTTATCGCGAGGCGTTCAAAAAATTAAAAATTGTTGGTTGTCAGTCAGTTAAGAATAAATTATTTTCTTACCATTTAATACATGCTTCATATGTTTGTATTTGAAACTATTTGTTGCTTTTTCAGCGCCATAAACTCGTATTTACCAAATCGCAATTTGTTATTTAAAATCTTAAGCGCCGAGTAAATATTCTGAGAATTCAATAAAATCGATGAAAAGACACCGCTTTTTATTAATTGATGTTTGTGCACACATCCACATACTCGTATGTACATATGTAGATATGTACGAATATGCATATGCATGTATGTGCGGGCGGATTAAGAACAACGTTATGTTAAGCAAATATGGCGGCGAAGGTGTTGATTAAAACAATTAGCGTGACTGGGCGGATATTTTACGCGGCACTGGCAGATACTATTCTATAAACTGATACACATACATATACATACTTCCATACACGTATGTATGTATGTGTGCGCGTATTAATGAAAGCAACAATGAATTTGTGGGCGTATGTATTTTTTGCAGTAGCTAAATCTACATAGTAAATACTTAACAGCCAGATAAGTGTGTACATACTTACGTTAATGCCAAAAATGTCAGATAAATAAGAAAACGATACTGCTTGGAAATATTTAGTTGTAGTTGTTTGAAGTGTTTCTTTTTGGCAATCTCTAATAAAGTGGTGCTTATTTTTTAACAACATCACCTCTTCCTCTCAGTTCTTCGTTTTTAGTCATTCACCGCCTCACCTTTGACTCTATTCCGACGACAATTATTTCTTCTCCCTCAGGGGAGTTGATTAGTTTCTCCTCACCTTGTCCTCAGGCTGTTGAACCTTCAACATCAAAAGCTGCTGCACAGAGATCAGTTCAGAAGGAAAGCAGCGAAAGCAAAAATTCTGCTGGGGTTTCTGTGGCGCCTGCTAGGGGGCTGGTTGTGGTTCCTCAGAGAAAATCTATTTTTATATCAAGATTTTCCAGTGATACCACAGTTGAGGATATCAAGTTTCACATTTCATCTAAGGTTACGACTGATGACATAACTATCAGGAAATTTAACTTTAATTACAAGAGGAACATTTCTTCATTTAAAATCGATGTAACTTCCGAAAACTTTAATATACTTTTAAATAGCTCTTTTTGGCCGACTGGGGCTTTTGTTCGCGAATTCGAGTTTAAACCCAACATAAATAATCAAAACTTAGCAAAAATCTCGAATCCTAATCCGGAGTCAAAAAACTGATAAAAACTAAACTTGATATATATTACCAAAATGTTAGAGGCTTGAATACAAAACTAACTGACTTGCTTTTGAAGAGTTATCACTGTAATTTTAACATTATAGCTTTCACTGAAACTTGGCTTAAACCTCACGTTTTTGATTCGGAGATTCTTTGCAGTGAATATCATATTTACAGAAATGATCGAGAGTGCAGGATCGGTGGAGGTGTTCTTTTTGCTGTTCATTCTTCATTACCATCTGAAGTGGTTAACGTCCCTATCATTGAGTCTACTGAATTTAAGTGCATACGAGTGCAATTAAGCAAGTCTTATATTTATTTAGCCCTCTGCTATATACCTCCTCAGTCTGACTTGTCGGTATATAGTGATCATATTTCTTTACTTGAGATTGTGGACTCAATGCTTAGGCCTCCCGACTCATTGATTGTGTTGGGTGATTTTAATCTCCCAAACATTTCTTGGAATATGATTGATGGTCATATCGTACCTTCCATTAACAACGCCTTTCTGGAGGGGATGACTGAACTTTGTCTGAACCAGGTTAATACCCTACAAAACAAGTTGGGGAGGGTCTTGGATTTGGTTTTTGTTGACAACATGTACCGGGCTTCCTTAAATCGATGTGATCCATTGGTTTTACCTGAGGATGTATATCATCCTGCGATTGAATTGTCATACGAGATCATAGACGGAGAGCGGGTTTCTGGATCGAAAGCTTTTAATTCTAATGATAGCTTCGATTTTAGAAAAGCTAATTTTAAAAAATTAAACTGTGACTTATCTAAAATAACTTGGCCTTACTACAATGGCGATATTGAGCGAAATGTTTTGGACTTCAACAATACTTTATACAACTTATTTCTTAAACATGTACCTAAAGGTTCTTGTATTCGTGATGAATCAGCCCCGTTATGGTTCACTAAAGACTGGAGAACTTTAAAAAATAAAAAATCGCGTTCTTTTAAAATATATAAAAGTACTGGTCGTCATGTGGATTATCTTAATTATTCAGTCTTGCGACATAAATATCTAGAATTAAATAAAAACTGTTATGAAAAATACTTGAATAAAATGAAAATGAAATTTTGACTTATGTGGTTGTTGTTGAGCCCAACAATTTTGATTTCTTTTGATTCCCCCTAGTGTACAAGTTCATTTTAGACATGTGGTTTTTAAAAAGAAATCAAACAAATTCGCACTTTACTGTACTATAACTAATTTGACTACAAAAGTACAAAAAAGTAAAATTCAAACCCAAAAAACAGAGTTGGCTGATTAAAAAAGTATTGATTCGTAGGGATTCTATACCATTTAAAGGAACATTTGTGTTTCTCACCTTTGAGCGCTTTGATCGACCTCTTTCGGTATAGAACAATTAAAGGGCTGAAAGCATTACATTTTCGACATTATTTGATGTTCTTTTTGAACCCCTTTTATGTACATAAGTATGTACATACATATGCACATATGTATGTATGTTTGTACATGTCGCAATTTTTCAAAATCTAGCAAGCCGACATTGATCAAGTTGCGTTTCAGATCTGCCAGACTGTGCTTATAACAAGCCAAACACTGTGGTTTTGTAGCGGTATGTACTTATGTCATTTGGTGCGCGATATTTATTTTAAGCATTGTTACGTTGACATTGCGGTTTCCTTTGCTTTTATTGCTTCATCTTATTAACTTCAAACCAACTTCTTTCAAGAAGTGTGAGTGGTTGATTTGACTGATTTTGCTTTAAACTAAAGGCTAGTATTTTCAAAAAGAAAAAAATTTAATGCTGATAGAGACATTTGTACAGACATTCGTGCATACATACATGCATCTGATATGAATTCCGCCAATTGCTGCTAAATCGCCATATCAAAAGTTGTGAACTTCTTCGATCTATGTAAGTATTCGTCATGCCAAACCTTTGCTCATACATATGTCAGAGTTAGGCAAATGACTTTTCGTCAAAATTCCTAATATTCACAAATTTGATAAGCTATTGCGATAGCTATCTTTAAATAAATCAGTTAAATTTTTTTTCCAAATTCATTAATGGAATTAGTCCCTCCAGAGTTATGACTAAAATTTCCGGCAAGCAAAAGGTTTGTACTCGTACTTTTCGAGTAAAAATTGTTCAGTAAAGAAATTTCTTAGTTTTTGAAAGTATTTAATCTCAGAGTTAAAGATATTATCCACGACCCGAAAGCTTTCTATGGTTTCGTTAATTCTAAGCGCAGAATAAATGCATTCCCTTCCGCAATGAAATATCAAAATACTGTGTCATGTGATAACGAGATTATTGCCAATCTATTTGCCCAGTTCTTTGAATATAACTACACCACTCAATTTAAATATAACTGTATTTCCTATCCATACAAGCTGAGCCCCAATAACTCTATTAATATTCCAGTCATATCATCAGATGATGTTTTTCATTATTTAATATCTTTAAAAGAATCATTCAAGTACGGCTCTGATATGATCCCGACATGTTTCCTAAAAAAATGTGCAAAGCACCTGTACCTGCCATTATCGAACTTGTTTAATTTGTCCCTCCAGCAAGGAGTTTTTCCGTCAATATGGAAACAGTCTTACATAATCCCCCTTCATAAATCTGGAAGCAGGTCTTCTATTGAAAACTATCGTGGTATAGCTAAACTCTCTTCTATCCCGAAGTTGTTTGAAGCTATTGTTACCAATCAAATGACTTATCCGATTTCCTCAATAATAGCAAATTGCCAACATGGCTTCTGTAAGGGCGAATCAACCATTACAAATTGACTGGAATTTACCACCCATGTTTCAAATGGGTTTAGGGAATGCATTGATACTGATGTTATATATACCGATTTTAGTAAAGCATTTGACAAAGTATGTCAGTCTTTACTCATCCGTAAACTAGATCTGCTTGGTTTTCAACCTGGTATCCTCTGTTGGATGTCTTCTTATCTCTCCGGTAGGACGCAAAAGGTAGTTTTTAAAAATTTTCATTCTGGGATCATCGATGTTTCTTCGGGAGTTCCTCAGGGCAGCCACCTCGGACCGATTCTGTTCCTGCTATTCATAAACTACATTTCTACAGTAGTAAAGTATTCTAAAATATTAATGTACGCGGATGATGTTAAACTTTTTAAGACTTATGCCTCCGCTGAAGAAAGATCCTTGCTACAGCAAGATTTGGACAGCATAGTCAATTGGTGCAGCATTAATTATATGCCGCTTAACCTTAACAAATGTAAATTCATGTGCTTTTCTCGACGAACCATTCAGCCGGCCTCCTACAAAATAAATAACTACGTCCTAGAACATGTAAACAGTTTTGTTGACCTGGGTGTTGGTATGGATTGTAAACTCAATTTTAATTTTCATATTAGTTCCACAGTTAATAAAGCAAGGTCAAAGTAATTCCGCGACCCGTATATAACTAAAACACTTTTTACTTCATTAGTAAGACCAATACTGGAGTATGGTTCCATAGTTTGGAATCCTCGTTATCAGGTCCACTCAGACCAACTAGAGTCAATACAAAAACAATTCTTACTTTTTGCTTTGAGAAATCTTCGATGGGATTCGCCATACAATCTTCCCCCTTACACTAGTGGTTTAAAACTTATTAATCTTCCTACTCTTTCGAGTCGCAGAGAAATGTTAGGTATAATATTTCTGGTAAAATTAGTCAATGGATGGATCTCAAGTCCATTTCTTCTAGAGCAAATTAATTTTAATGTACCCTCCCGTGCAACGAGAAACTTTAAACCACTTTTCTTGAAACTATGCAGAACTAACTTTGAGTTGAATGAACCGTTTCGGGGTTTATGCCAAGACTTTAACAATCATTCCAGCACCTTTGATGTATCGGACTCACTTTTTATAATTAAAAGAACTATTCTATCCTCTCTTAATAACAGCTAACGATCCAATTTTCTTACTTTGCATATCTCTAACTTTGTATTCGGCTGATGAATTCTTATTCTGTAGCTGGGCAGCTTGGGATCTCGACGCTTAACAAACTTTCTTCTGTCACGACTCGGCACCTAAGATTTGTATATTTAAAAAACATCCGTACGTTATGCGGATTGAGCCCCTCGTGCCGGTTGGGCGGGAAAGTGGGTTTCCGTTGGGTTATAATAGTTTGTGAGCTTCTTTTTTTTTGTTTTTTTTTTGTTTCTAAAACTTTTAAAAGTGCAGGAACGCACAGTGTCGTGAACCTATAAAAGCAGATGCTAAAAATAATTATCTCTGATTATCGCTTAAGGCCACTGTAGCCATAGCGTTAAGTTATTGTATTTATTAGTTTACTAAAAATACAATTGTTAATAAAAAAAAAAAAAAAAAAAATTATCTCTGATTACACTATAATACGCTTAAACCAAAATCGTTCGCATCATACTTAATTATTCTGGAGGGTGATGCCAAACATTGTAGCCAGCTCTGCTCATTTAATGTTGAAAGAATAAATCTGAAAATGAATAAAAAATAAAACAACTCCTCCTTAGCCAAAGGACGGAAAAATAAAAAGTGTTGCTATTTTAATGAAATTTTCATATATTATCAAAAAGTACAAATATTTCATTTATCACATGGGAATGTTTGCATTTTTTCATGCGCTATTTGGAAAAACAATGCGAGAAATCACCGGAAAAAAATCAACGTCAATGTTAGTCATTTGCAATTGAATTTTTTTTTAATTGAATATGCCACTAAACAGCATCCTGGGCGCAATAACAAAACTCTTAAGTACTAAATTTGGTTTTTTTTTTGTCAGGAGCACGATACTGTGGAACGACGCGCAGTACACAAACTCCCTACAAATAATGAACAAAAATAAAAGAAATAGTCGAAACTTTAATCCTAAAAGGATAACGTCACGGTGATTTCAAAAATTATTTACGTTTTATTTTATTTTTTTTTTAATACTCTTTGCGCATATTTTGTAATATAATTGTTTTTGTCAACAAAATTATGTTTTATATTGCCTCCATAGCAAAAAAGTATAAAAAACTGGTTTACTGTATTAAAAATAAGCATATATTCTTCGTTTAACAACGCCAGGTTTCTAAAATTATGAAAATAAAACGTAAATTTTAATATTTGTATACACTTTGTGTACTTAAATTTTTAAACGGGTGGCATCCCTCTTTTGAAGTTGAGAAAATATTTTAAATGTTATCTACTAAGTACATTTAAGAGGGTATTCCGGTTTTTTGGTTGAAAGAAAATCTAAATTTTTTTAAATTTCATTTTCTTATTTTGCAACTATCACAGAATGTTGTCTCAAATTTTATTGCTGTATCTATAGTAGTTTTGAAAATTTTAAACGCGTTTTTTTTCCAAACCACATTTTTACGGCTTCTTGCACAATATACTTCAATAATTAAATATCTAAATTACTCGTATAATACTCCATAAAAAGATGAACTAGAATTATTTGAATCCAAGAAAATTGAGTATTATTAAACCACAAAAAATTCAGAAAAAATATCCAAAAAAAATTATTTTTTTTTTCTGAATTCGTCACTATTATTGAGTAAATCATCGGATTGCTGTTCATCTTTTATCAGATGCGATCCCGATTACAAAAATGTTTCATGTTTCATGTTTCATAAACACAACAGTTCACTCGGCTAGCGGAGCACAGCATTCAGCGTATTGGATCTGCAACTCCGAGCTCCTGAATTCAAAGCCTGGGAGAAGTGGTTATGCAGAATAAATATAATTAATACAGCTATATTTGCGATGCCAGTTGTGGAATAAAGGTCATGTCTTCTTAACATGTATTAAAGTTAAAAAATTGGCACGTGCCATATTGCGCTTAATTTGGCAGTTCAGTTTGTGCTGCGGAGTGAAATGTTCACGCTTCCTGTTGCTGGTTAGTGTTCTACAAGGTAAGTTAATTATATTAACTTAATTAATAATAAAATATTGTGCGGTTAATTGTGAGAATGTGACAAATTGATAACAATAATGTAAATTTTTAGATTTCATAGGAATTGTATACAAGTTTAAGAAACAACAACTGCTTTTTGTGTGCATATGTTAAAGATTCTTCGTTATTAAACTTTTGTGGTGTAAAGTTAAAATGCATGTGTGCACCTTCTTTGTTTCTTTTCAGTAACTTTTGATATGTTTATTTTCTTTTAAAAATGTGTGGTATATCTTTCGGAGAAACTGATATTTTCATTTCATCTCAACCAAGCCAAGGCCATTATCAAATATTGAAATTATTTAAATCTTGAAGCTTGTTAAATGAAGTTATTTCAATTCTAATTGAGCGCGGAATTAATTCCTTTCTGGTTCTCGAGAAAATTGAAATTGAAGATGTTGGATCTTTTTTTAAGGCTATTCCATTTATTTGTGACCAGGAGACTTTCCCCGCAAGCAACAACTAGACAACTTCATTTCCTCGGGTCGTAAAATGTAATATTCTGATATGAGGCAATGGGCGAATGAAATTGATGCGGTGTTTCCAAAAGAAAACAAGGCAATTGCTCCGATTTAGGTGATAACTACTATACAATTACAAACAGCTTTTGATATTCTTATATTATAGGAATTGTATTTTTTGGAACGCAAGAAAGGGAAACTGTTCTCCGGTTGGGCCAACGGCGTCAAATTCAAAAGCAAACCGATTTCTGATACGCAGGAAGCTCATGATGATGTTTCAGATGGTATGCAATCCTCATATGCCCTACTATTGTTCTCATTCGGTTTTTTTTCCAATATTTTACTTGAGCGTTATCACTTCTTACATTGCAGATAATGTTTTGGAAAAAAAAATGTTGGCTGGCGCATAACTTCACTCCTTGGGACCAAGTTGAACAGTTTTGGGCAGGTACATGCAGTTAAGAAATAAATGTATAGGCTCTCTATCAGATTTCCTGGCATATTGGCACCGCTACAACGATTTTAACGGTTACGAATTGGTAAGAAATAATGTAAAGTTTTTATTTTCAGATTAAAAAGTATTTATGATATTGATTTTAAGATGATACATCCAGGTATTGGAAACCAGCTATTTTTAAAGATGGATAAATTTTATAAAATAATACTCCCTTTCTTAAATACTGAAGTGAAAGACCAAGCCAGTCGGGAGTTGCTACTTTCGAGACTCTCTTATAAATATGTATCAAATGGTATTTATAAAAACATCAAAACTATAAAATTTTTTCAATTTTAAAACTTTTAACAAATTTTTTCAGGTTATAAATATTATATTGTGTTGTTACTGCTCCACGTTATTCTTCAACCACAACGTCAGAATAAAAGTCAAAAACCAACGATTGCTGATGCCTAATCGGAATTTATAACTCTTGCAACTACACCGAACGATGTTTTGCCCAAAATATCAGCTAAAATTGAGTAGTACGCGAGTAGAAAACAGCCATTGTATTATTAAGTTAAGTTATGTGTTTCAAATAGAACATTCTCATAATAGCAAGCAAGTTTGGGCATTTTTAGAGCCATACTTTTTTTGGTCTGCAATCTGAAGATTTTCCTTCAGTTGCAAATTTACTTAGCTATTTATATAATAAACACAATTTAACTTCATGTTTACTTATCAACCACAATGTTAATGGTAATTTAAGTTTTAAGCTGAATAGAAATTCATAATAATTCATAATTTTTTTTATGAATTATATATATTTCGATTAACCCTTATTACTTTTATAAATATTCATAAGTACATTTTGTGAAGGCTAAAAATGTATTTTTAACACTTTTTTACTACAACTACTTTTACATGCCAAGCGTTGTAGTGATTTGGTATGCACACATTATTTGTGATTTGAGGCTTAAGGTCTATTTGATCACAAGGTGAGTTATACAATTTTCTTATTTACAATTTTAGCTTTCAAATGATACCAAAAGGTCCAATTTCCAAAACTTTTGTAACAGTATAGACGTGAGTAGTGTTTAATTTTAAAAAGGTAGATTACGATATAACCAATAAAATAATGCGTTCAGCGTACGATTTGGTGCAAAAAATATGAAAAAACTAATATTTGCCAAGAAAAAAAAGTTAAGATAAGCAAAAACCTATAACCTTAATCTTGTTTTTGGTACGGAAAAAAAAAGTTGCGAGGAATTGTGACGATGTTAAGTTAAGTGATAGTATTTTTTAATTTTTTTATGAGTGTTATGACAACTTGGATACAATGTTTGAAATTCTGTGTTACCGAATTTATATTTGAGTTGATCCATGCTATGATATCGGTTATTAAACGAATGCTATTATAGCATAACATTAATACTATAAACAAGAGATGATTTTCTCTCTTCGCTTTGGCTTACTTCTCTTTTATTTTTTAAAATTTTTTTTATGAATGAATACCAACTGATATACAATTGTTAAGACTCATTGGTCACTGATTTCGCATAAAATTCACAATATTTTGTATGGACGACATATGTCCCACATGATTGTTGAGTTGCTTAGAAAATGTTGTTTTTGGTGGAATGGACTTCAAAATTATAAGAAATTCTTAAAAAAAAATACATACATAGAACTGTTAAAAGTGAAGAATTATTTTCGCCTTTCAGTCTTAATAAAATAATCAATTTTGAATAGCCCAATTTTTCGCTTTCTATGATCATTGAAATATCTATTGAATTAATATTGATGTCGAGAGCTTTTAGAAAACTTTACAGCAAAAGAATAATTTGAATTAAATCAAATTACTTTTGATGCTTCAGGAAATCGATAGAGAGCGCATTTTTCTTTCGGACTTGTGGGTAACATTTGAGAGAACTTGTTAGAATCTTTATACCCATCAATCTAACATGTAATTGTAAACAATATTAAGATATTTCATAATAATCTCATAGCGTATTACCTTTAATCGTGAAGTTATTGGGGCTTTCGAGAGTAATGTTCATAATAACATTCATGGCGCTGTTTGTGTGAGCGGCAGATACCGAAGAAGATGGAAAGAATAACTGTATGAGCTGAATAATGATATGAACATAATAATAATAATAATAATTTGGCGCTTACACTATATAGCTGAGGGTTTGGCCGAGCTTCTCTTCTTTTACTGGCTCTGACTGAGAATCGAACCTCGAACTTAGCGCCAAATCGAGTTATAGCACGCACCGCTACCCACTCGACCACAGCTGCCACTATGGGCTATATGGTCATAGTCAAGCGCATAAAAATTGAACGACTGCAAAGGACTAAGTGCAGAAGGACATGTCTTCGTTTGGTGTAAATAATTGGCGTAACCTAGCGAAGGAGAGAGGGAACTGGCGAAGTTTTTTGGTCTTGGCTTAAACGGATAAATTATTGAAAGTAGACGAAAAATGGATTATAATCTCTCACTCCTGGCTCTGCTCTCCTAGTGTTAGCGAATTTTCACTTAACATCGCAAATGATCAAAGGTTTAGCCACTTACTAAAATTTTTTTGCCGTGATATCTAACGCTCTTATAGTATGTTTTTGGCCAGTCAATTGGTTTCACCCGCCACTTGCACTTTTTCGAACGATTGGCCGCCTCACGTCTTCCTTGGTCATACAATCGTCATAAAATTAAAGAGATCTAAACGAATTCCAAAACCACAAAGAACTCTTTACGAATATATAAATGTATCACATATACATATGTTTACATTTCAACACTAATGCGGTCATCTCTTGGCCAATAATTAATGTAATGCTTTATATCGGACTCGCACGTTTCACTTACATACATACATATGTTCACCGCCGTTTGGCTTGGGGCTAATGGCATTGAAGATTTGCATGACATGGAATAGCTTACGAGTTAATTAGTTGCCACTTTTACTGATTCAAATCATCTTTTAGCGTCTAGTGCTCCGCCATTCATTTTGAAGGTGTCAATTTATGTCATTTCGATAAGCGCTAATTTGACACATTTCACTAATCATGAGAGCGCGTCGGCTATTTTAGGCTAATGCTGTGCTTAGTGGTTTCTTTGTTTACTTTTCTACTCAAAATTCTGCGTCTGAGGGATTAGGTGGCTGATGTTGTGTCTGCACTTTGTACCTAAAGATGTACAAGATGTGAGTTGTTAGAAGGAATTACAAATAAATTAACTATTTTATTTTAATTAGCCGTAGCAACTACTTTTAGTCATTGGGGTTCATCGAACTGTTTTTTTGTTATTGTAGTCTTAAAATATTTATTTTAGTAAACAAAACTAAGTGGCGACAAGTGACTTTGCATTAAATTTTGCACTTGGCATTTTTACGTAAATTGCCAAAATGAATATTCTTTCGTATTTAAATGCTTTTCAATATTAATTTTTTTCGGAATGCTGAATAGGAAATTATTAGTGAAAATCAAATGTATTAAGGGAAATATGTACATACAATTTGTTTTTAATACAAATCATACACAAAATCATAGCTGAAAGCTTAACAGTTTGATAAAGATAGGTTTGATGACGATATCATACAAACGATATGTTTTACAAAAAAGCATTTTTAAAATACGTGAAGAACTAATAAACATATTTCTTTACGAATAAATATTATTTTCTAAATTTTATGTTAACGAATTTACTTTGATTCTCCAGATAATGCGTTATATATAAACAATAACTAGTTATAAGAAACGTGTGATTTTGCTTAAAGAAAGTTTAAAACGCAATGTATTTAAATCAGAAACATGGACGATGACTTATTAAGATGAAGAAATCCGTGAAGTTTTTGATAGAAAGATTCTTCGAAAAATTTATGAATCTTCGCGCTTTTGCCGCAGTCGATTAAACAATGCGCTATACGAGCTTTACAAACTCAGGTCCGTATAGATGAAAGCAATCAAATCTGAATTATTGCAACACGTTATCTGCAGGTGGTTGGACTGCTCAAAACACGATTTTTGCGATTTCGATCCAAACTTTGTTGTACTTACATATTCAAAACAAAATTTTTTAATTAGAAATTGTATAACGATTCTTTCTTGTTGCATATGGATTATGAACACCTTCAGATGTGCAAGAAGAGCAGTTACTATGAAAAATAAGGAAACTTTCTGAGCCCGATAAACGCTAAATTTTTTACTTTAATTTCTTTTTACGACTTGTATTACGAAACAAAGTTTCGTATTTCAGTTTTCAAATTAACTACAAGTGTTGTCTACACAGTCTTTGTCTACAAGGCATTCGGATAAGTAGTTTCCCAAAACTTGTTGTTATATGTATTTTGGCTAGAACGTGGCAGTGACTTTCCCTATTTCTTTAGCTCTGCTGTGGTGGCGGGAATCATTGAAATGGACACCATTTACTATACCATGTAATCCAATTAGAAATGGTCTTTTCCAAACAAACTTGACAAGGGATGGCGGAAAATCGTTTCAACACACATCAATATTATAATTACTGTTTTGCCTTAAAGCCTATAGATTTTATGAGAAAATTATTAGGAAAAAAACCGACAATAGTCAAAGCGGTAGAAGCTATAGTACTATTTCGGAGTAGCTGTTGTTGTACAATTTCCATTTTTTATGAAATTATGTGTATCTATAAAGCAGGCTCTATAAAGCAGGCTCATCCTTTATACATTTTGTATTATTGTTTGGCCACATAACTATTTTATTTAAATTATTTTTGAGCTTTAAGGCCGATTGGTTCACCCTGCTGGAAAAGAAAAATAAGATAAGTAAAAAAAATATTATTAACCTTGGCATTTCAACAACCGAATGAAGTGCTGTTTTCGCTGTAAAAAAAAGCTTGAAAGATTTACAGTGGTAGGTTTGACTCTAGCTCAGGTTATATGGGAGCTTGTGGGCTTGATCTTCTACCTGTCCTGCCGTTTAGCTTAGAGCATATTCTCTCTAGGATGATTTGTAAATTTTTGTTGTTATTATTTATATATTATTTTATTTAGTTATATTGAAACACAAATGTTTTTTTTTTTTAATGTATGTATGTCGATTTTCCTAACACGTAGCATTAATATACATACATATGTATTAAGAAAATCTTTTTTTTTTTCATAGGAAGGCTTTATAAACCAACAAAAAAAGTTTCAAGCATTTCTAACAGTCAACTGTTATTTGTAAAAAAATGAAAATAAATTGAGATACCAAGAGACACTTTTAATATATTTTCATTCTTCGAAGCTGCGAGCAAACTGGTATAAAATAAAATTTTTTAACGTAAGACTACATACATATGTATGAACAAAAATTTAGCTCTGCCGTAGGTTCTAGGCAAACATGGAATCATATTCGCGAAATCGGCATTGGTAATAGAAACATTCCGGGCAATGAATCCCTTAATGTGAATGAGCTTAATGAAAAATTTGTCCAAGTGCCCGCTGGTAGTAATAATAATATCTGTTATAATCGTTATAATGTTGGTAAAACTGTCTCTGTGCCTGGTTTCTGTTTTAAATGTATTGATGAATGTGATGTTGTCCAATCTATACTGAGTGTTAAATCTAATGCTGTTGGTCTTGATGATGTGCATCCAATATTTGTTAAGTGTTTACTGCCAAAAATTTTAACTTTTATCACCTATGCATTTAATACAATTCTGACTACGTCTTCATTTCCAAACTGCTGGAAAATGGCCAAAATCATTCCGGTTAAAAAGCCCAATGGTGAATATAGGCCCATTGCGATACTTCCTTATTTATCTAAGGTACTGGAAAAAATTATGAGCAAGCAAATCAACCACTTTATATCAAAGAACTCCTTGATGACCCCGCACCAATCAGGCTTTACTACAAATAGAAGTTGTATTACAGCGCTCATTAAAGTCTCGGACGATATTCGGCTAAATATTGACAAAAATCACGTAACGTTTTTAACTCTTCTTGACCACTCAAAAGCTTTTGACACCGTTGACCACAAATTAATGTGCTTAAAACTTGACAGCCTATTCAACTTTTCAACATCGGCAGTAAACCTAGTAAAGTCTTATCTTGTTCACCGTTCGCAATCCGTAAGTGTACGTGACAGTGTGTCTAACCCGTTGCCTATTTCTAAAGGTGTTCCGCAAGGATCAATTCTTGGTCCTCTACTGTTCACGTTGTACATTAATGACCTTCCAACTGTTTTGAAATATAGTAATATTCACGTTTACGCAGATGACGTCCAACTGTATCTTTGTTGTCCCCTAGTATCTGTCAATGCATGTATTACTAACCTAAACACAGACTTATATTGCTTGAATCAGTGGGCGTCTGACAATGGCTTGGCGCTTAATCCAAGCAAGTCCCCCAGCCTTGACGGCTATAACGAGGTAAAACTCAACAATTCTGTGATAAAATACGTGGACACAGCAAAAAACCTAGGAATAGTTTTCAATAGAACTTTGACGTGGAACAACCATATTCTTAGCACTATTGGCAAAGTTATGGCATGCTTCGGACTCTGTGGGATATTCAGTACTTTACGCCGTTAAAAATACGACTTTTACTAGCCAAAACGTATCTTTTACCGACGTTATTATATGGTTGTGAATTGTTTGCAAATTGTGATAGTATATGTAGTAGGAAACTTAATGTTCTGTACAATAATATCGCGCGATATATTTTTGGTATTAAACGTTATGAGCACATTTCTGAATTCGCGTTTAAAATCTTTTCTATAACTTTTGATGACATACTCAAAGTCAGGTGCTTAACGTTATTGCATAAAGTCATGACAACTAAGGAGCCGAGTTATCTGAAGGAACGACTGTCATGGACCAGATCTTCCCGGTTTCCGACTATTTCGTCTTTGAAATCGAGTTGCCTGACCTCTGAACGTCAATTCCTTGTGTACTCGGTCCGTCTTTGGAATTGTTTACCACCAGCGATTAGGAATAATAAAACCACGCTGCGATTCAAAGGTGAACTCATGTGTCACTTTACTAAATAATTGATATGGATACCATTAACTCTTCTTTTTGAATCTATTGATCTCTTCTGTCCCTTTTTTCTTCTACTAAACCTTCTTACTAATCTTATTATATCTTCTATCTTAATATCTATTTAAATTCATATATTTGTATTTTTTGTTAAGTCTAAATCTAAGTCTAAATTTAAGACAAATTTTATGTTATAATTAGGTATCTACGAGTACATGCACTGTAATTTAAAACCTCTGGTTGTTGTGCATGTACCTTAATAATCAAATAAATAAAATAAATAAATAAAAATAAAAATGTATGTACGAGTATATATATTTTTATTTTAATCTATTTGATTTATGCGATGCATCTGATTTAATTTCCGCACATTTGCTATATAAAGAAAAATATTCAAAAAAAACTAGGAGTTGGGTGCTGAGACTGGATGTTTTGTTCGTTATCTTACATTAATAATTGGTGAGAATTTTGGTAAATTTGAGTCTGTTTCGAACTACCGATTTCTCTATATTCCTCGTACATCCATGCACATAAAAAGTACTTGCGTATATTTATTTGTTGTTGCATTTGTGATGAAATATGTAACAACGTTAATGCGCTTTTAATCAGTTAATTGCAGTGTTGGCATATTTATCGCACAAACACAAAAGCTTTATTGTAATGAGAAGTTCGAAAATTCGCTTGTATGTTAGTACATTCGAAATGTGAGTTCGCGTATTTATTCTCACCTACCCATACATAAATACATATATGTATGTATGTACTTACATATGTATGTATATAAATGAGTATACACACACAAGTATGTGGTTATGTAAAGGTAAGCACACTTTAACGCGATCAATTTGCGCCTACACAAGCAGAACTTTGCACTGAAAGTGCATACATACATACTAGGGTGGGTTAAATTTTTGGTCGATGTTTGGTACCCCCTAGTTGTGTTTTATAAATCATTTTAAGCAACTTTTCCAATGGAATTATGGTTTTATTTTGAATTCCGAGCCCCCCAATTTTTAAAAATAGGTATTTTTTTTTTCCTTTTTTTAGATCTTCCTCTATCTACTCGCTAAATGAACAAAGCCTATTGTTCTCATTTCAAATTTATTATTCTTTACAATTCCAACCTTAAAGATAAAAACTTATATAAAATATAAATGAAAAAAATTCAATTGAATATTGTAAGAAGCGAGAAGGACTTATTTTTGAAAGTCTTTCTTGCTGTCAAGTTTAGGAAATTTTTTACGGCTTTCTAATGTCACTGCCTTCACTTCTTCTCGTTTCTGTTCTAAAACTCGTTTGGACACGCTAGCTAGCAATTGAACATGTCTTTCCGTTGCTTGTATGTGTAACGGAATTTTTGGATCAGGTAGCGGTCGATCATCATTTTCCAGATATTGTTCTAGATGTTCATGAGGGATGCTTAGAGTAAACGGTGGTTCGAATATGATTGAATTATCATTCATATCAATCATATTAGTATAATCCGTGCAATTGAAGCTCAAGATAGGTTTTTTATAAGCACATGGTTGCGGTAGTGTACAATTTTTTTTAGAGCTAATTCGCGTATGTTTTTTTCATCGTCGAACAACATTGCTAATAAAACGTTTTCTGAGTCAGCATAATACGCGTTTTCTTGAACAACATTATTCACAATTTTTCTTAAATTCGAATCCAAATATTGAGTCCAACGTATGAATTTACAAAGTAATACACTGCCGTAAACGACAGAGTTATAGTACTTAATATTAAAATACATTCTTCGCTTTCTAAAATTTAACTGGTATAAAAGTCCAAGTGAAGCTGCTTATATACCCTCAGCCGACGGTAGAAGAGTGGCCAGTGGTGAGGATAAAACTTTTCGAGAAGTTTCTGGAACATTTTATTCAATTTACTCAGAAATTTCTAGAACATGCTATTCGATTTCTCTGCAAACTCCTAAAATATTTTATTTGATTCTTCTATAAACTTCTTGAACATTATATGCGATTTTGTTAGAAATCGTTAGAACATTCTATTCGATTTTTCTAGAAATTTATAGAATATTCTATTCGATTCTTCTATAAATTTCTAAAACATTCTATTCGATAGATTTAGAAATTCCTAGAACCTTCATTAATATTCAGGACATCGATGAACTGCACTGCCACGTTTTTTTTAAAAAGACGTTATTTTTATGTACTTAGAAATTGAAATATTAGAGAATGCTTTATTGCTTCTTGTTTTTTTAACATATGTTTCCATCTTTAGAGTTGAATTTCTGAAGAAAAAAAACTTTGATAAAAAAATGTTCTGTTCATTTAGCGAGTAGATAGAGGAAGATCTAAATTTCTGTCTTCCAGAGGGTTCCATTTTCTATCTGAAATCTATAGTAGTAGTTGCAACATCATAACGAGAACTCTTGAATCTCTCTTTTTAACTGAACTTTACAATCTCAGCAAGTTCCAAGTCATTCCGATAGAAAATAAACATATTTTCCATACAAATTTTTCAATTTTTGGCCAGAAAAAGGCTAAAAATCGAAAATCTTGTATGTGAAGTACCCTTAATATTTATTGTATTGCACTGTAAGTTTCATTATCTTTTTTTTTTGTAAAAAAAAAAACTTTGTGCAAAGTTTTAAGTCATCACGATGAAAAATGAGGGTACTCTCCATACAAATATTCCGATTTTTGTGCCATTTTCGTCCATCTGAAGCCTTTTTTGTTCAAATTGAATATCAAAACATAATTTTATCGCCGAGCCAATGTCAAATTCGGTTTTTTCGTACCAAAAAACCCCTTTACACATACATAACAAAATATTGTAATCCTTTTTTCAATGCTGTGTCCAAGTCGAATCTTGAAAAAGACGAAAAAATACCTATTTTTAAAAATTGGGGGGCTCGGAATTCAAAATAAAACCATACTTCCATTGGAAAAGTTGCTTAAAATGATTTATAAAACACAACTAGGGGGTACCAAACATCGACTTTTTTTGACCCATACAATTTGACCCACCCTAATACATACATATGTACATACAAACTTAATTGAAAACACATCATTGCACGCACGCACGTAAATAATTTGACTTTTTCCATACTACGATGTTGCCACCCTCATCCCCCCCCAACATCGTCATCATTAAACCTATCACTGCACAGTTTGGCTCTTAACTTTCCTCGTTTTCGCTTTGTTACTTCATTCATTTTTTCTCTTTTACTATTAATTAACACAACAATTTACAATAATGGCAGCAAACAAGCTGACATACCAACGAATTGCTGCTGCGATACATAGAATTGTGTAAAGCATTTTTAGTCATACTGCAGGTTTTTTCTGTGTGGATATACATATGTTTATATGTATATGTTTTGATTCGAGTTCTACTTAAAATCATGGCTTGAAAAGAGAGCAAAACTCTTACCGCACCACAAGAACCGCAAAATATTTATTTAAGCGCTTTTACTGATAATTCAATAAATCGTGTTGAGTTGTGGGACTTGGATGATCGGTAGGTAGTCCTTGGGTGGCTGCCAAAGCTGATTGTGTTAATGTATGAGAAGATTGTAACAATTTGCGAGCTACATATTTAAAAGTGCTTGACGTTGCACTGTAGTATAAAGTGAAGCATTTCAAGGTCTTGTACATGCATACAATAATTTTTGTGGTTATTCACAGATGTAAATTGATTTAATTAAGGAACTTTCCTGTAGCGAATAAATAAGTTTATTGTTCTTAATGATAACAACTTGTATGTATATTCGAATGCCTGTTAATGATGAATTTCATATCAACTTTTTTAGTAAATAATTAAAGAGATATTTTCATCTAGCTTCAAAAGAATTTGCGTGAGACAAAAGCACATCTTTCTGCAAAATTTAACATTTTAATTTTTCCATGACAAACTTAAATTGAAAACAGAATTAGTAAATATTAAAAAAATCCATCTTAAACTCTCGAAAAATACCCAAAACTAATTGAGAGCATCCTTAACAAATCAACGTTGCGATAAAAAATTATCGAAATGGTTTCACGTGGTCCGTAGTTATACGAGTATCGTAGCATATTTATACCATATATGTATGTCAATAAATTATAAATTCATTGAATGCATTAGAAAGTATTAGAAAGTATTTTAAAATTGTATACCATATATGTATGTCAATAAATTATAAATTCATTGAATGCATTAGAAAGTATTTTAAAAGGCGGTGAACATATTTTAATATTTTCACAATTTTTAGGGCAGAGGTTAAAAGTAGTAATGATTAATTTATAAATAATAAAAAGAATAATAATTTTTTAATTTAAATTAATTATTTCATGAATAGTAACATCTTTTCTGGACCGACGAGATGCGGATGGGTGGTACCCGCCAGGTCCTGAGTTTTCGATAGACCGAATTTTTCTAAAAAACAATCAGAATTTTTTTTAGGGCGATAAATTTATATATTTATAAGCTGTATTTTTCTGTCGTTGCAAATGGTTAAAAGATTTCAAACGGCGAATTCAGAAATAACGCAGAATTTAGAAGTGTCATTTGTACAATGATAGAAGCGCTGAAAAAATTTTAATTGGATTTTTGCTTGTTTTCTGAATCGTTAAAATTACTTTATATTCAGATAGAATTTTGAAGCATATTCTTGACTAAAATTTTTATGTTTACACCCGATTTGTATAATTTTATGTATACCACTTCGAACGAACAGATATAAGATAATTTTAGCAATTCACTCTTACCCCTGGGTCCTAACTTTCTCTTGCCGGCTCTGCATATTCTACATGATAAACAAATTATATTGAATAATAATTTTCAAAACATAATGGCAAACCCTTATCTTTATAACAAAGTTAAATTCTTGGCCATAGCATTAAATTATATGCGTTTTATTTCTTCTTAAAACGCACATGTCTAAAAAAACATCTTTTAACAACTGCTTGATTGCTAATATTTTGACAAACAATACTAATAAGAGTCAGGAAACAAACTAGGAAGATGCTTCTAAAAAATAAAAATATGTTAAAATGTTGATATTTGTTTTTAGCAAAAAGTTATTAGTTTTAGCTGGTAAAAAATAAAAATAAAAATTCTACTCTCATAATTTATCATTTCTTGTATTTGCGTAAACCTTAATTATTATAATTTTCTACTTGCGGCGATAATAAAAGACTGCTACTAAAGTTCACTATTTTCTCGAACCAATTTTCCAAACACAAGTAAATATTTCAGAGTAACTACAAATGTATAGATCAACCAACAACGTTACTAAGTGTATGTTAATCAAATATTGAGAAATCCAGCAAAAAACGACAGTAACAGGGAAATTATAAGTGAAGAAATGCGGGACGCGCAATGAGGGTGCGAAAAAGGGCAATAATCGCATTTAAAGCGTTCAAACGGAAAATTTAGTCAAAATGGCATCAAGTCATCAGCTAAGCACAACGCATAGCGGGCAAAAATAAAAAAAAATAAATAATAATAACAGATGAAATTACACAAATATAAGGGGCCGTATAGTAGAGTCGAGTAAAATACTATATTTCGGCAGCTACAACAAGTGGCATGAAAAGTCAACGCACCGCAATGATAGAAAGAGGAAACGGAACAAAACAAGATGTTCGAAGTGCGATGACAGAGGAAAGTAATGGCATTCATACTCACATTACGAAAATTCTCCACAAGCAAAAGTAAATTTTCATAAATTTGTAAACAGATTTGTTAATTTCGGCATACATTTTTGATGAACTTTTTAGGAAATTACCAACCAAACCCCAACGTTTGCAAGCGAGTGTGGGTGTGTGTGTTTTGTAAGTAAACATTTGTAGCGTGTGTTGCGTGTGCAAACCAAATAACGGCAAGAGCGAAAAGTTAACGATACCAAAACAATAAAGGCAACAGTGACAACATGAAAACGCTCGAAGCAGCGGAGCAAAGCCACTGAACGTATTTATTTTTTTTTTATTTCGCTCTGTATCTGTATGCAGGCAGACGTCAATTACATTTTATTCCTTTGAATGGTGGCAAAAGCACCAAAACCTACAAAGTCAATGTTTATATATGTATGTACGTGGGTGTGTATGTGTGTGCATATGTATGTTGATGTGTTAAGGGGGTATTCTGGTGTAGTGTTATGAATTTCAGGAAATTTTTGAAGTGTCGTAAAAAAAAGGCCATCAATATTTTTACTAGTTATTTATTAATATTTCAAGAATACAAAAATTAAAAAATAAAAAAAATTGTAAATTCCAAAAAACTAGCAGTTGATGCAGTGGGGGTCTAAAAAATTGGCACGTGACCATACCCACGATTTCAACCCTCCTAGCAATTTGAAAAAAAAAAAACAAAAAATAATGTCGCAATTTCAGGTTCTACGGAAAAGTTGAAAAACATTTTTTTCACGAAATGGCGACTGCCTGAAACGGTTACTTTTTTTTTGACATTTTCGAATTTTTTAAAATTAGTAAAAATTTGGTAATGAAGACAGGTGTAGAAAGTCTATAAAGAAGACTCTCTAAAAATTTCAGGTAAATCAATCCAGTAGAACCTGGGAAATCGTGGGTATCGTTTTGAAAAGGACAGTTTCGAGAAAAGCGTGTTTAAAGTTTCACGTAAAGTTTTTCGCAGTCTAAGTCATGAAGTTTACACTTAACAAAATACCTAAATCTCCGAAAATAATTTGAATTTTGAAAAATTCTACAATTAATTACAGCCCATTCTCTAATAAAGGCCAAACTTTGAAAAAAAATAAAAACATATTCATGAGAGTTTCTTTCTTAAAAAATGTATACTTTATAATTTTTTTGAGCATATAGCTCATTTAATTCATAAATTGCAAATATGAAGTGACCCCAAATTGTCTGTTATTGTTTGGCTTTAAAACTATTTAATTTTAAATTGTTAATGAGCTTTAAGGCCGATTAGTTTTTGCGAAAAATTATGAGGAGAACACAACAATACTTAATTATTTCTTCTTGGCTTCCGCATTTATTTTTGTAAAATTTTTTTAATGACGTTCTTCCGCCATATTTTCCACTGAACGAAATTGCGAAAGTTCGCCAGTAAAAATCTTGTCTAAAATCAACCGTTGATTGAAGCCACTTCAAACATTCACTTTATTGTAATAAAATTGAAAAAGTTCTAAAACTGCATACGTTTTTTTAGTTTAAGATTTTTTTATTAAAATTGTTTAAATTTTCTAAAGCTTTATACCAAATTAATATTACACTGAACAACAATAATGATGAAGTTTAATTAGTTTTAGATATTCAGGGTGTTCAGCTGTTCAACAAATGGATCCTTTTTTGTTCGTTGCCTAAAAACACACATTCTTGATTTCATCACTCTCAAAAAGTTTCTAGACACGGAAAATTGATTGTTCATTAGGGTGAAAAATATTTTGGTTTAGTCATAAATTGATTAGTCCATTCTATCTTCCTCTCCGAGATGAGTGCCAATTACTTGCTTCTTTCACTACAAACTCGAAATCTCTCTTTCATTTCTTTATTTACGAAGCAAAGCGTTAAAATTAACGCCTTAATGTGGTTCGCTTTCTTAATAAGAGTCTTGGACAGGAAAGGTTTTTTATTAAAAATTAAATATCGTTCAAGCTCTGCATTTTTAAATTGCTAATTTCCAAAATTTTTGCCTTTTACAGTTTGTATAAAAAAAGTTTTTTACTTGTTGTTTTTTTTTGCGCCATGTGTTGAAGTGTTTTAAGCGAATGACCAAATGCACCACTGCGTTATTATTTATTTATTTGTTATAATGAATATAATATAACATTTTGCCCGTAAAAATTATAATTATACTCGAAATGGTATGCTTTACGTGAAATGCTCACAAAAGCGTTGAGAAGTTATGAAATTATGGAAAGCAAAACGAAAAATGAACATGAACTCCGCCGTGCGAACCAAATAAGGCAGAAAATTACGAAAAAATAAAAAAAATAAAATGTAAGTCTCAATATCATGCACATATAAACGCGAAAACATAGTACATACATATGTATATATATGCACACACTCACCAAAGTTAAAACAATTGACTGAGTTTTTGAAGAAAAAGTTTTCCTTTAGAAATGTTTGCAAAATGCTGGTCGCCCGGCAGGCAGGAAACTAAAGACAAATGAAGAGAGAAAAAGAAAGATGGCAAAGCAGTGGTTGCCTAGTCTTCTCCATTACACTCTACGAGGTGTAAATGTGCTGAGAATTACAAACGCCAGCTGTCGCAGATGAGTGCAAGGCTGTTAAATGTGTTAAATTTTGAAGAACAAAAAAAAAATATAGTTTTCATACTGAAGTCAAAGGCTGTGGAAGAGAAATAAGGAGGAATGTAGTGCAAAGGATATTTTATACGGCAGCAGAGATAAGAAAGCCACGGCTGGTTGGTGAAGTGGAACAGGGTTGAATGAATGGTGGATATAAAAAATATATTAATCTGTTTAGATGGTTGTGGTTGTGCGCTATGCGCGTTGCTTTTGCTTAAGACCCATTTTAGTGATATCACTACGCTGAAAAATTTAAATTTTTGAAAACTTCTTGAAAAATATGAAAATATTTGCGTTAACAATGAGCAGCTTCGGCGTCATACGTATAATTTTTTAGCCCTTCTGATCAGGATTTAAAACCAATATGGTAATATCTGACATTTTAGCTTTAGTTAACTTTGTCCACTTTATTAAAGTCTTCACATGAGTCATCAACTACACAAGTCTGCAAAAAAAAAAAATAACTGAGAGCTGTTTTGGTAGTTTTGTGTAATTCTTATGTTTTTGGGTGTGCTGAATCCGAAAATTATTTTAATTTTGTCATAGAACGTCACGTTTTCTGAAAATGTAGGCGTCTATGTTAAACAAGTTTTCATCTTGAAATAAAATATAAAAGATTAAAAAAAGTTTTTAAATTTATAATTGCGTAACAAAACTAATTTATTTATGTAAAATACATTAATTAGTAAGCACTAAACACATTTGTTTTTCTCAGTGAGACTCCTTTTGGTACATTTTCGCTTGTGGGAAGCATCGGGAAGGTCTCTTTGATGCGTCCAACAGTAGTCTGCCATCTTTAAAACGCTCCATCTTTCCTGGTATCTTTTTTCCATCTCCTTAATATCTTGGTGAAATCAAATCGTTCACCTTGCTCTTCACTCACGTCTCCAAAATTTTCTGGAAAGTAATCGAGGTGGGAATAAAGAAAATGTACTTTTAAACTCCTCAAGCTACCTAAAGCTTGAAATGCTTTTAACATTCTTTTGACGATTTGTTTGTAGTTAGGATCTTTGTTATTGCCTAAACATTTCTTTATGACCTCTTTAAAGGCAATCCACCCTTCTCTTTGAGGGTTCGTCATGGTTGTGATGAATAGTGGATTAGCCATAAGCCGTCTAATGTCCAACGAAAACACCTTCCATCAACTTTGCCTCCGAGAGGCCTGGAAACTTTGATATTAAGTATTTGAAGCAATTTCCATATCTTGGAAGTAACTTTACAAATTGCTTCATCAATCCCAGCTTTATGTGAAGCGGTGGTAAAAGAACTTTATGAGAAGGCACCAAAGTTTCATGCAGGACATTCTTTTCGCCAATTTTAAGCTCCCTCGGAGGCCAACACTTTTTGGTTCAGTGATTTGTTCGTTCTCTATTATTCCATAGACACAAAAAGCAAGGAATTTGGTTAACCCAGATTGTTGTCCGAGCGCCATGCCCAAGATTTTGAAATCACCGCAGACTTGCCATCTGTGGTCTTTATATTTTATTTTGCAAAGAATTAATTCCAAGTTCTTGTAGGTTTCCTTGAGGTACGGAATGACCGACAGGAATGGAAGTATGGAAACCGCCGTGTGAAGCAGAACAGCTTTAAGGCTTCTTTTTGAAGAATCTATGAAAATACGCTACTCTGCTGGGTCGTATGAGATCTTAAATGTATCCATCAGACCTTCAATATTGATACAATAAACCAACTCGTCCAACCAGGAGGAAGACACTCCCGGCAAAAGTAAATTCCTTATTTAGAAATTAATGATAGTTATGGTAAACATTTAAAAACAGTAATCAAAATAAAACGATACCAATTATTAATGCCTACAAGTTAGCCCAAAAAACCCTTTTTTATAATAAAATTTTGCGTTTTGTAAAATAACCATACGTTCCGGAATTTTTTGAGTATTTTTTTATTTTTCAGAATACCTAAATACATACGTAGAAATCAGTTGGAAATATCCAGCTAGCATTTTTGTTGCAGAACTGTGTTATTAATCCTCAGCCCGAAAAGGAATGACCAAAGTTTAGCAATTTTCCATTTGATAAATTATTATTTTGGCAAAGTCTCCTAGTTAAGTAGCATTCGCCAAAAATTTTCTGCATCGAAAAAAATAGCCACATAACCATACTTTGATAAACTATAAAAAGTTCTTAAAGAAGTAGGAATACATCAGAGAGGCGCACTGTAGTTTTTATTGCAAAATCTTATAATATGAAAATTTATTTTAATAAGCTCGCAGGGCAATATTAAACAAAACTTTAATATACGTTTTTAAAGATATTTATTTATCCATATACAACTCGATTTGAGATCATCGTCATAAACTCTTGTTTGTGCCTATTCGGCCGGGGCATCGAGCTTATTAAAATAATTTTAAATTTTAACCGCCAATTATCAAATTTTATAATAATCTTGAATTTTTTAAATAACTAATATATGCATTTATTTTTTAATATTCGTTGATAACTTAAACTAATGTTTATAAATTTTCTTGTTTAAAAATTGCGTATGAGAATTTGCGAGAGAGAGAGAGAGAGTGACAAATGTGAAAACGTTTTCAAATCACGGTTAATAGGGATAGAAGAGCTAACTTGTATCTAAAAATCTTTTGAAAAATTAAATCTAAAAGCTATTAAGTTTGGAACTATTTTAGATCGATGGATTATCAAAGTTACTGCGGTACCTTTCTCTTACT
Organism: Philophylla caesio; assembly: GCA_963971545.1. Taxonomy (NCBI): domain Eukaryota; kingdom Metazoa; phylum Arthropoda; class Insecta; order Diptera; family Tephritidae; genus Philophylla; species Philophylla caesio. Next base: position 88,636,398 of record OZ020606.1, on the reverse strand, counting down.
TTTAAATTAAATTCGCAAGTTGTTTTATTGGTACTCTATCGAAGATGAACAAAAACGTTCAGACCTATTATGAATTCCGTCGGAGCTGCCTACATGACAACGTCGGAAAAATGCTATCATCAATTCCGACGTGATCGCGAAATTCTTAGGAAGTTTAGAAATTCGGGAGATTGCCATCACGGATTCCGAGTGAAACGCAATTTTGACAGATATTCGAGAAAATAATCTACGAACGCTTTCTTTTATCTGAAGTAATTAAAGTAATAATTAAAACGGACAAAAAAATATAATTGAAATAGAAACTAAGTGGATATTTTTCACTGAAGTAATTAAAAATGCAAAAAGTGTTTACTAATGACTGTAGTGCATAAATGTACATAAATCTATTTTTCAACAAGTCAAGGTCATCCACTAACCGGAGTAAGTATGAGAAATCCTTTAAGAAAATGTGCACAGCTTTTGTAAGGAAGATGCCCTTCGGCTGAACAGCCATGGGCCTCCAGTTAAGGATACGTCTTTCGTAGTCAAATTATTGAATATATATATATGTACATAAGGAAGTGTTGTTTATTTCAATTGAATGTTTCAAATTACAAAATATTTGAAAAATTTACATAGCATTATAGAGGAAAATATAAAGTGCCAAATTAGATTAACTATAAGATAACATAATAACTTCAACAGCGACGACCTGGAAAAAGTAAGTGAGCAAAAATGTTTGCTAATTAATTGAGTTATTGTAAAAAGTAAAACGATATTTTGTTTTTTGTTATTCTCTTCATTTTACAAGTTTGGTTGGACCATAAAAGCTATGTATTACGGAAGCTATGTCTTAACAAAACTGAGCCCAGAACAACGAGAAGGGAAAGCAACCACTTACACACATTCAATAATTTTTGATTGCGGGTTGGAAACATCTATTTCGAGCTTCGCACTTGCTATATTAATAAAATAGCCACCGTAATGGAACCCATTTAAATTTTATTTGTATTTAAATAATTATTGTTAACTATGTCTGTGAAAATATATTCGTTTTCTTTCAACTGCTGTCAAAAAAGTAATTAAAAAACCGCGGAATTTCGTGCAAAGATTTGGTAGCACTCATTGGTACTTAGCGTAACAGTTGGACGCACTAACAACGAAAACCTCGGAATCGCTGATAGCATTTTTTTCCGAATTCGTGACGAGGTATTTCTACACGACAGAAGTTTATTCGGAATCAGTGATAGGGCTGGTTACTTGAATTTTTAAAAACATTCTTATGAAAGTGCACTAAAGAGCTTTTTCAATTTCGTAGGATTTTTAAATTGCTATCAGGTATTGTTTTTTCAGGAGCGTAGGGCACTTCCCTCAAGTGGCCCTTTGAAAGCAGGATGAACCTGTTTTCGTCGAATTTCTCTCCACACGGGACTGCCTTCGAACATTACATCATGTGGGGGGGAAAGCTGTTAGTCGCCGCTGCTACGCTGTTGTCTGTTTAGAGTTCTCAACCTCTAGTTCGCTTTTATAAATATCCCAAGCCATGGTTTCTAAGAGCTGTCGAAACGGACGAGGTTCCAAGCAGCCTCGTTGGTAGGGTTCGTTTAAGGATGAAGATCCGGTGGCACTAGTTAGACGACAACTGGGGTGTAGTTTTCTCACAAATTCTTCATGAACTTTTTGGTTGAATAAATATTGTATCACTAGCCGATGTGCACGAGGTTTTGAGCAATACCTTCCCTGGGTTATTCCGAGCAGCCTGATAGTGAGCTTCACATTTTGAGGAATGTCGGTACGGACGGGGTTCCGAGCATCACCTTCGCTGGGTTTTTGAGCTTTCGGAATGGACGAGATTCCGAGCTTAATAGTTCGCTGGCCGATGTCTCTCCAGACCTGCTTTCAGTTATAATTTTATTTAAGCTGCTTCAAAATCGTGGCAATTATGTCGCTTATTGCCGTCCATTCCTCTTCTCCTTTAAGCATGCAGTTTACTACCGAAGGTGAGTGAAAAGTTTTCACCCACCGCAGCTTTCAACTTATCTCTTTGTCAGATGAACCTTGGCGGAGGTAAAAATCTACTTCACCATGTTTTCTGGTATAAAATTACGTATATGTTTCAAAATTTTTTCAATTGACACACTTGGAAATAACTTTCTCATCGACAATATTTTATGTTCTTAAATCACTTAAATTTCTCCATCTTCAACGTGAAATATTCATTAATGCAGAAAAATATTTCCACGCAACGAAACACCGATCTTTGTTGCCGGTAAACCTTTCCAAATAGCGAATAATGTTTTAACGATGCCACAGTAAGAGTGTCAGTGGTGTCGTTACTACTGCTGCTGTTATTGTTGACTTTGTGGTGATGCAACGAAAATTAATTTTTCGAACATTTTGTTGCATACTTACAGGCGGCAGTAGGCGCGAATTATGTGCTGACTGATAAAAAAGGACCTGCCTATAACGACCAAAGTGCTAGAAAAAGTGTTCAGAAGGAAAGTTATGTCTGAGCAGCAAATGCCTAATATGGTTATGGATATATAGCCGTATGTATGTATGTAAACCACACTGCCAGCTGCAAATGAGCGCCTTATCCACGCATCAACCATATCTACTGACTTGCAAAGAAATGTGCGCCCTTTTCGACATTAAAGCTGCTGATTGCAATAGTTGCTGATGCAAAGCGTCTATGAATGTCAGCGATTGCAGTTTGTCGCATTGATGAGACAAACAATTGTCTGTCTATGTGTGTGTGTGGTGATGAGTGGGAGCGGAGCAAGACGTGCGCCAGCGTTGCACATTACGCTCATTGACTTGCTGTGTGGACAATTTAAATTGCATTTTCAAGTGGAGCAAATGTGATTGCTCGCACCCGTGCACTGTAACACACACACACACAAACGACAAAGTGCAGTTTTTCACTTGTGTGTAAACTTAGATTTATGCAGACAATCGACTGCTTCTCCGCGGTGACACATTTAGGTTTCCTGCTCATTTGGAGCGCTGTGGTGGTCGTGGTGTGAAGTTGTTTGTTGCAGGAACTGCAGTCTTTTCCATAAATGCATTCAAAATATTCAGACTCTGGCAATGTCGTTGAACTACATTTGTGAATAACTAATGCTAGGCGCGCCAAAATGTTAGGCATAATTAAAGCTGGCAGCGTAATAGATTTAAGGAAGTTTTCGAAGGCTTTTTTTAAATTTATTTGATTTAAATATTTATTTAATTTATGATATTTACGGCAATAAACCAAGCTACGAAATTGCTGGTATAAGGTTTTAAGTAGCAATATTTAATAATCTCTTGCGGAAACTACACTGCTATATATAAACACTTCTGGCCAAAACAGTAGAACAGCGAAGTTTCGACAAGTTTTATGTATTTTTCATTCGTTTAATGCTTTAAAATTGTTTACAATAGGATTATATACAAATTTGTAAAATTTGTAAGAATTATCAAAAACATGTATGTATGTACACTTTTGTAGAATATTGCAGGCAAGATATATGCAGACATACGAGTATACTCTTTAAGAATTAAAACTTTGCTCAAAAGCAACCCTGCTTAGAAGATAAGAAACTTTTCTATGTAATAAAACTCTGAAATTACTTCCGGCCCACGATTGAGCAAAAACAAAGGTTGCGCTCATCGCTATACCACTATTCCTCTCTTTGTGATTTTGACAGCATTAGCTTTTTTTGCTGCGTCACACTGGTGAAACTGGTTTTTTTTATAGGGTAAACGTACCCATTTCTGGACACTCACAATTTTCTGTACTTTGACGCTCTTTTTTCTGCTATGTATTAAACAAACCGCGAATAATTCGGTTTTTTATATGAGTATAAATATTTTATAATAATATACCCTTTACGTAATTGGCATGCTGCATGATGTACGGATACTTATATGGTGGTGCATTTACCCTACATTGCATTTCATTCGCTTTTTCTTTGTTTTGTTATCTCTCTCTCGCTGCTCAACCAGTGTGACGTCACGCAAAGCCAATTCCTCTCTGATGGGCGCAATTTTGTTATCCCTCATTCTTGCTTCCGGCCTATTACGAGATGACATGCGAACAGCCAACAACCTCATCGTGAATTATTTAAGTAATACATTTTTAAAATTTTTTTGGTCAATGACAATTTAAGAGGATTAAGTAAAATTTGATTTTTTGCCGAATATGTTGAGAATTTTTAGAATTCTGTTTTTATTAAGATACAATTTCAGGTACCTATGAAATGTAATTGAGTTTTGATAAAAATTATGAAAAATCAAATACTTTCTGAGGCAACGAAAACTTGCAATTTAAAAAAAAATTTTTTGGTTGAAAGGTTTTAAATATTGGTAAAATTTTGGCGATTTTATTGATTTTTACTAATTTTGAAATATTTACTTGTATGTGGAATCTTGTAAAAATAGTCGCTTTTCTAATATTTTGTTTACATATTTGAATCAAATACTAGCATTGATGCAAACTTAAACTACTATTTATTATGTTTAAAATGCAGCATCATGAAAATGAAACCATCAAAACTCATAACATTGTTCTGCGCTCAAAATTATTTACAGTTGCCAGCAACTATGTGTGTATGCATCGATGTTTGGGTTATTGGTAAATAAAATACTCAATAGGTAAATGAATCGCCTAAATGTGTATAGTTTATATGTATGTAGTGCACTCATGTAGTATCATGTATGCATGTGTAAATACATACACTCTGTTCACAAATTATAGCACAAACACATATTGACACATTTGGACAATTTATTTATGCTCCAATTATTTAAAATTATTTTTCAATTAAAACATCGTAAATTTTCTTACAAAAACAATTAAAAACAACTTTTTAATTTTATTAAAAATGTAGAAAACGTTTATAAATATTTCATTAATATTTCAAACTTTTTGCTGATTGTAGCTCATTCAGTTATAGTGAACTAAAGTGCAAGTTTCTAGTGGCTACGAATTACCACGGATTTTTGACAATTTTTTTACTGACGCTCTTTCGTAATTCCTTCCACATTAAAAATAATCGCAGGTTTGCGTTGTACTATGAAGGAAACTGCCAAAAAAAAAAATGTTAAATATCAGTGATAAATTGTAGACACTCTAAACTTGCACTTTCTCATACTAAAAATGAATGGGTGAAAACTTAATACTAAAAAATTTAAAACGTTTTTTTAAAAATTCGAAATTTCGATGAAATTTTGTTAAATCTTTGTAAATTTTGTAAATAGTTTAAAAAATTGGTGTTTATGGGTTTTCTATGAAAACGAACCCAATTTTACTTGAAAAGTAATTTAAATTTATGAGAAGAAAAATAAAGTGTTCAAATTTGTCAATATGTGGTTGTGCTATATTTTGTATGCCTATTGTACGTTTGCGCTTACGTAGTTATATCAGCCTTTCATTAATGGATATGGTCTGAAAATTTTCATGGGCACACAAAAACCGCAACGAAATTCAATTACAAAATAATAAAGCCAATCAATTAAATGTGGTGAACGAGCCACTAAAATCAACAATTACCTTCCACTGAGGTCATGTGCATTTCGGAAAATGTATATGTATATGTATGTATATGCCTGGTAGAGCGGGTCGTTTACTCGATTTTCGAGAATAAACATATTTGACAAAATTAAAGCAAATTGCGAAAGGTCAGTACATGTGGAAGCTGTAATAGAAATATTTCATAGGAAGCGAGTGCGTTATCAAATTGTTTTAATATCTTCATATGCAATTTGAAATTTATTGCCAGTGCTTTGAAGCAGAACCCTTAAATATTTTTTTTTGGAATAAAAAAAAATTGTAATAAAAAATATATTTTTATTAAATTTTACTGCCTGTTACTGCTAAGTATGCGATCAATGGTAGCTGACTACGCGCTTTAAATCAACGTTGAATATTTAACAACGTTCTAAAAAATCTCCGTTATTTGCTTCTAAATTTATGTCATGTTCTTTTTAAACGCTTGCCCGCAGTTGGAGCAGAACAGAAGGTAATAATAAATAAAAGCAATCTGACTTCGTTGTGGCATGCAACATGGTGGCATGGCACCATAAATTATAATCACTTGTGGGTAACAGCTTCCGCGCGCAAAATATGTACATAAATAATTTGTATATGTTTACATATTTCTGCTGGCTTGTACATAGGTGTACATTGTGGTTGGCGGAATCGTTTGCTGTTTTTGGCTTTCATTGTTGTAAGAGCCATAGCTGTGTATTGCTACAGCCAGTTTTAGCTTACGATAATGCCTTAGATCTACATGGCATAGCCAGAAAATGGCGGCCTTATTTACTGAGGCAATAAAAAATTAGAAATTGTAAATTATAAAACAAAGTTGTAAGAAAGTGTGGGTTTGTACATATTTAAAATTTCGCACAGCCACCGAGACGTTAAAGTCAAATGCCTTACAGCGATTGACTGACATCCTCACAGTGCCGATTGTGTGTGTTTGTTTGTATGTAGAACTATGTAAGTGTTCATGCACACTGTCCAGATAATGTTCCTGTTATGTTATGCCATTAATTTCCGCTGCTTACTTAGTAAGTCAACTAAATTCGCGACTTTCTAATTGTATAAAACATCAACTTTTGTATATCTTTAATAATTTAAGAATGAAAGCTGTGGCTGAAAGTAAATGGTAAACAAATATGCTTGGGAGATACATTCATTCATTTATACGAAGCATTCCATGATATTTCAATGGAAAACCTCGTTTTTTTTCAAGATTTTCATATAAATTGAGTATGTTGTAGAAAAACTCATCAGATTTAACAGAACGCCCGGAAATGAAAAAAAACCTTTTTCCCAAGCTATGCAGCATTGAAAATATAAGATGTAAGCCATTTTTTATCTGATGTATATTGGAACGATTTTCCGTCATCCCTTGTCAAATTTATTTTAGTGACATACCGGTTTCGGCGTTGTGCCATCTTTAGTGTAATTTTTTTGTCAGAGATTTATAAACATTTTTTTTTTAGTAAAATTTTGTATGCCTTTGTTAATAACATATTGATGAAAAATCATGTTTGCACAATTAAAATTTTTTTTTTTAAATATATGTGATAGAACGTATATTAATAAATAAACTGACCGATTTTCAAAGGGTGTCTCCTTAAAGCGCCTGAGCTATTAATTTTTATGGTAAAGCATTGTCTAATCATCTACTAAGTAAGCCACAGCTCGCTGCTTGCAACAACTTAAGGCTGCATATTCTTTTGCTAATAGTGAGTTCGATTTGGTTTGGTGTTGGTTTACGTCGAGATTTCGAGACACCTAAAAACTCTTATGTTGCTTAACTGTTAAAAAAATTATATTTATGCTTACTTTTACGTTTACAGACAGTTTAGGAGCTTATCTGCAACATATCCAAAATTCGCGCAAAATTAGTTTTTGACCTATTGAAATAGTGTGGAATGTCTCAAATTCATGTCATAAGTGTGCGATAAATATCTATACATAACTGTCAACCGACAACATAGCCACTTAGTGAAACAATTAATAAGTATATTTTAGAAGAAAATATATCAGACTTTTAGAGTGACAAAAAATTAATAAGAAAACTGCAACTAGCCCTTCAGTATAAGTTTAAGGCAAATTATTCTAAAACAATGTATTCCTTCCCACTCTCCTGATTTACCTTTTAAACTTTCCCATAACAATTTAAACAAAAACCCTAATTTTATGAAAATAAATATCATTTTGTTCAAAGAATATAGATAGGATACAATTAAAAACATCTACATATATATTCTGAAAAGCTGAGCTTAGCTTGAATAAACTACAATATCTTTAAGAATCTAATGTATATTAAATAAAAGGGGTTGATGTGTACATTTGCACTAAATTATAAAACTAAAAATCGGTTTCTTAGTTCTTGAGATATTTGCTTGAAAAGATATACAAATTTTTATATATTTTTATGTTTTAAAATAAATTTTATAATTGTTCTCTAAAAAATAATTTAATCAAGCATAACCGATAAATTAAAAAACAAAATGCTGCTTTTAGAAAATAATTTTAAGTTATGAAAACTGTAAAACATTTGTTAAATAAAAAAAGAATTGTGTTAATACCCTTCTTAGAAAGTAAAATGGTGAATACGGCGGGAATCGTGCCGGCAGGAATGATGAATGATTCACTGGGATGTGTTAAGGCACGGTAATAAGTACTTCTTTTGTCATGTTATAGTATGTTATATTATGTTACGCTGCATCACGTTAGGTAATATAATGTTAAATTATACCTTGGTTTGTTATGTTACTCGTATGTTATGAAACGAAAAATCTACAGAACAAATGTGGTTGAACTGTAGCCGGTATGAATGGTCAAAGCATCGATTGTTTTGGAGACGGCATCAATTGCTTTTTATTTTAATCATACCTGAACTCACCACGCCTAAACCCCCCACACCTGAACTTACCATAATAAAAATCACCAGATTTGAATTTCGACACGCTAACTCTTTTCAATTCACCGCACCCCAATTCATCACCTCTCAACATAACTGACTTGACTTTAATTGATCTTAACTGAACTCAGTAGAACTCACCTAACTCAACTCAACTCAGTAGGCGAAGCAAATATCAAATGTAAATAAAATTATTTTTTTTTTAATTCTGATTTAATTAATTTAATATAACGCATACCAATGCAATTAAGTTCAGAAGATCGTCAGCTAGATATATGTTTTCGGATTTCGGAACGATTAAGAAATCAAAAAAATAGAAATCAAACTTCTTTGATCGCTCGTCCAAGGCGTGCTCTCTTCGTCTTACTTAATTGAATAAATATAATTGCCTGAATGATAGACGAATACGCGGTTTTTATTAAGACCAAATCATGAAAAAGGTAGTATTTTATGTACATATGTATATACCCGTATGTATGTACATATGTAAGCTCATATTTTTATTTTTTAAATTGGCTTTTGTAAAAAAAACACTTCCGAATTACTAAAAATATATTTTTTCTTATTGTTAAATACTTTTTTCTCTAGAGTTTGCGCCAGCCGAAAATATTTGTAACCTTTCTATAGAATTTTTATATAGAATTTTTTCTAATTATTATACATATATTCGAGTTTAAAAAAATTAATTTTCTAATTGTTTACCTCATCCTATATATCTGTCTTCAATATCGCCTAACCTGAGAATCACCTTTTGGACAAAAGCGCACCGTCATGTATCAAATCGAAGATATGAAATTAAGAAATATTATTTTGAAAACCAAAATATTCTGCCCTTTTTGTTTTCGATTAGAATATTTTTTAACTATGTAATCCTTTGTTTATTTCTTATCCATTTCATATCATTTCCGTCAAAATTTAATGGAGAATAAAAATATAACAAATTTGTGAAATATAAGCAATATTGCAGACCCCGAAATTTTAAAATTAACTCAAACAATGTCTAAGTTGTATGTTTTGCAAACACATTTTAGAACATAAACATCTCTTAAAAAATTGATTTTGAAAAGACTCTCACACAATTTAACAAATAAAAACAGAATGACAACTTAAAGCTAAGGCTACGTTTATGACCGAGCGAATTCGCGTCGCGCGATGCGATGAAAATCGCTCTATCGCTACCAGCGGTTTCGCCATCGTAATCGCTAGCGATTGAGTGTTTACAGTACAGCGAATTCAGAAGTGATTGGAAATTTATAACATCACATCCGTTCGTAGTTTCTTTTAGTTTTTATTAAAAAAGACATGTGTGCACACGTTCGTAAAATTTTGCTTACAGAAAGTAGTCTTTTAGTGCGTCAGCAGATTTTAGGATTTTGTAAACAGAAAAGATTCCAAGTGCATCCAATTTGCAAAGAACGCAAACGCCGCCTTCTACAATATCCTGAGAAATTTATGGAGTATTACCGAATAAGAATTGACACATTTAATTATATCTTAAATAATATATGCAAACACATAGAAAAAAATACTAGAAATCAAAAAACACCAATTGATGTTGCAGAAAGGCTCGCACTGACCATAAGGTAAGTAATATACAATGTTATGTATCCATTTCTCATTATATCATTTCATTTCATTTATGTATCCATTTTATTATAATATTACACACATTAATATTAAGTAGCTTGATCAAAATTTTGCGAATTTGGAAAAATGAAGCTGTTTGAATCCTGCGTTTCAATATTAGGGCTGCTACTCACATAACTAATAAAAGAAACTGGCGTAGCCGATTCCTGATTACCCCTGTCGTACATAACGTCGTAAAGAACCTCCTGCATTTTTATGCGAAATTTTAGTTTTTTTTCTTCACCCATATTTTTCATGTACTTTTTGAAACTCATAAGAAAATGGTAATCATCATCCTCCTCAGCGTTGCTTTTTTCTAAAAGCTTAAGCTTCTTTTCCTCCAACTCCAAAAACGCTGAGCTTTCTGTAAGTTTTCTCTTTAATTTTTTAGGTGTAGGCTGCATCAATTTTATGGATTCAGGAGTTTCCGATTTATCTTCATCATCAAGTTCCACGAATTCATCACAACTTGTTCCATTGATCAAGTTACCTGACATGGATCGCGGTTCCATAATATCTTGTAAAAAACACATATCCTTAAAATGTGTCCATTTTGAATGCGGCATTGCAGCACTGCCTGAACCCACTACAGTTTCCTTACGAAGTTCTCTACGATAGGTGTCTTTCAAGTTTTTCCATTTTTTTACACCAGAGCCAGCTGAAAAACATGTAAAATAATAATTTCGTTTAAATTTATTTTCAGGTTTTTAGCAACGGGAAATTCATTCCGATCCTTGGCTTTTTCTTATCGCATAGGAATTGCTACAGTGGCCAAAATTACTAGAGAAGTATGTGCCGCCCTTTGGACGTCTCTGGTTTCCAAACATTTGAATCGCAAAACAAATGAAGAATTGATAAAAATAGCAGACGAATTTTACTCCAAATGGGGATTTCCGAATTGCATTGGAAGTATCGACGGCAAACATATTCGTTGCAAAAGGCCACCGCATTCTGGTAGCATGTTTTTCAACTACAAACACTTTTTTTCCATCGTTTTACAAGGCGTTGCCTCTGCTGACTACAAGTTTACTGCAATTGAAGTTGGAGCATATGGCAAACAGAGTGATGGTGGCATTTTTGAAGCTTCAACATTACATAAGCTTATCGAAACTGGAGAATATGAAATTCCAGAAGAGCGGAATCTACCAGGCACAGAAATTAAAGCACCATTCGTAATGATTGGGGATGAAGCATATCCACTCAGAAAATATTTATTGCGCCCATATTCTAAAATAAATTTGAACAGTGACTCTGAACTGTTCAATACAATGCTATCCAAATCCAGAAAATCCATTGAATGTGCTTTTGGTATTATTACAAACAAATGGCGTTTACTAACCAAATCAATCGAAACTGATATTTATGGTGCAGAACTATTTGTTAAAACTATTTGTTTGCTACACAATATTATAATTGATAAAGAGGGAGTTTGTATGCAAACCTTAATGCAAGTTCAGCAAACTATTCCCATAAATATGAATAGGCAGAGGCAGTATAACAGAAGCTCTGAAGCTGCTACGACTGTACGAAACATTTTTAAGGAATATTTTGTTCAAAAAAATGTTATATTTACTTAAGTATAGGCTGTTTATTAGATAAAAATAAAATAATATTATTACTTACCTTCCAAACCGCATTCTTTTTCTACTTCTTCCCAAGCTTTTCTGATTTTGGTTCTATTATGATAATCTGGATGACGCAGATTCCACAAACATTCTTTATTTCGCACTTTTTCAATAAATTTGTCCATCGTGTTTAACGCGATTCGCTCAACTGAATCAAAAATTTTGATTGCTGATTTTCGTCGCTAGCAGTCGCTGCATTTTCGCTTTTTCGCTGCATCGCTGCACGATAAACACCTCCGTATGAATTGATGTATTTGATCGCTAGTAGCGATTTTCATCGCATCGCGCGAAGCGAATTCGCTCGGTCATAAACGTAGCCTTAAGCTTGCAGCTGGCTTAAATTTACTTGTATACTTTTTATAGTACCACAGCAATTAGCTAATCGTCATAATCTCTCATTTGACTCGTATAAGTCTCCATAAATGCCATTTCGCTAATATATTGCCATTAAGATGTTATCGCCACAAACAAACAAACACAAAAAAAAAAACGAAACGAAACGAAAGGAAAAGGAAAAGGACTGAAAGCTACTTCGAGCGATGGGGCCAAATGACCTTAAAGGGCTGGCAAGACTTTAGGAGGAATGCTATTGAATGGCTGAGAAAGTTTATGTTATTGCCAACTGATTTCCACACGCAATTGACACTAAGTAATGCAGTGAGTGCAGCTTTATAGAAGGAAGCGAGGGGCAACTCGAACTGTGGTGGGAGAACACTGCGCCAAGAATTGCGCCAGCATGTGTAGAGGCTGCCGACAGCGAATCGAACACAACCAGGCAAAATATCTAATAAAATTTAACTTATGGAGCTGTTACCATAATGACTCCTTTAACACACTGCCAACATGGCACGACCAAGTAAGACACAGACCAGTAAATACCTACTAAGTTCGACACATTTATGCATTTTGGAAAATGTATTGAAATTTCGCACTCCTTTTTCCCTTTTTCATCTAAGCAAACACACATGCAAATTTTTTTACAAAATGTATAGATATACAAATGTGCGGGCGACATATCCATCCTTTTGCAAATGAGATGAATTTTATAAAAACAGCTCACGTTTTATTGAAATAAAATATTAATTTAATGGTGTGTAGGTATATATAAATAAGAAGTAAATAAATACAAGTATGTGTAGGTATTTACATTTATACACACATGCACTCAAATTGGCTTGAACTAACATATGTTATATGTACGTATGTATGTATGCATGGAGTAGTAGACATTTAGGGATATTATGTGCAATGTTTCAAATGTGGTGATGTGGTGATGTCATAGCAAGTGGCAACTATCCCTCTCTGCAGAAGCTTGGAACGCATTATTAACTAGTTTCATTTATAATGGTTTCCAAAATAGATACTTTTGGGATTGTGCGTAAGAGGTTAGTGTCAAACTAGTTCCAAAGTGAATAGTTATGAACCATTAAAAAGAAACATGTAAATTAAATATATATGTGTTTAACACAGAGCTGCTCCACAAACGAAACGATACCATTTTGTTTTGTTAACTAGCAAAATTAACTTAACGAAACACTTCAACCGAAAACATTGAGAAAATTGCCAAATACCTTGATTTAACTAATCTTCGAAAAGTAATTTAGTTTCCAGTAGCGATAGACCTAAGTAACGTATTTTTTATAAATTCAGCTATCATTCTAATTTAACAGTCCTATACCTTTATATCCAATACTTATTATTTACATAATACTGTTTATCATACCAGCGAGCCGTAGGCCCTGGCAGCCAGTGCTCCTCTTTTGCTGTGCAATAACAATTGTATTGTTGTTTCTCATTTAATAAATAAATAAAATAACTTAACGAAATGAGTTTGTTGCGTTTCGGCGCCATGTTATCAAAACGAAATCAAATCGTTAATGTTGCAACGTTATAAAATTTCCGTTTTCGTTAATTTTAATGTGCCTAAAAGTATGCAGCGCTTCTGTTTGCGCCTGTTTGCGCTTCTGTTTGCGACGAGTGAATCTCCAGCGTTTTTCTTACCGTTTTTCTTAACGTTTTAACGTTAACGCCAGCATTTCGTTTTGGTTAAAAACGTAATGAAATTTATTATGATAATTGCTTTAACGATAATATTTTGAAATGTTTCAACCGAAACAAGAGAAAACATTTTGGAACGGTTAAATTTAACGTTAAAATACATCCTTGGTTTAACATAATTCTTAGAATTTTTTGAGTAAACGAATTTATAATGAAAATTTAGTTTAAATTAGTTGCTGCTATTGTCTTCAAAAAATGATACAGTCTACTCAAAAAAGTTCTCTAAATTGATCATTTATCATTACCTATTTGAAGCTTGCACTGTTCTATACTTTAATTGAATTAAAAACTGGATACTAAAAATAAAACCAAATCAATCCTGATAAAACTATTTGAATATTTGATCAGCTTTTTGATTTATCTTAATTTCTATTCTAAGTTTTAAACGATGTGTCAATTATTAAACATTTCTAAGGCCGATAGAAAAATAACAAAAAAATGCATATGCAAGGATGAGCACGCCTAAGGTGCATTCTTAAATAACTAAAAAAAATATTGCACAAAAACCCAAACAACAACCACACAAGCAAGTTTAAATAGCGGCTTATCAATTGCTCTGTTTGTAGTTGGTTTGTTTAAGGAAAATGGAATAAACACAAAAGTCCACTTGGCAAGCGTAGCACAGCATGTAGCGTGTTGGCTATGCAACTCCGAGTTCCTTTAACTCTGATGAGGAGGTGTGGTGATCTCCGAAACAGCTGCTATAACTTCTACCACTCAAACTGTTCTTGTTTTTTTTTCTAAATAAAACCCTCCAAAAAACTGGCCTCGAGCTCAATAAAATTATCAATTACAATTATTAAACATTTATAAAGCCGATAGAGAAATAACAAAAAAAAATTCATATGGAACTATTATTTTTAAACAAAAAATTTTATTTTTAATTTGCGATCAACCCTAAAATAAAATAAGTATGATATGTTATCCAGTAAGCATTTCGTTTATAGCAGGCCGCTGTGTTCGAGTGGGTAGTGGTGCGTGATCTAACTCGATATGCCGCTGAGTTCGAGGTTCGAATTTCAACCAGACCAAGGTAAACCTTAATCATAGAAAAGCCTTTTTCTAACAGCGGTCGCAACACGGCAGACAATGGCAAACATCCAAGGGTATTTCTTCCCATTAAATACGAGTACATCTGTCGTTCGGAGTCGGCGCAAAACTGTAGGTAACATAATTTGTGGTAAAGCATAAGAGACGCACCCCAAAAATTGTAGAAGAAGCTCCGCCAAACACTGAGCTATATTGTGAGCGCCAAAATAATAATAATAATTTCGGATATATCAATATTATCACACAACTACCCACTCTGCATTCCTTTTTCACCGGTTATGAGACAGTCACGAATCCCATAGAGTGGAACCAGCGCTTTGTCTAATTGTCCCCCTTTTTTACAGCAGGGGTAATTTCATGTTCTTGTGTTTAGTCACACAAATCTACCTTTGATGTTGTGATGCGAACCTTAAATTTGTAAATATTTTGTGGTTCCACCTGACCAAATAAGTGTAGTTACATACTACCTGTTCATATATACACTTTCACCACCATCGAGCTTTAATGCTGAACTGGCTCATTTGTTGGTCTCCCACAAACCACGCTGCTGAATGTTGTTTTGCCATTTGTGTGTGTTTTAAAACAGGAGCCATAAATACTCATACACTTATTACATCGTGTGATGCTTAGATATGCACTGAGAATTTTTTTTTATCTTTGGGAATTACCCCGCAATTTCCTTCTCGCCAATGTAAAATATCGAGTACACTTATGAGTATATTTTGAGTTTTGTGAGGTGATAGTTTAACCTGCAGTCAACTAAGCATTTTCTAAATCGAGTTTCTAAAAACGTACCAGACTCAGTAGATTTCCTGAAGGCTACGTCCACTTCTCTAGAGTCCAGAGAAACCAGACCTTGGTAATCAGACCAAGCGCGTTCAGCTTGTCAAGGCACTCCATCACCTGTTTCGAAGTTATCTGGTGAGGGTTGAGAACCTTAATAGCCGCTTGGCTGTCCTGTAGATTAGCTGAATCAGACTCCAATAGTGAATTATTGACCTTAACAAAATTATTTTGGAAGCTAGTATAAAGAGCCTACTATAGGCTAACTTGACTGTAAAGAGCAGCCAGAAACTTAATCAATTTTATGTCTTGAAAAGTATTTCCATTTTGGCATTGTTTACACACAATTCCACAAAAATACGATTTCTCTAGGATGAGTTCGGGAATAGTCGCAAGGGCAACTTCTGATCTTTTTATATGGAATGAACTGTTCTCTTTTGTTCGAGCATGTCCTATGAAGAGACTAATTTTCTCCTTTTATACCCGAGAGGGTAGAAATGACGACCAGTCTGTTCATAAAAACAAAAATAAAAATCATAGCTTTGAATGAGATTCGAACCGGCTGCTTGAGGTTTACTAAGCATAAGCTAGACCCGTTTGATATTTGTTGCTACTAATTAATACTCATTTGTACCCGATTGAGACTAGTCTCGGAATACAGTCTTTAGAAATTAGTCGCACAATTTTTTGCAGGGTTTGTTCAGAATATTAAAATAAAGTTCAAAATTGTATTATATCTTCTCAAGTCTTTCTCAGTGTACTTTGCATTTGATACACTTACGACCGCAAGATTTCTTGCAAAGAGATGAGTAACTAAGTGAATCGACATAAATTCCTACAAATTGAAATAAAATGCGTGCATCCATACATGTATGGCTATGGGTGACTGAATATTTATACATTCATGCATCACACATGTGGCTGGGTATAATGTGAAGTCGTAAATTTGTCACACGTACATTTGTGGCCAATGGTAAAAAGGGTTAGGTAAGGAATTTTAAGAAAAATTAAAAGAGACTGGAAAACATACCACAGGTGCAAAGGGCTATCTGGTTTAAGGTTTCACTCTACAAAAATAAATATGTATGTATGCATGATAAATGGTGATACCAAAATTATATTTAGATATATGAGTTAAATTAATTCTTCGCTGGATTTTTTTTGGAAATTAAAAAAAAATTTAGAGCTACACACAGTCATTGCACTCAAAATTTAGTTTATCGCAAGCAGCAAACCAATCAGAAATTACAAAATTCATAAAAATTTCGAAAAAAATGTGGCTGTTCGACAGTTAAGTTATTTGAAAAAAATTTTAGTTTTAACTTCAATTACTTAAAATGATTTTTCATTTAAAACCTTCCTTAATTCTCTATTAAATGTCATTAAAAATAATTTTTTAAACTTTATAAAAAATTTAGAAAACAATTATCAAATTTTCATCGTAATTTCGAATTTTGTGAAAAGTTTCTTTAGACATTTTTTGGGTATGCAGATTGTAGTTCACTCAGTTTTAGTATATCAAAAAGCAAATTTCTAATGCTTACGAATTACTTCCGATTTTTGACATTTTTTTTACTATCGCTCTTTCGCAATTCCTTCCATATAAAAATTTTTCGTGGTTTTGCATTGTATGTAGGAAACTTAGAGTTTAAAATTTAAAAAAAAATCAGTGATTTCTTGTAGACACCTGAAACTTGCACTTTCTTAGACTAAAATAAAATGAGCTAAAAAACTGCATACTCAAAAAAATTCTTAAACAAATTTTTTTTAAATCCTTGTACATTTTTTAAATAATTAAGAAATACGTGTTTATGGGTGTTTTCAAAAGACGAACTGTATTTTAAATGAAAAATAATTTTAATTAGTTTAAAGAAAAGTAAAGTGCCAAAATCTGTAAAAAATAATTTTTTCTAACATCTTTTATCAAATAAGTTGGACTACTTGACTTATATGATAAAAGATGTTAAAAAAAAAATATTTTTTACAGATGTTGGCACTTTACTTTTCTTTAAACTTTAAAACGAATTAAACAAAAATATTATTATCAAAAATTTGATTTTACTAAAAATACTTTCAGTCCTAATTTCATCAAAATCGTTGCCTTACCAAATAAAAATACTCGTATGTTAATATACGATACCTATGTATGGATCATGCTCGTACATTCTCAATCAAGTTCTTCTAAAGTTTAATAATTTTGCGACTAAGTTTCTTCTGTATTAAAAAGACATCGCCTTTCATTACTTAAAAAAAATAAGAAGCAGATGCCATGTATGAAAAAATAACAATTTTTCGCAGTAATGGTTTACAATCCTTGAAAGCATCCTGTAATCATATCTAATAACTCCCAAATATGCATTCAAAGTACCCATAAAAAAATTAAAGTTAAAAAATAGTTAAAAAAAAATTGGAAAAACGCTTAAATTTTCTTCTGATTTTCCGACAGGGTGGAAATTTTATGTATATTGGAACGATAAATAAAAGTAACTCAAAACCAGCGTTATCAGATAACTAAACAATTGAACGGAAAAGAAGGTAACATACTGTAGCGTTCATCGGAAGATAACGGAGCGAATAGAGTCGGGAAGACGTTCAATCCAGAGTGACTTTAGCACTTCGTCATTTATTTTGCCGTTCGCCAGCTCTTTCATGCGCTTTAAAAGCTGAGACGGTTTAAGGTCACCTAATTCGATTTCTTTTACCAGTTTTCGTAGCTTTTTTTGATCGGAGTCGGTGAATTCCGAAATTAATGCCGCTCTTACAGCTTCGTATCTGCCTGTCTCTGGAGGATTGCGGACTATGTCGCCCACTGCGATTATCGTCGCTTAAATGCCGTATCCAAGCCGGACTGGTACCCTATCCCACATATTCAAGATTTCTCGCAAAGAATGTGTGGAAAAACGATATTTTCTTTAATCGACTTAGAAAGGGCCTACCACCAGATTCCAATCGCGCCAGAAGATCGCGAAAAGACAGCCATCATCACGCCCTTTGGCCTTTATGAATTTAATGTCATGACCTTCGGCCTAAGGAACGCCGGGCAGACATTCCAACGATACATGAACCAGATTTTCTTCGATTTGGAGTGCGTAATCGTGTATATCGACGACATTTGCATAGCCTCAGCGACAATGGAGGAGCACAAGGCTCATTTAGAGACCGTCTTACAACGTTTACGTAAACACGGTCTGAAGATAAACGCTTCTAAGTGTGTTTTCGCGCAAAACGAAATATCTTTCTTGGGGCACCGCATAACCAGAGATGGTGTCGCCCCGACTGAGGAAAAGGTAAACGCCATAATAAATTTTCGAAAGCCTACGGTCGCACACGAGCTACGCAGATTTATGGCAATGCTAAATTTCTATCGACGCATGCTCCCCGACGCCGCACAAACGCACGGTAAACTACAAAGGCTAATAAAGGGGAATAGGAAAAAGGATTCCACAGCAATCAGTTGGGACGCCGAAGCTGACGAAGCGTTCGAAAAGTGTAAAAGGGACTTGGCCGAAGCAACAATGTTGACACACCCTTCGCCAAATGCTCATCTGGTACTCAACGTCGACGCAAGCAATCATTGCGTGGGGGCAGCCATGAATGAACTCGTCGCCGGTAAACTAAAGCCACTAGGATTTTTTTCAAAGAGGTTGTCTGACTCCCAAAAGAAGCAAAGCACCTATAACCGAGAGCTATTAGCAATGTACCTGTCGGTAAAACAATTTCGCTATCTGATAGAGGGGAGGAAATGCACAATCCTTACAGACCATAAGCCATTGACCTTCGCCTTCGACCAGAACCCAGAGAAAACTGCGCCTGTCCAAACACGCCAGCTAAGCTACATTAGTCAGTTCACCACAGATGTCCAGCACGTCGCCGGAAAGGAGAACGTAGTAGCAGACCTACTCTCACGCATTGAAACGATTTTTAGCGGAGAGCAAATCGACTTCGAAAAACTCGCTGAAAAGCAAAAATCAAGCTCGGAATTAGAAGAACTGATGAAGAGCGACAAACTCCAGTTTAAGCTGATCGACATCCCAAATACAAGCAACGCTGTATGGTGTGACATATCAACTGGTCGCGCACGTCCATTTGTAACAGGTGACTTTCAAAGACAAGTTTTTAACTCTTTGCACAATCTTTCCCATCCAGGAATCCGGTCTACCGTTCGAATGGTATCGGAACGTTTTATATGGAAAGATCTAAAAAAGGATGTGGCTAGAATGGTCAAGCACTGCATCAGTTGTCAGAAGTCCAAAGTTGGTAGACACAATCGCGCTGCAATCGACACCTTCAAGATACCTGACACACGATTCAAACACGTTAACATCGACTTAATTGGGCCACTACCGCTGTGTAGTGGCTTTAAATACTGCTTGACATGTGTCGACCGATTTACACGGTGGCCCGCAGCGATACCCGTACCAGATATAGCAGCCGACACAGTCGCTCAAGCCTTCTTGTCTGGTTGGATCGCGAACTACGGAGTACCTCGAGCCATCACAACTGACCAGGGGAGACAGTTTGAGTCCAAGCTGTTCAAGGAACTATCCCAACTGACCGGATCTAAGCATCTGCGTACTACCGCATACCACCCGCAATCTAATGGACTCGTCGAAAGAATGCACCGAACATTGAAAAGCGCAATAAAGTGTCACACAGCCGTCAATTGGATTTACAGTCTGCCTTTCGTCTTACTGGGACTCCGCTCCGCTTTCAAGACCGACCTGCTCGCCTCGCCGGCAGAAATGTTATACGGTACCACGTTGTCACTACCCGGAGAATTTTTCGATCAACCGGGCGAAGAGTACACACAGAGCGACTTCGTGAACGAACTACGTAGAATCATGACCAAACTAAAACCTGTTCCAGCTTCAAATCATTCATCTTACAGCGCGTTTATTCATAAAGACCTACAAACCTGCACACACGTATTTGTCAGGGACGATAGCGTGCGCCCGCCGTTAAAAGCACCATTCGACGGCCCTTTTAAAGTAGTCAAACGCGAGACAAAATACTTTGACCTCGAAATAAGAAACAAATTAATAAAAATAAGCATTGATCGATTGAAGCCTGCATTCATCACGCCACACGACCACGAGGAAACCAAAAAGGCACAGCGCCACGCTCAGCAACAGCAATCATTACACAGCAAGTGGGACAAGGCAGCAATAGAAGCACCAGTAAAAACAAAGAGTAGACGGACAGTGCGATTTCCAGAGAGGTATTCCTAATGTACACGGACGATGCTGTTAGAGGGGGAGTGGATGTAGCGTTCATCGGAAGAGGTATATGTCCACTCTTTCAGCGTTACATACGTTCAAGGTTATAATATGCTTAACTTACATACATATCTACTCAACAAATATTATTCGCGTTGATTACCAGTTAGTTGCTAACCGCCTGTATATTTTCCTCTCAGCGTATGTACAAACGTACATACGCTCACCGGTACATAATATACATAAGTACATCGATATTAACACACATAAGTACATCAATATTATTTACCATGCATAATTACGTACGTAAGTAGGTATTTGTCTATGTAGGCATTCAATTCCGTTTTATAAAATTACCGTATAATATAGTGACGCGTAAGAATTAGTATTTAAGCAAAAGACAAAGTGAAATAAAACACAGTTCATTTTTAAACATCGCCTGATTTTCAGTTTAGTCGTGGAGACGGGTAAGGTAACCAAAATACTATTTCATTTATTATTAAATATAATTTAAAAATAAAAATGTGAATGACTAGAGTTCGTTATTCGAATATATATATGTACATATATAAAAATCAATTGCTGTTCGTTTGTCTCGCTAAAACCCAATTTAGCAGATTTTTGTTTGTTTTAAAATGTTTGTCGTAGTCCAGGGAGGGTTTAAACGGTGAGAAAATATACAAAAATTGTGAGCAAGATAGCAAAAACAACAATTTCATTTTCCCATATAAACAGTTATACATTGATTATGATTTATAGATTCAAGATCGATGATGATCCATACTGCACTCTCTGCGCAGGCGATGATATCCAAGATGCTGAACACTGCTTTTTTGCCTGCACATATTTTGAAGAACAAAGAAATTACCTAAACTCACAAGTGGGGAGACTGGCTAAAGTAGAAAACTTGATCGATATAATGCTCGAATCGACCAAAAACTGGTCCGCCATCTGCAACATGCCAAATATTGTTATATCAAAACTACGTCAGGCGGAACGACTCCGCAGAAATACATAGTTTCTTAACGATCGATGGACTCATCGAGTTGGCGGCTCGGAATCTAGTCCGTTCCGACTGCTTGCATCAAAAAGTTCGGTGACAGTGGCATCTAAGCAGTGTGGCTCTAAATACGGATCTCAACGTACAGCCCAAGACGGATTGAATCGGCCGGGTAGCCCGGAATCTCGTCCTTTCCGGCTACCAAGAAAGGCTAGTGCACAATATACTACTTTCGAGATGTTTGAATATATATATATATATATGTATATAGTATATGTATATATGCAGTTAAACTTTTGGCTAAAATTAATGTTTTTCAGCAAGGTTCATACAAAGCAGGAAAAAGCGCACCAAGTGAGTAGGCGTCTCGGAACCCAGTCCGTTCCGACCGCTGCAAAGCAGTTAAACAAGCAGAAACTATGAAACACCACAAGAAGTCAACAGAATAACCGAGCGGCTCGGAACCTCGTCCGTTCCGACCGGCGGGCAAGGTAACTAATAAAGGTTAAAATTTTATGAAAAACATTATGTACTCGTATAATAGTTGAAATACCAGAAAACATAAAAAACAAGATAAGACAAAAGAAAAACTGAGCGGCTCGGAAGCCCGTCCGTTCCGACCGACGTGTATGATTGAAGGGCATAAGGTTTATACAATAGTGTCAAATTTGCAAGATAAAAGGCAGGAAGGAAAACGACACTAGAAATAAGTCCACATAAGTCGATCCGTTCCGAAACCCAGTAGAAGCAATAATAATTAAAAAAAAAAAAGTGCTTGAAGCCGAAAAGGGGCAATTTAAATCCCCACGAAGATGCAACAAGCAACAGTACAGAGGGTGGTTCAAGTTGACGTAACTTGCTACAAACGTTATCCGGACTTTCACGAACGTTGAGCGTAAGCTCAAACCATCTCCCGACGAAATACTTGACGGTAGTACCGGGGGAATGGTACTCAGACAGTAGGAGGTTTAGTTCGGGTTAAAGTCCCACACTGACAAACCGGTGACGGTTAGGCTTTCGATGCTTCCTCCTCGAAAAAGAAAGAAACATTGATTATGATAGAAGATATGTGTTTATTGCAGCACCAAATGGTCCATTACGCGATACATTTAACCACGAGTTACAAAGTGAACAACAGTAAGATACTAAAGTATTGACTGAAACAGTTCGTTTAGATGTTCCGCTATTGAATGCACAACAATGGATTGTGTATGATACTTTGATAGAATATGTAAACCATGGATCTGCTGGAATTTACTTCCTTGATGCTCCCGGGGGGACTGGAAAACCGTATCAATTTTATTGCTATTGGCAAAGATCAGATCGTAAAATGAAGTAGCTCTAGCTCATCTGGAATAGTTGCAACATTATTATAAGGTGGACAAGCTGCACATTCTACCACTACACATACAAATCAAGGCACCAGGTTGCAACATCGCCAAAACCAGCGCATGTCGAAGACTCTTCAAATATGCAAATTGATCGTTTTGGGATGAACGTGCGATGGCCCACAAGAGGTCACTTGAGCCATTGGATAGAACGTTAAACGATCTTCGTGGAGCCATTATTCTGTTATAAGGTGATTTTAGTCAGACTCTTCCAGTTATTCCTCGATTCACATTTGCTGACGAACTAAACGCATGCCTAAAATCATCTTATTTGTAGCGGCACCTTAGGACCCTCCAATTAACAACTAACATACGAGTGTTTTTGGAACAAGATAAAACTGCGATTGTGTTTTCGAAGCAGTTATTAGATATTGGAAATGGTAAGGTCGCAGTTGATACCACCTCACCGACTCAAAACAGGATCCTCAGCGAGTTTTTCCGGACATAGAACAACACTTCAACAACCATATTTAATTGGCTTAGTGGAAGAGCAATGTTGGCGATCAAAAATAAAGATGTCGATGATCTCAATGCGAATTTTCAAAATTTTCTTCCAAGAGAGTGGTTTTCTTACAAATCAGTTGACACAGTTACAAACCAAGAGGGCGTAGTCAACTATCCCATTTTTTAAATTCACTGGAATTGCCTGGATTACGACCTCACAATTTAAAATTAAAAGTAGGATCAGTTGTAATCATGCTGCGTAACATTAATCGAGATCGACTGTGCAATGAAACGAGACTAGCTGTGAAAAAGCTAATGAATAACGTCATCATAACAAGATCATCAAGGGAAATTACAAAGGAGAGGATGTCTTGATCCCGGGTATACCGATGATTCCAACGGATTCACAATTCAATTTTAAGCGGCTACAATTTCCCGTGCGTCTGGGCTTTGCGATAACCATAAATATATCGCAAGGTCAGTTGTTGCAAGTTTTCGGTATCAAGTTGAAGGTTCCCTGTTTTACGCATGGACAATAATACGTCACGTGTTCGCGTGTCGGAAAACCATCTCCTTATATATTTACGCATTTCATTTGAATTTTTAGCAAGTTTCGTTTAATAACCGAACGAAATCAAAACGGTGTGAGATAAGTATGCTGAACGTGTGTGAGTGTTGTTACTGAAACATATCCCTTCGAAGTAAAATTTAACAAATCAAATAATTTTTTTGTAGGTCAACTTTATTTTGTAAGTTCCGAGAGTTCTCTACCGTAAAATAGAAAGTTTTGGAATAAATTTCCAAAAATGTAAACCCATAATTTTTCTAAAAGCTTTAAATAAAGTGTGCGAAATTTCAATGATAAATTTTTACTATTTATTTAAAAATATTTTTGCTAATTCCGTATTTTCTTTGAAATTTCATTTAAGTACGATTTTAGTCGCTAAATACACTTTAGTTTGATTAAAACATAACCAAAAAATATATAAACTACAATGAAAAACATTGTGAAATCGCTGAAAGACTTTCCATGTGTATATATAAATCTGTACATGCCACATGTTCAACAAACCGCCCTAAAATCGCAACACAAACTAGCGGTCGTCCTCACATTGGCGTAATGAGATGATTAAGCGGAATATCGTAAACGAGAACAACAAATCTCAATCACTTTAGGATGTTTTAAGCAACAACAGTGTAATGGCAATGTATATTTATTTCGGCGATTTTTTTATTTTTGCCAATACAATGGACGTGCTTATATGCGTAATTGCTCATTTGATGAGTCCGCCTCACACTTGCACTACGTATTTTATTGGTAATAGTGGGTTAATTGGTAATTGTGTGGCAATCATAGCGTTAATACTAATTATATGTATACTTGTACATACATACATAAAAGTAAAAATTAATTAGCACTCAATTAGGACACTCTTTGAAAATGTGCAACAGTCGAATGTTTGATTGATTTTTACAAGACTTGTGAATTAAGAGCAATGAAGATTTTAAATAGATTAAATACATTTTCTTAGCTGAACAGTTCTCGAATGATTCGAATTGATACTAAAAAACTGGAAATGTCATTTTTACTATAAGTTAAATCGTAAATAAAATAAATAAAAGCATATGCCTTATTTTGTCGTTCTTCAGATCAAGGGACTTACTTATTCTACAAGTATAACGAAAAACAACTCTTAACAATTTTTATCTCAATAAAATATTTCCTTGTGATACTTAAAGTTTAATAAATTTCATTAAGTTTTTTAATTCGAGAAATAACACTAACCGGAAAAAGTGCATCATATTTTGCCAATAACTGCCACTAATATAATATAATTTTGGCGCTTACACTTAATAGTTCAGGGTTTGGCCGAGCTTCTCCTACCATTTGTGGTGTGCGTGTTTACCACAAATGGAGGGACCTACAAGTTTGTGCCGACTCCGAACGGCAGTTGTTTTTTATGAGAAGCTTTTTCATGGCAGAAATACCCTCGGAGAAAACTTTTTCTAAGATTAAGATTTTGCTTGCCCTGACTGAGATTCGAACCTCGAACTCACCGGCATATCGAGTTATAGCACGCACCTCTACCAACTCGACCACAGCCTGCCATTAGTTATACAAAAAATTTCAGTTTTACGAAAGCTTTTCAATTGCGTGTAAGAAGTAAGTTCACGGACACAATGCTCTTTTGTGGTTTTTTTTTTTGGTTTTAATGTCAAAAATAAGGTTATTGATTTAAAATAAAAACTGTTAAGAATAAATATGTTATGTGAATAAATTCAAAGAATTGAGCAATAAATGAAAAGGTGATAGATATGGTATACTGCACCTATTTAATATTTAAGCTAACATTCAATAATTTGTGGAACTTTAAATATTTTCAACCATTTTCTTTAGTTTCACTAAAAACTTTAATAGATATGGCAGTTATTGTCAACAACGCGATAGTTTGGGATATACAAAAAGGCAACCTTGGGTATTTGTCAGAAATTTACCTTAGTGGTTCAAGTAGTAAGTGACGGCTTTAAAAGAGCTGATGCCAGCTTGAGAGTCGACATCATCTTAATTATAACTAGGCGCCAATAATTTTGTACCATTTTTTTGCACTTTGGACTTTAATCAAGCAATTAGACAAACTTTATACTTACACAAAGAAATGACAGTCAGCTGATGTGTGTTTTGGTCGCTTTAGGTGGGTTCAAAAACCCAGTTGAAATGATTTATGTATGTAGTTAGCGTTTTGAAAGTTATAGCGATTTTTTCGTGCCAAGGCTCCCAGTATTACAATCATGCGTCTCCAACCAATGCGTATGAAAATCGTAATTTTTTCTAATGCATTTTTTTTGGTACATATAATTCTGATTTTTCTGATTGTAGTAAGTTCTTCTTGTATCTAAGCTTTCACTGCATAAATGAGCTCTTCTTGGAGCCCTAAACGAACGATTTTTTGTTCTAAGCGGGCACTCTGATATTTAAAAAAAAAAGACTCCAATTCCGATGAATTCGGTGCGTCATATTTAAACGTTTTCATGAGTCTTTTTGGAGTCATATTCGAGCCTTTTGTTATATTTTTTCATTTTTTTAAACTGCTTTTTAATTTAATATAAACACTATCTTATAATTTTTAATTTTCAGATTTAATTTGTTTAAAACTGTTTTTTGTTGACATATAGAGAAGGAAATTGGAAGCTTTTCATGAAACACCAGCTAGTGACTGCAATCTCCCCATCCTGGAAATGACTCAATAAAAATATATACTTATATAACATACACAATTTGATTATTCTCCTATTTTTACACAATTAAACAAAAACGTGTGAACGGCTAAGAAAATTACTTTAAACTATTAATTTTAAGTTTACTTTAAAAATCATTTTATTAATCTTTTTTAACTCCAATTGATGAACGCTAAAACTCCAAGAGTCTACAGAATAAAGTGCATTTCTTAAAACATTCCAAAAAAGCTCAGAAATAAGACACCTTTAGGATCCTTATTTCGGACCTCTCTTTTTTTGGTTAGCCTGGGGAAGTATCGCAAGTTTTTTTGTAATCAAACTCAATGTTTGATTTACCAGTATTTAGCCGAAAGATTGTGCTCCTTGTGGATGTTTGAAAGCTTGAAGAAACCTGTTTACATATAAGTAATGACATGCATCCTGCGTTTAAAGACTATCCCAAATTGAGGGCTAACATATCAAGCGCCAAAATGTGTGCAATACTTTTTATTGTTCTGAAATTTAACGACAAAAAATACTGGAAAAATTAATGATTGCCAACGGACTGACTAGATGCATTATGGAATAAAAATATCAGTTTATCTCAGTAGATTTAAGAATATCATTTGAAAATCACCATACAATACGATTGCCATTCCTTAAAAAACTCAATCCGCTTATTCCAAAAACAACTCGAAATCTGTTATGAAGATCCAACTTTGCTTGTTTTCTTTTTTTATTTATATGTATACCAGAACCTTTCTCACTCACTTTGCACCATTCCACTTGGTCACGAAAGCAATGAAGAACTGTAAATCAAGCCAAAACGGCTGATAACCGAATGAACCAAATAAACGACCATTGACACTGACTTCTGCCTACTGACCTGGCGACCGACACATAAGCCAACGTATCGCCGCAAAATTGCCTGCGCCCGTGTAATTATCACCATTGCGACTTATTTTAACTCCAACCGACCTTGTTGTTATTGCTTTCGTGATGCTCACCAAGCATAGTGAGCTGGGTGCCAATCGATTTGAGGATTTTTTTTGGGCAGACGAATTTTTCATTAAGCCCGCCATGGCCGAAGGAGCCCATTCGTGAGCGATAGGCCGAGAGAATGGCAGTGCGTCAGAAACAACTTCCGCTGGGTCGCGCAGAGTAGATTCACTTCCGTTACCGGATGCAACATGAAAAACAGTTGCAATGGCACACACACACACACATGTATGAACATATCTACGCGTGCGTATTTATGTAGTCCGATGTGTTTGTGCAAGTGTGTGTTGGCGTTGATGGAAAATTGCGCAAATTTGCGTTATTACTATGCGTTTGTAAATAAGCATAGCGAGTTTGCTGCTGCATTCGTGTTTTTGTTTGTGTTTGTGTTAGTGTAACATGACAAACAGTCGCATGCTGAACGAGTGTATCACATTTCCGGTGCAGCCCAATTCTAGCGACCAAAGAACAAAGCGCCATAATGGCATCACATGTGAGTGGGTGGACTCAATTGTCGCACACATAGATACATACATATTTGTGTACATGTGAGGAGAAAAGGATCCATATTTTCGCAGATTGTTAAAGCAGATTGTTAATATATATTTTTTTTTTTTTTTGCTTTCCATAATCCCCCAAACGCTTATTAAACACATAACATTTGTCATTATACGTAAACTCTACTGCCTGCAAAGAAATATTTAAATCACCCGGATTAATTTTCCAATGACTATCACTTCATCAAATTTGATCTATTTCACATCGCCTATCAATTAAACAACCAAGTCAAGTGCTATATCTATTTCTAATTTTTTCACATAAACAGAAAGACGATATTCTCATCTATCATTTATTTGTAGTACTACTTAAGTACTTACTTAAGAATACCTAGCAAGACTGAGCCAACTTATTTTATTCCAAAAAATATTGCTAACGCTTTTTTTCCTTTTTTAGTAAATTGACTAATTTTTTTTTTTAAGACACTTCAAATTTTTTGAATTTTAATGGTTAAATAATTGATTTTTTGCGACCAAAATACTGACAAATATTTCGTCGAAAAGTTTTGCAAATAGTATATCAGCACCTACTTCGCTTTGTCCATTTATACCTTTGGTCCGTTTGAATGGCGGTGGGACTGTACACTGGATTCAAAGCTGTGACTTCGCTTCTCAGCATTTCTTGTTTTACCCTCCTCAAGATATCTTTCATTGAAACTATGCTAACTTAAGGGGTTATATACACTTGTGTTCGTCGAAAAAAGTGAAACTGACTTTCTTAAAGTATATTCTTTTCACTGCATTTTGGAACGATTTTCCGTCAGCCCTTGCCAAGTTTGGTTTTAAGACAAATCGGTTTCGGCGTTGAGCCATCTTCAGTGTCGTTTTTGTGTTTGTTGTAAGTATTTATAGTCGTTTTACTGTCAAATATCTCTAGTTTAGTGAGGTACGACCTTGCGTAGCAAGTTTGCTTCAGTCCGTCAGCTAGTTTGTGTAAAAGTGTTTATTTTGCTAACTCCTTCGTTCAAGAACGGCGTTATGATATAAACTTAAGAAAATTGTTGTTTTTTTTTATTGCAGATAATCTATTGCCTACTTATCATGCTCACCGCAAAGCGTGTAAGAAATAAAGTGTATCAGCGCAACAGCTGTAGTGCCAACAAATGGGCACATTATTAACTCCAAAATTAAATTAAATATCTTCAGACATATATAACCGTACTCGCGATGCTTGATTGTTAAAAAAAAATCCCGTATTTGCAAAAAAAATTCTTCAAAAAACCAATTTGCTTCAGAGAATAAATTTATACATTTAACGTCTTAAGCTAGCTCGCATTCCGTGGTGTCTGGAGGTATACTGCTCCAAATCTATAGGAGCAAATTTTTCAAAGAAGATAGTTGGACTGCTTTAGATGAGTCTAATGATAAATATGGTACAATGATTTAGCTTTAAATGTCCTTTTCTTAGAATTGCCCACTTGCTAAATGTGTAGGTTTAAAACTGGATGTGAATATCCCCAAAGCTAGACATGCAGCCGTGCTCCCAGTTTCACATATCAATTCCACAATGTGACTTTAAAAATTTCTTGTGAAAGTGAATTAAATAGTGTGCTCCGAATTTCACACATATCGGTTATCGTTGGGCCAATTCACAAACAGCTGTTGTTGAAATTTCCCTTTCGGATTCAGCTATCAGGCCTGCTATACATTTCGATTCCGACAAATATGGTCGGTATTGAAACGAACAGCATTGCTATACATTGCAGGCGATCATGTTTTTTTTTTTTTGGTTTTGAGGTATTGTCTCTGTTTCCCCGCAGAGAGAACAATAAATTCGTATCCTTACAGAACTGTAAAAACTAACAAAAGATCGAGCAGAAAGAATTTATACATTCCGATTTCGACCAAATTTGTCGAAATCGAAATGCAGAACAGGCCTGTATGTATGCTTTTTTTGTCAAACATCAAAGAATATTTTAAAAATTATTCTTATCGATAATAATTAAACATTCACACACCTTTTGTCATTTACTTTTCATTTCACATACAACAAAGCATTCGGATTTAATTCAAAAAAATTTATGTGAATGTGAAATTGGGAGTACCAAACATGTGATTTCAAACCGAATCCGCAGTGAAATTTATGAATGTGAAACTGATTTTTTCAAAATTGTGCGAATTTAATGTAGTGAAATTTGTTTTTGCTCAATTATTTTGTACATTGGTAAATTTATTCTCATAACTTGAGTAGTAATGCAACGATAAAAGTAAACCAAAGTTATATTCGATTCTTACAAACTTGCATGTTCTTCAAAAAATCTATCAAAAGTTTTAAATACCCTACTGAGTACCAGTCATACTGTTTCTGTTTTCAAAATTGTTTGCTGAAAGTTGACTAAGTATAAAAAAATCATTAAAAAAATTAAAAAAAATTATATAATAAAAAAAAAATAAAACAAAGAAACATGCAATTTATTTTGTTTTGTTTAATTTTTGTTTTAAATTTAAAAAATATATATTTTTTCTTCACAGCAACATGGTTAGGTAAGTTATAGAGTGTGGTAGGATCAAGGGGCACCGCGACTTAAAAGATCTTTTGTATCCCTTCAATTTGTTCCTAACCCTGACGGCCCAAGATACTATCAACTAGTCATGAGTTTGTAATGTTGAGAGGCTAGACTATCGCTGAGTAAAAATATCTTACTCTTAGTCTTGCCAAAGCCGGACCATCCTCCTCATGAAGACATATAAGCGAGTCCGTCTCGGTGGAGAGTCTAATCAGGTGCATAAGGACACGCAGATTGTTGTTACCGGTCAAATAACCTGTAAGCACCCTACTATTGGCCCTATTTAAGTAGATTATGTCCTTCGTAGAAAAAGGATACCCAAATAATTTGGCCTGTCTGAGGCATCCTGCCATTGCCTAGTTCCATACTGCGTTCTGAGTTTTCCCACTCAGTCATTATAGATCTCGAATAGGATAAGCTAAGTCCGCAAAACGGTTCCGGTCCCATAAAGACAAACGATGGGCGTTTTCTGGCCAGTTCATCAGCGGCCTCGTTGTCTTCAATCCCGTGTCCTGGTACTCAGCACAGTAACATAACAAAAACTTTAAATTTCTTCATTACGTATATTATAAATTAAGAAAACACTTATGTACCTTTGCGTTGATTATTATTATTATTATTATTATTATTATCAGGGCATAGTAGCGCTGCGACCTAAAAAATATCTATTGCGTTGATACTTCTTCACATGTTTTTCTAGCGAAGACATTTTAAATTAATAGTAAAAGACATATGACGTTTTAATTTTTTTTCATTACCTAAGATGAACGTTACAGTACAAATATTTTAGTGTTGTCAAATAAAAAGAAGGCGTCGGTTTTTTTATTTTCTTCGTATTACATATAGGACACATTTACTTAGGAGGATATGATTTACAAATTAAGACCTCTTGGACCGAGAACACAAACTAAAGCTAGTTTTGAAGATTTCCTCTAAATACTCGAACCATGCGGTAAAATTTCGACGAAAGCCGTTATCGTTAAATTATCTTATGGAAGAGCCATGTTCACTTATTTCTAAATACTAAATGTGACACAGCTATAAACACTCATTTACCATTCCTACTTACTTACTTAATTGGCGCATCAACCGCCTAAGCGATTTTGGCCGAGGTCAACAAAGCACGCCAGCTGTCCCTATCTTTTGCTAACTGGCGCCAATTGTAAATCCCAAGTATAGCCAAGTCTTTTTTCACTTGGTCTTTCCAAC
The DNA here is from genome assembly GCA_963971545.1 of Philophylla caesio. Taxonomy (NCBI): domain Eukaryota; kingdom Metazoa; phylum Arthropoda; class Insecta; order Diptera; family Tephritidae; genus Philophylla; species Philophylla caesio. The sequence goes on along the minus strand of OZ020606.1, from coordinate 88,604,321 downwards.
GCAGAGGAGGTCTTCCTTTTCCTCTGCTACCACAAGCGGGTACCGCGTCAAAAACCTTCAGAGCTGGAGCTATTTCATCCATTCGTACGATGATGCCTAGCCAGCGGAGCCGCTGGTTCTTAATCCGCTGCACTATGTCTATGTCCTTGTACAACTCGTACAGCTCATCGTTCCATCGTACACGGTATTCGCCGTCGCAAAGACGCAAAGGTCCATAAATCTTTCGAAGTATCTTTCTCTCGAACACTCCAAGAGCCCTCTCATCTGATGTTGTCATCGGTCATGCTTTTGCGCCATACAATAGGACGGGCATGAGAGACTTATAGAGTAGGGTTTTTGTCCGTCGAGAGAGGACTTTACTGTGCAGTTGCCTACTCAGTCCGAAGTAGCACTTGTTGGCAAGAGAGATTTTGCGTTGGATTTCAAGGCTGACGCTGTTATTGGTGTTAATGCTGGTTCCTAAGTAAACGAAGTCCTCTACTTTTTCAAAGTTATAACTGTCAACAGTGATGTTTGATCTCAGTCGTCATTTACCATTCACTCACTAATAAAACAAATTCAAGCTACATGCTGAAACGTTTAATACGATAATTTTGGAATTCGCAGTACAATTGTCGAAGGCTTTTATTTGTCCGGTCGAGCAAGTATGCAATATCCTGTGGAGTGAGAAAAAAAAAAAAGCAAATTGCAAATCAACTGCTGCTAGTAAAGCAAGAAATTTGGCACATTCATCAGGCGACAGACTCTGGCTGTTTCGGAACAAGTGCACTTACATATATGTATATGCGTGTCAAGCTTGTCGCAAGAGTTTAAAATTGTACAATGATTTAACAAAATTTTATCAAAATTTCGAACTTTTTAAAACAAGTTTTTAGATATTTTTGAGTAAGCAGTTTTCTGGCTCATTATATTTTAGTCTGGAAAAGAGGAAGTTTCAAGTGTCTATAAGTCATCAATGATTTTTACTGACAGTTGCCTGCATACAAAGCAAAACTGCGATTATATTTTATATGGAAGGAAGTGTGAAAGTAAAAAAAAGGGTCAAAAATGCTTAAATAAATTTTTTAACAAGTTCGAAATTTTGATAAATATTTTCCAAATTTTTTATAACTCAAATTTAAAAGTTTGTTTTCAATCGTGTTTGTTAAAAAATTAACGATGTTTTAATTTAAAAATACTTTTTAATAATTGAGGGATAAATAAGTTGTCCAAATGTGTCAATATGTGTTTGTGCTATAAATGGTGAACAGAGTGTATGTACTACATATCTATGTACGTACTGAGAGTTTCTTTGTAAATAAGTTAGAAATGGCCTCGCTTTCGTTTTCTACTGACCCAACTATTTCCCGTTTTCGATTTATCCAAGAACTTAAACACAGCTAAAATGTCCAACGCCAAATTTGTTTACAAGCGATATTGAAAAATAAGTGTTTGCTTATATTGCTCCTGGGCCTACATACTCGTACATACATATGACCGAGTATCTACATTTATGTATGCATGTAGGCTATTAAAACGTCAGCCTAAGGCATTTCAATCGCCAACGTAAAAACCGACGTAAGATTTTTTGTTTTTTGCAGATAAGAAAGCAGAAATGGGGCAAACGCAAACTATGTGCATACTGGCATTTGCAAAATCTACTTGTGCATGCAAATAAGGTGGCAATCATGTACATATCAGAAACCGATTACAGGCCTATCGGAGTAATTGGAAAATTTCTTATTTGATTTTTTCGTCTGAACACTGCTTGAAGTTACATTCTCTCTTATTTGCACATAAACATACCTACAATATGCGTGTGTGCAGGTCAAGAAGCAGTTTAGTAGAGTTTGAATGTAATGAACTAAAGTTTCCAAAAAAAAAAAATAAGCAGTAGTTGCCAAGTGCAATACCATTTACATATTTACGCATTTGTAGTAAATTTACTTTTTACTAAAACACAAATTACATTTTTCTTAAGATCTTAAGCCATCGTTAGGCTATTATTATATCATTTGGATCAGTAGAATCATATAACGTTATCGATTTAATGTGCTTTATCGATTCTCCTCTTTTTCTTTGCCAAAATATCTAGTATTTGGTCACTAGCAACCTCAATGCATCGATTAATATTTAGCAGCGCAGATACGCTCTCACTCTCCGTAAAGTAGAAAAGGACCGTTCACTCAAAGCCACCGTAAAATTGCAAACTATGAAGGCGGTTTGATTAGTCATTCACTTTTTGAATAAAATATAATTTTTCCGCATAAAATATATTCTCTTTATCGACATAATCTCCTTTTAATTCTTTACACTTAGTCCAGCTTTTTTCCAATTATTTCTTCAGGTTTGGAACTAGAAAATAGTCGCATGTATTTTCGCCATGGTGACAACACACGTGTACATTCGCGCTTTTTACTAGTGTAAGCAATCACCCATCGCACTGATAGCTTTTTCATATCCAAATATTCGTGTAAAATGTGATGTGGCTTCTCAGTTGAGATGCCTACAACTTCAGTCGCCTCACGCACTTTAATTCTACATTCTCCGGTCAATAAATATCGTTCCATGGATTTTATCGACGACCTTTTGTATAACGACTATAATAGACGCCATTTGAAAAGCGATATTTATATTTAATTTAATTCATTTATATGCACCACTCAATTAAAGTTAATCAAATATAATAAAAAAAAATGAATATGCATTCATTCATGTCTTAAACTGAGAATTCACAAACAAAATCAATTAAATTCAATTTGAATAAGGCAATCCATTTGTATTCCAGTTACTTGGTACAAATTTTTGATGCTTTTGTCTAGAGTGAGTTTTTGTGTGTGCTTTGTATTTGAAAGCACTGTTGAAATTTTCTGAGGCCACCGATATTGAGGGGGGAGGTCCAGACACTCAGGACCTCCCCCCCCTCCCCCCCGTATCCGTCCCTGACGATGTCCATCGGTATAATGTCCTATACGTCGATAATGGCTGCTGTAACACCAATCAAATTTTGGGAAAGTCTATAAGCAAACCAATTTGATTCCTAAATTCGTTTTGAATTCTAGTGGCCTAAGGTCACATTAGATTTGTCTCTTTTCTTTAAGTGCCTTTTGTTTGAAATCTTCAGAATCGCAAACATTACTTTGAAATTTCAAATCATATGCTATTTTATGAATGCTCTAAAAATATTATTCTAACATGGAGAGGCGATATACCTAGTTCATACATTTCCCCAATGTGATTAAAAGTTGTAGGGGAAACTGCTTCTGTGTTGCAAGTCTTTGTTGACCTGTTTTCTATAAAAGTTATAAATAAAAGTTGTAATAATAATTCATAGCGCGGCAAATTTCATAGTTTGTCCATTTTTAACATCAAATGATGACGAATAATAAATTCAACATCATTAGGACATTAATGGTCTGATTCTCTAACTCGAAACGAGCGTTCGTCTCGTCCGATCTTTCGTTTGTTCGTGTATTGTTGTATTCTCTAATGCGAATTCTGTTCCCTATCGACAACCAACCGAGAACAGCTGATTGTTGCGAACGAAAACGTAACAAATATGAATTATCTATCACGAACACGACTGAATATAAAGAAAAGATATTTGTTGGACCGATTTTCCGTCATCCCTTGTCAAGTTTGCTTTGGAGACAAACCGGTTTCGGCGTTGTGCCATCTTCAGTGTCAATTTTCGTTCTGTTCAGTTTATGTCTGTTAGGCCGTTTGGGTATTGCAGGTCCGTTTTGTATGTTGGTATCTGTCATTTTACCTACGCTTTTGCTCTATTTTTTGTAAACGACCCTTAATGGCGCAAATATCGCATCAGAGTTGCTGTTTATATGTTTGTTTATTATCCTCCCATCGAACATTTTTTTATATATATTTCCATGTTTTCAAGAGCATTTCATTCGTATCCTTCCCAGGTTGTTTTCTTTCTTGAACGCTTTGTGGATATTATATTTTCTGAATATTTAAGAAATTTTAGAAGAAAAACTTGGGACTTGTGTTCACATGTCACGATGTTTAAACTCAAGGTTATGTCGAAAATATATGGAAAAATTATATTTTTTAAAAATACTAATTAAAAATATTAAGCTCCCCTAAAATCCAAAAAAATTAACATTTCTTCCTGTGTAAAAGAAACAGATTGAAAACCTAGCAACAATTTTAAAAAAATATATAATTGGCTTATTTAAATTTTTTTTTTTTAAACACGAAAATGTTGATTCCCTTTATGCTTTCTCAACAGATATTGTTTTTGCGTATCTTGAGAAGCACATATCTTAAAACTATGTATAATAGATAAAAAGGAAATTTGACTATTGTTGATCTTCCGTTGTCAACAGTGAATCGCCGGCGCTAAAATGGATAACCATCATTTCCACTAATAATTTCTACTACTAATTTTGTTTCGGAAAGGGTCTTTTTTGTACATTTTCCATCAACCATGCACGGAGAATTTGGACTTAATATTCCACAGGGACCATGAATCATATTTTTGCAACAATTTCATATAACAATGGTTCTTCATCATTATCCGGAATTTCCGCATATTTCATATCGCCGATTCCATTCGGTCTTATCTTCTCTACCAACCAAATGAGATTGTGTGCATGTGGCAATCCGCGTTTTTGCTACTCGACTGAATACATCCAACAGTGCGTGTCGCTGAAAACGCGATGCTTAACAATGAAGTCCATGAGTGATTTTTACTTTATTTTGAACACCCTTGCGGTAATGTCGTGGCGATCAATGGGTGATTGGCTAAGAAATAATTCCTGTCGAATTTCTGTCCTATTATATTGAACTTTTAGTATTAGGCGTGATGGCTTTGAACTAATAGTGATGTGCACTAAGAAATTCATTTTTCTTACATCCTTTTTGTAAGAAATAATAAATTAATTATTTTACATGTTATTTATCAATAAAATAATTTTTTTTTTCGTCTCGTCCAAATATAAGAACCTTCCTCCTGACAATAACAAACACAACAAAACAATAATTATCGAAATCGGTCCAGCCGATGTTGTATGTTTGCATGTACATATATGACATACATACATTAAATAAACAATTGCCCCTGCAGATGCTAAAAAGTATTAGCGAAAAGTTGTGCTGAAAAGTGGAACTTAGTTTTATTCGCAGCTCATGACTTAGATCAGACTAGCCAAATTAAAACACACTACTAATTAAACAATAATGTCATCTTCGAAATCAAGCGAAGTATAACATTTGCCAACAGATGCTAATTTGGGCTGGGTGGGCAATTGAAAGGCACAGCCGTTTCTCAAAGGACAAAAATCTCGCTCTACTAATTCCTAATCACGCCTGCCTTTTAATATGGCGCAGAAACCTGGACGATGTTGAACAGCGATGAGAAGGCATTGGGGCTTTAGAAAAAAATGTTCTGTGTATAATGATATGGACATAATCAAGCGCATTACAATTAAATCATTGCGATGGCTTGGACATGTCGTTCATATGGATAATGATGCTTCGGTAAAAAGAACTTTCGATTCCGCTTGCAACAAAAGCAAATACTCCGACGAACACATTGGAAGTACTTGCAGCCCTAACGTTTTTGTGTACTTTTTTGATTTCGCATTTCGTTACCTTGTTAACAATATTTTAAAACATTTTTTCATTAACCTTTTAGATATTTCTTTATTTCTTAACCGCTGGTTAAACCAGATAGAAAGCCAACGCCGTATTCAAAAAACCACGCAGTATGCAAAAAGACTGGTTTCGTACTAATCCTTTTGCAATTGAATCAGAACTAGTTTAAAAGAATCGAATGCAATAATTTCACATTGAGCAATAAAAAAGAATAACAATTAATCTAACATAAATAATTGTGAATTTAATGGTTATTTCGTAGAATCACATTTAAAAGTGCTACGAACCGAGTGCAAGTAGAAGGTTTATTTTTCTAACTAAACAATTTATTTTGCTCGTTCGGTAATATAGCCAACTCATATTAATAATAATAATTTACCATCACAGAGTTATTCATGCTCTGACTGATCCGCAACTTATTTTTAACACCATTATTCAACTATCTGGGGTATCTCGCGGGAGTTTGATGAAGCCCCGAATTGAGTTCTGTACAGAGAAATTGTTCGCAATTGGGCGAAAATGTTTACTGCCTCCTATTCGAATTTGCTACCACTTTTATATACATTTTTTGTAGAGTGTATACAGTGTATGTTATGTTGTGGCAATTTTTTTTTAAATTGTTTTAAATTTTTTATAAGTAGAAAATTCTTTGAAAATGTTTTTTATATAAAATTTTAATTATAAATTATAAATTTTTGTGTTATTCTTTAAGTCTTTAGTGCAAACATCACTCGATTTAACAGGCAATTTACGCATCGACGGGATAATGCTGGTATAATAGTTCCAGTGGAGTGTTGAAATAATTTTGGTTGCAAAAAATATTAGAAAGTAAGAATATTGTACTACACTAATATTGCTTTAGCGCTGTAATATTTTGCATTCCCTTTCTTTGAAAGCGAAAATTTGCGATCTAATTACTAAATCCAGTTTGTGTCTATTAAAAAAAAGAACTAAAACTAGTAATAACAATAGTAGTTCGTTCGGTATCAGTCACAAAATTCCAGCACTAAACTTGTTTGGTTTGTTATAAGTTTGGTGTTTCAATGCATTTTTGTAAGTGCGTGTGTATGAAAATCCCAATTAAATGTCGAAAATCACAAAAGCACAAGAACCTCCAAAGCCAACAGCCATTAAAAGTACAAATGACCGCAAAAATTGACCATAAAGTGGATCGAGTGTAGAAAAAAGAAAGCGTCGAATGAAGCATAGCCGTGCGCTAAGAGCAAATCATAAATACATACATACATATATATACACATATATATAGACGCGAGTACGTACATTCGCATACAGTCGCATGTACATACGTAAGTAAAATAGCTGAGGGCAGCAAACACAAGGACTCTGCCATGCAAACAATAGACAAAAACCAAAAACGCAAAGAGAATAGAAAACTGTTGAAGTATGCAATTGAAGGTGCAAGGTGTAAACCAGAGCAAGCGGCAAATAATGTCGACACTAATTTAATTACGAAAACGCAAAAGTGTCGAGGCTTTTTCAGTCAAGTGCCAAAGATTGCTGCACACAGCAATGGAAGAAAACAATGCAGGCGGGCAACCAAAAAAAAAAAAACAAAGTAGTTAAAGCAAGCGAGCGAGAGTAAAGAAGTTTGAGATGTGTGAGATGGGTAAGCCTGTAATGCAAAGAATCAGAATAGAGGAACTAGATTACAACCATAAGCAACTGTGTATTGTTTTATGCCACAGAAATGTGAACTCAAATCAAATGATAGCAAAGGCGGCGGAAAGGTTAAAAATGGAGCAAATAGTAATGACTAAAGTTGAATGGTGGGTGGTAAGGAACCACTGAAGCCACTGAAAAGCTGCATTCGAACACATCTACGTTCACAGATATAAGATAGTTTGATGAGAAGATGCTTGCATTGTAGTGGCGAAAAGGGTTGACCCCTATGCTAGCTAACCAACCACCAGCAAGTAGCTTGTGTTTGTGTTGCATAACCCCGAGTGCTTGGTCGTTTGAGTAATTGAGCGAAATTAACGCGTTGAAAGCCACTGTCATTCGTTGTCCCTTCTCTTCCTTGCCGGAAAATTTATTTGCACAAATATGGGCGACCAACAAGAAGGTAAATTTTATTGAACAAAAATTAACTAAGTTGAACTAAAATTTGGTATTATGCAAAAAGTACTTTAAAAAAAAAAATAGCTTGGTTGCGTATAAGTGGGTCTAGTAAAATTTTTCGCTCTTTGATTTCACAATTTCAGTGGGTTCTTGAAGTAGTGGAAATCTTTAATTAAAAAATTATTTTAATAAATGATTTTTGAATTTTAATGCATAGATGAAAACTAAAGATATAAAAAGAAACTTACATAAAACTACAGCGGATAATTCTCGTACTACTTATGCTGACATAGAATAATTGAATTTTAATAATATTGCGGTAGTAAATTAGTTTAAAATCAATTTTATCGATTTCTTCCCACATTTTTTTTGTTTCTTTGCTATTAAATTAAAATACAGAGAATTATTTAATAAACACTTTAAAATCATTAAAAGCTCACTTTTTCAAGAGAATTTAAGAATGCTTTGGCGTATAAAAAATTATTGCAATTTTTGCAATAAATTTTAACAAAATAAGGTGAAAATTTCAAGTACCTGCCATTGATTTTTAAAAAATTCTTTTGCATTTTTGAATACAAGAATTTGAAGAAAATCATCTGTAAAATTTTTTCAAAAATTAACGATTATTTTAAACCAGTTAAAAATTACACACTATGAATTTTAAATTAAATGGGTAACCAAGCTGACTACTCGGAAAACTTTATATTAAAATATATTTAAGTTTGAAATTTTGATAAAATTTCGTTGCTTCATTATAAATTTTGAATAAGGTTTCAAACTGAGTTATTTAAGTCCTTTCCTAGAGAATGAGCAATATTTTAATTTAGCAATCTTAAAACTAAAATAAAAGAAAATGAACGAGTACTGAAATACTCAAACTAAGCAAATTTTTCTTGTGTCGTATAATTATGCTAAGTATTTTTGTATTTCATATTTTTGTAATAATGCGAATATAACTTTTTTCCATTATTTTTATAGAAGCAAAAGATATTATTAAGCGACTTTATTATGTTCCACTTAGGCCGAAACTCAGTAGATAAGCATTATTATGGCCGTATTCTGTAATTTGGTATAACCTCATGTATCAAAATTTTAGACTATTAGTTAGAGGTTATTGTCTTTCCTCGCTTTTACGTTTGAAAATGACACTGAAGATGGCACAACGCCGAAACCGGTTTGTCTTAAAACCAAACTTGACAAGAGATGACGAAAATTCGTTTCAAAACCAATCCTTTACAAATTTTTTGGATCGATTTAATTTTTGTGACGTGCCAATTATCTGGTCACAATTTAAAATTCAATCTCAGACTCTAATACAATCAAAAGTCACAATTTTAGACCTCTAGTCTCATTATAAAGACTCTAAATTGTGACCTTGTGATGAGCAAGTCACAAAAAATTTAAGCGAAAACATAAGAAAACACTTGAAAGCGAGAAAAAGCAATAATCTCTACCTGATTTGAGACTTGAGATGATACCAAGTTACTAAATTCGGGCATGAGACTGCCTAATGAATTTCGGCATTAGTCTCAAATTATGTGGCTTTTATATTTTTAGGTCAGTTGACATACATAAGTCTTAAAACAAAATCTCTTAATTTTGACCAGGCGATTAGAAGGTTACAAAAAAAATAATCAAAAACAAGTTGGAAGCGAAGAAATCTCTTACTTATAGCTTCATATTTTTAGGCCTGAGTTGAACCAAATTACGGAAGTCCGACATTTATGAATTTCAGTTGATTTCGATAACTTTTTGTAGTTTTGGCAATCCCCATTTGTAATTTTTTAATATAACGGATACATTTTATGTAAGAACTAAGTATTATATACATATGACATTTGGCGTAATTTTTTAAAAGGTCAACAGAGATTTTTATCAAATTTTTGCGCTACATGACAAATATAAATTTACCAAATTTAAAAACAAAAATTCTAAAGTGTATTGAGTAATATGAACCACAAAAATACCAAAAAAATCGCGAGTTACCCTTCGCATTCAAAACTTTCTTCGTTCCCTTGAGACTCAATTAAACATCACATATTTTTATACGCCTATTACATGACTGCGATATTGCTTAAACTAACTTTTAACCATTTTAAGTTAATGCAGATCAAGTTATTACAATATCATGCCATGCTTAATACCTACATAAAAATTTGCGTGTTTTGCAAGTAATCTCATTCATAATAGAAAATTCATAAAATCGCAGCTGCATACATGTGTTTACGAGTATAATAAGTAGCAGCATTCTAGCGAGATATATGCCCAAATTCTTACGTAACATTTCCACTTGTTCCATTTTATTCAATCCATCTCTTGTTACTCCCACACGGCTTCAAACAAATCTATGTTTAGCACATACATATGTATATACTCTTGTGTATGTACATAAATACACCAGCGTTAATAATATTAGCACCAAAGACCATTGGTAATTTTTAGTTTTATTTGTTTAACTTCAAAATATTTTTCAAAAATGTGAGCAAAATTACTTGTGTAAATATAAATTTCGAATAATGTGGCAAAGACGTAAACAAAAGAGTCAACGATTTTCAATAACTTTTTTTCAATCATATTTAATTTGTAGATATCTAATGAGGATGCAATTTTACAGTTGACTAACTTTTTTTATTATTCCGTCCTGCAAACATACTCGTTTATCGAGCATGCGTGAAATGAATGAAAATACGCAAGACCGGTAGTTATTAACCGATCTGGACCATTTTACCATACCAACCTAGCCTGTCTAAAGACCAATTTATGTAACAAATTTCATTGAGATATCTCAATTTTTACTCAAGTCATTGTAACCACGGACAGACGGGCGGACGGACGGAATGACAGGCAGTCAGGGCTAAATCGATTCCTCTTTTCAATCTGATCATTTTAGTATATACATATATGTCTATATCTATCTCGATTATTTTTTGCTGTTACAAACAACCGTTATGCGAACAAAATTATAATACCCTTGTGTACAAGTACGCTCGGGTATAAAAATGCAGTTTAGTATGTAAACATGTAACGAACGGAATATCTGTGACAATTATAAAAATTGTGATTCGGTAGACCGAAATTTTGTTTAAACTTTGCTGTACTATTTTTTGAATCTTGTCTAAAATATTTGTCTTATTTTTTAAATATTTCTAAATTCAATATTTTAATGTCTCGTTGTTTTATTATTTCGATCGCAGCTGTATATTCAAACGTAGAATGGCAGAATATTCACTTGATATACTCGCCTAACGCAAACTATAAACCAACAGCTCAATTGCACCAAAAGCAAACGTGCCATTAAATCTGTACGCCAGAAGAACATCACACTTGGCAAAAAAAAAAAAAAAGACATGCGAGCAATATAAAGCAACAACGCACCAAAAAACCGATGGGATCAAGTTGAGGAGGCGACCAACCAGTCAGCCAGCCAGCCACCAAACCAATGGAATTTTTATGCGAACTTTATGGCTTAGAAATGTGAAATTGCATTTTGATTTTTTGTCGATGCTCACTCACACATGTGCCGAGTACAAACATACATACAGACATATGTAAACTGAAACAATTGCACATACTTGCACAGTTACTTGACCGAGGAATCGTTGTTGTGTGCGAGTAGCTCCTTCAATTCATACAACTACTGAACTGCTGACGGAATTGATGTAGTTTTTCATAGTTTTTCTTTCGTCATACCGAAAATAGTTACCGAAAAGTAGCGGCAACAAACACGGTGTGGAATCTATGTATGTCTGTGTGTGTGTAGTGGAGTGCACCAAAAGCTTGGTGGCACATTTGTATAATAACGAGAAGGAGGAGTAGAGTGTCGAGATGATGCATATTACGCACACTCTTGTGGTGTTCATATCCCTACAGCTGGTCTGTCACCCAAATGTAATCTCAGCGGTGACTTGTCTATGCGTACAAATGTGTAAATGTGTTTTAGGTCTTCTTGCAAATGCTGCCGAGCGTAGGGATTGGTGTGTATGATGGGTTCCCCCCTTTTGGGTTGGTAAAAACTATTCCCGAAGATTTACGATGGAATTTGTTTGAAACTTTTTGATTTTCCTACAGTAACAAGTACAACAGCATCAAAAAAAAAAATATCTAGACCAAAACTAGAAGGGTTAAGTCAAAACTAATGGCGAAAAGAGTTAGTGAAACCGATTGTGAGAGTGTATAAAAAATGGGTGCTGACGTGTTTCAGGGATGCCAAAGCTGCTAAACAATTTTAAAGGCAACCGGGAGTGCTATTATTTTTCAAGTTTTTTTATTTTGAAAGATTTGTTTATAAGGGGTTTTTTTTTGCTGGCTCGAGGTCAAGTTTTTATGTAATAAAACTAGAAATTTTATTCCAACTCCACGTCAAAAGGAGCGGATGTGTTAAATAAATTTTGCCCTGACGACGATTGCCGGAGTGCAATCGAAATATATCGACAAAAGGAATAAAATGTCTAGTTTTATTACATAAAAACTTGACCTCGAGCCAGCAAAAAAAAACCCCTTATTAAAAATTGAAAGGTCGCCAAAATCAATGATTTTTTTTATTAAAAATACGCAAACGACTTTTAACCTTTGAAGTTTCCTAAGCACTTTGTTTTAATTAATAAATCAAACTAACACATGGTCTCCCTACAAACTCAAAAATTTAACGATTAGCCACTTTTATTGGCGAGAGAAATGAGCGGGCGACCAAGTGGGGGGATGGCTGATTGATGTCCCTTAAATTTAATACAAAACCACTACATTTTCAAAGACTTTTTGAACTACTTTAGCAAGGTTCGTACCTTCAAGAAACAAAATATAGACGAATTGGCATAGCCTCTCATGAGTTGTATAAATATAAAGAAGCTGAAAGAAAAATACCAACCACAACTACATAAATATGTGCTTGTATGTAAAAACTAGATGTCATTAAAAACCTATGTCCGCCATCAATCTCCCTGTCTGTGCTGTGCTGGCAAATTTTATATGCGGACTAAAGCAATTAACGTCAAACTAAACTGACAGATTACATTTATGTGTGTATTGTAGTTTTTTTTTTTTTAATAAATATGTGTGCGTATTAGAATTTCGAACTTTTATTAGGACTAGTAAATAAACTTCTGCGTCAACCTTAAACTGTTTTTTGTAAATTGAACATTTTATTTGGGCTATGACAATAGTTTAATGGGCAGAAGATGTGCATAGCTGCTCTTTTCGGAATTCTGCACATCTTTCCATCAGTCTTTATAACATTTTTTTCCTTGCAACACTTTTTTAAAGGATCGAACCGAGGAAGCTATGACTGCAAAGCCAATATGCTGATGACGATGTTATGTGAATAAATTTCAAGTCATGATTCAAATATTTTTTAATAAGGAATTCAATACATCATTTAAATAATTGAATTAACGAATAAAAATATATTCTTTGTATGTTTCTGCCATTAAATTATTTAGTATACTGATAACGTGCATCGATCAGAAATGGAAAATCAATCGATAACCTATAGATCATTTTAATTTTTTAAAACTATTGATGTTTCTTAAACGCTATCGATAGTCTCTAAAAGCTTCCACACAATTAAATTGGAATCGACACTTACGTTTAGTGTAAGTTTGAACTTATTTATGGACGATGGTAAGAATTTTTTCATATAACGGAATTTTATATGAAGTAAAATGCCCAGCACAACAAAAAACTTTCAAAAATTAATAGTATTTTATAACTATTTCCAACTTGCACTTTAATGTACTAGAATGGAGTTATAAAGGTAGATACTTTAAAATTTCTTTATTAATGAAAACACGTTAAAAACTTTGTAACAAATTTCCTAATTTTGTTTGGAGTTTAAAATTGGATTACTAGGGATTTTATTAAACTACAAGCTAATCGGCTAACGGCATAATTTTTACATTATTTGTGGCTTGGCCACTAAAATTACAAAAATAAATGATATGATCTCATGATATAAAGTACACCGTCCATTTATCATTTTTTATTATTAATAAAAAATTAAAATGCGAATGTATACGTTTATTGTTAGAATTTGATAATGCCATCGAACGTACCGATAGCTGGTTTAAGTTGACTTAGTTTTGTAAAGAAAAATTAAAACCCAAAAGCCAAATTTTTTTTATTTTTATTGAAAAACAAATTTCTCCGGGTTTTTAAGTAAAAAAAAATATATTTTTTTGAAGCTATTTGCAATACAAAAAATATTAATTTTTTAATTGAAGAAACTTTACCACCAATTGACACAAAACTTTTGGCAGCATTTCTCTTAGTTTTTAATCACATCGCAATACTACAACACAATTTTATCAGGTTGCCCTCCAAATTGGCGAGTACGATGTACGAATATATACATATGTACATATATATTATTAGCAAAAGATATCAAACAAAAGTTTCGTGTTTACACCAAAATTTGTAATTTATTTTGGCATTGTGAATTGTCACAATTGCACTTGCAGATGTCGCTGTAATAATACGGGAACAGTTATTTTCTCATCTCTTTTCGAGTCCTGTTACCCGTATTGTATGATGGGTTTCGCCTTCTGCGAAAATCCAGCGCTCGTTCACTTTGTAAGGAGACGCCTCCAAAGCTATAAGTAAGGTTGTATTTCACCATGATGGAATAATGAAAGGTGTTGTACGTTGTGACAGCGCCAGTTTGAATGCCCTTAGCTCAATCCTGTATTTTGGAAGTATTAGAGAAACGGGAATAAAAGAAGGCCGTTCTTAGGAAAAGGTACAGATGAGTGAAGATATTTACATAAAATTTAACCACAATGATTGGAATATTATAAATTTTATATGAAAACTGACAAAAAAAATTAGTAACATCATAATTTGTTAAAATTGCTGGTAAAACCTGCGCACAGTACGAATTTTTAGTGATTTTGGATGCCAAAATTAATAAAGACAAATTTCTTCGATAATGATTATTCTTTAGAAATGAATGTAAAATGTTCAAATATGACGCAAATGCATTCAAACCTTACCAACATCATAACAATGTTTGTCCAGCGATTAACATTTTTTCGGAAAAGTTTTCCCACATTAATATAGTTTATTTCCAATCATTGGATCATGAAGAAACTGAAGGTAATCCTCAATGGTTATGAGCATAAAACACTGAAGGCGGGATTTTTTAGAAATAAATACTAATTGATACTTGAAAAAGCATAAATATACAGGTCCATGGAGTTCCTTTAGCCTTTATGGTATAATTCTTTGAATAAAACATCTATACGTTAAATTAAATATAAAATTAGCTTGTTCCAAAGGCGAGCGGAGAAAACGAAAAATTTACGTTGACGAGACGATCGAGTCGGTTGAAGGCGGAAGAGAAATGGGAGTTCCTCTATGAAGATGGTTTTGTGGAGAACTATTTTTTATACTTTATTAAAAACGGACATTAGAATACAACATCCATAGCTTAAATATATTTTTGATACTTTATCAAAAAACGGATATTTTTTTTCTTGCCATTAAAATATTGTTTCATTATACAAATACTTGACAATTTTTACAAAAACTTATTCAAATTCTTGCTTTTAGAAAACAAATTATCAACAAATAAGAAAAAACATCCAAAATGTCAAAACAATCGATAATACATATTAGGAGTTGCACATGAAAAACTTAATTTTCTGCTACAATTCAACTTTTCTTTTGTAAAAACTGGTAACCAAATTCTGCAAGGAACAACATAGTTTCTAAGGGCGTTCAAGATGGCTGATTTAGAGCGAGAAGTTGCCAACGTACAACACCTTTCATTATTGCATCATGGTATTTCACTTTCTATATTATAACCCCCAGTTCCTTTTCAGCTGTTTTTATATCATAAAACAAATTGCTTGCCATCGGAAAATCCCCATATTCTATAGTTAAAAAGAAATAACTTGTGTTTTTATTTGCGAAAGCAAAACAGAATCGAACCAAGTAATTTAAAAGATCAACAGTGTTTCAGAAGATCGGCTACCTAATATATTTCTCGCATCGCGTTGCCGTGGAAATCATGAGAAATTCCCGGCCCCTTATTCCTCCCCGCTCGAACACTATGTAAAGGAGCTTTCGTCTTTTCTAGAGCTCATTGAATTATTGGGACAAAATATTCTGAATTCTTTAAAATTATATTTTAAGCATTAGCGATGAGAAAGCGAAAACAGTTAAGGACATTTTAAAAAAGGTTCTTCGCGTTAGACGTTTCTTGTTTTGTTAACAATAACGCTTTTTTCACAATAATACTAATATTTTTCGTTCATTTTATTATTTTCAGCTTATAATAATATATACTTTTCACTTTTCGGTGTTTTAAAATCGTGTTTTTTAGTGTCTTAAAATGTATTTATTTTTCTCTTTTTAGTTTGTTACGCTTTCGAAGCTCACACAATAAATAATGCCGGACACTCAAAGTAGTAAGATGAGCGCTTAAAACGTTTTGTATCTGATCAGGTTACTCATACGCCGTGTAGGACAAATTCGAGTCGATTTACTGCCGGCTCATAAATTCAATTTAACGTACATATGTAAATTTATCAAAATATTGTCTTTTCACCGTTTCTTGATTATTCTACAAAATTTAAAATAAATTTGTCCGCTAATAAAAGCGTGTTAAAAAGACAAATTTCATTGCGTCAATTAATTATTGTTATTGTTAATACCTGGTGTGTTCGCCATTGGCATCAATAATGATTTGAAGCCTTTCTGGCATAGAATCAATAAATTTTTTAAGTTCAATATGTTCGGCTATCTTTATCCTTTCCTCTCTAAGTAACTTTTACTTGTTGGTGCCTGATTTGGAATTTTTGTTTTCAAGTATGCCCACAAAATTTCGATTGGGCTAATTTCTGAGCCTTGCGCAGGTGCTTCTATAAAGCAGCCAAGTACGACATAAAAGCGAATCACATTTCCATACCATGACCCTAGGTTTGATATTCTCATTTTGGAGGGATGTGAGCTGTTTTTCTATACTTTGTTTGGTCTATCGTTGTGATATGGCGTTATTTTAGTTTAATTGCTAGAAATTACGATCCTTTAACCCTCCGTTGGCTTAGAAATGTGAAAAATAGCAAATGATATCATATTGCAAACATACTGTCAAGGCAGCAGTGGCTTTCGGCGCGTAATTGTGGATTTGTGCTTTTTGAGTACTTGCCGAATTATTTCATGCGATACATCTTTACCGAAATCGTTTTTTAGGACTGCTTTCAACTTTTTTATTTTTATATAATATAATAAAATTAATTGAAAAAATTATTTTAAAAAATTTAAAACATATTCGCTCCTAATTGTTATTAATTTTATAACTCAAATTTAATTGCAATTTTTCATTTTGTAAACAATTTCTTGACATACTGTATATTAATGCTTTTGCGATAGCAAATTTGACCATCTTCTCTATATTTTTTGGTTGAAATGTTAAATATAATCGCACTGCCTCCGCATGTATAAGTATTTATAGTTTCCTTCTTTAAAACTTTGGTCACCAATATCAGCGGAAATGCAGCAGAAATCAAGTTGAGTTAACTTTATTTCTTTAAAAAAATTGTTCAGATTTAACTAATTTTTACAAGCGGAGAATATAACATATTTGAAGACTCTATTAAAATGGTACCATCTTCAGTTGTTCGAATTAAGCAAAGCAATCACTTTTTTGATTTCTTTTTTTTCTGTTATACAAACAAATATTTACTATACATATTTACTTTAACTTATGTTTAACCGTTTTAGTGCTATTCTAGTTACCTAGTTATACTGTATTAAAAGAAGAGTTATACATACATTTCCATACATAATAGTATGTTTTTCTGTTCACCGCTCTTAAATATTGTTTATATTCATACTCAACCCATTGCATACCGCAAGGCGCACACACATTTTAGCTTTACACTAACACATAAAAAATGCTATTTTAATAGTACAGATGTAAGTATTGACAGTATTCCTTGCTTTGAACATAAGCTACAGAGCAGTAGCTCAATGTTGAAGAGCTTGTGAACTAAGCAGAGAATATAATAATCATCAAATGAAAACTGAAAAAAGTTATGTGTATACATACATATGTGTTGAGAATATCCATCACATCAACTGTCTACTGTTTACTCATTACTATTGTTGCTGGAAAATAGTTCAACAACTTTATTATGATTTCCACTGTACCGCAACAATGCAAATAAAACTAAAGAAAAGTACTCTTGCACTTATGAGTAGGTAAATACTCGTATGCATAAATGTATATATGTAGACTAAGCTATACATGTATCTACATATGTATGCATGAATAAAAAAAAAAAAAAGAATGCTGCCAGAGAAACAAAACGCATTGGCATCATTGAGATATACAAAATGTCAAACCTAAAGCGGATCTAAAAGGAAAGATAAGTAGATGGATAAGTTGAAAAGGCGATTTCTGAGCAATGCAAACAATAAGATAAAATAATTTAAACTACTTATAGGAATGTAAAACATCATAAACTTGTAGATATGTACATATATGTATATTACAAACATTGATGTTTACAAATAGAATGAAAGTTGGTAATCTAATGTAAAAGTAAGACAATTTATGTTCATTATTATCAGTCAAAAAACACAGTTCAGCTGCTGCGTCGTTTGTTTGTAATATTTTCTAGAACAAGGTGGCGCACAAACTTTTAACTTAATAAGTATGTAAGTATACAAAAAAAAATGTGTGCCGTTATTTTGATACTTCCCATTCTAAAAAGGTATGTAAGTTACATTATGAAATCTGGCAAAGCAAAATTGTTATACATAACTAATTATTTGAAATTGTTAAAAACAGAGTTCGAAAATAACTCTCTCCACTTAGAACATGTTCTAAAATAACTCTTATTATTTGAGAGAAAAAATAACGTACAAAACAGAAAAAGTGTTTTATTTTTTGTAGGTAGTGCTTTTGCTCAGTGAGAAACATTATGATTCATATAAGAGTTATTTCGTATTTGGAAAAATGTTTACATTTGTCACTGGCATAATGTTTTTGCCTTATTGCTTGTTATTATTGTTAGCGCTTTATTTTTAGTGAGAGACGGTACAAATTTAATTCGGTAACAATAAATTCATTATTGATAGTTAAACTAAATTCTTAAAATTCTAATAAGTCGCAGTCGCGTGATTTTTATTTTTGGCAAAATGTGAATATTTGTAATTTACACACATTTATGTTTAATTTCTATAAAAAATGTTTAGTTTGTTTCTTAAGTCATTACTCATAATCGTACAAAAATTTGATTTTATATAAATGCTAAAATTTTGTAATTAGTTGATTAATATAAAAAAACTTTACATTCAATTTGGTGCTGCTGTACCAGAGCTATACTGTACTGTTCAAATATTCCGTCAATGCTGATTTTGAGTGGACGCATAAATGGCACAAATTACTTTGCAGAAGTAGTACTTGCGTAGATTTTAATAGAAGGACGTAATTGATTGTGCTGTTGAAAAATAAGTAATCAAAAGTATTTCAGTGTAAAAAATAATATAAAATGGGCTCTGGAAAACATACCACAATAGAAGATAGGCGAATAATTGGGAAAATGTATCAAAAAGAGCAAAAAGTGGCCGACGTCGTTTAATATGCAAATTTCTCGTAAAAAAGTATACGACGCAATCAAATCCTGCGTGGAGAATCCCCATGTCTTGGTCAAAGACAGGTTTCGAAATTAAAGACCGCGCAAAACGAATGCGCTTACGGATGCTGCCATAGTAAGAATGGTCAAACATGATCCATTTAAATCATCGCGGCAGGTAGCAGCCGATATTAATCAATCAATGGGCTTAAAAATATCCTCTAGAGTTGTCTGAAGACGCATTTCGAGGAAGAAACCACTCCTTTCAAAAAAAAATATTTCAAAACGATTGATCTTCGCCAGAACTCATCAAGAAAAATGCTTAAATTTTTGAAAAAAATGTATTGCGGAGTGACGAAACAATGGTTAATAGGATAGGTCCAGATGGCAGAATATTTGTCCAGCGTCCTAAATTTACGCAGAAGACGATTAAGCATGGTGTAGGAAATATCAAGGTTGGGGGATCATTTTCTGGGCATTAATTATAAAAATTTGGACGATCTCTGGTCTGCCGTACGCTATACCTAAAGCTAAGTGTCAAAATCTCGTGGAAACTATGGGTCGCAGGTGTGAAGCATTCATCAAAAACAAAGGATACAGCACAAAATATTAACCATGAAAATGTTTGTATGGACCAAAATGGATAAAAATTCAATTTGAACTAAATTGTCCTTATTTTTCTAGGTTGTGCCATTTATGTGTCCAGCTCATTAAACCAAAGTTTTCATATAAATATTTTTTTTTTAACAATGAATTGTATCTTTAGTTTCTACTATTATTTAACACAAGGAATAAATCTTTAGAAAAAACCCAAACTTTTCTTATTTATTAAGAACATTTACGATACTGTGCACAAGAACGAAGCCATAAAAAATGTGCCATTTATATGTAACCATGAAGAGTATTCATTTAATTTTTTGACTCAAACTAACTCGAAAATGTACGAAAATATAATTCCACCCATTTCAAAATTCAAATTTCTTATACTAATTTATACATAGAAATGCCAAATATAGAAAAATATTACTTTTTTCAGGGTATAATATCATAAATGTATACGCTTTGTTCTGCATATCTTAAATGTCCGCACCAATTCATTCCACTCATGTATATCCACGTATATTTTTCTTGTTTTCAATAACCCGCAAACGAAGACACTTAAAAATAAAAGTTTATGCCAAAGCGTATTTTCCTAATAAAAATTTCAGTAGTTGGAAAATAACTCACAGTAAAAACACACAAAATGATCCTACAGATAGATGTTGTACGGTGAGAAATTCATTTTGCTTAATAGTTTTGTGTTTGTGTCAGTGAAAAATTGTATGAAAATAAGTGGAGAGGGTTATTTTCGAGCTCTGGTTAAACACCATAAATTTGGATACCAATTTTCGGCAGGATAAAGCTTTTTGACCACCTGCTATGATTAAAGTATCTAATTATTGTTTTAGTAGGCTTTCAATTATTGTAAAGAAGTTCAGAGATATCTGAAATTGGAAACTTATGTCTTGATGTGCAAACACTGAGAAAAAAATTTAAAAAAAAATTAAAATATCCGAGCAACATATTGAAATTTACAATAACTGGACAAAAATGCGAACGTATTTTAGATATATATGTATATTTGTGCCCATCAATTGTGTAAGCTCGAGAGCTCCGCTCAGGTTTAACTTTGAAATAAAAAGTATTAGTTTCACATAAAAAAATGTATAATTATGTTAAATTTCTGACAAAAGATCATCTGAAACTGCCTCATCAGCTAATTTATTGTTAAAATTAAGTGATATATATATATTCTTAAATGGACGGGCACATGCATATACATATATATGTATGTATATATATACCGTCGCGACGAAGTCAAAACTTGTATACAGCGATTCTTTGACATTATTCACAATGGTCGTACGAGTACATGATAATACTTATGTGTGCACAATATTAAAGCTTACATACCTAAGCCAAGGTCTTTTCATTGAGAATGCTCGTATAAGGTAGTCATCTATATAAAATGATTACAAACTTAAATAGATTACGGGGATATATATTTTGTATGTCGGTGATTCTCATCTTTCTAGAGCTGTGCACCTAATTACTGACACTCAGAAGGTGCGTTTAAGGTTGCCACCCATTTTATATTAAGTGAAAATTATCCTTGTACTTTATTCTTTATTTTTTAGCTATGTAAGAAAAGGCTCTAACGATTTTGTTAATATAATGTGTATAAATAAAATCTTCAAAGACAATCCAGCAGAGTTTAATCTAGCTACGAGTAAGTTACAATTCATTTAAAGTAATTTTTAAAGTAAACGAAACATTTATTTTACCCATCCCAAGCACAAATATCTTTTTGAGAATATTTTTAATAATATTTTTTTTAATAAAAAAAACTATTAATGCATATTAAATTCACATATATTAGTTGATTTGTGTATTCAAAAAAAAGTTTAAAAACATTTTAATTGGTTTATTTTAAATTAATGAGTTTTAAAAGTAATGAATAAAATATCCCAGTAAATACATATATCGCAAGGGAGATGACACTAAATTTTTGATATGAAATTTTTAATTAGTTTACTAGTTATAGAGCCAAAATGCTATAATGCCATATTGGTGCCAACTTAATATGCTAAGCAAAATAAATTAATAAATGTTTTAGTTTCTAACCTATTAAATACAGAAACAGAAAGTATTTGTAAATGTTTGTCAGCTGCAATTTCTAGATTTTTGGATGCGTTGTGCAATCAGTCCTTTACAAAAATCAGGCAATCGCAACAATATATGTAACTATAGGCCTAATGTAAAACAAACTACGTTTACAAAAATATTCGAACATATACTAAAAGAAAAGTTGTTCAACCGCAATAGCTTATTAATTACAGAACATCAACATGGCTTTGTACCACGTAAAATAACCTTTAATGATTTCAAATAGAATAATTAATGATTTTTCCGAACGAGCTCAGCTTGACGTCATCTAGATAGATATTTTAAAAGCGTTCGACAAAGCAAATAATCCCATTGCTTGATGCAAATAACTACCTGAAAATTCCTCTTACAGGCGATTGTTTGAAGCAGCAAACAGATTTAGAAGATATTTATTCATGGTGTATAGTTAACGACTTACACTTGAATATTTCGACATGTTGTGTTGCTTCTTACAACAAAAAGACAATGCCAATCATACTTAATCACAAAGAAAATCCTATAAATTTATGCCAAAATAATATGATTAAGGACCTGGGTGTGATCTTTGATTCGAAATTAACTTTTACCCCGCATGTCGACTTCATTGCATCGCAAACTTTTTCCATGATTGGAATAGTACTCAAGATTTCGAAATCGAAAAGGTCGAATTACTTATATTATGAGCCTCTTACAAGAAGATTTATGCATTAATTTTGCACTAAAGATTAATTTCGACCAGAGTCTATATAAGTAGGTACATTGAAATAAGAGATTTAAAACTATTTAAATAATTTGTCATAGTTTGTAAGAATATTTCTGTAGATGAATAATAATAATAAATAAATAATAAAATAAAATTAAATTAAAAAAAATGTATTTTAAACCAGTTAGATTTTTAAAGTACTATTGGAATTTGAAGTCTTTTCTTTTTGAAATTGAGCACATTTCTCAGATAACATGAATAACGACGAGAAAATTTCTATCACCTAGCCACACTATTAGGGTGTTTGACTCGGTTATTTCAAACCGGTATTCTCCGTTTTTTCATAAATTATTGTACGGTTTTTTTGAAATCTTGATTTTTCGAATATAGAATAAATCGTTTTTTTTAATATCCAAAACCGGTTTTTTTGTAGTTTTGAAGATATAGCCTTTATAGAAATATAGCAACACATCGACTAATTTTATATCCGATATATTTTTATAAAAACCGCAACCACACAGTGCTTATCAATTAGATAAGACAACGGTCTTATTCAAAATTCAAATAATTTATAGGAAGAACGCAGCAAATGTATTTTAGGAGACTTTGTATATTTAAACAAATATCTTAAGATGACGGGAAAACATTGAAAAATTGTACAACGTCTTTTTGACAACAAGTCCTTCTAGCTCGCTCAATTTGCTCAATGTAAAATTAGGTATAATCTTAAGTTTTAAAATTTGAGACTGTGTATGAGTTGCAGATTATAATCTGCCTCTAGTTATTGCCTCTCCTCACTTTAACGTTTTTTATTTTTCATGTTTTGTCTTAATTTTTGTGACCTGCTTTTACCTGGTCATAATTTATTATGAGGCTAGAGGCTTTATTTTGAGAGCAATTTATGCCAACTGGTGTGTATTTGTGACTTGTGTCTATTAGAGACTGATACTGCTTATGTAACTCGGATATTAATTTTCTATATTAAAATTCTACTACATTTAATTTGCCAAAGATTTCATTCATAGAACTAATAGAATTTAGTTACACATATGCACATTGATGTAGGTTTTTTACTTGAAACAAGAACCGGTTTATTCGGTTTTTACTTGATTTAAAAATTAAGAACCGGTTTTTTTTAAATTGCCATTTTTCGAATAATTCCAAAACTGGTTTTACAAAAAAGTCGAATAATCGAACACCCTACAAAGTATATGTAAATACGAGTATATTTTGTTTAAACCGAAATGAGTAAAAGTTGAGCCTTGTTATACGAATACCCGTACACTATACTCACAAATTATAGCACAAACGCATATTGAAACATTTGGACAATTTATTTATTCTCCAATTAATAAAATTATTTTTCAATTAAAATATCATTCTATTTAGTATCGTTTATTCTCTAACAAACTCCATAAAATACATTTTTTTTAAATTGTATAAAAAATTATAAATAAAAAATTCATTAAAACTATCCAGTTTAAAAAAAAAATTTTTACAACCGAACGCTGATCGAAAAGTTAAAATTATTACCAATTCACTTGTCAGCATCTTCAAATCGGTTGCTCTGCATATTCACCGTCGATGTACATAAGTTAAATTGAGAAACTAGTTTCCAACAACATTATTTATATCTGATGCTTCGCTATTTAACCAAAACGCTGTGAAAGTTTGATGACTTTATGCACAAGTTATAAGTAAACTACCTACATATGAGCCGTCGAAATAGGCCTCAAAATATGTTTACATGACAACACATACTACATTTACAAACAAACACATACATGTACGAGTACCTACGCATTCACATACCTACTTGCAGATACATATACAAATACTCGTATACCCAAATATGCTTGTGACTGGCGATAAAGCTTGACATACTCTCGCACTTCTGCACTCAATGCACAGATTAAAATTGCGAGAGGGAGAAAGAAAAAAGGAAATGCTTGAAACCACTTGCAACCCACTTGAAATTTTTAATTTTTCCCCACAAAAGCCGCACTCGACGCAACAGCCGCGACCGCAGCATTGGTGACAGGGAGGCAACAACAACTGCGTTATGCTTTGCAGTGGGAGCACGAAGGAGATGCAGAATGTAAGATGGAAGCGGTAGGCAGAGGCAAAGGCAGTGGCGTAGCATATCATTTATGAGCACGCCTTGAGCGCGCGAGCAACGGCAAAGGCGTTGCAGGCGGTGAAAGCGTCGAAGGCGCTAGCAGTCAGCGGAGGCAACACTAACCGCAATGTTGTGATGTGGCTGTCATTGCTGCAACATTGCAATGTGTAACGCCATCAAAATTTCTGTGGTGCAACATGCAACGCGCAGCGCGAATGCGGAGGGCGTTGCTGTTTGTGTGTGTGTATGGAATTGCATACAAAGAAAATAAATATTCATATATAAATGCATATGTATGTACATATGTATGTATGAATGTTTGTGTGTGCGCATATAGATTTTCATATAAAATGGTAAAGTATTAACGCAGATATGACAATAGCAACAACTGCCAACAATAAGCAACCGCCAAGTGGAAGCAGTTGTAAATATGTTGTATCTTTTACATATCCACTGGTTGTAGTATAGTCTCGAGCAACAATAGCAATAAGCGGCAACAGCAACTCAACCAAATATTAAACTGAGCTGCTTATAGTAAGCGAAAATAAAACACAACTCTATGTTGGCGTTGAAAAACACTCATTTCTTGTGCTCATTTTGCATTTGTGAACTTTATTAATAAAGACGGCAACATAATGCACACATATGTATGTATGTATGTACTTACTACCACCACTACGCAATGGGTATGTGTTTGTGAATGTGTATGTTGTATATTAGAGTATGCAAGAACCCAGCAAGTATGCAAATTTATCTCAGAAATGAATGTGTCATCGATTGCTAAAAGAGCAACCGTTTCCTCTCTCACTTCTAAAAGTCATGTCTGTTACCGGACTTTCTACTTCACATAATTCGTTTAATGAAGTGGAATATAGTTTGACAATTTAAAGAAATAGTCTTATTACTCTAGATGTATACTTAACTTAAGGCACTTTGAAAATATCTGCTTAATGGAAAACATGTACAAACGATTACTCTAGCCATGACAAAATTTGTTTTACACAGATAATTGTTGATTTTTGACTCTTATAAAAATAATAATTATAATTTTGGCGCTTACACTATTTAGCTCAGTGTTTTTCCGAGCTTCTTCTACCATTTGTGGGGTGCGTCTTTATATTATACCACAAATGGAGGGACCTACAGTTTTGTGTACGGCAGATGTATTTCATGAGAAGCTTTTTATTGGCAGAAATACCCTCGGAGGTTTGCCATTGCCTGCCGAAGGGAAGATTTAACTCTTAAGTTAGGGAAATTACGGAAACTGAGAGGGATGAAAGAATTGCGTATTTGTATGTAAAATTAATTTGACAACAGGGGAAAATCAAATGTGTATTCAAACATGAGTGCTAAGTAATGACGGGATGCTTAAATCAGAACTGCGACTTTCTAAATTTGTTAACAGTGCATTAACTCATAAATATGTACACGTTGGAGTAAAAATACCCAAATAAGGAGTAAACAATAAATGTATGTACATACTCGTATTAATTTTATTTATTTGTTTATGAATTATTTTGAAATATTTCTGACATTACGTAAATAAGACTCAATTCAGTTACGCAAAATATTCTTTGGCATAGAGAGATCAAGCTCTAGAGAACACGAAATCGTACTGAATTCTTGCAAAGTTATATTTTCACTAAAGAGTGTTTTGCTGAAAGCGAACATTGAAAATATTCTGATAAGCAGAAAGAAGCAATCTACATTACCGGAAATCACATCAGAAATGAAAGAAATATACAGAAAGATTATTCGTTTCTTCATAGCTAAAACTTTAACAGATTAAACATTCAAGCTAGTCCATGGAATGAATAAATACCAAATGTTTTAGGTTATAATTTAAGGAATTTTGTGGCTTTTAGATGTTTATTCAAATTAAGCTGGTTTGGTGCCTTCGTCGTTTGCCAGCATAAAAGTCGTCTTCGTTGAAATGTTCCTCACATACTCCCACAGAATCGGAAAAATATATTTGCCAAACTTCGATCCACCTCTTCCTAAACACACGATGCCATTTTTTCTTTATATTTAAAATTATTTACCTTATTTTGTTTTAAGGTTTTTATGTACATATACCTATGTATATGTGTACATTCCATATATGTAATACTTACATATATATTGGCAGTATATACAAGGGCAGTCAGCAAATATTACAGTACAGATATATAAAATTATAAAAGGAAAACCGAGTAAACGTAAGTCAAAAATGACTTGAATTCAAAAGAAAATCCAGTGGCGGTACGCTTAGAACATTTTTGATTTTTCCTATATTTTGGGACATTTTTAAATACAATAAATTGCAGAAATGTCGCACAGATGCTTTTTATGTGAAAAAATACAGAGATAAAGCAAAAAATAAAGCTTTGCATGCGTAATTGTTTCGTTACAAGAGTTGCATTATACTGTCTATCTATGTTGACAATGGTGATCGCTATATCGCTGGATTTGTGGAATCAAAAATGCAAAAGAAAATAATATGCCCAATCTGTCAAGACCAATTGCTAGGCGATGAAATGCAATCGCTCGTAGCACACAAAAATATGAAACCATTTCTAACACCATCTAGAGACGTCTGTAATATTTGTATAACATCAGACAAATTTTTGAGACAATTACTGAACGCGGTCAAAACTGCAAAATTAGTTTTAGCGAATAAAATTTCCAAAATTTAGGTACAGCCTTTTCAAATAAAATAATGGACGATCACATAGCGATTGAAACTTTATTTAGCAATGAGGTACTAAACAATCACCGCACTTAGTTAATTAATAAAGTTATAAATTATTATCTTGATATTCGTTTGTTTTTTGATAGCTAAAAATCTACCGAACAGAATGTTTACATTAGAAATAAATTCACAAAATTAATATTGTTTCGCATCCAATTAGTGGATTAGCCAAAAAATTAGTTAATGTAAGTGGTTTTATGGAGAATCATATTAAAAAATTCCAAATGAATAACATTGCGAATATTGTAAAGGGTTACTGAACAATTTTTGCCACTATAGTTGTTTGTCCCTTTAGTTGAATAATCAATGAGTGAATTTTTACTTAGTTAAAACTGAATTTATATACACATGAATTAAATATTCTTAAATAAAAAATTGCTAATCATTATAAATGAAATCGGGTTTTTATAAGGGTATAAGCCTCCCACAGTGAAGCAACTCTCTTCAAATTTATTTGTATGCCCAACTGCAGATATGCCAAACTCGCTATACATGTAAAACTTGCGCATGCGCACAATGTACATTTGGACTAAAACTATCTCCCTTTGATTGCTGAATTTTTACACATTGCTCAGATAGGTTACTGCCAATAAACAAGTATTATATTTATGTGTATAATTTTTCCACAAAACTCTTTGTTTACTTTTTTTTATTTTTAAATACATTTAGGGGTTAACAAATTTCATAAGTTTTGAAATAATAATGGCTGACCGACGTACGACGAACTTTTCGTCGCGAATGTTCGTCGTGAAAAATAGAACACACCACCTTATATGAGAATGCGCACAACCAAAGCGCACGACGAAATTCGTCCGACGTCTATTCGCGGCAATAGATTTATTTCTATTGTCGTCGCTGACAGCAGCGGCAAAATGTGAACCATTGTGGCCATTTGTTAAATATTCTAAGGTCTTAAAATCGAAATAAAACAAAAAATGGTTTAGTTTTTTGTTTAAAAGAATTAATTATGTTACTTGTAAAAATTTAACTTTAGAAAAAGCTTTTTTCAACATTTTCTGTTTTTGTTAAATAGCCTTCTTCTCGCTTTATTCATTATATGATCTAAAAGTTTCATCTGACATACAACTTGAACATAATCAGCTGATTTCGTTGTAATTATGTTTTAGTAAGCGAAATTTGCTGGCGAACGTCGCTGAGGATGTCGCTTTGCTAGGCGAAATTTCGGCCGTACACTTTTGTGAAAATATTAATATCATTCAATAGAAAACATGAATAAGACATAAAAAACATATTTTAATAAAGGATATATATACTGAAACGAAGTCCTATGTATTATACTTGTAGTAGCTATAAATTCTTACGAAAATAAAGTTAAGTATACGCCTAGGATAATTACACTAAAATACCTGATTGAACAAAATTCTGGCACAATGCGAAAACTGCTATGTCTCTGAACGTAATTTAAAACACTATGACGGAAAATGCTTTCAAGTTACATCAAATCCTGACAACTTTGTAAAATCAAAAGAGCATCAACAAAACTCCTGAAATATATTCAAAATGATAATGAGGAATGCAAAGTCTGATGCAAGACATCGCCACCAACATTAAAATAATGTCTTCTCTGTAGTTGCGACCAATTCCATTCAAGACCACATTCGTTCCTAAGATCTACACTTAACCACAAAAAATTGTTCAAGATTTTTTGCTGGGATTATGAGTAGTATGTTATACATTTGCAATGGAAGTCAGTTTAGTGCATATAAGTATAAATGGGCGCAAATTGCGAGATGAGTAGTAGCATTTACATATATATGTATATGTTTGCATGTACTTGTGTGCATGTAAAGAAGTCAATGTAGTCACAAACATGCTCAATTGTATGTACATATTTATATAGCTTTGGAAATTCATACTTATATGAAATATAACACATTTCTTTCCATTCTCTTTTATTAAATTGTGAACGAGCTTTAAGTTAGGAAAGTTTAAAATTTTTAAATCTATCAAACTAAGTGAGACATATTCATGTTTGAAATTACCTATTTTTATTGATTGTTATTTAAAATTTCATTAAAAAAAATACGGGTTTTCAAATGTGGAGCTCCACATTAAAGTGTTACATTTCCGTCATAAACGATTACAGTTGTTTTTTATCATTGATTATTGAAGTAGGTTTAATTTTTTACAGGCAATAAATACCATATATAGGCAAACACTATTATGTTATTTGTATATTTTAGTAGTCTTCGCTTTTGGCCATTACAAGTTATTTAAAAAACAAAATTTTAAAAATTCGTATTTGAATTCGAAATTAAGTCGTTAAACTTCGTCCTCGTTTTTGTAAATAACCTCACAGACCCAACTCAGAGTTTTACAAATTATTGTCAAATTGCTGCAAACTATATACGGCGATAGTAGTAAAGTAGAAAAAATACAGAGGAAATTTTAAGTTTGTTTCAAAATATTTATTTAACAAATGAAACATCTGCTTCTGTAATTGTTACCTCCTTTACGTAGATTTGGTCGCTTTTTTCGCTTCGTTAGTTAAAATATCGATAAAAAACAAAATACAGAAGGGTTTGGCATTAAAAAGTTTATATTCCCGATTTTGGAATTGTAACGTTTTGGCGTGGAACTCGATTTTAGCTGAAAATATTGGCTTTTTATTAGAGACATTTATTCTCAGATAATAACAAAGAGCTTTAACTTAAAACAGATTGCAAGATTTCTCAACACATCTAAACTCCAGCGCCATCTATCGAGTAAATTTTTTCTCACAATTTTACTTTACAATGTAAATCTGAACCACATCGGCACGGATTATACATAATATATATAGGATAAGGTTAGGTAGATATCAACAACAAATACGTGCTTATAAGATTATATGAAACAACGAGAACTAGGTCTACTAAATCTAAAATAAAAAAAATTTGATAACTTTTCAGAAAAACTCTTTTTGAATTTGATTTAAGAACTTCGCCAGAAAACTCTCTTTTAAAGTTAATTCCAACGACAACATATGAATTTTATGAAATACTTATTATCGCTTTTTAATATCTGGATAAATTTAGCTTGCAATGCAAATAATTCATAAGATCAAGAACACGTATTTATTAGTTTACAGCGCGTGGATTTTTAAGTATTAATGGTGAAAAAAAAAATAAAATAAAAAAAAAATGTGTTGGAACTAAAGAGACAAAATTGAGCTGAAATTTTGAGAAATATTTAAAATACTGACCGAGCAAGCAAGTTTTGTGAATCTTCAAAATAGGAGTAGGTGCGGCCGAATTTACAGTTTCAATACTCTGAAACGATATCTGCATAGGATTCATCAGTGTTACGTTTATATTAATGATTGTTGGTATTCGGTCACACATTGCTATAAATATCCTTTCCTATGCTGTATTTCTTCCAATACCATAAAATATGTCTTACATGAAATAATGGCAAAGTGGTATTCAGCAATTAAGCAGTATACAAATATAAATGTATGTAGGTACATAGGTTTTCAGGAAATAAAGCATGTAGGATTTAAGTGAAATTACCAGAAGTATTTCAGGTTCTAGATAAGGTTCTGATGATTTTTATTATTACTACATATTATAATCCGACTCAGAAGTAGATCTAAACGTAATAATCACATGCCACCAACATCAGAGTGTGTGATTTATATTCTTAAAAATTTCTTTAACTTAACCACCAACGGCATCCTGAATTAAAATTAAATTCTGAGTACTTTAAATATTATCAATGATTCTATATCTGCAACTTATCTTCGTCAAGTCTAATCTTTGTTCTATAATCTACTCAATCTGATAAAATATTTCGGTCCAATAATCAATTTCGACTACCTATTCAACATTTTCTATACAAATTTTAATTGCCGTAGCTACATTTTTTTTTTTAATTTCAATACCTTGCCATGTCGGGTTGATTGTAAATTCGCGCGCGTCGGTGATAAATTACCGTGAAAAGCGTGTCATAGCACTTAAAGCGGCGGGCTGGGGTACTAAGGCGAAACATTTATAATTTGCTTTTAAAATTAAAACTCATTTAATTAGAAAGGACACAGCTGTCATAAGCTGATTTAGTTAAATCAGATGAAGATGAGAGACGAGATGAAATGTGCGCTGAGTCAAGAGAAGCACGCCGTGATTTGGTTACATTTGCTCGTACTTAACATCTAAACTTGTTAGAAAAATTAATAGAGAAAGGCGGTGTGCAACTAACGTTTAAAGCATTGCGTCAACTACATCATCTTTCATTATTCGCCAACATCAGCGGCGCTTATAAGCTTTGTACGAATTTTATTTCTCTTACACTCTATTCGCCGTTTTTTCACTTTATAAGTTTAAGACGAATGAGTTTGGAGTGGGAGAAGGTGCTTGAATGGTACAACACGGTTGGCCAAACTACTCAGACATCTTCGCATATTTTAGACGAATGAAAATACTGAGTTACATACTAGGGTGTTTGACTCGGTTTTTTTTTTCAAACCAATTTTCCCCGGAACTTTATAAATTATTGTACGGCATTTTTGAAATCTTAATTTTTCGAATATCGTAGAAAACAGTTTTTAAATCTTCAAACCCGGTTTTTTTTTGTAGTTGTAAAGATATAGACTTTGATAGAAATATGGCAACACATCGACTAATTAAACCTCGAAAAATAGTACAACGAGTTCTTGGCAACAAGTCCTTCTAGCTCGCTCAATTTGCTCAATGTAAAATTAAGCAATTTGGTAATAAATTTTTAAAATTAGAGACTACCTATGAGTTGCTGATTGTTGCCTCTCTTCGCTTTTACGTTTTGTCTTAATTTTTGTGACCTGCTTATTACCTTGGTTATAATTGAGAGACTTTATTATGAGACTAGTACCCGAATTCAGTAACTCAGTCTCATCTCAAGTCTCAAAACGAGCTAGAAATTATTGCTCGCTTTCGCGTTTTTTTCTATTGCTTTTATTGTAATTTTTTGAGACTTTATTTTGAATCTAATGAATTCCAACTGGTCTAAAATTGTAACTTTTGTCTGTATTAGGGACTGATACTACATACTTAACTCGGACATTAAACTACATTTAATTTTCTAAAGATTGCATTCATAGAAATAATAGCATTTAGTAACATGTATGCACATTGATGTAGCTTGTTTTTACTTAGAACAAGAACCGGTTTTTTCTAAATTTAAAAATTAAGAACCGTTTTTTTTTCAAATTGCCATTTTCCGAATAATTCGAAAACCGGTTTTACAGAAAGTGGAATAATCGAAGACCCTACTACATACATATATACATATGTAAATATACATCGGATAAAGTATATAAATTCAAGCTTACGTTCAAATTTTTTGGCGAGTGTTATGCACAAAATTTTTTGAAGATTTATTAAAAAATTAAGTTTCATTTTATGCAAGCTTGGAGACTTTCTCATTCGAAGGACTTCTTGACCTACATATTGCTATCAACGAGTTTCTGACTAAAAATTTATATACCCTGTGCCTCCATTTTTGTTGTTACGCTATAATATTTATTTTAAAATAAATATTTAAATAATTGGTCCCTTACACCGTCAGTTATAGAGGCCTTTTTAGTGAAGCTTAAGTGAAATTAATAATTTTTTCTTGTGAAATATCAGAAGGTACTCATAAATAGATCATAATTTGTTAAAACTTTCCGGCAATCAAAGTTTCACTCCTGTTCGATTTGTAAAGATTTTCTCGAACTTTTATTATGATCATATTAATTTTTTTATCTTTTAACACATAAATTAAATTATTGGTTTTGGAACTTGATTTCGTCATCCCTTGTCAAGTTTGTTTTTAATACAACAATAAAAGATCTGAATAACATAAATTAAACCTTTTTATCCATAATCTTATCATGGATTCGATGGAAAATATACTTTTTATAAATAAATCATCTTGCGCGTAAAATATAAAGTTTACAACGCGCGCTGTGGTTTTATTCTTGTTATCGAGCAAAAATACTTATATTTTTAGTTTACATATATATTTATTTTTAAATAATCTGCAGTTTCTAGGTATATACATAAGTATGTATGCATGTAAATGAATTCCTAGCACACTCACACGTACACGGCGTATACGTAACCGCCGTTGAACGCAAAATAGACGGCAGATCAGGGTTGCTAAGTTCAGCTCAGCTGTGGCGGGCATACAGCGACTTTCATTCAACAAAACTGACAGTAATAAATATCAAATGTGAAATATAAAGCGATGAGGCGAAGTAAGAAAATTAAACATCAAATGTAGTATCAACACCAGCAGCGGCCGCAGCAATTTTATAATAATTGTTCGCACTGTGATTACTATTGCTGTGAATGTTGTGTTTTTTCTTTTTTTTTAATTTTTAATATTACTGTAGGCAACATCAGTTATAGCAGAGAGGAAGTGGCACAATTTCTAATTGGAATGCGTGTGCTGCTCTTATTTCCGATGCATTGTTAACGAGCGAAGTTCTTTGTTAGAAAAACATAAATAGGCTGCGCATTGAACTCAGACTCTACGCAGCTGCAGACTCGTATTTAAAAATTCTCAGCTATATCAATCGAACATGCAGTATATGAATGAAATTTCAGAAGAGCGCCAGTAAAAAAAACTATCTAAATCAACGGCTACTTTAAACATGCATTTTATAAAATAAACCTATAATAAATGCGCAACAAAGTCTTTACAACAATTTTTTTAGATTTAGCTCCATTTTAATTGTTTCGTATAGTAAAACAAAATGTCAGAAACATACATATGAGCCATGTATTTGAATTAAGGGGGTCGGATCATTTAAATCGAAAAAAAATCGTTTTTTTTTTTGCTTAATCTCTTCCAAAACTATCTAAAGACATACGAGTATGTGTAAAATATTTGCTTTGATTTCGAAGTGGTTAAAAAGATATGTCAGGTAATAGACAAGTGCGTCGACGAAAATTCTTCTTTCGCTGCACTTTATCAAAACTTTGAAGCGCATTTTCTGAAAACTATGTTTTTGCAATTAGCTTGCACAAATGCGCGAAAACTATGTTACCTATCAATATGATTCAATTTATATTTTCTAAAGTATGGAAAACTGTTCTATGTGAACCAAAGATATGAATAATTATATTGTTTTTTATTATTTTCATAAGTGAAAATATGCACAAATTTGACGTTGAAAATCGATTTCAAAGTTCAAACAAAGGAAAAAAATTATGAATTTTCAGTTTTCATGGGCTTTCTGAGGTTCATATATGTATGTAGAGTACTGTTACAGTTAAGAATTACGGACGCTACTTTGCACGCCAATGCACGGTATCAGCTACGTTCCACTGCAACATGGATTTCTCGGCCATTTTTTCAACATTTTTGAGTGGTTCAATCAATAAAAAAAGCTTTCAGATATGCTCTAAAATACACTTTTAAAACGAATTGTCTACAATGTTTTATATTGTAAAAATAATAATTCCAAAAAGGCGACTTTTTTTTGGCCTCTAAATGATCCGACCCACTTAAGAAAGATGCTAGCTTCGTTGCTGGCAACATTTTGCTGTTAATATACGCCACAAAGCAGCGCGAATAATTCATTGCGACATTGCAAATTTTATAACTACGCAAGTCCAGTTAAAAATACCTTCGTTGCGAGGGTGTATTTGTTTCTACGAAGTTGCTGGCGTCAGCAGCTATTTCAATTCTTGCCTTTGCTAATTGTTGCTGCAGGCAGCACTATAACTGTTGTAGACATTCTTGCTTACATTTTTTTTTCTTTTATATATTTTTTTTGCATATTGAAATGTATATGTATCTACATCAGATATCGAAAATAACCCTCTCCACTTGTTTTCATAGTATTTTTCACTGACACAAACACAAAAATATCAAGCAAAACGAATTTCTCACCGTACAAAATCTATCTGTAGGAACATTTTGTTTTTTCAACTGTGAGTTATTTTCCAACTACTGAAATTTCTATTAGAAGAAGACACTTTGGCATAAACTTTTATTTTTAAGCCTCTTCGTTTGCGGGTTATTGAAAAACAGAAAAATGGAAAAATGACAACATTCCTGCATTTATAATGAATTGGTGCGGACATTTAAGATATGCAGAACAAAGCGTATACATTTATGATATTATACCCTGAAAAAAGTAATATTTTTCTATATTTGGCATTTCTATGTATAAATTAGTATAAGAAATTTGAATTTTGAAATGGATGTTATTATATTTCAGTACATTTTCGAGCTTGTTTGTGTCAAAAAATAAAATGAATATAAGTACGAATATGTGTAATGACTTAAGAAACAAACTAAATATTTTTTTATAGACATTTAACAGAAATTGTGTGTTAATTATAAATATTCACATAATGGTATTTTAAGGCCATGTTTTAAGATAAATCAGTGTTTAATTGGAGCTTTTCGTCCGGTTGTTGTAGAATAAACAAATGTTTATCATTTTTTCCTAGGCGTTTCGGTGCATATTCGCGTCTTCCTCAGGGAGTATTAATTTGACAAATTACATATCACAACATAATTTTATTTGTAACTTGTTTGTACACTGCAATTGCTTTATCGCCACATTTTTGCAAAAATAAAATTCACGTGACTGCAGAGTTAATTATATTATTATAATTTTAAGAATTAAGTTTAACTATTAATAATGAATTTATTGTTTCCATATTTAATTTGTATCTTCTCTGGACGTACTCGAAATCATGGAGATTTATAAGCAAAGAACCTTTGATGGAAGCGTAATACACGCGCAAACACATACCTATTCCGACGCAATATTCGAACCGCTTTAGTTGGTTTACAAAGGACAGAACAATAGCATAGGTAAAAAGACAGACAACAACACATAGAACCAATACAAAATGATGCACAAAAGCAAAATTACCGACTTCTACATGTATATAGGAAACCCGAACAGAACAGAAGAACAGAATTGTATACAGACGAAAGTTTAGGTAACAAAATCATAAAACACCAAAATTACAAAGATTATACAAAACTGAATCCAATACCTGAAAATCAATGGACAGCAATAAATACAGCACAACCAACACTAATTACTCAGAACGAACACGACACTGAAGATGGCACAACGCCGGAACCGGTATGTCACAAAACCAAATTTGACATGGGATGACGGAAAATCGTTCTAATATACACTTAAAATAAGGTTAAGCGCTGAAAAGGCTCTTTCTACAGACACGCGAGTCGCTGGTACTGCAAACACAACTAGCGCTATTTAAAATAAAAGCAGAGTTTTATATTTCAAGTTTTCAAAAAAATCTTATATGATGCTATTTACAGGTAAACGATAATAGACGATATTCAATATCTGTGTATATTTTTCCAAGTTTTTTCGGAGATCGTGTCCTCTAAGATCTAACAATAATAACTAGCACTAATACTACATTTACATTGAGCTCAAATGCGTCATTTGGGCGTAAAATCTCAAATGCGAAGCCAAATCACGCATTTCCAAATACAAATTCGCATTTCAACGCTAGAAGTCTATGAAATAAATTTTTGTAAAGTCTAGCATTAGTGAATATATTAATTTTTTCATGCTACAGCTTTTTTGAAATTATATTACTTTTATCAATTCAATAAAAAAAAGCAAAAAAAAAACTTGCTGCGTAATTTCTCTACATAAATCTTACAAGATTGTCCGAATCACTTGTGAATAACGCACCTAAAAATGTTATTGCAAATGCAAAAAATTTTAAAATACGATTTGTATCCCAAAGTACAAAGATTTTGTGATGACGTCCCCCAATATGAAAGCATTACTACAACTGAGCTCATCAGAATTATTTTTTTAAAAACAAACGGACCTAAAAATGTAAATTGCAATAAACAAGTGAAAAACACGAATTTCGCAAAAATATGCATATCAGTTTCTTATATTATGATATAGTTCAAATGTATCTATGTCTTCGTTTTAAAAATTCGAGATTTCATGAAAAATCGTTGACACAGTTGACGTGGTTTGACTCACCTATAAAAAATAAAACACTTTTTCTGTCTTGTGCGTTGTTTTTTCTCTCAAATAATTGGAGTTATTTTGGAACATTTTCTAAGGGAGAGGGTTATTTTCGAACTATAATCTACATAGATAACAGTTCAAGGTGTTACTTATATGCTAGCGGTTTGTTTTGTAAGTGTAACTGTGAAGCTCAATGCCGCAAGCAATTAATTATCCCAAAGGATGAGATATCCAATTTAAGGCCAAATTTCTGTTAAATAAGCTAATTATAGTGTATGTTGAACGCGTAGAAGAGCAACTATTGAGGCGATAAGTAAAAATCTAAAATAAAAAAAAAATTGTATATGCACGATACATATGTAAGTTATTCTTTTGTACTTTGCATATTTGAAATTTTTGAAAATAATGTGAAAAGAATTGGGAACAGTGTTTCCTATGCTCGCGTTAACGCTAGTAACACTACGTATTCACATGAAGATCGCACACAGCATACTTGTAAAGGGCCAAAACATTCCTGAACATTTTTGTCGGCAGCACTTTTTACTAATTTTTATTGAATTTGTTCGCTTTGTGTTAATTATATTTTGTGCAAATTCGCACTGAGACCAACTAGATTGGATTGGTTTGTATATGTAAAATTTGCGCTCCTCAGGACAACTGCTTCTTTCTATTTCTAGTATTATTTTGGGTAATTTAAAGTGCCTTTGTGGACCTGTTCAGGACTATAGCAGGACCTTCTCGAGACTAATGTATGACTAATTCAGAAATGTATGACTAATATTAAAATAGCTCTAAGCCCCTAACACTATTTTGGGACTAGTTCGGGTTCATTTCGGTACGGGTTCACATACAATTTCTGGAACATTTCTGGCCTAATCTCCGACATTTCACCGGCAAGTTTGGGATCATATCTGGATGGTTTCGTAAACTGTTCAGTACTATTGCAAAAACATTTCGGGACAAGTTTGAAATGATTTTGGGATTAGTAAAGAACTAATTCGGCACTCCTTCAAGACTTGTTCGAGATTATTTCGGTACAAGACTTTTTCAGAAATACTTCAGAACCACATTTGCTGCTAGTTCCGGATCAGTTCGAGGAATTACGAAACTATTCGAGAAATTGTTCTGTTATATGTCTTAACTTATTAGAGGTTACCGCAAAAATCGAGAACTGATCCTGATGAAATGAATAGAATGAAACGAAATTAATGCTTAATTTCTAAACTAAACTTTGCTTACACTAACACATATCGAGCCCTAAACGCAGTTTTGTTGTAACCAAAATAGAGAACATTTTACAGGAGAAGGTTTCTTTTATATTTAGTTTTTCGATAAATAATTACATTACCGAGAAAAGTTGTTTTTATAGGCAATCATTTAAAAAATCCGTTTCAAAAGACATTTAAAAGTTCAAGGGCAGAATGACAAATTTGCAAACCAATATCTTTTTCTTAAAAATTGGGCTCAATCGCCCTATAAATTCTCTTAAAACTGTGTAGCCAGTCTATAAATGAAACACTAAGTCTTGGTAGTGTATTCTCACTAATTTTTACAATGGCGATCCGACGATTTGACTAATTAAATTATTTTAATAACTTAACCAAATCCCCTCATCGAATAAACAAAAACGTGCTAGGCAGCTACCAGCGATTAAATGAAAAGAAAATATTTTTCATGAATATTTTTTAATACAATTCTCCAACAAGCATACATATTTATATTGAAGTCTTCTCTACATTAGAGCGAGTTAATTTCAATTTCTCTGTCACACTTCTACAAATCGGTTTGCGTATTTACAATTTATTTAATTGTAAACTTGAACGCATATTTATAAAGTTCGCATTATACCATATTCAAGAGAGAATATACATATAAAAACAATATGAATGAAGGATATAATAAACGATAACCCGAAAACACAGAAACTATGTACAAGGGGAATCAATAGTAAGAGTAAAGATAAATAAAACGAAAAGCAGCATAGATCATAGGCCTGAGAAAAATTGTTCAACACTTTTGTGTAGCACAAGCTATAAATCACAAGAACAACAAGAACACGATTTAAGGCATCCAAAGTAACAAGGATAAACAACAGCGACAAGGAAAATTGGAACGCGGACGCGGATAGGAACGATACCAAAACTAGCGCATTCAACACAAACAAAGGCAACAACATAACAATTTTGGATACCAAGAAAAGGGCAAAGGATTAGGGAGTAGCACAATAGTCGTGCGGTAGTGTAAAACAAACAAGCAAAAACATAACTGAACTGTCAAGAGGCTCATTAATTGAACAACGGGCGGCGATACGAAGGTCGTAGTTGTGCATTTGCGCGGCGGAGTAAAAGTTTTGCGGAATTCGAATGGTTCGAAGAAGGTTCGAGTGAAATGTTTGCACATCAATTGGCCAATTCTTTGCTTCGCTACATAAAAACGAGGCCAAATGTTAAGCAAGCAGCGTGTGGCATGCAAATGGCCGGTGTGAAAAAGAAACAAGAGATTGTGCTTTGTTTTTGTTTGATTTGGATTTGTAACACTTTTATTTATAACCTCTTTTCCCATTCCTAAATCTATACCCTTTCCTATTGTTGATGTTCCACCATCCACGCCGTAATGACAAAAAACATTGTTGTTCAAACTAATTCTCCGCCAATATTTTCATTTCATTTTGCTGTGCCCATTAATATCCAGCACTTTTGTAACGATTTCATTTCCCGTTAACATTTCCGTTTCGCGTCGCTACTTAATGAGTGGGTCGATTGAAAATCTATCTATGCGGGGAAACATGAAGTGAGCAGAGTGGAAAAACGAACAACGCCAACGAGTTAGTTGTGGCAGCCACTTAAGTGCAGTCACCGCAAATTTTGCAGTTTCATTTGTAGTTGGTTGTTGCCAGTTTGTTGCTGGCCGATTACACAAGCACACAGCAGCGATTTAATTTCTGCAGTTCAGTGTAGCTAAACATAATGCCGTATGCCGTTTACCTTAGTGAGGTGAGGCTTGCCAATACTTGTGGCCATTGCCCATTTGGGTTCAGTTGCATCGATTGGCAGTTAAAGTTTGTGTTGCTGCTATTTTATTTGCGCTCAGTACTTGCGCTCGTTTTTATAATGCCAACTATGAAAAACCTTTAACAAAAGTAAAATGTAGAAATCAACAGCTAAAGTCACAGGCTCCACTACAATCGGCCACTTGTAGATATTTGTTGCAAAAGTTTGCTTTGCACTTTTTTTTACATTTACTTTGCTCTTTGCGTTTTGTACATGTGTTTGTTTTTTTCTCTCTTTTCTTTTCCTTTATAAATATCGACGATATGCACATACAAGTTGTTCACTGATATTGTTTTTTTTCTATGAGTTTGTGCGCTTGAAGTAGTCGCTTTTCTGCAGGTTGCAGGAATGTTGCATATTCGTATTTCTTTCAATAACGAACCGCCAGTAGCCAAAGTAACAAGTAACAGCGCAGCGTAGAGCCTTGAGGCAGCGGAGGGAAATGGTTGCAGGTAGCTAAAGGTAAATGGCAGCCAATGGCTAACATTTAGAAACAATTCAATTTCATTTCAATTTTCGTCTAACAGATTAGGACAACCTAGAAGCTGGCGGTGAGGAATGCAAAAAGAGTAGAAAACAGAACTCGGCAATTGCAACCACGTAAAAGAAAAATGGCGAAGCTGTATGTGATATAGCCGAAATTTGTTTTTTTTTTAATTTTTTACAACGTTTCACATTTCACAAAAAAATTATTGAATTGAGCGAGAGACTTGACAATTTCGGTTTAAGATGACTTACTAAATTTTAATGCCAAATATATGCCTAGAAATATGGACATAAATATAAAAAAAAAATACAATTCGTTCTAGTTCTAATATAAAAATATGCCGTTTAATGATCACTCGTTAAAAAGCAGAAATTCTGTTAAATGATGATATCATATGTGAACAACATTTGCAGTTGCTGTAGTTGGAATTGCTTAGTTTTCGTGACTTTTTTATATCATTTTTGTTGGCAATCGAGTAGCACTGATTACAGTTTTGTTACCTCAGCTTTTAAACATCGCTATACTATCCGACAGTCAAGCTGCGGCGGAATGTCTTGCTAGAAAAGCGGCTGTCTCTTCATTCAATGGTCCAGAGCCCTTCTGTGGGCTAACATCCAATACAATTGGAAGTTTTCTAGAAAACTGTACGTAGGCTAGGACAGTCGAAGGCCTTTCTCCGAGATTTTAATCCCGGAAGACATAATGCACTAAGATGCATGTCTCGGGGGGAACTTAGGATTCTCACTGGGTTTTTGAGTGGTCATTGCCCGCTTAATTTTCACTTGAATAATATTACACGGAGTCGATCTGCAGAATGTGTGGAGAATGTGACGAAACTTCAATGCACTTGATCGCGGAGTGCGGAACGCTAATGCATGATAGATTCAGATGTTTTGGAGTATATTACTAATTCTCTTACAAATTTGAGTCCATCCAAAATATATCTCATTTCATTTCATTTCATTTATATGCATGGCAAACCTTCTTGAATATCTTCAGGGGAGATTACTCTTGTTTTTAGAACAAAAGTGGTATCATAATAGATCTTTTAGGTCGCAAAGTTTATCACCCTACGAAATTAATATAAATCTTATCTCAGCTTTTTGATCTTAATTTATACTTCTTTTTATCAATTTAGCTTCAAATTTTATTTAGATTTTAGTTTTTATATCTTTTCATTAATATATTTACTATAACATCTTTTAGCTTTTTCTTTTTCGTTCTTCAACTAGATTTATTGTCATGAACGTTTTTGTTGTGAGAATTTTTATACAATACCTCTCCTAGAGAATATTCGGACTTTAGAGGTACATTTTCGAAAATTGTCATGATTGAGAGAAACAGATGTTGCGCCTATCTCTATACCGCTACTCTTCTCTTTGAGATTTTGACAGAATTAGCTGTGTTCGCTACGTCACACTAGTGAAACTGGATTTTGCATAGGGTAAACTCACTAATATCTGGACACTTGAAGTATTTCTTGATTTTAACGCTCATTGCATTGCCTTAAACCAAACCGTGAATAATTCGATTGTTTGTATGAGTTTACATAAATATTTCTTAACAATAAAGTGTCCACGTAATTCTCAAATAAAACATTATTTAAATTAATCAAATAAAATTCAAAAATATTTGGACATTTTTATTTTAATATTCCGACGTGTAAATTTTATATGAAACTTTTATCTTTTTTTCCTATTGAATAAACGTTTTTGTGCGTTTTCTCTGTAAAATATATTTCAATTCATGTCTCGTAATTTGAACAAAAATACATACTTCCATTGGAAAAAGGGTATTTGAAATATCCGCACCATTCAGTAAGATGTTTTTACAAACTCGCATAGGATTGATTAGTATACATACATATGTAATCATTATACTACATTAAACAAATCCAAAAAAACCAAAATTTTTTTTTTTACTGATTTAATGTTTAGAGATTAATGTATTAAATAAATGTGCAAGTGATTTTAATCAAACTTTGCATGCATATGAATCACACATATTAGTTTTTTTTTAGTTTTTTGAGACTTTTTTCACTAATGTCTTTATGACCCTCAAAAATCGCGCAGAGTGTCCGGATTTTAAGATGGTTGAGCATTAGGGTGGAGCGTTCTGTATATGAATTTTTTTTTTTTTATGAATTTCCTTAACGCGGTCTGCGGAAAATATGCCCCAGGATAGTAGATGAATATTTTCATATGACAGCATTTTTATATTTTAAGTAGAAATACTGCCCCC
The DNA here is from genome assembly GCA_963971545.1 of Philophylla caesio. Taxonomy (NCBI): domain Eukaryota; kingdom Metazoa; phylum Arthropoda; class Insecta; order Diptera; family Tephritidae; genus Philophylla; species Philophylla caesio. The sequence goes on along the minus strand of OZ020606.1, from coordinate 88,561,103 downwards.
AACCCCCTAAAGTTGGAAAAAGTAGGAAATTCCCTGTAACTTTACTAAAATTGATTTTATCTAAAAGTAACCTTTCGAAAAATTGTTAATCTAGTATATTTGAATAACTTTTACTTAGAACTTTCTTTTCTAATAAGAAGAACAAACAACATTAACTTGAAAATAAAAAAAATCCAGTAATTTGAGTCCAATTTTTCGATGCGATCATAAGAAATCAACCAAAACTAAAAAAAAACTTATATTCTGCGAAAAATACAGCAAAGTCGATCAACGAATTTTCCACACTAAGTACAGTAGCCTGTTTCTGTAAGTCTTCTCTCTTGCTTTTTCTCGACTGTGAGAGAATGTGACGCCATACCCAGTCGGAAACTGGGTAATCGATTACAATTTTCATTTATGATTTAATTGATGAATACTGATCAATTACGCTTTATATACGGAAAGTAGTGAAGTGGTAATGTCAAATATAAAAAGCCTACGTGCATTACCACGTACATTACCAAAATTGCATATGTTATAATGCATGGCATATTTCGTCGTTTTTTGTGTAAGTATTTCTTTTCCATTGAACGATTTTATGTGCCGTTATCTGCGACGGATTCTTGGCGCCACTTTGTGTCGCTGTTGCACGAACTTTGCGTTAAATATTCATTTCGTAGTTGAATGTAAAAATAAACAGACGCAATTGAAGTGAAGTGGCTGAATTAATTAAGTGTGGTAAACAAAATTTTAAAATAAATAAATAAATTGAATAAATAAAACATAAGTGAATCGTTATCGGACGTGTTCGGGAAAGCTCGTAATAATATTTAAACAAAGTTCAATTTTTCAATTTACTCAGCAATAAAATTAGTCATATCCAAATTTAATTTATTTCGTATTAAAATCTTTTTTTGTGTTGAAAACAGGCATGACACGCATTGACTCTAACTTATTTTGTATCCATCCCTCTCTTTTTTCTGGCCCACAAACGGCTAAAGATGATTCTGTGACTAATTTTATATTTCTTTCGGTAGCTTGTGTGTGGCATGGTATCATACGATAGGCTAAAAGTTCAGGTTGAATTTCATTTTCTTGAATGGCTTTTAAAATAAGTTGGTCAGTGAGTATTTTTGTGAGTGGTGGTTCCGAAACATTTTCCCAGTCAATTAAATCCGTATAGTCACCAGCATTAAAATTCAAAGAAGGCATTTTGAAAACTCGAACTGATGATAAAGTCGAACGTTCCCTGATTTTCATTATTCTCGTCAAAGCTAAACGTTGAATGTTTTTGCGATCATCTGATAACATAGCTATCAAAATGTTTTCGCAATGACCGAAATATCCATTGCGTTGAATAACGGGATCTATAATCTTTTTCAAGTTATCTGGAAGATAACGAGATAAGGTAATGGTTTCGTAAAGATGTATTGCTCCGTAGATACATGAAGGTTTCAATTTAATGTTGAACCACATTGGCGCATAAACCTTCGTCACAAATTCGGTTAATGTTAATAGATTCTCTGATGGTGAGGTAGTTGAAATATAAAACCTTAGAATTCTGTTGGCTGTTGTTAGCCATCTAGAATGACAGATTTTGCCTGGATTCCGTTTTGCCAAGTTTATTTAACATTGACCTGTATTAACAGCACGACATATTTCCAATAAAAATAACTGATCTGTACTTAGATCATTCCGATCTACCGTTATATTTGGCAAGCTACATTCTAAAGGTAAAAACTTCACGACAGGTAAATGTTCGCAATTTTTTAAACATTTTCCAATTGAACCGCTAAAACTTTTTGGACCGGTTGTAGTTCCATCAAGATGTTCAAAAAGATGCCTTAGTATTAACTCATTGGCATGAAGCTGACAAACTAACCACTGCATGGGACGCTTAATCTTTTCCTCAAGTAGTCGGATAATACCACCTTTATATCCGGTGTTAACTATAGTGCCGTCACATGAAATTGCCTTAACATTAATAAAAGACTTTGACTTTTCGAACAAATACTCATAAATTGTAGAAGATATGTTCTTTGCGTCACAACATTTTACTGATATGTGACCAATGTATTTGGATCCTGGCTCTTTCAACAAAGTTATATGTTCTTCCCCTACAGTTTTTCTGCGATTATCCTCGAAAACGTATGTTTTATCCTTTCGCCCGTCAAAAGAGATGCATATATTTTCTTCATCAAAATCAACAGAATTAGTCGAAGTTGACGTGTTTCTAGCTGTTGTGCGAGCTCTACGTATTTTACTGCGATCGATAACATTCGACTTATTATTTTCTGTTACTATGCCCAGATCCTGCAATGTGGCAGATGCGATTGCAGCTCCGGATCTATCAGAAATCCCGTAGCGATCCAAAGTTCTTGCTAACACGGGAAAAGAATTTTTTTTTTGCGAAGATAGAAAAAGTGCTGATGAAGTAGAGGGAGCTTCAGAGTTAGCATGATAATCATTCGACCTTTTATTCCTGCATGGTGGTATCAAAGCGACAGATTTTTCAGTCTGGTTTTCTAGTAATTTCCTTTTAAGTGTTCTAGAACGATTGGCCTCAATGGAGTTGGTAGCTTTAGTATCAACAGAACCGATCATCATTTTTCTTTCACTTCGCTGATCATTAAGAAAATCTCTTTCCTTAATAGGTATTTTGCGCTCTTTAGAACAGCTACATATAATGGATGCGGTGCATTTGCATGTTGCAATATCAAATAGGCATTTACTTTCTATTTTGAAGGATTCTAATTTGCTTATATATTGCTCCTTGTTTTTTCTACCTTTAAATGGTTTAAGAAGTGTACGGTATTTGTCGTGATACGATTTTATTTTCGCAACAATAGTTCGATGTTCAATAATTGGCAACGAAGCTTTTTTCCATACATTTTCTATATCCGTGGAAATAATTTCGGCACAATCTCTAACTAAATCTCTAAATTTTTTTCCCATTGGTTGCGAGATGAATATGAAATACTTCATTATATCCTCATAAGTTGGTAATACATTTCTGGGCAAGTCTTTGCCAGTACCAAAAATAAGACACACCTTAGCACTGCTACGCAAGCTCATTGTTTTAAGGAAAAATTTAAGAGTAAATTGAAAAATTGAACTTTGTTTAAATATTATTACGAGCTTTCCCGAACACGTCCGATAACGATTCACTTATGTTTTATTTATTCAATTTATTTATTTATTTTAAAATTTTGTTTACCACACTTAATTAATTCAGCCACTTCACTTCAATTGCGTCTGTTTATTTTTACATTCAACTACGAAATGAATATTTAACGCAAAGTTCGTGCAACAGCGACACAAAGTGGCGCCAAGAATCCGTCGCAGATAACGGCACATAAAATCGTTCAATGGAAAAGAAATACTTACACAAAAAACGACGAAATATGCCATGCATTATAACATATGCAATTTTGGTAATGTACGTGGTAATGCACGTAGGCTTTTTATATTTGACATTACCACTTCACTACTTTCCGTATATAAAGCGTAATAGATCAGTATTCATCAATTAAATCATAAATGAAAATTGTAATCGATTACCCAGTTTCCGACTGGGTATGGCGTCACATTCTCTCACAGTCGAGAAAAAGCAAGAGAGAAGACTTACAGAAACAGGCTACTGTACTTAGTGTGGAAAATTCGTTGATCGACTTTGCTGTATTTTTCGCAGAATATAAGTTTTTTTTTAGTTTTGGTTGATTTCTTATGATCGCATCGAAAAATTGGACTCAAATTACTAGATTTTTTTTATTTTCAAGTTTATGTTGTTTGTTCTTCTTATTAGAAAAGAAAGTTCTAAGTAAAAGTTATTCAAATATACTAGATTAACAATTTTTCGAAAGGTTACTTTTAGATAAAATCAATTTTAGTAAAGTTACAGGGAATTTCCTACTTTTTCCAACTTTAGGGGGTTGGGGGCAGTATTTCTACTTAAAATATAAAAATGCTGTCATATGAAAATATTCATCTACTATCCTGGGGCATATTTTCCGCAGACCGCGTTAAGGAAATTCATAAAAAAAATCATTCGCTCCACCCTATTGAGCATTTACCCTACCATGCAATTATTTCTCATTTTTGTTTTCTTGTTTTTATATTTCTCCCTCCCTGCTGAAACAGCGCGACGTCACGCAAATGCAACTCTCAAAAATTCTCTCTGATGGGCGCAATCTTGTTGTCTATCATTCTTAAAAATTGTTGTCTTCTTTGCGGGTTTACTTAAAGTTTGGAAAGGAGGAGCTTTTTTGTGCCATTCGTTGGATTTATGTTGCGGGTCAGAAACCTTATGCGCTAGGTGAGTTAAATAAAAGTATTGATATAACTCTATTTAGAGCCAGTTCTTGTAAGACAGATGTGACAGCTACAGCTAAAGGACTTTGAAAATATATTTCATTTAAAGAATAATGTCAAAACCAAACCAAGAAATAAAATAAAAATTAAAAACGGATAACTAAAGTTGAGCCTTTTTGTAGCTTGAACTCATTCAGCCTTTTAAGTCTTCTCTTAAAATAAATGTGGAAACATTGCATATTATTCTTGCATCCTGTTTATATTTCGTTTACATTTGCAATTTTCTCAAATCTTTAGTGCTTGAATTTATAGCCGCTATTTCGGGATTATCGTATCTCTCCATTTGACTTTTTTAATTTATTTGTCATCACCGCTTCCCAAGTTTGAACCAAGAAACCTCGGATTGCAGAGCCAACACGCTACATGATGTGTTGCGTATTGCCCAATGGACTGTTTTGGTTTTTTATTTCTCTCTTCCTTAAACAAACCAACTGCAAAACAGTGCTGCTGATTTGACACTATTTAAACATGCTACGGCAGGTTCCTGGTTCAAACATAAGAAACTGCAATTAAAAATAAACAAAAATAAAAAAATGTCTAATGGAGAGATACGGTGATCTCCGAAATGGCGGCAATAACTTCAAACACTTTTCTTTTTTTTTTTCAAATACAATTTTTTATAGACTTGCTTGGATCTCAATAAAATTGTGAATTGAAAATGAATAAATTCTTACTTCTTTTGAAAGTACATTCCTTTCAATTGTTTCTTTTGATTTTTATTTATTTATTAAAAATGTGTTATTGCAATTGTTTACGGGGCTCACTCACTACGAGTGTTTGGACTGCCTGCCTAGTATTTACTATTGCGCCGAGTATGCCTTCAATCAGCCAGACTAGCCACATACGAGTACAAGTACTACAAGTATACAAAATATGAAAAATTACTTTAACGTCTTAGTTTTATTCCACAAAGCGACATTGAGAAAACTCTTGCCCAGCAATTTGTTACCTTGTGGACAAGAGAAGCAACGGCAAATTTATTTTTCGTTTGTTTCTTTTTCAAATGACCTCCTTCGCAAGGATTTTGACCAGTCACATGCCCAATACACTCAAACGGATATAAAGTAGACGTAGTTTGTATTTACTGGTAAGTGGCACCAAAAGTCAATTTTCCGCTAAATTTAGTTCGACTTGTTATAATTTGCTAGCAATCAGTTATTTCATTATTTCACAATTTCTGTGCACAGTTATATATACATATATATATGTATATATGTTAGTGTAGATATGTTTGTGAATGTGTGCATATGTATTTGCACAAAAGAATGAGTTGGCTTAAAAAGCGAGAGGGTCAGTTGAGCACAAGAAAGGTTGCGGTGAATTGTTCACAACTCGATGATGAAATGACTCTTTTTTGTTTAAGTTGCTGCTGTTTGAATTATATTTTTGTTTTAATTAAATACCAAAGAAATTAATACTTTTCACTTTTTTGTAAGAAGGTTTTTTGACAGAAAAATGCATTTTCATCTTCTACGCATTGTAAACTTCTGGTTTTTACGACAAAAATTATAATGTTCGCAGCGACCTCTTTTCAAAAGCTTTCCAGCAGATGAAACACTTTTTGTATAATTTAAGATTTCTAAAAAAATATCCTCAATTTATACTTCTCGAGGTGTTTCGGAATAATTTTCAGAACAAATTTGACCCGTCATGCATCCAAGCCATGACCCAAAGCTCCACACGAATTGGCACGTTGCCCAGGGTGCACGAGTGTGGACGTAAGAGTAAAGATTGAGTACAACCTTGCCAATGTAAACCCATATCCATAAGTACCATTGTACTCCATTGCACCACCTTTTTGTCGACTTTAAAGCACCTTTTGAAAGCACAAATAGAAGGTATCTATACAGAGCTATGTCTAAATTTCAGATCCCCGCAAATCTTATACGCCTTTGTTGTTACGTTGAACCATTCCAAGCTGGGAAGGACATCTCCGAGCCGTTCGAGTCCAAACGAGGTTTCAGACAAGGCGTCTTGCAGTGAATGAAGACAAAACAAAGTGTCTTGTGGCAACAAAACTAAAAATCCATTGTTGGCAATTTCAACTTTAAAGTAGTCAAGGATTTTGTATACCTTGTATCCAGCGTTAATGTCAGCCTAGAAATCAAGCGCAGTATAACACTTGCCAACAGGTGCTACATTGGACTGGGTAGGCAATTGAAAAGCAGAGCTCTTTCGCAACGAATGCAAATCTCGCTCTACAAAGCTCTTATCATGGCGCAGAAACATGGACGATTTTGATCAGCGATGTGTAGGCTTTGTACACTTTCGAGAGAAATGATCTTCGCAAAAATTATGGCCCTCTTTCCGTGAGCGATGGGTAACGAAGAAGATGGATAGATAAACTGGATGAGCTGTATAAATATATGAACACAGCCAAGCACATAAAAATTCAACGACTGTGATAGCTTGGTCATGTGTTTCGCTAGGATGATGATGCTTCGGTGAAAAGTCCATCGAAACGGCGCTTATGAGTGGACAACGAAAGTAAGGGCGTCCACGAACACACTGCAAAAGGACATGTCTTCACTTTATGTGAATAATTGGCGAAATCTAGCGAAGGAGAGAGGGAACTGGCGAAGCTTTTGGACATAAAGGAAGAAGAAGTTATCCAACATTTCCTTAGTTTACAATTACTTTTATTTAGAAGTTTAAATTTGCCTTCTATCTGATTTTTGGCATAATTTTACAAAACCAATAGCCGCTAATGTGCATAACTGGAGGATAATAATAAATAAATAAAGTTGAAAAATTCACACTTTTCAAAGTCATTCGTCAGCAGTTTAGAAAAGTTATTTCTTTTTATGTTTCCATGATCTTCCATAAATATTAAATTTAATGTTTTAATGGAACGTAGGCTGCTCTAATTGTGACAAATTCGCTCAGTCACCAGCCATTAAACAACCTCTATTTCTAGCGCTGTGTTTTTTAATCTTGCTTCTATTCAAGGTAAACCTTTTTTCAAAATTCGAAATCAGATATCAGAATTTATCTTACCAATTCTTCACATTCTATGGAATGCAGTAAATTTAAATGCATTCGATTTTTTGTAACATCTAAAAAGTATACCCGACTTTCCTCAAAGTAAATGAAATATCCCCAAGGTAAATTATTCCTTAATACAACGAATATGTAACTATGTGTATATGTAAATATGTTTATGTTACTACCGATTCCGAAAGCTTTCTAAACTTTAAGGTTAACAATTCCAATGCTTCTTTCATTCAATTACGTGAAGTTCGGTGTACCTGGATAAAATTTGCTATAAATCACAATCAAATACTGAAGTGAATTGATTTCCATTGACTGTTAGCGGGCGCAACGCTGTTGCCATCATATACTCCTATTTTAATATGGAAGCTTTCTGCTCTCACCATTGGAGAACACTTCTCGAAACACAACTCTGCATACTTTCACTCTTCCATCAAAACATACACTCATCCCTTAGGTTTTAGATTTTATCGTATTGTGAATTTTTTTTGATACTTTTGCTTTTTGTGTCCTTTTCATTTGTCTCAATTGTTTTTTTTTTGTTATATTTTTTTTTGTTGTTTTGTCAATGTACCAATTCACATTTTACGCTGGTGCGCACACATTTATTGGTTTTCATGTTAGCAACCTCTATTTGTCCCAATAGATTTTACTTACCTTCGCTTTGTCAATCTTCTTTGTTTTTCAATTGAATATTTACGTACGCATATAGCTAAATGCATAAGTACATACATATGTACATACGTACTCGTACATAAATAATTCCGAAATCTTTTCCTTTTTTATGATTTTACTTGTTTGTCATTTATTCCCTTTTCTTTTTATTTTGGGTTTGTTTGGCTGCCACTTCAATCCTGTGCCTCTATATAATACATATATATACCTAAAAGAACATATATCTTTTGCTTTTTATTGATGTGGCATCTTACGAGCAATTAAGCATGAAAAAGTGTAGATTTATTGAGTGCACTTCTTTACGGCGCGTGGTTGCGTGTCTTTATATGTATGGAGAGAAAATTAGTGGATGGAGAGGATTAGTGAATTCGTCAACTGGCCGTTTAGGTAAATTTTGTGTGAAACTCTTTTTAATACTCTTATTAGAAACGATGACGACGATGACGAAATTGATGTAGCAATAGCATGCCTAAATAACAACAAAGACCCCGAAGCTGATGGGCTGCCAGCTGAGTTATTCCAATACGGTGGAGAAGAGTTTGTAAAGCGCATACGCCAGCATATCTGCAGAGTATGATCGGACGAATGCATGCCTCTTGGTTTAAATCTAATGTCCGAATTCAGTAAGCAGTCTCAGTCTCTAATAGAGATAAAAGACACAATTTTACTCCAGTTGGCATTCATTAGTTTCAAAATAAGCCTCTAGTCTCAAAATAAAGGCTCTAAATAGTGACCTGGTGATGAGCAGGTAAAAAATTTTAATAAAAACAAAAGAAAGATATGTGAAAGCGAGGATAAGCAATAATTTGTAGCCCATTTTGAGACTTGAGATGATACCAAGTTACTGAATTCGGGCATAACTGTGCTCTGCCCAATCCACAAGAAGGGTAAACCTGCAATTCGCGTCAACAATCACGGTAGCAGTCTTCTTAACATCGCATATAATGTTCTGTCGAGCGAATTGTGTGAAAGACTACAGCACGCTATCAATGAACTGATTGGACCTTATCAGCGTTGCTATAGACATGGTAAATCTACCATCCACCAGATATTAACAGTGCGCCACATCCTGGACCCGAGAAAAAAGAATCGACACGCACCATCCTTTAGTCGACTTCAAAGCCGCTTTCGACAGGACGAGAAGAAGTTACATATGTGTATCCGCAATGTCTGAATTTGATATCTCCGCAAAACTTATAGGACTATGTAAAATGACGTTGAGCAACACCACCAGCTCCGTCAGGATTGGGAAGGACCTGTCCGAGCCGTTTGATACCAAACGAGGTTTCAGACAGGGTGACTCTTTGTCGTGTGATTTCTTTAACCAGATGTTGGAGAAAATAATACGACCCTCAGAACTAAACCATTCAGGCACTATCTTTTTTAAGAGTGTAAAATTGCTGGCGTATGCCGCCGACATTGACATCATCGGCCGCGAAGTTAGTTCTGCCTTCTCCAAACTGGATACAGAAGCGAAGCGAATGGGTCTGGAGGTGAACGAGAGCAAGACAAAGTATATGCAGTGATCAATTATACAATCACCACATCTACTAACTGGGACGACTTCGTTTATCTAGGAACAAGCATTAACGTGATTAATAATGACAGCCTCGAAATTCAACGGAGGACCTCTCTTGCCAACAAGCATTATTATGGACTGAGTAAGCAAGTAAGCAGCAAAGTTCTCTATCGACGGACAAAATCGGCACTGTATAAGTCGCTAATTACGTTCGTCCTGTTATATGGCGCATAAGTATGAACGATGAAGTCATCAGATGAGAGGGGTCCTGGAGAAAGACTCGTTGAAAGATTTATGGGCGAATACCGCAGAAGATGGAACGGTGAGCTGTATGGGCTTTATAAAGACATAGATATAGTCCAACGGCTTCGCTGGCTGGGTCATGTCGTTCGACTGGATGGAAGGGCTATAGTACCTGCTGGTGGTAGCGTTGGAAAGACCAAGCGGTAAAAAGGACCTGGGTGCCCTTGGTATTTCCAATTCTCGCTAGTTAGCGAAATGCGTTTATTGAACAAATTAAATAAAAAATTATAATTAGAAAGATTGTGCATGTTTTGCAATCTCGTATTTTCCTCGAGGAGTCTTTTATCAAACAAAAACAATAAATTGTATAAAAATAATGTTTATAACCTCAAATGTTGTTAATAAAAAAGCTTAATATTACTGGAAAAAAGACAAAAATACTTCCTTGAGAATCGAGTGAAAAGTGTATTATATTAAAAAAAAAAAGGCTAGACATGCCTAATTTATGTCCTTTTATGGGGGGTATGGTATTGTCTGCCAAATTTTGTATTAAAATTTGTTTGTAAATATTACACATATAAGATTTACATGGAATTTTTCGATTAAACAAAATATAATTTTTTTATATGCTAATTTTCTATATTACTATGTTTCAACCAGGATCCTCTCAAAGTTATTAATTATTTCAAGCTATTAAGAAAGTACGTATAAGCAAAAAAAAAATTGTTTTAATGATTTAGAACATCTCTGCATTTACCTTTAATATGTATGTACATTGCTGTCATATTTCAAAATATTATACATATATACTTTGAACTTAAGGATCACCACATAGTGAACAATTTTGATAATTCGCGTTTGGTTAAATTATTTCACAACTAAAGTACAGAGCATTCCTTACCAAAGGTCATATTAAACTTATTTCCAAACTTTACACACAAATTAAAAAAAAATGCATTAACTTTGCCAACCATCTTTAAAGACATAAAATATCTATTTCCGATTTATTGCCGATTTTCTAATACCATTTATAACGATACTAGGGAAGAAACTCGAAATGATTTTGGTAACAAATTATTACAGAATTAGAAATGCTCTTAATGGTTGCAATCTTTGAGAATTCTATAAGAAATAATTATATTTACTTCCAAGTTTTTGCCGCTTATTCCAGTGTTAAGCGCACTGTGTATATTTCAATTATTGTTGTTTGCGGAGTTTAAACCTTATTGTTATACTGGCGGAAAATCTCCGCAAATATCCTAATACAAAATATGTACACATAAAAAGGTGATACACAAGGTGCCGTAAAGTGTTCAAGTGTCAAAACGTCATAAAACTTTAAAAATTATAAGTTGTGTGATTGTATATCCTTCTTCTGGGCAATGCAACAAAAACAAAAAAAAAATTTCAACTACCGAAAATATTTACTAAATACCTTACAACTTTACGACATTTTGCGACACCTTATGAATCATCTAAATAAGTATGTATGTACGAGGCTTAATCAGACTATCCGATTCAAATATTCTTTTGTGTCTGCATTTGAAAATAAAACACTGGTTTAACGTTTGCTGACATTAAAAACTGTTTAATCTCTTTTAAAGATGATGGGTCAAGAAGCAACAGCAGTGGTCTCGTGATTTTAGTTAATATTAGTTTTTTATTCTCAAAATTTTATTTTTGCGTTTAAATTTTAGATTTAAAATTTTTCTGCATACTTTCATCTAATAATTTTATTTCTCTGAAATTTTTAATAAATAAATTAAATTAAATTTTCCTAAATTATTTTAGAAGGTTGAAAAAGTATTATTAACGAAAAAAATAAAAAAAAAATTGTTTAAAGAAAAAGGTTTAATATTTACTTTCAAAAGTGGAGAAAGAATTATAGTCGCCTAAACAACCAGAAGAAAATTAATAATTATTACGAAATTGTTCATTTTTTTTAGTAAATTTTATTTAGAAACAATTATTTATTATATTCGGAAGACTTTTAGTATTTCCTTTGAGAAAGTCAGAATGTCCATAGTTGAAATCGAAAAGCATTTGTATACAAAATAAATACGCGTAATTTATCAATATTGTTGTTTATTGTAATTAATAAAATAATAGTTACACTAAAAATATATTATGGTACATACAAATAATGTCAATAAATTGGATAAATGCTTTTTGCCAACTTCTAATGAGAAACATAATTCTGCAGCATTTTTGAATAATTTTTTTATATACACCAGAAAGATATTTTCTAAGTTTTTTCTGAAGGAGTAAGAAAAAATCAACATTGTTTTTATTTGATTTAATCCCGCTCAAGGATTAATTTTTCTTTTTTCATAAACTTCTTGTTATTTTTTTTTTTTTGGAATATATGTGAATATTTTTATTTATTTTATTTATTTATTTCAGTCAACTGAAGACAATTCTTACTGCCTATAGAGAAGAAAATGACTTAAATTTAGTTAACCGAGTGATTATACAGTAACGTACGGATTATATATATTGGAACGGACAAATCCAGCCCGGGAACTCGGTTTAATTCTGATTGAGTTCTATATAACGGAGCATTTTCAGCATTCTTAGATTTAGCAAATTTTATATAAATTAAATTGACACTTCGCAAGTTACGACAAGGAACATTAAAAGACAATATTTCAAGGAGAGAAGGGCAGTCAACAATAATTTTCACAATGTTTACAACAAAGGCACCTGAGAGGTACATACTTCTGCTGTGCAAGGATTGTAAATGCAGGAGAATACATCGAGCTTCGTAAGAAGGGATAGGATCGGAGAAATTCAACGAACGTAGTGCAAATATTAAGAAAGTTTTTTGAACTCGCGCTTATATAAAAGAAATGATAAGGCCTCCAGATAAAGGAGGCATATTCTAGCCTTGACCTAACTAAAGAGATATAAAGCATTTTGAGTGCGTAAGGGTCAGAAAAGTGTTGACTACATATTGCGACAAACAAAAGCGAGCATAGCATAAGATTTGAAAATAGCATAACTAATGTGGGTGGTAAAACTTAGTTTATCATCGAAGAAAACCCCCAAATCTTTGACTTCGCACATGAATTTCAGGCGAGTATCAGAAATCTTATAACTTGTAATTAAAGGGTTAAGCTTCCTGGTAAAGGTAGAGTAAGAACATTTATTGACATTTAGTACAAGATGATTAAGTTTACACCACAAATGAACCTTGTCAAGATCAGCCTGAAGAGCAGCTGAGTCATCAGGGCTTTTAATCACCGAATAAACCTTAAGATCATCAGCATATAAAATAAACTTGGAAGTAACGAAACAAGAACTGATGTCATTAATGAATAGGACAAACAACAAAGGACCTAAAATGCTACCCTGGGGAGCACCAGAAGTTCCTATAAATGGTCGAGAAGAAACATTATCAAATGTAACCACAAAAAATGGTCGCTTAAATATGACCTGAGCCACCCAAGGAATGTAGAGAAGAATCCCAGAATTTCCAATTTAGAAATTAACACCTTATGCGAGACTCTGTCGAATGCTTTTGAAAAGTTTGTATAAACATTATCGACTTGATGACCCTCGTGGAAGGCAGCAAGGCAATCTTCGGTGAAAACCGCCAAATTGGATACTGTCGTGCGGCCACTAACAAAGCCATGTTGGTTAGGACAGATGGGGTTCTTAAGAGAATAAACAAGCTTTTCTTTAACCACACACTCAAATAACTTAGATACAGACGATAATATCGAAATTGATATGTAGTTAGCAACATCGTTCTTATTGCCACTTTTAAAAATTGGAGTAATAAAAGATTTTCTATAGTCATCAAAAAAAATTCCAGATGAGATGGACACATTGAAGATCGTTGTTAAAGGTTTAATCAGCGATGAACACTTTCTTAGAGGGATAGCAGATAGTCCATCTGAATCCATTTGAGATGATGATTTCAGGGATGAAATACCTTTAGCAACATCCTCATTCAGTAACCTAAGAGAACCAAAGTTAAGTGAGCACACAGAAAGAGTAGCGCACACCTCTTTAGCATAATTGTCGGAGACAAAATTGGAAAAAAATCGGCAAAAACATAGGCTGCCGCAATAGGAGTAGTTGCAACCTTATTGTTAAAGAATACGGAGGAAGGTATTGTTGAATTAGAATTAAATGATCTGATATACATATCTCCAGAAAGATTTAAGGTGATTCGTTGTTATTGACATACTGTATAAATATAGACTTATCGAGAGTCCTAAAACTCTTTAGATGGAACTGGTAGCGATCCAAGTACTTTTGGAGCCCTGTAGCGTTTAATTTTTTGTGGAATTTATTTTTGAGATTTTTGAGATGTTTTAGTTCACGAGTGTACCAAGGTAACTTATATAAACGGGAGGAACAATTATGTTTCTAAAATTTAAATCTCAAATATATGCGTTCATTCAAATGTTCTTCAGCACTACTTAAAATCTCCCTTAAGTTCGAACTTTTTTCATTAGTTTTTAACACTTTGAATGTGTGCGCGCCAATTCTTTTAAAGCTACACTTTTCCAAAAAAAAAATCAAATATCCAAATAAAATTCGAAATTTACTTTTATGTATCCTCAAAAAACTACACAAAAATACACCGCCTTGAAAAAATTTATGCCACTATGACAACCGAAAGTGTGACTTACTTGCTTGCTGTCTCTTTGCCAAATCCTTTCTCAGCTTTCCTCTTTACGCTCCGCGTCAATAAGTTAGACAAGTTGATGTTGTCTTTCGACAGCTTTGTCGCACACATCATCTTTTAGACTTTTGCGTAAGTTATATCCACAGTTAGACATAACAAAAACAATAACAGGGGGAGGAGAAAGTTGTAAAGCAGCGAAGCAAGTAAAGTATTGCTAGGAAATTACTTCGATTGAGTAGTTTGATACTAGATACGTAGGTATGTATGTGTATATGAGGATGTATAGGGACAGTAGGGGCGTAATGCATACCTGAATTATGTTTTCTAGGAACAATCTACCTAAACAACCGTCCATATTGGCTGTATAGTTCTAAAAGATTTAAAAAATTATACAGATTATTATAACAATTGATGAAACAAAAGTATAGATCTTGATCTTATTTATGTTGTTCACTTTTTTGAGCGTAGTAAAGTATTTGTAAGTCCAAACTAAGACGAAATTATATTATTTTGGAGCAATCAAAGCAATATTCGCTTCTTTGGCAAAAACTTGGAAACTTGTCTGAGACCGGCTATGGTACTTTGGGTATACACAGCCTTAGTCAGACCGATAGTCATTTACTCTGCTGTGGTATGGTGGCGTAGAACCATTTGGAAAATAAAAAATAAGAAGTGTGTGCATAAGCATTAAGGACGCTATAAGCACAACCTCAGGCGTGGCTCTTAATGCTCCGTTGGATTTGCTACCTTTGGATTTAGCGATCCAGGAGGAGGCAATGAAGACGATGTGTCGACTGCATGCTTACGGCCTGTGG
Source organism: Philophylla caesio (assembly GCA_963971545.1). Lineage (NCBI taxonomy): Eukaryota > Metazoa > Arthropoda > Insecta > Diptera > Tephritidae > Philophylla > Philophylla caesio. The sequence continues at coordinate 88,545,871 of OZ020606.1, read as the reverse complement.
CACGATGGCAGGAGCTTCGGACACAGGGAGTTGTTTGGAAGGGTGTCAGAGGCATACCCTTTGCTTCTGGCCCCAAATGACAAAATGATATCGGGGGCTCCTTTCGGAGAAAGTATGCCGTTAGCTTTCCTACAAGGCAGGAATGGAGAGATCCTGATGCTCATCTGGGGAGCTCGGTAAATACTTACTACACTGATGGCTCCAAGACTGATAATGGGACTGGAGCTGGCTGGCATCTGGAGTGTAACTTCAGAGGCTTCTCTGCTTTGGGTAAGATGACCACGGTGTTTCAATAGGAGGTCTTGGCAATACTCAAAGTAGCAGACTGGATAGTTGGCGAAAGTTGGAGAGGATACCATATTAAGGTCTGTAGTGACAGCCAAACTGCCCTAAATGCTTTGGAAACCGCTCGTGTTTCTTCAAAAATCGTCCAGGAATGCAAGTTAAGGCTAAACTCCGTTGCAAGACGGAATAAACTTGAGCTTGTGTGGGTGCCGGAACACTGTGGTCTTGAAGGTAACGAACTGGCCGATGAATTGGCAAACCGCGGATCTTCGGACTGTCCAGTTAAACCGGGTACTGTCAGGTACATCAGGAAACTTATGAGCAAAGCTCATGAGGACCGTTGGTGCAGTACTGACTCATGCAAAATATCTAAGTGCTTTCTGAAAAGGCCAGGCAGAGCAGTGGCGATATTTCTCCTCAACTAGAAGAGGAGGGAGCTGCGAGCTCGGACAGGACTGATTACGGGGCACAATCCATGGGGGCAACACATCCCCCCATAGGTATCATCGACGATCCGCTATGCGCATTCTGCCTTGTGCACGAGGTTAATACAGAGCATTTTTTCTGCAGCTGCCCGGCGTTCTCTGGACTCAGGTGGCGCATCTCTCTCCCTCAGCGGACTACGCATGTTCGTTACAGAATCGGGAAGTTTGCCGAGGAGTTATTACCTCCTATGACTCGCCACCCACCCCTTCTCCCTCATCCTGTTTATCCTTTTTACAGGCCTAAAGTACAATGGGCAACAATGTCTGAGTGCTTGGTAAACTCATGTTTGGGTTTTCCGGCCTACCCCAAATCCATACATCCATCTATCCAACGAAACTTGTCAGAATAATAAATAACTAACCTTTCCTGCTCCATTTCAGCCATTTAAAAAAAAAATTACATTTGTTTGACATTCAAAATAATAAAGTTTATAGAAATTTGGAATTCAAAATAATAGCAGGAAAAGCAACGAAGCTGATGAAGTAGTAACTCGAATCAAACAAAACTCCTTAAGTCAAGGCAGACCTTCATAATGCATTTTATGGCGATTGACTCGGTTTTTTCAAACCGGTTCTCGTCAGTCTTTTTTCATACATTTTTGTAAGTTTTTTTAAATCTTGATTTTTCGAATATTGAATAAATCGTTTTTTTTATCTCCAAAACCGGTTTTTACCTAGTTGTGCTTATCAATTAGATAAGATAAGAAATATATAATCGATCCAATTTATTTGCAGAAAAAATGCAACAAAGTAATATTAGAAGATTTTTTATATTCACCTAAATGTCATACTTAAAAGACCTTATTTTGTCTTGACTTCTGCGGGAGTCGAACCCACGACCTTAAACGTTACAAACAAAGTTCTCATCCTCACAAAACTTAAGAACTAACAACAGATTGAAGAGAAAGGATTTGTACATTTCGATTTCGACCAAATTTGTCGAAATAGATTATATGCAAAAAAAAAAAATTCAACCTTAAGCAGTCTTTGTAATAACTAGTCGAAGGCTAAATAAAACTAACTTGTGGAAAACAATTTTTCAGCATTTCAAAATAAAAAAAAAAAAATTTTATTTTCTTTTACTAAATATCCTATTTAAATTTTTCTCACAGGCCTCAAGCGTCACTTACTTATGTACATATTTAGCACCAAGTTGGCCACATCATCATTTCATTTGTGCGTTTATTTGTTTTTCTGTTGACAGCGCTCATTGATCATGCGAAGACAAAATATTGAGTAAGTACGATTGGCAGTCGTGACTCAACCGCAAATACCTTCACACGCATCTACATACAAACATTCATACATACATACACATACATATATGTATAAATAAATGTAAGTTGTAAGATATTCGAATTCGCTTTTAACCCAACTAAGCAGCCATTTGAACTTCCGCTAGCGTCTTTCATGGTTGCTTTTGTTCAAGTTGCTGTTGTTGTTGTTAATATTCGTCTTGCTCTTGCCGTATTTGCTATAATGTTCAGTTGTGCTTGTAAGTGTGTAAGTTTAAAGTGGATTTCCTGGATTTCACTTCACGCCGAAATCAGTCCTTGTTCTCATTTCGCCGCCACCAGCTGCTTACTAATCCTTGCACGCATTTCCAGACACCATCTAACATTCATCACGCTATCACTAAGCGTTCGCACAAGCGAAGATGGAGGAAAATAATGTTTTTGTTGCCCTCGTTGTTGTTGATGTTGTCGTTGCTGTTGACGCTTTACTTGCCGTTGCTGAGTCTTCCGGGCAACATAAACACTTCAGTCAAAAGTTTACTTACATTATTTGACAAAAGTTTTCAATGAACTTGCGTGTGTAGTACAGACTATAAGTTAAGTCTATGGGCGTTGAGTTGCGAGCGGTTGCGTTGAGGTTGAGTCAAAAAGGTCCCGATTACATTGGCGCACCGTTGCCTTTGTGGGTCAAAGTTGAGCTAAGCGCTGGGCTTGCAGTGGCGCAGCAGATGCAGCGTTTTGGTTTGCAGTGCCACAGAGATTGAGGTAAGCGTGGCTGATAAACTAAAAAAAAACAAAGAAATAGAGCGCAACAATAGCAACAGTCTTAGCACTAACTTCAAATGAGGCAAGTTTAGAAAAAGGGATAAATGGCTCACACACATATACACGCAAACGTACATAGTCGGTTAGACTGAACGGAAGCGTGTTTTTCAACTTAAGTGACGGCATTTAAAACAAACTAGGTTGTAACTCACACATCCCTCACTCGATTTTAAATTTTACTTTTTTACCATCATTTTGCTCGTTCACCTTGCCTTTACCGCCACTTTATTTTTGTCCATTTAAGCCAAAGTATTACAAGTATTTGTATGTTTGCAGTCGATAGCGCATAGAGCTTCTACGGTGCTATTGCTGTTGTTGGTTTTTTAAGTATTTGCTAAAGTGTTGACAAAGAAGTTTGTGTGTTGAAGTTTATTATCTACTGCTGAGGTTAACCGGAAATTTTTCGTTTTGTAAATACAGTTTTTAAATGTATACTCGTACATACGAAGAATGTGTAGGTTGCAACGTAAATATCTTGCGAATGTCATGCTAAGGAACGGAGGTGAATATCAACACCGGTATTGGTAAATAAAGCCATTGAAAGCTTTGTAGGACAACGTCAATTTCATGCATTATTTTGTGTAATTTAATCATAAACATTTTCATAAGTCTTGGATATCAATTTCGTGTGTTTATAGACCGTCGTCTAAATGAGCAGAATTGCCAAAAAAGTGGGATTTTATTTTATTGATTATTTTTTAAAAGCTTAATATTTTCTTAGGACTCTTGCCTAATGAAAGAGCCGGCTTTTGTGGTTAGCCTCAAGAGTGCATGTTTTAATTGTATTGGCGCTAATCAAACCCTACCCAAATAGGCGAAGTCATCGGATATTTTCGTTGAAATCATCAAATCAAAAATGTAAGAGAAATGCTGTTGCGGCAAGTGTGCTTCAGTAAGAGAAAAAGGAGGCTTAATTCTTCGATGTGCTAAAAGGTCCACGGGCATCTTTAATTAATTCCTTTGTTAATAACTTTTGGTTATTATGTTATTAAGGCAGCAGCACACAAAGTACATGGATTAGTAATATGAAACCTAGGGACCTTGCACTGCTTAAAAAATATAACAAGAAACAAGGCTTCATGTTTTTATTTGCACTTAATTAACATACATTACAGCTGTAATCAAGAATAGTTTTATACAAAAAAAGAATATTTGATTTTAATTTCTTTACATACTCCTGTTACGTACATAACATAAAGAGGCAATTATCAATAAATTTAAACTGTTTTCACTTGTTATTCATATTATTTTATCCCAAAAGAACAAGTAGAGTAAGTTATGGTATTGTGATATGGATGGGTAAAGTGATATACCAGAATATTTTTCGTTTAAAAAACTCGAGATAGGGTAATATGATATAGTCAAAGTGGTTCAATGTGATATGGTATATCACAATAAACATACAGAAAATAATATTTAACAAATAGCCTATTCTGTAAATAAAATTAAATGACAACATAAACTATACCCACAGGTCAGCAGAACAAAGGCAAAATTCGTAAGCAGAACGTAGAAAATATGAAAAAGCCATTAATGCTGGTAAAGGTACGAAGATGGGAACACCATGGGCATCCAACACGTATGGGATTTTAATTGCAACGTTGCCAAGAGCTTCACGTACTGATAAAGCTATCGATGATATAAAACACCGATTTTTAACCGCTTTTGATGAAGAAGTCAAGTGAGTATCCAATTCCAAATATACAACGAGTAACACAAGCTAGCAAAAATTCAGCAAGCATATTGCAGAAAAGTATATCACTTTGCCCGATATGGTAGATCACATTACCCATCAATTTTGACAACACGACTTTTTTGACTTTTTCTGGTTTTAATGGAATGTCTGCTGAACTATTTAATATAATAGAATATTATTTTTATACATGCTGCACAATACATTAATTAATAAATTTGCACGGTCTTATTTTAGTTTATCTGAAAAAATTTACAGAAACTGTCGAAAGATTATACCTATATCACAATACCCCAACTTACTCTAATGTAATCAAAAAAATACATACATAGTAAAGCAACTGTGTATGTACGAGTAGTTATAATAAAATCATCGCAAAATTCGATGTACGTAACTAATGACCCTGCCACAAACCTAATATTACAATGCTGTCACATATCGGAGGGTTAGGAAGGGTCGTCAAGCGTTTAGCTTTACAGTAGCTAAAGATTTCATAACTGAAAGAAGTAAGCGAGTTGGTAATATGTAGGTCGCGGGGCAATAAACTAAAGAAATTTTGGTTTTAAATCGTTGTTGTTATTTTTATTATTATTATATGTATTCGTGTCAGTCACTTTCATAGGCATGGGCCCCCTTAGTACAGCTGATCGATTCATATACCTAAGTATGTGAGTTGGTATGCATATAAATTGTCGGTTAATATCACCGGGTAAGCGAGTTGTTCAAGTATGAATTTCCTAGGATATCGCTGCGTTAAAATTCAGCGATAAATTCTACGAAAGACATTTACCTCTGATCTTACCAACTCAGTTACTATGTAGCTATTACCTTTTGCTACTGGGTCATGAAGTATAATAAATTGGTAAAAAAAATTCGCAAACTGTTCAATAAATTGAACATATCAATTGTATATCGATAAACATTTATTTTCATATAATTATGTTAAATAATTATTGTGTACGTACGCTGCTTGTAAGAGTAGAGAAAAATTTGAAAAACATCAGAAAACTCATAATGCTTGTAAACTGAGTAATAACTTGATGTTAAACAATTTGTTTTGATTTGATTTGAAAAAGATATTTCCTTAAACTAATGGAAAATCCACAAGTAGAAACGGTCAATATTAAATTGTCCTCGTTTAGATTGAAAACTCAAGCAACTGTAAAATTGAAGGCCCTTGAGAACTATATTTTGGGATTAAAAAAAAAAGGGTGTATGAAAAGTATTTCGAGTCATATGAAAGTTTTCAGCGCGTCAAGAAGGTTGTTTTGCACCACTTGGATGCCCCCTATGGTAGAGGCCCAAAAGAATCTGTTCACCGAGCGTGTGTGTGTGATTTTCCACTAAATTATATTCGTTTAACGAAACCACTGAAGGTTTCTGCATATTTGTATAGCATCTTCATCGTAACGCAATGAAAAATGAACGATTATATTTGCTTCAGCATACTAGGGTGTCAAATTTAATGACAAATTTTATTTTTTTGCTTACATATAAAAAAAATTTATAATTCCAGAATATTAAGAAGTCGTCCTTTGTTTGCAATACATGTTTGTGAGTTTTTTAATAACATCTTTGTTTCAATGTTGTTTGAGCATATTTTTGTACAAGCAATTTTTTTCTGTTTTATTTTATCGCCTTTATTCTTTTTTTCACCAACTACAACTTATTTTGTAATCGAAACATTTATTTTAATTCAATTTGAAATGAAAACAAAATTATCAAGCTACACTGTCATCTATGATTATCTGATAGCGGAAATTGTTCTACAAAAAGAACTGCTGTATATATATTTTTTTTTAATGTACTAACTGTTGCAAGAGATTCTTAAAGAATACGTACATATGTATATGGAGTAAAATTTTTCCAATTTCCAAGTTGCGAATGAATTACGTATGGCATTTTGCAAACCGCTCTATCTCTTTGGGGTTGCAAGGTCGAGCTAATAACATTTGCTTTTCTAGTAACTGGCTCTATGCAACCGAGTTAAAAATTACTCGCAAGGTGTCGCTGGCGGCGAGATATTTTTTAATAATTGATATTATGCTTGTAAAAGAAATTGGTAGATTGATTTGAATTTTCTATTTAAGTTCACAATGTAACGGTAGTAGTGGTATTTTTGGGACATTCAGCGTGTTTAAAAATAATAATGATTTTAAAATAGTTTTTAATGAAATAAAAAATTGCGCCACAGTCATAACAATCAGTGTACATTCCAATTTGCGAAATTAGAATTTTATATATACTTAGGCGAAACTTCCGTTGATGAAAAGCTTACTTATGTATATTTCGCTACTCAAATTAGACTTCAACTAAATATTTTAAACTATTATTGTCAAGAAAAATCGAAGTTTTTTTTAAAGCAGCAGAAAAACATTTACCAAAAATTTGCTTGCTTTATGTCCACTAAACTATCCACGGCCTAAGTTTGCATCACATTTGTATGTTGCGATTTGCATAGGTATGTAATTAACCACAAATTAAATCGTAAAATGTAATTGACAACTAACACTTGTAACAGGATTAAATGTTAATACCCAACTACAAGTAGGTTGGTATATTGTGGCGCGAACACGAGCTATTCATGTTACTGCGTGCACATACATACATACATAATACATAGATACATACATATGTGAGAGCATGGGTATTACAAGGCAACATATGGCTTTGAGGATGTTGTAAGCAGCTTTGTTGGTATATTTACAGTCAATAAAGGTAAATGGCGAAGTTAGCAGCTAACTAAGTGCGGTAACTGTACCGTAAACGACTTAAAGGAGTAGTTAAATTTGCCAGAATAAGTAGCAATGAATCCATACAAATACAAAACAAGTGCCAGAGTTGGTGTAAGGTTAGCAAGTCATTGCTTTGGTGGCGTCTGTCCCTGCTACAACAGATTTAGTTGTAAAAAATTAAAACTTTCGTGAAAAATGTTTGTGATTCTATTGAAAAGATTTTGTAAATACATTATCTCTATTTAAGTATAAGGATATTTGTGGCTACTAAACAAATTCTCTACCAAATTTTCTTAAATCAGTCGAAGGCTCTGAAGAGAAAAATGCTCGTATATTTATTTCTTCAAGAAAAATTTCATCAACGGCAAAGTACTTTTTCAAGCAACAGAAATAACGAAATTTATTTCTTGAGATTTTTCTTGAGAGATGTATTCCAACCTTTGTGAACAATAAAATTACCGACATACATTTTTTCCAAAAAATTTAAAATTATCAAATTTTGATATATTATTTTGATATATTATAGAAATTTAAAGTAGGTCTCAACAGGCCAGTGATGCGGCTTTCATTAAAATAAAATTAATCAAATTGATTTTCTGTTCTGGATAATTTCAATTACTAAATCCCAATTTAAAACCACAGTTAATCATTGCATAACTTCTCACATATCTAATATAATTTTATAAAATTAAAACAAAAATCTATAAATTTATTGAATAAATAGTACTTCTCTCATATTTATAGGCTGCATATCAACTTTGCTTCTCATAAATTTTAATTGCTCAGCTGAATAGATCATTATTCTTCTTATGGTAATCATTGTCATTTATAATAATATATAATAATAATTTTGGCGCTTACACTATATAGCTCAGTGTTTGGCCGAGCTTCTCCTACCATTTGTGGTGTGCGTCTTTATATTCTACCACAAATGGAGGGACCTACAGTTTTGTGCCGACTCTGAACGGCAGATGAATTTAATGAGAAGCTTTTTCATGGTAGAAATACCCTCGGAGGTTTGCAATTGCCTGCCGAGGAGTGACCGCTATTAGAAAAAACTTTTTCTATTATTAAGATTTTGCTTGCCCTGACTGAGATTCGAACCTCGAACTCACCGGCATATCGAGCACGCATCGCAACTCGGCATCATTGTCATTTATTGCTGATTAATCATTCCCCGGTTTCCGTTGAAGTTAAAGTCTTCTATTTGGACAGGTATCATTTGCTTGTCGGCTTACTGTCTTATGCATAATTTCACTGAATATAAATTAAATGCTATAAAAATTATATATTTATAATATCGTACATATGTACATACAAACATTCTTGTGTAGGTAAGCATATATGTGTGCATTGGCATACTTGTACAATAATTGCAAACTTATGATATTTATGGCACAGCATGCCGGTCATGCTTAATAAGTTAACCGATTCGTTAGTTGGCGAAAAGAGAATCAATACAAATTGCAGTTAAGCGTAGGAATTTCATTTCTTCATGCAAGTGTTTATATTTATAAGTAGACTGTAGGGAAATAGACCAGTTAGGCAAATAAAAATTATAGGAAATCCAACATTTTTCAATACATCGAAGAGTGGAAATCAATTTGGCGATATCATTTGCTAACAAAATATATATTTCAATTACGATTTTACATGATTGCTTTCTTATGTAATATATCAAATTAGTTAACAATTGCTATATGATTGCCGAGAATAGATTTCCAGGATCTAAATATCTATAAAAGAAGGGAAAATAAGGTAGTGCTAAAAGCTGGAAAAGTCACTAAATATAACAAAAAGAACAAATAATCAAATTAGTTAATTATCGTAAAGAAATACAATCAAAATTAAAATAAAAAAAATTTATATAATTTTTTTGTTGCTGCTACCTGTTGGATGTGGCTTAACTTACATTCGTAGCCAGTTTCACGACTGTTATCCCTTAACTAACTTATTAACGGAACAAAACATCAAAAATTAATGAAAATATAAAATTAAAAGTTTATTAAATTTTTACATCACCCCAACAAAATATTATATACTTAGTATAAAAAAAAAATAATAAATCAATAAAGTTGTATTACTGAAGAATATAAAGATTTATAGGGTCTTCTCGTGTTTAAAAAAATGTTAGCTTTATGTTATAACTCAAACATAAAATTCTATAATAAATTTAAATGAAGCAGATTTTACTTTGTCCAACCTTCCATACCAGCCTTCAATTAAAAGACTTATGTTTATGCTATATTTGCACAGTTAGAATACTGCGGCCATTTAAGTTAGTTCAGTGAGCGGGTTAGACTTTTTATATATTACAAAAATACATGTTTTTACTAAAGGGGCGAGAATAAAATTCGCCGAATTTTTTATATAAACTTATCAATTTCAATTATTTAAACAATTAAATATACAAATTTTATCATTATTAATTAACAAATTAGTATTAAAATAAAAAATTATATATGTACGTGTAATTATAAAAAAAGTAAATAATAAAATAATAAAGTAATTTATAACAAACTTACAAATGATTGCTAACTCTATGCACACATTTTTAATAATAATAACTAATTTATTTTAAAGCTTATCCTAAAAATATAAGTATATAATTTATTGAATAACTCTTCCGCTTTTTATTTTTATTTGCTAATATTATAACTTCTCTGCAGGGCATGCACTTATCCAATTTGATAAGTTTGATAAGTGATTTGATTTAATTGGAAATTTTGTAATTTTCATGAAAATTACATTGCCTTGTTGCGAATATTAATTGGAAATTACAAAATTATAAATTTAAGATATTCACATATGTTCAGGCATTTCTTCTACTATAAGCACATCCGTGCTATGTATAAATGAAAAGGAAGACCAATGAATAATTCATGCAATACATTGAAGCATTGATAGATTTGTGATGTAATGTGTATTGCTCATTTGGTGTAAATCATACGACGTAAAAATGCTTTTCAATGCATGGTATTATCCTTTACAAAATGATTTCACTGTAGATCTACAAAACTGTAACCGTTTACTTGTCACTTCAACTGGCTTTCTACTGAACGATATATATGTACAGAAGGTCCAAATTCTAAGGCTTGGCTGCTAAAATAGGTGAGTGGAACTAGATTATTGATAATAACAGAATTTGTTTTCTGTATTTAAAATGTTCACTCCGCTACGTATATGTTTTAAAGTCTGTAATCTATGTAAAAAAAAGAAGAGCTATAGACACATATTTGGCGTAGTAGAGCTTTCTTTGGATTTTCGATCTAAATGGCATATACAATAAACAGGTAGTATAATGATACCAGTTGATTGGAGTTTTTTCTTATATGTGGTCCATAACAAGTCAAACTTTGTTTACAAAACAAACTTTTATTTAAAAAAAAAAAAAACAAAATAACTTTGTTTTCAAAACAATCTTTGTTTACATTTTGTATATTTATAATTTCTAATTTAAACAAATTTTGTGTTAACGTGATTTGGGAAACCTCCATACGTATAAATGTATGTACATATGTATCTACATATACACATACCCAGAAAAGGGACAGTGTTTTATAAAAGACGGGGAAAGTTCGGATTTTGTTTTTAATATCCAGAACATAGCTTTGGCATACCGCTTTCTGCAAACACTTGTGCGCATACCAGATAGTCTTTCCATAATTTTGTAACCGGGAGCAATGCTTCTTGAGAATCTGTTTCAGTATGATGCGTCTTGCACTGTTTGCTCTGAAAACAAATGAGTTTTTTACGCAAAATGTAGAAACGCAAACATTTTGTATAAATTTAGAATTACCATACTCGTCAAATTTAAAACATCTATTTTGAAGGGTGATGGACCACAATAAATCACAAAATATACCCCGGGGTTGCATTGTCTTTAATGCTGCTACCTGTTTGAAGTGCCTTGGCGTATACAAATCGTATTGTGGCCTATGTTCATCACTTCAAAGTTCGCTAAAAATATTAAGTACTTTTTATAGACAAAGAGTCAGAGATTTCTAATGAAATCAAGTGTATTAAGCCATAAGTTGTAACAAGCAAAGAGCAAGCTTGCATACGCTCAGCGAAACATGTGATGTTATTAGACAATGCTTCACGAAAAAATTAATATCTCAGGTCCTATATGGAGACGCACTTTAAAAATTGGTCAGTTTATTCATTGATATATTCATGTTCCTATTTTAATTTTTAATATCATGCAAACACGAATTTTGAGTAAATTGTTCTTTTATTAACAAAGGTAAGAAACATTTTACTTTAAAAAACAAAAAAAAATTGTTATAAATTTCCGACTCTTTGTCTATAAAGAAGAACTTACTATTTTTTTTGATACAATTAATAGTTTGCGAGCTATTAAGTGATAAACGACGAGACTCCATTCAATTTTAAAGTTGCATAACTTTTAAAAGAAAAAAATTGTTTGCTCTACATTGCGTTTACAGACATTGTAGGACCTCCTCTGCATCATATAAAAAATTCGCGCAAAAGTAGTTTTTGACCAATTGACATTGTGTGGAATGTGTCATAAGTAACACGTCAGTCGCCTAATTGAAAACGAGTAAGGAGGCAAAATTCGGGCGAAACCGAATTTTCTATATCTACCTTCGCGATGTATATTTGTAGGGGCGGTGCCACGGTCATATTTCAAAATTTCATAAAACCCCAGTTTCTTTGTTTCAAACCGCAGGAAATATTAAATTTTACGCAATTTGTTCCATTAGATAACTTACACCATTATTATTGGCGTGGGAACGCCCGTTCTTCAAAATTTCATAAAAATCAAGTTACATAATTAGCTAACTTTCTAAATAAATGTTTGTTATTTTTCTAATTGCTAATTTTTTTCTCACAAAATCTTCCATAAACCGGCCTCGAGCTTAATAAAATTGTCAATTATTATCTCTCTAAATATAATAGTTTAAATAATATGTTCCAATAGATAACAAGAAAACGAGATTTTTGCATTTTTCAAAACTTCAGTTATATGGGAGGTGGGCGTGATTATTGGCCAATCTCGACCATTTACAATATCAACCTAAGCTGGCCAACGAGCAATCAATGTAGCAAGTTTCATTAAGAAATCTCACTTTTTACTCAGGCTAAATCGATTTCTCATTTCATTCTGATCATTTTAGTATATATATGTATGTCTATATCTATCTCGATTATTTTTGGCTGTTACAAACAACGGTTATCCGAACAATATTAATACGAGTATACCCTTGTGTACAAGTACGCTCGGGTATAAAAAGGACATATCAAAAAGTCAAGGAAAGTTTTCTTTATCATTTGTTAAACACGAAACCTGTACTTTACCATGCTACAAAATTCGCCAAAATCTTCAACTACATAAACAATTTATGTCCATACATACATATTACTTACATTTGTATGCACAGACGCTCACACAATCCCATTACTTGTACACACTCTACTTCAGAGTAGTTAAAAATGGTTTTCTGCGCTACATTTACCTACTTTGCCGTGTATGCCAAAAAAAAGGGAGGAAGAAGAAGACACAAGTCGAAAATAAAGACAAACATTGTTATCATAACGGCACAGCAGGCAACAACTAAACCAACTACAAATAAGTATTGCCCAACAAAAACAGCAATAGCGCCTGCAAAGGAATATCACAATGCCGAGTATACAACAACAACGGAAGCGACAGCCACTTCCGTAGTGTGGCAACCCAGTAACAACGACAATAACAATAAAAACGTGTGGCGGCATACAAATGTATGCTATCTCTGTGTGTGTGTTTTTTTTTCTGTGTGTGTGTGTGTGTGTGTTGGTGTGCATGCAAGTAAATAGTGCAAAGCAGCTACGATCGAGTACAATATTTAATGACAGTAATACATATACATATGGACGCTGTGGTCGAGTTGGTAGCGGTAAATGCTATAACTCGATATGCTAGTGAGTTCGAGGTTCGAATCTCAGTCAGGGCAAGCAAAATCTTAATAATAGAAACAGTTATTTCTAACAGCGGTCACCCCTCGGCAGGCAATGGCAAACCTCCGAGGGTTTTTCTGCCGTTCAGAGTCGGCACTAAATTGTAGGTCCCTCCACTTGTGGTAGAATATAAATACGCACACCACGAATGGTAGGAGAAGCTCGGCCAAACACTGAGCTATATAGTGTAAGCGCCAAAATTATATATATATATTATATGTACATATAAATATATATAGTACTTATGTAGTTATCTTTATTAAATATTAAATGGTTTAAAGAAATTCACCTCAAAAACGGCAAAAACAAAATCGGCTTTACATACTAGATAGACACTATGGAAATATCATTAACAAAATATTTTTTTTTATACCGAAGGTTACATCCACATTTAGGCGTTTATACTTAGGCATCTATAATTGAATGCAAGAATGTATGTAGGTCGGAGTTGTGTTGAAAAAACGAAAACCAGTTATGGTATATTAAATTTCAAATTCCATATAAAAAGATTTTAACTTGCTTTGGCTGTAGCTCATTTTGAATTTCTTAAAAAGCATTGACATTAGATATTTATATATTTCTATCTGCCATTTCCCTCCAAGCTGCGCAAATTTATGTCGAATGTAAAAATTTCGGCTTTTCTCTATGAAGCTTTGTTTCATGCATCGATGTTTTTAAATTTAGATACAAAATAAAATTTAAGAGGTTTGCTTTATTTTCGCATTTACTATCTTCAACTAGGTACTGAAAATAATGATTATTTTTAAATTTCAAAAGGATCCAAATATCGGGGAACATTTAAAACTATACTGTGAGCATCAAAATTAAGTGTACAGCATACCTTACATTTTTGCCTATTTTATTTCAATACTTTACAAACTGATTTCAAGATGTACCTCAGTACTTGACAAAACTATAATGAACTCTTTATTAACTAAGGAACACATTTTTTAATTTATTTCTCCACATCAAATATTAAGCAAGAAAAACAAAAAATTATCCATATTCATCGCGTCAAAATAAAATGTTAAAATTAAATGAGCATAAAATGTATTCAATATTTTGTTTGTTTCCCTTTTGCATTAAAAACTACAGTAAAGTATATTTTAGGAAGCCTACGCTAGTGATGCTTCTTTTTCCAATTTTCCGGTCGAGATGTACCCATGTTCAATGGGATTGTCGTCCGGTGATTGTGGGGAGTGGTCCAGTTGCTTAGGCTTATGATATGATAGCCATTACTTAACAATTTTAGCTGTATGTTTAGGATCGTTGGCTTGCTGGAAGTTCCATGAGCGATACAAATTAAATTTTTCAACACTTGCGGGTAAATTATCTTTTAAAGTAGCCTATTTTATTAATGGTGTTATCAATGAACACCAATTTACCGACTCCACTTGCCGCCATACACCCCAACACCACCATCGAACGCCCAACATGCTTTATTGTATAGACATTTTTATCCTTGAACTCATGATTTTTGCTTCTACATATACTTGTGGGTGTTTTTTTTTTTTTGCCAATTACTTCAAATTTGCTTTCATCGCTAAATTTCTGCAAAACCTAATCGTCGTTTTTGGAATCGTTCTAAGTGAACCATTATCATGTAACGTCCATCTAATCGTATTGGCGCTAACTTAGACTTCGGATGGTCTTGAGAGCTCCTCTGATAATTTTACAGCACTAGTAGCTGGATCTTGTCTAACAGTTCTTACAACAGAACGTATTTCCATTTCACTGAGCCTCTCAGATTTTCTAATTTTCCAGACAGCTTACAACTTATTGATAATTTTTTTACTGTTATGGATTCTACCAATTCTTGAAGCAATTGGTTTTCCATCGCTTTGAAATTTTATGACAAGTTCCCGTGTCTCACTTACCACAGTCCAAATGTGACAACAGAACTTACTAATATGAAAACTGATGACCGCCAGTTCAAAAAAGTTAACGGGAAATTATATTTTTCAAATCGACTAACATTCGGTATGCTGTAATGACTGTACACATTATTTTGACGCACCGAAAAGCTGACAGAAGTATTTTGTTTTAGCTTAAAATTTTTTGTAATTGTAAAATTACTAAAGGTGTTAGTGTACGAAATGAAAAGACACTCAAATACAAAACTAAAAAAAATTGAAATACTCGATAATACTCGGAATGGTGATCAGAGTTTGAAATGCATCCTACTACATACGAGTATATCAGGTGTATACTTTATTTTGACGCTCACAGTATACATGTGTATTTTTTCTCAATCCCTCTACGAATTTGTTACGATTTAAATATTTTTGATCAAAACATGTAAAAGTTATTTATTATTAATAATTATTTTTCGAATTTATTAATCGCTCAGGATAAATTATCGAATATCAAGTTATTTCACTCTGAAATAACGCTTATTTTGTGGGTTGTTGTTTATTTATCAGAAATAATCATTTATGAGTTGTAACTTTTTGATCGGAAATACCCATTATTTTTTGATTATTTTTTTTTTCATCAAAAATATTTTTTTAGTTTTATTTCTTTTTTAATTAAAAAAAAAATCAATTCTTGAGTGTTATTTTATAGCTCTGAAATAAATATTACCTCGTCCGAACATGCACTCAAATATGATAACAAATACATATATACAGCAAAAAAGCCCAAGTTCCGTACTTTGTAGGAAAATAAAAAAAAAATTCAAACTTGCATCAGAATTGGAAACCTTTTTCTCAGAATTGTTGAACTATTTTTGAATATGCAGTTTTCTAGCCCACTAAATTTAATTGAAATAATATGCAAGTTTCAAGTCGGTAGAAATTACCCTTGATTTTTGGCAATTTTTTTCTAATGGCGTTGCTCCGTTTCATCCACGTGGAAGATTATGCGTATTAAAAATCACATGTACTTTGTAGCTATTTGAAATTAAATTAAATGGGCTACAAAACTGCATTCTCAAAAAATTAAAAAAAATGTCTAAATAGAAATTTTGTACATCCAACATTATCCAAGCTCACCGGTGCAGTTCATTAGGAACCTTCTAGCATCGCTCGCAGAATTTGTAATTGATTTTCTATTATATTTTTACATTTTTTTTTACTTTGATTTTATTTCCTTATCAGAAAATCAACACCATCGAAGTATCAACATTCCTTTATGCTATTTTAACTGCTGCTGCTTTCTCTTTATGTTAGATTTTATTAAGTATATGTATTATTTCTGAACAAAAAAAAAAACTAAAAAAATTATTATTATTTTTAATCGAATTTTTAAAAATCTAAAAATATTTAATAAATATAAATTTTTTTTTATAAAACTCATAATCATAATGATTACAGTCCCTGTCTTCAAGTATGTTTTTCGTTTCCGAACAGTGAATATAACTGGACAGTTTCTTTATTGAGCCATTGCGATAACTAAATTTTTAATCCCATTTATGTGGCCCCACCATGACTATCATTTCTGCAATTATATTTAAAATCCATCGAAATTTGTAGGTCAACATAATCATAAATTAATGTTCTTAAAATAATATAAACGTGAAATAACGTAATAATTCTTTAGACAGCACGTTATGAAAAAACAGGGACATAAATTTTGAACATTTTCTGAAGAAAGCGTGGACTGGCTTTATCACACGAACTTTGAAAAATTGGAGACAATGCCATAATATATTATACATATGTACATACATATCTAGTTATATTTTATATTTTTTACTCCTTAAAGAGAACTCAGTTAAAAGCGAAATATGACAGCATATAAGAAATAAATATAATAAGATTTAAAATTTAAGAGCAAACAAGTAAGGAATATGTAAGGGTATGTAAACCTCGCGATGAATTTTTGTATGGGCGCTGACACGGTCATTCTTCAAAGTTTCTTAAAAGCCCCATTTCTTTGTTTCAAATCGCTGCTAGTATTAAACTTTACTCAATTTGTTCCAATAGGTTCTGAAAAAACGAAGTTTTTGCATTTTTAAAAATTTCCGTTGTATGGAAGTTGGGCGTGGTTATGGTCCGATTTTAAAAAATTTTGAGGATGATAACAGCGATATCGAGGAAAATTGGTTTACCAAATTTTGTGACGATACCTTACATCGTTATTGAGATACAGACATATTTTCTTAAGAAGGCGTGGCAGCGCTCATTTTTCAAAATTTCATAAATATTCAGTTTCTTTCTTTAAAATCGTTCCAAATATCCAATTTCACTCAATTTTCTCTAATGGACACCGAAAAAACGAAGTTATTTTATTTTTCAAAACATCCGTTATATGGAAGGTGGGCATGGTTATTGACCGATCTCGACCATTTACAATATCAACCTACCCTGGCCAAAGGGCAATCGATGTACCAAGTTTCATTAAGAAATGTCAATTTTTACTTAAGTTATCGTAACCACGGACGGACAGACAACCTGGACTAAATCGATTCCTCTTTTCATTCTGATCATTTTGGTATTTATGTATATATAAGCATATATGTATCTATCTCGATTTTTTTGCTATTACAAACAACCGTTATGGGAACAAAGTTAATATGCCCTTGTGTACAAGTACGCTCGGGTGTAAAAAGAAAAATTAAATTATTTAAAAGTTATTAGTAAACCTTAATTTTTGTGGTTGGTTCAAATTGATCTTACAAGATCAAATTTATCATCCTCTACTTTTATGATAGTGGTGGAAATCCTTCATATAGAAGGCAATAAATATATTACTATAAATATTGGAAATTAAAAATAGACTATGCAGAACGAAAGACGACCCTTCAATTGGTACAACACCAAAACCCTTTATCTCCATACAAAATTAAAAAGGTATGACGGAAAATCATGCTGAAATGCATCATGTTCCAATGCTCTGAGAAATTTCGAGAGCCAGAAGTAAAATGTCTATAATGCCAAAATATACAGTTTCCTCTTTAAAGTAAATAACCACAAATGTATATAGTCATATGTAGTATAAACTGATATGCCAGCTTTCAACTATATCTAAATAATTACTTCATATACACATGTTTATCGAAGTAGTGTAAAACTTCTATAAAAAATAATGAATCGCTTGATTTCGCACGCACTCTTAATTAAAAGTCATAAAATCGTAAATTGGTAGCTAAAATCCATTTTTCACGGCATCTAAAGTCTTGCTCAAGCAATTGCTGACGATGAAAAGCACAGTATTCTAAATATCTTCACTTCGTACGGTAGGCCCGATTCTTGGAAAAATATTAAAACAAAATGATTGCGCTCTTGGTTTTATTTGTTGGAATGTGCACTTATGTTTCAGCAAAAATTGATGGCAGTCAATTGGCTTCTGGCGAAATCTATGAAGCTGGTACATAGAATTTGATTAATTTTCGTTATTTTATTTAAATCAATTTCGATTTGCAGGTGACGGTGTTTACTCGGTGCGTTTAGGCAAAATTGAATACACTGTTTGGCATAATGAACCCGTAAGTGGATATGAGTTGTATATACATAATAATTTGTCTTTGCATTAAATTGTTGTGATGCTTTTAATTTGAAGGTCGCTTGGCATGAAGCTTACGATTTTTGCGACAAATACAATATGAGTTTAGTTGTTTTGAATACGCGTGAAAAAATAGTTAAATTGCAAATGTTTCTGGTGAAGCAGAGTAAGCGTGATGAAATTCGCTCAACTTACTTATTTACGTACTTATTTATGGATTTTGATATTTTTTTGCGGCTTAGATTTTGTTCAATCTCAGATAAACGACGCGAGTACTCCATATGTCTACTGGATCGGTAGTAATGATTTGGAGAAGCGTAACGAGTGGAAGTGGATACCCACCAATAAGCCGTTTACCTACACCCACTGGCTAATTGGCGAACCAACTTATTCTGCTGATCAGCGTTGTGTTGAGATGGGCGATAAGTCGCTGGGCCGTTGGAGCAACAGTCCGTGTTCTACGAAACGCTTCTTCATCTGTGAACGTAACATGAAAACTATACGCCAAAAAAGTGAACTTTAATGGGACAACATTTTATTGAAACTGAATCAATATTTACATACATATTTCTTGGAAATTAATGCAATAAAATCACATTTGAAATGTTTGTCTTCGAAAAGAATAGAGGAAGATGTGCTTTATTCATAGAGCTGGAATGGCATCAAAGACTTTGTGAGAATTTAAAATCCAGTTTGTATGATAAAGAGTTTTAAAAATTGTTTACTTTCTTTAGCCTTTATAGAATTTTCATTTATTATAATTTAAGTTTAGTTATTAGGATATTTTAAAAATTGATCCTGGTGTAGGTTGAGCTCCGTAAAAACCAATTTTAGCTATCGACCTTTCCATGCTCTTTTAAGTTAAAAGATTACAGTAAGATTATTGATAATAAATTGTTTAACAAAATGTGATATGTGTAATAAACAATGCCTAACATATCGCACACCGCATTAATAGCAATGGTGCCTTCAACAGGTATCACCAAATATCTGAGAAAATTACCATGTGAACCAATTTGAATATGTTCAAAGTGTTACTTGAAAAATAATGTATTATTTTTCACGATTATCGTCGCTGTTAGTTCTTCCAAATTAAGATTAGTATACGAATTTTCAGGAGAAATCGTTTACTTCTAAATTTATGGTAGACACCGGAAAATATTCGCGTCATATTATAATATTTTTCTCGACTCATAAAAAATACTTCAACATTTTTATAAGACACATACTCGGATGTATGTAGATAATATTTGCTTGGACTCACTGAAAATATGTTAAATAGCTACTCTTTAAAGAAAACAATTTCAAATAAAAATTAAAACTTTTATTGAAATTTGAAACTACAAAAAAATATATACATATATATTATGTTCACAAATTACTCGTATAGCACAATCATATATTGACAGATTGGGCAGTTTATTTTTCTTCTAATTGATTAAAATTATTTTCCCAGTAAAATATAGTTCATTATTTAAGAAAAACCAATAAACAGAAAAGTGTATCAAAATTTCATCAAAATATTATTTTTATTTAAAAAAAAATTTTAAAATTTTTTGATTGTGCAGCTTTTTGGCTCATTCAATTTTGTGTTAAAAAATCCAAGTTTCAAGTGTCTGCAAGTTATCACTGACAATATTTTTTTTTATGTTCGAAATTTTTATTTCAAAATTTGATAAATATTTTCTACACTTTTTATAAAATTTAAACAACCATTTTTAATGATGTTCGTTAAAGAATTAATGATGTTTTCATTCAAAATTAATTTTAAATAGTTGCTGGATAATCAGTAGATGTCTGTGCCATAATTTGTGAACAGAGTGTCCGTACATATACTTTGCAAAATAAAAAAACTTTTTAAAGTGTTTTAAGGTTACCGTTGATTTTTCAGAATTTTGTTTTGCTACATTTTCATCCAGATATTTATCTAGCAGATGAAGAATTTTATTTGTTTACGGAAGAAGAATTCAACATCCTTGGCAAGAAAAAATTGTCTAAAATCGACGCAAATTTTTTGACACTTGAGACTTGCATATTTCTTTCTAAAATTAAATACCCTTAAAAACTGTGTGTTCTGCGAAATTATTAAAATAATAAATTTTTAAGGTTTTGAAACTTGAAGTATTATGGCTTTTGCTAGAAAACGAGCTGCGTTGTAATTGAAAAGAATATAAATTTAAGAGAACAAAAAGTAAATGCCAAAATCATACACATGGATTGGCTAAAATGTGCTGTATAAAAACATTAAGTATTTTAACCCCATTAGTGGTTTTTAACCACGATTCTTTTCATTACCAATGTCTTTCATAAAATTAAAAAAAAAATTTACTCGTTTCGTATTCTTAACATTCTTACATGCATGAACCAATGAATTTACTTAAGGTACGAGTATATTCAAAACGTTTTCCGCTTTCTGTCCCAGTTTAAGCAAGACTCGGAAAGTATTACCATCACTTTAGTTTATATTCAATTTCCACAAAAAGTTATTGGTGCACACTTGACTTACGCTCTATCGACTTTGGCAATGTCTTATAAAACTGGCGAAGCACACAAATATAAATTGGCACAGAGAAAGAGTGTATAAGAAAGATAGGGAGGAGAGAAAGAGAGGGGACCAGGTAGCGTAAAAGAGTTGTCAGAATAAATTTACTATCAATAAATTTTCATTAGCATCATAATCTTTAACTATGACAACCATTGAACGCTACCCAATATATCCACACGGCTTAGCTACAAACTAACACCTTTGAAGGGCATCGACGAAGCGACTTATCGACTAAACCGACCTACATACTAACCGACCTGAGCAGCGTAAATCAAGCAACAACTTATGTCGCATAAATGAATACCACCCACCACTAGCCTTCCTTCCCCCTACAAACAACCAATGTCCGTTAGCATTATGTGGTGTGGCGCCACGAGTTAAAACTGAATCCACAGCCACAGCTATTGTCATACAACTAAAGCAGCAACGTGAGCGACATAGTTCCAATACGAAACTAAGAACACACAAACGAGTATGGAGCAGGCAGCTAGCTGGCACTTGTTATTGCCACCTTGAAGCTAGCTGTTGGTATTGAAGCACAGGCGGAAGTTACGCGTGCAGCAACCAGAGTTTGTTCGCTACATAGAGACGATCTACAAATAAAATAATAAAATAAAAACAAAACTTCAGCTGCGGTGTGGGAGGAATTGGTTTCGTCATCTACAAGTAAAACCGCCGAGGCAGCGCATCTTCATTGCAAGCTTCGACGTCATCAGCATTTGTGGCAACAATATGCTAACACTGTCTGCCATGAATATGTTAAATTTGTAGCTCGTTTTATTATGATTGCTATTGCTCTTCTTATAGTTATTGTTGGGAATGTTTGCTTTCATGCGATGGCTGGCACATATTCTAGGCACATACATATATAAATGTGTGTGTGTGAGTGTGTGTGATAAGCTTTCACGCTTACAAATTCATGTTCATCTGCTCACACTTCTTTCTAGCGCACTTTTCGCATAAACTTCACTCCCAACTTCCAAAACTAACAGTGTTCATCATTTTGCCTGCCATTCATAAGCTTCCATCATTACGATAATCAAATGAAGTTAAAATTTTATTGAATAAAATTGTAAAATGAAACCTTTATGCCAACTCATGTTGAGCTCGTTACCCTTTTGTGCCGGAACTGTCCCTTTATTGTGCCATGACGCTCAGTTTTCATGCTATCGTCGATATGGCGGTCGTTCAGTGTTGGTATGGCTCGCTGTTAAGCAGTTAAGTGATGGATGACAGGATAATGTGTGGAGACATATAATACTTTGCTACATTCTTATAAATAAGTATATATGTTAATATTAATATTTTAGTACAGACAAGCATACCTTTTTAACTGAACGCTGCTTCGAAAAAGCATAAACCGATATACATATTGATGCCGTTGTCGTTGTGTACGTCACGTGCCATCATCGACAACTACATAAATACATACATACATACAGTTCTACAAAAGGTTGTTTATGGCTGCATGAATATGCATTATATGTATGTATTAATTATGTGTTTATATGTGTGTGTATTCTCAACCTACGACTCATTCTTTTTACACAAGCCAATATGGTATGCTGTATATGACATATACTTCTTCGAAAAGGACTTTCATATACCATAAATATATCGAAATTGGGCTGAAAAATACAAAATAATAATAATAAAATTACAGTCCGCAAATTTTGTTGTTTTTTTAAAGATTTACAACAGGATTTTTCTTAAAGAAAATTTTAGATTTGTATACCATATATTAGTACAAAACCTTTAAGAGCTGCCGAAACTTTCTTCCTCATACAGTTTAACAAGCTACACTTTGATCTGTTTCCAGCCCTCATTACACAAATTTTTCCGATATTTTATTTGAATTTCCCTGAAACGGAACAACGACAAATAAAATTATTACAACATTGTAATGTCTTCAGGAAAAAATATTTCTTATTTAAACTAAAACTTTACTTACATAAACATCTATTAGCGCCAATGTTCTCGCTATAAAAATTTGAGCTGCTTAAAGTTGCGTATACGCTCTGGTAACATTTTAAGTGCGTATGGTTTTTTTTTTTAATTTAAATATGGTCCAACAGAGTGTTCTGTGAAATTTTTTTTAATTACTGAGTCCGTCGTATGAATACGAAAAATTTGCTATCGCTGAATCCGTGTGAACCCGAAAAAGTGATGCCTAACTCAAATTTAAAATTTTGAAGTTGGCACAAAATAATCAAATGCATTTTGGCAAAATAGTTCATTTTTATAGCGCTATTTTTGTTTTATTAAACAAAATGAATTTATTTGGGAGAAATGTAGCAACAGTTTAAATGCAGCGGAAATCTTTAAGATATGTTTTTAATCCTTTGGAATCTGATGAAAAAGTTTCGGGTGTTGAAACATATACATATATAATTTTATTTGTTTTAAATAGCAGATTTGTTAAAACTTTTCCATTAAATAGATGAGCATTTATGAATGTGATTGAGGTGATAAAAGATTACAGCTCAAGTGTCTCGGGACCGTCGTCAATGAATGAGATCCATAAACTGGTTTCGGTGCTAAGATCTGGAGGATTTTTGCAGGTAACCACCCTGCACAGCGTTGGAAAGGGAAATAATATACTTATGGCACAATCAACGTCTTTTCGAGTTTTGAATACAATGCAGTCACGGCTATGCCCTCTATGAATTAAGCTGGAAATGAGTGGCGAGGAAAAACGAAATGTGAAAATGTGACTTCCATGCTAAATCTAGGTTTCCGTGTGTAATTTTGTATCTTCCAAATGCTGTCCACTTCCTACTCTTAAGGTTTGCTGTAACCCAGTCTAAATTATAGATTTTTCTGCACACATCCTTAGCAACCGAGCGTATTGCGGGAGCGTTATTAAAATGTTTAACCGCAAATGGAAAACAACAAATAAGAAAGAAAATTGCTTTAATTAAAAACTTGTTCATTAAATTTAATACTCACAATTTCTTTATGTTTCTGTATTATTATAAATCAGAGTTCGAAAATAACCCTCTCCACTAAGAAAATGTTCCAAAATAACTCTTATTTGGTAATTGAAAAAATGTTTACATTTGTCACTGGCATAATGTTTTCACTTTATTGCTTGTTATTATTGTTAGCGCTTAAAGGAGACAATATCCGAAAAACTTGGAAAAATATTCACAATTAGGAAAAATATAAAATTTGAAAATTTCAAATTGGTCTATGATCGTTTACCTGTCAATAGAAACACATTAAATTTTTTTGAAAACTTAAAATATAAAACGCCACATTTATTTGAAATAGCCAGCGACTCAGGTGTCTGTAGAAAGAGCCTTTTCAGCACTTAACTTTATTTTAAGTGAGAGACGGTACAAATTAAACTCTTTATTGGTAGTTAAACTAAATTCTTAAAATTATAATTAATAATGTTATTAACTCTGCAGTCGCGTGATTTTTATTTTTGCAAAAATGTGAATATTTGTAATTTACACACAATTTATGTTTAATTTCTATAAAAAATATTTAGTTTGTTTCTTAAATCATTACACATAATCGTACAAATATATGTATGTACATATGTACTTATATGTATGTAACCATGAAGAGAATTCCTTTTTTTTTTACTTAACTTAACTCGAAAATGTACTAAAATATAATAACACCCATTTCAAAATTCAAATTTCTTATACTAATTTATACATAAAATTGCCAACTATAGGAAAATATTACTTTTTTCAGGGTATATATATAAATGTATACGCTTTCTTCTGCATATCATAAATGTTCGCACCAATTCATTATAAATGCAGGAATGTTGTCATTTTTCCACTATTTTATATCAACTTATATTTTTCTATTTTTCAATAACCCGCAAACGAAGACACTTAAAAATATAAGTGTATGCCCAAGTGTCTTTTCCTAATAGAAATTTTAGTAGTTGGAAAATAACTCACAGTAAAAACACACAAAATTATCCTACAGATAGATTTTGTGTTTGTGTCAGTGAAAAATTGTATGAAAATAAGTGGAGAGCGTTATTTTCGAACTTTTCTTCTGAATATTATTTTTAAACTTTCTCCGACAACTGAACTCAGTGATGACTTTTTCGTAGAATCTACGACTTACTTTAACTACTTTACTTTCTGAATAAGAAGATGAGAAAAATGATAGTTTTGAATGAAGTTTTTGACTCATATTTAACCTTTAAGTGCAAATTAGAGAAGTCTGGTTCTAAAATATATGAAATTAGAAACCATGAACTAATGCACCAAACTGAGTAGTTTTTGGTATCAAATATATATCTATATTCATATATATATTTATATATGTTTATTTTTATGCATACAACCCCGTCGCAAAATTATTGACAATTTATTTTATTATTCACTTATTATTATTTTACAATTAAAACAACGTTCACTCTCAGCAAACATTGTAAAAAAATAAAATAAAACAAAAAAAAATGATTCATAAAATTAATCATTTACTCCACAAAAGCTCAAGCTTTTCGCTAAAAATTAGAGCATTTTTTGAGTAGATCTACAGTTGTGTAGATCACTCAAGGCGTTAAGCATTTTATTCCGACCCATCGTACCATCAACAGTCTAATTTTATATGGAAGAAAATGCACGTTTTTTTGCTAAAATTGAATGGCCTACAAAAATAAATTTCGAATTTTTCTAAAAATTTTGAATAAAAAGTTTGAAATTTTTAAGACAATTTTTAGAACATTAATTTCTTTTTGCAAAGTTCATAGACATTTTGAAACCTATATATATATGATTTCCGTTACAGATCCTACTAAATTTTAAATGAAAATGGTCAAGATCGGTCAATAACAAAAAATACTAAATTTCACTCAAATTGCTCTAATAGATACCAAAAAACGAAGTTTTTGCATTTACCAAAAAATTCTGTTATACGAGCGTGGTTATTGACCGATCTTGACCATTTTTTTTTTTTTTCTTATTATTATAACCCAACGGAAACCCACTTTCCCGCCCAACAATACTGTTTACATGTTCTAGGACGTAGTTATTTATTTTGTAGGAGGCCGGCTGAATGGTTCGTCGAGAAAAGCACATGAATTTACATTTGTTAAGGTTAAGCGGCATATAATTAATGCTGCACCAATTGACTATGCTGTCCAAATCTTGCTGTAGCAAGGATCTTTCTTCAGCTGAGGCATAAGTCTTAAAAAGTTTAACATCATCCGCGTACATTAATATTTTAAAATACTTTACTACTGTAGAAATGTCGTTTATGAATAGCAGGAACAGAATCGGTCCGAGGTGGCTGCCCTGAGGAACTCCCGAGGAAACATCGATGATCCCAGAATGAAAATTTTTAAAAACTACCTTTTGCGTCCTACCGGAGAGATAAGAAGACATCCAACAGAGGATACCAGGTTGAAAACCAAGCAGATCTAGTTTACGGATGAGTAAAGAGTGACATACTTTGTCAAATGCTTTACTAAAATCGGTATATATAACATCAGTATCAATGCATTCCCTAAACCCATTTGAAACATGGGTGGTAAATTCAAGTAAATTTGTAATGGTCGATTTGCCCTTTCAGAAGCCATGTTGGCAATTTGCTATTATTGAGGAAATCGGATAAGTCATTTGATTGGTAACAATAGCTTCAAACAACTTCGGGATAGAAGAGAGTTTAGCTATACCACGATAGTTTTCAATAGAAGACCTGCTTCCAGATTTATGAAGGGGGATTATGTAAGACTGTTTCCATATTGACGGAAATACCAACTTACCCTTACATTTGTACCAAGTTTCATTAAGATATCTAAATTTTTACTGAAGTTATTGTAACCACTGACAGAAGGACGAACGGACGGACGGATAGACATATAGTCAGGGTTGAATCGAATATTTTCTTCATTCTGATCATATATACGTATATATGTATGTGTATATGTCAATGTCTATCTCGATGATTTTTTGATGTCACAAACAACCGTTGTGCGAACAAAGTTAATATACGCTTGTGTAGAAGTACGCTCGGATATAAAAAAAACAAAAAAACGTGATAAATGAAAATTGTCTGCAATCACTTGACACGTCATAACTTTAACAGTGTAAAAGTTTATGAATTAAATTGCTTAAAGCTATTTAAAAAATTACCTTTTTTAAGGATATTAACGCTTGTTACACAAAGAATACCAACTTAATGGGCACATATGATATTTCGTTGTAAAGAGGAAGTCATTACCTTAATATATGTTAAAGGTTAGTGAAACCAATCTGTCTAGTTAATTTTGACAATATGCAAAAAAAAAATGCCTCAAAAACATGTTTTGCCAAAATTTCGCCAACGCTTCTTAAGAAAAATAAATTAGTGGCATTTTCGGATTCAGCGACCCCAAATTAGCCTAGAAATTACTATTTTACCGAGGTACATTTTTTTGTAAGCTAGTGATGAGCTCGGGTAGATTTAGAGGGCTGGTTTCCAAAGGGCGTGAAATTAAAAAACATACAAATTGTATAAGTAAAAGGTTTATTTAAATATATTCTGGAACTCAACTTACCACCGTCTATCGTCCGTGAAGATCGCTAAGAGAAGACAAATCATCGGCTCTCTCACGAACTCCAGAAAATTCGAAGTTGTGAGCAGAGCTTTTTGACGAAAGTGGTAAGCGTTGCCACATGGGCGAACGGAGTGAACATTCCGCCCGCCTTGCGGTATTACTGCGAAGAGCGCATATTACAATTAAAATTCATTTACAAATGATATATGTATGTATCTTCATTTGTAACTTATATATAACCATTTTCTAATTAGAATTTCAATTTCCATAAATAACAATTCATTTATTTCGTAAAATTTATCGGCTGAAGTTTTTTACTGGGTTACGCCAGAGATAACAAATCCCAGCAGCGTATTTTGCGCGACCAATTGTCCTGCTACCATGGGGGGCATCATACCAGGCTGCATCAATCTCGCGTAGAGGTCGGCTCCGAGTACCATTTGGATCGGCGATGCCTTATGGAATGACGGATCGGCAAGCCGCAAGTTCCTGAAAACTTCCACTGTGTGTGGCGCTAACGTGCGCAATGGAGTCGGCGTCGGGCTAATGTGTTCGATTTTTGCGCAGACTGATATTTCTTCCTGCCCGCCAAGATTGCTGCGCAGCGTGATATCGCACACTCGGCCGCCGCCACGTCTTTGAGTGCGGAGCCGAAGTCTTGACACAGTTTCATCGGAAATGCTGGACGCCGGACTTGCTGGATTAAGCACCGCACGCACTGTGGTAAACCTATCCGCTGTACGAATGCGTACTAACGCCGTAGGTGACAGGGCCAACATCTGTTGCCAAGGAAGAGCTGCTGATCGCTGCTCAATAATAGTTCGCGCATTTCTTCGTCGACGGGCACCTTGACCGCGCCTTCTTTTCAGCTGGGGTGGCCGACGGGACGAGTCGAGTTCCGTTCGGTCCGGGCTACGCCGCTGAGACGAATCGAGTCTTAGTCGGTCGTTTCCATGCCGCCAGTCTGATCGGAAGTCACCAGCTCGCTTAAGTCGGCGAGACGAGTCGAGTCTAGCTCGATCATGAGCAAGTGGTGTGCGCGGTAGGTGTCGAGAAGTTGTCTGCGTCCTATTTAGCGGTGGTCGAAATGAGTGTGTGAGCGTATCATTGGTTGGCGGTGTGGTTGTTTGTTGAGTGCTTTTCTTCACGTTTTGATTCTCATTATCGGTTTCTGCTAGCAATGCGTCTTCTATATCCATTTGCTGTGCCCAGGAGAGCTCAACGACGTCTTCATCTCGTTCTTCTACTTCGGAGCCCGTGATATGCAACATGGTGTGATGAGCCTGCCCACATCGTTTGCACCGAATTACGCTATCGCACTCGGTTATGGTGTGATTTGAAGCAAGGCAGTTGCTGCAGTAGCGATAAATTAGCGCCGTTCTCAACCGGAGTTCGGGAGTCATTTGGCGGAATTTGGAGCACAAACGTAGTGGATGGCTGTCTTTGCAGAGACCGCAAGCAAATTGGGACATTTTCTAAATGAGAAAGATAATATTAATTCAAATCAGATCTAATTTGTTTCGTTTGGTAAGACAACTAATTTGACTACTGGTCTACTGATTATGCCACGTTGGGTTTGTACGTCGACTATTCGTACTTTCGTATCAGGTCCGGGATGAATTTTTACTACCCTACCTAATCTCCACTCATTTGGAGGTATATTTTCTTCGCGAATAATTACTAAGTCGCTAACAGCTAAGTTTTTCTGTGGATACTTCCACTTATACCGCCTTTGGAGTTCTGACAAATATTCAGATTTCCATCTTCTGCAGAACATATGGTTCATAGCTTTCAATTTTTGCCATCTGTTGACCAATGATATAGGGTTATCATTGATTTCTGGCTCGGCTTTTGCAAGAATAGGTGCACCTACCAGAAAGTGTCCTGGTGTAAGGGGTGCAAAGTCATTAATGTTTTCAGACATTGGGCTTATGGGGCGAGAATTTAAACACGCTTCGATTCTAGCTAATAGAGTGGAAAGCTCTTCGAAAGTGTATTTCATTGCACCCGTGATTTTCCGAAAGTGGGCTTTGAAGCTTTTTACTCCTGCTTCCCATAAACCTCCCATATGAGGAGCCCCTGCAGGAATGAAATGCCAATTGATTTCTGCAAAACTATGGTTACTGGAGATGGCTTCAGGCCAAATTTTAAGGAATGCCTTTACGTCTCGTTTGATTTCTCTTGAGGCGCCGACGAAGTTTGTGCCATTGTCTGAATATATATGATTGGGACAACCACGGCGAGAGATAAATCGTGTCAGAGCTGCCATGAACGAGGCAGTTGAAAGGTCACTCGTGGCTTCAAGGTGTATGGCCTTTGTAGAAAAGCAGACAAAGACACACACATAGCCCTTTGTTATTAAACAAGCTCGACCTGTAAAGTTTTTGACATCAAATGGGCCTGTGAAATCGACACCCGTTGTTTCAAATGGTCTCGAAAGTTGCGTTCTAGACGCCGGGAGAGCAGCCATTAGCTGCGTTTGTTCCCGTTTTTTATACAAAACACATGTTTTGCAGTTGTGTATAGTAGACCTAATTAGGTTTTTTGCTTTTACCAGCCAATATCGCATGCGTAAAAGACGCAGGACTAGCTGGTTGCCACCGTGAATCGAGACCAAATGAATGAAGTTTACCATTAGTTTAGAGAAATGGCAATTATACGGCAATATTATTGGGTGCCGTTCATCAAAGCTCATGGAAGGGGCATTATTCAGTCTTCCACCGACTCTCAGAAGTCCACTGTCGTCAATATATGGGGTCAACGATAGTATCGTAGACTTTTTTCCCACAGGCTTGTTATTTTCTAACTCCGAATATTCAGAGGCATAATGCGCTCTTTGGGAGATTTGGATAAGCCTTGATTGGACGAATTTAACCTCACCAGGAGTGATGGAAGAAGAATTCGAGATTTCTTTGTGTGCAGGATGAACCCGCTTAAAGAACCTGAAGATTCGAGCAATGACTCGAATGGCCCTTGGAAAGTTGGAAAAGCGTGCTAATATATCTTCAAATGGAAGAACTGACGCTGTATGAACTCGAATAGCTTTAGATTCGAGTGTGGTTTCAAAATCCTTGGGCTGAGAGATTGGCCAGTTTTCTTGGCTGAGGTTAAGCCATTTGGGACCATGCCACCAAAGATGACTCTCTCCTAACTCTTGAGGAGAAAGACCACGACTAGCGAGGTCTGCTGGGTTGTCTTCAGAACTTACATGATTCCAATTTTCGATCATTGTGCTTTCCGAAATTTTAGAAACTCGGTTGGCTACAAATGTAGACCACGAACAAGGTGGTTTTCTAAGCCACGCGAGAACAATTGTGGAATCGGTCCAGAAGTACAACCCTTGACTTTCTATACCCATTTTCGGCAGGAGAAAATCTGCCATTTTCGCGAGGAGAACAGCTCCACTTAGCTCTAGTCTGGGTATAGAAATAGTTTTGACAGGAGCGACTTTTGTTTTTGCGAGAAGCAAATGAGTTTGAACATTCAAACTAGTGTCCTGTACACGAATGTATATAGCAGCCCCGTACGCCTTTTCTGAGGCGTCACAAAATCCATGAAACTGTATTTGACAGTGTGGAGTATAACTAACCCATCTGGGGATTTTTATAAAGTTAATATGGGGGTAGTTATCCAAAAACGTCTGCCATTCACTGAGAGTCTTTGGATTTAACTTCTCATCCCAATTTGTTTGTTCCAACCAGATTTGTTGCATTAGCATCTTTGCTACTATGGTTATTGGGCTTAACCAACCTGCAGGATCGAACAGCTTGGCAATCGTGGACAAAACTTCTCGTTTCGTGAACGAATCTTTTTTGTCCAACGATTTTGCCATAAAATAGAAGTGATCCGTTTTAGCATTCCATCGGATACCTAAAGTCTTAGCTTCGCTGGAGTTGTGTAATTCCAGAAAATCAGAAGCTAGCAGGTGGTTGCTCGGCAGGCCTGACAGAATTTCTTTGTTGTTTGATGTCCACTTTCTGAGTGGAAAACCTGCCGAGTTTAAGGCCTCAATAAGCTGATCTCGTGATTTTAATGCTTCGGATATATCATGTGCACCAGCTAATACATCATCTACATACGTACTAGAGCTGAGGATTTCCGATGCTAGCGGGTAATTTAAGTTGGAGTCCTTGGCGAGTTGCAACAAGGTGCGGATTGCCAGATAAGGGGCACAATTAAGACCGAAGGTGACTCTGTCCAACTGAAAGTCCTTGATCTCCCCGTCCAAAGAATCTCTAAAGAGGATTCTTTGATATGCGGTGTGCTGCGGGTTCACGATTATTTGCCGGTACATTTTCTCGATATCGGCATTAAAAACATATTTAAATAATCGCCACTTAACAACCAAAATAGTCAAATCGGTTTGGAGAGCGGGACCAGTGTGAAGAACATCATTCAGGCTCACTCCATTAGATGTGGGACAAGAACCGTTGAAAACCACTCTCAGTTTTGAAGTAGTGCTGTCTGGTTTATGCACAGCATGGTGTGGAAGGTAGTAAGAGTTCGAAGACTCTTCACCTTTAATATATTTAACTTCATGCATATGACCCAGATCAGCATATTCTCGAAGTACCTTATTATATTCCTCCTTTATTAGGGGTTTTTTGCACAAAGACGTTTCACTTCTGAGAAATTGTCTCAAAGCGATATGGCGAGAGGCGCCTATATGTGCATTTGGAGGTAAGAGTTTGAACGGGAGCGAAACTACATACCTTCCCTCATTATTGCGAAAGGTGGTATCTGTGTAGAGTCGTTCGCACTGTTCCTCTTCGACCGTTAGAAGATTGGTCTTTGGTACTTCTTCCAACTCCCAAAATTTCGTGAGTTGTTGATCTAATGAGACCTCATTGAAATAAGTGAGATAATTTGTTGGTTTAAGGTTCCTTCCACTTGGTACGGGTCCGGTTAAAATCCATCCAAACACCGTACGTTGAGCAATCAGTGAGCCAAGGATATTTGTCCTCACTCCATTTAGAATGATTTTTGGATAAAGATCCCCACCGATTAATAAGTCAATTGGTTGACTTTTAAAGAAGTTATTATCTGCCAAAGGTAAATCAGGAAGCGTTTTAAAGATTGCTTCACTGATCGAATGCGATGGCAGCGAACCCGTCAGCTTTGGAAGAACTAAGGCATCCCCTTTGATGCGGAAATCTTTATTACGTGGGGAGCCAATACTAAAGGTACAGACCTTTTGAACTTTTCCAGATATGGCTTCGTTTAGACCCGATACTTGTGCAGATATACCTTTACTTGGCAACTTCAGGCGCTTTTGTAAGCGTTCAGAGACAAATGTGCCTTCAGATCCTGAGTCTATCAAGGCTCTGACAGTATGTGTCTTATTTTGATGACAAATGGTCACCATAGCAGTCCCTAGTAGCATACTTCGATTTTTGTCAACAGGACAATTTGAAGTATTAGCTTTTATGGACGCCGTATGAGACTTAGTTGAAGTCTGTTGAGAACTTGAGGTAGAAGGTTCCTCACTTTGATCTCTATGGAGCATGGTATGATGCCGTTTTCTGCATTTTGCACATGTAAAACTACTCTTGCAGTCGTTTATTTCATGCGCATCTGATAGGCAGTTAATGCAGAGATGATACTTTCTGACGGCAGAAAGCTTTGCATTCGGGCTCATTTCTAAAAACTTTTGGCAAGTCTTTAGTATATGAGCCTGAGAAGAACAAACTTTGCATCTTATATTGTTTGTCTTCACATGATGGGTATTTATTCTCTTATTTTGAATATTATTATACGGCCTGAAGTTATTTGGCCGATTATTGTTTACTACCATACTAGGTTTGGGGTGGACGTTAGAATTCCCCTTGAGATCGGATACTGTCTCAAGGGTTTGGAACCTGTTGGTTAGAAATGCATCTAAGTCCACCCACTTTGGAATCTCCGTTTTTGTTTTCAGAGTCTGTTCCCATAGAGCAAGCGTGTTTTCTGGGAGCCTGGTTGAACACAAATAGGTGAAAATTGCATCCCAATGTTCAACGCTTATACCCTGAAGTTGTAGCGCTGAAATGCAGCTGTTAATTTCGCGCTGCATTTTCTTTAGCGCTGACCCAGACTCTGAGGAGATATGTGGCAGATTGAATAATATTTTTAGTTGCGAGTTTATTAAAATTCTTTTATTTTCATACCTATCACTTAAGTTCGCCCAAGCTAACGCAAACCCATCATTAGTGAGGGGGGCCTTTTGAACTATTTCCCTCGCCTCATCTCGGGTTTTTTGATTAAGGTGGAAAAGTTTTTCCACCGGAGATAATCGCGCGTTATTCCGATAAATGGCGGTGAACATGTCCCTAAATGAGGGCCATTTTAAATAGTCACCATAAAATATTTCGGTATCGCAAGGGGGCAGGTGGAGACTAGGCAGCACTGGCGGTTCAACCAACCGTTCAGGTTGAATTATCGTTGAATTTGTATTTTGGTTGAACGTCGTCAGGTTATGAATTTGTTCACCCATCATAGCCCCGCAACAAACATATGCTTGATAGCAGTTAGAATATTTGAGCTTGATGGATTCAACTGCACTCTCATTACCCGCTGAACTTGTCTCAGACAAACAATTTTTATAGTCAGCCTTTACTTCAGCCCAAAGCGACTTTAATTCCTCTTGCTGGATTTCAAGGGAGAAAGTGCTTTGATTTGCGACTGTAGGCGAAATGTTTGCTTCAAATTCCAAAAGCGCATCTGCTGCTTGATAAAATTTATTTGTCAATGCCATTATAATTTCAGAAGAATTGAAAAGTTGTTAAATGGCAAAGCAAAATCGAAAAAATTATTTAAAAATGTTAAATCAATTAATTAAATTATATTGCAAAAATCGACTAGCGATTGTTTATTCAAACGTGAATAAATAGATCAACAAATGATCGGAATCCCCACAGAAATATTTAAAATGTAAATTAAGTTCCAGAAAAATTTAATAAAGTGTCAAAATGTTCGATAAATGATCGACTTGACACAACGCAAATATAAAATATAACAAAAATGTTGCTCAATATAATTTGTATTGGCGAAATAAAAACAAAAATTTTAAATATAAATACTATTTCACCACAGCAAAGGCACCAGAAAGTCAGAATGAATTAATTTTAAATTCAGAAAGCCAAAATAAATACTCATATATAGTTATATCGATATATGATCGATAACCAAAAACGTTTATAAAAATATTTAATAAAGTATTTATTTGATGCTGACTGAAATTGCGAGGAGGCAGCACAATATTGGTCAAATATTAAATTTGGAAAATTATTTTGAAATTTTAAACACTCGCAACTTTTAATTTTGAATAAATATTTAAATTATTATCGCTTAAATTTATATAAATTTTTTGCAAAAAAAAATAATCTAAATTTATTTATTAAGCATCGAATTGAATATTAAAAATGTCACAAAAAAGCAAAATTAAAATTCGATTTATTTTTTAAAATTGAACTTTTATAAATTATTCACTTTCCTTCAACACTGTGCCAATGCTTAGTTAAGCGCACCAACTACATACATATATATCACTTGTATATGTACATGCACTTCCTTGTATTTATATAAGCGCAACTTTCAGAGTTGGCTAGAGCAAACACATCAAATGCACTTCACAATAATTTTATTTGCTGTATTAATGAATTTTACAAATAAAATAGAATATATATACAATTTCAATATATATACGCACAATTTTCAACACCACAAAAAATCTTTATTTTTAAAATATTTTAATTTGTGCACCTTTTGATTGGTGCCTGCCCACTGTCGTATGTAAGTCCGCTATTCTCCTTTGGTCGGAGTATGCCGTATGCCTGTGGTTGTTGTGCTGCTCCCACACTGCTATTCGGCTGCTCTGCTGCGCCAAAGTTCTGCTGCTCTCTATTACTGCTGCGCTGCCTTTCTAATGCACTAGTGTTCTGCTGCACTTACCACTGCTTTGTTTGTTTTTTTTTTTTTTTGTTATTTACACTTTTATTTTCACTCGCGTATACAGCATATACATATGTATGTTATATGTTTTGCTATTTAATATTCGCTAATTGTAGCGACAATTTATTTTATATGCACGGACATATAAATATGTATGTATGTAAATATTTATTATATGTTGAGCGCAAATTTAATGCAAAAAAAAAAGGGCGCGAGAGAGACTCTTGAAAATTTTTTACAGCGAGTTAAGAGTAATTTCGGTAGCGGGAAAAAAATATTCTCTCGTCTTTTCTCTTATTTTAATTTACCAGCTACCGCTTGTAGCCTAATAAATATGTATATATGTAAAAATGTTTATGTACTGCAGCACTCTAAAGGAGAGTGCAAATATGCAGTTTAGTTAAATATATAAAGTTAATTTGGCGCAAAGACGAGAGAAAATATGTTTATGAGCATATATAAAATAAATTAAAGATTTATATGTGGGGATGTACATATGTTTGTATATTTTATATACAAATATGTATGTACATACATATGTGGGTATAAATGTAAATGAAAAGGAGCGGCTTATTTTTTATTATATGAGAAATATAATTTAAGGTATTGTACTTATCGAAGTACACTAACAAAGAATAGTCTTTGCTACCTTTTTTTTTGTTTTTATATGCAAAAGCAAAGCACTAAAAATATGTTTTAGGCTCTACTTTGCTCAGATTTTATTTTTGACCGCTTTTACAATATGTGTAAATGCAAATCAAATATGTTGATTGCACCTTTTTATATTCACAATTTTACCTGTTTTTTTTTGTGTTTGATTGATGTTGTTCGTTTATGTATGTATGTGCGTTAATGTTTTTCCGCCAATTTATGTATGTTGGGTGTATTTCTGTTTAAAATTTACCGCCTGTGGAAATCCGGCTCGAAGGACCAAATGATGAGCTCGGGTAGATTTAGAGGGCTGGTTTCCAAAGGGCGTGAAATTAAAAAACATACAAATTGTATAAGTAAAAGGTTTATTTAAATATATTCTGGAACTCAACTTACCACCGTCTATCGTCCGTGAAGATCGCTAAGAGAAGACAAATCATCGGCTCTCTCACGAACTCCAGAAAATTCGAAGTTGTGAGCAGAGCTTTTTGACGAAAGTGGTAAGCGTTGCCACATGGGCGAACGGAGTGAACACTAGTGTTATTTATGTAAACAAGGATGTATACAGAAAAAACCTCGAAAATGTCTTATAAGTGAAAAATTTCTGAAAAGCACTAAAACCACATAAAACTAGCACTCTCCTTTACTTAAAATAAAAGGATTACAAAAATGCTTACCTTAAAAAAATTTATTCATTTTAAAAATTGCTGGTGTTTTTTCAATTTTGTAAAATGCTTTTTTTTGTGTGTCAAAAATTACGATATTTGAAGCACTTATATCTACTCGTATTTCAGTATTTACAAGAATCGGTAAAAAATTAAATATTTTTTTCATTTTAATATGATTAAGTGAAAGACAAAATTTTATTTTAATATGAAAAGCGGAAAATGAAAAATATTTGCCTTTCCGGCAATTAATTAACGCGGAGGTTTCAATAATCCCACATTGTCTCATTACACGGTTTTACTTTCTTACGAGCATTTTTTGAGCACGGATTATTCTCGTGGCTTTTTTGGCTTTGGGAACGAATATACAAATTTAAACTGTAACGTGAAAAAATTTCTGTCCCAGCAAACCATTACCAAAAATTTTATTTGGTTATAAAATTTCAGAATTTCATATAAATCAAAGCAAATGATAAACGAAAATTTTTCACCATATCTGAAGAGTCTATACTGGCACAATATTTATGTAAATATTCACCTATTATTGTTTCATTCGCCCGGATTGAATACGCCTGAAATAAATTTTACATCGAAAATTTTAACATGGAAATTACAACTCTGAAATGTGTATACTTGAAGTGAAAAATGATCAAATAATTCAAATTAAATAGTAATTTGGCAAAATTTATCAATTTCGCAGATCTTTTAAATATAATAGTCAATAAGGAATTATTCAAGTATTTATTAGATCTGCTAACCTCTTCATTAGCACCAGCATATTTAGGAGCCCACAAAATTAAGGAGCCCATATTATTCCCGCAGTGGTTAAAACAGCCTACGCAGGCAGACAATGCAAGCCTGTTTTTGATAAAAAAAAATATATTTCTGCGTACATTTATGTTATAAATTCTTTCTATTCGGACTCATTTTTAATTGCAGGCTATTCTTAGCTGTTTTCATAATCCATCTATATTTTCCTTGTTTTCTTTGATAAATCCTCATGCAATATCCTGCTTTTCGTGCATTCTACCTTATAGTATCTCTCTTTAAACTTTGTTAATTGTTTTGTTCTTGGAATGGGCGATTATATGTACAAAAATTTAAAATAAATTACTTACATTTTGAATTCGTGTACATTTTTCGCTTCCCAAAAAAATGTGAACAAATTCAATTAATCCGTCAACTATTTCCACCCGAAATTTGGGTAGCCCATAAGGGGAAACATTGTTCGAGAGTGGGAAATTTTCGCCCGAAATTTATAATAAGCGAACAGTTAAAAGTGAACTATTTCTGGCGAAAACGAAACTCCCGATAAGGGTGATTAAAATTTCTTGCCCTCTAAAAGTTACTTGGATGGCAGGGAGAATAACTTAACGCTGGGTCTTTGTTCTTGTGTATGTACCAGAACCTCATCACTTCGCTACTGAAATATTACCACTGAAATAAAGTTAGGTCTCAAATAACGGTACACGCATTATATGTCCTTCAAATGATGAGACAACGATCGTTCATTTTGCGCAAACAAATGTATACTTCCATTCGTATTTAATGTGTGATTGCGCGTGCGCCTGAATTGCCCTTACAACTTTTGCACTTATTAGACCTAACTAAATGCATATTTACAACTACATACATACATTGGTAAGTAGTGTATGGACTGTTGATGACATCAAATTACGTAAATTGTGATCCAAAAGTGCTACCGGAAACGAACGAAAACTCATTCGTCGCGTAATGGAGCGCATTGGCATTTGGCCATGTCGCCGTGTCGCCGTGTCGCCGTGTATTGGCTGAATGAAGAGCAGCCAACAACACACACACTCACAGACATAAACATACACTAACAAATATATATTCTTTATACACTCCATTCCATTGAAGTGCAGTGCATTTATACACAATTGACTTTGCTATTTTGCGTTGCCTTGCCAATCGAGTTGTCGGTTGAATGGCTACCTCAGCTGTGGCCTACAAATAATGAAGATGCCTTCTTGGCGGCAGCTACAAGAATTCTCTGCCGGGTCCAGCATTAACCAGCAACAGCAACAGCAATGAGTATGCATGTTTGCCTGTGTTGTGTGCGCGTTGAAATTGTAGGAAGTGATGTGAAAATAGAAAATGATGGAACTGTTGTTAGCTAACAACTGTTATTGTTAGGGTGGGTGGTGGTCATTGTGCGGCTGACAATTTGAATGTGATTGAGCACCTTTGGACCAACTGGAAAACAAGTCAAGCCATTTTACATATATAAGTATGTACATGTGTGCAAACAAGCAATTTTATTGTTGTTTACTGTTGGTTGGCGACTGTGTGATTTTTGTCGTTCATTTACGGAAATCTTAAACTCTGCAATCAAGCGCGGAGATTGGCAATTTCGTGTTGAAATTAACCGTAAGTAAATAAAGTCGGGAATAAATGATGTGCGTTGTGTATGAATACCCGGTAGAGAAAATTTGTTAAATAAACAATGAAGGTAGTCAGCAGATATAAGGAAAACAATATAAAAATTAAGTTTTTCAAATTTATTTATAATCAGGCAAATCCTTTCAACGTAAAAAAAATTGGTATAAAAAATGGGTAGTTAAATTTACAAAAAGTGATAATTATCAGCAAATTTTACCGTTAAAAATTGCAAGTTAAAATCTGGCAAAGCTTATTTTTTTTTTTTTGATTTTTGATTAAATAATATAGTTATCTGGTTGTGCGACACTATAATACATAGATAACATGAGCAAACAAAATTGGAATAAATACTCCTATCTACCCTACGACTGTATCCGCCAGAGAAGCCGTCGCCTTCACAAGATTTCGCATTGGTCATACGAGGTTAACAATATAAAATCTTCTCAAAATTAAAAAAAAAAAAAAACTTAATGTCTTCTACGAAATTTGATATGCTAGATACACATAAACTATTGTATTATTAGTATATTGAACTAGGTATAAGACTAAGAGGGACTAACCGAAGGCCTTTAAATGCCAGTGGTATATACAAATTGGTAATTAATTACTTTTTTAAATAAATAATAATAACAATAAAAATCTGGTTGTGCGATGGGGTTGCTCATATAAAATATAGAGCCTTAGACTTAGTAAATGAAGGTAGAGGTATTCGTTGGTCTTGTTTAAAATGCAGATTAACTGAGGTTGAACTTTTAAATTTTTTAGATAAACCAGAAATGGATTTTTCGAAATCGGCAAAGACCATCGGTCACCTTATCATAAATTTAAACTTTATGAAATCGTGTTTAAATCATCCATGTGTTTACATAGTCAAATTTTGCAACCTGGACCTTCCAAGGAAAGTATTGCCGCTTCTCTTACAATACTTCAAAGGAATATAGTATCCCAACTCCAATCATTAATCCTTTGTCTCCTGTCCCTCCGGCTCAGGGTCCGTCTTCATCAACTTCTTAAAGGGCTATATGCACTCGAGCTTCTGTCCATGCTGACTTACAGGTATCTTCACCTGAAGTGGATCCATCACCACCTCAATCGCTTTCACCTAGTCAATCCGCTCATATTTTTGCAAAACCTCTAGCACCTTTGGGTGAGACTGAATGCTCTGCAAAGAAGCTGGTTGTAGTCTCTCTTAGAAAATCGATTTTTATTTCTAGATTTGCTAGATACACAACTTCTGTTGATAGAGAGTTTTACATTTCATCTAAAATTAAGACTAATAACTTAACAATCCGTGATTTGTTCGCGAGTTTGAATAAAAGCCACATTAAAATAAAATTATTAACTTAGCACCAATTTCTTATCGTGACACTGAGCCAAACAACTAATTTCAAATTCTGTTTTATGTATTGTATACCAAAATGTTAGTGGTTTTAATACTAAATTGAACGATTTATATAAAAAGGGCTTAGATGGTAACTATAACGTTATTTGCTTTACTGAAACCTGGCTCAAATTTTTTTAATTCAAAGATCCTTCCTAATCAATATCAAATTTATAGAAACGACCGTAAGGACAGAATCGGTGGGGGTGTTCTTTTTGCAGTTCATTCTTCAATACATTCCGAAGAAGAATTTAAAGCAATGCGGGTTCTAGTAGGCAAAGGTTTCGTTTATTTAGCTGCTACATCTCTCCTAATTCTGACTGATATATGTTTTCAACATATTACGTTCCTTAAAATGTTTATAAGCTCTCATATGCACGATTTTGAGTAAACACTTCTAAGTAGCTGATATTTCTACAGGGTACCTTAATACGCTCGCGGAGTCTCTTTTTTTATAGGATTTAGGGTTGCTGATACGCCGCGTATTTTGGAATTAAAGTTAAATTTTTGCGCAAATTATATCTACGTTGTATAAAAACCTTTTCCATTTGATTCAGTCTTATTTTTACGAACTTTTTGACTCTCTGAACTAAAATCCTCTTATTCATGTTTATTGTACATGCTGAGTAATAATATTTTATGTATAGATGTAATAAGTCATTATTGATAAAAATATGTAATATTATTTGCATTTGTAAAATAGAAAGTATCATTTCCTGATTTATTTGATATAACTAAAAGGTGACTTTAACCATTTAATGTCATTGGTTTTGAACGTATATGTATGGGATTCGACCAACAGTATAATATCATAATTAATATTACATAGAGGAATGACGGATACTATGTTGGTTTGGAACTGTTTTTTAATATTATATAATAATTATCTAGTGTTTAAACTTATTTTAGTAATATTTATGCATTTCTCTATGTTAAATTTTTATAATTTTACATGTAAGTTTTAGCCCATTTTCACAATTTGTAAGCTTTCAAAAAAAATCTTAACAAATTTTCAATTATAAAATCAGATTTAAAAAATTTTATAAATATCATTTTGTATCAATTTGAAAATAAAAAGGAAATACTAATAAAAGTTTTCTTAATTATGTTATTTTTAGCCTAACCCCACGTCTCCTCAACCAAACGCCCGACATCATTTTGCCAGATAATTACGGCAATTTGATTGCAAGTTTTTGTGTGTGGGCAATTTGATATCATAACACGTACGTTCGATGCATTAAAGCAAAAATATCCTTTAAGTATTACAGAAGATGTATTATTTCCCTTCTAAGTACATAATAAGAGATAATCCAATAGGAAACAACTCAATATTTTCTTTCATATTATGAAAATAATTATATTGCCGCCACAAACTTTTCGTGCAAATGGAAATTTAGCTGTCAAAGCATCACTTTGGCAGTTGATTGCCAGCAATATGTTGGCAATTGATAACTTAAAATATTTTAAAACTTTGTTTTCATTTGATAAAAACCGAAAAAGTTGATTACATTATCATTATATCTTCAGTGGTAGTTAAAAAACGAATTGAACTATCACTTAAGATTTTGTGATAGTGAAAAAAAAAATTAACTATTACTAAATATTTAGTGACAGTGAAAAAAATTTAACTATCATTAAATATTTAGTGACAGTGAAAAAAAATTAACTATCACTGAACATGCATTGGGGTGAATGACAATTAGTGAATAGATGACAAATGAATAATAACATATTATCGACGAATGCTACAGTGGGCAACCAGTGACAGCATCGTTTAATTACAGCGCCTTTACACCAAAAAGCATTTTTTCAACAAATTAGTTGATAACTAATATCGGACATAAACTGTAAATTCACATGTATTTAGTTAAAGATCATTTTTCACTAAAAGTTTAGTGATAGTGAATTTTTTTTTTCACTTTCACTAAATGTTTAGTGATAGTGCACTTTCAATTTCACTGTCACTGCAAGGGTTGTAAATGCTGGAGAATACATCGAGCTTCGTAAGAAGGGATAGGGTGGGAAAAATTCAACGAACGTAGTCGAAATTTTAAGAAACTTTTTTGTACTCGCTCTAATCGGTTAATATAACAGGAATGATAAGGCCTCCAGATAAAGGAGGCATATTCTAGCCTTGACCTAACTAAAGAGATATAAAGCATTTTGAGTGTGTAAGGGTCAGAAAAGTGTTGACTATTGCGTCGAACAAAAGCGAGCATAGCATAAGATTTGGAAAAAGCATAACTAATGTGGGTGGTACAACTTAGGTTAGCATCGAAGAAAACCCCCAAATCTTTGACTTCGCTCATGAATTTCAGGCGAGTATCAGAAATCTTATAACTTGTAATTAAAGGGTTAAGCTTCCTGGTAAAGGTAGAGTAAGAACATTTATTGACATTTAGTGCAAGATGATTAAGTTTACACCACAAATGAACCTTGTCAAGATCAGCCTGAAGAGCAGCTGAGTCTTCAGGGCTTTTAATCACCGAATAAACCTTTAGATCATCAGCATACAAAAGAAACTTGGAAGTAACGATTCTTCAACTTAAACTGAGTAAATATAAAAAGAGTTTAATTTAAAATTAATTTTTGAAGGAGCTGGCATTTCCCATCCCGAGCTGCAGCAATAAGAAGCGATTGATAGACAAAGACGCGCTCGAATATATGTTTGTATTGCAGATTTTATTATGACAAAGCTTGAATTAACGGATCAGAGTCGCTTAGCAAAGCAAATTAGCTGCTTTTTGAGTACAATTAAGCGATTGAAAGTACTATTTTAAAATTTTACCGGTAGATACCACTGTTCGGAACTGTGACAGGTACTTAGAGAATCGGATTGCGTGTTCAAAGCAATAAATTTTGTTTTTAAACGAGAACGTACCGGTATTAAAAATCCGAACAAATCGACCAGAGACAAAAGGCGTTAATAGTTTCTAAAAAAAATCGTTGAAATTTGATACACATTGCTTTCTTTGTTCTTTGTTATCTTTAAATAAAATATTAAAAATATATTTTGGTTGATAAAACTTTTTGATTGGATAACAAAAGAGCTTCATACTAGCGAAACTTATATTTTTCGGAAGCACTTTTGCTATAGTGATTTAATTTTTGCCCTTCCCCATCCTCTTTTAATGCAACATATTGTCTTGGGAGTGTCAAAACTCTAATCGCATTAGTGAGCAAACCTTTAATAACTGAATCGGGAGAAAAATATATCCACAACAATTATCGAAAAAATCAAAATTTCAAACTTTCTACAAAATATTAAATAACTTATAAATTTTCATTTAAATTTTGAAGTTTTTAGAGCGACATATTTTTAGGAATGCACCTTTATCTAGTATAATATTATGCAAGACTCGCAGGACTCTGGAATTCGCGATGACTTTTGCCAATTTTAAAAACTTGTTTTCGTGTTACGAAAATAGTTTATAAAGTATAGTGGAAAATATGCGAGATCTACGGCAAATTAAATTATTACAAACTAATGAAAATTAAAAGGGAAATATCGTTTGTGTACATTAAGAAATTAGAAAACGAAATAAAAATAAATCCAAAGTCTAACTCATTTCAGCCTTTAATATAAAATTTATTTAACTTCGGCCCTCTATATTAAATGAACAAAAAAATTTCCGACGACTGATATTTTCACTATTATAAATAAAACATATGCTGACATCTTTTAGCCACTATGTATTTAAATCATTTAGAATCATAGTCAACTCAAACTGGGGGCTTTGATAATTACTTATTAAGTTTTAAATGGTCTTTAAATGATTAAAATTAATTGTTATTTTTTCTGAATATAAA
Source organism: Philophylla caesio (assembly GCA_963971545.1). Classification (NCBI taxonomy): domain Eukaryota; kingdom Metazoa; phylum Arthropoda; class Insecta; order Diptera; family Tephritidae; genus Philophylla; species Philophylla caesio. Next base: position 88,501,309 of record OZ020606.1, on the reverse strand, counting down.
TTATCAATTATTATCAATGAATATAAACTATACTCTCGAATATGACTGTTGCAATCTGTAAACATGTGTCGGTCGGTCCAAGCACAACCACTTACAATATAACTAATTTTGTTCCCTCTGCCTCCTCCAAAAATATTTAACCAAATGTTTTTAAAACACGAATCCCTCTGCCTTTTCTAAATGCATCATAAACATATATACTTGGCGTATTTATAAGAAACCCATTTGTTGTTCTATATATTGTATATCTTCCCTTATAAGAAACCCAATAAATCCATTCGCCCAATTTTTATTTTTACGTTAAAGGCCATGTAAAATTAAGAAAAAATTAATTTCTTATCTCTGTGCATAAGTGCAGTTCATTTTTATTTCATTTTCATTTCCATTTCCTTTATGTCATATTAAACTTGAAAGCAAAATTTGCCATCACTTTCTATGCGAACGAACTTGTCAACTGACTTTACGAGTCGCGCTACAGGGTGGCAGTGATTGCGCATTTTCCCCTGCACTTACAAAACGTGCAACTTTTGTCCAGACTCTTCGCGGGTAGTCTGAAACTTAAGTGACAACGGTGAAGTAACCATTGCTGGCACACAGCAAAACGCTTAAATTACCAAAAACACAATTCGGCTTAAGTTTCCCTCTTTCCAAAAAGCTGAAAACCAAGTAAGTTCCTACGTGCTTGCAGCCGTGCCAGTCTGTGGCAGTAATCGCCACTTTCGCGTTATAGTCTTTGTTGTCATTTAAAAGTGGCATGCTGCATGTTGCAAGTTGCAACTGCCAACAGCAGCGCCGTTTACCACTACAAAATTTAGTAACTCTGCTGTTGTAGGTTTTTCGTTGCTTGCAAAAGTTTTATCAATTTGACCTCAATACCATTTGAACTTAAACTTGGTGAGTTTTGCGAGTAGTTGGCAGCCGAAAGAGTTTGCTCGTAGGTCCAGCCAACCAAGTTTATAGCGTTTAGTACTCTTTTTTTTTGGATGTTTGTGTGTATATGAGCTCTTGTTGAAGCACTTGCCTACCTTGGGCAGTCATAAAACACTTTTAATCTATTTAATATTACACAAATAGTGACGAAAATTGTTGAATATAAATGGTATGCAGGAAAAAAGTATTTCTTTTTACTCACTGTAAGCATTTAAAATTTTCTACAATGTTTCTCTGGGTGAGTTTTGGTTCATATTTTAGCTAACAGCCAATTAACCTACTTGATAGGGAAAAACGTTATTTATATACACAATTCTTTTCAATTTAATTCGCTATGAATTATTTTTGAATTTAATTGAAAAAAGTAGTTTTGTGCAAAATTTTGATTATTTACTTTAAAACGAAGTTAATAATTTCAAAAAAATTTCCGACAATATTATTTCCCGATATATTTTTCCATCATTGTATTGTTTAATCTCAGCTAAAAGTCAAATGTTATAGCTCTCATAGTTTTTGGAACATTTGTTTTTTGTCAAAGAAAGTCAGCTTGTTGTTATGACAAGTTTAAACGAAGTTAAGTGAAGTAAAAGCCGAGCGTTCAAAAAATTACACTTACGGTAATAAGGAAACCGGTTTCTATACGAATAAATTTAACAACGAAGGGCAGAAAAGCATTTCCAAATACTGGGATCAACTTTCCACCCTATTAAAAAATTAAAAACTCGCTAAGAAAAATTGTCCTTTCGCTAAGATGGTCCAATCATCTCAGTACAAAGTTTTCCCCTCTTTATTGGAAAATTTAGTAACTAAAAGTAATTAACAGCGAACTCCTTGTTAAGCTCTTAAAACTTTGCAGTGTATTTTGACTTCGTTGCAAACTAATAGTTAGCCCTATTTGCGCTCTGCAGCTCTAAAAAGAATATAAATTAAAACATTTCAAACTTTTATTAAAATGCCTCAACCAACAGCGGAATGCAGAATAAGATGGATCAAAAAAAAAAACATTACGCTATTCGGAATTTGTTAATATTAAAATACAAACATAATCATTAAATTTCTTCGAATATATTTCACAATTCAAAAGCTTTACCAATTCACAAAAACTAATACCATAATTGACAACCATCGGTAATATTCTTTAAATCGTATTGCTTTATTTATGATAAATATACTGACCTGGCCTATTGCACTTTACTTCATCGCTGCACACCTATTCGACATCCATTTCGCTTATGCAACTGCTGTAAGTAAGTCAGTTTTCATTTGCGACAAAAGTGGGTTGTATTGCAAAAAAGTTGCAACAACTTTCCACGTCAAAGTGACTTTAAACAAACAAGACAAAAACAGCTCAAAGAAGTTCTGTAAGAAGAGCAAGAAAACGCAAGTTTATGACAACAAATGACACAATCGAAAACAGAATTATAATCAAAAACAAACAAATGTACGATGCGGAAAATTCGCAACCATGTAAAAAAAAATTTAATAGGCAACCGAAGAGTAAGAGCCGGTTTTACAATATAATCTTAAGTCGAACTTAAGTTTTAGTTAATACAAATATGGTAGCATCACAAGTACTATGTGCCTTGTTTTTCCATATTTTGACATTTATGCAAATAAAAAACAACGCATATAAATAGGTTTGTGTGTGGTTGATTCAAAATATATTTTCAAGTTAAAATATTGCAGATTTTTAAATATTTACATTTGTAATTTAAAAAAATTAAAGATACAAAGAGAAGAAGCAATTTATTTCCGAATGAGATTGACTTGGTGGTTAATCTAGTGACGATCTAAATTTTGACACAGTCTTATTTTTTCTCTTTGTCGAAGTTTTTTAAAATTTTCTCTCAACAATGCTATTGGGTGTGAAGTATACTCGTATGTTAAGGCTCATGAGACAGTCGCTTTGTCGATAAAAACATCTTCTCCAGACGCAACTCATGATTCCTGAGACAAATGAAAGTATATAGTTAATATTTCTTTGAAAATAATAAAGGATACTCATACCTGACATTAATTTGCTTTATTTCACCTATAATCGAATTAAGGACATTCCAAGCATTATTGAATCAGAATCGGTCGCAAAAATCTTTCTCATCGTACAATTGAAATAACTTTAGTCCTCCTCAATACAACTATCTTTATAACATCCTCGTACTCTAAGTCACTGTGTTCATCACTACTCAAATCAAATTTAATGTTCAAAAATATTCTTTAGATATTATAAGTTATTCGTATTTAAGTCTTAACAATTTTATTTGACAAGCAATAATCAGCAGTTTGCAGAGCTAAGAAATTCGGCGACTTAAGTTCAACTAAAGTCGAGTGTAAGATTTGGTTGGTGAAACGCAAAATCTTAAACTATACTTAAGTTCGACTTAAAAATGCATTGTAATACCGGCCCTTAGTATTCTTATGCAACCAAGGGAAAATACAAAAAAATACAATGAGTTGTCATCAAATTTTCGCTGAACTAAAAACGACGAAGTGGCAATGGTGACATAATTCAAAATATTTACCAACGTTTTTAACGCCACGTTTCGTGCAGGTAAGACACAGCTTGCATTCTGTATTGAAACCCTTACACCACCTATCGTCTAAAGGTCATGAGTGTACAGCTGAAACCCCAGTTATGTATTTATTAAAGAATAATGCTTTAAAATGCTTGTTTAATAAAAAATGTTCTTAATTACGACTTGGCAGTCTAAAAAGGTGATGGTGTATTTGAATCCTCTAAAAATATGCAATATGTATTTCTGTGAAACTTTAGTTTGACCAACGCTCTAACTTCTTAAGAAATGAATATGTATAATACATTTAGGTAAGTATTTTATTATTTTTCTTTTACTAACTCGAATACATAAGTTGCACTACTGAAGAGAAACAGAATGGCTTTGCCATCGCCTACTAACTTACTGAAACCCTCCAATATGATTCGTTTCTGTTTTTGATAATTTTATCGTTATTGCTATAGTTGAATTTTTAAGCTTATTTTTTTTTTATCTCTATTTACATTCATTATCGTAAATATATATTTTTTTACCTTTCATAGAAATGGTATATTAAGTATAGTCCGATGTTTGTAAGTACCAGATTTAGAAGAGTTAGACCCATTAAAAGGGTAATTTTGCACAAATATTAATTATTATTGGATCTATCACAACAGTCCAAATCATTAATGTCGATTAAATATAATATATGACTCCCATACAATTATTCTCGTGTATATTTACTTTTATGCATATCGATGTTCATATTTGAATTTAAATTCATATTCATATTCGCATTCATATATATATATATATATATATATATATATTCATATTCATATATATATTCGTATTCACATTCATATTCATATTTATATTCATATCAATATTCATATATCTTTACTTACATTAACAGTAATATCGACATTTGTTTTCATATTCATATAACATTCATATTTACATTCACATTCATATTCTTTTTAATTGTCATATTTAAATTCATATCCATACTCATATTCTCATTCCTAGTCACATTGTTTTTTCATATTTATATTAACATTTAAATTGAAGTTTCTATTCTATTCATATTGACATTCATATTCGCAATCATATGCTCATTGATATTCTATTCATATTCAGATTCCTAATCATTTTCTTAACCTTACCTTTACAGTAATATTCTCATTTGTTTCATATTTATAGTCACATTCTTATTTATGTATATATTAAAGTATTGACTCTATCCATAATCACATTCATATTCATATAAATTTTCATATTCATTTGCGAATTCAATTCATATTCATATAATTATTCATATTCATCTTCATGTTCATAATCATACTAATGATTATATTAGGTATATATTTACAAATGTACATTCTGTTAAAAAATTATAGCACAAACACAATTTAATTAGGCTACAATTAATTAAAATCATTATCCAACTAAAATATCGTTCATCCATTAAAACCAATTTTTTTTTAATTTTATTAAAAAAAATGTAGAAAACATTTATCAAAATTTTATCAAAAATTCAAACTTTTTAAAACAATTTTAGAATTTTTTGTGGTATGCAGATTTGTAGCTTATTAAGTTTTAGTGCAACAGAGAGCACGTTTCTAGTGGTTACGAATTACCACTAATTATAATTTAATGAGCCAAAAAACTGCATACTCAAAAAAATTCCAAAAACTTTTTTTAAAAAATTCGAAATTTTGATAAAATTTTGTTAAATTATTGTATATGTAAATAGTTTCAAAATGGGTGTTTATGGGTTTTCTAAAAGAATGAACCCTATTTTACCTGAAAATTAATTTTAATAAATTAATTTCTTAACCATTTATAACCGTTTTGGTATTTTTTTCATATCTAAATTCGTGTTCATATAATGTTATTTGTACTTTCGATCGTATTCGTGTACGTATTCATATTCACATTACTTTCTAGTCGCTGATCCTTCGTAGATATAAAAATAATAAGAAGGCAATTGGCAAACGCTTGGAACTAGACACCAAATGTACATACATATGTACATACTTAAATGTTTGCAAATTCAATTTGTTAAATTTCATTTGACAATACTCAACGCTGAGACGTTCCACCAAATAAAGTGGTTGCCGAATAACAAGAAATATAAAGGCTACGTTTAGCGTCAACCTTACTCAGAAGTGCAATGGAAGGCCAAAAGCTACACATACACACACACACTTCAGTCGTGCATAAGTGCTTCGCCGCAAACTCAGAATGCGTGTTGATATTGGAGCTTCCAAAACTACTCGCCTGCAACAATGACTATGTGTTTATGTGTGTGTGCATGAAAATGCTTACAATACTCGATGGTATAAAAACAAAGCACAAACAAATTGCTGCTGAAGCAGGCGCTGTGGCTTTAGTTGCAAGATTGAACTGCTGCAACCACTGCTGCAGCAGCGCTTCGAGGAGGAAGCTGTCGCATGTCTTGAGGGACGCCAAGTTTTTTGCACCGTTAAGAAATTGCGAAACGCGCACACATGATTTATGCGCTGCCAATAAATGAGTTTGTCCCACAGAAAAAAAGTTGAATTCGCACACACAACCAGCTTTCTGTGTTTGTACGTATGCAAGTAAGTTTAATGTGTATATGGAGTTGCACACACATGAGTTAAGAGTATTGTGCGCAAGTCAACTGATGATTCTTTTATGTATGTATGTATGTGGGCATTTGTGTTTATAAATTTCTATGTATGGTTACCTGTGGTTCGTCCCAAGCGCCTCGATTGCTCGCATCACCTCAACGCATCGCCTCTCCGCAATGTCCTCATACCCACCACGCCCACCACGCCCGCCACACCGTGCCGCAAAACTTTGCAACGGATTGTTTTCAGTTGAATGCATGCAATGCAATTTCATATTCATCAATAATAAGTCTGAGTGTTACTGTGGCCTCGTTGGCCCCATTGTGCCGTTAGTTGATGGTGGCAGGTTGCACTGGTTGGTGGTTTAAATAGTTGTTGTTGTTATTGTCACAACAATATCAGCGATTTCAATCAAATTTGCTCATGACAGAGATACAACTCTACAAAGGGACATTGCGAAAATGTGGCACATTTGTTGTTTCTTGCTGTTGCAACGTTTTTTTTGCAAAGCACAAAGATTTGTATTGTCAAAGTGAGTCATTTGTTGCATGCAACGGTTGCATAAATGTATTAATATGCTGCATTTTTGAAGAGACAAAAAGGTTGCGCTCGTATAGAAAAGTGCTGGTTTATTGAATTTTCGACGTTGAAGAAATGACAGTAATATTTTGTAAAGCTTTGACTTTATTCAAACTAAAAAAAAATAATGAAGTAAAAAATCGTATAAAAACATTTTAGCAATACTCAGTTTTAGGATTAAATAGTGAACCATTTTTATAGGTGAAAAAGTATATTAAAAAAATGTAAAGTAAAGTAAATTGTATATAAATTTTACCCCTATTATGTATTGAGACTAGCAGGAGACTAGTAGCCGCTGGGCAACTATACTAGAATATTCAATTGGCAAGGCAACCAGTAGCGGCTACTGAAAATACTATTTTAATGTTTCCCATTTATTTTTTTATTTATTTATTTATTTATTTACTAATTTTTTTATTGAGTCTATTGAACATTTAAAAGTTTCCTTACAGACTATTAACAATATTATGCTTAATGACTAAGAAAAGAAAATTTCAAAATATAAATAGTTTAATCCAAAAGATTTTTAAAAATATTTTTTGAATAAGAAAAATCTAATAATACCTTGTTCGATATCATATTAAATTAGCCAATGGCCCGGGCAATAGGGGCATTACGAGCATATTCAGTTTTGTAATTAACACCATAAAACGGCAAAAAATTTCGTAAACTTCGCTGAGGAATGTTAAAATTAAGTTTTACTAACAGAAAGGGGGAATCAATAGCGCCATTAACCAAATTAAAAATAAAAGACAAAGAGAGTATGGATCTTCTAGAATCCAATGATTTCAAATTTATTAAAAGTAGGCGTGAACTATGCGAAGGTACTGGTTCCGAAAAATTTAAAGAGCGTAAAGCAAACTTAAGGAATACTTTTTGGACACGTTCAATTCTGTTTATTAAATTGGCATGGTATGGTCTTCAAATGATCGTTGCATATTCTAAGTTAGAGCGTACAGGGATCAAAAAAATTCGTGCTATTACGCCTCACAAAACCTAACATCGCATAAGACTTTGCAACAATATGAGAAACATGTAATGTTAGAAGAAAAAATTACGCCAAGCAATACTATAACACGTAGGCACAATATTGTGAATTTTAGCAAAAGTGACCTTAAAGCATTTGCTGATATTCAAAGGAAGGCGGGATTTAATGCACCAGCATTGCAGCTTGTCTAAATCAGCCTGAAGCTTAATTGCATCAGCTGAGCCTTTTATAACCGCAAATATTTTTAAATCATCAGCGTACAGCAGAAAATTAGTAAATGTGAAGTAATTGGTAATGTCATTTATAAACAGCACAAAAAAGTACTTAAAATACTCCCCTGAGGAACCCCAGAAGACGCTATAAAAGGCTTAGATGTTGCACCATCTACCATGACTACACAGCGTCTATTCAACAAATAGGATTTAATCCACTGCAAAAAATTAGAATTAAAGCCCATGCAATATAACTTGCTAACTAAAATCCAATGGGAAACTTTATCAAAAGCCTTGGAGAAATCTGTATAGACACAATCAACTTGAAAACCATCCAAGAAGGAATTAATACAGTACTCACTAAAGACCGCTAGATTAGAAGCAGTCGACCGATTGGAGTCGAAGCCATGTTGATTTGGCGAAATTAAGCTCTGAGATACAAAATACATTTTTTCTACAATAATACTCTCAAAGACTTTTGATACTGAAGATAACTTTGATATTGGCCTATAATTGCACACATCACTTTTGAAAAGCGGAGTAATAGAGGCTAATTTCCAATCGTCGATAAAAACCCCGGAAGCTAATGTTTCAATTTGGAGATACCATTAGCAACGTCTTCGAGGAAAAAATTTAAGGATCCAAAACTAAAAGTGGAATTCACCATGAGATCATAATCAAGTGGCGAAGCGCCAACATCACTGGTGAAGTTCGAACTGAAAAATGTAGCAAACAGATTGGAAACGTCAGCTGCGCAACGTGCAAATTTACCTTGAAAGAAAACTGATTAAGGAATATTGGCACTTTAATTCTTACACTTAATAAACTGCCAAAAGGTCTTTCGGATTTGATTTTAATTTAGACTCTACATCAAGAATGTAGTTTATGTAAAGAAAATTGTCTAAGCCATTAAATCGCTTTTGATAGGCTTCATATTTAAGATGAAAGAACTGGTTCCTAGTTGACTTAAATTTTTAAAAAAATTTATTTCTGAGGTTTTTTAATTTCTTTAACTCCCGATTGTACCAAGGTTGCTTATAAGGTCTTTTTTTTAAGACTGAAATATTGTTAATACATAAATCGATTAAAAGCGTTTTAAAAATTAATAAAGATTTTGCATCGTCAGAGCCATCAAAAACTTCTTCCCAAAAAATGTCGGAAATTAAATCATTAAATTTAGAGTAATCGCAGGCTGAGTAGTTAAAGCCAACTATTTAACTGAAAACTCGTAAAACTCAAATTTTAGAACCATGGGTACATGATGTTTATCACAAACTGATATTGGAAAGTAACATTCCTCAATATTGCAACTTACATATATTATCACTTATAAATATGAGATCAAGAACTATATTCAGTTGATTAACAAAATTATTAATTTGCAATAAATTAAGACTTAAAAGATTGTCAAGCAGATACGACTCAGAAGAGACAGTAACATTTATTCGCATAAAAATCAAGTTTCTTAATTAAATATCTCTCTAAATATCAAATTATAATTAATATGTTCCAATAGAAATGCATTTTTAAAATTTCCGTTATATGGGAAGTGGGCGTGGTTATGGTCCGATTTCAAAATTTTTTTTAACGATGATAACAGCGATATTGAGGAAAATATGTCCACCAAATTTTGTGACGATTCCTAATACTGTTATTGAGATACAGAAAATGTTTCATAAGTGGGCGTGGCAATGCCCATTTTTTTAAATTTCATAAATCCCTAATTTCTTAGTTCAAAATCGCTCCAAATACCAAATGTCATTCAATTTGTTTTAATAGATACCGAAAAATGAAGTTTTGCATTTTCCAAAACTTCCGTTATATGGGAGGTGGGCGTGATTATGATCCAACTTCAATAAGTTTCTACAGTAATATTAGCGATATCATGGAAAATATGTCCACCAAAGTTTTGTGACGATACCTTATATCGTTATTAAGATACAGACATTTTTTCCTAAGTGAGCGTGGCAACGCCCATTTTTCAAAATGTCATTAATACCTAATTTCACTCAATTTGCTTTAATAGATACCGAGGTGGGCGTGATTTTCAATACCAACCTACCCTGTCCAAAGAGCAATCTATATACCAAATTTCATTGAGATATCTCAATTTTTACTCAAGTTATTGTAACCACGGACAGACAGTCAGGGCTAAATCGATTTCTCTTTTCATTCTGATCATTTTAGTGTATATATGTCTAGATCTATCTCGATTATTTTATGATGTTACAAACAACCGTTATGCGAACAAAGTTATAATACCCTTGTGTACCTCAAGTACGCTCGGGTATAAAAATGAACCGCACCATGTCACGTTGGAAAAGTTAAAGTCGCCTAACACACACAAATGGTTATCGCCTAGCTTATTTAAAACTAAAGATATTATATTTTCTGCACGCGCACGATAAAGGTCATCATTGCCATTTGGAGGGATATAAGTTACCAATAAGAAAAGAGAGCCCTTAGAAGAGTGCCTACGAACACAAATACAGAGTTCATCGATAACAGAATCATTATTAGCTAATTCCACAAAATGAGCGCTCATCTTCCGTTGGACTGCGATAAGTACTCCACCACCTCTCATACAGCCAGTTTTCGCCGCATCTCTGTCCTTACGATATACACTGTATAAATTGCAGTCAAAAAATTCCTCGTCACGGAAATCCGGATTAAGCCAAGTCTCAACAATAACAAAGATGTCATAATCCAACTGAGAGCTAAGTGAACGAACAGCTTCTGATTTTGTTCGAAGTCCAGAAATATTCTGGAAATACACCTTCAAACCACAATTTCTGCTAATAGGCTTGTTAACAATTATCTTGAAACGATCATTATATTTTTTTAAGTTAATTCTCATTCACATTTGAGCAAAGCTCCCTATTACTTCAAAATGTACTTGTCAAAAAGGTAAAATCAGATTGGTGTTTTTTTTTTAATTTATAATTTTTTTATTATTTAAAATATTCCCATTTTTCATTATGTGACCAACCGTACTTGTTTTTGCATTTATCTTTTATTTCTTTTTAAGTTTCGCTTTTTTAAAATATGTGCAACAATCAGGAGATTATTATTACGCACCAATTACAATTAAAAACTGACTTCAAACAATAGTCTAGTTAATCTTAAAGGAAATACAAATAGATTCAGAAAATATAACTTAACTAACACATCCAAAAATTACTAATAAGAGAAACCACATTATAATTGATTTTAATTACTCTTAAAACTTTATTTAAATTAAAATCTTTTCCTTTAACTATCACTCGTGTTTTTATTATCTTTCATAGGTAAATATATTTAAAGTATCGTTTTGTAAATCAAAAAAGTTCGGTGCTTATTAAAAATCGAAAAGAACAACTCTACGACTTAATAAATAAAATGAAAAAAGTGAATAAATTTGCACAAGTGTGTAATTTTATTGAAAACGTAACTTTTTCAGCAAATAAATAGCATGGATTATATATTTTATCAAAAATTCGTTAATCGCAAATATTAATATTTGTTTTTATCATATTCACAAAATTCATTTTATGAGGAAATGGTATTAATCAATCACAATTCACGGAAATATAAATTGTTCACTGTTTCTTCTCGTCATTCCCATACTTTTATTGTATTGTTAATGAAAAAAAGTTAAATTTTAATCAATGAAGTAGATAAACTGTCTATGTGTTGTACATTTGTATATATCTACGTAAATTATTTCAAAATCTTCTGATTAATTTCATTCAAATTACATATTTTTCGTTCACATACCCAGCACTTCTTTCTTATACGATATTGCAGATGAGGCATTCCACACAATTTCAATTAGTCAGAAACTAATTTTGAATGAATTTTATATATGTTGCACAAGGTGTCCTAATATGCCTGTAAACGCATAATAAAGAAAAAAAAAGTTGTTTGCGAAAGTTATACAATTTCGAAATATAAGGTGTCTCAACGTAAGCCATTGCTTATCACGTCATAGCTCGCAAAATATTAGTTTTATCTAACAAATTTTAAGTACTTTCTTATAGACAAAGAGTCATATGTTTGTTTTTTTAAGTAATATTTTTCATTAATTTGATAATAAAAAAAAATTTGCGGAAAATTAATCAGGCCTGTTCTGCTTTTCGATTCCGACAAATTTGATGATGATGAGAGATTCTTCATTTCTTTTCGGAGAATCAGGGACAATATTTTTAAATCAAAAATAAATGCTCGACTAAATTTGTCGGAATCGAAATGCAGAACAGGCTTGATAAATTTTCGACTCGATTTTTCATTGAAATAGCACGGAATGCCTCATAGTTGGTCACTGCGCTATTTAAATGGCAGGTCACTTTACACCTTTCAAAAATAGCTAACTACTATACAAAAAAATTCTCAAAATTTTTAGTGTTCTAGTGCAATATTAATTAGATATTTTGCCAAATTTCATGAATATATTTTTATAAATATGACAATATATGTACATATGTAGATATGTTTCCTAGGGATCGACAAAATTAAAACAAATCTATTGAAAAATACAATTTCCACTTTCGCTCCAGTCTTATCAAAAGTACGCCTCAAAATACGAAAATTGCATCGCCTTGGCAACACTGCAACTGTCTAACTCTGCGGCGAAGTGTCCAGTCATATTTTCGTGCTTGTATGTAGCAGATACCTATGTACATATATACATATGTACGTTAAAGAAAATATGTACTTACCGTTGAAGTTTTGTGTATTACCCGGCCGCTGGGATGCTTGCATGTTGCAATGTGCCACATAGAAAGTGTTGAAAAATTAAATGGAATAAAAATATTATGCGCACAGCAACAACAAATTGGACCCGCAATTTTTGGGTGGAGGGACTAATACGAGGGATGATGAAAAACAAGCACAGGTACATACATACACACAGACATAGATACGCTGGTGTGCACGGATGCATGCATGAAAATGTGAGTGGCATATAAATAACCCAAAGCTGGTCAGCTCAACGCGCAGCGGAAGCCAATTTCACCTTCGCAGTTACGGTAAATTTGTTCGTGCACTCCCCCGGGGGAGCGGTGACGTTGAATTAGATAATGGATTATTATTTTATTTCCACTTTGCGCCAACACCGCAAAACAACAACGTTGATAACAGCAGCAACAACAACTACAACAACAATATCTGGAACAGCAACAGCAACAGCATTTATGTACGTCAGCTGCTGAAACAAAAGCAATAAAACTGTAGCCACAAATTTGTGCAAAACCTACTAGGCGAGGCTGTTTGGTTGTTTGAAACGGGAAGGGGGAAGGTGCGGGGTGAGGTGACGATATACTGCGAATATGATAGGGGGAAAAGTGGAATTTAAAATGGCTAACCAGCCGCCACAAGTGCAAAGTGAAGCGGAGAATGCACCAAGGGAACGTTGGACAGCGGAGAGTGTGCGGAAGGGGTGAAAAGAGTGCATAAAAGTTTTGTGCATTCTCACATTTTAGCAGACACAGCAATGCGCATTCTGTTTGTCCAGTCACCAGTCAACTACAAACTAAAAAAAAAAATTTTAAAACTCCACCCTCCTGGAAATGTGTGTGTGCGAATAGTTTGGCTTGTGTGTTGCGAAATACTTTTGCACAATGTTGCTGCAATATTGTTTGCTCTTCCTTTTCACCGTGTGTGGGTGCTGTTAAAAATATTTCAGATTTATGAAAAAAATCCGTTTTCGTGCAATTCAACTTGCTGAAAAAACGATAAGTTTGTAATGATTTGAAGCAGAATGCAATCATTGCTAGTCCCACGCTCTGCTGACTTCCCTCTGCATTTTGCTTGTTAGTTTCCTCGAAGTCTTTTCTATATTCGCACATTGCATCGCTAGTATTCGGGGCTAATAGTATTTTGTTCGCTTTTATTCTGTCCCCAGCTGGCCGTTATAAAATTGGCTAGTTGGTTCGCCATTAGCGCGAGGTGCTAAATAAACTATTAAATAAACGAACTATCGGTCGCAATGAGCGAATACAGGCAACGGGCAACTGATGCCAATCAAAATATTATTAGTGCTCGTATACATAGTAAAGTCGATAGATCAAATTGAGTAGCTGCGAAAAAATTCAAGGGAATTATTCTTAATAAAGTTACATACAATCAATGAATTTCGAATATGAAATTCGTTTTTCGCGACTAAGTCCATTGTGGTTAGGCGGTAATACTTAAACTTATATTTACTTATTTTGTGTACAATATAAATTTTACATGAAGTTTTATGTTGTCCAAGAACCCACTTAGGCCCATTTAAATAGTGAAGAGTTATTTCTCTCTTGAGTAATTTACTAAAAAACTTTCATTATAAACTCTTCACAGTGAAGTTGGATCTTTTGAATGTTAGTTTTTTGTCTAAGAACATCCACCTTTGCCTACATATCAGAGATCAGCAAAAATTACTTTTTCTTGATTTCATCATACAACAAAATTTTTACTCACATTTAATCAAGCAACAAAGCTCAGCATTGAATAAAATCAGCATAATGCTGGCGAACACGTCTTTCGGATATTTATGAGTGCAATGATCGAACTTGTTTGTATAAATTCACTCGCTTGAGCGAAAGTAAGTTCGATTTAAATAAAATCAAACCATATGAATGTATTCAGTTTGTTGTGCAGAAGCAGACATTTAAATGTGAATTAAACTGTTTTCTTTATATATTTTATTTTTCTTACCTTTTTCATGAATTATAAATTACTTTTAAGTTGTATTTATGTACATATGTACATATATAGATATGTGTGTATGAAAATAAATATAATTTTATTGTAATGAATTAATATTCCTTCTTTCCAACCAATCGAATTAGCACTGATTTTTGACAATTTTTTACTGACGTTCTTTCGCAATTCCTTCCATACAACAAATAGTTGCGGTTTTGCGTTAAGTGGAGGAAACTGCCAGTAAAAAACACTGTTAAAAATCAGTAGTAACTTGCAGACACTTAAAACTTGCATATTCTTAAACTAAAATTTAATTAGTCCAAAAACTTTAAAAACTTTTTTAAGAGTTCGAAATTTTTATAAAAAATTGTTATATAATTGTACATTTTGTAGGTAGGTAGGTATAAGTGGCTGTCACCGCTAATCCAGCGACTCACTTAGGCCATTAGTAGAGGCCCGTTGTGATACCACAAGCTTAACGCTCACTCCCTCTTGCTGAACCATTTAGAATTCTTCCCCTAGAAACCATAGCCTGCTTCTGGCTAGAGCTGGACAGATACAGAGAAGATGCAGGACCGTTTCTTCCTCCTCATAATTTTTGCAGCTTCTACAGCATCTAAAGAAGGGTACTCCAAGACGACCAGCATGGTTGCCTATGAGGCAGTGCCCTGATAAAGCGCCAATTACTTGGGAAATATCGTCCCGTTTTAAGGTATAAAGACTACGCGACCGTTTTCGGTCCCATCTAGGCCAAGTCAGCCTTGAGATCCTACAGGTTGTGATATGTGTCCATCTGTCGCTCGCACGAGCATAAGTAGATTCTTTTAAGAGCAGCTTGCAAGTGCCAAAGGGCATACCAATGCGTTCTTTACTGGGAAGAATCTGCTTGGTTGTTCCTTCCCTCGCAAGTTCATCCGCAATGCAGTTACCCTCGATGTCCCTGTGGCCAGGAACCCAAATGAGGTTGAGTCAGTTCTGCTTGGCCATCTCCTGCAGAGATCGGCTGCAATCCAGTACACTTTTTGATCTAATTATAGCTGCGCTCACAGCTCTGATTGCCGCTTGGCTATCACTAAATATAAAGATATCATTGCCTTTCAAAAGCTTTACATTTAGTAAATAGTTTTAAAATTATGTGTTTATAGTTTTTCTTAGAAAATGAACCATATTTTACTTAAAAAATAGTTTTAATCAATTAAAAGAAAAAAGTGCAGAGTATATGCACCTTATCCACTGATTGCTGAATTTACTGAGGGATAACTTTAATAAAGATGCAAAAATTTTCTACGCCGAATCATTTATTTAGATTTGGAAATTAAACAAAAATATCCAAATGAGGCCTCAAGGATGGATCTTCAAAAATACGGCTAAGGTTAGACCAGACACCACAAACTCATCGTCACCTATTGGAAAGAGCCCCAGCGCCAAGATGCCACCTCTGCTTAAGTAGTAACCTCACAATTTACCACTTAATCCATAATTGTAACTTTGTTAAAAGCAAACAAATGTCAATTTTTAATAAAATTTGTCTACCAGATCTACTGAAAAATGTTAGCCTTGGAAGCATTAAGAATACAGTTAAACTTTTGAAGAAAAGTGGTATTTATTAATTGATTTAATGAATTTTTATGGCGAGGCCGAAGACCTTAGTTGTTAGTTGCCTAGCTTTAAGTTTGTTTATGTAATTGAATTATAAAAATAAATTGTAAATAATAATAATAATAATAATAATATTTAGGTTTGGAAATTAAAAAAAAAATAAAGAACTATGTACGTCTACCCGCAAAATTTTTCAGATGAGTTAATACTTCGCATCGCAATTTATGAAATTTCATTGTTTTGAAAGCTTTGTGAATTTATTTAATTGTTTGGACATTTTAACTTGTTTTTACTTAACCTTAAGTAATTTCTCGTTATATAATTTTAACAAGTTTCAAAATGCTAACCTATAAAGCAGATACCCGACTCTCTGAGTTGATGTATTTGGTTCCCAATTTTAGGCAAACTGCAAATTTTCTTTTCATACCGGCTCTCTAGCACGCAATTTTTAGCATGTCAAAGACAGTTTTATACTTAGATTGGTTTGAAATATTGAACAAAAGCCCTCGTTACGGATTTGCACTTATTGTTGTCGCAAACCTGAGAAATACTTAATTGACTAGAAATTTGTAGGTTAGGATGAAATAAACATCTTTTGTTGTGACGGGGTTGTCCCATAATCTTAATTTTATAAAAGAATACTTACGACTTTTGACTATAAACATATTTTCTTATAACTCATCACATTTATGAAGTTCATGAGTTGTATTTTAATTTTGAATAATTTGTTTGTGTAATGCCGCATTTAAAATATCGTCAACGATATCCGACGAGTAGTGAGAAGCGAAAGCAGACAGACGTGTGAAGCATGCTCGTTCAGTATTCGAATAAGAATAATTATAACCATGGGGCAAAAAGAGTTGGTAGTTTCATTTAACGATTTTTGTTATTTTTGTCAGCAAACTGACTTTGGCATTTCATCAAATTCATTCTACCTGATTGACTAAATTTAAGTAATTTTCTTGCAAGGATAAGCAAATGTTTGTATATTAAGTTTACTTAAATTAAACAAAGAAAAAATACAACAATTTCGAGCGACTTTCCCAAATGCGAATATTCGTATTTACGTTAACAGGATCTGAAGGAAAATTTTCCAAGTTTGAAGACTCGACTTAAACTGAAGTTATCTTAAAATTTAATTAAATTTTCAAACCTTTAGAAGAACTCCAGGTAAAATTCGTGTCCTTGATTTTTTAATTAATTTCTTAATTTTAAAAAGAAAATAAAAAAGGTGGCGGACGTTTCAAACGCACGAAGTTAGTGATCAGACTGGCTATTAAAAAGGTGAATTCAAATTAAAGTCATAAAACTGAAATTTTTGAAATTTTATAAGAAAATTAATTACCCTGTGGAACAAATTTAGGTTAGCAAAAGTTAGGTCGATTCTGAGAGTGACGGGTGAAAATAGAGGCTAAATTAGAAGACCCGTATCGCGGCGTTTGTTTATGTTAGTTCGAATTTTTTTTAAACGACCTCACAACTTTGCAGTTTTTTGTCTATAACTCGTCGACTAATTGATATTTTTTCAATCTGTTAAAGCCAAATTATTGCTAGAGACCCGTGCAACAATTAATATTTTTGTAGTGGTTATGAAGCAAAACGTTTCAGGTACAGAGGAAAAAAATGTCGAGATGCAATTCCCGCTGAAATTTGTTGGGGGTATAAAAACACCTTTGAAGAAGAGGAAGACGAGGAAGAAGGGGAAGACAAAGATGAAATTCCAGAATATCTGTTGAGATGAGAATGCGCACAATTTATGAAACTTCAAAAAAAGTTATTTTGTGCCATGAGTATAATTAATTGAATATACTTTTTACTTAGTGTTTTTGTAATTCTTAAAAAAAAATGTTTTATCAATAAATTTAAATAACGCTGGTTTGCATTTAAATCTCCACATCAAAAATTTTTTTAAATTAATTTTGATTCTTATATAATAAATGTCACGGAATACCAATTCTGAAGAATACATATAAAAAAAAATGTTTATAATCGAACATTAAAATTTGTGGAATGATCGCTGCACGCCTTTTTAGTGTTAATTGCAAACTTTACTAGAAAAAAAACCCGAACAAAATGAAGATTTGTATCTATTTATAATAAACACAAATAAAATTACGTTGTAATTATTTTTAATTGAACTTAGTAAATGTCAACCAATAAATTCATCATCCAGATAAACTCACATTTCGGCGCAGTTTTCCCAGGGTTCCTTTGTAAATCGTATTTATTTCCAAAAAGATCTGCAAAAACTCTTGCTTTGCCTTTTTATTAAATAACACAAATATAATATTACTTTTTTTCATTTCATTTATTAACTTTTGTACTTTTCTACAATAAAACTAAATAGGGAAACATTCTCAATAAAAATAATATATGTATTTTTTCTTCATAAAATACAAACAGCTGATGAATTTGTTTTGTAGCCGAGTAATGTTAGATCTTTATATTTAATAAATTCGTTCCCAGACTCGTAATTCAAAAAAAATATAATCCGATTGTCAAGCGAATACGCTCGTCGTGTCTGTTGGATAAGTTTGCAGAGTGACCGTTGGGATTAGTTAATATTATTATTATTATTATTTTATAGAGTTGATCCATCTCAGCAGGGTCCGCACTTACCGTAGATAACATTTGTCCCGTATATCGAAATCAAGGGTTGGTTTCATATATAACAAATATGTATGTGTTTGGCTTTTACTGGTTAAGGAAGAAGCTTACAATGTTGCATGTGTTTAGTATTACTGCTTTTTGTATTTTTGCATGAATTTTTACTTCTAACATATGTATGTTGAGTGAGATAAGATTTTGTTTAATATTCCTGTGTTTGAAATTATTGGTGGTGTTTTTTTTTACTTCATTTTGTTTCCTGATTTGTTTTATTTCCTGTGATAACTCGGTGTATTTCTCTGTTTTTTTCTGTGTATTTATTGTGGATGCTTTTATTGTTATTTCAATTAATTTTGTGGTTTTTTCTCTTTTGTTGTGGTTATGTCTGGTCTGTTGCATATTATTGTTCTGGCTGTATATATTGTTCTGTCCCAGTATATTTTGTAGTTTTCGTTTTCTACTATAGTTTCAGGTATGTGTTGGTAGTAGGGTGTTAAGTTATTGGCTATATTGAGTACGTTTAATATTTGTTGGTGGATTATTTTCGGGATTGCGTCATGTCTTTGTGTATATTTTGTTCCAGCTAGTATTGGACATCCTGATGTGATATGATATATTGTATAAGTATGTATTTTGCTTTTCTTCTCATTTTCCCACAGGGTGGAAATAGAGATATTTGGAACGATTTTCCGTCATCCCACACGAAAACGACACTGAAGATGGCACAACGCCGAAAACCAAATTTGACATGGGATGACGGAAAATCGTTCCAATATAAATACATCATATGTATTTTGCATTTTCGGCATTTATCTGTTGTGTGTTGGGTCTTTTATAATATATTATCTGTAGTTTCTCGTCATTATGATCTGGTCTTTGATTGCTGGGATGAAAGCTTCTGTTTCCTTTTATGAGCCAAGTGTGTGTGTTTCGTTTTAAGTTTTCGTCATCCCTTGTCATGTTTGGTTTGGAGACCAACCGGTTTCGGCGTTATTATTATTATACTTATTAACCAACTCTTCTTATTCAGTTCTGCATAACTTTTCTTGCTGATACACCATCATTTTTCAGCTTTTTTTTTGAAAATTACGTTATATTTTAATATTATTAATTTCTTGAAATGAAAGTTGGCTTCTTTCCAAACTTTTATTTTAAAGTGCTTAAGGAAGTTAGGAAAGTTACCCTATTACATTTTGTTTTTCGAAGGAGCGATAAAAATAACGTTAAAAATATGAGCTCCAACTAAAATAACAATACCTGATTATTGGAAGTTTGAACTTTTCAGTGTCAGTTCGTCATTGAATCGTTATGATAATTAACTTAAAGCACGAAGAAGTCAATAATTCGATGTGTAAAGACACATTTTTTTTATTAATTTCTTTAACTAACAACTCAATTAAATAAAAACGAACTCTGTCAACACTTTTATGCGTGTACATATGTATGTATATTTGATTGTAAAATCTACTGGAATTAGCAGTTGATCAACATCACCGCATAATCGAAGAGCATAACTATGCAACACAATATTCCGCTTTTGACACAATCATTTTTTTCCGATTCATACTATATTTGTATGTACATTTGTACATTCATATGTCGAACATTTAGTTTCAATTTTAAATTTTTGTAGTATTTTTTCGATTTTTTGGCTTTTATAATTACCACTATGAAAACAAATAATCACACAAAGGTTTTACTTGTCATGTTAAATATGCACTTTATAAATATCATTCACAATACTTTTTCACAATTTTTTTGCTCTCAATTAAATGTTGTTGTGGTGATACGAGCCCTTATCAGTTCTCCGTCCAGTCGCCAATGCACACACGGGGCGAAAGAATGATAAGGGTACGAATGCACCGGCACCACCACACAAACACACATTTGGAAAAGGGGGAAATGAGGCAAATGGTGTGGCGGTACACAAATGGAAAACACAAACGAGCATAAAACATTTAAACAAATAATAAATATAACCATTATTAACAAGTTTAACTGAATAATATCCCAGAGCAAGAGTGACAACACAACAAAGTAATGCTCGTTGACAGTTGACATCGGAAAGCGCAGAGTGGCGAACGGTGAACGGTGAACGACGAAAGGTGAAGGGCGAATGGCGTTGCAAAGTCGAAAGCAATGAACGGCAACGGTCGGCTGATGCGCTGTGGTGCTTCGGTGGACAAAAACGTTATTTAGTTGCCGCTTCTGTGGAGAAATAAAAAGAGTTCATAAATGCATAAAACATTAAAAAATGGTATTTTATTTGGCGTGTGGAAAAAATGCTATAATAATTCAACTCGAAATGCACAGCAGCTGTCGACGCGTGTATACATAAGTATGTATATATTATGTATGTATGTATACATATATAGACAAAACACATATAAATATAATTGTTTACTTAAATGTATACCCACATTTTACATACTGGTGGGCTCCTCTGTTTTTTTTCGCCTTGTTGTTCGTTGTCCTGTATTTGCATACAACAGTACGCCAAATTAAATCCAATTACATATTCATGGCAACTGTTGCTCGCTCGAACTTTGTAGTTGGCACTGGGTAGTGGGCTGGTGTCATCACCCTATCCATCGATGCCCCCACCTCTCGAACAGCTGCAACCGTTGTGCTCAAAGTAATGCGGAGTTGGCGCATATAGTTTTTATTTTTTGCTGCTGCTCACTCATCCATTTCTCCAGATGCTTTGCATTGCCAATCATTCGTTTTATTTAATCAACATGGCAGCACTGACACCGTCCAAACGAAAACTCAAGCAAAAGAATTTTGTATAAAATAAGTTCGTGTAAACCCCATTTCGTATTTATAACGCCAACAAATATTACAATTCACAATTCCTTTATTAAACTTTTGTGTTTTCTTTTAAAATTTTAAAAAGCTTCTGGACTTATTACATAGTGCAATTTTATTTGTAGTTACAAGTTATAGTTAACTTTTGACAATATTTTTATACCGGTGCTCGGCCTTTTCTCAAAAAGTATCAAGGCTGTGCAATAGAGCGTCAGCAAAGAAAAAGAAATGGTCAGAATTCAGAATTTAATAAAAAATAATTACACTAAATAAATGAACTGTAAATTGTCATACTTAGTAATATTATATATATGTATGTACATATACACATATATATGAAATTGGGTATATATACTATGTTCAAAAATAATAGCACATCTGCATATTGATAGATTTGTGTACTTTATTTTTCATCTTATTATTTTTCAAATAAAATATTTATGCTTCATTCTTTAAGAAAAATCAAAAACACCCATTTTTTTAGAATTTGTTTGAGTATGCAGTTTTTTGACTCATTCAATTTTAGTCTTAGAAGTGCCAATTTCAAGTGTCTACAAGTTATACCTGATTTTTGACAATTTTTTTACTGACAGTTTCCTCCTTACAAGCGATTATTTTTATAAGGTATAGTAGCCACCAAAAACTTTCAGTACATATCTGCATACCCAAAAAAATTCTAAAAAAACTTTTGTAAAAAGTTCGAAATTGTTTCAATATGTGTTTTCTCCTATAATTTGTGGACAGAGTGTACTTACATATTCAGTTGCACATATTGAGCTTTGTATGTCAGTTTAAGGCCCACAAACATATTAAATTTAACTTTAACTGTCAATCAATCAAAATGGGCTTCAAACTGTTATTGCAGTCTGTTTGCCAAGTAAATGGGTCAGGAATACGGCGTGAAGTAATAGTTGGAGTGGTGAGCATGAACGTGGCTGGATGGTCATCTGAGAATGCTGAATGTTTGCGAATGGCATTTACATGTTGCTGTAGGAAAAAGAACGGACGAGTATGACATATTTGTTTAATGCACATATGTACATATATACATATATGTATGTATGTATTTATGGTATGTCGTATAATTTAAAAATATAAGAAGAGGCGAGTTGTATATCGTCAGCAGTTTCTAAAAATACATTTGCATATATTTTGTTTTTTTTTCACCTCTTTAGAAATAAGTGAATGAAAAAGCTCTTATATGTTTTTGTACGAGTATTCATATATTTCCGCTTAAAAATTGCAATATGATTTTTTTTTCAAAGCTCATTTTCTATTCCATTCAAGAAATCAAAATTTATTGTAATGTCTAGTTCGTAATTGATTTTTTTAAGCCAATTTTTAGTACGTTTAATAAAGAATACAGAGCCCTGTTTTTGAACAGTCCATTTCTTAATTGTTTGTCCGTTTTTTTTTTTAAATACATTTGAGTGAAATTTATTTGTGTTTTTCAGAAATACATTTTGAAAGGTGTATAACTCTTAAGGGAGTAAATCTGCGTTTTTCACCGACAAGTCAGATTCTTTTTAAAGGACCTCAAACCTTCAGTTATGACCCAACATTAAAAAATTATAAATTTTCGAAACAAATTTCACCACATTTTTTCGCAAAGATTTTAATGAAAAAATTAATTGTTTAAAATCTCAAGACATTATCTTTCATTCAGTACCCCTGTACTTTCGTTTGTGCACTTTAAAAGTGGTGAAAGCACTGTGTAATTTATAGCTGATTGAAAGTAGCATAACATTAAGTTACAATTAAATAGGCTTTAAAAGAATGGATGCTCATCATTTTTTTATAGTTGAAATTTTTAAATGAAAATTTGTGTTTTTTTTTCCTGTAATTTTTCCAACAAAAATTGGCCTTTAGCTCATTTAAAAATAAAATTTGTTAAATTCACAACCCCTGCGAGAGGAGTCAGTTACAAAACAGAGCTGATCCTTAAAGACTTTTTCGCGCTAAAAACAAATATAGTATCTAAATAGGTCCTTCATGTCAGAATTTTTAGTAATTCCTTGTAAAATGTCCTATAAACGACTATTTTCGCTATTTTTCTGAATTTTGTTATAAATCTCTTAATTAGTTTTAGTTTTCTTTTTATTATTTAAAGCGTGATTGATACGCACACTTAGCTATAAACACACAACTTTAAAAACGGCTTTACTATGCTTTTCGGAGAAATTATAAAAATAGTAATTCTTAGCTGTATTTAAAACTAAAACAGATATACGATGAATTTCCAAATAAAATTATAATTTTTAAAATTTATGACAATACGACACTTAAAGACACCTTGTGACTCACCGCATAATATACAGATGTTTGCAGATCTAATTATTAATTCATCCGATTTCGTAATTCATGATTAAGAATAAGTAATCCATTACTCAATTTCACACGAGCTATTAAAAAATTAACATACATATGGATAAACACAATTTAATGTGCACCCACGAAAAACTATTTTTTTTTTTAATTTTAAAAACATCTTTAATAGAATATTAATTTCAATATTTTTTTATGATACAGAAAAACATTTCGCCTGTCATGGTCAATTATGCGCTTAATCACTCAACGAATAAACCCTTTGTCCCTGCTTTACGCTACAGCATTATCTGCTGCATGGCCAACGTCAAAAAGATAATTACATTAAATTTTCTCCTTTGTCATGCGCTTTTCACAACTTTTAATTAAACAATTTTAATGTGAAATAAAAACAAGGTAAACAATGTTGTAAGTACGCGTACTTATTGGTTACATACATACAGGATGTTGGTAAGGTTATAGGTAAGGATGGATACATACATATATGTTAGTATGTATTTATACATACATATGTACTCGTAAATAAAAGTGTAACAATTGTTTTTGCAATTTTAATTGTTATTTTCTTTATAATCGTGTAAAGGAAAAAAAGTGGGATTTTCTTGCACGCAAAAGTTTGCAGCTGAGCCAAAAGTGCAACAACACGCGCGAAGACTGTGCATTATGGAAATATTTGAAATAATTTAGCTACCACTCTAGGTAGTTTGGTGATATTTAAACCGTTTAATTATCTATTTATTCTAAGCAACTAATAAACACAGGGATGCCCAATTTAGATTACTTCGTTGGCTGAGAGAAAAATTTTGAATGAAAGAATTTTCGTGATTATTTCGATAATCTGTTCGTAGCATGAGAGCTAATAACCTGAATGAAAATATCAATTAAAAACAAATGTGAAAAAAAAATTTTAATTATAATATAAGTTTTTTAACAGCACTCCCTCCTCGGCAGGCAATGCCAAATGTCTCATAAAAAAAACATATACGCTTTGGAGTTGGCAAAAAACTGTAGGTTTCTCCAATTCTGGTAGAATATAAAGACGTTTTTCTATATAAAACTTTAAATAAATCATTAACTTTATTTCTGTTACACAAACAAAAAATCAGATAAGCTCAAACTTTTTTGGGAGATCATAAATAATTCAATATTATTCAGCGTATCTTAAAACGATTAAAAAATTTACAAAATCCGACAAGATAATAATAAATAAAAATAATAACATTGATTTTAGCGTTCTTACCATTTTAAATAAGTTTTTTTTGCGGGCTCGATGTCAAGTCTTTATACATATTAATAAAACACGAATTTTATTTTTGTCGATATATTTCGATCGCACACCGGCAATCGTCTTTAGCGCAAAAATTATTTTACCCGTCCGCTCCTTTTGACGTGGAGTGTTAGACTCCATTAATTTATAAATATAAATATGTATATACAAAAGTAATTAATCAGAGATCAGCAAAAACCACCTTTTTCTCGATTTCATCATACAACAAAATTTTTACTCACATTTAATCAAGCAACAAAACTTAGCATTGAATAAAATCAGCATAATGCTGGCGATCACGTCTTTCGGATATTTATGAGTGCAATGATCGAACTTGTTTGTATAAATTCACTCGCTTGAGCGAAAGTATGTTTGTTTTAAATAAAATCAAACCATATGAATTTATTCAGTTTGTTGTGCAGAAGCAGACATTTAAATGTGAATTAAAATGTTTTCTTTATACATTTTATTTTTCTTTTTCATTTATGTACTACATATGTATATAGATATTTTGTATTTATGTACTACATATATAGATACGTGTGTATGAAAATAAATATAATTTTATTGTAAGGAATAAATATTCCTTCTTTCCCTGCAGTTTGTCTACCGACCCAAAAATCAAAGCGTTATTTGTGCCTTTTTTGATTTATTCTTCATCAAAAAAACCATGTTGAGTTAAACGAACAAATACCCGAATTGAGAGATTTGAGCCGATCGATGATTAAATCATTGGGCGAACACGAACCGCATGGTTTGATTGAATTAAAATCAACGTTGAATAAGAGTGTTTAAACAAGTTTGATCGCTTGAGCGTAAAGTGCAATGATTATGTATGAACATTTTACAATCACCCGTTGATGATCTCTGCATAATTGGGTATTTAAATAACCTTGATTAGCACGTTCCCTACAGGCAACAAAGGGTATGGAAAGGTTAATAAAACTATATGGAAGTAACGTAAGTTCAATATTCTATATTCGTAATTAGAATTGGTAAAATGGAAAAAGAATTCCTAGTTGGTATTAATAAAAGGTTAAGATAGTGTATGTACAATCAAATAACATTTGGAATGGGATTTTTCTGAATTTAAAAATATTTTTAACACGAAAGCTTATGTACCATATCGATATTTAAACCGCAATCGTGTAACATATTAAAAAGATACAGATTAGCGCCATGACTATGCGAGAAGTGTAAATGCTTAAATTCTTCAAAACACTGCCAAAGAGAAATAATTAACGCATTTAAGGCGCTGTAAACAAAGTTGTCATTTGGTCCAATTTATTGCAATTTACTTATAACATTTCTATATTTTTTTTTTTAATTTTCAAAGCAAACCGAATTTCCTTCTAACTTTAGTATGAATATATTCGTTGAATTGTGCTTTATAAAAAACTACAATAAAAAGTGTTGCGAATTTCTTTGAGTGCATAAAAATTATAATATTTAACATTTATTTCGAAAACTCTGACTTTCCATGATAATACCAAACATCCCTAATTTGAGTATTAAATTTCATTGCATACGTTCAGGAGCAATTCAAGGTTTCGCATAGCAAACGAATAACGAATTTATTATGCAAAAGATAAGCAACATGTTGATATCAATGCCGAAGCCGTCACTGAAAGTCTGGCAATTGCGACAAGGGCAAAGTCGAGCGACAGTTGTTCGCGGTCGCGCCACGAAATCGAAGAAAAATAAATGAAATGATGGGCACATTCTTTCAAATACTTATATGAATACATTCATATGTATTTAGGTATGTTATGCTAGTAATTTAAACCCCCAGCAGCACAACGCCCGCGCATGCATTTGCATTTCAAGAGCATCGCATTTAAATTAGTTCATAGACACATATGTATGTATGTATATACGTATTTAAGATCTGCAGTAGGGTGCAACGTTAGGAGTTTCTTATCATATTTTTAAAATAAGATTAACCAGCATTGGTATTTAGTTCATGAGTTTTATTTATAAAACATGCAATTTAGTATAAAAAAGACGTAGTATATGTATACTTTAAAAAGAAAATGCGAAAAACCAATAAAAAAAATTCTTAAAAAATCACGATTAATTCAAAGTTAAATAAAAGTACGCGTTCGTTCTGGAAATGAGAGAAGCGATGAAAGCACCCTAATGTACACGTGTGTTTGTAAGCGTATACATACATACATATTAGACTGACCAAAAAAAAATGAAAGTGCTTATTTTTTTGAGGCTCATGACTTTTTTGCTTCCATTATGAATAAAAACCATACCCTGAAAATTTGATGCAAAAATATTAACATTTAGAGGTCTCGCGTGGACGTTTTGTGCCTCCACCTCAAGTGCTTAAAAATACTCGTCCTTCAATCCATGCGCACGCAAAATCCATTAAGAAATTTAAGTTTTTGAATATCTTATAATATGGTTTTAAGGTCACTGAACACTCTGGGTAAGTTAATTTTCCGATATGACCCTAACATTTTGATATATTGGGACAAAATCGTAAAAAAAAACGATACGAAATTCGAAAATTACAGTTTAAAAGTTGACTATTAAAAAAAAAAAGTTTTCAATATCTTATCATTAATGCTATTTATAACCACAGTCTTAACAAAGAAAATGAGCTATCATAGAGAGCTTTACGTTCATTACTTCTCGAGATATCTATAACAAAACTGTGCTTCCAACAATAAATTATGCTCTCACATTGTGCGTTTTGAACTTAATCAAAATATAAACAACAACAAAAAACAAATCTGCTTGGTATCGTATAGTTTTGAAACACACCTTACGTGAAAGTGATAAAAATGAGTTCTCAACAGTGCAAATGTTGGCTACTAGATTCGTCTCCAACATATTTATCCGTGTACGGCGAGCCAACAAATAAAGCCGTTCTGCTGAGTTTAGTGCATAAAAAATAAACCATTTACAAGTGCATCCTGCGATCCAACTGTCTGGTATTTGTTAAAGCCCGTTGTGCATCAAAAAGCGAATTTTATAAATTAACAACTGGAGAAAAATTACTCTCGCAATGATTATGTAGAATTATTAGAACTAGCGCTGTTAACTTCTTATATCGTGGGCTGATGTTGGAATCAAAAAATGTCAAGCCCACTAGAATTTCGTTGAGGTACCAAGTGTGCCCACGAAATGTTCGCAATGCGGTCTCCGAAATAAATGGGTTAACCTTATCAAATTGACGTATTTCTTTTAAAAGATTCAAATCATTCATAGGGGCTTGCTTTGATATATCACAAGTGAACCAATATTTTAAATAAACGTTAATTACAAACACATTGAAAATTCGAAGTGCACTCAACTGGTCTTTTGTCAAGGGAAAATGTTCGCGAAAAATATAAATTTTAAAGCAGTAAATGATCTTAGCCATCCAGCGAGCTCGATGAACTGCACCCGGTTGGCGAATTGTAATGTTATTATTTTTGAGGTTTCCAATACATAACAGCGCTAGTTCTAATAATTCTACATAATCATTGCGAGAGTAATTTTTCTCCAGTTGTTCATTTATAAAATTCGCTTTTTGATGCACAACGGGCTTTAACAAATACCAGACAGTTGGATCGCAGGATGCACTTGTAAATGGTTTATTTTTTATGCACTAAACTCAGCAGAACGGCTTTATTTGTTGGCTCGCCGTACACGGATAAATATGTTGGAGACGAATCTAGTAGCCAACCTTTGCACTGTTGAGAACTCATTTTTATCACTTTCACGTAAGGTGTGTTTTAAAACTATACGATACCAAGCATATTTGTTTTTTGTTGTTGTTTATATTTTGATTAAGTTCAAAACGCACAATGTGAGAGCATAATTTATTGTTGGAAGCACAGTTTTGTTATAGATATCTCGAGAAGTAATGAACGTAAAGCTCTCTATGATAGCTCATTTTCTTTGTTAAGACTGTGGTTATAAATAGCATTAATGATAAGATATTGAAAACTTTTTTTTTTTAATAGTCAACTTTTAAACTGTAATTTTCGAATTTCGTATCGTTTTTTTTTACGATTTTGTCCCAATATATCAAAATGTTAGGGTCATATCGGAAAATTAACTTACCCAGAGTGTTCAGTGACCTTAAAACCATGTTATAAGATATTCAAAAACTTAAATTTCTTAATGGATTTTGCGTGCGCATGGATTGAAGGACGAGTATTTTTAAGCACTTGAGGTGGAGGCACAAAACGTCCACGCGAGACCTCTAAATGTTAATATTTTTGCATAAAATTTTCAGGGTATGGTTTTTATTCATAATGGAAGCAAAAAAGTCATGAGCCTCAAAAAAATAAGCACTTTCATTTTTTTTTGGTCAGTCTAATACATATGCACATGTGTATGTGGAGTTGTCGTTTTTAGGTGCTAACATTTTTATGTGTAATTCGAGTACTCAACAAGCGACTATTGCCTTGTATTGGTTCAGAATGGTTTTTTTTCCCAGATTCTTTAGTTCCTTGTAAAAAAAAAAGTGTGTACATACATAAATTATTTTGCAGCAATGCGATATGAAGCATTTTCGGTTAATTTTTTTTTCAGATATCTTATAGCTCGACCACATTGTGAAACCTTCTGTTGTTTGCTTTGTTCTCTGTTTGAGAAAAAAATAAAATTCATTATTATAATGGTTTTGTTCAAGTGATTACGTAATGTCTTTGTTATTTCGGTCTTTATTCCTTTCTTATTTTCAATTCATTTTGTTTGAATTAAATGATTGGAATTGTAAAATACTTTAGGGGTGACATTAGCATTTAACATATGTATGTACAAGTACGTATGAATATCTGTATAAATCGCTTTAATGAGAAACATTACGAACACTGCTAATCACACAGAGCAGCAGTTTGGAATGTTTGCTGTAAATTTTCAGTATTGAACTTTCGATTTCAAAACTTTGGAATGCTAAGAAAATTTGCAAACCAAATAAAAATAGCTTCGGCTTTCATAATGTCATTTAATGTAAAAAACCAAATGTGTCAAAAATGAGAATTGTTCACCAGATGCTACTTGCTCAAGCCTTTCCCATAATAACCTCTCCCTCCATCCCACGTGGGTTCTCGTCTATTATTTCTCTTAGGCTTAAAATTTTGAGCAAATAAATTATGAAAGGCATGTGTTAGTCGATTAAATTTTTAGCTAAGTACTGTGAACACATTTTCTGCACTAATTCTCACTTTCCTGATCTAAGCATTTGTAATTGCATTCGAACGCATGACTGCAGTCTCAACGTAATATAAAACAAGCGTACCTTTTATTATACCACTCACACATTATCAAAAGCATGTATTTATGTAGTTCACATGTCAAACCTCGATAGAAAACTGCACAAGCGTGCTTGCTTGCTTATTCTTATGTATATAATTTTTTGTGTAAGTATGTAGCGTGTTCATGCAAAAGATCCTTTATTTGCTTTATTCTCGCTATCAATCCTAGTAAATTAAGTTTGTGCATGCGCATGCGCAACGCAGATTAACAAAATTTTCCAAAAAAAAAAAAATAGGGAGTGATTAAACTGTAATTTATAGGCATGCTGCTAAATTGACAACAATAAGGGGATTTTCAGCACGTTATTTGAACACGTTATTTTTTTTCTTATTAATTAAAATAATTTTTCCAGTTAAATTCTTTAAGAAAACCCATAAACTCCCACTTTTAAAACTATTTACAAAATGTGCAATGATTTAAAAAAATTTCATCAATGTTTCGAACTTAAAAAAACAAGTGTTTAGAATTTTTTTAATTATACAACGCAAAACCGCGATTAGTTGGAAAAAAAACTGTGAAAGGGCGTCAGCAAAAAATTAATCAAAAATCAATGGTAATATGTAGCCACTAAAAACATGCTCTTTCTCAGACTAAAATTGAATTAAAAAAGTTCAAAATTTTTATGAAATTTTGATAAATATTTACTTAAATTTTTATAAAGTTTAAAAAGTTGTGTTTGTAAGAAAATTAAAAATGTTTTAATTCAAAAATAATTTTAAATAATTGGAGGCTAAATAAACTGTTGATATGTGCAGTTTTGTAGCTTTTTAATTTTAGTAGAACAAAGTGCAAGTTTCAAGTGGCTCGAAGTTACCACCGAAGTTGAAAAATTGCAAAAAATTTATATTTCATTCATAAAATTTTGTAATACCAAAACTGTGGTATATCAAGTGCAAATATTTACAAATTGCAAACGATTTTTTATTATTTTTTTCTGACTCACTTTCGCGTTTTCTTTTATATAATGACGATCAAGATATTTTTTTTATGAAAAAAAAAATCTGCGAAACACTTCTAGCTTGACTTGAACCATCTAGCGTAAATTAAATGAGCTACAAAACTAAATATCCAAAATATTTTATTTTGAAATCGTGAGAAATTAAGGTGCAAGTGTGTTTATATTTCTATTTTTACGAGTATTTTAAGTGTTTTTTTTTTAAATCAGCTTAAAGAAAAAAATTTTCAATTTCGGTTATATACATATATTTGGTAAGCTTACCTATGTGTTAACACTTTGAATTTACCCACATAAAGTAATGCAGTTTGCTAAGAATATATTAACAGATGAAAAATTGCCAAGAAAACTATAAATTTCACACCATTTCCGCATTGCGATAATCTTTGATAGATAATAAATTTCTTCGAATTCCAACGATTGATGCTATTAAAGAATGAGCGCCTTGAATGGCACTGAGTTTCGATTCCAGAGGATATCTTAAAATGGAGTTATGTATATCGAATGCACTTGCAAGAATCGAAAACATTTACACGAAAAACAGATGTAGTACTTACATTTACAATTTCAAAACGAATCAAAAAACTGTACAAGATTCTACTATATTTTTAATACTCAGGTTCAACGATAAAATGTTATTTTAAAATACAAAAGTGTTGCGTTGTGATATTACAGATAATATAAGAAAAATATGTTACAATTAGTTAGGGGAATATATTTTTTTGAACATACATAATATGAAACGAAAATCTCTTCAATCAAACCTCAAAACTCCAATTATGAACTACACCAGGAACAAATCTTATTACAAGCTATTTATGGCTATGTTTACATATTTATTTTCCTTTTTTTATAAGACGAATGAATATTTGTATCTGAGTGGAAAAAAAATAATATAAATGCATGTTGCATTTTTTTGTCATAAATCATGAATTTATGCGCAAATGGTATCGTTTGAGAACGTATACTATATACATATTAATAAACATACATACATATGTATATATGTGAGTACACGCAATGAATATTTGTAACTTACGACCGAAGTGATACCACACACGGACTTATAATACAAAATTTATGTAAAGTTGTATGATTTTTCCCATCGCCATACGAACCCAACGAACACTCAAGTGAGAGAATGAATAAAAAGTGAAAATATTAATTAAGGCATTTCTCTCGTAGTGAAGATTAAAAGACAATTGTAGAAACTGTCGATAGGTACAGCATTCTTTACAAAAAATGAACTTAGTTTTCAATACTGAGGAAATAATATTCGAGATGATAATATTCGAAACAATGAAATGGCTACAATTTTGACAAATTTTAAAACTGATGCAATTCTATTTAAAAAAAAAACAATCGAGCGTGCTTTATATGGAAGAAATTGCGTTAAAGAAAAGTAAAAAGTATCAAAAATCAGCGAAAATTTTAAATAACTTAAAATTGCAACTTTTAAAAATAAAAACGTATACAGAACCTAATTCTGAAAGAATTATTAAACTTCTGCGTAAACGTTGAAATATGCTGATATTTTTTTTTTAGTTTTTTTTTTCAGGTTAAGAAGCTTGGGTTAAATGCTTTTTTTCGAAAAAGAGCTATATCTTATTTGAAAAGTAATAATTATTTATTAAAAAAAAAATTATTTGTTAAATCTTGCCAAGATATGGTTGTTTTATACTAATCGCGTACTAAATTTTTTATAGACCCATCAAAACGTGTACCGAAATGATCAGGGTAATGAACTGAGTCGATTTTTGAGCTATTTGGATGAAACTTGGTAGTCAGGTGCCTTTTTATAATTTATTAGACATTTGTCGGAGCCGGCCAGACCGCACAACTGTAACGTATATAGGAACCGATTGCTCAGATATTATATTTTGCTCCATAACTCCATCAGCAGCAATAAGCTTGCAATTTTGCAAGAAGGTCCGCTATTATTAGCTCTATATAAGCAGGGAAAATCATATAGATCAAAGATATTTAACATATAGCTCCCATATAACCGATTATTCAGAAATTTCATTTATAGCACGAAAACCCCTCCATTTAAGCAGTTAAAATTGTGAAATTTTGCACAAATAATAGCTATTATGCAGTGAAAATCATTAAGGTCGGATAACTAAAACATCTAGCTTCCATACAACCGATAGTTCAGATATTGCATTTTGGGCCATAACTCCTTCATTTAATCAGCTAAAGTATTGAAATTTTCCACAAATACTAATTATTATTGGGACTATTATAGCAGTCAAAATCATTAATATCGAATAAATATTACATATGGCTCCCATACAGTTCTTCTATTCATAGCCGAAGACAGCCTTTTTTTACTTGTTAAACTTATTTTAGACATCATAAATTTAATTAAGAAATTCGAATTCAGCTGTGGGAACTGATTTGTGGTATATAAAGCAGAATAAAACTGCATCAAAGTTTTAATGTAAAATATAACTTTAACCTTCTATCAAAGAGTTATTTTACTAACTTAAAAAATTTAAAAAACACAAAACCATTTTCGAAGACATTAAAGATATTTTAACTTCTCTCGTAACAGCAAAAGCACTCATATTTTTATAAGCCACAAAATTTTTGCTAAACTTTACAGTTTTAAAGTTTTTGTTTTAATTCTATGTAACTCGATAATTGGAGATTTTGCTGAGTAGAATATGCAAATAAAAAATTGATACATAAAGCGAAATATTTTTTTTTATTTGTGCAGTAAATTTCTTTCCCATTCCCTCAATTATTGTTTGTAATCAATTTACTGGTATTTATTATGAACATCTTTAGCTATTTAAATATTACGATAATTTCTGCTCACTGTGCAAACGGATTGAAAACACATGATTTCTGAGCCGCAGAGTTCAGCATGCGAAAAAAAAATGTCACCAAAAAATAATAACCGCAAAGTAAAAAGTTTTTGCAACTTATCTGCAGCATTGACCCATCTTTTATATGCCACTGAGGCAATTTATTCAGCACAAAATACATTTGTGTGTGTGTGTGTGTCGATTTATGCAAGTTGTATATTGAAATTTGGCAGAACTTTTTGTGCCAATTTTTTTCCCTCCCTTTCCTTAGTTCCGAATTTTGTAGCACATTTTTTATTTCACACCGCTCTTCCAAAGTCATAACTCTTTTATGTGCCGGACTCATGTTTTTAATCTGACTGAGTCGATTGCACAAACGCATATAGAAGTTGGGATTTACGAGTATGTATGTATATTTACACACATACATAAACAGTAAGTATATATTATTTATGTTTGTGCAAGTACTAGTAAATATGTATGAGCCACGACCAAAATCTAATCCCTAGACGAAGCGATGCAATTTGCAGTTCTGGAAATAATCAGCTGCTAGTGAACTCAAAATTTTAATTTGAATTTAAAACAAATGGTTTTTTACTTGTACCTATAACATTAGATCAGACCAGCCTACTTATAGAAATATTCATAAAAAATAACAAACTGATCGGAATAACTAATGGAAATCAAATAACATTTTTAAGGTTTTCCACTTTCAGCTTAGTACACAGCTCTCAAGTGATTTTTTTTGGGAGCTGTATTCAATCAATTCAACAGAAATGTTTTGCCGAATGAGTCTAACAATCATTTTAAATTTTTTTGCAAACAAGAAAACTCAATATGAATTCTAGTTAACTTTTTTCTTCGCTAGATTTTTACGAACTGTTCAAGTAAAAAGTCTGAAACACAAGTGACTGCTACTGTGTGTATTTTAAAGTAGATTTCGTATTACTTTCCTCTCGAGACTGTCCCTATTTTGTTAATTTTTACATGCGAGTATAACAGAGTATGTACATATGTATATATACAAGAGAAGTGTATTGACATACAAAGGTATGCACCATACGATTGCAATGTATCTCGGCATTTCAGGTTAACCGGAAGTTACCTTTAAAACACAAACTATACACATTTACAACAACACACATAAACATTTCTACACAACACTATTACTTTTCTAACTCATCCCCAGCCGAGATGATAACTCACTAAAGCAAAAGTAATAACAAAATTTGAAAAAAAAAAAATGTTAGCAAACTAACTCATTGCTTATGAATTCTTCCGGCAGCGGAAGTGAAAAACTGCTCCCAGCGCATGCGAATGGTTTAGCACAGAGCGCGAATGCTTAAAAAAAACGAACAAAGGGGGAAAAGTGTAAAAGAAACACAAAAACCGGCAAAGAAAATATAGATTTAAAAAAAAAAATGCTCAGCTTAGTACGTATTATTACAGACAAAGCGTATAAAGGAATTCAGAGCGATAAGTGAATATGAAACGATGCAACAAAACCGTGTTTTAACTTCCATATTCATATACTCGTATATATTTGCGTATATCTATGAGCGTTTTTTTTTTGTTTGAATTTATGTTAGTTTTTTTGCTTTGTGTTTACGGAGGTTAAGTGAATTTGCGACATAATCTTTTTGGGACTTCCTGCATTAGGATTTTTTTGTGCATGGATAGGTAACGTTTTGAAAGATAAGTAAAATTATATATCTATGTATGTACTAGTTATCGCAACTAACCGCGTGTTTACCAGAACATACATCTGATTATATATACATATATATCTTTTTAATCTAGAATAATCACCTTTTTCAGGTTAACTTAACAAAATCCCCAAGGCAAAGTGTAGAAAAAAAATAGGAGAATTGATGATACAATTCCAAGTTCGAAATTTGTTTCTTATGATATAAAATCTGCCAATAAAAACTGTTCTAAAGCTTAATAAAATAAATTGCAGATTTAAATTTTATTTCGCCTGCGTGCAAAGTGTAACTTCTGCATTTCCAGACGGAGCAATTATTGGGAATGGCAATTCTTGAGAAGTTTTTCTGAGATATTCAACTACTGATAACAATGTCGCACCGGCGTGCTTCTCAAATTTTCGAAAATCTCAACATATTTACAGAAATAAAGAAAAAAGAGTATAATTTGTGGCTACAAAAAAATAAGTTCAAAACTGACTTTTTGACTAATTATGATGGCCCTCCCCCCTTTCCATTTTAAAACGTCTGGTCGTTTCGGGTCATGATTTGAGATGTAACAAAACTTTAATATGTCGTTTTTGTGTAAATTTAAGGAGACATGTATTTTTTCTTTTTACCCAACACTTTTTTTTGTGATTTTTTCGCAATTTCAATTTTTTTTTCGTTCGTTTCACGCATAACTTAGACAAATATCATCCGATTTAAGGAATGTTTTTTTCAAAAGTTTGTAATTATCTATTCTTTTAAATACAAACGTCAGAAAATACATTAAAATTTTAATAATTTTTTTGTTTAACAATAAACAAAAAATGCAAACAATTTTCAAAATTTAATTTATCAAAATGTGTTTTTTTTTGTATTTTCTTCAAACACTTTCCAAAGAAAACAGACAGTTGAAACTTTAATCTGGCCAACTTCCAAGTAGCCGAAATTTGTTGTTTTTGAAGTTATGCTTTTTTATACAAACATCAGTTTTTAGATAATTACAAACATTTCAAAAAAAATTGCTTAAATCGGTTGATATTTGTCGAAGTTATGCGTGTTTGAAAAAAAAAGTTCGTGAAACGAACGAAAAAAACAGATTTTTACCAAAAAAAAAATTAAATTGCAAAAAATCACAAAAATTATTTTTTTCAAAAAAAAAAGGTTCTCCTTAAATTGACCCAAAAACCACATATTAAAGTTTCGTTAAAATCTAAATTCCTGACACAAAACGACCGGACTTTTTTAAATGGAAAGGGGCTGATCCATTGATCGAATTACAAGACTAAACCACGTTTTATGCGCATGTTTAAAAAAAAATTGGCGATTTCATTAACTAATTTTATTTTTTCCAACAAAGATTACGATGCCCCACTTCAAACGAACGAGGAGATAATTAAGAATATTTTTCTGACAATCTTAGGCTGCTGGAATCGAAAAACATAGTACGTATAAAGCACTGAATATTTGCCTATAGTAAGATCGGATTTAGAGAAAGGACTCTAAAGTAGATAAAGAAGAACCAAACACTGCTTTAATGGATCTGAATGCCCTTGTGGGTTTAGCAGCTCATCTTCGAAGATATTTATATTGATATCTACCAAAATAAATAAAGGAGATCTATAGATGTAAAAAAAACTACATAAACAGATTCGTCCACAAATCAAAGTAGTTTGAAGATGAAAAGCCTTAATTTGGTCCCAGGATGTCCCTAGCCCAGGCAAAGCTACTACCAACTAACCAACCAACCGTTCTATATGATTCTGCCCGCTCCAAAGGTCTGTAAAAAAATATTCATAGACAGGCACTTTGCTCAGTAAAACACTGAGCTATAAAGTGTAAGCGTCAAATTATTATTATTATTATTTTTTATACTAAAATTTTGTTCGAAATTTCGAATGGTACTCCTATAAGTGCAATACACTGTCACGAGAAAATAAATCGTTTCAAGTCGCTAGTAATTATTTTAGGTTAATAATTTTGGGCATAGCTCAGTTTCTTATTCTCATGCAGGAAGACTGCATTACAAATCATTGCCTTC
Source organism: Philophylla caesio (assembly GCA_963971545.1). NCBI lineage: Eukaryota > Metazoa > Arthropoda > Insecta > Diptera > Tephritidae > Philophylla > Philophylla caesio. Next base: position 88,463,465 of record OZ020606.1, on the reverse strand, counting down.
TATATAAACTAGTAATAGTAAGAAAAATATTAACTTCCATCTATTTTTCAGTATTTAAGGTAATTTTACAACTTCCAACTATTTTTTAGTATAAAAATAGTGTTATTAATTTGGCTTGCATTCGAAAAAATAATGGCCTTTGCGATAGTGGCGTCTTTGATTATTTAATAATTCAATTAGTATTTAACCTTCCAATAAGGCCTTAACTTTTGAATAGGTTTAAGAGTATTTGAGTAAAGAAATATATTAACGGAAAAAAAAGTTATTATATTTCAGTTCAGGCGCTATTCGTCCACAATTAATCCTAATTTAAGACGAAAATCCGTGGCAATGCACTTTAAGAGAGAACTCGTATTTCCATAAAAAAATATTTTTTGCATATAATTTTTTTTAAACAAATTCATATGCTTATAATAACCCAAGAAATGACCAACCATCCCACTATCTCTGGCAGGCAGTGTGAACCTTTGGACACACCAATACACCCCCAATACACATGGACATAAAAGCTGTTACCGTAAAATGTCTATACGAGCGATTGTGGCATAACTACAATTTTACAAAACAAAACAAAAAAAACCTCAAAATCAACATAAAGCCATATGCATCGCAACCGCAGACCACAATTTTTGCTAACCCTCAACGTCGGCCGGCATGCCGCACCCAAAAGCCTCGTCAATGCGCCGTACAGGCAAACAACGTTGTTGCGCTTTTATGGTCAAATGAAAATAATGGCCAAACAAAATGTTAAAATGGCTACTTTAAAGTGCCACCAGTCGCAGTGACACTGATGTTCGTATGCTCGCTACATCAACCACTCAACACTTACACCACACACCCATACACACGCGCGGCGCACACATCTACGAGTATGTATCGACGGTGATTTTGCAAACAAGCATTTTGCCTGCCTTTTGTGCTTTGAATCGATGTCCTATCGAAAGGAGCGTGCCGTTGTGTCTGTCCTCGGTCCACCAGGTGCGATTGTATGCCCTATGGTCCATGCGAGCAACAACAATGCGAAAAAAGCAACAACGCAAATGGCAACTAAAATTATTTCTTTCACTCGTGACTGGGCTGGTTAGCTGGGCTATCGAACTAACGGTAATGCTTTGTCGCATGTGGCTCTCAAAACACAAAAAAGCAAGTGCAAACATATGTACACATCATGTGTGCGTGTGTGTGTGTGATGGAGTTGGAGGGGTTCGCAGATTTTAGCAGTAATAAAGGGGAATTAAAGCAGTGGCTGCATTTGCAAAAAAAAAACGCCCTATTTAAGAGAGATGCCAAAAACAAGCGCCCCTGGCGAACGACGGGGTCCCCCATCCCCCTTCATGCTTTTACTCTTGTGGTAGAGAAAACAAAAACAAATTGTATGGGAATTGTGTTGACATGGCAACACAATGCACACAAACACACACACACGCCAATAGCCAATAAAAACATAAAGCCATTATCGTGTGGAAATTTAAAAGGTTTATTGTTAGTTGAGCGATAGCGATAAGCACCAGCGCTGCCACTTAATAGCGTTTTCGATGCTCAACGCTCATTTGAAAGGGTGATTATAAGGTTGTTAAAACTATTAGCATATCGGTTGGATAGCGAAATAATGCATTATGCAAAAAAATGTGTGCACGTGTGTGTCGTTTTCTTTCTTTTAAAATAACATTAATGCAAATAATTTAAATTGCAAATAAAATTTAACACTTGGCGAAAGTGACAAAGGTGGAATAGAAAAAATAGAAATCGAAATATAAAATTTTGGTTGAACTTAAAGAAGTGTTTCAAGGGCAAATACGATTTTTTTATTTTTCCTCAACTTAAATGCAGCCATCACTTTAAATTAATATAAATCCATTTATACTATTTAATTTATTTTATATTTTTTGAAATATTGTTTCCTCGATTAATATAAAGTACATACTCTTTAACAAACCCGTATAAAGCCAGTTTTAACAGAATTTCATTAAAAATATAAAAAAATTCGAATTTCTTGAAATATGTGGTTTTTTAGTTCATTTATTCCAATAATGGGCAAGTTACAAGTTCTCAAATATAATCGCTGATTTTTGAGATTTTTGTCAGACGTTATTCAGCGATTTCTTTCAAATAACACATGTTCGAGATATTTTTCTTATGAAAAAAAATGGCATAGCAACGTTAGTCGAAAATTATCAAAAATCAACGGTTATTTTTAGGTTATTGAAATTTGCATATTTGTATACTAAAATTGAGTTGGCTGCAAAATTTCATACTCAAAAATTTCGAGAAAATTTTTAAAAGTTCGAAGTTTTGATAATTCTTTTGTGTAATTATTTTAAATTTTGTTAAATGTTTATATACGAGGGTTGCATTCTATATTTTGCGCCTAATAATGAAAACACAGTCAAATATTAAGGAAAATAGTTTTATTGTTTTTCAAAATATTCGCCTCCAAGTCAATACACTGCATTCGCTTGAACCAATTTTCAAAGCACTTTTGCCACTCAGAAGAGGATACCTCTAAAACGAGCTGTTTGAAGGCTTCTACAGCTCCTTCTGGCGTTGAAAAACGTTGACCTAGCATTTTTTTTTGATGTTCGGGAATAAAACGAAATCATTAGGTGCCAAATCAGTTCGAACTTTGGAGTGCTCAAAAACTCTCTTGTGTGAATCGATACGTGAGAGCTCGGTGAAGAATGAGAGCTTGATGAAGAATGATTTGTCCTGGGCGGTTGGTTTTCCCAAAAACATTTGGCAAACAAATGATTGTATACCACTCAGAATTGACCGTTTTAATTTTATCTAGTGGAACAGTTGCGACATGACCAGATTTTCCGAAAAAATAGGCGACCATTTGCTTTGAGGTGCTTCTGGCGCGAACAACTTTTGTTGGATTAGGCTCGTCTTGAAACACCCATATAGACCTGCTTTGAACCACCGTATTAAAAAATACCAATCGCACTTAAAATTGTGTACGATATGTTAGAAAAAAAGAAGCAAATCTACGTTTTTATACATTTATTATGGCAATCATTCGGATTTTTATATGAAAAATATTTCAAAATGCATAAGTACATACAAAAATTATTATTTAACGCTTACTTTTTTTTTGTACGTAAACGAATACAAAAGTATAAAAAATACCAAAATTATTTCAGTAGGTAGGTACTGTGCAAAATATACATTTAAAATTTTTAAATGCATTTATTAGGGTGTTCGATTATTCGCCTTTTTTTGTAAAATCGCTTTTCGAAATATCTGAAAATTGGCAAATTGCAAAACCCGGTGTGGTAAACCGGATCTTGTTCCAAGTAAAAAAAAAGCTACATCAATGTAGATGTAACTAAATGCAAAAATTTTTATGAAAGAAATCTTTTGACAATTAAATGCAGTTTAATGCCCAAATTCAGTATGCAGTCTCAGTCTCTAATAGAGATTTTAGACCAGTTGGCATTAATTGGTCTTAAAATAAAGCCTCTAGTTTAAAAATAAAGTCTTGTAACCTTGTCTGCTTATCACAGATCACAAAAATTAAGACAAACACAAAAAATAAACACGTCAAAGCGAGGAAACGTCTTCAACTCGTACATATTCTCAAATTTTACTGAGCTCAACATTGGGCACATTGAACGAATGACTTGGTTCAATCTCAAACCTCAAAATAAACTAAAGATTATTGCTTTTCCTCGGTTTCACGCTTTTTTCTTATGTTTTTATTTTAATTTTTTGTGACCTGCTCATCACCAGGTCACAATTTAGAAACCTTATTTTGAGACAAGAGTCTTTATTTTAAAACTAATGAATGCCAACTGGTCTAAAATTGTGACTTTTATCTCTAAATATTAGAGGCTGAGACTGCTTACTAAATTCGGGTGTTATTGTCGGTAAGGCGTTACACAATCACGGTTTTCCCGTCCTCTTATGAAATTTATCTATATATATATAAAATATTCTAAAATACATTTGTTGCGTGTTTTCTGCAAATTATTTAGATTTCGAATATACATACATATATCTTATCTTATTTAGTTGATAAACACTTTGTGGCTGCCGTTTCAATAAAAATATAATGGATGTAAAATTAGTCGATGTGATGTGCCGTATTTATATTATTTATCAAAAGTTATATATTGAGAGTAAAAACCCGATTTATTCGATATTCTATAAATCAAGATCTTAACCCGTACAATAATTTATGAAAAACCTGGAGAAAACCGGTTCGAAAAAACCCAGACAATCGCTCTAATTTTTACAAAAGTATGTAGTTAAAATTTTTTAATAAAGTAAAAAGTCAGAGCTGATTTATTTTTCACATCGATTGTTGTGTAAAACAGGACAATTTTAAACAGCTGAGCTACAAAAGGAAAACTTGCAGTAGTGTGCAGCTGAATTAAATGTTTTCTACTCTCATTTACAAGCATCACAAATAGATTAATACGATTGTTTCAGAGATGTAAATGCCCTTTGTTTGGGCTTGAATGAAAATTCTGAATATTTAGACAGTAACTTTGTTGCCTTATGGAATATGTATATGCTTGTTTCATTAGCTTTGATTGGGGCACTGAAAATATTGAGAGATGTCATTGATCGAAAAAAATAATAATAATTAAATAAAAATTCGAAAGCTTTCTTTTGAGCCTATTCTAGCTCGTTTGCATGTCCTACCTTCCTACTAACATATTTAAAATTTTATTGTAATGTTTGACAATTTTATTGAGCTCATGGCCAGTTTATGAAAGATTTTTTAAGGGGTTTTTTTGCTGACCTCGAGCCAGCAAAAAAACCCCTTATTTAAAATGGAAAGGTCGCCAAAATCAATGTTATTATGAAAGATTTTTTGTGAAAAAACAACAACAGTTTTTAATGGTAGAAGTTATAGTACTATTTCGGAAATCACCACATTTCCTCATCAGACTTCTTTTTATTAAATTAATTCTTCATAACCACTTCTCCCTGGCTTTGAGCCCAGGAGCTCGAAGTTGCAGAGCCAACACGCCCCATGCTGTGCTACGCTAGCCGAGTGGACTGTTGTGTTTATTCATCTTCCTTAAACAAACCAACTACAAACAAGAGCAACTGATCTGCCGCTATTTAAACTGGTTTGTGTTTTCTGCAAATTCTGTTTTTAGTTATTTAGAATGTATTTTTAGGGCGTGTTTATCCTTGTATATAAATGTTTGTTATTTTTCTGTTGGCCAAAATATTTTTTTTACACAAAATCTTTCATAAACTGGCCTTAAGCTCAATAAAAATGTCAATCATTAACATTTATTATGTACATACCATGTATAAAAATACTACCATTTGTGTACACAATTTATCTTTAGCACTGCTTTGCTGATTCTTCCCATTCGCCATGGCTGACTGTTCTACACAACGCTGATGTTTGCCAAAAGGCATTTATGAATGAAAGCATTACAACGTCAACAGCCAAATAATCTGTAAAAGACAAGCAAAAAAATATTATTAGAAAATAAATAAATAACAGTCAATAATTTGCAAATAATGTATGCAGATGTCTTGCTCGCGTGCTTGCGAAAAAAAAAACAAGAACAAATGGAAAAAATGCAAGCGCCAAAAATATGAGGGGATATGCAGATTATTCTTGGAAATGCCCGGTAATGAGCATTTCATGCACATATACTACACACCAGCACACATTCACACAGTAATAGTTTACGAGTTGCAAAAATATTTAGAATTCATATTTTGTTTATGCGCAACGTCTTTTGGAACGTGGCTTTGCTTTCGTGAAAAATTTGCTTAATCGACAGATTAATGACACTTGTCTGTACGCTGAAGTAAATAACTTCAGATGAAAGATTTTGAGCTGCGTTCCAAAATGCGAAATAATGTTCACATTTTTTTCGTTTTATTAGTTAAGGATTTTCAGAGATAAATGAACCGTTTATTGATGCTATATTTAAGGATATCATTTTTTATTGGTTTGCAGCTGGTATAAAAAATTAATATAACTTTAACCTCATTTTGATGCAGTTGCCTTGAACTAAGTAATTTACTAAATTGTTGAAATTGAAAAGCCTGTTATGTTCCTACAGAATAATCCTATTTGAATAACGAGCTTAACGAATGTCTAAAGAGATCTTTAGTGCATCTTTCTCTCCTCAAACTTCTTCAATGAGAAACGAGACTCCAATGAACTTATTGGAGATGCTTTGAGGAAAAAACCGCACCACAAAATTTTAACTTAAAACCTCCAAATGAATGTGATGATCTGAAAGAGCATGTTTTTATTATGTAAGAACTAGAAATTACATTGTGGGTACTAACATACATCCAACAGGTAGCAGCAGTATAATACTCAATTCAACGTTCATGTTCTTTAATATTATTGAGATAAGAATGCATTCAGCACAATTTAATGGTATTGATAAAACATATATTTGTTCTAACAAAAACTATTAAAACGTTTATTTAAATAAAATAAAAATGTAGAAAACATTTGTCAAAATTTCGAAAGGAATTTTTTACATTTTTTTGGGGTATGCAGATATGTAGCTCTTGCAATTTTAATTTGAAAGACTTCAAGCTTCTAGTGGTTACGAATTTCCACGGATTTTTGAAAATTTTTTTTACTAAAGCTCTTTTACAATTCCTTTCATAGAAAAAATAATCGCTTACTAAAGTCAGCTCCAGAATAGTAAGGGTAAAACTTGAAAGCAGAGAGCTTTCAATGAGCAGCCTATCATCAAAATATGCTTGCGCTAATTTTCATGACTTGATCAGTGTCATTCGAGTGATAGATAGGCAGATAGTCGTAGGAAGACCACTGCAGTCAGTGTATGTGCGGTTCTCCCGGCCACGGCCGTCCAAGGGTAATCGCCCTTCTGCGCGCCACAGCATCACACTCTATGAGCAAGTGTTGTAAGGTCTCTTTTGCTGAGTTACAGAAGCGACACAGGCCGCTTGACCATATGCAGTGACCCGTCAGAATACCTGTAATGATTCTTAGTTTTTCCTGGAGGAGGTTAATCACCAACCTGTGTCTTTTCAGGTTCTATTGTCAATCGAGGAAGCTTAGAAGGCTGGGTCGAGAGTATTTACTAATGACAACGTGTGGAGTAGTTTTACATGTATGAAGAAAAGTTTCTTGGGGTGACAGAAATACGCTTGAAAGGTAGGACAATGCCCATACGAATATCACAAATTCGAGGTTGTCATTTACGATACTCCGACTTCGGTAAATTATGTTTATCTTATTAATCATGCAAGGTGAGATAAGATAGCCAATACTACTACTTGTGCTTACATATTTACGTAGAAAATGCCAATCTATGCACGAGTGTGCTTCTGTAGTTAAACACATTTATTTAGATAGGCTTTGTCAAAATATTACTATTGAATGAGACAATTTTGCGGAAGTAAGAGTAATGAAAAACGATTTATCAGTGCTATAAATCTAAGTACATTTATCTAAATACATACGAGTATATACTCATGCACATAGTTGCTATCAAATCTATTATGCCGTTAAACGGCTGTCAACGACAGTTTTGCAAGCGTTGCATATTTTAGTTAGCAACAACAACAACTATAACTACAAGTATAAACATCACGAAGAGGCTTTTGACAAAGCCATTAAAGCACAGCGAAGACAAGCCAGTGTTAAATGCTCGAAGCAAATAGTAGCGTCGACGACAAAAGCTCAGTCAAACAATGCAATGGCTGGCCACAAATTTATATGCTGTCAAATGTGTATGTATGTAAATAGAAGCAAATATGTACATACGTATTTGCAATATGTATACGTAAATAGTTCTTGAAATACAAACAAAAATGTGTAGCTGAGTAGATTCATGAATTTTGCAGACAACCAGTTGAGCGCTATCACAATGTGCGCTTACCAAGCTTACGTGGTCATGGCGTATGACTAATTTATTTATGTACTCGTACATACATACATACATACATAAGTATAAATGTAATAGGCAAGTAGCGAGTCACGAGTGGTGCGAGGAAAATGGTACACTAATAAGTTTGTTATTTTGATCGTTTGTTGAGCGCATAAACAAGGAGCGAAGGATATAAATATGTTGCTACTTACATACTTCATACATATATGTATGTATAATGCATATGTAAATTTGTATTTGTTTGTATGTATGTATATTCGTTTGTTTAACACTGCCCGCTTATTGACGCACTGGCATGCTTTTGTTTGCGCAAATTTAATTAACCGTAACTGCTAATGTTAATGCTAATATAATGGCCAAACAAAAGTGATGTTCATATGTACAATATGTGTACATACAAATATGTATGCTAGAAACAAATTTGCAGTTATACATTTGTGTATAAAAAATAATGTATGTATACTATACTATATACACTCAGTTCACAAATTATAGCACAAACAGACATTGACAAATTTGGAAAATTTATTTATCCTCCTATTATTTAAAACTAGTTTAAATTAAAACATCGTTAATTCTCTAACAAACAACTTTTCAAATTTTATAAAATATGTAGAAAACATTTAGCAAAATTTCATCAAAATTTGGAACTTTAAAAAACAAATTTTTAGACATTTTTGTGGTATGCAGATAGATAGCTCATTCAATTTAAGTGTGAAAAAGTGAAAGTTTCTAGTAGCTACGATGGTTTTTGATAGTTTTTTTTACTGATCCTCTTTAGCAATTTCTTTCACATACATACATATGTAAAAAATAATCGCGGTTTTGCGTTGCATGGAGGAAACAGTCAGTAAACAAAAATTGTCAGAAGTCAGTAATAACTTGTAGATACATAAAACTTGCACTTTATTAGACTAAAATTTAATGAGACAAAAAACTGCATACCAAAAAAAATTCTAAAATTTTTTGGTTTTAATTTCAAATTTTTGATGAAATTTTGTTAAATCAGTGAACAATTCGTAAATAGTTGTAAAGATGGGTGTTTATCGTTTTTCTTGGAAAATTAACCATATTTTGCTTAAAAAATAGTTTTAATAAAATAGAAGAAAAATTAAAGTGCTCACATCTGTCAACATATGTTTGTGCTATAATTTGTGAGAAGAGTGTACATATGTATATTTGTATGTGTGGGTATATGAAAATGTGTGCATGTATTAGCACTTATGTATGTGTATACAACTATAAAAGTACGTATGTATTAGTATTTATTTAGAACATGTGGACATGCCAACTTGCATATTGCCAGAATTGCCTACCTACAAATAGAGATTAACAGACAACGTCGTTGCTGGCTAAATGCGTAACGCGCAAATTTACACAAATTATGCCTAAATCATAATTAATATTTTAGATAACAATGTGACAACTTGAAGAAGCTCCAAGTGCACAATTATTTGGATATACAGATACATAAACGTAGCAAGAACGATAGAATACAAGATTGCGCCTTCCCGACGAAAAATGATGTGAAGCAAAATGCGTGCAACGTCACGAACATGGCTTTTCTGAGAATCGAAAGAAATTGTAAACAAAAATGTGAGGTTAGGTTCTGCTAGGATTTCTAAATTTTAAAGTTTTTACAAATTTCGGCACTTTATGCAACATATTTATATTCAAATAACTTCATTTATGCACTGTGTTTGATTGGATGCTTTGAAAAAAACTGCATTGCAGCATTAGGAGACACAAGAAGCTTAAATTGCTACCAAGTGCGCACTGCTACACTTTCACATCACTTTTAACGTGTTTTATAGCCCCGTATCATTGATAGACTCTGTGATTTAACACTTAACACTGCGCACTTCATGTTTAATAACTTTATTTTAAATAAAATTGCTTTTAAGCATTGAATTTAAGTACAAACAACTGTATGCTTACAAACATACAAACAAAACTAACCGCGTTCTGTGACGTAGCATAAACAGCTGATTCTGTCAAATTTGCTGAGAGCGAATAGCGGTTTGCGGAAGGCGCAACCTCTGTATTTTCTAAATCGTGTAAACGTAGTATGTTTCTTTGTAAGTGTGAAAGCAGCATATTTGTTAACCTACTGCTGACACTGCACATTTTGTCGACACCTATTTTTAGAGGTATCTGTCAATGTCTAGCGGAACGGATATTTTGATCCCGAAAAGTACGTTTTAGAACTATCAGAAATGTTTGCAGTAACACGCAAAACAAATAGAGAACATTGGGTACTCATAAAACTTAATGTACGAGTATACGAGTTAACATTCGGCGTTTCAATTACATACATAAACATAATAGTTATAAAATTAATATTAATTGAATTTCATTTAATTTAATTTGTTGTTTTAATTAACAACTCTTTCAGAACTTTTGCCTCCGAAATGCCATACCCAATCGTTCCATAAATACTAACTAAAAAGAGTTTGGTGAATATTTATTGCACCTTTTATAACTGGATTTAAGGTGGATTGCAAATACACTGACTTCTCTAAAGCGTTCGACACAGTTTCTTACTCGATGTTGGTTGCCTAATACTTATTTGATAGGCGTTGTGTAGTCTCTATTGAGAGTGTTAACTCTAGACTATTTACTGCTTACTCTGGAGTTTCCCAAGGAAGCATTTCTCATTATCTTAAAATTAAAAATTACTTATTTTCCTTTCGCTAAGTATTTGCTTTATACTGATGACCAAAAAATGTTCTGTATTATAAAAAGTTCATACGATTGAGCTTCAAGCCGATATATGTATATAAGTTCCATCTCTGGTGCACCAAATCACGCCTCTCAAAACACCTTACCTACGCGATTTATGATCTCCTATTCGGTCTTAGAATCTGCAGAGGAAGCTAATGATTTCGGCATTATTTTTAGTTCGAATTTTAATTTTAATAGTCATATAATTTTATTTCTAGCAAAGCATATAAGGTTCTGCTACAATTAAAATCAGACGAGTTCTAAAATCTTTTCTCAGGTTTGCATAAGATTCTTTATATTTTTCTGAACCGTTGCCTTCATATAATTCGTGTTTACTTTTAATAAACTTAAAGTCATTAGAAAGTAAGCGTGTTCTGCTCTCATTGACTTTTATTTTCAAAGTTATCAGTGGTGAAGTGGATTGTCCATTTCTTTTAGAATGGATTAACTTTAATGTCCCTCACCGTTCGTTACGCTTTATTTTGCCTTAAGAAGAAAATCTTAAAACTAATTATGCAAGCAATGCTCCTAAGGCCCGCGCTATCAATGAAATGAACAAGATTCCCAATTATGTCTTACTTGTTCCTTTTTGTAAGCTCGTATATGTATAATTATTAATGTATTTATTTTTGTTTTACTCGATTTCTTAATTCAAATAGTTTAATCCTACATATTCCGTATTAAATGCTTTTAAGATCAATAACCTGATTTTAACTTAAAACGTTTTTTAATTTTAATTTGAATGAGGTGAGAGAAAAATACAAAACAAAAACCATTTTTGCACCTTCTTCACACGGCTCAGATACTTGATAGTTATACATTTTTGTTATTTTATCTTCATAGGTATATTGTGCTTACGTTCTCATTCTTGCACTCTTATTAAAGATTTTGTGTTTTAGCTTTTTCACACCAACAAATGTGAGGAAAATAGAAGTAATAAAAAGGGGGAAAAAACTTGCGCCATTCTCCATTTCTTAGCATCTTTGCTTCGTCACCATCTTTGTTTTTCAACTCGTCGGACTTTGCGGCAATTAGAAAGTGCAGTCTGGTCCTCTATCATTCTTGACGATGTCACGATGTCGATGTGCAAGTTTACTTTGCAACGTGGAAATCATCGGAAAGAAGCGTTAATCGATAACCTAATGTAGGATGCGCACCGTGCTCGTGCAGAAGACTCATTCCTATGCAAACCTTTGAACCGAAGGTAATATTAATGAATAAATTTCCGGCATTTAAAATTAAAATTTCATGTATTAGTATATTGGGAATAAATTAAAATTTAAAGCATTTTAACCAAAAATTGCGAATAAACAATTTAACCACGAAACAACAGATTGGTAATTAAAATTAAAAATGTTTGCGTTTACAAAATTTATTTTTTTGCAATGTCTTTTGTTTGCTTTTATTGCACATTGTTGCTGATTGTTTGCACAAGTTCTTTTTTTTTGTTTTTGTTTTGATTCGCGACGATATTATAATTGATTTTGTTGTCATTTATCTGGCGCTATCGTTGCTAATTTCGGCTGTTGTTCTGATTATAATTATTTATTTTTTTGCGACATGGGAATGATGTCGCTTGTGTTTATTTAAGTTTCTAAGCTTACAGTTCCGCACACAGGCAAATAAATACACATGCTGTCATATATTTACATACATAAGTACATAGGTGCATAAATTTCATGACTAAATGCAATACAATTTGTTATGAAAGTGGGCCGATTTACAGGCGCGATTTGCAGAATATTATTTAACATTTTAGGCATAACAATTTTTTATGCGAACGCAAAAATTTTAACCAATTTTCATGGCAAATAATTGAAAGCATTGGCATATGACGCCTAGAACAGTTAAAAGCTCCATTTGTCTGCTAGTCGATAAAAAATTAATTTTTATATAATAAGATGTTTATGGTAATGTTATAAAGAAATTCAGACACAAAAAATCGGTCTCTTATAAAGATAAAAGTCATGTTTTTAGATCAGCTGACAGTCACTGAACTCAACTTAAAATAAAAGAAAATTGGGATCGGTTAAAACAAAAATATGTATGTAAAATGTAAAATGTTATAGCAAAGAAAAGTGAAAGAATACCAAACTACAGAATATCAACATTTAAAAAATGTATCGCTGCTATTCAAATAAATATATGTTACAAATTTCTAAGCAAATTCAAATTTTTTGTGAATAAAAATGTCTTTCATTTTGTAAAAGGTTATTTATGTATGTATATACATTAGGGTGGGCGTTAAAAAATCAAATTAATGACATAGTTTGCCTCTTATATTAATTTATTTATTTTTAAGAATTATCAATTAAAATTCAGTTCATTTCTAACACAAACTATGTGCATCCAATTTTAAAACATTGTAGAAAACTTAAAACAAAAATTCAACAAATTTGTATGTACATACATATGTATATGGAGTTTCATAGCCCCTTAAATTTTAGTCTAACAATGTGAAAGTTTCATATAGTAAGGTGTTACCGTTGATTTTTTAGAATCTTGTTTTTGTCAAGGCTGTTGCGACTTTGTCTATATAAAAAATATTTTGCTTATACGCTTTCGATTTCGTTGAGAATTAAAATAATTTAACTTTAAAGAAATATTAAAAATATAATTATGACTGGCGGGACTTTCCTATTTGTAACGGTTGCTAAGTTATTATTTATAGAGTAATAAAATAATGAATTTAAAAAAAATCCTTTCTCAATATTTGTTTAATAATTTCATCTACAGATAGTTTACTACTGGAATATGGTTAATTGAAAGACTTTTAATATTATTTCCATTCCCCTTTTGATATTTTCATAACGATAAGGTTTTGAAAGACTTTTTCAATATTTACATATTTATATGAAATATTGAAACGGGCAAATAGTTCTTATGAAGTTTCATTACACAATTTTGACAAAATTAATATAAAATTACGAAAATAATTTCCACGACTATCAAAAAGGATTCGGCCTAACTTTACATGAAATTTGCTCTGTGGTTCACTGCTTTGTGCATTGGATCAATTGGCACAACTGGGATCTAGCGAATTCCCAAGTGGCTGTTACTGTTAATTTCCTTGCCTTCTGAACTACAAAATATCTCAATTTCACACAGTTCTACAAACATATGTATTAATATGTATGTATATTTATAGATGGATATGTATGTATGTACGAGTATGTGCCAGTACATGCTGGCAGCAGAAAAAAATACGTATCTGTGGGATTTGCAATGCTCAATAAATGCAATACAAATAGCCACACAAATAGAGATAATCGAAATCCGAAGCGAAGCCAACGCTTAGTCATAGTTCATTCTATGGGTCAGTTGGGATTTCAAATGTGGCAGCAAGAGACATTGAGCATACATATATAGCAATGCAGAAGGCATGTGAATGTATGTACATACATATGTACGAGTATGTGTGGAAGAGCAATGCAAATTGGAGGAAAGTAGGAAATGAGAAATTTCAAAATTCTGATCAAATTCTTGAATGACATATGTGAAGTGGCGAATGCAAAAGGAATATCATAAATCCGTATATAGTACTCGTATGTACATATATAGATATGTAAGTATGCACCCGCATACAAACGAATGCATTGCATAGAGCTGCGTTCTCTTTCAAACCTTTTGTGGCTGCCCGAACTGAATATAAAAATACTCGGACATACATACACACTAACGTAAGTAAGTTGTGAAAACGAGTGCGATTGTATGATAATGTTTGATGTGTTGGCTTTTGCATTCATAAATTGCATTCATAAGCGCATTTTGTTGATGTTGCCGATTATTCTTGGCCATAGACCAAAAAAAAGATCTGATAGCAATGGAATAATAATTTACAATAGTTAGAATATCACCAATTTGTATGCCTTTCATGAAAAGATAGATACATTAATTTTGGACCGATGTTCGTAAGCATGTCAATGATCACAAAATTCTCCTCTAACAATTTTGTTATGTTTATGTATGCAGGCATTTTTTATACCGCTTTAACCATTTGTCGGAAGCAAACTTATTGGACTGATATTGTCCTGCAGTGAGAAGCTAACGAGTATGTCAAAATTCCATTCCATAAACCATAATTTAATCGGTAAGTCACACCAGTTCTATTATTTGGTTAGTAAACTAATATTTAGTTGGAAATTCATCGTATCGAACTAGCACGTAAAAAAAAATGTGCATTTAAAAATTGCATTAACCAATTTATTAAAAAATGCCTACAGAAAGCTTCTTAACATAATTGGAAGCCATTTTTTATAAAAAAAAAGAAATAAAGAGGTAAATTTTTATAGAAAAGAAAAAAAATTGTTTTGTCGCTCAGTTTAATCAAAATTGATTATTATTACCAATTTGTATTGCGAATGACAAAAGAGATTTTTTAGTTACGTAATATACGTCAAAGTTTGAAAAAAATAGGATAATTAAGGATAATTATTAAAACAAATTGTTAAAAATTATATTGTAAAAATTTTAAGTAACTTTGGAAAATGTCAAATGGGTATCCTTTTTTCGATAAACTCTTCATTTAAGCTTGCAACTTTTCCTTTCTCGGATAGTCTGAATCCTTCGATTTGGCCGCAAAAAGCACTGTTCTTATTTATTGTAATAAGATCAATAATTTTGTGGAAAATAAGCCTAAGTAAATTCACAGAAAGCCCCGATCGGGGATAAAATAAAAAATTCTATAGCATCAAACACGTTGTTATGTGGCAGAGTTGAGTAGATGTACGTATTTTACTTGTTATTGTAAAATTTGAAAATTTTATATAAAAAAATTTAATGTATGGTTTTTTTTAATTAAAATTTACTACATAATCATAACAACACTGAGTTCCTTTTTTGCAATATTGTTGCTAGTACTTTTTTTTTACGTAAGTTATACAAGCCAAAATTTTACTTTCAAGTCTGTAAAGTAGGTTTTAAAGCAAAGCAATACATACTTACTGTAGAGCAAATTATTATTTCACAGATGGATTTCACTGCGAACTGAGAAACTAGTCTTTAAAAGTAATACTAAGCAAAACCCAAAAGATTATTGTAATTGAGACCAATATGAGCGAAAGTCGAGTATAATTCTCAGAATATTTGAAAAGTTTTTTTTTTGTTACTCGGAAAAGGAGGAGAGGATTTTTTTTGTTTGAAAAAAAAATACTTACTAATTTTGCAGCCCCAGAAGATATGTACATACAATTTTCTTTAGAAGGTCCAAGCTATAAAACACCCATCAACAATAACTTCTACCTTTAAAAGAACTAATGTTTGACTATGTACGAGTACGTTGTGCAACTATCCAAAACCGTTTGGAGAAAGCAATTAATAACTAAAACAAAATTGCAAGTTGGAGATTGTCGAAAATATTAATTTTTGCAAACATGGCAGCAGTATAGATATGCAATTATAGTAAGTTTAAACAACAATTTTAACAGATGATTTTTTCTATATGGTGGTATTTTTTTATTAGCCTTCATTGGATTTGCTCACCACAGTTTCATTTCCTTTTCAATGCGCGCATATCACCTTATGAGCAAGCGTCCATGTCACTTCACGTATGCGCCATTTTGCATAAACTTACACAAACATAATCCACATACAAGCGTATATGTATGTTAGCACAGACATACCTTTGTTCACACAGGCATACTTACATACATACTTGCACATATTGCAAATGTATTAAGAGGCATTCAAAGGCAATGAACGTCATGAAAGTCAGCTATAAGTCAATGCATTTGAGTTGAATTCTAAAGCAAATATCGCATGGATCCCAATGGAAGTTTTTATGTTTGCGTTTCTATGTGCATACTTATGTATGCACGAGTATTTTGGTCTGGTCGCGCGCGTATGTTTGTATGCAAATCGAGGGCGACAAGGGCAAATTCATATTTAGCTGTCATCCTGCTGGCTGGGCAACAACATCAACGACGGCTACCATACAGAAATCAAAAGAACTCATTCGTTTACATGAATGCATACTTACATATTTACATATACATATATAGCAACGTATGCACATACTACATTAATGCAAAATTGATCAACACATACAAAGCCGGTCATAGATTTGTCTTGGCCTCATGCATTCATTCATTCATTCATTCGTTCGTTCGTTGGTTTAGTTGGACATTCACCCAGAGTCAAACACAACAACAACAAAACGCCACGATTTGTCGAATCCAATACCATTTTCAACAGTGTTTATGTATGAATTTGTTTGTAAAATTTCCATAGTTGGAATTTCAAATGAAGTTGAAAATTGCTGAAAACCAATGAATTGTTGCGCACGCAAATGTTTTTTCCTCGCTGTTATATTTTTACATATGTACATGTGTATGTAGATTTAAATAATCTCTATTTGTGTATGTATTTATTCACTGCTGTTTGCACACAAATAGTACTGGTATGTTAGCCGCCTATTTGCATTGATTTGAGTAGCAAATCGTTTCATCCAGGTGTCACAAAATTTACATACTAAGTACATACTCGTACATACATACATGCATACATTTGTATACTTATGTAGGGATGTGTGTATTAATGTATGTTTGCACGCATTTAAGAATATATTTACGATAACAGGATATTAGGTCAGTGAAAATGTC
Source organism: Philophylla caesio (assembly GCA_963971545.1). Lineage (NCBI taxonomy): Eukaryota > Metazoa > Arthropoda > Insecta > Diptera > Tephritidae > Philophylla > Philophylla caesio. The sequence goes on along the minus strand of OZ020606.1, from coordinate 88,446,286 downwards.
ATGCGATAGCGCAATAGAAATCGATAATGCAGTAAATTAGAATGAAAGTAATTTAAAATTTACATACTTATGTATTTACACATACATATGTATGTGTGCATATAGTTTTACATACATACATATGTGTCGGCATACATATTTACTAGCCGGAAACAACACACAAATTCTATGAGGTTAAGTTAATCCTAGCACTAAGCAGCTGCGTTCTCAGAACGGTTCTCTATTTAAATTGCACAGACAGAAATATTTAGCTTTATTAATTTTTTATGGAAAAAAGCCAAGATCTTAAGACCTTCTGTTTATTTTTTTATAGCCTTATTAATAAATAAAAATAAAATTTATTATAAAAATATACAAAGAGACATTTACGTACACGTGTTCTTTTTAAAAATCTTTTAAGGCCTTCTTTATTTCTTATAATATGTAATGCTTATAGGCATTTTTCATTAAAGTCCAGATCATAACATTTAAGCAGCATACATACATATATAATCTGTTAACATATTATAGCACAACCACCTATTGATAGATTTGGATAGTTTATTTTTCTTCTACTTAATTAAAATTATTTTTCAAGTAAAATATGGTTCATTCTTTAAGAATAACTATAAACAACCATTTTTTAAACTATTTACAAAATGTAAAATTATTTTACAAAATTTCATAAAAATTTTAAACTTCTTAAAAAAACTTTCTAGAATTTTTTTGTGTATGCAGTTTATTGTCTCATCAAATTTTAGTCTGAGAAAGTGCAAGTTTCAAGTGCCTACAAGTTATCACTGATTTTTGACAATTTTTTAACTGGGCGTTTCCGCCATACAACGCAAAACCGCGGTGATATTTTACATGGAAGGAATCGCGAAAGAGCTTCAGTATAAAATTTTTTCAAAAATCAGTGGTTATTCGTAGCCACTAGAAATTTGCACTTTCTTGAACTTAACTTGAAGAGGTACATACATATCTGCATACCCCGAAATATTCTAAATTTTTTTTTAATTCAAAAGAAATTTTTTGCAATGGTATTCGTATGCGATTTAATGATGTTCTAATTGTAGAATAAAGAAATTGTACAAATTGTGTGAATGTTTGTTTGTGCTATAATTTATAGACAAAGTGTACACATACACAAAATATGTATACAATTTTTAATAGTCAAATAGTTTTATAGTCTAATAAATTTTAGTAAAATAAAGTGCAAGTTTCTAGTGTCAACAAAACTCACATAAAAGAAATGTCAAAAAGAAAGGGTTTAGCACCAGCAGATGCAAAAAAAAAAATAGATATACATAAAAAAATCAAAGCAATTTTGTCGGCAACTGGAAATTGCTCTTTTTTATTGAAATTGAATGGCCTACAAAACGGTATACATAAATATTTAAATTTTTTATGTTAATATATTGTGCAAAATTTGTCGAATTTCATATACAGCCGCACTCAGTTTCACATTTCAATTCCACAATGTGATTTTAACAATTTCTTGTGATAGTGAATAAGTGTGCATCCAATTTCACAAATTGTTGAAATTTACCTTTCGGATTCAGCTATGTATGCTTTTTTGAGCAGTCATCAACAAAACACTTAAAAATACGCCTATTTCAATGAATAACTAATACAGAAATGTCATAAATGGCTTCTACAAACATCAAAGAATATTCTAAAAATTCACATACACATACCAGCAAGCATTCGGGTTCAATTCACAAAAATTTATGTGAATGTGAAATTGGGAGCACCAAACATGTGATTTCAAACCGAATCCACAGGGAAATTTGTGAATATGAATTCATAAGATTTGCAACTGCAATATATACCAAATTCAAAAGAAAAATCATGACCACTTAATAACTGACAAATGCTAGGAGTTCTAATTTTTCAATAAACCAGCATTTAATGCAACCTCAATATGTAATTACATACGTTGTAGAAACCAATAAATCAAATTCGTCCATTTCCAACTCATTTTTCATTTCTTATTGCACACGACCGGAATGTATTCATATCAATTTTCCTAACAGCATTTAGCTACACTTCGAGCGGAATAGGAAGCAATCAGTTAAAGTTGAGTGTAATGGAGCCTATTGTCAGGCCAAAATAATTGGCCAAATTGATTTCAGTACTTTTAACGGCGCCTGCAACGATAAAACAGCAGCCAGCAACGACGCTTGTTATCCCACAAACAAAAATTCGTATCTCATACAAACCGACATTTGTAATGCCAGACCAACGAACTGTCACTCAAATCATCTATAGCCGACAACCGTTTCTGAAGGTTACTAAATATATAAGTTGGCTGAGCAAACTTGATTGTTTCAATTTTGGCTACAAGTAAGCGATGAGCGACAAGCGAAGGCAGGAAGCCGTAATAGCATAGCAACAAAAAAAAATTAAAATAAAAAACACACGAAATAATCGAAGCAAACCAAAAACAATGGCAATGATAATTACTCGTATACACTCAAGCAAGCCGTGCAATTACACGGCAATGTATGTACGGATGTACACATCTTATCCATCGAGAACTGTCAGCCATTCGAGTGGGCAACAAACAGTCGAAGGTGAAGAAGAAGAGGAAGTGACAGGCGGCGCCTGTGTCTTGGGAAGCTAGCAGGATGTAGGATAGTATCAGCTGGGAGTAAGTTACATTGCTATGCATATCAATGTAGTCCATTCACACACACACCACACACAAACACACTCACGCGCTTATAAACGCACACAGGCGAGCGACAAGTGGACTTTCTCGTATATAGCGAGCGCTAAGCTCCTCAGTGCCCATCTAATGCCGCCCCATGATCAGCGTCTAATTAATCATGCTGCTCGGCAAGAAAATTTCATGTTGCTCAAATGTTACAGCTGGGACGTGCTTGGCATTGAGACGCCCGGAAGTCGGCAATAGAAGCAGCAATTGACGCACGCAAGCACCGTGCGTTAAGCTGCGAAATATTGCAAGTAAAATACAAAAATAATTGAGCTCATTTAAAGTTGAAGCATAAGCAAATAAAACTTTTGGGTTTTGAAGGGTAAACAATTTTTTCAACTTCAAAAGAATTTTTCCTTTTAAAATGTGCTTAATTTATTTACATATGTCGCGATAAAAAAATAATGAGTTTGCCAGGCAAGGAGTAATAAAACATATTGTGAAAAATTGTGAAAAAATTTGATTTCTTTCATTTTAATTTAGTTAATTGATGTAAATTTTTGGTGTTTTTGAGAGACAAAAACTTGTCCGTGTTTATTTTTCTCGATTTTGATCAATATAAAATTATACTTAAATAAAAGCTCTTCTCACTAAAGCTTAAAATAAAAATTCAAGAAACTCACTAACAGTGTAAGACAAATATTCTCGAACTAAAACTGCCTTTAAGTGAAAATATTAAGCTAAAAGTGCGATATGCATCAGATAAGGTAATTCCGTGGCATTCCAACATAAGAAATACTAGAATAAACTCAAAATTTTAAAGGGCAATAATTTCAATTCTGATTGTACGTACGCGATATATTTTTAAATGATTGAGCAGTTGAAAAGTGGTACCTCAGATAATAGGCATGTTATATGAAGGTGTGTAAGCAAAATGTTAAGGACACATGTATATATTCTTAAGGCTGTGAAATTTAAATCATAGGACTTTTTGGAACTACGATTTGATTTTCGCATTCGATAAATATCTGTTTATTGATTTGTGTAGTATCTAAATGCATGTAAATATATTTTATTACTTAAAAATTGATATTTCTCATTCACCGAACTACGAGTATATGTTCATTTGTTGTGTACAATGTACCTAATTACGTGCCTATCACGGAATAAGGGTTTTTTAAAACTTAAAATGTTTGTTAATTTGATTGCATTTTTTAGAGAAGTCTCTCCCACAAAGCCCATCCAGTAAAACCCTGTAGAAATTGTTGAGCTAATTCCACGCTACAATTTTTTTTTAAGCGAATGGTTAATATTTTAATAAATTTATTCCATGGTATGCCACGCATTTGCGTTCAAGCAGTAAAAAGAAAATCACCTAATATTGTGGCATTAAATTACATGAGCCAATTTTTAAAACTTGTTTTAAAAAAGCAGTTACTTTTGTAATTTTCTTACAAAATTGCGTTCCAATGAGTATAGTTTTATTTTGTAGCAAAAATCCTAAAAATAGTTTATGAGATCCGATAATTCAGATGTCCTGCAAATAATTGGGGCCACCAGTGTTGATGAAAAGCCGAGGAGTCTATGCCTTTAATGGTTTAAAATTTTAAAATAGTTCATACAAATTGCATTGCATTAGCCTAACAATTTTTAATAATAGCGAGAGATTTTAATTTCAGCAATGACTTTGGATTGTGAGCAAACCTTAAGAATCTAATTTCTATAATACGAGTATGAATTTTAAATTTTTGTGCTAGAAAAATAATTAATTTTAAGTTTAAAACATAAGTTATTCCCATTTAATAGCGCATTAGGGACATCTTTTCACGGTATTCGATACATTAAAGAATTTTCGCCACGGTATTAGGGACGATTGAAGGTGTTATTTATTTTATTTATAAAAATTATAATACGATTTATTTTCGCGTATTAGTTATTGGAAACTAATCTAAATTTATTGATTTCAGGGTGATATTTAAATTTTTTTATTTGCAATTTTCACAATCACACCACTGTGCACGGCTTAAGCGCAAGCACATAAATTAAGACAGAGCGCACCGCAAGGACTCCCTAGCAACAGCAAGTACATCCACAACAATAAAAACAATAACAACTTCAATGGAAACACTCCATTGCAGGAATTTCAAATATTCGCAGGTTCTTACAAGCTTAATTGATGAGCTTCTATGTACAAGATTGCTGCGCTAATATGGAGTGGAGCGAATGGCGGCGGTGGCACTAAAACAAAAGCAAAGGCTGGTGGCAGGTGGTGGATGCGGGTGTGAGTTGACAGCACTATCATTGCCTGTTGTCCCCTTGCAGGCGATTGACAATTGGTGACTGTTACCGAATTTAGCATTTTATTGCTGCTTTTGTTCTAGTACAACGAATTTTCGTATTGTTGCGTACCACTTTTGCGGCGCTTTAACTTGCGCCATTGTCATTTTCAATGGTCGTTCAACAACAATGTTTACAAGATTGTGGTTTTTGCTTAGCTGGTTGAGAGCATTGTATGTATTAGTGTCTTTCTAAAAGCAGTGCTGCTTTGCATGAATAATTTGATGAATTACATGACAGTTTGCGCAACTACAAACATTTCGCGTACGAACGCATTTCACCACAAGTTACGTACTATTTAATGGGTGGTTGGTTGCATGCAACAATAAATACACACCGAGTGGTGTTGGGTCGCCCCATCGAGGCACTATGGATGTACATACATATTTACTGCTAGAGCAGCAGAGGGCTGGCGCTTCACTAAATAGCGCAATGCACGCGCGTGTGTGTCTGGAGTAGCTTTGAGCTCGCACAATTTACATGCCACATAATGTGGCAATCGAACTAAAATACGCTTCAGAACTTGCAGATTTAGTGGTTTAAGTGAGTTGAGCTGTTGTGTACTGGTGTTGCGCGTTGTATTTGAACGAGCAGTATGCGGCATCGATGAATTTGATTAATTGTCTTTAATGGCAGTCGGATTGCTGGTTCGGTTGGCTTGGCAGCATGGGGAGATTAAATATGCTTTAAATAGGAATCTTAAAATGACGCTCAATTTTACTAATTGCATGTCTTTCATGGTGATTGCCGAAAGTGAAGGACTTTGAAATATATTTAATTTAAAGGTACATCAATGACTTTAACTGCTGTTATGCTTGTTAGAAGCATGTGAATAAATTTTATAGGTTTTAAGGTAGATGTTTTTTTAGCGGATTTCGCGGTTCTGCTTACTTCTTCATTGGAAGTATTTAAATAAGTTTTATTTATTTTTAGTTTGCAACAAAAAATTGTAAATGCTAATTTTTCGCTTTAAGTTTATTGCGTCTGACAACAACAAATAATATAATATAATAATAATATAAAAAACTATTGAGACTGATAACTAGCGGGCGACCGAACATCTATATTTAGGGTCGAGTTCAACTGATCCAAAAAATTGTTCGTTGTCACATCATCTGCAACCAAATGCACAACAATACAGTTTGACACTTTTAGTATTATATTTATTTTAAATAACTTTCAAATGAAAATCACAAAACCCTCAAGTTTTTAACTTTGTAGAAAAATTAAATTACTTTTCATCAGATTTTCAACTAAATTTCTTCCAAGTGAAATCTAACGAGTATGCAGTTTTGTAGCTCTCTTAATTTTAGTTATGCAAAATGCCAATTTTAAGTAACTAAATATTACCGCCAATTTATTAGAATTTAGTTCCAAAGGAGTTGAGCTTCTCTTACATTTCAAAACTAATTGTGTTTTACTGTTTAAACAGTAGCTATAAAAGAAATTCCAAAAAATCTGCGCTTGAAGCTTTCACTTTAATATATTAAAAAATAAAAAATATAAAATCTGCATACTATTTTTTTATAAAAATTGTTCATACAAAAATTGGCCTTTAGCTCCTTTAAACAAATAATAATATATAATTTTGGCGCTTACACTAGATAGCTCAGTGTTTGGCCGAGCTTCTCCTACCATTTGTGGTGTGCATCTTTATATTATACCACAAATGGAGGGACCTACAGTTTTGTGCCGACTCCGAACGGCAGATGTATTTCATGGCAGAAATACCCTCGAAGGTTTGCCATTGCCTGCCGAGGGGTGGCCGCTATTAGAAAAAACTTTTTCTATGATTAAGATTTTGCTTGCTCTGACTGAGATTCGAACCTCGAACTCACCGCCATATCAAGTTACAGCACGCACCGCTACCAACTCGACCACAGCGGCCACCTCAAACAAATAATTAGATACAAAAATGGGTCAAAAATAACAAAAACATTATATTACTTTTAAGAAAAACTTTGAAATTTGGATGAAAATTAATTGCATTTCTTGTTAGTACCTAACATATAAATAAATTGGTGCTATCAAGGATAGACCACAAAATATCTATTAATAGAACACCTTAGACGTGATTAATGTAAAAAAAAATTATAAATAAAATATATAAAATTATTGTTTTGAGCCTCTGAAAGCAGTTGCAGGGTTGGGCGATTGCAAAATTTTATCTTCCCATATAACGACCATGAAAAATTTAAAGACATTCAAAAATCAGTGACATTCAAGAGGCGTTTTATTATTCGATTCGCAGTATAAAAAAGACCCACTGTTGACAGTATTTAGCCTTCCACTGAATATACAAATGTACACTGGTGGCAGTAATAATACAAACGCGATGTATACAAACATTCCTTGTTTTTGCTACTTAGTAAATTTTAATGATTTAATCTAAGTAATTGTTCTATATCACTCAATCATTTAGCACTACCCTCACAAAACTATGTATGTTAAATGGCTAATTTTTTTTTTTTTATTACGAGTAGACAACTTCATTTCGCTTCTGTATCTGATATTTTCTATGCATTTGAAAATGACATGTACATACATGTTTGGTATGTAAGTATCTACTTGTGAATATAACCTAATCTCAGTTTAAATGCGTTTGCCTGTTTATTTGCGATAACTACAAGCAGATTAGATAAAAAATTTTTTTTTTTTTATTTTTGGTTTTTCTGTCGATTCTAGGCGTATTTTCCCATTTGTTTAGTTTTATTTGAGTTTTTTCCTAAGTAATTTGATAAAAGTATTTGGTGTTTATCATAAACATATGTACATGTATACATATTCATAAATGTGTGGTATATACATTAGGCCGGGGCGATTTTGCAATCCATATCGCGCCGTCGATATAACGATCGGCCTTAAAGCTCAAAAATATTTAAAATAATATAGTGAAATGGCCAAACAATAACTAATAAAAAGATTCTTCTTATTGTTTTCTTCTTTTTCTTGTCCGACAGGGTGGAATATTGATATTTGTTGGGACGATTTTCCGTCATCCCTTATTAAGTTTGGTTCGGACACAAACCTTTTATTATTTTGAAGAAAAAATTCGTCTACGACATGGGTCTAAATTGTATTTGGAGGTTCCGGAATTTGATTTTTATGCGTTTTAGAAAAACTTAAATGTACAAAAAGCGACAAAAAAAATAATCTGGCTATATCAATTTCAATCAAAATTTTATGCTGAATCCAAATATGAAATTAGAATGAAAAATTTATGAATTTATCTTAAATTTTTCTTCAACTTATAGAAACTAATTTCAAAATGGAAACAATATTTTAAAATTAGATTTTATTAACTTGAGACGAAAACAGTTATACCCCAAAATCGTTTCATCTGAACGATCGGTTGTTAATGAATTTCACTGACAACATTTAATTTGTGATAAGTGTACTTAATATAAAATTTCATAATTTTAGCTGAATAAATGGAAGAGTTATTCTTTAAAATTACTATCTGCCTGATTCTGTGTTCTTGATAAATTATCAAACATTTACAAATACATTACAAATTATACTTTTTTCCATTAAAATTGAATGGGCTTCAAAAATGCAAAATCATAACTCTAAATTTTTGCATTTTGCATACGAAAATTCGTGAAAAAGCCTATTATTATTTTCTTTAAATTTTGCTCATGCTAACGACTTATAAAACTATATTAAAAAATAAAATAAAAATCCGCCTTTGTTTATTTTGGTGAAAAGGCAAGTTGAAGGGGCTTCCTTTCGAAATTTGAAAAAAAAGAAGCTCTCACATATATACATACATATTTATGTGCATGCACATACACAAGTGCGACTGCTGGAAAAGGTAATTATTGACTCCAAATGTTTATGTGTCATATTAAGAGAGATTAGGAAATAGATAAAGTATGGAGATAAGAACGGAGTATTTGCCAAAGGATCAGCGTCAGCAACGAACTGATAACACCTCAAACGCGGTCACTCAATTAATTGTTTGTATAAAAATATTTTTTTACAATAAGGGGATTCACAAGTCACCCGTTTCTTGTCATACATTTTTTGTAAATATGTTTTCTACAAAAATATGGTTAAAAAAAAATGTAAGTCAAAGTTTCAAACTTGCGTTGATTTGCAGTAATCAGCACCAACGAGACTTAAGCGGTGCATACTTAATATGATGTGGCCGTTGTGGTCGAGTTGGTAGCGGTGCGTGCTATAATGCGATATGCCGCTGAATTCGAGGTTCAAATCTTAGTAAGAGCAAGCAAAATCTTAATCATAGAAAACGTTTTTTTTTCTAATGGCAGCCACCTCTCGGCAGGCAATGGGAAAATTGTAGGTCCCTTTATAAAGACACACACCGCAAATTGTAGGAGAAGCTCGGCAAAACACTCAGCTACCATGTATAGTGTAAGCACAAAATTATTATTATTATTAAACTTAATATGTTAGTATGTACTTATGTATGAAAAAGTGTGTGTTACAAATTCTAAACAAAAAATAAAAAAAATGTTTTAAATTCTTGAATATGTCAGATCAAAACCATTACCGAAAACTGAACACTAACAAAGTATGCATATACTTGATTAAACATACACGAGTACAATTTTGAAATTCACACACTTGAGCCATCAAAAGAAATAAATTTCAAAACCATAAAGTAAACAATTAAAATTGCGACTATGTACAAAGACTCGCCACCAAAGCGTGGCACGCCAAAGCTGCCAGCAATTGAAAAGTGACTGCGATAATTCGAAACAAAGACAGCAGCAAACAAACATTGCTGACTTATTAACTAATATGCATGTACCCAAGTGTAAAAATATTTTAAAAAATACATATCTACATACATATGTATGTATATATGAATGTTGGCACGAAGTAAATAGACGGCCGCGGTCATGCAAACCGACGGCGGCGTAAATATAGTGCGTCGCGGCGCAGCTCATAAAATTGCCAGTAGCCAGCAAAAAAGGAGCAAAATTTCTGAATAGCAACAGTCAAAGGAAAAGTCAGTCGATCAGGCTGGCTAGCGGGCTGACTGGCTGGAAGGCCGCATAATGGCCGGATAGTAAACCAATAAAGCAACTACAGTTGAGTGTGTCTGTCAATCGAATTTGGGGTGCCACGTGTGATATATGTACATACATAAGTACATAAATATGTCAAGAGACGTTAAAATAGTAGCAACATACATACTATATACATACAAATGAAGGAGCAGCGTTGGCACTGATGGGATCTGTGCAGCCTCCTTAAGTAAATGCAGACTTTTAAAAGTAGTATTTATTTATAACTGTGTATGGTTTGTTTTAAAAATTTACAGCAATTTTTACCCACTTGAAACGGACACTTTATTAAATTAAACTTGAATGAACTATAAAACTACACACTCAAAAAACGTACTTTTTTTTAAAGAAATTTGAAAGAAACTTAGGCTCTTTTTGATTGTGCAATGTATTTATAAAAAAAAAAAAAATAATAAATGAAATGAAAATTATCATAATTATTGAGTGCATAATTTTAGACGAACCTTTTACTTATGTAGGTTTAAGGGGTGGGGAGCGGTGAAATCCTAGAGGCTGGTGCTGAAAACATTTTATTTATACATTTCACTTTTGGAAACAAAAAAGATTTACAAGAAAATTTTAGATTTTTTTGGTTTCTACACCCACCTAGAAGAAAATGTTTAAGTTACGTCTCTAGGTTCTCCAATTTAAAAATTACGCACTTAAAATGTTTTCATCGGGAAAAGTATTTCGTGCATTTTAAACACTATCCTGTTTCTGTATGCTAAACATAAATTTTTTTTTTAATTTTTGCTAACATAAACAAGAACTTAAATTAGCATAATATTTCCAAGAAATTACAATACAATTTCGAACTGATCGCAACCAAATTATTGAAATACAAAAACTATAATTTTGCGCTCTCTTTCAAAATTACTTAAAGGACTTAACTGTTGCTGTATGTACGAGTATGTATGTATGTGTGTATGGTGTTTGAAGGTCCAAAAGCTGTCTGAATCAAATGCCCGCCAATTTATATCCCTCTACACAACATTCTTAAACAAACATATGTATGTATGTATGAATGTAAAAAAAAACAAGTATCAGATGGAAAAAAATCAGTTTCATAAAATAATATTGTACAATATACATACATACGCACACGTCCAAATGTAGGCAAGTATATTCTGCTTGTTTAAATTTCATGTGTCCAGAAAGCGAGGTCACTTGTGATAGCCCCCTAAATATGGTGGCTTGATTGTGGTGCGGCGGATTTAACTGTTCACTTCCTTAACGTGGCGGCCGGCATAAGCAATTGATTGTAGAATTAAATATAAACATAAATTTTACATAGGTAAATATACATATACATATGTATTCATATGGAGTATATATGTATGTACATACTTATGTACATATATAAATCCATAAATTTACTTTAATAGAAAAGCAACCAATCAAACGAGGAATTATTTAACACACAAATGGTTCATTTTTATAAGCGGTTCACAAATTTGCAGACAGCCAGCACATTTTGATGTATAAATATACTATATACTATATATGTATGTACATAAAAATGTCTGTACAACACAATTGATATGTACATTTGTTTCCATGATTGTCAAAGCATTCATAATTTTTTTCAATTTTAAAGTGGCGTTGGACGCCGCACTATTCTCGCATTAGAATTTCAATTAGCTTTACGGAGCCACAATCGCAATCGCTTATGTATGTATTTATGTATGTGTGCGGGTAAAAGTATATGCAGCGACATACAAAAGAATGACCCCAAATTACTGATGAGTATTTTAGAAGTTCAAGAACTGGTATTTAATGAGGTAGTAGTCGACCTAGTTCCAAAGTGACTACCACAAAGAATGGCGCTTTACGCTCACAACGACTACAATACTTTGAAGCAGATAGAGAGAGGTGTATTAACGGCAAGGGCGATCGTACCCCTCAGACCTGAAATAAGAGGGCGTCCCAAAAGGGAAAGTTTGTCCGAAGTTCAGGTTTTTCTTTAATTTCTCTTAAACTGGGATTTTATAAAGTAATTATTATCGTGTTTAGTAAAGAATGAACATTTTTTTTCATATCTTTCAATACTTTCAGTTGGTCCAACTGCATACTCAAACAAATTCTAACACTTCTAACAAAAAAGTTCAAAATCTATGTCAAAATGTGTTGTATTTTTTTAATATTCTACAAAGTTATACACTGAACTGAATTTTAATTGAAAATTACTTAAAATAAATAAATGAACATAAGTGGTAAACTATGTTATTTTGAACTTGGTTGCTAATAATACGACCAGCGCTGTATGTACACTGCATACACAGTTCTGATAAGTTGAAGTAGAAATGCTTTCGAACGCCTCTTATTTCAATTTACGCCGCACTTTTATTTTTGTTGTTATTGTACTTGTAGTGTTCTCAAAAAAAAGTACTAATCTACAATAATCAACGCACAATGACTTTCAGTACACGCACATCCGCATTAGCATTTGGTTTTCTTAATTTTTTTTTTGCCATAAGCGTTAAGTGGTGGTCGATAAGCTACTTTCATAAACATAAATACGTATGCAAGTACATACATACATCTAAAGACAATTAAAAGTATGTTAGTGCAAAAGTACTTTTAAGGAACACATATCAGAGCTTGACGATGGGTGGAGGGTTTGGACAAATCGATGGTATCGTACAATAGTGGTCTGGCCGCATATATGTAGTTTGGCATTTATGGGTAATCAATAATGAATGTACGCTGTTATGCATAAATGTGGTATGGCGATTATAAAAGTGCAAGAACTATAAAACATTGAGTCATCCGCTGTTTTGTTGCTACCCATCACATTATTGTAAGAGTGAACTGAAGTTTTCCTAATTCGGTCTCAAGTTAAAGAAAATTTGTTGGAAAATAACGTATAAAATTACGTTTCAATATTAATCATACATATTTTTTTCAATAATATTTTGAATAATGTGAAAAAAAATTTTAACTTTCAGTCTCAATGAAGGGTTAAAAGGTTCGACAAAAATATGCCTCGGCATATCAATGGGGGACTTCAAAGACAAAATTATGAACGTTAACCAATAAAAGTATGTTACAAATAGGTTTCACAATATTTTTGCATATACATTTTAATCGAAAATTTAGATCTTCACCGATTTTAAATATACAATTTTTTTCTGACTTCTTACAAACAGTGATTTGGAAAAAAACCGGCGTGTGATCCAAAGTTCAAAAGACCAATGAGTTTCACATTTTTGTCATCCCGTATTCTTGTATTAATTTTTCTTCTATTAATAGGAATTCATTTTCAATTAAAAAATGCTTCATTCTTCAAGAAAAACCAAAAACACCCAATTTGAAAATATTTACAAAATTTACAATGGTTTAACAAAAATTTATCAAAATTTAGAATTAAAAAAAAAATGATTTTATATTTTTTTTTGAGTATGCAGTTTCTTGGCTAATTCAATTTTGGTATAGAAAAGTAGACGTTTCAAGTGTATAAGTTATCACTGATTTTTGACAATTTTTTAACTGGAAGTTTTCTCCATACAATGCAAAACCGCGTTTATTTTTTATATGGAAGAAAATGCGAAAGAGCGTAAGTTTAAAAATTGTCAAAAGTCAATGGTAATTCGTAGCCACTGGAAACTCACATTTTATATCTGCATACCGTAAAAAATTCAAAAAATTTTTTTTGAGTTATTGATAACATTTTAATAAATTTTTTGTAAAATTTAAACAATTGATTTAATTGTATTTGGTGGAGAATTTACGATAATTGGAGTATAAATAAATTTTCCTAATGTGTCAATATGTTTTTGTGCTACAATTTTTGAACAGAGTGTACATATGTATTTATATTCCTAAAGTTTGTAAAGTTAAATAATTCCGCACCTTTTTAAATACCGTAAGCAACTCTATGCAAGCAAACAATGTTGCCAACACGGTAAATTACACAAAAGCCAAAACGCCAGCAATACATCATTCGGAGAAAGCGATGGTGAGCAAAGCTAACAAAATCCTTAAAAGGATTAAAAGCGCACGGAAAATTTTTGAAATCCTTTACGGACTCACACACATCTATACATACATATACATATGTACATATACACAATTTGCAGTGCACATTTTTTTTTCGAACTCCCCAATAACCCAACAAGCACTTGTGTTTGAAATCAACTTCGTATGCATTTGGTAAGAAATAGACTTCTAAGGCATGCAAAGTTCATTCTCAAATGCATATTTATTTTCCGACCCATTTTGAATATTAAATTTAGAAATTGGCATCTAAATTGTTGCATTTTTAGAAATAATTCTGATGATTTTTTTTTTTCGGAATTAGAAATCAAACTTAAAGTTCTAAAATGCCGAAACTGGTTTGACTGCAACACAAATTGGACTAAGCTTAACAGGAAAATCTTTGGAGAATAAAAAGTGGTTATTTACTTGCTGGGTTACATGTAAATATACATACATATACATATGTAAATACAATTGTGTTTGCAGGTATTATCGTAGTTGTGGCAGTTTTGTGTTATTTGTAAAACACCGAAAATTTGTCGTTGACGGTGTTGCAAGTGAGCTCGAGCTTACGCCGCACACAATAAAACACAATTTCAGTGGCAGCGATAGTCAGTAGTTAGCTGACTATATTTCAGCAAATGCATAGTAAAGTAGCAAGGCAAGCTGTAAGCAATGAAAAGCGTGATGACATCGCCATTTAAAAAGCGCGCCACTGCCGTGTGTGTGGCTACATACTAGAGCTTCATGAAGCCACAAAAACGCAGATGGAAGACAATCAAAGGTATGTACATACTAGACCGTGCAAACAGGCTGAGAGCTATGAAAAGGCACACAGTCAGACACACACACACACACACACACACACAGTTTAACATACGCAGCACGACTGGATGACAGTGGCTGTGGCGGGCGCACATTTAACAGGAAAATCCCTTAATTGGAATAAATTAACTATTATGTGTGTTGTACGCAGTGAAGCTGTTGTTGTTGTTGTTGATGTTTTTAGTTTTCGTTTTCTTTTTTTTTTGCTGTTTTGTTGCTGTACGCCAAAAGCTTTCGTTGTCACAGTTGCTGGGCGCTTTATTGGTATTTATAATTGTTCCTGTTTGTTGTTTTCAAATTTTATATACACACATACATAGAAATGTGCGTAGGTATAAATACATATACATACGTATGTATTTGAAGGGATATTTGTTTGCGTCTAAAATTGTGTGTTGCTGCCAAGTGTAACTTTTTGAGCTGTCTTCGGTGACTACTTTGCGCAAGGCCAAGTACACGAAACAAAAATTTCTTAGTATAAGTTACAAACTTTAAACGTCACTTTGTTTACTTGAACATTTTTAAAATTATCCAGCAACTTCTAGTACTCGAAAATTTTTTAATTGCACGATTTGCTGGGTATTCACTCTTTTGTGTATTCAATGTACTAAGTGTATTTTAAAAATGCGTGGAATTTTTTGTCAAGAATGTACACTAATAGGTATATTCTAGCAAGGTAACATAATTTACTGGGCTATTAAAATTTACCATTCAGTAAAATTTTTAACCATTTCGCATTCTACGCTGATTGTAACCAGGTACATTTTGTAACCTGTGAAAGAGCAGATAATAAAAAACAGCTGTTTAATTTTGTTTTGTTAATTTAATATTAAAGTATTGAATCTCCTTAAGACGTGTAAAATGTTGGCAAGAAACTAATTATTTAAATAGCCAGACAAAATGTTTATTCACATTTACACGTTTTCTGAAACAAATTGTTACTTTCATTAGGTTTCTTCGTGTAAAAGTCCAACAAGAATTATCCAGCAACGAAATTTCTCAGAATTTTGGAGTATTCTCTCTCAAAGAGAGATGCTTGCAAATTTTTACGCGAACGAAAAATTTGCAGAAACTTGTAAGTTTAACGAACAGCTGATTGAATTTGGGTCCACGTCCAAATATGCAAAATGAAAAACGTTGCATTAGTGTTTTCCTGAAACATTCCTCTAACGAAACTTAACCAAACGAACTTTTACTTGCTTCTTGCATGTTTAATACTCATATTTTATACATAATTTTAAAGAAAAATTTCGTATTTATTCAAATTGCAATCAGCTGCTTTTGATCAGCTGTTTTCTTGCTTGCAAATTTGTGCTGGGTAAAATTTGTCCAGCAAGAATTTGCAACTTCCCCTCAAAATGAAATGTCATTTTGCGCTCTCAATTTCCCCTTCCGATTTGACAAAAATCGTGATATTTCGTAACAATTATCAGCATCGCGAACACTCTTTTTGATTTAGGTAACATATGTATATTTATTTACGTTTTTTATGTCAAATTTGATACCTCTCATTGTCAAAATGTGAGATGTTGCAACTGTTTCGAAATAAACTTTGTAACCATTGCCCTAGCATACCAAATTCAATTTCGGGTGTTAAAAATACGTAACAAAATTTACTTTACCAGTAACAATGAGAATAGGCCTATAAGAGCCTATTTCACCATTGCGAATTCATACATACATATGTATGTATGTAGAAGGAGGAATATTTCAGTCAGCAGATTGCTTGTTCTATCTTCGCGTTGCGGGGTGGAAATGTGAAAATATCTATTTTGTTTACATTTTCAATTTCTATTTACGTTCGTGATGGAAAGTTCCATACGTTGCTTGTCTTTGCATAATATTATAAAGACATTAAGCTCAATATATTTACTATAAATACTCAGTACGTTTGCTTTTTGTGCCAAACTTGGAATTCCACCTATTCATTTATTTTTGTTTTTCTATGTTTATCTGACATTTTCAACGCAAAATAAACAATTTTTTTTACTTATATGTGGAGTATGCCACTTTGAGTGAATTCACCTTGCGTTTCGCCAGCTGGAACTTAAATTTTTTTTCTGCAAGTTTCCATATAAAATTAAAATCATTTTTCATTTAAATTCGTCACACTTTTGAATATTTTTTGAATTCTCAAATATACTAGAATAAAAATAAAATTAATTACATTTAATACAAAGAGAAGTGAATAAGGTTAGTATTTTGATTATTTGTGTGTAACTGTTATAAAGTTTTTGATGCGTATTATTTGTATCAAATTTTTAAAATTTTAAAGCACAAGATCTTGATTAAACCGATAATTTCAACCAGGACCAAATAAAATATAACCAAATGTTTAGTAGTTATGTATTGATGGAAGGAATTGCTTGGTATCGAATTTTAAAAGTATTTCTCTCAGTGTATTTCGCATGTAATTAAAACGTGTACACAGATGCTTCATGGCGCTATTACGAACAACACATGGTTTTGCAAATCAAGCAAAAATCCCTTTCAAAAATTTACCATATGGACTCGCATTTTCATTAGACACGAATGCCAGAAAAGAACACAGCTCACAAGAGCATTGGGTGTCATGCAATACAGAAACCTATTTACATACATATGTATGTACATACATACATACTGACTGCAACATATGTAAGAATTTTGAAAAATGTGTCCATAACTACATATGTTCATATTTGTAAATATTTTTCATACTCGTATATGCAAACTCGCCGCCTGGCACTCTCATGTTTGTTTTGTTTTGCTTAAGTTTTTTATTAGTTTTACTAAGCGTGAAAGGAAAATTATTGCAGTCGTCAAGCAAATTATCTTTGCAAAGTTGACACAAAATTCGAAATATGTTTAAGAAACCATTGAAACAAAAAAAATACAAATACAAATCGACCGACATATGGAAAACAAATGTGGCAAAGGCACCAGTAAAAGGAAGAATTTGTTTGTATGTACATACATACTAACATACATATGTAATAGTAGCGTCGCCAACACGATAGACATCATATTTCTCACACCCAAGAGCGGTGATACCTTGCGAGCAACACGCATTGAAGTTCACGAGTATGCAAGACCAACGAATGAGTAGGACTGGGTTGCTTGCCAAATGTACTTACAGCACGGTTCACACTTTCCCACTCAGATGGAGTTTCAATAACATGGAGTCTAAAATTCACATTTATACAAGCGTGAAACTCAATGAGAACGGTTCTCTCAGTAGGCAATTTTCCAAAGGAGAGACGGTTGTAAGCCCAACTTCGCGAAATGATCATAGCGCTAAAAAGCCATTTTTGGTAAAAGCCATAACTATGTACATATGTACATACATACAATCAGGGCACTTCAATAGAAACAGCGTCTTTTCGCTTTTTACTTGGTTATTTAATTTTAATTTTCAAAAAATTTCTATTTAAATACAGATCATTCCATATTAAAGATCATGAAGAGCAAACCATTTAATATTAATAAAAAAAAACCCAAGTTTCAAACCTTATATAAAATTTTAAATAATTGTTTGTAAAAGTTTTAATTACGTATCGTATAACCCATGCCTACAACTTTTTTATATGGAACAAATTGTGAAAGCGTTTTAGTAAAAAAAATTGTTAAAATTGAATGGGATTCGTAAGCAAATAAAAACTTGCATATTATTATACCTAAAATGAAGATCAAGAGTATTCTAAAAAAAAATTTTTAATATTAAATTGTTGCAAATTTTTATGAAAAGTTGTTTAATTATTAAAATAAAAAATAAATTTACTTTAAAAGTAGGTTATTTTTCATAATTTTCAACAAATAAATGTGCAGTGCACACAACTTACATATCGATGGTGAAGCTTATTTACATATGTAGGTACATACATATTTACTTATGTAAACAAGGCAGCAAGTGAAGTTGGCTGCAGTAAAAGAGATGAGAAAGTAATTAGTTGATTTGAATAATTAATTTGCAGGAAGGACATATAAAAATATGTATGTACATATAAATAAATGTAATGTTAAAAATTATATAATTAATAGTATTACATAAATACATATGTATGTACATACGTATAAGCATAACTTCTAACTGTGCATGGGCAGAATGCTCACTTCGACCTCCTTTCTCAAGATCTCCGTTTTCGAACATAATAGAAGTATTTATGTATATATTTGAATATACATACATATATAAATTTACATATCACACGAAAGCAAGTACAAGTTTTTATTGTTATTGCAAATTAGTTAAATAAATCATTATATTGTTCTAAAATGCTTTCATGAAACGCTAAAAATGTAAATGATTGTTACTCTATAAATATTAGTAGGTACATAATTTGTTATAAATACAGACGAATGTACATATGAATGTATGTACATATGTATGTATGTACATATGTATGTATGTATGTGCAACTCAACTTTTTTCTCCAACATGGCAACACATCATTCAATAGTGACAAATAAATGAACACGCATTCATACTGAAAGGTTAAATTAAACTGTTTCTTTTTCGAAACCTTATCAGCGCATGTGGCGTAAAAGTACACAAATAAAAAGTAGATAAGGCGAGCCGCTCAGTAAACGCAATATGCATGAACATTGAATGCGAGGCGTTATTATGTTATGTGGCAATTAATGGATGTAGGTATGTATGTACCTACATATGTATGTAAGTGAATATTCATGCGAGAAAAACGTTGGCAATTTTAATTATCACCCCTATGCTGTAATCCGAATGTTCGTAGTTACGAATTCGTAGCTCCGTTCCGAAAGTTCGAAATTTGGTATGCTGAAATCCGATCGTAACTATCAACCGCGTTGCCAACCAAAAACAGGAATTTCGAAGTTCGTAATTAGGCATATTGGCAGAAATATATGTACATGTACCGATATTATTGCTAGTAAAGAATGAAGTTTAATATCAACATTTATAAGCCATTTGATAAGAAGTTTACGTTAATTAAAGGCAGAATTGCATAAATATGCATCGAATGTATGTACATTGTTAAGAGATGATCTAAATACAAATTTCTTAAATTATGAAGTGTGTAATATTGTCGAATTCAATGCTCAGATATATTAATGTTAAATGGTTTAAAGATTTGTGACAAGTTTTCGCCTCAACAAAGAAGCATTCGTACAAGAAACATACTGCGTACGATTTATTTGTGATCATCGCAAATATATACACACGTAATAATTCTAGTTTTTCTTGCATGGTTTATATTACATATGTACATAAATACAAATGTACACATGTATATACATACATACATGCATATTTGCTTATTTTTGGGTTTATAAACGTTTATTTTTCTAAAATTTATTTCGTTCCGACACCAGTGGCTGTTCGTACAAAAATTCCGCAATTGACAGGTCCGACGGACTCTGGCATACCGATATTACGAATTGCGAAAACAGTCTACGAATTTCGAATTTACGATTACGAAAAGCGGATTAGAGCATACCGATTTTACGATTCGTAGCGTAATCGAACGTACGACGGATTCCAGCATAGGGGTGTATAATTATCGCTGAGAGAAGTCAACCACAAATATCCCTTTGATTGGTAAAGCATTTTAATATTTTCAGAGCTCACGATGTTTTGGAAATGTGTCAATTTATATCTTTTTATTTGCTAATTTTTTGTTTTTTAATCATAACTGGTAAGTGGCAAATTAATAAAATAAAAACAGCACATTGATGGAAGCAAATTATGGTTAACATAAGATATATCTATTTAAACAAGCAAATAATTATTCAGCGCACATCTTCCATTCCCATTCCAATCCAAAAGTAATATACTTACTTTTTCTTAAAAAAATGTATATACATATACCTTTAAAAAAAAGAAATTATACCATAAAATGTTACATAGATCTCTTAAAAATCTTAAAATCGCGCGATTTTTTATAAAAAATTTTCTATTTGGTATGATATATTGATTTATGTGAAAACATTTTCTATTTGGTATGATATACTGATTTATGTGAGAAAAGCGCCGCAGGGGAAAATTTTTAATAAAAATGTATTGATTTGGTTAAGAAAAAACGTCGTCTTATTTTTATCAAAAATATCTATTGACGTTTTCCAGGATCTGGCATCACACATACTTCGCGGCCATCTAACAACAACTGTGTTTAGAACATTGTGCAATTAGCAAGATATACAAATATCGCATTTAGAAGTATTTATTGTTAAAATTTTAGCAAAAAAATATGTGCGTTATGTTTATAATGTGTTTAAGAAAGTGTATTAACAAAAAGAAAAGTGATTTGTGCGGTTTTTGTATTAAAATATTGCTAAGTCAGTGACAAAATTTTAACAACAAATAACTTTAAAACTAAAACAATTTGGACCCAAAATTTGTTAAATATCGGTGAATCAGTGCTACCCCAACACCCCCTGCTAATTTAAGTGAAATATTCCAAGTACTTTGGCTAAAAAAAGCATTGGTTCCGTAAAGGAAATCTCAGCCCTTAAAAATAATATGCGAGAAGATCTCGTACATATTTATAGAAATATTTAGCAAACTTTTTGAAACTCAGACCAACGTCCTATTCACAAATTATAGCACAAACACATATTGACACATTGAAACCCTCCGCGCGAGAAATGTTCAAAATCAAAGAAAATCTTAAGCGACGTTGGGCTTACACTTTTCTCCAGTAAAATTGAGTGGGCTAAAAAAGTGCGTACCTATCCAATTTTTTCAAACTCTAATTACAAATCTGGAAATTTCGGTGTTGAATGTAGAATGAACTTGACTTTTTTGTTTTTATTTAACGAAAAATATTAAATTAACGTATGTATGTACTTCATATGTAAGTAAATATACTGCGGACATGTATTGCAGATGTCCAGATTTCTTATACTGCTCCTTTGTGCTGCCTTTTTCTAACACCAAACTCACTTCGAAAAGTGAGTACCTACATACATATGTACATACATACATACATACATACATACATACATATTCATTAAGCAATTGAATGACAACTCTTTCACACTTTCATTTACTTAATAAATATGTACGTATCCCACTAAACGTTAAACGAAGTGCTATCGAATCAATCAAGTATCATTAACATCGCTGGCAATTAATGAAGCCGCCAAAAATTCAGTATTTTTCAATTTATATCAATTTGGTCCAAACACCAACAGAGAATGCGCGGGGAAACTATTAAAATTCAAACACAAAATATGCCAAAAACCGCTAGCAAAAGGGCACCATCCACTGCAAAGGCTCGAAACGTTCGCACACAAAAATACATACAAACAACGATATACAATATGTATACATTCGTATCTACATACATATATACGTACTATTAACTCGTATATATTTACATTCATATGTACATACATATGTATGTATGTATATGTAAGTACGTAACCACATTCATACGCCAGAGCAAATGAATTTACTCGTTTAAAGATTTTGAAACCAATTTGAATTTCATTTGAAAGTTGCCATCGACATCAGCGGCTTCAAAACATCACGATGGGTACTAGACCGGATCGATTGCTGAATGTTTTTTCTTAAATTATTATTAAGTTTTACATTTTTTAGTTAAAATTCATGAATCTTCCGTGAAATACTAAATTTTATAGAAACTAAAATTGAATTAAGTAGGTACATACATATGTATGTAGTTGAGTAAATTGAATTTACAAAGCTAATATGTATATGATTATGTATGTATGTATGTAAATAATTGCACATTTAAGTGGGCCATAGACATGGCGCTAACATCCTTCAAAAGTATACATAAGGCATCTGGAGAGGAAACAGAGGAAAATAATTAAAACTTTTTGTGTGGCCCAGTCTAATGTATGTTCATATGTAAGTATGTATGTATGTATGTGTATGCATTTGTTTCCTTGCAGTAACAGATACATATGTACATATGTATTAAAAAAATGCACAAAATGCAACAGTTCGCCAGAATGTGGAATGTGGCGGCATGCAGATACGATTACATACTTATCTCCATACTTACATACGTACATATGCATAAACACGCTCGCCTTTCAATTAAATTCTATTGAAGACAATTAAAAGTATCTCACAGATGCATACACACGCACATGCATATGTATGTATGTAGGTATGTAAGCACGACGCATTCGCAGCAGCAGCAGCAACGATTTGAATGAAAAGCAGCTGCGCGTGTATGAGCACGCCAGAGAAGCCGTTAGCCCCTTGCAGTTATCCACATATGTACATAAACACACACACACTCTCGCAGGCACACGAATGTGCGTTGATTTTTTTGTAATTACCGTTACTTGCATTCCTCGTGGCGACGATGGTGAAGACTTCCGAGCGCCAGTGATATCGTCAGAGTCCCCATCAATATGCAATTATGTATCCTGGATTATGAACTTTGCCGTTGCTAGTAGCGGTGTATCCTTTCGTGGTTATTTTATCCACTATATGCATACATACATATGTACATATGTAGTGGATATTTTCGCTTCAAGGTAGTTGGTTTTGTTGTCGAGTCCTTGTCAACTTCTTACGATAAACAATCGAGTTTGCATTTTATTTAAATTCAATTTTTTTAAGGTTTTACGCTTCTCAATTATGTTGTTCTTCTTAATCATCCTAATTACACGCTTTATTGTTTACTTTTTTAATTAAATTTTTCACTTTTCACGAGTTTCATACTACGCGCGCACATTGCCCGACTATTTTCACTTTCCGCCCCTTGGGCATCAACAAACAAAAATACATACATACGTCAGTGTGCGATATTCACGAGTTCGCATTGGCAATGTTAGGGTGCGTACAGAGTGGCCGCTTGTTGCCGAGCCGAGCCGACTGACGCTTATTGCGAGAACTTGTTCATGCGAGAAACAAGTTTGAGTGTGCATAGTGGATGCGAGAATCAGCGCTGATATTTTATCTATTATTTGTGTTTTATGTATGTTTGTATGCATTTGGGTTTGTTGTTCATTCGTGTTTGTGAAATTGAAGTGAAAAGATATGGATTCGTCAGATGATGAGTATTTAGCTTCGGCTACTGTTTTAAAGTATTTTATCAATAAAAAATCATTTGGAAAACATCCAATAAATGATAAACGAAGTGAATTTGGAGAATTTCATCACTTATATAGTGATTTAAGAAAATATCCAGCATATAATTTTTGATTTCACTTTTTCCAAAGAATTTTATGTCCAAAACTAGCTTTTCGCAGAATAAACAATGTTTTCGGCGCTGAAATACGCTTTGGAACTGTTTTCTCGCATTCAATCAGCTTTGCGCTCTGACCAGCTCGGCGCCCACTATGACCTGTTCGCGCTTATTTGTACTAATTTGTATAGTACCAGTTTTCTCGCATTGGTTCTCGCAATAAGCGTCAGTCGGCTCGGCTCGGCAACAAGCGGCCACTCTGTACGCACCCTTACTCTGTATTTTGCAAAAATATACTTTTTATTCCTTTCACCACCGCTGCACGCGAACGACTGTCCAAATAATTCGTCGTCGTTGGCACTCGAAAGCCAAAAGTAGAAAAAAATCTTTTATTTTGTCATTCACAAAGGAAAATAGTGAGCCAAAAGCAGCAAAAACAAATAAGCAAAGAAAATTTGTATCCGTCGGATTCGCTGTCGCAGCGCTGTCATCGTTGGCCGTGTGATTGTCGTTATCGCTGACTTTGCGATGTGCGCTTGCTACTTGCCCGATAGGGAATTTGTACGCATGTAAGTAGGTACATGACCTCACAATTATTTTAATTCCAATTGAAAAATTTATGGCAAGTGTAGAAAATGATTAAATCTTTTCTGATGATCAAAACTAAATTTTAAATTAAATTAACTTTAAACAAATAATTTTCATTTATTCTGCATTTCTATTACGTTCCCGCATCAATATAGTTAGATTATACACTATATTCACAAATTATAGCACATGAGGACAATTTCTTTTTCATCCAATTTTTTAAAATTATTTTTTATAATATGTGAACAAAACGTTTAACATTATTTTATTCAAAATTACGAACTTTTAAAAAAAAAAATTAAGAATGAATAGGTATCTCTTTGATTTTTACCACAACAAAGTGTTAAACTCTAGTGGCTACGAAATACTTCCGAATTTTGAAAAAAAAAATGTCGGGCGGCTTTCGCAATTTCTTTCATAAAGAAATTAATCGAGGTTTTGCGGTGCATGGAGGAAACTGCCAGTAAAAAATTATAAAAAATTAAGTGATAACTTGCAGACACTTGAAACATGCACTTTCTTAAAGTAAAAATGAATGACCCAAAACAAATTTTGTTAAATCATTGTACAGTTAGTGAAACAGTTAGTTAAAAAAATAGGCGTTTTTGGTTTTTACTAGAGAATTGCCCATATTTAACTTGAAAAATAATTTTATTGAGTTGGAAGAAAAATTAAGATCCCAAATCTGTCAATATGTAGTTGTGCTATAGTTTGTGAATAGAGTTAATATCCGCTAATAAATAGTTTTAACACCACTGACGTGTTCCAGGAATCTAATTATTAAATAATAAAAAACTATTATATGTACACATATGTATTAATTTCAGTTATGTATATTTTGATTTCATTGGCAGAGATAACATGGGACCTGAACCGTTTCTCGCGGTGGGACCTGGTGCCATAAGAGAGGAGCTTAGGGAGCGTACAGAGTGGCCGCTTGTTGCCGAGCCGAGCCGACTGACGCTTATTGCGAGAACCAATGCGAGAAAACTGGTACTATACAAATTAGTACAAATAAGCGCGAACAGGTCATAGTGGGCGCCGAGCTGGTCAGAGCGCAAAGCTGATTGAATGCGAGAAAACAGTTCCAAAGCGTATTTCAGCGCCGAAAACATTGTTTATTCTGCGAAAAGCTAGTTTTGGACATAAAATTCTTTGGAAAAAGTGAAATCAAAAATTATATGCTGTCATTCATCATTTATTGGCATTTTTTATTGATAATCATTTTTTATTGACAAAATACTTTAAAACAGTAGCCGAAGCTAAATACTCATCATCTGACGAATCCATATCTTTTCACTTCAATTTCACAAACACGAATGAACAACAAACCCAAATGCATACAAACATACATAAAACACAAATAATAGATAAAATATCAGCGCTGATTCTCGCATCCACTATGCACACTCAAACTTGTTTCTCGCATGAACAAGTTCTCGCAATAAGCGTCAGTCGGCTCGGCTCGGCAACAAGCGGCCACTCTGTACGCACCCTTAGGAAAGAGACAAACCGGCTGAGGAACCAACACTGGCACAATATCGCCGGCCTCAGACAGTCAAAGAGCCTTCTTGGGGGGTATAGCCGGAAGAGATAGACCTTCCCAGGAATAAACTGAGAATCATTACAGGCTTCCTGACGGGTCACTGCAGACTGAGGGGTCACCTACACAAACTAGGGATCTCGTCGGGCGACCTTTGTCGCTTTTGTGACTCAGCAGAGGAGACTCCGCAGCACCTGCTCATGGAGTGTGTGGCTGTGGCGCGCAGACGGGGAACCACCCTGGGACGGCCATGGCCGGAAGAGCAATACATACACACCCTAACCCCGGCGACCATCCTGAGTTTTCTGGAGGTCTTGGGGCTAGCTGAGGTGTTGTAGTGAGCTTTGAGGGCACAATAGACCGATCGGTCGCAGTGCACACCTCTACTTATATCTATCTATCTAACATTAAAGCTTAAGAACGTCAGAAAAAGTTATGTCCGACGCATCGAGTGAAAGGTTCCTCCTTAGATACCTACATACATATGTATGTACATATGAAGATCTATGTATATAAATAAACCTTGCCTATATAATACATAAGTATGTATGTACCTACAATATATACATATACATACATATGTGTGTATTTTTATCATGATATCACCTACTGGGTCAATGCGCTCCTCTGTCAATTTACTCGCCGTATGTTCATTTCCGATTCCCATTCAACGGCGCTCTTCTTTGTTGCGTTTTTATTGAGAGCGCATCAGTATGTGTGTGTGCGTGTGTACGAATGTGTGTTGGTGTGTACTTCGAACAATATCGTTTAACTCGCGTGTATAATATGGACAAACGGCACTGTGGTCGCGTTATACGCAATTGAATTGAAAGAGCGGAGCGGCGTAGTTATTGCTTACAACTCTGCTAACTGCGGTTATTTACTAGCGGCACGTCACAGTTAACCATAACGGCGCTCTTGGTTGCTCGATTTGCTTGTTGCTTCATGTCTTCCAGTGCCTTGCTGTTTCTTTTCTATTGTCTTTGTTTTCTTTGCTATTACTTTAATATGTAATCCCCTCTCATTCTATCACTGTCGCGTTTTCCTGGTCATATATGCATTTTTTTACTTTCCTTCCTGTTTTTATTATTTTATTTGATACGTGCATACCTACATACATATGTACATACATACGTACTGTGCAAGTTTCAGTTTTTGCATTTCTATATACATACATACATATACATACATACATATGTATGTATATGTATGTAGATATGTATTTGAAAGTTTTTATGGCACTTCACTAACATACATACTAGGGATGTCAAATCTGGGCATTTTTTTGATCCCGGGATTTTCGATCTAAAAAAAACTATAAATTTCTTTAACCAAGCCTTTTGATAAATTGTATGCCTTTCGATTATTGGAAAGTTGCGAGCTGCTCGTTAAAACTTGATGCAATTTATCTTTGAGGCTTTCTGCATTATCCACTTCAGGCACCTCGTTGTTAGTTCTATTAATATCGTTAATAAATTGTGTTATTTAGCGATTGCGAGCTCTCTAAATTCTTTGTTTTGCCCTTGAAAGGGGAATTTTTAAAAATGAAACAAAATTTGAAAACTAAATAGCTATTAAATTTTTTTGTTTTCTACAATTCTGGGATTTGAATAGACTTATCCCGGAATATTCTGAAGCTAAAAAAGGCCGGGCTCCCGGGATTGACATGCCTAATACATACATATTTACATACTATGTATCTATGTACATATATACATATGTATATAAGTACATATATAAGTACATATGTATGTAAATTTGTGTTTTTAATGTTCATACATAAATATGCATATGTTAACATACATATATATTATTATTTGTGTTTATGTATGCACATTAGGGTGTTTCGTTTTGAGACGACTATTTTTTTTCACTCCAACCAAAGGAGTGCTCTTAATTTAATTTTAAGTAGGTGCTCGCTGAATGAATTAATTGTTTTACCATTTAATTCACCCCTAGGTCTATTTAAAAAAAGGTAAGGAGTAATTTTGGAGTCAAGCCAATAGTTTAGAAGAAAAAGGCGAAAAACCACGAGTTAAGAGCAAAAATCGAAAATAAATGTTTCTGTAAGATATGTACAATGTACATTGTACATACATATGTATATGTATATGTATGTAGCTCATAAACTGTTAATGAGCCAAAAGGGCCTTTATGGTAGGATTTTTGCGATACGTATAGAGGCAATATTCACAGTACCATATCAACTATAGTTTTCGATGTAAGTTCCAGAAAAAATGTTCTAAGCAACTTCAATTTATGCAATGATAGCTCTACAACTTCCGCCGACGGTCAAATGAATATTTTGAAATGTCGCTCTGTTACGGGTTAATTAAATGGGAAAACTTTAAATTAATTTAGCGAGTACTTAAATTTAAAATGAAGAGCTCTTCTTAGGTGGACCTGATTTTTCTATGTTTAGAACAATATTTCGTCAATGAAGTGAGAAAAAAATAGTCGTCTCAAATTAAACACCCTACTGGGAAAATCTAACCGGAACGGCTGCGCAAATCGCTATAAAGATAGCCTGTCTTCAACAACTGAAGCAAAAACTAGAGTCACCAGTTCGAGCCTTCAGAATCGAATAGAATACGAGAGGATGTGTACATATGTACATACATGAATGTACATATAATTTCCAATTAATACCCAATTTAGGATATTACTAAAAAAACACTCCGGCAAATCAGAATTTAGGCCTTTACGACTGCTTATACGGAAACAGAACGAGCAATGTCACCTGCTTCTCAAGGCTTTTGAGCTGTAGTGAATTATGTATACAAATTCAGACGTCGAAGCGGACCGAAACCTAAGCCGTTCCAACCGTAAGGAGTCTGGACAGATCGGAATAACCGTCACTTTGCTCCAAAGGATAAGAAAAGAAAAATATTTTTAAATTGTCTTAGGTGTGAGGAGGCAATTATTACATCGATCACTCAATATTTCTCCAACAAAAGCTGGTATCGAGTTTTATAAAATGTCTGCGCAAAGTTTAAAACTTAAAATGTTTACGGGTATTGCAAGAGAGTTAACTTTCTTTTGAACGTAAAATAATAAAACTTGAATAAAATTAAAATAAAGAGTAAAAATTTTTAAATTATTTTAAGAAAGTTTATCTCTTTCGATTTTTTTGACTCCCTCATCAGAAATGCCATATGTATGAATGTATAAGAAAAATTAAGTGCTAGTTTAAGATGACTAAAAAACATATTCGTAAAAAAAATCTCGGAAATCAGCGGTAATTCTTAAATATCTGATTCAAAATTTTGAAACTTTTTGCGACAAGTTTTTCAAATTTGAAAACTGGGCTATTGTAACATTTTAACGGAAATTTTTATATCGCTTTTATGTAGCACATTTTGATTGAAACCAAAATCCATTAGCGTATTATAGTTTATTTATCTCAAACTCAATATTTCAAAACTTAACAGCAAGCGATAATATCATAATCATTTGCAGTGTATGCCAATAATTTGAGTTTATATTTGAAAAAAGTTTCAAGTGAAAATGTAGTTTCTAAGAATAAACGTTTTATAATAAAATAATTAAAATAAAACCGCAGAAGGCCAGGAAGCTTAAAAATCAGCGAATATTTGCTATTGTTGTGTTGTATGCATGTACATATGTATGTATGTATATTGAGTATAAAAATATTTTTCTGCCATTTTTCACACAAAAAGGATGTGGTTAGAGTCCAAGAAACTATATATACATAGTACATATGTACATACTTAGATTGAAAAGTGAATATTTTCATAAACCGAATACCCAGTGAGAAAATGTATCACCGAATACAGTGTTACCAATAAAGTCATGAATATTATTTGTTAGTAATAACATAACTCACATTATAATAACTATTTATAAAAGGGACCTTGCAAATCGAATAAATGTGCAAGAAAGTGTATACCATCTTTGAATTTATGATCCGAGCAATTTTCCGCTTAAAATCTTATTTTTGGTCAAACTTTTATGTATCTGAAAATCAAACTTTTAAACGAACTTGAGCCGAATCACTGTCTGTTGATTGGAGTACGTGTAGAAATCAAGGAGATGTAGGAGCTCACCAAATAATCGGATGTAATTTATGCTGATTTAAGTTTTAAATTAAAGCAAGCTATAAACTCATATGATAGTTGCTCATAAAAAAAAAGAATTTCTATTTTGAAAAACTCATTGCATTGCTAACACTACGTAAGTAGAAAATATTTTCGATATTTAATTTTATTCACCAACTATACAAAAAACAAGCGACAGAGATCATGAACTACTCTATATTTTATTTTAACAAAATAGTTAGAAAGGCGAACTACATATGTATTCGTTTGTATTTTTATTTTTTTTTTCACGGTCCTCAAACCTTTGAATCAGAAATTAATTTCACATTATGCACATACATATATGTACATATGTATTTATGTTAATTTCCCGGCAGGGCTTGTTTGTTGCTATATTTTCAAATCTTGGCATGCATAAACGCTTGTGCGTTTTAAAACCACAAACACATATTTGTAAGTATTATTATCGGCAATTTTTGGCTCATAAAAAATTTTTCTGTTAAATTAATTGAATTTACGCGGGAATTTATATTTTGCTTTATATATTTTATCAAATTAATTTATCAATAAACGCTGAGTCCAGATGTTCAAGGATGAGTGGCAAATAAGGCACCAAGAAAAAAATCTATAAAAACACAGTTGCTATTAGGGCTGCGACATCGACCTCAAAACATCGATGTTTTTCAACATCGATGTTTCAAATGAAAAACATCGATGTCGATAAAACATCGGTTAAAAACATCGATGTTTCCAAACATCGATGTTTCTGCGCACGTATTCTTTTCCCTCTGACATTGACTAAAAAAAAAAAAAAGGTCGTCAAGTGAGAAACATCGATGTTGATCCAACATCGGTTACAAATGTTTCTGCGTGTTTTGTTTTCCCTGAAGTGCAGTTTTATATATGTCATGTCGACGATATTAAGCAAAAACAGACAAAAGTTGATTAGTACTGCTTTTTTATTTTTATTGCTAAAAAACTTTAATAAAAAACATCGATGTTTCTCATTTCATTTCTGCAAAATTAAGACACCCCCAAAAACATCGATGTTTTTGAATATTTTAAGCATAAAATAACTCCAGTATACATAAAATAACTCCAGTATAAATAAAGTTTTGTATATCGTTTTGTAAACATCGATGTCGGTAAAAACTTCTACGCAGATCGTTTGTTACTTCAGCCGCGCCATTGAATCGATGTAACATCGGTCAAAAACATCGATGTTTTCGCTCACGCCGCCGATGAGTTTGTGACTAAAAAAATAAAAAATAGGTTCTCAAATGAAACACATGCGAAGCCGACAATTTAATTTTGCCTCGGCTCACAACCAGTCCGAAAGCAAAAACATCGATGCAAACATCGATACAAAACATCGATGTTGGAAAAACATCGGCACTAAGATATCGATGTTAAAAGTACTCGATGTTTTAGAAAAACATCGATGTTTTTAAAACATCGATGTCGATGTCGCAGCTCTAGTTGCTATTATAATAGTAAAAAAAAAAAACCGAAGTTCATACTGTGTGAATGCGGGAAATATAGTATAGATTGCATGTATGTTTGTATGTATTTATTTTAAATGCATATTTGGCATGTCAATCCCGGGATCCCGGCCTTTTTCAACACCCGAACATCCCGCGATCATCCCGGAATTGCGGAAAACAGTGAATTTAATAGCCGTTTATTTTTTAAATTTTGAATTTACATTTTTTCAAACAAAAATAAACCTCAAAACCATAAAGACAGACCGAATAAAACATACAAATAACACAGTAAACATACCTTTCAGAGTTGTATTGAAATAATAGATAAAATTTAACATGAGAAACTAAACTAACAAGCTTTCAACTGTTGTATTACGAGAACACAATACGACAAATAACACGGCTTGTTAACTCCCTAAAGTCTTTGGTTTGCCCTTGCCATTATAAATGAGCTGGAAAATATCCTCCTCGAGTAGAAAATGAGCCTTACTATGAAAGCGATGTTAATAGAACTAACGACGAGGTGCTTGAAGTGAATAAGACAGAAAATCTCAAAGATAAATTGCATCAAGTTTGAACGAGCGAGTATACAACAATGGTCGACAATCCAACCAACAAGTGTTGAGTCGGTGCTTCTCTACAGCAGATTTTAAATGCAACAAATTTAGGTCCAGGTTGGAGGATAACACACTTAAAGCTTTTATTTCTTTGAGATTGCATTTTGATCAAAATAAGGAATAATTCTACCTCGCTCAAAATGGAATGGCTGATGTATTTAATTTTTCTTGATGTATTTCTTTTTTTACTTAATGGTTATATATTAATATTTAATATTGGTCTCAACCAGTGATTAAAAATATTTTGACATTATGTAGGTGCTTTTACTAAAAGTATAATTTTTTTTTATGTGTGTCAAATTTTAAGTTTATTTCCTTTTTTTCTTGAAAAGGCCAATAAATACACACATGATTTATAACAAATCGTTCTTCTTTGTTGTATTAATGTTATTTTGTATACTCCTTTAATAGAACTTTTACAGACGTGTTACTTTTTTTGGTAAAATAAATATTACGAATCAAAACTTCGTGCATTTCGGGATCCCGGGGTTTTGTTTTCAGATCTCGAAAATCCCGTGATCAATAAAATTCCCAAAATTGACATCCCTAATACATATGTTTATGTATCTGCGATGATTGCGAAACAAAAGCATATCCACAACATGTGTTGTCCAAATGTTTTCGTTGCTGCTGCGTTTGCTGTCACTCGAAACAATCTGATTGTACAATTATAGTAAATATACACAATACATTGCATGACTTCACACATTTGTACATAAAAACATCAATACATACTATGTATGTATGTACCTACATATATACAAACTGCATATGCACATGCAACGCACGTGGACAGATAAATTCATTCTTGCAAAATTGTAAATGTCCTTTGGCATAGATATTGACATACTGTATCAGATAACTAAAAGAATTACAAAATTCTCAACATTTTTCTTCTGACCCTAAACAATGTATGTATGTACATGTGTATGCAAATTATTACTATGTCCATGCATATGTATTTGCCTGCAGCGATTAAGATGTTTTCTAATTTGGT
Organism: Philophylla caesio; assembly: GCA_963971545.1. Lineage (NCBI taxonomy): Eukaryota > Metazoa > Arthropoda > Insecta > Diptera > Tephritidae > Philophylla > Philophylla caesio. Next base: position 88,413,060 of record OZ020606.1, on the reverse strand, counting down.
TTTTTTGGACACAGGCAGATACTTTTAAAGTACGTTTGTACATACTACCAAGCTTTTTGATACCAAACAGGGTTTTAACGGTGTTTCTTTGTCGTGCGCATTTACGTCTTGGCAGTCAGAATTATTTTCCAGAACCAGCTTTATGGGCACGTCTCCACAAGAAAACGCTGATGTCTTAAAATAGATGTCAGTAAATATATTGTCAATGGCGACCGCTTATTTCTTCATGTTCGCAATTTATGCCAAAGTTTATTTCTTGGCATCTACATATGTATTGCCTGGAATATGCTCTCACTTTGTTACTTTGAAAGCTAATTTTTAGCATATTTGAGCTTTAATAACTTACTTGCTTGACGCCATCTTACAAATGTTTATGTCAATACTTTAAATTGCCCACATATTAAAATTGGGAATACATTTCTCACATTTTCCAGTCAAAATGACAGATGTTAGAACATCAGCTATTTTCTGTGGAGACATCGGGTAACGCCAATAATATCGCCAGCCTTGAGTTGTAGGAATTATTCTCTTCTACCAGCAACTGTTTCTTTTGACTGAGTAGCTAATTGCGCAGTAAGGTCCTCCCTTGGCGAAGAATAGTTACACTCTACAAGAATCTTTGGAATATTCAAGTGAAATATACATATGTATGTATGTAGTTTAACAAGGACATCAACGTAGTGCCGCAAATATAGCACAAACACATATTGCACATTTGGAGATATTTTTAATCCTTCAATTATTTAAAACTATTTTTCAAATAAAATATCGTCAATTCTCTAACAAACACTTTTAAAAGCAGCTATTTAAAGTTTATAGAAATTAAAAAAAAAACATGTATCAAAATTTCATAAAAATTTCGAACTTTTTAAACAATTTTTTTAGAATTGTTAGTGGTAAACAGTAATGTAGCTCATTAGATTTTAATACAATAATGTGCAAAATTCTAGTGGCTACGAATTACCACTGATTTTTGACAATTTTTTTACTAAAGTTTTTTTTACTAAAGAACTTTAGTTCTTTCGCAATTCCTTCCATATAAAATATATTCGCGGTTTTGCGTTGTATGGAGGAAACTGTCAGTAAAAACATTTTTCAAAACTCAGTGATAACTTGTAGACACTTGAGACTTGCACTTTCTCACACTAAAATTGAATAAGCAAAAAACTGCGCACTCAAAATAGTTATATAAACATTTTATAAAAAGTTCGAAATTTTGATAAAAACTTTGTTAGATCATATGAACATTTTGTAAATACAAATGTTTGTTCATATTTGTTTGTTTAAGGAAGATAAAATAAACACAACAGCCAACTCGGCTAGCGTAGCACAATAGGTAGCGTATTGGCTCTGCAACTCCGAGCTCCCGGGTTCAAAGCCTGAGAGAAGTGGTTATGAAAAATTAAATTAAAAATTAATTTAATTTAATAATCAAAAAGAAGTCTGATGAGGAAATGTGGTGATTTCCGAAATAGTACTATAACTTCAACCATTAAAAACTGTTGTTGTTTTTTCACAAAAAAAAATCTTCCATAAACTGGCCTTGAGCTCAATTAAATTGTAAAATATTAACATTTTGTAAATAATTTAAAGAATGGTGTTTATGAGTTTTCTTAGAGAATGAATCATATTTAACTTTAAAAATTACTTTAATTTACTTTAAATCTGTCAATATGTTGTTTTGCTATAATTTCTGAACAAAATAAAGGCTAAAATTGCATAATCTTCCAGTATGTATGGATAAACAACAGCGCGGGCAAAGCTTGTTCACAGTAAGAGTAAAAGGGGCTCTGTTAAAATCAATAATTGCTCCCCTCTAAGTAGAAAAATTTGTTAAAAATGTGACTTTATAAAATTTTTGTTTATTAATTATTATTTTCAATTTTCTATGCATTTGATTGTGCTTTGTTTGCGCATCCCCAGTTAGGGGATTTTTTGTTATTTCTGATTTTGACTTTATTCAACTTAATAGAAGAGCAATATTCTCGTACCTTCAATTAAATGATTTCTCATTTTTATTTATCATGCATTTATTATTTCAAAACTCACCATTAAGCTCTCAAGTTAGGCACCTGGAAAAAATAGAAATACAATTTTATTAGTATTTTATGTCTAATTAGTTTTGTATTTATAAAATATAAATGGTGCCAAACCTACTTTCTCCCTTAAAAACTTCGCTGAGTTAGTCCAAATAAACTGAAACAATCTTAAAAGAGGAAAGATAAATTCAAAAATAATACTAAAAATGGACTCGTATCTAGAATTTGAACCAGAAGTTGAAAAAATACAGCTCTAACTACTAAAAGAAAATCGTTATGAAAAATCGCAAGGCCCAAATTAAGTTCCTCCACGAGAGTGCTTACTCGACAAATACTTAAAATCCACAAAGACATTTGCCACAACTGGCACTAAAAATTCTTCTGAAATGGCAAATTAAATGCGACTAACCGGATGGAAAACTGTGTCATTTGCGTGGAGAAATAGCTATTCGTAATCAATTATCAGTAAAAAATCTCTTTGTTAATTGAATAATATATTGAAAAAATTCAAAAAAAAATTCTATGTTTCATATCGAAATTAAATATTTAAAAAATGAAATGTTTCATATTTATCACATGTTCCCCTTCTCTAATCACATTCACACTAAGTATGTATGTCAAAAGACATTTCAATTATTAACGAAACTTGACACTGAAGACGGCACAACGCCGAAACCGATTTGTCTCTAAACCAAACTTGACCAAAAATCATTCAAATATACAAACATTTCTTTATATTTTTGTTTTTTAATAAAGCTCACTGCATTCAAAAACTCAATCCAAAGAAAGAATCTTGGTATACAAAACAAAAAAAAAAAAAAAAAATCAAAAGAACAAAACCTTATCTTACAAATAAAAAAATAACTGAAAAATTTCCAAAAATCTTATATAAAAAGACAGTTTTGTAGCCTGTAAATTTTTGACAATTTGTTCTATCTACTTCCCATTTATTATTGAAAATTATTCCTAAGCCTTCAAAAACATATTTTTAAAGGTTTAATAGTATTTTTGTTAACAAGAAGAAACTATTTAAACATTTCTTGTATTATCCTAAAATGTTGCTCAAAATCTTTTTCAAATTTCAAAATTAAAATAATGAATAAATTTTACTTAAATGCCATTTATGCAAATGAATTTCATCAAAGAAATTTCGAAGGGTGCAAACTCTTTTCAATGATTTCACTGACGTAGTAAGCGACTGAAACTCAGACAATAGCCCACCAAATGAGGCGAAACACTCGAGATGCATATCAACCATGAAATTATGCGATAATTAATTTTTTATACACACACACACACACAAAGCACACCCGTGCACACTTAAAACGAGTAAAACAAAGCAAAAACGCGGACCAAACGAAAAAAGGTCGAGAGGAATGGTAAATTGAAAGGATTGAAAATATCATGCAGAAAGAAAAAAAAACAGAACAAAAGAGAGGAGAACTGCTAAAAAGCACCAAATGCGTATTCAAAAGGGGGTAGGCCGATGACTTTCGATTCAGCTTTTGCTGATTATCGTCAATTTTAGTGCATATTTTAGCATATTTCTCGCTTTTTTGCTTTTGATTTTTGATTGCACTGTTGTTCTGCGTCATTCGCATTCAGCGATTTTCAAAACGCATTAGTAATAAATGCTGCAGCAGCGAGTCATTTTTTTTTGTATAGCTGGCACAGCATTTTTGCAACGCAGCCTTTTCAGCGATGAAGTCCTTCAACGCTGTCGGAGCTGTCAACAGATTTTCTGTGCCTTCATTCCTATTTTATAAATTCTTCCGTTTTTTTTTTAATATTTGTTTTACGAGTATACTGAAGCGCAAAGTCAGTCGGTTCGACGAACAAGCACCACGTCGCCATCAAAAGATTAGGAACGGCGCGTCGGTGCAGCCTGCAAATGTGCGCTGAAGTGGAAAGAAATAGAACGCAAGGACATGCAGCGGCAAACAAGGTTGCATGCGCTCGACATTATTTGGCGCCTGAGCGTGTAATGAATGTGTGCTTGTACGTTACGTATGTATGTATGTGTGTGCCTAAAAATAGGGCGTTTTGTAGAGTTTCAGAGCTAAGTTAAACAAAGTGTAAACATATGAGTGCATATACATACATACATACATACATATTTCTACCTTCTTACCAAACATTTTTATGCATTTTTCTATGATTAATAAATAGATAAGCACTGAAAAATTTTAAAGCTACTCATAAAAACCATTTCTCTTTGTAATTTTTGTTTTTACATATTATCACTTCTAAGCCTAACTGTTCCAAAAATAGCACGCAAACTTTTGGTAAGTCTAAAATAAAAAAAAAATTAATTTAAAACAAAACATTTTTGTTCCATTTTTTACGTTTCTGAAATTATTATTTTTTTTTTTTGTGTGGCGTACCGCCTTTTTGCTTTTCTTTCTGTTGATTTTTTGCTTTAAAACAAAAGGCTTTTCGTTTCTATTGTTTATTTTTTTTTTGGTTTGCCTATACACTTGTATGGATGTGTGTATGCGCTTATTGTTTGCCCAAGAGCACATTGAAGAGTATTTTACAAGTAGCACAAAAGTGCTTTTGTCTTTATGATATCTACACATGTACATATGTATGTATGTATGTATGTTTGTATGTATGTTCATATTTATCTGAGCTTATATATCTGAGCTTCTAAAGAAACCGAGGCACTACAAAAAAATGCGCCAAAAAAGACTCGTTGCCCAGATTTATGCCCAAACACATACAAATGTACACACGCAAAGCTACAAGGATATACAGACAACAACAGCAACACATACATACAAAAGCATATCTTCGTTAAAAACAATAAAAATTTACCCAAAGAGAAACAATACGCCAAAGGCAAATACTCGAGCAGTCATTTGATCAGTAACAGACGAATCTGTATGCGTGTGTGTGTATGTGTGTCTGTATAGTTACTATATTCGCGCGTCGAAAAATGCATTTGAATACGCAAAAAGGACATCGGCAAGAAAAATAAAAAACTCACAGAAGTGCACTTCACTTTCAACGCAACTTGAAGACGTAAACAGCAGCAGCAACAACAACAATCACAACAACAACTTCAATGAAGGTAAAAGCACGCGCATTTAAAGCAAGAAAGGGTGTGACTTTTGCCTTGTTTTTACGCCTTCAACCGCCTTAGCCAGTGACCTCATTCACATTGTCTTTTATGCGCAGATTTTGCAGAAAAATAAAGAAGAGACAAATATTTTACGCAAATTATTCTCACTTGTGATTTTACATTAGCATTCTGGCGCAGGAGAGGGGAGAGAGAAGTACAAAACGTGCTGTCAACTGAATTTCCATTATTTTCATTGCTGAATTCGGCAGTGAATTTTTTAGGATATGATTTCAGACATAAGTGGTAAGCATACGATGCGTGACTTGACCATTGAGAAGAGATTTGATAAATATTAGAGTAGTGTATTCTTTCTCGCTCCCACTGAAACAAGTTGCAAAGATCCGTTTCCTCGATGCGTGGTCACGTCCCTCCTTCAATATGTGTGCCTTAATTTTTCACTAAAAACTGTGGGACGACTTGGGCTCTGAATGCGATAATTTTTATGAGCAGTACCACTGCTTTCATAGCCTTTGAAAAAATGTATACTTTACTATAAATAATTTAGAAATTTGAAATAACAAAAGCAAACCATAAGGACGAAGAAATTGATTGTAATTTCATTACTTCGCTTTCAAACAAATTGTATATATGAACACAGAGTTCACTAGTTTTTTCTTGGCAAAATAGAAAGCGGCAAAAGGGTGTTTATGCACATTTTCCCTTACACAATTTACTGTGCTTTTACCCCCGAATTCAGTGAGTAATCTCAGTCTCTAATAGAGACAAAAGTCACAATTTTAGACTAGTTGGCATTCATTAGATTCAAAATAAAGCCTCTAATCTCAAAATAAAGTTTCAAAGTTTTGACCTGCTGATAAGCAGGTCACAAAAAATTTAAACAAATGTCAAAGAAGAAAACGTGAATGCGAGGAATAGCAGTAATCTCTAGTTCATTTTACTGCTACTCAGTTACTCAATTCGAGCATTAGAATCTAAATGTTAAAAGCAACCCTGCAAATCCTCTAAAAAATTTCTGATTCGAACAAAAACTCCACTAACTTCTTGCATACTTTTAGGCTGGGATTAGTACTGAATCCATAGATTGTTGCACATAAGGGAACATAACTTATAGCAAGAACGCTCCTCGCTAACACTTTTGCAAGCTCCGATATACGAGTAACACACACTTCTTCAACTGGCAACATGTCTTTTCCATAATTTCCAAAATGATTTGTCTCTCTCCCTACATATATTTTCTTCATCCCATTTTAATTTGTTTGTTCGGAAATTTCTTTTGTTTTTCGTTGTCTGTTTTTCTTTGTTTGCTTTTAAGAAAATGATGTCACCAACACGTGCCATTCTTTACCCTAAAGCAAATCAAAGACGTTCTGTCCTCTCGAAGATTTTAATGAATTTTACGGCATTTGACTGTTAGATGCGCCTGCAGCTGTCACGTGATATTTTAAAGTTGAAATAAAGAGACGAAAAAACTAAAGTATATTAAAGAAATTTTTACTTTAATTTGTGGAAATGGCATGGCATTTTTTTACATCTGATATGTAATCATAATGTTGGTGAAATGGAAAAATGGATGAAAGTGAAACCGAGCAGCAAAAGAGGTATACCGTTTTTGAGAAATTCTTGTTAAAACTTTTACATTTGCGGTCCGATTTGGAAGCATAATTAAGTTGCCTTTTTTATTAAAATTTTTTATAATATTTTTTTTTTTACAATCTTATAAGCCAAAAAGGATAATTAAAAATTAAAAATAATATCACTTCAAAGGCTTGAAAGAAATTTATTAATCTCTCGAATTTAAACGCCTCTTAATCATAAATAACTAGACATGCCAGAAATATATCAACGTTGTAAAATATTGTCGAAATTTTTTTATTTAATGGGAACTTGTTTTAATATTAAACCAAAGTTGAATCGACTTTAAAAGCGCATACAAGTTTTCATTAATATATATTTCAGTCTGGGAAAGTGGTGATGAAGAATAAATATTATTAATAAACAGAAGTCTTATGAGGAAATGTGGTGATTTCCGAAAAAGTTCTATAACTCCTACCATTAAAAACTGTTGTTGTTTTTCCAAATAAAAATCTTCCACAAACTAGCCTCGAGCTCAAAAAAATAGTGAATTATTTCATTTTTTTAAGATTTGCACAAGGCTTAAAACTTGGGTGCATATGGTTTTTCTTGAAAACTCACTATATTGCAATGGATTAATAATGGAATTGGAATAAAGAAAAAAGAACTTGTTAAAATTTGTCAATATCGATTTTGACCTATTTGTTTAGAAACAGAGTATACACATACCTTTCAGGATAGCCTAGACTAAGGAAAAACTCACTGTGTTTTTTTTCTTTTTGCTCCTCAATTTAAAAGTTTAGTTTTTAAAGCGTTTACATTTGCAGCGCATTTAAGATCAGATAAAGGAACATTACAAAAAAGCACCAATTCATGCTGTTGAAGCTTCTACTTCTCCTCCCTGACAAACGGACGGGGAAGCAAACCTGTTTCAAACTTTTGTGACATTTCTTAGAAATCGCACAAAGAAATGTTAAAACGAAAAATGTGAGGTAACAAAAAAAAAAACATAATACAAAAAGGAAATATGTCATAAAAAATGAGGATAAAACGAACATTGTTTGTGCGTTAAGTACGAGCACAAGCAATCAGCAAATTAAGGCGATGTTTGTGACGGACGGCTGAACAAGAAAAAAAAAAAATTACTTAAAATTTAATGCTAAATGATGGCAATAGATAAGCAAACAATAATAATATCAAAAAAGCATACAAAGAGAAACGTTTGATAGTTTCAGCTGCAATGCTTTAGCCTTAGCTGACTTTGCTAGCGCAGAAGAATGAAAGAGTAATACAGAGTTACTCTTAAATTTTTAGCACTCATCCACAACTTATACTCAAAAAACTTGACACTGCCATAGTTTCTATCAAACTTCAATAAATTTGTACACAACCCGAGTATTTGTGGCACTTCCTCCTCTGTCGCTGCTTTACGAAAACGTTTTTATAATGTATTTTTCATTATTTCAAAGAAACTACTAAGCAAAGTAACATAGTATCCTTACTATGGTGACGACAACAATAAATTTTCTATTCATACGCAACATCGACGTACAGAAGGTGCTCTAAACGATGTTGCACGATAGCGCTTGCTTGCAATATGAAGTGCAAAAATGCACTTTTAGGAATTCGAAGCGCGGGAGGGTGACGATGACTGTTCAGGGTGCGTCAAGAAAATTGTTTGCATATCTATTTGCATTTCGTGGCATTTCGAGGAAGGGTTATTTTTGCTTGTTTTATTGTACTTAGACTGGTTTAGTGTGGCATCTTGGCGCCGCACAGTGGGCTTTTAGCGGGGAAAATACAGTTTTCTAAATAGTTTGCTAATTGATTTGAATGATTAAGCCTTAGCCAATATTTGATTAAGAAAAAATTATTATAAATATTTACGAAAGCGACAATAAAATAAAAATATTAGAAATAAAGTTATCAGAAATCAAAACAATTTTATTTAAAAGAAACAGTAGACGATATGCCTTCGTCTCCTGCTTGTTAGAAAAAACTGAAAGACCGCAATATTTCCCTATGATTTCTGAAAAAATTCGCATATTTCATTCTTATAAAATATCACGGTTATTTTAATAAGTTACTTTTTTGCTTACAATTTAAAAGCTTTTCTGAGGTTAAGTTTCTATGTGTTGAATCCAGGACTGAAATAAAATTAAAAAGAGTAAAATTGCGTATTTTGAAATTTTTAATATTTTCGTGAACAACAAACAACAGTTATAATGAAGTTTTAAGTTTTCCTCTTTTGGTCAAAAATAAAACTCATTTCTTAATCCGTATTTTATCTTCAGGAATATTAAATATATAAATATATAGCGTGTACATATTTAAGTTTTTTTTTTGAATTTGAGCGCGAAAAAATTAATTTGTGATTTTAAAGTTTTCCCTTAAAACAAAAATTTTTTTTTACATAAGGATTTCTTTTATTGCTCCTGCATTAAATAAAAATAAAACAATTTTTTTTTGCAGATTTGTAACAAAAAAGTAAGCTGGAATTATAAGTAATATTTAAGATCACGAAATCAAAATTTTGTATCAATAAAAAAACTGAATAAAGAAAAACCTCAAAAAATGCCGAAAGAAACTGGTGACACCAGCTTTTGAATATATAAAACCTTTTCTCTGATTTTAGAGCATGTTAATTTTTTTTTTTATTAATAATTGTAAAATAATTATTACTTGAGACCACTTGTTATTTATGGCTTGCTCAGAATAATTACGATATATACCGCTAAAATTTGGTTGCATTTTTTACTTTTTTCTTCATATCACTTTTTGGTTTATTTTAACGCCAACCAACCACGGTGCCGCGCTTAAACACTTTCCACCCTTCTTCCCGATTTCATTGGAATTCTGTACCCTCCTTCATTTCAACAAAAAACTCTTCACTTATGCCACAAAAATTCGTATATTCTCAGGCTTCAGCTACTCATCGTAGAGGCGGCGCCCCCGCACGCTTTCGCTACGATGGCAGACCCAGCGTGAATTTACGAGCTTGTCGCCCGACTCAGTGACTTCTTTACCCAGTCAAAGGTTCCGTGGCTTTTTTCAGGCGCTGATAGAGGGATCTTGGCTGCATTTGTTGTGGTTGTTGTTGCCCCATGGTGCGGCATGTTGCAATTCTTTTGCATTTCATTGCTGTTTTTATTGTTGTCTGTGCTACATGCTTGCAATCACGTCGCCATCTCTAAAGAATTTAAATATGCGGGTGGCTCTAGTTTTTGCACTTTCAGCGAGCGCATTCAACCATTCACTCACACTTACTTACTTACTTACATACACACGAACAGGCGTGTACATTTTTCTCGCTCTCGTTGTCGTCGTCGTCGCTGTTTTCCTCTTTTGTATTTACCAACCAACTTCAAAACAAACAACTTTTGTGTTAAATTTGCGGGTCTTGATCATATATTTGTTGTTGCCGTTGGTTTTTTCCCTTTTTTGGTTGCTTGGTGATGATTTATTTTCACTTTTGTCAAAAAGTTGTTGCCGCAACGCGAAGTCACAAAGCTGAGCGTGCTAGAAGCTGAGCAGAGCAGAGCGTCTGAACATTTTTTTTCTAACTGATTTTCGCTCGTTAGTTACGCTTGAGTCAATTTGGTTGGAGTTTTTTTTTTATTTTTTTCGGAGCAGTTTCCAGCGTTTTACGCAAATTTACGCATTTTAGAGAAACAAATTATGCTGTGATGCGAGCAAATACATAAATATATCACTTAAAGTTTGCAAACTTTTAAAATGTTAAAGAAAAAAGTCAAGAGAATTGAGAAAGCAAGTAGAAAAATGAAAAATAGTTAAGATGAAAAGAGGACCTTAGTACGTCGGCATATATGTATGTACATATGTATGTTATATGAATGTACAGGTGGTTGTCCACTAATTAGCAACAGCATTCAAAATGACATATGTAGTTGGCTTTTAATATATTTAATTTTTTTTAGAATTTTTAATTAAAATTAAGTATAACATAAATCATATGAAATCAAGTTTAAGACTTTGTAAAAAAAATTTAAAAAAATGTACGAGTATGCAGTTTGATAGCGCATTGAATTTTCATATAACATTGTGAGAATTTCAAGTGGCTAGGAATTACCGTTGATTTATTATAATTTTTTTGATCGCTTTTGCTTCTATACAAAGAATATATGTATGTAATACTCATATATTGGCAGTATCAACAAGTACAGTCAGCAAACATTACAGTACAGATATATAAAATTAGAAAAGGAAAACCGAGGAAACGTTAGTCAAAAATGACACTTGAATTCAAAAGAAAATACAGTGGCGGCACGCTTAGAAAGTTTTTAAATTTTCCTGTATTTTGTGAATTTTTTTGATAAATTGCAGAAATGTCGCACAGATGATTTTTATGTGAAAAAAAAACAAGAGATAAAGCAAAAAATATAGCTTTGCATGCGTAAGTGTTTCGTAACTAGTTCATTACAAGAGTTTCACTGCACTATCTAAGTATGTTGACAATGTTGTTCGCTATAACGCTGGATTTGTAGCATCAAAAATGCAAAAGAATCAGCACACTTCATCAGCACACTTTATTTTGTATGAATAAACTTTGTCCAAAAAGGTCCCCGCAGTGAAGTAACCCTCTGATGTCAGATACAAAGCATGTATGGTTTACTCTTGTAATTAGGCGCAATATTATTTTTTTTCACAATATGCGCTCTGGTTATTAAGACCCCTTATAAACGGTTGAGTTATTATATGTAACTATACGGGCAAGTCAAATATTTTCTTAGCGTTAACAGTTGTAAGCTAGAAACATAAACAACAATTTAAAGCAGTATTCTTATAATTTCCATTCTGCTTCCAAACGTGAACAATGTTCCCTAACTAACTTTGCTTTATTGAGTTCTGTAAGATTGAAGCTCTTCTTTAATATTACTTAAATATTGTTCTAGAAGATAAGCATCTAATAACAGAAATTTAAGGAAAGCTTTTTTGGTTAGACTGAAATATAATTTGAGAGCATTTTAGGATATAACAATTGATAGAGATAATTAATAAAAGTAATTGTATGTATATCAAAAGGGTATATCAAAAAAGAGTGAGTTTTACCACTTCAAAAAATCAAAATCGAATAAATCAATCTGTTTGGTAAATATTTGTTGAAATATTATTATATGATCAAGAAAAATTTGATGTAATTGTGTAAATGAGTCACACTAGGAGGCTCATGTAAGGCAGTGCATATTACAATAATACGACGTCCACATACACACATATTTATACGATGGACAGATAGCACGCGCATCGAGATAATCTACTAGGTCGTAATAATGCGCATCAGGAGAAATTTCGAATACAACACTTCATTTAAAACAGAGTTATCCAGTTGAAACAAGTATATAAATGCAAAAAATATGAGATATTTAAAATGTTTATTTTGTTAACGTTGACGATAGGTAGAAACGTTCTTTCACCCCAGCAAAGAAATCTTAACTCAAAATTAAAATTTTGTTTAAGCCATATCAATCTTAAAGGCTGGTCTCACGTCGCTCTTTAGAAGGCTAGCAGATCTTTGCTTTGCAGACGTGCTATATTTGTTGTGTTGCACAAGACATTAGCCAAAGGGTTTGGGTAGTTACGCAGTTTTATTTTATACTTTTCCCTGCTACATATGTTCGACTTCAGCTTAAGCCATTGGAATACTAAGATCTCTATTAATATTTTCATTGCGGACGTTCTAAGAAGCTCCTGTTAAAGGTCTTAGCGTACGGTACGACTCGTACCCCACAGTTGAATACCATATGTAAGGAGGTTATCCAAGTGTGTTTCAAGATATGTTACTTCATTGGCTTGCTGTATTTAAATATTTTTTAATTTTATTGCCGGACATACTTGCGGTTTGAATTTAATTGTAATGTGTTTACACTTTCCTGTTCTTGCACTTTTAAAGATTTCTGTTTCGTTATTTTTCAGCTCAACATAACGATTGCAGTTTTCGTTTCGGTTTCGTTTTTGGAAAACGATACAGTTTTAAATGGTCACAGTTTCAGTTTCCATTTCGTTCTATGTACCAATTAAATATGTAAGCAAAATGCAAGTTTGAAGTAGCTAACAGTTGCCGTTACATATACGAGTATACACCGACCTACTTTTTCCTAATACATAACTTGTCAAAGTGACAGCATTTATTAAAAACAAACTGACTTTATATAAAGTAATCAATCAATCACTCAACAAACTACCGAAGAGATAAGCAAATTGACCACTTCAGCAATCAGAATAACAAAATCGAATCCAATGGTTCGCCAAAAAATCCAACAAAAATGTGTCAATAAAAAATAAAGTTTGCACCACGTTGATTCAGTTTTTAGATATTTTCATTTCGTTAATGCGAAGCTTTCATATCCGGCCAAAAGGAAGGTCAGGGGAATGTCAACAAGAGGCGAAACTTTAATATGAAAATCGCTGCACGCGAAAAACTTTGCTAAAAATTCAATTTAGTCATTATGCGAAATATAAAACAACAACCGGATTTCGTCCACGCTTTTTTGTATGCAAAAAGTGTGCAAAGCGGGCGGGTGCAGGCTGTAGAAGGGCAGAAGCCATGGCACAGCTGCGGGCGAAATCAAAGCTAAATCAATTCGTTAGCTGACAGATTCGAGCGGAATATTTTAAGACAGAAGAAGTGGGTGGTGTAGCAGCGGGTATAGCAGACAGCCGACAGACAGACGGACATACAGATGTGGGTCGCTTGGTGGCAGGAGAAAGAGAAGAGCGTGCGCTATTCCAGCGATGATATTGGCAACAGCTGCCAATTGGTTGCCAAAAGCAGCAACACCGAAAAAAGCATGCAGAACAATTTAGTATCGTAACATCGAAGCGAAAAAGAAAAAAAACCCCAAACACACACATACATACAAGTATATTCGCGAAAGTATAAAATTTCCGGGAGTGCAACGAGTGAGGTTGGCAGCTGCATTTATGCCATTTTTTTTGTATGTGTGTGTGCGTTCGGCTGCGGGCGCCTGCAGAGCCTAATCAATAAAGTTTCACGCGCTGTTTTTGGTGTTAAAAAAGCATTTAAGTCTACATTTGAGGGGATGGCCTGTAGCCGCAGCCGCGCAGCAACTTAAAAATATATTGCAAATACACGAAATAAATTCAAACAACTCACGAATGTGAACGAAAATTGGGTTTATAAAAAAATTTGATATATGAGCTGGTAAAGGCCAAAGCATGTCGCAGAGTAGCGCGAGCAGCTTAAAGAGAAAATAAAATGTAAAATCGGTATTTTATTGTTTTAAATTGTGGCTGCCGAAAGTGGCGCTTTGTGGCCGAAAATGTAATAATTTGGCGTAAAATCGAAAATTTCATTGTCAAAAAAAAGCGTATGAGAAGAGTATAAATCTAAACTAAGCGCATAAATTTGTATATATACTTTTGTTTGTGTGTAGCAAACAAATGAGTGTTTAGTGGAAAATAAGTAATTTTTAAGAAAATAAAAAATTTAAAATTAGCTACCGTTTTATGTTTGCACAGCTAAAGTAACAATTTTATTTGATAAACAAGAAACATGAAATATAAGCTCTATTGCTTAATATGTTGAAAATTTATTAAAGTTGTTGATGCGTATTTAAAGTAAAAAATTTTGACTATACATTTTATAGCAGCTTTGGCACAGAAAATGATGTCTACCTTTGGAGCTTGACTTTTATTACGCAAGTTTGGTACACTGACAGATGCAAACTTATCAGCGGGAGCACTGGGGCCGGTGTGTTCATACCTAGATTTCAAAAAAGGGTCCCGATGGGATTATACCCAACCATCTTCCATTCGGAAATCCATGCAATAGAGTTGTGCGCTTACGAATGTCTTCGCAGAAGGACCAATGGAGACAGAATCAACATTATGTCAGACAGCCAGGCAGCCCTTAGGGCACTAGACTCCTTGAAGATGGAGTCAAAGCTGGTAGACAGCTGCAGAACGGCACTGGACTTACTAGGAGCCAGAAACAGAGTTATTCTGTGGGGGTTCCGGGAAATGAGGGCGTGAATGGCAATAAAAGGGCAGACTATTTCGCAAAAATGGGTCCAACAGAGCTTTTACGGCCCTCAACCATTCTGTGGTCCGTCTAAGGGATACACAGCAGAAATTTGGAGAAGGTGGAAGGACTCAAGAATCGCACCCAATTGCACTCGGCAAAAGGTGAACAGACAATCTAAGAGGTTCATACGTCTATCCCGTGAAGCCTCTGAAAAACTTCTCAATCGCAGCAGATAGGGTCTTAGAACTCTCACCGGATATTTAACTGGTCACTGCAGGCTGAGATACCACCTTCACAAAGTGGGGCAGAATGTCGGTTTTGTGGCCTAGATGCGTAGACTTCTGAACATATATTTTGTGAATGCCCAAGTATAAACGGACCCAGGCTTATACACCTTGGGAAGCGAGTATTATCTCCAAAGTGCTTAAAATCTTAATTACTTTTTTAACTTCTCAAGTTTGGTAGAGTATGAATTTTTGAACGTCATGCGACAGTGTCCAACTAAATCAAGTGATAACGTTTCAGTAGTTGCTCCCACTGATGCTGCTTTTACAATGCTCCGGCATCCTAGTGCTCCATTTTTACCCATTCTGTCACATTCTTTTGAAAAATTGTGCTTAAATTGGATCAGTTAAAATTTAATTTATACATATATTCTTATCAAATTTATCAATGGCAGAAAATATTTTTTTATATAATTTTTCTCAAGATAAGCCAACATTTATACAATTCGAGAACCTCTTTAGTTGGTTCAAAGGTCTCCACAATATTTACCAACCAATAGTAGGCTTTTTTATTCTACAAAAATATCTATTCTATCAAATAAATAGCCAAACCAATCGCACCCATTTCACCCATTGTGGCCGGTGTGGTCGAGTTGGTAGCGGTGCGTGCTATAACTCGATATGCCGATAAGTTCGAGATTCGAATCTCAGTCAGGGCAAGCAAAATCTTAATTATAGAAAAAGTTTTTTCTAATAGCGGTCACCCCTCGGCAGGCAATTGCAAACCTCCGAGGGTATTTCTGCCATGAAAAAGCTTCTCATTAAATCCCTCCATTTGTGGTATAATATAAAGACGCTCACCACAAATGGTAGGAGAAGCTCGGCCAAGCACTGAGCTATAAAGTGTAAGCGCCAAAATTATATTATAATCGAACCCATTTCACAGTTGAGAACAGCAATTTTTAAAAACTTTGTATTTTTTATTAGTTATTGTTTCGGCAACAAGCAAAATTTTCAGCATTGAAATTCAACGAAAACTCCTCTGAACGATTTAAATCCACGCTAATGATTTGGAAAACGTAGTAAAAGCTTAAAATGAAGAAGATAGAACGATATGCTGTGTGAGAGACATAAATATAATTCATTGAATTAAGATCCAGCGACTACGCTCCGATTGCATACAGGCGCTCTAACCCTGAACATAGTTGCTGTGATATCCTCAGGGTGTAGCCTAACCAGCCTTGGAGAGACCAATTAGTACAAGAAAAGGAACGATTGTAGTGCTTCGTTTAATTTGACCAAAATCGCATACTAGATTTCAATGCCAAAATGGAACCAATATCAATGCTTTTAAGACGACATAATAGGGTTTAGAGAATAAATCTAAGTTACTAAAAGTGCAATAAACCATTGACCGAATTGAGAGAACATAGGAGCTTAAAACTTTGCCTAGTTTTATCCGATAATTATTCTTCAAATTGATGCAATGAAACACATGCATGGCGTGGTTCAAACTCAGTGAAGTCAAAAATGTCTTGACCAATATCAACCGCATCTTACAATGGTCAGAGGCCTTCGATATTTTGCATACGCCTTTTCAACGAACAGTGTCTCCATTTTTTGAGTTATATCTATCTTGGACTAAAAAGCAAGTTGCAATCATCGATTGAGTTTTGTTTCTTTTTAAATTTGATTGCTATCAAAAGTAATGTGGCTTACTTGCAAGCTTAATTTTTTCATACAAAAATTGTTTAAAATAAAATTGGTGAATTGGCGATTCGATGAAAACTCCTTTTAATGTATATAAAAAGCGTAACCCTTCAAGGGGTTATAACCAGCAGATTTCTGGTCATTTAAATTTTACACTGACATCATTTACTCATTGATGAGATTTTGTTGGGTAGGTGAGCGGTGAAACTATCGATATTGACGTCATATGTAAGTTATTTCATTTAAATTATCGACATTACTATCGAAATTAAATCAGAAAATTTGAAAAGAAATTTTGAGTACATGTTGGACTTTTGCTAAAAGAAAGGAAATTGGAATCTTCTGGCCTTTCTCTATTTCGTTTGTAAATGTCGTTTTATTTTCTTTTTTGAAAGTTGAGAAATTTTTATTGCACTCTTATTCAGCTTTTGGGGGGCGAAATATGTATGAGCGCAACAAATCAAAGCTTAATTTATGCAATAAAATCTCCATAAAATTATGTGTTTCGCTTGCAAGAGCATACAGAGGCTGCCTTTCTGTAGCTTAATTTACATTTTTAATAGCGACAGCACACGCTACATTGCATCCTTGTAAGAAATACAAACGCATGGACACACCAACGCCAACGGAGATTCCAATACATACGCATATCTACAAACACATTAACAGGCGAGATATGAAGTTTGCGCTACACTTGGAAAAGTCGACGCAAGCTTTGGCACAAGAACAAAATATCAACTAAATGAGACAGCAAAGAGTGCACTTGGCCAACTGTAAAGTTTCACTTAAATTCATGCACTCCGGGCACAATTCGTAGCACACTTTACGGTGCTGCTGAACATGACAGCACTGATTTCAGCTGTCAAATGCCTTGCCAAGAGTATGTCCTTTTAAATCAAAAGTAATGAGGTTTAAATGAAACTCAGTTTTCCTAGTTATATTGTACACCACTAATGTGGCTAATTTTCCCATTGAGATATATGTATGTATGTATTTGGCTGTCAAATGCTTCGAAAGGGTTTGTGGTGCGTCGCGGTGGTGGTGGCGTATGAGTGACTTTTATAAGTAAGTTAATTATGTGCTGCTATTTTTGGTGCTAATCAAAATGTCAAAACACTAATGCCAGCTGTCAAAAGCACAGCATGAAAGCTTTACGTTAGCATTGAATTCGAAAAGTGTGGGTAACAACAATAAAATTAAAAGCACAGAAAATGCTGCACGCCCGACCACCTCAGACACCTGAGACTCCTCCAGCACATGTTGAATGTTTTGCTTGCGGTTTCATTGGCTGCTTGCAAATACTTTTAACGTTGGCTGCTTACAAGTTCTCTGAGTATGCTATCCTCTTTTTTTTTACACATGTTTACTCAGCTGAATTCAAATCGATTGTTACTAATGCAAGCAGTGATTTAGAAAACAACCACAGTGATTTCACCGCTCGCAGCTGGCAGCTACAAAAAAATATCGCTCTTTGCATCGTTGCTTCAGCAATATTGGCACAAATCCCTTAACGCTAAGCACTTTACAGAGCAAAACATTTGCCAAACCGCAACACCAGGATAATAACTGATATATGAGTACAAGTTTAGTACATCTAAGCGCAGAACCCAAAATGCAGATAGACGCCAGCAAATGCAACTAACATACATAGCAGCGAAATACGCATTCATTCAACTGCATACCAAAATACATATGTATATGCACATACATACAAATGGGTGAGGATTTAGGTTGGCATCATTCCACACACCCATCGGTGCCGTTGGGTTACCAGCACGCGAATATATGTACTCATATCGATATCATGCGCCCCAATAGTCGCGAGCACAAACATACATAATTATATACACGCACACAACTATTTGAAATGCTTAGTTTGAATACGCATAAATCCACATTAATGCCAATCCATGTACATAAGAGTATTTGTGTGTGTGTGAGCTGGTTTTTGGTTTGCTGTTTGTATTTTAGTTGGCTAATCAAACGAAATGAAAATGCCATTTTGAAGCGAGTTCAAGCGAGTTCATTTGGAAAATTAAAGGAATCAAAATTAATTTTGTGCGCAAAAACTTTTTGCAATTCAAATATTTGTTAGGCTGCTTTTCGCCAGCAGACTTTTCTGGAGTTCCTGTTTTGCTTTTTATGGCATTTAATATTAGGTTTTAATTGAACTAACTTTAAAGAAGTATCATAAAATTCCGAACTTTCTAATCAAAATTTCTAGAGTATGCAGTTTTCTAATCCATGCCATTTAAGTCTAGTTCAGTTTCCAGCAGCTATTGTAATAGTTACAATATTTATTATTAAAATCACTCTTTAACGATTATTTTAAGACATTTATTTAATTACGATTTAAATAATAGTTATTTTTGATTTTTGATTTTTATTTTATATGTCTTATGATAACAGTATTTGAAGACTTTTATTCATAAAAATCATCAATAAAAGTCAGTCGGTGTCAATATAAATCAGTCACTGACTTTTATTTTTTAAGTCATACTTATGTAAGACATCACCATTTTTCGCAGGATAGAAGTTGCTGGAAAACACAAGAATCATAACAATGGTAATCGAACAAATCAGACATATGTATGAATGTATATGGTTTTTATTTTTAATATCTATTTATTCTCTAATAATTTTATTAGCAAAAGTTTTTGTAAATTATCAGATGAAAAGTCAGTTAAAATCTATTTTAGTGCAGAAAGTCAACTGCAAAAGACTTATAAGTATGACTTAAAAAATAAAACTCAGTGACTGATTTATATTGATAACTTTTATAAATAAAAGTCTTCAATAACTGTTATCATAAGACATATAAAATAAAAATCAAAAAAAAAACTTTCATTGGATTATTTTAATAAAAATCAGAAACAATTGTTATTTTGGATTTATAAAATAAAAATAAAAATAACTGCTTTTTTTTTAATTTGGCATAAAAATTACAAAAAAAAATTATTGTAAAATTTGTTTCTCGGTGAAAAAATAAATCTATTGGTATATCTTATTTCGCTGTAGAACATTTCCTTCATAGTGAAAGTTTTCATAAATAACTGTTATATTCGGTCCCTTTTTTCTAGGTTAACAACATATACCGCACTGCTTAGAAACTTAATAATTTTGATAACATATTTTTGTGGTCAAGACCGTAGGTCTGTTTAAATAGCGTTTGTAAGAGATTTATCTATGTTCGAAAGAAGAATAACCAATTGGAAAAATTTCTAAATTATTATTTTGAATGCCATCATGTTTAATTTTATATTACGCTTTATATTATTTTAAATTATTTGGAGTATCACCAATGTCACAGTTTTTGACACAATTCCTCTAAACACTTTAAATTAGAAAATTCTAGACTTAACTTATATGTACAGCAATTAAGAGAATCGCACAAATTTAGCTCGTGATTGTCTGCAATTTACCATACAACAGAGCAATTAATTATTTGCCCCAATTAGTGATTAATTGCTAATAATTTGCATCAATACTACCTATGCAACCCTGTAAAGTATGTTTAGCAGCTAAGAGAAATGCGTGTGTATAATAAGAAAACGAAAAAAACACCCAAAAAAAGGACAGAAAACAAACGTCGGTAATATCAAATACAAAAAAATTCAAAACAAAATTGTTTTATAAAATCGACGGTGAGTAGTTTATTGCAGATGCACAGAATGTATTGCAACTAATAAATATTCCTGATTTGAAACATTGACTTCATATAAAAGTATCATTAACTGATTGCGATAAAATGTATCTTAACTAGTCTTATATTCGATATTTGTTGGAATGATTTTCCATCATCCCTTGTCAAATTAGGTTTGGAGACAAACAGGTTGCGGTGTTATGCCATCTTCATTCGAGTTTCACTTAAAATATTTTCGGTAAAATCTTTAAGCAACAAACTTTTGAAGTCAAGTAATTCAAAATATTCTAAATCACTCACCAATTCCCTAGTTTGCTGCCATTCAGCTAAAAAATGGTGAGACGTTTAATACTATCTACTTTATTGTTGTCAAATGTAGGGAAAACACCTGTTTTGTGGCCTTTGGGTTCGCGTCGATATATACTATTAAATTTTTTTTATTTACCTTTATATTTCGTGCAATATCTTTAACTATTATGATATTAAAAAAAAAAAATATTACCATTTGCGACAAAATATAAATTTAACCACATATTGACAAAGTTGTGCAATTTATATTTCTTTCTTTGAATATTCATTATATACTCGTATATGCAAAAATATTTTAAAATCAATTGGTTTTTCTAAAAGTTTCAAACTTATTGGAATTTCAAATAAATTAATGTATATTTTTTTAAATTTTTTGTACTGGTTTTGCACAGCTTTTTCTAAATTCGAGCATGCGTATTATGGAAGCATATTACCATTTGCGACAAAATATAAATTTAACCACATATTGACAAAGTTGTGCAATTTATATTTCTTTCTTTGAATATTCATTATATACTCGTATATGCAAAAATATTTTAAAATCAATTGGTTTTTCTAAAAGTTTCAAACTTATTGGAATTTCAAATAAATTAATGTATATTTTTTTAAATTTTTTGTACTGGTTTTGCACAGCTTTTTCTAAATTCGAGCATGCGTATTATGGAAGCAATTACGGAGAAGCATCTATACAACATTTTAAGAATATTTAAATTTTCTTATGAGGCATTCCACACTATTTCAATTGGCCAAAAACTACTTTCTCGTGAATTTTGGATATGTTGGAGAGGAGATCCTTAAATGTTTCTACAAAATTAAGCAAAAAAAGAAATAAAAAATTTGTATGCATGTATGAATACCAACATAAATCAATCACAATATACATGTGTACATAAGTAAAAGAAAATCTAGCCTTAGGTTGTAACAAACAACGAGTAGTGGCTTGCTTAATACTCGTACAAGCACGCGCTCAGTGAAACACTTGAATTTATCAGACAATGCTTCACAAAAAAAAATTAATATCTCAGGCCCAATAAGGCGATACCCTTTGAAAATTGGTCAGTTAATTTTTTGATATACGTTCTATCACACATACTTTTGAACAAAATTTTAAAATTCATCAACTTTTTTTTTTATTACAAACCTATGCAAAAATTTTACCTTTTTTTAAATATAAAATTTATTTTATAAATCTCTGACTTTGTGTCAATTAAAAGTACCTAATAATTTTTTTAATAAATCTAACATCTTAGATGTGGCATATCTTTAAAAAAAAAATTTCATTTCCGGGCGCTCTGTTATATATTTTAGAGTTGTTCTGCAACATACTTACCCCGAATTCAGTTGGCATTCATTAGTTTCAAAATAAAGCCTCTAGTCTCAAAATAAAGTCTCTAAATTGTGACCTGGTGATCAGCAGCCTCTTGGGTATACTAAAATTGATTTGCGCTAAAATTGCATACTCATAAAAACTCTGATAACATTTTTTTTTACTCTCCTACAAAGCTCACACTTAGTTTAATATGGTCTGTTATAGAATAAACCGTATTAAAAAAGAAAAATAATAAAAATATATATACTTGATAAAAAAAAAAACTTTTTTAGTTTGCTAAACAAAAAAAAAAGGGAAAGCAGGACAGTCGAATAGGTCGAATAGTTAATGCAACTGAAAATTAATGACTTTTTTTTTTTTTGAATTAACTTATTTATTAAATGCTTTTGTATGTATATATTGTGGTGTGTCAAAGTTATAAATTGAATTGTTAATGATATGGAAACATGCGTAAAAAATTGGACCAGCAATGCAATGTACTTTATGGGCAGCTGAAGCACATTTGCGAGTGTGTTTAAGTGCTTGTAAAATATGTGTCAACTCACAAAAAAAAAAAAAAAAAAAAAATCATTTCGCAGCTGTGAATTGTAGAAACGTTGATCAACATTACTTCTGATCATTTTTGATGGGGTTAGCAACTAGTTGAATGTATGTATGTATGATTACGAGCACACGTACGTATGTATATGTTTTATGCATATGTTCGCAATGTTGAAAAACAATTTAAGCAACCAATGCGCATAATAAAGCATTTCCGGTTTAAAAGAAATTCCCACCAAGCACAAAAATTTAATTTTTTTCTCATGTAAACATATTACTGTAATGTGCGATATAAATGAGTGAATTGCTATAGATAAATTAATTATGTATGTTTTTACTTACATACATACCTATCATTAAGCAATATGTGTTAAAACACAAATTTATTTAAAATATTTAAACAGCTGCGCTTTCGCTGGCAATCGCTTTGGTATGGAATGAAACAAATTTGTGTAATAAAAAATAATTAAGCAATTTTGCACTTTAATTAAATACATCAAAGTTTTTGTTGTGGAAAATGTGCAAATAAACATTGCTTAATGACAGAGAAAAATGCAATTACTTATTAAAATTGAATACTTTACTGCAATTAAATAAAAGCGTATATTTTGGAATTTTCCAAAATTGTACAATTTTACGACTTACACACAATAAAATGAAACGTATTGTTTTTTTTCTGCTATATAGCAAAATCGTTCTGCTTAAAATATCTTGCTCTTCATCAACTTATTAGTAAATTCATGAAATGTTTTGGGTGTTCTTTTATTATTTTTGAACGCATTAAATTCGTAACACTCGCTTTTTTTGTTCTTATTTATTTCAAACTTCGCTATGACCTGAGAAAAACTTTTGTACATTATTTTGCTTGCCAGAAGCAAGCCACAAAAGAATGCCAAACGGAAGCAAAATATTACTTCGAGATTAAATTGTTTGTTGAAAAAAATACGGCAAAGCAAATTTCTGAAGAAATGTCCTTGGTTCTTCATATGCATTAATAAGAAATAGGGCACAAGTTTTTCTGCAAAGATTAGAGATCAGTGAGCACGACGCTCGGTGATGGAAAAAAAATAGGCGCAGTGAATGAATAAATTTTGGCTGATATTTAAAAGAACTAGATATTAGCACATGATGAATTGAGAGATTTTTCATAATCAATTACAAAAAAAAAATATTTTATTGTTTACCGCGAATGCCCACACAATTCGACAAGCAGCTGCTTTTAAATAGGCCTAAACAATTTCGAAATTATTTTAAATTGGTTTTTAGGAGGCCTGGCTTCCAGTCCAAGGCTCTAAGCAGTGGATGAAAAGCGAAGAAACATTATGAGTGCGTGAAATTCACGTCTAAGTTTATGTATTTTATTAAGACTTATGTTATGTTTGGGTCAAATTGACCCAGCTTTGAGCGCAAAAATTCGGAGTTCGAGCGAGCGAGCGAGGCAACACGTGCTCATCTCGCCGCTGGCAACGCGTGCCCGTGGCAAAGATTATATGATACGAAACTCTCGTTCTCGTGAGAGCGCTCTCAATGTGTACATTTTTTATAGCATTTTCCAATGATGCCACTATGAAAGAAACCAAATGTGGTAATTACCATTACATTTTTTGGAGATTTTATGAATTTAATACGACCATTGCGTTATGCAGAAGTAAATAATACAAATACAATGAAGTAACAATTAAATACGGGTATTAATGAACAAAATTATAAATTTATGAGTTCTGCATGAAAACTTTAAAGTATACCAACAATTTTAACTGAAATAAAAAATATCAATTTTAACATAATCAAACATATCAATTCAATCGAATGAATGTATGTATGTATATACAGTATGTAGTTAAAAAGTATTAAAAAAAGTAATATACTCGTATAAGCAGTTTTCTTTGAAAACTATTTTTATTCGCAATTTTAAATATGCTTTTTCTAAATAAAATGCAACATTTTTGTGAAAAATTCTAAATTTTACACGTTGGTCTTTATTTTGAGATTGTAACACTTTTTTTTGCAAACAACAAATACTCAATATCTTATTCTGCACAGTTAGAAAGCGCACTTAACCTTAGTAAAAACTCATGAAGATTTGTTGTTGCGTACTTTCTATCAACTGTTTAATAATGTATATTCAAAGGAGGGTTTTAGTTAAGAGAACCTTGTAAATATTACTAAAAAATACGATATATGATATTTGTTTTAATTTTTGTCATCGTGATGATTTACAAATCCTTGCAAATCTTCTTGACATGATCGCGTTTCTGTAAAACATATTTCTTTAGAAATACATATAACAGGTAGTAAGTTTTTGATTGCAAGCATAATTAGGGTTAAGTAAAATGTACTATAAGAACATTGATTCATTCCATTTTATTTCTGCGTGCATATACACACGATTTAGAAAATTTACTAGTATTTCATAGTTTTTGCGTGTATAATTACTTTTTAAAAGATAAAAGAAGAGAAATATTAATAAAACACCTCTTTGATCGGTTTTTATTTACTTTGTCGAAATATGCTCGGCCTCAATATAGTTTATTACACTCGCGACTTTGAAACATACATAAGTAGCATAACTACCACTTAATTATATAAGTAAAACTCATTTCTTAATATTTTATTAAACAAAATATTTGAAATAGACACAAATAACAATTGAAAACAAACCACTAACGTAGAAACTGTCAAAGCGTTCTACATATGTAGCAAACCTTCTACACCTCATGCTTTGTTGTTAAATTTCGAATTGTCAAGTAAAGCGAGGAAAGTTGTATGTGTACGGCCCTTTAGTCCCCTGAACTCACGGTTTGAGCTGGCAAAAATATCGAATCAGGGGACCACGAATAACTGACACGCAAAAATATGCGCTACCAGAGGCAAATGCGTGAAAAAACCTATCAATTCAATGCAATTTTATTTGGATAAAAAATAGAGTTGATGCTATTATTTTACGAAATGGGTGTTAAAAACTTTAAGTAAAGAGATAAATTTCATAGTTTAGTAATAAAAAAGTACTTAGGTTTTAGCTTTACTTGAAAATATGGGTTTTTATTTAAAAAACATATCATGAAAATATATTTTAAAAGAGAGGGCATTGATTGCATTTTAAATTGCCGCAATATGCATAAATATTTATATAAAATAAGTTTTTTTGGCGATAGGATAGAGCATTGTCCATACATATGTACATATATGAACTTCTGTGATTTGATATTGCTTTCATGTTGATTTCAATAATTTGTTATTTTTTGGTAAGAAAGTAGATAATATCGTGTATTTCTGCTTATATTCATAGCATATGCATTTATTATATTTACATAGCTACTTCAACGGTGGCGAGGAAACTGGAAAATCGCTAAAACATAAAATGAAGACTCCTAAAATACATTTCTTACATAGGGCACTGTTGAAAAATGTTATAAAAAATGCGGATTTTGCCATCGCTCTCCCGAAGTAAAGAGTTTCGTATCATGTCATATTTGGCAAGTAGCTAAAATGAGGCAAATACGAACTCTGAGTGAAACCTATAGACTTTTGTGGGTGAACGTGTACCGTTAATGAATCAACATAAAAATTTGAAAAAAAAATTCTGATAAAGTACAAAAAGTATGCGAGTTTGCCTTGCCAAAATGTTATACAATTATTACTTTTTTTTCGATAAAATATGTATAAATCCGTTGTTTTCTTAGTTCGAAAAAATGGTTATAACAGCTTATATAACTGATTCGAATTAATCCAAACCACTTAAGGCGTAATTTTATTTTAACAGAGAAAAAGGGTCAATTACTTACTCGTGTAAATAGCATAGAATGTCTAGTATTCCATCTTACAGTTGTGAGCTTATTTCTATGAGTTGGCCTACTAAATATACTGAAATACATAAATCGCCTCGCTCTTTAGGTCATCATTAACCCTTTGCTCAATGAACTTTCATTGTAATGTAAAATAAGTTCAAAGTACTTAAAAACGGACAAAAAACATAAATGTATCTGTATGTACACATGTGTTTACATACATATGTACCCTACAATAACATGCTGACATAATTACCAATACACGCTCATTCATAAAATCAGTACTGACTGTCAGCTTACCGGTAAAATGACTGTCATGGTCCTTGCCAAAAAGAGACACTCGGGACTCGCTACGCTTACTATGATTGCATATATGCGAGAATGAAGCAACGAAGTTTTCATGTTTATCTTTACTGGCCGTAAGATGACCTGTAAAATAGTTGTCATTTATAGTTGCACAAAAGAGACAATGACCATTTAGGCTAATTTCGCACATGCGAGAAAGAAACACACAATAAATTCATAGGAGTTTTGATGGAGTAGCCGTAGTTTGTCTGGTCAGGGATATTTTTTTCAGGACGAACGAAGGAGGCTTACGCAGAAAGCGGTTCTGCGCAAAAAATTATGATTCAAGTTATTAGCTTGTAATAAAACAAATAAATTTAATTGACAAAAAAAAAAAAAACTTGTTTATTAAATAAAAACAAAAAAAGGAAATATCATTTGCTGTAGATATAAAGGAATATCTTCAGTAATGATGATTTTATATTGAGTATTGACCCATTAAAAAGAACGAGAGTGAGCAGTAGAGCTATATGTTTGTCTATTCGGTAATATTAATGTGTTAGAGTGAAATACAATATCACACGTACACATTTGTTGACATCAGTTTTTACATAGTGGTCCTAAGAAACTGATAGAAACTTTGTTCTAAGTGAAAATTTGTTCAGCCACTGACCATCAGATGTACGGTAAATTGACCGGCACTGTTCTTGTAGGGTATATACGAATACATTCATATTTACTTCGTACAATAAATTATTCACACAGAGTACGACATTCATATAAAAAAGGAAGAGAAGAGAAAAACAACAAAGGCAGGATGCTAAGTCAAAAAAAAAAAAGTAAATGAATTTGAGACTGAACAGAAAAAATGCCATTTAAATTTATGCCACGGCAACAAACCTTGTCCTGAAAAGAAACAGTGAGAGATAGAAAGAGAGCGTGGTAGAGAGTATTCGCTAGAAGTGGCGTGAAGAAATATTGCAGTGAGTACAGAATTGATGACAAGAACGTCAAATAAGAATAAAAATCATAAACAAATAAAGGGAGAATAACAAAGCTAAAGTTACAGCAAAAAACAAAAAAAGAAAACACAATAACTAACATACGTTTTTCTATGAAACTATGTTTGTATGTGTTTTATGTGTATTTATGTATGTACAAGTATTTTCAGTAAGCGAACGCCCACAAGCGCCAGTGCCATAGCCAGACATTTAATGGAAAGGTAGTTGTTATTCCTACTTTTTTTGTGCCATTTCTCTAAAATGCTGCGATAACATTGGATGCTGTGGCCAAAGGTCGAAGGACGCACGCCTGTGTATGTGTGTGTGCGCAGGGTGCATGTTACGTAAAACAGAAGGATGTATAAAATAAATTATATATGTACCTGTATGAGATCGCGTGGCTGAAAAATCGATAGCAAATACAAGCACAAAAAAAATAAATAAAAGAATTTATAATAGAAGAACACAATAAAGATAGCGGGCTCAAGTGAAGCATATAAAAAGTATGTATATATATATATATGTACATATGCATGTATGACTGTTGTACGTATAAAAAAAAGCTTCTATCAACAAGTGAAAATTATATGAGTGTAGGTACATATTGGCACTGGTATCACGTCGCCGCTACAACTGTGAGAGCAACGCGACCAATTGATTGATTTTGTCTGGTATGTTTATGTGTGCGGCTGTTATGGAGTTGATAAAAATATCAGGAACAAACCAGTTTTTTTTTTACGTTTTTAAACTAAGTCGAACATTTGATAAATGCTGAACATTTTAAAAAATTTCTTGAGAGGAAATTGCATAAAACTTTTGAATTATTTTTTTAAGTTGAGCCCTTTACAATATAAGGCAGCGAAATAAGAAAAGATGGGATATGGAAATATTGAAAGAGGAATACAACAAGTAGTTTTTTTGCGGTGTATTACAAGGAAGATCTAACAGGTAACAGCAGTAGAGAAATTACACCTTGCCGGGTTTTTTTTGTTGCTTGAGAAACCTCAATGTGTATTCAAACATGTGTGCTAAGTAATGACGGGATGCTTATTATATCAAAATGACAATTTTCAAAATTTATTTACATACATTGCATTAACCCATAAATACACGTTGAAGGAAAAATAACAAACAAAAAAATTAGGAGCAAACAATAAATTTATATACGAGTACATGATTATTTATTTGTTTAAGAAGTTAATGAACACAGATTCTTACAGACTACACATATTAGATATAAGTATTACATAGTATTATAAAATATTACTGACATTACTAAATAAGATTTAAGACGGCTATGGAAAATATTTTTTGGCGTATAGAGATCAAGCTCTAGAAAATTGGAAATCGTATTGAATTCTTGCAAAGCTCTATTTAAAGCAATTTTATTTTTCCCGGAATTTTCGAGATCTGAAAACAATCCCGGGATCCCGAAGTTCACGAAATTTTGATTCGTAAGTTTTAATTTGCCAAAAAATGTAACACGTCTGTAATCGTTGTATTATAGAAGTAAACAAAATCACATTAATATAACAAAGAAGAACGATTTGTTGTAATGTATTTTTTTATTGGTATTTTCAAGAAAAAAGGAAATGAACGTAAAATTTGACACACAATGGTTGGATTGTCGACAAAAAGTTAAATGCTTTCTGTATGATGAGCCGATACATTACAAAAACTATTAATATCTTTTACCAAGCCTTCTGATACACGTTATGCCTTTCGATAATTGGAAAACTGCCAGCTGCTCGTCGTTAGTATTATTAACATCGCTTTCAAAGAAAAGCCAATTTTTTAATTCAAGGAGGATATTCTCCAGCTCATTTATAATGACAACGACAAAACAAAGGGAGTTAACAAGCTGTGTTATTTGTCGACTATGAACTCTCTAAAGGCTTTGCTTTGCCCTTGACAGGGCAATTTTTAAGAATGATACAAAATTTCAAAAAATAAATGGCTATTAAATTAATTGTGTTCTACAATTCCGGGACTTGAATAGACTTATCCCTGGATACTCGGGTTTTAAAAAAGGGCGGGATCCCGAAATCTCGGCATCCCAGAATTGATATGCCTAGTATACATGTACATATATGCATGTGTATAATTTTTCCAAAAAACTTTATGTTTACTTTTTCTATTTTTGAACTCATATAGGGGTTAACAACTTTCATAAGGTTTGACATAATAAAGCTCCGGAATTCAAGAGCTGTCAGTATTTAGCACACTTTGTTAAATACACTTTGGAGAAACCTTAATTGTTAAACAAGAAATATCAAACCTATCTTCTGTAAACAAAAGTTGACAATTCACAAATTCAATGCATTCAAAATAATTAAATATAAAATGTATGTATGTACAATTATATTTCAGAACTTAATGTTCGAGCCTTTGGGCTGAGGTAGCCATCAAGTTGTTTCCGTGAACATGATGCCCAAGGCTTTATTCCAATCAATCCTTCGGCATGGCTCTTGTGGCACTTTTAAGAAAATAACTCCGATTTTTACGCGCTCTCTCTAAGGGACTCATCTCTTAAGGAAGCAGGAGACCTTTGGAAAAACGGTAGCACCTGTATCAAGTCCAAGCTCAAGTGGCCGGAGTGGGACGTCAAGCGATCACAAGGTCTTCTCGTGCTGAGCAGAGGAGACCTGTACTAAGATTTATAAATTAAGTATAATAGGTCATATACTGATCGGTAGACACCCAGAGAGACTAGGTGTTCCCTGCAATGACTTCTGTAGAAGCTGCAGAAATAAAGAAGAGCCTGAAACCGTGAGGCAGCTTCTATGTGAATGTCCTGCACTATGGGTAAGAAGAAAAAAATTCTTGGGATCAGAGTTCTTTGGAGACCTTAGCGATCTGGCCAAAGTAGAGATACGAAGGCTAGTAAAATTCGAGGGATTTTCAAACTCGCGTGGTACCTCAATAGCCCTAACAAAGGCCAAGGTGCGCTGGTGCGATCGCTAGCAGCCACTTTAACCTAACGTAACCTAATCAAATATAAACAAAGTTTGACAATTAACATAAATGAATATAATCACATTAAGGATTACTGAGGTTACCTTTTTGGTCCGCCAGGATTGAACTAAGTATATTCATCATCAATATTGTGTTGTTTTAATAGCGCACATTTTTGTGTATCATTTTAGTCTATTTTCCGAAGCATTCAAAAAATATCAATGTTTCCACAATGATAAGAATAATCACATATGTACGTATAAATTTGTCACTGTAATGTAAATTATAATGAATTAAATGATTAAATAGCTTAAATATTACAAACATGTACTATCGTCGGTTAAACAAAACAGATATTACCTAAAATTGTAATTAGTTTTTTCTGATTACTTCTTAACTAAAGAAGATAATAAAATGACAAATGCCGAATTGTGGAAAAAAGGTATTGTTAATAAACTAAAAAA
The DNA here is from genome assembly GCA_963971545.1 of Philophylla caesio. Lineage (NCBI taxonomy): Eukaryota > Metazoa > Arthropoda > Insecta > Diptera > Tephritidae > Philophylla > Philophylla caesio. The sequence continues at coordinate 88,382,110 of OZ020606.1, read as the reverse complement.
TGTTTTTTTAAAATCAGATAACTGATTTTGTTAGCTCAGCGACGATACGAACTTACACTTTTTACAAATCATTCTTGCACTGCAAAGTTCGAACTTCAAAATAACTCAGAGCAAGAAAAGTAATAACAAGTCGAGGCAACTCGCTTGATTATCCTTAGGGCATAATGCAACGAAAAAAAAAATATGTATTTGCATCCACTCTCAAACAGTTGACGGTCTCTTTCCGCCTTAGTGACAAACCAAACTCCACTCCTCTATTACAATTCTGCGATTACAATATTGCTGTAGCAGACAAGAGCCACTTGCCTTCAGCTGTTTATTGCATAATTAAGGAGTTTCGAATTACGAACCTTTAACTCAGCATCACCACTTAAATGTTAAGCAACAATAGACCGAATCGACAACATTTAAGCGCGATAGCGACAGAATAAAATAAATAAAAATAGCAACAACTTCAAGTGGCACTAGAGTAAAACGTAAAAGGAGAAAAGGAAGCCATAAGTGCAGCAGCAGCACGAAAAGAAGCCACGAGGACCTACTAACTGTAATTTAAGCAAACTTCCATGCAAGAGAAGAGCAAAAATGCAAAAGGATAGTCACCAAAGGACACCGACGAGACGTGGACGAGTGCAAGTTAAATTGAACAAGCAAATTGCTGTTGGGGTGACTTGGGCTTGGGTTTGGGTGTGGGCGGGTTGAAGAGTTATAGAAGGTTGGTTGGTTGGCTTAGATGACAACACTCAACTTATACCAATACAAAAACACTCAACTCTTACCAAGATCAGCAAAGGCAATAGGAGCAACCAAACCAAAAACTGTGGCTTGCGAATAAAAGCAGCATTGACAATACCAAATACAAACGACTTGCAGGTGGAGACCATAACGAAGTTTGGAAATACAGTGGCGCGAGTGGAATGCGATGAAAAGCTCCTGCAGATACGCCAGATTAATATAGCGAATTTTCATGGAATTGCGAGCATTTCAGTCTGCAATGTACCACCAACTCGAGTGGCATACTCAACGCTTATCCTTGTTAGCTGAGTGCAACAGTGCGGCACAGCAAGGAAGTGTTTGAGGATGACTGCAACAAACGAAACAATTGAATATTTTCATTAAATTGGCATATATTTTCACAATGTTTTTATTTAAAGTTTTGCCTTTGCATAACCTTTTCAACGCCGCTTTGATTTGTATAAGCAAAAGATACAAAAAAAAACCGTCGACAGCGTATGAATGCAAGTTACTCTTACATAGTAGAGTGAGATAAAGTGAGTGCTGCGTTAGAGCAATGATTGCAAATTAGTACCACGGATAGTAAATGCAACAAAATGTGGCACATAACATTTGAACTTAACTACTTACGCTACGAATGTAAATACATGCAAATGAAGTGGACAGTTTGTTCGCAGAAATGATGTCTGACAGCTAAGTAGTTAATAATGGAATAGGAGCGGCAGCTGTAAATGAAGTCTGACATACAAAGTGTTAAAAGAGTTACAGCGTGTAAGTATATACAAAGTATGTTTGTATGTATCATTGATAGCAGCATATAAAAATATAACAATTGGGAACAAACATTTTTAGAGTTTTGAATTTCGATAACTGACCGAAGCCATCCACACAAACAAGAAAAATCTAGTTCATCAACGAAGCTGAGCAAACGCGTAGCAAATTAAATGATACTAAAGTTATGAAAGCAAATCATCACATAAAGCTAGTGCAAATGATTTGAGAGAAATATGTATGGCAGTTTCTAGAAAGCTAACGCAAAACTAGGAAGTGATTGACAATGAATGCATCACATCGTGTTAGAGGGGTGGCGATGCGCTGACATGGAAATGTAGAATAATGCTAACATGAATGGCAACGATGAATGATGATGGTACCCGCACAATCATCCTCAGCGTCATTGCCATCGTTGCCGATTGACACGCTGGTGGGTGCTGCTGCAGTTATGCATGAAACTGCCCCAGATGCTTCGGACCGTCAGCATTTGCTGCCGTTGTTGAGTTTGATGTCTGATGATGGTCTTTTTCAGACATTATTATTTGAAAATGCTGTACATATGCAATCTAGAGTGTAGTGCAAATATGGAAATGATGCTAATCGTTTTTTCTTCAATTATTTTACGAAATTGCTTTATGGTAAAACCAGTTCGAAAACTTTCGAAAACAACAAAAAATAGTATTTTATTTTAACTTTCTAAATGAAAATAAGTCAACAGTTTACTCGGCAAACGTATGTTAGCGCAGCGTGAAGCGTGTTGCCACTGCAAACGAAGGTTCCTTGGTTCAATGCCAGGGAGCGGTGATGAAGAATAAAAAAGAAATCTGATGAGGAAATGTGGTAATCTCCAAAATGGCTACTTTAACGTCTACCACTAAAACTGTTGTTTTTTTACCAAATAAAATTTTTCATAAACTGGCCCCGAACACAATAAAATTTTAAATATTAAACATTTTAAAGGCCGATAGAAAACTTAACAAATATATTTTTTTGAAGTAGTCTATTTATAGCAAATGTGGATGAGAAACTTAAAATCAAAATGTTTTCGAGATACTTGAAGAATCTGCTGTTATTCCTCCTCTAATTAAATCTAGTGGCAGTACTTATCCAAGAGAACTGATAGCTCTTTATGTACAAGGGGCGTTCAATTTATTATCGGTATCGGGGTTATTTACTAGTGTTTTTGGGTAATTTAATAATTGCAATAAATAGTTGCATCACTTGATGTTACAACCACAAAATTTCACATAATTACGTTCGTTCTCTATCTAGTAATCCTCGGAGAAAGAAGAACGTAATGGCTGACGCGACGATGTTTTAGTACATCGAGCATCGCGCTGTGATTAAATTCCTTACACAACAAGGAAAAGGTCACAAAACTATTTTCGATGAAATGGTGGCTGTTTATAACGATTTCGCATCTTTTTTGTTTTGGTTTTGGTGCTTTTCGAGAGAGCTGTTTTACGTAATGTCAATGGCACCGATCGCGTGGGCGATGAATACCGAGATGGAAGATGAAATGAGGAACTATATGATGAAACTTGCCAATTGCTTATACTATATTTATACTATGTTTATTTATTTCGAATTGAGTGACGAAAAAAAATATGAAATTCAAATTTATTTAAGTGTTTTTAAATTTACAATGTGTCTTTATTTTTTCATTAAAGTAATGTAATCACCAAAAATAATTCGTAGAACAGAAGCCTTACACACATTACCGCAGAAAATTATGTTTGTATATGACTATAAATTTATATCATATTATTTATATAAAATTATATTTACAATTACACAAAATAAAATGCGAATACACCTCAACTCATAATTATAATCGCCCCTTATATGCTCAAACTAAAAACCAAGCTACAAACATTGCACACAATTCAAAAAAAATTCAATATGTAAATATGTATAAAAACTATAATTCATTCATGCCAAAATATTTTCAAAATTTTAGGAAAATGGGTTTGAAGTTTTGATGATTTTTTATTAATTTTCTAAAAACTTTGAAACTGGGATTTAAATTGTTTTTTGTGTAAAACACTCTGGTTCAGCAATTAACTAAGGGTCAGTTTTTCAGTGCTGATTTAAACTCAGTTTAAACTAAGTTTAGTTAAACTCAGTTTAAATTTGAACTTTGTTTTCTTGCGCTCAATTAAATTTGTTTCAACCAAAAGAAAGTCTGCAAATAGCGGATAGGTTAAACTTAGTTATACCGGGCGCGATCGGACGTTGAAATTTAGTTTAAGGTCCGTTTAAAGTTGACTGAAAAACTGTATACTGATTTTAAACTTATGTAGTTTATACGACAGACAGAGTTCAACTTGCACTGAAAAACTGGCCGTAAGTATGTCAGCTATGAAGTCAGTGGCGGGTTAGTAGAACATCAAAGTAGTTGTTGTACACTTATAAGTACATATTTAAATGCATATGTGTTAGTTAGTAGCTTTTAATACACCAACAATGCCACATACACCGGTCACAATCCCTTAGAATTGCATTACAAAAGCAAATCTCTTTGAAAATAGTACCTTAGCATGCAAACAAAAGCAGATTTTTAACAAAACTGTGAAGTAAAGTATACAAAATGGAAGAATGCGTGTGTGAGGTAAGTAAAATTGTTGAATATTTTCATATGTACATACGTAAATACTCGTATGTATGCATACACCTATTCGTGTCTCAAAAAAACAAAAGCGAAACCAAGGCTGTAGTTTGGCATATTTGTTTTTTTTTTTTTGTTAAACTCTTTCAAGTCATACATATGTATTTAAAGATTTCTTATGTTTCACTACGTTTTTTTCTGCCATTTATTAACATTTTATCCCTTTTTTTTGTTCTTCTTCAACTGCATATTCTGTTTTCTCGCATCTTTGGAACTCTTCTACGCCCTTCTTTCAGTCCAATTTAGTTTATTTCGTTATCGGGTTCATCTGCCCAACTGCACAAAGTAATGTTTATACAAGAGTTTGTACATACATATGTATGTATGCATGTATGTATAAATGTATATGTTCGTACACAAAAATGAATACATATATTCATTTATTTATGCATGCTTAACAATTGTACCGACAACAGAAGTAGAAACCCTGCCGCTTCCGCTTGTCACCCGCCTACTGACAGAACGTTTCGCAAGTAAAGCGTTGACTGCCTGCCGACTGAGAGACATTTGAATTGAAGTGAATGAATATAACAAATGAGGGGATAAATTTCTGTGCACTTAAGTATATTTGAATACTCGCATAACGGGCGAAGTAATAGTGGCTGTCTGGAGATACATACATACATACATACATATTCACATCAGTGCACTTACGAAATAATCAAACAATCTTACTGACTCACGCACAAATAGTGCTTACACAATTCTCAACTACTCTCGCACAAATATTTGCCTTCGACATTATTTATTTATGCTTATTTTATTACATTTATGCGTGTACGTGCCAATTGTGAACCCCCTTCCCCCCAATTGTGGAGTAACTCATCGCCACGCGCAGCCTTCTTCCACACTTGCCTGCTGTGGAGCAACTCGGTTGCTTTTGTAGAGTCATCTTTGTGCAACGGAATAATCGACACATTCACATACATATGTATATGCAGAAATATTTACGAGTGAAAGTTTTAAATGTGTGTGTGGGCTAAAAGCCATTGCGATTTGCTGTTCACGTGTTTGTCTGCCTCGCTCTCTTCTACGTCCATTTACTCCGTTTCCTTGCAAGTGCGTAAATTTGCCTATTTAAGTATTGGTTGCTTGTTGCTCGATCGATTGGCCTTCTGTTCTCATTACGAAAACGCCTATCTCGCAAAGACATTAAATGTAGATTGTGTAATATCTAGTGGCATCATCCCTACGAATAGAAAAAGTCAACCAGCTACATAGGCAATTTTATTTTGTAGTCAGTTAGTCAATCGGTCAATGAGTGTTGTGGGATTATGCGATGAATTTTTGCAAAATCATTGAGGGGGAAAAATGGGTAGCGTATTTGTTAGAGAATTTTAAATAATTTGAGTATACAAAAATGGTCGAAATGTGTCAATTTGTGTTTGAGCTATAACTTGTGATCAGGGTACATTTCAGAAAAAAATCAGAAATAGCTTATAATATTTATTTCTGCTTATATTCATTGATATACTAACTATGTAGAAAATGTGTTACAAACAAGTGAAATATACTAATTGATTCAAATTTTCATCGACAATCAAATTGAACAACACATTGCTTGGTTGTAATTTGTATGCCAAAATAAATAATTAGATATTTTATTTTAATAATTGACAATTTTATTGAGCTCGAGGCCAGTTTACAGAAGATTTTATTTGGAAAAACAACAACAGTTTTTATATATGCAAGGATGAGCACACCTGAAATGCATTCTAGGAATTACGAAGAATTGGTAACAACCAATGAAATTTTCACACAGAATTGCAAACATTGCAAGTTCATATAGCAGCAGATTAGTCGCTCACAGCACAGCATTTAGCATGTTGGCGTTGCAACTCCGAGCTCCTTGGTTCATAGCCTTGGAGAAGTGGTTATGAAGAATAAATATATCTAATAAAATTAAGAAGTCTGATGAGGAAATGTGGTGATTTCCGAAATAGTACTATAACTTCTACCATTTAAAAAAACTGTTGTTGTTTTTCCAAATAAAATATGGCCTCGAGCTCAATAAAATTGTCAATTATTAAGAATTTATAAGGCCGAAAACAACAAAAATTCATATATTTTATTTTAATTTCATAAATCCAGAGTATAAATTATTTTATATACATGTGTAATTTTTAATCCAAAATAATTGTTATTTTTGATTTCTTATATAATATATTATGATGATTAAACTTATTAAGGACTTTAGTTAATATCATGACTACCATGACTTTTATTTATAAAAATATTGAATTTATCTTAGTATAATCGAATCGAAAATTATTTGGTACATTCATGATAGCCATATGTTTGATAATTCATAGTTAACAATTCAAAATACCGGTATGCTTAAGGGGATATTCCGGTGTTTTGGGTAAAAAAATCGAAATTATTTTAATTTCATTTTCTTATTCCACAACTATCAAAGAATGTTAGTATACAATTTTGTTACTGTATCTATAGTAGTTGTGAAAGTAGTATATGCGTTTTCATCGGTGCGCTCACCCTGCGAGCCCACGTTCCGGAAAAATTGTAAACACATTTTTCTCAAAAACACATTTTTACTGTTGCTCCTTTCAAGGCTCCAGTATTTTTATCGAAAATTCTCAAATATTTCGAAGTATGCAGTTTTATAGCCCGAACAATTTCAAAACTACCCATTCATAGCTTTTAAAATATTCGATAATATGAAAGTAGCACACTATTAATTGAATTAATACAAAATTTGATTGTGCCATGATTCTGTTTTAAGTTAAAATCTGAATTTAAGACTGCAGCCTTTAGTTTGTGAGTAATGAATATCGACGGGCCTAAAAATTTGGCTTTGCTTGCTGTTTGAGAATAAAGACTTACTGTACTCTTGCGTTATATTCAAATTCTATTTTTATTTGCAAAAAACCAATTTTAATGACTGCTATGCCGATTTCTTAGTTTAAGTTATTTTTCTTCTTGAACAATTTTCTTATCAAAAAATACTTTGTGCTTACTAAGTATTCTCGCGTAATGTTTAATACCAACATCTTTTTGCATAAATTTATATGAGTGAATTGTGAAATTTTACTTCCTTTTTCTAACCTATAACTTAAGTATTACCTTCCAAATGTATATTTTTTTCATAGCAAATAGGGAACATTGAAAATTAATGATGTTGTAATTAATCACACAGCTCTATTTTAAATCTGTTTATTAAAAAAATTATACTATCCAACATTAAATAAAAATAACAAAAAAAAAAAAATACAGAAGGACAAAAAATGCTAATCAAATTAGGTGTGAATATATAAATTTGTGTGTAAGCAAGCAACTGCTCGCCCACTCATTCGAAAAGGGTAGTGTGCTAACGTGTCGTTGAAATCATTTATTTACTTTTACGTTTGCCTTACTTGTCAAATGTTCACGCCAACGACATAATCCCGCCGCCGCAACTCGTCCAATGGAATCAACGCGCTTATGGAAATGAAAGTAGAAACAGCAGCAGCAGTTAGCAGATAGACGTGGCGGTCGTGCCCGTTGTGTGGTCCCGTATACATTTCCAATTTCCGCAACAGCTTCCTGCCGCGCAACGCGGAAACAACACAAGGGACGCGACCGCCAACGAGGCTTTCGTCGTGGCTGCGGAGGTGAAGCTGACTTGTAGATGGCACAGCTAGCCAGCGCCATTTTAATGCCAGTCATTGGCAGGCAGCTCCAGCTGGCAACTAGCAGTTGGCAGCCGCCAACTACTCAGCGCATGCAGGCAGTCAGACAGTCAGGCAGACGATTGAACAGACTGAATGTCGATTAGTCGAATAGTCGGATAGTCATTGCTGGCTGATTGTGGGGGTGGGCGAGCCACTAGCAGCACCATCATTAATAGCATAGACATTGTTCGTGCATCTAACTACTTACTCGGCAACGAAGGCATGTTAGTGTGTGTGTGTGTGTGAACTAGATAAATGGTTTTTTTTTTACTGCGCACAGCAACAGCAAGAGCAACAACAATGGCAGCAGTAGCAGCAATAATATGAACAGTGAATTACCGCAATTGCGCGGCTGATTTTCAGCAGCAAAGTGCCTGGACTGGCGCTGGTGCTTATGCGAGTGCGACGTAGCGCGGAGGTACATCGACTCTAAATGTAGGCATGCGACGCGCTGCAGGAGATGGTAGGCGATGATGAGTGCGTATTTAGCGCTGGCAAAAGTGGCAAGTGGCAGCCCACAGCGCGGCAAGCGGATGTAACGTTCGCTCGTCGTCGTTCAACGCATTCTTGAATGGCATGCATTTGTATGAACACACATACATACAAACATATGTACATATGCATATATGTATATGACAACATGTATCTGAGCGATGAATAAAAAATGGCTCACATACATGCAAGTATATAAGCGTTTAAATGTATTTACATACGTACGCAATTATTGCTATCCAACTATATTAGATTTTGAGCGTTTTATTTGACTGTTTCATTTGTGTGTATGTTTGTGGCATGCTAGCATACGCTTGGTAATGCCAGATGTACATATGTATGTAATTTAGTAGCAGCGAAGTGCGAGTAAAATTTAAAAGGACGTTATTTATGAGTTTTTAAAAGTTATCACACACACACACATCGCAAGCGCGTGCATGACGGAATCGCTCTACCATATGCTAACGTGTTGTATAATATATGAGCGTACAAAAAAGCCGTGAAGCTTTAAATTAATCTTTTCGAACGAGAAAAAGTGAACAGTTTGGTCGCCGGACAGCCTTTGAATTAATTTTTACAAAAAATTGGCTTGATTTTCCAAATTTTTTTCAACGTTTTCAAACAATCGCCTTTCAGCTAATGTTGCTGCTTCAATGTTTTCTTTTAATCTTTCCTTTCTTCTCTCTTTCATGTTCACATTGCATTCTATTTTCCAATTGAATTTCACTGCTTTTTTCTAGCGGCGTTCAGCATTTAATTGTGTTTTCTGTAAACTCTGACGTCGACGACGTCGCAACTTACAAACCTTCCATACATTAATTGTCTCTTGGCTGCTTTTCTAAATTAAAGAAAAAGTTTTTCAAGTCACCATAATTTTCAATTCAAATAGTAAATTTATGTATTTATTGTCTTCTCATTTACACAAAGAATTTACTTTTAAAATTGTCAGCGCAACTTTTCTTGTTCTTCACTTATAAATTCACAAAGTCACAACCAAACTCAAATTTCTTAGTCTGCAAACAACACAGAGTTTTTACGCGCAGCAACATCTGTTGTTTGGCAGCTACAACAAAACTTCAGTAACTTTTACAATTTCACTCTATCATTTCCTCACAAAAAAAAACATTTCTATAAAATTTTAAGTTGCGCTTTTTCCGCTATCACCAACCTTGCACGAACGAATTCTGTAACTGAATGAATTTCAGCAAAATGGTGAAGATGCTGTGATGCTCGGCCACTGATGGCTGATGAACGTCAGTGGGAGAAACAGCAACAACAAGCACAGTAACATACAGCCAGCCAGCCGATTGCGAGTGCATGAGAGCAGGCACGAAGTAACAAGGAAACGATTGTAGTCGCGCCGGAAGTATGCAAAAAGAGCACCAAACTAACTAGTCGGGGTGGGAGTGTGAGTGGAATATTGCGTGTGAGAGCGAAAGAACGAATGACGTATAATTTCTGTCCATGAAACGGAAGTGTGGGAACTCAGCGAATCGAAAATATTTATTTGTTACAAGCGAATGGTTGTTGTGTCAGTGTTCATCGGCAGTGTTGCAGCTGGGGAAAATAAATTTGTGAGTTCTTTGTTGAGTGAATTTATACGAGTATATGAGTGAGTGAAATATGACTGTAGGAGAAATTAAGTATATGTTAGTTAGAGACTTAAAGGATGTTTGAAACTAACTGTCCTAAAAATTAAAAAAAGTATTCGTGCGAAAAATTGCCAGTTTTAGTAAATTTGTAATTAAAATATCTGTTCGGATAGCCACATAATTCAAACAATTTCATTTCGAATAACATGATTATGTACATACATACTTGTTCTTTTTATTAAAGAGATGAAAGGATGGTTGAAAATACATCAACTCAAAAATTGTTGACGTCGTCAGTAAAAATTTTAATGTTTTTCTAAAAGTAACATGTGGGCGACACTTCGTTAGGTATTAATTAGTTTTTTATTCGCTAGCAAGAACACTTTTAACTAAAAGTTATTCGTAAAAATTCTACTCACGTAATTTCAGAAAATTAGATTTTTATGATACAATAAATGGAAGAAAATGCTTAGCACCTATAAAAAAAATTATAATAACTCAATGATACATACTTTTTAGCTTACTGAAACTTTCACTTTGTTGTACTGAAATTGATTGGGCTACAAAACTGCATACCCAACTGCACCTTGCAAGAAATCTTTAAACAATATATAACAACCAAGCATTCCAAAATTAAATTTCCTTTATCTAAGTTGCTCCACATAATCAATCATTTCACTTCTTTCGCGACTTCCACTAAATCCACATCTAACAAACCTCAACTTAACCCCTTTGTGACACGTGACCTGTCATTATTTTAATTAACCACCTTTTGCACATTCGAGCAGCTCGTGCGAGAGCTTTCACTCAGAGACGCTCACTCACTCAATTCACTCACCAAACTTGCTTAAACAATTAAATAAGAAACATTACAAACATCAAGCGGCCGCCCACTCACCCAGTGACCCAAACTACGAAGACAACAAACGAGGAGTTGAAGAAAGAAACGAACATTGCTGTTGGCGCTCAGCCGTACGATAGTGTACTTAGTGGCGGTCAGCCGAAGGCGTCTGCTGCCCGAATCCTAGACCAAGTCACATGTACTGCGAGCACGACAAAATTTGCGGACGGGGCTGTCGTATGCGTTTGACAGTTCGGCACGCATTTGCAAGGCTACTGACCTCGACACCACTACAACTGCATATGCACACCCATACATAGCTACGCGCACAAATATGTAGGTGAGCGAATAGAAATTCCGAGAGAGTTAGAGCAAGTGTGTGGGGGCGCGTAGTTTGGAAGCGAGTTAGGTAGAGTGAAAATGTACGAACGCTTATTGTTGCATGCTTGCATTTGCAAGCGTTCGAAGTAATACGAGCGTGTAAATGAAAGAAACTATACAGTTGATGTTGTTAATTATGATGATAAGTATGCCGCTAATGACAATGCGAATGCCAATGATGATAATGATGTTTATAATTATAAAGGTGATGATGTTAATTTAAATTGTTTTGCACGTGTTCGCTGCAATTTGGCATCTGAGCGGCTGCGTGCCGATGCATGTATGCGCGTGTGGGTGTGTGGGTGTGCACAACTGCTGTCAGACCCAGCCATTGCAAGCGAGCGACTTGATACTGTTAATTTTCATTAAAATGCCAACAGCTTGCTTTCATGCTTAGAATTCCAATGTGGCTTATGCTCAAATCAAATGCAAACGTTTGGCGTGTGAGTGTGTTGCGTAGCTGCTAGCTTGCAAGAAGGAATAACTTTGAATAACGAGCGCATTTTGGTTTGAACATAGCCGAAAAATCTAGTAAAGAAGATGTGGTAAGAATTCCATAAGCAAAATTCATTGGTAAATTTGGAAAAACGGCATGAAGGGTTTCATATTTGGAAGATTAATGCATCATAAATGAAAATTGGAATTACGGTTTTTTGCATTAATTTAGCAGCTTAATCTACTTTAAAATTTTAGAGCCTTAACTTAAATTGCATGAATTGTAAATGTTATTCAATATTATTATTATACACAAAAAAGTGCTGAGTAGCAGGAAGGCGTTAAGAGGGTCAATAAAATGTTCATTAGATACAACTACACAAAAGCAGAGGACTTCCTGGATAAAATGTATAATTGTTTTCAATCAAATATTTCCTTTGGTTTGCTCAAACTTTCATAGAGCCTTTAAACGTAAATAATTTGACGCTTTGGATTAGGCGTAAAGTTTATTAACAAAATTGCGCAAACATTCACAAAAACTGTTGTTGTTTTTTTCAAATAAAAATCTGGTCTCGAGCCCAGTAAAATTGTCAATTATCTATTAATACTTTTAAGATCATTAAAAAGTAGTTTAAGAAATTTATTTTAGAGCTCAAATTCATAAGTGCACGACAAAAATATAGCAAACCGCCGTATTGACAAATTTGAAAAATATATTTTTATTATTTTTAAATTTATATAAGAAAAAAATATTAAAAATTTTCTTAAATATATTTTTTTTACATACATTTTTTTTCTAAGTTTGTAATTTTGTACCCCCTTCAATTGTAATAAATGCAGTGCGCAAGTTTGAAGTCGTTAAAAACACCACTATTCTTGGAACTTTTTTTTCGCATTTGCTTCTACAAAACGCAAACCTACTGCAAGGATTGTCAAAAATCAAAGAAGATATTAGGCGACATGAAACTTGTTCTTGCTAAAACCAAGAAATTTTTGAAAAACAAATTTGTACTTCAAATTAAATTTTCTATAAGCTTGCAGTAAGTTGGACACCTTGGCATAAATGGCATTTTTTTTTAATTCTCTGTACTTCAATTGAAAATACAAAGAAATAAATATATAAGTACTTATTTGTGAATATAAAGGCGTGATATAGTTTTGTTGTGTACTGTAAAATTTTCAACAAAAAACGAAATAACTCAGTTTATTATAAAATTTATATTTAAAATTTTCTATTCGACTTCCCTTTAGGAAATATGAAAAAAAATATATTTCGTAAGATACAAATTTGTAATTCAAATAATAAATGAATGAAGCAAGCCTCCACTTGACAGCATATATTCTTCTAAGTATTTATATGTGTGTAGGAGTATGTATAAAAAAATGCAGGGTAGAAGCTTTATAAGTGGCGCCTTTTTCGAGCCACCAAAAATGATTAATGAAATATGTCAATTTTTGTAAGTTATTTAGAGCATGCCAAATATGTAAATTTCAAAGATATATGTATTAGGGCTAGCAGATGGGAAAAGAGTTAAAAAGTGAAAAAATAATGCTGTAATCGGATTTAAAAATTTTGTTGGTAAAAGGGCTATATATTTTGATTAATTAATATTGTACTTTTTAATTGTTGTGTGGATAGGGGAATGAAGTGCTAAAGAAATCAATTGAGGTGCTTCTGAAAAAGTTGAAAAAACGAGCCAAATCAAAAAATATACGGTTAGTTAAGGGATCAGCTGAAAAAAAATTAATTACTTTGTACATTCGTAAAACTGGGCTGCTGTTGCTTCGAAGGATCGCGCAACAACCATTTTTGTTTGATAAGCGAAACCTTTCTGAGATCAACGATAAAATCAGGCAAACTACCAAGAAATGTCGCATTATTCTTTCACAAAACTTGTGAAATAGCAGATTATTTTAAAAAGAGGCAAATGCGAAATAATAACTCATTGCCCTTATCCATCACATTTGTTACTTTTTAAATTCTTAGGAGTATTGGACCACTTCGTTAGGAATAAAATGAGTGGTGAACGTTTTTCAACGTCTGAAAATGCCGTTGTGGCACTTAGATGCCATTTTTTTGAGGCACCTTCCAAATAATGGAATAAATGTCGCGAAAATAGTTTTTCTTTCTTTTCAAATGCAGAAGTATTAAGATATTATAGGCGCATATGTTGTAAGTCAATGCAAATTCTTTTCATAAAATATGTAATTTTTCTTTGCTTAACAGAATACTTTCGGGGCAAACAGATTTTGAAATAATGTGCAACGATGTTGAAAACTGGCAACATTGTTGAAAAACTGACTGGCAGATGAGTTTAAAATATATAAAATGTATGGACGAGCTCATCAGAGATAACTTGTCAATGCAGTTTAGTAAAAATATGGCAGACTTTACTAATAATTAATCAATTCTGTATTAAATTAAAAAACACATATAGAGAAATTTTGACCAATTGTTTCTTTGTAAAAACTATATATAGTTGTTTGATTAAAAGGTTATGCTTTTGCAACCTGTTGTACTAACTACAGATTTATTGTAACAACAGTGGAAAAGTAATTTAAGTTGTTTGTATTTTTTTGTGTATAAAAAAGGTCATTCTATAACAAAACCGTTTGCATTTAAGTTTCAAACTTTGTACCGATTCCTAAAAATGCAACCAATGTTTCTGTAAGCACTAAAAACTAAAAAATAATTGCGTTTGTAGCATTACAGCACACCTTAAATTTTTTAATAAATTGCTAGCTTGAAGCTACTAAAACTCAACGTTGATTTTAAAAATTTTTGAAACCTACATTTCAAGTCTAAAAAAGTTACTAGCTGAAATGTGATGGCCTTTTGTAAAGCGAACTAATTCGAACAACTGACACACAATGACCACATTCAACTTCGAACTCAGTACCAAATTTTTGGCATTTTATTGATTCCGGAATTTTTGAGATCTGAACAATCTGAACAATTCCGGAATCCGAAATTTCAGGAAGTTTTGATTCGTAATTTTTAATTTGTCAAAAAAAATGTAACACGCCTGTAATCGGCCTATCATAGTAGTATTCAAAATAACATTAATACAGGTATAACATAGAAGAATGCTTTTTTGTAATTCATGTAGATATTTATAGGTCTTTTCAATCCCAAAAAAAAAATAAACGTAAAAAATTTTTACCAACATGTAAAGTAATTTATTCTTCAAATACAAATATACAAGTACATATTTGGTACAGCAGTAAATGCATATAGAGTAAAATTATTTTTAATTATTGTTTGAGATAAAAATCTTGATAAATCATCATTTATTTACAAGTATTCAAAATTGAAAATTTACCAAGTTTAATGTATTCTAATCAAAAATAAAATGGTTTTTCTTTGCTTAATTATTTATATAAAAAATGTTATTGACAAACTATAAACTTTTGAATATTTGTATATAAGTAAAAATTAAATACATCATCCATTCCTTTTTAAACGAGGCATAATTATTCATTATTTTGATCTTAAAGAAATTAAAGCCTTAAGTGTGTTATCCTCCGACCTGGACTTAAATTTGTTGCATATAAAATCTGTATCGCCCCCCTTATAATAATTTCTTTTACCAAACCTGATAAATTTGCCATTGTTGGACACCTCCTCGTTATAACTTGGTGAAACTTATCTCTGTTGCTTACTGCCTTATCCACCTTAACCCCCTCCTAGTATTACAAATAATGCTTTGAAGGGAAGATATGTATGAAAAAAATTTTATAAATTTAAATTTCTAATAAATGAATTGTTTTCAACAATCCCGGATCCTAAATACACTAATCACGATATGTTCGGGAGTTAAAGAGGACTTGGATCGGGATTGACATTCCTAGTACCAACAGAAAGCTAAGCTCGCACAAAATCATCTCACCGCCATATAAACTCTCACAAATACATAACTACATACATTTGAATTTATATATTTATGTATGTTTGTCTTTTATTCTTCACACATCTCTAGAACGCATTCCTTGACCCACCTTTCAGCACAAGATGCACTCACATTCATTGCTCCTACTCTTTTTTGCTTTTGCTTTTGTTAGCAAATCACATGCTTGCCACAAACTAAATCGCACACCCGTACGTACGTAAGTATGCAGTAGCTGCTAAAGTACCCTGCAAAAAATGCGATTAGTCTATGATGAGTTCGGGAACAGTCGCAAGGGAACATGCACCTAATACAACTTCTGATCCTTTTATATGGAATGAACTATTCCCTTTTTGTTCGAGCATGTCCTATGAAGAGTCGAGTTGTCTCTTTTTATACTTGAATGGGTGCAAATGCCGACAAAGTTATTTATAAAATCAAAAATAAAATTCTTTGCTTCGAGTGAGAATCGAACCGGCTACTTGAGCGTTACTAAGCGAATTCTCTGCTTACATGTCAATGACGCGCCTAAAATTTTATTGCCTAAATGCGTGCAATTACTCGTATCAATGCATCGTTTATTATTCCCAAATGGGACGAATACAGGACTAATCAACAATTATGCCCGTTTGAGACTTGTTGCGACTAGTTAATGCCCAGATCTATTCGATAGAGACTAATCCCGGAATACTCTATTTAGAAATAAGTCGCACAATTTTTTGCCCACTACTGCCGCACTAAATGCTGCAGCATCAATTTGAGTGTGTGTGTGTGTGTGTGAGTGTTGACTATGCGGCAGCAGCAATCGTAAGCACACATACACATATACACATGTATACATATGTATGTATGTATGATGGCATCCAAAGAAACTGACTGCCTTGGCCTGATGTGCTTTTCATGGCAGCTACGCTTTTGTGCGCTTTTTCATACAAATGCCACTTTTATTTGAGTAGAGAGACAAACAAACTTGTTTATAGCTTTGTATGTGGGTACGTGCAATAGCGTGCATAACTGAGACCTTTTTTGCGAGTTCAAAAAGGGAACAGCTAAATGAAAGCAAGTAAAAAATAATCAGCTATATGTACATAAGTACGTGTAGGTGTGTTTTTATTCAAGTAAGTGTGTGTCTCTCACAGTGTAAGAGTGGGTGTTGTATACATTAACACAGCATCAACAGTAATTGTTGTCTGCCTCTTTGTTGTTGAGCAGGTTTTGTAAATCGTGAATCCTTACGATATTTGCCTTTAGCCAAGTTATCATCAGAAACCTTTGCAAAAGTATTTCACTGAAATTTATATACAAAGGTGAAATAAACTTTTTGTGCCTTTGTCATATTTTTTGTTCGCTTTCTCTTTTTTTTGTATTTGTTTTTTTTTGTACTTCTTGTTAATTGCACTTAATATTTGCATGAGGTTTTTTTTGCCTTTACCACGTATTACAAAACGCTACTTGTCCTAGAAACCTACTTTTAGCTAAAGCGTCGGCTATTTGGTGAACAATACTATCTGAAACTACAAACTGTTAGCTAAAAAAAATTAATATTAATATCCTCAATTTAAAATTATATAACCGCTAGCGTTTACTAGCTGCTTTCGAAGCTCTTCTGCCACGCTTGTGTCAACTCGGCTATTCTTTGCTAGCAAAAGCTTACATTCAACTTATCTCGACTGCATTTGCGTATGCAAACAAATTGTATTTGCTTGTATAAGTGTGTGGAAAACATAAAAAAATATGTGTCGTCAGCTAGTTTAGCGCATTTCGTTCTTGCGCCTAAGTGTAGGCAACACCTTTTTTGTGTACTCAATGTGGCAAACTAAATATTTGCTATGAAAATTATATATTGCATAGAAATGTGTGTATGAAAGCAAGGCACGTGTTTTAGTGTGCTTGTGGGTATGAGTTAAAGGTATAAATGGTAATCAACAGCGTCCGGATGCTACGACGGCATTATGCACATACTAGTTGCTTGACCACACATTAAAATTAAATGTATGTGTATACTAATTATGCCAATCTTATAATTTCATTTAATCAAAAATATTTGAAAAAGCAATTGGACAGCAATTTCAAAGTAATCTGATATATTTTATTTTATTAGAATTTATGTATTTAATTACCTTGCAGTTGATTGATATGATACGAAGCGAGCCAACATATCTGAAAAACAAAAAATAAATGTTTTTGATAATTTAGGTAGATATTCAAAAAATTTTAATAAAAAGCAAAAGATGTTTTCACAAATAACTGTTTGATATATTTGTAATTTAACTTGTATAAATATAATATTAAAACATGAAATTTAATAACGCTAAATGCACAGAGAAAAAGCTTTAACTGAAAGAGTTTTTTGTCTTTTAAGGGCTTCTCTTCCATCGCACCAGTATCTTATAGAAAATTCTAAATGGCAAAAAGCACTTGTTTTGCCAAAGTATACTTGAACTCATTCAAAAGCCTTACTCAACAAAATCTTTCGTATGTACATATGTATATACATAATTAGATTTTAAAATTTTATACAAATTAGCTCCAATTATTTAATTTAAAAATATTGTCATATTAACACCGTTTTTTTCATTACGAATATTTTCGAATTTTAATCGAAGTTTATAATAATAATAATAATATAATAATAATAATTTAGCACTTACATTATATAGCCAAGTATTTGACCGAGCTTCTCCTACCATTTGTGGTGTGCGTCTTTATATTCTACCACAAATGGAGGGACCTACTATTTTATGCCGACTCCAAACGGCAGATGTATTTATGAGAAGCTTTTTCATGGCAGAAATACACTCGGAGGTTTGCCATTGCCTTCCGAGGGGTGACCGCTGTTAGAAAAAAACTGTTCTATGGTTTATATTTTGCTTGCGCTGGTTGAAGTTACATTTTCATATATTCTATAAAAATTTGTGAAAAATGCAGCTTTGAAAAGGTAGTAGTTAAAGTCACTCACATTAAACTAAGAAAATGTATCTTGCAATTGAGTCACACTTACGTTAGTTATAAAATTTTTATAAATATAACTAGCTCATATTTTTATGCTCAGCCTGAAATAATTATTACTCCTTTCAAGTTTAAAATTACCACTTTGCTTACAATTAAGAAATGTTTATTTGTAGGCTTATTTTTTGAATTAACATTCGCTGTCTACCAATGATAAAATGATTACTTTAGCAAAAATACTAGCAGCATTGTAATCAATGTATAAAGTACTTAATTTCTAGATACGTTACAAAGTCGATAAATTCAAAATTTTAATGGGTTGATAGGCTTAAGCATTACGAAGTTAAGACAGTTTTTTATATATAATGGTGTTTAATTCTTATGCTTTTGTTCCTTTCACTTTTTATTTCTCATTCAAGAGTGCCGAGTTGAAAGTACATATATCCATCATTATCACGGTCGAGTTAATCGACCGTTGGCCTCTTCCTCTTCTTTTTTACAATTTATTCTCTGGTCTCCCATTCTGAGGATACTATTGCGACACTGATTTTTGCTCTCAGCTCGATTATCCCAATTTTGTATTCTATCATTCTTGCATCGTAAACGCATATTTATTCAGAGATATTTTAACCACAAAAATACAGGAAGGACCCATAAATTGTAAATCTTTTTCAAACAGATATATCGGAAAATGTACTCGTATTTACCAGTTGACGTATAAATAAAATTTGACTGGATTTTAATAGGAAGTATTAGCGTTTTGGTAATATCTCCTTTAGATTGGGATAGCCCAAATGTGAATTTAATGGGTATACCGCTGGATTCTGATCGTGTGTATTTTAAGAAAACAATTGAAATACTGTAGAGCTTTGTTATAATAGTAGGGTGATTCCCTTCGAAGTGGTTTTTTGAGACAAATCATTCGTCGTGCTATTTTTGTGCAGTGTTGTTTGATATTTCATCATGGAAAGACCTAGTGCGACAGATTTTCAGTATTTTCCATTCTGGGAAGTCTTGAAGAAAATCCAATATTTTGGCAATAATTTTGTTAAGCGATGAAAAAAATGTCTCCGTGTGTAAATAAGAAAAATGTTCGTTTGTTAGCTAGGAACAACCTCAAAAAGTCAAAAAATTGGCTTTACATACAAGCCAACCACGGTTCGTTCTCGTTGAACAAACGGTCCTATTTATCTAAAGAAAAAAAAAAAACTTGTAACTAAATAAGTATACAACATATTTACTTTGTCTATAAATACATGATGTCATATGAAAATATATATTATCAAATAAGACTGATTTTTTTAAAAAATTATTTCAAATATTTAGCATGTTCTTCTAATAGTTATTTGCTGTTCTAACTCAAACCTTCTTGTGAAAAGCACATTTAATGTATTCCCACATTGAGTAATTAGCCTTGTACTCGGGCGAAAGCGTAAATTAGCTGAAGTTAAGTTAATTTGTAAAATTTTCACACAGCTGTTTTTAATGTTTCGGGTTCAACAGAATCCTGCGCGCATACGCCAACCCTAAGCCTCAAAACATTATTAACGATTGCTCTTTCGCAAGTTACCCTTTTTCAACTTCATAAATATTTTCATATTTACACATTTACAAGTACAAGTATGTATGCATGTTTGGCCACTTGCTTAAGCCATCAACTTATGAAGTATTCATTGCAACATTTAAATCTGCAGGCACAAATTGCTACAACATTTGGTGGCTTTTAATTCATGCATTTTCACATTGCAATGCGTGGCAGTGGATGCAGAGGAGATGGAGCTTCATCCATAAAGTAGCTTTAACATAAGCCAGAATATATTTTGCTATACTTTCTCTTCATTTGCCTCTACACTCACTCTTTCCCACACTCCACTTTCGCTGCCAATTTGCTTGTTCACAAAGCTTTCACATTTGTCGACATGGTTGTAGGCATTATCGTAGATATCTTTTGCATTCATTGTATATTTACTGCAAACAATTCAGTTGGCTTTTCATTATACGAGTAGTTCCGCTCCTTGCTCTACTTGGCCATTTCCAACAACACTTACGAACATACATACATAAATAGAACTGACTTACTCAAAAATTCATTTAAACTGATAATAAATTTGTTTCAGCAAAACAATTTAAAACTTTGTTCATTTATAAGTAATGAGAGGACAGCAAGCCAAGAGGCAAACCAAGCCGAGTCAAGTTAACGATTGTGTATGTGTTTGTATGTTTTTATGTTGGTTTGTGCAAGCATTGCTGCGGGTTATTCATAAATGTATTCGCATCGTTGTTCGAGTTTGTGCAATGAAGGTGAAGGCTTTGCATTATTTACATTCATACTCGTATGTTCATATGTATGTGTGTGTGTGTGTGTATGAATGCATGTTTATGGCTGCCTTGTGTCTGCTTGAATTAGTAAGTGTAAAGCGTTTGCGGCTGAGCTGTAGAGAATACTTTTGGTTAGACTTTAGCAAAATGGCCAGCAGCTAGAAATCTGTTCTTATAATAATTTATACATACATGCCATTTAAAATAACTATTTGTGATTGTTTTGATATTTAAATGCGTATTAGACGAATATTAACGGGTTTTAGTGAACTGCAATTGCAAATTTTTCGATTCAGTTAAATGGTTGTTATTCTAAACTTGCATTAGAGGATGTGTTTTCTTAAAGGAAAGAGTCATTATTTTTACTTCTTTGCAGCAGTCTACAATGATTCACATAGTACAAGCTATCTGCACAAAAGTCGTTATTAAACTTTGTAATTAGAGCACAGGGAAACCATATGAAAACAGTTTTATTACAGCTTAAAAGTGACATTGCTTTTCGATCTGGTAAAGTTTCTAGATTGGTTTTTTTTTATAGCGATTTCTTGATTTTTTTCACTTTTTCAGATCCTCACTGAGCTTACATAACTCAAATGTCCTACATTAAAAATACTTATATATTCTAAAACTATATGCTTATACTTTTAAAATGCTGACAAACTAAGTGCTTACAATACCTTTATCGATGTAGTAGAAAGTTTCTTAGGAAATAATCGTGCCAAGAATGCTAAAACTCTTGTAGACAAAATGCCTGCAAACTACAAAAAAATCGGTGCCAAAATATTAAAAAAAATGCATTTTTTAAAATATCAATTTGATACTTTCCCAGATGTTCTTGGACATTTGAATGACGAGCATGGAGAACGATTCCACCTCGATATTGCCAACGTGGAAGAGCGAGTTGATGGACGCTTCGATATTGAACGACTCGGAGAGTACTGATGTACGTTACTGCGCGAATCAACATTTGTTCATAGCAGAGAAGGATTGAATAAGCATTTTTTAATTTTGTTTTTATTTATTCCAATATAAGCCACCTTTGTATTTCTCTGGGTTCCACCCTTTCTAAATTTTGAGGTTCATATTTTAAGTCACTGTAGTCGCCAAATTTTTGCAGGACCTTTTTTATTAGCTTACTAAATTGAAAACTATATTATTTAGAACAATTATGACGCAAGAAATAATAAAGTATTCTAGTCAGTGCAGTAAATGAAATTTTGATGAAATCTGTGATTTTGATTATTTTGGGTTAAATTGATGCCACCAGCATTTAATAAAAATTTGCGTAAATATATTCTCTATAAAGCAATGAATTAAAGCAGGTAGTTGTTTTAGTTTTTAAATTTTTTTTGTTTGTCAAAATTTTCAAATTTTATAAAAAAAAACGTTATTTTATCAACCATTCCTTGAATAGCGTGTGGTAAAACTTTCTTTAAAAATCTTCAGGATTTTACATGTGAGCCCTCAAATTAAAGGCATTAATATCTAGTTTTATAATAAATAAATTTAATATAGGATGTCAAGATTTTGAATCATTGGTTCTAAAGCTCTGTAACGGATCTGAAAAAGTGAAAAAATCGCTATAAAAATTCGCACCAGTGTAATTATGAAGAATGGAATATTTTGTAACAACTTCTACTTTGAGTTTGAAATAAAATTTATGAACACAATGACTTCTAAATGAATGTTCAAAATTCATTCTTTGTAAGGGACGAATTGCGGTTTTTCAAAAGTATTATCTCATGCTCAACTATGCCTAATCAAAACGCAACAATACATACAACTTGCCAACGCTGATTTCAATACAATTTTACGATTTACTTCATTAACTGAAACTTACTTAACTGCATTGAAGTGTAAAGAAAATGACTACTCTATTTTTTCCCCTCAACATTTTTTTTTTACTACGCTGACCTTACAACTCAAAGAGCGTATTCAAAAAATATAAGAGTAGCTTTAAAATGTTTTTCAAAATTAAAATTTTAATAATTCATAAACAAGGCAGAAAAAAGAATTTGACAGAACTCAGTTTCGCCTGTTCCAAACGCGCAACATTTTGTGGTCATTCGCTAAAAGATTCTCAACCGCTCGCTTAGTCTTACTTATCAGTTTTACAAAAAATGTACTACAAACAAACAACACACAGCCGCATATGTCACTGTGCGCAATGACATAAGCACAACAAATTTACTGTCGACATACAAAACTACAACGCAAAATAGCCTTTACCCTTCTTTAGTCCTCTAATTGCTGTCCCAAGTGCGGTCACATTTTAATTGTCCCTGCAGTAGAACTTAAAAGTTTTAAACTAGCTTAGTAACAATTTGCTTGACGTTTCAATTTACGCTTTGATGTGCATCAACGTAAAACTAGCTAGCAAACTAGTTAGTATCATACCAATCGATTAGCTAGTTTCGAATAGATCTCTGCTTCCATGAATAACGTCACAACTGGAAAACGCGTGAAAAACGGCTTAAAATATTTTAATTTACATACATATAATCTTATACTAAGTATGAAGTATTTTCTTCTATTGAGCTACTGGTAGTCAGTATAGTAATGATATCTTTTAGTTATATAAAGGCGTATTGTTAAGCTTCTTTATATACCAGTTTGTGAACTAGAACATTTGTAAAGTAGTTTGGTTTTTTTTTACCATTCACTTTAGTCGCCCTCTTTAGAATCGTTTTTAGTTTTAATATTCAAACGAGTAGTATGACTAAATGTATGCAAACAAGACCAAGCGTTCCAACGATTTTTGTCTGGGTCCCATCACGCCTACAACATACGGCCTAACCTGTCGCTTCACTATCCCTGCACTACTGACCGCTTTCTGCTTGCCTGCCAGCATTCATTCATTCCGCCCGAGCACCTTTCTAGAAACGACGCTGTTGAGCTCACCGTTTTATCATTAAATTTAATGCATATAATATTGGCTAATGATGTTTACAGTGGGGATTAGGCGAGCATTAAAAGTGCCATGGAATGCCACAGTGGCCACCTGCGGTGCGGTTATGTTCTCTCTCCCCCACGCACACACACCCACACACATCAACACTCACACAAGCACATTAGCAACCTAAGCGTTGGGATTCCAGGCGCTAGTCACAAAATCCCCCTTTTATTGTAGTCACCAGCTGCTCGACCTTAGTTGCTTTGGTTGTATCAGTGGCGGTGGTGGCGGTGGTGTTGTAACGACGTCTAGCGACTAAAGTGTTTGTATGTATATGTGTGCAAGTGCGAGTGAGTGTGTATGAGTTTTTGTTTAATGTTTCGTGCGGTTGATGGCTTGCTCGAATTTATGTACGTAGTTTCTACCTTGTATTAGTCTCACTTACCGCCGCGTCGCCGTCTTCCACCGCGCTCTCGTTGTTATGTCATGTTGCTGGCTGTCATAAATTTGGTGCCAACAAAAATGGCATCCACCATCATTGTCGCAGCAGCCATCACTACAATTAACAGCTTCACCATTATCATCAACACTGTTGTCGTCATCGCCTTTCTTGTTTTAGATGTGCTCATCAACGCTGTTGCCGCCTCTTTAGTTGGTGTTGCCTTAATTGTTTGGCTTTACTCAACTTCCTGCCTGCTGTTTGCCTTCTCATGTTACTTTAATTGTTGTTGCGCATTACTTCTCCTTAGAGTAGTTTGTTTAATGCTTAATTCTTTGCCTTTGCTTCACATTTCCTTTCCACATTTTTCTTTAATATCCGCACATTCTGCTTAGCAAGTATTCCGCTTGTTTTTATAAATACTTGACATACATACGATACATACATATGTATATGTGAGTTATTCGCATATATGTAGTTTACTTATAATTTACGTTGTGAAAATGGTCCAGCAGGATTCCCCATAGTCGTTTGAGCACAACTCTTATACATTTTTTTCTTAAGTTCCACGCACCAACAAGTTTTTGCTTCATCTCGCCGTTGCAATTCCTCCACCTTCCTAATTCAAAATGTCATATCTTCTTTGCCAAAAGCGCTAAGTTTGCACTAAGAACGTTAGTTTCTTAGCTACGGTTTTAGATACCCTGTAAAATTCCAGTCCGTAGCTATTAAGGTGAGACAGCCAATTGTGTTGGTACACGTTTTCTTCTTAGTCTGTCGCAATACAAATTAAAATCCTACACGCACTCGCAATGAAGACTAGTTATTTAGCTCGAAAGCTGTTACAGATAGTAGCACCACGATAGTTCCAAATATTAAAAAATAATAAGTGACACTAACAAAAGCATGCAAGAGAAATTAGAACTACTTCTAAAGCCAAAAATTTATTTCGATATGGTGAGAAAGTGAAGTTCAGCACCTTGCTCAGATCTACTCTAAAAAATAATGCCATCTTTTTGTCGGTACGAGCCGGGAAACTAGCAAAAGTTGACCGCGTTTTACTGAAGAAACATATTATCTTACTACGCATCGGCAAAGTAACGTTCTTTATGAAGGTAAAGAGACCTTAAGTCGTTAACAGCATTATCGCCTGAGCCCTTAAGAGCACCCGTAGAGTGCACGCTGAAAGCCGAGCCGAACGTAAAGCTGATTCCGATCGGCGCTGATCAGTACTTGATACCGCAGAGTGGATGCGAGAATCAGCGCTGGGTTTCGCGCTTACTTTAATTTTGTTAAATTAAATATTTGTGCTTTTATGCTAAGAGCGGCAGTTAGAGAAATGGATTTTTTATATGAAGAATATTTAGCATCAAGCTCTGTAGTACATTTATTTTGAAAGAAGAAAGTGTAAGAAATTCATCCAATAAATACAAAATTAAGTGAATTTGGTGAATTTCATCATATGTATGTGCCAAAAAATATCAATCTACCGGGAACCAATATCAATTTACTTTTTGAGTTGATAGGGGACGAAGCCTTCCCATTATAGGAGTATTCAGGGACGGATCCAGAAAATATTTTTGGGGGGGTTGATTTATTTTCAACTTTTTAAGATATTATACATATTTTGAGATATTTGATTATAATCCATTATAAACTTGGATATAATAATATTGAGTAAAATATTAAATGCATTTTTGTAAAGCCATCGTTTGGCCATGATTATATCATTTGAATCAGTAGAATCATAAAACGTCAGGGATTTAAAATGCTTTACCGATTTCCCTCTTTTTCTTTGCCAAAATATCTAGTATTTGGTCACTAATAACCCAATGTCTCGATGAATATTTAGCAGCGCAGATACTCGAAGCCACCGTGACTGGCAACGTGGCACTGATTTGAAAAAATCGGTAAATGTGTTTGTAAAATTGCAAATTACGAAGGTGGTTTGATAAGTCATTAACTTTTTGAATAAAATATACTTTTTCGGCAAAAAACATTCTCTTTATGAACATAATCTCCTTTTAACTCTTAACAATTAGTCCTGCTTAATTCCAATTATTTTATTTTAAACCAAACCTCTTACCACACAGCCATTTCTTCAGGTTTGAAAATATAAAATAGTCGCATGGATTTTTGCCATGGTGACAACACACGTGTACTTTTGCCCCTTTTTCGTGTACATCGCATGGTTAGCTTTTTCATATCCAAATATTCGTGTAAAATGTGATGTGGCTTCTCAGTTGAGATGCCTACAATCTCAGTCACCTCACGCACTTTCATTCTCCGGTCATCAAATATCATTCCATGGAATTTATCGACGACTTTTTGTATAATGACTATAATAGACGCCAGTAAAGTAAAGGGCATTCGAATAGCGATATTTATATTTTGAAATTTTGTGGGACCACCGATTTGGGGGGGAGGGGGGGTTTGGGCGGTGAAGGTGGTTCCAGACACCCAGGACCACTCCCCTGTATCCGTCCCTGGGAGTGTTTGTTAAGGCCATACATCCGGAAAGAAATCACTGCAGATCACGAGTACTTTAATATGCGACTTTCAAGAGCAAGAAAATGCATTGAATGTGCATTTGGAATTATTAATGCGAAATTTATAATACTATTAAATCCTATTGAAACAGAACCAACACTAGCGGAAATATGTAATTGTTGAAAGTACTTGCGTTCTTAACAATACAATAATTGATCAGAAGGATTTAGACAAAAACTTAATTGACACATTATAGGAGAAAAATAGCAACAAAAAAGATAATAAATATAATAAATATAATAAACCTTCAAAAATGGACGAGTGGTAAGGGATACAGTTTGTAAATACTTATGTCAAAATAAATTACAATTAATAATCACTTTGTACATTCATTTCAATTGCAATCGATTTCCAAAGGTTTCCTACTAATATTCGATTATGATAGCTTTTAAAATGCAGTGTTAAAATGCAGAAAATATTCCGAAGAATTATTTTTTTTTGGGTCATAGCTTAATAATAAATAAGCTATCTTAAAAGTTTGCAGGGATGAATCAGCTCATATATTTTGAAAATTTCGCTGAGATCAAATCCTAGGATTGATTAAAATTCAAAATAACAATATAACGAAATTTAAGATATCTTTAAATTATTATAGAACAGAAGATTTAGGGGTTTTTTATATTCGCTCGGATCTAAATTTCAAATTTGAGAGAATTAAGAGAAAAAGAGATGTGAATATGTATAAAGGTTTCAGAAATAAAATAAAAAAATTCTTGAAATGCTAAGAAAAAAAACTATTTCATAATATACTTTAAACATGAATATCTCGAAAAATGGAAAAAAAATTCGTACAATTAAACTTTTCTCATTTTCAATTATGTTAATACTCTGTATACTGAATAAATCATGGAACATTACATACATGAAATTTAATGAAATATCTATGAGGAAGAATTTCATTTTTGACTTTTTTTCACGTATATTTGAAACTCAGACCACTGTGCGATGTGAACCACATAGCTTTATAACTATAATTAACTTCAAGAACGTCATACAATGCACAGACATGAAAGCAAAATCCAAAGGTTGATGCCACAAACAAACTTCTACGGGGCTTTTTTAATGAAATACCACTACTTATAAATAAAATTATCTGAAATATACGCAACTGATACTTCCAAGTCCTTCCTGCTGGGTTAGATATAAAAAATACCCAATATGTCCAAAAAGATGTTTAATAATTAAGTAAAAGGCAAGTAAATTGCAACACCTTCATTTTTAATTAAATGTACATAATCGTGTGTTAATATATGTATGTAAAAGCTTATCCATGTCCAAAATTCCCAAGCGTTTGCTTTTGCAATACTATAAAATTTGTATGAGCTTATTAAGTATTTATAACCAGGAACTTGATTGCGCTCTTTAAATGTACAAATACAGTCAAGTTCAGTTGTGTATGAACTAATCACGGCTTTCCTCAAGCAAGTCCCCAGGTTAGCGTAGATACACTTTTACATAACAGCACTCATTTATGTATAGCATAATTGGTCACACATACTTGTACAAATTGCGAAGTTTGCCTTGTGTGTATGTAAGTCATGAATTCTAGGCAATTTCTTAGAAGCTCAACAAATTGCAACGCCATTTGTGAATGTTAGTTGCCGTTGCACTTACATACAGTCCGATTCACTTTAATAGAGATACTGGCCCGTATGAATAAAAACTTAAGCACGTGCTAGAGCATGCTCATGCTAAAGTATGCTAGATAATTTGTTAGTACCATCTAAACAATACTCAACATTACTTAACAATACTAGGCAATGCTCAAAATGTTGCAGCGTCTTTGAAATATTATAGCACGTACTGGACCGAACCAGCATTAATTTCAAGTATTGCTTAGTAGAATCTAGAAAATACTGTAGCATTCTCTAGTATTTATAAGTTATTATTATTATTATTATTTTATTGTTAATACAATTAAAATTATAAAAACAATATTCAAGCACATGCTACCAGGGCTATCGGCTATAGTCTATAAATTAAATTTTTAAACTAGGCGAAATAAGTTAACATCTTTTAGAAATTTTTTGATTAAGTTTATTTTAGTGGCAGATGGGTACGATTAAATAGAGTTTAGCGGATTTGATTCTCGAAGATTTGATTCCGTTGGTTGCAAAGTCCTGGACAGTTGAGTATTATGTGTTAAACTAGTTATAAGTTAATCTATTTGCAGCTTATAAATACTTGAGCATGTACTTGGGTATGTTTTATTCGTTTGTAAAATTTATAGAATATAAAGGTAAAAGGAGTACACTCTTTCTCGAAGAGAACACTTGCATTTTTCAATAAAGTTACAAGAACTAAATTTTCCGAAATTTCATCACTGTCGATTTCCGTATCGGAACTCATTTTGAAAGAAAAAGACTCCGGGTTTCAGTTGAGTGTAGGAAAAATAATATCACATACATATGTGTACATATGTACATACAGTTAATTTTTCACAATTGACTCTGTTTTCAAAGTTTTATAAGTTACAAAGATAACAGGTTCTAATTAGATACAGTTAAATATGTAATTGTTTCGCAATGAAAACACAGTTAACTTGAACTTACTGAATACTTAACAATATTCGAGGATACTAGGAAATACTGGGCAATGCTCAAATGTTGCATCAATCAAATACTAAATACTTGAGCAAGTGCTCAAGTTTTTATTCATACCAGTGGCCCTCTATGAATGATATTGCAGGTTAAAATTACTGCATTTGAAATAGAAACAAATTGTTTTGTGTGAAATCAAGGTGCGACTTTGCTCTATACAAAACTAAACACTCATCGGGATATTATTCTATCTAACGGTATTTCATCACTGTTTTACTCCAACAACTGCAATACTATGCTCGATGCTTTAGTTCACTTGTCAGAGGTGTGAAACTAAATTTTATTTTTAAATATGAATTGTGGTTTGTTGAAATATTGCAAACTTAGTAATAATGGGAAAGCAAAAATGTTTGACGGATCGGCAAATGGGACAAATCGACATCCTCACCTCTAAAGGACTTTTGATTCGCCAAATTACAAGAACGTTTGGTCGAAATCCAAATGTGGTTGACCAATACGTTAAACATTACGTTTAATTACAAAAGCAGGACTTCGCATGCATTAACCTCATAGGAAAACCGCAAAATCCTTAGGAATACATTCAATTATGCCCTTTCTATAAGGAAAATTAAAGAAATGGCAAAGGTTTTAGCCAGCTCATCTCATATATAAAAAATTATAAAAGAAACCACCTTTGAATACACTTTGCAGGCAACTTTGCCTCGAATTTCCAAGGGACCACATGGTTTGGAGCTGTGCCGCAAATAACGATCCCGGTCCATGGAAAAAAGTTGTACTTAGTGATGAAAAGAAATTCAACCCAGACGGGCCAGATTACTGTTTGCATGACATAAGGAAGGAGTTAAGGTAGGAATTTGAGTCGACATTACAGCCGTATAAGTAGAGTTATGGTATGGGGAGCAATATCGTACTATGGCGCATTCGAATTAAAAATATTAGACTCCAAAATGACGGGACACAGCTATAAAGCACTGTTGGCTCGTCTTTTCTCGCTATTCGTGAAGTATTTTGACTTATTCCAAGGATTTTTTAACAGGATAATGCGGCTTTACACACTTTTAGAGTGAGCAATTAAACGTTGGACATATTTTTGTCTGATTTTATAGAAAACTTTTGGGGTTTTGAAATTTTAATATCATATTTAATTGGAATATCTTAAAGTTCAAAATTAATATACCAAAATAGAATATTGATTTCTGAGAATTTTTCTGTTTGCAGCATGAACAACATTTGTTTTATCTTAGGGACCATGCTAACAGCCTTTCAAAAAAAACTATAATTAAATTGGCTCAAAACTTTTCTAAAAATTCCGATTTAATGGTGAAAAATTTTGACGGCGCATTTTAAATTTTAAACAATTTTTAAAAATACATATTGTACAAAATTCGAATCTTAGCTTTGATTGGTGTTTGTTAGAGAATTATCTGTATTTTAATCAAATATAACAAAATTTATTACATATACATAGACAAGTGCGTCGACGAAAATTCTTCTTTCGTTGCACTTTATCAAAAATTTGAAGCTCGATTTATGTTTTTGCAATTGGCTTGCACGAATGCGCGAAAACTATCTCACCTATCAATCTGATTCAACTTCTATTGTGTAAAGTATGGAAAACTGTTCTATGGGAACCAAAGATATGAATAATTATATTGATTTTTGTAATTTTGCAATTTCAAAGTTCAAGCATAGGAAAAAATATAAATTTTCAGTTTTCATGGGCTTTCTGAGTTTCATATATATAGAGTACTGTTACAGTTAAGAATTACGGACGCTACTTTGCACGCCAATGGACGGTATCAGCTTTTCAACAATTTTGAGTGGTTCAATCAATAAAAAAAAACTTTCAGATATGCTCTAAAATATGCTTTTTAAACGAATTGTCTACAATGTTTCTTATTGTAAAAATAATATTCAAAAAAGCGACTTTTTTTTGGCCTCTAAATGATCCGATCCCCTTAAAATGAAATTTTCAACCGGCGATGGATATTTGTAAATACTTAAATATGTTATATACAATGTATATTATACATACATCTACTTTTCTGAACAAATTGAATTGTAAACTTTCCTCCAACTTTAATGCTATTTTAAGCATTTTAAGTACTTGTACATTTCGATTTTTGATGTACGATTTAAGAAGAAAAAGGGATTTTACTACTCCGTTGACACCAAAACATCTCAGTTTATTAAAATACAAATCTCCTATTACGCTTTAAGTGGTTTAATCAAAACTTAACAAGCACAAATGAGTGCATATCTTTTTTGTTTGTAGGTACCGGTTTTTGTGATAAATGAAGGCAATAATCTGTCAAACATAAAAAATGTATACTTCATTCAAATTAAAATACGTCAGCGAGTTTGAGGCGCCCAAGAGACAAATAAATGAGTAAACATATAGTGAGTGTTAGTGGATTTAACACATTTTCACACACATACATATGTACAAATGTATTTGTACATACGAATGTATGTATGTATGTATATAAAATAATGTCAATCTGCACTCGCATGTGCAAGTGAAATTCTGTATGTAAGCTGCATTGTTGGTGTCATAAAACGCCAAAATTTCACTAATTTATTCATTATCTCGTTAATGCCATAAACAAGACAAAGTTGGCATCAACAACACACAACTCAGTCATTTGCGCCATATGTGCGTGTGGGTAACATAAACTTGTTTTTTGTATGTGTGTATGCTGAAGATGTGCATAGCATACTAATCAGATCACTTTGGCCATTTACTTTCGCACTAAATGTACATGCAAATGGATGTTTGAGCATTTCGGAGCGAGCAGTGGAGCAGAGTTTTTTTTTATTTTAAATTAGAATTTATTCTGCCACGCTCCAGCAGTTAGAGCGCTATACATACATATGCACGTACCTACATATATAAATTGATATTTATTTATGATGTCTACCTGACATAATTTAATATAATAATTTTTCGCTACAAACCATCTAGAAAATCTTTAATTTTTGACACATCCACCGTATAAAGGTAGTCTCTGAATTAAGTTAAATTGTCATTTAGAAGGCAGAAACTATATTTTTTTTATATTTTAAGACACAGTTTTAGATAAGAGCAAAGGATATCGATAATCAAAAAAAAACTCTGATTCATCTGAACTTTTATAAGAAAATGAAATGAAAAGACACCCGGGAGATCAGTAATAGTGAAGCACTTTTAAATGAAGGCATTTTAGTTCAGCAAATGATTATTGATCGTACACAAACGTTGAGAAAAATTTAAATATCAAGTATATAAATGAAATGTTAAGTAAAATTATAAGATTTAATTTTTCACTGAATGGTTCCTTTAAATATGTGTGTACAACTTTTTTCCTTGTTTGACTTGAAAAAGGGGAATAACTTGAAAAAATTTCTTTGCCAAGAAGACATTACAAAAAATGTATTTTAATTTCAATATGAAATTTTTAACAAAAAAAAATCGCCATCAAATCCTCAAAAAAAAAAAATGTAACCAAATGATTTTAGTAACAACAAATTATGTTTGTGTCCATTTCCAGAAGATTTTATACTTGATATTTAAAGATTTGAATGCTCTTGGAAAATTTCAAGACGCATGCGAGCTGTTTTTATTTGGTTTGAAGTTAAAATTTTAACTTTTAAGCTTAATGCACAGCTCAGAAAATTTAAAAATTTATATAAAATGACACTCAAATCAGTCTAAATCCATCAAGCAAAAAAATGCTCGTATAATTATTTCTTCAAGAAAATTTTCAGCAATGGCAAAGCCCTTTTTCAAGCAACAGCCGTATTCTTGCTGTTGCTACCTGCCTTGGATAATTCCTAGTATTTTAGGAGATAACCCAATTCAATAAAAAAAATAAATATAAATAATTATTCATTTGCAACTGTTTTTTATGAATATGTAATTAGAAAACAAATATAAAGTTTTTGTTTGGGGTCTATAAAAAAAATCTGTTGAAATAGAAGCACTATTCGTGCTGATTACTATAAACTATAACAACTTGAATTGAAACAAGATTGCGGCATTCATGATCAAAACTGCTAGCCAGCTATTTGGAAGATACTCCCGCGTACCGATTAACTCATCATTTTTAAAATCTTTTTTTAATATGCATTAACAATTCCATTTTTTTTTTAAGTTTTTGGTAGACTTCTCAGAACACAGAATGAGTATAACATTTTAATGCAGAGGCGTTTTTTAATAGCTGAGTTTTCGAAACCTATAAACCAAAAACTGCAAGTTATTAATTGTATTTTAAGAATTCTAAGGACTTTGAATACCACCTATATAGGTTAAGTTAGAAAGCCCTGCGAAGGAGCTTAACGCCCAGTTAGCAGCTGAGGTCCATTTCGATATCAAAGAAACTCGGGTTATAGTGGTCAAACCAACTAGCGCCGTTGATGAACTTCGGAATGTTGTTGAGGTTTTGTGTGCCAGAATACTGAAGAGATTCGTACTCAAACACCCACAGACTGAGTTTACCCATCCTCATTAGAGCCGGACATCTGCACAGAAGGTGTTCAACTGTCTCTTGTTCATTTTTATCATTGCAGCTCCTGCAGTAATCATAGTGCGCAATGCCAAGTCTTCTAGCGTGGGTTCTTATCGGTGAGAAAGGAACCCAAATTAAATCTACTGAAAATTGGTTGCAGACTCCATTTAACAGAGTCCTTCGCATTCCTTCACTAGCTTCGATTTTGTTATAAAAGTTGCCAAAGCCAATTTGGCCGGCCGGATATCTGAGAAAATGGCTCTATAAAGTCATCTCGAACTTTCAGAGGACAGTTACGATCTAAGCCGCGACAGCATTCGGCAATAGCAAAAACTTTATTCTGAAAGACATTTGCAATTTGGGGCAGGTGATAAGACTACCTCGCTTCCAAGGAATCTGAGAGTATCCCTGCCCTGAAACCTTGCTATATCTGAAAACCGCCAGTGTATATGCGGTGATTCGAGGCAGAAACATTAAAACCTCTAACTCATGTAGATCTTGACGGGAGTAAGACCCCAAAGGGTCTATGGTAATCTATTTCGGGCTGTATATAATCATTGCCCTGTCTCATCATTGTGGGCAAGAGAGAAAGAACTTTGCTATACCCCTTCCCTCTTTTTTTTCTCAGCTGACACTGATGTAGAATACATTATAAGAAGATCTACAGGCAGGCGATGTGTTATTACATTAAAGGCACCCGTAGGAAAAATTCTCAATGCCACCGTCAGCCCAATGCAGGCTGATATCTGCAATCTTCCTAGCTTGACTTGGTTATATTGGTTATGTTAGGTTGTTCACCAGACCAGAGAACCATAGAGTATACAATTGGACGAACTGCTTTGTATATACAAATATTTTGGTTATTTTCTGCTTAATCGAAAAAACCGACTTTGCAGAAGACCTTCCCTCTTTTATTTCTTATGTTCAGACGAAAGTATTATTCACAAACTGACGAAACAAAAGTGGCCTTTCATGGCACTAAATCAACCAAAGTGTGTTACAATTACAGAGGCCAGACAATAAAAAGAAAGCCATACAGATACATTCTGTTTTGTTCATATGTGTCGTAGGCACATTAAACCGCACTAGAAAAAAATTCTGCCGTAAAATAAGAAACATTTCTACTTGGTACACCTTTCGGGTGGCTTTTTCACATTTATTGTCATATTAAATTACCATGCATCGACGTTTTACACTTTAAACTGTGACTCTCATTGCCGAATATATGTATGTAAAAAGACGTTTCCTAGGGTGGCCATAAAAAGTACTACCGCTTTCAGTTTTCGTCATAGCTTTTCGAATTTGAAAGGTGAGAGCATCAAACCAATGGTTTAAAGTCAAATTTAAAGAAGAGACCTTTAGAAAGGCAACATTTTTTTTCCAAACTATTAAACTTATTTTTTGCAAATGATGTGGTTTGGTCTAATGCACGTACATATGTAATTATGTACTGCTTGTATTGGCAAAATGTTTTTTTAATACCAGCAACTGGTGCCTCAACAGTAAAACCGAAATATTAAAACTACCAAAAATAACGAATTGTGGCACGTTCTTCCTTTTATCCTGCATACTCAGCTAGACAGTTGAACTTGCATGTGTACGCAAGTTTGCATGTTTGTTTGTTTAAGGCAGCATTTAATTACTTACGAACAACTAGCATAGGGCAACCGCAACGTGAAATGCTTGCGTATAGGATACACACGGGCAGCAACCAAAAAAAAAAAAAAAAAAACGACTCTAAAGTTCAAAAAAGGGTTGCTTGAGCGATGAACAAAAAAACACACCAAACTACTACAAATGAATGCTTCAGAAAAGATAATAGCATATGTACATATATATGTATGTTTGTACATATGTATGTAGGAGTATCGCCGCTGAGAGTACATGGCGTATGAGAGACAATTGAAGTGTTTGCTGGTCGATGGAATTTTGCGCATTGATGGGCTGTAGAAAAAAAATTCTGCGTTTTTATGCGTATACCTGAAGTGCAGTAGTGTATGTGTGTGTTTGTCTCGCACAACCATTGATGCCTTTCGTTTATCTACCCTGACTTATTGCATTTTTCATATCCGTTAAAGGCTTAACCATTTTCTTTTTATATCTCGTTTTTTTTTTTTTTTTTGATTGGCATCAATTTGTAAACGAGTTAAAAGTGCCACTCGCCTATATAAACACTTAAACTTGTAGACGTTTTCTGTGATTTGTATTTTTTAATTTCTTACTTCCTTCTTTGGCACACTTAAAAGCTCTTTATTGCAATTTGCCCTCTAATCCTTGCATGGCAAGCATATTTCTTGCCTTATCTGCCACTCAGTTGCGTGCTAATTACCAAAAATGGCTAGCGAAAATTCCATTTTAATTGTTTGCAGTGTTGTACTTATATCCGGATTTCCTCTGCTACAATGCCTTCTATGCGTGATTTTATCGATTGCAATTTTCTCCTGAAATCCTTTTTAATTTTTTTTTTGGTGGTTTGGTTTTTGTTTAACTCCGTTTGTACAATGGTCCGACACGCTGTTGGTCATTAAGGTCACATATGTGTTTTGTGGTAGTTTTTAGTGGCATTTTGCTTTCGTTTTGGGTTTTTTCCACATCTTCACATTTGTTCGATTTGTTGCGAGCAGCATTGTAAAGGTTTTACAGTAATTAACGCAAAAATTAGGAACGTGCATTTGTGAAAATTTAAAAAAAATTGTTGATTGTAGTAGAAGGAAGTAATAGTTTAAAGTCAGAATTTAAGGGAAAACTAAGTAAAATTAAATGTATTGTTTATTAAAAAGCCTTAATATTAACAATAATACAATGGAAGGATCACTGAGAATTTTCACTCTAAATAAAAAAAATTAGTTTCTTTGTCCAAAGTGCTAAATGACGTTCAGATGTTTCAAATATTCTTTAACCCTTTACATTTTTTTTCATCCAACAATGCGCTAAACACGAGTAATATTAGTCCTCTTCTTTCAAAGTCTTATTAATTTAGTTAGCCACAAAAAATATCTATAAAGAATAAAATAAAATGACGGAAGGAAGAGTTTGTATTATGTTTTAGATGCGTTTTAAGTAATACTTATCTCTAAGACTCTAATTTTTGGTTCTATTCTTATACTAAAAAAGCAAAGAACGATCTTAATTACACACATTTTTTTTGCAGTTTTCACGCACAAGTACCTCAGATCCACTTAACGGGCTCTCTGAATGCTTCCAAGAAAATTTGTATACGCCTTAAGCAAAGTACAGCTTTATATTCTCTTATTGTTTCATTTATTTCTTTTTTATAATTTAAAGTCTATATTCTTATTAGTATACTCAAGTTTAATTCTAAAATTGAAAAATCAACAGTTTCTACCCACATATATTTCTATATTTATTTGGCATTCAACAATTTCACAATCAACAATTTCACAAGCACATTTTCATAACCTTCGGTCAGTCACACATTAGCGTTGGTTAGTTGCATCCAAAAAAAGTTTTGCAAAATAGCCATTTTAGAGTTTTCGTGGTTGTCATTCGGTTTACTTTTCGCCACCCTTGTATACCACAAATTCACACCCGCTTGCCCTTTATGAGCCCATGGACTCGTACATAAACACTTTAGCCTGAAACCAAAGTGTAACCTCACATATTGGCTTAATTTCACAATTTGATCAGAGGTTATGGTCATATATTTTCTATGTAAATATTTTGCTTTACACATTTTGCTAATGGGCGAATTTCAACAATTTACTGTGAAAGTTTTTATGTTGGCAAATATATAGCAAGAAATAATAATAATAACAACAACAACAATTATGCTAAGTGACTAAATGTTTGCTTGCCTCAATTTTGGATATTTTCACATGAATAAGTATATTTAAGTCCGTTTTAGAAAAACATACACACACAGTTAATTGTAGACATATTTACATAAATAAGAGTGTCTCTATGAGCTCGGAAAATATTTGCATTAATTTGTGCAAGCAGATATTTAAGTGAAGCCTTAACGCAATATTTCGATAAATGCAACAATTTATTTATTCTTCTAATTTATCTGCAAAGTGATTTCACAAACTACTTCGGTTAATTACATTTTTAAAATGCCTGCAACTTTGGTTGACAAGAACTAAAGTTCATAAATTTCGAACAGTTTAATATGCTTAAATGCTTGCTTTCGCTCTTTACTATTCTTGCTAAATCTCAAATTTAAATATTAGTTCAAAGAAAGCTTAAAATACAAAAAATTCCTTATAGCTCCAATTTGGATTTGTTTTTTCTTTAACAGCGCAGTGAACAAATTCTCTGGAGATTGCGTAAAACCATTTTTGACTTCGAATAAACGCCATGGACCTGAGATCATCTGAAAAAAGCCTAAGAAAATGTATATTAAGAGCATAAACTTTGTTTTAGATGAAATCCAGTGTGGGGGAAGTCGTTGTATTGCCTTTTTTTCTTTAAGATGCTTCTAAGGGGATTATTGCAGAAAGCTCCTTCCGTGGTTTGTCAATATACATTTTCTTCCGTTGCGATGTTTTTTTCCCCCATAGCAGCATGCACGACTGCAGTCTCTTGTCTACACCTACGTTACTAAACTCTCTCCACCACGACCACTCTCCCCGCGGAACTGCCAAAAGAGGTATTACCTCACGGGGCTGGTTAGCTTACTCGCTCTTTACCTGTGTTGTTGGCTACGTCTTGCCATCCCTGCACGCCTAAGATCCATGTGAATGCGCGATACGAGAGCGCATACTTTTTCCCACCTTTCGCTTGACTAGAGCATGAAGTCAATGATGTTTACTCCGTCTAAGATTGTGCGAACTTGAGGAGCGTAACGTGGACATTGGAACATACATACATAACACTGAGCTACTCGTATATAGTTATTCGTCTTTGACTATGAACTATAATTTTTTCTGCATTTTTTCTTCTTTCTCTGCCATGCAAATTGGATGTACTTTAACGAATGTCGATTGTCATCGGTTCATTAGGTAGACAGGACTCCTATAATCGATATTTTTGACTTTCAGCCTTGGTTTTCTAAGTTTGGGGCTCATTTAGTAGACTTTTATGCTGTATTAAACTTAATCCCAACTTAAGTAAGAGATATTCCTTCTCCTTTCAACCAGAGATATAACAGATACAATAGAAAAAAATTAAAACCAAACCATATTCCTTATTGTTTATTGATAATTATTCATTCATTTATAACTACATTCTATATTATTTGTTTGATGCAAGAATATCTTTAAAGTTAGATACATTGTACATGTTCAAACATTTCGGGAGTTAGTCGGTACTTATTCTA
Organism: Philophylla caesio; assembly: GCA_963971545.1. Taxonomy (NCBI): domain Eukaryota; kingdom Metazoa; phylum Arthropoda; class Insecta; order Diptera; family Tephritidae; genus Philophylla; species Philophylla caesio. The sequence continues at coordinate 88,343,164 of OZ020606.1, read as the reverse complement.
GATTTTTTCCGTAAAAGTTCTGGACTGGCTTTGTCAATTAAAATTAGCTCAGGAATTTTTCGGGACAAATCGCAATCTCTAGTTTTCTAGTGGCTTTGAAAGGCACGGAGCTAATCCCGAACAGTGCACGAATTAATCTCGATGGCATTTTAAATTTTCAAAAAGCCAAAAGCCTTTGAAGACTAAAAAATATTTATTTGGTTGGTAATTTTTATAGAAAAACTTTTATTATTAAAATCTCGAAATAAAAGTTAGCGATAGCTGAGTGTCTTGGTGCACCACTCAGATGACGCATGTTAAATCTATAGCAAACCTCAAATGCATTTCGGCAATCAATAAGCTTCTCAAAAATACATCCGACGTTCGGAGTCGGCGTAAAACTGTAGTTTCATTCATTTTGGGTAGAAAATGGAGTGCCAATTATTTATTTACTTTTTTTTAAGCAAATCATTTAAAGTGAAATAGCAGGAACTACTTCTACCTCTCTAGTATTTATTTTAATTTATTTTAACAATTGCTGCACTTTTTTAAACGAATGCTTAACTTGCACAATCAAATGCATTAAATAAATTAAATTGAGCAAATATTAGATCAACACTATAATGCTGATTTAAAGCTTTTTACAACGACAATTTTTCCACATTTACTTAGCAATTTATTTCAGAGCACACCTTAGCAGTTCGTAGGTTTGCGAGAGCGATAAAAGAGCATCACACACACACACACACAAATGCATTCAAAAATACGAGTACGCACACAGATTTATGAGTACGTTTGTGCCGCTCTATTGTAATGCATAAATTAATTTAATTTTCTTAATTGTTGTACTAAAATATTCTGCGGCACTTTATCTACAATTTTGCACATTTGTCTCTTCCAGCAGTGAGTTTAAGCGTCCACAGTTATGCACATACTTGCTCACACACACATTTGTAGATATGTACGAGTGTATATGCTCGTATAAAAGTATACAAACATGTGTGCAGCTAACTGTCTTGCTCGTATGGTGCTTGCTGGCACTGTCTGCCAAAGTGCTCATATCTCAGCTGAATGAGACGCAGTAGGCGCGCGCGCGCTCGTTCTCTGGCACAATCTAAGCGCATTTACTAAATGAAAAGTGAATTTATTGCGCTTGCATGCAAGTGGCTAAAGGTCTACGAATGTGTTCATACACATACATACATACATATATGTAGGTACTTGGACGTGTGTGAGTTTGTGCTTGTGTGCGAGATAGAAGTATGCAGCGTAAGTTTATTTTGGTCTGTGCAATGTACTCACTAAAAATACTACATAGTTCAACACCAAAGCTCAGACAGTATTAACCTCGTCACTAACCCGTATATTTAACTGTGAAAGGTAGAATGTGGCAGCAGACCAACCTACACGTACATACATCCATACATACATATGTATGAACTCGTATCTTTATTAGAGTGGTCGATTTTTTTGCTTCCTTTTGATGAGAAAACGCTGAGAAATCGCTTTTTTTTTAATTAAAAACAAAACGTTCCTCGAGACGATTTAAACTAATGGAAGAGTACAACGATTTGTTCACAAAATCTGAAGAACAGAAGCAATTTCCCATTCAAAACTGAGATGTTTATAAAAGTAAAGGCATTTACAATACGAAAGAAAGTTTATTTAAGCCTTGGAGTGAGACAAGTTAGATGCATAAAAATTGCTTTTGCACTAATTTGGTTTTTAAATAAAAAATATCAATTTGAAGATATTTCCTTTCTTTATTTAATATACCAAATCAACTCGGAACATTTTTTTATTTAATAATTTTATTGATGTATATTATTTTTCTGGATAATTTATTCACTGTTTTTGTATTCAATCGCCTACCTTCAGAGTCGCTGTCAAAATGGCCTCGCCTGTTCGTGTGTTCAACCCGCGTTGCGAAATCTCTCCGAAACCAATGCAGTGCTACCAATTACAAAAATGCTACTACAGATACATTTTCTACGGTTGGCCGGGTAGTTGTCACTAGTACTTACTTAACTAATACTTGACAACTCGGCCAATCTGACTCTCGATCGTCCTCGATCAGAGTAAGGACGTTAAATTACAATCTGAGTTTCGATCGTCCTCGATCAGAGTAAGGAAGTTAAATTACATGGACATATTTCCGTAACATCTATGTACCTTGGCGCGAACTTCTTATTCGTGCCTATCGTTGTGTCTACGTTTCTTAAGACGACAAAGTCGCCTACCTCATATTTCTTAGGATCCGAGCTGTGTCTAGAGAAATAGTTCTGACTGTATGCTTGTGCACTTTGGATAGCTTCATTGGCATCGGCCCGAAGCTGATTCAGATTCCGTGTTCCGTCCGGATTTAACTTTTCTGCAAAATATTCTGAAAATTCGTCCATTAGTTCGCCTCACTGTTCTGCCCCAAAAGGAGCATGCTGGGAGAGTTCTTAGCCGTACTATGGTTCGAGTTATTGATCGCATATTCGACTTGCGCTATTCGGCTTGTCCAGTCGGCGTGGTCAATAGGTTCAGTAAGCTTTCCTAGCATAGCCTTAATCACTCTATTAGTCCTCTCCACTTGTCCATTGGCCTGAGGGGCCGCCACCGCTACTTTAACGTGGCCTATATTGCGCTTAAGCAGAAATTCACCAAACTCAAATGAAGTGAAGCAGGTACCCCGGTCAGAAATGATTCGTCTTGGTCGGCTGTATTAACTAAAGTATTTATCTAGAGCGCCGGCTACTTCCCTGGTGCTAGTCGAATTGGTTGGATACAACTTCACGAGCTTCGTGAAGGCGTTAACTACCACAAGGATATACTTCCTCTTGGATTGAAGTGCCGGTAAGGCGCCACAGTGGTCAATATGTAAGGTATCGAAGGGTAGATGCTTCTTTGGTATATTGTACAAATTTCTTTCCCGAGACGCAAGTGGTGTTGCGTAGATGATACATTTCAAACAGTTTTTAATGAAAAGTGTAACTTTCGGTTGTAGATTGGGGATCCAATAAAGTCGGGTAATTTGTCGCATGTCTTGTCCACTGATTGGTGCCCTACATTCTCGTGAGTTAGTCTTTTAACGCTGTCTTCCATCTCATCTGGAACGCAGAGGTATTTTATCTGTTGTTTTTGATTAACTATTGTTTTTTTATTGATTTGAGTTCTATGATTGCTTATATCTGAAATAAAATTATATTTTTTACCAAAAATTCCCAAGAAAATTTAACTTAGATCGTATGGAAGCACGTGTTGTTTTTTTTTATTAAAAAAATTCCAACTGTTTTTGATCAAAAGGAAGCTTTCTAGCGAGCGTCGTAAAAAAATTAATTTTTAACGATCACTCTAATGTGTATGTTTGAACGATCCCCTAACGCACAGGAAGGAAGCTGGTGTATTGCATGTGGCGCATTTGTTTGAGCTACTCACACATGCAAAAAAAAAATTGCTATGGTAAGTGTGCCACTGTTTTTGCTTGAACATGCAGCAATTTCCAGGTTGCAAGTTAAATGAGAAAGAAAAAGTGGAGTAGAAGAAGTTGAAGGTGCCGCCACCACAGTTGCACTTACGTGCGAATGTCCTTTGCTGCAAGCATTAAAATGGGTGTGCGTCCTTTTTCGTGTGTGTGTGTGTGTGTGAGTGAGTGTGGCAAAGCAGTGTCGGCGCTTTGTTGGCGCAATTTGGCGATAAGACCCTAACGCCGTTCGCCAGTTTTAGGGGAGTCTACCACAACTGTAAACCAACAGCTACTCACCACATTTGCACTACTCGCTTCGACTGCCTTAGCGGCTCTCAGACATTTGCACCTTTAAATCCAGCTAAAGTAGTCGCTGTTTGTTATGTGAGCGTGTAAGTGTGCGTGTGTGTGTGTGTCTTACCACTCACCGACACGAACTTGGTTTCCTTAACATACCTTTACCTTTTTTGTGGTTTAGTAATTTAGAAGTTTACAGCAGCCAATTGCCAAGTGCTGGGCACATTCATGCAGAAAGTTGACAATCTTTTGGAACTTTGTTGGCGAAAGTGGATAAATGAACTGACTTAACGTAGCAACTGACACAGGTACTTTCATACAAACATACTCAAATGTATACGAATCATATAAACATTCATACGCGTTAGTATAAATTGAGGTTAGTACATATGTGGCATGATGGCATAGTTCCAAATGAAAGGCGTCGTTCTGTTCATAATAAATGATGAAGCTTGTGATTGAATTTGAGATATTGCCAAGGATACTCGTTTCTTTTTGTTTTTTTTAGCTTTTTATGTATTTTTTATAGAAAAGAGTGTGCCAAGCTGTAGCGTAAACTAAATGTGGTTTAAAAGAAAAATAAGAAATGTGTGCTTTAGTACACCTGTTTAAATTAAAATCATTAGAGAAACCTGACTTTATTTACCAGGATTCAATATACAATTAGGAAGCTATTTAGTAAGCGAAATCGCAGTCATGCTTAAAAATAAAGTTTAAGATTGCGGACTACCCTTATATGTATATCTGAGCCTTATGTTAGCTCAGTCAGTGTAAGCTGTTTTGTTAGCTCATGGCGGGTTTATTCAAGAACAGTCCCTTAGAAAAGGTAAAAGGGGCTTATATATTTTTCATTAGCTTGGTTTTTCTGTGGTTCTTGGGTTGTATAAGAACTATACTAAACAATTATGTAAGGACAATTTAAGAAAGCATTTAAATGTTAATATACTCTCTTCAGAAACTATAGCTTATTAACTAATTTTTTTTTTCTAATTAATTAATATAATTTTTCTAGTTAAATATGCTTCATTCTTTAAAAAAACCCTTAAACACCCAATTTTTAAAGTATTTACAAAATGTAAAAGGATTATTTAAAATTTCATTAAAATTTCGAACTTTTAAAAAGAGTTTTTAGAATATTTTTGAGTATGCTCTTTTTGGCTCATTCAATTTTAGTCTGCGCAAGTGCAAGTAGGCAACTGAGCAGTAAAGTCCTTTCTCGACGGACAAAAACCACACTCTATAAGTCTCTCTTCATGCCCGCCCTATTATTTGGGGCAGAAGCGTGGACGATGAAAATGGCTGATGAGTGGGCACTAGGAGTGTTCGAGAGAAAGGTTATCAGAAAGATGTATGAGCCTTTACGCCTTTGCATTGATGAATACCGTAGAAGATGGAACGATGAGCTGTTCGAGCTTTATAACGACATAGAAATAGTACAGCGAATTAAGATCCAGCGGCTTCGCTGGCAAGGTCACGTCGTTCTAATGGATGAAAGCGCTCCAGCTCTGAAATTATTCGACGCGATACCCGCTGGTGGTAACAGAGGGAAAGGGAGGCCTCCTCTGCATTGGAAAGACCAAGCGGTAAAGGACTTGGGTACTCTAGGTATTTTCAACTGGCGCCAAAATCGCATAAGCGGTTATCGAGCCAATGAAGTGTCTGCAAGTTATCACTGATTTTCGACACTTTTTTTACTGGCTATTTTCTCCATATATCGAAAAACCGGGACTATTTTTTATATGGAAGGAATCTGCGAAGGAGCGAACAAAATTGTCAAAAATCAGTCATATTTCGTAGCCAATAGAAACTTGCTTGTTTGTGCGATAATTTGAGGATATAGTGTACTAAATAAAAGAAAATGTAGAAACAATTAATTTTAAATAATTTGTCACTTTTACAAAATTTCAGAAAATCCCAAAAAAATATTTTTAAATTTAAATTTAAATTTAATAAATATTGCAATATATAACAAGAAAGGCAGTTTTTGGTACTTTTTTTAGAAAAAGGTGAGTGTTTGTTTTTTTCTTAGAAAATCCATTTTGTTCTCAATACTGAACGATAAAAAACTAGAGTTTAGAAAAATTATTAAAAAAAATGTAATTTTGTATATGTTTAAAAAAAACAATTTTAAAGTTTTCTAAAATTTAGTATAGCAAAGATTTTCTTGCTGGGCTAAAATATTTCATAATTTTAATTTTTCTAAATAATAAGTTTGTGGCAAATTGATTTTTACTCTCAAACTTCCACAAAACATAAAGTTTATAAAACATCTGTAATGCACCATTTCCACTACCAATAGAACTGCGCAAATAATTGTTTTATGCTTCATAAAATTTGTTTGTCTTAAGTTTTATAGAATCGCTCAGACACGACGATTAATTGCATGTTTGTAATACTAACCTTTCCTGGTGTTGCCAAGTTAATTATTATTTTTTTATAAAAAAAAAACGTTTATAATAAAAGCAAAACGAAATTGTAAAACTATGGAACAAAAGCTATGAAAAAATCATCGTCCAATTAATTAAACATTGTTCTGGTTTTTTTTTATTTTATTAACTTTCGATTTCGCTCCCAAAGTTCTTAAACGCAAGGATCCTGCAACTGCGAGCTCATAGTTTTATGGTAGTAATTTGTTAATATTCTTAGAAAAAATTTGCTCTTTAATAAAATATCAATCAAGCAGACTTCCACCAAAATGCAGACTTTTTCAATCGCTATACATTTTCGCTGCATAGTAAATTCAGGTTGAATAAAATAGTTATTTGAAAGAGATTAATTTCAGTTGTTTTGTACTGCAAAGTATTAGAATTCTTTTGCCAAATGCAGAAACCAATTAATCAACATGTTTTGGCACACTCCGAGTGTTATTTCATTCAAAAGCTGAACAATATCAGATACTATAAATATTTTATTTGTTTCCATTTTTGGCTTAGAAAAGTCAATATTGCTGACCAGTTAAAGTGATAGCAAACAGTGGCAAAGAAAGCAACAGACCATATCCGAATACAACAACAGGATATTAAAAGTTCTGCAATGCATATGAGTTCATATATGAGCATGTAGGTATGTACATATATGTATGTAGCTTGTACATATGTATGAGTTATGTACATATGTATATGTACCATACATACATATATACGAGTATGAACAAATGCCATTTAGTATATTGCGAATGGATATGCGAAGAATGGCAATGAAAGAGCGATAAACAAGAGTAAAGAAGCGCAAACAAAAACAAAAAAAAAAAAAAATGCAGCACAAAACAGAGCAAATAAATAGAGAGATAAAAATTCACATATACTATTTTGTTAGTGCTTGCTGACTGCTAAAGAAGAAAAATGCTGAATTCATTACGGGCGTCGCAACAAATTGGCGAGTTTTTCCCTAAAACAATGTAATTGCAACTAAGCGAGAATGCGCCAGAGGCAAAAAGAGTTTCGAAATGCAAAAAAAAATCGCATAACATACTATATAAATATATGCGTGTACATGTTTTCATATAATACTCCATCGCATAATTATAACCGCAATTTGCATTAAATTTTTTAAATTTTTAAATTTTAATTTTTTTCAATCAAAATATAGTGATTTCTCTAACTATTCTTATAATTAATACATAATTTAAAAATTATTTTACAAACTTACATATGTAGAAAGTGAAACTTCTTTCAAAATATTTAATTTTTTTTTAATTTTTTCGAGCAAACAAGTTTTTAGCCCTTTTCATTAAAGTATAACAAAGTGCATGTTTTAAGTGGCTGCAAATTACCATTGACTTTTGAAAAAAAAATTGTATATGCTCTTCCGCAATTTCTTTCATATAGTTAAGGTAGGTGCGAATTTTTTAACTTGGAAAAAACTGCGCAACCCCGCCATAAAAAAATTGCCTAAATTCAACAGTAATTTGTAGCCGCTTCAAACTTGCACTTTGTTATACTCAAATTGAATGTACTATAAAGCTGCATACTGGAAAAAATTCTTAAGCTGTTTTAGAAAAGTTTAAAGCACTGAAGAAAATTTTTCAAATATTTTTTTTAAGTTTTGTGCAAAGTTTAAAACTTGTTTTTTTTTTTTTTATGAGTTAGAAAATAAAACATAATACTTTATTTAAAAATTAATGAATATTGAACAAAAAACTTCAAAATTTTGTATATAGTTTAAAAACAGAGTGTACACGAAAACAGCAAATGTGAGACGAAATAAAAGTTGGCAAGGCTGCCAAGGACATATCAGGCGACAAATAAAAGAATATATTTGATATGTATTTGTGTATATGCGAAATATGTAAGATATTTTTGTTGAGCAGCAAATAAAAAAGATGAATTAATATAGTTGATAAAGCACAGATGCATCAAAATATCTGTATGGTTGTTTGTAGCCTTTGAAAGTCCTTGCATTCGCATAGAAATTTTTGGTGTCCCTCACTAATGAATGAATGGACTTAAATCAAGAAAACTGTTAACTTTTTTTTCTCCAAATGCACACACATTGCATTAGTATTGGAAGCACACGCACACATACAAGAGTGTAGCTAAGTGCCAGTAATGTGCCACATGCGACAAAGAATACTAACTCAGCCAGATGTGCCACAACAGCAACAGACCACATATTTGTAGTTCGTGGGGGGAGAGGGGAATGACAAAGTGCGAGTGAAAATTTGGGAAAACAGATGTTGCAGTTGTTGAAAAGCAGCCAATTTTTGCAAGCACCAACACACACACAACACAAGCACATACAACACAAGCACATACAACCAACTGCAAGTGTAGTTAAGCAAATAAAATGGCACAGTGACAAAAGTGTGAAAAATATTACCAACTTTATACGCATACATACGTACATGCACTACATACCCATTTAGTTACTTTTGTTTGGAGAGAATGAAAAAGAAAGGAATACAAAGTTTGTAGGAGTTTTATGATACCGGCTTGTGGGTGTGTGTGTGACTTTATTTGGAGTGTGACTTTATTGGAAGTGACACAAAGCGGCCGTGGAGTCTGCAGAGTGCGGTAAGACTGAAATCATGCTAGCAAATAACGCCTGTATAATCACACATTACATTGGCCGAGTGCCAAATGTGGCCAAAAACGGCACTGATAGCAACAGCAACAGGACAATGACAAATGCAAAAGCAAGTAGAGCAGTTAAAGCTCAACGTGCGCGTATAGAGAATTCACTATGGTTTGAGCAGCTGTGCTAGATTTTAGTGGTTTTACTTTTTTTTTATTTTTTATTTAAGTAAATCTTCAAAGGTGTAATGAATTCAAAAATGGGTAGGTTCGTTTAAGAAAAAGTAATATAATTCGAATAAGTAGAGTCCCCCAAAAATAGGCAACACATTTTTGTTGCAGCAGGAATGTAGTTCCTGAGATTTTTATTTAATATATTGATGATGAAACGCCAATGAGAAATCCACACAAAACAGTCGAGTGTTTGCTAAGATCAAAGCTTAAACGAACAATAAACTGCTTTAAACAAAACCTTTATATTGAACAACGAAGCCAATGAAATTTACTTGTAACTGCCAGGTATTAAAGCTTCATTCGCGATATATCGCCAATGAGATTCAAAACGCTTCACAAAATAAGATTGGCCACTATTATCCGTTAAGACAGACTCACGTGATTTCAACGAAGTTTTATCTGTTTCAATTTTTAAATGCTTAATTTTGGAACTTTTAGCGCTGCGTGGTTCCCAGCTTATGCCTATTTTCAAAAAAAATTTCAGTAGCTTCATAAATTGTACACATAAGTTTAGAGCAATATGCAAATTTATTTATTCATTTATTTTTATTTATTTGTTATTTAACCCTCTTCTGCCCGAACCCACCTTCTGGCAGCATTAATTTATTCCACATGCGTTTACTTTTCAAATTTCGTGTCCCTGCTTCTTCCATTTTGGCTAAATTGGCGAAGCCCAAAACTGCATTTGCGGCGAATGCTTACGCTTGGATCAGCCCTGACAGCCATTTGAAGATTTAAGTTGGGGAAATTCGGTCGAATTAATTATTTCGCAAAACAGTTTATTCCAAAAATAGAAATAAATATCACAAGTTGTCGCATCTACAAATACAATTTCTTTTTCGTATGTCTGATAGTGTTTAGTTTAAAAAAAAAATGTTTGCTAAATTTTTACATGCCTTTTATAGATAGCCCATCTTGAGGCGGTCTTGAGATAATTAGGAACAAAAAAGATTGGGTTAGTTTGAAAGAGAAGAAATAAAGTTTTAGATATGGTGGAATTCGATTATAATACAGACAGCGAAGAAGATTTGGAGTTCGATTTGGAGGATGATGTTTTTTTTTTTTGCTGGAATCAGACACGAAACAGCGCGTGCAGAAAACAGCGCTCAGACTACATGCTGTCCATTGTATTGTTTTCTCGTTCCTTTTAAACACGTCGCGACCAAATGACTCATACCTTGTTCTTGCAAAGGCGGGGCTATGCCACGTGAAGTGACCGGTCAGCAGTCCAACAAGTTGCCTTCAGTTTCGCCTGTTAAGCGAGAGCAGCAAGTGTTTTGATAGTCTTTTTGAGATTGAAGGTATTTGTTGAGCGAAGTATTCACCCAGTTTCTGATGGTGGCGTCGATGGCCGAAGGTGGGAGTGCTATAGCTGTTTGCGGGCCGAGGAACACCTGATCCGATCCAATTCGGGCCAATGGTCAGAAGTCTCATTACCGGATACTCCCGAGTGACCAGAGAAAAGGATGTTCATTATGTTTACTAACATAGTTTAGTCGGGACTTGCATTGTCGAACTAGTTTGGAACTGGTTAGAGAGCTGGCCAATGTCTTGAGTGCAGCTTGGCTGTCACTGCAGACGCGTATACTCCTCCCCCTCCACCTATTTTCCACCACGTAGTCTATGGCCTTGAGAATTGCAAATACTTCGGTCTGGGAGACTGAGGCATATTACCCAAGAGAAAAGTGAAGCTTATCCTCATTATCTTCTTTGAAAACTCCAGATCCTGACCCAGAGTCAGTTTTGGAGCCGTCAGTAAAGATTCGACAACGTGTAAGATCGGGGTCAGTGTTGGTATTGAACCAGCATTAAGCCTCAGGGAACTCAACGTTATAGAGTCTAATTAGCAATGGCAACGGTGGCGTACTATCCTGTGGCATTGACAAGACGCAAGTGTCCATAACTCTGTCGCCTGCAATTTCCGCCTCGCCCCTCTCCGTTTTATACCACAATCCGTTTCTTTGAAGTCTGCAGGTGGCCTTTAAGGCCTCCCCACGTATGAATATACAAAGTGACGGGGGATGATGTTTACTAAGCAGAGTTTCTTATGAACGATGGAGTTCGTGAGGCGATTAAGAGAGCGATAGAAATGTCCGATTTCATGCTGATTCAAGAAAACTCTACTAATTCAAGTAGAAGTCCCGCGTTTTGCACACAAACATTATCGCCCTCTACTTCGACTCCTCGATCACAGATCCACAAACGTAATATACCTGCTGAACAGTTCGTAAGTCAACTTGAAGATAACGTCATACATTTTCATCCCCTGAAGACGTTCGTTACGACGACCTCGGTAATTTTCCGCAGTTTTTAACACGCGCTGGCAAAAAAATCTTGTAGTTTCCTGGTTTTACCTCCGAAATTCAAATTTTATATCGAAAATGTAATCTGATCCTGTGCCTCTCTCAGCAAAAGGACTGGTTGCTTTTACTACAGTTAAACCTTGTCGGGAGAACCGCGGCCCGGTCAGGGTTGCAACACGTACAAGTATTCAATGCATTTAACAGACGAAGTGAAGGGAAAATTCAGTTATTGGAGTTTGTATTCAGAATATCCACCTTTTGGTACGACTGTCAATTCATTCAAAGAGCCGATTAATGTATATCATCTCATTTGTGGAAAAACGCTGTTATTATTGAATATTTTTAGTTTACACAGTTACACATTTCAAGTGCACAAATATTTCCCACACAAAGAGAAGATAATACATTTTTGTGCCTCGCTGAGAAGCTTCCAGAACTAAGAAGTTCCTTCGCCGAGCCGCTATCGAATTTCATATGTAAGGATAAGAGAACACAGACGCCTGTATTATTTAATGAGGAGAGAATCATCGATAAGCATTCTTCAATTAAATTACCCATTTAAGTTGTCATGCTCCTCTTTTAGGTACCACAAATATTTTTCACCTTATCGTGAACGCACATTTAACGCCAATGCGCCATAAATGAGCATTATATGTATGTATGTACACAAACGTGTAGTTAAAAAGATTAACGCGTTGACTGATAAGCATTTTAAATGTAATGCATTGAGTGGTGCAACTGTAAAAGGACGAAATTAATTAAATTGGTGTTGGATAAAGGAAGATATAAAACGCTTACAAATTTCCACCTTTCAGTCTACTTAGCAGCACGATGGCACTTTCAATAAATGAATGTACATACATATATACATATGAATTAAAGCATATTTGTTTGCGTATTTTTCTTTTCCATATACTTACATGCAAACATATATGTTATATATTTTTTGTTTGTGCTGCACTTCACCCACTCACTCAGCAGTTAAACTTTTTATATGCATCCAGTAAAATAGTCAGCGTATTGCTAACGACCAACTTCGTTGTCTCCTTTTTTTTTATTTGCCATCTTCAAGTGGCTACTTCACTATACTAATTAGTGTTGCTGGCAGAAGTAAATCGCGGCGGTTTGCCCAGCCGAGCCGAGGATTTTTCAATGACTCTTCAGCCTCGCCAGTTGCCAACTTTTCATGTTGTCGTTTGTTTATTTATTTTTTTTCCTCCCTTTCCACTCAACCACAAACCATTCAGCGCTGGCATTTTCCCATCGACTGTTGCCTTTTTCGTGCATTGCAGTATTTATAGCTTTTGTGTTGGTTTTACTTATATTTTTATACTTTTATACAGGTAAGATCGGACAAACGTCAAAGCTATATCAGGCTGCTTATCCTTTAATGGTCTTTACTATTTGTGTTTGAATGTGTAAGTGCTCGAAATCATTCAACGATAAAGCGTTTGACTGACAGAACTGTAGAGATAAAAAACGAACAATCTAAAAACCAGATAAAAATACAAAGTGACGTTTAACTGAAATTGAATATATTTTTTTAACAAAATCCGCATACTAAAAAATTATAAAGATTAAAGTGTGTTATATCATATTTGTATTTATAACGAGTTTAATATAAAATTTTTTTTTACTTCAATTTCAATGTCGATGATCTCTCAGTCTTTAAATCTTAATTTGAATAAGTCAAATATAAGTTTCTTAATGGCTGAAATATTTTTATACTGTAAATGTGGAGTTCCACACCAAAACGTTACATGTCCCAAATTGAGAACACAATTTTTTAATGCAAATCACTTCTATTTGCTGGTTTCTATCGATAGTTTAACAAAGAAATCGAAGAAAAAAACTTACCTCCGTTGAGTTGTGGTGAAATCACTTGATCGCACCAAAACATAACAATAACAGAAGCAACTGTTTCGTTTGCTGAATATTTTGAAACATAAATAAAATTTCCACTGCAATTTGTATATATTTTGCAGCAATGTGCCAATATTGTGCAAGAATGTTTGTAAGTTGTGTCTGTGAGGGTTTTTTAAAAAAAAATAAATACGAAGATTAACAATGTAGTTTCGATTTCAAATACGAATACATTGAGAATTATGATTCAAATTTGAATAAAGGAAAACCATTTCCCAAAGAATTGCCAAATGCTGGCTTAGGCTATAAAATTAAGAAAGAAAAAATTCATGTTCAAGTTATTGGAGAAAAAGTTTTGACCAGACTTAATTTTTTTCAAAACGAGATTAGAAAAGAGAGTGCAAATTTTGATATGGAAAAATTATAAATTGATGATGAATTGGAAGTATTTAATTTTTGTGAGACTGCATATGAAATTTGAAGCTTTGATTGATATGGCTTTTGGCAAAACGCTTTTTAAAAATTAAATGAAAAATAATTTCACTAAATATTAATATATTGAAATATATTTGAGGTTAAATTCAATAAAGTATCAAAGTAAAAAAATATGTACATTTCCAGGACGCATTTTAGTGTTCTATTAAATTTTAGTCTGATAAAGACTCTTAATTTTCGATGAATTTTAGCAATTTATTAATAACAATGTTTCCAAATCTGATCTCATTTGCCTTGTTATTTCGTTGAAAGAAAATAGTCACTTAGAAAATTATTCTATCGGTAAGTTGAAAGTTTTTCTTTAAAATAATATTATATTTCATCAACGGATATCTCTTATATGCTTCAGAAACAGATATACATATATACATATGTATGTGTGTATAGTATATTTGAAAAATGTGTTCTTGGAACGTGTTGCCTTCCAACTACCCCTAATGCCACATCACGAATTTTGAACGAGAACTCGAAATATATTACACAGGTCAACACGAAATTTTAAAAGTATTCAATTTCGATTCTTCAGTTCGTAATTAGACGAAAAAAAAATATATAGCATGAAAAAGTTTGCTTTTGTATTTATCACGTTGTTATTGTATTGGCCTTGATAACGTTGTTCGAAGGTCAAAATGTCCTGATGAAAACGTTCTCCTTGCCATCTAAAAGCAATACGGAAAAAGAGTATTTTCTTTTCGTTTTCTTTCATAATTAACCAGAAAATCATAAAATATACTTTAGGACGAAGAACGAAAAGTTTTTTGTAGAGCCGTGTTATTAATGAATATAATTAAATTGTGCAAGAATTTCAGAGTCATTGTTCGAGGGATGAATGTGTTCAACGCTAGATGAAAGGCCTAAACTTATATAAGTAAATAAACCTCATTTATTCTTGCATTCTCTGGTCGAACTTTATTTATGACAATTTAAAGTTTGCAATTTTTTTCCCATGTGCTTTTAGAATAAGTGGAAAAGAGAAATAAAACAATATATGGAAGACCACTAGAGGGTTCAAATGTTCGAGAAAATTGTTCGACGGAAATTTTCACTAGGGGTATTCTTAAACAAATTCTTTGTACCTACAAATAATTTAAAAGTTCATAGCAAAAAAAAAATATATAAATATGTTTCCTTAAAATATGCAACAATTTTTTGTACTTTCTTTCAGTAATGTAACTGTAACAGGAAACTTACATTTCTTGGTTCTTGCATATTCACTAAACTTGGGTTGTAAAAAGGAATTTGTGCAGCTAATGTACGGAATTTATTTATTTATTTCTGAAGTCTATGAACAAAATATTCCTACAGACTACACATATTAGAAAATTATAAGTTACATAAAAAGGTTTTAAGTCGATTACAAAATATAGGCTTCGGCAGAGAGAGATCAATGTCTTAAGAGCTGGGTATTAGGGGCATTTTTATTATATAGAGTTTTACTCATAGCAACTCTCAATAGGCCAGCATGGCGCAAGGTTCTGCTAGAAACATTGAAATATACTCTGCTAAGTAGTAAAGGGCTATCAACATTACCAGCAATAACATCAAAGACGTGTTTCCTCATAAACTGTGCTAAACATATTTATGAGCCCTTAACTAATTTATTTAATCTTTCTCTTAAGCTTGGGATTTTCCCTTCAGCTTGGAAAGAATCATTTATTATAGCCCTTTATAAGACCGGGAGTAGGTCCTCTATAGAAAATTATCGCGGTATAGCTAAGCTCTCTGATATTCCTAAACTATTCGAAGCTATTGTTGTTGACCATTTAACGTATTCCATATCCTCTACAATTTCTAGCACACAACACGGGTTCTCTAAGGGAAATCTACCGTTACAAACTTGCTTGAGTTCACAAATCATGTTTCAAATGGATTCAGAGAATTTATGTACACTGATGTTATATACACCGATTTTAGTAAGGCATTCGACAGAGTAAGTCACTATTTACTGATCTATAAACTCGATCTCCTTGGTTTTCAACCTAATCTCCTTCGTTAGATGTCTTCTTACCTCATTGACAGAACACAACGAGTTCTTTTTAAATATATTTCCTCAAACATTATTTATGTTTCTTCAGGGGTCCCGCAAAGAAGTCACCTTGGTCCGATTCTGTTTTTACTTTTTATAAATGACTTACCTTCTGTAATAAATTATTCAAAAATTTTATTGTATGCTGCTAATGCAGAGAACAAGACCATATGGGTGTAAGGATTAGTAAACGCAGAGCTATTGCGACGGCACAAATGCAAGCATTGAAAATTAGTTCGCAACCACATAATTAATATGCTTGACAAACGTTAACTTCGAATCAAAAAAAACCTCATTGATAGAAACCAAGCGAGTATCTGAAATACAGTAGGTCGTCGAAAGTTGTACACGTTGTTTTGAAAAGGTTATTTGAAGACATTTACTTATATTCAGCGACATACGATTCCGAATACACCAAAGAAAAAGTCTGTCTATATCGGCTTGAAGTAATAGCGAATCATTGATAGATCTGATAACGGAATAGATTTTCAGATCATCAGCATACAAAAGATATTTAGCAGTAGAAAAGCAGGACCCAATGTCATTTATAAATAATAAAAAGAACAGAGGGTCCAATATACTATCTTGCGGAACTCCGGAAGTGATTGAAATGGATTTCGAAGAAATACCATCCAGAACAACAGAGCTAGTTCTGTGCGATAAATAGGACATTATCCAAGGTCGAAGGAAAGCCAAGCTTCGAAAGTTTACGTACTAATATTTTATGTGAAATTCTATCAAATGCCTTTGAAAAGTCCGTGTATATAGTATCCACTTGAAACCCGTTTTGGAAACTATTTAGACAGTTTCTGTAAAAACAGCAAGATTAGTCACCGAAGATCTACCTGAAACAAAACCATGTTGCTGGGGACAAATAACGTGCCCTAAATAATTTCATAGGCTATTTTTGATAATACATTTAAAAAGTTTAGAGACTGTTGTTAACTTAGAGATAGGGCGGTAATTACTAACATCACTTTTATTTCCACTCTTACAAATAAGAGATATAGACGTGTGCTTCCAATCTTCAATGAATATCCCCGAATATAGGGAATTGGAAGATTGAAAAGTAAAGTATGGACTCATTGGCTTTATAAATGCTTAATTATTAAAATCCTTCGGATTGAGCATAAGATTTTTATTAAAAAAAGTAATTGTTTATCTTAATTGCTGTGGACTTTTACTTTGTAAAAATATTTCATCTGAGAATACCCCTAATACCTAGAACATAGAATATGTTAACCCTCTATCGGTTCAAAAAAACTCTTTAGTGGAAAGGCTAAGAGATCAAAATATTATACTTTGTGAAATTTTACTTTTAACTCAGATCACAAATTATAGCACAACCACATATTGACAGATTTGGGCACTTTATTATTCTTATAATTAATTTAAAATATTTCTCAGATAAAATATATTTGCTTCTCTAAGAAACCCCATAAGCTTCTACTTTTAAAACTATTTCCAAATGATTTACCAAAATGATTCATCAAAACTTTGAACTTAAAAAAAAAAAATTTTAATTTTTAGAGTATGCAGTTTTTTGCGTCACTTAATTTTAGTCCAAGTTTCAAGTGTTTACAAGTTATCACTGATTTTTGACAATTTTTATTGTCAGTTTCCACCATACAACGCAAAGGCCCAACTATTTTTTTTGGGAGGAATTGCGAACGAGCATCAGCATAAAAATTGTGAAAAATCGCATAGTATGAACTTACTGTAATCAAAGACATGTTTCAATTGAACGAGGTTGCAATTTGTATTATTCTTTTAACTCAAAGCTAAAAAGATTTTATTGCAATTCAATAGAACAATAATATTTATCAGAATAAAATTAATCATGTTTAATATCCTCCAAGGCACCAATTTGCTGCATATCTTCGGGAAAGGGTAACGAATATAACATACACACATATGTAAATATTTACGAATTCTCACTGTCAAATGCTTTTGTGACCCAGTGACAGGTAATTCGGCAGAAAGGATTTAAAACGTCATTCATGTGCGCCACTGCTGACATGTGCGCGCCAAACAAACACACACACACACAAGCACATCATCAAATGTCACGGCGCTAGTAGCATGGCAGTAAATCCTACCGCAATATACTCGTATGTATGTGTGAGTGTATGTATATTGTACAAAGGATTGGCAACAAAGCGAAAACCAACAGCACAGCTACTCAAATTAACCAACCAGCCAGCCAGCCATCCAGCCAACTAACCAACCAACCGAATATGCAACGCACGAACCAGTCAGTCAGCCAACTAACCCAGCTGTCAGGGTGGCAAGCAGGTCAGGCCAACCGGCAGTCGGCCAACTCAAATGTCACACGCCGCTTTACTTACCAACGCACACACTTACACTTAAGCCCTCAGACACACACACACACATACAGATATTTGTGAGCTGTGGCGCCTTTACGCTTGTCGCTTGACTTTCCACACACTCACTTCTTTATTTAATTTTTTTTTTCATTTATTTTTTGTGCTTCAACTTTGCGCTACGCAGCTACTCATATTATGACAGAGTCATGTGTGCTGTATGTATTTGTGTTTTTACGCCCCCAACATCAATGCTTAATGCCACACTGCTTTGTAGCGCGGTTTGTTTTAGTTTTTTTTTCTTGATACGCGGCTTCTGTATTGCAGTGTGTGTGTGTGTGAATATGCGTCGCGCATTTTTATTAAATGAATAAATGCATAAAACTTCGTTCGTTTATGTGTTTGGCGGTATGCACTCGAGATTCTTTTATATTTTGGTGTTGAGTTGAGCGCGGTTGTGCATATTTGAACGCTTTATAATAAAAGACTTAAAATGCGCACGGTTGAATTTTTCAAATTTTCTGGGCGTACATGTGTGTGCATAAATGCTTGAGAAAATGGAAAAGTCTATGATATTTTCAAAATAAACTTTTCAACCACAAGTAAAGCTAAATATTTTGCATACAAGTGCTGCGTAAGTAATACAAAACTTATCTTCAGTTAAAAGCGCTTATACAGAAACCTCCGCATTACAAGAACTAAAATGAAAATTATTATTTAAGATAATGTGAACAATATATTTAAGTTTTTGTAAACTAATATATTATATAGAAAAATCGTGTTGTTTTACATATGATACATTTACAAATAGCTCGACTTTTACGCCACCTAGCGGATACATATTTTTTATATCACATTACTATTAAAGTAGGAATCATATAGAAAGTTTAAGATCTCCAGCATATAATATATAATCCTCCTTTAATTCTTGCCATTAACTGCCTCATTATTTGTTTAAAAAATATTAGCCGCCTGCGGTTTTTTGACAAACTCGCTAGACTATTGGCAATGCCACAGCGCCTAAAAATATGCTGCTCGAATTTGTTCATATATATAGAGTTGTTTGGTTTTTACTAAAGGCTAAGTAAGAAGAAATTCCTAAGGCATAATTTTTGGCACATCAATTTAAACAACAACTAAATCTCTAAGGTTGAGGCTCTAAACTATCAGACAATTCGTTTTTGAGTTTTGTACTTGCTACCCAAATCTGTGTTCTTAATAAATTATTAAACATATATAAACAAATATTTAATAGTTCACAGTTTTGTCAATAACATTTTACACATTTACAATTAGGCATAGAAAAGCGTTTTATATTTTTGAGTAAACAAAACGAAACAAAAAAACTTGATAAATTCTCAATAATGAATATGTATTTGTAATTGTTTGATAATTTATCAAGAACACAGGATCGGGCTGTTAGTTGGACTAGAAAATGTGTTTCATTTGGTTTGCATTGATCAATAACCCCTAAAAGTATGTAACATTTTTACAGATGATTAAATTCATTTCCGAAATTTGAGCACAGTGTATTTTTAATTATAAATAGCTTCGAAATTAAAATGATGCCATAACCAGATTTTGTATTTAAACTCATGATTATCACTCAAGCAAATAAGTGCTGAATGGGCTGAATCTGTCGCAATTAAATATAAAAAACTATAATTGAATCTATTAACCTTTAAAAAATTAGAAACAATATCTCAAAAGTTCTGAAATTCGCAAATAATTAAGAAATCAGAAAAACTATATGTAAGCTATAAGTCATTATATATAAAAACTTTTGATAAGTTTTCAATTAATATTACCTAATATATTTGATAAAATATAGCACCAATTGCAGCGCTCCTCCGTTTTCTTTGTGTTCGATTTTACACTGAAATCCAAAAGCGCGTCACCTTCCAGAAATTTACTCATATCTATGTCTTTCCAATACGTGACCTTGTCTAGTTGGTTCATGCTTTTTTTCTACTCCCTAATTCATAAATTGAATGACTTTAGTAATGAAAAAATTACATATCAATTTTTCTAAATAGAGATAAAAATTCAAAATTACCCACATTCATAATCCATTCTATTCGCGTGATTATCAAACCAACAGCCGAAATAAAGCATAACGAAACACTAAAATGCACCAAAAATGTGCAAAAGAAAACCGAAAATTTTGCGAATAGCAATTTTAACGCATGAATAATTCAATTTGAGTTGCCGCATTTTTGTGGAATCTCTACTGAAAAGGTCTCTCCGCAACAGCAACAAACGCCGCAATAGAGTAAAAGTAAGGGTAATTTTCCAAACGCCAAATCCCAAATATCCATGAACATGCCACTAATTGCACGCAAACTAAACTCTTAAAACTAAAATGAAAAACAAAAAATTAAAAAAAAATTTAAATGAAAAATATTTAGCAAAATAAATGAAATAGCAAAATGTTTATAAAAATAACCAAAAAAATGTGCAACAAACAAAATAGCGACTAAGCCAAATTTAGTAAAACGAAGCTAACGAATCGATTGCAGTTCAAATCGCTCAATAAGCACAGTGTTTGTGTGTGTGTGTGTGCAAGTGTATGTATGTAAGTTATCGTTTTGTTTACTGTATTGGGAAAATAGCAAACTAGCAAATATTTTAATTTTCTATGCGAATAAATCCATCAAGCGCAGATGGACAGCTAAAGCTGTACAAGCAAAACAAGGGGAGAGCGAGTGTTGCTTTGGCGCCTAAATATGATTGAATGCACTCCATGTACATTGTACAAGAACAAAGTGACTGTACCAATGCGAGGCTATTATTTAGAAGAGGAAGGGAAGGAAATGGGTTAAACAGTTTGTAGACGACTAGAAAATGAAAATTTTTTCAACGTTGGTTGGTCACGCACGAATTGTACTACAAAATACGTACATATATATGTATGTAGGTATGTACATATATGAAAACTTAAAAAAAAGTGTATTGCATGATTAACAAAAACATGCTGGTTTTCAAAATTAGAGCGAGAGAGAATCATTTTTGTGGCATGAAACAAACTTACAAAAATTTACACACCACTTATGCTTGTCTTTCACATATCATACAGCTAGATTTGAGATAGGCTTAGAACTAAATCATCCAACGTTGGTTTGGTCACCAAACCTATTTGAAAGATTGTAAAGGATTGTGTTTAATAAAGTCTAAAATTCCTTTCTCTTTTTATATATTCCGATACAAATGTATCACTAGTATTTTGAAACATATCTTTGATGAATCGTGAACTTCTTAAATTTTCACAGTAGAATATTTCATACAAAATATCGAAGTGTCATAAAAATAAAACTAATACATTTAAAATCCTAATTTCCAGCTATTTAGTCATTGTTGCCATTTGTACGTAGTTTCTGGAGCAAAAGAGATATGGATAAGAGATAGATGTAGGATGTAGGGCCATTTGCACTATCTCCGGTTAAACACATTAATGTATCTGATGAAGACGATTTCGTTGATCGGTATTCAGTTTTCTACGCTTCACAGATGCCAACTTGAGACTAACCCTACCATAAAGCAGGAAAATAAATTTGAGCAATGTATAATTGAATAATTGAGTTAAACGATACCGGAAAAATTAAGCTTCTGAAAGCTACTCCGCTTTGGGCGCTTTGTAACACGCTGATATGTATGTTTGTTTGTAACCGACTCTTTTGGTCTCAATTTTGAACCACAATTGTTCGATAAGTTATAAAGTACCTAAACTTGAATTTATGAGCATAGGCTGCTAACAGTACATTAACTCGAATTTATCAAACAGGGCGTATGAGTAACCTGATTGGATACAAAACAATTTAAGCGCTCATCTTAGTGCTTTTAGTGTGCGGCATTATTTATTGTGTCGGCTTCAGAAATTATTAAATAATATCAAATTCGCAACAGTTGCTTGCGTCGAAAGCATAAGAAGAAAACAAAAATAATGAAAATAGTTTAAAAAATAATAAAAACCAAAAAAACACGCTTTCATAGCACATTAAACTAAAAAGTGAAAAATAATTCTTAATATGAACTGAAAATAATATAATGAAAAAAAAATACTAGTATTATTGTAAAAAAAAATCATGGGGCGCTTTGTGCCATAATTTTCGTTATTGAGCAACCCACTATTTTTTCATTTTAAACTTTTACGACTTTATTTATTTCTAAATTTATCCCTCAATCTTCTTCACTTAAGTGATTCATATTTCGAGAGCAAATTGTCTTGAAAATCCTAAACGCGTCTATGACTCCAGGGGGTATTTATTTTAAGTGGTCTTCGATCTTAAACGTCAGTCTAATTGACCAATTATTACTTATCAGATTAAGCACTTCAATCAAATATTTTTAGATTTTCTAACACTTGTACTTGAAAAGAATGTGCAGAATTAGAAATGATATCCAGCTATTATATCTACGAGTGGACGAACGCTGGGATGCGTATGGATACAAACATATTAATGCACCTACATATATATGTAGTATATGTGCATATGTATATTTTTGTAGGGTATGTAAAAAGTCTATATGTATATACGAGTATGTATATGTACATATTAATATCAGCGTTGGTTAACTCACGCGTTTATGTTGATACGTTTGTATGTAAATGTGTATCCGTGAATGTTCGTCTGGGCATATGAATATTAAAAATCTAACCGCCCACTCAACATTTCATATTCACCAACAAACTGTTGGTACAGCAAATACAAAACAACAATAAAGTTTGCATTGCAATTTTCAAACCGCTTCAACGTCAATGTTGCTGCAACGCAATTGTTTTACTATTCCATTCTCTTTGTCTGCTTGGCATGATACGATAAACGGCTATACCTACACAATTGTATACAGTGGCGATTAAAAAATGTAAGACATCTTTTTTTTAAATATTTGACAAATTTTAAATTTTGACTAATTTTAATAAAATACCGACAAGGTCTAGAGTTTCCTAATTTTTTATTCAGAATTTTTAGGAATTGAGTATGCACTTTTGTAGCTAATTCAATTTTATTCCAACAAAGCGCAAGTTTCAGCTAGCTAAGATGTATCGTAAATTTATGAGAATTTTTTGCCGAGGGTGTCCCGTTTTTTCTTCCACATACGAATATAAAGCGCAAACCGTCAACGAAAATTTTCACAACTCTATAAATCTGCATAGTAAAAAAATATCAAAAACTAAAGTTAAGAATTTGGACGTACATTTTCTTAAGTTGATTATTTTTTCTGAACAAAGTTTAAAACGTGGGTTCATATGATTAGAAAGTTATAGGTGTTTAAATAAAGATCACTACTATTATTTTAATCACAGCTACATACGAGTATATGTACATATATAGTGATTTGGGATAAAGGAGCTGTTGCAAACTACACACTTTTATATCCAACTTGCGCAAAAATTTTCGCTCTCGGACTTCAGAGCGCATATTTCAGTATGTTGTGTTTGCGAGAAAAAAAGTCCAAACTACAAAAAAACAAACACCTTTATGCTTTCTGATGGACTGTTTTTGTTAGTTTTTTGCTTTTCAAGCTTTCATTTGTTTATTCGTTTGCTTAGTTATTTCCTGAATTAATTTTTTTCTGCTATTTTTGTCTCTCTACCGTTGTTAGTGCGAATGGCAGTTGGCTTGCCCACAAACAGGATATGCTGCACCCAGTTGCATTAAATTTCAGCCAGACAACACTGTTTCATAGTTAGCTTTCGTGTGCAGGTTTTAACAACCGCATTCTTTGGTTTGTAAAGTTTATATACATAACTATGTTATATCTACTTATTCTAGGTTTCAGTGCTGCAATTTGTTTTTTCCCAATTTTTACATTTTGTGTTTTTTTTTAATTCCTTAGTTCATTATGTTATTACATCATTAATCAAGACACCTGCCAAGAATGAAGCTCTCATGAGAAGATTAAAAAATTAAGCGGAACAACCATAAGGATTACAGCCAGCTTTTTTTAGTATTTACAATAAAAAAATGTTGACACAAAACAGGCTTTGTGAGCGGCTCTTCTTATTTGCCGCTCAAAATGAAGTGTCATTCAGTTTCTGGCCATTTTCTTCACTTTACATCCAATGCAGTTATGTGCTGCACATTAACTACAAATTGACGTCGGAAATTTTTAGCAAAAGCCCAAGAGTTGTATGAAATATTTTACATTTTCCTTATTCATTATGTGCTGCTTTTGAAAGCAACTATCTCGCCTTTCTTCCACTTAATTACTATATTCTTAAAGAAAATTTCGTTTTTCTCATTTTTATTTCCCTTTGCGCAGTAGACGGGAAGGTAAGCGCACTTTTAATTCATGCCATCTTTGTACCAAAATAATTGCTTCGTATAAGAGAAAATAATTTCAGATAATAATACATGTAAAAAGAAAGGAATCAAAATTAAAAAAAAAAAAAATTTAATTATGCCCTAGATTTCAACTTCATTTTTTCCGTCCATACACATCCATATAAAAAATTTGTAATGGGAAATGTCACAAAAACTTGTGAAAAATGTACCACAGTGATGTAGAGTTTTTTTTTTCCTTTTTAACCGAAACACCAAAAATATTTTGTATTTTCATGATAAGAATTCTTTTTTTTAATTATTAAATGTACATACTTTCTTCATAACAAAATTATTTTTTTTTGTTTTTGTCTGTCAATACTCCTGAAGATGTTAATAGTCAAACGTTAAAAAATTTTAAATATTTTCGGAGATATACGAGTATCTGAACAGTGCACAATTGTTATGAAAATAACAATTTTTTGAATTATCTTCACAAGAAATGTGATGACCATACGAGGGGACTAACAAAAGTTCCGTTAGTGGTGACTCTAATTTTTTTCTTCTTTGAAATTGTTTTACGAGACTTTTTGATAGTCTTCGATTTTCGGCGTAATCTAAAGCCAATACAAATATGCAATGAATGGCAAAGTGCATATGGAACGATTGCACTGTCCCAACAGACTAGACTGTCTTCAAGTGGTTCCGAAGTTTCCAGACGGCACATTTTTCTCTAAAGGACGTGCACCGAGAAGGTCGAACAGAATCTTCCACTGATCAGGTCACTGTTGCTCAGTGGAAGCCAAAATTGACAAAAATCCAGCAAAGTCGTAACTGACGACGAATTTTGGTTCTGTAAGCACGAAACGGAAACCAAACCTCAGTCCATGGTATGGAGCCCAACAGGAAAGTTAAGTAACAAAAATCAGCAACCAAAGAAATGATGCCCGTTTACTTCACCCGATCAAAAATTGCGTTTGTTATTCCATTGGAAAATGGTCGGACGGTAACTTCAATACAGCATACCCGAATACTGCATACCAAAAGTTTTCAAAAATTTGTTGAATAACAGGAAGAAAAAGGATTTGCGACGACAATAAGCTAGCTCACACTGCTGAAATAACAAGCAACTTGAATGCGATCTCTGGCATCAAAGAAATACGACCATCACCATATTTTTCGGATCTAGCACCTTGTGATTTCTGGTTATTTTTAAAAACTAAAAGAAATTTGAGTGGCCCTTAACGATGCGTTTAATACTGAACGTGATTAGCTTAAAAAGCAAGTGTTTCGAGAATATTTTGAGAAGTGGATTAATAGGCTTAAGAAATGCATTGAAATGAATGGCGATTATATAGAGAAGATTAAAAGGACGAAGACTACGAATAAATAGAAAATGACTTTTTGAATTTTTTTCTGGTTCCTCGTATGTTTAATTTATAACGATTTATGATATTTTTTTTAATATGGGTTCTAACAAAAAATAAATCTAAAGTGCTGTAACACCTATGTATATATCAATTTCTTATGTTTTTAATTCAAAGATTATTATTTGACACTTACAATATATGTACAGCTGATCCTTGTTTAAAAATGTTCAGTAGTTCTAAGATATCTTGGAATGTAATGTATTAATATGTTACACCAACTGTTTAAAGTCATTTTGATACATAATTTAACTAAAAAAAAAAGATAATAAAAATATTCAGGTGCCTAGAAGTAGTATTAAAAACTCATCAGAAATATTATCACAACATCATTCTAAAAAAGTGTTTGACACTCTAAGAAAAATTTGAGTTTTCAAAGCTGAATTTTTAAGAACTAGTCAAAAGTCAGCAACTTGATACTGCTGAGACTGCAGTCTATTTTTAAATTTTTTTATAAAAATTAACAAAAAAAATTGGCTATAAAGGGCATCTCCTCTCTAGCAAAAAAAAAACATCATCTGATCAATTGTTTGACGCACTGTAAATATTTAATTTCATTCCAATTGGTTGAAACAGATCGTTTACTTCAAATATATAGCATCTTTCTGCATGCGCCAAAAATCGCCGTACAACCGAAAATCACGGCATCTCAACGCGTTGCAGCACATTAACATCATGCAACGTGCAGTGACGTGCAGTGGCAATTCCCTGCTAAATATTAAAACACTTCCTGCTGAATTTGTTTGATTTCATTTTGTATAAATTTACACAACAAAATATACATACGAATATATACCATATGTATGTATGTGTGTACACATGCGGTATGTCATGCTCACCATCCATTGCCGCAATATAATCAGTACTGCAACTGCCCGACTATGTCACTACTCATCATCAATGCTGCCATGCAACGCGCCAATGCATTGCCTTCATGCAGTCAACGTATGGAGTAATCGTCATCGTCATCGTCGTCATCGTCGTCACCGTCGCCGTCAGCGCCATCAGCATTGCCATCGGTTTGTTCATTTCGTAGGCATTTGCCTGTTGCCGCACCATTATCGCCGTCGCCTGTCCTGCCGCATTTCCGGTGTGTCACAAATACAAACACAAAAAGTAGGCGTGTGTGTGTGCGTTTGTGTAACTTGTAAAGGATATCTCGCGCATTATAATTGCAGCTAGCAGGCAGCTTGCAGCAACTCTCACTCCCGTACTTTGCATTGAAGCGTCGCTTCAAATTTGTCTTCTCATTTAACACTGCTGCTGTTGCTGTTGGCGGCGACACATGATGTCCTTTTTGCATGTGTATATGCTTGTGTGATAAGTGAATGAGAGAAATGAACAATGATGCAGCAGTAGGTAGCAGCAGCAACTCGACTCACACACATTTACAGTGTCTTTCATATACAAATAGATGCACATTTCTACGAGTATATCCCGCATACTTAGTTAGTTAAAGGAATCTCAGTAGTACTCTTTCACCTAAAAAAAAAAAAGAAATGAAGCAACAGAAAGTAGAATTCATCTGTGCTGCCAGTAGGCCATTCATATTCACGCTGGCATAAAGATGTGAATTTAATGATATGCTTTTACATGTGGGCTTCCTTCCATCCATCCACATGCATCTTTCATAGCTGCTTTGCAGCAAAACTCTGAGGAAAAAAGAATGGCGTTGTGTGTGGCGGCGCACAAACTTTTCTTAATTTGAAAGGGATATGAAACATTGCTTAAGGATATATTTTTCACGCTATTTCTGCCATGCACAACTTCATTGCCACAAACTTTACCCGCTTTATACCGCCACATTCACCTTCATCATCGTATTCAATGGCGTGTGGTTTTTCTTTTTCCCATTTATTTTTCTTTTTCTTCTTCATTTTCTTTTTCTTCTATATTTATGCCAACATTTTCAACTACTTCGGCGCTATCATCTTGGCCACCTCGATCTTCTGCACCTTTTTAATAGTGTGTTTTATAATGTAAATCTACTTACAAAACTAATTATATAAGAAACTCAACTGCTCCTCGCTATTCCGCCTGACAACATATCTATCTATATATGTACATATCTTTGCACGCCAGTCATTTCTTTAAAGAATTCAAACGCCGTTCGCTTCAGCTCTCTTTTTGCTGCAGCAATGAGTTTCCATTCATTGCTTCAAAGAACCTTAGAAACCCACTTACCAAACAGCAGACATTTGCCATAACGATGACCACGTTGATGATAAAGTTGATAATTAGAAAAAGCGCCACTATGTTCGCAATGGTATTCAAAATGAACGGGAATATTACTTATGTAAAAAGAAATGCTGTCGGAAACCGGAAGGACGATGTGGATGGTTGCGCTTGTGTGTGAGCGCAGCGCGTAATTGGACATTTTGCATTTATCTCAATTTACAAGTGTGCGCGCGCGTGTGTGTTTGTGTGTGCGGTGTGTTTTTAATGAAATTTCATTTCCCACTATAGTTGTTTACCTACGCTAGTGAAATACTTTACGTAATATCGTTAGGGAAATGACGGAAAAGTTGCTAATAGCGGATGGAAAATATGCTAAGCATTGTGTTGGCTAAGATATTAAAAGAAGAAAAAATATGTTTTATTAAAATGAAGCAACATGCGAAAGAAAAATATTATGAAAATATAGATTTAACGATTTGCTTTAGCTAAGATACCAAACGTGGTACAAATGAAAATACAGCAATGCGCATTAAGGCACTATTTTTTTTTACAGAATTCGACAAATGACATTTGAAAGTTTTCTTTTTAATATTATTATAAAAATCTATACTTATGTATATGGTATGCGTACATAAGAAGGCTAGATAGAAAATAAGTTGTTGCAGTACCGATATTCTCTTTCTCCAAATGAAAAGCGGTAAAAGTTAGAAGAAATTTATTTTTGAGAGCAGTTCGCTTAACTCAACTTAATTACCATACATAAGCATAAAATACCAAATTAAATATAATTAATATGAAAATTTTCGATAGAAGGAGTTGACAATATACACGAAAAAACGGTGCTATCTCACGGATAAATTTGTCATGATTTGCTAAATGATCACTTTGGTTTAAGAACATGTCTGGGAAAAATGTTCTTGTTTATCGTTCTAAGCTCTCAGACCACCGAAGGGACCAGCGCAGCTTACCTACCTAACATTCCTATAAATATATGTATGTATATACCAAAAATTACAAAAAAAAATTGCTAAAAATTTTTCTGTAATACTTTGTACAAAAAACAGATCAAACCTCTGGCAACATCAACCAACAGACAAACAGAGGTTTGTGTAGTACTTTTTAATTTTTTTTAAGAAAAGTATTTATTAACAAGCAATTCGTGTGAAAATTGCATACCTTTTTCTTCACTCAAAAATACTATTGCTATATGTATTGAAAGACGTGCACTTTTTCTTATATTTATATATGCTAAGTGGAACTAATCGCATAGATATTAAGCGTAACGTAAGCGACTCAAACAAATTTTTCAGCAGGAGGTTATTTTTTCCTGAATTTCTTCACAACTAAACTGCGAATTTAAAAGAAACATTGTTTGTAAGCTCAACTATATATGCTTGTATATATTTTTTATGGAACTACATTTATTCAAATGTGCCAAGCAACTGCAGAGGAATTAAAAAATAAAATTTTTCGTTTAGAGTCGATATTGTAAGAATCAAAATTCTGAAAAATGTGGTTAAGCAAGCAAATTCAAAAGCGCTTCTCTTCTAAATACATTCCATTTTCCCAAAAGGGCATTTGTAGACCATATTTTAAAATATCTTCTATTTTCGTTAACTATAAAATGGCTTGAAAAATACCTTTTTTTTGGATGTAATTTAAAAAGCATGCTTGCTTCTCTTTAATCATAAAAAAATCTAAAAATGTTTCTGTTTTGAGGTAACAAAAAAATGTATTGCAACATGAAAAGGATATATACACAAATTCAGTTAAAACTTGAAGGCTAATTAGGTAAATAAATTAATTTAAACAAAGAAATTTAAATCAAGAAATCACAAATAGAAAAACTATTTTTGGAAGCATGCTGGCAATCCATTTTTTAACCCTCCTTGGGAAACCGTGTAGAATGGCTCCACTTATGTAGGCCTTTCAAAATTATACTCTGGGTAACTAGTATGAGTGTTTACACATAAAAAGTTGGAAGAAGAGATTAATTTTCATAGATCACAATACTTTAGTGTAATAAATTAATGATTGGAATTATGTAACAGTTTTCATAAAAATTATAAATTGCCTAGTAAGATATGGTTTTTTTCAGCATCTTACCAATTGAATGAAACATCTAACCGCATAACTGCAAAATAAAAAAAAAAGTTATAAATAAAGTATGTATGTACATTCGAGTAAATCATATCTGTATTAAGAAAAATGTAAAAAGAAAGCATATAAAATTGTTTAAAAATTGAATACTTTGCATATATTTGCATTAAAAATATTGGTTATTTATTTTAGCATTAGCTGAAAGCTCTAACAAATGTTTTTTTTAAATTTTTTTTATAATTTTTGATATATTTTCTACTTATATTATAAACATAACAGGAAAAGCTGAAATTCATACACAGAGCGAAAAGTACCTAATAAAATAGAACAAAAGTTAACTGATATCTCTGTGGATTTTTTTTTAAGAAGAAGTTCTTCATATATTTGTAGAGAAAATCTTATCAATATAATCTTCTTAAAAAATAAAAGGAATTCGTATTAATATTTGCAAAGAGATATCACCTATAAATGAGAAGATGCCTTATTGATATTTTTAAAGAGATATCTTTCATGTTTAATGGGTTTCCTCTTTGATTTATTCATTATTGTAATTCAATAAAATGTCAATTTAAGCTTTTTGATTTCATTTATTTAGGAACATTTTTATATTTTGTTCATAAATACAAAACAGTTATTTTGTTATACGTAAATACACTCAGTGTCAAAGTTTTAGCACTTTAATCTTGCTGAACTGAAACTGAAAATACATATATAGAGCACTTTGTAATTTCTTACTCAAATGCAAAAAAAAGGGAATGCAAAGTGCCGTTATAATTGGCGACGAAAATATTATACTTAATGTAAATATGAATGTAAATGTACATGCATACGTACGGAAACTTGTAGCCGTATGTAACATACATACATATATGAATGAATAAAAAGAGAAAAATGAAGTTAGAGCAATTGTATTTTTGCATAGAGATATCTTCGAAAAATAATATGATTTCTTTATGTTTTTGCCTAATTGCGTTTAAAAAATGTGATTAAGGAGATTTTTCTTATTACTATTTTTAAAGAGATATCTTGTAAAAATACAAAGATTTCCCTGTTTTTTCTTGTTTGCCTTATTTTTTACAAAAATGTTAAGAGGAAATAACAAGAATTTCTTATAAATAACATATATGAAAATCTTATGAAAATAAAAGGTATGTATGACTATTATCAACAAGAATTCTCGCAGCAAACTAAAGAGATTTCCTTATAATATTTTTTTGGTTTCTGACGTCTGACCGACCCCACAGCCTAAAAACTATTTATGGATACAATCTTAATTATTTTATTAGCTACTTTTGGCTCTGTGTATATATATTAACTTTTTTTTAAATTTCGAAATTTTAGCTTCGGTAACCTTTTTCAAGTATTTAGCTTTTTTATAATCTTTTTATTTTAATGAAAGTAGCGTTAACAAAAAAAACAAATAAAACGAAAAACAAAAATTTCAGATACGGAAAATTTCGAAATTTTTCTAAGGCGATTTTTATTTATTTATTTATTTATTTAAGCCAAGTAGTACAATTAAGTTCTTATAGGCTAAGTAGACATAAGTTAAGTTTAATATGCAGTTATGAAAAAAAGTATAAATATGCTATTTATAAAATAAATTCAGTGAATTCAAAAAGAGATCTTTTGAATATGAAAAATCTATCTCGATAAGTTTAGAGACTCTATTGAACTCAATCAGAGCTCGAGAAATAGGAGCCTTTTGAACATAAAGAGATTTAAAAACCCCAACATTAAAAATTTCCGAGCTTCTAAGTGCCCTGGCCGGAATATGAAAGAAAATTCTCTCAAAGAGCGGTGTACAGTCCACAGCCCCACGGAGCAAATCGAAGATGAAAGACAAAGATAGTATTGTTCTCCTGTTCTGCAATGATTTCATGTTTATCAATAAACACCGCGATTCATAGGTTGGGATAGGATCAGAAAATCGAAATTTACGCAATGCAAAATGTAAAAATACTTTTTGGATGCGTTCAATTCTGGCAATGTGGCACATACATATAATAGGTGACCAAATGAATGATGCGTACTCAAGTTTGGACCGCACAAAAGACGTATACAAAAGTTTCAGCGTATACGGGTCGGTAAAATCCATACTATGACGCCTAACAAAAGCAAGCATAGCATAAGACTTAGTAATTATGAAATTTATATGACTGACAAAAGTGAACTTCGAGTCAAATATTATTCCCAAGTCTTTAATTTCACTAACTCGAGTCAGAGGCGAGTTTGAGATATGATAAGAGGTATCAATGACATCGATTCGTTTAGAAAAGGTAATTTGGAAACACTTTTTTATGTTCAAGAATAGCTGATTGTTGACGCACCAGTTTCCAACCTTATCTATGTAAGTCCAATTGCATCAATTCAGAGTCAAGACTGCTTTTGATCAGGGAATAGATTTTAAGATCATCCGCATAAAGCAGAAATTTTGCTGAAGAGAAACAGGAACAAATGTCATTGATAAACAAAACAAAAAATATAGGTCCCAGAATACTACCTTGCGGAACCCCAGAGCAAGCAACGAAAGGAGTAGACTTTACGTTATTCACTACAACCACACAACGACGCTTATGCAAGTAAGATGCAATCCATTTCAAAAAAAATAAGTGGAAACCAATGCTGGCCAATTTCTTTATTAGAATTACGTGGGAGACCCGATCAAAAGCTTTGCAGAAATCTGTATAAACGGTATCAACTTGATTACCCGATTTAAAAGCCGCTATACAATCATCAGAGAATACAGTTAAATTTGACACAGTTGATCGGCCCCTAAAAAATCCATGTTCCTCCGGGCACAGCATATTCTTAAAAGAAAAAAACAGTTTGTCTTGGATAACGCATTCAAAGAGCTTTGCAGTTGCAGAAAGCTTTGAAATAGGCCTATAATTGCTTATATCGTTTTTATTACCACTCTTAAAAATCGGAGTGATGAAAGATAATTTCCAAGCATCAACAAAGGTACCCGAAGAAAGAGATTTGTTAAAAATTGTCATCAGTGGGTACACTAAAGAACCACACTGCTTGAACAGTATTGCAGACAGACGATCAGCATCAGTGTTTGAAGAGGGTTTAAGTCAAGTAATGCCACTGAGGATATCCTCAAAGGACAATACTAACTTTCCAAAGTCGAGAGATGGTTGAATCTTAAAGGAAACGTTGTCATCACTATCAGACTTCGAAGCGAAATTGGACAAAAAAAACTCGGAAAAAAGGTTAGCGGCATCAGCAGGTGCACTAGCATTCGATTTTAAGTTTTGTTCAAATCTTAACACATAGTTCCGGTGCAAAAATTTATCCAGACACGTAAATTTCTTATTATACTCTTTATACAAATTGAAATAAGCGGTATTATTACTTTTATTGAATTTACGCAAAAATTTATTTTTCTTATTTCGCAGTTTCATCAAAGCAGCATTGTGCCAGGGCACCTTATATTGCTTATTTGTTACCAAAGGAATTACCCTCATACAAATGTCTACTACAGTAGATTTAAAAGTCTCAAAGCACTCAGTGATGTCAAGATGATGAAACAAGTCATCCCAGTTAACGTTTAACAAGAGATTATCTAGTTTCAAAAAATCGCACAACTTAAAATTAAAAGAAGTATTGTGATTAGCATAATCAGTATTAGAATATTCATAAAATTCTAAATCAAGTACAAGAGGTACATGATGCATATCCGATTTTATAATTGGTGACGTACATTCATTTATGGAGAAATTTATACTTTTGTTTAAAAATATTAAGTCTAGAGTTCGACCAAGATTATTCTGGAAGCAATTAATTTGCATGATATCAATACTTAAGAAGCTATCTACTAAATATATTTCACTAGAGCTATTTACATTACAGGCAATAAGTGCCGATTTCGAGATAGTGTTTGACCATTTCACATTACAAAGATTAAAGTCACCCAGCACGCAAAGATGATCACTGCCCACTTTATTCAATGCCAAGGATGTAACGTTGTCGACGTGAGCTGCATAGAGGTCGTAGGCACTGTTTGGCGGAATATAAGAGGCACAAACAAATATGGAGTCAGCAATTCCACGCACTTTTACACAAAGTTGATCAAGTAGCGCGTTCTCGTTATCAAGCACTACACAGAAGCATGATGTTTACATTTCACAGCGATAAGAACCCCTCCTCCTCTAAAACATCCAGTTAAACTAGAATTTCTGTCTTTACGAAAGACGTTGTAAATATTTTAGTTGAGTTTGTATAAACAAATGATCAAAAATTTTCCATAAGTTAAAAAAAAATCTTTACATAGACAGTTTTTCTAAATCTAAATAATATGATTAATATTTCAAATTATCAACTAACTTAAAACTTTTGCATGTGAGCTTATTTACTTAACTAAACACTGTAGAGTTTTACACACACACCCGTTATAACGTGTAAGTTAAACTCTGTCGTTTAAACTAAGTTTAAACTCAGTATGCAGTTTTTCAGTCAACTTTGAGCGGAGTTTAAACAAAGTTGAAACGGGCGATTGTGCACGGCTAAACTTAGGTTAACTTATCAGCTGTGTGCTAACTACTTTCTTTTGGTTGCAACAAATTTAATTGAGCGCAAGGAAACCAAGTTTAAAATTAAACTGAGTGTAACTAACCTTAGTTTAACTAAAAATTAAAAATTACCAGGCACTTATTGAGAAATACAGCAATACACTTCTATTGCTGGTTGACGTGATTTTAAGTGAAAAAATATGCGACATGAGAAAATAAAAATATATGTATGAATCGCTACTCTATTTTGTGTTCAAGTTCGCTAATATTTATTTAAAAGAACTTCGTCTTCCACGTTTGGTGTTATAATAAAAGCACCAAGAAACTGCTGGCAATATAATGCAATGACGTACTCCCTTCACTCGTGTTTCGAATAAATATTTTATGCAAACTTTTATTTGCTTTTGATTTGCTTTGTCTGCACGCTTGAATGACTCAATTGAGGGCAATAGAAATGGACGAAAAGGATACAAAAAACAAACACAAAAAAAACCATAACGAAGATAGAGCAAAATTTTGTAGCAGAATTTAATCAAAATTTTGTGTTTGCATTGTGTTTATGTAACGGCATGCCAGCATGTCAATTCCCAATACGTGTGAATGTATGAGCGAGTGAGTTCCCGGTAAGTGGCAAAGTGGCATGCAACAAAATAGAATGGTTCCCGAATGAACAATGAAAGCGAGCGGAAGGATGTGCCGACAAATGTGTGTCACAATGCAATGATAAATGCGTGTATGTGTGTATGTGTACGTGTGCACTCGTTTGTGTATCTATATACACACACATAAATTTAGACCTATTCAATAGGGTGTTAGCCAAGGATACACTTAAGAAGCATTCAATGGAAAACTATTCGAAAACGTTATACAAACGACCAACGAACCGACAGACAGATAGAAGCAGCTGAAGAGTGCGGAAAATTTATATTGTTATAGTCCAGCATATGGGCGGACAGCTTGACAGCCGATCAACCAATATTTTCAGCATTTACTGAGATTTCTTGGCATACATACAGACAGTCGAATACTTAGTATAATCGTAAAAGCTACAAAAGGTCGATTTCTTTAACCCAAACGCAAGGCTGCTCAAGGAAAGTCGGCAAATCGTTGAATTACTCAATTCGATAGAGGCGGCAACAAGGACGCTTGCTAGTGTGCAAATAAATACGAGTAAATATTTATTTTACACACGAAAAACATTTATTTATTACCCACTTTACTAACAGTAAATATTTCTGCTTTAATAATTGCCAAAGCAAATACCGTCTCACAGCTAAATAATCTGTGCGCAATCAATAAGATGTATGCAGCAAAAGAGTATGTAATGGAATCGCAGTAAAAATAAGCTCTAAGCTTTTATTAAGAAATTATGCAATTTTACTGCCAAGCATTTAGCTAATGAATTGAAGCAACCACAAATAGCTTCACAAAGCACACACACGCACACACACTTCCATAGACACACACTCGCTACATGAACCTTGACTTTCCAACGCATACGAGTAATACAATTCTGCATAAAGGACCATAGAGCTACTACAACTACTGACCACTTCGTTGGCGCATACAAACGCGCTTTTGTTAATGGCGGTGGTAGCATGGTAGCATGCAACAAAAGCCTTACGCACGAATAAACATTGCATATATGCAGGCGTTGAAAGCGCATCAAAGCCATTTAAAGAAAAGGCGTTGAGCAAGGCATCAAAAGCGATGCTGACCAACGAACTAAAACTTGCACTAAATTAGCCAAATGGTATGGTATGGTGGGCAAGCAGCAAATGGGTAAAATTACGTACGATATCTCATAGTAAATTAGTGTACACACTCGTACGTGTCTTTCATTTTGTCCTACTAGAGTGTCATATACATATGTATGTACATATGTGTATGAAACATTCGCTTACCTTTGCTGTTTAATGTCACTGTGTGCATGTTTGGCACTTGGTATTTCTCATTTGGTTATTTTTTATTTAACTGTCAACGCCACTAATTGCCTGGCAAGAACATTTGTCAAGACTATAGACGGATGCTTGCTTACGAATCTGTGTGCTTATTTCCCTGCGGGGAAAATGTATACAAATTTTTTTTTAAACTTTTATAAAATTATAAAAATAAAATAAAAGTAAATATCTTTTAACTTAATAATATAAGATATAAAATATAAGAAATAAAGCATAAGATTACAACCAAATTGGAACTTGCTTACTACTTTTGGCAGCAGCTTATGTGTGATTGCGACACCAATCGTCGTTTTCTTTAAAGATTTTGTTCATGCTTGGATAGAAGTTGATCGCATTTATTATGAACAAGTAAGAAAAGCTAAATTCGGGCGAAACCGATTTTTATATAACCTCGCGATGTATTTTTGTATGGTCGGTGCCCATAATTTCATAAAATTCCAGTTTATTTGTTTCAAATCGCTGCTCGTATTAAACTTAACTCAATTTGTTCCAATAAATACTGAAAACCGAAGTTTTTGCATTTTTCAAAATTGCCGTTATATGGAAGTTGGGCTTGCTTATGGTTTTACGATTTTAAAAATTATTGACAGTGATGCTAGTGATATCAAGGACAATATGTTCACCAAGTTTTGTGACGATATCTTACATCGTTATTGAGATACCTACAGCCCTTTGTTTATAAGTGGGCGTGGCAAGTTTCTTAATTAATTATGTCTCTAACTATCAAATTTTAATTAATATGTTCCAATAGAATAGAATAAAGAAAAAACGATGGTCCGATTTCAAAAATTTTTAATGATAACAGCGATATTGAGAAAATTTTGTTCACCAAATATTGTGACGATAACTTACGCCGTTATTAAGATAAGTAGGCGTAGAAACGCCCTTTTTTAAAAATTTCATAAATACCTAATTTCTTAGTTCAAAATCGCTCCAAATACCGAATTTCACTCAATTTGCTTTAATGGAAACCGAAAAAATGAAGTTTTTGCATTTTCCAAAATTTCCGGTGGGCGTGGTTATGTTCCGATTTCAAAAAGGAATATATGTCCACCAAATTTTGTGACAATAACTAATTTTTCATAAGTAGGCGTGTTAACGCCCATTTTTCGAAATTTCATAAATACCTAATTTCTTAGTACAAAATCACTCCAAATACCAAATTTCACTCAATTTGCTGTAACAGATACCGAACAAACTGAGTTTTTGAATTTTTCAAAAACTTCCGTTATATGGGAGGTGGGCGTGGTTACTGACCGATCTTGACCATTTTCAACACCAACCTGCCCTGTCCAAAGGGCAATCTATATACCAAATTTCATTCAGAATTCTAAATTTTTACTCAAGTTATTGTAACCACGGACAGACGGACGGACAGTCAGGGCTAAATCGACTCCTCTTTTCATTCTGATCATTTTAGTATATATACATATGTATATGTCTATATCTATCTCGACTATTTTTTGCTGTTACAAACAACTGTTATGCAAACAAAGTTATAATACCCTTGTGTATAAGTACGCTCGGGTATAAAAAAAAATCTAGCAAGTCAACTGAGAATCATCTATATTCCAACAAAATACCTTTGTGAGTGAAATACCATTCCAAATTTACCACTGTTCAAATTTTTTATACCTTCGAGTATCTTTCTTTATGAGTGAACTATTTTATATATTTTATTTCCTACTGGGTCTGATGTGTGCGGTTTTATTTATAGGGCCGTTTGCCTTTCAGCGAGTACCTGTAGTGTTGTCCCATGAAATTTCGTTGCAAAAATGCTGCATTAAAAAACATATACATTTTAAATAAGATTTGCTCGTTTGCGCCCGAAAAATATATATACGCTAATATATGTAGGTACGTCTGTAAAGAGTATCGACTACATAGAAAGCAAGAAAAATTCGTAGAAAGTAAATGAGAAAGTTGTATTTACAAGTTTGTGCAAGTTAAATTATCAGTTGAAGAAGAACATACATATACGAGGGTGGCTACTTAAGTGTTAAGATAAACAAATAAAAAAACATTTTTTAACCGAAATGGCTTCATTGTTTTTCAAAATATTCTCCAAGAAGATGAAAACACTTTTCCATGGAATCAAATTTCGAAACACTTTCTCCATCCCGATTGAAGTATCTTCAAAACATGTGAACGCATCAACTGCTCTTCAGGCGTCGAAGAACGTTGACCTCGCTATTTAGTTTTGATCTGCGGAAACAAGAAGAAATCATTTGGTGCCAAGTCAAGGCTTGATCTGAAATGTGAGAGCTATTCTTGTGGCACTTTTGCCATTCAAAATATTCAATTCTTCGTTGTTCTAATAGAACGGTGGCAACATGTTCAGTAATGTTTGAAAAAACGAAGTGCTTCTTCCTCAAACCATTTTTGTTAGATTGAGCACGTCTTGGAACACTCATACTGTCGATAGCTGTTTTGTTTCCGGCTCATATGTATATATCCAAAATGAGTCATCTGTTGCGGTGTTATAGACTGGCTTTATAAATGGCGGCTGAATATGTTCAAAGTTTATTTATTTTTTTCATATTATGAGCTATCCAACGAGAACACATTTTTTTAACGACCAAGTGTTCACGCAATGCAAGTTATGCCGTTTAAATTCGGCAAACCAGTGCCTTTTCACCAAAAATTTAACCGAAAAAGAAGATCACAGAAAATCATTGCACCAAAAAGTTATCGATTCAATTTCATTTTTTTAGCAATATGAATGTTTCAAGTATCGGTAAGCAACAAAAGTAACGCTCGTATGCAAAAACCTTCTTAGTAAGTTTATCAATATATATAAACTGATCTGAGGATGATTTCGTTGTAGATATTACAACACAGTCGACATATCAAACTATGTTAAACGCTTCTACAGCACAAAAAATACTAGCTCATGGGAAACCACTTCTGTTGGGTACAAACAAATTAATAACGACAAAATATCTGGCAAGAACTTACATAGCATTCACAACAGCAACCTATCTAGACTCGATATTATAAAGTGCGGACGCCTAAGGCTCGGACACACAAATATAACACACCAACATTTAATGCAAAGTCACGAACATCCCACTTGTGCCTTTTGCAACCTATCTATCTCCATCAGCATATATCACTTGATCTCGAACTGCCCCAAATTCCAATCATCCAGAACGCAGATATTTCAAAACGCCGATCCCCTAACCTTCATTTCTTCTCCCAATCCAGCCAACATTGAAAAGACAATAGAATTCCTAAAATTAACTCATTTTTACCAACACATTTAGTACATTGCTATCAACACAAAAACACACTCACAGACTTAAAACCCTACTTAGAATAAGCTTAAGGCCTGCGCTGCCAAAGCTAAACGCAACATTATTAGTTTAGAATTTTAATTTTAAGCTAATTTTTGTATAAATAAATAAATATTTTATTATTTATTTTATTTTAAACTTTTTAAAATGTGTTAAATAAATTTCTATATCTTTGTAGTGTCCGAGTTCGACAAATAAATGAATAAGGAAAATAAAATCGTACATCTTCATATTTTGTGCATTTATTCGGAACTTACAAAAAATTATAAAAAAATTCCGGAACCTTTATATTTTTTTAAAGTGTATATGTTTTGTATACCTTCTTGCACATTTTTTTAAACGAGTGCCCTTTTCAAAGTTTCATACTTCATGTGCCACTCTATGTATGTATGTAGATATATGTCAATGTTTTTATTTTCTACATATTTGAGAATTTTGTTTTCAAATTTAAAAATATATACTCGTATACTTATATACAGTTAAAAACCAAATTCTTGCCGCTAATTTATATCTAGTACTACTCAAATATATATTTTCAAGCTAGCCAAATTTTATTTAGACATCGACGCCAAAATCAATCAGAAATATACAGTAACCACAACAATAATAAACATACCAGACTCAACAATTTGAAGCATTCAACAATCAACAATAGCAGAAAAAATATACAAAGCGAGGCATAAAAATTTGTCAACCAATTGACAGGCCGAATCCGATTAAGATTTGAGCTGACTAACCACTCGTACTTAAACGGATCGGCCAAATACTCTCACGCATCAATATTATTATTATGACTGGCAATAAAAGCAATAGTGTTTTAAGTGGTGATAGCAAAAGTGAACGCTGCGTACTGTGTCTGGACGTGAAACGCTTACCGGAGCTTATCGCTTGTGGTCACTCTTTCTGCAAAGATTGTCTGGAAGTCTATAAGACGTATCAACAATACTCTTGGGCCAATCGCTGTCCCATATGCCGCAGCTCGTTAAAGAATACACGAAAATCAGTAAGTTATTGAGGGCGCTTGGCTTTGCTTTATTGAAAAATGATTCTGGTTCATTCGCCCCTTTCTTCTGCGCATTTCCTTTTACGTACAGGTCAAAAGAAAGCATCCCGAATCGAATGACGCCAGACCCACAACCTCCGCTACTGCGACCAGCAGCAGTGCCAGCAGTAGCAGCCAAACTGGCGTAACACGCATGCGTCTGAATTCAACAACAGCGACGCTCGCAGCAGCCACTGCAGCTGCTACTACAGTCACAGCCACTGCGTTGTCTGAATCGGCAGCCGAAGCATCCGCCGAGCAAATATATTTCCTAGAGGAGTACATGGCAATGGCTGTGGAATCGGATGTTTTCGGCATCGGCTCAGGAGGTTTGGGCTTCGGCAATGCAGTTAGCGCAACCACGCCCACCAATTCAGCCTCCACTGTGAGCGCCAGCGAAGCTGCAGGCGAGGATGACGAAGGCGAGCTGCATGTAGCGGACTTCGATGCGGAAGTTGAAGATCGTTCGGAGAATGAACTGGAAGAGTACGGAGATGAGGAAGAACAGGAGGATCAGGAGGAGAGCGAGGTGGCCTATGATGATGACGATGATGATCTGGAAGGTGGCGATACCATGGTAGATGTAGACGATGACGAATATGATGTTGTGGATGACGATGACGAAGAAAATGATCTTTACTATTTTGATGATTACGATGATGAGCAGGATTTCTATCAGGAAAACGATGACTACGATACATTGGACGAAGATTACGCAGGCGATACTTTGCAAGATGAAATTGACGGGTATTGTGGAGACGGCGACGAAGCAGCAGATGATGAGCTGTTGGCTGACGAAGTAATTATTGTCGATTAAAGATGGCGTTGTGTCAAAATAATATACAACGTGAGCAGTGGGAGAGGGAGACAGACAAACGGTGACCTGAATAGTACACCGAAAACTGATATGGACCGACAAAAAGGAGGGAGAATGACGACATACATGGACATTTAAATTAACTGGACAGTATTTTGTGTGACATAATGACGATTGCAATACTGTAGATACCATTTGACGCGGCTGTGATTTTTTGTGTGCTAATACTTTTTTTACTTTTCCATCATGTGCCTTACTGATCTTTATTAGCTTTTTGATGATTTTTATTAAAAAAAAATATAAGAAATATGTATTTTATTTTTAAACAAATAGCAAGAGGTATTTTCCAAGACAGAAAGCAAAGCTATTTTTCTTGGCCTAAATTTTGTTGATGTTGCCAGTCATACAAACTAAATTAAGATAAGAGCAATCTACAACTCCGCTAATTCTTTTCATATATTATACTATGTACATACATACATATATGTATTTTGCAAAATTTAATGTTTGCAAATATTCATAAATCACAAGGTTTGTTGCACTTGTAATTTTCTTTTTTAAAGAATATACATACATATGTACTTCGGTCTTCCCAAAGAAATATACCTTGTGCTTCAGCGTATATATTTTAAATTTCTGTAATGCCTCTGACTAGTCTTGACGTATTTCTTTAACCCCCAACTTCTTTAATAACGGATAGGGAGTAACTAAATCACCCTTTGCTTCTGGTTAGTCTCTCTTTAAGATGTCACCATTTTAAGCACTAGATTCTTCTAGAATCGAAGGCATGCCGAAGTGATTAGTTTGAGTCATCATAGAGCTTAATCTAAATAAATGTATATTATTGTCGCTCTTCATGGGTTGGACCTGATATCCCCAAATTTAAACCTCTAAAACAAAATCTCCAAAATCAAAATACCAAATACAATCCTAAACAACAAATCTCCAAACATTTAGATATTATTATTTATTAATTCTGCAAAAGTAATATAAAGTAAAAAGTTCAATTAGACCAAGGCCAAATTAAGCGGAATTCAAAATATTAAACAAAGATTTCAACATAAAAAAAATTGTATATGTTATAGATTTTATATAGTAAAGCTTTTTCACTTGTATAAGATATTTAACTACTTTTCCAATCCTATGAAAATGGCCCAAATAATTAAGAATTTTGTGATCGGTATTATGATTTTGAACATTTTTAATTTGGGGATTTTTTTAGTTTGGGAATTATGATTTTAGAGATTTTCTGTTGGGAGTTCTTTCAAGGAGATGCTGTGCTTAGGGATTTTATTTGCAGGGATTTTGTGGATCTCCCAGTAAATAAAACAAAAATAATAACAAAATTTCCCCAATATACTTATGGTTGTGCTAGAGTTTCGCTGCTGTACAGATGTATGTAACATAATTTACCTGAAAATTTTCTTGATTTCAATTAATTTACTCATTTTAATAATCGCAATGTCAATGCAGCAATATTTCTTTACGCAAAAACTGCAGCTTAAGTGCACAATTTATGGCTGATAGGTAATGCTAAGCCGATATAATTTTAGTACCATGACTGCTCTTTATTAACGATTTATCGTTAATGAAAGTACATATGTGTACAAGATTTCACACACTCGGACATATAAAACATGTTAATTGATGGCATTTGAACACAAGCCAATAAAAGAAACCAGAATCCAAATATTTGTAAATTTAGTATTTTAAAATATTGTCAACAAAAATGTTCCCCACAAAGAAGTTATAATAGTGCCGAAACTGAATCACTTTTTTTAATAGAAAATTAAAGAAATATCAACAGTTCACATCATCAACTGAGGTCAGTGTGCGCTGAATTTAAGAATTTACGTGGAGATGTTTTTGCATTAAAGGGTATAAAATTGAGCCTCAAGCTAATAAAATTGTTAATTAAAAAAGTAAGAAAATTAAAACCAAAAACATATATTTTACAAAACCCATCAGCGAAAGCCGTAGACAATGTTAGTTTTTTTCATTCAACAATTCAGGCTTCGTGATGCAATTTCCTTGACCTTCTCATAATAACAACAGAAAGACAAATGAGCGAAACTAATTATATAAAAAGTTCACAATGCAGTCCTATAGAGATCTTTGAGTTTCTTACTTATAATATAAGTTATAAAATATTGTTATCAGATTTTTAATAACTAATGACCTCAAATAATTTTTATTAATTTTATTAAATTTCTTCTAAAAATCTCATGCCGAAAGAGAGGTTGTGTAAAACAATATACTCATATACTATTTCCTTACTATCTGAATTAACTTCAATGGTATACACTAATAATCGGCAATCGGCCCAAAAGACAATTAAATAAAATATTTATTAGACCAAAAAATAACAAAAAAAAAATCGAAAGTTACGCCCGAAAAAAAATTCGCCGAAATTCATACTAATAATTTATAATTTTTTTCTCAGTTTTTATTAAAATTCAAATTAAAAATCTGTTAAAATTATTAAAATAATAATTTTTTCGTGAATTTTTCGCTAATTACTGTTAACTAGTCTATAGATCTCCAACAGCTGGTGATTTTAAGTATTTTTTTTATTTGTATTTGAAAGTTATATACTAAGGTTTAATTTTATTATATTCCGAAACATAATTTTTTGTTGCACTTATTGTCCAACCAAAATTGCATTTTTATAAAATTAGAATAGAGTTTTCTTTTTAAATAAATTAGATATGTTTGTCTTTGTGTACTTTTTAAATTTTTGATTGGCAATG
This sequence comes from Philophylla caesio, assembly GCA_963971545.1. Classification (NCBI taxonomy): domain Eukaryota; kingdom Metazoa; phylum Arthropoda; class Insecta; order Diptera; family Tephritidae; genus Philophylla; species Philophylla caesio. The sequence continues at coordinate 88,298,829 of OZ020606.1, read as the reverse complement.
TCAGCAAGTGCCAGCATGTCAGGTGGCATTTGCAGCTTTTTCGATAGAAAATTGTTAGTTTTCCCCTACGTTCGCTCGCCTCCGTTGTCGACATGTAAACGCTTCACTGCATTGCGCTTTGCTTGCTCGCTAGTTTTACTGCCTTTACATATGTACGTACGTACCATGTGTATAGCGACGACTTAACACCTAGTACAGTGCCATCAAAGCAAAAAGGCCACAACGTTTTTATTGCACATCAAAATGAGTTTGGTTTAATTTAATGATTGCTTCTTAATTAAAATGGAGTAAGCAAGAGTGAGTTAGCAAGTGAAAAATGACAGAAAAAACAATAAATTTTGCCAATACACATACAAACACACACACACACACGCATATATAGACAACTCCAAGCGCAGCTGCATAGCTGTTCGGTTCGTTCAATTCGGGTTCATTTGCTGCAATAAAATTTAATTATTTCAAGAAAAATTTTATAGCATCGCATCGACGGTGATCCTGTGCAACCAAGCCCAGCGCTTGGCAGCCATCTGGGTGACACCATCGCCGCCCACTAGCACTGGGACTTACTGCAGCTAACTATCAATGTCTTCGAAAATGCCATTGCGGCAAGAAAGATGTTAGCAAAAGGCAACAAATTGAAGCTGCTCGCCGCTGTTCACTACCTCCCTCCCCCTCCCAACAACTCTACACCTAAACGACGTTTGCTGGTATTTTATGGCAACCATAAGAATCAAATGCAATTAGTAGCGTGTACAACTCAATTAGATGCTGAAAAAAAACGGCGGCGTGGTTGACTGCTTTAGTTCTAGCAGCGCCTGCAAACTTCCACCTTTCCATCGCCAGTCTGCAACTGCAACTAACTCCTTTTCTTCGCGTTGATGCTAAGCTGCGGCTGCCGGCAGTGAATTAGCGCAACGCATTGGATTATGCAGTAGACTAAAGTTAACTGTACTCTACAAAGACTGCTGAACTCAAACCTCCGAAGCCTCCGCACGCTGCAAATTTAGTCTGGCCTCGCACAGCCAACTCAGCAAGGATTTATGTGCCGCGCGCATCCTGGCAGCAGAATGCAATAATGCCAGCAATGACGCCGCCAAATTTAGCGTTTGGTAGCCGTTCGAAAAAAAAAAAATTGTTCGAATTAAAAAAAGAACACAAAATTAAATTGTACAATTGCGCGCTTATATAATGGCTGTTGCTATTGCCACTGCTTCTCACCGAAAATTTTGTCGAGATTTATGAAGGTTTATTTGTAGACGAAAAGTGAATTTATTTGTGATTTTCATTATATGCATGACTCAATAATGTAAGGTTGTGTTAATCAGGCAACAACAAAATGTCCCGTTTGACGACTATTCTACCGTATGTCAGAAACGGCTGCTTTGCTTTGTTTATGTATATATTTTCATGATACAAACAGCTATAAAATTAATGGAAACAATTAAAAAAGGTAAAAACTATAGAAATGTACATACATATTGCAAATTAAAAGCATTATTTCTATTTTTAGTGAACTTCAATAACATATGCTAACATTTATAACACTAAAGGAGCATTTGCAATGCCGATGGATTCACTTCATTCAGCTCTGCGTCGCACATCAAGCGGAACACGGAAAAATTAGTCGCCCATCCTCCTAGGCTTTCCGCAAATATCGCACATAACTTAAATTTTAGTTTTTAGCAAGATTTTTCACAAAAAGTAACGCGTAGTCACAAAACACAATCCTATCGCAAATGAAAATTGTAAACAATAAAACGTAAACAAAGGCAACACACGTGATAGTTTGACATAACGTCATTGCCAAATGGAATAAGAAGAAGCACGTCTTTTGTCGATGTCACCTGTAATAGATACATCTTGATTATATGCTGACAATTTATTTGAGTATTGCCAACTACGTGTAGAGTATGAAAAAGTGTTGGTAATTGGATTGTGGCGGTTATCACTTGAATACATACATACGAGTACGAGTACATATAAAGTGCCGGAAAAATTTATAGGGCAGCAACATTTAAACAAATTTTTGTTTCTTATGTGCGCGTTAACAGTAAGTTTAAATCCGGATTTTAATGAGGGCATTTTTTTTGATTACAAAATTGACCCCGGCTCGTAAATACCCGTATTTCATGTAAATGTGTATAAATAACACGCTTGTTCATTGAACGCTTATCACGCGCATATAAATTCGATGTGACAGAGTGGAAAGCTTTGTATTTTCTAGAAGGAAAAGGTTAAAATAAATTAAAAATAATGTGACATGATAATCATCAATTTGCCAAAAACAAGAATTTGTAAGAACTAAATTTTATTTATTTATTTATTTCGGTTTTATAGTAATCTACATAGGTATACAAGGTTACTTACAGACTACTTAAAGATAAATGATTATAATATCACTTCATTTAACATTAATTTGAAAACGGACTTAGATAAAGAAAAATCTATGTTAAACGTAATAGACAGAGAGAAAACATTCATTTAGGGCTCTAAAAATGGACGCGTTGGAAGCATAGAGAGTTCGGACTTGCTCTGTGTAAAAAATATCACTATTACGAAGGCTCCTTTTAGGGACATGAAAACAAATGCGCTCGAGGAGATAGGGTTAGTCAATCACACCGGTAATAATGTCAAAGACAAAAGTGAGCGAAATAATGGTTCTTCTATTTTCTAGAGATTTGAGATTAATTAGCGCACACCTAGCACTATAAGGTGGAATTGGGTCGGTAAAATTCAAAGATCGAAGAGCCAAGCGGATAAAAGTTTTTTGAACACGTTCAATCCTATTAATATTAAATGCATGATAAGGTCTCCAGACAAAAGAAGCATATTTCAGCTTGGAACGTACAAGTGACATAAACAAAAGCTTAAGGGTTTAGGGATCAGTATAATCGGATCCAAATCGACGGATGAAAGCTAGCACTGAATACGACTTGGCAGTTGTGTAATTGAGATGGCTATTAAATGAAAATTTTGAGTCAAAAACCACCCTTTATATTTAACTGCAGACCATTTATACTACACCAATCTGAGACATTATCTATCCAAGTCTGATTGGATCTTTGCGGAGTCAGAAGAATTTGAAATAGTGGAGAAAATCCTCAAGTCATCAGCATATAAAAGAAAATTAGAGTTTGTCGAAATGTCATTGATGTCAAATAACAAATAGCAAGGGGCCTAGTATGCTGCCTTGTGGTACACCAGACGACGCTACAAAAGATTTGGAATGCACAACTACACAGTTGCGATGATAAAGGTAGGTTTTTATCCAAGATAAAAATATTGAATGGAATCCAAAACTAGCTAATTTAGAAATCAAAAGTGAATGACTGTCTTTGTCAAATGCTTTCGAAAAGTCAGTATACACAGTGTCAAATTCTTGAGTTATGCAGTTTGATTTATTATTCTTTTAATATATAAAGATTCTATTTCTAAAATCTCGAATTATTGTGGTTTTCTTACAACTCCATTAACTCCATAAAGTCACTTACTATTTATCGGAATAAAATGTTTGGTCCTTTCAACTACCTGGGGTTCATCACAATATTAAGAATAACCCTGATACCGATGGTAAATAAATAAAAGGAATAAACCGAATAAACTATATTTGCTTTATACCATAAAATCGTTTAATTCATGGGACAAATAAATTGAAAATTTATTCGCTAGTTAAAAATTGAAAAAAAAAAATATCTACCCAGAAGTACATAATTATTTAAATTTTGTAAGCGTAGCTATTGTATTTCTTAATTTAAATGAAATGCCTTCGAAATTTTTAAATAAACCAATCACTAACATTTTACTACTTATTATTTAGTTTTAAAGAAAGGGTACCAAAATCTAATCCATTTTCCATACTTCGTAAAAATTGTTTTTATAATTGACTCATGGCTCATTACTAAACAAAAAATCAAATTTTAACCTTTATCAAATTTTTTAAAAATTGTATAAAGTCATTTCTAGCGACGGCCGATTTTCTAGTATTTTTTCGATGGTTTTTGGTTCAATGTAAAGCACGAAAAAAATTATTTTAATATAAAAGAAGTTTTCAGAAAACTTTTAAAAGAAAAATAAATATAACAAGTAAAACAGGGCTTCATACCTTTCATGAATAGAAGAATTGTATGAGAGTAATATTTTATAATTGAAAATTTTATTGAGCTCAAGGCTGGTTTATGAAAGCACTGAAATAACGGCAGATCAGTTGCTCTTGTTTGTAGTTGGTTTGTAGTTAGTTTGTTTAAGGAAGATGAATAAACACAACAGTACACTCGGCTAGCGTAGCACAGCATGTGGCGTGTTGGCTCTGCAATTTCGAGCTTCAGGCTTCAAAGCCTAGGAGAAGTGGTTATGAAGAATTAATTTATATAATTTAATGAAAAGAAGTCTGACGAGGAAATGTGGTGATTTCCGAAATAGTACTATAACTTTTACCATTATAAACTGTTGTTGTTTTTTCACAAAAAATCTTTCATAAACTGGCCATGAGCTCAATCAAATTGTCAATTATTAACATTTATTAGGCGAACAAAAAAATAACAAACATTTGTAATATTTTATATTTATTCGATATTTATGATTTTTACTGCTATAATAGTCCCAATAAAAATTAATATATGTTTCAAGTCTTTAGCTGATTAAATGAAGGAGTTATGGCCCAAAATGCAATATCTGAACTATCGGTTGTATGGCAGCTATACATATGTTATATTTATCTGATCTTAATAATTTTCACTGCTAAAAAATGTTCTCTTAATAATTATTAATTGTGCAAAATGTCAAGCCTTTACATGCTAAATGCAATATCTGAACAATCGGCTCCTTTATACGTTATAGTCGTTCAACCTGACCGATTCCGACAATTGTCTAATAAAATATAAAATCGACTCAGCTCATCGTCCTGATCATTTCGATATATTTTTTGCTGTGGTACATTGGACCATTTTCATGAAAGGTATAAAATTCCGCTTGACCAACGAAAATTTAATATTTGCACAAAGCGCTTTGGAGCACTGCAGATAGCTTTTTCTTCATAAAATGCAACATGTTTAAACTATTAGAAAGTGCTGGAAAGTGTTTAGAATATTTGTAGTTTGCCATAACTATTCAAAAAATAAAATGTGTCTGTGAATTGTACGAATGCAGTCCAAAAAATAAAAGAAAGTTGAGGTGAGTGATAAGAAATTTGAGTTTAAGAACTCTGTCATTATAATTCCAATGTAGACAGAAAAACTGCAGAAAGATTTACGTATCTTATATCATACAAAGCAGAGCCTTTCCACTGAAAAATTATATAGAATCTCATTTGCTTCGCTTATGTGGATAAACCAGTGCAAGACGAAATACGTCTTTCTTATTGGAAATTATCAACTTTGAAGAGTATAAAATTGTGTGTACTTAAGAATCACCGTCAGCAGCAGACATAATGACGGGATTGTTAGCCAACGTAGTGCTTTTTTTTTCAATACACAGAACACTTAGGTCTGAGTTGTCTTTTGTTTAAAGAACCTTTTTTTTTGCAAACCAACACCACGATTTATCTTATAATTATGTTAGACTTTAAGCATGTATTCGAGAAAAATATTCTACAAATTATTTATAGAGTGGTGAGGTTTATAAGCCTTTTATAGACATACTCGAATCTATACATAGGACAGCGCATTAAGTTCATGTTGGGCTTAGTCATGTCGTGAGAATGGCCTTTAGTGCTTTTGAATTACAATTCAGTTTTTCCTTAGATGGTGCGCCGACCATTAAGTAGCGGAGGAAGATACTGATTTCAGACGTAAACTTATTTGATGTTGTTGAAAAAAATAAATTAAACAGGAACGTAAGGTAAATTGCGAAGTATATTTCTTATACCATCGCAATGTTCAAATATTCCATAAATTCTTTCTTAGACTTTTTTTTTAGCATTTTTTGATAATAACCGAGATAAGAGATTATTCCTGCTTCAAGCATTTATTTTATTGTTTAATTTGCTTTATGTGATTAAAATGGATATAGGTAGAAAAATATAAATGAGTAATAAACATAAAAAATCAGTAAACAAAAATCGTGTTTTATTTTTTCAGGCAAGTGCATGCTCACCAACCTTCGATTTGGCTTCGTTAAGAGGATTACATTTTTAAAGCGTTTATGAGCTTTTTTTTGGTTATCATTGCAGCGTTGTCAACGTTATTTCGTCTTTGCCTCTTATCTTTTGAAATTTAACCACAAATTTGATATTTTTTTGTTTGTAATTTGTAGCACAAATTTAAAAATATTAGTTAGTTCTTATTTAAATTTTATAAATATGAAGATATAAGTTATTTTGGCTTAATTTATATGGTTGAAAATAACAGTAATTTCTGATTTTTATTTTATAAATTTTAAAATAACTGTAACTTTTGATTTTTTTTATAAATCTGAAATTATATTTATTTTTTATGCATTCTATTATATTCTATTATATAATTTTCAACCGTTCACACCTTATTAAATCGCTTCTAAGGGCCAGACTTTCAGTGGTGATTTAAAATCCGTATAAGCGGTTGATTTTTGTTTACAATTCGACGCCATTAGTAAAAACATTTTCTTAAGCACACTTTTGCCAGAGGAAATAGCTATTTTCTGAAGTAAAAATTAAATTAGAAGACTTTGCGCTTTATTAAATTTATTGCAACCAGCAGTCAACAAACAGGTGATAAGTTAAAGTATGTTAAGTTTAATTCAGCCAGATCGGCCGTTTAAACTTAGATTAGACTAAACCACGCTTAAAGTCTGAACTCCGCTTAAACCACAAATAGAGGTAATCTTGCATAAGGAGTAAAAAAATTAATCCTATTAAACTTGGAACTATTGCCAGTTTTCAAGGCATTACTATTTTCATGCCTCTAAACAATTCCCAAAGAATTATAGAAATATTCCATTTCGTCAGTTGATTTTGTTTTTAACATAGGAATCTTTCCTTATCGCTGACAATGGAAAGTACGAGGAAACTTTTAAAATAAGTTTCTCAGTAAACTGCCATGTTTTCTCAACTTTTGCATAAAAAGTGAAATGGAAACGATGTCGATCAAAAGGTCTGTTTTGTTTTCGCAAGTAACTAAAACGAATGTTTCTACAAGTCTTTAAAAGGGAAGCCTTCCATTTTTCCATTACGGATGAGAAATATGTTAAATGTACATATTTATGTACATATGTATTTCCCAAAAAATGGTGCTTGCTTCCTGAAATTATTTGCCTTTCTGCCCAACAATACGGAATGATTATGCTTATTCTCGACGCAGAGAAGTACAAAAAAAGAAACATAAGGACACTCTACAAAGTATCTGACAGTAGCCTAAACATCCTGGCAGGTGACTTTTGAAGCATTTTCTATCAATTTACTTTAAAGACGTGTAAAATTGAAATAATTTGTATTTCATAATGTTCACATTGACAAGATTAACGTCGACTTTGTCACCTCGACTTTTGCTCCAATAAGTCACGAGGCGTGAAAATTGTGACTGCCAGCAGTTAAATGATTATGAGAACATCATGTGGAGCATATCTATCAAATGTGCATACACATACTAACTCACATTTACATACATACATACATACGTACATATGTATGTACATACATATATACAAACATACAATGGCATAACGCTAGCAAAGCTCAAATGAAATGTGTAGGTACAATTAGAAGTGAAAACCCAGCCAAGTGTCGAAATGTGAGGATATAAGACAAAAAAAAAACAAAAAAGCAAAAGAAAAGATCAGCTTTGGGTTGCGCAGAAATTGAAAAAGTGAGCACAAAGGAAATATAATGAAAGCAGGAAAATTACACACAAGTCCTTTGGCGAACCAAGTCAAACCATAAATCCAGCGCGACAGTGTGCCGCTAGCAGTCCCGCCTCCATGACATCGACAAGAACAACGTTGGCGACGGCGACGACGACGGCAGCGACGACGACAGTCACTTGTCGCTTTTAATTAAGTTCAAAACACTAAAAGTCACACTGCTGTGCAAGTCGGTTGGTGCCTGCGGGGGTGGGGGCAGAAATAGACACATCGGAATGATAGTAACAAAGCTGATGCGGTGGAATACGTAGAAAAAAGTGTTGTAAAAATGATAGCGATGTGAGTAGTGGGGCATTCTTTTTTTGTGGATGGGGAAGGGGCAGGTGATGTTGAATTTGTCGGGAGTGACAAGCAGATTGCAATTGATATAAAAATTAACACGACACGCCATTAAAAGACATTTCTATGCCAACGTCTGAGCAATGCCAAAGGCAGTTGAAGTTTTATGTAGAAGTAGTGAAAAAATAAGTTGGAATTGCGTATAAAATTCTAAAAGCATATTCGTACCCTGCAAGCCACCTCTAACCAGTTTTCCCCGAAATAAAATCAAATTACATACACATTTACACATTTAAAGTCATTTTAACCTCACATTTATAAATTTTTTGAACTGTCGAAAATATTTCTTAAATTTAGAGCAGTGATGTCTTACTCCGAAAACAATTTCATATGCTAGAAGGAGCAAGACAGTTTTTTGAACAAATCAGCATTTCAACGTACCTAGGGTAGGCTGTGACAAAAAAAAAATTCAAAAAAACGAAAATTGAATTTTAACATTTCAAATTGTTACTTCGTGCCACAACCACTAAGGATCGCTGCTGAAAATTTTTTTGGTAAGTTATTTTTTGTTCATGTAGTTAACATTAACTACATGTTTACCTAAACTTTAACTTGTGCAGATGTTAACATTAGCTATACGTTTACCAGAATATTAACTTGTGGAGATGGTAACATAAGCTACAAGCTCATTAAAACATTAACCTGTAACGAAAGTAGCATTAACTACATTTTTACCATAATATTAGCCGCATAAGGGGAAATAAGAGTAGTCCAGCTGTAGTTTAGTGAAATCGAAAATTATATTAATGCGAGGGAGACGGCGCGTCACACGTATATAAAAAAGTGGTTAATATTTTCACACACCCGTTAACCACATTTCTAGCTGGTAGCTGGCTTGCAGGGTATATGTTTACCTATAAGATAGGTATGTATGTATGTACCAATCTATACAAATTCTTTACTAATTTGAAAGCTGCAAACGAGTTTGGAGTAAACCTATGGTTAAAGGAAATTAAAACCATTTGAAATATGGACTCCATTTCCGCGCTGCATTAACTTTTTTAAATTAGCATAACAAGCTTTTTGTCGTTTTTGTACTGCATTTGCCAAAAAATTAAATTTAAAACGACTATTGAAATACCAATGGAAATATTCAAAGTAATCAAAATCGAAATATAACCCTTTGTCACGAATTTCTAAATTAGTCATCCGAAAAAATCGAAAAATCATTTTCACGATTATTTCGACCAAAATAACGCAAAAAAAAAGTAAAAAGGGCTGAAGACTTCGTACCTTTCATGAATGGAAGAATTGTATAGGAACTAAAAGTTAAACTTATTTTTCTGATCTTTATGATTTTCACAGCAAATATAATTTCAAGCATTTAGCTGCTTAAATAGAGCGGTTTTCATGGTAAATGCAATATCTGAACAATCGGTTTTCTATTTTTGATCTTTATGATTTTCCCTACTACCATAATGCTAGCGATAGCTGATATTTATGTTTAATTACAAGTTTGTGCTTGCTTAAATAAAGGAGTTATGTAGCAAAATATAATATTCGAACAATCGGCTCCTATATACGTTATAGTCGTCCGATCTGGCCGATTCCGATTCATATGATTAATAAATTATAAAAAGGCACCTGACTGCCAAGTTTCATTGAAATAGCTCTAAAATTGAGGTATTAGTTTCAAACAGACGAACAGAGAGACGGACATGACTTATTCGAGTCAGCTCATCATCCTGATCATTTTGGCTTACCATACTTTTTGATGGGTCTATCTTTTCTCCATCTGGCACTTGCAAACATCGGTTCAAACTTAATATACCATTTCCATGAAAGGTAGAAAAATTGGTAGAGTTTTCTGGGTGTGGCCTACGGGCAATTAAAATTTGTACAAAATATCGCACAAAGTCAGAGGAAGGAGTTTTCTTTTTTCGGTAAAATAAATCGCATTTTCAGATAAAATTTCATATTTACTTTTAGTTCATCGCAATAATACAAAAAATAATCAAATTTGTGATACCTTATCAAATTTATCTGCCACATAAATTAAAATTTTCATTTGGTAGTTGGTATTAATTGTAAAATACAGATTTTTTACATGCATATTTATATATATTTGCACTTTTTGTTTTTTTCATATATTTTTTTGTTTCTTTTGTCTTACTTTTATTTATTTTTTTTTAATTTTGGTTTCTTTTTAATGCTGTTACTCTTTTATCCAAATAAACAAATAACTTCGTTTTAGCGACATTTTTATTTAAAAAAAAAATTATGCTATGACGTGGTTTCAAGATAATTATTTTAAGTTATTTATTTTTCGTTTCACTTTAATTTTTTTTTGCTTTTTTAGTATAAGTTTTTTGAAATTTCTTTTTTGGTTTGTTTTTATGCGGATTCACGATAGGCCACTCTGGATTTTTAAATTATTTCATATTGTATGTCAATTTACTGTGACCGCTATGGTCGAGTAGGTAGAGGTGCGTGTTATTACTCGATATGCCGTTGGGTTCGAGGTTTGTTTCTAATAGCGAACACCCCTCAGCTGGCAATGCCAAACCTCCGAGGGTATTTTCGTCATGAAAAAACTTCTCATAAAATACATCTGCCGTATAAAAAGGCACAAAATTGTAAGTGCCTCCATTTGTGGTAGAATATAAAGACGCACACTACAAATGGCAGGAGAAGCTTGGCCAAACACTGAGCTATATAGTGTAAGCGCCATAATAATAAAAAAAATGATGTTATTTTACTAAAATGAAAATTCGACGAAATACCAAAAAAAAATTTCTAATTTAACTTGCACTTTTCTGAAGTAAATTGAGATAGCTTAATGCTTGCTGTAAACTACATAGAATGCACTTATTCACTTATAAATATACGAAAAAAATTTCAAAATATGAAATTAAGAAGAAGAAATATTATTTAGCAGATAAGCTAATGGTATTAATTGTGATTTTTTAGAGCTCTTCCAAGTGTTCATCTTTCTTATGCCCAAAGAATCAAATATTTTTTTTAATCTTTACGAATATTTATTTTAAATGGAATGCAATAATAATATCTACAACAGAAACTTACCGCGCTTGTTTAACGGACAACGCAATTTTCTGAAACAAAAGAATTTGAATTTATTATTTAATAAATAGATTCAATACAATTAAATTTATTAACTAATTTTTAGTATAATTTATGTGAAATTTTAATTTATAAAAGTATTGAATTATCAATAACTATCCTCTTTTAAAAATAAGAACATTTAAGGCTTTTTCAATAAATGGAGAATCAAATAAACGCAACCAAATTGGGAAAACTTTTAATGAGCCTGCGGTTAATTTGAGTCGAATTTTCCATTAGCGACAAAGGCTTTACTTCACATGAGATAAAGCAAAAAAAAAAAAAAAACAAGAAAACCCAGACTGGAAAGAGAAACTGACCAAACCACACAGAGTTTAGTTGATGCTTGTAGACAATAAAATGCCTCATATTGATGAGCATTATCTTTGATTTGCCCAAAAGAACAACAACATATTCACTAAAAGTGCTGAAGAAACATAAAAAAAGTGAGTAAGTTATTTAAAAAAAAAAGGGGAATGCCGAAAATGCATGAGAAAATCGACAAATGTGAAATGGACGTAGGTAAAGTTCTCAACACAGGCGCAAATGCTGGGCAAAGATGTGTGCAAAAATATAGATATATACCATATGTGTGAAGAGATATATACATATTTATTTTTTATATCCTACTTGACGGTTCGTCAATAACCTCTTAAAAATAGAACTACACGCGTTGCTAATGCATAAATACATACTATAAACCTATAAACATATATGCATGTGAAGTTATAGTTATACTCGTACAAATCTACAAAGACTTAGCTTTTCTTTGCTCGTACGATTGTGAAAATGTCGGTTAATACTTGAAAACCTCGAACGTAGAAGCGAAAACGGAAGCATTCTTGCGCTGAACTTACAAGTGAAAATGTATCCTTGTTGGTATGTGTTACCAAATAAACACAGCCATACGAATAAAAGTCTGCGGTATATATAGTACTTATGTGTATATGTATATACTCGTTTGTATGTGCATACGTAGTTTTGTATTATTATCTTGCATAACTTTATAGCTTAAGTACTTAAAAATTTATTGTTCCTTCTGCGGCTTTACTACGAGTATTTACCACTCAAGGAAACTTTTGCAAACATGCCTGCACACATTTATTACTATATCAATATGTATGTGTGTACACAAACAAAAACTCTTGCAAAAACACTGAGTAGCATCCAAATATTACTGAATATGTGTTAACATATGTATCTGCTTTTGTGATTTTTATTAAACGTTGTTTTGTAAAGAAACACCTTTTAGTAGACATTTTTTTAATATATCGAAGAGTCCTTCAGTCACAAATAATACGTAGTGGGCGCCTTCAACAATGTACTTTCTGAAGCAGTTGTGCTTGCCCTTAAATGGCTAGGAGTTCATCTCCAATATGTTATGCGACAAAACTGTCGTGGCGTTCTTTCCCCCTTTCTCTGAAATTTTTGTATAAATAAAATTCTTGAAAAACTGGAGCGGTAAAGTTGTCAGGTGGTCAGGTGAGAGTTCCTGAGAACGTTGTATGACTTCATTCCTCCAAGAGGATTCTTCATCACACACATCTCATGAACAAAGCAATGGAATGGAGACAACCTCTGGAACAAAAGCGCAGTGAAAATGTTCTCGGATGGATTGAAGTTGGATGGTAGAGTGGCAGGAGGTGTCTTTTGCTTGGCCTTAAATTTAACCTACCAGATTTCTGTAGCGTCTTTCAAGCCGAAACAGCTGCCCTCAAGGAAGCAGTTGATTGTCTACATTGTAGCACTACAATACAGAGTGCAGTAAACATCTACCCCGCGGGCGGTCTGTGGAATTACTAAAGACTACCAGGGCACTACTCTCAGCCTTAATTGGTGTCCTGACCTAGCACCTGGGCCAATGGGGATCCACACTGAATGGCTGAACATCATCTCAGATCATGGCGGGAACTGTTGCCAGCATTCCCAACAAAAAACTACAAAGTAGTAAGGAATTGCAAGCCGGCGTTAGGCTTGTCGTTCGAGTCAATGGTCATCTCGCTCATATAGGCCACCTACCATAAGGACATTTCTGGTAATGAGCGAGCTGATGAATTAGCTAAAGCCGGAGCTTATCTTGCCAAATCCTTAGCTGGTGCACTATAATATTCAGTAGCATATATCAAGCGGGAATATATCACAATTATGGCAAACGCAAGACAAAAGGTCTTCTAAACAGATCAAGAAGAATATTTGTATGACTAACGGCAACGATCAGAGAACATTGGCTTCTTGGAAAACATGCAGACACATTGGAGCTACCCTGTAATGTCGTTGCCGTACCTACAAGATCTGCGAGTGTCAAGAGGACAGGAAATAAAGGGTGAAGACCAATGTCTCCAAGAGAATGGCGATTCACACGTTAATTGGGTCTTGAGGTAGTGCTGCCTATCTTCTTAGTTACCTCAGTACATTGTAAATTATATATCCGAGTTATAAGACAATTACGGTATGAAGAAAAGAATTTTATTTTCGATATCTCGGCCAAGCGCTCTCTCTTTTATATTCGTTTTATATGTAACTTATTTAAAATTCACATAAAAATTTTTTCTATCGCCTTACCCCAGCAACCAACTCGCTCAATAAATTTAATCTACTTATATGTAAATTAAATAGCCACCATAAAGAGTTGGAGATAACTTATTTGGCATAAAAACTCACAAAGTGCCTGGCGACCAAATCGCGACCGGATGCAAAAAATACTGCACATCCGGCAACGTTTTGCACGAGTTATATTTTAACTGTAGTCAACTGAGTAACTGTACTGAACTAAGTAAAATGGGCACGCAACATTAAATGAAGCACTTTCAAAAGCAAAAACAAAAGCTACGCCAGAAACGAGTTAAATGATAAAAACAAAAACAAAAAACTAAGCGACAACGCAACAAATGTTAGTTACAAAATAAAAAGTGAAAATAAGGCGAAAATGAATGCAAATTATACGTAATAATTTTAAATGAGAGACGCTTTAGTAGCATTGCGCTGGACCAAGTCCGCCAGCAAACACCGCCACAGACCAGCCCGCCGCCAAAGCAACCGACATTTTACTGCATATTTTAAGGCGCACTGAAAACTAAGTGAAGTTTTTTCTTTTTCTCTTCTCCAAACAACTGCCACATCATTCTAGGGCTTGGCGGGCTATGCGCGGCGGTGCTTAGCTTCCGCTTTAACAAAAAAGAAATTAAAAAAAAAAAAAAAACGAAAAACAAGAAAGGGAGCAAAAGATACCACGACGGCAGTGAGACGAGCAATGGCCAGCTCACGCTTGATTTAGAACGACACAAAAGATAACTAAAAGTCAGCCATTAAGTGACACCAGCGCCATGCAGCTCATTAGTGGTCAGGGTCATTTGTGGGGAGGGTCAATTCGGTGCGCTTCACTTCCAAGCCCCCGCTCCGTACCAATGCATCGCCCAACCCACCCAAAAATATTCACGTGACAGATCGAGGCAGTAGCGCAGTCGCAGCCTAGTTGACTGAATGTTGTCGCTAATGTTTGTTGGCCACAAATGGGGCGTACACTGTGCAACAAACAACGTTCGTCGTGTGGCAAGTGTTGGTCAGAGTAGCAGCAGCGGCGCAGAGAAACTTGTCGATGCAGTTGACTGTCGAGGTGAAGTTGAGCTGGTGCACAGGATGTTGCCGCCAAGCTCGAAAGTGTTGTAGATACGAGCAATTTCATTTAACATTAAAAAAAAAAATAAAAAATTGAAACAGAAAAACGAAAACAAAAACAAAAACAAGCTAGAGAGTCAACAAAAATTCGAAAATTAAAGTTGCAAACAAATAACAAAAAGCTTACACATCCACGTTCATAGCAACCAACGCCAACGCCAGCGTCAAGCGACGACCATCGCTAGCAGTTGGACGCGAAAAGTTTTTAAATGCTCTTACACAATTTGATTTCGCCGCGAAATGGCAAATAAGCAAAAGTGGCGCAAATAAAATGAAATTAGCGCTACAGAAGCACATAAATGTTTCGTCGGAATGATTGTGGATATGTATGTATGTGTGTGTGGTGTATGTTTGTATGTACGTTAGTGTACTTACATTTATTTATAAATGACAATGCAAGTTATCAAATTTGATGGCAATTATTTGCGCAGTTAAAGGCACTTAATGAGTTTTTCATTACTGCAGTCGACTAAATGAGTGCCAAAATCTTTTTACAATGTGAACCTTTATGAGGTCAAGTGGCTGTTGGTTTAATTTCTTCTTCAATGTTATTTTATTCTTACCATAGCGATGCCACATTTCCCATCGGCTCAACTGCGCCTTCAGGTATTTTGCATTTCAATGGCTTCTTCAGACTTGGAGCGGAGAAAGTGAGAAATATGAATTCATTTCTCCCAAATATTCTTCTTTTGAACAGTGCTCTCAGAGAGCAGCACTACAACTCGAATGGCGTTAAGGTTAGCTGTCTATTAAGATCGCAACGTTTCTCCATCTACCTTTTCTTTTTGGCAATCAACACAAAATCGGCTAGCGCGATATTGATCATACCATGAATCACTGGGCGCAATTTAATGATATATTAAGAAATCAAACTTTAATACAAATTGTGGCGAAATGTGTGTTATCCAGTCTGAGATGAGAGAATTGCCGCAACTCTCTTCCTTTCACCACGAAAAGGCATCGCAAGGGCTGCTGGCTTTATTTCTTTTCGAATGCTTAATATCTCTTGTATGATGGAGCTTTTGCTCTAACAAAAACAACAACGATTAAACAAGGGAGCAGACAATCTAATTGCTGGTCTTCTGATGAAAGCTCAAGTTAGAGTTGAGCGTTTTCGTTAACAGAAGCCTAATTTATGGACATTCACACAGTTTTATAGCATCAACAAATAACATATTGATAAGCAGACGCTGCTGGGCTTGCTGAATCTATAAAATGCAAATGTCTTTGTATTTCTATTAGACTCGCTTTCTCATTTTTACTACTTCCAAACGTAATTGCAGAGCTACTCAAGGGCACTTGGATAAAAAAACTAAGAAGTTGTTTGCTTATAGAACCTGGAACTAAAGATAGTTCTTTTCCACTCCAATTAGTGACTTAATATCAGAAATTGTCCTCGCTTACGGCTTTAGCACGTGAAATGAAACTTCGATCAGGGCTCAATGGAGCTTACTCCAGTTAATTACATTACGGCAAACTCTAATGTTCCATACTCTTTCAGAGTATAAAATTAACCTTTAATCATAAATGGTATGCGGCTCATATTTTAATCTACAAAAGTCTAGTAAACACCAAATTTGAATATTGAGTAAACTGATCTCAAAAGTTACTCAAACCGGCGTTAAGCCATTCGTAAAAAAAATAATATTTTAATCGAAACTTGCCGGATAATTCATATAACTCCACTGAATGTTATTTTGGACAAAGAAAATATTTTATAAGCAACTGCGGCTATAGCGCAAATGATTGCATTGCTAATAGGATCCACTAAAAAAAGCTGAGTGCAAAGACTAAGGAGTTTGTTAGGTGTCTAGATCTAAAACTGTTCGAACCGGCGTGAAAGTTGAAATCCTGGCATACAATTATTTTTGCAAGGCTTTAGAAAAAACAGCCAGAAATGTCGGAAAAGAACGTTGCACTTCATTTCGAACAGAAGTGGTAGGCTTGCTGTCATAATTTGACCACAAATAACATATTATGCCTAACATTTATCTGCGAGTAGACGATTAATGTAGGAAGGTTAGACAGGTAATTCCAGCGAAACTGCCTTAGGGCAAAAATCAGAAATTGTTTTTGAATAGACTCATCGAGGTGTATCACTAGTGTTACTCATGCAGAGCTTACATTCTATTTTTGAAATTTTGTAAACTGTCCGGACAAACTTGAATTGATATTTGGGAAGAAATTTCAAGTAGTTTTGAATTTTTTAGATTTTGTGATAACCGAAATATATTGAATGTTCAATATTTGACGTCAATAAGGAAAATGGCATAACTAAAATCTTACCTTCTATTCGAAAGCGTATCACATTTGGATTTATCAAATTACTACTTAAGCGAAAACACGAACCTAATCATGTGGAAAACGAAAGGTTTAAAAAATCTCTTACACAATGTAAATGGCAGCTCCGAATATCAAAATTTAAATTAAAGCCTTCACTTCTTCATCTTACTTTAATGAATTCCCTCAAACATCAAATTCAAAAAAAAAAAAACGTATCATAAATTCTTGATGAAACCAAAACTTTCGACTTACCCCCTTCTGTTTGCTATTCAATTAAATATGCACATTGTCTCCTCCATAATTTACCCCACAGAAAACTGCAATGGTAACCATCACATCGCATAGCCGATGCAAATCTCCAAAACTAGGTTGCAAGCACAAATTTGAATATTTAATTCTACCCGCTCAAGCAAAAGATATCGCAAATTTTTAGATTTCATTAAATTTTACGGATGGCTAGCAATGCAGGCACACTACAGGCAGGAAGAGAGAGAGAAAGAGGAAAAACAAGAGAGCTGCTGCATGGTTACGTGCCACTTTTGCTTGCCACGTTACGTACGAGTAACAAAGCTTCATGCTGAACTGACACAAATAGCTGGCTGACTGCAGCAGACACTCACAAATGTTACACTTACGAACATACTTACATAGCAGTACATAAGAATATACCAACTTGCATACGTATGTATAAAAGAATAAAATTTTCATAAAAACAGCACAGCACTTCAAATACATAAAATCAAATGGAAAAGGATGAAGTGCAAAAACATTGCCATCTCAAAATTCGCTGGCAGTAAAATCTCGCGCCAAATCGTAGGAGTAATCTTGACTAGTGGTGAAAGCGCCAACAGTAATGGCAACTGGACATACAGCGCAAGAAATAGTTTTAGCAATCCTTTTTGGAAAGATCCTTTTTCGTTCGAGCAAACCAGACAATCGGATTTATTGTTCTTGAACTTAACATGCGTAACTTATATTTAATTATTATTATTTATTTCATTTGTGCTGTCCACGGTAAATATACGAAAAAATTAACTCGAAATGGTTTTTTACTATTTACATTTCTATATACATATAGTAATTTTACTTAAATTCCTGAAAATTCTCTAATAAAAACTAAATAAACCCAAGTTTCAAACTTTTAACATATTAAAAAAAAAACATCAAAAAAGATGTCATTAGAATTACAAAATTTTTTCAAAAAATTTAATTTTAATTTTTTCTGAGTCTGCAGTCTGAAAGTTCATTTAACTTTAGGTCCATTCCTTTACTTTTCCTGTAAGTTCCTAAAAAGTGTCAAAATGCAAGAGAGTAAGGTAAAAACGCTCTCTAATAGAGAATTACAGGAAAAAGTACGGGAATGCAAAAAACCACTTTTTTAGCCTAAGAAGCGAATGTCAGAATATTTATACAAAAAATGGTTATAAAAACACTTAAACGCAAGCAAAACTATCACAAGAACTACCAATTTTATTTATTACTTTAGCACTTTCATTTTTACTGAAATGTTTAATTTTTTACACAAATTTTGTAATTTACTTTATTTTGTGATTTCACAACAATACTGCTAACAGCTGATTTTGACACTTTTTGGATATTTACAGGCAAAAAAACTTCTGACTAAATCCTGTAACTTCGGACAAGAAGAGAGTCGCAGTTACTCTCTCAATTGCGCTCTCAGTTACAGTTTTTTTGAGTGCGGGAATGCTTTTTGGACTAAATCCTGTAAAAAACTAAAAAACTGTAAAAACTGTAAAAACTGTAAAAAACTGTAGAGAAACCGTGCAGGTTTTAACTCCATTTTTCTAAGCAGAAATTTACTTTTAACTTAACGCGGAAGCCAAGAAGCAAGAGGTCTTCGTCAAAATTAGAATTCTCACAGCGGATAGATTTTTCATAATTTCGAAATGCATATCAACTTATGCCGAGAGTTCGTCGATGCCACCACTTCGCTTGGGTAATACTAGTAGTTTGAAGGAGCGTCGCTTTTAATGGCATAATCGCACTTGAATACGGCGACATTGAATCAAAAAAGCGTTTTGAAGAAGCTTTCAACACAACATTATTCGCAAATGAAGAAATTGTGTTGCGAATTTTATTTCTACGGAATATTGCGCATGCGGACCTTTATTCTAGATAATGAGAATTAAAAACATTTCGAATGCATGGCGTGCGTACTGCGATAGTTCTTCTATAGTTATAAACAATAATTGAGTTATCCACTGATAACCAAAATGTCCATTTATAATTCCGATTTATTCAGAATCTTTCAAATAGTTCATAATATGTCTCATAGAAGTAGATAATAAATATTACAAAAGTAACGTTTGCGTACCTCATATTTGTTAAAGGTTATCAAAATCTATCAGCTCTTACGTTCGCATACGCAAAAAACTTGCAAAGTAGGGGAAATTTAGAGAGCAAAGTGAAATTTTATTTTACGAGGAAGCTGCTAGAGTTTGTTGGAAAAACTTTTGCCAGCAGCAGTTTGTCAGCAAGAAAACAGCTGATCACTAACAGCTGATTTTAATTTTGATATATAAAACATTTTTGTTTAAGAATTTTAAAGTGGAAAATTAAAAAAGTATGTGTTAAGACTAAGTTTCATCGGTGGAATGTAACAGGGAACACAAAAGGCAATGCTCTCAATTTTACAAAAATTCAATCAGCTGTTCATCTAACTTGCAAGTTTCAGCAAATTCAGTGCTTACTATTCTGTACATTTTTCCCTTGTGAGAGATGATATTTCGTCGGAATTTCGCTGCTGGGTTTTTTTTTCTAGAGAATATAAACGAATGTATTTATGTAGTATAAGATGAAGTTATATGTTTAATAGAAATCCGCACATCGATGAAATTCGCTGATGTGAAACTTTACTTTGTGCTTAATTTTCACACTTCATTTGAAGGAACAAAAATTTTAAATATGGTCTTTCAACAGAAAACTATTTCGATATCGTTATCAGCCTACCTATTTAAGATAGATTTAATAGTACTACATAAGTAGATACACACATACATTTATTATCTACTATTCATTCAAGCTCAAGTCTACTCAATAATTTGCCAACGCGTTGCAACGTGGACAGCTTACAGCTTGCCGGATGTAGCGAATAAAGTGCCGCTGATTTTCCTTTTCTGCCTGCAATTGCAAGTATATTTACAGATTTCAGCAGCAGTACGACATCAGAAGGCGTGATTTTTGGCATGAAACCGTTTGTTGTAAGTATGTTCACATGTACCTATGAACCTATATATGTATGTATATTTCCGAGTTATAAAAAATGCTCGCACACTTATATCCTTAAGCGTATTCAAATGAATGCAATTTGTATGCGATGCGACGACGAATGCAGCCAGTAAAGGCAACGGTAAAATTATTGTCGAAAAAGGGCGGAAAAAGTGGATGTGTTGACTAAGCCGAAGGTGGAGGTGGAGCGGCTTTAAAAGTAGCGCGTAAAATGAATATCTCACCACTTTCTGTCTCACCTTCAGTGCCAGCAAACGCAACATTCAAACGCTGTTCAGCCAGAACGGAATTTGCGACTTTCGGAGCTTGGTTGGTAAAAAAAAAAAACAAAAGAAGCACTCGCCACCACTCGAAAGCGTAGTTGCATGTACATTACATAATTGCATATGTATGTGTGAATGGTAATACATACACACACACACCCACACATACATACATACGGTGACGAACAGAAGTGTTCGACAACGTGATTTCTTATTTAATTTTTGAATCTGCAAAATTTTATACAAATGAATGAGCTTGCAAGCCTTTTCCAAATGCAAAAAAATAAAACAAAATTTGTAGCATAACCACATTTTTCGGTTACAATTAAAAAAAATCGAGTGCAACAGAACTGCATTGCATTTTCAAATTTGTTGTAACAAAGCGCTAATTTCAAGTTGCTAATAATTAACGTGGATTTTTGAGAATTTTTTTCGCTGTTGGAGCTGTTATGATTTTGTTCTTCTTTAATTTTACTCATTCTCTATATGAAAATGAATGCGGCAAAAAATCTCAAAAATTCAATGGTTATTTTTAACCCCCTAAAACTAACACTTTGTTATAATAAAATTGAACAAGCTACAAAGCTGCATAATTGAAAATTTTATTTCTTGGTTCTTATTAAAAAGTTATAATTTTGAAAACATTTTGTTTAAATCTTCTACATTTTTAAAAGGGTCTGCAGTTCTGATTTAACTTGGTTTGTTAAAGGAATATTCCAAATTTGGAAATAAACAATACAAAAAAATTATAATGAAATATCTGTCATTAAAAGCATTATCAATGGGTTAAACAAAATTAACGTAAGCAAACTGTTTTCCCCCACTGTATGTCCATACATTCAGCGTCACAAATTTTTGAACGTAAGTTTGTATGTACACTCTGTTCACAAATTATAGCACAAACACACATTGACATATTTGGACAATTTATTTATCCTCCAATTATTTAAAAGTATTTTTCAATTTAACGTCATTAACTCTCTAACAAATTCTATTTAAAATAAATTTTATAAAAAATATTGAAAATATTTATCAAAATTTCATCAAAATTCCCAACTTATTACAAAAAATTTTAGAATTTTTTTGGGTATGCAGATATGTAGCTCTTTCAAGTAGCTTGGAGTTAGCACTGATTTTTGATAATTTTTTGACTGACATCCTTTCGCAGTTTTTCTATATAAAAATAATTTCGATTTTGCCTTGTATGGCGGAAACTGGCAGTAAATTTTTTTTTAAAAATCAGTGATACCTTGTAGGCACTGGAGACCTGATTTTTATTAGACTAAAATTTTGATTTTTAGTTAAATCTTTGTATAGGGTGGCGCAAAAATTGTGCTATAATAGGAAACTTAAATAACTTTTTTTAATCAATTCATTTCATTAATTTTTTTATTACTATATATACAATTTTATTTAATTTTATATAATTAATTAATTTTAATGATTTTAATGATAGACCGTAAATGACGTCCATCGCATGTGCGACACCTACTTAGAAAATTATTCATTGCGGCTTGAAGCGTTGAAGTCGGTATTGCCTCATGTAACGACTTATTGGACTGCCTCAATTGGGTCAAATTTCTTGGTTTTGTTTTATACACCTCTTGCTTGACATAACCCCATGGATTATTTTTGTATTTAGTTCACTCCATATACGGCAATTTTGCTTGTTTATATTGCCGTTTAAATCAAAATGGGTCTCATCAGACATAAACATGAACTTTATCAAATTATTGTCTTCTTCGACCATTTCAATCATTTTTTGGCAAAATTCCATGCGAATAGGTAAATCTAGAGGGTTTCACTGGATTGTTGTTTGAACTTTCTACGGAAACATGTTTAAGTCATGAATTATCCGTTGTAATGACCGTCTGCTAAATCCAAGTTGCGCCGATAAGTTTTGAGTCGAAACTCTGGCATTTGCCTGAATTGACGATGCAATAGCTGCGATTGTATCTTGAACACGAACATACGGATCTTGAGGGTGCGGTCTTCTTGCGATGCTTCCAAATTCGGCAAACGTGTTTACCAACCTCATAATGGTCCATCTACTCGGGGGAGTTCCGCCAAACTCCCGTCTGAATTCCCTTTGGACGGAAATGACGGTCTGCAAAGCATGGTACCGCTGCAATAGTAAACCGATTACTCACACACAGAAAAAAGTGATTACGTTTTGTTTTTGTAGCACGCTTCGTGCGCCACCCTGTATATTTGTATTAGTTACAAAAAATATGTAAGCAGAGCATTCGCTTAGCAACCCTCGGGAAACCGGTTCGATTCTCACTAGAAGCAAAGATTTTTATTTTTGATTTTATAAATAAACTGGTCGTCATTTGTACCCATTCGGATATAGAAGGTCACAATTAGTCTCTTCATAGGACATGCTCGAACAAAAGTGAACAGTTCATTATATATAAAGAGATCAAAAGTTGTATTAGTCGCATGTTCCTTTGCGACTATTCCCGGACTCATCCTAGACTAATCGCATTTTTTCCTGGGAAGCATTGCATACACAAACACTCACATACAGTAGTAGTTACTGGGCTGCATTCTCGCAGAACGTGCCACACTTGATAGTCTGGCCGAAATTTCACTTTAGCCATCGTTTAAAAATAAAATTTCTCGCAAGTAGGTATGCCATGTTTTAAAGCTCCAATTTCTAGCTCCTGCTTGTCCATTTCGCTATTCACTCACGTCTCGGCTGCTGATATCTATGTATTCACAAACTTAGCGTACGATTTTTTTATTCGGTCGCTTGTGGGCTTACAAATGTATTTGTAACTTTTCATTTACACGCCACAGTTACTTAATATTTCGCTGCCGTGAAAAGTTTGTTATTTTCTGTAATTAAGTTTGTTCATTTGTATGTGTATATTCATATTGCGGAGTGCCTACGAACATTCTTTGCCTTTTGCTCGTATTGTCTTTGCACTTTTCTATTATTCTCAAATGAATTCCACTTAATTGGGCGTTTTCATAAAACGAATTTGAGAGCATTTTAATTAGTTGCAAAATACTTTTTAATTTTCGCTTTTCTTACTTGTTTCCCTTGGTGAAAACTTATTTGGCAACATTTGTTTTAGTTGAGTGTTACTAATTAGCGATAAATTGTGAATAAAAGCTACTAATACCTTTCCTTTAAGACTAAACGCGATGATTAACAATTGAAAATAAAAATAAAGTAGAACGGCAAAATCAACTTTAGTGGCATTTACTACAACAAATACTCCAACTGTTTCGGTCAATACTTGCTGTTTTCTAATAAGGATGTTCAAAAACCCGCTATGGATTAAAATTAGTTTTGAAAAACTTTTGTTGAGGAATTGCGCAACCGATTTTTCACTTAGCTAGAGATTCGATTTTGGCAAAGTTCTCGAGGGCAATTCGTTAATAAATAATAATGAATCCGCTTAATGACACAAAAGTTGTGATGTTTTTATAAACGAAATTTGGTTTGAATTTATAATAATTAGGATACATACATATGCAGGTTTAAGTTCCAGACGAGCAACATAATTTAAAAAATAATTTTGCACTTATATTTCTATTAAAATTTACCAAATCTACAACCGTAAAACTAAAGTCGTCGCTGATGCGTAATATAACTGATATAAAACATCTTTTGACGGTTTGATAAGTTAGTGACTTTTTAAATTTCCTGCACATAAACTTTATATTCATCGCTGCTGCCCTTAACTGTTATCTACTAATATACTACTGTCATATGTTGAGCCAATTGAATAATTTAGTTTATGCTTAACAAATTTTGAAATTAAAAACAACGGAAAAGGTGAATTTTGGGTGCTGATTAAACATTATTTTTGCGTAAAAAAAAATATTCACCACAGCCAAGAAAAGACTAGATAAATACTATGGGGACATAATAAAATTAAGCATTTATGTGATAGTGAAGGAATCAGCCGAGCTTACTTGTATTTTATGTAATCGCACACAAATGTCAATAATCACAGACAGAGAATAACCAGCTACAATATTGAAAATTTACAAAATATAACCTTAAACATAAAATTAGGTAACAGTGAAAACTCTCAACTAAATTTCATCAAAACTTCAAACTTGAAGGTTAAGCCCTAAGTGACTCAAGATTACCTATAACTTTTTAGCAATTTTTTAATGACACTCTTCCGCAAATTTTTCCATATAAAATTTTGCACTTATAAAAAATATTAATAAGTAAATAAAAGAAAAATAAAGAATATTAACTTAATAGGATATATTGTGGCCGCTGTGGTCGAGTGGGCACCTTGGACAAAAAAAAATTCTAAAAAGTCAACGGTAAGTGTATAAATATGTACTATCTCAATGAATATGTGATGGTAAAAATACGCTTCTTACTTAAAATACGTTTTAGTTATTACAGTAAATATTGTACCTAATAAGTTATTTTTTGAATACAAATGTACCTGTATGTTATACATGTATACTGTGAAATTTTAGGTCAGCAGACCGTAATAAAGAATTAAATTAAATTAAATTAAATTAAATTGCTACTTGAAACTTTCACATTGTTAGACTAAAATTAAATTAGTTAATTTTTTTTTTCTTCAAAGTTTAAACTTTGATTTTTATGGTTTTTTTTTATTTTAACCCAACGGAAACCCACTTTCCCGCTTAACCGACACGAGGGGCTCAATCTGCATAACGTACGGATGTTTTGTAAATATACAAATCTTAGGTGCCGAGTCGTGACAAAAGAAAGTTGGTTAAGCGTCGAGATCCCAAGCTGCTCAGCTACAGAATTAGAATTAATCAGCCGAATACCAAGTTAGAGAAATGCAAAGTAAAAAACACCCAGGTCAACAAAACTGTTTACATGTTCTGGGACGTAGTTATTTATATTGTAGAAGACCGGCTGAATGGTTCGTCGACAAGCACATGAATTTACATTTGTTAAGGTTAAGCGGCATATAATTAATGCTGCACCAATTGACTATGCTGTCCAAATCTTGCTGTAGCAAGGATCTTTCTTCAGCCGAGTCATAAGTTTTAAAAAGTTTAACATCATCCGCGTACATCAATATTTTAGAATACTTTACAGAATCGGTCCGAGGTGACTGCCCTGATGAACTCCCGAGGAAACATCAATGATCTCGGAATAAAAATTTTTAAAAAACTACCTTTTGCGTTCTACCGGAGAGATAAGAAGACATCCAACAGAGGATACCAGGTTGAAAACCAAGCAGATCTAGTTCACGGATGAGTAAGGAGTGACATACTTTGTCAAATGCTTTACTGAAATCGGTATATATAACATCAGTATCAATGCATTCCCTAAACCCATTTGAAACATGGGTGGTAAATTCAAGTAAATTTGTAATGGTTGATTTGCCCTTACAGAAGCCATGTTGGCAATTTGCTATTATTGAGGAAATCGGATAAGTCATTTGATTGGTAACAATAGCTTCAAACAACTTCGAGATAGAAAAGAGCTTAGCTATTCCACGATAGTTTTCAATAGAAGACCTGCTTCCACTTTTATGAAGGGGGATTATGAAAGACTGTTTCCATATTGACGGAAAAACTTCTTGCTGGAGGGACAAATTAAAGAAGTTCGATAATGGCAGGTACAGGTGCTTTGCACATTTTTTTAGGAAACATGTCGGGATCATATCAGGGCCGTACTTGAATGATTCTTTTAAGATATTAAATAATGAAAACCATCATCTGAGGATATGATTGGAATATTAATAGAGTTATTTAATTTAATTCTAGATAGTTATGTCGCAAGACTGAGTACTTAAGATAATCCACATGACGACCTGTACTTTTATATATTTTTAAAGAACGCGATTATTTATTTTTAAAGTTCTCAAGTCTTTAGTGAACCATAAAGGGGCGGATTTATCACGAATACAAGAACCTTTAGGTACATGTTTAAGAAATAGGTTGTATAAAGTGTTGTTGAAGTCCAAAACATTACGCTCAACATCGCCATTGTAGTAAGGCCAAGTTATTTTAAATAAGTCACAATTTAATTTTTTAAAATTGGCTTTTCTAAAATCGAAGCTGTCATTAGAATTAAAAGCTTTCGATTCAAAAACCCGCTCTCCGTCTATGATCTCGTATGACAATTCAATCGCAGGATGATATACATCGTCAGGTAAAACCAAAAGATCACATCGATTTAAGGAGGCCCTGTACATGTTGTCAACAAAAACCAAATCCAAGACCCTCCCCAACTTGTTTTGTAGGGTATTAACCTGGTTCAGACAAAGTTCAGTCATCCCCTCCAGAAATGCGTTGTTAATGGAAGGCACGATATGACCATCAATTATATTCCAATAAATGTTTGGGAGATTAAAATCACCCAACACAATCAATGAGTCGGGAGGCCTAAGCATTGAGTCCACAATCCCAAGTAAAGAAATATGATCACTATATACCGACAAGTCAGACTGAGGAGGTATATAGCAGAGGGCTAAATAAATATGTATAAGACTTGCTTAATTGCACTCGTATGCACTTAAATTCAGTATACTCAATAATAGGGACGTTAACCACTTCAAATGGTAATGAAGAATGGACAATAAGAAAATGAACTAAATTTTGATTGACAAATTGTTAAAAATAAATAAATAAATATACCTACGTGGCAAGCTATGTATGTCATTTTTAATGCTGTTGCATACATACATAATGAATAAATAGCAATATACATACGTATGTTTAAAGAAACAAATATTCGCGTTCGCCTCAAATCCTTAATTCATCAGCTTCCTATTCTGTGTATTGCAAGATGCGTTGTACACACACACACACACACACACACACACACACAGGTACATTAACATTTAACGTGCTTTTCCCAGTGTTTGTGGCCGATAATAGCACGCACACACATACAAATAACAAAAGGTCCTTCACAATACACTGTTTTGCGGATGTGTTCGTGCCGTGTGAAGTGAAGTGTAATGGAGTGACGTTGAAGTGGCTGTGGAAGTGGCAGCAAAGTGTTGAATAGTGCCAGCGAAAGTGGCATTGAGTGGAGTGTGTAGTATTGCTCGAAGTGCATTTAGTTTTGAGTCGTCTAGCCGAGTTTCTATGTGTATGCGTGTGCGTGTGCGTTTGCTGGCAGTTGAGGTGTGCCGCCGCCCAACGCACATTCGCACATAGTTATTCACCTTTTGTGTGCGAACTTTTTCGAAACTTTCGCACTACGACGCTGCGCCACCGCCTTGTGTTTTAATTTTTTTTTTTTTCGCAATTTTGTTTAATTTTTTTCCCCTATGTTTGCTTGTCCATTTGTGTTTTTTCTCAACTTTGGCGTGTATGCCGTTTTTGCCAGGATATTTTAGCAAACTGACAGCTTAGCACTATCGCGGTGAACATCCAAGTACAACTCAGCGCAACACCGCTAAACGCTTGCAGGTGTTGTGTTAGTGTCTGTGCGAGTATGTGTATATTTGGCGATGATATATTGCGCACTAAACTTAAAATGAGCAGCGTGAATGAAATATAGCAAACGTGCTGAAAGAGCTCGGGGACATTTTGTCAGGATGCTGATTTTGTCAACAGCTCTACACACTTGGATCAAATAACGCTTCGAAAAGTATTTTATAGCAAAAGTCACTCAGTTTTTCAAGATGTGCTGCTTGAATGCATAAACTTGGCATACAGCCATTACTTTCTTAATATTTGCAGTTTCATAATTTACCGCGTAGATGCGAAGAGATGCAAAGTAAAAGTGTTAATACTAGAAATTTTAAAAGGTGTTAATCATGCGTGACGACCGATTTACGAGTACAAACTAAGATTAGAGAATGCTAAGAAAGCCCTCAATGCAATGATGTTATATGATGTGTATATATTTATTTTTCAACCATTAAAATTTATATCATACTCTTCATTTGACCAATTCAAGCGTCTTCTCATTCACAAAGCTGATTGAGTTTTTGCTGTTAGACAATAGAAGGTTGTCGTGCGATATTTTTTTTACCTGATGCTGGAGGAGATAATTCGAGCCGCAGAACTAAATCGGTCAGGCACCATCTTTTATAAGAGTGTGCAATTGCTGGCGTACGCCGACGACATTGACATCATCGGCCTTAACAACCGCGCAGTTAGTTCTGCCTTCTCCAAACTGGATAGAGAAGCGAAGCGAATGGGTCTGGAAGTGAACGAGGGCAAGACGACGTATCTCCTGTCATCAAATAAACAGTCGGCACATTCACGCTTGGTATCAAAGGTCACTGTTGACAGTTATCACTTACTCACAAAATAGAGAACTTCGTTTATTTAGGAACCAGCATTAACACCAATAACAGCTTCAGACTTGAAATCCAACGCAGAATATCTCTTGCCAACAAGTGCTACTTCGGACTGAGTAGGCAATTGCACAGTAAAGTCCTCTCTCGACGGACAAAAATTACGCTCTATAAATCTCTCATTATGCTCGTCCTAATGTATGGCGCAGAAGCATGGACGATGAAGATATCTGATAAGAAGGCTCTAGGAGTGTTCGAGAGAAAGATTCTCCGAAAGATTTATGGGCCTTTACGCCTTTGCGATGGCGAATGCCGTAAAAGATGGAACGATGAGCTGTCGTGTGAGCGTCGCTAGCTAGGTCATCTCATTCGAATGGATGAAAGCGATTCAGCTCTAAAATTATTCGACGCGGTACACGCCGGTGGTAGCAGAGGAAAAGGAACGCCTCCTCTGCGTTGGAGAGACCAGGCGGTAAGGGACTTGGGTACGCTTCGCATTTCCAACTGGCGCCAGTTAGCGAAAGAGAGAAATAACTGGCGTGATATGCTAAGCTGGCCAAATTCGCATAGGCGGTTATCGAGCCAATGAAAGAAAAGAATAGAAGGTTGGATGGAGTTAAGAAATCTAAGAGAACTAACAAAAGTGAGTTTAGTTGTATTTTATTTAGAAACCAAAAATACCAAATGTTTTGCAATTGCTTTACGGGATTTCATTCTTAATTTCAGATCAATGGGTTGAAATATAGACTAGAAAACGCGAAATACCTGACGATAGATCAGATGAAATTCCACCACCAACGCAAACAGCAACTCGCTATGTGATTATCTTCGATTTTCGGCGTAAGCTGAAGCCACTTCAAAAACTCAATGTTTGCCAAAGTGCATATGGAAGGTGCAATCGGTTCTACAGACCATTTCCAAGTGTTTTCGAAGGCTGCAGATGGGACATTTTCCTGTAGCGGGCGAACCCCGACGACCATAATGACGTCACTGTGACTCTGGTGAAGTCCAAAGTTGAAATGATTTCTGATGAATTGGACTTGAATATTATGACTGTGTCGCGAATACTAAGTAATCATCTTCAACACACGAAAAAATCGGCGCGATGGGTCCCACGAATTTTAAATGAGGCCCAAGAAAAGGTTCAATTGCATTTTGCTCTATTTTTCCTAGCAACTTTGCTAAAGTCGTAACTGATTATGAATTTTGATTCAATAACTACGATCCGAAAACCAAAATTCTTTCCATGCTATGCAGCCCAACAGGAGCAAACTCACCCGCGAAAATTAGCAAA
Organism: Philophylla caesio; assembly: GCA_963971545.1. Taxonomy (NCBI): domain Eukaryota; kingdom Metazoa; phylum Arthropoda; class Insecta; order Diptera; family Tephritidae; genus Philophylla; species Philophylla caesio. The sequence goes on along the minus strand of OZ020606.1, from coordinate 88,268,611 downwards.
TTAAGTGATGCCAATTTACTTCACCTGATTAAAAATCGTAATACGACCAGCACCATATTCCCCGGACCGAACACCTTACGATTTTTGGTTACCTTCAAAAAGTTAAAAGAAATTTGAGTGGAAAGGTATTCAACAGCAACGCGGGGATGATAGAAAGGCAAATTGTAAAGAATGTTTTGCGAAGTGGATCTATAGGCTTAAGAAATGCATTGAAGAGAATGGCCATTATATAAAGAAGACAAAAAAGACAACGATTAAGAATAATTACGAAATTATGTTTTGGTGATTTTTCTGTTGAACTTAGCGATTTTTTGTTAGCCACTCGAAATAGCCAAATTCAAACAGAGTTTCTACATACTTAAATATGTTACAAATGGATAGTTACTTCATTCATAAAAGGATACTAAAAAAAAATCTGCTTGGAAAATGTATACGTACCTATTTTGAATAAATAATATCTTAGGGTTGATTGATCCATACTTTTTCCAAGTAGTCTTGGTCTATTAGTTGAATAGTAAAAATTATTTCGTTGGAAAAGGAGTTCTCAACAAATTTGATTTTATTCAAAGGGGCAAGAGAATGTTTAATATTCTTCCTCTACAAGGTGGCTTTAAAAATTTTAATAAAATTCAATGATTTGTGAAAAGTTGTGGCTGAAAATCATATCAGATGGAGATAAACAAATATATGAAAGAAGAAACTTAAGTACATGTGCCAATTTCCGAAATCATAACTGAGTTAATATTTCAAATATGAAATTATTAATGTAAAGTTTCGTATGCAAGAATAATTTCACAAATACAAAATGTAAAATAAGCAAACAGTGTGGAGAGTCCACGCGTTGCTTTTTATTGCAATATTTGTAATTCAGTTGCAATGCACATAATATGTCATACCATTAAACCAACGCATTCCACGGTTGTATACAAAATTTTTTTGCATTTACATATTTTACGATGCATACACAATTTTTTGTATATATGTAGTTTACTTTTGAATTTTTAATAACATGCCACAATGCATACCCGTTTCTCTTCAGTTTGGTACAAACATTTAGAGCATTTATTTATGACGGAAGTTTTCTTTTGTTCAAGTTGAAAAGATTTTCCTCTTTTCAATAAATTTGTGTGTATTTTATGTTTTTTTTTTTTATCATTTCTATGCACATTTTTTTGCGAACAAAAGTGCACGTGTATACCATTAATATTTAACCTCAATACACTTTCGGTGGCTGCTTCTAGAAAGGATTTAAGGACAACCTTAATGCGTAAGCACATTGCCGCACACATAATAAATACGAATGAATGTCGAGATAGGGTAAGGGATTTCAGCCAAGAAATGGCTACATAAATGCTTTTATAGTTATTGTAGTTGAATTTTTGCATTTATTTGATGGCTTTGAGAGTGCGAAATCTTCGCCTGTGCCATGGCGGCAATACAAATGGTATTTGTTAATACAAATTTTTCAAATATTTTAGACTTAACTATTTTAGTTAAATATAATATTAATGTACATTCAACAAAATGCAGCAAAAGTTCCCAGAATTAATTTCCACATCATTAACCTTATTAGAAGACATACATATAAGGGCAATATCCTTTTGATGAGAGCCAATTATTACGAAAGCGGTGATGACATTGCGTTTGGCATTGTAAGTGGATTTGCATAATCGTTCTTATAACCTGATAAAAAAAAAGATTTTATACCAAACGAAAACCGAAAAAACGAAGAATATTTTATCATATATTTAGAAGAGCTAACAATAAAAAACAAGATTTTTTTTAAAAGCCGTCACCCCTTGGCAGGCAATGGCAAAAATTTGTGGTACAGCATAAGAGACGCACACCAAAAATGGAGTATTAGTTTGAATGCCAATAAGTTTTATCTTAAACGTGGAAATGTTTCCTTTTAAACGAATCAATGAATTTTTTCAATATACACAAAATATTTAGACAGTGAAGAGTATTCGTACATACGTTTTTTTTTCAATCACAAAATTTAGCCCTATTTTACCGTCACATCGGAGGCACAAAAAGGAAGGAAAACAAAAAAATAGTACTAAAGCTGCATGTAGAGCTTTATATTTTGCTAACATAAAGAAAAAATTATGATTCTTGCACTTGGAAAATATTACTAAACTATAAAGTCATAAGACCCAGTCACAGTTATATATAAATGCTGTTTTTTTTTTTAAACGGAAGCATATTGTATAAGTAAATCTGACTTGAAACTCGAAAATTAGAAATCCGCTTTTTGTGCGCATAGTTACAAAAAGGATTTTTCAATGCCACCCGAGTCACATTCATAAAAATAATATCTACAAAAATATTTATAACTGTTTTGTATAGTCTTTGTCTATATATTGTGGAAAACTTGTGTGTCGATTTTCAAGTTTTACTTGTGTTAAAATATCTAATACATTTAATATTTTGTTTTTATACTTCTGTGTATTTTTGGCATTGTTTGTCACCTTCTTTGAAGTATTCTAAAATTATTATTTTTTTCTTTTGAACTTTTATAATATTTGTGCTCCACTTTTGCGCTAGCAAATATTTTTCCATTCTTCATCCTCCATTCAAATCTCTCCCTTTTTCTCTTTCTCGTTCACTCTTGCACACCATTACTCTTCTCTAAAATAAACAATATTTACGCTACTCTTATTTCCTCATTGCACTCGAAAACTTTATTTGTTTAGTTGATATTTTGTTACGTTTGTGCTTAACTCATTTCATTTGTTTATTTGTTTTTGATAAGTTTTCGAATAATTTTATACGCTACCTCATTTCCATTTCCATTTTGTTTGCTTTCAATAAGCGTAAAAGCGAAACAACAATAGCAACAACTAGAAACAACTTACTCAGCAGCAGCGGCAGCAGCAGCAGCTGAAGTTGCAGCAGCACAGCAATGAAATGGATTTACAAAGCGCCTGGAAAGTAGCAGAAAGCATTAATACTTTTTTTTTGCAGTTGTTCATTGAAACTGTTGCCATTTGGCATTTATACAATGGCTGAGCTGAACTTAGGTAAGTAGTTGCCTCAGCAGCGCCCTAACCCGCCAATCGTCAGTTATTTAGCAATGCTGTTGATTTGCCTCACAAAAGGGTTGTAAATCAGTGTTGTAGAGTTGTAAAAGAGGCCAACTTTGCTGCAACTGGCTTTTGTCGAAGAAAACTTGCTGATTTTCTATAGCGAATTTTGTTGCTTTTGCTGGTGTCTTTTGTTTGCCTTTCGTTGCTGATTTACTGGTTGTTTGTACCTATTTTTTGTTTTTTTGTTATTTGTGCTATTGTTAACACGATTTGTTGTTGTAGGTTTATTTAATTGTTTGCCTTGCTGTTTGCAGTTAATTCCCGTTGCATTTGTTCTGCTTTAAAGTCACTTCCGTGCAAGTAAATATTCGTAAGCAAGCCAAAAAGAAAATATGTACTAAATAAATTATTTATTGCAAATGAAACTTAAATAGTTTTCAGTTTCTTTTTTGCCTCTGTTGCTTTTCGCCTTTCAATACAAGTGGCGGCAGCCTCCTTAGTTCGCAGTAAATCCTACAATGTTGGCGCCTAACAAATATCACTCTTAACACTTACACATACACACACACATATTCGCTTTAGCAAATTTTTGTTCGCTCCACAAACAACAATTCTGAGTTGCAATTTTTGTCGCTGCCACTTGTGCGTTGATTTGTCATTTGTTGCAAGTTCATTGTTTGTTTGCATCACCTGCAACTGAGAAGTCACGAAAGACTGACTATCTAAGGTTTTCCACTTGAGCGCGCAAACTCAAGTGCGCCGGGTTGTTCGGTACAATTTTCACCAAAAACTTCAAATTCAATCTTAACAACGTTTGGTTGTTGTTATGAAACAAATTTATATAAAATAAACGCTCTGCTTGAAAGAGAACTTGAGAACAAACCAAAATCGGGTACAAAAATATTGAATGCAATGCTGTATAAGTATAATAAAAAAATATGCCCTGGAATAAGAAATAACAAAATATGAAGGATAGTTTGAAAATTATTTGACCACAAAAATATAATAAGACAGTGAATTGTAGTACGACCGCCAAGTTAACTCATCATCTATGTATTGCTACGAGTAATATCTCGGCTTTGAAACAATACTATATAAATGAACTTCCGTCTAAGCTAATAAATTTGTTTTTCTTCTATTGTCTGACGACTTGCCTTTACGATTTCAGAAGTTATCATCACTTAACTAGATATTTACAACAATAGCTTTACCACAATTAAACTACACCCAAAAATTTAATATGTTTAACAATTTAATTCTTTAGAGTTTCGATTTAGCGCGAAAAAAGTATTTGTTTTGAAAAAGTGAACAAATGTCAAATAGATTGAATAATTATGTTAACATAGTAATTAAAGTAGTAATGATAATGTAGTGTTGTGTATAAAATTTTTTATAGTTGAAAACGTAGAAGTAAATACGAGTATATGTTTATTTAAATAAAGCAAAATATATCAACATGAATGAATTTCAATATTTATAAAATATGAGTAACACTAGCTGAATTACGATTATGCCAATACTTGTTATCTTATTATTTACTATCTGAACTCAAAACTGCTTGTATTGCAAATATATACATAGGCATTTTAGAAACTTTATAGCTTCAGAAGAAGAGAAATTTTAAAGATCATTGTGTCTGAAGATAGAAAAGGTAAGATAGTTCATTGGTATGACGTGCTGAATCTTTTCTGGTTCTGTGCTCCTTTTTTTTTGGCTTCCTGCGCCTAGTTATCGAGCTGGCCGATAGGCGAAATAGCATGACTAATAATAACCGTTGTTGATACCAAGTCCTTGAATTCATATGTTGGCTGCACTTACAACATAACTCAAACGCTTTGTGTGGTCTTCCTTGCACAAAAGGTACTGGAGTAGCAGCATAGTCTTTTCCTTGTTCTAATTTTATAAATAGCTTCAACCAATCTTAATTTTTTAACAAAAACTTCCCTCGGTCTCTGTGACAAGGTTTCCATCGATGTTCGAGTATTTTAAAAAACTTGTCTAAACATGGCTTGAGAACTTCAACGGAAATATCATTTTTTTCTAAAATATATGAAATAAACTCATTGCAAGCCATCTCCCTTGCCAGATGCTTACACGAAAGTCATTTCTCGAATAACTATAAATGAGTCAATACTGAAAAAGTAAGTAACAAATAGACGGCGCACGTAAGGGCACTGTTTTTGTTATCTAATATTAAGACCATAAATTTAACTACAAAAAAAGATAATAATAAAACCTGCAAATACCTGCACAATTTCTAAATCAATAATGTACAAACTTACCATCATAGGTATCAGACATGACAAGGAAAAAGCACTAAACACAATATATAAAAACACAGATTACTATTGATATAAACAACAAAAAAACAAAATACAAAATATCAAAAGTCAACTTTAACTAACTGGCACGACTCAATTATAAGAGATTTGCCTTAAAAAACTTATGTGGTTTAATATTACATTTTTTTTTTGTGTACAAAATTTTTTACTTATATGTATTAATTTTTTTTTTCTGCAAAACGCATAATTTAGAATTTTTGAATGGCAGTCAAAATGTATTTGTAATTTATAGCTACTTGAAACTTGCAAATTATTATACCACAATTAAATGGGCTACATATTGGCATGCATTTATTCGAAATTGTCACAAAACTTGGTTTAATTATTATAAATTTTGTGTAAAGTTTGTTGTAGATGTTCGAATTATTAAAAATAGTCCAATTCAGCCAATATGTGGGTGTAATATAATTCTGTTATGTGCTAAATGTAATTTAAATTTGATTCAATAACTTATAAATACGAGGTGTATTTAAAACGCAAATATTTATTTATTTATTAATTTATAAATTACTAAGAGCAGACCCATCGCACGCCACTGCCAACATTTCAAGCTCTAAAAGCACTTGATTCCATTTTCACAAAAAATTTGTTGCAAACTCTTTACTTGTTCGAGGTGTATTTAAAAAGTCAGGCGATTTTTTTTTGCAACCGTCCTTTCATAGGTCTTTTAAGTTTTGGAAAAACGAAAAAGTCGAAGGGCGCCAAATCCGATGATATAATAAATTCTTATAATAATAGATAATCGCCGAACACAAAAACCAACTAAGTTTGCTATGTACTTGAAACTGTGAACAGAGTCATATATTTTCGACATGTGTACTAACACAAAAACAACAACAAAATCGATAATTGAATGTAAGTACGTCGGCGGCGAAATTTAAAAAGTTACCTTCCTTTTTGAGCCACCTCCTATCAAGTCTCAAGCAGATTAGGTACTTCGTTAGTCTAACGCTTTTAGCTTAAATGACTGATGCTCTGATACGAGGTAAAATATATTGAAGCAACTCTTTAAGATATCAGTTTAAGTCGGATTACAAATCCTGTCTTCTCATCAAAGGGGACTTTTTAAATTTCAATGAAATCACAATTCGGGACCCAAAATTTACGATCGCTCCATGAAGCTTTTGAGAGAAAAACTTAGAAATACCATGACTTCAGATGGACGACCTCTATTAGAAAACATTTTTTCCTTATTGTATATGGTCCCGCTAAGGTTTAAAGCTGTATACTCACAGCATTTCGCATTGAAGCAAGCGCAGCTTCACACTCAGCTGCAGTGCCCACTACATAAAACCCGAAGGAATTCAAAGCGGTGGATTCAACACCATTTAAGTCAACTTATGCGATCGCTCTTTAGGAAGTGTCAAGGAATTAACAAATATTTGGACTGCCGATAATCTATATTGGGTAACAATAAACCAGCGTTGAAAGATTCGATTAATTAATTAAATTGAATATAACGAGGGTTAACTATCCAGTAATTTTGTTTGCTAAACGTTTTTGAAAATTCAAGTATTTATTAAAATAATAGAGGTATTCGGAATCTTTTGTATTTGCCATTGTATTTTGTATTCTGGGTTTCTGTGGATTTTATAGCAAATGTAGTAAAAATTCAACAATGAAATAATTTTTCCACTTCAAATAAAAGAGTGCAAGCAAATACAATGCGTGGACCCTGTTGTAAATGTAGTTTTTCTTTTGTAAATTTCTCACAGCCGATCACAACAAAAAATTTGAATCGTCGAATCATCTACAAATACGATAGTCAAATAAATAGATATTTACTTGTGTGTATTAAAGTTTATCGTTTATCTTAGAAATTCGATTTTTACAATTATTAGTAATAAAATCTAATTTTCGTTTTTTCGCCTTTTCGCGGCATATTCGGCTCGTTTGTTTATGAACTCGTAAATCAGTCGTTCGGGAATTTTTACAATGACACGAAGACAGATATTACAACAGGGTGTGTTCGCGGTTTATCTGTGTAATTCCGAAGTAGTAAATATTAATACGAATACAGCAAATCTCGAATACCCCTAATATATTTAAGAACTGCGAAATTCCTTTTAAGTTAAAAAGCATCGTCAAAATGTGTGTCAAAGCGTTAGGATAGGACGGCATAATTCGTCATTGGTAATTGAAAATATAAGAATTAGTTAATAAGCCGTTCCGAATTTAAAAAATCACAGACAGCTGCACTACAGTTTCCTTCATTTTGCTTATGATAATAATTCTTTTAATTTTGTTTGTAAAATGTATGTATTGCATTTTAAAATTTAAATAATTTTTTGTTCAAAGTTCACTGTATCATTTAGCAATGAAAAGGACGTACTCCTAATGTAATGCCACTCGAGTAAAATAAAAAACAGTTTAAGCGTAGACGATTGATCAGCTAAAACTAAAATACGTCGCCGTTTGAAGATTTTAATATTGAATATTTTTCAGAATGTTTCCGAAGACGAATTTTATTTCAGAATACACAAGAGTGGTTTCAATATAGCGGAGTATTTTTGCAGTCACTATTTATGATCTTTTTTTTTTTTGAAAACAAAATTATTGGATTTTTGCGTCGTTATTTCGAATTGAATGCAGCTCTGGGTAATTAATTTTGTATAAAAAATTATTTAATTTTAAAAATCTTGTAATGAATCTCATTGTTCAGCGACAAAGAAAATCACCGAGTAAAAATATTCAACTTATTTTTCTCATTCTCATTTTTAAATATTGAACCCTTTAAAAAAATTTACTATGAAATTGATACCTGCACTTTTTTAATAAAAAGCTTAAGCTAACAAAAAATATGAAATACAAAGTTTACATATGTAGACTTTTAACAAAACAACTTCTTAGACAAGTTAAATATATTAAGTCCACTAACAGAAAGCTGGATTCTTAGATGAGGGATTAATATAATCCATTGTTCAAAAATTGTATAAGAACATAATTTAGAATCAAATTTTGAGCTCTTGATAAGAAAGGCATGGCGATATGTTTTTTTTTTTTTGATTTCCACGAAAAAATGTATATATAAATATATTCCTCATACAACTTGCGATTTTAATAAATTTCCAACTTACGTATTCACGTTAACTATTACGGCCGCTTTCTACACTGCAATGTTGACCCACATTCAAAGGATAACTTAGGTTTTATGTATTGTAATCCTAGATTTAAAATTGCGATGTAAACAAACTACTCATGGTTATCGATTTGTATTATTTTAATTTTTTATAGCTCAAAGTGAAAATTATTAAAATAAGAACAAACGTGAAAATATATTCAAGATAAAAACGATTTTTAAAACAGAAGCAGCATTTTTTGACAAATATTTCTTAGAAAATTACGTAAAAATTTAGCTTAAGAGTCGACTTTATCTTAATTATAAATACGCCACATAGTTTTTGAGTCACTTCGCCACACACAAATTATTATTTCAAACGTTTGATTTTGTTAAATTAAAATTTTGACTTTACTACCAACAGAAAACAACTTTGTACTGTCAGCAAATTTAGTTAAGTATTTATTTTTATTTACTCCATACATATTAATCTTCATAAATTTTAAGACTGGCGTCATGTCATTATACAGCGAGGACAGCAGTCCCCTACCAGAGTTGCCAATTTGTAGTTTTTTATATCTTATTTTGCTTCTGCCTTACCTGCGCCACTTGTGCTGGTAATCCGAAAAGTTTCTGAAGTGGTATAGTACAAAATTTTTAAGGAAGTTTTTTCAGCACTTCTGCTTACTGCTGCTGATAGTTTAGCGCGCTTTTGATTTTATATTATTTTTCTCTTGCACATTCAATTTATTTGGTTAACTTTTACTACGCTCACTTTGGCCATCTGCTAGTCGTCCACAAGCATCGCATATTTCGTTACGTAGTCGTCCAAACTTTGAAACCAACGCCAGTTGTGCATCCAACCGAATCGACGGGTCATTCATCCACTTATCCAACGCGAGCCCTTCGTTGTCCGAAGCGGGCAACTGTCTTCTTCGTAGAGCGTCAACGCTCCATTCTCGGGCATTGCTAACCTTTCACTCCGCAATTTTTTCATGCCATAGAAAACACCACCTTCTCGCTTCCTTGCTTACCGCTCTCATTCAATAAACACTCACAAATAATTGTTAAAAGAAATAACAACCAAAGAGGATATAAAAGGATATAAGATTACAATTACACTTAAGGTTGGACTGTGGGGCAGAGTGTGTAGCGGCCGAGTGGAGAAATCTATGAAACAACGCGCGAGTCACTCAAGTAGTTGGTCAACCAAAGCAGCTGTCCGATATAGCGGTGGATACTGCACGCGGCCAAGCAACCTTTCGTGGTTGGCTTACTTTGCTCTTTCTTACTTCCTTTGCAAGGAAATGCCAGCTAACCGAAATAATCATGTAACAAGGATATCGCCATTTCCATTTCCATTGCCCTAGCGCCCGTCTTACATTCGGATAGCTGCTGCTGTTGCTGGTCAGATTTTAGTGCTTTGCAGAATTTTCTGCCAAGCACCACTCCCCATCACCAAACCTACTGCTTCGATGGTTGTCTGCTGCCCGCAGGAAGTGTGCCAGCATCAAGAACATAGTAACTAGTGTTGCAGGAGCTGAGGCGTGATTTTTTAAGGGAATACCAAATCAACTTGTAATGGAGCACATCAACGGCGGCTGGTAGTTCATTTTTCGCTACATTTTTCAACATTGCGCAATTGTTGCCATTCTCTTAAATTTTTATTTTTTATTTTTTTACTCTGCAACTGAGTTTGGAGCAGCGTGAAGGAGCGTCAACACTTCACTTACATACTTCTGATTTGCTTTTTTTTAGTAATTGTTTTTGTTGTTGCTGTGTTGCTTTTTAATTTTTCTACATTTTATGCCGGCAAATGTTGGCAGAGTGAAAATAAAACTAAATAAATAAAGTGAATATAAGTAGTAAACAGAGTTTTGTTTAAAGTTTCGTTGCAATTTTTAAATCCAGCAAAGAAAAAAATCGTTTTCTTTTTCGTAGCATTCCTCAAATTGTCGTCCATTTCATACAGTTTTTATATACTTCTTCTTCTTATTTTGCTACTTGCTGCCCTCGTCAGCTAACTGAATGGGCGTGTTTCTGATTAGCGCTGCGCAGAAAGCAAGCAGCTGAGGTTTCTTTCTACAGGTATGCAGAAACGTAGGGGAAATGGAAGCAGCGAAAAATATGAAGAAATAGAAGAAGAATGGCGAATGTTATATCTAGCGCCGCAGTTACGACTTAATGAGACACTAGTGGGTCGTTGAGAGCGTTGCGGCCAGACTTTGATTACAGGCAAAAGTAATGCGGCAAAAAGTGCATGGACCACACACACATACATATACCTACATCCAATTATATGTATCTTCTTCTTCTTTTATATATATCTATTATCATCGAATATACACGTAGACACAAACTACTTCTATCCATGCCACGCTTTGTTAGAAGTTCAGCGCACAGTTATCAATGAAAATATACTCGTGTGTATGTATCTAACTATCAGCAGTTACAATGTTGCCTAAGGGAAAAGCGGAAAATTACATCGCAAGAAGTGGCTAACAGAATTGAATGACGAAAAGATTGAATTAAATTACATTAAGTTACACAAAACAAAACTTTTGCAGCCGAACAGCCCGAACAGGCAGGTGGAAAGAAAAAGAAACGCTAATGCCACAGTTGCCAAATAAAGAAGCTGAAGCATTTGGATAACTGCGAGAAAAAGGCTCATTGGCAGACAAAAAACCAAAAAAAAAAAAACTATAGCTCGATTGAACTCAGGCAAACTGAAATTAATCTCATTAAAACTGACAATTGTGCGAAATGTTTTGATCTCTCAAGCAGCACAAAATGTCGTGTTGGGCAGGAGGTTAATTGAATATTGAAATTAAACTTTTATAAAGATTCATGCTTAAAAACTTTAACTCGTAAGTTTTCTATGACATTTACAATTGCGTACATATTTAATAAAAATTGTGTGTAAATGTGCAAAGGCAAATAATTTGTTGATTACATACAGTGCAACTCAAAATGTATGCTGTTTTATGAATGGATAAGGATTAACAATAAAATTATTTATTAAAAGAAGTATTGTCGTAATCAGCATTTTTTCTTTAATGTTTTCCTAAACGCCCATCGTTTGAAGTCCACATTGATGTAAGTAATTTACATTATAAAAAAAAATTTTTAATTCGGATAGCTTTTTAATATTTGTAATTTAAAACTTTCTAATGATATAATAAATTTTAAATTCAATTGATAACAATTTTCGCATAAAAGTATATTTCATTCTTGACATTTTATTGTACACTACGACTCAAAGAAGCGTTCACATGTTGTTGCGGAAATGTTTTTCTGTTAAATTTTTTTCGGTAATTGAATATTAATTGTTGAAATCTATTAGTTTGTCAGTCAAAGAAAACTTTTAATTGTATAACGTTTCTTTCCTGAATATAACTTTGTTGAATATAATTCTGTATAGTTAACTTTGAAGAGTTTTATTTCCGCAAGATTCCTGGTCTTCTAATAATTTTCATCTAAATTTAGAAATTTTCAATAAGCACTTTTAGAAAAATTGAAGGTATGCAGTAAAATAACAAAGTGCAAATTTAAAGTGGCTTAGATTTTACATAGCGAGAAATTGTCAAAAACAAACGGCGAATTTTGAGCCACCTGAGCTTACACTCACTACTACTAGAATTGAAATGGCTACCATACATTGTACCCAAAATGTTTCTTAGGGCACTACGTAAATAAAAATTTCGAAATTTCGATCAAAATAGTATATGTAAGCCCAAAAGTGAGTGCAAACCATGTGTTTAAATAAAAATATTTAAAAAAAATTGTGATGAAAAAAAAAACTAGCTATAATGTGGACACTTCTTTCAATTAGCATATGAGGAAATGTTTGTCTGCAATTTGCGCTATGATTTCCGCATTAAAATTTAGTTGGCATTGTATGACATATTTAAATGAAAATCTCTTCCTCTTTTTGAGGAGACATTTCATTGGAAGACACATATTTTTGGATAAATAATTCGAAAGAGCTTTTTTCTTATAAGAATCAAGTAAAACTATTTGCTTTACCCTTTACAAAAACAAGGGTACGAAAATAATTATTTTAGTTTACACTAATTTCGATTCCAAAACATTTAAAAAAATTGTTTGATCGTTTTTTATACCATATTTATAACTACCGCTATCTGTATTAAAATAAACTTAGCCACATTCTTTAATTCTTGCAGTAGGGTTAGAGACTATATTTTGTATTATTCAAGTTTTTCAGTTCCCGAAATTAAAATTAAAAACAAAAAATCTTATGAAAGCTAAGCCAAAATCCTTTTAAAATTATTTGAACTGACTGTGCGTGCGACTTCTTCATTTATATTGATTCATTTCGTTAATTTGCTTTGAAGTTAATGAAATATTGACGATTTATTGTTTCACATAAGGAAAAACGATGGTGAAGTCACTTTTAAAATTTTCTTATATATTTATAATTAATTTAAAAAAAAATTTTATCGTTTATTTTATTTTAATTTTTTGTCTGCAGCGAAGTAAAATACATATATGTAGATACAATCTGTTCACAAATTATAGCACACACATATGTATACGAGTATGAACGCATTTGGGCAATTAATTTATACTTCAATTATTTTAAATTATTTTTCAAGTGAAACGTCGTTAATTCACTAACAAATTAAATTTTATCACTTGTTCAAATTTTATAAAAAATTTATAAAATATTTATCAAATTTGTATCAAAATTTCAAACTTTTTAAACATTTTTTTTATAATTTTTGGGGTATGCAGATATGTAGCTCATTAAATTTCAGTACCATAAAATGCAAGTTTTCAGTGACTACGAATTACCATTGATTTTTGAAAATTTTTATACCCGAGCGTACATGTGTACAAGGATATTATAACTTTGTTCACATAACGGTTGCTTGTAACAGCATAACGGAATCAAGATAGATTTAAACATATATATACCAAAATGGTCGGAATAAAAAGAGAAGTCGATTGAGCGATGTCTGGCCGTCCGTCCGTCCGTCCGTGCAGACGATAACTTGAGAAAAATTAAGATATCTCAATGAAATTTAGTGCATAGATTGTTCTTTGGACAGGGTAGGTTGGTATTAAAATAGTCAAGATCGATCAATAACCACGCCCACCTCCCATATAACGGAAGTTTTTGAAAAATGCATAAATCCCGTTTTTTCGCTATCCATTAAAGTAAATTGAGTGAAATTTGGTATTTGGAGCGATATTGAACTAAGAAATTAGATAATTATGAAATTTTGAAAAATGGGTGTTGCGACGCCCACTTATGACAAATTTTCTGTATCTCAATAGCAGTATTAGTTATCGTCATAAAATTTGGTGGACATATTGTCCTTGATATCACTATCATCACCGTCCACAATTTTTGAAATCGGACCATAAGCACGCCCAACTTCCATATAACGCAAATTTTGAAAAATGAATAAAACTTCGTTTTTCAGTATTTATTGGAGCAAATTGAGTAAAGTTTAATACTAGCAGCGATTTTAAACATAGAAACGGGGTTTTTATGAAATTATGCGCACCGCCCATACAAAAATAAATCGCCAGGTTTATATACCCTGGCCCCGAATTTAGTTTTCCTTACTTTTTTAACTTACGCTCTTTCGCATTTTCTTCCATATTAAAAATAAACTCGGTTTTACGTTGTATGAATGAAACTTCTTGTAAAACATTTGCCAAAAATCTGTGATAACCTGTAAACCCTTGAAACTTGCACTTTCTTTAACTAAAAATGAATCATCCAAAAACCGGATACTCAAAATAATTCTAAAAATTTGTATAAAAAGTTCGAAATTTTTATGAAATTTTGTTAAATCATTGTACATATTAATAGTTTCAAAATTGGTATATATGGGTTTGTGGTAATATTTGTGAACATAGTTTACATAAATTTTTTTAAATGTTAAGTTCTCTAAAAGAAATAACAAAGAATGCAAATCAACAAGTAAAAGTGGATACACATATTTAAGTATCAAAGGTCATATACAAACCATTTTTTTTTTCATAATCAATCTCTACTAAGCTTTTGGTTTTTAATTTGTCTTACAAAAGAACAATGACACTGTGTCAGCATTTAGATAAACATATATAAATTCCATTTCATGCATGCTGGCAAATTTGTGCTGTACATAGCAAAATTCCTTCCAAATACTTGTTTATTGTGTGTAAATATTTTTTTATATGTTTACATTCATATAAACATACATATGTTAACACCACCAACAATAAAGTTACATCTGTCAAGACTACAAAAATTGTATGCAGTCGCCACTCTTGCTGTTACAAGTATAACCCCAAGCTGATATTTTAGCTGAAGCTGATGTTGATGTTGAAGTTGATGATGACGTTGACGCTGGTGGTGATAATTTAAGCTTTGTGTTTTTTTTTGGCGGTTTTTTTATGCTTGAACATTTTATCATGCTATATTTGTACTTTGGAAGCAAATACACTTGAACATTGTGGGAAATTTATTTTTACACAATGGCATCGTTAACACTAGAAACTGCAGAAAGAAATCATAAAAAATAGCCAAAAGACTTAACATCACTAAGAATAATACAGCTTGCCACCCAGTAAGCAAAATCGTAACGAGTAAGTGATTAAACGTTTTTGTTGAAGGTTGACAAAGTGATAATGGTAGTCAAAAGCAAAACTCAATGAATATTATATACTTAAAAAGTTTAACATCCTCACAGTCAATTTTTTTTTTTTTAATCAAACACAAATGATTTTTTATCAAAAACAATGAAAACTAGATTTGTACATAATCAGATTGATATGCTGTTTTTTCTGAGGAATTAATTAAGATTTCATCGTTGCAAAGAGAGAACTAGTTTCTTGTCAATTAACTAAATATATATTGATAACCGCTTTCTTTAGAAAATTTTATGAGAAATCTAGGTGGCACGATTCGCCTAAAATCCACTACTAATATAACTTTAAACTTATAATATATAAGGTAAGCATAAATGACTGTATAATAATAATATTAATAATTTGGCGCATACACAAAATGTTTATTAGCACAGTGTTTGGCCGAGCTTCTCCTACAAAAGTCTTATACCAACTCCGAACGACGGAGATTCGAACCCTGAACTCAACGGCACATCGAGTTACAGCACGCACCTCTACACACTCGACCACAGCGGTGACTGTATATCCTCAGCAAATTTGGGGTCTTCTCAAAAATCTCCTCCATCGTTGGGTTCATCCACCAGATATAATTTATTCTTTGTGTAATCTTTCTTGAACTTTTGTCTTTCTAACTCTTTCGTTTCTTATTTTTATTATTTTTTTAATTATATCTATAACAATTTTTTATGTTAAATAATTGAAGAATGTTCCCGAAAATTCGTATTCTTACACGTAAAAAAGGTCTGCATATTAAGGAATTTTTTTTTTCATTGTCAAATGTATAGAACATCAGTGCTAAGGAACGTAAATATAAGTTTATTTGAAATGTGCATTATTTATTGTTGTGCCTTGCATTCCTTGAGATTTCTGGCAACACCTTTTTAAAGAGTATTTCAGTAAGTATTCCAAAATAGTCATTTGTACTTCAGAAAACGTACAATGAATTCTAGGAAAGTAAATAGTAATTCTGCCAATGTAAATTGTGTTTTCCTAATTAAATACTTCAGAATACTTATTTAGTCAATTATGTTTCAGAAATCGAAAAATGTTCTTCGAAAACTGTGAATTGTGCTTTGGAAACTGTAAAATGTTCATCAAAAAAAACTTTTCTAATACAGAATCGGTAAAATGTACACTAAAAGCCGAATACTTAAGCATTTTTTTTTAATTGCGCTGAAGCCAGTTTTTGTTTGAAAAGAAATAAATAAAACTCGAAGCGGTAGGTGTTATAGTTTCATATTCAGTGATCATCACATCTTCTCATCAGACATCTTTCTTCAAGTCTTCCATTACAATCGAACCCAGCAGCCAAACGCACAGAGCTAAGCTTACGCCGTGTAAGTTGTTGTTGTTTTGCCTTTTTTATTTAAAACTTACCTACTCAAATCGAGCGCAGCTTTTCTGCCGCGATATCAACATGTCTTCAGTAGCTGTTGTTTGTACGAATTCCTAATTAAAATGGTTTTTTAGGCAGACTCAGCCATTTCAATATTTTTTTTTTTATCATATTTCGCCAAATACTTTAGTATAAGTATCTATACATGTATCTATATCTATATATGTATGGAATATCTACAGAGATTAAATATATATGAAATGAAATATAAATGCACAAAATTATCAAATTTAAAATGTGTCTGATATTTTCGAGGTTTTCATATTGGCCAGAGCATTGCACGTGCAAAGAGTAAAGCCACTGCATGAGGGGGAAAAATAGAATTGCTCTTAAGAAAAACGTAAACTCATTTACATAGTCAAGCGCACCTCATTATCGGGGTTTGCATACTAGTTTTTTAATACTCGCAATTTTCGATATATTTAAATTAAAATTTTTCTTAGTAAAAATATTTAAAAAAAATTAACATATGATAACTTCTGTATGCGAATCTGTTAGTTATTTTTAAAAATATACTATTTCCTGAAGGGTAAGAACACATGTGATTGTGGTTATCATAAAAAAGTTGTAAATACTAACATACACATATTTATTATATTTATCCAAATACATTTTAACATTCCCTTAACAAACAATGCATTCCGCCTCACTGTAAGTGCATTAACTTCTTTGTCACACAATTTCCTTTATCTACACTTTGCTTGCTCTATTTTTCAACACTTTGAATGGCTTAAGACGCATGCATTCACCCGCCTACTCACTCACTCACTCACTTACTGACTCACTTACACACACACTCGCCCACCCCTTTCACTCACCCAACCACTCAGCTGTACATCCTGTACAGAGTATAAAAATGACATAATGTCCAAGCACGCTAAGTGCTTATGCACTTGTCTGCTTTCACTACTCTTTCCGCTTTTCCAACCAAATATTAAGCGAATACATTTACTGCAACGTATACGATTTTTTTTTATTGTATTCTTCTTTCGTACTAACATAAGAAGCAGTCGAGAAGGCATTTTATGTACATTGCACATACACACATACGTATATAAATATATATTTTCATACCTAAAAAAAGCAGAGTCTTGCGAAAAATCTTGTAACAGCAACAAAAAACAACAATCACACTTAAGTTGCAACACTGCAAAAGTAACCAGTACATTTCTGATTATTATGATTTAATATGCAATAAAGTCCTGTTGAATTTCCGTAAGAAAATCGAAAGAGCAAGAGAAGTATCCACTGCAACTCTGTTACTAGCGTAGTTGTTTTGCTCAAGGAGTTCACATTTTTCCATAAGAATGCATTGCACAGAGTGTTTCTTGTGAATGTAAGCGTATTTTGGAAAGTGTTTTTGTGCGTTTGATGAATGACTTCCTTCTAGTGTCGTAAGGGTTGGCTTGAAATCCTTAAAAAAAAAAACGAGTTTGATATGTGTAGTCGATTTAGAAGTAAGGAGCTACTTGGCAAACTTTGCTTAACTGCAGGAAAATTGAAAGATTGTACGAAATGAGTTTAAGACAAGTTATTGAATGAAAGTTATAACAAGAATACAATTGAAAAATATCTTTCTAATTTAAAGAACTTAAAACTTTCATTTATATAGCAAGACTGATTTAAAGTTTGAAATATTAGAAATAAATCTTGATAAACTTTTTTAAAATACAAATTATTGGCACCTTGAGTTTCAATGAAATTAGTCAACTTTGATTGGCACTTCACTTTTACTATTAAAGTCATTTATTCAATATAGCAAACTGCTAGAGCTCAATATTCTACTAGAAACAGCCAACTTAAATTATATTAAAATTAAACAAAGAAGTGCTACCATTGTATTAAGACCTTTGCTACTTCCGAAACTAACATCGAGCAGAAAAACTTTCCTAAAACTTTCATCACATTGATTTTCTTACAAAAGTTTAAAAAGGCTTTCTTGTTTCTGCAGATAATAATGTAAAAAAAATACAAATTTTGTATAGTTTTTAATTGCCTTTAAAATGATTAAGAATAATTGGCTTCTAACCGGCGGCATTGCCCGCGTACTTATCTTTATTCGAATGAAATACTACTGTTTGGTTCTCCAACTATATTAAGCTATGCGTTGTTCTCGTATTTGGCGACCAAATAGTTAAATGCTTACAAGTCTTTGTATTTTTTTGGAACTTTACCTCCAAAATAAGGTATTTATATTCCTAGAATTAAAAATATAAGTCTGCCACTCAGTTGTTTTTCACAAATGCTTCATTAAAAAAAAAATTATCAAAATCGGTTCAGTACTTTGAGAGCCAGTGCCTGACAAATATTCCCCATATAAGCAATTTTATATAATAGTATAGATATAGATAGCCCAATGAACTGATTGGACCATTTCAGTGCGGCTTTAGACATGGTAAATCTGCCACCGACCAGATATTCACAATACGTCAGATCTTGGAAAAGGCCCGAGAAAGAAGAATCGACACACACCATCTTTTTGTCGACTTCAAATCCGCCTTCGACAGCAAGAGAAGAAATTTCCTTTATGCCGCAACGTCTGAATGACGTTGAGCAACACCACCTGCTACGTCAGGATTGGGAAGGACCTCTCCGAGCAGTTTGATAACAAACGAGGTTTCAGACAGGGTGACACTTTGTCGTGTGATTTCTTTAACCTGATGCAGTTAGTTCTGCCTTCTCCAAACTGGATAGAGAAGCGAAGCGAATGGATCTGGAGGCGAACGATGGCAAGACGAAGTATCTCCTGTCATCAAATAAACAGTCGCCACATTCACGACTGTGATCAAACATAACTGTTGACAGTTATAGCTTTGAAAAAGTAGAAGACTTCGTTTACTTAGGAACCAGCATTAACACCAATAACAGCTTCAGCCTTGAAATCCAACGCAGAATATATCTTGCCAACAAGTGCTACTTCGGACTGAGTAGGCAATTGCACAGTACAGTCCTCTTTCGACGGACAAAACCCATACTCTATAAGTCTCTCATCATGCCCGTCCTATTGTATGGCGCAGAAGCATGGACGATGACAACATCAGCTGAGAGGGCTCTCGAAGTTTTCGAGAGAAAGATTCTTTGAAAGATTTATGGACCTTTGCGCCTTTGCGACGGCGAATACCGTGTACGATGGAACGATGGAACGATGAGCTGTACGAGCTGTTCAAGGACGTAGACATAGTGCAGCGGATGGGTGAAATAGCTCCAGCCCTGAAGGTTTTTGACGCGGTACCCGCGGATGGTAGCAGAGGAAAAGGAAGACTCTCTGCGTTGGAAAGACCAAGTGGAAAAAGACTTGGCTATACTTGGGATTTCCAATTAGCGCCATTTAGCACAGGATAGGGACAGCTGGCGTGCTTTGTTGACCTCGGCCAAAATCGCTTAGGCGGTTGATGCGTCAATTAAGTTAGTAAGTAATAGATATAGATACATTTTGTTCAAATATTTAAACAAACGATACAATAGCAAAGCTAAAGGCGTTAAACATTTCTTAATAGCCAAAAGTAATTTAAATAAAAAATGATTTAAATATTTCAAATTTCAAATGAAAACTGATAGAAATTAAGATGCTTTGTTGCCTTTATGTCAATTTTGAGATGATTTCCTTCCATGGACATAATTATGTATTATCAATTATAATTCAGTTAAAGAGCAAACATTATACTTTTCTTCTCATTCCTTTGTCTCTCTACCATTGTGTGCTAATTTTAAACAGAAAAACACTTTCTCATTCACACACACATAAATATGTCAATGTATGTAGGTAATTGCCACCCACAGCACATCACTCATACATCATGTCCATCAACCACTCTGCACTCACATACACACACACACTCCGTGGCTTTCAAGTATCAAGATATTTATGCGAAATATATGCGAAAAATCATAAGTAACTACTTGGAAGATAGAGTCCTAGTATATGATACAGACGAAGGCAGCAAAGAGTATAATAACCGGAGGAGTTCCTCAAGGATCCGTTCTTGGACCATTGCTCTGGAACATTATGTATGACGGCATTCTGCGCTTGCAAGTACCTAAAGGTTCAAAAATTTTTGGTTTTGAAGATATCATCTTGGGGTGGTTATTGTTGCCAAGCATATAAAAGACGTGGAGCGAGAGGCAAACCTCATGACTGCACGAATTCAGACATGGCTGGAAGAAAATGGCCTGCAGTTAGCCGAACAGAAAACTGAGGCAGTGTTAATTAGCAGCAGAAAAATCCTAGAGGTTATTAAAATTAATGTCGGAGGACATGAAATTGTTTCAAAAGCTGCCCTTAAATATCTAGGCATTATGTTTGACGTTCGATTAGTATTTAAGACTCACGTACAATATGCAGTCGAGAAGGCAGAGAAGGTGGCAGCAGCGCTAACGAGGCTTATGGTAAATAAAGGAGGACCTAAGCAGAAAAGTAGGCAGTTGTATGCAAGCGTAATACGCTCAGTACTAGTATACGGGGCACCAATCTGGTCGGCTGCGCTTGAAAAAATTTCATACGCAAGAGAAATGAGATCACTTTTTCGACTTTGCGCTATACGAGTGTGCAGTGCGTTTAGAACAACCTCAGAAGAAGCGGCGCTAGTAGTGGCTGGGCTCTGTCCAATCGAGATCTTGGTTAAAGAGGCTGTAGAAACCCCACTGAGTATTGCTGAACGCGAGGTGGTGAGGCGAAACTGTTTGCGGATGGGGCAGAGGCGGTGGAGCGCTGCAGGTAAGGGACGCTGGACGAATAGACTTATTCCTTCCTTAGAGAAATGGTTAGATAGGCCACACGGTGAAGTAGATTTCCACCTTACCCAAATATTGACAGGGCACGGTTGCTTTAAGTCCTATTTATACAAGTATAAACATGATGATGACCCTTACTGCACCTTATGTGCAAATCAGGTGGTTGAAGACGCCGAACACTGTTTTTTCGTCTGTCCGCGGTTTGCAATTGAAAGGGATGACTCGAACACGAAGTTGGGGAGATCGCTTTCGGTTAAAAACCTTGTAGATACTATGCTCGAATCTAAAGAAAATTGGTCCGTTGTTTGCAATATGGCGAACAAAATCATAACTAAACTGCGTCAAGCGGAGCAACTCCGCAGAAATTCATAGAAAGGCAATAGGCCGCTCCCCCTTCGCGAAGTAATACTTAACGGTAGTTCCACGGAGCGAGGGAAACGGAGCAGGGGTGGGTTTTTAGTGCGGTGAGTCGAAAGGCAAGTCCCACACTTCGGCTTTCAATGCTTTGTGCCACCTCTAGAAAAAAAAAAAAACAAAAAAAAACACACCCAACTTCGAATGCAACAACTGGCATTTCAATCACTTAATTTCGCATATTTGCACAGTTTGTTGCCATTTACAGCCAAATGCAATTCAATTAATTTAAATTAACGCATTTTTTTACACATCCGCTCGAACACACACATGCCACAATAATGAAATTTCCCACACAAGCAGTTGCATTTATTTGTGCCGTCAATTTTGGCATCGCCTGTGGCCACATTTCGATGCAGGTTTTTTTTAAGTTTCGCCCAATACAAATTATGCCTACGAATATACCAAATATTTGCACTTTATATTTATGCGATATTCCAAATGATTATTCGGTTTTTCTATAACCTTTTTTCACATTCACCTTTTACAACTTTTTAGTCAAAAAACAGTTTGCCTTAGCAAAAATTCGTCGCATAATTTACGCAGAATGGTAGTTCAATTTTTAAACTTTTTTAAACACTTTTATAAAAATTTATTACCACTTCATTGCTTCATATTTTGCTATAACTTTTTCACTACATACTCAAATTCGCATTAAAAACGTACAAAAAAAGCATTTTTGTTATGAATATTGAATTTAAAGAACATATTGTCCGAGTATAATGGCTATAGTTTGAGCGTATTGAAATATTGGCTCAATTAATTAAATGTATTTGCATAACTACTTTTTGTTGAAATATTTTGCTTGTGGTTTTTGCTACTTGCTTCTTGCTATTTGTAATTTTATATTTACTTTTTTTATTTTCTTGCTTGCAAAACGTTTAACCTATATAAATATATTATATACAAATGTATATATTTGTAGTTAAGTATTTGCAATTCATTCACGATTTTGTGGTTTGCCGCACACTTGTTTACTCTCTCTCTTATTTGCTGGCAGCCAGTAATCGCTCAACAAACGTTCACCAAAAGTGTTGTGTAAGCAAACACTTGACTTTTGCGCATTCACTGGCTTTTTCGCTGCGCGTATTTGCTTGCTACTCTTAAGAGTAAATGTATTTACTTGTACATATTTGATTTGTAGCTGCTTATTTGCAACTAACTATTATATAACCACACACATGCGTTTGTGTATCAGCATTGTAAGCATCGATGCTTGTACGCAAAATAGCACAAGCGTTGAATTTTATTTACAAGTGAATTGGTTTATTCACTTACTCATTCATGCTCTATGCAGTTCCAGAAAATGTGCTTCAAATAAATAACCTCAATCACTCAGCTTGCAAACACTTATGGGTAGCAGTACCGCAAGCATCATCATAAATAAGTCTCATGAAATTACGTCAAGGAAAGGCAAGCGTGTCTGAGTCTGAGTTCTTATAGGATTACATATAAAGTAATTGGCACATTATTGTTTACTAGCTGCGCTATTGCTTTCTTTACTTCAACGTGGTTACTGATCACAGACAAGGCGATGATGCCTATATTGAAATATTTTAACGCTCCGTTGGGATGTTATTCTTTTAAAACTAGCTGTCACAAGTTAATTTTAGAAAATCATATACTTTTTTCTTAATTATTGTAAAGATGCTATTCAAAAAGCGTAGGTTTACAGCAAATTTCATTATCAGAGAAAATGAAAGCATTTTCAAAAAAGTGATTATTAATAATTGATCATTTTATTAAGTTCGAGGCCAGTTTTATGAAAGATTAAGCAAGTTTAAATAGAACGTGTTGGCTCTGCAACTCGAGGTTTATGGGAGCAAACCTGGGAAGCGGTGATGAAAAATAAATTAGTTAAGTTAGAAGAGGTCTGACAAGAAGTTGTGGTGAAAAGCCTTCATAAACTAGCCTCGAGCTTAAAAAAAATTATCAATTATTATTACTCATTTTAAAAAAAGGCCATTAAAAAGTTAACTAAATTTTAAAGAAAAGTAAATAATTAAATGAAATTTAGTTTCTTTGACATATCTCTCGCCGTCCATTTACTTTTTGAAAATAGGCGTTAGCTCCTACAAAATTAGTTTTCAAATTTCTGCGTTTCAAGTCTCACTATTCCAACTTTTTTTATTTTATATATAATTTTTTTTATTTTTTGTTTCTCTGTAGGTGGTATGAGTTTGCCTCCAGAATATAAGAAAAATAAAATTTGTTTAACGCTTCTATAAGCAATAAAATATTGCTAAATAAACTTGCAAATAAGCTAGAAAATAAATTTGACTGTTAGTTGCGCAAAAAGATCCAGCAAACAGCCTTGCTAAGCATGAAAAATCTCGACGGTAACAATCCCTTTTGGCAATGCTCGCCTTTTATTTGCCCCGCCTCTTTGTTCTCTAGACCATCTTAAGTATCCCAGGAAGATCTTTGCAAATTACCAAAAATAAATATATTTCTATGCTATTGTGCTTGGGCATTCGCTCTTGTTTAAAAAACAAAAAATTCGTCTGTTACAACTCCGGCTAGGCGAGAAAAGACTGAGTCGAAATTATCTGAACACTATTATTCTTACTTACTTACTTAATTGGCGCATCAACGATTTTGGCCGAGGTCAACAAAGCACGTCAGCTGTCCCTATCTCGTGCTAACTGGCGCCAATTGGAAATCCCAAGTATAGCCAAGTCTTTTTCCACTTGTTCTTTCCAACGCAGAGCTCCTCTTCCTTTTCCTCTGCTACCACCAGAGGGTACCGCGTCAAAAACCTTCAGGGCTGGAGCTATTTCATCCATTCGAACGACGTGACCTAGCCAGCGGAGCCGCTGATTCTTAATCCGCTGCACTATATATACGTCATTGTACAGATTGTACAGCTCATCGTTCCATCGTACACGGTATTCGCCGTCGCAAAGGCGCAAAGGTCCATAAATCTTTCAATAATCTTTCTCACGAACACTCCAAAAGCCCTCTCATCTGATGTTGTCATCGGTCATGCTTTTGCGCCATACAATAGGACGGGCATGAGAGTCTTATAGAGTAGAGCTTTTGTCCGTCGAGAGAGGACTTTACTGTGCAGTTGCCTACTCAGTCCGAAGTAGCACTTGTTGGCAAGAGAGATTTTGCGTCGGATTTCAAGGCTGACGCTGTTATTGGTGTTAATGCTGGTTCCTAAGTAAACGAAGTCCTCTACTTTTTCAAAGTTATAACTGTCAACAGTGATGTTTGATCCCAGTCGTGAATGTGCCGACTATTTATTTGATGATTTTTTATTAACAATTGTATTTTTAGTAAACTAATAAATACAATAACTTAGGGCTATGGCTACAGTGGCCTTAAGCGATTAATTTGCTGTTATTTAACATAAAATATCCCAGTCATTAAAGTTTATATAGGAAGTTTTTAATTAACAAAGAAGCAATCACAATCAAATACTTTAAATTTTAACTTTATCATTACTCATATTTTAAGTGTTGGTCTCCATTCTGGTCTTCAAAGATTTGATAGGAAACTTTGTAGACTGTTCACTCATTGACGACCAGAGTAGTCTTGTTTTTCCCCAAGAGGGCTCAATCATAGGGAGCAGATCCACCTTTTTTAAAGAATGAAAGAAAGGTATCTGAAAAGTACATGTCTTCTAAAATATAGCTTAATTATGAAAAAAAAAATATTAAAAAATTACTCGTAAATACTAATGTTTCAAGTTTAGCTTGTTCAAAATTAAATTCAAAACCTTTTTTTTTGGTAGATTATTTAAATTTAAATGCATCACTTCTATGTATGAATAAGTTAAAAAAATTCGCTGGTTTAATATTTAATGCATTTTTACATCACAGCCTTACACAATGTTATTTGAACAACCCGATTCTGAACAATTTACTGCACTCGATTCAAAGAATACAAGCAGCTAGCAAGTCGTGTTCTAACTCCTTGACGTGTGTGTGCGTGGGTGGATATTCGACAGCAGTTGCAGCCACAGCGTGTCGTGTGCTGACTTTTGCTTGTAGATTTTCGTATCAAGCGTGAAAAGTGAATACTCTTTCAACAGAAAAAAAAAAAAAAAAAATAGTATCAACGCAAATGTAAATGGTACCATAAAAAACAGTGATGCGATTTCACGTTAAAGAAAATGCAAGAAAAATATAAATAAATACACATTAAAAAAAGATAGTAGATAAATTGGGTTCAGGCGTAAGTAAATAAATTGCTAGATCATCGACAAATACACTTGACAGCAGAAAGGTACTATAAACGAGCTTTCGAATGTGTATGTTTTTATGTAGAAAATAGATAAGGAAAAGCAGTGAAATGCCAGCTAATGCACACACGTTTGAACACGTGTATATGTGTGAATGTGTTAGTATCATGAGCGATCAACCGCGAACAGCAGCAAAATCAGCAAAAGTCTGTACATTTCAATACATGTGTAAGTGAGTATGCACGGCAAGGGAAATATACATACATACATAGATATGTAACCAGCAATGCCAAGCTATGGGAGACGAAAGTAACACCGAACAGACTAAATTTGCTACTACAAACGGTAAAGCACGGAGTTTGACGGCGTAGATTGCACTGCAAAGGTGAAACACTATAACAACAACTGGAAAAAAAGGGGATAAAGGTAAGCAAATACTTGCACATACACTAGGGTGGTCACCGCTAGGATTTTTTTATATTTATTTTCGATTAGAAAGTATTAGAAAGACGTTCAAGTGCTTATTTATAAATTTTTGAAGAGTAAGGCATAGGACTAAGTTCATAGCCGTGAAATTTTGGAAGCAGCATTTATTTTCAAATGAGAAAAAAGTCTAAATAAAAATTGAACAAATGTAAACAAACAATCCACGACAAAACTTTAACCCACCACATATTGACAAATTTGGACAACATATATATATATTTTTTTTTCAATTCAAATACAAAGAATTTTCAAGCAAAAGATTAACCCAAGTATACAATTTTTACAAGCATTCGCTAAAAAGTGCCGGTGATTTTTGACACTTTTTTTTGTCGTAAAACCCCCCAAAATATTCTTATAAGGCAACCGTAAGTTTTAGTTCTTCTAATTTGCACTTTATTTACCAGGATTAAATGGACTACTGCATACTCATAAAACCACTTAAGATTTTTTTTGAAATTAATTTGTATTTTTAATTAAAATTTATTTGAGAATTCTCTGTATTTTATTTGAAAAATAAATAAATAAAAATACATTTATTATCCAAATAAGTTAATATGAGGGTGTGATAAAATTTTGTCGAGGACGTATGACCATCAGCTCAGAAGCAATTGGATAATTTTTATAAGTGTTTTTAAATATTATACTCGTTCGTAGTAGAACTAATTTTATTATTTTTAACAGGTATTACTACATTAAGCGTATTTAGAGAGTTTTGACAACATCCGGCACGACAAGGCAAAATATGATTCCACATTTAAAATCCATTCTTTAGAGCGCTTCGAATCACCTTTAAATGATTTAAAAAAGAATGTGTATTTTTCTTCATAGAACAATTTTAAGTGGCGAGCGCTTTGAAGTTCCGACTTTATATTTTTTTTTTCGAACAACCTTAATGTACACACTTGCTTAGTTCCTGTCAATTTATAAGTAGGTGTATGCCTGTGCTTCTACTTAGCATATATGTATATATATTTTTTATTCTCGCTGTCCACTGTCCGCCACTTTTTGTGGCAAGTGTGACCATCTGGCAGCTGCTTACTGTTGGCGACTCTAAAAACATGCTGCTTGTATGCTAATGTGGCACGTGCAAACAAAGTGTACACATAAACATGCCCACCTGGTAGCACACATTAGCATATATTTATAAAAACCAACACATACACTCTCCGCCGCAGTCTTCAGAGTGTTACTGCTTTTTTCTTGCCTTCGCTTTGTGCTCAACGCAGTACTGAGAGTTGTAATGTAATTCGTTGCTTTTTTAACTATGTATTCTTGCTTTTGGTATTATTTCACGGTTACTTCTTTCTTTATTTGTTCTATACCTTTTATCTGCTGCTATTTGCTCTTAAGCTGCTTTTGTTTGTAGTTCATTTATTTTGCACTAGCAGCATAAGTACATTATTCCACATATGCCACGTCAACCCCGGATGCTGCATAAATAATTGATTGGCATGTAATTGTGCGTGTATACTTTGAAATGTCACACTGAGCAGCTTTGGAAGGATTTAATTAAAATAACCGTTTTTTTATTGTTTGCTGGATGAAATTTAAAAATTTTGTTGTTTTTTTAATTCATGAATAAGTCACTAGCGGATTATAATCGATACAAACTCTGTTTCTACTCCAAACTATTCGTTGACTTTTATTAAGTTAGTTGGATCATTGAAAGCTTATATTAAAAATACCAGAACTTTCGGTTACGATTAAACTTCAATTACAAATATATACTTTTGTAGAGTGCTATATTATGAAAAATATTTTTAATCCATATCATTTTTTAACAGTTTATAGAAAATAGAAGGGCATATTAAATAGGGAGCAGCGAAAAACTAATTTGGTTTTGTATACTTTTATACCATTTTTCTATGATATCTTAAGTTAAGTCCGATGTTTGTAAGTACCAGATGGATTAGAGTTAAACCCAAAAAGTATACATAAATGATCAAGACGATGAGCTAAGTCGATTAAGTCATCTCCGTCTGTAAGTCCTGTTTTAACACAAACTAGTCCCTCGGTTTTTGAGGTGCCTTTTTGTTTTGCTCCATATTTTGCAAAAATATTAATCATGATCAGAGAAATAAAACACGTAGCTACCATTCAACCGATTGTTCAGATATTACATTTAGCACCATAATCCCTCCATTTAAGAAGTTAAAGACTTGTAATTTTGCACAAAAATCAGATATTATTAGGATTTTTTTAAAAGTGAAAAACAATATTATCGAATAAATATAGCATATACATAGCTCCCATATATCCGATTGTTCAGATATTGCATTTTATGTCATAACACCCTTATTAAATGAGCTTAAGGCTTGACCTTTTCGTACAGATATCAGTTAGTATTAGCAATATATTAGCAAGGAAAATCGTTCGACACTAAATCAGATTAGAGAAATATAACAAACACCTCCCATAAAATTCTATCATTCATGAAAGGTATGAAGCCTTCGGCATAACCAAAGGCAGCTTTTTTACTTGTTTTTATTTAGTATGAATCTTCAAATTTTGTATTTGTACATAATTGTGCCTTCATTACAATTCAAGCAAGTTGAAATGTTTTTAAACTTTTAAATTAAAAAAAAAAAAATTTTATTTCATGCCTTCAGCAAGTTTACAGTTCTAATTTTATTTATAATTTTTATATATTAAGGCGTTTTGCCAATATTGAAATCAAAAATTGAAAAGCCTTGGAATGCCGCTTTGAAATCCACTTTGTTCTAATCAAGTATGGAGATGGATTTTTGAGAAGAATTTTGCTGAGGGTGTTGCGAATCATCTTTGACACTAAATTTTTCGTGTGTTAAATGGTAGAAAATTCGCAACTTCTATGGCAAAGTTTTTTTCAAAAATTACTTTTTATTTTATACTCCTACTTTTTTCACAAAAAGTAATACAGTATACCTTGCTTGAAGAAAAAAATCTCGGAACCAAAAATATTTAAGCTCCTATGAATTGGCTTTTATATAAGTTTAGTATCAATTAATTTGTGGTATTAAAAAAATTCCTAAAAGGCTTCGCTCTAATATAATTTCACGAAAAGTGTAGCAGTATCCTATACTCCAAATAAAAAGACAGACATTAATGAAATTTGGAGGAGTTTTTTTTTTTACATTAAGTATCAAGATTCTTCAATTTATAATACATTTTTCTTATTTTAAATTTCAAAAAAGCGTTTTCTG
This sequence comes from Philophylla caesio, assembly GCA_963971545.1. NCBI lineage: Eukaryota > Metazoa > Arthropoda > Insecta > Diptera > Tephritidae > Philophylla > Philophylla caesio. Next base: position 88,239,139 of record OZ020606.1, on the reverse strand, counting down.
CAAGTTAGTAAGAGTATTATTATCAACTCAGCTAGAGTTCGCTGGTATAATCACAACTTCCAAATCCATACAAAATTTAATTACTTAAAAAAGAAGCAGAGAATCATAAAACAAACACACGTGAACAGTCACTTAGCTAGCCAACTAAGCAGCTGATCTCACACAGTCAAATGAAATTAAGCAGCAAACACTGGCATAAGCAAATAACATCAGGCGCTATTGTTGTTGCTGTTACTGACATTCTCAGTCCATTGTTACCCAAACTCATTCCATGTGGGTTTTTGTGGTTTTGACCACGAAATTGGTTGTGTAACGACGCGAATACACCCACACTCACACACGCACACTAAATCGCTGTTGCTGTTTAGGTGGTCAGTTAACTGGTTGGTTAGTTAATTGGCTGCCAAGCTACTTAGTGCATTGCTACAAAAAGTCCCTTTCCATTCTTAGTTACCCGCGAATTTATTTGTTTTTCTTTTGGCGAAGAGTCGTTGCAGCTCGCATACTTCACATTTCATTCCACTTTAACATTCATTGGTGCTTCAAATTTTGCGTTTAATCATGAAAATAATGTTGCATGTGAATACAAAAATTAAAATACATCGTTCGTGGCATATCTTTTAGTAACACACAGCTCTTCGGACCTACTTTGAGTGACCCTTCAGCACTAATTACTGCTTAGATAAGTTTAATTTTGAAAACTCATTTGTTCATATACTCGTATTAAGCTGTATATAAATCACATGTACACCATAAATAATATTTTCAAAATTTTCCAAAGCACACTTTCATACACCTGAACTTGCTAGTAGTTGAGAAAATTCAGAAATTCAAAGCATTTTAAATACGCTTGCAAAGCAGGGTCCTCCTGGTTGCAGTTAAATATAAAAAACAAATAATTTTCTCCAAATATTTTAAATGTGAAATATATTTATATATGTATATCTACACTCTCTTCACAAATTATAGCACAAACGCATATTCAAACATTTGTATAATTTATTTATCCTCCAAATATTTAAAATTATTTTGCAATTAAAACATCGTTAATTCTCTAACAGACATCATTAAAAACTTTTTTTGTTATTTTATAACAAATGTAGAAAACATTTATTAAAATGTATTGATAAAAATTTCCTAATTTTTAAAAATATCTTTAGAATTTTTGAGGGTATGCCGATTGTAGCTCATTCAATTTTAGTAGAACAAACGGCAAGTTTTTAGTGGCTACAAAGTACCACTGATTTTTGAAATTTTTTTTACTGACGTTCTTTTTCAATTTCTTCCAAATAATAAATCAGCGCAGTTTTGCGTTGCATGGGGAAACTGTCAGTGAAAAATTTTTCGAAAATTTGTGATAACTTGTAGACACTTTGAACTTGCACTTTCTCAGACTAAAATTAAATATGTAAAATAACTGCATTCTCAAAAAACTTTTTTTAAAATTTCGAAATTTTGATGAATTTTGTTAAATCATGGTACATTTTTTAAATAATTAAAAAAATATGTGCTTACCGTTTTTCTTAGAGAATGACCAGTATTTTGTTCGAAATTTTTTTTTATTAAATTAGAAGAAAAATAAACTGCTAAAATCTATCAATATGTGATTTTGATATAATTTGTGAGCACAGTACATATGTATGTACATATGTTTAACCGTAAACATATCAATGAGTATATACACATATATTAATTAGTTGTGGCAATTTATATATTTGTAATATTTATTATTTAAATCCTCCACAAATTTACTCTTTTAAGTGATGTAGATTCACATTTTTTCCACTTCATAATTACAAGTTTTCACAACTGTAGGTTTCGGTTTTATTTTAGCAAGAGATTTTTTTTTTTTGAATTAAATGCGAGTTGTTTAGATGAAGAAACCTATGTGCAAATATATGCAAATGCTTACTTTCTTGTTCTTCATTCGAGCTTATGTATAAATTTATCTCTTTTTGACATACCTGAGGAAATCGATATGGGAATGGAACTAGAGCTCGAATATAGTAAAATTCTCTTTTTTATGTCTGATTTTCTTTATTTAAAAAGGACAATATTTTCAAGAAAAATAGTGGTTTCAAAAACAATCGTAAAAGTCTAAAGTTATAAAATGTATGAAAATATATACTTCCAATAAATCGATGCAATAAATTTACTTTACAATCGCAACAAACTGTGGATTATTTGTAATTATGTATTTATGAAACCATTTAATCGCAAAGAAATACGTCTTCAGCACAGCTTTTAAAAATTTTGAATTAAGTTAAGCTTAATTTTCAGTACGATGCCTCCGGAGAAACAAAGAAACTTGGACCGAAATGTTACTGTTTTTTTTTATGTAAATTAAGTTTTTCGCGAATTGTTAGTTATACAATTGCTAAAAATAAAAAAAAAATACAGATTTGGTCGTTCCCTAACTACAATGCATTCTTTAATTATTCCTTTATTTGTACATAGTACCGGGGATATTTTTGATGAATTTGATAAAACTAATTAATATTTTATTACAAAAAAAACTGTCGCTAAAAAAAAATAATTTGAAATAATATTTTTCAGCTTCAACTAATGAAACCCGCATTATTAGATGTGATTGACTCAACGATCTTACGTTTGTTTAAATACAATTATAAACTTTGTTTTTTTATGAAAAAAAAAACATTTCTATACAACTCCTTTTTATTAGAAATCATTTATTTTTATTATATTAAATTTAGTAGTAGAGTGAAGTAGAGTCTTCACTATGATTCATTCTAAATCGTTTTCTTTCCCAGGATCAATCACCGCTTAACGTCGCATATAGCTGCTCGTCAGCAAAGTAATCATCTTTTCATAAAGCTCTCCCCTTGGCAATGTCTTCCCTTGCATTTTGTTTATTATTATAACGAAAATGAAAATATGAAAATTTGTAGATCGATCCACGCAAATATGTCAGAAACTAGGAAACCGTTTAGTCAAGCTTTTCAGAATAAATATATGTTATAATTATAATTTAACTCTGATTTAAAGCTATAAAATCAAAACCCGAGCTGTACAATTCTTATGAAAAATCGGTCGCTGAGCTCAAAGATCGACAAACTTATAGTTTTGTAATAAATTCACACGTTACACTTTTGTATCTAACTTATTCGTAGTAAACATTTTTTTACTAAATTTAAACTTTTCTAATTTTTTTCTGAATTAAGTAGCAGATGCGTCTATCACAAAAATAAACAGAGCAATCTGAATATGATATAATCAGTCACAAATAAAAAAGTTTGCTCACATTTAAATTCGAAAATATTTATGTACTTCTAATAAAATCAAAAGTCAAATTATAGTTATGAAGTCAGCTGATTGAAAACAAAATTCAATGCTTGCAATCGAGGAACAACAAATAGGTAAATCAATTTGGTTCAAGACAAACTGCTATAAGTTTGTTGGTTTTTAAGTAATCCCTATTGAAATAGTGTTAAAAAACAAGATTAACAGGTTTTATTTATGATTTTTTTCTTTCTGAAACTAAACTAAATATTTTACCCGATTAGGTAAGGAAAAATATTAAAAACAGTTTTCAAATTTAATTAGAAAATTTGAAACAAAAGCTTTAAGCTAATCGAAAGTTTACTCACTCAATTTGCACTCACATTATGGCATATTTGGTGTCAGTGAGTTTGTATCTAGAACGAATGACATACCTTGCGTTGTGTGCACCTTGACGTATGAGTAACAAAAATTGTTTGGTTTAGTTTAAATAACAGACAAGTTGGCTCAACCCATCCACACATTTCATATGCAAGTATGCATGTATGTATGTATGTACTTATGCCCATATACCTATGCACGTAATTGAGTGGATCTCCTGCTGTTAGTGTGTTTCTGCCACAGCGTGTGGCGACTACCTACTGTGGCGAAGTGTGCCGAAAAAGGCCAATTATGCAAAAAGTTTACAAAGTTAGGGAAAAATTAACAACATTTTCACTTTATCGTGTTGCGGCAGCAATGTCATTGCATATGAAAAACAAAAATTCTGCCGTTGCGGTGTTGCCATTTTGGTTAAAATTTAAGGAAATTTCTACACTTTTATATATTTTCGTTAACAACGGCACTACGATAACGTACAAATTTATGTATTAAGGACAATTTGTTAAGGCTATTTATTAATATTTTAGGCCAGATTGTAATTTCCATTAAAATTCAATTGAAATACAATTCGTTCTATAATTCTATAAATTTGAATAAGTCCAAATTTTAATATTTGCTTGTAAAATATGTGTAGGTGCATTTCTTCAAAATAAAATAAGCGAGCAGTAGATCAAAGAAATCAACAACTATAAAACTGCTTACTGTAAGAAAAACCTCTAAAATTTGTTTTGAAAAAATTTGAAGACTTTTCGGAAGTTAGTTGAATTTAAACTTTCCACATAATTTGCAACTGCATTTATTTTAATTTTTATCAGAAATTAAAGCAGATTTTAATGGCAATGCAACAAAAGCTTTATAAATGTTTAAAATGTGGTGAACCTTTCATTTTGTCACACACTATTTGTATGAAAAGTTTAGAATAAATAGATAGTCGCAACTTAATGAATAGTTTTGTGCAAATCCCAATAGGCTTAATTTGTTTGTTTGTTTAGTTGAGATATCCTTGAGATATGCTAAAGATTTTTATTAAATAGAACATTTTATTTATGTGATGATTTTCACTGACTTCCGACGTTGAATAAATCAGCAACTGAACATGCTTCAATTTTTAATGAAGGAAGCTAAATTTCGAGCAACCATGCATTGCTGGCTTTCCAAATTGGCAGAATACATCGATGCTATGTATAAAATATGAAACTCCAAAGCCATCATGTGACGAAACTCAGATCGTGCCTGGTTTGGACATAGTTTGACAAGCTCCGGAGAAAAAGCTCCTACCGATTTATGCAAAGGATTCAATCATAAAGAGGCATGTTCTGCTTTTAGAATTACTACATATGTCGCTGTAATTTCAAGACAGATATGTATAATTCTAAATGACACACCAGCATTTGTTTTGCCTCAAGAGTTAAAAAAAATAAGAAAGATCATTCGCTGCAGGTTAATCTATAAAATAAAATAAAACACGACAGTGCAAGCTATTACTACACAGCTCAGGCAAAGACGCGTTTGACCATTCTGACTATTGATAATTCATACTTTCTTGGTTTACTTAACAATAACATTTTATTCCAATTATATTTTAAAGATAAAAAAAACAGATTGCTTTGGTGAACATTTTTCGATGCCTGAAGACGCAGAGGTTTCGTTCAAGTCACAAATTTTGGAAGTAGCTGCAAACAGGAGCCACACATCGTCAAGTTGTTTATTTTAGAATTTATTATAGCATACAGTTAAGTAGTCCATTTAATTTGAGTACAGGAAAACAAAATATCTAAGTGAAACGAAAATTTTTTTACACATGATAAATTAAAAAAAAAGACGAAAGTGCGCAGAAACTTCAACAAAAAAATTATCACAAACCAACGGTCATTTGCGAGTACTTCAAATTTATTCTTTAATATATTTTTATTTATTTTTATTTATTTGTATATAGAGTCTTTGAAATAACAAAATTCTTACAGACTATAAGTAAAAAAAAAATAATGACATAAAATTAAAAAAATACCGTAGAACTATAAGTAAAAAGATAAGATACAGATACGGATACACTTGATATTACAGACTGAAGAATGACTTAAGACTGTTAATTAAAATGCTATACGGCGACGTAAAGTCAACATATAAAGTATTAAAGAACAAATTTAATTCTGAAAAAGTCCTCGAAAAAGGGGCATTTGCGTCATATAACGTTCTAGAAAATTCAATGTGAATGGCTTCAAACTGCCTGATGTTCTTATAGGTGACGTTAAACTGAACCCTCCTAAGGAGCGCAGGACAATCAACAGTCCCAGTGATGACGCCAACAACGAACGAGCACGACAGTATAGATCTTCTGTTTTCAAGCGTATTTAAGTCAATCAATAGACAACGAGATCGGTAAGATGGCAAAGGGTCTGAAAATTTTAATGATCGAAGATCAAATCGTAGAAAGACTTTCTGGACCCTCTCAAGTCGATTGGAGAGGCCTAATTGGTAGGGCCTCCAAATAAAGGCGGCGTACTCAAGCCTCGATCTAACAAATGCACAATACAATGTTTTGAGAGTATACGGATCTGTGAAGGCAGAGCAATTACGACGAACGAAAGCCAGCATCGAGTAAGACCGGGTTATGACATAATTGATGTGACTGGCGAAATTCAACTTCGAGTCAAAAATAACTCCTAAGTCCTTAGTCTCATTGACGGATTTTAGGGCAGAGCCTGCAATATAATAGAAAGTATTCAAAGAAATTTTTGATCTAACATATGCTACATAGAAACATTTAGCTGTGTTCAGCGACAGACGATTTAGACAACACCAATTATATACCTTATCAAGATCGTGTTGTAGCTTTTCAGAATCCCTACAGCAGTTGACAACCGCGAAAATTTTAAGGTCATCAGCATACAACAGATAATATCATTGCCAATATCATTGATGAATAGAATAAAAAATAGGGGTCCAAGAATGCTACCCTGCGGAACACCAGAAGACGCAGTAAATGGATGAGATGTGGCATTATCCACAGTTACAACACTGAGTCTATTATTGAGATAAGACTTTATCCACAGGAGAAACATAGAATGAAAACCCATTGCAGCAAGTTTGCGCAGAAGTAGACGGTGAGATACTTTGTCGAATGCCTTAGAAAAATCAGTATAAATAGTATCCACTTGGCATTTGTTTTGAAAGGCATTAATGCAATAATCATTGAAAAAAGACAAATTTGTGACTGTAGAGCGATTCGCAACAAACCCATGCTGTTTAACGGAAATAAAACCTTTGACCGCAAAAGATATTTTTTCATTCACAATGAGCTCAAAAAGTTTAGAGACCGATGTGAGCTTCGAAATAGGCCTATAATTACGAACGTCGTTTTTGTTCCCGCTCTTAAATACAGGGGTGATGGATGTCAATTTCCAGTCATCTACAAAGATGCCTGAGGCCAACGACTTGTTAAAAATTATTGTTAGAGGCTCTGCTAGACATAGACAGTTTTTCAGCAGGATAACCGAGAGGCCATCTGAGTCAGTTGTAGATGAGGGCATCAGCAACAGTTACGCGCAAAGAACCAAAATTTAGCGAGGAGTCACTTTGAAAAGGAGCAATAGATTCCTGGTCCAAATCGGTTTCAAAATTAGAGCAGAAAAAGTCAGCAAATAGGTTTGCCGATTCACTGGCGGAATTTGAGTTTTTTCCACTGTAGAAAACATTAACAGGGACTGCTATACGAGACTTTTTTGCTTTGATAAAACCCCAGAACATTTTAGAGTTCGAGATAATCTTGTTTTCATAACTTAAAATATAATTTCTGTATAAGAACTTGTTCAAACAGTTGAATTCCTTTAAGAAGTTCTGAAATTTAATATGGTGCATTGGATTGTTGGTTTCTTTATATAATTTGAAAAATTTGTTTTTTAAATTCCTTAAGTGTTTTAGCCGTTTGGTATGCCAAGCTATTTTATACACTTTTTTATTAGAGATAGGGATATGCTTCAAACATAACTCATATAGTTTTGTTTTAAACTTTTGAAAGCAAAAATTAACATCATTTTCACGGAAGGTATCACTCCAATCAATAATTGACAACACGCCACTAAATGTAGAAAAATCACATGAGGCATAGTTGAACCTAATGCTTAGATCATCAGACACCTCCGCAAATTTATAAAATTCCAACTCAAGAGCAAGAGGAATATGATGTTTGTCAGTTTTAGAGATTGGTGTAAGACACTCCGATAGACTATAATTAATATTTTTAGAAATAAATACTAAGTCTAAAATTCTATTAAGGCTGTTACAAAATCCATTGGTTTGAAGTAAATCAATACTTAAAAGACTATCAATAAAATGAATCTCAGCTGAGGAATTGACATTAGAGGCTATAAATGCACTCGAGTTGCTAAGTGAGAGCCAACTTAGATGGCACAAATTAAAATCACCTAGGACACAAAGATGACTGTCAACAGAGCTTTTCGATGCCAAAGACAGAATATTGTCAGTGTGTGCAAAATATAAATAGTCAGCACTATTTGGTGGGATGTACGAGGCGCATACATAAATGGTTCCAGAGGAGCCATGAACGCGCACACAAAGCTGATCAAGTAGGGTGTCCGAGTTGGCGAGAGTTACCAATGCCGCACGATATTTTTTCCGAACAGCAATAATAACGCCACCTCCACGAGAGCATCCAGTTTTGGCAAAATCGCGGTCCTTTCGGAAAACATCAAAGAGATTGTGGTTAAAAATTTCATAATCGAAAAAGTTTTCATTCAGCCAAGATTCAACAAGTACAAAGATATCGAACTCTAGGGAAGAACTTAGTAAATAAACATTAAAACATTTTGTTCGTAGGCCCGAAATATTTTGGAAATAGATCTTAAGCTTTAAGTTATTATCATAATTCAAATTATTTGGTCTTTTCGGTAGATTGTTCCTTTTGAAAAAAACGAAAAGGTCTCACATTAACTTCTAAAGGCCAAACATTCGCGTTAAAAAGTTTTTCGTAGAAAGTGGCCGATACACCAAGTTTCATGTTCACCCTGCGTAAGTTATCCAGTGCAGCATCCTTCTTTAGTAGTTTAAAGCAAGCAAAATGTTTGCAATCAATGCCCGATTGTTTAGAGACAAAGGATATGACACTATCTGTAGTTACAGAGGGCTTGAAGGATGAAACATGTACCCATTTCATCTTAGTGACTACATAGCCAATAATATTTCAAAAATATTTCAGTTTGAATTAAATTATTACCGAAAAAAAAAAACTAACCCGAATTTTATACAAAGCGCACAGTAAAAAGTAAACGATTCCCGGCTTAAACGAAACTCAGGAAAAGAGTAATTATACATTTTTTATTTGCGTTATTTCGGGTTTTGTTAGAAAATTAAATATATTTGAATAAAAAAAATATAAGGAGTTCATGCGGTTCGACTCGAATCAATGGGTCATCATCTACAAATTGTTCGTAGTATGTTTACTATTAAACACACTCAATTCCACGCTGACAATATCAGATTTGACACATAACTACACATAAGTGTTGTCATATCAAAGTAAATATATTTAAGTAGCAGCACTCGTAATCGAACGCTCCGCTATGCAAATATCACAAATTGATGAGACACACTGCTCAAGGCTATCATTATTTTTGAGTGCACCAATCTTCTTCTTCGTTCTGATAAACAAGTAAACTCATTTGATATGTACCTTGGGGTGATGGGCGAAGTGATAAAATATAATTTGTCTCTGATTTTAGTCTTGCAAATATTAATTATTTTTTGTCTCATCATGCACAATTTCAACCAACATCACCTGAGCACCAACTTCGAGCTACTATCCACAACTGACACGATTGCAAGAAAGCTTAAGTACATACATACATTTGTATACATTCATATCTACATACAAGTCGAATTGGTGCACATATACTCGAATATGTGTGTACACGTGAGCATATGATTTTTTGCAATTACTAACATTTTCCATTTAATTGGAATTTAAAGTGCCGCAAAGGAATTTCTTGTCATACAGTCGCAGCCACGGTGATGGCGAGGGTGCCTTGGTGTGGTTGGTGGGCAAAAACTGCAACAATTTACGTCTGTGCCTGCCCACACTTTGTGTTTGTCTTTGAGCAGAATTTTGAATTCAACGATACAAGGGGAAACTGACTTACTTACAGAAACACACACAAACGCAAGTGCATGCCACGCCTTACCTTGTTGCCCTATACGTACATATAGTACATGTTTTTGACGCTGCTGCCATTGCCATTTCTCACAATATTGCTCGAAAAATAAGCAACAAATTTCAAATTTAAATTGTTTGCCAGCAATTTTGATTAAATTTTTTTTAAATGATTTATATTTTAAATATAATTTGAACGATGGCAAACCCCATATAACTGAAAGCTTAAAAGTACAGAAAATAAAGCTTGCTTGCTCTTGCAAAAACTCGCGTATTTTTAGTGAGATTAAATAGCGGCTTTGCTGCGAATAGGAAGTTAATTTTGGAAACTACATAAAAAATTCAAATACAAACACAATTAGCAAAAAAGTTTAAAATTTCCAGATCAACTGTTCAAAATGTTAATACAAACTTTAAGAAAAACAAGACAATTAAGAGAAAGAATGGATCGGGAAGAAAAAGTGGAACAGTAAATAAAGAAATTGAAGAGAAAGAAGGTTAACTGTTTGAGAGGAATCCGAATCGGGCCGTACGTAACGTAGCTGCAAACGTAGGAACTTCTTCTTCTACAGTACACAAAATAAAAAAAATATTAAATTTACGTTCTTACCAAGTGCAAAAAGTGCCAAATAAAGATGCCGAAAAAGTTTTGCTATGCAAAACAAGAGCAAAAAAATTGTACACTGATTTCCTCACAAAATTTCAATGCTGCATCATGGACGATGAAACTTATTGTGTAGTTGACTTTAAGCAAATACCCGTACAGAAGTTTTATGTTGTCACAAATAAAGACAAAATCAATGCATTAGAATAAAAAAAAAGTGTCAATATATCCACACAAATAAATATATAGTCTGACAAGCAATATGCACATGTGGTAAAAAGAGTGAAGAATTCATATCCGTCGGCAAGATTAACATAGAGTGCTTGGAACGAACCATGATGCTTCTGTGTTCTTTTAGACTGATTTCTCCACTTGGCATTATTCAAAAAAAAAACCATAGAGTTTTACGCTGAACATGATGTCAATGTGGTGCCGAAAGAGGCCAACCTTCCGATCTGCCCTGAGTTACGACCCATCGAAATTTCTTGGGTCAATTGAAAAGAAAGCTGAAGAATACAAAATCGGAAGTCCACACAGTGGCAAAATTTCGAAATAAATTGCGTTATCAGGCTAAGAAAATGGCAAAGGATGATGTCCAAATATTAATGAAAGGGGTATCGCAAAAGGTGAGGCAGCTTTGGAGAGCGGAATAATTTCATTGTAATTTTTTATATTTTATTAAAGAACAAGCTTCTTGAAAGTGACTCCTGTTAATTTTTTTTTATTTGCTATCTTTGTATACAAATTTGAGCAGCATATTGGCTGCCAGATTTCAACTGAAGCAGTCTTTATATAACATAAAAGTTAAACAAATTTCAAACACTCGTCATCAAAACTCGTCAGCATTTTAATCCTACTTTTTGGAAAAGCACGAGTTTTTAGTTTTCTAGTTAATTAAAAGTTATTATTATTGAGTGCAGATTTTAATGCGCCAGAGGTAATCATTAATTTTAGATTTTCTTCGCCAACGGTTTTGCGCATTTTCCTTGGCACAAAATTTTATGTGAATAAATGCGCAAGGCACTTTTGTAAAAAATTCTGAAAAATCAATCAAAATACCACTGCTCTTGAAGTATGCACAGTAATCTTCTAAAATTTAATGGACTACAAAACTGTACACTCTGTTCACAAATTATAGCACAACCATATATTGACACATTTGGATAATTTATTTATCCTCCAATTAATTAAAATTATTTTTCAACTAAAAAGTCGTTGATTCTCTAAAAAACAAATTTTTAAATTTTATAAAAAATGTTTGTTATTTTTCTATTGGCCTTATAAATGTTTAATCGTTGACAATTTTAATGAGCTCGAGGCCAGTTCATGGAAGATTTTATTTGGAAAAAAAACAACAACAGTTTAGTGTTAGAAGTTATAGCAGCTATGTATTTCGTAGATCACCACATCTCCTCATTAGACTTCTGGGAGGGGTGATGATGAATAAATAAAATAAATTTTATTTAAAGAAGTCTGATGAGATGTGGTGATCTCCAAAATAGCTGCTATAATTTACACCACTAAAACTGTTGTTGTTTTTTCCAAATAAAATCCGAGCTCAATATAAATGACAGTTTTATATAAATTGTAGAAAACATTTATCAAAATTTCATCAAATTTTCGAACTTTTGAAAAAAAAATTTTAATTTTTCATGTAGCTCATTCAATTTTAGTACAACAGGGTGCAAGTTTTTTGTGACTTCGAAGTACTACTGATTTTTGACAATTTTTTTCCTGACGCTCTTTCGCAGTTTCTTCCATAAAAAAAGAATCGCGGTTTTGCGTTGTATGGAGGAAACTGCCAGTAAAAAATTGTCAAAAATAAGTGATAACTTGTAGACACTTATGACTTGTACTTTCTCAGACTTAAATTAAATGAGCCAAAAAACTGCATACTCAAAAAAATTCTAGAAACATTTTTTAAAAAGTTCGAAATTTTAATTAAATTTGTTTAATCATAGTATCTACATATTATAAATAGTTTAAAAAATTTGTGTGTTTGTTATTCTTTGAGAGTGAACCATATTTTATTTGAAAAATAAATTTAATTGATTAGAAGAAAAATAAAGTGAATAAATCTATCAATATACGGTTGTGCTATAATTTGTATTTTCATTTTTGATGTATTGTGTTAAAATATGAGCTAGATTTTTGTAAAAAAATATTAGGCATTAAATAAAAAAAAGTAAGTGAAACTAGCGTGTTTCTACTATTTTAGCCGCCGGTGTTTGTCTATATACTCAGGTACATACATATCCACAAATATTCAGCAGCATTTTGCTGCACATCCGGTTGCCGGTTCGTTTTAAAAACATTCTGCCTTTGCCAAAGCAACATTTTTGCTCTTACTTCTTCCACTTGTACTTGTACTACTTTTCTGCTGCTCCTTCTTCCTCTTCACCGAAAGTTCCATTGCAAACATACAATTTCGCGCTGTAGCATGCAACATGCAGCAGTTGCACTAGCAGTTGAGGCAGCTCACTCAACTCAATCGCTTTCTCCTTCTCTTCAACCACTCACTTCTTGCTACGCTGCATTTTACATATTCACATCCACGGCTTTCGCCTTTCGCCTTTCGCAAATGGTATTTTCGCAGCTGAGCCACGCAGTGATTCGACTTAATGGCAATTGTTGGTTTTCATCGTACGCACTCTGCCGCACTAACTTTGTGTAGTGTGCCACGCACGCTCCCACACACACACACACACATACACGCCGCATGGCGCATGTACTGTACTCGTATGCAAACATTTTGAGAAATTTGCTTAAGTGTGGCTACATGCGCACACATTTACAGTCAGCAGTATGCAAAAGTTTCGTAAACGAACCAACTCGCATTCGCACTCGCACTCATGGCTTGCGTTGCCTTGTACTTGTATCATTGAGCTGCTTTCAATTCATAGCGTATTTTACGTTATTTATTTATCTCAATATTCATTCATTCAATTCAAAAGTTTGCAAATATTTTCTCATATTTATTTAAACGACAGACAGACACAAACACACCACACACACGCATCCATACAAAAAGTTTGTCTATTGAGGATGTATTCAGCTGGAGTGGCAAGATTTTGTATTCAAATTTGTTTAAGTCAAGGTTGATTTAGTTGGTTGAAAGTGCATACAAGTACAGAAAAGGAGAAACATTTGGCTCGATAAGCTGACAACGACGGCGGCGGAGATGAGACGGGACCGAACAAAATTGCATCGCCGCTATCGTGTGAATGTTGAAAGGATATACTCGTACATAGTATTTCTTTAAATCTATAAATGGAATCGTAAAAATCAGAGGCAATGTGTTGCGTGCGCATGTCGAGTTGAACATTGAAATTTTATCTAGCAATTCTTCTCTTTGTTAAAAAACAAATCAATTAATATCAAACGTTCGTTAATTAATATTTTTCTACAATAGAATAGCCAAGGCCTCCAAGAGGACTGTGAACATTTACCCGCTGCGCTAATATTCTCTTTTCAATACGCCCTTTTAAATAAAGCTCGCATTTACTTTCAAATGCAGAAAAAATCAACTGCACAACGAAATTAGTAAGCTCTGCTTGCTTGAAGTCGAGCTGCAGAAGCGATTCAGTGGAATTCACACAGATTATCTCATTCAGGTCGTTAAGTATTCGCTGACATATTACACCGGTCAACAAACATTTTTTTTTTTGTTATATAAGCAAATATATATGGAAAAAGGAAATCGAAAATATTTACTTTTTAAGCAATTATAGCGATTTGACCATTTTTGATTTTCGCGCCCATATAATGTCGGTTTACGCACGCTGTTGCCGTCGAACGAAAGGGATGAAATTGAAGAAATTGAACAAATTGATATACCTTGTCATACAACTGAATGGCGCCTTTTTATTGATAGTTCAGCAAAAAGTCTAAAAGCTGTTTTACTACACAATGGGAACAAAATTTCCATCTATTTCATTGGCACTTTCCGTATATCTCAAAGAAAATTACGACAGTATTAAAATGCTATTACGGCAATTAAATATGTGGAATACAAGTGGGAAGTTATTGGAGACTTCAAGATGGTGAGTTTTTTGACTGGAATGCAAGGTATGTAGGTATACTAAGTACATTGGCCGGGACGTACCGATTACGAAGTGTGAAAATGCAATATTAAATGGCAAGCAATTGTCGATCCTAAAACTATATTAATGCCGTCATTGCATATGAAAATGGGTATTATTAAACAATTTGTAAAGGCTCTTCATCATGAGTCCGAAGCTTTGAAGAATTTTTTTCCAAAGCTATCAGAGGCGAAAATAAAAGCTGAAATCTTTGTAGGCCGTAACGAAGGCCAGTGTACTGAAAGCATTATAGCGGTCTATATTTGCGGGTTAATAAGAGAAACTTCTACGGAACATGACAGGAAAAGTAAAACTGTTCATTTTAAAACATTTGAGTATACTTTCAAATGTCTATTGTAAGAATGAATCTGTAATGGATGATCGATAACTTTTTATAAATTATTTATATGTAAAATTTTTGTGTATTTTTATTAAGTTGAATTTTTTAATTTTTTATACATAAAAGCAAATGCAGAATTATTTGTATTCTTATTTTTATCTTGAGGTTTAAATGCAACAAAATAAGGTATGTATGTAAAGCCCGTGCGCAAAAACGCTGTAGTATTCTCAAGTATTTTTCTCTTTTATTAATTTTTATTTATATAAAATGTTTCAATAAAAAATATTTTATTTTCTATCAAAAACAAGAGACATGAAAATGATTAAATAACTGCTTATAAACTGAAGAAAATTCAAAAATTTCAACAAAATTTCAGACAATTAAAAATATTTTTGAAATAGTATTAAAAATATTTTTGAAATATTTTTGAATAATTTTTAAGTGTGCGGTTTTTAAGCCCATCAAATTTAGATTGAATATAGGAAAAGTTTCAAAAAGTTACAAATTCCCCTTAATTTTTGGCATTTTTCTACATCAAATGCTTCCACCTAGTGAAAGGAGAAACCGCAGCACATTGCACATTGGTAATGGCTCACTCAAGCTACCCACCCTAACCTTAACAATGAAGTGTGGACAGCTTTTTTTTTTGATAGAGTTGAGTTGCAGCATTTTTGATTTTTTCAGAGATTAATAAAGCTATTTGCTAATTGAAGTAGAAAACGAACAGAGACTTTAAGAATAATACTCTTTTTCTAAAACTTTATAATTCAAAATTTTAAAGAAAACGACACTGGATTACATTAGCACTTGTTTTTGTTGTGAGAACAAGAGGAAGAAGAGATACAACTTTCAAAATATTTTACTGAAATTATAAAGGAAAGAAAGGCGCAGTCAATCTTACCATGCTAGAATAACTTTCGGTTCGCTGAAACGCTAATTAGTCCCTAGCTAGAGACATATATCGCTTATATATGTCGGAACTACCAAATCAGCCGAAATTAATATATATCTACCATATAACAAAGCCCTTATTATGAAATATATTCGATCTTCGATTGTGTTCGAAAGTGATGATGGAACGAATTTTCATTTGTTATTATAACACTCAATCGGTAAGCTACAGCAACGAAAGCTAAGTTCTGCTCACAGCACATATAATAAAAAATAATAATGAATATTTTTAATTTTCGATAAACAGTGCAGATCGAAAATCGAATGTAACTCGTAAGGGCTAAATGTCAATTAATGCTTTGATCTCGGAATAAATATAAGCGAACCATTTTGAATTCGAACGTCAAACTATAAGAAAATATTTAAAAAAAAAAATATATGCCGACATATGTTAAAAGCATAAGAGTTTTTGTATTGCATTATAAAAAAATGCTTGAACTGTACTGAGTGATATACAGAATAAGGAATTCGAAATCGTTTATTGGAAAGTTGCTAAAAATATATATTAAATGTATATACATTCCTAGCTCGTAGGCAATTTTGATTTACAGGAGACTTATAAAAAATAGCAGTGCGGCATTTTTTTTTTCTCACATACAAGAAGTAAATGGAAAAAAATCTTGTTATACCTTTCATATAAATGGTATATTAAGTTTGGTCCAATGTTTGTAAGCATCAGATGGATTAGAGCTAGACCCATCAAAAAGTATACCAAAATTATCAGTATGATGAGCTAAGTCCGGCCGTCCGTCTGTTTGAACTCAAAGTACGAGTAGTCCCTCTATTTGAGAACCATTTTATTGAAACTCGGTATTCAGCCGCTTCTTTCTGATTTATTAATTATTTGTTGGGATCGGCCAGATCGGACAATTATAACGTGTATGGAAGCCGATTGTTCAGATATTATATTATGCTCCTTTACTCCTCCATTTCTACCGCTAAAGACTTGAAATCTTGCAAAAAGGTCCACTATAAGCAGTAAAAGCCGGAGAAATATAACATATAGCTCCCATGTAACGGATTACTCAGATATTGCACTTAGCACGAAAACCCTAAAAATTGAAATTTTGCACAAATGTTAGTTATTATTCGGAATACTTTAGCAGTGAAAATCATAAATATCAGAGAAATATAACGAACAGCTCTCATACAATTCTTCCATTCATGAAAGTTATAAAGACTTCGCCATAGCTAAATACAACCTTTTTTAATTTTTTTTTTTGTGAAAGTACGGTAAGGTTTCAGTTAGGACCCTGTATTAAATAATTATTTTAAATCTCAAATAGTATAATAAAAGAACCATGTCAGGAAAATTGAAAAATACATATCTTTCATGCAAAAATTGAGATCAATTTGATTAAAATTTTTTTTAAACGATGCTACCGGAAGAAAAAATTTTTAAAAGACGGTTTTCTTTTAAAATTTAGCAAGGGTGGTAATGAGAAGAACACAAATTTAAATGCACTTAATATTTTCTTACATTTAATATCATTTATTATATTTCACATACTTTTCTAATTTTTAATGCTGGTTTCCCACTGAAATTGGAGGCGCTTTAAAAACATAATGCAATAGTGAAATACAATAATCACAAATATACAATCTCATATACATGAACAATTGTAATATTTTGGCAAAATAAAAGTAGACTTCGCACACATCACTGTGTTCACAGTTCCGTCACGGCTCTGAATCGTCAAAGTCTCCGTCCGGTGTGCCTACAAGCACGACAACCGATGCGCCTGAAGACACCTTGATTTTTATATATAAAATTAATTTAAAAAAATATTCTAGGAGAATTTCTACATTAAACAACCAATTTATGTTAGCAACCAAAAGTAAAATAAAAAGTTTAAATATTTTTTTGACTACATTTGAAATGTGTTTTTCAGGAAAATAGACCTTTTTCGTATCAAAAAAAAAAAAAACAATTAAAATTCAAATAAATATTTTAACTACGTGAATATGAAAATTCTACTCACCAGCATGAGGATCGCTGTCCAATTTTACACATTTAGTTGCAAAAAGTGTATTTTAATTACATGACAATTTCAAGCGCGCAGATTGCGCAATAAAAACTATTTTATTGAATTCTTTAGGGGCGCTTGATTTATTAATTTAGTTTTTTTATAATTTTGCCAGTAAAAACGATGTTCTCGGACGATTTGTTAATTTTAATATAAATATTTGCCGTGTTTTAGCATTAATTTCAGTTATTTACTTCATTTGAGTTATTTTTTTTGCAAGTTTTTTGTCTAAATTTTTTTTTTTTGTGGCAATTGTTTGTTTTTTCAGTTTATTAATAAATATTATGACTTTGAAAGTGTTTATTTGATTGCTGCATAAATACATTTTTTGTTGCATTGAAACATGGTTTTATTTCTATTAAATATGCTTACATTTATATGTAAATTTTGTATCTAAATATGTATATTGATTTTTATGTTAGTAGGTTTTCAGTAGCTTGCCTAATTACGTCCGGATTCATTACATAAAATTCTAAATATTGTTCTAGCATTTGCATACTTTTTACAGAAAGAAATCTACTCGCATATATGAAAAAAAAACATATTTTGAAAATGCTTCTTACAGACTTTTAGTTGCCATTATTTCAATTGCCTTCAATTATTTTGTTAACAGATTACAATAATATAAGCAAAAAAATATTAAAAGCAAACACCGCTTTTGCTGCTGAAACGTATTTTTGGTGGTCATAAATTAAAGCAAACAAAAAATACCTTTGCATATTTAAGCAGATGTAATAATTTGCGTGCAAATATATATTTTGTATGTATGTAGGTGTGTGTTTAAATGCGACACCAACAACAACATACAACCGCGCTTACATGCATATTTATGTACAAAAATAAATAAATAAACTCACACACTGACACTCATCTGCAAATGTATGCGTGTGCACATATGTGCTGGCGTATTTAATTAATTTTCATGTTGATTATCTGCAAAAACTGCGAAAGAACAACAGCGTAAGCAAAAAAAAAGCAACAAGCGTGCAGCCAAACACTCAAAACAACTCAGTCAAACAGTCAAACAGCCAAACAGTCAAATAGTCGCGCAGGCAACTGGCAATGCAGAAGTGTCAAAATAACAAAATAGCGCTTGGAGCAACGACAACAATAACAACAACAATGAGCATAAACATTATCCTGGGAATGCGTAAATGGTGTGCGAGAGGCAGAATATATTCGTCACTTGGGTGTGGAATGAAGTGTTGGTGGCAGTTGGTTTTCACAATTTATTTATTTGCAAATTGTCAACATGTACAAAAACAATTAAACACTGTGAAGAAATAGCAAGCAATAGCAATAGCAACAAGGCACATTTATGCCCACATTTACATACATACATATGTACGAATATGTACCCTGTTGGCAATGAAATTACTTTCAGGGCAATTTAAAAAGCACCTTTCTTTCAACTTAATGTGGTTTAAGTTCTTGAAATTGTCTGTTGTAATCAACTAACTTTATTTATATGGCGATATCCCAGGAGCAAGTCAATTATCCGACTCTGCATTTGATTTCAACCACTTTTAAATATATTTGATTAAAAAAAACATCAAAATTACTTTTTTTCCAATTGCAATTAAATGCTTTTATTACGATGAATTAAATAAATGAAGAACCAAAGATTCGCATGCTGCATTTGTTTTAAAGCAGTTGATATCCAACTAATTAAAAGTTAGTTTATTTTTCAGCCTGTCTGCTTTTTTCCGGCCGGGTATGTACATATGTACGTATAACCTATACGAATATTGCCACAAAAAAATGTACAGCTAAAGCAACAGCATAAATATTAGCGCATATGCAACAACAATTTAATAATAAATTTTGTAATAAAAGTAAATGACAACACACAACGCCAACAGCGTGTTATTTTAAGCTAAGCGAAAAAAATTGTGTGACGAAAATATAATTTTTCGTTGTGTGCAAAGCATATTCCATGCGCAATTTACAACAAATTGGTGTGGGGGGAGCAACGAAATTCATCAAAGTAAATGCTATCTTCAATTGTAGGCAATTTTTTTTATACCAGACGAGCCGTCAATTAAGTGAACTTTCTTGCCATAGTGCAAACATGCAAGAAATTGTGTTAGCACCATCTTCTGCGACTCTGCTTAATAATAGAAATTATTGTATCAAAAATTGTCTTAAACTTTTTTAGAAAAGAAGGTAAACTGATACTTTTGAGGAGAAGAATAAACAAATTTTTTTTTTATAATGTTGATGGTAGATCTGCGAAAAAAACGGTTTACTCGAAGAGCCTTGGCTTTATGTTTATGATGCTACGTCTTTCATTTATCTAATTCTTGCTTGGTGGGCGGTGCGTATGAGTAATTTTTTTAGCAGTTTTTATTGATGCTGCAACTTAATGTTATCTTTAATTAGAAAAATCTCTACATATTTTATGTTAGAATTCTGTGTATGAGAACAACTTGAGTTTTGAATAACTATTTGATATTTATACAAAGATATACAATTTTGCTTTGATTAAGATTGAGCTATTGACTATGTTCGCTTTAAATCACAGATATTTTATGTTCACAAGAGTGATCTAAACTGAGTATAAAATCAAAGCGGGAAATTTTTGAATTTTTTAATAGTTACTTTCAATATGAATATTCATATTTCTTTATATTTTCTACACTCGTATAATTCTTATTCTCTACTCTTTCTCAATAAAAAATGTATGTTCTTAATACGAGTATTTCCTTAATTTGGCCTTGTTTCTTAACTTAATAACTTAATAAAATATTATGACTTGAATTAACTAATATGGCCTTTAATTGATATTTCTTCTACTCTAATTTTATACAAACCAAAGTGAAATACATTAAAATAAAAAATTATATTTCTCCTTGAGTTAAATTCAAAATATATATTTGCTATATCTATAAAAGTTTGAGTCTAAAAGACGAAAAATAAATATCTTTTTTGTATATAAAAGAGCATAGCAAAATGCAACACATTTTGAGATTATTACTGATATGAGAAAGAGAACCGTTATTAAGTAATAAGAATTGAAAAAAATTTACTCTGCATTCCCATAAAAATATTTGCTATTATTTGATTTATTATTTTCATTAGCTGATTTCATAAAATTGTCAATTATACTAATATATTGGTAACAATTTCATAACGAAACATTTGAAAGACTACTTCAAAACACTTAGACTTTAACCTCCATACAGCTTTAACAGCAATATACTAATCTTAATGATGACGGTTCAAATGTTGCTATCTTTAACAAAAAAAAAAGTACAACCCCGCCACCGCAACTAATAGGTTTGATAAAGCATAAAAAATGTTCTTTCTTACAAGAAGACATTTTTTAAATAAAATTTGTTTCACTTTCTAAAATATCTTACATTGATATCACTAGCAAAATGTTTGATATAATGCCCCTTAATGATTCAAAGCGCATTGATTGCATCGTTGAATTATTAACAAACTCTTTATACAAACTAACCGAAATACATATATTTTTGTTTAATTTAATTTTTTCCTTTTGTAAATTGAACAAAATTTCCTCTTAAAATATATTTAATATAGCAGAACGAAAAATGACACCTCCATTATATATATATTTTAATTACTATTCGATCAAAAATAATTTTCTTAAAATAGCATTGATTTTAAAATGCACTGGCTCCTAACTTGCGCTTATTCGATGTCTTCCATTGTATAGAAACCGAATATTCTGCATAATCTACTTCCTATATGTTTGTATAGCGTTTTTTCATCCGCGATCAATTAACTTTTCATCTAATACATACAATAAGAACGGTGCTTAAGAGTGATCCTCATAGAAGAGCAGCCTTAATTTCATAAAAAAAAATTGAATTTGAATTTGAAAATGTGTAAATATACTAATATTTATAAATGCATTTTTATAAAAAAAACTGTGTTGTATTAAAAATATGTATGAATATCAAATCTTTCCTCGTTTTAGCAAAATGATATAAGCGTTTATAAAATGCTCATTAACGACGATCATTAACTTAAACAAGTACTAAACTTCGGAGCTGATTAATATAATATGAAATATCAGAGATTATAAACTTATTGTAAATTTATATAAATCTTAAGAAATATTTACTCACATTTAATTTGAATAATAAATTACCAGCAAAAGCGAAAGATCGGCATTATTTGTAGTGTTAACTGATCGTGAGTGAATTTATGAAACAACAATTTATTTCACATCATTTTGTAATTCAAATTTCTTTTTCATTTTAAGTTAACCATTACCTGCAGCCAAAGTTCAAATAAATATATATTCCTTATTTGTGTAAACAAATTTTAATATTAATTACTTAGCCTTATATGATTATTTAAATTTAAGCTTTTGTGTTTTATGCGTAAATTTTATTTATTTTAATTACATTTTATTGTTTTAAAAGTTTATTTTTTATTTCCAATGTTTTAAAACTTAGTAAAGTATATATGTAACTCGTAAGCAGTAAAGTTTTAAGATTTTATTCGAGATATTTTCTTATTCAAGTTATTTAACTTTTTTTAATTTAAATTTAGCTTAAATCATTAGTTGTCACAGCAAAGATTCTCTATTTGTTTTAATGCAGTTTTTTACTTTTATTTTATCTGTTTGATCTCATTTCATAGTTTTTTTTTAAATTTTTATTTTTGCATACGGATTTTGTTTTTGCATTATTATTTTATATACATAAATACTCGTATAATTGTCTTTTTCTTTGCTTTTGTGTTTGTTTTTGTCACGATCGTCGCAGTCGCTCAGTATGCGTACAACTGCGTTTGTATGCGTGCGCCGCAATGCACGCAATATTTTCTTCGTGCCTCAACAGCCAGCAACGTGAACAGCCAACAACCAATACCACCATATACAAATACAACAATAACGTTAATGTTTAACAAGCTTAAAAAGCAAAAACACTAAAATAAATCGTGACTCGATCTCAAGACGCAGCAGCAATTACAATTTCGAGCAGCAGCACCCAAGCGACAAAAATCATCGAACACACTGCACGCAAGAGTTTTCACTTATGAGAGACATTTTGCGTTTGCGGGCGTTTTTATATGCGCCACACACTCGGCCGCGCCACCGATGAACCGTCCGACCGGGTGGGGATATGCAAAAAAAAACTGAAATACAGAGCAGCAGATGCGTTCTACGTCGTGACGAACAACAACAAGCGCCACCAATACAGCAGCAACGGCAATGCCACACAACCACGAAGGCAACAAAGCGCGCGTTAAGGCAGACGACGAATAAAGGCGAGAAATGCGGCAAAGTAAAAGCAAAAACAATAAAGACAAAATGTAGTAAGCAAGGAAGTAGGAAGCAAATGCAAAAATGCTGTAATATTGCCTTGTGGCCAGTGAAGCGCTGTAGTAGAAGGCGAGGCAATGAATGTGAGCGTGCATTGAATTCATTTCGGATGCTGTGAAGTTCATTCGTAGGAGCGGCCTCATGCCGCCTACTATGACGCCTTTGCCTCCTGCATTCTAAGAATCAATAGCGTTCACTGTAATGCTCTTTTGAAATTATTTAACTCAGCATTCCTCTTTAGAGCTTTTACTCAATTAAAATTACGGCGCTTGAAGCTATGTTGTTGTTGGCTGGCAGACAATCTGCAGCATTGAAGAATGTACAGAGTACTTTGAGGGGTTATAAGTGAAGCAGAGCTTAACAGCTATCCTTTTAGTAAAACACTAATTTGCTGATAATTAAGTAAAAGGCAATTATTAAATTGTATATTCACGAAAATGCTTATAAAATGCTTATCAAAATTATAAGATATCTGCATTTAAATTGAAGGACAGCTTACTCTCAAGCACTCATACAAATTGGACCCTGCAAACCGATTTAAATTTGACTTTATCGGAAAAGTAAACCTCAAGGGAGATCTCTTATTAACTTGATTCAATTCCAATCATTGGATATTGAAGAAAATAATGGTGATCATAAATGCTTATGAGCACAAAAATATTGAAATCGGTTTCTTTTTTGTATAAATGTACTTGTTGCGTATGCATTTTAGAAGTCCATTTTATTTTAGTAAAACAAATCTCAATAACGTTAGTGGCATTATTTTCAAAAATCACACTTGCACTTGATTGTACTCAAATTGAATAGATTTCAAAGCTGCATACTCAAAAATCTCAATTTTTCTTTTAATTAAGATTTTTTATGTTTTGCTCAAACTTTGTATGTTTTGTAAATATTTTAATAGTTGGATTTAAACGGAAAAGATAGAGAAAATTCAAAATAAATTTTGTTAAGATTTCCACAAATGAGCTCAATAAAATTGTGAATGAAAATGCAAAATATTATAATTGAAAGATAATGTTGGCGTGCGGAGTGGTAAGTTTTTATAATTGTTTAAATTTATTTTTACCCAACGAATCACGAATTGACTGTCGCGAATGTTTTCCAAGAACCCAAGACTTTTAACTTTTAATACGTGAAATTTAATTCAGCTTGAAACGTTTTAGTTTTTAAATTTTTAGATAACAAGGTTTCTTCGAAGTTCAGTTTTTAATTTATCGACATTGAGAACTAAGTTCAACAAATAATTTATCTAAATATGTAATATAATATGGAATAAATAACTTACACTTTATTTATGGCTTTTGTTTAAACTTTTATTATTACTATTTTTTACTTCTAATTAAATACATAATTCAGCCCTAAAAATATTCAAAACTAACTTTTGAGAAAGTTCATCAAACGTTGCGAAAAAAATAGTAATAACTGTGCTTAAAAAAAAATTATAATATTTTGCACCGCATAGTTAGCTAAGTCATCAGCAAATTATTTTACTTGAAAATGCATGCAAATCATTTTAAATAATCAATTCGAAAGTGTAGAGCGTCTGCTTCATAGTCAAAGAAAGCACAAAATTTGCACAATTTAATCAAGCTTTCATTGCGAATGGAGTGTCCCAAAAAGCTCTTAGCAGCCCTACTACACTCAATCTCTCTTACACTCACAACTCCTCTTAGTTCTCCTCATGCAACTCACTTGAAAATTTAACAAGCATTCAAAGTTTTCACTCAATAACTCTTACCCGCATGCACTCCCCTATACAGTCGTTTTCCACTCTAAACTCTTTGTTCAACTTCGTTCATATTCGTCATCTAATTCGCGTTGTTTCGTTTTACATGGTACACTTCGTGTACGCGTCCGCATTCACTGCATTGTAATGCGTGTAAAAGTTCATTGCCGTTCATTTTCTTCCCCTGAAGTTCATGCACTCGCTCTACATCGGCGGTAGTGCAGTAAGGCTTTTTTTTTGCAATCATTCGGTTATTGTACTTACACATTTTTTGTAGTTGCACCCTTATGCGCCCTTCACATGTCACATGATTTTCAGTGAACTTTCCCATTATATCTCGCTCTCGTCATTTATTTGCTCTCTTCGCGTTACTATTATGCGTTTGCTATCGTTTTTATTGTACATTCTACGTTCGTTTTGTCTCGTGCTCATTTTAGTTGAACAACGAATACATATACATACTCGTAAGTAATCCTCGTATCCACCTGCATCGTCGTGCTTGTCGTGGCTGTGACTGTCGTTCCGTTGCATCTCTGTGCTGTGCGTGTGGCATGCGACGGCATCTTTTGATTACTTACTACTCCCACGCTGATTACAATTTTTACGCTGACTTAATTGTTGTTGTAATGTACAACAATTACAAGCACAGTGGTTTACACGTAAATTCTGGCATGTGCAGACCGAAGTATTCCTTAGCAAACATTACAAGTATACATGACTGCTTGAGTTGTGCCTCAGATATTGAATCCTTAATGGTAAGAGTGTAATCTGGATCTATATTTCCTCCAGAATAGATTTTATATATTAATTGATATTTTCAAAAGTAAAAAGTATTACATTTCATACAACCTTTGCCAAGAACGGAACTAAAAGGGAGAGTAAGTGTGATTAAACCAAGAATTTTTGTCTCACAATTATAGATAAAATATCGCTATCTCCATAATGGAAAATAGGACACAGAACTGTAGGATAGTATCTTCGTAATGATGTTTTATTAAAATTATTTTAAAAATTTTAAGAGGGCACAAATGGCAACAACCAAGTCATTGGGGGCTGAGCGAAGATATTTTACTTAGCAATGCTGAACAAGTTATACACAAATAATTGGCCAGTAAATTTTTGGCAGAGGACGTGGAGATAGCCTCAAATATTAAGTCCCAAATTTGCACGAAAACTCTTAATTATACTCAGTAAGCACATATTGAAAGTCATCATGGAATATATATACATTGATGCCTTAAATTAGATCGAATTTATTTTAAAATAATCGTCTAAAGACTTGTAAAAATAGTAGTTATATGGAACAAAATTTAAGTATTTTAATTATAATAAATTCATTAATCTTCTGCGCTGACTCCGAAGGACAGCGTATTATTATTAAGCCTTTTGAAGTCGGAAATACCTTAGGGTAAATAGTTATCCATGATTTGGTGTTTCGAGCACTTTGGCCTACTGCAAATACAATACATGAAATACTTTAACATTTATAAACAGGTTAACGATAGCATGTTGATATAAATAAATAATTAAAGAAATTCGCCTAGCCATAAACTAGACAAATAGTTCACACAAAAAAACTTTTTTTATAGAATTTTATTATCGAAAAATTTTCCTGATATTTAGAAATATTTTCAACAGCCAAAATGGTTTTAAATTAAATACATTGCTTAAACACTTTTTTAATTTTATTAGAAATAAGGTTGAATTTAGTAACTGAATTTGAAGTTTATTTAGAGATTTTTTCTCCCAACCCATGCTAAAGCCCATTTCTATCGGTTTGGAAATTTACGATTTTCTAAGCAGCTTTGATTCATTTTTGTCCAAAAATGACTTAGTAAATAAAATACATCAAGTACTTCAATGTGGAATTTCATTTAAATTTTTGTGTAACCCGACAACTCGACACGCAAACGCCAGACAATCATTTTGACAGATAATTACGTCAATTTGATTGCAAGGTTTTGTGTGTGGGCAATTTGATACCATAACATAATCATTTGTAAGATGGCGTCATACAAGTACGTTCGATGCACTAAAGGGAAAATATTTTTTAAGTATTACAAAAGAAGTGATATTTTCCTTCTAAGTACATACCAATAGATAATCCATTGGGAAACAACTCAATGTTTGCTTTCATATTATGATAATAATTATATTGCCGCCACGAACTTTTCGTGCAAATGAAAATTTAGCTGTCAAAGCATCAATTGCAATGTGTTGATAACTTAAAATATTTCAAAATATAAATTGCTAACATCATTCAATTTACGGTCTCTATTGGCAATTTGCTTCAAAATTGCGATTGAACGCAATTATAAATTGTGTGTCGAGTTGTCGAAAATATATTTTAACTTACTTGAGAACTAATGTTTAATATACAGCCGTGCTCCCAGTTTCACATTCACATATTTCCCTGTGGATTCGGTTTGAAATCACATGTTTATTGCTCCCAATTTCACATTCACATAAATTTTTGTGAATTGCATCCGAATGCTTGGTTGTATGTGAAATTAAAAGTAAACGACAAAAAGTGTGTGAATGTTTAATTATTTTCGATTGGAATAATTTTTAAAATATTCTTTGATGTTTGTAGAAGCCATTTATGATATTTCTGTATTAGTTATTCATTAATATATGCGTATTTTAAGGTATTTTGCGGATGACTTCTCAAAAAAGCATACATAGCTCAATCCGAAAGGGAAATTTCAACAACAGCTGTTTGTGAATTGCCACAACAATAACCGATATGTGTGACAGGGATGACCTGATAAGCGAAGAAATTTGTGAAATTGGGAGCACACTTATTCACTTTCACAGGAAATTTTTAAAATCACATTGTTGAATTGAAATGTACAACTGGGAGCACGGCTGATAACTTCAATATTCGTTTTAAAAATTTTAATTGGTCGATATTTCGACTTTAATTTGAAATCATCCTCAAGAACCTTAGCTCGGATGGATCGAAGCTGGAGGGAAGAGTAAGGGGAGGTGTATTCTGCGAGGAACTGTCGCTCCATAGTAAGTTTAGACTACCGGATTTTTGCAGCGTTTTTCAAGCTGGCAGTCAAGCTACAATCAGGGCCCTGGGATCGCTGACTCTCCGGTCGAAACTGCTGGGGGAGTGCCTGGCCTCCTTATCGGTCGCCTCGGATGGCAGCTATCATCAAGGAAGCAGTAGACCACTTTCGTCGCGGCACTACTAACACACAGAAGGTGGTAAGCATCTACTCGGACAGTCAAGCTACAATCAGAGCCCTGGGCTCGCTGACTCTCCGGTCGAAACTGGTGGGGGAGTGCCTGGCCTCCTTATCGGTCGCCTCGGAAACCTTCCGCATTCGACTGATTTGGGTACCACGTCACAGCGACATTGCGGGAAACTGTCTCGCAGACGAGCTAGCTCGTCAAGGCACTTCAGAAGAAATCATTCCAGGGAGGAAGGGCATTGGAGTTCCCATGTCCACATGCGGTCTGCTTCTGGAAAAATGGGCCTTCAGTCGACTCAGCAAACACTGGGCGGAAACCCCGACGTGCAAAGTTGCAAGGTCCTTTTGGCTGGCTGTGGACCGCAGACGGTCTGGGGAATTATTAAGCACTTCAAGGCCAATAATCTCGGCCCTGATCGGTGTTCTGACAGGGCACTGCCCGATGGGGACCCACGCTGTCAGGCTGGGCATCATTTTTGACCCAAGTTGTGGGTGCTGTATGGAGGATGATGAGGTGGAGTCATCTCAACATTACCTTCTTAGCTGCCCCGCTTTCGCTAGGCTTAGATGCAATCACCTTGGCTCATACTTTTTCGAAAGGCTACGCTCCTTCATAAAGAACACTCGACGTTTCTCTTAACGCTTACCAGCGGGTCTTTCAGTTCAGGGAAGGGAAAAACTACATAGTGGTATCACAATGGACTATAAATTAAAGTCTAAGTGAGCCCTTTTCGGGCTGCCACCTAACCTAACCTAACCTAACCTTAGCTTGTGTCTGGTCCACTGAGTTAGTGAGGATGTTCTCAAATTGAGCTCGAAAGATTAAAAATTATTCAAAGGAATATTGAAGTTATATTTAACAGTACACATAGAGTTTGTTAAAATAAATTTTCAAAATATAAAGTTCAAAAGCGAAACTGCCGGTGGCGTTACAACGAAACGATTGGGGCATTCACAACGTGTCGTAACATGTAGTTATTTCGTAAATAATTAAGTTCTGTTAATTAAATTGTATATTATTTAATTTCCGTTTTCTGTGCCGCCCAACAAAAAATAAAAACAAAATAAAATTCTACGACACTTTTAAACAACACTAGACTTTGACCTAGAATCTTAATTACAGGCCATAAGTTTCCGCAAATTATCCACCTAAGAATAAAGTTTTCAAAACATATATCACAACTGCTCTCTTAAAACTAAGCAAAAAACATGCGAAGAAGAAAATATCATCACATCAAGGACAGATAAGCCGAAGGAGGTATTTAGATGGTATTTTATTCATTATTTACAGCAAAGTTTGTAATTTTTTAGACCAGCATTAACAATATGAGTGTTTTTTTTTAAATTCAAATAAAACCTCTTGTTGAAAAGCTAAGAGAGTTTTGATAAAAAGGAAGAATTAATTATTTCAATTCCAATATTAATGTTAACGAAATTTCAAAAATTAAGCCATAAGTAATTGTAAGTTTGAGAAGAGGGTTCTGTAGTTATTTTATCGACGACGTCCTGTTTTAGTTACAGATTCTAGGTTTAGGGAAAATCAAACTTATTTAAGAAAATCAAGCTTAATTCATACTCACGGGAGAACCACAAAATCCCCGAAAATAAAATCCACAAAATCAAAATCTCCGATTTGAAAACCCCATAATATAAAATCCTCAAATACATAATTCCGATCTTAAACTTCTTTATTATTTGGCCAGTTTTCGTAGAATAAGAAAAGCTGTTAAATATCGTTAAAAATCAAGAAGTATAATTTTTTAAAACCTATACCAAAAAACTCCGAAGCCAACAGGCTGAGGTAGGTTCTTTCGAAAAGTGCTCCAACGATAAATTCTATCCAAAAATCAAACGGAAAATAGATATTGTCGGTTGTACGAAATGCTTTAGTTAATAATGACCACGCACTCTCCTGGGTGCTCTGATGACTCCAACATCACGCCAGGTCCCAAACCATCTCACTCTTAAAAAATACCGCAGGGAATATAGTGAGTCGCGACAAGGTGGAATGTGCAGTAATGTAATCTCCAGGACCAGATGGAATTTTTCCCGCACAACTGCTTGCACAGATTTTTACAGCATCCTTACCCTCACCCACATTCCTCATGTGTGAACGAAGGCGAAAGTCATCTTTCTACCGAAGGGAGGCAGGACTGCTCACGCGAAACCCAAGGATTTCAGGCCCATAAGCCCCGCCACATTCCTTATCAAAACTCTTGAGAGGCTCATATATGAGCATATTCGGCGAAATATAAGGAAAGACAAATTCTCCTTGAACCAGGATGCATACACAAAAGGCAAATCCATGGAGACCGTTCTCCATGACATCGTCTCAACGAACGAGAAAGGATTGGCCATAAAAGAGTTCACGGTGGGGATCTTTTTAGATATCGAGGAAGCCTTCAACAATGTCTAGCCCGAAGCTGTTATGAAATCACTCCGTATGGTGGGGGTACAGCAGGGACTGGTGGACTTTGTGGGGCTCCTACTCAGGAAAAGATCGATATTCTCAACAATAGGGGACTGCTCTAAATCCAAACACGTGGCTAGAGGTACACCCCAGGGAGCTGTTCTGTCACCTTTACTCTGGAACCTCAAGGGCACCGGCTGCAAGGTCGTGGCATATGCTAACGACTTGGCAATCTTAGCAACGGGCAAACTTCTTCAAGTTATTAGTGATTTACTGCAAAACGCTCTAAATATCGTTAGTCGCCGACTTTAAACAACCGACTTTAAACAACCATCTGTAAACGGAATGGTACTTAGTCTTTCAACCGAGGTCAGATATCTCGGAATTATATTAGATAAAAAACTCGACTCAAGGCGGAACATTGAAGACCGCTCCAAGAAAGCCATTGTTGCTCTATATGCCTGTAAGGCGGCCGTCGGGAAGAAGTGGGGAATAAAGCCACACAATGTACACGGCAGCCTCAGTGCTCACCACCAAATATCTGGAGATAATGTTAAATCTTCCACCGGTGGATCTCTACGGCAATTTCTGGAGGCCTGCAGTGCTAGGCTAAATGCGATCCTTCCGTGGAGAAATCTTGACTACGGGCACGCAAAGGTCCTAGAAACTCTGCCCGACAACCCGATTAAGTTCTTCACAAGAATCCCAGAGAGGAGCGAATGGATAGGTATCTTGGACCTGGATCAAGGAAGGACGGCTGTATACACAGACGGCTTCAAGTTAAACGAAAGGGTAGGCAGCGGCATTCACTCAAGTGAACTCGATCTAAACCTCAGTCTTGTTTACCGGACCACTGTAGTGTTTTTCAGGCCGAACTAAACCCAATAATAGAAGCAGCTCGTGGCCTGAAACGTGCACTTCTTAAGAACGAGGCATCACCATTTATTCTGACAGCTAGGCTGCTATCAAATATCTCAACTCCCATGGTACAACCTCCAAGATAGCCATTGAAAGCAGAGCGGCTCTAAACCAGCTGGCAGATTTGTGCTCCGAATGTGTTATATGGGTCCCTGGCCATAAGGACTTTCTTGGTAACTGCCTTGCTGATGAACTAGCAAGGAAAGGGACGGAACTAACTGTGATAAACTCTGCTCAAGAGGCGGGTTTACCCCTAGCATCCTATAAACACAGATTAAGATCTGAGCTTATGGGTAAGGTAAATTTAAGGTGGGCATCGGAGCCCACCTGTCACATTACCAGATAAATCTGGCCAGGAGCCGATGAGAAGCGCTCTAAAGCTCTCACGATGCTTAGCCGCTGCTCTCTCAGATTAGTAGTTGGGGTGATAACCGGGCACTGCCTCATGGGCACGCATGGGGAGAGACTAGGTTACCCAACAAATGATCTTAGCCGCAGTTGCAGAAACGAGGAGGAGGTGGAGAGTATTAAGCACTATCTCTGCTACGGCCCCGGCTTCGCCAAGACGCGTAGCAAAGTTTTCAAAAGTTACTTTTTGGACTGTTTAGCCGACTTGAACTCGGCAAGCATTTCTAACTTTCTACTCTACGTTAAGCGCACTGGATGGCTCAATTTTTGAAAAAGGGATGGAGGGAATGCATGGCCTATGCCATTGGTATTACAATGGGCTTCTTACAGACTATGTGTGCCACCGTACTCTTGTGCGGTGGCAGCCGCTCTAACCTAACCTAACCTAACCTATACAACAAAACATTTTTCTTACATATTGAAATCTATGTTTAACCTTTAAAATTCCGCTTAATGACGCCATCTCTTACGTGAAATATTTACTTTGTATTACTTTTGCAGAACTGTTAAATAATAAACGAGGGCGGTTTAATAAGTCACTGACTTTTTAAATATCCCGCGCAGAAACATTATGCATAACTGCTGTCCTTAATTGCCATCTATTAATAAACTATTGTCAAATTTTGAGCAAGCTTAGTCAGTAAGTTGATGCTTGACAGTCATTGAGAGCAGATAACCTCTCGACTTTTAACAAAAATAAAATAAAATGAATTTCGTGTGCTGATTAAGCATTATTTTTTTCCTAAAAACCCATCATTAACACCAATTTTAATGTTTAAGAAGTGGTTTACTGAGTTCCATTGTGGTCGTATCAGCACGACTGACGTCGAGCGTTCAGGTTGCCCAAAAGTAGTCCCTACACCATAAATTGTTAATAAAATCCATGGAAAGATATTGGATGACCAGAGAAGGAAAGTGCGTGAAGTGGCTGTGGCTGTAGTCATCTCAACTGAGCGGGTTCAATACGTTTTTCACGAACATTTGGATATGAAAAAGCTATTCGTGTGGTGTGTGCTGCGATTGCTGGACACTCAACCATAAGCCCGGGTGTACACGTGTGTTGTCACTATGACAAAAATCCATTAATTGCGCTACGAACTGCCACCACATGCAGCATATTCTCCAGGTTTAGCTCCATGCGACTATTTTTTTCCCATATCTGAGCATATGTCTGGCTGGTAAGAGGTTTGGGTCTAGTGAAAAAGTCATCACAGAAACAAACGCCTATTTTGAGAGTCTTGAGAAAAGCTGTTATTTGGAAGGAATACAAAATTTAAAAAGAACGCTGAACTAAGGGCACAGAGTTAAAAGAAGATTATGTTCGGAAGTGTAAGGCTTTTTTGGCGAAAAAAATATATTTTATTTAAAAAGTCATTGGCTTATCAAATCGCCGTCGTATTTAAATTAGGTGAAAAATAGCTTGGTGTAAAAATTAAATCGCAGCGATTTATAACGAAGCCTAAAAGCATTTCACAAAAAACACTGGGATTTATTGTTTGAAGACGTTGTGTTGGGGATTCTGAATTTGGGAATTTTTATTTTGTTTTGGGGATTTTGAATTTTGGGATTTCAACCCCAACCCCATACTAAGTTTGAGAAGTTGACGATCACCATAAAAAAAAACTTTTTTAAAACAGTTCTCTGGAAGGTCTTTCGTCAAATCGTAGTGAACCCCAATTCAAGTTTATAACAGTCATACAACCTTTGCGAAAAGATAAGTTAAATAACCATAACCAAAAATATCTTAAAATTTCCTAACATAAATGGTAGTACTTCCCTCAAGTCCAATTAAGCTTGGCATTTGCCTACAGGAAGCATACAAATTATAACCACCGATAGTAATCGTTAAATACTTTAAGTACCGTATTGTAATGAGGAAAGTAAATTTTTTTAAATTCAAATTCAATGCAAACAATCGACAAAACACTTTCGCTGCGCCAATGCAATAACGACAATTTACGCCGCAGCCAAAATCAACCGTAGCCAGAGGAATGCTCGTAGAGCGTGAAAACTCATTGTGACAAAGGTGGCGACGTCGAACGTGCGAAACGTGTGAAAACGGAAACGGAAGTGCATAAATTTGTTACTTCCATTAAGTGGAAAAAATTGCTAAACTGGCAAATTTTCGTGTGACGAGCTGCGCCACACTCACACACACACGCACACACGTTTACACACAATAAAAGGAAAAACATGAACATTTCAGTTGCTGCCACAACTTCTATTAGCAAACATACAAGCGGCATTGGGGAGCGTTGAATGGCGAAAAGCTCAAAGGCTGCTAACTGACGGAGCTGTTTACTTAATCTGGGATTTTGCATATAAAAAGCAGTTGAAGGTAAAGGGAATCGTCAAAAGGCGAACAAAAAAAAATGGCAAAGGAGATCATATCAAAGCACAAACGTTGCCAGCTCGTGGCATGAGGCGGCTTGGTTGCGCGATGTGGCGTGCGATAAGCGTGAAGTGGTGAATGGCATGTTGCTGCCACAAGCAAAAAGCCAAATCTCCATTCACATGCACACACACACATGGCGACGTGCGCACGGAAAGGCATGTTGTAAATTGGTAATTCCAATGCGAAAATCCAATCTCGATGGCTGTGAATTAGTCGTATTTTATAGCGATATTTTGTCGCGCAGCAGCAACAGTCACAACAACAAATGCAAAACTTTGCAATTGAAATACGCCATTGAACGGCTCATTTGTAGATTTTATCGTCACCGCTTACAAACACATACACAAACCGAATATAATTCACTAAAGCTGATATGGCACACCGCAAGCCATGCGATGCCATCATGACACACGTTGCTTGCTGGATGAGTGCGAGCGCTATTTCAAAAAAAATAAATAAAAAATAAACAACAAATTACATATTTAGCAAATTAATTTGCACGCTTTGCAGCATTTCAACGAGCAACGTCAACATTTCGAATTGCATTCAATCGGACTCAATTCAATTATACACAATTCAATTCAATATGCGCGCACAATTGAATCGGCCACGCCAATCGGGCTACCAAATTGCCAAGCTGGCAGTTGCAGGCACAACGGGCAGCACAACACAATACAACAGCAATGCAGCAGCTATTTGTCCCACCGTTACATGCACAACATCAACAACAGAAGATCGATGGGCAGCGCTGATAAACTAGGCGGCAAAGTATGCAACAAAAGCGCCCAGCACACACCGGCAACAAATGGCTGCCTCCTACTTAGTTTTTTTCTTCGCTTGCTGCTCGAGTTTGCCAGCAACTTGGTCGAAGAATGATTGGCCGAATAGATTCACTGAGCAACAAAGCAAAAGAATTGAAACGAAAAATTGCAAA
Organism: Philophylla caesio; assembly: GCA_963971545.1. Taxonomy (NCBI): domain Eukaryota; kingdom Metazoa; phylum Arthropoda; class Insecta; order Diptera; family Tephritidae; genus Philophylla; species Philophylla caesio. Next base: position 88,204,049 of record OZ020606.1, on the reverse strand, counting down.
GTGCAATTGGCCAATGCGGACCAAGAATAATTTGAAATTATTCAACAACAAAATAAGCAGCAATTGTTAACAAGCAACCGATAAGTTTGTGAGCGATAGTTGCAAGCAGTGTGGTTAACCGCTCATTTTCGTGCACTCTTAAGCGAAAAATTTGTAAGCGGGAGTTAAGGAAATTGAAATCATTCGATTGGAAATTTTGTAAATTTTTCTACAAACAGAAAAAATTGTTAAATGTTTTTGTAGGAGAGCAGCTTACGGAATAAGTATTTTGAGAAATGACAAAAGGGACATACAGGTTTTAATTATAGAGAAAGTATTAAAATGTTCCAATATAGACAAACAAAATAATTTGTATCAAGTTAAAAACAGGATACAGTTCAGAATTATTTAAGAAATACTCGTACAGACATCAAGAGTTTCCGATGGAAAGCTCATTCGGAAGACACAGAACCGCTAAAGTATCGTATAAACCAAAAATAATCTATAACCGATAATAGTATTCTCCCATAAAAAGACTTCTCCAATCCTCTTTAACAATCTTGTTTTAAAGAGACTTAAATTTGTTCAAATTAAATAAACACTATATGTTACACTACTCCGCGGAAGGCCCCGCAGCTAAATCTGCGGAAAGGCTGTAAGCGGCAGGCGAGTTCACACGAAAAACCTTCGGACATAGCTCGGTGAGTCAAAAGAGGCGCGATCGGTACAGACTACATTGCCACGCGCCTCAATTGTGCAAGCGAAATGATGACACCTAAGCTCGATGGGTACTATCACTCTCACGAAGAGACTGCAGAACCATTATAGCAACACACGCGGTCAAAATGGGCATTACGATTAATGACGGTACGTAGAAAGTGCAGGTAGGTAGAATTTATGGAGACCTTGGAACACCTCTTGGCCTATACCCAGCGGTAGCAAGAACGCACCTAAACTATATAGGAGCTCCCCAGTTTAATCAGCTTGAAGATGCCGCAGCAATTGGTTTTCAATCTCTACTCAAGCTTGCCAAAGGCGTTGGCATCCTATATTATGTCTACTACCGATCCACTTAAGTATAGCTCCATCTGGTATCGCTAGGTCAATGTGTGGCGCTTAGCCAGCCAGATTAACCTAACCTAACTTCTATGTTATATGGAAAATCAACACATATTCTCATTAAATTAAGCATTTCGAAAAAGGCACTGGTTAATGATAACTGACTGAGACTAAGAAAAAATGTTGGAATACTCGTACATCATCGCCATTCTCATGTATACATTTTACATAACATCTAGGACACATTAGTCAGTAAATTTATAGGGTGGAGCAGAAAACTAGGAACATCTGAAGAGATCTTTTTTTATCCCACTGATGTGTTCCTTATTCTATTAGTCCAATATCTGAGAAAAAAAAAAACCAACAACAAGTCTCTCAAATAAGATGAATTCCCAAAGCTAATAACTTCGACTGTGGCCAAATTTTTTTAATCTGACCAATTTCGTACAATCGAACTTAATGTTATTCGATTGCTATTCCTCTTCAATCCATGAACAACATTTTATCTCAGAGGAGTGGCACACCCAGTGCATGTGGAATCGCAAATTGCTATGACCGATAAAGTAACCAGTATTATTGCCTTTTTCGCTGAAGGACGTCCAAATGATTTGGGTCATCGCATTCTAGAATATCGGCCAGAAAAACCATTTTAGAGCCGTGGAAGGGCATGAGTGAACTCGCAATAAATATCGGGAGCCTCCAAGTTAAAGCTTTAAGATCAACTCATTTTACCTTAATTATTAAATTCGTCAACGCTGTTCTATAGCATATATTTTTTTTGCCATTATTGGGTGAAAAATATTCACGAAAGTAATTTAAATGAAAAATAGCCTAATTATATTTACTTATTTCTTATAACTAATTATACACTATAAAAGAACAATAATTATACAATATATGTACAGTAAATTATTAAATTAATTTTTTAAATCTACATTTTTAATAAGTGGTCCGATTAGTAAGATATTTAATGTAGAAGATATTTTAAGTAGATCTGTTGGCTTCTTTTCACTAAATATATTTTTCTAATGTTTCAAAATGTTTTCAAATATTAAGCAAATTCTACTAGATTTTGAATTGTAAATAAAAATAGAAAATGAGAAATTGCATTACATTTATGTACGGTGGCACCCAAGGCGAATTCATAAAGATGGCAGCAAATGTTTAAGAAATTAAAAGGTACAAGTATTTTGTTGTTGCTTTCGGTACAGCGAATGTCAAAACGAACCAACAAACAAATGATTTTGAAATTTGTTGTACCACGGCGATAAAACAAAACAATCACATTTCAAACTTTTTTTTTCTAAAATGTGTTTTTTTTATGTAATATACATGAATGTGATTTCAAATTTATAATAAATAAAATAATTCTTTGAACAAAATAATAATATCTAATAATAAAAAATATATTTTTAAAATTTAAAATTTGTGCTCTCGAGCTTTCGTCTTATTTCAGTTATAGGCTGAGTTAGTGAAAAAAGTAAGAATTTGTGAAACAAAACATACTATTATAGAGTAGAATTTGTTTGTACACTTAGCTCCTTTAATTAATGTGTTAAGTTTTATGCAGGCAATTTGTCAACTTAAAACTTGCTCATTATTATACTATGATTAATAATTATAGAACACGCACTTCTGAGACAAAAGTTTGAACATTGTATTAAAGTCCTATATATTTTTTCTAAATTTGGACAAAGTTTAAAACTTAAGCATTTAATGGGTTATGTAAGAGAATTAATTGAAAACTCTTAAAAACATAAATAAACACAAGACAGACGAAATATTTGTTATGTATACAAGGTGTGTCAAAAAGTAAGGCGACTTTATATTTTAATGAAAAAATGTTTATTTTTACCCAATATTTAAATTGTCCCCTTCAAATTAATCCCCCTCAGACACACTTGTGCAAAGGATTTTTCCAATCCTCTAAGCACTTTAAATAAGCACTTTTTGGTATCGGCTTGAGCTCGCCCAGCGATGCATTGCCTTTTTCGGCCTTGGCTCTCCTGGCTGCTTCCATTGGGACGATTGAGCGTTTGCTCCGACGACAAACCCACATAACCACGATTCCTACTCAGTTTAAACCCTTTTGAGCAAATCAGGATCATCCTTGACGCCATTCAAGATGATATCTTTTGTTATTGATGTGCTGCGGTGTCCAAAGCAAAGTTCGTCGTCGGCATCTTCTCGACCAATTTGAAAGAGACTTTGTTTTTGTGCTTGGAGCAGACTCACTGTACGCCACTGTCAACATTCAAGTATTTTAAAGCACTTGATTCCATTTTTCACACAAAATTTGATGCAAATTCCTTCCTTTTTTTTAAATAATAGAAAATCGCCGAGCACAACAAAACACGTCCAACCATTTTATCGGTCCAAAACATACTAAGTATGCTATGTACTTACTTCAAGCTGTGAACATGTAGTACATATGTTCGATACATGTGTGCAAACACAACAGCAACAAAAAATCGTTAGTAGAATGTACGTCGCCCGCTAAATTTCCAAACTCACCTTACTTTTTGATCCCACCCCACATTCTGAAAAGCAGCGCTAAGCTTAACTAATCAGAGATATATATCAAATGAAGGTATTGATGTCTACATTTGGGCAAAATTTTTAAATTGAATGTCAGTCTGTTGGTACCTAAAATATTTGACTGAAAAGATATAAAGGGTGTTTTTTTTAGACGTGTAGTTCTCAATGAGGCAAAACTTTTTTCGGAGTTGGTATTTTTGACAGCTGTTATTTGATTTATACTCACTTTAGTTTGCCATTTCCTAATGAACAGACTTACTCCGGAAGAACGTTTGCTAATTGTCCATTTTTTTTACCAAAATAATGATTTGGCTCGGGCGACACATCGCGCACTGCGTCCAATATTCGGTCAACATATTCGCCCAGCAGAGTTGGTAATTCTAGCAACCATGGATCGGTTTCGCACAACGTTTACTCTAGTGGATAATGCGCATCCTCGGAGACGCCCTACAGTGCGCACCAAAGACGCTATTGCCCATCCACTTTATGGAAGATTTTTCGGAAGGATCTTGGTTTGCGGGCTTACAAATTCCAACTCGTGCAAGAATTGAAGCCGAACGACCATCAAGCGCGTCGCAAGTTCGGTGAATGTGCCCAAAACGAGATGGCTACCGATCCCGATTTTCACAAGAAAATTTTGTTCGGTGATGAAGCTCACTTTTGGTTGAATCGGTACGTTAATAAACAAAAGTATCGCATTTGGAGTGACAATAATCCGCAAGACATTGTTGAGACGCCGTTACATCCTCAATGAGTCCCTGTTTGGTGTGCTCTATGGGCAGAGGGAATCATTGGTCCATATTTCTTCAAAAATGAAGCCGGCCATAATGTTACAATCAATAGGAAACGCTATAAAGCTATGATTAATTTTTCATGCCTGAGTGAAAGGATTTTGATGTGGGCGACGGTAGGTTCCAACAGTATGACGCTACATGTCATACAGCCAAAGAAACAATTAATTTATTGAAGGAAACTTTTGGTTCGCGCATTATCTCGCGTCATGAGCCTGTAGCGTGGCCTCCAAGATCATGCAATTTAACACCGCTGGACTATTTTTTGTGGGGTTATGTGAAGTCGTTTGTCTACGCAGATAAACTCAAGACGATTAACGCCTAGGAAGAGAATATTCGGCGCGTTATTGCTGACATACGGCCCCAATTGCTGCAAAACGTGGTCGAAAATTGGGACTCTCTGCTGGAATTTGTTCGAGTCCGCCGCGGCGGTCACTTGCCCGAAATTATTTTTAAAACATAATGGCAAACCCTGATTTTTATAATAAATCTAAATTCTTGGCCATAGCATTAAATTATATGAGTTTTATTTCTTCTTAAAAACCACATGTCTAAAAAACATGTTCATATTATTATTTTTATATTTTAAAAGAAAGAATATAATTGTTCTTAAGAAAAACATAAAATCGTTGAGTCAAGTACACACGATTACCGTATATTATATACTTGTCATTTTAAATTTGGTTGCAGAACACATAGCCATCACTAGAGTTTAATTGCTGATCGGACCGGTTGTAAATGTAAGATCACAAAAGTGAATAATAAATGAGCCATAAATTTAACTCCTTTAAATTTACCTGATTTTTTTCCTAATGTTTTGGTTGCCACTACAGAGTTCTAAAATAAAACACAAATTTTTTCGACTTTATTTTCAATTTTTTCTACAAAAAATATTTCCACATTCGTTTTTTTTTTTTAACAAACTACTTAGTACTTCTAGATCTTCGCATATGCACCCTTCTACCGAACTATCTTTCCAACTATTATTTTCACCGCATATTCGCCTTTAATAAAACGACTTTGCTATGCATTGCAATACCAAGGAACAAAATATTGAATGGCCGAACGAGTAGAAGTCGTTCGAAGACATTTCCGCAAAACGAACACCAAAATGCCCATCATCAGCAGTATTATCACCTACGCCAACTGACACTCTTTACCTGCTGATATTTTTTGCGCCGTAATGTTGTTGCCATTCCCGCAATGACTGCAGGCAGCAATAATTTCCCAAGTCTACAACCATAAAGTCACAGAGCAAACGATGCACTTTGCAAATCCGCAATCAGACAAAACAAATAATTCTACAAGCATAAAATATGCGGGATTACTATCCGTATGTATGTAGCTATGTATGTACTTATATGTATCTGCGGCGCCCACACACCACACATCACGATTGCTGCATGCAACAAAAACAACAACTGAAATAATAATAGCAGCTATACTTGCAATATGCATTCAGAAGTTTAGTTAAATTGAAGAAGTTGCAATGAAACGCAAATGTAGACATGGAAATTCAATTGAATTGAAAGAACCTTCGTTGAGCAAATTTTTAAAGAAACTTCCAAGCTCCACATTTCCTGCCACGCACCCACAACTTGCTAGTTTTTTGCCGTTTGATAAAAATAAAAACACCCTTTACACTTTTATATTAAATGACATTCGCTACTTGAAGGACAGAAGAGATTTTATTTTTAATATTCCAACCATAAGTGAGTAAGCATCTACGTAAGTATATAAGTAACTACTTGGTATTAGGCGGCTTTGTCACATTTGTGTGTCGGTCGTCGCATGCCCCACTTGCATGTGCTTGTGTTTGTGCGACCCCTTGCCACGAATATCGCTACTCATCAGCACAAGAGCATGTTGCATGCAACATTTGTTGCTGCATCAGCATAAAAAATTAAAAGGCATAAAAGCCGAACTGGCGGCTCTTGGCGGCCTAGATGACAGAAGAAGAATTACAAAACCAAAAAAAAAAAAAAAAAAAAAAAAAAAAAATGAATCATTGAATGGGCGCATGCCGGCGAATGACATTTTGAGTTAATAATGTTGACGAGTTGGTTGCATGAATGTTTGCATGACTGCCAACGCTGAGCCAATGGATATGCCGATGAATGATGAATGGTTGGTTGGTTACCACATGGATTGGGCATTACTTAACTAGGCGTGCGGTGGGGTTGCTGCCAGCTATTATTGCCATTGCACTTGTGCACCACTCATCCAGCCGAAAAGCCACTTGTGAGATTAGCATAAGCAGCAAAAGATGAAGCGCTCTGAGTTAGAATGGCAGTGGCAGCTATTTAGACTCATGCCACACACTCAACACTCTACACTCTACGACTAAGTTTAGTATGGTATATAGGCCGGCTCTTCTGACTTCTTCATCCATAAAGAGCATGGAAGTCATGACTTTGCTGCTGCCAACTGAGCAATGAACCAAATCTTCTTTGCATCCCCGTCTTGTGCTTAGCCACCCTCACTTAGCTCACTTTAATGCTCCCTATTACATTTTACTAAATACTTGCCGTAAAATAAGTGTGTTTTTTTTTATTTATGTAAGTAATCTTTTTGCTTGTTTGCATTATTTTGATTACATGTTTTTTTTTTTTGGCAGTTTATTTGCCATTCCGATATTTGTTTCATTCTATTATCATCAACTGTATTTGCGTCTGTTGCATCCATTGTTGTGGCAATGCCGCCCTACCCAGTCGCATTGTCTGTTGGACTGTTATTATTAAAAGTAAGTATATTTTAAAAATATTAAAAAATTCTCGAAAATGTTGTTTTGCCCACACTTCGCATTCCAATTTTATATCCAAGAAATGTGCTGGTATGCAAAATGGAATCATAACTTTTTAAGGAAAAATGCTTTGTTGCTTATTTCTAGAATTAACTACTCGCTGTTTATTTTTTTTCTTAGTAAAATAAGTGCACATAGAAAATTTAAAGCTAAATATGCGCAAGCATTTCATCCAAACGAAATGTTGGGGGTTTATACCGTAACAAAATCAAATTCGAAATAAATTTTAAAAATCTTACTCTATTAGTAATACATTAAAATTATTACAAAAATTAATTATAACAAATATAAATAAACAACAATATTCTTTAAATTTAATTATTAATTATTCATTGTAATTTGGAAAAATCAAAAATTAAAAATCGATTTTTCTAGTTGCTCGCGGCAACTTTCTTTTGGGACTCGCAAAACTTTGGTAAAAATTAATGGATTTTAACCATTTTTTTTTAATGTGTGTAGTTGTATCATTATACAAATACGCAGTTGCTCTGTAATCGTTATGACAATTTTTAAAGTTTTATATTTTCTTTTGTTATCATGTGCGTTGTATTCATATTTCCGTTTTTGTTGTAATAATATGTGTATTTAAAACCTTTCAAGGCTTAATTGTCGAATATAAAACTATGTGAGACGACTATGTTCAGAAGAACGCCGTCAAAATATCAGTTCATTGACAAAAAATTTTGAGTGAAATAAAAAATACACTTTTAAAGAAAACCATTTTTTTAAAAACATTTACTGTTCTTAATGTAATATAAATGACAAATTACAAAATCGTGGCTGTTCTTGATATTGCGGCTTCAAAGTATAAACAGTTATACACCGTTAAAAAAAATGTATGCGCGTTTCAAAAGAAAGTTCACGCGAGCTGCAACAAAAATCGATTTTTACAGTACAAGCGATTTTTATTTAAATCAATTGTTCATAATATACTTTCACTAATATGTCGAATAAGCATTTTTCGTTTAAAAAAAATCGAAGTATATACGAAAATCGATAATTTCTTGACAGCATCTCAACCAGCCCAAGCATCTCCAGGAATGTAAAGATCGATGCTGGGGATAGGGAGTGTATGTGCTCATCCTTGGGCCATAGTGTTCCTAAGCACCTCTCCCTTCTTCGCGCTACAGCATCGCACTCCAGAAGTAGGTGCGTTGGGGTTTCCCTGGCAAGGTCACAGTAGCGACACTGGTCGTTCGACCAGATCCCCATCTGGTACATGTGCCCTTTCAGTCTACAATGGCCTGTCAGAATGCCTGTCAGGATACGGAGTTTGGCCTTAGGGAGGTTTATCAGTAATTTGTACCTTTTGTTATTATACCCCCCTAGTAGTCTCTTTGCCTGGACCAGTCCAGGTATGCCTTTCTAGTGTAGCTCCCTTAATCTCCTACACTCTTCCTTCAGCACCTCCCTCACCGTGTGTGAGCCCACCGCGAGGAATGGCTCCGGACCTATGGGGGTTGAGGCAGCCGCCTTCCTTGCTAGATTGTCTGCTTCCTCATTGCCCTCTATACCTGCATGTCCTGGCTCCCATAGGAGTGTGACAACGTTCTTTTCAGACAGTGTGTTAAGCTTCTCAATGCATTCCAAGACCAAAGAGGACTTGACCTCAAAAGATAAGAGGGCTTTGAGAGCTGCCTGGCTGTCGCTAAGGATAAGTATGTTTTCTCCTTTATATCCCCTGTTAATGTTAAGATCAGTACAGCTGCTGATGGCATACACCTCCGCTTGGAAGATACTGGGGAAGGCCCCCAGTGGTTCCGAGATCTAAGCTCTCGGACCGTAGACACCCGCCCCAATGCCTTCCGGGGTTTTTGAGCCATCCGTGTCCCACTGTAAAGTGCTCGTTAAAATCTTGTTTTCCAGTATGGAAATGTTCAACGTATTTTTGTCATGAAGTATAACTACAAAGTTTCTTACGAAGGTAGTTATCTTGTGCCTGTCATCTCTTGGTAGGAGTGTTAGTGGGAGCTTTGACCCTATTTTGTCCTTGGACCTGGATGTCAAAACTCTTCCTTTGCCAAAGCCTTCTCTCGCAAAGCTTAGCAGGGTTCGCTTTGCGGCCTGTTCTATGTGGATATGGAGCGGTTCCAGCTCGATCATAACCTCCAGCGCGGCCGTTGGGCATGTTCTCATCGCCCCCGTTATGCACACGCATGCAAGACGCTGAATCTTGGCGAGGATGTTCCTCCCCGTTGTGAGTGCCGCTATCGAGGCCCACGCCACCGCTCCATATGACACCATTGGTCTAACAATCATGGTGTACATCCACCTCAGGATCTTCGGGGAGCTTCCCCAAGATTTTCCTGCCAGACGCCTGCACACCATTATTGCCCTTGTTGCTTTGGAGGTGGTCGACTCTAGATGTTTGTTCCACCTCAGTTTGGAATCCAGGATGACACCTAGATACTTAACTTCACTGGAGGGTTCAATTCTGACCCCTCCCACCTTAATGTCCTTCATGTTCTGCGTCTTCTTTTTCCAGGTGAAGAGGATGATGTTCGTTTTAGAGGGGTTGATGTTAAGTTCCACCTCCGTACACCATCTCTTCGCCAGATTAAGACCCCTTTGGACCACGTCGCACAGAGTGCTGGTGAACTTTCCTCTTGCAATAACGACGATGTCATCCGCATATCCTTGGCAGCGGATTCCATTGTCAGTCAGAGTCTGTAGGAGTTCATCCACTACTAGGCTCCACAGGAGGGGAGACAGGACCCCTCCTTGTGGGCATCCTCTTGTTGTTCTTAGTTGCTCTGTATTGTTCCAAGTTACAGTTTCAGCAATCCTAGTATTTAGTAGCGCCGCTATCCACCTGCGTATGGTAAGCTGGATTCCTCTTTTCTCCCGTGCTATGTCCACGCTTCCGTGAGAGGTGTTGTCGAACGCCCCCTCGATGTCTAGGAAAGCGCAGAGCACAGATTCTTCACACTCGAAGGCCTCCCGGATCTCCCCTGTCAGAGCGTACAGCGCAGTATCCGTGGGTCTGCCTACCCTATACGCGTGCTGGTCAGGGTGCAGGGGGGCAAGCTTCAAGGTGTTGTGCCTTATATCATGGTCGATGATTTTCTCCATTGCTTTTAACACAAAGGAGGTGAGGCTAATCGGCCTGAATGATTTTGCTAGGGAGTAATCTTTCTTCCCTACCTTTGGGATGAAGATGACTCGGGCTCTGCGCCACACCTCTGGGATGTGAGCTAGTGCCAGACTGTCCCTCATTATTTTGATCAGGTGGGGGATGAGGAGTTCACCACCCTGCTTCAGCATCACCCCTGCGGTTTGTGTCCTTGCTGCCCCACTCCTCGTTGTGTGCGTTTGCGTCGCAACCAATGATGAGGGGTAGCTTCTTACCTCTGCAGTAGTGCACCAGTGCTTGTGTCTCGCGGGTTGGGACATTGGAGTTGTCTCCAGGGAAATAGGCCGAGGCCACTACCACCTCTATGCGCCTGCCGTTCACCGCTAACGTAGCTTGCACTGCAACTAAGTCCTGCGTCAGGAATTCTGTAATGCAGAAGTAGTTAATTTCCTTCTTCAGCACAACACACGCTCTGGGCCTCTCACAGGAGAGGTCCCAAATTACCTGGTTTTTATTATGGTTGAGGCCCCTTACCTGGCCTCTGTAGGTCCACGGTTCCTGTATTAGTAGCACGACCAGGTCCTCCGTGGCAAACCTGCCAGCGATGACCGCCGAGGCAGCTATCGCGTGGTGCAGGTTGACCTGGGCTACTGATATGTTCGACTTGCCTAGAGCTGCGGTTCGTCGAAGTCGGCAAAGTCGGAGAGCCCTGGATCGCCCTCCCCTTGCACGTCGAGCTCTAGTCTCCTGAGGTCTATACCTTCCAGAAGCTCCTGCGTTGATGGTAGACGCTCACGCGGGCTTAGCTCTGCCACTTCAAACGCCGGAGCTGTTGTCTGTTGCGGAGGGGCCGGCTGCAGGCTCGTTCGCTCGGCCGCGGAAGCCGTCGGCGCCCGAGACCCATCCGGGTCCTTCGCCACAGCACCGCACCGTGAGTCTTGAGCCGCCGAAACCTTGCTGCCCGCCGCTTTGTACCTCCACGGCCTTACGGAGATAACGCTGTTACGGAAATTCGCTATGAATCCGACCCTCCGTAGACTCTCAAAGGACGCCTCGTCAATACAAAGATTGACTCTGATCCCGTTGTCCAGTGCGCTCTTGCACAGTACCCTCCACGCGGTGGTGTGTAACCCACCATTTTGCGCTTTGAGCAAATCCATGGCATGGTTTAGAGACTCCATTTCTGTCCTTGGAAGGAAAATGGAGACGTTGTGGAGCGGGGGTATGTCGTCTCCCATTCTGGTGCTTAGCACAGGTCCTTCCCAGCGCTCAAGCGTTGGTATGGTGCTTGCCAGCCATTTTGCTGTGCCTTCGTCCCTGCAATCCCGTTCTTCAGCTTCGACTTCCATCCTCACCCCGGCCATAACTCGGGCCTCGTTCGGGGACTTACCCTGTTCGAGGTAGCGCAGGTACCACTTCGCACCTGATCCGCTCAGCCCTGAGCGGCGGTGGTCGTCTAGCGCTCCCGGCTGACCTGGCTTTGGAAGCGGGGGAACTCTAGCTCTCCTGTGCTTCCTCTTCGGCTGCTGCCAGCCTGAGCCACGCGAGGCCGAGGGCGTGCGACTGCGGCTGCTTCTTCTGCTCGACCGTTCCTTGGATGCAGATCGTATGTGGCTCCTGGACCTTCTTCTGCTAGCAGAGCGACGTTGGCTCCTAGACCTGTTACGACCTGGGGTCTGATGTCTGTTGCTGTGTCTCCTACTGTCTTCTTCGCTACCTCTGTTACCGTACCTGCAAGTAGACATGCCGGGTCGGTGCAGCGACCGATCTGCCTCGGCCGGTTTATTAGTATAAACAGACGTGTCATACCTACTTAAGTTACCTTCATCCGTACAGGCCTTCTGTCGACGGATTCCGCTACTGGTGCTCGGTTCGTCATCTCTCGCGTGTTCTTCGAAGAGGGCCGCTTCTTCTTCAGTCAGCTTTTCTAGGAAGCTGCCTGCGCGTTTGGGGGTTTTCACACAGCTACTCACCCCCAATACCGCCGCATACGAGGACCTGGGTTTCGTTGCGATTGCGTTGGTCCTAACCACATTGAATGCAGTTGGTGCCGTTTCTGTAGCAGCTGACGTTGCTGCTTTCATTGTTGTTGTTGTTGTTGTTGTTGTTTTGTTGTTTCTTGTCATCATCTTGTTCTTACGACCGCCTGCCCGGCTTATGCAAAGCAGTCTAATAATATTGTTGGGGAATTATACCGTCCGCCGCGCCAGCGCCCCTTGTCGCGGTAAGGCCTTCGCTACTCCTCAAGGCGGCCCGGTATCGAGGAGGCGCCGTACTAATATAGCCGGTTGTCCTCCTGGCTGCAAACCATCCAATGGGCACGGTGTCGCGTAACACCCTGGATTAGGAGGTGGCGGTTCTTGGTCAGCGCCCCCACTTGGAGTCGGCATAAAGATAGAGAAACAATCTTATCATCGTCACACCGCAACATGCTCGTCTCCTGGTGGGGTACGCCTAAGCCCCTGCACCAGCGCCAAGGTGACCGCCCTCGCAGGAGTGAAAAGAAGATAATCGCTTATTAAATAAACCATATATATTTTATGCAGCTTTATAATTATTTTTTATGGTCTCTGTGAGATTGCATAAAATAGGATTTTTTGACATTTTAAAATATAAGGCATATTAATGTTTAGGCGATATGTTTTACTACCTTGTGAAAACCCGAAAATTCAGATAAATCTTATTGTAAGCCCAGAGCAGAGCTGCCAAATTTTTGACTATGAGGAGTATATAAAATGCTATTATAAGGAATCACAACGATTAGTTTTAATTTTTGTACAGCTATCTGATTTCTAATAACACAATTTAAATATATTTTAACACATGTATTGAAGCATAATTTTTGATTGTTATGAAATACTTGGCTTACCTGTATTTTTTTATCGAAGAACTAAAAGTCATTTTGGTTTACCTAAAAAATATCAATTATTGAATGAAAAACATGTTCTAAGAAAATCCATAAAAACCAAAATTTCTTAACTTGCAGAAATCTAAAAAGATGGACCAACAAACAATAGTTTTTTATAATTTTTACAAGAAATTAAAAAAAAATATTTAGTATGCAATTTTATAAAGCATAAAATTATAGTGCATTTTATTTTCTGATGGACCTGTAAAATAATTTCTTACTGATACCAATAATTACGGTCACTCGTAGTTCCACAACCTAAAAAAAATTATTTACTCCGTACAAGGTACAACCATTCGCCATTGATTCGCTTAAGTTTTGTGTGGGTAAAAAGCACAATTGGTGAGATAGCGAGCATATTCAGGTCGCTCTAATATAGTCACCACACCAGATAAGCTGAATCAAGTTCCCAGCATGATATTGCATTATCGGCGAATTAAGATATCTTCGAGGACACGCAAATACCATTGATTCCAAGTTTGACCTTAAAATTTTAACGAACCTCTAAACAATCACTTAGTAGATACGTTTTTTTTATTAAGCAACAGGGATTTGTACCACATCTCAAAATTAAAACGGCACGACATATTCACAAAGGTTGACAACTTATTATTTTTTTATTCAATTTCAATTATATTTCAATTTGAAAACAGTTTATTCTATAAGAAAAAAAAGACATGAACGCAAGCTTTAAACTCTGTAGAAAATTAAAAGAAAAAAAAATAAAATAAAGTTCAAATTTGAGCTTGCTGTAAATTACTGTTGATTTTTTCACATTCTTCCAAAATTTCTTACATAAAACTAAATGTTGCAAATGCGCAACACCGTCATTAAAAAAAAATTGTCAAAAATGAACGATAGTTTGTAACCATTTGGAACTTAAAAGTTTTACTTTGAAATTAAATTGGCTACAAAACTGCAAGCTCGAAAATATTTTGAGAAAAAAGTTGAAGTTTTGAAAAAAATTGGATTCTAATTTTCTACAAAGTTTGACACAAGGATTTACATGATTTTTTTAAGGAATGATTCCTAATGAAAAATTGCAAAACACCTTTTCTCGACAGAAGACAGCCTCGATGCCTATCTCGGGATCACTGGACCTCTATGGAAAATTTCTAGCAAGCTGTAGTGCAGTTAGGCAAAATGCGAGCCGTAGATTGATAGTGGATCCGGACATGCAAATGTTCTAGAAACTCTGCTGGATAACCTAAGTAAACTAGATTACACCACTCCTCTTCTATGTTTTGAAAATAAGTTTTCCACAAGAATCCCAGAGAGGAACAAGTGAATTTAATCTATACCTCAGCTTTCGGTTACCGGACCACTAGCGGAGCTAAATGCAATAACAGAGGCAGCTCATAGTATTATAACGCACGCCCCTTTAGAAATATCCACAATTAACTCCGCCATAGATGCGGGCATACCTCTCACATCCTACAAACACAGTGTTAGATCTGAGCTTATGGAGAAAGTAAACTTTAGGTGGGCCTCGGACTGCACCTGTCATACCACCAGATAAATCTGGCCAGTAGTTGACGTGGAAAGAGACTGGGCTACCCAACAATTGATTACTGCCACAGCTGCCGAAACGAAGAAGAGGTGTAGTATATTGAACACTACCTCTGGCACTGCCCTGGCCAGGCCAAGGCGAGCAACCAATTCTTCAAAATTTACTTGGTGGACTGTTTGTCAGACTTGAACTCGGCAAGCATTCCTGACTTTCTATTCTACATTAAACGGACAGGATGGCTCAACTTCTAGTTAAGGGAGGGAATGAAATGGCTAATGCGAGTTGTGTCACAACGGGCAATATCAGCCTAAGGGCCACCGTGCTACTGCATGAGTTTTATTTATTAGTTATAAAATAACCGATATTCTAAGAGTTTCATATTTTGCTCAAAAAATAAAACTTAATTTGTGGGTGTTTTTTTTCTTTTTCTTATAACTCAAAAGTAGCTTTTCGTGTTTACCTTAAGAGGTGGAAGTAACCTTAATTATTGTGGAGGAGCATTGAAATTATATGCGATGACGTTGTTCTGAATGTGTGTGCATTTGCTTTGAAAAAACGCTATAAATTAAGTTTTAATTTCTGAGCGATAAATTAAACTTAAGAAAAAACGATTTAACTTGATTTAAACAAAAAAAAACTCAAAATTCCGCTGAGGGCAGCCCTTGTAACAAGAAGTATGTTGCTTCGCTCTCTTTCCACTTGCTTTTTTGAGTATTCAACTCGGAAAATAATCGTTCTTTGCGGTCACTGGTATGTATAAGTCGATTACTTTTGCAACTAAATTACTCAAATATTCAACACATACTTTACATGAACATAATACTTAATTGGCGATTTTAAATTCTCTTCACAGACTCGTTAAAAAAACGTAGCTGTTGACCATTTCGGTCATGTTAAGCATGATGGCGCAAATACATGTCCATAGTTGAGTTGGCCATTAGAACAATGCTAACTGCGCGCGAACATGGCCTGTTGTTGCTGGTCAGGGCCGTGCCGCTTTGACCAAATTGAAAAATGATAAATGCGAGCAATGACCATAGAAATGAGTGAGCCTCTAAAGGGGTTGTCTGTGGGAGAAAAGCGCAACGCTGTGGCTTGTTTATTTTCCATTTCCTTGCAAACACACACACACACACGTGCATACATACATGCATACATACATAATACATGTACATATGTATATGTACATCTATATGCAATTTTCAGTGCAAAAGGCAATTTTAGAGCGCTGTACAGTTTTTCGTTCATTGCCACAAATGATTTGGCGATTTTGTCCATAAACAGTTTCCTGCAAATATTCTTGTATAAATATATATATATATATATATATGTGTGTGTGTGTGTCAAATATATTGTTTTTCTATTCAACATATTCAAATTGTAATTCTAACCTAATTTATGCCGCGACACAGCAATAGCAACAACCCCCGATGCGTCGCTGTCAAAACTTGTGGCCAACAATAACAACCCGAATTAAATCAGCGAATTGTGCACGAGTGGCGCGAGAACAGATGTGCAATCGTGGCGAGCAAATATGTAAGTACCCAGTAGAAAATTGCGCTAATTGAAAACTAGCGCCGAACTTTATCTCACTGGGAGGTGATACTGGTTCTCGATCTGTCCCAACTAGGCATGTCAATCCCGGGATCCCGGCCTTTTTAAATTCCCGAATATCCCGGGATAAGTCTTTTCAAATCGCGAAATTGCAGAAAAATGTGATTTTAATAGCCATTAATTTTTTAAATTTTGTTTCATTCTTAAAAATTACCCTTTCAAGGGCAAAACAAAGCCTTTAGAGAGTTCACAATCCATGTTATTTGTCGTATTTCTATAGTCTGCAATATAGTAGCACTGTGCAATTTCGAAGAATTCCTTTTGCCCTTGCCATTAAAAATTAGCGGGAGAATATCCTCCTCGAGCAGAAAATGAGCCTTACTATGAAAGCGATGTTAATAGAGGTGCTAGAACTGGATAAGGTAGAAAGTCTGAAAGATAAATTGCACCAAGTTTTAACAAGCGGCTCGCAATTGTCAATTAATCTAAAGGCATATAATTTATCAGAACGCTTGGTAAAAGAAATTGATAGTTTTTGTAATGAAGTGTTAAAGGCTATGTCCTACAGAGAGCATTTAACTTATTGTCGACAATCCACCCAACAAATTTAGGTCCAGGTTGGAGGATAACACACTTAAGGATTTTATTTCTTTAAGATGGCATTTTGATCAAAATAAGGAATAATTCTGCCATGCTCAAAATGGAATGGGTTATGCATTTAATTTTCCTTGAAGTATTTCTTTTTTTACTTAATGGTAATATATTAATATTTAATGTTGGTCTCAAACAGTGATTAAAAATAATTTTATTTATCAAGATGCATTTGCTTTTGTAATATGTATATTGGTACTTGAAGTATAAATTATTTTGTATGTTTGTCAAATTTTACGTTTATTTCTTTTTAGTTATTGAAAAGACCAATAAATTAATGCATGAATTACAACAAATCGTTTTCTTTCTTATATTAATGTTATTTTGTATACTTCTATAATACAAGGATTACAAACGATTTACATTTTTTGATAAATTAAAAATTACGGATCCAAACTTCGTAAAATTCGGATGCTGGGATTGGCCCGGGTATTTTGTTTTCAAATCTCGAAAATCCCGGGATCAATAAAATACCCAAAATTGACATCCGTAGTCCCGACGCAATGTTTGCAACTGTCTCTTTTACAATGGTGATGTCATAGTAGTGGCAATTATCCGCCTCTGCAGAACCTTAGAACGCCTTATTAACTGATTCCATTTAAGATAGTTACAAGATGGTTGAAAAATAAATACTTCTGGGCTTGTGCGTAAGAAGTAGAAGTGTCAAACTAGTTTAATAATTAATAGTTATGAACCAGTAAAAATAAAAAGAAAATGTAAAATATCAAACGATTTAGAATTTCAAAGATAATGTATAATATATATGTCCATTACATAGGTTCTTACATCCTTATTACTAATCTTAGAAATTCATGAATTCATATGTTTTTGGCATAAGTATCTTTACTTTTCGCACATTTTAACAAGTTTTGACTATTTATTCTTTTATTTCTAAAGTTTATAATATATGGCGCCATTCTGTGGTAAAAAAAAAATATATCAAGACCTAAAACTTCATACAAAAATTAACTTATTTCAAGATAGAAATTTCAAATATTTTTTTAACAGAATTCTTAAATTTTTAAATATCCAAATTTATAACTAAATATAAGTTTAAACGGTTTTTTTCCTGTAATTCTCTTCGCAAAACGCCAATGTCTCCACAAAATTTTTTATAAAATTGCATACTAAAAATAATCCAAAAAATTCTGATAAAAATGTTTGCAATTTTGATACACTTTTTGAATTATTTTAATTTCTGTACAAATTAATAAACGAAGTTTTGGTAAAAACATTGTCTTATTCGCATTTTCTCTGACAGCTCATTTGAAGCATCTTTTTTGTTCGAGGTCGGTTTGATAAGTCAGCAGGAACTTCATATTCATCACTGCTGCATTATTATTTTTTGCGTAAAAAACCATCACCGAAAGCTTAATAAATACAATGGGCACACTGCACCATCAATTTTAATCGTTAAGAAGTGATTTACTGAGTTCCATTGTGGTCGTTTCAGCACGAACTTTGAGGTCACCGAAAAGAGGTCGTAACATCTGAAAACGTCGATAAAATCCATGAAATGAAATTGGATGAGCAGCAAATTAAAATGCGTAAGTTGGCTGAGGCTGTAAGCATCTCAACCGAGCAGGAATATACATCACATTTTACTCGAATATTTGGATATTCGACAAATTACTATTTCCAAACCTGAAAAAATGGCTGGGTTTTTAGATTTTTGGGTCAAATGAATAGGTTATCACAGCAACAAACGTCTATATTGAGAGTCTGGAGAAAAACTATTATTTGGAAGGAATAAAAAAATTTTCGAATCTCATCCAGCGCAAGCAAAATCTTAATCATAGAAAAAGTCTTTTCAAAAAGCGATCAGCCCTTGGCAGGCAATGACAAATCTCCGAGGGTATTTCTGCCGTTCGGAGTCGGCATAAAACTGTAGATGCCTCCATAAAGACGAACACTTCAAATGGTAGGAGAAGATCAGCCAAACACGGAGCTATGTATATAGTGTGAGATCCAAATAAAAAAAAAAATTTAATATCGCTGGACGAAGTGTAAAGAGTTAAGGAGATTGTGTTGAAAAATATAATTTTTTTCAAAAACAAAATTTGTTTTATTCAAGATGTCACTGGCCAAGGCGAATCCATGTAAGGTGGTAGCGATTCTAAAAATGCAACGCTTTGGTGGTTTATTGTCAAACTGTATCTCCTTTGTATTTAACTTTCGTGAAATAATGTTTACTTTATTAGATTCACCGCAAAAAGTTATAGTAAACTATATCTTTAAATTTTTTGTAGTTTAACGGAACAATTGATTATTTGCAACTAAACAATTGATTTTGTTGACAACCAACCACCAATCAGCTGCTTGATAAACACGACCTTTAATGAATTCGCCTTGTCAGTGCCTTATAAAACTGCTCTCTTATTAATTGTGTATACATTCAATTGTCAGTGTCCAAAATAAGCAAAATCGTTTGCCAGGGCTGTTATTATTCGAAAAAATATGTCGTGTTGGAATGCACATCGTTCATGATTTTGTTCAATTTGTATGGTGAAATGCGTGATTTGGCTTCGCATTTGATATTTTGTACCCAAATGACGCATTTAGACTCAGTGTGTGATTTATTTGGGAAATTCGTTCATGGTTATTTTAAGTAGAACGCGTTGCTTATATTATATAAAAATATCCATCGACCCACTTCGCATTTCTTTCACACCGGTTATGAGACAGTTACGAAGCCCACAAAAGCAGCGCTTTGTCTAACTATCCTAAAAAAAAGCGCTTGATTCTGCGATTACCGCCGCTCACATGTACATCGTTTAAATGTAATTTATACTTTCATTACAGACATCGCCAATCATGAACAGCGCTAATGTGAATTATATGGGCAAATGTGCTGACCTTTTGGGCACAACGCACATACACACACACACATACACAAAATCACATGCACACTCCTTATCCACGAAGGCCGCATTTTAAATGGCAATGCTTTTGTGGTTGCACAGGCGTGTGGTTGCTGCACAGTTGTTGCCGTTTTTACAGTTGCAATTTGCAACAACTCAACTGAACTCGAATTTCAGTTAGAAATTATTACTTCACAATGGCATTTGTTGTGCGTATTTGTTGTTTTCCTTAATGTATATATTCGAATATTAGTTGTTGTTGTTATTGTTATCAACTATACCTACTCTTTGTTGGTTTTGAATTTCGGTTTTGCTACTCCTTTCTATTTCACATGCGAGTATAACACGCTCCATTCAACGTTCAGCCGTCAACAGCAGTTATGTTGGATAATAAATCAAAATTTTCGGTTTCATGTTGTCATTCTCGGCAAATGGTTGAGTGAGTAACTCATTGCGAATGACCTAACCGACATGCGAAATAAACAGAAGCGGAGTAGTGCAACAATGCGCTTTCAACTAAATATTATTTGCTTTCATAGAGAGTATGGCGCGTTGCATCTAGTGTTGCAAGTTCGGCAAAGTCGTTGGTAAAAAGTGTGGTTTTGGCGCTTGCACAACTGATAAATGTTTGAGGTTGCAAGATTGAGGCGACTAAATTGTACACCTTTTCCAGATAAGGTGATGTTAGGTTAGGTTGCGTTGATATACACTCTGCACATCAACACCCTTAAACCTTTTGATATTGTTGTGATGTCACATAGGAGCTTACGTTTCACCTGTTGTTTCACTAGTTGTAAAGCCATTTCGTATACTTTGAGAATCTGTTGACTCCTATAACGTGCAAAGAGTTCAATTCGCTAAGCAGTGAAAGCGAGGTTTATTAATAATTTTTAATCGCCTTTTTGCAGACAAACTCTTCATCTTTTCTGCGATCCCGACCATTACAACAAAAAGGTATTCCCATTGCTTGGGATGAGTGCCACTACACTTTCAATGCAATGAACAAGGCATTTCCATCTCTTTTCATTAATAATTTTTTCTTGACAAAGTACTGATTGAATGGTAGAAGTACAATCGCAGCTTATTTAAAACGAAATACAAAATTTGGCTCTTATTGCTTTTAATGAACATTTGGTTGTTAAGTCAGTTAAATAATTTTGTTATAAAATACAAGAAAAAGTTTTTAATATGAACACTAACAGCTCTTCTATATTTTAACGAACTTTTTTCACAGAGATGCCGTTGTTGTCATTCGTTCGGCATGTTTCAAAAGCTCCACGTGGGAAGCGAAAGTTTCCCAAATCGTCAACGAATCGATACTCTTTTAAATTCCTCGAATTTTGGTAAGTTTAAACCTGGCTTCATGTTTACTTAGCAAATTTTAGCAAATTAATTGTTTGACTAATTCCTTTTCCATTTGCTTTGACTGTAGTTTTTACTCAGTATTACATTTTTTTTTAATTTTTTGCGCAATCCTTTTTATTTGTATATTGTGTATTTTGATCTTAAACTCACTAGAATCTACTAACTATAGTAATACTTCGAAAAAAGTTCTGAAATGGTCATCAACCATTTTTACCCAATCGAACGAAGAAGCTTAGATTCAAAAACTAAAGTAAAGTAAATATAATGAGCAAAGAGCAAAAGTACAAAAAAAATAATAAAATTTAAAGGCCTTTGCTGAGCAAGTTAAATACTTTTACTGTGCGCTAAACGCTAAGGTCTTCAAGACAATATCTGACTACGATATTTTATTGTAATTTATATGTTATGGCTCCGAAAATTATAAACGGTTAAGACGGCCAAAAGCAAAAATTGGCCAGAACTAAGAGACCATGTAACACATGAGAACTGTGAAACTCAACTACGAGTTAAAATAAAACTCAAGACCTTTAACAATAATTGATCCTGCTTGCAACATGAGAACAATTTATCAAGTTCAGATCGGAATTACTTGATTTCAACAGAGTATACGCTTAGATTATCTGCGTATAGAACAAATGTAGAACATGTAAAATATGAACTAATGTTTTTGTTAAACAAATTGAAAAGCAATGGAGCCAATTTGCTTCCCAGTGTATGCCATATTTAGTTTTGCCCTATACAGATACATATATTATTTCCGTACTACAATGAAAGCTCAAGAAACCATATACCAGCATAGTGGCACACAACCTATATTGTACTACCTTGTAAATTTCAGAGGTGACGTAAAAATTTTAAATATAAAAAAGAGAAAACGGATACTACCAAACTGATAATTGCAAACAACCTAAAAATGTTGTATTATTGCGGGAAAAATATTTTATACTATTTAGATCTTAGGACATTAAAAAGATGCAAAAAATATGAAAGGCGAAAGGGAACAAGACGTAAACCTTTCCACAGAAGAAATATTTAAATATGCATTTTGAAACTAAATGTTCATTTGCACAACTGGGGATTAAATTATGGTCACACTTCAATTATATTTTTAATATCAGCTATTTCATGGCAGAAATACCCTCGGAGGTTTGCCATTGCCTGCTATTAGAAAAAAACTTTTCCTATGATTTAGATTTTACTTGCCCTAGCTGAGATTTGAACCTCGAACCCAGCGGCATATTGAGTTATAGCACGCTACCCACTCGACCACAGCGGTCTACTCTAGAAAAGTGTAAATGAACACGTAACAAGTTATCCTTAATACTAAAGTCGTATGTATGCGATGCTTTTAAATGCTTTGGAAATGGCTGTGGCCAATGAGAGTAAGGCAATCCTCAGTAAAAACTGAAAGAGTGAAGCGGTCGATCTACCACTAGCAAACTCGTGTGGATTAGCGTTCGACAGTGAAGATCAACTTTTCTACAATTATGCTTTAAAAGAAATTAATAGACAGTAGATAATTGTGAGTTTGACTTGTAATTAGCAACGCAACAGTTATTTCACATTTATATACATGCAAGTTAAAGGACTAAGAGTCCTTTGTACTAAAAAAATAGAAAGGCCAGCTGCCCTAAAGGAAACACAAGTTACTTCTAGTTCACTTAACTTTATTTACACAACTTCTTAACTCTAATTAGAATTAGAACACTACAACTAAACTGCAACCCGTCCCGAACTCGACTGCCTGATCGATGTGGCAGTCGCCTACTCCACACCTTCGTTCTCCGGCAGCGGCGCAATGGTTGTATAACCAGTTTACAACCTGTTGTCTGAGACCGGCCATGGCCTTGACTTCCCACAGGTGCATTACCGTATGCAAACGGAAATGTCTCCCGTTGCAGTATATGGTGAAATTCAAATATGCTGACACTGTAGCGCGTGTCGCGAGTCGCAGCTAATGCGACTGGTACGTGTTAACTTGCATTATACACATTTTCTTCTAGTATCAAAGAAAAACAACAGAATGTAAGGAGAAATTAAAAATCAAAGTTTAAGATTGAATAGTGGAAGGGCATTTTTTGTGAAATATATATCGAAAAGAAACATCACAGCAAAAAAGCTTTGATAGTTTTAAGCATTTTACGACTTCATTAACACAATCCACAGACAGCATTAGTAAATGAAAGTTAAGAGAATATTCAAATAAAGAGCCTGAGATAACAAATTCGGAGATAAAGGATTTCGCAAAAATATCGGCGGCCTCACTGCGACTATGCGCGTGTTTTTTGGCGAAGAAGTTTGAGGTTATTTTCTTTTATTTCTTATGTTATTTATTTTACTTACAAGCCATAGCAAGAAGGTAATTTAAAAAATTTATTCTGATCTTTTGTTGTTGTTGCTTACGAAAAAATTACACTGAAGATGGCACAACGCCCAAACCGGTTTGTCTTAAAACCAAACTTGACATGGGATGACGAAAATTCTTTCCAAAACCAATCAATTAAAAATTTACTTTGCTGCTACTAAAATATGTTTATTAAAAATTTTGTCAAGGTTTTTAAATTTCTTAAAATAGGAAGTAGAAGCCACTAATTTATATTCTAATTGAGTTATTTCATACAATCTTACTTTCGGTCAAGTAAAAAAAAATAAATAATAAACACAAAAAATTGCAATTTCTAAAAAATCAGATCATCTTCCGCACATTTCTTTGCTGTAAATTTTGACAATTTTCTTGAAATCATATTAAATACATGAAAACGTGCAAACAATAAAAACAAAAACAAAACAAAAAACAAAAAGACAAACAAACAATAAATACGCCGAAAGCAAACGCAAATTCAACAAGCAACACCAAAATGTAGCAGCCGCAAGGATAATACAGCATTCAGCATACAACAGACTCGTGAGAAAGTGGCAACACTGGCAGCGCAAGCAACTCTGCACAGCAAACACCACGTTGTGCTAAAGTTGTGGTGAGTGGCAGCTGGCAAGCAGCAAACGGCAAACGGCAAATAACTGCATGTCGGAAGTCATTGGCATGTGTAGAGGCAGCAACACCAACAACAGCAACCAGCCACAGCGACAACACTGCGAAATCGATTGTGAATGAAACTCTCTGCCTGTATGTGGCAAGTGCGCTTGTTGCTGTGTGGCAGCTGGGCGTGCTGCTGTGCAATGCCGAAACATGCGAATTTCCGTAGCTGCAGCAGCGTCATTGCCGTTGCAACGCAGCATTCAATGCATTGCGAGTGCTTACTTTCACATTTGCCGCAAATGTATTGTAAATGCATTTCAAATGCTACCAACATACGAAACAAAACAATTGCACTTGGTGCATTTGTTATTGCTAACACATTGTCGGCATTGCTGTTTGCGTTGTTGCAGCAATCGCTCGCTTAAGCGACCACACCTCTTTTCACGGCCACAGCAGGCGATGAGGGAAGGGTGGCACAGTAAATGGCGGCGGTGGCTATGTTGGGTGCTGAGTTATGTTTTTGATTTTAGCTGACAATGAGTGTTCAAATTTATTGTTTGCGTTAGTAGCAACAGCAACAACAAGTGCCAAAACAAACTCAAAAACAACAGCTTCAATTGCAAGCGCTGACTCGGTGATAATGTGTGTGTTGCACGAACGAATAGTTAGTCAACAGGCATATTTTCATCACCAACGCGAGGCAGACCAACAAGCTGACTAAATCGAGCAGCCGGGCACTTTGTATTAAATGTCGCTTGTTAGGCTTGTTTTGTGTCGATGTGTGTGTGTGTGTGTGTGTGTGTGCGTGGAGCTGCGGAAACTTGGTGAGCTACTTTAGTGTATCGGATGTTGCGTTGACTAGGCGTGGCATTGACATTTACATGTTCAATCGGGAGGAGGAAATTAGAGTGTGCAACAAAGGCCGCCACAACAAAAACAATCAAGTATTTAAACAACAGAATATTTCAAACACTACCACCTCGCCAACGACGCTCTGGCGTATACGTAACTACTCACAAAATTCTAAATACGAGTATTATAAAATTCTTTTGGGCTTTTGGTATTTTACGTGCTGCACAATATTAGCGCATGGCCTTTATTAGTTTTTGGTCGCCTTTAACTCGATTACATTCCACTTTTGTTAATTTTGTAATTTTTGATAAAAAATGTTAATTTAAATTCCGGCGATTTACGATCAAAGTGCAGAGTTTTAATTAATAAGCGCATAAATTGGTTAGAAGCTAAATAAATGACAAAATTTTGCTACTGCAATTTTGTTTAGGCAAATGTTAGTTGATTGCTGAAAATATGTCCATTTTAATATGTCAGAATGCCAAAAATTAAATGTTTTTATATGCAATGGAATTATTGCCGTTATAAGAACTATAAAATCATATAAATATTTTTTCGGACTGTTTTTCAGTAATCAGATTTATTCAATCAAAAGTAGAAAATTGCAAATTTTACGAACTAAAAATTACTGTCGTGTTTTGACATTTTTGTTATAGTGTTATTCTTCCGTATTTATGTTTATAAATATTGTGCATGTACTACATATATGGAAGCAGATTAGAGAGCGCATTAATTGTCACATCATTTATACCAACAATTTACATGACATAACATCACATCACATCATCACACCATTATCTTACCTCACATCACATCATATCATAAATCACATTAATCTTCAGCTCACATCAAATCACATAACATTAGTTTCTCCTCACCTTGTCCTCAGGCTGTTGAACCTTCAACATCAAAAGCTGCTGCACAGAGATCAGTTCAAAAGGAAAGCAGCGAAAGCAAAAATTCTGCTGGGGTTTCTGTGGCGCCTGCTAGGGGGCTGGTTGTGGTTCCTCAGAGAAAATCTATTTTTATATCAAGATTTTCCAGTGATACCACAGTTGAGGATATCAAGTTTCACATTTCATCTAAGGTTACGACTGATGACATAACTATCAGGAAATTTAACTTTAATTACATGAGAAACATTTCTTCATTTAAAATCGATGTAACTTCCGAAAACTTAAATATACTTTTAAATAGCTCTTTTTGGCCGACTGGGGCTTTTGTTCGCGAATTCGAGTTTAAACCCAACATAAATAATCAAAACTTAGCAAAAATCTCTAATCCTAATCCGGAGTCAAAAAACTGATAAAAACTAAACTTGATATATATTACCAAAATGTTAGAGGCTTGAATACAAAACTAACTGACTTGCTTTTGAAGAGTTATCACTGTAATTTTAACATTATAGCTTTCACTGAAACTTGGCTTAAACCTCACGTTTTTGATTCGGAGATTCTTTGCAGTGAATATCATATTTACAGAAATGATCGAGAGTGCAGGATCGGTGGAGGTGTTCTTTTTGCTGTCCATTCTTCATTACCATCTGAAGTGGTTAACGTCCCTATCATTGAGTCTACTGAATTTAAGTGCATACGAGTGCAATTAAGCAAGTCTTATATTTATTTAGCCCTCCTCAGTCTGACTTGTCGGTATATAGTGATCATATTTCTTTACTTGGGATTGTGGACTCAATGCTTAGGCCTCCCGACTCATTGATTGTGTTGGGTGATTTTAATCTCCCAAACATTTCTTGGGATATGATTGATGGTCATATCGTACCTTCCATTAACAACGCCTTTCTGGATGGGATGACTGAACTTTGTCTGAACCAGGTTAATACCCTACAAAACAAGTTGGGGAGAGTCTTGGATTTGGTTTTTGTTGACAACATGTACAGGGCCTCCTTAAATCGATGTGATCCATTGGTTTTACCTGAGGATGTATATCATCCTGCGATTGAATTGTCATACGAGATCATAGACGGAGAGCGGGTTTCTGGATCGAAAGCTTTTAATTCTAATGACAGCTTCGATTTTAGAAAAGCTAATTTTAAAAAATTAAACTGTGACTTATCTAAAATAACTTGGCCTTACTACAATGGCGATATTGAGCGTAATGTTTTGGACTTCAACAATACTTTATACAACTTATTTCTTAAACATGTACCTAAAGGTTCTTGTATTCGTGATGAATCAGCCCCTTTATGGTTCACTAAAGACTTGAGAACTTTAAAAATAAAAAATCGCGTTCTTTTAAAATATATAAAAGTACTGGTCGTCATGTGGATTATCTTAATTATTCAGTCTTGCGACATAAATATCTAGAATTAAATAAAAACTGTTATGAAAAATACTTGAATAAAATGAAAATGAACATTATCCACGACCCGAAAGCTTTCTATGGTTTCGTTAATTCTAAGCGCAGAGTAAATGCATTCCCTTCCGCAATGAAATATCAAAATACTGTGTCATGTGATAACGAGATTATTGCCAATCTATTTGCCCAGTTCTTTAAATCTAACTACACCACTCAATTTAAATATAACTGTATTTCCTATCCATACAAGCTGAGCCCCAATAACTCTATTAATATTCCAGTCATATCATCAGATGATGTTTTTCATTATTTAATATCTTTAAAAGAATCATTCAAGTACGGCCCTGATATGACCCCGACATGTTTCCTAAAAAAATGTGCAAAGCACCTGTACCTGCCATTATCGAACTTGTTTAATTTGTCCCTCCAGCAAGGAGTTTTTCCGTCAATATGGAAACAGTCTTACATAATCCCACTTCATAAATCTGGAAGCAGGTCTTCTATTGAAAACTATCGTGGTATAGCTAAACTCTCTTCTATCCCGAAGTTGTTTGAAGCTATTGTTACCAATCAAATGACTTATCCGATTTCCTCAATAATAGCAAATTGCCAACATGGCTTCTGTAAGGGCAAATCAACCATTACAAATTTACTTGAATTTACCACCCATGTTTCAAATGGGTTTAGGAAATGCATTGATACTGATGTTATATATACCGATTTTAGTAAAGCATTTGACAAAGTATGTCACTCTTTACTCATCCGTAAACTGGATCTGCTTGGTTTTCAACCTGGTATCCTCTGTTGGATGTCTTCTTATCTCTCCGGTAGGACGCAAAAGGTAGTTTTTAAAAATTTTCATTCTGGGATCATCGATGTTTCCTCGGGAGTTCCTCAGGGCAGCCACCTCGGACCGATTCTGTTCCTGCTATTCATAAACGACATTTCTACAGTAGTTAAGTATTCTAAAATATTGATGTACGCGGATGATGTTAAACTTTTTAAGACTTATGCCTCGGCTGAAGAAATGTCCTTGCTACAGCAAGATTTGGACAGCATAGTCAATTGGTGCAGCATTAATTATATGCCGCTTAATCTTAACAAATGTAAATTCATGTGCTTTTCTCGACGAACCATTCAGCCGGCCTCCTACAAAATAAATAACTACGTCCTAGAACATGTAAGCAGTTTTGTTGACCTGGGTGTTGGTATGGATTGTAAACTCAATTTTAATTTTCATATTAATTTCACAGTTAATAAAGCAAGGTCAAAGTAATTCCGCGACCCGTATATAACTAAAACACTTTTTACTTCATTAGTAAGACCAATACTGGAGTATGGTTCCATAGTTTGGAATCCTCGTTATCAGGTCCACTCAGACCAACTAGAGTCAATACAAAAACAATTCTTACTTTTTGCTTTGAGAAATCTTCGATGGGATTCGCCATACAATCTTCCCCCTTACACTAGTCGTTTAAAACTTATTAATCTTCCTACTCTTTCGAGTCGCAGAGAAATGTTAGGTATAATATTTCTGGTAAAATTAGTCAATGGATGGATCTCAAGTCCATTTCTTCTAGAGCAAATTAATTTTAATGTACCCTCCCGTGCAACGAGAAACTTTAAACCACTTTTCTTAAAACTATGCAGAACTAACTTTGAGTTGAATGAACCGTTTCGGGGTTTATGCCAAGACTTTAACAATCATTCCAGCACCTTTGATGTATCGGACTCACTTTTTATAATTAAAAGAACTATTCTATCCTCTCTTAATAACAGCTAACGATCCAATTTTCTTACTTTGCATTTCTCTAACTTTGTATTCGGCTGATGAATTCTTATTCTGTAGCTGAGCAGCTTGGGATCTCGACGCTTAACAAACTTTCTTCTGTCACGACTCGGCACCTAAGATTTGTATATTTACAAAACATCCGTACGTTATGCGGATTGAGCCCCTCGTGCCGGTTGGGCGGGAAAGTGGGTTTCCGTTGGGTTATAATAATTACACCACATAATATCACATCACATCACCACATCACCTCATCACATCAACACACCACATCACATCAACACATCACACCAACACATCACATCAGCACATCACATCAACACATCACTTCAACACATCACATCAACACATCACATCAACACATCACATCAACACATCACATCACATGATCACACCGCCATACTAAATTACATCACATCACATCAAATTATTATCGTCCAATCATCATACCACATCATACTTCGTCACATAGCATAAAGTAACAAAACATAACATTACAACAGACAGATCGAACTATATATTCGATTTTGTCATTCCATTTCGATAAAGCATTTTTCCCTTCAATTCAAATCTTCGAGGTCTTTGATTGACTGCGAACAGATCTTTTCGTACGTCCTTCCACTCAATGGATGAGTGAGGGGAAAGTGGTAGTTAGAGGAAGGGACAACTAAATTAATTCCGACACAGGCGGGCCGAACTCCCACTAAAGGATCGGTCGAGTGTTTTTTAAAAGGAATTCTCCATAAATCAATTAATCTGAATTTCATCCCACTGCAGTGTTTGCTAAGCAGATATAGCAGCTATTAATCGACGTGTAGATCATATACATAAGTATATTTGTTAACAAATTATTCAACCTTTAATAGTAAAGTGAATTGGCATACAACTACACATAGATCCCTCCATTTATTGTACAATAAAAATACCACACCACCAAAAGGTAGTAAAAGAAACTCCGCCAAACAAAAAATGTAACTCATAAGTTTATATACATATTTCTCAACTCTAATTTTTAAGCTTGAATTAAAAATCATTTACTATGTTAAATTGTTGTTGATCTGATCAAAACTTTGAAACCCCACATAAACAAAACACCGCTAGCCTTAAATCTTTCAAGAACTCTTAATCAATTATATCTAAAAAAGGTTTACATACGAGTATTTCTGTAATCATAACACATGTAGCGAGTTTTGCCATAAATCCTATTTTAAATTGAATAAAAAATAAAAATCAAGCCACAGATAACTAAGAAGGCAAAGATTGAGAAAAACAAAAATAGTGCAAAGCAAAAAAGGATAACGACCACCACTAACCCGTTTAATGGGTGCTCGTTAACTATTAAAAAGGCCGTAAATGGCATCGAAGGAAAATATAATAAGAGTGTAGTTTTGCTGAGCAAATATATAAACTTATATACTAAAATATATACATAAATATATATATAAACAGATAAACAGCACATCAAATTGCGGTACCTGAAAAATAGTTAGAAGAGTGAGTCATGAGTGCAAACTGTTGCAACAATCAGCCACATAATCACCCAACTATCTACCATCTCACAAGGAACACACGCACGAGCATTACATATCAGCATAGTATCTCCAACAAATTTACTTGCTGACAACATGGCTTAACGGTTTGTTCGAATTAAATCCTTACCATGTTCTTGAATAAGTAGAACTTCGTTCCTGATCTCGACCATTCTCTTTCCTCTGTCCCTGACGCCTGTCGCTGAACAAGCAACTATACAACCCAGTCATTTGCAGCAATTCAATTGACTTTTTACGAGCGCATAAAATGTAGCTTTTTATTTAGCCGAAAATTGATGTGAAATTACGTACTTCAACTGGTGCGGCGAATGTCCAAGTGCGCAAGCAAGCCAGAAAATGAACAAACGAGAGATTGCCGTACTACTAAGGTTGGAGGTAATGAAGTGAAAGGGTTACATTTTGGTTGCGAAAATAAGGCAATGAGGCATGAAGGTGCATTGTCAGTGGGGTCAGTTATATGGGCGCGAAATGGTCACAGAGTGGCACATTAATGACACAATTTCTACCTCCGCAACAACCCCTTCCCACCCTGTTGATGGGGTTGGCAGCTTCTTAGTGCATCTTTTGAGGCGACAAATTTTACGACCGCATGACATAGTCGTTAAGGTATTTTGCCCACATCAAACTGTATCGCAAAGGAGTGTGAGGAATTTTTTTATGCATACACTCATTTTCTTTAATAGTTCAGGGAAAGCATTTCTCATGCAATTTTAATGAATAGTAGAACCATAGAATATACTTAATGTAATGGAAAGTATATAATAATTTATCAAATATTCGAAACTGGTTCAAGCTTTAGTTCTTTGCATTCGAAATTGATTTGAGTTTTAAATCGGATGATAATTAATAGAAATAATATGAAAGGAAACACAATGAAACTAGCGGAATAAAATTGTTCCCTTCTAATCAAATATTCGAGCTCTTTGATTGAATGCGAACAAATTTTTTAGTACATCCTTCCACTCAATGGCTGAGTGATGGCAAAGTGGTAGTTAGAGGAAGGGACAACTAAATTAATTCCCACACAGGCGGGCCGAAGTCTCACTAAATGATCGGTGGAGGAATTCTCCCTAAATCAATTAATCTCAATTTTATCCCACTGCAGTGTTTGCTAAGCAGAGATAACAGCTATTGATCGACGTGTATATCAGGAAACACAATGAAACTAGCGGAATAAAATAAAATGCAGCGGGCCGAAGTCTCACTAAATTGATCCATAAATCAATTAATCTCAATTTTATCCACTGCAGTATTACAAAGAAGGTGCAAAGACCCGTTCCATGCCGCTAACAATATATCTCGGCCTATTTCACCATACCGGAACGAATTTGACATTCGTTGATTGATATCAGAATCTAATTCGTTCTAATTGGATGTAGGTGTGGTAAAATGAGCCAATAAAGCTTGCCACAGGAAACGAAACGACATGCAACTTCTTTGTTATGTACGTTCTTTGCTTCTTACTCTTTTTCGAAAATAATAATGTGGAATTCGCGTCTAGGGAAAAATATATGATGTGGTTTTCAAGAAACTCAAGTTAGCTGGTAGATAAGAGTAAGTCTGCTTAACAACTTGCATTTTATACCCCTTTCATTCTTTGAATCAATGGCGGATGCAGGATTTTCAGAAAAGAGAGGGATCCAAACACTTTCATTATTTTTGAATATCTTACAAATATACAAAGGAGATTTATACAATTCTGTAGGACATTATGTATATACTATATTCGAACAGAAATCGTGCTTAGAAATGTGACTTTTATACGAGAAAATTGCAAAGTTTTGAATTAGTGCCGAAGGTGCGAAGGAACGTACGAATTCTTCACATGCAGAGGAAAATTTGCGTTTCCACCCTCAGTAAAAAATAAAAGATTCAACACTAAATACGACGGAAAACAAGTACCAGCAACATTATTTTGAAACGAGGCGATAAAAAAAATCAAACTATTTATGGTAGAAAATGCGCAACACACTAGCCAAAAAAAATCTAAAATATAGATATTTTTAGTTACTTGAAATATTTGTATTATTATAATAAAGTCCACTTCACAATAAATTGCAAAATGTAAAATTTCCTAAAATTTCTGAATACAAAATTTAAAAATCGATGCAAATTTATCAAAGTTTATTTAATTTTATGAACTTCGTACATGCTTTGGAAACTGAATTTATAGAAAATAAAATTTTAATTGAAAATAACTGAATATAAATATAAAAAATAAAATTTGCAACAATAACATTTTGTAGTTTAGTGCCTATTTATATGATCACATGAAATTGGCTCTTAATTGTACTTAAAAGAAATTTTGAACAAAGCATCATACTAAAAAATAATTTAAAAATTTTTCTTGTCTGGTTCATACAGTCACAATAAAAATTAAGAATTATTTGCACACAAAAACGAAAAGCCAACATCAAAAAGTTATAAAAAATTAGAATTATTTGCACACAAAAACGAAAAGCGAACATCAAAAAGTTATACAAAATTTTCCCATATTCAACCTGAACTTAAATCTCAAAAAACAATTAAAATAAATCAAAAATTTAGTATTTCAGGCTAATGCGCTAAATGCAAGACAAACTTTTTAATTAACAAGTTTTTTAAAATTTTCAAACTTTTAAATAATTTTGTTTAAAGTTGGAACAAAATATTTAAAATTTTTTAATGAAAAATTTGCTTCAAACCCAATAAATAATGCCATTCTATCCCTTTTATAATGATTATTTAGTTTTTGAAAAGTTTGCGTTCGTCCTCTTCATATTAGGAAGGACCAAAGCTAGTTCACCAATAGAAATCCTCATTCTTTATTTGCTTTACTAGTATTAGTTTCATACAGAATATGCTAATAGCGTAGTTAATTTCAATAGAGTTTAAAAAAGTAATTTCATAAATGTAAATAAAAATAAATTATTTTATTGCTTACATATATTCTTAAACTCTTTCCATAAAAATTATCAGCGAGATAAATATTATTTACTTTTCTATTTTGAGACAAATAACAGTCATTTCATAATAGTTATGAAGTAGGAAAAAAATTATAAGTCCACTACGCGGTACATGTTTAGGATCATTTGAAAAGTAGTTAAGAAATTTTTCGGAACTAGTTCGCGACTGGCTCAGGAGTTTTTCGAGTCATTTCGAGACAAATTCGAAACAAGTTTAAGAATATTTCGGTTATACTTCACTAGGTACTAGTTTCATACCGTTCAAAATCGAACTCAGAATGTACCGAAAATATGCCAAAAATGTTTCGAAGAGTATCTTAAATGTATCGTATATGTACTTAAAATTTAACGAAATTGTGCTGAAAATTACCTAAAATGTACAAAAAATCTTTCAAAAACTCATCGAATGTACCAAAAAAGTGTAACCTAAATTTACAAAACTAATCTCGTAATGATTCTGAGCAAGTTTAGCGCATTAGGACATATAAGTTTTGTTTCTCGATGACTTACAAATTGTTTCTTAGTCGGTATAATTATTGAAAGGCTTTAGTATGTATTTCTTTCGAAAATTTTGATGACTTTTTTAAAGTTCCTGCCTCTGGGATATATTTATCATGTAGTATTCGTTATAATGCTTTAAGACAAAAGCGCACTCAGGGAAAAAGTGATAGGCGGTAAATTTCCTTTAACAAAATTAACATAAAATCTTATGAAAATATTCTCAAGAAAACTATCTATTATTATGTGTAAAATAAATATAAAATATTCTAAAATAAAAATTAAAAAAATTGCTATATGAATATAAGTAAATACATATTTAGAATATATTATACCTATTTCAAATACGATTTTATACACGTTTTTTTGGATTTACCTTTATTGTATTTTATCTGCGCATAAAATCAATAATAAATCTCCCATAAATTCACTTACATATTTTAATTGTCTAATTGCTTAATCAATTGGCAAATAATTGCACGTTTTGGTGTTGAATTGTTGATCGTTGCCATTCAAAGGGACCAGTCAAACAATCAAGTCTAGAAGAAGAAGAAGTAAATATTTTATAAACACAAATATTTTATTTCTAACAAATTTAAATAATATTTGCATCAGGTAACTGAGCAACCAGCATCTTTCTTTACATTTTATAACATTCAAAGTCATGGAAGACGAACAAGGAAGCATACATTGTGGGAAATAAGCTCTAAAATATGCCAGAGGGATTTGCAATAAACTAACAGTGTGCACGTATGTATTTTCTGCAGGTATTCATAAAATGACAAACACACGTGCATGTACGAGAATATACAATATATAAAGCTATAAACTCTTATGCAATGGGTATTTGCAAGAAAAAGGCAAAAAGGACATTGAGAGACTGGGCCAATTAGTTAAATTGCACTTAAAATTGCAGGTTTATGGAGCAAGGAATTGCTCGATCGGAAAGTACAAAGAGGGGTTGCTAGCTCTAGAGTGGTTAGTTAGAAGGCGTAGTATGCACAACGATTCAAACTGTCATTTAACAGGGTCAAATGTTGCTATTGAACATTAAAACGGAAATTAGAATTGGCCAAAGGACATAAAAGCAAACAAACACGTGTGTACTTACGAACAATTGTAACAAATACTTACCCACAAATGCTTGTCCACACACACATGCATACAAATAAATTTGTTTATCATTTCACCCCTTTTTCAGCCCCTTCGAAGGCAGTCGGTGAGCATTAACGGTTTATCGATTACAGTGGGTGGTAAGTGGTGTGTATGTACGCAAGTGAAACATTGGGAGTTGGGAAACAAAACAATGGGTCAAATGTGGCATTGGGTGCTTAATACAAATCGGCAATTGATTGGCATTGAGTGCAACGTCACTGAAGAAGATTACATAATAAAACATAATGAAATACAAATGTAAGTCACTGAACAAATAATGCAACAGCAAACGGATGCATGCGGGTAGCAGTCGCATAACAATTGACACAAAATATGCAAACAAAGTTGTTGTGGTTTGTGGTTATTCGGTGAGGAGGAAGGGCGTTGATTCACTATGACCACATCGCATGTGAATTATAGAAATAAAATGTGTAACTACATAATTATGAAGAATAAGTACATTTTGAAATGTTTTAGGTATAAAAAAGTTTTTAGCTTTTTTCAATTTGCAGGCATTTGTTTACATTTGTTCGGTACGCATTTTGATTGTCGAAAATTAGCAGTCATTTTGGTAAGTTTATGAAATTTAAAATTTATTCTTTTCAATTTCAAACACGGGTGTACCAATATTGAAGAAATTATATTATAAACTTCACTACCAAGATGTATTAAATGTCATGTTTATAGAGCCAAGATTGATGATGAAATGAATTTTTCGATTTTCTTTAGAGCTACATATATGTATACTTTACTACACAGAGCAAGAGGTTTACATAGATTTTTTTTCAATTTTCGGCGGTAAAAAGCAGAAAAATAAATTTTATTTAAAAAATTTAAGGGAGCAAATGTATTAAAAAACAAATTTTACCGACTTAAAACTTACCTTTAACTCACACAAATTTTATGATCTTTAAAACTGCATATTAAATAAAGTTCGAAACTTTTTAAAAAAAAAGCTCGAAGTTTTAATAAAAGTTTGTTAAATTTTTAAATAAATTATGTATACAAATTAAAACTGTATTTATACGGTTTATCTTAGAGAATGAACTCTATTTGAAAAGAAAAATATAAACATAGAGGAAAAATAAATAGTCAAAACTTGGCAAACCCTCCAAGTTTTATTATTTTTGACAACTGCCATTGGGTTTGAGTGAAATATTGCTTTGGAAATTTTCATTAAATATATTCTTATCAAACCCAAATTTCCAGCTTAAAAAAAACTTTATTAATTTAACCAATTTTTAAGAAATTCTAATCTTTCAATTTTATAGTTCATGCAAAGCAAAGTTTAAGTGGCTTAATATTACAATTTGCTTTTGAGAATTCATTTAACCAAAAGTGTTGGGTTCTTCCTTTATATAAAAATAAATTATAATAATTTGTTGTCACAAAAATTCTCAAAATTCAATAGCAATTTTTATCCTCTTTGAGTTGCAGTTAATTAGTTTAAAATTGAATGGGCTACAAAACTGCATACTCAAAAAAGTTTTTAATTAAAAAATAAAAGTTTGAAATTTTTCTTTTATAATTTGAATTTTTTCAATTTGAATTGAATTTTTACAATTAAAAATTTTGGAATTATTGAAAAATAAACTATAATAATTTGTTGTATGAAAGCCAACAAATGCGGCACAAAAGTTCTCAAAGTTCAATAGAAATTTTTATCCTCTTTCAATTGCAGTTAATTAGTCTAAAATGAAATGAGCTACAAACCTGCATACTCAGAAAAGTTTTTGTATAAAAAAAAAGTTTGAAATTTTTTTTACATTTAGATCTTTTTTTTTCTAGCACAAAATTTGAAACTTGGGCTTGTGTCGTTTAGTTTAAGATTGAACTTTTTTATAATTAAAAAATATTAGATATACCAACCAAAACTAGTCAATACGAGCATGTGGAGTTTTATTTTTATATGTGCATACATACATATATTCGTAGAATCCTTGATACCATAGTCTATAATGCATACGTATCTATTATTATTCAAATGCGCAACTAAACAGGCGCACCTTCATCGATTCCCATTCCTTTCACTGTCACCCAATCGCCAAAAAATCAGCTTAATTTTCAACTCACACTCTCTATTGACTTGCACTACCGCTTCAGCTTCAATTGTTGAGCAAATTTATTTGCATTGTGTTAGCCCGCATGGCTGCGGTTCAATAAGAGTGTCGACATTGGACTCCGGACTGCATATTCACTTGCTTGCAAGCCCGTCTGTAGAACACAATTCTACCTATATATCAGGGCCTTCTTCGTGGAGGGGGTTTTAAGTAAAGTCATACGTAACAACCAAAAATAGCTTGGTTTTATTTGGAGTATTTAATTGTGAATATAATTCAGTACAAATCAAAAAAAAATATTCCGCTTTCAATAATAAAATAAATTCTCTAGGTACAGATACAAATTCTTTTAATACTGAGTCAACATAATTGCGATGAATGTTGTCGCAAATAAAATTCTAGGCGACTCTATTTTTGATACGTTGAAAGCATTCTTTCATTAGCGACAGTTGTGATTCTAAGTTCTTTATAAACATTTGGAAAAGCATCGGAGTTACAAATATTCAAAGTTTCAAATAAATTTTGAATATTTATACCAGCGATGCATTTTCTCTGAAGCTTAACTTCTCTTGACTTAACTTCTCTTCTCAAGATAATTCATTAAAATTAGGTATTTTATTAGTAAAGAGGCAAAGAAAATTACAAATAATATCCCGGTGTTTGAGAAATCGAACTTGCAACGTTGTCAGTAAATTCATGGTTGAACGGTGGTCTCGAAATTTTGTCTTGCAGTCCAGTTATCAACTCAATGCCTTGAAGTACAGATTTGTTGACAAACAGGCTGATGTCGAATTGGCTGATGGCAACTTATGGTTGTGATATTGAAGATTCTAGGGTTGGAGGCGACGAGGTTGATATTTCAGGAGAAGAAATGTGACTGCAAACTCTCTACCGCGACTCACGACTATACCTGCGAAGACGCGCGTGGCGCCGGAAAATACAGGTTGAGGAGGTAAAAGTTTTAAAATCGGCCCTGCTCGAGGACTTAAATTTTTTATATATATTTATTGGTTTCCCTTACCTTCCCTTCATTTTTGCTTGAATCGCTATTTTAAAGACGCATCCACTGAATTCACAATATACTTCCTTCGCCTAAATCCAATAGTAAAAAGTTTTACAGATATCTCATTATCGTAAACTGAATGATGACAAATTTTTAAGAATATTTCCCTCCAACAGGGAGGATTTAAACCCCCAAAACCCTCCTATTGCGGCCGGCCCTGCTATATACATATACATATACATGTATGGATATGTATTGTTGATACTATCTAGCTACCCTTTCACCTCCAAAATACATTTGACCAATAAAATATAACCAAACAAATGTCCTAAATGCATGTGATGACAATCGTCTGACCGTAGCCCTTTGTTATATACGGCGAGTATGTATGTATGTATGTATGTGCATACAACACGCATTTGCTTAGCAATTTTGAATTTATTTGCATTTAAGTAATGTATGTAAATATTTGTAGCGATGTTTGCGTCCATTGGCTGCCCAGTTCGATAACAAATGCGTAAGCATATTCAATATCTTGTATTTAGTATTCTAAGTTAGCATTTGTACAAATATGTGTGTATATGTTTTACTGCAATCACCTTCCGACACATCGTAAGTCAATATTCGCACACTAAATAAATCGATGTGCAGTTCATTTTGTTCGATTTGCCTAAGGTGAGATGCACTGACGCTGAAGAGAACCTACAGTTATATTGCGCTGATGGCTCCACATTTGTACATCTGACGGCTTATTTGTTGTAGTGAATTATTTCTTCGATGATTTCAATTTATCTCCTTCATTGATTTATCACTTTGCACTTTGCATCTTTCGGTAAGTTTTGGGTTTTGGATCATTGCAAAATTTCACTCAGTTCACCTTGCGCACCATGCAGTTGCTATGGGATGGTCACAGCTCAAATGCTTAAATACTCGTATGTGCATATACATATTTACATGCATTGCCAATACATTTCAATGTAATTTTTTTTTTAATTGAAACATTTTTATTTCAATTATACTATAAGGCACAGTGTATATAAGAAAATGTTTTTTTTTTTAATATGAATTTCAGTATACCAAATGTGAATTTTGAGACACTCATACACAAAAATATTCTTAAGCAGAGGATAGTTTTAGAATCCAATAAATCTGTGTTTGGCTCCATGCGGATTTAGATTAATTAAATGAGATTTTTGATTTTCTTTGAAGGATCAGATGTGTTTCCTTCCCCCCGGAACGATATTTGTATAAACAGTAAGAAAGTATAATTTCCTTCCTCAAAAATTTCTTTCATTAGAGGAATTATAGACAATTTATTAATTTTATATACAACTAGCAATCAGTTTTATTGTATAAATTTTCTTTATTTTTGCAAGCTTTAAATATATTCGAAAATTGACAAGAAATTCTTCAATTAGGAATGACGCCGAGTAGTGATGTGATAAATCGATACTTTAAGGCATTAATCGATACTCGGCACCAACTTAGAAAGTATCACATATTTTCGAGTATTAAATATGAATCATAGTAAAAAAATGAAACAAAATTTTGTTTGTTATTGTTTAGCCATATAACTATTTATTTTAAATATTTTTGAGCTTAAGGCCGATCGGTTAATTGGGAAAATTATTAGGAAAAAACAGCAATACTTAAAGCGGTAGAAGTTATAGTACTATATCGGAAATCGCCACATTTCCTCATCAGACTTCTTTCTTCTTGGCTTCTGCGGGAGTCGAACCCGCAACAACATGCGCAATACTTAAGCCGGCAACTGAAATTTTGTTTTCTTCTGAATCGGCACTCGAACACACGACCTCGTGTGTGGTAAGGCAATGCTCGAACTAATCTACTACACTTAGGTCTTTTTTATGCAGAATTAAAAAAAAAACGCTTAAATTTAGAGACTTCATGTAAAAACCCCAAAAAAACCACATAGAAAATCCAAAGAAGCAATATTGAGGGCAACGAAACAATTTATTTCTCACAGCTCAACATAAGAAAGGGAGTTATATTTAAGGATAAATTAAAAAGTAAATTTAACAAAAAATTTATGAATTATGTAATTACAAGCAAAGTATAAACGGCGAAAAAAGCATTAGAAAAGAACTCGCCATGATATTCGTAATTCTCTGTACATGCAAGGATAATCGCTGAAGCGAAAAAAAATTACTGGCTATAAATTTAAACCAAATCAAAAGCAAATTGGTTATTTTTCATTAAAAAATAATCAAAAATAACTATTTAAATAAAATAAATAAATTGTGTTTTTTCCTCAAAGCTGCAAATAATGGTTATTAAACATTAAATTTGTACTTAAAAAAAACGTAAGAAACAAGTGCGCAGGGACCTGTCTTCACTTGGTGTAATTAACTGGCGTAACAGAAGTATGGACGATGAGAGGGCACTTGGAGTTTTCGAGAAAAAGATTATTCGAAAGATTTATGGGCCTTTACGATTTTGCGATGACGAATACCGCATGCGGTGGAACGATGAGCTGTACGAGCTTTACAGGACGTCGACATAGTGCAGCGGATTAGCAACCAGCGGCTTCCTGGCTAGGTTCGATTGGATGAAAGCGTATTAGCCCTGAAATTATTCGACGTGGTACCCGCTGGTGGTGGCAGAGACAATGGGAGGCCTTCTTTGCGTTGACCAAGTGGAAAAAGACTTGGCTATGCTTGGTATATCCAATTACTTTTTTTCATCTGTTTTAGGAAACTTTTTTTGTGCATATTGAATAGTATTTTTTGTACCAAGAATCACACTGCCATTTACCAAAATGTTTATATCTAACGGACTAAAATATTCATTATTATGTATATTTTACTCATATAAAGCTACGTTTTAAAATATCCTATAGTTTGGACCTAGAAAACCTCGGTTTATCAAAAGACCAGGCACTCCGGTGATGCCACCTTCTAAGCTAGTATGAGGCCCTGTTTTGAATAAAAGCTTCTTTGGTGGTTCAAACTCTCGGTTGGTAGCTATTTGATGTAGTATATTGGAAAGATTTTATCTGTTTATTTATCTATTTAGTATGTTAAAAACAAACACACTCAATTTCTATAAAAGTATGTACATACATCAATATATTACTGCTTATATTTTTTTTTAAACATGCCTCGAGCATTAAAAAAAAAAGATTACAAACTTATACAATTTTATTTTGTTATATAAATTCTAATGTTGCCAGACACGAGAGATTGAATATTTAATCCTTCAGTAAAAGAAAAAATTGTGACCGCTGTGGTCGAGTTGGTAGCGGTGCGTGCTATAACTCGATATGCCGGTGAGTTCGAGGTTCGAATCTCAGTCAGGGCAAGCAAAATCTTATCATAGAAAAAGTTTTTTCTAATAGCGGTCACCCCTCGGCAGGCAATGACAAACCTTCGAGGGTATTTCTGCCATGAAAAGGCTTCTCATTAAATACATCTGCCGTTCGGAGTCGGCACAAAACTGTAGGTCCCTCCATTTGTGGTATAATATAAAGACGCATAGCACAAATGGTAGAAGAAGTTCGGCCAAACACTGAGCTATATAGTGTAAGCGCCAAAAAAAAAAAGGAAAAATTTAAAATATTTACATGCTTATTAATACCACACACAATTTATTTATTTTATAATGCGCTCAGACAGCACTTAATTCAGCTAACTG
Organism: Philophylla caesio; assembly: GCA_963971545.1. Taxonomy (NCBI): domain Eukaryota; kingdom Metazoa; phylum Arthropoda; class Insecta; order Diptera; family Tephritidae; genus Philophylla; species Philophylla caesio. The sequence continues at coordinate 88,162,158 of OZ020606.1, read as the reverse complement.
CTTCAATTAAGACACAGGGTCTGAACGCCGCTTTATTTTCTCTACTGATATGTTCAGGTTCGTGTCACCGTAAATGCGGCCAAACAATTGTTAAAATATACGACTATACCAGCTTCCTGTTTCAACAAAAAAAAAAAAACGTCTGCAAATTCAACAAAACCACTAACATATGTAAATATTAACTATATTTACTACATTTGGTCTAAAATATACACAACAATATGTAAACAGAACCGTATTTGCTGCGTTCATAAAATGCAGGTCAGCTAAAGAAGTTTATACAGGTACTACAAGTATATTAGCTTAGTTGACTAGTTGCAATGCTCTTTTATGTATCTACTTCATATTTTTCTTATTCTACAATTTCTCGCATTTTCCTAATACAATTCCCATCTTCTACTTTTCATGCACACGCAATACATACAAATGTATCTTTGCATACCTAACAATCAGGCAAATTGCTTGCTACCATTTGTGGCTTCCTAACGGACAACGAGTGCAGCCGAACAGGAAGATTTAGAGAAATACATACGTTAGAAGTGTGGGCTTTCTATGTAAGTAGCTTTAACGCACAAACTGAACTTGCAGCTGGTCAGTGGAGTCAATTGAAAGGCAATCGGCTCAATTCACATACGGTTTATTCACAACAACTTACTTCATATTTGTGTGTGTATATGTATGTACTCTTATGTATATACGAGTATACTATACATAAGTATTGGCACCTGTTAAGGTTAGCAAATTGTTTTGTGTGGTTTTAAGTTTCGCTCCATTAGCTTAAGCTTAACTAAAGTACTTTTAAAGCATTATATGATTATATACTTAGTTACAATACTACTTGTTGCAACAAGTTTCATGCAACGCTGCATGCATTGTTCGGTAAAAGAGCAACGATAGAAATTGAATCGAATTGACTGCTGAAGTGCAATGAACATTTTCGGAATTTTGCACACAAACGTAGATCGTTGATATACTTATATGTAGCTTGAAAAGCATTTAAACGAATTGATCATTGTTAAGATTGAAGTTTATTATATTAATATAGAAAAAGTAGGTACATAGATACATACATATATGTAATGAATGTCTTTTTGTTTCATTTTTTGTCCACATTTCTTTGGCCATATTGGAAACTAAATAATCATTGCTATAATTGTATAAACAAAAAAAGTAATATGACAATTACTTAAGCGCTAATAGGCAGGTTTAATACATATTATTAATTATAATTATTTCGAGCATGTACCTTGATTTAATTTTATTTATTAATATATAGCAAGAACAGAGATTAAGGCATCTCTATATTAATAAAACTAAGTTGCGTACGAATAAACGCTTATAACTCGAGAACGGATTGTCCGATTAAAGAAGAATTGTTTGTTTTTAGTTGTGTTTGGCTTTGTCACGGAGAGAAAAACTCGTTAGATGGCGCTGGAATTGAGTTTTAACTAAACATCGTATTTATTAGTAAAGGAAAGAAAAACATCTCTGCGAAAAATGTATCAGCTAGGTGGCGCTGGAGTCGAGTTATTTAAAAAAAAAGTCGTATTTCTGAAACGATTTGGTTGAAATTCGTGCTGTATGCGGTTGTTTTCGAATATCATGCCATTATCCATTAAACCTATCTAGACCATCATGGTTAAATTTCTTTTCATCCGAGATGATCACCTGCAAGTAATTTTTCATTGCAAGTTTTCCAATTTTTATGAAATAAGGATATCACTTACTGAGGCCCAATCGGTTGAAATGTTGCGCTCGGCAAAATCCTTTCGAACAGTCTTGTGGTGAGGTAACAGACGTGGTATTTAATTAATTTTAGCCCGTGATATGTTCACATGTTTACGTTGGCTAGGCTTGAAAGTGTGGAGCAACTCCGCATAAAATTGCTCGCAGCTCGACATATTCTCCTTTCATCGTACGATGTTAGCTTTCTTTTGCGTCCAGCACAGTGACTACGTCCAATTTTTGATGCGATGGCATTTACTCCCAAACCTTGGTCTTTAAAGCTGTAAATCTGCCCTTTTTTAAACTCCTTCAACGCTTTTGCCTTAGGCATTTTAAAAAAATTATTATTTACGACTTTTTATTCAAAGTCGGCGAATTTAAAAAACAAAAATTACAAAAGCCCACAGAGCACATTTTATTTCCATTTCTTTCTTAAGTTGTACCGTTATGTTATAAAAATTGTTTGAGCAGGACTAGAGTTGCCAATACGCATATTTTATGGAAGCAACTTTCTTCAAAATACTTACCCGTTAGTCGCAAGAACCTAAATTTGATCGGTCTTATAATTTTGCAACAGAGTGTACTTGTATAATGAAAATTGGGTTTGCGAAGAATGAAGTTGCCTGGTAGCGCTGCATTCGAGATATACAGGAAACTGTACATCTTAACTGGGACGACGAAGCATTGTATGCTCATCTAAGCTGCATTTTTGGATTTGTAAATCTGCAATAATTATAAAGAAAAAAAGGAAGCTACGAAAACGTTAAAATGTTCTTTAAATAAAGGTATGTGATAGCCATTTACGAAATTTCAGGTGGATTTTTCGAAAAACCAAAGTTTTTAGCTTTCATAGTGTATTGCGAATCATAACTACAGAAAGTGTAAAGGCGAAATAATACATTTGTGTATGCTACATTAGTAGCATAAGGATCAGAATATGCATTTACCCATTAATACCACACCATTTAAAGATGTCGGGTATAAAAAAGTGATTCCCGTGGAGTTTACAAACTTTTTTTGCTGGTTTGGCTCGATTGCTTAAGGAATGACAATTCGACTTCTATAACTTTTCACTTCCAGTTTTAAAGATACATTAAGACACCAATCGGAATGAGGAGGTGCTCATTCCGAGAATTCCAATTATTCAAACCTATTTGTCTTTTGAGTTCAAACGTAAACAGTTACCAGTTCATCTAGTATTCGCATATGTAGTGCACGTGTAACACGGACACTTATTAAGAAAAGATGACAATACAATAATTCGATTAATTTAAATACGTTATATTGAATTTATGAGCACAGTCAGCCCACAGTAAATTAACTCGACTTTGTTATTACATTAACTTTGTCGGTTACGAAACGATTTTAGCGCTCGTCTTACTACATTAATATAATTTGGAGCTTACACTATATGTATAGCTCAGTGTTTGGCCAAGCTTTTTCTATCATTTGTGGTGTGTGTCTTTATATTCTACCACACATGGATGGACTTACAGTTTTGTGCCGACTCCGAACGGCAGATGTATTTTATGAGAAGCTTTTTCATAACAGAAATACCCTCGAAAGTTTGCCAATATCTGCCGAGGGGTTGTCGCTATAAGAAAAAATCTTTTTCTATGATAAAGGTTTTACTTGCACTGGCTGAGATTCGAACCTCGACCTCAGTGGCATATCGATATAAATAATGTTTAAAAAAAAATTTAACTAACTTTCATTGCACATCAAACCATATAGTGAAAAATAATTCTTAATATAAGCTGAAAATAATATAACCAACGAAAACTACTAGTGTTATTGTAAAAAAAGAGTAGATTACTCGATATACGAAATATATGGCACAAAGCGCCCCACGCTTTTTCCACTATCATTTCTCGTTCATTATATTATTTTTAGCCTATATTAAGAATTATAATTCAATTTTTTGGTTTGATGTGCTTTAAAATTGCGTATTTTATTTTTTTTTTAAACTATATTTAGTTTGAATTGTCAATTTAGAAAGTTAACAATAAATGTATTTTTTAACCATTCCATGTGGCTAAATATTCCCATAAATTTCAAAACTAAGCAATAACAATTTTCCTTTATTTGTTTTTGTATTAATAATAATAATAATCCCAACGGTTTTTACCCTCCATTCACGCCCATCCGACGCGAGGGGCGCATCCGCATGACGCATGGATTTAAAAAATTTTTTTTTTTTTTTATTGCGTGCCGAGTCATTAAAGGCAGGAGTTTGTTGGGTGTCGAGACTCTAAAATTGTTCAGCTACAGAATAAAAGTTCATCAGGTGATTTTAAATTTAAATTAATTTGGATAGTAAAAGTGGTTTTAAAGCGAAATTGTGTATGTAATCCATCATCTATTGAGAATACAAAGGAAATATCAAAGGAACCGGAGTGGTAGTTAAAGTCCTGGCATAAACAATGGAGTGGCATGTTTAATTCAAAATTATTTTTGCAAGGTTTCAAAAAAAGTAATAAATTGTTCGCATGAAATTTTACCCGACTGGTAAGCCAATAAAAGTAAACGGAATGTACGAAGTTTTCATATTATCGGGAAGTAGGACATTGTGCTCACCTTTTACTTTTCTATCAACATCCAATATTGACTCTTAAGCGACGTTGGCAGAAAATATTTCTGAATTTATCCAACACCTGTTTGAAAGAAGATCCCCGCGCTTCTGTAAAATAATTTTTGGATATTTTTTTTTTTTTTTTTCAAAATATAAAGCATTGAACTAGTAATGAAAAATGCTTCAAAAATTCTCACCTTCACCAACCACAGTGGATTTCAGTGAATTATACTGTTCTAGGTAGAAATAAATACGCAAATTTACTTTTCTAAATAAGAAATGTAAACACAGGTTTAAATGCAATGCACAAACACCAACATCATATATATGTATATATGTACATATATGCACGTATTTCCATTTTAAATTGCGTGGTTTTTCAAATCCATTTCCCTCATTATACGACATTTTTATTTTGTTTATCTATCCCCGCCTTCACGCTTTGAGTTTTTAATTTGAAAAATTACCTTTCGAATTGACATTTAATTGTGACAATGATATGCATTCGCTTGCCACGAGCGCTTCCTACAAACATACATACGTAAGTATCTAAAAATTTAGGTGCAAAGCGGTATTTTATAACGAAACAACACACTCACACCCAGAGCTATGAATAAACTTTCACTTTACACCCGCATACAATTCCGTTTTATTCGCTTTTATAATTATGAAGTTTTACTATTACATTTGAAGGTATGCACATATAGATATGTACATACGAGTATAACTAACATGGGGATTTCCATAAAAATGTCACGTTCGATATGTCACGTCCCGTTAATTAACCCTTAAACGGGCAAATAGGTCTGGCCAGACCTATTGACTACTTTGAACTGCGTTTTCGCATATAAGCGCGTAAGTACAAATTTGACATGTCAAGTTATCTATAACCAATTAATTTTTAATAGAATTATGTTGTAATTTTTATGGAGATACTACGAAATTAGTGGTTTGTACGTAATGACTGACGAAAAGGTCTGGCCAGACCTATACACAATTGCATAAAAAACTCTGCTAGGTTCGCTTATTATTAGAAACAAGCAAAAATAAAATAATTTATATTTGAAAAAAACCGTAGTAGCATTTAAAAGTTGTAAATTTATTTCAACGGCGAATTCGTACAAGGTGGTTTTACTAGAACAAAAAAAAATGTTGCATGTATGTTTTTACTTTTGGAGGTGAGCTAACATGTTTACATGTACTTGTGACACCGCCGCGTAGTAAGTTCGCCTTGCTTATTTGAACCTCAATTATATGTATGCTTACTTCGGCCCGTTGCTTGCTGCCGGAGTCAAACATTCTAATAATCAGATTTTGTGTAAAGCTTGGCAGAGCAATGCACTTCCGATATACAGGAAAACAATGTCTTCCCATCGATTCAACCCAATTAGCCGTTTTATTCGTTTTGATGACCAAAGGACCCGCTCTTAACGACAGAAAATTGACAAATCAGCTTCTGTAAGCGATATATGGATCATGTTCAACGACAGACTGCAAAATTTATATACACCGCGAATCACAATCACAGTAGATTAGCAGCCGTGGGAATACAAGGTATACTCAGTACATTTCTTCTAAGTCTGAAAATTACGATATCAAATTGTGTTGGTCCTGCGATGCTTCAAATAGCTATCCACTTAAAAGGCATTATAAATATACACAGGTAGGGAACAAAATATGCCCAGCAACTACAATCAAGGTAAGCGAATATTGAGGGAACTTAATAATAAATTTGCTTCAAGTGGAAGAACAATAATAGCGGAGAACTACTTCACAACCCTTGAGGGTGTAAAAAATTGAAAACAATCTGGACTGGCGTATATAGGAACTAGGGATGTTGCGAATATTCGCATCCGCATCGATTCAGACATCAGCATATGCATCTGCATCCGTATAAATTGATGCGGAGCTGATGCGGATGCAGATGTGTAGCAGGTCGCGACAAGAAAGGCGAGCGCCCGGCGATGAGAGTCAGGGAAAAACCAGAAATTGACAGCCCTGACGCAATTCTAAAGAAGGAGTTACTTACTATCTGCAATAAGAAGCGAATTAATTTAAATAAGAGTCCTCTTAAATGGAGGAGTGTTAATCAAAGTGAGTTCAAACTGTTATCTAAAATAGCACGCAAATTCGTATCAGCTCCATCTGCCAGTGTTCTAAGTTATTTAGTAGCGCAGGATTAATATACGAACCCTTGCGAAACAGACTGGAGTCCGAAAAGGCGGCCATTCTACTTTTCATTAAATATAATGTTCCTTTATTCAAATTTAATTACTAAAAGAATTCATTTGTAATAATAATTCATTCACTACTTTATTATTAAATAACGAAAGGATAACTACTACTGTGATTTTACCCTACCAAACCAACTCTTAGGTTTTTTGTACAGAGCCTTTTAAAATCCGCATCCGCGGATGTGAAAAAAATGCATCCGCAACATCCCTAATAGGAACACTCAGGAAAAATAAGCGATGTGTACGAATATAAATGTCGTGATATTAAGTCCTCTCTTTTTGGGTTCGTTAATTTCGTCTGTACCAAAAAGAAATAAATCGGTTATCCTAATTTCTTCTGTCCATTACGATTATAGATTATTCTGCAACAAGTACAAATGTGGTGTGGACGTTATGGACCAAATGCTTGGTTCATATGTACCCATATAACAGACGAACCCAGCGGTGCCCATTTGCATTCATTTATAACATTTTTGATATAGCAGCGTTAGCTGCATACATATTACACGACGAAAGGAAGGGTTAGCCTAAGACTAACAGTCGGCGATAATTTTTACAACCATTAGTAAATGAACTAGTGCAGCCGCAGATCATGGAAAGGATGCTGAATCCTGATGTCATCAAACACTTTAGTTCACGATCCGGTATTGAGAGTTTCCTGTGATATGAAATATTTTTTTTAATTATTTCAACGGCAGCAGTCTCTTTTACCAGAGATAAGAAAAGAAGTTAAAAAATTACAAACGTCAGAGAAAAACACGTTGGTCCAATAAAAATTGCATACGAGTATAGAGCCAGACCTATTCGCCCTTTAGTGTTACAAAATTCGTCCGCCTGAACAAGGGTTAAAATTAAATCACAAAAAGCATCTCAATAAATATGAATTGGTTGTAATTGTCATTAATTTGACTTTTTTTTTAATTCTTAAGAAAATAAAACCTCAAATATTCGCAGAGTTTGCATATTTTTACAAAATTCCCGAAACCACTTAAGTTCTTCGTAACGACACGTGGTGACATCTACCCTTTTACCAATTTCTCCTTCACCGGAATATCGCGTATAATATCATGAAAATACCTCTATCTATATACATATGTATGTACATTTTTTTATGAGGCGGAAGCATCGAAAGCTTTAGCTAGCATATTACTCAGTGTAGAATTTTACCCGAATAAGGTCCAGCCGTCACTAACCGTTCCTCTTCTGGTGTAATTAACCATCAAATTATTCATGTGAGGAGCAGTGTTGCCGGTTTAGCCGTTTTGAGGCTTAGTTTTGAAATTTAGGATTTAGCTTTTTGTACAAGCTTTTTTTTAAAGGACAATCCTACGCAGTATATGTAGTAAACAGCACTAAATTATTGTATAAATTCAGTGCAACGCCAGCACTTACGCAGCAATACACTCTTTTTGGAAACGAAGAGTCCAAGTATTTTGCAGATGAGGTAACAATGATTGAATTTCAACGGAGGCTTGTGTCGCTAGATTTGGTAAATCTGCATTCAAGAGTTGACATGAAAATCCATTTTGTGAGCTAGTCGATTTAGTTTTTTAGTTCTGACATTCAGCAAACTTGAAGTTAGCGAAGATTTAGTGATATGAAACTAACAAAAGCTAAGCAAACAAAAAAAAAATTACATTCAAAAACTTAACTCTGCTAATCATTCGTTGCGCAGTAGTTCACTCAATTCATCTGATAAAGAGGAAATAGTTTTGTATAATATAATATACTCGTACTTATATAAATTTGAATTTTTCAGGAATAAAGTGTTTTGTATTAGGTTGAAATTCAACTATTGTTAAATTGCAAAAACTTTCATTTTTTTATTTAATTTTTATGATTATATTTTCCCATATTAACGTACCAAATTTATGCTTCGATTGTCTAATTTGTGATAAATTACTTTTAAAATTATACCTGTATGATTTCATTTCATTTTCATGTATTTTTTACTATTTGAATTCATGTACGAGTATTTATAATTAATTTTAATGTTATTCAAATTTTGTTGTGCTTAAAAAGAAGAAGATTCTTGTTGTACTAATGATTCTTGCTTAATAAATAATAATAATAATAATAATAATAATAATTTACATGTTGAAAATAAAATATAAACTGGTAATGAAATGTTGAAAAACAGGCCCTTTTTAACCCTTTCTTGGCATTTAGTTTATTTTTGTTTTTTTATTTGGCCTACCTTGCTTTCATATTTTTGAAGTCCGGGCAACTCTGGTGCTTACGAAGCTTCACATCAGTACCAGTCCAGATGCGCCCCATGGAAAGTTGTAGCGGCATGTCTCTAGCTGAGATAAGTCTTCCTTAAATTTATTTTAAGAATAATCGCTCAATATTGCACTAGATTGTCGCAGCTATTTAGAAAATTGTGTCTGAAGTTTCCGCCCGTGCTTCATTTTTTATATCCAGACCCCGTTGCGAGACGGGATATCAGTACAGCACTTTTCTGGCGGCCTAGGTTCCAATCCGCACCAACGCGTCGAATTTTAATTCGGTAATTATGCTCGCAAGCATTATAATTCGCATTTTCTTGGCGGTAGGACCAAGATCTGGTAGAAAATAAAATTAAGTCTGGTATGTTCTCTCTTTTATATCGTTCATGCCTTTGTCTAATTTCTTCGCTGTGACTTAGTTGCAACCCAACTAGACAGGTTTATTACATTGACTTTGCTGCTTATCATTATGTACGTCACCAATGTTTTAGAGGTGTATATTGTCAACAGGAGAATTCGACTAAGTTTGCTCCCTAAAATGTTGAACCTGGCGCAAGTAAAAAAAATGTCAAGACCAAAGCGATGGATGTAGGTAAGCTTTAGTGCTCTCATCCATATCCAGTAATATTTTGATATATAAGATAACAGTCCTCTACCAACGCCTCTATATTAGGTATAAGGCTGTCTTTCGAAGAGCAATGGTTAGCCGAACCAATCGTTTAAATGGAGCAGCTTACTTGATCAAGTTTTCCTCACCTATTTTGTTTTTACGAGTACGAAGGCAGGGTATGATCGAACTTGCCGACATTCGCGATGATTCTGGATTGTGCCGTTATCGCCGTCGCTGCCTTGGAAATACCCATATGAAAGTTGTTGCGCATGTGTGTGTGTGTGTGCGTGGGCGAGAGTTTGTCGGTTACGAAACGATTTTAGCGCTCGTCTTACTACATTAATATAATTTGGAGCTTACACTATATGTATAGCTCAGTGTTTGGCCAAGCTTTTTCTATCATTTGTGGTGTGTGTCTTTATATTCTACCACACATGGATGGACTTACAGTTTTGTGCCGACTCCGAACGGCAGATGTATTTTATGAGAAGCTTTTTCATAACAGAAATACCCTCGAAAGTTTGCCAATATCTGCCGAGGGGTTGTCGCTATAAGAAAAAATCTTTTTCTATGATAAAGGTTTTACTTGCACTGGCTGAGATTCGAACCTCGACCTCAGTGGCATATCGATATAAATAATGTTTAAAAAAAAATTTAACTAACTTTCATTGCACATCAAACCATATAGTGAAAAATAATTCTTAATATAAGCTGAAAATAATATAACCAACGAAAACTACTAGTGTTATTGTAAAAAAAGAGTAGATTACTCGATATACGAAATATATGGCACAAAGCGCCCCACGCTTTTTCCACTATCATTTCTCGTTCATTATATTATTTTTAGCCTATATTAAGAATTATAATTAAATTTTTTGGTTTGATGTGCTTTAAAATTGCGTATTTTATTTTTTTTTTAAACTATATTTAGTTTGAATTGTCAATTTAGAAAGTTAACAATAAATGTATTTTTTAACCATTCCATGTGGCTAAATATTCCCATAAATTTCAAAACTAAGCAATAACAATTTTCCTTTATTTGTTTTTGTATTAATAATAATAATAATCCCAACGGTTTTTACCCTCCATTCACGCCCATCCGACGCGAGGGGCGCATCCGCATGACGCATGGATTTAAAAAAATTTTTTTTTTTTTATTGCGTGCCGAGTCATTAAAGGCAGGAGTTTGTTGGGTGTCGAGACTCTAAAATTGTTCAGCTACAGAATAAAAGTTCATCAGGTGATTTTAAATTTAAATTAATTTGGATAGTAAAAGTGGTTTTAAAGCGAAATTGTGTATGTAATCCATCATCTATTGAGAATACAAAGGAAATATCAAAGGAACCGGAGTGGTAGTTAAAGTCCTGGCATAAACAATGGAGTGGCATGTTTAATTCAAAATTATTTTTGCAAGGTTTCAAAAAAAGTAATAAATTGTTCGCATGAAATTTTACCCGACTGGTAAGCCAATAAAAGTAAACGGAATGTACGAAGTTTTCATATTATCGGGAAGTAGGACATTGTGCTCACCTTTTACTTTTCTATCAACATCCAATATTGACTCTTAAGCGACGTTGGCAGAAAATATTTCTGAATTTATCCAACACCTGTTTGAAAGAAGATCCCCGCGCTTCTGTAAAATAATTTTTGGATATTTTTTTTTTTTTTTTTCAAAATATAAAGCATTGAACTAGTAATGAAAAATGCTTCAAAAATTCTCACCTTCACCAACCACAGTGGATTTCAGTGAATTATACTGTTCTAGGTAGAAATAAATACGCAAATTTACTTTTCTAAATAAGAAATGTAAACACAGGTTTAAATGCAATGCACAAACACCAACATCATATATATGTATATATGTACATATATGCACGTATTTCCATTTTAAATTGCGTGGTTTTTCAAATCCATTTCCCTCATTATACGACATTTTTATTTTGTTTATCTATCCCCGCCTTCACGCTTTGAGTTTTTAATTTGAAAAATTACCTTTCGAATTGACATTTAATTGTGACAATGATATGCATTCGCTTGCCACGAGCGCTTCCTACAAACATACATACGTAAGTATCTAAAAATTTAGGTGCAAAGCGGTATTTTATAACGAAACAACACACTCACACCCAGAGCTATGAATAAACTTTCACTTTACACCCGCATACAATTCCGTTTTATTCGCTTTTATAATTATGAAGTTTTACTATTACATTTGAAGGTATGCACATATAGATATGTACATACGAGTATAACTAACATGGGGATTTCCATAAAAATGTCACGTTCGATATGTCACGTCCCGTTAATTAACCCTTAAACGGGCAAATAGGTCTGGCCAGACCTATTGACTACTTTGAACTGCGTTTTCGCATATAAGCGCGTAAGTACAAATTTGACATGTCAAGTTATCTATAACCAATTAATTTTTAATAGAATTATGTTGTAATTTTTATGGAGATACTACGAAATTAGTGGTTTGTACGTAATGACTGACGAAAAGGTCTGGCCAGACCTATACACAATTGCATAAAAAACTCTGCTAGGTTCGCTTATTATTAGAAACAAGCAAAAATAAAATAATTTATATTTGAAAAAAACCGTAGTAGCATTTAAAAGTTGTAAATTTATTTCAACGGCGAATTCGTACAAGGTGGTTTTACTAGAACAAAAAAAAATGTTGCATGTATGTTTTTACTTTTGGAGGTGAGCTAACATGTTTACATGTACTTGTGACACCGCCGCGTAGTAAGTTCGCCTTGCTTATTTGAACCTCAATTATATGTATGCTTACTTCGGCCCGTTGCTTGCTGCCGGAGTCAAACATTCTAATAATCAGATTTTGTGTAAAGCTTGGCAGAGCAATGCACTTCCGATATACAGGAAAACAATGTCTTCCCATCGATTCAACCCAATTAGCCGTTTTATTCGTTTTGATGACCAAAGGACCCGCTCTTAACGACAGAAAATTGACAAATCAGCTTCTGTAAGCGATATATGGATCATGTTCAACGACAGACTGCAAAATTTATATACACCGCGAATCACAATCACAGTAGATTAGCAGCCGTGGGAATACAAGGTATACTCAGTACATTTCTTCTAAGTCTGAAAATTACGATATCAAATTGTGTTGGTCCTGCGATGCTTCAAATAGCTATCCACTTAAAAGGCATTATAAATATACACAGGTAGGGAACAAAATATGCCCAGCAACTACAATCAAGGTAAGCGAATATTGAGGGAACTTAATAATAAATTTGCTTCAAGTGGAAGAACAATAATAGCGGAGAACTACTTCACAACCCTTGAGGGTGTAAAAAATTGAAAACAATCTGGACTGGCGTATATAGGAACTAGGGATGTTGCGAATATTCGCATCCGCATCGATTCAGACATCAGCATATGCATCTGCATCCGTATAAATTGATGCGGAGCTGATGCGGATGCAGATGTGTAGCAGGTCGCGACAAGAAAGGCGAGCGCCCGGCGATGAGAGTCAGGGAAAAACCAGAAATTGACAGCCCTGACGCAATTCTAAAGAAGGAGTTACTTACTATCTGCAATAAGAAGCGAATTAATTTAAATAAGAGTCCTCTTAAATGGAGGAGTGTTAATCAAAGTGAGTTCAAACTGTTATCTAAAATAGCACGCAAATTCGTATCAGCTCCATCTGCCAGTGTTCTAAGTTATTTAGTAGCGCAGGATTAATATACGAACCCTTGCGAAACAGACTGGAGTCCGAAAAGGCGGCCATTCTACTTTTCATTAAATATAATGTTCCTTTATTCAAATTTAATTACTAAAAGAATTCATTTGTAATAATAATTCATTCACTACTTTATTATTAAATAACGAAAGGATAACTACTACTGTGATTTTACCCTACCAAACCAACTCTTAGGTTTTTTGTACAGAGCCTTTTAAAATCCGCATCCGCGGATGTGAAAAAAATGCATCCGCAACATCCCTAATAGGAACACTCAGGAAAAATAAGCGATGTGTACGAATATAAATGTCGTGATATTAAGTCCTCTCTTTTTGGGTTCGTTAATTTCGTCTGTACCAAAAAGAAATAAATCGGTTATCCTAATTTCTTCTGTCCATTACGATTATAGATTATTCTGCAACAAGTACAAATGTGGTGTGGACGTTATGGACCAAATGCTTGGTTCATATGTACCCATATAACAGACGAACCCAGCGGTGCCCATTTGCATTCATTTATAACATTTTTGATATAGCAGCGTTAGCTGCATACATATTACACGACGAAAGGAAGGGTTAGCCTAAGACTAACAGTCGGCGATAATTTTTACAACCATTAGTAAATGAACTAGTGCAGCCGCAGATCATGGAAAGGATGCTGAATCCTGATGTCATCAAACACTTTAGTTCACGATCCGGTATTGAGAGTTTCCTGTGATATGAAATATTTTTTTTAATTATTTCAACGGCAGCAGTCTCTTTTACCAGAGATAAGAAAAGAAGTTAAAAAATTACAAACGTCAGAGAAAAACACGTTGGTCCAATAAAAATTGCATACGAGTATAGAGCCAGACCTATTCGCCCTTTAGTGTTACAAAATTCGTCCGCCTGAACAAGGGTTAAAATTAAATCACAAAAAGCATCTCAATAAATATGAATTGGTTGTAATTGTCATTAATTTGACTTTTTTTTTAATTCTTAAGAAAATAAAACCTCAAATATTCGCAGAGTTTGCATATTTTTACAAAATTCCCGAAACCACTTAAGTTCTTCGTAACGACACGTGGTGACATCTACCCTTTTACCAATTTCTCCTTCACCGGAATATCGCGTATAATATCATGAAAATACCTCTATCTATATACATATGTATGTACATTTTTTTATGAGGCGGAAGCATCGAAAGCTTTAGCTAGCATATTACTCAGTGTAGAATTTTACCCGAATAAGGTCCAGCCGTCACTAACCGTTCCTCTTCTGGTGTAATTAACCATCAAATTATTCATGTGAGGAGCAGTGTTGCCGGTTTAGCCGTTTTGAGGCTTAGTTTTGAAATTTAGGATTTAGCTTTTTGTACAAGCTTTTTTTTAAAGGACAATCCTACGCAGTATATGTAGTAAACAGCACTAAATTATTGTATAAATTCAGTGCAACGCCAGCACTTACGCAGCAATACACTCTTTTTGGAAACGAAGAGTCCAAGTATTTTGCAGATGAGGTAACAATGATTGAATTTCAACGGAGGCTTGTGTCGCTAGATTTGGTAAATCTGCATTCAAGAGTTGACATGAAAATCCATTTTGTGAGCTAGTCGATTTAGTTTTTTAGTTCTGACATTCAGCAAACTTGAAGTTAGCGAAGATTTAGTGATATGAAACTAACAAAAGCTAAGCAAACAAAAAAAAAATTACATTCAAAAACTTAACTCTGCTAATCATTCGTTGCGCAGTAGTTCACTCAATTCATCTGATAAAGAGGAAATAGTTTTGTATAATATAATATACTCGTACTTATATAAATTTGAATTTTTCAGGAATAAAGTGTTTTGTATTAGGTTGAAATTCAACTATTGTTAAATTGCAAAAACTTTCATTTTTTTATTTAATTTTTATGATTATATTTTCCCATATTAACGTACCAAATTTATGCTTCGATTGTCTAATTTGTGATAAATTACTTTTAAAATTATACCTGTATGATTTCATTTCATTTTCATGTATTTTTGACTATTTGAATTCATGTACGAGTATTTATAATTAATTTTAATGTTATTCAAATTTTGTTGTGCTTAAAAAGAAGAAGATTCTTGTTGTACTAATGATTCTTGCTTAATAAATAATAATAATAATAATAATAATAATAATTTACATGTTGAAAATAAAATATAAACTGGTAATGAAATGTTGAAAAACAGGCCCTTTTTAACCCTTTCTTGGCATTTAGTTTATTTTTGTTTTTTTATTTGGCCTACCTTGCTTTCATATTTTTGAAGTCCGGGCAACTCTGGTGCTTACGAAGCTTCACATCAGTACCAGTCCAGATGCGCCCCATGGAAAGTTGTAGCGGCATGTCTCTAGCTGAGATAAGTCTTCCTTAAATTTATTTTAAGAATAATCGCTCAATATTGCACTAGATTGTCGCAGCTATTTAGAAAATTGTGTCTGAAGTTTCCGCCCGTGCTTCATTTTTTATATCCAGACCCCGTTGCGAGACGGGATATCAGTACAGCACTTTTCTGGCGGCCTAGGTTCCAATCCGCACCAACGCGTCGAATTTTAATTCGGTAATTATGCTCGCAAGCATTATAATTCGCATTTTCTTGGCGGTAGGACCAAGATCTGGTAGAAAATAAAATTAAGTCTGGTATGTTCTCTCTTTTATATCGTTCATGCCTTTGTCTAATTTCTTCGCTGTGACTTAGTTGCAACCCAACTAGACAGGTTTATTACATTGACTTTGCTGCTTATCATTATGTACGTCACCAATGTTTTAGAGGTGTATATTGTCAACAGGAGAATTCGACTAAGTTTGCTCCCTAAAATGTTGAACCTGGCGCAAGTAAAAAAAATGTCAAGACCAAAGCGATGGATGTAGGTAAGCTTTAGTGCTCTCATCCATATCCAGTAATATTTTGATATATAAGATAACAGTCCTCTACCAACGCCTCTATATTAGGTATAAGGCTGTCTTTCGAAGAGCAATGGTTAGCCGAACCAATCGTTTAAATGGAGCAGCTTACTTGATCAAGTTTTCCTCACCTATTTTGTTTTTACGAGTACGAAGGCAGGGTATGATCGAACTTGCCGACATTCGCGATGATTCTGGATTGTGCCGTTATCGCCGTCGCTGCCTTGGAAATACCCATATGAAAGTTGTTGCGCATGTGTGTGTGTGTGTGCGTGGGCGAGAGTTAATGCGCTTGCTGTCTGTGTTGGTGGCAGTTAATTTGTTTTGTTGACTCAGCCAAACGTGTAATGAATGCTTCGAAATGACTGCAATACAAAAATATACCGCCTCATAAACTAACAAACGCACACACACATAAATGTCGATGTAAAACATTTTTATATTTTGCCACACATTCCCTTGGGGTGTCCCTTTTTTGTGACCTCCTTTTCACTTCTTCGTTTTCCCCACCACGAAGCATATGAAGTGCAAATTGCCTGCTGCCAAATGTCAGTAGTTTTTTTTTATTAATTGATGTACATACATATGTGTGTGTGTGTGTGTGTGAATGTTTGTCTTTTTTCGCAAACACATTCATTTCTTTGTATTATTTCTATTTGCACTTTTCTCCATAATATCCTTTTTTTGTGTATTTTCCCTCGTTGTTTTTGTTTTTGTTATTACGTGTTCGTCCTTTTCATACATACGTACATATGAACATGTGTAGGTGGATGCGCTTGCGCTATTATAAATGCGCGCTTACCCTTATAATTAGTAGCTTTATAATTATACTTTTCACTTTTGTCTATTTCAATTCCCTTTTTTCACACTCCATAAATATGCAAATTGACGCGCTCCAGTTATAATGGAGTCGGTTATGCTCTGATTGCTAGCAAGTGTCGCTAAGTTTTTTCATATTTAAAGCTATTGTGGCCAAACTGAAAATGTGCGTTTTAATAAAAAAAAAAAAAAACTGTCTTCTGAAAAACTTAAATAATAATAATATAAACTTGCATTACGAATATGGTGGATAAATAGGAGAAGAAAGAAGGGGTACCTACAAAATTCATTTGGCAGAATCGAACAAGATATGGAAAAGAATCAATCAAGATTGTAGAAAACTAAACGACTCTCACTTCGCGGAGATCGGTCACTGGGAAATACGACCTTTAGCTAAAGAACGAAGATTCACTTGATCAAACCCGGTAAGCTACATCGGTTGGTTTGTGTGGCCAAAACAAGGGCCATGCACACATGTCTACATACTAATGTTTTCGTTGTCAATCAAGAAGACTCAATGGTACCAAAGCTATCCTTTACTTAGCTCTGCAAGGTCACAAAACCATATTTCAAGTTGAAATTAACGGAAGTTGCAAACTAGGACTCCAGCTCAAGAAGGCTTAGGCGCTGATTATTCATACTTCGCACAACTTTCGCATAACTTTTGAAATGTCAAATAAAATCAGTTCAATGCATTTTACCTGTATCCGATTATCCAGAAATTAGCACAACTTAATACAATTTGGCAGTCTGTTGAATTATGATTTGCTAGCGTTTTTCTTAAGTGCCATTTCAATTGCAGTGGTACCTAAAGCAATGCTTTTACAGAGTTGTATGTAAAGGCTTTTAGGGGTATTCTCAACTTACTTAATTTTAACATATGAATTCTTATAATGCTAGTTTTATTTTCTTCAAAAAACCAAATAAATGTAGCTAAAGTATATATACTAATAATATACGATCGACCACTTGTATTTTCGTTGAAAGTACGAAACATTTTTGAAAATGGAAAGGAATGTGGAGGAAGAGTTCACCAAATAAGTATAAACTAATTTTTTAAGTTATTGTAAGAAGTTTCTGCTGGAGTTGAAATGAAGTTTTATTTATTATGCTTTTTTCTATGCAATCTGTCGTCGTTGGTTTACAATTTTAGTATGTACATACATACACACAATTTTCTTTTATGTCCCATAACGTTAACGTATTCTAAATCACCATTTCCTTATTCGGATTTGAAAATACATGTTAAATTGGGAATATCTTATTTGCTAATTCCTTTTAAAAAAAAAATTAGGCCTGCTTTAAAATTTTATATCAAAATGCATTTACATAGACTTCACAAAGAGCAGCTGTTTTTGTGCGTGAATGAACCTACAGCGTTAATAGCCATTTATTGTTGTTTGACGGTTGGCAGGGCTGATAAGTTTGGTTGTGCAAAGCATAATCTCGAACCATAATGCGAAAGTTGTGCGAAGTATGCGTAATCGAATACAATAAAGTGGTCTGCGGAGTTGATACGCGGCAGAACTTCTAAGGTGAGAGGACTCGAACGACGCACGTCAACGTGCACAAGGCAAAGCTAAATATTCTCGACAACTTCACGTGAAGTCTCTGAACGACTGCTTAAACTTATCAGAGAGAGTCTAAAGTATATAAAATAGGCCTCTTTAAAGGGACGAACTGCTCGTGTTTGTGGTTTTCGAATAAATGTCGAGTACAAATAGTTTTAAACTTACATATGTATGTATACATACAAGTACATATCTTTAGTATAGTTTGGAAAGGGCGTAACTCGCACTTTCGTTACTTTACAGGAAAAGGAGTAAACTACATAAAATATGAAATGAAATGTATTTAAAAAAATTTTTAATCTAAATTTTGTTATATATATTCTTTTTTCTATGTTTCTAGTAGAGTTTTGTAAGTCAGGCCTATTTGAGACTAACTTTTTGGCAAAAATTTTGAATTGAGGCTTTTAACACGAACTTGAAAGATGTAAAAAAGTTAACAATGCTTTTGTTAACACCTCGGATGGCATTTTATCCGTCGACTATAAACTTCACAAATGGGTATTTCTACGTTGAAATTTACGATACCATTTCCATGAATCTTCGTAGAATCAATGTTTGCTAAATATTTCTTGGTTACATCCGCCGGCTTAAATTTTTGAAACATGTCCTTCTCTCCACACAAACGCGAAGAAGCACCAGAGTCCAGTCAGCATCGTTCAAGCTCTGAATGAATTAGCATGGCGACTTATGCAGTTTCAATCCATTCTCCCTTGGTTTTGCCTGTTCGCTCTCCAGTCTGTAGATTTGTGAGCAATTTTGCCACAGGAGTGATAAGCTATCTTGAGTTTTCCCTTACCAATATTTCCGCGTCTGTCCTGTTCGACGATCACTTTCTTCCAAAATCTAGAAAGTGATACTCTCCAAAATATCTTTCTAATTTCATAAATGCTTGGCCTGAGGTTGGAGGTAAATTCTTTAAAATCTTACAAAAAATATCTAGATAAATCTTAGGTAACTTATCATAATGAAATGGATCCAGATTTTTTTATAAAATAGCATTTGCAGTTCTAGAAAGAATACTTAACTAAGCATAAGTTCAAATTTCCTTTATTATAGAAACATGACTCCAGGCCGTAATCTCTTTGTGTTCAAAATTTAAGCAAAACTATTCAGCAATATTTCCGTTATTGACAACCAAACATTAAAAAATACAAACTCTTATATTAATAATGCGAGTATTAAAGGCTGTTTTCGTATTGTATCCTCAATTTCAGCTAAAACTGTGCACAGATTATCAAATTGGTCACAGAAAAAATGTCAGCTGTTATTGCAAGAGAACCACAATTTGTTTGAATTTCCTCAACAATTTCAAAAAAAAAATTTAATTTAAATATGTAAATTTTGTAACTGGCAACAATTAGTAACAAGTTAATTTTGAAAACATTTCATGTGGGTAATGAAGCTGCGAAATTTCTATCTGCTGATTATTAAACTTATTTTACTCATAATGATTTTTTTTGAAAATGGCTGACCTGATCAAATGGAAAACACTTCACCTTTTTCAACAGTATTTCAGAACAACATATTTCAGAAAAAATCAATTGTATTTCAGAGAAACACAAACGAAATTTAGAAATGGCCAAATGTTTTAAGAAAAACACAAATATATTTCAAGAAAACGCAAATGTATTTCAGAAAAAAACAAATATATTAATTTTATCTTTTCTGAAATACAATTGTGTTGATCTTTTTTGAAACACATTTGTGTTTTTCTGAAAAAGTGTTCTGTTGGAAAAGGTGTAGTTCGATTGCAACTTAAAATTTCCATAATAAATTTTTACCTGGGAATACAAACATTTTTAGGATATTTTACTATATGGCTCCAGGACTGTCATGAGTTGAAATCGAATTCTATGTATTCTATTCAGGCTGTAACGAAAAGTGTACTAAAACAGTAGAAGGCGAATTTTCTGTTTCAGATACTTTTAAATGAGCTGCCGTTAGAGTAACATTGCCTTCATATTTTTATCACGAACTTCAACGTTTTCTTTGCACTCACAAATTCGAAGACAACTTTTTAGTGTTGGTAAGAGAATTTTTATCTCCGCTGCATACGCGCCGCACTCAACAAACACGTGTTCCAAGTCAATTTCATGGCAAGAGTGCAGTTTATGAGCTGTGCCCAAACGGATAACTTTATGACCGACAGTAATGCAGCCAAAAATACCAACAAACAAACAAACAAACACATAACTTTGCATAAACTTCACAAAATGAAAGATAGGCACTAAATTCGCTAAGGGTAGGTGGAGATATGGAAAAGTATTGACTCTGCTACTACGAGTATATTGAGGAACTGTAACGAAGGAGTTGAGGAAAATACAAAATGAGATGAATAAATGGTTATCCGCGAAGCACTTTCGTTTATTGAAAAATTTCCGCAGAGTAAAATTTTTTTGCGAAGTATCAACGTAGAAGGGCAAGGCGTATAAAGCAAACAGCTTTACAAAAGTAACCGATTCCATATCGAAGTAGTAAGTTGAAGCAGACATTTTATTGAGATATACAACTTGGTTGGGTAATAGCAAACAGCAACATAAAAAATGATAATAACGCGCAATAAAAAACGAAGGACAGGTGACCGAGATGACTGTATGAGATGTGGAGGGCGGAGAATTTGTATGTGTTTGTATGTAATCGAATATATGTATGTGTACTAACACGACGTAAAATTCCACATAGGTGAGACAATAAATATTTATTTGTGCGCGAATGTCATAGTTGGAGGGCAAGGGCATTTGAACAGGCGCTAATGCGGGAAGGGTTTTACCGAACGGATTGAAATGAGCAGCATGTACATAATGTGAAATGCAAGTAAAAATAAGCCAGATGAGCGGAAATATAGCACTGGCAATGAAGCCAACAGTCGCGTTGAGTTTGTGTATCATTGTAGGCAAAGGATAATCGTGATGACATAACACCAACCGGTAACAGTTATTGTTGGCATTGAGACGACGCACAAATCCTTGCCATAATACACATTCACTAGTAGTGTTGAAATGTGTGTAGAGACTACATCTTCATACCTGTTACCACATGTGAAATTCTAATACAAATCTGCATGCTTGCCACGGCTAATCATATGGCAGCATGTAGATATATTTGTACGTGGTGGCTTTTACATATTTTTTATAGCATCATTACAACAACAATACATGCCATATATCGACGACGTCTTATGAGCTTTTGTATCATTCGAACGTATCATTTTACGACATGACTTTTGTGCCCATTCAAATACTGAATATATTCACAGAGATGTGAATTTAAAGCACATCTTCTTATGTACATAAATATTTGTTTGTCCAAAAACCGCCATTTATAAAAAAAAATTCTAACTTTTTTTGTTTATTATTGAACAAGTGTAACTAAAGGTCGAGGAATTATAATATAATATTGATGTTTAGATTTGACCGCAAATAGTTCATACAAAAAATTGGTGTTTTAGTACATTTTTCAATCATTTCATTTTTGAAAACAAACTTTATTCAATATGTATATTGGAATGCAAAAAACGCACAAATTTGGAAAAAATTTTATTGAGTTGGTAAAAAACAACAATAACCTAAAATAAACAACAATCAAATGAGTTATAAGTGTTAGCTATTTGGTGAATATCACTTCAACATCATCAGGCTTCATTCCAAGACAAGGATTCAAATTCCCACCTAGTCTTTCCGCGGCAGTTGTAAGTAGTTGGTCACCAACCAAATCGGCTATCGATGCTCTGTGCAAGCTGAAACTGTTTGTTGCTTAACATAATTTTTTTTAACTTTTTTTTTAAATGACTAGAAAATCTACTATTTAATACTCCAATTTTTCGCACTTCAGCAACGTCTGTATGAGGTCGAATTAAAAAAAAACAAATATTGTAATAATTCACATTTTTATAAGCTCGAGGTCAGTTTTTGGAAGATTTCATTTGGAAAAAAAAAACAACAACAATTTTAATGGTAGAAATTATATCCGCTATTTCGGAGATCACCACATCTCCTCATCCGACTTCTTTTTATTTAATTAATAATATTTACTCTTCATCACAACTTTTCCAGACTTCGAACCAATGACCTCGGGGTAACAGAGCCAACACGCAAGATGCTGTGCTACGCTTGTCTTCTTCCATTAAAAACTGTTATTATTTTTTCCAAATAAAATCTTTCACAAACTGGCCTCGAGCTCAATAAAATTTTGAACTATTAATAATTTAAAGGTCAATAAAAATTTTGACAAATGTAATATTATATTATGATTCCTTGACCCCGAAATCCTTGATTTACACTTGTTCAAGGATTAAAAATAAAATGATGGTTTCTTGACAAACCAAGTACTGTAGAGAAAACCTAGCGTGACCCGAAAATTCTGACTTCAGAATCAAATTCAGCAGGCCCAAAACCTTTAGGAACCGTTGAGAAATTCAGTGCCGGTTGTACAATGTAATTATCAACGAGATAAAATTATTTACGTCTTTAAATATTTTTATTTTGTGGTTCATGTCTTCTCATAATAATTATGAGTGGGAAAAAAAATTGTAAGTCGGAACGGGACCGGTTTTTCGAGACTAGTTCAGGACCCCACGAATTTAGTTTTTTTTTATTGTTTTTTGACGTAAAACCATGGCTGAGCTTAATTCAAAATTCAAAATATTAGAAATAACTTGAAATTACTTGAGAGTGAATTATAGAAAATCCAGAAATTATGCCAAAGAAGTGCCGAACTAAACCCGAAATGAGATCTAATTAAACACGAACAACTACCGAACTGGTCTTGAACTATTAGTGAAGAATTCTGGAAAAGATGTTAAAAAAGTACCGAACGAATACCGAACTGGACACGATACGGCCCCGAAATAGAACCGAATTAATCCCGAAATGGTTTTGAATAAGTCACGTCCTTCAAGACTTAAAATTTGTTTTTCACTCCTTAATATTGAAAAAAAATTTTATTTTATTTATCTACTGTATTAAAATTTTCAAAGATTCTAATGTATGCTGATGATATTAAAATTTTTCGATCATACAACTCTGTTGGTGAGAGATCCTTGCTGCAAGATGATTTAGAAAGCATGGTTTTGTGGTGTAACGTAAATTCCATGCCATACATATTAACTTTACAGTCAATAAAGCAATAGGCGTTCTTGCTTTTGTAAAAAGATGGTCGAAAGAATTCAGCAAACCTTACTACTTTAGTTAGACCGATACTGGAATATGGTTCTATAATATGGAATCCGTATTATCGGGTGCATTCTGTCTGTCTTGAATCGGTTCAAAAACAATTTTTACTGTTTGCCTTAAGACACTTTCGTTGGGATTCTACTCACAGACTGCCACCTGCTACTGTTTCAAATCCTAGCAAAATGTTAGGCATAATGTTTAGGGTGAAGTTGGTCACGGTATCGATTGATAGTCCTTTTATTTGGCAGAAGTTAATTTCAATGTCCCTTCTCGTGTTTCGAGGCACTGTAAACCCCTTTTTCTGAATCAATGTAAAACAATTTTTTAACTGAATGAGCCATTCCGGTGCTTGTGTCAGGATTTTAACTTGCTTTCCAACACCTTTGATGTGTCAGACTCGCTCTTTAACATCGAGAAGAATGTGCTGTCCTCCCTCTTAAATTGATTTGCGTTAGTACATAGTAACATTTCGGTCAGTTGTTGCATTCAGTTTTTCTGTAGCTGAACAGTTTGAGATCTCGACACTTAACAAACTCTTTCTCGAATCGGAACAACCATATTTATATAAAAAATAAAAAAAATAAAAATCCGTGCGATGCGCCCCTCGTGCCGGTTAGGCGGGAAAGGAGGGTTATTATCGTTGGGTTTATTATTATTATTACTGATGGCACTGTGCTTTTGATCAGTTGTATGGGAGCTATTTGTTATAGTAAACCGATTTCGATGATTTTTAGAAACAGTTAAGGTAATATTGAAAAGCAGTCACGTGCAAAATTTTAGAATAATAACTTTTAAACTGACGGAGTTATTTACAAAAATGTATCAAATTTTCAAGTACCATTATCTTAATAATTGAGGCCAGTCTGGCCAAACCGAGGACGTCATTAAATTAAGAAGGCTTCTGTTAAGTGTATTAAGCTGTCAAAATCTTTGCCCAAATTTTTAACATGCAAAATGTAATTATTATCAAATGCCTTTAATTACATAAATCTCAAAATAATACTCATTGATAACTTCAAAAATGTGTCCCACTCATAATTATTACTAAAATAATAATAATAATTCTTACGAAGTTTTTTATAACATTTTTAAAACTCCACCATGAATAAAGTATTAGTGTGGGCTTACTTATTTGAAGCTACATGGCTGCAGGGCGTATGACCTTGTTGTACAACATCTTCTTTTACAGCTCAACAACCTGTAGGTTTGGAAATCGTGACAATACATTGAGATAATATTTTTTTAGGCATTAGGTGTTGGTGTCCCACAACTTCGACTTTGTCTGTAAATAATTCTTCAAAAAACGGGTCTGGCTTAGCTGGGCTTTGAAGTACTTCACGTCAATATGAGAGAAATGCAATTTGAGGGATCATCAGCAAACTTCAGAGCATTACAAAAATCTCCGCAAAGGGGATCCAATACTTGAGCGGGAAAACGCCCATGAAAAATTGTGTTTCTTCATTTTTATCAGAATAAGATCCATCTCATAGCGCTCAAACACCTAAACAAGTTTAATGGATTTTTTTAATACAAAAATATTAATTTCGTGGTAAGACACAGCAACGGGAAATATTGCAGTGCATCGGTTAACTTTATTTCAATCGTCTTCTTTATTTTGCATCTAGCATGAAGATTTCTGTCTTAGCTTCTGCTATACTTTTATAAAAAAATATATTATATTAAACCGAGCACCCAGCGTGAATTGCTACACCGTTTCCGTTGATTTTTGGAATTTTATGTCGAGGGTGATGCGCTGGATTTTCATTAAAAAATGTTGTTCGTGCTTTGTATAGAAACAAATGTAGCATCACAAAATCAGCGCTAATTTTACTCTCTTGAAATTGTACATTTTTATAATAAAATAGTAAGAGAAAATTCACTTTAGATAAAAAAATTTGAATTGTTGATTTGTTTATATCTCTCCACTTTTTACAAAATTTTAAAATTGGGTTTATATGTTTTTTGACAACTGCTAAAATTAATAAAAAATAAGTAAAAACCAGTAAAAAAAAATGCTGTCTTCGGCTTAGTATGCCAAATGGATGTATGGGAGCTGTATGTTATATTTCTCTGATCTTTAAGATTTTCACTCATAATATATTACTAACAATGACTGATATTTGTGCAAAATTTGAAATCGTTTGCTGTTTAAATGGAGAAGTTATAAATCAGAACATAATATCTTAACAATCGGCTCCTACACACGTTATAATCGTCCTGACGTCCGAGTTTCATTCGAACAGCTCAAAAAATGAGGAACGAGTTTGCGTTCAAACAGACGGACGGTCATGAATAAATCGACTCAGCTCATCATCCTGATCATTTCGGTATACTTTTTGATGGGTCTAACTCTTATCCATTTTGTACTTACAAACATTGAACCATTTCTATGAAAGGTATAAATTATACAATTGGCACGAAGTATCCTTTGAATTTCATTATATGGCCATCACTGGAGTTCTAGAATAAATCACAAGCTAGTCCCTTCTGCTTCTCACCCATATTTCATTCATATATTTTATTTAATAAACTATCAAGATATTTTTTCTTGTGCTTCAACCTAATATTAGCACAGAAAATTTTAGCTAGAAATCTGACTCTACCTGAGTTCAATTTTCACCTGTCGAAATTACGATTAATTTTTCAGAATGCAAAAACCACACAACTGAATCTTAATTGAAAACTAATACACAACTATGTATGTATATACATATATCAGGGCTGCTCAACAAACGAAACGATACCATTTTGTTTTGTTAACGAGCAAAATTAACTTAACGAAATGAGTTTGTTGCGTTTCGGCGCCATGTTATCAAAACGAAATCAAATCGTTAATGTTTCAACGTTATAAAATTTCCGTTTTCGTTAATTTTAATGTGCCTAAAAGTATGCAGCGCTTCTGTTTGCGACGAGTGAATCTCCAGCGTTTTTCTTAACATTTTAACGTTAACGCCAGCATTTCGTTTCGGTTAAAAACGTAATGAAATTTATTATGATAATTGCTTTAACGATAATATTTTGAAATGTTTCAACCGAAACAAGAGAAAACATTTCGGAACGGTTAAATTTAACGTTAAAATGCATCCTTGATATATATATATATATATACATATATATAGAGATAAAATATATATCAATTAAAAGGTATTGATATGTACATTTGCAAAAAATTTAAAATCGGTTTATCAGTTCCTAAAATATTTGCGAGAAAATGTACTCGTATAAAGGAATTTTTATATGTCGTTTTTTATATTTTAAAAGAAATATAATAATTGTAAAACGTAAAACCGTTGCATTAAGCTCACCCGATTATCGGGGGTAACATATTATTATTTGAGAAGGGTTGACCAGAATGTCAAGCTTTATTTAGTTTAATGCCAACTGAGTTCCGATAGCTACGGAAACAACCTTAAGTGCAAATACAGTCGAACTTCCCACCTCCGGATCACCGCTCAAATGCAAATACAACAGTTTGCTGCGTTTCCGCGATGTTTGTGTACATTAAAATAACATAAAAATCTACGCCCTGCAAATTTATCAGATTGGCACACTTTTTCGTAGTGCCAATCGGCAAATCAATTGGTTTTCTGTAAAAATGCCAAAGATAACAATTTAATCCTTTTTGCGCAATGACGCATGCCAAACAAACGTCAGCAGACGCAGGGTGCGTTTCCTTTTGTAGTGAAATTGAAATGTCAGAGTTTTCAAACAAACGATATACGGAACAAAATATACATGTATGTATGTGTATGTGTGTGTGTGAAAATGATTACTGTGTTTGCACGTTATTGCGTGTCTGCGGCAACTGATGTCCCATCAGCCTTATTTGTGGCTCATTGTCTGCCTCATTTAAATAATAACACGCAATTTGTGTTTAAAATACTCCTTTTACCGATTTGTTTTTTATTTTTATTTTACATTTCGTATGGCAATGTTGGTGTACAAAAACGAGAGCAATTGACAATTGTCAAATGGCATACGCATGGTTGGCAATGTTTGCGCAAGCAATCGTGTGTGCATTTGATTGCTTACTTGCCTTTCGTCATTCCCAGCAAAACATGCGATTTGTCTTGGATGAGTGTGGGAATAGTCGCAAGGGAACATGCGACTAATACAACTTCTGTTCTCTTTATATTGATTGAACTGTTCCCTTTTGTTCGAGCATGTCCTATGAAGTCACTAATTGTCTCCTTTTATACCCGAATGGGTATAAATGACGACCAGTCTATTTTAAAAATAAAAATTTAAATCAGAGCTTCGAATGAAATGCGAACCGGCTGCTCGAGGGTTGCTAAAGGAAAGCTCTGCTTACATGCCAACAACGCGCTTGCAATTTCTTTGTCTAAAAGGACTGACAGACGGGGACACTTCTGCAAATAACCGAGTTCATATATCTGCATAATATTTTAGGCCTGACAGACGACACCTATCTGCATTTAGACAACAGCTGATTTGACAAATGAAATTGAGCTGAAAATGGAAAGAAGGGAAAAAATACGATTGGCAGCTATTTTATTGGCAAAAATTCATCTCGTATTTAAAAAAAAGCTTAAAATTATTCTCTTGAAGTTGCTAAATAATATTAAAATAACCAATGCATTGGCAAGCATAGTTCTTAGCAGAATGCCTCAGTCTTATATGGTTACACTTCCCGCCGACGTTAGAGAAAGGCAGGTGTGGAAATTTGTAAGTATTTTTTATTTGCTATGAACGATATAAATAATGTATACACATGTTTGCTATTCCATGAAGGATCGCTACCCAACAAACATCAAAAAAATATTTCTCAAACCTTGGAGAAATTCATAGTTCTCAAGTTGATATCCACTGTATTTCTCCAATTTTCTCAAACCTTGGAGAAATTCATAGTTCTCAAGTTGATATCCACCGTATTTCTCCAATTTTCTCAAACCTTGGAGAAATTCATAGTTCTCATGTTGATATCCAACGTATTTCTCCAATTTTCTCAAACCTTGGAGAAATTCATAGTTATCAAGTTAATATCCAACGTATTTCTTCAACTCTTCTCATTTTTTCGGTATTTTCATATGACTATCAAAAGCAATAAAAAACGAGTATAGTGAATTTACATACATACATTTATTCACGGTGTTTTAAATTCAAAAGGAAGAAAATATATTTTCGATTTTTATTTTAGTACTGCTACTAAACGTTTGAGACCAATTGGAGAATCACATTTGATATCAAGTTGAGAACTAACTTTTCCTCAACTTGAGAATTATAATTATTGCCATACAAAAAAAATGCCCTTTTTGTTGAGAACGCTATGATTCTCAACTTGAGATGCACTTGAGAAACAACGTTGGAGGTTTGAGAAGTACCTTAGTTCTCAACTTAACCTCAAGTTGAGCTCAAGCCTTAATGTTTATTGGGTATGTATGCTTTTGGGAACGAGACGTGCCTTCAATGGACGAAAATCGTTTCAAAGAAAACTTTCGTGTCAGTAGAACTGCATTTCGGAGAATTTGTGAAAAAGTTGCGGGCATTGAAAATGTGGACAGCAATATGAGGCCATGTATTCCACTTAATAAAAGAGTGGCTATCTCATTGTTCGCTTTGGGATCTGCTGCGGAATACAGAACTATTGCGAGTATATTTGGAGTAGGACGCAGTACTGTTGGTGAAATTGTTTTGGATTTTTGCCAAGCAGTTTGCGAAAATCTTTCGGACTGCATAAATTCATATCCTCCGAACTCTTAAGAAATCAAAACAACCGTCGATGGATTTTTCCAACTTGGTTTTCCGTAATGCTTTGGAGCTGTAGATGGCTGTCACATAGAGAGAGGTTCAACCGCCAAAAGAGGATGCAGTTGACTATTACAATTATAAAGGCTGGTATTTCGCCCCATAGTTCCAAAAGCACCATCTCATCCCGCTCGCACCATATCGCACGCTTTTTTAAAGTTGTAGACATCTGAAAATGATCAAAAGGCATTTTTATTTAAAAAAGGATTTAGTTTTCCTTGAAATTAATTAAAAAACAAACCTTTGAAAATTTTTGCGGGTCTTTTTTTTAATAACAAACTCTTTTTGACAGCAGCTGTATACATTTTGTTAGTTCACAATAGTATTTTTCTGTCAAAAGTGGCAGCATTGCCATATTGAAATCACAATATTCAGTACTTATGCACATAATTTTCGTGCATTTATACGAGTGCTTATGCGCATTTGGAAGAGGATTATCCATGAGTTAATGCAGATCAAGGCTACTTATCTAGATAACATTGCCCGTCTGTCAGCCCTTTAAGTGCGTACATTTATTAATGCATCGTTTCTTACACTCCAAACAGACGAATACAGGACTAATCTACAATGATACCCGTTTGAGACTTCTTGCGTCTCATTAATGCCCAGTTGTACCCGATAGAGACTAATCACGGAATACTGTCTTTAGAGATTAGTCACACAATTTTTTGCAGGGTTGAAATACACACACACACATGCGCATTTCCACATTCGCTTTAGACATTTCCGGCACGCTAGCTGCGAAGGCGAAGTGCGTTGCCAAAATGCGTACCAGCGCTTCAACAACATTTGCCAAGAAATCGAGAAGAAGCAATAATAACAACAACAACAACAGCGCTGAAGTAATGCTTCTCACTACTTTTCACATACACATACATGCATATGTATGTACATACTCGAAAATATATCTTTTTTAAGCTATAATAATGTATATACACCCCATCTCAAAACTATAACCGCTCCACAAATTGGCAATTTTCGACACTTTATTTTCCTTTTATTCAATTTTCATTTATTTCATATTTGTACATAATTCTCTAACAAACAATAAACTTTCGCATGATAATTTTTTGGATCATTTGATTACACAGGTTTGCAACAAAAATGCTGTCTGGATATTTCCAACTGGTTTCTATGTACATATTTAGGTGTTCTGAAAACTAAAAAAATCTTCCAAAAATTCCAGAACGTAAGGTTGTTTTACAAAACGCAAAATTTTATTATAAAAATGGTTTTTTTTTGGGCTAACTTGTCGGCAATAATAATAGGTATAATTTTATTTTGATTACTGTTTTTAAATGTTTACCATAACTATCATTAACTTCTAAATAAGGAACACCCTATGTGAGCAGCATTAACAAACATAAACATTTTGTAACTTGAACGTGCGCGCTCCGATAGTGTAAAAAGTGGCGCGGTACAATTACGTGTTAACTCGTCATTATACATTTAAGATCTCATACGACACAGCAGAGTGGCGTTTTATTGATGGCAGACTACGGTTGGACGCTCCAATGAGACCTTCCCGATGCTTCCCACAAGCGAAAATGTACCAAAAGGAGTATCACTGAAAAAAAGAAATGTGTTTAGTGCTTACTAATTAATGTATTTTACATAAATAAATTAGTTTTGTTACGCTATTATAAATTTTAAAAAAATTTGTTTAATCTATTATTTTTATTTAAGATGATAACTTGTTTCACATAGACACCAACATTGTCAGAAAACGTGACGTTCTACGACAAAATTAAAGTTATTTTCGGAATCAGCACACCCAAAAACATAACACAAAAAGACCAAAACAGCTCTCAATTATTTTTTTTGCAGACTTGTGTTTAGACTTTTTAAGTAAGTATGGAATCGCATACCTCTAGACCAGTGGTTCCCAAACTTTTAAGATATTGAAACATTTCCGTAATCTCTTTCGTTTACGGAACCTCACATTTGAGACACTACAATTTAAAAATGAAAAAGCTTTTGTTAGAAATATATTGAAGATACCTTTTAATGTGGAGAATTAAATTGTTTCACTGTTTGATTTACTTTCGTTTTATAGTTCGCTATTATGTTCTAGATTTGAATGCGCATTTCAGTGGTAGCATCCAGTATTGACTTGCATTTTTTTTTTTGTATAAGTGTAAGCAGAAAAGCCTGTTTCACAATTGTACGCTGGCAAAAAGGAAGCAAAGTTAAGACAGCCTTTTTAGCTAGTAAAAAAATTCTAGGTATTCTAGGTAATCCAAAACTTATTCAGAGACGCAGGCTTGAATGTGTGTTTTAATGACAAAAAACTCTCAAGATCTCTAAATCGATTTGTACTCCACGACGGTAAGCATCTTAGATTGACTTTCGCTATCTGGAAAGTAAGCAGGCAAAGACTGCAACAGATTTACTAATTGCCCAATTATGACGTTTTTCACTTTATTTTGTAATTCCAATGTGTTTTCTAGTAGAAAGTTGTATAAAAGTAAAAAACTTTCACATTTTTAACAACATCCAAAAATTTAATTTTCTTTTAATAATGATAATTTGTCTCGCGCCATAAATGCGGTTTCTGATTTTCCTTGCAAAAATTTTGTTATTTCCTTGATCTTTCCAAAAATATCGGCAAGATAAGCCAATTTTATAAGCAACTGTTCATCGTGAAAAATATTGAAAATGGTTCAAGCCTCATACTTCTCTTCTTTCATTTCGAAAAATTTCAGCTTATCACAAATTTCTTATAACCTGGCCAGAACATTACCTCTTGAAATTTTTTTTTTTGATTAAACTTAATATTTTTAATAAATTTTGATTGATTTCATATACATATGTATCTTCCTAAAAACTTTCTATATTCTACCACAAATACTACTAGAGAAATCCGTTATAAGTAGTCCATTTAGGTTATAAAGAAGGAGGCACACGACTGCTTTTAAAATATAACTCAGTTTTTTTCTTAACAACTCATATATGTATGTATCTTCGTACCATAAGCCAAAGCTCATCAACACATTTTTTTCGGTCAAACAAAATATGCAAGCATTATGAAAATTTTAATACTACATTTCGTCTGTATCAAAACCCTCCAATTTTATAATTACATTCTTGTATAACTAGATTACAGTATGAGCATTTTTTAATAGCTCTCGAAGACAATTTTATGAGATTTAATATTCTGTAAGCAGAAGTCCGGAAATGTGCCGGAACCGCGAAATCAAGTACAAAAAAAATTGTGATAAATTATTCACACGAATCTCACAACATACAAATTCCCACCCATAACCATTAATGAAAATCTCTATTAAATTTGATGCTGATAGCAGCATTGCAATTAAATTACACAGATAAAGGTACAAAGCTATAAACAAAATATATTCAAAAATGTTTAGTTGCTATTTGATTAAAAACAAATATTTTTGAAATTGTTTTCAGGCGCTCGAGAGATTTGAACCAACTTACTTAAAAGTAAATAAGGTGAACCTTTTAAAATGAAACTATTAATATTTTTATTTCATCACTGTGTTTTCATTGCAGTGTTGTCATTGGAAATTCCCAAGATTCATATTAATTTTCAGAATTTGCTCTAGCTTTTATTGCGGATCAGCTGTCGTTATATTGCAAGATAATTTCGTACTAGCTCATTAAACGCGATAAACGTACCATCTGTCTAGCCTATTAGGATAAACTTATGTTTATAGCTATGGTGGTTTATAATAGTATTTATAATGTTTCTTCGTCAAAAATTTATTAAAAATTATTTCACAAAACTTTCATTACGGTATATTTTGTCCAAATAGCATTTTTTAAGCTAAAAGTGGTATGCAGCCCTAAAGAAAAACTAATTGTAATATTTTTAAAGGAGTTATAATTGTGAGATGGGGTGTCCGTTTATCCTACTATTCATTCATCCTGTTTACATTCATTCAATTTGGCAATTGTTGCTGCCAAATAAATTCGTTATAATGGCAAAAAGAGTTCGCATCATTTTTCCGGCGGCAACCCACACTCCGATGCTTGTTTCCTGTACGCTCTTGCTTCGACACTTGTTGTACACACAGAGGCATTCAGCATTTCTTGTGTATTTCCACTTTCTTTCTCTACGTTAACACACACTACGCTTGACTGGATGATTGTATGTACGAGTACGAGTATTTTTGTTAGCCAACACTTGGCCCACTTGGCTGTTGTCATTCAATTGACACAAATGATAAACATGTGCCAATTGATGCAATCATTTCGATCCTCCCCTTTAACTCCCAACTATGTTCTCTACTTTACTTCAATACGAATGTATATTTGTTAGTAGATTTTATACGCTCAACCCTCATCTCCGCTCAATTCAGTTTAGTTGGCAGCTGTTTGACATTTTTGTTAGCAAACTGTATAAATATGTGAGGAGTGAAAGGCGAAGGAGAAGCGTAAGAATAGAAATAGAATTGCAAAATGGGAGTAGG
Organism: Philophylla caesio; assembly: GCA_963971545.1. NCBI lineage: Eukaryota > Metazoa > Arthropoda > Insecta > Diptera > Tephritidae > Philophylla > Philophylla caesio. Next base: position 88,128,414 of record OZ020606.1, on the reverse strand, counting down.
TAACAAATGTATGAGCGTGTGTACGTTTGTATATAACGCCCATTTAGCCGGAATTTCCGGCACTCGATCGCATTGAGGGCGGATTAAAATTGCTGATGAGCTCACTTCCATCTGTGTTTTTTTTTTTTGTGTGTTGAAATTTGCTTGGCATTATAATTTTTGATTTAGACTTGTGGGTAGGTAGGTGCTGATTACGGTCAAGGCTATCGAAAGGGGTTACTTAAGCAGGCTTAAATTAATGGATGACCAAGTTGTGATTTACAATTTTGTTTTACATTGTATACTTACTTAAGTAAATGTTAAACAGCGGTCGGATGTTGGTGTTGGGGATTTCCTGATTTGTTCAGCTGCCAAAGCTGAAGGTTTTTCTTATGGAAATAAATTTACAAGTGATTTTAGCCAAATAATTCCTTTTAAACTCCAAAAAAATTAATTGTTTAAAAAATTTTGAAATCTTTTCTGGTATACAGTTCTACAGCCACAAAAAATAGAGATAGCCTCCGAAGCCGCGCCATGGACTGGAAACTTCTCTTATTCATTTCTCAATAGTTCTATAATCATCTACTGAGCTTAACGTTAAATAAAATAACATAAACTTTGGATTGTCTAACTTTAAATCAATCGCATTACAATTTAAAAAGTCAATTTTATTTATAGTTTCTTATTTCGATGTGGAGAGGTGAGAAGGGGTTATGTGAGGTGAGGTGAGCTTAAGTGAGCGACGGTGACGATGGTTAACTTGTTGTGAATTAATATGTGCTTAGTTTAGGTGTGGTGAGCTTGCTTGAAATTAACATGCATATGTGTGGTGACTTAAGGTGTGGAAAGTAAAGGTGTCGTCACGACTCCGTCTCATACACCATGTTTATTTTTGAATTCGTTACCGCCTATGAAGAAGTTAAAATTCAAATCCAATTTAACCTTACTTTACTAAGGATAACTTAACTTAATCTAAAATAATTTTACGTAATATAACTTAACTTACCTGAATATAACTGAACTCAACTTACTTAAGCTTATCTAACTGGCGGTGGTGAGTTTAGGTGTGGTTAGTTCAGGTACTGTGTATTAGTGTGTGATGAGTTAAGGTATGATTAGTTTAAGTTTAGTAAGTTGAGCTTTGGTTAGTCATTCTAGTTAAAAATTGACAATTTTATTGAGTCCAAGGCCAGTTTATGAAAGATTTTTGTGTGGAAAAAACAACAACAGCTTTTTAATGGTAGAAGTTATAGTACTATTTCGGAAATCACCACATTTCCTCATCAGACTTCTTTTTATTAAATTAATTAAATTTATTCTTTATAACCACTTCTGCCAGGCTTTGAACTCTGGAGCTTGGAGTTGCAGAGCCAACACGCTACCTGTTGTGCTACGCTAGCCGAGTGGAGGGTTGTGTTTATTCCATCTTCCTTAAGCAAACCAACTACAAACAAGAGCAACTGATCTGCCGCTATTTAAACTTTTTTGTGTGGTTGTTGTTTGTGTTTTTGTCTAGTTAACTCCAGAAATTTCACTTCGAAAGAGCAGACGAAATGTTTATTGCCGTTCCCAAACATTTACGTTTACACCATCCATTCGGTCTTACTTGCCAAGGTTATGCGGATGAAATAGTACTAATATGCAGTGGAAAGTTTTAGGACAGTCTGTGTGACGGAATTCAAGTGGGCTTAAGTATTAACAAAAGGACTAAGTTTGAGCTGAGAATCAATCCAGCTAAAGCCACCGTGGACCATTTACAAGTAACTACAAACTTGTGGGTCTTAAGCCGAGCAGGTCCCCAATACAGAGGAGGTGGGGAAGAAATATGGCTAGTGTACAATTCACTATTACCTATGGGGCTGTTGTTTGGGTAGATAGAACAAAACAGCAAGGCGCCAATAAGTGCTTAGTATTTAAGCTGCAACGGCTGGCCTGAATTAAGCAGGAAAAGAAATTGGATGGTTTTTTTTCAAAGCCTACAAAATAAACCAACGAATAATTACCTGCTAAACGGACGGCTCACTGACCGAAAGGGGTACCGGAGTTGGAGTGTTCGGGCTAAGGGTTTAATACCCGGAACCCATAAGGACACAGATTTCTATCTTCCAGGCAGAAATATATGCAATAAAAACATGTATGAAGCTTAACATCAGACGTGACTACCGCGGACGGAATACTGCGATCTTATTGGACAGATATACAGCTTTTAAGGCTCTCAGATCTTACCAGGTAACCTCACAACTGCTGAAGGAATGTCCTGATAAGCTAAACACTCTTGGCCTGACGAACGGGGTCTGGGTTTTTTGGGTGCCTGGTCAAGCTCGAATTGTCGGGAACGAAATTGCGGATATGCTCGCAAAAAACTAGGGCAAGAACTCTTTTTATAGTTACCGAACATTTCTCGAGGTTAGGGAAGGGGCACTGTATACCTCAACCAGAAAAGAGGAGGAAGCTCTCATAAAATTATACTGCGACAATCTAACAGACCTGGAATATTCCAAATCTCTTCTCGTTACCCACAACCAAACAAAATTCAGAGTACGCATGGGCCTATCAAATAGCAACTTAAGAATGATCACAGGAATTCTTACAGGACACTCTAAACGGAATTTTCACCTTAATAAACTAATAAAAGGAAAGAGAAAGAAACTGCAAAATGCATCCTGGAGCAGTGCCCTGCATTAATGCATACACACAATAAATGCCTAGGCGAATATCTAAGTACAGACGGCGAAATGGCTTCCAGAGACTGGCTTCAACACGAAATTTCGATATCGCTTGCATTGAGTAAAATGTAACATTATTTCGAGAGAAATAAACTTCATCCTGCTCCTCTGATGAAGCGAGCTGCATTTGTATTTAAAGGCTTTTGCAGCTCTTTCACAGCGAAATATTTGAAAGAAAGAGTTTATACTTAAGTTGCCCGCATACTCCGCTGAGCCATCAAAACAAGACAAAATTATCAAACCAAACATATTATCAACTTGCTGATCTTCTCCAGAAATCTTACGAAAAATTCTACCTACTTAGCGAGATAACCTCTTCAACCAATGCCACAATTCAAGCAACACCGCTCCACCCCATCTCAGAGGCGTATGTCTGGCGACTGGCGCTTACTTGCCCAAGGGTGCTATTCACTGTAGGTTTTCAATTACACATTATGGCATGCCACACAACACCTAAACCCGGTCATACAAATGTACATATGTGTGTGTGATGTTGTTGCTGTTTATTTATATTTATTTTTTTTGCGATTCTTTATATTACCGGCATAAGGGTTTATTCGCAAAAATTGAATTTGCTACAAATTCTTTTATACTCTCATTGCAGGATAAACATTATCTCGTGTGCAGAGCAAAGAGACGAAAAGAATGAAATTTCGCTGCAAAACTCAATGAGTGAAGGGATACTGAGGGTGTGCAGGGCGCTACTACTACTTACGTCTTTAGATGCTCTTCAGCGTGACCTGTGTGGATGTGCGTTTGACTTGGCCGCGGATAATGTGTGGATTTTTTATTCACTTCAAGATGGAAGTGCTTGTAAGTGAGTGAGCACGTGTGTGTATGTGTATGTGTGTCCGATGTGGCTCGTTGCCTTTTATGAACTTATAAACAACGAAAGGGACAACCGAAATGCGAATTGAATGCTGATGCTTAGAAGGCCGAGACGTAACGAACCCTTTCACAACTGGCTTTTGGCGCTGCGTTGTGAAATTATCCTTCAACCCCGATCTTAAAGGTTTTCGACTTTGTGCTTTATTTGTGTATTTCCTTGGTTTTTTTTTTATCAAACCACATTATTAGTAGGATTTAGCGGTAAGATGAAAGGAAGTCACCCAGCACATAGAGTTTGTCACATGACATCCCCCATGCGACACTTGCAGCCCACTACACCCACGCGCGCCCATCACCCATTATTTGGCTCTAAAATTGTAGTTGTAAAAAAGTATGGAATTACCCCCAGAAAGAGCAAGCACATAAACAATTGCAGCAACATCAGCGCAAACAGCCACATTACGAGCATACAAAATGCGCATCGACATAAATAAAAAGATTTGCAAAATTACCTGAGGGAGCAAAAGTGGTGGCAGCAACAGTTGCTTGTTCCGATACGCAGCGACACAACGGTGCTGTGCTCGTTTTGGTGGCAAGTGGCAAGAAGGGATTACAAAAGGCTTTGGCGATAATTCTGAGCAGAGCAGAGGAGTTCACACCAGAAGAAAAGGGTTCGTCGTTGTAAGTAGATGGAAGAGTACACGCAATAAAAGGAAAACAAAAACTAAAAAAAAAACCACTAAACATGAAATAAAATAAAAACAAAGGTTATGCAATAAAATAAAGCCAGCATGATGTTAACCGACAGATTTATGAAAATACGTAGAGACAGTCAGACGCAACAACAACAACATGCATAATGGGTTGCCCTCTGGGGCAGCGTTGCAATGTGACCAAAACCGTTGTGCATTTCTACTTGTAAGCTGAAGTCAATGACCAAAATCCGTGAACTCATTTGAATTTCAATTCGACGAATTCGCATTTCGTTTTGCTGCTTTTTACACTAAAATAATTGTTTTTAGTTGTGTTTGGAATTTCAATTCCTGCTTTGCACTGGCCCTGTATGTATGTAAAAGTTTATTATGCCATTAACATTTACATTGGGATAGAATTGAAAGAGGTCGAATTGAATAGTGTGTTAAATGTGCTTGCTTAAAAACCCCTGCTTGGCACATACCTTGCACGATATCACGAAACACCTTGAGCTGAAAGCAGAGTTCGATCACACGGTGAGAGCACATCCGTACTTTACACCCCATCTCACAGCTATGAACTCATCACACATTGACAAGTTTACGACGTTTTAATAACAGCCTTCGGAATCGTTCAGGAATATTTTAGAAACATTTTGCGATTAGTTTCGTACTTTTCTTGAAATGATCTCGGACGAGTTACAGAATCAGTCCTGAAATAGCTCTAAAAAAGTTGTGAACTTTAAATTTACCTAAAGTAATCCCGTATATTTCCAGAAGTAGTCCTGAACTGACCCAGAAATGGTAGCGAGATTGTCATGAACTGATCAGAAATAGTCCTTAATGGCTCTCAAATGATCCAGAAATATATCTGAAAAATTCTTAACAGGTCTCGAAACTGTCACGCAACAATGCCGAACTAACCCAGAAATATTGCTAAAATGGCCCAGAACTATTTCATAAATCTTTCTTTGTAAACAACAGCAGCCGGATTTCAGCTTTTGCTATCGCTAAAACACTAAAAATCTGTAAAATTCCGAACGCTTAAAATGTTCCGAGTGGCGAGTTTTCTTAAATGCGATACTCACTTTTTCATCGCCAAAACTCTTCAACGAAAATTCGAATACTTTTATCCACCGCAGACGTCGCTATGGTAGTTGAAGAGAAATGTTAGATTTGGTTTGCATTTATCGGCATATTTTACAAAAAAAATTCAGAAAGGGTGTTGTGAAAGTAAATATTACCAAGATAAGTACGTTGCGAAGATATTTGCACAGTATCTGAATCCACGGATGCCTTCTGGATTTCAAAGGAAGTTTTTCGACTTCCAAAAGAAATATGAAGACTTGTTTTTAATGCAATCCGACTCTTTACGCTGTACAGTGAATGAAGTTGGGAATTGTAGCATTGCGAAAAGGCATATAATTTTGGTCCTTTGTCACCTTTTTACTATTGTAGTTTTTCATTCTGTCCTATTAATTACATTTTTTTTATATAAGCATGCGTTTTAAACAAGCATTAACAGCTTAAATTCAGTTATCATTTTTGGAGTTTTAACGATAGTGAAATCTGAAATACGGGTGCAGAAGCACAAAACATCAATTGCTTACACAAAGCGAACAAAGTCAAAAAAAATCAGTCAAATTTGTACGAAATTAATACTTCGTAATTAAACTTTTCTATATTTCTGAATTGTTTAAAATCATTTAATTCAGGCAAAGATTTTTCGATTTGCATTTCGCAATCCGTTCACCAACGAGTACGAGAAAAAGCATGTGACCTAAAGCGAACTACTTTTCGACCGCTAGTCCTCTAGCCAACTCATGGAGAGCATAACGAAAACCAGAAAATGTGAAACTGTACATTACTCGAAGCCGTCACTATAGATATTGGGGCTTGTGAAGAATCTAACTAATTGCAATTCTCTCAGTTAGGATAACAGAGCATACATATATAGCAACGTATATCAACTGTATTTCGTAAGACAAAAATCTTTTGTAAGACATAATAATTGTTTTATGACAACTTTATTGACAACGCTTAAGAAAGACTAATTGAAAGACGTGAAGGTGTGACGGTCGATGTTTTTGTTTTAGCTATTTTAACTCAATTAGATGCTCAGGCAACCCGTTTCGAAAAATATGCAACAAAAATTTTCTGATTCCAATATTTTTCCGCTTTACAGTAAATAATTTCATTAAAGGCGTGAGGAAACAGCGAGCACGGAACAGTGCTTTAGACTTCCTTGGACTAACAAATCAGGTTCACATTCATTTAGCATGGATACAACTCATTAATGCAAACTCATAAACTTTGCATCTATTATTAATTATTATTTATTATTTTATTTTACAAGCATATTCTAAGTAATTATTACTACAAAAAAAAAAATTAAGTAAATTGGCAGCATAGCTTTTTTCATTCTATTCACGCAGTTACCGCTATACCTTCCTCCTCCCACGTTAAGGCCGATCGCTTCAGCACGCGCATTCTCGAGTAAATGACATCCCAATCGACGAAGCCGCCGACAATGTGACGTACATTGTGTTCATTATCCTCGTAGCCCGTGCGGCCATGCAACATGCGTAAATTGTTGAAGGACAACACGTCGCCCGGTTCCGTTTTGAAGCTGACCGCTTGCTCATGCGCCATGCGTGCAAATTTGGCATTGGCCTCGTACCAGGGCACCACCTTATCGATATCGACACTGAAGTGGCTGTCACGCTGGGGCACGCTGTGATTGATGCGCGAATACTTGCCGTCCGCATCTAGGCTACATATATGTATAAAAACAAAAAAAAACAAAGAAACAAATATGAAAAATTGGCAGTGTATTCAAGATGAGCAAGAAGATGGTGAAAAGACGGAAAACTAGCAGTAAGTGAAACTGATGAGCAATTGATGTACAAGTGTGTATACTTGTATGTATGAATGTGTATTAATGCGGAGATTGCCGTGCAATTATGATAATTGGCAAGGAACTCCTCGCAATGAGCTGAAGCGGATAAGCGAAATTTCATTGGCATTTCATTTATGTTGAGTGCAGTCGAGCATTCGTGCATAAGCAGGTGAACTTACTTTATAACTGGTGCACGCAACATATTGTGAAAGGCCTTATCGTCATCCACACCGATGTCACACCAATTGACACGTGTCTGCGAGAGTGTTTCAAAATATTCGAGATAGTTGGCGCGCAGCTGATCGGCAATATTGAAGGCATCTACTAGCGTATTCCTGCCGCCTTGGGAGCGCGATTGTTCTAATGTGTGCAGCAGAGTGACACTGGGTTTGTACTCAAAGTAGGGCATATCTGTGTGCAGCGGCAGCGGTTGGGCTAGGTACGAGTAGTTCTTGGCGCCTGGACGGGAGCGGACACTGAATGCTTCACTAAAAAGCAGACAAATCAAAGGATGTTGTTTCATAAAATTTGAATTTCCTGTGAAGCGCGTATAAGTATGTTTAAGTTAAATTAGAGGCTTTACCCATAAGTGGTTTTACGTATGAAACCAATTCGATCCGCTAGTGATTTTACAACATCAATTTCCAACGGCGAATTTTTAAGCATCGCAATCCCATAAACTGCTATAGACTCCAGCCACTCCAGAAGAGCTTTGGTAAAATAAAGAAATAAAAAATCAATTAAACATATACTCGTATTTGTATTGGTTTTTTTAAAGTAACTTAAATATATTTTAACGTCGAATTATCTACAAGAATATATTATGATATTAGCAATTCATTAAGCATGCTATTAAAATAAGAAATATAAAATCGCGATTATTAAATATTTATATAAAGACCTCGGGTTTTCATAGGCGTCCTTTTAGACCTTTCCGGAAGTTTTTCTGAGGTAATTTCGAAAAAAAAAAACAATTTTTTTGAACCATCCTAGTACTTATGGATATTCGGCTTTTAAACATGTTTTGGTTGTCATTTGCTGATATCGAAAAAAAAATTAGCACGAGCTCAATCTTTTATATTTGTTTTTCAATTACCGCTCGCAAATAACTTTATGACTTTTCATCATAAAAAATTTTTTCCGCTCTGTTTTTATATAAAATTTGGTTTTGGAAATATTTTTTTATACAAATATCTCGAGCATTAGATATTTGGAAAAAATTTAGAGGCGATGATAAATATTTCTTTCAAATTTCATTGGTAATTTTAACCACTAGAATTTAATATTTTATTACATGGGCGCAGGCCCGTGTTAACGGTGGGGTTTTTGGGGGTTGAATAACCCATCCCCTCCCCCCCTCTGTGGGCAAATTAACGTATAAGAAAAGAAGGGAATCGTATTGATCTAATTGTATTCGTAAATGGAATTTTAATTCCGAGCCACAGCAACAGCCCCCCTTGTGGGCACAGTACTGCACACGGCCCTACAAGGGTGTTTTCATAAGTCTATTAATAAACTATCGTCAAATTTTAGCGAGCTGAGCCATTTGGTTCATGGTGACAGTCATTGAAAGCAGGAAACCGCTTGACTTTAAAAAAATATAAAAATGAAAATTTCGTGTACTGATTAAGCATTATTCTTTGCGTAAAAAGAAACGTCACCGAAACCAAGAGCAGGCTTGATAAATACTATTGGGACACTGCACAATCAATTTCAAAGTTTAAGAAGTGTTTTACTGAGTTCCGTTGCTGTCGTATCAGCACAATTGACGCCAAACGTTTAATAGAATGATATTGGATGACCGGAAAATGAAAGTGCGTGAGTTGGCTGAGGCTGTAGTTATCTCAACTGAGCGGGTACATCACATTTTACAAGAATATTTTTATATGAAAAAGCAATTCGCGCGGTGTGTGCCGCTCGACACTCGACCATAAGCGCGGTGAAAACCTGAAGAAATGGCTGGATGGTAAGAGGTTAGGGTGAAATGAAGAAGTCATCAAAAAAACAAGCCCCTATTTTGAGAGTATTGAGAAAGTCTTTTATTTGCAAGGAATAAAAAATTTAAAAATCGCTGGACTAACTGTATAGAGTTTAAAGGAGATTATGTTGGGATATATAATTTTCCCGAAAAAAGTGTGTTTCATTCAAAAAGTCAACGACTTATCAAACCGCCAAAATTGAATATAAGTTTCTTGAATTACTATACATTTTTATAAAGTCTTTGATATATGTTTATTTGAATTTTGTTAAAAAATTCTCCTTATATAAATTGCAAAATATTAAAAAATTTAATCGATGAACTGTTAATTGTTCTTATTGATAGCGTTGTGTATTATATTTGCTGATATTGATTTCATACGTCTCTTTTTAAATTGAATATTTTTAAAAATGTACAAGAAAAACCAGAATTTTATAAATCTAAACAACTTTTGTGGTTTTATACTCGTATGTTAAAAAAACACTTCTTGAATTAATACCTTTCGAACAATTATCAGACCAAGTAACAAAATTCTTTCGAAACTAAATATTTTCTATGGTAGTTTTGTTAAACCATCTTATGAATGATTTAAAAAAAAATTATTTAAATTAAAAAAACAAATATTAGGGGCGATAAGTAGCGGCGCAAACTAAAAATTCCCCAATAACTAAAGAGATACTTTTAAATTTAGGAGTATTGAAAACTAATTGTTTTTAAAAAAAATTTGTTAACGTAATAAATAAATGATTTTATTACAAATGCTTAAGTAAACAGTAACAGCGGAAACAAACCGCTTAACAAATTTCATCGGACGAGTTTCTCAATATTTCGCCGCGTTTAACCGAAACGAAATGAAATTCGCATCGGTTATTCTTTTCTTAAGTTTGTATATACATATATACAGAATCAAATTGATTAGCGTACTTTCGCCAGCCGAAGTTCTCTAAAACAATAGAATGTGTCAGGTTGCACACAATTAAAGCGAAGACGAAGTTTGTCTGCAAAAATTTCAAAACTTGTTAAGGACTTTTTCAAAACAATATCGGGACAATTTCGGGAAGATTTCGAGACCCGTTGATCACTATTTTAAGACTATTTTAGCAAATGTTCGTCCCAACATTTCACCCAGTAAAACCCAACCGTATCGGCGGTTCATTGTTAAAGTGTACACAGCGAATTTTGCTTCGTTTTACTGAGCGAAAGTAGCACAACGGTTCTATTTATACTTTTATTTTATAATCTTTCCTTTTTATCCATTATCACAATTTCTCTGCCAGCTATCTCTTACTTAAAAATATAAAAAAAAATATTCTCACCGAATTTGGTCATCGCTTTGGTTTGGAATCTCATACGCTTTAATGTGTTTTTATATTAAAAGCGAACTTTTGCCCTACGAAATTCGTCCAACGTTTAGTGATATGATTTTGCTTTTATTTAAGTTTTTAATAAAAGCGAATAATGAGTTTGAAAAAATTTCAAGTTAAAGTCCAAATTCATGTTGGTAAAGAACAATTTTGTAATTTTTAGATTACTTTTGAAATATATTAAGCTTTAAGACAACTTGGCCAAGAAAAATTAAAGATTTTTCTTATATATAATGCTTGTAAAAATGTTTTTCAAATGAATACCACTTACAAAAATAAAAGTACGCTGCCAGTTTACACATTTTTGACACGGCGACGAAAAGCTTTGTTAAATTTACGAAACGACTTTACTTTATTTATAGTGCATGATAAAATAATATTTTCTTTGGAGTTATGTTTGAATTATAGTAGGTTCAAGAAATTGTTAAAATTAAATTTTTCGAATAGAAGCTATTAGCGGTTTTTTTTAAACGAATTTCACAAAATATAAAATATTTTATTATTTCCATAATTTCCACGTGGACAGCTTAGTTTCTAAATGGTTAGATTTATTTCAGAAAACTTACCCGCATCACTGCTCATCACATTCCAGAAGTCAAACTTTCTCAATATCTTATCGAAATCTGTCTTGCCCCAATGTTGTGATTCCGGTCGATACCATTCGCGTACGTAATGCGCTCGAGCTTCTGGTGAAAAGTCACGTTCTTTTAACCAGCTCAATGGAAATGTGGAAAGATGTTGGTCCGACCAAGCAATATTTATTGTTTGCCGCGATTCGTCCACCTAACAAAATTAGAGATCAACACATAATCGCACACACACACTTTTATTGAAACAATACATTATTAAATGTTCCAAAAGCTAGACAACACTAACCATTAGATTTTGCATTTTCACTTTCGTATCGAAATTATTCCAATGCAACGGTTTGCGACTCAACGAATCACGATGGAAACATTGGTCACACTGACAATTGTCACGCAACCAAATGCCCGGAAATTGCATGGCGCTCGACTGTTGCGGATGCTCCTTGATCAGCAGCATTTGATCATGTTCACGCAGTGTTGTACTGATATGACGAAGGATAAGTGCCTGTTGGCGAAATGATTGTTTGTGGCGAATTAGTTTGCGCAACCAGCTACCAGTTATAGTTGACATCCTTGCGTCCTCGTTTAAGTTGGATTGTGATCTGTTTAACACTTTGGATTTGAATGAAATGTAAGCTGAGCTTCAACGGCGTGCGCTTTTAAATCCTACATACATATATGTGAATGTGTGAGTGTGTGAATTATTTAGCTTAGATGCGATAAGAATATTACACGTTTTTATTTTGTATTGTTTACTACAAATCGTTTGTTTAAGCCATTGCGAATAAAACACGTGCGAAAAAATATGACGCCAATGATAAGAGCGAGGTGACACATGCCTGATGCAAAATGAAACATTGTATGCAAAAAGCTGCAACAAAGTATGTCACTATTTAATTTTTTGTTGTCATTTAATTTAGTTATACGCAATATTACTTAATTTATGATCAATTTTGACGCATTATTAAAATCAAATCTAACTCGAGGATGATTACTGGAAGCCTTAGTGACAATGTAGATACCAGCGAAAAACCCAAAGCAAATAGTAACTCATTTGGACTTAAACTAATAAAGAAGTAATCAGTTTAATAAAGCAAGCAAGTGGGAAAGGTTTGGCTGTGACGTCTGATATCTTCTTAGCGAGTTTGAGTGGATTCCAAAATTTTTTTTAAACAATAAATAAGCTGTCGTAATGGTTTAAAAATACCATTTAATAGAAACTTAATAAACCCTCCACAGCTTGGCTCACCACACCTGAACTTATCACAACTGAACTATCATCTGACTTCTTCACCACCACTTTCTACAGCTTACTGCTTACTGCTTACTGCACCATACCTCATCTTATTTGACCTCAACTCAACTCACCTCATTACATCACAGCAGGCAGAGGATATTTTAAATAAAATCAATTTATCGTAAGTAAAAAATTATTATTATTATTTATTGATAGAATAATATGAAATATTAAAACCTACCATAACAAGCACACTAGCTACTTAATTGACTAAGTATTTTAATCATATATTAATACTAAAGTTAGTGTTTTTTATGTATTTGGATATGGTCTTTTTAATTTTTTTAATTAATTAACTTTAATAGCGCGCCACAGGGGCACCCTTTTTTAACAACAAAACAAGTCAAACCCTAAAAAAGATACTTCGACTAATTTAATAGCGATCGCTGTGGCGGAGTGTGTAGTGGGGCGCGCTATAACTCGGTATGCCACAGAGTTTCGGGGATCGAAGCCCAGCCAGAGCAAGCAAAAGCCTAATCAAAGAAAAAGTTTTTTCTTAAAGCGCTCGCACCTCGCCACGCCAAGGCAAACCACCGAGGGTGTTTCTGCTATAAACAAACATCTCTTTACTTGTGATAAAACATAAAAGACGCACGCCACAAATGGTAGGAGAAGCTCGTACGAGTAGTGTATACGAGTAGTGTAAGAGCCAAATTATTGTTATTATTATTATTTTCGCAATTTAGCCAACATTTTTATTCAATATAAGTATTTATTAAAAGCTTAATTCGGCATCAACTGAAGCTTTATAAATATTATCAGCAAAAATGGTCAGTTAAGTCGAGTATGAGCGGAGGCAGATTTGTAGGCACTTAATACGACAAGGAATTGGTGCGCTGTTCAAGAGCTCAACCGAAGGTCTAAAACACTTTTTATACCCGTGCGTACTTGTACACAAGGGTATTATAACTTTGTAACAGCAAAAAATATTCAAGATATATATAGACATATACATATATACCAAAATGCTCAGAATGAAAAGCGAAGTCGATTTATCGATGTCTGTCTGTCCGTCCGTCCTTCCGTCCGTCCGTCCGTGCAGACGATAACTTGAGTAAAAATTGAGATATCTTAATGGAATTTGGTAGATAGATTGCTCTTTGGACGGGAAGGTTGGTATTGAAAATGGCCCAGATTGGTCAATAACCGCGCCCACCTCCCATATAACGGAAGTTTTCGAAAAATGCATAAACTCCGTTTTTTCGGTATCCATTAAAGCAAAGTAAGTGAAGTTTGGTATTTGCAGAGATTTGGAACTAAGAAATTAGGTATTTATGAATTTTTGAAAAATGGGCGATGCCACTTAGGAAAAAATGTCTGTATCTCAATAACGGTGTAAGGTATCGTCACAATTTGGTTACCATATTTCCCTTGATATCACTATTATTATCGTAGAAAATTTTTTAAATCCGATCATAATCACGCCCACCTCCCCTATAACGGAATTTTTAAAAATGCTAAATTTTCGTGTTTTCTTTTCTGTTGGAACATATTAATTAAAATTTGTTATTTGGCCAGATAGTTAACTAAGAAATTTGATTTTTATGAAATTTTCAAAAATTGGCGATACCACGCCCACTTATAAAAAAAATCTGTATGTATCTCAATAACGATGTAATATATTGCCACAAAATTTGGTGAACAAATTGTCCTTGATATCACTAGCATCACCGTCAATAATTTTTGAAATCGGACCACTCCCAACTTCCATATAACGGCAATTTTTAAAAAATGTAAAAAAACTTTGTTTTTCAGTACTTATTGGAAGAAATTGAGTAAAGTTTAATACTAGCAGCGTTTTGAAACAAAGAAACGGGAATTTTATGATATTACGAGCACCGCACAAAAATACATCGCGAGGGAATATAAAAATCGGTTTCGCCCGAATTTAGCATTTCTTACTTGTTTATTTTAAATATGAACCCTTATTTAATCCGAAGAACAAAAATGTTCCGTAAGAATTTCGATTTGGTCTTGTTTTTTTGCAACGCCTTCATAACAAATTGTTTTTTTTTGTTTTTTAAGCAAAATTTATTAGAAAGTTTTGTTGTAATTTCAAAACATCATAGTTTAATACTAATTTAAAGATATGAAATACAATTTCAGAACACTGCGTGAATTTTGAAATATGTTGTAAAACTATACAAATAATTAAATGAAGTACAAAAAGTAATATATTAAAACAATAATGAGTATAATAAAATATGTATAAAGAAATATTTTCGAAATGGTGAAATTCCTTGTTTTTTAAAAGCAATCTACATATACACATATATATCTGAACAATGATTTTTTATTTTGAAGTTATGGCTTTAGGCTTAGTATACAGATTTCACTCTTCATTAAAAAATTTCTTATATCAGTGTAAAGCTTTGAAGAAAAAAATTTTGTCGTTTATGCAAAGTCGAAGCGATTTCGTCCAATTTTGTCGTTTGTCACAAACATTATTTACATACGACAATTCTTCAGATAAATTCCGTGCTTTGAATACTAGGAAAAATATGGTCGTATGGACAAGTTACCTGTTAAATTTTGTCGGAAAATCTGTAAAATTTGTTCATAACATATTTTCCCACGGATAATTAAATGTTGTATGTGAAAATATTGCAAATAGAGTTAATAATGCAGTTGTTCTTCACCTATCAAGCCATTTCAAATGGAGCTGTTTCTTTTTTGATATCGTATTTAGTTTTCGATAATTTGTATCACATTTTGTCGTATGTCATACATATTCTTGCAAAACTGTTGCCAAATGTAACATTCGAGAAACTTTTACTAAAGAAAATCCTTCATAAATTCCAAATAAGCAATAAATATAAAATATTTTAAGATTTTCGTGAACTAGTAATATTTTCCGAGATTTAAGAAAAAATCGATCGTCGCCTTTTTAAGAAATTGAAATCCAAACTTCAATTGCGATTTCCTAAAAGTATACAATTGTAACATCCAACATTAATTTATCCGAGCGACCACAAGCCCAATTTGCCAGGCAATAATCGCCTGTCAAAAAAGCTCCTCATGTAAATGCAACTTTAGAGCTTAAAAAATCTTATAGGCCCTGATTTTAACCCCACTATACCGTTTTTTTTTTTTTCAATTATATTAGAACGTATAATACAGCATTAAATACACGTAACTCTGGCTACCATTCGTAATCAAGTTTTAAAGAATAGGGCACATATTGTACATTTACATGCATCAATAAAATTCCATTTCATTGGCGAAAAAATCTACATCCAATAAATAAAACACATGTACTACATGGTATATAAAATTTACACGATTTGTGCTAGAAATACAATAAAATTAAAATTAAAATCCCCAATGTATATTTCAAAGTAGTGGCAATATTGGGCGTCCGCCGTCGAACACTGCCCTACAAGAACATACTGACAGAATTACCAATGCACTCTCATTCATAAAATCAGTACTGACTGTCAGCTTACCGGTAAAATTACTGCCAGGTGCTTGGCAAAAAGAGACACTCGCGACTCGCTACGTTCACTATGGTTGACCGTAAGATGACCGGTAAAATAGTTGTCATTTATAGTTCCACAAAAGAGATAATGACCATTTAGGCTAATTTCGCGTATGCAAGAAAGAAACAAACAAAATATTCTTAGGAGTTTTGCAAATGGCACACAGTATTCGGAAAACTCAGAAGTGTAAAGTTGAGGAAACATTTCAATCGGCGTGTTTTTATAAAAGATAAGTTTTAAATGCAAAAAATTGCTTTTCTAAATGCTAATTATAAAGAAAAGAAGATTTCTTAATCGAATATAAAACATGAAAGAGCTCTGTACAAAAATACTGATGGAGTAGCCGTAGTTTGTCTGGTCAGGGATATTTTCTTCAGGACGGACGAAGGAGGCTTACGCATTATCATGATTAAAGTTATTAGCTTGTTGTAAATCAATAAAATTTAATTGAAACAATTAAGAAAAGCTATGTACATTCGGGCGAAACCGATTTGTATACACCCTCGCGATGTATTTTTGTTTGGTCGGTGCCCATAATATCATAAAATTCCCGTTTCTTTATTTTAAATCGCTGCTAGTATTAAACTTTACTCAATTTGTTCCAATATATTTCCGTTATATGGAAGTTGGGCGTGCTTATGGCCCGATTTTAAAAATTATTAACAGTGATGCTAGTGATATCAAGGAAAATATGTTCACCAAATTTTGTGACGATACCTTACATCGTTATTGAGGTACCTACAGACGTTTTTTTATAAATATCAAATTTAAACTAATATGTTCCAATAGAATAAAATAAAGAAAAAATTTAATTTTTTCACTTATCAAAAATTTCCGTTATATGGGAGGGGGGCGAGGTTATGGTCCGATTTCAAAAATTTTAAAACGATGATAACAGCGATATTGTACGCTCGGGTATAAAAAAAAACTTGATTATTAAATCAAACAAAAAAAGGAAATATCATTTGATGTTGGTATAAAGGAATATTTTCAGTACTGATGATTTTATAGGGAGCATTGACCTAGTAAAAAGAACGAGAGTGAGCAGTAAGATTTATGTTTGTCTATTCGGTAATATTAATGTGTTCGAGTGAAATATCACACGTACACATTTGTTGACATCAGTTTTTACATAGTGGCCCTAAGAAACTGATAGCAACTTTGTTCTAAGTGCTGACAAAATTTTTTCAGCCACTGGCCATCAAATGTACGGTAAATGGACCGACACTGTTCTTGTAGGGTGTTTTTGTCAAAATATTAAATGTGAAACTACCTCTAAAAATATTTGTAACACGACGGCAAGGTACTTTTTCAGAAATAATGAAAATTATATTTTTCAAATTAAATATGAAAAATTGCCACACGCTTATCTACAAAAAAAAATTTCTAAAATCAACAATAATTTTTTTGTAAGTTAGAAGTTGCTCTTTATTATATTTAAATTGAAAAGGCTATAAAACCGCAATTTTAATAAAATTTGAAGTTTGGGTTAAAATAAGTTTTCTAAGATTATAATATTTCGCACAAGATAAATTTAATTAAGGCATTAACAAAAAGTCATTCGCCTACCAACCTCCAAAGCGATGATTATCTCATTATATATTTGTATACTTATGTGAAATGTACAGATGTACGGATTTTTTAAACTTTTTATTTATAGAGATTGTGATATTATTTCTACGTTCTTGCTATATCAGAAAGAATATCTGTTTTTCACGCTTCTACTGATTCAGTACCAACGTACTTAAAAATAAATTTCCTATAATTCGACTTTGGAATATTAAAACACTCTAATGTACCACGTACATAGGTTCATTGTTGCTATGTTAAAATCAACATTTGCACATGTCCGTTCTCTTATATTCTCTCGTTTCAAGCATTAATTTTTTTTTTCTATAACATACTGATAAGCACACGTCGCATTTCAATTCACAACAACAGTAACAATTAGTCACAAAAGATTATGATGCGATAATATTACGAGCTAGTATTATGCTTTCTTTGTAATATTTTGTATAAATTAAATACGTACATACATAGTATTTGTACTATGAATTACTACATTTGCTTGTGACCACCGGTAAATATACAAAAGGTTACATAAGCCAAATACAATGTTTACACACGTGCAATAACTTGTATATGTTCATGCGTCAAATGCATTAGAATTTTCAATAGAATTTCTAATAGTTAGAGGATATGTAGTTTTGAACTTTTGAATATTTGTAAAGAAACGCTTGTGGAGGTTTTGCGCTGGACAATTGGCCTCTGTAAGGTTTATAATATATCTATTTTATTATTTTTAACTTGTTTAATATTTTTTTCATTTTCATATACAAATTTGGTTTTTCAATATTTCTCAATTGATTTTTGATTATTAATTTTATTGTTATATGTATGTACATATGTATATAAACTTACTTGATCGTTCAATCAATTTTCAAGCAAACTTACATACGCCGCCTAACTAATTTCAAATTGCCAATAAGTGCAACTAGTGACCATACCACAAATATCAGATATCACCACAACAACGACTTCAATCAATCAAACGCCAACATCGAGCAGCAGCAATAACAGCAACAGTGACCGCCACCATCCACCGCATCTCACCGTCATACTGAACAATGTATCAATATCAGTATGTTTACCTGCACCAGCTACTGCACTTGTTCAACAACTCACTGCAGAATTTTAATAACAACAATAAAATAATCACAAATATTAAATATTAAACAAATATTATTGAAGTTATTATTATTATTACTTATATTTAATTTACTTTTGTAAACTTTCTCTCCAATAATTTTGTATATGCCACTATCACGTTCACCTATACATACACGCAACTTCACAACAATGGATAACCAAAATAACAACCCAACTTACACTTCAGATTTAAACACTACACAAAATATACATACTGATAATTTAACACAAAACACTAATAACTTAAGAACACATTTTTCACAGTCTCTGACCAACTCTCGCGCTGGACAGATATCTTTTTCGCTTACAAGTGTTCTTCTTTTGCTTTTGTTTTGCAAAACCGAAGTGCCTGAATTACTACTGTGCACTGTGTACACAATAAAATACTATTTTCGCAGACAATAAACTTAACTTATAGTGCCAAATATACGGTTCGGGACATAAAAAAGACAGGCCTTCGAGTGCCTCCAGATATTTAGCCGGGGTTTACCCCCCAACAATAACAATGCTCGACCAACCAATTTTACCGCCGGCCGGGAAAAATAATGCCCAACCATTAATTATTTTTGACCACACAAAAACAATTCAACAAAAAACATGTGGCCCTAAGTATTTGGTTATGTGCAGAAAATTAAGTAACGATACACTCGCAAATGTGTCGCCTTTCTTAATTAAAAAGGTAATCGATTATACCGCCGGGAGTGAGGTGGAAACCTGCAAAAAACTCAGAAATGGTAACATATTAATTAAAACTAAAAATTTCAATCAAGCCGAAAAATTAGTGAAATTAGTGTCACTTTCGCCCACTATACACATTGAAATCTCCGAGCACACTTCACTCAACTCAACTAAAGGTGTCATCTACTCCAACGATTTGCGCGGTATAAAAGAAGAAGAAATCCTCGATGAATTGAGAAACCAAAACGTAACAGAAGTGAAGAAAATATTTAAAAAGGAAAACAACGACTCACTGAAGGAGACTGGTCTAATTATACTCACTTTCTCTTCAATATCTCTACCAACTGAAATGTCAATAGGGTACGAAAAAATCAAAATCCGACCTTACATTCCACTTCCACTAAGGTGTAAAAAATGTCAACGATATGGACACATAGAAAAAATATGCAAAAATACCAAAATATGCCCTAACTGTGCTAACGAATTTCATCCCAGCGAAGACAACGAAGAATGTGTAAACATAAAGAGCTGCGTCAACTGCAAAGAAAACGACATCCAAACCTACAACCACAACTCATACGACAAAAAATGCCCCATATTCGTACGCGAAAAAGAGATTCAAGCGATCATAACATTGGAAAAGGTTGACAGAAGGAAAGCAATATCCACATACAAAGAGCGAAACCAACAAAGCGGACCATCCTACTCAGCTGTCACCCGTAACAACTCTGCTCTATACGCACAAACACAAGAATCGCCCGCTCAAAGTAGCACCGTCACCAAACCAATAAATCAGCAACGACAACGAAGAGAACTAGTAAGTTATGAAAGCTTACCTTCAGACGACGACGTCACTCCTTCAACATCGAAGCCTTTGCCTAAACCCACCGCACAGCGTTTAACCGAAACAAAAATTAAAATTTTTCCCAGAGGTATTTCAAACAAAATGAAAGCTAAACTGAAATCACAACACTCTGCAACTCGCAATTCCAAATCACCAAAACCAACCAAACACGAGCTCGACGATTCATCTGAATCTACAACAATGGAACTACAACATGAGGAAGTCCTATAGATATATATGTATTACGCTAAGCTATTATTGTGTTCTTTCCAAGAAAACAATTTATTACTCAATATCATCATTTACATTAACCCTCTTACCTAAATTGAACACAAATATCCAAAGAGTAGTCATATTACACATAACATCAAACTCTTTTAAATGGAAAACACTCTTCAACCTTTCTCTTCTATTAGCATACAGTAACAATCCAACCTATCTCAATTTACCAGTAGCCAGCACATACCCACACGTCCCCAACAGCACCTACCATCCTCTCACCTCCCAACGCAAGCTCTTAAGCTACTCTTCCAATGACTCTTAAAATAATGCAATGGAACATCAACGGCTACGTTAATCACTACAACGAACTTCTCATATTAATTAAGCGATACCGACCACTCTTAATCACTTTACAAGAAACTCACCTCCATACGACACACAACATTCCAACTCCCGTCAACTATATTATGCTTAACAAAAATGAAGCAACAACATCTTACGGTGGAGTTGCACTACTAATACATAAACAAATACAATATGAACCCCTGAACACCAATACACAATTCGAAACAATATCTGCCATAATTCACTCTAAAATAAAATTTATCATTAACTCTACCTACATATCCCATGCCACCAGACTGACGTCATCACTGTTGCTGGAAGCTTTTGAACCCACCCGTTTACCTCGTTTAGTTACTGGAGACTTCAACAGTTGGCACAGAAAATGGGGATCTTCCCGTAATAATGCCAGAGGGAACTTGATTTCAAAGTTTTTAGATAACTCTCATTACACCCTACTCAATGACGGCACTGCCACTCACTTCAACACACACAACACCTTATCCCATATCGATCTCACCTTTTGTTCACCTCCACTAGCTATCGACGCTAAATGGAAAGTAAATGACTACCTCATGGGGAGTGATCATTTTCCCATTATAACAACTCTATTCCCCACAAACAATTCCACGTTCAACCCCATTAAACCGAAATTCTTAACTAAGCTTGCCAACTGGGGCAGTTATTACGAGATTTCAGACCAACTTACTAGAGGGATAGAAGTAAGTGAAAACATCAACAAAGAAGCCGCAAATATGCAAAGAATAATATTAAGAAGCGCACACCTATACATTCCCCAATCATCAGTTCGTCACTTAGAGAAATCTGTCCCTTGGTGGAATAAAAATTTAGAGAACTTAAAGACTCAAAAGAACAAGCTTTGGATTAAGCTGAAGCACTCCATTACGAACGAAAACATCTTGAACTACAAAAAAGCCGCAGCCAAACTAAAAAGGGAAATAAAAACCACCAAAAGAACTTCTATATCCACATTCACATCCGCTATCAAGCCCACCACCCCTTCCAGAACAGTGTGGTCAAATATAAGGCGTTTCTGTGGCCTCAAATCTCACACGGGTATACATTGCATAAGCTCTGGCAACTCCACTATCACAGACGATTTCGAAATAAGTAATTTCTTTTGTCAGCACTGGTCCACACAATCACACGACTCAAAATTCCCGCAACAGTTCAGATTAAAGAAAACATCACTTTACTCCAGCGTAGCCGAATTTAGACCTAATGAAAAGGCTAAAATAATTGAAAAACCCATATCAAATATTGAATTGAATATCGCACTAAAAAAAGCAAACGGTTCTTCCCCAGGCTTTGACCGAATCACTTATGATATGGTTCATCACCTCTCTCCAAGTGCAAAATCAAGGCTTACTTCTTTTTACAACAAAATTTTCGACAACTACATACCGCAGCTATATAAGCTAAGTACAATAACTCCAATACTTAAACCAAAGGCAGACAAAACCAGCATACAATCATACCGGCCTATATCTTTGAACCCTGTGTGCGCGAAGATCTTAGACAGAATTATAGCCAATAGACTATGGTGGTTTGTTAATTCAAACAAGCTACTCAATAGCCACCAAATGGGATTCAGAAAAGGGAGATCTGTTACTGACAGTCTAATTTACTTAGACTACATGATAACAGAATCTCTCTCAGAAAAAAAGCATATCTCGATAATATCGCTTGACTTTGCAAAAGCCTTCGATAGAGTAGGAATACACTCCGTAATAGATCAGCTTCTAGAATGGAAGATCGGTAAGAAAATAATAAACTACATTATAAATTTTATGAGAAATAGGCAAATCAAAGTTAAAGTCAATTTCAAACACTCCAGCACATCAAATCTTCACAACGGAATCCCACAAGGATCCCCTCTCTCCGTATTACTATTTTTAATCGCCTACAATAAACTTGCTAACATATTATCAATACGCAGGGAACTAAATTTTTGCGCATACGCAGATGACTTCCACATCATCATGAAACTTAGCAACATAAAAAACCAAGCGATAAATGTAAATTCACTAGTCGATGAAATATTGGAATGGTGCGAGTACTCTGGAGCTGAGTTATCTCCGCATAAATGCCAACATCTACACATTTGTAGAAAACGTAACTGCAAGTGTACCGTACAATTTGGAACTATTCGCCTGAACGATGTAGACAATCTCAAAATTCTAGGAGTAACCTTTAACTCCAAATACCGATGGCAAACTCACGTTGAATCACTTTTACTCGCCCTTAGCCATAATCTCAACATAGTCAAATGTCTCTCCAGCAACAAGTTTAATTGCAACATTAGCTCCCTCATATCCGTTATAAAAGCATTAATAATCTCAAAAATTGAGCACGGCATATTCCTCTACGGATACACTGCCAAAAGTACCCTCAATAAACTACGCTCTGTTCTTAATGCAACGGTCCGCATAGCGTTTGGCGCCTTTCGAACCACTCGCATCAGTAATCTAATGTATGAAGCCAACATAAAATCAATCGAGACAACTAGGGACTACATCACCGCGAAACTTTCCAAATCCTTTCTCACTTGCGACACACCAATATATGAGCTTATATCCACTGTCACCAATCTCAATACAAAACAAAAGGTCGAATCCGTCATCTCCAAAACAATAGCCAAATGCTCTCTCTTACAGCTTCCTTACCTTTGCGACTCTTCAACAACACACAAATTTCCACAATGGGATTTTCCCATGCCCTCCATCAAAGCTTCTCTACGAACATTGCCCAAGTCCTCTACCTCCATCAGAACGTACCAAAAACAGTTCTCAGAACTTTTGAGCAAAATACAGGATTATATACTAATTTTTACGGATGGGTCCAAAACCAGTCACTCAACCAGTTACAGTGTTACAACAAGTACATCGACTATATTCAACTCCCTCCTACCCGATTACTCCTCAGTCTTTACAGCGGAGATTATTGCCATTTTTAAAGCTCTAGACTACCATATACACAAAGAAGGAAAATATGCTGTATGCACGGACTCGCTCTCCTCAATAGACTCCATCTCCAATCCTATAAATAGCGAATATTACTCCCACAAAATCAAAAATATCCTAACGGAATACTACCCTAAATTTCTCCTAATATGGATTCCAGGACATTCAGCCATCCAAGGAAATGAACTGGCCGACCACGTTGCCAAATCAGCTCCGTCCCGTCCCCTAACTTCTACACAAAACTGGAACTTAAGAGACATAAAGAGGCATATTACGCTACACTACAGACAGATCCACAACAACACATTTCTTGAAACATCTACATGGTACCAATCTATCAACAGCTATCATACAAATATACAAACATTTACCCAACATATCGACGATACCATTAACCGGCTAGACTTAATAAAATTCGAACGTCTACGCTTAGGATACACAAATATTACGCACAGTTACCACATCACAAATACTCCACAATTAAACTGCCACTTTTGTAACCAAACCACAAACATTAATATATCCCATATCCTAGCAGATTGTCCACTTTTCCAATCCAATAGAACCAAATTCTTTGAAGGCAACAATCCTTTAACTTTCTTGTCCACTCCAAACACAGGTAATGTAAAGAAAATCGTAGCATATCTCAAATCCACCCGGCTGTACTATAAAATTTAATTTATTTCTCTCCTTACATAAAATTTAATGTATTACGCGAGCTGAAGGTCTTTGCTACTATTGCTCCTATCTTACTACTAGCCTATAATTTTAATTATAAGTTAGTCATGTATAATAATAATAATAATAATAATAACACATTTTTCATAATCAATTAAATTACCTCAATTTTGAGAAGAAACTGGCCTCGAGGTCAATAAAATAGTGAATTAATAAACATGTATAAGGCCAATACAAAAATTTACGAAATCAATAATATTCAGGATGATAATATAAAATTTCAAAACATACTTATTGTTTTACAGCGCACAGTGATCGATTTGAAGTATTTAGGCGGCCAAAAGTCAAAATCTTAAATACGTACTAGGCACAAAATATTGACGTCTACGTATAGTAAACACTTCCGCGAATTACCCCCCGCCCTTTTTTTCAACAACCATACGTCACCGCTTCCGTGCAGTTAGACGCAATTTGATCGTTGACTTGATACGTATTTCTATTTGGGTGCCCAAATTATATCAAATTTCGCAATACGCATGTATGTTTATTTTAAGTTGTGTAGTGAAGTGAAAGTGAAAGTGATTCCCATAGCTCAGGTAAGCTTCTATTAAATAAAGAATAGTTTTAACTTTTATTTTTAACTTTCGTTATATTTTTCGGTAGTTGAACATACCCTCTTTTTCACATAAAAAATGTAATTTTTTTAATTTCAAAAGCAATTTTGTTATGGATCAGGGTTCGTCCGGATCATATTTTTTTGTTTATTGAATACGTTACACATTCAGCTTTTCTATAAAAAAAACAAGAGCCGCAGAATCCCGCTTATTCCTTAAAGACAGCAGTTCAAAGTATTTTGTTAAAAAAATTTAAAAAACCATTTTTTTTAATTTTATGTTTTTTTTCAGTTATGGAGATGCCTAGTTCGTCGGGGGTGAAAATAGTGACCCGTAAATGTATGTTTGAGCAAATGCAACTACAAAATTTGCTAAGTATGGATGAGAAATTGGAGTTTTTAGAAAACCACTTGCTATTGTCTTGCGGAGACACTGTGGAAAGAAAAAAGAGCCTTAAGCATAAATTTTCCTACATCAAACACGAATTTAAACAGAGATGGCTAAAAGCTCATAAAGTTGAAGACGTTTTTATGAAAAACAACCAGAAGTGGCTGGATGGCACTTTTGAAATACCAGTGCATTCGCTTAATCAACCAGGTCGTCCGAGCAAATCATTTTCGGATCCGAAAGAACGAAGCAAGAGAAGAAAAACTGAGGAAATTCGATCAAATGTTGATGATGAAATGATTATACATGCCGCACAAGTCATATTGCAATCAAAGGGAAAAATAAATGCCTCAAAAGTGCTCAAAGATATACGAAATTCACCAACAAAGGCTAGTAACTATAGAAAAGCCTATTCCAAGACCAATGAAACAATTGCTCCTTTGACCCCGTTCCAAGTACTCAAAATGTTCGTAGAAGCTGACCTAACAAGACGACAATATGAAATAATAAGGGCAACTAACCCAAAGCATTACCCTTGTTACGACCTTTTGTTGAAAGCAAAACAAGAATGCTATCCACCAAAGACGGCATTGCGAGTAACGGCTACCTGCGCAGAAATTAGTTTACAATGCCTAATGGATCATACTATTCAACGATTATCAATCTACCTGGAAGAAGTGTTATCAACCCTTAACGAAATTGAAAGAAAGTCATTAACGGTCATTTATAAATGGGGGTGTGACGGGTCACAACAAGCACGGTACAAACAAAAATTCTCGGAAGACGCCGAATCCGATGCTAGTATATTTTTGATTTCTTTTGTCCCACTTCAAATTATTTGTGGTAAAGAAAACAATAAAGTGTTTTGGCAAAACCCAACACCATCATCACCACGGTTTTGCCGCCCCATCAGATTTCGGTATGTGAAAGAAACTACAGATGTAACAAAAGAGGAAATAAGTAATGTGCAAAATGAAATTAAGAACCTCACTCCTACAAAAGTAAATATTGATGGAAAAGAATTTTCTTATAATCACATTTTAAAAATGACCATGATTAATGGCAAAGTTTGCAATGCTGTAACCAACACGACCTCAACTAGCCGATGCTATATATGTGGCGCCACTTCCAAAGATTTCAATAATTTAAGCAAAAAGAACGAGATAAGTCCCGATGCTCTTGAGTTTGGCATTTCGGTATTGCACGCAAAAATACGTATATCAAAAATCTTATTAGAGGCTTTCAAGTGGACACAAAATAAATACAACAAAATTCGAAGAATACGCCTTCAACACCGCGCAAATGTATGTGGAGTTATACGGATGGCATCCCATGACTCCAATTTACTATTACATGGGGCGACCATCATAGATAATGCACTGTTGCCAATCGGCCAATTGTCGGAGGAGGCTGCAGAAGCACGAAATAAACATTTTCGGTCATACAGACAGAATTTTTCAAGAAAATTTTCAAGGGAAGAATGCAACCGTGATATTTATCAAAGATTGCTTCTTACTTCAGATCCACTCGTAAGTAGTGAAAGATCGTTAAAGAAAACTTCACACAACATTTTTTCCAGTGAAGTTATAGAACTATTAGAACCTGCCGAGCCCCAAAGACAATCAAGTATGGAGCACGAAGAAGTCGAGATAGAAACATCTTTTGAATAAGACAATTTGATGCATTTTTATTTATTTATGATTTATGAGAATAAAATGTGTTTTTATTACAAAATATATGTTTTTCTAATTTATTTTTTAAAATAAATAGATAGTTTTTTAAAATACAGTCTTTCGAAGCCATTAACGTCCAAAAATAGTTTTGGCCGCCTAAATATTTCAAATCGACCACTGTGCAGCGTGAAACAATTTCCAAAATTTGTGTGGCGTATTTATTCATAAAAGGAGGTGGATTGGTCCTTTTATGTATAATTAAGCTACAATTAAGAAAGCGTTCTGTGCAGGATTTTCTCTTAGTGAAGAAAAAAAGATTGGAAAATTTTTTTTCAAATACAGAATTAGGCGATCGTTCTCCATCAGAATTGTTTAGATATTTGTAGTCTTTAGTAGGTTCTAATTCAATAGTCAGTAATGAATTACTTTTTAAATTGTGGATCCGAAAATTACCACAACAGATACAAATTCATTTAACCTTAAGTAATAATCAAAATAAAGATGAAAATGTTATTCGTGCAGATAAACTTTTTGATTTATTAAATCAATCTCACTCTTCTTAATCTTTACCAATAGCAAGTGTTGAAAATAAGATTCTCGAACAATGTATTAAAAATTTAACAGAATTAGCTTCGGCTATTTATCAAAATTTAAACAAATTTACTTCTGATATTAATGAATTACAAATTAGATCAATAGAAATAGAAGTCATTCTAATCCAAGAAGATTTTCTAGATCAAGAGATAATGTTATTCAAACCATTTGTTGGTATCATAGAAAATTTAAAAATAATAAAATATTATTCTATAGTCTCCATATGTGTTGGCACGCAATAAAGATTAAGAAATTGATGGAAATTGGTTGCACAGCAAAGTTGAAGCGGAAGCTGTGCAGTACTTCGTTAACATAAATTTTAATATACTGTTAAAAAAAATCGTTTATTTCATATTTAAATTAATCATCTGTGGCAATTTGCTATATCGTTTTTATAACTAATTCAAACTTTGTGATTCGCGGGTATTTTTTTTTCAACGCAAATGTCTTAAAAAATATACTTTACAAAAAAAATGCAATAAATTGCAATTTTTAGCAAACACAAAGCAATAAAATATGAACGATAAAATATTGAACATGATACTGAGTGGTTTAGAAGACAAAACATAAATATTGAATTTTGTGTAAAGATCTCATGGAATTTTAGAGTCCTCAAATGGCCGACCACATCCATTGATTTTTTTCCTTAAATTCTGGAAGCTCTCAAAGTAAACATCCTTCAAGATTTTTCATCTTTTTTCTCAAATTATTTAACCAAGAAATGAAGGTATAGTAAGTATGTGAGTGGGAAACTTAAAAGATACCTGGACGCGAAGATTTTCGCTGATTTCGAACACAAAAAAAAAGTTCAAATGAGTGGATTTCGTATATTGGACAATTTTAAACAAAAAAATGTATGTACGGCGGTGGCCATTCTTTAACTTAAACTATATAAATACAAGTTTAAAACTTTGTAAAAAAATATAAAGAAATCTACAAATTTTTATATAGTTTGGTCGGAATGAATTTTTCACATAGAGAGAACGCGATGAAGGCTTGTTATTATTGCAGCGCATTCGGAAAACGTTTCTTAATAATAAGTTTACAACGACAGTCGGCCGCGCACACTGGCAAATAAAAATTCATTCCGAACAAACTACTATATCGAAACGCACGCATATTTTTCGTAGATAAATGCAGAAATGTTTTATACATAAGTTGCTGCTAAAAATGTTCGTCCTCGAGGCGCAGAAATTGTTTAAATTGTTTATAAAAAAATTATTGAAAAGCATTAAAAAACAAGTATTTTTGTAACGCAAATAATTTTATTGTTTCATTCGGACAATTAATTTCGCAGAAATATGAAAATTTCCAAAACCCTGGAAAAATTTTCAATTCTTAATTTAAAAAAAGTAATTCGGAATTTTACAATAAAATTGACACAGTGTACTTTTTGACTACAAAAATCAACGCTGCCTGAAAATCATTAAAAAATATCAACCTTGGAAAATTCGGGGCCCTCTTGAAAAAGCCTTACCGAGTACGCATATGCATATTCGTTAAAAAAAAAAAAAAAATGGTTTTACTGGGAATAAAATGAATCTAATGATCAAAAGCACCTAAGTGAATGTTGAAATCCTAACATAAACTGGGCTATAAATCAAGGCTTTCAGTAATTTGCCCGTAAATACTATGCCTATAATTTTTCTGAGACTAACAAGGGTATAAAGCTTTAAGAGTTTTAAGCGACTAGACTCGAGCCTAGTGAAATAAACTTGATAGCGCGGGTTCCAAACGATAGATCGATACTCCAAAATTGACCTCACTAACGTTGTTAAAAGAGCCTCCGTAATGCAAAAATGTGTTAATATTTGTTGACTGTAACATCGATGTGAAGAATGCAGTTCAGTTTTGGGTCCATTTAAATTCAGGAACAACAAAATTGAACACCTCTTCCAGGTTATAATTACATACATATGTATATCATAAAAAGTCGATTCAACAGCCCTACGAGAAAAGCACATTATTTACTTTACATCAATTGGACATCAATAGAGGAAAATGATCTAAAAAGTTTTACATCATCTGCATACAATAAGTTTCTTGAATATTTTACAATGACAAAAGAAATATCGTGTATAAAAAGTAAGAACAGAATCGGATGAAGTTGACTTCCTGGAGGAACCCGCTAAGAAACAGGAATAACGCTCGAGGAAATATTTTTAAAAAGAACTTGTTTTTTATTTTTCCTTACTTAATATTGGTTATTTATAATATTTAAAAAAAAAAATCAAAAAATTTTCCTTGAAATTTCAAAATTTTTAAAAAGCGTTGAAAATTGGGTATGCAGTTTTATAGTGTATACAATATTATTTTGATAAATTGCAATTTTGAAGATCTCAATTCGCTGTTTTCTCGATCCAACAAATGTTGAACGCTCAATGGTAATTTTATGCAGTTACTTCAAATTGGCACATTGTTATACTTAAATTAAATCTGATAATAAATAAGTTCGTTTTTTTGAATTCATTCAATTGCACTGTACAACAGACAAAAAATACCACTGGCTTTCTCAACTTTTCTAAAGCTTTTGGGTCTGCTGAATTTGAATTTGAAGTCAGAATTTTCGGGTCGTCCTAGGTTTTACCTACAGTACGTGGTTTATCCATAAACCGGTATTTGTAAAAAATAATCCTGAATTTTATTTCTAATCCTTGAACAAGTGAACCTAAAGGATTTCGGGGTCAAGGAGTCAAGAAATAATAATTATTTTTGGATTTGACCGCATACAGATGTTGCTGTAGTGCGAAAAATTGGAGTTTTGTACTCGTTTTTCAACATTTTTTTAAATTTATATTATGTAAGTAACAAACAGTTATAGCTTGCATTAGGAAAAAAGTCTGAAGATGGTGAAGTGTTATTATCCAAAAAAGCTAATGCTTCAACCTCAGCGGTTTGTATCTGATTTTACGTTGTTGTTGCTTTTTACCAACTCAATAAAAATTTTTCCAAATTTGTGCATTCCAATATACCATACTTATGTATATTGAATAATGTTTGTATTCAAAAATTAAATGAGTGCAAATCGTACTATAACAACAACTTTTTGAATGAATTATTATATTAAGATTCCTTGACCCCGAAATCCTTTAGTTACACTTGTTCAAAGATAAAAATAAAAATTTCGTTTTTTTTTTACAAATGCTAGTTTCTAAACAAATCACGTACTGTACAGAAAACCTAGGGTGACCCGAAAATTCTCACTTCAGATTCGGATTCAGCAGACCCAAAAGCTTTAGAAACCGTTGAGAAACCCAAGAAGATTTTAAAAATCTTAAATTTTGTTGTACCGTGTTATTTTTGTTTTCCATTTGAAAATTTCCATTTTCTATTTTTATATTTTTAATTTTAAAAAATTATTAAAAACCTTTGCACTGCACTCTCTTTTAAGTCAAAAGAAGAAGACAACAAAAATTCTTAAGAAACTCGAAGCTGCAGCTCGTACATTTGCATACGCAATTCTCATTCCATTTATGCGTAAAAGCAGAAATAATAGAAAAACACCATTCACTAAATTCTGAAAAACTAAAATGAATGTGCGGAAATTCTCATTGCAGCAACACTTTTCTATTGTTTTGCTGCAACAATACACAACTGTTGCTATCTTTGTTACGTTTTATTGCATTTTTTTTACACTCGAAATGCTCAATCAGCATTTAGCAAATTGCGAAATGTGCAAATATTTAACAAACAACAACAAAATGATATGTTATACTGCATAGGGGAGCAGTAAAGCTTACAATTGTTGTTGTATGTTGCATGTGTCGGCTCATGTTGTATGCAACAATGACAGCAATCGGCTGTAAAGTGCAGCGCTGTTAGAGAAGAAATTAAAAATGCAAAATTAATTTTTGCTATCGCAATCGATTTTGCATAATTGTCTGCGAACGTACTCACACACGCATTGGAGCAAAAAAGCGACCAGTGTTAACAGTGATGTGCTGTTAAATAGAGTCACTACATATAAAATAATTTATATTTTCTTATTTAATTCAGCGGCTCAAGTAGAACATTTTGTGAAGAAAGCATTTGGTGATTGCGATATTTTTGTTAGAGGTCTGTCGATCTTATATGTTAGCTAGTTAAACATTTCATTTTCTGTTTAGTTCTCTCAAAATCCCTTCAAGCCTGGAGTCGAATCATGACCGACGTGAACGGGGAACTCGTCACGTAAAAACGTGAATATCGAATTATGATATACGTAATCATCAAGTTTGAATCGTAACTCGGTATGATGACATATGTACATACATAAACGAGTGGCTGAACGTACTCGTTCGTTAAAATTGCCATTCGATTAATAACTGGCAATCGTAAGCGTGCGAAAATAGGGAAAAACTTAAATAAAATTTAAGTCAATTCAATTTATATGAAAATACATTTATGTATATTTTAAAATATCTCAAGACCAATAATAATTAATTAAACGCAGCACAAAAGGATATGATAGCGCAGTTCATGTCCGAACACCCATACTTGGCTAAAAATTTTATACCAAATCTCGCGCAAGGAAAGTCATGTGTTAAGAGAATTATTTATTATTATTATTATTAAATGTAATGTTTGTTTTCAAGTATTTGCCTAATAAATTTGCTTTAAATTTCCATAAATACGGCCGATGACAATTTTGAGACGGTACTCTGACACATGAAATGGTCGTTATCAATCATATATTGATAGCTACCGCTAGTGAGGAGCGAAATGGTTGCAGCTAACACGAGAATAAGAACTTTCACATTTTTGGAGAATGCCAGACGATTGCTCCTGTCTCGAAATTGTTTGCATACAATTCTTTCATCGGCTACGCTATCAAAGGAACTTAAATGTAAAAATTAGTTTGGATTCTATGACTATTGTTACCTACAAACAGGAAAAAGAAGAGACAAGTAATCGATATCAAAATCAACAATTACGATACTTTTATATTCGAGTGTCATCAGCCCATTTGCTTCATTCGATTGACGACACACGCAATTTGTGACCGTACGATTATCCCCTCGTTCGCGACTGGACCCCTGAAAATGTTGCACGAAAGTGCGTCACCAGTACGTCACGTCTAGTAGTGGACCTTTCTAAGATGCTTTAAGAAGCTTGTTGAACTAAATGGTAGTTTTGCAGGTATTCCAAATTCCTACATAGCATCTTATGGACAGATTCTCTATGTGCTATATCTGGTCCATAATATCCGATAATTTAGTTCGTGTAGAGTTTGAGCCGGTGTAAAATTCGCCCCGGAAGGATGCGAATGTCATCCGTAAAGTTCGGTCAGAGTTCAGATTTTTTTTTTTCAAATTCACAACGAGTGTACTTTCGATAATTTCACCTCAAATAAAGTACGTAATTCTATTTAAATGAACGCGACTGTATGTGTAAACCATGCATACACCAAGTAAATAAAAAATGAAAGGATGTTTATTCTGAGCGTGTGAGTAATAATCTCGCTACATTGTCACTAGCTGAAAATGTGCCATCAATCGCTCATTCATGCTCCTCGTATTAATTAATATTGCACAGTGCCTCTCCAAGTAGACAAGCAAAAATCGAACGCATATTAGTCATTATTGGTATTTTTTGAAATCTAATTTACCAATTATAAATGATTTATCCGCTAATTTGTTTATTAATAAATTCAATTTTTTTGTTTTTGTCTGGCAACCTATTAAACTATCAATCAGCAATTTAAATCTTCTCTTCGATTAATTCATAAAATATAAATGAAGATATTGTGTTGCATACTTTTTTCTACTTCAACGCCAAATTCGCATGGTTATTGAAGTATACAATTTTTAAATTCTTTTCTGTAAAAAAAAAATAAAACAAATCAATTTTAGGTTTTAGAAATTGCTACAAAAAAAAAGTTATACTAAATATTTTAAAATAAGTTTTAAAATTTGTAATCCATTTTGAGCTAATTGTAAAACTGTAGAACCCACCTATCTATTGTGATATAACAATTGATAAACGAAACTCGGCCAGGCACCTTCTTAAATTTTTTATGTGATTTTTTGAAGTACTCTAAGGCATAAATTCAAAACAAAAATTTAACAAATTTGTAAAGAAAACGAAACACTGTACGTAATCAACGCACGGATAGTGGAACCTTGCCTACACTTAGGCGCGATTTCTTTCATTCTTCTTCTTTTTTTTTTTGTATTGCTTTAACACATTTCTGCGCTGTTTTGTTCTTTTGCAACGCTCCGTTTTACTTTATCAAAATACCTTTATTTGTAACTTTTCACATTTTTATCCCAAGGATAGCTTGTCACTGATTATCCGCTTTTTTTTAACTGCCTACAATTCCGTGCCATTGATTGTTGATCGAAATCATCTCTCGCCTAGCATTGTACGTATGTATGTATGTAAATATTCATAGGCGTTTACATTGTAGCAAAATGTATGAATACAATAAGTTGTCTCTCCCCCGTCGCCAAGCAATTTCATTGCAAATGTTAATAGCTGCCAACGATTGTGTTGGTCATGAATGCCCCTGGTATTAAACATTTGCAAGCATATTTTGCCTTTTTAATTTTCTACGAAAATTTTGTTGCAGCAATGATTTATCCAAAGAATATTTTCTTTGTACCAACATTAACACTAAAGCACTTCACGCTTGAATGGCATCAATAGTAACAATGAAAAGTATTAAAGAATGCAATTTATCTCTGAAAAATGCTTTGTAAATGATTTCTTGAAAATAATAATCATAGATTTTCGACTACACAAATAATTTCCATAATAACACTTACGATAGATGCCATCAAGCTGCAATATTTCTAAGCAGTTCTAGGAGGTGTTTGTGTGTAGGCGTTGGCTATCAAATTTCGAATTGCTTTGAGGCATTCCAATACTTGAGAAAAGTCGAAAAAATAAAAGTGAGCTTACATACATTTGTGATTGTATGAAATGAATTAGAAATTTTAATAGCAAACAAGGAGTTTATTGGAGTGTAAGAACTATTAATTTTTACAATCAAGATATTTTGATTTGAAATGTTGTAATCATTGCAAAATAGTATACGTATGTATGTGTGTGTTTTTGCGATGTTTAAGGAGCAATCAAATAATTTAATTTAGATATGCATTTGTATAAAGCTTTCGTGGATTTTAAGTGAACATTTATTTTATGAAAGACTTGAACGTTTTTCAGTCATTTCCTTTTTATTCCGCTTTGGTAAAAGCTTCCTAACAGAAACTGGCCAAAATACGTGCAAGATTGGGTTGTTCTATTGTAAAAGCCAATGCAAGTGAAGAGACTTTAGTGAACACCATTCAGCTATCATCTTCAATTAAGACGGTATATATGCCAGGCTAGTGAATATCCTCTCTAAGACAAAGGCTTGTATCGCCACCATTTAATCCGGTGAAGTGTCCCTATAAAAAAGGACAACCATCCACCTTAGCGTCGTCTACTACAGCTGCCAAGTAAAGAAGTGCAAATTCGTGAATGGAATTGTGCCGAGTTATTATATTGTTCACTTGTCCAATTTTCCATTATTTTCTGGGCACCTCGAGATTGTTCTTCCACGACGACACACAGTTAAGCGGCCTGAGAATCTTCCATAAGATCTCCTGGTCTAAGGTATCACAAAACACCAGACCTTGAAAAAAGCTCGAAACAAAGAATCGAGTTAAGTTACAACGGCACTCTGGTACTCTGCCTTAGTGTTTAAGGCCACGAAGTCATATGCATACGTTAACAGCGTTGGTAATAAGTGAGTTGCCGTGTCTAAAAGTTTAATTGGCTCGGAAAATGTCTTACTAATTTTGATAGAACAAAAAGAGACGTAGAAACTTTGCTGTATAAGGCTTCGTGCAGACAAGGAGATGAATGTCGATTTGAGAAGTGCTGCTTATGTTTGGTGAATGTGTGATTTTCCACGCAGTATCATTGATGGGACCATATAGGCGGCAACTGACGAAAGCAGCATAACCACGCATTTAAAAAAATGGATAAAATTACTGCGTCTCCGCTGTGGTCGAGTAGCAAGCGGTGCGCTCAGTAGCTCGATACGCCGCTAAGTTCATCGTTCGAATCTCAGTCAGGGCAAGTAAAATAAAAATCATAGAAAGAATTTTTTTTATTAGCGGCAGGCAATAGTAAACCTGCGAGAGTATTTCTGCCATGAAAAAGCCTCACATTAATATATCTGTCATTCTGAGTCGGCACAAAATTGTAGGTACCTCCATTTGTAGTAGAACATAAAGACGCACACCACAAGTGTCAGAAGAAGTTTGGCCAAACATTGGGCTATAAAGTGTAAATGCCAAAATACATATTATAATATTATACTGAGATTCCAATCTTCCAGCATTTACTATTCATATAAAATAACTCTGAATAGCTGGTACATCCGTCTAAACAGCTCTTTGTTGTCGGACTTAAACAGTTCATTAAGTATACCGTCGGCTTCGGGCGAATATTTTTCTGAAGCCGCTTTACTTCCGCCGCCTTTCTTCAAATACGCCACCAGAACTGTTATTAAAAATCGTTAAGTAGTATACTTATCTAGACGTCTATTTCCAAATTTTCAATATTTTTTTCTGAATAAATTTCCACCTATTCGCAGAATAGTGAGTCAGTTTCTAGTTAAAAGAATAAAGCGAAAGTCTTAAGTTGAAAAACTTTGGGCATTTGGGTGTAGCTGCCAAAATCTCTGTCCGACTGCAACAATCGAGCTTTTGTCTTCAATAGAAATGCACTGGCTACTATGATCTATCGTAGGGATTGGCTGTTGTGTTTTTCACTACATTAATTGTTAAATTTTTGTGTTTTGTGATGATTGGCCTTTGTACATAAATTTTAAAAGAAAAAAAAAAATGTATGTATTGCAAAAATCCTACGATAGATCCAAAAAGGATTGTATTGCGTGCATTTTAATGTAAAAATCTTCGGAATTGGTTAAAATTTTCTAGTAGATATGTCCTGCACCGTTTTTAAAAACCATGTTTCGAGAAAAACGCGTTTAAAGTTTCTATACATGCTTTGAGTGTTTTAAGTAACGTTACTGTTTATACTAAAAAATAACTTTAACCATCAAAATTATGTATGATTTCATATTTTCCGTAGTAGAAAAAAAGCAACGTTTTAAAAATCTCAAGGTGAGCTAACCCCTTAAAAGTAAGAAAATTAGATACAGCTAAATTTCAATTACTTAAAACTTTCCTAAAACTAACTCCAAAATCACCATAAAGCAGATTGATGCTTTATTGTAAATAAAAACGGGTACATGCTTTCAGCTAAAATTTCAAATATACACATTCACAGAAGTTTAGTTAAATGCGCATTAGCAGATTGAGGTGAACACGTAATTAGGCGGAAATATTGTGGCTAGCGGATCAACGTTTAATGATGTTGCCTAATAAAGTCAACTTTAAAGCAGCAGCACTGTTTTCGGCGGAGGGGTGCGTTCAAAAACGACCACTTCAGCGGCGCAAATTGGCATTGCACTTCCGTCAAAAAGCCAAAAAAAAAAGCCTCGCCACTTTGCTTATTGCTTTGGCAGCAGTTGTTAAATTTCTTGTTAGTGGAAATTCGTTTTGATGAAATGAAAACCGAAAGAAAACTCTAATTTTACGCCAACCTTTGATAGAGAAATCTTGACATTACCAACGGAAATGGTACAATAAACGACGCTAGACCACTCAACAAAAAAAAAAAACAAGCGCATGCTTGGCCGTGAATCCAATGCAACTACCGTCTGCTTATTTACACCTGTCTCCACCTTGTCTTCAACCCTCAACTCAATGGATGCGCTGCTTGAGGCGCCTTCTACTTCCACTTCCGCTTCCGCAGCTACACTGATATAATTGTCGTCATTTACCGCCACAGACAATACCTGCTTAGCATTGTTGTTGCGCTTTTCACGGTGCCTATTATTGCGGCCGTGTTGCAGGCTTCGGTGGTTTTATATCTCAAAGCTGCCGTGGAGTTTTGGGGAAGATCAGGGGGCGGGAAGAATGGTCCAACCTAATTACGCATTAAATAATCGTAACGCGACTTTGTGTGGTCTTGCATAAGTAGTTGGTGACCACAACGCGTGGGATCTTGCGGGAATTATAGCTACTCGCAGCTTTGTAGCAAAGACCTTACAATTAATATACAAATAGCAAAGGGGAACTTAGTGGCTAACAGTCTCAAATAATTATAAATTGAAATGCATACTCAATTAAGAGTGAACTCAATTAAAGTTTTAGACTGTCTCCCGTAACAAATATGTGAGAAAAAAATGCGCACCGTTTCTTTCACCTGATTCATCATTCCTTATTGGAAGAGAAAGAAAGAGAGATAGAGAGACAACGAACAACGTCCCTTTCACGCAAAACGACAGGACTCAAGTGCGGGGACTCGGGCATGAGGAAACCTTGTAAATGTTCAGTAACTTCATAATAAGTCTACTCAAAGGAACAAGGTGTGCGATGCTCCAGTGAATTTATTATAATAGTGGTAATTATCTTTTCCATTAAATGTATTCGTCAAGCACTTGTATGTATGGTATATGAACGAGGACAGATTATCGGTATAACTTGGTAAATTGGCGTTATAATCCATGTGAAGATTTGTTGTGGCTTTCTTTACATGTACACAAGAGTACATACATATGTAGGTGTAGTCATCCGAACAAAGACCCGAAATAGTATTTGTTGAATTTTTAAAAACGAACTTTTTATTGCTGTTGTTTATAGTTACCAAGTAGACAAGGTCATCTACTACTTTGATTTGATATCAATAACTCCAAATATATGCTCCAAAACCAGGTTGAAACAGTCGCAGAACAAGAAATTACACTATCCCAGACATTGGTTGATATCAAATGGATCGGAAAAGCGCTTTCAAATTCCTTCGCGGAGTTAAAAAATTAAGACATTTCGGTTATATCGAACTTCTTGGTTTTAAAATCGACAAAAATATGCTACAGATCGATTTATTTCTCCGAGTAATTTCCAGGATTAAGAATAAGGGGATTGGCTGGCCGATGGTGGATTTACCGCCGCGAGTTGGTTGAGTAAAAAATTAATGCGACTGCCTTTTTCAACGAATTTCTTTACAAATCTTATGTTGAAGAACAAGAAAATATATTCATATTTTGCCAATACGAGTATTAATAAAATTTAATTTCAAACATAACTTATTTTTAAGAATCATAACTTTCTGGCTTTTCTACTGCTCAACTATGAGTGAACATTAGGGTGGTCCCAAAAAAATAAAGCTGGAATTTTAATATCGCCTGCTTAGGACGGTTCTATATTGAAAAAGCATATCTACCCTTCGTTTTTTTTTTTAATCAAAATCTAGGGTAATCAGTGTTCTTAAAGTTTCCCATGTGCTAAGCATAAGTAAAAAATCAAATATTCGTAGAAATGGTTTAAAGTTATTAAAAATCAATATTTTCGAATGAGTCGACTCCACTTTTCCCCATGAGATCTGAGAGAATAATACACAATTACTTATTTAAGACTTTTTCAATGCTTATGGAGTCCAACAAAACCTGCAAAAAATGTATAAATACAAATACACAAATTGGTACTTTTTAAAGAGGTTTCGTAAAGAAATGTAGAGTTGGACAATTGAAAAATGTTGATTTTCAAAGATTTTATACCATTACTTCAAAATTTTTTTTTGTATGATAAATGTCTATGGAGCTTTGAGTGCTTTGAGCACTCTCTAAATATTTTTGGACTTCAAAATAAAGAACAGGAGTATATTTTTTTAGGTATAGAACTATGAGGAGTGGCGGCTTTAACATTCTCCTTTTACATTTTTCACATACATATGTGGAGCACCCTAGTATACGTGCTTCCAAGCGCTATTTTGGATGTTTCACATTCGTAACAAACTATTTCTTATTTATCATTCAGGCTATATTGATTGCCCAGAATTTTAAGTGCCAAACAACTCAACAAGTTCTTAACAAAATATGTAAGCGGCGTATGAAATAACCATAAAGATCAGTTACTACCTTATGCAATAACCTGAAAATATCTACTCTTTTTCAATCACCGGCAAGGAAAAACGATATCCATATCGATGGTTAATAAAAGCTAAGAAAATGATATCGAGTGCGATTTAAACCAATAAACTGCCGCATGCATGCCGCTTGAAAAAAATCCAAACACCATACGCTCACCACCGCTAAACTATCAATTCGCGCTCAGAATTAAACAACCCACTCAACTCAACACAATGTTATCTACTTGTCAACTCAACTAAAAAAGTAGGTATAAAATAAATAAATACATCTGACATGAAACATTTTCGAGTGTCATCCATTTGACACTCAGCGCATAGAACAGGACATGAGTAAATGCACACGTGACATGCAAGCGTGCCATTGCACCATTTTGTAGTCAGCCACTTCCAGTAAAAGTTAAAAAAAAAATTCGCTTAAAAGCAACCGCTAAATGAAGAGTATAGACTAAGTGAAGACGGTCCTACAATGTGAAAGCTGTCTACATAAATATGCATTCAAATTTTCCCAGACATGTGTGTACACGTGTCTCACTTAGTTAATATGTATAAACTAGTATAAATATATAAAAATGTATACCCTGCTATCAATCTTGCTAGCACTAATCAGCTAACTACTCAACTACTAGTTCAAATTTGTTGTTTTTTTCCTGTAGCCAACTGACACTTTTCTCATGCTTTGAACACTTAGACGACTACTCTTCACGACGTAGCAACAGCGAAATTTTCTTGTCTGCGAATGTCGTCTTGAAGCCAACTTCTTGAATATTTTGAAGACGTCAGCGACATATCCAACAGCTCATTTGTTGTTGCCTAATTAAAATTTTTCTTTTCTATAAAATTAAAATATTTTGTTCCAGTTGAAATTTTCTGTGCAAGAAATAAGTAAAAAGGCCGATTAATTTATGTCAAATGATCGATTGTTATTATATTTAAAAAATCAAAGCTATTTTATGCTTTTGTTAGTAAAATAACCTAAGATTTGTTAAAGCTTTGATCAATTTTCATTTCACATTTTAATGTCAGCACAAAAGCTGCCAATTGTCGTCGGTAAAATTAGAAATTAGATTTAATTTGGCGACAACGACAACTGCAATCCTGCTACCGTAAAGTCGTGCTTTTGTCTAAACATCTGTGCCCATAAGAACGTGTGTATTTTAATATTTGACAGATGCTGCCTGTCGTTTGCTTCTGTTCTTGTCAAAATATAGATCAGCACGCACGGTCGTCGTTTTGTGTATTTGCGTTCTCAGCTTGGAAACTTACACATTTCCAACACAGATGTCGCTGTGTGCTACTCACTGTCGCATTGGTATGACTCCACCCTATGAATTACCAGTCCATCAACTAGTTTGTTTGTTAGTTATTGTGAATCTTGACTGCGTGGTTTATAAATATGAGTCCACAGTTCGCTGTCCTTTTCTTTGCCTTTATATTTGCCCTTGCCTTCGCTATCGTTTCTGACGCATTTGCGATGCTTATGTCTGTCCACTATTTATACGCTCTTGTTGCATGTCCTTATAATTCAAAGTGATGGTAAATTTAGTTGCAAACTTGCAACTCCTCGCAGTCAAACAACAACTATGGCACATCAACGCGTGCAGACAAAAACAGTCGGCTCATAACTTTGTCATCACTAATCGGTTGTTATCTTGAGTGAATACCTCACAGTTCTGATGTGTGAACGTCGCTTTTTTGTTGGTATGTATTTGCATGTGCATATTTTCCTCCTTGTCAATATGCGCCGCTTGTTGTCCATCCAGAAACTTAGCTCATTTTGTTGGTTGACGCTGCACTAAACACATTTCCCCTTTGTTTGGGCATTTCTCTTTAGCATTGCACGAAGTGTCAACTTAACTTGTCATTCTTATGTAAAATTATGTTGATGCCACTGAATGTTCTTTTCACCAAACCGGCTGGTGGAGAGATGAAAGTGCCCTTAAAAGAAAAAAAAACTCATAAAACAAATAAAGGTAGGAATCTCAGGCGGGGCATGTTTTTTTAAATTTAAATGAAATAAATAAAAATTAAACTTAAAATTTATAGCAATGTATCTCGTATTTTTAAGAACAAGGCAATCCTAACATCAGATAGATATCTACGAGTACTTTATCGGTCTTAATGAGTTGTGAGAAAGGAAATACAAAAATTATCACATCAATGCTTTAATGTTTTTCTCTTTTTTTTTCTCTGGCATCAAATCTTACTTCACTACGTTCTCTCGTTTGCAGCCCTTCTCACATCTTGGACTAACCATCGAAGATGTTGTATGGTATCTTAATTTCGGCGCTATTTCTATGTCCTTGTTAACCTCGTCTAACTAATCATTGCTAAGACACAAAAGTTAATAAATATTTCGCGGTTTTTTTTTTAATTCTCCAAGAGATGCTGCGTCTGATGTTGCTTACGTCGCTAAGTTATAGCTGGTTATAATCCATTATAAACATGAGAATAATAATATTGGGTAAAATTTTGGAATTCACATTTATAAAGCCATCGTTAGGCTATGATTATATCATTTGAATTAGTATAATTATAAAACATCAGGGATTTAAAGTGCTTCATCGATTCTCCTCTTTTTCTTTGCCGAAATATCTATGTAGTATTTGGTCACTAGTAACCTCAATGTATCGATTAATAATTAGCAGCGCAGATACGCTCTCAATCTCCGTAAAGTAGAAAAGCACCGTTCACTCGAAGCCACCGTGGCTGGTAACGTGGCACTGATTTTAAAAAATCGGTAAATATGTCTGTTTTTTTCCAATTATTTTATTTTGAACCAAACCTCTTACCACACAGCTATTTCTTCAGGTTTAAAAATAGAGAAAAGTCGCATGGATTTTCGCCATAGTGACAACACATGTCTACATTCGCGCTTTTTTCGTGTACATCGGTGAGCGTTTTCATATCCAAATATTAATGTAAAATGTGATGTGGCTTCTCAGTTGAGATGCCTACAACCTCAGTCACCTCACGCACTTTCATTCTCCGGTCATCAAATATCATTCCATGGATTTTATCGACGACTTTTTGTGTAACGACTATAATAGACGCCAGTTAAGGGCATTAGAATAGCGATATTTGTATTTTTTTTTTATTTATTTATATCCACCATTCAATTAAAGTTAATCAAATATAATAAAAAAAAATAATATTGTAATTAATTGTCTTAAACTGGGAATTCACAAACAAAATCAATTAAATTCAATTGGCAATCCATTTGTATTCCAGTTACTGGGTAATAATTTTTAGTATTTTTGTCTAGAGTGAGTTTTTGTTTGTGCTATGGTTTTGACACACAGGACCCTTCCCCTGTATCCGTCTCTGACTGAGACTCATGCCTATATTCAGTAACTCAGTCACTAAATATGAGACTTTCAATTAGAGTCATTTTTTGTGACTTGAGACGATTTCGGTATTCAGCAAGCGACAGTCTAAAATAATTTCACCAAATATTTAGTGTGGTGAAAAGCGGTAGAGACAATCAGCTGATGCTATGTTCCAGCTAGAGATGCATGCTAATATATTAATCGATTGCACATAATAAACTCTTTAAATCTTTTGTTAACAGCAATATACTCTGTTCACAAAATTGGGCACTTTATTTTTTATTATTGGTTCATTCTCTTAGAGAACCCATAAACACCCATGTTTTTAAAGAATTTGCAAAGTGTACAATGATTTAACAAAATTTCATGAAAATTTCGAACTTTAAAAAAAAAAGTTTTTAGAATTTTTTTTGAGTATGTAGTGTTTGGCTAATTAAATTTCAATCTGAGAAAGTGCAAGTTTCAAGTGTCTACAAGTTATCACTGATTTTTGACAATTTTTTTACTGGCAGTTTCCTCCATACAACGCAACACGGCGATTAATTTTTATATGAAAGGAATTGTGAAAGAGCGTCAGTAAAAAAAAATGTCTAACTCAGTGGTAATTCATAGCCACTAGAAACTTGGACTTTGCACTAAAATTGAATGAGCTACATATCTGCATATCACAAAAAATTCGAAATTTTTTTTAAAAAGTTCGAACCTTTGAGGAAATTTTGATAAATATTTTCAACATTTTTCTTTTTTATTAAAAAAAATTCTTTCTAATGGTATTTGCCAGAGAATTAACGATGTTTTAATTCAAAATAATTTAAAATAATTTGAGGATAAATAAATTGCTCAAATGTGTGTTTGTGCTTTAATTTGTGAACAGAGTGTATTGTTCTTTAAAAACGAAAATATCTGCATTTTAATACATCATCGATTAATACATCAATTTATCCAGGGGTGGACCCAGCTGGGGGTAATGGGGGACACCCCCCAAGAGTTCAACGTATGTAAGTATTATTAGATGCAATAAAAATTATGAATTTTGTCTCTACGTTCAACAATGTTTTATTTTCCTGTCAGTCATTTTATCACTTCGGTAACAATAGATAGAACATAATCGATAGAACTTTACACCGACTATCATTCTAAATAACACTAACTCCAGATTTCAGGTATAAAATTAAACGCTGTTGATTTTCATGTTTTTTCCGTATTAAATGAAAATTAATTTTCTTCCTCCATACTTTCAATTAGTGCCTATATTTTGTG
The DNA here is from genome assembly GCA_963971545.1 of Philophylla caesio. Classification (NCBI taxonomy): domain Eukaryota; kingdom Metazoa; phylum Arthropoda; class Insecta; order Diptera; family Tephritidae; genus Philophylla; species Philophylla caesio. The sequence continues at coordinate 88,084,307 of OZ020606.1, read as the reverse complement.
AGCTGCTATCTATTGATGATAAATTTGAGACTAGAGACAAGAGACGGCTTACTGAATACTGATTAGTCTTAAAATCGGTCTCACCTCGAAAAAGTCTCAATTATTGACTAGAGACTGCCAACTGAATACAAGCATTATTATCATTATTATCGTAATCGTGTTATGTTTGTTTCGTTAGAGCTAAAGTGTGAAAGACATACATACATACATTGGTATCCATGAGGGGTATGCGTCGCTTTATCACACCAGGCTATTGGCTTGTGGAGAGGCGTTCGGTTGTGGTATATTTTGTGGCCACAAATGTAAACTAAAGACAAACCGTCTGGGCAAAAGCAATAACAACAATAACTACAAGAGCAGTGGCAGCAGCAGCAGCAGCAACAATGACAATTTGTAAGAGTGCAATGTTATCACATTCGTAGTACTACTTACTACAAGTGAATAGTAAAGCCAGCGTAAACAACAACAGCAACAACAACAACAGTAATGATAACACCACAATTGGAATTGCCACAAACCAACCAACAAAACAACGGACAGTTGGACCGCAAAACGAGCCGTCTCAATGACTTGACAGCAGGCGATGAAGAGGTAGCAAATATATAAGGGCAGCAACAGACGGCTGTGATGGGTGGTGGCGCTTGGACTTATGAATCGGAGTATGGCAGTTAGCAGGGAACGCATAAAATTTAAATTTTTTTTTTTTTTTTCGCAACTTTTTTTCAAATCAACATAAATGTTACGAGCGGCAGTGAAAATATTAAAATGGACTTTATTTTTTTTGTAGTGCTAACAAAAGACCAGCAGGCGAGCCATTGAAACGGAAATCGCAAATAAATAGAAATGGAGGCGAAAAAATTGCATTTTCAAAGCACTGCGAGTGCAGCACTGATGTCGGCTACATATTGCAGATGCATACATACTCATATGTGTTAGTTTATATATGTATATGTATGTATGTATGTGTGTCAGTTTTATTATGTGTGAATGTTCTGATGCGTGTTGAATTCAAATAAAAACTGGGCAAGTGAATAGTTGCAGATTTTTTATTTTTTATTTTTTAATGCAGCGGCAAAAATAGCTGGATGTGCGCTTGACGCAGCTGAGAGTTGACTGCTACTAGCAACTTCAGAAAAAGTGCTATCAACAACGCCTTTATTCTGGTTAGATATGGCTAGTGGAGCGAAAATATTAAAACACACTGTGATCAAAATCTTTTTGCAATTACCTTCCACGCAAATTTCTACAGCGGTTCTACAAGCAAGGTTTAAATTTTAAAAATAAATATACGAAAAATGAGCATCAAGGAAATAAATATTATTCTTAATTTGTATGTTAGTATAACAAATACCTTTGATGTATTTTATTTTATGTAGTTAGAAAGTATAAGCTTGTCTCAGTTTTTTTTTCTCAAAACCTTTTTTATTACAAGTTTTTCCTGTAGGCCTAATTAAATGTTGATATTTCTATGGTTTCAAGTATAAGAGGCATTTCATGCTATTTCAATGAAAAATCGTTTTTTTTTTTTTAGATTTTCGTAAAAATTGAGTATGTTGTAGATAAACTCATTAGATAGGACAGAACGACCGGAAATTACAAAAAAAAAAATTTGTGAGCTTGTTTGTTTGAGTTCTTGAATATTTTTGTTGTTATTTTATGGTAGTAGATCTAAAAAAAAAAGAATTTTAAAGCTATGCAAGTTAAAAATTTTAGGTGTCTTCGTAAGCCATTGTTTATCACTTCATATGTAGCTCACAAACTATTGGTTTTTTCAAAAAAAAAATATGAAGTGCTTTTTTTTAGACAAAGAGTCAGAAATTTATAAATAAACAATTTTTTTAAGCAAAATTTTTCATACCTTTTTTAATAAAAATAAAAAAATTTGTTGAAAAATGATGTATGCGCGATATTAAAAATGTTTATTTAAAAACAAAAATTTGATTTTTTATAAATCTCTGACTCTTTGTCGGGACACCTTACGTTTTTAAAGTTGCATAAAAATTGAAAAAAATGCTTGGCTTTATTTTGCGTTTACAGACATTTTAGGATCTCCAAAATTCGCGCAAAAGTAGTTTTTGACCAATTGAAATAGTGTGGAATGCCTCATAAACATAATAATATTTAAAGTTCTTCACATGCCAACCGAATGCGAAGCTTATAAGGTACTATAACTAAATAAAAATATATTATTAATAACTTAAAATTGAAATTTGCAAAGAAAATCAATGAAGACTGACTACAGAATTGGAAATTATTGCTGCTACTAATGATACTAAGCTACTGAAACCGGGATTTTCGAGATCTGAAAACAAACCTTTTGATAAGCTTTTAGGCAGTTAACAAGCCGTGTTATTCGTCTTATTGTGTTATCGTAATACAACAGTTGTAAACTTGTTGTTTTTGTTTCTCAAGTTAAATTTTCTTATTTCAATACAACTCTGTAAGGTATGTTTAGTGTGTTATTTGTTTTATTCGATCGGCTCTTTCTGTTTATTTTTGTTTGAAAAAATGTAAATTCAAAATTTAAAAAAAAAATTACAATTATATTTACCGTTTTCTGGTATTCCGGGATTTAAATAAACTGATATTCCCGGGATATTCTGGAGTTGATTAGGGATTGACATGCCTAAATGTAACATATGAGTCATATGCTGATATGAAGATTACTTATTTCTTTATATGAAAAAATTTAGCTATTTTTTCCATTTCGCATATATTTTAGTTGATTTCTTTTCAAATTTTGTATATATGGATTGTAATATACAAATTTGAAAAATAATCCCTTTAGATATTATCAGAATTTTATGTACAGATTTACGGTCACGCCGCTTCACGCTTTAAACACATTTTTATGAAAATGTCAAAATAATATAAATCTTTTTTTTTAAGAAATGTTTTTATTTTTCGAATATATAAATAGTTCTTAATTGCATTAATATTTTTTAATGAAGTGCTAGTTTTAAGTAGATTTGCCGTTGATTTTTAACAATTTTTTCTATGCGACAGTTGCGCTTTTTCTTCGAAACGTTTCGTTCATGTTTCATATAAAATATGACAATGGTTATGGCTGTCTTCAAAAAATTCTAAAAAAATTGCACTTTATTGTACTAAATTTGAACGGAATACAAAACGCTTTGTTACAAAAATGTTAAGCAAAAAGTTGCAATCAGATAAAATTTTAAGAAAATACGTTTATTAAATTTTCGAGATTCGTTTATTTTTTGCATTCAACCTTAGTTATTTAAACAATAACCTAGAAAAATTAAAAGAAAATTAATCAAAACCATGCGTTTTTGCAGAATTTATTACGATCTGAATAAAAACTTGTTTGGGAGAAAATAAAAAGTATCCGCTTGTGTGCACATGAAAAAAAAAATTTTTTTTTTTGAAAATGTTAACTTCTAGACGAATAAAGTGTTGACGTATGAATATGTATGTATGTATGTATCTCCCAAATTTGTTAATCAAAAAAAAAACTCTTTGATTATAATGCAAAACATATTTTCGGCCAAATCGGCTATACAATTTACATTAAACCACTTTTGAATTAAAAAAAATTAAATCAATTTATTCTATACAATTTATTATTAAGAATTAAATTTTATTTGCAATTCACTTATTTAGCTTTCTGATATGGTTTCCGTGAAAATTCCTTTAACATTAATGGCCAAAATGGCGCTTTTTTCCAAAGAAAACCTGCTCTTATTCATTCAGCAAAATCTAATCTCAATATTTTTTTATGAAGGAGAGCATTGGGTTTGTTGTACTAAAATTTGAGGGAATTTAATATTTATGTTATTGATAAAATTTTTTTAGGACTCAAGAATTTTAATACAGAATTGTGTTGATTGAAAATATAAGTTATGTTAAATAAGTTTAGGATAAAGTGGCTGCCAGCGATTCCACCAGCACACCTAGGACTTTGTTAGGCTCATTGTGGTACCGCACGGAATAAAAAAAAATCGCTCGAAAATAGACTCGAACCAACGTGTTGAATCTACGAATTTTAATAACTTGTGTATTTCTACCCTGACCAGATCGCTAAGGTCGCTGAAGATCTCGGGTCCTAAAAATTATCTACCGCTACCGTTTTTCCAACGGTCTCCGGCTTCCTTAAGGGATGAGTCCGTAAGAAAGAGCTTGCAGGTAGCGAGCGGCATACCGAAACCCTATCAGCATGATGAAAGCGGAATGGATGTTCTCCCTCTTGCAAGCTCGTTGAAAATATACAAAAATAGTAATTTTGAACTGCAACTGAGTTTTTATTTAAAACTGTTATAAATTTATTTGCTGCAGACTGTAGATTCTTCCTATAGCTCTACTCGTCGCAGGCATTTTCGTTGAATCCTTAAAATAAAAAAATAAGCACTGAGCATACATATTCATTGCCATTGCTGCAGCACTCACATGTTGCAACAAGAGAAATGACAACTGAACATAGAAAACTTTACTGACCGCTCGTCGTTCAACGAACGCTCTGACATCAGATTACAAATGTGTTTTTCATGTCACCACACAACTGTAACAATATCTTTGAATAGTGGCACCAAACAACAGCAACAACAACAGGCACAACCACAGCAATGACAGCAACGATGACAATAGCAACAACACTGTTGTGTATTAACAACAACAACCACCACCACTACTATGCTCCTACAAAGCGCAATCAACAAACAAATCCGACAATAGAAGTGAATAAAGTATAAAATAGGCATAAAATAAAAATGTGTAATGTGAGCCTTTGATTTGTCGTGCGTCGCCTACGTCCCGTTGCACCACCAACTGCCAGCTGCCACCGCCGCCCATCAAGCGCTGCGACGTCCGTCGCCGTTGTAGCCGTTGGTGATTTTTTGATGAAAACTTTTCACAGATTCCCCTTACTTTTAGTACGTTTGTACTCATCAGCCAGTCGTTTGCATCTGCTGTCCACACTCACAAGCAACAGCACTCGCTCTGCCTGCTTTCCACGCTCCACTCTCGCCTGTGCTCGTGTGCACATTTTGTCCCCTTTTTATTTGTTTGTCCACCCATGCATATTTGCATCTCCCATTACATTTCTAGATTTCTGCTTTTTATTTGTATTATTCACGTCTTCTTTTTTTTTTTTTTTGTTTTTTGTTTGCTACTTTCTGTGATTTTTGTGAAAGGAAATTTTAATTTTGTGCAAATGGAAAATCATAATCAGCGGCGGGCGTTTCAAACACTCGACAGCTATGCGCGGCAACAACAACAACAGTAAGGGCACGAAACAAATGTAGTGAAGCGGCAAAAAATGAAAATGAATAAAATGGACTCAGGCTAAAAAGGTGTTGCAAGTGCAAGGCTGTGTGTGTGTTTGGCTGCATGCTTTTTTTGTGGCATGAATGGTTTAAAATATAATCATTAAATATTTTAAACAGCATATGCACCAAAAATGTTGATGACATTATTGTTGTGCAGAATATGCAGCAAAGTAAAACTTCTACTATGTTTAATATTCATGCACATGCTTCGAAAAAATAAAAAAATTTGGAAATTTTGAAAATGGGAAAATGTGAAAATGCATTATAGTTAAATATTATACTACTAGGAGCATTGCCTACGTGTAGATCGTTTGTAAATAATTTGCAAACGCGGATATACTTATGTATGTACATATGTATGAAGTGCCCGTGATGACGCAAAAGAGTTTATGTCTTTAATTATCATGTGATCAGAATTTGAATAAGAATGCAGAAAAACTATATTAAAATATTCAAATCTACATACTAGGGATTTCAATTTTATTGATCCGGGATTATCGAGATGTGGAAACAAAATCCCGGGATCCCGGAATCGTCCTGAAATTCTGGAAGTTTCGATTCGTAAATATTTATTTGTCAAAAAATGTAACACGTATGTAATTGTTGTATTAAAATAACATTAATATAACAAAAAAGCACAATTTGCTTTAATTCGTGAATGTATTTATTGGTCTTTTTTATCAATAAAAAATATAAAGAAATTTATAATTCAAATACAAATATAAATTTTCCTGCTGTACCAAATATGAATATTTGTATATCACTAAAATTGTTTTTAATCACTGTGCAAAATAAATATTAAATACTATTATACGAGTATGTTACAGTATATTTTTGGTAAAGAAGAGTAATAAATCAAATAAAAATTTAATAAATGCAATCTTAAAGACGTAAGTGTGTTATCCTCCAACATGGACCTTAATAACTTACATATAAAACCTGCAGTGGAAAAGCTCCGCCTCAACAATTGTTTTTTGGATTGTCGACAAAAAGTTAAATGCTTTATGAGGGTAATATCGAAACTTCTAATAAATTGAATGCAATTTTATAATTTGACACTTGCGAGCTGCTCATTTAAAACTTGATGCAATTTAGCTTGCAGACTCACTGCCCTATCCACCTCAACCAAATCGTCGATAGTGTTCTTAACATCGCTTTCATAGTAGTAAGACTCATTTTCTACTCTAAGGGGATATTCTCCAGCTCCTTTATAATGGCAGCAAATTAAGATCATATACAATATTTAGATTAATTTAAAAGTGTACACATCTGACAGAATTGCCGTCCGTTGCTTGAGCCTTGCAACGAGTTGATAAAAAAGTTATTACTCAAAGAAGGTTTCTACGGTTTTATATCCTCTAGCAATACATTTAAAGCGACGCCTCATTTGAATAAGTTCATATTGCGAGCACATAAAGTTTCAACAGTAACTTTGGCTGGGTGGTGCTGTTTTATCAAAGCAACCAGTGTTAGAAATAATGCCCTTAAAAAAAAAATTTGTATTTTATATAAAAAAATTTTTAAATATAAATACATAGCTATTAAATGAATCGTTTTCAGCAATCCTGTTGTACCTTGAAGAAAAAATTTTCAAGAAGCAATTTAGTAGCCAATTCAATTCTAGTACGATATTATGCAATTTACACAAGTTTCTCACATAAAATCTTGCTTGGGATATTCTATATGAAAGAAATTGCAGAAGTGTGCCAGCAAAAAAATGTCAAAAATCAACAGTTACCTGTAACCACTTAAAACGTTCACTTTATATATACAAAGATATAACCATAAAATTGGAAGAGCAAAAAACGCGAACTTAGAATATAAAAATTTTGTTTTTTAAGTTTGAAATAGTGATAAGACATATCTAATTATTACTTACAACTTCATTTTAACTAAGAGTATTTTAATTTAAAAATATACTCTGTTCACAAATTATAGCACAACCACATATTGACAGATTTGGGCACTTTATTTAAATTAATTAAAATTATTTTTCAAGTAGAATATGCTTCATTCTCTAAAACCATAAACACCCATTTATTAACTTTTTTCAAAAGGTATAATGATTTAACAAAATTTCGAACTTTATAAAAAAGTTTTTAGTCTTTTTTGAATACGCAGTGTTCGGGTTCATTCAATTTTAGTCTAAGAAAGTGCAAATTTTAATTATCTACCGGTTTATCATAGATTTTTGAGAATTTTTTTACTGGCAGTTTCTTCCATACAACGCAAAACCGCGATTATTCTTTAAATTAAAGGAATTGCGAAGGAGTGTCAGTAAAAAATTTGTTATAAATAAGTGATAGTTTGTTTATTCTAGAAACTTTCACTTTTTTATACTAAAATTAAATCCGCTACATAGCTGCATAACTGAAAAAATTCAAATTTTATTTATAAATTTTCGAAATTTTGATGATAATAGTTTTTAATGGTGTTTTTTGAAAATTAAAAATTATTAAATTAAAAAATAATTTTAAATAATTGGAGAATAAATAATTTGTTAAAATGTGTTTGTGCTATAGTTTGTGAACACTCTGTATTACAAATTATATTATAATTGCTTCACTGTCTAAAATATATACTTGATCGAAAATTGGTGAAAATATGTCTAAACAATGAAGAGATAAGTGAATAAATGTGATACAAAAAATTGTTTTATTCATTGAAATGAAAAAAATTCCACAGTCGTGTAGTAGTGATTCTTAAGTCAGCTTCGCACAAACCCAGCAGAAAAATGGTTAATCAGTAGTTTTTCTCACATCACAATAAGCAAAAATATAACAAAAGATTTGTATTTTAGGATCTCTTTCGAAAGACAAACCAAAACTATTCGACACATTCCAAAAGAGCAAATAAATCTTATTGAATGAACAGAACTCATTACTGCTTTCGATATTGGCGGCCGGGCCAGCTAGAGTTCAATGCTCAACTGCCACATGTAAAATAATAATAAAAATATCTTAATATTTTTCCTTGAGCGTCCATTAACACCGAGCTTCGTTATGAATATATTGAAGCGAAATGTGCTGACTACAATAAATATGTACAATAAATATAAACTTCCGCTGCTGCTGCTGCATTTAATGATGCTCAACTAAATTATTTACACTTTATATGTATGTATGTATGTAGTATGTGTGTGAAGGCATAAAATACTTATTTCAATGCTGTTGGCAAATTTCCGGCACGCCATCGACCACACTCCAACCAAAGGACCCAAGGAATTTTTCACGCTTGCCAGGCGTTATATTTTAATTTATTTAACCCCTCGAATTTAAGGATAATTTAAAATCATTTCACTTAACGTTTTGCTGCTGTGTACGTAAGTGTTAAAGCAATAAAGGCAAACGATTTGTTAAATGCTGAACAGAGCAAACTCTACACATTTTTGCTTTGGGTGTTTTATTTATTATTTTTTTTTTTTTTCAAAAATTTCGCTTATAGCCTAAGTCAGTTTGTACAGAAACTTCTCCGCCCATTCTACTTTCTAATAACAATTAGAAACATATTTTTGACACATTTTCACATAGTCAAAGTAAATTAATAAGTAAATATTCTAGCTGGAAGGATGAAGGAAGGGAGTGGAGAATTGCCGCTGGCGTTTAAAATCAGCCACCAAACTTGTCGTAGCAGCAACATCAAGTTCAATTGGTGTTACGCTAAAAAGCGGAAGTCATCACTTTAACCCTTCTTGTCCTATTTGAATTCTTGACTTTTCCTCAAGCGCGCTATTATTATTTATGGCCGCACTCCAGGCAACACTCGCACAAACACACATACAAATTTTCGAGTCTACAACAGAAATTCGCCCCGTAACCACCATTTCGTATTGGCAGCTGCTACGGCGCTAAACGTTTCGACTATTATTTTGGCAGCAATTTATTTAATGTGAAAAGTTTTCATTTTTAAACTACACCAGCGTCAAATGGTTGGAGCGCCATAAAGTCTGCTACGTTTTGAGTGGATGTGTATGTGTGTATGTGTGTGTGAACTAATGAACGTGTGTGTGTGTATATATGGCGTCTTAACAGCTGGCTGCAAGGTAATAAGGTAATGAATGGCAAAAGAACATAAATAAGCGCTCGTATATGTTTCTTAATGACGCCTTTCACTGCTCTCTAATTTTAGTGTTTGACATATGCCAAGTAGATGATTGGGTGATGCTCAAGTGGGAATACGTAATAGTAAATTGGCGGATTGATACTTTGGAAGCTAGTATGCCAAGAAATTTATACTTTTGAAGTATCGATTGGTGACTACTTGAAAAGAGAGTTGGTAAGTTTTTTTTTTTTTTAAATAAATGTGGCAGCACACCAAGTTCATCGAAACCTATTTTAAAATATTATAGTTCAGAGTGATCCGGCAGCATAAATATCGTGCGTTAATTTTTGTTTTCGTTTTTTGCTATTCCTTGGTTGTTGCCTCTTCTCAAATGGACACTGACAGCGAATAGACGTCATCTCTACACACGTGCAACAAAACAGGAAATTCGACTTGAACTTTAATTGAATTTTAATAAGAGAAAGTTTTGATTGCAATTAATAAACAAAAATACATTTTTTTACATTCGTCTATTCTTTTAATACTAAATTCGATGCAATCGCTATACGAATAAGCATCAACAGAAACCAAATAAATATAAAATTCTTTAGTTCTGAATTTCAATGTAGTGTTTAAATGTTTCAATAATCCATATATTAATTATAACTTTACCGATAGAATTTTTATTACTTTTAACTTGACAGTTATCCTTCCGGGAAACGTTGTCATTGGTATTTCCGATGTCGTAAGCATTAAATAAGCTTTGCCGTTTTTTATTAATATAACCATCGCATTTACCAATAAACAACCATTTTTTAACTATTTACAAAATGTACAATGATTTAAATTTCGAACACTTTAAAAAAAAATTGTTGAGTATGAGTTTTTAGCTCATTCAATTTTGAGGAAGTGCAAGTTTCAAGTGTCTGCAAGTTATCACTGATTTTTGAGAATTTTTTTTATTGACAGTTTCCTCCACACAACGCAAAATTGCGATTATTTTTTATATGGAAGGAATTACGAAAGAGTGATAATTTGTAGCCAATAGAAACTTGAACTTTGTTGTACTAAAATTGTATGCGCTTCAGATTTGCATACCTGAAAAAATTATAATTTAAAAAAAAAATAGTCGAAATGTTTATAAATGTTTTCTACTTTTTTAAATAAATTGTTTGTTTAAAAAATTAACGTTGTTTTAATTGAAGAACAATTTTAATTAAGTGGAGAATAAATAAATTGGTCAAATGTGTTAATATGTGTTTGTACTACAATTTGTGAATAGATTGTATGTACATTTAGCATTTTCATGAACATTGCCACTGTTATTATCACATCCTCTACCATTATCGATATCATTAGCCTGTGCAATACCATTATCATTTTTTCTTTTGAAACGTTTAGTGCGCTTCTGTTTTTTTAGATGCCAAAATGAATAAAGAGGACATTGGAGCAATTTTAGAAAACTCTGTCTTGGATAATGAAATACTAAATGAAGACACAGACGAAGAAGAAAAACTTTCTGCATTAGCAAGAAGTTGTATTAGTTTTATCATCTAATAATGGTAAATGGTATGTGCTCTAATAAATCAGTTGTACACGGGGCAGGCAGACGTGCTAAAGAAAACATTATGAATACCGCAACTGGTAATATGTACACTAGGCATGTCAATCCCGGGATCCCGGCCTTTTTTAACTTCCGAATATCCGGGATAAGTCTATTCAAATCCCGGAATTGTAGAAAACAGTTCATTTAATAGCCATTTATTTTTGGCGTAGAATACGTCTTACCTTACGGTATGGGCACCCATGTCAGGTTTTTATTGTTGTAATCTCTATTTCTTTAATTATAAGGAAACGGCTCGGTTACTTTTTTTAAAAAATTTTTTGTAGTCAAATGAAGATGTTAGCTTTCGTTTGACATACATTTCATGTTGGTTGATATCTTCCTAATATTTAAATTTCTCAAATGAAAATTGTATAAACACATGCACACAAATATGTGTGTGGTGTTTGGTTGAGTGTGTAGTAGTAGTTTGTAGCGTGAATAGACGTTTATTTTATTGCATAATTTTAGGCGGGAAAATTTAAGTAGAGTAAAGGCAAAGAACGTAAATCTATAAGAAGCGACAACACGCTGAAATGAAAAATTTCAGAGATTTCTGAGACCGTATGGTGCCGTCCATCTCCAGGAGTTCACCACCTGCTTTGATACGCTGTCCGCACGAAAGAAGCGAAGTAAATATTTTCGCCGGCTAGTTTGCGATCAAAACAAATAAAAGCAAGAGTGAAATTTTAAGTGCTGCTTATTTTTATCAAAAATTCAATAAAAATCGAAAATATTGTGAAAAGTGTGCATAATAAATGTATTATACTTATTGTGGTGTCAATATAAATCAGGTTTGAGTGAAAATATTGCGGTATTAAAGCGTAAAGTGCCAAAGAATGAGTGTGCCCGAAATTGAAGTGTCAACCAAAATTTTAAATACACGAAAAATTGTGGATAATGTTGCAAAAATTATATTAAACTATGATATTATGGTTTGCTCGCGTAGTTCTAATAGTGTTTTAATAATATCTTAACATATTTTGAATATTCACGAGTGATTTAGTGTTAAAATGATGTGGCATGAGTAGTGGGTTAGTGATAAATTTGTGTTGCAGAGTTCATGAAAGTCGGTGCCTAATAAGTGTAAGTGTAACAAGTGTAATTAACAAAACTAGTGTACATTTAATATATAAATTGCATTCAGTTGTTTTGAAACCTATGCATTTATTTATTTCTGTATATATGTTTTGTTGTCATCAGTATAATCTAATCGAAAAATGGAGGAGCCTTATTAAAAGAGTGTTAATGATTCAAAGCCTACTATCTAAGTGTATGTATGTATATGTATGCACATAAATGTTTTCTAAAAATTTAGCAAATGAATAAATATGCTAACTTTTGCATAAATATTTCAATACGTCTACTTCTGCGCGTTTTCAATCGTGCCGAGCTCAAAATCTCTTCGCCATACCATGGGGTTCAGAGAAAACTATTTTAATTTGGTAGCATATTTGATGAAAAATAGCAGGAGTATAAAAAGGTACTAAAAAGAGCTTTGAGATATAGATCTGCGAAAAAATCACTATAAATTAATGTTTTAAGTAAACACTAAGCTAGATAAGAGATTAATACGTTTGTATAGTACACTGAGAATTAAAATTTGTATTAACTTTTGTGACTACGTTTTTTAAGTAGTAGAATTCCTACCACAGCGGCAAAGCGCAGTGAAATGAGAGCAATAGCAGTGATGATAAACACTGGTGTGCAAATGCGACAAAATTCTGCGACATATTTACATATATACATATATGTGCGCATACATATGAACGCAGTGCGCATGGAGGTGAGGACAGGCCGTGATTTAATTAACGCCCTATTTGGGAAATCGTATCAAATTTTAAAATTTAACAAAACTGTGTTTAGCAATAGATACACATGAATATTCATATTAGATATGATTTTAACAATTAAAAATCTTGCCGGGGGTAGCATATTTGATATATTTTAAGTAAATGTGTTCACAACTTCATTAATGCCGGTCTGGGCCAAAAAATCAAGAGTGATCCTCCTTTTTAGTGCGAGCACGGAAGACAGAAATTTCATAAATTTGTTCAAATTCTTGGTCGCGAAAGTCTTAAATTAGCATGTGGATGGCGATTGTGTGCAAAGGGAGAGGAGTTGGGTTTGCATTTATGAATGAAAAGACAACCGCATTTATGAATGGTTGTAATATTTTAGAGTTTTTGTCGTCGACGTGTATACATACATATATGTATTTTGCATTTACTAACATTATTTACATATGTACATATTATTCCATATGTGATATTTATGCCCTCAAATTAAAATTTTTACCCAAATGTAAAGTAAGCAAAAGATATGAATTCATTTTAAAGCATATTTAACAAAAACCTTTTTTCATATTAATGTCCATGCGAAATGCCGTCGGCAAAACAGATACGCACTTTTTGGAAAATGTCAACGTACATACATATGTACATACATACATCAATATATTCATACGTATCTGTAATATTTGCGATTGTACAAATATATTTAACTTCTAAGGCAAGTGTAATGGAAAATTAATAAAATATGAAGTTTTTGCTCATTCCAAAGAAAAATCTCAAAATGGCCATGAATTTCATTCAGTTCATCTTCTTTCTTCCTTCTTAATTTGGTGCGGCGAAAAGCAAATCCACAGCGAATTTTCGGCCGTCCTGGTGAATTTTGACGAAAGAAGATGTGAAGACGTGTGGTAAACTCCTGGAGATGGACGGCACGGATTCACTCGCCAAATTTCAGCGTGTTGTCGCTTCTTATAGATTTACGTTCTTTGGTAAAGGCAGAGAAAGCGCTGCCAACTACTGCTTATTGGTGGTGATTTTAACACAGAAATCACTTCAAATACTAGATTGGTGAAATTTATGAGCGATACGTTTAATTTGGATTATATTCGAAATGATGATCCCACAACTATTGATAACACAATTTAAATGTTAATTTAAAAACATATTTATCCTATTTTTCCCATCATAAGCCTATATTCTCAAAAGTAACTTTCAAATAATCAAATAGATTTGGGTCTGTTATTTATCATTTATCTTTACTATTGATAACTACCATTGACTTCGTTTTTGCGAGAAATTTAATTGATAATTTAAAAACATTTTTATCCTATTTTCCTATAATAAGCTTATGTATATCATCAAAAGTAACTATCAAATAAAGAAATTCATTTGCTTGCATTATTTATCATAATAAATTATACATATGTTTTCTGTCTTATCGGATGGCGTATTCTACGTTAAACTTAATGGCCGTGTCTCTGACACAGCCTCCTTCTTTTTTTAAATTTGTATCATTCTTAAATATTCCCCTTTCAAGGGCTAAACAAAATCTTTAGCGAGTTCTCAATCGACAAATAACACAGCTTGTTAACTCCCTTAAGCTTTGTTATACTATTTATGATTGCCATTACAAATGAGCTGGAGAATATCCCAATCGAGTAGAAAATGAGCCTCATTATGAAAGTGATGTTAATAGAACTAACGACGAGGTGCCTGAAGTCGATAAGGCAAGAAGTCTCAAAGATAAATTGCATCAAGTTTTAACGAGCAGCTCGCAATTGTTCAATAATCGAAAGGCATACTCGTACAATTTATCAGGACGTTTGCTAAAATACATTGATAGTTTTTGTAATGAGGCGATAAAGGCTATGTTCTATAGAGAGCATTTAACAGTGCTTCTCCACTGCAGATATTAAATGTAACAAATTTCGGTCCAGGTTGGAGGATAACACACTTAAGGCTTTTATTTCTTAGAGAATGCATTTTGATCAAAATAAGGAATAATTCTGCCTCGCTCAAAATGGAATGGGTGATGTATTTAATTTTTACTTGATGTGTTTCCCTTTTTTACTAAATGGAAATATATAATATGGTCTCAAACAGTGATTAAAATTATTTTACTTTATGTACATAGGTGCATTTGCATCTGTAGCAAGTATGTATATTTGTACTTGAAGTATAAATTGTTTTGTATGTGAGTCAAATTTTACGTTTATTTCCTTTTTTTCTTGAAAAGACCAATAAATACATTTTTGATTTACCACAAATCGTTCTAATTTATTATATTAATGTTATTTTGTATACTTCTATAATACAACGATTACAGACGTGTAAAATTTTTTGGCAAATTAAAAATTATGAATTAAAACTTCGTGAAATTCGGAATCCCGGGATTATCCCGGAATTTCGTTTTCAGATTTCGAAAATCTCGGGATCAACAAAATGCCCAAAATTAACATCCCTAATGTACATACATCACATGTTATGGAAAGGACCGATAATATAAAATCATTACCTGTATTTCTCTAAATCATGTCATGCGTCATTATGAATTTGAAATTTATGTATATTCATGTAGGTATGTATGTATTTTATAACATCTTCTTATTTCATTCAGGTCATTCTGTGTTTAGACATAATGGAAGCACTTTTCGGGCTTTTGCTTTAGCTGAAGTAGTTCGATCACACGGCGAGACACTTGGCACACAGGCCGTCCAATTTTTTTAAAGACAATGAGTCTCCATAGATTCCAAATATCTCATGAGTAATTTCTAAGGTTCGAGAGGACATCTGACTGAAATGAGAGAAAGAATCGTTGAAAGGTAGATATGCAAAAGATTTTTACAATCCTGGTAAATGCACCACAATTGATGAGCAAATGGTGGCATTTCGCGAACATTGCCCGTTCAAACAATATAACCGTTCGAAGCCTGGAAAGCCCGGCATTAAAATCTTGGCATTTTGCGACAGCCAAAGAAGTTTTGCGTCGTCCCCGTAACAGTCCAGCCAAAGCCGATGTTGGAAAATATCAAAATACTGCTGTTACTACTGAAATAGTTCCACAATCGGCAAATGTAAGATAGTTTCGATTAATCTGTACAAAGCAATGCAATATAGTAAAAAATATTTTAGCTGCAAAATATTCAAGAAGACAACGATCAAATGCGCTTATTTTTTCTAAACTAACTTAAGAACTAAATATTTTGTGCTTTTATACATTTATTTTATACGTACTTATTGAATAATAAAACTTGACCAAAGGTTAATTAACTTTCCCATTACCAGTCTCAATAACATTATCGTCCCCAATGCCATATTGTTGATGCTGTTTGTTTTTCTTTTGTGATTTAATGCGTTAACCAGGATTTGAACTAAAACTCACCGGAATTATTTAAAACACAGTTAATGGCGCTGACATCTGACAAATTTTATTTTAAACCCTGCAGTTTAGGTGACGTTGTGTAATCTTCTTGCCCGCCCTTCCACTTCCAATTCAATCCGTAACATTTCAACCGTCAGCAACAGCAAGTGAATTTCCTTTTATTTTATTTGCAATACGCTGACGTTGCATTTCCGCTTGCACCATTCACTCCATCATTTCAGTTTCTGAGTAAACACTTTCAATGCTATCCAATCACTCTCTCTCTCCATCCACAACGAACCGACCGAACGCTTTACTAATATTTGCATTTCGCTGCTGAAGTGACTTTACAACTTTTCGGCGCTTTAACTGACCAAATTTGCTTTGGGGTCTTCGGTTGCGGTTCGGTTCGGTTCAGTTTGATTTGTTTGTTTGTCCGCTCGTTTGACTTGCTCGCTCATTCAGCGCTCATTCACCCATTTGTGGGTTTGTTTGTTTGCTTGTTTGCCTAAAACTATGCTATGAAAATAATATCAGCATATTTTTATCGCTTGTTTGTTGTTGGTACTATATAGATAAATGAACGTGTGTAGGGGGAGGTGAATGTATGTCTGCGTGTTCTTGTGTTTGTCGGTGGCGCGTATTTTGACTTAATAGCTGGATTTGATTACAAAGTCAATTGGGCTACTGACCCGTACATACGCTCGTTCAATGGGACAATGATTAGTAATATGCTGGCCGCTAGCTGGTGGCTGGTGATAAACATTGGGCAGGGATATGGTTATGTGCATTGTACTTTTCGAAAGGAAATAGGAAGCATAAAATTTGACGTAATAGAAGTAACTTAAAACTAAGATTTGGAATAAGTAGTTAATTTCATTGGAGAGTGGTAGATATAACATTTGGGTTCAAATTAATTTTTGAATAAAAAAAAAATTAATTCCTCACTTTAATTCTCTTTAAATTTACTCTTTATGTACGCGATGTTATCAATGATTTGTTGACAGCTGCAACATACTTTCACCCCACTCGCGTTTCCACTTGCCACTTTTTCATTCGCATTGAAATTCATATTCACATTTCACTAGCCTGTCAGCGTGGATTAACATAAAATTGACATTAATTCAATTTGAATCGTTCATTGGCTGCTGCGGCATAGCAATACACTATCGTTTTCGATTGTGGCCATCATTAGAGTATCCATCTATTTTACATTGAAATTTGTCGGTTTAATTCATTGCCGCTAATTTGTTTAGTTTGTTTTGAATGATTGTGCTGCGTCTGCATTGTATAATTTGATTAAATACTCATATTATTGTATGTTTGTATTTACATATTGCAATTTTTTTAAATAATTATTTTACTTTTAAATAATAAGTTTTCAGTTAGTTACGACCTCCTTCAAAAGTGTTAAATATATAAAAATGAAGCATTTTTTTATTTTTTTTTAATCTATATACATATTTAAAACAGGATGGAGTGCATACGTTACATACTTACAGTAACGTATGCACTCCAAAACGGCTGGGCCGATTTTAATGAAATTTTTAGGGAATCTTCAGAATATTCAGGCGGGTGATACTGTGATTTTTTTTTGATTTTCGGTCTGCGGGCGGAGGGGCGTGCCAAAATTCAATTTTCGTATTGCACCACCAATGACATACACATACATACATATTTTTATTTTTTTCCTTTTTTTATTTTATTTTTATTTTTTTTTTAAAGCCGTTGCCATGTTTTTCAAAACGAGATAACAAACGCTTAAATCGGTTATGTAGTTCCGAAGATATTTACAAAACACCTATGTTAATAATGATCCAATATTAAAATTTTAAAATTTTCGAAATGTTGCATTCAAAAATCCGAGTTTTCGGTTTATTTACAAAATATTTACATCATTCGATAACACAAGATATTCCGCGCTTATTAAGGTGCAACATTGTACAATAAGTTAAAAATAATATAGAAATTACTTACATTTATTAACCTACGAAGCAAACAGCAATATAAGAAAAAGACAATCGCCTGTTGCTTGCTACGTACGCTCTGATCACTTGTATAATACCAAAACAGCTGAAAAACAAACATACTTACATATTTAACAGTGTGTATCAAAGTTATCATTTCGCCTTGCATCTGTTTATCAACGAAGTCAACATCACATCTCTCTAAGCATAGCCGAACAAAGTAGAAACGAAAAGTAGTTGATTTACTACTCACACAATTACACATCTTCCCGCTACGACACTGATTTTAGATTCGGTTGTAGCAATGCTGTACTTCGTGTAAAAAATTTTAAAACTTTGCACTTAAATATTTAAGAAATGAATGAGCTTATTTTTAATTTAAGTAGCTATCTTTATAGTGTTACTAGCGGATACCCGGCGTGTGCTACTACGCTAAAAAAACCAATGCGGTCAAAAAGGAAATCTATCAATCTATATATATGAAATAGAAAAAATCTTTATAGTGTTACTAGCGGATACCCGGCGTGTGCTACTACGCTAAAAAAACCAATGCGGTCAAAAAGGAAATCTATCAATCTATATATATAAAATAGAAAAAATTTTTATGTATGTCCTTTATAGGCGTCAAAAGTACCTCACGGATTTTAATAAGATTTTTACAGTAAGAGCATATAATAAGCAAGTAGTAAGCTGTTCCACCGGGAACATCTTAGAAAAAGAGTCCGGCTTCACAATTTATAATTACAGATGTAATTTTTGCATAAGCTAATTGCTGTTCCTCAACCAAAAGGGGTTTTTTTTTTATGTTTGGGAGTCTAATAAATGTTTCGAATTATATTCAAATCGGTCTGTAAATACGGATTTTAGAAAAACTCTCGGCTCCAGCGCCACCTATCGAGTCTATTTTCACACAAAGTATTTATCTTTAGGAGCCTAATAAATGTTTTGAATTTCAATCAAATCGGTCTGTAAATACGGATTTTAGAAAAACTCTCGTCTCCAGCGCCACCTATCGAGTCTATTTTCACACAAAGTATTTATGTTTCGGAGCCTAATAAATTTTTTGAATTTCAATCAAATCGGTCTGTAAATACGGATTTTAGAAATATCTCGACTCCAGCGACACCTATCAACATTATTTGCACAAAAAGTATTTATGTATAGGAGCCTAATAAATGTTGTGAATTTCAATCAAATCGGTCGGTAAATACGGATTTTAGAAATATCTCGACTTACTGTAAAAATTTTATTAAAATCGGTTTTGGTATTTTTGACGCCTATAAAGGACATACATAAACATTTTTTCTATTTTATATATATAGAAGTCCAAGCATTATTTTAAAGAAAGTTGCATCCTAATCCGTTCAGTAGTGTCCGAGATTAGTGTATAGATTATCAATCGATGATAAATAACTTTGTGTACTCTTGCATTTAAGATACCTACATTTTGTGCACATTTTTGAGTTTTTTTCAAACGCTGATCAAAAATAACGGACATTCAAACAAACTTTGCTTTCAATTGCTCACTGACTGCATTTGATTTGTTTTGCGTTAATTGTTGTTTTGTGTTCATAAGTTCAAAACCTATAAGTGAAATCAATTTAGTAAATATCAAGTGTTTTGCGATTTCAAGTATACAAATTATTTTTAATGCCAATTCATCAAACAGGTAATATTATTAATGTGGTGCCAACAAAAAATAAAATGTTATAAAAGTAAAAAACAAAACACATCATTGTTCCTTTTGCATGATTACAGTTTACTAAAATGCCACAACACTAATGTTTGCTTAGGGCCAGCAACGCGGACCGGGTCAGCTAGTAAATATATAAAATACAAAAATACAAAAACCAAAAAAAAGGTCTACATACGCATTTGTGAGAGTATTGAAGAGATTAGCAATTACAAATTCATTCTACTATGGATTTTAAAGTGTCACAGTAAATTCTTCTTTAGCAGAAATCGGTTTCTCTTTTTAAGCAAATTCTTAAATACCTCTGAATTGTGTATCTGAAAGCTTTCAAAATTATTTAACATCTCTCAGGTCGTGATCACTGGTTGTTATCGTTCAGTGAATGAACTTTTTTTGGGTAGTTTCGGGACCTATTTGGAACTATTTCGGAACCCCTCAGAGACCTATTCAAAACTATTGCAGCACTCTTTCGGGACTAATTTAAGACTTTTCGTGTGTAGTTCTCAACCAATTCAGGGTTACCGACTAGGTGAGGAGCAGAACGGGACTAGTTTGGCATAATTTTTGAGCACTTTTGGGACCTAATTAGCAAACGTGTTGTGACCTATCCAAAACTATTACAGGACTATTTCGAGACTTTATCAGGGCCTAGTTCACAATCACCTCAGGGCATTTAAAAAATAATTGTTTGGATAATTTCGGCCTTTCCGGTTGAAGTGCGGAATTACTTTATTCAATTATTTAAAAATCATTTCGGAACTAACTTAAAACTTTTTCAGGAAATTTTCATTAGTACATCTGGACCATTTAAGACTAGTCCGGGTATTTTTCGGGACTGGTGCACAGGCTATTTCCGGGACATTTTGGGATTAATTCACGTCTTTTCCACTTTATTTCGGGACTAATTGTGAACAATTTCGAGATAATTTCAGATCTGTTTTAAAACCAGTGTTAGATTATATCGCGATCGCTTGCGGACACCTGTTCATGACTGCTTATTTCCAACTAGTTTGGTCACATTTTGGAACTCAAACAATTACAAATTTAAATATATTTAATTTCAATACATGTCCAAACTTCAGCAAAGATATTGTAGTTTTCGAGAAGAAAAATTTACGATTGCTTTCAACAGTGAAGAATTCAGTTCATTTTTACAAAAGCAACACATTATTAAAAAAAAATATAGCATAAAAAGGACACAATGGGCGCATAAAAATGAATTGCAAATGTGCTACATGTTGCAAATATGCAAAAACAACAAACTTAGTAGCAGCTGCTGGCAGCAAAGGCAATGAACATTTTTGTTCAACAAAAATATGACTTTTTATTGCTGTGCTAAGCGTGTAAAGGACTATAGCAAGCAAGCAAGTAAGCAAGCCAGCGAGCGAGCGAAGAGCTCTATTAACAGCAGTAGTGGGAGTGAACTGGCAGGGCGGCATTTTTTTTTTTTTTTTCATATTTTACATTTTAGACGCGCCACCGTTGGAATGCAATAAAACATTTGGTTAAGTGCAAAATAAATTTAAGTAATGAGTTCCTTCGCCGAAATCTTTTTTCACGGCTATTTGCTGCGCGGCATGCAGCGGCAACTTATGAAGCCGTCAGCGGCATTTAAATGCTTGCAGGAAAATGCAGCAAAAAAAAGAAGAGCTAAAGTAAAAGTAAAATAAGAACTATTGCAATTTCCGCTTCCTGTTTCATAGTTTCCATTCATGTTGCGCAAGTGGAAATTGTCCGTTTAGCTAAGTTGAGCCGTTAAATGTTTTTTGTTGTACATAGTAGTTGCGCACAACTATTTTTTTTTTTTTTGTTTTTTTGCACTCAGCCAACACACTACGGTTCATTTAAGCTGCATATGTAAGTGTATTGTAAATCTGCAAAGTGACGTTCATAAAAAATGCAAATGATGGCGATTGCTACACACACTACAAACAGACATACTGTACATACCGACTACATGCACACATACAAAATATGCTCGACTTTTTCATTTTGATATGCACTGGACGCTTAGTAGTTTTGGTCATAATGCTGCGTACTCTATGGACGTAGCGCGTTTTCTTGTTGCATGCAACATTTTAACAAATTTTAGTTCATTCTACTTTTCAGCTTTTATGCACTCGATCTCTTTTTCGGCTGTTTTTCGTTCGTGTTTACTCCCCTCCATTTGCCTTGATTTAACGGACATACTTCTCTGGCAGCTTTCGCACGTAAATATGTGTAACTATTAAAAAAAAAAAATGCAAATATCTGTGTTTGTGTTTTTTGTTTTATAATTTTTGTGCTCATTTTATCTAGCGACGGCTTGTGTTGCCTGTTGCAAATGCTCACGTTTCAAATTTATTTGATCGCCGGCCATTTGTGCGAAATTAAGCGGCGTATTCAATTTGTGAAATTGAAATGCGCCGAAAGCGATAAAACAGAAATGAAATGGGAATGGTATGGAAGTGTATAAAAATTAGTTTGAAGTTGGCGTAGCAAAGTCGTGTATAAAATGAAGTGAAATGGAATGGAATGAAACGAAATGAAATTATGTAATACTTAAAAGATGATTGTGTTTCAAGATCTTCGAATAAATGAAAATTATAGAAACATAAATATAAGTTAGAACGAAAGGCCCAGAATTTCAAAGAATTTGTAAGTGTCTTTTTATTTCGCTAGCAAAATATTTCTAAAGGCTTATTATAAGAATCTAATTCGAACTAGGATGAGATATCTTACTAGAGGTTACGATATGCTGTGGCACTTTGACATGAAAATAAAATCAATTGAAGTGGAATGGCACGAAATTAAGTTAAAAGAAAAGAAATAAAATAAAAATAAAATGTTGTGAATTCAAATTAAATTATATTAAATTACAAATAATAAAATTAAGGCGCAAAAAAATAATTTGCAAATTAATAATTGCTTAAACTCTTAAACGATATTAAAAATATTTTATGAAATTAAAAAAAAAAGGTAGATAAAGAAAATAAATATAAAACAAGAAAAGAAATTAATATAATACAAACGAAAAAAAGGACATGCAAATAATAAAATAGAAAAGAAAAGAAAATTAAAGAAAGGAAAGAAAAGAAAAAAGGAGGAAGAAAAAATAAAAAAAAGAAGAGAAAGGAGAAGAAATAAAGAAGAAAAGAAAAAAAGGAAAATATAATAAAATAAAAGACAATAAATGAAAATAAAAGAAAATAAATGAAAACAAAAGAAGAGAAAAAAATAAAAGAAAACAAAAGAAAAAAAGAAAAACAGAGAAGAATGGAAAAAATAAAAGAAAAGGAAAGAAAATCAAATCAAAGAAAGAAAAATAAAGAAAGTTAAAAAAGAAAAGAAAATAGGAGAAAGAAAAAAAAATAATAGAAAACAAAAGCAAAAAAAATAAAAGAAAAGTCAAGCAAAGAAAGAAAAATAACAGAAAGTTAAAAAAAATAAAAGAAAAAAGGAAAAAATAAAAGAAAAAACCAAAACAAAAAAAAGGAACAAACAAAATAGGAGAATAGAAAAGAAAGGAAAGAAATAAAAAGAAAAGAAAAAACCAAGAAGAAAAGAAAAAAAAGAAAAGAAACAAAACGAAAAGCAAAGAAAATCAATGCAATATAAAAAAGTAAAATAAAATAATTTCAACTGAAAAGAAAAGAAAATTAAATGAAATAAAATTAAGCAAGAATAAAGAAAATAATATAAAAGCAAAGAGAGAAAAAGAAAGGATAATTACAAAAAGAAAAAAGAAATAGGAGAAAAAAATAAAATAAAAGAAAAGATAAGAATAGGAAAGAAAAGAAAAGCAAAGAAAGGAAAAGAAAATGAAATCAAAGAATACAAATGCAATAAAATAAAATTTAAAAAATAAAATACATTAAAAGAAAAGAAAATAATGGAAATTGAAATTTGAAATAGCGCGATTTGTTAAAAAACCTTTTTAAAGAAGGCTGATTATTTTGTGCGTTATCTTTAAACAATATTTGTTCAAATTTCACATTTTTTGAAAATAATTCCAAAATCGAGTAGATTTAAATTTTTCAAATTTCGGAACAGCACTAAATATTTTTTGGTACAAAATTCCTAATAACTCAACAACTTTTAACAACAGCCAACAAAATTTCTATTAAGTTTTTTGTACCTTTCCATTTAAATCTTAAATCAGTCAGTTGTAGATGGTTTAATATGCTGTTCTTTTTTGAAAAATTTTCGACAAAGACATTGCATGCATTTTTCCATATAGAAATTGATTTTGTTCATGCGTTCTAGTGATGGAGACGCGTAACGAGCGGTGCAGAGAAAAAGCCTCCTGAAACTTATACTTTATTATACTGTAATTGCAAGAACTTCGAAAATATGTAAAGTGAAATGTTGTAAAAATGATGAATGTTGTAAAAATGATGAATGTTGTAAAAATGATGAATGAAGCCTAGAATGCAGCGCTTAAAAAAAAATCACAATAAATAGTTTTTCTTCTGTTGCTTGAAAAAGGACTTTGCCGTTTCTGTAAGTTTTCATGAAGAAATAAATATACGCGCTTTTTTTTTGATATTTTCACAATTATTTAAGAAATTTTTATAAGAAGAAATTTTTTTTCTCATCTTGAGTGACGATTTATATAAATTTTTTAATTTTCTTTAGAGACGTATACTAAGCTTTAAAAGTTAAAAGTAATTTATTTTAAGTGCTACAAAAATTTAAATATTACTTTTTGTAGTTTCTTTTATGGAATTTTTTATTAGTTTTATAAAAATTAACAAAAGAAGAACATAAGAATTATTTTAAACGCTCCAATATATAAAATTTAAAATTTTAACAATTGTACCAAAACACCTTAAACTAATATTCAAATGAATTCTTGGCACTTTCTATGAGTTTAGGTGTAGTTTAGAGCTGCTAAAGACGACTTAACGAATTTAAACCAATACTCGTTTCCTCTATTTACCATATATCGTTATTTTATAATATTCACTTCTCTCCCCCCTACCACCTCTCAAGCATCCTCGTGCCCTGGTGTTTACAGCTCATTTGCATTTACTGGAAGTAGTACTGCATAAATAAAATTGCAATAAAAATAAACTTAAGCCGTGTTTAACACTAAGCGTATTAGCCCAGCGACTAACCAAAAGTGCAATTTAACAACCAAAGAAAAAATTACTGAAAGAAAAAACACAAAACCACTTCCGCAGCTGAATTACAAATTGTCTCCGTAGAAGCGCAGCTGTTTTTCGAAAATATTAATTTAGAAGAGGCAAGCGCACAGCTGCCCGCCACCACTTCACTTAGCCAGCCCCACAATTATTGTTTCTAGTTTATATGTGCGTAAAAAGTAAGTGCCAAATAGTATGCAAGTAAATTTGTATTATTAACATTTATTTTTTTCGAAAAGTAGCTTGTGCTTAAGCCACTGCTGCTGCTTTACGAGTGCGCACCGACGCCGCCGCCGCCGCCGCATTTTGTTGCAACGCAGCTTAGCTAAAAGCCACGCACCGGGAGCGGCACTTTGTTGGCATTATGGCGGCGGTAATGCGGTACAACAGTTGCTACTCTATATGTACTTACTAGTATGGATGTACTCGTGCGCTCATGTCTTATGCGGCCTTAATGTCACATGATTTACATTTGCAGTCGGTGTGGCAAGTGCCGCTCGAAGAAGCCGGAAAGTGGCTGTATAGAGAAAATGATATAAGCGCGCGCAGTTGTGCAAATTGAATTCTACACCCAATGCCAACAACAAAGCGACAGAATCCATTTAACGCTCCCACTCACCAATTCTTCATATTCGCGTCGGAGCGAGTTTATAAAAATATGCAAATAATCTGCAAATTTATAGGCTTTTCTCGTGCGGCCTTTGTGGCACTTGGTTTTACGCGGCTGCAAGTGACTCGGTGTGGCATTTTGGTATGCGTTGCTTTAAAACGCAATCGCTGCACATCAGCTCACATTACCTTTTACGAGCTAAAGTTGATTTTATTCGCTTGGAGATTTTTATCCTGTGATATTTTTTTACTCACTGATATATGTATGAATAGTTATTACGACTTAAAGCTTTTTAAGCTAAAGAGCTTCTCTCAACATCATTCGATCTCGAGGTAGAACCACTCAAGGTGTGATTAAACTATTAAAGTGGCTTTGGAAGTGGGCTACATAGAATAAATTATATATTTGGCGTATTTGATTTTTATATTAATATGGTTATACAGTTCTTTTCGCTAATAAAAGTGCAACAAATGTTTAACAATTTATTTTTCTTCTATTTACTTTCCATTATTTTTGAAGTGACATTTTTTTAGCGGTGGTAGTTAAGTGAAAAGCGTACATGGCGAGTGAGACGGAAGTGCGATGAAAACATGCCTCCTATATGCATGCTTTAATAAAAACATTTAGATTTATACCCGAATTCAGTATCTCAGTCTCATCTCAAGTCTCAAAATGAGCTAGAGATTATTGCTTGTTTTCCTTGCTTTTAATTTTTTTCTTTTATTTTTATTTTAATTTTTTGTGTCCTACTCATCACAAGGTCACTATTTAGAGACTTTATTTGAGACTAGAGCCTTTATTTTAATACCAATGAATGCTAACTGGTCTAAAAGTGTGACTTTTGTCTATATTAGAGACTGAGACTGCTTACTGAATTCGTGGGTAAGATTACGATTATAACAAGGACACTAGAGAAGAAGAAAACGTAGATAAAAAAGATAATAACCTTTATCGTGAGTTTCGTTTTCGCCCGAAATAGTTCACTTTTCACTATACGCTTTTTAGAGTATCCACTTTCAGCGAAAAATCGCAGGTAAGCGCAAAGTTTCCCAACTGGCGGAATATTCTAGTCGTCAAAGATCTGAAAAATTAACAAATATTGTCAAATTACTATTTATTTTACATTATTTGATAATTTTACACTTCAAGTATACACATCTTAAAATTGTAATTTTCGAAGCAAATTTTATTTCGGTTGAAACTCGCAGTAGGCGTATTCAACCCGAGCGAATGAAAAAATTCGGGTGAATTTTTGTTCGGGCGAATCTCCCGATAAGAGTAAATGATAAAGTTAAAGATGAATATAAAGAAAACAAGTAAGAAAAGCTAAATTCGGGGGAAACCGATTTTTATATACCCTCGCGATATATTTTTGTATGGTCGGCGCCCATAATTTCATAAAATTCCCATTTCTTCGTTTCAAATCGCAGCTAGTATAAAACTTTACTCAATTTCTTTCAATAAATACTTTGTTTCAATAGATAAAGAAAAAACAAAATTTTAGCATTTTTCAAAATTTCCGTTATATGGGAGGTGGGCGTGGTTATGATCCGATTTAAAAAAATGTCTACCATACTAATAGCGATATCATGGAAAATATGTCGACCAAGGTTTGTGACGATACCTTACACCGTTATTGAGATACATAAATACCTAATTTCTTAGTCCGAAATCGCTCCAAATACCCAATTTCACTCAATTTGCTTTAATGGAGACCGAAAAATCGGAGTTTTTGCATTTTTCAAAAACTTCCGTTATATGGAAGGTGGGCGTGGTTATTTACCGATCCTGACCATTTTCAACACCAACCTACCCTGTCCAAAGAGCAATATATGTACCATTGAGATATCTCAATCTTTACTCAAGTTATTGTAACCACGGACAGACAGTCAGGGCTAAATCGATTTCTCTTTTCATTCTGATCATTTTAGTATACATATCCATCAGAGAACTGCAACGAGTGCAGAAATTGTGTGTATACTCGTGCATGTAGCCGCATTTTGCATGCTTTGTTGTTTTCGTGT
Source organism: Philophylla caesio (assembly GCA_963971545.1). NCBI lineage: Eukaryota > Metazoa > Arthropoda > Insecta > Diptera > Tephritidae > Philophylla > Philophylla caesio. The sequence continues at coordinate 88,056,804 of OZ020606.1, read as the reverse complement.
ACAAACCGTCGCTTGTCTGTTTGCTCATAGATCAATACGATCATGACGATGCATACATGCGCGCTACATTATCCGTCGGACAAATTTGCGTCAGCATACAAAGTTGCATGTATGTAACACACTCGCCGGCGACAAACGCTCGCGACAATGGAGTGTTGTTTGCGAGCCACTCGGGTTACCCGTAACAATATTTTTCTTTGCAAGCAGTAGTTGATTAGCGATCTTAAGTGTGTTTTCTATCGTATTTTTTTGTATTGTTTTTTTTTACGTGAGATGGCAGATACTGCAGTTTTTGAAATGTGATTTTTGTTCCTATAACTTTAATTTTCTATCTAGCAGATTAAGAACTTTGAAATTAAATTAAGTCTTATGAAATGTTTATTTTAAATTTAACTCCTACTATTTAAAAATTTTTTAAATACTAACCCTACATGTTGGATCTCATGAAATGTTTTTGTTAAATAAATGTATACAATACATATTAATTAAAATTAACTAAGTCGTTGCTTTTATCTGTAAATAATAGGATAAATGTTGCCTTAACATTGCCCTCTGCGCACGTACACACAAGAGCGAGGCAATGAAGTGCAACATTTTTTGTAGAAAAGAAATCGCCATTAGTAGATGCCCGAGTGCACTCAAGTGTGTACATGCGCAAGTTTGCGCCTTCACATGCACGGCCAATCATGTGAACTACCACACTCGAAAATGTAATGATATATCCCGCACATGTCAGCCTTATGTTTATGAGTGAGCATGAATGAGCGCACAGCAGCAGACGGCTGTGCTTGCTTGTATCAAATTTTAGGGATGATGAATATGCACACTCGAGCGCACTCAATGCCGTTCTCTGATATACATATATGTCTATATCTGTCTCGATTATTTTATGCTGTTACAAACAACCGTTATGCGAACAAAGTTATAATACCCATGTGTACAAGTACGCTCGAGTATAAAAATAAATTTTATAAAGCCTATACTCACCACACCCACACTTACCACACCTAAACTTTCGGAACCTTAACCCACCGTAAACTCAGCATACCGCTGCTTAAAAATTTACAATTAAGATATCATATAAAATTGGTTAAAATACTTAATATAAACTCTCACATATGAGTATGTAATTCATCTGATTATTTCACACGTTAACTCGCTTGATCTCAGACCGTCTCACCTAAATCGACTGCAGCTAATTTCCACATACATAAACAAACAACACGTGAACTCAGCTCTTCTGAATTCAACTCACCTTGATTCACCACACCTTAGTTTTACTTATACAAACTCATCACAACTAAATTCCCCACATTCGCAAAAAAAATTCTTATTTATGTAGTTGCAAATAGGCTTTTTGATCTAACGTTATTGAGTGCAAAAGAAACAAAAACTAAATATAAAATTGATCAGCACCTAACAATTCTTATTTAGTTTTTAGAAACTTTAGACAGTTTTTGAGTGCTAAATATTGTAGACATAAATTTTATAATAATAAGGTGTGAGTTTTAAGAGGCTAAAAACTGATATTTTTTTATTGACAGTGGTAATCAGTTTTATCCTAAAATTATCATAAAGATACGGTGACCATAAATACGAATCGAAAATGACAAATTTTCAAATAATATACATACATATGTATTTATGTACGTAAGTACATATGTACTTTTACGCAAGATAAAAATAATAAAAAAAGGACGAAGAAATAATCGAATTTTAAGCTTAAAACATAAATCACATTTTCCTCGTTCATATTAATATTTTTTTTAAATAAATATACAAAACGTTATTTTAAAAGCCAAAGTGCTTGTCAAAATAATACCACATAAACATGTTGACCAGTTTTGACAATTTTTGTAAGGGTCCATTTTTATTTTGTAAATACTCCTTAAATTCAAGGCAGGTATTAAATATCATTTAATACTTTCGACCTTCATCTGGGTATGTTCAACATTCATACTCGTACGTTGTTTAAAATTTAGCCATTTGAGTCTGACAAACACAACGCAAATTCAAGAATTTTTAAAAGGTATAGAATTATTTCTAAATTGCTTAAATATTTCAACCCATCTATTTACGACAATTTTTCGCAGTTCTTCTATACATTTAATTTATCTGAAGTCACATAATTCTTAAAACAAAAATCGCGCCACATAATTCACCATCATTTACTATATTCATTTTGTTTCTTTTTTTTGTGTAGTATCTTAAGTTTCTTTTAAACGAATTACAAGATGATAATTACCGCAAAAGTATCCATTCCAGCACTACAAAATTTTGTTGAGTTATCTTTAGATTTATATACATATATATTTCACAATGTCACAGCACTCACGAAAATGGCATTGCTAAAAAGATATGTTCAATTCGAAAAAAAAACAATAAATTTTCGTGTTTTTCTGTTTCGAAAAATAGCGTAGGACAGTCGTTTGGAAAACAGTACGGTCCTGCCAAAAACAGTACGGATGCTCACCGTAAAGGTTCATGGAAGAAATTCCACCTTTTGCGGCGTTTCATTTTTATGCTGATGATATGCTTTCAACTTTAATTTACTGCGCTTTAATATTTCGCAACTGCAAAATGAAACCCTTTCTATTGTTAACGCTTTAGAAAAACAAAATTCTCGACAGGTGTTCTGCAATAATAATTATGCGGTGGTTTGTGAGCGAATGAATCTATTAGGCCGTGTAACAGAGATATTAAAATGAAAATGTAAATAAAAGCATACAAATAATCGTAGAACATAACAAAAATATTCGGGAAAAGTTAGTATATTGCACACAATTTTGCCAAAAGCCAATCCATTCTGGGCTCTTTATATACAAAAAAAATAACGTTTAGGCAAAAACGACCAACTGAGAGCGGGGCAGCAAAGAATAATGTAAGCGCAAGTGCATTTAAATGAAAATACATATATATGTACATATATAGATACGTAAATTGAAAAAAAAAATTGTGGTATATGAGCTACAATCTAAATGTCGGTTTCTAAAAAAACACAGTATAAAAAATTACATAAAACAATAGCAACAGGAAAATTAAAACGCTGTCTCATTCAAAGCGTCACGATGCACTCGCAAAATGTATGTTTTTATGCATTTACAAAAAAAAAGGAACTTATATTTTATTTAGAATATACAGAAATAAAAACGTTTGCACGGAGAAGCAAATAATAACAATAGACTAGAAAAAAATTTAAAAAAGCAAATAAATGTTTGGAAAAAATAATCAGAACGTGGGTAATTATTGGCCTCAGGTGCATAAGACGCATAGAAGCATGAAATAACTGAGTGGCATGCGGAAAACGAAAAAGGGATAAAACAAACAAACAACTGTGTAAGCTGTAACCAATAAACCAACAGGCAAAAACAAAAGCAACCACATGCACAGCACTAATACTAGGCAAGGCTCACACTTGCACACCTCAGAACAATGCAACGCTGAAATTAGCCGTGTTGCTCTGTGGCAACGGGCCATGGTTTTTTTTTTTTTTTTAAATAAATAGACTAACGCAAATTGTGGGCTTGCAGATTATGTATGGAAAATGTTTTGGAATTTAGTAAGTAAAATAATGCTTTCCATCTTTAAACGCTAACTAATATAAAATAAAAGTCAAGCGGCGTTCACATTAGTCACAAATTTGGCACTAATTGCTTTGAAAATAACACAAAATTTTAATACATAATGATCCTGACAAAATCGGCGATCGAAAAACGATCTTTGGAAGGTTTTTGTATCTGAAAATCGCTTGTATTTCTTTATTCGTTCTTTTTTCCTCGTCTTTTGAAAATAAATATTAGTGACATATTAAATTTTTTGGGCACTTGATCCTTTTTTTATTATTTATGCATAATTGTTATGCCAATCGTTTTTTTATTAAGTTTTCTCTGCTATAAATTCTACCACTAAAACTGTTGTGGATTTTCCAAATAAAATCTTTCATAAACTGGTATCGAGCTCAATAAAATTGTCAATTATTAAAACGCTTTTTTCTTTAAACATTTTTTTAAGAAACAAATAAGCACTTTTTAGTGATAAATATTTTTTAACGAAATTCCAAAAAGTATTTAGCCTTCAAGTAAACATTTCATAGTCTGAATTTCTATAGAATTACTAAAATTGTAGCCTATTACAACTTGGCATAGTAAAAATAATGCAAGCAAAAATGCATATGCACATGAAATTTTGGATCTATATATACATACCACATTTTACATTTTCTCTCACTTAAATAAATGCTTTAATAAGACTTAATGGTTGATAATTTATTCCATGAGATAAATTTAAAAATTATGTCCTTACAAATTTTTATACTTTTACAATATTGAGAATTTGGAGCTGAAATATTAGAGAGAAAAACCGTATAATGCAGTTTTATTGGATGACTGAAATTTTTTTCATATATATTTGTATAAATATAACATCGTTGAAATGTTATAAGTTCGACACAAAAATAATTTAAAAGTAGCCTTAGAAAAAACTCAGTACATTCTTTTAATTTTTGTTTTTTTTTTTGCATTAGTATTCATATGCAATATTATTTGTATATTTATTTGTTGCGAGAGACAATTTAAAAAAGCCTTAGAAAAATTCTGAAGATTATTATATATATTTACATCTCTCATACTTTACACATCTATTTGGGTGCCATTATATCTCTGAATTTTTTCCTCAGTTGTACCTAAAAGCTGGCCTTTGAACGTAGAAGAGCCCAGAATGATATTTTTAATGAGTTGGAGATGTCAAAGTAACCTGTACGGTATACAAACAAACGAGGAAGGCTTCGAATTAATTTGTGTGAACAGGCCAGTGGCAGCTTTTATAACTGACACTGTCTGATAGTATTGGGCGGTATCGAGATTGCTGGGTTTCCCATTCCACAGAAGTATTTCACCGCTGCTTCAGATATGAGGAATATGTTGAAGGCTATATCTGGCACCGTCTTAATCTGGCGTCAACGCGACACCAAGTCTTTGGCGAATACTTCTTCGAATTCCTGGTAGTCACAGATTTGCACCTGTAGAATACTTATTCTCAAAAAGAAATATTTTTGTAACCAATTAACTTAAGCGTGCCTCTTCGCAATGATAATGCGTAATGGCTGCATTTCCTTACCTAACTGAACTAAATTTATAGAAAAAAAACATGCAAAGCTAAAAAATTAGAGGCAAGATAAAAATATTTCTGAAGGTCAGCTAAGAATGAGTATTGCTTTTTAAATGGAATTAGGATTTCATCTAACTAATTAATTACAACTACCATTCTGAGAGAAGATCAGTCTAGCAGGGGTAGGGATATGTATCACTTTAAATCAGCTCTTAATAAAATATGTCTCATGATGTGACACGTGCGTGATTAATTCACCTGCTGTTTTTCTCCTTTTTTAAATAATTTATTTTTATACCGGAGCGTACTTGTTTTAACTGTCTTTGCACGAGGCTAGAAAAATTTCGGCATCTTGAACAGCAGTTATTAGTAATGTCATTGTTTCCATGCACCCAAATACTCGTAGTATTCGAATATAATTTAGTATCGAATGTTAAAAGACATCAAGCAGCCTCCATTATTGTGTTTAGTTTTGCCTGAAAAAAAGCTTCAGTGGTTTAAGTAGCGAAATTTTAAGTTTAGTGCAAGTTTACTAGAGTTAGTTCCGCTTTAAACTCTCTCGTTTAGCTTTAAACTATCTATGTATATACTATCCGTCGACCCTGGGTCTAGGTCAGTGGTGCTCTTAATTTTTTCCTCTCTGATGTTCTCACGAAGAATTAGTTTTCTAATCATAGATTACTATGCAGAATTTTCAAAAACACTGCGTGTCTAAATTTTCCATACATAACAAGGACAAAAATGTTCCATACATAACCACTGGTGAAAGTTTAACATTATCTCCAGATGCTTGTTGGCTGTAAAGCATATTGCTGTAAACGGTCATCTGTCCCACTCTTACTCGACGCTTACTTAAAACGTATATATGTACGTCTTCAATGCATTTTGCTCCTAACTAATAGCGTGTTGCGCAACTTCATTTTTTATACCTGAGCGTACTTGTACACAAGGGTATATAACTTTGTTCGCATAACGGTTGTTTGTAACAGCAAGAAATAATCGAGATAGATATAGACATATATATATACTAAAATGATCAGTATGAAAAGAGGAATCGATTTAGCCCTGACTGTCTGTCCGTCCGTCCGTCTGTCCGTGGTTACAATAATTTGAGTAAAAATTGAGATATCTCAATGAAATTTGGTATATAGATTGCCTTTTGGGTTGGTATTGAAAATGGGTAAGATCGGTCAATAACCACGCCCACCTCCCATATAACGGAAGTTTTTGAAAAATGCAAAAACTCCGTTTTCTCAGTATCTATTACAGCCAATTGAGTGAAATTTGGTATTTGGAGCAATTTTGAACTCAGAAAATAGGTATTTATGAAATTTTGAAAAATGGACGTTGCCACGCCCACTTATGAAAAAATTTCTGTATCTCAATAACGGCGTAAGTTATCGTCACTAAATTTCGTGAGCATATTGTCCTTGATATCACTAACATCACCGTCAAAAAATTTTGAAATCAGACCACGCCCACCTCCTATATAACGGAAAATTTGAGAAATGCAAAAACTCGGTTTTTTCTTTATCCATTAAAGCAAACTGAGTGAAATTTGGTATTTGGGGTGACTTAAATTAAGGAAACTGTATATTTATAAAATTTTGATAAATAGGCGTTGCCATGCCCACTTATAAAAAAATGTCTGTATTTTCTCTCATCTCAATCATAAGATTTCATATAATCTGAAAATGCAATATTTCAGTAACACTAATACCAAAATTGTTTTATATTGGCTTTTATACAAATTTGGAAATGGGCGTGGTTCCGTCCATACCATAAAACATCGCGAGGGTATATAAAATTCGGTTTCGCCCAAATTTAGCTTTTCTTACTTGTTTATATTTACATAGCTATTTTTCCCATCATTTTCACTTATCTATCCTTGCCCAATATGCGATGAAAGAAATCCACTTGCATAGCTTTGTATTTCCTCGGATAATCGTTTAAATCTGAACACAATTGAATTACATTTTAAATAACTGTAAAAATAACACTGCTCATTGCATTTTGAATTGCTAATGCAATGATATTTTAGCTATCAAACAAACGCAAACGCTTTAGATAGTGTGGCAGTCACCAGCGAGACGATGGGCCAACCGCAAGGGATAAATATTCACAGCGACCGCATTGAAAAACAAGTAGCAGTGATGTTGAAAGGGGAGTGGCTGAATAAGAGCATAATTTCGCACAAACAGTTAGAATCGAGGAGTGTAAGAGGAAATCAAGTTATGCACTGACAGCTTATAAATTGAATTAAATTGTCAAATGATCAGCGTACAGCTGAATAACGCTTTATAGAATTATGATTTTGGTTTATTAATCCACAGAATTGCAAGTGGAAAAGTTTTGCTTCAATACGAAGGCGCGAGTTACTGTGGCTTAAGGCAAACACTGTTGATACTCGAAATGAATGATAGTAAGAATTGCAGTTGCATCAAATTATTTTGAATCGCAATGTAGAGAGAGAATGCAATTGCCAAGTGTTTTTATAATAGGAATGATATTCGACTTAGTCGAAGCAATGCAAAAAAGATATGAAATGTGTTCAGCTTAATTCGCGGATAACAAATGTAAACGGCTGTGGAGTAAGAATATCAAACAGCTATAAATTTTTATTAATAACCAATAATAGGATAATAAAAATATGTTTGTAAATAGGCAGCACAAGCAATATTTAGAGAATATTATTACACTTACTATGTAAACTAAAATGGACAACACTTGGCATCCTCTTCCGTTCAGCGTTATTCATTGCTTAACGAAACATGTTATTGGTTTTTGGTTTTGCCATTGGCTTTGACCAAATGATTGATAGCTCACAAAAGTAAGTGAATGAAAATTAGGGAAGAATTATACTTCAACCCTGGCGCCATGCCGCAACAGCTGCTGCCGCAATGAACTCCAACTTATATGGACTTGTCGGATTAAGTTAGCGTTTGAAGATTGTTTGTTTCCTTTTTCCGTTTTTCTCTTGTTTTTAACTTTTTTTTTTTGGTCGCTTAGCCTCGAGTGATGGATTTAGTTGTTTAATGAATTTTTAATATTCTACTTAGTCGTAGTGTTTGCCTTTGTATGCAACTCAAGCAAAAATAATGCCTCTAATCCACAACTAATGAATTTTCCTTGGTTGCATATAAAAGTCCTTTACGTCATACTATGTACAATCATTTATTGGCAATCAGTTTTGTCAAATGATTCGCCTACTGAAGTCTGCAATTTGCATAGATTTAGTGCATGTCACTTGTAAACGTATTTTTGTCATTTTTTCTCCAACCATCTTCAATATTACAGACATATGCAGTAAATGCTAAACCACTTGAAGGCAAATGAGCCAAGTCATAAAAGTAATAAATCATCTTCATATTTGCCAATCGAACATATGAGAATTTGTGGGAATTGCGTGATCGCAGCTGAGATTTTGAAAAATTTGTGCACAAGTTTCCGTGTACGAGTATATCTAGAAAATTAAGTATACCCAGTTGGCAAATAAAATCTGACAGTTCAAATATGTATATACAAACGTCCTACATACATTTAATATGACAAGATGACTTCTTCCTTAATCTATTAAAATTTGACATTAGAAAAGCTTATATGTTTACACACATTATTATAAACACAGTTAAATGGAAAGTAATCACCTCATGCCGGAATTCGGTAAGCATTCTAAGTCTCTAATAAAGATAAAAGTCACAATTTCAGACCAATTGGCATTCATTAGTTTAATATAAAGCCTCTAGTCCCTAAATTGTGACCAGGTGATTAGCAGGTCACAAACATTAAAACAAACACAAACAAAACGTAAAAGCACGGGAAGGCAATAATCTCTATCGCATAGTCTCAAATTTTGAGTCTTGAGAGTACACGAAATTCCTGCATTCCTACTACTTTCAAATTGGCAATTACGGACATTTCTGTAATTAAAGTTAAGCTTTGCGATCCAATTTAAATTATGAAATAATTAATTAATAAAATTGTATCAGAGTTTCTATGCAAGTTGAGGCAATCTTATATGAGGGGAGAGGTGTTGTTGGGTTAGAATATGTGAGGTTGGGTGTGGTATAGTAATGTTTAATGAGGTGAATTTAGGTATGGTAAATTTAGGCGTGGTCAATTAGGTTATGGTAAGTTTAGATATGGTGAGCAAAAGAAGTACGTGTATTTGTTACCATTTAAACCATTTTTATGGTAGCAGCGTTCGGTACGATTTCCATCGCATTCGAAATGTTTATTTTTGATATACCTTCGCACTTTTACTTCAAAAGCTCTGCCTTAAACGATAACATCGAGAATATCATGCAAACTAACTTCGGCGCAGATAGACAGAATTTGAATTGGAGTTCGGGACATAGGTAGGAAAATAAAGCTTATTGATAAAATTTATGTACATATTTATGTAGAATAAGTCAAAAAGAGTTTCCCAAACCATTTGGATTAGTAAGCTAAAAACAGGCTGCTAAGACTTATTCCAATATTTTAGAAATAGTCGGGGAAGAACGTAAAAGCTGTAAAGTTCGCTTTAGGTATCTGTTATCATTCTAAGCGGTAACGAAGCTCCGATCTTCTTGAAGAAAAAAGGTAAAATTATCTGGTAGCTTATGTCTGCAACTCTCATTGAGTGAAGTTGAAAGACTTCCTTCCAAACTATGGGAGGGGGTGATCAAAATCGTAATGTTGGCAATAACTTAATCTTAAGAAGCGACTGAATCAAGACCAGTATACTCTTATATGTGACCTCACCACGGATGTCCTTCTGAATACCCTCATAGTAACTCATTGTGTAACGGTTTATGAACATGAAACACGAAATCTGCTGAGTTTTACGAAACCGAGTGTAAAATTTCTCATAGGAATACTAACGCAACGAATGCCTATGAGGCACATGGTCATCAGATTTAAAGCACCCCGAGATTAATACTGTGGAAGATGTAAAATGTAAGAAAATTGAATTAAATTTTCTCATTTCTACATAGAATGCGGATACCCTGTACTGCTTGAAATTTTCTTCAGTATCAGGAAAGTCATGCCTTCGAGAACCTAGACAACGGAAGCTCTGTTTTACTAGAAGAGTTTCGTTGATTTGCTGTCATTAAATGTCTGCTTGCATTTACTGCTTAGGCATCAAAAGTCAATCGAAAGCAAGAATAGACCGCTTAATCCAACCTAACCTAGTTCAACTCCTTTTTCTAAAACTCAAGTAAATAAATATATTGCAGAAGAAATATATAAATAAACATTGGACAATATACATATGTTCATATATATTTACACTGGCCGCTGTGGTCGAGTGGGTGGTGAGTTCGAGGTTCGAATCTCAGCCAATGCAAGTGAAATCTAAATCATAGGAAAGTTTTTTTCTAATAGCGGTCACCCCTCGGCAGGCAATGACAAACCTCCGAGGGTATTTCTGCCATGAAAAAGCTTCTCATAAAATACATCTTCCGTTCGGAGTCGGCAGAATATTTATTGTAGGTCCCTCCATTTGTGGTAGAATAGAAAGACGCACACCACAAATGGTAGGAGAAGCTCGGTCAAACACTGAACTATATAGTGTAAGCGCCAAAATTATATATATATACATATATTTACACTTACAAATTTATATACCATACGTCATCATTTTGAAGGCGGAATATGAAAATAATTTTGTATAGTATATTGTCAAACGTAAACTTCCTGCTTCACCCACGCAGATATTGCACTTCGGCCCAAACGCGTCCTAATAATTACTTCAAATATTTTGTAAACAATCAAGAAAAACCCGCATTGTAAATACTTTGCATTAGTGATAGAAGAAATCTTTAATGCTAAAAGCAAACTTGACATTTATGCTTAGCGCCTAAAAGTTCACAAGCATGCTATCTCATTGTACTTGCATGTACCCTGTCGGAAATCAAAGTGCTTTGAAAGCCATTTAAAAAGTACTTTTTTCCAACTACAAGTGGTTTAAATTCTTCCTAGTTTCTTGTAATCAACTAACTTTATTAACATGGCGATGTCTTAGGAGCAAGTCAATTATCCGACTCTGCATTTGATTTCAACCACTTTCAAATATATTTGACTGAAACAACATCAAATTTACTTTTTTCCAACTACAATAAAATGCGTTTATTTCCTGCTGTTTTTCACAACAACTTTTTTTAAACATTTTTTTTTACGGAAAGTTACATAAATGAAAATTAAAGATTCGCACTTTGCATTTATTTCAAAGCAGTTGTTTTGCAACTACTTTAAAAAGTCTTATTTTTTCAGACTGTCTCCTTTTTTCCGACAGGGTATATACTACACATTCACACAAACACACACACACACACATGCATACACTACGCAAACTAAACAACCGCCAACTTGAGTAATACAAAAGGGGAAAGCGAAATGGCGTTCGGTTAAAAGACATTCGCGATCCATTAAAACACTCCAGCGTGCAATGCCATTGCTCCTCAACTTTGTTGTTCAGCGACAGTGGTTATGGGCGCCTACAAATACATATGCACTTGAAAATGCATTTCCGCCAATAGTCGCCGTTTAGACAAAGTCATTGCGAGCATAAAAATTTAACAACAACAAAAAACATTTAGTTCCTTTCTTTTAAGTATGCCCTGCCCTTCTTGAGAAATTCTACATTCTCGCTGTTTGATCAAACATGTTTACTTCTTTCTACGAGTATACTCGTACGTAAGTCCGTTGGTAGAAAGTGCATTTGAGTTTCGAAAAAAAAAATTGTTATTGATATTGAAATTGCATTTTAAAAGCTTTCGCGTTAAGCTCATTGACTTTGCTGTTTTTGTTGTTGAAGATACCAAGCTGTTGACTCTTAATGTTTGCTTACCAAATATTTACCGTTACTGCATTTCCTTTAATACAAGCTTGTGTCGGTAATTGATTATAATCGTATTTTGCATGCACGCACACACACACATTAATTGTTATTATGGTTGACTGAAACGATTTTCTTATACACTTCGTTAGCATTATTGCTATGCATCTACATGCATACGAATATGTACATATATATTCATATAAAAACGTATGTATGTATGTATGTAAGAGCTACTATTGAACAGTAGTAAGGAGATTTGTGAGTGCAGATATCAAAGGAAGACTTTCGAGGACTACGAACAAGAGCTGCCTTGTACAAACTTGTTTATCGTTGGCTATGTAATCTTCCTCGGCATTCCCTTTTGCTATACAAAAAAAAAGTAGAAGTGAAAAAGAAAAAATCAGTGACTCTTCGAGACAATTAGTTTCCAATTAATTCTCACACAAAACACTACGCAAGCCGAAGGTTAAAATAAGATGTTGTACAAAGCTAATAAAAAAATGTATTTCTTTTTTCAAAAGTTCAAATTTTTATTTCAGATCTACATATAACAAAAAATCAATAATTGACAATTTTTTTTGCGCTCGGGCCCAGTTTATGGGATTATATTTGAAAAAAACAACAACTGTTTTAGTGGTAGAAGTTCTCGGAGATCACCACTTCTCCTCACCGGACTTCTTTAAATTTTATTTTTACTTATTTATTCTTCATCACCGCTCCCCGGCTTTGAACCAAGGAACCTCGGATTGTACAGCCAACACGCTACAAGTTGTGCTACGCTTGCCGAATGGACTGTTCTGATTTTGGAGCTGATGATCTGCTGCTATTTAAACTTGCTTATGTGGTTATTGTTAGTGTTTTTGCAATTCTATTTATTTTAGTTATCATAAAATTTTTTTCAATTAAAATCTTCCATAAAGTGGCCTCGAGCTCAATAAAATTGTTAATTATTCAACATTTAAAAGCCCGATACAAGAAATAACAAAACAAAAAATTAATCTTAAGTTTGTTAGACCTAAGCCCTGTAAGCGTAAATTCGAAATTGACAGTTTTTTTTTAAACAATGGTGTCGCATTTTTCCTTTTCACATGAAAAAAATTCAATTAATTATATGGAGGAAATTGTCAAAGAACGTCGTCAGCAAATAAAAGAGAAAAACTATTTTATGATAAAATAATTTTAAAATCGGTGTACAACTTCCGCTTAATCGCCGTTTGACGAAAGCTGTGCTTTGGAAATGCAGCTCCCTTATGCTTTATTTACTTAAAAAAAAATTAAAACTTAAAAAAAAAAAAATATATTGCTCGTCATATTGTAGCAAGCGTCATAATAATTAATTTCTATAATTAAATATAAAACGGAGATAAGTGAATGCATTTCCTTTTTTCAATTATTTGTATTAATCAGACAAAAGTTACAATTTTAGACCAGTTGGCATTCATTAGTCTCAAAATACAGCATCTAGCCTCAAAATAAAGTCTCTACATTGTGACCAGGTGACAAAAACGCAAAAAATAAAAACCAGAAAGCATGGAAAGAAAATAACCTCTAGCTCATAAGTAGTTTTCCATTTAGAGAGTTTTGATACTTGAGATTATACCAAATTACTGAATTCCGGCATAAGTTCCAATTTTGTAAAGCATAATAACACCTTTTGTATTAATCTTCCCTTGATTCTGCCAAAGTCTCTAATGCTCAGTAAAAGCGTTAAACATAAAAATTAAAAAAAGGAGAAAACATAAATAAACATCAATATAACTGAATTGCCATGACACCCATAAATTATATTTAAACTTAATTTTCTTATTTAACTAAGCTCTTTAGACTAGTACGAAACTACACTATGTAAAAATATATCATGCTTTTCATCTCAAATTCGGTTTAATTTGATCACACAATAAATCATCCCACGACACAAACATAATAAGAGGCACACATATATGCACTGTTATGCCATACAAGTTACTTATTTAAAGTCGAAATTCATTGGACTGCACAATGTGCGTTTTTGCAAATAAAACGAATTTTTTTTTCAAAAAATCATAACACAAAAACAAAAAATTTTACCTAACAGCCATTAAGTGAAATAGAAGATAAATGTATATTGATGATGTAGAAAAAGTTTCGAAGAAAGAACAAAAACCTTTTTTGAGATATCAAATTTAAAAAAAAATTTGGACTGTTTGTGTATTGCTAAATAAAAATTGTTTAACAATGACAATAAAATTGTTAATTAGGGTAATAAATAGTAAAAAAGATGACAAACATTTGATATGGATAATTGAAAAAAAAGTTCATGAGAATAGCTCAAAAAATCGATTTTTACCTGAAAATCGAAATTGGTGATAGAAGCCAGAAAATTTATTTTTTGGGCAAACATAAATATAAGTGTCGCATCATTTTAACCAAAGAGCAACCGAATGGGTCGGTTGAGTTTAGATGGAATCATCATAGTATGTATGTATGTCAATCGTTTGATTAATTAAAACCGTTCATTAATTTAATATAATGCTTTAAAAAGGTGGTAACTATATGCAAGTGCGGGCTGCACTCTCTTAAAGCCCTTCCTTCCCTTAATACTCTATTGACATTAATAATTTCATTACATTAAATTTACCACTTTACCTTTACCTTACCTTAGTTTACCTTTTGAAAATAGTGGCAGCCCACTCGATCTTTCTGGGAATCTCACACAAATCTGAATCACTAAGTATGACTCGAAAAATTATATAGCAGAACGTTGTTATTAGTATAAACATAGACAAGAGCTAAAAGAGCAAGAAATCACATACAAGTACAGATTGGCGATATTTTCAGTCCGCTTCGGTTTCCTTGTTTCCGAAGCAAATCATTTTGCTTTAAAAAAGCAATTTTTGCAAAAATATTTATTTCTTTAATTATTTTATTAGAGTTTGGCTTATTTATTAACTTATTTCTTTATTTACTCATAGTTTTATTTTTTTTTTTTAGTTATTTATTTCAATATTAGCACACGGGTATCAATTGAAACGTATTTTACATAGTATTAAGACAAAAATATTCAGCTTGGCAAGTGACCAAATTTCTTTTTTTAATTCAAATATTTTAGAGTTCAAATAGAATAGTTATAACAATACAAGATCTCAGGAATGTGCACTCTAAAATTATTTGGCTAGGTCTTACTTTGTTACAAACATATGAACAGTGTTGTGCATATCATTAGCAACAAAATTCAAAATAACATAGTTTGCCACTTAATTACATTTACTTATTTTTAAGAATTTTCAATTAAATTTCAACTCATTCTCTAACACAAACCATATATGTAAATCCAAGTTTCAAACTTTGTAGAAAACTAAAAAAAAGAATAAAAATTTATATAGAGATTGAACATTTTTTCTCAGTATTATGAGAAATTTTTTAAGTATGCAGTTTTACAGCCCTTTCATTCTAATATAACAAAACGAAAGCTTCAAGTAGCTATGAACTTACCGCTGATTTCTTAGATTTTTTTTGTCAAGGGTGTTGCGACTTTCTTCCATATAAATTTTGCTTATTCGTAGTTGGTGCCACTAAAAATATTCTCATAAGATAGCAATTGATTTTAAATTATTTTAAAATTAGAGGAAATATTACAATATGCCTACCAATTAAAGGAATAACTATAAAATTTGTTACTTTGCATTTTTAACCACAAATACATACAAAGTTATTTCACACAGCTTCATAACAAAAGTTAACATAATTATAAATTATTTTGTAAAATTTTTGGTAGCCTTCAAAATAAATCATTGTTTATTTATCACTTGACCAGTTTAATGGAAGATATTTGGATTAGTTGTAATGAAGAATAAAAAATAAAAATAAAATAGAAGTCTGTTGAGGAGATGCGAATATTACAAAATAGCGTCTATAACTTCTGCCAGTAAAACTGTTGTTGTTTTCCACCAAATTGAATATCAATAATTTCGCGCTTACACTATATAGCTTAGAGTTTGACCGAGCATCTCCTTCCATTTGTAGGGTGCGTCTTTATGTTCTACCACATATGGAGGGACCTACATTTATGCCGACCCCGAAGGGCAAATGTATTTATGAGAACCTTTTTCTTTGATTAAGATTTTACTTGATTCGAACCTCGAACTCAGCTACATATCAAGTTATAGTAGCACGCATTGCTACCCACTCGATTATAGCGGCCACAAAAATATTCCATTAAACTAGCCTCGACCTCAGCAAACAATGATTATTATTAATAATTTTAGAGCGTTCAGTTTTACATTCCTTTATAAATTTAATGCCACAACATTATAAGACTAACACTATAAAATAATTCACTAAATTATTAGTATATGTGAAAAGTTAATTTATAAAAATGTTTTCGTACGGTTGCCGCCTTTCCTTAATACAAACATAAAATATATAATATAAATATTAAAATATTAAAATATTTAGCTATTTGTAGAAATAAATACTAATAAATTAACAGGAATGCCACCTCTTTTATTAAAATATAAGTATTTATAAAAAATTACCAAAAATTTCCAGTATGAATATCAAATGAAAATTTCCAGTTTTTATACGATTCCGAAAACTAATTTTTGAATGTTTTCTTTAGTAGAAGGACTTATCAAACAATTGTCCGAAAACGGATTCTGCGTTTGAATGAAACAACGGAGTTTTATAATTTATTATTTTATAATTAAAGCAAATTAAAATATGTGCATTCAACGCAAAATGTGAAAAAGAAAAATTATTGAAGTAGGTTTTCTATAAAAAAAAAATGGACTTTACATATAATTAATAAAATATTAGTTCCGAAAATCGTTCGAAAACAATTTATTTACGTTTTGCGGACCTTTGAATTATTTGGACAATTTCGATCGAGAAATGAGTATAAAAAGAGTTACTAAACTTTTATTATTTAAAATAAAAAAAGAAAAGAAAAAATAACAACAGCTTACACAGCGTAAGCTTAGCTCAGTGCATTTAGACGCGGAAGCCATTTTTGTTAAATAATTTGGTAAATCGTTCAATGTAGATCTAGAAAAATATGTTTTTAGCAGCTCTAATCCAGATGTGTTTTCGAATGCCAACTAATTTTGCTATACAATTTTGGACGAATTAGAGACTTTAAATGCAATACTTCGACTAAGATGCCAAAAAAATCTATCGATATTAAAAAAAAAAATGTCTTGCAGAAACTACGAGTATTACATTCCCGAGATAAACTCAAAGAACGACGAGCAAAGTTCAGAGGCCCTGACACTACTTGGCATTTATGTAAACCTCTGAATGAGCTTTTTGATCAGTGAGAATTCTGTTAGTGAGAACTTTGTCCAGTTCGCTTAAACGATCCTCCATATTTATTTGGAGCACCGTTTCATGAATGCATTCCCACGAAGAAGCACATAATATCATTAAAATTTAATTCAACTGTAATTTCTAACTACTAAAAACTCATTCTAACTTCATAATACGTCACATCAAAATCTAGAACAATGCAAAAGTTGTATCTAAGATTACCTCAGTGGCCAGCAAACTTAAATGATAGAGACACAAATGACATCTCAGGACATTTCAATGTAATGAAAAGAGGCGTAGCCGTACACAGCAAACAGGAAAGTGACACAACTAAAAATTAGTTTTTGTTTGTATTTGGAGTGTGTGCATCAAACACTGATTGTTACAACAACTAACATTACTGCTACATACTACTATGTAGTTGCCATGCAACATAAAATTCTCTTCCCATGCTATGCCTAACCCTTCTCATTTGTCCTTTATGTGAGTGAATGATGCCAATGTTTGTAAACTCATAATTGGAATTAATTATGCATTCGCACTTTATGGCCAATGTGATGGAGTGAAGTTTGTGCCAAAATAATTCCTCTCCCCCGTGGCCAACGTTCCAAAATTGCGGCGAAGGGCAGAAAGCGAATACAATTTGGAAAGGATGAAGCACCTCACCAGAGGGCTGGATTTAAGTCGAAGGGTAGTGAATGGGTTTAAAAAGACTGTTATCTGACTGATAGTTGATGGTTGAATGCCTTCCTGACTGGGTAAACACTTATAAAATCAAGTACACGCATACACGTGCACGCTTTCTAAATTCACACACGCATTGTACGAGTATATATGTGTGTGTGTGTGTGTGTGTGTGTGTGTGTGTGTGTGTGTGTGTATCAAGTAAATTGTGTGTCAGAAAGTCGAATGCAAGCCACAAAGTGTTGTTGCCACTGCGATTACTTTAAGTGTGTGGCATATTCTCGGCATATACACACCACTGCACGCTTGTTAGATACCCTCAATGTGTGCGAGACATTTAAAATGGCGTATATTGAGTAAGGATATACATATGTACATATGTTTGTATTTGTAAACGTCTGCTATTTAAGAGTATGCCATTCGATAATGACCAAGGCTGATGCTCATCTCTCTGGGTAAGCAATTTGAAAGTTCATTTTCTTGGACTAAGTGCAATTTGCACTAATCGTATTTTTAACGCTTACACTGCTAATCGAACATTTCGGTTGAAGCTAGAGAAATTTGTTAGAAAGTTGAATCTGAAAAGTTTACACTGTGCTCGTGTGTGTGTGTGTGTGTGTGTGTGTAATTTATTGAAAAATACATTTCACTTTAAACACTTTCCTTTAAATATACGTTTATATGTATTTGTAATCGTTGGTAAGAAACTCCTGGGAATTTTTTAAAATGTTAATTTCTCTGCACAAACTTTTCAGTAATTTGGAGCTTAGCGCTGTTTTAAATTTTTCATAAAGCATGTTCTAGTAATAGTTACAAGCTTTTTAAAACTGGGAAAAGACGAGAATTTCGGAACACATGATGGTTAGACAACCGCTCCACATAGGTGTTTTATTCTCATATGTATATGCTAGGAAGAAGCCAAAGAGGCCTAAGAGAGTCAGAGTTTTTCTGTAGTCAGATGTGGTTAAATATTTCTAGTGGAGTTAACAGGGTTTCACCTGCCTTCTTAGCCTTAAAGAGAACAAATTAAAATGCAAGCGTAAAAAAAGGACGGTAAATGGCTGAGGATGTGGCTACTTTTTCACTATCCACCTGTCATTAGCAGCGTATTCTATAACCTGGCTTGAAAATCTGAGAGAGAAAGAAAGAATGGTTGAACAAACGATGGTGCCTTAACCTATTGACTTTGAAAATATTAGTTGGCTCAATCGGGCAGGCATCAAGCCAGGTACCAGGTTCAGATGCAGCATGAGCCCAAAAGACCGAGACCACTGTGTAGTTTGCTCTATGGGAAAAGTGATTTGGTGTTATCGTGGAGATAAAAACGGGGATGTATCATACTTTAAAATACGATTAGAAAGCCCTAAGGTGTGACATGAAATGCATAAAGGTAGCTAAACCATTTTTTAGATTTCCTTGCAAAATTTCATCTATAGGATGAGAAATTAAATTCTCAAACAAAACCAAATAAAACTTTCATACTCGAACTTTTTAAAAGCTTTATAAATTTAAGATATTTTAGTGTTAAAATCAAAGACGTGGAAACTTACACATCCATGTCATTAAATATTTCACTTTTTGTACTTTAAGGCTACTTTATATAACTAAAAATACCAACAACTTCTTAATGAATTAACTCACTTTATGATATCTAAGGGAAACGGTTAATGAAGTGTTTTAGCCATATATATAATACTCATTTATTGGCAGTAACCTATCTGCGCAATGTGTAAAAATTCAGCAATCAAAGGGAGATAGTTTTAGTGGAAATGTACGTTGTGCGCATGCGCAGGTTTTACATGTTTGACATATCTGCAGTTGCGCCAAAAAATAAATTTAAAGAGGGTTGCTTCACTATGGGGGGCTTATACCCTTTTTCGACGAAGTTTACTCATACAAAAAAAGGGGTGCTGATGAATTAATCAAATTTTATTTTTTAGCTCCATGGAAATGAAAACAAACACGATTTGATTTGCATTGATAAGCAATTTTTTATATGTGAATGTTTAATTCATATGCATATTCATAAATTTCCATTTTTAGTGAGTCAAAATTTAATCATTGACTATTCAACTAAAGAGAAAAAACATTATGTTGGCTCAACTCAAAACGGAAGTGATATTTTTACAATATTCGCAATGTCGTTCATTTGGAATTTGTTTGTTCATATTTTTGATGAAAATTTCTAATTTTTGCACAAAGTATATAATTTAAAAGCATATGCTTTTTGTCAAATGAACTATAATTGAAAATAAATAAACATTTTGAAACGATAAAAGCAATTTTGAGTTTGGCAACTAATTTTTGGCTACGCCACTGGATTTTCTTTTGAATTCAAGTATCATTTTTGACTTACGTTTACTCGGTTTTCCTTTTCTAATTTTATATATCTGTACTGTAATGTTTGCTGACTGCACTTGCTCATACTGCCAATATATGAGTATTATATACCATGAAACCATGTTACCTTACGCGGAGTTTAATATGCCACTTCGATGGGTGTTTCAGCAAGATAATGACCCGAAACACACATCGAAGAGGGCAAAGGAATGGTTCAGGCAAAATGGCATCGAAGTTTTAAGCTGGCCCCCGCAATCGCCAGACCTTAATCCGATAGAAAATTTAGGGCGAGAGGTTAAACTGGCTCTTAGAGGCCAAAATCCATCCAATAAAAACGATCTTTGGAGGCTAGTGAAGGACGCATGGGATAAAATTCCAGCTGTTATGTGCCAAAAATTAGTGGATTCTATGCCCAGACGTTGCTCAGCAGTTATAAAAAACAATGGACACTGCACTAAATATTAAGGCAACATTTATTACAATTTATCTTTTCTATTGATTATTTTACTAAAAATTACAAACAAATAAATTTGAATAACGTCATCTGGCTCTATTTCAAGCAAAGAACATAAATGTATAAGAAGAGACAACACGTTACTTTAAGCAACGAGTGAATCTCCAGGGGCATGCTTTCTCTTTTGCTCAAATGCATTTTTTGATTGGCTAGAGTAAGAAAGCATGCCCCTGGAGATTCACTCGTTGCTAATAATAACGTGTTGTCCATTCTTATACATTTATGTTCTTTGTTTCAAGGCACAGCCGAAACGGGATATCCCAACGAGTTTTGAATTTTTTATTTTTTATTTTAGACTTAAAACTTTTTATTAATACCTTAATATACAGTCTATGCGTGGTTTCTTTTTTACCAATTAAAAAAAAATTAAAAAAAACAATATTTCTTGAAATTTATTGATTTAAAAAAATTATATAGTGCTGGCTCTATTTCATCGCACATCACTGTATGTGGATACTTACGCGTACGCACTGTACATTTAGTTATCAGATTATACCGTCTATGGCATATTAAAACACCAACCACTTTCAATTTCATTGTTTATTTAACGATTTTACAATTATTATTATAGTTTATAAAAATTCAATTAAGATAGTCTTATATGTAATTAAATTATGGTACATATTTATGAGCGCGGATTTCGACTTATTTCGTCCGGTTTACAACTTAAGACTAAACTCTGTCGTCACTTCTTTTCTGTCGTGTCCTCCTCGTTCGTTCATGTAGTTCGTCCGGTCGTTGAGTTCGTCCAGTTTTGTCTGGTGTTGCCACCATGTCAGAATCTATTCCCACATATATGTATGTATATGGTTTTAGCACAAACCTTTTGAAACATCGGCAAGTAATCTACAACAGGTCTTGATATTCAAATAAGTACGAGTATTTCAATTTTCAATTCGAAATTTACAAACCAGTAGTTCAATTGAAGTAAGGAGCTGCATTTATTTTATTTCGAAATTTTAAAACAACTATGATTTTCATGCTGAAACTAAGAGTCGAGTGCTACGTTGTTCCCTTTTACGGATATCCATTAAAAAACAAAGTAACAAGAACTCAACTAACTCCGTTTCCATTTATTTATATTTTAAAACTAAACAAGATATATACTCGTACATATGTAAATGCAAAATAATTATAAATATCAATTTACAAGTAAAAAATCACAATAAAAATAAAAAATATATACGTGCATAAAAATAAATTTTTTAACTTGACACACATTAAAAGTTTGCAGCATCAACACGCGCTTTAGCTCACTGTCGCATCACCTTTATTTTCTTTTAGCTCCGACCCTCTTTTTTCTCGATCTTCCATCAATTCAATTGCCTTCAGCAGTCGCACATACTCGGGCGTATAAGGTAGGTGAAACACTTGTATCGCCTGTTCGTCGTCATCTTTTTCTTCTTCCAACTTCTTCAACAATTCACGCCGCCATCGAGCTTGCTTATCTGTTTCTGTATCCACAACGGTTTCCTCCACATTTTCTTGCGTTTGCCCTTGCTGGCATTCTGGCCTCTGCTCTGGTTGCTGTGCTGGCCTCTGTTTTGGTTGCTGTTCTTGTGCTCCCAGCCGCTGTGCCTGCTCCCGTTTTTCCTTCGGCTGCTCTTCCTTTAAACTATCCAAATATCCGAGATTCTCTAGCAGATCCTCACGCACACCCACCATCTGCTGTTGCTCTTCGGCGGGTAGATCATCGTATTGACGCAAAAGTTTCTTAACTATGCGTGAGCGCGCCTCAATTTGGTTGGGATCAATTAAACGCACTTCTTTGCTGAACTCATCGAATGGAGTTTCATAGTTGGTACGCTTTTCACGCACACCTTCCGCAGAATTGCTCTCAAAGGTGTCTAGAATTTGATCGTAGAATAGTTTCAACTCGGGTGGCAACGGTATGCAGGAACGTTGCTCTACTTGGTCGTCGATTATATCGCTAATGGCTTCCATGGCCTGCTCAACCATGTCTTCGATATGATTAACGTCATCTTTTTGCTTTTGATTTAGAAGTGAATGGAAAATGTTTAGGTATTATATAATGAGTGCTAATAAATAAGTGGTTTGATCAGACCATTTTCTCAAAACCGTTTTCTTGAGGCGGAGCTTTCTTCATACATTGCTGATTATGCTTCAAACTAGCCCATAGTGGTTTCATTTGAGGGTTACATTTCGCCATATTGAATATAGATTTGACAATATCCATAGCTCCCTTGCCACTAAGAGAGCCTTCCTCACAACTATAACAAGAAAAAAGCGTAAAAGTAAATGGAGTAGATACATACGAGTATGTCTCTTTTTCCAAATCAAAAAAAAAAGTTCTGCACTCACCTCGGTTTTGGTTTCGTGCATTTCCGCTTCGTGGCATACCGATTTATTTGTTCGAATTGAGGAAACGAAATACCACGGCGTTCGCGGTCCTCACTCTGTACTTTAATCGTGCCATTGCCAAAAAAGTTTTTCGCTTTCTGATCGCCCGTGACACTAGCATTAATGGTGATATTAAGCTTCATGGCTTTTGTACCGCACGAACCCTGTGGGCGCAATGTAACTGGTTGGATTTCAATATTCATATTAATTGCATCACTGTTCGAACTATTATTAGAATTACCATCTGTGCTTGTTGAACCGTAGTTGCCGCCGACGGGGCTCGCTCCGTTACCACTGCTGCCAGCACCAGTATTATCACCACCGCCTCCGCTGCCGCTACCAGTTTTTGGGTCATTACCGGCGCCAATCGCTTTTCCACCAAATCTTCCGTGATCCCCCTGAGCACCACCTCCGTAGCCACCAGCCCCGTGTTCAGTCGCTCCGTGGCCTCTACCTTCACATTCTTTCCTATTTTCCTGGCCATTGCCACCATGACCACCACCGGAATGACCACCATTGACATGTCCGCCCGCGTTTTGTCGATCTCCTCCACTTCCACCACTTTCATGCCCAGCACTGCCATGTCCATTTGTACCTTGTTTTACACTTCCTTGTCCATCACCTCCTTGCCTACCGCCTCCATGATTTCCTTGCCCTTGCTGCTGCTGTACAGACTTAAGAAAGCTCTCCAATGTATTAAACGCAGTGCAGTTGAGCATCTGATCATTCACCTTCAATACCAAGCCATCATCGACATTCTTGTCACTCTTTTCACTATTCGTTTTGCTTTTTCCTTTTCCAAACCAACCAAAAGAGGCATTTTCACGTTGACCATCGTCTTCCTCCTCTTCATTTCCCGTTTGCTCGTTTACTACATTCGCTTCGTCTCCTTTATTGGCTTCGTCCTTTCTTTCAATACTTTTGATTGTTCCATTTTCTATTTTAATTGTCAGTGCAGTGCGTTGCATATTTGGTTGGTTCTTATTCGAATTTCCTTCACATTTTGAAACATCGTTGCTTTGTGGACAGTTGTCGCTGCTGTCCTCCTCCCAAGGGTCATGGCCATACCAAAGGTTGTCAACCGGCTCCCCATCGAAATCGCTCGCATGCTGATCGAACTGCTTGAGGTTATCAAACTTTTGGTCACCAAACTCGCTGATAGAGTTACTGAAATTATTTTCCACCTCTTGTTTTCTCTCACGTTCACGATTTCGTAGTGAAAGTCGCCTTAGTCGACCTATCAAATCTCTGTATTCGTCTTCTCGAGCTTCACCATTTCTATCACCATCTCTGACAGCGTTTCTTGTATATGCATCTCGTGCAGCATTCATCGTTCTTCTGTCCGCCGCTATAACAGCGGCGTCAGTAAGAGGTCCGATCCTTTCAGCTGTCGAGCGATCTGCGAACTTGTTAACTGGAATTGAGTCTCCACTATCTAACATTCTTCGTTCGTCTTCGTTGATATCATTCACTTTCTTTTGAGATTCTCGCCTTTGAGACCACGAGTTACTAGATACTGCGTCTCTATCATCTGTCATTACTATGCCAGCATCTCTAAATTTTCGATCATCACGATTGTAATTATCGAGTGTGCGTTGAGATACCCGTCGTTGTTCGGACGTGGTACCAGGCATTAAATCTTTTCTATCTACTATTAGCATTCCAGGATCACTAAATTTTCGGAAGTCCCTATTTTTATCACCGATTTCCCTTTGAGAGTCGCGCCTTTGTGCCGACAATGTATCTGGAATTGAATCTCTACCATCCACTACTAACATGGCAGGATCTCTAAATTGCCGATTATCATTATCGTCGTTTTTCATTTGAGATTCCCGTCTTTGGTCAATCAAAGCATCCATTGAGGAGTGATCCCCTTCTGCAAAGAGCCTACCCGAGTTTTTATATTTTCGATTATCGCTTTTGTAATCATCGAATTGCATTTGAGATTCAGCTATGCACCGCTCAGCTGGTAACGAATTTCTACTGTTTGATAAAAGAAACGCAGTTTCTATAAGCTTTCGATTATCACTGTTATTATCTGCGATCTCATCCACGGCATGTGCAGCGCGCTTACCCATCGAGTGGTCGGTGACATTCGCTTGATTCAGTTCACTTCGTGTTAATTTATTTCCACTGTCCTCAACGGCGTTTTGTTTGTTTTTTCTTGCTTCATCATCTTCAATTGACTTCTCTGGTGCTTGCTTCTTCTCTTTATTTTTTTGTCTCGCCATGTCTCTTCTTACACGATGCAGCCGTTTTTTATTGGGTGATCGACGTGATCTTTCAGAGCCATTCAGAACATGCAAACTGTCATCGTTGAAAACCTCGGTTTGGGTCAAAGTTAATTCACGTCTGCGTCTACGTAAAACTTTCTGTCCTGCGGTGTCTTTGTCATTTGTTTTGTCGGCTTTGTCAACTTTTCCAGTGCTTCTATCTTGTTTGACGTTAACATCGGACTTTATTCCCGCATCCAGTTTTGCTGGGGTGTCAGAAATTCCAACCAAACCAATTTCATTGGCACCAGTGATTTCTTCGTCCCCGCTCACTCTGCCAATACGTTTAAACCGCCGCTTTGGGCCGTTGAAGTTCTCATCTTTGCTAGTGTCTCGCTTAAATTTAAAGATTGGCATTTGTACATCGCCATCTTTGTCGAATGGGTCTTTCTGGTCAATACGCTTTTGCTCACCACAACGCTTATACAAATCGGGCATCGTGTCAGCTTCCTCCTCAACTGCACTTTCATCATATATTTGCGCACCCTCTATTTCACAAATTGTCTCAGGGTCAAATATGTCCGAAGTTGCTGCAACAGGCGCTGTGTCATCCTGAGTGGGTATATCTGCTATGTCTGCTGCAGGAGCTGGCACAAACTCCGCTAGTAATTTATCATTGCCCATTGGCGTAAGATCTGGCAATTGCTTCAGTAATATATTATCTGGCGCATTCATATAGTAGTTTTGTGAGAGAACTTCTTCATCTTCACACGGTCTTTTAAGCACTCGCCTAGGGCGCATGAGGTCAAACAGATTACGATCATCTTCTTTTGGTTGCTCTTTTAGTCTCCTTTTTCGTAGTATACTATAGGTGGGCTCTAATACTACTTCATTGGTTTTACTTTTTGAATCGCTCTGGTCTTTAGAAACTTCTGGTGAATCGTCGTTAAGGAGCTTTTCATATGAACGCTCTTCAACATCTTCCAAACTCTTAAGTCGCTCCTGCCAATCGAGTATATCCTGCGATACTAAGGATCCGTGCCGATCGTTTTCCCTCTGATCGTGTTCACTGTCAATATTAAAATTATTCTCCAACTTCTTGACAGCATCATCCAGTTGAAGTTGTTGCTGCGTCTCGGACAGCGCGTAACTGGGCAGGGAGGGACCCAAGCCTTTTGCCATCAATCGTGTGCTAGTTTTTAGTTTGATCTCATCCATTGCATTAAAACCTGAGCTGCGCTTCCAAGGCGTTTTCAGGTTGTCCTCTATACCCAGCGCTGCAATATTGCCATCGTTGCTGCGTGCGTGGCCCTTGCGGGTTTCCGACTGTTCCTGTTCAATCTTCGAAAGTTTGTAGTCAGCCTCGTGCGACAAATCATTGCGGCCTAAATCGAATTGATCATTTACAATACTTGGAAAATGTATGTTTTCAATAGTTTTCTCGTAGCTAATCGGTTCATCATCATCCGCGGTATCTGACTTGGACTTTTGCACAAAATCTTCCATTGACGAGTCGAAATCCAACTTAAAATGCGGAAAATCCACTTTTTGCAACATTTTCCGCATTTCTGGATCAACTTTTTTCTCCTTCAGCTCTTCCAAGTCATCCTCTTCTTTCACATTCTTAGCGTTCAACGCATTTCGGTAGTTGTTTGCCTCAAGTAGTAGAATCGTATTCAAATTACTTTTTGTATTACTTGCTTTACTTGGTTGTGGTTCCGGAAGATTCGAGGTAAATTCTAAGTAAGCGTTGTCTGTTTTGGCATTATCCGTGTTGCTTGATAAGGGCTTGCAGCTAATATAAGCTTTGGTTAATACGCTGGATCCTGCATTCGCATCTTTTCGGCCACTCTTGAGATTCGAATCGCCGTAAAGACTATCCGAGGAATCGAGCTTTGAAAAGGTTTGCGAATAAGGTGCACCAACGGAACCTTTTTTACCAAAGTCCATGTCAATGTTAAAACTGTCCTTATTACCCAAGTTCGATTTACAATTGAAGTTCGAGATGTAACTGTCCTTATTTGTGTTTCCGGCGCCCGTATTTTTATTGGGTTTGTTTTTGTTGAACGTACCATAATTATTTGTATCCTTTTCTTTGTAAGTATTATTTTCCGTATCCACCTTTGTTGCCTTTTCTGTCTCCGAACTTTTTGAGCCTTTTCTCTCCATGGATTTTTGCAGCACGTCGTCAATCTTCAGGTTCGTGTTGCTACTGTGAAAAGTATTCAACAATTGTCGATGTAGATTCTGAAAACGCGAATTCGCACGCACTAAATCATTCAACTGATCATTTACTTTTGTTTTCTTAGCTAAGTTTTCATTGTTGTTCTTGTTGTCATTCTTAGTAGCGCGACCCTGCAACGGATGCATTGATTCATCCTCAAAGTCGAGTGCCTCACGCTCTAAGTCCAGATTTAGATCGAGTTCTAAGTTTTGAAGCAAATCATCGATCGACTTACGCCGTTGTCGCTGCAATTCTACATTACCGCTTAACGCTGGCGATTCTTCGACATCCTGCAAAGCGTTTGAGGCATCGTCTAAAGTTCGCTTGAATTCAGCGAGCTCAGCGCTAACAGCGGTTTGCGTGTGTTGAAACTGCGCGGCAATCGTTAGTACAAAGAAGAAAATCGCGCACGAAAATTTCATTTCTTCTTTGAGATTAAAAAAAACATATGAAGTTGACAAAATTTTTTTTTCTGTTTTCTATCTACTTGACATTACATTTTTACAAACGATGATACAAATACATACATATTAATAATAATTTTCGAAGTTTTCGAAAGTTGCCACTAGTTTTATTTAAGAGCGATATTTTAAACTGTTTCGCAAGATTTTTAATCGATAAAAGAGAGGAATTGTTTCTGTTTTCGTTTAAAAATAATCCACAAATGAGTACGCCCAGTAATCTTTCGCCAGAGTTCTTTACTTTCGTACCTTCAACGGAGGCATAGAGAGCGTAGTTGATT
This sequence comes from Philophylla caesio, assembly GCA_963971545.1. NCBI lineage: Eukaryota > Metazoa > Arthropoda > Insecta > Diptera > Tephritidae > Philophylla > Philophylla caesio. Next base: position 88,028,511 of record OZ020606.1, on the reverse strand, counting down.
TGTCAAGCTAACGATGGTTTTGCCCACAACCTGTATTTTCAGCCAATATTATATTTACTTGCTTCAATGACCCTCGTAGCTCACAACAGGCCAACAGTATTCATAATTGATCACCAATATCGCACACGGTACGCATATCGTAATCAGCTCATTTAGACTTCTCTTGTACTTGATGTTGCTTTGCAGAAAGCTTATAGCTAGCGGTCGAAAGCTGAGCTAAAGGTACGCCATCTTTCCAGTCCCTCCTCAAAGAAATTTGAATATTTAAACGGGTTTCTTAACCGAATATAGGTGTAGCGTTATCAGTTCGCATGGGAACAACTGCCTACATTTTTGAATTTTTTCAGCCTATTTCAGCCATCTACCTGCATTGCTTCTTAGAAAACACATGTACATATATATATGTATGTATATATACAGTCGCATTTACACTCCATCTCATTATTATAACCGCACCAGTTATGCCAATTACTTTTGCTTTATTCCTCGTACTTAAACCGCAAAAAAACACTTTAAACTTTTTAAACGATTTAAAAAAAACCAACGAACTTTTATAATAAAAATGTTAATTCAAAAAATTAAAAAAAAAATTTAAAGAGTATATAGTTTTACAGGATTTTTAATTGTAGTATACAAAAATAAGATTTTCAATTTGTTACAAAATACAATGGCTTTGAAAAATTAAAAAAACAATGTTCTTTTATAAAAAAAAAAGTTGTTAGAACTTAAAACAAAAACTTTGGTGTATGTGGTTTTAGAGCCTTTTCAATTTTGGTATATTGTAAATTTTTTTAAATTAAAAAAAAAATAAAAATTAATTGTCATATTATAAGAACAAAGTACAATATTAATATGAAACTTTGTTGATTTTTTTTTAATTTTTCAGAAAGCTTAGTGCTTGGGTGTTTATGGTGTTCGTTCAAGGCATATCTAATAGTTAGCAGCAGTAGAGAGACTAAAAACAAATATTAAAAAGATATACATATTTTCGATGCTACTACCCATTATACAAATATTTTAGTGGTAGTTTCACATTTAATTTTTTGACAGAAACAATGTTTCAGAGCAGACGCCCAATATTGCCACTACTTTGAAATATCAATTGGGGATTTTAATTTTAATTTTGTTGTCTTTCAAACACAAATCGTGTAAATTTTATATATGTTTGTTATGTACAAGTGTTTCATTTATTGGATAAATATTTGTTCACCAAGGCAATGGAATTTTATTGATGAATGTCAATGTACAATGTGTGGTCTATTCTTTAAACCTAACTAACGATGGGTGGTCAGAGTAACATGATTTTAATGTTGTACTATAAGTTCTAAAAGAATTGAAAAAGGCAGGAAAGTGGGGTGAAAATTAGGGCTTATACAATTTTTTAAGCCTTGAAGTTGAATTTACATGAGGAGATTTTTTGACAGGTGATAATTGCTTGCAAAGTTGACTTGCAATCGGATAAATTAATGTCGTATATAACATTTGAAGACTTTTAGGAAATCGCAATTGATGTTTGGAATTCAATTTCTCTATAGATTTTTCCAAGGTTTCGGATAATATTGCTAGGTCACGAAAATCTTAAATTATTATTTTTTTTATTATTTATTCTTAATTACTTTTGAATTTATGAAGGATTTTCTTCAGTAAAATTTTGTCGTTTGTTACATTGGGCAACAGTTTTGCAGGAATGTTTGACATACGACAAAATGTGATAAAAATTATACTCAATATATTGAAATCTAAATACTACTTATATCAAAAAAATGAATAGCCCCATTTGAAATGACTTGATAGATGGGAAATAACTGCATTCAGGAACCAATTATACCAGATCACGCAATATGAAGTGAGAGAAAAAAATAATTTTCTGCCAGTGACGTGGTGCTTTTGACACCATGTTTGTTCGCTGTCATACGAAGCGAAATTATAATAAAGAAGAGAACAAAACAAGAAGACCGAAAAAGTGATGTGATTGAGTGTAACGAATAACTGTAATTATAACAAGATTTTTTGAGAAAAATTGATTGGACATTATCAAAAAGTGCTTATGGAATTTGGTTTTCGCAATAGAAACTTTTTTACACGTGCTCAATGGCAAACAAATCGCCACGAATATGGAAACAAAGAATGAAGTGTAAACAAAACGAAAATTTTCAAAAGCACTACGCCACTCACTTTTTTTCTCAAAATCAATTACAAATACACGGTTGCTTAAATACGTGATCTGTAGTAATTGGTTCTTGAACTACATTATTAATTTTATTTGCAAAATTTCCACAAACAACATTTAATTATTCATGCTACAATACGACAATTTTTTACAGATTTTACGACAAAATTTTACAGATTTTAAAATTTTGTCCAAGGTAATTTGAGCATACGACAATATTTTTCTGAGTGTTGAAAGCACGGAAATTATCGTAGTAAAAAATGTTTGTGACATACGACAAAATTGGACGAAATCGCTTTAACCTTGCGCATAGGACAACATTTTACTCAAATCTTGGAAACTTAACGAAAAATACAAAAACGAATAGCGCCATTTAAAAGATCTTAATTAATTTAGTATAACTGGTGTACACACTTATGTATGTCACCCTGTGAATAGTTTGTGAAAATTCCTTTATTTGTTTAAGTATTCGCCAAGGCGAATTCATAAAAGGTGGTGTTAATCAAGCAGCTGATTGGTGGTTGGTTGTCAAAATATATTTTATGCAAATTATCAATTGTTCCGTTCACTATAACATTTTGCGGTGACTCTAGCAGTGTAAAAATTATTTCGCGAAAGTTAAATACAAAGCAGATAAACTTTGACAATAACCTACCAAAGCGTTGAATTTTTAGAATCGCTACCACCTTACATGAATTCGCCTTGGTATTCGTTTAATAATTTTTTGAGCCCAATAATATTGGAAAATTAATAATTGTTAAACGAAAAAAGATATTCGCATGAAATTTTAAACGCGCACAGAAAAACCTATCCGCTATTGAATTCGGTGTCATGGCACCTTTAAGAAAAAGTATTTTTTACGTGGCTTTACCCAAGGCACATTCAATAGGTAGCAGCAGTAGAAAAATTAAAAAAAAAATGTTTGAGCTCTGTATATTTTGTTTTTGCTTTTAAAATCTAAAATTTCAAAAATATTTTATCAACTACCTTGAATTGTACTGAAAGCATTCTTATCACAAGGAAATTCAAAATTTGACAATTCAAATTAAAATAAAATATGAAAAAAGTTCAAAAAAAAAGTTTGCTGCTGCTACCTATTGAATGTGCCTTGGCTTTACCCAACTGCATTATTAACTAAATTTGGCCCAATTTTCACATCTGTCCTCTGATACAAGCTATTTATGAATCGCCTCATGTATGTATATAAATGCAGCTTTGCATATTTTCAAATTTTTTTTGTTGTCATTGTTTTTCTTAATGCCAAAACTTCAGGGTTTTTTTTAATAAGAAATTGGTAGCACGAAAACCCTAAGCACTGTTTCTACCAAGTGGTTGATATGGCGTCTGTAATGAGAGAGTGAAACTATGTACCTCTAAAAATGATTGTATCATGGCTGCTACCGATTTGATGTGCCTTGGTTTTTGTTAGAAAATAAACTTAATATTGCTAGAAAATTATTTCTTAAGCTTATGAACATTTGTTTGGTTATAATTGTGAGATAGAGTATACTTAGAATTCGCTTTAATCAGCTGTTTTATTTGTTGTTAATTTTTTTACTCAAGAACATTATTTTTTAGCCTTGAGTGATTACACAGGTCTGCAACAAAAATGGTGTCTGGATATTTCCAACTGATTTTTATGTATTTAGGTGTTCTGAAAACTAAAAAAATCCTCCAAAAATTCCAGAACGTAAGGTTGTTTTACAAAACGCAAAATTTTATTATAAAAAGGGTTTTTTTTTTTGGGCTAACTTGTAGGCATTAATAATAGATATAATTTTATTTTGATTACTGTTTTTAAATATTTACCATAACTAACATTAATTTCTAAATAAGGAACACCCTGTGTGAGCTGCATTAACACACATAAACATGTTGTAACCTGAACGTCCGCGCTCCGATATCATTATACATTTAAGATCTCATACGACACAGCAGAGTGGCGTATTTTCATAGATTCTTCAAAAAGAAGCTTCACAGCGGCGGTTTCTCTACTTCCATTCCTGTCGGTCATTCCGTACACCTCAAGGAAACCTACAAGAACTTGGAATTGATTCTTTGCAAATTAAAATATAAAGACCACGGTTGGCAAATGTGCGGTGATTTCAAAATCTTTGGCATGGCGCTCGGACAACAATCTGGGTTAACCAAATTCCCTTGCTTTTTGTGTCTATGGAATAATAGAGACCGAACAAGTCACTGGACCAAAAAGTGTTGGCCTCCGAGGGAGCTTAAAGTTGGCGAAAAGAATGTCCTGCATGAAACTTTGGTGCCTCCTCATAAAGTTCTTCTACCACCGCTTCATATAAAGTTGGAATTGATCAAGCAATTTGTAAAGTCACTTCCAAGAGATGGAAATTGCTTCAAATACTTAATATCAAAGTATCTAGGCCTCTCGGAGGCAAAGTTGAAGGAAGGTGTTTTCGTTGGACCAGATAATAGACGGCTTATGGCTGATCCCCTATTCATCACAACCATGACGGATCCTCAAAGAAAAGGGTGGATTGCCTTTAAAGAGGTCATAAAGAAATTTTTAGGCAATAACAAATTTCTTAACTACAAACAAATCGTCAAAAGAATGTTAATAGCATTTCAAGCTTTAGGTTGCTTGTTGAGTTTAAAAGTACATTTTCTTCATTCCCACCTCGACAACTTTCCAGAAAATTTAGGAGACGTGAGTTAAGAGCAAGGTGAACGATTCACCAAGATATTAAGGAGATGGAAAAAAGATACCAGGGAAGATGGAGCGTTTCAATGATGGCAGACTACGGTTGGACGGTTGTGTTCAGTGCTTACTAATTAATGTATTTTACATAAATAAATTGTTTTGTAAAAATTTAAAAAATTTTTTTTAATCTTTTATATTTTATTTTAAGATGATAACTTGTTTAACATAGACACCTACATTGTCAGAAAACGTTACGTTCTATGACAAAATTAAAGTTATTTTGGGATTCAGCACACCGAAAAAACATAAGAATTACATAAAAAAACCAAAACAGCTCTCAATTTTTTTTTTTTTTTTTCAAACTTGTGTTATTTACAGTCTGACCAAGCATGTACTGCTCAGCTTCATATAGCCTTTACAACTCCACTTACCATTTGTTCGACAACATTTACTCACATTCAGTTGTGCGCCAATCTCAAATCATAGACAATGAATACTAATGACACATATGCCACATCATGCGGATGCCGCAAAAAGGCATTGTTGCAACAGGATACCAACCAACTTCGTCAGTCACCAACTCCGCCCTACACTACAGCTCGAAATGCGTATTTATAGCATTCAACAGGTAAGCGCGAAAACTCTGCTGCAACAACTGCCGCACTAACGGCGAATGAGAGCTACAGATGCATAGTGCCTACACCATTGCTGCAGCGCTGGGTTGCAGCTTTAACTGTGGCCCGCCGTTCAGTTCTATTGAATTCGAAAACTTTGAAGACACTTCCGATATTCCTACGCTAGTAAGAATGTTTATATATGGATGTGAGTGTGTGTGCGTGTGTAAGCGTATACCTGAGCGCAGCAACAGTGATAACAAAATAATAACAATATTATTTTTATGCCACACATGCGGCATAGAGTCTTTAATAGTAGTCGGTCTACCTTCACTGTTGTGCAAAAGTTTTTGCAAACTTTTTCACACTCCCGCGCTGCTGTTGGCTTACAATTAGGGTGTTTCACTCGATTTTTTTAAACCGGTTTTTTCATAAATTATACTGTACTATACTTATACAGTACTCTTTTTTTTTTGAAATCTTGATTTTTCGAATATCGAATAAATCGGTTTTTTAATCTCCAAAACCATTTTTTTTGTAGTTGTGTAAAAAAGGTGTTGTACAATTTTTCAAGGTTTAACTAGTCGATGTGTTGCCATATTTCTATCAAAGAGATACAGACTTTGATAGAAATATGGTATTAGTTGATGTGTTGCCATCGACTAATTAAACCTTGAAAAATTGTACAACGCCTTTTTGATAACTAGTCCTTCTAGCTCGCTCAATTTGTTCATTGAGAAGTTAAGCAATTTGGTATAATCTCAAGTTTTAAAATTTGAGACTATATATGAGTTTCAGATTATTGCCTCTCCTCGCTTTTACGTTTTTATTTTTTATGTTTTGTCTAATTTTTGTGAGCTGGTAACCGAATTCAGTAACTCAGTATCATCTCAAGTCTCAAAATGAGGTAGAGATTATTGCTTTTCCTCGCTTTCACGTTTTTCTTTTGCTTTTATTTTAATTTTTTATGACCTGCTCAAAACCAGGTCACAATTCTGAGACTTTATTTTGAGTCTAATGGATGCCAACTGGTCTAAAATTGTGACTTTTGTCTCTATAAGAGACTGAGACTGCTTACTGAATCCCGGCAAAGAGGCTTTATTTTGAGACCAATTAATGCCAACTGGTCTAAAATTGTGACATTTGGCTATTAGAGACTGATACTGCTTACTTAACTCGGACATTAAACAACATTTAATTTTCCAAAGATTGCATTCATGGTCATGATGTTTTTTTTTTTTTTACTTGGAACAATAGCTGCTTTAATCGGTTTTTTCTTGATTTAAAAATTAAGAACCGGTTTTTTTCAAATTGCCATTTTTCCAAGGCACATTAAACAGAATACAACCCTGGTGTATATTTTGTGATTTGTTGTGGTCCATCACCCTTCAGAAGCGTTCTGCTACGACTTCACCTGTGAAAGATACAAACAAGCAAAAGATTAAACATATTCAGGACTAACTTAAACGCGTTGCTAAACGACGGCATTGTTCGCGTTTTCTGAGCTCAGTCATTATTTCTTTACAGATGTTTTTCACTGCAATCCAAACTGCTTTATCATTAATCATATAGAATATCAGATTTTCTGGCCTTGGATCTACCTTTATGACGATTCTTAATTTCTTCCGCTCAAACGAAAACAAAGGGCATGAAAACAGTATGTGTTCTGCGTTCTCCGCCACAGTCTCACACGAGGCACAAACCATTGTATTACCATGACCATATTTACATAAGTACTCTCTGAAACAGCCGTGCCCACTTAGCACCTGGGTCATATAAAAGTCTATTTCGCCATGCGATCTGCCTAGCCAAGCCTTGATACTCGGGATGAGTCGGAAAGTCCAGCGTCCCTTTGTCGACGTGGCCCAACGTTGTTGCCATTGGGTTAGGCTTTTATGGCGTACGGCCGCTGTCTCTTGTACTGAGAGGGCTGTGCCTTTATCTCGGGCCGTTCTGGCTATGTGTATACATATACGAATGTAGGTTTCCCAAATCACGTTAACGCAGAATTTGTTTAAATTAGGAATAAGAAATATACAAAAAGTAAACAAAGATTGTTTTGTAAACAAAGTTTTTTTTGTTTGTTTTATAAACAAAGTTTGACTTGTTATGGACCACATATATGAAAAAACTCCAATCAGCTGATATCATTATACTACCTGTTTATTGTACCATGCATTTTTCGAAAACAGGTTTTGAAAGAAAGACGAATAATCGAACACCCTACTTACAATACAGCAGCGCGTCAATACACACACACAACCGCATGCTGCCAACACAAGCACAACTCATTCATGCCGCATCACTTCCGCCACATGTTGACAGTTGTTGTCATTGTCGTCACATAGCGCAACATTTCCTATGCCACATCCGCGTTGCACAAACGCAATAAAATTGGCATCAAGGTAGAAAAGTTTGCATGTCTGTGTTTATATATGTATATATATGTATGTGTGTGTGTGCATGTGCTTGTGTTCGCGATGACACTTTGCCGCTTTTTTGCTTGTCAACTCCCCGCTCCAACTCGCCTTTTGCTGTGTGTGTGGTGGCGGATTCAGTTCCATTGACGTAATCGCTCGCCTTTTATAGCGCCGCACTTGTTACCTTATTTTTTCTACTCACAATTCACATGACATCCCCTTCCATTCCCCCTCATCATCCCCTACCTGTGCAACCGCACAGTCAGTCATTCAGCCAACATGTTTTACAATTGTTTTACTCTGATTTTTTCTTGCATTGATTTGTATTCATTCGCCTGAACAGCTGCCAAGTCGATAGGCTCAACTTGCATATGCCACAACTAGTATTACTACTTTCTCTTCGCCGCCATCCCCTCGCCGTTGCTTGAACACTATGCCACTTTATCTACTTCTACCACATGTCTGTCTGTCTGTGTAGCTGCTACTGTTGCATGTTTAACTTTTCAAACAATACAATTTCCTTTTAAAACTTTGTCATGTTTTCATTTACTCGCTGTGTATTGCCCCAGTCGGTAATTTGAGAATAATTCGGAATGAACTTTTTTTGTGGAGGATTTCGAATATGTCTTACACTTTTATAAGGTGTTATTAATCGAAAGTAGAACTTGCCTGTTTCTACCTCTTTTTGAGTTAGTTAAAAGATAACAAAGTAGAAATCACTTCCTCGCTTATGTGGTTCATTAGCGTTAACATAGAAATACAACACTGGTATTCTCACAGAGCCTTTTACATTAGTAACTACTTTACATTTCGGTACAACATTAAATTGTGAAATCATATTTTATTAACTTCCGGACAACGCTTTTAAAGAGATTATCCAAAACTTGTATCAGAGTTACCATATATCAGAGATTTATCAAAAATGCCAGATTGGATCTTTGTTACTTGTTGGTAGGGTAGTTTGTTATTTTTATGAATAAAAACAACGCGCAGTCAATTTCATCTAAATTAATATGTTTTTTGACTACAACCGATTAAAAATCCACCATTATCAAATTATAAAAATGCACTACTAATGCAACAAATAGAAAATTTTATTCGCACGTAACATTACATAACATATTATACCATAGCGTAACATAACACATTATCGCACGACATAACTTAACATAGAGCCATACGGACTATAAATACGATGTTTATTATAAAAAAAAATTATGTTGTTTTTGATTTTCATTTGTATTGATAGTCCGTCTGTTTCTATGTTAAATTATGTTATGTTGTGTTATGTTACGTTTTGGTATGTTATGTTTTGTTATGTTATGTTATGTTACGTTATGTTATATTTATTATGTGATATTATGTGTTGTTATGTGATGTTAAATGATGGGATTTGTAGTTATACCAAAAGATGCGATTATATGTATATGATCTTATGTATATCTCTTCTCGTACATTTTGGCAATAATGCAGCGGTAATTTTAACTTAAATTTTGTTTAAATTTCAAATAAGTAATTAGCGAGTAAATAACTTAAATTGAAAAATTCCCTCTTCCGTCTTTGATGTTGTCACATCGTGTAAAATTTTTTTTTGTTTCGCTTCAAACCGTCTTACCACTAACAGTTTATCACCTTAATCGCTTTGGTTCAACGCAAAACATCAAAATCTCATTTGCAACTCTCGCAACATCAACTACTGGGTATAATTGCATATACTCATAAATATGTATGTTTGTTTGGACGTACGTTTATGTTTTTGTGCCTGCTTACATGTGTTTGTTCATAAATTTATTATAGATTTACAAAAACTTATGTAAGAAATGTAATGAAATCAAACAAAGACGTCGCACAACATTCCCCTACCTACGAAACTTTACATCCTTCGTTCTCATTCGTTATCTACTTGTATCAGAGGCACGCGCGGCGTATGAGTAACACTTAATTAAATTGACACTTCATTTCATTTGATTTACATTGTTCGGTAAATTGTTAACAGTTAATAGTCAGTTAAGGCAACTTTAATTAAATCAAAATCAACTAATTTACGTAAAGTGTCTTCTTTGCAAGAACATCTGTGTAAAATGAATGAATGGTGAATGCCTTCAAAACTCAGGGGAGAAAAGTTTACGCAGATCTTGCTTGAACATATTTTTCTGTTGTATGTTCAAAGTTTAGCAATCTACTTACGACTGCAACTTTATTGAATTGTGGTTTAGGTAGCACAATGTGTGATACAGTTAGATGGAGATTGTGGGAAAACGGAAACATTCAAACATAAAATTTAAATCAATTTATTTATTTATTTAATCTATTAAACTTATAAATTAAATTAAATCAATTAAACTTTATTTGTATAAAAATATTTATCATAACTCTGTCACCTTCTATGCGACTTACAACTAACACAGCCACAAAAAAATCGAATTAATTAATTTTTACTTCGGTAATTTCAATTTTTTTCGTATTAAAAGAGATTTCATTCTTTACATCAACAATTTGAACCAAGTTTTAAACTTTGTAAATAACTAAAAAAAAATTACAATATTTTTTTAAATTTTAAAACTAAAAAAATGTGATGATTTTACCATCCCGACCGGACCGATACAAATGACCACATCATATACATTAGGCCATCAACATATAGACAGATGGCTTCAAACTCAACGAGGAAGTCGGAGGAGGGATCTGACAAGGAAAGGTACGACCACCCTGATCCTTCCGAAAAAGGACAAGGTATACCACTGGTCACTTTTAAACTGCAATTTAAGTACAACAAAGGTTGCAAACGAACTCTGGAGCTCCTTTCCACAATGTGAAGTCTCTAGGCTAACTTGGTCTTCCTATGATAAAAGGCGCACATCAACCCTTCTGGGGTTGAAAAGAAATGAGGTCTCCACTCTAACGCGAACCCTTACAGATTACTGTCTAATTGGTATACATGCCAAAATATTAGGAGTGAATGCTCCGGAGTACTATCGCAGCTACGTCTGTGTTGGATATGAATAAAATGTGGAACACAGTTCCGTGTGGTCGTTGGTATTGAAAAAACCGTATATGGCAGCACAATAGGCCACTCTGAGTCCAAGTGTAAGAGAGGATCTCTCTTCCCAGCCATTCCAACCTAACCTAACCTAAGCGAGTAGTAGAGAATTATAAGGATTTCAAAGTTTGTGTCGATCTTCTTCACTTTAGTTTTAACTGACGTTGTTTCGCAATTTCTGTTTTGTATATAACGCATGCTGAAGAAAGAGTATCCTTCCCATAATCAACATTATGTTGGTCGGGACGAACGCGTGATATCGTTTTCTGTAGCGAAAAACCCTACTGAGCACCCAATAAAGACATCAGCTTTGAATCTTATAGAAAGCGCTGCCAGTAAGGGACTGAAATTTCTCAGCTTATTAAATCTAATGTTAATATTTTTTGCTCGAAGAAGAAACAATTTTTTTTTAGTTTTAATTAGGCATCGCTCTGTTTGAGTACTGCTACAGAATATATGAATCTTGCTTCACGTAAATGCTCGCTTTGTGGCCGTCTGAATTCTCTGAAGCCACATTAAGATTCATACGTACAGTTTGGAATACCAACCAAAATGTAGTTTAGCTTACTATTGCTACAATATGTCGAGATATCATACTAGAACAAAAATTACTGTTGTGACGGAGGGTAACATAGCCGGAACACAGATATTTATTTACCGCAATCAGAACATTGCGATCCTTTCGGACAGCGAAGCGACTATTGAGGCACTCAAATCTCACCAGGTAACTTCTAAACTTCTGACAGAACGCCTTTATCTGACCAACCGAGTGTAGTTTCCCTGGGCCACGCTGGTATAATTAGTAATCAGATTGCGTATAGAAGAAGGAGCATCTTTCATTTTATCATTAGGAAGAAGGGCATTTTCTGTACCGATTAGGAAAGAGGTGAAAGCCCTTAAGAAATAGTTTTTCGGAATATACAACCAAAAAAGATTCAAAGTATGTATGGCTTTTTCAAAAAACAAATTGCGAATACTTAACAAAATTCTAACATGGTACTAGAGGTCTAGTCACAAGAATGCTGCAGGGAAGGGAATGAAACTGCAAAACACTTTCTGTATCAGTGATCCGGTGAATTGATGCGGTGGGTTTCTTTCGGAAGCTGAAGTTAAGTAAATAATCTAATTAAGGATCGCGAGAGATTTTAAAGTCGTTGTGCTTTCTTCAAAACAAAATTGATAACCACACTTCCCTATTTCCATTATTCCGTCTGTGGTTCAGTAAGAAATCGAGAAAATTGTTTATTTTTCATGCAGAGCCGAGCATATGAAGTCACCCTCCTTTCTCAACCCAAACTATACAAATTCCTCATTTCCCATCGTTCCATTACATCGGTTTTGCTTGCATACAAATTGAAAATGAAATTAATTTATTTGGCAAGCAAAAGTGAGACACGAAAAATTACAACCCAACCAAAGACCGACAGTTTACGAGCTAAACAGTTGGCGAGAAATGGAAAACCTCAAATAACGCGACCAGCACTCCGCCTCCAGTATACTACTCTACATAACATATGTACATCTATATCCATCACAGTTTTGGTGCAAATCCGGCACTGCACTTATCTATTGCCTGCAATGGGGTTACGGAAGCGTTGTTGTCGGCGAGAAAACTCAAACATGTTGCAAACATGAAAATTTACTACAGCAGCGCGACTGGCATAGGCAAAATAAAGTAGGATACAGAAGTAAATATGTATGTAGGCGAAGAAGAAAGGGCGTTTGTTGAGTGGTTTAGAACGAACAGGAACGAGTAAGTGCAGTGTCGAATTGGAGCTGAAACTGAAATATTCTCATTTTATTGGTCTCGAAATGAACAAATGGCGCTCGTGTTTCGACAGCGCATATTTAGCTGCCACAAGAGGCACACAAACACACACATACATCCAAACACAGACACACACACACTAGCAATTGCATTGAGAGTGCTCATACTCATATGTGGTAGGTATGGTTGTATTTTTTTCCTCACCTATTTTTGTTTTTTGTTGATGCAGGCATTCGTGCAACATCCAATAATAGCAGTCATTGGGCAGTGGATTGGTGTCGCAGGCGCTCGGCAGCGAACACATTCGGTCCGTCAATGCAGACTCACAATTTTTGCATAATTTATGAACTAAAATTCATGGCAAAAAGGCAAGCAAGTAAAGAGCATGCCAAGGAAAAAACATCCATACATATGTGGGTACAAAGAAATATCTTTAATATACATCCCAAGCTTTTGTAGTGCCGCAAAAGTTTCAGCTCTTCTAAATTGACGTGTTTGTTCGCTTTGAACGATTTAAATTTAATTCAAGTAGTAGTGGAAACGGACTAGCAACCGAATAAGTGCATCGATGACTCTGCAAGCAAAAAACACGCGCACAGGTATAAAGTGTTGAAATCTACACAAAAACAAATGAATTTACTACCTCACCGAACAAAACATACATTCCACAAATAAGCAATTTACTGCAAAATGACTTTGCAGTCTTGTCTTCACCTCCAAATTCGATTGCATACTTTCAGTTGCCAGTTTTTTTTTCTGACGTCGCATCCAAGTAACAATAGTTTTTCGGTATGTCGAAGAAATTTAATACTTTCCGCAACTTGCCACACGCCACAATTTATGTGACACTCTGCGGTCAATTGATCAAAATTAAATAAACATGAGCATACAACAGCAAGTATTTGCACTTAAATGTATGCAACCATCGTTGCACGTGCCAGAGATGCTGTTGCATGATGCTGCCGTTTGGCTTTTCATTTGGCAAGATTGGGCGTATTTTTATGCGCCACGCCAAAATTTAATTCACTAGCTGCAACACTGCAAGTAAAGTAAGCACTGTGCTGTAAACAGATGGGGCAATCAAAAGCTGGCTGGTCAAGTCCACTCACGTAGTAGTGGCGGCTGTTTTCCGCTTTATCGCTTCTCTCTGAAGTCAGACGCATTCACTTTAGTGCGGGGAGTAGTCCCTTTATTGGATTAAAATTATTTTTAATAAAAAACTCTTACTTTATTGTAAGTTATCCATCTCTATACAAAAATAATTCATTTTGTTAGCAAATTAATTCTGACAACACTACGTACACGCGTCTTGTTTATGTGAGGCCTGTAATGGCCAGCGAGTATAACCTAACCTAATAATATTTCAAATCTTAATCCTAGACTGAGAAGTCTATTTAAATAGATCTCCTCAATTTGAAGAAAGATATGTACATATATATTCGTACATTGATAAACTAGCGAATCTAAGATGGAGAGCAGAACAAGTTTTGGTTGGTTGGTTAAAGCGGATTGCTACCCTGATGGCAAGCAATTAGCAAGTATGCCATTTTGATTTCACATCTCGTGCAACCTACAGCCATTTGGCGGCTTTTATGAATCGCAGTATATCATACAAAAAAAAGGCGGCTGCACTCTAAAATACTCTGCAGGAGCACATAAAATGTTCAACTGTCTCCTTTGAGCCTGGGTCTTCACAGCTGCGACAAAACCGGTTGAAGGCTATGCCTATCCTTTCAGCATGTACTACTACAGGCCAGTGCCCTGTGCAAACAGCTGTAAGTTTGTATATAATTTCTTTGGTCATGTTTTGTTTTAAAAACCCCCAGAATGACTCCAAGGTATTTCACCCTGTTTGACAGATCAAGTTCCGTCCCTCGGAGCTTAGGTTTAGTGAAATAAGGTAGTTTTGTTTTGTTTGTGAAAAGCATCAGGTCCGTTTTCTCAAGGTTCACCCTAAGCGAACAGTTTATGGCCCAGGAGTCCACCTCCTGCAAAGCCCTCTCCTCTTCCACAAAGGAAGCCATAGTATATTGTTGGCTTCCCTTTCAGGTACGCATGTTGTGAGTGTGATAAAAAGGAGGTTTTATCTCTAATGTACAGGTCTAGAAGTCACTCAAAAGTCTTCAGAACAAAGGACATCAGGCTAATTGGCCTGAAATTCTAAGCGTTATCATGACCTTGTTTCTCTGCTTTACGAATGAAAATTACCTTTATTCTGTTCCAGTTTATGGGACGTGGTTCAGTAATAGGCACCCTCTGAAAATTGCACCAGGACCGGGACGACCACCTCTGTGGGTTAGAGAACAGGTGTACTCGTTGATGTCTATAAACCCCGCATTAATCTCTAAATTTGTATGAGCTTATGACCTACACTCATTCAAGAGATGCTAAGAATTTCAACTTTACAACAGGATTATCAACACAAGGCCCGGCAGTAATGGCTATGGCAATCTTTGAAAATTTTTTTAGCAGAAACAAGGAAATGATTTCCCTAACTTTTAAGGGAGCATCGTTTGTTCTGAGTATACTGTAACCATCTTTCGATAAACTCAGAACGCAGTAATTAAAGTGATAGGGATCTCTAAATAAGCTAGCTGACATCCATTTGCTAATAAAATCAAAAATCTCTTGAAAAAAGCCTCTAAGGGTGGGATCATGTGAAAAATGCTAAAGGTGGGGTGTACTCATACAACACTCTAACCCTATCCATTTAGTGATTATGGTTTTGCATTGGATAAAATATTTTATTTTGAGGGCGATTAGAGACTAAAATAAATGGAACTGTTTCTGCACAGCTGTATTCTGCGATAAAAACTTCGACTGTATATATTTTACAAGGAGATAAAAATAAACTCAAAATTATGTGCATGAATTTTTGTATTAATCTAATCTTCAGATAAAAATCTATCTTATCCAATCAAAAGTTCTGGTCATCAAGGAGATAAAAATAAACTCAAAATTATGTGCATGAATTTTTGTATTAATCTTATCTTCTTCTCATATAAAATCTGTCTTATCCAATCAAAAGTTCTGGTAATCAGGGTAATAAGAGAACTCAGCTCTAAGGTCATTAAATTTAAGACACGCTAACCAGCGGCGGGAGCTTATAAAGTACTAAGCTCGGAGCAACATAGCTTTGTCTTGATTTGGGTACTTGCTTCAGCAACATTCATTCAGTCTTACATTTTTTTTAAGTACTGGATCTCGCAACATGAAAGTGCAAGGGATTTTAATCCTGCAACGACATTTTTGTGAACCTGCTACTTATTCAAACGCCATAAGCAATCATTAAAATTGTCAAGAAAGATTTTACCCAAAAATTCACATGACATTGGTCGATATGCAACACTGCTAGCTTTCAACTAATTCTTCTCTTATCACATCCCGTCGAGATATGTGTGCGGAAGGTAAAGCATCTTGAACAAAATTCCATGAAGCTTTATCACGAGCGGGTGGAAATTAAAAGGAAGTAAGAGAGAATATCATTCTTTAAAGGGTTTCAGTTCGATTCAACAACATTACATTCAATTGCAGGGCTGATGAACTTATTGGGATAGGGTTGCCTTGACCACTTAAGGAATACTCTAGGAAAAGCGGGTTCTGTATAAGGAAGGTATCGAACACTCTCGACACTTTAGTTCGTTATTTTCAATCCTTAATTTTCCAGTTCCTATTCCTCAGAAATATTTTGTTTACAAGTATTTATGTAAGTATTAAGAAAGCACTCATGCCTAAAGTTAAAAGAATTTTTTAGGCAACACATTCAGTTTTCCGTGCTAGGCTTTCTTATTTTAATGCCAATACTTTTTCACTATTTTGTGTATTGTTCTCAAATCTGCATTTCGTTTGACAGAAAACATTGTAATTGCTGTTGAATGCAAAGAAGACATCACATGCCACTTATGATCCATCAAAATTTTCAAAAGAAACATTTCTCGTGCTCTAATCAGCGTCAATTTTTAGGTGGAATGGACTCCAAATCTACACAGTAAGTAGTTAAGCCGAGCAAAAAACAAAACAAGGACAATGTAGAAGAATTACTGCGACAGACATTTTTTTATTTGTTAATATTGCATTTCATTTCGAATGAGCCAAATGGTCTGTGACTGGTGTGGAAAGCTTCTATTTGGGAAGACATTTCAACAACTCGGACACTTCTTCATAGTCGCTGCCAAAACTGTCACAACTGTTAGATTTCCTCAAACTTATAGTTTAGAGTGTATGTGTTTGTGTATGTGTGTGTGTGTGTGTGTGTGTACATTGTCGTGTCCACATTGCGGACAACTCATAAGCGACGTGTAAGGTTTGAAAAATTTTCTGCTCTAACAAACAAATAAAGTATAAAATGATGTAAGATATTTTTGTTGCAAACAAACAAATGCGCAAATAGATGGAGAAAGAAGCATTTCAAATACAAACAACTTTACATACACAGATATTTTTCTAAAATATCACATTGCATTTTTATATTATTCTTATTTTTTATTTATAACTGCACCGGCCACTAGCAGCGCCCACCTTTTCCACTTGGCGCATTGAACAAAGGCAAAAATCGCTCTAAGCGCTTAGCGTGCAAAGACCATTCTCATCTACGCCCAAACTTCAAACATAAACTAAACAGTGTTGCCATGCTGTTAAAGTTTTAGTTGACTCAATTGCTTTCTCAAAACAAAATCACTCGATTTTCATGGCATACTCATACCCATTGCTTTTCCCGCTAGAAAGGGCTGAGGGTAATTATAATGTAGAGAAAATAATCAAATGCAATTATTTTTTTAATGGGTTTTTAGAAAATATCTGAAATAAGCTTTATTCAGAAAAAAAATTCCATTTCATTGGCAACATTGTCTCAAACTTTTTTTTAACAGATGCACTTCCGCAAATTTAGCCACAGGCAGAGCTGCCAAGTGACAAAAACAAGAGAAATAAAGCAAAGTGAAATATGAAAGCAAAGAATTGTTATATTTGTTATAGAAAAAATTGCAGAACACTCCCAAGCAATGAATGCAAAATCTGAACTACTGGCGCAGCAAAAACCGCATTCATTGAATGCTTCAGTTGCCTGTTATGAGAAATATGAACATTTGCTAAGAAAGTAATCAAAGCAAGAAGGGGGCAAGAGGGTTGCCTGGAAATATTGTAATTCAAGGGTTGATGTTTGAAAGATTTTACAAAAGTGGCAGCGCTGCTATTGAGGCAGAGGTTGGAAGCTTTCGCTATTAAACTCGCAAAGCATATACAAATGTACGAGTATATATTCGGTAAGGGTAAATACAAGTAAGGTAACGTAACTTCCATATGGCGTTAAATATTTCAATAAGAAAAGCCAGGATTGGAAATCCATGTTATTAATTTTTTTCTAAATAGAACTTGCATTGGTCCTTTTGTGTAAAAGTTTCTCTCTGCGTGTTATTAGTTTGAAACAATGCATACTACTTTAAGCGTTTTATATCAGAAAATAAAATACTTTTCAACGTTGCTTAGAAATTTTAATTGCATGTGAGATTGTTGGCCTTTAAGTCACAACTTTCCTCTTAGGTTTGGTTGATTTCATAGATTATGTTTTTTTTTTTGGGGGAAATCGTTGAAAGCCGGTACCCTCTGAGCGTAGAATTTCAACTGTACTAACCGTATAACAGTTATGTTTCATTTCTTCAGGGTTTTGGCCGATCAGTAAAATATCAGTTTTTTAGCGATTGACGGATGGCATGAAATTAAAAATAGTTCAGTAGCTGGATATCCAATTAGGCAAGCGATTTAAAGGAACAAGTTTCAGAGTCGTACGGTCTAAACTCGATCCATAGATTGCCACTTACCATACAATCATACATCGACGACTCTTTAAAATCCTGAGCTGTTACTGCGTCAATTGACCTTCACTCGTTGATTGCTTTTTTCATACATTCGGTAGTTGTGTTTAGCTTAAGTATCTCTTAAGCTTTGGATCCAAGCTCGGTTTTTTTTCGACTGATTGAATTGAAAGCACATGAAAATATTTACACTGAGATAGATATGCCTTAAAGTAGCCGTGTCTGATCAGGAACTGACTTAAGTAAAAGTGCTCCTCATGGCATTCAGTCGCTATATTTTATTATTTTTTGCCAATATTTCTTCTAAACGAACCTCATTTCATTGGTGTTCAAAAATACTGGAGGTGTCAAATTTGTTCGGGCAGGTAGTTAGTTAAACTTCAATACTCATATGACATTCAGCCACAATGTCATACGCAATACCTAGTTTCGAACGTGCGACACCAGCAACAACAGTAGGCTTATGTGTTGAAAATACAACTACTCCAACCCGGTATGCTACTAATTCTCCACCAAGTCTCCTTAATTTTTTTATTGCTTGCGGTCACACATGTTCTCAAATTGGACCAAATGTCATTTATGTCCAAACATGATTTAATATTTTCTGCTTTAGATGCCAGGTGATTCGTGACTTCAAATAGCTAAATGTCAAATCATTGTATTCTGATTTGTGTAGTCTAAATTGGAATAATTACTGGTTTTATGACACTGTTAATAGTAAACTAGAGTTCCCTTATAAAAATTTGACCCTGTTCGTATGGCTAGGGTCACAAATAGTTTATGTCCTTGGTATTACCCAAAAGTCTGCTTATTTCTTAATAAATGTAACAAAAATTATGCTACGTGGTGAAAAATAGAACGGATTTTTCTTGGTGTCCTTAAAAAGTAGTGGGAAATGAAGGCTATTTTAAGGGAATCAAAATGTCGCAGTTAGTGACGCTGACTAAAGACCTATAAGCATATTACCAACGTTTTCAAAGATGTGTGAAAACTTAATGACGTTTCAAATTTGTACATTTACTTATACATTTATACAAAATAAAAAGCCTACTTTCACCATTGCAATTCGAATTAACTTTGACAACCGGGAATTAACTCTTGTATGTTGAGTTGGGAGTCCGAACCCCCCAGACGAAATATCAGAACCTTACACGCAGAAAAATGTAAATTTATGTAACAGTTTATCTATCATGATTTGTCTACAAAAATATTTTTTGGGACCCCCCAAACAAGTATTTTCTGTATCCGTTTCTGGATCCGCTCCTGCTGGTATTTCGCAAGGGTCAGTGCTTGGTCCACTTTTATTAATGATGTTTTTTCGGTGTGTATTCACATACTTTCTTGCGTATGCTGACGACATATAATTGGTCTTGTCCAGTCGTATTGGTCTCGTAGAAGATTTTTGTAACAGAATAAACAGTGATCTGTTCGCCATATCTGTTTGGGCTTGTAAAAATACTTGATGTTTATATGCGTCTAAATCTTATGTCTTACCTGTGTGTAATAGTTCAATAGATGTTAATGATATTCCTAAGCTGTGCATAGGCAATAATTCTCTTAATTTTGTGGATAAAATAAAAATTTAGGGTTCATTCTGAATTCTAAACTCACTTGTAATGATCACGTTGATAGGGAGATCAGTAATGTGTACGCAATACTTCGGAAACTGAGAGTCTCGGAACGAAAATCCTTGCATGTATACTTGAAAATTATATTTCGGCCAGGAATTTTATTTTCATGTACAAACTTCTAAAGTGGAAGAGGCCTTCTTATATATTTGATAGGTTAATAGTGGTAAGATCGGTACATAGATAGAGATAGTTTAGTGTCTGGAATTGCATTCTGAGTCGGTATCTAAAGGCTGGAATAGACAAATTGAACTACAGGACACAGATATATGTATGTACAAATATCTTAAATCAATCTGATCATGAGATATCAAGGCATCGCACTTTTCTCTTTCTTTTTATTTTATTATTTAATCCATCACTTTCTTGACAACTATTTTAGTTTTAATTCTTAATATAATTATGATTTAAGTTAATTGTAAAATCTTACTTTTAAAAGATTATAGTTTTACTTTCTACTACAATAATAAATTAATAATAAATAAAAATGTCGCATTACTGATACGTGACTTTCCGCAGTTGCGCTCATTTCGTATAAATAAGAAACTTCCTCAACATTTTCACCTTATATTTACTTTCTCATACATTTACTTCGAAAAAAACCCTTTCAACCTTCACTTTCATAAACTCTACTCTACAAAAACTAGCTTAGCACAAAATTCATTACTCCTCAACAACCCTTTGTCCACAGTTTTCAGCACTCAACAAGTAATCAACAAAATAACTTTATTTGCAGCAGACGACTTTTATGACTTTGATGCACCTTTAAGGATGTGACTCGCAAAATCAACTCCATCTCAGCTCTTTGCTCATTCACTCATTCGCTCGTCCACTTTGCCAATTAGCCAAATCACATTGCTTGTCATATCCTGTGCGCATTATCTGTGCAGGTTGACTGACTTGCCTGGGTTGCGTTCACTATCGTGAGTGTCAATGCGCTGATGAAGGTGCATATATTATATATGGTAGTTGCCGCAAGTAAGTGTGCGAAACTTACATATGTATGTACACATGCACAAACACACACACACACACACATTTGCTTGTTACATCACTATCACTAAATCCTCCTCACGTCTTCGCGCACAATTCCATCACATATTCGTATTTACGTAATTGCACTGTGCGCATTTGTCTTAGCGGTTATTTTGGCATAAAGCGTTGTAATGCTAGTTGGTCAGGTCACCGGCGAGTAAATTAATTCTATAATTTGTTTCCGGTGAAATGAGGGTAAGCTCGAAGTGCGATCGAAGGAAATTCATAGTAGGGTTGGAGAGAAGTTGGTTAAGCGCTAAGCCAAATGGAAATAAATGATGGATATACGAGTAATATATAACAAAACTTGCGTTATTATGATTTTGAATTATCACTGCACAAGTTACTGTACGCATAACACAATTTAACCGATTTCGATAAAGATCTAACATGTTTTTTGTTTTCTATAAAATGAAGAAAAGGCTCACTAAAAGTTCAAAAATGTAATTTTTTTCAAAACGAAGTATTAATTTGTTCCATGGAAACTCAAATTAACTCCAACATACCGACTTTTCAATTATCAGAACCACGAATTTGGCGCTGAAAAAGAGATTTTTTTCGATTTTATGCCTTTTAATCCGAATTTTTTGAGATATTATAAAAAATCCTTTGGCAGTCTTGATGAAAATTTGAATTCTTTATAATTTGCTTAGGTAAAATATTACCAAAAAAGGCTTAGTGTAGACAATATTTCAAAGGCCAAAGAGAGTGAGAACATTCGGTGGCTATTCGTGAAGATTTTTGTTTAAGAACTATATTTAAAAAATATCTTTACGATGATTTTTAAAGAAGTTCGAAGAATTTCAATTCACAATTTAATTAATTGCATAATTATTTCCATTTGTCAGGTTCTACTACAAGTATCGAAGACTTTTCCCGTAATCCCAATACGGCAGACGAAAAATAAAAAATGCCTTTCACAAATTAAAACCATCGACATTTTTTATATAGAAGAAATTGAGGATGAGTGTCAGTTATATAGCCAATACAAATTTGAGCCTCCTTGGACTAAATGCAAGGTGTTGTTAAACTTCATATTCGAAAAAATTATATTTTTTAAATTGCTGGTTGCGACTCCCAAATATTAAATCGGAATAATCGAACTAACAGCCCGATTCTTTTTTCTTAGTTAATAATTAAACATTTTCAAATATTCTATATAAACAATTTTAAAATTGTTATGTATTATAATTACAATTAAAAGCTTTTTTCTATGCTCAATTATATAACCTGCAGGAATTGAAGCTAACGTTAAGTAACTTTAAATTGCATTCAAAACACTAGTGTTGTTTATTTTCTGTATATTTTCATATAAGCAAACTAATTACTTTTGCATGGTGATGGCCAAAAAAAAGTCAGTTTTAGCTACTACCTCTGCAGGTAGTAGAAAATATCTAACTACTCTTGTCCACAATTTGGTTGAACCAAGGCAGATTTAACAGGTAACCTCGGTAAAGTTCATAATTTGATTTTTTGTCATTTACCTTAATTTTCAAACTTTGTTTTCATTTGTTAAAAAGAAAAATATTTCTTAACATTTGATTTGTGCTTCTTAGTGAAAAAATATATTGAGCAGTTTGTAAAAGAAATTAATAAATATCTTGAATATTTGTGTTATGTATTTTGTATCCAGTTAGAACAGAGTTGGAAAAAATGCGCTATATGCGGAGTTTCTTTATTAAAAGTGCCACAAGAGGCACACCGAAGGATTGTTGGAAAGAGAGCTTGCGTCAGCACGTTCACGGAGGCAATGTAATGTCCATATACCATTTCGCGAGCTGTAATTTGGTTGCTGACGCAAAACCGGTACACTTGATGCCCAACTCTGTCCCAATACTTATGTAAGTTCTGAAATTAAAATATACATTTTGTATTTATTTTCCTACCATATCTACGTCCATTTTAACACTTTTTATTTATTTTATCAAGATATATCTGAAAATCCAAAAATTTTGCGTTCGCGTTCACTTTTTTCCTTTTAATTTTATGCCGATGAATTCGAGGTTCGAATCTTAGTCAGGGCAAGCAAAATCTTTTTTTCTAAAGCGGACACTCCTCATTAAATACATCTGCCGTTCGGAGTCGGCACAAAACTGTAGGTCCCTCCATTTGTGGTATAATATAAAGACGCACACCACAAATGGCAGGAGAAGCTATGTATATAGTGCAAGTGCCAAAATTATATTATACTCGTATATATAATCGATTGACAGCTGATTTTTGTCATTGCCAACTATTATTGTTATCGTTATTGGGGAGATAGCACTGCGACCTTAAGATCTGTTATGCCCCCTACTTGGATTAAATAATTTCCTTTAGTCCAACTCCAGAGATAAATCTTAGTATTAAGCCTAAGTCTCTGGAAGTTATCCCATCGTCCGTAATTAGATATTCCCCTAGACATTTTTGGCGTTTGTGCACCAATGCAGGGCACTTCTCCAGGCAGTGTTTATAAATTTCTTTCTCTTCCCTGCAGTATCTGCACGTTCTTGCGAATATATTCCCAGTTTATTTAGGTGATAGTTCAGCCTACAGTGTCCTGTAAGAATTCCTGTGATCGTTCTCTAGTTGTTCTTTGATAAGCCCATGCATTCCCTAAATCTTGTTTGGTTGTAGCTACCCAAAAGGGATTTGGAATGTTCCAAACCTGGTAAATTGTCTCAGTGTGATTTACTGAGGGCTTCCTCTTCTTTCCTCGTAGAGGCTGATAATGCCCCTTTTCCTAACCCTGAAAAAGATTTGGGACCTATAAACGTAACCTGGCACCCAAAGGACTCAGACCCGGTTCGTTAGGCCAAGTGTGCTCAGCTTATCAAGACACTCCACCACCAGTTTTGAGGTTACCTGGTAAGATTTGAGGGCCTTGATGGCTGCCTGGCTGTCCGATAGAATAGCAATATTCCGTCCCCGGTAGTTGCGCTGGAGGTTAAACACCGCACACGTTTCTATAGCATAAATTTGGACTGTTATGCAGGATTTTTCAGCTTACTAGTAATAAGTTTTTATGCGTTTGATAAAAATGGGGTATGTTTTTGCAATGGTGTGGCCGCTGTTACTCGATATGTCGATAGGTGGATTTCGTCTCGAGATTTCGCCCTGTAAAACAGAACCAAACCTTATTCGTTAAATCGTATAAAGAGCGCTGCTTCATTATTTCTTCGATTAAAGATATATTCAGTTTTTCCTATTATAATTGTCGGTACCTATTTTTGAATACACAAACGGCTGATGTCATCGCCCGTCGATAGCGGAAATATTAAAATTAAAGCAATCGTCACCAAGTTTCGTCAGACGAACTTCGTCGTCGCTTTGGCTGTGTTCCATCGCATTTACTGCAGTGTGTTTTAATTTTAACAGCGAACTTTCGTACGACGACATTTGTTTGGTGGTTTGATTCTGTTTATAGCATTATGACTGAAACACAATGCCGACGTACGGCTGAAATTTCGGCCAGCAAAGCGACATCGTCAGCGACGTTCGCCCGGAAATTTCGCTTACTAAAACATAATTACGACTACAACAAAATCAGCTGATTATGAAATCAGTTTCAATTAAACATGCGTATTTGTGAATTATGAAGTAAAACTATTATTTTGGCGTTCCTTGTACTACTTTGTGCTTCCGTACTTCTTCAATTAACATTTCGTTAATATCCATTTTATTTAAGATAATAACAAAAACTGTAAGTACGCACATGAATTCGTTCAATACAATGTTTTCTTTCTTCAACGTAAACAGCTTGTATGTCAGCTGATAGAGTGACCATAATGAGCAGATACAACTTTTAGAACATAGATTGAATACAGCAAGAAAAAGGCTATTTAACAAAAACATAAAATAAGGGGTTTTTTTGCTGGCTCGAGGTCAAGTGTTTATAGTAATAAAACACGAAGTTTTATGTATTTTCTTTGTCGATATATTCCGGCAATCGTCTTCAGGGCAAAAACTATTTACAACATAAATTAAAATACGTACATATGTACATTTTAAAATAACAAAGGTCGCCAAAATCAATGTTAAAAACATAAAATGTTGAAAATAGCTTTTACTAAAGTTAAATTTTTAAAAGTAACAGAATTAATACTTTTTAACAAAATACTAAACCATTTTTTGTTTTATTTTGTCAGCGACGACAATAGAAATAAATCTATTGTCGGACGAATTTCGTCGTGTGCTTTGGTTGTGCGCATTCTTATATACGGTGGTGTGTTTAATTTTTCACGACGAACATTCGCAACGTAAAGTTCGTCGTATGCCTGCATTGTGTTTCATCTATTACAGTTTTTTGCATTAATATATATATATATGTGTATATATGTATGCACTTATGTTTGAAGCTTGAGATTATAGAGAATGGAAAGTATTTCAATTGAAAAATGGCGAAATTAAATAAAAGTAAAACAAGTAAAAAAAGGCTATGCCGAAGGCTTCATACCTTTCATGTAGGGAACAATTCTATGGGAGTCATATTTTATTTTTTCGATATTAGTTATTTTGACTGCTATAATAGTACCAATATTAAAAGATATTTGTGCGGAATTTCAAGTCTTTAACTGATTAAATGAAGCAGTTATGGCCCAAAATTCAATATTTGAACTGCAGGTTATATACATATATATTTGTTCTTTATGATTTGTACTTTTAAAATACATCTAATAATGACTGATATTTGTGCAACATTGCAAGTCTCTTACTGATTAAATAAAATGTAATATCTGAACTATCGGTTGTATGGCAGTGTTATATTATATTTTTCCGATAAAAAAGTTCTCATAAATGGAGAGAATTTCGTGCTCAATGTAATATCTGAACAATCGGTTGCATGTTATATATATTTGATCTAAATGCTGTTCACTGCTTTTATAAAGCTTAGGATAGCTTCTTGCAAAATTTCAAGCTTTTTGCTCCTTAAATGAAGGAGTTATGAAGAGAAATATAATATCTGAACAATCGGCTCTTATATACGTTATAGTCGTCCGATCTGGCCGGTTCCGACAAATGTCTAATAAATTGTAAAAAGGCATCTGACTATTTCGTTGAAATAGGTCAAAACCTTAGGGACTATGCTAAATCGACTCAGCTCATCATCCTGATCATATCGGTATACTTATTGATGGGTCCAACTCTTATCGTTCTGGTACTTACAAACATCGGATCAAATTTAATATACCATTTCCATGAGAGTTAAAAAAAAATAATCAAATATGTTCAATGTGTGTGTATGCCATATATGTTTATACATATATTTTAAGCCTGTGCAGCTACTTAAACGATCCACCTGCAATTTATTTATTTAATTAAGCGCACAGTGTTTAAATATTTTGACTGAATATATTCGCACATTTAAATGAATTTAAACATTTCAACTTCCACATATTTTGTATGCATTTGATATGCCAACAATGCAATCACCGCGCCATATCTAGTGAACTGTACGCAATTGAATTGTATCGAACCGAAGGTAATGACACAGTGACAACACGCGCACACAAACTTCGCTTTACCAACACTTACACACTCACATACAAACGCGTTTGCTTGGTGATGCACTCATTAATCGTCATAAACAATAATTTTACAGGCCGATAGCAATATCAATGTGTGACAGCAAAGCGAAAGTGTACCTTTACTTATTTATTCAAACCAACTTTTTCTCTTTCTCTTTCACAACATACACAGTCACACACAGGCAATAGGATATGCAATGCGCTTCGTGTTTGTCCGCTGCTTGTTGACTTTTTAAATAAATCGATAAATACCGATGCACAAAATTCTGTTTGCTATTAAATCAGGTAATTACTTCCAATCGCATCAGAAAAGTTCACGCACACACACACATTTTCATACATTTTCAAAACCTACTCGCTCACTCACACAAGTAATAGCATAATCTGTAAGTGTTTAATTTGCATATTTTATGCGCTTATTCATGTGTGCTTCTATATACATATATACATATATGCAAAAGTAGTTACATATATATATTTGTATGGTAGCATGAATGTTGTCGTTAAAATGTAGCAAAACATTTATGTAACCTGACAGCTCATTATCGGCACTCAGCACCAGCATCCACATTGCTTAAATCGACACACCTCATCGATTGCATCAGTTTACAAGCGTACCTTTCACCTGCGCGCAAAACGAAATGCATTGAAATTAATTTGATATTACATATTTTATTGCTCATTGACTACTTTTTCGCAAGCGAATGCATTGGTGTGTGCAAGTTAATGGGCAAAAATCAATAATGGCTGCAGGCTGAATCTCTGATAGGACATATTTAAGGGATAACACAATTGCCAATTAGCAGATAGGTAAAACATCAGCGTAGTAATAATTAAAAGTTTAAACTTCAAGCAGACAAATTTAATTAAATTCGGAGGTCATCATGCGTCTGCCCAACATCGAAATGTCGAATACTCGTGTAATAGACTTATATTAGTTTGGACCTAATAATTTACACGGCAAACAGGTTGGCTCAGCGTGGGTGCACAAGTTTTGCATTAAAAATGTATCGATTTGAACAGCCGTCAAATTAAGAAGAATAAAAATCTGAGTTTGTTTGATTTTGAAGACGAAAAGTTAAGGCCGACATTCCATTTTAACGAGCTCGAGCACTATTCGACTATCCTTTTTTTTCGACAAATGGCAATCAAGTTCGCGTCCACTTTACCCAACAATTCAAATTAGTTTCTGTATATATGTATAATAGTTTTTCGACACTTCCTCTGCTCTCAATCGATCCCAACAGCATTTGTAATTCGTTATTCGCTCTCTCATTCGTAATTGACACCGCAATCGCGAACCGAATCAATATGATTCCCCATACAAATAATCGATGCCGTCTCTAATTTTAATCGGAAATTTATCGAAAATAGCTACCAAAAAACAAAATTTTATTATAAAAAAGGTTTTTTTTGGGCTAACTTGTAGGCATTAATAATACGTATAATTTTATTTTGATTACTGTTTTTAAATGTTTACCATAACTATCATTAATTTCTAAATAAGGAACACCCTGTGTGAGCTGCATTAACACACATAAACATGTTGTAACCTGAACGTGCGCGCTAAGATAGTGTAGAAAGTGGCGCGGTCCAATTACGTTTTATCTCGTTATTATACATTTAAGATCTCATACGACACAGCAGAGTGGCGTATTTTCATAGATTATTCAAAAAGAAGCCTTAAAGCAGTTCTGCTTCACAACGGCGGTTTTTATACTTCCATTCCTGTCGGTCATTCCGTACACCTCAAGGAAACCTACAAGAATTTGGAATTGATTATTTGGAAATTAAAATATAAAGACCACGGTTGGCAAGTGTGCGGTGATTTAAAAATCTTGGACATGGCGCTCGGACATCAATCTGGGTTTACCAAATTACCTTGCTTTTTGTGTATATGGGATAGTAGAGACCGAACAAATCACTGGACCAAAAAGCGTTGGCCTCCGAGGGAGCTTAAAGTTGGCGAAGAGAATGTCCAGCATGAAACTTTGGTGCCTTCTCATAAAGTTCTTTTACCACCGCTTCACATAAAGCTGGGATTGATGAAGCAATTTGTAAAGTTACTTCCAAGATATGGAATTTGCTTCAAATACTTAATATCAAAGTTTCCAGGCCTCTCGGAGGCAAAGTTAAAGGAAGGTGTTTTCGTTGGACCAGATATTGTGGCTGATCCACTATTCATCACAACCATGACGGATCCTCAAAGAGAGGTCATAAACAAATTTTTAGGCAATAACAAATTTCCTAACTACAAACAAATCGTCAAAAAAATGTTAAAAGTATTTCAAGCTTTAGTTTGCTTGATGAGTTTAAAAGTACATTTTCTTCATTCCCAGCTCGACTACTTTCCAGAAAATTTAGGAGACGTTAGTGAAGAGCAAGGTGAACGATTTCACCAAGATATTAAGGAGATGGAAAAAAGATAACAGGGAAGATGCAGCGTTTCAATGATGGCAGACTACGGTTGGACGCTTCAAAGAGACCTTCCCGATGCTTCCCACAAGCGAAAATGTACCGAATGTGTTCAGTGATTACTAGTTAATGTATTTTACATAAATAAATTAGTTTTGTTACGCAGTTATAAATTTAAAATTTTTTATTAATCTTTTATATTTTATTTTAAGATGATAACTTGTTTAACATAGACACCTTCATTGTCAGAAAACGTGACGTTCTATAACAAAATTTATGTTATTTTCGGATTCAGCACACCCAAAAACATAAAACTTAAATATGTACGACCTTTTGAGAAAGGCGGACACGCACATCATCTCAAAAACCAAACCGTCCGGTCGAAAATCTGTTGGTTGGCAACCGTGCGACCGCCATTAGAAAATATTTGTCTATGATTTTATATTTCCCGAACCCCTACTGAGATTCAAACCAATACAATCGGCCACATCGTCTATATTCTAGTTAGTTTTAAAAACTAGTAAACTTCAGTAAGCTATAGCCCTTCCACATTCCGCTTCCACTTTTAAGTATTTTAGGAACTTCAAGCGACATTTATAAATCCGCTAAATTAATATATTCAACCAACGAAAGGGCGGCTTTTTTGTTACTTAAAGAATTAGAAATACAGTTTTTCCAATAGCATTAGCCAAATACTTCCCCATCATTCGGTAACTTTTTTTTTTTGTTAATTTCAGCTCTATAGAAAATTAGCTCATCCCACAACGCTCAGCCACTTAATCGCTTTCGAGTGCTGTACTTGCAACATGTTGCAGTGCAATGTGGAAAAAAAAAAACTTTTAAATGCGAAGTGTTCATGCATTGCCGTTCCCATGGCATAAAATTATGAGTGGTAGCCGAGCATTTGGAGCGGTTATCCTTTAACGGTACGCATGATGTTTTCGCTTTGAAGCGAACAAAAGTATGCATGCAATATACTCTGTACTAGTGTATGTATGTATGTACATATGCGTGAGTGTATCTATGTATTTGTAAAATAAAATGAGCGCGATTGGCATTAAACGCCGCTGGTGAATTTTAATTAAGCAAATTACTAAAATTTAATTGGGTTGCGCGCGTATTATGCACACACAGTGAACCATATGGATGGGTATGTATAAATAAAAAAAAGCAGCATTAATGTATGCATGCTCTTATATTGTAAGTAGTCGTTTGTTTATATGTATGCTCAAATGTGCACTTCAGCGCCTATCTGTCAACTGCCTTTTGAACGCTGCCACTTCACCTTTCCAACTCTGGCGATTCTCCTACTTGCTCAACTGCCATCACTTCACTTCGCTGGGTCCATGCAACCAGCCATCCGTGTTTGTCTCCTCCTCTATTCATACATTTATTAATAAGTTAAATTCATCATGCCCGCAATATGCCATAACCCTTTCCCTCACCCACCGATCTATACCCTTTGCTTCTCGACTTTGGTCCTTTGCAATCATCTCCGAACTCCCGAAGTGCTGAGTGGCTTATACTCTCTGCTGCCACTAACAACTTCTACAAGCCTTTTTGCCTGTTTGACTGCATACAATTACGAAAAGGACGCACGACCGGAAGGACATGCTGTGTTGAGCGTTAAGGCAGGGGCGTTAAGGCAGGGGAGGCTTTGTGCAAGTATATCATTGTATGCAAATTAATTATTGTTGCGTATGTATTGGTAATTTTACGCGTTACTGTCAACGCAACTCTGTGACACAACACATATACAACAACAACAAAATAAAAACATGCCAACAACTACATCGTCCACGGCAGCATTAAACTTTGGTCCAACAACAAATGCCAATAGCCGCAAAGCGCTATGTTAATCTTTCCCAGCGGCAATCTTTCGCTGACTTTTTTGTTTGTGCTCATGTGGTTGTTATGTATTAGTGTATACTCGTATTTGTGTGCCTACGGCTGCCACAAGTGGCACGCGGCAATTTATTGACTGTAATTGGTGCGTTAATCCCCCAACATTGACAGCGGTTTAGCGCTTCGTCTCCACATCACTGCATTCGCTGTTCGACTGTAGCATTGGATATTCGATACGGCGCTTAAATGCTGACATGCTTACATACATATGTTAATGTAATATGTGTATGTGTG
Organism: Philophylla caesio; assembly: GCA_963971545.1. Lineage (NCBI taxonomy): Eukaryota > Metazoa > Arthropoda > Insecta > Diptera > Tephritidae > Philophylla > Philophylla caesio. The sequence goes on along the minus strand of OZ020606.1, from coordinate 87,997,297 downwards.
TACAATCATTAAATGTCAGCGCCGTTACAGCCGCCATTTATTTATTTGTTTGTGCGTTCGGCTGACTAGCTGATCGGTTGGTTGCTTGGTCGTGCCAGTTATTAAAGGATTATTGGCATTTCTGTCAATTTTTATTCAATTTTCATTTTGCATATTAAAATGTTACCGCGTTACCACATTCTATAGCCATTGTTTGTATCAAAAAACTCGCTGGCAGTTCGTAATACATACTTACACATACTTTTATACTTGTAATTATATATAAAATCCAGTGGCGATTAAAACACAAGTACTATTTTTGATTTAAGATATTTTTTTAAATTAGTTATACCTTTAATATATTTAGATTTTTTATTTAAAACAAAAGATATATCTCTAACAAAAATTTAGCCACTTTTTAAAGTTTCAACAGTCTACATAGGCATTTTTTAAATGAAAGTATCAATAAAATTTCTAACTTTTAAGTAAGAACTTTTAGCAAAAATTTTAGTCTAAAAAAATGCTTGATATCGTTAATACAGTGACAGTAAACACTAGTATATTCGAATAGTGTTCAAAGTTAATAACATTTTATGTCTCATTTCCAACCAAGGAAAAATTAAAAGAAAAACTAATCATGAAATTTGTTTGTCGAGCTCAGAAATTACGCTACATGGTTATCTCAAGATGGTAAAACGAAAAATATGCTTCCAGTTTCTTAGGCCTACGAAACAGAAGGAGTTTCCAAGGAATACTTACTTACTTACTTGATTGGCTCAATAACCGTCTAGGCGATTTTGGCCGAGCTCAGCATAGCATGCCGGTTATTTCTATCGTTCGCTTACTTGAGCCAATTGCAAATAACGAGGGTACACAAGTCCTTTACAGCTTGCTCTTTCCAAAGCAGAGGAGGCCTCTCTTTATCACGTCGAATAATTTCAGGGCTGGAACGCTTTCATCGATTCGAACGACATGACCTAGCCAGCTAAGCCACTGGATACTAATTCACTGTACTATATCTACGTCGTTATAAAGCTCGTACTGCTCATCGTTCCATCGTCTGCGATATTCGGCATTGCAAAGTCGTAAAGGTCCATACATCTTCCGAAGAATCTTTCATCGTCCATGCTTCTGCGCCGTAAAATAAGACTGGCATTATGAAAGACTTATAGCGTTTGGTTTTTGTCTGTCGAGAGAGGACTTTACTGCTCCATTGTATACTCAGTGCATAGTAGTACTTGTTGGCAACAGAAATTCTCCGTTGGATTTCGAGGATGACATTATTAATGATGTTTTCTAAGTAAAATAAGCTCTACTTTTTCACGTGATGATAGTTTCCAGTCGTGAATATGCTGACTGTTTATTTGATGACTGGAGATACGTCGTCTTGTCCTCGTTCACCTCCAGACCCATTTGCTTCGCTTCTCTATCCAGTTTGGAGAAGGCAGAACTAACTGCGCGGTTGTTAAGGTCGATGATGTCAATATCGTCGGCGTACGCCAGCAGCTGCACACTCTTATAAAAAAAGGTGCGTGACCGATTTAGTTCTGATCAATTCGAGATATCTTCTCCAGCATCAGTTTAAAGAAGTCGCTCGACAAAGAGTTACCCTGTCTGTACCTCGTTTGGTATCAAACGGCTCGGAGAGTTCCTTCCCAATTCTGACGGAACTGTTGATGTTGCTCAACTTCGTTTTACATTAACGTACTAGTTTTGCGGGGATACCAAGTTCAGACATTGCGGCATATAGGTTACTTCTTTTGGCTTTAGTAAGAAGATCGACACCGCCATAGTTGGCGCGATTTGCAGGATCACTCTTCTTGTGGATTGAACAAAACACACTTACATATATTCCAATCAGTAGGCATATATTCGTCCGACCATACTCCGCCCAAAACAATAACTTTTAGTATGAAAAACAGTATCCCGATACGATAAATATACGAAAGAAAAGATTACAAATATTACTTTAAGACTTTTGTTTACCCTTTTTAATATTTAGCGAAATGCTTGCATACTTTTATATATTGAAAGTCTTTAATTTTGAGATTTGTATTATACATTTCATGAAAAACATAAGTCTTAATTAGCGGGGTAGCTAAGAAAAAAAAAATTCAGAAACATTTCGGGAATCTTTCGGTAACTTAGTGCCGCAAAAGCACCGAAAACCTTTATCAAAAAAATACTAAAAATGTACCGAAAATTGCTGGAAAAATCTGAAAATGAGCCGTATATATTATTGAAACGTACCAAAAACTTATCAAAATAGAACCGAAAATGTACCAGAATGGTACAAAATAAGTTCCAAAAAAGCTAACCGCAAACGTACAGGAAATGTACTGAACCAGTCCCGAAAAGATATGGCTTGCTTTTCATTTGCTAAAATTTTACGTCAAATGTCCTCAAATGTCATTTGAAAGAAAATGGATTGTCGTATGGCATGATTCAATCATACAAGGTTGGATAATTAGGCTGTTGTCTCACTCTTGCACGCTGCCTTAAGGTAGCCTGTGTTGCTCTCTTTTAATTTAAGAAAAAAAATGTTATCAAACACGTGAAAATGAGTACTTTCCTTGTGAAATGGCTTGGCAGGCAACACTGTTGCCTTTTTGTAGTTTTTAAATTATTTCAGCAATCCCTACATTAAATAATCAAATTGACGGGATTCTCGTATGTTTCCCAGTAGCCTTGCTTATCTAGCAGCGAACAGGAATTGAAATTTTTTTTCTTTGCATGTATGAAATTGATTGGTCGTTGGTTCGATTCCCGGCCAGGTCAGATCATTTTGTTTGATATTTTTTTTTCAAAGAAAGCATTTTATGTTTTTAAATTTTTTGCTGTATATATTTTATATAAAATAACATAAAATTAAAAAAAAAGAATTTATTTAAATATTAACAACCATAAAATTATACAGTTAAAATATCGAACAGAAGAACATTTATTAGTATTAGTATTTTGACTAACGTACTTACTTGATTTGTAACAGATGTATATCAATAAAAATTCCGTTAATTTTTTGACGAAGGTATTGTGTGGTGTTTTCCATATAAAACAAAAATTTTTTCGAACAACTAATGTTACATTTTTAGTGATTGAATCTTACAATTTTATGATCTACAAAAATGGTAATTATATTTTTAAAAAAGTTTGAAATTGTATTGAAATATGTATACAATCCTGGCTACTGGGCTTTTAATAGATACCTCTTATTTTGGTTGCTAAAATTGATATTGAATTAAAGAAAAATGTATTATCAAAATTTTTCCAAATGTGATAGTTCTATTTTCTGCATGTAAAAACTTAAAAAAGGTTGAAATCACATTGTTTTTTTAACAAAGTGTGTAAAAGATATTTGCTTCTAAATCACACTTGTGTTTTTTGTTTATATAGTTTGTTGTATTAAACTGCAATATCAAATTTCTGCAAATATGTTTTATTCTATGTATAAACCGCATTTTGCTACTAAGTAGTTACCTACTTTTCTACTACCTTTGCGCGAAAAGGGATAAAATATTTTCCCCTTTATCAGACCTTCCTAAATGCAACCTTACAAGGCAGTCGGAAAACTTAAACGTCAATAAGTATCCAACCTTTTATAATTAAATCATGGTCGTATGGTATCAACATCAAATAACTTGTATCAATAAATTGGCAATTAAACATGTGTTTGATCGATATCGTTTACTGCAATGACAATGTAACGACAGACTTTGATGCCAGTGATTTTGACATAATGAAAGCCAAGCAATACGATTATTGTAGTCCGATATTGAAGCAAGAGATGTGTTTCATCCCTTAGACTCCCTTAACTTGTATTTCAATAAATAAACGAGCTCCTCTCTCGATTAAACTTGAATTGGCCAATTCCCACACCTGCCAATAAATCGGTAACAAATTTATGGATGAAACTCATTAGAAGTGAGATTGTTTACGTCACTTCGTTTTATAATTTTTCCACTAGGCTTTTCGCACTTTTGTCAACTTTTATATCCAACAGCTGAGGAGACATATTAAATACACTGAACGAATACGCAATATTTCGTTTGATATCACAAAAGAAAATAGTAAGTACGGAGGAAGCAACAAGCAGTTGGAGTTTCTGCAAGAATTTTGCACAGCTCACACGCAAGCACCGCAAATATTCCACGACACAACGTCACAAGCTGGTCCTTAGGGTAACATTCATCTTCATGGACGCGCGAGAAGCGCCGCTTGCAGGATTTGTGAGAGTAAGCAAGATACCTATGTATGCACATGCATACATTCATACATATGTATGGATGTGTGTAGAAAAGCGTGTGCGCTACTACTATTTTCCAATTTATTACGTCAGACAAAACAAAAGTTTATTGTTAAGCTGCTGCAAGAGCAAGAACGGCATCAGAAGTACTAGCAATAAGACTGCGTGGCGGTGGCTGTTTTGATTTGAACGCGTTGGGATTTGTAGTAGCAGCAGCAACGCCGGGCGAAGTCGCCACCTGCCAACCCAATGCCCAACGTATGTCGCCACCGACACTTGCACGCTCATAAGCGTGGCAAATGGTGCATGCAGGAATGGAAGCGCAGCGCTTAAAGTGAACCCAGCATTCTTGTACGAGTATGTCGCTCCAAGTGTCAGCGCAAATTAGCTAAATTGATTCAAACAACGTAGCAATAATATGTGAACTTCACATTTAACACTCCAGCTCCTCCTACAACGCCTCCTACATTGCGCTCACTGCTAAGCAGGACGCGCAGGACATCAGGTGTGCGCGTTCGTGGTTTGGGGATTTATTGCAATTTTCTACTACCTTTGAAAAAGCAACAGTGTAAAACGAAGAAAAGAGAGAGGAAGGTGACGTAAGAATGCAATAATAGAATATTCCTCTACTGACATGCTCTCAGCAGTGCTCGAAATTGATTTATGAAACACCGCAGAGGAAACAAATAAAAGCAGATATGGCAAGACCAACAACCATGGCGGTTATAATGAGTAGCGGAATGTTAGTTTACAATTTCAAATGAGTGGCGGTGATATTCAACAAGTTTACTGAATGTACTGATGAGTTTTTAAATATAGAAAATGTTTTATTTTCACACAAACGATTCTCAAATTTCTTGAAGGTCAAACAAAGGTCAACAAACTTTATATGAGAACGATAACTCCTGGACTCCTGGACCGCTCATGTCAACAGGTCAAGTGAAATACAAAAAGCTCGTCTAAACAAACTCAGACGACAGAGCTTGCACTGAGGTCTAATATCATATCCCTTTAATTATTATCGTATCCACAAACAAAGCCACGGAAAGAGTGATGATCTCGCCATTAAAGGAACGGCGTGAGGAGAACAACTTGACTGAAACTTGGTAAGTTCAAATTTACACTAGCATTCTTAGTGGAATTTATGATCGAATAATGTATGAGTTAATAGTCAGTATAGTGAAAATACCGCAATGGATTTCATTATATTCTTCGGAAGTATCTGGCACTTTTAGAGCACTGAAACCTTTCGTTATCCACTTTTCAAAGTTTATATCAGAAAGTTATGTCAAGCATAAAACCTGTTGTAATATACCATCATATGTTCGTGATTTTTACCTCAGGCAGATGGAACTACTTCACACTCTGAATCAGACCGCCAACTAAGGGCGGCTCAAAATGTTGGACTTTCAGGAGGATTTGCTTAACGCAAAACCTAAAATCATATTTGATTTTGAAATTTTGTCTTCGAATTTTAAAGAGCACCACAAGCCTTGTTTTAAAATATTTTTAAATTGTTTAACCTAAATTAAGCTTTCGTAAAATTTTATTTTATGTGTCATGCTTTTAGGATTATAGGTTTAAACCAAAAACCAAGACAAGGCGCACGAGGCATCGCCGATTTTAAATTTTCTAACAGTTTTGTTAAAATAATTTCTTTAAACAATTTGTTTCAATTCGAGTCCCAGCCAAGGCATGTAAAATTAACACAAATTATCGCAAACGTGTTTTCCATAATGGCAACATGTACAAGTCTTCTGTTATTAACTAAATAAATTATAAACTCTTTTTTTAGAGGAAATCATAGTTAGATGCCATCTACACCGATTTCTCTAAGGCATTTGACAAAGTTGGCCACACTTTTATTTTACATAAAGAGGTTCTTTGCACAATCTTTTTCAAGTTTTTTAATAAATAGGAAGAACTTTGTGCAGATTGACAAAACAAAATTTACTATATTTGTTGAAGCAAGTATTCCAAGGATACCTGTAAAGTATCGATACTTTTGCTCGCCCATTGTATCGCCAGAAAGTATCGGTACTCGAATAAGTATCGGATGAAAAGCATCAATAATTACTCGGTATCGATAATTTCTACGCCAATTTTATTTTTTATACTAAATCAATAATAACACACATCAATCTTTTAGAACTTGAAAATAGATTTATTTAAGAGCATATCAACAAGTTTACGACTCACATCGATATCTATGGAAATTTGTATCTTCAATTAATTTACAGTCAGTGGCGAATTTAAACTCATATTCATAGAAAATACATTAAAATATTAATTACAAGCCAATTAAGAAATACATTTTGTGGCACATTGCCTAAAAATATTAGATTTTTCGAGATGCTTACTGAAGAGACAGTTTAAACTTGCTTATGTTACTCTGAAAACATTAATTTTAAATCCTCAAGCTCCCGCTCTTCTAAAGGGTTGACTTTTATAGAGGATATACATATGTAGGTGCAGACAAATCCATTGAAAGTTCATCAGACTGACTAATATTAGCTCTTGCACCAACTTTGCATTTAACTTTTTGTTTTTTCTTTTGGAAATGTTCTGAAAGTATCGATACTTGCACAGTATCTACATACATACATATGTGCAAAACATCGAGCATCTAATCTTTATTAATGATTTACCTCGCTGATTTGTCTCCCCTACGTTGATGTTGTTAAATTGTTGTAAGCATTTCAGATTAGGAAACTGGTGTTCCTTAAATAATTTGAATTTAAACATTAGTTAATATTGTGTGGTATCATATACCAAGCAAACCTCCAGCTTGGAGATTAATGATCTTGGAGTTATTTTTGTTAGCAAGCTCACCTTTGCTAAGCATGTCGATTTCATGGTCCAAAAGCTTTTGGAATGATTGACTTTATAAAAAGGAATACCGCTCTTTAGTCAGAAGTTATTTTACGAGTACCGGTTCTGGATGTGGCATCTTTTTTATGACGCCTGTATCAGAAAAATTTAAAGAGTACAAAAGGTATTTACAAAATTGGCGCTTCTAAAATGTTTAGAACCGGTAAGCGGGGACTGCAATTGCTAGAAGATAATCGACAATGTGCTTCTCTGCTATTTATTTTCAATGTCAAAAATGGTAAAGTTAACTGTGAAAATATGATTAAACTTTTTAAGGCTCACATTCCTTCACCTAACTTTAGAAATATTCGACACAAACTGCAAATTATGGCTAATAACGAACCTACGAGTATGAAAAATCGTTTCATGAAATAAAACTACCTTCGGAGTCGGCATACAATTTTAAGTGCATACTTTCATTTGGGCTACAATTAAAAGACGCACACCTTAAAATCTCAGCCAAACACTGTAATTTGTTTAAAGAAAGAAGTTTCAAAATCTTGGTTCATCAGATTGAATTATGTATTACCTTACAGGAAACTTCATTTTTTGAGAAGTCGATAAGCCTACCCAACTTCAACGGGGCTTTTTATAGCAAGAGTACACCTACGCGTGACTTTGTCGTGGCAGAAAACCTGCTAGCCTATCCCACCACAGCAGTCAACTGGTTGGAAAGTAAAAAAGTAAACAAACAAGTGTGAGCAGCTAACAGACAAAACGTGTACGCCAATAAAATAAACAATTTTATTGTTGACTCATTTGAGAAATTGTCTCCAGAGTCATCTACCACGTTCTTGCTGGCATTGGCATTGGCAGAAAAATTACGGCCAAGATGTCTTCTACCAAGGAATATGAAAAAGAGCGAAGGCGCAAATAAATACTTAACGTCTAAACGTTGTTATGGCATGCAGAAGGTGAGTTAAGATATCAGCAACAGTCGGCGTAGCACACACGTAGCATGAGGAAATGCAACCATGAATTGACATCCCAGCAAGAAATTCGCACTCCGTACGCCCAGCTGACATTAATTTGTGCAATTGCATGAGCATGGCTTAGCCAACTCATGGCATGGCTTCGCCTTAGTACAAAGGAACTACATACGAGTACGTACTCTTAGCTGCCGCCAAGCAGCAAACACATTTCGCACCTTACCGACTCCCGGGAGGTGTATAGTGCGAGCAAAAAAAAAAAAACACGGACTACAAAAATATATCTCCATAAAGCGCAAGAAAAAGGATGTGCTCATCTTCGCTCAACATTGTCGAACAAGCGGTAAAAGGGACGTTGCGGACGCATGAGGACATGAAACGATTGAAACGTACGCTGCCGCAAAACATGAACGGGCAGGAACGTGATGATAAAAAATGCATGAGTGCACTTTTTGAGTGCCACCGTTGGCCAAAGAAGTTCAAAAACAAAAACATAAAACACAGAAAGAGAAGCGCACTGCAAGTGTGAGATGTTTTTTTTTGCAATCGACTGCCACAAGATGGGCATTTTCTGCTTAAAAACATTGCTATCTATGTGTATCGTCTTTCATGCCACAGGAATGTTTCCTGCGCAACGCTGAATGCGTTCAATTTGCTGGTTTTGCTCATTTTTCTGCTCACGTTCTTCGATTAAATTCTCATTTCGGTCATAATTTTGCTGTTTTTACGATTGCGAAGCATTAAATTGCTGTTGGCCGACAACTCACATTGCAACACTACAATATATGCTTGCACCTTCTGTCTCATCGCTGCCAGAATCTAGTCGTAGACACATACGTACATACTTAGTTTGTAGCTGGAAGGCGCTCGATGGAAGTGGAAAGTGCAGCGGTTGAAGGCGAAAGCTGAAATTATCAGCGGTGAAGAATATATTTAAATGAAGGTTAAAAAAATATCACATGGCTGCTAGACAAAGTACACAATTGTCTAATTTATCTCAAATAGTCAACATCATTGCGAAGCAGTGCAGTAGATACAAATGTGAAATATAGCCCGGCGTTTCTTTTTTCACTTCACTGGAGCAACAGACGTTGGAGCAATTTTAATCGTCACGATAACTTTTCCGAGATTAATCAATTCCCAACCCATTCTTTCGAACTAATTATTGGTGGTTGTGATCAAATAGCATTGTATAGCTTATTTTATATATTATATTATTTTAATATTATATTATTATAATCCTCTTATGTGTAAAATACCTTCTTTCTTTTACCTTTTTGTTTTTCTTTCCGATTTTATCATTCATAAAACGCACGAATTGGAATGTTTTTTATTAACTATTTTTCATTACATACAAATAAAAATGAATTTCAATGTAAGAAACTTCTCCTTTAATTAGTCTTTAAAACAGAATTCTATAATTATATTACATTTAACTTGAGAGCTCGAGCAGGAGACTATAGTTAAGCATTAAATTTAAGTCTTCCATTGTTTATTGTAGAACCATTGTAAAAAAAAATGTTTCCTTAATAAACTCCATTAAAAAGAACTTATTGACCCTCTGTTTGGAAAATACAAGAAGTAAAGCAGCGTTATTTTAAATTATTCTTATGCAAAACGAATTCCAAACACATAAGGAACAGGCAGGAATATAAGTTTTATTCGACTAGTATCTATGCCGTTTTCGTCTAGAGCGAATTCACGACATTGAATGGCAAATAATATGAGGAAGGATCATTTCAAAGATAAAATGATGACAACCCTCCACATTATTGGTGGTAAGATAAAACTTAGGGAAGACGATAAGTCAACCTTAAAACGTTTGGGGTAGAATATTTATATGCACAAGGTACATCAAAGGACTTCTTAACTGACTTGCGGACAAGAACAAGACGTACTTACTTGCGTAAATCAACCTCTGGATCCTACGGTGTACCTACAGGTCAACAATACCGCGCTGATTGCCCATCTCATTATAAGGTCAAACCTCGACACTTAACAAAGGACGAGCTCCAGTGATTCCTAAGCTACTTTGAATCAAGCAATTATTTACATGCATTCGCAAAACCGATTAATCTCAACGACTCTCCCTTTGGTTGGATCTAGAGTAATACAGCTAACAGCAACTATATCGAATAATCGGCGAGTTGTTAACTTAAAGCGGCGATGAAGTGGTATACATATATTATGAAAATTATAATCTGAAATTTGAGTACGCTATGCCAAAATACAGGAGAATTGTCGCACTATTTTCACCAAATACCACGAAATTAGTCTTCTCAATATCGCACGTAACGTCATATCAAGCACGTTATGTGAAATTTATACGTATATACGAGCTAATACCTTGTTAGTATGCCATCATCAAGCAACTGCTGAAAGACCCTTTAGACGACACTAAAACTTCATAAATCCCTTTCAGCCTCATAAGAAGAGAATAGAATAGATTAGATCAGATTAGATTAAAAATATGAGGATCGCACTGCGACCTGTGTATCTATTGTGCCCTCAGTTCCTTACAACACCTCCCCCATAAATTTTAAGATGGGCCCGGACTTAGGGAGTGTATGTATTCCTCCTTAGGCCGCATCTGACCTAGCCACCTCTCCCTTCGACGCGCCACAGCGTCGCACTCCAGTAGTATGTGTGAGGGGGTTTCCTTAACCGTATCGAAGAAGCGACATAGGTCATTTGACCAGATACCTACCTTGTTCAGGTGACCTCTTAACCTGCAGTGACCTGTGAGGATACCTGTGAGGATTCTAAGTTTTGCCTTTGGGAGGTTTATGCGTTGTTTAAACCTCGTGTTGTTATAACCTCCCAATAATTTATTTGCCTGAACAAGGCCCTGTATGTTCTTGAATTGCTGCTCCCTGAGCCGATTTGTCTCCTTCCTGAGTGCTTCCTTTATAGAACTTGCACCGATCGGGAAGAAGGGCTCGGGTCCTATAGGGTCCGATATGGCCGCTGTTCTGGCCAGGTGAGCTGCCACCTCATTGACCTCTATACCTATATGACCTGGCACCCATAGAAGACGGATGTCATTTCTCCTTGCTAGGCCATTGAGTCTATAAATACACTCCAAGACCAGTGAGCACTTTACCTCGAAAGATGAAAGGGCCTTGAGAGCCGCCTGGCTATCGCTGCGAATAAGAATTTTCTCTCCTCGATAGTTCCTGTGTTGATTTATCTTGGCACAAACGCTAATGGCATATAATTCCGCTTGGAAAATACTAGGATAGGCACCCATAGGCAGCGACAATCTGGTCCTCGGACCAAAAACCAATGCCCTCCAAGGTCTAAGAGCCATCCGTGTACCACTGCGAGAATAGCAAACTTTCATCTTCACTCTAGCAAAGGTATTTATATAAGGCTTTCTGACAAAACCAAGTATCAGTTCTTAAAAAGGTTATGATGGCCTAGTAGCTACGTTTTCCTCTCTTATGAGTTTTTTTGTATAGATCCGTTCGGACTGGAGGATCTATACAAAAAAAATCATAATTGGCACAAAATATATGTACCCAGTAATTGTACCGCCGTTTAAATGCTGACTGAGAACATAACACCATTTAAGAATAACTACTTGGACAGCTGGCATAGAAGCTCTAGGCTCAATAATCGTATGCTCTACGTATTTCGTTTGTTACCTGTGATCGGCTCTGGAGCAGTTGAGCAATAAACCAGCTCAACAAGCGCTGGACAATCTTGTCTTATCATCTCACAACTCTTGGAAGTGTTTTGAGTTGTGACTGAGCACTGTCCGTTGAGAAATCACGCTTCACGGCCCAATAAAGTCTCCAGTTTCTATTCATCACATAATCGGCTTCCCAGCAATTTAGCTTTCGCTAAAAAAAGTCTAACTTCTTTTCTTTTTCTTTTATGATGCTACAATCGTTTGTCGGTTTGAGTCCTTCTGCACTTGGTCCTTTCGTGAACGACCTTGCCTTCGTTGCCCACCCATGGGTGCAAATTTTTTTGCCGGAGCATTATCATCCATATGAACGGCATGGCCAAGCCATCATAGTCGTTAAATTATTTTGCGCTTAACTATGTCCATATCATAATACAGCTCGTACAGTTCATGATTCCATCTTAAAGAACGGGCATGATGAGGGATTTGTAGAGCGCCAATTTCGTTCGTTGAGAAAGGGCTCTGCTTTTCAATTGCGTACCGATCCCAAAGTAGCACCTGTAAGCAAGTGTTATTCTTCGTTTGATCTCTAGACTGGCATCATTGATGGTGTTTATGGATCCAAGGTATACAAAATCCTTGACTACTTCAAATTTGTAACTGCTAACAGGGACGTGGGTTTCAATACGCGAGAGTTTTCCGTTGTTGCTACAATGTACTTTATTCTGTCCTCGTTCATTGCTAGACCAACCTATTTTGATTCCTTCTCTAGACTGGAAAATGCTGGACTGACGGACCCGTGGTTATGGCCAACTAGCTTTTATTACGGTTACCAGCATCAGATTGAAAGAGTTGCACGAAAGTGGGTCGCCTTGTCTAAAACGTTGTTTGGTCCCGATCGTTTAGGAGATGTTCTTGGACGGAGCTAAAAGTTGTCTCAATTTCCTTGGGTACTCACATCTTGCGTCTACTTTTCTGCGAATAATTTACAGTTTACCATTACTGAGCGCAAAAATTTTATGGGGGTTTTTTTCTTGCATGTAGAAGTTTTGTGTACTTGTGATTGTGATTTTATTTTAATCTGAAATAGGCAACCCATTCAATTTAAGTTAATTGACGACTAACCAAAATGCATGCGCAGAATAATGATTACACTTAAATGATGAAATAAGTATAAAAAGAACCACTGGTTCGTTTATTAAATCAAGTTTAAATACATATGTATGTATGTACGAGTACATACATAAATATGTATTTTTTTATCAAAGTATCTGCTTGAAAATCGAACGTTTGTATAAGCGAGTGATTATAATTAGGTTAACTAAGCAAGAACTCATAAATATTTAAAAATTACCCAAAGCAGCTTAAATTAGCGCTTTAAAATTTGCTAATTTATTTATACAACAAATAATATAACAAATGAATACCTACATACATACATACGTATGTATGTATGTGATTTTAAATTTTATGAAAGCACCACGCGGAAATGCGAGTATGCGGTAGTTTTGTAAACAAAAGAACAACACGAAAATGAAGAAAAAGAAAAAAGGAAAAAATTCGCCCGAAATTTTGATTGTCTGTATTTAAGTAGTAAACGGAAGGCAATTGAGCAATAAAACATATTTATTGCTGTAAACCCAAGTTACGCCAATGCGCTTGCGCGCGTGCGCAATTGCATGCGATGAACCGGCTTTTGTTATTTCCCAGTGGTAAAATAATTATTTTTTTTTATTGCGAATTTCAGTAGGCACAACAAAATTTTGTTATTATAAAACCTTATTCATATTGACTGGATAGAAATTGTTAAAAAAGTGGTATGTCAAACCTGATTTTGAGTTGAAAAGGGCCCACTTTTGTTGCAATGCTGTAGCTCAGCAAAAAGAGAATTTTTTAGTAATCGGACCGCCTACAACCTACAAAACAAAACCTAAAATTTAAAAAAATACATAGTTGCAAAAAAATGGGGTCAAATATAAAAAGTTGTTTGTAAGCGCAGCAAAAGATTTTTATATCAAATAAAAAATCATTTAAATTTCTCAACAACAGTATGTAATTTAGAAAACCTAACAAAAAAATTCTCTAATATATTTTTTCCGATTCAATGCATTAAAATAAGGATTTTCGTTAAAAAAAAAAATAGGTTTTGTTTAAATTTCTATAAAGAGTAAGGCTACTTCGAGCATGCTTTATACCAAAGTATGAATTAAGATGGCTTTATGTTTTAGTTTACAATTTCTTACTCGAATTGTTTTGTCTGTTTTCTAAAAAATAATTTTATGGTGAAGAAAAATAAGTGCCTGGTATTTAAAACTTATTTCGGAATTTTACGAATGTTATAAAAATTAACGAGCCATTTCGTTTATGTCATGAAACTATGAAAGTATCGTATTAGTTTTAGTTATTATACGTATTGGAAAAATTTAATGAGAAAAACATTTTTTAGATTGACAAAAAATTTTTTGTTGGGAAAATGAGTAGTGAATGATTTTATCCAGACCTTAAGAACTTCATTTAATAAACAAACAAACATCTATAAACCATTTATATAAATTCGAGTTTAAATTTTTTTATAAAAATTAAGAATGAAATTTAAAAAAAATTTAATTATTGTGCATTTACATACAATTTTCGCCAACAGATTTCCTTCACTTTTCTTCTAATTAATTAAAATTATTTTTTGAGTAAAATATGAATTATTCTGCAAGGAATGCCATAACACACATTTTTAAACTCTTTATCATAATTTCTAACTTTTTAAAAACAATTTTTTTTATTTTTTTTTTTTTGAGTATGCAGTTTTTGGCGGATTAAATTTTAGTCTGAGAAAGTGCAATTCAAAGAGATAACTTGTCTCTTTTGACGGTTTATTTACAGATAGTTTCACCGATAGTTTTTTTTTATGGAATGAATTGCGAAAGAGCATCCGTAAAGAAATGGTACAAAATCAGTGGCAATTTGTAGTCACAACAATCTTGCACTTTGTTGTACTGAAAATGTATGAGATACCTTTATGTCTACCCCAAAAAATTCTAAAACTTTTTTTTTAAAGTTCGAAATTTCAATGAAATTTTGATAAAATTTAAAAAGTTGTTTTTTGTTTGTTAGAGATTTAACGAAAAAAAAATTTTAATAATTAGAGAACAATAAAAGAAAAATTATTTAAAATATTTAGAGGATAAATAAATTATCCAAATGCGTCATTATGTGTTTGTGCTATATTTTGTGAACAGAGTGTTCATATATGTATACAAACAGCTGTAAGTCCTAGAGACAGACAAATGATATGTTGTTTTTTTTTTTTTTTTTTTTTTTCATTGGCGTTGTGGTAGCGCGCTACCCTCAAGTGGCCCTTTGAAACCAGGATAAGCCTGTTTTCCGTCGAATTCCACTCCCCACGGGACTGCCGTCAAGCATAACATCATGGGGGGGAAGGGCGGTTAGTCGCCACTGCTACGCCATTGTTGCTTCTGTCTTTGCAACCCAAGCTGTATTCCATATTTTTTTTTTTTTTTTGCTCAAAGGGAAAGATAGCCCAGTTTTTTGCGTCTGTAGCTCTTGACGGTTGGAACGGCATGGGTTCCAATCCGCCCCGACGCTTTACATTCTTTATTCTTTGACTGTATTTATATCTGAGAAACATTAAACTTTTACATCACTGTAGCTTTTCGTTGCTTAATTTTACGGTTGGAACGTCCTAGGTTCCAATCCGCATTGACGGCTGAATGTGAATGTTTCGGCACGCTCGTGAGCCTAGAAAATCAGTTCTAATTTCGCATACGCAGTCGGAAAGTCCGAGATTCCGATCTGCCCATTTTGTTGAGTCAGGCGAGCAATCTGAGAGCGCCATTTGGCGGTTGGAACGGCCTAGGTTCCAATCCGCTGAGATGCCTAGGACCTTTTTAGTAAGCTAAGTGCAGTCGGAAAGGCCTAGACTCCGATCTAACACTTACTACCACTCTTATGGTGCCGTTACTACGTATCCTGTGGCACTGTTACGTTGGCGCTTCTGCGTCTTTGTCTTTCTTCTCTTCTAAGAATCTTCATCGTTGTTGAAATAATGCCATTGGCTAGGTTCCATTCATCTTTGCCTCTTAGCATGTAGTTGACAATTGCTTCCGGCGAAAGGATTTCGCAAATTTGTCCTTGCAGTATGGCCCTTTGGTCGTTGAAGCGTGGGCATCTCAAGAATACATGTTCCACACTGTCTGCTACGCCGATCCCGCAGCAGTCACAGTAAGGATCAACCTCGTGCTTGAATCTGTGCAGATACGACTTAAAGCATCCATGACCGCTCAGAAATTGGGTCGTGTAGAAGTCAACTTCGCCGTGGCTTCTTTGAACCCAGCGCTCTAAGTCTGGAATGCATCGGTAAGTCCATCGTCCGTTTGTCGCAATGCTCCATTTGTTTTGCCATTCGGCTAGGCTCTTTACTCTAGCTTCCTTGCGGATGGCTTCAGTAGTTATCTCCGTACTTGAGAAGATATGAGCAGACTCCTTAGCTAGTAGGTCTAGCGGGTACATACCAGCAATTACCAGGGCTGCTTCATCCGATACAGTCTTGAATGCGCTGCATACCCGGAGTGCATACAGACGATACGTTGACTTTATGCCCCGATAATACGATGATAATACATACCGCATCGAACCACACCGGAGCTCCATACAAGATTTGACTTCTTATTACGCCTGCAAGCAATTTTTTGCTTCGTTGCTTTGGTCCTCTTGCGTTGAGCATTATTCTGGACAAAGAGGTCATTGTAGTGGCCGCCTTGTCTCTGGCGTATTCGAGATGCATTTTGAACGACAACCTTCTATCGATAATGATACCCAGATACCTTATCGCAGGTTTCGTGGAGACAGGATAGCCATTTACTCTGAACGTTATATCCTCCAGCTTTCTTCTGCTTGAGATAAGAACTGCCTCTGTCTTCTGTTCCGCTAGGGCGAGCCCGTGGTTGTCGAGCCATTCTTTAATCTTCTCCACAGAAGCAGTAGCTGTTTCGGATATTTGTTGAAGTTGTTTGGACGTTATCACCACCGCAATATCATCGGCGAAGCCAATCACCTTCACACCCTGCGGTAGCTGCAGGCGTAGAATACCGTCGTACATGATGTTCCACAGTAATGGGCCTAGGACTGAACCATTTGGTACGCCGCCCGTAATTTCCAACTTCTTTCTTCCTTGCTCCGTGTCGTACCACAGTATGCGATCTTGGAAGTAGCTCCTCATTAGCCGTCGCAAGTAGTATGATACTCCTATGCGCTCTTAGGTGTCCAAAATTTTTGCCCAGTTAGCCGAGTTGAACGCGTTTTGGACATCGAGCGTTAAAATCAAACAATACTGTTTTGTTCCACCAAGCCATCTGGACCCACTGGTTGCTTTTCTCGCTAGCTGAATTACTTCTGTTACAGCCTGCACCGTAGATCTTCCCTTCCTGAAGCCATATTGCTTATTTGAGATGCCACCCAGTGTCTCCATCTCAACGTCCAACCTGTTGCAGATAATACGCTCGAACAGTTTACCCGCCGAGTCTAAAAGACAAATGGGTCTATAGCTCGATGGGTCTTCAGTGGGCTTGCCAGGCTTGGGAAGCAGCACCAGCTTTTGCTGCTTCCAAATCGACGGAAAACGACCTTCAGCAAAACATGCGTTGAAGACTGAGGTGAACGCCGACGTATTTTTGCCGATAGCCACTTTTAAGACTTTGTTTGGTACACAATCGGGGCCAGGCGCTTTTTTTACGTTAATTCTTTTTGCGGCTTGAGTGATTTCATCAGCCGTTACCTTGTCAAATAGGTGCAGATTTACATCGTGTACTGGAGAGACGAGCCGTCTTTGTGTGGGAAACAGAGTATCTACTACTGTTTGTAGAAACAGTGGGCACGTTGGAACTGCAGCTTTGGTAGTTTTGAGCTTCTTCATTACAACTTTGTATGCCGTTCCCTTAAGAATTTTCTTCGGCATCATCGCACAGCTCGAGGAAACACTTATGCTTGCTTTCCTTGATAGCTTTTTTAAACAAGTTTCGGGCAGCCTTATATATAATTGGCTTTCTAGAAAATTAATCCTTCCTCTTGCGCGTTGAAAGGATCTCCTAGCTTGCAAGCAGTTCTTTCTCAAAGCTTCGATGCGCTCATTCCACCAATAGACGGCATTGGAGTTAATTTCCAGCCCCGGAAGTTTCCTGCCCTATCTGCCCGTTGGGGTTTTTCAGTCCCACGATTTATTTGGCAGATAATTGCGGCGTGGTCGCTTTGGGTGTAACAGTCGCTCACTTCCCATTCCGCTTTTCTAAACATACTCCTACTAACGAACGTGAGGTCGATAATTGACCCAAACCCATTTCGGTTGAAAGTGTATTGAGTGCCCGTGTTTAACAAGGCAACGTCTAGGCATGCCAGCGCCTCCAAAAGAGCTTTGCCTCTTGGAGACGTTCTAGGGCAGCCCCATTCCTGCGCCCAAGCGTTAAAGTCACCGGCTATTATGACTTCACTTCTATCGCTGGCATCCCTACCAAGGCTCATCACAATGTTTTCAAACGCAGCAATTGGCATGCTGGGTGGGATATAGCAGCTATAAATACATACGTTTTCTACCTTTGCGCACACGAAGCCTACCTCTACTGAGACGCATTGCATATGTTTTGGTTCGTTGCCACACATCCATATTGCAGCCTTGCCATCAGCATTTTGAAGCCATGTAGCGTCATCCTTATCTTTGTAAGGCTCGCTAATGATTGCAATATCTATGTTGAGATCTTTCACGGTTTGCGCCAACAAGTCTTGGGCAAAAATGATATGTTGTACATATATGTATATGTACATATATGTACATACATTCATATATGTATACATATGTACATATGTATATACATACATACATACACAAAAATAAAAATCCAGAAAGCCACCAATGTGCGTACGCACCGTGACGCATGCGTCGGCACTATCCAAAAAGAAACACAAAACGAAAGCACAGCTCGAGTGGAGAACCCCCAACCGCCCCATCACTTGATTACCAACATACACACATCAGTTTAAGTATTTACGATGGTACTAAAATTTATTTTATTTTTCACACATTCTTCCATTTATGTGCATATATACACACCTATTTAGCATATACATATATACAGATATTTAAGTAGATACATAAGTACATGTTTACATGGGAATTACCCGCGCTAAATTGCAACCAAAGTACAGCAAACAATTTGTTCAACAGCAAAGAGTAATCACAATTTGTTATATGAAGGGAAGTGCAATATGAGTAGATAATAGAGAGCCAGCTCACCGACTCATCGATGTGTGTGTGTGAGAGAGAGAGAAAGAGAGAGAGAGAGAGTGTGTGTGTTGCTTTCGCTTCATTGAACATTTACTCGGTAGTAGAAAAGAGTTTGCAAGTTTGAAAACGCATACGTACTCGTATGTTAATAAATATATTTATGTATGCATTCGCGGCGATCGTTATAACTGCCAGCATATTTGTTGCCAATCGATGCGCCCGTGGTAGTTGGTAGTAAAGTTGACTTTTGCCGATTTCTTTGCCACCAGCAACAACTCTAGGCCGCACAGCGCAGTCTCATATAAAATCGCGCAACCAAACCGCAACGAGTTCAGTTTGATTGCAAACATCAGCTAAAATAGTGACTTAGCAAAGCAAAAGTAATTTAAAATCGAAAAATTAAATCGTTCAAACATTTAATAGTTTTATTTTGCAATATAAATACAAACATACAAACATACATATGTACATCAAGTGAAAAAGTTCAAAAAGCGTGAGCAAACGAACACTGCTGAAAATAGTGCAAAACGTATTAAAAACTTTTGACAAATAAGTATACTTTGCCAGTGATTTCTTCGCGAAAGACAAAGACATATAACATACAAATTAATCATGAAATATCAAAGTGCCTACAACAACAACAATAATAACAACAACAAGCGTGCGACTACATTTAAACACGCCATTAGATCCACCACATGCTTACACTCACACCTACACCTACTCCTGCTGCTGCTGCTCCTGGTACTGCTCACCGTCACCACACAAACGCCCGCAGCCGAAGCGCGCCCAATGGACCTCTACGATGAAGTTAGTGATTTCTTTGATGCTGTCACCCTGGACGATGTGCCCCTGTCTGCACGTTCAGCGCCGGAAACCTTCTGCCGCATGCCGATCCGCAAGGGTGTCTGCCGTGCACTCATTCCACGCTTCAGCTACGATCCCAGCCGCAAGTCTTGTGTCGAATTCAAATTTGGCGGCTGTGACGGCAACGAGAACAACTTTTCCAGCTATGAGGCGTGCATGGCCACGTGTGAGGGCATGTAAATGTGTGTGTGTATTTCATTTGGAAATGCATTCATATCTATGTACATACATGTTTCCGAGTATGTATGTATGTATGTAGACGCAATCGAATAAGCATCGCACAAGTGCAAAAATGTTCCTCATACGCCCCGAAATTGCCAATTGTAGGCTTCCAAGCATCACAACAACATCTTCGGCAGCAATAACTTCAACTAGCTAAATTATGTTCGAGCCATCGTTTTGACGATTTGATCTGACAATGTTTTTTTGGCATTTACTTACACCCATACATACTTACATACACACATGCATACATACATACATACTTACATATATACGCTTTAAGTTTTTTTTTTCTTACTTTCAATTGTATACACAAATGCACACTTCATTTGCTAGTGATAAATTTGCTTCATATTAGCGCATAAGCATTTGGTTTTCATCCATCGAAATTCAAAGGCAATTTAAAATTTTTGTTATAATTATTTAGCGAGCAAATTCGAATTATAGTACATTTACTTTAGCATAGTTGCCTTGGATTTCAACGAATTTCATCTGCACATTTATACACTCGTATTATTTATTATTTATGTTAAAAAAAAATATTTTTTGTAATATTTACATTTATGAGTACAACAATAAAATATACAATATTTTTATATGATGTAAAAAATAACTGCACATTGTCTTTAATTTTTATTTAACCTTCAATAACCTGAAACTAGTTTCAGTCATAAGAGCTAATTTTTCAAGCAGATTTGTTCGAGATGGAAAATCAATTAAATTTCAACTTATAAAATGAGCCACCCTAATGAGCATACATATGTATATGAGAACCCCATTTGCTATATCTAACAGTTGATTGAAATTTGGTATTCTAATTAATTAGAAATACATACAAAATACATATGTACATATGTACATAAATATTCATAAAAATTCAAAAAATCAAAAAAGTTTTAAAAAATAAAATAAATAAATACGAATTAAATTAATAATATAATAAACCAAGTAATAAAAAATAAACATCAAGAAGATAAATTTTCCAATGAAATGTGGTGATTTCCGAAATAGTACTATAACTTCTACCGCTTTGAGTATTTTTAATAATTTTCCAATAAACAAGGCCGATTGGTCTCAAAAATATTTAAAATAAATAGTTATATGGCCAAACAATAACAAATAACTTTGTTTTCATCTCACGCAAATTCAAAAAATAAAAAAACGGAAATGCGCAATTGCGCGGCATCTTTCAAAATTCTATAAGTCAAAAGTCCATATTAATTTTTTTTTTTGTTTTGAGACATTTTAGGCAATAATTTTTGAGTTCATAGGTATAACTTTTTTTTTTTAATTTAATTTTTTATTCAGGAATGCATCTTCTGTAAGGAAGTTCACCTTTAAAAAGGTGCATAAATTGTTTTGATATAATTGAAAATGCATTTTTTTTTTAATTTTTCAATATTCCAATACAGTTACAAATTATTAAATTCCTGTTTGCTGAGCTGCTACATCCACAGCAATTCAATTCAAATTTTAAAGTGCTATTTATAAAAGTCGTATATATGAAGTGATTTGTCAAAATTAAAATTATTTTGAAATAAATGAACCGCTGTGTGGCGCTAAAAAAAGGGGTTAACAAAAAAGACATTTTAAATATTATCATAAAAAATGACCTCACGTTCCAAATTTTTGCTTTACTTACATGCAGACTTAATCTGACGTGAGTAAAATATGTAAAGCCATTTAAATTATTTTCCTTGTCGGTGCGATCTAATTCATTGAACAAAATTTCTCCACATTATTTTCTTACATGTATTTAATTTCGTGTGTGTTATTTTTTTTATTTTTGTAGGGAGAAGAATATTTTTAAAAACCAACGACAATTTTTAGACCCTTGCTGCTTGCATTTTCTGATACAAAATGCACCGAATGCGAACAAAGCTGCATAATCAGAAAAATTCTAAAATATTTAATAAAATATTTTAATGAATACTTTTTGAATTATGATTAATTAAATTCATTAAATGGGAAAATATTAGAAATTAAATAAAAGGGAAACATTTCTCAAAAGTCGGCGTTATATACATATACATACATGTACATGTGGGAGTGCTAATATAGTTTTGAAATGCCCCTTTTGCCAGTGATAATATATAAAGATATATGTATTTTGGTTTTATTTTCAATGTTTCGTTGAAACCGTGCTGCTGACACATTAACAAAAGAGTGGGGAAAACTTAAGGTTGCCTACTAAAAAATTTCGCCAAATATCGTTCCACAGCCAAACGCGAGAACTACGCTAAATAAGATCTTTCGCGAAATACGTATTGTGTTTTTTTCTGTTTATGCATAGCATTTGTGAATTTAGCTGATGGCGATTTGCGAAGTGCTGCAAGCTCGACGAATAAATAAACAGTTCAAAACAAACACATCGTAAATGAACAAACTCATAATTACTAAGTATCTAGCACAGATTTATTAATAACAAAATGTACACACACACACACACACCTCCCAGCATCTGGTTAACTCACTTTTACCGAAATACCCTCGAAATAACAGAAATAACTCGAATACGTTAGTTTAATATGAAGGTGTCTGTCTACTTTGTTTCAAAGTTGGGTCTAGGCGAACCGCAAAGCAAATCATGACGTGAGTGTCTGGCTGGCAAAACGTAGACAATAAGAGAAAGACATACGAGTATACAACAAATGCAGATCAATACATACATACTCGTATTTACATAAATAGTAGTATGTATATGCATAGGTAAATACATAAATATGTATGTACTATGTGTATGTTATGAAATCTGCATAAGCACGTATGCTATCAGTATATACTACATATGTACATACATATTTGCAAATTTGTTTTAGCGGCAAAAAAAAATTACAAACCTAAAAAATTTTAATTTCATACAGCAAAACAGCAAAACAAAGATAAAAGCAGACCACAGAAAATTGCAGCCAATTTAAAGGCAACCGTTCATCTACAAAGCCAAAATATAACAATATACATACCTAAACGAAAACATAAGCGCGTATATACATACATACATACATATGTACATATGCAAGTGTTTATTTGTGTTTTATGTACATTTATGTGTAAGCATAAATTTATTAATAGCATAAGCCCAAGACTCCAATGGCTTGCATCGCTTGTGCGTGACATTAGCAGCAAATCAGCTCGAAGATGACAATAAAAAAGTGATATTAAAAAGGTGTTTATCATCAACAACAAACAATAATTTTAATCAACACATACAAAAAAAAGTCTATTTTATTACGCAGCATGCAAATTTCGTGCAATGACTTTTGCTTTCTTTAGTAAAATTATACTCGTATATGTATGTATGTAAGTCTGTTGAATTTGCAGAGATGTGTGTCAGCGAGTAGTTAGTTTATTGCGGATCAATGACCGGCACTGTATAACAATGCCAATGGAATTTTTTAAATTTTTACTACAAGAGAAGCCCGTTTTTTTTTTGTTGGCAAGAGAGATTTTACGTTGATTTTCAAGGCTGATATTGTAAATGGCGTTACCATTGGTTCCTTGTACGCGAAGTATTGCACATTTTCAAAATTGTAAATGTCAAAAGTTAAAATTACTTTTAAATTTAAACATCGTTAAATCTCTATCAAACACCATTAAAACAATTTTTTTAAATTTCATAAAAAATTAAAAAAAATTTTATTAAAATTTTATCAAAAGTTTAAACTTTTTAAAAAACATTTTTCGAATTTTTGGGGTATGCAGCTTATGTAGCTTATTCAATTTTAGTTAAACAATGTACAAGTTTATAGTGGCTACGAATTTCCACTGATTTTTGAAAATTTTTTTACTGACGATCTTTCACGATTTCTTCCATATAAAAAATAATTGCGGTTTTGCATTCTATGGCGAAAACTGCCAGTAAAAAATTTTTTTTAAAAACAGTGACAACTTGCAGACACTTGAAACTTGCACTTTCTTGCACTAAAATTGAATGAGCCAAAAAACCGCATAGTCAAAAAATTCTTAAAATTTTTTTTTAATAAGTTCACAATTTTGATGAAATTTTGTTAAATCATTGCACATTTTGTAAATAGTTTTAAAAATTGGTGTTAATGGTTTTTCTTGGAGAATGAAGCATATTTTACTTGAAAAACAATTTTTATTAATTAAAAGAAAAATTAAGTGCCCAAATCTGTCAATATGTGGTTGTGGTAAAATTTGTGAACAGAGTATATTCCTATAAACTTTCGTGTTTATACTCTTGCAATCAATCGATTCTAACTGTATTTAAAGATTGCACCCTCTGTAAAATCTCCTTTAAAGTGGAAGCCTATAGAGATTATTTTCAAAGTCCTTTTTTAATTGGTGGTGTTTTTATTAAAGCCTAATTTTTAATCAAATATTTCGGTTTTCAATATATGAATAACATAAGCGCCAAAGGTTATTTAAGTTGTTTAACAAGAATTAGTGTTATTGAGGAATTCATTATAAGTTCTTTGCAAATATATTAATTATGAATGAGTATTGTTCTGATCGTGCAACAGTCGGTTTATTTTCAATTTATAATATAATTTTGGCGCGTACACTATATAGCTCAGTGCTTGGCCGAGCTTCTCCTACCATTTGTGGTGTGCGTCTTTATATTCTACCACAATTGGAGGGACCCTCGATTTTGTGCCGACTCCGAACGGCAGATGTATTTAATGAGAATCATTTTCATGGCAGAAATACCCTCGGAGGTTTGCCATTGCCTGCCGAGGGGTGACCGCTATTAGAAAAAACTTTTTCTATTATTAAGATTTTGCTTGCCCTGACTGTGATTCGAACATCGAACTCACCGGCATATCGAGTTATAGCACGCACCGCTACCAACTCGACCACAGCGGTCACTTATTATCAATTTACTTTCAGAATTTAAATCAGTCTAACTCGATCTCCTTGGTTTCAACCTAATCTCCTTCGTTGGATATCTTCTTACCTCATTAACAGAACACAACGAGTTCTTTTTAAAAATAGTTCCTCAAACATTATTCATGTTTCTTCAGGGGTCCCGCAAGGAGGTCACCTTGGTCCGATTCTGTTTTTACTTTTTATAAATGACTTACCTTCTGTAATAAATTATTCAAAAATTGTATTGTATGCTGCTAATGTAAAGCTTTTTAGATCGTATCATTCTGTTGAGGAAAGGTCCTTACTACAAGCGGATTTTAATAGCATGACTAACTGGTGTGAAATAAATTACATGCCACTAAACCTTAAAAAATGTAAAGTAATGTGCTTTTCTCGAAGGACAGTTGAACCCCCTTCTTATGACATATGTAACCATAACCTCGAACAAGTCTTTAACTTTGCTGATCTTGGAATTACAATGGACCCGAAATTTAATTTTAATCTTCACATAAATGTTACAGTTAACAAAGCCAAGGGTGTTTTTGCATTTGTTAAACGGTGGTCAAAAGAATTCAATGACCCTTACATCGCGAAGGCTCTGTTCACAACGTTAGTGAGGCCCTTACTGGAATATGGATCTGTTGTTTGGAACCCGCGCTTTCAAGTTCATTCCGACCGAATAGAGTATATTCAAAAACAATTTCTGCTTTTTGCTTTAAGGAATTTTCGTTGGGATTCTCAGTACAACCTGCCGCCATATATATGTAAGTCGTTTAAAACTCATTAATCTTCCTACACTTGCTAGTCGCAGAGAAATGCTAGGCATTGTATTTTTGGTCAAGTTACTGACAGGATTGATCTCTAACCCATCTTTTCTTGGCGAAATAAAACTAAACGTTCCCTCCAGAATTTCAAGACATTTCCGGCCTCTATTTCTGAAGCCATGTAAAAAAAAATTTTGAGTTAAATGAGCCACTCCGTAGTTTGTGTCAGGATTATAACACTCACTCCGGTTCTTTTGATATTTCAGACTCACTTTTTTACATAAAGAAAACTATACTCAATCCTCTCAATAATTAATACATACATACATATACATATACTACTATTCGATCAGCTGATGAGCATTTGTTCTGTAGCTGAACAGTTTTAGATCTCGACACTTAACAAACCTCTGCCTTTCATGACTCGGCGCAACATATATGAAAAAAAAATCATAAAGATACATAAATCATCACGCGGTTACACTGAAAATTTGAATTATTGAATTTACATACAACTAAGTACATACTAATGGACAATTTAGATTTAAAGTTTGTGAGATAAATTCAGCTTAATTACCGCTTCTATTGGAAAGCTCGGCTAGGTGATTAATCAGCTCCCTGTCGAATATGGCGTAAGCTAAGTAAGCTCCGAAAAAGCTCGACACTTCTTGACAACATATTTTTACAGCATTCCATCTTCTACAGTTTTAAGCAGTTTAATGTTATAGTTATCAGCTTTAACAGCTTCCACGGAGGATACCAGAGTTGTCTATTCGTATCATTGCATGCAATAAATTGTGACTCAAGAACTACATATATACTTACGTATGTATAAATGTATTAGTGAATGTAAAATTTTGTTTTTAACTTAACCCAATACCTAACTCTATATATATTACTACGTTCATAAAGCGGCATAATACGATTTCATCGAATACACATCACTTAGAAACGCATGTACAAATTGATTTTGAATGCGCCTTGAAATGCTTTAGTAAATTCACTCACACTTACTTTGAAATCGATACTTTATTTCTCGCTTCGAAAATCAAATCAGCTGATAAGCTTGCAATACGGTTTCACAGAAACAAATAAAGTATGATATATTAAGTCGATACGATCTCGGAATGCTTTGTATAATAAAGGGATCTTGTTCATAATTTAATTTTATCCTTATATCCTTTCTTGGTACAAAACATTTTATGGTATAATCGATATTTATTACAGTTGTGTAGTAAATTAGCAATGACTCCGGCGCACACATTGTCCGGCATCAGTTAGCACATATCCCCTTCTGCATTGACAACCAACAGCACATGCCGCCGTGCATACTTTTCCCACGTTAGGATTATCGCTACATTTGTCCGGGCATTGTGTGCCACACTTTGTAAACTGCGAATTTGGACCACAGCGATTTTCTTTAAAGAAATGTATGATACAATTTTCAACTCAATTTGAAAAACATTCCCTTTTCATTCAACTAACTTGAAGACTGCGGATGAGCCCATGTATTTGTGGCGAGGCTCAAAACGACGAGCAGGAAAATCAAACAAATTTTATGGTTCATTTAAAACTCACGAAAGTCTGTTGTTATTGAATATACCCAGAACCGATTAGTGGGCTTCACGAAGTGAGTCTGTTTTTATAGCAAATACTCGTATCAAGAAGCAAATTGCCAATTGAATTGCAGTCGTAAGCACTAATTTGCAGTCTCACGTTTTAGGTGGCTTTTAATTATAGATTAACTATATGTATATTATCGATTATCTCTAAGTAAATTTGTGTTATTTATTTGTATTGTATTTTCTTCGCTTAGTCCCTTCACAAAAGTAGATCATTAACTTGAATGTTTTGAGATTACAAGCATGGGATATCACGTTTTATTTTAAAGTCGCACGAAAAACTTAGTAAGTTCAAATTTTCCTTGTTCGGCATGATAAAGACATTGTTAGTTATTATGCGATTTAGAATTCATTTTAGCAGCTGTAATATTTATTGTCATTAAAACGGTTTAGTAAGGCGAAAAACTTAATTAAGAAAAGTTCAAGGTACATATATTCAACTAAGTACAAATGAAATTAAAAATTTTTCCTTTGGAATGCGATTGCAATATTTTTATAACATTTTCTTAATTTTTATTTTAATTTTCCAATTTTAGGAAATGAAAAATCTCTAAACATTAAACTTCCATATTTTATTTGATTTCAACCAACGGTTTGTGCAATTTTTAGTGGCTCACACATGTGAGAAATGAGGATACTTAATATCTTAAGCTGTCCTAATTCCTTAAAAATATGTACATACTAGCCTAAACCCCGCGGCTGCGCTCGCGTGAGAATTGGGAATGGCATGATATATATATTGCGTTGTTGTAAAGGATATCATTATTCACGATACTAATAAAATTGAATAGTTAAATTGGCAATCGACCTTTTTTTATTGACTTTGTATGGTATGGTATGGTATGTGTGGCTGTCACCGTTGCTTCAGCGACCCACTTAGACCATGATTGGAGACCCGTTGTAATACCACTAGCTAAGTGTTCATTCCCCTTTGCTGAACCATTTTGAGCTCTTGACGAATCTCGCCAAGCATCTTGGGCCTATATAACCTAATTATCCGAGGTCTCCAAAAAGTGGTACCCCTAGAAAGCGTAGCCTGCTTCTTGCTAGCGCTGGACAATTGCATAGAAGATGAAGAACAGTTTCCTCCTCTTCATAATTTTTGCAGCACCTACAGCATCTGTGAAAGGGTACACCGAGACGCCCCGCGTGGTTGCCTATGAGGCAGTGCCCCGTAAGGGCTCCAATGACCTGAGATATATCATCCCGTTTTAAGGTGTACAGACCCCGCGACCGTTTACGATCCCATCTAGGCCAAGTCTGCCTAGATATCCTACAAGTCGTGGTCTGTGCCCACCTCTCATTCGCACGAGCATAAGCATATTCTTTTGAGAGCAGCCTGCAAGTACCAAAGGGCATACCAATGCGTTCTTTACCAGGAAGAATCTGCTTGGTTGTCCCTTCCCTCGCAAGTTCAGCCGCTATACAATTACCCTCGATATCCCTGTGGCCTGGAACCCAGATGAGGTTTAGTCTGTTCTGCTTAGCCATCTCCTGAAGAGATCGGCGGCAGTCCAGTACAATCTTTGAAGTTATCGCAGCTGAGCTCACTGCTCTAATTGCCGCTTGGCTATTGCTAAATATAAAAACGTTGTTGGCTTTTAAGACGGTTTGCAACCTGTCCACAGCCTCCTTAATGGCTGAAACCTCAGCTTGAAAAACACTACAGTGATCCGGCAGCCTAAAAGAACAGCTCAGAGATAAGACTCGCGAGAAGACCCCTCCTCCCACTCTGCCATTCAGCTTCGAACCATCTGTGAACACCGTAATACTTCCAGGTGGGGTATAGAAATTTTTAGACCACTCCTTCCTACCTGGAATCAACATCGCGAAGTTTCTGTCTGGGACCATGGTATTGACGCAGCGATCAGTGCAGTCCGGAAGGACGCTATACTTACTCAGTATGCTTGAGTGCCCACATTGGCTAGACTCCAATTGATATGTCTCTCTTAGTCGAAGCGCGGCAAGAGCCGCCATCTGTTGACCCACTAAGTCGAGGGGTAGAAGGTCCAGAAAAACATTCAAGGCGTCGTTTGGTGTTGTTCGTAAAGCTCCGCTAATGCAGATAATACTGGCTCTTTGTACTTTACTAAGTAGATTGAGGTTAGCATTTTTGCTCAAGGCAGGCCACCAAACGATGACTCCATAAAGAATAATTGGTCTTACTACCGCTGTATAGATCCAGCGGCATACGCTTGGATTTAGACCCCATTTCTTTCCAATGGCCCTTTTGCAGGAGTATAGGGCCACAGAAGCCTTTTGAGTGCGCTGGACAATATTATTTCTCCAGCTTAGTTTCATATCTAGTGTGACGCCAAGAAACTTGGCTTCCTTCTTTAAATTTAAACGAATACCATTCAGTACCGGAGTAATTAACTCCGGTGTCTTATATTTTCTAGTGAAGAGTACCAACTCCACTTTTTCCGAGTTGACGCTAAGACCACATCGCATGGAGCAGTTCCCTACAGCGCGGAGTGTTCCTTGCATCAAATCACACAAGTTCTGCGGGAACTTGCCCATGTATGCTATGGCGATGTCATCTGCATATGCGACAACCCTGGCGGCACCCCATTCCGTCTCTCGCAAGAGTGAATTTACAGTTAGATTCCAGAGTAGGGGCGAAAGCACACCCTGTGGCGTTCCGCGAGACACATGCCTCGAAACACGGTTTGCGCCGACTTCTGCTGTAATCTTTCTCCCTAACAGCATTTGCTCTATAAATTCAACCAGGGAGCTTTCTACACCGAGTCCTCTTAAGACCTGAGTTATGGCCTCCGGATTAATGTTGTTAAAAGCTCCCTCAATGTCAAGAAAAGCTACGAGGCAAAATTCCTTGTAACTAAAAGATCTCTCAATGTAGCTGACTAGGGAATGTAGCGCAGTGTCTGTGGACCTTCCCTTTAGATAAGCATTCTGGTTATTTGACAAAAGTCTTTTATCGATCGTGAAAGATAGGTGGTTATTAATCAGCCTCTCTAGAGTTTTGAGAACAAAGGATGACAGGCTTATTGGTCTGAGATCCTTCGGGCTCGTATGTGATACTTTTCCGGCCTTGGGAATGAAGACCACTGAAACAGATCTACATGCCGTTGGTACGTAGTTTAGTTTAAAGCAGGCCCTAAACATGCTTAGTAGCCAATTCGATTGTTGCATCCAGCAGCGCAGGTATGATGCCATCCGGCCCTGCTGTTTTATAAGGTTTAAAGCTTTTTATCGCTGAAATAATACTTTCTCTTGAGATAGGGAGATTAACGATTGCACCCTAAGGGGGGTGTTCTTACGAACCTTCGGAGCACTGGTGAACAGATCTAGAGTTATCTCAATATATCTATGGTCTGAAAAGGAGTGTTCATCAAGAACTTTCCAATTGGTTACCATATCATATAGCTTTTCACTACATAAAGTGAGGTGTATGAACTCCTGTCGATTTTTGACGATAAAAGTGGGCTCTGTGCCCCTATTGCATATAACTAAGTTAGTGGTTAAGAGGTAATTGGAAAGGGACTCACCTCGATTGTTAACGTCGGTGCTACCCCACTGTACATGGTGGGCGTTAGCGTCGCACCCGATGAGAACTAAACCCTCTGCGTGGTCGTTCACTAGATCGCGGAGTAGATCCTGAGGGGGATTCTCAGCCTCATACGCCATATAAGTGGAGGCCAATAGCAAAGACTTGCCTCCGATCTCCAGCAGTGTTGTCGTCATGTCTCCATTACTATAACAAGGTAAAAGAAAAATGCTTAGATCTTTCTTCGCCATTACGCAGGTTCTTATTTTACCTTTACCACGCTCAACAAGCAGCCTATAGCCCACCGCACCTAGACCACAGACCCCCGAGTTATTAACCCCGGGTTCTTGGATAAGTGCGATGTCTATGTCGTCACCAAGTAGGCGACTCAGGAGAGCAGCGGATGCTGCCCTAGACCGGTTTAGGTTGATCTGCAGAACCCTCATCATTTGAGGTTCCCATCAACTCCTCCACCGCAACGACAGTGACGTCAGCGCTGGTTCCCCTTTGCTAAGGAGCAGCTCCTCCTCAGCATACATTCTTTGCATCGCCGATGCCAAGTTTGATTGCGAGGAGGCTCCGCTCTCCGCGTCGGAAAAGTCAGCCTCCGGTTCAGGTCCCTCAATGTCCACCTCCATTGAGGCACCCGCTTCGGAGGCACGCTGCGCGTCACCACGGTACACTCGCAGAGTCACCTCGTCAAGGCCGTAGTAAACACGGCCTTGTCTCTTCTCCAGGATCTCCAAAGAGTCCCTGTTCAGAGACAGGACCACTTGCCTTGACGGCCCATCCGGCTCCTCTACTCGTAGGATCTTCCAGTCGCCCGTAAGTATTGTCGGGTTCATCACCTGGAGCATCTTTAAGATGCTCTCCGGTGATGACGGTGTTACAGGCACCCAGGCCCTCGCTCTAGGTCTGACTGGAATATCCTTCCAGTCGACAACCGATAGTTTTGCTCCGGGGTATACAGCCCCTACCTTAGCAACGGCGGCCTTATACAGCGCCGCCGACCTTGCATCATCACATGCCACTACCTTAACGTGGCCCTGAAACCAGCCGGCATCTCTGCACGCAGGAGGGGCTCCAGGGTTCTCTAGCAGAACATCCATGATGACGTTTGCCAGAGCCGCCTTCACCCACCTCCACTGGTTCCTTGGGATCGACCCGTGCTCGTTGCCGCGGTCCAGAACCCCGATAAGGATCCTGTCTTTGGCAACATCCGCAAAACTGGGTCTGGCCACACCGGGTCGGACACACTTCTTTTTAGGAGCAGGTTGTTGCTCCTCCACTGACAGAGGTCTCTTTGTTGGGGGTACTCTATCTTCAGCCGCTACCCCAGCTGTGCTTCGGTAGTTGGGTAGTAGAGCTTTCGCTCTTTCTACCGCCTCCCTTGCACTCTGAGGCAACGTTTCCAACGGCACCCCCTCGTACTTTTTGAGCGTTCTGGCAGCCCTACGCTTCTCAACGTGTGTGGACCGCCCGCCCGACCAACCATGAAGGGAATCGCCCGTAGTTGCCATCGCGACGATTCCTCGTTTATAAATTTTTTCGGCTGCTTGCCGCCCATGCCCAGTTGAGCCAGGTCGTGAGACCTTTGCCTTTATGGGTGAAGGCTTCGCAGCCGTGCCGGCGTTTGATGGGCACACTGCGCCAGGGGCCGCGGGTCGACCTGCCGTTTCCAGCATAGCCTTCGCAGCCTTACTGGTGCTTGGCCCCACCATAAAGCCCGTAATCACGGGTCGGCTCGGGGTCTCCCCCGGAGCAGAACCGGAAGTGCTCGCTATGCGGCGAACCAGTGCATTAGGCGCATGCGCCTGCACTGGCTTACCCAGTGGAGGGGAAGACGAAATTTTATTATTATTTGGCCTTTCCATGTTTAATAGGGTCCCCACTCGAAGCCGCTATCCTCACTCGGTGCTGTATTCGCTATAGGATCCCATGGTTATCTATGAAGCAGGGAGGCCATGCAAGGGTTGGCACCCACCCTTATGGGGTTAGGTGCTCAGAGCCAGATCCAGCGCAAAAGCGGGAGGGTCGCCTCAACCGCTACCTACAACCACCAACTAAATGGCGACGACATTGGAACGTACTTCGAGGCCTGCCAGGGTTTTAACGGGACGGAGACAGTCACGGCATTAGCCTGAAAGCCATTTCTGCAGGGTTTCACCCCTGCATACTCAGGTAACAGAATACCGCAACCACCAGCTCGGTATCAACAATTGACTTTGTAAATCACTTATGATATAACAGCATTTCATAAATATATTATCTACATAATGCTATGTCGTATATCGTTACACTATCCTTAATCATAACTATTATCTTCCATCGACTTTTATTTCATTTTAATGCAGTTTGGTAAACAACGTTATTTGTTGTATTATTTTTAGCATGAATATATAAATTTCCTTGGTTGCCCACCCTTGAGCAAGCGACATATAACTGACCGTGCGAAAAGCATGAAGGTTCCAAATGGATTCCTGCCATCGTTCAATCACTGCCCTTGTGATTTGTTAATGATCATTTCAAAAGCTAAGCGAACCGGAAACTGAAGTCTTTTAAATTCAAAAGGTATGCCGAAAGGAATGAGAGGAATGCGAGGTATGAATACATCTTCACCTGCCGATGTGCCAGACAAAATCGTTCCTTTAATGATGTTTAATGTAAATTTTTGACGGTGAGTCGAGTTCAATTGAACAATTTAGGTGGTCTCAAATTTTCTAACATTATTATTGGTGATCCAACTTTCAGAAATAATTGATGAGACGGCATTCCAGACAGTTACAGCGAGTTCAGAAACTCAACAGGGTAGTTGACAGATTGTTCTTTATCAAAAACGGTGTCAATGGATTTGTACGTTGTCACAGTGCCTGGTCACTCAAGTGCACAGTCACAAACTTGAACAAATTACGATCACGAATCGATATGTGAGGGGTCTTTTAAATTGGCGCCCTCCCTTACCTATAACTAAAAAAAAAAAGGGGTCCGTTAGGCAAAATTTCACGTCTTTCCGTGCAGTGATTCGGACGTTATGCGCGGACATAACGAAAAAGCGTTTCATTTTTATATATATAGATAATTTATTTTCCTTAACGTAATTGGAAACAATATTTTAATAGTGTTTTGTTCGCCATTTTTAACTACACAACTTCGGCTTCAAAGCTACTTATTTAATTGCAAGTTCAGCTATTTAACTTATTTAGAAATGTAATTTTGTTTTGAAAAAACTAATTTTTAATTTTATTTGTATAGACAATAGGCGCTTGACGAAAGTTAAAAAACTGTAAACATACTATACAATTATATTTGTTGTATGCAGTGGAGGATCTAGGATTTGCAATCGGGAGGGGCTGGAGTGAGAAATTTGAAATCGTAGTCAATATTATATCATATATTAAATAAAATTCGTACAATAAATTCAAGTAATCCACTATGATTGAATATTAAAATTAGAATTACATTCATGACAAGAGACGTCAATCTCTTGCGAACTATGTTAAAAATAATCCCATTGTTATT
The DNA here is from genome assembly GCA_963971545.1 of Philophylla caesio. Taxonomy (NCBI): domain Eukaryota; kingdom Metazoa; phylum Arthropoda; class Insecta; order Diptera; family Tephritidae; genus Philophylla; species Philophylla caesio. The sequence goes on along the minus strand of OZ020606.1, from coordinate 87,963,024 downwards.
CGTCAGACTCATCGTCCACCGCCCAATCCAAAGTTTCAAGACTTCTAGGTTTGAGCTTGCAAAATCTTTCTACTATCGATTGAGTCGATTCTCTGTCATAGTAACTCTTAAATAAGTAGCTTTTAAGGCGTTTCAGCAATGAAAAAGTTCGATCCGCTGTGCCTGAGGTCACAGGAATAGTAGCAAATAACTGCAACAGGATTGATATGTTTGGAAAAAAGGAACAAAATTTTTTTGATTCTAAAATTTGAGAGACTTCAATTGCCGTTTCAGCTGTTTTAAAACCGTCTTTTTTGCAAAAATGATGCCATAGGAGAATTTCAGTGTTCAGTACTGTTTCAGAGTTCAGTACTGTTTAAATCATTGTCGTAAATTTGACCAGCAGTCACAGCTTCACGATCGAATGTTTAGAATGATGTGCGGAAATGAGTCCCTCCAAGGGCAAAATTTTCAAAAACTCCCCCTTAAATCTCGAATTAAGAGAAGTGATCATGTGATCTAGGTAGGGGTAGTAGATTGTAGATCTGTCAAAGAGACAATGACTACTGCGCCGACACGAATCAGTAGTGTTTACCGCGAGAACGCGAAAAAACACCAGTCAGTGTTTCGTACGCACGAGCCACTCTTGTCAAAGACGAGCGATTGGTGGTAACTTTTTTGTGTAACACGAATGTGTCGTGCGTAAACAACGTTGTTCAATTTTGGTTGCTCGCATACAAGTTGTATGAGCATGAGAAACTTTTGACAGAAAATTGCCGGAGTGCGTTTATATTAGGTTAGGCTGTGAGTCGTGCGTACGAAGCACTGACTGATGTTTTTCGCGTTCTTGCTTAAAACACGACTGTTTCGTATTTGGCGCAGTAGTCAGTTGTGTTTTGTTTTCTCAGTGTCAAATTCAACAGATGATGATGGGTTATTGAAATATCTGTCTTCGCCACTCAATATAAATTTTAATACTCAGGCCTATCATGAATTCCGTCTTAGCTCCTGACGTGACAACGAAATTTTCCAAATTCTGGAAATTGCCATAACGAATTCCGAGTGAAACGCAATTTTGAGATTTATTCGTGAGAATAATCTATGAACGCTTTCCCTTATCGGAGAAGTGAAAATAATTATTAAAATGAACAAAAAAATACAAGTGAACTAGAAACTAAGTGGATATTTTTCACTGAAGTTATTAAAAAAGGTATGAAGTGTTTATTAATGGCTGTAGGGCATACATTTAAATTTATTTTTCAACAGGTCAAGACCATCCACTAACCGAAGTTAGTATGAGACTAGTGAATGTGATGAACGGGCAGACATTGCGCAAGGTTTTCCAAAAACCCCGTGCTAGTATAAAGTGCCAATGTACATTCAACTATAGTATAACATAGCACTTTAACAGCATCCACCGGAAAAAAAACTAAATAGGCATAAATGTTTGCCAATTTGTAGAATTATTATAAAACGTTGAACGTTATTTCGCTTCTCTTAATATCTTTATTTTAGAGGTTTAGTTGGACCATAAAAGCTATGTACAACGGAAGCCATATCTAATCAAAATTGAACCCAGAACAACAAGAAAAGAAAGCAACCACATACACACATTCAATAATTTAGAGGAAACATTAAAAAGGGATTTGCCGGTTGGAAACGTCTATTTCGGGTTTCGCGCTTGCTCTTTTGATAAAACAGCTTCCATAATGGAACTGATTTCATTATTTTTTGTATTTAAATTATAGGGAAAGGGATTAGTTTCCCTAAGGTGGAATCAAGAGTATTTGCCGACAGAGCCACTAATGTCTACTGTCGTCAGAATACAATTGATTGTCCGTTCTTTTAATTTAATTTATTTTAGTTATTTTTCCGCTTTCAGTTAAAATCGCTCAACATTATCTGCCGGCAGAGCCACGAATGTCTACTGACGTCAAGGTAATGTTGAGGAATGAAAAAACTATGATATTTAAATTAGGACGATGTTTATTATTTGATGGTCGCTGATCGAATGACCTGATCTTCTAACAATGTCTTGCTTAAGTAGGTTGACTAGATCAAGTGCATAGACAAAAACGAAAATAAGTAACAGTTAGGTTTTTTATAGCATAACAATGGTGGCGACAATAATTACTAATGTTCTAAGTTTTAATTTAACACAGTAGCGGTATTAATTAAATGAATATAAAAGAAATGAGATACAAATAATGATTAAGAGAATCAAAACAACATAAATAAGTTGATGCACTTAGTATAACTATATATTATATATGTAACTAATCAGCGGCGTTACAGTCTCCCCCTCTGACGCGGAAATCGTCCCGATGATGCAGTCAGCATTCAATTAAGGTGGCGTGGGCGTAATGTCCTCCCAGAAGTGGCATGGTTACTGTGTTGCGTCTCCTTTTGGCTGTTTCTTTGTGCTACATTTCTTTGTGTGGATATTGGATCTCTTTTTGGTCGTCCTCGTTTCCGTTGCGGATAATTTGGTTCTGCATCTAGGCCTTTGTACGGCGTTAAATCTGATGCGTGGTGTGTTGCTATGGGACAAGATGCGCCTTTTTTTGATACAATGAGATATGGACCATCCCGGCGTGTGGCAAACTTTGAGGTTATTCCTTCAGTGGCATTACTTAACAAATGTGTAGTAACTAACACTTTGTCTCCAATATTAAAAGTTGGCTGTGGTCTTCTATTTTTGTCTACAAAGATTTTATTTTTATCCTGTTGCTTTTCATGCATTTCCATTGCCAAGTTTAGGGTGTTAGCAAGTTTTAGTAGGTGAGGCGTTATTTGTGGAACGAAATTTTCAACTTCAACGATAGCTTTCAAGTCATGGTGAACTTCGAGCGGGCTTCTTAGATCTCGGCCAAACGTAAGATATGCTGGTGTTTGACCAGTACTTTCACAGCTTGCTGTGTTCATAGCAAACCTTACTGACGGCAAACAGGTGTCCCACGTTGTATGATCTTTATTTACATATATTGATAGTTGGGTTTTGAGGTCCCTATTCTTTCTCTCGACTGGATTTGCTTCTGGATGATACACCGGTGTAAACGATTGGCCAATGCCAAGGCAAAATGTTAGCTTTTGCATCACCGCTGACACGAACTGACCTCCATTGTCCGCATGTATACGTCTAGGTATGCCATACCTCAATATAACTTCATTTAAAATAGTTGTAGCACACTTTTCTGCTGCTGCGTCTCTCAAAGCGAAAAGCTCGACCCATCTGCTGCAAATATCTTCAACGACGAGAATCCATCTATTTCCATTAGTTGTACGTGGCAGCGGACCAAACAAATCAATGGCGATGATTTCAAACCTCTTATTGCTACAAATTGTTTGAAGCAGACCTGCAGGTTTTAGATTCGCCGGTTTATATTTTTTGCATTCTATGCATGATTTTACATAGTTGGCGATTTCTGTGCGCATTCCTTTCCAGTAATAATGCGGAGCGATTCGGCTAGTAGTGCGATCGATACCGTAATGGCCGGCGGTAGGGTCATTGTGAAATTTTTCCAAAATCGTAGGTTTCATTGATTTCGGTACCACTAACTGGCCGTTCTCTGAATCTTCTTCCGAGCAAAAACGATATAAGACGCCGTTCGCCATTATATATCCGCGGTTTGTATGTCTGGTGACATTTTCGTCTTCTTTTTCAAACGAGTCAATAATCTCTTTAATATCGTTGTCTTGCATCTGGGCATTTCTAAACTCGGCAGCACCTTTCCTCGGGAAATCTATATCAATAGCGTAACATTCGCAGTTAAGTTCCACGTGGCTTACAAAGGAGCATGGTGGGCGAGATAGCATGTCTGCAACGACATTTTGCTTGCCTGCGGTGTAATCAAACTTTAAATTGAACGTTTGGAGCTGTAATGCCCACCTGGCAAGACGTCCAGTAGGCGTTTTAAACTGAATAGCCATTTTAATGGTTGATGGTCAGATAGTACGGTAACTTCTGCACCTTCAATATAGCCACGAAATTTTTGTGTCGCCCAAACTACAGCTAAAGCCTCGCGCTCCGTTGTGGAGTAATTTCTCTCTGCTGGGATTAGTAACCGGCTGGCATATTCAATGGGATGCTCTTCTAGCTTCTCCCCCTGCAGTAACACAGCTCCGAGCGCATAACTGCTTGCATCTGTTTTTAAAACAAATGGCTTCGTTTCGTTGACTTGTTGCAAGACTGGCGAAGACGATAAAAGCCTTTTAAGACTATCAAAAGCTTGTTGTTGCTCATTTGACCATTCCCAAGCAATGTTTTTCTTTGTTAACTTGGATAATGGCTTTGATACTTCAGCGAAGTTAGGTATAAAACGTCTATACCATGAACAGGTTTGTAAAAAAGATATTAATTGTTTCAAGTTTTTTGGATTTTCTCGTTTTACAATTACATCTGTTTTTGCGTTATCAACTTTTAGACCATTTATTGTTAGGATATGACCCAGGTATTTAACCTCTGAGCAGCAAAATACACATTTTCTTCTATTTAGTTGAAAACCAAAATCTTTAAGTCTTTCAAACGTTAGTCCCAACTCTATCATGTGTGACTCAAAGTCCTTTGAGCATATGATTATATCATCGAGGTATGCAAGGATCAGAATTTGCGGTAAGCCGGAACGAAATTTATCTATCAGCCGTTGAAACGTGGCTGTTGCGTTTTTCAACCCAAACGGCATGCGATTGAAGACAAATATGCCAAATGGCGTTGTGAATGCAGTTTTTGGCTTATCTTTTTCCGACATTTTTATTTGCCAATATCCTGCTTTTAAGTCTATAGTGGTCATATATGGCGTAGCCTTAGCTGCGTGAAGTAAGTCATCCATTCTCGGTAAAGGGTATGCATCTGTCACCGTAATTGCATTTAAACGCCGATAATCAACACAAAATCGTAATCCTTCATCCTTTTTGGGAATTAACACGACAGGAAATGACCATGGTGAATTGCTTTCTTTAATTATTCCATTTATGAGCATATCATCTAATTCATTTTTTAGCTTTGCTTTCATAGCTGGCGATATACGATAGGGCGGGCACGCAATCGGTGCATGAGTCCCTATTTTAATACAGTGTTCAACATGTGCAACCGGCTTCGCGGAGTTTTCAAAAATAGCTTTATTTTTATCCAGTAAATTTTCTAAATTCATCTTTTGAACTTCATTAAGATGTTCTGCTTCATCAACGCGCAGTTTAATTTCAAAAGAACGCAATTCGATTGAGCAGCGTATTTTCTTTTCAGATGGTTTCCTTTTTTTCATTGGTGGAAACAAATTATTATTTTCAGGAGTTTGGTAACCGATTGGTAAGGTATCTTTAAAAATTTCATTGATAACGGTAGGCGAGTAGTCGCCGGTGCATTCGCTTTTCGCAGAATCGCTGTTGGTACTCTCAAACCAGGACATAAAGGTAAAAATATCCTTATGTTTAGCATCATGGTTTCGTACGTTTGTTGCCGTTAACGTAAGGCAATCTTTAGGTTTTGTTGGTCGCATTTTAAATTCAAAAATCGTGCTGGGGCTGTCCTTAAAATGCCATGTTCGTTGAGCTAGGTCCATAACGATGCCAGATTGCTCGAGAAAATCGATGCCTAATAACGTGCGGTTATTTTGAGCAGTTGATAAACATATAAAACGTATGCGCTTATAGCGTTTTTCAATTAATATATCAACGATAGTCGAGTACACCTTGTCCTTTCGAGGAATGCCATCAGCTAATACAATTTCAGCTAATACTTCTTGGAACTCTACGCCCTTCTGCTTAAGCTTTTCAAAAGGCAAACTGCTTGCAACGCTCGTGCGTGCCGCAGTATCTAGGTATGCCTCGCCGTTTAATCCATTTATGTTGATGTCTATGGTGGGTACGTCCCTACCGATTAGAGTGGTTTGCACCGAGTTGAAATCGAGTCTTTTCGGGCTGTCTATAGGGTTTTTCTTATTGCAGTTCGGGCAATTTGATCTATAATGACCTGCAGCGCCACAACCATAGCAATTAAGAGTGGTTTCCTTTACCTTTATCGCGCTTTTCTTTTCAACTTCCATCTTTTTGTAGCAATTTTCAGCCGTATGGTTTTTTTTCTACAATAATTACAGCGGGCAGCGGACTTTTCAGCAACTTCCACTGGTTTGTAGACTTCATCTTTATTTTCTACAATTAACATTTCAGCTTCCCTTGATTTGTCAAGAAGCTCATGAAATGAATTTACGCTTTCTCGAGGAACTCTTTCACGAATTTTAAGTAAAAGTTGATAATATATTATATTAAGCATTGTTGCTTCACTAAGGTTTTCTCTCAGTTGTGCAAATAACTGCCTTTTCTTGCATATAAAATTATCTATGGATTCGGAAAATCTTTGTTTTTCCTGGTGAATTTCAGCAAATATACGCCAGTCCGGCTTTGGAGGGGAAAATGCTCTCCGAAGGAGTTCAATAGCATCATTAAATGATCTCGCCTCACTTTTAACACCCTGCCACCAACTTGCCGCATAACCGTCAAGGAGCAATGGTAAACTTATCAAAGCACGGTCATCAGTAACATTCTCCGCATCTTTGTATACCAGTATGGTGGAAATAAAATCTTCGACTTGGCTAATGCTTTTTCCTCCACTAAATCGGGCGCTACATTTACTAAATGTTGATCTAGATTCCTGATTAACATGTAAATTTCAAATTAGCATACGAAATTGATTTTCTGTTAATGTTACGTTTGAAGAAATGGTTGCACTAGGATTTGGCACATTGTTTGCAGAAGCGTTAACATTACCACTTGAGCTTGAATTCTGCACAGCATCTGCTGCATTATTTGTGCTAGCATTTTGCCTTTTATCCATTTCTATTCCTTCGTTAAGCCTTGGACTTCTTCGAAGCATATATCGCAAGCACACTAACAAACGGGACAGTTGCTGAACAACAACAACCACGATCAAAGTAGCACAGTTAGCTGATGTCAGCAAAAGTAAAAAGAACACAGTAACCGTTGACAGAGGAGCACCTGAACTCTCTGTTAATAGATTCTCCAGCGATGAGCTTCGACGGCAGTTGTGGGTTCTCGTTTTCCAATGGAATATTGTTAGGCGCCAGTATAGGGAAAGGGATTAGTTTCCCTAAGGTGGAATCAAGAGTATTTGCCGACAGAGCCACTAATGTCTACTGTCGTCAGAATACAATTGATTGTCCGTTCTTTTAATTTAATTTATTTTAGTTATTTTTCCGCTTTCAGTTAAAATCGCTCAACATTATCTGCCGGCAGAGCCACGAATGTCTACTGACGTCAAGGTAATGTTGAGGAATGAAAAAACTATGATATTTAAATTAGGACGATGTTTATTATTTGATGGTCGCTGATCGAATGACCTGATCTTCTAACAATGTCTTGCTTAAGTAGGTTGACTAGATCAAGTGCATAGACAAAAACGAAAATAAGTAACAGTTAGGTTTTTTATAGCATAACAATGGTGGCGACAATAATTACTAATGTTCTAAGTTTTAATTTAACACAGTAGCGGTATTAATTAAATGAATATAAAAGAAATGAGATACAAATAATGATTAAGAGAATCAAAACAACATAAATAAGTTGATGCACTTAGTATAACTATATATTATATATGTAACTAATCAGCGGCGTTACAAAATAACTATTGTACACTTTGGCTCTGAAAATATATGCTTTTTCTTTCAACAGTTGGTAACACTCATTCGAACTTAGCGTAACAGTTGCCAACGCAAACTACGAAAACGTCGGAATTGCTGATAGCATTTTTGCCGAACTCGTGACGGGAGATTTTGTCACGACGGAAGTTCTTTCGGAATCAGTGATTGGACTGACTGTAATGTAGGTATGTTCTTTTCTTCGGCGATGTCTCCTTCTGTATTTATTATCATAATTTTCTGGTCCTTATGAGCGTTAAAAATATTCATTTGATTATAGCTGTAAAAATATTTTGTAGTCCCATAACCTTTTTTTGTGAGACTTATAAAAAAGTCCGCCTCTGCCAGTCTCAAGAGCTTGGAGTGGAAAAAATTGGCTAAACAGAAAGACAGCAGCAGCAGCACACTCCATCCGTCAATTTCACTAAGCACCTACATACATATGTATTTCATATGTTCTTTATTCTAAATATCTTTAAAAATTTGCAGTAAAAGTTAACTTCATACTATTTAGTTAAAAGGGGGGCTATACGTACATAAAAAAATATTTTGCTATAATTTCGCAATTATTCATTCAATCGCTTTTCCATCGATTAGTGCCTTCAACGATGTCATTCCACCCACCCACAGGTTGTTTGCAAGTTTAAAGACCTCTGGCACGAATTTCCTATTGTTTACTTAAAAGTGCAATAAATTTCTATTAATAAATACGTATGTATGTATGTACCTACATATGCGTATTGCAATTAAAGTGCATCAGCATTACCCGCATTTTGATGTTTTGTTTTCAAATTTATAGCATTTGCATATTTGTTAGCAAAATATATGCGCACCTACAACTTTGTGGTGCCTGGTTAATGGCAGAAATACATACAAACATAATCCATGCAACCGCTTTGGGCATGCAGCCAGATCAATGCACTCATCACTTTGCGATAGTTATCGAGAATGCCGGTAAGCAAACAACATACATAGTCAATACACATATGTACATATGTATTTGTTGTAAATATGTACATATATATATAGAAGTTATAGTCACTTAAGCAGGCCACAAAGCGATCCAAAGAAATTACTCGAACGCGATCGAACACCTCGAATGATCAATGAATGAGTTGTACGCTTTTGTTAGCAAATACTTACTAAATATACTAAACATATATGTATATATCATATTTAAATACAGAGTGTCTCAAAACTATGTAAGCACTTCACTTTTGAAGGTACACAGTGGAGTGAAGTTTCACGTCTTAAGTTCCGTTTTCAACTTAGCACTACGAAATTTGAAGCTGTAGAGTAGTGACTTGATCTTAGATTCTTAATAGACGTTTTCAAAAACAATCAAGTGTATATATAAAAATTGTACTGATATCCTACAATAGTACGCGCGATTTATTTATTGTTAAACAATAGTTAAAGGAACGCGCTACTGAATGCCATCCACTTAAAAGCCACTAGAAAAGTCGGTTAGGAAGCACTGTTTAAGTTCAAAACTTAATATATGCATATAAAGATTTTAAACACCCTATATCGGTATCAGTCACATGTATAAATACTCGTATCTACATTGCTTTAATATATATCTGTGCCGTTTTATCATAACATCTTAAGTCTAAAAATCGCATTTGGAGATATTAACGATTTTGTGTAAAATGTATTGTGTTAGAGTTCTAGAAAATATTGTTAACCCAAAAAGAAGTTTAACTAGTTTTTAAGTTATAATAGACTGAATTTGTAAAATATTTCGTTTGAAAGTCTGTTTATTTCGTTGTTTTGTATTTAAGATGTTTTGTTAAACGAAATTTAAATAAAAAAGATGTATTAATTATACTTAAGATTTTATTGCGAGAGAGAGACTAGTTTTCTAAAATTCATAAGTGGACATAAGAGCTTCTGTAAAAATTGAAACAAATAAATAAAAGGATATAGGATGTTTGTATTTGTTTTATTATTTGATAAAAACTAGTTAAAATAAATAAAAATAAAGAAACATACAGCTTCAGTTGTTATTTCTATGTTAAAAACAATACAAATTTCATAGTATTTAATAAGTAGAAGAATAATATTCAAGTTTTTCGGTTAAGTTTGAGATATTGGTTTCAAAATAAATTAATTATTCGTTATTTTCATCGTATTGGGTTAAATCTGGATGACAATCTAACATATCTTCTGATGTTAAATTCATGTATAAGCCTCTATAAATTTCATCTACCAGCGGCAACATACTCGTATCTATGAGATCATTTTTTTTATTTTGTTAATTTTTATTATCGAGTCGTAGCAATTTTTTAAATCTTTTATTTTAACACAATTGATTCCTCGCTTTGTTATATTTATGTACTTGAAAGGATCTTCTTCGCTTAAAGATGTTTTAAAATATATGTTACCATATTCCTTGGCAAATCTGAACCATTTTATGTCATGCCAACTGAATTTATCACCGTTGTCATCCACTTTTTCGCCAAGTAAATAGATTTTTCGATGCGTGTGCAAAATCTAACATATTCGATTGATCCATTTCATTAACCAACAATTTTTCTTTACGCCAACTGTTCTCATGAATTGGTACCAATCACGGGGATGATAGATTTTTATTGAAGACATTTTCTCTATAGCAGCATGGTCAATTCACACATACATTTATGATCAATAATGCTTACATTGTTTTCTAAATGTATGAAAATCGCGAACATAGTATTTAGTAATGTAAAAATTTTTGTTTTGTCCTGGACAGCAATCACTGTAGAAAACAGCATAAATTACATCGGCATTAAATAGCAATAAATGTGGAAATACGCATAAAGCTATTTCGTTTCCACTCCTTTTCGCTATTGCTGCGTGCCACATGTAGCATATTGGTTGATTTGTTGCACAGTCATGAATGGTAAGATTAAAGGTCCACAAAGGCCTTTTGTAGAATGAAGTTCCCAAGAGAGGTGTAGTAAGGTACCGCTGAAGATCAAAACAAAACACTTTAAGTTTAGGTTTAAAGATTTTTCCTTATCATATTTTTTAGAATCATAAGCTTGTTGCGTTAGATTGACATGTTCAGTTTGCATCAATTTTGGAGATTCAAGTTCTTCAGATTTGGCAACTTGTATTTTACATTCAAGCAAATCGCATTTGTGACAAGTGTCAATTTTAGGTTTTTTTAAATTTTAAATTGAGAGTTCCAAACAACTGAGCAAATTTTAAAAGCGATACGGAATGGTCGTATTTATCTCCATAGAGGTGATCCATTTCAGCTACAGACACATCACTCGGTAGATAACGCTTAGAGGTATCACGACGAGTATAGTGCGATTTATATGACGGGAAGCTTTTTATGAAATCTAAAATATCATTTTCTTTTGCCATAGAAATTTTTTTTCGAGCACGTATGTTTCCTGCGCAAATCTTCATTGAAACTACATCCTTCAAGTTTTGCCTTTACAACTGTTTTTATGAATTGTTCTGTCTCAGATAGTGTGAGTTTGAAGCACTTTTGGCAAACTGACATTCTATTACCACCAACCTCTAAAAAATAATAATATGAAAGCGCTCTGCTTCGAGGATTTCTTTCGTGTTTAACTCTTTTTATAGTGCTCGTTTCTTGAATTTCAATTAATCCTGTAACAAATGCCTTAAGTAAGTTATTGAAGCCTTGTCACCAATACTGCTTGTGTATGAATTGCTGTTCCTTATATGTTATTCTATTACCGCATCTTTTTCTGCAAGATTCCAGCGGGCGAACAACACGAGCCGGAATATGTTTTCTAGCTGTGGAAGTATAACTTTCCCCGATGTTTTTTAATTCTTTTCGCCAACTTTTTGAGGTTTTCTTTAGCACCACTTCATTTGAAACACTTTACGAATTCTCCAAAATTTGAATTTTTAGATATTATTACCAGCCAATAAATGATGTTATCTGAATCTGAGCTGGACGCAGTTAGGATCAACAACCGAATCGTACCTAGAAAAATCTACATTACTCACATTGTTAATGTCTAATGGGCCAAATATATTTACACTTTCCACTTTATAAGCAAATACTCTTAACAACTCAACAGTCCTTCAGAAACTGGACATCTTATATAGAAAAAGAGTTGAAATGAACACGCAGAAAAACAAACTAATGTAGGTAGACTTAGATGTATTAAAAAATGACACATTTTGATAATTTTAATTTTAGTATAAGCACTTAAGTGCTTTTAAAGGGCGGAAATCTGAAAAGTTATTATATACATAAGCTCGTAAGTAAACATACGATGTTTGATTTTTTTAAATTTTTTTAACATTGTCTAGTGTATATTGAGTTTACGTTGACATAAGTTTTTATGGAAAAATCTTTAATAACCGATAAGACATTTCAAAAAACTTAAGTTTACTTAAGATATTTTGTCGTGTGAAATGAATATATTGGACGTTGAAAAATTAGCTGCGATAACTTTTTCGAAAACCGGAGTATTAGAAAACGGATAAGATCCATATGTGGATTGTAAGAAGGCGAACGAGAATATGACTGAATCAACGTTCCGCAAATAAACTGCTGCTCGCCTGAACATGCCGGGCGCCTTGCCCCAGTAGACCGCGCCAGCCAACACTAAGGCCACGCCAAGCAGGTACATAAATATCACGTTACGTTGTCCGCTTAATTGCTGGAGTGCTCCGGAAACCACCAACCCGAAGATGGTCGCCTGGACTAGCAGTCCGTCCACTGACGTTGTGGGTGTCGTGGTCACCATCAGCTTCGAAAAACGTCGACGCCCAGCGTTATTCGAATGGAAGACGAAACGTAGAACTTCGGATCTGCCAGCCGCATGAACTGGAACGGCGTGACGATCTTGGGGTCAACGTTGTGCGGGGACTTATGCGGACGTGCCTCTCGACGGCAATCGCTTGAGTCGTCTCCTTCTCCCACACGCCATGCTTGCCTCTTAAAATTATTGAGCAGGATCGGTTTCTCCCAACAGTAGTAGGCTCCAGCTATAGCTCTTGAGCTAGGTCGGCGTCGATCATGCTGTTGGTCGCACATTGGTCGATGAAAGCTCGCACCAGGTGAAGATGGCCACCGGACTCGATCATAATCAGCGTCATTGAAGCGCTAGCCTGGAACACCCGCAGTATTGGCACGGTCTTATTACCAGCTACTCGACGCGTTCGGAAGCCCGATTCACTCGCCCTATGGACCGGGAGGGCAACTTGTCCAACTCGTTCTCTCGACGATATGGAGTTTCCCGTTTTTCCGAGCCGCCTTGTCGCCACTGGTTGCGGTGTTGCGAAGTTCGGAATGGACGTTATTACGCGCTACCCTGTCTCCAACTTTCGTATTGAGGGCGTGGTGGGAATGTATGTGATTCTCGCCCCTCATGTTGCAGGAGCGGTTGGAGCGGACGTGGTTCCGAGCCGCTCACCCGTACAGTGTATTCTGTCGACGTAGTCGCCCTGGTTGCGGCCGTCTCCTCTTCCACCTGTTGGGCCAAGACTTATACGGCTCCGTCGAATGGATGAACAGCACGTCGTCAGAGCTGTCGTCTTCGGACATCTTACGTTCGCGCTCGGTCTCGGCACTAGGTTTCACCGAGTCGGTCTCATCTGCGAGATCCAGCGACGTGTGGGGTTTTCCCGTCACCTATGGCAACGGTCCTTACTTCCGCAGATTTCCAATCGGTGGAATGGCGAAAGGCAATTTGGCAGTACAGGTGTAGGAGGAGCACCCGAAGCCTCTCCTCGGCTGTCTTCCCGCGGTATTGGGGGCAGAGCCTGATCGCATGGTTGTCTCCGCATAGTCGGCTGGCGATGGTAAAAGGCTCGGAGCTCTGCTTGGACTTCATACGGCGCGCAGTATAACGAGTCATCTTTTCTGTAATGGGAAAAAAACTAAACTTAAAAAACAGGGTTTACAGGTTACCGCTGATTGTTGGGGTTTGGTTGGGTGGCGAGCGTGGCGCAAACTGGAGCTGTTAAGAAGTGCTGGTCCTCTCAGAAGATAGTAAGATTGGTCTCCTAACGACTCTCTTCTCGATGCGGATTTCTGCCACTGTGACTCGTTTGTCGGTAACGTGATGAACGTTGATGACTCGCCATTCGTTTGGAGGAAGGTTGTCTTCTCGAATAACAACCAAGTCGTACACCTGCTTGTCTGGTTGCTTTCGCTTCCACTTCATCAGCTTTTGAGGTTCGTTCAAGTACTCGTTTTTCCACCGTTAACAAAACGAGTGATGCAGCGCCTTCATCTAGTGCCATCGGTTGATCACTGAGGCTGGATTCCCCGTGATCTCAGCCTCAGGCGGAGCTAGGATGGGACTGCCGACGAGAAAATGTCCCGGAGCCAGTGTTTCCAAGCTAGAGGCATCAGTAGAAGCTGCATTAAGCGGTCTTAAATTGAGACGCGCTTCAGTTATACATATAAATGTAGCAAACTCTTCGAAGGTATATTTGAAATTAGATGTCTAAATTAGATGACGAATCCACATGATACCACCGATATTGTACAACTTTAGAATACGGTCGCTTCCGCAGCCATGCCAGAACGATGGTAGAATCAGTCCAAAGAATATTTCCAAAGATTGAAGATCCAAGTTGGATAACACTGATTCCATCATTTCTGCCAAGAGTACAACGCCGCACAACTCCAAACGAGGTAGTGAAATAGTTTTCACTGGTGCAACCCTCGGCTTTGCTAGGAGAAGAATAATCGCTGTGCTATCGCTCCTTTTGACGCGTATGTAAATAGCTGCCGCGTACGCCTTTTCTGAAGCATCGCAGAATCCGTGGAGCTCCATCTTTTCCGTCGGTGAAAATTGTACTTTGACGTCGGGTTAAGCTGCCAACAAGGAAAGTGAATGCACGGCTGTCTGGAATAAACAACACGGTTTCGGCGCAAACCAGCCAGGCGTGTTCCATAACCTTGGGATCCCCGGTCGATCCCTTGGTGAGGATTCAGACAACGGCGCTGGTGCTACCTCAACTAACGAGAAATCTTCCGACCAGCGAGATCGATCCTGCTATACAACATTCGTTCCCGGGGCTGACTTTGGCGGATAAACGGTTCTTCACGAACGAACAAGTCGATCTTGTTTTAGGAGCCGACGTTTATCACTTCTTAGATATTTGTATTCTTTGCGAATATTCTATCAAAATTGTTAGCAATAATTATTATGCAAATCAATCGTAAATCGTTATTAGTTATAGCTTTAGTGATTATGTGTGTCGTAGATAAAAAAAAGTATGTGACAAATATACATAAACGCAGGTTGCAGCGATGTCGATAATGAATTTTGCCACTTAACCACAAAGTTTTAATTTTAAAAAAGTTGCAAAACTGGATTGGTCAAAATTGGCGCACTAGAAAGTTTAACGCTAAGAAAAACTGCAACTGCACTTGATATTGAATGAGGATGGCTTGGTCCGAAAGGAAATTTTATGAAAAATTCTTTATTGTTGTTGCCACCCAAACTCACTCGTGCACTTTGATTATTCACTGATTTTCTTTCAATTAACTGCGGGAGCACTTTATCGCATACCGTATATATGTACAAATGTATGCGGATGTACATATATCATGAATAAAAGCTCATGGAAATTTTAAACAAAACACTTACCTTTTGTATTGATGATTTGTTCAATTGTTCCACTTGTTGTTGTGTGTATGTTGATAAGTCGCAGTCTTGTGTATGTTGGAATGTTGAGCCTTGTGGTAATGTGGCGATGTTTTAATGTTTTGGAGGTTGGAATAATTCTTCTAATTTTCTCTGTTGACGACCAATTTGATATGTGTAAGTATGTGATGAGACCTTTTTAGTAAAAAAAAGCGTTGGTTCCTTTTTCAACGGCGACGAAGGACCATAAATCGACGTGTCGCAAATAAGAAATCGATTATCCAAATAAAAAAAGTACAAAGATTTCGGGTTAGACGAAAGTTGTCAATATTTATTAAAATATGTACATATGTACTATATGTACTATATGCGCAAATTCGCAGTATATATTATTACGTATAAATGTAAATAAAGTATACTCAGACTTAAACTTATTAAATGGTGTCCGCTGTGTTGGCTGGCTGCTGATGATCAAGGAAAAAATAAGCACGCTGGTCTCGGTTTAACTGCTGGTCCAAAAGGGAGTGGCCGCGAAAACTTTAACGCGATTTGGGAAACATACATACATACATACGTACTTAGCTATTATATATGAACATACTCAGAAATGGGACATTGTGTTATAAAATGAGGGGAAAGTTCGGATCTTGCTTTTCATATCCAATTGGAACAGAACTTCGGCATGCCGCTTTCTGCAAACAGTTGTGTGCGTTCCGACCATTTTTTTGTGTTCTTGAAGGCATACCTCGTGAGTCTCTCCAGAGTTTTGTGACCAGGAGCAATGCTTCCTGAGGATCCGTTGAGTATGATGCGTCTTGCACTGTTTGCGTTGAAAACAAATGTATTTTCAAGCAAAATGTAGAAACGCGCATGATACAATCGTTTTTAAAGGTAGTTTCACTCTCTCATTTCAGACGCCATATTAACCATTTGACAGAAACAGTGTTCCGGATTTTTGTGCTATTTGTGCTTATTAAAAAAATCTTCTATTTTTTGCATTAAGAAAGAAAACAGAAACAAAATTTGAATATATGCCTGAATTTATGTACATGAGGCGAAGCAAAAATCGCTTGTCTCAAAGGACATACTCATACATACCTACATATCGTCGTCCGGATGAATTAATGTCGTATGTGAAGATTAGGCCAAATTTACGTAATAATGCAGTTATACTAAACTAATTATGATCTTTTAAATTACGCTATCCGTTTGTGGATTTCTCTCTTTTAGTTGCCGAGATATTGAGGTCCTTCAATTTTGTCGTTTGTCACAAACATTTTTTAGATACGACATTTTATGATATAAAAACCGTGCTTTCAACACTCTGAAAAACGTTGTCAAATACCCAAATTACCTTGCACAAAAGTTTAAAATCTGTAAAATTTTGTCGAAAATCTGTAAATTTTTTCAAATAAAGTTAATAACGCAGTTATTCTTCATCTATCAAGCCATTTCAAATGGGGTTATACGGTTTTTGATATCGTATTTAATTTTTTAAAATATTTTGTATATTTTTATCACATTTTATTATATGTATGTATTTCACATTCCTTTAAAACTGTTGCTAAATATAAACATAAGATAAATTTTAACTTAGCAAAATCCTTTTCTAAATTCAAAAGTAATTAAGAATAAACGGTAAAAATAAAATAATTTAAGATTTTCGTTAATATACTAATAATATTCTCCGGGACTTTGGAAAAAATCTATCGTTGCCTTTTTGAGATATTGAATTCCAAACTTCAATTGCGATTTCCCAAAAGTCTTCAAATCTTACTTACGGCATTAATTATCCGGGCGACTGAAGTCAACTTTGCCAGGCAATTATCGCCTGTCAAAATATATCCTTATGTAAATACAACTTTAAGGCTTAAAGAATCGAATAAGCCTTGATTTTAACCCCACTCTACTTTTTGTTTTTTCAAGTCTATTAGAACTTATAGTACAGCATTAAATGTATGTAACTCTGGCTACTTATCATAAGCTCGGTTTAAAGAATAGACCACAAATTGTACATTTACATTTACATTTACAAAGTCTATTTCAAAGTAGTGGCAACATTGGGCGTCTGCCGTCGAACACTCTTTGTGCCAAAAAATTAAAAGTGAAACTACCTCAAAAATAGTTGTATCATGGAAACGCGTACACTTTGTTTACATTAAGAATTATCAAACTCTCAAATTTGATATATCTATTTTGAAGGGTGATGGACCACAACAAATCACAAAATATACCCCAGAGTTGCATTTTCTCTAATACTGCTACTTGTTTAATGTGCCTTGTGTAAAACCATATCGCCTTATTTGATAAGAAATTTAGACGTAAACTTGTACCAAAAAGATAAATTTTGACTTCTAAAAGTACACCGGTCAATAAAAAAATTTTTTTTGGCTTTCTGTTCATGAATAAATTCTGATTGTAGGCATTGAAAAACACTTGCAGAACTGTTCTGAATTTCGAATCGGAATGAAAGTCATTGCTATACATCGAAAGCGAGCATTTATTCTTGGTTTTAAAGTATTCTCTCTGATTCTCCGAAATTAAAATAATAAGTTCTCATCTTCACAAATTTGTCGGAATCGAAATTCAGAACAGGGCTGTTGAATTTTCGTTTGCAGTACCTAATTTTACATTGTTTTCTTTACATTTACATTTACATTTACATTGATTTAAATTGCTCTATTAGCAACAAAAGCAAACTTTGATCAAAAAAAATGTGTTTCCCTTATTATTATTAAAATTCTCTAATAATTAATTTACTTGAAATTGTAAATGGCAATTGACACTTCAATATTAACTTTAAATGAGTTTAGGCTTTGCTTTCAAATGTTTTCGCATTCTCTACTTCTTCGCTCCACCATCTTAGCTACATATTTACAGACTGCACTTACGACAGTTATCTATCATTCTTGTATAATAGCGAATAACTTAAAAAAAAAGATTCAAATCATTCAAGTTAAAGCGAGGCTAGAAAGATAGGTAATTCAAATGAGATATGCACTACGACCATATCATCCATTGTGCCCTCGAACAAAAATTGTATAATGCTTTGTCTAACCATATCACCCTTAGGAACTTTGTATAGTCTAGCTGAAACAGGGATGAAAGTTATACTTTCACAGAAGTTTCTGAAATTTTCCTTTTTTACTTGCTAATCTCCTGTTGAAAAGTCTCCGCACCGTCTTTCTTAGGGCTGAGAGCCGATGAGACCGTCAGGGCATTTGATCTTGACGCTTGATATCCGGACGGCTGCAGTCAATGAACCTAGGGTAAGTTTAGTTCAAGTATGTGTCTGTAGATTTCCCAGGGGTTCCTAATAAGGTTGTAGCATGGTTGTGTAACCCTCAGCTTGAATTTGATGATTATGTGATTAGACAATGATGGTTCTGTATAAACCTCCCATTGTGAGACCAGATTTTCAGATAGGTTGATCTGAGCTACTGTTAAGATGGGGGTCATAGTAACTCCATGTCGGAAAGCCCACAGTCACTCTCGTTTCTCATGTCGAATTCGAGTTTCCTCAAGACGAGATCCTCGAGTAGCGCCTGCGTTGTAGGTATAACTTCTGTCGTGCAGGCAGTTGTTTGTAGAGAGACGCCTTGCGTTGATGGTTCTACACTCGTGCATTTCTCATAGGATACTTCGTCGACTTCTGGGATTAGCCGAATTCCTACATCCTCAATGGTGCTGCTTGCTAGACGCCATGCCGCGGTTTGTAAGCCCACGTTCTGCACCTTTATTAGCCCTAAGGCTCTCTCTACCGGCGTGTGTACACTTTTTGGGAGATACACAATTTATGCCGAAAAACATTTAGGCCGGAACGGTACGATGTGTGAAAGCTGCTTGCATTGTCACCGCGAATAATCGATTAATTTTTTTTTCTTCTAAAAACTTGAAAACTTCAGTAGTGGTTAAAAAGACCAAAGCTCATTAATTAGAATACTTTTATGAAATTTTATAACAACAGCTCACACAGCATAAGCTTAGCTCAGTGCGTTTAGATGCCGGCTTAAGTATTTCGTTTGATGTCGTGGGTTCGACTCGCGCGCTTCCTAGAAGAAAGAAGTGTGATGAGGAAATGCATTGATTTCCGAAATAATTGTTGTTTTTTCCTTATACTTTTCCCTAAAACTAGGACTTATTAACACCCACGACATTCGGGTCTAAGATACCGGAACGACCCGGATTTATGTCCGGCCAAGGACTGTCACAACAACATGTTTCATGCTGCTATAACAACAACAACACTGAGCAGCCATTGGAAAAGGATCAGTCCACATAACAGTCGGCTTTTCTTTTCCACGGATCCACACAAAATCTGATTTATTTTCGTAAAGATGTTCGCCTTATTGTTTGTATGCACATACATACATATGTATGTGTAAATGTGAAAATTACTTATCGGCAAATGACATTTTGTCGATTGTTTTATTAGTCAGAAATTAAGGCTGTGGCGTGCAGACGGGGGACCACACTGGGACGGCCATAGCCGGAGCAGCAATACGTACACACCCTAACCCCGGCGACCATCCAGAGGTCCTGGGGCTGGCTGAAGTGTTGTGACGAGCTTCGAGGGCACAATAGACTAATCGGTCGCAGTGCATACCTCTACTTATCTCTTAGGGCCAGTTTTTCAGTGCTGGTTTAAACTCAGTTTAAACGGAGTTTAGTTAAACTCAGATTAAATTTAAACTAAGTTTAAACTGGACAGTTGTTTTTCAGTGCAAGTTAACATTGGCCATTTTGTATGGCAACATTGTTTTTTTCTTTATCTAGATAAGACAACAGCTGATGTTTGTTGACAATTTGATGCCATTGCTAAATAATCCTTTTCGTCAAAAATATCAAAATGATTCGGATGAGTAGATATTACTCTTTTTCTTCTTAATATAGTAATTGTAAGTATTTCGCTTACTTCTGTGTCACTGTAGTCACTTTCACCAGAAGAAATATCCATTTTTTTTAAATAAAAATTCAATTAGAGGACCTTGCGGTCAAATATTTGTTGCAACCAAAATAAAGTAGTTGGCGAACAGCTGATTCGTTAAACGGAGTTTAACCGTGCCAGATCGGCCGTTTAAACTTAGTTTAAACTACGTTTAAAGTTGACTGAAAAACAAGCATGCTGAGTTTAAACTTAGTTTAAACGGCAAACAGAGTTTAACTTGTACTGAAAAACTGGCCCTTAGTCAGAAATTAACGAACACTTGGGTGTAACCACCCTATAATGGTAAATATTTGTAAAATAAATAGCTCAACTCTTGCCTACATTTTCCCATCGATATGTAGCGTGTGTCTTTGACCGACCACTGTAGGAAAATTCTTTTTATGATTTTATGCTATTTTTTGTTGTTACATACGGAGTCTTGTCTAGAACCCAGTTTTTTTTTTTTTTTTTTGCTGATAGCGAGCACTCACGCGAACTCATCTAGAATTTAGCTAAAGAATTTTTTCATTAAGTTAAGCTTTTCCATTATACGAAAGCATGAAATCAATTCAAACGGAAGTTTCATTTTAAGCAAAGACACAAACCATTAGCCGGGAAAGAAGAAATAAAGCTTTAAAACGAAAAATCGTTTACTTTTGCATCCTTCCTTGAAAGACATGCCGAATGTCGTATTCTGTACCAAAATAACTGGTTTCTTGTAGCTCATTTTAAATGGTTAAACTAGACTTAACTAAGAATTTGCAATAATGGGAAACATTATAATGCAAAGCGTGCAAGTTTTTTTTTATACCCGACCGTACTTGTACACAAGGGTATTATAACTTTGTAACAGCAAAAAATAATCGAGATAGATATAGACATAATCGATTTAGTCCTGACTGTCTGTACGTCCCTCCGTCCGTCTGTCCGTGGTAACAATAACTTGAGTAAAAATTGAGATATCTCAATGAAATTCTGTACATAAATTGCTCTTTGGACAGGGTAGGTTGGTATTGAAAATGGTCAAGATCGGTCAATAACCACGCCCACCTCTCATATAACGGAAGTTTTTGAAAAATGCAAAGCTCCGATTTTTCGGTATCTATTACAGGAAATTGAGTGAAATTTGGTATTTGGAGCGATTTTGAACTAAGAAATTAGGTATTTATGAAATTTTGAAAAATTAGAGTTGCCATGCCCACTGTATGAAAAAAGTATGTATCTCAATAACGGTGTAAGTTATCGTCACAAAATTTAGTGAACAAATTTTCCTCAATATCGCTGTTATCATCGTTACAAATTTTTTTAATCGGACCATAACCTCGCCCACCTCCCATATACATAAGGGAACTTTTGAAAAATGCAAAAATTTCGTTTTTTCTTTATCTATTGAAACATATTAATTAAAATTTGATATTTAGAGCGATAGTTAATTAAGAAAATTGATTTTTATGAAATTTTGAAAAATGGGCGCTACCACGCCCACTTATAAAAAAACGTCTGTAGGTATCTCAAAAAACTTCGTTTTTCAGTATTTATTGGAACAAACTGAGTAAAGTTTAATACTAGCAGCGATTTGAAACAAAGTAACGGGGTTTTTATGCAATTATACAAAATACATCGCGAAGGTATATAAAATTCGGTTTCGCCCGAATTTAGCTTTTTTAATAAAAATACGTCAGGGGTTCATATACATATGTATGTATGTATGTATGTGTGTATGTATGTATATTGCACTAGCCAATTGCGTCAGATCTTCGGATCATAACTCAAAATAAACATTCAGCTAAATAAGAAAAAAAATTATATTTATATACATATGTTTGTATGGATGTGTATATGCAATATCCATTTTATTATCATTAATTATTAACTTTAATAATTATTTTAATTTAATTTTAATGTACATATGCATTTCTTATTGCACTAATTTACAATTGCCACGTCTCCATTCTAACAATTAGCACACAACACAAACATATTTTGTTTTGTTTATTTATTTGAATGCCAGTATGTATGTATATATGTATGTACATATGTACGTATGTACATATGTATGTATATATGCATGTATATTTATATACATACATATTGTATATATTTTTTGAATAGTGTATATGTGTGTGTGTATGTACTATGTACAAAGTGCTGGCATGATTTATATACTAAATGTATGTATGTGTGGATGTACATATCTACATACAGATATTCTTTTTTACTGCCAGTACGGGTAGAATAAAATTTATAAATTTAGTTTTTTATCAATTTATCTTTTTAATTTTATTTTAAACATATGTATGTATATAGGTATGTATATATAATCTATAATCTTTAACATACAGAAAAATTTAAATACCAACTTTCAATGTATGTATATACATATGTACATATGTTAAACTATATAGACACTATTTGTTTACTTCTTTTTTAACTTTTTTTGTTTTTCAAACTTAATTTTTTTCTCAATATTTCAGTTGAACTTTTCGCACATTCCTTCCGATTCTTTTTTCAGAAAGAAGTTGCGCTTGATTCAAAAATTTTAAATGTGTATTTTATTGCTCATCGTTGCAGCGGTCTAGTGGTTTGTTCCCATTGTGTTATTCTTTCATACTGTTAAAATTTCTAAAATTAATATAATTTTTTTTTATAATTTTTACATTTATTACTTTATTTATTGTAAGTGTAGGAGTCCGCAAATGAATTCACCAATGGTACGATATTTTCATTAACAAGTAGTAAAATGACCAATTGGAGGTTATCGCCTAAGTTGCGCGCATATCCGGTATTTATGCATTCATACGGTTCGTTTTAATTCACACAGGAAGAAGAGGAGGTAAGGCTTTAACTTAACAAAATAATCAGTAACATTGATCATTAAAATACTTAATAGTAAATTGTTTGTATCTGCTACAAATATTCCATAATAAGTTATCTTTCATTTTATAAATTTCTCTCCAATCTTCTATGTTTTGCATACAAAGTGAAAGTGTTGCGTTAGTGTTGGTTATTGACGCTTACGAAACAAGCAAAAAACAAAATTGTATAAATGGACTTAAACTAAACGAATCTACCATTCTAAGTAGATAGTTACTCCCTCGTTTACATCACCAGCATTATCAATACTAACAATTGCATCTCACTTATACAAAAACCAAACACCAAATGGTCAGTGTATTGCAAGTGTTGTTGTTGCTAAGTGTTATTATCAGCTATTGTCGTATTGTATTAGCATTGTATTTCTGTGGTCACACCTTTAATACTTTCCGAACTGAAGTGCACGCAACCGTATTTGCAGACCAATGTCCATACGTAAGGAATGAAAAACTCTTCAGGCGCATCTTCCTCAACATATTTGAATTTTAAGTCTGGAAACTTCTGTAATGCAAATGAAATATAATAAACAAAGTATACGTTTGTTTCTAAAGAATTGTTTACCCTCAGGCGGTCACTGGACCACTGGCTGGCACCTTTCGATATCACTTCAAACACCTCGTGGACCCCAAGTTCGCCACGTTGCTCTTGCACTCGCTGTAGACGTGATGAAAAGAATCCGACAACCTTTGAAATAATTTAATTTATTAGTAGACAATGACAAAATTATATATATGTACACATATTTTTTAAAATAATGTAAGCTGTTTGTTACTTCATTCGTTTCACATACCATATCGATGTTCTGTATTATATCTTGGAATGCATGATGACTGCGGAAACTTTCGAAAACACTTCGCTTATATAGTAAAGTGTAGACCAGGTTCGGGCAGTAAACCAATTGATTGGAAAGGCAAGAGTTCAATATCTCCAACACCATTCGTAACACTTCCTCCAACACTGTGAGATCTTGTAGCATATCTTCCGGCGTGGTGGTTACATTTACGGAAACTCCATTATTCACAGGCTCCTTTAGCTGAACATCTAAACGCGTATGCTTACGAGCCAGTGTCTCGAAAAGCGATATCAGTCGTTGCGCTACATAAGGATGTAATGCACGAAATTGTCCAGACATATTCGCCAGCGCCGCTAAACAATTTGTATGCAAATATTTATCGCGCATTTTCAACATATTATATTGTATAGTGCGTATGACGACTAGAATGAGCAGTCCACCTAGCGATATTTCCGATATGGTGCGCTCCGTGTACCAGTGAATGTTTTTAAGCATCTAAAACAAAAACAGATGTTTCAAAAATTAATTTTGTATTGTATATTATTTGTACTTACTATATTATGGACATTTTTGTTAAAGCCATCATCTTCGCTCAATATAAGCAGAACAATCAGCGACATGTAGATGTGATGTGAAGTGCTGTCCGGCGCATGATAAAGTGTCTGCAATATGGGTATGACTAAGTTCTCTAAATCATTTTGGGCCATTACAAAGCGGTAAAAACGTTCATTTCGATGTAGCAAAAGATAGAGCAAGAGCGTTGCCTGATCGATGGTAACAATGCGGCATAGTGTTTCATAAACGGAGGAGAAGTCAATCTGAAATGTAGCGCCTTCTTTGGGTGAGTCCTTCGAATCGGCACAGCCAAATAAACTGACACGATATGGGTTATCCTTAGTAGTGCAATGATTTGTCAATATAAGTATGAGTAGAAGACTTTGATTGGCAAGTGGATAGTGGTCGCGAAATTGTTGTGAGAGCTCAGCGCCCGTAGCACCAGTTGCTTTCAAAACGTCCTGTTGTTTTCGAAAAGTGAAAATGGAAAGGAGCGATTCCGCAATGCCAAACACAAAGGAGCCAGATGATGAAGAACCAAACATGGTGTGTGGTACTTCAACCATACGCGCAACAAAATGCAAAAGCGCAGACACAAGCACATTTGCATGCTGGCAATTGTATATGGTTCTATAAAGGAATAAAAACGAAATCAAAGTTATAGCAAATCAATATACATTTGTAAAAGATTTTGATTTTTACCTAAATATGATCGATTTATCTGTGTTTTGTTCGGTAAATAAGTGTACGGACAGCAGGGTAATGAAAGTATTCACCGCCTCCAAGTGCAAATGATAAGTGAATTCCCTACAGTCGTCAAAAAAAAAAGTAATTGAAATGTATATTCTCTACATTGTTTAGTACGATTACTTGACTGGAATGATCACAAGAATATTGACAAGCGCATCGGTAAATGACTCAAATTTTGCTCCGTCTACGACCACCGCTGCCTTAGCGAGCACGCCACCAGTGGCGCCATCCTCGGTAGCCTCGACAGCAATAGACGTGCTTCCACCATGCGCACCAGTCTCTTCTTCAGCACGCAACACCTCTTCATTAGGAATAGCTTCGAAATGCTGTAACAGCTGGAACTCGGACCCAGTCTCAATGATGTACTTAACTAACGTTCGTATTATGAATAGCGCATTGAATGTTTGCCATATATGCAAATTACTTTCCTTGTCGGATAACGAGAGTAACTCAGCCGCTTTTTCGAGAAATACGTTTATCAGCGAACCAAAGTTTCCCGTCTTAAGATTGTTACTGATGAACGATTGGCAAAGAGTCTCCAAACGCGAGTCCAAACTCAACTGGTCTTGGCTGCAAAAAAAAATTAAAGATCAAATATTACACAAAGCTACTGAAGGTGTGACTAGAGGGTGGCGCGCACACGTCAGCTCTTCATTAATCCCCATACTTACCTATCCTCTGGCATTTTTATATGATAGTTCAACAGCCCATTCCAGTAAGACTCGTCGTCTTGAGAAATATGTGCACGTCCCACAAAACGCTGCAATACTTCATTCTCGGATAGATTAGCTTGTCTGCTGACGTTGATCCCCATTGCTATATTTTTTTATTCACAGAGCGTTTGTCAACGTCGCCTATGTCGATGTTGATCTCGTTTTGGTGTCGCTTTGTCACCTACTACGCCAACGTCACCGTTCAACGTCGTCGACGCGCCCTAGTAGTTCTTTTTTATTTGACTCAGCCTTAGAAAATTTCACCTCACACAAGTTTTGAACGTTCACTCGCACATTTGTCTATTTGATTTGAACCAAAAATTGGGTTGAAACTAAATATTTTACAAAGAAATTTCGGATTTTCCAGACTATTTTTATTCTTTTTATGAACTTGTCAGCGAATATTAGAACTAGGAATGCAAACGATATATCGATGGTTTTAAAAATCGAATGTTTACCATCGATGTTTGGAAATTACTAGGTAGTGGAAATCTCTAATTTAGTTTTAACGATAATCGTAGTGTTTAATCAATTTAGCAAAACAGTTTTTCCTAAGAAATAAACATTTTTTTAACTACAATTATATGTATGAATGCTATTCTTACGATATGTTTTAGCATCGATGTTGATTTTGGTGATACTCCGATATATCGATGTTACCCCTCAATATTTACATCTCTAATCGGAATAACTGATGTGAGAATGAAGGAATAGTGCTGCCATAAGCAGAAAAACACAATTCACTTATTAAAATATTTCATTTATTAGCATAAGGGACCTACAAGAAAAGGCCTGCCAGATAGAGCACGTTACGTACGTTCCGGCGAAGCATTCGACTGACAGCTAAGTATATTATATGTAGTTGAATGGAGAATGCCACATTCGCAACGCATGCGATGCCGCAACGTATAACAGTAGCTAGTGTTAGCTGATTGGTTTTTTTTTCAATTCCATTTTTTTTTATAATCTTTACACAAAAGTAAATATCAGCACAAATTTTAGGATATATTTGATTTGCATACAAAAAAAAAATGAACCGCCAGTACAAAACAACTAATTTGTTTACATGCGACAACGCTTTTAATGTGGCGTACCTTTGCGTTTCTTACGGCTTGTCAGTTGAATGCCTCGTTGGAGCGGACTCAACGTATTCTATCTGGCAGGCCTTTTACCAACACACTCTCATTCAAAAAATCAGCACTGACTGTCAGCTTACCGGTAAAATTACTGCCATGGTTCTTGCCAAAAAGAGACACTCGCGACTCGCTATGGTTGCATACATATATGCGAGAATGAAACTACAAAGTTTTCATGTTTATCTTTACTGACCGTAAGGTGACCGGTAAAATAGTTGTAATTTATAGTTGCACAAAAGAGACTATGACCATTTAGGCTAATTTCACATATGCGAGAAAGAAACATACAATAAATTCATAGGAGTTTTGCAAATGGCACACAGTATTCGGAAAACTCTGAAGTGTATAGTTGCGAAACTTTTAAATCGTCGTGTGTTTATAAAAGATAAGTTTTAATTGAAAAAATAGCTTTTCTAAATGCTAATTGTAAGGAAAAGAGGATTTCGTAATTTAATATAAAACCAGAAACAGCTCTGCGCAAAAATACTGATGGAGTAGCCGTAGTTTGTCTGGTCAGGGATATTTTTTTCAGGACGGATGAAGGAGACTTACGCAGAAAGCAGTTCTGCGCAAAAAATAGTTCATCAAAAATATATTTAATTTTTTTATCATGATTAAAGTTATTAGTTTGTAGTAAACCAATAAAATTTAATTGAAATAATAAATAACTTGTTTATTTATATGTATAATTTTGGCGCTTACACTATATAGCTGTTTGGCCGAGCTTCTCCTACCATTTGTGGTGTGCGTCTTTATATTCTACCCCAAATGGAGGGACCTACAGTTTTGTGCGAACTCCGAACGGCAGATGTATTTAATTAGAAGCCTTTTCATGGCAGAAATACCCTCGGAGGTTTGCCATTGCCTGCCGACGGGTGACTGCTATTAGAAAAAACTTTTTCTATGATTAAGATTTTGCTTGCCCTGACTGAGCTTCGAACCTCGAACTCACCGGCATATCGAGTTATAGCACGCACCGCTACCAACTCGACCACAGCGGCCGTTTATTTATTTAATCAAACAAAAAAAGGAAATATCATTTGATGTAGACATAAAGGAATATTTTCAGTACTGATGATTTTATAGGGAGCATTGACCCAGTAAAAAGAACGAGAGTAAGCAGTAGAGCTAAATATTAATGTGTGTTTAAGCCGTTGCCCGAGCGGGGCGAACGGCCGGCCATTCATCACAGCAGTCTGCCGCCGACAACGCTGAGTTCGTCTAAAACCTTAGCTCGGAAACCGCGCACGCAAATGCACAACAATCAATTTGTGAATTTAATGATTTAATGAATCGAAATTAACGAATTACTGTGTAATTGTATATACTATATCTATTTGTAAATATGTACATATATACAAAATTAAAGAATTGTTAATATGAAAGTTGAAATCAAAGGTGTGGAAAATTAATTTAAAAAAAGGTGGAAACTTAGAAAAAAAGGTGGTGAGTGCGAAAGGCGACCACAGTGGGTTACTTTTTGGTCCTTCGAGCCGGGATACGCTGGTGAGCGCCTTCTGCAGATCTTTCAAGGCGCGGATGGTGTTGTCTAGCACGCGTTGAGTGGTGGTCCCGGTATCGGTTTGTCTGCAGGCCGGCGCAGTGCGCGCTGTGGGAATCCGCAGCATCCCACAAGTTCACATTTGAAGAATTCACGACGATATTTGTGCGAATTGAAGCGGTTCTCAGCGCTTACTCTAGGTCACTTCATGCGAGGTGCACCGCTATTGGCTATTCCCGGGCCTAACGCTGAAGACCTTTCTCTACTTAACCGCTGGGACAAAGTCAAAGCGCTTCACCATCAATTCAGCCATAGATGGAAAGAGGAATATCTTAAGGATCTTCAAAAAAGATATAAGTGGAAAAATCCAGACCACAATCGTCAACCAGGCGATCTCGTTGTGATAAAAGAAGATTCGCTCCCGCCCACTGAGTGGAGACTGGGACGAATCGAAAGGATTCGCCACGGGCCTGATAACCATGTACGTGTCGTGGAGATCCGCACGCAAAGCGTGGTTGTCACGCGCCCTCTGGTAAAACTGTGCTTCATTCCACAAGCGTCTTCTTCGCGCGAATCACAGTAATAAAACGAATAAAAAAAAACATCCCTACATGCCATCCCTATACTATATTCACCATAGTAAAGCTTTAAACTTCCCGCTTTAAAAGTCACTCCAAATACTCCTCGTTTCCGTTTTCTCTTATATTTTCAGATGGAACCCCTTAATGGCTAGCAGGAAAGCTTGCCCTCTGGCACTGACCGCAGAGACGCAAAATTGTCTCCAGTGCACACTCTGCCATCGGTACCACGCGCTACGGACATGCCCCGCCTTCAAGGCAATGAAGCCTCCACAACGTTCGGCCGGGGCACGGGCGCAATGCTATTGCATCAACTACCTCGCGCTCACCCATACCACCGGTGAGTGCAACTCATCAGGCAGCTGCAAAATCTGCGGGCTTGCGCACCATACGCTGCTACACATGACGTCGAAGCATACAGGGCGTATACGCGAACGGCCGCCAACCCAGCGAGCAAAGCCGAAACGCGCCCCGCACAGAGGCAAAGCCAAGACCAGCCAAAAGGCCAAGCTGGGTGAACGCGTGCCTCCACCGAGGAAAACGATGAAGAAGACGGCGAAGAAAACGATCGCGCGCACTGCGGCCGGCCTGCAGACAAACCGATACCCGGGCCGCTCCACTCAACGCGTGCTAGACAACACCATCCGCGCCTTGAAAGGTCTGCAGAAGGCGCTTACCAGCGTATCCCTGCAGGGCGGGGAGGATGTTTAAGCCGCCGCCGACGGCAATTAAACCAACCGGCTGTGCGCCTTTTCGGAGTTGCCCAAGCGGGGCGAGCGGCCGGCCGTTCATCACAGCAGCCTGCCGCCGACAACGCTGAGTTCGTCTAAAACCTTAGCTCGGAAACCGCGCACTCGACTGCACAACAATCAATTTGTGAATTTAATGAATCGAAATTAACAAATTACTGTGTAAATGTATATACTATATCTATTTGTAAATATATACAAAATTAAAGAATTGTTAATATGAAAGTTGAAATCAAAGGTGTGGAAATATAATTTAAAAAAAAGTGGAAACTTAGAAAAAAGGTGGTGAGTGCGAAAGGCGACCAAAGTGGGTTACTTAATGTGTTAGAAAGAAATCACACGTACACATTTGTTGACATCAGTTTTTACATAGTGGCCCTAACGGGCGGTCTTTACCTGCATCCAATCGTCGCTTGCTTTCTGCTTCTTGTCTTCGCAAGCGAGAGAGAGATTTGTTCACTGGGCATTTTGAAAGCATACTTTTTCATTTGCAACATGTCGTAGAGCAAAAAGGTTCGTGTCCTGCGTGCTATTCAAACTCCAAACCCACTCATATTGTCGGTATAAATTAATTAATTTAAAAAGATCAGTCCTGCGTCCTATTCAAACTCCAAACCCACTCATATTGTCGGTATAAATTAATTAATTTAAAAAGATCAGTAACGCGACACACGATTTTATCAATATATCTTATTAAAAGGCTTTATTGTGCTCGAAGAGCCTATGATAAACGATGTTGCCACAATGAAAGATGCTACGAAATGCGAAAATGGCTGTCAAACTACAAAAATGACAGTTGAAAGGAAGCGAGCGTTTGCTTACCGATCGGTTTGCGAGACGAAGCATACTTTCAACTTTTTGCGGTCTTCACGTGCGACATGTCGCTTGCTTTCAGAAGTAAGCGAGCATTGAAAGCAGGTGAAGACCGCAGGTAAGAAAATGATAGCAACTTTGTTCTAAATGCTGACGAATTTCTTCAGCCACTGACCATCAGATGCACGGTAAATTGACCGGCACTGTTGTAGGGCGGACAGTTAACTTTTTTTCAACTTCATGCTCAAGTTCCTTGCAGGCAGTCAATGATATCGAAATATTTGATAACACATATGTATTTACATACATATATACCAAAACGATCAGAGTTCAATTTAGCTCTGAATGTCTATCCGTCTGTCCGTGAACACGATAACTTGTGTTTCTTAATGAAACCTGATACATATATTGCTCTTTGGCCAGGGTAGGTTGGTATTGAAAATGGTCCAGATCGGCCAATAACCACGCCCACCATCCATATAACGGAAGTTTTCAAAAATGCAAAAACTTCGTTCCAATACATACCGACTGGACTTAAGGATCCGTAAATAAGGGCTGCTTTTCGGAATCGTTAAGCATTGTTTCGTATATCTGCTAATATCTTCTCCATATTTCCCTTATCTCAAAATTGCTAACATTAATTATAACTTATATAAAATTGAAACCAAGACCTGTCCGAATACTGGAATAAGTAGATTTCTAGTAACCGGACACGAATTCCAGTGTCCATCATTTCCATTCCATTAACCGGACAGTTGAATTTATTAACAATATGATTTTTTTTAACGAAATTTGAGTCACAATTCATTTGTACCCCATTTATCACTAAAACTAAATAATATCCAACACATTTCCACGCATAATAGTAGTGTTCTCGAAGTCAATAGTTTGTAACAATTGAAAAAATATTTGTTTCGCTCTTCGCGTAGGTGCACCAAGTTCTCTCAAATAACGTCAACTTCGCAATTATTAGGAAATGACACTTGTTAAGCCGTTATAAATGAACGCCTGTTCCTATTGAATTTAAGTTTAACATAAAACTTTTAACGGTTTCTTATTTTAAATGAAAAACGTTACCAGTGCCCGGTCACTGGCACACTTACCCTATACAGCAATGAAATTTCCTTGCTCTTAGTTATTTTAGCAAATTGGTTTCATGCTGAAATTATGTGCCTAAAAAATGTGAAATATTCGGGGCTATCAAAGAATTCACCGTGAAATCTACGAAAATTGTTGTAATATTTATTTTACTATAAAGAACCTAAATTTCAAACAGGCAAATTTTAAGGTTGCTAGATCACTTTAAAGTCTCAAAATTTTAACAACAATCTGAGCGAGCCAAAAATTATAAAACGTTCTACGCCAAAAACATGTTCCGTTCGGTCGTCCTTAATTTAAGGTACAAATATTGAAAGTTCGGCCAAGCAAAGAAGATCCAAACGCCAAAATTGTATTATTACTATGTATGTATGTATATAAAAGATATTTATTACCGTCGTTTGTCTCAGATTGTGACACCGGCATGTATTCGGTTCTTTGAGATGTTGTTCCAAGTAATTTCCCTTAAATTTAGTAAGTACTTTCAATAAAAACACATTAGCACAGCAGCTTTAAACAAAAACATGTATATTAGTATTTCGTTTAAGTAATAATTATCAATTTATCTAGAGCTTATTTGCTTGATTTATTGAGAAAACGTCGCCCTACGTCGCGTAAATTTGCAAAGTTCTGTGTAAAGCAATATGTTTTTAGCATTTCTTATTTAAGATATTTTGATTTCAGATAATTAGAAATAAAAAGAATCACACGTCCACAGAGCTCGAATAGAAAAAAAGCTCTAATAAAGCATAATAAATAAATTTACAAAATACTCGTATTTTTATAGTTAATTGTTAAGGATTTAACAGAACTGGCCGTTTATTAGATAAATCTACATATTTTTGCTATGCGTGGCGTACGGCGATTGCATTAGTATCACATAATTTCAAAGTGCATCAAATAGCATAGGAATTTGCAAATAACAAATTCTCCACTTGCGTTTTATTTTTCAAATATACACACATAAGTATGTACAATCAACTATTTGGTTAATTATACAAATCTTAAAAACACCATTTACAATTTTTTTTTACGAATGCCTTGCTGTGTCGAATTATAAATTTTTTCGTTGATGAAGTGAAAAAAAGAAAAACGCATACATCGTTTAGGAAGTTGAGTGTATAGAGAGATTAGATGCAATTGCTGGCTTTCTATATAAGAATCTTCTGAACAAATCTTCGTTAAGGGTGCATCGAAAATGAATGTATGAGTTCCATATAATGCATTAATGCAAAAATTGAGGTTGCGATTATTTTTGCCAATCACATGAAAATTCTTACTTAAAACTAAATACATACATATTTAAAATTAAATGTCTAGTATATTAACAAATAAAACTTGTGTTAGAACTATGAACTAATGGCATTTAAGGGCTAATGGTCGGGAGTAGATGATAGCAACTATAATTTCAAAATTAATCATAGCTGAGTACGCGCATAAAAATATGAAAAGTGGTTTACACAAGTTTAATGTAAGTGTTAATATAAACGTTGCTGCTGTTGCAGCAAATGTTAAAATGTTTAACCAACAATCGCGTTTTATTTGAGCCGCTCGGCTTGACATCAACATTTGTTCTCATTTTTGCAAAATTTATAATTACACACAACCGAAACACTCTATTTTGTTTTTTTTTTGCTATTTTTATATTGCTATTTCATTTATTGGCCTTGAGTTGATCTCCCTACGTCCATCTGCCTCCAAATGTCTTATTTTACCAAATTCTTGCTTACTGCATTATAACTTCAAAATTTTAGCAGCAATTCGTAAAAATGTTCTCTCATTTCTAGCTTGCATTGTTAAAAACATTTTACTGTTTCTATAGTTTGCTTATATTTCTTCTTTGCTATCGTTTTCAGCATCAATATTTTTTGTACCTCCCTCTGCTTCTGTTTCAAATTGACAATACTTATTTGTTTTAAACGAATTGCCATCTTATGTGTATTTTCATTTAAAGTTTGCGTAATGTTAGGACAGCTTCCGAAGGCTTATTGGCTCCACTGCTGGCCAACATCTGCTTTAGACTGAACGAGGAAATTGCAATACCAAAGAGGGCCATCATTGTAGCAGAGCGTGTTACAACACGATCAGGTGTGGCTGTAGTGAAGACACTGCTTATCGGCTGTGATGAAGCCTGGAATTTGAAATGTAGAAGAGAATGTTAAATTTTATAAAAAAAAATAATTATAAAAAAAAGGAATTTGTTCAAATATAAAAAAAAAGTAACTTTTCGGCAACAGAAGATTATCAAAAACATATGTACCTACACAGCTTTCATTAGTGTCTTAAGATTTTAATATATACATTTATATTTTTTTTTCAAAATATCGATCAAATACATAATTATGATTGAATTCAGTAAACAGTCTCAGTCTCTAATAGAGACGAGTTACACAATTTTAGACCAGTTGGCATTCAATACACTCGAAATAAACCCCCGAATTCTGTAAGCTGTATCAGTCTCTAACAGAGACACAAGTCACAATTTTAGACCAGTTAGCATTCATTAGTTAGAAATATAAACAATAGAAAAAAACGTGAAAGCGAGGCAAAGCAATAATCTCTAGCTCATTTTGAGCCTCTAGTCTCAAAATAAATTCTCAAAATTGTGACCTGGTGATGGGCAGGTCACAAAAAAAGAATATAAAAACAAAAGGAAAAAAAGTGAAAGCGAGAAAAAGCAATAATCTCTAGCTCATTTTGAGACTTGAGATGATACGAAGTTACTGAATTTGCGCTTAAATAAATGCAAAAAGTATGAAAGTGAAATCCGTTGTTGATATACAAATATACTAAAATACATGTGGAGCACCCTGTTTGCTGTTGACTCGACAGAACCATATTTTTGACATTTGACAATAACTTCGTATTTTAGTTATCGCTTTCGTTTAAGTAAATTGCATATTCACTTTATCCTTACATTTCTAGTTTTAGTACATACGCCTAGCTGTAATCATATTATATTTTCTTTATAAAAGTAACAAGTAAGCCACGCTAATTGCTGCCAGCAAAAACTTGTAAAACGTTTTATTATACGAAATACAGTAAACTTTCAAAATCTTCACACGAAGCGTGTTTCATATTACAATTTTGGTGTTGTAAGCTACATCGAACTCAGCAACCGTATTTTAGAGACGAAATTGGAATTACAGTGCTATGGTCGAAGCCTTATGTATTCGAAAAATTTATTTGTTTTTTGCATTAAGGTATACTCGAACTGGGGCAAAAACCAATATAAAAATTAGGACAATAATAATCAAAATTATAGAAATTACCTTATCAATGATAAGATAAAATTGATTCATAGACTTTTATTAATTGATGGCACAAGTGGTTGTAGTAAAAATTGCATAATATTATTTGTATGTCTGTATGTATAATGCCATAAGCTATATAAATATGTACATATACATATCTGAGTGTAAAGTTAAGAAAATATTCCTGTCCTAATTTCGTTTATTATCGAAAAACCCACAAGAAAGTTTCCAAACATCGCAGATAAGGCCAGTTTAACACACAATACTTTCGAAATTTTAGCAAGCGTCTTAAGTTAATTTTAGCAACGAAAAATTATATATTCAATAATAAACAGAAACAGAGCGCGAAAATTTGGCAAGCCGCCCGATAGGTGCTCATTCAAAAATTGCGTATATACATACATATCTACATGTATGTACTCACCTATACTCGTAATATATACATACATACAATCGCAATGCGTTGAAGCCGGAAAGTAAACAAACTGCGCAAAAAAGAGGCAAAAGAATTTACGCCATACACCATCGTAATGACGAATTCAATTAAAAAGATTTTGCTTTATTTTCGCACTTTGAGTTCAATGGGACAGCAAATAAAAAATTTGCCAATTTAAATAAATTTTAAAACAACTATAAAAGAATTGCAACAAATCAAAACAAATGTGTGGGCTAGTTACTAACCGCCTGGCATGGCGTGAAATTACTGCTACAACAACAATTGTATTGGCAACAACGTTCATTGAACTGATAAGTCTACACTAACCCATCAGGTACATACATATGTACATACAGCAAAGCTGGCATCCAGTAGTCATAAACTTATTAATTTACGCGTATAGGGTGTGTAGCATGTTGTTATTGTTGTTGGCGTTTTAGTGCTGACGTCGTTGGTGTCTTGTGTATACTTCTTAGCGTACGCCCATTATGTAAATGACTGAGATACTAACTAACAGGTTGTGTTTTTGTGTCGTGCAAATATTTGCATTTTCCACAATATCACAAATTACAGTTGAAAGTGTAAAAAGTAGAGGCTTACTACAGTTTTCACAATGCATCTACTTGCATACATACATATGTATATGTATATGTAAGTCTATAGCTTTGATTTCAGAACTCTAAAGTGCATTTTATAAATGCGAGACATTAAAAGTCTTATCTGGCATAATGTTTTCTAAATATAGCAATTTTATATGCAAAATATAATAAATGTGTATGCATGTAGTAATCGTTTTAAATGCGCACTCCAAAAACGATTTAAAAACGAACTAATCCCTTGTGCCCTTGAAATGGAGAAAAATCTGATGCTTTTTATGATTGTAGTTTAGAGTGGCATACATACATACATATGTAAACCATATTTAGGATAGTACATATGTATATCGTACGAGTATAAGCAACCGTCTTCAGAACCATGGACTGCCAGGCTCGGCATTTTCATGCCAAAATGTACATATACAAAACTTATTTTTGATGTGAGAAATGTTTGACCCCAAATTAAGTGGATATCTCTTTTATACAAAATTAAATTTAAAAAATAAAATTAGGGTTCAAAATAGTGCCCGCATCAATAGGTAAAGCAAAAACCGAATATTTTTACGTTTCTTTCAAAACTTGATGTTTATTTAATTAGTTCGCTAAGATTTTCATAACCTTTCTTTTAAAATTTGAAGTCAAATTTTTCATTCTTGACTTATTAACTATTAATTGTTTTTATGAACGTAAAAAAGTTGTAGAAAGAAGGAATATAATAAAAAATTTAAAGCGGTGTGACGTCAACGCAACTTAAATCGCTTTCTGACACATTTGCTGATAACAGTGTATTTTTGCTTACTACTAATGTGAATATGATTGACATTGTATGTACATACATACATATGTACATATGTATGTATTTTCCAACTATGTATATTACATTGGGGTCAAATCGTGCAATTGATTGTGCTTATTGATAATTAGCATAACTATAATAGAACTTAGCAGAATGCAGAAATATTGAAAAAATAAGCTAAAAAGCTCCTTTTCCTGTTAGCGAACTTTTAGAATTAATAAATTTACTCCAAAGTAAGGTTTCGGAAAACAAAAAAAAAATAGATTATATAAACCCAGCCTTTATTTTGGGTGGGATTCGATAAAGCGCCGCATAAGTTTGGTTTACTGTGGCTAAATGCACATAGATGAACAACAAAATAAACTTTTGTTTAACTATCGTTTTGAAAAAATCCGTCCACAAAAGTTGCAATTTTAAGCCCCGCACAATAGACTAAAATTCTTGCCAAATGCATCTATCCAACTACTGAAAACAACGAGCGAAGCAGATATAACCCAGTAAGCTAAAAGTACGCGGAAAGGAGTTCTGAGATACGTTTCAAAAGTATGTACACCACAATTAAGGCCTGTAGCATTTTTCAAAAATAAATATTCGCGCGATTTTTAATTACAAAGTTTCGCCTGCGGCGCTTTTCATTAATAAATAAATATTTCGTAATATATTGAAAATTTGTTATTCAAAATCGCGCCATTTAACATATGTAATGAACTCACATTTTGTCTGGAGTTTAACAAAAAATGTTTACCTGGTAACTTAGTCTCCCTTTTGTATGGAAAAAGTTGGATTTTTGCCCATTTTCAAAGGTTCCCTAGGGCCTCACCGAGGGTCTATAGGAGCCAGAGGGGGCTTATGGAAAAGTTTATTCTTTCCCCTTTCTAACGGTGTGCTGCGGGGGTGCCACGCCCCCTCCTTCACCGCCCACCACCCCTTTTTTATGCGGCGCTATACCGAATATTAACCTTTATTTTCCTTAAAAACCTATGTATTAAATAAATAAACGCACATTTGTACATACATATGTTTTAACATGATAAATTTTATTGCTAAGCCAACGGCCTTCGTTCTCGAAACGATAAATATACATTTAGCGCATTCAGCTCTTAACGAAACTCGAAATGTAAATTTTTTTTTCATAAAGGATCTTTGCCTTAGCAACTCTGCAATATTGTTCGAATATTGCAAAAACATGGCATATTTTTTGCGAATAGAATAAAAACTGTACTATCAACTAGGCGACTTGCATAATTTTATACTTTATTCACAAATCCTTGTACAAATATGCGGGCGTATGAACACTGCACTGTTTTTCGCCCTTTGCATTGGCTTAGACATTTTTTTTTTACTTTCATTCAAGCTACGATTATAGAAATACAATAATTTGCTGGCTTATTGTCAAACTTCATCTTTTTTACACTATTAGTGTTAGGTCTTTTTTTCCAATAAATTTTTTTTTTAGTTTCTACTTCGAAATCCCTAAGACACGTATTTTTTTCTTTTTGCTTGATTTTGAGTTCTTTCGCCGTGGAGAATTTTTGAAAATTTGTCTGAAAACTCGATTTTGCTCTATTGATGCATGTTAATTTTTTTTTGAAAATTCGATAACTTTGCGAAAAAATTACCGATCTTTGAAATTTTTTTTTCTGTTTGTAGGTAAAGGGTTCCTCTAAAAGTAAAAAGTGTGAAACCTGATATATGTATTTAAAAAAAAAAATTTTATAGTCATTATAAAAAAAATCAAAAAAGTTTGACCTAAAAAATTTCGAATTGCATAATTTTTTTTTCTTGGAAAAAAAGGCCTAACCCTAACTGCCTGGACGATTTGAGACGAAATGACCCTATAATCATCGACAAAGTCTCTTGAGTTACATTTCAGTTTTCTTTTAGCTAAACATTTGGAGTTATTTGCTTGTAAGAATAAAATGATATTGACAATCATTGCCGGCTTTTGTTCCAACTTAAATTTCACAAGTAGATTTTAAAAATTGTAATTTTGTTTGGTAATCACGTTATTTTTTTGTGATCAGTAAATTAATTGTGTTAACATAAAATTATATATAGTAATTTTAACAAAATAAAAATTATTTATATTCACATATCTACTAAAGATAAGTATAAATATCAACTGACCTACGCTTTGCTCATTTCTGTTTTTTTTTGTGAAGCAACTGTAACAACTTTTCTAATTTTCTCTCGTCTGTAGATTCCGACTTAACCTGCTTGTATGCAATGGTTCGCTTCTTGCGCTCCGTTGGCCTTTGCTTTCTGCTTGACTTTAGAAATTTTTCTTCTTTAACACGAAGGGCATCAAAGTATCGTGAAATGCGTACTTTGGGTTCGTCATTGGAAGTAGTTGTTAATGGTGCCACCGCAGAATAGTCTGTTGGTTTAGAAATATTTGACTGATGATTGCTCGAATCATTTTGAAGGTTTCTGTTTGTATCACCATTCGCATCCCGATCTTTATCTGCTTGTACGCAATGATTTTCAATGTATGCTTTTTGGTTCGACAGACACTGGTCACCTGTAGGCAGAAACTGCTCACCTGTAGCCATTTCCCCTACGAAATCAAAGCTTATAGAACCCTTAGAATATGAGAGTGGTTTTGCAACGTCAGATTTTATCGCAGGCGTTTCGAAAATGGCAGGTTGAAGTGTGAAATATGTCGCGGTGTGTTTTTCAACGTTGCCTAAAGCAACTGATTTCTCCGCATCATTATTACCACTAACACATAGCAGCGCTTCCACAAAACGCACACTTTCAGATTCATCTAAATCATTGCTAACATCAGAATTCGCTTTAGGAGTGAAGTCAGAAGGAGAGCTTGTATCGCAATTCCGCTCCTCATTAGGCTGCACATCATCTTCATCCTCAGAAAAGTCATTTGAATAAGGATAAAGACAAGAAGAGCTCTCGCATTTAACTATTTGCTCATTTACGTCAATGTAAAAAAAGCGTAGCCGATTACAGAGACCTTGTTGCTGACATTCAAGGCATATACTACCAGGTTGAAATGTGCTTGGCTCCATGTCGGCAAACTTATTGTGATTTTGGGGATGATTCTCAGAATGAAAGCTTTTTGAAAATAAGAAGAGAATATGATTGCAATATATGTTATGGTAGAAGGTGGAGACGTCGAGCACAATTCAACCTGGTGAAGAAAAAGTTTAAAATAATTGGAACAAGTAAAGAATACGGACCATTGAGCTAGAAAAAAAAAAAAAAGTGGGCGTGGTCCGCCCCTTTTTACCGATTTTGGTGGTATAATTTTTTTTTGGTGCAAAGTAATAGGAGGGGTGTTAGGGAGGGTTAAAGGGGGAAATTTCAATGTTTTGAAAAGCTAATATTTCAAAAACTATTAATCCGATCTTCATAATATTGGTATCGTTATAAAGATAATCAAAAGACCTTTTATTTGGTAGGCATATGTTTACATAAATTTTATATATATTTTGAGAAAAATAACAAAAACTGAAAAAACACACATTTTTTTAATAAAAAACTATATTTTTCTTAAAAAAATACGTAATTAATAGTATGTAAAAATAAGCTTGTCTTAAAGCCCATAAAAATACCTTTAATTTGATGTATAATTTTAAATATTAAAACTTAAATTTTGTTTTATTTGTGTTGCTGACGATAAGAGAATCAGTAATAATGAGGGAATGATCCAGTGCGGATTCGCGGAAAGGTATTAACGATGTGTTTTATTTAATTTTTAATGTTGTTTTATTTAATTTTGAAACCTAAACATAAATCAGTATTTCCGTGCGAAACATCTTTCAACGTGAGCGGCCTTCGGCCGCGCTTTAAAAAATAACCCTGGCCGGACAAACTCCGGCTACGCCATCAATAGTATTTCCGCGCAGAACACCTTTCCGCGTGAGCGGCCTTCGGCCGCGCTTCAAAAAAATAACCCTGGCCGGACAAACTCCGGCTACGCCATCAACAGTATTTCCGCGCAGAACACCTTTCCGCGTGAGCGGCCTTCGGCCGCGCTTCAAAAAAATAACCCTGGCCGGACAAACTCCGGCTACGCCATCAATAGTATTTCCGCGCAGAACACCTTTCCGCGTGAGCGGCCTTCGGCCGCGCTTCAAAAAAATAACCCTGGCCGGACAAACTCCGGCTACGCCATCAACAGTATTTCCGCGCAGAACACCTTTCCGCGTGAGCGGCCTTCGGCCGCGCTTCAAAAAAATAACCCTGGCCGGACAAACTCCGGCTACGCCATCAACAGTATTTCCGCGCAGAACACCTTTCCGCGTGAGCGGCCTTCGGCCGCGCTTCAAAAAAATAACCCTGGCCGGACAAACTCCGGCTACGCCATCAATAGTATTTCCGCGCAGAACACCTTTCCGCGTGAGCGGCCTTCGGCCGCGCTTCAAAAAAATAACCCTGGCCGGACAAACTCCGGCTACGCCATCAACAGTATTTCCGCGCAGAGCACCTTTCCGCGTGAGCGGCCTTCGGCCGCGCTTCAAAAAAATAACCCTGGCCGGACAAACTCCGGCTACGCCATCAACAGTATTTCCGCGCAGAACACATTTCCGCGTGAGCGGCCTTCGGCCGCGCTTCAAAAAAATAACCCTGGCCGGACAAACTCCGGCTACGCCATCAACAGTATTTCCGCGCAGAACACCCTTTTGCGTGAGCGGCCTTCGGCCGCGCTTTAAAAAAATAACCCTGGCCGGACAAACACCGGCTACGCCATCAACAGTATTTCTGCGCAGGACTCCTTTCCGGTTTTCTATTTCTTTCCGCGAAGCCGCTCTGGATCTATACTCTCATTATTACTGATTCTCTTATCGTCAGCAACACAAATAAAACAAAATTTCTTACAAAATTTAAGTTTTAATATATAAAATTATACATCAAATTAAAGGTATTTTTATGGGCTTTAAGACAAATTTATTTTTACATACTATTAATTACGTATTTTTTTAAGAAAAATATAGTTTTTTATAAAAAAATATGTGTTTTTTAAGTTTTTCTTATTTTTCTGAAAATATATATATAATTTATGTAAACATATGCATATCAAATAAAAGGTCTTTTAATTATCTTTTTAACGATACCAATATTGTGAAGATCGAATAAACAGTTTTTGAAATATTAGCTTTTCAAAATATTGAAATTTCCCCCTTTAACCCTCCCTAACACCCCTCCTATTACTTTGCACCAAAAAAAAAATATACCACCAAAATCGGTAAAAAGGAGCGGACCACGCCCACTTTTTTTTTTTTCCTAGCTCAATGGTCCGTATTCTTTACTTAAGCCAAATAATTATTTAAGAAACTTAATTGTCCAGATTTCAACGTCATTATAGCTACAATGATCCCAATTTAATAAGTATGATACAAATCGTTTTTGAAACTTTGGATATACATATGTACATATGTATGTATGTATGTTACCCATATATGTATGTAGGTATGCAACCCATAAATTAATCAAGCAAGAGGGTTATGCGATCGCCTTTACTCAGTTTTAAAGCATTTTACTTTGGTAAATCATGCTCGCATCTTCCTCTACATTAAAATGTTAGTCTTCACTTGACACTCACCTGTCCAAAACTCATACGAAGTGCATATTGGGCAACAATTGAAGTTCTCATGGTTTGAAAAAATTCCAATTAACTTTTCTTGGCACGGATTGGCAAAATAAAGCAGGTATCTGAAAATCAATTTGAAAATTATTAAATTGCGAAAAGAAAAAACCACAAAATGTATATATATGCACGTGTTTAAAAAAAAATTTTGATAATAAAGTGATATTGTTGTCGGTCAAATCAGAAATAACACATGACCAATCAACTTTTGTCACACAATCCATAGGTTTTATCTGCAATGAGGTCCAGGACCAAATCTCACGCAGACTTCGTGCGCCACTCCATTTCAATCTTACTCATTTGCAGTAACATATTAGACTTCATCATATCTTATTTACTTACATAACAAAGAAAATTTTTTGCACCAAATTTAGTGAACTTGCGGGACGTCAAGTTTAAAAAATGTTTCACTTACTTTTTAAAATATATTTTTTTTCACTGCTCGGATGCGTTTATTTAACTGCCGCAATGAGTTTCAAAATTTGTATTGCAGATTAAAACTATTGAAGACAAATGCCGAACTCAGCAAAATATATTTGCGTGCAACTCACAAAACATCTTCTAGAGAAAAGAAACGAATTTGCGCAGAGTTGCTGCTTATTGGCATATAAATAGGGTATACGTGAAAATCAATTTCAGCAATGTATTTTACTCGAGATCTACACAGAAAAGAGCTGATGTTTTAACATCTGTCCAAGTAGCAAGAAATAAACTCTGACATATATTGTTGACATGGAAAAAAAGCATTCTCCATATTTTCTGACATATATTTTAGGACATCCACTTTATATTGTGGAGACGTGCCCTTAACCCACAACATCACAGAAAATAGCTGATGTCCTATAATATATAATAATAATAATATGTCAGAAAATATATTGTCAAAGGAGACCGCTTATTTCTTTATGTCAGCGATTTATGTCAGCGTTTATGTCTGGGCATCTATAGTATGAAATAAGCTGTCACGTTGTTACTTTGCCAGCTAATTTCTCATTTGGCTGTACATTTCGTGGGGTCAACATCGAAGATATTTTCATTCAGAAGCAAAAAACGAGTTGTTTTCTATTGCATTTATTAATGTTTACGTATTTTGGAGGAAAGAAAACATATTTATTGTATTATTTTCAGCATATTTGCGCTTTATTACACGAACTTACTTGGGTGAAGCCATCGTACAAATGTTTATGTCAAGACATCAAACTGCCCACACATAAATATTGACAAAATATTTTTCATTTTTCCTGTCAAAATGACAGATGTTAGAACATCAGCTATTGTCTGTGGAAATGTCGGGTTACAAAACCAAAGTGATTCCAGATCAGGTGGAAGCGGCAGATAATGTAAATATATAATCTCAGTTCTCTGACTATATTTTTAAAAGATCTAGCTTTTACATCCAAAATTTCATAATACAATTTCTCTAAGATGACAAACTTTTAAATGTATTTTATCAGAGAAAGTAAAACGTACATTTTGTGATTGAATTTCCATTTTTTAGTCGTACTAGCATCCTGTGCTTTCGTTTAATTAAAGTACTGGCAACCCCTTTATTAATGCGTCCAACTTCGTTTGAAAATCAGCTGTTTGTGGTATTGTCAAATTTTGTAAAAATCTCGTGTTGTAAAAAATTTCACGGATCACATAAAATTTGAAATTTTTATTTGTACGGTTTATCTGTATTTAATTAAAACACAT
The DNA here is from genome assembly GCA_963971545.1 of Philophylla caesio. Taxonomy (NCBI): domain Eukaryota; kingdom Metazoa; phylum Arthropoda; class Insecta; order Diptera; family Tephritidae; genus Philophylla; species Philophylla caesio. The sequence goes on along the minus strand of OZ020606.1, from coordinate 87,918,944 downwards.
CACTATGGCATTATCTCCTGGCGTAAAGGAGCGTTTGGAAGTTGTTTACGATATTGCGAAGACGACATTTCACTGGGGATTCGTTCCGATGGTTCTCTATTTGGGTAAGACGCATGCATTTACGAGCTTAAGATATTGATTTCTACGCAAGAATGATGGATAACAATTTACGTCTCGTATTAATAATATTCAACGATAGATAATCCTCATATTTTATTTTTAAGGTTTCCGAAAAGGCGCTGAACCCGGCATGCCACCTCTGTCAGTACTGAGTCTTCTTTGGCAATAGGACTATTGTCGGACATAACGAATTATACGGGCGGGTTTCCTAGTATGGGTTTAAATATGTTTCAAATAAACTTATATTGTTGTTGACCACTTCAACTTGTTTTAATTTATTTATTTTTATTTATCAGATTTCTTCATGATAGTACATAAAGCTTTCAGACATAAAATAACTGCTTATTCCATTTTTAAGGCTGCTAGCCGTGATTATAAACACTGTCATATAACATATCAAACTCAACTTATAATTTATTTTTATTAAAATTTATCTATCTGATTGAAGAAATATTTGTTTCGCAATTTCTCGTATCGTATATATGTACATTCCTTAAATTATTTACAATTTGAGTTATAATGAATATAACTTGAAAGTATGAATTTATATAAATTTTTTTACGTTTGTGTTACTAAGGGCCAGTTTTTAAGTGCAATTTGAACGTTTAAACTAAGTTTGAACTCAGTATGCCGTTAAAGTCAAATTTATCGCGCACGATTAAACTCAGTTTAACTTATCAGCTATTTGCTGACTACTTCGTTTTGGTTGCAACAAATTTAATTGCGCGCAAGGAAACTAAGTTTAAACCAGCACTGAAAAACTGTAACCTAAACCTTTTTCAAATATATACCAAAATATTTTTACATAACACTGAGCAACTGTATCATCTATCAGATGAAATAATTGGACTTTGGTAAATTCAGGGGTATGCACCAGAGAAAGTTATCTGCATAAACTAATTATTTTGTAGGTTAGGTTAATAAATGGAATTTTTGAAGTTGCATTTGTAGTTGAAAATAAATTTTGAATATTAAATAAATTTATTCCATTTGAACTTTAAGGTAAATGTGTATGTATGTACATAAATAAATTACTTAGGGCCAGTTTTTCAGTGCTGGTTTAAACTCAGTTTAAACTAAGTTTAGTTAAACTCAGTTTAAATTTAAACCCAGTTTCTTTGCGCTCAATAAAATTTGTGGCAACCAAAACGAAGTAGTCAGCACACAGCTGATAAGTTAAACTAAGTTTAACCGAGCACAGTCGGTCGTTTAAACTTAGTTTAAACTCCGTTTAAAGTTGACTGAAAAACAGCATACAGAGTTTAAACTTAGTTTAAACGACAAACAGAGTTCAACTTGCACTGAAAAACTGGCCCTTGGTAACATATACTTAATAAAATAAATGAAAACAAATATAGTTTTTTAGCGATTTAGTTGAAAATAATATAAAATCCAACATGTCATTTAGATATTATAAAATAAACTAGCTTTTCCAAACAATATAACATTAAATAACATTCTTTCGCATTTGATTTAGCTGAGTTTTTTAAAACCAAAAACAACGAATCTATACCAGCCACTTTTTAAGGATTTATCTTTTTAAGATCGAGTTACTACTAAATTCATTCCTAAATCAATCTCACTACACCTGAATGTTAAAATTTTTAAGCTAAATTATGCTCAACTATGCTATGTTAAATTATGTAAGGTTAAATTACCTTATGTAGACAATGTCCGATTAAGTGCTTAGATAGATAGATATAAAGAGAGGTATGCACTGCGACCAATGGGTCTATTGTGCCCTCGAAGCTCATCACAACAACTCAGCCAATCCTAGGACCTCCAGAAATCTGAGGATAGTCGCCGGGGTTAGGGATTGTATGAATTGATCTCCCGGCCATGGCCGACCCAGGGTTGTCCCCCGTCTGCGTGCCACAGCCTCACACTCCGTAAGCAGGTGTTGTTGGGTCTCTCCTGCCGAGTCACAGAAGCGACATATGTAAGTCGCTCGACCAGATCCCGAGGTTATGTAGGTGACCTTTAAGTCTGCAGTGGCCCGTTAGAAAGGCTGTAAGGATTCTCAGTTTTTCCCTGGGAAGGTCCACAAGAAGCTTGAGCCTTCTTAGATTGTACCCCCCAAGGATGTTCTTGGACTGTTTGAGACCGGCGACGTTAAACCAGTGTAGGTTTCTCTGCCTTTTTGTCTAACAGCTAAGTTTTTCTCTTACCGTGTCCGCTCCTAATGCTATAAACGGCTTTGGTCCAATAGGAGTGGTGGCCGCCGCTTTCCTTGCTAGCAGGTCTGCTGCTTCGTTGCCTTCCACACCCATATGCCCCGGTACCCAAAAAAGTAGGATACGATTTCTCTCCGCCAGTGCGTTTAGTCTCATTATGCACTGAAGCACCAAAGAGGGCTTCACCTCGTATGATGATGATGATTATGAGCGCCGCCTGACTATCGCTAGAAATTAGTATTCTTTCGTTGCTATACTTCTTACGTAGGTTTATCTCCGCGCACAGACTGATTGCACAGACCTCCGCCTGAAAAATGCTGGGTAGGCCCCCAATGGAACCGAGACCTCTGACCTGGGACCATGGACGCCCGCACCAATACCCTCCGGAGTCTTAGAACCGTCTGTGTACCACCGCAGAGTACTTCCCCGGATGTGATAATTCAGAATTGAAGCCCTCCGCCCCATAGGTGACCATTGGCCTAACTATCATGGTGTACAGCCAGCGCAGGATTCTGGGGCTGCAGCCCCAGGATCTCCCCGCAAGACGCCTGCACACCATTAATGCTCTAGTAGTCCTAGAGGTTGCCGCAGCGACCTGGGGCTTCCACAAAAGCTTGGAATCCAGAATTAGTCCTAGATATTACACTTCCGTGACGACCTTGACCGCGGCACCCCCCAGGACCACGTCTCTACTGCCCTGCAGTTTCCTTTTCCTGGTAAAGGGAACGATTGCTGTTTTGGAAGGATTGATACTGAGGCCTACCTGCGAGCACCACTTCCTTGCTAGATTCAAACCTCTTTGCACAATTTCAAAAAGAGTGCCGGCGAACTTGCCCCTGGCGATTATAACTATGTCATCCGCATATCCCTTACAGCGGATTCCATTCATCGTGAGGGTTTTCAGAAGTTCGTCTACGACTAGGCTCCACAGTAAGGGTCAGAGTACACCCCCTTGTGGGCAACCTTTGGTTGTCCGCAACTGTACTGTACCATCGCCAGTGTCTACCTCAGCTATTCTGCTCTGCAACAGCCTTTTTACCCATCTACTGATGGTTGGCTGCTCATTTCTAAGCTCCAAGGCTCTGTCCACCCCTACATGAGAGGTTTTTCGAAGGCCCCCTCGATGTCGAGGAAGGCACAGAGCACTGTCTCTCCGCTCTCAAAGGCATCCCGAAAGACCGTTGTCAGCGCATACAGAGCAGTCTCGGTTGACCGGCCCACTCTGTATGCGTGCTGATCCGGGTGCAGTGGTGCCGCCCTTAGAGCGTTGGATCTGATCTCCTGGTCGATAACCTTCTCCACCGTCTTCAGAAGGAAGGACGTGAGGCTGATCGGCCTGAATGATTTAGCTAAGGAGAGATCTCTCCTACCCACAGTTCTTGAATCAGTATCAGGCCCAGATCTTCCGTGGCAAACCCTCCAACGATGACCGCCAAAGCGGCCACCGCATGATGAAGATTGACCTTGGCTACTGACAGTCATGGGATACTCATAGCTCAGGCTCATCCAGATCCGAGAGCAGTAAGTCGCCCTCGCTTGCTCTGTCTAGCTCAAGCTGCCTCAGATCTAGCTCCTCAAGGAGCTTCTCAGTATTGGGATTGTTATCTCCTTCGCTAATATCCACTGCTTTACTCGTGCTCAATCGGGCAGGCGCACTTACCTCCGACTGCGCGTTCATTGGCACCACATCGGCCGGCATAGTCGCAGGAGGATCGGCAGCGCCCATGACACCAGCATCCGACGGACACTGAGCCGCGGGCTCTTTGCTGCCGGCAGGCCCGCGCCTCCACGGCCTCACCATGACCATACCAAACCTGTAGTGCAGGAGGAAGCCTGCCCTCTTATTAGCCAGGTAGGATCGCTCGTCGATGCCTAAGTTGAGCCTCAGGCCACCTTCCTCTGTGCTGCTGGAGATAACTCTCCACACCGAGGAGTGTATACCCTCGTTCTGCGACCTTAGCAGCTGCAGCGCGTACACAACTGGTTCTTCAGCGCTCCTCGGTAGGAACACCGTGACATTGTGCAAAGGAGGAATATCATCCCCCTCTTAACACACATAACGGGTACCTTCCATCTCTCCAGCTTGTCGGCAGTTTTCGCCAGCCAATCCACTGTCCTCCCATCCTTACAGTCCACGAGGAGCATTCCCGCACGGAAATACACCCCGTAGAAGGAGATTGGGAAGGACGACCCCTTGAAAACCTAATGCACGATTGCGTCCTGCAGCCGAGTAAGGTCGTCGGAGTTGAGAGAGGCCGCCGGATAGTCTCTCGGCAGAACAGCCACACGGATACCCCTCAAGGCAGCCGAGTAGCTAGATTGCTGGGCCACCTGCGACCGTCCCTCCATCGCAGACCCCCCCCGGCCGCCTGATGCCGAGGTTGTGAGTGGAGGCTGCTCCCGCTGCCGTTTGCTTGATGACTGCTCTGGTGGTGTGATGTGCTCATTGCCATGCTTTGTGACCTGCTCTGATGCTGTCTGCTTCGTTATCGCAGGTTCCCCGCTTCTCCGCATATCAGCGGGCGCGGGTCGTATGGGAGGTGCAGCTGGTTCCCCGCTTCTCTGCTTTGCAGCAGGCGCGGGTTCTGTGTGCTGCTGGCTATGCCCGCTCTTCCGCTCATTGGCGGGTGCGGTCGGCTCATGGATGCGCTTTCGCTCCCTGCGCTCACGCTCCTCCCTCTCGACCTCCATCCGAACACCCGCCATCGCTCGAGCCTCTTCTGGGGTTTTCCCCTGCTCAAGGTAGCGGATGTACCATTTAGCCCCCGAACCACTCACACGGCTGCGCGACCTTTCCCGCAAAGATAATATGATACGAAACTCTTTGTTTCGAGAGAGCTCTGTCAAAAGGCGCATTTTTTATAACATTTTCCAAAAAAGCCACTCTGTAGAAATAGTATCTGGGGATTTTTATTTAATTTTTTGGAGATTTTGCAGTTGCTTCGCCACAGTTGAGGTTTGCTAACAGAATGAATGAAAATGCAATAAAAATAAGAGTAAATAAGCGATGTTATTTACCATAATGCCAGAAGATCATATATATAAAATCAAAACAATGAAAACAATTAAAATATCGCAGAAATTCATATTTTGGAAAAACCTGCTTTTATATATGCATTAAACATAAATTTAAGACATTACGTGTTTTCTTATAAACATACATGTTTATTTATGTATATTAAAATGCAATATATACCTAGTTCGCTTTGAAATAAAAGTTTTGGAATATATTTTTAAAATAAATACAATATTAGTATGTAAATCAAAACCTTCATAGTTCGCCAAAACTTATATATTAAATGCAACTCTTAATTTAGAGATTTCAAGACACAGTTTATAAAAAACTAACATTTACTCGCTTTTTTTATCCAAATAAAAATTATAGCCTTTTCCACGCATTTGCCTCTGGTAGCCCACCTTTTTGCGTGCCAGCTGTTCAGTAGCCCATGATTCGGCTTTGTTGCCAGCCCAAAATGTGAGATCATGGGCTCTCGCAGCAAGCGAAAGAGAGAAGTTTCGTATCATATTATCTTTGCTTTCCCGTCTGCTCGGCGATTCCTGCGGCGCTGGCTGTCTCCAGAGCGATCTCCACTCCCGGATTTACGCCGACTTTTAGATCGGTTACGATCCAGGAGGTGCCTGCTCATGGAGTGGCGCCCTGTGCTGACATCACATGCTCTGTCGGACCTGGAAGACAAGAGAAAATTGCCGGGACGGTCCTGTGACCGATCTTCTTCAGCAGTCAGGTTAGTATTCGACGACCTATCTCTACTTACTGCTCTCGTACCTTTGCTCGTAAGGGCCTCCTCTCTACGGATCCCTTTGCTCGTGCAAAACATTGAATACCTAACGCATATATTTGTACTAAGACCTAAATGAACGTAAACATTTCATCAAGGTGACCTTATATTTATATGGTTTATTGAAAGAGGAAGGTTATTTTGGCAGTATGTGCATACGTTAGGTGAATTTCGGTCTATTAAGTTTTGATGAGTTAATCTTGTGTGGCCAAGTCTTAATCTTATGTATTTTGTGAGGTCCAGTCGCGTTAGGGTTGGGTGTGAATGAATGTTGGGAAATTGAGCTATATTTGTTTTATTAGGATTGTGGGTTTTGTACCAGTCGGATGTTCTGTTCCATATCTGCCGTGCTGTTTCCTGTGTAAGCTTTGATTTGAGGAATTTGTTAATATCCTTCTGGCTTAAGTTGCAGATTGTATGAACTGGTGATCGCGTGGCTAGTTTAGCGGTCTGATCTGCGTATTCGTTTCCGGGAATATTTGTATGGCTTGGTATCCAAACTAATATTATTTTAGGATGCAGGCCCATTAGTATTTTTCTAATTAAATTCGGGTAGTAATCTTTGTTATCTATGTTGCCTATGGCGTTCAAAGACGAGAGGGAATCGGAGCAGATAGCGTATTGACCTCTACGGTGCTTCACTAGGTTTATGGCTGATAAAATGGCAATGATTTCGGCTGTGAAGACTGTTGTAAATTTTGGACAATTTGCTATGAGTAACGTGGAGGTGTCGGTGGTGACACTTAGCCCTACATTATTGTTTAGTTTTGATCCGTCGGTATACATATATAAGGTGTCTATTTTTGATTTCTGTTTTGAGTTGATAGAAAGATTTTCTGAAAATTTCCGCAGAGGTTGTTTCTTTGTTTAGCTTACTGAGGCTCAAATTAATTGTGGTTAATTTAAAATGCCATGGGGGGTATTTGCTTTTGATTTGTTTAATGGGTTTGAAGGGTATATCGTATTTTCTGCAGGTTGCTATTATGGTTGTTATTGTCGAGTTGGATTTTATTGCTTTTTTCATTTTAGGTTTGTTAAGGATGCTGTACAAGGGTGAGTTATAGGAGTTAATTAAGTTTTTAAATAGTTTACTCGTTATTAAGGTTTTTCTTTCTATGATTTGAGCTATACCAGCCTCGAAGAGCATATTGTTTATTGGGGTAGTTCGATAGGCTCCAAGAGCTGTCCTAATTGCAGCGTATAATAACGTGTTTATTTTAGTAAGTTGAGACGCGGGCGCAGTTCCATAAAGAAAAATACCAAAGTCTATTTTGGTTACCATTATAGATTTTACAATAGACACTAGTGTTGGCGTGTCGCAGTTAAATTTTAAATTTGCAAGACACTTTATTATATTTAGTCTTTCTGTTAGTGACCGTTGCAGATGTGAAATGTGTGAGTTCCATTTGAATGAGTTGTTAATGATTACGCCAAGTAGTCTCAACTCGCTCACAGTCGTAACTTGTATATTATTGCAGCTAACTGTGCAGGTGCAGTCGTATTTTCGACAAATGTGTAGGTGTTTACTTTTGTGTATTGAGATGGTTGCTCCAGAATAATCGCACCATTCTTGTATTTCAAGAAAAAGGTCATTTAAATTTATGTTTATTATTTTAATTTCCCGTTTGACGACTGTTTTACCTTATGTCAGAAACGGCTGCTTTGCTTTGTTTATGTATATATTTTCATGATACAAACCGCTAATGAAATCAGTGGAAACAATTAAAAAAGGTAAAAACTATCGAAATTTACATACATATTGCTAATTAAACGCATTATATATATTTTTAGTAAACTTCAATTATATGTGGTAACACTTATAACAGTGAAGGAGCATTGTGAAGCATTTGCAAGCCGATGAATTCACTCCATGAAGCTCTGCGTCGCACATCAAGCGGAACACGGAAAAATTATCCGCCCATCCTTCTCGGCTTTCCGCAAATATCGTACATAATTATAATTTAATTTTTTAGCAAAATTTTTCACAAAAATAACGTGTAGTCACAAAACACAATCCTGTCGCAAACGAAAATTGTAAACAAAAAACATAAACAAAGGCAACACACCTGATAGTTTGACATAAAGTTTTTAGACATGAAATAAAAGGCAGCACGTCATTTATCGTTATCACCTGTAATAGATACATCTTGATTTATTATAAAAATTCATTAAATTAACACTAGAAATCTCGATATGGCAGCACCTCTATGAATATAGGGACAAAGAAAAATGTCAGAGAATGAAATTAATTTTAAAATGTTGCCACAATATGCAATTTTGTAATATCAAATTGGAGCTTGAAACATTTAACTCGAATAAACTCCTTCATTTTATTTATCATATTCTAAAAAATAGCCGAAGCAAATACGCACATTGACTGTTCATGAAAGTTTTTAATTTGTTAAGTTTTCTATGATATATTCTTCTAAAAGTTTTTTTAGGTATTCAACCAATGAATATGGTAACTCCATGCATTTGTCGAGTTTCTTTCGGCTGCGTTGTGATTCCGACGTTCAGTGGTTTTCGCGCAAACAGTTCCAGTAAAATTTCGCGTAAACATGCTAAAAATTAAGGCAAATTTAGTATTGTAAGATGTTTCTTTTATCCGCTTGCAATATTGAATGTTTTAATTATATGCAAAAAGTGAAAATCACGTGACAAAATTTGTTACAAAGTCATATAGGGTGAAGGGCAGAGCAATTTTTTCTAATTGGAAATATGTAGAAGTAGGCAGGCAAATCTCTGCTGCTGTGAATGTGAAAAGTGTAAAGAAAGTGATAAAGCAATGGAGAATCTAAAATTATTGCAAAAATAATCGGCCAAAGTGTAGAAAACCATAAAACACGAGTTTATCACTCTTCCGGATTCAATACAAATTTAGTGTATATTTTAAGGCATCGAAATTGTTTTTTAAGGAATGTAAAGTGTGCGACCTAATTGCAAAATTCTAAATGTACATAACCTGCTTGTTGTTGCTCGAGCCGCCTCCCTTTTTGGTGGAGCGCCACCGACTGCTCATCAACGCTTGTCAACAGCAGTGTGATAAAAGCAGTAGAGGTATTAACGAAGCCATTAGTAATATCATCAGCAGTCGTTGGCTACAAACGGTTCAGATAAGGTCAATTAATAATTAACCAAGGACTAAAATATACAAAAGTGGTTTTTAAAGAATTGTGCGACATATGTATAAATAAAAAACAAGGTGATAAATATAACTTTTCGAAAATAAACAAATCGCAAAAAAGAAATTGTAACAATGTCACAACTGTGTCGCCGGCAATACTTATTACCCCTCACACGAGTCACTTTGTCCACAAAATCGATGTTACTAGTTGGGGAGTACAAAAAAATACCGATTCGATGGCCGCTATCGGTTGTAACGGTTCCATTGATGGTCCTGCTTTTGCTGGAATATCAATTGACAACGACTTTTGGTAGGTACAGTGAACGCATCCATTTCAGTATTTAAACAACATTCCTTCTAGCCACACCCATCGAGTATGTGCTAAATACTACGAGCAACTCCCAATATGTAGACGCAGCAGGAAATAGGTGGATGTCACCAATTTCAGGGCATACTAACAACGATTTAAGTGCAAGTCGTGGAATCTTCCGAAAAGGTTATGATCGGCGCGAAGATAATACGATTGAACCAGCCGCGTCATCATCCTTCGCAGCATCACCATCATCAGGTGGTCTCAGTATAACAAACAACACTGCAAGCCACCTGGACACACTCGTTGTGGTACCACAACAAACGACTACGTCCACACCACCGATGCATCTACTTAGTGGACATAACAGTAACAGTAACAAGCGAGAGAGTAAGCAAAAGTTGGAACCAAAATTTATAAAATACTTAGTGTAATCTACATCTGATCCATTAAAAAGTTTATGTAAAGACCCCCGCTAAATGTGTAGGTATTAAAACAAATCAGGATTTTGAATCGAGATGTGTATACGTATATACATATGTATGTACATATTCCTTTGCGTTCGGTATCAGAAAGAGTCTAACGGGTCTTAGTTAAATCATTAACTTAAAAACGACTTTTAAGGAGTTTTTTGAGATTAGCATTGAGGTAAGACCCTTTAGGCTGATTCTGAGTTCGGTATCAAATTCTTCACCCCAACTGAAAGTTTTCATCTACGCCGAAATATCGAGATATGTGCTTGATTTGCACAGTACCTACTGTACCCATATTAACAAATTTTTTTTTTTATAAATTCCCTCTAATTTAGTTTAATCTGTAGTTCCGTCTTTAACGGAATTTTATACATAACGGATTTTTTTACGTACAATATGTAACTTAATATTTTTTTTATCCTTGAAAGGGTTTATGCAGGTTTGCCTTTCGCGGTCTACTCTTGATTCATCCATTCATTAAACACCTTTTTGGTAAAATTTATTATTTAATCTAATTTCCATTATTTATTTTTTTTTATTTAAATCAGTAAGAATAATTTTATAAATTTTCTGAGGATTTAAAAAAATTTTGAGTAAGCACCAACTTTCATATACTTTTTCATTGCGGATTTCACACACAGTCCGCTACTCAATTTACGATAGACAACATTTCAATTTGATTATAAAATTTATAAAAAACCAAATAGGAAAAATTTTGAAAAATAGCTAGAGTTTTTAGCAACCGTTTTGTGTTTCTTCTGCTAATAGTGTTTGTCAAGAAAAATTTACTTAAAAACACTTGTGTAAATTATTCCAGATAGTTTGTTAGCACAGTTGCACTGATATTTCGATTAAATTTTTATACAATTGAGAACTAATTGAGCAAAATAGAGTTGAAATTTTGTAAGTTAATTTAAGTTGCGTCTAAATTGAGTAAGCTTGGCTGGTATAAAATTAGCGTGTATAAAGATTATCGTCGAGGTTTTTGAGCATGAACAAAACAATTATGTTTTAAATAGAGAAAAAAAACTCAATGGCATTAGTAACAATTCTCAAAAAAACAACCGTAATTTTTAATTGACCTCAAAACAGGAGGGGGCTATCATTTGGAAATACCTATATTTCTTTCTTTCTAGCATCTCGAGATGGTACTATTAAATGTTAATGAGAATAAAAGTAAATTGCAAGTCAGGGTTTTCTCTTTTAAGATTTACTATGGGCAATTAAAGTTTACTGTAGGTAATTAAAATTTAATGTTCAATGTAAACTCTGAGAACGTCATTTGAAAAAAATTTTTTTTTTTCATTTTTGTACCATGAACTTTTTTTTTTGGGCTTTGAAGGTTGTGTTATACAAGGTGGCGCAAAAGTAATCCTCCTATCAGAAAATGCTATAAATTTTGCGATTGGCCCCTAATGTCACTTCTGTTTTGACATTTGTGTAGTAAACACATGCGAAATACACGTTAATAAACAATGTTACGCTACACTGCTCCAGAACGCGGAATATTGCTGACTATTTATTAGACCAATAATCGGTCGGTGATTTCGTCGCAGATTACCTGGCCGTCCAACGTCTACTGGTGAAACACTGCGACGTTTAGCCGCTCGGCTCGAAGAGACTGGCACAACACAAGATGCTGCCAGGCGTGGCAGACCCCGGAGTAGCCGTTCTGCAGAGAATATTGCTGCTGTAGCCGAGGATGTCATGGAAGCGCCGTCGACATCGACCAGACGACGTGCCACGCAAATGGGTATCAGTCGACGGTCTTTACAGCGAATTTTGGTACCAGATTTGAAGATGTTTCCGTACAAAGTCCAGACGGTGCATCAGCTGTTAGCTGCTGACCGCAAATCGCGTCTAACATACGCTCAAGCCAACATCGGAAGTTTACTTTTGCGCCACCTTGTAGTTCTTACACAAACTTGAAATATTTAAATATGTCGCGGAAATAACGGGAATACCTCCTTGATATAAATATTACGTTTTTCGCGTCCGAAACCAACTTGCAAACTAAAAATTTATCTGGCTAAAACTAGTCATAAAAAAAATTACAAAATTTTATAATTTTTCTATCGCCCTTTAAAAATGTTTGTTCATTTTTCTGTTGGCCTAGTAAATGTTAATATTTTACAATTTTATTGAGCTCAAGGCCAGTTTAGTTTAAGGAAGATGAAATAAACACAACAGCCAACTCGGCTAGCGTAGCACAATAGGTAGCGTATTGGCTCTGCAACTCCGAGCTCCCGGGTTCAAAGCCTGAGAGAAGTGGTTATGAAAAATTAAATTAAAAATTAATTTAATTTAATAATCAAAAAAGAAGTCTGATGAGGAAATGTGGTGATTTCCGAAATAGTACTATAACTTCAACCATTAAAAACTGTTGTTGTTTTTTCACAAAAAAATCTTCCATAAACTGGCCTTGAGCTCAATAAAATTGTAAAATATTAACATTTACTAGGCTAACAGAAATATGAACATACATACATACAAAATAATTTCTACTTCAAGTACAAAAATACATATTTGGTAAAGAAGCAAATGCACCTACATAAAGTAAAATTTTTTTTTAACCACTGTTTGAGACCAATATTATATATTAGTATATTACCATTCAGTAAAAAAAGGTTGGATTGTCGACTATAAGTTAAATGCTCTCTGTAGGACATAACCTTTATCGCCTCATTACAAAAACTAATAATTTCTTTTACCAAGCCTTCTGATAAATTGTATGCCTTTGGATTATTGGACAATTGCGAGCTGCTCGTTAAAACTTCAGGCACCTCGTCGTTAGTTCTATTTTACAATCGCTTTAATAGTGAGGCTCATTTTCTACTCGAGTGGGATATTCTCCAACGTATTTATAATGGCAAGAACAAACCAAAGCCTTACGGGAGTTAACAAGCTGTGTTATTTCTCGATTGTGAACTCTCTAAACACTTTGTTTTGCCTTGAAAAGGGAATTTTAAAGAATGATAAAAAATTTAAAAAATAAATGGGTACTAAATTAACTTTTAAATTATATAAAATTCCGGGATTTGAATAGACTTGTCCCGGAATATTCGGGAATTAAAATATTATACACCTATGTGTTCAAGAAGATGCATCTACACACATATACATACATACATATGTACATAAGTTTACGAGTATATACATACATAAGTATATTATAGACAGACTCGATCGGTCGCTTATTAGTTTGTAAAGTTCTGCTGCGCTTGTTTTTGTTTATTTTGAATTTAAAGCACACAATCAATTATACACACTCAAATGTAATCGCATATGCATACAAACATACCAAAGTCATTCATATACATACATATGTACTTACTAATATATGTATGTATGTACATACATATGTACATATTATTGTATATTTTAAGTAGGTATACAAATATACTAATGTGCAACAATATGTAGGTACATATGTATGTACATGCGTGCATGCATTTACTATTCGATTGAAAATGCTTTGTCTCCACTCCTTCCATTCGCTAATGTAACTAAATTTTTGTTTTTGTGTGTAATTGTTTTCATTTCAATCAGTTTAATCCCGTTTATTTACTGAATCGTTAATAATTTTTCGAGTTATGAAAACAGCAGCATCAAAAACAAAACGAATTGCTGGCCATTGTAGCGACTGCACTGGTATATTGCAATACAATATGTATCGATAATTTACTAAAAATCGAAATTTTTACACAAGATAGAAGAAACGATAATTTCTGCATATTAACTCGATTTTTTGTTTTATTTTTTTTTGCATTAGGACAGTTTCTGTTTTAATAAATTAGCGATACACATATACACATAGTTAGCAGCTAGTTTGAAAGTTTTCAAAGCACATAGTAGAAGTACTGATAATAAGAAACAGTGTTTTGATTGCTTAAAAGAGGTTCAATTGACATTACAAATAGTTATTGTAAAGTTTGCTGTTAAAAACCAGTCGTTTTGCAAGATGTATAGCGGCGTGGTATCGAAAAAAATGAAACTTCAAATAATCACAGTTGTGTTTTTTTCATTCTTTTTCTGTGTGATGCAAAAAAAAAAAAGATTAAAAATATATTTCAAGCAAAATATTAATATTTTTTAACTTTACGATACTTTACGGCAGCTTTGGAATTCCCTAAATGTACATTTGTGGCAGAATTAAACTATTTCGGGGACAAACACAACAAAAAAACATTATGTATGTTTCTTGCCTTATAAGAAACAAACTATGTATGTATGTACATAATCAAACCCAGTAAAGCTTATAATACAGTTCTCACGAAAAATCACAAGAAATACATATTTTTCATTACTTCAGTTGCTTGAATTTTATTGAAGAAATAAATGCTTATACGAATTTTTTGTTTGTTGCGAGCTTTATACTAATTTAATTAATTATTATAGAAGAAAATTTCTTTTTCATTCCTTGAGTGTCGTTTTATATGACTCCATTTTCTTGAGAGCTGTATACTAAGCTTTAACCTTTTTGGTCACGGTAGAATATTGTCTTATTCCTACTTATGATAATTTCGTTAGCAGGGGGAAACATTTCACTCATTTCATAAAATAGTGCAGTCATTGCCTTAACGATTAAAAATAAAAACAAAATATGTTCTTAATTACGCAGTTGATAGATTTGAGGAATATTCCGTCAAACGCTCTTCTAAGATAGTTTTGCTTTTATCGTTTAATGTACATATATGTACGTAACTCTTCCAAATGTCGCCTGGGTTTCTGCAGTGGCTTTAACCAAACGCGCAAAATTTAACTGCCATATGAACATACATACATACATACGTACATTTGCATTTGTATGCGCATAAGATGTGAAATGTACTTATTTGAAATAATTTTTATTTTTTACCGGAAATCACTGTACGTACAAATTTCTCCCTCACTCACCTACCAATCCTAACATATTGCTGTGAATGCAGCAGCAACATCTTTTTTTTAAATTCGTTTACGTCACTGCATTTGTTTACAAACATATCTCTTCACGAATGTATGTACATACATATGTATGTATGTACTAGATATTCGGTGGTTTCATTTTTCGCAAACACAATCAAGTTTTTTAATCGCCGCGTGGTCTATACATTTGTGTGTACATACATACATACATATATATAATATATACGTACTAACATACATACATACATATCACACATAATATTTTGTTGACGAGTTATAGTAAAACTGCATGTGCTTTTATAACCGCGCACTTGTGCACAAGGGTATTATAACTTTGTTCGCATAACGGTTGCTTGTAACAGCATAACGGAATCAAAATAGATATAGACATACATATGTATGTACATATATGTATATACCTAAATGCTCAGAATGAAAAGAGAAGTCGATTTAGCGATGTCTCTCTGTCCGTCCGTCCGTCGGTAAGTAAAAATTGAGATATCTCAATGAAACTCGGTAGGTAGATTGTCCATGACCCAGAGCAGGTTGGTATTGAAAAAGGTCAAAATCGGACAATAACCACGCCCATCTCCCATATAACGGCAATTGTCGAAAATGCAAAAATTGTTATCTTTCAGTAGCTATGAAAGCTAATTTGCTGAAATTTGGTATGTAATGTTGTATTCGAGCAGGAAATCCGACTGTAAACAAATTTTGTACAGGGGGCGTGACGCCGCCCACGTATGAGTTCATATGTATGTATGTATATCTTTGGAACCACATCCACGATTTTGTTCAAATTTGGTATACGTATTACACTATGCCTATTTAAGTGATATTTGACCATAACCACGCCCACCTGCCATATAACGGTAATTTTTGAAAACACTAAAAATCGGACATTTCAATAAATGTTGAAGGGAAATATCTTGAGTTTAGTATGTGGTGTTGTATTGCAGCCAGAAATCCGACTATATGAAAATTTTGGAAAAGGGGCGTGTCACCGCCCACTTTTGAGATCATGTGTATGTATATGTCTGGAACTACTTTATCGATTTCGTCTAAACTTGGCACACCTGTTAGATTGTACCTAGTTAGTTGAGATTATGAAAATGCTTGAAATCGGACGAAAACTTCGCCCGTCTCCCATATAACAGTAATTTTCCAAAACTATGAATATTTGATACTTCTATCAACTATTGGATTTAAGTCAAAAAATCCCATTAAACGAACATTTTGGAAAAGGAAAATGACGTACCGCCCACTTTAGAGTTCATATATACATACTTATATCTCTGGAAATCCTTTATCGATTTTGCACAAATTTAGTACAGATATTTTATTATGTCTAAATAAGCAGTATTTATGAAATCACTAAAATTGGACCAGACCCTGTAAGTTTTTGAAACCCGTAAAAATCGGATACTTCTGTAACTAGTGAAGCTAATTTGTTTAAGTTGGTACAAGGTGGGCCAAAAGAAATCACCCTATTGGAAAATGCTCTCAATGTCTGCCAATGTTTAATCTGTTTTGACATTTGTGGACTCGACAGGTGCAGAATACAAGTGAACAAGCTATGGAGCGATACACTCCCCAAGAACGCGGAATAATCGTGTAAATTTTTTTGACAGCAAGAAGTGGACGATTTTTGACCAAAATCATAATGAGCGATGAGGCTCATTTCCACCTCATTGGGTACGTGAACAAGCAAAACTATCGTTTCTGGGGCACCGAAAATCCACGAGTGATGCACGAGGAGCCATTGCACCCACTCAAAGTGACTGCATGGTGCGCTGTTCACGCTGGAGGAGTCATTGGTCCATTTTTTTTCGAGAATGCCGCTGGCCAAACGACAACAGTGGACGGTACGCGCTATAGGGCCATGTTGACCGAGTTTTTTCTGCCGCAATTGGACGAATTAGGACTGCAGAACATGTGGTTCCAACAGGACGGAGCAACGGCACACACTGCGCGAGCCACAACCGATATTCTGAAGGAGGCATTCCCGGGTCGCCTCATTTCTCGTTTTGGCGATTTGCACTGGCCCGCAAGATCGCCCGATTTCAGCGTTCCAGATTTTTTTTATGGGGTTTTTTGAAGTCCCGTGTTTACGTAAACAAGCCCGAGACTTTGGAAGCCCTCAAGGATAACATTCGACACGATTGTGAGAATCTGTCGCCCGAAGTTCTCGCCGAAGTGATGAAAAATGCCATAAAACGAGCCCGTATGGCAATCAATAGTGACGGCGCCCATTTAGCCGATATAATTTTCTCGACTTGACCAATAAAATTCAAATAAACATAATCAAGAAACGGAATCGAAGTTTTTGATTTAGAAAAAAAAGAGAGCCAAACAACATCGGATGACTTCTTTTGGCCCACCTTGTATGTGGCTTTGTATTAATTCAAGAAATCCGATTATATGAAAATTTTGAAAAAATAGGCTTACATCAAGTTGGGTTTTGCCCGAACTTAGTCTCTGCGTGCGCCGGGTATATAAAGTTCGATCGAACTTAGCCACTTCTTTACTTGTTTACTTTTACTATTATGTACTACTATGTAAATATGTTTAACTTATCATAATCAATGAGCAATCTAACCTTTAGTCTGCGTTTTCATTTCAAACTCTACAGGGCCGCTTAAATGTCATTGTGATATTTGCAAAGAGAACAACTATATTTGCGAAACTGATGGCTATTGCTTTACTTCGGTGGTGAAGGACGAAGACAACGTCATATTCAGTTACAGGTAAATTCTTACGTGCTTCCAAAGCTGAATTTCTTTTATTACAAATTATATTTACTATACATACATATGTACTTGTAGTATACGAGTATGGATGTATTTTAATTTTAATTATTTTATTAAAAAGTTCTACTTACGAACTTATGTACATACGCATGACTAGCTCAGAATAAAAACGACAAACTTCTAAAGTTTGCCATTGTTATGTCTCGTTTTCATACTGAGCTTGTCCGAATATATTACACTACTGATTGGCTCAATTCGAATGCTATTCTCTATTTGTTATCGGCGCGTTTAAACGATTAGTAAGTAGTGTTTAATTAAAAATAATCGGCCTTTTGTTTAGGTGTCTCGATATGTCTCAGAGTTTTCCGCCAAGTCGTTCTATTTGGTGCAACGATGGCAGTCGCGGTGGGCCTACGACGCGTCCTGTTACTCCGAGTGCTGGACATGCGTGTTGTAAAGATCACGATTTATGCAATTTAGACTTGCGACCCAAAATCAAATTTTATGCCGCAAATTCGCAGCAGACTTTCGAAGGTGCGCCAAATATTGACGAGTTGAAAAAAAAAGGATTTTATAAAGTTTCATTGTTTTTTTTTTGTGTTAAAGAGCAGCAGTTTAAGGATAAATGTTAAGTTTTTAAATAGACTTTCGAGTTGAAATTAACTGAGTAATATTAAATTGCATGAGGCTTTACTCATTTTTATGTTATAGTACCATTCTGAATTATGTAGACATGTAATGTGTATACAAATACAGTGCGCGTCTTATAACACAACTATGAACATATGAAAACAGTTTGACAATTTATTTATACCTTATTTAATTTTAATTTTTTTCCAATGAAAATTCAGTTCATTCTTTAACAAAAACCATGTGAATCCAAGTTTTTAAATTTGTACAAAACTAAATAAATTTTGAACTTTTTTCGACCTTTTTTTGTACCTTTTTTTTTTTACATATTTATACAGTTTGAAAACTCGTTAAAATTTTTTTATTTTTTACCGAGGTTGCTGCGGTTATCTCGCGTATCAAAATAAATTAGGTTCATGCGTTTTGTGGAGCAAGAACTACAAAAAAAAAGAAATGAGAAAATATAAATAATGTAGTGAAATTATGAAAAAAAAGTTTCAAATTTTGAAAAAGTTAACAAACTACTTTTTTAGTTTTATACAAAGTTTGAAATCGGTGTGTATATATGGTTTTTGTAAGCAATGAATTGTCGAAATTAATCAGTATGTGGTTGTGCTATAGTTGTAAAAAGTATAGTATTTATATACATACACACAGGGTGTATTTTGTAAAGAAGGTGCAATTTCCATTCCGTTCCGCTATCAAAATATCTCGGCCTTATTCACCATACTGGAATGAATATCGATGTGGTGAAATAAGACGAAATAACTTGCCACAAGGAACGAAACGCCATGCAACTTCTTTGCTATGTGCGTTGTTTGGTATAATGAAATGGAAAAGCAAAGAACGTACATAACAAAGAAATTGCATGGCGTTTCGTTTCCTATGGCAAGTTTTATCGGCTCATTTCACCACACCAAAATCCAATTAAATCGAATAAGATTCTGGTACTACATAATCAACGAATGTCAAACTCTTTCCGGTATGGTGAAATACGCCAAGACACTTGCACCTTCTTTGTAATATATGTACGTGCTTTGGCAAAAGAGCCATGGTTTAAGAATAAAAAAACTCAGCAGTATAATTAAATATACGACTTCATGAAAATGTCGTGATGAAATGGCTCTTCAAGCGCTAATTAGGCTCGACCAAAACAATACATTATACACATTTTGAGGTTATGTAGTATGTAAGTATGTTTTCGAATTAAAATTTTGAACACACAAACTCCTGCTTAAATTAAATTATTATTCAACATCTTCTCCAAAAACGTTAAATATTATGACCTTTTGAAAATTTAATTTTTTCGAAACTGCTGCTCTCTTCACACATACAAAGTTTATCCATAAATAAAAATCGAATTTTTTATTGGCTGCTGCTGCTAATTGCATTCATGCCTGTTTTGTAATGTCCATTTCAATATATTCCACAAAAAAAAAATTGTTTATGTCCGGTTTTTGAACGTTCGCTCGCCCAAGCGCCCACTAAACCAGTAAATTTGCGCTCCTGCATTTCTGCTGCGTTTAGCATCGTTTCTTGTTCTCTATTAAACTTTTCAAATATGTTTTCTCATCTACTTTTCTGTTTGCATTTATTGAAATACTAAACCGGAAACTAAGATATTAAAAAAAAAAATTGTATTTAAAAATATCGTTTTTTCTTTACTCGTTCGATAAATTTTGACTAACCACGTGTTCTTCTTGCTCGCTAATTACTCTACTAAAACACACGAAATTAAGATTATCTACATTTAGTAAATTTGTTTCTTGATACATTTTATAGTTTACTAGTACTAATTGATTTATTTTCCAACTACCTTTTAATCCACCGATAAAAAAAAAAACCAAAACAAAAAAAAAACAATTTGTTCTTGTGCAATTGTTATTTGTTAAATACACACGCCCACGCCACCGCATAGGTGCCTAGAAAAGAAGTATGATCTGCAGCGTGAACCGCTCGAATGTCTCACTAGCCGTGAAAAACAGAACGTCTATAGAATTAAGTGTTGTAGTGACGACTTCTGCAATAAAGACGAAATAATGAAAATGAGTTTCGTGACAGGTACGGCAAGGCTACATCACTCACTACTCATAACTACACTAGTTATTAGTTAATGCTACTACTTCGTATACTTAGTATTTACTATTTAACGAATTTTTAACTCCAAAGTGCAAAACAAAAGCAACACTAGTGTTTCAATTACTTTCACCACTTAATTTTTTCACACACACCATTCACTACGCTGTCACTTACTCTGCTACTTACAAGCATTTTAATTATTTTATTATTGCATTAACGATATTTAGCAATTTTTTTTTCGAGCAGTCTTTGTTATTTCTTTTAAAATTTTTATTTTTTTTTATTTTTAACGCTGGAGTTGTGGTTAGTTTTATATTTTTAATAGCTTTGTATTTTTTTGTTGTTTTATTGCATCTATGTATAAATAAGCACACATGCAGCAAAATACGCATACGCACACCAACACAAACACACACTCAAGCACGCACGAAAGCACCTACTCTGTACTATTAAATTATCGATTAATCGCAATATTTTTTTTTCTCTTATTACATACATATGTACATACATAGTTTTGCGCTCCTTCGGTTATTTGCTACTACTTTTCTAATTTGCACCCACACCGCACAGCGATAATTTTCTTTGCGCACATTAAGCTCCTGCAGACAGACTCTGCACATGCGTCCACTAGTATTGACACTTTCTATGCACTTTTTATTTTTCCCACGTTTCCTGCTACTTGCGCTTTTTTCTAAGGTTTTTTTTTTTTTGATTGAGCTTTTTAGTTTGATTTTATTCTTAGTTTTAAAAATGTTTTTTTTTTTGCTCCACACCAAAGCACAAACACTCACACACGCACCAGCTACATTCAAATTTTGCTCTTAACTTTTTTTTTTGATACATATGTACATATGTTAGTGCTTTTATACTGTTTGCGCTATAGTTTTGTTTGGCTAATGCAATTTTATTGCATGCGCCGTTTAACATATTTATTACCAATACATACATATGTACATATGTACTTACGAACTCGTACATATGAATATTTATGCGAAAACTTACGAAGCTACATAGCTGATACGAAATATATAACCTGTTGCATCCCGTTGTTTTCTTCTAACTGTTTTGACTTGGCTTTAAGCGATATCGATTGCTCTGGTATATAATCTATACATACATACTTACATACATATGTACATACATATTTAATTTTAAGATTAACTAGACTTTTTTGTAAAAATATCTGGTTGTGGTTTCAAATTATTGAGTGTTGTATATGAAAAACATCTCAAAGTGAAATAAAATAAACATAAATTCCAATAAAAAAATTCCTTACGAGTACATAAAAGGAATACATACTCCCTTGAACGAAAGTGTCGAGAGCGAAAAGAAAGCAGATAAATAAAATACAAAATTGGTTTAGTGTTTTCGTACTTTTTTCCGTCAAACTTTGAATAAAAAGGTTTATATTTATAAAATTTTCATATCAAAATTAATTATACAAATTTATTGTTTAAGTAGCAGTGTTTGAAGATATCGATTTAATATATTTTCCTTTTAATATTATTTTCTAATTATTATTATTTTTTTTATTTGGTTATATGTATGCTAGAATGAGCACGTCTAAATGCATTACACATTTTTAAATAATTAAAAATAATATAGAATTGCTTAAAAACACAAACAACAACCACATAAGCATTTTTAAATAGCGGCAAATCAGCAGCTCTTGTTTGTAGTTCGTTTGTTTAAGGGGTTAGGCCACATTGAGATTTAAAAAAAATCGTTTTTTTTCTATGAGCTAAAATGCTTCCTTATCGTCCCGAGATTACGGAATATATGAAATCCTACATAATATTGATGGTTAAAGTTGTTTTTTTTTAGTTGTTTCAAGCCATGTGCGTCTTAGTGACCGGAACCGCACCAGAAACTTTAAGCGCGTTTTTATCGAAACACGGTTTTTAAAAACGGTACAGTACATATCTCCTAAAATTTCATATTTTTCTGTTTTTTTTCCAACAATTAATGCAATCAAAAACATGGGTAAAAAAGCCGTTTTTCCTTCATATAATTTTAATTTCGTAACAAATCCATATGAAAGCAAATCCCCACGATAGATCATACCCAGTGCATTTCTATTGAAGACAAATACTCGATTGTTGCAGTCGGACAGATATTTTGGCAGCTACACCCCGTACCGTGTATACTCGCCCTGAGAGAGTAGCAATATTAACAGTACCATCTCAACTATAATTTTCGATGTAAAGTCCTGAAAAATTTTTCTAAGCAAACCTTGTCAAAATATTTGCCTCACGGTGTATACTTTCTGTGCAAAAACAAATTGAATTTGGGCATCGTTTTCGGATTCTCAATGTGGCGTAACCCCTTAAGGAAAATGGGGAAAAAAACCAAAACAGTCCACTCGTCAAGCGTAGCACAACGGTGTTGGCTCTGCAACCTGAGGTTCCTTGGTTCAATCAAAGTAGTTAAGAGAAATCGTAAGCCAAGCGCATTTCATCGCACAAACTGCAGATACTTTATCTTCCGTTTGCCTGCCAATCTACATATAAAAGGTTTTGTTTTATAAAAGTCGAACTTATAACACAAAATAATAAATGCATTATAAAACAACATTGCAAGCTTTTTATAAAATTCATAAAGTTTTGAATGAAATTTACAATGTGTTTTTTCCTTTATGTTTTTGAAATATGCAGTTTTGTAGTGCAATAAATTTGAGTAGGTTTAAATGCCAGTTTCAAGTGTATATGAATTTCCCTTTTTGAAATTTTTTTTTTAACTGAGTTAAAAAAAATGCTAAACCAACCGAATGTACTTGACTCTTGCACTTAATCCTAGTAAAAATTAATGAGCCGCAAATCTGTTTGCGCAAAATAAAATTTTTTTTTTATTCTGAAATTTTCTTAAAAAATTGACATTTGATAAATCTTGTGCAAAGTTGGATATTTCGGTTTTTTTTTGTATTGAACCAGACTTTTACAAAAAATCGTTAAATTATAAACTTGTCAAATTGTCTCGTTTTGGTTACCTTTGTCGGTAGTGTTGATTTTATGAAATGACTAAGGTAACTATAGCTTAAAGATTTTGACTCTGAAAAACGCTATTTAGTGTTGTTAGAATTCTTATTATAGAATAGGCATTTCAATCGACGCTTATCTAAATCTTTAGGAAAACAAAATTTGTTAAGTACTGTAATCGTGTAGCGGTATATAAATATGTATGTATGTACATACTGCAAATTCGAAACAGAAATAAATTCAACCTGTTATATTTAAAAGCAATTCAACTGATAAGTGGCATTGTGTTAGGTAATACTTTATGCATTAAAATTTATTCTAGAAATTCAAAATCAACAGTGTATGTGTGTGTGAAATTTTATTTGCGAATTCTTTACCTTCCAGATACTATACATGTATGTATGTACGCATGTGTGTGTGTGTGTGTGTGTGTGTGTGTGTGCGTGTATGCATAAAGTGATAAATCAACTTCCCCGTTGTTTTTTTTTCGTCAATATGAATAGGCGTTGGATTAATTTTATCGTAAAAACATCATATAAATTCACAGCAAAGCGCGATTTGCAAACTCGTGCGATGTTCTATGCACGGTGATGATACATATCTCTAAAAAATTAACAGTAGGAATGGATAAGCAAACGTCGGCATAACGAAGCACCGACTGCCACTTCAGACTATCTAAACGCTACGAGTACTTGAGCTGCTGGCAAGAGTACACTAAATCACCATCACCACCCTTTTCGACTTCACCCGTTTTGCCTGCCTTCCCGCTTTAGTAGTCGTCGTCAGCTCGATGCAAGCTGTTGCGGTCAAGCAACCCTTGCTTGGAACGAGTCAAATGCATAGTGTCAGTCAGTCAGTTCGTCAGTTAGTCAGTCCGTCTGTTAGTCAGCCCTGGTCTTGGCAGTGTGCGCGGATTGTCTCCAAGGCTGTCTCATCTATGCTGCCTGCGTTTGTGTCTGCGCTTGTTTTTTTGTTATTTTTTATTTATTTTTTGCTGTCTGTGTGTTTGTGCCGCTATGGCTGCAGACGATGTTGTAGTCGTTTGTATTTGCCTGCCTGGCATGGCTCGACCTGGCATACGCCGCGTATGCGTAACATTTTTAACATTGGGGTAGGCTCGCAACGACCGCGTGTGCACAAATACACACGCTTATACATATATATGTATGTATGTGTATAGGTATATTGATTTTTCTGCCTTGCTCTGCAATTGCACTTTTGCATAACGAGTTTTCTGCTCTAAACATACATACATACATATCTACAAATTACTTTTAATTTACATATGCACATATGAGCATAGATATTTATTTACCGGCTTTTGGTTGTGCAAATTGAAATCGAAGTTGCTGCCAAAGTAAGCGTGGAATCGCCCTCGGCAGTTGCGAATGGGCGAAAGTGAAATGTATAGCAAAAAATGGTAGCTCGCTATATACTCTGTTCACAAATTATAGTACAACCACATATGTGTATACATGCATACATATGTATGTATGTACATACATATTTGGGCACTTCTTTTTTCTTCTGATTACCATAATTAAACTTATTTTGCAAGTAAAATATAGTTCATTCTCTAAGAAAAAAACCATAAACATCCATTGTTTAAACTATTTAAGAAATACATATAACAAAATGATTTAACAAAGTTTCATCAAAATTTAGAACTTAAAAAAAAAAGTTTTGAGATTTTTTTTGAGTATGCATTTTTGTCGCTCATTTAATTTTAGTGTAAGAAAGTGCAAGTTTGAAGTATCTACAAGTTGTCACTGATTTTTGAAAATTTGTATTACCGGCAGTTTCCTCCAAACATCGGAAAACTCCTATTATTTTTTATATGGCAGGAATTGCGAAAGAGCACCAGTAAAAAAATTGTCAAAATGGAATGACCTACTTGTCTGCATACCCCAAAATATAAAATTTTTTTGTAAATGTTATCTAAATTTTTTATAAAATTAAAAAAAATTTTTAATGGTGTTTTTTAGAGAATTAATGATGTGTTGATTAAAAATAATTTTAAATAATTGGAAGATAAATAAATTGTCCAAATGTGTCAATATGTGTTTGTGCTATAATTTATAAACATATGGCGGAGAAAATAATTGAAATGTAACATTGAAATAGTTTTGAATATTTTTTTTAATTTATTTAATGCTTAATAATTAAAAAAAAACCACGCTTAATAAAAAAAAAACTGAAACTAAAAAAAACTATGCTAAATGTAAATCAAAATCTCAAACATTTAAACAAATTCCTTAAATTTGCATAAAAATTTCGAAATTAAAAAAATATAAACTTTTTAAATTAATTTATTTTAATAAAGTACGGTTCACAGTAAATCTGTACACACATCAAACACAGCTAAAGTGTTGTGTGTAAAGAAGATACAAGGATTCATTAAGCATTAATTAAGCTCAAAGAAATTTAAAACAAATCGGTACAAGAAACTTATATTTTGAAAATCGTGTGATAAGTGCTCTTAAGAATAACCCCAGCTTGTTTAATAACGATGTTGCTAGAAAATTCGTAACCTCAAAATGTCTCCAAATATAAATATTAGAAAGTCGACAAATATGCAAATAAAGCTATGATATAGCAAGTAATTTGCAGTTGCAGCACCATGATGTCCCAAACGTACATGTCTCCAGAAGAGATTATTGCCTTTTATACGTTTTCATCGTTCACCTATAAATAAAGTTTTAGCCAGACTTAGCAACTATTCACTACTCAAACGCAGCTTTAAATTGATGCAACGAAAATAATATAGATATATTGCCAAAAGGGTTCCATCCACCTAATTGTGCCATGCTCCGTCCAATTGAGAAATATTGGGCTATTGCTAAATATAAATTAAAAAGAAGTTGAAATTTAATAAAAATACCAAATTAATGCTTCGTAAATGGAACCATTACGCTGCAAACCTCAATAGAGCATCTGTTCAAAGTCTGATGGCGTCAATTAAAAAACCTGCGAAATTTTATACATAAATAATTGAATAATTTGCGTAGTCTTTTATTTTAAAGATAAATAAATTACCTTTCATTTAAATTAAAAACATAAATTGTGGTTTATTTAAATCTTGAGATACAGAGCGTTATACGTGTACCGATTTACTGCCAACCGTTATTTAGTTTGTAAATTTTTCGCCCAATAAATATTTGTTAGATAAAGTGCAAGTTTCAGTGTCTACGAATTTTCGTTGATTTTTAATAATATTGTTAAGCTGTTGGTATTAAAAACCTTTAATAAAATAGGTTTATGGTAAAAATCTACGAAATAGCGCCAGTAAAAAAATTATCAAAAATCAACGATTGTTTGTAAAATTGAATACGCCACAAAACA
Organism: Philophylla caesio; assembly: GCA_963971545.1. NCBI lineage: Eukaryota > Metazoa > Arthropoda > Insecta > Diptera > Tephritidae > Philophylla > Philophylla caesio. Next base: position 87,892,262 of record OZ020606.1, on the reverse strand, counting down.
AATTGTGTACAATGTTTGAAGTTCATTTTTGTATGACTAGCTTAAAAATTTATAAAAGTTCATTAAATGAGATATTAACTGTGATATTTGGTAAGGTTATAAAATGATGAGATGCAGTCTTATAATAAGAAACAAATAAAATATATAAGTAGCTACGTCAGCTAAAACAAAAATTATGTGTCGTAGGCACTTAAAACTCGCACTTTATACTACTAACATTTAATTGGTAACAAAACTGCGTATCTACTAAGAAAAATATTTTTTTTAAATGTTTGAAATTTTGTTGAAAATGTCACGATTTTTAAGAATTTTTATGAGTTTTTGAAATATTGCTTTTTTATGCAAAGAGCTAGATTTTTATAAAAACTAAGTAAACATTAAATAAATAAAATAAAAATCTCATTACCATTACTTTAGCAGCCAGTTTACTTGGTGTGAGTGCATGTTAAATACAATTTCTAGTTGTTGTTGAATACAACGCACGCCTCCCACCCAAATGAAATTTCTGCGTGCTTCTGTAGCTGCCGTTATTTAGATTTAATATTTGATTTTCTTTTTGTTGCCACCACTTTTGTTAACACCTTGCAAATATGCTGCGTAGAGTAACTAAAAACAACCAAAGCAATTTTTTTAATCTTATAATAATACTATTTAATAATTTGCACGTTTGTATTAATAAAAAAAATTGCCAACTTTGCACGTACGTACACGCACCACGCCCACTTTACATCGTTTTAACAACGCTATTGCCATCGCCCGCCACCTCCACCGCCACCGCCACTACCGCAACAATCTACCACTGTTTGTATCAACCACCACTTCCTGGCATGAATGACACACTTTTTTTTTTTGGACGCGCCACATACATACATATACGCTCCAACTCCGCTATAGATGTTTTGCTTCAGAGAATCATTTACCGCCCGATGATCCGGCTTGGTGTCATGACCGGGCCCTGACCTATTCGGTACAGTGTTGCGAAAAGGATTTTTGCAATACGCGAGCAAATTTTAGCGCATCCATGCCGAGAGCAGGTGAGAAGACTCAAAGTAGGTATATTTAAAAAAAATGAAAGTATATGTAACATACTTGTGTCGGCGTTCAAAACATCAAAATTTGACATAAGAGGAAAATTCGTGCCGCAAAAAAAAAAGAATGTTCATGCTACGCAATCATTACATCAAACGCACTTACTGACACAACTACATTAGCAATCAGAAAAAAAAAATATCATACGTGTGTGTGTGTATGTTACTCTGCGCATTGAGTGAATCGTTGATGTGACTTTCAATCATAACATGTCTACAATAAATCTCATTGTACATACATACATACGTATTTGGTAGATATGCGCACACACAACTTCACTGAAATTTTCGCAAAATTTTGTTCATCCTCTATGTACATATATTCTATGTGAGTATTACGTTGCAGAGTGTTCTAGTCCCTGCCATGTGCATCCTTCGACTAACTGCATACACATACATACATACATACATATGTATATGTATACAAATATACTAAAACTTTAGGGTAAATTTAGGAATACAAATAAAAAAAATTGACATTATCGATGTTGACAATACAAAAATAGTAAGAACTTGAATCTCATCAACATCGCTTTTCATTTACGCACCGTCGTTGTGGTCGTCCTTCACCCGTTCGTCGTTCACTGTACCCTGCGTAATATATTTTTCTTTGTGCTATATTTGGAATAAGCTTCTGTATTTATAACAGCTTGACTCACCATTATATCGGCTCCATTGTAACCGCCCTCGTATTTAAATGTTTGGTATATACACATACTACATACTACGAGTATCTGCCCGATTCTGTCCGTGGTCTTGATAAATTATCAAACATTTACAAATATTCAAAAGTTTAACATTTATTTTATTTATAATTAAACAAACAAAAAAGCTTTTTATATTTGATTATAATACATAAAACTTGATAAATTTTCAATATTGAATATTTGTAAACGTTTGATAATTTCTCAAGAACACAGAATCGGGCAGTATGTATTTATTTGGCTAATGCTAAGTGACAATCTTAACCCGCCAAGTTGTACTGGTTAGGGAAGGCTCGACTGTCGAATTTTGTTGGTCCCCAAATATTCTAAGCTGTGTAATTCTTAAAACCTTCCGATTTTTGTGAAAGCTTCGGTGCAAGCTTTCGTTTGATGCTTGAGAGCTTCGCTAAAAAATTTGTTCTGATGCCGAAAATAGCTTTTGCGCCTTTACAGATGTGCAAGCTTTCGTTTGATGCTTGAGAGCTTCGCTAAAAAATTTTTTCTGATGCCGAAAATAGCTTTTGCGCCTATACAGATGTGCATATGTTAGATCTCGACACGACAGATCGTACGCAACATATTAACACAAATAGCACAAGAGCACTTCCAAAGGCTTTAGCGAAAGCTCTCACCTGAGTTTTCATCAATTGTTTGGCACTAAACTCAATAACAAAATAAAATGGTTTTTGTATTATAGAGGCTGCCATTACATGCATTTCATTTAACGGGCATGTTTTGAAAATCGAAAATTTTGAAATTGCACGATTTTATAAATGTTTGTAATCATATCTGATTAAACAATTGGATAACTTTTACGAAATCTATAAAGCAATCATCAGCTTAGTAAATATAACTAATATAAGTGTAAACTCTAAGTTCTCCATTAAAAAACACTTTGAAAAAAAAAAAAAAAAAAAATTATCAAATTAGTTTAAAATCTTTGAATTTAAAAAGATACTTATAAGTTTTAGTTTACGATGTATTTTGGAAAGAATGTATTTCATTCCTTATCTTATCTAGTTTTGGAAATAAACCGGTTCCGGCGTTGCACTATCTTCAGTGTAATTTTTGGTTCTTATTTTGTTTTACTTGGTAATTTAAGTTTTTCACTTTTCTTGATGAGCTTTCATTCCGAACTGACCAAAGAAATTAGTCGAGATGTGTGCGTTGACAAAAAATAATAATTTTTCAACTGCAGGATTTAAAAAAAAACGAAAAAACACTCGAAAATTTTTTTAGCAACTATTTGCTTACGCAAAAAAATAAGTTTTTTTTTAAATTAATACTTTGTTGTCAAAATTGGCATACATTTAATTGTTTTCGATAAACTCCTTGCAACTCATTTGGCACCAATTAATTTCGTTATACACATTTGTTCTTTCATTCTTTTGTTCCTTAGCCAATCATAAAAAGTTGTCAGCGATCAATCAATTACGCAGCAAATTATTTCATTACTTCCACACAATATTATTGTGATCTAACATCACATGCTAGCTTCTAGAAAGTTTTGTCGAGAATTCGCCTTCCGACTCTGAAACAACAAGTATCAACTCATCGCTCCACTTGTCGTACTCTATATACTTTCTAAACTGACTCACCATTTTAGTACCTACTCATTCAATTCCTTACATAAATTCAGCTAAGTTCATTTCATTATACATATTTCATTGTGTTTTTGTAAGCGCACATTTTTTTCTAGTTATAATTTTTTTATTTTATTTGTTGTGACGTCTTTTAACTTGTGTCCTTTGTGTCCTTTGTGTTTCTTTAACGTTATTTTTGTTTGCTGAGTCTTACTTGCGTCTGTTATTGGTGCCGATTTCGTCATAATTTATATGTTAACAATAAAAAAAAACTCAAATAAGGGAAGTTTAAAAATAAATGCAAAGCACGGAAAAGCCCGCGGGGAGTGACGCGCAAGCTTACAAAAATAACCTCGTTTGCTGTGCGTTCCAATACAACCACAAATGAAAGATACATTTTTAACCTTTCCTCTTTTGTATTTTTGAATAAATTTTATTGACTTAAACTCCCTTAAGAGTGACCAAGTACGCAGTTAAACTGTGTTTGTGTTCGCTTTATTTGCTTGCACTTTTCGTGTTTTTATTTCCTTTTTTCGGGGATATAACTTAATATTTTTCTATAAATTTTGCTGAAATTTATTCGGACTATTTTTTCACTTGAGTTTAGGAACATTAATTTTTCTTGTTTAGTCTTTGCAGAAAATTATAACAAAATGGTGTTGTACAGATCAGGTATCAATATTTCTTTGAATATTGAATTCTTTGGAATGAGAACTTAACAAAATTTGTTTTTGGTTAAGGGAAATTCTGTAAAACGCTGATACAGAATAATTACAAATATGTAGATGATCAGCTGTTTTACCACAACTGAGATCAACAGATTCTCTGTTATCTCACAATATTAGCTAGCCATACTTTATATTTATGTCATTCCTTCTCACGCCTTTAATATGTGACTGTCTAACGAACGTTATTGGCCGATTACTTTTGGCCATCAGTCGTCATCAGTCACATCAATTTTGTGGTAAGATGGCAACTTTCCATATGTTTTTAGAACTGTACGTTGCCTTACATTTTTGCGTTTTTCTTTTTATCATTTGAAAACAATCGCAATGAAGCGTTTGTTCATTCACAGCCATCTCGACCGAAAATGTTAAAAATACTGGTTTTGAGTCAGTGAACTCGGAAATGAGGCATTTTGCTTTCAAAACCGGATTTTCTCCCCAATGAAAGCTGAAATCAATTGACATGAATGCCAAAAACGAAAACTAATTTTGTTTTACATTTTGAGATCGATGAATATAAATTTTTTTTTTGCTGCAAACTGCATTTTTTATTTATAAAATAAGAAATAACATCCTTAGTCCAATTTACCTTTCATCGAATAATCTACTTTTTAGTTAAAATTTTAATCTTTGAAATTGGCATCGTCCATCGCACAAAACTATAAACTAATTATAAAAAAAAAAATAATGTGCACCAAGTTTTTCGAAAAATTGGTGAACGGAATATTAGCTTTTGTTATCGGAGTGTAATTGGTATGATTTTTGTCGGTGTTTGTGCCACGATCTACTAAAGTTCTTTCCAAATTTCAGCATTTGAAACTAGATTTCATATGGACGTCATCTATGCAGATAGGAATAGACAGAGGAATGGCATGACTAGTGAGAAAATCACATACACATATCTGATATATTTTTCTTTCGTGGCACACATCTCATTTGACGAGTATTTTATTTTTCGATTAAATTTCCAGGCGCTATAAATTAAAAATTAGTTGATGTCAAAAATTGAATAATTCCTTTTTATTAAAAGTTTTCAAATTGATTTAAAATGTTTGCATATTTGAAATTGAAATACATGCACATCTACAATTGTACATCTGTGCGCATTCACTGATGTTCATTTGGTTTTCTTTCCTGCTGCTAGTTGCCTTAGTCTCAGCGTCTGGTGATTAGCGGCACTAAAGTGTCACTTGTCTCGTTAAAAACTTAAATCAATATCAAATTTAATATTTGTAAATAAATAAATAACTATTATATTCCTACATACATATGTTTGTATGTACATACATATGTCCCCGCAATCTATAATATTTACTGTAAAACTTTGAGTTGCTTAATCTTCCTCATTGAAACTGTACTACAACAATTACATACTATATGCATAAATACTACTACAACACTATTTGCCGATAAGTGAACGCTAGCCTTGCATTTTGCTGTGACGTTTAAGCGGGCGATAAGAAAGAAAGTTTCACTGGTCTGATCGTGCTTATCGATCCACATGTTGGGCGTATAGTGGAATGCCCTATAAACGGAACAAAGCTATTTATTTGCAATGAAAACGTTTAAAAAAAATAAAAGTTTTCTTCTTAATTTTCACAAATATACTAATTATTTATTATTATAAGTTGCCAATGAGAGCGTTTTATTTAAAAAATTATGCTCACTATTGGGATGACGGGTTCTGATAAGCACTCTGCAGGAAATGCTAGTGAATTAGAATGCTGCCATTTGGCTTTAAGTGCGACTACTCGGTTTGTCTACCATGCTTTTTCCATGTTAGTGACTGGTATATTTAACATGACGATGTCCTCTGAAATGTTAATTATCCAACCCTACTTCAGCTGCTACCAGTTAAAATACCAGTTCGTTAAAAAAAATCTAGCACAATTGCCTTAGATGTTTTCGCTACTAGTTTGAAAATTCTCTCCGCTACGAACTGGTCCTGCAATAGTCTCAAGTCGAACTGGTATGACTTCCATACAAATTACCAGTTGATGAACTGCTTAGTATTTTAACATGCAATACTAGTTTAGCTTTTCACCGCAGGAAACTTGCTTTGCCAAAATCATAGTTTACTACTGCCAATAATATTACCTTAAAATTCCTTATTAAAAATAATCAAATTTTATTTTCATCTTGCAGAAGTCTTTTGCCATGAATCGATGAATACTTCGTAAACTCATTTCCTTTAAAAGTGAGTAAGTCAGTAATCATACGAAAAGTAAGAATATTTTAGTACTGACCACTTCGGCAACGTTGTCATTACCAAAAAAAAAAAAAAAAAAATATTGCTACAAATGGCAAGGCATAGAAAAAACCAACAAACACGCACCAATTGATTCCACCCGGACTTGTAAGGCTTCTGTCGTGCAACTTCATTGCAATTTCAGTGCGTTTTCACCCCATAAAGGGAAAAAAGCTTTGACTTTGTCTTCGTCTTCCTTCTCTATTTTGATATTTAATGGCGGTTTCGACGTGCTTTACTTCATTTCTTCATTCATGCCATACTTCATTCAGATAACGATAAGTCATGCCAGCCAGCTGTGTGCGTCACACCTTCCAATCCCTGATCATCACCCACATCCCATCTCTTGGGCTTAGCTGCTGCTTTGTGTAGTGGCTCAGGCGCCGTTCCCATTTATGAACTGGTTTGTAATGATGTTTGTTGTTTATTTCTCGCCTTTTTAAAGTTCTAATGAACTTTGCTCTGCTCGCTCGCTTTCCTCCCACCCTCATCCTCTTTATCCTCTTTCACCATACATTCAGTTCAGACAGTTCGTCAGCATTTTTATTCGCTAACCAGCTGACTGCTTGGCTTGACGCCTAAAGAAGTCGAGACACTGTTTTATTTAGAAAGGAGCTTTGTCGTTGCTTGCGCCAGTTGTGTTTGTTACTGTTGTTGTTGTGGTGGGCTTAAAACCAACAGGCGCTGTAATGTCGTCAAAGCCTTTGTCTTGTTGTTGTTCAACAACTTCAGCAAGTGGAGCAGACATCTTTTGCTTTGCCTCAAGTTATGTCGGCGGCGGCCAACACCCCTTTCTAAAACTGTCTACAAGGCTGTCTGGGTGAAATCGTCACTGAGACAGTCAGTGTTGTGTAAGTCGACATGCGTGCCTATGCTGAGGGACAGTCTGGCTGTTTGGAAACAATAAAAGTGTCAGCCACCACCATGTGTTCCATGCCAGTACCTGTGCACACTTACATACATACCATTTACATACGAGTACATATATATGCATGTGTATATCTCAATTACTCCTTCCCAATTGCGCCCAGTCCTCTGAAAATTCTTTTGTACACAAACAGCTTGTTCTTCCATGCCTGCGCTGATGACGTCGATTCTTGAACTTCTGCATTCCTATATCGGAGCATTGCAGTTTAGATATACTGGCCAAGTTCAAAGTCTGTGCACGCTCAATCAAAATGTCAGGCTATCCAGCCTCAACAGTTTTTGTTTTTCTGATATCTGCATACCTTGGTGAATCATTGCCTGAGGTGACTACAATATCGTTTAGCTGCTATTTTCACCAATGCTAGGTTTGTTGACGCTTCGCCTACTATCATTCAAGCTTGTGACAGATGACACTTACGGTAAATGCGTCATTTGCCGCATTTAAACTGAATTTAAGGGCAACCGAATTCCAGGATGACAGCGCAGGCAATAAGGAATGTGTTAAGGTGTCTTTGAACTTAGCAAATTCCATTGTTTATAATAATAATAAACTTTGAAAATGTTTTAAGTATCCCAAGGTCAGTTTACTAAATTAGTACGTAGCGTATTGGAATAGAGCAGTCGCCTCCTTTATTTAATAATGTGTATTTATGTAAACGCTTGCAATGCGGATGCGGTTGTGGGCAGGGCTTGGGTCACGCTATATACAAATAGTGGCAAATAAGCCTCGGATGATTCCTCTGTTTTTTTTTTTTGTTGGTAATCATGCAGGGGGTCATCCATTAAAGGTTTATGATTCAGGGCAGGCATTTGGAATGTCCGCACCCTTAATTTATAAGGTTCATTTGCCCGTATGATTGACATACTGGTTAGGTCCACGCTGTCGCAAAAATGTGACGGACGGGACAAGGAAAGAAAACTATCTAGGCTTGCGACTACTACTGCTGGCAAGTGAAGAAGCGCGTAATTGGCTTCGGAAGGAGAAAAAGTACGCAACCGAGTGCTGCGGTACACCCCGTTGAGTAGTCATTCGAATCAAAGCGAAGCTCTCTAACATATGATATACATTGTCAGGGTAGGAAAGGTGAATATCTATGGCCACGCAAGACAGACGACATTTTTACGAGCTGTAGAGCAAGATCCAGGAGCACGTTATACAACCTCTGGACCCGAATGCGTATAGACAAGCGAGAAACGTCGTTCACCAAGAGTCCGTCACCATCTTCATTGACTCTCGTCTTGCGAATGAGGAGCGAAAGCTGCCTTCAAAACCCACTTAATCCTGGTATAAACTGGATATTGTAGTGGCTAAATGGATCAACACCTTCATAGCAAAAAATTTCCTAAATACCATTTTCATACCCTTTGCACTTTAGTCCGTTAGGTGATCTCGAATCAAGATTCTCGATCATGTATTTATGGTTTGAGTAACCGCTACAACAACCAACATCCCCGCTCGAACTTCACATCTAATTTTCCTTCTCCTCAATAAAATCCCATCGTTCTGTTGGATGATCGTAATGATACTATTTGTGTGATATATTCCTACGTTTGTCAGGGATAGTACCCCTTTTACAAAACCAACAAGAAAAATAACTGAAATTTAAAGTTTCTTATTGGTCTGAAAATGATGTTTAACAAGTTCAGTGCCAACAGAGCAAGTGCGTTTTTTTTTAATTACGAATTATCTTTATTAGGAACTATACACATTTATTGTTTGAAATAATAAAAGTCGGTACTTTATTTTATTTGTAAAAAAAATATTCAGTCAACCTAGATTTTATTTTTAGGTTAGAAATAATATTTAAGCTTGACTTAATATTTTATCAAGCCAAAATGAAAGACATTCATAAAAAGTAAACCCGTCTAACCAAATTTAGCAAATTTGGTATCGATAGATTAATTCTGGACCTCTAGAGTCTAAAAAAATTAAAGGCATTGGATGTCTCTAACGTTCCCAATATACTTCAAATAAATTTTAGTCAAACTTCCATGCACAATTATGTTTAGAGTTCAACCAGAGCAATAAGTTAAGGATTGCCAGCCATTTCTGTTTCATATATTCTATGTATACCTCACAAAAAGACAGTCAAGACTACTATAATATCATGATGGAATAATGAAAGGTGTTGTGACAGCGCCAGATTGAACGCCCTTAGCTCAATGTTGTATTTTGGAAGTATTAGAGAAACGGGAATAAAAGAAGGCCGTTCCTAGGAAAAAGTACAAATAAGTGAAGATATTTAAATAAAATTTACCCACAATGATTGGAATACCATGAATTTTATATGAAAACTGACAAAAAATTTGACGTTGACGAGAATATCGAGTCGGTTGAAGGCGGCTTTTGAGAAATGGGGGTTCTTCTATGACGATAATTTTATGGAGCAGCGTCAATCATTTAAATTTGAGCAGATTATCGAACGAAATAGAGGATATATTCAGAGCTAATAGAGAAATATTAACTATTTTTGATACTTTATCAAAAAACGGACTTTTTTTTTGTCGAATAAAATATTGTATTGGAAATGCCAATAAAATTGTTTTTCCTGTCTTCCGAAATGAACCCCAGAGCTTTATTCCACTTAATAATTTAACAAATAATGTTTTAATATACAAATACTAGACAATTTTTATAAAAACTTATTCGAACTCTCGCTTTTAGAAAACCAATTATTAATAAATGAGAAAAATTATCCAAAATGTCAAAACAATCGATAATACATATTATAAGTTCCACATGAAAAACTTAATTTTCTGCTACAATTCAACATTTTTTTTGTACAAAACTGGTAACCAAATTCTGCAAAAGAACAACACAGTTTCTAAGGGCGTTCATTATTGCATCATGCTATAATATGAAGGCTTTAAAACGAGCGTTGATACATAAAAAATAAAAATCAAATTATTTGTACAAAATATTTATCACATATTCAATAAATAAAAGAACGCAACTCATCCGTTCAGGACGCAGCGAAGGTTTACAATTCTTTGTTGATGAATTTTCTTTCACTCCTAAGGAACAGCAAAATAGAGCGGGAGCTGGGGGAATTCATTATGCGATGAAAGTATGAAATTGAATGCTTTTGGTCGAAAAGTTGTACTTAGTAATTGTTGATGTGTATATTAAGGTATATAGGAATGGTAAAGAATATTGCTTACCATGGTTTCGAAATATAGCCAATTACTTAATGAAAGTCTAGCCAGCCAATGTTGAGCGGGCGTTTACAGCTTTGCAACTTATTTTTACCGACATGCGTTATAATCTGTTCAAAAAGGCAGGAAAAGAACAACTTTTTAAAATTCCATGACAATGTCATTTCACATATTTGAAATATTTTAACCAGCTCAGTATTTGAAAAATTTCAATATTTTATATTTTGCAAAGTGAATTAATATTGTCCACGAAATTATTTTCTATTCTTTATATTGGTCTAATATACAAAAAAAAAAATAACTATGGTGATTTTTGGAATATGTGATGAATATTTTGCCTACAAAAATAACGTATTTAATTTTTAAATATTTTAAAAATGGCAACGCTCTTTATAAAATTCTCCACATTTGACAATAATTTTATATATTTTTAGAAATATTTATACAAAAATAATTTATGACAGGTGGCAATCCTTATTCCTGTGCTTCCAAAGCTGTTTCAATTATTCTTTCATTTGTAACCAATATGTTTTTGGTTAAGGGTGCAACTCTGAACATTAAACCACTTCTATGGGGGTAAGACTTGTATTCTAGAGGTCCAGAGCTATCGATTGGTACCAAATTTGTTTGCTGTCATTGAGCTGGGCTTACATTTTGACCTAATAAGGTAAGCCTAGATTAAAAATTCGTATTTTTAAGTGTTCAGATCTTTTTAGCAAAGTATTAAAAATTGAAATCCAGATAAGATATTTTTGTAGAAGAGGTACTGACGATCGCAGGTCCAGCTAAAATTTCGAACTACGACATCTTTAAGTGTCTTTTAAATTGAGTGCTTTGTTAAAACACTTCTAAAATTTTGAAAAAACTTGAAATTATCTTAGAATGAAATGGTGGTTTTAGGTTACAACACTTCAACAAAACAACTGCGCTGGGTATTTCATTTTTAAATATTTCTACCCAAGTCATTTTGAACGTTTTTTTGTATGCTTCAACAAGCAGAGCTCCAACTGTTATTTGCAATCAAAAATATTATATATATGTATATGGTGATGCGCCTCAAGGTATGCAATGGTATGTAAAGTAGTTTTCAGTATACAAGGATTGTGTATAACTAAAATCAGGTAATGAGAATATTCAGCACTTATGTATGTATATTGCACGTGAGCACTTTTTGTATGTTATGTGTCTTTTTGTGTTAACACTTTCACCTGTAAATAAATGTAAAAAAAAGCTTACTTCATGCACGCATCTCACATTTATCGCTTTGCATGGCTCTTTAAAACTTTGGCAAATAATGTATCAATAAATTTTTAACTCATAATGGTGCTTTAAAATTACAACAATTCATATGAATATAAACTCACATGCCTCTATTATTTTTACCAATCGCTATGGAAATGCGTTAAATTTAGATTTCTTGCCCGAGGAGCCGCTAAATACGTGGGTATTGGTTGCCATAATATTTGGTGCCACGCTTTTTATTTGCTTGTCGGTCTTCTTGTCGCTGTGCTTCTGGCAGCGGCGCAAACGCAATGGCAACGGGCGCACATTCCCGCCAGACGATTCTGTTTGCGATCCCATTTTGAATGGCAACACCATACAGGATATTATTGAGATGACAACTTCAGGCTCAGGATCGGGTGAGTGAATGTGCTTGAAGGCTTTTGCTTTCTTAATTTTTAATTGCTGCGTTTTCTTTTGGTTTTTCCAGCTGGTTTGCCATTACTCGTTCAGCGCTCTATAGCTAGGCAAATACAATTGTGTCATGTAATTGGCAAGGGTCGGTTTGGTGAAGTATGGCGCGGTCGTTGGCGTGGCGAAAATGTGGCCGTCAAAATTTTCTCCAGCCGAGAGGAGTGTTCTTGGTTTAGGGAAGCTGAAATCTATCAAACTGTGATGTTGCGCCATGAGAATATTTTGGGTTTCATAGCGGCTGACAACAAAGGTATGAAATGAAAACTAGACGTAAGTAATAAGATTCGTATTCGTATAAAAATGTGTTGAATAGTAACATAGTAGTATCACAATGGGCTTCTTACAGCCTAAGTGTGCCACCTTGCTCTTGTGCGGTGGCAGCCACTCTAACCTAACATAGTCGTTGAATAAACTTTTGTATCCACTTTACTATTAAAATAGGAAGTCAATGATCCATAGCAAAATCGAGTGATGTACTTATATTAGTAAAGTTAAATTTTTACTAAATCGGACTATTAATATGGATTTTCTTAATATCGCTCATCCAGCGCCATCTAGCGGGTAAAATGATAGCCTCTTCGAGATCTCATGTTTAAATCCGCCAAAATGTTTTGCTTGTGGAATAGAAAGCGTATACGATATTTTTTGTAAACTATTGTAATGTTTGGTAACTTAATAAATAAGTAAAGCTATTTTAATGTCTCCAGTTTCCCATAAAAATCGCAGAAATGGGACTAAATAGTGAAAATTAAATAATTTGTAGATATTAAATTTATGGGAATATTTATATTACTTTTATCTTGAAATTTTAAATTTATTTACCCATCATCTTTTTCTATCGCAACAATTCAATATTTTTTCAATCTCAATTCTTGCAGATAATGGTACATGGACGCAGCTTTGGCTTGTTACTGACTACCACGAAAATGGCTCCTTATTCGATTACCTCACCACACACACTGTGGACACAAAAACTATGCTCAATATGGCGCTCTCAATCGCCACCGGTCTAGCTCACCTGCACATGGATATTGTGGGTACGCGTGGTAAACCGGCAATCGCTCATCGTGACCTCAAATCAAAGAATATTCTCGTCAAAACCAATCTCAGCTGTGCGATAGGTGATCTGGGCTTGGCTGTGCGTCATGTTGAAAAGAATGATTCCGTCGATATACCATCGACACATCGTGTCGGCACCAAGCGTTATATGGCGCCTGAAGTGCTGGATGAGAGCATTAATGCGCAACATTTTGATTCCTATAAGCGTGCCGATGTATATGCATTCGGTTTGATATTGTGGGAGATCGCGCGTCGTTGCAATATTGGCATGATTTACGATGAATATCAGTTGCCATACTATGATGTTGTGCAACCTGATCCGAGTATTGAAGAGATGAAGAAGGTGAGTTGCATGTCCATTAATTGCAAATATGTACATAGTTGTTTTATACTAATTTTTATGAATTTATTTGCAGGTCGTTTGCATTGATAAAATGCGACCAAACATACCAAATCGCTGGCATGCCTCTGAAGTATTGCACGGCATGGCGAAAGTGATGAAGGAGTGCTGGTATCCTAATCCTGTGGCACGTCTTACAGCGTTACGCATAAAAAAGACCCTGGCCAATATTACGGTAGAGGATAAAGTGAAGAACTGATTGTAGCTGTAGTACGCAGCCATTTTGGCTTGATACCAACGGGTAAACACATCAACTATTAATGAAGAGAAGGTTGTAGCAAAGCGCCATGCGTGTTTTGCATTGTAAATGGTGTGCTACGCCAGCCTTCTCTACCTCCTTCCTGTTTAATTTTTTTGCTAAAATTTTACGGAACTTCACTAAGTAGAAAAGGGTTAAAAAAATTACCTAACGAGAAGAGAATACCTTAAAATACCTAATTACAAAAAAAAAACCAAAAAAAAAAAGAAAGAAAAATGTAAACAGAGAAATTTATAAAGCTGTTATAATTGATGCAGAGCATTCTATTAACGCACTAAAAGTTGTATTTGTAATTTTAAATTATAATTTATGAAAACAAACGTGTGTAAGTAAGAAAGTAAAATGTGTATTAGTATTAAGAGGAGTGAGCAACACAAATCGATTGAAAGTAACTAAAAGTCGCAGCTTTAAAGAGAGAAAGCAAACAGAGAAATAATTTAATAATTAAAATTAGCTTATAAGCTATGTTGCGTGTATGTAAATATAAAAAAAAAAACAAAGATAGAGAGAGGAGAGAGAGGAGACAGAAAATGTAAAGTGTGAAATGTGTGCAGTGCTTAAAAAAAAACGAATGTAAATATTTTGAAAATGTACACAAACTTGAGATTTAACTATGGCATATTATATATACATACATATGTATGTAAGTACATATGTGCATGTATTTTAAGTTTGCGCGTAATTAGATAATTTTACTTTCTTACTATGCTAGGCTAAGTTGTTGTTTCTTTGTAAAAATTCAATTGCTCGTCAACTTATCGTATATTTATTGCTTTACTGGCTTACCTGGCTTTAACCCAAAAATTAAGCAAAGAACAAGTAAACGTAAGGAGAAAGCAAGTAACTTTGAATGTTGCATTATTAAAACTATTCGACAAACACGTGATTTTAAAGCCAAAATTGCTCTAAAATGTTTTCGTTATTTTGCATATTGATATATTTCGAAGAGATCATTATAAAATATTTTAAAAGCAAAGTGGTATACAAATCGTGTTAATCGTATTTGAATTACGAAATGTTTATTTTTATCAATTGTTTTTTTGTCATTAACTATTATTTCTCATTAACTTTTGTTTCTAAATAAATATTTAACTATTGCAACTTTGCGCTTTACGATGCATATAACTCTTTCGATTACCTCCCTAAAAAACTAAGCTGCCGTCAACTAAGCAATTTAAATAGGTTCAACCTAATAGTATCTAAAACTTGTAAATTTAGGTGTCGCTAGGGTTAAGTGCGGCAGCTGAAAATGAAAAGTCTTAAAATATATTCTGCTTTCAGCAAATTACAACGAAAAAGAAACACATCTAGCAGCAACTACAAAAAAGACTCCGATCAAAGACTGATAAATAGCAACAGTTACAGTGAAAATCGCCATATACTGCTAATTAGTAGATACATTTTTAGAAAAATGTTTGGGTCAAAACAAACCACATACATACATACAAACATAAACATTCATATTTCTGAAACTTTTTTGAAACGCGTTTTCGTCGTTTTAACCTATTTCGTCATACTCGCGTTAAAGTTTTGCCATTTTTAGAAACTAATGTTACAACAAACAAACAAAAAAAGCACAAAAACATCAAAATTAAGTAAAAAAAAAATCAATTATAATAAAGCCACTTAATTATAATAAAAACTAAACACAAAACTCAGGAATTGCCAGTCTAAATGTATGTACATAAAATAAAATATCGCTCGTTGACTCACAATATGCTTTGTTGATGTGTGCAAAAACAAAAGGAAAAATAATTTTCGCTTTGACTTGTTTTACGCTGCAGAAAAAAAGTATTTATTGCTTTTTCCTTACGTTTGCAAAGCATAAGTAAATGCAATGTTTTTCTTTTTTTTTAATTCGAGTAGAGAAACATACAATTTATTTTCAATTCTGTGTGAAGTGGCTTACAAAAGTGCAGGAAAAGCTAAATAATTTAGGGAGGCCGAATGGTGTATATTTTTTTTCTGCGATCAAAGCAGACTTGAATAATATTTTCAGGGTAGATAGATTTATGGTACATACATATATTATTTAATGTGAGCTAACTTGTTCAATTCCTTTATTGACTAAGTTAACAATGTATGCAATCTCTATTCACACACAAGAGAAAATATATCTCCTTTCGGGCTTTAGTCCAATTTCTCAATAAATAATAGTTACCAAAACACAAAATAACAGACATTTCCGTGTGAAACAAAATGCAATAGTAGTTTTCTATGTAATGATTAATCCCCTCCCATAATCCTGCAACAAAAAGCAAAAAACACCCACACACAAAAATATCGAATTCATTCAACTTGCTACCACGAACCACTCACATCTTTGTTATGAAAATCCTTATTAAATTTGTTTTAAAAATTTTACTTTAGTACAATTTCGTTTTGGAATTTTTAAAAATGAAAGTTAACTACTATCTACATGGATTTTGTGCACAAATTTCTCATAACCGCTTTGGGTAGTAAGATTCCTTATAACCTATATAAATACATGTTTTTTGCGTATCTCAAATATGTAAGTAAACAATTTTTGAAACGCTTTTGGCTGAACAAAAAAATTAAGAAAAACATCAATTAAAAAAACCTTTTTCATTGCAATAAGAAGATAAACTCCTATTATATTTAGGCATGCTTATATTTATACATTTAAATCCTACGCGTAAAACTTATCACCTCTTTTGGAAAAAAAACCAAAATTTGTTTTTGTTGTGTGAAAACCATCATCCTGTTACTTTTAAGTAAGTTGTTATAAATTTGTAATCCTAAATACGTACATACATATAATATTGTTCTATTTTGTTAAGTTGCTTTAAGATTCTTTCAAACATTCAAGACATGTAAATAATAATTTAAGAAACATAATTTACGTCGTAATTAATTTTATTAGGTCTTTAAGTCTAGTTTTTTGTGATTGTCTGTGTGTTTGTTGTTATCACAATTACTGTATGTATGTGTGCACACCTTGTTCTCATTGTAATTTGTTTAATATATTTGTGTTTTTTCTTAAAATGAAGAAAAAAAAATTATAATAAAAATGTGTTTTTATACATACATGTATGTTTTTAAAATAATTCATTAATACCATCCAATCAATTTGTTGTAAATTATGTACCATTTTGTTAAAAAATATACCAGCCGTGCTCCCAGTTTCACATTTCAACTCCACAATGTGATTTTAAAAATTTCCTGTGAAAGTGAATTAGTGTGCTCCCAATTTCACAAATTTCTTCGCATATTAGGTCATCCTTGTCACACATATCGGTTATCGTTGTGGCAATTCACAAACAGCTGTTGTTGAAATTTCCCTTTCGGATATAGCTATGTATGCTTTTTTGAGAATCCATCAGCAAAACACTTAAAAATACTCATATTTCAATGAATAACTAATACAGAAATGTCATAAATGGCTTCTACAAACATCAAAGAATATTTTAAAAATTATTCCATATACATAAAAATTTACGACTTTTTACAGCCGTTTTGATTTTTTTTGTTTGAAAATTGCATTTGTTGTTCGAAGCAATTTCGTGAGTACACCCGAAACTTGAATGAGATGCGTCTTTTGAGTTGAAAGTTAAATATCCGGCAAACAATGTGACAAATTTGAGTTTCAGTAACAAATTAAAGTTATCGATTTTTTTTCGAATTGTTATTTTTAAATTTAGCACTATTTATTTTTTTTATTAACTGCTTTGCCAGCTCAAAAAAGAAACACTAATGTGTGTTTAATTTTGTGCATCTTACTACAAATGGCGAGTTTAAATGTATTAATGTGCGAAGTAAAAGTAAAAGAGAAAAAAAATATGGTTGTTATAATTCAAACTGCTAAACTGCATTTTTATTAACAACTTAATATAAGTAAATTTTTTAAGATTTCTACTGCATTAACAAATCAAAAAAAAAACACAATATCTATTCAATAATTTATAAATTATATGCAGGCATGTTTAGGCGTAAATACAAAGAAATACCTTTTCTGAAATGTCAAAAACGCATACGCAACTAATTATATCCTTTTAAAAACTACATACATACAAACATACAAACAATGGATATGAGTTGTGTGTAGAGACTACAAGAATTGTGACGGTAGAACATGCCTGCGAAGAATAAAAACAACTAAAGGAGTAACAAAATAAAATACATATGCATGTAAAAAAAAAAATCTATAAAAAATTGTATGCAATGGCAACTTGATGATAATGATAAAAGAGTCTAATGTTAGTGTTAAGTGGCGTTTTTACTGGCACTTTAAATAAAAAATAAAATTAAAAAACTAAAATTAAACAAAAAAAATGTGTTTTATGTATTTAATCATAGGTTTTGCTTTTTTAAGTATGTATACCACAACTTCATTGCGAAATTTCACAGCAGAAAAGCAAAATAAGCTCAGACTTAAGTGATCATATCTTCAATGTATTTGATGTTACGTTAGTGAAAAATAATGTCTACGGTATTAGTTTTTTCTACATTAATACGATAACCTACCGACTTCATGACTCCAGCGCCATCTAGCCTTTAGGGATGCTAAGAAAATAGCTCCAGCAGCAGCTACTATTTTACTCAGTGCTATATTTTTTGCTCCAAAATTACAGCACTCTTCTACCGTAGTTAATGTCAATCATTCGGCAATTGTTAGTTGACACTCTAAGAATTCATGAGACGAAAAGGATGTTACCAAAATTCCACGAAAACCATAATTTCGCTCTTTTAAAATGCAATAACCACATTTTTCGCTAATGGCTTTACAACAATCAATCCCAAAACAATTGATTTTTTTCATCAGCTGATTAAGTAGAGATCTTTTTAGCCATACTTTTCGAGGCAAAATCAATTCAAAAAATTGTTAATATTGTGTCCCTAGAGTTTTTTTTTTTTCATGAAATAGTGAACCTTTTATGAATGGAAATATCGATTTGTATTAAATACAACTACAAATACAGTTTTTAAAATAGTTTCAAATTAGAAGCTTCGTAAATCTCCTCCGTTTCACCACTATGAATATTATAATTTTTCAACACGTGGCAACTCTCCTACGCCTTTGGAAGAACGTTTCGATTAATATCATTTGAAATCGAATTTTTTAGTGCACTAACAATTTTTTCACTTAAAAGATTATTTCACTTCTTGTTCATTCAGCTCAATTAACTACCTATTTTCTATATTAAACCAAGCTTAAAGACACATTTTTTTAAGCAGGTAGTAACGCTATTGTGTTTGATTTTTGAAAGAGGTGACAACATGATATCAATATTATATTTATTTATTTTAAAAATCAAAAAATTATTTGAGTTAAATTTTTTCATTTAAGAGTTAAAAACCCAAAATTTGTTATTGTTTTAAAAGTTATCAGATAGTAGGTTTTATGGAAAACTTGTAGCTTGAGGAAAAGAAATTGAAGAAATAATTTTGTAAAAAAAAATTCATAGTAAGCAATTTGCAAAAGTAAAAACAGCGACCAACAGCCAATATCTTCCTCCTGCACCGTAACAACTTAATTTGATTAAAGAAGTAGCGTTAGTGTTTGCAAAAAGGTTAAATAAATATGTACATATGTACATATGTACATAGTCCCTTGTGGTCGTGGTATTTAGTGGTGTGTGTGTTATTATTACACTGTGGAACATTTTTGGGATTATTGTCTGGGGGGTGAGAAATTCCAAGTCAGGGTGATGGTACTAGGTCAGTATAGTAAAACCCTCAAAGGGTTTGGCGTTCGTATGTGTCAGTTTTTTTTTATGACCTTTTAAATTTTTTCCTTATCTTGATGTTTTTTCGATTAGTTGTAACATTTTGGCAAAAACGTAGTTTAACATAACTCGAGAAGCACTTGTCCGATTTTGATGAAACAAATTTAGAAAAATTAAGAATTACAATTTCTATTTGTTTTTATTCAAAAAAAGTGTCATTTATCGCCTTTTTTATAAATTTTCCCCAATAACTCCAGACTTCTGGCCATAAACTACTAAAAAAATAAAGTAAACATTTTTATAATTTTTTATTTTTATTTTATTTATTTATTTTTATTTATATTAATAAATATTGCCTAGAATTTTTCGATGGTGGTTGTTCGGGACTAGTGGCATCGCATTCATCGCTATTATCAGTTTCTGAACCACACATAATGTCAATGTGTGACTCCACTGTTGGCCTTTCTGCATCTCCTGAAAATTCTTTATCATCAAGATCATCCCTGTCTTGCCACACAAGCTTACTCCACCAGCAAATTTCCGCAATTATTGCACTCGGCGACTTTTTGCCTCTATATCTGTAAGTTTCTGTTTTATTAAAATGTGTTTGAAAAAATAAAAAATCAGTATTACCTCATTTCAAATGGCATAGCAACTTGATGATAGCGTTCACCTTGTTCATCAGATTCGGTAGCCAATTGTTTGCTGAAGTAGTCCAGATGATGATGTAAATAATGGATTTTCAAGGACATCTGGACACCAATTTCCGAGAATGCTCTTAACATCCTTGCGACAGAAACATCGTAGTTGTTAGAACGATGCTTTCCCAACAAGCCTTCTATTACTTCTTTGATTGCCTGCCATGCATTCAATTCAGCGTCAATCAAAATATTGTTGAATGCGTCACTTTTAATCAGCTTTCGTATATCTGGACCATTTAGTACGCCTGTTTGGAAAAAATTAATTTGTTAAGATGGAAAACCATGGGAAATGAATGTGATATTATAACTTTCCTTCTTTAATTTTACTTTCGCTGAGTCTCGGGTAAATTAGTTTCAAAAACAAGAAAACTTCATCTCTTTTGGCGACAGTTTTGATAAAATTCTTAACAAATCCAAGTTTAATATGCAGTGGAGGCAGCAATATCTTCTCCTTCGGCACTAGAGGCTCACGAACAATATTGGCCGTTTGTAACCTGCTGTGCTCTCTGAGTTTCCATCCGTGGCATGCATATTGGTCACCGGAAAATCGTGTGTCCCAATCGCACAAAAAGCACATATATTTATATAGCCGCTTTGAAGACCGCAAAGCATTGCTACAACTTTTAAATCGCAGCATATGCGCCACATATGTTTGGCGTAGTTAACCATTTTTAAAATATTTTCCAGTGCATCATATGTTTCTTTCGTTTCTGTACTATAGGCGATTGGAACTGAAGGTTTTTTATTGGTCTTATGCAGTAAAACCGCCTTCAAGCTGAGTTTTGAACTATCAATAAATAATCTCCAGTCATCTGCTTCATATTTTATTTCCATTGCGTTCATCAATTTTCCTACATCCGGGCAATATGCAGAAGTTTTTTCATCACGGAATAAACTTTGGAGTGTTGCCTGACGACTTCGATAAGCTGTGACTTTCACCAGTGGCGTAGATAGCTTTTTGTGATGGGGGGGATATAATTTGACAATTTTTTTTACTTTCAAGTTATTTTTATTGGTTCTTTTTTATAATCATGAGATTCACTTATTAGGTACATTGTATAAAAACAAACAAAAAATAGGGATACATTTTTTACTTGGTGCCCCAATATGCGAAAAAGTATTTCAGTAATTAAAGAATGAAATCAAGTTTTCGGGATTTTTTCGATAATTTATCTATGACTTCGTCAGCTGTAATTCCAATGTCATGATGAATAGCCAGAGCAGCCAATCCATTCAAGCGGTTCTACAATAAAAAAATGAGGTAAACATTTATTTTTATTTTTAGAATAAAATGCATAGATCTCAAAGCAAATATAGTTACTTACTTCTTTTGTCATGTTTCTCAGAATCGTCTTTATCCGTTTCAAACTTGAGAAAGTGCGTTCCGCGGTTGATGTCGATACCGGTAAAGTAGCTAATATTCTCAGCAATACGTTAATATTCCGAAAATTTTCTTCTGGACAAAGATCAAGCGCATCCAAGGAGTTTCCAGGTTTGAAATCGCCTCTACGAATCAAATATCTTTTCCACACTTCTAATTCGGTAAGAACAGCAGGTGGCCCAGCAGTGAGAAATTCCTGATAAAATTCGACTGTCTTGATGAATTTATCAGCTACTTTCTCAATTTCATTCAAATCATGCTTGAAAAGAGCCGAAAATCCTTCTAGTATATTTTCATGTTTAGTGAATCTTTCTCCAAGATCCATGATGTAAGAATCTAGGAAAGGATTGAACACTGTTACGCGAAAATAATCTTTTGTACTTTGCACTTCAGGATTTGCCCGATGTTTTTGTCTACCCGCTATTCTTTTGTGTTTGATCTCAATGTCAAGATTTTCAGCAATTTTTTTCGAAGCTTCGTAAATTTCAGAAAAAGCGTCTTCTTTTGCACGAATCTTTTTTACTTCCTCGCGCAAATCTTTGGCGAGATCCATGGCTTGAACCAAATCTAAATTAACCTTTTGCAATTCGCGACTCAAAGGCAACGCTAGTTGAAAAATTACGTTGATAATATTCAAACATATTAAAAATTCAAAATCCATGGCGTTTTTCAAACTTTTGGCGTCTTTTTCCGAGGTTCTCATTTCATTTAGAGTTTCGTAAACGAACGGAAGTAACTCATAAAAATCGTTGACGGCCTCATATTTCGAAACCCATCGAGTCAGGTTCAATCTTTTTAAAGATTTCGCTCGTGGAGTTTCGTCAGATTCTTCAATCGTGTTTTCCAAAATGGCTTTTCTTTTAGGTGTATGCAGGAAATTGTACACATTTTCGATGGTAGCGAGGCAATCTCTGATGGCTGGTACGTTGCTAGTGATGGATATAGCAAGATTCAAAGAATGTGCGGCTCAATGAACGTATAAAGCATGAGGTGCATAATTATTACGTATAATTGCCTGGACACCTTTATATTGACCGGACATATTACTTGCCCCATCGAATCCTTGGCCTATCAAGAAAGAAATATCCAATTCAAAATTTCGAAGGTTTTCTATCACCAGCTCGGCAAGATGAGCACCTATAAATTTGTACATCATATAATTAATGATATTAATATAAATACGAGTATATGAGATAATTCAAAGAATTATTTCACTTTTACCTGTAGTGGTATCTGTTGGGATAAACTTCAAAAAATCTTCGCACACAATATGGTGGCCTTCGTTGCTCTCGCTCACATATCGAATGCAGAGTGTAACCTGCTCCATTGTAGTCAAATCTTGTGTTTCATCCGTCAAAGTTGAATACAATTTTGCAGCTTTGATTTTAGATATGGCCTTTTGGGTTAAAATTTCATAGCAAGAGTCGATAATTTCATTCTGTATAGACGGACTTGTAAACTTATTCCGTTTTCC
This sequence comes from Philophylla caesio, assembly GCA_963971545.1. Taxonomy (NCBI): domain Eukaryota; kingdom Metazoa; phylum Arthropoda; class Insecta; order Diptera; family Tephritidae; genus Philophylla; species Philophylla caesio. The sequence goes on along the minus strand of OZ020606.1, from coordinate 87,869,175 downwards.
TTGACTTTCTAGGTGGCTACGAAGAATTGGATCTCCCTTAGCTCTATACTTCAATAAAGCTCTGAAATTTCCTTCGTTCGGTCCAGTAAAGTCGTTTTGAATAATAATATTTCCACTGTCACGATGTCCACGCAAAGCCAACTCTTGTCGTCCAAGAACTATGATTGCTTCAATGACAGGAATTATATTTTGTCTATTTTTCAAGATTTGCTGTTTCCGGGACTCATCAATTCGATTTTCAATAGACTCTTCTGGCTTTTGCATAATGCGCAAAAAATTATCACGGTCAGCAATTGCATGATTATGATAAGACATTTTCTGATGTTCTCGAAAAGTCTTTAAAAAATGATTAATGATTGAAAAGACATCATATGTATGTATATTGGGATAAATTAATAAAAAAAGCAATTGCTTTTTCGAAGCCTTTTCTCAAATTTTGAAAGTTTCTTCATACAAATTGATGTCAAATTTCTGAAAATTTGAGAAAAAACAATTGAGTTTTTTTTATAATTAGGGGTCTTCTCTATAAATTTTTTTCATAAAAAACACAAGAAATTAACACAGTATTGTGAAAATTTTTCCCAGGCACCATCAACAAAAACCAAAAAACACACGTATTTTGATGTTGCATAAAAAAAAATTTGACAATAGTCTAGCAAATTTCTTGTGTTATTTTTGAAAAAAATTTGAGAGAAGACCCCTAATTTATCCCATTGTATAAAAAATGCTCAAAACTTACTTCTTTTGCTTTTTTCCAATTGTCGAACTTCGTTTTTACAAGTTTGCCCAAAGTTTGTGATCCCTTGCCACCACATTTAGCGAATGCCACAAATGAAATACAAAATGCACCCTGGTCCACTTCTGAATAGGCAAGCCAGGAAAATTCTTCCAGCCATTTATAGCAAAACTTCAATCCTCGATCTTCACACTTTTGCAGCAACGGAAACGCATAATTTTTAGGAGGCACCCAAACATTTTTTAAAAAATTGAACATTTGGGATTCACTTAAAGGTGTGTTGGTAAAATTTCCGATGTCATTCTTATGTGCAACTTCTTGAGGGGGGACTTTTTCAACACTATCTTCACTTTCCTTTTTTTTTTTTCATTTTCGATATTCTTAGTAACTAAAAATCTTTTCATTGTTAGATAAAAACGTAAAAAACAATCCGAACGTGATTATAAAAAAGGTTTTTTACTGGCCTCTAGGCGTGCTTATTGAATGATTATTGTTTAACGAACCTAAGTAAACCGAACTTTGAACGCAACCACTCGCATGCAACTTACTTGACAAACTGAATAGAAAATCACCTTTTACTTGACACGCACGGCTTGAATGTGTGCATACATGTTAAAAGGGGAATCCCCTATTTCATTTTTATAACGAGCAACAAAGCTTGCTTGCGATGTTTTTGAATTTTGTCCGTTTATGAGAAATTTTTTCATGGAAATGGCTTGAAATACAGTGTCCGCGTCCGGTTATTAGAGCGTCCGTTTATAAGAATGATATTTGTATGAAAAAATGATTGAAAAACCTGTGTACACAAAATTTGTCCGTTTATTGGAGCTGTCCGGACTGTCCGTCTTGGAGAAGTTCACTGTATTTCGTAAGATAAAGGACAATAACTTCAGTATGCTAATAATTTTTTGCCATGGTCGAAACAGCTAGCAAATAGCGAAGTAAAGATATTTGTTTAAACAAAATCAACATTTTACGCTTAAGCTTTTAGTGGATATCGTACTGGGTTAGTTTGCGCCGATTCCGGCTTAAAATAAGGCAGGCCAACAAAGGTCAATAATTGAAATTTACTGTTCATAATTCAGTACAGCCTTTATTTTTCAACCGATTTGAACAACATTTTTTTTAAATGAAAGATTTTGAGATTCGCAAAAGTGTAGTTTAGCCTGGTTTTTGAATTTTAGCATCTTTAAATTTTTTGTTAAGTGTGCAAAGTGTGTGAAATGGCAAGTTTTAAAAATGCGATATTATCCTGCTCCAGTTGAAACAGTTTTAACTAAAAAAACTACCTCAAAATGTAGTTTGATACTATCTTAAAAGAAAAATATTATTATTTGAAAATTTTGAAAAAGTTAAAAAAAAATCCAAAATGGTCCTCTATACGAGGATGTCAACGAAAAAAAAAAATATTTTAAATTTCCCATGGGGGGGGATTGACCCCGGCTCCTTTATTCGCACATGCATAGCAATTCAATGGATTGTTACCTTCGCCAGGATTAGTCCAAGTCATTGGGATACCGAATGGCATACTTTCACGTCTTCTATTTTTCCAATCCATTAGACGGTTGTAGCAGCTTTTACACACTATATTTGGTACCCAATTTTCGTTCACTATAACATTTTGGTTGAAGTACATCTCGTATGTTTGAACAAAATCAGTACTGAAATTTCCCCTTTTTTTATGTGTTGAGACATATTGACCACAGCAGTAGCAAACGCTATTTATATCTGGCTTGCACAGTTCCATATTTTGTTCTCTTTTGTTCACTTTTAAAAAATTTTAGAAAAATTACTTTTACTGTTCGCGTTCGTCGGCACTTGTTGAATGACAAAAATCACAGAACCAGTGTGAGAAAGAGAAGAAGTATAATGACAATGCATGTTTTATGTGAACATTACAGAACCAGTGTTGCTGGATTTTTTATGAATTTAAAAAAAAATATTTAAATTTTTAGGAAAAAAATACTTTTTTCCCTTCATACATTCATTTTTAACTTCGAAAGTGTTGCACATATAGGAAAACGGTATAGAAACAGATTAGAGAAACTGTAATTCTTAATTTTTCTAAATTTGTTTCATCAAAATCGGACAAGTGGTTCTCGAGTTATGTTAAACTACGTTTTTGCCAAAATGTTACAACTAAGCGAAAAAACATCAAGATAAGGAAAACATTTAAAAGGTCATAAAAAAAAACTGACACATACGAACGCCAAACCCTTTGAGGGTTTTACTATACTGACCTAGTACCATCACCCTGACTTGGAATTTCTCACCCCCCAGATTAGCTGTTGTACTGTGTTATTATTATTATTAGGGCATAGTAGCGCTGCGACCTAGCAAGATCTATTGTGCTAACCCTTTAAGTTTTGTCACTCCATCCTTAGGCTACTTAAGAAATTAAGCACTTTTGAGATAATACTCGCTTCCCAAGGTGTATAAGCCTGAGTCTGCTTATACTTGGGCATTCACAAAATATATGTTCAGAAGTCTACGCATTTAGGCCACAAAACCTACATTCTGCAACCTCAGTGAGCCCCACTTTGTGAAGGTGGTATCTCAGTCTGCAGTGACCTGTCAAGTACCAGGTGAAAGTTCTTAGACCCTCTCTGCTCAGATTAAGAAGTTTTTCAGAGGTTCTACGGGATGGACTTATGAACCTTTTACATTGTCTGTTCCCCTTTGCTGAGTGCCATTGGGCTGCGATTCTTGAGTCCTCCCACTTTCTCAGAATTTCTGCAGAGTATCCTCTAGAGGGACCGCAGAACGGTTGAGGGTCGTAAAAGCTCTGTTGGGCCCCTTTTTTGATTTGACTCCGTCTTGAAGGAGTCAAGGGCCCTAAGGGCTGCCTGGCTGTCAGACATAATGTTGATTGTGGCTCCATTGGTCCTTCTGCGAAGACATTCGTGAGCGCACAACTCTATTCCGTGGATTTCCGCCTGGAATATGGTTGGGTATAACCCCATCGGGACAATTTTTTGAAATCTTCGTCCGAACACCCCGGCCCCAGTGCTCCTGTCGATAAGTTTGGATCCGTCAGTGTACCACACTTGTGATCCTTTGTTGATAGCTTTTACCATCTCTTTACTCGTGTCCATTTCAAGTATTATGACTTTATAGGTCTTGGTAAAGCATAGCTTCGGCAACATGGAGTCTGTAAGTTTGACAATCGGGTCAGCACTGAGTAGTTGTAATGCCCCAAAATGCCCCCTAAAGTCACCAATATTCAGACAACTAATACTAGGTAGTCTTAGAGCGCTCTGACAGGCCTCCCTCTCAATGAGTATAGCCAAAGGTGGGATGCCTGTGATGATGCCAAGCGCATCCGTTGGACATGTGCGCATGGCCCCCATAATGGCCACACATACAAGGCGATGGAGCCTGCCGAGAGTAGCGCCGGAGCTCGCCATTTTGCCTTTAGGCCACCATACTAGTGCTGAGTAGGTAATAATTGGCTTTTTTATCGGGTTAAATTACCAGTATGTGACTTTCGGGAAGATTCCCCAGGTTTTACCGTGCAGTCTTTGACAAGCATAAAACGCTCTTGTTGCCTTATTGGTAATTTCTGTGAGATGAGAGTTCCAGTTGAGTTTACTGTCTAGTGTGACTCCCAGGTATATTAACTCTTTTGAGAACTCAATCTCAGTACCTCCCAAACTTTGGTTTGGTCAGGTTCACCTTCCTTTTCTTAGTGAAGGGAACAATGGTGGACTTTGATGGATTAATTGACAACCCTTTCTCATTGCACCACTTGAGCGTGAGATTTAGGGCAGATTGAAGCCTAGAGCTTAGTGTCCCTTCATTCCAGCCCACAACGTAGATTACAAGGTCGTCAGAATAACCGTAAGCGTTGAATCCATTCATTTTAAGCTTCTCTAGGAGTTCATCGACCACCAGTGTCCACAATAGGGGTGAGAGAACACCCTCTTGAAGAATGCACACAGGGCTATCTGTTTGTACTCCAAGGCCTTTTCAAGTACTTGAGTCAGGCCGTGAATGGCTGTAATGGTAGACTTCCCTGCTTGATATGAATGTTGACTTTCACAGAGTGGTTTTTTCTTTAGTTATGTATCCCTGATGTGAAAGTCAATAAGTTTTTCCAAGGTTTTTATCATAAAGGAACTAAGGCTTATGGGTCTAAACGCCTTTCGAAGTTGATTCGCGTTTTTCCCCGCCTTTGGTATAAATACTACTTCACCTCTTTCCAAGGCAAGGCAAGAAGCAAGCTCGCCCTCAGTATTCTGACAAGGGCAACAGACATGGATAGATACCATCTGGACCAGGGGATTTATAAGCACTGAACGTTGAGATGGCCCAACGTAACCTGTCACAGTTTACAATTCTTCTCGCTAGGCCTCTTGCCCTTTTGTTGGCACACACTGTAACAGTGATTACAGCAGGACTTGGGCCCTGTAGAATGCATCCTGGGAAGTGGGTTTCCATTAGAAGCCGATTGGTCTCCTCTAGATCGGTGGTGTAGATTCCGTCGGCCTTCTTTTGTGTGCGTAAGCCATTCGTATGGTCCAGTCTAAGTGCCTTTTGTAGACGCTGAGCAACAGGAAGGGTGGAGATACCCTCATCGAGCGTATTGCATGAAAGACTAAGGCCTACCGTCAATGAACTGATTGGACCTTATCGGTGTGGCTTTAGAACCGGATATTCACAGTGCGCCAGATCTTGGAAAAGACACGAGATATAAGAATTGACATACACCATTTTTTTGTCGACTTCAAAGCCGCATTCGACAGCACGAGAAGAAGTTACTATGTAAAATGACGTTGAGCAACACCACCAGCAATGTCAGGATTGAAAAGGATCTCTTCGAGCCGTTTGATACCAAACCAGGTTACAGACAGGGGGACTCTTTGTCGTGCGACTTCTTTAACCTGAAGCTGGATAAGATAACTCGAGCCGCAGAACTAAATCGGTCAGGTACCATATTTTATAAGAGTATGCAGTTACTGTGGTCGAGTTGGTAGCGGTGCGTGCTATAACTTGATATGCCGGTGAGTTTGAGGTTCGAATCTCAGTCAGGGCAAACAAAATCTTAACAATAGAAAAAAGTTTTTTCTAATAGCGGTCACCCCTCGGCAGGCAATGGCAAACCTCCCAGGGGATTTCTGCCATGAAAAAGCTTCTCATTAAATACATCTGCCATTCGGAGTCGGCACAAAACTGTAGGTCCCTCCATTTGAGGTAGAATATAATGGCGCACACCACAAATGGTAGGAGAAGCTCGGCCAAACACTGAGCTATATAGTGTACGCGCCAAAATTATATTATTATTGTGCAGTTGTTGGCGTACGCCGACGACATTGATATCATCGGTCTCTAGTACCGCGTAGTTAGTTATGCTTTCTCCAAACTGGATGAAGAAGCAAAGCGAATTGATCTAGAGGTAAACGAGGGCAAGACAAAGTATCTGCTGTCATCAAATAGACAGTCAGCTCATTCACGGCTGGGCACTCACATCACTGTTGACAGTAACAAATTTGAAAAAGTAGAGAACTTTGTGTATCTCGCATTAAAACCAATAACAACGTCAGCCTTGAAATCCAATGGATTACCTCTCTTGCCAATAAGTGCTACTTCGGACTGAGTAGGCGGCAGCAAAGTCCTCTCTCGACGGGCAAAAACCACACTTTATAAGTCTCTCAGGGCTCTTGGAGTGTTCGAGAGAAATATTCTTCGAAAGATTTATGGACCTTTGAGACTGCAAGGGCGAATACCGCATGCGATGGAACGATGAGATATATGAACTTTGCAAGAACGTAGACATTGTGCGCTCCGCTATTATTCTAACAATAAGCAAGAATTTAGTTAAGAAAGATTCTCCACCATACCTGACGAACAGGCTAACGAACTGGCAGCTCTTCAAAAGTCTAAATTAAATAAGATTTGTAAAAATCTAAAGCAGGAGATACGAGCCATAAAAAATTCAACATTTAACAAGTATCTTAAACGAATAACGTATGACAAAAGCACAGACCATTCCTTATGGAAAGCAGCAAAAAATTTTAAACGTCCAGCCATTCCAGTTCCACCGATAAAAACGACAAATGGTTGGGCAAAAACAAACTCTCACAAAGCCGAACTTTTTGCACATCATCTGAAAAATATATTCACTCTTTCCAATCAAAGTGATGCTATGTTCCCCACGAGCTATGGCACAAGAAAAGATGAAATCCGTCCTGCTCCCGTAGCAGAAGTAAAAAAAGCAATAAAAGAACTGAAACCGAAAAAATCTGCGGGATTCGATTTAATTACTTCTGACGTTGCAAAGAAGCTACCAAATATTGTTCAGCTAACATACATAATAAACGCATGCTTTAAACTACAATACGTTCCTACATCTTGGAAAGTGGCAGAAGTGGTCATGATTTGTAAGTTTTCTACAATTCCGGGATTTCAATAGACTTATCCTGGGATAGTTGGAAGCTAAAAAAGACCGGACCCCGAAATCCCGGGATCCTGGGATTGACATTCCTAGTATGTACATATATGTATCAGTGGCGGATCCAGGATTTTGATAAGGGGGGGTCCAAAATTTTTTTAAGGGGGGGCGGGGTAGACATTTTTTCCTTGAGATATATGCATAATTACCACGTATATACAGGTCACCATAACGGCTGGACTACCGTGTTATAGAAAAGCCATTGGTGCTGTCCAGTCGTTATGGCAGTGCATATAGTTTGTTCGCAAATTCAAACTGCGCGCCAACCTAGTCGCGATGACAGCGCCGTGCGATTTTTCTTTAAGTTTTTCCGTTGATATTTGCGCCATCTATCAGCGTGTTTGAGCGTATTTTAATTATTTCTTTGTTTCTTTCAACACGCATTGTGTAAACATGCCGAAGTTGACAAGTGGTTAGTATAATTTCAAGTGAGAAAAATCTCTTTTCAAGTTCTCTTACTGAGAAAACACGCCTCACAATATGAAGAGGACATTGTTTTCCTATTTCACCCGCCTTGATCCAGAATCAGAATCAGAACCAGAAACAAAGAAAAAGGAAAAACAGGTAAGAAAAATTGCAATAAAAAAATGGTAAGTATATCGGAGAAGCTACTATTTTTGCACAATGTATTTATATAATTTATAATTTCAAAAAAACTGAAGATTCTCATTAGTTTTTAGTTAACCATATTTTTTTGACACAGATTGAAAATGCAGAGAAGCTTAACCTCGAAGAAAATCCACCGGAGACTGGAGGACAATCGACTTCCGAAGATACGTCAGTTCAAAACAAACAAGAATTGCTTCCATTCAAAAACGACATCGCTCTAGCCACGTCTAATGCTTCAACTACAAGAAGCGCGAGTGAAATCCTGAACATTGTCGACGACTCGTGGGTGCCACCAGCTAATTTTTCGTTCCCGACATCAACTGCCAAAAAATTATCTTTTCAAAGAAAATGGCTTGAGGAATTTCACTGGTTGGCATATTCTGCGAAAGAAAATGGCGCATATTGTAAGTGCTGCATAGCTTTTGGCGTGAAAACCGGTGGAATACGCGACGTACGTCTGGGGAAACTCATCAACAAGCCGTTCAACACTTGGAAGCACGCGAAAGAAACTTTTCGGAACCACGAAAAACTTGATTACCATAAAAAATCCATCGTTGCTTTTGAACATTTACGCGATATTCAGCTTGGCAAAATTAAATCTAAAGAAGAAAATTACGAACGACTGAAACCCATAGTTAGTGCAATAGTTTTGTGTGGACGTCAAGGAATTGCACTTCGTGGCCATAGAGACGATGGATGTTTGTATAATGAAGAGGAACCTGACGCGGATGATAAAAAAAATATTCGAACGAAGGAAACTTTCGTGCAATTTTACGGTATCGAGCTGAAGGTGACGAAACACTCAAGAAAAACCTTTTGTCTGCTCCGAAAAATTCAACATATTTGAGCAAAACCATTCAGAATGAAATTATCGCAACTTGTCATGAATTGATCAGAAAAAAAATCGTTGATCGAATAAATCAATCGGAAGGATTCTCAGTTTTAGCCGACGAATCGACTGAAATTTCAAGCATAGAGCAATTTTCCATTTGCACACGATACTTGGATTCACAAACAAATATTTGTGAGGATTTCCTCGGATTCGTTCCCGTCACTGACGTTTCTGGACAAGCTCTGGCAAATTCCATCAGGAATTATCTGACCGATATCGGCGTGGATTGCTCATTCATGTACGGCCAAGGATACGACGGAGCTCCGGCAATGAGTGGCGAATTTCATGGAGCACAGGCTTATTTGAGGTCTCATTTTCCTCTCGCAATTTATGTGCATTGCGCCGCACACAGCTTCAGTTTGGCCATCAATGGAGCTTGCGAAGTATCTGGTATCAAAAACGCGTTGGGAACTATCGGAGCAATTCAAGCATTTTTTCACTGGCCCAAGAGACAAAGCATCTTGAAGAACGAAATTTCAAAAATGACAGAGAAAAGTGAGCGAAGAAAAGAAAAATTGAAGTCCATTTGTCCTACAAGATGGGCTCAGTCTCATGAAGCTGTATCAAGATACGTCGAACTTCAACCGGCTGTTATTGAAGCGTTGGAAGAAATAAAAACGTGGAAGGATCGAGAAACTTCACGGGCAGCATCTCAACTTTGGACAGCGATTTTCACAATCGAGTTCCAAATTTCCTGTCATATTATGGAATCAATTAATTCCATCGTTTTGCCATTGAGTCGAGAATTGCAATTGAAAAATCAAGATCTGGGAGAGGCCACGAAATTGGCTGATTATGCTTTGAACGACTTCAAGGAAAAGCGTGAAAACGTGGATTCATGCTTCCACATTGTTTATCAAAAAGTTTCTGAAATTTGTTCGGAGTACGAGATTGAAATGAAAATGCCTCGTCGATGCAGTCGACAAAAAAATCGTTGCAACGTTGAAGCGAAAACAGTTGAAGAGTATTACAAAATCGCATTTTTCATCCCATTTCTCGACACCTACATTTCTCATCTTCAGAGTCGGTTCGAAAAACACAAAACAGTTTTTCAAAGTTTTGGACAGCTATTCCTCAAACAAGAATTTGACGAGAAGAAATGTGCAAGCCTCTACCAATTTTACGAAGAAATACTGGATTGTTCCGAGAGTAATTTCATTTCAGAAGTCAAAATGTGGAGACAACGGATCTGCAATCAAAACATCGAAAATGCACTTGATGCTTTAGCAGTGAGTATCTCCCAAATTCAGATAATTTTTGGCTAAAAAATAATGCCAGGTTTCTCATATATTGTACCAAAAAATCTGATTGATTATAATACTAATAGATTATCATTTATTTTCTATTTAATTTCAAAACAAAATTTTTTAATTTAAAAGAATCAGAGAAAAATCACTAATAGACGACTTATTGACAATTAATTGAGTAAGAGATTTTTTTGGTGCAATTTGGAACAAAGTAAAATAAATAATATCCGTTGAAAATCTAAATAGAAGGAATTTTTGCAGATCATAAATGGCAGAACTTTCAAAAACGTCAACAAAATCCTACGAGTTTTGGCGGTGATACCCGTGACCACAGCAACTCCAGAACGATCATTTTCGACTTTGAGGAGAATGAAAGATTATCTGATGGGTCAAGAGCGTCTCAATGGTCTTGCATCTTTGAACATTCATCATCGCATAACTTTGACTGAAGACGAAATTCTCAGAAAGTTTTTTGAAAAACCTCGAAAATTTAAGAGTGACTAGAACCGTTTGTGGATCATATATTTTTTCTTGATCGGTCATATTGATTATCTTCGCAATTATCTTCTATTGCATTTATTATTCGAAAATAAATTAAAATTTGTGTAAAACATTCAATAAATTACGAATTTTTATTAACAACTTTGTGTTTCAACTTCACCAACATGCCCAATAAAAGCATACAATTTGAAAGTATATGATCCCATAGGGGGGTCCGGACCCGAAACCCCCCCCGTGGATCCGCCACTGATATGTATATGTACATATAATTTATATTTGCTCCTAATTTTTCTTGGGTCCCTCCTCTAATATGCAAGTAAATACATTTTCAGTGTGGTCGATTTGACATAATAAGCTTATCGTCATTACTTAGCACACATGTTTGAATGACCATTGATGCCATCGATATTTCTTCAACACTACCACCCAGCATTATTCTTTGACACATTATCTTACGATTTCATACTCTTGCAGCGCATGCTCCCCCACAAACAATAATACTTGTTGTTTTTTTTTTGGTTTTTGGCTTTTTCGAAGCTCTTACGGCTCCACTATTAGCTGTCATTTATTTACTTAATCTGCTTTCTTACACTTATAATAAATATCTCTTTTACATATATGTTTGTATGTATACGTAAATAAGTATTTCGAAAATTTTTTTATTTTGCAATGTTTAGTGAAAGGTGTTTTTTTTTCAAATGAAAACAATTCTCATATGCTCGCTCGGCAAATTTTAAATTGCCTTGCATCGTCGGTTATTTTGGCTATATTAATAAAATACAATGACCATTTTTTGTTTTGGGTTTGATTTACATTTTTTATAATGCAAAGAAACATGGCATGCATATATGTAAGTATGTACATACAGAAGTTTTTTTTTTGAAAGAATCTTAATATAACGACTTTGTTTTTTTAAATGCAAACACTTGATGTTAATACAAATAATAAATTTGTTTGCTTTCCATCTGTTTTCATTAATACATTTAGATTTGAATTATTGACTCGTTGAGGGAAATGTATATGAATATGCAATGGGAATTTTTCAATACTTCATACCAATATTTATTATCTGTTTTGGTTCATAAACTTTATTATACATATGCACTTAGAAATAATGTTTCATTAATATCAATACATTTTTCAAATTTCTTTAATTTATATTCACTTACAACTTATGCCTCAGCCAGTATAATTGATTTTTTTTGTTGTTGTCAGCAAATCAATGCAATTTATTTAAACATATATTCTTTCAAATAGTCATTAAGTCTAATTATTATAGTTTTGTTTTACAACACATTTCACTACATTACATTGAAGTTTTAAATGAGATGTTTTTAATATCAGTTTTTAGTAATGATAAATTAAATTATATATGTATGTATGTTTTGGTTTTTATATTTAACCGTCACGTGTGTGTGTATATATGTACATACAAATACATTCACATTTGTGTATATGCACAATATCTTATATACTAGCAGAGATAATACAATAATACAGTTTATTAATACATTTATAATTCATTGAGTATGTATGTATGTCTGTTTTATTTAATTTTATTTTTTCAATTCTTTGCACGCCATTTAAAAAATTCAATGCCTTTAAAATTTTTATTGAGTAAATGATATGTTTTTATTTTATTTAATATTTTCAAATTTCTAGGCTTTAAAAACCTCCCGAATATTTGAATATATTAGTATTTGCTTAGATTTAAGCTCAAATTTGATATGTCATTTGATCTCAAAATGTTCAGTAATTTGAATTTTTTTTTTTTTTTTTCAAAAGCGTAGGTTTTCATGATTGTTTCTTCATTGCCTCTGTTTCCATTGCGTTACTTCGTCGGTGTGTCCTTGTTGTTTGTAGCACGCATCTCTTATTCGAGTGTTTGTTTCATGCTTGTGTCACGTTGTGCGCCTCCTCTTCCACCACTTCTTAACTTAGTTCTTCGGTCTACATTGTTACTTTTTGGTCATCTTCTTTTAACTTTCCTCATTACATGCGTCGCTGACTGAAAGCGGAAAGGAAGCGTGATTCGCGTACTCCCTGAAACAGAAATAATAAAGAAAAAAATCAACCATCTCGTAACATATTCGAAAGTAAAGTTTTATCATTCATTTTCCTTTCGTCCTTAAATTAGACTGGCGTACAACTTAATTTGATGTTGACATCCGTGGGCAGCATCGCCAATCAATTAGGGTGCATTGAAGCACGATTTCAGTGGCGGAAATGATAGCCTCATTAAATTTGATTTATCTGGGCCTGGCAATTTTGGATAATTTAATTTTGATTGAGACAATAAAAAAGAATATTGCAGGAAAATATAACTTTCCCTTTAAGAGCGACAAACTCTGTGCAAATATTTAAATTTCAATTGGAAGTTTAAAGTTGCCTCTGGTATTAATTTCAACTGAGGTAGTGAATTAAAGTTGATGCTGTTAACGAAATCATTTGCTTCAGATTCCTATTTCAATGCAAAAAACAACAGACTGACTTTTTTACCATGAAAATAAAAGAAGTAAAGGAAAGGTAGGGAAGGAATATATTTGAATATAAACCGCAGAAGTGACATAAAGTTACTTTGATCGTCAATGCCTGGTAGAAGCCTCCATAGTTATCCAGAGTGCCATACGTTTATACCCAGGGCAACGATCATATATTTTCATAATCAAGTCTACGAACGCTATGTGACTGATTCTAATAATTCTGATTTTCTAATCTCATTACCTGATTCACTAGCTTATCAATGAGTTTCACCAGACGAGGATATAATTTCTCGTTATAAGCCTTAAAACGACATCAGAGAACTTGTAAACCACCTTAAACAAGAAACCACAATCTTATGCAAACGAATCTACAATCGCAGGGTTTCTTAGCTAGAATCATACTCAGGTACATCACCTTTTCAGAAAGCATCAAATACGAGTGCTCTTTTTGGAAGGGATTTTGATATTAGAATTATTATACACAAGCGCCGTCTTATTTGATCATGTGCCAAGGCAAAGTGAAAAATATGGTACCCAGAAGCTTTTCTTTTACAATTAGATTGCATAAAAAACCATTCGTTTAGAAAATCACTCTGTCATCTAACCAGTTCCTTTAAGGCGCGTTGACCAGAGTGAACCACAGTAAGAAAAAGAGAAGACTTTTTAAAGATAAGCTGTTTTTCATTTAACCGCAAGCGTTCGACTGCTGACTAAGCGATTCATCGAGAATCTGACTAGATGAGTTGTCAGAACGTTTTATGAAACATATTACGGTAAACGTCAAGAAGTTGGACTTCCAAAAATGTACGCGCAACTTTTCAGCAGAGTAGGCGCTATTTTTGGCTGGGGCGGACAAAGAAATTGAGTGATAAACTAAAGAGAGTCCTCCGGGATAAGTCTCAATGGGGTACAATTGGCTTTCAATTAGTCGCAACAAGTCTTCAATTAGCAAACCTCAAGGAGCCGGTTCGAAGCAATGATTTTTATTTTTGTTTTCATAAATAGACTGGTCCTCATTTATACCCATTCGGATATAAAAGCGTACAATAAGTCTATTCATAGAACAAAAGGGAACAGTTCATACCAAATAAAGATATGAGAAGTTGTATTAGTCACATGTCATCCTTGACTAATCGTATTTTTTGCAGGGATGCTTACTGCAGATATTGTATCGGTGCATATACATATACATATGTATGTATGTATGTAAATATATGTGGGTAAGTAATTGCTTATTATCCGATGTGTCAAGCACTTAAGCAGTTAAGTACAGGCTCTGGTTTGTCACTTTCCCACAGCTTTTGCCCTTAAGCACTTTTGCACTGCTTTCCAACCCTCATTGCAAATTTATTTAAGTACGAAATTAATTCAGTGCATGAGCTACTCACGCACTTACACCTGCTACGTACATATGTATGTACATATATATTGACAGTACGCTGAGTTAACATATTCATATCGTGGTGTGTATAAATAAGAGCTTAATTACATATAAACTACATACATATGTATGCAGATCAAATTTATATAGAAAATCTTACTTAATGTAAAGAACACAAAGGTTGTTTTGTTTTCAGTGGACGTTGAATAGGAATTGCAAATGCAAGATGCTCTTTGGTTACGAAATATATATTTTTTTTAAGTTTTGTTGTAAGAATTTATTTGGAAACTTTCGTAGCTTAAGCGGCAAAAGTAATAGGAGTAGCTACACTAAAATTTTAAATAAATATTTTGGTTTTTAGTCTTTACGGATGATATGTAAATTTTAATTCATCCATTTAACATTGAAAAAAAAAGAAAATGTAAAATTTTCCCTTCAAATGACACAACTCATGATTTGCAACCGATTCAAATTCTTAGTTCCTAAGAATTTTCAATTAAAATAGCTTTCATTCTGTAAAAAAACAAAAAAAAAAACAAAAAACTTTGTAGAAAATTAAAATAGATTCAATAAATTTTCATTTAAATTTAAAACTTATCCACTGAAGTGTTACAATGCTTAGGGTAAATACCAAGTAACTACAAAATATCGCTGAGTTAAAGAATTTTTTGCCTCAATTTGTTCCATACATGTAACAAGTAAATCTTATTTATATATTTCTGTGTAAAAAGCCCAGCACTCGAATAAAAAAATTCCAAAAAATCAACTTGTAGTCTCTTGAGATTTTCAAATTATTATATTGAAGTTGAACGGGCTATAAAACTGTGCAGATCCAAAATTTCGCAATTTGTATGAAAATTTGTAAACTTTTTTTATTTACTAACAAGTTTGAAACTCTGTATTACATACATACATATACAAACATAAATGTATATGATTTTTTGAGAGAATAAAAATTATTTTATTAAAAGTTATTAAAAATTAATAGATGAACTTGCATTTTATCTAAATAGAAATTTTAAAATTCAAGTTCTCATTAGTATGGGAAAAAATGTGCAAAAATTTATGAACACTCTTAATGTGGATACATATGTACATACAAACGTTTATATTTACACATGTTGTACAAACCTCATCTTCTGTTGGCATAATGTCGATGCAAATGAAAGGATCCCGGAAGTAGGCGCATAATTTGCGTGGACGTATGCGGTGGTGTGTACGTTGCAGTTGACAGCACAATCCCCTAATGGAAATTAGAGAAAGGAAAGGAGATACAAAAATAATTCATCTTTTACATAGCTTAACTATTTTCGAGTTGTTTAAAAATTAAAAACTACATTTGCAGTAGATAATATTCTCGACATTTTAAGCTAAACCTATTTTTAGAACATGAAATCAATGGCAACCACTTGGTAGCAAAATCAAACTAATAAAAAATATTCACATCACTTCAATGTAACACAAATTGATTTAATATAAGCGCAAAATCATTGAGCTTATTAAGTTGGATTTAGCGTTGGGATCGGGTGCTTCCTTATTTTTCCGGTTATCTTTTTCCTTTTATTCATTCAAATTTTATTTTGGGTAATTATGTGCTAACTATATTTTACATATGTTCACTATTAGCAGCTATTTTTTAAGGTTTTTTTTTCACTCACAGTTGCTTATGTCGACAGACACCAACGGCAAAATAACATATAATAAAAAGTATAGTCAAACTTTTTCGTCACGCTTTGGTGGCGTGTGAATGAAAACTATATTCATAATACCATTAAAGAGCTCTGACTGAGAGTGAAGGAGTGTACAAATACATCTTTGTTATCATTATTTTGGTCGCTGCTGTAATATATTTGAATAAATGGACTTAAAATTTTTGCACTCTTAGCTGGAAATTTAGAGAAAAACTCGATTTTGAAAATTATTTTCTAATATTTTTAATAAAAAACTCTGAATTTGGCACTAATATTATTTAAATACCTTCGTTCCATTTCGATTCTGAAATTTTTTATATATTTTTAATTAAAACCTCAGAGTTTGCCACAAATTCTATTTAAATTACTTGGCTAATACGTATTTTTTAGTTTCATTTGTAATTACGAGGTTTTTCATCAGCTACGATTAAAAAATATAAAGAAAATCGTAAGGATACAAAAATACTAAATTCGGATACTTTTGGTTAGAAAATGCACTATCGCTTTCACACTCATCTTATCTATTTATAGTAAATTATCAATGTATTCATTATGAGGATTACCAAATGTAATTCCAGTAATTTTTTTTCTTTCTTGAATGTATACTTCTATTATATTCTCTATTAATCGTAATAGTAAATTTACTATTTGCAAATTTATGAACTTTTTCTCAATACAAGAATTAATTTAAAGCATCCCCTTCCTCTACCATATCGGCTCACCACTTTTTGATGCAATTTATTTATACACAACACACCAACCCCTCTCATATGCTTATATAAACATATAACTAACCTTCTGAATATTTGCTTATTAAATATTGTAGAATGAATACACCAAAGGTTTTAGTGAAAATGTAATTTGATTGTACTTTATTAGTTGCGTGTAGAACACTTATAGGGTTGAAACCTTAAATTATATATAAAAGTTATAAACATTGGCATGATTTAATAGTGGGAGACCAGTTTTACCCTGATCATCCCAATTATAGTATTATTATATTAATACGAAGGTTAGAGACCATCTTTGCGGTGTTCATCTAACGCATATCGTGTATACAATAACAACAAACGTATGTATGTACAGATGCTAGAGACCATCTTTGCGGTGTTCATCTATGCGTTATTGTACATACATATGTAATAGTACTTATATACATATAATAATCTATATTGGAAGGGACCATCTTTGCGGTGTTCATCTTCCAATACAGTAACTGCTTTATTTTGCTTACCTCTTGAGCGGACGCCTTGACAGAAATGAGGTCGAATGCTCAGAGGATCGCCCTTTTATAGGCGTTAAGGCTAACTTATGTCGAACTAGAATTTACCGTACATTGGAGATCGAGTGCATTTTGGGCTGCAAGCTGTGGACTACAAAGTACACAGCATTGCCAGGTCCCATTCGTAGATAAAATAAAACTATGTTTATATACGCTATGTTTCTATGTTTATATACGCTATGTTTATATTAATGTTAAAGATAAGAAATATGTATGCGTGTATTATAGTCTCCCCCTTGACGAATGATGAGTGTAAGTACGAGTCAGGCGTCAAACTGCCTTCCTTGGTCTTCCTCTTCTGCGAATAGGCTGTACTGGATGCGGACATTCATCAGTGTTGCTTCCTCTATATATAGTAAGAGCGGAGGCGTGGTAAGCTCCGAGTGGCACGTCAGGTTCAGCTTTTGATACAACTTCATAAGTTGATGCACCAATCTTGCGGATTACTTGATAAGGGCCATCCCGTTTCGGCACAAATTTTGCTGTCACTCCCTTCGATGCTTGGCTGAGTACATGCGTTGTCACTAAAACCTCGGTTCCTACTGCTATATCGTCTTGAGGCCTTCGATGTTTATCGACGTACGCTTTATTACGATCTTGCATTATCTGTTCTGCCTCTCTCGCGTTCTTAAACCCTTCTACCATATTCTTCAGATATGGTGTAATTTGAGGAATGAAGTTATCGCTTTCTATAATGGCTCGAACGTCATGCTCTATATCATCAAATGTACGTAGCTCTCGTCCAAAAGTGAGGTATGCTGCTGAGTAGCCGGTCGATTTACACGTAGCAGAATTCATCGCAAAGCGGATAGCTGGTAGACCAACATCCCAAATATTATGCTGAGTTTGGACTAGTATTGCCAACTGGGCTTTAAGATCTCTGTTCTTACGCTCAACTGGATTCGCTTCAGGGTGGTATACAGGAGTAAAAACTTGCTTGATTCCCATACAGTAAGCTATTTGTTGCATAACTGCAGACACAAATTGAACGCCATTGTCGGATTTAATTCGCCTGGGTACACCAAATCGTAGAAATAACTCATTTATAAGCGTTTTGGCACACATTTCAGCAGTTGCTTCCTTGAGGGGGTACATTTCAACCCAACGACTAGCAACATCTTCCGCTATTAGTATCCATTGATACCCATCATTGGTCATTGGAAGTGGACCAAAAAGATCTACGGCAAGAACTTCGAAACGTTGCTTACTTGTTGTGGTTTGTAGTAAACCCATCGGCTTCATGTTTGTTGCTTTATAGCGTTGACATTCGATGCAGTTCCGTACGTACTTGGTAATTTCGGTGCGCATTTTTGGCCAGAAGTATCGGTTTGCGATTCGCGCGATTGTTTTTTCTGCTCCATAGTGGCCTGCGGTGCTTTCGTCATGATATGTTTTTAAAATGTGTACACGCTCATGATCTGGGATTACCAACTGTGCATCTTCAACATCATCATTAGCGTAACAATAGAGTACTCCGTCGTTCAAGAGATACCCGCGATTAGACCATAAGGTGACATTTTCGTCTTTCTCTTCTAAAGAATTAATTATTTTCTTTAAATATTCATCTTTAAGTTGCTCGCTTCTCAACTCGCTTGACTTTTTCCGTGGTAAGTCCACATGAAATGTACAAATGCAATTCGGAGTGGCATGGCTGTCTTCGGGACATGGTGGTCGTGAAAGCATATCAGCTACAGAGTTACTCTTACCAGGAGTATAGTCAATTTGAAAATTATGTTGTTGGATTTGAAGCGCCCATCTTGCCAAGCGGCCGGATGGTGATTTTATAGATAATAACCATTTTAACGGTTGGTGGTCCGTCATTAAATGCAGTTCTGCGCCTTCAATGTAACCTCTGAACTTTGTGCATGCCCATACTATGGCAAGTGCTTCACGTTCCGTTGTTGAATAGTTACGCTCGGCTGAAGTTAACAATCTGCTTGCATATTCAATAGGGTGCTCTTGATCTTTCTCCCCCTGCAGTAATACCGCTCCTAATGCGTAAGCGCTTGCATCTGTTTTAATTGTAAAACGTGCGTCATCTTCTGCTTGCTTCAAAATGGGTGGATTGACCAGTAGATCCTTCAACCTGTTGAATGCTTCGATTTGCTGTTCGCGCCATTGCCATACAGCATTTTTCTTAGTCAAATCTGTTAGCGGCTTGGCAATTTTTGCATATTGATCAATGAATCGTCGGTACCAGGAGCACGTTTGGATGAACGACACCAGTTCTTTAATGTTTCGAGGCGCTCTTCGTCCTGCGATCGCCATCGTTTTCTCTGGGTCAACTTTTATACCATCAGCTGTGAGGATATGTCCTAGATACTTCACACTGGCACAGCAAAAACGGCATTTGGCATTATTAATACGTACATAGTTTGAACTTCTCAAGTTTCTCAAATACGATGTGCAAGCCTTTTAAATGATCGGTAAATGTAGGTGAACAAATGATTATATCATCAAGATACGCAAGGATTTGGATTTGTGGTAGTGTTGTCTTGAAACGGTCAATCAATCGCTGGAAAGTAGCCGGAGCATTGCGAAGTCCGAACGGCATGCGCTTGAAACGATACGTACCAAAAGGCGTGATGAGACATGTCTTATCTCGATCCTTCTCTGCTACACCGATTTGAAAGTAACCACATTGTAGGTCCAAAGTTGTCATAAATTTGGTGCTTTTAGCAGCGTGTAACAAGTCATCCATGCGAGGAAGTGGGTATCTGTCAGGCTTCGTTAACGCATTTAACCTTCGTTAGTCTACACAGACGCGGGTGCTTCCGTCCTTTTTCGGTACCATAACAACCGGTGACGACCACGCTGAATCACATTCTTCAATTATTTCGTTCTCAATCATTTTATGTATTTCAAATTTCAGTTGTTTCAGTTTTGGAAAAGATAGCCGATATGGTGGAAGTGCAATAGGTTGATGATTGTCAGTATCGATGAAGTGTTGGGCATATGGAGTAGGCTCATATGAAGCGCCAAAAATGTTTGGATGCGCCTCTAGAATGTCGCTAAGCTGCATTCTTTCAGTCTCCGTTAACTCCATTCCGTCAGTTTCTTTAAGGAAATGGAAATCGATGGAAAACAAATCTGTTGACTGTTTGTTGACAAGACCATTAAATAACCCTGAACCATAACTTCTTTCGGGTGTAGTCACATTCGGTGGAAGAGAGTCTCTGAAAATATTTTGAATTGAATGCGGCGAATAAGTATTCGGAACTTCTGGTCCATAGTACTCAAATTCGGACATATAAACTTTCGATGGAGCACCATCCTTTACCAATTCATCTTCTTGTTTACGTTTACCGATTCGATCGCATACTTTAATTCTTTCAATAAGATTTAGCTCAAGCGGCAACGGACTGACAAAATCAAAATGCTTTGTTGGCTCACTTTCAAAATACCAATAACGTTGGCCCATGTTCAGGACAATACCCGCCTGTTCCAAAAAATCTGCACCTATCAAGGTTTTATTATTTTTAGCATTTGGCAACACAATGAAATTAATGTTTAAACTACGTCCTCCTATTATTATTTCGCACACGGTTGATAAGCATCTTTCTACCGAGGAACTGCCATCGGCAAGAGCTATCTCACATTTTACGTTCTTGAATGCACACCCGTTCAAATCCAATATGCGTTTTAGGTTAGCGCTAGCAACACTTGTTCGCGCTCCTGAGTCAAAATACGCTTGACCTGGAACCGTATATATTTGGATGTTCGCTATTGGAATATTTCTTCCTATGGTAGCGTTCAAGGAGTTGAAACTTACTGTACTTGGTTTCGTTATGTCAGCTTTATTGCAGTTCGCACAGTTCGCACGAGTTACCCCTGGTGCATTGCAACCGTAGCAAGCGAATTTAGGTTTTAAGGATTGAACCTGCGCTAACTTTGAGGCGTGCGCTTCCTGGGCTTCACTGTTTTTCTTTTTAAAGCACATTTCCATACTATGCCCCTTTTTCCTGCAAAATTTACAACGCGCTGGACCATCTGATTTTTGAGAATCATCACTGTTCACTATATGCGTTTTGCGTTCCTGTAGGCACATTTCAGCTTCACGTGCTTCCTTTAGCAAATCATCAAAACTTTGAACTCTCTGTCTGCTAACCTTGTCGCGAATTTGGGTGTGCAACAACCCAAACAAAATGTCAATTTGATCAGCTTCGGCTGGTTCATTTGTTAGTTGGGAAAATAGTGCACGTTTCCTACGAATAAAGGTGTCAGTTGGTTAATTTTTTTGTTGTTTTGCATCGAAAATTTCGACATAAAGACGCCACGATGGTTTCGGAGGGGAAAACGCTTCACGCAGCATGCGTACGACATCAGAAAACAAATTCGCTTTTGACTTTACGCCACGCCACCATTCTGCAGCGTCACCCTCGAGCACCATTGGCATACCGCTTATTGCGTCAGCATCGCTCACTTTTTCGACCGTTTTGAATGTTAATATTGCAGCGATGAATTCCTCAACTTTTGAGGAGTTACGTTCTCCACTATAGCAAGCAGTGCAGCGTATAAACGAGCCAGGCCTTTCATTGACTTGACCTACCGCTTGCATTAGCCTTTCAAATTGTTCATTTGTAAACGTCGCCATTGGTTTGGATTTATTGCGTTCGCTTCGGCGAATCGAAGTCGGCGTATCACTTAAGAGGTTTGCCACGATGTTGGGCGCCAATTGTAGAATGAATACACCAAAGGTTTTAGTGAAAATGTAATTTGGTTGTACTTTATTAGTTGCGTGTAGAACACTTATAGGGTTGAAACCTTAAATTATATATAAAAGTTATAAACATTGGCATGATTTAATAGTGGGAGACCAGTTTTACCCTGATCATCCCAATTATAGTATTATTATATTAATACGAAGGTTAGAGACCATCTTTGCGGTGTTCATCTAACGCATATCGTGTATACAATAACAACAAACGTATGTATGTACAGATGCTAGAGACCATCTTTGCGGTGTTCATCTATGCGTTATTGTACATACATATGTAATAGTACTTATATACATATAATAATCTATATTGGAAGGGACCATCTTTGCGGTGTTCATCTTCCAATACAGTAACTGCTTTATTTTGCTTACCTCTTGAGCGGACGCCTTGACAGAAATGAGGTCGAATGCTCAGAGGATCGCCCTTTTATAGGCGTTAAGGCTAACTTATGTCGAACTAGAATTTACCGTACATTGGAGATCGAGTGCATTTTGGGCTGCAAGCTGTGGACTACAAAGTACACAGCATTGCCAGGTCCCATTCGTAGATAAAATAAAACTATGTTTATATACGCTATGTTTCTATGTTTATATACGCTATGTTTATATTAATGTTAAAGATAAGAAATATGTATGCGTGTATTATAGTCTCCCCCTTGACGAATGATGAGTGTAAGTACGAGTCAGGCGTCAAACTGCCTTCCTTGGTCTTCCTCTTCTGCGAATAGGCTGTACTGGATGCGGACATTCATCAGTGTTGCTTCCTCTATATATAGTAAGAGCGGAGGCGTGGTAAGCTCCGAGTGGCACGTCAGGTTCAGCTTTTGATACAACTTCATAAGTTGATGCACCAATCTTGCGGATTACTTGATAAGGGCCATCCCGTTTCGGCACAAATTTTGCTGTCACTCCCTTCGATGCTTGGCTGAGTACATGCGTTGTCACTAAAACCTCGGTTCCTACTGCTATATCGTCTTGAGGCCTTCGATGTTTATCGACGTACGCTTTATTACGATCTTGCATTATCTGTTCTGCCTCTCTCGCGTTCTTAAACCCTTCTACCATATTCTTCAGATATGGTGTAATTTGAGGAATGAAGTTATCGCTTTCTATAATGGCTCGAACGTCATGCTCTATATCATCAAATGTACGTAGCTCTCGTCGAAAAGTGAGGTATGCTGCTGAGTAGCCGGTCGATTTACACGTAGCAGAATTCATCGCAAAGCGGATAGCTGGTAGACCAACATCCCAAATATTATGCTGAGTTTGGACTAGTATTGCCAACTGGGCTTTAAGATCTCTGTTCTTACGCTCAACTGGATTCGCTTCAGGGTGGTATACAGGAGTAAAAACTTGCTTGATTCCCATACAGTAAGCTATTTGTTGCATAACTGCAGACACAAATTGAACGCCATTGTCGGATTTAATTCGCCTGGGTACACCAAATCGTAGAAATAACTCATTTATAAGCGTTTTGGCACACATTTCAGCAGTTGCTTCCTTGAGGGGGTACATTTCAACCCAACGACTAGCAACATCTTCCGCTATTAGTATCCATTGATACCCATCATTGGTCATTGGAAGTGGACCAAAAAGATCTACGGCAAGAACTTCGAAACGTTGCTTACTTGTTGTGGTTTGTAGTAAACCCATCGGCTTCATGTTTGTTGCTTTATAGCGTTGACATTCGATGCAGTTCCGTACGTACTTGGTAATTTCGGTGCGCATTTTTGGCCAGAAGTATCGGTTTGCGATTCGCGCGATTGTTTTTTCTGCTCCATAGTGGCCTGCGGTGCTTTCGTCATGATATGTTTTTAAAATGTGTACACGCTCATGATCTGGGATTACCAACTGTGCATCTTCAACATCATCATTAGCGTAACAATAGAGTACTCCGTCGTTCAAGAGATACCCGCGATTAGACCATAAGGTGACATTTTCGTCTTTCTCTTCTAAAGAATTAATTATTTTCTTTAAATATTCATCTTTAAGTTGCTCGCTTCTCAACTCGCTTGACTTTTTCCGTGGTAAGTCCACATGAAATGTACAAATGCAATTCGGAGTGGCATGGCTGTCTTCGGGACATGGTGGTCGTGAAAGCATATCAGCTACAGAGTTACTCTTACCAGGAGTATAGTCAATTTGAAAATTATGTTGTTGGATTTGAAGCGCCCATCTTGCCAAGCGGCCGGATGGTGATTTTATAGATAATAACCATTTTAACGGTTGGTGGTCCGTCATTAAATGCAGTTCTGCGCCTTCAATGTAACCTCTGAACTTTGTGCATGCCCATACTATGGCAAGTGCTTCACGTTCCGTTGTTGAATAGTTACGCTCGGCTGAAGTTAACAATCTGCTTGCATATTCAATAGGGTGCTCTTGATCTTTCTCCCCCTGCAGTAATACCGCTCCTAATGCGTAAGCGCTTGCATCTGTTTTAATTGTAAAACGTGCGTCATCTTCTGCTTGCTTCAAAATGGGTGGATTGACCAGTAGATCCTTCAACCTGTTGAATGCTTCGATTTGCTGTTCGCGCCATTGCCATACAGCATTTTTCTTAGTCAAATCTGTTAGCGGCTTGGCAATTTTTGCATATTGATCAATGAATCGTCGGTACCAGGAGCACGTTTGGATGAACGACACCAGTTCTTTAATGTTTCGAGGCGCTCTTCGTCCTGCGATCGCCATCGTTTTCTCTGGGTCAACTTTTATACCATCAGCTGTGAGGATATGTCCTAGATACTTCACACTGGCACAGCAAAAACGGCATTTGGCATTATTAATACGTACATAGTTTGAACTTCTCAAGTTTCTCAAATACGATGTGCAAGCCTTTTAAATGATCGGTAAATGTAGGTGAACAAATGATTATATCATCAAGATACGCAAGGATTTGGATTTGTGGTAGTGTTGTCTTGAAACGGTCAATCAATCGCTGGAAAGTAGCCGGAGCATTGCGAAGTCCGAACGGCATGCGCTTGAAACGATACGTACCAAAAGGCGTGATGAGACATGTCTTATCTCGATCCTTCTCTGCTACACCGATTTGAAAGTAACCACATTGTAGGTCCAAAGTTGTCATAAATTTGGTGCTTTTAGCAGCGTGTAACAAGTCATCCATGCGAGGAAGTGGGTATCTGTCAGGCTTCGTTAACGCATTTAACCTTCGTTAGTCTACACAGACGCGGGTGCTTCCGTCCTTTTTCGGTACCATAACAACCGGTGACGACCACGCTGAATCACATTCTTCAATTATTTCGTTCTCAATCATTTTATGTATTTCAAATTTCAGTTGTTTCAGTTTTGGAAAAGATAGCCGATATGGTGGAAGTGCAATAGGTTGATGATTGTCAGTATCGATGAAGTGTTGGGCATATGGAGTAGGCTCATATGAAGCGCCAAAAATGTTTGGATGCGCCTCTAGAATGTCGCTAAGCTGCATTCTTTCAGTCTCCGTTAACTCCATTCCGTCAGTTTCTTTAAGGAAATGGAAATCGATGGAAAACAAATCTGTTGACTGTTTGTTGACAAGACCATTAAATAACCCTGAACCATAACTTCTTTCGGGTGTAGTCACATTCGGTGGAAGAGAGTCTCTGAAAATATTTTGAATTGAATGCGGCGAATAAGTATTCGGAACTTCTGGTCCATAGTACTCAAATTCGGACATATAAACTTTCGATGGAGCACCATCCTTTACCAATTCATCTTCTTGTTTACGTTTACCGATTCGATCGCATACTTTAATTCTTTCAATAAGATTTAGCTCAAGCGGCAACGGACTGACAAAATCAAAATGCTTTGTTGGCTCACTTTCAAAATACCAATAACGTTGGCCCATGTTCAGGACAATACCCGCCTGTTCCAAGAAATCTGCACCTATCAAGGTTTTATTATTTTTAGCATTTGGCAACACAATGAAATTAATGTTTAAACTACGTCCTCCTATTATTATTTCGCACACGGTTGATAAGCATCTTTCTACCGAGGAACTGCCATCGGCAAGAGCTATCTCACATTTTACGTTCTTGAATGCACACCCGTTCAAATCCAATATGCGTTTTAGGTTAGCGCTAGCAACACTTGTTCGCGCTCCTGAGTCAAAATACGCTTGACCTGGAACCGTATATATTTGGATGTTCGCTATTGGAATATTTCTTCCTATGGTAGCGTTCAAGGAGTTGAAACTTACTGTACTTGGTTTCGTTATGTCAGCTTTATTGCAGTTCGCACAGTTCGCACGAGTTACCCCTGGTGCATTGCAACCGTAGCAAGCGAATTTAGGTTTTAAGGATTGAACCTGCGCTAACTTTGAGGCGTGCGCTTCCTGGGCTTCACTGTTTTTCTTTTTAAAGCACATTTCCATACTATGCCCCTTTTTCCTGCAAAATTTACAACGCGCTGGACCATCTGATTTTTGAGAATCATCACTGTTCACTATATGCGTTTTGCGTTCCTGTAGGCACATTTCAGCTTCACGTG
Organism: Philophylla caesio; assembly: GCA_963971545.1. Lineage (NCBI taxonomy): Eukaryota > Metazoa > Arthropoda > Insecta > Diptera > Tephritidae > Philophylla > Philophylla caesio. The sequence continues at coordinate 87,842,703 of OZ020606.1, read as the reverse complement.
CTTCCTTTAGCAAATCATCAAAACTTTGAACTCTCTGTCTCCTAACCTTGTCGCGAATTTGGGTGTGCAACAACCCAAACAAAATGTCAATTTGATCAGCTTCGGCTGGTTCATTTGTTAGTTGGGAAAATAGTGCACGTTTCCTACGAATAAAGGTGTCAGTTGGTTAATTTTTTTGTTGTTTTGCATCGAAAATTTCGACATAAAGACGCCACGATGGTTTCGGAGGGGAAAACGCTTCACGCAGCATGCGTACGACATCAGAAAACAAATTCGCTTTTGACTTTACGCCACGCCACCATTCTGCAGCGTCACCCTCGAGCACCATTGGCATACCGCTTATTGCGTCAGCATCGCTCACTTTTTCGACCGTTTTGAATGTTAATATTGCAGCGATGAATTCCTCAACTTTTGAGGAGTTACGTTCTCCACTATAGCAAGCAGTGCAGCGTATAAACGAGCCAGGCCTTTCATTGACTTGACCTACCGCTTGCATTAGCCTTTCAAATTGTTCATTTGTAAACGTCGCCATTGGTTTGGATTTATTGCGTTCGCTTCGGCGAATCGAAGTCGGCGTATCACTTAAGAGGTTTGCCACGATGTTGGGCGCCAATTGTAGAATGAATACACCAAAGGTTTTAGTGAAAATGTAATTTGGTTGTACTTTATTAGTTGCGTGTAGAACACTTATAGGGTTGAAACCTTAAATTATATATAAAAGTTATAAACATTGGCATGATTTAATAGTGGGAGACCAGTTTTACCCTGATCATCCCAATTATAGTATTATTATATTAATACGAAGGTTAGAGACCATCTTTGCGGTGTTCATCTAACGCATATCGTGTATACAATAACAACAAACGTATGTATGTACAGATGCTAGAGACCATCTTTGCGGTGTTCATCTATGCGTTATTGTACATACATATGTAATAGTACTTATATACATATAATAATCTATATTGGAAGGGACCATCTTTGCGGTGTTCATCTTCCAATACAGTAACTGCTTTATTTTGCTTACCTCTTGAGCGGACGCCTTGACAGAAATGAGGTCGAATGCTCAGAGGATCGCCCTTTTATAGGCGTTAAGGCTAACTTATGTGGAACTAGAATTTACCGTACATTGGAGATCGAGTGCATTTTGGGCTGCAAGCTGTGGACTACAAAGTACACAGCATTGCCAGGTCCCATTCGTAGATAAAATAAAACTATGTTTATATACGCTATGTTTCTATGTTTATATACGCTATGTTTATATTAATGTTAAAGATAAGAAATATGTATGCGTGTATTATAATATGTTTTTTTTTACTCACTTGGCCACATTACATTCGCTCGACGATACACAATCTTCGCCAAATTGCTTTACATTCAATGCCAACTTGGGAGCAGTTGCAATATTTGCTCCAACATTGAGTCCAATGACGTTATTGCCAACACTTACACCAACGCCAGTGCCATCACCACCACCAGCACCAGCTCCAGCACCAGCGCTATTCAAAAGATGTATTGCAGACGATGCACTTGGTTGGCACATCAGATTACCAGCGACACTCTTTAGGCACGACATACCCAGCTCACAGTCCGTATTTCGATGGCAAAGATCGCGTTGGCGTCCATACACGTAAATGCATTTACCTTCTGTGAGGGCCGGAGGCAGTATTGCGATAAATATGAAAATATTGACAGGAAAAATTAATTTAAAAATTTTATTGCTTTTGGAAAAAAAAGCGCGCGTGGTGACATTTCGCCAGAGCTGTGATGAATTAACACATCGTCAGCTCAAACGATGGCTATTAAAAGACGCACACACGCACACACCTACGCATTCGCATACGATTTATCATTTTACATTTACAGACATACATACAGACACACATAAATGCATTTGCCCTTACCACCATAGGTATTGACGCAGACACCAGTGGGACAGCAATCATCATTGACTTGACAAGCCCGATCCACACATGGTGTGTCCTCTATTAGCGGTTCTACAATGCCATATATTTCCGTCTGTTGGTAAAGAGATAGAGGTGCGATAAAAGAACTGTGTGCATTCTTACATACATATGAAGCATATGGAAATGGATGTAAGCACTTTTACATACATTTGGAAGCATACAGGTTGTGCCAGTAATTTTAATTTGAGCAAATAACAATTAAAAAAAAAATTGTTTTATTTATAACTTACTCTATTCGTTGTGATGAGGACGAATGTAGTGGGATAAGGTGTGGTGAGTTTACGTGTGGTGAGTTCAAGTGTGGTGAATTCACCAGTTGTGAGTTAAGGTTTGGTGAGGTCAGCTGAGGGGCGTTAAAAAGGGGAGTTTAAGTGTAGTGATTTTAAGTCTGATGAATTCATCGATGATGAACTGAAGTAATACAATTTGCATTGTATTCGACGTGTTGATTTTTGCTATCGCTGCTTAAAAAAATTCCTTTCAAACATTCAATATAAACATACAGAGCAAGGTTGTAATGGTTCAAAAATAAAGTACGCGGGGACACCCTGTATAAATTTTCTTTTCATCACTTTTGCGCGTAATAATTTTTCTACATATACGATTTATGTACACAAATTTGTGTCGTAAAAATCAATCCATCATGCTTACGCAGACATATATTGCAAAATTGTGCAATTCGATTTGTGCACAGGACTTCAAGTTTAAAGGAAATTTTTGTTATAATTTTCGAATAACAACTTCGCAGTCAAAAAGTTGGCATCTTTTGTCAAAAAATATCTGAGTCGACCATGACGAACAAACTGCGATTTGTCCCCGCAGTTTAGCTTTTATTCTGTTTAAACCTTCTTTGGCTGAAAAAAATGGGTTTAATTTTTTCCAACATTAAATTGGAAGAGGGTTCTTGAAAAATAGAAAAAATATTAAAATAAAAGCAAACAAATATAAAATTAAATGCATATATTTGCAACCATAAAAACCTTAATCATAGTTATATTTATCGAAGTAACTTTTTTCATTTATAAAAAAAATCTAACATTCATTTAATCCGTTCGAGCGTAATAATATAATCATAATTGTCAAAGTTGTTAAAAAATTTAATTCTAGGCACATTAGGATAGAATCTTCTTTAAAAAGTGGTGAAAATGGAAAATCATATTTTGTATAAAAAAAGAAAAAAATGTAATGTATGTATGTATGTAATAACCACGGATAATTGCGTTTGTACTACATGACGTATGAGTGATGTGTAATTTCATAGCTCTTTTGCTTTGGTTGATGCGTCTGTTGGCGATGCGTGTGAATGCTTAAAACTGTTCATATGAATTCACTTGAATACATATAGATAATCTGAAGTGAATTGTATGTATGCACGTTGTATAATTCATGCCCAGTGCGCAAAGTTTCATACTCTAATTTTTCTTGTGCATGTTTGAGAACACAAATTGTGGAAGGAAATGAGAGAAGTTAGAGCAAACGAGAAGCCATTAATCGGTTATATTTTTGTTTGCAAAGTCCTTTATGCTGCTTAACAAACAAATTGGTAAAATGTTTAACTTTTCATTATTCAATCGATCTCTTTCTAAGTATTTGGCGTCCAAATGATCATAAAAAATAAGCGCTTATAGAATAAATTGTGTGTGAAGGTTTGTAAAATTGTAATTAACGAATATGAGCAATCCTTTCATAGATCAACATACTCGCGCGATGAGGCGTTGTGTTAGCTTGTGTTGTGGGTATGGTTCGATTACCACGGATGTTTTAAAGGAAGAAGTTTGATGAGGAGATGCGGTGTCCTTTGAAATAATAGCTATAACTTCTACCCATGTGAGTATTGTTGTTATTTGCTTATAATTTGCTCATATTCAATCGGCCTTAAAGCTCAAAAACAATTAAAATAAAAAATACATAGCTATGTGGCAAAACAATAACAAGAATATACTTTTTTAATGAGAATTAACAGCATTTTTTTTTTAATCATTTATAACTTTTCAGAAGCATATTCGTGTATTTTTTTGTTTGATATGAATTCTGCAAAAAATAAAATTTACATGTAATTAAGCTTTTGAGCTAATTTTTTTTTGGCGAATTTTGTTGAATTTCACACAATTTAGTCGTTAAGCAATTCTATTGAAATGTGACCTATTAAGGTGTTTTCACACACATCATTAACGCCACAGCTACGAACCGTCACCATCGCCGTTCAGTGCGACTTTCATTCGTGAAGGCGCCAGCTCAGCGTTAAGGACACACACTTAACTTTTTAAGTGATAATTGTCAGAAGTGACCGATCTGTGGTATGTCGTGCCTGATGTGTATGAATATTCCTTAAAGTTCCATATATGCTCTCCTGACTAAAATTATATCTATCGTGGTAAGCACGAATTAGTAACAATTGATTATTTGAAACGTACAGAACTACTCAACATAAGTAAATGAGTAACCCGCGCAGTCTCTAATAGACATCATAAAGGCATCCGTGACAACTTAACTCCAAGTGATGTCCAAAATATGTTCTGAAAAATTGTTCCGTTCATATTTTCAGACTTAATTTAAATTTCACTGAAAAAGGAAAGATTCATTTGACAACAGTAGTACTTTTTTTAACGTTAAAGAAAGTTGGGAATGACATTGGATAGCTACTGGAAAACATTTGCCCAGCCGAAGCGAAAAATGGCTTTTGTAAGGATATGCATGAAAAGTGTGGACTTTTATTATACATATTACGAACGTGCCGTAAATTTGAATATTGTACAAAAATTTACTACATTGCATTTTTGTGATTTTAGAATAATTTTGAAAGCTAAGGCCTCTTAAAATTTTATGCGCCTAATTGCGCACATATCTTAACCGCCCCAAATTTTTTGATTATATTTAAAATATTTTTTTGCATTATTTGTATTTGCACATATGTATGTCATATCATTTTTGTCGGGTATAAGAGCTTAAACTAATGCGATTTACTTGACAATTTCTGTATGATTACATCAATACATACATACATACATGCTGGCTTTATTATGCATTTTTGAAAGTCATACAGATTGATGTGTAAGAGAGTGTTCTGTTTTTGTGCAAGTGTTCGCGAGCTTTGCGAGAGAGATATCGTGAGTTGAAAAAGGGAGCGAGACGCAATTTTCGAGAGAAGAAGAGAAAGGCCGAAATGTTTGAGTACGAAGAGCTTGAAATGCTGGCGGAGAGAAAATGCGCACGAAAATTCTTTCAGACGGCTAACAGAAGAACGGGGCAAATTTCTGTAAGAACGACAACGGCGACCCGGTGACTGACGTTCAGAATATACTTAGAATACACTTCTCCACACTACTTAGTGGTAGTGACAGAGACCACCTTGGCGAAGAAGATGATCCCGAAACCCCAATCAATGACGACGGAATGGATGTTCCGTTACCTGACTGCGACGAAATTCGTATAGCAAAAGCACGGATATAGAACAACAAAGCGCCCGGAGCTGATGTTAGCCAGCTGAGTTATTAAAATACGGCGGGGAAGAGTTGGTAAAGCGCATGCACCAGCTTATCTGTAGAGTTTGGTCGGACGAATGCATGCCTACTCATTGCAATCTAAGTGTACTTTGGCCAACCGTATTGTGTGAGAGTCTAAAGCCCACCGTCAATTAACTGATTGAACCTTATCAGTGTGGCTTTAGACCTGGCAAATCTACTATCGATCAGATATTCACAGTGCGCCAGTTTTTGGAAAAGACCCAAGAAAGAAGAATCGACACGCATTACCTTTTTGTCGACTTCAAAGCCGCTTTCGACAGCGCAAAAAATGAGGTTGAGCAACACCACCATCTCTTTCCGGATTGAGAAGGTCCTATACGAGCCATGTGATCCCAAACAAGGTTTCAGACAGGGTGACTCTTTGTCGTGCGACTTTTTTAACCTGATGCTGGAGAAGATAATTCGAGCCGCAGAACAAAAAAGTAGGAAATTGCACACTAAAGTCCTCTCTCGACGGACAAAAACCACGCTTAATTGGACTCTCATTATGCCCGTCCTATTGTATGGCGCAGAAGCATGGACGATGAGGATATCTGATGAGAAGGCTCTAGGGGCGTTCGAGAGAAAGATTCTCCGAAATATTTATGGACCTTTACGCCTTTGATGAGCTTTACGAGCTGTACAAGGACGTAGACATAGTGCAGCGAATTAAGATCCAGCGGGTTCGCTGGCTAGGTCATATCGTTCGAATGGATAAAAGCGCTCCAACTCTGAAAGTATTCGACGCGGTACCCGCCGGTCGTAGCAGAGGGAAAGGGACCCCTCCTCTTTGTTGGAAATACCAATCGGTAAGGGACTTGGGTAACCTTGGTATTTCCAACTGGCGCCAGTTAGCGAAAGAGAGAAATAACTGGCGTGCTATGCTAAGCTCGGCCAATATTGCATTGGTGGTTATCTGTTTTTTGTTCGGTATTGAATTCCTGAAAAAATTACGCCAGGAAAGTGTTGAATGATGGCATTTGTACACAAATAAGCACAAAAGTGCCGACGCTGACAGTTGATAGGTCAGGAAGAAGAAGCAGTGAACGATGAAAGGAACGCCTATCCAATTGAGCACAATTTTTAATTAAATTTAAATAATTACTTTTATAATTTTATTGAGCTCAAGGCCAGTTTATGGAAGATTTGTTTGTGAAAAAAAAAAAAAAAAATCTTCCATAAACTGGCCTTGAGCTCAATAAAATTATAAAAATATTAACATTTACTAGGCCAACAGAAAAATGAACAAACATTTTAAATAATTACTTAATCGCTTTGTGTGCAGACAACGCCAACTGCAACTTTTGGAGATGGCGCACGAAATGACAAAATTAAAGTGTTTCATTAACTTCAAGCATCTATCAAATGGAACTGATTGAAATAAATTGTGCTTCTCTCGTTATAAATAACTGCATACAGTCATCAATGGAATTTCTTTCCGTAGACGGAGAACTTATTGTAGTTAAGTTATATAACTAGTTTTAAAATTATTTTGTGAATACCTTTATGCTGAAGTTTGGCTATTATTTGTATATTTGGAAGCCTAATTATTTCATAGATATATTCACCCTTATTGTGAGTTTCGTTTTCTCCCGAAATAGAAGTTCACTTTTCACTGTTCGCTTATTATAAATTGTTTCCCTTTATTGGCAACACTAATTTCGCGCGGAAATAGTTGGCGGATTGATAGAATTTGTTCACTATTTTTTGGGAGGCGAAAAATTTACACAGATTCAAAATGTAAGTAATTTAATTTAAATTTATTTACATAAGATCGCTATTCCAGGAACAAAGCAGTGAACAAAGTTTACACAGATTCAAAATGTAAGTAATTTAATTTAAATTTATTTACATAAGATCGCTATTCCAGGAACAAGGCAGTGAACAAAGTTCAAAGAGGGATAATATTAGGTAGAATTCAGGAAAAGCCGGATATTGCAAGAGGATTTGTCAAAGAAAACAAGGAAAATGTAGCTGAGCTATGAAAACAGCGAAGGCTGAAGCTGCATAGTTTGGGGGCTGCAATGAAAAATTAGTCCGAATGGAAAGGGGTAAACAATTTATATTTAAATGTACGCAGAAATAAAATTTTGTTATGCAAAATAGACATGGACTGACCAAAAACTGTATGTCTTCCAGCATAACCTCAAAGCGCCAGCCCAATTTTAAAATTGTTATTCACACCTTTTTAGTATCCACCTTCGGCGAAAAATCGCAAGCACGCTTCCCAACTGTCGGAATAGCTTACTGTAGTCGCGCTGGTGATATTGAAGAGGTTAGCACAGATCTAATAAATACTTGTACGATTCCTTATTGACTGTTATATTTCAAAGATCTGGAAAATAGATACATTTTGTGAAATTACTATTGAATTTGAATTGTTTGATAATTTTACACTTTAAGTATACACATTTCAGAGTTGTAATTTCCATGTTCGAGTTTTCGAAGCAAAATTTATTCCGGGTGAAATTTACAATAGGCGGATTCAATCCGGGCGAATGAAAAATTTTCGGGTGAATTTTTTTTCGGGCGAAACTCACGATAAGGGTGATTATAAATATTCAATCTCAAACATATGCATGACAGAGGTGCCCATGCATATTAAAAAAGTTAAATTAAAAATTTCTAAGGGCCGTGATGAGATTTTCTTATCACTATCACTAAAATTTATATGTATTTGATTTTACTTTTTTTTAAATTGCTTTAAAATTACAAACTTACAGCTTACTTCTAAATACATAAAACAAATTATTGATGTATGTATATCATTAAATTTTGTCGATTTATACGGAATACGTGTATGCCCCATTTTCATTTCTTTACTTTATTTTAAGTTTTGTGCTGTGAAATAATTTTTTAAGTTAAAAAAAAATGTTATTCTTAAAAATTTTAAACAGATTTTATTGTTCTGTTTTTGATGTTCAAATAAATGGTCACCATAATTATAATACACATAACAGCTAACCAGAGGAGTTCACAAGGAGCATAGTTACAAAAAGGGTATCAAAGTAGGATATACATACGTATGAGAAAAGAGACATATCTGAACAACATGTGCCTATGGAACTTCGTAAATTCATTCCGATAACCTCTCTATTCGTCTATGATTTTTTATAAAAATGTCCGCTTGAATCTTCCAAACTCAGCCGAGAAGAAGTGTCTTGGGATTGCTTTAGTTATATAGATACTTAGTTAAACGTTCTTAAGGAATGCTGTTGAGGATTGTCTTTTTAGTTCATATTCAGAGAGTTCTTTCGAGTCATTGTCACTTTTAACACCTGCTTTAAAGCGCTCCAAATTTGGCTGGCTGGCATATTACACTACGCACATATATAAGAATGAGTGTATTTGTATGCGAAATTCTTAATTCGTCTAATCAAAATTAAATGTAAATATTGTTGTCACTGGCAGGAATACATTTCTCTACCAATCCAGATGCAATGCAAACATTGCACACATGTGGGCAAAATTTTTGTACAACGATTTTCTTATTAATAAATCTTGGCAATTGATTCCTATTGGATGCAATAAATAATTTAATGATTGGTTAAACGCAATTTTTAACTTAAAATTAAGAACATATTTAAATGTATACCAAGGCATATTTAACAGGTAACCTTAGTAGAGTTAATAATTGTCAAACTTTGTTTTCCATTCGATAAAAACAAAAAAATTTGTTTCATCTAATTCAAGGCGAATTTAGTAAGCAGCTGATTGATTTGTTTTTTCTATCGCCGTTGTATAGCAAATGTAAAAATCATTTGTTTGTTGGTTGGTTTTGACATTCGCTGTACCGAAAGCAACAACAAAATACTTGTACTTTTTATTTTCTTAAACATTTGCTGCCACCTTTAGGAATTCGCCTTGATCTGATTCGTGCTTGTAGAAAAAACATATATTATGAAAGAAGTAAGAAATGCCTATCTTTGATTTGCATTATACACATTTTTCCATAATTTTATATTTTTTTTTATTTCAAAAATTCAAGTACTGACAAAAGCTAGTTCATAGAAGGTGGTATATTCCTATCAGCTGATTGCTTCTTCTATCTGCGCCTTGTGCGGTGAAAGTGTCAAAATGATTATTTTGTTTACAGTTCCGATTTCTATTTACGTTCGTTATGGAAAATTTCATGTGCTGCTCGTATTGGCATAATTTTACGAAGTTATTAAATGGATTATTTTTACTAAAAATCTTCAGTATGTTTGCTTTTTGTGCAAAAGTTGAAATACCACCCTTGCGTTAATTTTTGTTCATCAAAGTTTCTCTGATATTTTCAGCGCAAAAAACATACATTTTTTTAATTACATTCGAAGTACATATGTATATACTCTGTTCTCAAATTATAGCACAACCAGAAGCCAGTTGTGCTCTTCACTAGGCGAAGAAGGTTGGATGGGCTCGTTTCCCTCACACTTAAGGGAGTCACAATTCAGACTTCTCCAGAAGTGAAGTATCTAGGAGTAATTCTGGATGCAAAACTGTCGTGGAAATCTCACATTGAGCACAAGACCTCTAAAGCATTGGCAGCCTTCTGGCAGAGTAAACGGGTCTTCGGCAAAACGTGGGGTCTATCACCAAAGGGTATCCTCTGGATATATATGTACCTCTATGATCAGACCCATAATCAGCTATGCTTCAGTGATATAGTTGAGCAGACTCACAGTTAATAGCGTGTGAGACTTGCTTGCTAAACTTTAGAGAACAATCGCCATGTGCTGTACAGGGACATTCTCTACAACACCTGGCGCTGCTCTTGACGCATTGCTGCACTTACCGTCACCTGATATGTTCATACGTGGGGAGGCCTTAAATGCCACCTGCAGACTTAAAAAAAGCGGATGTTGGTATAAAACGGAGTGGGGCGAGGCGGAAATTGCTGACGGCAGAGTTATGGACACTTGCGTCTTGTCAATGCCACAGGATAGTACGCCACCGTTTCCTTCGCTGATGAGACTCTATAACATTGAGTTCCCTGAGGCTGGGTGCCTGGTCACTCGGGAGTACCTGGTAATGAGACATCTGACCATTTGGCCAGAATTGGCTCGGATCAGGTGTTCCTCGGCCCGCAACCAGCTATAGCACTCCCACCTTCGAGCATCGATGTCACCATCAGAAACTGGGTGAATACTTCGCTTAGTAATGACTGGGAGGCGTCGAGAGGTTGCAGATGGGCAAAGATCATGTTACATTCAATCTCAGAAGGACTATCAAAACACTTGCTACCGCTTAACAGGCGAGACTGCAGGAAACTTGTTCGACTGCTGACCGGTCACTTCACGTGGCATAGACATCTGACAATGATAGGTGTACATAATAACTCCAAATTCCCAACCTGTTTTGAAGATGAAGAGACGGCGGAACACTTTATGTGCTTCTGCACCGCCTTTACAAGAACTAGGTATGAGGCATGTAGTCTGAGTGCGGTTTTCTGTACGCGTTGTTTCGTGTCTGATTCCAACAAAAAAAAAAGTACCACCTCGAATGAATTCGCCTCATTACAGACAATTTAATTGACCGATTGACCGTCGTTTTCATTTCATATCAAGCGTAAATGTTAAATATATATACAATTAGTTTTAGGTTAAATAAAAGCAGGTGAAAAAATATGATGTTCAGATTAGCAAATGACAAAGAAATTTTGAAATAATTGGATGTTTTTATGATAAAAATTTTGTAAGATAAAAAACGTTTAAGTGGTTTTGTTGTTGTGTGTAAAATAAATGCAAATTGTGCTCTTTTACTATTACAAATTCCTATTGGGAATGAATTTATATTCAACAAAAATCATAAAAATAGTGTCAAACTGCATTTAACAGTTATTATTGCTCAATTAAAATACCGTTTATTCTCCAACAAAAATCATAAAAAGCCAAGACAATTTTTTTTAAGAACTTTGAATATTTAAAAAGATTTTTTTAAATATTTTTGAATATGCAGAGGAATAAAAGTTACCGTTGAGTTATACATTTTTTACTGACAATTTCTTCTTTATAACGTAAAGACGCGTTTTTTATATGGAAAAAACTACGAAAAGGCACAGTAAAAAATCGTATAAATTCTTTATTCAAAACACTTAAAAAAAAACAAATATATAATATTTTTTTTCAAATGGCACTCTTTAAATCAAAGCCATTTTAAATTTAGCTTTCATTTCTTAACCACTGCAAACTTTACCTTTCGTAATGCCTTTCTTTAAATGAGTTACTTCTTACATTTCCATTTGTCTTTGTTGTTAAGTTTTTAAACAAATTTTTAACCGTCAACATTTGCACCTCAGCGCTTGCTCGGCCACCAAGGCTTTGCAACACTTAAACTTTGTAGGCGAAAAAGTGTAGTAAAGCAAAACGAAAAAGTTACTTGCATTAGAGTTTGTACAATTCACGTTAATTACTTCCAATACACTGCACATGCCACAGCGAATGCTTGGGCGGAAAGTTTACTTCATTTTCTTTTTCAACCAAAAACCATTATTTGTGCTTGTTTTACAACTTGCCACTTGCCACTTGGACGACTTAAATGAAAACTAAAGCAACTCACCTGTTGTTGACCACCAAAACCGCCCGTATCCATATCATAGCCAGCACCACCGAAGCCAGAAAAGCTAACACCATTACCACCTCCAACTACTCCTCCGTCTCCACCACTTGAGATGGCATTTGTTCCGCTCCTTGTTCCAATTCCACCACGGCCATGCAAACCAACATCGTTGCCTAGTCCAAAGAGCGCTTTAAAGTCATCGATTTGTGGTCTATTGCCGGCAATGTCAGCACTTCCGCCTACACCTCGGCCTATACCGCCACTTGCCCCTCCCGCACCGTCGGCATTGTTGCCTAGCCAGCTGCGTGAATAACGGTTAAAGAATTGCCGATTCCAGGCATCCACCGAGTTGCCCAGCAGCAAGACGACGCCCATGCCGGCTAACAATAACCAAATCAAAGTGGATTTCATGATGACGTGAATAGATTTTAGTTGGATGCGTGTATGAGTATGTATGAAAGCGTTTATTAGCGGCGCTCACGGTTTTTGCAGCGGTACCAACATATGGACTATTCGACGAAAAATGTACATGCATTGAAAGTAAAAAAGAAAACGGAGAAAATCACTTACTTGTAAGAAGATTGTTGTATTTGCATAGGCCATTTAAATGTAGTAAAAAAGGTATTTCAATGGAAAATTTTAAAATTTGAGTGGATTTATGCACCCATGTATAGCAACTAGAGTTATGTTTTATAAAACAAGTTTCAATATCTGCAAATTAATATGGCGCCAATAAAAGTTCATTTTTTAGTAATAAAAATATTCCACATATCGTCTTAACATAGCAAAAAATGCTTTCATTAAATATTTAATAATTATTATTCTTCGATTATTTAAAATTATTTATCAATTAAAACTTCCTTAATTCTCTAACAAACACTATTAAAAAAATGTTTAAAATTTTATTAAAATTTTTTTAAAACATTTATCAAAACTTCAACAAAATTTTGAACGTTAAAAAAAGGAATTCAGAGTTATTTGGGATATGCATATATGCTCATTTAATTTTAGTACAACAAAGTGCAAGTTTCTTGTGACTACGAATAACCACTGAATTTTGACAATTTTTTTAAAGACGCTCTTTCGTAATTCTTTCCATATAATAAATAATCGCTGTTTTGGTTTGTTTGAAGGAAATTGCCAGTAAAAAAGCTTTAAAAATCAGTGACATCTTGTATATATGTATATATGTCACATGAAAATTGCACTTAATCAGACTAAAACTTATGAGCCAAAAAAATTGCATACTCAAAATAATTCTTAAATCTTATTTTAAAAAGTTCGAAATTTTGATGAAATTTTGTTAAATCATTGTTGATTTTGTAATTAGTTTAAAAAATGGAGATTTATGGTTTTTAATAGAGATTTAATCATATTTTACTTGAAATATAATTTTATTTAATAAGAAGAAAAATAAGGTGCTCCAATCTGTCAATATGTGGTTGTGCTATAATTTGTGAACATAGTATATTAAACTCTGTGTGAATATTCCTAAACGCACCACTTATTAACAAATTTAATTTCAATATTTTGCAGGTAAATTACAGTGAATTCTTAAAAATCTCTATAAACCAGAGTTTTAAACGAGGTAGAAAATTAATAATAAACAAGTAAAATAATGAATGGAATTATTGTATGGGATCCATATCATATATTTAATCGATATTATTGATTTGATTAATGACCGCTGTGCTCTAGTGGGAAGCGTTGCGTGCTATAACTCGATATGCCGCTGAGTTCGAGGTTCGAATCTCAGCCAGGGCAAGTAAAATCTTAATGAAAGGTTAGGTTAGGTTAGGTTGAAGTGGCTGCAAGCGTTCACACGGGCACACATAGGCCATTAAAAGGCCCATTGTGGTACCACATAGATTAAAGATCCCTTTACTACATAGAACCATCGTGAAAATTTTGCATATTTTAAAAACCTGCGAGCCTCTACCCCAGCCATGTCGCTTAGGTCGTTTAAGATCGCAGCTCCTAAGAATTTCATTCTTACCCTCCATAGTGAGGGACATTCGCAAAGAAAGGACCTTATGGTCTCGGGCTCTTCCTCATTTCTGCAGCTCCTGCATAAATCATTATAGGGGGCACCCAGTCACTCCGCGTGCAGACCCTTTACGTTCCACTCTGGCCACATTTGTTTAGACCTAATGCAGGTGGTGTCATTTTCCCATCGAACCCCAGCTTATTTAAGAGATGAGTCACTTAGAAGGAACTTGCAGGTAGCGAGCGGCATACCTAAACCCTTGCAACGTGACGAAAGCGGAATGGATATTCGACCTCTTGCAAGTTCGTCCGCCGTTTAATTTCCTGGTATATTATTGTGCCCAGGCAACCATACGAGGTGAAAGACATACAGCTCAGCCATCTCGTTAAGAAATTTGCGGCAGGCTGCCACTGTTTTGGAGTTGCAGTTGACCGAATCCAGTGCTTTAAGTGCAGCTTGACTGTCGGAAAATATGAGATTTCTTCGCATCTAAACTATATTGTTATTAAATACTCTACCGCCTCATGTGTCGCAGCGACCTCAGCCTAAAACACGGTGCTGTGATCAGGGGGGCGGAGAGATTTTTCCAATACTAATTGGGCTGAGAATATCCCTCCTTTCACTATGTTCTAGAGTTTTGAGCAAACAAAGTAGAAGTGAAAGGACCCTTCCGCCACAGTGATCCGATCGGAGTACCAGTCTCTGTCGGGGATCAAGATATTAAACTTATTTGTGAAGCTTATGGTTGGAACGGTTGGCAACATACGCAGTCGTTTCCCCATAAAATCACTTGGAAGGATATTTAATAATGAGTCTAATGCCTCCGAGGGAGTTGTGCGTAAAGCCCTGCTAAAGCATATGAGCACCGACCTTTGAACCACTTGGAGTGCTAGTAATGATGTTTTCTTGTCGAGACATGGTCACCAGACCAAAACCACATATAAAAAGCAGGGCCGGCGGAACACTTTCAGCCCGTGTAGGTAGTATTTGCTTTCCTCCATTCTGAAATTATCTGAAGTTTTGGGTAGCACCACCCATACTACCATAGGCTTCCGCCGGCCCTGACAACACGATTGGCCTATCCACCGTTGTAAATACCAAGTTAGTAACTTTTGGGGCCACTCCCATGTTCCTGCCGATAGTTCCCTTACAGTTGTAGAATACTACCGTTGCTTTCCTAATGCGCTCTTGGAAATTCTGTGCCCATGTAAGCTATTTGTCTAGTATCACGCTGAGGCACATTCCTCAAGTGTTAGCAACATTTTCCCTAGAACGAGGAGCCTTAGTTGTGGGATCTTATATTTCCTTGTGAAAAGAAAAAGTTCGGTTTTACTAGGGTTCTCAGCCAAACCCCTTGCTTTGGTCCATTTTTTAACCATATTTAGTTTTTCCTTCATGATGTTACATACCGTTTGATTGAATTTATTCCTTACTACCACCGCAAGATCGTCGGCATAAGCTATGACCTAAGATACTCCCTCTTAATCATAGAAAAAATTGCGGTCACCCCTTGGCAGGCATTGGCGAACCTCCGAGTCTATTTCTGCCATGAAAAAGCTTCTCATAAAATGCATCTGCCGTTCGGAGTCGAAACAAAAATGTAGGTCCCTCCATTTATGGTAGAATATAAAGACGCACACCACAAATGATAGAAGAAGCTCGGCCAAACACTGAGCTATATAGTGTAAGCGCCATTCTGTTATTATTATATTTAATCATTTTGACTGCTTCAATAGTACCAATAATAACACAGTGTTACAAAATGGAAAAAAATTGAATGAACTTTTAAAGTGACATATTGGAAATTGTTCACCTGGTCGAATATAACTCAAAACGGTTTTTGGAAAATTTGTAACACCCTCAAAATCTTGCTTTACCGTTAAAAAACCGTTCTTCGGAAGTGTACGCGCTAATCTTTTCATTACTTGGCCATTTCTTTACCGATTTTCAATATGAAATATGTTTTGGAAAGGTAAGGATTATACCTTTAAATTGAGATATAAAGAGCGTGTTGTAAGTTTTCATCGGGTAAACTTGGAAAATTTGTTTTTTCTTCAAATTTTTCTACTTTGACCGCATTTTATTGCAGTATTTTACTAAAAATATATCAAGTATGAGGAATTATTTTGAAAGTACATTCATGTCCAAAAATTTTGAGTGCTCATGCAATGAAATCGGACAAAAATTGACGAAGCTATTAAATTTTTTCTGCTATTAAATAAATTTACCTTGCGAAAAGTTTTTTTTTTTTTTTAATTTTTCTAATTTGACCGCATTTCATTGCGTTATTTTACTAGAAACATAGCAAGTATGAGGAATTATTTTAAACACATTCATTTCCAAAAATGTTGAGTGGTCATCTAATAAATTTACGCCGTCAATTCAACCTTGCGACCGCTTCGCAATTATATTGTGTAATAAGTGTGGTAAAATGTGTGATAGGCGCAACAAATTTTGTTACGCCTGCGGTCTATTTGTTGATAAGAAATATCGGTTCGATTTAAGAACAAATAAAGCTGTGGTTGAAGCGTTCAACCTCTTTTTCAGTTGCTCATACGTGGAAAGGGCTTGGTATGAACCCGAATATATTTGTTCGATGTGCTGTACAACATTAAAACAATGGAAAACCGGTAAATGCGATGACCAGCGTCTGCCGTTTGTGACTCCTATGGCTTGGCAATATCAAATATATCACAAGCCGGAGGATTGCTACTTTTGCCAAACAAAAATCACTGGTCAACACTATAAAAGTCGCCACCTCATAGAATATGCCAATGTGTTGACTGTATCGAAACCGATTCCAAGAGGAAAACAAGATCAGTGAACTAAAGACAAAAATCCAGCTACATTTCCTGATTCAAGCCACAAATCTTCTAATGAGGTAAATGACGAACCTTACCTTTCAACCAAAGCAATAGAAACGGAACGTCATTTCGTGTCAAATCACGATTATTGTGATCTTGTGCGGGATATGGATCTGTCTATAAGACAGACAGAGATTCTGGCCTCCAGATTAAAGCAGTGGAATATAGTAGACAGTAACTTTAAAGTAACGTCTGCACGAGACAGAGACCTATCTTCGTTCGAACACATTTTCAAAGCTGATGACACCAATAACAAACTAGTTTATTGCGTTGATGTGGATGAATTGTTTGCTGCACTCGATCACGTGCACTGTCCACAAGATTGGCGATTATTTCTAGACGGTTCTTGCAAAAGTAAGTATTTAATGTGTTATGAGTGTGAGAAAACTAAATTTGAATACAATTTATCAATTAATTTTCAATTGACTAACATCGTAGGTCTGAAAGCAGTATTGCTGCACAACAGAAATGAATTGCCATCAGTTCCAGTGGCATACGCTACTGATATGAAAGAGACTTATCAAACGATGGAAAAAATTCTACGATTGCTTAAATACAATAAATTTCGCTGGCAGATTGTCTCGGACCTTAAAGTTCTGACAATTCTACTTGGAATGCAAGGTGGCTACACTAAATATCCTTGTTACTTTTGTGAATGGGACAGTCGTGCCAAAAATCATTACAAGTGTAACATATGGCCACCGAGAAAGTTTCAAATTGGCAAAAATAATGTTCTCAATATTGCATTAGTTAAGCCTGATGATATAATTTTGCCGCCATTGCATTTAAAATTGGGGTACATGAAACAGTTTGTTAAACGACTCGAAAAAAACAGCGAGGCTTTTCTACACCTGAAACTTGTATTCCGCAAGTTGAGTGACGCCAAGATTAAAGAAGGTACTTATAAAAATTTCCCAACAAGAATTCTTTAAAAAGAATTCATCCTAATTTATTTTTACATTTTGATCATGAATTACAGGCGTTTTCGTTGGACCGCAGATTCGTAAGATTATGACTGATGATGACTTCATAAAAAAATTGAACCCAGTAGAGAAAAGAGCATGGCTGAGTTTCATTTCTTTGTGCCGAAACTTTCTTGGAAACACGAGAAGTTCAAATTACGTTGAGGTGGTCCATGAATTTTTGGAAGCTTATGGAGAAATGGGATGCAACATGTCTATAAAAATTCACTTTTTGCATTCTCATTTGGAATTTTTCCCGGATAATCTTGGTCAATTCAGCGACGAACAAGGTGAAATATTTCACCAAGAAATCTCCAACATTGAAAAACGGTTTACAGGAAAGAACCAAGTTAGGATGATAGCTAATTACTGCTGGTCACTCAAACGTGAAACAGATGACTCGTCTTATAAACGCAGAAGATCAAGCAAACATTTTTAGCTATAAAGTTATTTAGCATTTTAATGATTCATTTTTTTTTATTTTCAGTCACAATAAAAATTTGAAGTTGAAAGATAATCAAAATGTATGAATTTTTAAATATGGTCATCATCTAAAATAATTTAAATAGTAATAACTCTGTCAATTTCCAACCGATTTTCGATTGAAATAGCTTAATCGACGCAGTACTAAATTCACTTTAATAATATTGTCTTTGATAGGTACCTTTCTGAATTAAGACTATCTTAAAATCGTAGTCAAAGTTTCAAAATTAATTTTTTTTTATTAAGTTACGATTTTTTTTCTCTGTAGCTTCGTCAGTTCTCGTTTGATTTTGATGAGTTATACGCCATTAAAATAGTGATTTGTCACCTTTCAAAATATATAAACAACTTTTGAATCGGATGAAAATCGCAAAGATATTGATGATTGACTAGCGAATGACCTCAAAAACAGTTTTTTGGCCCTAAAATGAGATTTTGGGGGTGTTTCGCAAATTTCAAGTATACAGTTTTTCTTAGTTTTATAAGGCCTAACGCCTGGGCTAGGTCTCTTTCAAAGTTCATTTTCAGTGTTACACAGTGTAATTAATATTTGTGCGAAATTTCACGTCTTTAGCTGATTAAATGTAGGAGTTATGGCCCAAAATGCAATATCTGAACTAACGGTTGTATGGCAGCTGTATGTTCTATTTATCCGATTTTAATGATTTTCTCATGATAGCTTTTATTTGTGCAAAATTTCAAGTCTTTAGCTGCATAAATGGAGGGGGTTTCGTGCTAAATGCAATATCTGAACAATCGGTTGTATGGGAGCTATTTGTTATATTTCTTTGATCTCTATGATTTTAACTGCTTATATGGAACTGATATTAGCGGATATTTTTCAAGCCTCTCGCTGCTTAAATAAAGGAGTTATAGAGCAATATATAATATCTGAAGAATCGGCTTCCATATACGTGGCCGATTCCGCCAAATGTCTAATAAATTATAAAAAGGCACGTTACTGCCAAGTTTGATTCAAATAGCTCAAAAACTGAGAGAGTTGTTTGCGTTCAAACAGACGCACAGACGGACTGAATGGCTAAATCGACTCAGCTCATCATCCTGATCATTTCGGTATACTTTTTGATGAGTCTAGTTCTTATTCATCTGGTACTTACAAACATTGGACCAAACTTAATAAAAGATATAAAAAGAAAAAATTTCAATCAAAATTTCTATCCTAAAATAAACCTCAGTACGCTATTTTGCACTCTATTTTAGTTTATTATATGAAATAAAGTAAGCACCTGAAATGGTTATAAATTATCATTGGTTTTTGACAATTTTTTAAATGACACCCTTCTGCAATAACTTCCCTACACACAGTAATATTACTTACTGCTTACTCAAAAATAAATTGAAATTTTGCTTAAAAAAGATTTAAAATTTTATTGAAATTTTTTTGAGTTTTACTTAGTTTTGAACAAGGTTTGCAATTCTTTTTAAGCATAATACTAAGTTCGCTTTTCGCGTGAAATGGCCAAAATCCTTACAAATTGCATTGCCGTAAAATATCCATGAAATTTAATTTTTATTTCACGGCAAAGGGCAAATGCAATACATCCATGCTAGTGGTTGTGCCGGAAGTATGCAAAAAATACCCTAAATGCTGCTAAATATAGTAAAACCTGTTAAAAATAATAAATTTAGTTCTACTACGAGTATAATGTTTAAAAACACTTGTCAAAATTTGCCAATTGCTTCTGGGCTGATGGTCATACGTCCAAGATAAAACTTTATCACACCCTCATATTGACATATTTAGACAATATATATATTTTTCTTTATTAACTTTTAATTAAAATACAGCGACTTCTCAAACAAAAAAATGCAAAACCTAAGTTTAAAACTTTCTTCAAGATTTAAAATTATGTAACGAATTTTCATTAAAATTTCAAATTCTTTACAAACAAATTTTTAGAATTTTTATGAAAATGCAGTTTTGTAGCCCATTCAATCCTGGTAAATAAGACACTAAAAATTATGGTTGATTTGTAGGAATTTTTTTTGGGGTGTTGCGTTTTCACCTACATATATAAAAATGTATGCGACAAAAAAAGTTGTCAAAAACCACTTATTAGACGTTTTTTCTCATTTGACAATTAATGCTGCTTTCAAAATTTCACGGTGAACATAGTACTATGCTTTATTACACTAAAAAATAATGGAACTTATACACAAGAAAAATTAACATTCAAATAATACAACTTAATTAAAAAATAAACAATTGAAAAATGTAACTTAAAATAATGCGGCAAAAACTTACTTTTAAGCTTTTAAGCAACAAAATATAACAAAAACATTTTTTTTTAATATATGTAACTATATTTTTGCGGCATAAGTAGTTTCAGGCGCAGTTGAATTGACAATAGTCAAGTGATGATTTCAATCACGACCGTAAGAATAAGGCTGCTATTATATCATTTTTTTTTTTTTTTTTTAATTTCAAGTGCTTGGCGAAAGTTTATTAAACGGCGATAGCAGTTCGAAGGATTATTTTTTTTATATGGATTGAATGTTTATTCGGTGAGTGAAATGAAAAACATCGTACATAATATATTGAACTAAAGCCTCTATTTCAAATAACGATATGAAATCGGATACTGACTACTATAGCATACGTTTAAAAATTAAATATTTCTTGAAGACCTAAATGTTAATGTAATAAAAAAAAACAGTTATTTCCTCTCCCATGAATTTTAAATGCCCATACATACAAACACATATGTACTCGTATGTGTGCATAACTATTTTGTGGCTGAAATATTTACTTATGTATTTAAAAATAATCATAACAAAATACTTCTAAAAGCCTTGGGAATAATCATATTAAATTTTAACTGTTTATACTTGTACTATATACGTATGTATGTGAAGTCGTGGCATAGTAAAGTGCCTAGAATAGTATAACGCATTCCACATAGTAAACGCTAGTAATTTTTCTGATCCCTCAACGCCTTAATGTATGTTACACAAGCGCTGTGAAACTACTTATCTTCATTTACTCGCCTGTTGCTTGCAAGTTGCAAAATGTTTACGGGCATATTTGCATTCATAAAGAGTTATGGAAGAGTTATAAAGATTTTTTTATTGCGTAAAAGAAACAGACTGCACATACATGCATACATACATAGTAGATGTGCCCATAATTATTTACATAAAGTTGAGTTCAAGAATTCTTTACCCGGGCTGTCCCAAAGAAATGTAAGCATAATAAACAGAACTTTTCTTTTTCTGCTGCTTACAGTCACCCACTCGGGCGCTTGCTTGCTCCAGGCGATAGCGGCAGAGTTGGTGGCAGGCGTCAGTGGCGCGGCAACGAAATGTGGTTTAAAGGCATGCCAACATTGCCTGTTTAACGGCAAATGTAAATTTAAATGGTTGCTTGAAACTTTGTTTAGCCTAGCCCTCAAACGCTATACTTTCTTGCCGAGTTTCTTTGTTATTATTTTTTCTTCGTTTCTATGTTTTATGAGCGCTTGCAGCAACAGGGACTACTTTCTTGTTCGCCTTTTTCTTCAGTTTTTGTGGCATATGCGAACGTACAAAATACTGTGACATTAATTTAAATAACTTTTTTGTAGTTTTCTCCTTCTGTAGGTACTTTCTTTTACTTTACTCGTTGCTTGCTATTAGCTACTCAGCATGGATATATGGTAAATAAGTTGAAATCATTATGGCAATCAAGATAAACGCAAGTGCTGCGAGGGGTTTGTGTAATCGTTGAACCGGAAGGGCCCCTTAAATATAAGTGCATATGTGTGCATTTATCTCTTGACAATTACCCCGTCCTTGTATTGGTATTAAGCTGGATTTACTTTGAAAAAGGTTGTACGAAAAGAAGTGGTGGAAGCGATATAAAAGTGCACAAAGTTATTGGCTATAAATTTATTCAAGCCTAGCAACCCGCATCCTTTTTCACATGCATCTTTGTTTTGTATACGAATATAAATTTCGATTAAAGCGCCACTTTAGGAATTAAAGACACCGACTATTGCGTAGCTAAGCAGAAATTATATTTTTTACTGGTTTCTCTTTAAATACAGAGTTTCTGACGCGAGCGCCATCTAGCAGATCTATTTCTGAATCAAGCATTTCTCTTTGTATATTATTCATTCTGATTTCAACTGAACCGGACTCTAAATAGAGGCATTCCGAAAATCCCTACTCTAGCACTATATAGCGGATTTGTTATTTGTAGAAGTATTTTGAATTACAATTAAAGAAAACTTTTTTAAATTAAAAGTGGAGTACAGACAGAGGCTTAATTGAGGCAATTACCAAATTGTCTTCGTGTATTTTGAGTGGAAAGAATTGACCAATTGACTCAATTAAGCGCTATCTGAACGCCACATAACGAAGTCGCACCTTAATTACCGAATTTATCCAACTGTCTTAAGAAATTACTTTTTTAATCGGTTTTGATTAACTACTTGTAGCATAACTTCAGGCGCAGTAGTTATGCTAAACGATGAGTAAAGTTCAAATATTTCTGCTAAAAATATGCCTTAAATATTTACGATCATATCTATAAGAAAAATTTATTAATTGGTATATACTTTGCATTTTTTTTATGGTGCAAATTTTGAAGTTAATTTTTTAACATAAAAATCCGATATATTTTGTTGAGTTTAATGATAGTAGTGATAGATGTACATAAACGTTGTTTGCTTGCTCCAAATTATGCTACATATGATGCCTAGATATTTGCGTTTTTTTGCAGAAAAAGTGGTGCAACTTCGAAATATGTAATCTGGATACTAATCACCTAGTCGAAAAATATTTGTCACAGATACAGAAGGTTCAATTAACAGTTTTTCTGCAAATTATAATTTTTCCTCTTGAATTTGAGTGCTTGTGAATGCATTTGAATTTTTTCTGCACAAAGTTGTTATAAAGCTGCAACTATTATATTTTTATGTGTGTTAAAAAAGAGAAGAAAATTTGCGTGCATATGTAAACTGCTTATATACAATGTGACAGTGCGTATGAGTAACAAAGTTGAATAATGAAAAATTTGCATTCAATTTAAATATTCTATAAATATAAAACTTACCAAATAAATAAACCTAAGAACGAAAACTAACTGAATTAGAATTGAAATTTTTAAAAGAATACTGCATACAATTTTCTTGTAAAAATCGTAAGAAAGTATAAAAATTTGCCAGTATTTAAAATTTTAAAAGGGTTTTTTCTACTTATATTGACTATTTTTTGTTACTAAATGTCATTAGCGCTTTAATTGTCTTCAATTTCGTCGAACACATTGTTGTTTGAAATAAAGAAAAAAAGTTACCTTTTGCACCCTCAATACATACTGATGAATCCACTATTCCTGTCTGTAGCTGTTCAATGCTAATAATAAACTACAATAAACTACGCCCTTAGCAGCAGGAGGTCACGATGGCAATAACTATTAATTTATTTGTTAACATATAGCGTATGTATGCATTAGTATGTTTGTGTATTTGTATTTGGGCGGATTACAAACAAGGAACTTGGCCCCAACAGCAGACAATTGGAAACGTTCCGAGCCACAGGCAGCACAGGCGTCACTTTCTAAACAAAGTCCTGTCCCAGTGCGTGCCATGTTTTATTTAATAATTAATTTAATAAGTTTTATATCTTGTTAACAATGTAAATAATATTCTAGATACGTGCACACGTAGATTTGTTAAATACTTTATGCTAATAGGCTCTGAAAAAATAATAATATTTTGTGGTAATACGCTTATAAAAAAATACAAGAAAAGTTGAAATGTGATCTGAAAATAAAAATAGTGTCTGCAAAGAAGAGCTTAAACACTATGTGTAAAAAAGAAACCTAAGCCTAGAAACCAAATTAGTGATTATCTAGGATGTTTAGATAGTAGTTTATTTTATTTGTCATTCTTCTAAGTTTATTTGCATTATAAAAACATGTATTTTATTTTAAATGTAAAATAAAACTTTACTCAACGAATTTCGAACCAAATCTAAAGCGAAATAAGGGCCCTGAAACATTTCTAGAGGTAGTTTTATTCTCTAATTTCAGACGCCATATTGACCATTTGATAGAAAAATTTCCTATTTTTTGGCATTAAGAAAACAAAAGGAATCAAAAAACAATATTTGAAATAATCAAATACAGAAAACATTATATTTGTTTATACAATAGATTTTTTTGTTATTAAAAAATAAAAGAAAAAATTAGTTGCTGTTCCGAGAGCTGTAAGAACGCATGAAGTAATTGCAAGGGCTTCAAGATCAAGTACTTTATATTTCATGCACTGCCATATTTAAGACAAAAGTGGATGGAGGCATGCCCCTACACTGATTTTTTTGTAAATTTTATGAGAACTTATAGTATCATCAGTATGGCTTATGCCAGTGGTGTCACAATGGGCTTCTTACAGCCTAAGTGTGCCACCCTAACCTAACCTAACCGAACCTATAGAATCATCAAATACAAGTAACTCTGGCTACCTATCGTCAGTTATATATATATATAATTTTGGCGCGTACACTATATAGCTCAGTGTTTGGCCGAGCTTCTCCTACCATTTGTGGTGTGCGTCTTTATATTATACCACAAATGCTGGGACCTACAGTTTTGTGCCGACTTTTATGAGAAGCTATTTCATGGCAGAAATACCCTCGGAGGTTTGCCTTTGCTTGCTGAGGGGTGACCGCTATTAGAAAAAACTTTTTCTATGATTAAGATTTTTCTTGCCCTGACTGAGATTCGAACCTCGAACTCACCGGCATATCGAGTTATAGCACGCACCGCTATCCACTCGACCACAGCGGCCACTTTCGTCAGTTATATAGATTTAAAATCATCTAAAAAATCTACTGAATTGATTATAAAAACGCATACAATAAATGGAACATAAGTATAAATGTATGTATATAAAATTTACACGATTTGTGTTTCAAATAAAATAAAACTTAAATTTAAATCCCCAAAGTCTTATTCAAAGTAGTGGCAATATTCGGCGTCTGCCGTCAAACACTGTCTACCTCTAAAAACATTTTTTTATTTATTTTTATTTTATGCAATTTTGTGTACAATGTTTTCGAGCCCAAGGAAAATATAAAAATGAAATCAGGTATTCAATCTATACTATCTGTTTAATGTACCTTGTTTAAATATCAGTTTGCTGTTAATTCAATTTAAATTAAGTGCAAATTTCAAATGCCTCAAAATTGTTGTTGGTTTTCGAAAATTTTTTTATTGACACTCTTATTTCAACAGCAACTCAACAATTTTTTATATGTAAAATACTACGAAAAGGCGCTAAATTTTTTTTTCAGAAATTATGTAATTCGAAACTCTTTTAAACTTGTCTTTGATTATACTTAAATTCATTCTACTAGAAACTGCTTACCCTAATAATTTCTAAAAAATAATTTTTTTTAAAGTTGTAAGTTTCGACGAGGAGTATTGCTTATGTCCCACCAAGAAATATGTTGAAAACCTACCTTTTAAACATAGTACACATGACTATTTTGAAATAGATTTCAAAGACAAGTATCTCCGAAGTTAAATTTACAGTACATTTAAAGGTTTCTGAAGTACTTTTAACTAATCTGAAGTACAATTGACTTGAACTTATCAAGTACGTTCGCGATAGAATTATTTATCTTTCTTACTTAATTGCCTCAATGACCTCATAAGCAATTTTGACCGAGCTCAGCATAGGTCGCCAAATGTTTTTATCTCCATACGCCAATTGAGGAGAGGAGGCCTCGCATTTCCTATTCCACCGCCAGCGCGTACCACGTCGAATACCATCAGGGCTAGAGCGCTTTCATCCATTTTGGAACTAAATTCGCTGCATTATATCTACGTCGTTGTAAAGCTCGTATAGCTCATCGTTCTATTTTCTGCAGTGTTCGCTATCGCAAAGGCGTAAAGGCCCATACATCTTTTGTAGAATCCTTCTCTCGAATACTCTAAGAGCCCTCTCATCTGATGTGTTCATCGACAATAGGACTGGCATCATGAGAGACTTATAGAGTGTGGTTTTTGTTCGTTGTGGGAAGACTTTGCTGCTGAGCCGTCCACTCAGTCCGAAGAAACACCTATTGGCCATTGTATTTCAAGGCTGACGTATTTATTGGTGTATTGCTGGTCCTTAGGTACACAAAGTTCTCTACTTTTTCAAATTTGTTGCTGTTAACAATGAAGTGAGTGCCCATGCGCGAATGGTGATGATACGAGATACTTTGTCTTGCCCCCGTTATTCTCCATACCCATTCGCTTTGTTTGGCGAAGGCAGAACTAACTGCGCGGTTCTTCAGGCGGATAATGTCAATGTCGTCGGGGTAAGCCAGTAGCTGTATGCTCTTTTAAAATATGGTGCAGGAGAATCGCCTTGTCTGAAACTTCGGTAGCAAACGGCTCGACGAGGTCCTGCCCAGTTTTGACGGAGCTGGTGGTGTTGCTCAATATCATTTCGCATTGCCATATTAGTTTTGCGGGGATACCAAATTCAGACAGATGACACTTAAATAGCAATCAGCAAACTTGCGTTCTTCCGAACATATTCCAGAAGTAAGCTCGTGTATGCACTTAACCAGCTCCTCTCCGCCGTACTCGTGATAGCTCAGCTGGCGATCCATCTCCCTCAGGGTTTTCATTGTTGATGCTTGCGCAGGTAGTACAAAATTGTATGGAGTGGATACTATCGAAACATTTTTCAATATTTTTCTTATACAAACAAGAAAAAAATAGATATTGTGCAATAATGTTTCAAATATGCTCACTCTTCAACAATTTGCTCTTTCTTAATTAACTTGAACCTTTTGCTCTTTTAAGTGTGTCCATTGGAGACAGCTATCTAAGTCCAAACTAACCGCTATCACTTTTGTTTTAACTTTAGTACTTTATTTTTATTTTTAGGTTTTTGTTTTGTTTTACAAAGTTCTACTTTGTGTGTGTACGAACTTTTTCTTTGCTCAAACGCTCATTATTACTTTTTGTTCTGATGTGCGTAGTTGTCGTAACGTTTGACTTGTTCGTTTGCTTTTTTGTTTACACAGATTTGTTGTAAAACAAAATTCGCATTTGTTGTTGTTTCGCTGCTGCCCGGCCACTTTGACACGCATTTAATATCAACGTAAAATGTCATCAGGTTACTAAAGTGTCAGAACGTGAGTATCATACGTAAACACATACCACAACTGGGCGCATTTTAGACAAAACAATCACTTCAGTAAAAAATATTGAACACATTCACAAAGTAACTAGTTCAGTACTACTCATTTTGTGGCTGTAGTGGTTGTTCACTTCTCCACTTGTATATTGATTCTTTCGTTATTGTTCAAAAACTGATAGTACTGCGCTATCTTGGGAGTAGTAAATTTTACTGAAGAGACTATGCTACTGCACACACACACACACACACGGATACACATACGTACATTTGTGTGCGTTTACTTTAGCGCAAATGCGATTCACTTCACCAAATTGGCTTGTTCGGTGAAACTCTACACACCCACACACATATGTATGTATGTGTGTGTATGTGTGCTCTTAAACAATATTGCATAGGCACTCATTATGAAAGCGAAAACTTTTCTAACCTCACCTGTGACACCTGTTTGATGTAATGAATGAGCGTGGCCGAGCGCCTCGTATTCTTTTTTCAAGAGGTCAGTGCGAAGGTTAGCCATTGAAAATTTTCGTTCGATTTAAGACTTTTTCTTGTAATTGCAATTTCATATTGTTGTAAATGTTTTGATTTTGTGAGCTTTGCAGTTTCATTTGAAATCCGTATGTTTTTTTTTTGTTGAAATAATGAGGAAGCTAGGAATAAAATCATGGTTTCTATTTCCTTCTCTCAAATTTTAATATTATACAGTTCTAAATATTCCAGAGAACTATTGGTACTACTACTTCATCAAAATTTTTCGATACTTTGGTACAGCTTTTCAAACGCTTCACTGTTGGAAAATTTTGACAAGTTTTATTTAAATATTCTGGAAAATCAATACTTTTCTTTAAATACGTAAGTCCGACTTTACAAAAGATTGGCCAAGAACGAATTTAAAACAGCAGAGAAAAGTGAGAGAAGTAAAAATAAAAAACAAAATATTGGGTTGTCTTTTGATTTTCATTGCTAATACTCGTATATTGCTAATAACAACTGAAGTTCTGAAATATCTGAACAATCGGTTGTATGTGAGCTATATTTTTATTTCTCTGATCTTTATGATTTTCACTTAAAATTGATTGATAATAATTGAATAAATTTTTAGCAAAGTTTCAATTCTTTAGCTGCTTAAAAGAAGAAGTTATGGTGCTAAATGAAAAATCTGAACAATCGGCTTTCATCTACTCGCACTCATTTTCGTCTGATCTGGCTGACTCCGAAAAATCTGCAATAAATTGAAAAAAGTCACTAAACTGCCGAGTTTCATCCAAATAGTTCTAAAATTGAGGGACTTGTTTGGGTTCAAACAGACGGACAGACAAACAGACATGGCTTAATCGACTCCGCTCGTTATCTAGATCATTTAGGTGATGTTTCTAACTCTTCTCCATCTGCTATATTAAAATAATAATTTTGGCGCTTACACTATATAGCTCAGTAGTTGGCCGAGCTTCTCCTACCATTTGTGGTGTGCGTCTTTATATTATAGCACAAATGGAGGGACCTACAAATTTATTACACAGTATTTTGTTTTTGCTTTAAAAGCTATATTTACAAAATATTTTAACAAGTACCTTGAATTATACTGAAAGCATTCTTATAAGGACGAAATATAATATTTGAAAATTAAAATTTAAATAAAAATAAAAAAAGTTCAAGAAAAAAGTTTGCTGCGCCTACCTATTTGATGTGCCTTGGTACAATTCTTTTTTGGAGAAAATTTTCCTTTTCGTTGTAGATATAAACTCTACCACAAATGCTCAAAACAATATTTTGAGAGCTTAGTTAAATTATTTCATTTAAATTTGATGGGAAATGCTTTGGAAATGTAGTGATTAATTTAAGGGAATAGTTGAGATTTTTTGCTTTTTGCCAAAATGTAACTCATGCGCCCTGCCCTGTCAGCTATCTTATAAAGTTATAAATGGCTGTTCTGTTTTTCTATAAACGCAGTTAAGTAACTTCAAAAAATATGAAAAAAAAACAAATTTGCGGTTTCCGGCAATGGTATCTCAACCTCAACGGGTTTTCAGTCTGCGGGCTACGTGTGCCCCCGCGCTTAGGCATGATAGCTGCTATTCTAACTATACCTTACCTAACCTCGTTTACCCAAATTTCTTGTGAACTACATACATGTCTATATGTTAGAGATATTGATATTAAATTTTCCTTGAATTTCATCATACGGAGCTCATTTGCGTCAATTTAAAGTCAATTGTATGTTCAAACACCTATTCCATAGCTATCGGTTTTTGAGCTCATTAAATTCGATGGCATTACGTTCTGAGCGCTTAGCTACGCACGTCGATTGCTTCTGTACATTTTCATCCACATCATCCGCCCTATTCGCGAATAGGCATCATTGAGGTGTAAATTGAATTTCGTGGCGATTTCTTCTTGAAAAATTCCTTTTGAATAAGCTTAATTTTGTGCTACAATTTTGTGTGCTTTCAAATTTGTCATACATTTTTTGGTTATGTTTGCTGTTAATTGAAATCCTTGGCATACACTTGACGGTTTATAAACGAATCCCATGTTACTTTATGAGTAAATTTATATTTGAATATGTGTTTAAATCCAGAAACTGTTTCCTTTTACATATCAACAATCGCCGGTGAAACCAATTTTCATAATGTTTGTAACAAATGTTGATTACCAAAATAGGTACATCCAAGGCACATTCAATAGGTAGCAGCAGTAGAAAAATTAAAAAAAAAACCTGAGCTCTGTATATTTTGTTTTTGCTTTTAAAAGCTGAAATTTCAAAAATATTTTATCAACTACCTTGAATTGTACTGAAAGCATTCTTATCACAACGAAATTCAAAATTTGACAATTCAAATTAAAATAAAATATAAAAAAAGTTCAAAAAAAAGAAGTTTGCTGAAGTTACATACGAGTAGTTTTTCAATGAAGGACAGTTTCGAACAAAAAAAAATTGAATCAAAGTTTCAAACTTTATGCAAATTTAAGAATGATTTAAAAACATTTGAATAACATTTTTGAACTTCTTTTTATTTTCCGGAGTATGCAGTTAATGGCCTATTAAAAATGTTTCGAATATTTTGAAGTATGCAATTTAAATTTTAACATGATAATGTGCAAGTTTCAAGCCACTTTATAAGTATATTACCACTGATTTCCGAATTTCAGAAGAGGGCCAGTAAAAAAATTGTCAAAGATCAAAGGTGATCTTAAACTCCTTTGGACTACTTTGAACTTGCACATTATTATACTTAACCTAAATGGCCAACAATACTACTATGTACTCAAAAATTTTAAAAATATTTTTAATAAGGTATTGAATTTAGATAAAATATTGTTAAATGGTTAAAACTGTGGACTATTTTTTTGTTTAAAAACTATTTAAATATAATAAAAGAAAAATAAATTTCACAAATTATCAATAAAAAAAGTGCTATAATTATTTTATTAATGTTTATTTTAAATCTTCTGTGTTTCCAGCAGGGCATATACATACCGACGTTTTTTTATCTAATTTTTTACATCCTAAAAATATTTTTTTATCGTTTAAGTTCTGATTTTACTTGTTTTTGAGTACCTACAAATTTTTAACGAAGCCATTTTTAACCGATTTTCAATTTTAATATGGTTTTAGAAAGGTTACCGTTTGCGCTTTCGAAATATATACAGTGTTATTTTTCATATTAATACTGTTACTTTTGCTGGGAGTGAAAATATAAGTGTTATTTGGTAACTGAAACGAGTTTTTACGATTATTATTATTATAATCATTATTTGTAGTTAAACTGAATTCTTTTAATTTTAATAGTATAATATATGGAGTGGTGTGATGTTGTATCATTATGTTTTTTTTTAAATGAGAATATTTTTAATTTCGTTTATCTTCCACATTTTCTGTTCATTTTCTATTAAAAAAAATTGTTTATTCCTTAAGTGTAACCATGAAGAGAGGCAATTTTTTTCAGTGCATGCATTCTTCTGCATGCCATTAATATTATATGAATGTCGGGTAAATAAATGCCAAAAGTTTTAATTCCACTTATTAATATCCACTTATGTCTTGGTCTAACTCACAGTAGAAACACACAAAATGATCGTACCGAGATTGTTTTTATGTCAGGGAAAATAAAATGACTGCAAATTATTTTTAATCGCTTTTTGTCAAAATCATCTTTTTAATGTTTATTGGAACGCTTTTCTGTCTCAATCTTTTTAAGGCTCAGTAAACAAAAATACTCTACACCTTGATTTTTTTTATGTCATAAATGATAATGAGTTTTATAGCTTGACTTTAAATATAAATATAAATCATCGATATAATTAATGGAGTTAATTTTCGAAAGTTCCGATTTTCTTTTTTTTTTTTTTCGCTAGAGCAATGATAGTTTGATATGCTGTCAGGAAAGGTGCTCTGCAGAATAATTACTGAAAAGCTGTCAGAAGAGGAGGAAGCTCTGAGAAAGGGAAGAGGAGAGAGGAGGAAACAAAACATCCGCCTAGTTCTGACTAAATGCAGATGCTTAGATCAAAATCAGCATTTCATTCAATAATTAATTTAGTAAAGCACCGAAAAAAACATAATCGATATTAAATGTGTAATGTTATATTGGAATTATTAACATTCTAGTATTATATTTCATACTTGGATTCAGAGAAAAATTAATTAATCAATCAAATTTTTAAGTCGGAACACAACCAGACATTTTCGGCTTTTCAGCGTTTTGATTCCAAAAAAAGCACGGAAATTGTTGCCAAAAATATCAAGTTGGCAACTGTTTCACAAGTCCATGATGATTGCGAACCTTGTGAAATTGGTTTAATGGAATTCTGCCGGGAAATATCACAAAGATATTTTAGTCAAGCGAAACAGTATTTTCTGAAGATCGAAATTTTTTCTAAATAGCGAAGGTTGGAGTGTTGAGTTTTGGTTTGTTAATTAAAAAAATGCATAAAAACTTGCAGTGGGCTCTTAAACAAGGAATTTTTTTTATTAAACAATTATTTTGTAAATTTTGTAACTATTTACAAAGGAAAATTTCGAGATTTTTGAGGTGAAATGAATAAACTCGAGCGATCGATTATCTCGTTTATTAATTTTATGTTTGCTACCAATAAAGTAATTCCAATATTTAAGCAAAACTTTGGCAGCAACATTTGCCAAGAGGACATTTTAGTAAAGGGAAATATATGTATGTAATTGGCGACCGCACGCATTGGCGCTGTTAATTAATGGTTGAATATTATGCTTTAATGAAATGAAAAAGAAACCTCAGCAATTACACACAACAAGCCTTAGGGCATACCACCAGAGAGCTCCTAATTACCTATGTACATACACTCCGTTTCAAAAAAAAGAATCACCTAAATGGTATTGACAAATTTTCACAAATAAATTTTTTTTGTTGTATACAACTGGAAACATTTCAAAAAATTATATTCAATATTTCAAACTTTTTTGAAATTATTGAGAAGCTTTTTGACTATGCAATTTTATAGCTAATTAAATTTCACGATAACAAAGTAAAAGTTCCAAGTGTAACTGTTTTATAAGGCCATAGGAAGTAACATAATATATCCATATGTTCTAATTTCAATACAAATGGTAAATTTTGTTTCTCGGTCTCCACTTCTCGCGTATCGATGCGTCTCCATCGCAAAAACGTGTCTGACATTTTAATGCCCTAATTTAGTAACTTGGGTATCATCTCAAGTCTCAAAATGATGATTTTCCTCACTTTCACGTGTTTTTCTTTTGTTTGTATTTTAATTTTTTGTAACCTGCTCATCACCAGGCCACAATTTAGAGACTTTATTACTGAGACTGCTGACTGAATTCGGGGGTAAATTTTAAATTTTCTTCATTCTTCATATTTTTGATGCTATACTATGAGCTCTATGAAGAAAGAATTATCAAAAATTAACGGTAGCTTGTGGTCATCTCAAAATTTGCATACTTAAAAAAATGCTACATTTTTTTTAAATTAAAAATTTTTTTTTTTTTAAATTGTGAAACCCGAGTTTTGTTTAAGAATAAACTACATTTAAATTGAAGAATAACTAAAACTAAATAAGAGAAAGATTGTATATGTTAAAATCTGTCAACATGTGATGACCTTAAAATTTGAAACAGAGTGCATCTACCGCAATATGAATTTATTGAGTATAAAATTTTACTACATTCATATAACCTGCGGGTGTTATATTTATATTATTGCGTTTGTTGTTGCTCTGTAGCGCAAATTGCCGTTTGTCTGTCTAACTGAAAGTTAATTGGGCTTCCATTACGCGTTTGTATAGTAATGTAAGACTTTGAGTATGAATATGAAACTATTACTTTAAAAAGAAAAAAAAAAAAGACATAAAGGTAGTTGCATAAATGAGGCCTAATTAAAATAGTGGACTACTCATATGTGGATTAATTAATGGCATTGAGTCAACCAGACTTTTATTGGTTAAGATTATATACCAAAGTGTAATAACTTGAAAAAATTATCGTAATTATTTGCTAAAAATTTACGCAATTAATATGTTAGAAAAACAAGGGCTCAAATATGTATTATTGCGACAATTGTAGGTTTTTCTAAATTTAAATGAAAAATCTCAGCAAAATATGCGTAAATAACTGATAGGAGTTCCATATATGCCAACTCCAGTTGAGTAAAGTTAATTTACACTTATGCCGGAATTCAGTAAGCACTCTCAGTCTCTAATAGAGACAAAAGTCACAATTTTAGACCAGTTGGCATTTGTTTATTTCAAAATAAAATCTCTAGTCTCAAAATAAAGTCTCAAAGTTGTGACCTGGTGATGAGCAGGTCATAAAAAATCAAAATAAAAGCAAATGAAAACAACATGAAAGCGAGGAAAAGTATTACCCCCCCATTCAGTAAGCAGTCTCAGTCTCTAATAGAGACAAAAGTCACAATTTTAGACCAGTTGGCATTCATTAGTTTCAAAATAAAACTTCTAGTCTCAAAATAAAGTCTCTAAATAGTGACCTGGCGATGAGCAGGTCACAAAAAATTTAAATAAAAAGAAAGGAAAAAACGTGAAAGCGAGGAAAAGCAATAATCTCTAGCTCATTTTGAGACTTGAGATGATACGAAGTTACTGAATTCGAGCATTAATCTCCAGTTCATAGTCTCAAATTTGGAGACTTGAGATTACACCAAGTCACTGAATCGGGCATTTAATCTCAAATTTTGAGACTTGAGATTATACTAAATTACTGAATTCTGGCGTAACAGCCAACTCCATATGAGTATAGTTAAATTACACTTATGCTGGAATTCAGAAAGCAGTCGCAGTCTCTAGCAGAGACAAAAGTCACAAATTTAGACCAGTTAGCATTTACTAGTCTCAAAATAAATTTTCTAGTCTCAAATTAAAGTCTCTAAATTTTTACCAGGTCAAAAATTAAAAGAAACAAAAAATATAAAAACGTAAAAGCTTTTACGTGTTTCTCTTTTGTTTTTATATAAATTTTTCGAGACTTTATTTTGAGACACGAAGCTTTATTTTGAGTCTAATGAATGAAAACTGGTCTCAAATTAGACAAGCTGTATTTAAATAGTTAATCAGAAGTTCTGGCTTTAAAAAAAAACTTTCTTCAGTACAAATGTCTTTCTCACTATGATTACAAGGTCTATTAAAATACATATGTTGAAAGATACCAAAAAATTGCAGAAAAATATATTTTTATTCTCTTTATAAATGTTTTTAGGTACATACATAAATCTGTATATGTGTAAGTTACCTGCGAAACTTGCTGTTGCTCGTACTTTATTAAAATATTTCGATTTTTCTGCTGCCTTGCGCTACACAAAAAAGTTTTTTTTTTCTAGTTATTTTTTTTCCAGTGTATTTTTACATTCGGTTTACATTTTCCATCGTCACATTTCCCAACTGCAAAAAAGCGGAAAAATTACTACAGCCAAAGCAAAAAAAAAAAGAATAAACTTGAATACAAAGAGAACTCTGCAAAAAATTTGCTTATCATGAACTAAAAATAGCTAGCGACTTCAATTCAAAAAATGTGTTACATAGCTAAAATGCTTTGTGCGAGTTCAAGGGTTATTATGCAAAGTTTCATAATTTTGATAAATAAGCAAAAAAGCATTGAAAGTTATATGAAAAACACCTAATACACACATACATATACTCGTACATATACATTTAAGTTTAGCTTTGCCTACGTAATATTAACAAGCAATATAAGCAATCTAATAAAAAAAATACTAAATTTTATTTATGGTCCATGTGTTCTTAAGGCTGGGCAATAACCAAAATAAATTCATAATATATTCAGAATAAATGGAGAAGTTTTAAAGCAAATCTATGTATCTATACAATCTGATTTATGGGAACTATGTATGTATATACCTCTTTAGAATTTTGACAAAACAACTTATTTTGACTTAAGCATTTTTTCCTACCAAGAAAGTTTCTTAGACCTAGCGAATTCAAATGACTTGTTTTTATAATTGAGAATTTGATATATTACTGAAATTTCTGGTGGTTATTCCAGCGACCTTAGCGAACTCCGGTCATTCCTTGAGAACGAG
Organism: Philophylla caesio; assembly: GCA_963971545.1. Classification (NCBI taxonomy): domain Eukaryota; kingdom Metazoa; phylum Arthropoda; class Insecta; order Diptera; family Tephritidae; genus Philophylla; species Philophylla caesio. The sequence continues at coordinate 87,806,708 of OZ020606.1, read as the reverse complement.
GAATTAAATTATTATTATTATTTTGATATATATTGCTTAATGAAGTAAACATTTCTTTCTAAAACAGTACATTTATGCAAGAAGTAGTTATTTGATTGATGTAAAGAGCAACAGTTTAAGTAAAAAAAAACGGATTTGAATAATTTCTTCTTCAGACAGAGATCAAATATTGAAATCTTCCCTCTCTATTCGGAACATGGTTTCAACTCCCGACTTTCAAAATTTTATATTAAAACTTTATACGAAATAAGTTCATAATTAAAAACTTTCTGCTCAACTAAACTAAACTACTCGTTGCTTTAAAAACATGATTATAAAATTTACCAAAAGTTTATTCAGAAATAATTCAAGATTTATAGTAATAAACATTTGACGGGCCTCTGAGTTAATATGAAGAAAAGTTGAGACACCCAACAAAAGATAATGATTTCATTGATATATATATGTATATATTTTAAGCGTGACACAATATTATTATTTTATTTAAAGCTTTGTTGCTATATTTTGAAGAGTGATAACAACAATTTCACAAATATTTAACCTAAAAATATTTTTATATGTTCTATGTACATTTGACATTTACGATTAATATGAAAGGAAAATGACGGTCAATCGGTCAATTAATATGTTTGTAACAAAGTGAATTTAAAATTATTTTTCAATCAAAACATCGTTAATTTTCTAACGAACACCAACATAATTTAAAAAAAAATGTAGGAAACGTTTATCAAAATTTCATTAAAATTTCGATCTTAAAAAATATTTTTTTAGAAATTTTTTAGAAATTTTGTTAAATCATTGTATATATAGTAAAAAATTTAAAAAATTGGTGTTTATGGCTTTTCTTAGAAAGTGAACTATATTTTACTTTAAAAATAATTTTAATTAATTAGAAAAAAAATAAAGTGTCTATTGTCTTTCAATATGTGATTGTGCTATAATTTTTGAATAGAGTATATATGAGGAGAACTTATTCATTACGAAGGATATTAATATATAGAAATGGGTAAGACATCGTCTTCCGGGTTTTTTTATTTACGTAATTTTATAAATTTTGAAAAATAAATTTATAAAATATTTCTCAGAAGATGCTACTGTCGTTCTGATCATAGACTATTGCTGTTTTTAATAAGATATCTATGAATATATAAATAAACTATAAGTCTATCCTCAGCTTTAAAATCTTATTGTTATATTGACACACCCTTTACGCCTAGGTTAAAAATTTGACCTATAAATTTTACTATTTTTCACATCTTTTCTTAAATTATTACTTGCAACGAATCGCTTTTAAATACGTAGTTTAGCGAGAGGCGGACCCGGAGGAGCTGAAGTGGCTTTCTTCGTCAACCCAATCTTCGACTTACACAGTACAACATTTTTCAGTTCATTGATTGCCAACTCAATTCTTTTTAGGCCCTGTTGTTTGACATAGCTCGACAGCCACTAGCCCGATTTAGTTGAAATAAATTTTAAAAAATTTAGAATTACAATTCCCTTAATCTGCTCATATATTGTTTTTCTATACAAGCAACAGTTTCCAAGTTAAAAATAAGCGCATGAAGAAAATTTTTTTTTTTTTTTTTTTTTTAAATTCATAAAAATTCATTAAAGTCACATAACCTATGAGCAAAATGAGACAAAGATCATGAAAATCGATGCACGCGTTTCGCTTTTATTCGCAATTGAGTACAGGTATGAATTTTAAAAATTTGCTCAACATATGCGCAACATTCTTCGGAAAAACGCTCGATCATATTTTTATGATCTTTATCTCATTTTGCTCATTAAGGGAATTGTAATTCTAAATTTTTTAAAATTTATTTCAACTAAATCGGGCTAGTGGCTGTCGAGCTATGTCAAACAACAGGGCTTAAAACGTGATAAATTCCCCTATACGATAGTACTAACTCCAAATCGATATTAACAATATTTTGGCAGGTAAGAAGACAAAACGAATGATGCAGAAATTATTCTTTTTGGGTCTAATTTCACATACAGTTCTCAGAATTGAGTTGGCAAATCATGTGTTGTACCGTGCTAGTCAACTTTTTAGAATCGACCACGTTTAGATCAGAAGGGTTCTTATGGTTTTTTTTTTTAATTTCATTTTTTCTGCAATTTTGATTTAAAATTTTTAACCGAATGAAGATATCAACAAACCTATACTAAATTCGGGTTTGTTACGGAATTCTGCTTTTAAGAAAACCTTCAACTGATTTCCCAAATTCTATTTTCACTGGTTCAGGTGGGCTTCAAGTTGGATCCTTTTTTGCTCAGAGGACGCTAAAAATGTTTAAGTCGTTATTAAAAAGGCTTCCACACACAGGCTTCGAAAGTTGCGTCTCATCGACAACCATATACCTTATTATAGCGATTGCTAGATTTAGTTATTTACTCAGAAATCAGAACTGAATGATTGTTCAACCACGTGGCGATACAACCCTATCTTATGCTACACACAGAGCCAGCAACTCTTCCGGTTTCGGTGGCTTCGAGCGAACGCTCTTTTTCATCTCTGCGTAGATTTAAAACGTATTTACGAAACAAAACAAGTGAAGTGAAGCCCGATTGAATGTGGAACGTGCATCGAGACGTGGAAGTAACAAATGAGAATGTAATTATAAGCTGAATTACACGGGTCAACACGAAATTTGATCTAGATTCAAAAGTATTAAATTTCGATTCTTTAGTTCGTAATTAGACAAAAAAAAATATATGCATGGAAAAGTTTGCTTTTGTATTTATCATGTTTTAATTTTAATTTAATGCCATCTAGAAGCAAACTTTATAGGAAAAAAGGTATTTTCTTTTCGTTTTTGTTCATACATAATTAACCAGAAAATCATAAAATAAACTTTTGGACGAAGAACGAAAGTTTTTTGTAGAACCGTGTTATCCGTAAAAAATTATGATAAGTCCATTTGTACTGTATATACGCTAAATACACGTCAAATAAAAGTAGGTCTTATCAATATAATAAACCTTTAAAAAAAAACTCCCTGCTGGCAGCAAAAGCAATATACAAATGCGACAATTCAAAAAATTTTGATTATTCATTTTTATTTGCTATAATTTACAATAGTTTTGCATTTAAAAAAAAGATTATTATTTTTTTACCATTTTTTTTCGAGGGCGTTGCGTTTTTTCATATACAAACAAATTTGGCCAATGCGCGGTGAAAGAAAGTGGAAAAGTTTTATGTAATTTTTGAGAGAAAGTGTTTAAACGTTTTTTTTTTAAAGTTCGAACATTTACATTTTATTGGATTTTTATAGAGAAAGAATTGTATATTAATTAAAAAATTTATATAAATTAGATAAGATCAATCTTGACTAAGTGTCGCGCTTCTATTATTTTTGCCTAAAGTGTAAGTTTCATTAACGATGTTTAAATTAGAAGTCGGTTATAACACTTCTTTTTGATACAGATATCGTTTAGACTCATTCCATTGATACGCTAATAGAAAACTCCAATTTCGATTAGTCGATGAATTAGTGATATGTTGTAATCAAACAAGTAAATAGAAAAAATATTGTTACAATCATTGCTAGAACACAAGCGAAACGCCAGAATGTCTTAACAGTTTATACGGAATTGAAAATCACAAAGTGACTCTGCGTCATGTTATTTTTATTCTACCATAAATATGCTGTGTAACGCATCGCTTTTCTTCTTTTTCTGCTTGTATCGTATTTTAATTGCAAAGAGTCAAAAAAAGGAGAGTTAACAAATCGACTCACATATACACACTCACACTAACAATAATTTGCGTAGGAGTGGCGTGAAAACTTTTTTTTCTCTCTTTACACTTCGCTTTTAATTGATATTTATCTCCGTCAGCGCAAAACTTAAACTGAACGCGTACACGTACGCTAAACAACTGAATGACTGAAGCGTCACTTGGCTGTGGCCAACACCTGTCGACTGTCGTCATATGCTTATACGGAAAGGCTAGGCTATAAGGTCCTTGCCGACAGACCGGTTGAAATGTACGAGAATGAATTGAAAAAGCTCACTCAAACCAATAAAAGCTTGCCTAATTTTTTCCATTAAAAGCTTCGTTGTGCACTTCGTCACTAGTCGGCTGATTGTATGTACTATACTATGCAGAGTTGGACAAAAAAAAAAGTTCATTGTATACATTGAGGCGTTCGAAGGTTGTAGGCATTTATGAGTTTTATGAATTAAATTAAAAAGCTCTACGTTTAAACACATTCACTCGCTCATATTTACATATGTACGAGTACTTTCGAAAAGTTGTAAGCGCGTTACACTATGTAAATACAAAGTATATATGACTTAATTTACGTGTGCGTTTGTGTGACCAAAGGTGACCACATGAGAAAAATTTTGGTTTAATTATCCCGTTTGGGAATTTTAATAGGTTTTAGGTTTAATGAACTTTAAATCAATTAAATCTATGTTAATAAATTAAAATTTTTAAGTTGATTAAAGTTATCGGTAGATTTTGCGACTTTTGATGAAAAGAGTTTAGGTATGGTGTGCTTTTGTAAGAAGAGTTGATGTGTGGTGAGTTCAAGTGTGGTGAATGAAATTATGGTGAGTTAAGGCATTATAGGTTTAGGTGTGGGGAGTTCTGGCCAGGTGAATTATTGTGAACTGAGTTGCTCGATCCGTTACCGCCGTTCAGTGGTCTAAATTCCACTTAACTAAACCTTTTAAATATAACATAACATAGCGTAAAATAAAATTACATAGCATAATACACATAACGTAACATTATAAAACATACCACTGCATAACAAAACGTAACATAGGATGCTTATAATATGGTTAAGTTGTGGTAAGTTTTGGTATGATGAGTTCAGATTTGGTGAGCAAAAAAATTATCTGTAACATTTCGATCGGCAAAATTTCTACCTACTAGTACCACCGCTTAAGAAGTTTTACTTAAAATGAAGATACGAGTATATGGTCCAAATTTCTGTAGTGCCACACAGCTTGAGCGATGATTTGCATTATGAAAATCCCACATTAAATTTCTTAAAATATTCAAAAAGAAATAATTTAAAAGCTGGTACGTATTTAGTCTGCATAGCCAACTATTGTTTCGCAAATTTATATTTCTACGATTTCCTTCTTTTACGAAGAAACGATGATTTATCGGTCCTTGGTATAAATTGCAAGATAAGCAACTATTTCCAACGAATTTCTCTTGTTTCATTAATTCACCTAATTTTTGTATTGTCATTAAATTTATTGTTGATCCACTTTATTTTAAGCTGCTTAGTTGCATAAGGTATTATTACCCGCAATTTCGTGACGTCAAGACAAACACTTTTATATGATTAAGCTGTTTTTGTCGGTGCTGTTGGGCAAAGACGGCCGCTTTTCAACAAATTATGATGATGACTGGATGGTATGTTTGTAACCTATTTACATATATACATACATAAAAAGGTATTGGACATCAGCAGTAGGAGTTTGTTTGCTTGAATTTTGATAATTTTTATACAAAAAAAGTGTTTCAAAATTATTTGTAAGACTTATTACTTAATTTTTTTTTTTATGTTTCTGATTAAATAATAATTTTACACGTACACTATATATATCAGTGTAGGGCCGAGTTTCTTCTACCGTTTGTGGTGTGCGTCTCTTATGTTGTACCACAAATGGAGGGACCTTCAGTTTACTGCCGACTTCGAACGGCAGATGCCTTCGATGAGAAGTTTTTTCATTTTAGAAATACCTTCGGAGGTTTGTCATTGCCTGCCGAGCGGTAACCGCTTATAGACAAAAAAAAACGTTTTCTATGATTTACATTTTACTTGCCCTGACTGAGTTACGATCCCCAAAATCAGCGGCATATCGAGTTATAAAACGCACCGCTACACACTCGATGACATGGTCATATTAAATCACATCAAAACAGCACGTCACATCTTATCACATTACGTATACATCCTCTAACATCAGATTAACACATCACATTATATAAATACCCCACATCCCATATTACATCGCATAACGTCAACACATTACAGAAAGTCATATTAAACAAATAAGAAAAGCTAAATTCGGGCGAAACCGATTTATATATACCCTCGCGATATATTTTTGTAAGGTCGGTGACCATGATTTCATAAAATTCCCGCTTATTTATTTCAAATCGCGAAGTTTTTTGCATTTTAAAAATTTCCGTTATTGAAAGTTGGGCGTGGTTATGGTCCGATTTCAAAAATTATTGACGGTGATGATAAATATATCAAGGACAATATGTTCACCAAATTGTGTGACAATACCTTACATCGTTATTGAGATACTTACAGACTTTTTTTATAAGAGGGCGTTGTAACGCCCATTTTCCAAATTTTAATAAAAATCAAGTTTTTTAATTAACTATCTCTCTAAATATCAAATTTTAATTAATATATTCCAATAGATAAAGAAAAAACGAAATTTTTGCGAGGTTATAAAATGATTTCAAAATTTTTTATCGATGATAACAGTGATATTGAGGAAAATTTGTTCTCCAAATTTTGTGACGATACCTAATACTGTTATTGAGATACATAAAATGCTTCATAAGTGGGCGTGGCAACGCCCGTTTTTCAAAATTTCATAAATACCTCATTTCTTAGTTCAAAATCGATCCAAATACCAAATTTCACTCAATTTGATTTAATGGATGCCGAAAAAACGGAGTTTTTGCATTTTTTAAAAACTTCCGTTATATGGGAAGTGGGCGTGGTTATTGACCGATTTTGACCATTTTCAATGCCAACCTACCAAAGAGCAATCTATGTATTAAATTTCATTGAGATATCTCAATTTTTACTCAAGTTATTGTAACCACGGACAGACGGACGAACGGACGGACAGACATTCAGGGCTAAATCGATTTCTCTGTTCATTCTGATCATTTTAGTATATATATGTCTATATCTACCTCGATTATTATATGCTGTTACATTTATAAAAGATTTGAAACTTCTAACAACTCACCCGTATAGCAATAGCAATAAGTGGATTACAGAATGAGCAAGCGAATAAGCTAATCAATGATACTGCTACTTTCTTCATTGGCAGTTTTTGCAATTTTTAACGTTCCTTTAAAGAGCGTAAGAGATGTTTTCTACACCTGCGCTAAGCCAGAAAATTGCATTTTTAGAAACATATAAACATACTCGTTTGCATTATTATATTCCACACGCAAATTCCAAACAAGTATGTAAATATTATGTTATATAAATATGTTAGTTAAATCACGCCTTCAACTAAATATGTACGTAAATTAGGGTGTGGCAACCAAAATTATGACCAGAATTTGAATGCTCTCATGTCATAGGATACTCCAATCGCCGATCGGTTCAAACTTATGTTGCACTCATTATGACTTCGTCGGTTTAAAGTCTTCGGTAGAAAAACTGACCTCTCCGATTGAAAACTGTTGATCTGTCTATATTTCATAACATGATAACGAACAATTGTTTTTTACTTTATTAAATAAGATGGAGAATTTCGCGGGCTTTGTGCAACCGGTAAAAACCAAAAATTGAGTCCATTGTCTTTACATGCTATACATCTTTTGACTACCCCAATGTACAAGTATAGAAACATCGTTAGCCATAAAATAGAAAGAAGACATATACATAAATTGTGAATGACGCCATCGATGAGAATTTTTTTACTTGTGTGGCTTGTATGCGAGTGTAAAAATACGTCAGTATTGTCGATAAATTCCCAACAGGAATTCTAAGAAATCAACACGGCGGCGAAAAAGTTAGACGCACTTGCCAATTGAAAATGTTAGCTACTCGTCGTTTTAAATGTCTACATGTCTCTGGAGGTCTATTGAGTTATTGCTCCTACATTGCTATCACGTTAATTGAATTCCTGTTTCGTTTGCGTTGCCGGATCATTTGACTGCATCTACGTAAATATCTACTCGTATGCACAGTAGAAAGCATACAAATTGCAGGGTTGGCAAATGACGGAAGTTCAAAAGTACTGCTGTTAAGTTATGTGGCATTATGTGCTTTATTTAATTTTGACTTCACGGCACTTCTGATATGAAATATTGTAGTCAAATGATGGGTAACTTTGTTGCAAAATTATTTCTTACCACCAATACACATGGTGAATATTTATTAAACTCATCTGACCAGAAATTCTACAACAAGCGCCACCTGTTGAGTTTTTTTTTGAAAAATATATTTCTTATCCTTCCTTTAGTACATATTTCGAATAGGCATCGAAACCAACCAGATACAATTGAAAAATGTGTACAATTTACTTTTATTTATACTTTATTAAATTTCCATTATTTTGAATAGTTGAATAATATTCTTGAAGCCTCCTGTAGAGGAAGGCCAAGAAGTAAGAGCCAAGGTGTCTGCATCTAAGCCTTGCGAAAGCAGAGCAGCTAAGAAAGTAATGTTGAGATGACTCAACCTCATCATCCTTCATAAAGCACCCACAATTTGGATCAGAAATGATGCCCAGGCTAACGGCGAGGGTCCCCATCGGACAGTGCCCTGTCAGAACACCGATCAAGGCTGAGAGTAATGGCCTGGCCCCAGACTGTCTGCGGTCCGCAACAGGCCAAAAGTACCTTGCATCTTTGCACGTCGGGGTTTCCGCCCAGCGTTTGCTGAGTCGGCTGAGAAGGCCTATTTTTCCAGGAGCAGACTACATGTTTACAGGGTAATTCCAATGCCCTTCCTCGGTCCCAGGGCCCTGATTGCGGCTTGTCTGTCCGAGTAGATGTTTACCATCTTCTGTGTGTTAGTAGTGATGCGACGCAAGTGGTCTACTGCTTCCTTAATGGCAGATATTTCAGCTTGAAAAACGCTGCAGAAATCCGGTAGTCTAAACTTACTATGTAGCGAAAGTTCCTCGCACAAGATGCCCCTCCTACTCTTCCCTCCAGCTGCAATCCATCCGAGAACATATTCACTGCGCCTCTGCACCAGAGGTCGAGCAACTCCCACTCCGCCCTTGATGGGATGTGAGTGGTGAAGGATCCTCTTGGGGCGATCTTCGGTACGCACTCATCGACATTCTCGGGGATCAATTCGAAGTGTTTAAGGATCCCTGAGTGTCCGTACTCCGGGGTGAGGGAGAACCCGACGCTTCGCAGTCTGATGGCAGAGCGGGCGGCGGCAACTCTGCCCGCCAAATCTATAGGAATGATGCCAAGCATCACATTTAGGGCAGGCGTGGGCGTGGTTCGAAGTGCCCCGCTGACTCCAATCAAGGCGCTTCTCTGCACCCGTTCCAGATTCTTAGTTAGAGAAGATTTATCCCGGGAGTTCCACCAGATAAAAACACCATAGAGCATAGAGGGTTTAATATTTATAGAGTTTCCAGTCCTGTTGAAAATTATTCTTTCTAGCCTTGTTAAAGAGGCGCCTTGCCCTTAGTTTGGACAACTCCATCACCCACCAGCTCGGCTTTGCCCTTCGTGCATTTCTGCAGAGCGGGCACGAGGTTTTGATTACACTATTGCATGCCGAGGCGAACTTCTCCACCATGCAGTCGATGGAATATTCAGAGAGATCCGAGGCCTCATCTGGGGCCTCAGATAGCTTTTCCTGCAGTTTCCTACAGTAGATATCCCAACGTGTCCTCCTAAGATTTCTAAAAGGTTTGCTAATTGGGCGATCTTCGTCTAAAATAAACTGAATATAACTATGGTCTGAGTAGGAGTGAGTATCCAGCACTCTCCAGTCAGATATGCGGGGTATAAGGCAAGAAGAAACCAGGGTAACGTCTACCACCTCAGAAGGTAGGTTCATTTCCTTTATTGCATATATGTAGCCAAGTTCTCGCTAACAATAAAATCAAAAAGTGACTCATCTTTCGTGTTTATATCCGAGCTTCCCCAGCACGTGTGCCACGAGTTCGCATCAGATCCAATGATGACAGCGACGTTCCGCCCTTTTGCTTCGGCTGTGGCTTCCCGTAGCAGAGTCGGAGGTGGTTCCGTCGCCTCGTCATGCGCCATATATGGAGATATAAGCCATAGTTTACCCGCGGCACCTTCCAGGCTTACGGTGACAATGTCTTCATTGCAGAAATTGGGAAAAATAAATGCGTTTAGTTCTTTCCTGATGAGCATGCAAGATCTAGGTTTACCTGCTTGTTTATGCACCACCAGCTTACAGTTTGGCGTCCTGATATCAGAGATTCCGTTACTGCTCAGCCACGGCTCCTGTATCAGGATTAAGTCGGCTCTACCTTGCTCAAGGTGGATAATAAGGTTCACGGACACCGCTTTAGAGTGTTGGAGGTTTATCTGTAGGATCTTCATCAAGGGGTTCCTCCATCCACGGCAGTTCGGCGTCCTCGCCCACCGCGGTAAGAAGCCTTTCTTCTTCCGTTCTGTCAAAGAAGCGGTCAATGTTCATCACAGAACCCGCCGAAGAGGGAACGTCACTAGCACTTTCTGCCTCCGAAACCACTGATTCGACGTCCATAATCATGGAGTCGACTGTCGAGGGTCGTCCAGCGGACCTCTGCCTGTCAGACCGCCTAGGCGCAGATTTCTGCGCGTTAACGGCGTTTTTGGACACCCCTTTGCTAGTTCTAGCCTTGGCGCCTTTCCAGACCTCCCCCAGCAGCACCACTATAGCTTTGTATACGTTCACCGACCGTTCGTGAGCACAGATTATCCGTTTGTGAATACCATGATGCCACCCAGCAGTTTCACACTTTGGAGGAGGGTCAGCGTTTTCCCTGCCCGCCCTCATAAACACCGTGGTGATAGCCGCAGCAACCCACCTCCACTTTTCTTTGGGGATGGCTCTATCCTCCTTGCTAGTGTCAATCAGCCCAAGGGTGACCGACCCCGCCCGTTCTGCGATTTCGCAGAAGGAAAAAGGTGGGTCTCCCATCTTCGGTCTTTTGACCGCCGGGTTTTCACCTTCCAGACACCTTTGTCTCTTTGGAGGCTGGATTGAAGAGGGTACAATTGCGCCCCTAGTCGCCACCCCACGAGACCACTCGAGGGTCTTCGCGTGCCCCGTCTCCTTCCCATCATGGCGGCTGATAATTTTGGCCGCTAAGCGTCGGTCGGAGTGCGGTCTCTGCCTGTCAGACCGCCTAGGCGCGTTAACGGCGTTTTTGGACACCCCTTTGCTAGTTCTAGCAACGGCCTTTTCCGCACAAGGTTGAGCGGTGAGCCTCCTTTCTACCGTTTGTTGTAGCCGCGATCGTTTTCGACTGAGCTACCCTACCGGTCGATGACGCATTCGCCGTCAACCTACCGCCCATCTTAGACCTAGAGTCAGTGGGGTTCGGTCTGACCCCACTGGAAAAGGGGCCAGCAGCTTCAAACGGTTTCGTCTCCCCGACAGGAGATACTGCCTGCTCAGATGAGATTGAGGTTTATGTTGTTGTTGTTGTAGAAGTTTTCATGCTTATAGAGTCCCCACTCAGAGCCGCTATCCAAACCCCGATGTGTAATCGCCTTTGCGAAAAGTGGTCCCATGCTTATCCCCGAGGAAGCCATGGCAAGGGTTGACGCATGCCCTTATGGGGTCATGAGTTCAGAGCCGACCAGCGCAAAGTGGGAGCGTAGCTCAACCAACACCTACACCACCAACTTCATAGTGACGGAGAGTGGAACGTACTCTGAGGCCTGCCTGGGTTTTAACGGGACGTGGACAGTCGCGGCATTAGCCCATCAGCCATTTCTGCTAAGTGTCTCCTCAGCATATTCAGGTGACAGAATGCCGCAACCACCAGCCCAAGATCGCCAGATCCGAAACGTTAGAGATCAAAATCATAGTCAAAAGGAGAGAGCTAGGGGTCGTTACCGTTCAGGTGAGGCCGTGAAGCCCGCAGGTCATTTAGCGTTACCTAGGATATACCGCGAGGAGGCGACCTACCTACTAGCTTCTTAATTTATACGAGCAACGTAGTGAGGTATTGGTTCCGAAAGTTTTAGAGAACGCAAGGTAAATTTAATAAAAACTTTTTGAATCCTTTCAATCCGTTTTATATGAAATGAGGGCCTAAGAAACTATCTTGAGAAGTTTTGTTGATTAAAATATAAGTACTTATTTTTCTGCTTAAAATATATACAAGAGGAACTTTAAGCTTTACATTTTAAGACGTCTAAGTATTATCTTGAATGATATGAAACGTATCGATTGAATTCTCTCGAACGCATCAAGGCACATCAAATATGTAGCCGCTGCAAATTTTTTTTTTTAACTTTTTTCATATTTTATTTTAATTTGAATTGTCAAATTTTTTATTTCGTTGTGATAAGAATGCTTTCAGTACAATTCAAGGTAGTTGATAAGATACTTTTGAAATTTTAGCATTTAAAAGCAAAAACAAAATATACAGAGCTCAATTTTTTTTTTAATTTTTCTACTGCTGCTACCTATTGAATGTGCCTTGGAACGAATGAACTTTTATTTTAAAATATTTTAACAAGTATACAAAAAACACAAAGCATATTTTGTAGATCTTCAACATATTATTTATGTATCAATATTTTAATATTTTATTAAAAAATTTTATTTTTTGTTATTTGTTAAAATTTTATTAAAACATTTTTTTCTCCTAAAATCGAATCCAAAATAGTAAATAAGAACAATATTTGTATCAACAGACAATTTCAATGACTTTTGGATTCGATTTACTTAAAGTGTTTTATATTAAATGCACCGATGTTCTTGTACCTCATAGGAGAAAGTCCTTAATATAACAGCATTTATCCGATATCCATGTGCCAACTGCAAATAGCGTCGTACACTTACTTAAGTGGCACACTTTAAATATCATCGTTCCACCGCTCAAATACACCTTCAGAAAACTATCGTAACTCATACGCCCCGCCGTCCCAACATACTAGTAAGCAAAGAAAATCTGCTCTCTATTTTAGTTGCTTCAGCGAATGCCAACGGTGTTGTTACTGTCCTTTGGTAATCTTAAATAAACAAGAGAAATGCATTACAGCTTGAAAACCGAACAACAAGCTTCCCAGAAATGCACCTGCTGCTGAGTTTTTGCACATTTCCATTGACTTTCGATAGCTTGAGGATGGTTGTGGCAGTGTTATATAAATATGTACATACACCCATACATACACATTTACTTATATGCATACATATATGTATATGCGTGTTTGCGAGTGTGTAAGGTATGCATGCCCGATGTGTTGCATCCAAATAATCCGATGAACCGTGTGCGCAGAGCTTTCGAGTTATAGCAGGAAACTTACTAATTGGCTGGTTTTTTGGAGGGCAAAGAGCTGAGCTGTGGTAGCAACTGTCGATGCCAAGGCATCCAAAAGTGAATCGAGTGTAGACGGAAATAGCTGTGCGAATGTGTGTGGTATGATTTATTTTCCACTTGAAAGTCAGAATCAATATGCGTCGGTATTTGTAATATTGCTGGTACACCTGCGAGTCGATGAATAGTTTTGCAGGTAGAATTGAAAATTGTGTTGTTGGTACCACTTTGTCTAAGATAATTTTTAAAAATATCGGATATTTTCTTTAAGAACAACTAGGTGTGTTAATTAAGTGAAAATTCTATTGTTTGCATAATTTATTTTTAAAAAGCACGTTTAATAACTTTCAATGCACAAAGAAAGTTAACTGGCAAAACTCTTTCTCTGGAATATGTAAGAATTTGTATTCCTTTATATATAATTTTAAATGGGTTTTTAATAATATAGTTTATAGGCCAACAATATATCCCCACACAATTTTGTATTAACATTTTCAACGTCAAACAACTAACCTTGGCAGGTCGAACTGGCTTTGCTGGAAGCCATTTGCAATTGTTTATGAGAAAATAAGTAACACAACTGTCGATATGTATAAAGAATATAAACACATTTTTAATCCTTTAATGAATTGAACATTTTCGTTAATTCTTCAATTCGAAATTTAATTCCGAATAATGTTTTTTTCAAATAATTAAATTTCCATACTAAATACAATCTTTTCCAATTTTTTTAAATTTAAAATTTTCCTATCTACATCTACACATCTATAAGATTGGTGAATGAGTGGTGAATGTTTAAGTCCGTTTATTTGTTATTGTTTGGCCATTTAACTATTTATTTTAAATATTTTTGAGCTTTAAGCCCGATTGGTATTTCCGTTTGTTTGCATTTTTTTTTGGTTTACAATTTTAGTTGCATCAAATTATTTATTAAGCGAAATTCCCAGAGTACACTTTAACGACAGCAACAGATTCATTGACTTTGATAAACAATGAGAATATAAATTGAACTATTTATGAAACATGTGAAGGAATCCGTTTACATTTGATACTCAGTATAAATTCCCACACATTATACAACTACAGCTTCTCCATACCGAAAGTGCAGAAAATTACCTTAACCTCGGCAGCTGCAATTTAAAATATTCTTGCGTGTGGTAGTAAAACACTTAAAGCACTTAAATGTATTTGTTGCTATAGTATCGTAAAATATAGTTGAGATAATATTTGACTTTTTGTAGCGCTAAGTAGTGTTAAAAGTTTACAGAAAAATCCTGCAGGAAAAGCGAACGAACGGGACCGTGTTAAGAAAAATGTAACGAACCTGTTATGAGTACCAACTCATTTCACCATTTCAAAGGCTATCGAGCTTATATGAAGTAAGTAGCGGAAAAAATATTGAGATTTTTAAGATAATTGAAAATTTCAAGCAAATTGCAATTATTTAGCAAATACGTTTTCCTACAAGTATTGCAAATTTACTTATACTTCATACCTACATATTCCTTAAGAAAAATTTATTTTGGTGTTAAAGGTATTCGTATTCGTACATTTTCGCTTTTCATGAGCTCCGCCGTAAATTGATTGGGTGTGTAAAATTACATGTTGAAAATTTGTAAGTAGACGTAAAACTTAAAGTGCTTTTAATAGCAGTAGAAGCTGTAGGTACTTTTGCTTATTAGTATTTGTAACGGAATTGGACTTGCTAAGTAGCAAATTTGATCATCTTGCGTATATAGAAATATAGAGATACGAAGCATGTCATGAAATGCAATGTTCTACTATCTTACAGGGTGGCGCACCAATTGTGCTACAATATCATTTTTTGGAAAAATTCTAGGCGAATAGGCAAATCTATAGGGTTTAACTGGCTTGTTATTTGAACACGAAAAACAGGTTTGAATCATTATGAATTATCCGTTTTAATGACCGTCTGCAAACTCCAAGTTTCAAGTCGAAACTCTTGGATTTGCCTGAATTGTCGATGCAACAGCCGCGATTGTGTCTTGAACACGAACATACGGATGTCGATGGTACGGTCTTCTTGCGATGCTTCCAGATTTGGCAAACATATTTACCAACCTCATAATGGTCAATCTACACGGGGGAGTTCCGTATGAATTCCATTTGGACGGAAATCCTCTTTTCGGTATACCAAGCGTTCATTTTAAAAAAAATTAAATAATAACCTGCTAAATAAAAAAAAGTAAGCCGATTGCTTACACAGAAAAAAAGTTATTACGTTTTGATTTTGTAGCACGATTCGTACACCATCCTGTAGAATCCGGATACTCTGCCCCTTTTTGAGAGTAATAAATACCTCAATCATAAAAAGTCTCAAAACACACCAAAACAAAAAATTTTTTTCCTTGTTTTTGGTTAGAAAAAAAAGCTGTCAGTTTTGTAAAAATGCAAAATTGAAGAAATGCTCGTGTCAGACGATAACGGTTCGTTTTTCCCAAGTTGTTCCAAGTCGAGTGATAAGTTACTCTTTGAGATATCTTGTCAATCAGTTGCAAACACACGACTTTTGGGAAATCGCATTTAAAGGTTGAAGTGGATGGACGCGCCCAGCCATGTTCAAAGCTCCCTTAAAACTAAACTAAGAGGACTCCTTAAAAATAAATCAAATTTCCAAATGTGTCAACATGTTGTGGTACTCTTATTTATGAACAGTGTAAAGGCCTAATAAAAGCTTTCGAAGTCTTAAAAATATTAATCTCACTGATAATTACTATAAAAAGACTTTTATAATGAACAGTACAAGTGTCGCAATTAAAGTTATCGATGACTTCAAAAATTTGTCTCACTCATCCCGATAAACCAAAGTCTCTAACAATTCTACCGAAAATGTGGATATCTTTTTGAAAGTTTCACTATCAAATAATTATTACATTGAGTATCTGTTTCGTATAAATATTGAAAATTTATTATTTTATATAAGATATTAAACTGCATACTAATATATAATTTTTTTTCGAAATTAAGTAAAAGAAAAATTAATAGCTAAAAGCTGTGCTTGAGTTGGAATCGTACGATTATAATACACACTTCCGCTATAACGAAAACTCATTCTAAAATTCTCGTTTTACGCTTGAAAAAATGCTTATTCGAAAATAACTTTCCAATTGTGCATAATGATAGACTGTAAAAATCAAAAAAACCAATTTGCAAATTCCCCTTAAAGTAAATAAGGCTTGGTCTTATGTGCATACATTATGTTGAACAAACATTCAGCCTCCAACGGATATTCAACTCTCTATGTATTTATGTTACAGTTTATTTCGCCCATCAAGTCATTATAAAAAAAAAAAATGATTGGCCTTGAAGTGCGCTTACTCCTGTTACATATCGCCCCTCGAGGTATATGAAAAACGATTTCCGTCAATATTATTATTGGCACAAAACTTAGTCACAATTTTTCAGTAGGGTTTGTTTGTTTCTCCCTTATTTCGTATCTCTTATTTGCGTATTTTAGATAAGCGTGCATATATAGAAACACATATTCACAAATACACACTTCTAAGAAGCATAAAAGAAAAAAGCAAAAAAGAGTTCACCGCAATTCACCGCAAGCCATCCCCGAAGTGAAAAAATTGTGAACAACAGCAAAAGTAAGAGCATCTGCTTTTGCTACATGTCAACAAATTCTACAAAAGCTTTCGACTTTAATTCAGCAAGATGTCAGCTTTTTTTGCTATGATTATTTCTTGTATTTTGTGTTTGTTCGTTTGATTTTCCGGTTTAAGTTGTTGCTACTGTAAATTACCCTGGTACCCAAGTGTACGAGTATGTAGGTGTGTTTACGACCTGCTTGAGTGGATGTTTATTTTGCTTTTTCGAGTTTCTTTAAAAAGTTGTCGGGAAGCCACTTGATTGGCTTTTTAATTAGCTGTGCTATACTTTGTATTTTACTCCACATTTTTTGAGGTTATTTATGTTTTCTTTAATACGAGCTACTCAAACCCATTAATGTAAAGTTTTAATGAAGTTTTAACTCTATTGTCGTCCCTATTGTATTCTGTTTGCCCCATTCCATTTGGCACGCATTACATCGCATCCCTTCAGTGGCAATCGCCATGTTGAGTATTCAATTTACTACCGCCACTAAAGAAGTTTTCATTTAAAAATCGAAAGAAATATACGGGATTATGGTCGTAATTGTTCGGGGAGATCAATGTTTTTCTGAATTACTTTCCCAACTGGCAAGATTGATGCCAGCTCAAAAGGTTAACAAAGAACAAGAAGAAACGAACAAGCCATGCGAGGTGCATACGTTGCGGTTAGGCTGTTTTTACATGAATCAAACCAACAAATATGTCTTCAGTTGATTTTGTTATGCCTACTATTGTGTTCAATATTTAACAAGTACATATTTAAAACCATGATTCAATTATTAAAGATTTGCTCAAGTTAAAGGTGGCATTTAAAAAGGATGTAGAAAGGCCAAAAATAAAATCTCTTTTGTAAAATTGTTAGCAAAAATTTAAGATTCGCTAGTAAAACATAGCTTTAAACAGGGCAAAGAAAAAAATTTGACGGATTTTTGAGGCAGCGGCAACCAAGGCCTTAGAGCTAAAATTAACAGTATTTAAATTAATTTATATTCTAAATATACTACATTGTCTGTAGACTAAGGCATTTTTTTTTTTTTTTTGTACTTTTTGTTTGTTTTTGACGAGTTAAATAGAATGCAATAGTTTTGATAATTTAAGGAAATTCAGTATTTTGCAAAGGTTGTTGGGGCTTGGATCAGAGAGTAGGGTAATGGGATTGAGGTTTGGAGGGTAATTTGACGGCAGTGCTTGAGATTTCGGCAGTGAACTAGAATATGTTCAAGTGTACATGGGGTGTTTTGGTTGCAGAGGTGGCAGGATGTGTTGGAGGATTTATTGAAGAGGTGTTGATGTGTTATTATGGTGTGACCAATTCTCAATCTTACTATTTTTGTTTGTTTGTAGTTGTTCTGGTGAGAAGGCTGTTGTATGAAACTAAAATATCGTTTATAGTTTTTTGTTTGGGTTTGTGTTTTTGTACCATTTTGATGTTTTTTGGAAGACGCCTATATAGTTGTTATTTAAGGCAGAGTTTATGAAATTGTTCATGTCTGATTTGGTAAAATTTTTGAACGGGGGCACAATGCGAAGCCGTAGCATTCAGTCAATTTTTTTTTCTTTTACCTTCGTCTTGCGGAACATGTAACATATTGATATATTTTTGGGACCATGTTTTATAGCACAATTTGCAACTTGGTGGTAAAAAAAACTATATTAGTTTTTCCACCTACCAAGCACACACCCACCGGAAAATTTTTTGGCATGTAAATTTAAATTTAAAAGAGCATCTGTTCTTTTTTTTATAAACTTTTATAGTTTAACTAATGTATAATGATATTAATTATATATATATAATATATAATAATATAATATATAATTTTGGCGCGTTCACTATATAGCTCAGTGTTTGGCCGAGCTTCTCCTACCATTTGTGGTGTGCATCTTTATATTATACCACAAATGGAGGGACCTACAGTTTTGTGCCGACTCTAAACGGCTGATGTATTTAATGAGAAGCTTTTTCATGGCAGAAATACCCTCGGAGGTTTGCTATTGCCTGCCGAGGGGTGACCGCGATTAGAAAAAACTTTTTCTATTATTAAGATTTTGCTTGCCCTGACTGAGATTCGAACCTTGAATTGACCGGCATATCAAGTTATAGCACGCACCGCTACCAACTCGACCACAGCGGCCACTAAAGATATTAATTAATTTACTAAAAATAACATAAAGGCGAATACCGATGCGGATCTATGCTGTAAAACACAGAACGAGTGGGGCTGAACTTGAACTGCCAAATAAAAACGTTCAAAAAACCATTAAGCATGAAAATTCACTTGTTAAATATCCGCCTATTGACCCCTTGTTTATGTTTGAATTAAACTTGTGTGTGTTTGCTGGCACGGCCCACACTTCCAAACGGGTGTCGCTGCTCTGAGGCAGGAAGAACGCTCAAAAATAGTGTAAAGCACTTGAATAGCCAAAATAAACAACGTACATACATACAGATGAATTAGTTATATTACGGAATAAAATCAATTTATTTAAAAACTTACACAAATTCACGCAGTCAGAAAACGACATGCCAGCCAATACGTATAAAATAAACAACAATAAAGGCAGCAGTGATGGCATTAAAATGTTTGTTCTACAAATTTTGTTTTCCCGCCAATTTTTACGTAACTTTGAAGAGTTAACAACACTGTGCCTTATTAAAGGAGCTGTTTGACAAAGAGTGAGCGAGCTGCGGCTTATTGAGCAAACCTCTTGTAATTGAATCATTTTTAAAACTACGGAAATAATCAGATATTCTGTGATGTTTTAAGACATTTGAGATCACTTGTTTTTCGATCAAGACATGCTATTCGGCATCTATATTTGTCACTTTCCTCTTTCCATCTTTTATACTTTGGATGATTTGACTGTCAAACTAGGGTCGTCCGTTTTTCCGGAAAGCTGGCGACTTTTCATACTTGGTTGGAAGTTTTTAAATACATGCAGGAAATACAAATTAAAACTAATAAAAAATCATTTAAATACTTGAACCATGTAAATCGGGTGCAAGGAAATCGTTTGTTTACTTTCTGAGCTGATGTTATAAAAACAACTGAAGTCAAATTCTCCTTTTGGCGGTACTCTGTTCAGCGCCACTTTCTGTTTGATGCATCATGTTACGTGTGATATGTGAATGGGAATATCAACTGCTTTTATGAATTCTAACATTTAAACCCGCCAAATAAAATGAAGAAATATGTTTTTTTTTTTTATTTTCCATTTAGCTGATTTCTTTATTTTTATTTAAAAATATTTGCAATCGTTTCGGTTTATGCGCTTAAGATATTAACAGTAAGCTTGAAAACACCTTAAGTTCATAAGCTATATTTTTCAATTATCTAATTTAATTAGTTTAAAACTAAACTAAAATTATTCGTATTTGTTCGACTTTAAAACACATTTTTATAAATTTTTTCAGTTTTAAATTTAACTAAGCATTTACATACATAAAATAATATTTCACTTTTGCTATAATGTTGTTTATATAAAATGAAATGATTTACGATACATAAAAAGAATAATTTTAGTTGCATATTTATAAAGTTTTAAAAATCATAAAATAGTATCGCCAGTTTATGGTGGCTGTGAAATTTAATTTTCTAAATTTTTTAAAATTAAATTCCACAGTTTTGAAAACTCTGTCAAAAGCTTTTATAAATATAATTTTTATGTCTTGCAGCACACATATTATGTATGTATCTTCTCATACTCCTTAAGCGACCACTAAACTCAATGTGTCCCTAATGAGATAACTACTGCGCCTAAAACTATGTCCAAAATTTTATTTTAAGCAAAGCAGAGATGCATAAGAAGCTTAAGATTCGCCACGTCATAGTTAGCATAGCAGTGATGTTATGATTTTTTTGATAGTTTAAAAAATTGAGAAAATGCAAATTTTTAAAAAGAGCAATAACACATTGAATTAAAATTTTAAAAATTTGTTATATATTATTTAAATAAATTATTTCACAATCGCAAAGCTGAAGTCTTAAATAAGTCATAAAGTTATAAATAAATAAATAGTTTAGATAAATAGTTGAGATGCTTAAAAGTATGCAATAAATATGTGTTTGTATAATATAAATAAATAAATAACTCAACGCCAGGGTGCTAATCGCACATTAAGGTCTTTTAAAATTAACTACCAGTATAGTTATTATATATGAATGTGTGTTTTTTTTTAATTTTTAATTTTTAAGATTACTTTAAGACTAATATACAAAATGAATTTGCATTTTAACATTCAGACTACTTAGGCACAATTTATGTTTTCGCTTTTATATTAATTACTAAAATTGTTGTTGTCCCTCCCCAGCCCCAGGTGCATGTTAAATGTATGTACGTAAAAACATTTTTGCATTTGCTAACCCACAATTTGTTTGTTGCTTGGTAAAAAAAGGATAATTTAATTTTTAAGTATAAATTTTTTTGGATTTGAAAGCGATGAACGCCCGAAAGTAGGCACAGTTTTGAAAATTTTATGCGTTCACCAAGGTAGTGAAAAAACGGTCTTTTGAGAGATTATAACGTGAAAGCTTAAAGTGAGCAGCTTTGAAATCCGTTAAGTTAAAAACAGAATAAAATATCTTTGCATACCCTTAGGCGCAAAAACTTTATTTGCATTATATGACGGCAGAATAAGCTCGCCAAATAAAAGGTATTTAGTTATTTTTAGTTACATATTTGGTCAATGTGTTCCAAGAAAGAAAAATGAAAGAAAAAAAAAATTTAGAAGGGCATTACACCGGTGGCGGTGATTTTGCACAATTTCTCATCAAAGTTTTTTACCGAGCAGGACGAAAGCTTTGCATGCGACTAAACGTGACTACTAGCATTCCTTGCTTGCTGAACGGCGTAACTCAATTTGTTCACACTTTTTGATTCGGTGTTCATATGTGTGCATGTGCGTGTGAGAGTACCTGTGACTTTCGGCGCTCATTCTGTTGATTTTCTAATCTCATTTTGCCTTAAAGTTCGGTTTGCTTTTTTACATTTTCGATTTTTTCGCTATTTTCGTGTTATTTTTACAAATTTAAAATTATGTTTGCTAAATTTATCTCTCTATTTGTATATACTCGTATCTATCTAAGTATATTAATAATGACATTGTTGGTATTGCTATTGCGTTGCTTTGCTTTATGTACTTTTTGTTGTTGCTCTACTGTAGCTCCTCGTTGTTAACAATCCTATTTCACTCCCGTTATACTTCGCAGCCAAGGCTTATAGAATGTTGTACGCATGTAAACGCCCGGCAGGTAAGGCGCCGCACATTTTATGCCATGCGACACAGTGCCGGCCAACTCGTAACGACCATCGGGACGTTGCAGCACCAATGGACCACCGCTGTCACCCTGATGAGATGGCGAAGGTTGTTTTGTTGTTGTTTGTTGTGTGTTGGAGCGCGAAAAAGAGGAATAGAGCAAATACAAAAAATAAATATCATAAAAATGTGTTTATCGTTCAACGAGTTACTTTTAAATTTCATATTATTATATACTTTTTGAGAAGGTAAATATGTTTAATTTTGTAGAGGACTAGTAAAAAAATGTCGTATTTGTATTTGTATAATGTACCACTTTTTATAGTAGTAGATGAGTAGGATAAATAAATTACTTATAAGTATTTGATTATGGTTTTTTAGTTGAGCTAGTAAAAGCTAGGAATGGAAATTTACACAAAGCAAGATAACTTAATAGGTAAGTTGGACTTTAATTTAATTATTAGTTGGTTAGTAAGTAAATAAAATGATAAGCCAAATTCCTTAGCTTATTCAATTATTAAACAATTTTACTTAACTTATGATATAAGTGAAATGTTGTCTTTTATTAAAAGAAATTAACCAAAAAAAGAAAATTCGTGAAATATTCACCAAAAACGTATTGTCGTGAAAAAGTAATTTTGCGAAAAAGTTGTGGCTGTAAAGTTTGATAACTGCCGCTGTATATAAGTTTAGAAAAATTGTTTCTATTTCACCGAAATAAATGTTAAAGGAAAAGAGAGAAGTGCGTATGTCCTCATGAGAAAAGCTATACATAAATTATGTCACTTGAAGAAGGATTTGATTTGATTGGCATAGTGAAACGAAACGAGGTTTTGAATCCATTTAATTTCTCAACGAAACTTTTATCGGCATACGGTTTTGCATTTTTTTTATAGTTTCCCAATAGTTGACTCTGTGTTTCTGGCAATTGATAAAATTTTTGATATACGAATAAAACTTATCTTAATTAAAAAAGCACAAAAAATTACAACTTTATTTTGTTTAATTAAACTTAAGCCGTAGAAAACTCAAGTTTCAAACTTTGTACACAATTCTTCAAAATAATCAACACTTTCGCAAAAACTAGAAAATTAAGTAAAATTCAACTAAAGTCTGCACATTATTCCAATATAATTATAACTATAAAAAAATGTGTACAAAGTTTGCAGATTCGGTTAATATGATTTTGAGTACAGAACTAGTTGTATTCTAAGTACATAAAAAAAAAAAAACATTTGAAATTGAATATTAAAGAGGAAAAAGTCAAAACTTGCCAGTTTATGAACGTCGTATTATTGTGGTAAGCAAAAAATTGCATGTAAGGAATTTTTAAACGTATGTATAAAATTTACTTACCTCACACGAATCCTTTTGTCCATTGGCATAACCGGCACACAGGAAAGAGCTCAGAATTTTTTTGTTGTGTCCGGCTGTGTGAAACATCTCCTGACAGACGCTGTTCTCAATTATTGGTACCTAAAATTCGCATATGCATGCAAAAAAAAAAAAAAAAATTGTTAAATAAAAGTAAAGCTTCATAAATTCCAAATTGATCCTTTGAACAAAGTAAAAGTGTTGAACTTTTGAAATAATTTCGACGAAAAAAAAAATAAAACTTTATTTCAAGGTCTGCTCAGGTTCAGAATGAATGGAGTGGGCACATGCATAGTATGTACGAGTATATCCATAACTCACCTGAACTTCCTGCAACACAGATGGTACACCGCCGTCATACTTCAGGCGTCCCCAGCCAGTGACCGTCGCCATGCGACCGGTGAAGTCCGCATAGTCGTTGGGCATACAAATTGGCACTGCGAAAGTAAAAGAAAAGTAGTGAAAGGTGATTAAAAAATAGCTTAAAAACTACAGAAAAAGTTTGAAAAGAAAAGCCGTTGGAAACGAGTTGAAATTTATTGATGTGTTAAAAAAAGTATACAGAATATTTTTTTCTTTCTTCGTTGTGTTATTGTTTCGACCACATTGGTCGTCCTGTTATACATTTTTTTGTACTTTAGTCTACTAGTCTTTTGTTACTTTTATTCTTGGGAATATGTGTATACAAAATTCAATTCAAATAAATATACTACGTTCACTCTCTTGCATTCAGCTTAGTCTTATTAAATACACTTTAAGGCTTCATATACATATACTCGTACTATAAAAAAATCTTTGTTATGGTGTCTTATTCCTGTGGTTATTATGACATTAAATCTCTGATCTGATGAGTACTTCAGTTTTATGTGTGGACACTGTTTATTTCTTTTCTTAACTCGAAGAAAATTAAAAAAATACTTAAAATATTATGCTCTAAATAATTTAAAGAAAATAATATTGCCAACTTTGAATAAAATGTTTTCAAAGATCGTATTTCATTATAAAAGAAAAGGTGTAAATTGATTTCTGGACTTCGAACGTATTACAGCATCCCCGACGATAAGCTTTTCAGCATATCAATTTCGTTTATAATTCTACAAATACTCCGCCTTCTCTTTGCTGAGAAGGTGAGGTTAAGTTTGATTGGATGCCATCATGCAGGAGGACGCTAGTACACTTAGGCTCGAGGTAGAAAAGCCCATTGTGACACCATTGGCGTAAGCCATGCCATCGTAATTTAATGTAGAGTACAAAGTTAGGAATGCTTGCCGAGTTGAAGTGGCAGGGCAGAGATAGTGCAGCTGCGGCAAAAATCATTAGTCTCTTTCGAAGCGAAGCAGTCAAGCCTAGTGAGAGCTTTAGAGCGCTTTACATCAACATCTGGCCAGGTGTTTAGATACTTAATAGCAGCCTGGTTGTCTGAGTAAATGGTTATGCTTCGTTCTTGAGTGACGCAAGTTATAAGACCGCGAGCTGCCTGCGGTATTGCATTTAGCTCCGCCTAGAAAACACGACCGTGGACCGGCAAGCGAAAACTGAGGTTTAGAGTGAGTTCATTTCACGGAATTCCACTGTCTACTTTTTCTTTTAGCTTGGTGTCATCTACATATATTCATATATAACCGTCGATCCTGCGTCTGGGTCCTCTCTGGGATTCTTATGGAGAACTTATTGCCATAGATTATTTAATCTTACCTCCAGAGATTTGGTGGATGTAGAGGGCAGTACTGCCGTGATAAACAAGCAAGCTGGTTCTATGTACTCGCTTTAGCTTGCTGAGTAAGATGAAATATTTTTTTTGCAACATTTCAAACAAAACATTTAGAACGATATCGTTAACTGATATTCTTTTAAACAATTACTCATAAATAAAAAAATAAAAATTAAATTCAAAATATGATTTTTGCTACTCGTTTTCCTATTTGTTTTATACGTTCTAACAAAAATTACATTTGAATTAGATTGAAATTAATACTCAAGCCGAGTAGATATCAAGGCACTTCGAACAGGCAGCAGCAGGAAAGCAGTTGATATGAGAATTTTAACACATTTTTATAACCCCTAATTTTATAGCTACGTTTACCTTTAGTATGTGTTTTATTTTCTTGCATGATTATTAAAAATTTTTGAACGTATATTAAATTGTACTTATTTACTTATAAATACTATAAATTAAAAAAAAATTCAGGCCGACAGTCATAGTTACTAGTTACTTTTAATAAATGCAATGCATTTTTTTATTATTATATTTCATGAAAATAAATTAAAAAAAAATATTATACGAGTATATGTTCAAAAAATGAAGAGTTGAAAATGAAAAAAACACAATGCGTTGAATTTCTTAAACATAATGTTTATTTTTAGTTTGCGCTATCCGTTTTAAAGTCGTAATGTCATTTGATATTCACGCTCCACCAATACATTGAATAGTGCACTCATAAATAAGCCAAGCTCAGGCGTAAAGCTTGTCAAAAAATCAGGAAGAAGAACGCTAAAGTTACTTACGAAACGTTGGCATAATTTTATTGAATTACTTTCAATTTGCAATATATTTTTTGTCAGATAAGTCTCGGACCTCCAATGTGTCGTGATTGATCTGTGTGAAAACACCTTAATTCTTCTTGCTTGTTGCGCTGTACTGAGCCAAGAATAATTTTTTTTTTATAAAGAGTTGCAAGTCTACCCCAACTGTGTTGCCATTGATTCGAAAATATACACTTATCTAATTTAAGCTTAGCAAGAAAGTGAGTTAAAATCATTGAAAGACAAACACCTCGTTATCATCTGAACATGGTAAGATGAGTACTACAATTTCCGATTGGGAAATCAAGTAATTTTAATTATACATATGACAGTCGAACTGTCTTTTCCTAATAAAAAAATAAATTAACTCTTTTAAAGAGTGATCAATATAAATGCCTTGAGTTTACTTATCAATGATCTAGTTTATTTGAGTTTGTAAATTCCTCGTTTGCCCTACAATATTGTTCACTAACAATACTTCGATTATATTTTACTTATTACCACCTTGTATATTTGGTTACGGCTTTCAAGAACTGAATTTTTCATCTTAAAATTTTTTCAAAATGAAATTTGCACTTACCTATATGTGTATCAAATTGCACCGGACTCTCGAGTTCCAGCAGTGCCAAATCATTTTCGAACGTCGCAGGATCATATTGACGATGTACAATGACACGTCTCACATTCTTCGTAACAGAGCGTTTGGTCTCCAAATCACCTGAGATATCGAACTCACCCATAACGGCGACCAGTGAGGCCAAGAAGCTGTGCAAGTAATGGCGATGAAAAACAAAAATATTAGAAAATTAAAATTTCAGCTTGCTTTTAAGATACAAAACTCATATAAAATTATTTAAGGTTTTTCGTTTCTTTTCTGTCCATTTATTTTTTTTATGTTCATCCTTTTCTACTCACCCTGGCTGACAATGCGCCGCTGTGGTGACATAACGATTCGTTATCAATACACCGCCGCATTTGTTCTTTGTGAATAATCCCAGCCAAGTTGATTCGCGTACGAGCACTTGCCAAGGGTAAGCGCCGAATGTGGAACCTTTGCCGCCTACAATTCTGCCAGACTTGATGTGTGGCCGTACGCCGCATTCTGTCGATGGGGAGTGAAATGTGAGGTTAGGAGGTAAGGGAGAGTATAGCAACAGCATAGATGAGTGTGTTTTGTGTGATGGCGTTGGTTGATGGTTGGATGGTGGTTGGTTGGTTATGATACTTGAAATGGCGACGGTTGGTGGTGGTGGTGGTGCCTAATGCTGAATGTGGAAGTGCTTGGGTATAGGAGGGTTTGAAAAGTTCACCGGGGTCAAGATATTGATCGATTGTATTCAAGTGTGATTCTTTACATATGAAAATTATTTGAAGAGAGTTCAGATGCAGTGTAGCAAGAAAGCTGAATTAGACAGGCATGAATGATGGCAAGCGAGTTCGAGAGGTGGTTGGAGAAAGTGGGCAAGTTTGAGTGAAGGCAAGAAAATAAGATAATGCAGTCAACGTAAAATGGCAATAAGTATTTAACTAAGGAAGTTTCATTTATACTATTGAATGAAATGAAGGGCAGCAACAAAATTTAATCGGAGCTCGGAGGATATTAGAGCAGAAGGAAAATTGCCTTAGGCTTCTCAGGGGAGTAAGCAAGAAGCCTTCAATTAAGGAATGCAAGTGTATTGTCATGAAAGTATTTTTAAAGAATAAATTCTGGAGAGGCTGTACTAGGGAAGTGTTTTAGAGGAGGGCATATATTTGATTGAAAAGACGCACTTTGTTAGTGAAGTTCAAAGTTTAATAAAGTATGAATGTATGTAAGGGTGCAAAGGTGAAATGCGTATTGTTAACAACAATGAGTGGATATTTGATGAGAACAAGTGCCACAAGCATTTTACAGGTGATTCAGCGTACATTTGATAGCGATTTTTTGATTTTTTGATTCATGCATGGATGTATTTGCGTTTGTATGTATGTATGTATGTATGTATGTATGTATGTATGTGCATGTGTGCATGAGTGTATGTCGCGTGCGTGCGTGCGTGTTGTAGGAGTTGAGTGTGAGGAGTGCGGTTAAATGGGGCAAGAGGATTGTGTAGGGGTCAGGAGGTGAGGGTGATTGGAAAAGTTTAGTGTAAGTGGTGGTGACAAATTAGAAGAAAAAGAAACAGAGTTGTTTCGGATTCTATGCATGGCAAACTAATTCAACACAAAAACACATATTCAAGAAAAAGTCCGCCACCAATACGGCACGGCACTGTATACTTACTAAATTTTCGGCCACCAGCACCGGGTACGGCCTCATCCAGTTCACCATTAATCTCATTGTCAGCGAAATTAACATCCTCTTCATCCTCCTCATCGATCAATTCATCATCGGCTGGCGCTAGTGTGGTTGTCGTGGTTGTAATACGACGTGTTGGCTTGCGTGTTGTTGGTCGTCGTGTGGTTGTTGTACGTCGCGTTGCCGGGCGCTGTGTAGACGCAGCTGGTCGACGTGTTGGTTGTTTGGTGGTGATGCGTGTTACTGGACGTCTAGTAGTTGGCTTGGATGTAGCGATGCGCGTT
Organism: Philophylla caesio; assembly: GCA_963971545.1. Taxonomy (NCBI): domain Eukaryota; kingdom Metazoa; phylum Arthropoda; class Insecta; order Diptera; family Tephritidae; genus Philophylla; species Philophylla caesio. The sequence goes on along the minus strand of OZ020606.1, from coordinate 87,778,163 downwards.
GGTTTCCTTGTGGGCTTGCGCGTTGTTAATGCGCTTGCACCAGCACCTGCGCCACCCACTTGATAAGTGGACACTGGCGCAGTATTGTTCACATCGTCGATCATATCAGCTAAAGCATCAAAGTTACCCTGCAGTGATTCGACGATCTTGTGCACCAATGTATTCATTTTGTCCTTTAACACACCATCCTCGACGAAGGCGGGTGTGGCCAGTTCAAGATCGGTGGTGACCGCGCTTGATGTGGCCGACATATTGAGGTTGGGATTACGCACAGGTGGGAAGTTGACGAAGTCGTTAGGCGATGTGTATGTCTCTTCTTCGATTGGGGCACCCAGTTTTTCACCTGGTATCGCGAATGGCGGATATGTGGGTGTGGGTCCATAGTAGCCAGGAAAAGCGGGTCGATCGTCAGAGGGTACACCATATTCTGTATCAGCGACGGATTGCGTAAAGGCGGGATGTACGCCACTATGTACGTTTTGGCCATTAACGTGTGCGCCATAATAGCCTGGGTCGTCGAAATCATTAGTTGTGACTCCGGACAGACTGACATATTCGGGCGTATTTATCACCAAGTCCGGGCGTCGAGTCACCACCGGACTGTAAATATATGACGTGCTACTCAAACCGGGCAATGGCGTAGTTGGTGGGTAGGCATTGTCATTGTAGATCGCGGCGCCACTGCTCGGTCTTTGCGACCAATCGCTGTTTGTAACTAACGCGAAAAGTGTTGGTCTGGGTGTAGCAATTCCGTTGGTGGTGGTTATGGGCTTCGATGTTACTTTTACGAAGCCCGGCTTTTTATGTACGTATGTGTATTGTGGACGTTCGGCATACTGTGGCTTAGCGTCACCGCCATAAACTTGGGATGGGAAGTTGGATTGTGCGTTTTCTGTTTGTACAGTGCTATGTGCCAACGAGTCTAATTTATCATTGGCAACAACGATTGGCGGCACCTCATAGTCGTGATAAATGAGTGTGGTTAAAGGACGAGATGTAGTGGGCGATCCATTTTCAGCGCTTGGTTTGCGTATAATTGTCGGCCGATTTGTAGCCATGCTTGACTCCTCAGAATTGGTGTTAAAAGAAGGTATTGGTGCGGGGTAGTAGGCATCGGATTCGAATGTGGGCTGCGGATCCTTAATTTTCTGTCCATGAATAGGATCAGGTTTGTCGTAGTCTTGACCGTAATCTTCCGAAGTAAGTTTAGTATCTTGTCCATATGATTCGACTGACAATTTGGTGTCTTGTTCGGTCGTATCTACAGGAGATTTGTTGTCCTCCGCTTGTTCTTGGTATGTATCTGCAATTTGACTTACTGGTTTGCGTGTGGCTAAAGTGGAAAGATAGGTATTCGTTTGGTGTTCATCATTGTATGAATTCGTCAAATGAGTGACTGGCTTTCTGGTCACAACTTCGCCATTGTACGTGGGTAGCTGTTCGGGTCGTTGATATACCGGCTCTGCATTAAAGGTATTCGTAGATGATACGGCATTATAGTTGCTGCTTGGCTGTGGTGGTGCAGTCGGACGTTTTACATACGCCGGTTTGTTCTGCTGATATGTGGTGGCGGGTTGATTGTTCGTTGGCTTGACGGATTGTTTAGTGGGTTGTTTGGAAGGTTTTCTTGTGGGTTGCGGTTGTGTGTACGAATTTTGCACGGGCTGCTTGACTATGCTACTTCCAAAAGGGCTACTACTACTTCCAGTGTAAGTATTTGAAGGCTGTTGCACAGGTTTCTTGCTATTGTAGTTTGGCTCTTGATAGGCATTAGACGACTGAGTAGCTGGTTTCTTAATTTGTGCTTGCGTAACGCCATAACTGCTGCCAGATTGTGAAGACACCTGATTGTAGTTACTCAATGGTTTTGTTGTAGTTGGCTTTTTGGCTGTGCTGGGCTTTGTTTTATTGTTATTCGGACGTGCTGTGCTTGGCTTTGGACGCGGTTTGGGACGTGGCCTAGTGCCACTCGATGTAATGATACCGGATATGGGTCGTGCTGTAGTCGCAACAGTAGGAGAGCTGCCGTATTGTGGCCTTACTGGAACAGGTGTAGTGGTGGGTGTCAAATATGCACTGGTTGATGTCTTACTGTTTGTTGGACGCTGAGCGTATGTGGTTTCATCAAAGTATTGGATTGTGGTTAATGTTTCTGGTTTGGGTGTTTGGTAGACCGTGGTAGATGTATGAGCGTCTTGTATTTTGGTCGTATGCGAGGACACTGACACTTCGTCGGGAACGTCGCTATACTGAGTTAATGTTGGCAATTTCGGCCCATTGTAATTCTGAGCATTCACTATGCCTGCATATGAGTCCACTGGCCGCTGTGGTTTGCTATTCAATACGGGTACTTGTCCATAACTGGTACCCTGTGAATCTGCTTCAGCTATTTTATCGATCGTAGAGGCAGAGTTGGATGCAAGTTTGGTGTCATCCTCCATATGTGACATATCCACGGGATACGCAATGCCGATAGCGGGCATCTTGTTGAACTCATGCGTTTGATGAGAGGATGAGTGCAATTCGTCATTGTAGTGGTTGGCGGGCATTGTATGCTCATCCAAAACAGCAGCAGTGTCATCCGCATAGTTAACAACAGGTGTTGAGCTTGGAGCATGTGCGGCTGCTGTGGCTGGCTTTGACACATAGGAATGTGAAGGCAAATGCTGTGGCGTGGAGACTAACGTGCCATAGGTGGAGGAGGAATCCACATGTAAATTTGTGCTCAAGTGTTCCAAATATGCGGGCACTTCTACTGTAACCGGTGAATAGCTTTGTGTATTCGATTGTTCTAGTTCTGTGTAGTAGTCATTCGGACGTTTCGTTTCCACCTCGTCATAGTAGTGTGTTACCGAGCTACCGTAAGACGAGCTGCCTGTTGAGATTGGCTCACTCGGTGTTGAGGTGTCATAATATCCACTGTCAGTTGGCTCATACTTGGTAGCCTCCGCGCCGTATGAAGCCGTTTGTTGAGGTGGTTGGCTGACAATATTATAGGTAGGGCCATGGTTGGTTGTGCCATTCAACTGCAGTATTATGGACTCAATTGAGTCGACATGTGTAGTGATTGAAGTGCCGGTTGTAGGCTCGCCATATGTGGTTGGTCTTTTGTTCGCATGATTCTCATTCAGACTTTGGGCTGGGTCATACTTGTCTTGCGGCAATAAAGAGCCATGTGTCACCGTCGTTGGTGTGGGATTGTAGCTGATGGGTGAGGGATCTCTCACCGGTGCTTCCAAGTACGTCGGTTGTGGTCCATAACCCGTTGAGAATTGTAGATCATCTTCAATTAAATCTGTGTCAGCACCGGGGTGAGTAATGTCGCTATGTGTAAACTCTGCTCCATCGAGAACAAGATGATTGTGGTTGTGGCTGTTTGTGTTTTGTTGCTGATGTGGCTTCTGTTTTTGCTGTGTTTGCTGCGGTTGCTGCATTGGCTTAGCAGTCTGCCCTTGCGGTCTTCGCTTCTGGTTTTGCTGTTGTGGCCTAGGCTTAGGTGCGGAACTCTGTTGCTCTTGCGTCACTGAGGTTTTGGAATCATCGTTCTTCTCCCACTCATTCGATTGCATAGGAGTGTGTGTGACTGTGAGTTCTTCGAAGGAAATCGATTCAGAGGAACTACTTGGTTCAGTAAGACCATTTACAATACGCATCGGCAGACCTGTGGTGGTAAGTGGCGACTGCTCATCGTTTAGTGGAGGTAAGGTGGTGCTAAGCAGATCCAAAACAAAGTCATCATTAAGCGGCGGTGGCAAAGTGGTAAATGGCACTTTAACAGGGCGTGGCCGTGACTCAAGTACCATAATACTATTCGCAGCAACTTCATCTGTCTGGAGTTGCGCTTCATTCTCTAGTTCTGTACTCGAAGACTGTGTGCTTGTATCTGTATCCACGGAATTGACCATCTCCGAATGCTGGGCAACTTCGAAGGAATCATCTTGGCTGTGTGGTTGCTGTTGTTCGCTATTGGTTTGCACGTACTGTGATGGCTCGTCATAGGCGGAAGTAGGTTCCATTGCCGGACGACTGTCATGTTGTGCGCTCTCTTGCGACTCCATCAAATACAGATTGCTTGTACTAGGCGCAGATTCCTGTGGTTGTTGGTACTTGTTATTAGACTCAGCTTCGTATTGTGGTGAATGCACTGCTTCGTAAGTGTTCACACTGGCGCTGCTGCTGCTGCTACTCTCTAACTGTTGGTAAACCTTATCGATGCTTGTTTGAGAGTAACTATTCTGCGACTGCTCTGCAGAAGCATCATTTTCAATGCCACCATAGATGGGTTTCGGTAGTTGTGGTTTATATTTTTGCTGCTGCTGCTGCTGCTGTTGGGGCCTTTGAATGCGTTGTGGCTTTGTTGTCGGTTTCGGTTTCAGTTTTGGTTTGATCGTGGGCGGACTGTATTTGGTCTCTTGTGAGTGCTGTTGTTGGCTCTCGCCATAAGTTTCATATGATTGAGCTACGGCTTGATGTGCGCCACCATATTCATTCTGCAGTTTCTGCTGTTGATGTTGTTGGAAGTACGAACTTTGTGCATCGTTCAGAAGTGTACTTTCGAGGTCCTGTTCACTCGGTATTTGACAGCACGCTCCAAAAAGGAATCCATCCATGCAGGCACCCACCACCTCACCATTGCGTTGCGCACACTCGTGATTGAACATACAAATCGTCGGTCCATTTTTGCGGGGATCATTGACGGCTAGCGTCTTGGTGGCGCGACAATGTTTCGGTGTTATCCGATAGCCGCCGAACAATTTGCGGCCCTCTGAAAAGAGAATGAACAAATGTTGAATGTAAAAGTGGATAAAATGACGATAAAACAAAGGGTGTGTACACAAAAAACATCTCATATAATTTAAGTGCTTACTGTAATTGCTGTTACAATCAAATGACATTGAAACCTCTTTTATGCGCTCACTGCACTAATTCGCAAGTTTATGGTCAAATAAAACTAATAGTGGATGAATTAACCACATTCTCGAGTATGGAAACAATAATGTGAAAAAAGGAAAAATCTGCAGTTGCTTACAAATTAATAATCATGGAAGAATACAGAAATTATTCACACAGTATATAGACGCAGTGCGCAAATTTGAAGTTTTATAAAAGAATGAGAACTTGGCAAACATTTTTTCTCTTTGTTTATTGTGGTTTACATTTTTTCAACTATGCTCCGCTAAAAATTAAAATTTTTTTGCCGGAATAAGTAAAAAAACTGATTTAGTTGTAAATAAAATTAAAATGTTCTTAATTATTTTATATTATTTACCCTGCGTTATGACAGTCAATCAATGATCATTACCGTTCTCATTGTCAGTCATTACTACCTACAAATGTAAGTATGTATGGAAATCATGCAGTAACACAGTATGAAATAAAAAAATTAACAACTTAATTGAGCCAAAGTTGACATGAAAGCCATCAGCGAATACATTGCGTTGGTTTGGAGCATTAATACTTGGATATCTATAAGGTTTGCGAAAAGAGGTGTGGGAAGTGGGACTTTAATTACATCTAAATTGATAATCCAGAGATCTGCAGATAAACTTTTGCTTTTAACTGCCGAGCGACCGCAGAGTTTCCCAAGCTTATAATTACACTGTAGTGCCAATTAGTGAGGAAGATCAGTCTGCTTTACTTCTATTTAGACTTGTGTCACAAGCGAGAAGACTGCGAGATCTTAAGATTATTATCGCTGCGTCATGGAAAAAAAAATACAGCAAATCTTCCACTACTTAATAGTTACAAATTCTTAAGAGTGTCATCACCGGACAATGTGCTCTTTCCCCAATGCCCCAACCTTGGCGCACACCAACGGGTACTCAATGGAGCATCTGGCTTTATTAGGATGTAAAGGAATCAGTTGGCTATTTTCATTGTCCGGGTTTACGAGAAACTCATATTATGACTAAGATAAGCTGCCTAGTAAGTCATGATGTCATTCCACCCAATCAATGGGGTGTCTTCTCACTCACGCGCCTGAAGGTTGTTCATTATGAAGCAGAGCTTTCGTTAAGAAGGTACGGTGACTACTTCTTAAGAGAAACTATATCGATAGTATTGACTTTAAATTGGGATTTTATTGCGAAGATAATCTTTCGTGGACATGAGCTGACAGCTTGTTTACTAATGACGAGCAAGATCTCGTCTCTGGCAATTTGTAATATGTAAAAATGGCATGCGCGAGTAGAGTGCTTGCGGCTGGTTATTTTGCGCCATCAAACGAGACTATGAGTTGTAGCCTAACATCTTCAAAGCTAAGATCTTACTGCAAATGCTGTTGATATTTTGGACACTGTGCAATCGCCAGCCAGCCTATGCTATCTAATAATAATGACATGCTAAGATTAAATAGTGAGTAGAATAGTACGTCACTTTGAGATCGCTAATTAAATCCAACAAAGATGTTGACTTGCTTTGTTCTCGAAAGATAATTTTGGTCATTTATTTTGCTTTAAATACGAAAAGCTTCGCAGATCTCGTAATTTTATAATAAATCGGAAGCAACTGAAAATATTGCACTATATTTCCAACAAGGCATAATCCAACAGCAATTGGCTTTCATTTCTAATACCAACCGTTTAACAATTAACGCATATTTTTAGTTCTTAATGCATTGAAATAAATATGATTTTAAAATTAGCGCATCCGCATCCTATTCACAGATTCGTCGTCAAGCGCAATATCAGCGCTGACCTACTTAGTTACACATTTTCTACATCAAACGCATTGAGAATAATTTTAGAATGAAAGCGATGTGATTTGGCTGACATACTCAAATACCAGTTTTATAGAAAACTTGTATGTTTGCGGATTAGTAGTTAACACTATGTATGTACATATGTATTAGTTTAGTGGCCGTCGTAAAGCTGTGCAGACAATTAACACAAAGCTAATTAAAAGATAAAATAATTATTTATTTAACCGTGTTAGAGAGAATAAGAGCACAAAAAAAAATTGGATGGCAGATAGTGAAAAGTGTTTTAAAAATAGTTTCAAGAGTTTAATTAGTTTCGATTTGTTAATCTAATGAAAGGAAAATTCTTTGAAAGCAAAGCGCAGCGGAAGAGCTCGACAAAAAATGCGTAAAAGGGAATTAATCTCGGCATTTCACTTTTCGCTGACCAAACCCACAGTCGTTAAGTTCCAGCACAATTCACGCCCAATCGAAAGTGAAATGCGAACTATCGATTTTCGCTTGCGAATGCGAAAGTGTTTAACATACACACACACACATTAGTACTACATACGAGTACATTTGTACATATTTACATGACTGGCTTATACTCGTACATTTAAGCTGACGCATCTGCAAATCACCACTAACGTCGATTTTGGTTTGTTTTTAGCCGCCGGTAAAGTGAAAGTAACTGACCGGCAATGCAAATTAAAAATAAAAGGTTTGTAAACGAGCTGATTTCGCAGATTGGTAAATAGTCGCACGTACAAATGTACGAGTATATGCGTTGCGAGCGAGTGAACGGAAATTAAGAATTTAATTGCTGGTAGCGGTTAACAATGTATCAAAATCGTTAGTAATCTTTATTGGTAGCCGCAAGCCACACGGATGAGCATTTAATTTTGAAGGCAGTGAAGTCATAAAAAGTGATTTTTTTTTGTATGACAAATAACATAAATTTATTATCTATGTGTGAAAAAAATTGGCAACAACCGTTGTTAGCTTTGCGAATTTACTAGACAACATTTAAAGAAGAGTGTTAGCGAATGTGTATAATAACAAATGAGATATCTTTTCGATAAATGTCAAAATCTGGAACAACTGACCTGTTTATGTACATAAATTCGCAACCCTGGCGTTCCCCGTTCATTTTACCCGATTGTATTTATTCGGCTCAGGTTCTGCAACTTCGGGCCATTCGCATCCAACTGTCAAATAAGACATCCAACTAAGTTATCCAACTGTCAAATAAGACCTCTCACTTGTTATTATACGCAATGGTGTTAGCACTGAGTCTGAAGTAAAAGCGTAACGCTCGTATGATGTTTTATATTTTTTTTTTGCCTCCGTTCAATGAAAACACATTTAACATGAAACGTTATGTTACTGCCAAATGGGCGCAATGCGATAAAATTTCTTACCAAAAACCGCCCAATGCTCTATAGCATTTAAGTGTTGAGCGATAATACGTTAATTGATGTGTGTAAGCAATAAAAAATATTTAATGTCCGTAGAGTATAGGAAAGGGCAACAGTTTCTTCAGGATGCCTTCTAAGCCGGTATATTTGTAGTCTTGAAATGCGCTGTGACTCTCACAACTCAAGAAGTCTCTAAGACTATCAAAATTAAATCCTTTAAAATCCCTGTAAATTTGTTATCACTCCAGAACAAGCATTTACTCTTTTGTTCATATAATTGACTAAGACTAATATTAACTTTTTCCATACATAAAAAATTCGATAAAAACGGTGTACACTGAAATGGTGTGGAACGACAATAAATGCTTATTCTTCTCACCATACTTGAACGCACCTCAACTGAACTACAAACAGCTACCTGAATTCACCATATCCAAACTAGTAAGTTCAAAAACCGACCACCCCTTTAGTCTCCATGTCTAAAAATGCAGGATCCAAACTCACCACACGCCAACTCTCTTCATCTCACCACGATTTTGGGTATGCATTTTTTTTTTTTGTTTTTTGTCGTTTATCGTAATAGAGCTCAAATATCAACTGAGTTAAGCTTTTTTTAGATTTTGGTTTTCAGAAATGCGCAAAACCGATCTAGAGCTAGAGCTACATCTAGAGCTTGACTTCTTCTCTCTCAAATTAGTAGAAGAGGTCTTTAACCGAATACTGTCTTACTTCTGACAGCTGCCAGGACAGCAGCGGATGGTATTACGTTTCGAAAACAGTTTTTGAGTTCTTTTATATGTTAAAATATTATCAATATAATACAAGCACCCTGAAACTATTTTTCACTAGGCATCCTTAAGATTTTTGGTTCTAAAATACAAATATACATAGTTGTGATGGTATTTAATTTGCGCATACACATGTTAACAGAACTTTCCAAAATTATATAACCTTTCTTGGTTTACCTTGATTCACATATTTGAAAACGTAAAAAGCGCTTAATAAAAGTATACAATTTTGTGAATCTAATTCTCTCCATCATTTGGTTATTTCAAATATCAATTTTATAGCGAACACTTAACTTTTCGACCTACGCGACAATCGTTAAAATATTTACGAATGAAATTTTACAAACACAATTGCATAAGTAAAGGTATGTATGTATGTCTTTTACTCTTAAATACATTTCTACACAAAACGTATCGACCGAAATCTCAGGAGAGTGCTTTAATCTCTGCTTTACCGCAATTACGATGATTTTTTTTTTTATAAATTTTACAGAAAAAAGAAGTGACAAAGTAACACTAAGCCACAAGTGAAGGAAATCGAAGGTGGGCAAGAAGACATGCAATGGACTTCGAAGCAAATGCCAAAATTGACAGGTAAATCTTTTGTAGTAGTAAGAAGTAGTAGGCATCAGCAGACATCAAAGTCACGCGTCGCTGTCATTTTCACTGCCAAGCAATCACTCATTGATGCAGTTAGAGAAACGTGCGTCGTAAATGTCGATGTGTCACGAAATTTCATCCAAACTAGGGTGGTTCAAAAATGTAAGGGAACAATTTAAAGTCGAAAGTTAGGACTCTGCTTTATTTAAAAAAAATTATTTAAAAATAATTATAAATTTGTATTTCTTTTGCAGTCTTCAAAAAAAGTAACCATCGCTTCAAAGTTAAAAAAAAATATTAAATATTTTTTAACGTTTCGTATGGTTTTTTTTTTGGTATTTAAAGTGTTTTCGAGAGGCCTGTGAAAAGCAGTTAATATCAAAAAATTTCAATAGAAACAATTAGGTATTCCTTTTTGGATTCTCTTGAAGAGAAAAAAGTTAGCCGAATGAAAATATATACATTTTTTTAATTCTATGCCATTTCAACGAAAATTTGATTTTTCCATGAAAAATGCAAGGAAAACTTTGAGCAATCCCTAATTGTTTAAAAGAAGAGTATTTTTTCGACCCCAAACTACTTCAGCGAATGAAAGTATTAAAATCTCGACTTTTTATGAACTACCCTAATGAAAGCACTTGCAGACAGCAATGCCAAAAATGATCCAGAGGTTCAAATATTATAAGCAAACATTTTTGACAATCTTTTTCGCTCATCCTGGCGGCGTAAGGGTTGGTTGCTTTTGCTGATAACTTAAATAATGCTGTCGCTAATATTCTTCGTACGGATTCGAACAACCTTTTACTTTACAATTGACACTTTTTTGGGCGCTAAAGCAATATTACCCAAATTTTTTAGTGTATTCTTATCCTTTTTTTTTTTCTAAACCAAATAATTTATTCCACTAAACTACCTCATACCCATGAGAGCACAACAAATATCAGCAGCACTTGCTGTGTGAGTACTTTATTTGTTGTATTGCTATGGTTGTTGTAGCCATCACTGTCATTGCCATTGCCAATGCCCCCTCGGGCACACATACATACATACATACTCCCAAACAACAGCCGAGCCGAGTTCATACCAATGACTGGCAATTGAGTTGAATGACGGCGTCGTCGCAGAGCAGGTTTCTCATGTAACGTTCTAAAATGCTGCTGTTGGTGGTGGGTTGATTGCTGTTGGTTTTATTGTTGCTGCTGTTGCTATTCACCTTTATTCTTGCTGATGTTATTGTTGGGCTATGAATACTAGCGACTTAGGCTACGAAGTCAGTGGGTCAAGCTCGGCATTGGGAGCGATTAAACCACAACGAATGTCTTAGGCATAGAAAAGTATAAAAAATTACAACAACCATAAACGTATTAACAAGTTTACAACGATGCTATTTACATTTGTTTCGTTGGTAGGTCGAAAAGTGAGACGAAAAGTGATTTGGTTTTTGCTGCAGAATTTTTTTTCGATTTGTTTGTGTGGGCAAGATATTACTTGTATTTAAATTCCTTTACTTAATTTTTTTTTTTAATTTCAATTCGTTAATCAAAATTTCGAACTTTTTAAAAAGAACGTTTTTAGAATTTTGCATTTTTTTGGCTTAATAAACTTTAGTGTGAGAAACTGCAAGTTTCAAGTGTTTACAAGTTATCACTGATTTTTGACAATTTTTTACTGGCAGTTTCCTCCATACAACGCAAAATCGCGATTATTTTTTCTATGGTGCGTCAGTAAAAAAATTGTCAAAAATCAGTGGTGATTCGCCGCCATTAGAAACTTACACTTTGTTGTACTAAAATTAAATGAACTACATATCTGCATACGCCAAATTTTTTAAACTTCGAAATTTTGATAAATTATTTCTATATATTTATAATATTTAAATAACTAATTTTACGGTGCCTGTTAGAGAATTAACGATGTTTCAAAAATATTTTTTAATAATGTGTGCTTGTGCTATAATTTGTGAACAGAGTGCGTATTTAGTTGCCATCTTATGTAAATTATATCAATCATTACAAATGAGAAGTGAACAATTTGTATTAATGATATTAATGCTTTAAATCTTCGGTGCAGTATTAAACGTGGTTTTTAACTTAGCTCTGAATATTTTATATTAAATTACGGAATATTAAAAAAAATATGTTATTATTAAGTTTTATAATTTCTTTGTTTTGATATTTTTTTTTATTATGCAAAAATTTGGGATATTCTTTTCATGCAGACAGCAAGAATCATGAAATGTTTAGCTGTTTATATATCGATCAAATAAAGTTTACATTAAATTGTGGTATGATGCCTTAAGTATGGCCGAAGACAGTTTGAATTAACCTGCCGACATTACCTCCTTGGCATAGATGTTCCCTTAATGGTTTTTGTTCACATAATTTACTTTTTCTCTTAAACCGACTTACCATAAAGCGATTAATTCGTAAAAAAATTTCCAATTTCGTAATCGGCAAATTTATTCGGTTTGGTTCTGTCCATCTTTTGCCTTGCGTTTGATTTAATTACGTTAAATACTTTCGTTCCAACAAAAAATCGACATCTGTATTTCTCAGTCGATGACAAACGAATAAAAATATAATTAAAAAATCTCTAAAATCTACTTTTTATTTCATTTATAACTTATAATTGTACCCAAAAAAAAATATTGTTGCTTGTAAGGTCTAAAAATATGCGAAGGGCTTAAAAGTTTATAAAATAAACGCGTAAGTTTAAGTTTTTAGTTATTAAGAACAACGAAAATATAACAAATTTTAGGTGTATTATACTTTTTTTAATTAGCTCTTTTAAAAAAATATTTTGCCAATTATATTGAATAATTGTCTAAAATGTTTTTTATTGGATTATATTTTACTCTCCATCTTAACAAAGAGCCAAAGCTTCCCCAGGTGTGTAAGGAATAGCGAGCATTCCTTGTAAAGACCGTGCGGGGTATCACCAACGACAGATGAACCTTTTTTTGTTTGAGTATTAGTTGAACACTCTGAAAAAGGTATCTTTTTACGTCGGTCAATTGTTAGTATAAGGAAAATGTAACCATTCTTTATATCACTCTTCAAACAATGCCATTATCTTGTGGCTCGGCTTCCACTTATCCAGTAATTCACTAACAATGTTTTTGAATTGATATTATGAAATACTGGTAAGAAAATAATGACATTCAACGTAACAAGAAACAAAAAGAGTATTACAATATACGACAGGAAAAAAAACATTTATTTTAGAATTGATTTTCAACGTTATTCACCCCACTCAATGGCTGCTTAGACTAACATATACTCTAGACTAGCAATCACATCTGCTTTCTTTCACTTTTATATGTGTTGAGTATATTATACTTATGTATGTATGTACATATGTATATATTAATACTCTCGCAATGTTGATTTTACGCTTGCAAATATTAAAATTTTCAATGAAAACATATTTTACCCGATCCGTTCCTTATAAACAGTTGAAAAATAAAATTTTTAGCATACAGTTTTTTATGGAAGAAAATGTGCAATACTCTCGGCGATTAATAAACAAAAATTAAAACTAATTCTTAGCTAATCGCAACTTGCACTTTATTGTTCTATAATTGAATGGGTAACAAAACTGCGTGCTTGAATACTTTCTAAAAACACAATGCGTGGTAGTCGCGTGTTCATCCCAAATGTTGACAAAAATGCGTAACTCACTAAAAACGAATTTTAGGATGTTTAAAGCAACATGTCAACTTCTAAGGCGAAAAAAGCACATGTCTTCCTTAATAGTCGCAAAAATAATAACCATAAGACAATTCGAAATTTGCTGTCCGATTTAAAATTATAAAAAAAAAAAATTAAAACAGTTTCTTACAAGTTTCTACAACTAAATAAGAGGTGAATTTTATCACTATACAAAAACAGTTTATGGCTGAAAAATTCAAAATTATAGATGTACGATAATATTATGCAATAGTGGGCTATATTTTATACGTAATTTTTTCCTCTTTATCAGTTAAATTGGATGAACTACTGTTTAAGAATATATCACGAGAGTCGAACATCCTTATGAGGTCATCGGGTATTTTTTAGTCACAACAACATACATATGTTTATTATTTTTAATGAACAACGAATGGAGAGCAATGAGTTAAGTATTTAAAAAAACAAACGTAGTTGCTACCTTCTCGAAATTTAAACTTTATTGTACTTGAGTGGGCTTTAAAACGAAAGCTCAGACAATTCTAAAACTTATTTGATAAAGAGTTCGAAATATTTTTTGAAATTTGTTGAACGTTCGTGAGGCCAATACTTGAATATGGATTGGTTAAAAAAATATAATATTCGGCGCATTATTGCTGACATACGACTCCAATTGCTGAAAAAAGTGGTCGAAAATTGGGCCTCTCGGCTGGAATTTATAATGGCAAACCCTTATCTTTATAATAAAAGCTAAATTCTTGGCCATAATATATATAATATAATTTTGGCGCGTACACTATATAGCTCAGTGTTTGGCCGAGCTTCTCCTACCATTTGTGGTGTGCGTCTTTACATTATACCACAAATGGAGGGACCTACAGTTTTGTGCCGACTCCGAACGGCAGATGTATTTAATGAGAAGCTTTTTCATGGCAGAAATACCCTCGGAGGTTTGCCATTGCCTGCCGAGGGGTGACCGCTATTAGAAAAAACTTTTTCTATGATTAAGATTTTGCTTGCTCTGACTGAGATTCGAACCTCGAACTCACCGGCATATCAAGTTATAGCACGCACCGCTACCAACTCGACCACAGCGGCCATATCATTAAATTATATGCGTTTTATGTCTTCTTAAAAACCAAATGTCTAAAAAAAAAAATATGTCGCTTAAAACTTTCTAATCTTTTTACGATCGCTAGTCGCAAATAAATGTTAGGCATAGTATTTATGGTCAAGTTGCGAAGAGGCTTAATTTCTAGCCCTTCTCTTTTTGCCAAAATAAAGCTTAATGTTCCGATGTTCAAAGCCTTTGCGGCATCTTTTTACTCTCAATAAATGATGCAGAAATAAATTTTATTATCAAATCAGCTGATGAGCATTTGTTATGTAGCTGAACAGTTTTAGATCTCGGCCCAACATTTTTTTATTTATAACCCAACGGAAACCCACTTTCCCGCCCAACCGAAACGAGGGGCTCAAATCGCATAACGTACGGATGTTTTTTTATATATACACATCTTTTGTGTCGAGTCGTGACAGAAGAAAGTTTGTTAGCTGTAATTAAGAGAGGAGAGAACAGTTCTTTTAATTATAAAAAGTGAGTCCGATACATCAAAGATGCTGGAATGATTGTTAAAATGTCGGCATAAACACCGAAACGGTTCATTCAACTCAAAGTTGCAATGGTGCGAAAATTTTCACCGCCAACTGTGTAATCTCATTTCCACGCACACTCACGATCGTACAAAGTAAAAAGTGAGCAACTATTGCATTTAATGCTTCTGCTGCTGCTAGTGATAGCCGCAACAGCGAGCAGCATGTTGGCGACGACAACCTGCAATGTCAACTCGCAGCAAAACTTGCATGACTGCGCTTTCAAGTTTACTTTTTCCTGTTGCATGCAATCACTTGTTGCTACCGGTGCGGCAAATTCGCTCAGCCGTTTGACACACTTTTCTTGGTTACTACATATTTTATATTTAGTTCAGTTAACCACATGCATACAAACATACATACATATGTGTATGTGATATAATTATGTATGTGCATGCACCAAACTACTAACATTCAGCTAGTCAACATTTTGTGGCAGCTGTATCAGTTTCTTGCAATTAATTTTCGCTGTACTTCAGATTAGTATATGTATATACGAGTATATATTTTATTTATTTTTTTCTTTAACTGAGTGTTAGATTTGGTGCCTTTCTGCACTCGTTCGTATGCTGTAACCTAATTCGTTTGTATAATGTGTTGGTTTATTGTTGGCGTTGCTGCTTTTCAAATATTCGCACTTGCAACACTGGCATTTGTTGCGTGGCAATTGCATATAAAATTTTTAAGCTTGACAAAAAATTACGCATTTACTGCATAATATTTGGAATTGCATTAAATTGTTTGTTGTCATTGAAAAGAGCAATAATTTGGTTTAGTAATGAAAAGAAACTGTGATGCATACATTTGAGGCAGACGTTGACCACGAGTAACGCTGCTGATATTTACTTAACAGTTTTAATATAAATGACAATTTTTTATTTAAATAAATAGTAAAAAAATTGTTTTATGATTTTCTATTTCTTGTTCGACAAACTGAAATGTTGATGTAAATTGGAACGATTTTCCATCATATCTTGTCAAGTTTGTTTGGCAGAAAATCCTGTTTCGGCGTTGGCACATCTGCGGTGTCAATTTTCATTCGGCAAACTTGACGGAAAATCGTTCCAATATACATCTGTAAGATAATTGAATTAAATAGAGAATTTTTGGTTGATATCGTACTCATACGAGTAGATTTTCCTTATGTTCATATGGATTTTTGCAGAAAAATATTATTTGCATTTTATCTTTTAAATTTGCTCGATTGGCGCGAAGTTTATTAATTGGTAAATATATAAAATTTAAGCAAATGTCTAAGAAGGATACTGAGGAGGCATTCCACATTATTTCAATTGGTCAAAAACAACTTTTGCGCAATATGAGCAAAAGAACATCTAGCTCTAAGCTGTTACAAGAAGCGAGTAGTGGTTTTATAAGGAGACACACTTAAAATATTTGTCAGTTTATTCTTTGATATACATACGCTCTATCTCATATATTTAAAAAAAAATTTTAAAATAGTGCAAACAATAAGAAGCACTTAATAATATTTTGCAAGCTATGAAGGGATAAACAATGGTTTTTCTACAACATACTCAAATCTAAAAAAAAAAAAATGATTTTGCATTGCAATAGCAGGGAATGCCTCCTAGTCATTTATGTAATGAACGCCTTAGCTTTTTCGTCTTGTTGAAACTTTTTGTACAGTTATTATTAGTCCATTAAGTTTTTAAATTTTTGTGGAGCAGATTGTAGTCACTCAGACAATTATTTTTACTACATTCTTTAATTAAATTAATTTCCATAACATTATTTATTTAAAATTTCTTGGTAGCAAAAGATTAGTCCTGTCTGTAGATATTATGTTTATGAGACTAATGGAACATCTTCGAAATTGTTGAAAAAAAATTCAACATTAAAAAATGGTGGGGAAAACCCTCCGAAGTAAAGGGTGATCCATCTAGAGCTTTTTTTCAATAGGAATTTTTTGACAAATCACGCGTGGCTCCTGTCAAACTGCCATGGCATTTTTGTTCAGTGTGGTTTGCCATGCCATCATGGAAAGACTCAGCCCGGAACAACGTGCAGCTGTTTTACCAAAATCAATGTGAAAAATGTTTTTCGTGCACTTTTTTTATGCACTTTTTTATGGTCGTCATAATCGGTTTTAGATCGCGTAATCTATTCTTTAATAGTGCAGGACAGTTACTGGGAAGATGAAAGGTGCTCCGAAAAGCTCTGCGTGATTTTGTAGAAGGCGCAGTTCCGTTAGAGCAGCAATTGTTAGAATTGTACTCTCCTCCGTATAGAATATAAACTACAATAGCTTTATGGGTCCCAGTTAGTTTTGTATCAAAAAAAAGCTTGCAAGTGTGAAAGACCCACCGATGGCTAATTTTCATGAAAAAATCTGTCTGGTCGCATTCTCTTTCACAGGTTCATCTGCAATAAAGTTACCCTCTTATGCTCGTATACGCGGATAATCTAAATGCGGTTATGATTGTTTTGCTTAGCCATCTTCTGAATAAATTTGCCGCTTTATTAATCCAGCTGCAGATGCCACTTCCACGCAATCTTTCTCATAATGCTAAAAAGAATTCTTCTAATAATTAAATTAAAATAATTAAACAAATTTTATGGATGAGTTCTGTGTATTCACTTTTGTAGTCTATTCAAATGTTAACAATCTAATAAAGTGCAAGAGTGAGGTGGCTACAATTTCTATGGTTTCAGCTGCAAAACGAACTATAGTTTTATTATAAATTTGAAAAAAAAAAAAAAAAAAAATATAATCATAAAGACCATTTTCGATATCGGAAATATTTCAATGCGTTACATTTGTACTAGGGATGTCAATTTTGGGCAATTTATTGATCCCGGGATTTTCGAGATCTGAAAACAAAATCCCGGGACAATACCGTGATCCCGACTTTCACGAAGTTTTGATTCGTCAATATTAATTTGTCAAAAATGTAACACGTCTGTAATAGTTGTATGTATTATAGAATTATGCAAAATAACATTAATAGAACAAAGAACGATTTGTTGTAATTCATATACATATGTATTTATTGGTCTTTTTAAGAAAAAAAAGGAAATAAACGTAAAATTTGACTCACATACAAAACAATTTATACTTCAAGTACAAATATACATATTTGGTACAGATGCACCTACATAAAGTGAAATAATTTTAACCACTATTTGAGACCAATATTAATATATTACCATTCAGTAAAAAAAGAAATACATGAATTAAAAATAAAATATATCGACCATTCCAATTTGAGCGTGACAGAATTATTCGTTATTTTGATCAAAATGCAATCTTAAAGAAATAAATGCCTTAAGTGGGTTATCTTCCAGCCTGGACCTAAATTTGTTGCATTGAAAATCTGCAATGGAAAAGCATCGACTCAACACTTGTTGGTTGGATTGTTGACAAAAAGTTAAATTCTCTAAGTAGGAATTAGCCTTTACCGTCCCCATTACAAAAATTTCTTTTACCAAATCTTGTGGAAAATTGTATGCCGTTCTTTCTGCTCGTTAAAACTTGATGCAATTTATCTTTTTTAAACTTTCTGCCTTATCCACTTCAAGCACCGCGTCAGACTCATTTTCTACTCGAGGGGGTTATTCTCCAGCTAATTTATAATGGCAAGGGCAAAACAAAGCCTTTAGGGAGTTAACAAGCCGTGTTATTTTTCGTATTGTGTTATCGTAATACAACAGTTACAAACTTGTTGTGTTTGTTTTTCATGTTAAATTTTCTTATTTCAATACAATTCTGAAAGGTATGTTAAGTGTGTAATTTGTTTTATTCGATCGGCTCTTTTTGTTTTAAATCATTTGAGGTTTATTTTTGTTTGAAAAAATGTTAATTAAAATTTTTAAAAATAAATCGCTATTATATTCACTGTTTTCTGCATTTCCGGGATTTAAATAGACTGGTCCCGAGATATTCGGGAGCTGAAAAAATCCGGGATCCCCAAATCTCTTGCCTAATTTGTACATATTTTTTTTTTCGCTTAAGTGCGAACTATAAAGTAAAGTTTGTATTTATACTCTCAGTAAATATATATGTGCGCAAGTTTCTCATATTAATTTAATACCAAAAGAGCGCCAGTGTCCGGCTTGCGTTTGCTCAGTTCAATAGAAATTGTCTTTCTCGCTCTTGGCTTTGGCTTGGCGACTCACTTTTCGCTTAAGTCTACTGCCAGTAAACGAGGTGATTTAACGGTAAAGTGGAAAATTATTATATCGATTAATTAGCGACGACCAATGTGTCTGAAGTGGTAAAAGCAAAAGCAAAGCTAACAAGAATGCCAGCCGACAAGAATAATATAAAATGCTGCGGCATAAACAAAAATATGTTTGTTTGTTTGTTGGTTAGTGCACACTGTAGCTTAACAAATTGACGGTAGGTGAGATTAATGCTTGGAATAATGATTTAATTTCTTTTTTGATCGGCCCAGAATGTAGACAACAAAAGTGCGTGTGTGTGCATTTATTTTAGACCAAAGGATGTTTCCAGTTGAGCTACGCTCGCTAATCGCCATTAATTTTCATCTTTTTTGCTCCATATAAATTTTTCGAAAGATTTGTGAATTTCTTCTACGTTTCGATACAAAAATTAGGTGAATAAGTCTGCTGTGGTTAAATGACTGGTGCTAAATACTTACTCTCGATCACAAACTTGTTATCATTTTGCAGCATTTCGGGAATGCGACGATTAATTTCTCTGCTTGCGCGCAAACATTCAACTTGATCTCGTTTGTGAGCTAGTTGCGTTGTGGCATGCACGAAATTGGCTAAAATTAGCGTCTCTTCCGCAAGTATATATACGAGTATATTCGTATTACGGTGGTTCATTATTATATGGTGATTTTTGTTGCTATAGCTGATACTCGCAAATTAGAATCTCTTTGTTTTCAAGTTAATTTTAGTTTCTTTAATATTCTAACTTCTAAAGCTTTCCCAAGATTTCGACGATGGTTTCCAAGGATAAAGTATTTCTTTGCGTTTATTCAGGGGCGGATCGTGAGCTTGATTTTCGGGGAGGAGCTCTTTGTCAAAAAATTACCATATTTTATTTTAGTTCAAACATCTTTTACACATATTTTATATTTTTGAAATCAAGATAAAATTGTTCGAACTTTATTTTTGGCATATCTTTTGCATGGATGACAGAACCTCTCCATCTTGTAAAAAATATACTCTTATTAATAAACTATGAAAAATTGCTGACTACTGAAACACGAATTACAAAACCATTCGACCGACCATTCTTTTTTGTTGCATGGTCTTTCTGAGCCATATTTTCAGACAACACAGTGTTGAGAAAGACCGCTCGGCGCTTGCATTTGTGACACAAATTGTACAAAAAATTCTTAGTAAAGTGTGAATGGTTGGATAAACATCTTTGTCACAACTTTCCATGGATTCCAATGTACTAGCTGGTGAAAGAGATTTCTCTTGGGTAATCTGCGTTGCCTTGCGTTTTCAATGCAATTGCCAATGGGTAATTTCTCCCTTGAGTCTAAGAAACAGCAGTTTCTTTGAGTTCTTCAAAAGATTGCCAAATCGAATTATCAAACAGTCGACTAGCTAGATCTACAATTTCGCTCGATGTCTTGTTATTCACATTCTGAAGGATTTTGAAAATTATCGGCTTTTCAGGGTAAAAACGTAACAATACAAAAATATACAGATAGACGCAGTAAGATGCAGATATATACAAATAATATAAATATATGCAGTTAGAAATACAAATAGATATAACATTTTTTTTGGTAAAATTAACCTTTATTCTGTTTTTTGTGTATATAATTTTTAAAAACCAATTTCATTCTCATTTGTATTTTTTCAAAAATTACTCGTGAAATATTTAAAACAGTTTAAAACTTTATCTGGACTATTGCCCTGAAATCCTTTCAAAGTCAAGTTATTCATTTGGTACCATAAGTCATTAAATGTCATTTAAGTTTTAATAGTAAGTCATTCATAGAAAAAGTTTTTCTAATAGCGGTCACCCCTCCGCTGGTAATGTCAAACCACCGAGGGTATTTCTGCCATGAAAAAGCTTCTCATTAAATACATCTGCCGTTCGGAGTCGGCACAAAACTGTAGGTCCCTCCATTTGTGGTAGAATATAATGGCGCACACCACAAATGGTAGGAGAAGCTCGGCCAAACACTGAGCTATATAGTGTACCCGCCAAAATTATATTATATATATAAGTACATACAACTCGTTTTTTAGCACGCACAATACCTGAAATCAGTTAGTCATTAAAGATACTACCAATCTAAAAAAATAATCTTTGAAAATTTTCATTATTTATTATTATCATTATGGTGTATTAAATAAAATTATTTTAGAATTAGTATTGTCTGAAAATAATGAATATCTTATTATACATTTTTCCACGTGTCAAATACAAATCCTTCAACTCGGGTTTTCCAACTGATCTCAATTTTTCTGTGAAATTCTCCTTTAAAGCCACCCAGTAAGTCTATTTTTAGAAAAAAAATTTACTACAATATTACTTCAATATTTCGTTCATATCATGAAGTTGGACAATAATGTTTTGCAAATATGTCGACTAATATATTTGATATTGAAAAAAATTGGAAAAAATGTATATTTTTCTAATGTGCGCCACCACATACATATTTATGTTTCAAATATGAGACAAGTGGAATTATAATAAAGATCTTTGCAAATATCTCGACTTCAGCGCCACCTTGCGGATTAACTTCTTACCGAACGTTAAACTTTGCTATAATTATTAAGTGCTCAGCGCAGCAAATGTTGCACTAAAATTGATAGCAAGGATTGACCAATCCTTACTTATATCCTTACATATAAACATTACAAGGTAAATGAAAGCCTAAAAAATAAAGTTATCTACCGGTTTTAACTTAAATGCCTCTATGGCCTTTAAAAACGTCAAAAATAAGAAAATATGAAATGAATTCCAGTATTATTTTCTTCAGAAGTAATAAAAACGCCCATAGATTTTGCAGAACACTTAAATTCTTTGATAACTTAAGCTTAATGTGCGAAACGTATCACTCGTAAACTATGAAGTATTCAGATGGAAAATTATTATAGCAACAATGCCAGTTGGCATGCACTAGCTCGTTACCAAAATATTCCACTTAAGTAATAAGGTGCTCAGAAGATCGCTTAATATCTATTTGTAAACTATTGCTTCTTCTTACTTCATTTTAATTCTCCTATCCTCATCTCAAATCACCTAACCTTTCCACACCTCTACTCTCAAACCAAACTTACTTTTTTGTTTTTTGAAAATCTTGAAATTTCCCCCAAAACCCGAAATTAATAGTTGAAAAAATCGAACTTTGAAGAGTGAAATGAAAAAAAGTGTTCCAACTTAATGCGAACCCCATTTTTACACAAACTGAGTGCATTTGACGTTTTCCCCTTCGCATATTCATTAAAATCGCAACATGAAATGAAAATAAATTTCTTTGCATTTTTTGTTTAAAAACAAACAAATATTGCTTTCTTTTCAAATTTGCAAACAATTATTTTTTAATTCCGATATGAGTATTTAATTTTCATGCCGCAGTGCCATAAATTTTTCACTCATATTTAGTTGGAATTTATTCCAATCATTTCTACATTGTTGCATGCACACTAATAGTAATTTCTTTGCAGATGGAATTTTATTTAAAAATGCAAGTTTAGAAATTGAAAAAGAAGTGAATAAATATATGCCATGAGAAGCAGCCAGCCACAGTCATTACAATTCAATCTCAACAATTCAACATTTCTCTCTTTGAATTGTCCATACGTAGAGTTAGTTTATTACCTACATTTTCTGATTTTGCTGTTGCTGAAAATGAAAGTTCTAATTTACATAAATATTTATTCGGAAACCTTTTGAAAATCACATTTTTCCAGCGCATTAACATATGCTGCATGAATATTTATGTGGATGTAAACGAATGGCATCGCGTGTCATTTGAGTTGTTTTACTGCTAAGGTTAGTGTGTGCATTCAAATTAAATTCATCCATATGAATTGATAATTCCGTTTGCCCTCTATTGCGGCAACTCTTGAGTTTCGTGGGAGCCCTGACAAATTTGCGGCTGTGTAACGCACCTCTTCTCATTTCTTTAACAATTTCAATTTGAAGCGGTTTAGTTAAAAATTTCTCCCGCTTTAACGAACGTATTTTCATGGTAATTTTTTTTATTGAAAATTTTATTGACATTGATTTAAATAATTTTTTTATTTCAAGTAGAAATGAGCTTGCAATAATTAAAATCTCGTATCTTCAAAGTTTCATTGTTATTTTAAGAATTTTAAAATATGTTTCACACTTTCATGTGCCCACCGTCCGATCTGCACTTAACATCTTATTGATTTTCGTATATTATTATTATTACAATTTATATCACTACACCATTTGCAAGCGTACAATCATAACTAATTTTTGCCTTATTTATTGTACCTTTCATAGAAATGGTATATTAAGTTTGGTCTGATGTTTATAAATACCGGATGGATAAAAAATATACCCATCAATAATTATACCGAAATAATTACGATGATGAGCTGAGTCGATTTAGCCATGTCCGTCTGCCTGAACGCAAACGAGTCTCTCAATTTTTGAGCGATTTGAATGAAACTTGACAGTCAGGTGCCTTTTTATAATTTATCAGACATTTGTCGGAATCGGTCAGATCGGACGACTTTAACGTATATGGGAACAGATTCTTCAGATATTATATTTTTCTCCCTAACTCCTTCATTTAAGAGGCAAGAGGCTTGAAAAAGTATCCGCTATTATTAGTTGTATATAAACAATGAAAATTAAAAATCTCAAAGCAATTTATAATGTATAGCTCCCATACAACCAATTGTTCAGATATTGTACTTAGCACTAAACCCCCTGAATTTAAGCTGCTTGAAAATGTCCACAAATATTAATTACTAGCAAATACCCGGCGTGCTTCGCTGCGCCTTTAAAGTATTTTTCTGTTTTTGCCCCCTCTTATACGTTCTGTATGAACAACAGATAGAATACAATAACTACCTTCTTAGTCGGAAAAACCAAAAAATATGGATTTTTCGCACCAAAGCGCACCCTGGTGGCCGCTGTTAGTAAAAATAAAATGCAGATACAGATTTCTCGAACCCGAAAACCCCTAGAAGATGAAGCAAAGCATATAACAGATTGTCGCATGTCAATTTGACCCACTTTGTGTGGTGTATCTTCCACATTAAAATTTCTTTAAAATCGTTAGGCGTTGTTCCACTTTTTTTATCATACAAACCTTTTCTTTTTTCATCTTTTACCACAACAAAAAAAATCAACCAAATCTTTTTTTTCATCTTTTACCATAACAAAAAAAAATCAACCAAATCAAGTAATGCGGTAACATACATGGGGCATTTTATTTTCACACAAAGTATTTATGTTTAGGAGCCTAATAAATGCTGTGTTTTTCAATCAATCGGTCTCTTAATACAGATTTTAGAAATATCTCGACGCCAGCGCCACCTATTGACATTATTTTCACACTAAGTATTTGTCTTTAGGAGCCTAATAAATGTTGTGTTTTTCAAATCGCCCCTCCGCCCGCAGGCCGAAAATCATAAAAAATCAGACTTCACCGTGTCACCCGCCTGAATATTCTGAAGATTCCCTGAAAATTTCATCAGGAAGTCCTGTTTTATATATATAGAAGAAGAAGACTATTGAGACAATTATAGCAGACAAAATCATTAATATCGAATTAATATTACATTTGGTTCCCATACAATTCTTCCATTCATGAAAGATATAAAGCCTTCGCCAGCCGAAGACGGCATTTTCTTACTTTTTTTTTGCTTATTTTTATGTAAAGGCGAAATGGCGAAAAAGATACGTGCTGCTAATAGCGTTACACTATTTAATTGAATTAAGTTTTTATCTTACTTTAATGTCATAACTTTTTTTCACACAAACACAGCAAAGCCTGAAGTCTTAACCTGAAGTCTCAATATTTTCAATATTTTTCTCACATTTGTTTCAGAGCCATATTGTGATTGGACTAATTGATATGTGCATTTTTTCCCATAATATTTACAATGAAACGAGAACAGCAAAAGTTTTCAAAATTTTCATAACAGCAGCTAACTACTTTAAAATACTTGTAATGTTCGAAAAGATTAATGCTCTTTGATATGTTGGAAAATATCACATTAACAGAAGCTTAATTGAAAAAAAAATTTTTAAATTGTACCTGACGATTTTTTTAATGAAAATTTCGAACGGCCGAAAATCAAACAAAAAAATGTTAAGTCCGCAGTATTGTTCAAAAGCAATGATTTTTATTTACTTTATATATTTGAAGCGTTCCAGTAGACACAGATATTAAAAATACCTCAAGACAATAACTATTTTTAAATAAATGTTATTTTATTGAATAAAAAGCATTTTTTTCTTTACAAATGCTCAGAAATGAATACAATCGAATCTGACTTTTTTTTGTCGCTTGTCAGTGTACATAAGTATATATTAAAGAAATCATTTTACAGAATTTTGTAAAAATTAGTAAACAAAATTCTCTCCCATTTATTGAAACCGCCCACTTTAATTAAAAATTTGACTTCAGATTCTTGTGCATAATTCGAAAGGCTACCAAAATAGTGGCTTGGTTGAATTCATCACAAATATATTATATTTTGAACCATTTCTTACAAGAAAAAATTGCGTTCTATTTGCTTAAGCGTTGCTCTTAAGACGGCTTACTTGAGGTTAATTAATATTTTACCCACGAAACGCCGAAAGACATAGAAAACAACTTCTCCCGTTGAATTTTTCCATGTACTCAAAACACTTGAAAAAGTACAGAGTGGGTGACTGGTTTGGAAAAGAATTCCGTATATTTAAGCAAAATTTTAGTCATACAATTTCTTCACTTTTGCATAAGAACATACATTAAATTGTTTACTGACTTGTGGCGAATATTATTAGAGCACAAAACACTTCAAAGAATAAGTATACTTCACCGAAATCGAACAAAAGTAAAAATGAAATTTAATTAATATAAATTATTCCAAACACTTATTTTATTAGCCTTAACGAGTAGGCAGCTTAAGTCTTTCGTATCTGCGCTGCATTTGCATTGGTCATCGCGTTCGAACTGCCAACTAGAGCATGCAATTGGATTAGTGGCATGCAGCAATTTTTGATTGTATGTACATACATACAAACATATGCGCAGTATTACAAGTATGCGAGCAAGTTCATTGTTATTCGGCTGATTTTGCGCGGCATTCAATTTTTCTAGCACTAATGTCCGTATGTATGTAGGTACGTTTGTATGCATGTTTGCCTGCAAAAAGTGCATTTTTTTCACAAAACATTTTCTTTTGAATTTTTATTTTACTTTTTGGCTGTTAGCCCATTTACCGCATTATCTAACATGTTGCGAGCGTGTATGAATCGCGACTCATTAGTGGAGTTGCACACGCGGCCATGACCGGCGGCTAGTAAAATGTTCTCGTTCCGCTGCAGGTGCAGTACATATTTTGTTCGATTAACAGAAAATCTTGTAGAATTCTTTTTTTTTTTTTGTTTTTTATTTTGTTAGTTATTTGTTACTTAGTTGCGTTGGCGCGAATGCCATAAAACTAATGCCAATTGGGTTATGCGCATATGTATTTGTGCCTTGTGATATTCAATTGCGAGTATTTGCCTTGAATTCGAATAAAATTTTACCCAATAATTGTAAATACTTAGTTGTGAAGCTAAGAGGCGGGTGAGTTTTAGGTTGAATTTTCAGCTTATTTGGAAGAAAAAAATTTTGTGAGCAGAAGTGTGTCTGAAAAATATAACTTTATGAAAGCGAGTGCGCTTTCAAGTTTGCTTTATTCTTATCAATTTTCTATTTTATTCCCTTATATCATCGTTTATCTTATTCTATACCATCCTCTTTTATTCTACTCTATTTTATTTATTTTTTTTTATTTTATTCTATTCTTTTTTTTATTTTTTTTTATTTTTTTCTACTTTAGTCTACTCTTTTTATTTTCTATTTTATTCTATTTTATCTTTCTATTATATTCTATTCTAATATATTATGTATATTTCTATTGTATTTTATTAACTTATATTTTACTCTATTATATTTTGTTCTATCCTATTATACTAAATTTTATTTTCTTCTATTCTTTTCTTCTCTATTTTATTCTCTTCTATTTTTTTCTGTTATAATCAATGCTATTCTATTCTATTCTATACTATGCACTCTGTTCACAAATTATAACACAATCACATATATACAGATTTGGGCACCTTCTTTTTCTTCTAATTAACTATAATAATTTTTTTAGTAAAACATGATTCATTCTCTAAGAAAACCTCTACACATAAATTTTTTTAAATGTATATACATACAAAAGGTATGATTTAACGAAATTTCATCAAAATTAAATTTCATCGAATAAAAAAAAAAATGTATAATACTTGTTTTTGAGTATGCAGCTTTTTGGTTTATTAAATTTTAGTGTCAGCAAGTCCAAGTTAACTTGCACTTCGTTATATTAAAACTAAATGAGCCGCATATCTGTGCACTCCAAAAAATTCTAAATTTCTTTTTTTAAAATTTAGAAATTTTGTTGAAATTTTGTTAAATGTTTTCTATATATTTTATAAAATTTAAAACCTTGTTTTAATGGTGTTTGTTAGAGAATTAACAATGTGCATATTGAAAAATAATTGTAAATAATTGCAGCGTAAATAAATTGCCCAAATGTGTTTGTGCTTTAATTTGTGAACAGACTGTACTTTTATTTTCTTTTCTAATCAATTATATTCTAAATGTAAATAATATCGAAAAATCTTCTTAATTTTCTTGAGTGAACTATTAAAAATATTTTTTTATTTATCTCCCTTATTAAAACTATTTTTCTGTAAAAAACTATTTTTTACTTAAAGCAGATTTTTCTCAGTAAATAATGTACACCAAAGTACAAACTACTTCTATTCGGCGTTGTTAAACCGCAACCGCAAGTTTTATTTTGCTTACCAATCCGAGTTGGCCCACCTGTGCGCCAAAAACAAATTACCATTTAAATTGATTATTTAAGTGGTTCAAATTCTTCGAACTATTCAATTGGTCAGACGTGAAGTCGAGTGATTGCGGTTGACGAGACGAAAATAATACAAAAAGCATATTCACACACAAGCAAGCAAATAAACCTAGAAAAATATAACGCACCAAACGCCAAAGAAAGTAGAGAGAACGCAAGCAAAAATGCCAGAATTGTGAAGTGATAGAATTGTTGTTTACACACTTCCAACAACAAGTTTTCCAACTGGCTTCCAACAAAAGAACAAAAAAACATATGTAATACAATTGCATCAAATCACATGCGAAATGCGGTGGTGCAGTCAATCTCTGTCACATTTTAGATTTATGACGCATTGGCGAGCTTATTCTTTTTGCTGCTGCTTCAATTGCTTTCAACCAATTTTCTTTCTTTCTCCATCTCTCTCTCTCTCTCTCTCTCTCCCTGTCATCCGTTTGTCACCTTCATGGCCTGGCTGGTGATTGCTGCGGATTGCTAGCTACTGGACTTCCAGCTGTTTTGAATAGTTTAGTTTACGCATTTCTTGTTTTCGACCATAAAAGACAACCTTTGTAAGCACACAAAGAATCCGTACAATTATATTTGTATGTATGTATATACGAGTATATATGTATGTGTGTATAGTGGTGGAGTTTTAATGCCTCTAGCGCCTTTATCGCCACCGGTTGCAAGTTGTACTTCTGGTTCTGCAGGCGACTAATGGCCACAGAGTCAGTTGTGTGCTTGCACTGGTTATTGTTGCCACAACGGTTTTTGTTGTTGCTTTTCTTACTAATATTGCAGCATTTGCCATTGTCAATGACAAATACACATACACATATTCATATGGATAACCAGCCGTTGCATCGATTTGGGTCAGTGTTACAATTACACTTTTCACACACACACAAACATAAAGTCGCATAGGCTCCTACAACTGGGCTCAGGCAATAAAAGCGCGTCAGTAATAACATTTACGATTTGTTCTTCGTATTATTGCCACATGAATTGCGAGTGTCGAAACTTTTCACTTTAAAGAAGCGGGTGCTGGTTGGAAAAGCATAGAATTTGACACAAAGGAGTGATATGGCGCGAAGTGAAAAAAAGGAAACAGAAAATGAATGAATCAGCTTGTAGTTATATGTATTTACTAGTACCTGAAAATTTGTTAGAATGTGCGCAATATCTAAATTAACTTATTAAATGCGAGTAGTGAGCGGTAGAGTAAAGAAATATTAATGCGCTTGAGTGCAAACTTAGTGTGTAAGCTTTTACTTGTATTGAAAAATTTGGACAATGTCTTATATCTTTTTTAATTTTCATTATATTTGGATTAAAAAGTAATTCATACTCTAACGAAAGCCGTAAATTAAACCTAAGCTTCAAAATTTGTATAAAACTTAAAAAATTTTTTTTTAGTATTTAAAATACATCCGCTAAACCCTATTTGTTTTTCTAAGTTAAATCTTCCACCAATAAAAAAATGGTATCATGCGCAATAACAGCTGTAGCTTAATCATTACTAAGGCCACAAAAGACATAATACTGGGTGGCGTGATTTACAGAGCTCAGTTGAAGTGAAGTGAGATGAAGTGAGGTGAGGCAAGATAAAATGAAGTCAGGTTGCGGATGTAGTAAGATAAAGTACGTTAATGTGAAGTGAGTTTTGTTGAAAATATTTGTCTTGTGGTGAGTTTAGGTGTGGTGAATATAGGTGTGGTGAGTTCGGCTGTGGTCCGGTTAGAAGTGGTGAGTTCTGACACGAAGAGTTCAAGTGTGATGAGTTTCTACGTGGTCAGTTAAGTTGTGGTGAGTTCGGTTATGGTGAGAATAAGAAGTTCGTGTTGTCGTCACAAACTATTTTCTGTTTAGGGTGTTTGCTTCGGCGTTGAAACACCCTAGTGGGAAAATTTACGTATATGAAAGAAGTGAATCGTATTTATCAAATTTTATTCGTATATGAAATTTCAATCCAGAGCCATTATTATAGGTATCTATAATATTATAATCGTCTATTAATAGTAAAAAGTATTTTCTACTGCAAGAAGTGAAAGTAACTGTTTAACAAATTACTAGAAAGCTCTGCTGCGATTAGCAAGGTACTATGTTTTATAATATGTTTAAAATAGATTCGAACGTGATTTTATTTTTGAACATGTAGAATATCTATACCTTCAATTTAATTCTATTAAGCTTAAATAATATTTAAATAAATAAATTGGTTGAAAGTTGTAGATCAAACGAAGCGATTTAAAATAGTTGTTTGAAATGCTGAAAAATGCCTTTTCAATACTTGTACTTTACAAACATAAATAATTGAAAGTTTGGAGTTTAGGGTAAATATTTGAGACCAAAATTTTTTTTAAGGTCAGCATCATTTACGAAAGTTGGAATCGTTTTTTTTTTTAATTTTAAATTTCTCTTCTGTTAATATTCAGGCATTTTTCTAACACCTTCCCACTTTTGCTGCATCTTTTGCTAAGGTCAGTGACAATTCATATGTGTACCCTGACACAGAGCTGTTCTACTATCATACTCTAATTTTTTAACCGCCATTTCACTTTGCATTCGATGTGAATGTAGCGCAAATCATAAATTTATTTGTATATATTCAAAAAATATATTCGAATTTTTGCACAAAATCACGTTTACTCGAAGCGCAGCTGTGTACTGCATTTTGACGATAGAAATTCATTTGAAATGGAGAAGAGTTAAAATGCACGTTTTGCTATTTGGGCAATAAGGTTAGAGCACTGTTGCCACCACCATTATTGTCAAAGCATGTCATCGCGTCTGGTTTACTGGTTTAGTGGCTTGTGCTAGACGCTATTTTTTAATGCTGCCACTCTCGCTGTAGCGTCTTCACTCACCGCTACAACAATTCCACACCGACTAACTGACTAGTTGCCAAAAGGCGGCGCGAGTCATCAGTGAAAGTTTCTGCACTTTTGAAAAACAAAGAAAACAAAAAAAAAACGCAAACGTTACTAATGTCAGTGCTAAAATGACAAAATCATGCAAAATACATACCAAGCATGTACTCGTATTCAAAAACTTAACTATATTCGTATAAAGTGAAAGGAAATGAAATCAGCGTAAAAAAATGCTTGTGAAAAAATCAAAAATTGTTGAGCAAGTTTGCGCTGTTAATGAGGGCGGTAAAGGAGGTAAAGTGTTCTCATGAGTTAGCGTGAAATGCATGCTAAATAGCAGTTCGATGAAAGTAATCAATATACGAGTATGTTTGTGGACAATCGATGATTGGCAAATGAAGAAGTGCACATGACGAGGAGGCAGCTGAAGACAGCAAAAAGGGCGCTTGAAAGATTGTAAAAATGTCGTTGGTGTTAGAGCTGTTAAATGATAGTAAAATGTTGCGCATGTCAAGCAGGCACTAGCTGGTGCTTAAAACTAACTATACTTGCGTGACTCGTGTAGAGCAATCCTGAACTAGTGTAACAAATTTCTATTTTAAAATTACGTCGATTTCGAAAATTTTGAACCACTACGGGTTTCTTTCTGCGAATAGCGTTTTAAAGCCTTGTGTCTTTATTTCACAACACTTTGCGAACCCATTTTGAAGTGAAATAAAGCCATAGTGTCACCACAATGGACTATTTTTTGTATAACATTTATTTAGTTACAACTGGCATGCGAATGGAAAATAATTTTTGCTAATAAAAACTGACGTACATGCTTTACTTTATTTTCAGAAAGTTAAGCTATAAACTCGTTAAAAATGAAATAAGTTTCAAATGCTTTAAAAACAAAAAAATTTTATGAAAATGTGGTTTTCTTAAGCGTTTAAAATACATTTTCATGAACATGGCTTAAGAATATTGTAATATATTTTACAATAATTGAATTAATCGAATTCATAATGATATGGTACTTCATGTTAAAGCCGTATATTTTATTAGACGTAATATATACCTAAGAAGTGAAAACCTAAAAAAAAGCTTTAAGGAAACTTTGCGTTGAATTTATTATTTATGGTAAGTGAGCAATTAGTGGTTAGAAAAGGATGTTAGCTCAAGCCTTCACAAACAATGGATGATGTGAGTACGTAACCTTTTGAAAATACCACATCCAACCGGCTCTTAATTATTTTAATACGATTTATGCAAAATTGATTTTTCATATGACCATACGCAACGAATCATAAAAAAAGTACTCGCTGATCAAACGCAGACATCCGACATCGAGAGTATTTTCGCGAAGAACTTTTCATTGACAGTAAGAGCGTGCAAATGAGCGGTCAGTACGACAGGTGAGGTATTAAACAACTCTCTCATCTCTGTTATCAGCCATAAGGAACATCTAGAGAAACGAGAGGCCTGATAAACTATGACCGGAGCATTTTCAAATGAATACAAATCAGAAGCAATAAACTATCCGCTTAGAATTATAACTGCAATTTATGGAACAACCTCCAAATCCCGAAGAACATATAGCCACATTGAGACAAGACAAAACCAGATGAACTACTATGGAAGCGGTGTATCGAGGCCGCTCTGGAACATACGAATTTCTCCAATAAAATTATGATAATTTTTTTAAATTTAATTAAAAATAAATAAAAGATCAAATTTGAAAAAAATTCGAGATACGAACTCACGGCCTTACGTGTGCTAAAACTCAATTTTGTTTCACAGTGTTATAATTTGGAATTTCATTTGCAAATGGAACGAGACAGTCGATTTACCAGTTGGCTTTGCGATTCCTACTTATTCAGAGCTTGATGCTTGTCAATCAGCCACTGGCACTTTATATATTATGACACCATTGAAATTTAGAGGACATTGACTTTGAAAGTAAAAATTAAATGATCAAAAAAACAAAAGAGGTTTAGGTAATTAAGAAAAACTAACTCCGAAGTGAATGCAGATAAATTATTACGAGGAAACTTGCTTAAAGTGTGCATAAAAAACTAAATTGCTATAACAAAAAATGAATTTCCCTGCAAATATCTTGTTTTGTCAGGTGCTATTTATGTCACTTAGACAATGCAATTGAGATGTACGATTTGTGGCGAGTACATTTTGAAATAAGTAATTAAAAGCAAATACTAAAAAGGCATTTAAATAATGTAGAAAATGTGAATATTTACTTATGTTGAAACAAATGAGTGTAAAAAAAAAGAAATAAAAATGCAAATAAACTGAAAACCGTCGAATGGTAAGTGAAACGAGAGACAAAAGGTACAAAAAATAAAAAAATGTAAGAAAAATATGTGCGCGCGCAACACAGAAGTCAGTAAGTCATGCGGTAAAATAATGAGTGAAGCAAGAAAGTGAGCAAATATACATGAATTATTTGAATTTTCATAGCTTGTAAATACCTGTACATATTTATGTATTTACGTTTGCATTTACGATTTTTTCTTCTTAAATTTTTGCATAGCAGTTACCATAAGCTAACATTCAACTAATCCAAAGCAAACTCAAAACAAAGCCACAAAAACAAAAGAAGACAAAGAAAAAAATTACGTGCGCTCGCAACAGCATTTCACTTTCACCACTTGACGAATTGTTTTTGGTTTTTTCTTTACTTTTTTTTTTTTTTTTTGTAAGCGTGTAAATGACTTCAGTCGTATCCGAATGCTGCTTTGCTATTGTGC
The DNA here is from genome assembly GCA_963971545.1 of Philophylla caesio. Taxonomy (NCBI): domain Eukaryota; kingdom Metazoa; phylum Arthropoda; class Insecta; order Diptera; family Tephritidae; genus Philophylla; species Philophylla caesio. Next base: position 87,744,702 of record OZ020606.1, on the reverse strand, counting down.
TTCTTCTTGCAATGCCACTTCATTTCTGGATTCTCACTGTAGATTGAAGCTGTTGTGGTTGAATTTCGTTTTAGTTGTTTGCGCAGATAATCATCGCATGAATGACAATGAAATTGAATTATTTCTCGCGACAGGTGTATGTACACATACATACAAACATGTATACAAATATACATCGATATATACATACAAACATGTGCACTAGTGAGATAGCACGCATATAGTAACGAATAATACGAGTAAGAATGTGCTTAGTGCACAAGGATGTAGAATTTATTTATTTGTATTTATTTTTGTTTGTTTGTCTCAAAAATGTAGAAATGCTTTAGGAAATCTAAAATTTTATAGAAATGTTGGTAGCTTAAATTTTACGCAACTCTCAATGGCATTTGATTTTTCCAAGAAGGTTTTTCTTAAAAAAACTTCTCTCAAGCTGTTTGTCCTTTGAGAACCCAGTAGCAAATCTTACACTCGCTTAAACAATATCCTTCGTAATACTGCGTTGCCCAATTGAAACACCAATCCGTAAAGCAATTTGCGATTTGGCAAGTCTTCGGTGATCTCTGAAATGTCTTTGATCAAAAGGACTTTGCTACAAGACGCACCTCATGCAGACCTCTCTTAAAGGAATATGGGTAGAAAAGGAAGCGATCGAACTCAAGATTTGAAAGCAAAGACATTTGCTCTCCATATGCAGGTCAACATCGGTTCCATTTTGAAAGCATGTTCAAGTTTTTTTGGAATTTTTTCATTGAGTATAGAATTTAAGCAAAATGTTATAGATAACAAAATTATAACGGTATGTGAAGCGTTGACTAATAACCACGTGGATATATGTTTGATATTAGATAAAGATGTAACTCTCAGCCTTGTCTCCTTGGTCTCCTTAATGGGCAAATTCCAATGCAAATTCACGCTATACTGAACATTGCCACAAGCCCGATGTGTTGTATTAAATCACATGTGAATGAGCAAATTATTTGGTCATAACTTGACAATATTTCATTATTATTACTTTAGTCTTCCAACAATTCTCACAGTTGCGTACAGGCGTTTACGTGTTGAATATTTTGGTTTTAAATATTTACGGAAAAATTGTCACTCTTATCAAATGTTCCCCTTTCCGAGCCGTGAACATCGAAGAACGTAATCGAATAAAATACAATAGGATTTAATAACTAATTGATGGATAAATGCATTACATTTTTCTAAATTGCATAAATACCAAAATCCTAGGAAATGCCAGTGATAAATAACTATATTCAAGATTAGCATTAACAGAATTATCTTTAATTAATTGAAAATATTTATATCGCAAAAAATGTAAATATTTTTTTAACATTTTTTTTGCATTTATCTACTCTAAAACAAGTTACAAATATACTCCTTTTAGGTTTAAATGGAATACGCATTAGTTAAGTTTTCCGGGAGCTTTGAACATGGCTGGGCGCGTCCATCAACTTCATCTACTTAAATCTTTAAATGCGATTTCTACAAAGTCGTGTTTTTGCAACTGGTTGGCTTCTTTTAAAAGACTAAATTACCAATCGACTTGGAAGAACTTGGGAAATGTTTGAAAAATGTACCGCCGTTGTCTGACACGATCTTTTTTTTCAAATTTACATTTTTACAAAACTTACAGCTTTTTTTTCAAACCAAAAACACGGAAAAATTTTTTTTTGTTTCAAACTCGACCATTTTGCCAAATTTTCATATTTTGGAAAAACTTTTAGTCAGGTGATAGCCAATAATACAAAAATAATATATTTTTGTTTTCATTTTCTGTTTCAGATGAATTGCATGAGCCGAATCCTGCCAACCGTTTGACGTTACATTTTTGAGAGGGGTGCAGTCAAGGTCAAACAGAGGTCAAACAACATTGAACAAAAATTCACAAAAATACATGTATAGAGTGCAATAATAAATGATTCGACCTCAAAAAAAGTGTTAAAAAAAGTGTTATTTGTAGAGGACCCCTTTAAAGTTAAGTGTACTATTGAAAAATTCGCCATATTTTGAGCGTTCTTTAAAGAAAAAATCACTTTTACAACTATCTTTTAACTACACAAAAAATGCCCAGCTCCTGCGATACAAATAATACGATAGAACACACTTCTCTGTAAAAATTGTGATAGTTTCTTAACAACAGAACATCTGCAACAACTGCACATTCCGGTTGCAGAGTAAATCAGCTGCTTGGCATCAATCAACGCCATCAACCACTTCTAGCTGCCGGCATACATATTAAGATATTGAAAATTGGTGGCAGCGAACTGTTATACTACAACAAAAAGAAGTAAAATTCTAAGATAAATGCAAGCAGCATTAAGAACACCGACAATAATCATTTATCATGCCTATGCGCGTGCTACAAAAACTAGAAAAAATAAAATAAAAATAATATGTTATTTGTGAGTAGTGATAATGTGAATCTAAGCGACACACTCAAAAACCATAATCATAATAATAGGTGTAAGAGTAGCAACCAAAAAAAAAAGATGAAAAAATGGACAAGGTAACACAGAAAATAAAATGGGTAGCAACAACTACGAATATACATACAATGTAATATATGCATGGCTATAAGTAGAGATTGTATAGATGAATGTAGATGGATCAGTGAACTTGTTGCGACGCCACTGGGTTTTTGTCGGCATTGCTGGCATTTTGTTTGATTACTAGCTGTCGACACTACACACAAATTCATGGTCCGGCGCTGATGGAGCTGTCGATGAGCTCCATAGATAAGCGAGTAGGAAAAGCGCTTAGTGGATCAAATTTAATGATTTTATTTTGAAAAAAAAAAAAAAAATAAGTATAAAAGCCAAACAAGTGTAATACTCGTAGTTGATCTGTTCCTTTGTAGAAATGCTTGCAGTTATGTTTTTTTCTCAGTCATTTGCTTGTACCTTCGAATACTTAATTTAGGAATTTGTTAAATTTAGCCCCTCATTTTCTTAAGTGAATAGTTTCTAATAATGTTGAACTACTGAGTTGCTAAACGGCGTTGATGAGAGTGAACATTTGCTAATTTCCGCATTATTCGCAAATTGAAAAAAAGTGGAAGTCAAAAATTTTTATATTCATTAAGTGTTTAACTGACTCACTTATTGATAAGTTTTGACTACCTATTTTTTTATTTAATTTACTTATAATTTTCAATTAAATTGCTTCCTCTAACAAAAGCCTTCTCAACTGAAATTGCGAATTTTATAAAAAAAAACTTTATAATAACTTAACAAATTTCATCAAGACTTCAAAGGCATTAAAAAAAATTTTTTTTTTTAATTTTTTCGTATGCAATTTTATAAACCATTTAACTTAAGTCAAAATGATGGCAAGTTTCATGAGACTAAAGATTACAGAAAAATTTTGAAAATTTTTTCCGCTATACTTGATTCTAAAATATAACGCATACACGAAATTTATTTTTACATGGAAACTGTGAAAGAAAAAAATTAAAAAATCAAACGTAATTAGCTCAAATGTGACAAAGGATAAAAATTATTGAAATTAAATGAAGAAGAAATAAGTTATCTAAATTTGTCAAAACGGGGTTTGCTCTACACCATCTGTTTGGCAAAAGTAAATGAAAAAACAAAAGAAAAATTGTCCATTCCTTTAACTTTATTTTATTGACACATATTAGTATTTGCAGATTTGTAAAATTTTAAGTTTAACCCCTTTATATTAACTAAATGTGAGATTTAAAAGCTTTTTGAAAAATGTTCATCATATCAAAGGGAATACTTCTACAAGAGAAGCACAATCAAAAAATGATTTTTCTATACTTTCTCTGTGAATCTGCTTATACTGTAAATAAATAATGTATATCGATTAGAAATATATCCTTTCAAATATGAAGTAATCAAAATGTTTCAACTAATTTTTTAAGCTTTTAAACAGGATTGCTGATATATTAATTTTAGAGCAATATTTTTGTAATGTCTATAAACTACTTATATCTTTAAGATCTATAAGTAAGAATGTGTACATATCAGGAATGAAATTAATAAATTTATTCGTATCACTAGTGGATTATATTTTTCGCTGGTAAGAGAAGACTTATACGAACAAGTCATACTTTCTCAGTGATATTTTATTTCCAAATACTATTTTATTTCGTATCTTCATTTTGTCATGCAAATTTGAAATACTTCTTTCTCTTTTATTTCTTCTGTCCAACACATATACGCTACCCAGCTGGCTATTACCAGGTAATTTCTTTAAATAAACACTCCTAGTACGTAACTGAATATGTTCAAAAATTATTCAAATGCGCATGCCTTCAACTATAAATCCATTTGTAAAAAGAAATAGCGAAAAACGGTGCTTTATTTTGTCTCATTTGCACGAATTGCCACTCGCCATTTGTGTTTTGGTCATATTTTTTGGCGAATTTTTAGTTGCTCATTCATGCGCGCTTTTTTCCATTTTATCTTAGGTTCATTAATATGTGTTAAATGTGCTTAAGCATTTGGCTAAGTTAAAAATTTATTCAAAGATTTGAATAATGTGCCTTGTGTTAAATGAACGGTGTTGCAACCATTGTTCATTATTTTTAATTGGGCATAGTGTAAGTAACTACTTATAAATATATTGTTACTCTATCTAAAAGTTTAATGCAAATTACAATATTACTAAATAAAAGAGTTAGGTAACAAACTTGGTCGTTAGCATTTCATAAATTTCACTTCCTTTATAAGCACCAATTTCAGCAATATTGTGGGTTGATAGTTTGAGTGTTTGCGATATTGACCGAATTTTATGGCTGCTTATTTTGTAATGATTTAATGGGAGTTACGTAAAACGTCCATGCAGATAGTCAAATCATGTTTTCAATAAGCTCCAAATTCTGTCTATGCACATGCCGAACGACAGTCCAGCAAACAAAGCAGCACTTTTGAGCTGCGCTTTTGAAGTAAAACTGCTCTAAATTTTAAAATATAATCGGAACTTCCGACGAACTGAACTTAATGCAAGATATCTTATCTAACATTACTATAACGATGGAATACGGAATTTTAAATTAATCAAAAATTTTGTTTAAAAACCAATGTTATTTAAGATTTGCTTCGCTTAACTGACGGGGTAAGGTGAGTAGAGATGAATTGAGATGAGTTGAGTGAAGATACTTTTGAAAAGTGAATGGCGATGAAATGAGTTGACGCGCGAAGAGTTGAGCCTTTGGAAGATATAGTGTGGTGAGTTTATGTGTGGGGAGTTTAGGTACCGCTACAGAAATATCTTGCGGAAATATGTTGAGGCAGTAAATGAGTAAAATATATTATAGTTTTAGAAAGCATAGTAAAACATAACATAACATAACGAAGCACAACGTAACAAACCAAACATCAACATAACATAACATACCATAACATTACATAACATAACATATCATAACATAACATAACATAACATAACATAACATAAAATAACATAAAATAACACAAAAAACAAATACATAACACAGCATAAAATTTCTTGACGTAGCGAAACTTGATATAATAAAATAAGAAGTTTTAGTTAAAAAATTGCGAATACTAATATATAATTATTATTATCAACATACTATAAAACAGTTCATATAATTTTATTTTTTTTTAATTTTTTCAAGGAAATATATTTAAATTCTGTAGTTTTAGTATTTTTTGTTGGGCCTTAGAATTGTTTTCAAGAAAATTAATTGGCTAAAAATTACGTCAACCGCCAAAATTTGTCACCGACAACTATTAAATTGAGCACAACTATGTAATCACAAGTTTTACGTATTTTATTAAACGTTTTTTTTAACTTTCCGTCACACATAACAAATCTTACCGGTTATTATTGAGTACTCTATTTATTGGCAACACAAAAAAATTTATTAAACTTGCTAATCAACGGTCTCTCAGGCGAACGAAAAAAGTACAAAATTTCTTAGAATTAGAAAGCGAAAAAATAGTTACACGCTGGCTTGCAGTTATTGACCAGAGAGATATCACTTAACAATTTCTATTTACAAACTACACATGTCCGTATCAAATACTTAGGCACATGTACTCATACATTTAAATACGTACACATAAATACAAACGCATATACACAAACATATGTACATATGTATTCGTATGTACATTTATGCAGAATATGCAGCTACTCGTGTAAACGTGCGTTGCCTTGCAAATGCATTAGTAATAATAGAAAATTTTCAATGGCAAAGCAATAAAAAACAACAAGTAGAAGAAATTGTAATCAAAAAGAATAACGCTACAACGAAACTAACTAACTACAAATCTAATACCAATACTAGTAATATAAGTGAGAGTGTATGTACTGTGTAGATGTGCAAGTGTTAGTTAGCTATTTTTGTTTACATACTAACAGCTACTACAAATAAGAGCAAATAGCTAGAGAAATTCTTTTGGTATAAAATAAAGAAAACGAATAGACCGCGCTGCGTGGCGCGTCGCAGTTGGCATATGGTAAGTGGCAGCGAAACGTGATTGTGAAATTATGGCGAGTGATAATGGAAATAGAAGTGATGGAAATATTTACAAACAAGCATAAAACAATATATTGATATATACAAATGTATGTACGTAGTATGTTTGTTGCCACTGCAACTTTTGCTCGCTACACTCACTCATGCTTTACGGTTTATTATTGAACATCGCCTCAACCACTGCCACTACTATGTTACAAATTATTACAAGCTTATGAGCGTTAAGTTTGCACTACTGCTGTTCTTACTGCTCGCCATGTCAAACAGCCTAATGAAACCTAAGCAGCCATGGCAATAAATAGAGCCAAGTTGAGCAGACACAAATAAAAATTTGTTATTACTGGCCGTCAGGTTTTATGTAGCATAAATCCAGGTTCATACCTATGTATATTAACACTCGTGGGGAAAGAATCAAGTTTTTGTATAACGGTGACTTATTAATAGTAAACTTTTTAAATTTTTTGAAAACTTCATCAACGGAAGCAGATTCCCATGCGATTTAATGTACTTTGTTATCAAGGAGTTCGAATAAAAGTGAGATGAGTTAAAATTTAAGCTAAAGTATTGCAGAATTTAAATGAATTTTTGAAAAAGTTTTTATTTTAAATACAAATTTTATTGAATTTAAAAAAAAAAAATTTTTTCAATTCACTTGCTAACTTTTTTTTTTTTTTTTTAATATAACTCTTGGCTTCCTCATAATGCTGTAGGGGAACTACATATGTGCAAGTTAATTCTTTGACTTAGCTTATTGAAATTCTTTCAAATTTTATTCAGTCTGTTGGAACAGGTACAACAGGCTGCTTACATTGGCATGAGTGGGAAACTACGAAAATCCCACTTCAGAACATCCCTTAATGCTCAATAAAGCGCCGGTGCAAATATTTCGTAGCCAACTCAAAATAGAATGAACTATTGTAGTTCTTTAGCTTTTCGTATGTCAACATATTGAATACTTATCAAGAAAAAAAAAAGCAAAGACTGGTTTATTTGAAAGCCGATCTAACTTACAAGCAAAAACAAAAAATGCACTTTTTGCATCTGTAATTTATTTAATCCGTAAGAGAAGCTCTTAAATATAAAATTGATAGTGGACTGTAGACAAAGGCTGCTTAAGCTGTAGCGGTCACTTTTGTATTACATAACTGTAATTAAAATCGTAAGTCGGATTACTTAACTTCTCTTAAATTAGTATACTCGTATTTATAAGTACCACTAGAAATTATGTAGGGTTATGAAAATTTGACTATTGCATTGATTTAACAAAATATCATCAAAGCTTTGAACTTTAAAAACAAGTTTAGAATTATTTTGAGTATGCAGTTGTGTAGCTCATTTAATTCTATTATAATTAAGTGCAAGTTTCAAAAGCCTAGATATCACCACTGATTTTTGACAATTTTAAAAATAAAATAATAAAAGCTTCTACGTAGTCATGTTAAGGCTTGCTTATCCGTCTTATAGAGAAAATGCCAATATAATAGAAGCCTTTAATTGTATTTCATGAACTATCAATATGATTTTGGAATATTACGATCTTAAGCAAATATTATAAATGTTAACAATCGTTAAATATATTAACAAATCAATAAATTGGTGAAATTGATATACCTCTGTTTAATAAAATGCAAATTGAACTGCCATTTTTTTTTATTGAATTTTAACAAATATAAATATGCTTCATAGTTGTAGCAAATATTATATTCTTGAGAAAATTTGTGCTGTTTAACTTTGGCATAACTTCGGCCTTCTGAAGACTACAGTTTTTGCCAGTCATCCTGGGATGCATAGAAAAAGCTCGCTCCCGTTGTAAAATAAATAGGAAATACATATTCACAGACAAACTGGCAACAACTAATTTGTTTATATATTACAAAACGAGCAACTATTTAAGTAATTTTTTTTCACAGTGCAAATAATTTGGGCTTACCAATTTTTTATTGTGCCAACTTACAGGCGTGAAAGTGCGTAACATGTTGTGAAATTGTAGTATATTTTTAACTAACAATGTCCAAATGTGCATATACTTCTATGTATGTACGCGTAAATTTTGCGCTCTCTTATGCCAACATGTGAGCTGCGTGTGTTTTACTGCTTGGCGCGCAACGCAAACAAAAGACTTAAGCAGCGAACGCGTTTCCAACTTTTCGTCTGTGCAGCGCCTATGAGAAAGCATATAGGCAGTAGTTCAGATATATGTTTGTACTTCCAATAATCTACATACAATTCTATGTAATTATGCGTATAAGCGTTTAAAACGGCCTCAGTAAGCGAAGTCTTATTTACACCAATCAGCATCTGTGTCTATTTGTCGATGACTTACTCATATCCTACTTTCTATATTTAAGAGCACACATTCTACATATAGTGAATGCAGGTTTTATTGAGTAGCAAACAGCTTAAAGTTCTGTTGGTTTTGATAACGACGATGCAGCAGCTATTTAATAAAAAAACAGTGTAATAAGTAGATTGCTTGCTGTGTAAAGTGTTTCACTTTCTAAGTAAATACCAAAAAAATTAAAAATAAATTTTTATGGCACATTTAAAGAATATTAAACAGAAAAATAAACAAAAATAATGTATAATAATCAACGCATAGTCAAACTCTAGTGATTTAGAAAACATCACACACACGAACAAAAAATTTTTACACACATGAAATACTTTCAAAAGAGTTTTTTTTAAGCAAAATAGCAGTGCAACGCAAACTTGCATAGACATGCCAACGTTTACGCATTGCCAATGCTTCTGCGATGAAAAATTAATCGTGCCATAAATGAGCTAAATTTCTCGCATTTTTCGTCTGCCAAAGCACGCAACTCTACCGGAAGTGGTTTTTAACCAGTGAATGGATCACGTTTTGTGTGCAGCTACGCGTAGGGAGGAGTAGTTGCGAATGGTGTGCCGCATATAATTTATTTGCGTTTATTTTGCACGCGTTGATTTCTAATTTTTTGTTTTTGCGATGAAAGAGAAGTATGAAATACTCTGAAAGGTACCTGGTGAAGTTACTATGAAATTGTTAATGATGCTAAAATATTGACAAACTTCCAAAATTTACTTTTATCTACATTTCGAAAAAAAAAAAAAAGTACGAGTACAGTAGTATTTTTGAACTGTGGTTTAATTAAAAAATAATGGAAATAAAAAAAATAATAAAAATAATTTTTCACTGATTTTCGCAGTTTTTAATACCAAAAAATATAAAATTAATAAAATTCGAGTCAATCACATCCTTCTGTTCAATGAACTAATCGCCAATCGGTTTTGCCACCAAATGCACTACGTGGAACGCAGCAGCACTAGTTTTCCAATATCAACACGCTCAATAACGCTACATACTGCTGCATACATATATCGATCGAATCAAGTTGCCAATAAGAAAATTAAATAAACTAGAAAGAGGGGAGAGAATCAAGGTAGTGAGCTTTCACTGCAAGCAAACAACTACCAGCAAAAGTTGAAGTAAGTAAGTAGAGAACCAAAGCAGAGAAGAAGAAGCTAATCAGTTCGATGGCAAGTCACAAAGAAAGAAGGCATATTAAGACATCAAAGTTGTTGTGCCACAAGAAAAGCAAAAATAACATGATAATAGTGTTGAAATATAAATCAACTGTAAACTATGCATTTAGCTAATTCAGCAGCACATACATTTATATATACATATGTATGTGTGTAAATAAGCAGATTGAAAGATGGGTTTATTTTATGTGAGTACAAATTATAGCACAAACACATATTGACATATTTGGACAATTTATTTATACTCTAATTATTTACAATTATTTTTCAATTACAACACCCTAAATCTTCTAATAAACACCTTAAAAACAATTTTTTTTTAATTTTATAAAAAATGCATCAATATTTCGACCCTAAAAAAAAATTTAGAATTTTTTGGATTATACAGATATGTATGTAGCTCGTTAAATTTTAGTCCAGCAGAGTGCAAGTTGCTAGTAGCTACGTATAAGCACTGATATTTCAAAAATTTTTTACTTGCGTTCGTTCGCGATCCCTTCCATAAAAAAAAAAAATAACCGCGTTTTTGCGTTATATGGGGAAACTCTACAAAAAGTAAAAAATTGTCAAAAATCAGTGATAACTTGTTGACACTTGAAACTTGCACTTTGTTATACTAAAAACTAATGAGCCAAGAAATTGCATACAAAAACAAATTCAAATCCTTTTTTTTTAAGTTCGGAATTTTGATGACATTTTGGTAAATCATTGTACATTTTTTAAATAATTTAAACAATGGGTAATTGTGGTTTTTCTTGAAAATGAACCATATTTTACTTGAAAAATAATTTTAATTAATTATAAGAAACTATGTCATTTTGTGGTTGTGCAACAGTAAAATTTGTCATATTTTGACTATTTATTTTGCTTATGTTAAATTTTCTTTATCTTAAAATTGAAAAAAATTGGTTTCAATAAATTCAAACGGCTTCTGCGAGAAAAACAAATGTTTTCTTATGAAGAATTTTCGATAGATTTTTCAATAAAAAATGGTATTCTCTATGAGTTGCTTAATTTGCGCGAAGAAGAAATTATTCCGTACTAAATTAAAAAAAAAAAAAAATTTTATACGAGTAAAAGTTTTCGCGTGTCTATATTCTGCAATATGGTTTTGTCTAGCAACTCTTATAAAGACAATTATTTAAATTTTAGAAGGCATTTTTTTTCTGCGTAGTCTAAATCTAAATTATAATGACTCAGGAAGCTTCCTTGTTAATGATTAGACTAAATGTTAAAGCAGATATAAACAGATATAACACTAAATAAATTCTTTGACAATTAAATTTTGTTCGAGGTGTCGGAAAAGTCTTTCGCAATGCGAGGGGTTTGAGCGTAAAATTTGTGCAAGTAATCTTATCTGTTAGATCTATTTTTGTGTTCTTAAATTACTTATCGAATATTAAAACCTAAAACTTGAGCCTTGCTCTAAGAAGAATAGAGATGAAATAACAAAAGAAAGCTTAGATACTCTGACCAAGTCTTTGATTTATCCATTTTTGAATAACCGGTAAATTTTTTTTTTAATTTTTCCTACTAAATAAATTGCGGGCAACCAAAAAATTTCAATAAAATATTAAATTCCAGTGAGTTTGATAATTCATTGGTGGTCTAAGTTGCGCTTTATTAGAGCATCGGAAAATTGTATAAGAAACCGAAAATCGTTTCACACTTGAACTGAACTGTAACAAATAATTGTGTTTACACCCACAAAATCGTAATACCTAGATTCTTACATACTTTCCTTAAGGTGGAGAACAAAAAACTACAACACAATATAAAAGAAATTACCACAAATACGTATACACTTACCGCTGTTGTTCGTTTGAATTGGCTGAAATCCATTTGTCGCTTGCACTAAAGCGGCTATTATACTCAGTGTTGTTAGTAGCCGGATGGCCAAATTGATTGATGTTGATTTGGAGGTCAGCAAGCGCGCTTCAGTTATTGGTATTGTTGCTGCTGTTGCTGTAGATGTTGTTTTTGTTGTAGTTAGTATTGACTTTTTGACGCACGTCGCTGTTACTGCCGTGGATAGCCACGCGTTGGCACGCGTCGCTGTGTTAACCCACTTCAGCATTTTAATGCTATTTCGAAGTGCCAGATAAGAATGTTTTTCACGGCACAGACGTTTGTCTTTTTTTAACCAAAAAAAAAATTGAATTTCTATTTCTCTTCGTATTGGTTATTTGTATAGTGTGACAAACGTTTTATTTAAGAGAATTCTTTGAATAAGATTTTGCGGTCAATATGCGATTGGTCAGAGTTCTTAGTTAGTTGTTTTATAGTTTGTGTTAAAGTTTGATTTGAACAAAAAGTGGTAAAAAGTTTACACAAAACACACAAAGCAGAAATAATCACTGTAAAGAATGGAAAATATGGGAGTTAGAAAATATTTACAAATAAGTCGGTTATATCGTTTTAAGGTTTGGTTATTTCGACACACTTTTTATGTTTGAGAATTACATTTTTTGTAAGTACTAAACAATTTTTCACAGTTTACTTCCAGCAATGTATGAATGTCATTGCTCGTGATCATTGATCATGAATTTGAGTGTGTAAAATGGTACTAAATTTAGCTAAACTTATTTCATAGAGGCCAGGTCTTTTATAACCTAAGTTTTCTGTTTTGATTACATGGTTTTTAGTGATAAAATTTAAGTACTCATTAATCAAGATAATTCCCTTTTTAAAGTCGTATACTTGAATCATTCTATTTTGTGTTTAAACCTTTATTACTTTAAACTTTAGTAGGCCTAAGAAAGCACTATAATCAGCAGGTTTGAGCTTATGATTTTTAAAGATAATACCAGTAAAACTTTCAGAAGTCTGACCTACTCTTTGGAAAGTAGACAGTTGATTTAGCAGTATAACTAACGACCAGTATGAACTCCTCCGAATACTATTTGACAAAAAAAAACTATTTAATTTAAATGCTGCTTTTTTTTAGGTACACACGAACACTCGATCCATTTCGATGAGTCTTCAGTGGCGTATTATTTTTGCTGCAAAAGTTTCGTGGTTTGAATTGTTTTTAAGAGCCAAAGTGATTTGTAAATTGGCAAATGGATGCCTCATTTATTCCGCAAGATTTTTATAAATTAAAAATTTTGCAGGGAAGCAGAATTTGCCACAGTTTGAGAAAGGCACTGCTTGCCTTTCACATGCTTTCTTAATACAGATTTCTGGTTTTAGTAAAAAAGGCATTTTAATACTTGATGTTCCAAGTTGTTGTACAAAATTTCACTGTGTTCTAGTATTTTTGTTTGAGTGACAAGCAACTGTGAAAATATTTTTTGGCTGCATAAGATTTTAACTTGAATATGAAAAATTCATTTTCATTTATAAAATTCTTATTATTTTTCAATTAAAAAATCAGTTATAGTTCTAGCGAAACCCTTAAGTGTCTAAACTTCAAGTTTTGTTCACAATTAAAAAAAAAAAAAAATTGGGGAAAATTTTATAAAAAGCACATATATTTTAATATTTCTAAATATTTTATAGCTTTTTCGAGTACGCTGTTTTGCAGTCAATTTAATTTTTATCTTTTAATGTGCAAATTTCAAATGATTACCCTTAATTTTTGGCATTTGTTTTAGTTCAAGTTTAAGTTAGATATTTTAATGAATGTTTTTTTTTTGTAAAGTTTGTATAAAGTTTAAAAAATGCATTTTATGGGTTTTATTAGAGAATGGAGTTTAATTTATAAGACGAAAATAAATTGTCTATATATGATTGATTGGAGTAAAGTGTGAAGAGAGAATGGGAAAAAACAATAGCTCAAACAGCGTTAGCTTAAGATGCTGACTGCATATAAGACAACAGCATGATTCACGCGGAAGCATTAAAGAAAGGCGTCTAATGAGGAGATGTGCTGATCTCCAAAAAAGCAGCTATAAATTCTAACGCTTAAGGGTATTGTTTTTTCTCTAAACTTTCCAAACAGAAATTGGCCTTAAGTTCATTTAAACAAAAATAAAATAAAAAATAGGTCTAAATTAACAACACATTTGTGTAGATTTATACGATTTTTTGGTAGGTATTTAAATTAAAACACTTTGAAAATCAACATAAGAAACTTAAGTTGCAAAAACTTGCTTGCAAGTAGTGCGGTTATAATTGTAATATGGAGTACACAAATACTCGTATGTGCTCATGTCATATTTTTCAACTTCTCAGCGACCATTTTATTTTATAATAATCTGTATTATGAATGCACTTGCATAAGCATAAATACCTTCTTTTTCTACAATATTTCTACATACAAGTAAATATTTACTGAAATCGATGATTGCTACTGTTTGCTGAACTCATAAGCTACGCGTAATTTTAGCGCAGAAGTTTATGTGGCTCGCTGAACGCTTGCTGTTGCAGTGCTTTTGCAGTTTCGGTTGTTGTTGTTGCTTTGTGATGCTTGCAAAAAATACCGCTATTCGCATGTACGCTCAATCATACGCTTCATTCAAAACGCATCGACGCTTGCAGAACATTACAACAAAACACTACTGACTGCAGATGGAAGTTGTGCAGCGAACGAAAGACTTAAGCAACGAACTTGTTTCGCTGCGTCAAAGCAGAAGAGGAACAACATTTTGCTACACATACTACATTTCTCCAGCTTAATTATTGGTGCTAATGTAATTGAATGTAAGTATGTGTGTGTGTGTGTGAGTATTGATTGGTTGTGATTGTTGCTGTTGTAGCCGATCTGTATACTTTTTTCTGTTAAAGAAATGCAAGAGGCGCTGGCTACAAACGCATGTAGAGGCGTTGAGTGGCAAATGCGCTGACAAAACCGATAATTTATGGGCGTCAAGAGAAGTAAAGAAAAAGAAAAAAAACCAAGAATGAATGAATTAAATTGCAGTTGCCAGGCAGTAACAGTGAGAACGAAAACTATGGCAACAGTGAAAGAATGGCAACAAAACAAACTGCAATTGTTTGCAAAGAAGGATTTCTTATGTGTTGCTCGAAACGAAAGCGCAACTATAGTAAAACTAAAGAAATATCAATAGCAACCACGTAACATCAAGCAAAGTAAAAAAAAAATTAAAAAATTGCCAATGCAGCCAATATTTATAATAAAGAAAAAGAATTGAACGATAACAGCATCAGGTAGAACGGTGTTGTGAGAGTGGAAAAAAGTGGTAAAAAAGGTAAAGCGGGCCAAAACTACATATCAAACACACAGATACATACATACATACGAAGCTAACTGACAACGCTTGCCGCTCGTGATATCGTGAACGCCGCTGCAGCAATCGCTGCTAGAGGCTGAGCGAAGCGAAAAAAAAACATTTAGGTGTGTGTGTGAGATTTAGTTGTGCGCATGTGTGCTTTGTATAACTGGCGTTGGCAACAATTTTTTTTTTATCTTTTTTTGCTGCAGGCGTTCTGCTGGTCCGGTAAACTAACTGTCTTCTCGAGCGTTTCGCATGCAAACCAAGCTGAAATGCTGAAACGGTGGCTAACCAAGTCGTTCCGCGCACAGCCGACAACAAACTAGCCAAAGACCACTAATTAACACATTCTGAAATGTCTGTTATTTAAATGTTGCCACGGCGAATGGCGGCTATGCGTGGTTTTTAAGTTTTTTCACAAGTATTTTTAATTTCGCACCGAATTTTGTAATTTTTGTGCGTGTAGCGCTAAAAATGCTGTAGTTGGCGCATTGTGGGAATTTGTTGTGGCTTGCAAATTTTTTTTAGGCAAAATAAGTTATTATCGAATTTTGGTGCTTTCTTGCCCAAAAAAAAAAAAAATTATAAAAACGTTTCAAACTTGCAGGTAATACAGATAATTCTCTAACAAAATATTTCACAAGCTCAAGTTTCAAACTTTGTAGAAATTAAAAAAAAATCAACAAACTATGATAACAAATATATAATCTTTAAAAATTTGTTTAGAATTTTTTTTGGGTATGCCGTTTGATAGATGATTGAATTTTAAATGTAATATAGTGTAAATTTCAAGGAATTACAATGTATCGTTGATATATGGCAATTTTTTAACATATTTTATTATATCGAAATTTTTTCAATATAAAGCATTCAGAAGATAATTTTTATGTAGAGAAATTGCGGATGTATGTATGTCAATAAAAAATGAAGCATATATTTAAGTTAAATGGACTATTAAACTGCAAACCCAAAAAGTTTTAACTCATTTGAATTCTTAATATTAATAATATTTTTTTTTTGTTTATAGATATTATTTTAAATTTAAATTTTAAAATAAAAAAAACTTTATTTTTAAAAGGAAAACTTTAGTTGTAAGTTTCAATGATTTTAATTCGCAATAAAGGCGTGTTAAAATTAAAACTTTAGTTGTAAGTTTCAATGATTTTAATTTGCAATAAAGGCGTGTTTGGATATTTTTGTAAAAATAAATTTTTTTCTTTAATTTAAGCACTCAAAATAACATTTTTTGAAATGAAATATTTTGTGAATATATCAACATTTTATTTTATTTTTTTAGCAATAGCGGCAGCAAGTTTTTTTTGAATAATTTTTCAAATATTATAAAATTAAGAATTATTATAGTTTCGATATATTTAAAATAATATTTATTTTCAATATTTTATTGGACATTTTTTTAAGGCAGAATATCGTGAAAGCTATTCAAATCCAAATCAAGTATATTTTCGAAATAATAAAAATGAAGTTATCTTTTTTATACTGAAACGACATTTCTTTAGCTTGATGTCAAAAAGCATTTTTTTGATAGCATTAAAAAGCCTACAATTATTTGTAATCACCAATTTAATTAACGTTTAAAAACAAAATCTTGAGTATAAAAGAAAATTATGTACATAAATGGGTTTGCAATTATTTAAATGCTAGCAGTTATCCTTTGGATTCTCTCATCAGATTTCACAGCTTAAGTTAAATGGCATTGTCGAAGCGACTTTCAACTCGTGCGTCTCATTTGAAACCCTCCAGTAAATGGATTTTTGTGAAATGCGCATTCGCTATTATAGGTAAAATTTAAGTGAGTTTCTATGCAAGAATAATTTGCTCGAGTGGAAACTACTTCGCGTTTTTTCTTAATAAGTTTCCTTGTTCATATTTCTCTACCTTAGGCATTATTTTCTATATTTATTTCCTCATATGAGTACTTTGCTTGAAAAGTTTGAATTAAACGCTGATAACAAGATACGTTCAAAATTCTTACGGAATTCAATTTAAGCTTTGCCCTTGTCCGCAAAGCGTGCTAGAAATTAGAAATATTTCTTAATGCAGTGTTTATTTTATCAAAATCAATTAGTAACTAAACCACTATATCCTTTCTGTGTCGATTTTCTCTCTCCTCCAATGTGAATAAAAAAATATAGCAGATTATTTTTCTAATAAAATCAAAAACCCCGAATACATAGGGAGTCTAACATTCGTCGAATATTATTTTTTTTAAGTATTCAAATACCAAATATAATAAACAAACACAAAATTTAAGTAAAATGTAGTCCATCAGCAAATTATAAACTTTTTTTTCTTTTAAAATGTATTTAAACGTTTCGTAGTTTTTCTTTAATTTTGAAAGCAGGAATTTGTATAATGGCTCTCTTTGAATCCTGAAATATTCACATTTATTCATTTAAAGTTAAGTTAGTTATTTTCTTATTTTCACATTTTTCCAATATAAATATTATTTTTAATTTTTTCAATTATCCTTCAGTTCACATGGACTCGTTTGCATTTTATTTATTAACATTTTTGTGTGTATTATTTAACATAAAAAAAAATATGATGCTTTAAACAAACAGCTATTCGTTAAAGAAGAAAGTACTCAGTACCATTTATACACTTCGTCGCTTTACTAAAAACACGCAACACCGTTATAGAACCGCACCGCGTTACAAGCGCTTACAAGAATTTCGAACGAGTTTAATTTGCTGAATTTATTTAGTACGTATACGTTTGTATGTATGAATGTTAGCATACAAGTATTTTCTTTTTTCAGCGCACAAATAATGTCCATCGAGGTAAAGTCACAACAGCGAACTGCCGCGCATGCGTCCATCAGCGTGAACGTTCAACGTATGAGTGTGTGATTTTTCTGGTGCTAGTGTGAATTGCTTGTATGCGCAGCGGAGATAACGGACCACGCTTTTGTGCAACTTTCACTTTAGCAGCAGCAGCAGCAGTGCCAACAGCAACAACAACAACAGCAGGCGTCAATTGCGGCAGCTCAAGTCGGCAGCAAAGCTTGTTTGCTTTGCTCGCTTACAGTTGTTTGCTGTTTTTGCTGCAAAGAGTATGCCGGCACAATAAAGATGACAATAACAATAACGAAAAGAAGAAAACAAAACGTTTATAAATGAGCAACAAAAGCCGTTTCCACATTGCTGACTGTCACTGATGGCGGCAGCATGCTGCTGTTCTTGTTGCTGCTGCTGTTGTTCGCGGTGACTTTCTTGCTTGTTGTTGATATTATTGGATCGCAAAATATGTTCATGCGCATGAGCGATAAGTGAGCTATGGGCAACGAGAGCCACAAAAGCGGAAAGTCAGTTTGTGCAGAACGACAGAGAGAGACAGAGAAAGAGAGAGAGCAAGTAAATGATTTAGAGAGTCCAAAGGAGTTGCCGTAAATAAACACTCGTAACATAAAGCGATTTGATCAATTTTTTAAGTGCGTAGATTTATTTGAATTTTTTGTTCATTTTTTTGCGCTTTTTTAGTTTTTTTAAATTTATTTTATTGCTGTCTTCTGCATTTATTAAAATGTTTTGTGAACTTTTTTATTCTCTCTTTTGGCAATTTATTATATGCTTTCTTTTTTGTCTTAAGTTTTGATAAATTTTGTTTTATTGATTTACTTTTTTGAAATTACTTAGATATTGCATGGCCCAAAAAGGCATGCAAGTAAATTTTAGGTCTCTTCTCCCTTGGAATTATCAATATCAAAAATTCCGAATTTTTTAATTAAAAAAATATGTAGAAGTCTCTCAAAGCGTTCCAATATTCTTAAGTGTTATACAAAACAATTTGTTTCTTAAAACTAATACTGAAATCTTGAAAATTAAAATTTTTTTTTTTGAAAATTCTGTCATATTTTTGAACGCTTCTTTTGCATTTTCGGTTTTTCATAAAAATAGTTAATTAAAAATAATTGTGAAGTAAACAATTTATTAATGTGGTCTGATGCATCTTGAAGAGAAACAAATGTGGTAGATAAAAATTATTGTTTCTCAAAGATTATATGAAATTAAGAGCGCTTTAATAGCCTCTTAATATTAAAAAAGTAGGTGAAACTGAAACCTTTCGAGGGAGTGAAAACATTAAAATTTCGACTTTACTTTTTTTTTGGACCTCCCTAGTATTTATACATATGAATGTAATATTTATTAATACATTCTACTGAATATACTCACGTTTTTTAAAGAATTAAGCTTAAAAAAAATATTATTTTTAATTGGTATTTTATAGATTTCTCACCATACTTTTATCTAGTTATGCTGAGTGTCAAACAAATTTTAATAAATAAAAATAATTGAATAAAAATATTACATACTTCTTTTAATACAATTTTTTTTAATGTAGCTTTTGAATTGAAATAATTTACTGACAATTCTAATTTCTTTAAACTAGTGTTTGATTATATTAATTTTCTAACCAATTAACAAAATATCGCGCAATGAACGCCTTTTTACAGTCTCTCATAGATTTCGTATTTCGCCCGCTTTATTTCCGTAAACAATTGTACGCTGATGTCACTCTTAACGCTATCATTAAGCGCTTCAATATGGCAGTGAATATGTGTGCGTGTTTTTTGCTATATTTTTTCCAACGCGACCTCTACTTAATTTTGCTATAGACTAATAAGTTCGCAGCTTAAGTCATTCGTTACACCGCAAGCCATTTGCTTAGTTGACATCGGTATGTCCAAGCAAACAATTTCACTGTAATACTTTTGTTTTTTTCGTCGCCGTTGAATTTTATACAATTTACGTGCCTGTCGTATTTTGTGCTTTCTCTGCGATTCAACTAAAATTTAGCCATCAATTACCGCCAATCAAGCATAATCGTACCGCACGCGTGTGCTTACCAAACGCGACTGAATCGGTTGGCAATCGGTGCATGTGATTAAGTGTGGTGAGTGTTGGAGCAGCAGAGTGTTTAACTCAAAAAATCCGACCGCTGCCAATTGATGGTCTGCAGTTAACAGTGGCACATCGTTGTTGCTAACAGTTTAATGCAAATTGCATGCTGTTAACATTTCTTCATTCTTCTTTCTCATTTCTACTACACGGCTACATATTGCAAGTGTACATATGAGTGTGCATGCATGCGCTATCTAAATGTGCCACTTATATGTTTTGGCTCGTGTTGCAAGTTGTATTGTGTTTGATTGTTGCTCGGTTGTGCGACGCTTGTGTTTGGTCTAATTGTTTGATTTTCATTTGAATCAGCTTGATGCATTCATTTCTTTCTCTGTTTGTGGGCGTTACACTTGCTAGCTAACTGGCTTGTTCGACTGTCTGTCTGTTTGTTTATTATCGGCAAAGTGGCAATTATTATACCTCCTGACAGTAATCACATGGTTAGCGTTCTCGTTTGCTATTGCTTGATTAGCTCAGATAAGTGCAATTAAGATTTGTTGCAGCGGTTATTTTTTTATGTATTTAAAGATGATTTCAACTGCAGATTAATGATTATTGCCCTTGTAGTTGGTTGATATAAATATGTGATTGATTTTAAGTTTAACCTGGCAATTACATACAAATGTGTGCTAACACTTTCCTATTACGGCAAAGGTGAAAAAGTTTTGATTTGATGCAGATGAGTGTTTATAAAAGCGTAATGCGATTTGCATTTCATATAAATTTATGCTCAAATTTTTTTAGTAAAATATTTAAAATAAGCTGCAGACTTTACTTACTTATTTTTAGTGGCGCTTACACTATAAAGTTCAGTGTTTGGCCGAGCTTCTCATACCATTTGTGGTGTGCGTCTCTTAAGTTGAACTCCAAATGGAGGGACCTACAGTTTTTTCATGGCAGAAATTTAAGATGCCAACGCAAACTGGTAAACTTGAGTAGAGATTAAAGTCCTATTGCTGCGCCACCTTCAGCTGATCAAACTGTGGAGCTCCTAAATAGTTTAGGCGCGTTCTTGCTACCGCTGAACATAGGTATCAGTGATGTTCCAAAGTCTCCCTGTCAGCATTTACTGCATACTCCGATGGTCGTAATTACCATTTTGACCTCGTGTGTCGCTAATAGACAATGTCCTCGTTTTGTTTTTGCTATGTTCAGACCTTCCGCGATCGCAATGTTTCTGCTGTGAAAAGTGAAGTGTATTTGGGAAGGAGGAAAAATCTTAATATTCTAGTGGAGGTGGTTAAGCTGAAAGATACGCCACTGTTTGTTTTTGAACCGTCGGTATACAGAACTTTGTGCACAGGAAGTTGCTTCCATGTATCTCATGAGTGGAAGTTGACTTGTTGTATCTACGAAGATTCGAGGTTATAGAGGTGGAATGTAGGTGAACATTTTTCTGTATCGATATTGATATTTAGTTATGACATCTACGATTTGCGCTTCATTGATTTCTTTTTACATCGCTGACGGTATATTGGCAATTCTATTGGATTTATTTATGGTTTAAGTAAGATTGCAAAAAGGGGAGAGTTTTTACTTTGTAAAAAGTGCTTGAATAATTTTGCCATTGTCAGATCTCTACGAATTTCTTTTGACTTTATATTTGCCTCGAGTAAAAGAGTAGTCGCTGACTGAATGACTGAATGGTATATTTTTTCGTTTGCCTCTATTAATTGAGAAACAGCGAGAGCTTTCATATCGCTTCCTTTAATGTCTAAAACCCGTTTTCCATTTCTGTTAATCTAGCAAAAAATGGTACGGATATTTTTTTGTTTGTTTTTGAGTTATAGCAATTATTCTTATGCAATTTTTACTGTCAATAAAGAAAAACTAATTGTTTTGATTTACATTATAATATTCAAAAAAATAATAAGATAGAAAGATACAAAGACACCAAATTTGATCACTGAAATATTTTAAAAATAAACAAAGTCAGGTTCAGGTTAAAAATTATGTGATAAATTTCAATTTCTTAGCAATTAGGGATTAAAGCATCTGAAGTATTTCTGCAACAGTTGCTTCCTTCGCTTTTGGTTCGTCTATAATAAATTTAGCCTCTTAAATTACATATGTATCACGCAAAGGAGAACTCAATATAGTGAACGAAAATCAAACTAAAGAGTCATCATTGATCGCGGGTAGCAAACTCGCTTAAGGCTTTAGCATACAGCTTAAACGCACCTCTTTCATCGCTATTTGCCATTATAAAATAATTAGAAATAGGCTTTGTTCATCATTACTTTTTTTTATACATACTCTTACTTGACAGCTTGCTTGAGAGTTTTGGTTTATTAAATTCAGCATTGTTGTTTGCTGAAATATGAAAGTGCCATCATTAATTCACTGACATTCAAATAATCCCCCTTCTAAGGTTTGGCTGAAACTCAAAATTCAGATAAAACTACAAATCACCGCCGAAAATAACACTTAAACGAAGATAAAAAAAATAGCAGCAAATAATAAAATGGTAAACGCAGTAAATGGGTGTAAGTTCACTTTTATTGAAGTACCCACACCTAACTAACACTTGTAATACTCGAATAAAAGATACGAAAACAAAACTAGAAAACAGCGTGAGAACCGCTTAGAAATCTTGTTGGTAAATCGCTTACTACATCAAATAAATGCAGAAGTGCACATAAAATACCATACGCTGCCCGCTGTCCGCTCTATGGTCTTTGCTAGCTGCCAGCCAAGCTATTAACGCAAACACTTTCGCTGATGCTCAAAAAGTGCTCGGTCTCGAATGACCGCAAGAGCCTTTCGCTTTCGCGGCAGGTTGAGCGTGCCACCGCAAGCTTTTGTTTTTAGACCGAAGTCATCACCACATCGAGCGCCGCCACCAACCAACTCATATCTGCTTACAATGCAGAAACATTTGATTTGACTTGACCACACCACAACGATCATCGACAATTAAATCATTATATTTGTACAAAACTCATCTTTTGCTCAAATCGCAACAAGCTAAGTTCATTGTTCGAGTGGTTGAATGGTAAATTTGTAAAGATAATATAAAATTAAAAAAAAAGTGAATAAGAGAAAAAAAAATATAAAAGCTTAATGTATGGAAATTGTGCGCTTGATATAAAAAAAAAACAAAAACAATATTTATAACAGTAATTGTAACGATCGAAGCGCGTGCATTAGATTTGAATTCATTCATGAGCGCCTGCCGGTGATACGACTGTTGTTGTTGGCGGCGGCTGCAGAGCAAATCGATTGAATAAAAAAAGTGCTGCATGCTTGTAGCGATCGGAAGACGGAAAAAGATGAAAAAAAGACACAAGTAAATTCGGTAAAACAACAAAGGCTCACCAAGAGCATAAGATTATCAAATTTGCCACGAATAATTTATTGAAATGAAATCAAGTGTCGTGGTTAAAAGTTTCGAAGCATTTAGTATACATTTTTGAGATTTTATACTGCTTGGGAGGTGGAATATTTTTACGAGCTAAAAAATAGTTTTACTTGTGTAGTAAGGTGAGTTGAGGTAAGGTGTGGTTAGGTGAGGTGAGGTGAGGTGAGGTGAGGTGAGGTAAGGTTAGTTGAGGTGAGGTGATGTTAGATGAGGAGAGGTTAGATGAGGTGAGGTTAGATGAGGTAAGGTTGGGTGAGGTGATGTGAGGTGATGTGAGGTGAGGTGAGTTGAGATGAGGTGTGGTGAGGATAGGTAAGTAAGTACACATGAACTGCAAAAAAATGTAATGTATTAAAAAAAATGGCAACAAATCCTCCAATCGAAATGGCAAAGCTGAGTTAGAAAACTAGGCCTTGAATCCAATGGAGTTCCAAAAAGGAAGCAAATCCACATGCCCGTGCGTAGCAAATTACGTACATAGATTCATATCGATGCGAATATTTCTGTTTCAAACTACTTAAATTTTCATTTCTTCATGGCGCAGTAACAAATGCAAGGTGTGGTGAACAGCGCATATTTTCCAAATTATTATCAACGAGGCGCTTACATGCAATGTATTTTCGCTGACATTGAAAAGAGTAACAGTTTCGCTAAACCATATGAGGAATTGCTATTGAATTTATTTTACTAATCATACAAAGTGGCTACATTTTGCATATATTTGCACACACATAAATTGTATATATGCGTTTATGTTCGTTTGCTTGCCTCAAGCGCAGCAATTTCCAAGTATGTATGTAAATAATGCGCGCTCGACAATATTTCAGCTCCTGCCGCGCAGCATATCCTATAATTAAGCAATCAACAGTTCATCAGTTGCAAGACCGTTGGCAGCGCACAACTAACTGTGTTTAATGCGCTGCTCAGTTTTTTGTTTACCGTTATCAAGAGTTACAAGCATGGTTATTGCAGCTTTTGGCGTATCAATTTTGTGAATTAGCGATTTTTGTATTCTTCGTGCAACATGTCCAGTCAAAAATTTTGTATTTATAAATACTTGTGTATGTGGATGTCGGTTGTACCAAATGATGGCGTTAATAGCTTGACATTTGTCTTTGCTGTTGCAATTTGTCGTTTGTGAAATTCAAAGAAAAAAATTTTGCATCTCCATGTCGAATCGAGAAAACCAGTTTATGTATGCCGAGTTGTGGGCAGAAGTGTGTATTAGGGATGTAAATTTTTAGCATTTTATTGATACCGGGATTTTCGAGATCTTAAATCAAAATCGCGTATGTTTTTTTTTTAAACAAGTAACAGGTCTGTAATCGCATTAATTTAACAAAAAAACACAATTTGCTGTAATTCATGTTGTATTTGTTGGTACTTTCTATCAACAAAATAAAAAGAAAAAATGTAGGAAATAAAGTTAAATTATTTTTAATCACTGTTTGAGATCAATATTAAATATTACTATATGCTACAGTATAAAAAAAAAAAACAAATAAATGTTTACTCTTTGAGCTTCAAACCGTAGTTGAAATACATACATTTCCTAAGTTTTTCGTTTAAGTAAGGTGCATATCAGGGTTATACGACTCTTACATATTGGCAAGCTTGAGAGAGAAATACATAGCAAAGCCACCTGGAGCGCTTCAATTCTAGATCACCACATCCGGGGAGGCACTCTGCGGTGGTACACGGTTGGTTCTAAGACTCCGGAGGATATTGGAGCGGGCGTCCATGGTCCCAAATCAGGGACATTGCTTCCACTGGGGACCTTGCCTAGCATTTTTCCGGCGGATATCTATGCAATCAGTCTGTGTGCGGAGAAAAACCTGCGTAGAAATTACAGTAGTGAAAGAATCCCAATTTCAAGCGGTAGCGGGTCATATGGGTTGGAAGGCAACGAGGCAGCTGACCTGCTAGCCAGGAAAGCAGCGGCCACCACTCCTATTGGACCGGAGCCGTTTCTGGCGATAGGATCGGGTGCGGTAAGAGAAGAACTTAGCTGGGAGACAAAAGTGCAGAGAAACGTACACTGGTTTAATGTCGCCGGTCTCAGACAGTCAAAGAGTCTCCTCGGGGAATACAACCTAAAAAGGCTCAAGCTTCTTATGGACCTTCCTAGGGAGAAACTGAGAATCATTACAGGCTTTCTGATGGGCCACTGGAGACTAAAAGGTCACCTACACAAGCTGGGTATCTGGTCGAGCGACCTATGTCGTTTCTGTGACTCGGAAGGAGAGACCCCACACCACCGACTTACAGAGTGTGGGGCTGTGGCACGCAGACGGGGGACAACCCTGGGTCGGCCATTTTCGGGAGATCAACAAGTGCAATCTCTAACCCCGCGGCCACCCTGAGATTTCTGGAGGTCCTGAGGTTGGCTGAACTATTGTGATGAGCTTCGAGGGCACAATGGATCAACTGGTATGTACTCTTAACATATATCTATCTCTATGTACTCAGAAATGAGAAAATGTACATTGTGTTATAAAAGATGGGAAAAGATGGTATACCCGAGCGTACTTGTACATAAGGGTATTATAACTTTGTTCGCATAACGGTTGTTTGTAACAGTAAAAAATAATCGAGATAGATATAGACATATATATACCAAAATTATCAGAATGAAAAGAGGAATCGATTTAGACTTGACTGTCTGTTCCTGGGTTCAATAACTTGAGTAAAAATTGAGATATATCAATGAAATTCGATATGTACATTGCTCTGTAGCCAGGGTAGGTAGATATTGAAAATGGTGAAGATCGCTCAATAACAACGCCCACCTCCCATGTAACGAAAGTTTTTGAAAAATGCAAAAACTCCGTTTTTTCGTTGTCCATTAAAGCAAATTCAGTGAAATTTTGGTATTTGGTGTGATTTTAAGTAAAGAAACTGTATATTTATGAAATTTCATATTAAATATTGCTTTTAAGAAATTTATATTAATTTTTTACTACTTATGTAGCTAAATATGTATATATTAATAAATTAATGCAAACACTCCAAACTACAGCTTACAAAAAATGTGTGTCTTAATCGTCTTTCTTTTTATGACTTATATCAAAACTTTTTAAACTTTAAACTTTTTATGCTATGAATTATGAGAATAACAAAATATTCTAGTCAGAAAACCCACTTATGTTTCCAACTGTAATGAAACTCTATCGAACTCCGTTTAAGCAATGAATATAGTGTGTAGACATTATTTTAATTGGACTTAAACGACGTTTACCGCTCATAAGATTTCATATAATCAGAAAATGCAATATTTCAGTAACTCTAATAAACATTTTTTTTTTCAAATTGGCTTTTATACAAATTTGGAAACGGGAGGGTTTATAAAATTTGGTTTCGCCCGAATTTAGCTTTCTTTACTTGGCTCAGTATCCAATTGGAACAGAGTTTGGGCATGCAACTTTCTGCAAACAGTTGGGTGCGTTCCGACCATATTTTACAAACGGACCAAACTTTGTTTCTTCCCTTATGTTAAAGTGAGTATCGTTATAAGGGTTCGGGCCCAACTGTGATAACACTTCGGAATTTCGAAGAATCTATGTGCCGCATTTTTGAAGGCTTATTAATGAATTTTCAATAAAACAGCAAAAGTTAAAAAGTATAAAAAAAGTTATGTAAAAGCAAATTTATATACGTAAAAAAACGAATGAATGCAGCGTTTACATTTTAGATTGAAAACTTTTTTTTTTTAATAATACATTCTTCAAACTGAAAAAGGATTATCGAATTTCCAATAGTTTGTATAAAATGTGTAACGACGTTATGCAAAATGTAAAAAAATTGTATTTAAAAATATTTTATTAAAACATGGCAATTTTAATTGAAAGGGGAAGTCTATATAAAATTTTTTATATTTTCATTTGTTTTCCATATATGTTTCTATGTATGTACTATATCATATTCCTTTTGATTTTTATATGCTGGATCCATATATTTTCAAGAAAACTAAGTGAGTTATTGTTCGCGTACAATGTAAGGAATTTTTTTTTTAAATTACCTATAAATATAAGTGAAAATAGTTGAAAAATTTGTCTGCATGCATGTTTTCAAATTTAAATAATGCTCTATGATCTAGGCGTTGGCTATCAAAGTCATTTCGTTTAATCAATCACGGGGCATGAGATATTTAATTTCTTTATTATTGAAATTTTTTTGTGCCATACTCGTAACTCACATAATTTAAATGGTTTGTGCTTTCTTATTGGTCCATTATAAATATATGTGATGAATTTACCAGACACATTGGCATGCCAAATGCATTGCTTGTAAGTTCATTTTTGAAGGCGTCCACTTGATATCTGTCTATACAGCTTTCATCGCTGACTAATCGAATTAGCTGAGCTTTAGTAATTTTTCGGTTATATAATTTTCATTTTCATTCATAGCCAACGAAAATGGTTTTTATGTGCTTTGTGCATTTTGTTGCTATTTAGACAGAATCACGTACAAACATTAATATTTATGTGTTAGTAGTTATAACTCAATTTTGGGGCAGTAACGAGTTAGCTACGCATTCGAACAATTTCAAAACATGTGAACAGACAAGTTATTGGCAGTTTGTAGCTGCTGTTGTTATGTTGTTGGACCTGCTGCTGTGAGTAGTTAGTGAAAGTGTTTCGTTTAATTTCAGTCAAATTCTTCCTCTTCCTCAGCGCGTGTCATGGTTTTCGTTGCTCGTTTGTGTTTATGAATGTGCTGGCGTTTGTTGGTTGATCTCAGTAAAAATTTAATTATCATCGCTTTTCTCTTCTACTTACAACAAGTTTGTGGTTTCTCACTAACACAAGTAAGTAGCTGCCCCTAGGTTTTTTTTTTTTTTTTCTTATTTAGACACGCCACGCCGCTGGGGTTGGTTGACCATGCTGTAATGTCTACACAATCTTACATACAAGAAATTTATGAATCGTATGCCTTTCCAATTACAAACATCTTTTATGACTCGCTTATGTGGCGAGGTGGGGCCAAATTTGAGTAATTAGTAGAAATTAAAAAACGATTGTTTGATTTTTAAATTATGTGTTCAGGAAAAAATTGTAAAAAGAGAAGACTGTAACAGTGCTCTCAAACATGTTGGGCTTGGCCATCCAATTTAACATCTCTTTTTTAGTCGGCGTATAGTGAAGCTTTTAGAAATTCCTGAATTTGAACGCATGATTTACAAAGCAGTTTAATTTGGTTTTTATCTTCCGCAAAGCATTGTCATGAAACTATTTAAAAAATTATTGCAGACATTATAAAACTATATAATGCGGATTAGACGTGCATTAATTTGTAAATTGTTGTTATTTATATTATTTTTGAATTAAAATCATCTTCTCAAACTTTGCGCAAAGTATAAAATAACAAAAACGTCCATAAAGTGAAAAATTTTGGGCTTTATATTTTTGTAAAAAATAAAAATTGAATTAAATTTGAACAAAATTTATTTAAATTCAATGCATCCCTTCTTCCCAAACATAAAATTCCAGAATTCGTTATATGTAAGAAATTGTGAAAGTAAATGTAAATGTAATGCCAAAATTCACCGAAAATTTGTAATAACTTCAAACTGTAAAGCCGCAATATTAAAATCGTACTAAAAGATCTGAGCTGAAAGTTTGAAATTTTGATGATATTTATAGTTTTCTTCAAAGTTTGAAACTTGTGTTTAAATTTTATTTAGAAAATGAAATTAATGCTAATAAAGAAAATGAAAATTGAATAAATGGAAATTAAAATGTTAATTATTGTCATTATGCGATGCAAAATTTTTTGATAGAACTAGTGAAAAAAGGAGAAGTACTAGCTACTCATGAAATTTATATGGAAGGATTTTTGGAAGGCAGCATTAACCCAAACCTTGAGCAAAGTTATGGACTACTTTAGGAACTAGTTTCAAAAATCTTCCACTAGTCGTCCTTAAAAGTTTCTCGAAATAAGCTGAAACAAATTTTTGGAAGGTTGCGAAATGTTCCCAAACATTTTTCTGAAATAGCCCCGAAGAAGTCCCGAAATGTTCCCGAAATAATCCCGAAATGATCCCGAAATATTCCTGAAATAGTAATTGAAAACGAATGAAAAAGTTGTGAATAAGTCCCGAAATATATTCTTAACTAGTCTCAGTTGGTCAAGAACTAGTGCCAATATGTTGCTGAAACCGTAGTGAACAAGTCTCAATATAGTAATTAAAATGTTTACAAACGGTATCAATATAATAGTAAACTAGTCGCGCAATTATCTCCAAATAGTAACACAGATGTTTTAAACTGGGCGTACACTAGTCCTGAAATACTTCAGAAATTATTGTGGCACCTCAATCTTGATTGATCAAAGCAAATTGATAAACCTTTCGCACATTTGTCCTTTTCTTAAGTTGATCTATTGCAGGTATAGTTTCAGGCGTGGTTATGGGTTTCACAAAATTTTTGAAATTTTTATAAAAATAAAAATAAGTAAAAAAAGCTAAATTCGGGAGAAACCTCACGATCTATTTTTGTATGGGCGATGCCCATAATTTACTCAATTTGCTCCAATAAATACTGAAAAACGAAGTTTTTGCATTTTTCAAAATATCCGTTATATGGAAGTTAGGCGTAGTTATAGCCCGATTTCAAAAGATATTGACGGTGATGCTAGTAATATCAAGGACAATATGTTCACCAAATTTTGTGACGATACCTTACATATTGAGATACCTACTGACGTTTTTTTTATAAGTGGGCGTGGTAACGCTCATTTTTCAAAATTTCATAAAAATCAAGTATCTTAATTAACTATCTTCCAAAAAATTCCGTTATATGGGAGGTGGGCGTGGTTATGATCAGATTTTAAAAATTTTCTTCGATAATAATAGCGATATCAAGGAAAATGTGCCCACCAAATTTTGTGACGATACCTTACACCGTTATTGAGATACCGAAAATTTGTCATAAGTGGGCGTGGCAATGCCCATTTTTCAAAATTTCATAAATACCTAATTTCTTAGTTCAAAATCTCTCCTAATATCAAATTTCATTTAATTTTCTGAAATAGATACCGAAAAAACGGAGTTTTTGCATTTTTAAAAAACTTCCGTTATATGGGAGGTGGGCGTGGTTATTAACCGATCTTGACAATTTTTAATACCAACCTACCCTGTCCAAAGAGCAATCTATGTACCAAATTACATTGAGATATCTCAATTTTTACTCAAGTTATTGTAACCACGGACTGACGGAGGGACGGACGGACAGTCAGCCCTTAAGCGATTCCTCTGATTCATTCTGATAATTTTAGTATATACATATATGTCTATATCTATCACGATTATTTTTTGCTGTTACAAACAACCGTTATGCGAAGAAAGTTATAATACCCTTGTGTACAAGTACGCTCGGGTATAAAAATAACCGAAAAGCAGTTAACAATTTCTGCTGTGAAAACGCAAACTTAACCTATGCCACGAGCTAAACTGCGTGTAGGAGGAAACTTATTTTTCTAAATTTTTGAAATCAGTAAATTTTATTTTTATATTTTTTTCATTATGCAAAAAAATTTTGCCACTAAATATCTTAACGTAACTCCAAATGTAGTAGCTTTCGTAATAACTGCATTTATTGCCAGAAGAACATTACTTGCGAGCTCATTTTGTTACCATTTTCACTATTTGACTTTGACTCTAACTTTCGCTTTCATTTGGCATTTCGACTGCTAATATTTAACTGCAAGTTCGCTTCTTAAGTCTTTTGTTATGTTACAAGTGAAGTACATTCACTTTTCTTTAAACATAACGCTTTTCTCGGTTGAAGTAACAGCAAAAAAAAAAAAACTCAAAAAACCAAGAGTTTTAATCCATATGTGTGTGTGTGTGTGTATATTATGCACACTATTGGTTTTAGTCTTAGCGCAGCAGCTGGTCACACGCTGTTTCAGCGCGCACTACTAAAGCAAGAATGTAATTGGGCTACTGTGCACTCTACCGTACGATGGGAAAATTCTTCAAATGATTTCATTACTATCACTAACAAAACTAGCAGCATCATTTACAACTTGTTTGGTAGTAAAAACAACGGTGTCAACAAAATAGCAGTAGTAATGAAGCTACAATAACAAAAATGCCTCAACCACCTTTAACATTTCCATAGATCGCACTCCACTCTCTGGCGTTGTGATTTCAATTTATGTACCTCATGTCGCATTGCTTGCCATTTCAATTATTTCGCCTTCTGTTTTTATTACTTTTATTTATTCTGTTTTGTTTACTTCTCTCAAGTGAAATATCACTTGGCCATTTCTCATTTTCATGGCAGATAGTGGAGTGGAAATATCAGCGTAAAAGTAAAATTATTGACGAACAAAATTTTTTCATTGACAGCGAAAAGAAAGCGAAATTCTACAGTACTTTAGGTGCGCACTTAAGGAGTAAAAAGTGAATTTTTTGCAGCTACTTTTTATTTGTCTTATTGTTGGTCATTGAGTTTTTCCTTTTTGTTTATAGTACTGAGTCTTTTTTTTATGCCAGTGAAGCGCTACGCCTGACTGGATGCAACGCTCGGGCACTTAAATCATAGCTGCTAGCGTAGATATATGTATATACATGTGTATGTATATAAAGCTACGTTTCTGCTTATACCAGTCAAATGTCAGTTCGTTCACAATTCAGCCGCTGGGGCATTCGGTCAGCCTGCCAGTCAGTGACTGTGCTTAGATATCGCTTCTGACTTGTAAATAGTTTGACCTGTGGCAGTGTCAGCCTTACGGATATGCAGAGATTTTATAGTGTCTTGGGTGATGACTGATGGCTGATGGCGATGACAAACGAATTGTAAATGCTGGCGACAAACCGCATAGCGATGGTGCGTGTGCAGTTAAACATTTGTACGAACATATACAAATTTACAAAAACATATACGAGTATGTATATTTAATTAGATGCAAGTGTAGGAAATGTATGGCTGCCAAGTGAAATTCGGGTCAAAGAAATGCCAGCGCTATGAAATGCACATTTGAAATGGCAAATATCTGACGAATGCTTGGCTTTTTAACTACAAATTCTGTTTTCTATTCAATTTGCTGCGTATAGGCGCGGCTCACTTGCATTTCATTGCATTTATTATAATGTGAGTTTTTTTATATTGAATATTGGCTTGCGCATTTCTACAATGAAAGCTGAAAATCGCTCGAAGATATGATAAATAACTATAATTTGGAAATGGAATGACATTTCTTTTTGTGAATATTTATGCTGTGAAGAGATGTGCAGCTGCTACAAGCGTTTTTGTGTATATTCATATACAGTATACGACAAAGATACAACACACCCACACATAGCTAATATCGTTTTTTTTTCTCAATAAAATTAAACACTTCTTCTGCACTGCGAAAGGGCTGTCAAGGTTTTTTGTTCTGTTTTTAAAGTAGGCAACATATTTAAGTGGTATCGCATTCTGTTGTGAACATTATTACAATCTAGCAGCGCAGAAATGTTCCACTTTCTACCCTCTATAAAGTGATGGTGTGGCAATTTCACCCCGAAAAAGAGCTGATTTTGATAGTTTATTATTTTTTTAAAAAAAGGTTTAAAAACTTGAGAAAGAGGCTATGGCGAGGAAATTTCAAAAGTTTTATTTTAATCTCTTAAAGTTGGCAATTAATACACTTTTAAACATTTTTATTTATGACAGATTGCTGGATTTCCAAACGTTTTGGGCTGCATAGTTGGTAGCTACATTTCCATTAGAACGTTTTTTACCCACGTTAAACCTAGAGAAATGGACATGGTTGTGCATCAATAACGTTGCAAGGAATTTGTGATGCACAGTTACGTTTTCTGGACGTATATAGAGGCTTTCCTAGCAAAATTTATGATTCGCGGGTTTTAAAATTATCTTTTATTGGGAAGGAGATTTCAAGTGCTTGCGCTCCTAAATATTATTACCAACTTCATTTGGGGATTAAGGCAATTTGCGCGAATCGGAAGAACTGTTCAACCTGAACAATTTTTGGCAAACGCGAGTGAAAATTGAAAACTCATTCGGTTTGAGATTAGTTCTTTTTGTCTTCCACCATCTTCCCCAATAAGTTTTGTCGTCTCTCCCAAGCTTCCTTTATTTTATGCTATCTCCATTAAAGTCTCTTGTATTGTTTTCTTTCCCTTTTTTGCGTATTTCACAACACTTTCATTGCAATCACTTTTTCATAAAAGTTTCTTGCTGCTTATCTGAATTTCGGGCTCGATCGAGTCATCCAGCTTACATATTTCGTCGAACTCGCCCTCGATGTAATTTTTTTTTCCTTTTTGCTCGCGATGTGTTGAGGTTCTCCACAGTAGCTTTCTTTCTTCTAATGATTGTTTTATACTTAGCACTGCTTTGGGCTTCTGCATTTTTTTTTCTGATGCAATTTTTGTTATTATTTATTGGTTAATAGCATCAGCTGATGTCCAGGGAAGCCTTAATGTTCTTTTCTTGCACAATTAATGCTACCATATTTCAGGGTTGGGTGTGACGCAAAGAGAATATTACCAATAATGAGGGGAAAATTTTATATGAGAAAAGAAAACGCTATAAGTGTTTCAAACTTTGTACACATTTTTTTTTACAAAATTATTTTTGAATTATTTTGAGTATCTGCTGTTTTTTTGTCCTGCCAATTTTAAAATAATAAAGTGCAAGATTGTAGTTGTTACTGATAGTTACTTTTTATCAAAAACGTAAGGTTTCTTCCTATATACTAATTTGACTAGTTTACAGATTTTGACTTTAGTGAATGTATCTCGGTAAATCTTCACGAAGTTGCATCCAGCAATAGTCACTCGTCTTCTCTTCATCTCAAAAGCCTTCATACCGCTTCTCAATTGTGTTGCAATATCTTGATTTAATCTCTCGCCGTGCTCATTGCTCTCAGCTCCCAAACTTGAAGGAAAATAGTCCACATTGCTGTGAAGGAAGTGCATTTGCAAAGACATGCGGGCACCTGGAATCAATGAGACAATTTCTTTTCGAGTAAAAACATGAAATTCTTCAATATAAAATTAGTAAAAAAATATTACTATATGGCTGAAATTATTTACTAAACAATAGAATGAAAGTGTTTTATCATTTTTTGGATCAATTGACGGTGGTTCTTGCTCCTGTTGTTTCCCAAAAAATTATGTACAACGTCTCGAAAAGCATTTCAAGCTTTTGCTTCAGCAGTGTCCAAACATTGTTCAAATTCTGTGTCATTAAATAATTTCTTGATATGCGGACTGACGAATATATCCGCTTTGATTTTTTCCGTTGACAATTTCGGGAACTTTGACAAAATTTTTCATAAGCCCAAGTTTAATATGCAATGATGGAAAAAAACAAATTTATTTTTTTTGTGACAAGAGCTTTTTTAATAACATTGCTTTTGCCTACGACAAGATTAACACGCTGTGGCCAATGGCGTTGAGTGAAATGTTTTTTATCTGCTCTGCTACAATAATGGCAATGAACTTACGGATTCTGTGTTGGTTGTTATACTTATGTTTAAACCGGAGTCTGAATTTTAAATGAGAGGATGATGTAACTCGGTAGACATCGCAGGTTCGATTCTGAGCTTTGAAATGTCAAATCTAAAAACAAGAAAAGGTTCATTCAACTTTAACATATTTTTTTTTCAAACTTCATTTCAAAGGTATTGGCTCATATTTGTTATTGTTTGGCCATATAACTATTTATTTTAAATATTTTTGGCTTTTATTTGGGCATGTATGTACCATCTACCTTAAAATACATATCTTCTTCATTTTAATTTTTCCTATTAAATTGTAAAAAAAGAATTAAAAACAATGCTGATGTTAAAAAATTAATTCAGACAAAAGCTTTCATGAAAGTTGAGCAATTGTTATTGCATTTAATAGCTTTTTTGGTGAATTCCTGATGTTACAAAGGAAAGTAAAAAATGTACTAACAAAAAATGTGAGACATTATATTCGCATAATGGTCGCTTAACGAGATGGAAGCTGTACCTTTATTCGCTGCCAAAATAAATATAAAAAATTAAAAAAAGCAAGCAACAGACTTGTGCAAAAAACTTGTTTGCTGCCCAACTTGTATAACATTTCAGCCACCGCCACACTTTGCTGCAAAGGGCCACCTGAGTAATAACTGAAATGTAAAAAAAAGTCGCTTCGCATAGAAGTGAAAAGTGAAAGAGTTCATTGACAGCAAAACAGCGTAATCCTTGCTTTCTCACCAGGCTTCGAATATATTATGAGGAAAAGCTTTTCAGTTTTATAGGTACCTGGACACTGGCGTGAACGCTAACAAAATTGCCATATTTTAAATAACTTTATTATTTTCAACTCTTTTGTATATTAAATGCGTTTTTTTTTTCATTTCTTCATATTTGCTGCGTTGGAGCTACCATTCACCGAAAAGAAAGAAAGTTAAGAAAGTGCAAATTTTAATGTATTCCATTGTTGTTGCCTGCCACTGCTTCTTTTGAAGTCGGTTGCGGCTTTTGTTGCATTATGCTTTTAATCTTCTGCTTTGCAATTTTTCAAAATATACTCCTCATTTTGGGCATCAATGAGCGAGTAATTTGCTTTAAGTTACTTTGACCTTTGCCATTGAGTTTGCTGAAGAAATAAAAAAAAATCGCTTATCGCACTTAACGGAGCAGCAGTGTAGTTGGTCAGTGTGAAAATAATCGTTTTTTTTTTGCATACAAATAGAGATAATTATTACGTATGGAAAGGAATGCTTTTGTGTTTTTGATGCGACTGGAGTAGAAAGTGAGTTTAGTTTAAAAAAAAAATATATAAAAATAATTTCAAAATTTCATAACATTTTTTTTATATCGAACAGAACTTGCGCTATCATTGCAGATTTTAAATAAAACTGGTTTGGCAAGTTTTAGCTGCGAGAGTTTGTTTATCTAAAGTTTTAACTAGAAAATTTAACTCAAGGTGTTAATTAGGGAAAAATATTTAATAATTTCACTTTTAATATGTCTGTTTCCACTAAAGTGCCAATTGTACAATAAAAAACGTATAGTTTACTCAACAAACATGTTTAGATGTGTTAACCGTTAAATTAGGTAATCTAACTACACATTAAAATAAAAGAAAAAATTTAAATTGACATTTTTTTTCATATGCGCTTTAAGATGTTTTACAAATAAAATTCAAACTATTGGCTACACAAACTAAAAGCTATTTAAAATGAAAGTGTTGTACCGACGACAAAAGGAAATTAAAACAAACAAAAAATAAACTTAACGAAGAGAGTCCCCGGACATACGTCAAATTCGTTTGGTTTCTTAACAAAAAACAAAGGAAAAAAATCAAACAATAGTTTAATAATTGTTGATTTGATTTTTAGCAAAGGAAATTGGTAAGCCATAAATGAAAGTGTTGACTATTAATTGCTTACATTTGGCAAAGTAAATTGTTGGTATATATTTATGTATATGTATGAGTGTGTATGCTTTTATTGTCAAAGCGTACAAAATAATTGCACATTTACGCTTTCAGCCAGCAGTGCAGGTATGCGCATGTGCGGCGCTGTCGTTGCTACTCGCCGACATGTAGAGGAGTACTTGTATGCTTAACCACGTGAATAGCGTTGTAAATATACGCAACTTGCCACAATATAGCAACATAATCATATATATATGTATGTGGTATGCCGCTGGAGAAATTATCGACAACTCATGGTTTTTACTATTTATCTTATTGGCAACATACAATTTTGTGGTATCAGCAATTATTTAGTATTTTAAAAACAGGACAATGAAATAATATTGAGCAAATAAGTCAATAAAAAATTAAAAAAAATAAATTCCAAAGATCCTTAAATTTTTTTAAGTCTACACAGGATCGAAATTTTATAACATTAATAGTTTAAAAGACGAAATAAAAACCCTATAAAAATTTTAAATGAGTTTCGAAAAATTATTGGAATATTTTTGAAAATTTCAAAATAAAT
This sequence comes from Philophylla caesio, assembly GCA_963971545.1. Lineage (NCBI taxonomy): Eukaryota > Metazoa > Arthropoda > Insecta > Diptera > Tephritidae > Philophylla > Philophylla caesio. The sequence goes on along the minus strand of OZ020606.1, from coordinate 87,707,299 downwards.
ATTATACATATATGTCATATCTTACTTACTTTGGCAATATTTTCGTTAATCGTTAGTCATCAAGATAAATTGTGTTTGGATTTTAAATTTGAAAAAAAAAAAACGAAGAACTCTATTGCAAGCTTGAAAAGCATTTATTCATAACAACCGACAAAGATATTATTTATTTGAAAGCTGCGTCATTTGCCACAAGAGTCCGGAGGATATTTTTCTTAATGAGTCAAAGTTCATCGAAAAGATTAAGGAGCTTTACACCGTCAGGAGCTTCCCATCAAACGGAGAGAAGTCTGAAACTGCCTTTCACATAATATTCGACATTGTGAAAAAGACAGTCGATTAACTATTTAGTATGTAGATGCTATCTAACATACATACATATTTTATTTACTTCTAATTACGAATATATCATTATCGGACTGAAAATTATGCAATTCATAGTGTGAAGTCGGATGGTAGGTTCAGTGTTTTTTTGTCTTTACGTATTTCTTTGAAAGCCTGATAGCTGTAAGGTTTCTCAGAAGAGCTTATCAAGTTGATGAGCCGATAGCTTTTAATACTAATAAAACTCATGACCGAGAACTATGCGATAGGTATCAATTTGATCAGAAGAAAAGTATTTCTGAACTATTACGTCGCAACTATTGAGGTTGTGATGAAATAAGATCTTCCCTTATTCGGCTACCATTGTCTGTCGAGTTATGCGACCTTCGATGCTGTCTAGGAAAAAGTCAAATAAGTATATGTGTTGATCAAATCACTGCTTTAACTGTTGTTGTTATTTTTCTGATACATTTTTCTTATAAAACTGCGTTGTAGCTCAAAAAAGAATTTTTTTTATCAAAGGTTTTAGACGTAATAATAATAGGTGAAATTATATGTATTACATAAAAGCTCTTCTATAAACGCTTTTGTAAGCAGGAATATCTCTGCAACAATTCAATTATTTGACAGAGCTGTGATTTTTCTTCAGATATTCACAGCACGACAAATCCTGGAAGGGACCCCAGATAAGCAAATCGACAAGCATCATCTCTTTGACAGCACGAATAGAAGCTGCCTGTACGACGCCATGGCTAAATTTGGAATCCCTGCTAAACTTAAACGGCTATGTTGAGTGGCGTTGGGCACAACTTTTAGCTCCGTCCAAGTTGGGAAGACCCTCTCTGAGCCGTTCGTGACCAAACGAGGTTTTAGACAAGGCGACTTGCATTTGTGCAACATCTTCAATCTGATGCTGGAATCCGTAGTTAGAGCTGCCAATCTGAATCGCAGTGGCAGTATTTATAACAAAAGTACGATGCTGCTGGCGTATGCGGATGATATTGACATCGATGGCCTTAACAACAGGGCCGTCTGTGCAGCATTTTCCAGTCTGGAGAAGGAAGCAAAATAGGTTGGTCATCGAGGACAAAACAAAGTACCTTGTGGCAAAGTCAAGGATTTTCTATACCTGGGATCCAGCATTAACACCTCCATTGATGTCAGCCGCGAAATCAAGCGAAGAATAACGCTTGCCTGAACAGCAGAGCCCTTTTTGGACGAACGAAATACATGCTCTACAAATTCCTCATCAAGCCCGTCCTTTTATATGGCGCAGAAACATGGGCGATGAGAAAGTTTTTTGGGCATTCGAGAGAAATGTACTTCGCAAGATTTATGGGCCTGTTTGCGTAAGCGACGGGTACTGCAAAAGATGGAATGACGAACCGTGTGAGTTAAACGAATAAAAATTCAACGACTGCAATGACTAGGCCATGTCGTTTTTATGGATGATGATACTCCGTTGAAAATATCCTTCGAATCAGCACCCATGGGTGAACAACGGAGGCAAGGGCGCCAACAAATACACTGGAAGGAACAAGTGCAGAAGGACCTGCGATGGGGAGAGGGAACTAGCGCAGGTCTCGGCCCTAACCGTCAAACGGTTGTAGCGCCATAAAATAATAAGAATAATATTTTTCTTCGCAAGTGAAACTTTCTTTCTATGTCTACGATACCCTTCTTCCTCTTAACTACTATGAGGGGTATCGAAAGCTAATAATTTCAGGTTTTTACTCAACTGGGAGTTTAAAATAAAAAAATATATAATATGTGTATTTCTGCACTGAAAAAAAAAACGCAAACGGCATTAAAATTTAGTCAAAGCTCAATTAAATAAAAAACTATATAATGCTAGCGCCTATTATTGTTGAATGTTTATTCCTCAATGAGTATACGAAATTAAAAGGTATATATGTGAAGGAGGCCCCAAGAGGAATGTGTTCTGATTACTTATTTCATTTGAGGACTCTTGCAAAAAAAAAAACAAAAAATTCTAGGTAACATAAGTTCTGCAGCTACATTATTGAATTCAATGTCTAAGCTTTTGATTAATGTCAAAGCGAAAAAGGTGTTTATTAAAAAATATTTACATTTTTTTTGTAACTCTGAATGAATCACAAGTCTGATGCTAAAAAAGTCATGCTCATTGCATCAAAGTGTGTTGAAAGTTTTCTAGTTTTGAGAAATTTGATGTGACATTATTTTCACTTTTCTTTACACATATACACATATAATTTTCACTTCCTTCCTTACCTCATACTGAATAGAATTTTATGGTTATGAACTTTTCACTTTGTCAAGTTTTCACCCAAAAAGTTTCCATTGATGGAAGTTAACCATTTCCACTGTTGCTTTCATTGCATAATTAAATTAAATAACAAACATATTATATCAAATTGCTGTAGTCGGGCGTCTTGAAAGTCATAAACCGATGCAAATGAAATGTAATAAAGCCAACTATTGCAGGTTTGGCAAACAATAGCCACTTTTAAATGCTTGGAATTATTATTTTTATTATTATTATATTTCGTTACACACGCATTAGACACGCAAAGTAAGAGGTGCAGAAAAATACTATCGTTTTTCTTTAATTGCTTTTTTTTGTTTTTTGTTTTTAAGTGTATTTAAATATTTATTTGCACATGTTTAGCTAGCCGCAGAGCTTTTGTCTACTTTCAGCAAAGTTAAATTGCTAATCGTCCGTTATGCGCATGATCAGCGTATTTACTCGCTCAGCAGTCCAGTGGTGCAGATGAACCGCTGGTATTTTTGCTGTTCTTGTAGTATGATAGATGAGCTACGCATTTAATTGGCAAATTTTATTATATATGATTCGGTAAATGCTTCCACATACTTTACCTCTCCTTGCACATTCATTTGCTATGTTTGTTTTTTAATTTGTTTTGTTTTTTTTTATTTCCAGTCTTTCTACGCTATTATCTACTGTTGTAATTGCAAGCCATTCCTTGGTGAAATCGGATGCCGCACGTTGTTTGAATTATTGTTAAAAATTATTTTAAATGCTTTTTTCACTTCTCTTCACCTGAATTCTTTTGATTTGCAGCAGTGAAAAAATTGTTTATACATATGTACATTCTAAAAAAAATGTTCGCTATGAAAAATAAAGCATTTCCGATTTACGCGGTATTTTATTTATAATATACGCAATGAATATGTGGTAGGTTATTTGAATAAAAATCGTAATTTTGTAGTTTGCTAACATATTTGAAACTTTTAAAATAAACTTACTTGCTCGTATAATGCCAGTCTTGAAATTGAGAGGGGGGTACATCGAAAGATTAAAGTGCGTTTATAACTTTGCGAATACCGTAGGCGATGTAACGATGAGCTGTTCGACTTTTAAAAGAAAATAGACGAAGTAACGTAAATAACGATCCAGAGTTCCCGTTGGCTAGGTCAGGTTGTGCTTATGGATATAAAAGCGCTACTGCCCTAGATGTATTCCACTAGGTATCAACTGCTGATGGAAGAAGGAAGGTCTCCTCTCAGCCGGCACTTCATATTGAACTCGGCGCTATTCGAATTGGAAAAATGTCTTGCTAGTTATAAAGCCAATAAAACATGCTCATATGGAAAGAATGCGTGATTAATGAGAATTATTTGTTAACAAACTTTCGCTTTAATTTAAAGACCCAAAACGTTATATGAACGCAAGTGCAACATAAAAGGTTTTATTTAACCAAGTAAAATTTTTAACAACACGAATTTGCAATTAATTTCATTAAAATTGTTTGTCTTATAATACCGTTTAGTCAGGAAAACTGTTTGAAGTTCGAAAGAAATTGTTTTTACTTTTTTTTTTAGTTTTAAACAAAGTTTCTAAATTTGGTACACAATTTCTGCAAGAGAATGAACTGTATTTCAATTTCTAATTCATTAAAATATAAAAATAAACATAAATGACATACAACATCATTTTGAATGTAGTTTTTTGAGAAAGCTGACTGAGAAATCGGCAAATTGATTTTATGACACTTTGAGGAGGCTTTGGTAAAATCTATGTCAAAAAATTACTACCACCAGAGTGCGAAGATAAGGGGAGTTTTTTCGTTTATACATATTTGGAAAAAGTATTGATATTAATGATATTAATTGTGTCTGTAAATTATTCAGTTATTTAAAATAAGTATCAAGTAAGTTTTTTGGGTGAGGAATATTTTCGTGAAATGTTCACAGAAACATGCATTATTAATTTTTACCACAACGCCTTATTTCTTTAATTTAATCAACATATCAGAGTGTACACGTAAGACTTTCAGTCTTTTATAATACATGAATAGATGGAAATTACAAAATTTAATAAATTTGATGTAAACTTAAATCTAACAATAATTAGTTAGAATAACGATAGATATTTATGACTATTTCAAGGTTTGAGATACAGTCAGAAGCAAGACGATCATGAAACATATGAAAACATAAATATCTTTACAGATTGTGGAATTGAATTCCAGAGCCTAAGAGGATACATGTTAAACAGCCTTGGAGAAGACAAATAGGTATATTTAGGAATAACCAGACTTTGATGTCTACTTGACCTAGTAAACTGTAGTCTTTTATAAAGGGTATTTTATATTTTATGTGCTTGAACATGAATATATAATTTCTTGCCGCAAGTTAATTTAATATACCACATTCAAGAATTTTTGGATTAAAAAAAGAAATGTGATCATATCTTTTAAAGCCATACGTGTAACGTGTAACATTGGTAAACAAAATATTAAGCTTGTGAGATGAAACATAACCATGTTTGCTTTATACAAGTTCACAGTACGTGATATGAGGCACAATGAGTTGAACACTAACTTCTCCAGAGGTATAAACGAAGCCGACATTTTTGACCTACGTAAAACAACAAAGACACTGCTAACACTGCCCCCCCCCCCCCCCCCCCTCGGCAGGCAATGGCAACCTCCGAGGGTATTTCTGCCATGAAAAAGCTTCTCATTAAATATATCTGCCGTTCGGAGTCGGCACAAAACTGAAGGTTCCTGCATTTGTAGTGCAATATAAGATATACCATGTACCGCCTATATTCAAAAGGGAAGTACAGGAGATCCCGATACTTGTTTCAGTGTGACACCTTTTGTCCACGAAATTTCTATACAATTCCGAGACAAATTTATTCAACACAAATCAATTATACGTACAAAACTTAAGTCTCCTTATTCCTACGATTTGCTCTTTAAAAGAAATTGATTTTACTGTATCGGATGCAAAATAATTTGAAACTTAAAAACGCTACCAACATCTAAAATTAAAGGTTTAGATCAATGCAATAATTAATTTTTTCCAGCAATTTTTCATTGCTAAAAGTAATGTGACAAAATTCTTTTTAACACTGAAAATATTAAATTTTTTTTTGCTAAATTCGACGGGAGACGGACGAATAAATAGCTTAGACATCATGTGTACTCATCATATATTTGATTAAAACAGATGAGGTAATAGATGCCTTTGCAGCTTAAAAGTCTCTACGACATAATTTCTTAATAAAGTAAAAGTCTCTACGACTTAATTTCTTAATAAACTAAATTTTAAATAAGGAATTTAGTTTTGTAAATACATACGAAAAGTAAAAATTAACAATAAAAAATACCTTCACAGAAAAAAAGCCAAATCACTAACTTGCAAGTACGTTTCGAAAGTATTTGCTGGGCGTGCACGGACGGTACTTATTCAATCGAATTACTTTTCTGAACCAACAAGTTGTTTACGTGTAAGTGTTGGCTGACGTTTGGCGATGACTTAATTAAAGTGGAAATTTCCTTTTAACGCGCCTTCAAAAAGTAAATGCAGCTGTGGCGTTAAACTTTAAAGGTTATTTATTTGGTTATGATGTTAGTGAAAGGGCTTAACAGTCGTCAGTATTTGAGTGTGTATGAAAATGCATTGGGAGTATTCACCAAGAGCCTGACACTTGGGCATAGGAGCAAAGTAGTTCAGGCAAACAGTTTTTACTGAAGTTGTTTGCTTGAAATATTTAATAAAGCAGAGACTAAGTTCGGACAAAACCGAACTTGATGTACCCGGTGCAAGTTTTCCAATTAAAAACTTCTTTGAGCTTATCAAAACAAATTCATACATTGCCGTGCATTTAGAGAAATGCAATAAATTACATATGTCAACATATATTTAAATAAGTAGTTACATTTATAAATTATGCTTGTAAAATATATGTTTAGTCGCGTCTTAAAATAAAATTGTGTGTCCTATTACATAATCTTTGATATAAATGTTTGCACAATTTTCCATAAATATTTTACAGTATTGTACGTTGATAGAAAGTTTTTTTTAATAGCGGTCACCCCTCGGTAGGCAATGGCAAACCTCCGAGGGTACTTCTGCCATGAAAAAGCTTCTCATTAAATACATCTACCGTTCGGAGTCGGCACAAAACTGTAGGTCCCTCCATTTGTGGTAGAATATAATGGCGCACACCACAAATGGTAGGAGAAGCTAGGTCAAACACTGAGCTATATAGTGCGAGCGCCAAAATTATATATATATATTGTACGTTATTCCTCATCTTAGTAATAGTGTCTATGAATACTTAAAAATTATGTTTACACATTTTCGTTTAAATGGATTTGTTGACTTTAAACCACACCGTATACGAAATTTGAGCAAATTAATTCCAATAGTTACTGAAATATCCAATTTTCATAGTTTCGGAAAATTACCGTTATATGGGAGGTGGGCGTAGTTTTCATCCGATGTCAATCATTTTCATAATCTAATATGTGTGCCAAGTTTAGATGAAATCGATAAAGTAGTTTCAGAGATATACATACATATGAACTCAAAAGTGTGCGGTGACACGTCTCTTACCAAAATTTTCATATACAGTGGTGCTCCAGTATAACGAATGATATAATGTCAGGGGTCGTTCGTAATACCGAAAAATTCGATATATCGGAAATAATTTTACATGTATAAAAAAAATAAACAAAGGGATAAGGTAATGAACAAAATTTAAAAAAATATACAGAGTACGCATGAGAGTATAACTTGAGAGCATGAACTAGAGTTTTTTCAGGCAACATTTTCCAATATAACCCCCTTTCGTCTGAATTGAATACTGCATCAAGACTCAAACTGCTGTTTTGCATAATTTCATCCAGTTTTTTTTTTAACGGCTCAACTAGATCACTGCGCGAAGACAGCTTCTAACCAGATTCTTTGAGCAAACGAATACCAAAGCGTTCCTTAAATTTGCAGAGCCATCCATTGCTGGTAAAATGGTCTCAGGATATATTTTCTTATGCATTTGCCGAGCTTGTTCTTTTAAAATGTTGCTGTCAATAGTGACATTGCATTCCCTTTTTGAGACAAACCATTTGTATAATAATTTTTCCATTATGGGGTACTCGCCCATCCTCAATGATTGTCTTGGTACTGTTCCAGAATAAGTAGTCTTGACATTTTTAATTCATTTTCTTTTATTTTTCATAATTTTGCAAATACTTGATTTAGCAATACCAAATTTTACAGATATTTCTTGAAGCGTTTTCCCATTTATATAATCATCAATAAATTTTAATTTGTCTCCGAAATTAAGACGTTTCCGTTTTTTAATTTCAGACATACATATTTGTTAAACCACACTTCACAAAACTTTAATTGCAACTGACTTTATAATATAATAATATGTAAACAAGACGCGAAATTCTACGCAAAACTGTCTAGACAAAATAACGGCATATTTGAACTGCACGTGTGCAAAGACAATAAAATAAAAACAACGTATCATTCGTTATACTGGAGCCAAATTATTTTCAATACTCGCTATATAGGAGCAATAATGTCGGCAAAAAAAGCGTTCGTAATAGTGAAGATTCGTAATATCGGCATTCGTAATACTGGAGCACCACTGTAGTCGGATTTCTGGCAGCAATACAACACCGCATACCAAACTCAAGACATTTCCCTTCAACAGTTATTGAAATGTCCGATTTTGAAAGCGTTCGAAAATTACCGTTATATGGCAGGTGGGCGTGGTTGTGGTCAGATTTTGATAATTTTCCAAATATCGCTTAAAATGGCATATGCACGTAATACGTCTACCAAATTTGAAAGAAATCGGTGGAGTGGTTCCAAAGATATACATATGAACTCATAAGTGGGAGGTGCCACGCCCTCTATTCAACAATTTTATATAATAGTCGGATTTCCTGCTCTAATAAATACAATACCACATACAAAATTTTAGCAAATCAGCTCCCATAGCTACTGAAATATAGTAATTTTTGCATTTTCGACAATTGCCGTTATATGGGAGGTGGGCGTGGTTATAGTCCGATTTTGCCCATTTTCAACAAAACCGACGAACGGACGGACAGACATACATCGCTAAATCGAGTTCTATTTTCATTCTGAGCATTTTGGTATATATATGTCTATATCTATCTTGATTCCGTTATGCTGTTACAAGCAACCGTTATGCGAACAAAGTTATAATACCTATGTGCACAAGTGCGCGGGTATAAAAATTTGCATGGAGAATTAATACATTTCAGCTTACGGGTTTCAAATTGTTTAAATTTTTTTTATCATAGTAATTTTTAATTTTATTTAAATCAATGATTCAACATTAGCAGCCAGGCATTTACTTAGCTTTTTGAGCTATAAAAGTGCACCGTCTTTTTGATGATGTTGTCTTCCATGCCTTTGCCTCTGTATTATAGCTAGAAAATTACTCTTCATTTTTTTTTAGTTTCTAGTAGAAAATCGTAAAGATCAAAAGTCATTGTACGACCTTTAAACTGCGACTGTAGCACTGTAAATTATCTTTTTATCTTTTTGAGTAGCCAAACAAGGGAGCTACCTTCTGGCAGACCTCATTGAATGCATTCAATCAGTATTTATGATTTTCGGGCTTTCGCTTTCACAAATGCTAAACTGCGCATTTTTGCCAGCCATAAAACGCACTCTAAAAATTACACACAAATAGTAGGCTTCACAATTTGGCAAATATGCAAAGGCATTTGTAAGCAAAGCACCATAAACGACATGCAATTAAATTAGTTGTGTACACAAGCAAATGCCACCAATCACTCCATCTTCACATTGGATAAACAAGACAATTGTGATGAAGCAAATTATGAAGTAATCAACTAACATTGAAAGCTACCATCGACGCATCGACAAAGCTCAATTTTTTTTTTTTGAGGGGGAGGGAATACCTCGCAATGTCCGAATTGGTATTGATTTTTGGTTTTATTGGCCATTCGCTTATATTAATATGTCTATGCAAATGATTGTGGAAATTTCACTTTTATGCCATAACGGTTAATATGCGCGCAAATCGGTGAGTTTTGTTTTGCAAAGTTTATGTTTTTCGTGCAATATACGATATGTGTGTATACATTTGCGTCGAAGGTATTCCATTGCCAACAAGTATTATATATTTTTAAAAAATTCTGTACGTTGTGGTTATTTTGTACAAATATATGCATCATTTTCGTGACATATTATTAGAGCAATACTCGCTGATACTCACGACTTTTCCATATACTTCATCTTCTAAGCAAAAAAGGCATGTTGAGTTCATTTAAAAATAAGGAATATCCAATAGTTTATTTATTTATTTATTGCCGAAAAATGAAGTGTGTTTACATTTATTGGGCGGATAGAGTGGAGACGTGAAGAGGATAAAATCTAAGTATACTTAGTCCTAACAAGCAACACACTTTTATCTAGGATTTTTGTTGATACATTGTTTATAATTATAAAACCTTACTTTAAGGCTTGTATAAATGAACTATGGTTTATTTTAATTTCGTTTTTATTTTATTTACATTCCTTCCAAAAGGACAAGAAAAGAAGAAAAACCGTTGGGTCTTAATAGTACTTAATAAAAACTATTGACTAGAAAGGAAAAAAAAAGATACTGCCTTATTTACCCGTGAACTGAACATCATTAAAACCCAGTTATTAGTTATGTCATATGAGTTGTGTCTCCTGTAATAAAACATTAACATTTTATCCTTGTATAACAAATTGTTTCTATTTAGAGTACTTATGAATATGGGTGACAAATAGCTTTCGTTTAGAGGAAATTCTATACAATCTTGTTTGTTAATGTACGCTCGTTTTCTAAAATAGTCATTTTGTATAAAACACGTAAAGCTTGTCAATATGTATCGTTCGAAACTCTCAATCTTTCCATTTAGCTTGAGGAAATCTTAAACCATTTTGGAAAAGCATAAGTCAAGATTGGCCTTATAATTTGTTTATAAATATTAATTTTTATATTTTCATTGAGTTTAAGGCCAGTTTATGGAAGATTTTTGTGAAAAAACAACAATAGTTTTTTAATGGTAGAAATTATAGTAATATTTCGGAAATCACCACATTTCCTTATCAGACTTCTTTTTATTAAATTAATTAAATTTGTTTTTCATAACCACTTCTCCCAGGCTTTGAACCCGGGAGCTCGGAGTTGCAGATCCAATACGCTACATATTGTGCTACGCTAGGCGAGTTGGCTGTTGTGTTTATTTCAAAGGGCAAACAAGATTAATTAATAAATATAAATTTTTTTATTTGATTGTAAGTCATTGGCTCTTTTTGTAAGCCTCTTATAAGAGAAAAACATGGTTTTTGCTTTTTTTTATTACATGATCAAGATGTAGTTTAAAATTAAATTTACTCTGCAGTATCATGCCCAAATACTTAATATGCTGTTTAAACGGAATAAGTTATTGGCTTATTTTAATGTTTGGAACAAATGTTCTTGCATTTGGTAAAAGGTATTTGTGTAATCCCTTAGTTGCGGTACATTCGCATTTGACACATTAACTTTTAATTTCCAATTAAAAAGGTACTTAGACAATATATCCAAATAGTTGTTTGTATTACTATTAGCATTGGATGTTCTGCGGAAACCCTGCCGCAATGATTTCAATCATAGAACAGTTATTGTCGCTACAAATGAAAAAACTTCTGTGGCTTAGGTAATTTTTAATAATACGACATAAATTATTGTCGAATTTGTGGACTTTGGACATTTTATAAATAATACCCTCCTGTCAGGCTGTGCCAATTATAATATTATAATATTATAAGAGTGATTAAATATAATACCAAACAATCGCTAGAAATATGGGTATGTTTTTCAAAGAAGAAAATTCGAGATATTGTCCTCCCCTGAACTATTTTTGTTGTTGGTCAAAGGTTTCGGTGTCTTTTAATCTCGTGAAGAGCTCTTGTCTATGTAGAGTTCTACCGCATTAAGGTCGGACTCAAATAAATGTGCGGGAAAATTTCCATGGAGCCCTTTCATATTTCCAATGCTGATGCTGACAAAGGGTGATACTATAAATAAGTCTAATAAGATTTACTATTTCCAGATACTCTGGTATAATATTTAGTTGGTACAATTTGAAGAAGAGGACACTCTGAAAGCCAATTGTAAAGAGTTCTTCCGTGAGAATTCGTTTGCGTATCTCTCCAGCTGGGATCTCAAATCTTCTAAATCTCCTAAGGCAATTTTATTTGTATTAGCACTGAGTGCTTTCTATATTTTACAGAGGTCGATAGTACACAGTTTCTCTGTTTTACTAAGTCTATTGTACTGACAGCAAATGCAATAAGACTGCCATCTGACATAAGAAGTTCAATTGCGGTGGTCTCTAGAAATGTTGTTGTTTCAACTTCTATTCTACTATACTGGAAAATTTCCCTTATAAATATTTTAGTTGCCTGACTGTATCCGAATTTTTTCTTTCACCAAATTCTTTCTTGCCGCACCCTCAAGTATACGGTGCTGTTCGTATCATTAGCAATCAAATTCAAAATTACATATTTTGCCACATATATTAGTTTATTTATTTTTAAGAATTTTTAAATTAAAATTCAGTTCATTCTCTATAGTACACTAAAAATTCAAAATTTAAACTTTGTAGAAAACTAAAAAAATTCAAAAAGTTTGTATACACAATTTGCATTTTTTTTCTCAAAGTTGTTAGCATTTTTTTGGAGTATGCAGTTTTATAGTCCATCCAATTTAATTATAACAATGTGAGAGTGTCACATGGCTACGAATTCTTATTGTCTTTTCCAAATAAAATGGTGCATAAACTGGCCTCTAGCTCAATATAAATTGGCAATTATTAATGACTTAAAAAAGGCCATTAACAACTTAGCAAGAATTTATATAAATACCTATTATGCACCCCGATATTCCTTGGTTAAAACCTGGGAAGTGGTGATGAAGAATAAATCAATAAAATTTAAAAAAGAAGTCTGATGAGGAGATGTGGTGATCTCCGAAATAGCGGCTTTAACTTCAACCATTAAAAACTGTTGTTGTTTTTTCCAAATAAAATCTTCCACAAACTGACCTCGAATCAATAAATTTGTGAATATTATTGATTTTTCAGAACTTGAATAAGCGTAAGAGGACCGAAATGCGCTGCTCTGAGATTAAAGGAAACGGACAGTGTAGCTTTTTGCAATGAAGTGCGTATACGAAAGAAAAATATTTAATATTAATAAAATCTGAAGGGCACAGGATACCAAAACTGAACTTCCTAACCAAATGTGTAGGGCTTTTCTAAGAGGAAACCTCTATATAACTACCGTTAAATTCATCCGAACATTAAATAACCAATAGTTTGTCTAAGAAATATGACTATTTCAGATATTAATTTATGCCAATATTTTTAAATCAATCGACGAAACGCAGGCACATACGTTCATATATAATTTAATACTTAATTTGGCCTTTGAAAACTAATTAAGTCAAAGCTGGTTTTGCAACCAATGCGAAAATTTGATTGCTGCCAAGTTACCAATATGTTCGTTCACAAAGAAAAACGTATTTGTATATGATTATGAGTTTTGAATTTGGTTTATAGTGTAATTAACTCAAGATACAAAAAAATGTTAAACACCTTTTAAGCCATCTTATTTGTTATTGTGTGGCCATATAACTATTTAATTTTTATTTCTTGTTTTGTTCTTATAATTTTTACCAAAAAATGATCTACTTTAAAGCTTTTAAACAATTAAACATCTTTTTATTTGAATATCATATTATTGTGGGAAATTCGAAGCGTCGTTATCCAATTGAAATTTTTACGTATAGGAAATTCTTTATAGAAGAAAAGAAGAATATCCGCACGAAAAAAAGGTCTTCTTAATATACTCAGTGCTCCAGAAAACTCACTCTCATAATCCAAAAGACTCCGTTGTAATCTAACTGTCTAACACATCTTTCATGTAACTTAAAATTGGAATTAACTATGTGAACAATAACCCTCATGACTTCCATAGAAGTGAGTATTTCCGATTTCTGTCAAGCTTTTATATTCTCGTTATTTCTTTGAGCAAAATTATTATTTATTTTTTCTGTTCTATATTAGAAGGCATGTGTAACAAAATTTATGATTTTTAGTAAGTATGTCAACTAGATCCACAATTATAAACTTATATTGCCTAAAGCAATTATAAGAGCATTAGAAACAACGAAAAAAAATAATAAAAATACATTTTTAAGGATTTTATTTATTAGATATTGTATAAAGCAATAAGAAGATTGTCTTTATTGACAGTTTGTTAATATTTGCTCTCTTCCATTCTGGGTATACACTCGTTTGTGTATTGGTCGTAATTTTTGTATGTGTGTTTAAAAATTCATGGAACTTGTTCTCACAGAAGTACTTGGGAGTATTTTTTATTCGCAACATACATATATCAAGAATTTTCACATGCACATACAATAGGTACACTGAAGTCACAAAATTTTGAATCAGATTATTCTAATTATTAATTAAATTTATTTTAAATAATAAGTTTTCTATTTTATAATGAAGTTATATACTTGAACCTGTTAAAGTGTTAATTTAAAAAAAAAATACTCAATTGTGTGCAAATTCAGAGTTTATATTATCACTGTTTCACTTATTTTAAGCACTGAAAAGTCCTGCCAATTCGCATAATTGTAAAACTTTCACCGCGCCATACTCTAAAGAAAATTAATACAACTACTTTCCTAATCCATTTTGGATGTCTACATAATCCATAAAAAAACCATAAGCAATTTTATAATTTTAAAATCTAAATTTATTAAAATATAAAACAAACCAAAAAAAATGTAAAACATTTTAACAGGGCCACTAAAAATGTACATACATACATAATCTTGCATTAGGGTGTTACCTTATTCTTCGCTTTTCAGAGCCAAATAAATAAAAAAAATAAACAAAAAGTTAATAAATATATATCCAAAATATGACTAATTAAAAAATAAATAAATAAAAAATAATACATAAATATTTAAATACATTTCAAAATGGCATTTATGATAGGCTTTTCTTTCAAAAAATAGAGCACCCAAAATAAATTTTAGGTATTTTGAATGAAAAGCTGGCAAATAAATGAAATTACAATAATCAAACATGTTTTTATAAAGCAAAGTTAGAAGCAACCATGCAAATAGCAAGTTCGAAATATTCTCTACGGTATCAAATAAGTTATTTATTCCTTTTTAAGTTTAAATCAATTTATGAAGAAATACCTGGATAAAATAAAAATCGTAAAAATTAATACTAACAATTAAGTTAATTTTTAAAATTTTGAGCCTCGAGTTTCTCTGCCTAAAAAATTCTTGTTAAACCACAATTGGTATGTGTAAAAAGTTTATGGAGAAAATCTATTTATTTTTCAAAAAGTCGTAACATTAAAAAAAACCTCTAGCGATTAGGAATTTTCTAAAGCAAAACTATTTTATAGCCTTAAATACTGCAAACCAAGTTCAAATAAAAAAATAAAAATCAAATATAATTTATTTATTTGTTTTTGAGCTTCAATGTCTATTGATATTTTTAGAAAATTATTAGAAAAAAACAACAATACTCAAAGTGGTAGAAGTTATAGTACTATTTCGGAGATCATCACATCTCATCATCAGAATTCTTATCTTCTTGGCTTCCGCGGGAGTTGAACAGACGTTCAACGCAACACTTAAGCCGAAAGCTAAACGCGCTATACTAAGCTTAAGCTGTGTGAG
This sequence comes from Philophylla caesio, assembly GCA_963971545.1. Taxonomy (NCBI): domain Eukaryota; kingdom Metazoa; phylum Arthropoda; class Insecta; order Diptera; family Tephritidae; genus Philophylla; species Philophylla caesio. Next base: position 87,691,941 of record OZ020606.1, on the reverse strand, counting down.
GTGCGGTTTTTTTAAAGTAACTTTTGTCGAATATAGTTTCGTAGCGAAACAAATTTTAGTAGTAATGCAAGTTTAGTAAAAAGTGGTGAAAATTTTTTTTAGATTAACTAGTCTCCAACGTTTTTTTTACATATATATTTTGAGATTGATATTTCTCAGTGCTGAATTTAGAGTAATATTATTTATTTGCTTATCAGTAGATATTTTGAATATAAGCGGACTAGGTATACTCCAAAATCTGAATAGCAATCACTTTATTTTTTTGGCCCAATTCGCGCATAACTCGAACGAACTGGAATAGTTCGTTCCGTAAATAGAAATCGAAAGTGATACTAGTGGCAAGTTGTTATTAATTCTGAACACTAATCGTAGACTAATCGCATTTTCAAAGGACATAACTGAAAATCTCAGTTGATTTCATATTTGTAAAAGTGAAATAATGGTAAACGTTGTATGATTGAATTTTTTTTATTTTAAAAATCCAAGTCTAGTATACGGTTTTGTATATATGTTCATATAATATCTGTACGTGCATATAATTATGATGAGGCACGAATAATTCACACGTATTTGTGGCAATTTATCTATAATAATAAGAAAGTGTTGACGCGGCACATATAAACATAACATTTTCACAAAAAAAAAAAAATGTTATTGTAAGAAAGTGATGGCTCAAGTGCCGGAATTTAGATGCTAGAAATGTATTTCTAAGCCATTCGAATTTCTTTTGGCCGAGCGCTGGCCAAACGATTCATCACGCTGAGGCCATCGATGATTAAGTTGATGATGGTTATTCGTGCACGTACATATGTACATACTCGTAATCACGTTGTTAAGTTTTTCATATTCAAGTGGCGGTGCTTATTATAACTTATTTGTTAGGTTATGACTACAATCAATGCACTCTTGTTGTTGGAAGATTGCACGTTTTCGTTTGGTTATTGTTTTGGGTTGCATTATGGATATCTTGTCAGTGGTTAAACAATCAATTAAAATTTGGCTTGTTTTGTTGTTAACAAATCTTCAACAAAATAATTATTTTTTAAAATTTATTAATCATGCAAGGAGCGAAATAACGTTCGATAAAAGGGCTGTCAGAGGTAGGTGAAGGTTTTTGTTTATTCCATTAATTAGGGTTATTGAATGTTGAAAATTGAAATTATTTGAAATTGGGGATGAAAAAAATCAAGGTTTTGTAGATTTTCATTGAGCAGTTGCATTTTAATCACTTTACCAAAAGTATTGAAAACACATTTTATTTAATAAAACAATTTTAGTTTATGTATTATAATCAGGTCTGGTCGGATTCGGAATGAATAACATAACTATATATCGAAAGCGATCATATTTTTTGTTTTAAAATATTGTCTAATCCTCACAGAACTGAAAAAAAAATAACAACGGATCAATGGTATAAGATTTATTCATTCCGCTTCTGACGAAATTTGTCGAAAACGGATTGCAGAAGAACAGGCCTGATTATATACATACATATATGTATATCTGAAACCGGTTTAATTTTTTTTGTAAATAATTTAATTTGAAAAATAGAAATCAAAATTTCAATTTTGGCTTATAAGAATCTCTTTATTTTTTTGTGAATTTTCAGTCTTCTGACCCATTTCACTAGCAAATGAACGCCTGAATTTAATAATATTTTTTTACATATGTATTATTGAAAAATGGCAAAAAATAGCAAGAAACAAATATTGTCTCATATTTCTCTTCCTTCAAAATAAGTGTGATAATTTACTGGGTAAAAAGTAAAGTTATACAGCTGCGAATTACGTTGAAGTGCTAATGTATGTATTAAGTCATGATTCAATTATAAAAGATACTTATTGACTTTTAAGTTGTTTGACTGTGCCTTGTAGGGTCGCATCATCCATTTTTGTGCAAATGTAGTAGAGCCTTTCCATTTTAAGACAACCGGTCCATTCGAGTCGGTTCTATTCGGCAAGCACTGTTTAATAGAGAGCGTTGTTGTGGCAGAGGTATAGTTTGGGAATAAGTTTCTTTACATTGAGCACAAATCTGTCTTCGATTGTTGATAAACCAGCTTTTGCCAAAAAGAATTTGGTTGGTGATTTGGGAAAAGCTCGGATGCTTCTGCTTACCGCCGTGTGGTACGGAGCGTACAACAGCTTGATGTGGCTTTTCGCGCAGTTGTCATAGATGGTTAGGCCGTAGTCTATCTTCGATAGAATAAGCGCCCTCGTTACATTTATTTAAATTCAGGAATTGGTTAAACAATGTTTGGATTAAAAATATTTGAAATCGCTTAGCCTGACAGCCAGTAGCTTATTTAAATACAAAACGTTAAGGAACTGCAGAGTTGTCAAAAGTCTCATTAGCACTTATATATAATTTTTAGAAAAATGTATTTGGTTGTCTCAAAATATTTAAAACTACGTCAATTTTGAAGTGGAATTAAGAAACTGAAGTTCTAGTAAAACAGTATAAAAACATATACATACATATATTTTCAAAGAATAAAAATTATAAACACAGACGTTGGTATGAAACTGTCATCGAGTCTTAATTTATTTACCGCAACGGATGTAATTTTTTATACTCAGTTGCGGTCTGACAAAATGATGCGCTCAGTTAGTGTTATTAAAAGCGAAAGTATTTTTCACACATTTTCACACACAAAATTTGCTACTTTTTTTCTAACGTCTTTCACTGACCATTGTATTTGCTGTCGCTGTGTTAGTGGTTGTGGCTAGCGATGTTCAAGTTGTTGAGCTTGAATATTGTGGGTTTGGCGCATTTTGCGTTTGTTTTCTTTCGTTCTTTTTTTTTCAATTGACGATAGTAGCGTAGAGATATGTTAAAATTGCGCCTTCGTCTGCATTGATTGTGGTGTAGTCGTTTCGATAAGCGTGTAGGATATAATAATATTTTATGAGTGTTCAACGTTTGTAAGTTTTTTGACGCGGTATAGTTTTGGCTATTGATTTTTCGTTTATTTCAATTTTAATATTTTCGATAAACTTTTAGTTCATTCAGTAATAAAAATCAAATAAACTCAAATTTTTAAATTCCTACAAAATCTATAATAACTCAGCCAAATTTCATTGAAATTTATAACTTTTTTAAGAAGACGTTTAGAGTTTTTTAAAAATGCAGTTTTGTAGCTCATAAAATTTAAGTTTCAATTCGCTAAAAAAAATTTGATAGGTTAATTTTTTATATGCTGGTTGGTCACTTTGGATTAAATCCTAAGGTTTTCGAGTTATCAAATTAAGACTTTAATTAAGAAATTAAGAAAACCCGTTCTTAATGTCGGATTAGATTTAAATTCTAAATTTGCTCTAACTAGATGATAATAAAAATCCATAAAAAAACTTCACCCAAAGTTTTTAAAAAATCGAGTATTTATATTTTAATGCGCTAATAAGTAACAATTTGTACATATACGTAGCACTCGAATTAAAAAATTTCCCCAAAAACGGGGTGCCTCGTTAAACAAGTGTTTGTAGGTCAATCTGAGATCAGTGAATATTTACTATTCAAAAGAGTATTTTCGAGGTATAGGCAAAAACATTATATCTGTGTATTTTTGCAATTAGAAAAAGAAAGTGCGAATAAAACCTACTTTTTTATTAATAATAATTGTGTCAATCGATTAAGCAATTTCTAAGTTACAGGTGTCCAAATTTTAGTCATTATTTTTGGCTAACACATTTGTAACAATAAAAATAAATTAATTTTATAATGACATTTTGTATTTTAAAGTATACAAATTCTGAGCAATATTTGTAATATCCAATTTGAACGTTCTTAAGTTTCGCATATTCATAATATTTGAAAATTTCTTTTTCATTCTATTGTTTCAATTATTTTGTTTTACAAATGTTTGCCAAACAAATGATTAATTTTTGCTCCAATTGTTTAAAACTACTTTCCAATTAAAATATCGCTAATTCTCTAACAACACTAAAAACAATTTTTTAAATTTTAGAAAAAATATAAAAATCGTTTATCATAATTTAAAACTAAAAAAAAACAAATGTTTTTAGCATTTTCTGAGATATGCAGATTTGCATATTCATAACATTTCACAATTTGTCTCTCATTCCATTATTTTCAATTATTTTTTTTTTACAAACAAGTGTTCACAAATTCTAACACTAACACATACATATATTGATACATTTGGGTAATTTATTTGTGCTCCAATTATTGAAAGTTATTTTTCAGTTAAAACATAGGTAATTCTCTAACAACAACATTAAAAATATTTTTTTAAATTTTATAAAAACTGTAGAAAACATTTATCAAAATTTCTACAAAATTTCGAACTTTTTAAAAAAGAAATTTAGAATTTTTTGGGGTATGAAGATATGTAGCTTATTAAATTTTAGTACAACAAAGTGCAAGTTTTTATTGGCTACGAATTACCACTAATTTTTGACAATATTTTTATTGGCGCTCTTTTGCAATTCCTTCCATATAAAAAATAGTCGCGATGTTGCGTTGCATGGAGAAAACTTTCAGTAACAAAGTTTCCAAAAATCAGAGATAACTTGTAGACAATTGAAACTTTCACTTTCTAACACTTAATGTGAATGAGCCAAAAACTGCATACTCTAAAATTTCCCTACATTTTATTTTATAAAGTTCGAAATTTTGATAAAACTTTGTTAAATCATTGTACATTTTGTTAATAGTTTAAAAAAAGTATACTTATACATAGTTAGAGAATTAAAAATTTTTTACTTGAAAGTTTTTTTTTAAATAACTATAAAGAGGTCTAGGACATGCTTATTTCCTAGGTATATATTTATATTTCTGAAAAAATCTTATAATGAAATGAAGACATTTTAATTTCAGACAATTATCCCTATGAATCGGAAATTTACTTAAATGCAAGGCAGTCTGTCTAACAAAACTGTTTCGTCACTTGATCACAAAAATAAATATTTAAATTCTACACTTTTCACAAGCAAGGGAAGTACAAAACAAAAACCCATTTTAAAAATCTGCTTTTATGTCACGTATAAATTTGTTGCACGCGTGCGCATTTGAATCCCAAGTAGATATTTACCTGGCTTTTTAATAAAGCCGTAGCCAAATTCAATTCTGGTTGCTCCATTTTTCCATTACGGAAACGCCATAGAAAGCCTAATACAAATACCAGAAAGAAATTTGAAAAACCTTTTATCTTAACACCATTAACGCGCATATTCTCCTTTGCAATGAACTGCAACTACTTTTTGGCAGCTGCCAATTGGACAATCGGCCAATCACCAAGACCATGCGTATCGCGTAAAGCGTGTATGGAATTTTAATATTTCGAAGTTGGCCAAGTCGATGGCGGCAAGTGATTTATATGTTTTTCGTTCAATAAAAACGAATGTGGGGAATTTCTATAAATTCACTTGCATTCACTGTCATTTATTGCTTTTCTTTTTAGCGAATAAATCATCTTAATCTTTCACTTAGCATACTTCGATTTTCGGTACATTCAATAATCGTGTTCCCTATTTTTTGTTAAACGAGAGTATTCCGAGATTAGTCTCTATCGGGTGCAATTGCAAGGCGTTAGCATAGCAACCCTCGAGCAGCCGGTTCGATTCTCACTCGAAACGATGATTTTTATTCTTGTTTTTATTAATAGCTCATTAATGCCTATTCGAGTATAAAAGGAGACAATTAATTAGTCTCTTCATAGGACAGTTCATTCCATATAAAGAGAGGAGAATTTGTATTAGTCGCATGTTCCCTTGTAAGTATTCCTGGACTCATCTTAGCCTTATCGCATTTATTGCAGGGTTAAGCGAAATAAATTCATATGCGTATTTATGGGTGCGTGCGTTAAGCTGTCGTTGCCCAAATTACAAAAATCGTTGCATAGTTTTTGGCTGACTTTATTCAGTCATAAAGTATGAAGCATGCATATCCCTTTAACAAATTTCCCTTTACGCGAAACACCCTGTCATCTTATTTTATGCATTGCACCGTCTCACCAAATTGCTCTTTAAATTTTTTCTAAATTTTATTTATTGTTTCAAAGTGCGCTTGCGTTAGGATGTTCAATAACTCTTCTCAATTATAATTTTTTTAAGGTAGTTACTAGTGTATTATTATCTTATTTTTCTTGTTCGACAGGGTGGAATGTTGGAACGATTTTCCGTCATCCCTTGTCAAGTAGTTACTACCGTGGTGTAGGTACGACTATGAATACTGTGTGAGATTGTTTAAGGAGAAAGCTGGTCTTCATATCAAACGAAGGAAATATAAAAATATAAAATATAATAAATTTCCTGTAGGGATAAAAATAGTTTCACGAAAAAGTTTATCTATGCCACTTCCTCATTGGCCGCGCAATCAAAGTATCTTCATTGTTATCGGTATGATGCAACGAACATCGGTCTTGAATTTATGCAAATAATTAAAAATTTACAGTATACATAAATTCTTTCAAACCGCCGAAGAGAGTATATCTAGTGATGTGCTTAGTATGTAATATTTATTTATTCATAGGTATATTCCATTTTAATAAATAAATAAATAAATTTATTCAAAACTTTCTAATTTGATGTGTTGTAATTTTTGCATCATTTGCAGTAGCAAAAAAAGTAACTTCAAACTAAATTAAAGATAATTATATGATGAAGTTGCTTTTAATTTACTTTAAAACAACTTTGCGAAAAATAATTTCACTTGGTCGCTTACTTAGTTTTTAGTCTATCGAATAATGTCCCAATAAAATATGGCCTTAAACGCAAAGCAAATTGCTTTTCATCTGGACTAAAATAAGATTAAAAGCTACTTGAAGAAGTTGGGAAGTAAGTTTTTAGAGGATATGTATTGGAATGATTTTCCGTCATCCCTTGTCAAATTTGGTTTTTTGACATATCGGTTTCGGGTTGTGCCATCTTCAGTGTCGTTTACGAGAACGAAATATACATCAAACATCCACCCTGTCGGAAAATCAGAAGAAAATCAAAATACAGTTTTTGGAGGACCTTATAATAAATAGCCCTAACATCAAATTATTATTTCTCCTCAAATCGAAATTTTGTTTATTGTTAATTTAATTTTATATATTATTCCTTCTAAAAGTATTTCAATAGGAACTAAAAAAACCCAATTACAATGGAAAAATTATGTTAAAAAAATAGTTGCTTTCAAATAACAAAAAAAAGCACAGCCCGAACGTAATTTTCTTCATATTTTGATAATGAGGCAAAATTAAAGTTTGAATAATATGGAAAACCATTTCCATTGAAATGATTTGTTGAGACCAATTGGCAAAATGGACAGATAAAAACTTAATCAATCTTAATCAATAATCAAATATAAAACCAAGTTTCATTACAATTTTGAACTTTTAAAAAAATATAATTACCATTTTTTAGTGTATGCAGTTTTGTAGATCATAACATTGCAAGTTTCAAGTTACTAAAAAGCCTTGAATTTTGTACAAATTCCTAAGATTTTGCAAATGTAGTCATTTGTAGGCCAATGATATTTTAATTATAAAAGGCAAAGCAAGCCAACACAACAAACTATATCAAGTGAAACAAAACTTAACAAACCATTTTCCTTTTAAATAAATGTTATTTTATTCGATTTATGCTATACGATTTTGTTGTTTTTCGATTTTTTATTACTTTTTTAAATTCTATTTTACATACTTATGCACGTGAGTTAAAATTTAGAACATTAAATGCCTTAAAAAAATATATATCAAGAAATAAAATAAAAATATCTAACCTGGGTGGGTATCAAACCAAATATCTATCAATTGATGCTAGAACAGCAACGCTATTGAAAAACATAAAGTTTGTCTACTGAAAATACACGAAGGCATGCTGAAATCATTTAGAAAACTATAAAAAACAAACGGTGTTGCGTTCCAAGCAGCTTTTTTTGAAAAAGTACAAATTTTCACATGTTTCATTGAATGTTTTTGTTGTAATTGAAATATAGCAACACAGGCTATGCTAAGGCAGCGAACGACAGTGCGACCACTGCGTGGTTAACCAACCTTACTACACAACTTTTGACTTGGAAACGAAATGCAACTGTTATAAAATGAACTAATTTTTAATTTTAATTTCTCAAAATTGTACGACAAATAGTTTTGTTGAAACCCTTAACTCACAAAATTTCATAATTATCTGTCAGTTTGTTACACGATTTTTTAAATCGCGTCGGCTGTTTTCAACGGTCATTCGGCATCAAAATCTTTTCCCAAATATATTCTTAAAAATATTTAAGTTAAATATTCAAACCAGCGGCAACACAAATAAAGAGTATGTTTTTATTTTAATTTACACTTTATTTGTAATAAATAAGGTCAATATTCGTTGATGAGTAAATGCATTTAAACTTAGCTATGGAACTTATTAGTTAATTGTTTCTATAAATTTTATTTTGAAAATTTGTTTATATTTTATTTAATAAATAACACGAATATGATGTATAACTGAAATATGTTTTTAGAAAACATTTATGAAAATTATGTGTATTTAATGCAATTTTTATATATAATTACTAACTACAAAATATCTACGTTATTGCCAAAAATTAAACACTAAGTTAAAAATATTACTAAATATTTAAATATCGAGTAGCAAACTCTATACAGGGCTATTAATTAACAATAATTTTTAAATATATACAATTTAAATTATCCTAAGTAATTTTTTGTAAATTTTATGAACATTTTGAATGATTATCGTTTATAATTATCAATTATAAATAATACACACACATAGTATTAAACAGAAAATTTATTTAAAACTACCTTTAAACCAGTTCTTTAAAAACTCGATAAATCAATAAATGCTAACAAATGCACAAAAGTTATGTTCGACTCCATCATCCGTTGATTGTATGAGCTTTTAAATATTTGTATGGTTTTTAGCAGCATTTTTTTAAATTATATAAACTAATGATTAAATGAACATTTCGCATCAAACATCACATATTTATTAATTTATTTATAACTAAAACTATTTTAATGCATTTATACTTTTACGATTGGGGATCTGATTTAATGTCAAACGAGGAGCTGAGGCTGGTATATATTTATGTATTTATGTATGGGTAAGTTAGTCGTCGCTTTGATTATAAAAATTGAGCTGCTTGGGCGTCTACGAAACGCTCTCTGCAGCAGCTGGTGTTATAACCCAAGCACGAGTTTTCAATATTTTACTTTGACTCAAACATACAACCACTTAGTGAGGGGTATAGAGCTCGTCAAAATTTTTAATATTCACTAACTTCATCTTTTCGAACATCGTCTACCAAAACTTATGCAGGAAATACTTGAATAGAAGCGGCGATGAGAATTTGTTTGCGGCTGAGGTACATCGATATGAAGGTGAAGTGTGTGGGCGGTTTAACTACATACAATTAAACTATTTGATTAGTACAGAAAATCGTTTTTTTTTAGTCTCTTAATAAAATACCAAAGCAAGTATGTACATATGTATGTGTGTATGTCTGCATCTGTCTAAATTTTTTTATGATCGTTTATTTTTTTGCCTGTCCTGTCATTGTTTAGTTTTAGAATTGCAAAATTTGATTTATCCAGTCTCTAAACTCAGAGATACGCGTATAAACACCCGGTTGATTGGCCTCCGCACAGCCAATGCCCCACGAAATGACACCGCCGAGCTGGAAACGTTTATCGTCCTCGCGTTGCAGCACCATTGGGCCACCCGAGTCACCTTTGAAAAACAATTGCAACACATCAAACTATAGTAAAGCTTAATATTGTTTTTGAAAAATCATAAACAAACCTTCACAGGAATCGTAGCCACCCTTCTTCCAGCCGGCGCAAATGAAAATGTGTGGTATGTGTTCAATGAAACCGGCCACGCGGTACATGGATTCGCAGATAGTATTGTTGATGACCGGCACGGCAACCTCTTGCAACACGCTAGGCAATGGCCCGTTTTCATAGAGACGTCCCCAGCCAGTGACAAAGGCAGTTTGGCCGACAAAGTCAATGTCACTGTTGGGCACGCAAACTGGTATGATGTTCGGTTGGAAGACGACCGGCTCATAGAATCTGTAAAAAAAAATTTGGAAAAATTGTATTACAACAAATGGACTTAAAGGTAGAGTATGATTTGTCTTTTATTCTTTTGCAAGAGATTTCAAGCTTTGGGAAATGTATTTGTGTTTTTAAAATGCTATTGACTGAAAGCGGATATATAAATGTAAGGCGTGGTAGCAATTGATGGATGTTGTTGGCATACATATTTTTAATATAATATTTGATTTAGTACGAAAGATTTGGCATTAATGTTTTTTTAATTTTTCCATTTTTTAATTAATTAATATATCTTAAGTTTCTTAAATAAAAAAATATCACTTTAATCGCATAATGATTGAATAAAAGTATTTTAGGATTGATATTTATTAAAGGACACTTGTATATTGGTATTTAAATTTATATTCATATTTATATTCATATTCATATTCATATTCGTATTCGTATTCATATTCACATTCATATTCACATTCGTATTCAGATTTATATTCCTATTCATATTCATATCCAAATTCATATTCAAATTTATCCTCTTTTTCATACCATATTCACTTTCATATTGGCATTTAAAATTATATTTATATTTATATTTATATTTATATTTATATTTATATTTATATTTATATTTATATTTATATTTAAATTTATATTTATATTTATATTTATATTTATATTTATATTTATATTTATATTTATATTTATATTTATATTTATATTTATATTTATATTTATATTTATATTTATATTTATATTTATATTTATATTTATATTTATATTTATATTTATAATCCTATTCAAATTCATATTAATATTTATATTCATATTCATATTCATACTTATATACATATACTTATATTAAAATTCATAATAATTTTCATATTCAAATTCATATACAAATTCATTTCCATTTTCATATTCATATTCATATTCATAGTCATTTTCATATTGTCATTTAAAATTATATTCATATTCATATTCAAATTCATATTCATATTCATGTTCATATTCAAATTCATATTCATATTCATATTCATATTCAAATTCATATTCCTATTCATATTCATATTCATGTTCATATTCAAATTCATATTCATATTCATATTCATATTCAAATTCATATTCCTATTCATATTCATAGTCACTTTCATATTGGCATATACACTAATATTCATTTTCATATTTATATTCATATTATACGCATTCATATAATATAATACATTACAATATAATATAATATAATATAATAGTAATATTTTTATTTATATTTATATGAAAATTCATATTCATTTTCTTATTCATATTCATTTTCAAATTCATATTCATATTCATTTTCATATTGGTATTTATAATTATATTCATATTGATGTTTATATTCATTTTCATATTCATATTCCTATTCTATTCTATATATTTTGAATTGCGTTCGCAAAACATTTTATCAAAGATCAAGAATTTGTGAAAGGCTCTAAGAAAGTAAATTGTTTTGTAAATCTTTACTGGGCGCAAGAGTGTCGCTAATTCACCCAGGGATGCAATGTCTATTGCTCTACAAGTAACAATCGTTATGCCATAGAACTGAAACTTATGTATACGGAAAGAGTATGATCCATAGTTTAGGTAAATTTTAAATGCGGTATGAGGTAAAATATTACAGAAAATACAAGGTGCAGAAATAAACGGAAGAGTTTATTTGTGGCGACAGCCCAGCATTACGCAGTAAGTGAATTATATGCAGATGACTATCGACAAAATATATATTTGAATTTGCCAAAGGGATGACAATCTGTTTTTTGACTCGAATTAAATGAGGCCTCTTATAGAACAGTGAATATATCGCCTTTTCTGCTTAATAAATTCCCCGTCCATTTTGACTAGCTCGCAAATTTTTTACACTTTTATAACAATCAATTTCTAAACACAAATCCAATTTTAAATTGCACTCACCTCAGTAACGCCAAATCGTATTCAAAAGTTCTCGCATCGAATTGTGGATGTGAGGCCACAATTTGTACGCGCCGTTCCTGATAGCCATATGGCTCTTCTTCCTCTGCCAAATCATATTCGCCCATGCGCAGCAATAGATCTGAAGGTGGCACACTGAAAACAATAAATATATTATGTTAGTACTATAAAAAAATGTATGATATTGTTAAATTCCAGAAGTTATTACTTTTCCACACAATGCGCCGCTGTGATGGCCCAATTTTCATTTAGCAACGCTGCTCCACATTTGTGCAGATAAGTTGATGTGCGCCATTGTCGCAGCGATATTTGCCAAGGCCAACGTCCAAAGGCGGCATTAGATCCACCCACAATACGTGGCTGGGGGAACATGGGACGACCACAAACTGGAGATGAGGAAAGATTGAAATGAAGATAACGAATTTCGCTTAGAAATTGTGAAAATAATGAGGGGTAAATGGAGTACTTAAATTTTATAAAAAATATATAAGTTCACTTACATATAATACCTTCAGGACATTTATTTTATGGTAGTTAATTCAATTATTTTGATACTCGTGTTATTTACATTAACAGTGATTTCTTTGTTTATTTCTTTGTGTGGAAAGATATACAAAAATAAGTTTTACATAGCAATTCTCTTAACAAATTCCTTTTAAGAACCCACCACTTGGACCATTTTGTGACCCTTTAATCTATTTTGATGTTGAAATAGGGCATATTATTATGAAAAGTAATGGTAGCCTTAAATTATCAAGAAGCGCATTTCCTGCATGGCTTTCATTAAAGCAATTTGCAACACTTCCAATTTGACCTGCTTCTAAAAATGCAAACCAACACTCTATGAACATACATGCTCTTTAATTTTCTTCACAACTGAAATATGTTGGTAAATGCAAATGAACTGGTGCTTTTGCTAAGTGTGTGCAGCATGCCACATACCATCATTTGCCAAAGTAAGCGCAGAGATTTGCAGTTGAAGAGGCCAACATGTCGACGAACAGCCACAAAGTACACAGCAAACCGTTGCGATATTCATAATCAATTAACCTTATCTGCAGCATTAACGATCGCAACAGAACGCCGTAGCCTGGTTTACAGTTAATTCGAAGGAGCGGCGAGAAAAAAAAATAAAGCGTAAAATGCAGCGAGCGATAAGAAAATAAAAAAAAACAAAACTCTTTTTTTTTTAATTTGGTTTCACTAATGGTCCGTCTGTAGTCTGCGGCGAGTGCAGCTGGGGCTTGCTGTCTTTTCGCTGAAAGCTTCTTCGGCACGCAAGAAATCGGTGTGTGCCAGTATTGCGGGTCAAATGTGCGTGCAACGTACTCGCAAATTCTTCCAATACAACACAGTTTGCATGCACGCAAACAATTTAAGTCAATGTTCCAGTTGCTGACCGTCGCTCGCTTCTTTTCGAAAATGCCACAGACGTGTGCCATCGTCAACCAATCAACCAAGCTGTGCGCCAACCAAGCCAATCGAGCCAACGAAGCGACTGACTGACCGATTTGTGTTTTCAGGCAATTATCGTGATGCATGCGGACCGCCAGCTGTGGCTGCTGAATGAACGCAGACTCGTACCACCAACTATTTGTGTGGAGAAAAGACAAACGACTGAAATGTAAAACAACCGTGTAATCTTTGCGGTGGACAGTCGAAGATGCGGATTGCGTCCGATTTTGTTCTTGTATAGCTGATTTAATAGCGCCGACTAAGCGTAGTCGCCTAACTTGTAGCAAGTTACATTCGCGCCCAAAAGACAGTTAAGCAGACGCAGGCAGGGAATGGTTTGCAGCTGGATGGGTTTGCGGTTGGCTGAGGAAAGCATCCAGCGACAGCCGCCTGCAGATTAACCAAAGCAAGGCTAGTCAAAGTCAAGGTTTATGGCATCATTTTTAATGTAAGACTTGAAAAGCTTTTAAAGTTTATTGTTTTTCGTGTAACTTTTAATTGTTTTAGTATTTGCGTGCACTCTCTACGAGCTTAGGCACTTAGAGAAGACAAGAAATAAAACAGTGAATTTTATTAAATAATTTATTTTCAAATATGTATGAAGCAAAGTTGCCATTTCACTTTAAATCACTTCTGTCAAAAACAATTCAAAACATCATCCCATCAATGAAAATTTTTGATAAAGAATGATAATCAACTTTATAATCAAGCTATGCAAAGCCATCTACCAGAGATAATATTGAAGTTTGTAATGGAAGAGTTTCCAAACAGAAAATAAAATATAAAATAAAAAAATATTTATCGCTATTGCTAGATCTATGAACCTCCCCCTTTTCACTTAGGTGAAAACAATGCTTATTTAGGGGTTCGAAAAGTTTTTGCGATAAAAACAAAATCAAGAAACATGGAAATACAATCGAGAGAGTAAAAAGAATTTTGTATCTGCTTCAACCAGGTTCTTCTCCAATTCCTTCTCCTTCCAAGGTGCGTGCAACAGATTGAATTTTCATATGGCTACAGCACTTTGTATACATTTTTGGAAAGGACGCAGTTAAGACGATGTTTGTATTTTGATTCGTTTATTTAAATTTAACACCTTTAAACTGTAAAGTATTTTTCTGAGGCCTTTCTCGACTAACAACAATTTTGCTTTACAAATCCTTCCTCTTTTATGAGGCAGAAACATTGACAATCTCAATCAGCCGTGTGATGGTTTTAGGAGTTTTCCAAAGAAGAAATCCTTGCACTCTTAATTTTGCCTCCAATTATTTAAATTTATTTTTCAATTCAAAATTCGTTAACTCTGCAACAAACACCATTTAAAACAATTTTTTTAAATTAAGAACAAATGTAGAACATATTTATGAAACATTCAACAAAAATTAAAACTTAAAAAAAAAATTTGTTTAGAATTTGTTTGAGTATGCAGAAATGGAGGCCAATAAATTTTAGTACAATAAAGAGAAAGTTGAAAGAAAAATTGTCTAAAATCAGTGATAACTTGCTCACACTTGAAAGTTTTTCAGATTAAAATTTTATGAGCCAAAAACCTGCATACTCGAAACAATTTAAACATTTTTTTTTTAGTTTCGAAATTTTCATGAAAAATCGATTAATCATTGTATATTTTGTAAACAGTTTAAAAAATTGGTGTTTATAATTTTTCTTATTTTACTTGAAAAATAATGTTAATTAATGACAAAATGTGAACTTGTTTTGTTTAAAAGAAATTCAATAATTTTTATTCAGCTTTTAATATCATTTAAAATATTTTTTTTTTGCTGAGATTACGCCAATGGTTACACAGCTTATAAACCTCAAACTTTGGTCAATTAAGTGGAACATGAAATTAAGTCAACCCCGGCACGAATCTCGTTTTTTAGGTTTAAACACTTTTTTTTATTTCTGCTGGCGTGCAGCGGCTAAAACTAGTTTCCCTTGCAGCGCCAACTTTTGCCTCAACGACAGAAGCAACTCAATGCAGTAAAAATTTAAATGCCAACAATAAAAAAATGAGAAAGAAACAAAAAACAAATAATGAAGTACTTAAATAAATACAACCTGCAATTTGCTACCAGCAAAGAATACTTACTACCAGAACAATAAAAAGCAGCAACAAGCAATATATCGATTGCATACTTCCATATGTGCGAGTATGTCAGCTGTAGCAACTTCTTGCCACAAAGTGGCGCTGTAGCCCAAGAGTACCAAAGTGCAGCTCAACACTGGCACCAAAGGGCCCAAGCGGAAGTAGCAGCAGTTTTGTATGCACGAACATGTATGTTAAGTACAAAAATATCACAGGAACAAAACAAGATTTGTAACCAAACTAAAAAAACGCCAACGCTGCGAAGCTGACGTCGATTGCACGTTTATGCAGCAAGCAAGCATGCGCTTAAATATTTGTGCAGCAAGTGCAGTCGCTGTTGCAAGAATGGGCTGTAAATAGAATAAAGAGCAGCACGATTGGCTGACTCGACCTTGATATAGACCTTCAAGCCATTCTAAGGCGTACAAAATCAAGGCTGACAAAGGAGTCAGTGACCCGTCGGTCTTAAGAGCTTTGAAAAACTGTTGTATTTATATGTCTGTATGTATATGTATGTGTATGTGTGTGTGGGTGTGTGTGTGTGTGTGTGTATAATACATTGTGGTTTTTACTTTCAACAATTGCAGCTGTTCAGTGTGTTTCCAAAAGCACACCCATCGCACGAATTCTATGTCGCATGCGGAATGTTTGACTCACTCAAATGTCAACTCGAATTATTCGCATTTGTGAAGCAGTGAATTAATTTCAGTGTCATTTGTGGTGTCTTAATTTTTATCTTCATAAGCGGCTTTTGATATAAAAACTATTTTTTTCTTTGTTGACTGCTTGACTAAGGACAATCCTGATTTCTATATCACTTACATACATTTTTCTGAAGAATTTAAATATTTGGAAGCATGAAAGAAAGAATTTCAATATGTATATTAAAGTCACAAGGACCACATTTAAAAGAAGAAAACATTTTAAGTAGACATTTTTTGACACATCGCGAGTGCAAATATCAGAAAATTTTTGTCCAATCTTGTTTGCAATTTGATTACGAAATAACCTAACCTGGCACGTTTACATTCTTAAGGATCTGAAAATGATTGGTGGAATCATTCTGATTGATATTAGCCATGCTAAACTGCCGCTGTAATGTAGAAAATTAGAAAAAAGGCGTGAATACCAGGCACTCTTGAAATTTGTTGTATACATATATATATTAATTTGATATTATATTTTTTCACAACCAGTACACGCCATTTTCTGAACCACTACGATATTAGATCCGCACACAGTTTCAGGAGAATTTCGCATTAAGTTTTGAACTACCTAAAAATGATCCGGAACAAGTCCCAAACGTGTTATTAAGTTCGTTCTGAAAAAGTCGTGAACCTACTCCGAAATGAAGAAATCTTGAAACAGGCCGGAAATAGTCCTCTGCTAATCCCAAGCCCTTTCCAAGCCATGTTTCAAAATGATTGCAAACTAGTCCAAATTGTTTCGAAAAAAATTTAAAAAATCGTGAACCAGTTCCGAAATGATCCTAAAATTGACTTTGAACCAAACTTGAAATGAGACGGAACTTAACCCGCAGGAGATTTGAGCTAGCCTCAAATGGTCCAGGATTAGTCTCAAAATATTCCTTAAATATATACAAATTATTCCCCGAAAGAATTTTAAAATGATTCAAAACTCGACTCCGAAATGAGATATAATTTGGAGAACAGAGTCATCTAAATGAGAACCTCCGAGTTTTTCGATTTTTCCGTACAATCAATTGAGCAATAGCGTATAAATATCATAATCTCTTTTATGAACAAATTTTTTCACTTTGAACAAGGTGTTCTACAAATCAATTTCTTAGTTGACTTGGTAAGCCTAGGCATCATTTCAGTACCACAAAAACAAATAGTTCTTAAAAAAACCTCAAAAAAGCAAACAGGCTAAATACAGTTAGCCTACAATCATTCCACTTTTATAGAGATTTTATGTTAAAATAAAGAATTGCTTACTTTCTCGGTAATCCACGCCCTCATATGAATTCACCGGCGCCGCTGTTGTAGATGCCAATGTGCTATTAAAATCTTCAGTGCTGTATTCGGTGAAGCCAAACATGCCGCTACCCGTCGTTGAGAAACCTTCTGTGCTAAATTCGCCGCTTGTGGCTGTGGAAGATTCCTCCAATTCGATAGGCACTTCCGTAACTATTGTGGGTGCGGCAGTGGTGGTTGTAGTTGTCTTTGTAGTAGTTGAAGTGGTTGAGGTTGTAGACGAAGTAGTTGGCTTTGGTTTGGGTTGCGGAGTGGTGGTCGTTGCTGTGGAGCTGCTTGTGGTACTCGGCGATGTTAGTGTGCTCGGCGCTGAACTTTCCGTTGTTTTTGTTGGTTTCGGTTTGGGTGGACGCACAGTCACTACCGATGAGGGACGCTCTGGCTTGGGCATTATTGAGGTAATGTTGCTCATGATTTCGCTAATGCTGGTAGAAACGGATATGAGAGTGCTGGTAGTAGGGGATGCTGTAGTGAAATCTTGCGGAAAATTAAATTGGGTAATTTGAAATTAATGGATGTTCTAACAAATATGTTAAAAATATACTTGAAGGTGTATTATTTTATTGTATTTTAGAGCAACTTACTTGTGGCATTGGCTTCGATCTCCATCGCTGTAGTTTTATTGCTTATGTCTGGCGTAAGTTTAGTTGGCTCTGGTCCCCATTCCGCGGTTGCATTTATAGTTGTCGGCTCATTATCTACGTTCGTCCACGTTATCAAACCGGGCGTTGAAGTCGACATTTCAACGAGTGGTGGTTCTACTTTAATTGTTTCTGTGGTGAGTGTTGGCGGTTGTGGCGAAGTGCTGTCGACTGGCGTCTTTATGGTCGTGGTAGCCGTTGTTGTAGTCATTTTATGCGGTTCTACCGTAGTTGGAGTTGCCGTTGTTGTTGCGGTGGTCGTAGTGGTACCTACCGTTGTTGGTTTTGTTCTCGTAGGCGTTTGTGTGGTAGTAGGCCGCTTTGTTGTAGTTCGAATGCTAGCAGGCCCTGTACTTGGGGCGGTTGGCGCCGGTGAAGCCGTTGTTTGTCCAGCATTAACTGTTGGATTGGGCACCCTAACAATCTCAGCTGTAGGCTGTGGTCGGGGTCTTGGTGCAAGCGTTGTCTGTGCTACCGTTTCGACAAGTAAAGGCGCTTTTGTTTCCTGCATTGTGGTGGACAACTCATCGTTGTTTATTGTCTGTGACGGCGGCAGCGTCGTTGGCATTGGACGACGGTGTGTTGTAGCACTGGCAGCAGCAGAGGTAAGGGTTGTATTCAGCAAAATTGGTTTAACCGCTTCATTGGCATCACTATCAACTGGACGTCTAGTGGGTTTGACGCTACCCGATGGACGTGGTTTAACTTGTGTGGGTCGCTTGCTTGCAGTGGGTCGACGTGTAACTAAAGGTCTCGGGCGAGTTGTAACCCTAACCGGCTCAGCTGGCTTTAGTGTGGTTGTTATTTGCGTTTGCGTTGGCACGTCCGTTGTTGTTGGTCGTGGTCGATAACGATTTGTGGTGAGTTGTGGTCGCTTTGTGGTGGACACTTTATGTAATTTAATACTGGTTTCCGTGGGTGTTGGTGTAGTTGTCTCAACTATTTGAAATGTAAAGAACTTCGTTGGCTGTGTGGTCACCTCGACGCGAGTTTCGACAGCGGCGTTCGTGTTGGTGGTGAGTACAGGCCGTGCTATGGTGGTTTTTCGCCGTGGTGGTTTTATAGTTGTGGGCGCAACAGTTGGCTTGGCCGTTGTGCGCACCACAAATTGTGATGTTTTGTGTGTGGTGTGAACTGGTGGTCGCCTCGTTCCTAATGTTGTGCTGTATCTTATTGGCTTTGGACTGTTCGTCGTGATGACGGGCGTAATGTTTACTTTATCGCTACTACTGCTACCGCTTCCGCTATGAATAGAGCTGCTTTGTTGTAAATAGCTGTGTGTGACATTTTTTACCGTTTCGCTAATACTATTGCTGCTGCTTTGTACTGTGTGATGTGGCCCGGTGGTGGTGAGTTTGAACAGTGTGCTGGTGGGCAGTGTAGTCGACTCGTGTGTAAAATGTGAAATTGTATTTTGGTCGATGCTGTTATCACTGATTTCGGGTGCGAAGAGTGTTGCGTCGTCCTATATCGAAGATGGTGGGTAAACAAGAGGAAATGGGTTGATGATTGTTAAAATTATCAAATTTATCATGAAAATAAAGTTTAAAATACGTTTATAATTCTTCTAATATTACTGAACTGATTTTCATTTTTAATGGAAATTATTAATTATTGACAATTTTTTGAGCTCTAGGCCGAAAGTTTTATTTTGAAAAAAAAAACAGCACTTTTACTGGTCATCAGTCTTCTTTTTTTTATTTTATTGATTTGTTATTTATCGCCGCTGACTTGCCGCTATTTAAACTTGCTTATGTGCTTGTTGTTTGTGTTTTTTAACAATTCTATAATATTTATAATTGATGAAGAATTAATTTATTAACTAAAACAGAAGTGTGATGAAGAGATGTAGTCATTTAAAAAGCAAAAAAACTAAACAAAAATTTCTATTTAAAATATTTTTTTAGAGCAATTAAGCACTTACCTTACTTTTTTTTGGACACGCTTAACTAACGAGTTCCCTCATTCATATCTAATTGCTCTCACATTGAGTGCTTAACAATTAATAAATAACTCAAAGACTAGTTGCAGAGTTTCAAGCAAACTTTCAGAGTTTATTCCAGTCTCGATATACATACATAGGTAATCATCCTTACTCATTGGGTCCAAAAACTAACTAACTAACTAACAGATTATAAATTGTAAATTTTCATTGCACGAGTTGATGGTCGGTCAATTAATTTTAAGGAAAAAAAATTGGAGATTGTGAAAGTTAAAAACTACAAACTCAGAGAATTGTTCGTGTGTCGTCAAAAATGTTTTAACTTACTATACTACTTTATGTCAATGAATACGATCAATGCAAATATGAAATCTTAAAATTGTATGCAAAAAGCTCACTGATTTTGGGTTAGTTATAGTTAAAATAAAGCAACTCTTCAATTCGACTAATATGGGCATTTTTCTATAAATATTCCGAAGAAAGTTATTTCAAAAACCTGCTTCTAACTTAAGAGTCGAATTTATTTTGGTACTATAACTACATATTGACAGATTTTGGCACTTTATTTTTCTTCTAATTAATTAAAACTATTTTTCTAGTAAAATAAGCTTCATTCTCTATGAAAAACCATAAACATCAATTGTTTAAATTATTTATGGCAAGTACATTGATTTAACAAAATTTTGAACTTTTAAAAATTTTTTTTATTTTTTTGAAAGGAGAAACAAAAAAAAATCAATTGTTTAAACTATTTATGAATTTTAAAATGATAAAACAAAATTTCTTCAAATTTCCAAATTTTTTTGGCTCATTAAATTTTAGTGTGAGAAAGTGTTATCACTGATTTTTTATAATTTATTATATTATTTTTTATATGGGAAGGAATTGCGGAAGAGCCTCAGCATAAAAATTGTAAAAAATACGTAGATCAGTAGACAATTTAAACTCTCACTTTGTTGTTCTAAATTCGAATGAGCTACCTATTTGCATACCCCAAAAAATTCTAAATTTTTTTTTTATTCGGCATTTTGATAAAATTTTGATACAGTTTTTATAAAATAACAAAAATAGTTTTTGTTGATATTTGTGAGAGAATTAACAATATTAAAATAGTAATAACGGTTTAAAATAATTGTCGAATAAATAAATTGTCCAACTGTGTCAGTATGTGTGTGTGTGCTATAATTCTTCTCCAATTTACTTACCTTCAATTGACAACACGAACCGAAGTAGAAGCGATCGATGCAGGTGCCCAAGTGTGTGCCATTCTGTTTGATGCAATCGATGGCGAACATACAAATGCCAGAATGTCCTGATTTGCGTACAATGCACGGCAAATGTCGTATATTTCTACCCGATTGAACTGAAATGAGAAATAAATTCGATAAAACAATTGTGCCATAAAGAAAAGTCTAAATTATGCAATAAAACAAAAAAAAAAACTGAATTAAAAATAAAATAAAAATTGAATTCAAGCTCAGAGAATTTATTTGCGTTCAATTGAAGTTTTTAGCTACTTACACTATTT
Organism: Philophylla caesio; assembly: GCA_963971545.1. Lineage (NCBI taxonomy): Eukaryota > Metazoa > Arthropoda > Insecta > Diptera > Tephritidae > Philophylla > Philophylla caesio. The sequence continues at coordinate 87,670,306 of OZ020606.1, read as the reverse complement.
ACATGTTTATGCTTATTATTATTTATGCAAATCAATTTCTTTCCTTCTTAGCGATTCTCTACTTTGTTTTCTACACGCAAATGTAACCTACATAATTCTAAACAAACACAAAAGGCAAAGCAAACGCACGCTCATACAAACTATTCAGCCATTGTTGTTGTTGTTTGCGCACCATTACCATATTTACATTAATTCTAACTTTATAGTTTTATTTGTTTTTTTTTTTGGTTGTCTTTCCAATGTGCCATTTTACAATTTCCGCTGCTTCGTGCCGCTTGTTAACGCCTTTAATTTTAACGCCATTTTAAGTAGCGGTCGAAGACCGTTAGCTGGGCATAACCGTAATCATAAGTGAAAATTAATGGAAAAAAAATAAAATATGAAGAATGAGTAAACAGTCGTCGAAATGACTCTGCAACACCTAAACTGTTGGCCATTTTAGTATAAATGATTGGCACAATGGCACGAAAGTACTGCAAAGAAAGAATACGCAAAAATTGAAAATGTGATTTAGCGTACAATAAAGCTGTCGACCGTAGTTGTTGCCAAATATAATTATTAATTACTTTTAATGTTGCCAAATTAAGGTGCTTTTTTTATTCACACCAAAATCCATCTCGGTGTGTGCGTTTGTTTGTTCATGTATTCACATATCTAAGCATACTCTTATAACTATCAACGTATTTTGATGAGAAACTTAATTATTATGTTTAGTTGCAAATACATATTTCATTTCTTTTACGTTTACCCACTTTGCTTCTGTTCATTTTTTGCTTACTCTTACACCAACTTCGAGGCGAATTCGTGAGCACGCGAGTGTGGGTGTGATGGGACTACCTGAAAGCACCAATAAATATTAAACGGGCAATAAATATGCAATGCAGACAACTAATTCGTTATAGACACGTAAAACATAAACGAAACGTGTCACAGTAGCGTGTACTGCCATCATACAGTGGTACAAAATTGAACTTCATTGTTAACAATTGTCGGGAGCTTTCATTCTGTTGGCCGTTTTCGTATTTTTCTTTTTTTTGAAAGGTAATGAAAATAAGAAGAGTGGCATGATTTTGGAATATTTAATTATTATTTTATGAGCGTTTACTTAATTATTATTATTATTATTATTATTATTATTATTAGAAGGATTACCTTATAATTGAAATTATAAGCCAATTAGTAAGGGAGACCTTCAGCTCTCCGAGATATTCATTATACTAGCCTGGAATATTTGAATTTCATTGTTTAAATCTTATAGTATAGATTAGTGCGAGAAATGTTAGGATTTTGTTAATGTTGTTAGTGTTCGGGTTTTATAGAAGTGTAAGGGATTTTCATTTCTGAAAGTTCGAGCTCGAATCGTTTGAAAGTTGCGGCATTCAATTAGCAAATGTTGGATAGTTAAATTCGGTGAGTTACAGAACTCACACGGTGGTTGGGGTGTATATTCAATAATGTGTTTGTGCGTTATATTGGTATAGCCTAGTCGCAGACGTTTAAATTGTATAGTGTCTAATATTATAGTACAGTCGGCAGTGAGATTTAAAAATGTGTGGATATTGCTTTTATTGGTGTTGATCGACTGGTACCAGGTTGAAGTGTGTTGAAAGCAATCTATGTGTTTCGATCTGGAGCGGTATAAAATATATTTTTTAATGTCTGTAGTGTTCCAACTGTGAGTGAGGATGAGGGGTGCATTTGTGGCTAGTTTAGCAGTACTGTCTGCAAAAGGGCGTTAACACATTTTCATTTGGAATTCATATTTATAAAATATCTCTAAAACAGCTCAAAATATTATTGAAAATGAAAGCAAGTAAAAATATTTATACAACAAAATTAATTTTTTATACAAATTTAAGTGTAATAGCTGCATTGCCTATAAGATGTTCGGTTATAGGTATAAGTTTCTAGTAGCTAAAAATGCTCGTTGATTTGTAATATATTTTTGCTTGCCGTACTAGACATTTTCTATCACATACAAGTGTAAAGAAATCACAAGGTGTCATAAATTGTCGTAAAGTTGTAAGGTCATACAAATTTTCAGTAGTTCACCTTTATTTTTTGTTTTTGCTACATTTAACTGCTACAGAAAGTGGACGTAAAATAACACACCTTGGAATTTTTCAAATATTATGACTTTATGACAATACTACACTTTACGAAAAAAATTATTTTATAGTTTTGGTGAAGCCTTTTAATCAAATTTTTTATAATTAATTTTCTTCTATTTTTTTCATTATGGGGTAGCTTTCCGACTATTTTTGTGACTAGTTTTAATTATCCTAAATTTTCTATCATTTATTAACAGAAATAAGAGAATCAAATTTTAATAAAGTTAGTCCTATCGGTGGAAAAAACTGAGTTAATCAAAAAGTATTGAAAGCTTTTTACAATCTTCAACCACTGTGCATACATACTGAGAACAAGAAGGGACAGAGAAAGTTACAGTTGGAAGCATTCAATGTTTCGCTGTTGGTTATCTGAAGCCTGGCCCATAAAAGTTGATGAGTAAGAATTTTGGTTTTGTTTATTTTGGCGGACAGTCAAACGGTAAACTGTTTGTTTATATGTATTTTGACAAACGTAATATATGTATGCACATACACGCGTATCAACGAAGAATAACCTATAAATATGTTACAAACAAATGATTGAAGTTAGTAATGAGCTTGTGATGCAACTCTTATTGATTCTTCATTATATTATTATGACAGTACAAAAGACTTAAGTCACGAACTTGACGTTAATGACAGATAGTTGTTTAAAAGTGAGTACCTGTTAATACAATGAAATGCGTTTCAAGTTAGAAGTTTTAAAACTAAGAATTGATATGCTGTTGATACATTGTTACTTGCATATTTTTATTTATTTATTTGGTCTACTTAAAAATTTTTCACGCGCACTTTTTAAATCGTTAAACAAGTTTGTAGTTAAAATCATAAACATTAGTGCCTACGTTTGTAAATAACAACAAAATCAAATATTTATAATAAAAATTATGCCAATGCAGACGGTGTGCGCAAAAAAACTGCTGAGTCATTAGTACATTAGTTACTTAAGGAAGCTAAGAAATTAATAAATATTATTTGCTCATTCGCTGATACAGCAATAAATTGCAAGTAATCAAAGTATATAAATAATAGGTTGAACATTGAAGTAGGATTTAAGATGCTTCCTGTTTATAAAGTGCATTAAAAAAATTGACAAAATTAATAATTAAAGTAAACAAAATATTTTCAAGCAAAACAGCGACAGCAGCAAGGCTGGGCAATGTCATTATCTTTGACAAAAAAAAGATCAAATATAAACCAAACAAATCTGAAAAATCTACGAATATTTGGAACCACTGTGAGCGTGCACTTTTTTATACTACATACTTAAAATTGAATGGCCTTTAAAGAAAAACTTTAAATCTTGTGATTCTGTATATCAGTATAAAAATCATTTTTTTTTTGTCTAAAATATTATTTCTATTTTAACTTAAAAAAAATCAAACACTTAGATGACTTCAACTTTTATCAGGGTTGAATTTGAAATAAAATTAGTTTGACAAGAAAAAATTATGCTTGAAAGACGTTTTCTGAGGAAATGCCCTTATTTTGAAAAACTAAGCAAAAACCTTTGTTCGGCTTAAATGTAATCAGTTATAAAAATAAAAAAAATGATATTACAGTAAAAATTTGTTAACAAGAAATATAATATAATAATTAGTCTAGTTGCTCAGTGTTTAGCTGAGCTTCTCCTCCCATTTGTGGTATGCGTCTCAATGTTCACCTAAAAATTGTGTCGACTCTGAATAGCTGATGTATTTCATGAGCAGCTTTTAATGGCTTAAATACCCTCAAAAGCATACCATTGTCTGCTAAGGGGTGGCCGCTATTAGAAAATATTACTTAATTTATAGGAAAAAATAGTCTTAGAGATTTGAATACAAAGACGCTCGGTCGAACTTTGAATTTGAAAAGTCCCACAGTTTCGTAACATATTCTCTATATTAGAGAAGTTCAAATGTTTGGTTTCAAAACGTAATCATAAATTTTTTACCTTTTTTATAATTGAGTATACAATTATAGCGACTATTTCATCGAAAGTAACTTTGTATCTCCGAAATCCGAATATTGTAAATTTTTACACATCGTTCGCCATTAAACAGTTTCGTTCTCCGAAAAAGTAGTAATATTTCTGATTAACTATTCATTTCAGATATAATTTTTATTCGTCTATTTTTTTTGTGCAAATAAAATAACTTAAATATCTTCAAAATAAATCCCTTTCCATGCATTTTTCAAATGAGTCACAAATAATTACAAAATTTGATATATGAATTATAAGAGTATTTTATTTTTTTCAAGGCAAAACTAACCTTAAAATTAATATTCCACATTTATTAAAGTATTTATATTTTAGTAAGTATTTAATATTTAACTGTCTAAAATGTAAAAAATAATTTTTGCGTTTTCTGCTTTCGATTGACCTGCAATGCAGTTTCACCGAAATAATTTCTTGCATTTTCTTTGTCGATCATTTTTATTCTATTATTAATAGTTTACATACAAACTAGAATCCATTTCCCCTATCATTTTAAATGCTAGCAAATGCATTCCTTTCATTCTAACGTTAAGCGGAATTTAAGAATGCGTATTTTTAATTTGTTTAATATTCATCCGTACTATCTTTAAAAAGATTTACATGGTTTGCACATTCACTGCACTCTGGTTGACCGAAAGCCTTAAGCTAACATCGGCATTGGTGGCGCGAACGCATGCGCATATCATCAACAGAATGCGGTCATAGAACGGTAATTGGGTCAGCTCAATAGCACAGTCAAAGTCGGAATCACAACAAACGTAATAGATTGTAAATTAAATTTATTGCTTGGTATAAATATGGGAAATGTACGCAGTAATTTGCCTGCATGTGTTGCGTTAGAATGATACTCATTGAATTGATTGATAATCTAAGTAGGACTTGAGAATTTTTGTAATTAACTCCAAGGAGGTCGGCAGAAATTGATTAACATTTTGTTAAAAAAAAAAGAAAAAAATAATTATCTATGCTATCGCACTCGAGGCGAATGCGAAACTGATTAAATGTTGAGAATTGTTAGCGCATGTTTTTGCTTATACAAAGATGTTGAGTGAATTAAGATTTTCGTTGGCTGGCCGCGTGACACAATAACTCAAAAATTAAAAAGAAGAAGAAAATTTGTATAAGTAGACGCAGTTAGCTTTTTAGAGACTAATTACACCATTCTTCTTTGTTTACTGCTTCTTGGAGTTTCATCAACAAATCTCTAGAATGCTTTTTTTTTAAATGATATGTAATGAATTAAAAAAAAATAATATTTTTTTGCTCCTCGAAAGAAATATTAAGAAATATATTCAGGCCGGTCCGACAAATTTGGTCGAAATCGGAATGAAAGACATTACAATACGTCGAAAGAAATCATTTGTTTTTGGTTTTAAAGTATTATCCCTGATTCTCCGAAAAGAAAAGAACTAGTTCTGATCCTCACAGAGCTGAAGAATCGAAATGTAGAACAGGCCTGATTTTCATTATTTTATAAATCAAATAATTAGGGTGAATAATTTATCAAAAAAATATAATTGTTATTCAAATACACTATCCTTTACATATTTAAAAAAATGCTTTAAATGCTTTAAAACCCTATTAAGCGTAGAAATATTTTCGAACTTAGACAACTTTTTTTAATTTCATTAAAATTTTATAAATATTTTAAAACGCTAGTTAACAAATTCTGTTATGAGTAGAAAATCGTATTGGTTGAAGCACTAAATCCCAAAAATTTTTGAGCACTAAAATAGTTAATACTTAAATAGCAAAGATTCGTAAAAAGAGCCATTTAAGTGGTACTTCAAATTGGAGACACATACATCGACTACAATTAAAAATAAATACTTACGTACTGTCGTTAAATTATAAAATTTTTAAAATTCCATGTTATGTTATTTTATTTACTTTTTCTATGCAATGCAATAAAAAAAATAAAGTTTAGATGATCGAAAATTTTTATGACTTTACAACTTTACAACATTTTACGATATTTTGTGAATCCCCTTATAGTAAGCATGTTATGTCTTGCTTATCGCAATGACCTAATTTTAAGTTTTCCCACGGACATATTTTTCTCTCATCAAAATTCTGCCCAAATTCTAATTTTCATTTCTCTCACTATAAAAAAACACACTTTTTAGGTAGGAAAATTAATCAAAATAACTACCACTTGGACAACCACCTGACAGGTATAATTTTCTTATTTAAATAGACGCAAGAGAAATGAGAAGATAGTAAATAAAAAATAATAATGGGAATTTACTTTAGTTCTCTGATTACCTCTGCCACTTCTATCTTGAATGATGAAGATAATTGTTGCGCCAATGGTGTAATAAAGAGACGTTAAGAAAACATTCAAAATTCTTTATCTTTGCTGCAGTCCACAAAGCAGCTTTGCAGCAGCTGAATACAATCGCAATCATTCATTCAAGCGTTAACCTAAATAAATATTCTAAAATGCAAGTATGTACGTAAATAAAAAACGATGCATCACTGCCGCCGAACAGCCGAACAGCCGGAAGAAGAAATAAGACAAATTTTTTTTTTAAAGATACCTGAATAAGAACTTATAATGGAAGCAGTGCATATAATAAACTGTAAATTGAGAATATCAAAAAAATATGAAACTGTGTAAAGTGTAAGCATGATTTCCACTTATTGGTTGTATATAATATTGTAGATGTTTGATTTTGCCAAGCTCAAACTATTTATAAGTGACTCCAACAAAATTTTAACACTACATACATGGCTGTATTGAAAGCTTGAATTGTACATGAAAAACAGTGTTGCATTTATAAAGAAAATTTTTAATTCACAACAAATACCTTATTGCGCTAGGTGAGAAATTAACTATGGTAAGTTATTCAGAAAATCTGAACTACTTAAACGGTCTGCTTTTGTTAATATTAGAACTGCAACAGAAATAGAAATTTTTCCGATAGGTGGCGCTGAAGTCAAGATATACAGACAATCTCTATGTTAAGTGCGATTTGAATTGAATTTGGAAAACTGTCTTATATTTTCGGCTGGGAATTGTTGGAAAAAAATAAATCTGCTAAATGACGCTCTAGTATATAGTATACATATATATTTATAGTATACTAAGCCTAACCTTTGTTTAAAGTCCGATTTGAATGAAATTAATAATTTGTATTTTAAAAATAAAAAAAATTTATATGCAATATATATACGGTGACCGTCCGTACTATGTTTTGCAGGACCGTGCTGTTTTTCTGTCCTGCTCTATTTTTTTAAACAAAAAACAACACAAACATGTAGTTTATTTTTAAGTGTGCTGCTTTTGTAACGCATTTTATTCGACATTTAAAAATTTAATTGACGAATTTTCTTGCATTAAAAATTATGTGACATCAGATTAATTAAAAAAATGGAAGAACTGTGAAAACCCTTTTCTAAATGTATGGGTTGAAATGGTGCCTGTCAGGCTCAAATGGCTCAATTTTAAACAACGTGTCGATGGTGAAAAACTCAGATAAAAGTCAAAAATATCAAAATAATATTAAAAACAAAATGCAACAAATATCTTACCTGCTTTGAATTTAAGGAAATATTTAAAAAAAAGTATAGTTCAGAAAAAAAAATCATTGATTTTAATATACAGGTATATTACCTGTTGTCAAAACAATACCACCTTGACTTTTTGAATATTTGCTGTTTGTTTGTTTAGTGTTCATAAATTTTTTATACAAGTCTAGCTCATTTTATAACAAAAACCATAAAATCCATATTTCACAAAAATTAAAAAAACTAACAAACTTGCACTTTATCATACTAAAATTTAATAGGATAAAAAACATTTCAATATTTCTTTTTAAGATTCTGATTAAAAAGTTTTAAATTTTAGTGTAAATTTGTTAAGACTTTATAATTTTTGTTTTAAAACGAGTTAACTTTTTACACAATTAATAATCATTAAGAAAAATTGTAAAAAGTGTCCAAAATGGTTATGTGTTATTATTTTATTAAGCACTTCATCTTTTATAAAAACGTTTTATATATTTATGTAAACAAAAAACATTAAAAAATTTCATTGATGTTTTAAGTTTAAAATTAGATGGAGAAATATAATTTTTTAAATTATTTTTATGTTGCGTAAATATATGTACATATGCACATACATATGTAGATATATCATTTAATATATACAGCATTTATTACAAGAAACACAGTTAGCAGTAAAAAATCCATTAGATAGATGTCTATTTCTAGAAAGTAAACAGTTATGGAGCAATTTTGTTTTAAATTTCATTTGAATTGTATGGTGCCAGGTTATATACCATATTTTATATGTATTTATATAGCTGTCTGAGAATCTGTGTATAAAGATTCAAATGTGTATTTAATAAACAATCTCTAAGTTTTAGATACATTTGTCAATAATGCCCTCAATATGAAAATGCGTTCTAATATTATTTTTTAATAAAAAAATAATATTTTTAAATTCATCAAAGCTGCGTTTTTAGCCTTATAAATCTCCTGCAGACAGAGCTGTGGGTATCAGCTAATTTACAATGTCAAGTCTTATCATGTCTTATGAAAGCTGTCGTTCTTTTCCACGAATTCTAAAACCTTTTTCTTGTTCTATCGAAAAAATAAAGTAAATAAATAAACAGAGCAGACAATCAAGCTCAAAAGCAGCCGCACCATGACATAATATCATTATTTCAATGCGATCCACGAAATTTAGGTTAATCTCAACGTGTTTCCGTGAATATGGGCGCTACGGTCAGCTTACCAGCGGCTTACAAGCGGCTTAAGTGTCAACGACATGCGCATCACAACAGTTATGCTTTTGACTTCAAACTTCGTATGTCTTCAGTAAGTGATTGAAGAAGAAACATGAGTAAGTTGTTTTTTTCTTTCTTTCTATTTGTTAATTGTGTTTAGAATTTACGGTACTTTTGCGTCGCACATTTTGTTTACGCAACAATTAATGCGGATGCAAGGAGGAAAGCATTAAATGTACAAAATACAATTACAATTATTTAAAATTTAAGCTTTGCTTAATTTTTGCACAGCAGTGGCAGGAAAATGTTAAATTTCTTGTCAAAAGACAATGACACGCATCAGTGAATTGAAGCTCGGTAAATGGATTTTATCTTTTATTTGTAGAACACTAAAACAAAAAATAGCAGGCTTGTTTATCTAAAAAGATATATAGAAATAATAAAAGGTATACCTGATTAAGCGTATTTTACTTTAAAGAGCTGGTGAGTTCGAGGTTCGAATCTCAGTCAGGGCAAGCAAAATCTTAATAATAGAAAAAGTTTTTTCTAATAGCGGTCACCCCTCGGCAGGTAATGGCAAACCTCCGAGGGTATTTCTGCCATTAAAAAGCTTCTCATTAAATACATCTGCCGTTCGGAGTCGGCACAAAACTGTAGGTCCCTCCATTTGTGGTAGAACATAAAGACGAACATCACAAATGATAGAAGAAGCTCGGCCAAACACTGAGCTATATAGTGTACGCGCCAAAATTATTATTATATATAATGATTTTGACTGCTATAAAAGTCCCAATAATAATTAATATTTGTGGAAATTTTCAAGTCTTTAGCTGATTTAATGAAGAAGTTTTGGCTGTATGTTCTATTTATCCGCTTCTAATGATTTTCACTGCTATAATAGTTCTCATGATAACTTTTATTTGTGCAACATTTCAAGACTTTAGCTGCTTAAATGGAGAAAGAAAACACCCAAAATAAATATATGAACAATCAGTTGTATGGGAGCTATATGTTATATATCTTTGATCTAAAGATTTTCAAACCTCTATATACTTAAATAAAGTAGTTATGAAGCAAAATATGATATCTGAACAATCGGCTCTAATATACGTTATACTCGTCCGATCTGGCCGCTTCCAACAAATGTCTAAAAAATTATAAAAAGACGGACATGGCTAAAACGACTCAGCTCATCACCCTGATCATATCGATATACTTTCTGATGAGTGTAACTCTTATTGTTCTGGTACTTACAAACATCGGACCAAAATTAATATATTATTTCCATGAAAGCTATAATGAATAAAAGCTCAGAAGGTCCTTCTCCTTAGCATTGGAGAGTTCATCTTACATCTGCTCTTCAGAAATATTTGCTGATTTTTTTTTTGATTTTTGGTGGCTTTGTTGCTGGCATTATTTAGTGACAAGCCGAACAATTTTTAAAAATCTGCGTATCAACTTTTTGATATCTAGGAAAAATCAGCGTCTCAGGAATTTGATTGTATTCATATTATTAGTTGTATATTACTCAAGAGATTTTCTTTTAGTAATTTTCTTCAATCACAAAAAAAAACCGTTAGTAATACGCGTCTTCTAAACATTTTACACTAACTCCAGACAGTTAATATTTGGCAGCATTAATAATAAAATATTAATAGATTTTATCTTGAAACGAGACAAGTAACTGGATCACAGACCGTTATTTGCGCGGATTTTCACTGTGCCACATAATAAAATATATTAAAAAAATAGTTTATCTTCAACTTGAACAACACAAAAAAAAAATCATTAATTCAAATTTTTATTAAAAAGTAAACAAAGCAGTTATATATTTCAAAAAACCATGCTGCGAAAAGAGCAGTAAAAGTGTCCTTTAAGACAATGTTTACTGAACAATACTTCACTTAACATATTTCTTTCATATTATCGATCACAGTGTTTCATAGTTCAGCAAATAGAATCAGACTTCGGACGTTTTCCATTTTCTTAGTAGATAAAAGACACATTTGTGTGCTAGACCTTTGAACATAAACGGTGTAGCTTTGCTTAGTTGCATTTAAAGTTATTTTCTGAAACTTTTTCATGGTATTTAATTTTTTTTTAAATATTTCGCTATTAATGCGACCACGATTAAAGACAATATCTTCGCATTCAATTGCAGCTGTATAAAAGTGTTAAAACAAATGGCTCTTTTGCTGTATAGTACTTCAGCTATCGTCGAATAACGCTACATTTTATAAGCGATTTTTTGTACTATTTAATCAAATTTGGTTTCAACGAAGCAATTTAATTACAAATCAAATAGGTGAAAACATTTGTTTCCCTTTCACTTTATTGCTATTGGAAAGCCCATTTTCAATTCTACAGCCAAAGTGGCGCACGTGGCTGCCAGCCACACTCACCATCTCATTTTAAATTGCAGTTGCTGCGGTCAATTTATTGCGCCTGATTTCCACACGGAAATATTCTCACTTGCAGCACTCGTCGGCCGTTTTAATCGGCCATTACTTCCATCCAATTTACGTATATTTGTGTGTATATCTGACTACTTTCATGAAAGATTTTTCATCAACTTGATTTTCTTTTGATTTTAAGTTTTTCTTTTCCGCATTTTCTGTCGACAGTCGTGATTTGTGTTGGTCGCTAGCATCGAGGTCGAGCGAAAAGAGGTAATGATAAAGAAAAAGAAAAAGAAAAAGAAAAAAGAACAACTAGCTCGAGACCAGGTTGCTTGAGTTGTGTGAGCTCTTGGCTATGACGATAGAGAGGAACATTGTAGCCCGCATTGTCGTTCTTGTCTCGTAGTGGTGCCCACTTTTATGGTAAAATTATCCGCTTTTATTGCTACTGCTATTGCCGCTTTTGACCTCGATTGCTTTTGGTCGCCCAACAAGAAAGTATTTGCCATTTCTAACTGTCTGCAGCTTCCTATTGGTTGCTTGTTTCTTTCTTCTACATTCAAAGACTTAGTTTAAGTTGCCACAGGGTAAGTTGGTTTTTGCAGCTACATAATTACGGTTCCATGTTAATTTGAGATATATGTAAATTTTAGTTATTTTTACTAGTAATTTTTCAGCATTTTCCCTTCAAAAATTTGTTTAATTTTACGCTATTTATATCACAACTGCGATGCCAAATTATACGCATCAAAATAATATTTTCTAATAAAGAAAGATTCCACTTGCTAGAAGGAAGTGTTAATTGCATGTAAATTAATCACTTTTTTATGAGCTGCTTGACCTATATATCCAGCGTTGATTCTATGTGAACGCATCCGTTCACACTCATAAAATTGGTGTTAATTTGCTGAGTGTATGTGCATGTGTGTGTGTGTGTATTTATAGGTCGTTACTTAATCAGCATAATCTGGCATTCTTATCGTCACTTTCATTCAAAGCAAGCTTTGACGTCGGACTCTGATTACATTTCAGAATTTGTAGTCGTAACGGGTTCGCTACTTAAGTCTTCTTTTTGCGCTTTTGACTGACGGACGAAGAACGAAATAAAGTTTTGCAGATAAATTAAAAAAACAACAACTATCGACAATTACAATTTTCTAATTTTAAGTTAAAGTGGGTCCGGCACTGCCAAAGGAAATAAATAGGTAAGCACATTTTTTGAGAGTATAAAATTAAAAAAAAATAATTAAGGGAAAAAATGCAGCCATATAATTTACTGTTTTATTTTTGTAAATATATATGAATTATTTATGTTCTATGTACAAATGAAATACATACTTCCTAAAGAAGGAAATAACGATCAAACGCATAGGAGGATAAAAAAAAACTTTTGTTTCATTTACATTCAATTACCGTTCGAAAAGCTTCTTAAGTATCCTAATTGGAAATTAAACATTGACCCAGAAAAATAATCATGAATTTTCTAAAAGTTTTAATGATACAAAGAAAGTGAAATCGCCATTTGCTAATAGAATAGCCAACAAAGCAGCAAAGTTCGTTTCCACTTTTGCGGTTTCCATTTAGATCTGTGCATGATTTCATCTTTTTGCTGTCACCATTAATGTTTCTCACTTAATTTCATAAATCTTTATAACTAGATTATTACTAGGAATCTTACATACGTGCTGACTTTGCCTTACAAGTACGTGAGAGAAAGTTAAGTTTGTTAGTTTGGTTTACAGCACGCAATCACTACAGTGAGTCGCAATACAATTCGTCAAGTGATATTTCATACAACTCATGTGATCTTTTTAAATATATGTTTATTACTCGTAAATAGATAGTACAGATGCCTACATACAAACCGACGACCGCATACACACAAACACATACATAACTGGCGCTGATGTCAACTACCTCATTAAGATAAACAACAAGAAGCAAAAGAAAAATAACTAACACAAGCGTTTTACGAAAAGATCGCAATACAATTCAGTGCTTTAATGCCTGCTCTGCGGCAATGAAGAACTTCGATAAGCCTTGTATTCGAAAGTGACATTTCTTTTAATGTAGTTTGTCTTTTAACTACTAAATTTGGTTAATCTGCGACTAAAAAGATAAGAAAAAAAATCGAAAAGTCTCGCATAACCAACTTTTACTAGCTGTAGTATCGGTTTACTATTAAAAGCGTTTCTTGTTTTACGCAGCTTTTGTTGCCAAATACATATTTTCATTTGTTTTGTTTTTTTTTCTTGCTGGTCATACACAATCGGTAAATAAATTAAATGTTTTCTGGGAAATGCGGGTGTAGCCGGATGCGTTCAAAAACGCACCAGCTGAGCATAAAAAAATCGTTGAAAGTAAAAATACAAATTTAATTAGTTTAAATGTAAAATGGTATGTGAATGAAAAATCGTATTTGTTGGGTTGAGGTACTTGGCCATGCCCTGTGAAGAGTATCAATCTTATAAATAAAGTGAAAGCAAAGAGTGTTAAAATATATTTACTTTCACCAAAACTCTCGGCAGACATTAAAGCGACTTTTACGTTTAAAAAATTGACAGCCCTTAACGTATATTTTTCTAAATTTTTTGTAGTCAAATTGTATTATTTATTTTTCTCAGACATTTCTTTTTTTTACAGTATTTTTGAATGTTTTACTATTGATTCTCACATTAAACTCAATAATTATTATACCTTTATAGTTGGCAACTCTATAAACATTGCATTTAAGTGATTTTTTCGGCATTCCTCTAGCTTATTTATAAAAAAAAAATCTGCTTATTTTTATATATTTGGTAAAATTTTTATTTAATCTGAAGGAAGTATAATCCGTGAATTGAAAAAAATGTATTCATAAAACCCGCTAAAATCCATCAAAACCTTTTAAATACTTCTTATTTTATTAAGTATCATTATTATTTTATTTTTTTACTGACGACAAAAAACAACGAAATCCGTTAGTCATTTGTTATGTGAATATTGAATGGACTAAAAAATTGCGTGCTCAGAAAAATTTGTTTTTTATTTTTGCTTCCTACTCGTTTGTTCACTTGAAGTAAGTAAGTGCCTTTCCTTTTTTTATTTCTACATGGTTTAAAGCTTGGATTTAAATGGTTTTTGTTCGAAACTAGATGAATTTTATGATAAGATAATATTGAAAATTAACTAAAATGAAAATAACCTAAAAAAGAATAAAAACGCAATGCCCCTAGGCAAGTGAACAGGAACGTAAAATATTTTTTATTGACTGATTTTTAAGAACATATGTATATACTAGGATTAAAAAATGGTCTCACATTTTAAAGATAATTTATTTATTGGCAAAACTAAAAATCATTAAATTGCCATGAAAATATATTTTAAACAAGCGCATAAAGTTGCCAGAATATTTATTTTTAAAAGCGTTCATTTGGGAAATTTGTTTTTAATAGGTTTGGATATATATTTGATTACCTCAATATCAATAACGAAAGAAGATATGTTTTTAACCAACGAAAAAAACCTTTCAATTAATTAAAGCGCCTTAAGTTTATACTTTTATAATTTCTTGAACTCATGTTTTGAGTGATAAGTATATATACTCTGTTCATAAATTATAGCACACATACATATTGATACTTTTGAACAATTTATTTATTTTCCAATTATTTTTAAATATTTTTCAATTAAAACATCGCTAAAAAAAACACCCTGCAAAAAAATTAATTTAATCAAAAATGAAGAAACCATATTTGGTGTTTGAAATTGTTAAAAAAATTTTAGAATATTTTAGGGTATGCACATATGTGTGTTGCTAATTTAATTTTAAATTGAGAAAGTGCAAGTTTAATTTTACTGACGATATTCTACAATTCCTTCCTTACTAAACACTTAACACTTAAAGCATGCACTTTATCACACAAAAATTGAAAAAGGCAAAAAACTGCATTCTCAAAAAAATTCAAAAATTTTTTTTTTAAGCTCGACATTGGTATGAAATTTTGTTAAATCATTGTATTTTTCATTTTCAAACTGAATGTTTATTGATTTTCTTAGAGAATGAACCATAATTTACTTTAAAAATAATTTAATTTAATTAGTAGAAAAATAAAGTGCCCATATCTGTTGAGTAAGAAAAATTACTCCTAAAAGATTAAAAAAGTGCAAAGAATTTTTTGAACAAATACTGTTTGGAATAAAAATATAAATAATCCAACAATCTGATAATACAAAAAAATTAGTTTAAGTTTGAAGTATCGGGTCGGTAAGCAACAATAATGCAATACTAAATAAAAAGCTATTAATTAGGTGTTAAAAACGAAAATTCGGAATGGAATCTTAGAATCGATCATGCCATAGAGAGAGAATTTTTAAAGAGAGTTACCGCTAATAATTACCATTCGTAATTATTGAACAAATGTTTGCATTGAAATTGCCGAGTATTCAATGACAACGAAAAAATTAAACAAATAAAATTCCGAACTCACTTTTTGGAGAAGTAAAGTTTTCATTTAGCTTAAAATATAAAAATGCGAGCCAAAGCTTTTATTTTAGAAAATCTTTCAAAAAATCTGTATAGAAAAAAACACATTGAGCTGCCGTTATTATTTTACCTAGTACTTCAAACCCATGATTTGTTTTACTTATCCTCAAAGAAAATATGTGAAAGAAAATAAAAAAATATACTAAAAAAATTTAATTTTATAAAATCACTAGCTAAAACTTGTTCGGCAAGTAAATACTTAAAACTTCTGATGCAAGCAATAAATGTTGACGCATGAGCAATAACCTCCACTGGCTTTGCTTTGGCAGTTCGCTTAAAAAAGTGGGAGTGACGAGTTGGCGCGTTGTCTAGATAAACAGATACTCACTAGCTTTTAATTTTAAAAATATACATCTATGTACTATTAGAAATTATGTGCACAATTTGTACTTGTATATATGTTACGAAGTGAAATAATAGAATAAACAAACATACTCAAACATAACTCGTAGTCATAAAAAAATTTGCTTATAGCAGCGGAAGAGGCGTTTAGTTCATTGCCTTCTCAGCAACTTAAAACAGATGTGCAAGCGAACTCCACATAGCAGCGGTGCTTTTATTATTTTTAGATATTTTTATAGCAACAAAAAACTTGTTTTCATCCACCACTATACATACAACTCACAAAAAAAAATTACAATTAAAATTTACATATCCAAAAACAAAGCGCCTTCGACTAAGATGACTTTTTATCTTAAGTAAAATAAATAAGAGAAGAATTCGAAAAGTATGTTCACCCAGATTTGTAATTTTCTCAAATATTTCGTGTGCTATAAGAAATTCTCTGATTCTTGCATCTACATACTAATGTGCGTATGTAAATGTGTGTGTGTGTGTGTGTGTGTGTAAAAATAAATACGAAAAAGATAAGAAATTTGTTTCATTTCTCACTCACATTGCGCTAAACTGGGATTGTCGACGAAGACGGGTGTCGCTTGTGTTGGTGTTGTTTTATAGCTGAGCAATAGCAGAAGCGCCAGAAGTGGCAGCAATGTTGCAGCATCAGCTTTAATTGCTTGCCACAGTGGCATGCTGTTGTTCGTGGAGAAGGAGAAGTGCAGGTGCTCTTGATATTTTTGTTGCGGTGTGTTGCTGAAGCTATCTTCTTTGCTTGTCTCTGTTGTTTTTGTGCTATATATTGTTGATGTTGAAGTTGTAGTTTTGTTTGTATTATTTGGACTACATTTAGTTGACGCATTTGAAGTTGAATTCCTGTTTGATGTTCTCGTTGCGTTTGCCACAGCTGTGGCCGACAAAATTGTGTTGCAGGCAGGCGGTGGAAATGCGTCCGGTTTTGTTTGGCGTATCGTGCCCATCTGAAAGTAGAAAATTTTGAAATTTTTAAGCAACAGTTGTCTGTCAGACTTTCAAACATTTTGAGTTCTTAACATTCAAAACATACAATTTTTTTTAATGTATTAGCACTAGGAAATGTGTTTTAGTTTCCTATCAAAGTGCAATATTTTTATGCATATGAGAGAATAGTAAAAAAGTCTTCCATATACACGTGTACAATATATACTCCTAAGTTTAGAAGAACACAGCGTCCTCCGAGAAAAAAAAACAAATTAAAAAAAGAAGAAACTTCGCATTAGCGCAAAAAAAAAATCAATTGAAAGCCAAGTGGCTCCAAAAATCGCCAAAAAAAAAAATAATTAATCACGTCTCAACAATTCAAGCCATCATTTT
Organism: Philophylla caesio; assembly: GCA_963971545.1. NCBI lineage: Eukaryota > Metazoa > Arthropoda > Insecta > Diptera > Tephritidae > Philophylla > Philophylla caesio. The sequence goes on along the minus strand of OZ020606.1, from coordinate 87,652,871 downwards.
AGGGAATTTGTGTTCCCTAGTGAAAAGCGAAAGTTGCGTGGTACTTAGTACGAGAAAAATTTCTATAATCCGAGAAAAATATGTAAATAAAAACAGCAACAAGATGGTAATAACAAAAGCCAGCCGACAATATTAATAACCATAAAAGACAACAATTTGAAAGCACGAAACCAAATATAATATATGTAAAAAAAAAACACAGAAATAACACGCGAAATGCAAAAAACTTTCATTCTGACCTAATATAAACACAAAAGAAGACTGCGCGCGTCTGTAGGTCGTGCCCGTCGCCGTACAGCCGGTGTCAGTTGGCAGGCAGGCGTTGAATTCAAAGCTGCTATTGCCGGGCACTGACAGCACGAGAGCAGTGGCACAATTTGTTTACTTGCCGCAGATCAAGATAAAGCGTATAAAGAGTGTGAACCCAGTGAACCAAAAGCAATTGAAAAGGTTTGGATCGAAGGCACATTTTTCAGAAATTGGAGACCTTAAATTAGTTTGCATCTTTAAGAGTGATCTATAAAATGATTTTTTTTTAGGAAATTTGTTATTTATTGATATTGTGAACATATATGTATGTATGTACATATGTATGTAGCTTCACAAATGAGGGACGATTCCCTATTTGATGCGAGAAAGAAAAAAATTTAATTGATTTTATAATGAAAATAAAAATACTTAATTTGAATAAATACTAAATTTGAGTAACACATTCGCTACCATTTCCATCCCATTCGCATTTTGAATTTTTCAATTTACTCGTAATACCGTCGCGAAAGAAGAATTTAAACCAACTTCAAATAACCTAACATGATGTTACATAAAATATTATGAAAAGCAGAACATAACGTAACATAACATGACGTACCATAACGTATCATTACATAACATAACATAACATAACATAACATAACATAACTTAACATAACATAACATTACATACATTTTTTTACTTAAATTTTTCAAATCTTTACATAACACAACAATATATGAAAACATTACATAACATAGCGTAACGTGAAAAAATAAAACATAACATAACATCTAACGAGATAATATATCACAACATAACATTACTTAAGAACCAGTTCTGTTGCAAGTTCAGGTATGGCTAGCACAAAGAATATCAATTTCCGTCACCAACTCAACTTACTTTATAGTCCACGAATTTTTATATTTAAATAAAAAAATAAAATTTTAAGCAAAGAAATTGCCATACATAGGTCTTCTTGATGCTCACAACAAATATGTTTAGGAGTTAATCTATCAATTTTGGTAAGATAAGTTTTATTCCAGATATTTGCCAAAATGAAACTCGCAATTTTGGTTTACTTGTATATTTATCTCGCATCACATTTAGAAAGAATTCATTACTTTCGCTTCGGGTATATAATTTAACGCCCACCAGAGCCACTGTAAAATTTGACATCAGCGAAAATAAAAAAGAAATGCAAAGCACTTTTAAACGATATCTTTCTTTTGTGTAAAATTCTTGCCAAATTTTCAAAAACCCAGCAAAGTAAACGTGCGCACGCGCAGTACTCTAAATACACACAAAGTCTTGTTTATGTAAGTGTTTATGAGTAAGTTTGTTGTTCCGACTTAAAGCAACGAGTAGGTGAAAGTTATTGGCGATAAAGCGAACAAGCTGAAACTACGGAAGCATTGTTGGCCAAATGTATATTTGAGGCGTTGTTTTTAGCAAAAATGTGATAGGTCATAGAAAAGGAATGTGCTGGCGTTTATGAAAATTTCAAAGCAATTATGGATTGAAAATTAAGTAAAAGTTTCATGCCAATTTACTTAACTCTTTATATGAGCGTTGATTTTGCAAGTAAAAAAGAGGCTATCAATTTAAAATTTCATAACTTTTTTGTCAATGGAACTCAAATACTAATTGGCTGAAATTTTACTACTCATTACCGCGATGCAATGGGCCATATTTATTTTAGAGGCACACAATTTGAAAATATATAAAATAGTTATTTGAAACAGTTGCTCTTTCTCACTGCCTGACACATCCGGAATTTCACACTTTGAAAATCAAAAGTGTTTTCTCATTCCATCGCTGCTCCGCAATGCAGACTTGAGTCACCAGCTCCACGAATATTTTACAACACACCTTCCTTCACCTATAACATCAAATTTTTTTCTTCGCCTTCGTTTCATTTCATTCGGTTGACAATAGTTTTTGTTGCTTTTCAAATTTCATATGCAAGTGTGTCATGTGCTGCTGCTAGTATTTTTTTGGTTACGAGTATGTACGTACTTGGCTGAAATGTGTCACCTTATTTGGTTGTGTAAAAGAAAGTTTTGTGCTGCTTTGAATATTTTTTTTAGGTTTGTAGATTTAAGTGGTAAGCATTATTTTTATTTTTAAATCAAATGGCTTAGTCAAATTGAATTTGTGTTTCACATATTTTTGACGGCCTCTACTAATGGCTCTTATATAACTTTTGTTAGCTAGGCGTTAACAAACTAAGTTTTACTTGATTGCGAAGTCGGAATTCTGTAATACTAAATATTATTATTATTATTTTATTAATATCTATAATTAAAATGACAATATTAATATAGACGCACTAGCTACCAGGGCTATCGGCTTAGTTATTTAATAGTACTAGTGTAATAATGTAATACTTAAAATTAGTCAGATTAAGTGAAAAATATTTAGTTCTTTTAGGAAGTTCACAATCTTTTTTATATGTGATTCTAAGGGAACAGAAAGAATGGTAAGTGCATTTTCGTCTTTGAATAATTGTGTTTGTATGTTTCAGAGTGGTGTACAGTGAAGCAGAATATGGCGAATGCTTAAGTCGCTGGTGTTGTAGAAATTACAGATGGGTTGATGACATCTTGCCAAGAGATGCTCATGTGTTAGTTGACTATGACCCAGTCGGAGACGGACAACGCATTTATTCATCCAGGTTGATGTTGTAGTTTGAAGGGAAATTCCGAGCCCGTGCAAGTTTACCTCGTTATATTCGTGTTGGTACGAGGACCTTTCGTTGTGTAGATGCCGCTTTAAAGTCTTCGAATATATATTTTTAATAGATATTGTAACTAGCGGGTTGAAGGAGTGTAAGCAGGAATTTAAAGCAAGCTTTGCAGCTTGATCCGCGAACTCATTACCGGGTATGTCTGAGTGTCCAGGTACCCACATTATCTTTACATTTGGCGATGATTTCATTATAAGTTGTTGAAGGTGGTATATAAATGAGTTTCTTTTATTGAAGGGGTTAACGATATAATAACAAGAGTATACTTGTCTATAGCGACTTTTAATTGAAATTACACAAACGAATTATTGCAATACCCTCTGCCCCCTTAAATATTGATTTTGTGAAACGTTTCAGAATTTTTTTTAAATAACTTAAAAAATGGAATTTGCCCTTAAACTTTTTTTGTTTTGCCAGAACTTCGTAACAAATTAATTATGTTATGTTTTAATATCGTGTACCCCTCTTTTATCAATTTTCCCTCTTCCATAAAAACACGGACAAAAATGGAACACCTCTTAATAAATTCGATGGTTAAAATGTTCTAGCAAGTATTTGCTCTCGTATTTTACATAAATTGTATACTCAAAATAATAGGATCTCATTGGTTTTTAAACGAGTTTAAAATACAATTTGGGCATAATCGGACGATGAAATTAAACAAAACATCAAAATCAGGCTACATCAACAATAGTTGAAGGGCTTTTTCTAAAATGCTTGCTGACGCCATAGCTGGGCGTTCAAATATCGGTTGGTGTATTTAAAATTAAATCGTTGGAAAGGTTTTTTTTCTAAAATATTAGCTGCCGATGGGTTGTAGGTTTCGGCTAAAAGAAAAAAAGTTTAATGAAATTCATCTGGGAATGGAAGTCGTTTACTACAAATACTGACAAATATAATCTGCCTAAATTCGCTCATAAAATTATCTATAGAATGAGAAATGTTATTGCTGTACAATTGTTTGGAAGTTCACAATATTTTTCATTTAAGAGCTAGTTTTTGGACTTGCGCTTTGTTTATATGTACACTTTGGCCAAAAAAAATCGACACAAATTTTGGCGTTATTGAGAAAAGTAAAGGAATTTTTTTAAATTCGTTTTGCTGTGTAAAAAGTGTTGAAACAAAAATACCAATTTTCGGAAGTGAATTATTTCAACTACTAAAGAAAATAGTATTAAAAATTTTTAAAAATAACAGTATTTATTTTCTGTAAGAAAGTTTTGGAGATATCTTGCTTATGTGAGCTTTTATTTGTTAGCAATAAAAATTGTGCACTCATTTGTTTTTACTGGAGGAATATATTTTAAAACTATTACATACATTTTCATTAAGTTATATACGAGAATAAGCAAATGGTAAAAGTTATATGTATATAAAAAGACTTCGTTTTTAAACTATATAAAACTAATTTAATTTTTAAAATGTTTTACCAGAAGTAGATAATTGTATAAGTCGGTTAATAATATTTGCTTTCGAAACAATCAACGGGTATACAATTTTGAGCAGATAACCTGAAGTAGTACTCAAAAAAGATTTTGCACTGTCTTTTATCTAAAGCGTTCCCATAAATTATCCGAAACAAAGTTTGTTGGAAACATCAAATACTGGCTGTTATCAACGTTTGAAGTTTGAAGCGGTCATCAAAAGTAAATTTCGCAAAGGTTTAATAATATTCTATATTTTTTTAATAATTAAGTTAATTCAAACAACACAAATAATTGATTACATGAATTACGCCTACATTAACAATACATTTTTAGTTTCACTGAAAATTATTTTGACCTAATCTTGGACTCTTTTTATTTTTGTTTCTGCCTTATTACATTAGGGCGGTCTATAAAATCTCGAACGGTAACTCCTCAGCCAAAGATATCACAAATATATTTTGATACCGAAAGGAAATGGTAAAGGCGTGTCGCCAAAGGGGAAGAGTTCAGATTCCCTTATGGAGATTAAAAAAATTAAAATGTACTAAAAATTAAACAAATTTAATAAAATGTCATAGTGACTTTTTTATTTCAAATACACATTTCTCTATAATGTTTAACAACTTGCAATTTGTTTGGTTTGTCTTCCTTACTTTCCTTCTCTCTGCCGTGTCTTTCGAATGTTTTATCGTATTAAGCTGTTCTATTATTATTAACTGATTTATAACTTTTATTTGTTGCCCAACGATTTGAGTATGTATACATGAAATCATAGTTAATGGAAAACTGATCAAAAACGCTAAGCTGTTTCTATTTATATATAAACCGATCTACATACATATATCATTGCTCAATACTTTTTCTTCAGTAAATATTACAAAATTATATTTTTTTCCTGCAAAGTAATCGTTTTTTTTTAACTGAAATTATTTTTCGCTTTGCTTCATTTGAAATATTTTCATCAAGTAAGGCCAAACAAACGGCTTCCGGTGCAGGATACCATAAACGATTTCTAATTTTTTAAAAATTTGCTTCACCGATGCCTTTGTTTAAGCATTTGTATTGACTTAACTGTTTTAAAAAAATATCAGCACCTGGGGAAGCCATGGATTTCGAAACCAGCATCCAATTCTCTTCTTATAAACTTTTATTATAAATTTATAAATATGTATAAATCCCGAATTGCTATTTTCTCTCGAAAGATATATATCTATTAAAAATAAATACTCTTTGCCATTAACCGAGCGTGGTGAAAAGCACACGGTGCTGAAAATGTACAACTCTATGGTGAGGAACCGAGAAAAACAAGGGAAAATTCTACAAATTCCTAGTACTCTTAATGAGGCTGCTTTTAAACTAAATTGTGTGCGGAATTTGTTTATGACCTCATGCCGTTTCTATGGTCCTCAGCCATGCTATGGCCGGAAGCGCTTCAAAAAAAGTGAAAGACTTCTCAAACTCATCAGAGAGGGTCTAAGAACTGTCACCGGTTATTTGACAGATCATTGTAGGTTGAGATACCATCTTCATAAAATGGGACTCTCGGAGGTTACGGACTGCGGTTATTGTGGTCTCGATGAGGAAACATCTGAGCATATACTGTGTGAATGCCCGCGTATAAGTGGACTCAGGCGTATACATCTTGGGAAGCGACTATCATCTCCAGCCTGAATGTGAACAATGGATGACCTCGAAAGTGCTTAAATTCACAACTAACCTAAGGTTGGGGTGACAACTTAAAGGGTTAACACCATAGATCTTGATAGGTCGCAGCGCTACTATGCCTTAATAATAATAATAATAATAACATATATTGCTGTTCATACATACTCCTTTACGTATTATTCAAATCTATTTGATTTATAAAATTTTGTTTAATTTTAAATTTTTAGAGTCTCCATAGGGAAATCTGAACTTTGCCCCTTTTGCGACATGCCTTAAACATTTCTAATCGGAACTAAAATTTATATATGATATCTTCGACCATAATAGTATCGACGTAAAAGTTGCGGTTTAGGGAGTCTGATGCAAAATATGTTTTCCTATATTAAGGACTACCCTAATGTACATAAATAAAGTTTATAAAGTTTTCTCAGATACCTTTGTTTCATGTCTACTTCAACTACATCTGATGCACTTTCGCCGTCAAGTCTTGAAAGCAATTATTTTACATTCTCATTTGTTCTTTTTATTTGCTTTCTGCTCACTCACAAAAATAAATATTAGAGAAATGGAAGAAGTGTCAAAAGTAATCAAAAACATTTGAAGCAGCTTTTTACCTCCTTCACCGACTAACAAACAGCACTGCATGCTCGACTTGATGCGTGTGAAAGCAGACTATTAGCAAAAATCCTAAAAAAAGAAACTAAATCATCCTCCAAACACAGTTTTCATTCATGGCTTGCGGTGGTTCGTTGTAAAACTTTTCACTACGTATTTTCGCAATTTCATACCCATGTTCTTTTTTTTAGAACTATGCAGTAGCGACAACTAGCGAGTGAATTTTTCACAAAAGCATAATAGCCGCAATTTTTTTGTTGCATACAACTGCATTTCAGATGCTGCGGCTTCGACTTTGGAAGTAGCAAAACAACATTGGAAAACAAAAAAGGCGAAAATACAAAGCTGTGTGTTGTATAGAATTTCTCCTGCCGCAAACAAGAATGTTGCGCGACTGCGTGTGTGTGTGTATGCCGTGGTATCCCTATTACTTTGCACGTGTTTCTCATTGGTATGTGACTGTGGTGTGTGTGTTTGTGGTGTGTGTGTGCCTTTGTTAAAGCTACTACTTGCGTAATACGGTCAATGACATTATCAACCGATGCTGTTAGCTGTATGTATGTAATAAGTAGTTGTTGCTATCGCTTTGATGGCAGCTACCGCTTCATATTTTTTTTTCTCCATTCTATCATTATTGCATTGATGCTTCTTTTCGCCACAAACGTGCTTCTTTTATCTCTAAGCGGTTGCTTGCTGATGCCCGCTCCTCTGCTGTTGTTATTTCTGTTGACTTGTAGAACAATTGCAAGCAACGGAAATGAGTCGCGGCTGCTGCTACTTTGCTACTTTGTTTCCTTGCCTCTTTTCGTCTCGCTTACTGATCATTTCCATCCATTCCATCCATTCCATACACTTCTTATCGTCTCCTCTTTCTCAGCACTATTTTCAAGATTCGTCTTGGTGGCATATTTTCTCCTACTTTCTTAGTCAAGTCTACGATCATTGCGTACAAGTGTGCATTTATGTTTGTGTATAAACATTTTGCTCGTCCGGCGAGTACCTTTTAACATTTCCTAAACAAACGTTAGTTATTTTGTTTTGAGTGTTTCATAATTCTAACGAAGTGTAAGTTTGTGAAATTGCAAAAAAAATAGGGCCATTAAGGGAAATAATGTTACATATTTTTTAGAAAGATTCGTACTGTAAGGTGGTATTTTTTGAATACATCTAATTTTAGAAAGAGGACTTAATAAGTATAATTACTTAATAATCTTGACAAACATATGGTCACAAATTTACTTTGTAGAATACAAATCAAAAATTTTTTTTTTTTGTTAAGTGTCCCACAGGAAATGCCTAGAAACTCGAGAGGGAACATATAACTTTATTTCGGCAAGAAAAGATGGTTTAGAAATCAAGCCTGTCCGTAACTTGACCAAAAATACTATGCCCAGCATTTCTCTGCGACCAGCAAGGCTAAGAAGACTTATAAATTTTAAACGACTAATATATGGTGGTGACAGGTTATACTGAAAATCCCAGCGAAAATATCTTAAAGCGAAAAGCAGAAATTGTTTTTGAATTGACTCAATCCGGTTGGAATAAACTTGATAGCACGGGTTCCAAATAACAGATCCATATTCCAGTATGCAACACATAAATACGTATTTTACTTCAAAAATAGTTGAAAAAAATATAAAAAATCATTAATAAATTCTAAATGAGCGTAACTAAGTAATTTGATATTAAGATTAAAATTTGGAAATTGTTTGCAAAGTTTGCAACCTTTGTTTAGTTTCAATTCAATTATACTTCATATTCAATTATACTACGAAAATTATTTAAGATGAAATAATGTGCCATTATTGTAAAAAAATATTCCGCTAATTTACTTTTGCTTCACACTGTAGATTTTAAAACTCGGACACGTATAATGAAAATTAAATTGTTCTTCTTAATAATTATATTTGAATTTCTAAATGAAATTAAAAATACTTATTTATGTATACTTCAATCTGAGTTCTTACTAAGTATAGAAATAATGCATGCTTTCCTTAAATACATTTTTTATACTTTTAAAATGACTCAAGTGTTAAAGCTTTATTAAAATTGCCAAGAACTGTTAAAAAATACCCTTGCTGATCGGGAAGTGCATTTTTTTTGTAATAGCAGAAAAATTGTACAAAAATAACAAATATCCTTAATTTATTTCTTTCCTTTTGTATATGAGCTGCTCTTTTTAATAAATATCCACATTTTATTACTATGACGAAATGACTTTGCGAGGAATAGTTAGTAGGCAGAATAAAATTTCATATCTATGCAGTCGAGTTCGTTCTCAGCTTGAATCAGAACAAAAAGCGACCGAGTGCATTGAAGCAGCTATAACCATAATTACTTACATATTGTGGAGACGAAGAAATATTCCACAATGTCAATATATCAAGGACATCATTTATCTATTATACTCGTGTACGACGAGAACTCAGTGTTTAGCAAATAATTTGTATGCACTTTATGGTTTTATATAAAAACAAACCAAAAATCAATAAGAATATAGAATTCTCTCCTTTCTGTTAATATTAATAAATATTGAACTTATTGCACAACAAAACTTCTGACTGCAAATTGTGCCACTTTCCACACAAAATACCATCACGCTTGACATTGAAATTATATATTGAGCTCATTCTTCGTAATCATTACAGTCAGATTCTGCAGAAGCGGTCAATATGATCGCGAAAGTAAAATCTTGCGCAAAAAAATTGGTTCGAAGAGATCAAATCAAAACCCACAGCAAGAAAAAGCAACGACGGTGAAAGTTATCATCAAATTAGCAAATTAAGGTTAAGACACTAAAATTTTAATGACATCGCTTGGTATGTCCTCAAAAAAACAAGAAAAAAAATCAATTCAATCAAATATACTTAATTTGGAATATAAATTCTGGTAGTAGACAAATTAAAATGGAAACGAATTTCTGCGCTCACATCTAAGTTTGTTTCTTAAGTCTTCCAAATAATCAGTTCATCGGCAAATCACTCAAGCACTTTCATTTCAAATAATTTTGTTGATTTTATGTCAATGTTTATTCTTTCCCTCTACTCGATAGCGACCACATAACGAATTACTTGCATATGTGTGTGTGTGCATGTCTGCACTAGTGCGGTTCAAAAATGTATAGAAAAAAGTAAATTTGGAATAGTAACGTCATTCTCTCGGGGTTCTTTGCATCGAAAAGACGGTATCACAATTTTTTATAAAATCAAAAAAAAAATCATAAAAGTGGCTCAAAGCATGCGAAGTTTCCTATGTATTTTACATAGCAAAAAAATAATGTTTGTACAAATGATTTCATGGTCCTTTTAATCAAATAAATAAATTCGTTTATACTGTGTCCCTGCAGGATACGTCAAAGCATAAAACATAATTATTATAATTACTGACAAAATAAAAAAAAAATTATAAAAAAGTTGTTATTGCTTTTTATTGTATTTAAGACGTTTTTTGAGGTATCCTTAAACATTCGTTAGTATTAACGACCGACTAAATAAATAAAAGTATGTTTTTCTTTAAATTTTCTTTTAGTGAAAAGGTGTTTGACTTTTCGGAAATACTAAGTTTCAAAGTTTCTGGATTATTTCTACAAAAACTATTTTTATTTTAATGTAAAAACATGAAAAACTTTGTGCGCTTGAGCGAATTTAAAATTCTTTTGAACCAACCTAGTGTGTACATTCTTTGCATTTGGGTCACGTTCTGGAACACGACATAGAAATCAAAAGAAATTCTAGAAATCGTAGAATGTGTGTTTATATGCCTGACCGCATTGGGGCCTGTAGGCCGGTCTGTCGGTGTGCGCAGTGAAAGACAGCAGCTAAAGCAGAAATTAGCACAAGCCACAATTGACGTTCGCAAAATTAACACAAATTCATTGACAGCTGGTCGGATCAGACAGGCACACTCCTCAGCACCATTCTGGCTGATTGCAAACAGTTTTTTGTGCTCTCCCTCAGCAATTCTTACCTCGAATCGAACACAGGCAGGCCATCAATTGGTCTAATCAAATTTTTTGCCTGTTCCAATTTTTTCATGTGAAATTTGCATGTTTCTAGGTGCGCGCTGGAGGCACTCTCTCAATACTGAACATAGCAAGTACTGAACACTTGTCGCTGCACTCACACACACACACACAAATGTACTCGTATAAATGTATGTCTGTTAGCAATGTTAACTGGCTTGGTATGTGTGTTTTTTTTGTATACCCGCTTAGTTAGTAATTCGTGGAAGAATGAAAAAGAAATAACATTATTTAGGTCACTCACTCACTAACATATACACACAAGCACACATATCTACATATTTGCATAAGTAAACTTTTAAGTTCTACAACTTCTCTGCATTGCGTCGCTTTCAAGTGTTACACATACGCCGCGTTGGCTGCTGTGGCTTTTATTGTTGTTGTTGCAGTTGTTGTAGTAAGTTGTTTGGGTGTGTTGACTAAAAAATTTCACGCATCATTTTAAGTGCATTAAGGTGCATGGCATTAATAAGAAAACATATTCTGGGCGAAGACGCAACAATAAAAAAGACATTTCAGTAAACAAAAATTTGCTAAAGGCCGAGAAAAAGAGACGTTAGTGCAGTCAAAAGTCGTTAACGGTATACTTTGAATAAACAGAATTATTTATTTGGCATTAAGTAAAAGTGAGATTTGTGGTGGAAAGTGAAATTTTTGATAATGTCAATATGGAAAAAGTCCCTAAGAAATTTACGCATTTCACTTAAATTAATTGTGTGAGCTGGATATTTTTATTTCTTTGAAAAAGTTCAAACATATCTCCAACTACTTATTCAAAGTAATAATAATAATAAATGAGTGCTTTTAAGTCTAATAGTTAAAATTGTGAGCAACAAAGAACAAACACATGACACTTAAAAATATAAAATACAAATTTTTCTTGTCTATAAAAAGTATAAAAATACAAGGTGGCGCAAAAGTAATCCTCCTATCAGAAAATGCTATAAATTTTGCGATTGGCCCCTAATGTCAGTTCTGTTTTGACATTTGTGTAGTAAACACATGCGAAATACACGTTAATAAACAAAGTTACGCTACACTGCTCCAGAACGCGGAATATTGCTGACTATTTAATGACCAATAATCGGTCGGTGACTTTGGCACAACGTGAATTTCGTCGCAGATTTCCTGGCCGTCCAACGCCTACTGGCGGAGTAGCCGTTCTGCAGAGAATATTGCTGCTATAGCCGATGATGTCATGGAAGCGCCGTCGACATCGACCAGACGACGTGCCACGCAAATGGGTATCAGTCGACGGTCTTTACAGCGAATTTTCGTACAAGATTTGAAGATGTTTCCGTACAAAGTCCAGACGGTGCATCAGCTGTTAGCTGCTGACCGCCAATCGCGTCTAACATACGCTCAAGCCATCCTTAATCACCACCAAGAGGAAGATGATTTTTCATCAAAAATAATCATGAGTGATGAGGCCCATTTCCATCTTAGCGGGTACGTAAATAAGCAAAATTTACGCTTCTGGGGCACTGAAAATCCGCGTGTAACCCACGAAGAGCCATTTCTTCGAAGACGTCGCGGGCCAAACGGTTACTGTGAATGGTGAGCGCTACAGAGCAATGATCAACGAGTTCTTTTTGCCGCAACTTGATGAATTGGGATTGGAAAACATGTGGTCCCAATAGGACGGCACACACTGCACGTGCCACAACCGATATGCTGAAGGATGCATTTCCCGGGCGCCTAATCTCCCGTTTTTGCGATTTGCACAGGCCAGCAAGATCGCCTGATTTGACCGCTCCAGACTTCTTTTTAAGGGGCTTTTTGAAGTCGCGGGTTTATGTCAACAAGCATCAGACTCTTGCAGCACTTAAAGACAATATCCGTCAAGAATGTGAGGACCTATCGCCGGAAGTTTTGGCCAAAGTGATGGAAAATGCCATAAAAAGGGCTCAAATGACAATCAACTGTGGCGGCGGCCATTTACATGACATCATATTCTCGACTTGATGTAAAAAAAATTAAAAGACCAAATAAAAATAATCCACAAGAAGAATCAAACTTCTTCATTTCTTCCTTAAATTACAGCCAAAAAACATCGGAAGTTTACTTTTGCGCCACCTTGTATATGAAGTGAGGAACAATAGACTGATCTTTACTAAAAAAAAAAGTTAATATATCGCTTCAATCATTTCCTTATAAACATATTTTTTGCATACACACAAAGCAACAAAGTCTAATCCTCAATATTTTGTTTGAAGTAAAGTTAAATGTAGAAGGACAGCAAATCAATATAGCTTGAAATTTAGAATTAATTTCAATCAGCAGGCATAATTGAAAACAATAAAAGAAAATCCGTAAAAACTTGTTTACAATTTGAACAAAAAAATCTTTGAAAACAACTTTAAAACATATTTCTGCCGAGTTGTATTTGTTTTTTTTTTTGTAATGTAAAGATTTCAAGTTGTAAACAAAATTTGAAAAGCTATGAACAGTTTCTAAATTAACCATACACATGATAATATCGCGTCAATTGTTTCTTCATTTACTTGGTGTATTAATAAAAGAAAACAGCATTCGTCAATTCTCAGTTTTAAGTTGGCCCATAAAAAGGAAAAAATAAAGATAGAGCTTAAAGTTCACAATTTATCCCAATTAGCAAAAAAAAACTTCAATAAAAAAACGATATAAACTAAGAAAAATTAATTCAAAGTTGTATTAATTTTTTTTTAAATAAAACAATTATAAAGCGAAAGCCAAAAAGTTTCTTATAACAAGTGTTTCCTTAAATAAGTCAACGATAGCTTTTAATCGTTCCAGACTTGCAAAACATGTACGAGTATTAAGAAAAACTTTAGTGCAGTTCTATTTATTCCAGAAATTCTGATTAAAAATGAAAAAAAAAAAAATTGGTTCATACCTATCGGGTATTTGTAAATTATTGTAAATTTTTTTTTATTTTTTTTTCGATTTATGTGCTTTTATAAGGTTATGATATGCATTTTTATACAAAATTAACGAAAAAATTGTTTATGAAAAGCATCGATTTTATATCAAAAAACAGCTAATAGATTACATATTCGAATTCTATATACTTATAGTTCTTTCTACAAGAGTTGATTTTTTTAATTTATTTAATTTTCTCATTAAACTGAAAATATTAGTTGTTTATATTATACACAAATAGTGAGCTCTCACGCCAATTAAAATATTCAGCATTGTGGCGTTCTGCAAAATTTCTATGACATTCAATGTTATGAAGTATTTCGACCTAACATTTTAAATGTTAAAGAAAATTAAGAAGAGCTTGTTTAATTAATTTTTTCCTAACCTAAATAATCGAGAAAAACGCATATTTCATATCACAGTCTTTCTTTACGCCCGTCGTCTGAGATTAGACCTACCTATAAAGGTTTGTAGCAGTTTAGGGCATATAAGGTTTTATAATATATTTTGCTAACCGCTGTGGTCGAGTTGGTAGCGGTGCGTGCTATTACTTGATATGCCGGTGAGTTCGAGATTCGAATCTCCGTCAGGGCAAGCAAAATCTTTATTATAGAAAAAGTTTTTTCTAATAGCGGTCACCCCTCGGTAGGCAACGGCAAACCTCCGAGGGTATTTTTGCCATGAAAAAGTTTCTCATTAAATACATCTGCCGTTCGAAGTCGGCACTAAACTGTAGGTCCCTCCATTTGTGGTAGAATACAAAGACGCACAGTACAAATGGTAGGAGAAACTCGGCCAAACACTGAGCTATGTATATAGTGTAAGCGCCAAATTATTATTATTATTAATATATTTTGCAATTCCTGCCAAAAAAAAATTAACATTAACAATTGAAAATGTTTCTCTATTTCACATAAGTCAAGACTTAATTTAAAAAAAATGCTAAATAAATTGAAACATGAATGTTATTTAACTATAATTCGTTTGATTAGTAATGAACAAAAGTACATTCCTAAACTTATACAGTAATACTGTTAAATGAAAAAAAGAGTCTGCAAAGAAATTCAACTGAATGTCATGTGGAATGTCTTTCAATCGAGTTATTTTTGAAAAGAGATGTAAGGAAATTTTTTCATAAAATTTTCTTTTATTTATTGCACTGACAATGAACTTATAAGCTTTGCTGCATAATAGCAAAGTAAATGTCAATTTAATTTAAATTAACAAGAACAACGCTTAATTGCGAAAAGCGAAAGTTTCGTTGTGACGAATGAATAACCAAAGTTGTTATACTTACAAATATGGTTTGTGTAAACATATTAACGACTATGCGCATGCGTATTGAAGAAAAACAAAATGTTTGAACTCAAGCTGGTTAAGAGCGGTTTCTAGAGCAACCAACTGACCAAACTTTTTACATTTTTTATATATTTAAAATAATAATTTTTCTGCGTTTCTGCTTTCCTTCATTTCACTTTCTTCTTAGTCATGTATCTGTGACTAACTATATCGCATGTTTGTACATATGTATGTATTAATAAACGTAATAAATTGAGTTGTTGAAAAGTGAAAACTAAAGCGTTGCGCTGTAACAATTACTTTAAATACAAATGATATATGTATGAATGTAGGTACAAAAAGTAATTCGATTATGCCATTAAAATTAACATGCAAATTACGATCTGATCTGAAAGTAATACGGTAAATAAGTATTAAAATAATTGTAACTATGTTTATTTAAACTGTGGAAAATTAAACAATTTCAGACAAAAAATGTGTAAAAGTGGAAAGGTGTATCATTGAAGTAAAAGTGATAGTAAAATGTCAAAGGCAATCATTCAAAGTGAATTATGAAATATCATGAGAGCGAAAAATTGCGAAAAATACATTTTTGATCTCAGTTTCAATATGATATCAGAAAATGAATACAAAACTATGCTCAGTAAACTTTCTTAGAGGCGGAACACTTTCTTGCCTGAAGCTAATATACCTCCGAGACGCATAATGAAATATTTTTAGGAAATGGATAACTTTCGCTAATTTTAGCATTTTATATTTTTAATAAATTTTTTGGAATGGTTATTTAATAAAAATATTTTTATCTAATTCTTTATGAACTGTATTCCCAATAAAAGTCAAATGCTACACAATAAAATATTTAGATAGTTGTTTTTTAAACTGATTTGTTTTATAAATTGTATAAAACTTTCATTCCTATCATCGACTTTTCCCAAAATATATTTATACGAACATTAAGTTTTTCAAATTTTTAGAAATCTCTTCAAACTTATCATTTACTTTTCGCTAAAGTATAATTTTCGATTAAGGCGGTTATTGCTTCTGAGAACATAAATAATATTCACACATTTTCACTTACGTCCTGGCGTACTAAAAGTATTCTGCAAGATTCTTTAGTTTTAATTATATTGGATATTTATTTTTAAAAATAACGTCTATTTGGAGCGATTGCCGATATTTCGTTCTTCGTGAACGCGCCGAAAGTAGTTTCCAGCAATACTCCAAGTGAAATAATTTCGGCGCGTTTTGTGGCTCATTCGCATTTTTAGTGAATTTCTGAGATTTCTTTGAATAATATTTTTAACGAGTCGAGAAGTCTTTTTTAAGTTACATTTGGGCATTTTTGGATATTTTTAACGTTTGTTTAAGCTTTGAAATATGGTATTAACGCACAACGCTCTTTGAGCTCACAGAGCAATGTAATTTTTATTAGTAAAAAAACATTCTAAAAACGCTCAAATATGAGATATCTTTCGGATGCTTATTTTAAAATTCTCATTTCTTGACATACCACATTGGACATACATAGAATCTTAACTACGTGGCTTGCGAATTTATTTGCGATTAGTAGTTGCAACTTAACAGTTCTCTTCAGTATAGTTTAATAAAAATAAAAATATCTAAAATTACAATATTACAACCCTTTTGTAAATCGTTATTAAAATACAAGTTTTTTCTTCACGGTTTATGATCATAACGAAAAGATGTGACGCTGGTACGAAAAATGCAGAATAAATAGATGACGATAAAGTGGACGGTAGTTTTAAAGATGAAGAAGAAGATGCTGCAATTCCAATTATAGATCTTTCGGTACATTTACAAAATCCTTGGACTTCTGATTTATAGGATTATTATTTATTTCTTCGTTATAAAATAAGTTTATTAATTTATATATATTTAAATAAATATATTCAATTCACAAAATTTGTGTACTATCAGTTAAAATTTATCATATTCAGAGGGTCTTAGTTTTTGTGACGAAATATTTATAGAAGGATTACAGCGTGACAATAGGGGAAAGGGGTAAAACAAAGTTGATTTTAGCGTGACATATTTTATGAACGGCCCCTTTCATCAAAATCTAGCGATGGTTTTCAGCCTTTCTGTGCATTTGTTTGTTTGACTTTGGTACAAAATTCTGCTCATATACCACTGATCTAAAAACTAAAAAAAAAGATTAAATAATCCACTGGACAAGATGTCATTTCTACAGCTCTGACCCATTATCTTGGAATGAAATTGAAGCAAATACCATGTAATGGTGTTGCGAGAAAAGTATTGCTAAACATTTGGTGGGATGGCCGAATTGTATGGCCGAGTCGCGGTAAAATAAGCTAGACAAAAACAAAATATATTTCCAAGTACAGTGTGAAATTTTATTCAATTGAAGCATTATTTGGTAAGATCAAAGGATTTTAACAGGTTCCTTGTCTTGGTGTGCAATTTGATGCAAAAGCCTCCAATAAATCAGTAAAAAAGAAGCAAGAAATGCTCAGATAATACTTCAAAAAGACTCCTGGAAATGTTCAAGTATCCCTTCAAAAGAGTTCTAAAACTCACTAAATATTAATCAGGCATAAAACGCACCGAATTTATCGGATTTGAAGTATTTTAAGAGTCATTTTTTATACTCCTTACAGCGTGACCACGTAGAATGAAAAATTGCTCATTTACAGCTCCAAAGCGAGCTCATTTATGAAGGAAAGATCCTTTATAAGAAGGCTTTCTGCTTATAAAAGTCTTTTAGGATGCTTTTGGTTAGCCACGAAAATTATTAAAAAAAGGCGAATAACAAATGTTTTTATTTTTACATTAATAACATATAAATCAAGTTAGGAAAAAAGTTTTGTTACATATATAATAAGTTTGGCTTAAAGCGCATTGCCTCCAGTAGCTCTTATATTTCTTCAACGGGTAGAACCTCGCTTTCGAACAAGTTTTCCATCATTCATGTTAGAAGCCTTAGGTGATGTCTTTTGTTGGCTATTTCACCAAACCTGGACCGTATAAATTAAGATTAATTTGTTTTTACTTTCGATACCACAGATATAAGTTATGACAAAGATTTCGAACAGACACTTTCACTGGACTGTTCCTATGCAACCAGACTGATTATTATTAGTTGTAAACAAATAAAGCACAATCAATCCCGTTAAATTTCTCTAGCAGAGCTAAATCAAAAGAAGTTAGCACGCAAAAATTCAACCTAATTTTAATTGGTTTGTACGTTCATGATATTACTAGATCAATCATAAGCATATTGTAGATGCTTTATTGTCATAAGACTTGAGATTTATAAAATTTAAATTGTGGTAACTGCTCATACATGATTTATAAAACGTGCAACGTAGTTCGTGCAGTGGGTCCGTTTGTGTGTTGTTGTGATTGTTTTTTCTAAAAGCTTTCAAAAGCTTGTTTCTACAATATTAGTTCTAACGTAACAAAGAATATTAAAAAAAAATAAGTGGGCGTAGAGCTCTTCAGTGGCATTAATATATGGGGAGAGGGAACCTGTTAAAATAGTTTTCACATAATAATAACATTCGAAAAAAAATCGTGACCTTATATACGAGTATATCAAAAAGAAAAGGATATATCTAATTTATTTTTTATAATTTTAATTTTTTACATTATTTGCATTTGACTTATTCAACTGATTTCCATAGTTTTTCCGCCTGCATGCATAAATGAAATGAAGTTAAATACAGATATACTCTATTAAAGCAAAAATACATTTAAAGATATTTTATGAGCATAAATTTGACAAGCAATCAATGTGACGCTACATGAATGAAGTAGCCAAATTAATTCTAATATAAATCATTGTGATAGGGAAAGAGAACTTAGGAAACACTATAACGAGCTTTTAAAACTTTAATTTCATTTCTCAGATTTTAATTATTCACAATGGTTAAGTTGATTGAATAAGTCATATGCATATAATGGAAAAAATCAAGATTGTAAAAAGCGTTGATATATCCTGTGCATATTTCGAAACTATTTGAGATATTTTATTACACCAGATCTTAGCCTTAAAATAATTGCTAAGCAAACATTGGTTTTTAGAAAACGATTAAGCAACTTATTATTTAAAATTGTATAACTAAAATGAGCGTTTTCTATACAGCAAATACCATGGAAAACCTAAGAAATGCAAAAAATGGCTACCACTTTTTTTTATCGCCCACCTTTCCACCAAGCATTTGCTAATCCAGCGAACACCACTTCCACTGTTGCACCACAGCAAAGCGCAGTCGACCTACCAACGAAACGTGTTTGCTTGCAACAAGCAATGCAAAGGAAAAAAAAAGAAGCACAGCACGAAGCAAACCGGCAGCAGTAAATGCAACTATGCAAATGCCACTTATAATGGCAATACTTTGCAGTTTCCTGCGTTTGTATTTCTACCACATTTTTTTGCGTATTGGTTTTCAAGAGTTCTTTTTTCGATTGGTTTTAAAAACCCTCATCTGTATAAGCATGTTTGTATGTATTAGGGTGATTGACTCGGTTTTTACAAACCGGTTTTTTTCGGTTTTCGAATATCGAATTAATCAGGTTTTTTAATCTCCACAACAGGCTTTTTTGCAGTTGTGAAGATATAGCCTTTGATAGAAATATGGCAGCACATCGACTTATTTTATAACCAAATAACTTCCAGAAAAAATCCAACAAATGTATTTTAGAAAATTTTATATATCTAGACAAATGTCATATGAGAACGGGAAAACCTTGAAAAATTGCATTACGCCTTATTTCAATTTATCAATTTATATCAATTTGAAATTCAGTTAATTGGTAAAATCTCAAGTTTTAAAATTTTAGACTATGCATAGGTTGAAGATTTTTGCTTTTCCTTGCTTTTACGTTTTTAGTTTTTGTGTTTGTTTTCATATTTGTGACGTGCTTATCATAATAGAGAAACTTTCTTTTGAAGACAATTAATGCCAACTGGTCTAAAATTGCGACTTTTGTCTATTAGAGACTGACACTGCTTACTTAACTCGGACATTCAACTATATTTAGTTTTCCAAAGATTTCTTTCCTAGAAATAATAGCATTTAGTTAGATGTATGCACATTGATGTAGGTTTTTTCTTACTTGGAACAAGAACCGGTTTACACAGTTTTTTCTTAATTTAAAAATTAAGAACTGTTTTATTTTAAATTGCCATTTTTCCAATAATTTGAAACCCGGTTTTACAAAAAAGCCGCATAATCGAACACCCTAGTATGTATATACGCTTGACATGCATGTATTTGACTATAGGCCAAAGTCAAGGCAAAATAAAAATGCGAAAACAACAAAGTGTAAAAGAAAAAATGTAAAATAGTTGGCAGTAAATGCCATGCAAAAAATTTTACAGTCTTTGAACACTTACCATGCAGGTCAAGAGGAAGATAAGGCGTTAACGTTGTTTAGCAACAGCAACAGCGCCAAAGATGCGATCCAACGCCGAAGACTGAATACTGCAAACTTCTCTAGTGCCACAAAATGATGCGGGTAACTGTGTGTTGCCACTTGTAGTGCGCTGCCAACTATTCTGCAGCGTTGACTGTTGATATTCTTGTGTGTTAGTGTGTGTATGTTTGCTGCGTTTGGCGGTGTGGCAAATGCAGCTGATGCTGCACACACTCGTTGGCTGTGCGCCGATAAAAAAAAGTAGAATGCGTTGCAAGCGTTTGTGCGCACTTTTGTTGCTGGTTGGCAATTTAAATATATAATTTACAACGCATGCGCGCCAGTTTGCTTAACGTTTTGCGCTGCCAACACTATGTATTTGTTTGTGTATTTAAGTTTGCCCCGAGCTACACTCGTACATATGTACATATGTGCACAAGTATTTTGATAGAGCGGTCTGCTTGGCTTGCAGCGAGGCGCAAAATATTGTGGCCTCAAATGCAGTTAGTTCATCCGTCGTAAGTTCTTTGCCACTGACTGGTTCGCCGCTTTAACTGCGCTGGCTAGCAACTGACGATTGTTGTTGCTGCTGTTTTCTTCAATTATGCAGCGTCTATTTTTTTTTTTTTTTGTTTTGTTTAAAGCTATGCACGTAGAGTCGCTCAGAAGTAATTTCTTTGCTTACCACATCTTTGCAAGAACTGGACCACAGCTTTGTTGGTATGATAAGATGGGGAAAAGCTACGCGCTATGCAGGTGGTTGTGCGGGCGAAGAAGGCGATATGTAGTGGTTGGTAGATGAGAAATCGAGTGAAAAGAAAAAAGGCGGATACGTTGTTCTGCTGGCGTTGTAGAAAGATGTATTCAGTGGTGAAGTGCTTTACAGTTTTTTCACAGTTTAATTTCACTTGTGTATTTTCAAATATTTTAGAGCGGGTTTATGCTGATATCATCACTGAAAAAATCTTTATTTGGTATATCTGAATTGCTTTTGATTTTAAAAAACTTTGCTAGAAAGCAAAGTAAATAGTATTTATATCTATATTTAGATCTGTGCTTTTATTGTCACTTTTATTTGCTATTGGAGTTGGAGAAATAACGAAATGAAAAAGTTACTTAATATTGAGAAATTTTTTCTATTTAGCTTTTCGATTTATCTTACATAATTTTTCTAATAAAATAAAGTTTTTTGTGTGTCAAAAAAAAACAAACAAAATGCAAGTATTCAAGTTTCCAGTAAGCAGTTTTGCAGTGCTTTTATATTTTTTCTAAAAACTAAAGCCTATTTTTGTGTTTATAGGTGTTTAGCTTATCAATTTTAATACATATATAAAAATTCAAGCTTGAAATAAGTACAAGTAAACGTTGATTTTAAAAAATTGTTTGAACATTTTTTGGAATATAAAATTATTTCGAGTATGCACGGTACGAAAGAAATGGTGGCAAAACGTCTTTATATTATTATAAATAGCACAATTGGTTAGCCAAAAATTTGCATACTATAAAACAAATTATATAAATATTTTGAATAAATTTGAAATTTGTATTTGACTTTGTGGATTGTGGATTGTTTTTTTAATTTCCGATATAGTTTGTAATTTAGAATTTTATGTTTTTTTAAGAGAGTAAACTGTGTTTTAATTTAAAAAAGGAAAAACAAATGTACAATATAGTTTTATAAAAATAAATTATTAGAAAGCGCATTGCTTTGACAAGAATTTTGAATATTTTTTTTCTGCATCCGAGATTCAACTAATTGATTTTTGATTTATAATTGTTTACTCTCAAATAGAAGCAAAAGATTTATTGTAGGTGGTAATTTCCCCAATATTTTTTTAAGTGAAGCATTAATGAGATCACGAACTCTGTTCGAAAAGCTTGAATGTAGTTTCAACAGTCATTTAAGTCCATGGCGTAATTATTTATTAGCTTTTTACGCTTAATTTTTAATTTCTTATTTTTTAAATTTTTTTCTTTAATTATAACTCATTTATGTCTAAATATTTATTTTAACTTCAACTCTTTGTTGAGAAGCAAACACTAGAGTTTTCCGTTGTCTAGTAGAGGTCATTGCTATTGCGTTCACTCTGTTGTATTTGTGATTTACATATGTTTTTCTTTTTTTTTGTATTTTTTCCTCATTACCTTTGGTGTAATAAATTAAATGAAATTTATTTTCACACAATTCACTTCATTGCGGTTTTAAGCGCAAACACTCACACACAAACACTAATGCACTTTGTTCTTAAATTTATTTTCTAACTGAAAAAGGCATACATGCTTACACACATTTTTATAATTACAGCGTGCATATGCTTTCTCGTACGTACGAGTATGTAAGAATGTATGTAGATTCGTAGTAGCTAACGCATAAACATAAGTTTTTTTATTTATTTATAATTTAATGAGTTTGTTAAACTTTTCTCTTGGCTGCCTCGTAACTTTTCACTTTTTGTATTTAACTTTGTTCAAGTTCCGTTTAATTTTTTATATTCGCTTTATTTTTTTTTTCTACTTATTTTTTTATTTCATTTAATTTTGCATTCATGGTTAGTCAAGTGCGTTTCTCCACTGCTACTGCTACTTTATATGTTAGAGTTTGGCGGAAAGTTGGTTCCTTATTATAATTATATGTATGTTTGTTACTGTTCTTTTGCTTGTTATTCTCGTCTATAATTTAGACACACTCACTTAGCAAGTTAAACAATTTTCTCAGTTTACTTGACTCGTCGACGAGTTTTCTACGATGCTTTGTTGCTTTTATTATTTACATAGCAGAAATTTTCATATTTTTTGTTTTTGTTGTATATTATATGCTTAGTGTTCGTGCAAAGCAATTCCGCTAGTTTTTTTTTCCTATTATATGCACAATTATTCTTATATATTATTTGGTTTTAGTTGGGTGATTCTTACTACTCAGCTAAGCATTTTCTTAGCCTATTAAATGCTGAAGAAACGAAAGAATGATTTGTGAAGAGCAATAATGAGTTTTCCTTAAAAAAAAAAATAGCAGGAGCTTGAAATATAAATTTGAAAAAATATATTATCAAGGAAGTGGTACAAATACAAATATTTCAAAAACTAACTAGTTACAGTTTGTTGACGTTTTTCGACGGTTAGGGTCATTTGGTCATAATTTCTTGTTTCCAGTTTGGCTACTTTAGTGAATGGGTTATGTTAAAGAGTAATTTTAACTGACACTTTTCTGCTCGAAATTGATTACATGAATACGAACTACATTCATTATCAGCAGGTCTGATATATAAAATTGAATTGAAAGCAATGTGAATTAGTATTATATTAAAACTATTTGACCACAATCCAACAAACTTTAAACGGTTCTAAAAATGATTTGATTAGAAAAAAATTGAAATTAAAAATCAGAATGAAATTACGGTTGAAACTTTTGCTGTGCAAATTTTAGAAGTAAATAAAATATTTTAAATAGTTATTATTATAGTTGTTCTCATATCCCGGCTTATATCTTTGGTAATTATAATAATAAATATGTTCAATATTATTTCAAAGCAACTGGATAATTAACCACTCAGAATATATATCGAAAGACTTAAGATAGGAACTTTTATATTTTAAAACTCCTATACAAGACAGGGGAAACATATTATCCCTCTTAAAATGAAGAAATTTTATAAATACTGAATAATATTTTTATCGAAAATATTTTTCGATGATAATAATGATTTTGACAACCTTTCCATTCTAAATTTGGTTTATTTTCTGGCTCCAGGTCTGAAAATAAACCTCAACATCTAGCCAGATAATAAAGAGTTATTGATTAATGCTCTCAAACTGTTTACTTTATGTTATTAAAAGATGTTAAAAATTATACAAGAATAAAGTAAGTAAGTAAGCAAATTAAGGAAATAATGGCTTAAGCTTCTTACCAAAAACACAAAACTAAATTAAAAAAGCATAGAGAACAAACAAGGTCCTTTATTTTAATTGTATTCAAATCAAACAAAATGAGCTGTCAATTAAAACTGATGTCCAGCGTATAAACCATTTACGAATACAGTAAAATTATTATCCTTCGCTTGCTATATAATTCCGTAGCAAAATTCTTACTTAGACTTTATTAAATGTGCACTTAATTTTTAATATGCATTTTAGTATTCATCCATTCAACTCACACTTTTTGAATTCACTTGAATTTCGGATTTGGTGGTCAGAGGTAACTTTTTATAGAAACACACAAACAAAGCAGAAAAAAAAACACTTTCTAACCGCACACAAAACGCAAACCAACAGTTCGGGTAAAAGTCGCACCAGCAACTGAACGACTGACGAACTGCACAACTTTCTTAAGCGCGCTGAGGCAAACAGTGCTAACGAATCGCTTGGGTAATGTTCAGCGACAGCAATACGACAGTCAAATCCGAATGTAAAATAGCAACTGAAGTCGAATCAAAGAAGTGTCCAGCACTAAATGCCAAACAGAAAGAAGTCAAAAGTGCTAGCGGCACAGCGAACACTGAAGGAGTTGTTGACGGAAGCGCAGCTAAGCGTCGTACGAGTAAAACTTAATGCCGCTGTAAAAAGCGCCAAGCTCAAACTCAATATTTGTTGTTGACTGCGCGCTAGCGTGTGCGCTGGCTTAGAAGTAAGCGGCGCGTAGACAATGACAAAGCGCAGCAACAAGTTCTTTTGCACGGGCACGGCCATGGCCATGGTCATGGCAGCAATTGGACGCAAACACACTCAGAGAGGATGCGAAAGAGGCAAAGAAGAGACGCCATGGCTGAAAAGGCAGAGCAGCAAATAAGATATGTGTGGCGCGGCTGTGTGGAACGCGCAGTTCGGCGAAAGGTAGTGCGCTGCGAGCGTTTTGCGTTTCGTGCAGCCACAAGCAAATTCGTATGGTAGAAGTAGCAAGTTGTTAAGTGAGCGAGAAAGTTTTGGGTGAAATGAGTAAAGAAATGCTGCTGTTGAGAGTGTGCGCGCAAGCGCGTAGACAGCGCTGTTGACACGCACGCGCGCGCGCATTTTCATTGTACTTCTCATGAAAACGGCGAACGAAGCGAGCGCTGATGCTCGATGCGAACATAACGGTATCGAGGTGATAACAACAACAATGGTAAAAGTAACAAATTTTAATGCAAAGACAAGACAAGAGGAAGCATGAAATTTATAAATTGTAAAAGAATTATCGTTTACAAAGTGGTTGGCATGGAACTTCGCTCAGCTGATCGCTAAACAAATATATATTAATATTATTTTTTTTTTAACACAGACAGCGTTGGTAGCGGTTGTAGTGCTGTGAGTGTGAGTATGGAAATAAAGCGAGCACGCTTTCACAATAACTTTGTTTTTTTTTTTTCAAAACTCTTCGCTTGCAAAAACCCAACATGCAATGGGGTAAATATTCTTTCTAAGTCCCTGTGCGTGCGTTAAATTTACATATACTCGAACAAGTGTTAAACACACATAAATGCATAGTACATGCGTACATGTATGTATGTTTGCATGTAATTATAAGTGTTTTTTTTTTTTAAAGAAAATGTATGTTGCCACTTTCGTAATTGGATATGCAGTTTGTGACTCTCTGCTACCTCTGCAGCTCCGCGAAAAAAGAATTCTTTTGCTGGCAATTCATTGCGTGTTGCTCATTCCGATACTTCTTCATTTTCCTCTTTTCTTCTTATTTTTTCTTCATATTCCTATTAAGCGTGCTGCATTCTTAATGATTATTCTTTTGCTTTTTGCTTTTACAAAACTTCATTATTGACTGGTGTCCTCCTTTTGTTTTCTTTCATGCAATAAAATTGATTTGTGCGCATTGACCTGTAGTGGTTTTGTTTGATTTTTTTATAAATTTGAAATTTGTTTCCACATGATTTGTGTGTATTGATAAGTTTGGGGGAATGTAAGTTCTTTGTTTGGGTTTCTCTTGTTTTAGAGTGGTTCGTTTTAGAGCTGAATTTTTTAATAATTTAAATTTAATTGAATTTAGTATCTTTCAGGTACTATTCCCAATGATGATCAACAAATATGAATTGTGCTTCTGTAATATAACACAGTCGCAAAAATCTTCAGCCGATCAGTATTTAGTGCATTTCAATATATTTTTTCTGTAAAATCTAAATCTGTGAGCAGAATATTCTGCAGCTGGAAAATATGTATTTAAAAGACTATTTTGAGATTATCTCATTAATTCGCGCCAATCTGAAAATCTTACTTTGAAAACGCAAGCTGTGGATAAAATTCAATGAAATAAAAAATCAAATGAAATTCATTGGCCCAGGTTCAAAACCCAGCCAAAATAGTTATAAAACATCAAAACAAACCTTAAAAATGTTTATTTTTTATAGACCTTTACATTCTTTGGAATGGCAGCTATTTGTACTGGTTTCTTGGCTCACTACGAAAGTGTTTATTAAAAAAATTTTACTTTAGTTTTTGTTCAGAAACAAAACTAGATTTTTCGATTTTTTTTCGCAAAACATATATAAATTTCTTTAAACATTAAAAGTAACTATAACAATTTTTAGCTGTTTTTTTATTTCAAGCTTATTAAGATTGACTAAGGAAGGAAATCAATATATTTTTACTAAATTAACATTTATGTACAAGTTTTGGTTATAATGAAAAGCCTGAACAATAACCGAGCGCTTGCAAAAAAAACGAATTGTAAAAAGATTGCATTGAATTGAAGTTTTCATTATTTACAATTGAGTTAAACGACAAAAGAAAAAATTGATTGGCAGACGAGAAAACTGTTTGAAGTTGCAGAAACTATTTATACCCGAGCGTACTTGTACACAAGGGTATTATAACTTTGTTCACATAACGGTTGCTTGTAACAGCATAACGGAATCAAGATAGATATAGACATTCTATATTATACCAAAATGCTCAGAATGAAAAGCGAAGTCGATTTATCGATGTCTGTCCGTCCTTCCGTCCATCTGTCCGTGCAGACGATAACTTGAGATATCTCAATGAAATTTGGTACATAGATTGTCTTTGACCCAGAGCAAAATCGGACAGTAACCACGCCCACCTCCCGTATAACGGACGTTTTTGAAAAATGTATAAACTTGGTTTTTTCCGTATCCATTAAAGCAAATTGAGTGAAATCTGGTATATGGAGAGATTTTAAACTAAGAAATTAGGTATTTATGAAATTTTGAAAAATGGGCGTTGCCACGCCCACTTAGGAAAAAATGTCTGTATTTCAATAACGGTGTAAGGTATCATCGCATTTGGTGAACATATTTTCCTTGATATCGCTATTATTATTGTTAAAAATTTTTGAAATCGGACTATAACCTCGCCTACCTGAAATAAAACGAAAATTTTGATTAATTCAAAATTTTGTTTTTTTCTTTTTCTGTTGGAACATATTAATTAAAATTTGTTATTTAGAAGCCTAGTTAACTAAGAAACTTGATTTTATGAAATTTTGAAATATGGGCGTTACCACGCCCACTTATAAAAAAATATCTGTATGTATCTCAATTACGATGTAAGGTATTGCCACAAAACTTGGTGAACATATTTTCCTTGACATCACTAGCATCAGCGTCAATCATTTTTAAAATCGGACCATAACCACGCCCAACTTCCATATAACGGAAATTTTGAAAAAATTCCAAAAAATTCGTTTTTCAGTATTTATTGGAAGCCATTGAGTAAAGTTTAATACTAGCAGCGATTTGAAACAAAGAAACGGGGTTTTTATGAAATTATGGGCACCGGCCAATACAAAAATACATCGCGAGGGTATATAACGATCGATTTTGCCCGAATTTAGCTTTTCTCACTTGTTTTATTTAATTATTATTATTATTTTTCATTAGAAGGGCAACTTAAAGTCTGTTTTGTTTTGAAATTTGATTTGATTTGAAAAAAAAAAATTAGTTATTTATAAATTATTATTCGGACTTGGTTAATATATTTTTATCTTGTTTTCTCTTTAGAACACTTTAGAACATATAATGGATAATAGTTGAGGGTAGAAATTTTCAAAAAAAAAAAAACAAAAAAAATATAAGTAAATTTTAGAGTCCGGGGACTCTAATAAAATCTGATTACCATTTTTAGATACCTAAATACTACGGTAAAATACACTAGTTTACAAATTTTGACTTTGGTGAATGTACCTTGGTAAAAAAGTAATTTCTAAGCTAATTTGGGGTCGCTGAATTCGAAAATGCCACTCATTTATTTTTCTTAAGAAGCGTTTGCGGAATTTTGACAAAAAACATGTTTTTGAGGAATTTTTTTGCATATTGTCAAAATTAACTTAATAGATTGATTTTACTCACATTTAACATATATTAGTTTAAAGGTAATGACTTCCTCTTTTCAACGATATATCACATGTGCCCATTAAATTGGTATTCTTTGTGTAACAAACGTTAATATCCTAAAAAAAATCCTCTTTTCAAGATCTTTTAAAAATTCTTTAATTTCATTATGTTTTTTCTAGCTTTAAACAATTTTATTCATCAATTTTTATACCCAATAATCAAAGAGAAAAATATGAGGAAAATATAAAGTATAAATTTGCTCAAACCGGGCGAAAACTGTGAAAGTTATGTCGTGTCAAGTGATTGCAGACAATTTTCGTTTATATGCTTTTCTATACCCAAGCGTATTTGTACACCAGCGTATATTATCTTTGTTCGCATAACGGTTGTTTGTGACATCTAAAAATTATTGAGATAGATATCTACATATATATATATGATCAGAATGAAAAAAAGAATCGATTTAAGCCCGACTGTACGTCCGTCCGTCCGTCTGTCCGTGGTTACAATAACTTGAGTAAAAATTGAGATATCTTAATGAAACTTGGTACAAAAATTGCTCTTTGCCCATGGTAAGTTGGTATTGAAAATAATTAAGATCCAATATCCACTGCAAATGCAAAATTTTCGATTTTTTGGGATCTATTAGAGCAAGTTGGGTGAAATTTCGCAAACGCTTCTTAAGAAAAATAAATAAGTGGCATTTTCGGATTTAGCGACCCCCAATTATCTTAGAAATTTTTTTTGACCGAGGTAAGTTTTTGTTGTTAACTAGTGATATTTGTGAAAAAAAAAATGTATTGTTTTTAACATCAACCAAATGCAGAGCCACCTTTACAGTTCTGATATTAAATGAAATTTACTTTTTTCAAATAGAACATTTACTTAAATATCATTGAAATGTTGGTTTAGAAACTACATTAATATTTTAAACCTTTTTAAAATATTTATTTTTTTAAGAAACAATTTACCATCCAAATATTTAAGCCTAAAACAGATCGAGGTATATGAAATATTCCTCTAATTGTTAGTATTTTTATATAAAATAAAACTGAATTTCATTCAACGAAATACATTTTAAGCTCATTTCTTCTAAAGCACTCATTCATTAATGTTTCATACCGTTGTATTTATTTTTATCTATTGAAATCTTACAGTCAGCGTAAGTTCTTTTGTATTCTTCTAACATATTTTTATTTCTTCTTCAGCTATTCTTATTATCTGAGTTTTTTTTTTATACAATGGACAACATTCTTTAGTATTTTTTCACAATATTTATGAGATTAATACTTAGCATTTTTGAATATTTTTATGTAGGTATTTACACACTTCACACCACTGACTGCACACTTCACTCCCCTGGTCGCAAAAAAAAAACAAAAACCTTAGCAAATAAAACTCAAGAATTTATTCTTTAATTTAGCCAACACAATTCCGTATCCGTTTATGAACTTGAGAGACCTTGACACTGAAGACGTTCCTCACCAACTGAAGATCAATACCAAACAACAAGTTGCAGCAAGTTCTTTTGCTAATTAACCACAAACAGCAAACAGCAAACACAAATATACACACACATACAATAACAAACACTCCCAGTCGATGGGACGCAAATCAACGCTCAATAGCTGAGCGCAATAAACATTGGACGAAGCATATGGTTATGGCTCTGGCTCTGACTCTGGCTATTATAAAGTAGATAGCATAAAGATTAACTAAAAGCAAAAATAAAAAAAAAATAAAATAAATCAAAGATAAAGCAAATAGTTAATAATTGCGGAATTGTTGGAGAAGCAGGCAGTGTAAGTGCAATGTTTGAGTAGCAAGAACGGAAGCCAAATGAGCAAAACACAACAACAATAAAGCAAATCAATCAACGGATAACAGTCTGAGACTGCTGAATAATAACCACAAACGTCTCACCGATTGGATGTTAACTGTAGGTGAAGATAAATACGCGTAAAACTGGTGTAAAGAAAGAAAAGACAAAAAAACCAGCTTTGTTTATGTAGCAAAGAAGTTTGCGTACAATTTAATAGACATGAAAAGCCAACAAAGCAATTGAAGTTTAGCAATGTGGAATGTATTGCTGCAACAGAGTGACGACTGTTCGCACATTTGACTCTCTTAACATCACCACTACAGGGAAAAAATGGTTTAAGAGAGTTTTTGAATTATAGATTTTCGTACGGAATGAATGGAATATAGATGCAAGTTTTCTTAGAATAGAATGTAATGAGAAAGTTTGCTTATTTGAGAAGAGGAAGAAATTTTTTAAATATCAAAAATACAAAATCCAATAGCAGGCAGACAGTTTATTATATTTTTATTTTTTGTATAAATTAATAAAAATGTCGGTTTTCACAAAAATGTAAGAAAAATGCGATATTTTTAGAAATTGAAATTTTCGAGAAGGCCGTCGCAAGATCGCCAGCATGAAATTAAATTTCATATATTTTAAGAATTAATTGAAACAAGAATGAATGTGATAATCAGAGTAAACTTAATTTGTTGACTTTTTTAAGATGTGAGTCAACTAGTGCCGGATGGCTAAGATAAGTTAATTTGATAAAAATATGATAATAAGGGGTTTTACAAGGTGTCGTAAAATGTCGTAAAGTTGTAAGGTCATACAAAATTAATTTCAGTTTTTTGTTTTTAATATAACCAAACTTAAAATTTTTCAAATTTTATGACTTGACAGTACGACACTTTACAGCTCCTTGTGAATCACCTATGTATATTTAATGGAGCATTAACCGCTTTCAGTTTCAAATAGACTTGTCATCTGATTTTCAAAAAAAAATCACCAAACGATTTTGTAAAAAATTTTACTACACCTTTTCGAATAGAATTTCAGAAAAACGCAAATGTATTTCAAAAAATATTAATTGTATTTCTGAAAAACGCAAATGTATTTCAGAAAAACGCAAATGTATTTCAGAATAGGCCAAATGTATTTCAGAAAAACACAAACGTATTTCAGATAAGAAGAAATTAATACATTTGTGTTTTTCGCAAACTACATTTGCGTATGTTTGAAATACATTTGTGTTTTTCTGAAATACATTTGGCCTTTTCTGAATTTAATTTTTTTTTTTGAAATACAATTGATCTTTTCTGAAATACATTTCCGTTTTACTGAAATACTGTTGAAAAAGGTGTAGATGTTTAACGTGAACATATTCCATGACAAAAGATATTTATTTTAATTTTTCAACATCGGATCGTTATGTTTAAGGGGTTACATTTTTATTTTTTTTGTATGAAAAGTTACCACTAACATATATTTCACGTCACCTGTTAATTCTTAATTAAATTCTTTAATTTTCGGCCCTGTCGGATTTCAATCCGCTTACTTTTTTTGTTCGGTGTCTCGCAATTCGATCTTATCTTATTTTCATGTCCGTAACACATTTTTATCGGTTTTAGGTGTCGCAAAATCTGAGTTTGTGGTTTTCTTATCGAAAAAAAAAATGGTCAGACCATCGGTAGCGTTTTTATTTATTTGTGCGTTATTTACGTCCTGTAGCTGGTATTTTTTATAAAATGTAAATATATTTTGTACAAAATGCAATTCATATTTTAATAATAAAATATATTGCTATGATTGGCCTGGGACAGCGAAGTGCAATAGAAATTTGTTGCAGCACAAAATTGCGGAATGGTTCACAGTCTGGATTAAAATTGCATTTTCGAAAAAAATTTTTTGAATACGATTCACTTCTTTTCATATACATCGGTTAATTTGCCACCGGGGGGGTGTATGGTCTATCTCATTTTTTTTACAAACCGGGATTTTTGCATTTTTTGGTTGGCTATTGTTGTAAATTCCACGTCTTTGGGTTTTTCGGCAAACCAATTATCAAACCAAATTTTCACATTTTCGTAAGAATCGAAGCGCTGCTCAGCGAGTGCGTGTCCCATCAATGCGAACAAGTGGTAATCGGACGGGGCCAGGTCAGGTGAGTTGGCCGCATGCGCGGGAGCACTTTCCAATTGAGTGCTGCCAACGTGTCGCGAACCTGTCTTGTCGTATGTGATAGAGCGTTGTCATGCAGGGAAATGACTTTGTGTTGCCTTTTTCGATAATGCGGCCGTTTTTTCTGCAGCGCATAGTT
Source organism: Philophylla caesio (assembly GCA_963971545.1). Taxonomy (NCBI): domain Eukaryota; kingdom Metazoa; phylum Arthropoda; class Insecta; order Diptera; family Tephritidae; genus Philophylla; species Philophylla caesio. Next base: position 87,620,150 of record OZ020606.1, on the reverse strand, counting down.
TAAATCGATTAATTGTTGTTGGTAGCGTGCCATATTAATCGTTTCACCGGGTTTTAAAAGTTTGCTTTCGTTTCATTTGTGTATTCGTCTTATCTTGTGTGTACAGTGCAACTGAATGACCATGCTATTTGTTGTTGCTGTTGGTATGAACTTCCACTAACTTACTTTGGGCAATACACCTTCGATGCAATGTTCGAAAACTCAAGTTTGCTTGTCACTCCTGTGGCAAAATTACTCACAAAGCTAGAGCCTGTAGAGCGAATACGCAACAGACAAAACCAGGGGAGAACGGATTGAAATGTATTAAAACTACCAGAACTGCGGAAGTCGTCATGCAGATCAATTCACGAAATGGTACCGTGAACTTCGTGACAAATAAGGGCATTTAAGTTTAATTTGGGGATACACTCTTTATACCCGGCCTGCGATCAAACCTACTGACAGTTGCTAAAATAACCGATCATGTTTTCAAAATGATATTTACTGCGAAAGAGGAAACAGGCAAGAAGGTAATTTTGGCTCCAAGAGTTTAGGGTTTGTGCTACGTTTCCAAACACTTTTAAAAATGCAGGACGGCACGGACAAATTAACAAAAAAGGCGCAAACGTTTTTAACGTCTCAACGAGAAGGATCTGAAAAATGTTTTGCGGTAAGATAAAATTGCAGGGGCTAAGTAAGGTATATTTTAATGAAGAAACATATATTTGTGAAATCTGCGTTAAGGGTATGCAAAGACAGAAACTATTGTCGACTGATAAAATGCCAGCCGACTTTAATTTAGATTAATTAATTTTAATTTTGAGTAATTAAATTATGTATAATCTAGGATATTCAAATGTTTTTTAATTCACTGTATTTTTTGCATTTTGTATTGGATGACCTTTATTTTATATTTTATTTTCAATTTAGTGTTCAAAGCCCTAACTCACAGTTTTTATTAAAATGCTGATCTCAAAAAGGCCTAACTTACAAAACTCTACTAAAAACATAGAAAATAATAAAATTGATTATAGAACACAATTTTTCGGTTTTTTTTATTGCGAATTGCTTTTAAAAATGTTTAAATACTTGTTGATTTTTGACAATTTGTTTAAAGAATATGAATGAAATGCATAAAAAAATTCGTATATGAGTTGTTGGAAAGAAATTGTGGAAGGGCTTAATTTATAGCAACGTGAAAATTGTGCTTTGTAAATTTTTTTTTTTTTTGCTAAAACTGCAATCAACACTTATTTTAGAATGAATTGCAAATTAGGATATACTGCTCTTGCTTGCAGGAATACATATACACATAAGCAGAGCTTAAGTTAGTAGCAACAATCTATTATTGAAATTTTGGCCTAGCTGCGAGAGCTGTTTAGTGAATCATCTTTTCTAATCCTTAACTTTGCTATGCTTGCATTGGGAAGATTAGCCTCAACAGCCTCGAGTTATAAATCATCGTTTTACATACATACATACACACATTTTTAGTGACTATAAAGTTTCAGACATATTGACGAGTTTTCGATTGCACAAAACTAAAATTTAATTTGAGCTAGTTTTAAAATAACAAAGTAATTTCCAATATAACAAATACTGTTGAATAAGAAATAAAAAATAAAATAATTACACTATGTATAAGTATGTATACACACATAAATATTACTTGAATCATAAATTGTTTTCGGGAAGCGGCAGTGCTTGTTTAAATTCACTCAAACTTTTACCTTTTTCTTATTTTAGTTGTATCCTTCTTTTATTATTCGATTAGTCTGTAAAATAATGTATGTACGTGACAAAAATAGTAAACTTGTCTTCAAACCCTTACAGGTGAATACATATTTTGGTATGCTGGCACATATCATAGACTATGTGCAACATTGTCAAATAACAGGTTTACAAAAATTTATTAAGAGACGGAACGATCATACGATTTTTAATTTCCACAAGACATTCGTACTAGACATAGAAGTAGAGAGAATACAAGGCTTTGATAATCATTTTATAATACATTTCTTATTGAAGAAATACAATGGAAAGCTTTGATATTATTTGGAAACGAAATCTGCATATATGAAAAACGCACTAATGAAATAAATTTAGATTTAATGTCACATTTTTCACATACCATAAGTTATAAAAAATATGTAAAATACTCGTAGAGTTTTCATACGTTTTCTAAAAAATGATTTACTCAGCAGTGTATACGAGCAGCACTTAAATTTTATGCTGCAGTAGAGCACAGTGGCAAGTTTTTCAGCAGAATTTCAATGCTCATGGACGCCTAAAAGTATGCATTACGTCTAGTTGGCTGTTGACTTTGAAATACTGGTAATTTATAAGCGCGTGTAGGTTTATTGTACAATTAAATAAAAGTACTAACATTACTTAAATATCCTCTTTCTTATTTTATAAAGGCGTGTATCCAATGGTATACAGTGTTCTTCATATCATTAAAAATTAAAACTAAAAAAATATGTTGCAAATTATTTTATAGATTTTTTTTACTATTTTATCAGAAGAGTTAGAATTTTTTGGAGTATTCAGTTTTATAGCCCATTTAATTTTAGTTTAACAATTTGAACGTTTCAAGTGGCTAGGCATTGTTCTTGGTCGCATTTGCTTCCATATAACAATTAAGCCAAATTTATTTTTATATGATAAAAAAATTTCTAAAAAATCAATCATCATTCCTAGCTATTTGGAACTTTCGCATTAATTATTATTAAATTTGGATGGACTATAAAACTGTATACTTAAAAAAATTCTATTCCTTCTGCGAAAAAAAGTTTAAAATCTATATAAAATAGTTTGGATTTTTTTTTATTTTCTACAAAGTTTTTAACATGGATTTTTATAGTTTATGCTATGAACTAATTTTTAATTGAAAATTCTTAAAAATAAATAAATGAATATAAGTGACAAACTATGCCATTTGGAATGCTGTTGCTATTGATATGCAAAGCACTGTATGTATGAATTTGCAAAACTGAGAGACGTTCAGACGTGGTTTGTGAAATTTGTGTGGCAGAAAGAGAGTTAAATTATGGTTCTTAGGTTAAATTGAAGACACTATAAATATCTACGTACATATGTACATTAAGGTACATCTTTGATGTACGTAGAAATCAAATAACGGAAATATGGGCTTCAAATGCCTTAAAGTTCAGCATATTCTGGAAAGTGGAAAAAATTTCCTTTAAGTTCGAGAACAATTTAAGGTTTTTATGGCACTAAATGTACTTTTACCTGCTGAATACATTTAATTATGGAGGCAAATTTTAATATCGCCTTAAACTTGCGCTCGTTACCATCATAAATCACAGTTTTCAATATTATGGAAAAATTGCTAATGTTTTGATTTACACGTTGAAATTAGGGTGGTTCATTATGGTGATGGCGGGACGTAAGAAGTTTAGTTTTTGAAAGTACTTCAAAAGACCCGAGAATTCATTGCCATTTTATAGAAAATTCAAAAGTGGCATAATTGAGTTTTTTGTTACACCGTATTCATGATTCAATCATACAAGGTTGGATAATTAGGCAGTTGTCTCACTCTTGCACGCTGCCTTAAGGTAGCCTGTGCTGCTCTCTTTTAATTTAAGGAAAAAATGTTATCAAACACGTGGAAATTAGTACTTTGCTTGTGAAATGGCCTGGCAGGCCACACTGTTGCTTTTTTGTAGTTTTTAAATTATTTCAGCATGCCCTACATTAAATAATCGAATTGACGGCATTCTCGTATGTTTTCCAGTAGCATTGCTTATCTAGCAGCGAACAGGAATAAACAATTTTTTTCTTTGCATGTCTGAAATTGATTGGTCGTTGGTTCGATTCCCGGCCTTCGATTACTGGGCTTTTAATATATACCTCTTATTCTGGTTGATATTGAATTAAAGAAAAATTTGTTATCAAAATTTTTCCAAATGTGATTGTTCTATTTTATGCATGTAAAACCTTAAAAAAGGTTGAAATCACATGGTTTTTGTTAACAATATGTGTAAAAAATATTTGCTTCTAAATCACACTTGCGTTTTTTGTTTATATAGTTTGTTGTATTAAGGTGCTATGTATGTATATACATACATGTGTGGTTGAATATTCGGTTATATTACATTAAATTGAAATAGCAAATTTCTGCAAATATGTTTCATTCTATGTACAAACCGCATTTCGTTACTAGTTACCTACTTTTCTACTTCCTTTGCGCGAAAAGGGAAAAAATATTTTCCCCTTTATCAGACCACCCTTGCAACCTTACAAGGCAGTCTGAAAACTTAAACGACAATAAGTATCCAACCTTTTATAATTAAATCATGACCGTATTGACTCGTGTTTTGTTTGACTGTTGATTTTTTTATATTTTTATATTACCTTATAAAAGTGTTCTTACGCGATATGTACTTGCATGTGCACACGTAATTTTTTACATATGTAAAAGCAAACATATCGTGTAAACACAAATTAGACTTGCTTCTGTATTTAGCAGATACTCGTACATGTACATATGAAATAGAACGGTTTCTGTTTTCGTCTGACACACAGCCATAATCAACTGTCAATTTCAAATTGTGTTTTAAAAAAATAAACTGCATTTATTTATTTCATTAAAAATAAAATAATGTGAATTTGACAGACATACAGAATTACATACGTATGTATGTATCGAAAAAGTGGCAGCTACAGACGCAAATACATATCGTGTAAGCATACTTTAAGTGAGGTGCCCATAATTTCATAAAAACCCCGTTTCTTTCTTTCAAATCGCTGCTAGTATTAAACTTTACTCAATTTCTTTTAATAAATATTGAAAATCAAATTTTCGTGCATTTTTCAAAACTTCCGTTATATGGAAGTAGGGGTAATGGTCCGATTTCAAAAATTATTGACGGTGATGCTAGTAATATCAAGGACAATATGTTTACCAAATTTCAAAATTTCATAAAAATCAAGTTTCTTAATTAAATATCTCTCTAAATATCGAATTTTAATTAATATGTTCCAATCGATAAAGAAAAAACGAAATTTTTGCATTGTCGAAAATTTCTGTTATATGGGAGGTGGGCTAAGTTATGGTCCGATTCCAAAACTTTTTCAAGATGATAACAGCGATATTAAGAAAAATTTGTTCACCAAATTTTGTGACAATACCTTATACCGTTATTGAGATACAGATATTTTTTTCGTGGCAACGCCCATTTTTAAAAATTTCATAAATACCAAATTTCTTAGTTCAAAATCGGTTCAAATACCAAATTTCACTCACTTTGTTTTAATAGATACAGTACAAATGAAGCATTTGCGTTTTCAAAAATTTCCGTTATATGGGAGGTGGGCGTGGTTATGATTCGTTTTCAAAAAATTTTTACGATAATAATAGCGATATCAGGGAAAATATGTCCACCCAATTTTGTGACGATAACTAATACTCTTATTGAGATACAAAAAATGTATCATAAGTGGGCGTGGCAAGGCACATTTTTCAATATTTCATAAATACCCAATTTCTTAGTTCAAAATCGCTTTAAATACCAAATTTCAATCAATTTGCTTTAATGGATCACGAAAATCGGAGTTTTGCATTTTTCAAAAATTTCCGTTATATGGGATGTGGGAGTGGTTATTTACCGATCTTGACCATTTTCAATACCAACCTACCCTGTCCAAAGCGCAATCTACGTACCAAATTTCATTGAGATATCTCAATTTTTACTGAAGTTATTGCAACCACGGGCAGACGGACGGACGGACGTACAGACAGTCAGGGCTAAATCGATTTCTCTTTTCATTCTGATAATTTTAGTATATACGAGTATATGTCTATATCTATCTCGATTATTTCTTGCTGTTACAAACAACCGTTATGCGAACAAAGTTATAATACCCTTGTGTTCAAGTACGCTCGGGTACAAAAATATACATTTTCGATCAAGATATGGAGCATTCCACGCCAAACCAACGAAGTTTTGGCAGTGAAATTTTTAGGGTCGTGAGAGTGACCCGAGAAATGAAGAAATTAAAATTTTCAGCTTTTTTTTATACATTTTTGCAATAGTTATCCTATAAACAATGAAAAATTTCGGATTTGTTGATTTTCAATTATTTCAAACTACGTATAAGATACAATTTTGAAAAAATCACACATACCTAGAATCATATTGTCTATAATATAATAATTAGAAAAAAATTGTTTCTAAAATTGATAAACAAAAAATAATTTTTTATAAACAACTTAACTTTTGAAAAAAATTACTTTTTTTTTAATTTTCAAAATTTTTGTTATAATAGCCCTGAGTATTGCGCACATTCTGACTGATTACACATGTCTGCAACAAAAATGCTGTCTGGATATTTCCAACTGATTTCTGTGTGTTTAGGTGTTCTGAAAACTAAAAAAATAAATGTTTACCATAACTATCATTAATTTCTAAATAAGGAACTTACTTTTGCGGGAGTGTCTTCCTCCTGGTTTAGATATCGTGATAAGCAGTTTACTTCCTACTTTGCCCAAGAGGACGGGTTGGTTTGTTGTAACAATATTCAAGGTTTGATGGATACATTTAAGATCTCATACGACCCAGCAGAGTGGCGTATTTGCATAGATTCTTCAAAAAGAAGCCTTAAAGCAGTTCTGCTTCACAAGGGCGGTTTCTATACTTCCATTCATGTCGGTTATTCCGTACACCCCAAGATAACCTACAACAACTTGGAATTTATTCTTTGCAAATTAAAATATAACGACCACTTTTGGCAAGTGTGCGGTGATTTCAAAATCTTGGGCATGGCGCTCGGACAACAATCTGGGTTTACCAAATTCCCTTGCTTTTTGTGTCTATGGGATAGAAGAGACCGAACAAATCACTGGACCAAAAAGTGTTGGCATCCGAGGGAGCTTAAAGTTGGCGAAAATAATGTCCTGAATGAAACCTCCTCCTAAAGTTCTTCTACCACCGCTTCACATAAAGCTGGGATTGATGAAGCAATTTGTAAAGTCACTTCCAAGAGATGGAAATTGTTTCAAATACTTAAATTAGTTTTGTTACGCAATTAATAGTTTTGTTACGCAATTATAAATTTAAAAATTTTTTTTTAATCTTTTATATTTTATTTTAAGATGATAACTTGGTTAACATAGACACCTACATTGTCAGAAAACGTGACGTTCTATGACAAAATTAACGTTATTTTCGGATTCAGCAAAAAACATAAGAATTACACAAAAAAACTAAAACAGCTCTCAATTATTATTTTTTTTGCAGATTTGTGTTATTTTCGGGATGGACTCAAAAACTTTACGAGTTATGAATTTTTTCGTGGAGCAAGACATGCCGAAATCCTGCATTTCTGAATGTCTAATGTCGGCTTGCGAAGCGTGCCAAAGTGCATTTCCACACGTTGTGATGTAAAATATGGTACTCATATGATTGCAAAAATCGTCTTTAGCTCGTCTTTTCTTGCTCTGGCCACTCTATCCACCCTCAAAATTTGAAAGAAATCGGTGATGCGGAATGCCCCATATAATATATACAATAAAAATATAAAATTATATAAGATTTAAAAAACCCTAAGATTATTGACTATGTACGTACACACATATATATATACATAAATACATATAAACATATTTTAAACATAAATTCTCTAGTTAAATTATTAGAAGTTATTTTAAAAGAAAATTTGTATATATATACATATTTTTATGTTATTAATATTATTTTTTTTATTAGGTATTTGAAATGCAATTATACCATATATAGATCTGAGTTTTTAGAAAAACTAAAAACGCTTTTCCTTTTTGTGGATTGGTGTTATTTAAGCGCCGCATCAAAAAGAAAGTGGGCGACAGGTTGTAAATAAATATATGCACGTTAAACACTTTTTTCGCCTTGACATCGTAAAATATCAAATTTCTATTGTTGGTCTACCGCTACCATCTTATATGAGTCCACCTTGCTATATTAAATAACAGCATATTAAATATGTACATTTTATACAAACTTTCTCTTATGCCGCCAGTTTTTCTTAAACCCACTCCAATATTTTTCCATACTAACTTTAGGCGCTACGAGTATGCTCTGAAACTTAATACGATCACTTTTGCACCTATTCCTCAACGTCTTCGGATATCCGCATATTTACACATTCATTTGATACTATTTTTAAATTCATTGGAAACCTTATTCCAGCAAAGAGCCTTCCATGACGCCTATTCTATTTGTTTAATGACTAAATTGAAAGTGAGGCTCATGTGTTACAACTCATTTAATTGTATTAAGATTTCATTAAATATATTGTAGATCGTACAAAACTTTCTTAATCTAATATAAATTATTAAAATACTCGGATATACATTACTAATCTTTCGAGAATGAATTATGTATTATGTTTAATTATGGAAGCTTTTATAAGTATATTTTATATGTGAACTTAATTACTATGCCGATTGAGAAATTAAATATGCATAAATTCATGGTAATAAATATCTACTTATGCTAGTTGTCATGGAGCATAGGTTTTGCAATTAGGCCAAAACAAATCAGAGTAGTACGAGTATATATAAGAATACAATTAAGTAACGAATCAGGTGGCATGTGGAGAGTGCACTGCAGTCTTTGGCAAGTTCCAACCGAAGCAGTACTACGCATTATCATTAGCCATCACTTTGCTGATCCACGGCACAAATTTTTGTATATTCGTATAAACGCCAGGCAAATGCTCCCGACCACAGCCAATACCCCAAGACACCAGTCCTATAAGAGTCTTTCGGCCATCCAGCGTTAAAGTCAGCGGACCACCCGAGTCACCTTGACAAGAGTCACGGCCGCCATCCTTATAGCCTGCACAGATGAAAACGTCATGTATCGCTTCACGGCGACCCGCAGCACGGAACCAACGCTGACAGCGATCATTCGATAGCACCTCAACGTCCACTTCCTGTTTCGAGTATTCGATTAAAAAAAAAGACATTACACATTAATTTAAGTTGCTAATTAAGTTAGTTGAAAGCGATTTATATTTTACCTGTAACACTGAGGGCACAGTGCTTTGCCCGTGCCGCGTGCGTCCCCAGCCAGCGACTGTTGCCATTTTGCCCACCAACTTGGTAGCTGGCGGTGGCAAACATACGGGTATGATGTGTTGTTTGTATACTACATTGCGATCCAGCCTAATAAGCGCTAAGTCGTTTTTGAAGTCTGCTGGATTGTAGTGTGGATGCACTTCCTTGCGCTCGATGCCGTACTCTTCGTGATTGAGTCGCTCCTCCTGTCCACGCACGTCCCATTCGCCCAGACGGATTTTCATGTTCGAGTTAGCGGTGCTAAGGAGAAGAAAAGAGATTAGGAGGTTTGTAAAAAATATGTTTATGTTGAAGTATGTATGTATATGTATACAAATTTCTAATAAACAATTAAAAGAAGTCCTCAATCCAACGGATTTATTTTCCTTACTTGTTTGAGTTAAAAAGAGCTTATCTGTAACTTCGGTGAACTCATTAAATTGTATGCTTTGTGTATCCAATATATCACAATAGGACGTAACATCTTTCTTTAAATTTATGCTTTAGAATCAATGTGGACACAAGCAAACTCAAATCAACTGAGATAGGGTCGATCATTAAAGGTACCCGAAGTCTTGGGTTGAGGTTCTTATGAGATATGCATATTAAGGAAAGGATTGCAGAATAAGTGAATTGCGTAATTTTTCATGAATCCAAAAACTAATTGAATGACATTTAAATAGTGTGAAATTGGAAGAGCCTAAGGGCCGTCGATATAATCACAGTAATCTTTAGTTTTCTTGGCATATTTTCGAAACCCAACAGCTGTTAATGCGATTAAGTCCGAAAGGTGTAACTCGATTGATCAAAGTTAAGTTCAAAACTCTACATTTGTGTGGTACAAACTTAAATTTTTTTTGCATTTTAGTATGCCAAGCTTCATAAAAAGAATTTGTTACTTAATTATAGCAATAAATACATAGGCCTTTCATGTGTCCTTTTAAATTAGTTCTTTGATTAACTGTACTATTCTAGCGAACATAAAAAAAATTTCGTTTTCACTATTGTCATATTTACTCCACCTAAAACTTGATTGATGATATATCAAATAAAATTACTCAGCATCTCTAATGCATTTAAGACACAAGTTTAGAGCATAGTTTTAGGCGCAGTAAATATGACAATCGTGACTTTCGATAGAATAGGGGGGTTAAAATACAACACTGTATAATTTGAGACCCTAATTGGGTTTGGAGAAAATTGAAAGGTCACTTCAATTAAACAACAAGACAAAAACAACCCTCGATATTATAGAAAGCACATCTTGAAAAACTCTACTAACGATATTATCGAAATCTGAATGAATTGTTTGAAGAAGTTTACAGAAAATAAAATATCATAAACTCACTAAAACGATGCAAAAATGTTTCCATGATTCTTTGGTATCATCGAAGTCAGTTAATCCTATCGTAAATACAATTTCCGACATGATTTAACGATTATCACCAAACTCATTACGTCACTAGTGTGATAATTACAATGAACATAAATGTATAAGAATAGACAACAGGTTACTTTTAGCAACGAGTTAATCTCCTGGGGCATGCTTTCTCTTTTGCTGAAATTACTTTTTTGATTGGCTAGAGTGAGAAAGCACGCCCTCGTTGCTAATAATAACGAATGTTGTCCATTCTTATACATATATGTTTTTTGATAATTATTGCACCTTCCTCTGGATAGATACTGTATTCAAGGTAATTTTTGAATATCAAATGCATTTCTTATTCCCTTGAATTAAAATTTTTGAGGAATAGTTTTAGGCGCTGTAGTTAACCTCACAAAGGGGAGAGGAAACAGGCGATTTATTTTTCCTCGCTGCCAAACCGACGCTTGGTTGTATTGTCATGTAAGAAAACATAATTATCACAATATACTATTTGTCATATTTATAAGTCACCAACATACTGAACAATGGTTTTGCTTTAAACAAATTTTTATTAATTTTAAATCAAAATATGAAACAAAATATATATAAAAAAAATTTTCTAACGAAATGTTTAGAATATGCAAGTTTGCAGAAACGGACAAATATAAAGCAAACACATTTTTTTTATTTCGGTGTCGTATGATTATGAAAGGCACTATAGTTATGCAATGGTTTTTGTGACAGCTGATTAAATATTGTGTCAAATTTGACGAAAATGCTAATTAATGTTTGTATGCTAATAAAGATTAGTTACTAAGGGAACATAACCTTTATGCAAGACAGACGGTAATTAATTTTAATAAATTATGCATTACTTACGTTGCCACGCAATGCGCCGCCGTGACCACCCAACGATTCGAGATGAGCGCACCACCACAGCTAAGCTTACGCGAAAGAAATCCACTCTTAATCAGCGCCACCTGCCAGGGATGCGAACCAAAACCCGTCGAATGTCCGCCCACTATGCGATTTGACCTTGCGTACACTTCACCACAGCCTGAAATGTGAAAAAGTAAAATGGAAAATTAATAAAATTATATTAAAAAAATTTACATAAATATGTGTCTTATTACAAAGTACTATGAAACGAAAGAGAGTGCAATGCTCAAAAACCGTGAAATATACAAAATATGAAAAGTGAAATATATTTGTATAGGTGAACCGAAGTGCAAAGCCTGTCAAGTGCATATTTTAAGATATTTACATACAAAGAAGAAACGTCTAAAGTGAAATGGTGAATACAAGAAATACTCATAAGTACGAAAATATGTAAATAGTTTCCCTTCAAAACAAGTTAAGCGCCCAAAATAAACTACGAAAAAGTGAAAGATGTATGTAGGAACATCAAAACTGCTTTGGTACCCGGCACTGGTCGATAGCTCGTTCCGTCCGAATAAATGCCGCCAATAGTACCGCCGCCGCCGCCACCACTGTAGTCTTCTGCCGCTTCGCCCGCATTTAAATCCAACACATTGCCCACCGCAAAAGGTTGCGGATGTGGCAGCAACTCATGCGGCCCATTCTCAGTCGAATGCGCTGGTGGCCGTTCCAAATCGAAGAAAGTGTCCAGGTGATTGGTGATGCCAGATGGCGCCGCATCTAAGCCTAGATGATTGGACTCATGCTCCCAACTGCTTGACGCCGCCACCACGCCACCACTACCCGATGGCCCAGGCCGATAGATGTGCGGCTTGTATGGACGCTTGGTGGCATAAAGCGATTGTGTGACTTGGTAGTGTTGATTGTTGATGACGGTGGGATAGTGGTGGAGCGGTGGGCGTGAGGCTATATTTGTGGCATGTGCGTTACTGCTCGCCGTCGCTCCGTGAAGATTGTGCAAATTGTGCAGTTGATTGAGTGACGAACTACTACTGCTGCCGCCTCCTCCATGAAGAGGATGTTGGTTGTGAGCCGCCAAGTCGGGATAGATGTCGTGCAAGTGGATGATGTCACCTAGATTGGTCGGGGAGCGATTATATACATTAAGGCATATTTTGCGGTATTGATGTATGTAGATATGAATGTATAGTGGAATGCATGTATGTATGTTTGTATGGTATTTTATAATTGTATATATTGAAACGAATAAAAAGGCAAAAATCATAAGCGAAAAGCATTTACAATTTGCTCAAAGTATGTTAAGTCATATAATTTTTTTATGACGAAATCTTAAATTACAAGCATTCGATGAAACATTTGTGGATAAAGTTTTTTTTTTTATTATTTGCTCGTTGCTTTTTAAGCATGTGCTTTGTGTCTTAGTTTTCGACTAAAATTATTTGATTTTTCTGGTAAGAAATAAATCGATATCCAATCACAAATTGACAGATTTGATCACCTAATTTTTCTTCTAATTAATTAAAATTATTTTTCAAATACTCGAAAATAAACTTGTGGTTCATTGTCTAAGAAAACCCGTAAACAGGAATTTTTTAAACTGTTTACAAAATGTAAATGTAAAAGTTTCGTCATAATTTTGAATTTTTTATACAAAATTTTAGAACTTTTTTGTCCGTACAGCTTTTGGTCCATTACATTTTTGTCTTAAAAAGTGGAAGTTTCAAGTGTCTACAAGTTTTCACTGATTTTTGAAGATTTTTTACTGGCAGTTTTCTCCTACAACGCAAACCCGCGTTTTATTTTTTGTATGGAAGGAATTGCGAAAGAGCCTCCGTAAAAAAATTGTCAAAATTCAGTGGTTACTTGTAGCTATATACACAAAAAAAACTTCATTTGTTTTTTTAAAGTTAAACATTTTTATGAAATTTTGATAAATGTTTTCTACATTTTTAATTAAATTTAAAAAAAAATTTGTTTAATAGTGTTCATTAGAAAATTAACGGAGTTTTAATTGCAAAATAATTTAAAAAAATAATTCGAGAATTAAAAAATTATCCAAATCTGCAAATATGTGTTTGTGCTATAATTTATTTGAGTATTGACAATCTGTTCTCTCGCGACCTTTAAATATAAATTGAAAATTATTCCGCAGAGTAACAAAAACTAAAAAGTTATGAAATTAAAAGATTGAGCAAAAATAAGTAAAACGAAATTTTTATAAGAATGTTATATAATTAATATTAAAAATATTTTTTCCTAAAAATCATCATGCAACCAAATTAGCTCAGTAACTAAAACTAAAATCTATGATGTATTGCAAAAATAATACACGGAAAACGTCTCATATTCGTGTTAATAATAATAATGTCTCAAAATTTCTTAACTGGGGCCACTATTTTCGACGTTTTGAGTAATATTTAACCTTTATATCGAAAATTCCTTAACTGAGTGGTAGTAACTTATGTTATGAAAATTTCCTAAAAATCGTAATTAGTTTATTCACAAAGTATGAGGCGTGTGGAGCCATGGGTACGGCTAATAGGAAGGGGACCTTTAGTAGAGCCACTCCGACATATTCGGTTTAAGGGTCCACTAAAGTCCGCAGCGTCTGTTCACCAGGAGGTGCGGCTGCAAGCGGGCGTTTGTCTTGGAGCAAGCGGCTCGCTATATAAAAGAACTTAAAATTTTCACCCCCAGCAATGGGTTGTGCGCAGGGCTTGGAACCCGCCACGTAAAAACCAACATCCAATGAAAATGAAGACAAAGCCTCGGAAGAGACCCCCCTTTTTTGATGACGACCACGGCAAACGTATTAAGGACAATGATTTGAGGGCATGCACCTGGAATCCAAGAGATGCGATGGACGGGGCAAGGGAAAAAATCGATAGGCCCTTGCGACATCTACTACAGCTGCCATGTAAAGGAGCGCGGATTTGTGGTGGGGAGAGACTGCGCCGTAAAGTACTGTCGTTCACTCCGGTGGATGAACGTCTCACCACAATCCGCATCAAGGGGAGATTCTTCAACATCTCCCTGATTTGCGCCCACGCCCCGACGGAAGAGAAGGACGATGGGACCAAAGATCGCTTCTACGATCTCCTTGCCCGCACGTATGAGCGGTGCCCCCACCACGATATAAAAATCGTGCTTGGTGATTTTAATGCCAAGGTGGGCAACGACGAAACGTCCGATAACGGATTGAGACTGATCGACTTCGCCGGGGCCCGAAACATGGTAGTCTGTAGTACCAGGTTCCAGCATAGGATAATACATCAGGCTACGTGGCTGTCTCCAGATGGTAAGACACGAACCCAAAGAATCCATCGGTTTTCAGCGAGCCCGAAAGAATAACTGGTATGACGAGGAATGTCGCGCCGCTACGGAATGTAAAGACGCTGCCTTCAGAGCCAAACAGCGATCGGGCGCAACGCGAGCTGTGCGGGAGCGTTATCGTGAGTTGAAGAAGGAAGCAAGACGCATTTTTCGTGAGAAAAAGAGAGAGGCCGAAATGCGTGAGTGCGAGGAGCTTGAGATGCTGGCCGACAGGAAAAGCGCCCGTAAATTTTTTCAGAAAGTAAAGCGGCTAACATAAGGTTTCAAGACCGGGGCGAATTCCTGTGAGAATGACAACGGCGACCTGGTGACTGATGTCCACAACATACTTAAATTATGGAGGGAGCACTTCTTCACACTGCTTAATGGAAACAGCTGCAACAACGATGGAGAAGATGTTGAACCCGAATCCCCAATCAATGATGATGGACGTGATGTACCATCACCCGACTATGACGAAATTCGGAAAGCGATAGCACGGCTGTAAAACAACAAAGCCACCGTCAATGAACTGATTGGACCTTAACAGTGTGGCTTTAGACCTGGTAAATCTACCACCGACCAGATATTCACAATACGCCAGATCTTGGAAAAGACCCGAGAAAGAAGAATCGACACACACCATCTTTTTGTCGACTTCAACGCCGCCGACAGCAGGAAAAGAAGTTTCCTATATGCCGCAAAGTCTGATTTTGGGATCCCGGCAAAACTTATACGGCTATGTAAAATGACGTTGAGCAACACCACCAGCTCCGTCAGAATTGGGAAGAACCTCTCCGAGCCGTTTGATACCAAACGAGGTTTCAGACAGGGTGACTCTCTGTCTTGCGATTTCTGGCGTACGCCGATGACATTGACAAAAAATAGTTTTCTATAATTTAGATTTTACTTGCCCCGGCTGGTATTCGAACCTCGTACCCCTGCGTAATATTGAGTAAGAACACGCACCGCTACCCACTCGACCACAGTGGCTTTAGTCCTGGTAAATCTACCATCGATCAGATATTCACAGTGGGTACTTGGATAAGACCCGAGAAAGAAGAATCAACACACACAATTTTATTGTCGACTTCAGAACGAGATTTCAGACAGGTTGCCTCTTTGTCGTGCCACTTCTTTAATCTAATGCTGGAGAAGATAATTCAAGCCACAGAACTAACTTGATTATGCACCATCTTTTATAAAAGTATGCAACTGCTGGCGTACGCCGGCGACATTGGCATCATCCACCCTAACAACCGCGCAGTTAGTTCTGCCTTCTCCCAACTGGATAGAGAAGCGAAGCGAACGGGTCTGAAGGTGAACGAGGGCAAGACGAAGTATCTCCTGTCATCAAATAGACAGTCGGCGCATTCACGACTGGGATCTAACATCACTGTTGACAGCTATAACTTTGAAAAAGTAGAGGACTTCGTTTACTTAGGAACCAGCATTAACAGCAATAACAGCGTCAGCCTTGAAATCCAACGCAGAATCTCTCTTGCCAGCAAGTGCTACTTCGGACTGAGTAGGCAACTGCACAGTAAAGTCCTCTCTCGACGGACCAAAACCATACTCTATAAGTCTTTCATCATGCATGAAAATTTTGCCATTACTTGATAAAAAATTCATTATCTCGTAAACTATTCAAACGAAATTGATGAAAAGTTCAGGGAATGCTTAAAAAAGATTGCAACATTCAATACAATTTTTAAAAGTGTGATTTTATTTATTGTTGCTTTGACCTTGTTTCTATACACGAAATTTTAAAATTCTTTAAAACAATTGAAGCCTAAAACCCGTAAGATAAATAAACCGTTTGAACATTTTTCTGTTCGCTTTTCGAGTTAATGCCGCGTTGATAGTCGTTATATAGCTTTACATTAAATAACCGAATATTATACCTAAATATTACTGAAATAAAACATACAAATATTGAAGGTCGTTATTTTAAATCTAAGACTTACAGCCTGAAATGTAATTGTTCTCAAATAAACACTCAATCTATCTTCTTTCTTTTTTCCAAACACATAGCCGTGCTCCCAGTTTCACATTCACAAATTTCCCTGTGGATTCGGTTTGAAATCACATGTTTGGTGCTCTCAATTTCACATTCACATACATTTTTGTGAATTAAATCCGAATGATTGGTTGTATGTGAAATGAAAAGTAAATGACAAAAAGTGTGTGAATGTTTAATTATTTTAGATTGGAATAATTTTTTAAATATTCTTTGATGACTGTAGAAGCCATTGATGACATTTTTGTATTAGTTATTCATTGAAATATGCGTATTTTTAAGTGTTTTGCTGATGACTCGATAAAAAAGCATACACAGCTGAATCCGAAAGGGACATTTTAACAAAAGCTGTTTGTAAATTGCCACAACGATAACCGCTATGTGCGACAGGGATGACCTGATATGCGAAGAAATTTGGAAATTGGGAGCACACTAATTCACTTCCACAGGAAATTTTTAAAATCACATTGTGGAATTGAAATGTGAAACTGGGAGCACGGCTGATAACGTTTTCAACGAAGACGGTATCATTTGAGAACAGTTTGCACATGATCTTTTTATCATCTATCGCTTCATAGCAATGATACTGCCGAGTATTTTTGATGGTCGTTGCTCGTTTGAAACTTGCGTTCAATGACTTTTCATTAACCTTAGGTTCATTTTGATTACACAAATCGAAACTTATATTTGAAAAATGTTCTTTAGCCCATTCTGAATTTCAGAAAAATTTTCCCTAAACTTCTTAAGCAAATCAATGAGGTTGAAGAGGAGCAAACTTCTCTGCTCTTTAATTCGTTGTCCATCCTTGTCAATTGATATATAATATTTTACACCCGTTATGACACGGCTGTTATTCGTATCGTCCGCGAGATACAAATTTCTCACTGCATTTACAATCGCGTTTGAAAGGTTGTGACCAGCTTTTTTCTTAGGTCGAGATCCATGTCCAGATTCTTAAATATTTGGCTTGTATGGCCATTCGGCGAGACATGTAAAATAGTTTTTTCATTTTTGCATGTTCCAGTATTGCGGAACTGTTGTGAAAATATGTATTTTTCTCATCGACATCATCACATTGAAACTATGGATCGGACGTTTCCATGTCAGGATCATCCTCAGAATCAGTTTCTTCGAAAACATTTTTATCTTGCGATTTATTTTCGGGAAAAAATCTGTGGAATCCGAATCATTTTTTTTCTCGTAAATCTTTTGTCGACAAGTATTACACACATAAAATCAAATCAAATTTTGAAATACTGCATCCCACTTTTTTGTTACAAGAAAGAGATTTTTTCTCATGCACTATAAATTTCTTTGTAATCAGATTACCAGAAAGGTTGCTTATATTATTTTTAATGATAAAACAACGTTTGGTAATGCTATGCGTACCGCGTCGAGAATAGTTTGTGAACTGGCAGATTTTTATGTCAACGCACCGCTCAAGCGGTCATCGCTGCGCATAGCGCCCGCCGCTGTACAATAATATTTTACATCTGACCAAAGAGGGAGCACAAAAATATTCAACCGTTTTATTAATCTTACAGGTTTGAGGCTCATATTACTTCAAAGAGTTTTTGAATTCCTTGTGTGGAACAAGGACAAAGCAACATTAATTTATAAAAAAAATATAAATAATTTGCAACAATAAATCAAATAACGCTTTTAAAAATTGTATTGAATGTTGCATTTTTTTTTTACACATTCTCTGAAATCAAGCAATGCAGAAATTTTCAATCACATTTTGTGAATAGACAAATTAAGATTTTTAGAAAATTTTCACAACATAAGTTACTACCACTTAGTAAATGAGTTTTCGACATCAAGTTTTAATTTTACTCACAACATCAAAATCTGTTGGCTCAGTTGAGAAATTTTGACTCGATAATTTGGCGCTTACACTATGTTGCTCATATGGAGTTACCTACAGTTTTATGAGAAGCTTTTTCATGGCAGAAATACCCTCGGAGGTTTGCCATTGACAGCCGAGTGGTGAGCACTATTAAATAAAATTGTTTCTATGATTTAGATTTTACTTGCCCTCGTCAAAATTCGAACCTCGAACTCATATCGAGTTATACTCATAGCACGCACTGCTACGTAAGATTAAGAAAATCTTTTAATTCAGATTTAGCAATTTATTCCACAATATCCTAATTGTGAAGCCGGACTTGAAGAATCGACTTCCAACATCTGCTTGGAATGAAGCAAACGACTGTAGCATTTTTGACATCCACAAAATTTCACGAGACACTGCATAATTTGTTGTTGCACTCACAACTAGAAATTCCTTTGGAATATATGTATTTACCAATAAGGGGAGCTATATTTTCTACACATTTTCCTTAGAAGAACATGGCGTCCTATTTTCTTGAGAAAGATGTTGCCTTCTTACATTGCAACTTTCTGTCTGAAAAATTGCTATATTAGTAAAAATGTTTGCAACTTATAACGTCGCAATATATGTTTTTTATTGTTTTTTTTTTTTTCGTTTTCATTGAATAAGAAAACAAGTCTGAAAATTTAAAATCTCAGACAAACAAAACCGTTTAGCTAGCGACAAATGATATTTATTTTAAAAATAAACTTTAAATGTTATTTACTTTGGATTTATCTTTACTAAAACTGAGAAAAAACACACCATTTAATATTTAAACGAAGCTTTTGCAACAAATATAACTTTGAGCTTGCCTCATGACAGCGCTTGCTCTTTACAACATTTTGTCTCACAGACAGCAAGACCGACCCGCTGTGACATTTCAAAATTAAAATAAACTTTCTTTGACGTCACACTAAAGACGCTTGTTGCGTGTGAGACGAATGTCTTTTAATTTTATTATTTACTTCCACTCAACACCAAATTGGCTCCAGATGTAACTTGTATTTCCGGTAATTTTTTTTTTGAGCTCCCAAGTGCAGAAAAAATTATCTAATGCGTTAAATAATAGAAAAAATGAAAGCAAAGGCCCAACATAATTTCGGTTTTTTTCGGCCAAACGTGAATTTTCTTTTTGTATCCCGAAATGTGAATAGAAACTGGTTACCTTAGTATTTATGTAATTTTAATAAAACAAAAAAAAAATGAAATCAAATGAAATCTTCGCCTCACTACCTCGGTTAATTAACAAGTAGCTGCCGAAAATTGTCAAAAAGATTATGACACAGTAAAGTTGATGGCCGTGCGGTCAACTAGTGGCATTTGAATGGACTTGCTGCATGTGGAAGACTTATATATTTTTGCAGTGTGTGTTGGGAAAATTTGGTGTTAATTTGAAGAGGAGCACTTCAAATAGCTAGTAAGTATGAAAATTGTGTACATAAATATACATAAATACTTGGATAAAAAGTGGACTTGCGTAATTCCGAAGCAATTTGCGTTTATTTTGATTACACTTGAAGTGGGTTGCCAAGTCTGAAAAATGTGCTGTGTGTTTTAAAGAAATTTCCATATTTGGTAATCTCAAAGTTTACAATATATTCGAAAACAATTCTTAAAATAAAAATGTATTAGCCCAGTTAGCTATACAGAACCGTGAGCGCCAGTTAAAATGGTTTGCTTAATAAATTCAAAAAAAAAAAAAAATTGAGAAACGCTTGCAAATCTCACATTCAATAGCAATACAAAAATTTTAACGAATTTTTTTTTCTGCTTTTATGTAATTTAAATGTAGCCTTACAACCCTTTAACATTTTTTTCCATCATTTTTCTTAGATTAGCAATTTTAGGTTTATTTTATATTACGACCACAACACACGCTTGAATTAATTTTTTTATTTCCAGCCACATACAATTATAATCGAAGCTTTATACTTTGGTGCCACAAACAATTTCATTAAGATCTCTGTGAAACTTTACTGCGGAGCTGCAAGTACTTCAGCTTTCATGCCTTCGTACTAGTCTCTCGACACTTGATTTTCACTTTTCATTTTCCCAAAACTAAATTTACTTCGTCAACCGTTGTCTATACAATTACATATTCACCCATAGCCATAATAAAAGTGAAAAACTTCCCAGAAAACTTCAAAGTTCACTCACACGCACGCTCATGTCGTCCATTAACCGGAAATGGCAAAGTCGTTGAAGAAGAAAGTGAAATTAAAAGATAAAACCGCAAGATTAATGTAGCAAACAAAAAAAATAAAAATTTAAAACCCAAAAACATGCAGTTGATGAACATTTTTATTTACATATACATATGTACTTTGTATATATGTATGTACTATATTTACATACGCGAATATAGTTGGATAAGTTGCTAAAAAAAAGTGTGTCGTAATAAATTTGGCTCACTTCCGCTTACACATAATACAGAGGTTCGTTATGGGGGCAAGTGAATATGTATGTCACATACGATATGTAGAGGCTTTATTCATTCAGTTCTCATCATTTTATATTTATTTTATTAGCTGTGAAAAAATATTGAAAATTAACAAATTTAAATAGTACAATTCCACTGGGTATGGCTGTTAGATTATACGTGGATAATACTGCAAAATAAATTCGTCTATGTTCGAAGCTTTGCAGACCGAGCAATTTGCGTCCAGGGAGACGATTAGGTCAGCGCAATTTATATAATGCATTCTTGGTAAAAAACTTTTTGGATTCTTTCGATCTGGCTTTACATACATAGAACTGATAAAATGGTTTTCAATATTCAAATAAAGGTGGTTTAATGCAGTCTGTATTATATTTTGTATTTTCATAAATAAATTGAAATCATCAGCAAACATTAAGAAATTTTTTGAAATAGAAAATGTTTGTTATGACATTTATAAATATTAAAAGGAGGAAAGGACCACAGTGTGTAGCTTGAGGAATTCCGGACCAGGCATTATTCATTAGTTCAGATTTGAACTATGCTATTTTTACGAACATTCCAAATGTGCTAATTTACAAAAGCATTGAAATATTATTTGTTAGCAGCATTTATAATTTTAAAAAAATATTATTCAGTTCTGAAAGAGCATATTCAACATCATTGGGATTTACAGTAAAATTGACAGGTGATTGTGAAGTGGATGATTCAAAGTTATGAGTAATGAGTAAAGCTTTTCGTAGACCTTTTGAAAAAATATACTTTGATTATCTTCAGCTTTAGAAGTCACAAATTATTTATAGTATAAGCTGTTGTTGGTCATCTCCTCACTAGTCTGCTACCTTAATAACCTTCGATCTTTCACAAAGCGACAAGCGTTGACAAACAAACAAATATCATGGCCATATTGCTTGACATTTGTGATATAATATGGAGAAATATTGGAAAAAAAATTAAAAAGATATTTAAATGAAGTGTTTTATTTCTTACGAGTATATATCTGAAAGGACTCAAAGAACAAATGGTCAATGGATGCATATGTATAGCGTACTCAAAATGTAGAGATAGGTGTACCGCAAGGATAAATCCTAGGTGCTCTGCCCATTATTATTTATATACTCTGATAAACTCTGATATATGCAGAAGCAGAAACAGAAACAGAAACTGGATGTGAAAGCCAGATAATGTATGACGTTCTCCATTTAACTCTATGGCTTAAGAGTAATAAAATAAAATTAAATGAACAGAAAACAAAAATTATGGAAATAAATATGAGTAGTGAAATTCAATTGAAAAAAAATAAGATCAGTATTGAGAAGGTGGATAAAATTAAACAAAAATATGAAATTCAATGAACATAATAAATACATATGTGAACAAATGGGAAAAAGATTGATTTCTTCAAAAGAATACGAAGTAAAGTTGATGATTATAAAACCACATTTTGAATACTCTTCCACTAATCTATATACTGCTTTAACCAAAATCAACTCAATAGACTACAAAAACTGCACGTCAAAGGAATCAGATGTTGATTAAAATGTTTTACTTACTCTTCGGCAAAATTATGCATAAGATGCTGAAATGGGCTAAATATTTCACAGAGACGTCAACTCAATACGTTGTTGTTGATATTTAAATTTAAGAACAAAAATGCCCCGTCCTATCTATCAGAAAAGGTTGAATATGTTAAGAATATTCAAAATTATGAGCCCAGAAACCTAAACGATTTTAGAATACAATTTAGCATTCAGCACAGAACTCGCTTTTTCATAAGGGATTTCTGT
This sequence comes from Philophylla caesio, assembly GCA_963971545.1. Classification (NCBI taxonomy): domain Eukaryota; kingdom Metazoa; phylum Arthropoda; class Insecta; order Diptera; family Tephritidae; genus Philophylla; species Philophylla caesio. The sequence continues at coordinate 87,597,412 of OZ020606.1, read as the reverse complement.
TATTTAACGCCTTGCTGGAATGTATAAAGAATGTTTAAAATATAAAAATATTTAAAATAAATTGTAAATACATTAAACACAAATAATGAACCCAAGTCCAAACAATATTGTATTTAATAAGATAAATAAATTTCTAATAGAATTAAGATTTAAATGTATTGTAAAGTGTTATGAAAATACTAATAAATGAACTTTTTTACAAGTTTTTTCAAAATAAAATTTTTATGTAATTCAACTATTTATTGTAAACTTGAATCGACTTGCCTTGCTATGAAAATATATTTAAAACAAGCTATTTCATAACAAACGGAATTCTTTGATACTGAAATATTTACAATATAAATTTTTAGTACTAATGGCATTTTTATGTCAAAAAGGGATTTTGTTAAAAAAGGTTTTGTCCGAATCCTTGAAGTAACTTTTGACTTTGCTTTATATTATGTAAACCTACTCAATGGCTCTTCCTATGAGAGTCTTCAAAATCAGAATTTTGACTTAATTCGCTCTTTATTGAGGCGTACGAATGTTGTACCAAAATAATCACTGCAAAATAATCCCAAAAATCAAGCCGAACAAAACAAAAAAAAAAATTAAGAATAAAGCGCACAACTAGAAATGCTGCGCTGAAAAAAATTTAAACACAAACATGGCAACGAAAAACCAAAATGAAAAAATAATCAATTAGAAAAGACAATAAAAAATTATCTAAAATAAAGCAGTCAGCATGTTTTCGGAAAACTATGTATAAGCAAACATAACAATAACAAAGCACCAACATGTGGAGGAGCAATGTTAGGAGTTTATCAGAGCACAACGTCAATACACGCACACACGTTGTTGTTGTTATTGTTGTTCGTTTAGCCATTACTTGTGTTTATAACTTAAGCGCATTCACTGCGGGCATTTATTGATATTGTAACTATTGTTGTTGTTTTATTGTGTGGTTATCGCATGTGCTTTTGTTTTATATTTATGTACATACAGCATGCGCTTTTAACTTTACATAAGAAAAATACTTTGTCTTAATGCAAAATACAATGAGAAAACACCAGTGAAAAGCAACAAACAAAAAAAAAATAACAAAAATTTAACAACGTAAAGCCTTAAATGTGCGCTGCCCAACGGTAAATTGCAGACGTCACTCAGCTGATTGTTGCAGCAATTTCGGCAGGGGTACTCAAATGATGAATGCGGCGCAAAGTAAATAAAATAATTTAAAGTTTATAGTGAAAATCCATCTGTTTATGAAGTAAAGATTAAAGGAAGGTAAAATGTTGAGCAATGCGCATTTAGACTTATTCGATTTGTAACTAAGCTTGATTCCTAAGTTTTGGCTTTAGTTTTCAGGTAAGGCTTTTACCACTCAAAGAATTACAAATGCTACAATGAGTAAAATTTGAATTTGTCATAAATTTCAAGGTAAAATATTTTTGCAAAAAATTATTAAAATTATTATTATAGAAACTTGGAATTGTTTTCATTAAAGATTAGCAAATAACTTAAATCTGAACAAAATTTCTAAATTTGGTTGATAACTGAAGATAAGTTAAAACAATCTAGACGATGAAAATATTGCTATTTATTGACAAAAAAAAATTCGTTAAATTTTCGATTTATACAGGTACTTAAAAAAAGTTATTATATTCAAAAAAAAGGTAACAAAAAAAATGTTTTTATTTACACCTTTTTCAACAGTATTTTCGAAAAACACAAGTGAAATTCAGAAAAGCACAATTGTTTATCAGAAAAATACAATTGTATCTCAGAAAAACATTTAAGGTTTTCAAAAATACATTTGAAATGTTCTGAATTTAATTTGGTCATTTTTGAAAAATATGCCTGTTTGAAAAGGTGGAGACATTTTTTTTTATATATGAAATGAGGTTTCAATCAGAAAAGCCTCAACATTTTCGCAATCATTAAACGGTAAAATATAATGTAAAGAAATGATACCTATGTATAAATACTAACAATAATTTCAAATACGGAAAATATTTTCAAGAAATTAAAAATTTACCATTATATCTAAAAAAAAGTGATCATTTATAAAAATAAAAATCTTTTACGCTTTCATTTTATAGCTCAGAAATGGAAGAATCCACAGAAATTTGACAAAAGATTTTCATAAAATTTGTGCCAATTTTAAAAAATTTCATTAGAAAATGAAAAAAACTTATTCGCAGGCAATTTTCATTATTAATTCCTTCAAAAATTTAATAAAATATATTTTAAAACATGGATTGATGGCAACTTATATAAATAGGGGAGTCTTCGGTGTCATCGCTATTTTACATTGTAATTCAGCTTAAGTATAGTAGCCCCATTAAATAAGCTTCCACAGTTTAAATAAGAAAAAAATGAAAACATGAAACATTTTGTCTGAACAAGTTTTGGCACCACTGCTTCAACAACCGCGCGCAGGTTAAGCACCCAAAGCACCCTTCAAGCCAACGGCAACAGCTGCGCATGCGCTATGCATCGACTTGATGAGTGCAGCACGTTGCATGCACGCTAACTTGGCTACACATGCATAGAAAAGTAATTGTTGCAACAATTGTCATTTTCGAAACTACGCTGCAACACTGAACTGAATTAAATTTATTGCGCAAAATTATTCAACAAAATTATTCAGCGAAATTACATAAGCGCAATTCTCGAAGCCATTAAAGCAATTTATTAAGCACGAAAACAAACGTACGCAGGCAAATTTAGAATATTTGCTGAGGCGTTGCAAAATTAAATTGAATGTGTTTGAGAATAAATATTTGTGTACTTCGTTTTTCTTACATTGCTTTTTAAGCTTTTTAAGCTATTTATATATTTTTTTTTTTTTTTTATGATTCAAAACATTCTACTCACTTGTATTATTCACTTGACCCGCACGCGTGTCTTCGGCATCGAGATCTTTATCCACACAGCATGACCAAATCATGCCACCCGAGCAGAGGTCAAGCGGCTTGCCACCGCCCAACACACACGAAATGGAGAGTCCACACTCGAATTTGTGTCCACGAAAGCGGCAACTCTGCGGAATCACTGGCAACGAAAGAAAAGCAGAAAATGAGAAAAACGAAAAAAGAAAATTATATAATAGAAATAACTATAAAGCAAAGTAATAAAGGTATTCGCATACAAACATAAAAGTATGTTTCTATTGCGTATAAATCTGTGAGCATAGAAAAGTTGCAGCAAAGCTAAACTTGATGCGCAAAAATTATGAAAGATAGAAAAGTATGAATAATTGCGTGGAAACAAAAAAAAAATTGTGAGAAAATTGTTTTAAAGTGAAAATAAAAACGCACAGCTCAGCGTTTTTTTTTATGACGATGAGTATTTCACGTAACGTACGTGTATTCAAAGACAGTCATAGACAAATGTCTTCGTCACCGAGACTTTTTAAAATATTTTCTTTATTATTAACATTTTTTTTTTGTAATTTCAATATGCATTTTTATACCATATAGATATAAAATTGGCTCAGAAAATATATTTATAACTAAGTAGGATAAAAAAATGTTCGGGATTCGAAATTCAGACAGAAAAATTTTTGGTACATTAAAAAAAATTATATTAGTTCATGTTTGTACAAAATTTGTTTTCTTAATAAAAATTTGGTATTTGGTAAGATGGAGGAATTAGGTTAAGCTACGCCTGTCGCCAATTACATTACTATTATTATTATATGATCGATAAGAAAAGGAAGAATGATGTCGTTTTTCTCTTGCGCTGATAATTCTGGTTTGGTCTATCCTTAGGCTATGTGCTTTTCAAATAATGTTGTGGCTTCTTTTACATTCATGCTCGAAGACAACCAAATGCAACCGTCATTCCTTTTACTAGAGAATTTAGACCTATAGCTGTGAGAAGAAAAGCTATAAACCATTCATGAAAAGACAAGCGTGACTGCAACTTTAAAAATGCTGCTCATGTGCAAACGCCTTCCAAGGAAAATCCGTAGCCCCAAGATTCTCAGGTATTGAGGAAAATGCGGGACGGTTGTCTGAAGTTCAAGAGCTCTTCACACAAGGGGAGAATACATTTTAACGAAGCAATAAAGTTAGAAGTGTACTAAGTGAACTAGTAAATCCTTGCCTCTAAATTTACTACCGAGCACACATCCAAACGCTTTCTACACAATAGCAAAGAATGGATTTGGAAAAAGGAAAGTAATTTCATGCAACAATGTGTAAACGCTGGGGACGTCACAGCTACCAATGGATGTGTTTATTAAACATTACTACTGTGAAATTTCTTAGCTCAATAAAAAGTTGAGAATTAAACTAAGAAGCAAAGTAATCTGAAGTGACTCTATATTAGAACTGGTTATTCTGGAATCAATCTGTTACGATACAAAGATGAATAAAAAGCCACAAGCTATTGGGGTTGGAGTCTTTGGCCCAAATACATGGCTGGCGGTGTCAATAGACAAATACCCGGTCGGTTGTGATTTTCAGGTCGGGAGAACACAGTTGTGCGAACCTCAACGAATTGTTCGGACGCGAAATACTCCCCGGGCCGGATTTTCTCTTGGAGGTCCTGCACTGATATCACTAAAGATCTTATTGTCACTGCGGTGACTGGCTTGTTGTAACGTAGTGTTATTTAATTTTCTAAGATTGTATTGTTTTTGCTCGATTATGTTGCTATAGATATTTTTCGTTTCAATAGGGAGAAAAGTACTAAAAGACTTTTTTAACATTTTTTTTTTTTAATTTAGTTTGAATATTAAAAACATACTATAACAATATCCTTTTTAAAGTTGTGACCCAATTCTCGCCTAAATTTTACTAGCAATTGCTTTGCGTGAGGTATCTTGAATGGCAACATGCAAAAATTGTCTAAATGTTTACTTAGAATAAATTAATAAATACTACGATGTACGAGTTTAAAGGTCAAATAAGTACATGATAATTACAACTTTTTCAACATCACTCGCTTCCAATTGCTATTATAATAAAATGAGTGAAGTGAATGCTACAATCTTCCCTACAAAACAAACGTGTAATCACTTTGTTAATTTGTTAGTTTATGGGCTGAAATAGTATTTTTATTGCATTGCTCAATACTTAATATGTACACTTTCGAGTCAAAAATCAATAATATTCGACAAAATTTTAATATTCAAAATTAGTATTATCATAATTGTAGCCACGTAGGTCAAGAGAGTTTGCGTAAAACTGACCTTTTTATTTGAAAAAAAAAAAAAAAAAATAATCACATTATTGCCTAACGAAAATGCAAGAGGTGAATGAATCAACCGCAGTTCATTGTACGCTCAGTGAAAATAGGTTTTGTTTTGTGATAATTACGAATGAAAAATGTAAAACATTAATTTTTAATCAGAATGCCTAGTTTGAGTTTTAAAAATTGGTAGTATTTAAATCGTTTGTTTAAAAAAAATATATTTTTTCGAGAACCCCACATTGACATGTTTTGACTATTTATTTTTATTTTATTTAATATCTCTATGCTCAAAATGAAACCTAAACTATATAAACCTAAGTTTTGAACTTAGTACATTATTTATAATAAATTAATAAAATTTCTTCCAAGAGTTTGTATTCTAAATTTAGATTTTTAATGTTCATTTACGAAGTTTCTTTACTGATTAATTTCTACATAAAAATTGAAAATGTTTTATTGGCGGAAGTGAAAAAAAATTGTTTACTAAACAAAAGTAACATTTTTTTTAAATTATGAATTGTCGCCAGTTTTTAAAAATTTGTTTGCCAATGTTCTACGCATTTGCTTTTTTCAAGTATTTTGTTGAGGAAACTATTTAACACCCTCGGTGAAAATAATTTTTTAAAATCAACGATGAATTAAGAGACTTACAATTTAAAACTTGTGGGCTACAAAATTATGCAGCCTAATTTTTCTGCAAACTCTTATAAAAAATTTTAAATTTCAGTGGCAAATTTTAAAAAAATGGAAAAACTGTGCGAGAATTTTGTAGAATATTTGAAACTTTTAAATTTTTATATTTGGTGTAAAAAATGAACTTACGTATTATTAAAAATTAACGAAAAATATTTATACACAAAAACTATTCCGAATATTGTAAGGAAATTCAATTATTTATTTTCTTATTTTTTTGTCCTGTAAAAATATGTTTAATTCAAAATGTGACCATCTACAGATTTATTATAAATATAAAGTATATTCAATTATGAAGAAAAAATAAATATTGTTCAGAAAATGTCCCTCATAATAATTTTTTTTGCACGCAATGATATTTGTAGACAAAAGTTTATATCATATTTTATAACACTTTATAATGAAATAGTTAGAAGATGTTTAAGTTTAAAAAAAAACTGTTCTCAAATGGATCAATGATATAGATGGCATATAAATAAATGAATTTTTGTAAAAAAAAAACTTAAACAAATAAAATTCATTGCGTTAAACTACTTCTCGCCAGCATTTCCATGACCGAGCCCTCGCTGTAGTAGCCGCCACCGCTGCTGCTGCGTCTCGAGAGTGCATCCAATATCAGCATATCGTGCTCCTGCGATGGACTGGGATGCGCTAAAGCGGTAATGCTGCAGATATATATGTATCCAGTTAAACAAAACCAAATTTGGAACACTCGCAGCCAAGTATCCTTTTTGGCGTAGCGTCTTCGGCGTGTGAACTTTGACATTTTGCTATTTTTTAGCAATTTGTTTTTCTTTTTCGTTTTGTAATTAAGCACAGCACTTCACAGCAGAAATAAAGTGATAAACAAATGGCGTTTTTTTTTGCAATTAAAAATTTACAAAACTTTGCACATTTGCGTTCAGTGTTGCGAATTCCTGCGTGGCGAGGACTTTCACTTTCGGTGTCGTCACTCGAACAGCAACGAAACAAAAACCACAAATTAAAAGCACATACGATAGCAACGTTCAGCGCATCGAAAGCAAAAGTGGTGGCAATGGCAATCAAAGCGGCAAGCGCTTGCGCAGTGGCAGCAATGATAGCACAACAACAGCACTTTGTAATTACACTGTAACTTTCTTTTCAGTGTTTTGATTAAATTTGTTGCAAAATTTGGTTACGATTTGCAGTTCAAAAGCGAGTCTCTTATTTTCTTGAAGATGTTCCTTAAAGCACAAGTCTTACTCTTTTGTCATTCACTACTTTTTTTTTTAATTAAATTAAACTTTAACATTTTTCTTGCTTTATTGCCAAAATATTTATTTTTCCATACGAAGTTCACTTATGCGCGAAACTTGCCACCACCGCATCGTCTTGCTTTCTTGCTTGCCACAATAACCGTTCGGCGCAAACTTTCAACCAGAACTGAAGCCATGCAACCACCTTCGACGAACATGAGGCAGCTAGTTGTATTACCACCAAATCATGCGTCATTTACTCAATCAGCAAGCGGTAAAGAAATGAGTTAAAGTGCGATGCGAAACACGGCGAAGAAATTAGTCGAATCAACATTAACCATCACAACTTCTTTCGCCGCATTTCTTTCACTCTTTTGGCTTTTCAAGTAGAGTAACATTAAAACTATCATTTTGCTTCGCAACTTGTAATACGAAAATTGTATACCGGCACCCTCAAAAGCTCATAGTTTTCACTCAAGACGGCAGCGTTTTTGCTCACTCAACTTTTCTGAAAAAGCATTACTTTAAACTCAAGTTTGTGACTTAAGTCTTTTGTTTGCTTTGCTCACATAATTCGCAGAAGTGAATATGAAACAGCTGTTTTATCGCAACAATCAAGCGTTTATGGGGTTTAAACAATACCGCAGCGCTGAGTTTGAATTTGATGAAGTTTGTTGAATACAAAATAATTAAATTGTATTGAGTTTGTTTTCTAAGCGTTCACTCCAAATACTAGCACGTGCAGCTGAAGATATGAATGTGGTCTCTTATTTCATTGGGTGCTATTTCTATATTTAGCTTTGCCTCATTTTCTACCTGCATTTATTTATTTTTAGCTATTTTCTATCTGGTGTGCATTTTTTTGTGTTTTCTTTTTGCACACAATTTTTAAATGCTTTCCTTACTTCACCAACGTACTCTAGTGGAGTAGCTGCTTTTTCTAGCAGCGTTGTTAACATTCGTTATTTAAGTATTTTAGTAATACACTTTTGATAGCAATTTGTCATTGTTGGCCTTTTTTTATTTCACTAACAGCAACATAGAGATAGTTTGACCTGAAACGCTCAAACGATAATAAGCTTTCTGTTTTTTTCTCTGGCATTTCTGTAGTGTAGCTAATCTAAGCGAATACATTTTCTTCAGAAATGACTGTTAAAAGGTGGATTCATTAACATAAAACACTTAAAAAATATCACTTATTTAAATTTGGTTTTACTTTCATTATAAGAACTAACTATTTGTATTGCAAAAATGTATTACATACTTTAGTGTTACCCTCCTGCGAATGATATAGTCCTCCCAGGCCCGTTATGCTCCTGCAGACTTCTCAGCAGTCAACATCAGTTAAAAAAGGAAAATCATTACAAATCCGATTTAAAGTAGAATCGTATTTGCTATTTTTTTAATGTAAAAGTTCACACATATTTGCGAATTTTAAAATTGACTCCAAATAAACTAATTAAAATTCTTATTAATTGGAGTACGGTTTAAATTAAAAAGTCGAGTAAATTTATCATTCATCATCGAGTTCCATGAATATATTTTTTACTTTGCTCTAACCCATTCTTTTTATTACTTTAGAAAAAGGATAGTGACTTCAAAATTGTTTATAATAATATATTTTTCTTACAAAAACAAATGCAATGAAAATGACACTTATAAACTTTCGAAGAATGTATTATTTTTGTAGATGAATATTCGAGTGCTTGACTATATATTTCATTCGCTGTCTCTAAAGTGCAACGAGGACAAATTTCAATTATTGGTAATAAATAAAAAAATTAAACTTTGTAGTTATTTAAGTGCAACCTCGAACATTAAACAGGTAAAGTTTCAAACAAATCGTTAAATTTGTTCAACAAGTATTTTAGAAAAACTTTTGTGTTTGATTTAAAGTAAAATGTATGAACACAAGTCTGGAAGTCAGAAGCGCAAAGATAAAGCCGATAGAGAGAAGAAATTAGAAGATGTACAAAAAGGTCAGAAACCACTAAGAGCGTTTTATTTAATATTTATTTCTGAGACATTCTTGACTTTTAAAATTACTTTCTTTGTAATCTAATTTTGCTGATTAAATAATAATTTTTAATACTTTTGTAAACGCATATCAAATTTTGTTAGTATTTTTCATTAATTAGTTTATTATATAAACAATTAATGTGTTACTTTGGTTCACGAAGTTATAGTTGTTTTTTCGGAGATGCGCACTAAATTTTTAAAAACCTTCGATACTTCCGTTAAGCAAACTATTTAAAAAAAAAACCCGCATGAGTTTGGTTGTTATTAAATGTTATGGTACATCTTCCAAAAGCTTTGTTGCGTTGAAAGCGTAGAGAATAAATGCAACTAATTTCGAAACACGATTGGCATTTTAAGGTTATTTTGGAATAAATTGATTTGGAATAAGGAATTTCTGAAATAAAACTGTTAATATTATTCAAAAGATATACTTTGATTGTTTTTAAATTTGAGTCTGATTTTTTTTTAAATTTATAATTGTTAAATTTTTTTTTTCCTTTTTAAGTTAATTGGTAAATTTTTATTCATTCAAAATACATGTGGACTATTCGTAAATTGTCTGAATTAGAGATTCTTAGTTTAAGTATAATAATGACCAAGTTTATTTAAAAATTGTGGCGGGTTATATTTTTAACGACACAAATAATGTGACGCCTTTTACTTTTATTAATAAACAAATTTTGTAAAACTATTTCTCTAACTCAAATAAAAATAAACATATCAGTTACAACAGCTGACTAACAAAAGCTTGACTAGCGTCGGAACAGCTGTTATTCACGGTATCGCTGTCATCGTGACTGTCAAAAGTTGCCGAGTGAATCTTATTATTTGTGGCAACTACAAATGCAATCCATATCAAATGGTTGTGTATATTCGAATGCAAAACTCATATTCAACGGTTACTTCTTTTTGATATATTTTTATAACCAGAAATCGCTTCATTGTTGTCATGTGATTTTTGCAGCTTGATATACCTGAAATAAATGCATACTGTAACAACAACTACAAACAACTTCATTCGTTTAAATTAGCTGAAACGGAAAATTAGAAGTGTCCAAATGTGGTTGACAAATGTCGCCGCCGCCAACAATTACTTGTTGCAATGAATAGCGCCTTGCTATTGGTGCAACATACCGCAGACACTTCCACATTCGCTTTGTTGGGGCATAAAGAGCGACCGATTTATTGTCACAAGTTGAGTTTATTGCTTGTCGCAAGCATTTTTAGCTTTTGCTGCCAGTGCTGATGCCGTTGCTTTTGCTAGTAATACTATTAGTTCATGTATGCATGTGTGCGGGTGTGCGTGTGTGCGTGTACGTGAGTGCACTTGTGTTACTTGTTTAAATGTCTTTTGCGACGCCGGTTTTCCTTGATAGACTCGCTTGCGCATTTATTTTTATTTGTTTTGCACTCAACTGTTGCATGGCATTGAACTTGCAATTGTTTTTGTTTTCTGCAATTTGTGTTTTTGTTATTGTTATTATTATTTTTATTTTTTTTACATTGTTATTGCGTGTAGCTTATTGTATGGCTGGCGGTGGCGGCAAGTTTAGTTTTTGGAAAATGCTTTGGAAAATTAAATGTATAACCTGTTAGCTGAGATGCAAAGCTGTTTTAGTTATTTCTTAATTATATATTTATTTTGAAAAAAAAAATAATGATTTTGTGTGCAAGAAAACGGCGTTTAATGTATAGAAAATAGCGAGACAGGCAACACGTACATAAATAGAGAAAAAAGCTCCTGACTTTACAATATAATAAGTAAACTGACGAGTTTCAATTAAAAAGTGATTAGCAAATTATAAAATTAAAAAAAAAAGTAATTGATAGGTATCCGGCATTCGGCGTAAGCTAAGTGCGAAAACTTGTGTCCCAACTTAGTTCCGGTATAAAAGTTGTTTTCTTTCTCTTTCTTGCTCGCAGACCATATATTCATTATTATAGGGTGTGATATGAAAATTATATAAAAACTAAAGGAAGTGTTTATTAAAGATATAATATAAAATATTAATAATCGTCCTTTTTTATAGTTTTGTGTATCACAACTCAAAAATCAGTCTGAAAACATTACTAGAAAAAAATTAACACTACTGGTGTTCTTGTAAAAAAAAGTGCGGAACATAAAAGGCTGTCAATTTACATAAATGCAACACTGTTTTTCGCCGATTTTCTTCTTCTTCACTGGTTTTCGTCTTTATGAGGAAAAAATAGTTGTATGCCTACTACGAATGGCAGATACACTCTATGAATAGTTTTTTCATGGCAGAACTATGTGCATTCGGAAATTGGACAACGAGTGCCTGTGGACCAAAGCGGCCGACAAATAACAATTTAATTTAAGGAGAAAATGAGGTATAATAAGTTTGTTTGAAACTAATATTCCTTCAGGTAACAGTCCACTTAACTTATTATAACATAAACTAAGGAGAAAAAATATTTCATTCAATCTTATTTATGAATTGAGTGAGTTGAGGTGAATTAAGTTTATGTGTTGTAAATTTCATTGTGTTGACGAAAAGGTTGTGTTGATTGAGTTTCGGTGCGGTGAGTTCAGACGTAGTAATGTAAGAGGTGGTGAATTCAGGTGTGGTGGGTTTAGGTGTGGTGAGTAGAGGTACGGAGAATTTAAGTGTAGGGAATAAAGGCGCGGCGGAATAAAATGTGGTTAGTTTAAGTGAGGTGAATTTTAGTGAGGTGAGTTTCGGAATATAAGGTTTAGTTTTGGGGAATTTAAGTGTAGTAACTTTATGTAAAGCGAGTTCCCGTATGGTGAATATGTATGGAAAATATATGTGGCCCAAAAACCCCACAAACTGTTGGTAAGACAGATTACCGCCTTTTTTTCAAATGTGTTTTTCTCGATATGTGTATTTTTTTTTTTTAAAGAAAATCATCTAGTATCTTGAATAAGTCGAAAGTAGAGGGTTTATTATTTGCTTTGCATTTTTTTATGCTTATAAGAACTCAAGTGTTATCTCTTCAAAAGGGAAATTCAACTACTGGGTAATTTTAAAGGGCAACTATTTAAGCTATGAAGCTATCCAATAATTTATAAGAAATTCATTACTTACGCAATACAGCAATAAAAGCGAAGGTAGACAAAAACTAAAATAAATTGAAAGTTATAAAGCAACATTTAGTTCATTACCTTAATAGCCTTAAGCTTAGCAAGTGTGTAAAGTAAGTATTTAAGATCTCTTTCGCTTTTCACTTTTTCGCAGCTTCCCAAATATTTCCCATACATATTTAGCTAGTTTACTTAAACATTAATTACCAGCTAGATTTTGGTTCATGATATGTTAATCATATTTTTTGAACATGAAGCAGAGTTTGAAAGTATGTACTTTCACTCAACGACCGTCATAACTCATTCTGTTGAAGTGAAGTTTATCTAATTATCTTTCGTGAAGCTCCAAATATTTAGGTATCTCCGTATTTCTGCGGCAATTTTAATGTACATTTTGAGCAAATATGCATTCAGTTGAAATTCTAAAATCAATTTAAAATATGTTTAGACAGCGTCCGATCTTTGAATCCATTTGTTTCTTTGCCTGCAGACATTGATACAACATTTTTAAAAACTTTTTAACCCGTGCCCTTGGCGGTGGTGATTTTAAATATATAATTTCATATTCATTTATGCTCGCAGTTAAGCTTATAAATCTAAAATGTAAGTATATGTTGAAAAAACCACGTATGTCAGCTTTTATAGAAATATTTTGCCCAATCATAAAAATAAATGTCGAAAATAGCTAAAGACATAAAATCTTACGTAACAATTTTAAAAAGTCAGCAAATATATTGCACTTTTATGATTGAAGATCAAGGTTAAATGAGCCATGGCTATGCATATATTTTTTATTTGAGTATCGTGCGCTTGTCTCATTATTGAAATGTCATTAAAATCACCTTAAACTTTATTTTGAGATATTTGTCTTTGACCTGTTCGCCATAAATATTACTTACATATGTGTTTATTCACATACATACACATACGAGTATAAACAAATGAAGGTATGGGTGTAAATCAAATAGATATTTTGCAATCAATTTTACATTTTAATTTCTTTGACTCATCGATGATTTCTCAGTATAATCGAATAAGTTACGATTTTCATTGAGTTTGTCATTACAAAATATTCACCCTCATTGTGAGTTTCGTTTTCGCCCGAAAAAGGTATAAATTTCTGGTAAATCCTTTTTCGGGCGAAACTCACGATAAGGTTGAATAATTTTGAGTATAATATGTAAGCCAACGAAAATCAATTTTTTTCCGTAAATTAATAACTATTTAAAACTCAGACGCTGTCAGAGACTTTAAGTAAATTTTTGTAAAGATTTTAAAATGTGATTTTCATCATTTTATTTTTTCGATAATATTTTATCCGGTTTTCTTTTTTCTTACTTAAATAGTCGATACCTATCCAAGTAACATACATCGCTATATAATCTGGAACGTTTGACACCTAACGAATTAATTGTAATTTAAATTTAATGCATCATTTCAAATTCCAAAAGAATCAGTCGATAATACTTCGTCTACTCCGGCACTTAGCAAACTTTAATTTTAATTGATTCAGACCATAAATACGGTTATAACGAATATGCCAACTTTAGCGCCAACTGCAGGAAAAATTTTTGTAGAAGTATTTCCCTTACAACTTGGAGTAAACAGATTTATCTACGAAGTCCAGAGCTTTTAACTCTTTCAAAAAGCTACCAATAATACTCACAGATATACGAAATTTCATTCACACCACTCTGGTGAAGGACGTCAGATATATATTTTTTTTTTCAAAAATCAACGGTAAACTTAAGTACTTAAAAAATAGAAATTCGAAAGTTATTGTTTGTAATTTAAAACAATTTTTGTAATAATACTTTAAATTTTCTGTAAAGTTTTTAATTAAAAAAAAATTACATAATATAGATACTTTTTCTGATTATACTTCAGAAAGCATCAAACGAACTTCAGAATTCGTAAAATGTATTTCAGAGTTGTCAATTGTACTTCAGAATCCTTTAAATGTGTTTCAGAATTATAGTTCAAAAAAACGTGAAATGAACTTCGGGATAGTAAATTGTACTTCAGAAAACGTAAAATGAACTTCATAATAGTCAATTGAAGTCAAAAAATTTGTATATGTGGGTGTTCTATACATTTGATAATCAATACTTTTAAATACGTTTATACTGGTCCAGTCAAATTCTGGTATTTTGTCGACAATAATAGGTTTTGCAACATTAAACTAGAAAGAAGGATTTATTAAAACAAAACAATTATCAGGAAATGGTTAAAATGTAAAAAAGAGTATGACCTTACTTTCAATTTCAACTGAAGAAATGTGTTCAAAATTTTAACTAATAGAAATAACAAATAATATTATAATAAAAATAATTATTCAGTATGGGAGTGTTTTTTATTCGAAGTCATTATCGAAATTAGTTTTGGATAAAATATAATTCTTTTAACTCAAATATAAATTTGAATTTTGCACAGAGTATTTTTTCATTTGACAACTAACATATGTACATATATGATTATTAATTCGTTGATAATTTGTATCAAGATGTCAGTAGCTTTTATGTAAATTTTTTCTACAAAATTTTAGCGTTAATTCATGAAATTTCTTTTAATGTTTTGCTTACAAACTTATGTAGATACTCACAATCTAGTTCATCGAAGAATTTCGCCTCCTTCGGCAGCTCACTTTTAATCGCGCTCTTTAGATCCGGCGAAACAACTTCATTGTAAACACTATTGTAATTTTTCTCCACACATGAAACCAACGTGAAAATGTTCAAGACGAATAAGAGCTTTAAAATTTTGATGAGCAATTCACTGTTTATAGCGATGGAGGCGCTACTTTTTATTTGAAGAAACATATTGCCAGGGATATATGAAAACCGATTTGATTTGATTTGCGAGCTCAATATGTGATTTTAAAATAAAACTAGTTTCGTTTGATTTTTGGTGATTTTTTCTATATTTTCGTTGGCGTCTTGAAAGCCTCGGCAGAGCTTCGATTTCACAAGAAAACGTATTATTTTATGATTATGTAAAATTTTAAAATTTATCTTTTATTACATTTCTGCAAAGTCGTTTTGAATTGGGTGGAAAGATGCACTTATCTTCACTACTCTCGCAAATTGCTTCCGTTTTGGTATTTTACTTTCGTTGAGTTTTTTTTTTATAATGTTTTGTTATTGTTTGTCGCGTTTTGATTTAATCTAAATTGCATTGTTGTTGCTTAATTTGATTGCGCCACTCGCATAAGCAATGTAATTTTATTTAGTTTAAAGTGTAGAGGAAATGAGCACGCAATGCAGAGTTGTGAGTAAAATTTTTTGCAGACAGGCACTAAAATTTGCGCAAAGGTCTGCTAAGTTAAATTTTTTAAAGTAGTGTAATTTTCAATAATACATATACATATGTTTGTAACATAACTAATTTCAGTTGACTCATTTTTTAACATTTTCGAATTTCAAGCTAATTTCGTTTGACTTGTCAACTAGTAATAGTACTTATATATATGTTTTTTTTTGGCTTAAAATTGTCCTATAATCTCTCGCTTTTATATTTTAATTTGCTACAGCGAATTTTCAAAATTTTTGTGCACACAATATGCCCGATTGAAACTCACTTATTCCCGTTTGCGCATGCGCTTTGCAATCGATTTTGTATTTTTACTCCGTATTATTTGTGCAAGCGTATTCGCCGCGCGTATATTCAATTCAAGCACGAGCCGCGCGCGTCAAAGTCAAAACGGTTAATAAGAGTGTCGCGCAAAATTTCAAAATCAAAATACTAGCCACATTCGATCACCTGCGAGCTTAACATATATACCTACATATATGTACATGTATGTATAAGCAAAATGCGCATGCGGAGAGCTGTGTAGTTGAAACCGCGCTATGCAACGAATAGATTGCTCAAACGCCGCCAAGCCACAAAGGAAGAAGAAAACATGTGAAAAATTAAGAAAAATCAATGGTAAAATATTTAGTTTTAAATGAGAAATTCAGATACTAGATATCTCTTTAAAAAAAATCCCAATGCATCATACTTGTATATACAAACGGATTACGCTTTTAGCACTCACGCTAGGTTGCTGTCTCTATATCGCCACCTCTGCCTCTCTGCCCCTCTTCCCAAATCCCAGCCATCGTCACGCAACAGCCAACGAAATCGAAAGTGAAATGTAAACCTTGCGATTGCGTTACCGCTTTGCTTGGTATAACTAGCCATATGAACGGGTGTTTCTTTTTTTTTTTTTTTGTTATTGCTTTATTACTGTCATGAACTGAGCACCAGAGATCGCAATGGATTGATTTTTTAGTAAATTTTGCATGCGTTTTGATGCTCTTTTCCGTGGCGTGCACACGGGAGATTTTCTCAATGCCGGAATCATAAATGTGTAGATATGTTAGGAGGAAGTTTAAAAAATCAATAGAAAAATATGAAAAAGCAAATAAATATGAGAAATTGAGATCTCAGTTGACTGGCTTTTCAATAGAGAGCGAAGCAACTCTAATTATTTTAAAACTCACTGTGTTTTAGATCTACGACATAAGCAAAAGTAAGTGAGGAAATATATATAATATACATTTTTTATAATAAAATAAAAGTTAAAAAAAGTGCAGACTGCATCAACTGCTATATAATGGCGTTTTTCTTGGAATAATCAAGAACTGCAGACGAAATTCGTACATCAATAGTAAATCAATTTGATCTCAATATCCCACTATATTAGATTTTTTCAATTACAGTCTTAAAAATTATATTTTAAATCACACAAATTTATAGTAGCAAATAAGAGAGAATAAATTTTGGTGAAATCATGTTTTTCATATTCTCACGCTAAATACTTTAAGTGAATACTTTTTTTAAAAATCGAGAATTTTTAATGTTTTCAAAAATTACCGATATTAAAGAGATGGATGAGAATTTTGCACAATTTCTATAATTTCCAAGATTAAGTTTATGAATTAAATTTTGTGCAGCGGTTTTTTAAATTTTATTTTATTAAAACTCAACTTTTTGTTAGCAAATTGTTGTGTATAAAATTTAGTAGATTTTTGTATATAGGATATAAAAATAAAAATTGTATATTAAAAGTAAGTGAGCTGGGTTAGGCCAATTTTTCTTAACCTTGAAAAGTTTTTAATTAGTCAGACAAAAATACCACAGGAAGTGGTACAGATAAATGTAGCTCTTAAGTTTATTTTAAACAAACCAATATTAGCCGCCCCTGAAGATGCTAAAATATTTAGCGAAACGTCGGGCATAGATGAAATAAAAAGTATTTTATTTGCATCAACAAGCAATAGATCAGACAAGCCTAAAAAAAATCATCAATACAAATTCGAACTGATCGCAACTAAATTATTCAAACTGTTTTCTTTGGTTTGTCATTTATGTTTAAGATATATTTTTCGTTATTTTAATTTTTTAAATATTGAACCAACCGGAATAATTGTATCTGCAAACCGAATTTTTTACTCACATAATAAATATTTAGCCGTGAAAAATAATCGGAAATACGATAGTATGTTAACTCATTTTATATTTTGAATATTTTTATTGAAACGCCGAACACAAATTGCATATCAGTTCCCAAAAAAAAACAATAAAAAAAAAAATATCAACTTCCCACTCATCTCAAGTTTTGGAAGCATTTTCACTTTGCGAAGATCTTGAGAAAAACGAATATCTCCAATAGGGTAGCACTAAAAAGGGAAAGAATTTTTAAGTTAAAGTAAATATTGCATTCTTCTTTAAACAGATGTTCTCTTTTCCTTCTTAAAAAATTATAATAATAGTAATCAAATGTGGCAAAATGCTTTAAATATTTTGGAGAATGACATTGCAGTTCAAGTTAAAAACTAATTTTTTCTGAACCTGAGAAACATTTATATTTTTAAATAGAGAAAAATGTAATTTTTGTCGAAAATGATGTGGTACTGTTGAGAAACGACGTTGGAGATTTGAGTAATACCTTTCTTCCCAACTGAACCTCAAGTAGAGCTGAACCGAAAATGCTTGTTGGGTTGGCAAAACGTACGAGTAAAAAGAAAAAAAAAAGTTATTTCAAACCTCTCAGCTGGATTTAAAGCATCAAATCCCAAATATTACGTGAAAAACGCCAAACGGTATTCTAGAAAATATTGTATATTTTGAAATATATCATAAAATTATGCAAAATCTTCAAACAATATAAAACGCCATACTGACAATGGGTTCAACTATTTCCTTGAGCGAACAGAAACTTTCTAGTCCGATCAATTTAGACAATTGAAATAACAAAAATGCCGACAGAGCTAAATTTTTGGTAGAGACCTTTGGTTTACTATTAGAAATAAAATGTCAAAAGTCTGCATCGATCCCATGGGTGCTAAAAAACTTGTTCGTATGATTTTTTCTCTAAGAACCACCATTTCTGAGGCATCGCGCTTGTAAGAGTCACGTTTTACATAATATGCACATACATGCCACGTATTTACCTACATTCGTACTATTCGGGTACTTAAGTAAGAAAAAATGCTCTGCGATGCAGGAAATTTTCAAATTCATAAAAAGTAGTGATGACTGCCATTTTACACAATAGTAAATAATTGATACTTTTTTATCATTTAGTTATAATAAAGGTGTAAATAACGGTGAGTATTTTTTTTTAAGTATTAGCTTCCCACCCAAAAAACACCCACACTACTTAACGCTCATTACGAACGACCTTCGTTAAATATTTAGCGCAATAACTGTCGTAGAACCGCAATTTGCTTGGCCAATTCGTGGACTTTACTTCACCGTTAGCTGTCATTAATCATCGCAACCAACGACCCGATCAGCCAATAAAGTTTCAAAAAAAAAAACGAAAAAAAGTGTCAACAAGTCATACAATTTTAAGCATTTCAAGGTCGTTTGTTGTTGTTGTTGTTTACACTATTGCTTGAATGTTACCTTTTAGCAAACAATCAGGCCGTACCAAAATAAATACCAACAACAAGAAGCGACGCTGGTGGCGGTGTTTGCGGCGCATACGTATTGCACGAACTTTTTTGTTGTTGTTAAATACACATTTCATAGCACTTAGCACTTTGGTTAGACGTTCGCTAAGTACAACAAAAAAGTCAACGCTAATTTGTTGAAATATTATGTCACTGCGGCACTTTTTTTGGACACAAGCGAATTGGTAAAGAAAGATGTAGTAAATTTTTATTGCTGTGAAATTATAGAAAATTTGAGGAAATGATGAAATCGCCATGCTTGCTTTTTAATTTTGAACTGGGTTAATACAGCAGCGCATCGCTTGCAAACGTTAAAGTCGTGGTTTAAATAAAAAACAAGCACACGTTTTTCAGGAAGATAAATAAGTACTCACAGTGCTTCAAAATATCATCCACGAAATGATTTTCATACAATGTTAAGTCTTTTAACAAAAGCACGTTTAAAGAGGTCATTTTCAAACTAAATTTGTAATTTTCACATGCAATTTTTTTTTAAAAAAGAAGCAAATTGTTGTTTTTGTTTATAATTTTTTTTATTTTTTCGCCTTTGTTCAAAGACAAAAATCTTTCTAAATGAGCTACGTATTTCAAAATTAGTAAAATAAGATTACGGTTATCTCTCTTTATCAGTACGATTTTTTTTTCCATTTCTAACGTTATCGATACACATATCGATGTTTGTTTCGATAACGTTGACACAATTTCGTTTATGGCATATATTTGCTTAATCAATATTTTTATCGATATAGCTGCTGATAACGCTAGCGATATCGTTAACAATATTTTTATTGTGTATTGTGCAATTTAACTACATCGATATTGTTATCGTTTTTATCGATATGTTTTAAAAAATTTTTTTTTTTTATTGTCGCACTCAATATTTTTTTAACGATATAATTGTTGATATCCTTACCAGTAACTTAAGTGTCGTTCGCTTTTTTGAGTCACTGTATAAATTAGTGCGTTTGTGTGGGTGCGTTTGCACAGTTATCTGTCGGCTATTTGCCGTTGTCTCAAACTAAAGTGAGCGCCATAAATTGCCACATTAACCCAAGCTTAAGTGCAGTCGACTTGCTAGTTGACTGTGTCGCGTCGTTGACGTTGGCGGGCGGTTGCGCCTTACACTCACACACACAGGCAGTACTCATAAGCGTTTTATTTTAATAGGTGCACTCTCTTTTGCCCAGCTGTGTAACTGAATTTACTCGCACTCACTATAGGTTATGCAATCGTTTTGTTATGCAGTGCAATTTGTTTTGTTGTTAAGTATTTTTGTTTTTATTGAATCTGAGGTGCGTATGAAGCTTGTACTTGTTTAAGTTACAAACACACATAAGTCGAGACTTCGTTCGTTTATTTACTTATTTGACTTTTTAATTTTTTTTGCAGTTTTTGTGTTACTCAGCGGCAATAAATAAATTTTGTGCTCTTTATCACCAGCCTTTTTTAGTTCATGGCAAAGTATCAAAAATCAAATCTAAGTACAAATAAATTGTTTAGGTTAAGTCTATAATTGGATAATCAAAAGAAAATTCATTTGATTTCATTAATTTTCATGTTTTCTCGTGTAATTTTTTTCATGCGATGCGTAATTATGAGAAATAGGATTAATGAGGTATTATTCGAGCTCAGCGGCAATTAAATTTGTGTGCAAAATGTTCTCTATTAACTAAGAGCAGCACGTGTTTAAAAAGTGAAATGAAGATAATCAAATGGTCTCGGGCACATATGGCGATTTAAATAGGGAAAGATTCAGCCCAGTAGGGTAAACTGGGGCAGATTCGTCTCCTTTTCTTTTTAACTTCCGAATTTTAAAATTTTTTGGTTTTTAGATGTCGTTCTGCTGCCCCATTACCCTATACTGGGGAAAATAGGTGTTTCAATGCAATAATACGAGTATTCTTTCTTTGTAATATTTTTGGGAAACGTTGCGAAATTATAAAAAAAGTACCATTCGCTCTTCAATAAATGGGAATGATATTAAAGGCTTCCACATCGCAATGCCCGAGCAAATATTTGTTTGATGTGAATTTCAGCGCCTATTACATTAAATAAATTTACTTAAAAGTAATGAGCATTTATGGTAATTTTTCAAGTCTGCCGAAAATTTGAAACTTTTACATTCAGCAAAATGGTCAAAAATTTTCCATTTGTTTCTTAGATATAAAATTAAATTCTTTACATATTTCAAAAACCAATAATCAATTTTTGAAAAAAACTTTAAGATTTTAAATACGTGAACAAATTTCTAAACAACAAAAATTGCGAAGAATCTACCCCAATTTACCCTATAGTTTTTGGGCCAATAATTTACATAACATTTTTAAATGAAAAATTGTATTTGAGATCATGGCCGTCAATAAAACGTGAGGAAAACCTGTCAATTTTGTTCGATTCGAATCGAGTGGCTCTTCGATCGCGAATGCAGCGATGCGGGCCTCGATCTTTAGTACGTTTCTGTAACTTATGTCGTTCGGTGATTTCGGTTCATACTCTTGATGGGTGTCATAATGACGTCACTCTCTCTATTGTGTTACTTTAAGCAAATGTGTGTTTTCTCACTACAGATCAAACAAGGATGTTGAGAAAATGAGCTAAAGGTGATCTCCGAAATAGCAGCTTCATTTCTTAACCTTTTTTTTTATAAAAATGTTTCATATTAAACCAGAATCTGAGTACAAATACGTCTATTAAACTAGTATCATTCTTTACCTAAGATTCGTTTATATGATCCTGCAAATTTCCATTTGAAATTAATTTTAATAGTATTTGCCTAGAAAACCACACTTAGTACTTTTAAATAAAGAAAGTTTTTTTTCGCATCTCCGCATCGCTCTGCGGTTTCGTTCATGCGATCTTCAGAGGAGTTTTTGGTTTAACTTCAAAATATAAACAAAATCAAGGATATAAACTACTTGCATACATTTATTGAGTAGCAAATTGAAGAAGCTCTTAATAAGTTTGCGTTTAAATGGAGCAAGAGTAAACAAATTTCGTAACCAGATGACCCCAAAGCGGTCAACAAAAAAAGTAAAAACTAAAATAAGGCAGCAAATTAGAGCAAAACGCCGAAATTTTTAAGTGCTTTCCCTGTTACAGCAGACTTTATTGCTGTGTCATTTTTATTTTCCACCGTCATACATATGTATACTATACGATTATATATAAATAAGTATGTAGTATGTGCATATCGTCATGAGTTGATGCTGTTGTAGCATATTTATACTTTAACATATTTTCTTGTTGTATAGTAGTTGAAACTACTTTTCTCTTTTTTTGCTTTTTTCGATCTTCTTACTTAAATTTAAATGCATTCACTAGCCACTGCGAGTTGCAAAAACAATTTTTACTTTATTTTGTCTTGAAAAATTTTTACGGCTTAACTTGTAACTTTTGTTTGCTACCGTTTTGTATTCCTCTTCCTTAAATCAAAAGTGGAACAGTTGTTACCGTCGTTGCTGCTTCGAATTAAAAAAAAAAATAATTGCGATCTTGACCATATCAAAAGGGTTATACATTTGTATATACATATTTGTACGAGTATATAAATGTATTGCGCATATTTTTGATGTATGTACATATGTATATTGCAAGCTGTCGTCCAATGTAATTTAGTTATTTTGAAATGTTAAATTGCTCACTAAGCATTTTGTTTTGGCTTTGTTTCGCCGTCTGATGATATTATAATGTTGCAAAATTATTTTTTAATAAGTGTTGCATTGAAGGTGTGTAGAGCTCAGAAATCTCTTTTAAATACTTTAAATAATATTTCAATGTTGAGCACACTTTATTAGAAAATTGTAGTTATTACGTTTAGTCTGTAAGTTGTATGTAAGTGTTTTATAATAAAATAAAATTTTCTAAGGTTTTTGTTAACTTTTCTCCTGTTAAAATTTATTTCATACACAAAATATTATGTTATCTATATCACGTCTTAGTTGTAAAGAGAACTTTATTTTCTCTAAAACTCTATAAAATATTATGAATAAACTTATTTGAAAAAAATTTTGAGCACACATACATATGTATGTATATATAATGCCAGATATCGCTTAATGTATGGTCGTGGTATAGTATTAGAGATTTCGATTTCTCGAGATTGCTTGAGGAACAATTTCTCACTAGTTTTTGGTTATTTAATTCCTTGATTTTCATTCAAACGCAATTTTGGTTTGCAACCAAGAAATAAACTGATATTGGTTACGATTAAAAAGAAGTGAAAGGTGGAGGAACGAAGTTTGCTAATCACAAAATATTTGGCCAAGACCATAGCTCCAACGGTAAAGATTTTCTTGAATATATATGATCATGATTCAATTATTAAAGGTTTGGTAACTAATCAGCTAGTTCCTTCACTTTTTGTCAAACCGCTCCTTTAGCATCGAAAAGTAAAAACTTCTTGATACAAAAAATTCAATTTGTTTTGATTCTTACGTGCGCGTGAACGATAAGTTCAAAACCTTTCAATATTTTAATTGGTTAATCTTCTTCTTCAGTATTTTTGTACATAAATACACGATAGACCCTGTCTCGGAAATATTTTATGTAAACGTCTATAATTGAAGCTCTTTTTCTATTAATGTTTTTCTCGTACGTATAAATTTGATGTGAACGAGTGGAAAAAGTTATGCAGTTTCTAGAAGAAATAGATTTAAATACATGAAAAAAATTATTTAATGCCAGAAATATGAATTTGTAAAAATTTAAATGATAAGATATCAAGTTAAAGTTAGTTTTCTTGTAAAATAACAAGATTTGTTTTCTTAAATTGCAAAATTTTGGGTTTTCTTCAAAACACAGTATTCTGCATATAACATTCAGAGGTTAATCAATTCCATAAAGTCTCTTACTATTTATCGGAATAAATATTTAGGTTATTTCCCCGACCAGGCATACATCATAAAATGAAGAATAATCCCGATATCAATGGTTTATTAATAAATAATAAAGATAATGTTTAATGCTAAATCGGTAACATTTGCATAATTCCATAAAGTCTTTAGTTAATTGGGCAAATTGATTCTAAATTTACTGGTTGGTTAAAATTTAAATGAATATCTAACTAGAAGTATAATCGTGTATTTATATTTTTGTTGCATTTGTGAATTAAAATGAAATCTACACATTTCAGCACAAATATCCTCGTTTTGTGAAAATAACATTATACTACTAATTATTTAATTTGAAAGGGAGGTTAACAAATTCTACCCCGTTTTCCATTCTTCTTAAAACTATTTTTATCCTAAATAGTCTTTCTATAAAAATTTTGAAGTTTTGAATTTTTCTTCTTGTTCTTTTTTAATGAATAGAAATTTTTGTTTGATATTGCAGGGGGGCACAGTTTTTGCTCACCTTGAGTAACTTGTTTGATGTGTCTGGTATATACATTTTATTACACTGATAATCAAAAGAATAAGACACCCTCGATGATGTCATGTTTTGACTCCTCATTTTTGTTTTATTTTATTTCTAATATTTTACTTTAAAAATCATAGATATTTTATAACAAAAATGGTATAAACCCAGGTTTCAAACTTTCTACGCAATTTATGATAATTCAAACAAATTTTATCAACATTTTCAAATAAAAATATTACGAAGTTTTTAGAATATATATAAATTTTCATAAGATAAAGTGTAATTTTTAAGTGGTTGCTAATTCGAACATTTTTTAATGACGCTTTTTATCAACTTCTTCTGCGATATAAAAAAATTTGCAAAAAGCGTCTCTTGAAAAATTATCAAAAATCGATGGTGTTTTATAATCATTTGTAATTAATTTTTTGTTGTTGTAAAATTGAAAGTACTATAAATCTGCTTACAAAAAAATTTCTTAATAAGGACGTGCCTACTAATTAACGTATTTTTTAGTTATGAAAAAATTTGTTTTCAGTTTGAGACTTATGTTTACAAGGTTTTGTTACAGAATTCCTTGAAATTAAAAAATTCAATGCAAACAAAACATTTGCGAATATCTTAATTTTTTGATTAGAATAAAAATATACAATCAAAGCAGAAATCTCTCAATATCCAAAATAATAAATATTTATTTCTCGGCCTAAAGACGCATATCTTAATGCCAAAATTTAACTGTGTTGTCAATATTTACCCAAAAGTTAAAAATAAATATAAACACTTACATACACATATCTTGTTTATGTTGCAAATATTTATTTTTAGTAATTCAGCCTCAAAAACATTTCGTGGCAAAAAACATACAAAGATCCATAGAAGCAATTTTACCTAATTTAATATATGTAACTAAGTGATGTAATGTAGATGTTGAAAATATTATTTAATTTGTAACTAGAAAATAACTTATATTAATTAAGAAAGCTAAGCCACTTAAAATAATGTCTTAGTATATACGAATACAAGTTTTCACTTTAGATTATCAAGAAATGCACTAACTAATAATATTTTCTATTAATTTCTAAATAATATACTCCTTTACTTGTTAAGATTCCTCTGCGCTTCCAAAGTAGGTATTTATGTAACTAAATTATTTTTAGGCATGCCGCACAATCATCTCCTGTATCCATTTGGCAGTCGTTTGTATATTATGGTAGATGCCCGGCTGATGATCGACGCCGCAACCAAAACCGGCACTGGTAATGCCAACCAAAAAGAATCGGCCGCGATCTTTAATAATTAACGGGCCACCAGAGTCACCTACAAAGAGTGGTAAATACAATTTAAAGAATTTAGTCACAAAGTGTTGATTAACACAAAGTATGTACAGAGAGTGCCTAGAAGTATGCAATAAAAAAAATTAACTTCAATTTTACTGTTGCTAACAGACTGGTGAAGTGTGGCTGTTAAAGCAAAAGTGACCAAAACCGCATGAATTTAATTCAATGAGCCTTAAAACTCCACCTAAGAATATACACAAGGGAATTAAGTTAAATATTTCTAAGTGACAAATATGTGATTAGAAGACTATGACTCAATTTGAGTCGAAAATTTCTTACCCAAACATGCGTCCTGATGTCCATCTGAGTGTCCAGCACAAAACATTTCACCATAAAGTTCCACATTGATGCGTTTGCTTTCGTGCCAGCGTATGCACTCGTAGGAAGCTGAAGATAAGAAAATTTGTGAATTTTTTTAAGCTCTTATTTGATATTTAACACATTTTACTTACTTATGATGGGTACTGTGGCTACTTGCAACATATTGGTGCCCGCATGACCCATGCTCACCTCGGTCTTGCCCCAACCGGCGATTAGGCCCTTGCGACCAATTAAGGCAATGGGAAAAAGTGGCAAGCAAATTGGAAGAATATGTTCGCTGGAATTAAAGTATTGAGTACATGTGTATGTAAATAAATTTTTAAAAAGTGTATTATAGAGTAGAATGCCGCAAAAGTAGAGTCGCATTGTTTTAAAGGAAATTCTAATTTATGGATGTTGTTTTATACGAATAGAAATAAGAAATGGCGTCAATTTTCTTAAAAAAAGCTACAACTTTGCTTTTACTTTATGTAATGCTGCTCTTTTAGTTGTTATATAGTATATACATAGTTGATTGCAGATAGTGTCACATTAAAATCTAAGACTATAACGCTCCCCTTGAACACCTTTGTCAAGCTTTTCCTAGATTTTTACTTTGGTTTCCAAGTATAAAGTACTTTTATTTTTTATTTGACATTTTAAATGATCTAGTTACTTTTACTTTTCTATAGGATTCATTGCACACTATTTCAATTGGTCGAAAACTTAACGCAAAATGAAGTTAAACATTTTTTTTTTCCAAAAGCTCGGAACTTTAAAAACGTAAGGTGTCCTAAGCCATGGTTTATCACTTCATAGCTCGCAAAATATTAATTTCTTCAAAAAAGCTATAAAGTACTTTTTTTAGACAAACAGTCAGGAATTTATAAATTTTTTTTCCCTATTTTAATAAAAAAAATTATTTTGAAAAGTTACGTTTTTAAATTTGCATAACTTTAAAAAAAATTATTTTTTTCATATCTAATAAGTTTTCCTATTTATACGACAATCTAAAAAAACTGGATTTTTCATTGAAATAGCATGGAATGCCTCATAGAACCTGCCAACATTTGTACATGCGTATCAATTTTCACACATTAATGAGCCAAAAATATATATAAATGTGAGGAAAAAATAATAAATAGCGCGTAATATATGTAGATAAATTGGTGATGTAATTTTAAGTTTAACTTAGTTCAAACTAAAAATAACAAAAAAGGGAATTAGGTATTCTTAGTCAACTTAAAACAAAAAAACCCTCAGAAATTATAATTAAAAATTCCAATTTAAAATTTTTAATTCTAATTTAGGTTGTATAATGTTTTGCAAACTCTAATTTTAAATTCTGGAAGATTCGAGTCTCTGAGATTTCTAAATTGTGGGCGTCTACTGTTATTTCTTTTATGACTAGAAATTTTATATTGAGACTATTGAATCCCAACTGGTCTAACAATGTTACTATCTACTAGTACTAATGCCGGAATTCAGTTAGTCGTCTTAGTCTCAAATAGATACAAAATTAACAATTTTAGACCAGTTGTCATTCAATCGACTCAAAATAAAGCCTCTAGTGTCTAAATTGTGCTCTGGTGATGAGCAGGTCACAAAAAGTTCAAATAAAAACAAAAGAGAAACGTGAAAGCTTTTATATGTCTATTCTAGCCATGTAATAAAATTTCCTGGGGTATAAAAATTTACCATTCAGTAAATTTTGTAACCATTTTATTCTACGCTGATTGAAACCAGGTAAATTTTGTAACCTGTGAAAGAGGAGGTAATAAAAAACAGCTGTTTAGTTAATTTAATAGAAACCCGAAAGCGAAGATGTTTATTCAATATGAATATTGAAATTCTTTAAGACGTGTGAAATGTTTGCGGGAAACTAATTATTTAAATAGCAAGACAAAAGGTTTATTCACATTTATACGTTTTCTAAAATTGTTGTTGCTTTCATTAGGTTTGTTCGTGTAAAAATCCAGCAAGAATTATCCCGCAACGAAATTTCTCAGAACTTTGGAGTATTCTCGCTCAAAGAAAGATGCTTGTAAATTTTTACGCGAACGCAAAATTTGCCAAAACTTGCAAGTTTAACATTGAATTGTTTGCCGCATCCAAATATGCAGAATGAAAAACATTGCATTTATGCTTTCCTGACACATTCCACTAACGAAACCTAACCAAACGAAAATGAATCTCTATATTGCGTGTTTATCACTCATATTTTATAATTTTGACCTTTAGAACTCTTAAACAAAAATTTTGTATTCATCCAAAATATATTCAGCTGTTCTCCATCAACTGTTTTCGTAACAATTCGTAATAATTATCAGCATCGCAAACACTCTTATTGATTTATGTATGTATGTTTATTTATGTTTTTATGTCAAATTTGATACCTCTCATTGTCAAAATGTGAGATGTTGCCACTGTTTCGAAAAAGTTTGTAACCATTGCCCTAGAATACCAAATTCAATTTCGGGTGTTATAAATACGTAATAAAATTACTATACCAGTAACAATGAGAGTAGGCCTATAAATAGCATGAATAGCTATCGTTGAACAAACTTTTTTCAAAGAGTTTTCAGATTTGTTTTGAGGGTTCAGTTAAGTAGTCCATGCAATTTTAGTATAATAAATGACAAAATGAAAGTGAATATAATTTGACCTTGATTTTTGGCAATTTTTTCTTTTTCTTTTATGTATAAAAAAAAAACAAATTTAACAATACATTTTTTCCACTTAAAACTTGCATAAATCATTTTCAAATTAAATTTATAAAGACCCTTTTCAGTTTTTCTGATAAGTCGAATCATCCAATTGCATAGCCTACCTAAAACCCGTTGGCTTGGCTAACTTGAGTAGCGCCACATCGAATCGATCCGGCTGTGTCATGCGAAATTGAAAAAGTGGATGCACAATTTTCAATATGACATTATGTTTCTCCACCGGCAGTGGTTCGTAAATATGTCCCAAATTTTGTGTATCCAATTCGCCCAAATAAACAGATATATCCTGAAGACGAGCCTGTTGTATGCAATGAGCCGCCGTAGCGATAATATTGTGCGACACCAAAACACCGCCACACTGGAACTCAGCGATGCGTATGTGCGCCTGCCAAGGATACTCGGCGAAATTCGCCGACCTTCCGCCAATAATACGCTTTTGTAGTGTGCGCTGTGTGGCGCGTGGCAAGCCACACTCTGGCTGCAAGTAAAATAAAAATTCGATAAAATGTATTGTCTTCCACTGCACGCTCTGTCGCTTTCTCACCAACCTTGACGAAAATATCATTCTCGTTGCGACGCTTCAGCATAATGCGCTTTGGCAACACTGCCCCACCACCTATGCCACTAACGCCGCTAGTTGCTAAGCGTTTATACTCGTTGAGCGCATTTCCAACTAGATTGAAAACTGGTGCCTGATCGGGATCTCCATGTAATGGTCGATACTGGTTGGTTGTTTCGCCGGCGCCCAAATTGGAGACCGCGTTGGCATTGACGCTGCTGCTACTGCTGCTGCTGCCACCGACGTTGCCACCGATGCAACATGAAAAAAGCCACTTATTGGCGCCACAGCCTTTTGCATGACGACCGCCTTGCAGCCAACAGGAAAACGACAATTTGCATGGCCAAACGTTATTCTGATGCATGCATTCGCTGGGCAGGCCAAGGATGGTATTTAGAATGCCTTGAAAATTGACATGATTTATATTAATTGATAGTTGGTTAGGCGAATTTAATTCGGATTGAAGAGGAGTATGGTTTACCATACTGTTCTTTACTTTGCCGAATATGGCAAGTGTTCAATGCAAATTAATTATTAAATTAAAAAATATTAAAAATTATTATTAAAATTTTCGCTTAGGAACCAAATTGAAGATAGCGGGGACTATTCTAACGAATGTCACGAAAATCAACGCATCACTATTTGATATTTTTTGATCTTTTAAGAAGCTATTAATTTCATTTTTAATTGCATTTCTTGTGCGTTAAAGAGAAAAATTTCAAGCATAATTTTTGGTACAGTTAATATCACAATAGTGATGCGGTGAAATTTTTTATAGTCATTAGAATTGGGGGGTAATAGTGATATTTCCTCAACAATGGATGTTTTCACAACAAGTACGCCTAAATCTATGTACATATATAACACTAAATATCAAAGATCTTTGCCCATTGTGATTGTGACATGCGATCGATTTCGCTATAGTTGTGAAACGAAATGTATCGCATGACTATTCAACATTAGTGCTTCTAAAACCGTGCCGCAAAAATGAACAAAACTTTATAAACACAATTTTTTTACAATTAAATATTAATGTTTTTTTTTCTTAAATACTCTAAATATTTGCTCTTACACGATTCTCTAACCTATATCATTAAAGTTACATTTTCTTTATCAAATACGTCTGTGACAGTGTTGACAGTTGACGCGAGTGAAGGTCGGGAGATTGGCGATAATTTAGAAATGTTGGTGACAAAAGATTTACTGACTGTCTTGAAATAATTTTTAACCTTCAAAATATTATTACTAAGACTACTTTCACCTTTGACAACTTTATTTCAAATTTTATTGTGAAAGAAGTCTTTCATTTCATTCGACTGGTTGCAATACGAGTATTATACCTTTTATCGAGAAAGCGCACAATTTACACGCCAGCATTCGTCATTTAAGAGAGGCGATGTATTGAAGGTACAGATTTCAGAAAGATAAGATAGTTAATGAAAGAGGTAATATGAGAAGGTCAGTTAACTAGCTATATAAAAAAGAAGAATAATAAGTCAAATACGAATGATCCGAAAATTAAGTTATTCATTCAACTTTGTTAATAATATTTATTACAAATATATATAAATAAATTTCACTTACTCGCATCAACTAGAATGTGTAAGTTGAAGAGATTCCAACAGTGGCCGACGATGAGGAGCCACCATAAATTCCATAAGTGCATGGCGTGCTAGCGGTTGCGTTCGCATGTGTGCGTATTTCTAACGTTCACGTATGTGTGTTTGCGTGTGTGCGTATTGTATGAAAAACGCAATGAACGTAGTAAGCTTGTATGCCTAATTGCTACTATGAATTTTCATGCCACGACATTTTCATGCAAATTGATGATGGCGCTAGCAAAAGCAATTACAAAAATTATCTGCAAAGAAACAAATAAAAACAACATTCTTGTTTCCTACAGTGTTCAGTAAAACAGCCAAGCGTAAGAAAGAGGTATTAAAATAAAAACAATCTCATCAGAAGTTTAGCATTGTATTGGTAAGAAATGGAAAAGAGGAGAAGATCATGCTTTCCAAAATATTATTTCTTTTTTATTTACAAAACAGAAAGTGTTAATTATATCTAAACTGGCATCGAATATATTTAAAATTTCCTTATTTATCGCCTCTTAAATTTTTGAAATAGTATCAGAGTTGACAGCGAGGCTACGGATTGGTTGGAATATCAGAAATATGTTTTGTATAATAAAATAATAAAATCTTGGTTATTTAAACATTATTTGAATTTTATATTTTTCTAAAGAAAATATTTTAAATATAATAGTGTATAGTTCTGATTCTTTAGTAACGGCTATAATGAAAAATCATTTGCTATACAGCCCTACTGGAGGAAAAATCTCCATGATTACAATAATGTTATTTCCATCTTTGACTTTATGAACTTGTTTGCATTCAGGAAAGTCACAAGAAAGGGTCTGAAGAAAGTTTTGCTTATTTTCAAGATATATAATACTAAAAAAAATTGATTGATATAAATCCTGAAGCCAAATTATTATTAAAATGGTTTTTTTTTTTATTTAACGCACCCATAGTTAAACATTTTTACTGTGAGGGAAAGGATATTTTTGCAAAAGTTTTTTCAAGTCATTCAAGATGATGTTCAAAATGTATAATGGCAAAAAAATATCCGCCAGATATCGCTGAAGACGAAGTATTATTAAAATTCATATTCTATTCAAATGTGCATTGTGCTTGGAATTGTGAGATATTAAATCGAGTGTAAATATATAAATTCATCTCTTTCATTAATATATGTGTTATAATGTTTGCGAAAATAAATATCTTCTTCAAAACTATGTACCTGAATATTAATTTAATTTTGATACTGTTATAGTTTTTGTGAATAAATAAGGTTTATAAAATGTTTCTGTATTTGTTGCAAATGCGTTTATTTCAATAGTTAATATCTGTACATTTAACATTCATTGGTTTAAATAGTAAATCCTAGGTTAAATAAAATATATACGTTTTTAATAATTTAATATCCATGTTCCGAAGCGAACGCCTATCCACCGTATCTGCGTTTAGTTCGTCATCACTCTCCGATAAGTTATAAACCAGCCATTATACAAAGCCATTTCGGTTTTATTTTAAAAATTTACACAAATAAATTAACTATCGCGTTTCTAACAATACAAAACTAAATGCCGCTAGCCTAACAACACAGCTGATTTTGCAATAACGTATGTTGTCAAAAAAAGAGTTACTTAATAGCAGTATTGTTAACTTCTGTTGTTTAGCTGATTTGGCAACTTCGGGTGTTGTTAAAAAAGTTACAAAATCGCAATACAGGTCTAGAATTTTAAAGAGTGTGCAAATATTGAGACAAAATTTGACTATGTTGCGATTTGTGCGCTAGAAATAATAAACCTTTCAACAAATATTTTAAAAATATAACCGTTGCCTAGGGTTTTTCAATTAAAATTTTTTAATATCATTTCCGTTTTGACTTGTTCCTGAATGGTCGCAATTCCATGGTCATGTTGCAGGGAATGCGTTGGATAATATTTCTAAAATAGTGCTTGTAGTAAACAATTACTTAACTTGAAAAAAAGAAATTGTGCTTAACTCTTGGGGCACCCTTTATACTTCCTACACTCTCTACTGCACGGCAAACAAGAATTCGCAACATTTCTCACTCACTCGATCAATTAGAGATTCGCACATTGCCTGTGCTAACGAAAGCATGACGAAATTTTGCCGCCGCTTCCACCTGTCACCAGCCAACAGTCAACAATCACAAGCCTCCGGCTGTAATAATTTTTTATGGCTGTTATTATTATTGTTGTTGTTCGCTGATAGTCGTGTACGCTTTGTTTGTTTTGCAAGGCGCGCTTCACTTGTATAAACACTAATGTGTACAAGCAGACATACAGACATACATACATACAGCTGTGTTCATAGCAGTAAATTTCGAAATTATATTTTTTGAAACTTTTATATGTACTCGTATATTAATTTATTTTTGATAATTTTCATTTAAAATTTAGTATGATTTATAACCAACCGATTAGATTGACGATACGTTTTATAGAAGAAAATGTTCAACGCCCCTACCAAAAATTAATTAAATTTAGAAATTTGTTTAATTTTTGCGAATTTCATATATGCTTTAAATTTTTGGTTTGATATGGCTTTGGCTATAGAACCTACAGAAATTTAAATATAAATTAACAAAAATAAATAAATAAATAAAGGTTTTATAAAAGATATCACTTTGAAATTTCCTGCTATTTTAGTGAACACAGCTGTACACACAAACAGACTACATATTTAGGTGCTCATTCATTCATTGCTTTCTTGTTATTGTTTGAGAAAATGTGTCGCTGTCATCTGTTGCTCGCCGACTTGACAGCTTAAAGCAATTGTTATTTTTGCTGTTATCATTATAGCAAGACAATAAAGCTTTAGCAGTGCAAAGAAAACAAAACATATCCATAATTTGCTCTAGATTTTTGCATCTTTTTTTCATAGTTTTTTTTTTTAGTTTGAAGTTTTTTGTTTATAGTTAAGTAAGTGATTTATGCCAGCAATCGCACTTTTCATTCTGTTACATTATTTTTATGAACATTTTATACTATCATCAGCAATTGACTTTAGTATAGTATGGAAATGAAAATCTGGAATTTTTTCGAAAGAAAACATCAGAAGTACAAGGTAGCCACTAAACAAAAGAGTTTTCTTAAGTATGAAGTATACAAATTACTGCTTTTTTCAAAATGTTTAGTTTGAAATAATTTCAAAGTGATAACTTACAAAGGGAAACCCCATTGAATA
Organism: Philophylla caesio; assembly: GCA_963971545.1. Taxonomy (NCBI): domain Eukaryota; kingdom Metazoa; phylum Arthropoda; class Insecta; order Diptera; family Tephritidae; genus Philophylla; species Philophylla caesio. The sequence goes on along the minus strand of OZ020606.1, from coordinate 87,563,236 downwards.
AAATAACTTCGGAAAATTCGGAATTTGTTTGACGATTGACGCTTCTTACTCCTGTTAATATCTGAATTACCTCAGAGTAATATTGTGCTTTTTTATTACCTCTCTGTTTGCTCGATATGTACTATTTTGTATTTTTAGACATTTTAAAAGCTTCGCAGCACCGAAACGCGAAAATTAGTGTGATAGTTCAGGGCTTTGCAGGAACATTTAGAAGCTTAATTTGCTTTATTGGAGATTTGTTCAGTACGGGATAATTTCAGAACAAGTTCAGGACATTAAGAAAACCATCGGCACAATTTTTTTAGGTAGTGGGAAAACTAAAATGTCTTATAGGGATCTGTAATATTGGGGAAAACTCACACATGCGCTTTTGTACTGTTTCATATGCGATTTTCTACTTTAAGTGACGATATGTATATAAATAGTATATTTTCGGTGAAAATAATCGATTTTTTTAATCAAATTCCAATTCTTCTAAATTTTCTTAATTTCAGGCCCTGGTAATATTATTCAAATTAAAAAAAAAAATGTCTTCCTACTGTTTCAGATAACTTTTGTGGACAAGAGGGTGCACTAGGGCGGGTCGAATTTTTTTCGCATAAAGCGGCTAGCAAAAACGAAAACTACAGAAAATTCTAAGAAAGTTTTGCCAGTTTGTGGGTCTAAAATTAATTCCCAGTTCGCGCAGAGCGACTTTAGATTTTGAGGTCATACTTATTTAATTGTACTCAAAAACCTCTAGTTTTAAAAATAACAGCATGCCATGCAATTAATGAATTAATAGCAGGCTTTTGTAACTTATTTGTTTTTTCACGTGGCTGAGCAAAATACAACAAAAAAAAGCAATCGTATGGTACTCTTGTGTGTTCTACTTTAATAACTTTTTTCAAGTTTTAAATAGTTTTCGATTAATAAATTATAATGGAAACGTCTGCAATGTCAGTTGATTCCACCAATTCAGAAATTGATACAATTTCAATGAAATCCGGGTCTTGTGTTCTTCCCAGTCTGAATATTGGCTTACCAAGAGATTTAAGTGATCTAAATCTACCAAGTAATCGTGACGTATTAAATTACTATTTATTTTTACGCGTGGCTGAGCAAAAAACAACAAAAAAAAAGCAATCGTACGGTAATCTTAACACACAAGTGGCAAAAAAAATTTGGGAAATTTGGAATAAACTAAACATTCCGTTAATCAATGCCTCAAACTGCCTCGAAAAAACTGAAAATATTGCTAAATAAATATCATAATGAAATAAAATTTAAAAGTAGACCAAGTAAGTCTTCAACGTTTCTGGAAACAATTGATCAAGTGTTTTATATTGGAAAATATCAGTGCGCAAAAACATTGCCTTGCTGCTGTGGTTTAATACCCATTGAACTCCAAGAGTTTATGATTGATCAGCACAGTAAGAGGAAGCTAACCATTCCCGAATTCGAGGCGATTGCTGTTGACCAACAATCAACACTGGCTCCAACTAGTCTTGATCCAACTTTTTTTCCTGGCTCAACAAATATGGATGTTGAATCAGAGGTGATGTTTGCCTTGCCAACTGCAAGAGAGCCAAGTTCGTCGAAAAAAAAAAATTAATACCAAAAGGTACAATACACCTCATTTCGCTATGGCCTGCGATAGGTTTGGAATCGGGAATAGGGTTGCTTCTTTTTTGGCCACATCGCTTTTCAAAAATATTGACTTTAAAGATGAAAATGGGGAACCAATAATTATGGACAAATCTAAAGTTTCACGTAAAAGAAAGAAATGCAGAGGTTCTCTTCGAAGAAAGCAACGCAATGACTGTGATCTGGTAGCCTTCTCCTTTGATGGCAGAAAAAACAACTCTCTGACGAGCGAAGAAGAAAATGGAAGATATCATCCGAGAATGGTAAAAGAATCACATTTAGTGGTTCTTAAAGAGCCTGAGAGCAGATTGTTGGGTTACGTAAAAGTCGACGCCGAGGACGCTAAAACAAAACAGAGGCAATTGTGCGAGTTCCTTATAGAAAAAAATATGTCCCTTGAGAGACTGATTGGAATTTGCTGTGATGGAGAAGCAACAAACACAGGTTCTGAAAATGGAATTTTAAGGAGATTCGAAGTGATGTTGAATAGAACATTGCACTGGTTTGTTTGTTTATTACACTTTAATGAACTTCCACTTCGTCACTTGTTCTCCGCATTGGAAAAGTCCACTACAAGCGGGCCGCGCACAGCTAGTGGGATAATAATAAAGCAAATCGAAACATGCGAGCAGATGGCGGTAAGCAAACAATTGTTTTAAAGAGCCTAACATGTACATATATTTTGATCTGAGCTAAATAAATAAAATCTTTCTGTAGGCTGTACCCGACTTTGAGGCCATTTCGTTGGGAGATATGCCTCCACCCATTCATGAAAAAACGCTCTCGACTGACGTTCAGTACTTGTATCGAATGGCAAATGTAGTTTGCGATGGTTTCTGCCCCGAAAATTTAGCCAGTATGAAACCGGGACAAATTGTGCACTCTCGATGGCTAACAAAGGCAAGCAGACTCTTACGTTTATACGTGACAACTAGTTCACCATCAGCGAATTTAAAAACTTTGGCAACTTACATAATGAAAGTTTACGTACCGATGTACTTTAACATTAAGTTCTACAACTCAGTTGTATACGGCAGTTTCTTGTTTCTTAAATTTATACAGTCCACGCGATATTTACCACCAACTCTGCGAGAAATTGTTAACACTGTAATCCAAAATAATTCACACTTCGCTCATGCTGAAAATATCATACTGGCAATGCTTTATGATAAGAGAAAAGATGTTCGCGAAAGAGCCATAAAAAAGATACTACATTATCGTGATAAAGTTTGTGATCCGACTAATCTAAGTGTTTATGATAAAAAGCACGCAATAAATTTTAAATGCTCAGACTACTTTGATCTGGTTGACCTAGATGATGCCAGTGTTTTGTCTGAGCCTCCATTCTCAGTAAACATTCCATACGAACACTTGTTGCAGTTTATTGAGTCTGATGATCCGCCGCTTCCTGACCCAGGGATTCCATGTCATACCCAAGCAACTGAGCGTTGTGTACAGCTTCTGACAACAGTTTCCCGACGCGCTATCGCAAAGAATAGAGACGATATCATGGCCGTAACTATAGAAAGTCGTACTACAACACCACGCATGGAATCCAAAAAAGACTTTAAAACCTAAAAAAACTAAAACTAGAAAAGATTCCCAGTCATCAGCAAAAAAACCAATGTCTGTAACTTCCACCACAAAAGCATTTAATTTTTTGAAAACTTAATTACAATAATAAAATTTTATTTTCGATCCACCGTATTTTCCACAATTTTAGCATTTTTTTTAAATATGGGAATATCTGTATGCTGCATTCATAGAAGCACAAACTTTCGTTATAATCGAAGAAACCAAGCACAATTTTCCGGATCGCTTCTTATGAAAGTATAGGTTTTTGAGTACAATTTAATAAGTATGACCTCAAAATCTAAAGTCGCTCTGCGCGAACTGGGAATTAATTTTAGACCCATGGTTTCTTGGCAAAACTTTCTTAGAATTTTCTGTAGTTTTCGTTTTTGCTAGCCGCTTTGCTGGTTTTTTTCCACCCATACAAATCGACCCGGCCTAGTGTGCACGCCAACTTACTGTTTTTTATGTATGTACATATCAACCTCATGGCCGCTGTGGTCGAGTTGGTAGCGGTGCGTGCTTTAACTCGATATGCCGGTGAGTTCGAGGTTCGAATCTCAGTCAGGGCAAGCAAGATCTTAATAATAGAATAAGTTTATTCTAATAGCGGTCACCCCTCATTACTGGTCTCCTGTCCACAAAAACCCCAAACATCACATTGGTGACGGAGATATCGGTATTTTTGTAGAAAAACGGAGGAAACAACGTAAAGTTGGAAAAGGCAAATTCCGGAGGCACCTGCATTAGTGTTGACCTCACACCATGGCGGAGAACGCAGCACTCCAGCATGAATTGGCCAATCTCCATGCCAAAGCGAATGAAGAAGGGAAGAAACATGATATTGCAATTAATGATCTCCAAGCAACAATTCGGCTCAATTGAAGCTTACGAACGAAACGAAGACTGTTCATTGTGGCAACAAAGGTTTGAACATTTTATGTCAGGTAGTTTGATTAATGACAGCAGGACAAAATTGCTGTTGATGACACTTTTGGTAAAAGAAGGATATGCTTTGTTAAAAAGCATATGTGGTCCAATATCACCTCAAGACGAGCCTTACAAGGATTTGGTGCAAATAATTTCAAAACACCTTCAGTCCAAACCAAACTACTTCCTGGAAAGATTCAAATTCAACAAATAGATTCAACAGGAAAACCAGTGCTTCAATGACTTTGTTGGAAATTTTAAAAAGATGTCAACTTATTGTAATTTTGACCAAAACTTTAATGACAGAATCGTTAGCGGAATCCGTAGTGACAGTGTTAGGCAGATCCGACATACCAGAAGGTAGTTGCCCAGAGAAGAAGCAGCGGAAATCAATCAACAAAAGTAGTGATGACAGTACAGAGAAGACACTTTCGTGTTTGTGCTGTGGTAAATTTGGACATTCCTCGCGGAGTAATCACGGTCAATGTCAATTATAAGAAACAAAATAAGAAACTTCAGTTATTTATTTTACCAGGTAGCGCAACTCCAATCGTTTAAGCTGATATTAAATGGAAAGATTGACTTAGTTGAAAACGTAAACAATGTTGATAGTAGCAGCTTTAATGCTGTTACATTTCAAAATAATTTCCAACTGTATTTACAGAAAAATTTTGTTGCTATACAAATTAAGATTGTTGTTAAAATTAAAAGAAAATGACTCTTAAATTTGCGCTATGGTGCAAAAATTACGAAATGAAATTAAAAGATTAATTGATGAGAATGTAATCCAGTCAGATGAGTCTAGTGATTGGGCGACTCCAATAGTCCCTATTGTTAAATCCAATGGTAAGATTAGGCTTTGTGGAGGTTATAAAACAACTGTTAATAACTATTTAGAAATTGATAGGCAACCTGTCCCTAGGATTCAAGACTTGTTAACGAAACTAAACGGCGGAATTTTTTTTTAGCAACATTGATTTAAGTCATGCGTATTTACAAGTGCCTTAAATGAAAAATCTCAATAATTAACAACAATAATTACGCATAAAGGTTTTTACATATATAAAAGGTCATGTTTTGGGGTGGCTTCCGCTCCAGGTCTGTTCCAGAAGGCTTGTGGAGAAAATATTTAGTGGTATTGACGGTGTAATTTGCTTCTTTGATAACGTGTTAGTAGTTGGTTAATCGGAACAAGAATATTATATTAGATTACATAAAGTATTAACAAAACTAAAAATGTGCGGCTTATCTGTTAAATTTAATAAATCAATTTTAAATCCCAAAGATGGGCAGTTTTTCTGTCTGCTTATGAGTTTGATCTTCATCATATTCGAGGTGAAGATAACTGCAGTGCTGATTGTCTGTCCCGATTGCCTGAATGAAGTAGAGAGGAGAGTAAGAGTGTAGATTATACTTATTTAAATTATGTTAACGATGATGAACAATTTATTGATGTCAAACAAATCGAAACTGAAACTGTATTTATCATGGTGAACAAGGAAAATTTAAATTTACTAAGCAATCTCAAAATATCAAAACATTTAAGGAATGATCTATATTTGTAAAGCGACTAAACGAAGAAAATGCAATACAAATAAATAATTTACAATTTACTTATCGATCGAATCGATCATATACATATGTATATCTAAAATTAAAAGCCATCTAAAACGTGAGACTGCAAATTAGTGCTTACGACTGCAATTCAATCGTCATAAATTGGCTATTTGCTTCTTGATATTTGCTATAAAAGCACATTCAATTCGTGAATCTCAACAATCGGTTCTGGGCTTATTCAATAACACGGTGACTTTCGTGAATTTTAAAATGAACCATAAAATTTGTTTGATTTTCCTGCTCGCCGTTTTGAGCCTCGCCACAAATACATGGGCTCACCCACAGGCTTCAAGTAAGTTGAATAAAAAGGGAATGTTTTTCAAATTAAGTTCAAAATTGTATCATAAATTTCTTTAAAGATGGTTGTGGTAACAATTCGCAGTTTACAACCTGTGGCATAGCCTGCCCGGACAAATGTAGCGATAATCCTAATGTAAGAAAATTTTGTACGGAACAATGTGTTGTTGGTTGTCAATGCAAAAGGGGATATGTGCTAAATAATGCCCGAAAATGTGTGCGCCGGAGTCAATGCTAATTTACTACATAACTTTAATTAATATCGATTTTACCATAAAATGCTTTGTACTAAGAAATGATATAAGAAGAAAATTAAATGATGAATAAGATCCCATTATTATACAAAGCATTCCAAGATCGTATCGACTTAATATATCATACTTTATTTGTTTCTGTTTATACATACGACTTTAAAGCGTGCCCAGTGAAACCGTATTGTAAGCTTATCAGCTGTTTTGATTTTCGAATACGAGAAATAAAGAATCGATTTCAAAGTAAGTGTGAGTGAATTTACTGAAGCATTTCAAGGCGTTTTCTAAATCAATTTATACATGCGTTTCGAAGTGATGCGTATTCGATAAAACCGTATTATGCCCCTTTATGAACGTAGTTAAAGATATAGAGTTAGGTATTGGGTTAAGTTAAAAACAAAGTTTGACATTCGTTAATACATTTATACATACGTAAGTATATACATAGTTCTTGAGTCACAATTTATTGCATGCAATGATACGAATAGACAATTCCGGTGTCCTCCGTGAAAGCTGTTAAAGCTAATAACTACATTATTAAATGTTGCGTTAGTCGTCAAAGAGTGCGGACGTGTTTTAAGTTCGCTCCGTAGATATTAAATATTGTGCTAATTAAACAGAAAAAAATGAAAATAATAATAATAATCCAACACATAAAAATAAGCAAACCATATGAAAAAATAGGGCGATGAGTCAAACTGATACCCGTGCCCAGAGATAACGCATGCAAGATGAGCGCCAGCTTTCAGTTCAGCGTAACAACGCATATTTTTCGATTTGGTCGCAGAGTGATAGCGAAAGCGGCAAGTAAAATCCGAACTAGGTTTTACTGCACTCATTGCTCAGTGTGGGCGTAGCTTGTGGAGAGCTACATGACTCTACCACCGTGCAGGTCAAACAAAAAATACCCAAATGCAAATAGTGTGGTAACTGCAGTGGAAACCACTGAACAAACTATAGGGGTTGTCTAGTCTATAAGGAGTTGAAAAACTAGATCAACCAACGTGTGGCCACTGAGTGCGGCACTCATAACGTATCGAATGCCTTTGTACCTTTCCAAACAAATCCTAGCGTTTTCTTTGCCAAAAGAACCACGCAGCCAATGGTTCTATCAAACACCGTCAATGGTGTCTCACTTACAAGTGCCGTAAAGTCAGGCCTAGTAAATCCTGCACATACAATAACTGCACCTCAAGTTGCGCCACAAGAACAGGAGCCCCACGCACAATACCGTATACTATCCAATATCGAAGCCATGATAGCATTGATGCAACAAAGCATGATGAATTTCATAACTTTCATGCAAAACACAATGCAAAATCTCATGCGAAAACAAAAAACCCTGCTCAAAATGCTTGCTACTCAACCAAAAAAATAATGAACTTAATTAAATTAGCCCCCTGAAATACAAACGGCATTCATCGCCACAAACTAGAGCTGTCAAAATTCCTTAACGACAAGGAAATTGACGTTATGCTCCTTGCTGAAACACACCCAACTAATAAATATTATTTCAATATTTCGAGATATACTTTTTATTGCACGAATCATTCAGATGGAAAGGCGCTGGCGGCACTGGTATTTTAGCCCGAAATCGCATTAAACAGCATCCCTCGATTGGAATTGCCAAGAATTATCTGCAAGCAACATCAATAAGCCTACAAACAAAGCAAAGTGATATTATACTGACCGCGGTTTATTGCCCCCCACGTTTCACGATAGCAGAAAAAGAATTTATGGATTTCTTCAGTTCGCTGGGAGAGCGTTTCATTGCTGCAGGCGATTATAATGCGAAGCACCCTCACTGGGGCTCACGCTTGTCCAACCCTAGAGGCAAGCAATTATATAACGCACTTATATGTAAAAGAAACAAACTTTATTACGCTTCTCTTGGAAATCCCAAGTATTGGCCTTCAGGCGCATATATGTAAGTAGAACTCCACCCAAGTTTATATACACCTGACGACATTGAAAACTCTGTAACAGCTTTTGAATCTACAATTACAAGGTTATATGGGAAACAAACATTATCCGACCAATAGAAAAATTTAAATGCTTCTATCTGAAAAGCTACGCCTACGACGGATATGGCAGACTCAGAGATCACCTGCTTCTAAACAACTACTGAAAGCGGCCACACATGCGACAACAAGAGCCCCCAAGAGCGAGGAAGAGTACGCACAGTACCGGTACATTCAAAAGGTCTTTCCGACTAGCACAAAGTACTCTCTGTGGAAAGCACACCAAAAATTAAGTGCGCCAGTGCAGATTGAAATGCCAGTACGGCACAACAATGGCAAATAGGCTCCGAGTGACGCGGAAGAAGCAAACACCTTTGCTGCACATCTACAAAATGTTTTCAGACTAAACCCAGCAACCAATGGGCTTACACTACCACCCGTACCCAAAGTGCCGGAATCTGAGCCACTGAAATTTGCACCTGAAAAAATTTCAAAAGTAATTAAAGAGCAATTAAAACCAGCCCCTGGATAAGACTTAATTACTCCAAAAATGATTATTGAGCTACTAAATTATGCTATACTTTGCATCTGTATGTTATTTAATGCAATCACTACACATTGTTATTTTCCTTAACAATGAAAAAAGTCAACTATTGTGGTGATACCAAAGCCCTGAAAAGACAAAACACAATCATTCTCCTAAAGACCTATCAGCCTGCTACCGTGCATGTCGAAATTATTCGAAAGTCTTCTTATGCAACAACTTCAAGCCCACAACATAATACTATCCAACTTGGCTTCAGGGAAAAACATGGTACGATCGAACAAGTAAATCGCATTACATCTGAAATCCGAACATCGTTTGAAAACAGGGAATATTGCACAGCAACACTGTAACACTGCCATCACTGAAGCTCATTCAATAGAAGCTGGAGTACCACAAGGCAGTGTTCTCGCCCCGATGCTGTACGTTTTATACACCTCGGATATTCCAACAAGCGGCCGCCTGACAATGTGCTCTTTTGCCGACGACACTGCTATAAACAGCCGCTCCAAGTAGAGGCTGGAGGCTGTGAATGAGAGGGATTTTCCTTCGCGTCCGCGCGCTCGGGTCTGGCTTCCTGCAGGGTCTTCCACGCCGGAGGAAATGGAGGAGCTTCTTCGGTACTGCAACCCCCACCTACCGACGCATAACTGGACGGTGGTCAAGGTGGAGCGGTCCGAGGAGCCGAACATACAGGCAATTATACAGCTGCATGCGGAGTCGCTCGTCTCTCTCTCCGAGTGCCAGGAGGTCATAAAACTCGGCTTCGAAAAGGTAGTCCTAAAGGTCTACCAATCCGATCCTGGAGGAGATGGCCCCGCACCTCCAGAAGTGCGCAGTGCCAAAGAACCCTCGACAGTCGACTCCATGATTATGGACGTCGAATAAGTGGTTTCGGAGGCTGAAAGTTCTAGTGACGTTCCCTCTTCGGCGGGTTCTGTCATGAATATTGCCCGCTTCTTTGAAAGAGCGGAAGAAGAGAAGCTACTAACCGCAGTAGAAGAGGACGCCGAACTGGCGTGGATGGTGGAAATCTTAGATGAAGATCCTACAGATAAACCTCAAACACTCTAAAGAGGCGTCTGCGAACTTTATTATCCACATTGAGCAAGGTGGAGCCGACTTAGTCCTGATATAGGAGCCGTGGCTGAGCAGTAACGGTTCAGGACGCCAAACAATAATCTGATAATGCAGAAGCAAGCAGGTTAACCTAGATCTGGCAAGCTCAGCAGGAAAGAACTAAGAGCATTTATTTTGCCCAATTTCAGCAATGGAGACATTGTCACAATACGCCTGGAACTATTGCTCATATCTGAATCCATGAAGACATTGTCACCGCACGCCTGGAACTATGGCTCATATCTGAATCCATAGCCGAAGCAAAACGGCGGAACGTCGCTGTCATAATTCTATCTGATGCGAACTCGTGATACACGTGCTGAGAAGCTCGGATATAAACACAAGAGGTGAGTCACTTTTTGAATTTATTGTTAGCGAGAACTCATATATGCAATAGAGGAAATGAGCCCACCTTCTTAACTGCGGCCAGGCGTGAGGTGTTAGACGTTACGCTGGTTTCTTCTTGCCTTATACGCCGCATATCTGACTGGAGAGTGCTGGAGACGCACTCCAACTAAGACCTTAGGTATATTCAGTTTAGTTTAGACGAAGATAGCCCAATTAGCAAACCTTTTAGAAATCTTAGGAGGACACGGTGGGATATCTACAGTAGGAAACTGCAGGAAAAGCTATCTGAGGCCCCAGATGAAGTCTCGGTTCTCTCTGAATATTCCATTGACTGCATGGTGGAGAAGTTCACCTCGGCATGCAAAAGTGCAATCAAAAGCTCGTGCCCGCTCAGCAGAAATGCACGAAGGGCAAAGCCGAGCTAATGGACGATGGAGTTGTCCAAACTAAGGGAATCGAGTAGGGTACTCTCTAACAAGACTAGTAAGAGCAATCTTCAACAGGACTGGAAACTCTATAAAAAGGGTCTCTCAATATATAAATATGAAATTATAAAGTACAAGCGTCTGTCATGGAAAAATTTTGCGAAACCGCGGAATGCTGCCATGAAGCCTCGCGCCTCAGAGGCATTATTTCTAATAATCCTGTTCCCTTGGGATACCTGAGGGCTGAGTTGGGAGAATGGGCGACAAGTAGCGCGGAATCCCTCAAGCTGCTTTTGAAAGCTCATTTCCCCAAAAACTTCGGGCCGAGCATATCCATTGACATGTGTCTTGGGGTCTGGCTTGGTACCCTCCAGTGAACTACGAGGGGCATGTTGTCTTCTTTGGGATCTTAACTCTTTCAAACCCTTCAAGTCATCGGGACCGGACGGTATAATACCCGCGCAACTGCAGAGGGCGAGAGACGTTTTCTGTCGGTAGCTCACCCCCATTTACGCGAACTGCGTGGACAAGGAGTATGTCCCGAGGGCCTGGAGACAGGTGAGGGGGACATACATTCCCAAGGAGATGAAAATCTTCCACGTGTTGCCAAGGACTTCAGTCAAATCAGTCTCTAGTCTTTCCCATTCAAGACCTTAGCATGGCTGATTGATCTATACATATATTAGAAATAAAATTCCACGCGAGAGACTTAGTTTCTCTCAGCATGCCTACACGAAGAGCAGATCCGTATAATCCGCTCTGCATACCGCTGTCAAAATCATCGAATAGTCTTTCGAGCACAAAGACTACGTTTTCATCGACATTGAGGGGCATTCAACAATGTTCTACCTAACGCGGTTACGATGCCCCTCGGTCGGCTTAGAGTTGAAACGAACTTGACCAGGTTCATCTCAAATATTCTATTCGATCGAAATATCGTGGCGGAGTGGGGAAGCGCATCGGCTCAACATAATGTCAGGGGGGGGACCCCACAAGGAACTGTTATTTCACCCTTCTCTCATCGTCTTAAATAAGGTTCTATAGAAACTGGAGAGGAGGGGTTGCCTTGTGGTTCCCTATGCGTATGACGTGGTTCTCATAGTCAGGGGAAAGTGCCTGAACTCGCTTTATGATCTCATGCAAGGTTATTTAAATTTGGTTACAAATTGGTCCGCTAGCTGTGGGCTAGCCATAAGCCCTAACAAGACGGAGCTGGTCTTGTTTAGCTTCTGCTTTCTGACAGAGTCAGGTACTTGCGGTCATTCTTGACAGGAAGCCTAACTGGAGGCCGAACATCAAAGATAGGGTCAAGAAAGCGTCGGTCGCCTTATACCGCTGCAGAAGTGTCATCGGGAAGATATTATTAAACAATTCGAATTCATCCCCGCGGATTTCGATAAAGAGGATCCTGCATCACTCACATCCCATCGAGGGAGGAGTGGAAGGGTTTCGACCTCTGGTGCAGAGGCGCAGTGAATATGTCCTTGCATGGAGCAAAGCTGGAGGGAAGAGTAGGAGGGTCGTCTTTTGCGAGGACCTGTTGCTCCAAAGTAAGTTTAGACTACCGGATTTCTATAGCGTTCTTCAAGCTGAAATAGCTGCCATCAAAGAAGCAGTAGACCCCTTGCGTCGCAGCACTACTAACACACAGAAGGTGGTAAACATTTACTCGGACAGTCCAGCCGAAATCAGAGCCCTGGGATTGCTGACTCTGCGGTCGAAGTTGGTCGAGAATGCCTGGCCCCTTATCGGCCGCCTAGGAAATCTTTCGTATTCGATTGATTTGGGTCCCAGGTCACAGCAACATTGCGGAAAACTGCCTCACTGACGAGCTAGCTCGCCAGGGCACTATAGAAGAAATCACTCCAGAGAGGAAGGGTATTGCAATTACCCTGTCCACATGTGGTCTGCCCTTGGAAAAATGGTCATTTAGTCGGCTCAGCAAACGCTGGGCGGAAAACTTGACGTACAATGTTTAGAGATTTTTCATTTCCTAAAGGTAATCAGTTGAAATTGGAAAATTTAAATAAAAATTAAGAATATTGTAATATATGTGAATGGGACATCTAGCTTGTATTCATATGCATCGATAAACGCTGTATGTTCGTTACTTATTATTACGTTAAATAAAATCTAGTATTAGAGAGAAGATATTGACTTTTCATTACTGGTCTCCTGCCCACAAAAACCCCAAACATCACATTGGTGACGGAGATATCGGTATTTTTGTAGAAAAACGGAGGAAACAACGTAAAGTGGGAAAAGGCAAATTCCGGAGGCACCTGCATTAGTGTTGACCTCACACCATGGCGAAGAACGCAGCACTCCAGCATGAATTGGCCAATCTCCATGCCAAAGCGAATGAAGAAGGGAAGAAACGTGATATTGCAATTAATGATCTCCAAGCAATAATTCGGCTCAATTGAAGCTTACGAACGAAAGAAAGACTGTTCATTGTGGCTACAAAGGTTTGAACATTTTATGTCAGGTAGTTTGATTGGTGACAGCGGGACAAAATTGCTGTTGATGACACTTTTGGTAAAAGAAGGATATGCTTTGTTAAAATCCTTTGTGCTCCAATATCACCTCATGACGAGCCTTACAAGGATTTGGTGCAAATAATATCAAAACACCTTCAGTCCAAACCAAACTTCTTCCTGGAAAGATTCAAATTCAACAAATAGATTCAACAGGAAAACCAGTGCTTCAATGACTTTGTTGGAGATCTTAAAAAGATGTCAACTTATTGCAATTTTGGCCAAAACCTTATTGACATGTTAAGGGACAGAATCGTTTGCGTAATCTGTAGTGACTGTTATGCAGAAAATGTTATCGATGAATTTGTAAATTGAAAAAAAGAAAAGAAACCCCTGCAAATATCAAGATAATAAGCAAAGAAATTCAATGGAAATGGAAAAGAAGGGAGCAATAAATTACCTGCATCTGACGATTAGGATAGACAAAATTGCCCAAAAACTTGACTACGAAATATACAGAAAACTGACAGCTACAGACACCATAATACATAACACATCAAATCCGCCTCAAGAACACAAATACGCCGCTAAGGCTTGAACGAATACCTCTATCGCGAGAGGTGAGGTATACGGAAAAGAACTAAACACAATGTACAACATAGCAACAAACAACGGATATAAAAAGGAGCTCGTGGATAAATTCAGAAAAATGTATGTAATTCAAAAAAGAAGCGACAGAGAGCAACACGAAATAACTTGGACAGTAATGACTTATACAGGAAAAGTGACATAAAAACTTATAAATTTTTTCAGGAAATATAATATCTACATGGATGAAGAAGACTAATTGAGCAAACAAGGCGTGTATAAACTGACCTGTGAGTGTCAATATAGCTATAAAGGACAAACAGGACGTAGAGTAAGAACAAGTTTTCGTGAACACATAAGGGACCAGAACAAAAGGATACGAAAACCCACGGCAATACCTTAATCTAATTTTGCCAACCATCTGGTAAACGCAAAATGTTCACCCACAAACATAAAGAAAACCGTTAAGGTACTGCACGTACAACAAAAACGACGGTGCCTAAATGCTCTTGAAAACATCGAAATATATAAACCAAATACATTTGATGGGAGGATAATAAACGAACAAATAAACAGCAACTCTGATGCGATATTTGCTCCATTAAAGCTTGTTTACAAAAAACAAAGCAACGACGTGTGTAGGTAAAAAGAGCAGATGCCAACATACAAAACAAAATATGGAACTTTAACATAAAGATAATTCTGAAATAACAAGGCTTTTCACGGTTTTCGATTGGAAGGAACAATGAGAAAATTTAAGTCGTACACTGGCGACCCAAATATTCCTTGCGGAGTAATTACGTTCAATGTCAATTATAAGAATCAAAATAAGAAAATTCAGTTATTTATTTTACCAGGTAGCGCAACTCCAATCGTTGGCCGTGAATATATGACAGATTTAAATATACTTACGCTGATATTAAATGGAAATATTGACTTAATTGAAAACGTAAACAATGTTGATAGCAGCAGCTTTAATGCTGTTACATTTCAAAATAATTTCCAACTGTATATACAGAAAAATTTTGTTGCTATGAAAATTAAGATTGTTGTTAAAACTAAAAGAAAATGCCTCTTAAATTTTTTGTATACCTCGACAACTTCCTTGCGCCATGGTGGAAAAAGTGAAAAATGAAATTGAAAGATTATTTGATGAGAATGTAATCCAGCCAGATGAGTCTAGTGATTGGGCGACTCCAATAGTCCCTATTGTTAAATCCAATGGTCAGATTAGGCTTTATGGAGGTTGTAAAACAACTGTTAATAAATATTCCGCTCCAGGTCTGCTCCAGAAGGCTTGTGGAGAAAGTATTTAGTGGTATTGACGGTGTAATTTGCTTCTTTGATGACGTGTTAGTAGTTGGTTCATCGGAACAAGAATATTATATTAGATTACATAAAGTATTAACAAAACTAAAAATGTGCGGCTTATCTGTTAAATTTAATAAATCAATTTTAAATCCCAAAGATGGGCAGTTTTTCTGTCTGCTTATGAGTTTGATCTTCATCAAATTCGAGGTGAAGATAACTGCAGTGCTGATTGTCTTTCCCGATTGCCTGAGTGAAGTAGAGAGGAGAGTAAGAGTGTAGATTATACTTATTTAAGTTATGTTAACGATGATGAACAATTTATTGATGTCAAAAAAATCAAAACTGAGACTAGGAGGGACGCCGTAACTGCGATTTAAATGGCTGGCCTCTGAATGTTGAAGTTCAATTGGAAGTTTTCAAGCGTAAAGATACAGAACTCTACATCGAAGCGGTTGTTTAACGCGGGGCTACAGAGTGGCAGTTCCGAGCTCTGAGAGATGTTATTATCAGTGAACTTCACAGTTCTCATATGGGCATAGTAAAATTGAAAGCCCTGGCTCACTCGTGTGTATGGTGACCAGAATTGGATGGAGAAATCGAAAAGATAACCAAAGCTTGCCGATTGTGTTTAAAAACTCCAGCGATTCACCCAGAAGTGAATTACACAGCTGGAAATCGGCTGCATATCGACTTTCTGGAACCTATAGAGGGACGCATGTACTTACTAATCATCGACGTTTATTCCAAATTAATGGATATGATAATATAATTTCTAAGGCCACTGCAGAAGCTTTAAGTGAAAATTACGCAACCTGGGGCTATCCTCTGGCCATCGTCAGTGATAGTGGCCTGAGTCTCACCTCGGACGAGTTAGAAAAGTTCTTTGAGGCCAGAGGAATTCTACACATTAAGACCGCTTAGTATCAACCAACATCGAATGGTGCAGAAGAAAACAGAGTTCGTACTTTCAAGTCTAAATTCAAAATTCTCTTAAACGAAGGCCCAACTAGGAAGGACTCTTTATGTAGATTCTTGATGCACTGTCGTGCTTTTCCGCATTGTACGACCAACTGTTCACCAGCTGAACTCCAGTTCGGCTGAGCCATGAGGACTCGATTGGACATAATCAGATCCAATCTTCGTGAACACGTACTCAAACAACAGGAGCGGCAGAAATTGAATGCGCTATGCAATCGGTGCTGCTCTCTGCTGCATGGCGATATCGTGATGGTGAAAAGCCTGATAGAGAAAGAGGCTGAATCCAAGGTAAAATTATGAACCACATGTCACCCGTAACGTACACCGTTAGTATTCCAGATGGCGAAAATTTGGAAGCGACATGTAGATCATCTGAAATTTTAAATTTAATTTGTATTCAGTTGAATATACCTTGCACTTTTCCCAATTAAGTTGTTCCCCTTACTAAACCATTTTCATTACATATTGCAGTAAATTTCGAATTCTAAGTCGCACAATAACTAACAATGTCTTTATCATGGTGAACAAGGAAAATTTAAATTTACTAAGTTTTTCGTGCGACTTTAAAACGAAACGTGCTGCACCTGCAATCTCAAAATATCAAAACATTTAAGGAATGATCTATATTTGTAAAGCGACTAAACGAAGAAAATGCAATACAAATAAATAATTTACAATTTACTTATCGATCGAATCGATCATATACATATGTATATCTAAAATTAAAAGCCATCTAAAACGTGAGACTGCAAATTAGTGCTTACGACTGCAATTCAATCGTCATAAATTGGCTATTTGCTTCTTGATATTTGCTATAAAAGTACATTCAATTCGTGAATCTCAACAATCGGTTCTGGGCTTATTCAATAACACGGTGACTTTCGTGAATTTTAAAATGAACCATAAAATTTGTTTGATTTTCCTGCTCGCCGTTTTGAGCCTCGCCACAAATACATGGGCTCACCCACAGGCTTCAAGTAAGTTGAATAAAAAGGGAATGTTTTTCAAATTAAGTTCAAAATTGTATCATAAATTTCTTTAAAGATGGTTGTGGTAACAATTCGCAGTTTACAACCTGTGGCATAGCCTGCCCGGACAAATGTAGCGATAATCCTAATGTAAGAAAATTTTGTACGGAACAATGTGTTGTTGGTTGTCAATGCAAAAGGGGATATGTGCTAAATAATGCCCGAAAATGTGTGCGCCGGAGTCAATGCTAATTTACTACATAACTTTAATTAATATCGATTTTACCATAAAATGCTTTGTACTAAGAAATGATATAAGAAGAAAATTAAATGATGAATAAGATCCCTTTATTATACAAAGCATTCCAAGATCGTATCGACTTAATATATCATACTTTATTTGTTTCTGTTTATACATTCGACTTTAAAGCGTGCCCAGTGAAACCGTATTCTAAGCTTATCAGCTGATTTGATTTTCGTATCGATAATATAGGCGTTTATGGTATTTGCAGCTTCTAACCGAAGCGAGAAATAAAGTATCGATTTCAAAGTAAGTGTGAGTGAATTTACTGAAGCATTTCAAGGCGTTTTCTAAATCAATTTGTACATGCGTTTCGAAGTGATGCGTATTCGATTAAACCGTATTATGCCCCTTTATGAACATAGTAATATATATAGACTTAGCTATTGGGTTAAGTTAAAAACAAAATTTGACATTTACTAATACATTTATACATACGTAAGTATATAGTTCTTGAGACCCAATTTATTGCGTGCAATGATACGAATAGACAACTCTGGTATCCTCCGTGGAAGCTGTTAAAGCTGATAACTATAACATTAAACTGCTTAAAACTGTAGAGGATAGAATACTATGAAAATATGTTGTCAAGAAGTGTCGAGCTTTTTCTGAGCTTACTTAGCTTACGCCATATTCGACAGGGAGCTGATTAATCACCTAGCCGAGCTTTCCAATATAAGCTTTAATTAAGCTCAATTTATCTCACAAACTTCAAATCTCAATTGTCCATTAGTATCTAAACTTAGTTGTGTGAAAATTGATTCAAATTATTAATGTAACCATGTGATGATTTATATCCGAACCTATTCTTCAGACGAACTATTGTGTCAATTTTATTTGGTGTGTTTGCCAAATGTTAACCAGAAATAATTTTCGCTGAAGTATTTTTGTAAGTCTTTCTTGACACAGAAAATATGCAGAAGAAAACAGGAAAAGACTAACTAGCCGATTCTTCTAAATTTTAAATTTCTCGCTCTTTATAAAAAGTTATATTCGTTACTAATTATTGTGAATTGAGATACGATTTTGTGCAAACAAAAGATCAATGCTTCAAATCGCTGAAGTACGAGTATTTAGACTTGAAAGGGAAGAAAAATCACAAAAAATAATGTTCATTATTTTTGCTGCTTGAAAAAGTGTTTTGCCGTTGCTGAAAATTTTCTTGAAAAATAAAATGTATACTAAAATTTTTTTCTTGAGAACTTTAGAAAAACACCAACAATTATTTTACTTCCTTTATAGTCCGAAAACTTTTGAAAAGGACTTTGAAAATAATCTTCCACTTTAGAGGTGCAATCTTTAAATATAGTTAGAATCGATTGATTGCAAGAGTATGAAAACGAAATTTTGAAGGAATATACTTTGTTCACAAATTATAGCACAACCACATACTGACAGATTTGAACACTTAATTTTTCTTCTAATTAATTAAAATTATTTTTCAAGTAAAATATGCTTTAATCTCGAAGAAAATAGATAAACACCAATTTCTTAAACTATTTACAAAATGTACAATGATTTAACAAAATTTCATCAAAATTTTGTACTTATTAAAAAAAAAAATATTTAAAAAAAATTTGAGTATGCGGGTTTTTGGCTCATTCAATTTTAGTGCAAGTTTCAAGTCAGCAAGTTATTACTGATTTTTGACAGTTTTTTTTTAATAGCAGTTTCCTTCATTCAACGGAAAACCGCGACAATTTTTTATATGGAAGGAATTGCGAAAGAGTGTCAGTTTTTCCATAGCTACATATTTGCAAACACCCAAAAAATTCTCAAATTTTTTTTAAGTTAAAAATATTAATGAAATTTTGATAAAAGTTGTCTACAATTCTTATAAAATTTAGATGTGGTTTTTAATAGTGTTTGTTAAACAATTAAAGATATTTTAATTGAAATATAGTTTTAAATATTTAGAGGATAAATAAATTGTCCAAATGTGTCAATATGTGTTTGTGCTATAATTTGTGAACAGAGTGTATTTGAACATTACTGCTTTCGCATAAATATATAAAGTTCCTGCTTCCTTCACTCAGCAAAGAAAGTTGTATATTCGCTAACGTATGTATATCCCTACAGTATGGATTATTTACGGAAGAATATTTTCGGAAGAATAGATGTTGCCCAACTTTCCCATTTAGGAGGTCAGTAAAAGGAAATCGACCGAAATTTTTATCAGATTAGGAACTAATCTATGGAAAAGAGAAATGCTTCCGATAAAAATTGTATACAAAATCTGAACATATATTAAAAATGAGGCTCTCGCCAGATGTTTAAAACTAGAGCTCCATAAAATATAGAAGATCAAATTGATTATGATAAGAAAAATTGCTATACAGCATTTCGAACGACGCCCAGTATTCTAATCTAAATTTATATGTATGTATGTCTGTATGAACTTGACACAATTTCCTAATCGTAAGCGCACATTAAAGTTGTGATGCTGTCAACCAAAAGAACAAATTTTATAAATATTTATGTAGTGATCATACTAAAAAAGAATTGCATATTTGCACATGTACATACGTACATATTTATTTACGTACGTAACTCGATTTTCTACAAGTGATAAGTTAATAACAAATAATACGAGTTTTAGCGACCTTTTTATTTAAAACGCTAAAACTTGCGCAAAATTTTATATATTTT
Organism: Philophylla caesio; assembly: GCA_963971545.1. Classification (NCBI taxonomy): domain Eukaryota; kingdom Metazoa; phylum Arthropoda; class Insecta; order Diptera; family Tephritidae; genus Philophylla; species Philophylla caesio. The sequence continues at coordinate 87,543,274 of OZ020606.1, read as the reverse complement.
TTAAATTGCGAATAAAAAAAAAAATATTAAACCAGTTTGCTCGAGTTTTATATTTCCCTTGCGATCTCGTTTTTTATGAAAAGGTTCTGTAAACGAAATAATACACTTTTATGGAGTATCTACAACGCAGCAAATAGCAAATTAAATCTTAAAATAAGAATCTTTGCATCGTAAATATATAAATAAATTTGTGTTTTGCTACTTTTACTGATAAATATCTTCTTTTATTTGTATAGGTGTACTTCACAAAAAATCACATTATCTGTGTTGCAAAATATGGAATTCCCACAATGCGCTGGGAATCACTTGAAACTAAAGGGTGTTTTTTTTATACGTGTGGTTTTCAATGAGGCAATACTTTTTTCGGAGTTAGTCTTCTTGACAGCTGTTTGCTTGATTTATACTCAGTTTGGTTTGCCATTTCTCAATGAACAGACTTACTTCAGAACAACGTTGGCAAACGTTCGGTAAATGGACCCAAAACGAGATGGCCATCGATCCAATATTTTTACAAAAAAATTTAGTTCAGCGATGAAGCTCACTTTTGGTTGAATGGGTTCGTTAATAAACAAAAATGTCGCATTTGGAGTGTTGATAATCCACAAGCCATTGTTGAGACGTCTTTACATCCTCAAAAAGTCACTGTTTGGTGTGCTCTATGGGCAAAGGGAATCATTGGTCCATATTTCTTCAAAAATGAAGCCGGCCCTAATGTTACAGTCAATGGGGAACGCTATAGAGCCATGATTAATGACTTCTTCGTGTCTGAATTGGAGGATGTTGATGTGAACGATCTTTGTTTTCAACAAGACGGCGCTTCATGCCATGCAGCCAAGGAAACAATCAATTTATTGAAGGAAACTTTTGGTAAGCGCATTTCCGCCAAGGTTGTACGATTTAACACCGGTGGACTATTATATTAACTATGCAGATAAGCCCGAGACGATTGACGCCTTGGAAGAGAATATTCATTTGCTGCAGAAAGTGGTCGAAAATTTTGCCTCTCGGCTGGAATTTATTCGAGCCAGCCACGGCGGACACTTGCCCAAAATCATTTTTAAAACATAATGACAAACCCTTATCTTTATAATATGCTAAATTCTTGGCCATAGCAATAAATTATATGCTTTTTATTTCTTCTTAAATGCCACATGTCTAAAAAAAACACCCTTTAAAAGGTGCTAGAGGAAATGTCATGCGCAAGTTATGAGAGCATTTGTATGAACATATGAATTACTATATATTTGTTAACAAACAAATTTTTTGTATGTATGTGCAAACGTACACATGAACATCAGCTAAAAATCCCAACAACATCCTATTACACTCGTAAGAACAGGTGTGAAAAAAAAATCTTAACAAGTACTCAAAATAGGCGACACATGCGCGCGCGTGCTCATTAAGGTGGTGTTAACTTGAGTAGTAGATATTTGCTTAATATTGAATTTAAGAAAAAAATCTCTTATCCTATAAAGTGCTCAATGAAATACTCAATGAAATACACAGGATATTTGTATACTCAAATAATTATTAACAGTATTCAAAATGGCATCGTACCCGATCAGTATAAAAATATCTACTGCAATACCAGTTAAAAAAATTAAAAAGACAATTAAAGCAGAGAAGTTAGGACCGATAAACACTTTACTTGCTGATGGTAAAATTTAAAAAATATTTAAAAACAATCAATTGGTACAGTTTATTGAAGAATATAATTTATTTACAAAACAGCAATCTTATTTAGGAAAAACAACAGCACACAATTCGTTGATATCTGATTGGAAGGAGAAACTTACTAATAAAAACGTTTGATCGAGTTATTTTGTTAAAAATTGCAGCTAGTCGAAATTACTGGTTTTGATTTAACATTGTTTCGTAGATATCTCATATAAAGGAAACAGCGAACAGTAATAAACTCAGCCTTATTTTACGAATTGGAAATTTCTAAAAGTTTACCTAAAGGCTGTCTTCTAGCCTCCAAATTTTTTCTTATATACATTTAATGAAACTAAGTTATTTGCTAAATTAGTGAAAAAGACATTAATATCGCTCAAACATAAATGCAACATAATTTGAATAATTTATATAAGTGGTTTTGTCGGAACAGACTGAAACTTAATATTGAGAAAACGAAATATATGAACATATCAAGAGGCACAGCCCATTGTGAGGATAAATGTGAGTTAAAAATTAATAATGAATGCCTGCAAATTGTAAAAGTTATAAAATACTTAGGTATAGTTATAGATAAAAATTATATAATTAAGAAAATCACTAAAAAAATTAGGTTTTATGCAAAGAACTACAAAATATATACAAAAAGATTATTAGGTACTTGTCTATAAATCAATTATAGAGCCTCACTTTCTATTTTGCGCGCCTATCTTTTTTTATAATGTCGGCGAACAAAACTGAAAAACTTCAAAAAAGATGTATGAGATTTATTTAAAAAGAGTAAACCTAAATAAACTCGTAAGTATTAATTTTGTTAATTGGAAGAATATTAAGTAAAAAAGGCTCTCTTCGGCTATGTCGATGACTTCGTACCTTTATGAGTGAAATAATTTCTTAAGTGGAAGGGTTTTGCTGATGATTTTCACTGCTTATGTATATATTGCTAACAATAGCGGAACATTTAAAAAAAATATCTAGCCGTTGGCTGCTCAAATAGAGGAATTATCGAGCAAAATATAATAGCTTAACAATCGGATCCTATTACGTTATTGTCGTCCGATTTGGCCGATTCCGACAAATGTCTGTCATTTCGGTATACTTTTTGGGGGTCTAACTCTTATCCATCTGGTACTTACAAACATCGGACCAAACTTATATTACATACCATATTTATGAAAGGTATAATAAGTCGGAGTATTGCTTGCTTGTACAATTTTCAAATTACTTATGTTATTCTACCTGACCAATTTTGAAGTAGAGCTTCGAAAATAGGAATCGATAAATGATTAATGGAAATTTCAGATTTTATTCTTATAAAATTATATTACTTTTTAATAATAAATCTCTAATTTAAAGCTTTTAAGTATTAAGAAGTTAAGTTTGTATTTTTTAGTAACTGTTAGTAAAATAAATAGCTAACAGCTAACATTCAACAAATCATTAATTTCACGTCAAGTTCAGCCCAATCAGCATTATCTCAAAATCTACAGGAAACCAACAACCCTAATATGCACATAAACTTTCTCATCGTATGTATGGATGTATGCGTGTAAGCATTTAAATAAAATAAACAACTGAATATGTAGGTATGTTTTCTGGAATCATCTGCCCGCACGACATTCACAGGTCGTCTTGATTTTTTATTGAAAAGTATAAATAAAAGCACACTGAAACATTGCTCAAACAAAAGTGTTTCTTAGCTTGTTCGGTTAACTACATACAATCAATCGATCGTTGTCGCAAAAATGTGTAATAAGTTCAGTTTGTTATTTTTGCTCGTTGTGTGCTTCACCGCTTTCGCATCGACCTTGCCGCAGAGAGGTAAATACTTATTTGAAATTGACAGAAAATTCGGCACTTTTATATAAAAATTCAAATTTTAAGATGGCGACAACTGTGGCGTCAATCAAGAATACACAACCTGTGGCAGCGCTTGTCCACCAAAATGTAATCAACCGGAAGGTCCGAAATTCTGCACGCTACAATGCATTGTTGGCTGTCAATGTAAACGCGGCTATTTGCTTAACGACGATGGAAGGTGTGTGGAGCCAAGCGATTGTTAAATGGAAAACAATGTGATTTAAAAACACACAATAAAAAGAGGCAGTTATTAGTTTATATGTATAAGAAATTGCATTATATAGAGATGTTTAAATAAAAATTAATGAAAAAAAAGCGGAATGAAATTTTTAAAATTTAGTTTCTAATATTTTTCAGTTCAGTAAATTCTCTAATAAAAAACTATAGGTGCGAACCTTGAGAACTGTCTGGCAACGTTAATTTGAAGTTTTTTAATTGAATTAAAATAAATGTATATTCGAGAAAATTCGTTAAATTAGTATAAACTATTAATTTTGTTTGAAACTAAGTTTTGTGTCAGTTTCGTTGGGCAATGAAATCTACTTTAATTCAAATGGTTATATTAGAAATTAAATTAAATTAAATAATTTGACAAAATTTGTCAATGTATGGATGTTGCTTCATTTTAATTTCCTATGTTTGCATATATCTGAGCCACTGTGATTATTGTTCTAAGTGTAACTACGTTGCCTTAGAACTGATTCAGAAAGGTATTATTTAAGATTTACGTATCTCCGAATGAAGAGTTGGTGGACCACTTCTTATTGACTGTAAGTGGTATTGAGAATCGATAACGTTGTTAAAGGGAAACTCTAAATATTGTTTGCGTTAATTACTTCTCACATTTCCTGTTGCAACTATTTGTTGAAGAATGTGGCGGTGTCATATGAATATCTTCAGATCAGCTATTTTTTCTATATTTCATATATTTATTTAACAATAAGCACTAATTTTGTGACTACAAGATTATTGTACAAAACAAATCGTCAAAAGGATATTTTCAAAATCATTCCAATGTTTGCGAATAATGGTTTTTTTTAAACTACTTGCTTCATATCCCAGCATTAACTTTTTTGTCACATCAAAGCAAAAAAAATGTAATTTTTTGCAACAACGATTAAATAAAAAATAAAAGTTAAATCTGTAAACCAATATTAAGAGCACCACGCATTGGCAGAGACGCTGAATTAATTACACAGCGCCACAAACTTAAAAAGGTTGTGTGTACTTTTTATTTCATTGAAGAGAAGTGACCTAATTCTCTAATTGGGGTATACTCACAATTTTGAAATCACCCCGAAAAGCTGAACTTAAGATCCAAAATCAATTTTTGGTTTGCTTTTACCATATTTAATTATATTTCACTAAAATCCACTTAAATGATGTATTAAATGAGAGGTTCCTTATCTTTTACTAATAAATAAAAAAAAAATAAATAAAAAATTATAAATATGAACATGTAATTTTGTTAATCTGAATATAAAATGCTCCTTCTACACGAAAATTCTAAAACTTTTACTGAAAGAAAAACATAACGCCTAAAGTAGTCACAAAATTTAGTCAGTCACTAAATGCCAAAATTATCGAATACAAATCAACTTGCAGTTCGATACAAAAAAACCAACTGAATATTTTTTTTGTCAATGTTAAATGCATGCTCGTATTTTATTATTGTTGGTTTGCGAGTTGACTTTAAATACTTGAAGATTAAGAGATTAGTACTGTATTTCTATTTTGGTGTACATGTTGACGGAATATATTACCTCTGAAAGTCATCATCATTTGCTCTTCACTGCACAGTGCTCATTTTCATTTTCAAATTAACGATATTTTATTGCTTAAATATTTAATATATAATAAAGTTTATATTTTGATTAGTTGCGTATCTGCATTTAAAATGTGTGCACTTTTGAATTGCTTAGTTGGTTAAAAATATAAAAAGAAGAAAACTAGGGTGTTAACATTAAATACAAATATAGATCACCAAAAAAATAAACAAGCACATGTTTGTATCAAAACGTGTTCTAATAACGCCATAACATTAAATTGAGCAGCAACGTCATGCAATTATCCTCAGAAGGCTTGTTTATATTTAAAATAATTTTCGTTTCCTATACAAAACATAAATGCGTACTTGAAAACATAAAGTGTTAATCATAATAATACGACATCCACTTATGCCGTTTTGGTGGCTGTGGTCGAATGTGTAGCGAGCGTGTTATATAACCCGCTATCCCGCTGAGCTCAGGAAACGGATCTCAGCGAAGGCAAGTAAAATCTGAAACATAAAAACATTTTTTTTAAACAGCTGCCACACCTCGACGGCCAATGGTAAACGTCCGAGGGAATTTCTGCCAAAAAAAAGCTTGACATCAAATACATCGTTCGTTCGAAGTCGGCATAAAACTGTAGGTCCCTCTATTTGTGGTGCAACATAAAAAACGCACACCACAAATGGTAGGCGAAGCTCGGCCAAACACTGAGCTTAAATTTTGCGAGCGCCAAATTACTATATTCTATTACCTACATTTTTTTAAATTTTTATATAAATATTTATTAGAACTTCAAACTTGAAAAACAATTCAACTTAACAGCTCAATTATTTTAATACTGTGAAAGTTTCAGCACACATTGATTTTTGTCAGATTTATTAACGAGGGTGTTGCGTTCTGAATCCATATAAAAACAAATTTGTTCATGCATTATATAGAAGCAAATGCTGCAGAAAAAAAAAATATAACTTGAAACTCATCGGTAGCCTTTAACCCGTTGAGACTTGCATATAATTTAATAAAAATAATATTTGAAATTATTAAAAATAATTATATATAAGTAGTCAAAACCAGTTAATATACGAGTATTGGTGCCGAATTAATGCACATTTACACTTGCACATATCCTTATGAGAGGCTCAAATATTGCGGCCTTGGCCGTGACACAATTTTCAGACTACTCAAATCAGCAGCACATACGCGTATGTACTATAACCAGCTTGCAATCCCACAAAAAGTTAAAAGAGCGCTAGCAGAACTTATTAACTTTAAGTGCAACTAAAGCTATAGCTTTATGGCCGCTAAAAGACCAGAAGGAATACGAAAAAAGAAAAAAAAAATGTGGAGGAAACATGCGAACAACAAGTTACAAATGTGGCAAGTGTGCTTAATGAAATTAGTCATTTTTGGTTTTGTTGTAGAACGAACTTGATAATGAAGTTGTTGTTGCTGATGCTGTTGGTGGCGCGCTCAAGCAAAGTGTGTCACAATCAAAATGGGCCAACGATGCGTTTATATGTAAACAAATGATGGTTAGAAACATATCGACATACATACAGCTGTGTGCATAAAAATAGCAGCGCTACTTTTTGGCCGATTTTGATAATTTGTTTTTCTTTTATTTTATTAGCTTTGTTTTTAAATTGAAAAACAGTAAAGCTTCAATGATTTGCAAAACACGTAAAAGGTTTAATCAAATTTTTTTGAAAAATTTCGAACTTTTTTCTAAGGTTTTAGAGTTTTTTTTTAAAACTATTTGCATGTTTTAAGAAGCTGTTTTATTATATTTTTTTTACGTTCGGTGTTAGGGTTTTTCTTCACATAAAAAAGAGTTTACTTACGCTTTATTTAAAGAAAACTACCAATAGCGCCCAGAAAATAAATCGTAATAAATCAATAGTGATTCTCAGAGATTTGAAACTTACACAATAAAATATAAAAATTTAACGGATCATAAAAATGAAAACTCAAACAATTCTAGAAAATCTGAGTACAAAAGGAACACATTTTGGTGAAAATTATATAAATTTTTTTAAGTCTGATAAAAAGTATCAAAGCTGAATGTAAATAAAAAATATTAGAAATAAAATTTAAAAAAATTAATATATTTAACATTTTTTTTTTTAGTTTTTGCACACATTTGTATGCAGGCAGGTGTATGCATATTAACTTATAAGCTTTGCTCTGGCTTCTTGGCCTCTGCGATACGTAAGAGTTGTATTAATATGTACGTATGTATACCGCCAGTAGTAATTAACATTTGTGTTAGAGATTGTACTATTTTTAACCCATTAATATAGTAATTAGTTTAATATACTAAAAGCAATTAAAGCGTTCGCTTCTTATCAGCTTTCTGTTGCTCAAATTATTAGGAGTTGCTGTAGATGGTAAACAATCAAAAAATATGAAACATTGTTGTTAGGTTTATAAATTTAACTAGAAGTGGGCAAGGTATGCAAGCAAATTATAGAAAAATATAAAATATTTTTTTTTTAAATTAATTTCAATGAATTGCAAGCGTTTCACACTTTTATTATAAAGACATGCACTTGGTAGAATATTGTAATATTTTTTGTAAAATATCAAACACTGCTGCCTGCTTGAAGTTTCACTTAAAACCCCCAGCTGACCACATTGGCATACATACACACAGACATATGTATTTATATACATATTTTTCATACACGAAATTCTTTTCAAATCACCTTAGAAAGGTTTCACTACCACTTTTTTCAACCACAACAACTACACAGCTGCTCAGCTCTTCAACGCACACTGGCCAAGGCTGCACCGCGTAAACTCGCACGTAAAGAATGAATGCAGAAGAAAGCCAAAATGCCAAACCGAACGCGTCCAAAGACAGAATCGAACTGATCTTCCAGCTTGCTGTTGATGCTTTGGCTTGCCAGCTGATGTGGCTGGCTGCTGTCTCTTATTTGTGCGTTGCGCTAACCTGTTGCCGAGGAAGTGTCAGAGGCAGCAATCTAATCTGAAAGCAACAACAGCAACAACAACAACAGCAGCAATAGTTCAGCAACATACATACATGTGTGGGATCTGTGCGGTTGCGCAAAATGAGAATCTTTTGGTTTCTTACCGGTGGCGTGGCAATTGGTTCTCCTAACTGCCACATAATTAAAAGAGTTTTTTTTTTCTTTGTTGCTGTTGGGAGACAGTCGCGTCAGCTGCTTTACTACATAAGTAGCTGCTTAACAACTACGGCGAGTGTTGCATGTCCAAAATGTATACGATTGTGATTATGAAATTTTCATTGCAGTCGTCAGTGCTTGTGCGCGCTGTGTTGCGCAAAATGCGCAAGTGTGGCTGGTGTGAATGAGGCGTTGTTGGGTTACAATGCATGTGCAAATAAATAAGTAAATTAGCTGCCACGGAATTGTATGTAGATGCACTATCTTTTTACGATAAGAGTACACGGAAAAAAAATTGTTTATAATTTCTGAAAAGAAATATGAGAATGCACGTTCCGCGAGAGCAAGCTTAAATTGTAGGCCTAGTCAAGTAGGAAACAAACTGCATAATCGGAATATTGAATACAACTTTAAAGTCTGGATTTGGCCTCCAATAATCCATGTTTGTTATGCCATTTTAAGGAAGACATTCGCTTGCTTACGACGATGCAGTAGCTGCAAATATATACTTAGAAATGCAGGAGGTGCAGTGCAAAATATAAAGAAATATTTTATTTTTACTACTTTTCATTTGGTGTTATTTTTTTGTCTCACAATCTGCCTGTGTGCAAAAAAAGATACATTTCTCACAGCATGCCTTCTATTTACCTTAACAACAATTCTTTAAAGTTTGTTGAAAAAAAAAACTAACTTAGGTTTTGTAATAAATAGTAGTCTTAGCTGCGCTGATTATACTAACTCTGTCTCAAGCAAAATATACGGTACACTACGAGTAAGGAGTCTAAGGTAATCGGCATCATTTACTTCTACATCAATACGACAGAAACTTGCTCTTCAATTAGTTTTGCCTATAATTACATATTCTGAGGTGGTTTATAGTAAGCTTGACTCCAACTACAACTTTATTAATTTATTTATTTGTTTCTAACAACGAGTATTGTAATAACATACATTAGGCGAATAGTTAATTGAATATGACACATTAGTTCTTAACACGTTATTGCCTACTTAAAAATTATTTGAAAGAGTTCGAATAAATTACAAATAAATTCGAATAGAGTGTAAAATATTATTGACCAGACATAAGGTATCTGTCCAATTCTAACTTAGTTGCACTAGGATTAGTAAAATCAACATCTAAAATATTTGAAAAATAATTGTAATCCAATAAAGTTCTATTGATTGGCGCATTCGCATCATAAACCGTTATACTTAGCCCAACCCTAAAAGCATCAAACCGACGCAAATTACGGCTGGGAACATAGAAATGAACTTTTGCAAGTATGGACTGACAGTCAATTTTCCCGAAATAATACTCAGTAAAAGAGATATAGACTGCGAAGTTCTTCTGTTATGGAGAGTTGGTAGGCTAATTAACCGACAGCGGGAGCCATAAGTTGGCCATAAGTTGGTTCAACAAAGTTTAATGAGCGTAGAGCAAAGCGTATAAATACCTTTTGTACCTTTTCTAGACGATTAATATGAACACTATGACTCGGTGGCCGCTGTGGTCGAGTTGGTAGCGGTGCGTGCTATAACTTGATATGCCGGTGAGTTCGAGGTTCGAATCTCAGTCAGGGCAAGCAAAATCTTAAAAATAGAAAATTTTTTTCTAATAGCCGTCACCCCTCGGCAGGCAATGGCAAACCTCCGAGGGTATTTCTGCCATGAAAAAACTTCTCATTAAATACATCTGCCATTCGGAGTCGGTACAAAACTATAGGTCCCTCCATTTGTGGTAGAATATAAAGACGCACACCACAAATTGTAGAAGAAGCTCGGCCAAACACTGAGCTATATAGTGTACGCGCCAAATTATATTACATATATATGACTCGGTCTCCAGATAAAGGCAGCATATTCGAGTTTAGAACGTACAAACGCGGTATAAAGCATCTTGATAGTATAAGGATCGGTGAACTCAGAAGAGTGCCGTCTAACAAATGCAAGCATAGCAAAGGAGTCGGCGATAGTTTTATTTAAGTGCGAAGTAAAAGTGAGTTTTGAGTCTAAACGTACTCCAAGATCTTTAGTCTCACTTTTAGAGTCAAAGACAAATGTTCGGAATTGAATAAGATGTTGCTAGTGGTATTTTTGATTTAGAAAATGTTACTTTATGACATTTCTTGATGTTAAGTAAAAGCCGAATTTCTCGCTGCGATTAAAGCTCTTCCGCGTCATTTGTGCATCTAATCTCAGAATATATTTTTAAGTCAACTATAAAACTATATAACTACTTTTCGAAAATTGGTTGACCTATCTATGTACATACATATGTGTATTTAAGAAAACACAGGTACCCTACGAAACTGTGTATCTAATAAATTAAGCTATTTTTAAATTGTATAGATTTATCAAATGTTCCTTTTTTTGAAGTATATATTTATTTTAATATTATTTCTGTGTATGTATTTTTTTTATGTTTATTAGTATTATATTATAATGTTTGATTGTAATGCCATCTTAATGTTATACTACAAAAGATGTATATAGATCTTATTGCACTAATACATTAAACCTTAATAAATCAAATCAAATCAATTTTATTTACCACGATATACATATGTACATAATAGCACTTAAAACGGAGCTTTGCCAAATTAAGGTATCAACAAGTTAACAATTTTGAGCATCTGTCCCTTTAATTTGACTTATTTAACCCTTTGATTTAAATATAATAAAAAATCTTGGACATTTTTTTCTGCATATACTAGTTGTTCCAAATTTTTTGAAGCTAACATTTTTTTATAGTTAAACCGTTTATAGTGAAATGTTTGCATATGTAAACTAAATACTTATAAGTATATGAAAAAATTTTGTTGTAACTTTTGTTGTATTTTTGGAAACACTTCATTGTTCGAATGGCATCAGAAGTGCACAGAAATGGTTCTTGTTTATATTATTTTTCTTGTATCAGAGACTTCAATAATTTGCGGCGGGATCAGTTTTTTTTACCTTTTTTTCCTTGCTGAAATATTTTATATTTCTTACAAATATAAGCGACTTAAATTAAACCTTTCCACGCGAATTTTGTTCCGTTTTGATTAAAGTAGTGTTTATATGTTAAACGATATTTACTCCCAAAAAAATGAAGTCTGAATTTGTATCACATAGATTGACTATTTAATTTATATAAAAAAAAATGTAAATACTATAAAAGTAAAGTAAAAGAAAATGTCAAAATTAACTTTGAACTCGCTCTATTCTAAGCTTAATCCATTACAAGAATTAATTGATACTCCTCTATACTACTTTTTATTTAGTTTGATCCTACGAGTATATTAGCTTGTTAGGTAAAAAATGGTAAAAGAAAGAATAACAAAAAAGTCTACCAGAAAAAAGTCGTTAATTATGAGGTGCCTAGTTTAGGTTTCCGGACTGATATCTCTTTTATTCAGACAGTACACTACACATCTCAGACATTAGTTATACTAAAAAAAATAATTTATTGTCAAGGTACCTCGCCTCTTACTTGCTGGTTACAATAAATACGTGTGTAATCATATCTTCTTATTAGTCTCATCTTATTTTCTTCCTATTCTTTCTATTCAGCATTGTACATAGTATGCTTTTAAGAATTTTATTGTTCCAACGTGACTGAGCTTAACGATCTGTATGTTTGCATGCATGTGATTGCACTTTCTCTTGTCGATTGTTATTCACACTTTATTGTTCTTATTCTAATGCATAGAATTTGTTGAATTTATTATTATTATTAACAATGCAAGAAGACAATGAAATGTTTAATACAGCGCTTTAAAAATTCAACGAAAATCAAAGAAATAGTTACGATTGTACTCAAATTAATTTTTTATACAAGTTATACCTTAGAAAAATTGTATATTAAAAACATAAAGTTACAGGTATTTTCTAAAATAGAAGAAAAATGCTGCGAGCTATAAAGAGCGTATTTTTTAAATAATGCTATTTAGAAGTTCAGTTTGTTATGTCAAATGACTTTGATATTATTTTGTCGAATTTACCAAAGGAAAGAGTGGGCATACGGATTTAAAAATGATATAAACCGTAGGAAAGAGGAAGGATAAGATTAAAAGAAGTGAAGGAGTTTTAAGTTTTTGGTAGAAAAGTAAACGCTGCTATCGGTTACAATAACTCAAAAGTAAGAGAATTAGATGCAATAAAAAAATTATGCAACCCCAGGGAATTATAAATATATTTAAAATAAAATCGAATATAATTTAAAAGAGTTATGAAATATGCGTTACTAAATTATTCATGTTTCAATTCATTTATTTTTTTATACAAAATTATGAAACGATGAATATATCTTTCAATAGAGAAATATACATTTGATATAGTGGTGGCGACTGCTGGTTGCATACCGTTCATAATTATTAAAATTATTAATCTAATTAAGAGCTTACACGAAAATATTTTTTTTTTTTGGTTCAATAGAATTATTCGTGTTGTAGAACTTATTGAATTAACCTCTAAAGCTTAGACGAAAATTTATTTATATTTGACGTGTAAAGTATTATTAAACACTTAGGGCCAGTTTTTCAGTGCAAGTTGAACTCTGTTTGTCGTTTAAACTAAGTTTAAACTCAGTATGCAGTTTTTCAGTCAACTTTAAACGGAGTTTAAACTGAGTTTAAACGGCCGATTGCGCACAGTTAAACTTAGTTTAACTTATCAGCTGCGTGCTGACTATTTCGTTTTGGTTGTAACAAATTTAATTGAGCGCAAGAAAATTAAGTTTAAATTTAAACTGAGTTTAACTAAACTTAGTTTAAACTGAGTTTAAACCAGCACTGAAAAACTGGCCCTTAGCCGCACGTTTCTTCAATTTATTAAATAATTATATATTAGCCGTCGGTGTTTGTGGAAAATGTTGCATACTTTTAGGCGTATATTAAACCACTCGCTATGTGTGTGTAAATAAATCAGCACAGCGGCTTTGATAAATTGATTTATATTTCGCTATGAAAGTATTTTAGCTTTTGCATTAATTTCAAAGAGAATTCAAGTTCGTCACTTAAGTTTTTCATTTTTCACACACCACACGCAAAAGTACGGAATGAAAATCAAATTGAAAAAAATGTATATATGTAGTATATAATTTTGAAGTATATGACACCACACAAAAGTCGCTATCACTCAATTTGTGATATTTAAGATATTCAAGAAAAATTTGAAATTTAAACGAAATTAAGTAAAATTTTCCGTTGCTTTGTTTTAACCAATCAAATAAGAAAATCTAAAAAAACCTACTTGCAACACGCGAGGAAGTAGCGCAAATGAAGCCGAATCGTAAGGACTCCACGGCGGCAGTGTCGGCTAAAAAAGCAACCGCAACAAACAACACTGAAAAACAAAAGCACGATGAACGATTGTATAGTCTGCGTGAAAACGTATCGCTCATCGGTTGGATGGGCATTATCGCTTCGACGACAATGCTGCTCTGTACAGGACTGTCGATGCAGTGGAGTCACGAGATGGTGCGTCATTTTGTGTTCGCGCTGCGCAAATCCTTTGAATTGGAACGCAATCGCATGATGCTGCGACGAGGTAAGTTTTTGTGCGGAAATATTAGTGAAAGAGATTGTGAGTAATAAAGTTAGATGTGTAATCGATTTTTTTTTTCAACTATGCAGTTATAATAGCGATGAGCACAAGCGCTTACTTCCTCTCGGCCATCAATGTGCTCATGAATATGCTGCTGCTTATTGGTGTGGCCAAGGTGAGCTGTGCTGCAGCATCAATTCACTGAATATACATTTACGGTAAAATTTTATTTTATTTGGCATCTCTCAACAGCTCAACTACAAACTGTTTTTGCCTTGGTTACTATTTCACGGCTTTCTGTTTGGAGTGCTAGTTCATGTGGCCATGTACACGACCATTTCTGGTCTGCTGGTGGATTTCAGAATATTCGTTATACTAATGGCTTCATTCGCAATTATTTTGGGTAAATCTAACTAGAATAAAAATTGGGAAACACATAAGCGGCTAAATAATTATCTTTGTCTTTGCAGTGATTTTCTATAAAATATCATTTGAAGTTTTTCATCTATATAAAATCCTAAATAAAAGAAGCGTGGCAAGGGATCAAAGAGTGATGGATGCTCAAACGAACAGCCAAAATATCTTAGTACTGCAATCTGATGCCTAATGGATTATGAGTAACAAAAGCATTGAGATACTTTCAAGCTTTCATTTTACATGCTTTCCGACGATTTTAATCTGTAGACAACCCGATGAAATTTTTTTTTTAAATTATGTTTTGAAATAAAATCTACTATACTTTCATATATACATTCAATATCATGAGAATTACCTGAAGCAATGACATCGATCCAGTATTGGAATCTAAATGACTCCTATTGTCCTAAAACTATAACACCCGAAAAATTCGATTAAATACTTTACATGAAAAAAAAAATTGTAACTGACTCAAATCCGAATCGGGCTGTGATTTATGGCATAATTTTTCGTTTAACAAAAAAAAAAGCAAACGAACGCCGGAAAACTCTTGGTTTGCTGTAAGTATGTTATCAGTTGTCATCTGGATTGTTATAATTTTGTTTAATGTTGAAATTCAGTAAGCAGTCCCAGTTTCCAGTAGAGACATAAGTTACATTTTTAGACCAGTTGGCTTTCGTTAGTTTCAAAATAAAGTCACTTAAATATGTTGGGTTGATTATAAAAGTAGAATGCAACAGCAAAAATTAAATGGTACATACAAAGCAATTCTGGCAACTGTATTTGAACTAGCCATATCTTCGTTAAAATTCGATTGATATATTACTATTCTGGCAACTATCTCGAAAGCTTTGATGGTAAGCAATGAGTTTGTAAATGAACAAATTTTTAACATAAAATTGAATTCAGAAAATTTAATTCATATAAAATTTAGCGTAGGCTATAAGAAAACAGTGTTAATCGTTATAGTTGCATTGCAAAATCGTACCCATGGATTACTAAATGCTAGTCATATGCAATCCGAATAAATCGAGTTTATTGTTTTGTTCATTGACTTACTTCAATCATGGCTTTGGAACTTACAAACAACGCTTTCGTCTTTTATCAAAAAGGCTTTTCACCATGAAATGTCAATAGTTAAGCTTTGCTGTGAGGAAGTGTTTAGATATGCCGCTCAATACCTGCAAGCTCCTTCTAAGGGATTCATCTCTTAAAGAAGCAGGAGGTTGATGAAAAAATAATAACACCTGCATTAGGTTTAAACTGAGCAGAGCAAACCTGTCCTTAACTTTCGGACTAATAATACTAATGCGAAAGCATGTAAAGCGACCTTCTGCAGAAGTTGCAGAAATGAAGATGAGCCTGAAACCGTGAGGCACTTCCTTTGTACTACGGAAGATAACGAAAACGACCAAAGTGACCTGGCCAGGTTAGGGACGCGGAATATATTAAAATATATAGAATATTCACGATGGTTTGAGTAAGGTATCCGATCCATGTGATACAACAATGGGTCTAAACAAGGGCCTAGGTGCGCTGGTTTGATCGCTGGTAGCCACTTCAACCTAACCTAACCCAACCTAACCGTTGTCTATCTGCATACGTTAATAAAATGTTTGCTCCTATTTGCGATATATAGTTAAAATTTGTCACGGTTTAGATTACTAATGTACATACGAGTATGTATTGAACCATCGCTATAAACGTACTGGCTTTTATAAGAGGCAAACAAATTTCAAAATGCTGAGCTTTCAACCACATTCTGATATCCAAAATATGCGCAAAATTCTTAAATCAATTCCAAGAATAACTTTCTAATATGAATTCCAGTTAAGTGTTATATTAAAGTTTGAAAACAGACGCTTTTCTATTAACAGATATCGTATAAGTTGAAATATAATACCTAAAGTGAACCAAAAGTGCCATTATAGTTTGCTAACATTATTTTCGTATTATTGATAAAAAAAATTATAGATTAAAGAAATGTGAAATTATATTTAATATATTTTAATTTTTAATTAATTTATTGTCTTTGAGTTTGCATACAAATTATACAAAAAATATTTACTAGGTAATGGTTTTGCTCACTATCTACAGTACCAAATAGTGTAAATATATAAGGATTATATATAAAAGTTTTCATATCTAGAGCATTGCAATTTATTTTTATATATTACTAAAAATTATAGTAAGTGTATTAAAACACAAATGTACTCGTATCTATCTAAATTTAGTTGTTAATCCTCTAATAATGATAATATCTTCTTATACATATGAAATTATAATAATTACAAACGAATTGAGCTTAACTAATAACACTTTGATAAAAATATTTTTCTTCATTTGAACACAACACCAAATCCACATTAGCTTTCACAGCAATGCGAAATTTTTTCCCAAGTTCATTGATTTAATGATTTACAAACAAAATTATATATATGTAAAACAGATACGAGGGAAGCTAACAACAATTAGAGGAATGAGTAAGTTAAATGAATGCTATTTACAAAAATTTAAATATAGGTATGTATGTGCAATTGCGAAAGTTTCCAAAAATAAATAATCGTCCTAAAACTACAAAAAAGAAGATAAGGCAAAATGACGTGGTAGAACTTTTAAAAAATTAACATAGATTGTTGAGCATTTTGTTTTTTGTTTTTTTCGTATATAAATACCAGTATAAATTAATATAAGTTTGAAATAGGTAAAGTGAAGAGCATTATTCACTTGAACTACACGCTCGTTGTTAGACCGATCACATAAGATATCCAATCTACCGTATAAGGAACACGATGATAGATGCCCGGCTGGCCGCGCGAGGCGCAGGAGTAGCCCGCTGAAACGACGCCTGCGTAAGGGAAAGCGAAATGCATTATATTAGACTTTAATTAGGTTTATAGATGATGTGTTGAACTCACCAATTAAGTGCCAACGACCATTCTTTTCATGCATTAGCGGACCGCCAGAGTCACCCTGGCAGGAGTCTTTGCCACCATTCCGATAGCCTGCGCACATCATTTCCGGGTAAATAACAACATTTATGCCATTTTGACGATGCCAGCGCTCGCAGATGCTGAAAGTGAGAAATATGTTAGTGTGTTTTTTTTTATTTTTGACAACCTTTCTTTTCTTTCTGTTAAAGTTATCATGAATTTGTACAAATGTTAATAGAAATCATATTTTGGCGAATAAGTCTTGGTTAGCTCTCTTCCTCTTGCTAGAACGCGATTGGAGGAGAGATATATATCCACATCTATACAAATATGTAGGCATAGATATTTAAACTTTCTTTTTAAATTATTATTATGCGTTATTTGAGCTTCAATTGCATTTTTTATTTTTTTATTAATTTCCTATTCGTTTGTGAATGCAGAATTTTTGACTTACCGGTTTTCAATCACTGGCACATCCACCGCTTGCAATGTTTTCGGACGTAGTCTAGAGCCGGGATTCAGAGCACCCCAGCCGGCTGCCCAGCCAAATTTTCCAAGGAAGTCTTCATTTTTTTCCGGTAGACAGATTGGAGCTTTAAATCAAGAAGATGAAATGTTTTTCAAATTTTAAATAATATATCATGTTTCGAAAATTTTTAATTTTCAAATTTTAAAATTTAAAAAGAAAAAAATTTCATCAAAACCTTATGAGTGGAAATGATTACGGCATTTTAAAAAATTAAATAATATTTTTTTTTTAAATGAAAAAAAATATTAAGAAAAAATTGGAGAATTTTTAAACTTTTAATTTGTTTTTTTTTCGAAAATGTTTGAAATTTCGATCGATTAAGAATTAACATACTCAATATTTTAATATGCTCTACTAGCCAATAAAAATGTTTTTTTTTTTTACTTTAGTTTTCAGCAAAAGTTCAAAGAAAATTATTTTTTTAGCTTTTACTTATGCGAAGCAAATACCACTCCTAGAAAACTAAGGGAAAAAAAACTGAAACTAAATTTAAAATTGATATCACTCTCCGTTCTACACACAATTTTATGTTCCCTGCGAATTTTCTTGACTCTTTCAAATCATCCATGAAAATGCTCACCTATATGCGGCATGAAATGCACCGGCCGCTCCAACGTCAACACCGATATATCAAAACGATCCGCCTGTGGTGTGAATTTAAAATACGGATGCACATCGATGCGACGCACACCGAACGTGTAAGCCGGCAGAGGTTCGACGGCGGAGTTGATTACATAATCGCCCAAAGTGACGTGGACCTGGCGTGGTGTGGCACGTGCCACACAATGACCGGCAGTGACGACGTGCCGCCGCGACACCAATGAACCGCCGCATCTGTGAAAAAGTGAGAAAGCAAAAAAAAAAACAAATTAAAAACGAAAGTCAATGAAAATAAATAGTAAAATGCCTAAGCCTTGGCCGAAAGTGAAGTGCGAAAGAGAGAATAAGAGAATGAGGGATAGAGACAGCGTACAGGAAATGAATGTTGCGTATACGCTAGCGATGACAAAATTGTGATTAATTGCAAAATCAACTCGAAACAGGTTAGCTTGTGTGGACTTGTGGTGTTGAGGTCACGGCGTTCGTGGCGCGTTGACAGGACGGACGACTGCTGCACATATGTATGAGGTTGAAACACTTAAACAGTATGTATTTGAGAATTCCAATGAGCGCAAGGAGAGGTGTATTTAATCGCCTGCGGCACGATTTGCGCGCAGGAACTGCATCATCTCGTCGTCTCGTCGATTATGCAACTGAATTGTACTTACACTTTGTTTTGACACTTTCGAGTGCCACTAATATGCAGCACAAACTCAAATAGTGTACAACAAACAATGTCGCATGTTACCTAACTTGTGTGCCCACAATTTACAACACAGACGTTGACATGCATTTACACTTAGGCATCTTTTATTTTGGACACAAGTACGTACGAACTCTTGGTTCCGGTTGCTGTTGCGCAAATAAAATCTCGTTTACACACACACTTACCTCGAGGATCCAATACGTATGTACGCCTGCCAAGGAAATGAACCGAAACCGGCATCATCACCGCCGACTATGCGCCGCTGAGCGGTCTGTTTGGCCAGTGAAATGCCGCAGCCTGGAAAATTTGCAAACATTTTTATAAGTACATTTTTCAATTGAGATGTGTAAACAAAAATTATGAATTTGTGATGCAAAATGGCAGCAGTTATGTGATAAAAAAAATTAGCTATGCAATTAAGGAAAGATGTTGTGAAGGACATATTTGTTTTTTTTTTTTGCTAAAACGCATAGATAGTTGCAATTAATGAGTGTGCATTAAATGAGAGCAAGAGCATTAGTAGAGGGAAAATTGATTCAAGCAACTGATGGAAGTGAGCGGTTGCAAATTTTGAGAAAACAACAAAATATAAAATCAAGTAAAAGTGCAATGTGCAAAATATATGTACTTCGTTGATTGCTAATACAATTCAAATATATACTTATTTTTCTATACAAAATCGAAAACCACAAACTCGATTTCATACCACTCGCGCCACTCACTGATCTTCCGCAACAAATTGGCAAACCACAGCCACAAACGAAGGTTGCAATTAAAGCCGAACGCCAACAATCGAACTACTTAGATGCAGCAATTAGGGATTAGTAACGCGATTGCCGCAACAAATACGAGCGAAAATTGAAATCATTAAAATGTGGCTAAGCGGTATTTGGCGTGTGCTTTCAAATAAATACATTTTTTTTTTCACATAGCAAAGCATTACGGTAAGGGCATAAGGCATATTTTTGCATTCATGTCACAAAATGTTGCTCTAATTATATTCATTAAAGTTTACGTAAATTGGTTAAGCCGCGGGTGCGTTTAAACTCGTATACTACTTAGTATACTTAAATCTTATCAATCTTAAGTAGTCGATAGAAAGCGCTTGGATTGGTGAATTGTAGGACGGTTCGCTGGTTTTTGAAGGGAGTACTATGTGTAGTTTAGTGAAAGGATTTCATATGGCATTGAGTAGTAGTGAATAAAGTGAATTTTAGTCGTAAACTACCACTGGCCAAATAGTAATTATGATTTCGGCTCATTGTTAACTTATTTTAGGGTGCAATGCTTTAACCAACTAACGAGCTAACTACTCACTTACTAATTATTACATGCAAGGCAACCGAATGTATTTCTATTTTTTTTGGTAAGTGAGTGTTGTTTATGTTTTTATAATCAATCATGCAAAAACTTTAACATTGGACTTTCTGTATTTTATAAGTAGAATGAATAAATAAATGAATCTAAACGAAACTTCAAAGGGAAATTTATTGTCACACACAGAAGTAAAAACTTTGCTTAGCAATTTTGAATACATTAAAAACTACATTTTCCAATTGTTTTATTTATTTTTTTTTTCAAAACTCCAACAGACTCCAACTATTTGTTGGCCCAAGTTCAGTTCATTCTCTAATTAAAGTCATATAAAGCCAAGTTTCAAATATTTAAAGTACAAACTTAAAAAAAGCCAAAAAAAAAATAATAAAAATTTTAATATATTAACACAACAAAAACTTAAATAACTTATTAAGGCCAAATTTTTAAGTCATGAAATAGAGGCTATAATTATATTGGCGATTCACATACTCTCTATAGCTATAACATATTGAAGTTTCATTTTTCACTATTTTAATTTATTAAAAATTCAGTTTTTTTTTTTTTTTTTTTTTTTTTTGGCGCGTACACTATATAGCTCAGTGTTTGGCCGGGCTTCTCCTACCATTTGTGGTGTGCGTCTTTATATTATATCACAAATGGAGGGACCTACAGTTTTGTGCCGACTCCGAACGGCAGATGTATTTAATGGGAAGCTTTTTCATGGCAGAAATACCCTCGGAGGTTTGCCATTGCCTGCCGAGGGGTGACCGCTATTAGAAACAACTTTTTCTATTATTAAGATTTTGCTTGCCCGGACTGAGATTCGAACCTCGAACTCACCGGCATATCAAGTTATAGCACGCACCGCTACCAACTCGACCACAGCGGCCACCATTCAGTTTATTCCCTAATAAAATCCATATTATTGAAAGTTTCAAATAGGATATTGAAAAAACTCGACAAATCTCAAGCCGCCTTCAAAGAATGTAATGATTTTTTTTTTCAGTATTCAGTAAAGTAACCCATTGAAAGTTTAAAGTCGCTACCATGAATTTTTGATAATTTTATTTACTGGCGTTCTCAGCAATTATCTGGTAATTTGTAACCATTTCAAATTAGCATTTTATTAAACAAGAACTGAATGAGCCTAGGACAAATAACTCGTACATGCACTTAATAAAATCCTTACAATTTTTTTGAGAATGTTTGCAAATTAAATTTAAAAAAAAAGTCAATGTGACTTCATGACTATGACATGACCTGCCAATGAATTATTAAAAGATGTCCCTAAAAAATTGTTTCTCAATCTTACGGCGCATTCGGCAAGAGGATATTGAAATAACAGAAAAAAAACAGCCACCGATGGCCATGTTCGGCCATAAAAGTGCCTTTAAGTTTGGGTTTAGCTTAGACCAAAAGCGACGCGTGGGCTTTGCAACCCGAGACTACCATACTTGGTTCAACGTTTTGAACTATTGCTGTTTTTCCAAATAATTTTCGAACAACAAAAGCTGACCTCAAATTCATAGTTAGCAGTCGTGGATAAAACCTTTTTAAAGATACAAAAATTTTTTTACATTGAAAATTGTTTACATAAATTGAATACATTTTGATTCTACGGTGATTTTTTTACGATTATAAATTATCAAAAATTTATTTAATATTAAAAAAATTTATTTATATTCAAGTAGTATTTAACCGGTTCTACATGCTGAAAATTTAATAATGTTCGAAGCAGAAGTAAAAAAAGCTACATTGATATTTGGCAATTTTTTTTTAAACTTGACAGGCCAACTTGACATTTTTAAGATTTTTAAATCGCGAACGCCAAGTGAACAAACCATTCCCACAAATACAAAGGCAATAAATTGGGGAACATTGTTTTTCTATTTCATTATAAATTATCGAAGTATACATCTACCATATTTATTCACATGGATTTCATAATTAGGCTGACTATATTAAATTAATAATTATGTATGTCAATACAATTTTGTCATTTCAAAGTTATTATTTGCAATTGCAAAATTAAGTGTTATACTAAGGCATCAGCATGCATTAACCTCTACACGCTAAGTAGGCAACTAAATTTTACAACATCACTACAATACGGACGTCCTTCAACATTCAAGCGCTAAATAAAGTGCATTAATCCGCATTAATATTTTACATAGCTTAAGCCATTTTTCCAAGCCCAGGTCCACCACATGCCGCGTGCAAATATTTTAATCCCTTTTTTTATTCAAAATCAATTCATTCACAACTCACTAGCTTCATTTTTAACCGGGCCATAATTTTTATGCGGAAGATCAGTCAAATCGATTGTGTTGCCCACATATTCGGAGGTGCGCAAATTGGCCGACTTGGCCGTGCGATGACAGCAGCCACGCAAAAGGCCATTGCATGTGCCCTGCAACAGGCCACCGCTCATCCAACAACCGATAAAGAATTCACATGAACCGCCACGATGTTGACATTCTAGTTCGGTTGTGATATCAACTAAGGGAAAGTGTTAATGGAAGAAAGTAACAATTTTAAAGAGAAAATAAACGAGAGGAGTTACGAAGTTGCTCATTACTTGTGGATGGATTCTATGTTTTAGTTTGAAAAAAGAAAAAATGGTGTGTATAGGAAATTCACAACTTCGAATACTTGACGACCGACTGCAGAAGCGAAGCAACTTCAGTTTTAATATTCTTTTTTTTTTTGTACATTTGAAAAGTATGCAAGTATAAGTTGATTCACTTTAAGTGCTCAAAAGCAGCCATAAGCATTAAAGAGCTCGAAGAGGAAGTGATGAGAGGTTTTTTCATGTGTGAATTTTTCTTGTCTTTCAATGAACTAAGTACCATGAAGATTTGTTTATACATTTATACGTATTTATGTATGCAAATTTATATTTTTAAATGTTTGTGTGTGCGTGGCGTGACATATTAGCTTTAGTGTGTAGAAAACGAATTGCTTACCTTTTTCCTTGAATGTGCCCGATGACGGCGCACCAGTTAAACTGCTCTCTGAGGTGCTGCTGTCTATATCTTGTAGACTGAATTCATTGCGGACATCTTGAACGGCTGCCAAGTCGTTGAGGCCGAAGTTTTGATCTCTGAAATTGTGAAAATACAATAACAATTAAGTCCGAATTGAAGCAAAAACTAAAAACAAAATATCTGTGAAAGAAATTAATGAAAGCAGCAGCTCGTCTAAATTGCGCTGAATTTTGTTGTGTTGAAGAAAGTAGAGTTTTCGGTCATTTAAAAATTTAGTTGTTTAGAAAATCCGCATTTATAGTTCATTTTTGATGTATTCTGAGGGTGTGATTAGAAATGCTTTTAAAATCCAATTAAATGGCAATGAAAAAGTACACTCGTATACCGTATACGTATGCGATATTTGCAAAAAAAATACTGAAAATATCTATAAAAATTCTTTAGATTGGCTATAATGCTTTCAGAAAACTCTCCTCAATAATAAAAAGCATCTCAAATATTTTAATTGCGTCAAACAATTGTTTACATATTAATTAATAAGCATCCATTTCGTCGTTCATAAATAAGGAGGGACAATTTTTTTAGCATTAATGGTCTGTTGATGGCTGTGAGATGTGGTCTGACGTCTTTAATGTGCTCAGAGTTTCATAAAGTTTATTATATAAATACATATATGTATGTACATATATGAATGTCTTTAAAGTTCGTTATTTTCCTATTAATAAAAAGTCTGACTTCTCTTTCAGTGCGCTCAGATTGACTAAAAATTTAACTTCTCTGTCTAAACAGCTAACTAGGTGACTTTTGTTTTGTGTTTTATATTTGTGCTTATAAAATTAAATGCAAAATATTCTAGTGCGTTAATTTATAATAAAGTGTAAATAAATGAAAAATGAAAATGATCGAAGGCAACAAATAATAAGAAAAATGCATTTCGAATTCATTCAGCTGAACTATATTTATATTCAAAGTTATTTTAAATTAAATTAATTTTGCTAAGATTGTGTGTATTTTTCGAATATTTTGTACATAGCGGTATAAAGTTCATTGCCCTCGAACATTTTCAGGAAATCAGAGTGCTTCGAAAATAAATAACACTATGCAATGAAGTAAATTTATTTTTCACTGGGTTCACAGTATGTAATTAGGATTCGCCACCTTTAAACTATTTGAAAAATTGAAATAAAATTGTTCTATCACGTCAAGTTTAGTAGTGAAACGCATTTATTGATTTTACTTAAAATTATATGAAGCGGTGACAAAAATTTATTATTCTACATTAAAAAAAACTATTTTTTTTTAACGATTGTCTTTCCTCCTGTAGTCAGTAGTGGCAGTATCACTCTGGAGGCTTCAACAATAGTCTGCAAGCATGGCTGGCTCCCATCTACCCTGATAAGGCATCTCGTATCTTGCAATTTCTTGATGAAATCTTTCACCGTGTTCATCACTTACTGAACGCATGTTTTGATAATTGCTGACATTAACCCATCAATATTATTGCAGAACACTAATCCATCTTCTTTTGAATAAAAGGTAGCTACGGTAATGTGACGTTTTCGATACACTGCTTTAATCTCGAGCCTAATATTTCAGATTTTTCTTTGGTCAAATCTAAATCTCTAACAAGGTCATCTAGTTCTGCTTGACTAATCAAATGTGGTTCTGTATTTTTTTTCAACTATAAATACCTCTTCGCTATTAGAAGGGCTTGCTTCATCTTCCACTTCAATAAGACTCGATAAACTTGACGAAATAAAAAAACTTTCCTGTACTGGTATATCTGGAGAATGTGGTAGCGGCATTGACACTGATGACAAAGTAGCATACACACACCGAGTGTTTTGATTTTTTTCAAAAACCTTTCACAGTTGTTAAACAAAAGTAACAGTCGTCTACGGGATTTTTTGGTTCACGCCACTGCATTGGTACACCCAAAGGCATCTGTTTAATATTGCCCTTGTACCAACCCGTCAACTATTTACAACATTTTAAACAAGGCACTTTCGGCGCCCATGATTTGTCTTGATTTCTAATCGCAATTTAAAAATAAGCTTCATAACATTTTTCAAACGATAGGTTTTTTTTTCACTTTTAGAAGTAAATTGACCACAAACGTAACAAAGTAAGCTTGGAGAATTAACACAAACACGCGACATTTTGTAGATGTATGAATAATCTAAATGGTTTGATGACTTTTGTACACACCAATGATATAATTTTATAGCTACCCTCAACTTAATAAGTGTAAGGAAAAGTAAATAAAGTAAGATTACCGTTATTTATGTTTTGGGACGTGATATCTAAATATGAATTTGTTTTCTGTTGTTTACTAAGTACACTTAATACGAATCACCACTCGGAAAATCGGTAATTTTTTTTGATGTTGCATAGTGTAATCCCCTTAGCTTTTACAAGTACAGAACATTTATACTCTGTTCACAAATTATAGCAAAATCACATATTGACAAAATTTGGCACTTTTTTTTATAATTTTATAATTAAAATGAACTTTCAAGTCAAGTATGGTTCAAAAGAAAAGCCAAACGTACCAATTTTTGAAACTATTCACAGTATGTGTACTGATTTAACAAAACTTCATCAAAATTTCGATCTTTTTATAAAAAAATTTTTGAGTATGCTGTCTAAGAAAGTACAAGTTTAAGTGTTAACAAGTTATAAATGATTTTTTCCATACAATGCAAGAAACTTCTACTTTTTATATTAAAATTGAATTATCTACATATCTGCATAACTCATAAAACTCTTCACTTTTTTTTTTAATTGCGAAATTTTAATAAACGTTTTCTACATATTTAATATAATTTAAAAAAAATGTTTTTAATGGTGCTCGTTAGATAATAAACGATATTTAAATTGAAAAGTAATTTTAAATAATTGAACGATAAATAAATTGAACAGAGTGTATGCGAATGAATTGAGCTACGCTGACGAAGACGCTGGTATCAGCTAGTTTTTCATACATCTAATACTTTAACTAAATTTTTATAAAAATTATACAAAACATTTACTCGACTTTGGAATTCCATTAATCAAAATTTTTTATTTTTATGTTATAGTTAGTTATATATCATAATAAAAAGTATTAAAAAGCTTCTTAGAATTACAGCTAAAAAAAATGTAATGCTTCTATTTCTCTCTCAAGAAAAAAAAATTATCAGGCTTTTTCTTAACCGATAAAGCAGACTTTCAGAAAAATCTTTATATAAGCATTTCTTTGAGTATGAAATTTTTTTGTATAGACAAATTGGATTGGCTTACATCTAGATATAAATTTGTATAAATATAAGCTAACATTTAAGGATTGTCGCCATTTTCTCCTCTTTTTATAATTTAATGACTTTTTTTGCTCCTAAACTGTGTCTGCGGAACGAGCACGAAAATGTTTCTTAATCGACCAGTTGCTGCTGGGGTTAAAATATTCTGCAAATCGTATTTATGGTCCAATTGGAGAAACATTATTTGATAAATTGCTTCGCACGACGTCTCGATGGACAAGACATTTTCAATAATATTACAATTTTAAGTCGAAAAAGTGAAAAAATGAACATGCTTGTTGCATATTTTTATTAAAACACTTATTTAATCATAATTGTTTATCTCTTCTTCATCTGTGTATGTACATATATGGATTTCTAGTGACAAACTATTTTTTAAAATGATATTAAAAATATTAAAAAAATATATCGAAAAGATGTTCCACTAAAAGACGAAGTGGTATAAAAAAAAAAGAAGTTCGTAAAAAAGTGATAGGAGATCGTGGACATTTTGGGTTCATATAAGTGTAACAAACAAAGTAGATAAGGTTTAGACCGGACAGATTTGGAAATAACAAGATCTGCTCTACCAAAGTTCACTACGTTACTTGCAACGGAGGACATATAGGACAACAATTTTATTGATTTCAAACTAATTATTTTTCTTCCGATAGATAATTGAAAAAAAAAAACTGGATACAATTGAATTGCTTAGATATTTCTTCGTTAAATCCTTATAATACTTAACGTGATTATGACCACAAACATTGAAAATACATAAAGAAAAAAAGACATCATCGACTTACCTGAAAGCTACGTTATCGCTAAAGTAGACTCCATTGCCGGTGCCACTTGGCCCCGTCGTGCCAATATTATCGTTCACGGGAAACACTACGCGTGGACTGCGCGACGATTTGAAGGGAAAGTAACGACTCTTCCGCGAACTCTGATAGTCTAGCGGTCCGTTGAGTCCAATGTATTCATTGAAAGCTTTCTGCGGCACATACGGCCGTGGTGGACCAGTTCTAAATTCAGTATCACCAAAAAACAAACCGCGCTGCGGACGCTGTGGCAAGGCAGTGATGGGTCCGTTTATATCACCAAACTTGGTAACCTCTTCACGAAATGGCTTCGCTGAGGCAATAGCAGCACTCAGCGAATGCGGTTTCGTATTTGTCGCCAAACCGGGGAACTCAAAAGGGTGCGAAATGGTTGCTGCTTCAGCGGTGTCGTAGATTAGCTGTCGCGTATGGCGCGTATCTTGATCGTATTGTGTTGACAACGCATCCTCGCTGTAGGGCGTCTCATAGCCAGATGCTTCGGTGAAGATGGGATTATCTTCACGATAGCCCTGTGGGTAAAATGGACTCGCTTGTTTTAGGCTGTAGCTGGGAAATTGAAAGCCACTGCGACGCGCTGCGTCTTCATCTACATAATCCAGTTTATCTGTAGAGCTGAGTGCGGCTTCTTGCGCTGGCGCTGTAATCACATCAATACGATCCGTTTGCGCATGTATCAGCTCATCGTCGAATTCTTGTGCCACAGCCGCTACAGCTTGTGCCGGTGGGCCCAAGTAACCAAATGAGCCATTGTTGCGTTTTGGCAGCAATGTGGTGCCGCTAGGTCGCTGTTGCAGCGGTATGTAAACATAGTTGCGTTGACGTGAGCTGCGCGTCGCATTCGCTATGGCAGTGATAGTGACAGCGGCGGCGTTAGCATCGGGCACCACTTGTTTGGGAATGGTTATGGGTAAAGTGCCACCAATAGCACTATTACTAGCACTGCCAGATAGTTCAATACCCGGCGCTGGTATCACTTCAACCGTCGTAACCACATCAGAGCGACGCTGTGCAGCAGCTTGCGCCTGCTGAGCTGCTGAATTTTGTTGGAAACGTGCTGGTTCCTCTGCCTGCTGCGCAGCCGTTGCTAAGGCGCGTCCGCTACGATAAGCGCCAAAAGTTTGAACTATGGTACCATCACTGCGTCGGCGCCAATCCGTAAAGGGCGCCTCATCAACCTTGCTGAAGGTGTTGAAGGGCGCGTAAAGGTTGCGCGCGGTGCGTTGATTGTCTATGCTGGGCGCCACTGTAACTGGCAGTGAAACTGGCTGCCATGGTGTATGTCGCAATTGTTTACTTTGCGCCGCTGTAAACGTAGTTGTAGCGCGCACTTGCCGCGTTGACTCCAATGCCGGCTTCTGTGAGTTTTGCTGAACTGTTTGCGCAGATGACGCTGACGCGGTTACGTTCGCAAGCGCTGGTGGACGCTCAATGGTGAGGGCACATTGCAGCAAACTGACAACGATTGTGATTAACAGGCTCCATTTGGCGGCTGCTAACATCTTACATTGAGCGCGAGACGTATAGGGCGTGCTGATGGAGGGATGAAAAACGTCAGACACTGTTTGTGGCAAAGAGGCGCGCGCTTTTACGTTATGCTTGGCTGTAAATCTGGTAACGGCTAAGTGATTGATTTAAAAACGTTAAGCACGGTAATGCGCGGAACACTGAGGTTTTCGGTTTGCGCAATTATTCGCAGGTTGCAATTTCGTTGTGTCCGCCACGGTCAATATGAGGCACGAATTGATTATCACAACCGATTTTGTTGCCACTACTCCTGTTGTCACTGTTGCACCAACAAATGTGTCTCGCATTCCTCAGTGATTAGTTGTGGAGCTGGAGCTGGAGTGGCAGTTGATTGCGGGAAGGGATTCGCGCGCACCAAAAATTGGAGGTTGACAACCTCCAAATACGTTTGAAAAAAACAGAGCGCTACCAAATTGCAACAAATCTCCACACCAGTTGTTGAAAAGCTTTGGTTCCTGCTACAACTTCCTGTTTGCGTGCCACTCAAACTCTATGGCGTGGCGTGGCGCGGCCGTCGCCTTCTCTATGGCTATGCTTCGCTAATTGAACGGAACTTGCCGCTTGCGCTTGAACTTGCAAACACCAAAATCGTGCTGCCCCCAGCGACGCGTGTGTGTAATACAATAAAATAAAAAATAAAAAAACACTGCGATACAGAAAACGCCAACGATCCAATTGAAGTGGCCAAGGTTGTTACGGCGCGTGCGTTGTATGGCGGTGGCGGCGCGGTCGTTGCACTCTGCGGCAGGCAATCGGCGCTTATTGTGCGGCTGTGTTTCAAATATGTTGG
Organism: Philophylla caesio; assembly: GCA_963971545.1. Classification (NCBI taxonomy): domain Eukaryota; kingdom Metazoa; phylum Arthropoda; class Insecta; order Diptera; family Tephritidae; genus Philophylla; species Philophylla caesio. Next base: position 87,513,370 of record OZ020606.1, on the reverse strand, counting down.
CAATACTATATATAACTACGTTGTATGTGTGCGCATGCTTGAACTAATTCGTTTCGGAATTACCACACTGTTGTTGGTGCTGTGTACCTGTTGCGGATATCTCGTGCGGCTGGTTTCTGCTTGTTGCGCGCAGCAACAATTGCTCTTCGCTGCCACAAAATGCGGCAATTTAAGGAAAAAAAACGAACAGGCACTATATATTTTTGTGGCGCTTTGGACGCTGCTTGTTGCAGTTTTAATATTTTTCTCTTATCGCGCGCGTCTGGTTTTGAGGCTACTGTTGTTGTTGTTTTTACTACAGGTACTGCCGCTGTTTTATGACCGCAATGCGGTTGTTGGACTCGGCCGCTCGCTTGGCTATTGGTCAAATTAAGCGGACATTTTCGCTTAATTTCTATTTTTATTTTAGGTTTTGTGGCTTCGATTCGCTACTCATGTTGAGCGCATGCACACGGCTGCTGGAACTTAAATTAGTGCGAGCGTTAGCGGATGCCGATAAATGCTCAAATTATCTGTTGCATATGTGGCACTTAGTGGTGCATGTGTAGGCGCGCCGATTTTGTTCGGTTAGCGTCTTCTTATTTTTATTTTGGTTTTTGTGAGCGCTGTTAATTGGTGCAAATGTTTCGTGGGTTTATTTTTTATTTATACGAATAAAACCCCAAGTTAATGCAGCTGCAGCAATATTGCCGTCAAACTGATAAATTGCGTGCCTCAAATGAACGAGTCGCCCAACTCTCGCGTGCTGAGTCGCTCAAAACGCTTAAACATCAACGATTTGCCGCTGCCTAGCGTTAATAGTTGTGATGTTGTTTGTGATGACAGCTATGCGGCAGCTAAAGCAGTAGTTCCAATATTGATATCAGCAAAAGTATTTATTGTGTATTCGTTGTTGTTGTCGATAGTTGAATAGCAGCTGTGTGTTGGTTGGGTGGAAATGTTTCCTTAAACGTGCAACCTGTAATGAAAAATTAAATTGACATTAATTTGTATCAATAAATTTTGGAGAGCTGTTGGAAACGTGTGTAATAAATAGTAACAGAGATTCGCTATAAGTTTGCGAAGTTGTTGGTGGATTATTGTACAAAAAGTTGCACACAAAGTTCATAAAACCAGCATTCGTAAGAACTTGGGGGAACTGGCTCGACACAAAACGATCTCCTTACAGAGTTAACCTATTAATGCGGTGATTTCTGCTTAGATCTTTTCTAAATAAATAGGAGGCAAATCGATTGAATAGAAAGTGGTCATATAGCGAATGATGATGAAGAGCCCAGGATGCGAATAACTTTATAAGACTCAGTCGCAATGTCTGTGTACCTATCACCTCTTTCGTCAGGTTGTGAGAAAGAGAGAGCACAAGTGAGGTGGCAAACGACGGTAGATAGCCGAAGCCAAAGTCTACTCTTTAAAGAAAGAGTTGCACAATGCTCCAAATGTAATGAGCAATGGGATTTGTTCATGGGCTTGCTGCTGTTGAAGGCAGTCTTCCGATATCTAAAGGTAAGTTGCAATTCCCCTAAAATACCACTTCCGCTTGGTTGTAAGGAATGCGGTCTACCAGTCTAGGCGAGGGGATGAGCCCGTGTTCCCGGTGCTCTATGTACCAAACTAGCGCGGTTATTCAAACAGCAGTGTCCTGTTACAATTTTCGTGTAGATTCTCTTGGTTGTAGGTTCCCCAGCGCGGTTAGGATAGTTCAAAATCTGGCAAATTGTCCTTCTATAATTTTCTGTGGGCTTCTCCTACCTTTGCTCTAGTCAACTCATATATCGTAGAGAGTTTTTGAGCCTATTTTGCTAGAGATTGATGCCCATCCATCGTTTCTTATACAAAATAATAGTCAGGCTAAGAGTGTTCGGCTTGTCAAATCAAACCTTCGGCAGTTTTGAGGTTGCCTGGTGGGATTTGAGCACCTTAATAGAAGCTAGGAGGTTCGGTAGTTTGTGAAATCTATATATCATTCTATGGTAAAAAAATCGAAAACTGTGCATCCCATCTACAAGGTTATCATAGGTCAGTTTATCTTATTGGTTTAAGTTAAGCCTAGCTTATACCTTTCGTAACTCAGTGCAGTTTTAAGTCTTTTATTGTACCAGATCTCAAAGTATTTATCGGTAAAGTTATGTAATTTTCGCTAAATTTGGCACTAGTTGTCTTCCAAATTGTAATTTTTGCTTAGGTTTTACGAGCAATGTGGATATGCAAATGTCATAATAGTCATAAAGTTATAAGGCATTCACATGTTTATTATCTTCTGACATGTTCATTGTCTTGATACCAGAGGACAGACGATATGTCATTTCCAAAAGGCGATAAAAGTAAATAAAAGCTCTTAAATAGATGGCTCAAAATTGTTCAAAGGAATAAATTTTGACTGTACAACGGCAATCGAGTGAAGTCAATTGTGTATCCTGAATGAGAGAATAAATATTTAAGCATGTCAAATCAGGGCAGTAGTAGTAAAACAAAAATTTTGACGCATTTGATTTTGTTTTTTGTGCTTCCAATCTTAAATAACTTCAAAAATTTGTATTTGCAACTTAGAATGAAAGAGCTTGCCACCTCTAAAATGAGAGAAACAAGTGTCATATCAGCAGTTTTGGTAGCTCCACTTTGTACTGACACAACTTGAAACATATTTATGTAATTTTATTTTACTACAAGACAACATTTTTAATTTTTAATTGACAAATTATTAAACATTTATTGCAATTTATATTTCTAAATTACTAAGAAATAATTTTTTAAATGTATTTTATAAAACAAATTTAAAAAAATTATATTGTCTGGGTTTCCTTTTCAAGCATATAAAAATATCTAATCGACAGATTGCATATACGAAAGAAAGTTTAGATTTCACTAAAAACAAGATATAGAAATATAGACAAAATAAAATTATTTATTCACCACACTTTTCTTCAAACTTTCATTAACTGATTCATACATACAACCATATATATATATATATTTTGTAATTATTACGATGGGTGCAGTGAGAAGCTTTATAACTCCTACAAATTTATTTAATATGCGAGATAAACGCTTTTGATTGCCACCGATTACATATATTAGGCTAATTTAGCTAATGTCCAAGTTCGCCATTTGCTGCTGCTGGCGCAATGTCTGAAAGCAATTTAAAAAATAATAAAAATAAGAGATGACCATTAAATTGACATTGGCCATCAGCTCCACTAATTCCTTAATTGCAGGCAAACGTTTGTCGAACCGGCTAAAAAAAATTGATGAAGTAAGTTTGCTGCTGCCCAACTCATTTCTTGACTCAACCAAGCGTATACTTTGAATGTTCGTAATTGTTACAAATACAACTAAACCACAGCAATATTAATAAACATTGTACGTACATATTAGGGTGCTACTGAATCTTAAACTTTTGAAGAGGAGCCGTGTCAGTTCGTCGTTCACTTAAATAATGAACGCGAAATTTAGAGATAATTATATTCTTTTCTACAATTTCTCGTTTGAGAAACGCTTGATATAATTTAAATACTAGTTGTAGCGATAACAAGATTATCTATCACCAGCCATTAATAAAAATGGAAAGCCTAAGCGAACATTTTCTACCAAGGAGAAGAAAAATCAAAAAAGGAAATCGATCGAAAAATTTTGCATTCCTGCAAAACCCGGTAGAAAAAGACAAATCAGTTGTTTATTTTTTATTTGTAAGCAACAGTGGCTCTATGAGATGAATAGCAAAGTTAGGCGCACGAGATATTTCTGAAATAAAAAATGAGTAAGCAAAAATTGGAAATTTTAATAATAGAGTAGACAATCAGGAATAAAAAAAAAAAAAATTAATCAAATTTTTTTGTTAACATAGAGCGCACGATAGATAATTTCGGCAGGCTAAACTTTTCCCATCAAACAATCAGCATTTTGCTGTCATCGAACTATCATTTTACTCTCGGCAATTTTGTGCGATGGATATTGTCTTGGCATTATTGAGGGAATAACTATTACACATTTTTGTGTTATCCTGTCGGCGCTCTACTTTATTGCATATCGAGAAAGTAGAAACCTACACGCTTAAGACAAAAAAAAATGAATTAAAAAAAATTCTGAAAATTAGGTAGATGTCCCAGTAATGGTTACCTTAAGGAAAATTTGAAGATTAATACGCTATTATAACCTTAAAAAACATGCAATAAAATCTTGTTTTCTTTTTGTTTGTGATGGAGTGTTCCTTCAAAGTAGTATTGCGTCAAATTGAATAAAATTAACTATTATTACTGTACTGCCTTATGTTCCAGTGTTGGATCGACTTGTCCCATAATAGTTCACATTGAGAATATAACTCTAAACTTAGTATTTTTCTTAATTTGCATTGAATGAAAGTAATAAAAAACTGATATATAGGGGGTAACTCATTAAAAAAACACAATAGAATCAAGTATTTAAATATATATTTCAACTTTTTTAATACCCGAAGTTCAACGAAATACAAAAAAACTTCAGATTTATGGAATGTTCTATTAAAAATTGTTTGATAAAAAATACTTAAATATAATTATCCATTACTGGGACAAGCATGAATATCCGTGTCCGAGTAATGCAACATATGTATTTTTGGACAAAATATTATAAAGAAATTAATCAATTATTTACCTGAAATTGTACGTTGAAGCGTATAATTAGGATTGGTCGCGAAACAGCGACATCTTAACTTAAAATATTTGCATTTAATATGCACGTCCTACTGAAGTATAATGTTGAAATTTTATTTATTCGGATATATACCTCACAATCATTCAGAACTCTTACGTTATATGAATTAAAGCGCATATTAAATTAAATTGAGTTTTTCTCGCAGCTATAACCATTACTAGGACATGAACCATTACTGGGACATCTATCTTAGTTTCCTTTTTAAAAATTCTCATTTACTGCTAGTGACCCCTATTTCTTGCTTTATATATTTTTATATCTTAGAATTGCGTTCTAAGTAAAAAATAATGCATAAAAAATATTTAAAAAAATTTAGTCAATTGAGAAAGGCCCTAGTACATACACGTATGGATGTATTAATGTTGGTGTATTCATACGTTTCCAACTAAAAATACTCGTAAAACAGTTATTGTGACCACAAACTTGGCAAGTTTATAATGCACTTTGAATCTTTACATTCAACTATAAATTTTGAGTATGACCTTTGTTTTAAAGCCAGATTGCTTAAATTTCCAATTTACTGAAGTCACTTGCTATGGCTTGGTTTAAGTAGAGGAAGTGATTAGTTGACCTCTAAGCAGTTGCTCCTGTACCTTTGGTCCAACCTTTTATTTACAAAGTTTGTTGAAAATTGTAACCTACTAATAAAAGTCAAATCATTTTAAAACACTTCATCAAATAAATGAAGATATCTGAAAAGAAATATGTATATTGATAAAAAACTTTTGTTGCTTTCAATAAAAATTTATTCATTCACTGATTAATGAGTTTAATATTTTAATTATAAAAGTATGCTTCGCATATGTCACGCCACGCGATTAACAAAAAAGATTGAAAAACTTAAGTTACACGATTTATACTTTATAAAAGCAGCAGTACTAACCCTGTACGCATTCTGTCTTAATATTTAAAATAGGCACCTCCATGTAAATCGAAAGCCTCTTAAATACTTACAAAAATAACCCCTTTCCTTTGGCTATAATAAATGCATTATGCTTCAGCTAAAGATCTGATTAGATGGCAGATTAGCTTCACAAACAACTAAGAAACTGTAGTCACTAAGGTAAATCGATGGACTGATATAGATAGATATTGAAACGTCCATAGTGGTAGCGAGCTGATAAAAGGTGCTACAGACATATCTTTTTTATGAGTAATATATACAATGCAATTCAATAAACTACTAGGAACATTTAAACAATCAAATAGGCTATATATACTTCCTTACAGGATTTGTCAGTTTGCGGGCGTGAAAGCGTTTCGAATTCTTGTCTGAAACAAAGATACAAGGTTGCGTTTTATTTTTTATACTTAATTTTAGTCTATGAACCTCAAAAACCTAAACAAAACTGATAATTTTTATTTATTTCACGGTGCAAAGACAAAATGTTTTGTGTTATAAAAATATTCGAAAACTAAGCTTTTATACAATTTTGGAGTTTCACATGAGTGGCCCTCTATAAGCTACAAAATAAACGTTGAATCACTTGAATATGTTGAATAATTTTCTTTTAAACCCGCCCGCAAATTTCAAAAACATGGTTTAGAGAATAAGCGCTTCAAAGTTTTTACTTATTACTCGATCTCGCCCGATACTGTCTTGTTCAAAATAATGTAACACCTACAATATTTGGAATTCAGCGCTGATATTTTTCACAGGCGCATCGATTAAAAAAAAAAATCACACTTTTCATCGCGCTTGATGGTCGGACCTCCTTAAGTTTTCGATCAAGGCCATTCCTCATTTCTGAGATGTGCAGCATAACAAAATGTATTTGAGGAAAAAAATAATAGAAAAAGCGTGAGCTAATAAAATATTACAATATCGGCATCAGCGCTATAACTCAACATACCGCTGAGTACTCAGACTCGGATCTCAGTCAAAATCGAAATAATACAATTTTTCGAAAGTATTCCTGTCATGAAAATTTGGACCTTAAAATATGTGGTTTAAAACCCAACTGATCAGAAATATCAAATTTTTTTTTAATTCTAATCGAATTCAAAATTATTGAGGAGGAAGTGATCTAGAACTACTTTGAATCCCCTTTTATTTTTAATGGATGTCTAGAGGTAATGAAAAAATTTAAAAGGTAAAAAAAATAGCATTGTCTTCCTCAAAAGGAAATTGGTATGTGTGCTATGTGAATACAGATCAAACAAATCGCCCGGAATTAATTTGGAGGTATGGAGTTACGTAATGTTATTTTTTAAATCTATTTAAAGTGTCGCGACAATTTGAATAAATATATAAATAATATATAAAAGATACAATAAACAACTTTATAAAAAAAAAAAAAATTATTTTAATTTTTATCGAAATTGGTTTCTAATAATTTCGTATGTTTGTGAAGTAAAATAGTTGAGATAATGTAGAACATCCTGAGATTTTTTTTTTTTGAAAAAAATTAAAGGAACCGGTAAACGCCTAAATGCCTCGTATCTGCGTAAATCTCATTAATAAACAGGTTTTTCATACAAAATTAAGAAAGCTTACGAGGTTAACGCGGTTATGAGGCATTTACGTGTTTAGACGAATACCCATATTAACCTTTACAGTTTGTAAAACAAACCAATCTTTTAAGAACATTTTTTTCAATTAATTTTCTAATAAAGTATTTTACGAAGGTTGTTGAAATTTTTTTGTAAGCTTAGTAGTATTTTATAAAACATTTTTTCACTGTTTAATTTATTATTTTTTAAATACATTTCAATAAAAGTTTCAAGTGGTTTAAAAAATATGTTCTTAATGAGATTTTAGTTTGTATTTTATAGAATGCGATAAATGAATAACGTATTTGTTAAATAATATAACGTTGGAAATGTTTTGTTTGCTAAAAATAGAAGAATTTTGTCGCAAAGTGCCTATAAAATTATATATTTTTAATGTAGAAACCTTACTAACTACTCATGGAATTATTTACAAGTGATAATTTCAATGAAAACTAAATTTTAAATGAATACTTTTACTATTTGCAAGATTTTTATATTTTTCAATGCAAATGCAACTTACTTTCATAGAAATTATTCATTATCTAGCAAAACCTTTAACCGAAAACGGATATTGAAAAAATGTATATTATGCAATAGATGGCACAAAAAGCCAAAGGAGGCTCGCATCAAGGTGTCGTTTATAAGTGATGGCGCACGGTTTCCTTCTTCGTATCGAATGTTAATCATTTAAAATTTTCACAACATCAATAATTCACTTTACTTCATTTGCGGCGAATATTGCGCGACGGCTGGCAAAACCATGCAGCAGCTGATAATATCCAGCGTACAACGGCAAGTTTGTAGCTTAAGTCTTTCACAAAAAGCAATCAAGTAAGGCAGTAAGCGTAAATGAATTTGTTAATTTTTTGGCTTGCTATCTTCTCAGTTGAAACAACGTAGAAGCATTTATTTTTAAAATTTTGATTTTTAGTGTTTAATTTTATTTTACCCATTTCTTTATTTTATTAGCTGTGCCCCCGCCATCGGTCGGCACGATTTTGAACTTCACACTCCCGCAACGGAAGACATTACTCAATTGCATTTGCAGATACTGTGCATATCTGTATGTACAATTTTACATTGTACTCTGGCGCCGTTTTATTCTCCTCCTTCAGTTCACTTTATAGCGTAAAATGTTTTCCCTTCTTTACCGTCTCTGTTGGAGGCTTTCCGTGTGCTTTTCATTTTCATTGCATTACCTCATCGCGAGTGTGCTGAACTCGAAAATGAAAGTGGAAACATACCAATATTCGCAATAGTTAAAGACAGCAATAACAACAACGAAAAACGCGAAATAAAAATACAATACTATAGTTGTTGTTTTGTTGCGTGTTTTCCACATTTTCTTGTACTTTTTGGCCACTTGCTTTTTTTCCATTTTTTTCATTACAGCGTGCATTTATGCTTATACATGCAATAACTGTCAAATGATTGCAATTTACCACCGCGCTGAAGAGACATTTTACTTTAGGTGAAAAAATTGTTGAAACATTCACAAATTGAAATTTTGATGCGGCTATGTGTAATGTGGATATTGATGACTTGCTGCTGTTGTTTGCCTTTGTTTATTGCATTTTTTCAAAAATGTTTGGAATGTTGAGTTTAATAAAACTTGATGTGTTTTTATCTAAAATTCTTTAAATGTTCACATCTTGGAATAGCACATTCGACAGTCCGAAAAATTTTTGGTTGTAGCGTTTAATACAAGAATTTGTGCCTCAAATAATTCACTTGTCTGAAGCAAGTTTTGTTGGGCTACTAATCATAATTGTAAAGGCTTGAATACAGCTCCCAAGAAAAATCACAAGATATACATCGCAATAACTGATTCCGAATGTACTGGGCTCAGTTTTGTTAAGATATAAATTCAGTCATACATAGTTTTATGGTCCAACCAATCCTTTAAAATGCAGAGAATATCAAAAACAAACCCTGCGCAATATCTGCCCGCGCTTCCATCATATTGACCAGTAACTCCGGTTAGCGGATTGTTTTGACCTGTTGAAGAATAAATTTAATTTATGCCCTTCAGCCATTAATAAACACTTCTTACATTTTTATTTACTTCTGTGAAAAATATCCACTTTGTATCTTGTTCACTTGTATTTTTTTGTTCGTTTTAATTATTATTTTCACTTCTCCCGATAAAGGAAAGCGTTCGTCGATTTTTTTTCACGAATAACTGCCAAACTTGCGTTTCACTCGGAATCCGTGATGGCAATCTCGCGAATTTCGAAATTTCGTAAGAATTTCGTGATCACGTCGGAATTGATAATAACAATTTCCCGATGTTGTCACGTCGAGAGCTCCGACGGAATTCATAATAGGCCTGATAACTTTTATTATATATTTTGCTTGGAAAAGTACTTTGTCGTTACTGAAAATTTTCATGAAGAAATAAATATACGAACATTTTTTTCTGGAGAGTTTTAGAATGATTTTAGAAATTTTTATGGAGGAGAATTTCTTTTTTATTGTTGTTCGTCATTTTATATGAAATTTTCGAATGTTTTTAGATCTTATGTATATTTCAAAATCGCTATGAAAGAAACATATATTGTACTAGCAATTTTTTATTTCAATTTAGGTTTTATTTCACACACCCATTCCCTGATTGAATCTGTCTAGTTTTGCTCACAGATCTCAACCATAAATAAAAACAGTTACAATTATGTTAAAGCTTTCTCATACTCCCTTTATTGTCATCAAAGTCATCTGAAGGTAGAAAATTGCCAGCAGTTCGTATACGATAATACCGCCGAGGAGCTGAACGGGTGTCAGTTAAGCTCAGTATTCACGTACGAGGCGAGGGGCTGTTAAGGTGCACGCACGAATCTAATTGGTCGGACGAGAGTTTGTCTATTGATTGGCATTTATTTTTCACACCTCTCAGTAGGCAAAAAGATTGCCGAATTCATCTTCTCAATATCGCTTATAAGGTCCTATCGAGCTTGAAGGGGTGAAGCCAACCGTCAACTAACTTATTAGACTTTATCAGTGACGCTTTAGGCCCCTTGCAAATCTGCTAGCGACCATCTTCAATAGCCGCAAATCTAGGAAAATACCCGAAATAGATAAATCGATAGGCACGATCTTTTCTCGATTTGAAAGCCGCTTTCGACAGCACCAAAAGAAAGCCGTCTTCTCATCGTAATATCTGAATTTGGTATTTTCGCAGTTATGAAATTTGAAGTTGAGCAGCAAAACCAGTTCTGTCAGACGTGTGTGGTACCTCGTCTCGTACTGCAAATTACGATTCATGGGCTTCGTTGGATAGGCCATGTCATCGAATGGATATAGGCGCTCCAGCCCTGAAAGTATTGGAAGCAGTATCCGCTGGTAGGGACAGAGGACAGACCAAGCGGCAAAGGACTTTTGTTAGCAAAAGGGATAAACCTTTTTAGAGCTCAGCCAAAAATACCTAGGCAGTTACAGTGTCTATTGAGTAAGTTTTCCAGTTGGCAAAGGCGCTTTGGAATAATTTCTACAGCAGCGTCATCTGTTGTCACCTCCGACATTACTCACAATTGGCTCTGTCGCTAGATGAATCCTACCACTGGCAATTGTCTGCATATGAAAAATTTACTCTTCGATATAGAGGCGTCATCGCTACACCAGCGTTCATTGCTATTTCAAAGCTTTTCATGATTTTGCCCAATTAGTTTGAGTGTTAGTGACTTTGCGTGCGCATTTTTACTAGCCAGAGTCACATCATCTGCATTTTTATATGCAATGCTCACATTTGTTGCCGCATTGTTTGCTTTGTTTTCCATTGTAATTTATATGCGTGTACAATGCGTAAAGCATGACAATCGGATTTTCCTTACGATGCTCTAGCGTGTCTTATGACGCAGAAACAATGACGACGAACAGCCGAAGAGAGGACAATAGTGAAACACTTGAAATTAATAGCAGTGCAAAAGTGTCCAAATGTTAAAAGCAAATAGTTGCAGGCATAACAATAAGCGACACTATTACAATGTGGCAGATTTTACGGTTGTCGGTAGTGGTAGCTGAAGTGAAGTTGCACATCAGCGAGCAATTGGCAGCATTGATTGCCCAATTTTCATATATATGTTTTACATAACTATCGGGTATGAAGTGGGAGCGCCAAAATTTTAAAGGTTTGTTACAGCCAATGTTAAAATTATTTGTGAGTGCGATCTCAGAAATGCACAATCACTTGAAAGTTGCATTACAAAGCAAATTTTAGTGTGCCATACAAATATTTTTTTTTTTCATTTTATTAATTTTTTTTGGTAACAGGAAAAATAGAGATTGTTAAAAAAAATAATATATAAAGCGTAAAAATGAAGTAAGATGAAAGCGGCTGTAGTGTGTAAGCAAAACTACTAAATACATTTAAAAATAATACGTAGAAAAAGAAGCACACACATACACTACATAAATAAAAGCTTAAAAAAAGTGAGCGAAATGGTTAAACGAATAACAGTAAATAACTTTGAAAAAGTTAAAAATCTGCCTGCAAGACTTTCACTCTTAAATAACAACAACAGCAACAACAACAATGTGGAAAAGTGCATTACAAAGAAATAAATATTTTTTTAAGGGCCTCGTCATCTTTTACTTGAAATGCACACCCAATGCACGCGAATCCACGTACACACACACACACACTCCTACAAAGGCAAACAAACGGCATCTGACACCCACGCCTACGGGTCCGCAACGTGCCAGCCTCCACACTGTTATGCATTACTTGCTTACAAACATACGGGTACATACAATGGAAAGCAACAACACAAAGTCATGCGCTACTGGTGTAATTAAAACAAACAAACAAACAAACAAACGACGCAAGACAAAACAGGCGCAGTCATAAAAGCATAGCAATGTTCGATAAGACGAAAGACACGGCGAAACGAAAGACTCAAGTAACAAACCCGTTTCCGGCGTCCTTCGCTCAAGGCCGTATAGACCGTGCCCAAGTATTGGTGTTCATATGAGACTAGAAGCGTAATTTGTGCAAATATATGTAGGTGTGAATATCAGAGTGCATGTGATCGACAACTTGAACATTGCCACATTCAGTGAAGGGGCCACACGACTGCGCAATGAAATTGTGAAATTTGTGAAATGCGAGATTTGTTAAGCGACTTGGAATTTCTACAAATGTACATTTGTATGCGCATGTGTACATATGTTACATATGTATATCCCAAGCAGGCCAATCGGTAATTTACAAAATAAAGTGGCATAGCAAGGAATTAAGCTTTTGATTTTTGAAAGCGGCAAGCAGCCTTTCTAAATATTTACTATTATTTTGGGAATGCGTCGCGTAGTAAGGCCTTAAATTTTAACTGTAAAGCATTTGAATATTAATGCTACGTCAAAGTTATAACAGTTCGCATTAATAAAGTAGCGTATTTAATTTTCTTTATATAATTGTAATAACTTTTTAACAAAAACATTTTTATTTTATTTTATTTTATTTTATTTATTAATAAATGACAATTTTATTAAGCTCGAGGCCAGTTTATGGAAGATTTTGTGTGAAAATTAACAACAGTTTTTAAATGGTAGAAGTTATAGTAATATTTCGAAAATCACCACATTTCCTTATTAGACTTCTTTTTATTAAATTAATGATATTAATTCTTCATAACCAATTCTCCCAGGCTTTGAACCCAGGAGCTCGTAGTTGCAGAGCCAATACGCTACGCTAGCCGAGTTGGCTGTTGTGTTTATTTCATCTTCCTTAAACAAGCTAACTACAAACAAGAGCAACTGAACTTCTACCATTTTTCAGACAAAATCTTTCATAAACTGGCCTCCAGCTCAATGAAATTGTCAATTATTAAAAAACATTTATCAGGTCAGCAGGTCAATAACAAACACTTATTATATTTATATTAAAACAAATATCATATGATGCCAAGTTTTTTCACAATTAAGTACACAAAAAAATATTTTAGAATAGTTTTTTTTGTGGTTTGAAATTGCGCTGAAAGTTTGCAAAAAAATTGTAAAAAAATTATACTGATTGTCATTGCAAAAATAAAGCTATGCCTCAGATATGGTATTATTTTCCAATAAAAATTAAAATATCACCAATATCGCCTTATTGCCTATGACTTTATTATGTGACGCCATTTCTTCCATCCGGTTAGTGTGTCTGATGAACCCGTTTGCGAGCCGGCAGACTGTTCGCCGTAAATGCAAGCTTCCAGAAATCGTTGGTGGCGTTCACAAAAATAAAAAGAGCAATTAATACAAGTAAATTGATAAGCAAACACTGCATATTTAAAAAAAATATATATTTTTTATTCATTGCTTAATAAATATGTACTCGAACAGCAGTTATTCTTTATTGCACTACAGAGCATTTTTTTGTTTTGTTTGCAAAAAATTATTATTGGGAACAACATTTTTTTTTAGCTCAAAAACATATCTATTTATTTATTTATATAACATTTGCTTATAAAATAGATCTTATAAGCTTATTGTGCTAAGAGCTATATCAGCTAGGCCTTAAGCGCGATATTTAAAAGTATATGTACTAATGTTTCCATTATTAAATATAGTTCAATGATATTTTATATCATATGATACAGATTGGTTCTTTTAAGGAATTTGGTTATTAATGTTATTGATTCGACAGAGGGGACTGAGAGGATTGTTATGGTGTTTGTGTTAGTGAAAAATTGTTCTCTACATGTGGGATGCAGTGGGCAGCTCAGGAGAAGGTGGGGAAGTGTTGCTATGATACCTGGCTTCCAGGTACAGTGTGTTATTTTAGTGTGTCCTAACCGAAGACGTTCGAATTTTATAATGTCTAGTCACGTATGCGTTTTATTGGTTTTTTGTAGGAAGTCTATTACATGGGTCCTTTCGTAGTTTATATTTTTGTATGAGTCGTTGGTTAGATTCCATTGAATGCGTTGTTTGTTGTAGAAGTGTTGTTTAATATGATTTTTAATGTCGAGTGAGTTCAAGTTGTCTGTACTAGTTACTGGACTTTGATGCGCTTGTTTAGCGGATTGGTCGACGAAGTTGTTGCTAATTATATTGCTATGTCCGGGTACCCAGATTAAAATAATTTTAGAATAGTATTTAGTTATAATACTTATGATTGTGGTTGTGTAGTAATTGGTATTGATTATATCAGCTATGGAATTAAATGCCGAGATTGAATCTGAACATACAGCGATATTTTTTCTCTGGTGCTGTACAACTATAGTTGTGATATTAATTTCTTATTTCGTTGAACATTGTACGGTATTGAATCGGGGTTGTGTTGTTTTTGTTAAGGGTATGCAATGTAGTATTAGTTGATTTCGGGTTAAAGGACTATGGGGGATAATTAAGAGTAATAAATTTGGTAGGTTTTATAGGTACATCTGCTTCTGTGCAAAGCTTCATGATACTACTTATTGCCGGCTGTATTTTGAGGGCATTTTTTCTCCTCTTTAAATTATTGACGATACTAAAGAGATGGTTGTCTTGCCTTGTTATGAGAGCTTTAAAGAGTTTCGCGGTAGTAACGCGTCTTTGGTTTTCGAAGTTCAATATTTTTAATTCAAAAAAATAGATTTGCAATTGGTGTACAGCGTAGCGGTTCTTATCGCAGCATTAGGTAGTGTCTTAACATTTTTTATGAGAGATTTAGGAGCATAGCAGTAAAGAAAGATACCATAACTTATTTTCAGAATGATTAGTGTTCTAAGTATTCTCAAGATGGATTAAGTGTCACAATTAAGTTTTGGGGTGGCTAGGCATTTCACAATATTTAGTTGTGTGATCAAAAAAGCGCTTAGATAGTTGATGTGGGAATTCCATCTGTACTTCTTGTTCATGATAATTCCTAAGATTTTTAACTCATCACAGGACATGAGGCTTATGTTTCGTGATAGTACAGTACATTGGCAGTTATGCTTTCGACAGAGATGAATGTATTGATTTTTTGTTGGAGATAAGTTCGCTCCTTAGTACTCGCACTAGATTCAAATATCTTGGAAAAGGTTGTTCAAGTTGTTTATTGGACACTTTTAATTTTTCGATTGGATTATAATGATCGAGCATATTATTATTATTATTTTGGCGCTCACACTATTAACCTCAGTGATTGGCCGAGTTTCTTCTACCATTTGTGGTGTGCATCTCTTAAGTTGTACCACAAATAGAGGTACTAACAGTTTTGTGCCGACTCCGAACGGCAGATGCATTTTATGAGAAACCTTTTTAATGGTAGACGTACCCTCGAAGGTTTGACATTGCCTGCCGATGGGTGACCGCTATTAGAAAAAAAAAAACATTTTTATATGATTAAGTTTTTACTTGCCCTAACTGAGGTTCGAACCTCGGCATATGGAGTTATAGCACGCGATCACGTGTATTTTAATGTTTCTTAAAATCATGTCATGAGAAGTTTTATTTAATATTTTTTCGGCCTTCTCTTTTAGCCTACCTAAGGATAGTAGAATATAAAGTTGAAAGCGACTTTCTTAGGGACGTTATTTTCTCTTGGCATCTCACTGCAAACCCACAAGCTGTCTGCTAATCTAACTTACTATGCCCATAAAAATGTAAACAACTTGAAATCACAATTTTTTTTTTAACGGTTTGTTTTAATTTTGTGATAATATAAAAATTATAACTCCATTATTAATATTGGCATACTTTGTTTATAACTTTAAAAATATTTCGATTAGGTTATAAATGATATGTTTCGCGATGGCAGCCCTCAATTAAGTTTACATTTTTAGTTGTATAAATATTTGCTCAGATCTCTTAACGAAATTTTTGCTAACGTCAAAGATATTCACTGCAAATATTTTACGTGATATTCAGGCATATTCTGCAATTCAGCAAGCTTCCCCGATTATTTAACGAACCTGCGTAGTCTGCTGAGGGAGAGAGAATGTATCTTGTCCATTCTCAGGACATCCGACCCAAAGATGCGCCACCTAAGTCTAGAGAACGCAAGGCAGTTGCAGAGAAAATGCTCTGTACTATCCTCGTCCTCAAGACAGAATGCGCATAGCGGATCGTCGATGATGCCTATGGTGACCATGTGTTGCCCCCACGGATTGTGCCCCGTAATCAGTCCTGTCAGAGCTCGCAGCTCCCTCCTCCTCTAGTTGAGGAGAAATATCGCCACTGCTGTTTGCCAATTCATCGGCCAGTTTGTTACCTTGAACACCACAGTGTCCCGGCACCCACACAAGCTCAAGCTTATTCCATCTTGCAACGGATTTTAGCCTTAACTTGCATTCCTGGACAATTTTTGAAGGAACATGAACGGTTTCCAAAGCCTTTAGGGCAGCTTGGCTGTCACTACAGACCTTAATATGGTATCCTCTTCAACTTTTTACCTTACTACCAAGGGGTGGGCGTTTCAGAGGGTATTCTTCCCGTCATCCACCTAATTTTTAATTAGTGAACAAAATTATTTATGAAGGTGACCTTTAAGAACAACTGTTAAATTGAAAACCTTTTTAGCAACAAAATTTGCTAACTGCTTTTGCAGAAAATCGAAATTTCATAGCTAAGTAAAGGTCAAATAATTAAATGAAGAAAACAGTTGGCGCTGATGTAAAATCCTTTTAACATTTTGCTGCTCTTGCAATTTGACTCTAAAAATCTTTGATTGACACTGTCTGAAATGCAATTTGAATGCGATTAAAGTAAAATACCATTAGTCATTGATAAACCTAAACGAAATAAGCACAAAATTAGGTCACAGTTTTCGATGCAACTGCAAATAACAAAAAAAAAAACCAAATCGTTAAATACTTAATTGACACAAAAACAAAGCAAATGTAACACTGAAATCTCCATTCGCAGTTATATTGAGAAACCTATGCGAGATCATAAGCAACGGCACAAAGTTTACGTAAATAAAAATCGTATGTTGTACGTTGAACTCGAATTAATTTTTCAGCCGAATTCTGTTGGCATGGAAATACTAAAGAAACGACAAAAAACAGATTAAACTCGTAAAAATGTTAAACACGATTGCGGTAATTGGTGTCATGCCATTGGCATATTTATACAAATAAAGTAAATAAATGCGCTAACATATGAATACAAATTTTATGTGAACCAAAGTAACATACAAATATACACACATACGCGTTAGAGCATCGTGTATATGTATGTATGATCGGCGCGGCCAAACCCCTTTTGACGCAACCAATTGACAGCATTATTGGGTAAGGTAAGTAACGCACGGCGAGTTCAGCGTGTTTTCGGTGATTAGCAGTATTTTTTGTTTTTATTTTAAATAGTTTGAATGCACATTGAAATTTGTTTGGTGTATTCTCTTTGCTTTTGACAAGGCAGATGGACGGAGAGACAGAGCTTGCTTAAGTAAAGGTTTCAATGTTGGAATCAGAAACGTAGCCAGGCTCTACTTATATTTTTTCTTTTCGTTTTTAATGAACTAAATTAAAATTCAATTCACACCTAGGCGCCTAGGCGTACAAGCGTTGACATTAGGAAATGTGCCG
Source organism: Philophylla caesio (assembly GCA_963971545.1). Classification (NCBI taxonomy): domain Eukaryota; kingdom Metazoa; phylum Arthropoda; class Insecta; order Diptera; family Tephritidae; genus Philophylla; species Philophylla caesio. Next base: position 87,495,719 of record OZ020606.1, on the reverse strand, counting down.
AATTGTGTAAAATAATTGTAAACCAATTCGCATGTCTGAATCGGGCATGGGCATCTATGTAGAAATATATAGTTGGGTGATCCATCAAGCTTGAAACAAAGTGCCGATTTCGAAACAAAACAATCTTGCATTGTTACCTAATAAACCGCTTTAAATGTCGAATAAAGTAGAAAAATCTTCAAATGAGTAGTAAAAAGTAAGACTTTTTTTTAGCAATTTTTTTCAATTCGTCTAGTTATCTTTAATGATAGCATATTTTTCAACGACTTTTCTTCTCTAAATTAATAAAATTGTGTTTCATGTAATATAACATCTAAAAAAAATGTATTGTTTATTTTTTCAATTTTTGTTAATTATTTGGTGTAAATATTTATGTGTGTACATACATTTTTAGTTCATGTAATACAAATGTTGGAAAATAAAAACAGGACGCCCCTGAAGATACTAAGAAGATTTAGCGACGTAAGGTAACGTAAATTGTTTGACTTGTACCTACAACATTAAGTCAGACCAGCCTGCATATGGAAATATACATAACAATAGCAAACTGATCGTATATACTAATAAAACAATTTTTTAAACTTTTTACAAAATGAGTTAACACAATTCTTAAAAATTTTGAACTTTTTAAAAAATTTTTTTGAGTATGTAGTTTTATGGCTTATTCAATTTTAGTGTAAGAAAGTACGAGTTTCAAGAGTCTACAAGTTATCACTGATTTTTGACAAATTTTCTACTGATCATTCATCATACAACGCAAAACCGCGATTATATTTTATATGGAAGAAATTGCGCAGGAGCGTCAGTAAAAAAAAAAAAGTAAAAAATCAGTGATAATTCGTAGCCACTAGAAACTTGCACTTTGCTTTACTAAAATTGAATGAGCTACATATAGTATAACTGCATACACCAAACAAAAATTTAATTTCGTTATTAAAAAGTTCGAAATTTTGATAAATTTTTTTTAAATGTTTTCTACTATTTTTTTTAATTTAAAAAATTATTTTTCATTGTGTTCGCTAGAGAATAAACGATTTTTGAATTGAAAAATAATTTTAAATAGTTGAAGGATAAATATATTGCACAAATGTGTTGGTATCTGCTTGTGCTAAAATTTGTGAAAAGAGTGTATATAATAATTCCAATGACGAACTTCCATAAATGGTCTTCGTTATGCAATATACATATCAAACCAAGAAAAAACTCACAAGCGACTTAAGATTTCCATTGCTTATAGAATATTAGAATACCTTAGAATTCACGATGAAGGTAATATACGTTTAATTCCGAGAAGAAAATGTTCCGTTTTATTGGAATAAAGAATTCAGATGAAACTTGAAAAATAATTTGGAAAACAACACTTTGTTATCCAATGTCTTTTGCCTTCGTTATTTACTCGAAAGCTATGCCACTGAATTGAAATAATTTTTATTAAATTTTAAATCTTATTATTATTAACGCTATGTCTCTATTAAAAGATTTAACTATTTGGCTTTAATAAATAAATATTTTTTATCTACACCGTCGCCACTTCTTTATTGAAATTTGTTTAATAATTAAATTAGTATAATATAAATTCAATTTAAAACACAAACTTGATATTTATGAAGAATTTTTAATTTATAATATGCTGTTCAATACTTAAAGGACTATATTGATAAAGTTCCAAAGGAAGGGAACAATGCGGCATATGTAAACAAAAATAAAACTGTTTCAGATGCTACATGTGAATTTGAGGTTGCCATAGCCAACACATTGTATATAATGATTTAAGGAAGATGAAATAAACACAACAGCCAACTCGGCTAGCGTAGCACAATAGGTAGCGTATTGGCTCTGCAACTCCGAGCTCCCGGGTTCAAAGCCTGAGAGAAGTGGTTATGAAAATTAAATTCATAATAATTTAATTTAATAATCAAAAAGAAGTCTGATGAGGAAATGTGGTGATTTCCGAAATAGTACTATAACTTCAACCATTGAAAGCTGTTGTTGTTTTTTCACAAACAAATCTTCCGTAAACTGGCCTTGAGCTCAATAAAATTATAATATTATAATGATTAATATTATTGAACATTTAATGACGACTTAACGTCAATTAACAGCACAGTAAGTTTTATTATTGTATGATAAATCTTTAAAAATAAATACATGAGATTACGTTCGATTTCAAAGCAGCCTATTTTGCCAAGTTTGAAACTTAATACAAAATATTTAGCAATTTACCACAATTTCATCAATGTTTCAAACTTTAGAAAAATATACGAGTAAGCAGTTTTGTATTCCAGACAATTTTATTAATATAAAATGCAAGCTTCAAATGACCGAACAAAGCAGCTTATTTTAGAAGTTTTTTGGCCATTTGCGTCAATTAAAGGTTTAAATGGAATTTTATTTTTTGTGAAAAATACAGCAAAAAAAGTCTAAAAAATCAACGGTAATTTTATGCCACTTTAACTATTTTAAGCTTTTCTTTTTCTGCTATTTCTAAACTGCTATTAAATAATAATTGTTTGAATTTACTTTTTAAATATCGGCAAATTTTTTTGTCTCCACCACTCACTGTGCCATCGTAAGTACATGCACACATACTAGTACTAAATAAGTATGTATGTATGCATGTACATGTACATACATATATTGAAAGCAATGCGGTAGCAAAGCGACAACGTAGCGATTGACTAACCATCTTCTTCTTATCGCCTTTCACACTTTGCATGCAAATCACAAATCAAACAAACGCCACACCAACGAAACCCAGCCTTAACAAATACAAAAACAATAATAATAACAACAATGAAGCGCACACGAATTCATGTTGATTATATAAGTGTAAATGTTTGAAATGCAATCAACTTTACTTATTTGTTATTGTTGTAGTTAGTTAGTGTTGGCGTTGTGCTGTGCTTTAACCCAATTTTGAAGCGCTTTGCGGTGTCTTCATTTTCGCCAGTGTTTACATTTATTTAGTATACATTTTTTTTATTAATTTTGTATTTTACACAGTGTTAGATAACGAAAATCGCGCAATAACGCGATACATACGAGTATACCATATATAAGTAATAATAATAACCGTAATGGTTTCAGCTTTTATAAATGTTTGTGTGTATGCAAGTATGTGTGTTTGTGTTGAAATGTTAAATTGCATGCCATTATTTGGCAGAAATTAAGGACTGAAGCTTATTGCAGATTTAATTCCCATGGCGATTATATAGTTTTTCGATTCCCTTGTTTTGTAAAGAAACAAAAGACTTAAGCGACAAACGCGCTGATGTGAAAGTTATGAATACTTTAATGGACGGAAAATATTTTAATGAGTTTGAAATACACTTTATGCAATATATTATTTAAACTGTCAGTATCAAGCAGACAGTTTTATAGAGCTAAACATTTTTTTCTGTTCTCAGGAAAATTTTTGTGCTACTCTTTTATGCAAATTACGATTATTTTAAGTATCAGATTACGATAAGCAGGTTCGAAATCAATTGCAAAGTATTACTACTGAGATCATTTAAATTTTATGCAATAGTAAATTGCTGTGTGCATAGGTTTGTATGTACATGGGTAAGTGCATATACGAGCATGTATTATTTTTATTTATGTAGTCGTGCTGTCCGTTTGATTGCAACAGCGCGTTTGAATAAATGTAGACTAGCCAAAAGTTGTAGAATGGCGCAGAAAATCAATTTGTGATTTTCATGGTCAAAAAATTTTGCAAAAAGTGCAATTTGATTTCAGACATTCGTAATTTCATAATAAATGTGCTAAATTTTGAGTAGCTCTAAATTGCTTGATCATGACATTTAAGGTATTTCAAATATTTACCACTAAATTAAGATTCGGGCATTTGAAATGGTCTGCAGAGTAGTTTTCTATTTATAACATTTTTTTTTAATAAAAAAAATGGTAATATATAATTGTGTTTATTTTATTTTTAAGCATTGACTTGCTGATATACAAAGTTCTATGTATTTTTACGGAATACCTCGGTGAAATCAAATAAACAAAATATTCATATAAAATCACAAATTCTAAAGTTGAAATATTAAAAAAAAAACGTAGTTTTGGAACTAATTATCATATTAATGTTTATAATGTTATAACAGAAAAACAAAAGATTATAGTCAAAAAACAATAAAAAATATTTTTTTAAATTTCGGGCCTTTTAAAAAAAATTTTTAGAATTTTTTGAAGTATGCAGATATGTAGCTCAATAAATTTTAAGACAACTAAGGGCAAGTTTCTAGTGGCTACGAATGAAAACTGATTTCTGATAATTTTTTTATTGACGCTCTTTTCCAATTCCTTCCGTATAAAAAATAATCGCGGTTTTGCGTTGTATGCAGGAAAATGCCGGTACAAAATTGCCAAAAATCAGTGACAACATGTAGATACCCGAAACTTGCAATTTTTAAGACTAAAACTGAATAAGCCAAAAAACAGCATACACAAGAAAATTCTAAATAAATTTTTTAAAAAGTTCAAAAATTTTAAGAAATTTTGTTAACTCATTTTACATTTGGCAAACAGTTTAAAAAGGCGGGTGTTTATGGTTTTTCTTAGGAAATGAACAATATTTTACAATTTTATTGAGCTCAAGGCCCATTTATGAAAGATTTTGTGTGAAAAAACAACGACAGTGTTTAATGGTAGAAGGTATAGTACTATGTCGGAAATCACCACATTACCTCATCAGACTTATTTTTATTAAATAAATTAAATTGATTCTTCATAACCACTTCATAAACTGAACTTGAGCTCAATAAAATTGTCAATTATTAACATTTATTAGGCCAACAGAAAAATAACAAACATTTAATAATATTTTACTTGAAAAATAATTTTAATTAATTAGAAGAAAAATTAAGTCCCCATATTCATTCGATATGTGTTTGTGCTATAATTTGTAAAAAGAGTATAGTTTACTAAAAAAAATCAATAAAATTAAAAAAATGAATAAAAATAAAAATCAACTCGATTTTGAACCAATTTGTTTAGTTTTATATAATAATGTTAAATTTTTCCTTTTATATTGTTTAGAACACAAGCCTGATATTTGTTTGATTGTTGTCATAAAAAGTACAGACGTGTTTAAAAAATCTTACGATTTTCCTAAGGTAAAAAATTTAGAGTAAAAATATTTAATATGCTTGAATCAAATAGGACAAATTATATTTAAAATTTTTTTTTTTTCACATAGAAATTTCATATTACTCGGTTGTAAACACCAACAGCTATTTTGAAATTACCCAATATTAGCAGTATTTGGTTTATTGACATCAATTCTATTTTCAACTATTTTTTAATTAATTGACTTTTCGCGAAAATGGTTACGTCGTAGTTTTAAAAGAACAATTCTATTGAGAAGTATTTTTTAAAAGGCGATGCAGTGTCATATACTTTTCAGATTCAGTTTATAAATCTAAAATTATATTTATTATTACTTAAAGCAAAAAAGTAATTCAATTGTTCCCAATTTGTGAATACTTATAAGTACATTAAATTTTCAAAACATAATAAAAAAGTCCGAGTAGCTTTCCCTGATAACGAATATTGAGTAAGATGTAGGCCAATTTATATAACATACATATGTACTTATGTATATACATAAATAAAGGTATTCATTAAAGGACTGTCTGATGCCATTTCAGGTGTCAAGTATTTGTAAAAGGTCTCAAGTTTGTTCCTTTTAAGTGTACATATACGAGTATGCTTATCCAATTATTAAAGCGGGTGTTTTGCTAAAAATAAACTTCGATAATTGGGTCCAAGGTGAACGTCAAATGACTGCAAAGATTTCTCTGCTTACGCAACAAACCAAAAACCACCACAAAAGTGTTCAACCCGTAAGGACAAAAGGGAAAGAAAGAGGTCAGGCGAACCTGCAAGTGCTACCAGATGTGGGGAAGTTGCATAAACTCACTTGAAAAAGTAAAAGCTACTAAAGAGAAAGACCAAAACAAATCGAAAATACAGACATGGCTATAAATGCAAGAAAATGTAGAAACAAAAAAACACGGAAAACAAAGTCGCTAAACATAAACCGAGAGCTGTATAAAAGTCGAATAAAGTGGCAGAGCAGCAAAGGCGATGACGTTAAACTTAGCGAGGATACCCCGGATGCGCAGAGCGTATCATACACGTATTGCCAAAAACTTTTGCTTTAACAAAAGGTCATTTATTTATTATTTGTCTCGCTCGTGACTTCTTCGCATTAAGTGTGCAGCGGTTGGCTGCTCTTAAAATTACGGCAAAAAGTTGTAACTTTAAAAGTCTTAATGGGTTGGTACTTTTTAGGCCAATGAGTCTGTGAGCAAACTTGAGTTTTTCGTTTTATTGTATTTCTTTTTTTTTTTTTTTTTAATTTACTGTTTTTTAGTAGCGCTCCAGTTACGTTTCACGCATTTCCGCGTTTGCACTTGACTTATTGGCCCTTTTTTGAAGCAAGCCAGCCAAGCCAGCCCCAGCGCGCGCTTAAGTGGTTTTATTGTAGTGGCAATTTCTTATTTTTCACTTGAGACAAAATCCAGTTTGGACACTTAACTCTTGCCTTTGCCTTTCGGTTTTGTATTCCGACATACATACATACATACACGTATATGTACATGACGACTTTTGAGCACACGTAATAGGGCTTTTATGCAAATTATGCAATGCAACTATGTTTGTGCGAGTCTCAAGCGGCAAATAAAAATGCCAAAAATGCGCTCGTTTGAGTTGGTGATTGCGTTTGCGTTTTTTTTTTTCATCATATATATTTGTATGTATGTATATAAGCTCATACCACTATTTAAATTGCAAATGCATAGTTTTTAAACACACACGTGTGTTTTTTTATATTTATAATAAAGTCCCATGTGGTTTGTGCAATTTGGCATCGTTCACTCATTTGTAAGTCGCCACTCTTTTTGTTTACTTCTATAGACATTTACGCATACGCAAAACATTTATGTATAACTTTTATTTTTCTTTCAAGACTAATTTTCTACATTTACTGCTATTAGCGCGCTTGTTTTTTTTGAATTTTCATTCGTTTGCCTCTTTTGATTACATTTTAGTGTAACATTTGAAGTCGTTTTAGTTTGGCAGCAGTAATACTTTGAAGAAACAGAAAACACAATTTGTGGTACCAACTTTTTTTACACATTTATTTTAATTTCTTCGGCTACAGGTGTTTTTTTATCTCTGCCATTTTTTTAGTTTCACAATTCATTGTAAATGCCTATCATTAAGGGCTTAACCACTAGCATCATTTATCATATTCGAATGATGAAGTTGTAACGAATGTTGTAATGAAATGCAGTAATTCGTATTACGTGTACTCGGAGCAGCAAAAATGCTGTGAATAATCGGCGTAAAGCGGATATGAGACGTAAACTTAAGTTTTCAATTCGTTGTAGTATCTTTGTAATCGAATATTTTTTTTTTTTAATTGCTGCTTACTTAAAACGACAAAAAAATATTTTCTAATATTCGAAATTTTGTGTATTTGTAAGAATTCTAACTGCTGATTTTTTATACTTTCTTTTTAGTTGCTCGTTTACAAATTATCATAGATAAGAAAAAAAAAAAATACTGCCTATAAATATAACACGAAAACCACATATTAACAAGTTTTGACAATATATATTAATTTTATTTCATTATTAGTATTTTTTTCAAGAAACCAAGCATTTATTTTTCTCACAAAATTCATAAATACAGAAGATTTTATTTTAATACAAAATTAATACAAAAACTTTTTTTCATTTAATTTTTTTTAAGGTATGCAGTTCCGTTTCTTTAATTAAAAGCACAATCAAGTGGCTACCGATAATAGTTAATTTTTTTTTAATCATAATTGCGTATTTTTCCGTATATAAAACAGAGTATGCCTTATTGGGCAGCAATTGCGGAAGAGTACAAATGAAAATATTGCCAAAAATCAAAAAGAATTTTCAACCACTTAAAATTAGTTTAGAAATTGCATACCCATCAATTTTGGAGTATTTGGATTTCGATGGAATTTCGTTAAATTAATAAAAATGTTGCATTAACTTGAAAAGTGGATGCCAATGTGTTTGTTAGAAAATGAAATTGAGAAATATTAAAAATTAAATAAAAATAAGGATAAACTAACAAAACTTGTCAAAAAGTTAAAAAAAATTGTATTTATTTTACACCCGATATCATTTGTATGTAAATATGAATGTTCATATTTTTTAAGCATAATTAGAGCGGTCTTTTAAACTCTTATTCAAAAGCATACTACGAACAATAATACATTTTGTTTTTGTATGCAACCCTGCGCTGATACAAAAAACAGTTGTTTAGTTAAAAATATAAACAAAATTATTTTAATTTGCAAGTAACAGTGATGGCATTTGATTGGCATAAATAAAGGTGATATGAATTTTAGAATAAAATGCAGCTATTTAATGATATTAGTTTAAGAAACTCTCGTTTGATGGAGCGTTTCATAAGACAATATCTATGCCAACTTCCTATCAGCTCGGTAGATAAAATTTAAAATGCAGAACCGGTTTCAGGGTGCAGAGTTAACAAAAACAAATTTAACTAATTTTTAAATATTTTACTTATTTTTAGTTTTCGAAAACATTTTTTAAAAACCTGTTTCGTTACTCGAAACATAATCGATTCCAACCGATTTTTTTGTAATATTTTAATTAAAATATTTGAATATGGTATTAAAATTTATTTAATTAAATGGCTGATTCTTAACTTTTAGTTTCATATCAGATGTTCACCTAATTAATTATAATTTAAAAAATATGAATTTCAGCAAGATAAATAAAAAATGTAATATGCATCAAAGCCTTCAACAAATTCTGCAAATTCAATCCATACATTTTCACAGTTATAAAATGTTTATTTTTTCAATTAATTTATGAAGAATTCAACGAAAATTTTTTTTTTTTGTATACAGTTTTGCAGCTTTATTAATTTTTATATGATTTTTGACATTTTTATGGAAGATTTTGAAGGGTTCCCATACAAAATTGTCAAATCATGAGCCTGTAGAAACTTGTGTATTATTTTATTAAAACTGATTGAGCTATAAATTTTGTTTAAAGAATCATTCAAGTACGGCCCTGATATGATCCCGACATGTTTCCTAAAAAAATGTGCAAAGCACCTGTACCTGCCATTATCGAACTTGTTTAATTTGTCCCTCCAGCAAGGAGTTTTTCCGTCAATATGGAAACAGTCTTACATAATCCCCCTTCATAAATCTGGAAGCAGGTCTTCTATTGAAAACTATCGTGGTATAGCTAAACTCTCTTCTATCCCGAAGTTGTTTGAAGCTATCAATCAAATGACTTATCCGATTTCCTCAAAAATAGCAAATTGCCAACATGGCTTCTGTAAGGGCAAATCAACCATTACAGATTTACTTGAATTTACCACCCATATTTCAAATGGGTTTAGGGAATGCATTGATACTGATGTTATATATACCGATTTTAGTAAAGCATTTGACAAAGTATGTCACTCTTTACTCATCCGTAAACTAGATCTGCTTGGTTTTCAACCTGGTATCCTCTGTTGGATGTCTACTTATCTCTCCGGTAGGACGCAAAAGGTAGTTTTTAAAAATTTTCATTCTGGGATCATCGATGTTTCCTCGGGAGTTCCTCAGGGCAGCCACATCGGACCGATTCTGTTCCTGCTATTCATAAACGACATTTCTACAGTAGTAAAGTATTCTAAAATATTGATGTACGCGGATGATGTTAAACTTTTTAAGACTTATGCCTCGGCTGAAGAAAGATCCTTGCTACAGCAAGATTTGGACAGCATAGTCAATTGGTGCAGCATTAATTATATGCCGCTTAACCTTAACAAAGGTAAATTCATGTGCTTTTCTCGACGAACCATTCAGCCGGCCTCCTACAAAATAAATAACTACGTCCTAGAACATGTAAACAGTTTTGTTGACCTGGGTGTTGGTATGGATTGTAAACTCAATTTTAATTTTCATATTAGTTCCACAGTTAATAAAGCAAGGGGTGTACTGGCTTTTGTAAAGCGTTGGTCAAAGGAACTCCGCGACCCGTATATAACTAAAACACTTTTTACTTCATTAGTAAGACCAATACTGGAGTATGGTTCCATAGTTTGGAATCCTCGTTATCAGGTCCACTCAGACCAACTAGAGTCAACACAAAAACAATTCTTACTTTTTGCTTTGAGAAATCTTCGATGCGATTCGCCATACAATCTTCCCCCTTACACTAGTCGTTTAAAACTTATTAATCTTCCTACTCTTTCGAGTCGCAGAGAAATGTTAGGTATAATATTTCTGGTAAAATTAGTCAATGGATGGATCTCAAGTCCATTTCTTCTAGAGCAAATTAATTTTAATGTACCCTCCCGTGCAACGAGAAACTTTAAACCACTTTTCTTGAAACTATGCAGAACTAACTTTGAGTTGAATGAACCGTTTCGGGGTTTATGCCAAGACTTTAACAATCATTCCAGAACCTTTGATGTGTCGGACTCACTTTTTATAATTAAAAGAACTATTCTATCCTCTCTTAATAACAGCTAACGATCCAATTTTCTTACTTTGCATTTCTCTAACTTTGTATTCGGCTGATGAATTCTTATTCTGTAGCTGAGCAGCTTGGGATCTCGACGCTTAACAAACTTTCTTCTGTCACGACTCGGCACCTAAGATTTGTATATTTAAAAAACATCCGTACGTTATGCGGATTGAGCCCGTCGTGCCGGTTGGGCGGGAAAGTGGGTTTCCGTTGGGTTATAATAATATAGAGTATCAGAAACTAAATAAAAGAAAAATTAATACTCGTAACATATCAACACAGCCAGATAGTGTTATAATCATGATAAACATTACATAATACTGGTACCGAATTATAATAATAATAAAAACACAATATTTTATTGCATACAGTTTCAATTTCGAAAAAAGTTTGCCTCTATGTAAACAAGATTAAAAAAAACCTCAAGAACCAAGATGATAGTTGTCTCAAAAATCTTTAAATTATCTGTGAATTTATACCTTATAAAGGGTGTTTATTTTAGACATATTGATTTTATGAAGAAATTAAACGCAGCTTTATTATAAAGATAAGGGTTTTCCATTATGGGCCCAAATTTCGACCACTTTTTGCGGCAATATTCGGCCGTACGTCAGCAATAACGCGCCGAATATTCTCTTCCGAAGCGTCTTGAAATGGCAAACCAAACTGAGAATAAATCAAGTAACAGCTGTCAAAAAGACCAGCTCCGAAAAAAGGTATTGCCTCATTGAAAACCACACGCCTACCACGCTTGGCTTAAGGAATTCGTGGAAGATGACTGGGATTAAATTGGTGATTTTTATAGGCAAACTCCTATTGAACTCGGCTTAAATCTATTATTTGCTCACTAACAAAATTGGCGTTGAGGCTGTGCAAAAATTAATTAGGCAGCCAAAAAAAAAAAAAGATGAGCAATGAAAGTATAAAATTGTGAATTCACAGAAACTAAAAACCTTCACTCAACTTTTCATAACATAATTTCATTTTCAATATTAGCTCATATGCCATCACTCGCAGTCACTCACCTATGTATGGTACAAGTATGTATGTACGAGTATTTCGAAAACAGCATGTGGCAATCGCAGTAAAAGTTTGCACAATAATACACAGCTTGTTGTTCCAAACGATATCCGCAATTACACTTTAAACACTATAATAAATCTGCACAGCGTTGAAATTGTTACTGCAACACTTTTCTCAACTTTCATCGGACACTTTGCAATTTGTCTAAACACTAAAATTGAAAGGAAAGAAAATTGTGTACACATGAACGTAAATCTTTTACACTACATTGCAATTCAATTTCCGATTACTGACTTTCCTACGCGCTTTATGCTAAGTATACGCCGTTTATTTTTTTTTTTTTTTTATAAATGCATGCATACCATACAAATACAAAATAGTTTAATACGCAAATACGAAAAAGTGTAAGGTACTGGTATTGTAAGAAATTTGCAATTCTCAAGTAAAATTTCAAAACTTGCAAATATTAAACCACAACGCTGTTTAGCTGGCTGAGCAGGCGATTCGTGTGTTGAGTTACTTCGTTGGCTTTTCGCTGGCTTGAGTAGTTGCAAAAAAGTCGCACGCATACAAACGCAACCGAATTGAAATCAAATCAAAACACTTTCACTGCATAAAAAACAAAAACAGAGACACACACACACACAAAACACAAATATCAACGACAGCAACAGCAACAGTGACACTGCGAAACGAAGCAGTTGGAAATGTTGATAAGTTTTTTTTTGTTTTTTTTTTGTGCAGAAAAACTGTAACTGTAACAGCTGCGGTGAGGGCGATGGAGTAGGCTTGGCGCCAGCGTTAAAGTTTGCGAAAATTTACCACAATGTTTTTGTTTTTACAAACCGTAGAAAATACGAGTATTGTATTTAGTTGCAAGCGCTAAAGCGAAGTAAGCCAGAAGCATGTAGTCAAAGCTATAAAAAAATGTTTTTAAGTTGGAAAATATAATATTTTTCAAACACCGATATTATAAAAAAAATACGCTTAACACTTTTTAAATTGCTTAATTTATTAGCAGAAACTTTTTGTTTAATTTTCATAATATTTTTAATCCTTATTTAAATCCTTGAGCACGCATGCGCACATAACTCGGAACACTCATACATTTCTTTGTTAATCTATGTTTGTGCACTTCATTTTCGTTTATTACCGCTTAGTTGAAGAGCTGCACGCGCGCGTACTCCACGAATGTAAAAACGTTAATAAAATCGAATGCCGCATGAGCTAACGGTAAAAAACCAAAATACAGCGGCAAAACCGACAGCTGCGCTGGCAACTACACGGCGACTACACGGCGAATACGGAATACGACGACAAACAATGTTGCCAAATGTGTATATTTTTTTTTCAACTCCTGAACCAGCTACCGCAGAGCGAGTAAAGTAAAACAAAACTGTCAGAAATCGAGTAGCAATCAACGATCAACGAGAGAGAGAGAGAGAGAGAGAAAGATGCTGAAATCGATAGTCGCGTGACGGAAAACCCCACTGATAAATCGGCGACGACCTTCTTGAGTCGAAATCTCAAAGAAGTATGAATACGAACACAGCAAAAGAGCAGCCGAGTGCTTGCGATATAAAGCAACCATCTGATGTAGCTGAACTGTAGTAGGCACTTTGTAGTTTTGCAGCGAACTTGTCGCCGCTCAACGAGTTTGTTGCTTGAGTCTTTGGTTTTTGTTTTGGTGTGCTTCGTTTGGAGTGTTTGTCGAACAAACACACACACACACCAAAATTAAGAGAATGTGGGGAAGAAAGGTGAGAAACTTGAAAAACACAAGTTATAAATGTTATAAATGGTGGCATAGTAAAATGGGTTGTAATGAATTATTATTGCAATCAAAGAGCAAAAGCAAAAGCAAAAGCGTCGAAGAAATGTGTTGGTGGCGTTGGCAAAGCGCCTGCATAAGCAGCTACTGAATACCAAACTACTTAGTGAGACGGTTGTGATTTTTGATTGAGCAACAACTATTTCAACAACAAATATGAACAACTGAATAACCAGTGGTAGTAACAGTGGCGCAAAAATTTTAATATACAAGGGAAATCATTTAATTTCAAAAATATTGAATTACATTTTTTTTTTACATACTCGTATATGTACTTAACTCACGAAATTTAAGGAAATTTTTGTGTTCTCAAACATTTCCAAATATTGCAAATTTCTCAAGTTTTATCTAGTCGAATCAAAAATAAAAACCTTTTTTCTTTGCTAAATTAAAAATAATAAAAATATTATTAACAATTTATAGGCTTTTAAATATATGTCAATGTTCGATAATTTATGAAGAGCACAGAACCGGGCGATTTGTGTTTTATCCCACACGGTTATGTATTATTTTAATGACGACTTGCAGGCATCAATATTTAAGACGTGTCCTTATGTATAAAATAAAATAAAACAAAATTCAACTAGTCTACATTAAGAAATCCGAATTAAATGAAACTTCAAATAAATTTTAATAAACAGAATAAAATAAAATGATATAAAATAAAATTTAATTAAACTAAAACTTTCTACATGGAAGTATTAAAACTAAATAAAATAAAATATATTTTAATATAACAATATAAAACAAAACCAAATAACCACAATAAGGGCAGATGAGCTGCTCTTGTCTGTAGTTGGTTTATTTAAGGAAGATAGAAAAAATACAACAAGCTTAGCACAGCAGATAACCTATTGGCTCTGCCATCCGAAGTTCCTTCGCTCAAAAATAAGGGGCGGTGATAAAGATTAAATAAAATAAAATTTAAAGAAGTCAGATGAGAAGAATACTGTTGTTGTTTTTTTTCCAAATAAAAATCTTTCTTAAAATGACCTCGAGCTCAATAAAATTGACAATTATTAATAAACCAAAATAAGAAAAAATTTATTGACTAAATGCAAATAAAATAAAATAAAATAATATGAAATAAAAAAATTATACCAAAGATGGCACAACGCCGAAACCGAATTGTCTTCAGTGACAACTAGAAACGGAATGACGGAAAATCGTTAAAGGGTTCATAAATAAAAAACCTAAAACATAGAAATTAAATAAATTGAAAGGTTATAAAAATAAAGTACAATAAAGCAATGAAATAAAATGAAAATATTTAAAAAAATAAAACAAAACATAATTAAATAGAGAAATAAATTAAAATAATATATGAAATTTTAAATAAAATATTTTTACTGAAGATAACTCATAAAACTTTAAATGTAATAGAGGCTTTGAGGGAAATAGTGGATTTGGGTATACCAATTTTTCGATTTCAAGCAATATGAAAGTGCTGCAGCATGAAACAAATTAAAATATAACGGAATAAGACAACTGTAAAATAAAGTTCAAACAAAAAAAATTTTTAAATCATATTAAATTAGATTCAATTGAATTAAACTATATTAAATTGAAAAGCAAGATTTAAATAAAAGAATAAAATGAAATGAAAATGACGCTTACAGGAAAAAGCGTTAAACAAAAGTTTTGCAACATGAAATAAAATAACGTAAAAAGGATATAACAACATAATATTGTATATGCGAATGAAATAAGGGAAAGATATAAAAAAATTTAAACGAAACTATTTTTCAATTAAAACATAATTAATTCTCCAACAAACACCATTATAAGCAATTTATAAAATTTTATAAATATGTAGAAAAAATGTATCAAAATTTTATAAAAATCTTGCACTTTTTAAAAGAAAAAATGTTTAAAATTATTTTAAGTATGTTTTTTGGTCTGGGGAAGTGCAAGTTTCTAGTGGCTACAAACGACCACTAATTTTTGACAATTTTTTACTCACGCTCTTTTTCAATTCCTGCCATATAAAAAATATTCGCCAATTTGCTTTGTGTGTAGGTAATTGCTAGTAAAAAATTGTCAAAAATTAGTGTCTACAAGCACTTGAAACTTACACTTTCTCAGATCAAAATTAAATAAGCCCAAAAACTGCATACTCAAACAAATTCTAAACACTTTTTTTTAAGTTCAAAATTTTAATAAATTTTTTTTAAATCATTGCACACTTTGTAAATATTTAAAAAAATAATGTTTTTCTTTTTCTCAGAGAATGAACTATAATTTACTTGAAAAATAATTTTAATTAATTAGAAGAAAAATATAGTGCTCAAATCTGCCAATTTCTTAATTAACACACTGTACGCAATGATGGCACTTCCAGTAGCAACCGTCGTGTCAAAAAGTGCTTCACTTCATTTGTTCCTGCATGCACACAATTAACAGAAAACGGCCGCCTTAACCGCATAAAAATGATAATGTGAAAAATATGCTGCCTGTCCATAAATTTTCAAGTCTTTGTTTAATAACGAGATTTTTTATTTTTTTTAAATAAAATTTTGAAGTTGCTTAACTTACGACGCTTGTAATTATAGAGATGCGATGTCCGCAATGCAGCGATGGTCATTCAGCTGTCCAACAGCGCAGTCAACAGCAACGCTAAGACGATGGTTGTCATATACAAAGCAAAAAGAAGAAGAAGAAGACACTACATACTCGTATCAAGCTTCTGCCAATAAGCCCTCGCCGACGGCACAGCAATTTGGAGCGGATGCGTGGCACAGCAGCAATTAAGCGTGCGTTCAATATTATCATTGTATCAAGTGAATTTTTTTGTGAAAAAAAAAAATAAAATATTAAGCCGAATTGGGCAGACAGAAAATTGGACATAAACAATCTGATTATCCGCTTCCACAGTTAGCTTCTGTTTATTTTTTTGTTTAATAATTTTATTTATTTTTTTTTGTTTTTATTTGTTTTCACTTCTTATTTCGTTTTCTTGGTCAACTGATCTTACAAGTGAATCATTTGTCAAATTGTAGTAGTGCGAGTAATCGGATGTGTTTATGTGTGTATGCGCTAATTAAACGCAAATATTTGTTGCTTTAAAAAGTCGACAGCAATAGAAAATGAGTTATTGAGTTATGACCCAACCTAATCAACCGCGAACGTTCGATGAACCACGACTAGACGACGCCAAGGTGATGTCGCCTGTATTTTCGGTACTTCTTTATCTACTCGTATACAAAAATAAACACGTATTATTCGTAGGTATGTATGTCATGCTTGCTACTTTATGTAACGAGGTTATGCAATGTATTTTTTTTTTTAATTTTGGTAACTTATTACTAAATTATTGTAGGCGTTTTGGCTCTATGCACAGATTGTCTTCATAAGATTTATTGCATAATAACGAGCAGCGGTTGTTAACGCAATTGTAAGAATATGTGAAACTATTGTTATTAAATTAAAAAGAGCATTTGTTTGATAAATCAAATTATCTTAGCGTATTGGTACAAAGACATTCGTTTATACGCCCAAACATTGCGAAATACTTCATCAGTATATTAGACAAAAAAAAATTACAAATGATTCTATGAAGCATTGCACAAGGTTTCTGAACAGAAGTGAATTAATTTTTGCCTTCAAGTCGTCTTCAATGCGAATGTGTGGAAGGTTGTATGCCGCATTATGAATTTGTGGGGAATTCTGATAACTGAAGATATTGAACTTACCTCCAATACCACGAAAACAATATGCTTTTGGAATGATCATTTGTTAGAGATGCAAATTGCAGCAAAATATAGAATCGCAAAAAAATAGGATGCTATTTTTAAATTATATAAAAAACACGGAAAATTCATTGCATCCTTAAAAATTTTATAATCGTGTGAAAGCACATAATTTGCCATATTCCTTTGAAAATAATCTCATTGAAAAGTATGGCTGTAACTGCGTCCGAGATAGCCCATTCTCGTTTTCCAATTTTTGATAACGCGAACGAGTAAATCGGTCGGGATGGCATGAATAACGCGTGTAATGTTCGCTTCCAAGCGCTCTAAAGTAGCCGGCTTGTCCACATAGACTTTGGACTTCACGTAGCCCCCAAAGGAAAAAGTCTAATGGTCTAATGAATGATATCACACGATCTTGGAGGCCAAATCACCCAAGCATTGCGAGAAATTAAACTCTCACCAAAATATCTACTCGTCGCACGAGCTGCGTGGTACGGGGCGTCGTCTTGCTGAAACCAAATGCCGTAATCTCAATTTACGGCGTCAAATAATCCAATATAATGGCACAATAACGCTCGCCGTTAACAGTGACGTTCGCGCCGGCCTGATTGTTGAAGAAGAACGGACCGATGATTCCGCCGCCCCATAAACGGCACCAAACCGTTGTTTTGGGTGGATGCATTGGTAGCTCTGGAATCACTTCGGGCTGCTCATGGACCCAAATTCAGCACTTTTGCTTATTGACATAACCAAAAATGGGCCTCAGTATGCCGATTATGACGACCATAAAATGGCCTAAGTGTGCGAAAAACATTTTTCACATTGATTTTGGTAATACAGCTGCACGATTGTTCCGGGCTGAGTCTTTCCATGATGAAATGGCAAAACAATACTGAACAAAAATAAAATGGCAGTTTGACAGGAGTCACGCATGCTCTGTCAAAAAAAAAATGTGTCACCCTGTACTTGATCAACATTTCTTAAAAGTAATAATAATTTAAAAAAAAACTTTAATAATTTGCTTAGTGATAGCAAGGAAAATATGTTTACTGAATTTACTTGAAATTCATTTAAAGGTTATTAAAATGTATGCATTTTATCATAAGGAGACTTTCTTTTTCCAACTTTTATGCAAATCTAGTTTTTTTTCGTTAAAAATCACTCAAATATGAATTCAATTCACTAAGCTCAAAAAGACGCTGACTTGAAAACGTTTTGCCGTGGTTTTTACCGATTTCGCCCATTTTTAATTAGCAACATTGGTTAAACGGCTGTAGCTAAGTAGCATCAATGCGCTACAGTTTTTTCTCAAGTTATCGTAAGCAAAGTTTTCATTGGCTAAACTTTAAGTTCCATGCGTTTTTGCTATCCCGTTCCCTCATACTACTCGAGATGCCTTCATCTTAATTTAAAATGCCTGCAGTTAGAGAATCTATTTTGTTGCTATTAGTTGTATTCGATATTATTCATGGTGTAGTGCATTGCCGATTAGCCCTTTAAGTAATTAAAATTTTTTTTCAATATTCGCTTCTTACGAACACTTAATGCTCTCATAGAATTCAATTCAATCTATAAATCTCACATGATGGATTTTGCATCCCAAAACAGTCTTTTATAATAAATCTTAACTTAGCCTTTATGCAATTAAGACATTCTGCATGATGTTAAATTATTTTTGTTTCGTAAGGCATTTTTTGTGAAATATCTGTTTAGTCTGAATGCCACTTGGTTTTTATTGACTCATTTTTTTATACATGAAATAAATAAATAAAAAATTACGTTTCCAAATTTGATAAACAAGCTAGAGACAAGAAAGGGTATAGAAACCGATATGCCGCTGGGTTTGAGGTTCGAATCTCAGTCAGGGCAAGCTAAATCTTAATCATAGAAAAAGTTTTTTCTAATAGCGGTCACCCCACGGCAGGCAATGGCAAACCTCCGAGGGTATTTCTGCCATGAAAAATCTTCTCATAAAACAAATCTGCCGTTCGGAGTCGGCACAAAAACTGTACATAGGTCCCTCCATTTGTGGTAGAATATAATGGCGCACACTATAAATGGTAAGAGAAGCTCGCCCAAACACTGAGCTATATAATGTAAGCGCCAAATTATTATTATTATTATATAACCATCCGTATCTAGCTTTATTATTAAATTATTTCTAGTAAAAATTAGATAATAGTTTTCCATCAAAATCATTTCTCTAACTCGCCAGCTTTTGCCACAACTTATTATAATTGACCAGAATGCGTTTATGTACACGGCTTGTAATAGTCGTCTGTAGCGCAAGTAGCGTTGACTCAAATTTTCCAATAACTGAGCTTTCTATTTTGCTTTTACAGTTAGCCTCCTTGCGGTTCGATATACTAGCAGACAAATTTAACTGCATCAAGTGTTTTATAATTTTTGCATGCAAGCTATTCATCGCTATTCACAAGCATCATTTGATGAAAGGTTAGTACCTACGAATACCACCCTTTCGAAAGCAGGTATTTTAAAAATATGGTTCAACAACAGGGGACAAGCAAAATCTTTGCCAAATCGACACGCAACTTTAAATTCCACGCCCATCGCCAGGGTATTGGTCGGCAAAAGTGATGCCACCCCTGGCAGGAATCGCCAATTTGGTGTGGGTGTGAATGCCTTTCTTTTTGATTTGGAATTCTTTTTTTCATCTGTAATTGCGTTTAAGAAGTACAACGGTGAACACATCCAACGCATCTCTCATCAGTGTAGCTCCGGTTGACACCGATCACGATGCTCCTTTTGATTATCTGGTATCTGGTTATGTATATATGTACATTATACATCTATGCTTATTTACTACAAGTGCCGAATTCCCAGAAGAGCCGCTGCTAGTTAAGTAATATTTATTAATTGTGTCAAGGGAAAACAACTTCCCAACGTGTGCGAAGACCACCCAGGGAGGGAGGGTTAAAGTTGTTGTGGTGTTTAAGAAAAACAAAAACACGAAAAAATTACCTATTTTACTTGTAAGCAAATTGTAGCAAAACGGAAAATTAATCAGAAAAAAAAGGAAAAGCAAAAATATAAATAAATCGAGTAGAAAATAACAAAAACAAGATATAGGATATAATAAATTAAAACAACAAAAATTTGAATGCCTAAACAAAAAATTTACAAAAAAATCGCGAAAAAGAAAATTTTAATCTACATTAACACAGTGGATCCAATTATACCATCGCTGAAAGGCCTTTCATCGGTGGAGCGGAGACCAAACTTAATGCATATGTAAGTCACCATTTATGTTTTATTCTATTATTGTTTTTCTTTTTCGAGATAAGCAAAGCTAAATTGACATAGTGTGTAGAAGCATGCGTATGTAAGTACATATATACTAATATATTCGCATACATGTGTATGTATGTCTGCCTAGGCTTCTCCAGGTAAACGCACGACACTGTAGAGTTGTAAGCGCATTCGATTTGATATATAAATGCTTGTTTATGTCAATCTGGTGACCGCTTATACATGATTAAAATATAAATGCAAAGGCACAAAGAAAGAAATACTAACTACAAAAAAAAAAAAAAAAAAAACAAGAAAACTGTGATGTATATGTAAAATTAGAACACATCAATGGACAACAACAACCTTACTTTGTCAATATCAGATAAGCTGATTACATACATACATATATTCACTCAAAAAGATTATAGCAATACTTCCAATATTGACTTATGTAGTTTTGAGCACAAATTAGTGATATAAACACACAGTTCAGCGTTTATACTATGTTAATATGATATCAGCCACCCGGTAGGCTAATAGTAAGATAAAATTGGTGTAAGAAAATAATTTAAACAAACCAATCTATATAATTAGTTTAGAGTTAATTTAAGCCTTGATTGTTATGAATCCTTTTTTTGTTTTTTTTTTTTGGCAATAGTATGCCACTAAGAATTTGCAGTTAAATAAATATTGAATACTATTATAACGTTACAATATGAGGTGCTAGTTTGTTGTATGTTCCTGGACGGCATATGATATTGAAAGAAGTAGTCATTTAAATGGGATATTCGCCCAACATTCCGCTTGAAGATCATGGCAGGGCAGGGTACAGAGAGCGAGCGTCAATTACCAACTTAGAACTCGCTTACCTCTAGAGACTCTAGCATGAGATAAACTGCAGCGATTTAGTTTTCGCGTTAACTTTCATCTCCGAGACGATTGCTTAGTTTTTTTTTTTTTGTTTATTTCGTGGAGGTTGACTCCCTATTAGGTTCAGATAGGAATCCTATAAAATAAATTTTATTTGTGGTCGGTTGAAGTCTGGCAATCTAACCCGCCCCATGCCGAAGGAGCAAAGGCACGAGAGGATTCCGCCCGCCATGGCCCTCCAACCGAATCTAGGTGAGGACGATCGGTCCAAAGTATATTTTTGGTTTTAATACCATAGACCACCACCGGCTCTGTGGCAAATAAGAAAGAAATTCAGATCTTTTGTTTGCCAAATGTTGCAAGATTTTGTCCGACTATTTAAGCTGGCAAAGTTTAAAATCTCCTGACATTTCCAAAAAAAAAAATCCAGAAACACAGCTCAAAAAATAATAAACGTGATCATACAAATTTCTGCTCAAAACCTGGGTTGCGCTGCGTACTGCTAAAGAAAATTGTATTCCAGAAATTTTCATTAAGCTTTTCTTCTTCGTTTTTTATAAGGAATGTTTACGTTTCTAAAGAGCTTAATACAAGCGCTTAAAAATTCAACTTTAAATACACTAGATGAATTATATGTAGTTTTGTTTTTAAATTTTGTATCAGTCTTTGAAAGTTAACATGCAAAGGCAACGCTGTTAACAGATTTCCCGATCTTCGTTTGGCAGATTTCCTGAGTCTGCCGTAGACAAAACTTTGGGCGAAATCCTGTAACTCTTGACTAGAAAGAGTTGTTTAGTTACTCTCATTGAAGTATTGCCATGTACTGGTTTTTTTTGAATATGTTAACAACTTCTTGTATGTTTGGGAACCGGACTCGTAAAAAAGCAGATCAATTTTGTTCTAGCATGCAGTATGCTACAAACACTGTCAAGGAAATTCTTAAAATTATCTTTTTTAAATTGGAAATATTGATAATTATTTGTAATATCAATGAAAATTTTTAACTAAAGGAAATTATTAAACTTCTATTAAAAGTTCGAAATGTTGAAAAATCATGTTGAATTATCCTAAACTTTGTATTAAGTTTTAAAACTATTGTTAATGCATTTTTTCTTGAAAATTTAACTCTACTTAAACAGAAAAATTTTAAAAATTAAATAAAAAAATTATCTAAACTCGTTTTATATTTATTTTTAGGCTTTATTAAGCATTTCAATAGCTCTCAGTAGACCCGCATTGCAATCACTAAAACAACAGGAAAGATTGAATAAATTAACAACTGAGTACAAATGAAATGAAAAGAGTGTTAACTAACAAACTTGCTTGCATTGAGTTTTTCCTCAATCAACTTGGCGAACTCAGGAAATTTTCAATGCAGTAATTGGACACACACATACATATGTATATATGTATCTCCAAGTGTAAAAATAAAAGACATATTATACATTTTTCAGCCTACCGATTTGTATTCGCAAAAAATAATATATTTTCAACAACAAATCAGCTTAATACTCAAACCAATATTTTAAACATACGTACAGCATTCATCGTTTGTCAAGGTGATGCCGTGATCTCGGAATCGACAAAAAATTTCACGGAATCTCCCAAAAGAGCCACGCAATTCAAACGTGATGTGGGGAAAACAGAAACCACATACATATATACATAAAAAAGAAGTAAAATATCATTAAAAAAACATTAAAACAAAAAAAATTTAAACTATAACTACGAGCCCAGCCGAATGACAAACTGAAAAAACAAGCAGCATAAATTTCAGCTCGCTCAAAAAGCAACACTTTTAAAAGTTGAGTGTGTATAGTATTACTGCGTATATTTAGCATTGTGGCCTTAAGAAAATCAACTACAGAGCAATGTAACTCAAAAAACAAACAACAAAAAAAGGCGGCAACAGCATTAACCATCATCAGCAGCAGTCACAATCGCAGCCAACACACAGCCGTTTGACGAGAGAGCGCATGAATCATCAACAAATGAAAAAAGCGTCGAAAAAAGAAACAATGAAAAAAAAAACAACAAATGCACACACAACAACAACATTCGGAATGTAATCCAAGTCAACAGCAATTGCTGCCGTGAAATTCATGCTGATTAGTACCAACGAAATCTCGATTTTCGCTGCCATTGTCATTGCCACAGCCATGGAAGTTGCTGCTGCTAAATGTTGCCTCGTCAACAGCTGCTCGCAATTTGGCACAAAATGAAAATTACAACAAGAACAGTCCAACAGTCGACGAGAGCGAACAGATGGTGGAGATACAAATGCAAGTCCGGTGGCGGTCAACGAAAAGTGAACCGGCAGCGATGGCCAGTCAACAGCAAACAGCAACAGTATAACAACAACCAAAAAGGCAACAATAATAAAAGCAAAGCAACATTAAAAATAAAAAAAATAACTAGCAACAAAAACATTAACATGTTACGAGTATGTGCTATCATGCGGTTATGCGGACATTTATTCACAATGAAAGTGAAAGGAGTCTGCTGCTGCTCTTCTCTTATTTTGCTCAAAACAACTGTCCGTAACAGCAACGCCAAAAAAGTGGTCACACACACACACACACAAAATCTTACGATATCCCAATAATACCCTGTAGAAATAAAAGGAATGCAAAATTTTTTATCTAATAAAGGTTAGGTTATTAAATTTCGCAATTATTTCATTACACAATTAGGCACGCACGAAAAAATCAAGCATTTTCGTATATTAGAGACAAATAAGATATTCGTATTTCTGCAGATTTTTAAAAAACCTTCTGCCATTTTAAATTTTCATAAACTGATTATAATTTGTAATCAACAACTGGGAGAAACTTTTTGAAAGTCCATGCGCCATATTGGATCTGAAATCCTCTAACACTCGATGTTAGAAATGTCTTCAACTCTGCAGACTGGGAACACATCCTAAAAGCACTTTCAAAGTTACAGGTTCTGGCATATACAGGCATGTGCGCGCTATTTCATCGCGCTATTTCATCCTGAAACCGAAATTGTAAATCGCACGAATTATATGAGGTGTGCTGGAATTCATACGATTTCTGTTATGTTCGAAGTTAAGTTCGAAACGGCTGTTTCCAATGCAACAGACTTTGCTAGTTAATGATGAATAAAAGATTTTTGTAAAAAATGAGCGTTTTTACTATTTTTAGTTATCTAATGAGTCAAAATTACTGGAAAAATAATGAAAACTCGTGCAACGTATTTTGAGAGACCGCTCCAATCCTTTGGTCCTTCCTGAGCAAGTGTAAGTGCGTAAGTTGTTTCGCCGCCATTAACTTACAATTTCAATTTTAAGCTTTATTCCATACTATAAAATAAATAAAGAAGCTTTCCAAAATGTTATTAGAAATATAAGGCCTTTAATAAACCAGTCAACTTTACTTGTTGAACTAAAGCTAGCAGCGACGTTGAGGTTTCTGGCGGAAGGGGGATTTTAGCGAGCTATTGTATTTATGTATTTAATACATTTTAACAGAAAAAAAGAGAAATACTTACATTTTTTGAGTTTTCCGCTAGCTCTACAGTAATTTTACGTACCAACAGCCGACCGATTTGAAAAAGGCGAAAAAATGGAACTGTTAAATTCAGCACATGTCAGCACATTTTCGTGGCCGATGTGTTTAATATCATTATAAGCTACCAGGAATATAGAGTTGCAGAATATTCCACTGACGCTGGAAACAAAAAGTAATCCGTTACTGCGGGGGTTCCTTAGCGCTCCTAATGACACAATTGAGATTATTAATTAATGGCTGCATAGCATAGGTTTATATTGGAAAAAACAGAAGCTGATTTAATGTGTAGTCGGAAAAATCCCGAGGTGGCGACTATTCGATCCGCGCGCCCGTTAAAGTACCATTGTGTGATTATTGACGATAGGTTAAATTTTGGTCCCCACACCGAATATGTAACTCAAGAGGCGTCAAGAGAACTTGCGGTGCTCTATCGAGAATGCTCCGTCTCAGCTTTGTTGTATGCGGCACCAGTCTGGGCTAAGTCACTAAAAGTCAAAGCCTACAGGAAACCATGCGAGACTGTGTATACGCTAGGCGCTCTGCGCGTGACGTGTACGTATAAAACTTCATCGCGTACATTACCTAAGACGGACCCGACACGAGTGGCCTATTTAGACCAACAGATGTGATTGACAGTAGTACCGGGAGGAAAACGCAAGACGATAGGAGGCTTAGTTCTGACGGGGTTCAAGCTTTCTATGCTTCCTCATCGTTAAAAACAAAAAAAAACACAAAGCCTCTTGTAAACAAAGTTAAAAGGCAATATTATATTTCCCGATTATACAAATGATTATAATACCTATGATAACGATGGAGCACTTTTTTGTTTTTACTTGATTTTTTTCTAGATGAAAATAGGATTAAATTTTGAGGGGTAGTATTTTTACATTTATAAAAAAGTGACTGCAGATAAGCTTTAAAAATGTACATAATAATATTTTTAAATATACATGTATATGTATGTATGTCAATGTGATACACATTTCGTACAGGGCTTCCACAGCATTCGGCTTCAAATTTTACTCAGCAGTGTGTGTGTGTGTGTGTGTATGTTGATAAAATTCCACACATACTTTTATGCATATATGAACAATGTTATCGTATATGTTTTGACATATTTCAAGCGTACACATGCCATATTTGCATGCTACTGTGCCACAAATAAGCCCATCAAAAAATTAAGCGAAAACACAAAATCGCACAAACATAAAATACTTAGTTAGTTAAAAACATATGTATACATATACGATGTACAACAGTTTTTACTGTCGTTGTCTGTCGTAAATAGCATTGATTGCAATTTATTTAACTGAAGTGTAAATTGTACTTCTTTTTTGAATTCGAAACGATAAACTTTCCTGTATTTACTTGTCATTTCGCCATTTTAATAAATGCCTTTTTATGTATCACTGTCTTGCCATACGTTACTAAAGCTGAATGCAAAAAAAAAACAAACTACAGACGAGTATATCGGTATGTACCAATGTATATAAATGCAGTTTTGAAAGCTCTTTAAGCCCGGAAAATGCAAATGGAAATAAATTTCGAATTCAATTTCCTCCAATTTACAAGAATATTAAAAAATGTTTATTGAACATAAAAAATATTTCCTTACAGCTTTTTAATGCCAATGAATATATGAAATAAGAGATGTATGTGGTATTTTCGAAGATCAAATTTGCTTATCGAAAATTTTTGTGAATTATGCATAACTGACAATACATTTAATAACTCGTAGTCAGCTTTATTGAGTTTTCCGGAAATAGTAACTGCGCCTCCTTTTTATGAAATTCAGTTACAGCGCAGCGATAACTTTCGGAAATTATGTTCTGGTTTCTGTGGAAAAATTTGTGTTGGATTTTTTATTAATACAGTTTGTGAAATAAATATAGCACTTCCACTTGACACATTTGTACAATTTATTTTAATTCCAATTATTTTTACTTTGCATAAAAAATGCAGTTTGAAAAAAGTTTTTTGAATTTCTTTGAGTATGCAGTATTTTAGTTCATTCAACTCTATGCTGAGAAAGTGCAAGTTTTTGGTAGCTACAAATTGCAACTGATTTTTGTAATTTTAAAAATTAAAAAAAAAATGTTTTTTTAAAAGTTCGAGTTTTTTTCAAATTATTGTTAATTATGTAGTATATTATAAAATGGGCTTTTACCATGGACCGTAACGGTTATAATTTTTAATCGTTATATTTAGATGGAAATTTTTCAAAATTAAATTTGATCGATATTTTGTGATATTTATTTTTTCGATCATAAAAAGCCCTAAAAAACTTGTCGGTGATGACAATTCAAACAAGTTATCAATAACGTGTCAAAAGTGTTCAAAAGTTCAAAAGAGTTTGAAGATTAAGAAATGGGTCGCAAGCGAAACTCTTGTACATATATGAGAATACTTTATTATTGACGGCGATAAAGCGGAGTGCAAATCTTGTAAAAAAAAGTTTAATGCTATGGCGACAACTTATATAAATCGACAAATCATTGGAGTCGTCCCAAAACGATGCCAATGGCGCCTGTGTTGACCTGGTTACAATTGATGCACGACCTTTAGCGATTTTTAATTCAACAGTCTTTCAAACTTTAGCTAAGCCAATATTTAATGACCTTAAGTTGCCTAGAATCACTTCAAAAAATATAATAAACTTTGCCACTTAATGCCACTCGCACCGATCGATCTATTTACAGTATGAACGTCCAGATTACACAAGCTATCTTGAATTTTTCATTCCGTCCCAGCTACCCATGTAAGAGTAGAACGAGCCTTTTTCGTTTTAAAAATTATATTCAGAAACATGCGTTACAATCTATCGCAATTTAGAAGCAATTTCTATAGTTAATCATAATACAAGTTTTTCAGGATAAGTTTATACTGTATACGGGGTATACAAAATCGGTTTCAGCGTTTATTCTGTTAGAAAATATACCAACAACAAAATATGGATCATATGTGATCTCAAAAATTTAAATCCAAGAATAACGATTGTTTTTGATTGGAAAATTACAAATCATAAACTATCGATCAATTTTGATCGAATGAATTAAAATCGTAAAATAACAAACAATCTTCTGGAAATATAAACAAGCCCAGATTTGTATAGTATGTACGAAAAACATGATATCGGTATATTTGAATTTTATTTTAAACGGAATTTTTTTAACGATTTCTTATCCGAAAAAATTAAAATAACGATTATATTCGGTCCTTGGTTTTCATGGGTTTTCGTAGAGGATGAAATGTGTTTAAATGAAAAATAATTTCAAATAATTGTGAGAAAAATTCATTTATACAAATGTGTCAATATGTAGAACTGCTATAATTATTTCCCTGCCTATATATAGCTTTTAGTATTTATTAAGATATCTGGTGCTAAGATTGCGAAATTTTTTTAACTCTAAAGTCACATAA
The DNA here is from genome assembly GCA_963971545.1 of Philophylla caesio. NCBI lineage: Eukaryota > Metazoa > Arthropoda > Insecta > Diptera > Tephritidae > Philophylla > Philophylla caesio. Next base: position 87,467,551 of record OZ020606.1, on the reverse strand, counting down.
AATACTCATATATCATCATTAATTGGCCGCTGTGGTCAAGTGGGTAGGGGTGCCTGCTTTTACTCGATCAGCCGCTGGGTTCGAGGTTCGAATTTGTGATAGAATATAAAGACGCACACCACAAATGGTAGGAGATGCTTGGCCAAACACTGAGCTATATAGTGTAAGCGCCAAATTGTTATATTATTATTAATTGAGATAAAGAACGCATTCTAATCAGAATGTTCAAATAATTATAAACTGTATACGCTGCGAGCTTTGTTTGTGTTCTTACAAGACATTGCAACATTGGCACCTACAACAGCGGAAAATTTAAGAAGCTTTAATCTATAATGCAAACTCTTCGACCTTCATTACAAAATTGAAAATAATTGTATAATCTGCACAGTTTTATTAAAATCTGCCACAAGGAAAATATCAGTTTTATTATTCATACAAATCGAAGATCAAATAGAGACATTTTAGGAAAACCCCAATTTAGCTGTTTTTTAAATGATGTCGAAAAAAGTTTAATTTATTTGAAAATTACACAAGGTAAGTGCTCAATTCTGAGATGCATATTTTCAGCTCGAGAGAAAAGTCTAGTCAAAAAAGTCAAAATTTTAGTACTCTTTCTTTACTTATTAGTAAACATGAACAGTTAAACAAAATTTGTTGGGTAAAGGGATTTATGGCTCAATCAATTTTAGTAAAACCAAGTAAGAAAGTTAATTTTATATACCCACGCGATAAATTTTTCTTTGACACAAGTCACATTTGTACGTTAGTCTCGAACCTTTTTTCGAAATTTTTTTGGCCAACGTAGGTGTCGCTTTTTACCCTATTCGTCATAACTAAGGCAACAATCGCGATACTCTTACAAATAGTTGTAAGAGCTAGTTTCACTTTTAATTTTATGAACGATAAATTGTTTGACGGCAGACGCTTAGTACTGCCACTACTTTGAAAGAGACTTTGGGATTTTAACTTTAATTTAATTTTATTTAAAACAAAAATCGTGTAAAGTTTATGAATATAAATACATATGTTGCTTTTATTGGATGTACATTTTCCACCAATGCAGTGTAAATATTTAGATGAATGTAAATATACAATATCTGAACTATCCTTTAAACCTAGCTGACGATTGGTAGTCAGACTTACGTGTATTTAATGCTGTTTAAGTATAAGTTCTAATATAATTGATAAAAATCAAGGATTATACGATTTTTTAAGCTTTGAAGTTGCATTTACTTGAGAGGATTTGTTGAAAGGCGATAACTACCTGGCAAAGTTCACTTGCAGTCCACATATGTATTTTTGAATGGCCTAATGTTAATGCAGCTTTACACATACCGCGTAAGTAATATTGATGTACTGCATGCAATTGTGGTGGTATTGTAGTAAGTTTAAGGCTTTTCCTGCAATTAAATTAAATTCTGTGTGTCGGTTTAGGACATGCTTAGCATAAGAGTACTTATTGGCACTGAACCAATATGTTAATATTTAATATCGTATTTATACCTTTCATACAAATGGTATATTAAGTTTCTTCCGATGTTTGTAAGTACCAGATAGATACGAATTAGACCTAACAAAAAGTAAACCGAGATGATTAGAATGATGAGCTGCGTCGTTTTGAAACTATTTGAATTAAACTTGATAGTCAGGTGCCTTTTTATAATTTATTAGATATTTGTCGGAAACGGTCAAATCGGGCAACAATAACGTATACAGGAGCCGATTGTTCAGATATTATATTTTGCACCATAACTCCTTCGTTTGAGCAGCTAAAAATTTTGCAAAAAGTTCCGCTATTATTATCTCTATATATGGAGTGAAAATCATAAAGATCAAATAAATATAACATACAGCTCCCATACAAGCGTCAGTTCAGATATTGTATTTTGAGCCATAACTCATTCATTTAATTAACTTAAGGTATTAAATTTTTCACAAATATCAGTAATTGTAAGTTATATATTAGCAATGAAAATCGTAAAGATCAGAGGAATAAAACATATATCTACCATACTACCGATTGTTCTGAGATATTATTTTATACAAAACTCCTACATTTATTCAGCTAAAGGCTTGAAATTTCGAACTGATGTCAGTTATTGTTAGCAATATAAAGTGTGTTTTTTTAGATAAATAATTTTTAAGAAGAAATAAAACGTATATAATGTAATGCTATGGCCAAGAATTTAGTTTTAATATAAATATAAGGGCTTGCCATTATATTTTAAAAATGATTTCGGGAAAGTGGATCAAATATTTTCAAGCCAAGTGGCCTAATTTTCGACCACTTTTTGCAGCAATAGGGGCCGTATGTCAGCAATAACGCGCCGAACATTGTCTTCCAAGACATCAATCGTATCGGGCTTATCAGCGTAGATAAGCGACTTCACATAACCCCACAAAAAATAGTTCAGCGGTGTTAAATCGCACGATCTTGGAGGCCACGCCAAAGGCCCACGACGCGAGATAATGCGCTTAGCAAAAGTTTCTTTCGATAAATTGATTGTTTCGTTGGCTATATGGCATGTAGCGCCATCTTGTTGGTCGTCCACAACAACGCCCTCAAATTTAGGCAAGAAAAAGTCATTAATCCTTCACCGGCTTCATTTTTGAAGAAATATGGACCAATGATTCCCAATCAATAACTTTGATAATAAATTTACACGATTTGCAAAAGTTGTTTCGAAGTAAGTCTGTTCATTATGAAATAGCAAACCAAACTGAGTATAAAAAATTTGGCCTCATTGAAAACAATCTCCCTTTATTAGCAGTGAAAATCACCAAGATCAGAGAAATGTAACACACAGCTCCCATACAATTATTCCATTTATGATAGGTATGAAGCCTTCGTTCATTATGAATTTCATTTTCATTTATTTCATATAAATAAATAAATCAATAAATGATCGATTTTACATAAATTTTCTGTCTATGTGCTGAATGAAAATAACAAAGTTAATCCCAAAAAATCCGCAAACCCTATTCCAGTAAGACAAAAAAAAAATAAATCTTCAAGCGAACAAACGTAACCCAACAAGATTAAGAGCGAACAATTTCACTTTCGCTTTCAAGGCAGCCGCCACGCCGCGCAAGATCATTGTAATAATAGGCAGTCCATAACAAAAGAAAAACGTACAATAACAACACAAAACAACAGCAACAACCAAAATGTAACAAAAGTTTAAATGGCAATAAGTGGAAAGTACCAGCACAAAAGTTGAGCTTTATAGATAAGTATGTATGTATGTGCACATGTATGGTATTTGATCTGTAAGTGGAAAAGATGGCAAAAAGTAAAGAATAAGTACAGGGTGCTGCACGAATCGTGCTACAAAAACAAAACAAAACAAACATTGTTGCGGGTTCGACTACCGCAGAAGCCAAGAAGAAAGAGGTCTGATGAGAAAATGTGTGGTGATTTCCGAAATAGTACTACAACTTCTACCACTTCCTAATAATTTTCCCAATAAACCGATCACCCTTAAGCTCAAAAATATTTCAAATAAATTGTTATATGGCCAACCAATAACAAATAAAAACGTAATAACTTTTTTTCTGTGGGAGTAATCGGCTTACTTTTTTTTATTTGGAGGACTGGGATAGTGATGATAGGATGATAGATAGTCCAAAGGGAATTCAGACGGGAGTTTGACGGAACTCCCCTGAGTAGATGAATCATTTTGAGTTTGGTAAACATATTTACCATCGATATCCATATGTTTGTGTTCAAGACACTATCGCTGCTGTTGCATCGTCAATTCAGGCAAATCCAAGAGTTTATACTCGAAACTTAGCGGCGCAACTTGGAGTTAATTCATGATGACTTAAACCTGTTTCCCGTTTTAAAATAACAAGTCAGTTAAACCCTCTAAATTTGCCTATGGTATTCGTCTGAAATGTTGCCAAAAATTCATTTAAATGGCCGAAGAAGAAGACATTAACTTAATAAATTGCCTGTTTATGTCTGATGAGGCCCATTTTGATCTAAACGGCAATGTAAATAAGCAAAATTGCCGTAGATATAGTGAATCAAATTCAGAAATAATCCATGAGATGGAACTTCATCCAGAACAAGTCACTGCGTGGTGCGCAGTTTCATCAAGGTGCATTGTCGGGCCACACTTCTTTGAAGAAAACGGTGTAACAGTAACTGTCAATGGGCACCATTATTAAAAGATCTTGAAGGAATTTTTTTTATCCAGAACTGTGTCGAAGACGTATCCCTTTCAATAGCGTTTGGTTCCAGGAAGATGGAGCAACTCCACACATAGCCTGACCGGTTATTGCGGGGCTCCAACAAAAATTTCAAAACAAATTAATATCCAGAAACTACACTTCCCGCTGGCCCCCAAGGTCACCTAACGTGACTGCACCAAACTTTTTTTATGGGATTATGTCAAGCAAGAGGTATACAAAACAAAACCAAGAAATTTGACTGAATTGAAGTAGTCCATTAAATCGATAATTGAGGCAATCCCGACTTTCACCATTCAGGCCGCAATGAATAATTTTTTAATTAGATGTCGCATATGCGTTTCTGAGCTGGAGGTCATTTACGTTCTATCAACTTTAAAAATAATTAATAATATACAATCAAATAAAATTGTCTATATAGTAAAAAAAAATATGAAATGCATTAAAAAAAGTTATTTAAGTTTCTTATTGTAGCACAATTGGTGCGCCACCCTGTAAATTAAAGTCGGTCAAATGGGTTAAACACAAAGGAGCTTGAAGAAATTATCGCATGTAGTAAATGCAGCATAAAAAGTTGCGGTAGATTTAATGGATTGTCTGGTGTGACATGGCACAGCTGCTGCGGGTTCCTGTTGCAACACAAACAAACTGCTTATGAGTGTAGGTCCATAGATCTGTTTTTTTTGTGAGCGTGTAAATTGCTTGTCTTACTGGAGTTAAGAGCAGAGGTGAAGGAAGTTCACACTAAAAGTTATTCGCATTTGTTTTTTCTTAATTTTTTCATTCGCAATTTTTGTTTTGGGCTTACTTCGTAGTTTTCTGGTGATAATTTGTCACCATCGATTTGAAACTGTTGAAATGTCCCGGTGACAAAGGTACATTACGGAGTTGATTGTTTGTTTGACGCGCCTTACTTTCGGCGGATTTTCGAGGCAGGATTGAAGTAAAATTTTGTAATAAACCGATTAATTTAAATGCTTACTGATTGATTAAATTCATCACAAAGCCCTGAGCTCTTCCATCACAGTTATTGTACTGCGTTTAAATGGGTTAGCTTAAGTTTTAGCGTAGTTTTATCTTCTGTTGCTATTTTGCTTATAAAAATTCTCTGTTTAGAAAGTAAGTGGTCTGAAATTGGAGAAGTGAAAGCATTGCTATTAGCCGAATCGCTAATATCCGTGAATTATAACGACCGGGAAGTGATTGCTAAACGCTGCAACTTAATTATTGCTTCACTGAAAAATTTTTTTAATATAAAATATTCAAATTAAATACAAGCAAATACTTTCAATTGAAGTTGTATTAAATTATTATAACTGCAATTTATTAATTTTATTTTTATTTTGTTATGAAATAGTTTTGATTTTTGCATGAAATTTAAAGTTGGAGAAAGTGGTTTTCAAACGGCTTATCTCTCTTTTTGCTAAGTGTTTATAATTTGAATGCATTTTTTCATTATCACACATGTACATACCTTGACAATTAGTATGCGCCACAAATTAAGTAAAATGTTTCAAATAAGAAAATAATTTATTCTAAGCATATTCGGGGCGATCAAAATAAAGCAGTAATTTATGTTCAAAAATGTCTACAATTAATCCCGCCTTTCTTCAATTTTGATTATTTTTACATTAAAATACAAATTATTCTTTGACAAATATTTGATAAGCCTAAGTCCCCTTTTGTACGGTCCTCGCAAAAATTAAAAAAAATGCGACATCAAACTTTCTAACTATTTAATCGCATTTTTAAGAAAACTTTCGACTATGTAATTTTATAGACCATTTAATTATAGTCTAACTGACTGTGGCAAAGGTGTATTGTTAATTTTGCGAAAGTTTTTTCTCAAAAATCTGCGGTTAATTGAATCTACCGGAAACTTTCACTTTGTTTAAAGGGTTATATGTGTACATACACTTATTCTCTAAAATAAATCGTTTTTTTGAAGTTTTTTTTTTTGCAAAAAGTTTGAGTTAAAAATGTGCCTCTACAGCTGTTGCGCTGATACACTTTTTTCTTACAAGCTTTCCGGAGAGCAAGATAAGTAGGCAATTGATCACCTGCAATAAAAAAAAACAGTTCTTTTTTAGTTTATATTATAATGGCGTACTTGAAGGATCCTTCGATTAGCCAAATAAATATTTTAACACAAATGGTAATTATTTTACTGAAAAGTTTGATTTTTGATAGTCTAAAAATTCAGTTTTTTTATACCCAAAAAAAATGTTTGATTCAAATAAAAATTCCTTCGTTCAAGTATGCGATACTGCAAAAAATTAGATCGATAGGTCACATGGTTCTTGAGAAACCTTGCTCACCGCAACGGAACTTTTTGAAACACATAATTTTGAGGGGGCATACGGGAGGAGCGCGAAGTTGACAGCTGTAACTTAAGCTCTAGTGCTCAGATCTTTATGAAATTTGAGGGAAATAAACTCAAAAGGATATAATTTAAGAAAATGAACCTAATGCGATTTTTTAGACCAACACAAGTGTATATAACCCCTTAGGTGATGGACTAGGAATACCCTTACAAACTGGCAAACTTCGTATAGCCGAAGGAAACAACCTGCTAAATATCAAAGCAACTGTGGCCGGCTCTTAGCGCAATTACTAAACATGAACGAACATGACTTGAGCATGATAGTATCAGTCATAACAGTACACTGTCAGATAGGCAAACACGCTTTTCGACTAGGACTGAGACTGTATGACTTTTGCAGAAGCTGTCACGATAAAGAAGAGGAAGAGACTATCTTGCACCTTTTGTGCCAATGTCCTGCTCTATCGCGAAGAAGGTTCTCCACTCTGGGCAGACAGTTCTTCAACGACCTGGAAGAGAAATTAAAACTGGAGATCTCCTTAAGTTCGAAACACTAAATGGTTTTGGGGTCATCAGTCTAAGTGCATCTTTAGTAACAACCGCACTAACCTAACCTAACCTAACCCCTTAACAGAAGTAAGAAACTGACGTTTAATTCTATTTTAGGTAGTACAAATGGTTAAAGCATGCAAATATGAATCACTGCTGCTATTTTACTGCCACTGTTAATGTGCTCACTATTGGTTTCGCTCGAATAATAAAAAAAAATAATTCAATAAATAAGAAAAAAACATATATACAAGGTGGCGCAAAAGTAATCCTCCTATCAGAAAATGCTATAAATTTTGCGATTGGCCCCTAATGTCAGTTCTGTTTTGATATTTGTGTAGTAAACACATGCGAAATACACGTTAATAAACAATGTTACGCTACACTGCTCCAGAACGCGGAACATTGCTAACTATTTATTTGACCAATAATCGATCGGTGATTTCGTCGCAGATTTCCTGACCGTCCAACGCCTACTGGTGAAACACTGCGACGCTTAGCCGCTCGCCTCGAAGAGACTGGCACAACGCGAGATACTGCCAGGCGTGGTAGACCCCGGAGTAGCCGTTCTGCAGAGAATATTGCTGCTGTAGCCGAGGATGTCATGGAAGCGCCGTCGACATCGACCAGACGACGTGCCACGCAAATGGGTATCAGTCGACGGTCTTTACAGCGAATTTTGGTACAAAATTTGAAGATGTTTCCGTACAAAGTCCAGACGGTGCATCAGCAGTTAGCTGCTGGCCGCCAATCGCGTCTAACATACGCTCAAGCCAACATCGGAAGTTTACTTTTGCGTCACCTTGTACATATATATTGATAAGCGGTGTAATTTTTCAATAATTACACTTCCTGCGAGTCTAGTTTTTAATATTTTAAGCATTTAACCTTGTTTTTAAATATCGTTATAAACTTATTTTATTTATATACTTATTAATTTTATTTCTTCCACTCTGTAGAGCAGTTTACTGAATATTTTATTTGTGATCACATGAAAAGCCTCAAAATCAAACTCACTAAATTTAATGTTCATATTTGAAAAAAAGGTGACAAAATATTATTAAAATATTAAACAAAATTTGAAAACATTGTGTGTAAAATGGTCTGAGTCATTATTCTTGAAATCAAATCAAATGAGGGCTAAAAGGCCTGTTACACGGTATGAATTTTACATATACATATGTAAAGCTACTGCCCTGCAAAAATTGCCTAACCGAGTCATAAATTCATTGTCAAAATTTTCATTAGATTCCTACAGACACACCATAAGTGAGACAAGCTGATTCACACAAGCAATATGTAAAATTAGACAACAGGAATATATGGTATGAAACGGTCACAAAAGTTCCCTTTAGCTTTAAGAATTTGATGGGAAAAATACTGAAACTATTAGTCACAACTCCAGGTAAAATAAACATATTTACCTGCTTATCCTTCTTGTTTAAAGGCCTATTCACCATTCAAAGGTGGTAACTTTCCATATGAAGGAAAAGTTGTAGCTTTACTTATGTAAATACAAATTTTTTTTTACAACTTATTGAAGAGATTACAAAAAATTTAAGTATATATATTTTTTTTTTAAATCAAAAGCATATAAAATTTTACTAGCAGAGCTTTTGTTGTATTGCTTTGCAGCCCCAAACGTTCCTTTTGCTGTACATAAATTATAGAAATTGATGTATGTTTTTCTTACTTATTGCTTAGAAGCAACGGAATTCAATATTTTCTCGTCAACAAATGATTCCAATCTGATCGTATTTAAAACAATTTATGTATGAAATGATATCTAAATCTCAAAGTGATATTTGTCAGTATCAGATTTTCTTAATCTTTAGTTTTTTAATCAAACATCACTCCAGCTGATGCTCACGAAAAGTAGCTATAAATTACGTTGCTTGCTTAAGGTATTGATTTTCTATTAATTTACCTTTAAACATATTTCGTTTTGCGTTTTATATTTATTTCTAATTTTTCTTAATATTTTGCTTTAACCGAAAATTATGCAATTGACGCAATTCACAGTATTAACCAATCGAAAACTATGTATCTACCTAAATGCCGTTTAGCGCAACTAGTCTAAGACTCCGCTGCTTGACCTTCACCTGCATGCATTGCATAAACTTTTACTCTGCATGTTAGTAGTATGTAAATATAAATATTTCTTAATAAAATTTCCAATTAATGTAATTTTTTTCAATGTCATTCGAGCCAAAAATTGCGGCACAACGCCATATGTGTCTCGGAGTCATTTGAGTGAGTAAAATACACGTAGACGCAAAATGTTCGAATAATTATTATTGAAGGTAATGACTTACAACAGGCAAGAAACCTATTTAAATTAAATAGTGTGCACTTTGGTCAACAGCCGAGTGCCAGTGTGAAAAAAGTTTGTACTTGCAAAATTTCATGGTACGAGTTTAAGTAAGAAAAGTACGCAGGCGCAACAGCAAAATGTACACAGTGCGCGATAACACCCATTTAACATACAGATAGTTATTATCGAGGAAAAAACTAATACCGTACATGTGTTTGACAAAATTTTTTAAATCATCGTGTGTTTGATATTATTTACCATAATCGATTTTGGCAGCTAATGTTTGCGCAGAGATAAGCACTGTATAGCGAAATGCTAACTAACAGCGAGGAAAAATTGAATGCTTAAAAAAATTGTTCCTTCTAAATTCAAGTTGACGGTTAAGTTTCTAAAGGATTTTAAGAACTAAAAAAAATAATGCGAACTTTGGATCTGCCTGCTAAGATGGAGTTAATCAGTTTCTGCATATAACAAAAAATGAAAATATAAAAAAATTATTGTAAAATTAGTTTTAAGTTTCGATTTTATGATAAGTTTGTCATTCTCTTGATTTCTCAAACATTATTTTGAGATAAGCTTTTTTACTGTTTACAAAAAAAAATTAACATAAGTACATAACAAGGTTGCACTAACCCTCCATTTGGTATTTTTTTGCTTTAATCTTGCGTTAAGAATTTTACACTAGAAGCTAAGTTTAAACTTAAAGATTGTGCAAAACAAACCTACAAAAGAAAGTCGAATTATGGATGTGAAAACCCAAATTTTAATTTTTCTCACGATCAACTCACATTACTGCAAATCAACTACTTCGAGAAAATTATTAGAGGTCCACAATCAAGTCGTATAAATATATACAGAAACGGGTTAAACACGAGCTTTAATTTATCTTTCTACGCATCAAGAAGATGGAAGAAATTAAGAAAAAAACAAGTAAGGAAAACCTTCGCGATGTATTTTTGTATGGGCAATGCCAAGGTTATATTTCAAAATATCATAAACTACAGAATATTAAATTTTCCTCAAATCGAAGATTTTTTGCATTATTCAAAAATTCCGCTGTATGAACGTTAGTTATGGTCCGATTTCATTTAATATTGTTTTACGATAATAACAGCAATTTCAAGGACACTATGTTTACCAAATTAAGTGATTATACCTAGCACCGTTATTGAGCATGATTAAGATCCGAATTTCAAAAATATTTGACAATAATAGTAGCGAAATCAAGGACAATATTTTGGTGGCGATACCTAACACTATTATTGAGAAACGAAAACTTTTTCAGAATTTCAAAAATACTTGATTTCTTAGTTCAAAATCGCTCCAAATACCGAATTTCACTATACCCTTATGCACAAGTACGCTCGGGGATAATTAAGTGAACACATTCCAGTTAACAGCAAAATGACTGCGTTCATAGTGCGATTGAGATTTTTTTAAATTCGAATTCCCAAATGTAAAATTAATCATAATTGAAATGACCAAGAAATGAACAAGACCTTAAATGCTAGTCTGGCAAATCAGGCAGCTTAAATTTCAAAGATGTTCAGTTTTTTATATACAAATTTTGGTGTATTCGAAATCTGATTTGTTTAAAACAGGTGTTATGTTATCATCTAACTAAATATGGCACCTACATTATTTTAGACTTTAGAAAATATAAAATTAGATACTCAAATATTTGAAGACATGGAAACAAGAATTTTGACTTATTCCAAAAAAGGAACTACACTTTAATAAGAAAAAGGATCCAAAAATTTGCATTCAATTTTTGGAGAAAGAAGAAGACAAATGATTTTTTAGAGCCATATTAAAAATGTAATTAAAATGTGTGACCTCATATACTCATATACATATAAATAACCCTAAAATATAAGTTTAGCATAGTTATGGAGTTTACAAATCGTGTTATTTGTCTCGTATCTTTAGTCCGCTATTGAAATAATAGTGGGACATGTGAGCGCACAGTGCTATTTCGTTTGTTTTTGTCTGTGGTACTCAAGCAATTAATCAGCAATAAATCGCTTATAATAAACGTGACAGGTCGGTTTCTATAAAATATTTATACGCAAATTTCCATTAAACTTTATTTAACATATTTCAAATAAAAATAAACCTCAAATGACGAAAAACAGTAACAGCTGAAGGAATAACACACACAAATAACACACTTAACATACCTTTCAGAGTTGTACTTAAATAAGAAAATTTAACATGTGAAACAAAAACAACAAGCTTACAACTTGCTTACGATAGCATAATACGACAAATAACACGGCTTATTAACTCCCTAATTGTTTTTTATGAAACTGAATTAATTATTACACTTTGCAAATTAAAAAAAAAATTACCGATATCCCGAGTGGTGATTCGTATTAGGTATACTTAGTAAACAACAGAAAACAAATTCATATTTGGATATCACGTTCCAAAACATAATTAACAGTAATCTTACTTTATTTACTTTTCGTTACACTTATTTAGTTGAGGGTAGCTATAAAATTATATTATTGTTGTGTACAAAAGTTATCAAAACTGCAGTGGCGTGAACCCAAAAGTCACGTAGACGACTGTTACTTCTGTTTAATAACTGTGAAAGGTTTTTTAAAAAAATCCAAACAGTCGGTGAAGTATGCTACTCTGTCATTAGTGTCAATGCCGCTACCACATTCCCCCAGATATTCCAGTACCTGAAAGTTTTTTTATTTCGTCAAGTTTATCGGGTCCTATTGAAGTGGAAGATGAAGCAGGCCCTTCTAATAGCGAAAAGGTATTTATAGTTGAAAAAAATACAGAACCACATTTGATTAGTCAAGCAGAACTAAATGAGAGATTAAAACAATGGAATCTATTGCAAACTTAAGTTAAAATTACAGCTTATTGAAAACGTCACATTACCGTAGCTACCTTTTATTCAAAAGAAGACGGATTAGTGTTCTGCAATAATATTAATGGATTAATGTCAGCATTAGGTCACAAGCATATATCAAAACATGGGTCCAGTAAGTGGTGAACACGGTGAAAGATTTCAACAAGAAATTGCAGAGTACGAGAAGCCTTATCAGGGTAGATGGGAGCCAGCCATGCTTGCAGACTATTGTTGAAGCCTCCAGAGTGATACTGCCACTACTGACTACAGGAGGAAAGACAATCGTTAAAAAAAAAATAGTTTTTTTTAATGTAGAATAAGAAATTTTTGTCACCGCTTCATATAATTTTAGGTAACTACTTATCTTGACGTGATAGAACAATTTTTTTTTCAATATTTCAAATAGTTTTAAGGTGGCGAATCGTAATTACATATTGTGAACCCATTTACAAAAAAAGGATTTTACTTTGTTGCATGGTGTTATTATTATTATTATCAGTTTATTTAATAGTAATTGGATTATTTTATATACTGTATTTTTAAGAGCCATATTCTAATGTGTACTTTAATATTTTTGTTCCCAAGTATGTATATTTCGAAGTTCAAATAAACCTGAATTTAAAGTTCTTCATTTAATTTGCCTGTGTTAGAATTGACAGCAACTATGTTGTCAAATGTCACTTGCGACAAAGTGTGAGTAAATAAAATTTGCAATAAATTTTACATAGTTTGGGAAAAAGCTAAAAACAAAATGTACAATTTTGAAAATCATCGACCGTAGCGTTCTCAAGAAAAAAGATTCTGCGATTTTCTAAAAGTCGTCAAATGCAACATGCGACAATCATTTAACCAGGCGACAGGTTAGTTAATCCGTAGGAAGTTCTTGTAAAAGTTATTTGTTCATTACATTTTCAGAAAATGACTGACAATTATAAGCTCTTGCGACATATTTACATATAAAACTTAAAAATGACTTCAGCAACAACATTTTATAAATATTTAGTATAATGTTAGAAGAACTTTTTACAATACGCAGTTTTAAAACCCAGAGAATTTTAGTTAAAAAAAAACAAATTTTAAGTGATAACAAATTATCCAGACATTTGCCAATTATTCACTGATCTCACGCAATCTCGTAATAAAATCTCTTGCATAAGTAACTCAAAAATAATAAGAAAAGACTTTTTAAAATGCACTATGTTTTTATGATTTTATTTTGAATTATTATGAATTAAAATTGCAAGCTTTGGTTTTCGAAAATTATAACTGTGTCTAATCCAAAAATATTCAAGGTGAATATGGTTTCGCTTTCCTTTCCTGAGTGCTAGTGTGCACAATAAAGAAACAAACTTTGGTTCAATTTAGATATTTGATACAAAATTTGATTGGAATAGGATAAAAAATGGCGAAATGTACATAAGTAACAAATTTCTATTAATTTGAATGTTAACAATTTAATAATTTAGTAAGATGATTTGAACAAAGATATGATGAGAACGCTTCGGTGACCTTTTTGTGAATCATAAACCGTATTTCAACTTGATTACCTCCGGGTGGTCGAAGCCCCGTGGCAATTACCGATTGCTGATTTGACGCCTGTCCTCAACACAAGGAATTGTTATCAGATCAGCACTCAGGTATTTACCATTCGTATAATGGCTCCGCCATAATAAACTTTATATTCCGTTTGGCCTCTATTTATTACTTTAGAGACCTCTCTTTCTAAGGCATGACAATATGGAAAATGAGACCACTCTTATAGCCAGACATTTTGTTTCATTTGCAATCAATTGGTTTTGCTTTTGTTATTTACTAAAGAGCATTTCATTGCATGTAAAAACACACTTTTATAAACAAAGTATTTTACTTTTGTATACAAGCTGTTAATGCCTCCACTTGTGAGTAAAGTATTGTGACCATTTGAGTTAATTTTTTAACTATTTCGGAACAATAAAAGTTTATTTAGTAATTATCCGAAAAAAAAACTAATATATGAAAAATAAAGAAAGAAGTAGCGTTCTTTCAAGTTATGTAATTCAGTTTTGATTAAACTTTATACATATTAAGTCAAAATAACTTCCCTGTGTAATGTGAAGCTTCGATTTTGAAATGTTTTCTATTTTTCTGCAAAATCGCTGATGATTTCTTTACTTTGCAAATCCACCGGCTCGCTGCCAATTTCTCCGTACACCTCACCATCGCCTTAGCACACAATATTTTTTTACTCACTCTTTTGGCCTGGCGCTAAATCAAGTAGTTGACTAATGCGTTGCGCTTGACTTCCTACGTTAGTAGTATGTGGCCGCCGCATACCACAACAACAAATACAAATGGGGGGAAAAACAAATATTATGTATACGCCAGGCGTGAGTGACCGTTTCGCGCCAATCGTACAAACACATGCACATACATACATACATTCAATACGAGTATACACATAAATACAAATATGCCAGCTGACTGCTTGAACATCATTGGCATAATTTTGCTGAAATTTTAGACCGTGTTTTTGTTCATATTCGCCATGCCACATGCGATTCGATAAAGAAATTACAAAGAAAATGAAATTATTATTTAATAGCTGCCTGTTCGTATTTTTGCTAATTGGAAAAGCGTTGCAGTTGTGTTTACTGTTTAAAAGTTAAAAATAAAATGAAATGTACAAATGTACTTAAAAAAAATTTAGTTGCTTCATAAATTTAAATGTGTAAATGTACATAAAAAAAAATCGAGTTGCTTCCCCGTAGAATTAGCCGCAGTTTAGGATTATATTAGCAATTAGCAGTTTTATTTCTCGTAACAGGGAGACACGCTTTGCTATTGCCCTTCAATTGTTGTTTGTTTGCTAAAAGTTTATGTGTGTTAATCTCAGTCATTCTATTTTTATCTGCACAACTAAAACGCTCGTTCGGCAGTTAAAGTAGCATTTATAATTTGTACAGATAAGCATAATTTTATTGATTTTCATGTTTAATACTTTTTTTGAGACATCGACATTGAATATTTTGTTTAGTTTAAATTTCTGCTAGGCAAAAAAGTTTAAAGTACAATTTTGTTAAGGAAATTAAAAATAACAACGTAGTTCAAGTCGACTCTTCTACTATCGTAACTTACAATAACGCACAAAAATTAAAGTTCGTTTCTTAAGTCTTTTGTTTTCAGTTCGCTTGTGTAGTCGGAAATCGCATTTATTCGACTTTTTTTTTTTTTTTTAATGTCAAGCCCCATAGAAAAATTTAAATTTCGTTGATGCAACGAAAAAGAATGCGAAAGCTGCTTATCAGCTGCACTTAAGTTCTATATTTACTACAGCTGTCGCATTCAAAAGTTGTATACAGATGTGTGTTGACGATTTTTTTTTATATCCATTTTGGTTGAAAACACTACATTAATTTCGTTTATAAATTATTATATGTATTTGGATATTTTTGGGCAAATTAGCTCCCGTTTTTTAATTTAAAAATTTGATTTGTTGCCAGATACATTTTTTTTTACCGAAAAACTGCTTTCCCTTCGTCAATATAGGTTTCGCATATATAATCAGCCCATTTCCGGATAAAAACTGCTGGGAAAAGTGTTCTCTTTTCCCTTTTAAACTTTCATGAATAAAAGCTCGCAGGGAATTTGTTCTTTTTTCCCTTCAATCCTATCGCAAACGATGTTCGATTTTAAAAGAAAAATAGTTTTAATAAAATCTTTATTTCTTTATCTTTAGGTCCAAAACAACAAAAAAGCAGCAGATAGAAATGCTTATAACTAAGTCTCATGAAGGCGAGGCCCGATGCGGCGTTTGGCTCCCATAGTGGTAATAAAAATGAGGTTTCCGTTTTTGGCAGAACGCTGAAAAAATTCTGCACGTCGCCTAGTAAAATATATAACCGATTGGGAAAGGATGATAAAAATAATAAAAAGTGTAGGTTTTGTTCCAATCTTTTTTATCTTTATATTTTGCAGGTGTGGACCGACCAACAGAAACTTTCCCCCAAAACTGAGAAGAGGACGTGAACACATCTAGCATATATTTAAAAAACAGGCTTGTTGATTTTAAAACATCAAGAATATCGTCTCTTCCCAATTTAATGATACAAATTTTAAATTGGTCATCACACAAATTGCGACAGCAGATTGGACTCATCCCACAAGATTCTCCTTTCCACTCTTTGTATGCCAACATGCTGATCCTCTGCAGCCACTTATTCACCCACGACCATTCTGAAAGCAATGCTATGCATTACAATTTTATTTTTTATTTTATAAAAAACAAGAAATATGCAAATTGTTTTGCTTTATTTAGAATTGGGAAAATGCAAAAGTTAACTTTTTTGAAGTTCGAAATTCTTACTCTCCAATTTTTAAAGAAAAATCATCTATCCGAAAACTCATGGTTGGAAAATTATTTTCTCGGGGGAATAAAAATTCCCTACGAACAAACTTCAGAATCAGGTTGAATGATTTTTATTAATAACCTGATTGCAGCACCACCTCTTGGTAATTTTTTTTATTATTTTTTACTTTCCATTATCAATAAATGTAAATGTCAAGAAAAGTTAAAGAGTCCCAAGGTCTCCGAAAGTAAGTTTACTAGAAAAACCACTGTGAAAAAATCAACATCCTAATTTAATGTGTCTGAGTCAAGGCACATCAAACTTTTTTTTTAACAAATATTTTCTTTTACTAAATTTCAATCTTTAGCTATGCTAGTACGGGAATATTCGTCACATGAAAAACTTTTAATTAATTAGCAAAACAAAGTAATATTTAGTCATATATACTGTGTACAAATATGAGTTAGACTTTTAAATTTAAACTTCCCGGGTTTATCGATTCGGTTTTTATTTTTAAGTTGGTAGTACTGTTATTGACATCTGTGTAAAATTTTACGTCAATTGGTTTATTAGTGTAGTAGTTACGCTTGTGTTTGCGAACAAAGAAAAGTTGTTTCTTCGATTTTTATAATGTCTGAAATTAGTCAACAAAGAAGTATCATTAAATTTTGTGCCGATAATATATCGGCCGCCAAAACGTTCAGAATGTTGCAGAAGATCTTTGGTGAGAAGTCAATATCAAGAGTGAGTGTTTTTGATTGGCACAAATTGTTCAAAGAAGGTCGAGAACGCGTTGAAGACGAACCACATCAAAGACGACCAAGAACATCTACTGATGAGCTACATGTAATCAAAATCAAATAATTGTTGCTGCAAAATCGTCGATTGACTACTAAAGAGCTTGCTAATATTGTTGGAATTTCAAATGGGTCAGTTAACACCATTTTAAAAGATGTTTTGAGCCTGGAAAGAGTCAAATCGCGATTGGAGCCAAAAACACTAAATGAAACGATGCTTTCTGACGATCAGGACAAGATGGAACGCCTAATAAATGGATATGAGACTTGGATATAGGCTTACGATCCAGAAACAACCGATCAATCGAACGAATATCGTGCCAAAGGAGAGCTGAGACTGAAAAAAAATTAAGCCAAAGTCGCTCAAAACTCAAGGTCATGTTCACAGTTTTCTTCGATTATCATAGTGTTGTGCATTACGAATTCCGTCCAACCGGCCAAATTGTTAACAAAGAATATTATTGGAGTGTTATACGTCGTTTGGGTGAAGCTATTCGTTCTTCGTGACTTTTTTGCCAAAAGCTAAACGTTTATCGTTCCACAACCACCGTATTCACCTGATTTGGCTCCGTGTGACTTCTGGCTGTTCAGCAAACTCAAAAGACCACTTCGGGGACACCGATTTTATTCGAATGAAGATATAAAAGCCGAATCGAAGAAGGAACTGTTGGTCATGTTTTGAAAATTGGAAAAAGCATTGGCATAGCTGTATTGCAGCCGAGGGGGATTGTTTTGAGGAGGATGAATTAGATGGAGAAGAGTAAATAAAGATTTCAAAAGTTATAGATACAATCTTACTCCTATCAAAGATTTCAGTTGCCACAACAATTTTTCACCGCCTGCCAATCAAATGTGTCTACTTACATGTTGTATGGAAAAATCTGCATGCGCATGCGCAGCCTATGCAAATTGCATATCAATTCAATATTGCTACTATAAAGCCATTGAACTGTGTCACACGCATAATTGTGATTTATCATAAATTGTTATGTTTATTGCAAATGCGCGCAAAATTTGATTTTCCACGAAATTTTATCGCTGAAAAAATTTGTATTCCCAAAAAAGGCAAACTAAACGAATTTGCGAATTTAATATGTGTACATTTTTATAATATGTAAGTGAACTTTTGTATTTTTGTTTTTTATTGCAATTTGTATGCATTTGCACAAATTTGAATTCACATGTGATCAATGCAAAGAAAGCACAATAAAAAAAAATAAACATTTACAAATCTTGAAAATTAAAGGCCAAATTATGTTTATTTCATTGCAAATTTTTATTTCACTGCTTTCCCGCTTTTGTTTGCGTTCAACCAAACATTAAACGCAATAAAAATGGAAAGTGTGTAGCGCAGCGATGCGGGATATTGTTATACAAATGCACATATGTTACATACATGCATTGTATGTTTGTATGTACATGCACATAAATATAAATATGTATTTTCATAGACGTTTTGCATAACAATGACCATTTGTGGCGCCCAACTACACAGCCAAAGTGTGCGCAGCTGCTTTGTCTTTGGTTGCTGTTGTTGTTACTGTCACATTTTCATCTCCTTCATTACTCCAACATTACTCAAGCGCTTTGTTACCAGTGCGCTTTTTATTGTTTGTTGTTATTGTTGCCTTTGTTGTTGTATGTAGTATGTATGATTAAGCCGCGCACGGCGGATGAAGATTTAATGCCGGAACTACACAAAACAAGCTGATATTGCGATCGCATACATAAGCTCCTTTAGAAAATTCATAATGGATTTATGTTGATAGTTTACAATTTCACATACTTCATGCAAACTTTGAAGAATTTAAATATTTATTAATGCTAATCATGATACAATTTTAGATAAATTTTCATATGCTGAAATTAATTTTTCTGCGGGCGCTGCTGAACAAAATTTGATTGGTATAAATATAAATATGTAAAAAATGAAAAAATTAATAAGACCTTTTCGAAGGTCGCCTTGAATGTTCTGAGAACACTGTGAAGTTCAAAAGAGGCACGCAAAACTTGACCTTAAGCCGTAAAATATTAGTTTTTTGAAAGCTTCTTATTACTTTTTCCATATTTTTAATATTTCTGGTCATATTTTTAAATTTTATAAGACACTAAAAAGAGCAGAAATTGCACAAAAGATTTTAAGCATTTCTAGAAAGCAAACAATACAGGTTTCATGAGTTTCTTAGAAACACTCACATTTCAGACTTCAACTTACAGGGCAATTCTGGCAAAGATTGCTAAAGTCTTTCGAAAAATAATCGAAAGACTGGTGGCAAGTCAGTTTGAAAGTTTTTTCCTATTCTAGCGCCGTAAGTATTACGAAAAAAGCTCTCTCGTTCACCACATGTGGTGAAAAGCTATTTTGACAGCAAATTTCAAATAGCTGTCAAAATTCAAAATTAAAATGGAAACGACTAAACAAAGGTAATGTATGTACATATTCTTTGCATTTGTAGGTATCCATAGATAATACATTACATGCGAAATCCTATACTTGGTTTATACATCCATACCTATATATAACTGCATATGCATCCTTGTTATCACTTCGTATTTTTTATGTTAAACTATCAACTTCGATATTGCATAAATAGTCCGCGAAATCATTGGCTGGCTCATTGCAGTACCAAATGCGTTTCCAGCACATTGTTTGCCAGAGCCATGGCCAAAAAAGTAAAGCTCTGCCAGAAAACAGGGAAAGGGGATATACGATTCCTGTGTATCGAACGGTTCCAATTCCACGATAAGTGTATTGCACGCACACATTTTTAGGCAATCTGACGTTTTTTTGGAATACTTCTTCCGTTGTAGCAAAAGGATCGTGCGCATTTGTTGGAGCAAGCGTCTTCTATACAACATACAGCGTTTTCTGGCCCGACGCATTGTAATGTTGTGTAAAAATAATTGCTACATTATTATAGTATTTTTATTCTTTCAAATCACTTCCCTTTTTATGTTATTTTACTTATTATTTCTAATTCAATAAACTTGCGTGTAAACAATGTACAGCTGACAGCGCCAAGGCCTGCTCGTTAACAGATCTTTCAATTTGTCTTTCGAAAATAAGAAAAGAGCTTTCAAGATAGTTGCCAGAATAGACATTGGTTACACGAAAGATTTTTGTACTTTGAAAGACTGTGGAATTGAAAGACTGTTGCAAGAATTGCCCTGTTAATTACTAAATATTTTGACCACGTAGTTTATGAATAATTTAATTTTCATTTATAATTTAAATTAAATTTTTTTTTTAAAGAAAGCAGTCGTTTTATCTAATTATGAAGGAAGTGCTTCAAAATATCAAAATAAATGTCAGTAGCTTTCGAGTGGCATTGAAACATTCGAAAAGGTTTTACTGAGAGCACATTTTTGTCGAGAAAAATCTTAGAAATTGTAGTTCGGAGATAACAGATACATATGTAATAAGATTTTTGGCAAAGCTTTTGCTCAAATTTGTGGCATGCGATTTGATCGTTACCTTATTTTAATGTTCCATTCGAAGAGCGGATTTTGCTAAGCTCAAGTGGATTTGTATTCCCTTTGTTTAATCATTATTTACATAGCCTGGTTTTTATACAGTGGTGGTCAAAATAAGAGCAGTAATTTACAATAATTCGGTTGTTCACTTATTAAATCGCTTTATCCCAAGTTTCAAACATTGTAAGGTTTTCACAAAAGATTATTTAATTTTAAAAAAGTGTTTACACAATTTCTAATATTTCAATCAAAATCTTTAGAAAACTTTTGACTATGCACTTTTATAGTCCATTCAGTTGTTATAAATAAACCATTGGTTTTAGCGGATATTTTTTGCCGAGGGTGTTGCGCATTTTCTTCATTCTCTTTTAGCTGCATAAAACTTGGATTTTGTTAGACTGAAATTGAATGGTCTATGCTCAAAAATTGTTTGAATGGTTTTTCTTAGATATTTATCTGAACTTTCATTGAAAAATTAACAAAATTGAATAAAGGAACAACTAATTTTGAATGTACTCATTTTAACCGCCACTTTATATTCAGTGTTAACTTGATTTAGTTTAACTATCCATCGTATGTTATTTTTTTTTTATTAATGCGAATAAAATTGCAAGCGTAAAATTCAACTTATGGTAAGTCAAATAAATATGTTAACTCTCTTCACAAATTACAGCTCTAACACATATTTATACATTTGGACAATTTATTTTTCAATTAAAATATCATTAATTCTCTAACAAACACCATTAAAAAGAATTTTTTATAAAAAATCTAGAATTTTTAGAATATTTTGTGTAATGCAGATGTGTTTGTACAACAAAGTGCAAGTTTCTAGTAGCAATTTTTTTACGGTCGCTCTTTCGCAATTCCTTCCATAAAAAAATAATTGCGGTTTTGCTTTGTATAGAGAAAGCTGCCATTACAAAAAAGTAAAAAATCAGTGATAACTTGTAAACACTTGAAACTTGCATTTTCTAAAACTTAACTGAATGAGGCCAAACATTGCACATTCAAAAAAATTTTAAAAACTTTTTATAAAAAGTTCGAAATTTTGATGATATTTTGTTAAATAATTAAAATTAAAATAAAATGCCCAAATCTGTCAGTAAGTGGTTATGCTATAATTTTTGAACTCTGAACCAAATGGTATTCTTTACTTCCATGACATATTACACGATATTAAAAGTAAATTTGAGAAAAAATTAATAGTAGTAAATAGTTAGTAGGTCCCCTCTTTTAAAATTTCGATTGGCATATCTGTACAATAAAATAATTTTTCTAATAAAAACAGGAGGTATTTACACAAATGTTTGAAAACTATTTGGCCATTATTCCTAATTTTCATATGCATTATAAGGGTTTTTTGAACAACATTTGTAAATTTCATATTTAAAATTAAACTATGACCGTTCACTTTTTCTATAATTAATACTGTTTGCAAATTAATGAAAAAATGTGTATCACTTAAAAAAAATACGTTTTCGAATAACTGGATTAAACAGTGCTTGTTTGTGTTCGAGCACACCTTGAATCAATAAAATGGTATCCGGACTACTACCGACAATCCTAAAGACGTTCAACCATTTTCGGTAATGGAGTCAAGAAATTATATAATATAATAATATAATTTTGGCGCGTACACTATGTAGCTCAGTGTTTGGCCAAGCTTCTCCTACCATTTGTCGTGAGCGTCTTTATATTATACCACAAATGGAGGGACCTACAGTTTTGTGCCGACTCCGAACGGCAGATGTCTTTAATGAGAAGTTTTTTCATGGCTGAAATACCCTCGGAGGTTTGCCATTGCCTGCCGAGGGGTGGCCGCTATTAGAAAAAACTTTTTCTATTATAAAGATTTAGCTTGCCCTGACTGAGATTCGAACCTCGAACTCACCGGCATTTCAAGTTATAGCACGCACCGCTACCAACTCGACCACATGAAAAACTGTAATGAAACACACATTCTTTTCCGGCTCTTTTGAAAGTCTTCTAAATACATAAATTATTATACACAACCTTTTTGAGCAACTTTCAGCTTCTTTACTTGTTTATCTTCAGTAACCTAAACTAGAGAGCGAAACTGCAAAGACGTACAGTTTTATTTTATTAAAGTTTGTAGGTCAACTATATTTCAAAATTTTTGTTTATTTGTTTGAAAAGCAGTCGCGAATTCGCATAACAGATTTATATCTTAATAATTATATATTATGTCAACGAACATAAAGTCAACTATTTCATTAAAAAAATCATTTCATACTCCATAATTATTTTGCCCTATTTATTATATTTTATTACTCATTTTTACAAAAAAAAAAAAAAGATTTTGCTATTTTTATGTTAACTCAAAGATATAAAAACTAAGATATTTTTTTACTTTTATAGCAAAAATATTAAACAGTCATGGCACTAAATAATTTTGCTGATATACAAATAATTCGTTATCTCTCTATAAAAATAAGCAACTTTCACAAGATTTTATATTTGAAACTATGGACCACAATCGGAAGAGAGCTGTAGGAAAAATAAAATCAAAATTAATTTTTCTTAACAAATTTTAATTAAAATTTGAACAACTTATCTCTCTGAACAAATCTTTTATTTGTTTGTGCTGCTTTGTTTGGCTTTTATTTTATCGTATTTTTGTTTACTCTCTGCTAACTAACTACCTTTCTCTGGCTGGTGCCGATGATGTCAGCCGCAAATTTCTCCACCTACGCCAGCACCAAAATATTATTTGGGCAGAAACTGAATCGAAAGTTGAAACTGGATTTTTTAATTGTAGTTTTTATTAATTTTGCTTTTCCACTAGTTGTTGTTATATATATATGATTAAGATATCCCTTAAGTTTCTTTCGCAGTTAAACATTTGGATTGCCTTCAAATTTTTAGCAAATTATATAATTCCAATTTATTTGCATAAAATTAAAGCGAAAGAGTACAAATATTTTATCTACACAATTTGCTTGTTTTCTCAGCTTTTAAAAATTATGAAGTTTCGTATGAAGTAGGGCAATCGAAATGTATGTTAATGTATGCTAATGAGGTATGCTTTTCATTTTAGTATTGCCAATGACCTTCACGCAAATGTAATAAAATTTTATTCAAGCTTGCTCAGCAGTGGTTATATCTAATGGAACTGATATATGAAAAATTTTAAACTTATTTAAGTAGATATATAAATTTTAAAGCTAATCGGAAACCGCATGCCAGCGTTGATCTATCAAAACTAAATCACTACCATCATTTCTTAACAAGTTAAGAAGTTATCACATCATATCATTGCATTGAATTTGACTTTAGCTCCCTTCCAGTGAAATAACGAACAATCACCGTCTACAAATGATTTCATTTAACCAACTCATTTTCACTTGCGTTTCCATCGGCGGAAGAGTAGCAAAACACTTTGCTGTGCTAAGTACTCGTATTTGGAATGCACAAGGAAAAGGTGCAAAAACAAATTTCCACGCAGATAATTTTCACTCTATTGCAACTAATTTTACACATCAAACCGCAGTGGCAGCAATCAAGACAAACTACAAATACAAAGACAATTGATGGTATCATCAGTATTAATGGAGCTTGTGAAGTTGTAGCAAATCCGAAGGCAGGCAATGAACAAAGAGCTGTTGGTGATGCCAATGGGCGCTACAAAATGTGATGCGAAGCACATACATACATACACACATATATTTACAAATAAATAAATACATACCTTAGTATTCAAGACGCTAATTAAAACCAACAACATATAAAAAAAGATTACCTGTGCACAGTGTCTGAAAGTGTAGAATGGGCAACCCTGAATTTATTGTTGTTTGATTCCATTGAAATAATTTTGTATGTCAGTCTTTTGGTTGGACAGAAAACTTTTAAGTTCTTTAAATTATTAATTCATGGGAAACGAAGTATTTATTGTGGAAATTTTGACATTATAAATTTTAATTAAGTCTAGATAATTCGAAAACGAAAGCACAAGTTTAAAACTTTGGTCTTAACAAAAAAAATTATCGAATTTTGTAATAAATATCATCAAAGTTTCCAACAAAATCAATGTTAATTAATGCAAATAAAAAGGATTTTGCTTTAAAATCTAGTAATTTAAGTTAGTTTACATCATATCGCATTAAATGATGCCACGGCTTGATTAAATCATATGATTTGATCATGCATTGTTTCACCAAATCACATCAAACCAACAGAACCATATCTTAGCTTGAAATACCATCACTTTTTTTTTAATTCATTGGAAAAAAATTAATATTGTCATCATTTTCATTATATCATTAACATCTTTGTTAGATATTTGCACCAAATGCCGATTTTTTTGAAGTAGCACAGTGCAATTGTCCCCTAAACTGAGTGTAGATGGTTTTGAAATCTTTTAATTATACATATATATTATATCTGAAGGGTGTTTTAATGGTGAGACTCCTTCTTCTGGTCTCACGCGCAACCAAAGTTAATGATTTTCTTTTGTTCGATTTCAATTCAGGACAGATTTTGGCACTTAGTGTTTCTTCTAATTATTTAAATTTAATTTTCAAGTAAAATGTGGTTTTACAAAATGTATATACAATGATTTAATAAAATTTCATAAAGAAAATTTAAGAACATTTTTGAGTATACAGTTATTTGGCTTATTGAATTTTAGTGTGGGAAAGTAAAAGTTTTAAGTGCCTACAAGTGTGCACTAGTTTTTGACAATTTTTTTGACTAGCAGTTTTTTCAATATAGCAAAAAACCGCGAATATTTTTTATATGTATATAAGAAAATTGGAAAGAGCGTCAGTAAAAAAATTATCATAATTCAATTGGAATTCGTAGCCACTAGAAACTTGCACATTATTTAACTAAAATTCAATGAGCAACATATCTCCATACCTCAAAGAATTTTAAAATTTCTTTTAAAAAGTTCGAAATTTAGATGCATTTTTGATTAATGGTTTCTACATTTTTTATAAAATTTCAAAAATTGTTTTTAAAGGTGTTTGTTAGAGAATTAACGATATTTTAAGTGAAAAATATTTTTTTCATTTTGATTTGATGTCGCAAATATTTCAAATTATTTCTTAACTGGCTCTAAGCTAGTGGCAAATTGTCCCTAAATGTTCGTTATAAAATTCCGGATCGTTCTGTACTAGTTATCAATTGATACTTATACTGAGCTAGTACCGAATTGTACTCGAGTGGATTCCGGGGCATGAAGACTTTTTAAAATACATGAATATTTAACCACGAGGTGTTTTGGTTTGATGCACCTTTATCTTAAAAAAAATATATATTTTTGGCAACCTCAAATAACCTAGTTTTTCTTAGCATGGCGGAGCTCTTACTATGTATGTAAATATTATCAACAAAGAGGGTTTATTTTGATAAAGTTAGTTTTTGATATAACCGAAACGAAAAATGAAATTTTGGCAATTAAAAAACAAATTCATTTACCCTTAAAATGAAACACTGTAGCTTTTGCTAGTAACTATTATATAACAGCACACTCGCGATACCTCAAAGTAAGTATTTTTGTTTCTACGTTTTTATTTCAATGTTCACGAATTCGTTGCAAATGAGTTATAAGTTAACAATACAATTTAAAGCGTTATTTTATGGGCATTTCCATACTAATCACAATACATACAAATATACACAAAAAGAGATGCAAACATACATATTTACTAATAATATCACAGTTTAAATACTTTTCTTTTGAGAGCATCGACTTAACGCACCAATGCGTGGTAAATGTAAAAAAATAAATAAATAAATATTTCACTCTTACTCACAATTGTTAACTATTATGTGACTGCATTGAATAGGTAAATTCCATAAAAGTATATTATTGGACTCTTGTATGTTTGAAAATAAAACAAACGAAGAAAAAAAATGTTCCTCAAGGCGGTGTAAGATGACCAAAAAATGAAGATTTGCTTCAAGCCATTTCATTCTCTTAAGAAAGTTTGAGTTAATGTGTAAGATAAGATTGCAATACAATTAATGTGATGATGGCAGTGGTAGCGAGCAAATGATGTGAAAATTTTAATCCTAATTTATAAACACAAATAATTTGTTTTGTTTCCAAAAATTGCTCGCAGCTTTATCGGTACCATCTGCTTATTGTGTTGGTTTCGTTGCTTGCGTGGAACGCTGAAAGAGGTAACTTTTAAATTGGAATTAAGAGAAACAAATAAGTAAATATACATGATAGTGGCGGTCGAAATAAAAGCAGTGATTTAATTATGCAGTTTTTTAGGGTATTCTCAAAAAATTATGCGAATTCCAAAAAAAGTTAAAATAATTTTTTTTTTTAATTTTGGTTTGTCGCACATTCAATTCCAGTAGTGCCGATTTCAGATGTCTGAAACATACCGAGAAGTTTTTACCCAAGGATATTGCGAAATTCTTCTATTAAAAAATGGTGGAAAAAAGTATTTTTAAACAAAGAAACGTCTTCAAGATTGCCGTACGTTGTCTCATGCTCCAATAATTGCAACTAAATCAAATTAATAATAAGTGGAGTCCAAATTGAAGAGGTAAGATACGTAAAAAAATAAAAACTTCTCATAAAATACATCTGCCGTTCGGAGTTTGTAAAAAAAAAATGGTAGGAGAAGCTCGGCCAAACACTGAGCAACATAGTGTAAGCGCCAAAATTATTAATATTAAAAAAAAAATACCAAAACTTAATAAGGGAAAAAAGTAAAGTAATATATTTTAAAAATTAATCACTGCTATTATCTTTACCGCTACTCTTTGTATATACGTAAGTATATGAGTATTAGCTATTAAAAAATAAAACTAAGTGGGCAGAGAAATTTTGTGAGATTGAGTCAAGTTCGATTATAAATTTAATAACGACATAATTTATTAGTTAATTATTTATATCTGACAGTTTTACGTGAACGGTAATATAAATGCCTCTAAGCTCATTACTGTTTCCCATAACTTTTTAGCTGTTACATCTACCCTATATGTATGTTATTTAGCTGTTTTTTTGAAGATCAGAGATACTTTCTTGTCTGAATTAAGTTAAATAAACACATCCCCCTTTTAAGATGACAATAAAATAAAATTTAATTTGTTAAATTAAAAAGTGATAAATCAATTTAATCCATTTCATCTACATTTTAGAGTGGTGATGCTCAGGAAAAAAAAACTGATGGTACAAAATAACAGTACAAGCATACTTATAAGTGCGGTCTGATAAGTCAATGACTTTTTGAATTAAATATATTTTTTTTCCTTTTAAATCTATACGCTTAGTCCAGCTTTTTTCCATTTTTTTTATTCCTTCCAAATAATAGCTTTCCTCAAGACTCTGAAAATAGGCTTTTTACCACGCAGACCTTTTTTCAGATTTTGGAAATATGAAATAGTCGCAGCCCGATTCATGGATTTTTGCCAATCCTTAGAAGTAGTCACACGATTGCGCTTATGATCGAGTGTGAGCAATCGTGGCACTCATCGCGCGGATAGCTTTTCATAAATATCCAGGCAGAGATGCCTCCAACCTAGCCACCTCACCTCATTTTCATTCTCCGGTCATCCAATATCATTCCATGGATTTTATTGACGATTTTTGGTGTAACGACCTAAACGTTCGGCGGATACAAATACGACCACAAAAGAAGTCAGTAAACCACTTCTTAACCATTGAAATTGATGGCGCAGTGTACATCAAACCTTTTCCTGGTGGCGGTTATAGTTTTCTTACGCAAAAAATAATGTTTAATCAGCACACGAAATTTACTTTTTTCTATTTTTGTTTAAAGTCAAGAGGTTATCTGCTTTCAATGACTCATCAGCTTGCTCAAAATTTGACAGAAGTCTATTAATTGATGGCCATTAAGGGCAGCAGTGATGAACTTAAAGTTTCTGCGCGGTCACTGACTTATCAAACCGCCCATGTATTTAAATTTTTTTTCTTAAGTAAGAAATATTTCTGGTATTCTAGATCAATAACTTTTTATAACTTTGTCTCTTTCAATTAAAATATTCAATGAACGCTGTCATAAGGTTTGTCTTAAGTTTTGTTTAGATTATTTGAGCGTCGATGGAACAAAATCATTCCGATTTTACTCTCATTCCATTTCTATTTCCAAGATGCTATTTTATCATTTCGTTAGAAATATAAAATTTTCAAATTTTAATATTTTTTAGGTAAGAACGGCTCATCAAATACAAAGGTAGCAGCAGCAAAAAAAATAATTTGATTTTTCAGTTTATTTTTTTGTTTTATTGGAATTGTCAAATTACGTACATATTTCGTTTTTCAAGGGACTTTATGAAATATTTTTAAAAACTTTAGACTTTAAAGGCTTGAATATACAATATGAATATGAAATATTTTTAAAAACTTTAGACTTTAAAGGCTTGAATATATGTAGTTCTCAAGAAAAATCACACGAAATATTTTTCATTATTTCTGTTGCTTGGAAAAGTACCTTGCCGTTGCTGAACATTTTCTTGAAGAAATAAATATACGCGCATTTTTTTCTTGAGCGCTTTAGACGGATTTAAGAAATTTTTCTAGAAAAAAATTTCTTTTTCATTTCTTGTGTGTCATTTTATACGAATTTTACAATTTTAATATTGTTTAGGTTAGAATCACGGCTCATCAAATAGGTAGCGGCAGCAAAAAAATTAATTTGATTTTTCAGTTTTTTTTTTGTTTTATTCGAAGTGTCAAATTAAGTACATATTTCGTTTTCAAGGGACGTAATGAAATATTTTTAAAAACTTTAGACTTTAAAGGCTTGAATATATGTAGTTCTCAAGAAAAATCACACGAAATATTTTTCATTATTTCTTGAAGAAATAAATATACGAGCATTTTTTTCTTGAGAGCTTTAGACGGATTTAAGAAATTTTTCTAGAAAAAAATTTCTTTTTCATTTCTTGTGTGTCATTTTATACGAATTTGTCGATTTTCTTGAGTGCTGTGTCCTAAGCTTAAAGCAGAAACAAAATACATAGGTTTTTTTTGTTGCTCTGTTGCTGCTAACTGCCGTATATGCCTTGGATGGTACTGTAAAAATATATAAAGTACTCTTAATCCATTTGTAATTTTCTATTTTTATATAATAAAAAATAAATACAAAACAAAATATTTTTTCCAAATTAGAGTAAATATATTTGTTCGTGCTTTTGTATGTGCTCAATACAGTCGAAATTCTCAACAAGTTGCCTGATTCAAATATTTATTCAATAAATGATTAATTAAATAAATATTATCCACTATTCATTACATGGCAGCAACAAGAAATAAATAAATTACGAAGCGTTGGACACTTGTCAACATACACTGGCGGCAATAACATTTCGCAAATTTGTTTGCGACAATAAATGACTATCGATAGCATTTTCAAAGGATGATTAATGAACGGAAAAGTAGTTAAAATGCGATTAATGGCGAGAGCGGAAAGGAATAGTCATTTGTGGATTTATATACGAGTTTATTATGAGTTCAACTGTAGTTAAGTATGCAGTTTTTGGCAATCAACACCTACAAGCGGTTAGCTGCAACTGCAACAGGCCAAAGCCCGCTTTGGAGAATAAACACTTTTGCTACTCTTTCGCGTTAACACTACAACGCCCACGCCGCAGTGGACAGATCGCTGCAATCGCTTTTGCCACAAATAAATAAATATCGCTTATTGCAACAAAAAAGGGTAAATGGAGTTAAGCAAATTAGACACAACTGGCCATGTCAATGGCCAATAGCGCTTGCTTTCAAATCTCGTAAATATGGTTTTCGTGTTCGTACATACTCGTACATACATATATACGAGTATAAATGCAAAGAAGTATGTCAATGCAACGAGTGAAGGTGAAATTTTGCTCTACCGAAATCAAATTAATTGTCATTAAACTAAGGTTTTAATCTATAATTTATTTTCTTTTAACTTCGTTAATTGTTCTGATATATACACAATTGGGCATGCTTTCAAATCCTATTCAGTGATAGATTTGATTTAAATTGGAAAATTTTTTTTTGGCTTTGCGATAAACAAATCTACATCAATTGATACTTCCCCTTCTAGTTTGCTTAACTCTCAGCCTTGAGGCAGATAACTGGAACTTCGGAGGTAACATTTTGAAATCACAAATGTCGACTATGAACTATGCGAATGTTATCTATCGTGATATCGAGAATAATATACTTCGGAAGAAAGTTTAAGGTTGAAACCCTTAAGTCCCTTTGTTAA
This sequence comes from Philophylla caesio, assembly GCA_963971545.1. Taxonomy (NCBI): domain Eukaryota; kingdom Metazoa; phylum Arthropoda; class Insecta; order Diptera; family Tephritidae; genus Philophylla; species Philophylla caesio. Next base: position 87,436,504 of record OZ020606.1, on the reverse strand, counting down.
ACAGATTCCCAGTTACGTTGTGCTGGGTTTAGTGGTTCGGTGGGAAAAAAAGCCAAAAAAAATCGTGAACCGTCGAGGCAGTGAACAACCCGTCTAGACGAGGCTTTTGCTATATTTGAACACTTTTACAATTCCTCTAAGCGTCACTGACCTACTGGCCAGAAGCCAAACGGCCTTGTTCTCGAAAAACTCCACCACCTGGTTTGTGTGAATCGCTTGGAATCATCACAAGTATACCCCCTCAGGCCACATTGATTTAAAAGGTTTGTGTGCAGCACACTGAGGCTACAGAATCTAAGTAACTTGCAAGGTGACATCTTTTGGAATCATTTAAGTGTCCCTTAACCCCTTCCGTTTCAAAATAACTTACGATCTAAGGTTTGGAATATAGAGGGCGATATATATTATCTAGAAGACACCACAATAAATATCGTATCGGACAGCCACGCATTGGAAAGCGGAGTGCACATAACTCTTGCAAAGCGGTGTAAAATCAGGTAGACAGTTGCAAAATAACACTAGGTAAACTTACTTACTAACTAAATTGGCGCATCAACTGCCTAAGCAATTTTGGCCGATGTCAACAAAGCCCAAGTATAGCCAAGTCTTTTTCGACTTGGTCTTTCCAACGCAGAGGAGGTCTTTCTTTTCCTCTGCTACCACCCGCGGGTACCGCGTCAAAAACCTTCAGGGCTGCAGCTATTTCATCCATTCGTACGACGTGACCTAGTCAGCGGAGCCTCTGGTTCTTAATCCGCTGCACTATACCTACGTCATTGTACAGCTCGTACAGCTCATCGTTCCATCGTACGCGGTATTCGCTGTCGCAAAGACGCAAAGTTGCATAAATCTTTCGAAGAATCTTTCCTAGGTAAACTAGGAACTAAAAATAGATCTCAAGAGCTAGTTTTAATCAAATTCAAAAGGCTGTAGTTTTTGCGAAGCAAAAATGCAGTGCAGAATCTCTAAGAAGGTAGGAATACTCGGTTCCCGAAAAGCCTCCGGGTGATTGCCTTACCTCAAAACATAGGGACTTGGAACTTTTAGTGGTTATCTAATAGGTCTCTGAAGCAGTTCACTGAACCTTCTTCACACATTTTTTTTTTGTTGTTATTCAACATATGAAAGTATTTCTAAAATATTATACAATATTAGAGTTTATTACACATGTTATGACAATGTACCTAGCAAGCTACTTAATAGCTAACAAACATTTTTTTTTTAACAAAATAATAAATTTGCAAAACGATGAAGCAATAAACTCCATTTTCGTTTTATATCAACCTAGTAAATCTCGAGGTGTTGTGCGCTTTAATCTTCGCGCTACAGAGACTGTTTTAGCCAGTTTCGCCGCTTCGATGTTAACGTGACTGTTTAGTCTATTAGCATGTGATAAGGCACATTCTTTTATAACAGCTTCTACTGTCTTAAAGCACAGATCGCGATCTAAGTCTGAATTCCGTATATACCATGGGGCATTAACCGCACACCTTAATATTTTGTTTTGGAATCGCTGGATTGTGTTTACATTATTTTTGCTGGCGCAACCCCAAATAACTCCATACGTCCATGCTGGTCTCAGGACTGGTTTATAAAGGGTTTTTCAATATGGACGCTACAAAGGTAGACCGATAGGGACAGCAAACGACGGTAAGGTTTGCCATTTCATCATGGAAAGATATACGATCCAACAACGAGTTAAAATTATTAAAATTTACTACCTAAATTCGGGGGTCAGTGGCCTTAACTTTAAGAGCGCTACGTGCAATTTATGATGAGGCTCTTTTCTGGCTGAATGGCTTCGTCAATAACCACATTATGCGTTATTGGTCACACAGCAACCCACACTCAATGAGTTACCATTGCATCCCGAAAAAATTACGGTTTGGTGCGGTTTATGGGCCGGCGGCGTCATTGGGCTGTACTTCTTCCGGGATGATCAAGACCGGCACGTTAATGTGAATGGGAATCGCTACCGCTCAATGATAACCGAATATTTTTTGCCCGAATTGGATGATATGGACTTGGACAATATGTGGTTTCAATAGGACGGCGCCACAAGCCACACAGCGAACGCCACAATTGATTTATTGAAAACCAAGTTTGGCCCAGCCAATTGGCCGCCTCGGTTGTGCGACTTAACGCCGTTAGACTATTTCCCTAGGTCTATGGTCTATGCCAACAAGCCAGCCACGATTGATGAACTTCGTACGAATATCGAACGTGAATATACAGCAGTATCGGCCGATTTATGCTTGGAACTGTCGAAAATTGGGTTCAGCGTCTACAATTCTGCAAGCGTGCCCGTGGTGGCCATGAAAAAGAAATCGAGTTCCATACATAATGGCATCGAATATACTTTCGCAGGAATAAAGAATTTGATTGATATCCAAAACCGGTTTTGTTTTATTTAAACAAACTTTTGTAGCGTCCCTATTGAAAAACCCGTTATAACATTAATTTATTGTGAGTGGATAATACTGAATGCCTGCCAATCAGCCAATTCATACTCCGTAACTTTATCTCAAGCATATCCTTTTTCTTTTTGACGTGTTCCTTCCATCGTAGTTTAGCGTCAAGGGTCATGCCCAGATACTAAAAAAAAAAAATAGGTGTTCTTAGACTTAAACCTTTTGGAGTAAGAACCTGAAGCATAACAATAATACGATTTGACTATCGGAAAAAAATGTTGCCGATGATTGGTTCTATGATTACATACATATGACAAAGCCAACCGATTTAGTTAAAATATATAAATATTTAAATGAAATGCTCGTCATTTCTTGATTATAAAAGTTAATACCAGTTAAATCTATCCAAAAAATTTAATGAATGAATATGACTAGCCGCTGCAAGATTTGAAAATGTATTAAAAAAATTTAATGAATGAATATAACTGGCCGACAGAATTATCAGCTAGTTCGAAATAAACTTTTAATTTTTATTTGAACATTTGTTTAAATAATAATTCATGGTTTTATTGAGCTGGAGGCCAGTTTTTGGAAGATTTTATTTTAAATAAAACAACAAGAGTTTTTAATGGTAGAAGTTATAGTAATATTTTTGAAACCACCACATTTCCTCATCAGACTTATTTTTATTAATTATGTATATTTATAGGCTTTAAACCAAGAACCGAGGGGTTGCAGAGCCAACACACTACATGCTGTGTTACGCTTGCCGAGTGTACTGTTATGTTTATTTCATCTTCCCTTAACAAAACAACTACAAACAAGAGCAGCTAATCTGGCGCTATTTAAACTTCCTTGCCACAGTTTGTGTTTTTAGCAATTCTTTATATTTAATTAGTCTCACTAAGTTTAGAATGCATTTAAAATCTGCCGCAAACTGGCCTGGAGCACAATAAAATTGTGAATTATTATTCATTTATAAGGCAAATAAAAATCTTAACAAAATTTATTTGTTTAAATAAATAAAGATAAATATGGCATCAAAATATTACAAAAAAATAAAATTTTAAGATGCAAAAACTCGTAAAACTTAGTCATGTAACATAAATGATCGTGACACAGCATTTTTTTCAACGCATTATAAAACAAAATTTTGAAACCCACCAAAGTTAAGGTAATTTGTATCGTTTGTTAGGCAATCAAAGTAACAACTTTCATAACAGTTAAAAACATAAACTCCTACACAAGTTATAACCATTCATGTAGATATGTGTTTCGCTGAAAATTATTTAATTTAAACCAATTTTAGTGACTTCTGACACGAAACGAAATGAAATTAATAATCATTTTAAGCGATTATGCAACTTGTCAACAAAATATGGACGATTGTCTGTTGGCAAACCAAAATATCTAATGTGCCATGGCTCGTTAAGGCGTTAAATCGATTTGCAGTTTTTAATTTGTATTTTTGTGATTAAATCTACAAATTCAGTAAGAGTGAACATAAACGAGCAATAACAGAAAACGACTTGTATGTACTCGTTTACGTGTTTGTAGACATTTTATTTTGGTTGTTTTACGTAAATTTTGCAAAGCTTATTTGAAGTACTCAGTTAGTGCAAATTTAATATATGTATATACAAACATATATCTGTGCAAATCAGTCGCACTAAATTTGGAGTTTTAACATTGTAGCCTAAAAACAAAAATATTTTATACATAAAAACCTTAACAGCTAAAGTGAGTATTTAGTTTTCATGATATCAATTTATTACCTCATTTTTTTCAAAAATGTTTCTGAAGTGAAATTAGGCTTTTATCCCGAATCGGGCCGTGAGTGTATTCAGATTTGCACTTTCAACCAACTTCGATTTTAGTCATTATTCTGTTGGACGAATTGATATTTTTTCAAATTATGAATAACAATTAAACTTGTGTTTAGTCTTAACAAACTTCTGCCTTTCATGACTCGGCGCAGCATATATGAAAAAAAAAATTTTTGTTTGTACATATATCCGTGCGTCATACGGATGCGCCCCTCGCGTCGGTCGGGCGGGTATGGAGGGATAAAACCGTTGGGATTATTATTATTACTATTATTAGGTAATTTTTCAAGCTTCGAGCATAAGTCAAAGCCGAGTTTTGTCATTATTCCAAAAGTGAAGAATAATAGCTTGAATTCCTAAGTTCGCTTAAGTTATTTTCAATAACTTGAAATTAAAATGTATACACACTAAATGAAGCTTAGTTGTTTTTTCGTAATACATTTTTTTTTAAAGACTTTTCAAAATTTTGTATGCAGTACAATAAAATCTTAATTCGAATTTGGTTGCTAAGAATAAAAGTTTATACAAAAAAGTTTTGGAGAATGTCAAGCCGTTCGAAGAAATTGTTACAGTAAGCAGTTAAAAAAATAATCAGAAATGCCATCGTGCGAAAATAGTAAGTTGCAAATGATCTGATTCTTTGGGATGAAATGGATAGCGATATCCAAAGTAAGTTTAACATGTTCAAGTTTGGTACATGGAATTCCAATTATATTAACAATTTAATAATTAATATTATTAAATGCGTAGTTATTTTTAACCTTTTATATTTCTGCAATTTGATTTTTTTCAGAAAATCTTGCATATGTACGTTTGTAACAGGCTATTCAATAAGTCCGTAGAATGACACATAGATGTCTCGTATGTATCTCGAATCAGCCATCTTTCAAATGATACGTGTCAAAAATTGACAGTAATCGGGCCATTGGTTCTCAAGTTATCGCCTTGAACGTCACGCAACTTTTGTTATTTTCAAAAAATGGAAAAAAGTGAATTTCCTGTATTGATAAAGTATTGCTTTTTAATAGCAAAAAAACAGTGCAAACCAAAGCATGTCTTGATAAATGTTATCCGGACTCTGTTCCATCGAGTCAAATGGTGGGGAAGTGGATTGCCGATTTTAAATGTGGTTGAACGGGCACGAGTGATGCAGAACGCAGTGGACGCCTAAATGAGGCTGTTACACCGGAAAACATAAAAAAGTCCCCAAAATCGTAAATTGAAAGTGCCTGAGATAGCTAACATTGTAAAGATATCAGATGGCAGTATGTTTACCTTTTTACATGAAAATTTGGACAAGCGGGTGCCGCGCGAGCTTACATTCGATCAAAAGCAACAACGTGTTGATGATTCAGAGCAGTGTCTGGATTGCATGAATTGGGCTACGAATTGCTTCCTCACCCACCGTATTCTCCAGATTAGGCCCCCTTTTCTCGGATCTCAAAAGAATGCTCCGGGGAAAAAGATTTGGCACCAATTATGAAGTGATTGCCGTCACTGAAGCTTATTTTGAGGAAAAGGACAAATCGTACTTCAAAAATGGTATCGAAAAGTTGAAAGATCGCTATAATCGGTGTATCGCCCTCGAAGGCAACTGTGTTGAATAATAAAATCGAATTTTGGCAAAAAAAAATATTCTTACTTATCCTACGGATTTACTGAATGGCCTGTTATTTCCATAAATTTTATATTTTTAAATTCTTTGAAATACAAGTATATTATTTAAATTTCCTAAATTTGATTAATTTTATTATTTTAAACTAATGAAATTATATTTATTATTTTATGTACTCTTATTATTTTTAATCAAAGCAGAGGAAGTACAAATATTTTCATATAAACATGTATGTATATATGTACATATGTATGTAAACCCTTTTAAATAAAAATAATTTGCTTCACGTCTTTTTATTTCTGATTTATGAGTAGTTTTTCTTGCTGGAAAATTGATAATATTAAATCATTTACATATATTTTGAGTAAAAGATAAAGTCAATCCATTTAGTTTGGAATATCAATTAAAGACAAGTTTAATTTTCGGCAATCAAATTTTTACTTTTGCAAGATTAACATAACTTGAGAGAGTATTTCAGGACAGATATTATTAAGAAATGTAAAAAACAAATTAAGAATTAAAATATTATAAAATTGATATTATCGAGCAAACAAATATTAATTAGCTTAATCTTAATTTCCTGATTTCCGGCAACAATTTAAAATATAAAAATTAGCACAAATATTAGTAAGTATGTATGAATATTTGTTTAAAATGTCTATGCCGAAGATGGTGAGTAAAGCAAATAGCAACTATCATAATTAGCTGACCACAGTTGACTTAAGAATTCATGAAATTGGTTAGCATTTGAGCGCAGCTTGCTGCCAATCAAAGAAAGCTTATTACCGAAAATACAAATAATAATTACGGAAGCATTTTCTTATTATCCTCTTTTCGACTTAAATTTCTCGACTGCATTTCTTTAATATTTGCTATTGTAATTAAATCAACATCAATTTGCTAATAGTGTTGATTTATCAATTTTAATGATGCAAAGTACAATTTGCAGCCAATTCTCTTTGGTTGGCAGGTAATCAATATTTGATTTGCATGTGCATATGCAAATTTATATTAATTATTAGCGATCACACGTCAAAATAGCTGTACCGCCCAATAAAATATATATTTGAGAGAAGACGACAATTAACTGGTGGCGACGTGCATCAAAGCGATGCAAAGTCATCGATAGCCAGATTGCAAGACACCGATCGCCCAACAATGAACGAATGGCACGCTTTGGACTGTGACGCGCGTTGCAATTCCAATAAAAGCGTTTTACATTTACAATATTTGATTTTCATTAATTTATTTATTTAATAGCTTTTATTATAATTTGTTTTTTTTTTTTCTTTCTTTCTTTCTTTCTTTATTTTTCCGATCGTCGCAGGCGCATCTGCAATCAACGCTAGAAGCGACACCAGTAGCATCCATCAGACACATCGTTAAAAAACATCTTAACAACAATCGAATTCCACAGTCGTTTGGCGCCAACAACTAAACATACATATACACTATTGCATACTTTAGAGTATAACAAAAATGTATAAAAAAGTTGGTTCAGGTTTGGTTTGACGTCACTATGTAAATCAATAAATTGAATGCGGAACTACGTGCCTGTTGACTGAACTTGCGAGTATAAATAAAATTACGTACAAACTAATTGAAGCTTTTACGATCGTTTTTTCCCATTAAAATCTGATAGCGACAAAACTTATCTCCGGGACATCAAATGTAAACCAAGCAGGGCTTCAATTATATCCTTCAAACGACATTGACCCGAAATTAAAATAAAAAAATTCGAATCTGCTCTTTCAACCAGCCTCGATCGCGCTCGCTAAGCTGCCATGAGGGCCATTTGCCTAATACTCGTTGTTCTTCAGGATGGAAGCTAAAGGCCGAATCGAACAAAAATAAGGTGAATGCGAGCAATAAGCTTAGCAACTCGCGCAAACACCGCAAATGGAAAGCTGAGCTGAGCCGAGAGCAAAGTTGATCAATGCGAGAACAACAGTTTTGAACTGCAATACAGATATTTATTGTTTTAATTTTTTTCGATGGAATAAGTATGTAGAAATACCATTTTTTAAACAACTTAAAAGTGGAATTTCTTTATTTAATTACAGCTTTTTATTTATTGCAGAAAAAAGGCAATGCTCCTTTCTATTCGTTTGTGTAGCGCGACTCTGAATCTCAATCATTTAGATAAACTTCCAATTAATAAATTGTTGGAAAAGGGCGCTTAGAAAGTAGTCAGTCCTTCGTAGCTGTCAAGAAATGCGACTCCGGTAATCATCTTTTCGGGGAGTTTGTTCCACGCAGCATTCGAAAACAGACTAATAATAAATATTTGTACGTAAACTGGATGATATAATAATTCAATGTTTGAAAATAAAATTAAGGATAGAAATTTTTTTTTAAGGAAATATTTTTTTTCTGTGAGCATTTTGCAAAATCGCTTATCACTAAATTGTTACTCTAAATGGTATTATTTACGATGTATCTTAATTTTTAAGAGCTTTAATTAACTTATTTAAAATATATATTAAATTTGTGTTCAAAAAAAAAGAGTATGCCAGAGTTAAGAGTAAGTCTACAGCCAATAAGTTCTTCTAAAAATAAAATTTTTTATATAAATATTAAGTTTAATGTTTTGGTAAGACGATGTGGTCGAGTTGGTAACGGTGCGTGCTATAACTCGATAGGCCGGTGAGTTCGAGGTTCGAATCTCAGTCAGGGTAAGCAAAATCTTTTTTTTTTTTTTTTTTTTTTATAATTTCTTTATTTGCAATCTATTTAAAAATAATAAGCAAATTTTGTAAACAAAATCAAATGGTAACATGACTTGTATTATTGATCTCCAGTAAGGTCAACAATAATATACTTATATGCTTATTTACATATATATATACACATCATCTAAATGGAAGGTCAAGAACATGATGTCTTTTAAGTCTAATAACTTCATTGGTTTCATCTAGCAGCGTAACTGCTAGTAGATTGTCATGATAACTGATCCTGCGCAAATATATAGTACTTATTCTTTTTATTTCATTTTTTATAAAAGGTATTTTAAGATCTTTATGGATAGCTTTGTTAGTTATGAACCATGGAGCATTCGTAATTGTTCTTAGTGTTTTAGATTGATACCTTTGTAAAATTTCTATGTTTGAATTTGAAACGGTTCCCCAAAGTTGAACACCATAAGTCCATATGGGCTTTAATATAGTTTTATATAACAAGACCTTGTTTTCGAGGTATAGTGGCGATCTCTGTCCAAGCAACCAATAGAGTTTTTTAGTTTTTATTTTTAACTGTTTATTTTTAGCTTGAATGTGACATTTCCATGTTAGTCTTTTATCCAAATGTAGACCGAGGTATTTGACGTTGTCACATTTAGGAATTGTGTTGCCGTTAATTTGCAAAGGCGGGCAATCTTTCCGATTTAGTGTGAATAATACGTGTACTGATTTGGTTGTATTTACTTTCATTTTCCAGCGTTCTAGCCAAGTCTGTATCTCATTCAATTCCTTTTGTACTAAATTGGATAATTCAACTGGACAGTGACTAGATGCCAGTAAAGCGGTATCATCGGCATATGTGGCAATTAATACATTTTCACCTTCAGGCATGTCAGATGTAAAAATGGTGTAAAGTATAGGACCAAGTACGCTGCCTTGTGGAACTCCAGCTTTAATGAATTAAATTTCAGATGTTTCATTGTTTATCTTAATCTTACGTAGCAGTGCGTGCTATGAGTATAACTCGATATGAGTTCGAGGTTCGAATTTTGACGAGGGCAAGTAAAATCTTAATCATAGAAAAAGTGTTTTTCTAATAGCGGTCACCTCTCGGCAGGCAATGGCAAACCTCCGAGGGTGTTTCTGCCATGAAAAAGTTTCTCATTAAATACATCTGCCGTTCGGAGTCGGCACTAAACTGTAGGTCCCTCCATTTATGGTAGAATATAAAGACGCACACCACAAATGGTAGGAGAAGGTCGGACAAACACTGAGCTATATAGTGTACGCGCCAAAATTATTATTATATTATATAAAGACAAACAACTTTTCTAAAAATACAAAATAGGAATTTTCTTACTTATAAGCGTTAAATTTTCACGACGAATCTATATACTTTAAGGAAATCGGCAGCTTATCAGAAAAATTATAATAAAATTGTAAAGACAAATCATTCCGAGTTCATAGCACTCCATATAATTTTCGGAAAAAATTCTGACAGAGTTCAATACCACGCAAATCAAACGTCCTATTATTTAAATTAATTCGTTAATAGTATCAGAAATATTCTATAAAGTTTTATTAGCGAATTTTTAAAGAAAATCATATGCAGGGGTTGACTCTTATAGAAATTTCTGTATAATTTCTTTAATAAAATTCTGTAAGATTGCTTGAAGAATAGTTTGTATACTTTCTGAAAAGAATTTAAATTTTTTGTAAGGAATTTGTAATAATATATTCTCAATTTTCTAAAAATAAACACTGAGAGCTTAATTTAAGAACCCTATATTCTTATTCTTAATAATATTTTTTCCAACCATCTAAAACGAACTCGTTGTGATTTTTGAAATTAGGAGGATGTGAATGTGCATATGCATATACAAATTTACATATCGATATCTTAATATAGAAATGCCCTTTCTCAAAATTTTGTTCGTTGAAACCATGGTGCAATAAACAGGTAGTATTTATAATGTCAGCAGCTGGTTGGAGTTTTTTCTTATACTATGTGGTCCATTACAAGTCAAACAAATTTTTGTTTTTTTTCAAAACATAAACAAATTGTTTACAAAACAATCTTTGTTTGTATTTAAAATTGCGTTTACGGGATTTAAGTTTTATACGGATTCCGAAGATGGGGAAAGCGATGATCTTTTTTTAAAGTTCCGCAGGATCTGCGTATAAATTCCAATTGGAAGAGAGGTTGTGGCATGGAGATTGTTGTAAACAGTTGGGTGTTTTCCGACCATTTCTTGCAATCAGACCTTATTGCTGGAGCACCAAGGATCAATTTAATGCCCAACTCTGTTCCTTCCCTCAATTTGAATATACCACATTCTTCGTAGTGGGTATGCATTTGTATTGTATTTATTTCTTTAAGCTTGCTTAATATCTCTCACTGTTCATTGATTCATTTAAAATAAATTCCATAAAATGTAATAAAATATAATGTGCATAAAAGGGGAGATTAATAATTCAGAATGTTGGCGGAGTAATTTAAAATGTTAGGTTATCCTGGCAATCCAAAATGTTATATTAAACGGCAATCTAGGATTCTTGTATCAACCCACAAACGAAGTTGTCTTCGGCAATCTTTTGAAGTTCTATTCATGTACTCACATCTCTGCTCCTCGCCAAACAACCAAGACTTTTACAGAATACATTATTTTGGAATTTTTCTTTCCTTCTACAGGAATATTGTTACTTGGAACAATGCTTCCTGAATCCTTCCGTTGTGTGGTTTTCTGGTTATATGGACTTTAACTAGAGTCGCATACTTTAAAGCTGAAGAAAAAATAATGTTTTTACACATTTTTTACATATAAAATTGCCACACTCGTCAAATTCGACATATTTATTTTGACGGGTGATGGACCACAACAATTTATAAAATATATGTATGTATGTACATATGTAGGTCAGGGCTGCATTTTCTTTAATGCTGTTACCTGTAGCCCGTTTCTGTAACTCATTTCGATCGATGTTCTCGATTGAAATTGTCGATTTGACGTCACACTCACTTATTGTGTTTCTGTAATAAAATTAGTCGAATTGATCGACAACCCTGTATAGTCAGCTGATTTATTCCATTCCATTTCAGTAGGAACACTCGATTAAAAGGGTTTCTGTAAACAAATGAAATGAAATATTGCCGACTGTTGTTCTCACTTGCTGTCGAGGTGATGAGAATTGCTTATTTAAGTGACTTTCATGTGTTTGTGTACACAGTTCGTTTAATTCAAAATGGAAGCTGGTGGAATTAAAGACCAGTGTAAGTATATTATGGTTAATATATTTTATATGGATAATTAAAAAAGTTTTTATGTATTTTTATTACAAAGAATTACGTCGGGTCGGGTTACCAATTACGAATAAACTCATAGGTGAAATAGAAACAATCTTTATTTATCAATATTAAATGTTTTGTTTACATATTTTGGTCAAAATGCTCACTTTTCACAAAACGATTTTCTTTAATATGTAATTGCTAATCCGATGTCATGAATTTCCTGTCGATTGGCATTCCATTTCTCTCACTGTTCCATATTTTCTCGATTAAGTCTTACGGAAACACTCTTTGTTGATCAATCGACTAATTTGGATCGAATCGATGTGACGTCACCATAATCGACAATTTTGTCGATTTCTTACAGAAACGGGCTACTGTTTAATGTGCCTTGGTTGAAACGCAAAAAAATTAAAAGTTCCAAAAATATTCATATTTCGTCAAAGTAGATACTGACTTTTATTAAACACATTATAGTTATGTACATAAGTTTGATATTCTATAGAGCAATTGACCATCAAAATTTTGTATACATACATAATAATACATACAAACATACTTAGGTAATAAACGTAACACGATTTATAAGAATAAAGTACATACATACATCCATAGCGACACATAAAGCGCACACATTGACCATCTTGGCCACTGTATGTATGTATGTATGTTTTATAACTGAAATCGAAATGAATATAAAATATGCTTGCATTATACATACATACATTTGTATAATATTCTTAGGGCAATTGACGTTTACGTGTCCATCAAAATTTAGCAATGCACCGAATACATTACTCGTATATTAAATGCAAAGGTCATTTAAAAAAAAAAGACATACATACATACAAACCTAAAATCATGCTTTTCCTAACTACATACACACAAAGCGCACACCAACTTCCCGAAAACAATACATTTTACGAGACATCCAAATTCGACCCAGACTAGAAACGCATGTTGCCGCGGCAGCGGCCCCGACATCTTGTGTGACATTATAACATGATAATTGTCGTTATTAACTCGCTACAGAATCGCAGCACAGTTGTTAGTTAACTCAATTCGACCAGGCGCACAGAATTGTACAGCAAGCGTGCAACGTGTTCGAGAAATATAATATTTTTTTCATTAGTATCACCCTGTGTCGAATATGGCCAACTGGTTTCTGCATTAGTTAAAAGAATACGGATATGCAGCCAGCACTTAGTCAAGACACAATCCATTCAGGAAAATAATCTATATTTTCATACACAGCTATTAAAACTGTTACGTGCAGTGTTTTGCTAAACCTATCAACAGTTTGAAAATTATGTTGCAAGATTACTCACTTGTAGCTGTAGAAATTTACTTTTCTTTCGAAGTTATGGCAAATTTTACGTTTCTGAAAATTAATTGTAAAATATATTTAAAAACTGGTCCTTAACTAATGCAGCTGAATTAGAAAAAATATAAATTTATTAGTAATATTACCATCATTTCAAGCCAAATAAAACGCACAATTTTAACAATTTGCTAAATATGTTTATAAATATGTAAGTATGTAAGTTCTTCAAATTTCATCGAATTACAAAACTTCTTAAAAACTGAAGATCTTTAATATAATCGACATGTTGTTTTTTATAATATTACTGCTTTAACGGTAAATGCGTTTATGTGCGTTTAGCGTCTCATAAACGTACGACTTCGTGTGGCAGAAAATATATTGAATTCATTTTCAAAAATTCTTTATAGAACAGTTTTATATTTTCTCTTAGAAGAATGGAAATTTCGCGTTAGATAACAATGAAAAGGCATTTAAATATAAAAAAAAGGAAAAATAATACAAATGCACAATCGACGCAGCAAGTACGCAAATTGTCTCGTATCGTAAAGTTTAATAAGGAATAAAGTAACTTAATTGCTATACAAAATATACAAAATGCGAGCGAGTTTAAATACATATGTATGTATGATTTTAGTAAAATAAAAAAATTTAAAAATTTACTGTAAGCATATACCATAGGCATTAAGCAGTCAATGAAGCTATGAATAAAATGTTTATAATTTTTCGGCAAATATATTTTTATATGTTACTAAAATTTTTTATTTTCCGAATAATGCGATTTTTAAGTATGTATGTATGTATGTATGTTCCCAGTATATTTAGACGTGAAGTGTTTTTATGGCAAATGAGCTGCATTATTCTCCAAAATCCAATCCTTTCCAGCTACTCGGCTACTGTCTTTTACTTATTGAAATTGTCAATCTGTTGCAACACCCAACTGCGCGAAGCTGTTGCGCTTAAATGCGGCGGACATATGACAGCGCTTGAGTGCTTACCGCCACAACACGGCGCGCATGCTCCACTCACCGGCGACGGCGGTTGCGCTTCCATGCGCGGTGAAGTTCTACTAACATTTATACGCGGTATACTAGTCGGCTTGGGCGGCACATCAGGGTTAGCGCGATTGCGTGCTGGCGGTGGCGGTGGTGGCGGACTGTTGGGCCGCTTGATGCTATCACCCAACTCATAGTCTACGCGCTTCTCATTGTCATCGCTGTAAATCGCCGAATCGCGGAAATCATTTTCCAAGCATGCTTCCACATTGTCTTCATACACAAAATCGGAGTTCGCACCATCACTGCTTGATGTAGTGCCAGCGGTGCGCTTCTGTTCGCACATGCTATCATTGGATGAAGTGAGTGAAAATACAGAATCGCGTTGTAGCGAAGCATCGGAGATGGCAGTGGCGTTTATGGTGAATAGGGTGCGTGGGTCGGCGTAATCAACATGTGCCATGCGCTCTCCCACCGCTTCGCTACCCTGTCGATGTAGTATGCTCTGGCGACACATTTCAGTCACATCGGAGACGCGTCGCTCGGGCGGTTTATTGGAGCGTCCAAAGCTGAGCGCTATATTGTCGATGGACTTGCGCGCGCGCGGCAATAACGAATTATGCGAGGAAAATATATTTTCGTGTGAAGTTTTGTTGCCCATGTAGGTGACGAATCCGGTCGCGCTGTGTGCGCTTGTACTGAAAAGGCGCTTCATTAGATTCTTTGGTATGGGGCGCGCGTAAATGGCTTCACTGCAAGTGGTGTGAGAGATCATTGATAAATTGCCTGCAGACGAGCAGTCGACACTGATGACTGTGTTTTGACTGTCGCGTTTCAGCGTGCACGTCGAGGAGGAAGTGGAAGAACTCGAACTGCCGCGCTGATCGGGCGCCGCATGTGGCGTATCGTGCCGCAGTTGTGCTTCACCACAACTAGCTCGCTCTGGCAGCTTTTCACCACCAACTTGCTGAAGCGCACCCTCAGGTGAATATACCAGCGTAACATAGTCAGATTCGGGGCGCGGCGCAGGTGATGCTTTCTTTTCGCGCGGTGTGCAGTGCTGTGTTGACTTTGAGCGTGCCATAACCGGCGAGAACTTGTAAGGAACATGTACGTTGCGTAACAGAGACTCATAAATCGGCTCCTCATCTTCTTCGACCGGCGTTGACTGTGCGGTATCGGTGGTGATATGCTCACCCTCAGGCTCGAGTGGCGGCGGTGAACGCGATGGTGGACGCGGTGGCAATTCATTAATAAATGGGTACTCAGTCGATTCAGGAGTGCCCGCCGCGCTGCCACTGCCGCTACCACTGCCACTACCACTACCATTGGCACTGCCTTGCTCGCCTGAGCGCTTTCGCTGCTGCTTTTTCTTCGCCATACGTTCAAATTCCTTATTTTGTTTTAGCAAATCCAAAATGATATCTGCATCCTTTTTTTTAAGCGTCGTCAGCAACTCTTCGCACTGCTTCTCCAGCTGCATTTGTATGCTGTCCAAATTTTGCGTTACCGTTTGCACATCCTTCTGTGCGATCACCTCTAACTTTTTCTCCTCCAGCAGACTCTCGGTGGACTCAGTGATCTTCAATTCCGTTTTGGGCGCTTCATCGAACTCACTCAGATCCATATAAAACTTGCTAGTCTCCTTGGTTTTGCCTGTGCGTTGCTTCTTCAGCGTTGCAATACGCTTCGGTATGGTCTTGTGATTGTATTGCTTAACCTCAATCGACTTGCTGGACTTGGACTTGCGCGCATCCAAGTTGGTATTGCTGCCATGCAGCGACTCATTCTCCTCATCCAAGTCATCACATTGGAAACTGATGCGCGGCACCGACTTGCTACGCTCCTTCAATGCCTTCAAGCCGAAAAGTGGCGACTTTGGTGATGCGCATGCGCTGCGGCGTGCGTCACGCAGAATGCATGGCGTCAACTCATCTTTAGCTGCAGCATTGCGCATCGCTTCCTTACCACTACCACCTTTCTCGCCGCTCTCCGACTTCACTGCATTCGTTAAGCCATTAACCTCCTCTGATTTGCCTTTATTTTTGATGGCGGCGGCGAGTTTGTGCAGCGCTGGCAACATATTATCGTCAATACTATTCGTGCGCGTCAGTGCTTTTGTCGATTTTGTGTTGGCCACCTCGCTAGCAATCACAGAGGGTGATGACTCCTTAGTTGTATTTTCGGCGATCTCACTAAAACTGTCGAAAGATGTTGAATTGGATACAGTCTTCCGCTTGAATTTCGAGCGATTGCGTATCTCGCTGCGTCGATACTGATTGCGCCGCTCCAAGTAGACAGGTGTCGTCGAGGTCGAGTGTAGACTCCATTTCCAAGTGTTCTTGTCGGGTGTGCGATCTGAAAGTAAGACATATTTTATGAAATGATTCTTTCAATGTCCTGCGAATAGAGAAATGCAAGAAAGTGTTATGACTTTTATAACAAGCAATCCAATGTCGAACAGCAAACGCAGCACAAACTTATGGTGCTTCATACAGCAATAAAACGAATGCAACTCTTTTCGTTTTTGTGTTTGTGCAATAGAAAATCTCTTATGTGTACGTGTGTAATCTATGACATCACTGGTGCAAAATAAACAAGTAAAGCTGCTTTGTGACGCATTGATGGAAATTCACAATTTTATTTACATTTAATAAATAGTCACTTCCAGCAACGGAAGGAGAAATTGCTTGTCTTTAGTGCTCTATATTTTTTGAGTTATCTTACGCAGTGTTTTGGTCTCAAACCGCTCAAACCGCTCAACCGGCTCCCAATGAAATACTTGACGGTAGTAAAGGGTTCGAGTGGAAGTCCCACACTGAAAAAGTAGTAGACTTTCAATGCTCCTCCCCGTAAAAAAAATTATGAGCTATCACCTATTTCAGATTTCAGACTGGTAAATTGTTTCCTGAATTTCCGTGGACCAACAAAAGGAACATGAAAACATAAAGCAGTGGCTACCGACGTTAGCATTATGGAATACTGTCAGGTTGAGTGGTAGTCAGACTTCGCTGAAACCCCGAAAACTTAAACTTCATGAAATAAATTCTTACTTTGTCTTATGTGGGAGTGAATATGTAACATAATATCAGTAGATTAGAAAATTTGCGATCTTATTGCTGTTAATTAATAAATTGCGAATACCCCTGGGAAACTCACAAGCTGTGAAATAGACAAATTTCAAAGTTATTATATTTAAAACTTGGAACAAAATGGAACAAGAATTAATTTTTAGCTCATAAAAGTTTTTAAATTTAAGAAACCAGTAAGTTTAAGAAACACAAAACAAAAACCAATGAGAATGAATGTTCCCAGAAAAGCAGGTTACTAAATTGTAAATGAATATTTTTGGTTATAGAGAATTCTATCTATATAACTATATACGTATGTATGTAAGTATGTATCCAAATCGATGAAGTAATTCATGATGATGGACTCGCAATTTCAATCCGAAAAGATACAATTTGAAATGAAATCAGCCACTATTTTGGTATCTTCTTTAAATAAACAATACTTCACTATGATAGTAGTAATAGATCCAGAATAATTCTGGTCTCGGCTCGATTAGTAAGAAGTCAACATACTTGAAAGGTTTTTGTGTTTAAATTGACTGCTTGACTATTAGTAACTTGACTATTGAAAGGTAGGTCAAGGTTTACTAGGCGATTTTTTTTTTTAAGAAACTTAACAAATTATAAAAGTATGAAAAGCAAAATTTTTGGATTTTATATCAATATTTTGAATATTATAATAAAGTTTTACAGTCTTTTCATTTTTCATAATTCACACATGCACTCTGTTCACAAATTATAGCACAAACACATATTGACACTTTTGGGCAATTTATTTATCCTCATTTAAAACAGTTTTTTTTTTAATTTAATAAAAAATATAGAAAACAATTATCAAAATTACATCAATTCTTTGGGGTATGCAAATATGTAGCTCATTCAATTTTAGTACAACAAAGTTCAAGTTTTTAGATTTTTGACATTTTTTTTACGACGCTCTTTCACAATTCCTTCCATATAAAAAATAGTCGCGATTTTGCGTTGTATGAAGAAAAGTGCCAGTAAAAAAATTGTCAAAAATCACCGACAACTGGTAAATACTTCACACTTGCAATTTCTCACACTGCATCATTAAAAAAATTCTAAAATATTTTTAAGAAATTCAAAATTTTTATAAAATTTTTTTGAATGATTGTATATTTTTTAAATATGTAGTTGAAAAAATGGGTGTTTATGGGTTTTCTTAGAGAATGAACCATATTTTAATTGTAAAATAATTTTAATTTATTTAGAAGAAAAATAAAGTGCCCAAATCTGGTGGTGCTATAATTTATGAACAGAGTGTTCTACGAAATATGATAACTAATTGTGAGCAAATCAACGTTTTCAAATTTTCACCAGCAAGTTTGTGTTTTTTTTTAAAGGAACTCAAGTTTCAGTATGGAGCCACCAATAAAATAAATTATCATAAATCTATAAAAATGTATACAATCAAGTTATGGAATAAGGAATAAACTTAGGATAATATAAATTCTTTCTTCATAACGTCTTTGCCAAAAAAAAATCCGAGAAATTTGTTTTGCAATTACCATGAAAATCTTCATGTACGAGATACATTAAAAGACATAAATTAAAAAAAAAACATTTTTTTTGTTCACATGTTTTTGGCTAATATTGTTATGAAAAAAGTAGATTTTTGAATTCTTCTGCTATAATACTGCAAAGTAGACATCTGCTTTATTAATGAAACTTACTCTTTCCAAATTTATTTCAAAAAAAAAAAAACATATTCTATCAAAAGCTATCAAATGCTGGTTTTAGTTTTAGGAATAGTGAAAAAGATGAATCGATTTAACTAGTTTACAACTAACACGCATTGCTTACAGTTAACCTTAATGACAAAGCACCATTTCAATCAAATTTAGCTCACCAGCCATTATCGGACTTATTATTTGTGATTATGATATTTTTGTGTAAAATACATGCAACAAATTTCAACGCAAGACAAAAACTACTTTTGCGTGAACAATTTTTTTTATAAGAACTCATGTGTTTTTATGAGTATATTTTGTAAATCAATGATAATTAACAACTAGCGATGTGCTGTGATATAGTGGGAATTCGTGATTAGTTTACAAAGCAATGTCATTTAGTAGATTTGTGATCTGCAATTGTTAATATTTATGCGCATATGCAGCAAAAAAAGCAAGCAACAACAATGAACAACACCAATAACAATTACCAACTAAACATGTGAACTCTATTTGTGTACTTACTACTTATTTTTTTCTTGCTTTACCCACGAACTGGCGATTTGTTGTTTATACCAAAATTTTAACTACGCTTTTTACAATTTGTTCTACATATTTTAATTTCATCTATGTAAGTGTGAGTTAGTGTTGTGCAAGAAATTGTTTGAATAAAAAAATTATTTTTCAATTTAACTATTTCTTGTTAGAAGTGAGATCAGAGTATAATTGCAATAAAACGAAAGGCATTATGTAGCTTTGGCCAGCATTAAGCTTGCAGTAAATTATTTTGGCTGTTTGCAGTTGTCGATGTCTTTTGGATTTGTATTCGTTCAAGCATTTTTTTTATCATATTGCATATAAAGAAGTAATAACATTTGTTTAGGGTTAAAAAATTGCGCATCT
Source organism: Philophylla caesio (assembly GCA_963971545.1). Lineage (NCBI taxonomy): Eukaryota > Metazoa > Arthropoda > Insecta > Diptera > Tephritidae > Philophylla > Philophylla caesio. Next base: position 87,416,707 of record OZ020606.1, on the reverse strand, counting down.
TTTTTTTTGATATAAGGTATTTAATTGCAGAAGCGTTACGCCAAAGAAAGCACGCCCATGTTATGGCACTGTAAAAGGAGGGAGAAACAGAAAAAATTGCTTGGGTAAGAACATAAAAATGGTAAAATGTTAGTTAGTTAGTAGGTATGGACATTGTAATTACGTATATATAGAGATGCTAGATATAAAGCTGTTAATCACTGACAACTGTTTTTTTTTTTATTAAATCTAAATACAAAAATGGGATGGTAAAATTTGAGGGGATTGATATTATGAAAATGAAATATGTTTGTTTTTGGTTAATTGTACATACAATCTGTTCAGAAATTATAGTACAAACCCATATTTATGCATTTGGGAAATTTAATTACCCTCAAACTATTTAAAATTAGTCTTTAATTAATAGAAATAATAATAAAAACAATGTTTTAAATTTTCTAAAAAATGTAGAAAACATTAACAGAAAATAAATCCATTCAATTTTAGTACAATGCATTCAATTTTAGTACAAATTATACTGACGTTATTTTGCAATATCTTCCATATAAAAAAAAAATGTCTTCAAAAATCAGTGATAACTTTCAGACACTTGAAACTTACACTTTCACGCACTTAAATTGAATAAGCCAAACACCGCATACTCGAAAAATTTATAATTTTTTTTTTAAATAATTGTACATTTGAAAATAGTTTAAAAAAATGGGTGTTTACGGTTTTTCTTAGAGAATGAACAATATTTTACTTGAAAAATAATTTTAATTAATTAAACAAAAATAAAGTGCCCAAATCTGTCAATATGTGTTTGGGCTAAAATTTGTAAACCGAGTATAGAGGAAGAATTGGTGTTCATGATTTGGACATTTGCATAAAAATAAAAGTAAAAATAATAATTGACTCAAAACACTGCGAGAATGAAAATTACTGATTATGAAATTTTTTCTAAGTTGAAATAAAAACGGGAGAGTTTAAAGAGATTAATGGCAGTTAAATTTCCCTTTTTCAGGAGATACAAAATTCATGATGAATCTTCACTTTGTCTTTTATTTTGCATAAAAATATAATATTTTTTTAAGCCAATGATGTATAAAGTGCACACTTTTGACACGCCAAATCAGTTTTCCTGCAATCAAAATTTGTCAATGGATGGCAGAAAATCGTTCCAAAAGAAATCATAGTTAATCAAAATATTTGAAACATATAACCCCCAAGTGAGATAGGAAAAAAATTTAGTCAAAAGAACTGTTCTTGCGCCGCAAACCAATTAATATAAAAAGGTAAAAATAATATTATTAAATAGTTGGGAACTAAAATAACTTTGTTTTCATCACTTTGCTTTAATCACCAAGTTGTAAATTCATAATAATTAAAATTATTTTTAAAAGCTTTATAAATTGAAAAATAACATAAAAATGTTAAATTTTAAAACTTTTTAAATGGGAACAAAACAAGGGCAAAACTCACAGCAACGTTCTCAAGTGTATTAAATTGAAAGCGAAACTTTCGGGAACGGTTCAAAGAGATCGAAAATATTTAGAACATTTTTCAAAAGGATCAAATAAATACAGGCCGGATAACGTTCTGTCGTTCGGTGTCTGTGATGTTGGCAATAAAGCTTAACCATGGCGTGGAGTGCTTGGTAGAACGCTTTCAAAGACCCATCGTCTTCTAGTAAGGATTTTTAGTGACGTTTGCGGGCGTATTACAATAATAAAGTGAACATTTGGAGAAGTCTTAATTAATTTCTTTTATTTGTAAAATAAAATAAGAGTGTGAATCGAGGGGTATCAAACCACAATTTTTTGTTCAAAATTCACTTTTACTCAATAAAATACGGCAACCATTTGTGCTAGTTTTCACTGTGCCTACTGAAATAGTTGTCACTTCCGTTATTCACGGATAGTTCCTAGAAAATTTGTTGCCGTTTCGTTCTTGTCAGAACATTCCAGAAACTTCTGTTTTAAATTTCTTTTTCGAGAAAATGTTCTCGAGTTTTATGTTCCCAATTTGATTTCTGAGAGAAGGCTTCTGCGTATTTATAACTATTTTGTTCTTAGTGAGAACGTTCCTGAGGCTTTTGCTCTCGTTTTGTTTCATGTCAGAACGTTTCGGATATTTTATTCTCATTTTGTTCTTTTATGTGGAACTGTTCTCGAAAGTATTATTTGATTTTTTTCTCTTCGAGAACGTTAGGCAACGTTTTGTTCTTAAACAATTTTCATTGAGTACGTTATTGATAGTTTTGTTTGCAATTTCGCTCTTGCAAACATATTTCTGAAAGTTTTGTTGTTTTTGGAAACAAAACAACGGGAATGACGTAACATAATTTTTGCTTTCGATTCCTGGAAAATAAAGAGTAATATTTGTTTTTTATCAAACCACAGTTCTACAAAAGCAAAAGCTTTATTTTTAGAAGAAAATTGTGTTTCCAATAATCAGTACTTTATTATATTCAAGTGTTTCCGATTTTCGTTTCTTAGTGAATATTCATTTATTTGCTTATTTTAGCCTCTGAATGCAATCCTTTTAGACTATCACCAAAACTGACGTAGTAAAAACAAGGAATATCTCTTATATTACTGCGAATTAAATATAAAAATGTGAATACGTAGTTTCACCTTAACCAACTTTCTCTACAAAAAACCTTACTCAGTTTTAAAATTTTACAATTTTGGTTTATCTCTTTATAAATTTGATTTCCTATACACGACTGCCACTAATTGCTAATTAATTTCTTATTCGAGTATGTTGCATGTCAAACCTAAACAAACAATTGTCATCTGTACTAAATTTGCACATCAATTTTCCGGACTGCCAAATAAAAAAAAACAAGAAAAGAAACGAAAAAGTAAAGCCATTATGCCACACACCAGAAAAAGGGCTTAACTTCGCACGCTCATCGCCAAATGCCATAAATCATTTATGTTGCATGTCAAAATGTGCCAATTATGTGTGAATTTCACTATGTATGTATCTGCAAAAAAACAACAACAAAAATTTACATTTGCACTAAAACAAATGCATACAAATGCATGTTACAAATAAATGGCATTCGCGACACACATTTGTGCTTTTGTCGTTTTGCTCAAAACTGTCACCTTTTTTGTGTGGTAACGAAGCGCCACGCTGACGCCGCGACAAGTTACAATGAAAGGGAAAAGTTTTCAATTGAAACGATCAAAATAATCCACTAAGGTACATATTTTAGTTAAAAGGCAACACAAAAAGGAAGGCGCAGATAGGCTGCATGCCTTAAAATAAAGTAAGAGTGAATTCCGCAGGAATCTACATACATATATGTACGAGTATATGAGTGTGTGCAAATGTATAGTATGTATGGGGCAAACTAAAAAGAAACTAAAAATTAACAAAGCCGCATGAAACCAAACATGACAAACTACCAACCCTACTGCTGTTGTAGTCAGAAAACCAACACTTTCGGCAGTTTAGCTGCCAACAGTGGCACTGGCAGCACTTATGCCACATATGCCATATGTGGTATGTGGTATGTGTCACTGCCGCCCAATCAACTAGGTATAGTGTTCGCATGTACAATTGTATGAGTGTGTGTGTGAGTGTGTGTGTGTGTTTGTGCTTTCCATACCTTCCTCATCGCCCAACTTGTAGACCAACTCCTTGGCGCGGTTCGGTATGTTGTCGAATTTCTCGAGTATAACTCCTTTAATGTGTTGCGCCCAGAGACGTTTCTGGTCACGATTTTTGGCTGTCAATTTGATTTGATTACGCGGCTCATGGTAGGGTATTACATAAAAGCTCGTAGGTTCGCCGGGCAAATGTTCGCTTAACATTAGATTATTTTGCTGTGAGAGAAAATAAAGCAGGCGAAAGAGAAAAATGTAGAAAATAACTCAATAAGTAAATAGTTAAACTGAAAATGGTGCAAAGAAAGTATGAGTTGTGGAAATCCATGTGACAATTTTCCACTCGCATGTATGTACATATGAAGTTGCGTTTTGATTGTCACTTACGTGTATGTAACTCTTGAATTGTAGACGATTATCCTCTTTGGGTTTGGTGATGATCAGCATCGTATCGAATAGGAAGACCATGCGTGGCTTGTTGTGCTCCATCAGGAGACCCTCTTGACGGAGTTCACCCAAAACGGTGAGTTCTGGCAGGAGTAAACAAATAATAAAATTAAGCAACCTCCCTTTAAATGAATTTCAGCAAATAATCGAAGTTATCGAAGTCGATTAATAAAGAAGTGACATTACGGAGAAGGATATTGGTAGAAAAAAAAGCAAATAAACAATATGTACTTCTGCTATAAAGCTACTGCGAATTTCTTATCATTAAAGTTATTAATATTTCTATCGTTATCGTTATCGGCATTGTAGTTGTCACATTAAACAATTATCGATATAATTGCTTGTATTGTCATCGCAGTCGTAATCGTATTAAATTAAATGTATCGATTTTATTTTCGATTTTGCTATCTTCGTAGTAACCGTTATCGATATCACTTTCAGCATTTATAACGCCGTTGAAATTGTAACCGGTTAAAGTTATCAATGTTTTTATTGTATTGCATTAATTTTTATCGATATCATTGTTTACATTGTTTCCACAGTTGCAATAGATATTGTTGTTAATAATATTATCGGTATAAATATAATTATATCGATAACGATTCGCAAAGAATATCGACAGCAATAAACCTTAGGTTGGATTGTTTTACGAGCCGGTTACCATAGCATACTCACGCAATGTTGAATAATATTGCCGTACCTCTGGCTTATCGATAACACTTGGTAAAGTGAGGAACTTCAATAGTGTCAATTATATCGATATCGTTGACTATAGCAATAAATATAAACGGTTTGGTATTATGTTAGCCATGTTGATAACGATTGAAGTAACGTTATCGACTACAACTATTACTGAAATATCGATAACAATAAGTCACATTAAAACTGATTTTAAGAAGAAAATATGAAAGAACACAGGGAGCAAAAGATTTTCAGCACGAAAACGATTCTAAATTTCGAGTCGTCAGAGAGAAATTACATGAATTATAAACAAAGAGTCGCAAACGGAACTTAGAGAAAAATTATGTGTGACTTGAAAGCTTGGCTCAGGGAAAAATTGCACCAAGATCGAGGTTAGAAAAAAAAATGTATATTTTTAGTACGAGTACATCAAAATTCTACAATAAGGAAACGCATTAGTGAAATCGAATTTAATTTCAAAATTGAATTCTGTAAAATTTGCAATTGTTTAAAAATAAAATTAAAATTATCTGTTTCAATGTCTAACGCTGATTACTAAACTTTTCTGAAAGCATAAATATCTAATTTAAATTCGTGGCACTTCTTCACTCACTCCAATTCACTCACCTGGTCCTAGCCAGCCATCCAATATGCCAGACAGTTCTTTAACTCTTATTTGTTGCTCCAACTTACGCTTCACCTGATCGATATTACGCGCCACCTGTCGCATGATTTCGTACGCTTGCAACACTTCCTTCACATCGCAATGCTTACGAAGGTTCTAAACAAAAAGGGAAAACACACATACACACATTCATATAAATAAAAATATTTATGCATAATATGAAGCATTTGTTTGTTGTGTTGTTTGAACTCACGTCCAAAAGCAGATGATATTTGAGTATACGTTGCACTGGCTTCAGCAAATATGAGCCGAGTGGCAACTTGTGTTGCAACATTTTTTGTGTGGACGTCAGCAGTGCGTTGGTGTGTGTGGCCTGCAGCAGTTTCGTCAGCAGTGATATGGCTTCAGGATAGCTTGTACTGTATGACGAGAAGAAAAAAAAATGAAAAAAGTTTGAATGTGTGCGAGTAGAACTTTTTAATTTGCAAACCTACGTTAAATAGAATTTATTTAAAATGGGAAAATACGAGTAAATTTAATATCAAGGAACTTTTCAATTTGCGTAACTAATTTAAATAGAATTTATCTAAAATGGGAAAATAAATTAAATATCTATGAACTGATTTTTGCTTTCGATTTTCCATTGCTCTTTTGTGCGGCGTTTGCATTTTTTGCATTTATTTGCTCTATCTTGTCAGATTTGGCTAGGCTTTATTTTTACATAGGAAGCAGCGGATTATGGTGGCGGTTAATGTAAAGTCTTTTCTTTAAAAAAAAAAAAATAAATTAATTAAATCTCTAAACTGCATGCAAAACTCAGTGAAAATTCAATAATTTTGCTAACTTTTACTAAGCATATTTTTTTTAATTTTGAAAATAAAAAAATTTTTTAGCTCCTTAAATTATACTTAAATTAAGTGCAAACTTAAAATTGCACAAAAATTGCGTTGATTTTTGAAAAGGCGCTGAGCATGTTTCCTCCATATTAAATTCTTTTTTTATATGTTTTATTGAAGAAAAGTTGTCACTGGTTATTTTTAATTACTGAAAAATTCCATCTTAATATTTTGATATTGAACAGCCTATAAAATAGCATTTTAAAAACACTTTCTAAGAATTATTATCAGAAAATTTTAAATTTATTGCACTTACTTCAATTTTGCACGAACTAAAAATTTTTATTTTTGTTCTTAGCTGCATTGTAATTTTTGTGTAATAAAATTTACATACAAAATTTCACATATGTACATACATTGTGCGAATACTTTTTTCCGGCAGTCTATGTCACGGCAAAGTTCGCAGGTATAAAGTCTCAAAAACCTTGCACGCAATTTTTGCTGGAATACAACAAGAACTAATTCAACATTTTGGCTAAAAGGGATATTTTATTCATGGCCATTTCTTTCTTAGATATTTCATTACAATTTTATTCACAATTTAACAAAAAAAACGCATGAATGAAAGTTTCAAACTTTCTAGTCTAAAGCTCAGAATACAAGAAAAAATACTTAGCCGTTGCTGTAAATTTTCTTGAAGTAAGAAATATACAAGCAATTTTTTCTTGAGAGCTTCAGACTGATTTAAGAAATTTTTTTTGAAGAACTTTTCTGTTTCATTTCTTAAGTGCCATTTTAGAAAAGTGGGATTTTTTACTCTCAGACGCTAGACCTATTTTATATTAAGCGATCTACCATTAATTAGTTATGTACATAAATAAAAAATGGTCGCACAAGGTTTTTGCACTTTTTCATAGAAATATTATTGAATGCTTGAAATTTGGTACAATTTTTTAATCTAACAACTACGAAAATTATTAACCAATTATTATTAAAATTATAAATATGGTTAAAAATTGCAAAATATTAAAACAAAGAAATGGTTAAATAATTCGATTGAATGTTGTTCTTTGAAAACTTTTTAAATGGTTTTCTGATAAAAAAAAATATTGGTTTCAATGGTTCGCTTCTACTTGTAGGAATATTTTTTTATTTTAAATCAAATCCAGGGGGAAACCTTAAGCGCTTAGAACGATCTTCGGCGTTGTGTCATCTTCAGTGTCAATTTTCGTTCTGTTCAGTTTATGTCTGTTGTTCCGTATTTATTTCGTTTTTTGGTCAAGCAGGTATTGGTGCATAAACGTCAACGTTAACAAATGTTAAGTGTCCTGGGTATAGGTATCTGAAGTCTCGCGTTATAATGCAAAAGGGTATATTTTATCTCGAATCTGTCTTCGCGGTAAGAACAGTAATGTCAGAACAATTTTAGTCCGTTTAGGTATTGCAGGTTTGTTTTGTATGTTGGTATCTGTCATTTTACCTACGTCTTTGTTTTGTTTTTTGTAAACAAGCCTTAATGGTGCAAATATAGCATCAGAGCTGCTGTTTATTTGTTCGTTTATTATCCTCCCATCAAATGTTTTTTGTTTATATATTTCCATGTTTTCAAGAGCATTTAGGCACCGTCCTTTTTGTTGTACGTGCAGTACCTTCACGGTTTTCTTTATGTTTGCGGGTGAACATTTTGCGTTTACCAAATGGTTGGCAAAATTAGATTAAGGTATTGCCGTGGGTTTTCGTATCCTTTTGTTCTGGTCCCTTATCTGTTCACGAAACCTTGTTCTAACTTCAAGTTCTGTTTGTCCTATATATGTAGCTATGTATATTGACACGCACAGGTCAGTTCCTACACGCCTTGTGTGTTTAATGGGTATTCTTCGTTGGTGCTGCTTTTAAGTATCCTTCCCAGGTTGTTTCCAGTTTTGAACGCCGTGTGGATATTATATTTTCTGAAAAAATTTGCAAGTTTGTATGTCATTTTTCCTGTATAAGTCATTACAGTCCAAGTTTTTTCGTCTAGCTCTTTGTCGCTTCTTTATTGAATAAATTTTTCTGAAAATATTCACGAGGTCCTTTTTATATCCGTTGTTTGTTGCTATGTTGTACATTGTATTTAGTTCCTTTCCGTATATCTCTCGCGATAGAGGTATTCGTTAAAGCCTGTTGGTTAGTTGTCTTATAGCGTCGTATTTGTGTTCTTGAGGATGATTTGATGTGTTGTGTATTATGGTGTTTGTAGCTGTCGGTTTTCTGTAAATTTCGTAGTTAAGTTTTTGGGCAATTTTGTCAATCGTCAGATCCAGGTAATTTATTGTTCCCTTATTTTCCATTTCCATCCTAAACATAATATATCCATGTTGTTTGTTGAGGTACTCCAGTAGCTGCTCTTCATTGACCTTGATGATCACGCAGATAATGTTATCCACGTACCTTGCCTAGAATTCTAAGACTAACTCGGCTTTTAGTTCTTACATATTCTGTCCCTCCAGTTCTTGCATAAATACCTCCATGTGGATGGCCGAGGTTGGGTTGACCATTCCGAGTCCGTTAGTTTGTCGGTATATTTTATTATTGAACTTAAAATAATTTTTGTTTCCTGGGTTGAGCTGTTTCGGCCGATGAAATAAAAGGCGAAAAAGTTTAAAATTTTTTTCCCTTTTCTCTCCTTTGTGTTTCGACACTCTCGTGCCTTCCTCACGGAGTCTTAATTGAACGGTAACATAATAAACTTTAAACATTAAACACTAAACATAAATTATAGGAATTTGGCCCATTCATTTAATAGTGAAAATAAAATAATTTTGTCGCAGTGTAGTTCGTAATGTGTTTTTGATTTGGGTTGTTTTTATCTGGTCCATCCTTTTTTATTGAGTAATGTTTTCCGGACCATATCTTTTGATTCTGTTTGTGGGATCGATGGGTATAAGTCTTTAATATCAAATGATACTAGCCTGCTTTGCTTTGTAATTTTCACGTTTTCCAGTTTATGGATGAGTTCCGTCTTGTTTTCTACAATGTTAAGTTAAGTTAAAATTTAAAGTAAAATTTGTCATGGAAAACATATCCATTATGGCAAAAAAAAAATCCACATTGCGGTCATTCGTTTGAGTCACTACAGCATTGAAAATACGCAGCTCGCACTTCAAAATTAGATTATGCCACACAGATAAAGAAATAATTTATTATGATGCCTTTTTTAAAATATAATATAAATATCTCTTTCGACCTTAAGTAAGCCACCAACAACACATACAACCAGCATTATACAAAAATTGTATAAAAAAAACAAAAAGACAAAAATATTTTCCACTCAATTATTTCGCTATTCTCATACTTGTTCGAAGCATACTCACTTATCACCCAATAACAATCACAAATGTCATATAAAACTTTCAACCGCTGACAGGGTCACTAGCAAACACAAGTTTCAAATGTCAACTTAAGTGCAACAGTTGCAGTACTCTGCTTGTGCGCTATGCAAAAAATTAAAATTCAGCTGCAAAAAATAAAACCCAAATAAAGTATGAATAAATATGCAAGCGTAGCATTTAAATTGCTTTGACGGCGGGAGTCAAATACCAAAGTGACACAATGCCAGTCGACGCAGTCAAGGTGAGCGCGAGGGCGGCAGCAATCGGTGGCAGCAACGATGATGCCAACTGCGAAGAATGCAAATCAAAATCAAGAAATCATCAATTTCTAAGTTTTGTTTTCATACGCTCGCTGGTACTTCGCATGCCAAAGCACTGTGCTGCAACAAGTCTCAAATGCGCCAAACGTGTGCTGTCTGTGCCTGTCACAATGCACTCGAGTAACTGACATTGACAGAGAACAACGTCGAACTGATAGCGTAGCACTCCCACGAAACTCAACATTTTTGCACAGTTAGCCCAGAACTGTCCAAATGGCTTATTGGTAATGTCATCACTTCATGCAGCATAAATATCTATGCGAGCTTAAAACTTCAGCTATGATAGTTGTAAATACTCGTATGTATGTATGTGCATAAGCATGTTGGTAAGCACGGAAACCTTATGAAAACAATAAAAACAAGTGAATAATAGATGGCATGCTTGACAGCAACGAACTTCTAACCAGCAACCACCGCCAATCTGCAGTCATCCGCCAGCTTGGTGTGCGCTTTTGGAGGCTCTCAACGCCTGTCCTAACAGTCGGCTGACCAAACTAAAACCTAACTACGAGGGCGATTTGTTAAGTCAGTGGCTTTTTGAATAAAATACATTTTTTTTTCGGCAAAATCGCGTTCCATTTCTCAGAATTTCGTAGCCCTATTCATGAATTTTTGCTTTGGCTTTGAAGCCGTCACACGGTTGCGCTTATGGTTGAGTGTCAGCAATCGCGGATAACTTTTTCATATACATATATATATTCGTGTTAAATGTGATGCACATGCACAGTTGAGATGCGTACAACCTCAGCCAACTTACGCACCTTCATTCTCCGGTCATCCAATATCACTCCATGGATTTTATCGACGATTTTTTGTATAACGACCTGCTTTGGTCGACCTGAACGTTCGGCGTCACTTGTGCTGACAGACCTCAACGGAACTCAATAAACGATGATGGTTTTTTTACGCAAAAACTGATTGATTTTTTTTTTGCCATTTTTGTTGAAAGTCAAGAGGTTATATGCTTTCAATGGCTGCCAAGGACAAACTTAATGAGTCAGCTTGCTCAAAATTAGAGAGTAGTCTATTAACTGTCAACTTTAAGGGCAGCAGTGATGTATTTAAAGTTTCTGCAGTGGAATTTAAAAAAGTCACTGACTTATCCAGACGCCCTCGTTTCTCGTTGGCTACATCGCAGTTGTGCATAGTTGGCCATGGCTGGCTGCTTGGCTGGTTGTTTGTCTGTCTGTGGGAGTCCGTAGCTGGCCGCTTGCCAAATGGAGTAACTGGACTGTCTAAACTGGCTGGGCTGCGTGACTATCTTTGTTCTACTATCGTTCGTTCGCTAGCTATTTCGCTTGTCGAAGCATCACAACTACTAACTAACTAAAGTCTGCCCGTTGCTAATCCACAGTTCGCAATAAAAGTGTGAGCACGTTGCGAAAATGCAAAAACCGCAATTATTATTTTACTAGTACTTCAACTCACGTTGTTCTCAAAATGAAATCAAGATCATCGTTTTCTTTTGGTTTCATTTTTAATAGTTTTTCTTTTCTTACATTTTTTTTTGTTTTGTTTCTTTCTAACACGCTTCTTCCACTTTCATGCCCTGTTAACTGATTAACTTTGTGCAGATGTATTGCTTTGGTTTGCTCTACTGTTGACTTCACTTCTATGCTTCAGTGCTTTTGGTGTGCAAATAAATTTTAATTTAGTAACCGTTCTGGCGCATAGAAAATATCATGAATTTTAAATAATAAAATCAGCTACACGATATTGACTAGCCAGTTGAGCAAAATCAGATTAGAACAGTGGCAGAAGCCGCATAGTACAAATAAAAACACGCGATCCGCTTTCTCGGGGAGTTGAAAAAAAAAAATGAGAGGTTCAAAAAATGAGCACATAAATATTTAGCAAGCGAAAAATCCGAAAATTACTTACACTAAGCCTGTTTACTCTTACTGTTATAATTTAGTTCATTTTTGCTTTTTACTACGCGAGCAGTTCGTGTTCTCATTTTTCATATTTTAATTATCCACATTATTCTTCAATTAATTTGTATAGATTTTCACTTACCAATATGTTGTGTATACATCAAATCTTTCGCGCAAATCTATAAAACATTTGGCTATTTTTCCCGGTTCCATACCAGAGTTGATTAGCTGCTTCAGGAGCGTCGAGTTGAACTCATAAATGTCTTCAATATTCGAGAAGAGTATTTTCAGTTCGTCGTAACGTAGGCAGGCGCGTTCTTTCCAGTCCGATAGATAACTACACAAAAAAAAAGACAAGACACAAGGAAAATATATAAATAAACATGAGTTAGTACAGAGAACGAGAAAATTATATTGAACAAAAAAACAAAAGAAGTTTGGGAGCTAAAAAAAAAATGCAAATAAATTCGTGGAGATTTTGGCGGAGGAAGGCGCAATAAAATAAATTTGTAAAAACTCAAAGACTACCCAAAATGGTAGCTTTATTAAAATAGCTTGAAGAATGCCAGAACTAAGTCTTCATAGTCTTTGAATTTAATTTAGTTACTGTGTATATAACGAAGACAGAGGTTGGGTTTTTAAGGGGAGCTTGAGTTACTGCCGGTTAGGGTATGCTAAAATGGCCTCTTGCAGATTTTCAATGAGCATTTTTAGCTAAAAAAAAATATATTCTAAAAACCCATTAAGAATTGTATATATTAAATTTTTAAGTATGCAACTAAAGATGGCAAAACTTATTTAAAAAGCTCGACTACTTAAGGAGATAAATACTTAAAAGTCGTTTTACAGGTGGCCTTATAATCCTGCATTCAATCATTGCAGAAACTCGCATTTCAGATAGCTTGTAAAAGTTCTATTTTATTGCCGTTTTTCATTTGAGTTATGTTAGTGGTCTGTTACCTTAGATTCTTTCCAAGTACAAAGTGGTTCTGCTGAACTACTTAATCATTAAAATAATGTAGTAAAGCCACCAATATGTTGGAGAAATACTTTTCAAAAAACGACGCTTCTTTAACTCGTCAGTCAATGCGAATGTATTCCGAACACATTTGTCGTTGTACACAGATATTTTCGAGCACAGATATGCGTTGGAATATGGATATGTATGTATGTGGTCAATGTAGACCTTTAAGGTTCGAAATACATCTGTATCAATGCTTCCGTCATCCACCCTAGACCAATCACACAAAATAGTATATTCCAGGAATTCTTACATTGCAGAGCCTTCATAATTTTTGTAATATTAAAAAATGCCAGGATTGATATTTCCTGTTTATTTACTATACAAACATCATAAATTATAAATAAATAACTCTATCACTCACCCCCTTATGACTTGTCCCAAGTCTTCTACAAAGCTTCGCTCAGAGTCAACTATCTCTAGCATAGCGCGCTCCAAAACACTCATGCCACTATGTGGATCCATAAGCTCGTTTTCGCTTGGATCTGCTAAACTTTCTACGCTCGCCAAATACGAAGTAGCCAACTTGCCATTCAAATGATCTGAACCCGAACTAGAGCTGGACGAAGTTGAACAAATCGAAGACGACGAGAGTGGACGATGCTTGAGTTTAGCGATATCGGGCAACATCGGACCTCCTTTGCGTGACTCTTTTGGCGAAAACTTTGACTTGATATCTGTTAGGCGATCGAGGCTTTCCGCCGACATTTTGCTTGCTTCCTCCAGTTCTTCCAACTGCTGTGCCGTTGGCAACTTAATGGGCACCGCACCGCCCAAAGTGTTTGCTTTTGCAGCCAGGCTTTTAGAGCGCGCATAAGTAAGCATGGGCGAACCGGTAACTGTAGATGCGCAAGCTGCCGAAGAACTGCGCACCAAAGGTTTAGATATCACTGGCTTGTTGATAGCTTCGATAAGTTCAACGCTCGTAATTGACGAGTTCATAGTATCTTTGTCATTGAGCGTGAGCTTCTTGAGATCTTTGGTGAGCAGCGGATAGTTCAAGGCCTCAACGAAATCGCATGGCGACAAAGGTGCAGTAGCGATAAATTCCTTGACGGGTATTGGAGGTGGTGTATTAAATGCAACAGGAACAGTATTATTGCTTTTGTTGTTGTTGTTATTGTGCTTTTGAGTTTGCGCCACCGTGTCAAGTGGCAGGGTAGTTGGTGGCGTTCTTGCACGTGCAGCGGTTATCATTTGCGATGTTGTAGCCAATTGCTCCATTTCAATCAATTTGATACTTTCTTGGCGTTCATAATTCGGCAGTGATAATTTGTAAGTGTTATTAAAATTGAAAACGCTTTGCGATTCGTTGTTGACAGGGTTACTGCCTTTGACGTTCGCATTAGTCGGCGTCACCTCACCATCAACAGCGCAACACTCTACACCCGGTATGTGCACCACAGCCGGTGTGGGTGGCTTCTTTAGGCCACGCAATGGCTTCACTTCCGAGTACGTCTGAAAGCTGAGGGCGTCTAAGTATTCAGAGCTGGAATCAAACGTCTCAACTAGTTCATTGCCCGACTGCGTCAATTTTCCGGTGATCTTGGAGAGCGGTATGTGCGACAGCTTCACCTTGTGCACACTATTCGGCGTCGACGTCGCGCCAGGTGGTAGCGCTTTTTTGATGTAGCGATGGTGTGCCGCCGGCGAATGAAGTGGGCTCGTCAAGTGCCCGGACTGTTGTTGCAGTGCGTCAATGTCAACCGTTTCTACGCGCTCGGCATCCGAGTGGGTGATGATGCGCTGCACATTAGGCGAGAGTACGCGTATCTGGTTGCGATGCTTGCTGGGGCTATTGAGACTGTGGTTGCTGCCCGCACTGTGAGTTAGCGAGAGGTCGCGTGACAAACGTGTGCCAGGTGGACTATTTATGCCAGCGCTGCCACTGCCGCTGCTGCTGCTGCGTTGACTGCACGATGACGACGACGAAGAGAGCGAATTGAGGCTGCGACTGCTTTGACTATAGCTATTTTTGTTATTGACGCTATTGCTGTAGGCGAGGTTGAGCAATGCGAGCGTGGCGTTGCGACCGCCGTTGCCTGCGAAACCACTCAAAGAGTCGGACGCCTCGAGCGACTGTTCAATTGACTGACGCTTTTGTGGTGTGGGCAAAAATTGTTGTTGCTGTTGTTCACCTACAGCAGAATTATGGCTCTTGTTCTTCTTGATGTCACTATTGTTGTTGCCGCTGTTGGTGTTGTAGCTGCCTGCATTGCAACTGAAATGTTCGTCGCTTAGCTTCTCCTCCGAACTGTAACTTGAGCTGCGACTGCTCTTATTGCTGAGCGTTGGCGAATCGCTGGGATTGCTGCCACTACTCGCTGTACCGTTAGAATACAAGTCAGCCCCTATGGCGATCTCGTCGCTTTCGTTGCTGTTGCACGCGTTGTTATTTTGCTTGCTGCTTTCAATGACTTTTGCACATGCGCTGTTGCTGTTGTATTGATTTTTGTTGTTGTTGCTGTTACTACCATTCTTGTTACCAGCATCTAGTGCGCTCGTCAAGGTGTCATAGATGCCCAGCAGCGATGGTGCCAAGTCTGTGGAGCTACCTGTGATTAGCGCGCGAGAGAGAAGAAAAAGGAAAAAGGAAGAAACAGAAAATCAGTTAATTTGGTTGCAACAGCAGATTGCATGAACGTCTAGAGCTAATGAACATGATTTGCATATAGAAACTAGCGTACAATGTATTTCTAATGCAAGAGTATCTTGCATATATGGGGACATATATACCTATAAGGACAGTGTTGCCATATCAAAAATAATCTAAAAGTAAAAGCCGCTGTTTCTGCAAGCGAATTTTGATGAATAATTATTTCACTACTCAAAGTATATGGAAATATTTGCAACGTGTGCTTTTTTTTTTTAATTATTTCACTACTCAAAGTATATGGAAATATTTGCAACGTGTGCTTTTTTTTTTGATGTGGCAACGCTTTTTGTAGCATGTAAAAAAAGTACGCTTGCACACTTAAAAACCCAAAGAAAAAACGGTTGACCAATAAATGTGTAACAATTCACATGCCATTGCCATGTAGCAGACATAATTTTGCTATTTTTGCTTTTGCTGCCGCCATCGCTGTTGCACTAATTTATATGGCATGTACAAAAGCACACCTGATTGCCACAAACGCCAACGTAATTTCATGGCATTTGCCATAACTTTTTAAACATGCGCCAGTGCATTTGTGGCAATCAGTCAGGCAGTCAGGCGGTCAGTCAGCTAGTCAGCTAGTCAAAGATGTCGATTCAGTAAACTGCGTTGCATGTGGCACGCAGCATTTGCATTTAGTGGCAATATTAACTGCTACTTTTTTTATATTTAACTACAACTGCAACAGTATTGAGTTGTTGCTAGGTTTAGGGCAGTTGATTTGGAAAAGACACGAGAACAAATTTGCAAGTAAACCTTTAGCAAACGATTGATTGATGGCCGCAAGCGAGCTAACGTGACAGCCAAAGTCAGAGGTTTGGAATTGAAGACGATACCTTGGATTGACAGTTGAAGAGTCGCCCAGTAAACGAATTAAAATAAGGCAAAGCAAGTCAGAGAAACTCCTTTCAAGGCCCAAAAAATATATACTTAGCAATAAAAGTGTAGAAGGTTTAGGGCGCTCATAATCCGGTGCCAAGTGTTTTTTAAATTTATTGTTACTCACCAGTGGAGTGCTTTGCCTATTTATGGTCGATTAATTGCAGCAAGATGAGTAACAAAAATGCAACACCAAAGAACCCTTTCTCAAAGCAAATGTATACACAATATTTGCTCTATACTTGGCTGCTCTCACAGGATTTAATAAATACAATTGGGTGGCCGATTTCTAAAACTTCAAATGTATACTGTGCATAAGAATTATACGACATATTATTTTCTCTTATTGAATTTCATATATTTTTCGATTATATTGCAGGTTTGACTTCAAAAAAAAGTTCATAAAACCCACATCTTATAAAAAATTTATAATAATCCAAGAAAATTTGACAAAATTTTGAAATAAAAAAATATATTTTTTATTTAATTTTAATATAATAGTATGAAAGTTTCAAATTGCTTCAAGTTATCGTTGATTTTTGACGAATTTTTGGAAGGTGCTCATTAGAGCACAGGTTATATGAAAGAAATTTTAGAAGAGTGTCGGAAAAAAAATTGTCAAAAGTCAAAGGTAATTTGCAATTACTGAAAATTTACCTTTTACAAATTAAAATTAAATGCGCTACAAAACTGTATACTTCAAACATTTAAACATTTTTTGGAAGCTTGAATTTTTAATGTTTTTTTCTGTATAGTGAATAAAGTATGAAAATTGAATTTTTACTATTAATTTTTTTTAGGCTATAAAGTCTATTTTAATTGAAAAATATTATAAATTAAATAAAAAGAAACAAATAAGCAAAACTTGTCAATTTGGGAAACTCTTCTAATTGTGCAAAGCAGTATTTTGCAAATCAAATGACAAAAAACTCAAAATACCAAAGCTTTTATGAAATTTGTTGCAAGTCTCGTTGTCGAAATCGAACCCCTCCAACCTTATAAACAGTAATCCATTTTACATGCTCACTCCAGCGAAAAATGCAATTTCATTGATCGCCACAAATTACTTAGTATCATTACAAATGCTACGTGTAACATGCAACATATGCAAATTAATCGATCGCCAGCAGTCCATGCAAAATTATTCAATTAATCAAATCGTGCGTATTTGTATTTAGATACGAAAGTCCTTCAACAAGTTCGTCGTTCTGTCCATTCGCTTAACTCATTCGCATCCATTAAAGCAAAGCAAAGTGATAGTTTGTTTGAATGCGCGTACGGCGCATAAATACTTAAAGTTAAGTCAATAGTAATAATAGATTATTACATTCTGCATGGGCAATTTCCACTCACACGCATTCAGCAAAGAATTGCGTACCATTGATCCCTGCAATGATCCAATCAATTCTTTGGCCATCAGACTGTGTCATTAATCGTTCTACTTCTTGGACTGGGGGCTTGGCATTAGTGAGTTGATTTGATTAGTAATTCATTGGTTGTCTGCTGTTGCATTGGAATCGTCTTTTATACTCTTATGTTAAAGTAATCTTTGAAGTTGTTTGATCAGTGCAACAGAGTTTATGAAATAAAGCACTGGGGACCATATTTTTTTTTTTTTTTTTTTTAAAAGGAATATATCATTTCACTGAACGAGCAGATGTACTTCTAAATATACATACTATAATAGTGTGATCACGATGTGTGTGCTCTGTAGATGATTTCGCTGTTAAAGCTTAGGAAAACCCAGCAAAAGGGCCGGCGGAACACTTTTAGGCAGAGTGGGTAGTGAGAAAAAGTAGTATGCTTTCCTCCTTTCTGAAATTATCTGAAGTTTTCCGAGTGGGAAGGACTACCTGAACTACCATAGGCTTCCGCCGGCCCTGCCCAGCAGTGCCTTCTGTGTCATTTGGTATGATTACTCTTTGGAATGGCAAGCTAGAATAATCAGTTGGGGTCGAGTATTTTGGGATAAATTAGAAAAATTTTGTTAAGTATATTTATATGTACTAAAAATAATATTAGAGCAAGCATTGATTTTATTTGATTATGTATCGGACACAGGATCAATGAGAACCTGTTCAATTCCGGAAACAAAGTTTTCTCTATGATGCATTTTTTGCCACATATATTTTTGAAGGCAGAGTGATCTTCAAGGTGTGGTGGAATGCCGTAAGTACGAATTGTATCCCAATGTGATTGACAGGGTACCAAGGTCCGCAAGTATAACGATTACTTTGGACGATTGCTATATTTTTCAAGAACAGTGCTGCGTATGGTTTGAAATGGATAAAGGAATTGTCATCTTGTAAGCAGCGTGTGTATGACTTCCTTCCGTATCACAACATATGCAGCAATTTTTTTTTAAACTCCTTCAGTAATATGAGTACAAGCGTTAGATTAGATTATATCAGTCCAAAGCTTCCATTCGGAAAAAAATTTCAATTTCTTTGTAGACAAAAATTGAAGAACGTTGCTTTCGTGGAATGTTTTGGATTAACCATTTTTAAAGATTGCTCAAAATTCACCTTCTTATAGAGAAACCCTTTTTACTACCAGACTTAACCAGTGATTTTCAGACTAAAGTTGTGGCTATATGGGAGGCGTGGAATACTGTTCTCATCGGGCCGCGAGGAGGTATTTTAGCGCCGTTCTAGCTTTGGCTACCACATATGTAGCTATGCTAGTCTGGGTGCCAAGGAAAGCTCGATAGCGGAAGAAGTTATTTTACAGCTGAACTTTTTCAAACTGTCAAGCAGAGAAACCTATTAACTTACAGAGTTTGCAAGAGCCTATGACTCACCTACTGCGCAATAAGGATTTCAATCACTATCAACTAATTTCACAGTTCACAGAACCCTGGATACTCACGCAACAAAGATAGGGTAGTGAGGTTTGAAAGGAGTCATCAAATATGCACTTAACTTGTTGTTTTTCTGTTTAAAAATTAATTGTGTGTTGTGGTATTCAAACGACACATACTGGTTTTGATTGAACTCACTTTACTAGCCACAACTACCAATCAACTAAGCAAACCTGAAAAGGATTTCAACTGGGAGTTCGTTGCAAACAATTTTGCAGCCAAGAGACTTTTCGAAGTAACAAGACTGTCCCAGAGATTCGTAGGGGATGCCAAAGTTAAAAAGTGATCGGAAGTAGTCAAACATGGAAGACGAATCAAGTTAAATCCTTCAGAAAACTGTTGTCTTCATATCGAAGAACCCGACAGCGATTGCTTTAAAAATTTTAATAAGAAGCATTTATGATTACAGCGTAGTAAAACCATATAATTCTTGATAATAATTCGAATATGCCAAAGAAGCAAGTTCCCGATTCAACTAATCAAGGAACTGTCCTACGAAATATGAAGCTCAAATATAAATACTAGTGAAACTGTCTTGAGAATAAATATCTTTGTTTATGCTGTGATTGAGTGTTGGTCTGCAGTAAACTGTTCTACTTTATTTTTAGAGACACACATTTTTTTTTTACAATATTTAAGTGCCTTATTCTATGCAATAACCAAACAAGAAACTCACTCACAACCAGTAGCCAGTAGCCTTACTGAGAACATCCGCAACTACCAGTTACGCATTTATACTGTACACAACTAGATATCAGCTCATTACAAATAATCTAGCAATTGCTTAGTAGCTAAGCCACAAATAAACAGTTGTTAGGCAGCAAGTCGACAACGGACTGACACGTAGGCCGCATGCGCAAATGCATAAAGACACATAAACTAATGCACAAAATGAGCTGGCAAACCTTTTGCGGTTGCATGCAGCAAACGGTAGCCAATGGCAACTCTAATTGCAACATTTTACGTTGCAGCGATTACGAACAGCAAAGTGAAGTGAATGTGTGGCCGAAGTAGTGGAAGTGGCAGCTATTTAAATCGAAAACTTTGCACCACCACAAGCAATGCAGATGCGCCAATTTCTGGTCTGCCGCTTTTCAAAGTTACGGCTAATGGTTGTTGCAATAACCACATACATATTAGTATTTTTATACGTGTGTACTGTACATTTGTGGCAAGTTGTGGCAACATTTTGACAAATGCTAAGTTTTGTTACGAATTTATGTTGCTCGCTGCTGAGCTTCTGACCGGCTATGACTGAGTGACTGAGTGACTTACTGGTTGGCTGGTGGACTGGTGCATTGATGTAGCGCCCCACTGACAAACTGACTGACATGGTAAAACGCTAGCGAATGCATCATGTTATCAACTAGCTGCCTGACTGACATTGAGTTGCTGGCATGCGAGCACTCGTACAGGCAAAACTAATTCTAGTCGCTCCATATTTTTGCAGTTAGCTGTTGTAAATTAATTTCTCATTTCTTCATTTCACTCGGTCTGGCTGGCAACTGCGTGGGCTGCTACTTTCAAGCGGTTCAATTGTAGTGATGGTGCTGCGGCTGCTGCTCTGGCATTTCGACCATGCGTCTGACCCACTTCATGGCTTCGAGTTTGTGGCAACCACTTGCTCGTGTTACACAAGTCGACACATTCACACATATTCGCATAAACTAACTTAGCAGCAAATTGACTTATGCCACTGCAATGTTTTGCTTTGTTTATTTGTTTGTTTGTTTGTATTCGAGTGGTACATTTAAAATGCTTTTCAGGCAAATTTCATTTCAAGCCTTGATGGGCAGACAGGTTGCGCCGCTCAACCAAGAATGCTTGTCATCACATCAAGTCTGCTCGCTTACCTTTCCACACACTCACATGCATGCCACATACTTACGTGTATACGAGTATACATTTAGGACGTAGGCAGGTGTTGCACGATATTTGTTGAACAGGCACCACTTATCAGCCGAGCGGCAAGTGCTTCACACATACAAAATACTGACAGCATTAGCACTTAAAATTTGTGGCATGCTCTATTTATGTTAAATTAATTGCTCCAAATGTTAATTAAAAGCCACATTTTGTTTGATTACGGCGAAATTTTGCTACAAGTTTTTTCGCCAAATGGACATTGCGAATGATTGATTGATTGGTTGAGTGAGTGAGCGTTGATATTGATAATAAAGAGGCGTTGGAAAATAACTACATATTTATGTGTATACGAGTATACATACAGATGTGTCGACAGTGTCGGTAGCCACGGTGAAAGTTTTTGGTGTAATTATTTTTTTTAATTAATATATCATCCTCAGAATAATTTTTTTTTTATTTAAGCAGTCTTTTTTGATAAAGTTGACTCTGAGAGTGAACATTTTTTCTTTTAATACAGAGTGTTAGCCTCAGTAGAAGTGCATGAATTTGTAGGTGCGGCGCTTGCTATAAAAACATGCCAACGGATTTCTTTTAGCCTCAACGACCTGCAAGAAGTTTGATGAGATCTTGCTTCAGAATAATACCACCACCTGCCAAAGTAACCCTAAGGTAAATAATTTATTGGAGTTTTAAACTATTTACAAAATGTACAACGACTTAACAAAATTTTATCAAAATTTCGAACTATTTACAAATAGTTTTTAGAATTTTTTTGAGTATGCAGTGTTTTGTCTCATTAAATTTTAGTGTGAAAAAGTCCCAGTTTCAAGTGTCTAAAAGTTATCACCGATGACTATAAAAATTAAAAAAAATTATTTTTAAAAAATTCGAAATTTTTATGAAATCTTAATAATTGTTTTCTTCATTTTTTATTAATTTAAAAAAAGGGGTTTAATGGTATTCGTTATTGAAAAAAAATTTTAAATAATTGGAGTATATAAAAGGCCGCCAGAAAAATCTGAGACACCGCCTGCTAAAGTTTGCCATTGTAAAACAATATAGTAATGCTACTATAAAATTAATTGGATATTTTTGGAGTAGCTGTCTAATAGGAAGAAATATTAAAAATTGACCGCACAATTTTGAAAGCACCTTCAGAAACCCTGACATCAATAAAGAAAAAAAAAATCAGTTAGCATCCCTAAATTTCTGCTTAATGGCGAACACAGCGCATTCAATCTCGCCATTCCATTTCGATCAGTTCTCACATGGGTTAATTTGGATTTTATTCTAGAAACAGGAAGAATTTGGTGGGCGAATGGTTCTTCACCGAAATAGTTCGACTCAATTCCTTGAATTTTCAAAAGTCTACATACTGAATTGAAGAGTGTAATCACAGCAAATTAGTATAATCGTCGTACAAAACGAGGCAACTTGTGGTTTATGTCTTTTTACTCGTTCTAATAATTAGTTTGCACAGGTACTTAATCGCTTAAAACTGAGGAAAAACAGCCGATTTATAACTTTTGGAATAAAAAATGAGTTCGTAGAAAGCTGAAGTAAACTTGCCAAACTAAATTTACAAAAACTTTGCTTTGGCAGTAAGTGCGACGATTTACTACTTGCAATAATATGTAATGAACTTAAAAGGAGAAATGATTCGTGTGCCACCAGTGTCCCAAACTTATCCTTTAAGAGGACTTCAGGCTCTTATACACCCAGCCTCTTCACCAAAAAATTTAAAAATATTATGTCAGTATTTGCAAGCTGAACGATAAAAGTGACAAGATACGGTTTTTGTGAATGTAACGCGCTCGTGATGAGAGAAACCCGAAAAAAACGAAGGGTTAAGAATAGTGAACCATTTAAAGCTGGCAGTATGTTATAATTATCTATACGAGTATATACATACATACATAGTATATATAATCTGAAGAGCACCCAGTAGGAACTATATTTGTAAAATAAAGGCTTAGTACTTAATACATATAGTTTGTGTGATAAATTCAAAAACTTTCCATCATTTTATATAGAGCTTTGTTACAAATCTAACGCATACTCGCCCGACGAGTGCAGCGTTCTCTTTCTTTTACAGGGCATTCGCTGCTTACTT
The DNA here is from genome assembly GCA_963971545.1 of Philophylla caesio. NCBI lineage: Eukaryota > Metazoa > Arthropoda > Insecta > Diptera > Tephritidae > Philophylla > Philophylla caesio. The sequence continues at coordinate 87,393,559 of OZ020606.1, read as the reverse complement.
GTTAAATAACGCAAAGAATGCCATATGAATATCGTTAATATGAAAAACGTGTTAGTTTTTTGTAAATGTATCGGATAACGCGTTAGGTCGGTCTTGTTAGAAAGCGCTTATCTTGACTAAACTACGTAAGCTAAAGAGATGAACAAAACATCAAATATTAATTCTTGTGCGTGTGCATTTGCACAAAATTATTAAATTCAAAATCAGTCTGTTAGTTTCTGAGGTATTTGCGTAGAAAGATATATAAATTTTCATATCTGCAGCAGCACTGCACGTGCAAAAAGTAAAGTCATTGCTTGAAAGGGAAGATGACGAGAGAAAAAAAAACTATAAATAAGTGTACATTCACACATTCATTAATACATATGTATGTATGCAGATGCGGAAAAGAGTTAGGCAAAAACATAAAAGGAGTTACTTTCATAATTTAATTTTGTTATGTGTTACAATGAAAATATTTTTTTTTAATTTAATGGTACTTTTATGTTTTCCCTTTTTTTATATTAAACAAAAAATCATAACTGTTCTCAAAAAAACGTAAAATCGCGGTTAACATACTCATATTTTCTAATAAGCAAACAAATATAAGACTGAAAAATTTGGAGTGAACGCGATTTTTTAATATTTACGAGAATTATAATAACAATGTGTTTTTCAAGTTCTGCAATTTTTTTGACTTTAGTTGAGATATCTTTTTATTAAATTTAGTGCATATTTAAAATGGCTGCAAACCGACAATATGTTAACACATAAGACAGGTTTATCATATGAGATTCAGCGCCGCTTTTTTTTTTGGAAATATTTTATTCACACAAGCCACCTCCTTCACTCACTTCATCTCTGCATATTTCATTTACGAAATATCGCGCTAAACAGAGAGATTGTTAAAAAATGTTAAACGTAACTAACTAATCACACTTCAAATCTACGTTGATGACCAATGCCACAAGTTTGCAATAAAACAGGCTCAATTAATCCCATTAAAATTATCAGCTTATAAAAGTTGACTAATTAATAAAAATGCAAACGGACAAAGATGATTACAAAAAAAAAAAAAATTACGAAAAGCGTTAATTGCATAATACGTATGTATGTATGCGGCTGCGGCAACGGCATGGAATATGCAAATGCAGCAATATAAATATATAAAAAAAATATATATAATAGTAAAAAAAATAACGTTACTACTGTAAGCTTGGCCTTATCAGCAAAACAAGCTAGCAGGTTTGCTGGGGACACATACATACATACATACATACGTACATGCCAACATATGTAGTATGTATGAGTGTATGCTGCGGCAATTGCAACATGTTGGGCGCGTGTTAAGCGGCGCCTTATGCTGCACTGGGAAACTTGAAAAATGTAAAATTTTAAAACTGTACATTTTTTTATTTTATGTAAGCCTTTCTTTTTTTTCTCTTCGAAATTTGTATTGCTTGCGTTTTTTAACTAGTCACAGTTTACTGTTGTAAATTTAAATGAATCAACATTAATTCACAATAATAGTGTCAGCAACTAAAACAATAATAGCAACAATATTAATAATTGACAGCATTGAATGCCACAAAATTATATGCAGTGATAAAATCTATAAAAAAAAGCATAAATAATTACAAATCAAAGAAAAATAAGAAAAAAGCATAAATACGAAACAGAAAAAATGCGAAGCTAGCAAATGGTAAATGAAAATGAAAATCCGTTCGGCGCCGGGCGTATTAATCACACACGCAGCACAAAAATGCGCAATAAAAACAAACAAAAAAAAAAAAAAATTGTGTAACAATATAGCGCCGTAGAAGAGTCGAATAGACACTGGAACGGAGGCATCGACAGCGCGATTTCTGCCTGTCGCATGGTCACTGCAATGTCAACGACCAAGACATTAGCGCAATCGCTCTTGCAGCACCAAAATCGTAACAAATCGTAGTCGCAGACCGCGCACGCCACACCACAGCCACCTTTGTCGTCAGGCGCTCTTTATTTTAAGCTGACATTGCCATTGCAATATACACGAGCACACGCATGCAACATAATTGCAGTGTTGGTGGCTACAACAATTGTCGATATTACGCCACATTGCACATTCCATGCATAAATTTCCAATGTCACCGGAGACGCGTCGGCGAAGGCGGATGCAGGCGGTTGAAGGCGGCTGAAGGAGGGACAACAGCAATCAGCAGACGACAGCTAAATCCTGCTACACACATACATACATGCACTTGTATTGTATGTATGTATGTGTGTCGTGTGATGTGCTCGCATGCGTGAACGAATTGTACGCATGCGCAGTCTCACATGCAACATTACAGCAGACGCATTAACGATTTGTAGCAGTGCTTTGTTGTTGCACTCAGTCACTCAATCGACAATCGACAATCGTCAAGCGAGGAGCCAGTGAAACGGCGGCCACATGTCAATTTAGCGATGGCTGTGCCCTGTTGCTGGCTGACATTTTTATCACACGTCTGTGGGGACTTAGCACAAGCCAAGTAAACACGAAAGCAACAACTACAACAAAATGCAAACAGCAACAGCTGTGGAACGAAATACTGCGGAAAAAATGTATGTGGATATAAAATAGTATTGCTTATAATTTATAATACAATTGCGACAGCGACGTCGGCGGCGGTGCCGGCGCATGCGCTGAACTGAGTTGTTATCGGTGATTTTCGTTCGTTTCTTGCCTTTTTGTGCTTTCGCTATGTTATTTGTTTATATCGCATTAAGCATTTTTTATGGGTTTTAAAAATAAAATTTGTGCGGCGTTACTAAAGTCGACCAATCGATCATGTCACTTGTGGCCTAGCAGTGTTCAGTGACGATCACTTTCAGCTTTATTATTCGCATAAAATTATTTTTTTTTGTATTTTTTGTTTAATTTCTTCATGTAATTTAAAAGGTGTTGATCGGTTTCCTTGTATTTCGAAATTAAGTGCTCTACCAAAAATTGAGATGTCATAAATAGTTTTCGAAATTATGCGCATAATTTGAGTAGCTGTTGCTAGTGCATCTTATTTTTAAATTATCTGATTAAATACATTTATTTCGAGTTATGTTTTAATTGAGAAAGTTATGCTGGCGCCTTCTTCATTCCTCTTTCACTCGATGTTTTTCGTTACATCCGATAAAGGTTGCTAAAGGGTACATTGGTACCCGAGGTGGCTTAAAATAATTAATATATTTTAGTGATATCTTTTGACTGATTTGAAAACAATTAGCCGCAATTTAAATATTTATATATGTATATCTTACTATGTAGCGTTTTAAAGATAAAATCAACAAAATGACCGCCCTAGTTTAGGAGCCTTTTATGGTAATGACATTGATCTGGATTATCTTATTTTGTTGTTCAGGGCTTCTAAAGCTTGAGGATTAAGAACAAAAGCTGTAATTTAAGTAAATACAACAATATATAAAATTCTTAAATTATTTGAAAAAAAAACTTACTGACTGACGTACTTTTATGGTATCTCAACAACTTGCCCGATATTTCAATATTACAGCATTGTCTTAAATAATTTTTTTATTTTTAATATAACCACATCAATCTCAATACTTAAACGATAAGAGAGAGTGATAGAATATTGAGGTTAATCGAATGAAATTTTATAAAAATTTTTAGAGGTATTTTGTAAAGAATTTCCACCATCTTTATAAACAAATCAGTTTACCATCTTCATACATTATTTACAAATATAGCACATATTGACCCCTTTGTATAATTTATTTATCTTCAAATTTTAATTAATACATCATTAATTCTCTAATATATTTCATTTAAAAAAACTTTTTAAGTTTTACAAAAATGTAGAAAACATTTATAAAAATTTTATAAAAACTTCGAACTTAAAAATTACTACTGTTTTTTACTGATGCTCTTCCGCAATTTCTTCCATTCAAAAAATAATCGTGGTTTTGCGTTGCATGGAGGAAATTACCAGTAAAAAAAATTTTCAAAATCACTGTGACTTGTATTCACTTGAAACTTGCAATTTATCGCACAAAAGTTGAAGGAATCCAAATAACTGCATTCTCATAAAAATTATACTTTAAATTATATTTTAAAAAATTTTGTTTAATCATTGTACATATTTATTTAAGAAATAATTTCAGTTTATTAAAAGAAAACTAAAGTGCCAAAGCTCTGTCAGTATTGCAGTATAGATGAAATACGACAAAGAATTACGGTAATTTGTTCGAAAATAGTTACCCATTATAATTTATAGAACAATTTTTCCCATTAAAGAAAATTATTAATTAACTTTTGTTTAAAAAAAATTGCACTAAAGTAATGCAAATAAAAATTTAGCTTTAACTAGTGTTTCAGAAAATTTCAAAACGAAATAGATTTTACTCCATAAAATTTTCTTTGTTTTTACAAAATTTCAACGATGATAATTTTTAGACGAATAAAATAATTTATGTAATATTTGAGGTTTTGGAAAAATAAATTCCAATATCTTTAACATCAGATTAAAATAGGGAAAATATAAAAATATATTTGCATGTATCGTTAATACGAGTAGTTATTTATTTTTATCCGAAATTTATTCTCCCCATTTAATACTTGACAAGACTTTTGGATGTACTAGCGTCAACAGAACAAACAATTTCATCATCTTCTTTCATACTTTTATAAACGTTTTCAAGGTACGAATCGTCATCTCTATTATTGCTTTCGGCAATCAGTTAATTAAGTAAGAAATTGTGGATATCTTCGTCGCTGTCAACTACAAGTTTTGAAGTCATTCATTCAGTAATTATCTATTCATTGTCTCTTTTCAATTTTTCTCATTACTTTTATTTTTATTTTTAATTTTTTTTACAAGGGTCTTCAAAAATAAATAAATTTACATATAATTTTTCCTTAAACGGTGATGATCGATCGTGGCGAAGCATACAACGATACTAGAGTGCAGTAAGATAATCCGCATGCATTCGACTCCTTTTTTTATCGATTGTTGACTTCACTTATAATCGAAAAATACACATCTGGAGTGGAATATTGTGCTTAAACAAATTCGCTCAAGCACTGATGCCGCCAATAAATTAACTATGTAAAATGTCTCATTCACACTGACGGAATATTTTTATTGTAACAGTAGTTAATTAAGAGAAAAATTCCTTAGGTCATTTAAAAATACTATATCCGTCATAAGAGAAGAACAAACAACCACGAATAGTTAATTAGTGAGAAATGGATTGTTGACGAAAAGATATTTCAGGTGACTCTAATGGTTGTATAAATTTAAACGCAGAACTCGTAGAAACGCCTACTAAATGTATTTATGGATCTAGATTGTAATCGTTATAATAAGAACAACTGTTTTTGTGGTTCGATCGCTCTGATCTTGAGAATATATGAAAACTACTCAACATAGAATTGGTCACATAGATTTTAAAAGAAAAGTGAATTTTTATTTAATTTTAGGAAATATTCAAAAAGTGTACTCGAATTGATTGCATCTAAATAAAAAAATAATAAGAAGAAATTGTATCAAAGTAATAATAATTTTAATGCTATTAAAACTGCTGGAAATTATTGAAATATTTCACACAATACTAATATATCTGTGGTCACAAGCGATAACCGCCTAAGTCCTATGCTTAGTTGTTTTTTTCCTAATAATTGTCCAATAAACCAATCGGCCTTAAAGCTCAAAAAATATTTAAATAAATAGTGAAATGGCCAAACAATAACAAAAAAAATGTATAAAAAGGAAGAGCCAGCCTTATACAAACAAATTCTAACAAAATAGAAATTGTACAAACAACAACTACACAGTCAAGTAGTAAGAGCGGCAGTACAGCCGCACTTGATTGAAGTAAGTTGTAAAGGGAAAGCAGGAAAAATAACAACAGCTCACACTGCGTAAGCTTAGCTGAATGCGTTTAGCTGCCGGCTTAAGTATTGCGCATGTTGTTGCGGGATCGACTCCCGCAGAAGCCAAGAAGAAAGAAGTCTGATGAGGAAATGTGGTGATTTCCGAAATAGTACTATAACTTCTTCCGCTTTGAGTATTGTTGTTTTTTTCCTAATAATTTTCCAATAAACCAATCGGCCTTAAAGCTCAAAAAATATTTAAATATATAAAGAAATATTTCTTACAAAAAATAAATGCATTCTTCTTCTAAAACTTTTTCAAATGTCAGCACCAGTACTCATTAAATTCACAAGTTTTTATAGATTTATTATAAATTTTATATTGCACAAGTGCAAGCAATCATCGAAATATCTTATCTCAAATTGTCAAGTAAATTATTATTGTGAGATAGAAATTCATAATTTTACAGCAACACCGGTTAATATTTATGTTGTTGAAAATACACACATACATATATTTGTAAGTATATATATAAGTATATGTACATATGAATGCTTTTTTAAGCGCGCCAATTTTTACACTAATCTTATCTGCATTTTATTGTAAATTTTGTAGCCAACAACATTTCACTCGAGCAGCTTGCGAAGCATAGTAAAGTAAAAAAAGCAGCAAAGGTATGCAAAATATGTGAGCGTAAAATTCCGCAAATATTTGCGTGAAACTTTCGATTGCGTGCAAAAAGTAAATTTGAGTTGTTGTGTGAAGAGAAAAATTTCAAATTACACAGTAAAGCCATCGTTTTAATGGAAATGTGTACGATAAAAAGTTTAAGAGTAAAAAAAAAAATGGCAACGAGTTGATTGTCAGTAAACAAAATTTCAAGTGCGACATAATAACAATTTTTGTTTGTCATGGTCAATATTGACGCAGAAGAAGTTTGCAATTTGTGTTACACTGATCAGCGGAAAAAGAAAATGTTCGAGCTTTGGCTCTATTGTACAAATGAACACTTTACCTGAGAAATCCGTGCTACCGAAAGTGATAAAATAGCTTGAGAAAATAATAGGTGAGGAGTGAAGAAGAATGTAATTTTTCTGACGTCCGTGCTTTTTTTTTCACAGATCACCAGTCTGTGTATTGTTCAAATAAGCCGAAAGAACGTGCACAGTAAGTAAGTTTTGAGAATCACCATTCACGAATCACAGGATTTTTTGCCTGCTCATATTTTATATAAATTCATGAAAGTCCCGCTTTTACATGCGTTAAATAAAAAAGAGGATTACATAGCGAAAAAACGCTGTAAAAGCAGCTCTTCCCCTTTTTGTGCTTACACAAATTGGAATAAGATATATGCCATACAAAAATAAGTAGATTATACCCAAAATAAAAGCCTAACCTAACAAGCATTGAACCTTTTCCTTATATTAACAAGAAATTTAATATTAAACACTCCGTTTTTTTTTGCAAAAAAATATAAGTAAACTTTGATTTATCTACCAAACTGTTTAATTTCTAGCAGATCTAGACATTTAAAATTACTCTAGAATGAATTTCGATGAATGAGCAGTAGATTTAGTATCAATGATTTTTCCTGCAGAGTTTGAAATGTTGCATACGTTTCTATGCATTATCGATGATTTGTGTGAATATTTCGAAAAATACTTTATTTGGAATTTAAGCTTTAAAAGAAGACTGTTTATGAGACGCAAAGAAAGCATTGTTCTAAGATAAAAAAAATACCAAAAATTTTACTCAGAATGTTAAAACGGAATTGCCACTACTTGAATGTTTTCATTCATAGTTTGTAAGCACAAATATGGACTTAAAAGTTGCGCTTTAGCTGAAATCAATATTTCTTACTGAGTATGACATCAACTATTTACTAGTTTAAAAAAATAAAAATTCTTAGTTATACTCTGTTTACAAATTAAAGCACAACCACATATAGACAAATTGGGCGCTTAATGATTTAAAAAAATTTTTTTAATTTTTTTGAGTATACAGTTTTTGGCTCAATAAATTTTAGTCTGGTAAAGAGCAAATTTCAAGTGCCTACAAGTTATCACTGATTATGGACAATGTTTTTACTGGCAGTTTTCTCCCAAACGCGATTATTTTTTATATGGAAAGAATTGAAGGAGCTACATTTCTGCATACCCTAAAAAATGGCGTTTATTAGAGAATTAATGATGTTTTAATTGAAAAATTTGCTAGTTAAAAATTAATTTAAGTAAGGAAACAGCAAGTAAATTTATTATTAAAAATATTGAAATTAATGAAAATAATACTTCGTAGTATATTCAAGCGAGTTTCAATCGAAGCGATTATGGATCCATTATAACCGAACCACTGGTTCATATTTTATGTTACACGCTTTTCTATTTATAAAAATAGCTACGTCAGATATTCGAACAACTTAAGTATATTTTTTCACATATTTTTTGATATATATGTACACCCTAATGTGAATGTATATTCTATGTACATGTGTATGTACGTTTGTGCATTTTTCATGTTTTTATGCCGTGTTTTTTTTTAGTGTATCTTGTAAATTTTTGGCAGCGTCAGAAATTCGAAGTAAAAAGTAGAAAATTACCTGCCATCCCAAATGCGCAAAGGCAGAAAATAAAAGAAAACATGAGCGAGTTGCAGCTTGAAATCGCATTTATTTTACGATTGCCCAGTGCAGGCTCTTGCAGTCATACTAAATTTTATTTTCCTCTTTTTTTGTAATTTTCCAACCAACTCGATTTGCTGACATGACATAAATTCATAAACACATCCGCTTGTAAAATCTTCTTCATTTTAAAGTACTTCACAGCTGCTACGCCAACCTTTTGTTTTGGCTACTCCTTTTCTTGTCAACTGCTGCTGCATCTTGCGACTGTTGCGCTTTACAATTTACAAACAATTTTACCTACTACGATTGCCAGTTGAACTCCACTGTCAGCAGAATATTTTTTCATTACCATCGAAGCCGTGGCTCTTAGGTTTGGAATGGATGCTCTACGTTGTTGTTTTTCGTTTTTTTTTTGTACCTGAACCGCCGACTACCGTTTTACATCTCATCCGCTAAAAATAGCCTCGGTCCCAAAAATATATTTCTTTGTTAAAAATAGCATTTTTTTCCAAATTATTTTTTATGCTTTTCACCTTCTTCATTTGTGTTGTATAGTTTTCAACATTTCCAAATGTCAGCTGCGACCAGTGCAGTCAGTGTGTTGTCAGTAAAAGTGAAACTGTAAGGTGATATCGCGAAGACGAGGTCAGTGTGCGCATACATACTCGTACTTACAGACGTGTGTTCGTATGTATGTATGTAACATACATAACATGCAGATACACGTTTTATTATGATCCAATGTAGGCATCTTCGAATGGGCGTTTGCGCAAACTTAAGTGCCTTAAGGCATAAAATTCAGTCGCAGAGGCAAAAGTTGAAATTCCGGCATTTACAAGAAGATCTGCAACAAAGCGTCGCTTTAAAGCCAAAATGTTGATCGTTTCATTTTTACGAAATCAATGTAACTAAAAGTGTTATCTTTAAAACGGCTCACTTTCGAAGATTGCAAGGCTTCTGACTGCAATAAAACGGTGTGAGAAACCTTAAAAAAAAACTTGTCAGAAAGAAGCAATAATGTCGAGTATAACCGTATAAACTTTGTAACTTCAATAAAAATTGAGTAAAAAATCAGTTATATAAATGAAACCTGTAACATTGATTGCTCTAAGCCCAAAGTAGTTTGGTATTTAAAATATTCAATAATCATGCTCACGTCCCATATAATCGTAATTTTTGAGAAATACAAAGATGTTTCACGCCCACTTATAATGAAATCTCTGGATCTTAGTAATCGTTCGAGAAATCTCCATTCAATATGGTTTGCACACATATTGCAAACAAGGTTTCAAATTTTTTTTAATCAGCCGATAACCACGTCCGTCTCTAAAATAAAACAATATTTTCGAAGAATTAAAACACGACCAAATTTTTTAAATTAATTAAATTGCTGCGAACTGGTAAGGGGAACATAATTTGTGCTTCAAATAAGTTTATTATAAACTTTTAGAAAATGACTTATGGGGACATCTTGTCTTTTGTCTCAGTAATTACAACATTAATCTGTTCGAAATTTGGCACGCACATTGATTTTGATCCCACTTAAAATCAAATCCAAACAGGTAAGTAGATGTGGGTTTATATAATTTTCGCAACTTTTCCCTAAAATTTAGATTGAAAATAATGTATTGACAAATAATTGTGTTTTTATAAAAAAAAATTGCAACTATGGAATCATAGTTAGTTATATCGAAATGTCTTTCAGTTGCAAGGAATTCGGTCTTGTAGCTTTTCTTGACATTCAGGGAACTTTTAACAAAATTAGACCAGAGGCCATAACACAGGCCTTAAGGGAACTAGGTGTAGAAAACTCCTTGGTTGAATTTATGGAACAAATGCTCTTGGGAAGAAAGATTACAGAAGTCGGTGCAAACCGTGTTTCGAGACAGGTGTCTCTAGGAACTCCACAAGGTAGTGAGCTTTCACCCCTTCTCTGGTATGTGGTACTTTTTTACTAGAAAATATAAGGTTCCGGATGTAAGTACGCCGGAATTAAATGGAATCTGTTTGAATCTTAAGAAAGAAGCCAAGTTCCTTGGCATCACACTAGACATGAAACTAAGATGGAGAAATAATATGATCTGGCGATATCAGACGGCTTCTGTGGCGATGATACTCGCGATGGTACTCCAGGTAGGGAGGCGTGATCAAGAAAGTTCTATACTCCACATGGAAATCTCACGGCTTTACAGATGGTTTGAAGTTGAATGGCAGAGTTGGAGGAAGGGTCTTCTCGCAGGACCTCGGAACTGTTCCTTTCGGTTGCCGGATCACTGCAACTGCAATAATTATGAAGAGGAGGAAACGGTCCTTTGTACATCTTCTCTGCAATTGTCCAGTGCTAGCGAGAAGCTGGCTTCGCTTTCTGGGGCACCTCTTTTTGGGGACCTCGGAGAATTAGGTGATATAAACCCAAGATGCATGATGAGAATCGTCAAGAATACTAAATGGTTCAACAAGGGGAAGTTAGCGTTTAGCTTGTGGTGTCACAACGGGGCTCTATTTATGGCCTCAGTGTGTCGCTGGATTTTTAGTGCCAGACACACGTATCTACCTAAAAAAATTTAAAATATGCTTTTGTTATTTAGGTGCATCTCAAAAACCGTTTCATCATTGGCGGGGTGTCGCTCGACCATGGGACTTTCGACCATAAGGCAGAAAGTCCCCAAAAAAGTGGAAATTCGACCATATTTTCAATTTTCTAAAGTGGACATTCGGCCATATGGCATACTGGCGCACAGTGACTTTCGACCATATTTTCAATTTTATTAAATGCATACTTAACAATTATTTTGCAACAGGGCAAACTTAAATTTAAGCAATTGTTATTTTGGTACAATACTTTGCCCTTTTACAAAATGCAAAGGAGTTGTGCGCGGAAGTACTGTTGATGGCGTAGCCGGAGTTTGTCCGGCCAGGGTTATTTTTTTGAAGCGCGGCCGAAGGCCGCTCACGCAGAAACGAGTTTTGCGCGGAAATACTCTGTGCCCTGTTCTTATTGTTGAATTTTATTAAATGCATACTTAACAATTATTTTGCAACAGGGCAAACTTAAATTTAAGCAATTGTTATTTTGGTACAATAGTTTGCCTTTTACAAAATGCATACTTAACATATGGGCGAAAGTCCGAAAAAAAGTGTGTGCCAGTGACTTTCGACCACATTCTCAATTTAATAAAGTGGACATATGGTCAAATGTCCACTTTTTTGGAGACTTTCGGCCATATGGTCGAAAGTCCCATGGTCGAGCGACACCCCGTCTTCATCATTATGTACGAAATTCGGTGACCATATTACGTTTGACACCCTTTCATAACTTCTGAGACGTATCACGAAGGTATAAAAAAACTCGGTTGTGGTCGAAAAAAATTATTAATACCCTTTATCCTTTTTTTAGGACTTCCGCGAATAACATAGGTGTAGATATATATAGTTTTTGGAATCCATTAAATAATTTAAAACTATTTCAATGTATGTATGTATGTACATATGTGTTTAAGGAAATAAATCCAACTTCATGACACTAAAAATACAACAAAATGTCATCCACCCTATTGCTTTAAGAAAAAGCCAATACAAGCTATCTCATTACACTCGCACATTTATTTATTTTATTTGAAATTTGCAATTCTATGGGCGTAGCGCAAATCACGAAAATGAACTTCAACGCTGCAGCGAAATTTGATAAGCCAGTCAGACTTAATGGATTAGCAACAGAATATCTGTTTCCAATACAAATAACAAAGACAAACCATTGTGCAATATACGCAATTTCGGAAGAATGCCAGAGGAAAAGTGCAAGCAAAGAATTTGTAAAAAGTTATAAAGCATTCATGCTCTATCGCAAATATTTCAAGGAACTGCACAAAACTATCATAGCAATAATTTCCATTAACGTTGAGTGATATGCAAGGTAATCCAGCTATGTAGGAATGAACAAAGATTAAGCGCACCAGGAGATAGAGTGTCGACATTCCTCAGAGGACAGTCAATGTGGCTGCATAAGATGGAGAGTCAAGACAATGAATAACGTTGTGTAAATTACTCAAAAAAAAAGCGGAAAATGATACCAGAAAAGGCAGTGACGTCAACTATGACAATAGTGCAAAAGCAATGCCGACGGTTGATGAGAGCTTAGCAGTTTGATGGGACGGTGAAGTAAAGTGAAGGGCAGCGCGAATGAGTTGACAGTGCAATGGGGGCAGCACAAACTTTGTACTTCACAAAGTGGTAGGAGTGTTGCAAGACACTCGATATGTTATTGTATGCGAAATGTGGCAGCGGGTGGCAGACATATCGGGCGCCAATGACGGCGGTATGCTGGAGATCGCCGCATTGGTAATGTAACAAAATTCTGACATCAACACCAGTCAAATATTCATAGGCGACGCAATGCGACCCTGCAGAATATCAACAATACTAACAACAAAAGGAGCAGCAATTACACAGAGTCATGACTAGAGAAACGACAGCACCGACACATGACAAGAAAGCAATAAATAAATTTACTTTGAGTCGACGACGACAGGCAAGCGATATGAGAAAATAACATATCTCAAACTTAGCGCTAGTCCGCCGAATGGTTTGAAATGGTGTAGGGTTACTGAGAATATACACTGGAGCAGGGTTGATCTTTTTTATAGTTCATTTAACGACTGCATGAAATTACATTAAACATTTTTAAGAGGGTACATACATATGCATAGATATATATGTAGAGCAGAATCACATATGAAATTATAGGTTACTTTAGATGGAAGTCTTTTTAATCCTTGCTAAACTAATCCGGCTATGTAGAGTGACGCTGAGCACAACTTTTAGCTCCGTGCAAGTTGGGAAGGACCTCTCAGCGCCGTTCAAGACCAAACGAGGTTTTATACAAGGTGACTCACTTTTATGCAACTTCTTCAGTCTGATGCTGGAAACTGTAAAAAGGATTGACAATCTGAATCGCGTTCACACTATATATAACAAAAGTACGATGCTGCTGGCGTATGCGGATGATATTGACATCGTTGGCCCTAACAACAGGACGGTGAGTGCAGCATTTTCCAGTATGGAGAAGGAAGCAAAATAGGTTAGTCTAGCAGTGAATGAGGACAAAGCATTGTACCTTGTGACAACAAACAAAAAATGCTCGCGGTTAGCGGCCCATTTTGAGAGCATAAGATAACCCTCTTCGCCGGAAAATCATTTCTTACTGCTTAGGAATCAAGTAAATTCCCTTACCTCTATCTTATCTACCAAGCGTAGAGGCCTCGCTATTGCCGAACAACGACAGAGTAGTTGATGTAACATTTCTTTCTTTTTTACATCCCATCATTCAAAGGCGCATCCAGTCGATCAACGAGGGCTATTTGAAGCAGATTAAGGGCCGTTTGCACCATCACTGATTAAAATTGCCAGCGGTTAGCTACAATTCAGCTTACTATTCACCGCTTATCTTACTTATCTGACGGATGGGCTTAACCGGCGCTTTTGGTTCCGATAAAGCGCTTAACCGGAGATGGTACAAAGGCGCTTAGAATAAAAAAATTGATACAAACAAATTTTCAAACTTAGCTTTCCAAAATTCAAACATTTTATTTTTGTTTTTAATTTTACATTTCTATACAATTTAAAAAAAAAAATATTGTCAAGAAAAACACATTTCGCTTTGGCAAAATATCGACAGCGTGGTCGATTGTTTGAAGTAGAATATATTTAATAAGCTTGTGCATTAGTATTGTCAAAAATAAGTTGAAACGTTAATTTATAGCTCTTACTCCGTTGAATTGTTCTATAACGAAGAAAACCCCATTTTGGAATAAAAAAATATTCAAAGTCGCCCAAAACTTACCCTTGAATATTAATATTTTTCTTTCGATAAACTCTGTTTTCATTCAAGAGTATTCACAGAATACTTATTACGCATTTTTTCTTTTACCAATTGTTAATGTTGATGTTTTTTATTTAAAATACGTGGGAAATTTTGAGTGCTTTGGGCTTTGAGGTGGTCTAATTGTTTAATTAAAATGGAGTAGTTTTCGATAAAAAACCAACTCAGGGAATACAAATTCACACTTTACCTTTTCCCATGTAATTTTTGACCAACCTATTCTTTAAACATATATATACGTATGCCTACTTAAGCATCAACAATTTCTTATTTTTAGCTCCATGGTAGACATAATACATACGATAAAATACTACTATAACATAATCAAGTATGGATTAAATTTGATTGGAATTTTCATAAAATCTGCTATAAACTGAAGTTCGAAAACTTTTTATTAGATATTCACTAACTTATTTTACTAAACCGTTAAGTATTGCAATTGACACTTTAATGTTTGCCACTAAATAACGCTGACTTTATGGCGTATTTTTGCACCCAAGTTTTAGCACAAATAACACATTGTTGCCGACAGTTATTGATATACATATGTACATACATAGGTATGTACATACATCTATACATACGAGATTATGAATAGTTATATAGGTTAGTAAGCTTATGAAAGCAAAGAGCATTCGGTATAAACTCGCATGTTCGCCACAAATAATGAATAGGAATATCACTAAAACCCAGCAGTTAGACCATAAAAAAAGTCTGAAGTCAAAAATACAGTAGCCACAAAACCAATTAACCTCGAAAAATTGTTAAATATAAAAGCACATGCGCAGACATAATTGAGTAACATATGCCAATAAGGAGGTAGTTAATTATGAATTGCATTCATATTAAAGCTGAGTTACTGGTTGCAATTTTTATTATTGACTAGCAAATACCCGGCGTGCTTCGCTGCGCCTTTAAAGTATTTTTGTGATGTTGCCCCTCTTGTACGAGTACATTCAGTATGAACAACAGATAGATTACAATAACTACCTTCTTAGTCGGAAAAACTTAAAAATATGGATTTTTCGCACCAAACGCACCATAGTGGCCGTTGTTAGTAAAAATAAAATGCAGATACAGATTTCTCGAACCCGAAAACCCCCGAAAGATGAAACAAAACAAATAACAGATTGTCGCATGTCAATTTGACCCACTTTGTGTGGTGTATCTTCCAAATTAAAATTTCATTAAAATCGTTAGGCGTTGTTCCACTTTTTTATCATACAAACCTTTTTTCATCTCTTACCACAACAAAAAAAAAATCAACCAAATCGGTTCAGCCGTTCTCAAGTGATGCGGTAACATACATGGGGCATTTAATTTTTATATATATAGATTTTCAATCAAATCGGTCTGTAAATACGGATTTTAGAAATATCTCGATTCCAGCGCCACCTATCGACATTTTTTCTATTTTAAATATACATAGCCAAAACGTATCTTTTACCGACGTTATTATATGGTTGTGAATTGTTTGCAAATTGTGATAGTATATGTAGTAGGAAACTTAATGTTCTGTACAATAATATCGCGCGATATATTTTTGGTATTAAACGTTATGAGCACATTTCTGAATTCGCGTTGAAAATCTTTTCTATAACTTTTGATGACATACTCAAAGTCAGGTGCTTAACGTTATTGCATAAAGTCATGACAACTAAGGAGCCGAGTTATCTGAAGGAACGACTGTCATGGACCAGATCTTCCCGGTTTCCGACTATTTCGTCTTTGAAATCGAGTTGCCTGACATATGAACGTCAATTCCTATTGTACTCGGTCCGTCTTTGGAATTTTTTACCACCAGCGATTAGGAATAATAAAACCACGCTGCGATTGAAAGGTGAACTCATGTGTCACTTTACTAAATAATTGATATGGGTACCATTAACTCTTATTTTTGAATCTATTGATCTCTTCTGTCCCTTTTTTCTTCTACTAAACCTTCTTACTAATCTTATTATATCTTCTATCTTAATATCTATTTAAATTCATATATTTGTATTTTTTGTTAAGTCTAAATCTAAGTCAAAATTTAAGACACATTTTATGTTATAATTAGGTATCTACGAGTACATGCACTGTAATTTAAAACCTCTGGTTGTTGTGCATGTACCTTAATAATCAAATAAATAAATAAATAAATATAGATTGGTGGTGCAATATGAAAATTGGATTTTGCCACGCCCCTCCGCCCGCCGACCGAAAATCAAAAATCAGACTTCACAGTGTCTCCCGCCTGAATATTCTGAAGATTCCCTGAAAATTTCATCCAAATCGGCCCAGCCGGTTTGGAGTACGTACGTTACATACATACACACATCCTGTTTTATATATATAGAAGATTAGAAGAAGTGAGTAACTGAAACACAAATTTTGATATGAAATATAAAAAAATATATATAGATATATGTTTATATCTATATAATTTATATAAAAAATTCTAAACTATTCTAGACTATTCTAAAAATAAATTTCATGGAAATAGATTTTCCGACCAAAACCTTCTAATAAATCTGTTAAAAGAATTAAAAGGCTGCTTTTAAGGAAAATATGTTGGCTTTGAGATGTCAGTGCCATATTCTTATCTTCTAATTTTAAATATGAATTTCCTTGGGAAATGTACATAAATATGATAATTTATATTGCCGCAAAAAAATTCAGCTGTGGTTGTTAATTTTAAAATCAACATGGCGAATGCGACGGAAATCGTATCGAATGAAATGATGCGAACAGGAACGTTGCGAGACGGCAAACTCACCAAACTAAATCATCACACCTAAACTTCCCATAGCTGAGCTCCGTTACCTAAACTCACCACAGCTAAGTTCACCATGCTTAAATTCATGTTAAGTTGTGCTATGTTACGTTAATTTACGTTTTGTTGTGATAAGTTACGTTAAGTTACATTATGTTTTTTTTTATGTTAGGTGTGTGCTAATTTTAAAACAAAATTGCAAATAAGGCGGAAATAGTGGCGATGTTTATGGTTTACACGGAAATAGTAGAAGACGGCAACAATGATTTTTCTGCTCATCATACATGAACTCAACACGCCGAAACTCACCACACATAAACTCCCCACACCAAAACGCACCACAGCTAAATCCACCACACCTCACCTCAACTAAAACTTACCATATTTTATCACAGACCCGAACCCAAAATCTTAACCTTGAAACCTTTGCTTTTTATTTTCTTAAAATTTTTGGTGAAAAAGTACAAAAAGTACCGTTTTGCATGTTGCTGTTTTCTATATAGAGATACATATGTATGTATGTATATTCAGCGTTTCGTGAAGTCTGATAAACACTATTTTACAACTATTATTAAAATTAATATGCAACATTTGGGATTGCCTTAGCAAAAGGTAGTTCTCCACTGGTAGTACCGTTTTCTATTTATAATAGTATACCAATATTTTTTTGATTTACTACCCTGAGAGAGGGAATTTTCTTTTCAAAATTTCAAAACACAAATCTTTAGTCCTATACACAAGATATCATTTTTATAACCGACACCACAAAGTGTGTAAGACAACTGAAAAAAAATAAACCAAAATAAATTTACTGCTCTAAAGGCAAGTACAAAAGCGAATATTTGGAGCCATTAATAAAATTAAGAATAAGACGTTTCATGTTGATGCACGTGAGCTGCATCGATAGTTCTTCATTAGACAGCAAAAGAGGTGCTCACGCTTAGTGGGCGATGAAGGGTCGAAGATAGGAGGCGGTGCCGCCACGAGGAAGACTCGTATAAGTGCTTGCAAGGAATCTGAATGGAATATGTTAATGCATGGCTATATTTGTAGGTAAGTATGTACGTACGTATGTACTCGTAAGTATTTTAATTTTTCGTTGGTTTTGTTTATGCTTTTCTGCAAGCACATAAATCATTTTAAGGCAAAGAGCATTTGCAAAAGGCGACAAAAGTGCGACTTAAAAGCGATGAAAAGAAAAAAATTACAAAAAAAAAAATAAAAATGGAAAGGCTTATGCATGCAAAAATGCTACGGCTTGAGTGTATGCAGTGGAGCGAAATGGAAAGTGCTAAAGCTGGCAGAGGACGAATGTTATTGACAGGAATGAGACATGTAGAAGTGAAACATTAGCAAGTTCCAACCTGGCCAATAGCGCAGGCTACAGGCGACACGGACACACAGCATGTTTATATTTAGTAGCAGGCATTTCAAATGCCTCCCTTACACGTATGTATGTATGTACGAGGATACGCTTATGCAACATGTAGCATGCAGACGCGAAGATAAGAACTTTGTCGATTATGCATGCCACTTAAGCGGTCAGAGATATAGCAACAAAAAAAAAAAAACAAGTAATACAAGGCACAACAAAGGTGAAGTTATTGCAGCAACTTAAAAGAATTTGCTAAGGGGTATTTATGATACCGAGAAAGAGGTGCTAAAATGTGGTAACAACCGAATCGACGTCAAACGGTGATGGCAGGATTTAGCTGACAGCTTTTTTAGAGAGCACATTCAACACGCCACGTCTTAGTCGTCGTTCATACATCAAGTAATTTAGCTAAAAGAAGCCATTTGTATGCATTGCTTTATGTTTTTTCTATCTTTCTATTTAGGTATTTGTTGTTGCCGCCTCTGGCATGCAGCTAAATTAACCCCATCCACCCATGTTGCAAGCAGCGCACACACAGACAACTGCATGCATGCGTTTTGCAATATGAAGCACGTTCCCTCTTGAATGCTATATAGCATCTACCACCAGTTGCCAAGTGTTTACGCTAAAAATTTTATGTAAACCGTTGTGCAATGCCAAGAGCAAAAGTTTTGAAAGAAAAATTAATACAAACTACAAAAACAACAATAGCCTCAGATGTGGCGGTATACTAGAACAGCCAGTCAGTCAGTGGAGAGGAGATACTGCAGACTGTCAACATTTATTGCCGCTTGGCATTTATGTCTGTAAATACATACATATGTACATATTTACATGTGTTGCACCTCAGCACACTGGACTGTGAATTCGCAATGCTTTTCAATGGCAACGTGCAACAGCACAATACAAAAACAACAATAATACAACAATAAATTCCGCATGTTTGTAAATCAAAAATTCAATACTCAACGCAGGCGGTGGCGGAGGCGGCGCGGCGGTGCCAGCGTCGGTGAGCGAACAGCTGCGGTCGTGTGTTGACTTTGACATGACGAACTGCCGCTGGGGCTGGCATATTCTTAGCTGCAATCGTGGCAAGTTGCCACTCCAACGCCGCCATTCATATTCATCAACATGCAGCATTGCGTTAAAGTGTTTGCAATTGCTTTTATTGCTTTTGTTTTTGGTTTTTGTGTAGCGTAGTTGTTGCACCGTAGTCTAGGCAAATAAACTCGAGTATGGCATGCACTGTGACGTTGACTCCGAGCGTTTCCTTTATCCAGCTATAATCGCTGTATTTGTTAAGAGCGAGCAGAGTGCAACAGCCAAGGCGAATGTCTCGCCACTCCGTGCTGCCACGTCCATTTAAGCATGGAATTTATGCCCTTTCCCGTTTACAAGCGAATTTGCAATAAATGTAGGCAGAAAAACGAAAAAGTACTTAAAAAAAAAAAAAAAAAAAAACACACATCAGAGGCATCTTCTATTTCAATCGGCACAAACAAACAGCCAACCATGGCGGAGAGTAGTTTCACTGCACATTCATGCCACACATAATGGCTTACTCGTGCGCGGCGTACGTGCAACGTGCCACACTAATGTCACATGCACTGATGCGCAACAGTCAGCCCAGTCAGCTTAGGCGAGAATGCATGCAAATCCTTCAGTCGCCCGCCATGATGTTCCATCTTTTACTTATGTACCTTCTAAAGTTGATGAATGGCAAATTGCTAGGAAAGTAAATGAAACCACACTGAGGTCTAAATATAATTCTATGGGATTGTCACATTGGTGGCGGATATGCACTTTTTTTCTTCTATTTTTTGTTTTGCCTTACTTGGTATAGCCTGTTTGCTGACTTTGCACTCATAAAATTACAAAAATAGTATTTCACTTAGTTGGTTAAAAATTCTTAGAATAGTTATTTTCTCAGTGAGGAGATATACCCTGTACGAAATTTGACTGGACTTACTAGTGCAGCGCTGATAATAGAAATAATATTATTTTCTTGGGTTATTAAAACCATTTTTAATTTTTATATGCAGAAAAAAAACGCAAAACTCTTAGATGAACATTTTGAGTTTAGATGAACATTTTGTTCTTGTTTTGTCTACACACACACATATTCATATTTATTTAACTCTTTTGTTTTGTTTGTTTGTTTTTATGTTTATATGTTTGAATAAAGAAATCACCCCTGAAGATGCTAAGGTAGTTAGCGAAACTTCGGGTAAAAAGTGGAGAAATTGTTTTTTCTTGCACAAAAGTAGTTAGATCGAATAGCCTAAAATAATAACAACAACAAATACATTAAAGAACTTTATCAAATGAGCTAAAAAAATATTAAAATTCGTTTAATTACTGTAATTTTTTTTGTAAGATTTTTAACTTTAATTTATATAACTGACAATCTCATTGAGCTCAAGGCCAGTTCATGAAAGATTTTTTTGTGAAAAAACAACAATAGTTTTTAGTGGACAATAGTAGAAGTTATAGTACTATTTTGGAAATCACCACATTTTTTCATCAGACTTCTTTTTATTAAATAAATTAAAGTAATTCTTCATAACCCCTTCTCACAGCGTTTGAACCCAGGAGCTCGGAGTTTCAGCGCCAACACGCTACATGCTGAGCTACGCTAGCCGAGTGGACTGTTGTGTTTATTCATCTTCCTTAAACAAACCAACTACAAACAAGAGCAACTGATCTGCCGCTTTTTAAACTTGTTTGCGTGATTGTTGTTTGTGTTTTTTGCAATTTCTGTTTATTTAGTTATTTAGAATGCATTTTTAAGACGTTCTTATCCTTGTATATATATATGTTTCTTATTTTTCTGTTGGCCTAATAAAAGTTAATTTATATGGGTTTTATTAAAGAATGTACTAAATGTTAATTGAAAAAATTTTAAGTAAATAAAAAAAATTTAAAGAAACAATAACGTGAAACACAACGTAAATTAAACACAATTAATATTTTTTTTATTAAAAGTGCGCTCCAAAGAAAAATTTCGCGTCAATTTTGGTTCGAAAAAGTTAAAGTGGAAATAATAACGATCTCATTCCCCGTTGATTATTCTATGTTTAAAAGAAAATATGTTTATTTTTATTTATTATTATTATAAATCAAAATAAATTTAAAAGTCGCACGTAGTGAGGCAAATAAGTATTTTGTAGTAATGTTATACAATCTTTGAAAATTTTTATTTTGTAATCGGCAAAATTCGGTTCCTTTCAGGAAACTTCATAAATTTATAAATAAGAGTTTGCTTAAATTTTTTTTTTAATGTAACTTACAAAACTTAGAGTTACATTTATTCGACCCCTAACAATTTCTTGTTTTCAAATTTAAAAAATAGTGTTCATTTTTCGAATTAGAAACCTTGACCATTACAATTCGACTTTTTCTTTTTCTAATTCATTTTTGGGCCAATCTAATGCCAATATGCACATATATTATGTTTAAAGTTAGAAAAACAGTATATGTACATATATAAAATTTTAGAGTAATTAATTATTTTTTTGCTCTTTTTTGGATAAGAAAATACATAAAAAAAATATATAATAGATTTTCTATTTAATTCACGAATTTTTCAGATTCATATTTTTTTTATTTTTTTTAGTTCATGCTTTATTATATAAAAAAATTGCAATAAAAATAAATGATTTTAAATTCATGAAAATTTTTATTATCAGTTACTTAAATATTATATTAATTTTGAGGAATGTTAATTACAGCTAGAAATTTGTTAATTTTTTTTATTCTGCAGATAGCGGTGTAAGTGGAACTTAGACAGAGCCTCAATTGAGATAATTAGCAATTGTCTATGTGTTTCGAATAAGATGAACTTAATAATTGACTCAACTAATCGTGGTTTATGGTAAACGCATGTTAATGTTGTGTTCAAAGTTAATTGGGGAAGCTTAAAGTATTCTACAAAATTGTATCTTTCAAAACTGGTCAATTAAATCTAAATTGATTGCCGATTGAGTCCAAATGCCAAAGCTACTCTGTGTTACTTGTTTTGAAACATATTCCACCAGAAATAGCAGCGAACTTTTAATCAGAAGCGATTTCAAATCAAAGAGTATAACGATTGCTTACAATTTCTATAATAGTTATGAAAAACATATCGAGCCATAACCGCCAAAAGGGTGTAAGCAACAAATACATTTATATTATCAAAAGGTGCTTTTTAGCTTATTTTCTCCGCAGTTAAGCTTCACATTTGAATGTCGCTTTGTATTCAAGATTTACGTTGTTTTTTCTTCAAAACGCGAATATATTTATTAAAAAGCGCTTTGCTTCAGCCGAGAAATTTAAGATAATCGGCCTTCTTCTCTAAAGTTTTTCACTTGTTGTTTACGTTATTTTGGCGTTTATGGTTCGATATAGTTGCAGTGATATGATTTGTCAAACATTTTTTTTAAAATGGTAATGTCAAAGTTATTGAAGCTATTTACAACCTTCAACAGAACAAGCATTAAAGGTGTTCAACTAAATATGTGTTAATAGAAAGATAGGACAAGAAAAAAAGGTTGGATGCCTATTATGATTTAGATCTCTGCGGAGAAGGAGGAGCTGATGCTATCGAATAGATTGATATGAAATCGAACAAATCACATTATGAAATTTATTTCCCGATCTTTAATCGTGCCATGGAAAATTCCACACCTCAAAGAATGTCAGGCTTTCTCTTCTGAGACTACTGATAAACCGCCTATGCTTGAGTGGTTAGTAGAAAAGTTTTTACCAGTTTTTTTTATTACCTTATCGACACAGTTGCGTCCAACATATTTGAACTACTTAGGTATATTTTAAATGATAAAAAAATATTACCTGACGAAATATAAAACCTATTTCTGAAATTTTCTTAGAAAAAATAATTTCACTTTTACTATGGTATATATAAATTCAGGTATTTAATACATCGGCTTTCAAATAAAAAATAAAATAAAATTTCTTAGCAATGTTAAGCTTAGAACGCCAATAAAAATCACGTACGCATTAGAACTATAAATTATGCAACAATGAAATATTCTGATGGTAATTTTTGCGCTAAGTTAACATTTTTCTTAATATTTTTCGTTAATGTATTTCTCGATTTGTAAAATTTTTTAAACTAGCGTCTAAAGATTTTGGCTTCAGTGTCCTCAGCAACTTTTAGTAATTTTTAGTGTGATTTACATGCATTCAAGGCATTGACCTGCAGATGCCACGTAGCCGCCGCTAGCAACATTTATGGCAAGACAAAGAGCAGATAAATCCTCCACCTTCACTAAAAACAAAACGACAAACTTAAAACTAACTAAAAGTTAGAAGTCATTTGAAATGACAGTGGCGCAAGCGAGCTGCCATCACAGTCTTGCTAGACGTACTACATACATATCTACATAGTACGAGTATCAGCAACAGCTCGCTTTGCATATCCAGGCGACACATCTTAGTGCGCATGCGCTTTAACGTCGATAATAAATTTTTCACTTTTGGCGTCATTGCAGTTTCATTTGGCAAATTTAGTGCTGTGGCGGTGTCTCTTGATAGTTTTTATTTTTGCAGAGTCTTTCGCCTTTTTAGAGCTTTTGGCGGTGCCTTATTTGTAGCAAACTTTTATGTGCGGCAAACCCAAAAAAAAAGAAAAAAAAAAAAAACACAAAGTTCAAGGGCCTCATTGCATTTGAGTGTTTGTTGTGCCTGTTTTGTCGCTGCCAACAAAGAAAGCGAATGCTCTTTGCAAAGTGAAAGAGAGAGAAGAGCAGCTAAATAGTTAGCCGTGACAGTGGAGGAGTTAACTTTTAATTTATTTCACAAAGCTCAAGGTTACATCGCTTTAATAAAAAAAGTAGGAAAATAATGGAACGAAAAGTTGCAGCAACATTTGATAAGCGCCAAACGTGCGCGCATGCGATTTTGAGCAGCTGATAGTGAAGCTGCATTAGAGGAGCATGTTGCTGCATTCGCCTTAGTCCAACGAGTAGTAGTTTCATTAGATGTATGTATGTAGAAGGCGAGTGCGCGCTCTGATCGTTGTCTTCTATGCGGTAGCCATTGGCAACACTAAGTCGCTGCATTCAACATCTTATTCGCGCATTTGATCAAAGTTTGGTATGCGCTAATTGTAATGGTGCTGAGGGCATTTGTCGCGCCATTAGCATTTTATATGCATAATTCGCCTCAGTTAATGATGAGGCCAAAGTAACAAAGCTTCCCGAGGCGTTTACATACATACATATTTGTTACGAAATTCTTTAAACGCGGTTAGCAAATATAGAACGTATGGCAAACGCTTATTCTGAGGGTGAAAGGAGTTTTTCTGCTTTATTCCCAAAGATCATCCGAATAAAAAGCCCGTCAAAAAGAGACTTAACTTCGAATTCTGTAAGCAGTCTCAAGCCCGTATTCTGTTATTTGGTATAATTTTAAATTACACAATTTTAGACTATGAATTAGAGATTACTTATTGCCTGTCTACGCCTTCACGTTTTTCTTTTTATTTGAATTTTGTATGACCTGGTCACAATTTATGCTCGAATTTAGTAACTTAGTTTAATCTCAAGTTTCAAAATTTGAGACAAATAGGTATATTCTCAATGCTACTGGTAAAGTAAAATTTGTTACGTATTTATAACACCCGAAATTGAATTTGGTATTATAGGGCAATGGTTACAAAGTTTTTCGAAACAGTGGCAACATCACACATTTTGACAATGAGAGGTATCAAATTTGACACAAAAAACGTAAATAAACATACCTACATATGTTACATACATATATCAATAAGAGTGTTCGCGATGCTGGTAATTAATACGAATTGTTACGAAATATCACGTTTTTGTCAAATAGCACAAATTTGCAAGCAAGAAAACAGTTATGCAGAACAGCTGAATTTATTTTGGATAAATACAAAATTTTTGTTTAAGAGTTCTAAAGGTCAAAATTATAAAATATGAGTGATAAACACGCAATATATAGATTAATTTTCGTTTGGTTAGATTTCGTTAGTGGAATGTGTCAGGAAAACATGAATGCAATGTTTTTCATTCTGCATATTTGGATGCGGACAATAATTCAATCAGCTGTTCGTTAAACTTGCAAGTTTTGGCAAATTTTGCGTTCGCGTAAAAATTTACAAGCATCTCTCTTTGAGGGAGAATACTCTAAAGTTCTGAGAAATTTCGTCGCTGGATAATTCTTGCTGGATTTTTACACGAACAAACCTAATGAAAGAAACAATAATTTTAGAAAACGTATAAATGTGAATAAACCTTGTGTCTTGCTATTTGAATAATTAGTTTCCCGCAAACATTGCAGACGTCTTAAAGAATTTCAATATTAATATTGAATAAACATCTTCGCTTTTGGTAAATTAACAAAACAAAACTAAACAGCTGGTTTTTATTACCTCCTCTTTCGCTTCTTACAAAATTTACCTGGTTTCAATCAGCGTAGAATACTAAATGGTTACAAAATTTACTGAATCGTATAGTTTTATACCCCAGTAAATTTGATTACCTTGCTAGAATAGACCTATAAAAGCTTTCACGTTATCTCTTTTGTTTTTAATTGACTTATTGTGACTTGCTCATCATCAGGTCACAATCTAGAGACTGGAGGCTTTATGTTGAGTCTGTTGAATGACAACTGGTCTAAAATTGTTAATTTTGTATCTATTAGAGACTAAGAGGACTAACAGAATTCCGTTATTAGAACTAGTAGATAGTAACACTTTTAGACCAGTTGGAATTCAATAGTCTCAATATAAAATCTCTAGTCATAAAATAAATTATCTAAATTAGGATTTATTAACAGTTAACAAAAAATAAAAGCATAAAAAGAAATGTTGGCAAAGAAAGGCAATAATCTTTAACTAATAGTCTTAAAATCTGGCCAAATTCGAGATAGACATTTTTTTTTCAGGTATAAATATGAGGAGTTTAACTCTGCGTTTATTCCAAACAACAATCAGACAAAATGTACTCTTTTCAAGAAAAACAAGAGGTTTCAAAGGTTCCCCAACGATGGAGTGAGTAAGGGATGGCAGCTGGAGGCAGAGATCAGTGAACTGTCTTAACTACTGCGAAGCTCAAAACTAGTCAAGAAATGCCTTCCCATACTTACGACTGGGACAGACTACTTCCTCATCTCTGGCAGGTAACTAAATTGCGGAAAATAGTAATAGTAGCGGGTGTAAACATGTATACAGAAAGTACTTTTTATCCATCGTACAAAACAGATGGAAGGTAGCTTTTTAAACTCACAAAGCTGAAGCTCTCGAACTTACTTTGGATTTTGTCACATCACTTCTGGTTAAAACTGACTCAGTTGTCTTGGAGGGTGACGAGTTGGAACTATACAACAATTTTATTCTAAGCTGTTCAGAGTTTACTATACTGAGAACCAGACAACACGCCGTTTACCTTTTAAAGATCCTGAAGTTAATCTGTGCGATTAATGTCAGCCGGTTGCAAAATCACTTCATTATAAAGCAGCACATCTTCCATTAATAGTGCAAAGGGCGTTAAGCTCCTTTCGTATGTGACAAATGGGTACTTACTTAATTTATTTTTTATTAATTTGGCGCTCACAAAATTTTAGCTCATTGTTTGGCCGAGCTTTTTAATAATAATAATATTGGACCACAAATGGAGGGACCTACAATTTTATGCCAACTCCGAAGGGCAAATGTATTTAATGAGAAGCTTTTTATAGCAGAAATACCCATGGCGGCTTGTCATTGCTTTTCATTAATTTACAAATTCTTTTTATTTATTCGGTGCTACCATTTGTAGAAAATCATTTAGCTATAAGTTCATTTGAGGCCTACATACCAACTCTGAAGGAGGAAGCATATTTTTACTTAGTTACGTTATACAAATATTTGTATGTACACACCTTATATACCTAACATACATACACGTATACGCGTCTGAGTGCAATCATAGATCTATAAATTCAATTACGTCGCATTAATTGGCAGCAACGCATGCCGAAAGCAGGAAAAGCCTCTTATAACTAACTTGTTGCAGCACGCGACATATGGAGGGAGTGCGCGTGAAATGAGTTCATAATCGGTATCGATTACAAATCAAAGGCAATCATTATTAATGCAATCAAAACCAATTGAGTGTGTGAGTTTCAGCAATGATTTCCTGCTTGCAGCGACGTTGATTGCAAGTCACACACTCCAACTTGCATAAATATTTTCATATTTTGACTGCTTCCTCATTTTGCTCACTTTTATTCAATTGGTATAATTACATTTTTTTTTTGTACTCGGTATTTTGATTGGCTTATTGCTTGGCTATGCAAAGAAGTGCCCTTTGATCAGCTAAAGTGCTGGCTGCTCTTGCGGTGTATTACTTTTATTGCCTAATTTCTTTATGAGCATGCGTTTGACACACTTTTATCATATTCAGTTTTGTTAGCTTCCCGTTTATTTTCGTCTTTTTTCTTAGGTATGCGTGGGTGCGATTGGAAAAGCTTAACTAAATCTATATTTCTCTACTTTTCCGTACATTTTTTTCCTCTCTTGTTGTTTTTTTTTAGTGAAGTTTAAGCAAACAAATTCTATTTGACAGCTCTGTCACTTCATGCAACATCTTGCGCAAATGTACAAATGTCACACTGGCGCACGCATACAATCAGCCAAAATTATTGCTACACAAACGCCCTGCAATATGCCGCTCAATAATATATTGCAGGAAATGTTGCCGGCAGCGTCAGCGCGCGCGATATGTGAAGTGTTAACGATTGTAGCTGGAATTTCACTTTCCATTGTCTGTCAAGCGTATTTTGGTGTCACAAAATGCAAATACACACGAATGCAATTGGTGTAGGTGTGCATTTTGATCGATTGGTGCCGCCCGCGTCTTTCAACCACTTGCCCGACTGCTTCTTCGTTTGTCTTTATTTTGCTGTGTGTATGCGTGGGAGTGTTGGTGTGGCGCCTCAACAAATTTAGGCCACTTCGGTGGCACAGCTGACTGTGATAGATGGCAGTCAAGGCAGTGTTGGCACGCTGTGGAAATGTGATATGAGGGCGTTGCGATAAGTTACGTCAGCTATGAGTTGGTATGTATGTATGTATATGCAGTCCATATTTATATATTTATATAAAGAAAAACATAAATAAAGCAGCTTCCACGCATTTGTGGCATACTCTGCTGGCATTTCTCTGCATATAAGTATATACTTGTATGAGTATTTATATGAATGTGCCCTGATTGTTGGCACTTATTACTTTTCCCTTGAGGTAGGTCCTGCCTGTGCCGCAAATTAATTGTGTCAGTTATCTACTTTCTACCCACACGGGAATATTTATTGGATACTTACAAAGCTATTGTGTGAACAATTTTGGTTTTTATTTTTGCAGTATTCGTTATTGGAGATAAGTCTATGCAAATCCCAGAATTGTAGAAAACAAAGAATTGAATACCCATTTATTTTAAAAATTTTGTATCATGAGTAGAAAAGGAGCTTTATTATGAAAGCGATTTTAATAGAACTAACAACGAGGTGCCTGAAGTGGATAAGGCAGAAAGTCTCAAAAATAAATTGCATCAAGTTTTAACGAGCAGCTCGCAATTGAGAGGCATAAAATTTATCAGAAGGCTTGGTAAAAGAAATTGATAGTTTTTGTAATGAGGCGATAAAGGCTATGTCCTGTAGAGAGCATTTAACTTATTGTCGACAATCCAACCAACAAGTGTTGAGGCGCAGTAGTGCTTCTTCTGTACCAAATATGTTTATTTGTACTTGAAGTATAAACTATTTTGTATGTGTGTCAAATTTTACTCTGTTTTCTTTTTTTTCTTAAAAAGGCCAATAAATTCATACATGATTTAAAACAAATCGTTCTTCTTTGTTGTGTTAATGTTATTTTTATTACTTCTATAATACAACGATTACAGATGTGTTACATTTTTTACAACTTAAAAATTACGTATCAAAACTTTGAGAAATTCGGGAGCCCAGGATTATCCCGGGATTTCG
This sequence comes from Philophylla caesio, assembly GCA_963971545.1. Lineage (NCBI taxonomy): Eukaryota > Metazoa > Arthropoda > Insecta > Diptera > Tephritidae > Philophylla > Philophylla caesio. The sequence continues at coordinate 87,364,117 of OZ020606.1, read as the reverse complement.
TTTTCAAATCTCGAAATTCCCGGGATCAACAAAATGCCCAAAATTGCCATCCCTAATATGTATACATTAGAGTGGGTACATTTTTTGTTTTTTAGTAAATCGTATGGTTTTTTCGAATTCTACATACAGATAATTCAGTGAAAAAAAGTGGAAGAAACCATAGTACGGAAAAGAGTTGTAAACCTACGAATTTTTTTTTAATTTTAGGTGAAATAATACTTTTTTTTTCTATTTGACCTATTTTATTATTTCATTATGTGTGTTTTTCAGTAGGCTGAAGGCCAATTTTTATTCGTAGAGAAAAAACAACAACGCCGTGAAGAAAGAAGTCTGATGCGAAGATGTGGTGATCTCCGAAATATTGCTGTAACTTCTACCGCTTTGAATATTGTTGTTTATTCCTTATAATTTTTAAAATAAAAATCAGCCTTAAGCTCATTTAAGAAAAAATATTTGTTAACAAATTATTAGTTTACCTACGTTTGGTTACAATCAATGCATTAAAGGAATATAGATATTTTGTTCCCAATGGTTGTAGTCAAATACATATAAACATATTGTAAGCTTACGTAGAATGAAAAACATAAAATTTTATTGAAATGTTATTTTTAAAATACGCAAGCTTACGCAAGCAAACTCATTTCCGACTTAGGTTTTTCCTTAAATTTCTCTTAAAACTTTCCCATGAAACCAGAAATGTCTTCCAAACGCTGAAAAACTTTTGTCATTTTGACCCACTCTAGTATTCATATATTGATGAATGAAAGAAAATTTATATATACATATATGTATATTTAATAAATAAACTCGTATAATTGTTTAATATTTTGCCTATGGAACGAAAATTGACACTGAAGATGGCACAATGCCGAAACCGAAACCCAAACTTGACAAGGGATGACGGAAAATAGTTCCAACAAATATCGCCTACATTTTCTTTATATTGACTAAAAAGAACGTAAAATACTCAGTAGTACTTTGAATGTTTTTGGTCTCGGTGACCATTATTAATTTTATTATATTACGTAACCCCCAATAATCGATTTTAAGTTTTCTTGAAAAACAATTATAATCTTTCTTTTAAAATATAAAAAAACAACAAAATTAAAATTCTATATATTTGCACGCAAATATCTCAGAAACCAACAGACCAGATTCATAATTTTGTGCAAATGATAAATATTTATAAAATTTATATATAAAAATTATTTAATCAATAGGCTAATAAGAAAAAATGAGGTTTTCATTTGTCAATTGAAAGTTATTTTTTGGCTTTATATTTGAAAATATATATGTAGAGGCTATTCTCTAACAAATGTTCAATAAAAATCTCTATCTGAATTAAATCTTTATCCGCGTCCGACGTTTACGTAATTTGATTTTCGGAAAAAAGAACGATGTGCGCATATAAAATGTAAATTTTTAGTGGCATGGTGGTTTGTAAAGGGTATTGAATTGTAACACGACCGCTGATCTACAAATGTGATGTCTATCCATCGCTCGCTATCCTTATCCATCACGCTCAGCGGTACTATTTACTTAAAGCTTCGTTGGGAAATAGAAAAGGTGCAAACGAATCCCCCTCCTCCTTTATCGTCGCCTTAACTTGGGGCGTCTACTTCGACTACTCCATAATCAACGTTTCTGACTTGTTCGCTATTGAGTCTGATTTTGTGGTATTCAGTTATTTGATAAATCTTACCGAAATGGTTTCCGAGACTCTCACCAAAACGCTAAAACTCTTGAAGGCCTCTAAATACGTTTCGATATATTCCCCCTTAAGTTGACGCTTGCAGTTAGCGGTTAAGTTGAACGTTCTGTTTTTACGGGATCTGACTTTCAGCCCCTTACTTCATACGGTAAGATGCCAAACCTCAGAACGCTCCCCTGACATGGGCTGTTGTAGTGGGGCCAAGCACCAGCAAGGCTGCAGAGATCGTGCTGGAAACAGTTCAGCTTGTGGTTTCCAACGAATAAAAGCACGACTTCGGTGTCAGTACACATTAAGCCAAGAGTCTCAAAACATAGATCAAGTGAAAATCATTGCATTCCACTCAGGAAGACGCCGCAGGGCGGTTCATGCACGCAAGAAAGCACAACTTCTAAAGAAGTGCGTTGGACACGCTACTTCAGAGTGTGATAGTGACAACAAAAAATATGCTACCAAATTACCAGACTAATGCTGCGAATTTCGATGGAAAACAAAGCTGCTTTGTCCAAGACAAATATTTGCTCACTACAGGATGGCACTCATGATCTCATCTTTACATCCATTCTATATACTATGGCTATCCTGCAAACAATTTTTTCAAGAAGCCGCAATACTTTACTATGAAACAATCTAAGTCGGCCACATTAGTAATAAGCAAAATAAATAAAATTGCTGTGCTAATTCATTGCACGTGGACCGAAAACTTTCGCTTCATTTTCGAACACAATTGACCAGCTATGCGCATCAATTAAATTTTACTTTACAACGAACTCGTTTATTACGTCCAAATTCACTAAGGAAAATATGAAGTAAATTTAAAAATTAACGATAATAACTACAACCCGGTAATTATGAGAAAACGAGAGAGAAATGACATTAGAAATCGAAAACACGCAAAGCAAAATTGAAATCTGAGGAAGAAGTTGACCGACAGGCTACAAACGCCAAATGTCATGTACGATTACTTCACTTCAAATCGGTTAATTGAAAGTCGACTAACTGACTGTCTGACTCACTGACTGAATGACTGACTGCATGACGTACTCTGGCTGGCGGGCTTGTCGACTGTTTGAGTGCTTGACTGCTCACCGTCTCACTATTCATTTAGTCACTTAGCGTTAGTTACGATTTCGATGAGCGCACAGATGGCGGTATGGCCTGCCACCAGCGAAATCATTAGCGGCAGCAGACAAACAAACAAAAGCAACAATAACAAAAGCAAAAGCAAACGCAGACCAACCGCTGACAGGAACGTTGAGGCTAAAGAGTTGCAGCCGAAAGTGCCAATGACAATGTTGGCCCGATGAAAGCGCAGCAGCGTCAGCGCTTCACCGATCGCGCCAATTATTTGACTCATTCAAATGGACGCGCTGAAATACATAAATAAATAGTTGTGGACATGAACATGAATCGATGCGACGAGCACTTTTACTTTCACATACAGAGAATGTTGCAAGCAACATAAAATAGTTTGTATGCATATTGTTGCAGTGACATATGTACGTGTATACGTGCATACGAGTATGTGGCATACGGTGATCGCCAGACAATTTATATTGTTTTTGAGTGCATCTGTCTGCTGGCATAGAAAGTCCAGTCGCCGCACAGCCAATAAAGGTCAAATCAAACGGTCTCCTTCGTGTTGCTGCCATCGACTGTTTGTCTGTCTGCGTACAGAGATGTGTACTAGTAAGCGTCTTGGGTTCAGCTGGGGCTTATCAGCTGCATGCTCGTGATGTATGGTCGCTTAAGTGACGGGTTAATGATGTGTGTTGCAACAATAGCAGATATTGGTTTGGGGCCAAGTGTAAGCCAATGCCGATAAATGCATCGAGAATGTGTGGTAATTAATCACTTGGGGATGGTAATGTGCATTCGTAAGCAAAGTTGTAAGTTGTAGAATTGTTGCAGCATTTAGTTTTGAGTTAGTTACATTTGAGGAACATGGAAAATGAAAGTGCCGGATGAGCGAAAGTGCCGAAGTGAGCATAAGTGATGTAATCTTTGATGAACATGAAAATGAAATTGAAATTCTTAGTGTTTAATAATAAGTTTTTGAGTAGAAAAACGTTGATGGATCTTTAATATATTCTTTAATTGCATTTATTTGTTGTTGTGGTGTAGGTTTTGTACTTAATAGTGCAACATTACTTCTCACATATGAGAGAATTTATAATTCTTAGTGTTATAATTTTTTTTTTCACAAGCACATCACATGCATTTTTTTAAAGATCCTCAAGGTTTCCCGCAATAAAATTTTCTTTAAAGATAAGACAAATGGGTTTCAAAGAAAAGAGAATGTCAGGATAATTAATAAATGCGCGCTTTTTATATCAATCCTTGCATTTTTTTTATTTTTCTACAATTTTTCGATTATATAATAACAGTTCTTTTATTTGAAATCAATATGTTATATACATAGATATATGCTAATTTTTTACCAAGGATTCCTTTTTTAACTTTGAAGACCTTTAAAAAAAATCAGACTTATTGGTGACCAAAGTACGAGTAAACCCCAGATTTTCTACGAATACCTCTTAATTTTCCCAGCGCGCACATATCGACTTTCTCTATTATGAGAAAAAAAATGTGTCGTTCTGTACGGTATTTTGGAGGAGTTTTTGCGGCTGTAGACGCTTATTTTAATGAAAATTTTCTAAAGCGGCGTTTAAAGTTCGCAAATCATGAGTAATATGAATTTAAATTTAAATTTTCTATACTCATTTCTATTCATTTATAAAAATTTATTTTTTTTGAAAGGTTACTCGACTCCACAATAAAAAAAGAGTTCTTTACTTGTGGAAGAGATCTAGCCAGCAAAGATTTACTTCATTCGTAATATTGCGATTTGTCTGGAAAAATAAAGCGTTAAGTTCTTTCTTTCAACCAGCTTCTTTTGACACATGAGGTACACTCTGTCCACAAATTATAGTACACACACATATTGACACATTTCAATTTACTTTACTTATCCTGCAATTATTTTTCAATTAAGACATAGTTAATTTTCAATCAAACACCATAAAAACATTTTTTTAAATTTTACAAAAAATGTAGAATGAATTTTTGATTAAAATTCATTAAATATTCAAACTTAAAAAAAAATTAATTTTTTATGGTATGCTGTTTTGTAGCCTATTCAATTTTAGTATAACAAAGTGTAAGTTTCCAATGAGTTTTGACAATTTTTTTACTCACGCTCTTTCACAATTCCTTCAATATTAAAAATAATTCCTGTTTTGCTTTGTGCGGAGGAAACATAGTAAAAAAAAATGTGAAAAATCAGTGTTAACTTGCAGACCTTTGCAACTAGCACTTTCTTACACTAAAATTTAATGAGCATAAAAACTGCATACTCAAAAATTTTAAAGTTCAAATTTCTTAAAGAAATTTTAATTAAGTTTATTATGTTAGCAGGCTCAAGGTCAATTGAAAACTTAAATTTAGGTATTTATAATACAATATATTTCGATTGCTCTTCGGCAATCGTCTTCAGGGTAAATTTTTTTTGGATTATAAAAACCAAAATTTCAGTTTTCAATTGACCTTCAGCCGGCTAACTTAATAAATTTAATTAAAATGGAAAGGTCGCCAAAAATATCATCTTAAAGAAATTTTGTTAAATTATTGTACGTTTTGTAAATAGTTTAAAAAATGAGTGTTTATGGTTTTGCTTAGAGAATGCACCATATTTTATTTGAAAAATCACTTTAATCAATTAAAAGAAAATATAAGTGCTCCAATCTGTTAATATGTGATTGTGATATAATTTGTAAACAGAGTACACTTCAACAGTGAACACAAAAAATGTGGGACTCGTCAGCCACATTCAATTCGACTATACCAGGGAATAACAGTTGTTGTTGTAGTAATATATTTATATTTTAGATGAAGGACTCGCAGGCTCAATAGCTGGCTTAAATTGTCATCGTCGAGCTTGTATTTAGCATTTATTTTAAATTACCATTTATCTTTTCTAAATGTGTTCATTAAATTATTTGTACTTTAAATTACAAACAAGCAAATAATGGCAACATAATTTAGTAATATTTTTAGTGCATCTGCAGTTTTCTGGGAATTGCTGATTTACGCTGCTAACAACTCAATTGCATTAAGTGGCGTTTCAATAACCACACTCACTTCAGTTATTGTACATAGTTAAATTCCAAAGAAATGACACATTACTGCTTTGAGAAAATAGAGTAGAAAAATCATATTACAGATTCAAATCAACCGAACAGAAGCGATTATCTATGCATACAAACTTGTACAAAATTGTGCCTGAGTATTTGCATAGTTTTCCGTATATAATACTTTGGTGGAAAGCAAAGAGCAGCTGGCAATTAGCAACTTATTAAAAGAATCGCCAGCACTTTCAACGCCAGCGTTGCCTCACAACTTGTTAATCACTATGATAAATAATTTCTATGTTGACTACGATAAATTTGCATATTTTCAATGCGCTGCTGTTGCACTCGACAAGTAAGTAAATCAAGTTGTCTACCAACGTTCAGCAAAGCAAACTGCAGTTAAATAGCAATGGAGACCTTCAACAGTGGAAAATGGTTCAACAGTTAAGTTCAATTGCATCGATGCACCCGGGCGTTTACAATGTTTACACACATATCGGAGGTGTGTGCTCCCATGGAAAATGAGCCAATTAACCGCAAGCAAAGCTGCGGTCTTACTTGCATTTGAACGTATGTATGTATGTATATATAAATATATATATATATGTACATAGTGGAACTGGCAGTTTGCCAAAGTGTATGCTATTTTTTATAAATACTCCTGCAATAAATACATAAATATGTATATGTTTACCAAGAAAAGTGATAACTTAATACAAAGCAATAACAGTTAATAAGTAACTTAAATATTTGTTTTTACTGACAAACTGTCCACAGCGTAAAAATAAAATAAACAGAACAAAAGAAAGCAGCTGTGGTTATAAAAAGTCATATATATACGTATGTATATAGAGAGAACATCTTCGACATCTATTATCTACATTTTACATACAAACAATAGTTGAGCGAACAATAGTGATTTCATAAATGCGTTGTGTTGCCCTTTTAGTCATATCAGCAACTTACCTGTAAAGAAATAAAAAAAAAAACATATTTAGAAATTATGACAATTCATATACGAGCAATTACTGTAATAAAAGTTTTATTGAAAGCAATGAAAAAATATTTGTAATGTTATACAAATAGAAATAAATTATACGCTTGTTTAATTTATATTAGGGTGGCTCTTCCAAGGGAAATGCATTGATGCATTTGGACAATTTATTTATCGTCCAATTAATAAAAATTAGTTTTCAATTAAAACAATATTAATTCTTTAATGAATTATTTCAAAACATTTATTAAAATTTATAAAAAAATAGAAAACATTTATTCAAAATTTCATAAAAATTTCGAAATTATTAAAAAAAAATTTGAGAATTTTTTAGGGTATGCAAATTGTAGCTTATTAAATTTTAGTATAACAAAGCGTAAGTTTGTAGTGGTTATTAATTATCACTGATTTTTGGAAATTTTTTTGCACTCTTTCACACTTTAATTGAAAGAGTCAAATAACTGCATGTTCAAAAAAAATATTTTTTTTTCTAAAGTTTGAAAATTTTATGAAATTTTATAAAATCATTATATATGTATTTTGTGAATAATTTAAAAAATTGGTGTTTATGATTTTTCTTAGAGAATGAATCATATTTCACTTGAAAAATAATTTCAATTAATTAGAAGAAAAATAAAATGACCAAACCTGAAAAAAGTGAGGTATGACCTTTCCATACTGTACTAACGATATAGTACAAGCTATATATAAAATATTACAAAGTTTACCAGTAAAAGTATATCGCTGATATTCGTAAACTTAATAAACTCAGTACAAAAGACACCATTTTTATTTTAGAGCAATTTTAAATTATTTAGTCAAAAAATTTTCGGATTCTTTTAAAATCAACTCTCATTTGCATTTCCCCATTAAAACAAATGCACTGACATTTGTATTTTTAGAGGAAACCCAAAAAATTTTATTTATTATTAGTATTATTTTTTTATGATATTTTGAATTTCTTGTATCAATACAAAATTAATTATTTTTAATCCTTTAAATTTCTAAAAAATAAGTTATTTATCTTACCATTTTCACCATTTCTCTTTTAAAATACAGTTCACTCTCTAACAAAAGCAATATAATTCAAAATTAAAAAACGATCGCGAATCTGCCATCAAACTTCCAAACTCTTAGGGCCAGTTTTTCAGTTTAAATTTAAACTTTGTTTCCTTGCGCTCAATTAAGTTATTTGCGACTAAAACAGACTAAAACTAATTCAGATGTAAATGAGTCACATAGGAGAATGTGTTTGGTTTATCATTTCTCTTAACGAAAAATTGGATATCACCACATTTCCTCATCAAACTTCCTTCTTCTTGGCTTCTGCGGGAGTCGAACTCGTAACAACATGCGCTATACTTAAGCCGGCAACTAAACGCATTCAGACTATAGTTTTGTTTGAAAGCATATCGCAAAAATTCTGAGGCACTCTACAACAAGAAGCAGCAAACCTGACCTAAAATTTTCTGCAAAGAAATATATAATGTAATTAAATAAGTAATTAAAAAAAGCAACAAATGCGCTTTTTTTTCAGAACTACTTCGAGCATTGTCTCTCATTTTCATCTAAGCATATTTCTGCATTTGAGTACCTATAGTTTATCTACCATATCGATTCAGTCAACACAAAATTGTGTTTGCATCTAACTAGGCTGCGGAGTATTTTAGAATCTACTATTTTCATCCGGAATACCATTTTCAAACTAAAAAAGGTTCAATAATCGATTTTTTTTGTAACTTTTGTCCTCTGCTCTGTAAAAGGACTTGAGTTACAGTATTGCTTTGAAAACTCACACCAAGTTAATTAACACAGAGCGCGTTAATGGAATCACTTAAGATAGTTGAATGAATGCTAAAACATGCGCGTTCCTCTTGCCACAGAAAGATGAACGGATAGCAAGCAACACGTTTGGGACAGTCGACCGACCAACCAACACGTTTGGCCGCAGACACAAACAGCGATGCTGTGTCACTAAGTACAATGACGACGATAGCAACGATAGCAACGATGATGCCACGAAGACGAGGTGTCGACATGAAGCGTACAAAGTTGCAACAAACGCTAACTCATTGACATCGACGGCGAGCAACAACAGCAATAAACTAGAACAAAAAGTGGCAGGAAAGAATAAAAACAACGAGAATTGAAAAACGTTTAGAATATGCTAAATATATTTTTTTTCAAGTTTGGCTACAACTGCAACGCTGTGTTGCACGTACTCCATGTTCGAAGTGCAACAAATTAAAGGAATAAAAAACAGTGCAATAAAAATGCAATAAAAAAAAGAAAGTTAAAAAGATTACCTAAGAATCAATTCGCAGCTTCAAGAGGGCCAGAATAAGTGCCGAGCAAACGTTGCAAGTTACTATCGAAAAACAAAACTATACAAAAACAAACATCTGCCACTCCTATGTGATGCAGCAATTGCTGCTAAAGTCTGTTGTTTGGTTTCGAGAAACATCATAAATTTGCGCAGCATCGAATGGCCAGCGAAGAGGCAGATCGCACAGACTTACCACAAACTACAAGTGCTACCTATGATGTTGCCATTAAATTTAAGGCAAAACATTAAAGGAGTTGCATTTAAATGGTGCACATGCCAAGGTGTGCGAAAAGCAAAGAAACAATAGCCACAGCCAGCTATAAGTGGCATTTAGATACTTGCAACATGGTGAAAGAACTAAGAAAAGGGAGCTTTCGTGTCGGCGATTTGGACATAGAAGCGCTTGAGAGGCGGCGGCGGCGGCGGCGGCTGCAGTGAGAGGCAGTGACTTGCATTGTGCTTCAAGTTAATTGCACGTACGACGATGACGACGACGACGAACGTTCAACGTCGAAAATGATGTTGCAGCGGTCATTGTCATCAGCCGTTGCAGTAACTGTAGCGGCAATGCACAACAGCAGAGGCAAGCTACGTCAAATTTAATGCGGCAACAGCAACGTGATTGCCACTTGCTAGTGCGACGACAGCAGGCACCAACAAAGCGCTACTTGTCACACCGTAACTTTAATGTCCATTTACGTGTGTGTGTGTAAATGCATGACGCTGCTGGTGACGGCGATTTATTTTAATTATTGAAAAGTGCCACACTATGGTGATGACATGCAACGACTGGTGCAAGAAGGCCTAGAGCAAAAAAAAAAAAAATTAAAACAAAAAAATGCTGCCCTTGACTGCCACAGTGGCTGCGCCGCTTTGTTGTTGCTAGTAGGTAGCACTTGCACACTTGCACAGTGTGCTTGCCACATGTTCATTTATTAGTTCCACTTAGTTTTTTTTTTTCCGTTAAATATATTGCAACAGACGTGCAATTAGCAAATTACATGCAACTCACTAACTTTGACTTTGACTCTACGCCGTTGCGCGAAATCAAGTTAAGCGTGTGGCATGCGAGTATTGATTCGCGCGTATGTGGCAGCTCTACACTTTGGTTGTTGCGGAAAAATGCTGCTTGCTACCAGCTTGTTCTTTGCGATTGCAACATGCATTGCAACAAGAAAATTCAATTTTCATAAATTGTTCAAACAGAAATTATAAACAAGGCGAGCAATCAGTGTTGCTAACTAGTTGGGCATGTAGTGGCATGTTGCATGCCCACTGCATATCAGTGAAGTTTTAACGAAATAAGTTTTCTCGAAAGGAGAAATTTGCTGTTATTTGAAAAATAACAGAATTTGAAATGAAAAGGAAATTGCATGTTTTTCGGTATTATCAGCGTATTTTGATGATATTTTACTTAACAAGTTTTGCCAAACTTGATTAGTGCCTTGCCGAAATATTCTTCGTAATATTAGAATTCGCTACTGTTCCCTGTTCTTGTAGATATTTAGAGGACGTGGAGGAATAAACCTCACCGCAATTCCTTTCGGGCTGCCCCACGGTTTGGAGACTTAGTAGGCATAAACTTGACTTTTTAGTAATTCTGGAACACTTAGAATTAGTCGCTTGTTAAACTTGATTTTTCTATTTAAGTTCCAGAACTATCGCAACTTCCTTTAACATATTTTTTTCTAAGTATAGTGTTGTATACGACATGCACGCATAGACTCACCTCTTAATGAAAATGAAGACAATTCTTTAAAATATTCTTTATAAATAGACGTCTTTATCTTTGTTGAAAATTAAAAAAATATTAACAAAGTGCAAATATCCATTTTCTAATTTTTATTTAGAATTTTTGTAGTTTAAGTTTCATGTACATATGTTGTTACAAAATTAAACAGATTTCGTTCATTTAAAAAAATCTTGAGCATGCGTGTATTGGAAGAAATTGCGAAAAGTTTAGAGTAAAAAAATTTTGAAAATTCAGCGGTAAACAAAATCGAAGGGGCGGCAAAATGACAACTAATAATAATTTGTTAATTCAAAATTTTTATAAGGTAGAATTAGGTTCAAATGGGTTTTTGTTAGGCAGCTGTTTTAGAAGCAGCTGTTTTTAATTGAAAAGTATTTATACAGCTAGTCAAAGCTTGAACACGTCCAGACGTGCAACTCGCATCGACCCAGGCACCACCCACACGATGCGCGCTGCAGATTATTTAATATATTCCATTCCAATAAAGTCTCCATTAATTTTGAAAGTGCATTTTTTAGATAAAGACACACGAATGTATTTTTATAAATATTATCCAGTGAGTGATTAGAGAAGTTTAGTATTTTCTCAAATTTCATGAAAGTTTCTATTAAATATTATTTTCCAAAAAAAAAAATTGTCGCCATACTATTAAAAAAAAAATCAAAGCGTTTAAAAATTCAAAAATTTTTTTTTTCACAAATCCGTACGATTTGTAAAAGAATGCCTCATAATTGTGATAAGCATTGCAATATTTTTTAAAAAAATTATCAAAACATTAATTTTGGATTAGTCAGACAAAACAGCACATCCTTGAAAGATTTCAACGTTCGTACCTTAACATGTTAAACACGACTCGCTCTTAAATTTACTAAAATTGTTCATAGTACAAACACATATCGACCGATTTTGGCACTTAATTTTTCTTCTATTTAATTAAAATTATTTTTCAAGTAAAATATAGTTTATTCTCTAATGAAACCCATAAACATCGATAGTTTAAAATATTTACAAAACAAAAATGATTCACCAAATTTTTATAAAAATCGCAAAATCGTGATTATTTTTTGTGTGGAAGGAATTGCGTCAGTTAAAAGTTTGCTAAAAATCCGTGGTAGTTCATAGCCTTTAGAAACTTGCACTTTTTTTATAATAAAAGGGAATGAGCTACATATATGCATTCTCCAAAAAATTCTAAAATTATTTTTTTATAATCTCGAAATTTTGATTAATACTTTTTACATTTTTTATAAAATTTAAAAAATTGTTTTTAATGTTTTTTGTTAGAGAATTAACTTTGATGTAAGAATTAGCCACAAGGTGTGCTTTGCAACCGACACAGCCATTTTGAATATCAAAAATTTTCTACTTAACAAAGACAATTTATTTCGTGGACAAACTGATATCGGCAGATAAATTTTGGCAAATTGTATCTTCTGCTCAGCATTTGCAGCAGGTCGTTTGAAATAAGAGAAGACACCTCATTTGTCATAACATAATTTTTCAGTAAGTTTTTTCTTTTGGCTAAGTAACAGGGTTTTGTAAACCGCATCTTTATAATTTTCGTATTCGAAAATAAAGTGGCCTGGGCTCAATAGGCCGGAGCCTTGAAAATACTTTCTCATGAACAGTTTCAGGAATTAACAACGATTTAAATTTGATCATTTTTCGCCCGAGTTTCACCTGAATTCGTTGAGTTTTTATCTATTATTCAAGGGTTTGATATTTTAAGGTTTTCTCTGACACTTATATTTTATTATTATTATCAGGGCATATATTTAGTGAAATGTATGAATTATCAAGAAGTTACATTTCTCTAAAATAACAAATCATTCAACTGACAGTGTGCTTGTGTCCAGCTGCAACTAAATTGACCTTAGTTGCTTCAGTAAATTGTGCCTTGATGATCTTATTTCGCAGAAAAAAATGCAAAGGAAATCTTTCTTGAGACTCATTAATTATCTGACACATTTGAAATGTTTATTTGCACCCGGACGTACTGTATGTTATGTTATATGTTCACAAATTATAGCACAAACACATATTGACACATTTGGACAATTTATTTATCTTCCAATTATTTAAAATTACTGTTTAATTAAAACATCATTAATTCTCTAACAAACACCATTAAGAACAACTTTTTAAATTTTATAAAAATTGTAGAAAACATTTATCAAAATTTCGAAATTACAAAAAAAAATTTAGGATTTTTTGGGGCATGTACAACAAAGTGACAGTTTCTAAAAGGTACGAATAACCAGTGGTTTTTAATAATTTATTTTACTGACGATTTTTCCCTATTTCTTTCATATAAAAAATAATCGCGTGCTTGCGTTGTATGGAGGAACTGCCAGTAAAAAAATTGTCAAAAATCAGTTATAACTTGTCGATACTTGAGACTTGCACTTTTTACACTAAACTTTTATGAGCCAAAAAACTGCATACTCAAAAAAAATTCTAAAACTTTTTTTTTTAAAGTTCAAATTTTTACATTTTTGTAAATGGATGTTTTTGGTTTTTTTTTAGAGAATGAACCATATTTTACATGCAAATTAATTTTAATTAATTAGAAGAAAAATTAAGTGCCCAAATTTGTCAATTTGTGTTTGTGATATAATTTATGAAGTATATTTAAACACTCTCTATAAATTTCACTGTTGAAGAACGAAAAAAGCCTATCATATATTCAAATAACCTAGTTAACTGGAAAGATAGAAATTTTGTTATATTTTCTTCATTCATTACGGCGCGCTCAATTTCTTCTATCCGCGCCTAAAGAAAAACTCGACCATGAGTCTATGAGATATATTGCGGAAAAGCGTCTGTTTAAAACAAATGTTAAAATCAACGGTAAAAGTTATTGAAAAATTAAAAAAAAAAAATATTAAACAATTTTCTTGGATTTATTTAATTTTTAAGTAGTTTTCAATAAAAAAGTAGTTCGTTCTTAAAGCTTAGTACACAGCTGTCAAGAAAATCGTAACATTCATATAAAATTACACTCAAGAAATAAAAAAAGGAATTTTCTTCTAAAGCTCTCAAGAAAAAAATTCTTGTATAAATCTTTATTTCTCCAAGAAAATTTACAAGCAACAGAAATAATGAAAGATATTTTTTTGTGATTTTTCTTCGAAGCTGTATCCTAAGCTTTATGAAAACCCACTATAAATCTGCATACTCAAAAAAAAAATTAAATGTGCATATACATACATAAATTTAGAGGAAGAATTTGCAAGTTTCGAAAGAGATAAATTTTTTGATAAGAGTGGAATTTTTTGTACACTGTAGCTCAATGATCTTGTTTTTTAAAGACTAAGTACGTTTTGTTTATTGAAGTATAGTTCGCCTAATTGAAGCAGTTAAAAAGTCAAAAAAAAAATTAAATAATGAACTAATCTGTAACCTAAAGAACGTATCTCTTTGGTGGTAAAATAAGCTTGAAGACAATACAAATATGTTTTCAATCATACATATGTGTGGTCAAATTATATTTTAACTTTTATTAAAGCGTTTTTCAGTAAATTTTAATTCAATTTATAGAACGAACTCATAAATTTATTTAATTAAATCCGCTAGCTCTTTCGTGCTATACTTGAAAATCTCCGCAAGTCTATTAACTGTTCATAAGTTATGTGGAAGAAGATGAACATCTTCGTAAGCTAAATAAATTCTATAAAATAAGCACCTTTAAAAAGTATGAAACTTTATTGAAAATATATCGAAATTTATTTAAAGTAAGAAACATTGTAGAAAGTTTAAAACTCTCTTTATCGTTTCTGCAATTAATTATATTTGCAATTTTATTGCAAATGACAAGCAAACTTGTGGTTATGAATGAGTACATACATGCATATTAAAATAAACATAAAATAAGAAAATTGCAGAGAAGTCGCACAATAAATTATAAAAATGCGAGTTCATATCTACATACATATATCATTCGCTATGTTGCAATTAAAGCGGATTAGGCACCCTTGTCGTCCCTAATCAGATTTAGCAATTTGTATTTATTTGCTTGCAACATTCGACATGCTTTCATCTTCTCCGTTCTATGGAACATTTATGGCCACACAAACTCAACTCATTTATTTTCATCTTGTTTTTACCGCTGTGACATACATTTTTTTATTGCGCTTCCGCGTGGGTGTTGCAGCAAAATTTGTTGTTATTAGCGCCAAGAGCGTTTTGTTGTTGTGCACGTCGCATTGTTCGAGTTAACATTTTGAGGGGGATGACGCTATTATTATTAAGTATTACATATTGCCGCTTTACATTTTCCAATTTCAAATACAAATAAATTATTACAAACGCAGGTACACGGGCTTTAAGTTTCGTTTGTACTATTATTAAAGAGGATTAATATGGAATTAAAAAATTGTTTATCGCTCTGTTATTAGGCCGATTATTTGTTGTGTATTTATTACTCAATGAGTTGTCGCTTGAGTCTTTTTATTTTAAGCAACAATTTGTATTATGGATAAGTGTAGATGTGTGTGATTTTCTTTATACAAAAGAAGAAGAAGATAGTTTTTAAGAGATAGAAAAATAGTTGGAAAGGCATATGATGGGATGTAATTGAAACTAAACTATTATTAGTACTATTGAGGTCACGAAAGCCTTTACAAACATTTAAAAATTTAATAAAATTCCTATTGATTTTAAAATGAGTTCTCTTTCAACCAAACCCGATGAATATATGTACATTTTGAAATGCTCTTTGCTCTTAAGTAGTTAAAAAGATGTATTCTTCCAAAATCAAACAAAATAGCGCCCTCCAGAAAATAGCAAATAGAACATAGTATAATTTTTATCTGAACCATTGCGATGGTATGGATATGAAAAATATATGGTTCCTTTTATGAATCGAATGGCTTTATACGGGCATACGTAAAGTTAATGGCTTGTGCGAATAGTAAAAATTTGACCTTTACGAAGCTAAAATCCAGCGACTTGTTAATTAAAATTTCATAAAAAATGAGATTGACAAACTGCAGTGTTTTCGATCTGGTCGATTTGCTTCTTTAATAAAATTGGTAAATATTATCTAGAATATTATTTAGAAAAAAGTTTTTTTAATACTAAACATAAAAAATATGCTCGCAAATAATGTGCGATTTTAATAACAGCAAGAGAAAAAGTTTTATGAGGAAATTCTCTAATGAAAAGTTTAAACAAATGGGTTTTTACTAAAGGATCAGTTCTATAGAATGTTCTACTGATAGCAAAAAAGGTGTTAGGAAAAATCAGAAGACGTAAAATATATAAAGAACATAGACAAATTTAGCTCATCGTATTTCAGGCCGATACAAATCTCAAAATATGCATTGCTTTTGGAGTGAATTTTTTACCTTTGTCCATATTAACAGGCAGCTGATAGATAGAATTGTGTTTTCAAGTAAATTAAATTTTTGTTTTATTTAAAACATTTTAAAGTTTACAAAGACTAAAGAAGTTATGCACATTAGGTTGTCGATTATTTCCCAAGCTAGTATATTATCTTTTTAACACATTCTTTTAAAGATGAAGAATCTTGTGGTATAAATGAATGGAACCTCCTCTGCTTTAAATCTGGCTTTGAGAAAACCTTCCTTGTTATTGTAGTCAGCAACAGTACTATAGCCATAATATATATTCTCTTAAAAAAGCCTATCGCCCATTTGTACAACTCCTTCGTGTTTATTATATGGTTTTCATGGTTCTTTGCGAGCTGACTCAAGAAGCATGCCGTTTAACGGTGCCATGGACCCTTTTCATAAGATATAGCGAAGAAATGCCATTCAACATTTAAGTTAAAGTCTGCTTTGAAATTCACAAGGTTGCTAAGGTTTGACTTATTTTTGTGCTGTGAAGCCGCACCGTCAGGAAAAAAAAACAATAATTTCATCATTTGGACCCGAAACTTGGTTTTCAAATATCTAATAATTTGCTTGTTAAACAAATATGCAGCTACAGCAACATGCTTATTGCACGCTGAACTAATCACGTAGTTTTCGTGATTGATTAATCCTCGGTAATATATCACGTAAGGGTAAACTGTTGCTTGATCATTTGTCCAATGGTAGGATTGGACGGCATCCTGAATTTTGAACGTATAGTTCTCCACAAACTCCAAAGCAATTAGATATTCACCATTTTTTAAAATTTGTTTAATATAATTGTAATAAGCTGTCTGAGTTTTAGCAATGCAACTATGCTTCAAGTACACTGATAATTCCAGTTTAAGTTTTATGAGAAATACTTTCGTTTCTTCTTTAAAAGTTGCTAGTTGGCATCTAATACAACGATTTGTTATACGATATTAGTTTTTTAAGCCTGTTTAGTTATATTAAAATAATGTTTTTTACCTATCTGTAGTTGTCCATTGCTTATATGATATATTTAAAATTTCGTTGTTCTTACAAAGTAAGTTCATCTTTTCGAAAGTTGCATCCGAACCGGGACATTCTTGACAACTCAGCAAATAACAGTGTGACTTTTTATCTGTACAAACTATCGAATCTAAAATACTTCCGAGAGAAAAGGGACCAATATTTCTGTTGATATGAGTTATCGTATGATTCAGCGCAGAAATTTGAAATCCATATTTTTATGAACTTTGCAAAATCAAACGTTGTGAAATTCACTCGATTCCACCGGTATACAAAAGCGAGGTCTCAATATTTTTATGTCACAGATGTAGTTTCCAACCAGTTCTTTGAAATTTTCTCCCCACTTTACTCTTACATATATGTCTCAAAGTATTAAATTTCCGATTGTGCCTCTCTTTTTTAAGAGGATTGCCACATTTCTTTCTTTCGGGCATTTTGACTAATACGATACGAGTACAGAATAAAAACTGCCTTCTTTTCAGTCCCAAAAATATATCATTAAAATCAGCGCACATCAGATTGAATAAATTTTGATAATGCACGTAAGTTGCCAGTAAATATGGACAAAGGTAAAAAATTAAAAAGCAATACATAGACCCATAGTGGTGCCGTTTGCTGATTAGGGGTACTATTTACATTCATATACACATGCTGATTAAAATGAGTAGTGCAATGAATAGTGTCACTATTTTAACCGTAGCTTATTTGGTTATGCCGTTCCCAAAAAATTTAAAACGGCATTAGATTCTTCATAATCAGACCTATGAGTGAGATTTTTTTTTTTAATTTTCTGAGACGGAGGACACAATTTTTTATAACCTTAAATATAAAACGCCCTTTAAATATTATAAAAAATTATAATTTTCTATAAATTATACGTCGTATTGCTTTTTAAATCAATAAAATCGGACCAGTGGTTATCGAGATAATTCAATTTGAACCAAAATATGCATAAAAATTTAATTAAAGTAAAAAGCAGCCGACTGTTTTTTTTTTGTGCGATTTCACGAATTCTTACCTGTTTATATCAAAAATTCACTTAGAAATTTGCTTATGTCTGATGAAGAGTAACTGATATTAGAAAAAGATATTTATACTCTCGATTAATGTGTCATTCGTCGAGTTTTGAAACGAGTAGAATATGCGGAAAGAAGTTTCATGAAATATTCCTTATGATTTAATGACGATACAGTAAATAAATGGGTAAATCCAGAAAATGGTCAACCAGAAGTAAAAAAAATATTTGGTGCTACCGTAAAATACTAAAAACAAATAGTTTCATTCCTAGTTCTTTTATTTAAATTGAGTTGGTTGTTTCTTCTTTTTATTGAAACAGCTCACAAATGTATATATTCTAAGTCTGTCTTCTGTTATGCAGTTGCTATGTTTTTTTTGTTTGTTATTATGAACTCTGTTAAGTCCGTATACTAAAGTTATGTCCCTAATTTTTTCTCTATTACTGAGCGCTCTCTTTACTCTGCGATCTGGTGTTATGACAATACTAAGAGCACAACCGTAAAACTATAAAACATAAATTTACTTTAAGCTCTTAGTACAAGTGCTAAACCAATGTAGTGAGGTAAAAGAAGACAGCGAGGTCATTTCTAAAGTAAATTTCATTATAGCTGCAAGAAAAAATATTCGAAGTATCCAGGTAAGGTAATCAATTCAACAATTTTTATCTGTTCATTTTTGTAACGTCCGAACGGTATGTTCTGATATTAATTACAGTAGAATCTGGATATAGTGAACTAATTTTTGCAACGCCTGTTCACAGTATCCAGATCGGTCACTATATCAAGGGTGACATTTTTTATTGAAAAACTTGCTTTATTTACTCAAATTCATGAACAAATTTATTCTCAGAAAAATAAAAATTAATATATGAATAGTTATTGAAAGAATTCAAGAATAGATGTCTGCTTCTTGCCTTCGCAAATTGACTTTTGAACCGCCTTTTCGCGTAGTCTTGACAATACTGTTATGTCGGCGTAGTCAGTCGTGTTGGCTTCAGCCCATGAGATTGCTTTGTCGAAGATTTTGATAGCTTCGGTACTTTTGATAGGATTTCTGATATTTCCTTCGACTTGGTCGTCATCAGATTCTTCCGTATCCTCGCCATCTCTATCTAAATCAATTGGTTCATTATTTTCGATGCTATTCCAATTTTCAACATCATTTTCAGTGAAGTTTTCCTAAAACAAATAAAAACTAAATTAGCAGGGGAATGTCAAGAGGGTGAATAAAATTACCATCGGGACTACAATTTGCAACAGATCTTGTATATCATGGACTTCTTTATTTTTTTCCTGCAGTATCTTTTGACGAAGTAAGCTCAAAGGAACATCATCTTCTTCATCCTCGCTTTCATTTGGTTCTGTAGCTTCGAAGCATTCCGATAAAGGCTTCCAACATTTCGCTATAACACTCGCCTGCAGCTGATTCCATGCAAGCGTTAAAAATGATACAGCATCTTTCAAAGTTAAAGTTTTTAAAAATTGTGTGATGTCATCCTCTCCCACCGCTAATAGAAGCATATGTTTTTTGTAGTACAGCTTAGTTGAGCGAATAACATTTTGATCCATAGGCTGAATCAAAGGCGTTACATTTGGAGGCATATAAATCGCGAATATGGATCCATCAGCCCTTTTAAGTTCATTTTCTGGCTGATGGCTAGGGGCGTTATCAAGCAATAGGATAGCTTTGGTTGGTAATCCCTTTTGTAGCAAATACTTTTGAACCTAATAACAATTACAAAGAAGTAAGTTCCGTAAAACTGTTAGGTGTTAAAAGTGGATTTTTCATGTACCTGAGGGACGAAGCAATGGTGAAACCTTTCTTTGAAAATGTTTGCAGTCATCCATGCACTCTTAGAGCTCCGGTAGTCTACTGGTATGTCATAGGCCTTGAAACAGCGCGGTTTTTTGGCCCGCCCAATTATTAACGGTTTAACTTTATGCTGCCCATTTGCATTTGTACACGCCAGAAAAGTAATCCTGGCTTTTTCCGCTTTTCTCCCCGAATCTGTTTTTTCGGTTTGGCTCACGTACGTTTTTCCAGGAAGCATTTTCCAAAACAAACCGGTCTCGTCTGCATTGTATACCTGATCCTCGCAAAGCTTCAACTCGTAAATAATATTTCTGAGCTTGTGCTTAAAGGGATCAGTTGCCTCGGTATCTGATGATAGTTTCTCACCGCACACTTTCAACAATCGGATTCCAAAGCGAGATTTGAATCCAGATAGCCAACCGGGGCTGGCATGAAAGCTACCCTCACCTGCCTGAAAGTCAGCGTGCAGCTTTATTGCCTTTTGCCGAAGTATTTCTTCAGTAACTGCACAGTTTTTTTTTCTTTGAGCTACAAACCACTTGTATAACATCTTCTCCATGCGGCGATACTCGCCTTTTCGAAGAGTCTTCCGTTTAGAAGCTCCAATCGTCTGAGTATTTTTTTTATTCCTGATATCGTTGATTTGGCTACACCGTAAATCTTTGCCAAGGATGAAACACCTGCGCCTTTTCCGATTTTGGCAACAATTTCAGATTTTTGCTTTATCGTAAGGAATTTCCTCGCAGGCATTATAACACTGAATTTATTAACACAAACGTTTAAAAACACATAAAACAGCGCACATTCACTAAGAAGTGGTTTTCACCCGACAAGAAACAACCAAAAACTAGAATCAAAAAGCAGCAGCTTGCAGCTTTTCCAGGAATGCCTTAATATAAAATTGTCAATTTCGGGGAATTCCCATTTCTGGTTAACTTTTGTTGCTTGCCGTTGCGTTCAAAATTTTGTTCACTATTTAGAGGCTTTCGATTATTCACTATTTAGAGTACTCCATGTAAAAATTTTGGTGTTCACTATATCGAGGTGTTCATTATAGAGGGTGTTCACTATATCCAGATTCTACTGTAATTTATTGAAATAATGCACCGCATTTTGTACAACGATTCAATGTGAACTTTTTTCTGTGGAATTTTTTTACTACCTCTCATGGAAAAGGCGCAGTTGATGGAATTGGAGCTGTTGTGAAACGGAAAGTCTGGGAACTAGTCAGAACGTAACGTCCGAACGCTAGGATTTGCCCATGTCTAATTGTTGATCAAAGGACTCTAAAAGAAATATTAACTATGCAATAAAAATGGTTTTAATAATGTGTTGGATTTTTATAGATTTCAAGTAATATGTTAAGTATTTGTCTCTTTTAAGTATTTGCGATTTGACTCGAAGTCCGACGAAACCCCTAAAATTATCATCCATTTCCAAACATGTTTTTAAAATATTTATCATAATTAGCAACTGAAAACGCCCATATTTTCCTACTTCGTTTAACAATATACTTAAATAATTGACGAATTTATCATCCTTAAACATGGCTAGTTATATCGGCTATAACTCCAAGCAATTCAGTGGCATGTGGCAGCCGCTAAATTTCGCATTTCAACAAATTTGAAGGGTCTTCCGACAAGCGTTCAACACTAATTACACGCAACAAGCGCCACAGGAAAAAACTATAAATGGATATTGCGGAAAAGTGGTGGAGTTAAAGAAAAAACGTTAACTTAAAAAAAAATCACCTCCAACGTTTCACTTTGCTACAACTGGTGCGCAAAATAACTAAACGAGCAAATGAAGTGTGGACATTTGCAATTAATAAATTTCCAAGGAAACTAGAAGAAGAAAAAAAGAAAAACGACTGAAGCAAAAGGATAGACACGCAGCCAAGGCGCCAACTTCTAACGCCGGCAAAATGCCCCGCAAAAAACATTTGGCAACGCTGGAATGGAGATGGAGAGCTTGGTCGTCGCGCTTGCTGAAGTCGATGCGCAACAATAATACCGAGGTAAGAAATTGAGGCCGAAGGCTAAAGGCAAGCGCAGAAACAGGATTTGTTGTTGGTTAGCAGGCAGAAAGTCAGACAGGCACATTTCATGCTTAATTATAGACGCCAAGCGATTGGATAGCAAGTACGGAAACTGTAGAAATAATACAAAAAATAAATATGGAATTTCATAAATAATAAGTAAAATGCCTAATAGCCAAGGAGCAAAGCAGCAAAGCAGCGGTGGTAAAACGCGGACTGACTAAAAGTAACTAATACTTAGGAACATATGTAAGTACAAGTGTGTGTGTTTGTGAAAATGCAGCACGATGCGCAAGGAGCAAGCAGCCAATGCATTGCTGCAAAATTGCTGAACAAACCGCTATGGTGGCGAGCAGAAGAGCGAGGATGGCCAATGTTTGAAAAAATATGAAAGCGAAAAATTTATGCTAGAATTACGTGGGCAGTTGTGAAATAGAAAGGTGGGTATATACATTTATATGTATGTATGTATGTGAAAGAGCATAGAATTATACCGGCAACTGGCGAATGTTGCATCCCGTCGAATGTAACGTCATCTTCCTTGTTGCTGCAAAGGTTATTGCTAAGGTGACGTTTGTTGTTCATCTTCTTAAGCGGCAACTAATCATAGGGTCTTACTTTGTGTCTTCTTATGATGTTGTTGTTGTTGGACATGTTGACGAATATTTGTAAAAGTTTAAATGAGCGTGCCAGGTTTAAAATCGATTGCAGTTGCGAAGTAAATTGCAGTTTGTGAGGAATTAGAAATATTTATACTAAGAACATGGGAGAGCTTAAAAAACGATGCAAACTTATTTGTTTTAAAGTGTTGCTTGAAGTGCATATATTTGTTAAATTTTTAATTTATGAAATTATATTTAATTTTTCTTAAGGCGGCATACAAAAATGAGCATACACAAATAATTGTATTATCTAATGACAGCACCTAAAACTATGCCAGCGAATTTTAAATTCAGCGATATTTTTTGTTCGCACTTAATAAATATCTGCAATTCACAGCTGGTTTATAAAGTATTTTCAATATGAATGCTTCATAATTTTTGACTTCTTAAACACGAAACTCGAAATCAAGTCTGTTGAGCTGAACACCTTTATTTCGTAAATAAATTTAGTAGAAATTTGCATTTAAGATAGTCCCTAGAGTTGTGACCGAATTTAGTTCCATATGTTCTGATTACCAAGTGTCTATGATTCTACAACGGGCTACGTGCTTCGGCAAAGAGTTCATGTAACATAAAAAAATCTTATGCTATTCATAGAAAAGAATATTATATTCTCCTTTCAATTGACATCATATTTAGCGATAATCAAGAAACTTGAAGATCAGACTATCTTGGCTGCAAAACCACATGAGTTAGATAGATTTCTCACTAGCTTCATGAGGAGCTGCGGTCAATAATGCCAACGAGGACTACACTGGGCCAACATATTATAAACTCAAATAAGGAAAGATGTGATATAGAAGAAAAGCAGTGATAATATATCAAAGAATCACCTTTTTCGAGGATTAAGCGTCGAAAGCGAATATCCTAAAACAATCAGTGTGCGACTTGAACCTGAACTATGGTTAACATTCTCACTATAAAAGACCTGACAATATCTATTGTGATTAGTGCTCCCTCCATCCTTAGGCTGTTTATGAAGTTAAACACTTTGGAGTCTATCGTTGTCCACATTCTGGATGGAGATGGTAGTCGTTCACCAAGGTGTATAAGCCTGAGTCCTCTTGTACTCGGGCATTCACACAATATGTATGTTCAGAGTTCTCCTCATCTTGTCCTCAATACCTGCAGTTCGCAATCTCCGAGAGTCCCATTTTGTGAAGATGTTATCTCAGCCTACAGTGACCTGTCAAGCAGCCGGTGAGAGTTCTTAGACCCTCTCTTATAAGATTGAGTAGTATTACAGGGGCTTCACGGGACGAAAATATGAACCTATTGGATTGTCTATTACCCTTTGACGATCGCCATTGGGCTTCAATTCTTGAGTCGCAAGTGGGAGCACTTTCTTAGAAGCTCTGCTGTGTATCCATTGGAAGGACCACAGAAAAGCTGAAGATCTTATGAGCTCTTGAAGGAGTCTAGTGCACCTAGAGGTGCCTGGCTGTCTGACATGATGTTAGGCTTCTTCGAAGACTTGAATTAAAGCTTACTGAGTACCACTCCTGCAGTACAGCCGTCAAGTATTTCGTCGGAAGGTGATTGGAAACAAGCTCTACGTTCGTTATTCTCTTGATTTGCCTTCATAAAAAAATGTATAAAATATCACCAACTATGCGAACTTTTTTTAAACCCGCCATCTACTTGCGGTAACGTGGAAATAATGGTCGGCATGACTGTAAACCTACGCGCATTTTGTATATGTATTAATTCAATACAAATATTTTTGAAAGACGCTTATGAGAAGAATATTCTATTTTCCGCACATGAGCGCAGAGATGCCTCTAAGGCACCAACTGCCCACATATTGACACTACAAAATGGAAATAACTTGGCAAAACCACAAACAGCGTTACACAACACAACGTGTTGCCAGCAGTGCAGTGCAACGACCAGAGCGAAGAACGCTTAACCTTTTTATTGGGAAACTTCCAACTTTATTCCTTTTTGCAAGCATTCATTTTCAGCGAACTTGTTTCTTAGCGCAACTGCAACATGCGGAACGTGCCACAGAAATATTTGTAAGCGGCGTGTCTAACAGGCGCCGGCATTAATTTTTACTTTAGCCGAGTAACAAGCATCCAGCACATTTGCAACATTGCAGCAGCATTGCAAATGCATCGAACGTGAATTGGCAATAATCAAAGGGCAGCGAGCCGAGGAAGAAGCGCAAAAGCAACAATGCGCTGCAAAAGCAGTCAGCGGCTGTATCACCCAATAAAAAGGCACAAAAGCTCGCGGGGCACGCTGAACTGGGGAGATGCGTTGCTAGACTAAAAATGCATTGATAGCACCAACGGCACGAAAAACAAAAGCATCAACTGCAACGTGCCAGCCCAACATAATTCATATGCAATTAATAATTGGTAGTTGCCAGCGCATGCGCATGCGCCGTCCGCCACGTTGCAGCAACACACCACATCCTACCGCAGCGAACCACGTACGAGAATGCATGCGCCGCACAGCAACACTTGCCCCATTTGCAACACGCTCGCGCGAAGTGTGTGCGGGCACACCAAGCACTTATATTGCGATTTGTTATGCGCATGCGCGCCGTCATTCTCGATTTTCCTGTTGTTCGGCGCTATTTTTAGACACGGCCAACAACAAATTCAAATTGTATTAGAATGTGCAACACTTGCACACTTTTGTTGCTGGCATCTCGCGTTGTCGACTGCTGTGGAATGCTGTTGTTGCTGCTGCTGTTGCTGCTGCTGCTGCTGCTGATGGGCGATGACTTTGATCGACTGTGTCACTAATTGCCTGCTATGGGCCGTCATCGATGCTGTCAGTAAATTTACTTGCCTAAACACACACACACGCACACACACACAAGTGCGCGCGCTCAAGAATGTTTCCCTGTGCTTTTCATTGCAACTCAAAGCCATTGCGCTTCTACTAGCACTCGTCAAACCGTGGCATGATGTTGTTATTGCATTGCATTGATTTTGAACGTGTACGTTGCTGTTGTTGTTGCTATGCAAAATACAAATTAACGATAAGCTGTCGACGCGTTTTTGCACTCAATGTAGAAATCTCATTTAAAAAAAAAGAAAACTTAAAATGAAAAAAGAAGAATAATATCTAAATAAATGGCATGTACGATCATTAGAAGCAGTTGTACATTTTTAATAAAAATAAAATTTTATTAAACACGATTTTTTAATTAAATTAGAATGCTATATCAACGCTATCAATGTTGGTTTAATTATTAACATATAATTTAAAGTATTGAAAGATAATTAACCGAATAAAATGTATGCAGTTTAAAGCAACTAAATATTACTAAAAAATAATTTTTAGTTGCTTTATATTTTCTTTAATGTTTGTAAATTATTGCAAAGTAATCCACACACAAAACTCTAGTGCACAAGTTGTAAGAAAGCCAAAAAGACGATGCACTTTATGATAGTCAACCCTCTATGTTTTCCTAGATTTTCGGATGAAATTCGGGCCAAGGAGAAGTAACACACAAGTACCACAAAGAAGTTGTAAGTCTTTTTCTGTTCGAACTATTTCCACTTACAAGACCGAACTTGATATTCCTTGATTGATTGTAATCTTATTCAAACCAATTTATTTAATATGTGTTAAAATAAGCCGAGATTTCTTATCGCAGAGTACGAAATGTTTTGAAATTTTCTTTTCAATATCCGTTCCTTAGGAGCTATTGGATGAGCAAAGCGACCGATTTGCCAAAGATGAACCGTTGTGTTGCAGCGTAATTTTTTCTCATTCATTACGGCATGAGCACCATTACCACCAATCTGGTGAAAGAAATATGTCGATGAAAATCAGGAATCTAGCTCATTGCCGAAAACGGGAGCTCCAATGAGAATTCATACTGGTTGCCTATTAAAAATAACTCTCCATAAATCGAGAAGGAACCGCATATAGAAAAGGAGATTTTTTCATTATTACTAGTCGACGGTTGGTCCTTTGTCGCTTAGTAAAAATGCTGCAAAAACAATTGTAAATAATTTCCTACAGTAACTTCTATAAAAAAGTATTGATACTCGCATTAAAAGACAACCTAATCCCTAACTGGGTAACCACTAACAAGAATCACATATCACTATATTTTTATGTTCACAATCTTGACCGTCTAATATTTATATTTGTATGAAGATGATGGTTTTGTCCTTTTTGAACAGCATTCATACTTCTCCAACAATAAAAAATCCTAGTTCTTGAGTAATAAAAACCACGGAAGAGAAAGCTACAAACGCTAGAAAATTAGTCTACATAGATCTTGAACTTTTAACCTCGATGATAGATGTATGACTTTTAATAGATTTACAATTTGGTTGGTACAGCGATTTATCTTTGAGAATACTTTTGTTTCAACAACCAAGTCCCAGTACATCTGGGTATATGTTAGATAAAATATTTCTTCGCATTGTGAGATGGCGCAGTAAAGTGATTGTCGCTATCCTGTCGCTCTGATTATAAACATAGATCGAAAAAAATTCTGTAAGCGTTTGAATACCAATTTGACCCCAAAATTATAACAACAACACAGGTTTTTGAGATATTCCAACATAAAAGTAATTTATTTAATCAGCTCGAAAAAAAATGTATCTGCAAATACTGTTTGTGAAATCCATTTTCAATTTTTAATAATGTCGAGAAACCGTCATGTTTTTGTAACCAAACAACGTTTTTTTTTTTGAAATTTCATTTATTATGTAATATCCAAACATTTATTTGGTAATAAAACAATTGCGCTGTCTGTATACATTTCACACTACAAACAAAAGCTTAAGACTGTGACCCCAATTAAAACGTTAATACATTTGACCTCTGAACTATACAAATTAGTGAATGACGAAAAATACTAGAGCTGCATTTCAGTTTAAGCTTGTACAAGTATTTAATTAGCATATTCCGTGGCATAAATGTGAATAATAATTAACCAAGACGTGCGAAAGCGCAAAAAGGGGAAAAAAATTTAAAAATAATAAAAAACCGACTTGATGCCTTATAAAAAAAAATATAAAAAACAAAAGATAATAAAAATGTTTACGGGTCCCTACTGAGACGACCTTTTTAGCTTATCGCTTAATTGAGTGAATGAATACAAAATGGGTGCGCACGCATTTGGCTACAGAAGAACGAGCAAATAGCAAACAGAAAAAAAAAATCTGTTCAAACGAATAAAGTGTGATATATTTAAATATGAAAGTAATTCAAATAATAGCAGCAACTGGAAATATCAAGTGTAGCCGAGCCTTTTACCCCTTGGCCTTTCATTCCTTAGAGGGCTGAAGCATTTTATTTATTTCGAAGGATATGACCTAGACAACAGAGTGGGTGGATATTAAAGTTATAATAACTAAACAAATTTTTATAAAAAAGTTTTACTTAAAAATAATTAGACATATTTTGAATATACAGCTTATTTAAATTATTATATATTTTATATAAAGTTTGAATCTTGGATTTATATGAACTTCTTAGAAAATGCACTAACTCTCGATCGAAAATATTAGAAATGAAATTAAAAAACTTTTTTCACTAATTCCTAAATGGTCTCAAACAGTATCAAAATATTCCTGAAATCTTCACGGAAAAAGTCCTGAAAGAAAAATTCCTGAACTGGTGTAGCTAGTTCCGTTCGTTGGGACTTATAATTTATTTTCTCCTTCATAATTATAATGAAAGGAATTTTAGAAGATAAAGTCTTAAATAAAACCTTACTTACATAAGTACTTAATTGGCGCATCAACCGCCTAAGCGATTTTGGCCGAGGTAAACAAAGCACGCCAGCTGTCCCTATCTCTTGCTAACTGGAGCCAATTGGAAATCCCAAGTATAGCCAAGTCATTTTCCACTTGGTCTTTCCAACGCTTTGGAGGTCTTCCTTTACCTAGCTGGAGCTATTTTATTCATTCGTACGAGATGACCTAGCCACCGGAGCTGCTGGTTCTTAATCCGCTGTTCTATGTCTATGTCTTGCGTCGCAAAGACGCAAAGGTCCATAAATCTTTCGAAGAATCTTTCTCTCGAACACTCCAAGAGCCCTCTCATCTGATGTTGTCATCGTCCATGCTTCTGCACCATACAATAGGACGGGCATGATGAGAGACTTATAGGGTATGGTTTTTGTGCGTCGAGAGAGGACTTTACTGTGCAATTGCCTACTCAGTCCGAAGTAGCACTTGTTGGCAAGAGAGATTCTGCGTGGGATTTCAAGGCTGACGCTGTTATTGGTGTTAATGCTGGTTCATAAGTAAACGAAGTCCTCTACTTTTTCAAAGTTATAGCTGTCAACAGTGATGTTAGATCCCAGTCGTGAATGTGCCGACTGTGTATTTGATGACAGGAAATACTTCGTCTTGCCCTCGTTCACCTCCAGACCCATTCGCTTCTCTTCTCTATCGAGTTTTGAGAAGGCAGAACTAACTGCGACTGCACACTTTTATAAAAGATGGTGCCTGACCGATTTAGTTCTGCGGCTCGAATTATCTTCTCCAGCATCAGAAATCGCACGACAAAGATTCAGCCTTTCTGAAACCTCTTTTGGTATCAAACGGCTCGGTAAGGTCCATCCCAATACTGACGGAGCTGGTGGTCTAAAGGCACACTGATAAGTCCAATCAGTTCATTGTTTCACACAATACGCTCGACAGAACCTTATACGCGATGTTAAGAAGACTAAAAACCTAAGCGGACCAAAATTTATTTAACTCGCTGATAATTATTATGGAGACATAAAATGTCTCAAATTAATAGTACATCGTTCTATAAAAACTACTTATTAACTTTTATTCTATTCTCTTAAAACAGTTATGTTTGTGATTTTTCCATTACTATACGAAGATTTCCACAATTAAAGGTTTATTGCGTTGTCTGTTAAAACTTATTATACGTCTGGAATACGTTTTGCTGTTTACTTTTTCGTTAGAAAATTTCAGATAATATTTTATCAGATAATCAAACGTATTCTAATACTCTAATACTATTTCATACCAAGCTACTTTTTGTAAAATTGATTTACTCGTACAAAAATTACATTTGATAAATTGAATTATGTATTGAAATCTGTTTGTAATTTCACTCTTTCCAAACATTGAACTCCATCAACTGCATTCGAATGGTGGGTAATCACACAAGTTTAGGGTTGCCAGATTTTTTTAACCAAAATTCAATACTTTCGGGCGCTCAAAAAGCAAAACATTTCAGTACACTTTTACTATACGCAAAAATTCTACAATGCACTGTTAGATTTATTAAACATACATTAAAACACAAATTATATTAATTTTTAAAAATTTAGATAGATCACTAAATTAAATTTTATTTATCACATTAATTTACACATATTAATGTTGTTGGATTTTGACTATTTCTTGGTCGTTATTACTTTTTAGAAATTCTTAAAAAACTCCTCGCAATTCTTTTTAAAATTTACTTTTATTTGGAGTTCACTTTCAATTGATTGGCCTATAGGCGATTTGATTTCTCTCTTTACGCCACGCTGCACACATAAAACTAAAAATCTCTCACTGGCTGCGTTGGAATGTGAGATTGAGAAAATAACGTTATAAATTTTTTTTACACTGGGGAAAAGAGCCACTATTCAGAAATCTTACCCATTTAATTTCAAAACTTGAACTATCACTATCTTTTGATAGAAATTTTTTTAAGGCTGGACATTTGTCAAATAGAAAATAACTTCAGGATGTATGCACTTTAAATGGTCGAGATTGAAAAATCAGTACAAATCATCAAAAATTTCCGAAAAATAAGGACATTTGCGTTCTGAAGTGGGAATTGAAAATTTTTAGTAAATCGAGTGAAAATTCAGTACTGTCCTTCCCATATCGGTACCTCTGGCACCTGCATATTCAAAAAATATCGAAAAACACAACTTTTTTAATTTTTGCACAAAGTTTGAATTTTTCAATTAAATAAACAAAGAAAACTCATTTATCGCCAAAATTTGTTAACATGCCATGATGCTAGTATTTTTTCCAACACTGTATGCATAAAATTAATCTAACAAAGTTCACTGACCGACCGATTTTTTGGTCAGAATTTTCTTACTGCATTTCACTGCTGACTGCAATACTGAAAGTCTAATTCATTAACTTTTATGCATTTTCTGTCACTTTGTGTTAAACTGTAGCTGATGCATTTAATTTGTTGCTCTTTTTGTTGTTTTGAGTTTTGCACCAACTTCCTCTTTGCGCTTTAGCAACACTCACTCACCCGTCAATGCACCGTTCACTTAGCGGCACTTAGCCCTTCTTTGGCAATTCGTTGTTCATATTTTTTAAATTTATTTTTATTTCATTTTCTATTTTAAACGTTACTTTTGCTATGCAAATTTGTTGCTAGCGAGCGCTTTTCCGTAGTTAACTGTTTTCCATTTGTGATTTTTCAATTTATGCATTTCCCAGACGTGCTGTTCGCTGCTCTCGTGTCTAATTCGCAGCGTTTTTATGTGAACGCGTCAACATTTACACCTCGCTGGCTCGAGCGGCCATGTGACTGACTGACTCATTCACCAAGTGACATACAAATATTTCTACAAATGAATATAAATCCATATACAAACGTTCTTCTTTGCAGTTCGCCGCGCATGCTCTGTGCATTTGCCGGCCGGTCAGCCAGCTAGTTTTTTTTTTTTTTTTGTTTTTTGGTTGGTTGGTTGCTAAGTTTAATGGGGTTTATTGCTTCTCGGAAAGAATGCAAAGGCAATTAAAATGAGCCAAATTCGAAAGGTTTTCTTCTTCAGCAAGCGCTGCCAAAGCACAATGTAGTATCGTTGCCAGCTGCTGCAACAACACCAACAAGTGCTAGAGCGCTGAAAGCCCACAAATCGGTTACAAAATTTGCAATTTACGTAAAGTGCAGTTAGGTAATGAATTGTTTGCCACCTCAGAATATACTCGTGCTTGGCCATTCAGTGAGTGTGTGCGTTTTTTTTCTTTTCATCGAAAGAGCCGTTTGCGGTACACATTTTACTAACTTGTATTAATAACAATTCGAGTTTTAACGAAAATACATATGTAACGGGTGTTTTTTTTAGGGGTATTAAACTTCGAATTGAAATAAAACACAAGAAAATCGTTTTAAGGTCCATCAATTTGGCTTTATTGGAAGGATAATTTTATGCCATTAATGTTTAAATATGATTTCGGGCATGTGGCCGCCGCGGCTGGCTCGAATAAAGCCAATTCTACAGGTCCAATTTTCAACCACTTTTTCGAGCATATGGGGCCGTATGTCGGCAATAACGCCACGAATGTTGGCTTCCAATTCCCCTAACGTTTCTGGTTTGTTGGTGTAGACGAGCGACTTCACATATCCCCAAAGAAAATAATCCAATGGTGTCAAATCACACGAATTTGGTGGCCAATTGACAGGTCCATTCCGCGAAATTATGCGCTCAGCGAATGTTTCCTTCAATAAATCGATTGTGACGTGCGCTGTGTGGCATGTAGCGCCGTCTTGTTGGAACCACAACTCATCCACATTCATGCCATCCAATTCGGGAACAAAATAGTCGGTTATCATGGCTCTATACCGGTCTCCATTAACGGTAACTGCCTCTCCAGCATTATTGCGGAAGAAGTATGGCCCAATGACTCCACCAGCCCATAGAGCACACCAAACAGTCAGTTTTTGTGGATGTAATGGCGTTTCAAGGGTCTCATGTGGATTCTCTTCACTCCAAATGCGGCAATTTTGCTTGTTGACGTAGCCATTCAACCAAAAATGAGCCTCATCACTGAACAAAATTTTGCGATGAAAATCAGCATCGAGATCAATCTCATTTTCGGCCCATACACCAAAATCACGACGCATTGCATGGTCTGGCGGCTTTAATTCTTGCACAAGCTGGATCTTGTAAGGTCGCAAGCCAAGATCTTTGCGCAAAATCTTCCATAAAGTTGATGGACAAAGCTCCAATTGCTGTGCACGGTGGCGAATCGATTCATTCGGGTCCTCTTCAACACTTTGCTCTACAGCGGCAATTGTTTCTTCGGTGCGCACTGTTCGACGTCTCTGCGGATGCGTATTATCACATAGAGTAAACGTAGTGCGAAAACGATCCATGGTTAACCGAATTAATTGCTCTGATGGACGATTATGTCGACCATAAAATGGACGGAGCTCACGGTAAACTTCGCGAACTGAACCATTATTTTCGAAATAAATTTGCACGATTTGCAAGCGTTGTTCTTTTGTCAACCTGTTCATGATGAAATGGCAAACCAAACTGAACATAAATGACATTAGAGTTGCCAGATTTGACCACAAAATGCCAGTTTTATCTCTATTCGAAAAACAAACCTGTAAAAAAAACACCCTTTATATAGATGTATGTAGCTCCACCAGCTGTCACAGAGAGCAATTAAATATCTTTGTTTTAAATTTTTTGCATCACGGTGGGAGGTAGTTGACATACATTTGTATGAAATAACAGAGAGTCGTTTCTTGATTGACTCATTCATCGCAAAGTCATCGTAGCTATTGCTATGTACATAGATTGAATGCAATTAGATAATTTTAATGGGCTTTCAAGCCATTAAAAGCTGCCAAATGGTGTGATGTAATTTTCATTTCTAATCTTTTTTGTTGAGAGCTTTTATTTTTCCTAAATTAAATTTTTTCATTTACGAAAATATTTCTTTCTTTTGTGGCCTTCCATCATATTTCGCTACATAAGGAAATAATTTCGTCGAACTTACTAAATTTTATGATTTTCAATTTATTTAGGTAATAACAACGAATGTCATTTTTAGAGATTTGTATTTAATATTTCAAAGAGTTTTTCTTCCTGGTAGCAACACATTCATAGATACATGGAAATTGTACATCTACACGCTAGACATGAGGATCCAAATGGCAAAAGAAAATAAATTTGGACTTTAGTATTAACTTCTCTACGTACACTCCAAATGAGTTCAGTTGAATGAGACGCGTAAAGGTACGCAATGTGCCCCAGTTGCAGTAAGGACTATTCGTTCACTGAAGAATTTGGAACACATTTTACAAGTCACTTAAACTGGGTACTATTTCAGAAACCAGTGGTTGGATTAACTTTTTCAAACTCCCCAGAGAACTCTTTACATATGCAATTTTAAAGTCATTTATAGTGTCACATAGAATATGTAAGCATGTAAATTGTATTTCAAGCTTTCTAGTTTTGGACAGTTTTGAGTTTTTATCGTTTTCTTAATTTGTTCAAAGTAAGCTTTTAATTGGTAGCAAATAGTGTTATCATTCTTGAATAATTTACAATATTAAAGTTTTTCTTGTCGATAGCCCTGGCAGCTAGTGCTTCATTAATTATACTTTTAATCAATTATAGTTAATTTGTAATAAATAAATAATAAAGTTTTTCTTAGTTTTAAAAATGTTCTCTTAGTTTAAGTATAATTTTGCATTACATAAAATCATATTTACCCACATTGAAAATTGTACAAAGAATGTCTCCACAATATTCGCCATTTTTTTCTTGATAAATAATTTTTGTTAATTTTTAAACTAAATAAACAGAATTCCCATATATTTTTTAAAGTAAAAAAAAATCGTCAACAAAAGATCTAACATTTTAAATAGAGTTTGTGTATGGAGTTTTATAGTTAAACAAAGTGTAAGTTTCAAGTCACTAAAATGTATCGTTGATTTATGAGAAGGTTTTTTTGTGCGGAGGTGTTTAATATTTTCCTTCTTACAGCCCATGGACGTAATCTACTTAGATGAAAACAAAGCGCAGAAATTTTAATATGACACTGAAAAAATTGCGATATCAGGGTACGGCTTAGAATACAGATCTCTAGAAAAATCACAAGAAATATTTTTCATTATTTTTGTTGGTTGAAAAAAGCCGTTGTTGTAAATTTCATTGAAAAAGTAAATATTTGAGCATTTTTTCTTGAGAGCTTCAGACTGATTTAAGAAATTTTCATAAATGTTTGTTTATTTTTCTGTAGGCCTAGTAAATGTAATTTCGATTTTATTAAGCTCAAAGCCAGTTTATGGAAGATTTTTGTGAAAAAACAACAACAGTTTTTAATGGGAGAAGTGGTTATGAAAAATCAATTTAATTAATTTAATAAAAAGAAGTCTGATGAGGAAATGTGGTGATTTCCGAAATAGTACTATAACTTCTACCATTAAAAAACTGTTGTTCATTTTCACACAAAATCTTCCATAAACTGGCCTTGAGCTCAATAAAATTGTAAATTAAATTTTTATAAAAGAAATTTAAATTTTTTGTGTGTCATTTTATATTAATATTTCGATTTTCTTGGCAGCTGTATACTAAGCTTACAAAGTGGTCTGAAATATATAAGAAACAAATAATTTTTTGCACTCAGACACAAGAACAGTTTTCTATAAAGTGAAATGGCTATATAAAAAATGGTCGCTCAAGGTTTCCCATAAGTTTTTGGTAATGGTATTGGATGCTTGAAACGCAGTATTTTTTAATCCGTCAATTTTGTCAGTCTACGAAAATTATATGCGAACTATTGTTATTTTTGCAATTTAAAATAAAAAATTGTTAAATCGTTTTTTGGATATTATTCTTTAAAGTCTTTTTTATAGAATTTTCCGGTTTTTATTTAAAACATAAAAGAGAAATTCATTCGATAGGAAAACACGTTGCTTTCTCATAAATTTTTATACCACAGTAATTTACACACAATTTCGAACAACTAAATAAGTTCGCAACATTTTAATGAATTTTGGTTTACTTTTTTCTTGTTTATTCGCTTGCCAAAATTTGTTTTGTATGGCAAGGCTAATTATCTGCCAAAAACTCTGTAAGTACAAATTTAAAAATTTGTGTAAAAATAATAAAAACCTTGGAATGTTTCTCCCAAATTTCAAACCTTTTTCTCAGATTTGCTACAATATTTTTGAGTATGCAGGTTCATTGCCCATTCAATTTTAGTATGAGTAGATATATTAAAGTGGCCGCTGTGGTCGAGTTAATAGCGGTGCGTGCTATAACTTGATATGCTGGTGAGTTCGAGGTTCGAATCTCAGTCAGGGCAAGCAAAATCTTAATGATAGAAAAAGTTTTTTCTAATAGCGGTCACCCCTCGGCAGGCAATGGCAAACCTCCGAGGGTATTTCTGCCATGAAAAAGCTTCTCATTAAATACATCTGCCGTTCGGAGTCGGCACTAAACTGTAGGTCCCTCCATTTATGGTATAATATAAAGACGCACACCACAAATGGTAGAGAAGGCTCTGGGAGTGTTCGAGAGAAAGATTCTCCGAAAGATTTATGGGCCTTTACGCCTTTGCGATGGTGAATACCGGAGAAGATGGAACGATGAGCTGTACGAGCTTTATAACGACATAGATATAGTGCAGCGAATTAAGATTCAGCGGCTTCGCTGGCTTGGTCATGTCGTTCGAATGGATGAAAGCGCCCCAGCTCTGAAAGTATTCGACGCGGTACCCGCCGGTGGTAGCAGAGGAAAAGGGAGGCCTCCTCCGCGTTGGAAAGACCAGGCGGTAAAGGACTTGGGTACGCTTGGTATTTCCAACTGGCGCCAGTTAGCGAAAGAGAGAAATAACTGGCGTGCTGTGCTAAGCTCGGCCAAAATCGCATAGGCGGTTATCGAGCCAATGAAAGAAGAAGAACAAATGGTAGGAGAAGCTCGGCCAAACACTGAGCTATATAGTGTACGCGTCAAAATTATATTATATATAGATATATTAAATCGGCAGGTATTTAATCACTAGGGAAACCGCTGACTTTCTAGATTTTTAATAGAGTATTTTATCCTGAGTAATTGTTATTTTTAAACGGTGAAATATCTTATCAAGTTTATTTTTGGAGTCTTCCGAATAAAATTTCGACGTGGGAGTAAAAAAGAAATAGCATTTGATATACATACTCGTATACACAAGAAATGAAGACTTAGCGTGCTTTCACGTGCCTTACGCGCCACATTCCATAAGAAAATTTTACTTCAGAGCAACTTGCAACAAGCGACAACTGTCGCTGCTATCAGCGCACACTTATTTAAATATCTATTTATCTACAATGTATACATGTACATATGTGCACTTCAATTTAATCATTGATATTAAGTTAATTAAATAGTTGTAGATGGGCACAGACAGTGATGCCTCACAGCTAAATGCTGTCAATTTCTTCGACTGACTTTTAAAGCTCCATAGCTTGCTGCTACTGTGTTTACGAGTGTGCGGCATGCATTTTTAAACAATTAAAAACCGTAAAAATGCCAATACAGTGAACATTTTATGCAAATTTAATTCAATTAGTTGAGCCATCAGCGTCACATTTAGCCGCCGTTTACGAGCACATCAACGAAAATGCTTGGGAAATCGGTAGCTTCGCGCCTGCGCTGCCTCAACGACATGTTGCAGACATGTTGATGGCATGCAAAGTGGCGCCAACGTGCAACATGCCAGGCTTATACATACATACATACATTTACTACATTTATATATGTACATATACTATAAATATATATATACTTAACATATACCATATATGTATGTATGTTTGTTTCAAATCGCAAAAGTATGTTGCTGTCCACCAAAACAAAGTAGCACATTTTAATAGCAACCACAACTAACGAAGAGTTAAAAACTATTCGAGTCGGTAAGCAAACTCTTATCACTTGTCTGCCGTTGTAGCTGTGTATGTGTGCGTGTGTGTGTGTGCTTTAGGCGTTGAATAGCTTTGTCGTGTAGTAGGTGGCAGGTGGCGATATGCAAATTGGCATTCCGTGCGACGGCGGTAGCATTTGTGGCATGACTCGCTGGGGAGTGGCGCTTCCGTCTCCAATGTTGAATTTAATTTTACAATTTATCCGAGAAATGCTATTATTACACCGTTGTGTTTTTATGTATTTCTACTTTTTTTCAATTAAGTTGTGGTGCATTATGACCACTTTTATTTAATCACGTATTTTCCCACTTAACGTCATCCGTAGTTGGTGGCAGCGATGAGTGGTGACAAGTTCGTGAGTTCAATAGGTTTCATAGTGAATAAATTGTCAATACCAAATGCGTTCAATAAGAGGTGGCGACGTTGGTAGACAAAAAAAAGATGTTTAATTTATAAAATTAGATATTTAGTATCAGTATGAGTATGAGTATTAGTATCAGTAACAGTACCAGTACCAGTACCAGTACCAGTACCAGTACCAGTATCAGTATCAGTATCAGTATCAGTATCAGTATCAGCATCAGCATCAGTATCAGTACCAGTATCAGCATCAGTATCGATATCAGTAACTGTATCAGTAATAGTATCAGCAACAGTATCAGTATTAGTATCAGTATCAGTTTTAGAATAAGTATCAGTATCAGTATCAGTACCAATTTCAGAATAAATATCAGTATCAGTATCAGTATCAGTATCAGTATCAGTATCAGTATCAGTATCAGTATCAGTATCAGTATCAGTATCAGTATCAATACTAGTACCAGTACCAGTACCAGTATCAGTACCAGTATCAGTACCAGTACCAGTACCAGTATCAGTACCAGTATCAGAATAGGTATAAGTATCAGTATCAGTATTAGTATCAGTATCAGTATCAGTATCAGTATCAGTATCAGTATCAGTATCATTATCAGTATCAGTATCAGTATCAGTATCAGTATCAGCACCAGTATCAGTATCAGCAACAGTATCAGTACCAGTATCAGTACCAGTATCAGAATAGGTATCAGTATCAGTATCAATATCAGTATCAGTATCAGCATCAGTATCGACGACAGTATCAGTGTCATTACCAATATCAGAATAAGTATCAGTATCTGTATCAGCATCAGTATCAGTATCAGCATCAGTATCAGTATCAGTATCAGTATCAGTATCAGTATCAGTATCAGTATCAGTATCAGTATCAGTACCAGTATCAGTACCAGTACCAGTATCAGTACCAGTATCAGTACCAGTATCAGTACCAGTATCAGAATAGGTATCAGTATCAGTATCAGTATCAGTATCAGTATAAGTATCAGTATCATAATCAGTATCAGCAACAGTATCAGCAACAGTATCAGTATCAGAATAAGTATCAGTATCAGTATCATCATCAGCATCAGTACCAGTACCAGTATCGACAACAGTATCAGCCTCAGTATCAGAATCAGCATCAGAGTCAGTATGAATATAAGAATTTATGTTAGTATTGTAATAAATGTATCCAAATTATTTTCATATCCAGTTTCTTATCGAAATCCATATCCAATACTGTTTCAAGTCATTTACATCTACTTATATAATTTTAACAAATTTGTATTCATTATTGACTATAAAGTTTCGTTAAAAATTTAAAAGGCTCTCATCAAACAACGTCAATTTGCAATACAAAAAAAAAACAAAAGTGACACAATAAATTCGCTACTGGCGTTTTGTTTACGTTATTTATTTTTTTTCAAATTTATTTATTGTTCCAAAACAAAAACCACCACCACCGCCGCCACCAACGCCAATTACATACAACATGCGCGCAGGCATGTTCAGCAATTTTTCATTTCCTTCTGAGCATGCGCAACACTGCTCTGCACGACGACAACAACGGCGACGTCGAAGATGCAACCAGAGTGATAAAATAGTTGTACGCCATTTGGTTGCATGCAGCGATCGATTGGATGTGCACCGGTGTGGCACTGCAACTATTGTTGGCTGTAAGTGTGTCGCCAGTAGCCAAGAAACCTTGATCGGCATCCCACATATGAGGCACAACGAGATGGCAACAATGTGGCAGTAGCAACAACAAAGCGCTCGTTTGCCAGACACCAGGTTGCACTTGCTGCCACATTTTAAGCAGAAACACTCGCGGCTATGGCAGTTACAACAAACTGGCATATTTTCAGCTGAAGCGCAATGGTAGTGTTTTGTGGTTTTTTTTTTTCTGGCGTTTGAAGCGATTTTAAATCGCGCATTACTACCGGCTACAAACAAGCAACTGGTTGCTTTTGCAGTTGTGCATCATTTTATGCATTGTTGTTGTTATTGTCGCTTGTCGTTTGCCTGCAACCATTAACATTAACGCCTTATCAGCGAGCATGGAATCGCACAGCAAGCAAGTGCCGCAACAGTCGCAACAACAATCCAAAATGTAAATACAAAAAAAAAACGAAAAGAAAAAAATAAAAAATTATTGCAAGTCACTTTTGGCTATTCGATGGCGCTTCGTGTCATAGCGTGTGAGCGTTAACGGTACACCGTGTCGGTGTTAGTGTGCAGCCTGCGTGACTGCGCAACTGCGCGACTGCGCTCTGTTGCACGTTGCGCAAAATCCAACAATGCAACGATAAAGCGATATAATTTTTTCTCAAAATATTAAAGTTGCTTTTATATTTTTCACAAAATCTCCTAATCTTTTGGCAGTCAACAATGCGTGACTCGGTGCAACATGCGGCGAATGTGGTGTGTTTCATGAGCATGTGCAAACAGTTAATGCATTTATTTTTTGGCAGTTGTTGCATGGGTGTGTTGCCGCCGACAGGTGAAACTACGCAACGGCCAATGGTGATCGCAATCTATACGATGGTAATTGTGTTAGAAGAAGGAAAAAAAAAAGTATTGCCTGAACAAGAAGCAAAGAAAATTTTTGGTGCGCAAGTATGTACGTTTTCCGGATAACTAGTTGTTTAAACTGCTACTTTAATCAGTACTTCCACACTTTTAAATGACAGAGGAAAGCAGATTTTTTACAAGAGGCGAAAGTGCAATCGGTTCATTTTCATTAGGTAAAGAGGCAGTTATCAGCGCAAAGGATTCTTAAGAAATTTTAAGGTCGAAAGTTTTCATCAAATGTGAAACTAAATTTACAGGCAAAGAATAAAAATATGTAGAGTTCTTTGGAAAACTAAAGGAAACCTATTTTAATAAATTTTATTTAATTTAGATATATGTATATATTTAATTACTACTTTTTTGGTTTCCTATTGTAGTTATCGACAAGAACTGAGAAATTGACGACAGTGTGGTGAAAAATTTTCTGTTCGACTTAAAAAAATATGTTTTTGCTTTCACATCATTTTAGCTTCCAGGTGATGTTAATGGAAGGTTTCTATTTTGAAATATTCTTCAAATTGGATTGTCCTTAATCAGTTTTCGTATTTTTTACTAAAACTTTTAACAAAAATATACAATTTTAAATTGCGTATACCATAAAGGTGAAGGTAAAATATATTAGGGCATCTGTTACTGATATGTTATGCTATCGTTTAGTTTAAGACCCTTCGGTATGTAATCTCTCTTAAAGCGAGGTCGATACAGTTACCTATTGTATGCCTAAGCTTTTTAAGTAAAAGCTTTTTGATAAAATTCTAAGAAAGTTTATTTAGAGGACTCTGGATTATTGATTATTTAGATATGATGTTCAACAAAGTAAAACAATGCAATAAATTTATTTATTTTTAGAAATAAGTCAAGCCTTACTACTTGCCCTATCAAATGTAATCTACTTAATAATAATTACATTTCATAAAAATAAATAAATAAATAACACAAATAAATTTATTTATATAAAAAAAAACAATGTGTTACAAGAGGCCAGCTCTTTTCTAATCTCCTGACAGGTTTCAAAAATAACCAAATCTAACCTCAAAAGAATTGTTTCAAAATTATGTGACACAAAAAATTTAAATTTCTTCATTAAAAAGAGTTTGGAAAACATAAAATAATCAAATAAATTTGCTTCTAACAAAATCTTGTGATCGCAGGAAACGAACCTGAGGTCAGATTTTAAATTTTAGATTTTGTATTTTGTAAAAATACATATAAAAAAAAAATTGCCATTCACAATAATCACAAAACAGGCATCGGAATTTTGCCTACTGAATGAATACAAATTTGCTTCGTCATTTTTTATTAAATTGTCTACGATTTTTAAGTGTAATATTGTTGGCCGCTGTGATCGAGTTGGTAGCGGTGCGTGCTATAACTCGATATGCTGGTGAGTTCGAGGTTCGAATCTCAGTCAGGGCAAGCAAAATCTTAAGTTTTTTTTAATAGCGGTCACTCCTCGGCAGGCAAATGCAAACCTCCGAGGGTATTTCTGTCATGAAAAAGCTTCTCATTAAATACATCTGCCGTTCGGAGTCGGCACTAAACTGTAGGTCCCTCCATTTGTGGTATAATATAAAGACGCACACCACAAATGGTAGCGAAGCTCGGCCAAACACTGAGCTACATATATAGTGTAAGCGCCAAAGTTATTATTATTATATTGTATTTTATATTATTTTGCGATTAGATTGTTTTACACAAAACACTTTCGGTCGTAAAAATTACCATCTGTGAGTTTTTCGTGCTCTCACAAAAAACTAGGCAAATGGGTAGCTGGTAGACTTGGGCACTTGAAGATGTTCTTTTGAATGAAAATTTCAGTTTTAGTTCGCGATCCAAATGAGAAATAGTTGCACCGAAAATTTCAGTTCAATAGACAGTTTATTTAGTTTAGGGACTATCCAACCCTAGTAGGTTTGAAAAAAAAATACCTCATATATAACTGAGATATATAGTAAGTAATAATATAGTTCAGAGACATATTAAAAAGCGTGCGCAAAACAATGGGGGGCCCAATTATTTTCAATTTTTTACGATATTTTACATATTTTGAGATATTTGATTATAATCCATTAAAAACATGAATATAATAATATTGGGTAAAATGTTGAACGCATTTTTATAAAGCCATCGATAGGCTATGATTATATCATTTGAATCAGTAGAATCATAAAACGTCAGGGATTTAAAGTGCTTCATCTGCTCTACTCTTTTCCTTTGCCAAAATATCTAGGTCACTATTAACCTTAATATCTCGAGATACGTTCTCAATCTCCGTAAAATAGAAAA
Source organism: Philophylla caesio (assembly GCA_963971545.1). Classification (NCBI taxonomy): domain Eukaryota; kingdom Metazoa; phylum Arthropoda; class Insecta; order Diptera; family Tephritidae; genus Philophylla; species Philophylla caesio. The sequence continues at coordinate 87,321,479 of OZ020606.1, read as the reverse complement.
GGATCGTTCACTCGAAGCCACCATGACTGACAAAGTGGCACTGATTTAAAAAATTCGGTAAATATGTTTGTAAAATTGCATATTACGAAGGCGGTTTGACAAGTCATTAAAATATACTTTTTCAGCAAAAAAGCATTATTTTTCTCAACACAATCTCCTTTTAACGCTTTACACTTATTCCAGCTTATTTCCAATTATTTTATTTTGATTCAACTCTCTTACCACACAGCCATTTCTTCAGGTTTGAAAATGTAAAATATTCGCATGGATTTTCGCCATGGTGACAACACACGTGTACATTCACGTTTTTTCGCTTTCGCGAGTGTAAGCAATCACCCATCGCACGGATAGCTTTTTTATATCCAAATATTCGTGTAAAACGTGATGTGGCTGCTCAGTTGAGATGCCTACAACTTCAGTCACCTCACGCACCCTCATTATCTGGTCATCGAATATCATTCCATGGATTTTATCGACGACTTTTTGTGTAACTACTATAACAGACGCCCGTTAGGGGCATAGCGAATTTATATTTTATTTAATTCATTTATATGCACCACTCAATTAAAGTTAGGCAAATATAATAAAAAAAATGATATTGTAATTAACTGTCTCACACTGAGAATTCACAAACAAAAATTAAATCAATTAAATTCAATTTGAATAAGGCAATTCTATTTGTATTCCAGTTACTGGGTAATAATTTTTATAGTTTTTGTCTAGAGTGAGTTTTTGTGTGCGCTATGAATTTGAAAACACCGTTTCTGAGACTACCGATTTTTTGGATGGCGGTCCAGACACCCAGGACCCCTCCCCTGTATCCGTCCCTGTTGATAATTCATCAGTGTAGTTATTTCATATAAAATCAATTAGTGCAATAAGGTAAACACATTTTTGAACGTTTGGCATAGGGTTGCCGCTTATCAAATTAAATTTTTATATGCCATTTTTTCAATCACATCATACAACTCGATACTTGGTTATGCTTCTACTTCAATTTGTGAGATGAGTTTGGATTTTGTACCACAACTCTATGCGAGCCCCAACGATAAGTCTGTATGTACCAGTATATGCATTAAGTCAAACTAAAGGATCAGAAAATTAATAGTAAAGAAAATAAATATCAATTTCTCAGTTATTTAAAAAAAAAAATGCTTTCAAATCAATTCGAAATTATGTTGGACCAGCGCGACTTTTGACCTACTACGCACAGCAAATGGAAATTGAGTTTATGAAAAATTAATGCGGAGCACTGTTAAGCGAAGATAAATACCCACAGTTAATTGCAGACATTGATATGTACATATGTACACATACACAAGTGAAATAAATATTTATATAGAGCACTCGCTATGATAAATTGTTGCACACACATTCAAGTGGACACGCCGGCCAAGTACAACAGAAGATCTCTTACAACTACGTACACACATAGATAAACTAAATCCGTGAGGAGGCAATATCATTGCATTAAAAATGCGTTGAGCGATTAAAATGTATAAACGTGTAGTGGAGAGGAGGAGACCAAAGAGCGCAAACGAAATGGATAAACGGGAGCGCTTTGTGCCACAGCTAAGAGACCGTGCCGCAAGCTGCGAACTGCGAACCATGTTGCGTGATGAATTCCACAGAAGATATATTTAAGTGTGGATAAGTGTATATGTAAATGTGTGTTTGAGTAGTTTAAATGCAGTTAATGCAGCCATTTTTCACTGCGCACTGCTGCACAAAGATCTCTGCATCTCAACGTGGCTGTTTATGCAAATTGCAGCAAATTGAATTTGTCTGATAAAGTTTTTATGCTGGGTTGGCCAAAGGCAAAAAGAGCGCTGCAAAGGGAGTTCAACAGCAAGCAGAAGCAAGCCATTAAGTGAATGAACGAATGGCAAGAGCGTGGATACACTTAACTCCTCTCATTGCTGGCTGGTTTGACGATTGGATGGATGAACGGTTGGTTGGGCGGCTGGTTGATTTGTTGGTGTTATGTTAAGTTTGCTTGATTGGCCGAATGCCCGATTGTTGCGTTCATGCAATGCCATAATTGCCATAATATGTATGTATGTTTGTATATTTGATATATTTATGTATATTTAAAATTAAGCGCTCATATCCACTCATGTTTCCAGCGGAAGCTAGAGAAATACATACATAAATCGTTTCGCGTTGCACTTCTCGCATCCAACCGCGTCAGATGCGTGCTCACAAATATGACAGCTCCATATCAGATAGCCCACAATACATACAAACAAATGTGCATACATACTTGCATATGTTGCGCCTCCGAACACAAATCAGTGCCTACACTTCGTACATATTTGCTTGCACTCCATTCTACTGGCTGCGTTTAGGCCTCTAGGTAATTGAATTTTATTTATAGGCGCTTTCAGTAATGACGGCCCCAGTTGTTTGTTGCCAATGTAATCAATGTAAATAAAAAATCACCATCACCTTATCTAAGCGACACACAATCAGCTGCATTGCGGAATTGCCGAGTTCGACCAAGTTCAATATTCGCCCTGAACTACTTTTGCGCAGCGGCAGTTGTGGAAATACTTACATTTCTGGAAAATAACTGATAAAATTATATGTTTGGACGGTTGAGTTTTTTTCCATTTTTTTTTTTTTTTCAAAGTAGCAACGCGATTTGTGTCGATATTTGCTGTCGCACAAGGTATTGCATTTGTTAGGAGTATTTGTATAATTACACAGGTCTGCAACAAAAATGCTATCTGTATATTTCCAACTGATTTCTATGTATTTAGGTGTTCTGAAAACTAAAAAAAATTCAAAAAATTCGAGAACGTAAGGTTACTTCACAAAACGTAAAATTTTATTATAAAAAATGTTTTTTTTGGGCTAACTTGTAGGCATTAATAATACGTATAGTTATATTTTGATTACTGTTTTTAAATGTTTATCATAACTATCATTAATTTCGTGGGAAGCAGTTTACGCCCTACTTTGCCCAAGAGGACGAGTTGGTTTATTGTAGCAATATTGAAGGTTTGATGGATACATTAAAGATCTCATAACACCCAGCAGAGTGGCGTATTTTCATAGATTCTTCAAAAAGAAGCCTTAAAGCAGTTCTGCTTCACAACGGTGGTTTCTATACTTCCATTCCTGTGGGCCATTCCTTACACCTCAAGAAAACCTACAAGAACTTGGAATTGATTATTTGCAAATAAAAATATAACGACCACGGTTGGCAAGTGTGCGGTGATTTCAAAATCTTGGGCATGGCGCTCGGACAACAATCTTGGTTTACCAAATTCCCTTGCTTTTTGTGTCTATGGGATAGTAGAGACCGAACAAATCACTGGATCAAAAAGTGTTGGCCTCCGAGGGAGCTTAAATTTGGCGAAAAGAATGTCCTGCATGAAACTTTTGTGCCTCCTCATAAAGTTCTTCTTCCACCGCTTCACATAAAGCTGGGATTGATGAAGCAATTTGTAAAGTATCTTCCAAGAGATGGAAATTGCTTCAAATACTTAATATCAAAGTTTCCAAGCCTCTCGGAGGCAAAGTTGATGGAAGGTGTTATCGTTGGACCAGACATTAGACGGCTTGTGGCTGATCCACTATTCATCACATCAAAAGAAATTTTTAGGCAATAACAAAGACCCTAACTACAAACAAATCATCAAAAGAATGTTAAAAGCATTTCAAGCTTTAGGTTGCTTGATAAGTTTAAAAGTACATTTCCTTCATTCCCACCTCGACTACTTTCCAGAAAATTTAGGAGACGTGAATGAAGAGCAAGGTGAACGATTTCACCAAGATATTAAGGAGATGGAAAAAGGATACCAGTGAAGATGGAGCGTTTCAGTGATGGCAGACTACTATTGGACGCTTCAAAGAGATCTTCCCGATGCTTCCCACAAACGAAAATGTACCAAACGGAGTCTCACTGAGGAAAAGAAATGTGTTTAGTGCTTACTAATTAATGTATTTTGCATAAATAAATTAGTTTTGTTACGCAATTATAAACTTAAAAAAATTTTTTTAATCTTTTATATTTTATTTTAAGATGATAACTTGTTTAACATAGACACCTACATTGTCAGAAATCGTGACGTTCTATGACAAAATTAAAGTTATTTTCGGATTCAGCACACCCAAAAACATAAGAATTACACAAAAAAACCAAGTGAAGTAAAGTGAAGTGAAGCTTTAGTGGCACCACTCCGACGTAGTCGGTTTAAGGGTCCATTGAAGTCGGGGTTGTGTGTGAAACAAATTTTTTGCAATTGCCAAATACCTAACATTGAGAATTTTTATGAGTGATATATCTTTTTTTCAAAATTGGATAAAATCTGCAATTATACAAGTCACTGCTAATTTAATACTTTGCACAGTTTTTAGAAACATTTTTGTAATAAGGTAGAAATTATTTTCTCCCTAATTTAATGAGACGATTTATAAAACTGAGAAATCTGCTGCATACCTAAATCTTTGAATATTGAATCGCATTTTTCGAAATATATTTTAATTACTCCTATTTAAGTAATATGTTTCAATAATTGTTGCTATTCACCAAATTTCCTGCTGGGTTGCTCATACGGAGCAGTTCTCTTGCTCGCCAACACGATCGCGGTTTAACTTAATTAATTTTAGATTAATTGAATTATTCAGTTGTTTATGTCTATTGAACTATCAATGTGAGGTATCGTATTTTAAAGAATACACTGGCAAGCACCGAGAAGTGGAGCACCAGAACACCTAGAAACTTTATCGTTATATGCAGACAATCACTGAATAAAACCCAAATTTCATAAAATTTTAAAACTATTTGGCAACTGTGGATATCAATATTAGGGCATAGTAGCGCTGCGACCTATTAAGATCTATTGTGCTAACCCTTTAAGTTATCAATCCATCCTTAAGCTGTTTATGAAGTTCTGAACTTCGGAGGTCCTTCCGCCTGGAAGATGGTTGGGTATACCTACACCCATCGGGACCCATTTTTTTTTTTAAATTTAGTTCCAAATATTTCGGCTCTAGTGCTCCCATTGACAAGTTTGGATACGTCAGTGTATCATACTTGAGATTATTTACTAATTGCTTTCACCATCGCTTTACAGGTGTCCTTTTCAGGTATTATAACCTTCTAAATGATAATTTTGGAAGCTTCGAGTCTGTGAGTTTGACAGCTGGATCAAAATTGAGTGATTTTTAGACACACACAAGTCTCCACTTTTCTGGCTACTTAGTTTCGGAAGTCTGACAAGCCTCCTTTTCAATAAATACGGCCAGTGGGGTGATGTCCGTGATGATTCTAATCGCTTCAGTTAGACACATGCGCCGTACAAACCAGGGGATGGAGTTTACCTTTTTGGCTTTAGGCCACCATACCAGTGCTGAATTAGCAATAATTGGGCTTTATTACCATGTTAAATGACCAGTATGTGAGTTTTGGGGGAAATCTTCAAAATTTTTCGGTTATATTTAAAAAAAAAAAACTTTTTTGAAGGTCGGTCTTATAGAAAGGTTGGATTCTACGCAAAGAGAGAGAATCCTGGAGTGAAAACTGAACGGAAAGGGTCTTCTTACTTCATCTTCGCATAGATTTATTTCATATTTCTGAACTCTTTTACTCTTTATAGCCTTACAATACAAGCCAAATTACCGCAGTACTTGTCCATTCACAAGAGGCAACGTAATTAATGGAACAATAAATTATAAAGATTCTCATGAAAAGAACACACAAGAATATAACCGCGGAAAGAATACAAGAAAAATTGCTCGCCACTTTCATTGGTCTACAGCAGCAGCTAATTGACTTGGCTATCAACTAATATTTCACATGCCACAATACGATTCTCATGCAACACAACCATGCGAGTGAGTAGCGTGTGGCAGTCGGCCTGTGTCACCGTCGCCAGTTCAGGGTCAAAGCAATGAAAAATTAACTGCAACATGCTCGTGCATATATTTGTGCGGGCACACGATACGTGCCACCAACGCGCGGCACCCACGCAATAGCAACAACAAGGACGGCAAGCCAGCCGGATGCATATGAATGTGCAAGTTGTGGCATAAATGTACGCAATGTGAACTTTTTGGACTGTCACACACAGGCAGCAACAATATGAGTACTTGTAGCTAGTCTGCAGTGCAACAAAAAATACTCGTAGTCAAAAACAAATGCAGTTGCTTGTTCTTTTTGTTGCTGCTACCGCTAACTCGGCCACCATCGACCGCTCGCCGTTGCGTTTTAGGTTACAGCACGAAAAAATGTGTACCAACTTGACTGTTACAACGGCTACCAGTGCTGCCACTTGCAACAAATGCTACCACTCGAGCGGTGGCTTGCCACCTTCATTGCATCCTAGTCGGAGGTTATACAAGTGTTGCAACGGCAATTGTGTTGCCTAGCCGCTGTAATAATGTCAATTCAATTAATCTTCGATGCGTTTTATTTTTTTTTTTTTTTTTTGGGATTTTGTGTTTCTTTTTCTTGTCTTCCGTTGACTCAAGCTCGGAGTCACATGCAGACATCGACGTATTTATACGTACAAATGTACTCGTATTCTGTGTGTCAAAGGTGAATGAGTGGTTTGCGCATGCGCAGCAAATGCTTCTTGCATTCATACAGAGAAACGTCTGCAAGTGCGCGAATGTGTTGCAGCTGCAAACTTTTCTAAAAAAAATTGTTTTAATCCATTGCTTTTTAGTAATATATTGAAGTTATTAAAATGAATGATTACGTCTAGCTTTGTTGCATAGTTTAACCAAAAAAAAAACATATATTTAGATAGCAAAGAAGAGATATGTACAATATGTCTCAAACAAATCATGCAATTTGAGTAACGAATAAAATAAGTTTTTTTTTTGGAACTTATTGCATGCGATGTTTCGTGCTCAATGCAAAAATATTAATTGTCCCAAATAGCCGTAAAAACTGACATTCTCGAAACTGCAGTCCGATTATTATACCTGCGCAACGTATTATGTATAACTTTGTTCGCATAACGGGGCCTTGTAATAGCATAACGGAATCAAGTAAGATATAGACATACATATGTACATATATACCAAAATGCTCAAAATTAAAAGAGAAGTCGATTTAGCTATGTCCGTCCGCCCGTGCAGACGATAACTTGAGTAAAAATTGAGATATCTCAATGATAGGTAGATTGTCCTTGACCCAGAGCAGGTTTGTATTGAAAATGGGCAATAACCACGCCCACCTCCCATATGGGCAAATCCTGGCGTTCGGACGTTACGTTCGTGTGCTTGTTCAGGTCATTTATTTCAATTTATGAACATATATTGAGCAAACAAATGCTCGATTTAGAAGCTTTTAAATGTTACTTTATTCATATGAAAGAAGAGTACGTTTCGTAGATTATTCACATAGAAAATTTTAGTTTAAGACTAAGTACGGACGTTACGCAAAAAGGAAGTCGTTTTGAGATGGATGAACATTTTTGGCTAGGTTAGCGGATTCATCAATTTTGGGATAAAAGTTGCAAAAAAAACAATAAAGTAGAATAATCAAGCTTTTAAATAAGTGCCATTTTGTTTTGAAATACTAGCTATAAGTGTGGCAACTTATAATCTTACTTATTCGGACGTTACGCAACGGACTTTATGGATATTTCCCCCTAGTATAAATTATAAGTAAATATAGAAGAAATCTACATTAGGGTGACAGTTAATTTCGAAAGTGATATTTTCTTTGGTCTCAGTATTATTTTGTGTGTAGTTTTATTTAAAAAAAATTCTAGTAAAATTTCAAGGTCGTAGGAAGAGGATTAGGGGGCGCGTCGGCCCCCCAAAGTTACACAAAATACGTTTTTTCACGCAAATTCTTACTTTGACTGCTTGTAACTTTCTCTGTGTTTTTTTTTTTTTAAAACATTACTGGCGAAAGATGTTCATTAATATGTCTACAATAACATCTGTCAATAACATTTTTGTCTAATGTTAATATTTAATGAAAAAAACTTAAATATAGGAGAAAAAGTACGCCTCAATGTCGATTTATTATACTTAAATAAAACTACTTATGTATATGATTTCTCTTTTTATTAATATTGTTTAAAGCACTTGAGACAATGTCTCTTTATTACAGTCCGGAAACCGATGGCGGTAATCGCTAACAATTTTTAAAACAAATTGTTTTTGGCGTTCATTTTTGGTAAATAGTTTATTATACTCTTCCATCAATTTAACCCCCCTTTCGGCAGTGTCATTTGTAACATTTAATTTTTTCATCAGTTCAGCCGCTTTACAATAAGATTGGTCCTGCTCCCATTTGTCTGGGTTTAATTTAAAAAAATCAGTATTTATTTGAAATCTTTCAAATAATGCTTTTGTTTCGGCAGAGACGAACTGTTCAATTCCGTCATGGAATATTTCAACGATTTCTCTATCATTTATTGTAGCTCGCTTTGTGTTTTGCTCTTGTTCAAAATCATTTTCCAAAGCCGCCACCATTTTTTGTTTTGAAAAAAGGGATACGTTGCTGTCAAAAAATGCAAGACCAACCGCCCCAGGGCTTAAATACCACAAGTGGTTCCTGAACTTTTTAAGAGCAACATAAGATATAGCAGCATCAATTTTTTTGAAGTTTTCAAGTTTTTGTAAAAATAAAAAATCTTGATATGGCGCTTTAATGACCAAAGGAGCAGAAAACCACGCTTCGACATAGACTTCAGCAATAAAAACACAAATTTGACGAAGCCCATTTAATTCAGTTGCTGAAAGCTGGAACTCGTTACGGAATAAAAATATTTTTAGACAGTAAATCGCTTTTGCCATCCACCTTGCATGGTGAACAGCTCCTGGCGATCGAAACATTAGGCTGTTTGGATGTGTCTTATCTGGTTTTTGACCCAGGAAGAGCAAAGTGAGTTCCAAGAATTCTTTATAGTCTTTCCTGGGTTGTTTTTCTTCCAAGATATTATTTACTGCACCGATAATGCGAACAGCAGACTCTTTCATGTACGTCTTGACAGTTGGATCGTTGATGCCATACTCATAGTTTTTAGCATCAATCTTAGCCCAATCATTTTTAAATTTCTCAAACATTTTAACGTTTGGACTTCCATAACAGCTTATTTTTTCTTCGAAAACGCATCTTAAAACAATCTCGTATATATGATGACGGCATGGTAACCATAAAAGTTGTCTTTGTAAATTATTTTCAATTAACGTACAGGTACCATTGAAACGCCCAGTATTGACCGCTGTTGTATCAAACACTAAAGCTTTGATGTGATTTTGCAGACCATATTCATAAATAGCATCGCATACAGCGGATGCCTGTTCTTTTCCAGTACCGGAATTAAGTGCAGGTATTTCAAGAAGCTGTTCAACTTTACCGCTCGATATTATTATAGGCAACCTATCAACTTTATCATTTCCCGTCAGCGCCGGCAAAAGTTTACCATCCCAATGAAGGCAGATAGCGTCGAGCTCATTTAATTTTAATTTATTTTTTAATGCTGAAATTCTTTCTTCACGGATTTGTTCCCTTTCCTGGTGTACAGACGTTCGGTTTAAAATATAATCTTCAACATTATTACCCAGAGCTTCAACGACTGCGCTTATTAGATGAACCGCATGTCTGTCACTGATTTTACAGACATCGAGTGCGGCGGCCAGTTTTGGTGTTAGTATTTTATTTGTTCCCCTACATTTTTTGGCTGGAGGTTGACTACAACGTGGGTCACATTCCATATCTGGAAAACTGTTATCATTCTCTGAGGATTCAGATGACAGCAACTCTGCAGTTTCATCTAATAAAAACGACTTAATTTAAAGAAAATAAAAAATAAACAATAACATACAACGAACCAATTAATGCAATTTCACGATTATTCCGCTCCACTTGTTGTAATAAATTGTTGTTGCGTTCTTCAAGTCGGCACTCTCGGCGTACTTCTTCGTAATCGATACCATACATAAAGCCTGGGCGCCCCGTTTTTCGTTGACTTATCAAGAAGTCAATATCTTCTTGATTCGACATTATTTTTAATGCACTTGCATGCGCCACGTCAAAAAGCATATCCAATTTTTCTTTCCACGTGTTTACTTTGCTCTTATGGAAATTAGAAGTCTTCTTTGAATCTCTTTGAAAGCTTTGCCATTCTTTATACAATTTCTCCTCTTCCTACGACCTTGAAATTTTACTAGAATTTTTTTTAAATAAAACTACACACAAAAAAACACTGAGACCAAAACAATAAAGAAAAAAAAAAATACTCCATACATTTAATTGTCACCCTAATCTACATACATACATACATATGTATATGGTTTTATTTTATAATAAAATCAGTCGAACAGACATTGCAAATTTTCTTTTCAAACATTTATTTTTATTGGTTTTGACTTCGTTGTCATGGCTACTTTTAAGTTATTGTCATGGGAGTTATTAAAGCAATGGTAACTTTTTAACTTAGTAAATTTTTTTACATTACTCCATATTTTGCTTATGCCCTCCGTTTCATTAGTAACTTTAGCTGATAATAATGATAAAAAATATAAATGCTCTTAATTCCAGCGATGTCTGCTTTTGCGCAATCATAAAACTCTTTAGCATTGCTTAATACTACGTTTTGTGTTCTGACTAGTTCCCAGACTTTCCGTTTCACAACAGCTCCAATTCCATCAACTGCTCCTTTTCCATGAGAGTTAGTAAAAAAATTACACAGAAAAAAGTTCACATTGAATCGTTGTACAAAATGCGGTGCATTATTTCAATAAATTTAATAATATCAGAACATACCGTTCGGACGTTACAAAAATTAACAGATAAAAATTGTTGGACTGATTACCTTTCCTGGATACTTCAATTATTTTTTCTTGCAGCTATAATGAAACTTTCTTTAGAAATGACCTCGCTGTCTTCTTTTACCTCACTACATTGGTTTAGCACAAATTAAACGTTATTTTTCGTTACGGACGTAATATACAAAAAGCTTAAAGTAGATTTATGTTTTACGGTTGTGCTCTTAGTATTGTCATAACAGCAGATCGCAGAGTAAAGAGAGCGCTCAGTAATAGAGAAAAAATTAGAGACATAACTTTAGTATATGGACTTAACAGAGTTCATAATAACAAACAAAAAAAACATAGCAACTGCATAACAGAAGACAGATTTAGAATATATGCATTTGTGAGCTGTTTCAATAAAAAGAAGAAACAACCAACTCAATTTAAATAAAAGAACTAGGAATGAAACTATTTGTTTTTAGTATTTTACGGTAGCACCAAATATTTTTTTTACTTCTGTTGGACCATTTTCTGGATTTACCGATATAAGGGGACCTGGCACCGCAGGGAAAATTTTGGTACTTCTGCATAAAGACCGTGGTTATTTGATATCTACATTTTACCGAAAAATGCGTCCATCATCAGAATGAACGTCACGATTAATGGCTCTCTCTCTTGTCGGATGTTACAACGAAATGCTCTCGTATTTTCGACTTTTCATCTCGAAGAACTTTACAAAAAGAAGTCTAGAACAATTTACTTTCACCGATCTCTTCGAGCAGTGCAATTCATCAAAAGCAGAGATAAGGTAACCCAGAAATTCACCGATCAGAAAATATATTGTTGCTCATGAAGTATGCAGTGTTGCTCTACACTGTTGAAAATATATATTTTCCAGTCCCAAACCATATATTTAAGAATGGAAAAAGATATGTAGTTAGTAGCGATAGTTACGTGATCGCTATCAATAACCATAATCACTACGATGACGTTATTGACATTGGGAACTTTATAGATAAAAATAATACTTTCGATAAGAATACGTAATAATAATGAAAGTATAATATGGAAAGCCCTTATAAGCATCATAACCTGCTTATGCTAATTCACGCGTTATTTGCATTCTTTATCTGTGAATCTAGCAGAAAGAGTCCCCTGAAATTGTGCCACACAATCAACGTATTTGAGAAACTGTTTTGGTATTTAGCGCCCTCGTTATGCCTTTGAGTTCCAGAATCTCAGCTAGGATAAATGAAATATAAATCATAGAAAAAGTTGTTTTCTGATAGCAATCGTCACTCGGCAGGCAATGAAAAATTTCGGGGGTATTTCTGCCAAGAAAAAGCAACTAATAAACTCATATGCCATTGCGAATCGGCAGAAAGCTGTATAAACATCCACAAATGATAGCAGAAGATTAGCCAAAAACTGAGCTATAGATTTAGTGTGCGCATGAAGTAACTATACTATCATTATAACTTGGTATTTTTCCTTTACTTGCTTATGACTGTAATTCCCATAATGTTATAGCACTAATTGCAAAGCCTTCAACGGCATATGAATACGTAATATGTGAAAACACTCCAGTATCGAAAATTCTATTCCCGGATTACTGTTCACCTCAAGGTAAGTCACCTGTTCATACTTCACCAACAATTTCTTCCATATGTGCATATGTACACATGTACGCACAAATGTTTGCATGAAATTCAAATAAGCAAAATATAGCGTTCAATTGCCTTACACTACCTTTATAGTAATTTTGAAGTTCATCGCACCTATGTACATACATACATACGTAAGGTAAGTGCACCGAATTCCGTGGTACTAAGGATTTTTCTGACTTCTAAATTGTGTGAAGTTGAAATAATCGGTTGCAAATAAAAAATATTAAAATATCCCCCTTAAATCAATCAATTTATATTAGTTTTCAATAACTTATGAGCGAAAATAAATCGTATTATAATTTATATTAATATAATTAATAATACCCTCAATCGTCCCTAATTGTGTGGCAAAAATTCTTTAATGTACCTAATTCCATGAAAAGATGTCCCTTATTTCGGGCTATGCGTATATATACAGATTTTACGCTATTAAAAGAATAAAATATTTATTTACAAAAATTGTTAATTCATACCAGTATTTTAGAAATGAGGTTCTTAAGGTTTGCTCACAAACAAAGGTATTGCTCAAACAATAATCAAATTAAAATATCTCACTGTTATCAAAAATTGTTAGGCTAATTTGTATAAAAAATTTCAAAATTTCAAATCATAATAGACTCGACGGCTATTCATCAACTCCGGTGGCCCCAATTTTTTCAGAACATCTGAATCATCGTATATCTTAAAACTAATTTTTATCATTTTTGCTGCAAAACAAAACTATACTTGCAAAATTGCAAAAGTAACTGCTTTTTCAATACAAGTTTTAAAAATTGGCTCGTGTAAATTAGTGCAACGCAATTAAGTGCTTCTCTTTTCACTGCTTGATCGTAAATGCGTGGTATACGACGGAATAAATTTATTCAAATATTAAAAATTCGCTTAAAAAACTGTAACATGGAATTAGCTCAACAATTTCCACAGGGTTTTACTTGATGATAAAATGGCTTTGTGGAAGATAGTTTTCAAAAAAATGCAATCATATTAACAAAAATTAAAATTAAAAAAAAAAACCTTATGCCGTGATAGGCAAGGAATTAGGTACATTGTAAACGAAAAATGTACATAATTCCGTGAATGAGAAATATCAATTTTTAAGTAATAAAATAGATTTACATGTATTTAGATAGCGCACAATCAATAAACAAATGTTTATCGAATGCAAAAATAAAATCTTAGTTCCAAAAAGTCCTATGATTTAAATTTCACAGCCTTAAGAATGTATACATGTGTCCTTAACATTTTGCTTACACACCTTCATATGACATGCCTATTATCTGAGATACCACTTTTCAACTGCTCAATCATTTAGAAATATATCCCATACGTACAATCAGAATTGAAATTATTACCCTTTAAAATTTAAAGTTTATTCTAGTATTTTTTATTTTATGCATCATATTACCAATTTCTTGTTTAAACAAAAAAATCGGAGTGCCACGGAATTACGTACTATTTACCACGGAATTAGGTGCACTTATGTACCTTATTTAATATAAAAGCAAAATTGTTTTGTACGCTCAAAACGTAAAGTGCAAATCAGCACTTTTGTTTTGTTTTTAGCAGATGAATTATTTTATTTGTCATATTGTCGAATTGCATTAATATTATTCAATAATGTTTAAACTATAATCAGCAATTATTTTGTATTTAAGCCAATGATTTTTTAATAAAGTCGTGGGTAATTCTAAAACTAACCAAGCGTGACGTTCATTCCTTATCACTCTCCGTTTGTAACCAAGTTCCAAGTGTGTGTGTTATACATGAAATTGTCCTTGCCTTGACAAACTAATAAACAAATAATCGTTACCGTTTGTGACCAACATCCAAGTGCTTGAGTTGCATTATATCAATTTGTCCTGGTGCAACCGATTAATAATTGTTGACTGGCAAATAGCCTTTCACTAAGTTAATAACTCACCGGGATAATTTGAACATAAACGGTTCAGCAAACTAGTTAAAACTAAAAGTATACGAAGCTATAGAACGCAAGACTGTTGAAATTAGGATTCAAATTTTAAAATATCTGCCTAATATTTTCAATATGTTGTTTAAATATGAGTTGATTTTAAAATGAAGATGGAAAATTAGAACAGTTGAACCAATAGGGCAAGCTAAGCTCAGCATATAGTGAGTAGTCTGTGGGACTAGGTACTGTGGCTGAACTTCTGGTCGCTTATAGAATAAATAAGCCAGATGAGAAGTACCGCTGATCTGCGAAATAGCAGCTATAAGTCCGACCACTTGAAAATATTGTATTTCAAATAACATAAAGTAAAACTGGAATCAATAACAAGGCACAGCTCCACAAAAAAATTCAAAAAATAGGCTCAGAGCACTTGGGGTCGCTGAATTCGAATACGAAGTCAGTTTTCCCCATCACTTTAGAATTTTTCAACTCACAACTAACAGAGATGAGGTACTCTGTTGCTGGAGGCATTTAAAGGGTTTTTTGAGGTTTATGTGGTTATGAATTTTTGGGTTCGAGAGGCAGCACTGTTACGTGATTAAAGAGTGTTGAAGGTTTGGGCTTCAAATGTTCGTACATTCGAGGATCATTGGTTTTCTGAGCTTCATTTTTGAGGTCATCAAAAATGCTGGCGTAATAAAAAAAAGCTGATCTCGAACTTGGATTTATTGAAAAGTTTGACTTGACTGAGCACTGGAACTAATCTTTTCGGGGTGAGCTGTGAAGTTTTTGTGTCAAAGGGTAATTTGCAGAGTTGGTCGCCAAATTTTCAAAATTAAAATATGCGTCCGGCAGTAGGATTTACAACACAAACTTCGTTTTGGATATCTAAATCTGGTCGAAACTGCTCAACTGATAATCAGCAATTAAGCAAATCTTTGACACTTTGCATTGGCCGAGGCAAATTAATTGGATTTAATTTTTCAAATACTTACGAGAATCAATTTTGAACGCAGCAGAAAATAAATGAACTAATCTTACGTCTTAAAACTTCACAAAGGTTTTTACGTTTTTAAATATAATTTTCCAATAAGAAACGACGTAAGATATTTTAATTAGATCCCTTCAAAAACATACACACTTGCTATGCAGTCATTCAGCTGCCATAACCAGCCAGCAAGCTCAAAGCCCTTATTTGCGCAATTCACAGAGCAAATTCAATTGTAATTTATTTCAGCTCATTGCTAGTTTTGCTCATAATGAAATAGCAGTTTAATTACTTTACTTTGCTACTAGCGACGCCAACAAATGGAAATAAATGAGCCCGTCAAGACAGCATACACCCACAGAGAATGAATAGAGAAGAAACAAAATGCTGTTGCTCCTGCAACGAAAAGGAACATTGCAAAACGAGTAAATACAAATTTACTTATTTTTACAAAGAACTATGCGAAAATTAATATTCCGCCTTAGCTGTCTTGCCGCAAGTCCTGCCACAGCGCGAGCGCTGACTCACACAGCTCAGGTAAAAAAAAAATATATGTATGTATGTATATATAATGAAAATGTGTAGAAGAAAAAGTCAACAATTTCCTGCCCAGAAATTCTTGATTGCTGACTGCCACTGCCACTACCGCCAACGCCCAGGCGGCGCGGCATTGCATGCTTGCTGAGTGACGGAGTAGTTCATTTGTTGCTCCGCCTTGTATAGCCCTTTTAGCTTTGTTCTTGCTGGTCGTCGCATTTTGACAGATTTTAAACAACAACAAAAAAAAGCAAAAAGAAGCAAAATGCGCAGGCGCGCAAGCGCACAGCACCCACAATCAATTTCAATTTGCAAAGGTTGCAGCCCAAATGGTGTTGCAAGTCGGCGACTTTTATTTTCGCTACATTCTCTTTTTTGACAAATATGCAGACACACTTGCATATATGTATGTATGTACATATTTACTAATATCTCCGTGGCTTTGAAAGTCAGTTGGTTTCCTGTCATGCGCATGCCCAGCGGCGATGACTCATCCTCGAATCGTTCTAAGCCCACATTCCGCAACATGAAATAAGTTTGCGTTGCGAGAATGCAAGCAGAAGACTTGGCTGCTATAAAGTATGTGAGTAGCTTCTTCTTTGAGCTCTTTTATTTTTGCGTTCTGAATGCCTTTACCACCTGAGAGCAGCTGGCTGGCTGGCTAACTTTTGGCGCGCATTTCATGCTTTTGCTTTTCTCGCACAACTGCTGCTGCATACAATAAAAATCATATACCAGCCTCCTCGAGTCGCGACAGTAAAGCAACAGCAAAAAATATAAAATATGAAATCATCTTGTTGGCTTGCAACATGCCTCAAAGCGGGTTGTGCACTCATGTTGAACTTTGCAATTCGTTGCGGTTACGCACTGCCAATAATGCTTCGTTGATTTTTGCTATAAATAAAAATTTAGTCTCAATATTGTCTTTCTGTTACGTTGCTTTATGCATGTTGTTGTTGTTGTAGTTGTTGTTGTTTTCTATCGTTTGTGGTTTTTTTGGTGAAGCGCACCGGCTCAGATTTCCGTTCTCATAAATATTTATTTAGGCCGCCGGTGTTGCCTTTAACTCATCTTCGTGCTGCACACAAACAAACACGGCCATGTGAGCTGAGTACACACACAACGGTTGGTGTCGTATCGGATATGGATTTCTAATATTTATATAAACATATTTATGTATATTTATATCAACATACACACTAAATGCATTCATTTTTATGCACGTTTCAATCACCACCAACACAGGCTGACTTTTGTTGGCTTTGTACATCTTTCTTTCATTTTTACTGCGAATATTAGGGGTGTCCTTTTGAAGTAAAATTTTCACTTTTAATTTCTCTGGAAGCAAAATATTTTAAACAACTTCTTCCAATAAAAAGAAAGAACCGTTTTTTCACGTGCATTTAGTGCCTGGACTTGTCATGAGAACACCGATTCTCGGACTTTGTAGTCCTTACTAAAATTATATACACCAAACTTAAATGTAGCACATTTGCTATATTACTTAGTAGTTAGTTAGTACAATTCGCTTCAGTTTCCTAGGTGACAAAGGATTTCTGAGATTCATATTCCCAAAATATCGGGATGTGTGGATAAAAATATAGAAAAAATCGAGAAAATCTCAGGCAACACAATGGATCACAGAAGGAATTTGTCACAGTAATACTTATATATAAAATATAGTCATTGCGGATACAAATTTTGTTAAATTTAAAAAGAGCATACAAATATTTATATTTACAAAATTCTTTCGTGATTAAGAATTCAAAAAAAAATCGTATCATTCGAATTTCGAAGAGAGGACATCCCTTAATGTATATTGTGTATGTATTTGTCATCGGATGTAGCTAAGATTTGTTTTGCTTAGATCACCTTCTGCTTTATTTTTTTATTTTTTTTTATTTGATTTGCTTAGTTTCGAAAACGTGAGAAAGGATCGCTTTTGATACACTCGATATCTATTTTCTCTTTATTTTGTTTATTATTTACTTCTATTAATTTTATTTGCTTCGATAATTTTTAGGAACGTGAGAATTCCCAGACGGATCGTTGATTTTGAATACTGAATGCCTATGTGGCAGCCGAGCTATGCAAATAAATTTTAATTGAAACAAAAATTTATTGAAAATTGCCTGATAAAGGAGGACAAAAGTTGGTTTTAGTGAAACTTTCGCAAACCTTTCAAATGAATATCAAACACAGTGCAGAAAAACGTTAGGTTAGGTTACCGTGGTTGTTCCTAAGAATACAATCAAAAATTTACTGCCCAGAGTGGAGTGACTTAGTCTGGCTAGAAGAGAATACTGGCACAGAAGGTACGTTTCCTCCTTTTCGACCTAAGAACTTCTGCAAGTTTGTAAGTCAGTGAAAACATAGGCATAGGTGTCTTATCACATTTAACCATTGCCCTCAGTTCCACCTGAAAGACGATTTAGTGGTTCAGAAGTCGAAATTTAAAGGAAATCCACAAATATTCGAAATACGAGTAAACACCTCCACGGAAACCACCCTTGAGTTCTGAATGATCTACGTAAACATGGGTGAACTGGCTCTTTCTTGGGGCGTTCCGTTTCTATTATTTTCTTAAGGGAATGAGGATCATACCTAAATGACATAGTGCTAATAGAGGTCGACAGTGCGTAGTCAACAACCGTAGACTTTCTTATAATTGAAAATTTTAAAATTAAAAAATGTCTACTTAATTTTGGTAGTTTGTTATTAGTCGTGTGCGAAGCGGTAACACAAAATAGTTCAGCTCTCTTTATTTAAGTAAAAAAATCTTCCAAAGCTTAGAACTCACAGTTTGGTGGACATATTTCTTTGCAAAGTCTACCACTTTTTCGGTTACAACACGACAGTATTATTCTACAGGCCGAAGTTTCGGTTTAAGGATGTTTTTTTAATCGGATAACCACTTAAGTGATGAACTGGCAAATCAGGATACAATCAAATCGAACCTTTTTGCTTTCTAACTGCTCCTCAGCGATTTCACATTTAGACAAAAATATCAGAGTCTCGAAAACACGACGTGATTGTTAAGATAAAATTCGAATTTTCAGTTCGTTTGTCTCTTCGTTAAGTATTGATAAATTTAGAGGATTCACAAGGTGTCGTAAAAAGTCGTAAAGTTTTACTCGAAAAATTTTCGAAAGCTCAAAATAAATTTTTTGGTTTTTCTTGCATTGCCCAGAAACAGGATGTAAAATATCACAACTTAGAATTGTTCAAAATCTTCTGACTTTACGACACTTTGTAAATCTCCTAATAATGTTATATTTGTTATGTCATGTTATCCAATGTGAATGATATGTTATATTGTGGTGCAATGTGATGTATGATGTGGTGTCATATTATGTAAGGTGATTGTAATGAGCTTTGAGGGCACAATAGACCGATCGGTCGCAGTGCATACCTCTACTTATATCTATCTATCTAAGGTGATTGTGACGTGATGTGACGTCATGTCCTGATGAATTCAGTCAATGAATACAAAATTCTTACTGACTATGCTAACTAAATGAGTAACATAAAAACTTATGACTTATACAAAAGTAGGTATAGGTATCTATCAATGTCCACGATATGCCTCTCTAAGGGCACGAGATATTGGAGCATTCATAGAGAACAATGACTTCGAATAAGGCAAATAAAAAAGGTCAGAATGTCGTAAATTTCGCCTCGGTATGTTAAAAGGTATTCTCTGTAGAGTATCAGGGCAATCCACAACTCCAGTAATACTATTAAATATAAAGGAGCAAGATAATAACTTTCTCCTATTTTACTTGAGGAATTTAACTTAATGAGCTGAAGGAAACGGCTCAGCAAAAATGAGTAATCGTAACGCAAACCTAATAAAAGTCTTTTGTACACGATACATTCTTTTTATAGGACCAAAGTGCGATGGTTGCCCGCATATTCAAGGAGTGATCTCAAAAAATCACTGTATAGGGTGTTTAGTTTATATGGATCTGAAAAGTCTGAGCTATTTCGACGAATAAAAGCCAACATCGAATAGCAGTTAGATATAATGTAGTCAATATAGCTTTTAAACATCAACTTCCGAGTCGAAATAGATCCCCAAATCGAGCTTATCCAAGCGAGGAACTTTAAATGAAAACCGACATATGCTAATTTAGCGATCAAAATTTGATGTGATACCTTATCGAAGGCCTTAGATGTGATGTTATGTGGTGATATGATGTAATATGATGATGTGATATTATAATATTACATGATGTCATATGATTTGGTATCATATGACGTGATTTTATATGATGATAAAAATTATCCAATCAATTGTCACTACTTTGGTTTTGCCGAATTCGATGATTTTAAGCTTTGAAACATTCAACAACCAGATCAGGCACGAAATTATTTGCAAACTTCGCAAAATATTTAAATTATTTACAATCGCATGGTTTCATATCCCATTTGTCGGTTTTCTTTGAGGAACATGAAACGACAGATATTTATCACAGACTTTTTTCTATATATTAAAGCATTTCAGAAGGTAGACTAATATTTTCAATAAAAAGCTTTTTAGCTTTTTTTTCTCCGTAATTTTTGGTAAAAACTCCATTTTCAACAGATTTATTTTTTAGCCTAAGGTGTCCATCAGTTAATTTCGCATTGCGTTCAATTAGTAATCATTGCCAAATGATCACCTCAACTCGACAGTCTGCAAAAATTTCACTCTCTCTCACTTCCTTGCTGCGTGTCTAAAGCGTGTTCAAAATCACAAAATGCTGATAAGAGCGAAAAGAAATCGCCACAAGCTGTGACGCTTTTACTTTCAAAATAAAATTTACTAAACTCATTGAACTCGCTGGGTACCTACTCCGTTTACAACGATTGCCAATTTGCCATTTTGGAATCTTGGGGAGGAGAGATTTGCGTGCAACGTACACGAATTCGACATCACATTTCCTCAATATATTTAATTTTTATTTTTATTTGAATGGATTGTTTAAATTTTTTCCTTAATGCTAATGTTCGATTTTTAGTTTAGTTTATTTTATGTGTTTACGCTGTCGCATGGCGCGCGGCTTAAAATTTCGCCAACATAACATTTTGTAGATAAACACAAATAAATGTGTATCAAACGCTAGCGATCAGCAGGCAACGAGCTGATTTGTACGCTATTTTTATTGGTTTTTTGCTTTTTCGTAAGTAAAAATTGAGTTGTAAGCAAATTGGTGAAAATTGAGCGCAAAAAATGCAATCGAAACGTACACACACATCTGCAACATAAATGTACACTGAGAAAGCATATTTATTTGTGTAAAAAAAATTTACGCTTTTTTGTTTAAAGGCCGCTTTTCAGGGGTGAAAAGGCGCTTGGAAATCTGGCAGTATTGGCTTTGGCGAAAAATTATGATAAGCGAAAATACTTTTGGCGAGAAATGTAGCAAATTTTCGGAAGGAGTGTGAGCAAAAAACTGAAATTTTTCTTGCTTGATTATCTACATACATACATATGTATGGTTTGTATGTGCCCATGTACAGATACTTAAGTATAAAGAGTAAAATGTATTAGTAACCGCTAGCCATGCGCTTCGAAAATAAAGTCACAATCAGTTACTAAGGCAGCGTTTACACTCGCTGCGGCAGAGCAAAAAAGAGCGTTCACAACATGTGCCGGCATTGGCAGGCGAAATTGATTGGAATGTAAGTAGATAAAATTTTTGCTGGAACGTTGAAAATATTTTCTACGTATAATTTATTTACAATTAACGCCAAAACCTACAATTTTGAGAACTAAATACAAAATAAAACCATTTGCCACCGTAGCATGCAAAGTAGTAAACAATTATATCAAAAAAGCACATTTGATCTACATATATATTTGAATTTAATAATATTTATTGGTAAATTAATTAAGTTCGTTGTAAATTTCGTTTTTACAAAAATTTAATAACTCAGTAAATTTCTTGTTGATTTTTGAAGAGAAACCATCTTTAAACTCGGTATTAAATGTAATATTTGAATCAAATCAGACCTCATTTAGTTATCTTATAAAATAGTGTGTAAAAATATCTCCAAAGTCAAAAAAAGGAGAAAAAGGATAACAAAGTTTAAGTTTGTTGTGCAAAAACAAATAAATCTCTTCAGCTTTATAAAGACATATATATATCATTCGAAAGGTCTGAGTTTCTTCTTTCTTAAACCGTTCTTACGAGAGTGCGAAAAATCGGTTTGTTAAGTTTAACTCGAGATTTTGGGGGTGTTTGACAAATTCCAAAATTGGATTCTCGTTCTATTCGATAAGACCTACAAGAAAAATAACATCACTTCCCAGGGTATTTTGGAGTGTCACACTGTGTTATTCGCTTTTTGGTGCAAAGAGTTTAAAAAGTATGAAATTCAAAAAAGACAAACAAAATATATACAACGCATAAAACTAATTGCTGATAAAATGCAATTAAGCACAAATGAATGTGAGCTGCTGCTGCGCATGCGTTCGAATCTTGTCACTTGCGCCACCAACGGCAAGGCGCCGCCAACGCATTTAGTTTATTTAGTACTAAAGCACTAGTTTGCTGGCAAACGCGCAGTGCACGCTCACTTTCAATTTCGTTCGATGGCTTCCTCATGTGTTGCTGTGCGTCTCCATATTTGGGGCAATCGTACGTTTGCTGCCTGCCACCACCTACAGAAAAATTATACGCGTTTCACAAAATTTTACAATCGCACTTTTATGAAGGCAATGCAATGTAGACAGCAATTAAATTAATTTTTTTGCTGTCAACACATTTGGCTACTGTTACAACTATGTACATGTCACATGTGCGTACACAGGCACTAACACACAAACATCTGCGCGCATTTGTGTTAACAGTAAACTCTTGTATACTCATAGCGACATGCGCTTTGTTGTATACAATAAATTTTTTCAGCAATTCACTAATTAAAATTTTCGTTTTTTTTGTCTCTTCTCTTTTCTAACATTCAGTTATCGCATCAGTAATAGTAGCAGCTAATAAAAAACATTTTAAAAACATCTTCGAAAAATTTTTATGTTGCTACAATTTCAATTGGTTGCATGTTGCATCTATCATTTGGCATCGTAAAGTTGTTTCTAATGATATTAAGTGTTTGGCTTTTAGTGAATTTATGCGTTTTGGGAGATTGGCAGAAATAAAATACAATGCAAGTATTTTCTCATCCTTGAGTTTATCTTTTCTCTATCAACTTTGTCGTGGGTCAATTAATGTGCGCATAACCGATATCTTTTGAATTTAAGTTTATGTTATTTCATATCCATTTACTTATTTTTCGTTTACCTCAATAGACATAAACACAATTTTATATTTGAGGATAATGGTAAAGAAAGGTGCAGGAGAAAGATACATATGAAGTTTAAGTAACAAGACTTTTGCTTGGAAACTTTGGTTATTATTATAAATATTAGTTATCATCTCTGAAAAACAATTCACAATTTTATTGAGCTCGAGGCCAGTTTGTGAAAGATTTTATTTGGAAAAAACAACAACAGTTTTTTAATGGTAGACATTTCCTCATCAGACTTCTTTTTATTAAATTAATTATATTTATTCTTCATAACCACTTCTCCCAGGCTTTGAACCCAGGACCTCGGAGTTGCAGAGCCAACACGCTACATGCTGTGCTACATTTGCCGAGTGGGCTGTTGTTTTTATTCCATCTTCCTTAAACAAACCAACTACAAACAATAGCTTCTACCATTAAAAAGCTGTTCTCGAGCTCAATAAAATTGTTCATTCATAAAATTTTTAATTTATAAGGCCAAAAAAAATCTTAACAAAAGTCTCTGAAAAACTATTTTTACAGAAGTCACTTTATTTTAAAGTAGTATAAGAATATTGTTTTCATCTTTTTCTTGTCCGACAGGGTGAATTGCTGATATTTGTTGGAATGATTTTCCGTCATCCCTTGTCAAGTTTGGTTTGGAGACAAACCGGGTTCGGCGTTGTGCCATCTTCAGTGTCAATTTTCGTTCTGTTCAGTTTGTGTCTGTTGTTCCGTATTTATTTCGTCTTTTCGGTCAACCAGGTATTGGTGCATAATCGTAAACGTATAAGAATCATAAGCTTTAAGGAATACCGCACACCGCTTTTATCGCCATCGACGCGACGTCATCGTCAGTCGCTAAAGTTGAGCGCTGAACCAGATTTATTTGATTACATTATCTTCTACACAGTAGGAGAAATAAAGCAAAGAGAGAACATTGCATCTATACAAACTGGATATTGCTTCGGAAGAATTGAAAGCCAATAATTCTAGAGTAGTCCTATGCTTATACACTTGCTGCTTAAAACCCACTTGTGAACAATCGGCTCCTATATACGTTATAGTTGTACGATATGGCCGATTCGGACAAATGTCTAATGCATTGTAAAAAGGCACCTGACTGCCAAGTTTCATTAAAATAGCTCAAAAACTGAGGGACTTGTTTGCGTTCAAACATACGGACAGACAGACAGACAGACAGACAGACGGACAGACGGACATGGCTAAATCGACTCACCTCGTCACCCTGATCATATCGGTATACTTTTTGATGGGTCTAACTCTAATCGTTCTGGTACTTACAAACATCGGACCAAAGTTAATATACCATTTTTCCATGAAAGGTATAAAAGCCAAAACGATTCCTGGATCATGCAAACTATTGATTTGCGTTGAAGTTGAAATAAAATATAATTTTCGCAATGTGTATTCAAACTTTCGTGGACAGCCACAAAACCAAACAACCTCAAAAGAATTTTATGCTTGAAATCCAACACCAATTCCAACGAAAATATCTGTATGAAGATCTTACTAACATGTCTTGCGTTGGGCTTGGTGGACAATTAAAAAGTCGTTTCTCAATAAACAACAATCTTTCGCTAAAAAAGATGTCGAACAGCAATGAGAGGGCCTTGAAGGAGGGAATTATTCTCCCGTCAATATATTCTTCTGATTATGCTCCGAAGAAACTATTGTTTTAACTCAGCGCGCACAAAAGCAAAAGCGAACACGAACATAAAAAACATCGAGTAAACAAGATACTGACTATATTACCATCTATGGTACGAAAAATGGCGTAAGTTCGTAAAAGGTTCAATATATATAATTTTTTTTTAAGTAGAATTACTTTTACAAAATTATTTTACTATAATTACCAGTTTAATATTACAATAATATGTGTCTGTTCCGTTTCTGGGCGTAAAACAAGAGAAATATGTACATACCTGAAAATAGAAAGATAAAAAATATGTTATTAATTTTTATTTAAGATAGAGATATTTTTTATATGTAGTTAATTTAAGGTGAAATGGTTAATTAAGTTTTTAACTTTGAAAAAAAATGTAAACATTGTAGATCCCAATTGACACTTTATTCCCTAAATGTCTTTTATCAAAAACTTAAACGTTATCGTTATTTCAGTGTCAGACGATTTCAATAAAAAGCAACAATCAAAAAGCATAAATGATTAAAGAAGATGGGCTGTTGTGTTAAAAATCCACAGAATTTTTTAGATAATTTTTTTTGTGTTTTTATCTTCATACTGATATGCCTTTGAATGGATATGAAGATTTTCTGCAATTCAATGTTATTTGTTCTGAACCTGTACCATGAAAAGTAACTTTTCGTGTACTGGAAATGTATTAAAAATAATAATAAAACACTTGGAAAATTCTGGAAAACTTTAATTGTGTATATTTTGTTTGCCTATATTTTGAATAGAAGTTAGTAGATTTTTAAAAACGCGTTGAACTTATACACACATTTTCGTGTGAAATAGTTAAAAGAAAACAAATAATTAAAAGAGACATTAATTGTTTAGGCTATCGAAATTGTTTAACCCCAATCAAAATTAAGAAAGTCGCGACATCCGCTTAAACATGGGTGCAAGCACTTAAAATACGTTGAAAATTTATATTAAAAAAAAACTAATAAAAGAACTTGCAAAGTATTGCGAAAAAGTTCACTGACCTCTGCGATGTTGCACGCTGCACTTTGTACGCCGAAGAGTGAAGAAAAATGGCCAAACAACTTGCAATTGTCGGGAAGTGCAAATAAATGCATGCAAATTTCAAAATTTAACGCAAAAATTTATGACAACGGAAATGCATGCTTTCAAAAATTTCGTGAACTCAACAACAAGTACATAAAGTACTTACACACACATGCACACACTTCTAAATATATAAAACAAAAAAAAACACAATAGTGCAGCACTGCGTGCGCAGCATAAAAGAATATGGCAAAGGATGCACGACTACAACAACAACAACAGTAATAAGTCATTGCACTGCCAAGTGATGGCATATCAGGCGGAAGAAGAAGAGGAAAAAGATGAGTGATTGACGTTGCTGCAAGTGGCAACAACTCTTAACTCTTTGGCAAGCGACAGGCAAGAGGTGAAGCAGGAACTGATTGGATTGTACATAAAGACAAAAGCAATGATGCATAACGACTTTAAATACCGCATAACAACCCTGAAACTGAACTGACATTCATTCACGTTGACAAAACACAAATGTTAGCTGGCTGGCTGACCGGTAAATGAGCATTGTATATTTATGCACAGATGGAGAGATAACCAATTGGAAGTTAATCCCATGCGAAATGTGTTAAGTAGAAATTAAAATAGTATGCCAGAGTCTTCTTTTTCGTTGCTTTAAACGTAGCAGAATTACTAAGTTGCGTTATGCATTAAGCGATGTTTTCGCCATCTACGGTTAAGCGCTTAATCGGAACTAAAAGCGCCAGTTAATACCATCCGTCAGATAAGTAAGCGCTGAATAGTAAGCAGAATTGTAGCTAACCGCCAGTTATTTTAACAGAAGATGGGGCAAACGGCAGTTTACCGCTTGTATCGCATAGTGAGCAGCAAAGATAAGAAAGAATGGTAATCTTACTTTATTCACTTTTTGTTACACTTAGTTGAGGGTAGCTATAAAATTATATCATTGTTGTGTACAAAAGTCATCAAAACATTTACATTATTCATAAATCTTCAAAATGCCGCGTGTTTTTGTTTATCTCCTAGCCTATTTTGTTACGTTTGTGGTCAATTTACTCCTAAAAGTGAAAAAAGCCAATTTCGCCTTTGCTTGAAAAATGTTATGAAGCTTATTTTAAAATTACCATTAGAAATTAACACAAATCATGGGTGGCTTGGTGGGTACAAGGATAATATTAAACAGATGCCTTTTGGCTTTTGGTGTACCAATGCAGTGGCGTGAACCCAAAAATCACGTAGACGACGGTTACTTCTGTTTAACAACTGTAAAGGTTTTTCAAAAAAATCAAAACACTCGGTGAAGCATGCTACTGCGCCATCAGTGTCAATGCCGCTACCGGAAAGATTTTGAATTTCGTCAAGTTTATCGAGTCCTATTGAAGAAGAAGATAAACCAGGCCCTTCTAATAGCGAAGAGGTATTTATATGTAGATGAAAAAATACAGAACAACATTTGATTAGTCAATCAGAACTAAATGACCTTGTTAGAGATTTAAATTTGACCAAAGAAAAATCTGAAATATTAGGCTTAAAATTAAAACAATGGAATCTATTGCAAACTTAAGTTAAAATTACAGCTTATCGAAAACGTCACATTACCGTAGCTACCTTTTATTCAAAAGAAGATGGATTAGTGTTCTGCAATAATATTGATGGATTAATATCAGCATTAGGTCACAAGCATATATCAAAACATGGGCTCAGTAAGTGAGAAGTTGCAGAGTACGAGAAGCGTTATCAGGGTAGATGGGAGCCAGCCATGCTTTCCGATTGTTGTTGGAGCCTCCAGAGGGTTACTGCCACTACTGAATACATACATGCAAGATGTTCATATACATATTACGATAGGTCAATTATAAATATTTTTTTTACTTTTTGAGGTCCCCTCCATGTTATAATATACACGTAAAATACGACAATAAACTTTTTGATGTCGTAATCCAAGCAACAATCAGTAACGTTAAAAAGCAATGACTCAGCTGTTCCAGTAATCCCCACTTGTGACATGCGCAAGAGACGAGACATTCAAGTTCCGAACGGAACGACTTAAAAGGAGTATGCACAGAGGATCTCTAGTAAAAAATATAGTACACTACATTTAAAATGCGAATTTTCTTTTTTAATTTTGGTCAGGTTTTTCGTGCTCTAGGACCAGTGTGCGTCCGTCAAATTTTAATATACTACCAAAAATGTCGGACTTTGGAAAGGGGTTTAGGTGTTTTTTTTTCAACGATAATTAAATTTTTTAGCCATATATGGACTCTTATTTTAGGACAGAAAAATTAAAGTCCAAGTATAACTGTTTCGAAAAGCAGAAAAAATATTTTTTATTTCTGGTTAAAAAAATAACAGTCATAAATTAACACATTGTGTTGAATTTAAATATAGGGGTTAAACAAAAATAACGATATGGAAGTAATTTTTTAGAAAGGATTCATAACAGTTACGGTCCCTGGTTAGAAAGGCAAAACTTTGCAAATCTTGTTTAAATGTCTTAAAAATTATTTAAATAAAGTCAAATTGGCGAATATTACAATCATTTAATATTTATTTATTTTCCACAATTGGAATAATTTATTAAAAACATATCAACAGATAATTTAGTGAACATATTTATTGGTATACTTTCTATTTTATTTGGAAATGTCTCTATTTAACTTATACTTCCAAGTGAATGCTGCTTCATAATATCTAAATCATTTATTCATAATGTGTTGGCAATCGCAGAGTATGTGCTGAGTTCAAGGAGTCTTTTGGAGTTCCTGGCCTTGAAGCAATTATGAATCTATTTGGCCAATGAAACTTAGTTAGTGGGCAGAAAACTTAGATTATTTCCAATTATTAATTTTAAATTTTTACTGTGTTTATGTGCTTTGGGTGTTGGAAGTAAAGTTCGGGAATGTTCAAACGTTTTTGGGCTCCATCTTGCGCGATAATACGAGTATCGTCACTCTCGCAACTTTGAAATTGTGACTGCGTCATGAGCTCAACTGCAAGTATCATTTATTCTTAAAATTTATTTATATATTTTATTTGTATATTTATATATATTTTAAAATAACTTAAAAACCAATTTATTTCGTATCTTTCAATTTAATTTTTTTTTTGTATTTATTTGGCGCTCACAATTTTTAGCTCAGTGTTTGTCCGAGCTCCTCCTAGCATTTTTTGCCGGCTCCGAACGGCGGATGTATTTATTTATGAGAAGTTTTTCGTGGCAGAAATACCCTCGGAGGTTTGCCATTGCCTGCCTAGAAAAAAACTTTTTTGTGATTTAGATTTTACTTGCCCTGGTTGCGATTCGAACCTCGAACTCAGCGGCATATCGAGCTATAGCACGCATAGCATACCCACTCGACCACAGCGGCCATCTTTAAAATTATAACAAAAGAAACGGGCTCATTCACAATTAAAAAAGCTATGCTTAAAAAGTAATTTACCTTCTTAGATATTTCGAGTAATTTGCACTTTGACCAAATAAGTGAAGGAATGATGAAATAAATTTAGAAAAACCTTGTTTTTATTAATAGCTTTGTATGACCAGATTTAACGCTCCGAAAGCAAAAAAGCTAATTTTTTTTTAAACGTTTACATTTTGCGTATTTTGATTGTGAACATCTTCTAAAAAAAAGCTCCATTTTATGAATTGCATATTATAGCTGCTCTGCTTTGAGTGCTACTATAAAATAAATACGTGCAGTCATCACCACATCGTTGTTATATCTTGGCTTTGTGCGCCCACAGCATATACGAAAAGGATAATAATGTCAGCAAACAATACCGACGTATAAATAAATATTTCAGAATTTCCTTCTTTATTTCGCCGTACGAGTAAATTTCTTGTGTTGTCGTTTGTCAACCTAACTTGCCACATAATCGTACTTGCCACATGTAATGCATACAGTCCTGAGAATTATACGCACACGTCATTTTAAAGATTCTTTTATATTTTCATGCAAGTCGTTTGTTGTCAGCTCACAGTTGCAATAACAGAAGTTGCTGATTTCTTTTCAGCTTTTCCTTCCTTGCTTTGTGTGTGTGTGTGTGTGTGTGTTATTTTTCGGTTGCGGTTCCTGACAACTTCTGCTGCACTCCTGTCGCTAGTAATTAATGTTGCTGACATATTACATGTGGCAGTTGCAACATACTATTTTTATGAATACAGTGAATTCTCGATTTTAATGCAACTTTATAACTGTAACAAAGCACAGATTTTGCGCTGCAACTGTCATAAAGCGGCAGCTAGCGTTACGGCAGTGCATTCACCAACTGACCGTTTGTCATTCGTCGCGAGAAGCTTCCTTACACGCGCATACGTTTAAGTATCTTAACAGAGCTGTCATCTCAGTACGACTGACATGTCGCATTTATCATAATTAGTGTTGCACGCAGAGGAGCTAGTGTTGCACATAGTACATTTTCATAAATAGTTACGAGTATTGTGTGATTTGTTCTGTTGTTATGCTGAATGAGTTTTGAAGGTGTTGACGTGAAAGGTTTATTTTTCTTTTGTAATCCGGCGTTGGCCTCTGCTCCGCTGAAGGCGTGATAGCCGAATGTGAAGGCCTTATAAAGTTATAGTGTTCTGATATAGAATATCGATGAGTCATTTCTTGCAAGCACAATGTTGGGTTTGCAGTGATTTCTTATAGTTTGAACTATTTATTGCCACAAAGTGCGATTAAATACCCCAATTTATTAATTGTAATTTTTTTCTGTTAAATTTTTTGATGCCCCTCATCAATATAAAAATTGTATTGGTTTAACAAAAATGATCAGCAAAAGATTTGCTTCGATTAGAGCTAACTAAAATCATTTGTTTAAATAAATTTAGATTAACAAGGCAATACTGATAAGGTTAATTCAAAGTATCTCAAAAGATAATCGTAAGATAGCTTAAAAGACTTTGTACGAGTATTTTGGCAAAAAATTTAAAATAAAAAGCTTAACTTTTCTCATGTTGAAAAAAAAACACTTACGACAAAAGATACATTTTTTGGTTTTATATTTGTTGAAAAATAGGCAAACATAAAAAATACATTTGTGAAATTTGGTTTGCGAGTGACTACCATTCGTTAAACCCGAAAATTATGATAAAGTTGGTTGTTCTTCACCCCCCAAAGTAAGTAGTCTTAATAAAGTTTTATTTCAAAATGTAGCTTTGTGCTTGCTGTTTATGTATATTTTATTATTTTTAAAAAATTATATTTCTATAAGACAAGGCTGCTATTTATTTATTTTTTTCGTAAAGTAGCCGTTTACATTTTTCGTACTCATATTCCCTTTTGGTTTACAGAAATCAAAAGCCCTTTAGAGACATCAAAAAATAGTTGTTTGTCTACACGGGGCTCATGCGTATTTAAAAAAAAGTGCCTCCTATCTTTCAAATAGTCTTTCGAAAGATGGAAAATAGTATGATGCGAGAAATACAACGCACTTAAGAAGTTAAAGAGTTGCTTGAATATACCCTGAATAGCTTTACCAAGTAATCCATACATTTTTATATTATTCCCCAACCTACTCCGTGTGGAAGCCCTTTTATTATTTTTGTTTTTACTAAAAGCCACAAATTTTTAAGTCAGTGATTTTATTGTGACTAAGGCCGTTCTCGAAAATGGAATGCTAAACTGTATGAGCTATTTATATACCATTTAAGCATAATGATAATGACGTATAAAATGTAGGATTTCTTTGCCTCGGCGCCCATGGGCAGGCAACTAAAGTAAGCGTGCCCTCGGATACGATGGAAGGACCAGTAGAAAAGTCTGCGACTTTTTTTTTAATTAACTGGCTTAACTTCGCAATTGAAAGATGCAACTGTTAAAGTTTTTTTTTGGTTTCGGCACAAGCCGACAAACGCTTGTTGTGCCACACAAGAATATTAAGGCTGTATCAGAGACCTAATATTCCTATTTTTATAAAATTATCACGAATTTTCAATAATCGATAGATAGTGATTATGGCCTAAGCCGCAATTGCTAATAATAGCCTTTTGGCACGCGAATTAACTTTACAATGTTTAATTTGTTTGGCATTTTTTTTTCTTCTTTTGTTGCTCTTTTTTGGTGTTTTATTTATTGTTTTGACTGGCTGCGCCAAAAACTGATTACTTAATTAAAGAACTGAACAGTCATTGAACTAAAAACGACTTTTGCTGCTGTTTTAGGAGCTTTCAAGAACTTAGCTTCAAATATTTTTTGTAACAGTAATATAATTACAAAGGCTACGGCAGTAAATGAAAACTTAGTGGAAAATTAAGATTGAAATAACTGAATATTTTTGATTAAATACCAATAGCCCAAGTTGAAATACTTGATGTAGTAACAAGTAGTTGATTATTGAAAATTTCTGTGCTCACAAGCAATAACCGCGTATGTCGAATTAAGAATTGGATTCAAATTGTATCTATGACGCTATATATCTCATAGGAATTCATTTAGTATTTTAGATTATTTTGGTTATTGAAGAAAATTGTATATATTTTCATTCTCTGCCTTATACATTCGTTACAAAAAGAATTTAAATTAGCGTAAGTGGACTTAGGAGTTTAATGCTTGTGACCACAGCATACCTTAAGAGCTAGGAACGACTGCAAAACTTACTCTACTGTCCAAATTAAAATGCAATTGCTGTATCGACAGCAACAACAACGATAAATTCTGCTCCAGCAAAATATTCGAAGAACGAATGCCACAAAAATGGAAGTTCCAAGTAGCGAACTAAAGTAGAGAACTAAACTGTGTACTTTAATACCCCAGCGGGAGAGCGGCATGAGATGTTGCACAGCGATGTCTGTTTATATGTGTACACACAAACTAAAGTTGCACGAGTTTAAAGTACAAATAATCCAATAAAATACGCTAAAGTACTCACATGCGAAGCGACTTAAAGTCTAAGCGCCTAGATGCATAGTCGAGCGACAGACACAGCAGAAATTAGTTCAAGTGGAATTTGTTAAAAAAAAAAATACAACTGATCAGCTTGGCATACGAAGGCGAATAAGAAAAGAAGTTAAAATAAATACTAGAAATAAAAATAAAAGCAAAATAAAGCTGTATTGCATTGCACTTGCAGTTGAGTCAACACACTTTCGCACATACTACATACATACATATATATGTACATACATTCAAGTATAAAGCAAAAATGTATGCAACAATGCAACTATTTATGTACATACATACATATGTACATACCTTGCAATTGGCCCAAGCGGCATGCCACAATCACGACCAGCAGCTGACTGCAAAGCAGGTCGCACTGCTCTGTATGAGTCTAAGGCGCGAACGACAGCCAGCCTGCCAGCCACCAGTCCGTGGGTAAATAAATAAATATTGTATGTATTAATCAAAGCCAATCATAAAACAACCACAACAATAACAATGATTGCACAAAATCGTCATAAATTAAAATTCATTCTCAATTTTATGTTGCTGAGCGCGGCCAGCCATTGGCGTTGGATGGAGGGCGATTGAAGGTACGCAGAGCGGCGCAATTTGTATGATGGAAAATTAAGTGACAACGAATGATTTATTATTATCAAGAGTTATGTATACAATTTTAAATGATAAAGTAAAAAAAAAAAATTTTAAATATTTAATATTTTCTTATAAAATATGAAAGTTTCTAAAATCTATATTTCAAAGTCTGTATTAAATAGTTAATTGAATAAATTAACATCAATATAAGGTGATAAAAGCTAGGGCCACCAAAAACTAAAGCGCATTTCGAAGGTAACGACTAGGGTGTTCGATTGTTCGATTTTTTTGTAAAGCCGGTTTCCGAATTTCTCGAAAAATGGCAATTAAAAAAAAAAACCCGTTCCTAATTTTTAAATCAAGAAAAAAACGAGTAAACCGGTTCCTGTTTCAAGTAAAAAAAGCTACATCAAAGTACATACATGTTACTAAATGCTATTATTCTTATGAATGAAATCTTTGGAAAATTAAATGTCGTTTAATGTCCGAGTTATGTGAGCTGTATCAGTCTCTAATAGACAAAAGTCACAATTTTAGAACAGCTGGCATTAATTGGTCTTAATATCAAGTCTGATAATAAAGTCTCTCAATTATGACCAGGTGATAAGCAGGTGACAAAAATTAAGACAAAACATAAAAAATAAAAACGTAAACGAGAGAAGAGGCAATAATCTGCAACTCATACATATACCCGAATTCAGTAACTTCGTACCATCTCAAGTCTCAAAATGAGCTAGAGATTATTGCTTTTCCTCGCTTTCACGTTTTATTCTTTTGTTTTTATTATAATTTTTTGTGACCTGCTCATCACAAGGTCACTATGTAGAGACTTTATTTTGATACTAGAGGCCTTATTTTGAAACTAAGGAATGCCAACTGGTATGAAATTGTGACTTTTGTCTCTATTAGAGACTGAGACTGCTTCCTGAATTCGAGGGTTAGTCTAAAATTTTAAAACTTGAGGTTATTCTAATTTGCTTAATTTCACATTAGAAGGCCTAGTTATCAAAAGGTCGTTGTAGAATTTTTCACGGTTTTCCCGTCCTCTTAAAAAAACCGACTTATCCGATATTCGAAAAATTAAAATTTCAAAACAACCGCACAATAATTTATGAAAAAACCGGAGAAAACCGGTTTGAAAAAACCGAGTCTAACAGCTCATAGTAATAGGTATGCATGGTTTTCATTAAATTACATTTTTGACAACAAAATCTTCCAAATTTTTAGAATTTTTCAAAACAACTTTTTTTTCAATTTAGCATTAATATTCACGTATACACAAAAAAATACTGTAAAACATGTACTAATGTAATAAAATCTCTAAGAAGTTAGCATTTTAATACAAAATTTTGATTAATTAATCGTTTAAATATTTGCTCGCATCAGTGTCTCTTTAAGCTTGACAGGAAAAAAAGCTGACAAATTAACAATAATACATTTTCAAAACTTTGTATTATCAAAAAAAAAAAAATGCATTACAACTTTAAGTTCTTTTAATAGGAGACTTTTTAAAATGTTTGTTTATGCAGATACTTCACCATTTAATTTTAGTAAAAACAGATGCAATCTATAGTATCTAAATAAAAAATATTTATAAACTGGCGAAAATGGATGAGAATCTATGTATTGACCCTTTTGGAACTCCTTTTTTCTTTTTGACTTTAAAAACCATTATTTCACATTTTCTTACCATTAAATTCTACTTAATGAAAAAAAAAATGAATTTATTTTGCAAAAGTATTTTTTTGGCATCATGCCGTATTTTTAGAGACAATTTATTTATTTTTAAATAGTAATCAGAAATATCAACAAAAAGTTAGCAAATAACCTCATTATTATAATAAAACATATGTTACAAATGTATGAAGGGTTCTTTTATATAAAATATGAAACTCAAACAATTTACTGGGCACCCTAATCAACAGATTTTTTCTACAAATTTATATAAAAAACGTCAAAGAAAAATACAAAAATATAAAATAAAACCATCCATAAGTTTTGTGATTTAAAACAGGCATTAATTAAGGCGACTATGAATAAAAATATATGTGTACATAAATTTCCCTACCCAATCCAAGGCTTCCTTCAATGTTAAAATGCTCATCCAATAATGTATATAGTAGTAAGATATTTCACTCACTGTCTCTTTTGCGAAAATCTCGCTGTTCCTCGGGACCCAAATTAGGGTAATTTCATATAGTTCAAAAATCGAGGTCATCTTTCTAATACACTCTACTTGTTGAAATTTGACAGAAATTAAAGAGTGTAGCTGAATAGGCGTTCTTAAAGCTTTGCGGTCTGAATAACGTTTCTATCCTTGTTCTGGTTGTGGATCAACTAAATCTCCAAGTGCATCGCATGCTTTCCATCTTTAATTCATCCATTAAGACTGCCAAGGCAACCAAAAACTGAGCTCTGCTCCTCGTAAGTGTTCGATAGTATATTCGGCGGGTAGCGCCTTAATCTTCGATGAAGACCTATCGGTAAAAAGTCGGCAGGGTGTTCAAAAATGCATTACACAGGATCTAATCGCACGCGGTACTCCAACGGTTGCCATTCTAGGAATTTCCCCCATAGCTTCCTGATGATGTAAGTGTATGTATAACAGCACCATACTTACGATATTTAAAAAGTCTGCCACAGGTAACCCCTTCAAAACTTTTAATATTTAAAAAAAAAAACCATAGCCTCCATTGGAAAAATTTAAAAGTCGGGTAGAGATACCGAGATATGTCAGTGTGTCGAAAAAAATTTAAATAACCAGGTACAGTAAGGACCATTACACAACTTTAGAGAAAGTCAAAGCATTCCATTGCACGCTCTTCAATGTTCAGCCTCTAATAAGCTTTGGGTCCAGCGTGACTGTTTTAACGAGTATTGAAGAAAACACAGGACTGAATTGAGCTTAAAAAATTTTTACAAAAAATCTTCATAGCATAGATTTTTCTAAAGACTTTAAATTTAGAAAAGTCGGACAAAAGAAGTTTATTATCAATTTTTATTTTAATTCTTGCACTGTTGTTAAAGAAGTGATATTACTAACTTACTTGATTTGAAAATATATCCTCTGCTTTGTTATTGTTGCACTGAACTGGAACAATTTCACAGGTTTTCTCAATTATAATAGCTGCAGCCTTAACGAGTGGCTACAAGTTTTTTATTTTATTGACATCGTCTTTAACCCTAGAAAGATAACGTACGTCTGCGAGACGTACAGGTTTTTTATTTTTTGCTCTCTTTCTCAAAAAATTCATTAAAAAGAGCTCATATGCTCAGTTTTCTCAGTCGTTGTCAGCAGCTTACTGGTGGTGGTTTTATTTGTGCGGTAAGTGAGTTTGTTTTTTTTATTTAAGTCATAAAAACTTGTTTATACGTCCGCAAGACGTATTGTTATTTTTTGTGTAAGTTTAATGTTTTCGTTTGTTTTTATTTTTGCCTTATTTGCATATAGAAAATAAAGAAAGTATGGCAGGAAAACAAAATTTAAATGACGAACAAATTCGTAAACTCCTAGCAAATCTGTTAGATGACTCAAATTCTTCGGAAAATGGCAGTGAAGAAGAAAACAACATATTTGAAGATGATGTTCAAAGCGACATAGAAGATGAAGTAATTGCTGAAGGGAGGAGCCTGTTGAAAATGAAATTACAAATAGAGATCGGGCTCAAGAATCATCAGATGATATTGAAATTTCAGATAGTCGAATATTGTCTCTTCCTGGTTCTTCTATAAGAAGTAAATCCAAACACCTTTGGACCACCTCAAAGGGGAGAAATGCTGGCAGAATTTCTGCAATAAATATCGTTAGAAGTGCAAGAGGCCCGTCAAGAGACTGCAAATCACTTTGCGATCCTATTGAGTGTTTCAATAAATTCATTACTGAGGAAATACTTTTAGAAATCGTACAGTGGACAAATGTTGAAATTTCTTTAAAGCGTACAGATAAAATGACGTCATTAACATATTCAGATACAAACATAACTGAAATTCGTGCATTTATTGGCCTATTCACTCTTTCTGCTGTTTTAAAAAATAACCATTTAACAACAGATGAACTATTCAATTCAGACCTGTGGATCAAGATTTGTTGCGACCATGAGCCGTGAGAGATTCGATTTCCTGGTTCGGTGCTTGAGAATGGATGACAAAGCAGTGCGACTTGCATTACAACCAACAGACAAGTTTGCGCCTGCCAGAAAGGTGTGGGACCTTTTTATCAAACAATGCCAACATAATTACGTACCAGGAAGCCACACGACTATTGACGAACAGCTTCTAGGTTTTCGTGGTCGTTGTCCTTTTAAAATGTATATTCCGAACAAGCCAAATAAATATGGTCTCAAAATACTTATGATATGCGACAGTAATACAAAGTATATGTTAAATGCGATGCCATATACAGGAAAAACGTCAAAACCAACCACTGATCTACCACTAGGAGAGTACTATGTAAAAGAGTTATCGAAACCCATACATGGCTCTTGTCGAAACATAACTTGTGATAATTGGTTCACGTCAGTTCCGTTGGCAAAAAGTCTACTACATGAGCCTTACAAGTTGACTTTAGTAGGAACTATAAGATCAAATAAGCGTGAAATTCCGGAAAAAATTAAAAATGTTCGCTCTCGTGCTGTTGGAACTTCTATGTTTTGTTACGATGGACCCTTAACTCTCTTATCATACAAGCCTAAACCATCTTAAATGGTTTATTTATTATGTTCATGTAATGAATAAGGCAAAGTTAACGACAGTAGCGGAAAACCAGATATGATATTATATTATAATCAAACAAAAGGAGGTGTCGACACATTCGACCAGATGTGTTCAATAATGTCATGTTCTAGAAAAACCAACCGATGGCCTATGGCAATATTCTATGGAATACTTAATGCTGCTTTTATAAACTCTTATGTTATTTACTGCCACAATAATTTGTCTGCAAATAAAAAGCCTGTCAATCGAAAAACATACATGAAGGAGTTGTTTACATCTTTGACGATGCCTTGGATGCAAAAAAGACTGCATATACCTCAGCTATCTAGAAAACTTCGTGATCGGATTGTAACCGCTTTACCCGACAATAATGATCTTAACAACAGCAACGAAGAACCTGAACCAAAAAAAAAAAAATATTGTTCTTTTTGTCCATCCAACATAAGACGAATGTCCAAAATGGCATGTTACAAATGTAACAAATCTGTTTGTGGCGAGCATAAACTTTTGATATGTACATCTTGCGTTTAGTACAATTATTTTTCTAAAAACGGTTTTTTTTTATTGTAATTAATACCAAATGAATTTAAAAAGGTGATTTATTAGTTGTTGAGGCAACATTTATTACATTTATAAGGACTTAAATAAGAATTGTTAATTTTTTTATACGAAATATATAATTTTGTTGCTGTAAAGACATAAATAACTTTTTATTATAATTCGCATTTTTAATTGTTATAAGTCACAATAATGACGGGTTTTAACAATATTTTATCTAATATATATATAAATGTCATATAAATTTAGAGATATGAACACCAATACGTCTCTGAGACGTATGTTTATCTTTTCCGTACATAAAAATAACGTTATCTTTCTAGGGTTAAAAAACCTCTAATTTTGTTGTCAAAATAATTAACAGCTTGAGTGAGAAATATAATTTTATAGGTATCCCATGAATAGGCCAGTGAATATTATTTCGTTCCTTCTGTTGCAGCTCTCATATTTTTTTTGTGAACAAGCAATACACTTGTACAAACAATTTTACCACACTAACAACTTTAAAAGGTCAATGCATTCGCCGAACTTTTTGTGAATACACACATTTACATATGTACATATGTATGTACATATATATATTTATCAACGACACATCTTATCACCCTTTGCGGCACGCATACAATTTACTTACTTGCAACTATCTGCGGCAGTCACTTCACACACTTCCCCCCTCAGGTCGAATGCGTTGACCTCATTTTGCCGCAATAAACAAAAACACAAATGCAATAAAAACAAGAACACAATAACAATTGCATAGCACTAGAGACCCACTAAAACGCCGCGTTCATACACCGTAAAGAAGGAGGCAAACAAAAAAAAACACACACACACAAGCTGAAGTTCGTAAAATTTCGCTTTGGAAGTTCCTGTGGGATTGATGGTGGTTGACTATCTGGGAAAACTGCGTTGTGTTCAGTTGCTTTGCTCTGCGTAGCGTCGCGCTTGACCGTCCCCACACCCTGGAAAACTAGTCGAGGAAAAACACTTCTACTGGAACGATACGCGGAACACACCCAAAAAATGTTTAACTCTACTGTGTATACTAAGTAGTATTTGTTGTGTTATATTTTTACATAAGAAAATATTTGATTTTCTTCTCATTTCATTCACTAGCAACGTTAAATTTCACAAGCACTCTTGTTGTATGTATGTTATATAGTGAGTCGCACAGGAAACGGATGATAAGTTCATATAAACGCGCGTTCGCGCACAACTAAAACGCTGGTGCAGCTTAAACAATCCACACTGCTCTGTGCCTACATACCCTCAGTAGCTCCAGCTTGACGTCCAAAACACCCGCGCTATCAGAAACAACTGAGAATTCCAAAATCCAAAATCCATGCGACAGCGGCAGCGACAGCAGCAAAAAGCAAATGCAGTCATATCAACCTGGCGGCGACCGACTGTGTTGTGCTGCGCCGCTCTCCGCTCGATGCTCTGCCCCGCCGGTTCACCTAAACATTTCTACTATGTACACTCTCCACTCAGCACCGAAAGCGAGTAAAACAGACCCAAGCAGAGCAGCAAAGCAACAACGTAGTCACAGTTGCTGCGCATAACAAAAACAAACACATGCCGTCGCGCATAAAGAAAAACTACATAAATATGAGTACAAAAAGTAAATGAAATATCAAAAGCAGTGGCGGTTTTATTTTCGGCTAATGCACACATGTGTTTTTCACTGTTTTTGTTGTTTTTTTTTTTGCTTTCGTCACTACTTTGTTAGTGTTGCTGTTGGTGGCGCTTTGCACTGGCTGCCCCAACAATCGCTCACACTCAATGTTGTTGGTGTGGGCATAGCGCGCGGGAGAGGGCAGTGCGGCAAAAGCGTTGCAAAAGTGCGGCCGAGTGTGGCCAACAAGCAGCAACAACGAAAATAACTGAAACAACAATAGCAATAAAGTGTCACCGTGGCATAAGCTACAATGGGCCCAACTGGAAATTGTTGATGTTGACTGTTTACGACTGTTCCATTGCGATTCGCAGACGCGCTTGTCAGACCTGAAAGCGTTTGCGAACTGAGAAATTGGGTGAACGGAAGAAATGGTCAAGGAGCCCTGTGTCACTATTTGGTCAGACTTTCATTATAAAAAAAAATATTTCGAAATTTTGCACAGTTTTGGATTTGCAGAACATGCCCAATGCACTTATTCTTTGAGATTTACCAAGCACCAAATCAAAGTGTCGAGCACTCCATAGCATTCGTTCTGGCTTTTCAGGCTTTCATCACTTTAATCTGGGTTATTTCTTAATGGTTAAAAAAGCTAAAGTCTTCGAAGAAAAACTGCATAATCTACGCCGCGAATACCCCAAATTGCCAAGGTATCGAAAGCTTGATTGTTTCGGTGGCGTTTTAAAGGAAATTTGATATAAAATAGTGGGAACAATGAATACAACTGACTTCATATTGTGACTTTGGGAATACATTTTTTTTTTGCATTCACATACTCGTAAGCATTTTCATACGCACTCAAAGAAAAATATTCGAGAGTAAATTATTGTGATCGTAGGGTTAAAAATACTTAAATTGTTTTATTATATGAAAAGTACATTTTTGCTTCGTCAATACGTAACTAAAAGGATTTTTCGACGAGATGTCGTTCACACGATTTTTCATCATTTTGAATATAATTTCGGTGACTTTTGCTTGTAAACGAAATGAAAATGTATTGAAAAATTATTCAAAATACCACTGTTTATTTAGTTCTTTCTGAACTGAAAAGTTACCATGGAGAAACAATCCATGTTTAACGAAAATTGCGAAAAGAGGTCAACAAACGCAATTATTGCCATTTGAATACATATTATAATATTAAATACATACATTTATACACCAGGCAAATCAAGAGTCGATTAAGAGATAATAATAAAATAAAATAATTTGACGCTTACACTATATAGCTCAGTGTTTGGCCGAACTTCTGATACCATTTGTGGTGTGCGTCTTTATATTCTACCACAAATGAAGTGGCCTACAGTTTTGTGCCGACTCCGAACGGCAGATGTTTTTTATGAGAAGCTTTTTCATGGCAGAAATACCCTCGGAGGTTTGCCATTGCCTGCCGTGGGGTGACCGCTATTAGAAAAAACTGTTTCTATGATTAAGATTTTACCTAATTTTTATCGAGTTATACCGTGCACCGCTACCAACCCGACCACAGCGGCTGAATTCTTTGACATAAGTTCACTGATACAAATTCGTTTATGATTTCGATTTCTCGCATGGAATATACCCACTTGGCTAAAAATAAATAGCGAACGAGATGTAGACAAATAGAAAAGAGCAATGCAACGAACCATAACAAAGTAAATAGCAGTAGGCTGTAGGAAATTCATTGAGCGCAATAAAGAAGTGAGAGCGTAGCAGACAAGCAGAGCAGAGGACTAATTGGAGCGAAAATTGCATTCACATGTGAAACAGGAGGGTTGAAGGGTGCGACAGTCAA
Source organism: Philophylla caesio (assembly GCA_963971545.1). Taxonomy (NCBI): domain Eukaryota; kingdom Metazoa; phylum Arthropoda; class Insecta; order Diptera; family Tephritidae; genus Philophylla; species Philophylla caesio. The sequence goes on along the minus strand of OZ020606.1, from coordinate 87,279,461 downwards.
GTCAAGGAAATCAAAGCAACATAAGCGCAGCAGCAGCAACGGTACTGAGTATTATATAATTGCACAGTCTTTGGGGGTTGAATGAGGAGTACTTTAGTAAATGTAATGACTCAGGGAGATTTTGTGGGTGGTTTGCTGTTGTTTGAATTTAGAGTTCCTGGAATTGCAACAATTTGTTGCTGCTTAATATAACTACTAAGAGAGACATACAAAAATATGAGTGAGAGAGAGAGAGAGAGTGTGTGTGTGTGCATCCTGCCGGTGATTACTGCGCTCTCTTTTGGTGTACATGTGAAATTTTTGCAACTGATAAGAATAGTTTGCAAGTGTTGTAATTGTCGTAGTTGGAAATGCACACAAATTAGGGCGGCTGCTTAGAACTTGCAAAGTTGTGTTTAGCTGAAGTGGTGAATTAGTAGGGTGTAAATTTAGCTGAAAGAAGAGGTTTAAGGTGGTATGAAAATATTTTTGTGGCAACATTGGAATGAGCGTTTGGCTGGTACAAACGTTGTCAGTATCTACTGGAGAGCTTCTTTTCATATAAATTTAAAGTTCTTTTTGTTTAATTTTACAAATTCTATAAAGATATTATATGAGTTTTTGAAATAATAGTATACAACACACACCGCACACTAAGACTTTTTTAATAATCCCATACTAATAAAATAAAAATTAAATTTGATTAATACTGCTGCGACTAAAAATTCTAATACCCAAACTATGAATGTACGCTTAGGCATTTCCGTTTTATGAAACTGATTCTTCCGTCCTGGTATGAGTACTATTCGAGCATTTCGCGTTTGAAGGAAAATTCCCGAACATGATTGGTTCGTTGGTTGTTGTGACGTGTTTTTCATCGCAAACCAATTGCGATCAACCACGTAGAAACTGAGGATCCAATCGAACCCGTTGAATCAAATTTTCGTCAAAACGAACAAATATAATGGATACATTCATATTTGTCAGTTCTGTAAGGCGGCCCGAAAAAAAGATCGCCAAAAAGTTGAATTTGAATGATACATAGAAGTAAATAGCAGCAGAGTAGATTACCAATAATTTTTTTCTTTGCTTGTGAATTGTAGATTCCGTTCTTGTACGGCCAAAGACAGATAGCGTGATCACCGAAGGCCAATGTTCGATTAAGACAGCAGTTCTTGTCCTTTTAAATGTCTGTCAATAGCAAGAATCTGGAAATCCTGCCCGTCAAGCCAAATCGACATATAATAGGTTCTAAATAAAATTGAAATCATCTCAGTGAGAGATAAAATTCAACGTTAAAATCAAGACAGCGCTATTATTCCTTGAATTAACAAACGAAGAGCCAAAGGAACTTATTGCCACCCGACTTGCACAACCGCTCTCTGAGAGCAATAACCAACAGAACGATATTTCCGTGCAGTGGAACCATATTTCTCGCTGCCTGCATACCGCCGCCGAGGGATTGCAGCGCACCCGGAAAAACAACTGGTATGACGAGGAATATCGTACCGCTGCGGAACGTAAAGACGCTGCCTACAGAGCCACACAGCGATCGGGCGCAACGGGGGCTATGAGGGAGGGTTATCGTAAGTTTAAGAAGGAAGCAAGACGCATATTTCGTGAGAAGAAGAGAGAGGCCAAAATGCGTGAGTGCGAAGAGTTTGAGATGCTTGCCGACAGGAAACGCATCCGAAAGTACGACGGCTAACAGAAGGTTTCAAGACCGGGGCGAATTCCTGTCAGAATGACAACGGCGACCTGGTGACTGATGTCCACAGCATACTTAAATTATGTAGGGAACACTTATCCTCGCTGTTTAATGATAGGAGATGCAACAACTTTGGAGAAGAGGATGAACCCGAATCCCTCATAAATAATGACCTGACTGTGACGAAATCCGTATAGCAATAGCACGGCTAAAGAACAAAAGCCCCTAAGGGCTGATGGGTTGCCAGCTGAGTTATTCAAGTACGGCGGAGAGGAGCTGGTTAAGTGCATGCACATGCCCATTTTTAGAATAAGGTCGGAAGAACGCATGCCCGTTGATTGGAATTTAAGCGTACTCTGCTCAATCCACAAGAAGGGTGAGCTGTACGAGCTGTACAAGGACGTAGACATAGTGCAGGTCACCTCGTTCGAATGGATGAAATAGCTTTATTGCTGAAGGTTTCTGACGCGGTAACTGTATAGACCTTTCTATATATAATGAAAGATTAATATCGCAAAGCCTATACAGTTTAACCCATCCCGAAAAAAAGCTTTTAGCAAAAAATATTTTTTCAGTTGCCGAAAGTAGCCGAATCGAAGAAAAGGTAAATAGCGCACCAATAACTCATTATCGTTGCTAACCGGGTCTCTGAGCGCTCTGAGACGCATTTTCTTCGACGAAAATATCTATTTGTTGCATCTGACAGACTACATATGTTCAGCGATGCTGTTTAACATGAAATATCAACTCAGGCCAAGATTGCCAACCTACTCAAAGAGCCGATAACCAGAGAGATGAATGAAAAAAGCAGAAGCTCCAATGTCTTTGAGATAAATACAAACCAAAAATTATTTTATTGAAATATCCTCATAGGAATCATCAACCCACACAGGTACCACATACGTGTTTGTCACCTTGGAGGATCTACTCCTTCACACTCGTTTCTTTTGCCTACCGTTAAAGCGCTGTGATTTGATTGACTTAAATTGCATTATTCTACTTTTATTTACAAGAAGAAGCTTGAATCAAAACACATTCAATTTTAATATTCTCTACAGTTCTGTTTATTACTTTCTTTTTAATGAACTCACATCGCTCTATTCAATTAAAATCATTAATTATCCCACAGGACACAATCGCGACATAGCTGGCTGCTACCTGCTGCTAGCTCATCAAGTAGTTTCAACTTCAATTTGTAATAATTCAAACAACCTACTGCCTCTTCTCCTTTAAACTTAGAAGGAGCTATTCGAGCGAATTGTGCATATTCAAGCATTTAAAGTATTAAAATGCGCTGAGATTGAGTTTTCATATTACATTTTGTTAATTTTTTTCCAAAGTTAGTCTACGGCTTTAATTTTTCGAATTTATCTAGGTTTTGCCAGGCTGCTTAAACGCTTTAAATCTCTTAATCCAACAGCTTTAATCGCAGCGAAAAACTTAAGGATAGATTTTAAAACCAATGTTGAAATGAAGTAAAGTGAGAACGAGAAAAGAAAATGCCGCTTTAAGAACACAGTTTATTCAACCCAACAAACAAACGGTATTAAGCAGACAGACAGGCACGCCAATTGTAATAATAGCGTGGCGCATTTGTGGCATGCAACGTATTAGCACGTCTCAAGTGTGCCAAATAGCCACCCTCACTAGCAGCAGCGTACTTGCAGGAAAAGTAAAAAAAAGGGAGGCAGAGTTTACGCAGGAAAATAAAAGTAAATATCTAAATACAAAATACAAAAAATTACACAAATAAAAGGAGACTCATATTTCTATCCGAACAAATGGCCGAGGCAAGAGAGTGTGAAAAATTATGTCGCAATGCTTCTTGATAAAATAGGTAAATTTGCTGATTTGAGATTCATGTTCATGTGTATGTATATGCATTAATAGGCATACATATGTATTTTTTTTTTTTTTTTTTTTGTTTTACGAGGAGTAAGCATCGAAAGCCTTAACCCCGTCAGTGTGGGACTTTAACCTGCACTAAACCTCCTACTGTCACGTACCGTTCCCCTCCCGGTACTACCGTCAAGTATTTCGTCGGGAGGCAGTTTGAGCACTAAGCTCTAAGTCCGTTACCGTCTTGATGCAGTCCGTGGAAGTTGCATCTACTTGGCACCACCTCTGTTGGTCTAACTAGCCCACCCGTGTCGGGTCCGTCGTCCCCGCCCACTTGTGTAATGTCCGCCTAATTGCGTTTATATGCCTGACATCTGACACTACTTAAATGTTCTAAGTTAGTTTTATTATCTATATAATTCGAAGTTGAACTTACTTGAGGCTGTCGGAATGGACGGGAATCCGAGCAGCCAATTTCACAGGTTAGATGATTTCCGCCTATAGTAAGCCGAGGCCGTCGGAACGGACTTGGTTCCGAGCGGCTTCTTGCCCGGCTATGAACTCTGCAGACAAAACGAGCCCGATGAACAAGTTCCCTTGCTGCGCAGACTCAGCGAGTAGCATGACCGAGGTGGTCCAGCAAACGAATACCAGGAGCCACAATAAACTGGAGCTGAAGAGCGTTTGGTTCCAGCCTCATAATTTCCTCACTTTGACGCTTAAGATTACCTACTCAAACGTAGAGCTTGTATCCAGTCATATTTGTCGGAACGGACGAGGTTCCGAGCAACATCTAGCGGAACTAAGCTTTGTGTGGGTGGTCCAACGAACGAGAGGAAAGCGTTCGGTTCCAACCCGCGTTTTCTTCTCACTTTACCTTACCGTCCACAACCTGGCGAAACCGTTGGAACGAACTTGGTTCCAAGCGGCACCCATTATGTTGTATGCTGTGCAGCCGTAGATCCTGGTGGCAATTTCTACGGCAGCATCGGTTCAGCAGGTAGAGGGACTCGGATGTAGTTTTGCTGGTCATTCGCAGAGCATGTCTTTAATCGTAGCTGTCGGAACGGACGAGGTTCCGAGCTATATCTAACGGGGCTAAACTTTGTTTGGATGGTCCGGCGAACGATATCCAGATCCGTCCTGATTACACGGGAGGAGTGCGTTCGGTTCCAACCCGTGTTTTATTTACACTTTGACGATGTAAATTACTTAAAATCTCCCTAGCGATCGATTCTGTCGGAACGGACGTGGTTTTTTCGGGACCACTCCGCGTACTTTAGCTTTTTGTGTATTTCTGCTATAGCGCCACTTATTGCTTCCCAATTTCGGATAGAGCTAAGCATTGTATCGATTATATTATCCGGACTAAGCGGATCTGCAGATAGAGTACTTATGTTAATCGTAACTGCTGAAAATCGTGGACAAGAAAATAAGACGTGCCTCGCATCTTCGTCTACATTGCACGTTGGGCAGAGGGCGGAATCGTCCAGCCCGAAGCGGTTCAGGTATTTTCTATAGCAGCCATGGCCAGTAAGGAATTGGGTAAGGTGAAAGTTGACTTCCCCGTGCTTTCGACTGACCCACTTCTGAATGTTGGGAATAAGGGTGTGTGTCCATCTTCCTTTTTCGGAGTTATCCCAGCGCTCCTGCCATTTTTCTAAGGATAACGCTTTTTCTTGGACAGCAATTACCTCTGCGTTGTCGAACTGCTTTCTCCGCTGATATAGTCTCTCTCTTTCTTCAGCCAGTATATCGAAGGGAGTCATACCCGCGACGACCATTGCCGCGTCATCCGAAGTTGTTTTATACGTGCACGTCACTCGTAGAGCGCATAGTCTATACACAGTTTCGTAAGGCTTCCGGTAGGCTTTTACTTTCAATGACTTAGCCCAGACTGGCGCTGCATACAGCAAGGCTGAGCTGATAACTGTAGCTAAAATGGACCGTTTGCTGCTTCTAGGTCCGCCTATGTTTGGGAGCATTCTTGATAGAGCACCGTAAGTTTTTGACGCCTTATGTGTTACATAATCTGCGTGTGGTCCGAAACATAACCTATCGTCGATAATCACACCAAGGTACTTTAACTGGCGGGAGGATCGAATAGTGTGGCTATTTACTTTAAATACCGCCACCTCAGGTTTCTTCCGACTACTTATTAGAACAGCTTCTGTTTTTTCTGCTGCTAGAGATAAGCCTACGCTATCATATGTATGTACATATACTTATGTGGCACGTGGTGTGCATAGAAATTGCGCCAAACGCGCTACTTGAAGTGAATTGATATTTGCAGGGCGTTTAATAACAATAGCACAACCCCATATTGATAAAAATTTTACATTTATATATCTCTTCTTGTATAAATAATCGATTTTTAACTAAATAACAGTTCATTCTCTAAGAAAAACCCATAGCTTAAAAATCGTTGGGATTTATATATTTTAAAAAACTAAAAAGAAGTTTTGATTTTTGTTTAATCGTCTATCCCTTTTTATATTAATACTTACGAAAATTTAATAAAAGAAAAATTCATTTTTCAAATTTCTCACTATATGATTGTGCTATAACTTTAATACGCAGCTTACATTCTTCAACGTATACGAGTATTTGTACTTCTACGCACTTATAAAGAAGCTGTTGCATGCTTTCAGGCGTTTGAGCTGTGATAGGTAATTTAAACGCCCTATAACTGCCAAATAAGGGTAGATAACAAGAAAATGAAATGCTTCATGAACTCGCCTTCGTATGCGTGGGTGTGCCAACTGACGTGTCAAATACTCAGTGGAATTTCATGAATATAAAGTTTAAGGCGCGTTAATTGCATGTTTGATTTACAAGCGGTTATATAAAGCTTCATTGTTTTCTCATTTGCTTGCATTTTAAAGTCATTTCGAGTTTGTTAATAAAGCAAACTCAAGCCTAGAGGTGCTTCACTTTTGAAAGGGGTGTGTCCAAGTTGACAGCAATAGAATTTGTTTTTAATTTTTTTACGCTTTGTGTATTGCACTGCTAATGAGTAAGTACTCGTACTAAGCGTACGCCATCAAATTCTTGAGAAAGCAAGTCTTAGCACAAGATTAAATTAATTATGGATATGATATTTGCCATGAAGTAACGTAAAATTGCGCTGTTATAGCAAGCTGGCTTGTTTAACAGAAAAACATTAAATATATTAACTATTTTTATTAGCTAAAAATATATCACACTGTGTGACTTTTCGACCTGCTCAAAAATATATAACCCAGAAAGTATTTTTCAGTACAAGCAAGCAACATTCTATTAATGATTGTTATCAAAGAAAAAAACATTAACTTAAATTAAAATCGCAGTTAGTTTGATTTTATCGTTCGCTAAAAAAAAAACTTCGAAGATTCGATTTTTCTCTTTTGGCGAACCACAATTATAGATACCATAGAAAAATACTCAAAATTCTAATATGTTTTCTTATTAGTTTAATTTTTATGTATCAATGATTTAAACTACTTTAAAATTTGTGGTTTACTTTTCTTGTTGTTTTTTTTGCTCGCTCATTGGCCGAACGCACACCGGACGCAATTAGCAGCAATGCAGAGAAAAGCTGCATGAAAAAGGTGTGTGTGCAACAGAGCGCAAAACTGCGAAACAAAGAGAGAAACTAATATGAGTTGTATAAATGTTGCATGTGCAGTAAAGTATTTAGTGCGGAAAATAGTAAAAGAGGCTCGAAAAATGGGTTCTTATTATTCTACTGAATAACATTTTAGAAGTGAAAATGGAGGAAGAAATTTATGAAAAAAGGTCAATAAATGAAAGGTATTAATGTACGACTACTTTACAAAATATGTAACTAGCTTAAAGCAAATAATAGATGTAGAATATTTTTTGTTTTTTTTTTCTAAAAACTCTAACCGACTGTATGCCCACAAAGTTCACAATTTTTCGAAACTCGAGAATAATTTAATGGAAAAATTGGCGTCTTCTTCAAAACTGCAGCAAGAAAATCCTTGAGCTGGGGAGCATTTATTAGCAGTGAAATCTGATAAATATTTCTACATTATTGGTACACATTTGTCAGACACTTTTTGGGAGTATTTTGTTTGAAATTTTATTATAGTAGTCTAAGTTTTATCTTCTCAAAGAAAGAAGTGAATTTATTCTACACACATCCATACATATTAGAGTCGGTTCAATTGGTTCAAAGAATATGTTGCAAAAATTCGTATGCTCTATTTCAATACTATTTTGGTTTTAAATTTATGGTGTTTCATTGGTAAGAATTTTTAATAGAAAATAATGAAAAATTTTCATTATATAAGTGATCTATGAAAAAATACAATGAGCAAGTATAGATAATTTTAATCAACATATAACATATTTATATACAGGCTTAAAATGCATGCCGCTACTCAACCGAGAGAATTTAAATACCAACAAAAAACTAATAAATTTCATTAAGATTTAAATTAATAACATATATGTTCTAGATCGTGATAAATATTTGCAAAAAAATTAGCACGCGAAAGTATGCATTGGAGACGAAAAATTCAAAAAACTACGCATTTATGGTCCGACATGGTGCAATATTTTGTTTGTATAACACATGCACTTATTTTGCATACGAAATGTTTTTAGCTACTTTTCGATATTGGCTTTGATTTTAAATTATTTTTCTTATTTAAGTATAAAAATGTATCTAAATAGTTTTGTCTAGTCTTCTAATTTCGCAACCTTTGGTACGCGATTACATTCGTTCATTTCGAGCTTAAAAAATGTAAACTGAACAAAACGACTTCTCGACCGATATTTGAATGATAAAAACATCCTCTCAAATGAAGTTGTAAGAATTGCCTGGCCTTATAGTGAAGTTGAACATTGTTTGAACTTTAAGTAAGGACCTTTCAATGCCAAGGAACTGAAGTTCATTATAGATAACGCAGAACCCAAGTTTTTGGCCTTTTTCTTGTAGATATTTTAATTGTTTTTCACATTGCAACTCAAAGAGTTGTGCTGCGAAAAAAATATAAAAAATCAATATCCAAATCAAAAAATCAACACACCACCCTTTCGGTCGAAAACAAGAAGATCAAAAAACGATAAAGTCATTACTTCCTTGCACTGCAAAGCATGAAGTTATCGGCCTCCTACTTCAACTAGAACTCGTATACAAATTATAGCACAAACACGTATTAGAACATTTTTGACAATTTATTAAGCCTGCAATTTTTTAAAATTATTTTTCAATTAAAACATTAATATTACAAGTGATTTTTTAAATTTTATAAAAACATTAATCAAAAATTCGTCTACGTAATAATTTTTAGAATTTGTTTAGGCAGGTATGTATGTAGCTCATTATATTTTAGTACAATGAAGTGCAAGTTTCTAGTAGCTACGAATAACCACTGATTTTTGACAATTTTTTTTATCCTCTCTCTTTCGCAATTCCTTTCATATAAAATATGATTGCGGTTTTGCGATGTATTAAGGAAACTGGAGAATAAAAACCTTGTCAAAAATCAGCGATTAAACTAAATGAGCCCAAAAACTGCACACTCAAAAAAATTCTAAATTTTATTTTATAAAAGTTCAAAACTTTGATGATGTTTTGTTAAATAATTGTACATTTTGTGAATAGTTTAAAAAAATTTTGTTTATGTTATTTTTTAAAGAATGAACCATATTTTAAATGCAAATTAATTTTAATTAATTAGAAGAAAAGTTAAGTGCGGCCAAGATGTAGTTGTGCTTTAATTTGTGAACAGAGTATATAAAAACTTTCAGTATTTCTATGGAAACCTTAAAGATATATAAACCGTATGATAATTACTCCAGTTAAAATAAACTCAAAAAATACTTAAAATATTGTTTTTTTTATGTTTTTTGAATATGAAATTGTATAGCCCATTAAATGTTTGTGCTATTCGTATAAAGTCGAAATTTTCTGTAGTTAAAGAAAAGGTATCATAGAAATTTTTTTTTATGGTCTTCCGCAGAGATATAAAATTGTCAAGACCCACTTGAAACTTGAACATTATTGTTAAAAAAACAATGGGTGTTCAAAATTCCTACTCAAAAATTTTTCAATTTATTGTAATCAAATTTTTCTATGAATTTTGTTTGAATTATTAAATTTTTTTTAAAGCCTTAGAATAGCGTTTTTTTATTTGTGTTTCGTAGAAAGAATTTTTTTTATTTAAAAAACCGTGGAAATTAAATTATGGCAAAAAATAGTAGTCAAAACTTGTTAATTTGTTGGTGTGTTTTTATCATTATAAGTAGCACGAAACATGCCAACAACTCTTAAAATTTCCCACCAGAAAGTTTGGTAAGTCGCGGTCCAACGCAACGATGACGACGCGTTGTCTCTCCAACGCGGCACAGAAAGTACTTGGATGCTAACGATGTGTGGCATGTCTAATTAAATGTGTTGCGAGACAGTAATTACAAAAGTAATTAAATTAAAAAGCGAGAGAAATTTCACCAACGTTGTTAAATGACGCGAGGCGGCAGCAACTTATTGTCTGAATCTGAGCAAAAACTAAAAGCAAAAGCTATGAAAATTGGCACACCAACAAGCGAAACTAAACACTTAACCAAGTACAAACAAACACTTCAAGCACAACAAAAACACCACGCCACGCCAAATAAGGAAGTAGCGGCGCGCAAAAAAAAAATGCTGCAAATGAAATCGAATTTTCAAACGTTCAACCAGCGTCGCACACAACTTATTTATTGACAAGGGTAACAACTAAACTGGCGAACAACAAATGGACAACAATAAAATGTGCCACATTAATATGCAGCGCATGTTGCAACAACATAATTTGAATTGTGCATTAACGAAATGCGCGCGACGACAAAAATTGCTTGTGGCTGGGAGCGAAGTGCAGTGCAACCAGCGTAGATAAAATAGTAACAATAAATTGCAAGCGCAAAAACAGCATCGACACATACCTACAAACATATGTATGTACGTACAATAACTGTAAATCAGCTCACACAAATAAAAAATAAAAAAACAACGATCAGCAACACATTTTCGGCGTATTATGCAAATGTTGCAAGTAGCGGTCGAAATTGCCGCGGCTGCCATTGTAACAAACAAAATCACTGCCGCACCATTTAATTGAATGTGGCAACCATAAATGGTGTTGCCAATTATCCATGCAACGCATACACAAACCGATGCCACACTCGCGCAGCTGTTATTTACCGCTGCATTGTTGCAACAGCAATTGTTTCGTCGCGCAGACGCATGTCGCACTGCTACGCACACATGAGTGTGAGTGTGTGTTCCTGTGTGCTATGTACATATGATCCCCTGCCACCTAAATGCGTTTGTTGCTTGCGCGCCTGTCAATTATTTGGCGCAACATGTTGCAACACACGCACGCTCTTACACGCTCTAGGCTAACAGTGGCGCGCGTACGCAGTCATGGCCTGGCGCACAGTAGTGGCAGCCGTTCAATGGATTGGCCAGTGGCCACTCTATCCGATTTTCGGACACCTGTGGGCAGCGCTTGTTGACAACAGCGCCGCGCGCTGCCGTGGCATGCAACGGTGCGTGCTTGTTTGTGCGTTGCGCGTAGGTGGTGGCGTGGTGCGCGCACGATGTTGAGTGGGTGGATCACTGGTTGGTGTTGGCTGCCAACAACTGACAATATTTTTCAATATATGTTTTGTGCTACAACTTTTGGTTTTTTATTTCAATTTATTTCTCTTTGTTTTTTGATCTTTTAGGTAGCGAAATTGGCAAGAGTGTCACTTGGACATGTTGAAAGTGAAAATTGCTTTTACGCAGAGGCGTTGACAACAACAAGTGAAAATGTGTGAAAATTTAAATAAATTTTAATGTACAGAAAATGTGTCTTAAGCGAAAATAAAATATTAAATTAATTGCTATATTGAATGAAGAAAAGCTACTTTGTGTATGGAAAGGCCATATAAGCGTAATTTGAGCTGATAAAAGCGTTTATATTGTTTAAAATAAAAACTAGTAAATGGGGTGTACAATCACGAAATTTTTCTGTGGTGTTAGAAGATATATTTAAAAAAAGTTGTTCTTTGAATATTCAAACGAGAAAGCCCTCATATATGCTCTGAAAACTCACCGATCGGTGCAGTTGTGGTTTTCTTATCTTTGATTACGGTAACGTTTGCTAAGACTGAAATGTATCAAATATATATTAATTTATTGCCTTTATCTTTTGAGTATATTTCCACGAAATTTTACCTGAAAAGACACTACAAGACAATCGAGGAAAATGGTTATTATTTTTAAATCCAGCTCTTTCGATTGGAAACACCAGGTGTACACAAGTCCATTACCGATTGGTCTCTCCAGCGCAGAGCTGGCTTTCCTATTATTTTAGCACCAGCGGGTTTCACTTCTTAATTCACAGTTTATTGTGAGGGTTTTGTGAAGTTCGTACAGCTTATCATTCCATCGCCTGCGGTATTCGCCGTCGCAAAGTCGTCTATCGAAAAATCTATCTCTCGAACATTCCACTGGCTCTTTCAACTAAAGTCGCACGACAAATTGTTCACTTGTCTAAAACCTCGTTTGCTATCAAACGGTTCAGAGAGTTATAACATTTATTACATTACTTTTATTTCAGTTAATTCATCGGAAAGGGCTTGCCGTATAAGTTTCTTCTTACCAAAGCCACTACTGGGCAGTTTCACAGGAGCTTATTTTTATCTGGTGGGTAACAGGCAGAAATCAGTTTCCTGCGAAAACGCCAATTAAGCAAGCATTTTTTTTCGTTGGCTCTGTTGTTGCTAGGGACGCCGCTGTGCACCGGCATCTTCATTTAATACAAAGTACTTTGAGCAGATAATTTCTAAAAATTGTATATCAAGTTTTTTTGTATAAGCAATGTGGGATCAAGAATATGCACTGAGTACAACTTCTTAATTATTTATGAGTACTTTAAAGCAATAAGAAGTCCAAATATTTGCTGAGTACTTTTGAACTGATAACACAGGTCTGCAACGAAAATGCTGGCTGGACTTGGTGTTCTGAAAACTAAAAAATTCAAAAAAAAATTCCTGAACGTAAGGATATTTTACAAAAGGCAAAATTTTATTACAAAAAAGGGCTTTTTTGGGCAAACTTGTAGGCATTAATAATACGTATAGTTATATTTTGATTACTGTTTTTAAATGTTTATCATAACTATCATTAATTTCGTGGGAAGCAGTTTACGCCCTACTTTGCCCAAGAGGACGAGTTGGTTTATTGTAGCAATATTGAATGTGTGATGGATACATTTAAGATCTCATACTACCCAGCAGAGTGGCGTATTTTCATAGATTCTTCAAAAAGAAGCATAAAAGCAGTTCTGCTTCACAACGGCGGATTCTATACTTCCATTCCTTTCGGTCTTTCGGTGCACCTCAAGGTAACCTACAAGAACTTGGAATTTTCTTTGCAAATTAAAATATAAAGACTACTGTTGGCAAGTGTGCGGTGATTTCAAAATCTTCAATCAGGGTTTACCAAATTCCCTTGCTTTTTGTATCTATGGGATAGTAGAGACCGAACAAATCACTGGACCAAAAAGTGTTGGCCTCCGATGGAGCTTAAAGTTGGCGAAAAGAATGTCCTGCATGAAACTTTGGTGCCTCCTCATAAAGTTCTTCTACCACCGCTTCTCATAAAGCTGGGATTGATGAAGCAATTTGTAAAGTCACTTCCAAGAGATGGAAATTGCTTCAAATACTTGATATCAAAGTTTCCAAGCCTCTCGGAGGCAAAGTTGAAGGAAGGTGTTTTCGTTGGAGGAGATATTAGACGGCTTATGGCTGATCCACTAGTTATCATAACCATGACGGATCCTTAAAGAGAAGGGTGGATTGCCTTTAAAGAGGTCATAAAGAAATGTTTAGGCAATAACAAAGATCCTAACTACAAACAAATCGTCAAAAGAATGTTAAAAGCATTTCAAGCTTTAGGTTGCTTGATGAGTTTAAAAGTACATTTTCTTCATTCCCACCTCGACTACTTTCCAGAAAATTTAGGAGACGTGAGTAAAGAGCAAGTTGAACGATTTTACCAAGATATTAAGGAGATGGAAAAAAGATACCAGGGAAGATGGAGCGTTTCAATGATGGCAGACTACTGTTGGACGCTTCAAAGAGACCTTCCTGATGCTTCCCACAAGCGAAAATGTACCAAAAGGAGTCTCACTGGGAAAAAGAAATGTGTTTAATGCCTACTAGTTAATGTATTTTACATAAATAAATTAGTTTTGTTACGCAATTATAAATAACAAAAAAAACAATTTTTTTAATCTTTTATATTTTATTTTAAGATGATAACTTGTTTAACATAGACACCACATTGTCAAAAAACGTGACGTTCTATGACAAAATTAAAGTTATTTTCGGATTCAGCATACGCAAAAACATAAGAAATACACAAAAAAAACCAAAACAGGTCTCATTTGTTTTTTTTTGAAGACTTGTGTAATGAGTATAATTTTAGTACAGACCATTTTTGCATACTCAGTGTGGATATGAGCTGACTTTGAGAATTACGTACTGATTAATTTTATATGTGTAACATTACTATTTAGGGTAGATGTCTTTTGCGAGGAACTGTCGCTCCATAGTAAGTTTAGACTACCGGATTTCTGCAGCGTTTTTCAAGCTGAAATAGCTGCCATCAAGGAAGCGTCGCAGCACTACTAATATACAGAAGATGGTAATTATCTACTCCGGCAGTCAAGCCACAATTAGATCCCTGGGATCGCTGACGCTGCGGTCGAAGCTGGTCGGGGAATGCCTAGCCTCCTTATCGGCCGCCTCGGAAATCTTCCGTATTCGGTTGATATTCCCAGGTTCCAGCGACATTGCGGGAAACTGCCTCGCCGATGAGCTAGCTCGCCGACACAATAGAAGAAATAATTCCAGGGAAAAAAAACATTGCAATTCCCCTGTCCACATTTGGTCGCCTCAGCAAACGCTGGGCGGAAGCCCCGACGTGCAAAGTTGCAAGGTCCTTTTGGTCGGTTGCGGACCGCAGACGGTCTGGGGAACTGTTAATCACTTCCAGGCCATTACTCTGAGCCTTGAGCGGAGTTCTGATAGGGCACTGCCCGATGGGGACCCACGCCGTTAGGCTGGCCATCATTTCTGATCCAAGTTGTGGATGCTGTATGGAGGATGTGAGGTGGAGTCATCTCAACATTAACTTCTTAGCTGACCTGCTTTCGCAAGGCTTAGATGCAAACACCTTGGCTCATACTTCTTCGACACTCCCGAGAGGCTCTCCGGTGTATCCAACCAAAAGCTACGCTCCTTCATAAAGAACACTCGACGTTTCACTTAACAATGCACATTCTACCGGTGGGTATCGTTTTTTTTCGGACTTTGCTCCGATGGGAGTAGATGTACTCAGAATTCTTATTTAATTTTGAAATTGAGTAGAGAACTCCGCTGGATCTAAAATATGCTCCGATTTTTGTAATTTGTTGTAATCAAAATATATTACAAAAATATATGGTAATAATTTAATTGAATCTCAATAACTTCTGTGGCAACCACCAAACTAGGTCTTTTCGCCCGTGGCCCATAATGGTAGACTGGAAACAAAGCCTCTCCAGCTACCCAACTATGCAATTATTTTTAAGCAATTTTATTCATGATTTTTAGAAATATTATATATCTAACATGTAGTTATGCTTTATTGGAAAATAAATTATAACTTTGTAAAATTGAACATTTTAGAGTCGCAAGACTGTAAACAATAAATAAATAAAATAAAATAAAGTTTAGTTTAGAAAAGTGTAACAGAAGTTGTATCTTTTATTCTTTAACATTCATTCCGGTATCACTTTTTATTTACTCGTACACTTATGTGATAGGAAATTAAGCAACTCTATGAAAGGTATTTTGAAAGGGTTTTTTGTTGTATTTGGTTGTATTAATTTTGTCAAAAATAATTCAACGCTCTGCTGGCTGTTTATGAGGTTTTTGATCGAACTAGTAAATATTGGTAAGCTATTTTACAAAAATACAATAAAAAATCATATATTGTTATCTTCTTTTTCTTGTCCGACAGGGTGAATTGTTGATATTTGTTGGAACGATTTTCCGTCATCCCTTGTCAAGTTTGGTTTGGAGACAAACCGGTTTCGGCGTTGTGCCATCCTCAGTGTCAAATTTCGTTCTGTACAGTTTATGTCTGTTGTTCCGTATTTATTTCATTTATTTGGTCAATCAGGTATTGGTGCATAATCGTAAATGTTAGCAAATGTTAAGTGTCCTGAATATAGGTACCTAAAGTCGCGCGCGGTTAGAGTCCAAAAATGTATATTTTATCACGAATCTGTCTTTGCGCTAAGAACAGGTATATAGTCAGTAATTTTAGTCCGTTTAGGTATTGCAGGTTTGTTTTGTATGTTGGTATCTGTCATTTTACCTACGTCTTTGTTTTGTTTTTTGTAAACAAGCCTTAATGGTGCAAATATCGCATCAGAGTTGCTGTTTATTTGTTCGTTTATTATCCTCCCATCAAATGTTTTTTGTTTATATATTTCCATGTTTTCAAGAGCATTTAGGCGCCGTCCTTTTTGTTGTACGTGCAGTACCTTCACGGTTTTCTTTATGTTTGCGGGTGAACATTTTGCGTTTACCAAATGGTTTGCAAAATTAGATTCAGGTATTGCCGTGGGTTTTTGTATCCTTTTGTTGTAGTTCCTTATGTGTTCACGGAATCTTGTTCTTACTTTGCGTCCTGTTTGTCCTATATAGCTATATTGACACTCACAGGTCAGTTTATACTCGCCTTGTTTGTTCAATGGGTCTTATTCATTCGTGCTGCTTTTAAGTATCCTTCCCAAGTTGTTTCCAGTTTTAAACGCCGTGTGGATATTATACTTTCTGAAAAAATTTGCAAGTTTGTATGTCATTTTTCCTGTATAAGTCATTACTGTCCAAGTTTTTTCGTCTAGCTCTCTGTCGCTTGTTTTTTGAATTGCATATAAAATCGTTCCAACAAATATAAAAAATCATATTTAAAATTACTATTTCACATATCTAAATTTACAGTGCAATAAGATAACCTCAAAAGTACAAAGCTATTTGCGAGAAAAAAATCCATGGTTGAAAAATGAAATAGAATAAAATGTGAAGAACTGAAAAAGTACCTAAACAATTTTCCTTTATACTATTTCCTAAAGAAATTGTATCTACTCCGAAAATTTCGTTTTTCCCCCGATTTTTCGAGTCATTTACTCCGTAATCGAGTTTCAGCAGTCCGAACGCTGACCTAAATCCATTAGATCGAGAATACTCGTACGGTTAAGTAACTTTTAAAAGAGCGCAAGTCTTTTATAGAAAGCGAATTTAATTTTTTCTTAAGCCCAGTTCATTAACACTTTCTTCTAAAGCAGAGCAATGCTCAGCATATATATTACTAAATTGTTGACTACTGGAAACTAAAAATAAATAACAATCTTGGCTAAAGAACTCGTTAACTATCGAACAAAGCCATTTTGAATAACTGACTAAATAAACACAATATGAGCATGCTATGAGCGGTCGGTCAACTATTCTTACTTTCTTTAAACTCTCTTAAAACCCATAATAAATCCACTGGCACACCTCTGCCGCCCATAGATGCCTTAACCTACTTAATTCTTTCTATCTCTCTTGTTTTTTTTAGTTAACAAACCATTTTCATTTTCCCATTAGCAAAGCAATGAAAGTCAGTGGATGATGCACTTTCCCATGCCTTCGCACATAAAACGCATTACTTCCTTTATTGACTTTCTTCACTCAAAACTAAATTATCAACTTAAGAGAGGCACACATACATAGACCAGTATATGTATAACGGCACATTGGTATTTATATGTAAGTGCAATGTATGTATTCCTCTTCGACGAATTTGTGTCTTTGGGGCAGTTAAGTGCATTCATCATTGCATGTCTCATCACGAGAAAATATAATTTCATTTTTATATATTTATTTATTTTGCATTTATGTATTTCCTTTGCGGCGAGGAGGCGCACTAATGTGTCGTCGTTTGCTAGCTTAACTCACTATTTGTGGTACCCATGACCCAGTTTATGTGGCTGACTGTTTGCACTGTCATTACGTTGGTGCCACATATTGCACGCATGCGCAGTTATTGCATTTCGAATGTGAATGGCACCGGCAACAGGTTCTCAATTGTTATTGCATTGTTGTTGATTTTTTTTATGGAAATGTATACAGGTGAGACTGAGAAAGGGGGTTCGGTTGACTGCGGAATAATAAGACGTATGTTCGGACTTTTGAATACTGCAGAATATGAAGGCAAAATCAAATTAGTCTGAGTCCAACTTTAACTCTCAAGTTCTCTTTGTAATGGATATGTAATTTATAATTTTTTTTGTTTTGCCTTGCCATGCCCCTTAAAAGCCATTCGTTATGAATATTCTTGTTTTTGCGCAAACCTACAATGCGACTGTGCTGTTGCTAAGCATAAAAACTGCATCCACTGCAATGCTCATTGTAAACTTTTTTCGCTTGCACCAACAAGCCAACAGCGGTGACATTCCATTGGTCTACCCACAACTAGCCCCCACTACCGCACAGTCAGCGCCCTTCCGTTTGACACGCTCACATCGATCACTCAATTGGTGAATGAGTTAGTCTGTCCGCTGGAATGGCTATACAGTTTACTGCTCGGTATAATGCGGCGCAATCAGTGCCCGCCATTAATCACTTACTGTGGCTCTGAGTTTTTATGCATTTGTTGCATTTTCGCAGCGCGTTTGTTGTTTGTGTGTGTGTTCATTAAATTTATGCGTTGGCAATTTATTTCACTTGGCACTCGAAATTCTCGAATAATGTGTGACACTGTAATGGGTCGCATTATATTTTTAGTGTTCGCTTTTTTGTTTGCTATTGTTATTGTACTTAGCGCTGGTTTGTTGGTTGTTGCTACATATCTCACAGTTATTGTTAACTTTATTTTTATGTTCATTGGCATTCTTTGCTGCTGTTTCGTTTTTAATGAGGAAGTGATTGTCAGCCGCTTTTACATTAAATCACTCTCACATTCGCATTTAGCAATATTCTCATGCGCAGCAACATCCTCATTGTCGACATTCTGGTTGTGCCAGCTGCATTTTTTGCATGCCATCACGCGCGTCGTCACCACTCAGCGCGACCAAATGCGGCGTCGATCAATCAGTTCAATTGAATTTGCATGTTGCTCTCGTTCCTCTCAAAAAAAAACAACGAAGAATATAATTTTCTTTCACAATTGAATGGTGTTCCTTTTTTTAACTTTTGGGCTAGCTCTAACTATATAGAAATATGTTGCATGTGTCAGACGAGTAGCGAATTGTAACTTCATTTACATATTCATTAATTTTATTTTTTTTTGCAACTTTGCGCATTGCTAATTGAAAGATTCAAATCTTTTTCGCAGAAAAAAGGCTAACTGCATTACAAATACGGTGCAAAGTCATGCAACATTAAATGTGGCATCCAAGCGAAAAGTGCAGAATTGTAGTTAGCATTGAAAGTTTTGCATTTGCATGCTAATCTAGTGTAGTCTTTTCGCACAGAATGCAAATACAATTTTCTTAAACGAGGTTGTTTTTAAAGAAAAAGTTCGCATGTCGAAGTGGTCAGCTCATTTACTAACCGTGCTGCGCAATTAAATAGAGCTTGTAGTGTGACAAACTGCATTCTCTATTTGATGACTTTCATTTTATCATAAAAAAGAAAAGAGCAAACAATGAACGATAGAAATTCGATTTTAAAGCGTTTCATTAATACTTTGTATATGGAGGGGAATTCGTGAAGTTTTTTTTATATCAATGTAATCTCGTCAAAACAATTTATTACTTGAAAAATTTCGTCGCAATACTTTTCGTTCATAGGTAGGCATCCTCTATTTTCCATGGAACACTATTTAAAAGAAAATTGGTTTTTTTTTGTTTTTTCGTTTGTCACTATGCAATTCATAATTGCCGGAAAAAATGTATAAAATTATTAAACGTGTACTTTAATTGTGCGCAAAGAACTAATAAAAAGAACAAATATAATTTATCGTAAATTTCAGCTTTCCAGCGCCAAAAATTACTCAAATTCAGTGATTTTTTTTTTCAACGAAGGTTGCTGTTTGGTGCCCAAAACTGCGTCATTGGCACGTTTTCAATGAAAAAAAAATGGATTTAAAAAGCATTACATTATTTAATAAAGGAAGTATAAATATGTTTTTTTAAATTATTTGTTTAAGAAAAAATTATAAGTATTAAAATTTAATAAAATAATTTTAAATAATTTTAAAAATAATAGGAAAAGTACAAAATTTCTTTACGTAGACTTGGTAAATTTTGCATTATAAAGCTTGTGTTAAGCTTTTAATACACTCAAAAATTCAAAAGAATTGCTCGTGAAAAAATTTCGTGTGTCAAATATTCTTTAAAAATTTGCACCGCTTATAACTTAACTTTTTTATTGAAAAAACAACAACACACAAAATTGCCCAGTTTTGAGCAGTAATTTCTTTGCCAAATCGTCTGCTGGTATGAAATTTTAGCAGCCAACAAATATCGGGGAAAATCTAGCATTTCCTAACAAAAATAGACCTTTATTTTCTCTCTTATTTATCAAAGTGTCGAGTATGGAGGAAATGCTTTCCAGATGAATTTTGGCAAGGTCTGGCAATAACTGCTGATATAGAGAAAGGAGTTTGAACACAAACTGATACTCTTCTTCTGCAATTATCCACTGTTTAGTTTACTTCCCTACTACTCTTTGATGCTAAAGAAATAACGGAAAATATTTTTAGGACGGACACAAACTTTAAAAGTTCTTAACGCATTATAGCTCTATTCTGAAAGCGATATTACAACTGTTTCAAATTTCACCAGTACGGAAAAATCAACATTTTATACATTTTTAAAAAAATGTGTAAATGCTCGCAATGTGTTCAAAAGAGCCAAGGAATTTATTTCTCCCAAAACTTTGATCTCGAAAGCTCCGTATTAGATGCATTCGAGCTTTGTGGCGTTAGGTCGCTCAACTTGGGCGTATTCCATCACATAACCCGACATCTCCACAGAAAATAGCTAATGTCCTAAAATAGATGTCAAAAAATATATTGTCAATGGAGACCGCTTATTTCTTCATGTCTGCCATTTATGTCAGCGTTTATGTCTTGGCATCAAATGTATGAAATAAGCTGTCACTTTGTTACTTTGACAGCTAATTTTTCATTTGGCTGTAAATTTTGTGGGGTCAACATCGAAAATATTTTCATTTAGAAGCAAAAACTGAGTTGTTTTCTATTGCATTTATTAATGTTTACGTATTTGGGAGGAAAAAAAAAATGTTTCTTGCATTATTTTCAGCATTTTTGCGTTTTAGTAAACGAACTTACTTCTTTGACGGCATCTTACAAATATTTATGACAAGACATCAAACTGCCCACACATAAAAATTGACAAATCATTTTTTATTTTTCCCAGCCAAAATGACAGATGTTAGAACATCAGCTGTTTTCTGTGGAGATGTCGGGTAAGGCCAATTTGATCTCTGTTTGTTGTTGAAGATCAGTATGCAGTTTATCAGTCAAGGATTTAAACTGCCGATCGAGCACGGTTAAACTTATAAGCTGATTGCTGAGTACTTTGTTTTAGATGCAACAAATTTAATTTTAAACTGAGTTTAACTAAACTTTGTTTAAACTCAATTTATACCAGCACTGAAAAACTGACCCTTAAATGGATATTTTTTGAGCTTTGGCAACGACTGAAAACTTTTATGTGCTTTTAGTACAAACCGTAGAAAGTATTGTTATGAAACAAACATCAATTAGATATTTGCTTTGAATATTTTACAGAATACAAATATTAAATAAAAAATCTAATACGTAATCTATATTGAAGTCTATTAAGAGTTAAATCAATATAATTGTAGACCTGAATATTGAACCCAATTATAATGAACACCTCAATCTGGCTTACAACCCAACTAAATTTTTAATCAACTGTTTCTTAGTTGTTTTCTTTAAGTTGTTAACTTTATAATTCACAACCACGTGGTTCAGAAACAAACTAAATTTTTAGTGTTTCGAGATGTCAGAGTGCGACAACTATATTTCTGGTCGCAGACCAATACTTTCGAACGAAGACAACTAAAATTTATTGTGAAACATAATAAAACAAACTAAATTTTTAGTGTTTCGAGATGTCAGAGTGCGACAACTATATTTCTGGTCGCAGACCAATACTTTCGAACGAAGACAACTAAAATTTATTGTGAAACATAATAAAATAATAATATAGAGTAGCGGAGTTGTAAAACCGACCATTCAAATTGCTATGCCACATATTTAAAAACTTAATTATAATTTGATAACAGGTGGTAAAAATGGCATCCATTAACAACGAAAACTTTGTGATGCAACACTTTTAACTCCAATTCGTGCCACATTTTTCGCAAACATTTTAAACTCTACGAATATTATAACAATTGTATTACCCGTTAAATTCAAATTGCGGCTGTTATGTAAAGGTTATGTAGGATTTTTATGTGTATTTGCATATTTGTATGTATTACTTACTCGTATGTAGGTGTTTAAATTTCATACAAATGTTCGCGGAAATGTCCCAAAATTAATACAGGCCCAAACATACAGACATATGTAACTAATGTCACTCAAGCATACGTACATACATACAAGTTTGGCAATGTGAAAAGTTACCCAACTAGGCTTTATATTTATGTATGTATGTATGTATGTATGTTACAACAACACTGCACTATATACCTGCTTGCCTGTCTGCTGTTTTATGAAATACGATCCTTTCTCAGGGCGGACGTGACAAATTTATTCGACCGAAAAGTAATGTTTTTCTCTTCTTTTATAGTGTTTTGAAAACGTTTATTACTTATTTACTATTATGCGTGGGAAGTCCTGCAAGTGAATGGCGCAAATGTTTATGATATCGTGTTGCGCGACATTAAATGTTTATTGCTCCAGTTGCAGCTTAAAAATGCGTGGTATCTTATTGTTTTAATTTTTTTTTTTATTGTATGCAAATGTTTATTTGCATTGAGTTTCAATGGAGTGGCGTTGCATGCCAATTTATAATTATTATTATAATATTTGTCATCAGTTTTATGCCGTCAAATGACAGCTTATTTGTTATGAGATACATTTTCTTAGCACAAATATGTACAAACTTGAGACATTGTCTGCGGAAGAAGTGCGCAATAGGCTGTGATACTAAAGCTTGATATTTTGAACGAAGCTAAAAATTCTTCGTACATCAAACTTGATATGTTCAGACCCCCACATTTAAAGGAACACACTTTATAAAGCAAGCATTTATGTATAATATCTAACTAATAAAGGATTTAGTTTTCCTTAAAACCAAAAATTCATCGATAAAAAATATCAGCCTGGAAATGCCATACGAAATCTTAATAGACAATATTACTTTGACTTTCGACGAATAAAATGGTGCTTTGATCGGTCATAGCTCCATTGATGCTTTACATGATTTCAGCGCTTCATTCAGCGTTGTTACTCATAAGATGAATAAGCGCTAAATTCCTGAAAGTTAAGTCAAGTTAAGGTCCAACTTTTTAGAAATCTAAACTGTGCAGTTCACATGCTTTTAATTCCCGCTTACTTCTGAAAGCAAGCGAGATGTCGCACCTGAAGACTGCAAAAAGTAGAAAGTATGCTTCGTCTTACAGACCGATCGGTAAGCGGGCGCTCGCTTGCTTTCAACAGTCATCTTTTGTAGTTTGACAGCCATTTTCGGATTCCGTAGTCTTTTTAGGGCCAGTTTTTCAGTGCTGGTTTAAACTCAGTTTTAACTAAGTTTAGTTAAACTCAGTTTAAAATTAAACTTAGTTTTCTTGTACTCAATTAAATTTGTTGCAACCAAAACGAAATAGTCAGCTCGCAGCTCATAAGTTAAACTAAGTTTAACTGTGCCCAATCGGCCGTTTAAACTCAGTTTAAACTCCGTTTAAAGTTGACTGAAAAACTGCATACTGAGTTTAAACTTAGTTTAAACGACAAACAGAGTTCATCTTGCACTGAAAAACTGGCCCTTAAAGTAATTAATTTATACCGACAATATAAGTTCGTTTAGAGTTTGAATAGCACGCAGGGAACGAATCTTCTTAATCGACGACATGTTGCAAATGAAACAGTATGCTTTCAAAATGCCCAGTAAGAAAATCTCTATATCGCTCCCGACGACAAGAAGCAGAAATCAAGCGAGAATTGGAAGCAAGTGAAGACCGTCCGTTAAGTTTGAACATAACGAAAAGCTTATTTAAACTAGGAAAAGAAAATTGTACTTAGAAAGCTTTTAGGTAATTTCCGTAGGTTTAAAAAGCTAAAAGCTTAATTTTCTACAGCTTTTAAATGGTTTTAACATCAAATACAAAGTTCAAATAAAAACCAAAAATAAGCAAAAGCTCTTACAGAAATACATACTTACTTTTGAAATAGAGAAAGGACACAATTTGCATCAACATTTTTATGTGTACGAGTATAGGTGTGTGTGATATTGCACCATGAGAGTATTAAAGAAAAATGCAAAACTTTTCTCCACAAAGTCCTTGTTGCTGCTTGCCACAGCTGTCATCCCCCATACGCCAAGCGACGGTTGTTTGCAAAGATGCTCTCTACGCTGCAGCTACCGCTTTGCTTTTCCTTGCAACATTTCGTTAATACACACAGTCAGTAATCTTCACCAAATATTAAACTAACTCTTCGACTGCAAAAGGAACAAATATTGATAGAAACAAAAATAAAGTAAATATACACACGAAATTCCTTATTACTCAGACATCGAGCGAAATTGCGAGTGATAGAGAGAGAGAGAGCCTGTGAATCAGGAAAAGCAAATGTATTCGTATAAGAAAAAGCATAAACACGATTTTCGCGTTGAACCGAAGTGCTGAAGTGAATTGTAGACGAAACGAACGGAAAACGGGATATTTTGCATTTATTTTTTTCATGAAATTAATTATAAAATTTGGTAATAAACATAACTCTACTCTGCAGTCTGTTTCAAATTGTGTTAAAATGTATTTGCATTGAGTAAAGTGAAAAGTGAAAAACTCGTTGTGTAGTGAAATTCAAGGAAACGCCACTGAAGGTATTCAACATAAATTTGCAAAATCTAACCATACTCGCCGTTGCCAACACATCGTCCCACACTCGCACACGGCTCCTCGGCTCTCTTTGACTTACCAGTTAATTGAACGCTGCAGAATGCGAAGTCGCACAGAATTGGTGACTACCACTTTTGAGGACTCCGAAGAAGATTACAGTGAAGATGATGATTCTGAGGAGGATTGGCGTCCAGCTGCCTCATCTTCGACCAATAAAAATGGTAAAAAGCAGAAGCCAGCACGTGCTGCTGGGACTGCAGGCTCATGCAGCAGCAGCGGCGGCGGTGGTAGTGCCGGCGGCGGCAGCGGTGCTAAGCGTGGTCGCAAACGTAAAGGCGCTACAAGCGCCGGTGGTAAGCAGCAAGCAGCAGCGACTAAAAGAAAAGCGCCCGCTAACTACGAGGAGAGTGATGATGATGATGCTGATGACGACGATGCTGAGCTGGAGGAGGACTTGAGTGATGAAGAATTGGATGATTATGAAGATTACGATGCACAAACATCGACTGGTGGCGCATCAACGGCGGTGTCAACAAAGAAAAACAATGCTGGCAGTGGTGCAAGTGTTGGCGCTGGTGGCGCCGGAAACAATTTGCCACCCAAGAAGCAGTTCACAGAGAAAACAAGTACGTCAGCAAATGTGTCTGGTGCAACAGCTGCAGGCACATCCACTTCGGCTGCTCATCATTCACTTGAGTTGTTGTTATATAAGCGCGATCTTAACGAAGATTACTGCAAGAATAATCGGCTATGTTTGTGGCGTAAGGACGATAATAATTTATTGCAGAAATATATACGTGTAAAGACCGCACCGGAGGAGTTGCTATTCACCTCTAGTTCAGTGGTGAGTTTTGACAGGTTTCATTTGTTTTTGGGAGCAGAAGGCATGATATATAGAAGTAGATTTTAAATGAAGCTGAATCTGTTGTGTACAGGCAGATATGGAAATGTCTTCATGGTACACTTAAAATTTTTCGTTAAAATTGCTCAACTGAGAAACTGTTCAATTGTCTCAAAATTATTTCCAATCTTCGTTTTTAGCACCCTGGAAAAGCAATTCACAAGAGTTAGTTAAACGTCAGAACTAGGTGTAGGATTGAAGTGAGTAGCTAAAATTAGGCCGCTGCTCAGATACTGGGAACCCTTTGAAAGAACTGGTGCATTCAATATGAAGCTTGGCTTCCAGAACTGGCAGATATCAGTATTGTCTGACTTTAGCTATTTGCTAAAGTACTTAAACCCCAACCATTGACCTCAACACTTCTGATGGATTACTTTTTTACAAACTGATCACTCTTGGCCTAACCATACAGGCTGGGCTATTAGAGGATATGAGATTCTGGGTATCAACTTTTTTTACAATTCTCTTCTGCATTGCTACGGTATAAAAAAAACAGCGTACTTCGACCAGAAAGAAAAAGGGCTCGAGTATTCCAAGGCAAACTTTATCATACGATACTCTAAATTTCTTTTGAGAATATCAAAAAAAAATTGAATGTGAATATTAACGAGCATCCTCAATGGACCTTACAGGTTAAACATTCAATTCAGCAAACTTCCAGAGCAGTGCCCTCAATTAGATCACAAACGCAATAAAATCTCTGAGTAACTATTCCATATTGGATGATTTCCGTTGCTTGCAAGTAATTACTCTAGCACACGAAGGTTCACAAGTGATTTTAACGACACAGTGATTTTTCCCGAGCAATAAATTAAAGTCCTAAAAAACTAAACCGGTCAAATGGTTGTTCAACCTGACGCCAAATAGCATCAATCTAATATATTAGATTAAGATATTTTAATAGCCAAAAAAATTAATAATTTTCCTAATTTCACTCATTTACTACAGTACTCCAGCTGGGATGACAAACGGTTGTCCGATTTCATAACCATCAAAGTGACATGCTTAGATCCCAATAATCGCCGCGTAAAAATTAAGGATACCGCTGAGTTAAGTAAATTAGCCAAGGAGCAGGCAAAGAAGAATGAACAACAGAAGTTGAATAAACGGAAACAAAATGACGGCGATGATAGCGATGAAGATGGGCCAGAAATTGAGGAAAATGAATATAATGATGAGGAAGAAGACGAGCTAGATGACGATGACGACGATGAATTAGACTATGATGAATCAGTAATGTCAAAAACCAAAAAGGGAGGTAGCGCTTTATTACAAAAGAAAGGAGCAACTAAAACCGGCTTGAAAATGTTGAAGCCAAATGATAGTACTGATGAAAACGACAATGAAGAAGAAGAGATTGACGAAGAAGACGTTGAAGACGATGAGGATGATGTCGAAGAAGATGACGATGAATAAATAGATGGACAAAGTCAAAATATGTGTAATAAACGATATTCGTAATAATTATTATCGAAGTTTAATATTTAATTAGTGGAAACGAAGCAAGCAGATTAACGATAATATGTAAGGTATTGAGTGAGTTACTTTAATATATATTAAACTAGGATTGACTAGACACTACCCTATTCGCAATAATATTCATAGGCAAGTTCTAAGCCAACGACTTTTTATTGAAATGAAGTTCGAGTGACCAAGTTCTTACAGCCAGTTTTGCGTAAGCCATTTTTTTTTGAAGTTTATATAAAAACTGACAAAAAATAAAAATTTTAGTTCCATTAAAATTGCGTTTGAAGCCGGCCGTTTGACTTGTAAGTCGTAAGATATCTGGTAGCTGTGTAGTTAATTCTAAAGCTAGAACTCCATACCAGGCATTGCGAGTTCTCAAGCTTTCAGCGCCTAATTCAGCTACATTTCTCGTAAGCCCAGCAAGCGCAGAAAGCCTGAAAAGTCACAATCGCTTGTTGAGGAGATCTAGCTTAGGCGCATCGTAAATATAAAAAAAGCATTAATAAAAATAAAATTCGCATATGTAGACGTATATGTATGTTTGTAAGTGAATTAACGAATTCAAGCCAAATTAATGTTAAAAAGCACAAAATTACAAAGAAGCGTATTTTTAGATACAAAATAAGGATAATGTGAAAGAGGCTCAAAATTAGGTTAAGTTTGTAGGATGACTTAATAAATACATATGGTGAAAAAATCAAACTTAAACTACTCAATATCTATAAATTAGCGGCATGAAATAGAAAAAATTTCAAGCTGAAATTTAAATTAATCTTATCTACTATGAAAAGTTCGTTTTTTTTTGAGTTAAAAATTTCAAATGTCAAATGCAGATACATGTGTACATTCAAATTGGAATACTAGTATGTGTCAAAATTATGATACGTGAATAAAAATATTTATGATATTACATAATATGTATTTAATGTAGTAAATATGTATAACAAGCAAAGAAAAGAAGAAGCTTCGTACTGTGCATGTTATTTATAATAATGATTTTAAAGTTAATTTATGATTTTTTTATTTAAAAAATTGCCTTTGCAAATATTAAATACTTGAACTTTTTGAGCCATAAACGATAATATAACTGAACGTTGAGAAGCGTTACGCAAAATACGTACATATGCAAGTATTATATATGTACATTTCCCTGGATGTAAGCATGTGAAAATGATATTCGCTAATCTAATGACGTTTTAATTCAGATCGAAAATAGAAATACAAATAAAAGATGTCTACGATTTTTTCTCTAAGAAGTTTTAATTGTTTGTTTGTAGGCTCAATTTTCTAAGGATTATTTCTAGTTTTGTTTTTTAGAATTGTAATATGAATTATGATGATCGGCCTTTGAATTTAAATTTTGAAAACTATTTTGCCAAGCTCTAGGCCCAAAATAGGCACAAACAAGAGTTCCTGAGGATGATCTCATATACTCATGAACTAATATCGAAGTTAATTTAATTTGGGCTTATATTATTTTCAGATTTTCTAAATAATAACGAACAAATCATTTAAATAACTTATTATGAAAGAAGAATTTAATAAGGTGGTGGTGAGCGTACATGTATTTTGCTGGACTGCTTGTCAAATGTTTTGCAGGCATTAACATCGCCAGCCAATCAGAACGAAGCCATTTGACATTTCGGCCCAGCAAAGCGAAAAAAGCGAAACACCACGATATTGAATTCGCCTTGCTCCATACGCAAAAGTCAAATAAAATATTGCATTGATTGATATCGGTAGTGTTGTGCAAGTCAGGCGCATATAAAACTGTCAACTTTTTGACAAATGGTGTAAAATGTTGACATCATATGGCAATACGTTTTCATTTAACTGACAAAATTTTGACGTTTAATTCGAGCTAATCAAAATCAAGCATTCAGCATTTTTTTTTATTGAGCTACATTTTTTACGTGGCAACTAAGCACTATCAGAAATTTACCAATTTTCAAAATATAATTTTTTTTATTTATTTTTTTTTTTTAAATTGCAATACAGTTCATTCTCTAGCAAAAACTAATTACACCGAATTTGCAAGTTTAAAAAAAATTGGAAAAAAATTTCTAATGGCTTATGAATATTTTTCTTTACGCCGGATTTGAGTTTTTCACATAAGATCTGATTTATATGTTATAAAGTTTGATTTAATTTTGTTTATTTTTTAACATTTTTTTTCCATTTTAAAGAATTCTTTGAATGGCTTGATTATTTCTTACATACCTTTCTTTACTCAAATGAATAAATCTGCACACTAACTTTTCAGAATAAAATGGATTTATTTTCAAAGAAATTAAAACGGTGAGAAAATATCTATCCGGCGATGCCTTTTAAGTCTAAATTGGTCATGGTGTTGCTGGTTTTTTTTTTTTTGAAGTTGCCCTTGAACATACCTTTCAAAAAAATACTAAAAACACCAAACTAAATGTCATCATTAAATCAAACTCTTCTATCACCTAAAGAAATTGTTTAAGGGCTATATTTATTCATTGAAAAATTAATTTTTGTGGTTATTTTCAATCAGGTTCCAGCTCCAGGTGGAAAAACTGCGGAGCCTTTGCATTTACTCGTAAGTATATACAAGTAACTTTTTTGAGAGTTTCCATCGTTATGTCTACCAAAATTATAAGACATCCACATATTCAAAATCTTTGACTATTCATATTTTGCATGAAAAATACATTGAATTCTATAACAAACACCACATAGACTCAAGTTTCTAACAAGTTTATAAAAAGTTTATATTAATTTAGAATTGTCCGTCAACATTTCAACCTAAAAAGAAACATTTAAAATGTTTTCAAGAACATTTCAAACTAAAAACAAAACATTTTAAATATATGCATCAACATTTCGTACTAAGAAACACGTTCAAATATTTTAAAGAACATACATTTGTGCTTTTGTAACACATTCAATTTAAATATAATAAATTGGAAATTTAATGTAGCTGCAAGTGACCGCTGATTTTAGATTTTTTTTGTTTTACATAAGCTTTTTCGCAATTTCTTCCACACAACGATGCTCAAGTAAAAAAAATTATAAAATCAGCGGTATGATATAGCCAAAAATATTCTAAACATTTTTTTTATTTTGAAATTTTTATTGGATGCCATACAATTCAATTATATAATAATTGTGAAAAGTGCTAAAGGTCAATGAACTCTTATCCTTCCATGTAAAATGTATTTTCCTTCGAGACAAATAACACTATGCAACATCAAAAAAATCACCGATATCTCAAGTGGTGATTCGTTCTAGGTATACTTAGTAAACAACAGAAAACAAATTCATTTTTAGATATCACGTCCCAAAACATAAACAACGGTTATCTCACTTTATTCACTTTTCGTAACACTTATTTAGTTGAGGGTAGCTATGAAATTATATCATTGGTGTGTACAAAAGTCATCAAACCATTTAGATTATTCATAAATCTACAAAATGCCGCGTGTGTGTACTAATTCTCCAAGCTTATTTTGTTACGTTTGCGGTCAATTTACTTCTAAAAAAAACCAATTTCGCCTTTGTTTGAAAAATGTTATGAAGCTTATTTTAAAATTGCGATTAGAAATCAAGACAAATCATGGATGCAGAAAGTGCCTTGTTTAAAATGTTATAAATAGTTGACGGGTTGGTACAAGGATAATATTAAACCGATGCCTTTTGGTGACGACTGTTACTTTTTTTTAACAACTGTGAAAGGTTTTTCAAAATAAACAAAACACTCGGTGTGTGTATGCTACTTTGTCATCAGAGTCAATGCCGCTACGACATTCTTCAGACATTCCAATACCGGAAAGATTTTGTATTTCGTCAAGTTTATCGAGTCATATTAAAGAAAAAGATAAGGCAGGCCCTTCTAATAGCGAAGAGGTATTTATAGATGAAAAAATACAGAACAACATTTGATTAGTCAATCAGAACTAAATGACCTTGTTAGAGATTTAAATTTGACCAAAGAAAAATCTGAATTATTAGGCTTAAAATTAAAACAGTGGAATCTATTGCAAACTTAAGTTAAAATTACAGCTTATTGAAAACGTCTACCTTTTATTCAAAAGAAGATGGATTAGTGTTCTGCAATAATATTGATGGATTAATATCAGCATTAGGTCACAACCATATATCAAAACATGGGTTCAGTAAGTGAGAAGTTGCAGAGTACGAGGAGCGTTTTCAGGGTAGATGGGAGCCAGCAATGCTTGCAGACTATTGTTGGAGCCTCCAGAGGGTTACTGCCACTACTGACTACAAGAGGAAAGCCAATCGTTAAAAAAAAAAGTAGTTTTTCTAATGTAGAATAAGAAACTTTTGTCACCGCTTCATATAATTTTAAGTAAAATCAATAAATGCGTTTCACTACTAAACTTGACGTGATAGAACAATTTTATTTAAATATTTCAAATAGTTTAAAGGTGGCGAATCACAATTACATACTGTGAACCCGTTAAAATTTTTTTTTTTTACTTTGTTGCATAGTGTAATTAAAACCATTGGTTTCAGTAAAAAGAAAAGAAAAAAAAACCGAAAAAAGAATGCCGTTCTTAGTCATTGGCCGTACGATTTAGTTTTATGCTGTTGAATAGAGTCAAAGCGCTCGATGCATCATCGCCACAAGCAAAAATAGCCATGGTAGAAAGAATTATAAAGAGTTTGCATAGTGTTTTCATCCGTTTATAAACACACGCATACACATATATGTACATAAGTAAATACAGGCCTGCGTGCATAAAATGCATAAATGCATTCAACTGACCATATGTTACTCATTTTGGCTCAAACGCTGTCACAGAGTTATAAAAAAAATTGTCAGAATGCAAACATAAGTTCATATGTTGTCGTATTGAAATGCATTGATTTTTTGGATTTTTGGTTTTGATTTGTAGTATTGTGTGTGTTTGTGTGTGTGTGGCCGAACGTGGCACAAATGCAAATGCCGCATTGCATATGTTTGTACATACATACATGCTCGTATATCTTTTATGGATGTATGAGCTCAATTGTTTTTTCATCACATTTGTACATACACGCAATTTGAATGCATCACATAGGCGCCACTCTGTCGCATTGTGTGTCACGGCTCTTGTTGCATGCGGTTTTATGCCGTCAAACATATACATATACATACCTCTGTACGTAGATATGTATTTCTGATTAATACTTTGACATTAAGTTTTCTTCGAATTTTCGATTCTTATTCAATGGATTTTGAGTTCAATACATACGATAACATGCCAAAAGATTGTGATATTCGCCAGAAGTCATAATGTCACACATTTATTCATCATCGATTTTATTTTCTTTTTATGACAAAATCAAATTTTGAAAACGCCCCAAAATCTGGACGGGAACCCCCTTTTTGATTGGTTTAAGCATATTGTATTTTTAGGTGTCCAATGAATAAGTTTAGTTTGTAATTTCAGTGCAGATATCGTCCGATTTACCATGATGTAAAACTTGTAAATATTTGTTAAATTATATCGGAAATACAGTGCGAAATATATCGAAATAACGTTTCGTTTAAGTAGTGTATCCATTAAAGTACTTAAAAGAAACTATATTACACTAGTGCCGCTGTGGTCGAGTTGGTAGCGGTGGTGCTATAACTCGATATGACGCTGAGTTCGAGGTTCGAATCTCAGTCAGAGCAAGCAAAGTCATAATCATTGGAAAAGTTTTTTTCTAATAGCGGCCACCCTTCGGCAGGCAATGGCAAACCTCCGAGGGTATTTCTGCCATGAAAAAAGTTTCTCATTAAATACATCTGCCGTTCGGAGTCGGCACAAAACTGTAGGCCACTTTATTTGTGATATAATATAAATTTAAAAAAATACCGCCGAGGTTTTGTTTGGCTTACGAGGGTGTACTGAAAAGTTTTTGACCTAAAAATGATACAGGGAATTTCTTGTTAAATTTGTATTTATTTCCCATATAGTATCCGTATAACTTCTCCCAGCGATGTTCCAATCACTTTCAGCCGTTCAGTGAACTTTAACGCTGTTATTGTCAGTAGTTGCAGTTTTTGGACACCCCTAACGTTCATCGTATCGCTGGCTGAAACTTTGGTGGGTAACTGTCACAGATGCACAATTACATTCACTAACGTTTATTGACGAGCGCTCCTATTTTCACGTTGAGGTCGGTAACTTTTCAGGTCACCCTCGTATTTTACTCTTGCCATTGAATACATTTAGAAATTTTACAATATTAAATTATATTCATCATCGCGGTCTTACAAATGCATAGTAAATGATTAATCGTATCAATATAAATAAGGTAAGATATTTCTTGCACAAGCATGCATAGTGTGTAGAAAACAAAATTAAACATAGTCCCTTCTTTACTGTTCTTAAGGATAAACTGTCAAACAAAATAGTCGTTTAAAAGGTTTCTAAATAAAAAAAAAAAGTGTAAAATAAATAATTTAAATAGCTACAGAACAACAGTTCACACAGCGGAAGCTTAGCCCAGCGCGTTTAGCTGCCGTCTAAAGTCTTAGGTTTGATGTCGTGGGCTCGACTCCCACGAAAGCCAAGAAATATCAATTCTACAACAAATAAATAATTTTTCTTGCATTTCAAAAAATACCTCCGGTGTTTTAACTCATGCTTACAATTGACTAGCAACAATAGGCCTTCTCTGAAGAAGCAAATAAAGTCACAGACAAGTACGAGTATATAGTTCGAATAACTGTTCTGTACGAACTTACCATATATCGCTGTTGGTTTTAAGCACTCAATTATAACTTACCAATAAAATTCGAATTAAAGATTATCAATGTATTATTACTGCGTGTTACATACCTGTAACGATAAGAGATACAAATAAAATTTAATTACATAATTTCATCACAGAATTATTTTGTTTTAAAGTAGTTATTTATAGATAATTAATTTCTCAAAAATACAACACGTTATGGATCACGCTTTAAATTTGGCAAAATTCCAGGCGAATTGTCAAATCTAGAGGGTTTGACTGGTTTGTCATTTGAACTTTGTACGGAAACAGGTTTAAGTCATCTTAAATTATCCGCTGTATGACCGTCTGCTAACTTTCAAATTGCGCCGATATGTTTCGTGTCGAAACTCTTGGATTTGCCTGAATTGACGATGCAACAGCCGCTATTGTGTCTTGAATACGAGCATACGGATGTCGATGGTACGGTCTTCTTGAGATGCTTCCAGAACTGCAAAGCTGCACTATCCAAATCCTCTTTTCGGTATGCCAAGCATTCATTTAAAAAAATTTAAATAATAACCTGCTAAATAAAAAAAGGTACGCCGATTACTCACACAGAAAAAAAGTCATTACGTTTTGTTTTTGCAGTACGATTCGTGCCCCACCCTGTATTATTGAATATTTAATAAATAATTTATTTTGTATTTCAGAAAACCTAAAAACAGAAAAATACAAAAGTTTTCGCGTTTTCTGCACTAACGTCTAATAAATAGGGGTTCATTGTCACTGCCATCAACAAATTAAAAATAATAAACTGTACACACTCATCAATGCATATTCGTACACAGAGCAGCCAAAAACTCATTGTTCCACGCTTCTACTACCTCATTGACCCGCAACCAAAGAACTTGAATGCTTTTCTAGAATTGCAGTTAATGCATTAGAACATAAAATTCAATTTATAAAATATATTAATAGACTGTTTCAAAGTCTAATTAAGATGGGGATGCATTTTATTACGCAGCCCAGCACTAAGTACTGCTCCTCTTCCATTGGTTCACTACCGTTTGACTGTTGCTGCAGGGCAAACATTTAATCCAATACACATGCAATCGTGCATTATTTTTTTTTAATAGCCAATGTGTGGCACAACAATTAAGCCATTCATTCGCATAGCTCATTTGAGCATTCCAACTGCCAACGCCATCAAAGATTAAAATTTAAACAAGAAGAAGCTTTTATAGTGGGTCGCGAGGCTGCAAGAGCAATCCGAGAAATCCCATACACAATGCAAGTGGCATTCAAACACCTACAAATTTATACATTTTAGAGTCCCTCAGTAATTGCAATGAAGTCTCTGCCTTCTCTAACTTCGGTGTATTATATGGTAGAAACTCACTAACAGAGCAAGCATCGAAAAAAAAAATTTATAAAATAAATGTTGGCTTTTTAGTGGCGCTTTTACGACCGGCAACTCAAATGACTGCAAATTGCTTAAAATATCTTCATCCATATGTATGTGTGTATATGTATGCAGAAATATTGTATAAATATATGTACGTATGTATGTATATACATTAACATATAATTGTTGGATATGGATGAATGCAGTCTGCTTATGACTATCGTCAAGAGTCCTCAACTGCAACGCTTTACTTCTGAATTCTTTATTCTAAAATGTGATAGTTGGGTGTTGATCGGCGCTCACGTACGTCTTCCACATATCTACATATGAGTATGTATGTATTTTTGTATGTACATACATATATGGATTTATTTACACATGTACACATGCACGTACAAAAGATAAGTGATCATTAGAAACGCGTGCCACGTTTTGCTTTCAAATCACTTTTATATATTGTTTTTTTTAATAGTCGTAGGTGCCCGTATGGGAGCATTGGTATTTGCATTTAAGTTAATTTTATGAAGAGTATATCGCGGCTTAAAGGTGTCTTTAATAGTATTTTTATTTAAATTACGGTACTTTTATTGCTACTTAATTTATATTGGAAATAAAAAAAATTAAAAAGCAAAAAATAAAGAAATTGTTTAAATAAAATAGCAAGAGCATTTGATTACTCATGCAGTGGAAAAAAGGCTCGCTGAAGTCCAACGTTCCTGGAAGCAATCTTACTTTAGCCCAATCTGCATTTCTAAAATAAGATGAAGAATCTATACAAGAATTTTCTCGTTATGAAATATACTCTGTTCAGAAATTATAGCATAACCACATACATATGTATATATGTACAGATTTGGGCACTTCATTTTTCTTGTAATTAATTATTATTATTTTTCAAATAAAATATGGTTAATTCTCTAAGGGAACCCTTAAGCACGCACTTTTTCAACTCTATTTTACAAAATATACAACGATTTTACGAAATTTCACCAAAATTCGGAACTTTTTAACAAAAGATTTTAGAATTTTTTTGAATATGCAGTTTCTCGGCTCATTAAATTTCAATGTAAGAAAGTGTAAGTTTCAAGTGTCTACAGGTTATCACTGACTTTCGCCATTATTTTTTATATTAAAGGAATTGTGAAAGAGATTGAATAAAAAAAAAATCAGTAGTTATTCGTAGCTACTAGAAATTTACAATTTTTTATTCTAAAATTTAATGAGCTACAAAACTGCGTACTCAGAAAAGTTCTAAAAGTTTGTTAGAAAATTAACGTTGTTTTAATTGAAAAAAAAATTTAATAATTGGAGGACAAAGACTTACAGCTGAATTGAAAAAAAAAATGTAACTACATTCCCACAGACAGTACGCGAGGACATAAAAGCGATCTTTAAGAATGAAGTTTAAATTGCACAACAGTTTATTTTCAAAATGTCGAACCTATTTCGAGGGATTGGGCTCCTCTTTTTTTTCCCGCCTTCCATTTCACTTTTTTATTAAATTCCGCGATCCGTTCACATGCATTTCCCTTTTATTTCAAGTATATCGTAGTGAATGCGGAAATTCTTGGTGCAATCAAGCTGCTTCGTAGAACAAGAATCGAATTGAGAGGAAAATGTGCGTGCATTTGGGTTCTACTCTAAGCGAAGTGCCGCCTTTGCCGCCAAAATTGCCGCTTAACGAGAAGGCCAAGAATGGCAGAAATGAAAGCAGTCAGCGTAGCAAATACTGGATTTTATGGAGTCATTTAGGCATGGACCCCTACAAATGCGCGTGTACGTGTGTGTGTGTGTTTTAGTTTGTGTCCTCCATTGTCAGAGTGGGACGCGCAAGCGTCTTGTCTGTGCCGTGATTTACGATGTGTGTGCCTGTCGAGTCGTCGCGCTATACGAGCCATTGTTGGCCATTTAATGATGACCGTTTTTGTTGCCACACGGAAATGCTAACGACTGCTGTGTGAATGTGTGTGTGATTTGTGCTCGCTTTTAATGGGCCGCTTACCACATTTATTTTCCAATTTTCCTACATTCAGGTACCCCTTTCACTCCAGGCGCCGTCAATTTTGGTCCATACCGGCATGTGAATGTTGTTTTTTTTTTTTTGTATGTATTCATATGTACATATGTGTGTGCGCATGTATTTGTGTCGTACTTAACGCTAACACCCAATGAACTTTTACGCGCCACATTTTCGAGCTGTAAGCTGCAACGACCAGCGAATTTGTTGTGACATGTGTGACCGACATTCGTCTTGGCGGCACATTCACAAACATACACATACATACACATGTACTACTTGCAACAGGAATAAACTATGTATATGCAGATTAGGCATACCAATCCCGTGATCCCGGCCTGTTTTAGATCTTAAATGTCCCGGGATAAGTCTACTAAAATACCGGAATTGTAGAAAACAAAGTATTTAATAGCTTTTAAGAGAGTTCACAATCGACAAACAACACAGCTTGTTAACTCACTTAAGGCTTTGGTTTGTTCTTGCCATTATAAATGAGCTGGAGAATATCCCATTCTAGTAGACAATGAGTCTCACTATGAAAGCGATGTTAATAGAACTAACAACGAGGTACCTGAAGTGGATAAGGCAGAAAGTCTCAAAAATAAATTGCATCAAGTTTTAACGAGCAGCTTGTCCAATAATCGAAAGGCATACAATTAATCAGAAGGCTTGGTAAAAGAAAATTCATAGTTTTTGTAATAAGGCGATAAAGGTTATGTCCTACAGAGAGCATTTAACTTATTGTCGACAATCCAACCAACAAGTGTTGAGGCGCAGCAGTGCTTCTTCTGTACCAAATGTGTATATTTGCACTTGAAATATTATTCTGTTTGTGTGTCAAATTTAAGGTTTTTTCTTGAAAATACCAAGATTTATTAATGTCATTTTGTGTACTTCTATAATACAACGATTACTGACGCGTTATATTTTTTTTTTGCAAATTAAATAATAACGATTGTCCCGGGATTTCGTTTTCAAATCTTGAAAATCCCGGGATCAACAAAATGCCCAAAATTGGCATCCCTAATGCAGATATTTGATGAAAGTTTATGCGCCTGTGTGGCATGCAGATGCGTCTCGCTTTCGATTATTACCTTCGCCGCTCGCTTATTTTTTTTTGTACTATTACTTTTATTTCGCCGATTTTTCAATTGAATTTTGCTCCAAAAAAAAGTTGTATTTGTTTATTTAATATGCTTTTAAAGTAGAAATCGACCGCCTTCAGTGAACCACAAACTCACACATACACACACACACACACACACACACACACACATTCACACATTTATGCGCACCTACATATGTACGTCGCGCAATTCAAATAGCGGTGATTTGAGTGGTAGTTGTTGTTGTAGTTGTACTTGCATTGCATTGATTTGTGCTGGCTGCGACATGAAAATGTAGGTCAGCTGGCTCCCGGCGTGCGTCGCTATTTTTTTAATAGATTTTCGGCGTTTATGTTCTTTTTCCTTCTGGCATCTTCAAATTGAAATTAAGCAGTGCTTTTTAAGGTTAGAAATGAGGAAGCAGAATAATAATTTAAAAAGCGAAAACCCTCAAAGCTAGCGGAAAAAACAAAGGAAAGTGTAAAAAAGTTGCCAAATGTGCGTTCGCTTTAGATGTGGCATGTGGCAGCAGACATGAAAGTGAAATTAAATTTGATTACTACCAGTTTGCAACTTGTTTTGCACTTGCCAGAATATCAATGTATGTAAATGTGAATGCACATACATATGTATGTACTTATATATGTAGGTACATGTGTACTTATCCATTAGCACTTTGTGCTTATCCATTAGCACTTTGTGCTGTGACTTTACGCCGACCTCACTAATTAA
Organism: Philophylla caesio; assembly: GCA_963971545.1. Lineage (NCBI taxonomy): Eukaryota > Metazoa > Arthropoda > Insecta > Diptera > Tephritidae > Philophylla > Philophylla caesio. The sequence continues at coordinate 87,240,494 of OZ020606.1, read as the reverse complement.
CAAAAAAAAAATTATTATTTCAGTGCTGTGCTGATGTATCTGTTTTCGTTGGGATCTCTATTCTATTTTATAGTTACATACATACATATTTATAAAGGTATGTTCATGTTGCTTTGTTGCTTTTGTTAAAAGTCGTAACCTTTGACATTTCTGAGAATTTTTTATCTCGAAAACTTGTTCTGTGTCTTAATTAAGTCGCCATATATAAAATAAAAAGATAATTCCAGAAGTTCCCATAGCTTCCTAAGAAAAATTTAATATATAATTACTCGAAAAACTTGTTGCATTATTTACAATATCAATTGTAAGATCTACAATTATTTAAAAGAAGTCTAAATAACTTTTTTTTATTACAAAGTAAATTGCAATATCTTAGCCTACAGGAAAAGCGTCCGACAATTATTTCAGAGAGTACGACAGCTAACAAAAGGTTTAAAAACCGGGACATCTTTCTGTAAGAACTACAACGGCGACCTGGTGACTGACATCCAAAAAATACTTAGTTTAGGAAGGGAGCACTTCTTCACTCTAATTGGTCGTGGTAGCAGAGACCACATTGGAAAAGATGAAGAACTCAAATCCCCAATCAATGATGATGGACTTGACGTACTGGCACCCGACTGTGATGAAATTCGCTTAGCAATAGCACTGTTAAATAAAAACAAACCCCCGGAACTGATTGGCAGCAAGCAGAGCTATTCAAATACGGTGACATTCCCGAGCTCCTTTCTAGAATATGGTCAGATGAATCTAAGTGTGATTTGCCCAGTTCACAAGTAGGACGATGCTGCAATTCGCGTCAACTAACGCGGTATCAGTCTTCTTAATATCGCGTACAAGGTTATGTCGAGCGTATTGTGTGTGAGACTAGAGACCACCGTCAATGAACTGATTGTACCTTATCAGCGTGGCGTTAGACTTGGTAAATCTACCACCGACCAGATATTCACAGCGCGCCAGGTTTTGGAAAAGATCAGAGAAAGAAGAACGATGAGCTGTCGTTCGAATGGGTAAAAGCGCTTCAGCTCTGAAAATATTCGACGTGGTACCCGCTGGTGGTGGCAGAGGAAAAGGAAGGCATCCTTTCCGTTGGAAATACCAAGAGGTAAAGGACTTGGGTGCTGATGTATTTTGGAACGATTTTCCGTCATCCCTAGTCAAGTTTGTTTTGCAGACAAACCGGTTTCGGCGTTGTGCCATCTTCAGTGTAATTTTTCGTTCTGAATAATTTCTGTTTGTTGGTCAGTATTAATAGTCAAGTTATTGTTCGACGGGTCTCTTAATTGGCTTTGGTATTCTGTGAATGTGCCTGATTGTTATTGATTACTGTGGGGGTTTTGGCCTGTTTCTTGCATAGTAGTTTGAGGGGTTCGAACAGTACATCTGATGCGGTGTTAATCTGTTCGTTTATTAGTTTTCCGTCTAATGTCTTTTGTTTGTATATTTTCATGTTCTCTAACACGTTTAGACGTTTTCCTTTATGTTGTATATGGATAATTTTGACTGCCTTTGGCTACCTTGGGTATTTCCAATTAGCGCCAGTTAGCTAAAGATATAATTAGATTAATGCACTAATCAAGTAAGTAAGTCATAACTAAATAAGAGCGTCCACAGCATAACTTGTCACAGAAATTCTTTAAAAAATTTTCTGAGGAACTCGGAACTGAGGAATTATGAAATTCTTACAAATGTCAATCAATTCGTAAATATTTCGTAAAATTTCCAGGCCATAATTTATATGATATCCTAGTGTAGTATTTATGTGTGTGCAAGCGAATTAATTTGCCAATTTTCAACACATTTTAATAAACTCGCCAATCTATTTAAACTTGCGCGCATTGCTTTGCGGCGACCACCCACTTAGAGTGGGTAAAAATGCGACACAGAAAACGTGATAACAAAGCCAATGACGAAAAAGAAATAATAACAGAAAACTGGTCAGCGTGCAAATGCGAACTACTCAGTAAAGGCGCATGTGCAGATATCGCGCAAAGCTTTGAACTCAGCCGCCATGGCGTATAAAAAATAATAAAAAAAAATAAACAACAACTGCAAAAAATAGTGAAAAAACAAAAACCATTGATAAATAAATAAAATGAAATCAAAAGCGCTTAGCGAAAAGCGTAGAAAATGTTTAGCAAATTGTTTTCAAAAACTTGCAACATGTGGCAATTACGCGCATAGCAAGTTGGCAATGTGAAAGAGATACTCGTAGGCATGAAAAAAATTGCATTTATGTATGTGTGTTTGTTGAATGTTTATTGCCGGTAAATGGCACTTGGCTCTTGTGAATGCAGTGAATTGTGTGTGGTGCTGAACAATGATAGCAAAAATAATTATAGGAGCAACAACAACAATGTGCCATTTGCGTCACCAAAATGTTACACTTTAATTAACAACTAAATTGCAGCGCCAAAACAGCTGAAATTACATGTTGCTGCGATGTGGCAGCATTGACATGCCATAAACGAGTAATTTTTTGTATAGACAAACACGCCGATGCACTTATTTGCTAAAAATGCTGGGAATTTCATTGTGCACCACGCCGCAATTCACGATAGGTATGTGTTTGTATGTGTTGTGCTTGTATGATAGTGTGTGTGTGCGGTGCACTCTTAGTAACTGTAGCATTCGATTGCCAAACAGATTATTTACCTCAACATTATGTCGCTGCATGTCAGCAGCATTGTTGACGAAACATGTTGCAAGTATTGTGGTGGCATGCAGAGACATGGCTGTTGTGGTTTGATTATTTTATATACATTTTTTTTTATTTTATCGAAGTTGCAAAAGGCCTTAGCACAACTAGCTTTACGGTTGTACAGCCAGACAGCAGCAGCAGCAATACGATTGATAACATGTGTGGATATACTTTAATACGACGATTGTGTGTGTGTGTGTGTGGTCAGATTGCTGTCACTGTCGCTCTGTGCCCGATTGCGACACACGATTTGGCGCATTTCACATGACAAATGACTAACGCAACCTACCGCCGCCCACCCTCCAAAGTGTCCGGGGTGGCGTGCAATTTCAGTTTCAGTTTCGAATGCGCGCAGAAGACAAATGAGCGGATATGCCTGCAATGCCGCCACACATCAATTTCAACTCGGACAAAAGTGCACTTTTTGCAACGCTTGCGGTTATTTGAAATAGAAGAAATTATTAGTGGTGCATCAGTGCAACGGGCCGGCAGGCGTGCGACCACCCAACCGCATTTGCCCGTCAGCATCGGCAACTGGCCATTCGAGTGGACCATCTTCCTGGTTGCGCATGCGCATGTTTTGTTGAGTGATTACACCGATTTCACTTTCATTTGCATTGCGACGATGTGTGTGCGCGACTGTGGTAAGTATGCTGGGCAGAGTCGGTGAAATTTTTTGACGGACGAAAACCCATTGCATTTGCCGATATGAAAGCATTTATCATGACGTTGTAATTATTAATAGTAAACTGTATGGACAATGACATATTTGTGGGCGAGTGAAAAATTGTGCGTTGTATGAATTCACTGGGGGTTTGTTGTAATTATTAAAAATATGAAAAATACGAGTATATGTAAACTATGGATCAGATAGTGTTTTCATCACCATTCATATGTTTTTCATTATTTACAACTTTAGCTTAGTTCAGGAAGGTTCTCTGGGCTCGAGTTGATTAATTTAAGATATTAAAAAAAAAAATATTACCTTTACATTGAGCATTCGTCAGCCAAGCTGCAGATGTAATATTACAACACTAGTCAAGAAATTTTTAGGTAAATACGCGAATCTAAGAAAAAATATTTTTTATTATTATTTTTGGCCGCTAAACATGAAACCCCTTTCTTTAAAGTAGTCCTTCCGGGGGTTTTCTTCGAAAAAGATGTTTTTTTGGTAGATCCTTTATTTGTCAATATCTCATGCAAGAACGGCATTCAATTCAAAGTTTTAATACCATTTAAAAAAAAAATAATAATAATTAAAAAAGTACTATTCTTAAAGCGACTAAAATGAAATTACCAATAATATTGGAATTGAATATACCACCCTGCATGGTTTTTAAAACCAGTTTCCGACGAAGTGTTTAAAAAAAATTTTGATGTCCTTAAACACCAGCTTTTAAAATTGCTTCATCACTTCAGTCTGTTCAGGTAAATTCACTTTAAAGTGGAGCTAAAGCATTTTTTAAAAGAACTTTCGACGCTGTAGCTTCCCTAAAAAGGAGTATTAATAAAATAGATTCAACGAACTGTAAGTACGACTCTTCGGATTTCTGTTACACATATGATTCTGAAAAAAACAAAAAAAAAATGAAAACACTTTTTACTCTATCACTTTCTTACATTAAACGATTTTCATCAGTTCGGCCAGATGTTTAGAATTAATAAAGGGTGAAATAAGTAGCTGAAGAGTCATAAATAGTTCATAAAAAAAGTTTTAAATAAGTCTTAAAACCGTTAAAAAATTGAAGGTCTAAATACCTTAAAATAGTGTTTGGATTTTAGGACACGATAGTGCTTCGGATGCACTCGGCCTGATCTCTATTTGAAAAAAATTATTTCGAATTTTACAACTATGTAGCTTTTGAAAATGTCTATTTTCCATATTTGATTTTCAGAGTTTTCTCTTCAAAATGGCAATATAAAAATAATCGCTTGTGCTCTGCATAATTGACTTTTAATCTACCAAATTTGCCACAATCGTTAGCGGCTTTCAGAAAATTAGCCGATAATTTTGAAGCACTAGTGGTATTAGGACTGCCAAATCTATCTCGATCTAGACAATTATCGTTTGGAAAAAAGCTTTCTCTATTTTGTACATACTGACATTGTGGCCCATAAAGGACCAACAACCGAAGTTTTAAACCAATAGCAAAGCATCGATAAGTTAAGTTTGCAACCACTAATAGTTAAACTCTTCAATTAGAAGATAGTTAGAAGCTTTATTGCTGGGAGTAACCTAGCAAAAAAAAGAGGATATTGGTGAAATCTTTAGGTCTCGACTCAAACCGACACATGGTTGTGCTGCCATATATTTAAGAAGGAGAAGATGTATCTTAGAAGATAGGTAAAGCGTCATTTGGACTTTTTTCCTATGCAATACTTTTTGAATGTATGGTACTTTTACAAGACGGTGAACAATAAAGGTAAGTGCACCTAATTCCGTGGTAGTACGTAATTCCGTGGCATTCCGATTTTTTTGTTTAAACAAGAAATTGGGAATATGAGGCATAAAATAAAAAATACTAGAATAAACTTAAGATTTTAAAGGGCAATAATTTCAATTCTTAATGTACGTATGGGATAGATTTTTAAATTACTGAGCAGTTGAAAAGTGGCATCTCAGATAATATGAATGTCGTATGAAGATGTCTAAGCAAAATATTAAGGACTTATGTATATAGTATTCTCTCTATTTATGGTATAATACAAAGACGCACACCACAAATGGTAGGTGAAGCTCGGCTAAACACTGAGCTACATATATAGTGTAAACGCCAAATTATTATTATTATTATATATTCTTAAGGCTGTGAAATTTAAATCATAGTACTTTTTGGCATTCGATAAACATCTGTTTATTGATATGTGTACTACCTAAATGCATCTAAATATATTTTATTCTTTAAAAATTGATATTTCTCATTCACGGAATTATGTAATTTTTTTGTTTTTTAACATTTTACATTTTTCTTAATTTAGTTGAATTTTTTAAAAAACCTTCTCCCACAAAGCCATTTTTTTTATCAAATAAAACCCTGAGGAAATTGTTGAGCTAATTCCGTGCTACAGTTTTTTTTTAAACGAATGGTAAATATTTGAATAAATTTTTTCTGTGGTATACCACGCATTTACGTTCAAGCAGTGAAAAGAGAATCACTTAATTGCGTTGCATTAATTTACATAAGCCAATTTTTAAAACTGGTACTGAAAAAGCTATTCCTTTTGTAATTTTCTGCAAAATTGTGTTCCATATAATTATATATAATTTTATTTTGCAGCAAAGATGGTAAAAAAAAATAGTTTTACGAGATCCGATGATTCAGATGTCCTGAAAAAAATTGGGGCCACCAGTATTGATGAATAGCCGAGGAGTATATGCCTTTAATGAATTCAAATTTTAAAATTGTTTAATAATAGTGAGATATTCAAATTTGATTATATTCTGATGAATACCTTTGTTTGTGAGCAACCCTTAATAATCTAATTTCTAAAATGCGAGTATGAATTTAAAATTTTTGTAAACAACAATTTTATTTTGTGATAGAAAAATAATTAATTTTAATTTTTAAACATAAGTTATTCCCATTTAATAGCGTAAAATCTAACTCCTGGAATTAGGGACATCTTTTCACGGAATTGGGTACATTAAAGAATTTTTGCCACGGATTTAGGGACAATTGAAGGTGTTAATAATTTTAATAATATTAATTATAATACGACTTATTTTCGCTTATAAGTTATTGGAAACTAATGTAAATTGATTCATTTAAGGGGGATATTTTAATTTGCAACCGATTATTTCAACGTCACAAAATTAAGAAGTCAGAAAAAATGCTTAGCACCACGGAATAAGGTACATTTACCTTAATTGCAGTTTAATCCTAGGTAACGGCGAATTGCCTTTTTCGAATATATTTTTTCCCCTCAAGTAATGACCTTAAAAATTTGGCAGAGCTTTACTTGAGCAATTGCTACAAAAACTTTGTTTTCTATTTTTTTTTTAAATTCATGCGAGGGCCTTTAAAAGGCATACACAACACGCAACACAAAGTTTTTCCAATGGATAGCAGCTACGTTGAATCCAGACGAATGCGAATGAGTTGTGGGCAGCAGCCAGCGGTCACTCATATGTAATTGTATATTTAAACTTGTGTGTGTACAAAGCCTCTTATGTATGTAGAAATGGCAACCCTAAACATATTTACATAGTATGTAAGAGGAACGGGTTGATGGACGGTAACGCTGAGCGGCTAAAATTTCTTTTTTCAAAAAATATGAATAATTGCAGCGTTTTTTGTGTTTTACAAATGCTCTACCTTTGCACATACATTTGAATTTAAATAAACGGAAATTTTTGTTTGAATCTTTTTCGCGGCGCGGCCAAAGGCACCGCAGGGTGCCACTGAAACTGAAAGCAACATAACTTTTTTTTTCTTACTAAAGAAACATATCAAATATCCCGCCATAACGATGACAGTATTGTACGAGTATGCAATGCAAGGCAGCGCTCGCTTAGTGGGTGGGAATGGAGGCAAGCTGAGCCGTCAAATGCTGGAAACGTAAAGCGTTGGTGGCCACACCCGTTGCCAGCATGTGAGCGGACAGCAATGCCAGATGCCAAATGAAATGCTATGAATATAAACTAACTACTTGAATATTCGTAAGCGCAGAAGCGCTGAAAATCCGGCAGGAGCCTCTCCCACAGCCACGACTCAGCCGGAAGAGGTCTTGCGCGAGTGTAGTTCACTTTCGCTGCTGCCGCAAAAGCATCGCCTTCTCAGTGTCGCAGATCGTATGGCGCGCTTTACAATTCACATCAGCTTCCGCAACGGTCACCCACAAAAATATGATATTTGCGTCGAAAGCACGAAAGCGAAAGAGCACAGTCGCGCTGCCCCTAAATCTCGCCGATCGCCGATCGCTGTCACGTCCGCTTGACTCCTGCAATTAACCTTACATTAGTTTAACTCAAAACCCGCTGCCGCTTTGGTCTTGTAAAGCAAACATGCAACATGCCACCGGCCACTGTTGTATCATACATACACTAAGCAGCTAGCTACAAAGTAATGTCAGCGAGTCGCACTGCACAGATAACTGCGCAATCACGCGAATCAGCTGCGCGGCGGCATGCATAGCTGATGAGTGTTTGGGCAGCGTCGATGAAAGACAATTATGCGAAGGGGCAGCCGCGGAATGGTGTGGCAACTATGGCACAGCTGGAGTGAAGCCAAAGTTCAGCAACTGCTGTCGCCGTTTAGTGGACACTGCGCAGTTGCCGCTGCGGTTCAGCAAGCGGCATAAGTAGCTCCACGATCAATCATTGTAGCGCGCAAGACCGCATGTAAAAACCCCAGTACAGCATGCTGCCGTGCGCCGATGGTGATGCTACGCTGTAGAATTTCGCAACGCGTCGACTTGCAGTTCGTTCGATGCGTTGCGCGCCGAATGTGAAAAATTACCCATGAATAGGCGGAAGAATCTGGTGGTGTAGGCAATGCGGTGTTTTGTTGCTGCTTTTTGGCAAATTAACAAGTGACCCAATTGGCCGCCACGGCCGCAGATGACAGCTGCGACACGCTAACGGAGTTTGCTGCACCGTTACAAAACGGGATGATTGTATGTTAAATTTATGCAAAACGCTTGGAAAATCAATCAAGCTAACGGGAAGAAGATACGAAGATGCTTACAAGTAAAGCTTATTCAGCAATGCCAACGCTTGCATTGAAGGAAAATTAATTAGTGATGCAATTTACAAGCGCTACAAGGGGTGATACTAAAATTATGTGAGTGTGTGTAATGCTGATTGCAATTTTTCACTGATAATGCACAGTTTTACTTAAATAATAGTATTTAGTCAACTGACTACATCTGGCAAATGAATAAGTGGTAGCTCTGTGTCAGCTCCGTAGTCGCAAAAGTATATTCTTGAAACAAGCTACCAAAATATAAAGCTCTTAATAATCACTTAAAATGTTCTAGTGCAATTTACAAAGAAATCAAAAACTGAAACGGTTAAGTTTGTGAAGATCTCATCCAAACTCATGCATGAATCATTGATGCCATTGTCACAGCCAGCGCGACAGCAGAATGGTTTTAAAGCGAGTGCTGAGTTTATTAAGTCACCGATTTTTGTACGATTAAAAGAATTTAAATATAATTAAGCGTCTTTAATGTCTAAAAAATTGTCTCTTTCAAGTTATGGTCAACAATAAAGGCATAGACAGACGACAACGCTAAACTCGATTAAAATTAAACCAGCAGACAGATCAAAACCAAAATTAAAAATTAAATGGATAAAAGTACTAGACTATAAGAGAAGAAGAATATCTCTATAAACAAGATACAAACATTAAAAAACATTTTTTTACTTACTTTTCAGCGGCGTTAGGGGTAAGAACCGCCATCGTATGGGATGAAAGAACGCTTCTATTAATTGTCAACTTAAAGAGGAAGACCATCTTAAAATGCTCATATTTCTTCAAGAAGCTGCACGAATATTTCAGTTTCATCTGAACCATACTATACTCATGGCAGTATTGTCATCGAAACGCAATTATTTTGGAGGACTGCTTAAGGATTTAATATGAATCAATTGCTGTTAATTCCCAGTATAGTTCAACCGAACTAGCTCATTAATCCCAATCAACTTGCCATCTATCTAGACTATAAATTAACAAATCGGCATTTTTCAATTCCAAAATGTCTTCCAGCTTTTTTTTAAAGTACTGTGTTTCTGCTGAAGAGTAAGGGATCTTTCTTAAAATCCTATGGAATTTTTCATGAGAGCTGATTGATGACGTTAGCAGTTTTTCTCTCAATTGAGAAAGTTTGAGCTTTTTAGCCATTTCATATTTTTGTTTGATTTTTAATTTGAAGAATTTTATAAAGACTCTCGGCCCTTATAAAGAATGCGTTTGAGAAACCGCTCTTATGGACAAAGTGAAATTATTTAAAAAAAAGAGATATTCGGGATGTAACCTAGAATATAATAGTCATAAAATCGCCAAGTTTTTCAAGCTACCAAAGCGTCAGGCGTTTCAGAAATTATTTCCGCAGACAGTCATTAAAACGAATATTTCAAAAATGTTTCATCAAGTTTTAGTAACACAAGAATAAATATGTGAGTTTAGAAATGTCTTCGCTTTTCAATAAAAATGTGTATTTAAATGAGTATATAAAAACTTCCAGTTATATTTTTAAGTAAAATTTGACTTAATATTAATAATGCAACCTTGATTGCGGATGTATGCTTTAGCGATTAACTTCCTTTAAAACTAGTAAAAAATATACTTTGAAATCAAATAATATTAAGTTAATATTCATTCTACCTTACCCTAAATATGTTCTTGATTACTTATCAAAAATTTTAAATATTCAAATATTTATAATTTGTCAATAACATTTTTCATATTTAAAATAAAGCAAAGAAAAAATCGTTTTTGGCGTAGAATACGTCTTACCTTACGGTATGGGCACCCATGTCAGGTTTTTATTGTTGTAATCTCTATTTCTTTAATTATAAGGAAACGGCACGGTAACTTTTTTTAAAATTTTTTTTGTAGTCAAATGAAGATGTTAGCTTTCGTTTGACATACATTTCATGTTGGTTGATATCTTCCTAATATTTAAATTTCTCAAATGAAAATTGTATAAACACATGCACACAAATATGTGTGTGGTGTTTGGTTGAGTGTTTGCTGTTGGGCGATTTAAATGTACTCGTGCAGCCCTTTCTTTGTATTGCATAATTTTAGGCGGGCAAGTTAAAGTAGAGTAAAGGCAGAGAAAGCGCTGCCAACTACTGCACAGAAATCACTTCAAATACTAGATTGGCGAAATTTATGAGCGATACGTTTAATTTGGATTATATTCGAAATGATGCTCCCACAACTATTGATAACACAACCATTGACTTAGTTTTTGCGAGAAATTTAAATGTTAATTTAAAAACATATTTATCCTATTTTTCCCATCATAAGCCTATATTCTCAAAAGTAACTTTCAAATAAACAAATAGATTTGGGTCTGTTATTTATCATTTATCTTTACTATTGATAACTACCATTGACTTCGTTTTGGCGAGAAATTTAATTGATAATTTAAAAACATTTTTATCCTATTTTCCTATCATAAGCTTATGTATATCATCAAAAGTAACTATCAAATAAAGAAATTCATTTGCTTGCATTATTTATCATTATAAATTATCATTATACATATGTTTTCTGTCTTATCGGATGGCGTATTCTACGTTAAACTTAATGGCCGTGTCTCTGACACAGCCTCCTTCTTTTTTTATTATTGATTAGAATACATACATTCATAAAACGTGATAATTGTTCAAGGTTGGATATTTGTAAATGTTTGATGATTTGTCAGGAACACAGAATTGGGCAGTTAGTATAAATTGCTAGTTATAATCTAAGCTAATAATCGTTCTTAACTCAAATGTGTTCGAAATACTTTTCTTAATACCGTCGCATCAAGTGTTGTATTTATTGCAGTGTAGTTAGTATACAATTTTAATTTGAATAAATAAATACAGATTTTCACAATATATCGACACTAGCGCCACCTATCAGACATACATATTTATCGCGAAACTTTTTCTCAGCATGCAAATATATTTATAAATATTATATTTTCGAACAAAATCAAGTAATTTAAAAACAACTCGACCCCAGCGACACCTAGCGAGTTTTCTAGTTTTAACAGAGGAAATTCAACATTTTCTTCCGCTAACATAGCGAAGGTACAAATAGCAATCAATTCTTGTAATAGTTTTTGCGTAAAGAGTGTACAAACCTAAATGTTTTCTTGGCTACACATATTGGTATTTCAACAACATCTAAGTATATTGATCATTTACACTTTTATTTTAAAGAAGAAAAAAAAATATACAATAAGTAGGCAAACATGCATTCGAAGATTTGCAATTTAATAAATGACCTTCATTGAATTTTTGTTTTTTTTTCTTGCGTCTAAAAATATATGAAATAAACTTTCATTAGCCATGACTTTGAGCAACTCGAAGTAATCAATGAACATTTTTATTCCTCTCAAACTCAGAGGCGGTCACCGAGTCGCCAACAAACTACCAACAACCTATCAATTTCCAGGTAGTCATTAAACAGCGGCAATTGCTTGCCACCAAAAAATTACTAAATGATACCCAGCCAAGATGAAGGCGATGTAATTACGTTCAAGACTCTAATAAATAAAAATAAAAAACTTTACCGCTCTGCATTCCTGTTGCAAAATACAGTAATTGATGCCTTTTTATAGACGCGTCGACTCAACTCTTAACACATTTTTCACAAATACATTTTTATGCACCTCCTTTTTTGTCGCAAGCGCAGCATTCACTAGCGCATTCATTCACCGTTCGTGTTTTTTTTTTTTTGTTTTTGATATTTTTTTATGCAACGCATACTTAATGGGTTGCGCAAATTTGTTTGATATTTGCCAGCCTGAATTTTCAGTGATTTTCCATTCATTTTACACTCCACTAAAATGTTGCGCATGCGCTAAATAGCGAGAGCTCAGCTCAACATGGTTTGCCCATTTTTAGCCGATTCGGCATGATACCGCTGGAACAGAGTGGAATTGGTGTTGGCGGTGAAGGTGGTCGGTTCGTTGATGACGCTGTCTGATTGCTCACCGCCTGACAATGGCAAGCGCGACACAATCGCTGGCTGGCTAAGAGGTGTACAATAGGTAGGTGTTGTGGCAAATGGCAAACATTTGTCACTTTGTCAGTTCGTGCAACAAGTAAATGGCAAAAAGTGGACAAGCAATCAAACGGTGCATTGACACACATATTTGTTTTTGTGTAAATTTGCCTGCAATTGTGTGTGTACAGAAAAGTGGAGTAGATGGCTAGGAGCGAGCAAAGATCTCTCGGCTCACTAACTATTTTTGCCGAATTCCAACTGAGTTTACATTTGTGCGCGCGCATAAATTTTACGGTGAATTTATTTTCGTAAATTAATTGAATTGCACTTGAATATTGAAATGCAAATGCGGTCGGTCGTCAGTGGCTTTTATGGCGGTGACAAATACGCCAACGCTGTGAATACGAATGTCGATTAAGTTGTAAGCATGGTCGTGGCCAATATGAACCAAAAGGTATTTAAATGCCTTGTGAAGAAGTGTAGTTGGAGAAAAAATAATTAATGCGATTGATGCCGTGAAAAGTGGATGGTTTTAAAAGAAGAGTCCTAACAGTAGAGTCTCAGTGATCATTTTTAAGTGGCGATTGGGAAGACTCCCTTTAGATAAAACAGACGTAGAGAGAGGTTTAAAGCTCGATGCTACGGGCATATGCGAATGATAATAACAATCTACGAACGAAGACAAAAGAAAGTAACTTGTGACAACAAACAAAAATGCCTGGCTTATTGGGACCCTCCGGACCGGAGAAGCTAAGAGTCATCACAGGTATTCTGATGGGTCACTGCAGACTGAAAGGTCACCTAAAAAAATTTGGGGATCTGGTCAGACTATCTACGTCGCTTCTGTGACTTGCCAAAAGAGACTCGACATCACTTGCTCGTGGAGTGTGAGGCCTTGGAGTGTGAGGCTGTGACGCGCAGACGGGGGACGAACATTGGACAGCCGTGGCCGGCATAAACACCACCAATAATGTCAGTATCGAAATAAAGTGAAGAATAACACTTGCTTATAGGTGCTATTTTGGGCTCGGCTGGCAATTGAAAAGCAGAGCCCCTCTCGACGAACGGAAATCTCATTCTATAAATCTCTCATCATGCCCGTGCTTTTATATGGCGCAGAAAGATGGACGATGTTGACCAGCGATGAGCAGGCTTTGGAGGCTTTCGCGAGAAATGTTCTCTGCAAGATGTATGGCCTTCTTCGCATGAGCATCGGGTACCGACAAATATGGAATGATTAAACGTATGGACATAGCCACGCACATAAAATTTCAAAGATTGCGATGCTCTGGTGAAAAAAAGGTGCAGATCGACATATATTCACTTGGTGTGAATAATTGACGTACACCCAGTAAAGGAGAAAGGGAACTGGCGAAGCTTTTCGGTCTCGGCCCAAACCTAAAAACGGTTGTAGCGCCATATAAAAATAAGTAGGTAGAGGTAAAAATCATTGATCGCCGACTAGTCAGACTAACACCATTCCCCGCTAACAAAAAAGTTCACTTAAAAAATGTTTTGTTGATAAAAATGTTCATATAACAATGATGCACACAAACATACGACATCCACAATTAGTTTAGACTATTTTTTTTTTCTTATGTATTTTATTTTGTTTTTCGAATACAATTTTCCTTTAACCCTGCTTCCAAAAATTTTTTTTTTCCATTACAAATTTTTTAAAAACAAAAAACCATGCATTAAGCTCTAATTTTTTTTTTTTTTTTTGAATTACTGATCATATAACTCAATGAGAAATGTACATATATGCAAAGCAGATAATTGAGAAAAACGATGCACTTGCAAAATGTATCATTAAACGAAGCCCCACGATCAGCGACCATATCATGCATTTGATTCATTCAAAGATTGACGCTCAATTGAGTGAAACGACGACGCGCGCTATTTAGTAAGAGCTTTGAAGATCAATTCCAACATGCAATTTTCAATTAAAATGCAACACGAAACAAAAGTAAAAATGCTGCGGCAAATAAACTAACAGCCGATAGATGTTAAGTTAAGCGACGTTGCAGCAATAATAATAATTGAACTCAGCGTTAGCGGCAGCAATCGATAGTCGACGAGCGGTTAGCAATTATTGCTGCGCTTTGCGCTCCACTTCGAGGCGCCAGTTTTAAATTTTTTCACAGACAAGGTTTCGCTTTCAATGATCGTATCTGTGGATGTTGTTTTTCTTTTTTCTTTTGTGGAGTTTGTATTTCGTCGGCTTTGCTTTTGTGTGCGCTTGCCGTTTGCCGCTTCACTTTCATCTGTGATCGTATGCGATCAGCTGCAGTTGCAACAATTACTGTTATTGTTGCAAATTGCTAATGGTGATGTTGCTGCTGCTGCTACAGCGGCGTGCGCATTTCCTGTTTTTTTTTTTTTTAATATTAACTTTGAATATTAGCTTGGAATTGTTGGCAATTTGGCGCATCTTCGGCATTACTTTTATGAACTGCAACTATTGCTTTGTGCACTACACTTGAAACATGTGGCAATCAAACATTTTGCATGCACTGACAATAGGCTAATGCGTGTTTTGCATTAGGACAACAACAACAACAACAACAACAAAATAAACGAATGCCTGCGAACAGCTGTGTTTCATTTAAAGTCATGCCAGCGAGCAGTTCATTCATAACGCGCCACAGATACTCTGAACTCTATGTAAAACGCTTTGCGCCTGGCCTGCTTAGGCAAACGCGGCAGTTGGCCTTTTGCCGCTTGCAAACCACGACGATGAAAAGGGGAGTTGTGTTGCTGTGGTGGTGGCGGTGGCGGTGGCGTTCATCAATGGTGGCCGCACATGCTGTTTTCATTTCAATTTGCCGCAAAACAAATTACCAACGATTTTCGTTGTTGTTTTTTTTTTGGTTTTATGTTATTTCACTTTATAGACATGGTCGTCGATTGTTGTTTTTGCTGTTGTTGTTGTTGCTGCTGCCGCTGCTGTCGTGGTTTCTTTGTTGCACTTTGCATTTGTTTATGTTAATGTGGGGGACCAACAAACAGAATAGTTTTCGCTTTGTTTGTTTCGTTCGATTCATTTGCTATTAGTTAGTAAAAGTGTACAATTGATGTGCTGTTGTTCGATCGTTCGCTCGAATGGTGTTCCATCGTGTATTGAGCAAATTTGTGGTCGTGTTTGGCAAATGTGCAACATTGGAAATTACTTAAGCGTCAATCGCGGAAAGTGTGTGGTTTTTGCTGTTTTGCATTATGTAATGAATTTGCCTATCGGTTGTGGTGCTCATTTGTTAACAACTTTTCAGTTGTGTGGGTGGGTGGCTGTGGCGTGATTCGCAAAAAATAAGGAAGTCATTTTTGGTGGTTTTGCAGCGTGAAAAATGCGATTGATTGCGTTTTGCACTTTGGGGGTTGCGCGGCTGCGCGTTCAGAGTTCATTGCCGGTAGGCGAATGTTGCCTAAAAAATTAGTTAGTTACATCACATACAATAAAACTTTGTAGATGGATGTGTTTGGTGTAACTGCAGACCCTGCATAATTGCAATTAAGAACTATTTAGCAAATATATTTGCATGCATTTGAAATTGTACTTATCACCGATAGTTATGAAATTTTAATAACTAATTTTTCTATTAAATTACACAGAACTAATCACTTAATTGCTAAATTGATTTTTACTCCTCATAGACAAAGTCTTTGCCAGTCGTGCAGTCATTTCCTTTTCTGTATAAAGCTTTGGTACAAGCGCTAGGAATTCGACATTGATTTTATATAGATTATTGAGTAACATATTTTCCAAAGAGTGTAGAGTGACGTTGAGGACAATATTTAGCTACGTCATAGTTGGGAATGACTCTTATCTAAGCTGTTCGAGACGAAACGAGGTTTTAGATAAGCCGACTCACATTCATTCAACTTTTTCAATCCGGTGCTGGAAACTGTAATAAAAGCTGCCTATCTAAATCGCGGTTTTAGTTTATATAACCATATACAACCTAAACAAATCTTGGTGGATCTTCCCAAGGGAAAGCTGAAAGTCAACACAGGTTTTCTGACGGTTGATTGCACACTGAAAGGTCACCTTCATATTTGGGGCTCTGATCAATGATGAACTGTATGTGCTGATGTGGACAAATTCAAGCGCATAAAATTCCAAAAAGGGTGCAAAAAAAAGAGCGCTAAACGGCGATTTGAATATAAGTGAAGTATACTCACAAAGGAGACTGAATTTTATTATATTATTATTATTATTTATTTTTTCAAATTAAATTTATTCTTCTGCATAATTTTCTAATATACAAATTTCGAACATCCGATGAAAGATATTAAAGTCTCAAGCAATGAGATAAAAATCTCGAGAGATAATGGACGGTGCTCAAGACATTTGGAATCCACTTCTCTAAATGCAGCTATCACAACTTCTGGGCTGTATGCTTTGTATTTGGTCGGGCGACTCATTATTCAAGTGGAGCTTCATGTTGAGCATTCTCTAAAAGCTGCTTTAAAAGATCTCAGTTTCCTCAGCAAAACATCTGATGGTCACTCGTCGAGCAACTAAAACAACTTATTCACCTTTTTCTGCGTCAATCTATTATTCGAGCATGGAAAGTAACCAGGAGCAGAATTCGTCTTCAATCGTCGTTCTCCAAAGCTACTTTTGAGAAGCACCGCTAAATTATAATTCCACCAAAGATGAATTAAATGTTAGTATGATTTCACCGACGGTTCGAAGTTGGTTTAGAATCTCTCTTGCCAACAAGTGCTGCATCGATCTGAGTAGGCCTTTGCATGATAAAGTCCTCTCTCGACGGACAGAATACACACTCTATAAGTCTCTCACTATGCCCGCCCTATAGCATAGCGCAGATGCATGGACGATTAAGACATCGGATGAGAGGACTGTTAGAGTGTTTGAGAGAAAAATTCTCAGAAAGATTTATGGACCTTTACGGTTTTGCGATGCTTTTCTTCGCTTTTGCTTGTTGGCCACTTTTAAATAATCAGACAGACGAATTCGTTTCTTGGGATAAACCCTAATAACCAGAGTTTCATAAGAAGTTTGAGCACTAAAAACGTGTCAACTTCCGATAAAAGTACAGGAGATAAGATAATAATAAGACAGCTTTCTTGCATCGTATTCTAAGCAGTCTAGTATCTTGATCCATGCTAAAATCACATTGACGTTCATCTCTATATGGTAGGCAAAAGTTATGATATTAAGTTAAGAGAAGGCAGAACTGAGAGCTCAATAGTGTCAAAACATCTATTTTTAGTTAAGCCACGAGTTTTCCATTTGATTGAACAACGCCTTCTACACTTGTTAGTACGAATAGTTTTATTTCAAAGACGAATAATGGATATTTTTTTGAAAAGTTATTATGCGCCGGTTTGAAAAATTCGAGACTTATTTGCTGCTTGAGAAAATATTAAGGTTACTTGAGATTTTTTTTATTTCTTTTGCAATAAGTTTCATTCCATTAGACCTTTCTTTCCTGGAGTTAACCCAACTGTTAAGGAAAGGCTCTTCTTTATGCGGTTTTTTGTAGTCCAAAGAGTTAATAAGACGGAATCCTAATTGCTGCAACAATCTCCTGGGATGCGAAATATCGGCATATCTAAAAGCCCGTAACTGCATATTTTTATATAGGATTATCACCCAAAAATCTCCTAACTACCTGTACGGAAAGCTATTATTTACTAAGTCAGTTCGAATAACATATCTTATAGTCCCTTACTTTAGCACTTTAGCATCGGCGAGACTGTTTTTTGTCAGCGCTATCCGTTTTTGGAATTCTATTCCTGCGAATGTAAGACACAAACTAAGCAAGAGCAACTTTAAGAAATCCATCTTTAATTATTTTAGTGACCTACAATAGGACAGACTGACCATCTATCTATCTTTTCTATTATTTGTTTCAAATCCCTATGTAATTATTTTTTTGATTATTTCTGTAGTTACTAGTTTAATTCGTTAAGTTTACTTAATGTTAATCTTAAGGTGAAAATTCTATAATACTAAGTTCTAAAAATGTACAGGTTATTTTATCTGGTTGTACTAGAAAAAATCTTATTATCTTTCAGATTTCATCAATCTTTTTCTAGCACAGAGTACAATGCAATAAGAGTTGAAGTTATTAAGCCGCAAAAAGTATGCATTTCAAAGGCAAAAGTCAAAGGCAAGTAAAGCCGTAACTTTTCCCAGGAGTCGAACTATTGACTTAAGTACAATTTCTACAGAGATGAAATATTTGATATTTCAAATGAAAGGTCTTGCCGTGTACATTTGCACAAAATTATCAAATCGTAAATCGGTCTGTTAGTTCCTGCTATAACAATTTATGTAGAAATATATACAAATTTTCATATTGATTTTTGTTTTATATTTTAAAAGAAAGATTATGATTTTTTTTAAGAAAAAATTAAATTTGGGGCAAGCATCGCAGAATATCGGCGTTTTATTTTCAATCGAAATGACATTTATCGAATCGAAGACCTCCAGTAGTCGTTGGGAGGAGTAGCAGTCACCAATCTAGCATTCGAAAGTTTTTCTTATCCTTAAAATCACGATAGAAAGCTTGATGCTCTTTCTTCCAAGCGCTTTGGTTTATATATAGTCCGAATTCAGCCACCCAAAGCAAAGGTCCGACATGATCGAAGGTATGTTTTTAAACATAAGCAAAGCAATGAGCTTGGAAGCAATTAAGTTATTCGTTTAAATATAGATACCGATAGATGACCTATCAACTAATTCAATTCTTAACAGCTGAATGCAAACAAAATACTAAAAATGGTTTGAAAGCTCTCCTCCACTCACCAAGTAGCCGTCGCGCGCTTTTGATCACCCGCCGACATTAACTGCACACAAAAGACCACGTGTCAATCGTTTGTAAAACAGCCAGAGCAACACGAATTTCATTGATTGCGATTCAAATATGCTTTCTATCTACCAACTTTATTTACTCAGCTGGCGGCGTCAATATTGTTTGTGTATTGTTTTAGCCATTACTCGTATTTCGCACTCCTTCCATCTTCTTTGACTTTTTCTTATTTGGTACCTTTTGTGGTGGTAAACAAATCCGTTGCGGAAAGCAAAAGTTAAATGCGTTTTCTAACGGCAGCTGCCAATATTGCATGCGGCAGAAGAAAAAAGCGCCGCTGCCAATGCAATAACGGTGAGTTGCTGTTGCTACAGTTAGTTGCAAGTTGGCTGCCGACTGCTGACTGCTGTTCGCCGATTGCATGTCTTTCTCCTGCGCATGTGCGTGGGAGTTAAAGTTACAAATCTAAATTGTAATTTAGATTGCGATAAAGGCGACGAGGAGTTGTACATACAAACAAACATAAGTTGACGCCGATGGTCGGCCGCATGCGCATGCGCCACCATCCCTGCACTCGCCAATCTATCGATTTTGCAACGAACCTCAGCAGTGACAATATTGCTGTAAAGTTGCTGTCGCAAACGTTATCATTTTTGTTTCTGTTTTTTTTTTTGTAAACAAGCAATTGATGGCTCAGTTGTAACCGTCGCCTGCATTCATTTCTTTGTGATTTTTTTTTTTTTGATTTTTTTTATCTTTGAATGATGTAAAGAAAAGCAGGAGAAAGTGGCTGTTTGTTAATTTTTGGCAGGTTCATTTGACAATTGAGACGACGCGCTGGCGACAGCAAACTACTAGACGCAACAACAAAAACAACACTTGCAACAAAAGCAAACAACAAAAAGGTCAACCCCAGCGGCCGCTCGCCCGCTGCTTGTGCGCGCTCTCATGCGATAGTGTAAAACCGGTGGGGGCGTCGGCGGGTGCGCGTGAAAATATAGCATAATTTATGGCGTTAAAGCAACAGTAAAATTCATTTTACATTTTTATTAACAACGATTTTCGAATTGCTTCTTTTTTTGCCATTTCGACTTTTGTAATTTACGCTTTTCTTTTACTGCCATAATTTAGTTGCGCTTTCTTGTAACCCGGCGCCAAATCTTTCATCATCAACACAGTGTTATTTTACGCTGCTGTTGCGCATGCGCATGTGTGTTGCTGCGGCGCATGTGTTAAATTTTAATCTTAGCGGAATTGAGTCGTAAATTTTGTAAATTTTTCACATACAAAAAATAAGTAAATACATACAAAACACCGACAAGCTTTAGCCGCCAAAATAATAACAATGTCAAATAATCGGCGCAGCCTCGTGCAGCATTCAACACACAAGTGCCCCTTAACCAGCGCGAAAGCGTCGTCACAGAGTGTTGTACTTTGTTACAAGTTGTTGTTGTTGTTTCTTTTTTCAAAGCATTTACAAATCACTGCTTAAACGCGTTCAATAAATAAATTAAATAGCAACAATATAGCAAAAGAAATTCCCAGCCAGCTGAGACAGCGAACGATTTTCGAATTGTTTGCTTCTCTCTTCACCTTCCTCAGCTGGTTGGTAGTGCGTTCATATTTCTTTGGCAGGAAGCTGTTATGTCTCAAATAAATTGACAGTTAATTTAAATTTACTCAATAAATATGTTTGCTGACATGAGGTGGGTTGTAGCAGCGTGTGTGAGTGTGTGTGTGGTACATTACTGTTACGTCAAATGCGTTAACAGAAGTATTTCCAAAACTACAAAACTATGTAATGCTTGTTGTACTTATATGGCAAATATATTTCCTTGCTGCCCACAAGGTATTGATTATAATTAAGTAGGTCCCAATATAACCAGAAAATATCAAAATCTCGTAGGACCAATGAAATAAAGGACTTGGGAATTCTCAAATAAAAACATTATAAACACAAGTTTTATACAAAATTTATATCAATTAAATTTTTATTAAAAGTGCACATTGTCTTAATTTATAAGAAATAATTGGAGTATGCAATTTCGTAGCCTATTCGATGTTAGTGAATAAATAGAAAAATTAATGCCATCTAAAATAACTTGTAATTTTGAAATATATTTTTTATTGAATTTTCTTTTCTTATAATATTTGAACCAAATTTCTTTGTATAAGTATGTCAAAAGAACTTAACAAAAATTAGCGAAAATGTTTAGCGACTTAAAGGGGTCTCCTCATGTGATGCTAAAAAGAAAGGTGATTTTTCGTGATTTTTTTTTGATGAAAAAGAAATTATAAATTATAAATCTTTTAAAAGGTTGTTAACTCCACCTTGACTTTAATTGGAAAAGGAATTGTAAAATCGGTAAAAATAAGTTTTCTTAGTTTGCCAATGCATTTGTATACTTTATTTTTGTCGTGCACAAAAAGGGATGGTCAAGTTCGGATCTCCGCGTAACAATGGCTACAGTTTCTGCAGTGCTCACAAAGACCTTTGAAGAATGCATTTCAGCATAAGCGGGGAGCCTTCTGCTATATGATACTGTAGAACAAAGTACATAGAAGAATAACTTTTGACACTAGATGCAAATCAAAAATTTGTTTACTACTTGTCTCTTGTGCTAGGAACTTTCTTTGTTATTCAATAGAGAAAAAAGGAGCTTTGAGTTCTGCTGGGAGTTCTTACAGAACACAAACCGTGAGGAAGTTTACTTAAAGTATCATCGACCATCCACGATGTACATCTTTTCTTGATGAAAAAGACAATCTCCTCATTTTTCAGTAAATGGCTTGGGAAGTTTATGGAGAAGTAGTGTCGTCAATATTCTCAGTCCTCAACTCCAATGCCAAGCTGTCACAAAACTGGAAGACAGACACATGCTTCCTGCCTGGTTAAATATAAAAGCACAAGTGATTTGGTTTATAACAACAAAAACTAAAGTTAAATCAAAACTGTTGAGAACGTTCTCAACAGAAATTTTGTATAACCAAAACACTTGGAAACGTTCGCGAATAGCACAAAGAGCGATTACTAATTTCGAGAACATTTTAAACAGTATACGGCAAGAACAAGAGTATCGCGTAGAAGAAATTGCGAACAAAACACTCAGAAACATTCTGCGAAAGAAGGAAACGGAAACAAATATCTACCCCTAACTTGTTTTTCCTTTATTATCCTTGAAAACGTTATCGATACTTTTTTTCTCATTTTGTTCTCATTGGAAACGTTTTTGAAAGTGTCGCTTTTATATGCTCACTTTGAGAAATGTTCGCGTGAGTTTTGTTCGTTTTTTGCTCATTTTGTGAGCAGTTTTGCTCTGCTTTGGTTCTTTTTGAGAATGAACGCCAGAGTTTTTTTTTTGGGAATTTCCGAACATTATCTTTCCAATATGTTTCCGTTCAAAATGTTCTCAATAATTTTGTTTCCTTTTGGTCCTTTGGCTGGACGTTCTTTTGTTCTCGTGCAAAACTTAAACAAAACGAGAATATGCTCCCGATCTCTAAATAAAATTGAATTTTATCGGGAGAAAACTGCATATTGAAATGTATTTTCCTCGTTGTGGAATAACCCTACCTTTGAGTGCCCATAACCCTAACCTTGAGTGCCCAATATAGCATCAGCCTCTATTACCAATGTTCGCTAGAGAACGAATTTCCACTAGTTCGACTCTGCAAGAGCCCGCAGAAATTATCCTTAGTTAGATCTTCTTAATATGTTTCATACCAATATTTTCAAATAAAGCACTTCTCTCAGCAAAAATCAATAGTCATTCAGCTTTACGAATCATTAAATAAAGTAGCGGCGGTGAAACTGGATCGAAAGGCTACTTTGTACCAAAATGCGAGGTAATACATTCAAACAATTTTTTTTTTTTAATTTATTTAATTTTATGATCACATTAATTTTAATCAATCACATTATATTAATATAAACTCAGCGAACGCTCACATTCACCCAATTTTCACGGCCTTCACACTAAAAACGCTCGATCTTCTTCCACGAAATTCAGCTGTCATCAACTGGCTACCAGACTTTCCTTTATTGCTCCTGCTCTAATTCTAGCCATTAACCATACTCAGAGCACTCGATTGAAGTGATTTGAAAATTGTTGTCATGCAACATATCAAATCTTTCAACGCCAACCACTTGTTGTTAGTGGAGAGATTGTTCTAAGTGCTTCAAATTTGTTAACTGTAAAATAAAGTGAAAGAATGCAAGGAAAAGTCGCACTATAAGTTTAAAATAACTACGGGAAAGCGATGTAAGAAAGTCAAAGTGCCCAATTGCATTGAAAAAGAGGCGAGAATCATGAACGTGAAAAAAAAAAACTATTCACACAGCGTGCCACCGACCAAGCGACCAAGCAACCTGTTTCTAATTGGGCTAAACGAACGCGGCGACGACGGCAGCAGCGCGGTGACAGCGACAGCAAATGCAATGTTGAATTTGGCATTTTTGGTGCAGCTACTGGTCGTTTGGAGGCCGTTGCAGCCACATGTGAGGCCATTAAAGCAGCCAAGACAGCGGTCTGTTTGACGCTTTTTCTTACTTAAGCCGCTGCTGTTTGCTGCCTGTCTGACTGTTTGTCTGTTTGTCTGTTTTGCTGGTGTGGCAATGCCTTGTCGCCGGCCACCTTGGGGCAGGTTACGAGTTGTCTGCATATTCGACCAAAAAATTTCCCAGAATTTTATGCGCACCAGAGGCGACCATTGACTGCTGTCGCTTGTCTGCTACTGCACTCATATAAAAATAGACATACAAATAGAAGGCTGGTATGTGCATATGGAAATGTGTTTGAAGCAGCTACCTGTTGTTGGGATGGCTTCAATGTATGAGCCAACAACGTCGCAAGTGGCATGTTTGTTTGTGCTTATTTTTTATGGCGTTATTCCAATTTTTTCGAGATTCTGTGTCGCAATGAATGCCAAATATGATTTATGAGCTTGCGCCGCGCCTTCGCGCCTGCGCCCGCGCTCAATACACAAACGCTCTCACATATATACATATATATATATATAATTCTGCTGGCCATCACTGGCCGCATTTGTGTAGTAGTAACTGCCTTCGTCTGCGACTGCGCCGCCGCCACCACCACCGCCACAGCTATCGGTTCATTTGCACCCAGCATCAATCGGGTGTGTGTGTATACATATGTATATGTATGTGTGCGTACGCGCGTCTAAGCCAAAAA
The DNA here is from genome assembly GCA_963971545.1 of Philophylla caesio. NCBI lineage: Eukaryota > Metazoa > Arthropoda > Insecta > Diptera > Tephritidae > Philophylla > Philophylla caesio. The sequence continues at coordinate 87,216,142 of OZ020606.1, read as the reverse complement.
TAAAATGCCAGCACGGCCATACTTAGCGCTCCTAAGCGCTTTAAACACTCCAACCTGCCGCATTTGGGCCGCGTCGCAAGCATCTTGCTGTGATTGGCTTCGCGCTTGGTGCGCCTTCAGAACAACGCTGCGTTGCTTTTGTGGCAGGATTGCGACATACTCGTATTGTGTGCATGTGCTAGCCATATATGTATGCGCTTTTTAGCAATTCATGCTCAACTCACACTCTAAGTTTCGTGGCTTGCGGCGGCGTGTCGGCTATTTTTAGCATTTCTGCGCATCACACCAACACACACACGCACACACAAATATTGTTGTATGGCTGTCTAGCCACATTCACACCGCTTGCATGCAACAAACATACATAAATATGGCATTATGTTGTTATTGTTTATGTTACGCTCCGCAATAGCAGTTGCAGTCATCAATTAAGGTCATTAAGGCGTCATGCCGTTCACATTCGCATGCCAATGGCTATCGTATAGCAACAACAAAAAAGGCAGAACAACAACAATTTATTGAGTTTAGCAAAGTAAATAACATTTGGAAATGAAATGAAAGCTCAGCATGCAACACTAAGTGACACTCGTTTATTTGTCTACTACCAATGACGAAATGGGCAAATCCTCGTTTGGTTTATTACTTTGAACGCAATTGAATGACCAGGTGTGGTAAATTTTGTGGAGATTCGCTTTCAGAATAACTAAACCTTGGTGATAGTGGTTGTAGAGAGTAAAAATAAAGTACAGAACACGAAACAACGTAAGTGAAAAGTGCGGCGGGACTATAAATAACAAAATTGATGGTAAGTTAGGAACAAATTTCGATCAAAAAATAATTTGCTTGCTCTCACAATTATGGTTAATACTTTCACTAACAGTAGAGTATGTAATAGTAAGAACTTGCCGGCCTTGGGGCGAGCTTTGCCGAAGATCTTTAGGCGGTGCGGCGATTTTTTCTTCAAAATAAAAATTAGCAAAAATATTATTTCAGAAGACTGACATCGCTTTGATAATCTCTTTGTCTTTAAAATGATGTCAATTTCATTCACAGGATATTGTTTTAAACATGTAGAGCATTATGTTTTCTGTAAATTGTTAACTCGCTAAATGCTTAAAAGAGTGTTATATTTTATTTCATTAGTGCCTTAGAAATTTTAGATTTATCTTTATTTATTAGCCGATGATACTAAGTATGACATAGAGTAAAACCTCAAAAAAAGTTTGATTTGTTAAAATGATTGTACCTAGAGAAAGAAAAGTGGCATTAAGAAATAATTGAAAATTATTTGTAGTATCACAAACACTTTGATTGATAACTTTAAATTATTAATTGGAGCAGCAAATAGTTTTTAAAGTATTACCTGTTCAAACTTTACCCATTGAAAATTTGAGTACCAAGAGACTATATGATTTTTCAACATCGTCTTCCAAGCAAAATATTCTAGGATGATGCGAAGCAATATTGATTAACGTCGAGCCTTAGCAAATGAATTTTAATTGGATTGTGCGCGGGCAAGACTACAATCGGCATCCAGAGTTATGACCTAGAAAATCTTAGTCAGCTTTAGTAAAAATATCTTTTTTAGAGACTCATTCATCCTTTCAAAAAATAGTTCATAGGTAGCCTGCTTCCTTTTGCTTGCTAAGATGCCTTCGAAGGCTTAGCTTCAAAAATGCTTTATATTGTATATTTACCGATTTTCTTAAAGTATTTTTATTAATTCCCTTTAGCTTTGCGAAAAAAACACATTTTTATATTTTACATTATTCATATTCAGTTGCTTTAAATTAAAATTTACATTGATACTTCAGGTGAACTATGTGAGATTAGTCATACCCTCGTACTTTAGTCTGGCGATACTTTTCAGCTAACACATCAGCGCAAAAAAAAGTTTCGATCTTGAATATGGTTCACTCAGATTTAATATAATTTTAACTTTTTTTTTGGCTTATCTATCGATAGTTATCTGCATCATAGTCGAAGAAATTTCAGGTATTTTCACTTTTCTTTTAAAAAATATTTCTTTAAAAACTTTTTGTTTATCACAATAACTAAAAATAAATTCCATTAATTTTCTAGTGGTGGTTTATTGCAATAATACCTTTTAAAAATCCTTAAAAAATGTATTTAACAAAGTATTAAATTTTAATGTCGTTGTCTATAGTTTTGTTTGATAACGATAAGCGTTTTGCTATATTTGGTAGATGACTAATTTTAATTAAAATAACTTCAGCTGTTTTACAATTGATAAAAAAAACGATTTACGATAAGATATGAACACTTGCGCTACTTTTGTTCAACCTTTAATGTTTCTTATTCTCACACACTACACTTCGTTATTATTCGGAGCTGGAGTACAATGTTAAAACACACGTCACAAGTTGAAGGACAAGGTCAGCGGTTTGGGCTCGAAATTTTGTATTTTATACGAGTACAACCCATTTCGATATAAAACCCGTCTCGCATTTGGTGTTTGTAAACATTTTTATACCCGAGCGTACTTGTACACAAGGGTATTATAACTTTGTTCGCATTACGGTTGTTTGTAGCAGCAAAAAATAATTGAGATAGATATAGACATATATATATACTAAAATGATCAGAATGAAAAGAGGAATCGACTGACTGTCTGTCCGTCCGTCCGTCTGTCCGTGGTTACAATAACTTGAGTAAAAATTGCTATCTCAATGAAATTCGGTACATAGAATGCTCTTTGGACAGGGTAGATTGGTATTTAAAATGGTCAAGATCGGTCAATAACCACGCCCACCTCCCATATAACGGAAGTTTTTGAAAAATGCAAAAAGTCCATTTTTTCGGTATCTTTTACAGCAAGTTGAGTGAAATTTGGTATTTGGAGCGATTTTGAACTAAGAAATTAGGTGTTTATGAAATTTTGAAAAATGAGCGTTGCCACGGCCACTTATGAAAAAATTTTTGTATCTCAATAACGGTGTAAGGTATCGTCACAAAATTTGGTGAACAAATTTTCCTCAATATCGCTGCTATCATCGTTAAAAAATTTTGAAATCTGACCATAACCACGCCCAACACCCAAATAACGGAAATTTTTAAAATACAAAAAAGTTCGTTTTTCAGTATTTATTGGAAGAAATTGAGTAAAGTTAAATACTAGCAGCGATTTGAAACAAAGAAACGGGGTTTTTATGAAATTATGGGCACCGCCCGAATTTAGCTTTCCTTACTTGTTTTTTTCTGTTATTCTTTTTTCATTATTTTTCAATTGAAACGCAGTACATTCTCTAACACAAGCTTCAAGCTTCGAAAATTATTAAAAAGAATTCATCAAAATTTGATGTTTTTCTTAATATGGTCGACTTCCTAAACGCAAGTTGCAATGCATAACTCAAAATAATGCGTATGCAATGCAAAGCAGATCTTAAAAGCAACCCTGCTTTGCAGATAAATGCTTTGCATATTGACGGCATTTAGGAACGTCACTCTACAACTCATACACAAAACATATGTCATAAACACTTGTTATTACAAATATTAAAATTTTGTGTAAATATGGACGCGACAAGAAATCATTTATCCGTTTTATTGACAAGTGCTGAAGAATTAGCTCCAGCTAACTCTGCAAATATTGATTTAATAAGAAAACTTATTAAAAAGAAAAAAAACAAGCGGCAGTTTTTATTAAGGGCACTGAATGTTACGAGAAGAAAGGTGGTGAAAAACAAACATTTTTGCGGATGTATTGCATTAATGGAAGACGATGTATTTTATTCCCATTTTCGAATGCAAAGAGGCACCTTCAAAGTACATAAGTACAAACGTATTTCAAATACATATGTATATATAATAGAAAATGAGCTCGTTAAAATTTTAGAGGTTGATGACCATGATAAAACCAATGTGGACCGAATCATCAACGGGTCGCGCTGCAGTTTCCCTGGAAAAGGCATTATATCTGACAATTTGGAAGCTTGCCAATAACACGTCATTTCGACAAATTAGTGAGGGCTTTTGTTAAAACGCTCAAAATTATATGTCGCTTAAAATCGACAATAATAAAATTTCCAACTACTGCCGCTCAAAGACACATCGCTGATGGCTTTTCACAGCGTCGTCGCAATATATTTCCTTTTGTGCTAGGTTGCATAGATGGAACACACATTCCTATATCACAGCCGAAACACGATGCAATCAGTTTCTATAACAGAAAAGGGACGTTTTCCATCATTGCACAGGTAACTACATATGTATGTATAGTCATATCTTGTCAACCTATAATAACCAATTTATATAGGCCGTTGTAGACAGCGAAATGAAATTTCTGGACGTCTTTGTCGGTTGTCCCGGACGATGTCATGCCGCATCAGTGTGGCAAAGAAGCCCACTTCGTAGGGCGATAGTGAGCGGTGAATTAAGTATTCTCCCAAATCATCATTTCTTAGGCGACGCAGCCTATCCGCTGGAAAACTTTCTCATGGTGCCATACCGCGATAATGGCTTTTTAACGCCGCAACAGAGTAAGTTCAACGCTATTTTAAGCTCCAACAGAGTTTTTGTTGAACAAGCGTTCGGAATATTAAAACAAAAATTCAGAATCTTAAAATTTATTGGTGTGCAGCTCGCCCATATTCCAAAAATTATTGTTTTGGCGTGCATGTTACTACATAATGTAATTATCATCAATGAAGGACAGCATAACATCGATTACATAGAATTGGACGAAGAGGAGTCTCAACCTTCTGAAGTTAACGTTCCATCGTCGCAAAGAGATGAAGCCCAACAGAAACGAAATGCACTGGCAGCTTTGTTTTCAAGTTGAACTAAACGGTATTTAAAAAAAAGTACAATTTAATTAACACAGAACAAAACAAAAATTTATTTGAATTCATGTATTTGGAAGCTTAGCGCTTATAATAAATCTATCTTACTAATATCGTAAAAAAATCACATTTTTGTACTGAGATCATTCATTGTTTTTCTCTCCTACCCTTTGGAATAAGGCACGCAGTTGCTTCAATTCAATAAGCTTTTCTTTTTCGACTTCTAGCTTTTCACTTTCAATTTTTAGCGACTTATTCAAAACTTCGTCTTCCTTTTTAGATTCTTTCTGTAAAAATTCAAGGACGTCATTTCTCTTTCTTTTCACTGATGTTGTGGGTGTTATGTCCAATTCGTCATTTGTCGCTGTAGTGGATGGACTATCCAATGGATATGTAGTTACTTCTTCCAAAGAATATTCGGTAATTTCTTGTGGCACATCAATGCTACTGCGGCTCCCAAAAACTTCATCTATTTCGTCAAAGTATTCCCAGTTTGATGCAGCTTCGCCAGATGTGCTGTTTCTTTTTTTAATGCGCTTACATTTTTAATTTATCTCAAGATAGTTTCCCAAATGGTATTACGTTTCTTTTTTTTGCCGCTAAAATCTGCTTCATGGCGAAGTCTTGTCGCAATCAATAGCTTTTTTCGCTCATGTGTCCACTTTTTTTCTCTGTAACATAAGAAACATGCATACACATGTATTAAATTAGTCATAAAGCACAAATAAACAAATAAATAACTTAGTTATAATAAATAAAATCACTTACTCTGCCATTGTAACTCCTTTGCATACCAAATAAAAATGATGCATGATTTTGACATCTGATGCTCATCTAACTGAGTTGCCAAACGTTTAGGAACATTAGGCGTTGCCAGAAAATTCAAGTATGCGTTTAGGAATTCTATGCATTGTAAATATGCATTGCAACTTGCGTTTAGGAAGTCGACCATAGGTGACCATGGAGAATTGCAGTTCTGCAGCCCATTCAATTTTGGTATAATAAAGTGCGAATTGTATGTACATAGCTGCACTGTTACTGTTTAGAAATAAAATTTATTGACGTTGTTGCGCCGCTTTTTCCATAAAAATATCAACTGGAAGAACATGTTACAAAATTGTCAAAAATGATAACTTACTTAAAGCCTCTTCAAACTTACACTTAATTTTGCTTAAGTTACATGGAATCCAGGGCCGTAGCTAGGTGTGCGCGAGGGGAGGCTCAGCACCCCCCGAGCTGAGCAGAGCGTCTGAGAACGAAGATGCACGGAAAATTTTTGTTTTACATTTTTGTGAGATTATAACGCATATCTCAGTTTTAAAATTGCATAAACGAAGTCAACTTAACTATTTAATTAAATTTTTGTCAATAGTATGAACCACTGCACTGGAAGAACCTAAATTATAACATAATCTATAACTTGAAGTTATCACCTCTCTCCAATATATTCATTTTGACTAAAGTAAGTACGGTTACGTGGTGCATCAGTGTAAAATGTCATTTTATTCCGTTAAGGCGTTACTATCAAAAAATCAAAAATTTACAGAAATGCATGAAATTTTGAGGATTTACTTAGAAATTCACCTCACGCATCTTACTTAACTCATTAACAACAAAGTCGAGTATGTTCAACCAAAATAAATGGGTCTATATGGAGAATTCGTAGTTGAATAACTCACTTTTCTCTATATTGTAATAATAATTAAATAACTTATTTTCTACATTGTAGAGAGATCTGAAAATGTGCACGTGCATTCAGTACGGTTTTTGGAATAGCTTTTCAGTTTTTTATCAATTTCTGTAAATTTTAACTAAGGCACTATATCAATAGGAAAGTCACGATATATCCGGTAACAGTACCATATATAATGAGACTAGACCTCAAGATCAAAATAGCTGGATTGGCTTATTTTAGTACGAGTCTGCATTGACCATATATGTAGCTCTCGTCAATGATTACGACTGATCGTAGATATAAGTACTATATTTGCGATAAGTCCGATATAAATGTTTATTATATTTCACTATTTATAATAATCCCATGTCAATATGAATTCTTAAATTGCAGCATCATTTTCAGTAATTATGAAATATGCGAAGTTTTGTACAGCGACTTTGATAAGATTTTAAAAAAATTCTAACTCCCGGCGTGCGTGCGCACTTCATTCATGGATTTATGGAGATGGCGACCTTATGTAAACAAAGCAGGATAACCTGCTGAGTTTTGACTGTAGATACAAGAGGGCTGCGCAAAACATCTTACAATCGTCGTCTCCAAATATACACTACTTCCAAGAACTGAATTTCAGGGTAGCTTTGCTACGAGAACGAAGGTATTTCGCATGAAGCAAGGCAAAAAAGCAAACGCTTCACGGCTTCGGGTATGGCTAAGGAAGTGCTTGTGTTAAGTTTTCAAGCAAAATATAAATATAAACCGATGAAGTGAAGCAAAGACAAAGGCAAATCAAAGCAAGAACATCGCGTGCCGTTGGTTGCTTCAAAAATGTATTCATCACATCGTTTTATGGAATTTTGAAATTTAGCCCTACAATATAGTGAAAGGATAACGAGTTTATTTTTTCGTCTAGATCTGATTATAAAAAAATTAAGTAAACGTAAAATAATTTAAATATTCCAAGAAAAAATTTCCGTGAATTTAGCAAAAAAAAAAGTCGAAGAATTCAACTGTTTTAAATGTTTTATGTTTCAAAATGCTATTGATTGCTTATATACATACATATGTATGTATTATATTACTTGACAGAATAAAGTTTTCTTACGAGGGTTATTTTATTTATTTTTGTAAATATAAAGCCCCCTTATACAAAGTTTGGGCATCCCCAATGACTCAATCCTGGCTACGGCCTTGATGGAATCGAAACTGCATACTCGAAAATATATTTAAAAAAATATTGCGAAAGAGGCAGACAACAATTTACAAATACTCGCAATTTATATGTTATTTGCTTCTTTAAAAATAAAAGCCATTTCTTGCATTTTGCTAACCTTTATTAAAATTTTTTTAAATTCAAAATAAAATCGTTATTCACAAGAATTTATTTTAGAAACACCATTTGGCAACGTACTAATTAATAATATTCAAAAGTAGCTAACAGAAGCGCGGGGACCTTCTTCCAAATTGATGTAATAACAATTCAAAGCCATTGCTGCAACCAACGAAGGCTTGGATGAAAAAAGGCTTTTGATTATATTTAAGGACTTTTTTTGCGATAAACGAATGCTATTGCTGCCCGAAAATTTCCAGATGCTTCTTGTGGGCAAATGTTACTACAACTCTAGAGTGTGATGTTTTCAAAAGCTCAATTAAAAACAAAGTCTTAATCAGAGTATAACATTTTATTTAATGCATCTATGTTGTGCAATAAAGTTCTAATGCCTTTTTTGCATCTTTCTCGCTTTTTTTTTTTTGGCGATTTTTAGTGATTTTCCTGTTTTAAGCTTGGTCTTTTTAAACGAATTTTATCTCCTAAAAATCTATTTCCTGTTAATAAGTATAATTTCAATAACTTTCTTTTGAAATGAGAGATCTCACACAAATTTTGCATCAGCTTATTAAGCTGAACTACAGACACAGAGCGAAATTATTGACAGGTAAGCCTTTACAAGGGCCGCTAAGAAGGCGTAAAACTTCTAGCTATCCAAGAGACGAGCGTGAAAACTACGCGTTCGCCACAATCCAAACAACTTTCAATTAGTTGTCAGAAATAGAGGGTGTGTCTACAAGACACCATAGTAGGTGAGCTAGTCTAGTTTCCAACATGATTTATGAAAGTTTGTAAAAAATTGTAAACCTTACGTAGGTACTCTTGGCATTCTATTGCCTTTAATCAATTGGAGAGAATCATTTAATTAAATTCCTTTTTTATTGAATTATTTAAATGTGTTCACAGCAAATACATACATATGTAAATATATCAGAGTTATCGCCCCCACGTGGCCATATCGATGTCAATTTGATGTTTAAATTAAACCAAAAAAATAAGAATAATAATAATTAAAAGCACACAAATGCCTAACACGCGATAAGAGCATTGGAATAGCTTTCAAATTCTTTTTTTTTTTTTTATTGCAGTGCGTAGAAGTGAATGTGTGCTGTGGATTGAGCGCTTCGACGCTGCTGGTGGTAAGCGGCAAGGGCGTTGCAGCGTACAATGGCGCAGCGATGGTGACATTAATAGCTTGGCTAAAGCAATCGAGGCATAGAAGAATTAAGCGATTAGCCGAAAGATGCTTTGGAGAGTAAAAGGCAGGCGAAGAATCGAGCGATGTGATAGAGGAAAGCAATCATGCTGGGAGGGACTCACACACATACATATGTTACATACATAATTGAAGTTTCTGAACATTAAAAGCATTTCGAGTGCCTCGTTTACAGCATCTACTCGCTACAGCATGTCACAGTTGTTTTATAATCCAAATGCTAGCCAGAAAGCGCATGTGTGTGTGAGTGTGTGCATATCAGTGGCAGCTGGAAGATGCATGAGCAGCTCAGGCCAACGTCTTATCGAAGGAAAGTGTGCCGTTGTCACCAGCAACGTCAATGCAACAGAGTGTCGCAGGCAGATAAGCCAAACACTCGGCTGCAATGAAAGCACACACAGCACTGGCAGTCAGTAGCATGCAACCGCCGCGCGCGCACCTCAAGGCGGAAATGACGAAAAAAAAAAATGAAAAATTAGTTGCGACAATCTGAGGCGCACATCTGGCTACTCCCACATTGGCACGGCCTAGTTATAGCTGTAGAATAGTTAAGAAAAAAAAAACGAACGTTACAAAAAAAAAACACAGTATGTAAGGAAAATAGAAAAGCCAAAACAAAACAACTTTATTAAAAGCGCAGCAAGAAAGATTGGAAAATTGTATTTATGGATTAACGCGACCGCCACGACGAAGGCGAAGTCAATGGCGTTGCTGCTGGTGCGAAGGTGTTGCTTTATACGCTTTTTTACTTTGTTGCCTTCATTGAGATATTCATTTAGAGATAAGAAATTAATACAGCGCATTCAAGAATTCACGTTGGCGTCGGATTAACGGCAAACGGCAATAAATGTCAGTAAGAAAACTAAATAAATATAAAACAAACAACAGTCATCGAGAAACTGGCGCACAACGCCAACGATAAAAAGCGGCAAAGTCGCGTTAGAAAATCAATTTAATACGGGTTAATAAAAATAATTTACCACAATTTTCACTTGGCATTTTCCTGTTACCATTTGTTGTTGTTTTTTTGTATCTCGCAAATTTTTATTTTTTATTTTTTATTTTATTAAAGTTTACCGCAAAGTGTTTTACTTTAAATTTATTCTCGCTGCTCTTTTCTGATTTTTTTCTTTTTATTTCTAATTTTTATTTTATCTATTAACGAAAAATCGTGGCGCCAACACTTGAAATTTTACACCGACTGCGGGTGTGGTGTCTAGAGTCAGCCACTGCCTCCAGCTCTGCATTGAAACTTGTGTGCCAGCAACTACAACAAGTCACAGCAGCATCACACAACTCAAGACTTACATCAAAGTATTGTTTAGCTTGTCATTGTGCTGATTTACATACATACATATATACATGTGGACTAGTATATAAACTGATCGGCTTGTATGTTCGCGTAGCTCTAAAGCATTTATTAAAAGCGTGTCAAGTGACGCTTTGAGGCGTTGAATTTAGATAGTTGAGGTGTTGTGAAGTTTTCGCAAATTACAGCCTGTAAGCGACATTCTTAGCAAATCGCCCTTTTTTTTTTATGACTGAAATTTACAAGTATTTGTTGAGCACCACTAGACAATTTCAGTACCTAAACTTACCTAACTCAGGACAATTGTATGTATTTTATGAAAGTTTTATTTTTCTGACAACAGCTTTAGACATTTTGATTAAAAATCACGTTGGTTTGGCTTTTCCTGATTCAAAATGTTCACTTTTTTCTTTTCCCTTTTTAAGTTCAAATTAGTTGTTGGTTCCGTATTTATTTTCAAATTCTTTTCTACGTCGCTTGCAGATGCTCGTGGAACTTCTTGAAAGCTTCCAACGCACACTGGTCGAAAATTCTAAAAAGCTGGCCAAAAGTGCAAAAGTAAAAAATTCAAAAATACCGGGTCAAAATAGTTCTTTTGTATGTCTCAGAGGGGGCGTTGGTTAGTAAATGTGAAGAATTTATAATGCAGTCACCCTGTGTTTCTTGCAACAGCTGTTTGAAGTTGACACTGCTAGGCTACTCGTTGCCATGCGTATTACTAGTGCTACAAAACCCGTTTGATGTTAAATCATATACTTATTGAATTTTTTTTATGTTTTGCAAAATGTAGTGTGGTTTTGAAGGGATGAAAAACAAGATTTCGATTAAACATGTTTGTCATTTAATTGTGTTGAATGTTTTACATAAAATTATAACAAAAAGTGTGACAAAGTTGTGATACCAGTAGATGCCGCCAAAACAATTGAATACGGGTATTGTTAGAAGTGTATTGTTTTATTTTATTCAACAAAAAGTTTTGGAATCCTTCAGATTCGTGCTACAGATTGGTTTTTTCGTCGCAGTTATTTTTCTATTGAGCAACCTCAAAAAACCCTTTACACTTAATTTCAGCTCTTAAAACTACTTTTTCCGAAATATTGTCCGCCATTTTGTGTCAGCCATTTTGAATTTTGTTTTAGATATTGTTTTTAAAATCAGCGACCTCAAAAACCCCCCTTACACTCAATTTCAGCCCATAAAACAATTTTTTTCGAAAACTCATCAGCCATTTTGTGTCAGCAATTTTGAATGTTTACATTCTGACGGCATTTTTGAAATCAGCAAACCAAAAACCTTAAAGATAGCTGCAACGTTACATACATATTCAATTGGTTTGCACTTTTACCAACTCAATTCTAATATGTTCAAAGCCTTTTGATGTGATGATCGATTAAAAATGCAACTCCAAAATTTTAAAATTCGTCTTGGTTTTGAATTTACGTTAGAAACTCGACTTTAGTCGAACAATGAAAATTCCAAATTTTTAATTTAATTAATTAAATATGATTTTTTAGTTTTTCTTGTAATATCTATAGTGAAATAATATGTATACTCTGTTCACAAATTATAGCACAATCACATATTTCAAATATTGGCCACTTTATTTTTCTTCTATTTAATTAAAATTATTTTTCAAATAAAATGTAGTTCAATCTCTACGAGAAACCATCAAAACCCATATATTAACTGTTTAACAAAGATACAATGATTTAACAAAAATTTCATCAAAATTTAAAAAGCTTTTAGAATCTGTTTGAGTATGCCATTTTTAGCTTACTTAATTTAAGTGCGAGAAAGTGCAAATCAGTGGTAATTTGTATCCAGTTGAAACTTGTACAAAATGTTAATGAGCTTTATATCTACATACAAACATTTTTTTTTTTGAAAAGCTTGAAATATTGATGAAATTTTGATAAATGTTTTCTACACTTTGTATAAAATTTAAATAAATTGTTTTTAATGGTTTTCGTTAGAGAATTAACGACATTTTAATTAAAAATAATTATTTAATCATAAATTTTGTGCTACTATTTGTGAACAGAGTGTTTGTGATTTTTATCGTCTTTTCCTCTCCCCTATTTTGCGAAAAAAGGCAAGATTTTAGATTTAAAATATACTCGTATTTTTTAAGCAAAATATCGAGCATGAATTTTGCCTTCAAGATCCAATTTGACATTTTTTTCTATACAATACGACTTCGTATAAATGTTTAATAATTCATTGATACAAAAATCCTGAACTATTTCAGAGCAACCAAAGTTAAGCGCAAAATAAATTGACAAATTCAAAGATATGTATTTCATAAAAATTATGTATGTAGGTACTTACTTGAGAATATAGCTACGTATGTTCAAAGAAAAAATCACTAATCATTTGTCATACTTGTCTGCATATATGGGGAATTAGGTCATCACTTACCTGAAAATAGACAACAAAAACATACGTAAATTAATGAATTAATTAAAGACCATTGAATTCTTACAGCTATGTAGATATTGAAAAATTGAATAAAAATTAGAAAATCATTTAACACGAAAACCATAAGCACTTGGAATAAATATACAGCGTCGGTTAGAAAAATAGCACTTAAAAGAAAAAAATATGCAAATTTCAAAGTTTGCCCCAAGTACATACAAATTAAACAAGCTGTAAAATATGTAGCTATCAAAATTTTAAACAGTTTAAAAAAATTATAATTAAAATTTTATTTGAGTATGTTAATAAAATCCCAAAAATCAATAATTATTTTAAGCCACTACAAAGATATTATAACGTTTAAATTAAATGGGCTATAAAATCGTATAAAAAAAAATGTTCAACTCTTCCAAAAAAAAGTGGAAACTTGTTAAACTTTTCTTTTAATATTCTCCAAATTCAAAAACTTAAATTATAGAATGAACTAATGCAATTTAACAGGTAACCTCAGTAGAGTTAATAATTTGATTATTTTCATTTATCTTATCTTAATTGTCAAACTTTGTTTTCATTCGATAAAAACAAAAAAAAATTGTTTACATCTGATTCGTGCTTTATAGTGAAAAAATATATTGTGCATTTTGCTCAATGCAAATACAGGAAATGCATGAATATTTTGTTTATTTGCGTTGTGTAATTTGTGCGCAACTTGTACAGAGTTGGGAAAGAGCGTTCTCAGCAGGAAAGAGCTGGTAAAAGGCGGAGTTTCTTTATAAAAAGAGCCGCAAGAGCCACGCCTAAGGATTTGTTTTGATTAGACTGCTTTGGTAGTTCTTTTTGACAATAAAAATAAATCAAAAAATCTAGCAGGGTTGCAATTTCACTACTGCGGTTGCCGGTTAGATCTGCCTTGGAATGAACTGTATTTTTATTAAAACTTCTCTAAAAAATTAATAAATAAACGTAAATCGGGCATTGGGAATTTGATTGCAAAAAAGAAAACATTGTCACCACTGTATAAGTATATGTATACACGGTGTTGCCATTAGAAAAAATGTGTTTTTAACAAAAAACACGAAATCATTGAAAGTTTTTGACGTAAGAAGAGTTCTCGTAAAAGAAATTTTATGCTTCAAATATTCCGCTAGCGTTTCAAGTTCTTACAGAAAAAAAGCTTTTTATATTCTCAATTTCCTCAATGTATATAGAGCAAAGAAATTGTATCTTCTTTCTTTCTGTACGTGTTCCTAAAAAAGCTTTCTACATAGCCGCATTTTGCTTTCAAGCAAGATAAGTTCGACAAAGTTTTTTGCTCAAGTCCTAATTATTACTTCAACAAAGTATAAGATCGTTTAATGGAAAAACTATTGGTAATTTATTTATTTATTTATTTATTCATTTACTAAATCTACGAAAAATACCATGGGCAAATTAAATGTTTATTATTAGAGCACCAGAACACACTGCACACAGAAATCTTGTAAAAAGTAAGAAAATCAAAAGAAAAATTTAAACTATAAACAAATTCCTATTTGTCTAACGAAAGCTTAATTGCACTTTAACACGAACTCGTTTTTTTTAGCATTTCAAGCGTCTTAGACAAAGCATTTTAGTGGAGTTAAAATAACGAGCTAGATTAGTTTTGTACAAAATTCTAAGAAAATGCGGGCGCTTTTGTTTGGCTGGGAAAAGGTCTCCACCACATGTAAATACCAATTTTTTTTTAGCCGCTACAACAACAACAAAAACAACCAATTTTTTTTTTTAAGTTTTGGGGACAATACAGGAATAAAATAGAATTTATCGAAAAATTGCTAAATGAACTTTACACGTACATATATTTATATATGTGCTTACTACTACTTTCTTCGCAAACGTCAAGCTGTGTGGTTGTGTTTACTTTGCTCTCTTACAAATATTGTTATAAAACAATTTAAATATCAAATTAATCAAAAGAAATTTCATTAAATTGTGATTAAATCAATTTTGTGCACTTCAAGCTAAGTATAAAGTGATTTGGTGCAATATTCATTTAATAATCTTTAACTTATAAAAAATCTCATTTAAATCTTTGTTGTGTTGTGTGCCGAGTCATAATTTTTCTTGTAGTACAGTTGTTATTGCCAATTGTTTTGTTTTTGCATTTGCGGCTGTTGCTGTTTGTGCGCGCACTCTTCTTTGTTACTCCTTTTAGCTTTCACAGCTGTTTGCGTGATTTGTTAAGTGTCAATAAAACTGTGTATCCCAAACTGTTTCAACTGCCTTACCGACTTCTATACTGCTTTTTTTGCTAAACTGCTTTTTTTGCTAAACTGCTTACCACTGATAGATCCTTTCTTCTGCTAGTCCTATAAATTGTAATTTTAATTCTAATTAATTTTCTCCTAAATAATATACCATGTCTTGTAATTATCCTAACTGCCAAGTCAAGAGTGGGTCTGAACGCTTTGTGTCTTGCTGGCTTTGCGATGGGCTTGCCCACATGAAGTGTGCTGGTTTGACAGGTAGAGTGTTAGATTTGATTGATGATGGTAAGGGTGTCCGCTGGTCTTGTCTGAAATGTAGGTCAACTGAAGTTGATCTTTTTAAATTTTTTAGGCAGTGTAGGAACGGTTTCTCTGAGATTGGTAAGGAGCTAAATGTTCTTACCGAAAAATTCAAACACTACGAAAACGTATTTAATTCTTTTAAATGCTTAGAGAATACGAGTATTCCTAATAGCCGTAATAGTAAACGGAAACGTATTGAGAGTCCGTCTGACGAAGCTGAGCCAAATCCTATTCCGACGACAATTATTTCTTCTCCCTCAGGGGAGTTGATTAGTTTCTCCTCACCTTGTCCTCAGGCTGTTGAACCTTCTACATCAAAAGCTGCTGCACAGAAATCAGTTCAAAAGGAAAGCAGCGAAAGCAAAAATTCTGCTGGGGTTTCTGTGGCGCCTGCTAGGGGGCTGGTTGTGATTCCTCAGAGAAAATCTATTTTTATATCAAGATTTTCCAGTGATACCACAGTTGAGGATATCAAGTTTCACATTTCATCTAAGGTTAAGACTGATGACATAACTATCAGGAAATTTAACTTTAATTACAAGAGAAACATTTCTTCATTTAAAATCGATGTAACTTCCGAAAACTTTAATATACTTTTAAATAGCTCTTTTTGGCCGACTGGGGCTTTTGTTCGCGAATTCGAGTTTAAACCCAACATAAATAATAAAAACTTAGCAAAAATCTCTAATCCTAATCCGGAGTCAAAAAACTGATAAAAACTAAACTTGATATATATTACCAAAATGTTAGAGGCTTGAATACAAAACTAACTGACTTGCTTTTGAAGAGTTATCACTGTAATTTTAACATTATAGCTTTCACTGAAACTTGGCTTAAACCTCACGTTTTTGATTCGGAGATTCTTTGCAGTGAATATCATATTTACAGAAATGATCGAGAGTGCAGGATCGGTGGAGGTGTTCTTTTTGCTGTCCATTCTTCATTACCATCTGAAGTGGTTAACGTCCCTATCATTGAGTCTACTGAATTTAAGTGCATACGAGTGCAATTAAGCAAGTCTTATATTTATTTAGCCCTCTGCTATATACCTCCTCAGTCTGACTTGTCGGTATATAGTGATCATATTTCTTTACTTGGGATTGTGGACTCAATGCTTAGGCCTCCCGACTCATTGATTGTGTTGGGTGATTTTAATCTCCCAAACATTTCTTGGAATATGATTGATGGTCATATCGTACCTTCCATTAACAACGCCTTTCTGGAGGGGATGACTGAACTTTGTCTGAACCAGGTTAATACCCTACAAAACAAGTTGGGGAGGGTCTTGGATTTGGTTTTTGTTGACAACATTTACAGGGCCTCCTTAAATCGATGTGATACATTGGTTTTGCCTGAGGATGTATATCATCCTGCAATTGAATTGTCATACGAGATCATAGACGGAGAGCGGGTTTCTGGATCGAAAGCTTTTAATTCTAATGACAGCTTCGATTTTAGAAAAGCTAATTTTAAAAAATTAAACTATGACTTATCTAAAATAACTTGGCCTTACTACAATGGCGATATTGAGCGTAATGTTTTGGACTTCAACAATACTTTATACAACTTATTTTTTAAACATGTACCTAAAGGTTCTTGTATTCGTGATGAATCAGCCCCTTTATGGTTCACTAAAGACTTGAGAACTTTAAAAAATAAAAAATCGCGTTCTTTTAAATTATATAAAAGTACTGGTCGTCATGTGGATTATCTTAATTATTCAGTCTTGCGACATAAATATCTAGAATTAAATAAAAACTGTTATGAAAAATACTTGAATAAAATGAAAATGAACATTATCCACGACCCGAAAGCTTTCTATGGTTTCGTTAATTCTAAGCGCAGAGTAAATGCATTCCCTTCCGCAATGAAATATCAAAGTACTGTGTCATGTGATAACGAGATTATTGCCAATCTATTTGACCAGTTCTTTAAATCTAACTACACCACTCAATTTAAATATAACTGTATTTCCTATCCATACAAGCTGAGCCCCAATAACTCTATTAATATTCCAGTCATATCATCAGATGATGTTTTTCATTATTTAATATCTTTAAAAGAATCATTCAAGTACGGCCCTGATATGATCCCGACATGTTTCCTAAAAAAATGTGCAAAGCACCTGTACCTGCCATTATCGAACTTGTTTAATTTGTCACTCCAGCAAGGAGTTTTTCCGTCAATATGGAAACAGTCTTACATAATCCCCCTTCATAAATCTGGAAGCAGGTCTTCTATTGAAAACTATCGTGGTATAGCTAAACTCTCTTCTATCCCGAAGTTGTTTGAAGCTATTGTTACCAATCAAATGACTTATCCGATTTCCTCAATAATAGCAAATTGCCAACATGGCTTCTGTAAGGGCAAATCGACCATTACAAATTTACTTGAATTTACCAACCATGTTTCAAATGGGTTTAGGGAATGCATTGATACTGATGTTATATATACCGATTTTAGTAAAGCATTTGACAAAGTATGTCACTCTTTACTCATCCGTAAACTAGATCTGCTTGGTTTTCAACCTGGTACCCTCTGTTGGATGTCTTCTTATCTCTCCGGTAGGACGAAAAAGGTAGTTTTTAAAAATTTTCATTCTGGGATCATCGATGTTTCCTCGGGAGTTCCTCAGGGCAGCCACCTCGGACCGATTCTGTTCCTGCTATTCATAAACGACATTTCTACAGTAGTAAAGTATTCTAAAATATTGATGTACGCGGATGATGTTAAACTTTTTAAGACTTATGCCTCGGATGAAGAAAGATCCTTGCTACAGCAAGATTTGGACAGCATAGTCAATTGGTGCAGCATTAATTATATGCCGCTTAACCTTAACAAATGTAAATTCATGTGCTTTTCTCGACGAACCATTCAGCCGGCCTCCTACAAAATAAATAACTACGTCCTAGAACATGTAAACAGTTTTGTTGACCTGGGTGTTGGTATGGATTGTAAACTCAATTTTAATTTTCATATTAGTTCCACAGTTAATAAAGCAAGGGGTGTACTGGCTTTTGTAAAGCGTTGGTCAAAGGAATTCCGCGACCCGTATATAACTAAAACACTTTTTACTTCATTAGTAAGACCAATACTGGAGTATGGTTCCATAGTTTGGAATCCTCGTTATCAGGTCCACTCAGACCAACTAGAGTCAATACAAAAACAATTCTTACTTTTTGCTTTGAGAAATCTTCGATGGGATTCGCCATACAATCTTCCCCCTTACACTAGTCGTTTAAAACTTATTAATCTTCCTACTCTTTCGAGACGCAGAGAAATGTTAGGTATAATATTTCTGGTAAAATTAGTCAATGGATGGATCTCAAGTCCATTTCTTCTAGAGCAAATTAATTTTAATGTACCCTCCCGTGCAACGAGAAACTTTAAACCACTTTTCTTGAAACTATGCAGAACTAACTTTGAGTTGAATGAACCGTTTCGGGGTTTATGTCAAGACTTTAACAATCATTCCAGCACCTTTGATGTATCGGACTCACTTTTTATAATTAAAAGAACTATTCTATCCTCTCTTAATAACAGCTAACGATCCAATTTTCTTACTTTGCATTTCTCTAACTTTGTATTCGGCTGATGAATTCTTATTCTGTAGCTGAGCAGCTTGGGATCTCGACGCTTAACAAACTTTCTTCTGTCACGACTCGGCACCTAAGATTTGTATATTTAAAAAACATCCGTACGTTATGCGGATTGAGCCCCTCGTGCCGGTTGGGCGGGAAAGTGGGTTTCCGTTGGGTTATAATACCCAAGCAAGTTCTCGTTCCAAAATTACAATAACATATTTTATAGAAAAAATTAATTCCTTTTCGTTTATATCATAGCTTTGCGAGGAAAAGCGAAAAAATAGCAATTTTAGTTAAAAATAACCAAAGCGGTTATACGATATATACATATGCATATAAATACATACATATACATATGTTTTTGCAAGTACACATTTGGTCAGACTTTGAGTTAACATTTCGCTACTCTTCCGCTCGGTTAGCGGACACTAAAACTTATCGCCAAAATTTGCATTTCAATCAAAGAGCAACCATACTTTGCCCCTTTGAAAAAAAAAAAAAATAAGTAAAAAAGAAAAATGGCATGCCGTTGCCAAGTGGTGCAATGCAAGAGAATTGCCGCTTCATTACCGCCTTTTGAGTGATTGCGGGGCTTTTACTGTCATTACCGTTAGATGCTCGTAGATACTTGTTCGAGCAACAGTGCAGCCACAAGTTGGATAGCTACGTGTATGTACTCGTATGTATGTATGACGAAATATATGTATTTATAACTATTTGTGCAGCGCCTTTGTTCGATTCGCGGTGCGCTTGTTGTTGCTATTGCCACGGCAGCCGCTGTCGAATTTCTCATTCATGTGGCAGTGCTTAATGATGATCAATTTAATTGCTTCATTTGCACTTAATCAAAATTTGCTTTGGTACTAGTTTACCTAGAGTTGTTGTTGTTGCTATTATTGTTGCTGTTGCCGCTTTCTTTTGCTTGTTAAGCGCCTTTGTTGCAGCAAATACTCGTACGTTCGAATGTTTTTTTTTTATGTTGCCACACACTGCTTTATGTTATGCAATTTGTTATGTTTGTTGGTGTAATCAATTCAACCGTTATGTTACACTTGAATTTTAGTTTCAGGTTACTAGTCGCGTCGCCGATTATCGATTGCCGTTAGCCGATCGGCAATTTGATAATGTGTTTTGGGCGGCGCTCATGCTGCTGTGTGATAAAATTGCTGCCGCACATCTTGGTGTTGGTTTTGTTGTTGCTATTACTACGGCTGCTGGGGCTGCTGTTGTTGATGCAATTTATCTGCAATCATGCGAGCACTTGATTTGCACTGCATTCGTAATTTTATGCAATTTTTCGATGTTATCGCATTGTTGATTTATATCACTTTTTTCATTGCCATTACAAAATTTGTAAAAATTTCTGGAATTTCAAGAGATAAATAAACGCGCAGGTATGTATGTGTATGAAACGTTGAATTTACTGTGGCATGGACTTAATGCAGGAAAATTCCATAACAAACCCCAGCCAAAGCAGTCAAGGTTGGGATACTAGTTTTTATATAAAATTATTTTTTTCTAGTTGTCGAAGGCTAAGCTGCTCAGTATTTTTTTATTTGCATCGGTCGTTACCACAACAAGTTCGTAAGTTCTTGAGAGGAAGAAGACGTAGAGTAAATATTTTAAAAATTAATGGCCAAACAAGCTACGAGGGCCGTTTGATAAGTCAGTAATTATTTTAATAAAATATATTTTTTTAGTAAAAATGCTTTCTATTTCTCTCCGAGAAATACCTAATACCTCTATACCTACACTTAGTCCTGCGTTTTTAAAATTTTTGAATTCCTTCCAAATACTAACTTTTCTCAAGACTCGTAAAGTAGGCGTTTGTTCCTCTGATAACCTCTTCATTTGACCCCAACCTCTTACCACCCAATCATTTCTTTAAGTTTGGGAATAGGTAATAGTCGCATGGAGCCAAATCTGGAGAATTTGCTAGCCCGATTGATGCGTTTTTTTCATAGTTTTGAAGTAGTCACCCGGTTGCGCTACGATTGACTAGGATCACTGTCTTATCGCGCTTAATTACCGACTCTGTGCACAAGGAAAGCACGACGTTAAAAAGTTTCTGTTGTAAAACGCAGTCAAACACTTCACCACTCGACTTGCTCTTCTGTTTACTGTGAACAATAATAAACGTAGCGATATTTCTTGTGTTATACATACTGCTGCTGTAGAATGTCGTACCGCTACGGAACAAAAAAAATCTGTCTACAGGGCCACGCTACAAACAGACGCAAAGGAAGCTGTGCGGCAGCGATATCGCAAATTGTGGAAAAAAGTGGGACGTATTCTGCGTGAGAAGAGAAAGAGGCCAAAACAAGTGAGCACGAAAAGCTGCAGATGACTCGGCGACACTAACGATGAAATAACGCTTTAAAACGAATTACGAAAAATGTTTCGGAAATGCACCATGAACGAGAAAGCTCAATTATTGTTGATGGAATCGACGCACTGACTTTTGACTGTGACTTATTATTATTATTAGGGCATAGTAGCGCTGCTACCTTACAAGATCTATTGTGCTAACCCTTTAAGTTTGTCACTCCATACTTAGGCTATTTAAGAAGTTAAGCACTTTGGAGAGTGTTGTTGTCCATATTATGGATGGAGATAATACTCGCTCCCCAAGGTGTATAAGCCTGAGTCCGCTTATTATTGGGCATTCACACAGTGTATATTCACAAGCCTCCGCATCTAAGCCGCAAAACCTGCAGTCTTTAGCCGCAGAGAGTCCTATTTTGAGAAGATGGTATCTTAGCCTGTAGTGACCTGTAATGTACCCGGTGAGAGTTCTAAGACCCTGCCTGCTGAGATTGAGAAGTTTTTCAGAGGCTTTACGGGATGGACTTTTAAACCTCTTAGCTTTTCTGTTCCCCTTTGCCGAGTGCCATTGGGTTGCGATTCTTGAGTCCACCCACGTTCTCAGAATTTCGCTTAGAGGTACCGCAGAACGGTTGAAGGCCATAAAGTTGGGCCCCTATATTTGCGATAAAGTCCGCCATTTCGTTGCCATCCACGCCCTCATGCCCCGGAACCCACCATAGAGTAACTCTGTTGTCGGCTCCTAGTGAGTCCAGTGCCGTTCTGCAGCTGTCCACCAGCATTGACTCCGCCTTGAAGGAGTCTAGTGCCCTCAGGGCTGTCTGACATAATTTTGATTCTGGCTCCATTGGTCCCTCGGCGAAGACATTCGTGAGCGTAGAACTCTATTGCATGGATTTTCGCCAGGAAGATGGTTGGATATAACCCCATCATGACACTTTTTTTAAATATATTTCCGAAGCCTCTCTCTCAAAGAGTATAGCCAATGGTGGGATGCCAAGCACATCTGTTCGTCATGTGCGCATGGCCCCCGTAATGGCCACACATACAAGGCGATGAAGCTTGCCGAGAGCAGCGCCGGAGCTCGCCATTTTGGCTTTAGGCCACCATACTAGTGCTGAAAAGGTAATAATTGGCTTTATTACCATGTTAAATGACCAGTATGTAAGTTTCGGGGAGATTCCACAGGTTTTACCGTGCAGTCTTTGACAAGCATAAAACGCTCTTGTCGCCTTATTGGTAATTTCTCTGAGATGAGAGTTCCATTTGAGTTTATTATCTAGTGTGACTCCCAGGTATTTTACCTCTTTGATAACTCGATCTCAGTACCTCCCAACATTGGTTTGGTCGCGTTCACCTTCCTACTTTTTGCGAAAGGGACGATGGTGGATTTTGATGGGTTGATTGACAACCCTTTCTCATTGCACCATTTGAGTGTTAGATTTAGGGCTGATTGAAGCCTGGAGCTTAATGTCCCTTCATCCCATCCCACAACGTAGATTACAATGCCGTCAGCATAACCGTAAGCATTGAATGTCCACAATAGGGATGAGAGAACACACCCTTGAGGAAAGCTACGAGTGGCCGTTACTTGAAGTCTGCTTCGCCCAGATCAACCGTTATAGTTCTGGATCTCAGCATGCATATTACGCTTATTACTTAAGCTTCGGGATATCTTTCCTTGCAAAACCTACAGAGAGTGCCCAATTCCTTTGTGCTGTCAAATGAATATCAAGTTCAAGGAATACACACAGGGCTATCTGTTTGCACTCCAAGGCCTTTTCAAGTACTTGAGTTAGGCCGTGTATGGCAGTAATGGTAGACTGCCCTGCTTGATATGCATGTTGACTTTCACAGAGTGGTTTTACCATTAGAAAGGTATCCCTGATGTGAAAGTCAATAAGTTTTTTCAATGTACTGTGACTTAATTCTTAAAGCGATAATTTAAAGTGGCCTAGTGATATCAACCAATGGGTCAATGATATCAAGACTATTGTTGTAGGTTTCCATTTAATTTGTTTACTCAATAAATATCTAAATATCTTGTCGAGGCGTTATATTTTTTATTTTCAAGGAAAATAAACAAGTCCAGATAACCAACAAAAGTTATTCGACTTTAAACAAACCACTGCGTAACAACAATAGTATACAAATTGGTAAATAAAATATGTATGTTTTACATTAAAAATGAAATTAATAAGATTTTTCCTTACCATGTTACCAATGTACTCGTACTATATCTTGAAAGAGATATTATGTAACATGAAATGTAAGAGGCTTGAAAAGATTGCACAAAGCCTACGCCATTTATCGATATTAAATGTTTTATTATCACATTCAAAGACAACAAAACAATACGAACTACAAGTGAAGAAAATGTCGCGTAGATCAAGCAACCAACGATAACACGATACAAGACACACGCTCGATGTGACAAATGACGAATGGCTACAAGTTTGTCGCATTCAGCTACACTTTGCGTGTTTGGTGAGAAAATAGAAAAAAAAAATGCTTAATTAAATTAGTTTAACACCCATAAAATATCATTATTGATGTGAATAAATCAGGCAGTTGTGCGTTCAATGTTGCCTCTCGTTTACTACATTTGTTTCGGATTTTTTTTTTCTTTCTGCTGGTTTGTGGTTTACAAAGGCAAGCAGCGTTTCTAAACTCAGGCAGTAGCTGCAGCAGCATTGCCTTCAAATTTCGTAAGTAGTATTGAGAAATACCATACAATTTACAGCCGTAACAGCCAACAACAAGTATTTAATGGATTTATTACTTTACTTTCTGCTACTTGTGTCGTTTAAAAATACATACATACAAACATACGTAATAGTAATATTTTTTCAAAAATATATATATAAAAATTTAAAAATAAAAACAAAAATATCAGTCAATTGTGGTGTGAGCAGCAAAAACTTTCAAACGCTTTTTGGTGTTTAACGCTCTCAATTAGCGCCGCAACTAATTAAAGTGCACGCCTGCATGCGTGGGCTTGTCGTGCCCAGCCTCCCTTGCCACACAACCACTAACCTCTTCTTGGCATTCATCTCTTTTGCCTGCATTGCAGCTGCATCCATACACACATACAAAGTATTGGTAGTGGCTCGTCTCACCTGCCGATACGCATGCGCAGTTTATTGATTAGTGTCGGTTGGTAATTACCATTCGGTTTCTGGTTCGTTTGTTGACTCTTTGATATACATTGCATTCAATTTTTTTTCTATTTCACACACTCTCGAGATATTGGCAGTTAAAAATGTTAAATGTTTGAAGACATTTGTGTAATAGTTGAAGTAAGCTGGCACTAATGACATTAACTGCCAAAGATAAATCGCTGAACAGATGTGGACATATAATTATGCACACAACCATACATACCGATGTGAAAATGTTTATGTCATTGTTGCACGATTTTGTGAAAGTGTATTGCTGTTTCCTCTATTTTCATAAAAAAAAAACATTATATTTTAAAAATACTAGTTTGTTTTGGAAAATATATTATACAACGAAATTTTGTGGGATGCGCTGTGTCAAATTAGGGACGCTCAAAGGCTAAATTTAGTTTCGAGTTAGCTAATTTTTACTTCGAAAAAGTCGCGGCGCTAATGAAACATTGCATAACGATGGCACTAAACATCGAAACTAATCAGTAAATTAAGAGATACCATTACCAAAATTACTAGTTTTTTCAAGTTTTGTATTTAAAAATACTTCGCTTGAATTGCACTAGTTTCCATAAATACTTTTGATCAAGTTATCAAGATTCAACATGTGAATTCTACTACTGCATCCGAATATGAAGTCAAAATTTAATCAAAATAGACAAGTTTTCAAGACATCGTCCGTTTTTAGAAACAAGTTAGTTAACTTAG
The DNA here is from genome assembly GCA_963971545.1 of Philophylla caesio. Lineage (NCBI taxonomy): Eukaryota > Metazoa > Arthropoda > Insecta > Diptera > Tephritidae > Philophylla > Philophylla caesio. Next base: position 87,191,059 of record OZ020606.1, on the reverse strand, counting down.
TTGCAAATATCTTCAGAATTGGTAATTCAATTTAAATTTTGTTTCCTTAAAATAAAAACAAATAGAATTTCTGCAAAGCTTTCAACCAAGCTATCAGCCTAATCATTCCAAAAATTTTAGCAAAATTATTACAAATAAAAAAAATATTTTTACTCTTCTCAAGGAATTTTTTTATCTGCGATATCTGACTTGAACAGAAAACGTGAAAGATATATTTTTTTTTTAAATGACCACACGGTCATCCCTAGTCAGTTTTCGTTGATGGAAACTCATTCCGAAAAATCCCGTATAGTGGTTTGGATATACATACCATACGCTGGCGAGCAAAACCGAGTGAATGATGTTTTTTAAAAAAGTATAAAATATTTTTCATAATGAATATTTGTCATTAATAAATTTTTCTATATACGAAATAATTTCTAGTACAGCAAAAACTTTGTACAAAATTTTGAAAAATTCATCCAATTTTCAACCACATTTCGAAGTTTTTATGGAAACCTTTTCAGTTATTTTGAGTATGCAGTTTTATTCACCCTTTAATTTTGGTGTAATATTCTGCAAGTTTCAAGTCGTTGCAGATAACTGTTAATTACAAAGTTTTTTTTTTCAAAATCTAAGTGTCGCAAACCAATTTGTGGAGACGTGTATAATACTGTTTTTTTTTTTCTTATATGTTAATTAAATATGCCTTTTTATCGTCGTAAAATTAACGATTTATTAGTAATAAGCATTTAAAACCCTTGTATATAAAATTATTTACAGTGAATACTTTTATTTCAACGTTGGCTGTTTCCAAAAATTAAAAAAAAAATCGAGATATTCATGAACAGCTTACAAATATTAAAGTTGGTCTTTGAGGGCTGTCGACCCGACCCAGTAGATGTACACACCTGCGGTCAACCCTGAATCTATTGTAGTACGAAATTTCGTAAATTTCACAAAAAAATATTCACACTGACCTTTTTGAGTAAAAAAAAATAAATAAATAGCGAGAATGCTTTACTAAACTCAAAAGAAATTTCGAAAATGTTTTTACTTAACAGGATCTAAGTTCCCTTATTTCATTATAAATTGAATGCGATAATAGTTTTATAAATACATACATACATATGTAAGTCGCAATTCACAAGTTTAACCATGAATAGCAAAATAGAAAAGAAGGTTAATTGTTTGTCATTAGATTCTCCTTAGTTGAATGTGCACTCACACGAAAAATTCAAGATACCGTGAAAATTTTAAAAACTCGTTGACTGTGAAGTGGAGCTTTTATGTTAAAGGCTAATGTCCCAATGTTATGCAATGTACTCGCACTTGTACAAGTAACTAATACATCTTTTGGTCAGCAGATTGTGCCCTTTTCATTTTTAACATCTCTTGAATGAAGTGAAAAGTGTAAAGTAAGTAAAAAAATACAGCAAAAACCAGAAGAAATCGGTCACCGAAATTACATTCAAAATATTAATTTTATATTAGTAAGTATACAAAAAAAATTGCAAACTCTTTCAAAATCAAAAAAAATACTTATCAAAAAACTACTTATCATTCGACTTCGTTATTTTTATTCTCAATTTAAGACACAAAATTTAAAAATTAAACACACAAGTATGTAGGTATTTATATAAATCTTCAAAGACCCGATTAATGAAATCCAACATTGGAAAACTACCCGCAATAAGGACAATTTTCTTGTTACACAAAGAAGCGTGCTCATACATTCACATCTAAGTGCTAAATATCACAACGTGGTCGTATAATTAATAAATTTTCATACACTTTACACAAAATTAATGATCGCACGAGGGTACATTTATAGAAAGAAGCTTACGACGAGACTTGCGGTTGCACGAATCGCCTTTGATTCCCCATGTAAATCATACAAATCACGAGCGCATATGTAGTACAGTGTGGCATAAAAGCACGGCCACTCAGACGAACTATGCACAAAAATACATACGAATGTATTTAAAAACTCATAGCAGTACTAATGCGTAGCATTTACTAAAGTAAAATGTTGTTATGTTTTCTTTTTTTTTATTCGTTTCTACTACCAATCTTAGAATGCGCACTTGCAGCATTTGACCGGCAAGTAAACAGGTTTTTTTTGATCGAGACGCAAACTCTCTTTGCTACTTGAGTTTTATGGTTGCCACATCCGCTGAAGTCGACCGGTCTGCCAGCGTCAACTCGCATTCAAGCACATCAGCAACGATCAACGTTGATCATGATCAGCACATTAGTGTCCCGTGATCGTTGATCACGCCGGCGTCTGTTGTGAGCGAAAAAATGTGTACATACTCGTATATTCGAAGCTCTGACGAAGACAGTGGTATGATCTTACAAAGTGTAGGAATACAGTTTTGTTAGTGTGGCTCGTATCGGCATTCGAGTTGTACTATAATAATAATTATAATTTGGGACTTATACTATTTAGTTCAATGTTTAGCCGAATGTTTCTCCTACCATATGTGGTGTGCGTCTTTATATTATACCTCAAATGGAGGGACCTACAGTTTTTTGCCGATTCCGAACGGCAGATGTATTTTATGAGAAGCTTTTTCATGGCAGAAATACCCTCGGAGGTTTGCCATTGCCTGCTGATTTAGATTTTACTTGCCCTGGCTGAGATTCGAACCTCGCTGTACTTACATACTGTTGTTAATTCTGCCCAGGATGCGAGCATACTTCTAGCATCCTATAAACACATATTAAGATCTGAGCTTATGAAGAAGGAGAACTCCAGGTGGGCCGCGAACTCCACCTGCCATACCACCAGAAACATGTTGCAAGAAGTCGATGTGGAGGCTCTTAATCTCTCACTAAGCTTGGCCGCTCCTCTCTTAGAATAGTGATTAGGGGGATAACCGGGCTCTGTCTTATGGGCACGCATAGAAAGGCACTAGATTACACAACCAATGATTTTTGCCACAGCTGCCGGAAGACAACATACTTAAACGGTAATTAAATCGCCAACGAACTTACAATAACGACCATAAGAAGATCTAAACTATCTTGAATTGATTCTAGCAAGGATTTAATGCTAATTATTGATTTAAAGTGCAGTTTGGCCGTTTTGGAGGTAATTTTTGTATTAAAATTCTATAGATAAGTCTAGGCACGGGAAGCTCTGTGTGTATCCTTTCAGTTGCTGGATCTCTGGCTGGATCTCTCTATAGAGACTAAATTGTGTCTGTGGCTTTGAATTTATCCAATGTACGCACATAGATGCTCAACCATGACTAGACAGAGACTGTGTTACGTTAGCATATGATCCAAATTTCATAACAACGATACTAACGGTCCCACAAGAGATCGAATTTCGCAACTTGTCGGAGTTATGTCCACTAGCAAGGCTACTTTAAGAGCGCTGCTATCTAAAATTATCGTTCTAAATTGTTTAAAATGTACTTAAGTGTCTTTACTGTTCTCTGAGCCGAATGGTAAAGTCAAAACCATAGTTGAACTCTAATGCAATTTTAAAGAGATATTCTTAGTTGAGCATCACAAACTTAAAATACATCAATTCGGTGGCAGAATTTTTTCAAACCGATGAGTCTAGAATGGTTGTCATAACAGAAACTACTCACTTTCCTGGCAAAATGAGCACTCGCACACTCTCTATAATCGCTTAAAATATCATTTAGATCTTGAGTTAGGCAGAATTATATAAGCGTTGAAACTTAAGGCATTAATTTATGTCCGAAATTACTAATTTTTACTACCATTTCAACTCCCAGTCTTCGTCGAAGTATAACGAAGAGTGTTGACAAAATTCGAAGTGAGACCACCTAACAACACGGACCACTGTTTGCCGAGCTTGTGGACTCTTGGTGCAACCTACAGTCTGTTGACTGGCAGACTTTAATGTGGCTTTGCACATACAATATTTCTCAACTTTATTACGATTGTAATTATTATTAGTTTTTTTTTCACTGTGCACAACAGCCATTGAACACATTCAAAATGTCATCACGACGCGACTGAAGAGCAGAAATTCACATAAAAAGCACATACAACAAACACTAAACAATATTTAGAAAGATTTGCATGCGTCCAAGTAAGGTGCGCATGCGAGTATTCAATGTGTGGCAAGTTGTTTGTTGCGCATAAATTTTGCCAACACTTCAACAAAACTGGCGACAGACAGGATTCATACAGACATGTTTGGTGTTGGTTGTGAGTGTTGGTTGGCAGCAGGTGCCTGCCAATATTGTTGTTGTTGTTGCAACGAATTGTTATTCCTGTTGTCCGGTGCAGTTAGTTATCATTGCTGTTGCAAGCTGTAACGTTTATCGCATGATGCTATTGTTCTGCTATTGTTGTTGTTGTTGTTGTTGTTGTTGTTGTTGATGTTGTTATTGCAGGCACTGTATTGGGCCACAGTGTATGCAAATTCGCGTGGCAAAGCAGTGATAGAAGAAACGACTAAGTAAATTTTTTTTTAAATGCTGCAAAGCTTCTTTCCAAAGCCGGTTGTTGCAACATTCTTACTGTTGTTGCTCATTCGTTTGCATATTTTCATGTTTCACATACATACATACATATATACTCGTTCATAAACGTCCATTAAACGGTTATCCTTTCTGAAGTGTTAGTGGCTTCATTGCATCTTCGAATTCAAATGGCTCGAATGTGTGCAAGTGTATAAGTAAGCAGACAACCGTTATAATTGAAATTGTGAAATGTTTCCTTGCATCCTCAACAACGATGTATGTATGTACATATCTTTGTAGGTATATATGTATGTAAGAACATAATAGATATATGCACTGGCAAATTGTAAATTTTACTGCACAGCAACACAGCTGGCGGCGATATTCTTTAGCTTAACGGAATGTGTATTTATGTACAAATTTATATTCATTTATTTATACATATTTATATATATAGTTATATATATATAGTTATTTGTATATTTTTATGTTAGCATAGTATTCTTAAAAAAAAAATAACATGAAGCCTCCATCCATAAGCGCTTACACAATTTTGCATACCAACTTTACTCTACTAGCCTTGGCAACTGCTTTTATTAGACGGCAACCGTTATATTATTATATATGTTTATATGAATGTGCAACGAAACGAATTCCTAGTGTTAATTACTTAATATGAAAATGGCCGCAAGCATGAGTTGCTCAGATAACTAAAATGTTTATCGGTGGTGGTGCAATAAAAAATAAATAAATGCACATTAATTTAAAATTTTATTCTGGATACATATAGCCATTCATAAAATATAAATGATCGCTTTTAATATTTTTTTTTTGTATGAACGTACATTTGTCCGAAGCGGGATTGTCTGCTTCATCTACGTGATTACATTGGTTTTATTGTGAAATTTGGTGTGTTGAGGTGAAGTGAGTTGAGTTGAGGTGTGGTGTGGTGAGTTAAAGAGAGGTGAGGTAAGTTGAGGTAAAGTAAAGTGAAGTGAGATAAGGTGAGGCTAGGTGAGGCGTGGTAATGTAAGGTAAGGTGAGGAAAGGTGAATTGAGGCGAGGCGAGGTGAGGTTATGTTAGGTGAGATGAGGTGAAAGAGTTAAGATTAGTTGAGAAAATGTAAGGTTAGGTGAGCTGTATTGAGATTTTATTAAATTTTTCTTAATTATATCTAATATGAACAATACAAATTTAAGCTTTATTTTTAACACTTGAAAAAAAATTCAAAATCAAGTCGAATATGTAAAAAATGTAAACAACTAGATTTTAAAAGAAAATGCACATTTATAAAGCAATCCGATGAATTTTGAGAATTTTTTCTAAAAAATCTTTCTTTTATATAATCTGAGGCCAGACATATGTAAACCTGGGTAATTTTGAACTTAAGGTTGAATATATATTGTGCAACTTATTGACTCTGGTCATCGTTTAATGAGCGATAAATGCAAAAATTGCTATTAAAATGAGTAGAGGCTGATTTTATTAAACATTAAATGCGCAAAAGTCCTTCACTACGAAAATTGCATCTCAAATTTCTTGGAAAAATTTCTTCTAGTGTCTGTTGTTGGTAAATATATTTCAAGGCGCTAATACCTAACTCCATTTGGAAAGCCGTTTTTGTTAAATTTTACCCAAGTAATTAGATCCATCAGAATATATAGAATTAAATAATAATTAATTGCGCGAACTTGAAATTTAAGTTAATTTAAATTTTTTTGATGAAAAATAAATTTAAATTTTCATTTCCTTTTTCAATCTAAAAACAGCATCGGCTAGAAATGTAAAGAAATACTCGTAAGGCTCCCAACCTGCTATATGTTTCGTGTCGGCACGTGGCTTCCTGACCAGCGGGCAACTTGTGTGGATTTCATGTTCATATTATCTAATAATTACTTTTCCACCTATAAAATTAGCACCATATTAGATTTAATAAATACTTACTCGTTTAAATGAATACACTACGAAGCATAATTATGTAAGTACATAAATATTAATTAACTTATTATTATAGTTTATAAGCCTCTGGAAACGTTTTAACAAATGCCTCGAGAGCTTTGTATTAATGGTGAATATAAACATGTAATTAAATTAGGTAGCAAACTGCCATGAAGCGGTTAAGTAAAAGGAAGGAGCAATGCAGCTAAATAGAAAAGTAAAAATGCCTAGAAAAGCCTGAATATCTTGCGAAGTGGTAATTCAACTTTACGAAATTTTTGTCATGCAATCAAGGTTTTGATTATTAAGTTTTTGGGGTTTTTCGTTTCTTGGTTCGTTGTTTTATATCAAATGTCATAAGTAGTTTTGTAAAAAAAATTGCGTTAAATTTGTTTTTGCTCGCTTGTGAAACATTAATTGAAAATTGATTACTGTAATCGACCGGATAAGCCGATAGTTTATGAAGATGCCTTCAGATTGAAGGCGAATTATCGACAGTTAAAAATACAAAAATTCGCTTTAAATATGAAAATAGTACAGATTTCGACACAATTTTCATTGGAATTAAATTTATATTAAAAAAGTAAATGATAATACTGGAAGATTATTCATTTACTTACTAATCTATAGAGGACGAGTTGTCCTGGATGTTTTGTCTAAAAACGTCAATATCTTATACATGAATGATAATCTTCTTCTTCTTTTATGGCGCTACAACAGTTTGTCGGTTTGGGCCGAGATCAAAAAGGTTCGCCAGTTCCCTCTCTCTTTCGAGGGGTTACGCCAATTACTCACACCAAGTGTAGACAGGTCCTTCTGCACTTGGTCCTTCCAATGTGTTCTTGGAAGCCCTTGCTGTCGTTACCCACCCATGGGAGCCGATTCGAAGGACTTTTTCATCGGAGCATCATCATCCATGTTTCTGCGCCATATAAAAGGACGGGCATGATGAGAGATTTGTAGAGCGGGATTTTCTTTCGTCGAGAAAGGGTTTTGCTTTTCAACTGCCTACCGAGCCCAAGGTGCACCTGTTGCCAAGTGTTTTTCTTCACTTGATTTCAAAGCTGACATTATTGGTGGTGTTTATGCTGGATCCAAGGAATACAAAATCCTTAACTACTTCAAAATTGTAGCTGCCAACAGTGACGTGATTCCCAATACGCGAGGATTTTTTGTTAGTTTCCACTATGTACTTTATTTTGTCCTCATTCACTACTAGACCAAGCTCATTTGCTTTCCTTTCCAGACTGGAAAATGCTGCACTGACAGCCCTATTGTTAAAGCCAACGATGTCAATTTTATCCGCATGCGCCAGCAGCATCGTACTTTTGTTATAAATAGCGCCACTGTGATCCAGATTACCAACTCTTATTACAGTTTCCTACATTAGATTGAAGAAATTGCACGAAAGTGCATAGCCGTATTAGTTTCGCGGGAATCCTAAATTTAAAAATGGCTTCGTATAGACAGCTGCTCTATTCGTGCTATCAAAAACGGCTTTGAAGTCGACAAAAAGGCGGTGTGTATCGATTTCCTTAACTAGGGTATTCTCCAGGATTTGACGTGCTGTGAATATCTGGTCGATGGTGGATTTAGCAGGCCTGAAACCACACTGATAAGCTCCAATCAACTGCTTCATATGCGGCTTCAGTATTTCACACAGCATCAACGATAGGACCTTATATGCGATATTTAGAAGGCTTATCCCACGGTAGTTGGCGCAAACAGCAGCATCACCCATCTTATGCATTGGGCAAAGAACACTAAGGTTCCATGATTGAATGAAAATCTTTTTCACTTGAGATATTTTTTATTTTGTACAACATCGATCTGTCCACAGCTCGCCCAGAGTCAATGGATAGAGAGTTTCTCGACTGATGAGAAAGTTAAAGGATTAGGCAAAGAAAATTAATTAATCTTTAGAGAGTCAGAGAGAAAAATCATTTCCCAGGAACTACATATGTTTTTCTACGATACATATACATATCCACCATAAAAATATGATGATATCAAAGCAGAAAATTAAAAGAAAAATAAATCACTTAGTACAAAATTATATACTTAAGTACATACACATATGTACATACTTACCATATATGGCATAAACTTACCAGCGCTCTTGCACATGCGCGTATTAACCGTTCGCACGCTTTAACGGTTGTAAACACATAATCGTTTATAACAAAGTAGAAGGCGAAAAAATTCCAAAAAAAAACCGATAATCGAAAATGAAATACGTTGCACTTGTTGCACCTCGGTTGCCCCATTGGAAAATCTCCAACCTCCTACATACGAGAATAACATTAGAAGCAAACACAATGAGGCTGCTTACAAAAAAAAATACCGTACGCCATGCAGACATACAACTACTTCAAGCAACGCAGTGGGCTGTACACAAGATTATAGAAAAAAAAACAAACCCTTTTTGAATGTATGACTACGTGCCGCCAATAAAATTTGTATACGAAATGCGCTTGTGGCAAATTGCAAGACTTCTTGCTGTCATCTTTCAAAAGCGATTTACTCGTTGTACAGGCTCATTACCGTTTACGTACAACTACTACGTAATAAATGCGATGGAAAAAATGATGAACACAAAAATAAAAGATTGCAATGGCAGCATGAAAGCAAGAATAAATCATGCTCTTCTGGAACCGTGGCAGTTCAAATTGCTAAGCGAGTAAAGAAAGTAATTTGAAAAGGGAATTGCTTGCTGTAGAAAGCACTGTTACATGATTGGCAACAAGGAAATATATGAACATGTGCCACACCGAGTGCAACATAACTATGTGCAACAAATGCTGCGATGACTTTTGCAAGCAGAGGTGAATGCACCCGAAAGCAAAAGAATTCAGTCAGGCAAAGAAAAATGAAGTGCATACACACTTGCATATACAAATACACAGTTTATACATACATACTATATATGATATATGTGGTAAGTACTTATTTATGTAAGTATGTACATATGTAACAAATAATGTGTTCTTGTTTAAAAAAAGGCAATAAAAGAAATTAAATGGAGAATCTTAAACATTCATTTCATCTTTTTCAGGTTTGGGTGGAACTTTTGAATCTCTGATCAGCAAAAAGTGAAACTCGCCAGAGATGCTGCAATTTATCAATTAACATATATTTCCGAAGAATCATACTCGTATGCATGCAGTTACATGCCCTACTCAACCCTACTTTCAGTTTACCTACTAATTTGGCTACCGCAATTTCGAAGGTGTATATTTGATTGATTGAGAGCAATCACGAAATGATTGCGAATAAGTGTATAGCGATTGCTATGAAATTGAAAGCAAAATTGAATTCACTTAATGCCATCGGTGCCAATTGCAAATCATCTTTAAATCAATTCGATGGTGTTGGTTGAAAGAGCTGGCGCAAATATAAAATTTATATTTTTTATGAAACCAGACAGAATTTAATTTTGTTCTTTGACGCATTCGTGGATGAAAAAGAAAAAATAATGTAAACAAACAATTGCGTGAACAAATTCGTTTGCATTTTCTTAGGAGAAAAATTCACGGAGCTCTACAAAAAAAAAATAGATTGTTACAGATTATGAGGAGATCTAGTTAGATGGTTAAAATTTTCTTCTAAAAAAATACATATACAGGAAATTAAAAACAAATATTCTATTGCGCGAACAATACGAAAAGAAAAACACGTGCCTGAAATTTTACTTTAAGAGCTTTAGAAACAAATGAAACTTAATCTAAATGCCCATTTTCTAAAGATTGAATTAGAGCATACTTTCAATTAGTTTCGACTTCATTTATCAAGCTTTTGAAGCATAGTTTTGGGCAACTGTGCATTGAAGCTAGTCACGCCAAAAGATTCATGATCTAAGTACTTTCCATCAGTTTGGAACTGATTTATGGAGCTTTTAACGTATAGTTTTTGGCGTTGTATTATTGACACTGACTTTCAAAAGCTTCAGGATCAGAGTACTATCAATCAGTTCATTCAAATATATTTATCAAGCGTTGAACACATAGTTTTAGGCGTCACAAGACTAGCTTTAACAAGTGACACTATTTACGCGATGTTTTTTCCCAAACGTGCGTTGTTAGGTACTCGTATGTTACCTTACGAACAATTTACTTAATAACAAATTAAACGATGCTGTTTAACATAAAAAAAAATTTCAGAATTTTCTTAGCGCAAAATTTTAAAATTTTCTTTCCTGTTACTTAAATGTGTCTGAAGTTTAACTTAAAGAGTAGTCACCTAAGATAGTGTTCGAAGATAAAGTCGTGCCACTTTTTTAATGAGGCATTAGAAAATTTACTTAGAAAATTTTATATGGCTAGCTCAGAACAAAAACTATTTTTTTAAGGCTTTGTCATTGAACTATCTCGTTTTCGCTTTGAGTTCCCTATAAGTAATTCAAATGTTATATTTTAAAGTAACTATTTGAACATAATAAAAGTGCAGTCGATCTCAGGAGAAAAACTGCACAATGGAAACAATGCGGAGCACCATTTCATCTTAGGTTTTCTAACTATCTTACAGTTTTATAAGTAGCTAACTATCTGACTCCTTTGAAATTTCACAACTTTTAAAAAGTATACATTTATTTCGGATAAGCTTACTTAATTTTAGGTCAATGAAAATCCCAAAAACTTTGCGCTATTTAAGAATCAATTGTATTCAATAAAAGTATTTTATAATTAATTTATGCTAGCTTTAAAAACTACATGCCTGTGGCCTAATTATTAAATGAAATATGCAAACAAAAAATTCATTTTCGTATTTGTTTTCTAACCTTCACTAAGCTACTTTTCGGAGAAGAGCATTGCGCAGGTACTGGGCGCTTCCCAAATCTTGATATTTTGAAGATATTCCTTTTTTTTTCTTTTCCTATAAAAATATGTTGTCCTTATTTATTCTCGTATGGTAAGTATACGCCAGACAGATAAATACCAATATCTTTTTTTAAAACTACAGAAACAGGGTAGTTTGCGACAAAAAAGTTGAGCATCAAAATCATTTAATCATAAAATTTGATTTATTATTTAAGCATATATGTATGTATAATGAATGTATATCAAATGTATGTATGTATGTATGAACGTTCATATTGAGGTGTGCATACACAAATTGTACGATCATTTAAAAACGTATAATCATAAATATATATTTAAACCATCCGATATGTACATACATAGATAGCAAAAGACAGCAGATGTGCGCTGAAGCCACCTGCCTAAACGAATTGGAGATTTTCGAAACACACACAAATTGTCTATATTGGTGTATGGTATAACCCGTTGACCTTAGACGAGGTGTGAATTTGAATTTCCGTCAACAAAACGCATTCGATTGTCGGTCAATCACTTCAAACTGTCATTTTGTCTATACAGCTATTAATCGTAATGTATGTATGTATGTATGTACGTACATATATAAGTAAATACGTATGAATAGATATATACTATAACTCGTCATTCAAATATTGGTTGTAATAAAATCAATTGACGCCTGTCAAAGTTGCCCACACTCGCATATTAGATGCAGCAATATGAACTCACTTTTATGTGTAGAATATGTGTGAATGTACATACGTACATATGTTTGTGTGTATGCATATATGTACATGTTAATATGTAAGCACAATAGCCTCCAACTTTTGTATATTTCTTCCAAACAACAAACTTCTACGCCTCAATACCGACTTCTCCGGTGGCCTATTGTTTGTGTGTTGCTATGTAGTCAGTTAGTTAGACGCAAACATTAATAGGCGTAGCTTTTTATATTTTTCCTTTTTACTTTTTGAACTACAGCGTACACGTCTTCCTTACTTGTACTAACATACGTACAATATACATATAACATAAATATGTAAATACTTACAAAAATATATTTTTACTGTTCTCATGCAATTGTTTTTTTTTTTTTGTTTATTTATCATTTCATATTTTCATTGTCACTAATTAACATTCATAGGTCGATTGTGTAATAAAATAGATTTAAATAAATATTCCAAGTTCAACCACTGACTCTTTAGTATCTGAGTAATAGACGTTGACCTGTGCAAATAACACGAAATGCAGTGTTCCAAAACTTGCAAACGCTTTCCTAGCCATCATACACCCATTGTGAAGAAAATCGCTCCAATTAAGAAACTGTTTATTAAAGTGGAATTTTTTTGAAACGGTAGTAAGTAAATTCGAAAATCAAAAAGTTGAATAAAACGGAATTGATGGCAACGGAGGAGTGGACGGAAATGTCGCTGCCGATAATGGTGTTACGTTCTTCTTCTTCTCACCACACCTGAACTCTCCACACCTAATCACAGCACACCTCCAGATACAACACCTATGCATACTCTTTGCGCCATACCCAAACTCATATCTGAATCCACAAGATATAAATTCACCACACATACACTCAACACACCTAAACTCACCACACTTCAACTTCATAATCATTCCTTGTTCTTTCTCACCCATCATCTATGAGTATTACATCTAATACTTTTATGGGTATTTATATATCTCTTGTAGTGTACAAAGTGTACGCCTTTTTCCGATTTTGGCATGATACGTATATGGGTGCTTGGATGGTCCTTATAAGGATCGTAGGTATACATACATATCATATCATATGTTTAAGTGTTATTTTGATTAGTTGAGACGGGAATTCACTGCTCAATTCTGAATGCAGTCAAAAGTGTCACTTGTTAGCAAGAAAGAGTCTTTGAAGAAAATTCAAGACTAACGAAGATTACTTAAAAAACACATTTTAAAATATATATTTTTTAAAATAAAACTCTCATCAAGTCATATGTAAGTGAAAATGAAAAAATATATACTAACAAAACCTAAAAACTACAGTACAATGGTTTTTCATTGCTGCTACATATAAACATATAAAACATGGTTAGGTTAGTTTAGGTTAAAGAGGCTGCTAGCGATCGCCCCAGCACACCTAAGCCTTTTTTTTTTTAGGCCCATTGTGGTACCACGCGGATTTGAAAAATCCCCCTACTCGAACCAACATATGAAATCTGCGAATTTTACTAGCTTGCGAGTCTCTACTTTGGCCAGATCGCTAAGGTCTCCGAAGAACTCTGATCCCAAGAATTGTCTTCTTCTAGCCCATAGTGCAGGACATTCACATAGAAGGTACCTCACGGTTTCAGGCTCTTCTTCATTTCTGCAGCTTCTGCAGAAGTCGTAGCAGGGAACACCTAGTCTCTCTGCGTGTCTGCCGATTAGTATATGACCTGTTATGATTCCTAAAACTAAGGACAGATTTTCTCTGCTCAGCATGAGAAGACCTTGCTCTTCGCTCGCTTGACGTCCCACTCCGGCCACAAGAGCTTGGACTTGATACTGGTGTTACCGTTTTTCCAACGGTCTCCTGCTTCCTTAAGGGTTGAGTCTCTTAGAAAGAGCTTGCAGGTAGCGAGCGGCATACCTAACCACATATAAATATAAAAATTAAACAAAATAAAAATAAAAAAAATCTTACCTCACTGAAATAAACAAATGTGTCGTCTCGCTCTCACCTCAAAATCATTCAGTACACTTCTCCAAATCAAGTCTTTGCATTTGCATATCTTTCAGCAGTGTTATCTGCCCCAAATCAGCAATCATTTACACTCAAAGAGATTTCATAAATTTTCCAAAACCACACTTGATACGAAGTAAAATCACTTAAATATGTATGTTGATTATCACAATAAAATTTAGTAATTCTTTCACGCAATTATCAAACAGAAATTTAAACACAAAGACGGTTTAATTATCGAGAATCTTAAATTACTTGGCCACAGGTCAAGGCAATTGCTATGCAGCTTGCTTTTTGGCTTTTAAATCCACTATATAGCGCACTATATGATAATTAGCATTATTTGGCTAAAAGTTACACAAACACACACACACACACACATAGCTCACTTAAGTAGTTCTTTTTGCATGCGCACAACTATTTTGTATTCTGACCGAATTTTAAGCCAAACGAGTCGCAAACAAAATTTTAACATAACAAAATACCGAAAAATTACAGCCATTAAAATTTCGTATCAAATTACGGTGGTGAAGAACGCGTGCAAACGTCCACGAAATTAAGTTCGTACTGAGCGATGAAATATAAGCAAATTAAGCAAAAGTTGAGCAACAAAAACTGAGAGCAGTAAGCTGTTCATTTGTTGCTTTTGCTGCTTAATATTGTCTTGAAATTGCTAGGGTTGTGCTCAAACAACATTTTTTTTTATTTAAAACAAAAAAATATACATATATACATACATACATACATAATTAAACTTGTGCAACTCCATATGGAGGTTGTCAAGCAAGACAAGTGGGATTCTCGCGCTTTTTAACGCCTTTGCTGTAAATGTTTAATGCTTTTGTTTTTATTTCAATTCGTATGTAGTTTTACGTATGTATTTCGACGTCGTTTTGAAATTATTTAATTCACTATATCTTCATATTCGTGTTTATACTCGTACTTATAACTTACTAGCTTTCATTTTATTTTCAATGTATTTGTATATTCATTAGGGCGGCTCGTTTCTACGATTATTGTATGTACATAGGTTTTTAGATTGATCAATTATGCAATATAAATTATGAGAAAATAATTTTTTCAAATACATACATTTAAAGGCCGGAAGATGGGACGCACTCGAGTCATACAAATACGGTTATTCGTGATACCAAATAGTTTTTAAATGGTAACCACTTCTAATCCTACAAAACGCCGCGGTTCGAGTAATAAAATAAAAGCTCTTACTCACAACACCCGATTGTAAGGTGTAACTATTTTGTGAATATTTTAAATATATCCATGTTTTTTTTTATAAATTTTAAATGATATGATGAGAGAGAGAGAGAGAGGGTGAGAGAGAAACTCACACGGATTTCCTCTCAACACTCTCATAAGATAGTTCGTATCATATAACACGATGCACGTTTTTTTACTTCTGTGGGTAACTGCAGTTGTGGCCTCACAAAGCCATAGCTTTCATGAGCAGTGAATGCAAAGCAACCTTGATTGCAGCCACTACTGCCTCAAAAGCACTGCGAACCCAGTCGGGACGTCTGACCATATCAAACCTATTTATCAATCAGACTAGGGGCTTTTAATCTACCAATCGTTGGTTAGCAGCTATAAAAAATTATTCCTTTGTTTTCCTTTCAGTGTTATTTTGTACTTTCCTTTCGGTTATACGAATAATTATTCGCTAGAAAAGGATTTCATTAGTTTTTACCGATTATAGAATTTTCCAAGAGCTTCCTTTAATTTTAGCTCAGTCATATCGATTAATTTCACTATATTCGTTTGCACCAACTCCGGTTAAGCGCTTAATCGTAACTAAGAGCGCCGGTTAAGACCATCCATCAGCGATAAATTGTAGCTAACCGCCGGTTATTTTAACAGGAAATGGTGCAAACGGCTCTTAATAGTGTAAACCCTATATGAGGTCACCCATCAAGGCCTGGGATAACTCAGAATCAAAGCTTTTGGTTTGTTTTTTCCAGGTTAATAATATATGAGCAAAATGAATATATGCTCGGTAATTTCCAGTTTTCTCATCATGACCAATGATTTGGATTGGAATTGTGGTAGACTGAAAACTCAGATTTGTCAAGTACTCAGTCAAAGAAGAAAAAACTAGGGATAAAAGCAAGAGGGAGGAATGAGGTATGAAATGATCACACGTCTGCAATTTTTTCACAATCTTTAGCGAAACTTGGCAGCTTGTGGAGGGAAGGCGAAAAAAAGGCATCTATATTAAGCACAGGAAGTGCTTAGTGAAACGTCGACAAAGTTTTCTCTCCCTGGGTTGTGTCCCGTCATTAGCGCCATCCGTTTGAGAAAGATTTTTACTATGACCAACACTAAAACCCCACCATGAAATTAAATACTCCATAATTCATTGGATTGTGTTTCGTTTAAGCCTAAACAGAGTCCATTCCCAAAGATTTCATGTCAGTTTGCCCATTGAACTCTATTTCTTTTCGATTCACTAAATCTAGTTTTTATTTTGTTTGATATATTTATTTAGCATTTTTCTTTCATTTCAATTTTATTTCTTTTTATATCCCTCCAATTTATTTTACTTCTTGCTACGAGTATAATAACGAATTTCAATGTTAGTAGTTCCATCGCAGTCTAAGTGTCAAAAATTCAATCCAAACTTCCCATTAATCCCTACTGTTCCATTTCAGTTTCGATAAATGTACGTATATTCGCTTCCATTTGCACTCCATGGCACGCAATTAAATGTCATTGCTCATTTCATTCCTTTTTCACTTTTATAATAAATCAAGAATTTCGTCAACAATACTATATTTTAAACCTCTGCTTACAGCATTGACATAAAGGTACGTCAGGTAAATGGACATGGCAGACGACAGCTGTCACAGTGACAACTTTACAGTGCCCACATATGTATAAATACGCACAGACATTCACTCATAGTAACTTGTGGTTGACAACATTTGAACAACATTTATGTTAAATAATTATTTTTTATTTTAAATTCTTGTATATGCAAAACATTTGAATGTATAAGTAAGTATATGGTGTACTACATTCGAGCGCACATAGGTAAATGGGGCTTCAGCGGCGCGAGTTGGCGGAACAAGCAAAGGAATGACTTAAGAGTGCTACAAATTACGCACCAAAAAATATTAAAAAAATACAAAAATTCCTTAACAAAATATGAAAAAGTTATAACTCAATACAAGTCAATGGTAATGTAAGAAAAAACATGTATTTACATTTTTGTAAATATCAGTCAGTCGTTGCCATTTCAAGGTCGCTGCTGTCATTAATTACTCACGGGCACCTTACGTGCATTTCATTCCTACTTGAATCTATGTATGTACAGATGTATGTAGTTGCGACTTTTTTACGTGGTAAGTATATTGAGAAACTCATCGACCCACAGTCCTCCCAAACAGGTGAGCCCCAACCGGCAGCAGTGACAACATTGAGAGCGATCACTTGCCTATTTGAGCGTCTGGGTAGTAAGTGTTTTTAGCCACCAATTACTCGGCGTCGGGTTGTTGACTTTTGCTTTTGATTTTTTTTTTGTAAATAACAAAGCTTGGCTTGCTTACAAAATTACATATAGCTGTGTTTAATTCAATATAAACAGCTTATTTTGACAAATTTTACAACTTGTTTTCCTTTTTTATAGTACATATTTTAAACCTTTTTTCAATTAAAACACAATTCATTTTCTGACAAAAGCTGTATACTTAAAACAAAGTTTGAATTTTCCTTCACAATTTTTTTATAATTTCAAAAATGCTCATCAAATTAAAAAAAAAAAATATTTTAAGAGACTTTTTACTATGCAGTTTTATAACTATTTCAATTTCAGTAAAATAATGTGCAAGACTAAACATACTAAAGACTAAAAAATACCGCTTTTTTTAGTTTATTTTACGAATTTGCTGTTGTACCACGTTTAAATCTAATTTTTTTCATTTGAAGAAACCCTCGACAAAAGAATATCCTCAAAAATCAACGGTTGTATTTAAACTTGCACTATTCAATGGGTTGCAAAAATGCATTCACAAAATTTTTTTAAAGCTTCTAAAATAATTATTAAAATGTTTTAAATTATTAAAAAAAACTTAGAAAACAAATAAAACGTCCTTTTTTCAGTTTTGTTAGAAAATTGCGAACGATTTCCTTACCTACCTGAAACAAATCGCTCTAGTAGTCAATTAAAAAAATTTTTTTTTAAATGAAGTTAATACAAAAATCAACAAGGTGAATGAGACGAAATTGAAGGCGGCAGAAATGGAGGGTACGCAAAAGTTGCCGCCGATAATGGTGATAAGTGCTTCTTCTGCTCGGGGTACCTGAACTCAACGCACCCAAGCTTCTCACGCTTTAATTCAAAATACATTCTCATACAACACCTACACTTTTTGCACCATACCCAAACTCACTTTTCTTTAAGTCACCACACATAAACTCACCACACTTGAACCCACCACACATAAACTTTAAATGCATTCTCCAGCGAAAGGGGGCCTTGATTATCAGTTAATTGTTAGTGAATGAACTGCCTTTTATTGCAAAAAAAAATATTAAGTAAAAAAAGAAAAAATTAATTGCCGAAATTTATCGAAATAAACCGCGGCCATTGAGTTAAACACAAGTGTACTCGTATGGAGATTATACATTATCTTAAGCTTCTCGTATGCATTTTTCTTACTTTAATGGTTTTTAAATAGTTTGTTGTAACCTTTCTCAAAGTTCAATATACTACAATTAAATATACGCAGTAGTAGTTTTAATGAGGGAAGGCAATTGATTCATACGGGCATGTAAATATGTATGTAAGTACTTTCAAAAGTCATCGCAAGGTGATGGAGCACTTACATTTGTTCCACCTACATATGTTTGTATGTACATATTGTTACGTGCATGCATGCATATTTGTATACGTAAAAACATACATAAAAACATATATACATTCATATATACATATATTAAATTATAAACGAAATTAGGTCAACGTACTTGTGCAATAGTGTTTTGGCATCCACTGTTTGAATTGTGTACTCATTATACACCATCTTATAGATTTATCTTAAACCAAAAGCTGAATGGTAAGAAAAATCTAACAGCGCAAATATTTGTAAGATACCAAATTTTTAAAAACAAATTATTTTTAATTTGTTCCAATACTTTTCCGGTCGCTTTTGAGTCATACAATATAAACAAGCACCTGTTCAATGTTTTCGAATACATATTTCGCAAGCAAAAATAAATGTGAAAATTATTTGTAAATACTACTTTACACATATTTATTCATATTAAAGATGAATAAATTTTTTTTTTCAAACGAAATGATTTCTTATAAACATTTCATTTTCTAAGTTTTTTCAAACGAAAATTTTTTGCACTTCTAAACATTTTAGCAAAAAGCTAGTTTTAATAAGCAAAGAATTTGCGTTGATGTTTGAGATTTTTTTCACCCAGGGCGTTGAATAAACTTTTTTATATGGAAGAAATCTATTCAAAGTTATTTGATGGCCACCTAACACTTGCATTTGTATTTAAATTCAATGGTCTTCGTAATTTGAAAAATTTTTGGAAGTGCTGTACCAAGTTTGAAAACGATTTTTTGGGCTATTGTAAAACTCCTTTGTATTTATTTACGCGAAATTAAATTTTACTCTATTAGAATCACCACACAAATTGTTTCATTTTGTTTGAAACCTTCATGTATTTACATACATTTGCATGTGGTTTTATTTATAGATCGAACTAAAGAGTTTTATTAAAAAATAGCAAACATTTTTTTCTTGAAAACAAAGTAAGTATTGTAAAAAAATTAAAAAAATGCGTTTTATGAATACTGATTACATCATTATTCTTTCTTATATCAAACCAAAAATTTTGATTTTTTTTGATTTTTTTTTCAAGAAGCCGTCTAACCAATTTTTACAGTATCAACTCTCCTTAAATTGCAAACACTTTGCTGCTACGACAAGGTTAAATGTTATAACAAAAAATACATTTTTTTTATTATTTAATTTAATTTTTTTTTTTATTTAACAAAGAAATGTAGGAAACTTAGCTTTTAATTTTTCTAAACATTGTAATTGTTGCTCAACGCCAAAAATGATTGAACGTGTGCCTTTTGCGGATACCAGTACAGTCAATAAACAATGATTTCGAGAACATATACATTCATATGGATCTACATAAATACACACAAGTTGTAGGTGGAAACAGTTTGTAAACAAAAAAAACGAAAATATTTTTAACTCATCATTATGCAAGAAAATTTATAGAGAAACAAACGGCAAGCAGATGCCAATACATATAGTATGTACGGGTATTTATTGATTTTAAATTATAAAATGTTAAGCCAGTCAATACAAATGAGAATTTATTGCAATTCTTTTGATTAAGTTTCGCTTTAGTTGGGAAAATCTTCACTACAAAGGTGAGTTGAGCAAAATCCATTATTATTGTCTACGCGCCGCCGCAACCTTTGTGTTCGGCCGACGATTGTTGTTTAACAAATGATTGTTTTATTAGTGGGCTAGGCCATCCATTCTAGATTCACAACTATGTATGTATGTGTGTATGGTATGGTATGTATGTATGTAAGTCATCTCATTCATATGCCCATTCACGATCCAGCTGCATAATCAAGTACATATTTATGTATATTTATTGTAAGTATGATTCTGAGTTATTTCCATTGTTTTGCCATTGACTGTCGATCGGAGCAGGTGTTCTCTCGCGGCAATTCGCCAACAATGATGTATGACATTTGTAGAATACTATGTAGTATTTGAAATATGTAAGTATTTAATTTTTGTATTAAAATGTATGCCAATTTTTATTGCAAATAAATAAGGTGAAATATATTTTTTTCGTTGCAGTCAATAAGAATCTTTTGCGACTAAGCAAAATAATATAGAGTAACAGATATTTGCGCCATGAAAGTGGATAAGTATGGCGCATGCCATAAAATTGCACAACTTTATATTGTAATTGAACGATCAACTCGCACGTGACATAAATTTTATTCAGTAATAAAAAAAATCGTATAAGCAGAAATTGTTAACATCAAATGCAGCTCAGGCTTGCATTGAAAAGTGTAGCAAAAGGCAATAACTTATAAATATGTTTTTTTGAACCAAATTGAGGGTCTAATGTTAACCTCTTCGCTGAAGTTAGCAATAATTATTTTAACTAGTAAGATAAAAAATGTTTCGAGTCGGTTACTTATCCATACAAAAATATGGTGTGTAACTGTGCTTTTTAGACATTTATATTAAAATATAATAACACAGTGTGACACTCCAAATATGATGTTAGTTTTCTTGTAGGTCTTATCGAGTAGAACGAGAATCCAATTTTGGAATTTGTCAAACACCCCCAAAATCTCGAGTTAAGCTTAACAAACCGATTTTTCGCACTATTGCGCACTTATTAACCCATATCTTACCTAATTATCCGATAAACCGATTTTTAATCTAAGAACGGTTTAAGAAAGAAGAAACTTAGACCTTTCGAATGATATATAGATGTCTTAATAAAGCCGAAGAGATTTATTTGTTTATGCACAACAAACTTAAACTTTGTTACCCTTTTTCTCCTTCTTTTGAGTTTGACGATATTTTCACATACTATTTTATAAGAAAACTAAATAAGTTAAGATTTAATTCAAAGAGTTTACCGAGTTTAACAAATGTTTCTTTTCAAAATTTGGCCAAAAATTGACTGAGTAATCAACTTTTTATAAAAGCGAAATTTTTGCAAAAATTTACAATGAACTTAATTTTCCAATAAATATTATTAAATGAAAATATATGTGTAGATCAAAAGTGCTTTTTTGATCATTTTTTCCTTAGGTCAGCATCGTCAGTTTCACGTTTGGACAAATTCCAAAATTGGATTCTTGTTCAACTCGATAAAACCTACAAGAAAAATAACATAACTTCCCAGATATTTCGACTTCATTTTTTTTTGTAGCACTGTGTAATGATCAGCGATTTAAATATTATAAAGTTCTGAAAGATTTTAATTTTAACACATACTTATATATAACAAAAGTATTTACTTAAAAATTGTGTGCAAGGAAAATGTATGTATATAACTTAATATGCGAGACTAATTCAGAAGAAAAGCTTAGGAATTTTTCGGGATCAGTTCGGGTTTAGTTCGGAACTTTTTTGGAACCATTTCAGGAATATTTTTCGATTAATTAAGGTCCTATTCTATACAAAATTAGCAGCATTCCGGAATTTTTCGTGACTAGTCGCAAACTCTAATCTCGAAATTTTCCTACAAAAAGTCCGTAAATAGCCCCAAAAGTGGTTACGAAATAATAGTGAAAAGTCAGGAACTAAAACTGACCAAAAATAAGTCCAAGTTGTACCGAAGGAGTATCGACTAGTCTTAAAACAGCAGTAGAACACAGCCAAAAATATATCGTAAAGGTAACGAAAACGTATCGTAAAAGTACCGAAATTATACTGGAATACCGAAAATGTAGCGCACTTATCTGGAAATCTAAAAAAAACCTATAATTTTAGCCTTAAAATTCAGTAGACTCTCATAATAAAAGTCTTAGAAGATTTCAATATATTTATCCTTTTACGGGAAGAATAAATGTATAATAGAAAACTCAAATCAAGTTTTCGAAAATTTCAAAAATTTCTCTTATCTAAAATTATTGTCTTAAGATTTCAAAAAAGCACCGAAATACTAAAAATATAGCGAACTTATCTGGAAATATTATTATAAAAGAACTTATAATTTAAGTTTCAAAATAAAAGTCTTTGAAATTAAAAAATATTGATCATATTATAGAGAGATCATATTATGGAGAGATTCTGTTATAATAGGCGTGTTTTATTTGACCATCAAATTATTCTAAGAGCTTATTTTGTATGAAAGTTAGCCAACATTATTATATTGGCTTGTATATTGAACTAGAGGCATTGACATTGTGTTTTTTCATACTCAATGGTTGGGTTATTGCAAAAAAATAAAAGTTGGCAATAACGATAAACCGTATGTTAACAAATAACAATGTAAATAAACCAAAAATGCAAAAAAAAAAATATTTGTAAATGTGCGAAATGGCAAAATTGATATAAAAAAAAGTAGTATTTATGAATTTTGAGTTAAAATTAAAACAAAATTAAAATTTTTATGCTTACAGTTTCTTGAAATTGCATTTACAACCTTTAATAATGAAAGGGATGACGAAATTATGAATATTCTTTCATTTTTTTCATTTACGAAATTTTTTGAAATAAATTTAATTTAAACTGACAGTTCTTGCATTGACAGCATTGCCAACAAGCGAAAGTTCGTTTCATTTGTCAAATATTTAGCTATTGACTTGTGATTGACTCGATTGAGTTATCGATGACTTCAAAACTTCCCATCATCCATAATTATTATCTTCTTCTTCTTCTTTAATACTTACGAAATTTTTTTTAATTTTTTTAAGCTCCACCATAAAGTAATTGCAATTCTATTCAAGACCAAGTCTTGAAAGTCCTCACTATATTTGCTATGTAAATAAGAGTCCCAACTTTGCAGAGTTATTTATTATAGTTGGATACACAATTAATTGGCCCAAGTAATAAAATATTTGAAAGTAAATCGATAGCTATTAGTACTACTACTAGACTTGCTGCAACCAAAGTAATTTTAATGAAAATGATAGCCAAAAGGCAGCTTAATGCACACGCCGCCACCATATTGATATGCTGGTAATTTGTCTAATTGCATTTCGTCTGCCTTTGACACGGAGACAAGTCAAAGTTTTTTTTTCGTTTTTTGTATGTATTTGTATGTACTTCGGTTTAAGTATCCGTCAGTGTCTGTGGTGTCGGCCAGACTGGCATAGGTCGTTCATTCCTACATTGCAATCCTCAACATACCCGCCTGCCTGCTCGCTGTTTCTCATCCATCGATGTAAGTACAAGCAGACATACATAACTATGTACATATTTAAGTACTTATCACACACACACACCACAGTTGCTTTTATTCATGTTGCACTGCAACCTACTTACCTAGTGACGAGTGTAGGCTGCTAAATGTTGCATGCTGATTGCTTGTGCTGCAACTTGCCACTCAAAAGCTGAGGAAATATGTACGTATTATTGCTTTGTATATGCACACATGCGCCATACATATTATATGCGTATACACCTCGGTATATTAAATAAAAAAATTAAAATCCTGTTTGCTTTGCTCTGCGCAGTCGCAAGCCTTTTCATTCATTCAGTCTGAATTGCTGTGCGTGCGTTTTGCTGCAATATGCCAGAAACGCAGAATGACATTTCGAGTGCGATTGCAATGTGAAATAGACAAAACTCGAATGGCGGGCGCTGCATTTGAGAATTGTGTGGGTGGCAGCAGAAGGTCGTGTTGATGTTTTTTCCGCTGCTGCTGCTGCTGCTGCTGTTGCTGCGGTGAAGTGCTTTTGCTTCGCCTTTGCACACACATTGGTTGAGAACGTATCGGAAATGTCTGCGTGTGGCGCATTGTATGAATGAGTTTCAGTTTTAGATGCAGATTCAAGTTGATATAAAATATTACATCTAAGTACTTTAGGAAGTATGAATGAGCGTAGCGAAATTTCATAAACGAATTCTACGCAGTGACGGTGGTAAATTCGCTTGACTTCAGCCGTTCTATTTTTTTCTTTTTTCACTTTTCGCCCCCACACATTTGTTTTCTGTTTTTTTTTTGTTTTTTTTTTGCTTGTTTACTAAAGCGCGTTTTTCTTTCAAAAGGCTTTACTTTTTCGACCATTTTATCTGACGCGATTTATGCCTTCCGCTACAACTTCGAGTTGCACACTTCGAGTTGTAGACGTAGAAACGTGCACTTTTCAAAATCAAACAAAAATACTGCTAGAATAACACTTTTCATGCAGAGTCAGAAGTGCACACACACACACACACACACACATATTTACGTGCACATACATTAATTTGCACTTTGAAATGCTCGTCAAAGCGGCTTGCATGGGCGTTTTCCAGCTGCCCTCACGCTATGTCGTACATGTACTCGTAATATACTCTGTTTCGAAACTATAAGATCACCACACATTGATTACTTTTAACTGTATATTCTCTTTTTATGAAATTTTCATTCGTTTTTAATTAATATTTACTCAATTTTCAAAGAAATACGAAATGAACACAAATTGGAACTTGGTAAAAACAAACGTAAAAAAAGCTAAAATTTTAATAAAAATTAGAAAAACTTTAGTAAAATAAAGTGCAAGTTTCAGGTGCCTAGGGGCTAAAGTTTATTTTTAACAATTTTTTTCACTGACGCTCTTCCGCAGGTCTTCCATACAAAGATTTTTTATGGGAAAATTTTCATCAGCAAAAAAATTGAATTTGTACTTTTTTGTACTAAAATTTAATGGTTTAAACAAATACATACTCGAAAAGAAATCATTTCGTTTCGTAAGATTTAAGTTGGCAAGAAAAATTTTGATTTTTGTAAACCTGCTCATCATCAGGTCACAATTTAGATACTTTATTTTGAGAGGCCTTATTCTGAAACTAATGAATGCCAACTGGTCTAAAAATATGACTTTTATCTCTAATACTGCTTACTGAATTCGGGTATAAATGTAGTGGCCCTTATGTTTTGGAAACAGAATGTACTCGTATTTGCTTAATGCTGCTTTTTTTTCCAATTGTTACTCATTGCATTCGCAGACGTCATTATTTCCGCTTTAATAGCAACTTAAGTTGCGTAGCAAAAGCAAGCGTACTTGAAATAGGCACAAATAGTTTAGTGTATGGTGAATTTTGACATTTGAATGGTGCAGCAAAGCTAACAGCATAAAAAGTGATATGAGCTATGAGCACCACCCGATGGCTGACAGCAACGCGCCCATACAAAATACAAAATGATACGACTATTAGCATGAAGATTTAGAATCTTTGGCGTTAGTTTGGATAAAGGAAATATGAAGAATATACGAGTATATAGCATGCAAGACAGACGCTCTTAGAAGATGCTAATTTATAGTGATCTGTCTGTGTTTGCTAATTAAGGCATGAGCGAGTAAGGCGTGTGCAAATGCATTTAGTTTTGGTTTTTATTTATTTTCGTTAAACCTGATGTGGAAAACGTTGATTTTTCATTATTGCAAAGAACTTAAACGCAAGCTTAAAAATTCGAGTATATGCAAACAAAGTTTTCGTTAACATAGAAGAGTCATCCAGCACAGGAATATATTATATGCTTTTGGAACTACTCGCAATTTTATTTTCGAGTACCTTCCCAAGGACTATCAGTCCAGAGTCATTCCTTAAAACTTTCCAAATCAACGCACACAATTATCAGAGTAAACTATGTGCCGGCTCATCTCAGGTACAACTGTTTTCGTCTTCGTTCTTAACCAATAATAATAATACTTTGGAGCTTACCTACACTATATAGCTCAGTGTTTGGACGAGCTCCTCCAATATTTTGTGGTGTGCGTCTTTATATTATACTACAAACGGAGGGACCTACAGTTTTGAGCCGACTCCGAACGACAGATGTATTTAATAAGAACCTTATTCATAACAGAAACACCCTCGGAGGTTTATTATTGCTTGCTGAGGGGTGACCGCTATTAGAAAAAAAACTTTTCCAATGATTATGACTTTGCTTGCCGTGACTGAGATTCGAACCTCGAACTCAGCGACATATCGAGTTATAGCACCACCGCTACCAACTCGACCACCGCGCCCACTGCTCGGTCTTAACTGTTCGCGTGAAATTTCACATTGCGTTAGACGATTGAACGACCTTGATCCTTGCACCATCTAGCCCATAAAATAGCTCAGACCGCTAGATGGCGCTTGGAACAACTGTATTTATGATAAAACTTGGCACATTCAGAGTGTTAGGTTAGGTTAGAGTGGCTGCCCCCGCACAATGTAGAGTAGAAAGTTGGAAATGCTTGCCGAGTTCAAGTTAGCTAAACAGTCCAGAAAGTAACATTTGAAAGCTTTACTGCGCGTCTTGGCCAAGCCCGGGCAGTGGCAGAGATAGTGCTCAATACTCTCCACCTCCTCCTCGTTTCGGCAAATGTTAATATTCATTGATTAAGTAAACATTTCTAGTGTAATATTATTATTATTATTAACCCTTTAGGTGTTCATACCAACCTTCGGCTATTTATAAAGTTAAGCACTTTGGAGGGTGTGGTTGTCCATATTCTGGATGGAGATGGTATTCGCTTCCCAAGGTGTATAAACCAGAGTTCACTATTAAGCGGGCATTCAAACAATATATGTTCAGAGGTCGCCTCATCAAGGCCACAAAACGTGCAGTCCGCAACCTCTGAGAGTCCCATTTTGTAAAGACGGTATCTCAGCCTACAGTGACCTTTTAGGTAGCCGGTGAGAGTTTTTAAACCCTCTCTGCTGAGTTTGAGAAGTTTTTCAGAGGCTTTCCGAGGTGGAAATATTAACCTCTTGAATTGTATATTACTCTTTGACGATCCCCATTGGGCTGAGATTCTTGAGTCTACCCACTTTCTTAGAAGCGCTGCTGTGTATCCTTTGGAAGGACCACAGAACAGCTGAGGCCCATAAAAATTCCGTTGGGATTTCTAGTGTAAATTTATGCTTTAGGTGACACAAAAATTGAGATCGTAAGCAACAAATAAATTTGCTTCTTGGCTTTCAAATGACTATAGCGCATAGCAATTAGCGATTGCTTTATAAAAATTTCGTTTTTCGGCTTCAAAGAAATGTTGGTGATGCGGCTACCTGATTTTCAGTTGCTTCTGATTTTGAAAAAGAAAACTGTAAATATGGCTTGTGAGCTGGTTAGACGATCAGTTTGGTTATTGATAATTTGTTATCAAATCGAGGGTAGGGTTAAACCTTCGACGAACGACGGCGATCAAGCGCAGTTTTTAGACTGAAAAACACAGCAAATTTGTATACATACATTTATCTAAAACACTGTTGGAGGATTCTTGGACGTTGAAAACTATGTTCACATACTACTAAAATGAGATACTTTTTTAGTTTTTTTTCTTTTTATAACAAATGGAATCGCCAACTACTACTGCGATGGCAGAATCGCAGGAAAGCATTTCCTAACTCTCACTTGAATGCGTTTTGAGCAAAAATTTTAAAAATATGTAATAAAAGCCAATTATTACAATGCACTTAGAAAAAGGCAAAGCATGGAAATTTTCAGATCAATTTAAAAACTATATTGCTTTTACTTAAAAATGTTAATGTCTGTATTTTTCTTGAAATTATTTCCATTTTCCTTACAGCAAATTAACTTTGCATCCGGCTTGTGGGGACGTTACGCTTGCGCACATTTCGTCACTAACCCATCCTTACATATGTATGTTTGTATGATAAAAAAAAATCATTACATGTCACTTTTAGTTTCATTCGCCGAGGTAATTCCGTTTTCCATTTCATTATTGTTATTAAATTTTCAGAAAGCAAAAAAAAACACAAAACGGCATCTAGAAAAGTAATGGAAAAAAAGGCGGCTTTACATGTTTAGTTGTTGTAATCTACGTGCATATATGCGTGGCTCACGGTAGCTAACGGTGTCAGGCTCTCAACGGCTTGTTAAGCGGCTGTTTTTTTGCTGACGCTTCCCAGCGCTGCGCTCAGTCATGCATGCGGCGACAGCGTCCACAGCCGTTGTCATCCTCAATCGCTGCGTGTATCCGCCTTGTAAACATTGCGGCCGCATTCCGTTGCTGCTTGTCTGTCGCTTTTCTCGCTAGCACTTTTACACTCACGATTTTTCTTATTGCTTGCATTTTTCGCTTTTAGTTGTTGTTGCTGGCTTTGGTTTTATCAGCGCAATTGCGTGCTGCTAACCGTCAATTCGTACCTACGTCCGTTGGTCCGTCCACCCGTACGCGCAGCTTATGTTTCAATTTCTAGTGAAAGTTTTTTGCTGCGCCGGAGAAGAGGTTAGCAGCTGCCGCTGCATCTTGTTGCATTGTTTACTCGTACTATGTACTAACTAAATTTAAGGTGTTGCTTTTTGATGACTTTTTTCGATTGTGGAATTCCTCATATGTAGCTGTTTTCATGAGACTCACAAGAACTTTCATTCGATCTCTGTTTTTATTTATTGTTTATATTGATTTTTTTCACCGTTTTATTTCTCACTTCTTTTCTTCGTAATTGATTTAGGACGTGTTTTTTTTTTATTTCTTAATAAATTCCATCTTTCACAATTCTGTGTATGTTAAGTAAGTAATTGTTGATCAGTCGAAAGATGTTAGCGAGTTTGTATTAATTTCAATGCTAAATTAATTAAATTGTATCTTTCTGACAATATTGTTAGCTAAGTACGTTTGTTTGATTTTGTTGGGCTGGTGGTGGTTGTTTTTAAATTGATCGATTAAGCAACAGATGAGACTACAAAAGCAAATATTATCTTTCTTTCGATTTTCGCAGCGCATTTTTTTGAATGCCTGCTGGAATACAATACGTATAAAATAGAAGTGTGTAAAGTTTTTTAAGTACCTTAGACTCTAAACAGTTGTACTGACGTTGTTCTGAAAAAAATTGCGAACTTCTAACACGAACCCAGCTGTTTTGGATATTAAAACAGATGAAACTAGCAACTACATATATTCACATATGTTCATGCAGTAGTTATGGCGAGTTTGTAGCGTTTTTCGTAGCTTTTACTTTCCAGATGCATTAAAAATGCATTTAAAAAATTCTAGTATATCCGTCCGTTGTGCTAAAAATAAGTTCTGGCACTGCGCAATATAGAAATGTTGTCCAGCTGTGGAATGGCAGAAAATAATGTCTGAATTAGACCCATTAATCACCACATTCATTTGTTGTCAGATTTTTCTCATCACTAGTGCTGATACTTACAAAAAAAATTAATCATGTCGCCTATTGGCTAAATATCTAACCGTGGCAAAGCATATTTTTTCTATAAATTTTAAAACTGTTCTGTTCTTATGCAATTTACTAAGTATTTAATACTCATAGCTAGTATGATCTAAGAAGCCTTCGTAGTAAAAAATAAACTAATTAATATTGAAATAATTATGTTTTTATTTTATATCAATAACAGTTTGTGTGCTCCGAAACAAATTTTATTACTTGATTTGATTGGCAAACAACAAAAGTTCAAGCGCCAAAAACTAAGAGCAGGTAGCAGCAGTTTTTCAGACTTCATTTATATTAGCTCGTCAAGAATCAACATACTCGTACATTAATATTTTATGAAATGGTAATGAACCAAGTACTCTCTTTTTTTTTTATTTAAATAAATTATGTAAAGCGGTCAAACATCGAAAAATAGTTAGCTCTTAGATATCGCTGTTTTAATTTTTTTTTTTATTTTTTTAAATTTTAAAATAGTGGTATTCTTTCCGACTTTATTTTTTTTGGACCACATACATACCTGCATACAAATGTATTAATATTCATCTGAGATTCCCAAAGATTTGATTGTTTTTTGGGAAAAAGTGCTAAGTACTCTTAATTTACATTAAAAATATTTAGCGTAAATTTATGTATCGAAGCTATTTCCATTCGTAAAATTTCAGTTTTTGTTTGAAATCTTTACATTTTAAAATTTCCTTAGCTTACCCAGTAATTTAATATTTTGTAATGTGACCGAAAAATTTCAATCTTTCTTAAAATTAGCAATTGTTTAATTAAGGGTAATTTTGCACATTCGTAATAGTTAATGAAAACATGTTAAAACTTTGTGAAGTCTAAGGAGGTATACTCCTAGGAACCTTTGATTTCAAGCCAAACATTTTACCAAAAACCTAGAAAAATACGTAAACACCCGATAACCCTTTTTTAGAACTTATATATCATTACCTTAACGCAGGAAGACCCTAAGTTATTTTAATTTCTGTCAAAAAGTTAGCTTACTTTCCCTTTTTATACCCGAGCGTACTTGTACGTACACAAGGCAATTACAACTTTGTTCGCATAACGGTTGTTTGTAACAGCAAAAAATAATCGAGATAGATATAGACATATATATACTAAAATGATCAGAATGAAAAGAGAAGTCGATTTAGCGATGTCTGTCTGTCCGTCCGTCCGTCCGTCCATCCGTGCAGACGATAACTTTAGTGAAAATTGAGATATCTCAATGAAATTTGGTACATAGATTGCTCTTTGGGTAGGTTGGTATTAAAAATGATCAGGATCGGTGAATAACCACGCCCACCTCCCATATAACTGAAATTTTTGAAAAATGCAAAAACTCCGATTTTTTGGTATCCATTAAAGCAAATTTTGTGAAATTCGGTATTTGGAGCGATTTTGAACTAAGAAATTAGGTATTTATGAAATTTTGAAAAGTGGGCTTTGCCACGCCCACTTAGGAAAAAATACCTGTATCTCAATAACGGTGTAAGGTATCGTCACAAAATTTGGTGAACAAATTTTTCTCAATATCGCTGTTATCATCGTTTCCTTGATAGCGCTATTATTATCGTAGAAAATTTTTGAAATCGGACCATAACGTCGCCCATGGGAGGTGGGCAAAATGCAAATATTTCGTTTTTCTTTATCTGCTGGAACATATGAATTTAAATATGATATTTAGAGAGAGCTAATTAAGAAACTTGATTTTTATGAAATTTTGAAAAATGGGCGTTACTAGGCCCACTTATAAAAAACGTCGTTAGGTATCTCAATAACGATGTAAGTTATCGTCACAAAATTTGCTGAACATATTGTCCTTGATATCACTAGCATCAACGTCAACGGAAGTTTTTAAAAATGCAAAAAACCTCGTTTTTCTGTATTTATTGGAACAAATTGAGTAAAGTTTAATACTAGCAGCGCTTTGAAACAAAGAAACGGGGTTTTTATAAAATTATGGGCACCGACCATACAAAAATACATTGCGGAGTATATAAAAATCGGTTTCGCCCGAATTTAGATTTTCTTACTTTTTTTATTTATTTTTATTTTCTAACTACGTTTGAAGAAACAAAAATGTGCGTTGGGGGTTTTATACCTATCAATACAAGCGATGTGTTACTCACTACTTTAGAATCCTTCTTAAACTAATTTTAAATGCTTCCTTCTTCTCTTCATTTTATAATAAGTTTCAAGTTTTACCTAATTTTTTCTCACGAACTCGAATGGTTTCAAAGGAATGAAGCACATTTAAATCAGTGGAAGGAAAACACTTCGTAATCATATTAAAGCGCATTCGATTTTTCAATTGAGAAGCTACAATGTTACTTAAAAATACATACATATTTACATACATGCATACGTACGAAAAAAACTGCAGTCCAAGAGTAATATTCCACATTCAACCATAAAATTTAATTTAATTAAAAGTGTAGAGTTAAGTGCAATAAATAAGCACATACAACAACAAAAATACTCCAAAGTATTACAAGAAAGTGAAGAATTCCTACAACTTTTTGTGCTGTTTCCCCACATTAGTCACTCCAAAGCTTCGAACGCATAACAAAGAAAACACGCTCACACTTATGTATTTAGATAATCATACAATAAAGTGTACACAGATAAGTACATATGTATGTATATTGGGGCGATTCAAAAAAAAAAATTTTTTTTTTGCAAACCAACTCAAAAGTTTCAATTTGACATAAAAAGATTCCAATTAAAATTTGAGCCCTTAATATTAATATTAAGATGCTGTAATGCATCAAAACTCTTAAAAATTGCGAAAAATTGAACTTTGGCGTTAAATAACTCTTAACCTATTAGGTTTCTCGAAAAATAGAGCGTTCAATTGTCTAGAAAAATAAGCAAACAGATATTTTTTATGATACACGACAGGCTAGTAATAAAATTCATAAGGTGAAAAAAAAAAATTGTTTCATGTTATTCATATGGGAAGTAGAAAAACGCGGGCAGTGTTAATATTAATATTAAGGGCTCAAATTTTAAATGGTATCGTTTTACGTCAAATTCAAACTTTTTTTTATTATTATATTTTATTTCACATGTGTGTACAGTAAGACAAGAAGTCTTTTCAGTATACGTATTTGAAAGTTAAATTACAAACATTTATTATCAATTTTCAATTAATTATGTTTTCAATACTTAAGTTGACATTAGCTAATATAAAAGTAATATCCTTAAGTATAGAAGAGGCAAAGGAAAAGAGTTGAAAGAGTATTACATAAACAGATTTGTAACTGCCATTTTGAAGCATCTCCTTGATTTAATACATTTCATTGATAATGGTAAGAAATTCCACAGTCTGATGGCACTAACAAAAAACAATCTGGAAGCCGTTAAAGTTTTATATTTTGGAAGAACAATATTATGTTTGCGAGCCGACTGAACAAAGTTGAATTTTTGAAACAAGTAGCGAAGCTGATAACTAATTTGCAAGAAAAATTTTTATTTTTTATTTTTTGTGAATCACCCTAATGTATATATGTACACTTTCATATATGTATAAACTCTGATCCAAACAGTCAATTTGTACTTCTTAACTAGATAAGGGAAAATGAATTTAAAAGTAAAAGTGTCGCCAAGCTTATCAGCACCTTTAAACACACATTCAAACATACATATGTATATACATACATACATATTACTTATAAACTTAAGTTGTCTTCAGTTGTATTTACTATTTACCAGCAACAACTAAATGTGCAATTTGTTGCGCCACTTAATTGCATTTAAGTATTTGAGTTACTGAATGGAGCGTGTTATTTGCATATTTAAATATTTAATGAAAAAGGTTGAGAAAAGATCTCTCACGAACTGAGAGAATTAAGGAAAAAATATACCTTAAACGAATAAACATATCTACATTTGAATGTATATAATAATCGTAACAGATCAAATTCAAGTGAATGCAGTTGACACTTTTGTAATGTAGCGGCAATAGAATAGCAGTTGCGATACTTCCCTGCAGTGAAACACCAAACTATGTAGTCAGAATAAATACAAGTTTACAATTGAAATTTCCTGATTGAAATCGAACTAGTCTGAAAAAGAGCAGACTTTTACGAAATACAAAACGATTTATTAAATGTCTTATTTTATTTGACAATATTCAATTGTATACTAGTAGGAGACTGGTATGTTTGATCCATAATTGGACTAGTATGTTTTTGTCTATTTTGTGCTAGTGTAAGTCTGGTACATTTCTGATCCAAATCTGAAAATTGCCATTTCATAGGACATCAAATGTTTAAAATACCAGTTGCTGGTATGGAAGTAGTTTACTAATAAATAGTTCATTTGACTACAGCCGTCTAACAACAGCACGCTGGTAGTGAGGTCATTGGCAGAGGCAACAAATAAAAAAAAAAACGAAAAATAAAAAAAACTCGTAAATATAACAATTTATTAAATTTGTGAGTGAAAAAAATGTGTGTGACGTTGACCCTTGGACCGATAGGCTGACAAATAAACAAACACTAGCGAGCGACTATGTATTTGAACATTTGCGGCGACTCATTGACAATGTAAATACGATTGAGTTTCGAATGCGGCGGGCACGAGCTAAAAACATGTGTACTCGTATATAAGTTTGTATGTCACATGCACACATACATATATACATAAATGTTCACTTAACTAATTACATACATACACGAATGTAAATATAAGAAAATTCTGAACGTTAATTAAAGTTACTTATGTAACAACTAGATGCATTAGTTACTAGTTAAGAACTAGTAAATTTTGTGTGGATATGAAATCATAAAAAATGATTTTTTACCATAAGAATAAATGTTTTCAGATTGGTACATATTTATGTTTGTAGCGGATTGTACATACATACTTACGTACATAATATGTAAGCAAAATATTGCAGTTTATTCATATTTAAACATTTTTTAAAAAATCACTTTTTTTTTAAATCTATAAGTCGAACTTGGTAGCGTAAAAACAGGCACTCACAATTGGGCGTACAATATGGTTTGTTTTTCATTAAAAAATTATTTTAATTATTTTTTACTTATATTATGGTTTATTAAATAAAAAAAAACTATGAAAATAAAATTATCAAACTTTGTGCAATATTCGAAAAAAAAATAAAAAAACGTTTTAAAAATTGTCATTAAATTAAAAAATTTTGTAATCAGAATTTTAAGAAATTTTTTGAATATGCAGTAGTCCATTAAATTTTATTAAAGTGGTTTACAAGTTTCAAGCAGCTGGACGTTTTTTTCGTTGCAGGTCACATATTTTTATATAGAAGAAAAGCTCACCACGTTCAGTAAAAAAAAAATTCTTAAATATCAACGTAATTTTAAACCACTTAAGTCTTCAACATTATTATACTAATATCTGTATATTTACATAAGTTATTCCCGAATTCAGAAAGCAGCCAGAATTTAGTAACTTGGTACAATCTAAAGTCTCAAAATGAGTTAGACGTTATTGATTTTCCTCGCATTCAAGTTTTTTATTTTTCTTTCGTTTTTCGTTTAAGTTTTTGTGACCTGCTCATCACCAAGTCACAATTTAGAGACTTAATTTTAAGACTAGAGCATGGTAGAATAAACAGGTAATATAATGTTAGCAGCTGATTCGAGTTTTTTCTTATAAGTGGTCCATTTACAAGTCACACTTTTTTTACAAAACAAACTTTTTTCCAAAAAATAACAAAACAACTTTGTTTGCAAAAAAATATTTGTTTATATTTTGTATATTTATAATTTGTAATTTATAAAAAATTTTCATTAACGCGATTTGGAAAACATATGCACATACTCAGAGAGGAGACATTGTGTTCTAAAAGACGGGAAAAGGTCGGATCTTGCTTTTCATATCCAATTGGAACAGAACTTCGGCATGCCGCTTTCTGCAATCGGTTGGGTGCGTTCCGACCATTTTTTGCATATTTGAAGGTATACCACGAGAGTCTTTTCCAAATTTTGTAACCAGGAGCAATGTTTCCTGAGGAACCGTTGTAGTACCATGCGTCTTGCACTGTTTGCGAAATAAAATGAATTTTTCAAGCAAAATATAGAATCAAGTACATTTTGTTTACATTTAGAATTATCAAACTCGTCAAATTTGATATATCTACTTTAAAGGGCGATGGACCACAACAAATCAAAAAATATACCCCAGGGTTGTATATTATTTAATGCTGCTACCTGTTTAATGTGACTGAGATTGCTTACTGAATTCGGGGGTAAGTCTCTAATAGAGACAAAAGTCACAACTTTAGACCAGTTGGCATTCACTAGTCTTAAAATAACATATCTAGTCTCAAAATAAAGTATCTAAATTAGGACCAGGTGATAAGCACGTCACAAAAAATATAAACGTAAAAGCAAAAAAATCCAATAATCTTTGGCTGATAGTCTCAAATTTTGAAACTCGAAATTATGTCAAATCATAAAATACCTGCATAATAAATGACGACTGAATTAAAATTGTGACTTTTGATTCTATTATGAGGGCCGTTTGCTCCCTCACCGTTTAATCGATTAATCGGAACTAAAAGTGCCGGTTAAGATCGTCCGTCAGATATGTAAGTAAGCGCCGATTAGTAAGCAGAATGGTAGCTAACCGCCGGAAATGTTGACCAGAAGCTCTGAGACTGTTAATTGAATTGAAACAAGTTTTTACTGCATTATTTTTATGCGAAAAGTACTCTAATTATTTTATTAATACCCGAATCCACTCGATTATTTTTAATTTACATGGCTATTATTGACGATTTATTGAACATAACAGACAGATCAAATTTTTTTATAATATTAATACACTGAATTTTTTTTGTGTATATAACTTTTTATTATAAGATTAATTTGTCGCTATACTCGAAACTTTATTTTTTAAAACAGCGAGCAAGCAAAGCAACATATTGAAATCAATTTTGTTTGAAGGTGATATTTTGTAAGATATTTTGTTGACAGATGTGTTGCTGCTATAGAAAAGCAATTTCTACCCAATTTTTTTCTCTATTTCTTCCTTTCCCTGTCCCGAATTTTCTAACCGATCTTAAAAAAAAAAAAAAGAAATCTGAAAAACTTTCTCAATAAATACTAATGCACCTAATACACAGGTCAAAAGAAATACAGTTCGAAAGTACTTTATGCACACACACACTATATGTACATATAAAATTATAGAAGCTAAAGAAAATTTGGAATTTGCTTTCTTGCCTTTGTTTTACATTTGCTTCTTTGGAGTGCCTCTTCTAGTCTAAGTTTCTACCCAGATTTTATAAATTATAGCACTCCCACATATTGCCACATTTGGACAATTTACTTTTCTTCTAGTTGTTTGAAATTATTTCTCCATAAGAATTCCGCTTATTCTCTAACAAAAACCAAAAAAAAAACATATTTTAAACTCTTTTTAGAAAATGTACAATTATTTAACAAAATTTAACCAAAAATTCAAACTTTTAAAAATAAATTTTAAATTTTTTTAGGTATGCAATTTTGTAGCTCATGGAATTTTGGTATGAAAAAATGCAATTTTCAAGTGCATACAAATATCAAAGATTTTTGATAATTTTTTACTTAATATTTGACCAACCTGCTATTATTTTTTAAATGGAAAGCATTGCGAGAAAGCGTCACGTAAAAAATTGTCAACAATCAACCGTTTTTGCAGACAATTGAAATTTGCACTTTATCATATTAAAATTATATGAACAAAACTGCATACTCCAAAAAAATTAAATTTTTTTTCAATTTGTTCGATACATTGATGAAATTTTGTTTAATCATTATTCTTTTGTATAAAGTTTTGAAAAAATATTTTTATGATTTTTGTAAGAGAATGAAAGATATTTTAATTTAAAATTTAATTTAAATAATACGAAGAGAAATAAATTGTCCAAATGTGTCAATATTTGCTTGTGCTATAATTTGTAAACGCAGTGCAGTAACAGAGGAGCTAAATTCATTAGTTGCATTGACATTCGTTGTTTGACTTTCTTAATTGATTTTCGACTGCAACATACAACAGAAGAAATGCAAACATAGAACATTGAATCTACCATTCACATGCCCAACATCTTACCACATAAAGAATCATTTCAAATTGTTGCTATGACATTGTCAATGGGTCCCTGTCGATTTATGTCACATGTAAAAGTACATTTTTTTATTACCCGAAAATATGTGGCACGCATACACATACATACATACATTTAAAATTGTATATTGTGTGTTGCAACTTGCAACTGCCTATGTAAGTATGTATGTATGTATATGTGAGTAAGTATGTATATCCAACAAGTGCTTGACTTTATGCAGCTCACTCAGAAGTCAACGAATTGTGTTTCTTCTCCATGGATTTCACTGCCAGCACACACATGCATACATACATATGTACTCGTATATGAAGATAGTTATATAAAGATACAAATGTATGTACATACACACATCCACTGCGCGATCTCGAATCTCTTCTACTTTCCACAATCTTTTATTCGTATATTTTTTTTTATTTTTTTTATTTTGCCTAGCGTATCACTTTTTACTATTTAATTTTCTCCCTCAAGCCTCTTTGTGGTGGTCATTTAACGGTCATTGATAATGGAGAATTGATATCAACTCTTGGCCTATCCCATAAAGTGTGCCTGTGTTCTACTTTATGGGATAGGCCAACAGTTGATATCAATTTCATGCTCCATTTCTTTTATATTGAATGAGGGTACAGCGAATATTTTTTCACTTCAAGAATTCAAAAAAAAAAACAATGAAGAAAGGTCTTCGTGAAGAGTCTTCAGACTTAAATTGTAAAATTGAAGAGCACTTGTCGTCAAACACACTCATTAATTTATATCTTAGAAATATTTTCTTTTCATAATTGTTATCTACATTTTTTCCTTTCACATATCTTTTGCCCGATTTTGAGTTCAAAGGACAGTTTATTTGTTTCTAAACAGCGAAGAATGATTTCAATTTAAGTAGATATACAAAAATTTGATAGCAAAAGTAAAGAATTTCATAAAATATACTCGTACACACCGCTCCTTCGTCAGCTATCGCATAAATGGTCGCGTTTAGATAAGAAGTGACCAAGTAGCATTGGAAATTGAAGGTTTCCTTTTTCAAAGGTTCACCACAGTTCGTCAACCCCGAACGAAACTTGAGACACTGCTTTAAGTATATCAGATGAATTAGTAAATAGTGTGTACTTAATTGTAAAATTACAAAATTTAAAAAAAAATTCTAATAAATCATCGGTAACTATTAGCTACTTTAAACTTTCACATTGTGAGACTAAAATTTAATGTACTATAATACTGCATACTCAAAAAAGTTATAATACTTTTGAAATAAAAGTTGAAAATCTTTTCAAATTATTAAAAACCTGCAAACATAATTTATTATTTACTTTCTTATTTGTTTTATTTACAAATATTTGGAAAATTTAACTTTTAACGATATACATATATTTTCCAAGAAATATCGAACTCTTTTGCCATAAAAAGTTAACAATTTTTTGATATTTTTAATGTCAAAAGTTTTTGAAAAAAATCAATTCTGATCGTTCTGTCATTTCTTATGGTTCATTCTACAGCGTACTCATTTTATTTGAAGATATAAAAAAAACGATTCTTTATTGAAGTAAATAGCATGCCTAATGATCTTAATTAAGTAATACAAAAATCAAAAAATCTACACCGAAAATCTCAAATTTAAAATGTAGATAACCAAGTAAAATTAAAGTGGAATATTAATTACAAAATATTCATTAAAAATATTTAAATTGGAAGTAGCACCGATAGAGGCGATAAAATGATGAAAAAAATTAGCAAATAAGTAATTAATTTCCATTGCAACAACTCGGACATACAAGTTGCAGAAATCGTATGAGACAATTTGAACAAAAAAAAATCGAGCATTTTGCTTTTTAATTAACTTTGCACTACCAAATTGCAAGACTAAATTTCTGAAAAAAAATGTTGAATTATGATAAATTGCTTTGTCAAGGGTTCACGGATAATTTGTGCATTTATAGATTAATTTAATTTATTTAAGAAAAGGCAGTTAATTTGGGACGAACTTTTTCTATAACTCACGCTTTTCCTCTTATCTTCGCTTCTGTTCTCAATATCGTATTTTTTTCGATTGCAAACGCCATCAATTAATTAAAGATGAAATTGTTATGAATCTTTCGCAAAATTTTACATTTATATTTTTAATAACTTATATTATTTTTGTAAAAAATAAAAATAATAATAAATAAGTAAATAAAGCGCAAGCGAATTCCTAATGAAGTACACTTTGATTTCGAAATGTTGGCTTTTCTTTTTTAAACTTCACTACAACTACTTATATGAGCAAAATAAAAAATTTTTCAAGAATACATTTCACGAATTTTATAAAAGAAGGAATTGCTTTTTATTCTCGAATAGCACTTTCCCCTTTACAAAAAGTCAAGTTTCATGTAAAGAAAGAAATGAGAAAAAAGTGAACTCATTAATTACGCTAAATTAATCTATAGCAATTTATCAAACGTACGGGTATGTACATAATTGGGAATTCAAAACAAAGATATTGAAATCGAAAATTCCTCAACCATTTATGGATTTTGATATCTACATACTTACATACATACATACATACTCGTACCTAAGTTCCCTCTTAAAGCCGAAAGCACATTAATATGCGTAATTTCCGACAAAAAAATTTAAAAATGTGTGGTAATGGAGAGGAAAGCATATATGCATACATACATATGAAAATGTGAATATATAATTTTGTATTTTTGCTATGGTTTGAATGCATCACATTCCTCAGCCAGCCCACGAAAATCATTTTTAAGCAATTCCCAATAATATTTTTTTGTTTACAATTGGTTCGAGGTCAGACCACATTTAAGTAAAACGGCGCATAATTGTAACGAAAATCGTTTTAGTTTGGCTTCGGAAAAAACCTTGGATGCCAATTGGGTTTCAAACAAAAAATCTCCAACTAGCAGACGGTAAGGAATGCCTCCAATGGTGTGCAATTCGAAATCATACTTTGGATACCAAATTCAGATTATGCTAGATGTCAATTTTAGAACTCACATTTTTTTAAATTGGCATGCGCAAATCTGCTTCAAAATCAAATTTTCACAAACGGGCATGATTCATAAATTATCGTCGCTGAAATGTGAAAAATTTAATAATTGATTGATTTTTGCACTGCGAATGACTGGCAGAATTTGCGTTTGTAAATGAAGTAATTGACTTCTGTTTTTGATTGAAATTACTTAATCGCTCGATCACAAGATGTTTCTTTGCCAAAGTAATCAACTTAAGATGAATTTTTACAAGAAAAAAGAAACAAGTGCCTCATAAAAAAGGCAAATACCAAAGGGCGATTCCATCGTCACAGTTGGGTGTATGGTGTACGAAGTTTGAACGGCATTTAAATTCAATAAACTAACAACATTTTCATTTTTAATTAAAACTGTGCACACCTCATTATATCTAGAAAAAAAATAAGTTTTACTATTGTCACGGTATTTAAAGCAAAACAAAAATAAAATGATAATAAAAATGGATTAAAAATTTTAATTGGGTATTTTTTGGTAGATTCAGGATTTTAAAAATGTCTTATCCAATTATTTGAAAGGTTTATTAATTTTATTAAAAACAGTTTTTGAACTAAGCTTCAAATTCGCGTGGAATCGCCCAAAAAAAATTAATAATATCCGCAGAACAAAGCACAAATTCAATGATTTCAGGCACTGTCTATAGCCATATGAATAATTTTTATTTATACACACACACATACATATGCACATCACTACAATTGTTGAATTGTATGTATGTAGTTTGTAAGCCTTTGGGGCTAAGTCCATTAACAAATGAATTAAAAGAAGAAAAAAATAATTAAAAGCCGCAAAACATACAGCGAATTAACCGTTACTTGCAACACACATTGCCATACAGTCATCCAACTCGGCTGAAACACATTCACACACACACACACACACACATCGGCTTTTCGCGCTCCAAACAAGCAGTCAGCAGTCAGGCCGTGGTGGAAGTCAGGCTCAGCGTAGCGTAGCAAAGGATTGGAGTGGCGCAAGGCATGGCGTGGCGTGGCGACAGTGTATGCCGTAAAGGGAAATGACCGCAAAAGCATGCGAAACTGAAATGAAAGCAGAATAATGCAGCAACAGAGCCACAATTACGGGCGACAACAACAATGAGTGTAATGAAAATAAAACAACAACAGCAGCGCCACAACAATCGCTGATGACAATAACCTTAAGAAAGCAAGCAAAAGCCACACTGCCGCCAACCGCCTCCAGCATCCTGGCTCAGAGGAGTGTAGACTACGTCGCGCCAATGCTATATTAAGAACATGACAACAACAAAAACAACAACAACAACATCAAATCAAGTGTATCGTAAAAACAAAAGAGTCTCACATGAATGCAAAGAATCTTTAAAGGAGAACCAAAAACGGATTTCGGCATAAATTTGCCGTTTGTTAGGCATTCCGCCGTTCTCGTGGCGGTGCAGCGTGTTGCGCCTGCGCCCAGCACAAAAGCACGTTGCATGTGACTCACTCGACTCACTTTTCGCATGCATTTACAGCACGATACAGATACATTGTGTTGGTGGTGGCTGTGATTTGCAATGTACTGCAATATTTTATGTTGCAAGCAATAAATTGATTCTTGACGCAACAATGCTTTTTTAAGCGTTCTTTCACATTTTCAGTAAGTGTTCCTTATGAAACGATTGCTTTATTTTTTTCTTCATTATGAATATTTCATGAAAAAATGTGGCTCATTAGCGAAAAATATTATATTTCGGAAACATATTTTATATTTTGTGAGCTAAGGCTCAAAATGCAGTGCAAACTTATTCATGAATAAGGCGGCTTACAATGCATAGTTAAGAATATGCAAGTATACATACGTTGTGGTTACCCTGCGGTGAAACACCAAACTAGTTAGAAAAAATAATAATTAACAACTAGAATTTCCTGATTGAAATCCAACTAGACCGAAAAAGACTAGACTTTTCCTAAATACAGAACGATTTATTTATGCCTTATTTAAAAGAAAAAAAGAAAAAAATGCTACTTAAACATAAAAGACTGAAATGGGCTTTAACACCAAGTAAAGCTAATGAATTTAGATATTTGTTGGAATGATTTTCCGTCACCCCTTGTCAAGTTTGGTTTGGAGACAAACCGCTTTCGGCGTTGTGCCATCTTCAGTGTCAATTTTTGTTCAAGAACACTAATGAATTTAATTTAATTTAATGAATAATTGTATTTTTGATTTAAATTTGTGCAATAATTAACTTAAGTTATTTTACTTTGAATAACATTTAATAAAAAATGCTTTTATTTATTCTTTAGAATGATACCAACTTTGAAGTATTTATGTATGTACCCAATTACATTTATTTCCTTTCTATCAATACTTAGAAAATGTAAGACTAATTATTAGCAAATTAAAATTGCTTTATAAAAATGTGTTATATATAAAATTATATTTAATTCATGAATTAATTTAATTTTACTCCTCTTTCTTATCCCAAACTTGTGGTTTTGGTTCACAATTTGTCTGTTTTGAACTAGTTAGATACTAGTATGTTTGGTCTACAATTAGACCAGTAGTTTGTTTGTCTATTTTGTGCTAGTATGATTGAAATCTGGACATCGTTGAACGTAGCATGTTTAAAATAAAATTTGCTTATATTGGAAAAAGACCGTTAGTTGGCTGACTTGTTGAGCTTGCGATGATTACTAGTTGTGAAGTATTTTACAACTAGTACGTTTTATTACCCTGTAGTGTTTCGGTTCCTCAGCGTCTAGAGATAGCTAAATAATCGTATTCCACAGGCCGAAATGCGTGAGATGGTATCTGATAGAAAAGCG
Source organism: Philophylla caesio (assembly GCA_963971545.1). Taxonomy (NCBI): domain Eukaryota; kingdom Metazoa; phylum Arthropoda; class Insecta; order Diptera; family Tephritidae; genus Philophylla; species Philophylla caesio. Next base: position 87,147,390 of record OZ020606.1, on the reverse strand, counting down.
AACGAATCTTCGTTCAAAAATTACGACAACTTATAGAAGGTTTCACGCCCGAAGCGAATTGCCTTAAAATTTTTACGTACATAAAATAAAATATTTCAGCAACGCGTATATACACACGTAACACATATTTTTTTTGAAAAATATTTAAAATTGCGAATATCTATTTAAATGTTACTACGTGCAAAACAAAAATTGTATCATCGTTAAATAGTTTGAAAAAACAAATTAATTAAAAAAAAAATTGCTAAAAATGTAATAGGATATAAAAACATTAAAAAATATTATACGTCAACAAAATTTTCCGTATTTATGTCTTATTAAATAGTGGGGTCCTCATTTCACAATCTTAAATCGAAATGGCTGAAATTTTTTAATCTAAACAAAGAAATTTGTTTAGTTTAATAAAATTGTAAATTATTTTGCACCAAAGAAATTTATATCGACTATCTTCCAATTATCAATCCGCTTGGTCTTCTTAAGGATAGTTAAAAAAATATCTCCTATTACAAGTTGTATTCAAGTCAATACACTTTATACTGTTTTTTTTATTTTTAGTTTATTTTTTAAGTTTTCAACCCAAATATTAGCGACCGCGCACTTGATTGGAATAAATTGTGAAGAGAAAATAAGAAAAAAAAAAACTGCAGCTCCGGTCAGCGCGTCGTGATTTCTACTCCTACGGAAGCCTGGAAAAAGAAGACCGATGAGGAGATGTGATGATATCCAAAATAGCATTTATAACTATATTATTATTATTATTATATTATTATTATTACTTCTACCGCTTTGAGTATTGTCGTTTTTCATTATCAGTCATATTCTCAGAAAAAACTCCCGGGGAATTGGTACGCTTCTCCCATTGCTTTAACATGGGAAAGAAAGGAAAATTCACCAGTAATTCACAAAAACAATAAAAAAAACCAGTATTTTCTTATTGAACTAAAAAAAAATGAATTTCTAGTGTTTCCTACTTTTACCCGCTGGGGGAACACAATTTTGCAAGCATCGTTTTTTTTTTTGTTCATCATTACCACTTATCATTTTCCCACTTGCAACCTCTTGTCAACAAGCAACCAAAAGACTTTGCTTTACCAATTGCTACTGATATTCGCTTCTTGTTTTACCACACGCAGCTTACTGGTAGCCGACAGCTGGAGCGCTGGCGTTTATGGTAAATGCGTCAAACGTCTTTGACAAAAATGGCTAACAAGAAATTGAATGTTAGAGAAGGAAGAGCGGGGCTTTGCGGTATCTACAAACACGCCGTTTATATCTCAGTATGTGTGTGACACTTACCAAAAAAGTCCTCCCAACGTTCCGAGTCGTCCGATTCTATATCCATTTCGGGTGCGGTATCTAAAACTGGCAATATGTTGCTTCGTTTAAAGTTGCCTCCACTCGATGTTATACTAGGTATTGGCCTTCTTGTGGTTGTTGATTGTACACACACACAAACATACACACACACTGAATTGATTAAAGCCAAAGTTGAACGTCTTGAGCGTTTTTTTTTTTTTTTTTTTTGTTTTTGGAGATTTGTTAGATAGCAGAAAAGTTGTGTATGAAATACGAATTTACTGCGATTTGTTTTTTTTTTTTTTTGTTATTCGTTATTCTTTATTTTTGCCACTTAAGTTGTTATTTTTTTACTTTTTTTTTGCTTGTTTCTACACTTTGTTGCATTTGTTGTTTGATGCCTTATTTAGCAGCTTGATAGCTTAACATTTTCTAAGAAGAATTTGCGCAGCAACACTTTAAGGCCATTTGAAGTGATTTTCAATCGTTTTTTTTTGTAATTTTTTTTTTTGCAATACTCGTTGATTGTTCTGCTCGCACAAGCTAACACACACACAAACACAAACGCGCGCGCTTACAAGCGTTTACAAAGTTGTTGCGTGCATTTTGCCAGATCTAAAGACACTCACTCGCACTTTTATGGGCAAAGTATGCGCCAACGACTTTTCTTCTTCACACTGGCTTTGCTAGTTATTTTGTTGTTGTTTGTTGTATTTACTCGTACATATGTATGTACATAAACTATTGCGCTGCAAACGTTTGCGACAATTCCCACCAATGGGCAAGCACGTTTGTATGTCTGTCGTTTGGTAATTGAACTGTTCTAGCGACAAGGTTGTTAGCCCGCTACCGATGCACTTATGGAATGGTTCGTCACTACAACCGCTCAGGCGTATACGCAATTTGTGATTTACTTATTTTATGTGTTGACTCTACACTTTTCACGATTTATTACAAATGTTTTTTTTTTAAGCGAAATTTCATTTACACATTCACTGTTGCACTTCAAGGCCGAAAAGTGTGTGGCGTTTGGTATGGAAATATATTTTTTCGACTTCTCCTCCTTGAAAGCGCTGAGGTCGTACTACTTGCTTCAGCTACTAACAATTGCGGCACTGTTTAACGCCGCTTTATTGTTGTTCGAAGGTTTATTGATAAGATAGCAAATAACTGCTGAGGCACCATTTTGGCCTTTGTCGTGCATATGTATGTATGTATGTACATACATATGTATGTGTAAGTATTTTATTGCAATTCTTTTATATTAGTTGGCGACTTGTTTTTTTTTTTTAGATTTTACCGCAGACTTAAAGCGCTTAGTTTTGCTAAAAGAAAACAAAAAACTGTTGATGAAAGTGTGCTGCGTAGCGCACTTTATCTTATCTCCGGCTTAGGTTCGTAAAACAAGTAAGCAAAGCAGCAATTCGACATTTATGCAGTTGCGCTCATTTAACACACTCAAAGACAATATCGCACATTTGTAATTATCTTTTATTAATATTTTCGTTAATTTGATACTTGCGCTCACTTTTGTTCTTGCTTAGTCTTCAATGTTGGGGAACTCGCGCACTGCTAACCAACGAAAAGCAGGCCAGTCAGCTGCAGCTACAAAAGCACACCTTTATCAGAATTTGATGGCATTGTTCTCCGTGCCCAAGTTTCTTTACTCTCGTCCTCAGCTCGTTAAATTTTGCACGCTCACACGCTTGTTGTCCAGCCCCGTCAATTACTTATGGTTTGATTTCTTAGAAGCGCTCAATGAGTAACAATAGCTTTCAAGCTTTATTGGCTACAATGCCAGTCGCGTAAATCAGTAAATACGTTTGTAATTTCCAACGCCCGGCTGCCAATCAAGCTGCAAATTTGTATTGCTAACGTAATAAACGTCGTATAAAAAAACACAAATTCTAGCCAAGTTTGTTTCAATTTCGTCGATGCTGCGAAAAACGTGTGAAAAGCGAATCAGTATAAAATGATGTCTTGCATTGTTTATTTTTATTCTCTTCTACACTTCAAAAATTTAAAACAAGTGTAACAAAGCCTACGAGTTGTTGTTGAAAAGAGCAGCAGGTAAATTTGCGTTGTCAACTTTTAAGTTTTTTTTTCACTGTGTTTATTTTCTCGTTTTCTATCTACCTATCTTCTCTTCGTTATGCAAATACAAATGTATTCTTAAGTTCACTGCTCACTTTCGTGCTTTTGATTGCACCAGAGTTATTTGTTTATTTTTTTTTACCACTCAAATTAATCGTCTCACAATTCGTGCCATATCAGCGCATACACCGTTTGTATCTATAATTTCCAACACTTTGCAGTCACATTCTGGTTAATGCATAAAATTTCGGCACTCAATTAATTGCAACTTTCGTTCGTCTTAATTTTGTTATAATTTTTATTTTAACACTTATTTCACTGCTTCAATTTTTCTACAATTTCGCCTGCATTACAAGCGCCACTACTTTTGAATTGCCATTTACCCGCCGATTTGAGTTATTCACACGACATTCGAAAGAAAACTGATGGCAATTGAGCAATGCTCCCTTGATAGCCCCAACCATAGCGAGGTAAGCAGCAGCCAGTCAGCCCGCTAAGTAAGCACAGTCGTTCGATCGTTCGATCGTGCCAATGTCTCATATCGTTTCTCCAGTCAAGTAGCTGGAGTCAAGATATCTGCAGCAAGTTGGATGCAACATGTTCGATGGCACAGCAGGTAAGTAAGTGTGCGTGCAACTGAAGTGTAAGTATTTTTTTTTTTTATTATTATAAAATGCAACCAGCGTTATCTGATGTTATCAGCTATGAAGTGGTAAGAATTAGACGGGTAGTCACGTGTTAGCGGGGGTTCACTAATAATTTTAATTAGAGTGATTAAATGTCTCCAAACGCAAGCGTGATTTATTTACGTGCCTTATTTACGAAACATTTCTGAAACACTCCAACTCAAGGCACATTGAACAGGTAACAGCATTAAAGAAAATACAGCCCTGGCCCTTGATTCAATAATAAAAGGTTAGATCAATATTGACAATGGAGCTTTGACACTCCCCTACAAAAGGTTGCATATGCGAAGGAAGGCAAAAGGGGAAATAATGCGTTCCCTTTTTTAAAAATAGGAGTAGCAGAGGGCGCAAAGTTTGCAAATAGTGTTAGAATACAATATGTAAACTTTAATTTTTTTGCATGAAATTTTGCATGAAATGGCAATGTTAAAAATTCTTACCTCAATCAATGAATTCAACTGCTATATAAGAGTATTCAAACTGCAAGCTTAGATTATGTTAAAGCTCGTTTTTATTTACAAAGTGATACTAAATAAAAACTTTAGTAATAAAAAGCCATCACTTTCACCTTGAATTCAATATTTTTTTTTTTTGCTACGCTTCAAATTGTTTAAATGCTTTATAAGCTGATGCATGCGAGTTTAAAACAAAAAAAAAGCTTTTTCACATCATAGCTGGTGCTATGAAGACTGCGATTTACTCCAAGACATCTTCGTGCACGTTATTTCCTTAGCTTATTTCCTGGTCTTGTATCATTTCGTCCGGAAAAGCCAACTCATTGGAGAATGCGAATTCCTGGAAAAGCACTTCACCATCGGCAAGGAACCCTTTTAGGTTGTCTACCGATGTGTCGCTCAGACGAAGCCACTCGGTTTCATCGATGTCCACATTTCCACGAGCAGCAAAACTTTCCGTATTTCGAGCTAAAATAAAATACTGAGTATATACACATGGACTTAATTCAAAATATTACAAAGCAAATATTTCCGCAATCTAAACTAAAATTGCATTGCACTTGGATTATCGAAGAGTCCGCCTTTTGCACGTATTGCCCCCAAAAAGAAGTGTTCAATGATATCCTGGTTCAAACGGTAAGTAAGGATATATTGAAACTTAAACCTTACTTGCAGATATTTGTACAATCCTCTAAGCGAATTGTTGCTCAAAAAGACTCCTTTCTGAAACGGTAGCAACGCTTGCCTCCCAACCGCCCTGGTATGACGCATACAAACATCCATGTTTTCTAGGCTCTGCATTTGGTGCAACAAATCCATACCAAAATAATTTTTTCTGCGGCACTGATTGGAACGTGCTTCATTTGCTGTTGAACACATCAAACTAATCATTTATTACTGATATAAAGTCTGCTGTCTCAATGGAGTTATGCAAATTGTGTCCAAATTATGCAAATTGCATCCACACTTACTTGCACTTGTACAGGCGGAGTTTCTGGTGGCTACGCTAAAAACAAATTACAACGAAACGCAATTTTACTAGTATATGCAGGATAAACTAACGCAAATCCTTTCCGAAATTGAATATTTGTTAAAATTTTCTGTAAAACAAAACAATTATCAAATAGTTTTAATGCACATGCCACATCTATACTTACCCTTCGAAATCGCTGTGATTAACGCAATTAAAAAAATAAAGCAGCTCCAACAATCTTAAAATGAAAAATAGCAATTAATTATAAAATTAAAGCAATTTTTTGAAATTCACGCAATCAGAAAATCAAATGTCAACGAACAAGAAAAAGCTAAACACCGAAAGCGAATCAGTGTTGCCTACCTTATTTTTTTCTTAAAAACTTTAACTTTCTACCACTTTTTGAATTATTTGTGCAATATACAGTACTAAAATTTCGTAAGAAGCAATACTGAACTTCGATAAGGGAGCCGATTTGTCAAGTGGGAATGAGCAAGCTGCTTATCGAGCTAACCTTTAATAATTGAATCATGAGCTCGATAAGCAGCTTGCTCATTCCCACTTGACAAATCGACAAATGAAGGCTTTTTATTACTAAAGTTTTTATTTAGTATCACTTTGTAAATAAAAACGAGCTTTAACATAAATAAGCTTGCAGTTTGAATACCCTTATATAGCAGTTGAATTCATTGGTTGAGGTAAGAATTTTTAATATTTCCATTTAAGTACAAAATTTCATGCAAAAAAATTAAAGTTTACATATTATATTCTACCACTATTTGCAAACTTTGCGCCCTCTGCTACTCCTATTTTCAAAAAAAAGGAACGCAATATTTCCCCTTTTTCCTTCCTTCGCATATGCAACCTTTTGTAGGGGAGTGTCAAAACTCCCTTGTCAATATTGATCTAACCTTTTATTATTGAATAATGTATCGAGCTAACCTTTAATAATTGAATCATGGCTCTAGCCAATATTTTATGAATTGTTGTCGTCCATCACCCGTCAAAATAAATATGTCGAATTTGACGAGTGTGAAAGTCTCGTATAGAACTTCAAAAGATTGAGGAAGACAACTTCGTTCGTGGGTGATACAATAATCCGCGATTGCCGTTTAGTATAATATTTTTGGTTGCCAGGATAACCTAATATCCAATATTTTAAATTACTGCGCCAACATTCTAAATAATTAATCTCCCATTTTATGCACATTATATTTTATTGCATATTATTGTTTGCAGCAAGCTTCATGCCACAAGCTCTCTTTCAATTGGAATTTCTTCGCAGATCCTAAGGAACTTAGAAAAAAATCCTCCCTTTCCCCGTCTTCGGAAACACAATGCACATTTTCCCATTTCTAAATGTGTATGAAACTTAAATCCCGTAAACACAATTTTTGTTTTAAATAATTTTCAAATATATATAATACTCATATATTGGCAGTGACCTATCTGCGCAATGTGTAAAAATTCAGCAACCAAAGGGAGATAGTTTTAGTGTAAATGTACGTTGTGTGCATGCGCAGGTTTTACATGTTTGACATATCTACAGTTGCGCCAAAAAATAAATTTGAAGAGGGTTGCTTCACTGTGGGGGGCTTATACCCTTTTTTGACGAAGTTTACTCATATAAAATAAAGTGTGCTGATGAATTATTAAAATTTTATTTTGTACCTGCTTGGAAGTCAAACAAAAACGTTTTGATTTGCATTGATAAGCAATTTTTTATACATATGAGAATGTTTAATTCATATACTTATTCATAAATTTCCATTTTCAGTGAGTAAAAATTTAATCATTGACTATTCAACTAAAGAGAAAAAACATTATGTTGGCTCAACTCAAAACGGAAGTGATATTTTTACAATATTCGCAATGTCGTTCATTTTGGAATTTGTTTATTCATTTTTTCATAAGAAGATTTTTAATTTTTGCACATAGTATATAATTTAAAAGCATATGGTTTTTGTCAAATGAACTATAATTTAAAATAAAAAATAAATAAACGAAAAATTTTGAAACGATAAAAACAATTTAGAGTTTGAGAACTAATTTTTGGCTACACCAATGGATTTTTTTGACTTACATACCTTTACTCGGTTTTCCTTTTCTAATTTCATATATCTGTACTGTAATGTTTGCCGACTGCACTTGCTCATACTGCCAATATATGAGTATTATACATGATTCAATTATTAATAATTGAATCATGAGTATTACATATATATATGCATAAATACAAACAAAGATTGTTTTGTAAACAATTTTTTTTTTGTTTTGAAAAAACCATGATTCAATTATAAAAGGTTGGATACTTATTGACGTTTAAGTTTTCCGACTGCCTTGTAAGGTTGCATTTAGGAAGGTCTGATAAAGGGGAAAATATTTTATCCCTTTTCGCGCAAAGGTAATAGAAACGTAGGTAACTAGTAGCGAAATGCGGTTTGTACATAGAATGAAACATATTTGCAGAAATATGATATTTCAATTTAATATAATATATCCGAATATTCAACCAAACATGTATGTATATACATAGCACCTTAATACAACAAACTATATAAACAAAAAACGCAAGTGTGATTTAGAAGCAAATATTTTTTAGACATTTTGTTAACAAAAACAATGTGATTTCAACCTTTTTTAAGAAAATAGAACTATCACATTTGAAAAAATTTTGATAATAAAGTTTTCTTTAATTCAATATCAATTTTAGCAACCAACATAAGAGGTATCTATTAAAAGCGCAGTAACTAGGATTGTATACACATTTCATTACAATTTCAAACTTTTTTAAAAATATAATTACCATTTTTGTAGATCATAAAATTGTAAGATTCAAGTCACTAAAAATGTAACATTAGTTGTTCGAAAACACCACACAATACCTTCGTCAAAAAATTAACGGAATTTTTATTGATATACATCTGTTAGAAATCAAGTAAAGACGTTAGTCAAAACTGGTCAAAATACTTATAAATGTTCTTCTATTCGATATTTTAACTGTATAATTTTATGGTGGTTTATTATTTGTATAATTTGTTTTTTTTAATTTTATGTTATTTTATATAAAATATATACAGTAAAAAATTTAAACACATAAAATGCCTTCTTGGAAAAAATATCAAACAAAATGATCTGATCTGGCCGGGAATCGAACCAACGACCAATCAATTTCATACATGCAAAGAAAAAAAATTTCAATTCCTGTTCGCTGCTAGATAAGAAAGGCTACTGGAAAATATACGAGAATGCCGTCAAATCGATTATTTAATGTAAGGCATGCTGAAATAATTTAAAAACTACAAATGACAACAGGGTTGCCTGCCAGGTAATTTCACAAGCAAAGTACTAATTTGATAACATTTATTTTCTTAAATTAAAAAAAAGCAACACAGGCCACCTTAAGGTAGCGTGCAAGAGTGAGACAACTGCCTAATTATCCAAACTTGTATGATTGAATCATGGAAAAAACATAATTTTGTTTTGTAAACAAAGTTTGACTTGTTATGGAACACAATAAGAAAAAACTCCAATCAGCTGCTGACATTATACTACCTTTTTATTGTACCATGCTCCAACTATATTTCATATTCGATTTTGCTGTTATACTTCGTTTATTTCAATATGAATATGAAAAAGTTGCATGTACATGTTCTTGCTTGTGATCAACTGAACTTAAGCTCAGATAAAATGATCAGCCCTATGCTGCATTTCGAATTGAATCGAAATTTTCTCAGTTTGGCAACATTGGTATTCTGCGTTACGACCAGTCTCGATCAGTCTTCGAAATTTACAATTTTATGTATGTACATATTCTACATTGCGATCGTAGTTGCGTTTTTGTAAATTGAAATTTTGTTGGTGGAGAACGTTTCGATTTTTATTTTCATAAAAATTTACGCAAAACTTGTTTTTGATAATTGTAAAAGTCGCTATCATGAAATTTTTTTTAGGTTTTTGTGCTTTAATGATATTTTTTTAATATGTTTGCAGGTCAAAAACAACAACGCCTGACTTCGAGAAAATTAGACAGTAACTTTGACACGGTTGACTGACCCATTCCGAGATTATAATCTGCGGAGATAAACACGTCAAAGTAATTGATTGAGTTTCTTCCGCAAACGTAACTAGCATATACATAAAAATCTTCTTATTATTTTTTTGGGTGCAGTTTGCGAGCCCACGTCCCGGGAAATTTTAAACGCCACTTTTTAGCGGCTTCTTGGCAAGTTTTCTCTAGAACGGTTACAGATATTTCGATAATTGAATAGTCAAATAAATCGTCAGGTATTAGAGAATTTGATGAAACAAAATCATTGTATTGTATTCAAATTAACTATTTTTTTACAATGTAAAACTAAATAAAAAAATTAAATTAACACAATCCTACCAAGTACGAGTTGTCGCCATTTGTGCAAGGCGCACTTCAGACACTTACCAAGCCGTTAAATTTCTTTGATGATTAAACATGTTTTGTGAAGTACAGAGCTGGAATTGAAAGAACCATTAAATTATTACACTGTAGTTTTTTTTTCTATCAAAAAAACTTTTTCAAAATACCACCTTAAATCTAATTTTTTTTTTAATCGAAATAACCAAAACAATTATTTAATATTTACCACATTCCAACTAAATTTCTTACAATTCGTCACTCATTTGAAATGGATCATACATTATTTATAAGTGAATTTATTCAAAATACATATTCTGACGATTTATTTATCGTTAATTTTCAAAAGGATCTGACCTTTTTCCTTTGTCAAAGTAGCTTCAATTATTTGTATCATCTGACCACACTGGTTCAACTGCGATGAGTTCAAGTGTTTTGAGTTTATTAAAATTGTTTCTTGTCAATTTGTTTCATTTTACACTGTTGTTTCTATGCAAAATTTTATTGAACCATGTTAACCGCAAAAAATAAAAACAATTTATTCGACTTGCAGACGCATCAACTGTTGTTTTCAATTCTGCTCGCGCTTAGAAGAGAGGGAATGAGAATTGTGTACGAGTACTTCTTCTTCCCTTTTGAAGAACTTGTTGCCTATAAAAGCAAAGACAGCTTAGAAAACTTTAATCGACAAAACTTTTTAATATGCATCTAAATTTAAATAATTTTGAATGTAAATATAAGAGCAGATGGAAATTCATAATTTTTGTGTAAATATTATTCGCAAGAATTAAGAAAGATCAGGTTTAAATATGTTAAGTATATATTTTTTTTTAAATTAAATAGAAAAATTGAAACTATTTTAATTTTAATAGAATAGTTCAAAGCAACACTGAATTAAATATTAAAATTGAAGAGTCAAGCAAAAGTTGTTTGAGACAACTACATACATATAATGCAAAGCTACAATTTTTTTAAAGTAACTACAAAACAATTGTGATTTATTCTATTGTATAATATGACTGTTAATCGAAAATGAATAAAAAATATGTTAAGTACCTTTTTTTTATAATCAGAATAACATTTCATTCACAACTGTTAATGTGCTCGAAGCAATTTTTTATTAATTGAAGATTTTATTTAAAAAAAACAACAGTAGTTTTAGCTGCTCTTTTCTTCTCATCAGACTTCTTTTCAGTTGTTGCATTCGATTCTTATTCAAAGGATCGAACTAAGAAACTTGGTAGGTGTTGCTTTCCGATCATAAAAAAAGAGCGATACTGAATAATTCAAATCTTTTTTAAGTACAACTGTTTAACTAAAAGAATAAGAATTAACTACACAATATTTTTGAATAAGCCCAACAAATTGATACAAAATATTTTATACCTTCCAACTATTTGTTTTAAAGTTTTCCGTTATTTGTTTTTTTTTTTTTTGGAAATTTGCGCTAAAAATCTTAGCTATAAAAAAATTTAGCAAATTTCCTAGGAGAGGTTAATCTTTTGAACGCTTCCTTCGCCCAAGTGTTGTTGAATTCAAAACTTTAAATTGTCTCTAAAAAACAAGAAAATCAATTTAAGTTCAATTTGCGAAATCCAAATTTCAAAGAATAGTCTGACTATTATCATTTTAATAATATTTTAAAACCTAATTAACAATTTGATATGGTTAGGAAAACTACTGGCAATCGGCGCTTTAATTATACATTCATACGCCTGCATATTTGCACGTGTACATACGTGTTTATTTATTTTTAAACATTTTTGTCATAATCATTTTTATAAATATTTGCCCTTTTTTCTATTTAACTGCCGCCCCACATCTGTCGACATTCAATTGTGCAATTTTTTTACGCCTTTGCATTGCACCTGAAATTAAACTCACAACACAGTTTCACTTTTCACATCAAAAAATGCATCCGTTTTACACTTTCCATTCAACTGTGTGTACATACATACTCGTACATACATACATATATATTTATTTACATACTCAAATTAACAAAAAGTTCAGTCAGCAAAATCTCAATGCAACCTCAATGGATGCCGCGAAGCGAAGAGTCATGATTTCATCCATTAGCACCTACCTCAATATCTAAGTGTGTACATACTTACATACATACATATATATGTATCTATGTATTTTCCTTTTCTATATATACAATTGCATTATCATTGCTTTGTTCGTTAATATTTAGTGAGTAATTTTCAATGCACTTAATATGTGGCATTGGGTAAATATGTACAGAAAAATTGAGAACTTTTCGTGGACCAAATAGTTATACATTCAACTGAATGTGTGTACATATTTTTTTTTTCTTATTTGCTGAGCCAACTTTTGCTTCACTGAAATAACATGACAATCGAATAAACACATATTATTAGCAGTTTCTTACCTTTTTCTCCGATTAAGCTCGAAATTTTTGAGCAGCTATTGGGATTTTTGAAGCCATTTTTGAAGACATGATGCACATCGAAATCCTCCTTAATTGATATGTAAATATGATTTACCTACATACATACATATGTATGAACATATATAATAAGTGAATGTCAAAAAATATTTAAACATTGTAGATACTTAACATACTTTAACTTAACAACTAAGCTTAGTGCGCAAGTGGCAACGTGTTTGTACTCGTACAAAAAAAAATATAAGAATAGCTGTTTTTAATTTCAGCTTTATGAGGCTAATAACTTATTATATTTTCAAAATCTGTAAAATAGAATGAGGTTAAAAAATTAATTTGAATTTTGTAACGCTTTTTATTATTTTATAATTTCCGTAACTCCCAAACTGTTATTTATTTTGATCAGGTTTCAGTATTGGCTATGTATTTGCATTGGCTCTTGAACTGTGGACGATGTACGAAATCAGCCTTGAAGTATGCAACGATAATTTGTATAGTTTAAACTTACAGTAGTGTCTGCTACAATAAGCTATACAAATAAATGGTTAAACTTCAACAATTTAAAAAAAAATGTATTTCTTTTTGGTTTGAACATATTTTCGATGATATTTCCGCTTCGCTTAAAAATTTTATATTATACGAGCTTTGATGTTTTTCGATCACAAATTAGTGTTATACAAAGTTTAATATTGTTTGAAATTTGTAAAGGGGTTTTTTTTTAGACATTTGGTTTTTAAGAAAAAATAAATAGCATATAATTTAATGCTATGGCCAAGAATTTAGCTTTACTATAAAGATAAGCGTTTGCCATTATGTTTTAAAAATGATTTCGGCCAGGTGACCGCCGCGACTGGCTCGAATAATTTCCAGCCGAGAGGCCCATTTTCGACCACATTTGCAGTAATTGGGGATGTATGTCAGCAATAACGCGCCGAATATTCTCTTCCAAGGCGTCAATCGTCTCGGGCTTTTATGCGTAGACAAGCGAATTCAAATAACCCCATAAAAAATTTTCCAGCGGTGTTAAATCGTACGATCTTGGAGGCCACGCCACATGCCCACGACGCGAGATAATGCGCTCACCAAAAGTTTCCTTCAATTAATTGTTTGTTTCGTTGGCTGTATGATATGTAGCGCCGTATTGTTGGAACCAAAGGTCGTACACATTAAACTCCTTCAATTCAGGCACGAAAAAGTCTTTAATCATGGCTTGAAGAAATACGGACCAATGATTCTCTCTGCCCATAGAGCACACCAAACAGTAACTTTTTGAGGATGTAACGGCGTCTCAACAATTGCTTGTGGATTATCATCACTCCAAATGCGACAATTTTATTTATTAACGTACATATTCAACCAAAAGTTAGCTTCAGCGCTGAACAAAATTTTCTTGTGAAAATCGGTATCGGTGCCATCTCGTTTTGGGCCCATTAACTGAACGTTGCAAACGTTGTTCCGAAGTAAGTCTGTTCATTATGAAATGGCAAACCAAACTGAGTATAAATCAAGTAACAGCTGTCAAAAAGACCAAGTCCAAAAATGTATTGCCTCATTGAAACTGATAAAATCACCCGTTATATACATATGTACATACAAATGTTTTAATCTTGGGTTATTTAGTTCTTGTGAGTGAACCGTTCAGTTTTAGTTTGTTCACCTTAATTTATTTAGTTCACTAGTTCGTTTATTTCAATAGTTCATTTAGTTTATTGACGAATACATTCATGTTATTTTAAACAAAGTTTAATAGATTTAGTTATCGTATTGCATATGTATAAAACAAAAGCTTTGAATTCTTATTTATGTACATACAAACATATATAAAAAACGTATGTTTTAGGAACATAAATCATATACAAATTATTTAGCCTTTTTCAATGGGTAGTATATGTATATGTTTGTGTACTAACGGTAATCTTAGCATTATTATTATAACACAAAAATATGCATTTAGATGAACTAGTTTTTTAGTTTATTTAGCTCAGGAAGTACCCAAGAGTAATATGTATTAAGTAATTGTTAACAAATTGTTTATCAAAATAAAAAAATAATTAAAAATCACCGCTTTTGTTGCAAAAAGGAATATAAGCTTAGTTCATTACTCACTGTTTCTGAATACAACTGAATCATCGAAGAAGACGTGTTCGAAATAAAATGATTTTTTCTATATACTCGTACATACATACATACATACAGTCTTACATTCCTACAGAAGTTTTTTGTAATTAATCGCAAGTAATTTATGTTTCGTTATTAAATTTTAAATAAATGGCATTCGTAGGAAGCGGACATCGTTTTTTTTAATTTCATCCAGCTTGCAATAATTTTTGGTTTTACGAAGAGAAAACATCAAACACCAAACCTCAATCTCAATTAGAAATCACTTAACCCAATTTAAACCATTTACTATAGTAAGTTCCTTACCATCCTAGCTCCAAAAAGTCACATTCAAATATTTAGTTAAGCCTCTTAGTTTCACGCACTACTTTGCATACAATTTGTATATTAAAAAATTTGCTTTGTTCGAATCTCATCAATTGTCGAACCTTTATATCTCAGCCATATTTTAAGTTCTTCTTATAATTAGATATTATAATCCTTCTCTGCGAATTAGAGCAAATAAGCGCGATGTTGAAGAACCACGCTTTTGCGAATTGGGGCGAGATGTTCATACAAGTGGATAAACTGTGTCACTGAAGACTCTCTCCCAACATTAATCCGACATCGAATTTGGCAAATGCAGTAAAAATTACCAAGGCCGATAATTTCCTTTCCCTGCACCCTCGATCACATTTCTGTAAGGCTGACGGCTGGAATTTTTTCTCTGATCGAATTAGGACTTCGAGCTGTCAGAACGTTTGCCGAGATCGCCATCCCCGCCGCTTGATTCAAGACAAACTTCGGCATGCAGCCTCACATTAAGGTGAACTTAATGCGGTCTTTAATGGGCCCTTGAACCGAATACGTCTTTGCTTTGTCACTGCCCACGTTTGATTATTAAGATTCCATTTGTACAACCTTTTAAATATACGATTTTTTGAAAAATGTAATTTGTAGAACGTTTAAAAAGTGTAAATCACAATTTTACAAATTTCTTTGAATGTGAAAAGGTTAATAATGTTTCTATAAAATATCTCAAAAATTCCGTTGACTTAAAAAAAGGTATAAATGAATAATTTTTTCCTTTTGACTTTTGCTTAGGCTACACCAACACCATATGCTAATATCTAAATGTGCGCAAATAAAGTCACAAAACGACGACAAAAAAAGATAAGCAAATTTTGCTGGATCACTGAAGATCAACTCAAGTCACTGAGCAGCTTCAACCTTCTTAAACCCGGCGACATTCCGGCTGCGAGCTTTAATTGTAGAGCGATGGCGGCTTGTGATCGCGTTGCAACACATGCAGAATGAGTATAAAAAATGCAAATAAAATGCGAAACCCTTGAACATGGTAATTCGCAAGAATTTATTTGTTTGACCACAATTTGTGTCAAGGGCAACACTGGCAAAGGAGCCAGCCGGCAGTTCATATATCAATGTGGCTGTGAATTTGTAGGCTTTAGAAATTTTTGCGACAACAGATCTTCAACGCTGATAACCCAAATGTGAGTGCAGTACGATAGTTAAAAATAAAGTTGTAGCTTTTGGTGACATTTAAGGCATTTTGTTGCCCGCTCAGCATGAACACTTTATTGGCTTGTGGTGTTGGCGGACTGAATTTAATATGCAGCGGAATGTTGTTTTCGTAATCATTCCTTTTGTCTCCTTTGTGTTTTTTTAGTTATCGCTAAATATGGCGTAAAAATTTAACACCCCAAAACAATTGGCATAATAAATCGCATTTTAATTTCAGACTGGGTGTGTCGTTAATTATTAAAACACACAAAAACAATATTTGCAAATAAGTGTATAAGTGTAGCAAAATACATATCAATTTTTTAATAGATTTTGCGCTTTGTCGGCTTCTTTCGCAAGTGCACCGATCTGATTGTATTTTTTTTTTATAGGTGGCATATTTCACACCCGAAAATATGAAAATATTGTTTTTTTTCTTATTTAATTAGTTAACACGTTCTTCAAAGTCAAGGTCAGCGCGTCATTTCTCCAGCTCAGTAGTCGATTCTTTATAATTTCACGCCTTCAATCAAGCAGCTACAAGCTACTTATTAGCACATAGTCGATCGTTTTAGAGAATATTTCATATTAATGTGTTGCGAATTTTTAAGATGTATCGAACAAAAAGATCTTTCTACATCAAGAAATGTACGCCTACTTTTTTATTAAAAAATATTTAGTGGCACTAAAAGTCTCTAAAGAAATTTGTATGGGAAAAAACAGTTTTTGTGGAAATGGTACAGAAAAAATAAATATCGATATTTTTCAGTCGAAAAAATTTTTTTCTCTTCAAGAGATTTTCAAACCCCATAACCAATGGTTTAATTGACAACTTTTATAATTTTTACTATTTAATCTTGTTTAATATTAATGATTAATTTTTATTACGTGGTTTTAAGGGACCCATAGCAAAAGTAAACACTAACAAAGTGTTTAATAAATAAACGGTTATCGTTCTTGAATAGAAATAAAGTTTGCTACGATAATTTAACTTTTTCCTATATACTCATTTACTCTGTTCTCAAATTATATCTCACCCACATATTGACAAATTTTGGGTATGTTAATTTTCTGCTAATTAATTAAAATTATTTTTTAAGTAAAGTTTGGTTGATTCTTTAAGAAACCCCATTAACAATATGTTTTCATCAAAATTTCGATTCTTTTAAACAAAGTTTTTATTTTTTTTGAGTATGCAGTTTTTCGGCTAATTATAATTTTAGTGTGAAAAAGTGCAACCTTCATGTGTCTACAAGTTAGCATACAAAAATTCTGGGAGATGAAAGCAATAAAATTCCATACATCCACTTTTTTTTTTGATCACCCTAATGTACGTAGTTACACACATGTAATGAGTAGATAAAATATTGCTAAATAGCTATTAAAGACTTTAGCTGATTCTTCCTCCTAAACAAATTTTAATTTTATTTTTGCCCACACCAACGCAATGCAAATCCGACAGATGATTTGCTTGAATTGCAAGGCGCCAGTGTGCGTGCAAGAAACACGTATTTTCGAAAACAAACAACTATTCGTTAAAGTATGCGTTTAATTAATTGCCTTTCATGAAAGTGTTTCGAATAAAATGATTGAAATTCCTTTTTTAAAGTATCGCAATAAGCGCAATGTAATGCAAAATATTTTAAGGTTAATTAAATAAGGTGAGATAGAAAAAATGTGCAAAATAATTTTTGAATTTTAAACACTTAACGAACGTAAATATCGTAAAATTCATTGCATATTAATGTACGACAAAAGTGTGCAACAAAAGGGAAAGTATGCAATAAATTTGTATAGCTCAAGTGATTAGGCTTTGAAATAAAACAAGTGAGTAAATTGAGCACCCTTTATTTTTCCATCGGAACTACACACCATATCAGTTCTCTTCACAACCAGCGTCAGAAAAAGTGTCAGATTAGTAGAAAAAAATCAATTATTGATAATGACTTTGGTATGCTTTTTTTCGAAAATCGCTGTACGAGATTGTGGTTTCGAAGAAATAAGTCACCCACCGTAAGGCCCAGACCTGGCCCTTAGTAATTACTTTGAATTTGAAAAAGGATGTTCGTTGAAAAAAAATGTCTGATGATGAAGAGCTCAAGGCTACAATAAAGGCCTATTTTGCGGACAAAGAGACAAAAAAATTTTTGGAGAGCAATGAAAAATTAATTTCAAGATAAAATAAGTATATTGAGGTTATGGGGAATTATAGTGAAAAATAAAAATATATTGACTTCAATTCGAGTTGTGTTGCATTGTGATACCGACAAAACATTGAATGCCTCTCGTATATGTATATGTATGTATGTACATCAACCAGCAGCCGAACGGGCAATTACCGAAGAAGTTTCTGTCCAAATTATTCCTTTCGTGGTATTGTCTCATAATGGATGATATTATAGATAATATAGGTTTCTTTAGCTTTAAAAAAAATATAAGAAAAATCAGTTGTTTGATGCTTCCTTACTACATCCTGAATTATTTTAATAGAGGTTTGTTTTAAATGTCAGATCAGGGTTAAAAGAACGAAATATAATTTATTCATGCTCAAGTAAACCGCTTAACGGTAAATGTATTCTAGAAGGTATTACTTTCGTTCACTACAGGGAATACAAAGTTTCCTCGATTTTTTATATCCAATGACAGGTCCGCGTTAACGTATGGTCTTATAGAAGCCTGAAGGAAGTGTTTACAAATTTCGTTCGAACTCACATTTGTTTTTGAGGTTAACACTTTTCTACCAGAATCGATTTTTTTTATTTTCTCGGGAACGTTGTACCCTGTAATTTTAAGTTTTTAACGAAAAAGGCAATGTTGGTGTCTTACAGTTCATTCGCTCTAGAGTAACTGCAAGAAGTTGGGAACAATGTACACCAGAGGTAACAAATAAAAAAAAAAAATATTAAAAGATGTGCTCGATTTTAAATTTTGTTGAATCCTTTCGTTTAGTTTTTCAAACTATTATTTTCAAACGGGCGTTTAATAAGATCCATTTTCCATCTCTGATTGACTTTAAAAAAAAAATTTACAACTGTACATTTCAAGATTTCATTGGTAGCTAAAAAAACAATTCCTAAGCTAAACATAGTTCGGAATTAACCACATGTGATCGAAAGGGAAGTTAGACATTTTTCAACATTTTTATCATATGTTTTTGCAAATTTAAGCGATGACAAAATGAGCCGGATAAAATGCGTGAAATGTTTTTGACAGCTCACACAGCTAAAATGCCGATTCCAGCGTATTTTTTTACAATGGATAAGGGTGGCTAAACACCAAAAATATATGCCAAATTTCGCCAATCCACAACTTGATTTCCTTTGCAGCATAAAGGGACGGATTTCATTAAAAACCGGTCTTCATATTTATTTTGGAAGTCGAAAAATTTCAGTAAACCGATCCTCTGAAATAGAGAAAGCGCCCGTGGATTCCCGCAAAATTTTTATTTTGCTTCGCAATCAGTTCCTTAAAACTCGCTAATAGTGCATTGAGAAACTGTGCAAATATCTTCGCAATGCACCCATCTTGATAATATTTAGTTTCACAACCGTCTTTCTAAATACCTTTTGCAAAATATGCCGAAATTGTCGTAAATTGTATAATGTAAACAAAATGTGACATTTCTCTTCAACTACACCAGCGACGCCTGCGGTGAACAAAATAATTAGAATTTTTCTTGGTATTATTTTTCTTTTTGAATTATTTAACTAACTTCCCCAAAAACTAAGCTATAAGATTTGAATAAACTTAAAATACATTCAACAAATTTTGAACACTTTTTTTAAGTGTCAAACATTTTATCAATGAAACTTCAAATTCAAAAGAAATAAGTAATCACCTGGATGCGTAGAAATCAACTCCCAAATATTATCTTTTCAAAAAAGGAGAAGTATTACACTTCTGAAATCAAAGCAAGCAAACATCATGATGCAATAACAAAAGGTGTTGTACGTTAGCAAATTTTCGCTCTAAATCGGTCGTGTAGACCTTGGAAACAATGTTTACCTATTGTAAAATTTTGTTTCAAGATTCGACAAAAATCTTTAAATAGTAATAAAAAGTTAAGGTTTTTAGACGAAACATTAGTTAGTCATCATTGTTGGTTTTGGCATTTTATGACAAATCGTATTTGTTGACAATTTGTTTTCTTATTACGAGAATTTGGGTAAGTTTTTGTAAAAAAATTCTTTATTTTTTAAAAATTAGCAATATTTCTTCATATAATA
Source organism: Philophylla caesio (assembly GCA_963971545.1). Classification (NCBI taxonomy): domain Eukaryota; kingdom Metazoa; phylum Arthropoda; class Insecta; order Diptera; family Tephritidae; genus Philophylla; species Philophylla caesio. The sequence goes on along the minus strand of OZ020606.1, from coordinate 87,127,242 downwards.
AGGAGACAGTACTCGGACCTGCAAAACCTAAGTCAGCAGCTGAATTAATTGATATTTTGCGACCCAGATCTCGTGCAGGTAAGCAATTAGTTCTAAAAAACTAGTATTTTTAGACTTCAACAGGTCTTTCTTGCTTTCCTGCACAACTGCGATTCGACCTTTGTGTTTTTTTTATCACTTTACTTTAATGCATAATTACTTTTAATCTTAAAATCCTTATATATTAAACTTATGTAAAAACTAAATAAAAAAATATTGTTAACAAAATATACGCGTATATAGTATATATATTTGCACTGTAGCGATATATATTTATTTATGCTTTAGCATGTTTATAACATATTTTTTTTGTAACAAACTTACTTCCGTCATAATAATAAACCGTTAAATTAAAAAAAAAACTTTTTAATATAAAGCAACACGTTTTTTTCACTTTACTTATGAGTTTTAATTATTTAATTCTTCAATACTTGGAAAACTTAAAATTTGGGATGATAACAGTTTTCAATTGTAATCTTAAAATTTAAAATGATATACTTTAATATATTTGGCTACAATCTCAGAACTTGAGTTGAACTCCCTTTTGCATGGATCCATGTTATTAACTACTACTGATTTTGAAACATTAAAAAACAATTTACCTTAAAACGCATTAAATATTTTTTTTGTCAGTTCTCAAATTAAACCAATTAAATTAAAATCATTGTATGTATAGTTTGCATTAATACGAGTATATCCCGTAATTAGTACTATTTCCCAAGAACGGCCTTCTTTTCTTCCCGTTTTTCTAATACTACAACATTGAGCTAAGGGCGTTCAAACAGGCGCTGTCACAACGTACATCACCTTTCATTATTGCATCATGAGCAAACATTAAGTTCATCAAAAATTTTCCCACTGTGAGCTAAATAGTCATCGTTTCTGGTGCCGTATTTTGAGAAGAAGTGCAACTATTATTATTTAACTATTTGCTCATATAATACTCGTATTTGTTTATTAGCAAATTATTTATATGCGGTATTCACTGTGCCTCTGTCGATATGCCAACTGCAACCGCAAAACACGTGCGCTCGCTGCGCTGCATTGCGCTGGCGCTGTGAATTTTCAACCTGATCAGCAATACGCCGCCCAAGCTGCAAATCAGTTGAATTTGTGGCTTAGCAGCAAACGGAAGAAGTAAACTTTGTTGCCAACTAAAAACTGTAAGCGAAAGAACTCTATTGAAGTTGCGAAATAATTTCCCTTAAAAAATATATAAATGAATTTGAAACTTTATATAAATAACTTAATGAAATGCATATTTAGAAGTGTCAAGTGTGCTTAAAAGTTTCCAACAGTGTTTTAAAGTGAATAAGAATACATTGCAAAGTTATTTCATACAATATGTACATAAAAAATGTGTAGGAAATTTGTATGTAGATAATTGATACGATTGTGTCATATGAATTTACCCTATAAATAGTTAAAGTGTTTCTTTGTGTTGCTTCGAAGGTACTACCGATTGCATACATTTCCGCCTCAGCAACAAAACCATTGCACTTTCTCACCGAGGTAAGTCCAAATGTCACTCTATATTAAGTATATTCGCCACTCAAATGGCAGCAATATCCATTCATTAACGTATAAGTAGTTCCCAGACTGCGAAATGACGGTGTTTGGCGTCTATTTGTTTTGTTGTTTCATGTCCGCCAACGCAAATTTGTTTGCATTTATCTAATGAATTCGCATTTCACGCTTTGAAGGTAAACATGCAAATTGCTATAAAAAAAAGTTACAAATATTTAAGTGCAAACGCAAATATCCACTAAGGTTTGCTTATTGGTATACACTCTGTTCACAAATTATAGCACAAACATGTATTGACACATTTGGGCAATTGTTTGTGTCCTACAATTATTTAAATTTATTTTTCAATTGAAGCATAATATTAAGAATTTTTCTGAGTACGCAGTTTTGCAGATCATTAAATTTTAGTATAACAAACTGCAAGTTTCTAGTGGCTAAGAATTACCACTGATTTTTGATAATGTTTTTATTGCCGCTCTTTCGCAATTCCTTCCATATAAAAAACTTTTTATTTTAAAGTTCGAAATGTTTATGAAATTTTGTTAAATTACAATTTTTCTTGGAGAATATAAAAAAATAATAAAAAATCAATAGTACTTGTATTTACTTTATAGCCATTTCAAACTTGAACTGAAATTGGCTAAGCAATGAAATTAATTGGAATAAGCAGTTTGCATATTCAAAAAATATCTATTTGTTTTATTTTTAGCGAATGCATTGTATTTTTATTTAAAATTAATAAAAATATGTTCTATGCAATTTAAATTGGCATATTTAGTGCCATTATAATTTTGTGACGGGGTGTAAACCTCAATGTTTACTGAAATCAACGTACATGCACATGTATCTACATGCATTTATACGCATATATATACACTTTTTCATATGGAATCGCTTACAATTTACATTAACTTATATAAAAAAAAGTTGAATGCTTACCCAACTAACATTCAGGCTAGTAATCCATTAAAAGGCATTTAAAAAATTAGGATTACTTCCATAGAAAAAATAAAAATTAATAAAAAATCAGCGATAACTAGAAGACATTTGAAACTTGCACTTTTTCAGACTAAAATTGAGTGAGCCAAAACACTGCATACTCAAAAAAATTTAAAAAAAATGTTCGAAATTAGGTTTTAATTTTTTTCTTAGAACCATATTTTACTTAAAAAATAATTTTAATTAGTTAGAAGAAAAATAAAGTGTCCGAATCCGTCAACATGTGGTTGTGCTATAATTTATAAACAGAGGAAACACTAACATTTCTGCATTTAGTAAGATATTGCTGGTACAGCTTACAGATTCTCCAAACTTACTTACTTATTAAAATTCAAGGGGAATATAGTCAAACTTCTGACAGATTGTTTGTGCTATTTTCTAATAAAAGTAAATTTTACAAAAATATTTATACCCTCAAAGATTCATTAACTCTTGACTTTTAATTTAACGTATTTTCATAGATTTTAATTAAATTAAAACAAATGTAAAAAAAAACGACGTTAACCTCAAAGTTTGCTGGGTAGTTTTCAGATGTGCTGAATGAAGTGTTACACAAGTTGATTTGTAATATCACACGCATTACGTAGTCTATTTTTGTAAGCATAAACCGATGTATATTTTTTTAAGCAATATGTTTTATAGTTTTAAATATACAAATCTTGAATATCACCTTAACAGAAGATTTGCTGACGATTCATCATCTCTTTTACATAGTATACCAACAATTTTAAGTAACTTCTAATATCTTTATGAAAATTCATTCATTACAGTCAGACAATTTGAAAAAGAAAATATGAATCCTTTTTTCCCATTTCAGTTCAATAATGTATTAGTCGGTTTGCCTTGATGAGTGTATAGGAGTGTGGTTTTTAATGTTGAACAACGCTGCTCAAATCTCGGTCGACATGTCATTTAAAAGTTCTTTCCAAAAAACGATCGCATTTTGAGAAACAATATCAATGTCTTTTTAATTGTCAACACAAGACCCAAATAAATTTGCAAAATTCCGATTTATAATTCTAATCTTACTGGAAGAATCAATCTACAAATGCGTATGTGATTATTTCCTCTGATTTATTATTGAATACATTTGCAATTTGAAGTTAATAACTTGGTAAAAGTAAGTGAACATTTTTTCAATTGAATTGAGAAGGGAGATTCTTTGTAATATCTAAGCTCACATAATGAGCTGTATTTCTGCTTAGAAATAAGTATGAACAAGTGTAGTTAAAATTAAATAAAGCTATAACAATAAATAAATAGGTAAGTACTTGCGAAACAAATCTTGCTAATGAGCAATAAATTTTGTAAATTACTGCCTATTTATAATTGTAATCGATAGCATTTCATTAATATTATTTTTATTGCTATTAGTGCAATTACAATTTTTCAACATTTGTTGTTATTGTGATTGTTGCATTTGTTGTGGTTAACCGCAATCTCGTCCATGGCACATGTTGCCTTCAGCTCAGCTCATTTCAGCTCAGCTACTTAAATTTACCAGTTTGTATGTATGTATGTATGTTATGTATGTAAGTAATGAATTTGCGGAAGAAGAATTCTATCGATGATGATGTAATCGAGATGTTGGCGAATTTACGCAGCCGAGATTGTTTGACAGAGTAAACGGTTTATGGATGGGATTAATTTAATTCATTGGCAATAAATAATATTTAGCTCAAAATTTAGTTACTGGTAATTATATTTTATTGACGCAGTTTGAGTCAAGTATTTCTTTTCTAGCTAAATATAACAAATAAAAAAATTATTTTGTTTGCTTGTTCGTTGAAAAGTGGTTTTTACTTAATTTGGGAACATTGAGTTTAAGTTATTTTTCCAAACTATTTTCGAAATATTAAAGAGAGCAAATTCATATTTATTTGACTTTTGACACTTATTGTCATAAAATATAGATTTCAATAAAAAAACATTCAAGCAGGTTTTTCCTTCGGATGCCTAAATATAGATCTCTCGCAGACAAATAAAATATTTTTAATCTATTTACCATACATATTATGGTATTAGATATTAAGAAACTTTTTTAAAATTATAGAAAAATTCGGAGTGAACATCTATGAAACTTTCTCGTAAAAAATTATGTACATTTTTGGTTCAGTGTTTAAAGATGGCTTTCTAATAGACAAATTTATATCATTTTTTTTTTTTAAATTGTATAAGAATCTTTCTATATAAAAGATAAAGCTAAAAGTTTTAAGTCGAAATAAGATGTTTTTTAAAATTATCGTATGTAAATGTCACGATTGCTACTTTTTGAGTTGAAAATAAAAATATCCTTTAAAAAAATATTACAAATAGGGTAATGCAACAAAAGCTTGATTAACATTACTCATATAGAAGACGTCACTTCTTTTTCATTATTTAATTTTTTATCGCTTAGAGGCATGTTCAAAAATAAGTTTAACTTAATATTTAAAAAATTAAATTAAATTTGACAAACGAAATAATCGGGACCAAATATGTGTAGTAATACTTGTTTTGCAATTATTTTTAAGGGTTTTCACATTTCAAAGATACGGATAATAAAAAATTTTTTTTTTTTAAATTAAATTTAAATAATAATAAAGGTAGGGGAGAGTAGTCCCATACCGACCCCATAAATGGCAAATGCAATGAAGGTGAGAAAAATACATTTTTCAATTCAGTTCAAACATTTACTTTGTAGAGGGATCAGTTGACTAAGTTTCTTATCAATTAGTAAGGTTCGTAGGTGTTATGAAGTGTTAGATATTCAGGCAAATATGAAAGTCCACATTTTGGACGTACTCAAAATAGTGGTCCGAAACCGACCCACTATTCCTTAGCAGGAAATCGGAAGCTAAAGTATGTTTTTGAATTTTTATTGTAAGGTGCGAGAAAAATTCAATAACATAAAATAAACACATATTAAGAAACATTTTGAAGGCTCTTTGCAGAAAATTCAAGAGAAATTTCCTGTTCTGCGTTAAACACCTATAAAATCGATTATAAAGATAAGAAAAAAAGAAGAACAACGAACGCATTAAGCGTAGAAGGAAGTCCAGTTAAAAAATCCAAGAACAATTCCTACTTGAATTTTTTAAGCTTGGCGATTAAAACATAATTTGAGTTTCACCGTTTTGAAGAACTTTGTTACAACTTTTATATTTTTGACATTTACTACTTCCACATTGTTCCGTTGTTTCAATTCCTATTCCTTCTGGTGTTGTATTTTTATTATTTCTGTGATGCAGCAGTAATGTTGATCGAGGAATTGCGAATTCATTGCTGCAACTGCTCGACGAAGAATCTCCGGATCCCTTTTCGAGATTTTCTGCTTAAATGACCGTCCCATTTCTAAATAAACATGAGCAACAACCGTGAGAAATAATTTTGTATCACTTTAAATCAACATTATCCCTTTAAAACACGCGATGAACAATTACGTTGCCAATAAATGCGGGTCGATTTCGGACTTTGCGGTAGGTTTTCGACCACCACGACCTATTTTAGTTAACTGCTCGCCATTAACTAATGACGGAATAACTTACCGTTCGATCTTTATGCGAAGATAAAAACACTTTTAGCTCAAGTTTCGTGGAGCTCAAAAATAAATGTCAGAGGTGTTGAAACAAAATAAACGTAAAAATCGCAGCGAAAAAGAAGAAGTCAAAATGGCTTAATATGTACAATAACAAAAATTTTTTAGAATAGAAAGAAATTTTTTGAGCACAAAGGCGAATTACAATTGATAATGTTCTTTCCAAAAATTTATAATTTTATGTTCTTAAATGTGGAAATAGTTTTTGAAAACTAAAAATACATATTTGTTTTGTACGTACTACAAAGTCTTAAAAGTTGTGTAAAGTTCAGTTGGCAACCTCGTTCGTGTGGCAAGGTTAGAGGAGTTGATTGGTAACCGGCGAGTGAAGCGCACGCATCGCGCAACAATATTAGTTTATATCTTTCATTATCTTAAATTAACTTAAATACATTTAATAAACTACAACTGAATTAATAATACAAAAGTGATCGTGTTTTATTAAAAAGGTTCATCCTGACAGTTGTAAGTCTGCATTTTCAGCTAATCGAACAAAAGAAAAACAGCAGAAGAATTTTAATAATTATTTTTTCATTGAAACCCTAGCCCTAGTTTGTGTCTCCCAATATGCTTGCTCAAAATTGCTAAAATAATTTGCAAAGATTTTTGAAAAAAGTCTGCAGTTAAATACTCCTTACATTATTCGGTCATCTACCGCCCATATTTTTAAATCATATGCTTTAATAGATTTTTGACAATGTCTCAGAGAAAAAAACAGAGAGCACATTTTTTTATATTTGACCCATAACTTCATAATTATATTGATTTTTTTCCAATTTAGAATTTTTTTTTATTTGACATACGTCGTACTGAAGAAGGAAAGAAGCAGATGTGCTCGATTCTTTAGAATCTTAGTGCGATATCTAATTTTTATAAGTTTCGGCTTTCCTCTAATTATCTCATTCAATTTATATGAGTACATTTCTGATGTTTGTCGGTAAATAAAAAAAAAATAACTTTCTATCTTTTTTTTAAATTTCTATCACGATATTTAGTTCTACTAACTGATCTATTACAATTTGCTTTCACTATCGCATGAGGTAAGATATATATACCTACATAAAAGTTACTAGTTCAAGTTTTTGCGCACATTTTCCAACTAAAAATCTTTCATAAACTGGCCTCGAGCTCAGTAAAATTGACATTTTTTGCAAACATTTAAAAATTCATAGAACACAACAAAAAGTATACACCGCTGGTGGGCGTAAGACTTGTAAATGGCGATGTTCCAAAACGTAAAAAATACATTGCTTCAAGTATCGGAAAATCGAATTGGCTCATCAATCAATAAACAAGCACTATAATAAAAAAATAATCAAAGCAGTAAAAAAATTAAAAACTTATGCGCAGAATTACAAATGTACAAATAAAAATTGATGGCAATTCATAAGCAGATATTTGTTGACTGCACACTTCTAAGTTACATCAATTGCTGCAATGCCATTTCCAGCATCTCCTGCTGCGGCAACCGCCAATGTCAATGTCATATGTATGTTCGTTTATGTAGAGAAAGATATTAAAAACAAATAAAATATCAATATTATGTTTAGCGGCAAACAATGCCATTTAAGAGGAAGTCGAAGAATTATACACAGATGCGAACACAACAAATACATAGTCGTAAAACTTTTATTTCGCAATGCAAAAACAATTAAAAACAAGAATTGCATGCAAACATACATACATACATACATACATACTCGTACAAACATAAAAGTTTATTTAAGTATACTCTCAAGTTCAGGGTCAGTGATGCAATAAACTGGCGCATTTAGAGTATTTAAAAAAAGAAAAAACTTCCACGCCTCAGTGAAATATGCATGTGTTGGCATATTTAAATCAAAATTCGCGCAAGTGACTGTAGGTGTTTTAGTAAATTGCGATTTGCAAGCTTATTATATAACATAGACATACAACATAGGGCATTTTGTTGATCCCGGGATTTTAGAGATCTGAAAACGAAATGCCGGAACAATCCCGGGATCCCGAATTTCACGAAGTTTTGATTCGTAACCTTTAAATTGCCAAAAAATGTAACACGTCTGTAATCGTTGTATTATAGAAGTATACAAAAAAACATTAATATAATAAAGAAGAACGATTTCAAGAAAAAAAAAGAAATAAACATAAAATTTGACACATATGTATACAAAATAATTTATACATCAAGTACAAATAATCATATTTGGCACAGAAGCAAATGCACCCACATAAAATTAAAATTATTTTTAATCACTGTTTAAGACCAATATTATATATTAATGTATTACCATTCAGTAAAAAAGGGAAAAACATCAAGTAAAAATTAAATACATCACCCATTCCATTTTGAGCGAGCCAGAATTATTCTTTATTTTAATCAAAATGCAATCTCAAAGAAATAAAAGCCCTAAGTGTGTTATCCTCCAATCTGTACTTAAATTCGTTGCATTTAAAATCTGCAGTGGGAAAGCATCGACTCAACACTTGTTGGTTGGATTGTCGATAAAAGTTAAATGATCTCTGTAGGAATTAGCCTTTTTCGCCACCATTACAAAAGCTATCAAATTCGTTTACCCAACCTTCTGATAAATTTTATGTCTTTCGCTTATTGGACAATTGCGAGCTGCTCAATAAAACTTAATGCAATTTATCTTTGAGACTTTCTGCCTTATTCACTTTAGGTACCTCGTCGGTAGTTCTATTTTACAATCGCTTTTATAGTGAGGCTCATTTTCTACTCGAGTGCGATATCCTCCAGCTCATTTATAATGGCAAGAACAAACCAAAGCCTTAACAAAGTTAACACGCTGTGTTATTTGGCGATTGTGAACTCTCTAAAAGCTTTGTTCTGCTCTTGAAAGAGAAATTTTTAAGAATGATACAAAATTTTAAAAATAAATGGCTAACAAATTCACTGTTTTCTTCAATTCCGGGACTTGAATAGACTTAACCCGGTATATTCGGTAGTTAAAAATGGCCGGGATCCCGGGATTGACATGCCTAGTATGTATCTATGTAGGTACATCTGAGTATTGGCCAAGTTAGCGGTTTCAAATGTGCGGCTAGTTACACTGTTCAATTGAATACTTCCAGTGAAATTAAGGTGCCAAGCGATTTGAGTAAAAATGTGAAAACGGCAAATTGATGCAAAAATTGTCGTGTGGAAGTTGGGGGTATTCACACGATGTCGCAAAGTGTCGAAAAGTGAATCGCCCTACTACTATTTTTTTAAATGAAAAGTCAAAAAAGAGCCCAAACTTAACTTTAAACACTTCTTCTAAAAGTTTGACCTATTTTTTACGCTAGTAATAAATGTCGTTTACGAAAATATATGACTGTTTGATAAAATAAATATGCTCTGTTTAGAATGTGTTCGCTGGTATTTTGTATTCCTGATCTTTTTTATAAATGTTTGTAAATTTACAAAAACAAAATGCATTGAATATCAAATACAAAATTTTTTATTACATACATATGTATGTAGATATGCTTAATTTATATTTTTCTTTACTAAGACATTATTTCCAAATGCAGCTATGCTCTGCGTACCAAATATGTATGTTTGTACATAAATCTTCCGCAAATGTTTGATGCAACGTTTGTGAACTGATCGATGCAACGCTTAGCTTCATTAATGAACGCACGTTGTTTGATTCTCTTACATATCCTCGTGCGAACAATAAAAAAATAATTGTCTATCTAACATACGCGAACGCGAACGAGCTGGATTTGTTTTCTTGTTCTGGTTCGCGAACGTGAACGATACAGAAAATTTTAAGACGTTCACGTTCGCGTTCGCGTACTAAAGAGAGTGAATGATTGCGAACTCTGCACTTAAGTGACTATTTTAATACTTACTTACTGAATTGGCGCATCAACCGCCTAAGCGATTTTGGCCGAGGTCAACAAAGTACGCCAGTTGTCCCTATCTTTTGCTAACTGGCGCCAATTAGAAATCCCAAGTATAGCCAAGTCTTTTTCGACTTGGTCTTTCCAAACGCAGAGGAGGTCTTCCTTTTCCTTTGCTACCACCCGCGGGTACCGCGTCAAAAACCTTCAGGGCTGGAGCTATTTCATCCATTCAAACGCGGTGACCTAGCCAGCGGAGCCGCTGATTCTTAATCCGCTGAACTATGTCTACATCCTTGTACAGCTCATCGTTCCATCGTACGCGGTATTCACCGTCGCAAAGACGCAAAGGTCCATAAATCTTTCGAAGAATCTTTCTCTTTCTCTATTTTAATAATGAACTTTTATAATTCATCTAAACCCTGACAAGCTGATTTTTCCGTTGACTCGACTCAAATTGATTCAAATAAATGAATATGAGAAAGGAAAATTAAGTGGGTTTGTCTTCTTTATCAGATAATCGCGTTAGCTGAAGTGCTTTTCTGCAGAATCCATAGCGGAAGTAAGCGCCACAGGCATTAAACATTTATTTAAAATAGTGGAAACACATTTCACTTCCTTTCCGGTACGGTAATCAAAGGCGGGGATTTATCTATATACAGATACATATATACAATATGTCAGAAATACACGATACATACATACATGACATGGATACATTTTCGAAATGCAAAGCAAACGAAAAACCAAGAAGCTATTAAAATTCTCAGAACACCACAAAGTTGGTGGTTGAGTGCCTTCCACTCACGATCTACTCATTCGGATGAGACTGATAAGAAGAAACGGAGCATCAACTTCACTTACACGCCCTGTGATTTTTTACGGTATAAGAATATCCTCTTTAAAAATGTCTACCTCGAACAGCGAAACGAAGAAGCAATCAACGCATTTTTTTCGCACAGATCTAGTGGTTTCACAGGAAGGAAAATGAAATAGCAAGCGACATTCATGAAACAGTGAGCTCCATTGATGTATCGAAAGAATGCCGAAGAGTTAATAATAAAATATCTCTCGTTTGCAGCATTAAAAGTAATCTTATAATCCAAGAAACGAGATTTTAAACTATTTTTCCAACAATAACAATAATGAAAATAATCTCCATTTTACCGGATTTCGTTTGGAGAATTGCAGCTTTAAAAATACTTATCAGCATTTCCTTATTTTGTAAAGTTGAACTCAAAAAATGCATTTTTTTCTTATTAAATTTTTACTCCAGTAAAGGCGTTTTTTCTCACTAATGTTTGTCGATATCCTTGTAAACTAAAAAAAAACAACATCTTTATTTGATATTTCACAACGACAATGTTTTGAATTTGAAATAAGAAATGTGTGCTGCAACAATAACCTTTCGAACTTGCATCGTTTCCTTCACTGCCTTGAACTGCAACCATCGAAAATTTCTCTATTCTAAACTCTATACTGTTAAAGAGATTTACATATGTTATAGTAACATATATGTATGTATTTATATATGATTTGTGTGCTCTTATTAGCCGCGTTTAAAAATATGTTTGTACTCAAATTTATTGCATTTCTTTTGAGTCCCAAAGTGCGGAGTGGGCGTGTAGAAACATTTTCCACATGACCACGCCGACTTTCCAGCAATCTCACACAATGCGTATGTGAATACATATTTATTCACAGTTACTACTATCTACTCCTCCCACAAGTTAACATGTTCCGGAAAAATGATAGATGACGATAAGTGAATGAATTCATTTTAACTCCATTGCACATGAACAGTTCGTCGTCTGCAAGTCAAACATTTATTTTTTGCGTTTTATTTTTTTTGATTTTTTCTTATAAATTACGCGGTTAGCATTTGAATATTTTCTTATCACACGAAATTCCATCAGGCACTAAGCGATGTTCTGCTTTTCTTGCTTTTGGCAACACACATTTCTGTGGCAAAGTGCAAGTCCAAGGCGAGCGCGCATTTGCAGCTGCCACTTTTCCATATTTTTGATTATCTTTTTCTTTTTCTTTTAGCTTTCAAAGCCACTAGCCTCAAATGCAAATTTTTGCATACCAGCATTCCACGTTTTTCACATTTAACACGCTGTTTGCTCCTGAACTAACAGCGTTAGAAAAAAGAAAAGAAGAAATGAAATTTTGGTTTTACTTAACCCAGAAAATGAAATTGGCAACGGCTATTCAATTTCCTGTACCAAACTACTGTATGTGCATACAACTAGTTGTTGGTTTTCGCTTGACGTTTCGCATGTATCATCATGTATGTATGTATGTATATCGTCTCCGCGGCGGCCCAGTGTGTCCTTGGGGCAAATCGTGCGCAATTGTTTACCAAAAGTTCGTTCAAAGAAATTACATATGTGCAAAGTAATTTTTCTTCCAAATGAGATTAGAGAAAGTAGTTAATGGCGTATGCGAATTTTGACAAAGATTTGGTTTGGATTTCATACTAAAACTTAAAATTTTCTTTAATTTATATTATTATTAATTTCTGTTGTAGCCTCTGTTCACAAATAATATAATTATTTAATTTTATTTTACAAAACAAAAGTAAATCAAAATTCCGAACTTGAAACAAAATTAAATTTTTTTGATTATGCATTTTTATAGCCCATTGAATTTTAGTATAATAACGTGCACGTTTTAAATATCTAAAAGTTACCACAGATTTTTGACAATTTTATGAATATGAAATGCTTTGGAGTTATCTACTATATCGAAAACTTTTCCTGACAGCATTCCATATAATGGCGCACACTCCAAATTTTTTTTCAAGTTAACATCTGTGCGATAATCAACAAATTATAATGCAAGAAATGACAGAATTAAAATTTATAGCACAAATATTAATACAATCGATTGAATAACCAATTAAGCAGCAGCTTTAAAAATAAACAATGAAATGAAAACAAACGCCGCCAAAATTATGAATTGTAAATTGAGTTTGAAGTATAAAATGAATATAATAACAAAACTATTAAAAAAAAAAATAGAAAAATATCGTCATCGATAAACGAATTTGCGTAGGCGAAAAATAGAAACATAAATTTATAATCTGTACATGTATACAAACATATATATGTACCCATATACTTCATCTCAAAATTATAACCGTACCTCCTTTTGCTAAGATTTGTTTCTCATATTTAATTTAAATTATTTTTCATTTAAAATAAAAATCATTCTTACGTATAATCTTAGGCTTCAAATTTGGTAGAAAATCATAAGAAAAAATCATCAAAGTATCATCAAGACTCCAATTTTTAACAATTCAGTTTTGTAGCTCATTCAATTTTAGTACTTATGTAAAAGCACATGATTGAAGTGACTAAATATTCGTTAATTTTTGACAGTTTTTTAATAAAGGGTGTTTTTTTTACATGTTTGTTTTTCGAATAGAGGTAAAACTGGGATTTTGTGGTCAAATCTGGCAACTCTAATGTCATTTATGTTCAGTTTGGTTTGCCATTTCATCATGAACAGGTTGACAAAAGAACAACGCTTGCAAATCGTGCAAATTTATTTCGAAAATAATGGTTCAGTTCGCGAAGTTTACCGTGAGCTCCGTCCATTTTATGGTCGACATAATCGTCCATCAGAGCAATTAATTCGGTTAACCATGGATCGTTTTCGCACTACGTTTACTCTATGTGATAATACGCATCCGCAGAGACGTCGAACAGTGCGCACCGAAGAAACAATTGCCGCTGTAGAGCAAAGTGTTGAAGAGGACCCGAATGAATCGATTCGCCACCGTGCACAGCAATTGGAGCTTTGTCCATCAACTTTATGGAAGATTTTGCGCAAAGATCTTGGCTTGCGACCTTACAAGATCCAGCTTGTGCAAGAATTAAAGCCGCGAGACCATGCAATGCGTCGTGATTTTGGTGTATGGGCCGAAAATGAGATTGATCTCGATGCTGATTTTCATCGCAAAATTTTGTTCAGTGATGAGGCTCATTTTTGGTTGAATGGCTACGTCAACAAGCAAAATTGCCGCAATTGGAGTGAAGAGAATCCACATGAGACCCTTGAAACGCCATTACATCCACAAAAACTGACTGTTTGGTGTGCTCTATGGGCTGGTGGAGTCATTGGGCCATACTTCTTCCGCAATAATGCTGGAGAGGCAGTTACCGTTAATGGAGACCGGTATAGAGCCATGATAACCGACTATTTTGTTCCCGAATTGGATGGCATGAATGTGGATGAGTTGTGGTTCCAACAAGACGGCGCTACATGCCACACAGCGCACGTCACAATCGATTTATTGAAGGAAACATTCGCTGAGCGCATAATTTCGCGGAATGGACCTGTCAATTGGCCACCAAGATCGTGTGATTTGACACCATTGGATTATTTTCTTTGGGGATATGTGAAGTCGCTTGTCTACACCAACAAACCAGAAACGTTAGGGGAATTGGAAGCCAACATTCGTGGCGTTATTGCCGACATACGGCCCCATATGCTCGAAAAAGTGGTTGAAAATTGGACCTGTAGAATTGGCTTTATTCGAGCCAGCCGCGGCGGCCACATGCCCGAAATCATATTTAAACATTAATGGCATAAAATTATCCTTCCAATAAAGTTAAATTGATGGACCTTAAAACGATTTTTTTGTGTTTTATTTCAATTTGAAGTTCTATACCCCTAAAAAAAACACCCGTTATCATTCGATTTTTGTATATGCGAAAAATGCTCGACACCGTCAATAAAAATTTTTAAAAATTCAACTATACTTTATAGCCAATTCAAAATCGTTTTTTATTGCATACTCAAAAAAGTTCTAAAGGAATTGGAAAAATTGTATATAAATTTTGTAATTTTGTAAAATGTTTTAATAAAAATATTATTTTTGGTGCGGTTATAATTTTGAAAAGGGGTGTGTACATAAACGTATTTAAAAAAAAATTGGTGATGTAAGAATAAATATTTGCTTTTCGGTTTGCGTAAACAACGAAAATGTTTTAAGCATGCCAATAAATTCAAAATATATTTAATCATCGTACGATAATCTTATTACTAAAATTAAATGACAAAATAATCACCGATAAGCTGTCAGCATAATTATTTTCCATAAAGTTTATGTTGATTTTTATGTATATTCTAAGCTAAAAAGCTTAATAGTAGCACCCAAAAGTTATCTAATTAACGTGAACTACTAACGCCAAAACAAAACCAAAGAAAAAAAAACAAAAAAAAATTGTTTTTATGATAAATTAATATGCTGAAGCGCCATTTCGGCTTTACAAAGCGAATACCTCGGCCGTTTGGGTGTCAGTGACTAACCGCCGCGCTGAGTAAACAAGCCGCCAAATTAACTTTAAGGGCTAAATGTCAAATTAGCCGTTAATAAAAACAAGTACGTAAGCATTTGCGAGTTGAAAGACCTTTTCGCGAATATGGGAAGGTTTATTTTTTTGTAAATATTATTTTACATTTCAAGTTTCTATTGCGGCACAACTGGCAACAACATTGGCTATGCCGCGCGCTACTGGTGTTAGACGCCTGTAGCGCTTAGCGGTTTGTGTTTTGTAATGATTTCCATTGTAAACAATTTTCTTGTTTGCTTTAAGTTAGTTTTTTAAAAAGATTATCGCATCATACGTTACGTCATGGCACATTAATATGCGTCAACGTAGTTTTTTTTTTTATTTTGATGAAAACATCATCAATTTATGGCTAATTAATGCAATAAATATCATTCAAATCTAGTTTTGGTCGCAATATGGACACAAATTTACGAATCCAATAATAAAAATGTCATCTCACCTGCTTCTGATTTGCATCTGTTTGTTTTTTTTTTTTTTAAGATTGGCGCATGCGCACGCGACGCTTACGCTTGCGCTACAAACGTGAATTTATGTACGAGTACATATTATGTAGGGACCTCTATGTCTGTATGTGTATAGTTAACAAATGCATTTATGCAAATTAGCATTCCATTGTATTTGCTTGATGTCTACATGCCATCGAATGAGTAAATATGTCTGCTATTTGTCTGCTTAATCGCTCAACTATTTGCTTTACTGTCTCCCATCAACGCTATGAAATCACTTGTTACTTATGTACATATGTATGTACTTATATGCCACGCTTATGTGTGAACAAATGTATGTAAAATAAGTACATACTTATAAATTTAAAAAGGCATGTGAAAGCTGATTTCTTAATTATTCATTTAAATATTTGTTGGTATTATGCATGAATAAAATTTAAAAGATTAGAGGTATGCCGTTAAATACGTTTCGAAAAAATTAAAACACTTTGAAAACTTTAAAAATATGTTAAAAATTTAGAAATGTCAGATCTAAGAAAAATAAAATCGAAGTTTAGATCAATTGTAACCGTAGTTTATGTACTGGAAAAATCACTCAGAAATAAATGGAACGTTCACACGTTTATACGGCGCATGTAACCATAATTTCATACAAAGATAGTCAACTCCAACGCAGATATAAGCTTAGTACATAGCTCTCAAGAAAATCTAAAAATTCATATAAAATGACACTCAAGAAATGATAAAGAAATTTTCTTCTATAGAAATCTCTTAAATCAATCTGAAGCTCTTAAGTAAAAAATGCTCGTGTATTTATTGCTTCAGAAAAATTTTTTGAACTTTTTTCATATTTTATTTTAATTTGAATTGTCAAATTTTGAATTTCGTTGTGATAAGAATGCTTTCAGTACAATTCAAGGTAGTTGATAAAACATTTTTGAAAGTTTAGCTTTTAAAAGCAAAAACAAAATATACAGAGCTCAAATTTTTTTTTTTCAATTTTTCTACTGCTGCTACCTATTGAATGTGCCTTGATTGCACCCATTCGTTAATTTTTTTTTCTAATTTTCTCTGACACTTTCACCGCAAACTTCACACAATTTTTTAGTTGAATGAGTTCGCCTTGAGAGCTGTATTCAAACCCTTAATATAGCTTGTGGCATCACGTTCAGGGAAACATTGTGGTGTTCATAGAACATTTCGCGAACTGTAATTTGATTACTAGCGCAAACGCGTTCACTAATTGCACAACTCTGTCCCAAAGCTCAAACATTAAGTTCTGAAATAAAATATGTAGATTTTGTATTTAAATATTTTGGATGAATTCAATTTGTGAATTGTCAACTTTTGTTTACACTTAAGTGATTTGATAGTTCTTGTTTGACAATTAAGGTGTCTCAAGCAGCAAAACAAAAACCTTGCAGGGTTGCAATTTCTCTACTGCGGTTACCTGTTAGATATGCCTCGGTCAACTCCAAAAAAACATGAAAGCTTGATAAAAAAGTGCTGGAATTTTAGCATTTTCACTTTTTTCATATTATTTGGCAATTAACCAATTTACTAACAAAAACCTTATAAATCCACTTTCTTCAAAACTTTAACTTTAACCAAATTTCCACAAAATATCGAACTTCAAAAAAAAATGTGAATTTTTAGAGTACGTATGTTAATATTCTTTTAAATTTGATTGCAAAACCATAACAAATTTTGTTTGACTACATTTTACCGTTGAGTTACGATAATTTTTTTGGTAACATTTTTTCCAAGTAAAATAATTTTTTTTTGCTATATGGAATCATATGCGGCAAAATGAATCTCGAAACTCAGGAGGAATTTTTAGCACTTTGAAAATTATATTTCATTATAACAAAATTAATACAGTTTACATTGTACAAAAAATACTTTAACATTTTTTTTACAAAATCGAAATTTTTATAAAATTTTATTAAATTGCCATAAATTTTACATAAAGTAGGTTTTTATTTGATTTTAAAACTAAAAAATAATAAAAATTGAATATAAGAAAAATAAATTTGTTAATATGTGAGAATGTCGAAGTGCTGCATTTCATACGGCTTCACGGTTGAAGAGTTTAAGTTTTACTTAAAAAATTGAAAGCTTTTTTTCAAATCTTTACTGAAGACCTAGATCAATCGATTTTCGATTTGAGTGGCCTACATAAATTTGTTATGTACCGGGGAATTGAGGAAGTGCGAAAATGTATACGTCAGTATTTTCATCTTCTTGCGATTCTACAACCCCAACTTGAAAAAACTACAAGTTAAAATTGTGTATCAACAAAGCTTAAGTATCACCTTCTGACCCCTTTCGGTAGGTTACCGCTTCTCTACAGATACCAACAACACTATTGACACATTATAATTACGCCTTTTTTTACAAACTAATTTATTAGATTCTTTAGACGGATAATTTGAATAGTCAATGAAGCAACTTCTGAAAACTACATAAATGGCATTTGCGTATGAGTCATCAAGAAGAATAACAAATTAAGTGAAATTGCCAGCCGCCAGCCAAAAATAGAAAATGCAAATATAACTACAATCAAATCCGCTATTCACACCAAACTTTCAAATACGCAATCAACAGCAAACCAGACTTAAAGCGATTAAGTGTCAGAGGGAGCATGACGTAAGCGTTCCCAAAAATTGCGGAAACATAGTTATTAAAAAAAAATAAAAATAAAATAAAATTCAACTGGAACAAAAGAGATTATTGAGGTAGACAGAAAAAGGCGATGATAAATCTTTCTTAATCTTGTTTGTATGTAAACAATTGGTAACATTACAACTTTTGATAAGCAAACATAAGTGATGACTGTATTATTTACTCGTATTTTGCTATTATATCGAGGCCCAGTGGCGCTTTGGTCTATATTTTGTTTTCACATTTTAACTTTTTGTTTTCATTTTTTTGCCATACACTCGTATTTGTTTACAGTCAACGTTCACGCGCAAAATTATAAAAAAATAGAAACAAATAAGCAAGGAATAAATAAAAAACATGATGATGACCAACTTAAAATGAATTTATTACAAACAAGATTAATGAAGTAATTTATAATGAAGCTAAGCTTTAACGTCAATCGACTCAAAATCAATAAATCATTTCATGTATAATTTTAACTTTCGAATTCCGTGTGAAACTCATGAATTACTTACAGATACAGTGGCAGTCAAATAAAAGGAGGAATTGATGCACATTAACAAATTTTATCATTTTTTGTTTTTAATAATTGACATTTTTTTATTGAGTTCGAGGCCAGTTTATGGAAGATTTTGTGTGAAAAAAACAACATTTTTAGTTTTTTTTATTCAATTTTGATTATTTGCTTTACTAAAATACGGATAATTGTCTAACAAAAGCATTAAACTTTGTAAATTTTTACAAAAAAAAAATATTTTTATAAATGTGTCATAAACGCTTTTGACTTTTAATTCAGATTTTTTTGAAAATTTTCGATTATGCAGTTTTGTAACTTATTCAATTTAAATTAAATTTAGACTGTTTTAGGTGGCGAAAATATACCGTTCATTTTTTTGAATTTATTTTTGCCTACAGCTCTTCGTAAATTTCTTTAATTAATGCTCATACTCGCATAAATATATAAATGTATACCATCGACAGAACATCAGAGAGTTTGGCACTTTTCAAGAGCTTGTAGTGGGCGAAATTTGGGACTAAAACATTACACATCTGACTACTTTACTCTCATTAAAGCTCTCACTAACATATTTTTTCTCATCTTATTGCTATAATTGCTCAATAGGGTTCAAATCAGGGCCTTTCCAGAACTTCTAATGATTTTTGGGCGAAAAATTCCTTAATATATTTATTATTATCTTGTTGGTACATAAAATTATTTCAAAGGCCAATTTTTCGCTCTGATGACTCTTATTGTATATTTAGCATATGGACGCCATTTTTTGTATTTTTAAACTCAAACTTACTCTAATCGCTCCAAATTGCTGTCTCCCCAAAGCTTAATGGCATGTTGTAGTATCTTCTGACAAATCCTAGTCCTGATTTTGTAATGCCTAGAAAAGCCTTCTTCTCAAATTCTACGTTGAATTGTTTGCTCGAAAACATTAAGTTGTAGACTCTCTTTTATAAATCTAGCTAAAGCTGTGGAATTTTGGTAAGTCTGGGGTAATCATGGAACGTTAGAATCGATCATTTTATTTATAATTATTAATAACTCTTTGGATAGTGACCTTGCTTCTGGAATAATTACTGGCAAATTTACGATATCCCAATTCATTTTCTTGATCGTGAACAATCAATTTCCGTTGAAATGTCACAAAAAAACTTTGGCAAATAATTCCCGGTATGCTCACTTCTGTCGTATGCGAAACTAAACGTATAGTCAGTTACTGCATGTTCTGATGAGGGACTAAGAGGCGGCGGTTAATTTCATACTCAAAAAAATATATTAAGTAATTTTTTATGCTAGGCAGCTTTTAAAAGAAAATATTTATATAACAAAAAATTTATTTCTGGGGTATGCATTGCCATGCTGAACATTGCAAATTTCTGACTCATATTTGGACATGAAACGGTTTTCTTTTAAATAAGCATGAAGATATTAGTATCGAAGTCTCAGGGATATTTCCACCTAAACTGCAGCTTCCCACAGGTTCAAATATATTTATTCGTTGCTAAAAATAAATATAAGCGATTTTCAGCAACATTAATTTTTTAATTATTTACAAACGAAAAAAAATCGCTACAACAAAAAAAAATAAATATAAATATAAGCGATTTTCAGCAACAGTAATTTTTTAATTATTTACAAACGAAAAAAAATTGCTACAACAAAAAAAATTCGATTAAATTCAAAAAAAACAACATTCGCTTGCATACACATACAAACATATACATATGTAGATGTGCTTATGAAATTATCAAACAATGAAATTAATTTTCTTAGATGCAACAAATTGATTTCATGATATCCATATACGACTATATCCCTTTGGGGCTTTTTAATTGTTAATTGAGCCGAGGTTAGGTGTGACCAATGCCATTTTGAGTAACGATTGCATTGCCTCATTTAGTTTTGAAACATAATTTATAATAATTTTTATCTCATGCTATTTTTTAATTGACAACAATTTATTTACTTCTCTTTTAAGTGAATCGCTGTGATATGTACCGAGAATGTTAATGAAATTCTTTCTAAGCGATTGAAACTAGTGTGCTATAATTTCTACGACCCCAGCCAGTTATAATTGCGCAAGTTTGCATCTGATGTTATCAGCTTTGCAAAAAGTTTTTGTTGTTATGCCGTTTAAATGACATTTAAAAAAAACGCTAGGCAATGTGTGCTTCCAAAGGCTTAGACTACAATTAATGTAAGAGAGAGTTATACTCTGCTTGGTTTGCAGCTTCATTTCTAAAAAAAAATTCTTAACCGATATAAATACTTATTTGAAATGGAAAAAAATATCCAAAGATGTTCTGCAATACATAACGGATTTTTTTTTTGTTATAAGAAAAGTCAGCCTCTGGTATTCTGTAATAACTATCTTTAGAGTCGATATAATTAGCTTCGGTAGGTAGATTCTTATTTCATGTTACGAAGAGTCAAACACATAAAAAAGGGTGTGGTAATAACACGACTGGCAATCTCTCCTGCTTAAAGTTTATTTGCGGACACTGGACGAAACTGCCGCAATTCCCTTGGTCTCGTGGGCAGTCCTTTATTTATTAAATAAAAAGAGAAAGGATTTCGTTTTAATACCAAAGTCAATATGGACTTATTTGTATAAATTGGTGTTTATATATATCACAATATGCAAAATACAAGAGCTGAATAATGTTACTTACACTTGGAGAGGGATTTCCTGGTGTTGGCTGGCGTTTGCTAAAAATTGCTGTGGTCTGAGTGTCGGTCCAAACCGGAGTGATCCACGGCTTTTTTCCTATCCTATTTCCTAAAGGATATCCCGTTAAATTGATTGACAAATTTAAGCCAATGGCAGGCAATTACACAAAACCAGTATTTCTGAAACAAGGCTGATTCCCAGCAGTAAATCAGCCTGGGAAAACCCATGAAAAATACCCAGCAGTAAACTGGTTCAAGCTGTTGGCCTAAACAGACACTTGAAATAATTATTATATAATGGTGTTGTTATAAATAAGTTATAAAAGTAGTTATTAATAAGTTATAGAAGTCATCAAAATATTTGTGAGATTAATCAAAAACATTTAAAATATTTAAGTGTAACAAATTTTTTTTTCATTAATCGATAACAAGTAATTTAGGACTTAACTTTATTATAAAAAAAGTCTTCAAAAATAATAAACATTTTTAATTTACAGAGGCTTATCCTTTTAAACTCTTAATAATAATAATGAGTGAGAAAATTTTTTTAAGTTTTATCAAGCATCACTTGTTCAAGACGAGCCTAGTTCAAGACTTTAGGAACTATTTCGGAACCAGTCAGTAAATACTGTTTTTCTCAAATTAAATAGAACTTAGTTTTCGAATGGACCCAAAAATAAGTATTTATCGATTTTGAGTGTTATTCTCTTATAAAAGTTATAATGATTTCTTTAAAGAAATATGTTATAAAATCATTTTTCTCTATCTATTGAGTGAATTGTCAGTGTAAAGCGTGTCCCGCGAAACTTCTGATTAAAAATGCAGTCTCTTTGTTTTGAATAGAGTACCAATGCAGCTCTCAATAATCGGCGTCAAACTGATATCAATTGGTGCCGAAGCTTTTTCTTGACACACTACCAGCATTGTTTGGGTATTTTCCTATTACTCTACTTGAGCTCATAGTTTTAAATCATAAAATGAAAATTTTTTAAAGAGCAGCATTATTTTAATCTTAGTATGCCTGCAACCTCACTTCATTTTCGTATTAAACAATTACCAGTCGTCTATCATCTACTAAGTACTTATAAGATTTATAATCACATTTTGCAATATATATTCTCAAATCTAATAACTCGTAACGCGTTAATATAAATGCGCTCAATCTCGTGTGCAATCAATTAAACAAAACTAATCGCAGTCTTACACAATTCATCATCATTTGTCAGCGACCTAATGGCAGTCAATCTAACAACAAGTTGTAGTCGAGCAATAAAATGCAAGTGCAATGCCATTTCGCAGATGATATCACCCTCACTTTCGTTGATGAGATAGTTTTCAGTTTTAAATGTATTTTTGTTTTTATAATTTTTTTTTAGTTTGTTTTAACGGCCGTCGGCTATCGACTACAATAAAAGAGAAAGTAACAAGCTATAGAAGGAAGTGACAGCATTTAATTAATTGTTGTTTTTGTTTTTTTTTTGTGTTTTTTTTGCTAGATAAAGTGGCACGAGCTGGATTCTGCATTACATCAGAAGCTGAGTAATTGGTTTAATTTTTATTGATTTATTGTTTTCAAATTTTTATTGCTGCATTTTCTAATGCAGCCATTAAACGTTTTTTGTTCGCATTCAGTTGCCACACAATAGCTTGTTGCAACAAAAACACCCACCCACGTTGTGTAGTCGTCAGCGAAATGCAGCAACGCTTCATTCCCTCAAATGAACATGCATATATCTACATATGTACATACATAAATAAGTGCTAATGTATGTTCATATGTAAGTGTGTAAGAATTCATTTATTCGACACTTGTGTGCTCGCATTCAACTGATTATGAGTGACTGTGACTGTGACTTTGACCATGACTATGTTACGAGTATTGCCACAATTTGTGGCATAATGAATGTGCGCATGGATTTTGTCGTTTTAATAGCTGCGGCGACGGCTCTTGGCTATTTCACTGACAATATGGCAGCTTTAATTAATTTGCATGCTGTTTATTTGTAAGCAAGAAAAAAAAAAACAAAAGCGCAATAAACAATTGTCTTTGTGGCGGCATTGTTAATTCGTAGAAAAAAATAATAATCTTAAGATTTTGAGCCAAGCACAATGTACTTTTGCTCTTTCTTCGTCACTTTAGTCACATAATTTAATCGTATGATATTTTAGCTTCACATATACATACAAACATGCATACATGCACGTTTAGCCAGAAAATGTTTGCGACGCACAGTTATTTAAGCATTTCATTAAAAGTTCAAGTTCATGTAATGTCATTCATGAAGCAAACGAGTTTGTTGCGCAAGCTACTATTTACAAATACAGAAATGCTAATTTACATATGTACATACATAAGTATGTAAAAACATATGTTTATATACACATACATACATATGTATGTATATGAGTAGAGAAGTAAACTCATTACATCACTACGCGCAAGTGAGTTATTCAACAAACAAACACACATTTGTGACATTATATCCGCTTTGGAAAATGTATCTAATATCGTAGAATAGACACTTGAACAAATATACATACATACATATGTTACATACATGCGCACATTCACATTTTAAGGCATTAATCAAGACAGAATAGAACGAGTACTTAAAATCAATATTTACCCTATCAGCCGTGCTCCCAGTTTCACATTTCAATTTCACAATGCGATTTTAAAAATTTCCTGTGAAAGTGAATTAGTGTGCTCCTAATTTCACACATTTTTGCGCATATCAGGTCATCCCTGTCACACATATCGGTTATCGTTGTGGCAATTCAAAAACAGCTGTTGTTGAAATTTCGGATTCAGCTATGTATGCTTTTTTGAGAAGTCATCCGCAAAACACTTAAAAATATGCATATCTCAATGAATAACTAATACAGAAATGTCATAAATGGCTTCTACAAACATCAAAGAATATTTGAAAAATTATTCCAATCGAAAATAATTAAACATTCACGCCGTTTTTTGTCATTTACTGTTCATTTCACATACAACCAATCATTCGGATTCAATTAACAAAAATGTATGTGAATGTGAAATTGGGGGCACCAAACATGTGATTTCAAACCGAATCCACAGGGAAATTTGTGAATGTGAAACTGGGAGCACGGCTGTATATGTCATTTTTAAGCATTTTTCGTAAGAGCACAAGTAACGCCGAACGTTCAAGTCGCCCAAAAGAGGTCTTAACACCAGAAATCTTCGGTAAAATCCGTGGACTGATATTGGATGAACGCAGAGTGAAAGTGCGTGAGGTGGCTTAGGCAGTAGGCATCTCAACTGCGCAGGTACATCAGATTTTACACGAACATTTGGATATGAAAAAGCTATCCGCGCGATGGGTGCACCGATTGTTTGCTCTCTATCATAAGCGCAACCGGGTAAACACTTCAAACCATTTCAAAAATTCATGAATTGAAATGGCTGGGTGGTAAGAAGTTTGCGCCCAATTAAGAGGTCAGCACAGAAACAAACGCCTCTTTTGAGAATCTTGAGAAAAACTATTATTTGGAAGGAATAAAAGAGGAAAAACGCTGGACTAAGTGTGTACATAGTGTTAAAAGAAGGCTATGTTGAGAAATATAAAGTTTTTTTTGCCGAAAAAGTATCTTCAAGATCGGATTAAAGAAATACATTTTACACTATTGGTTAAACTGAAAAGGTAGTTTTATTTCCTGATATTTGATTACAAGCTTCAAGCTCCTGTCAATCAAATTATATTTTAAAACTTACTTACTACCAAGGGAACAACATTGCAATGAATGAAAATATTTTGGTTTGAACTTGTCAACAATTCTCCCGAATAGGTTAAGTAATTTAAACATTGAGATTGATCCTTGTCAATTTTTGAAATTTTTCTTTTGATTTTTTGATTTAAAATCTTTTTTGACATCAATATCCGTTAAGTAGGCCAGTTTTATTTTAGAAATTAACAGCACTCCTATCGCTACGGGTGAATCGCTTGCTTTACTTTACCAGGGAAGGGGGTCCGATCGCCGGTCAAGTTATGATGGAAGTTATGACGAGAAAATGTGGTGATGATCTCTGAAATACCAGCTTCACATCTACCAATTTGTGCACAATGGTATCCAAATAAAACTGAATTTTTATATTTAATATTGAAGTTTTCCAATTAAAAAAAAAAAATGTGGAGACTTTTCAACATCAGTTAATGTAAATGCCTACAAACAAAATTTTGTATACCAGGAAATATACAGTTTGTTAATGCAGCTATTTATGTTACATTACATTGAAAATTAATTGCATACAAAGTTGCACGGATAATCAAAAATGCAAATAATTCAGTTAAAATGCAAGTGACGAGTTCACACACCTAACCGTTTACATTTATCTAAATATTAACATATGCGACGCCAGATGATAATTACAAAAGTCAGCAAGTAAATATTATTCATGTATGGGCATTTCCAAAGCTATGATCATCAATTCTTTCCGCCAACACGAGTATCTATGTATTTATCATTTTTTCTTGTAAAAAAAATAAGTTGTATCAGTAATATATAAAAGTAGGAAAACTTCTCAAGAAGGAATCAAAGATATTGCATACATATTGAAGACTTTGCCATGGATTTCACCAATTGCTTTCGGTTGTATTATAGCTCATTCTTAAATTAGAAAGATACACTAGACCTATAAACAGGGTGACCCAAACGTCAATTTAAAATTTTTGGTTGTAGAACGAGAAAAATTTGTTGTAAATTTTGTTGTAGGATATACGAGGATACGAGGGTTTTTAGTAAACGGTTTGAGTAAAATTAATGCAAATACATTCATATTTACAGATGAGTTTGAATATTTTAAAATTCAAACTCTTTCATTTGGACAAGTTTGAGTTGAGTACGATTACTGAATGGAACAATTTATTTTTTTACATCAACCACCTTAAGGCTTGAATAAAGCTCTCAAGAAAAATTACAGGAAAAATATTTTTCATTATTTCTGTTGCTTGAAAAAATACTTTGCCGTCTTTGTAAAATTTCTTGAAGAGCTTCATACTGATTTAATAAATTTTTATAGTAGAACATTTTTTTTTCAAGTATTAAGTGTCCTTTTATATACTTTTTCGATTGTCTTGAGAGCTACGTACTAAACTTAAAAATGTAAAGTTCAAAGTTTTCGGACACCTTCTAAGTATATGTATGTATATATAAATACTAATAAAATCTACTTACCCGACTCAGTCCAGTCATAAGCTACTGACTAGTACATATATGTTTTCACAGTTCTTACACAAATATGTATTCACTACATATATGTACATATGTATGTATTAGGGATATACATTTTTGGCATTTTATTGATCCCGATATTTTTGAAATCTGAAAATATAAACCCGGGATTCAGGGATTGTCCCGAAAATCAGGAAGTGTGGGTTCGTAATTTTAATTTGTCAAAACATGTAACACGTCTGTAATCGTTCATGTATATACTCGTATTTATTCGTCTTTTCAATCACAAAAAAAAAAAAATAAACGTAAAATTTGACCAACATTCAAAGTAATTTATTCTTTAATTACAAATATACGAGTACCTTTTTTATTGGGTATAGCAGCAAATGCATATACAGTAAAATTACTTTTAATCATTGTTTGATATCAAGCCCGATTCTGGTTCTTGATAATTCATTGTTTATTTACACATATTCAAAATTGAAAATTAACCTTGTTTTATGTATTCAAATTAAAAATAAATAGGTGTTTTCTTTGCTTGTTTGATGATCTAGGAAGAATACAGAATCGGACAATATATATTAATATATGCTATAGCGCATTTAGTTATTTTGTGATCGCAGTGGTCGAGTTGGTAGCGGGTCAGGTCAGGGCAAGCAAAATCTTTATCATAGAAAAAACATTTTTTCTAATAGCGGTCACCCCTCGACAGGCAATGTTAAACCTCCGAGGGCATTTCTGCTATGAATAAGGTTCTTATTAAATACATCTGTCGTTCGGAGTCGGCACAAAACTATAGGTCCCTCCATTTGTAGTATAATATAAAGACGCACATAAAAAAAAAGCAATACATTCCATTTTGACCAAAATGCGATCTTAAGGAAATTAAAGAACAAAAATGTGTTTTCCTATAACCTGGACTTAAATTTGTTGCATACAAAACCTGTATCTCCCCCATTATAATAATTGCTTTTACCAAACCTTCTGATAAATTGTATGCCATTCTGTTGTTAGACACCCACTCGTTAAAACTTTATGCAATTTATCTTTGAGACTCTGCCTTATCCACCTTAAGCATCTTCTCGTTACTGTTTTTAACATTGCTTTCATAGTAAGGCTCATTTTGAACATTAGGAGAATATTCTCCAGCTCCTTTCTAATAAAAGTAAAATTAGAAGCTCCAGAAAAGTCATATTTTTAATCATATACATTATTAAGATTAATTAAAAAGCGTACACATCTGACAAAATTGTCGTCCGTTGCTTGAGCCTTGCAACGAGTTTATTTAAAAAGTTATTACTCAAAATAGTTTATTTAATTTTTTATTGCTCAGCATAAAATTTAAAGCGATGCCACATTTAAATAAGTCCATGTTGCGAGCACACAAAGCTTCAAAAGTAACTTTGACTGGGCAGAGCTGTTTTATCAAATAGTGTTACAAATAATTCTTTGATTCCTTGAAAGGAAGATATTTGTTATAAAAATATAAAAAATTGAACTTTCTATTTAATTAATTTTCAGCTACCCCGGGTTTTGAATAGACTAATACCGGGATATTCGGGAGTTAAAATATACCGAGATCCCGGGATTGACATTTCTAGTATATTTATACGAGTATGTGTACATATACCATATGTATATGTATATTTAAACAAAAATAAATGTAAACAAAAATTTTGACGTTGAACAAATCGATTTGCAGTTCACACCTCATGCTTGTTTGCAAATTAGACGAAAAATTTGCATGCGCATAAAATTCTGCTAACGCCTTCTTACAAATGCGCAAAACAAACAATTGACACCAGTACCACTCTGAAATGCACGAAGTGTGCTTACGAGCATAAATACATATGAATATAAATGGTTTTATAAGAGTATACAGATGAGTTTAATGCCCTTGCAGGTAAATCTACTAACTCTAAACTTTCTTCAAACAATGTAAATCGAAAAAAATCGATTTTTGTTTTTTCAGCTTAATCTGTTCTAAAATTATCTGTTAAGATCCCCTTAAAATTACATCCCTGAATTCCACGTATTTTAGAAGATATTGTCAGTAATGTGTGCAATGTACCAGTAATGTGTTACAATGAACCAAAACTTTAAGACTTTTTCCTCAAAATCACATTTCTGCAACTTGTGTACACGATTACGGAAAAGCTATACTCGTATATAATTTCCTTGTCATCAAAAAAAAAATCCCAAAAATCACCATTTATTTAGCATCACACGAGGAGACCCCCTTAATAAACACATTCAGACGATCCTCTTGCAGATTGATGCTTATAGTTTAGACAGACGGCTAGTTTTTTTTTTTGGGATAAATGAACTAGTTCGAAATTATCTAGGGAATAACCGACAGTTGATGCGCATTAAATCATATGGTAAATCCTCAAAATTAATACGAATCAGAGAAACTTTCGATGACAACACTGCAATGTTAACATGGAGATTCAAATGAAACAAAAATATTCGTGCAACTTCTTGTAACAAAATTAAAAAGTTTACCGTATTCACGTTAACGATTATTTTTTTTATTTTTTAATTGAGTATAAATGAATAAAATCAAGTTTGCTTTTCACTTAATACGCCAGCTCTGCCGTCTGTCTGCTGGTTCAATTTAAATCGGATCAATGCGTAGATAATCGGGATTAGCGCTGTCGTCTGTCAATGCCTTTACATAAAATTACATAATCGACATGTGTAAGCGGTTCTTTTGGAAAAAATTTGCATATATGCCTATATGTATTTGTTGCATACTTGTAAATACATATGTACTATGTATCTATGGTATATGAGCCGAAGTCGCAAATAGCTTTAGCACCTCACTTTTCTTCACTTGTCTTCTCTTTTTTTGTTAAGATCTAAATGAAGCACAATATGAGTATGTGTGAGGAGCACAAAAAACTGTTTAAAATATTTCAAAATGCAAATGCGCAAAGCAAAATTGTATGCAAACTGCGGGCATTCTGATTGCAAAAGTAGGTCGATCAATTGAATGTGAAAAAACAGTGCAGATAGTATTGCATATTGTATGCATTTTAAGAGCATGGCTTAGAAATTTAACAATGCGAAAAGCTGCAAAATAGTAAATTTATTTACATTTATGGAATGGTAACATTTTAACAAATAGCCTTTTCATTTGGTAAATCTATATCATTTTACAATATAGTGAGCTCACTATCATATTCATTTTCGCGTAAATGAGTCAATTCAAAGATTTGTGTCGCAAAAACTTACGTCATTACATATTAACGAATTTATAGGCGCGACTAAAATAAAAGCACTGGAACAAATTGCCAATATTTAACAAATAATTTTTCTTAAGTTCACTTTACAAAAGACATATTCACTATTTAATGTATTCAGTGTAATTCTAGCAGGTACCCATATTTTTTCATTAAAATTCTAAACTTTTTTCTCACAATTTATACAACTTTTTTGAGCATGCAATTGTATAGTATATTCAGTTTTTGTCTGATAAAGCGGAAATGTATGAGACTATCTTTTTTTTGCATAGCATTTGGAAGGAAAAAGAAAGCATAAAAATCAGCTTACTTTATAAGAAACTTTCATATAAGAAACATGCTATTGCCAAAAATTATTGTACAATATAAAGACGCAAACCATTTGGAAATTAATTTTAATAAGCTGACAAATATTTGCATTTATGCACAGCCGTTTGATAAAACTTCAATATTTACTTTCCCTAATTTATTTCCTATCGATATTTCGACCTACATTTATTATCATCTTAGATTGTGTTTGGTCGACTATTAATTTATGAATTCATTTTCAAAATACATACATACATATGTGAAATGAAAAGCCTGATAAACAAAATACAACTTTTTATTTTTTTTTTTTCTTGAAGTTTAAAACTCAACTTCTAAAATATAAAAACAGTGAAAATAGAATTTCGGATGTCAAAGTTTGACAAAAAGTATTTCACTGAAATTATTTCAAACTCGGCTGTATGCAAACAGCTAGCACCTTTGCATATTCGTGTGTATATGGTATATGCAATGCAATAAACGGAACGTTACATTAAATTTATTAGAACTATGATTTATGGAATTCACTCTCAATAGAACTTGCATACATTGTACATACATACAAACATTCATTAGCATGCGTATTTATATATATGATATTTTTAATATAATAGCCATGCAGTAATTCGGATTCACCCTATATTGGCTCACAAATAGTACCTATCGTAACTAGTACTAGCCCCTCCTCAATCCGCTGGCAAGTGTTTCAACTGTCATTTCACAAATTGACCTGTCATTGAAAAGGAATTGCTCCACCCAACAACAGACTTTTCTCTTCCACTGGTCCCTTCAACAAAAGTTGATAATAGATATCTACGAGTATATTAAAAAAC
The DNA here is from genome assembly GCA_963971545.1 of Philophylla caesio. Classification (NCBI taxonomy): domain Eukaryota; kingdom Metazoa; phylum Arthropoda; class Insecta; order Diptera; family Tephritidae; genus Philophylla; species Philophylla caesio. The sequence goes on along the minus strand of OZ020606.1, from coordinate 87,096,032 downwards.
TAATAAAGGGAGTATTGTTTTTTTTGCGAAAAGAATCCCTTAGAAAAATAGATTTTTACCAGGTTTTTTTTTTTTTTTGGAAATTATGTATTATTTAGTTCTCCAGATTGAAAAAAGTTAAGATCTTCATTTATATCGTATTTCACAAATTATTAAAAATTAATGTAGCTTTTGTTAGATAAGTATTTACAGTAAAAAGTATTATATTCACGAATGTGTATACTAGCAGTATGGGGAATATTTCATATTTTTTTGAAACAACTACAAATCAAAAAGTGAATGAAATGTAGAAATTATCTAACTGATATTTTTCATTTTCTAAAGGAGAAACAAAACCCGCTCATTTCCCTCACATACAATCCTTTGAAAAGGGATTTTAAAAAATTGTCATGCAATCATTGGGTGACTCGAAAATTTCTGAGGAAGATGTGTTTTAGTATACATAAATTACTTAAAAATGCAAAAACCATATTTTGAATAAAAGTTCCTCCCATGAAAATTAAATTAATCAACATATTATTTATGCATGAAAATTCATGAAATTTAGTAAACTTGTTTTTTGCAAAGTAAAGCTATAAATTATCTAGAGTATTACGCTAATTTTTCAGCTGACAACACGCTTCTATTGTACTCGTACTATTGTCGGTAAGACTTTGTCAGTTGTTTAACATTTGACATTTTTATTGCGCTTTTATTGATGAAGATCATGTTTAAGCTCATTTACTTATTGTCTGCGGCATCTTGTGCTAAAATTAATAGATTGTTATTTAAAAAATATAAAATTATTTAAAACAAATAGTGCCTCACTGCTTTTACGTTAAAAAAAGTGGAATTTCTTTTATTGTAAGACACTTTAGAATTGGCTCATTTAGAAAAGACAAATGTACACATGCATACAAATGTACATATTCAGTAATGAGAAATCATACATTCCGCGAATTATATTTTGAATTAAAAATTAAATGTTTCTAAAAATAGTTTGTGACATTTGTTTTACAACGAAATTTCAACAAAGACTAGCCGTATAATTATGTGCAACCACTAAAATATTACATACAAACTGTATTTGTGAGTTTTACAAGGAAAAAATTTAACAATTTGACAATTGCTGATTGTAATTGGCATGTTAATGTAAATATGTATGTACTATGTCCACAAGCATATAGTTAAAAATAAATATATTTTGTCAGAAATTCTAAACAGTCTTACTTTGGGTATACAATTGCGAATTATGCTAAACAAAATAATTTTTGCTTGTGTTTGATTTAGATTTTCTCAAAGCATACCTAACAGTCACTCCAATGCCGGAATTCAGTAATTTGTTCTAATTTGAGACTAAGAGCCAGAGAATACTGCATTTTCTTGCATTTACCTCTTCTGCTTATCACCTGTTCACAATTTAGAGACTTTATTTTGAGACTAGAGACTTTATTTTTTATTTTTATATTATTAATGAATTGCCATTGGTCTAAAATTGAGACTTTTGTCATTGTCAGAGACTGAGACTGCTTACAAAACTGTTCTTACTCTATACAGGAATTCGGTAATGGCTTTCCCTACTTGAATTTAAATGTTTTAACTCATCTGCTTTGTCGATTTAAAAAGAAAAATACAAAAAAATACTTATTCTTTAAAAGGAACGTAAACCTCACGAAGATAATTGTTTATAAAATCACGGAGAGATGTACTCAAATTTTTCATAAGTTCCTCAAAAGCAACTTATTTTTTTCACTTTTTTTCACTTCAAAGACACAAAAGGCAGAACTAGCAGGTCTTTTCATGTAACTATCTAATATATTTCTTTCTCATACCCACTTACTTTTTTACACTCGCCTATCTACATCTTTAAAATAGCTCGATAACTGCTTTGACCCATTTGAATTATCCTTACTTTTGTGGTATTTTCATCTCAAAAACTCAAACAGTTAATCATTAAGTTTTTTAAAAGAGCCATGGAACATTTGCCTAAATTTTGAAAATTGGTTTTTAATCGACATTATATTCTACTCATAAGCGAAATACAATAGTAAAATAGTTTTGACATAAATTTAAATGTGTAAAAGTAATAATCCGAAAATAGTTAATAAAATTTAAGCTCTGTAGACTAGTGGCATTGAATGCAATCACTTTCCTTTAAAACAGTCACACTTAGAATATTTGGCAATGACAATGACACTAGCACTTATTTTCTTCTCATAAACACATGAGTAAACATGAAAAGCTACAGTCGAACGAAATTTAAACTTTTTAAGTATCGCCAAATGAAAATGAAAGGACAACAAAAACAAGAAATTAATAGAAATAAATGGGCAATGCGCCAAATTGACAGGCGTTTAAAAAAAACTTGAATACATAAATAAGTACATACTCGTATATGAATAAGTTGTACCACATGGCAATGTAAATTTAAAGTGTTAACATTTTTTGCTATTTTTGTCAATTAAAAAAGAAGGATTTAAACTCAAATTTATTTCTACCCAAACAAGCTGTTGGCAGCCAATTATAAATTACAATTTTTGGCTTAGTGATCAAAAGTCTGAGGTTTTGTGTGTGTGTGTGTGTGTGAAAGATGTCTACTTGACAGCAGCCTAGTGAGTGAGTAGTGAATTCTGTTACATGACATAATTGTTTTTATGCTGTCTTTGCTGTCATTTTAATATCACTTTCATTACTTTTATTACAATTGTTAATTCAATTAAACTATTTTTAGTATGTAGACAAATTTTTTTGTTTTTATTTGTTTCTTAATTTTACAATTTTTGTTTACATTTCTTTATTGTTGTTGACGAATTCCTCGACAATTGAGTATATCAATTGGCTCTGTTTCGACTTCTGCTGCTTATTTGCGTGTTTTGCTTTTAATTGTCATCATGTAAGTGAAATTTGTGGTGGACGAAAGAGTGACAGTGCCAATACTATTTCATTACATTTACAAAGTTGCTGGTTGTTCTGCTTATATTAAGTATTAAATTCACGTATATTATTAAATACGTTTTCTTAAAATACAATTTTTTTTATATACTTTGCAGTTTCTGACTGTAAACAGAAACATGTTATATTTAAAAACATAAAATATTACAAGAATATTAAAACTTTTTTTACGTGTTTATATCGCGGATGTCTCAAATTTAATTTTTACATTTTCTATTAAAAGTTGTTCAAAAATGAAATCAATTTATCAAAAGCGCGTTTGGAGAGAATCAAATAATAACTGTAACTTTTTCAAAATCTTATTAATTTGAAAATATTTTCTCTTGTAGGCACTTAAAGTAAAGAGGTTTGCGTCAAAATTTCTTACTGAATGTACATACTTTAAAAAATGCAAAACAATTTACAGTAATTTTTGTTAAGAATGTTATAATTCAGTAGATTTTCCATAAAAATGTTGCCAATTTTTTTTATTAATTTATAGAAATGCACATGGGTCAAAGTAATATAATTTAAAAAAATATGTACATATATAAAATGATTTTTGAAAATCATACGAAAATTCTAATATTTTGAGCTAGTCAATCGACATTTTATAGCAATTTACAAAACTCACTTAAGCCAATGTTACATACATTTTTTTATTTATTTTAAGGGTAGTTCAAAATAAAATTAATATACTTATTGAAGTGTGTGTGAATATTATGTAATGAAGTTCAATTTTATATGTATGTATATGTAAGTAGAAGCTCAAAACTGAGTAATAAAAAATTTATAGTTGCGAATTGGTGCAATAATTTCTATAACTTGTTTAAGTTTTTTTAGAAATATTTATTTCGACTCAGTTGTGAAATAGACTGCTTTGCACTGTGGGCTAGTAATAGATCACAAGTGGTTCATATTGAAAATCTTATTCCAATGGCTTAGAACTTACAATTCGGATACTTTTAGGGATCGGTGATCACGAATCAAAAATTAGATTTAAAATATTCAAAATGGCGAAACGAATATGACATACAATATTTTCAAAACAAATTCGTTCACCAATTGCAACTTTTTTAAGAAAATCATCTTCTCCGATGAGGCTCACTTTCATCTGAGTGGTGCGGTAAATAAACAAAACTGTCGATTCTGGTGCGAAGAAAATCCACAAATTATTCATGAACAACCATTACATTCACCTAAATTGACAGTTTGGTGTGGTTTTTGGTCTGGTGGTGCCACACAGCACGTGCAACAACCGAATTATTTCGAGAAAAGTTTGGAGATTCGATTATTTCTAGAAATTGTGACATTGAGTGGCCTCCAAGAAGTTGTGATTTAACAACATTAGACTACTAATTGTAGGGTTATTTGAAGTAATTGGTCTTTAGCAATAAACCAGACTCTTTTCAATCTTTAGAAGTCAATATTGAACGGGCTATTCATGACATACGACTTGATTTAGTGGAAAAAGTACTCGGAAATTGGGTTCATCGAATTTGTTCCTGCAAATGAAATCATGGAGGTCATTTGAATTATGTTATATTCAGAACCTAATTGTATCGAGTGTACTTCACATTAAATAAAAAACATTTGAAATTCCTTAACAATTAGTGTGTTTTGTTTTTAAAAGAAATCATATCACTCTTATTGGAAAACCCTATACATACATACATATTAAATTGGCTAAATACTTCTTATAGAGAAATATCATTTTAAATTTCAGTATAACAAGAAAGAAAAGCTAAATTCGGGCGAAACCGAACCCTCGCGATGTGTTTTTGTATGGACGGTGCCCATAATTTCATAAAAACCCTGTTTTTTTGTTTCAAATCGCAGCTAGTATTAAACTTTACTCAATTTCTTCCAATAAATACTGAAAACCGAAGTTTTTTGCATCTTTCAAAATTTCCGGTTTATGGAAGTTGAGCGTGGTTATGGTCCGATTTCAAAAATTATTGATGGTGATGCTAATGGTATCAATGACAATATGTTCACCAAATTTTGTGACGATACCTTACATCGTTATTGAGATACCTACAGACGTTTTTTTATAAGTGGGCGTGGCAACGCCCATTTTTCAAAATTACATTAATACCTAATTTGTTAGTTCAAAATCGCTCCATATACCGAATTTCACTTAATTTGTTTTAATAGATACCGAAAAAATGAAGTTTTTGCATTTTCCAAAATTTCCGTTGTATGGGAGGTGGGCGTGGTTATGATCCGATTTAAAAAATTTTCTTCAATAATAATACCGATGTCAAGGAAAATATGTGCACCAAATTTTGTGACGAGAATTTTGTTATTGAGATACAGAAAATGTTTCATAAGTGGGCGTGACAACGTCCATTTTTTTAAATTTCATAAATACCAAATTTCTAAGTTTCACTCAATTTGCTTTAATGAATACCGAAAAAACGGAGTTTTTGCATTTTTCAAAAACTTCCGTTATATGGGAGGTGGGCGTGGTTATTGACAGATCTTGACCATTTACAATACCAACTTCCCTGTCAAAAGAGCCATCTATGTACATATGTATCAAATTTCATTGATATCTTCATTTTTACCCAAGTAATTGTAACCACGGACAGACGAACGGACAACTGTTATGCGAACAATGTTATAATACCCTTGTGTACAAGTACGCTCGGGTATAAAAATTAAACATTAAATTATTTAAAGTATGAATGCATACATTTTTCCCATTAAAAGTTAAGTAGTGTCTCGGATGCTGTTTTGTTGGACTCAACTAATATATTTGCAAAAATTAGCACTTTAAAATAAAATTTTAGAAATATTTATTTTGAACATAATTGTTTTTCTATAATGAAGATTGTTAATATGAAATAAAAGAAAAAATGTTTTGTTATAATTTTTGTTTTTGCAAACAGTAACTCGAAATACTATATATTTTGCTAAACGAGTAAACATGAAAAATAAAATTCACAAGTTGATTTTTGATTATATTTGAGTGCTTTCAGTCCCTATGTGCTTTTGTTCGTTTTGGTACATCTTCAAATTCACACCCAGTCTATCGCTGAAATGCAAATTTTGAGCAAATTTGGAGCACATTTCAAACAATATATTGAGTAAGTGTGTATCAATTCGCACTTTAAAATAAACACAAATTTATGCACGTGCCGTGACTTTGGTGATAATACAACGCATTCAACGTCACTATATTTTTATGTGCAAATAAAAATTCAAATTTTCTACGACTATGACAACGTCGCCAAATCTCTACTACATATTATCCGTAACTTTGTTAAAATATGAACTAGTAAAACTTGTGTGTAATCATCAATTTATTAGTTGTTTACAGATTGAAAACCGGTCGACAATTCAATAGCGCGCAAAACTATGTTGCCCTATGAGTAAGCCAATGGCCGCTCCGCATGCGCAAGTCGGCGCTTATTAGCTACTTAATCGCACCTCGCCGATTGAAGCTGACAATTTGAAATTTTTAAATAGGGGCATAACATTTCATTTCTTTTTTTAAGCGTAAACCAAACACAGAAATATATTTACGCACTAGCTATGAAGTAAAATTTGCTAACGACATTCTGAGTTGATGGAAGCATTCTCTTTTTTTCTTTACATTCAACTCATCCACGCGTCGGTGCTTTAGTGAAGTAGAAACATCGTGATTTACCTTTGCTTGCAATAAATATATAGCGTTATTTGCACAAACTACCGATAAAAGAAATAAACACCTTAAATTATCGATTAGTTCGTCGCATTTGCAACTTTTGCGCCAATTTTATTTTTATATAGGAAATAAACGGAACACTCTCGAAAACAAATTGTAAGAAATCAACGGTCTTTTTAAACGGCTTGAAACTTGCACTTCGTCATAACGAAATTGAATCAGCTACAAATCTACATACTAAAGATGTACATTAAATAAAAATTGGTTTAAGTCTTGCGTATTTCGTTAGAAAACTTTCTGTGTTTTTAATGAAAACCAAAAATGCACTAAGCATGGAGATAATAAATATATTCTTAAAGCTTATAGTTATACAAAACTGAATAAAAAAAATCTCTTATTTTAGTTCTAAGAACTTCTTTAATATCTACAATTGATAGTTAGCAACTTTTATATGGAAATCAACAAATTTCTAAGCGAATGTAGTTGAGTTTTTAGTGTTTATCCCATCTCTCCAAACGACTTTTTTTTATAAGCCCAGCTAATCCTTAAATAGCTTTGTCCGAAATACAACTCAGTTATTAATTTTGACCACGTTCCTGTTTGCACAAATTTATTTTTAAGTTTTTTCTTATCAACACACTCACATTGTCCTTGTCAGTTGACGTGACCCGTTTTATTTTCTTTGACTTAGAACATTTGCGAGTATTTGACAGCTTTTTTCTAGATATTTGTGCACATAGTGAAAATCAGTTGTCTTTCTTATGGTGACGCAGAAGAAATATATTTTCTAAATGTAGTTCATACATGCATATTTTCTTTTTTTTGCACCTAAGTGGTTTTTAATTACTTTTTGCATTGGAAACATTTAATTTTAAAATAGAGCTTGAGTTTGCATAACAGCATCTCAGCATGTAAATCAAAGAATTTTGTTGGAATTTTATCAAAATTCTTAGCTTTTGAATTCACAAATTTGAGATGATAACTTTTTAGTACATTCTTAAATTTCACCGAACATATTCCACTATTTTTCATATTTCTATGATTTAAAAGAATTTCACAGACCAGATTCAGACAGTATTGATAAATTTTATAATCAATGAACTTAAATGAACAATGTCTATTGAGATTTTTTGGTGGCGCATACAATTTCAAAGCCTCTAAAAGAGTGGGACAACCAATGATGCTATTAACAAAATCATAAATAAAAGTAATTGCTGAAATAACTCTTACACTCTCTAATGTACTAACACTAAGCAATTTAAACCTGACAACAAAAGGAGGAAGAGGTATGTTGTAGTTTTGAACTTATTAAGGTTAAAAGTGTTAAAACTTTGTTTAGAGAATGGATCTTTGTACTCAGATTAATTTATTTCAATAAAAAATTATAATTAAAGGTTTAAGAAATTAAAAGTTAAGAAGTTCAGTAAACGTAAAAGCTGAATCGAACACAATACCTACACAAAAAACATGAATTCAGTCTGCTCTAGCATAATCAAGCTATACTTTTAACTTTGGAATTTAAAACTGAATTGTGTGTGCAGGTATCAAATAATTAATTTTAAATGTTTTAAAAATAATATTTCATAAACATTCGCTAACGTCGTTAAAATCTGTTGGACGAATTTAAGTTCTCTAACAGAATGTAAAAGATGGAAATTTTCGTAAACCGAGGATTGTTCAATACTTTAAATTGGGAAACAAGTTTTTTTAGAAATGGTGTAGGTCGGAATTTTAAACAAAAACGAATTTAATTTTTTGCATGAAATGCCTTTAAAACAGCAAAAAAAAAATTCGGCTCTCCTTTTTTGGATTACGGTGACGTATGACACTGTGATTTCGTCCCAAAATGTTTAAATAAACTAAACACCAAACAAAAATGTATCAATGCGTTATAAACAAAGTGTTGGTTGTTAGAAGCAATTACTAATTTCTACAAAAAAAAAAAACAAGAACAATAAAAAGCAAACAAATTTCAATGACACATGAATAAAACATAAATATCTGAAGTACACTGAATGAGAGAAAACGTTGATTCATTCAAGAAAGTGGCGATTTTCCACATATTATTATTTTTATCTAACGGCGCTGTTAAATTTACCTGTTCTCAAAATCTTGAGCTATATATAAATGTATGTATATAGATTACATCTCTAAAAAGAGCTGTTATGTGCTTTAGTATGTTGAGTTATATGTAACTTAGCAGTGAAATTGAAAGCAACTCAATCAAAATAAATATATGTAAATATGAGCGCCCTATTATAGCATTTATACTAACGCTCTACTAATACACTACTAAATGAGTAAGTTAACAGAGAACGCGCTCTTATGTTTTCCTTAGTGTGCTCACTGTTATAATTCTGTTAATAAATTTCGCTCAGCTTATGTTTGCGCACATGTGTGTGTTTATTCTTTGACTAGAGACCTGGTTTCTTTGCCTTCTATTATCAAATTTCGTTTGCTGCTTTTTAGCGTTTAAAATATTGATTATATTTTGTTGTGTAATTCTCAACGTGTTTATTAACATCATGATGGAAAGCGTTTTTCAAGTGATTTGAATAAATGTTCAAACCGGGAAATGAGGATTGGGTTTGAAACTTGCTTTCATTGCATGATGGCTGTTCGCCCAACAAATTGTTACGACTAATAGAACAGCCGTGGCATTATCTGATCCCGATTTTGAAACTAAATAATGAGAAATTAATTTGATTTGAAGAGAAACACCAAAAACTTAAATGTAAGAAAATGCGGGAATGGATGGTAAAAACCGTTGGGATTATTATTATTATTATCATTATACACGGATACATGATTCAATTATAAAAGGTTAGGTAAATAATGACATTCGAATTTTGACACTCCCTTATAAAGGGTTGTTTTACGTAGTATGGAAAACGGGTTTCTTTAAAAGTAAATAATTAGTAGTAAAATGTTTTTGATTTTTTTAACTAAAAATTTCGAAGCCATTTCATTTAAATTAACAAATACAATAGTTACGCTTACAAAACATAATAATGTACTTATTGGTAATTTTTTTTTAAGTTTTGCCCCATGAACTAAACGACTAATAATTTCGATTGATCATAAAACATTATCTTGCAAAATTTAAGTTATTTATTCACTTTATTCCTTTTATTTACATACATAAGTACATACATACCATTGACATCAGAATTATTTTTAATATTATGGCGAACCCCTGGACGGCGAAAACCATAATAATTCGAAACATTATTCAAACTTCATAACTCAAAAATTAAGTTTTTACTAGTACAAATTCATGTTTTTGGATGATTATCACATTATTTTAAATTTAATTAAACCTATTCCTTCAATAAATTACAAAACTTCCCACTCCGTCACATCGAATTTATATGCGTGCGAAAAGCATTCAATGGAAAAACGCGTAATTTATACCAGTACACATTTACATGAAATATTTACGATACGGGGTCAGTCTTGTAATTAGAAAAATGTTGTCCTTAAAAGTCGGATTTGAACTTCCCGTTTACTCGGACAAAAGAAACAAAAAGTGTTGCCTGTTAGTTTTTGCTATTAAAAAGATTTCAGGTTACTACTATTTTTATTTTTAAGAAGCAACACGGTTTGGACGCTTAGGGAGCCCTTTGACAAAAAGTGAGGGAGCTACCTGCTTAGTTACCAAACATTTAATAATTGAATCATGACACGGATACATATGTACATATGTTTGTATATAAAGGAAAAAAGTAAGAATTGAAATCGGAAGAGGAAACTTTCGAAAAAACTAATAACTAAGAAAATGCAACGAATCCACATTAGGGATGTGCAATTGAAAAAAATATAACGTATTATTAAACAACATCGATTGATATTGAAAAAGGCATAGTAAAAATATCGATAGATCGTTTTTTTACCTCGAGGCGCAATTACTCAAAGTATTGTCAAAATATTCGATAGTGAAAAAAATTATACTTATTTGGCAGGTTTATTAAAATACATATTAAAGTAACGATAAGGGAGTAAAGCTAAGTTAAATTATTATTAGAATCCAAATGTTTTATACAACGGTTTCATTTTACAATTTTCATCAAACTAGTATACTTCGGATATAAACATCAGAGGTACACTTTTTTTGATATGCTAAATTAACAGCAGAAACAAGCCTTTCGGAGGATAGTGAGGAAGAATGAAAAATTTAATTAATTTCATTTAAATATTTTAAAGAAATTTCAAATCAAATTTAGCTTTTAGAGAACTTAAAAAATATCGAATTTGATACAAAATTGATATTCAGACACAAATATCGAAAATCGATGCATCGAAATTAAAAATATCGACGTAAATATCAATTATTTTTTTGAAAAAACATCGATATATTGATATTTTTTGGCCAAGCCTAATTCAAATTTTTTGAAATCCAAGCTTATTTCATTTTCAGGTAAAGCATTTTTCAAATCGGTGAATAGTCAGTCAGGTACCAGTGGAGCCGATTATAGGTGGGCCTTAATAAAGTTGTATACATGACTTTTATCTAGAAACGATTATGTGTGGAAGAGTTTTAAATGAAACCCCGAAATGAATTGTTGTTAATAAGAAGAAAAGGGAATTGACAAAATAACAAAATAACGTAGTTATGTTTAACTTAAACAAATGGGTTACGTTCACGCGTTCGATAAAAATTTTTTTGTAAATGGCTTTAGATATTTGATAAACAATTTGTATTCCTAAATAATTTAAAATGGTAAAGTTATTGTTGCCAAATCACTGACTTGTGATGTGAAATGTGAAAAAAAAAATACTTTTGATATTTATTGAGTTTCTATAAAAATTATGATGAGGGCAGAGAAAAGATTAACAATGATGTCCCCTTCGTCCCAAAGAGCAAACCTAAGTACTTATTTTTAGTCGGAAAAACTTCTCCGATCGTCACGATAATCAATCGTGTCGAAAGCTAGACAATTTTAATTTGTTTTGTGGTGTCAAGTCAAAACTTTTTATTCTACCGGATTTTAACTCATAATTTCTCAAATTCCATGGTTTACTAAATTTAGTGTTCACACGCAAATTTGGCAGACTAAACTGATATATTGGTTTGAAATTACTTAACCTTTATTGAGCTGTGTTTCTGCTTTTTAGAGAATTACTTTTGATACATCCATATACAGAAGAGGAGACTTCAGATTGGCATATGAGTCTTACAAACAATCACTGCTGATCTATTTGTCAAACTCACAGACTCTATGCTGCCAAAACGATCCTTTATCAAGACCTACAAGGTCACTATACCTGAATGGGATAACTGTAAAGCGATGGTTAAAGCAATCTACAAAGAATCTCGTGTCTGGTACACTGATGAATCCAAACTATTCAATGGGAGCATTGAGGCCGCGGTATTCGGACCAAGATATACCCAACCATCTTCCAGCCTGAAGTTTATGCTATCGAGTTGTGCGCTCACGAATGTTCCTCGCAGAGGTACTAATGTGGCCACCATTGACATCATGTTAGACAGCCAAGCAGCCTTAAAGGCACTAGACTCCTTCAACACGGAGTTAAAGCTGGTAAATAGTTGCAAAACGGAACTGAACTTATTAGTATCCAACAACAAAGTATCTCTGTAGTGTGTTTCATGTCACGAAGGCTTGGAGGGCAATGAAAGGACGAATAATCTTGCAAAAAGAAGGTCTCAACCGAGTTTTTATGGTCCTTCCAAAGGATATTCGGCAGAGTTTTTATGTAAGTGAGAGGACCCAATAATATCAGCCCAATGGCGATCGTCAAAGGGTATTAAACAATCCAATACGTTCATACATTTGTCCATTCCGTGAAGACTCAGAAAGACTACTCAAACTCAGCAGCGGGGATCTAAGGACTCTCACCGGCTACCTGACAGATTACTGTAGGCTAAGACACCTACTGAACCTAAATTGTGTGAACGGCCGCACAGTGGTCTGAAAGTTGAATCTAGCTGGCCAAAAGTCGGCTTCTCGATTTTGAATCATCTGGGACATCATTTTAGGGGTTTTCAGGGTCGCTGATTACGAATCCGTTATCAAAATTTCAAAATGCAGAATGGCGGTTCCAAAATGGCTGACAATTTCAAAAAAAAATTTTACCAACATTGTTCTTAATATTATTCAAAGGGTTTTTGGGGTCGCTGATTTCAAATCCAATATGAAAATTGCAAAATCCAATATGGCGTATTTAAAATGGCGTCAATTTTGATAAAATTTTTGGTGATGATTGTTCATAATATTTTTCAATGGGTTTTTGGGGTCGCTGATTACGAATTCAATATCGAAATTTCACAATTCTAAATGACTGATCTAAAATGGCGACATATTATCAGGAAATTTTTAAATACATGTGTTAATAATAACATTTTATGGGCCTTTGAAGTCGCTTATTACGTACAAAATACTCAAATTTAAAAATTTAAAAGTTCAACTCCATATCGCATGGCAGAGAAGTTCAAAAATATTTTGATGTAAATTTTGGTTAATATTCAAACCTCAGGTCGTTAAAGATATGGGATATAATTCAGGAACAATTTATCTTAAATAAAATAGTAATAATGATAGGAATTAATTGTGAGCGAACATTTTATTCCATTTGTACAGTTGTATACAAGGTTTATACACGTTTTATTAGGCTTCGTCGTCATTTTCTAATGTGGTTTCGAATATAAGTAGTGGTAGAACTTCTTGAAGTAGTTCACACTTTTTTTCCTTTGGTACTCCTCTAGCCTTAGAATGATTTTCGAATCTTGTTCAAGCTTCGATGTTGAAGTCCCTGGCAAATTCGGGGAATTATTACTCACACTAGTCACTGAAAGTTAATGTTGTAGAATTGATGATTATTTACTGTATCAGCTTTAAATTTCGATTATGATTAAATTAAATACTATTAAATAAATGAATAAATTCATTCTATCAATTATGGTAAATGTAATAACGAAAAATATGTACCGGCCTTATTCGGAAGATGGAATATCATATCTAGCCAAGAAGCCTGTTGTGATAAAAATGTTGTCTCCTTGCGATGAATTCGCTTAGCATTCCATTTTTTTTTGCAAATTTAGCGCAAAAGTTGTGTATTTTCATTTCCAGTTTTTTATTAAAAGAATCATGAGTTATTCTTAAATTAGCTTCAATAATTTTGTTTTTCACATAACGAAGAGCGCATTGTTGTGGATGATTCCGAGCAAACTGAGATTTGAATAGAGGCAGCTTTCAGAGAACCATACAAGTCACGATTTTTCAATATCAATTCCGTTGTAGTGTGCGCCATAGTACTACATAATGTTACGAATGAATTTACAAACATGCAAAAGTTACAAAAAGTACTTACCTCTTCACCTGTCGTCGTTAAAATAATCTTTCGAATGCACAGCACCAACTTTTATATAATAAAACACGCATCACGTAGTTGAAATATAATTGATTTTTTTATTTTGATTTAAACTGACGCGTCGCATCGCTTGCTTTAAACGCAAATAAGTCGAAAAGGGGCAAAAAGTGGCAAAAACCAAAAATATTTTATGAAAATATACATCTTAATAAACACTTTTTTTAAAATAGTAGGTCGAAACAAGTCGAAACTTTTTAGTTACGTCATTTTGAAATTCAGAATGTAAAAGTAGAGAATACACTAATCTTTGTTGGCGATGCTCCAATGTAAACATTGAAGATAGAATAATGTGCTGTAAACTTTCGTAAAGTGTGCAAAATGGACTACCAAATTCATATAAAAATTGTTAAAATATGACGATTCGTCAGGTAACTAGTTGCATTCAATTGCAGATACAATTTTTACGGCTAAATCAACTGTACCTAAGTCTCCGCAGGTTAGAACATTAATAAAGTTGTGCAAACATTTTTTTTTTGGTAAATCCATGAAAAAATAGTCTAGCTACACATACTACTACATGAAAAAAATCAAAAAAATTATTTTTAATGAGTTGAGTTTTTCGACTTTTGGCCAGCTAGATTCGATTTTCAGACCAGTGTGGGCCGCTTATAAGTGGACTCAGGTTTATAAACCTTGGAGAACGACTATCATATACATCCAGAGTATGGACAACGACAGACTCCAAAGTGCTTAATTTCATAAACTGCCTAAGGATGGAGTGACAACTTAAAGGGTTAGCACAATAGATATTGATAAGTCCCAGCGCTACTTTACCTTAATAATAATAAAAATAATCATAATAATATTATCGAGTAAAACGAGAACCTAATTTTGGAATTCGTCAAACACCCCCAAAATCTCGGGTTAAGCTTAAAAAACCGATTTTTCGCACTTAAAAAAGTTTTGATTCGATACAAAAAGTACGTTTAATAGCGAGCTTAACGAATGTTTCTTTACAAAAATTGTCCAAAAAATTGACTGAGTTATTAAACTTTTTATAAAAACAAAAATTTTGCAAAATATTATTAAATGAAAATATATAGATCAAAAGTTCATTTTGTGAACTTCCCAGGTATTTCCACTTCATTTTTTTTTTTTGTAGCACTGTGTAATATATCATAAATCAGTTTTCTGATAGCAATTGAGTGTTGTTGACCTTCCCATAAGCCAAAGTATTGCCCTACTTGGAAAAAAGGAAAACAAGTTAATCAAAGCGCTGCGAAGGCTAAGTAATTTAAATTCCATCAGCTGCATAAAAATACGCTTTCCAGAACTTAATCATGAAGGCTATATTAGCGTTATTAAAAGGCATAATGTCTGTGTTGATGGACTCCTTCAATTCGTGGCTCGTTTTGTCGCAATTAAAACCACGATGACGTTACCAACTCAAGAACGCATAAATGGAAAACAAGCAACCGCAGACGTCCGGCGGCTGGTGTGTAACGAACAGGCAGGTTCATTCATTGGTGTTGGCTGGAGTGGTTTTTTATTTTTCAATACAAATTTTTTTAAGGCAAAACATTGTTTTACTATAGCAATATTTATTTTAAGTCATGAAGTGTGCAAGGAAGCTTTTGACGTCATTGACTTTAGATAAACGCTCTTAGTCTATACATAAGCATGTACATATATATGTTTGTATGTATGTATTCGTACCTAGATGTGTATAAACACTTGCTAATGCGTTTGCAATTGATCTTCTTTTTTTTCACGGCAACAACGCACGCACTTCCATGCTTTTGTTTTTGTGTGAGATTTGTGCCAAATACCGCCTGGAAATATGCGGAAAATATGTGAATTCTTAGCATTCTCAATGTGAACCACCGAAAGCACTAATAAACGAATTTTAAGTGTTTTTCAAATGAGAGCACTTTGGTTGGTTTGGATTGTTTTTTTTTGCGTGCTTTTGCCAATCACAATAAATTTTGCTGCAAACGAAATATTTTTTTGAGATTTTTATTTTTTACAAATAATTGGCAGTTCAACCTTTCGAGTGCGTAGAATTTAGAGAGTTGTTTGCAATTTTAATAGTTTGTGGCGTTTACTGGTTTGTTGTTAGGGTATTTAATAATTTTTATTATTAATAAGTTTTCGCATTTACTCGTATGTATTTATAAGTTCCTCGTTCACCTATCTTGCAATTAAAATTTGCGCGATAATCGATAATTTAGTTAAATGAGATTAAAATATGAGAATTTAAGTTAATTTCAGTATAAACACATTTCGACGCTAATATTAATAGTAACGCAATATTTTGACCAGTTTTGTTTTCTTTTTTTTTAATTTCCATAACTTTTATATTCAAATTTACTCAGTTAAGCAGGAATATGTGTGACAGGCTTTAATTTTTAATCCACCTGGTGGGATACGTTTTTATGTTTTGTTACCCAAACCCACTGCCTCCTTTTCCTTGGTTGCGCTTGTGACATAAACTTGAATATAAACTCGCCCTTATTTAAATAAAAATAAGGTTTTTTTTAATTTGTTTTAATATTCTTCTACTTCTCGAGCAATCATTAATAATTTCACATTTTTTACGCAAACTTTAAACTTAACGAAAATAGCCCAGTATAAGATTTACAAGGTTACATTTTCGCAAACATGAAGATGCAATCAAATTTTTAAACTTTTTTATTAAGCATAGTAAAATATCATGCATGTAATTACATTAAAAAATAAATAAAAATTACTGACGTATAAATGCCATTAATATATGTAAATACTAGAGATGCCACTTTATGGCATTTTATTGATCCTGGCATTTTCGAGAACTGAAAATTAAATCCCGGGATACCGAATTTCAGAAAGTTTTGATTCGTCATTTTTTATTTGTCAAAAAAATTTAGCCCGTCCGGAATCGTCCTATTATAGTAGCATTCAAAATAACATTAATACGCTTATAACAAAGAAGAACACACGTTGTAATTCAAGTATATATATATTGGTCTTTTCAATCTCAAAAAAAAAAAATAAACGTAAAATTTGACCAACATACAAAGTTATTTATTCTTTAAGTACAAATATACGAGTACCTTTTTTCTATTGGGTACAGCAGCAAATGCATATACAGTAAAATTACTTTTAATCATTGTTTGATATAAATATGAACAGCACGATTTTGGTTTTTGATAAATCATTGTTAATTTACACATATTCAAAATTGAAAATTAACCAAGTTTTATGTATTCAAATTAAAAATAAAACGGTTTTATCTTTGCTTAATTAGTTGTATGACAAATGTATATTGACAAATTATAAACTTTGGAATATTTGTATACGTTTGATATTCTAAATCGGACAGTAAATATAATATAAAAATCAAGGAAAAATTAAATGCATCACCAATTTCATTTTGAGCGAGGCAGAATTATTTCCCTCTTTTGATCAAAATGCGATCATAAAGAAATTAAAGAACAAAATTGGTTTTCCTCCAACCTGGAGTTAAATTTGTTGCATATAAAACCTGTATCTATTATAAGACACTTGCTCGTTAAAACTTGGTGCAATTTATCTTATCCACCTCAACCACTTTCTCGTTAGTGTTTTTAACATCGCTTTCATAGTGGGGCTCATTTTCTACATCAAGGAGAATATTTGTCAGCTCGTTTCTAATGACAGTAAAATTAGAAGCTTCAGAAAAGACATATTTTTCGATTATATATTTATTTAGAATAATTAAAAAGCGTACACATCTGACAGAATTGTCGTACGTTGAAAGGAAGACACTTATAACATAAATTTTATACATTAAAATTTCTATTAAATTAATTGTTTTCAACAATCCCGGGATATTCGGGAGTTAAAAAATACCGGGATCCCGTGATCCCGGGATTGACATTCCTAATAAATGTATATATGTGAAATAAAATTATTTTCAGAAATTCTAAACTTATCACTACCCTTAAGTATATTTTTATTGATTCAATTAGTAAAGAATTCATGCAGCATAAAAGTAAATAAGTTCATATTTTGAATGCACAATTTTTTATTTTTCTTATCTCAATTGATTTTTGTTTATCAATCAAAAGTTTATGACGAAATATGTTTGGCATGCCAGACTTCATTGACTTTTCGCAATGAACTCAATTAGCGAATGGCCGAATAATTTTACGTACTTTAATAAATAAATAAAATGAGCGCATTGTGTTTTTGGGCCAATTGGCAGAAAAAGTAGAAATCTAGTATGTATATATGTATAAGTACATATTTTATTATTCAAAAATAATTGTATTTACTTATGTACAAATTCACCTTAGAGAGTTTATCCATTATTTTACTTAAATTGAATTTTATATTCTTGAAAATTTTTAATATGTTGAGAAAAAAGTTTGAAATTCGTTTAATAGCAATTTATTTAAATTTCTAGATTTTTTTTTGGGCGTGAATGAGTGGCTTATTAAATTTTAGTATAATAAAGTGCAAATTTATAGAGCAGAGAGTTTTACGTAAATGTCGCTATGCTCTGGGATCAATAGCAGGAAAATTTTGTTTTTATCCGAAATGGACTCCATCTCACTCTAAGGGCCAGTTTTTCAGTGCTGGTTTAAACTCAGTTTAAACTAAGTTTAGTTAAACTCAGTTTAACTCAATTAAATTTGTTGCAACGAAAACGAAGTAATTAGCAAACAGCTGATAAGTTAAACTTAGTTTAACCGTGCGCGATCGGCCGTTTAAACTTAGTTTAAACTCAGTTTAAAGTTGACTGAAAAACTGCATACTGAGTTTAAACTAAGTATAAACGACAAACAGAGTTCAACTTGCACTGAAAAACTCGCCCTAAGTCGAACGAACAAAGTTCGAACGAAAAAAAGGACTTCAGTTTCGCAGACGAAGAATAAAAATGGCCTGTTTGATCTACGGAAGAAATAACGAATCGGTTTTGGATTATGCTGGACACAACACTTTACTGAATTGCTTCAAACATGTGCAATATACTCAGCTTCGAGACACAAAAATCTTACTCAGAATAAATATTAATTGCTAACTGGGATATGTTAATGAAGAAAGTTAGTACAAAGGTCTGGACAATTTTAGTACATACGAGTATGTATGTACGTAGCCTTGGAGTGAGAAGCTTTTAAGTCCACTTTTTCATATATTATATAGAAGAGATAAAGTGAAAATTTATTTTTACGTTTTCGCTTATCTTGCATTAAAACCTGATAG
Organism: Philophylla caesio; assembly: GCA_963971545.1. Taxonomy (NCBI): domain Eukaryota; kingdom Metazoa; phylum Arthropoda; class Insecta; order Diptera; family Tephritidae; genus Philophylla; species Philophylla caesio. The sequence goes on along the minus strand of OZ020606.1, from coordinate 87,076,915 downwards.
TTTATTTAAAAACACAAACACATATCGTTATAATAACATAGTTGTTTTTTCTTCAAACCTAGTTTGAAAATTTATCAACAATAAAAGTTCTACAGCTGCAAACTTTGTCGGAGTAAATATTTTTATCTATACTTGTTTCCAATGAGTTAAGTCCTTTTTGCATTAAGGCCACTAATAAGTAGCATGTACGCCGCGCAATTTACGCAAATATTGAAAATATGTCACTTGTTATTAAAAATTAATAATGACAAATGATAAGTGATTTTCAATTGACAAGAAAACTGAGAAAAAATTTGTTGCGGCCAGCATTAAATTGCAAAACATGCCATATTGCGGTCGAGAGAAGCTTACGCAACTGTTTGGAGAAAGTGGAAAAAAAAATTATAATAATTCTAGAAAGTTCTCACCATTGTCAAAATAATTTGGCAGGGTCGAGTTGCAATTGCAACTGACAAGTGCATGGTTTCAATTAATAATATGCCATTTAAATTATAGAAATTTATTTGGAAAAGAAAAATGAAAATCAAAATTTTTATGGAAAAATACATAAATAAATTAATAAGTACTTAAAAATAAAAAAAAATTTCCTAAAATGAATTATCAATATGTATGTTGAAAAATTTCACAGCTAATATTGAAAATCCAGCAGCGCATACGCACGCGGCTTTCTGTTTTGATCTGCGACAATTAATGTTTAATAGAAGAATAACATAAAAGTTAGCTTCCACTTTTAACTACAAATGTGTATGTTTGTGCGTTTGAAAATATGTATGTTTGTATGTACTTCTGTTTATAGACCACCATTTCCATTCAGCCATCCATCAGTCGATCGATCCATCAGCCCATCAGCTCCCCTCAATTGTCTTTCACACTCTTTGTTATTTTAAATTGGGCGTTTTATTTACGACTAAAGTTATTTGACATTTTCGATTCTCTGCCTGTTTTTTTTTGTTGTTGTTTGTTTGCCATAAGCGATTTCGATTAGTTGACATTGAAATTCTCAAATGGTTGGCTTCATGAAAACGCCAGTGTTGAATTAAATTTTTTTCGAGAAAGCGATGTCCGAAATATCGATGCCGTCATTGCATTGACGAAAAGTATCGCATGTCAATTATTTATAACACCTCAGGCAACAATTGACGTGATGTATATTTTTATATGTACATCGATGCAGGAAAGTATGTTTATACAGGGTGTTCCAACTAATTTTTCGCTGCTAAATCCAAATCCGAAGTATATTTTTCTCTGTCACGTAAGATCCCGGATTTCAGCTTTCGCCAAAAAATGCTAAATGAATTTAAGCAATTTTTAGCTATTTTCGCGATTCTGACATAAAAAAGCATCTCTGAAAATATACAATTTTCTCCATTTCACTTTTTGGCAGATTTTAGCGATGAACAAAGTGAACCGGATAAAATGAGTGGACTGTTTTTGACAGCTTTTACAGCTAAAATGTCAAATTTCAGCGTATTTTCCAACGCTGAAAATCTCCATTTATATTTATATTTATAATATTTTTTATTTAAAATGATTGATAATAGAGAAAACGACCGTGGACATTTGTGGCGATGAAAAAGCCAGAATCGCATTTAAGAAATATGCTAAAAATTCGGATAATTTTGAGTGTTTGGCATTTTAATGATTTGGGGTCTGAGTGAAGTTGTGTCGTATTTCAACATTTATTTAATTGCTCTTTGAATTGCTATTAATTTTGATTACATTTTTTTTTTTCAAATATATGTTCTTTTTTTTTTGTTTATTTATAAAACTGATATAAAAATACAGTCAGGGGATTTACGAATAAAAGTCAACGATGGCAAACAAAAGTAATTTTGCTTTTGATCTGCGTAATAATAATATCTTTTTGAAGTAAGAATAAAAAATAAGTTCGGTGACTTGATTTTTTTTAAAAACTTTTCTAGAAAAAGGTTTTCTATAACTGTTATCATAAGCAATATAATATAGATATCGAAAATAACAGTTGTTTTGGATTTTCTTAACAAAAATTTAAAAACAATTCTTTTTGAATTCATAAAATAAAAATTAAAAATAATTGTTAATCTTTTAATTTTACAATTTTTATTGAGCTCAAGGCCAGTTTATGGAAGATTTTTGTGAAAAAAAACAACAGTTTTTTAATGGTAGAAATTATAGTACTATTTCGGAAAAAAAATTTAATTAATTTAAGAATAGTAGTTTCAAACACGGGCTGAAATTAACAAATTATTGATGGGAATTGTCACCGAAATATTGACTATGTTCTACAACAAAATTAAATGTATTAAATAATTTTTTTTATCACCAAGAAACCAATTTGAAAACATTTTTTTAATAATTTTTATTTAAAAGATTAACGTTTGTTTAATTTTCAGTTGGCCTAGTAAACGTTAATTTTACGAAGCTTTCAAGACTATATTTGAAACTATATAAAGACAGGAGGAATTTTTACAGATAGCTTTCTCGCTCGGAAAACGTTATGTCGCGAAGTTATAGTCAGACAAATTTTCCGTTGAAAATTACGACAAAAATGGATTCTAACTTTAGTGGCCGCTGTGGTCGAGTTTGTGGTATAATATAAAGACGCACACCACAAATGGTAGGAGAAGCTCGGCCAAACACTGAGCTATATAGTGTACGCGCCAAAATTACATTATTATATTATAACTTTAGAATCGACGCTTTCTTGGCTCTAGCTACACGCCAACATCTTTAAGATATTTAACTCAATTTGTTACTAATTAATTTGCAATATTTTAATAAATTCCACTTAATCGATTTTTCAGGAATTTTCAAAAATTATAATTGAAATTAATGTATCTTTTCCAACTGTCATCTTGTGCACACTCTGAATTTTAAAATTGTTTATTTGTCCTAAAATTTGTGTATTATTTCATTGCATCAATTTCCGCATTACTTGTTATCGATTGTACGTTGTTTATTGCTTTAGAAACTGACATATTTATTTACTTTTGTATGAATTTTGCATATCTGTGAAAACAATTTGAACGTTAATTGCATTACAAAATATTTTTAGTTGTTTGTACTTAAACATCTGTAATTCATTAACTCAGTTGACGTCATTAAATGGTGCGATTGTATTTAGTTTTTTATGAACGATTTTATAAATAAGAATAATATTATCTACACATTCGTACATAATTTGAAAGCTACATACATACATACATATGTCGAAGAGTTTGTTCACACCACGAATACTCGTAAAATGTGCTATTGAATTTTAATTGCTTACTTGTGAAACATCGAGTTAGTTCAGAACAAGCGCAAAAGAGGTGGATACTGCTTCTCGATTAAACTTAACGCAATTTATTAACTATTTTTTTTTATAAATTTCGTAATGGTATTAGGAACACTCTCTGAATGGGTTATGGTCAGGGGCGTCGGAACGGGAATCATGAGGAAAATCGTGAGTCGATCAAGATACTTGTAAGTATAAGTCCATGAAATTTACTGTTATTTTTACTGAACTTTATTTGCGGATAGTTGTATCAAATGAGGAATTTTCTTTTCTTCACTGAATAAGTATTTCGACGAATAAATAAAATGAATGATCGAGAATTGAATATAAATATATCGTACTCAGTATTTATCGATGGTTTACCTTTTCATATAGAGGACTAACAAAAGTTCGCTTAGTTGACCATAAAAAAACCTAAAGAATCATTTCGTTTTTATTCTTTATTTTTGTCTTTTTTATATTCTCTATATTCACTTCTCAAAACATTCTTCAAAATCTTGCCTTTTAAGCTTATCAAGTTCAGCATTAACCGCAACAATTATCTCCATGCTGCTGTTAAATACTTTTTCCCTCAAATTTAATTTAAATTTTTGGAAATAACCAGAAATCACAAGGTGCTAGATCTGAGGGATATGGTGCTGGCCGCATTTCTTCGATACCAGAGATCGTAATAAAGTTACTTATTATTTCAGCAGTCTGAGCTGGCGTTTTGTCATGTTATAAAAAGAAGCGTCCAAATCCTCTTTCCTTCTGTTCTCCAACAAATTTTCGGTAAGTAGTCTTCGGTATACCAGTTACTGTCTGACCCTTTCTAAAGGAATATCAGCTACAATTTTTGTTGGGGGGCCTCATTTAGAGATCGTGGTACCCATCGAACAAATTTCTTCGTGTATCCTGATTCAAGCCCAATTCATCAGAAATCATTTATTGAGTCAATCTTGAATCCTCGTCAACTTTGGACTTTACCATAGCCACAGTCACGTCATTAGTGAAAGGTTTTGGTCAACCTTCTCGGGGTTCCTACTCTACAGAAAATGGTCCGTCTGGAACCATCTGAAAATAGTTTGTAGAGACGATGCAATCGTTCCATATGAACTTAGGCATTCATTGGTGGTGGTATTTCGTCTGATATATCGTCAGAAATTTTGCGTTTTATAGTCTAACTATATTTTAACATATTGTTCTGAAATTTACAATGAAGTCTCGTTAAACAATTGCAAAGTATTTGTGTTTTTGGTATTTTAATAAAAGATTTGAGAGTCATCAATTAAACGAACTTTTGTTAGTCCCCTCGTATTTCCGCCATATTTTTACTTTTATTGAAACTAAATGTTAATTTTAATACTCTCATACCAGTATTCTCAATTTCATTGAATAAAAACTGATACGCACTAACAAAATGCCCAAAAACTCTCGGAAACCTTTGAATGAAAGCATTTAGCATTTCGATTTTTCATAACTGTAACAAAAATAAAATAATATTTAAATACAAAGCACTTACATATTACACTCAGAATAAACTATGTTACACATTTATCAACTATTTTTCATTCGATTTTCCCTCCCTATCGAAAATTTCGTTCCGGCGCCCTTGCTCATGTTTTAGTTAGTTCAAAAAATTCGTGAAAAGCTCTTTGCTATGCCCTTCTTAGTCTATTCGAGTGTGACATTTTTTCTGTAACGCAGTGATCCTACACGCCCAGCTTTCTTATTATATATACTATAATTTTGGCGCGTACACTATTTGTTTGGCCGAGCACCTCCTACCATTTGTGGTGTACGTCTTTATATTTTACCACAAAATGGAGGGACCTACAATTTTGTGCCGACTCCGAACGGCAGATGTATTTAATGAGAAGCTTTTTTTCTTGGCAGAAATACCCTCGGAGGTTTGCCATTGCCTGCCGAGGGGTGACCGCTATTAGAAAAAACTGTTTCTATTATTAAGATTTTGCTTACCCTGACTCAGATTCGAACCTCGAACTCACCGGCATATCGAGTTATAGCACGCACCGCTACCAACTCGACCACAGCTTTCTTATTGGCGATATAAAAAAACGGATATGCTTAAGCAGCTTTTACAATAGCATATATTTTTATTAAACCATTCAACATCGATTTATTTTCGTATTATTTATTTTATATGAAATGAACTTTCAGACAACTTTGCGGTAGTCGCTTCATGTGAATGCTTAATCGGTTGGAAATAATGTTAAGAAATTAATTTTTCTTTAATAATTCGAACATAAGAATTTCATAGGTTTATTCACTTCCCAAACAAAAAATACCAATGAACTCATAACGTATAAATTATTATTACCATCCGCTAAAAAAGATTACTCAGCAATTGCTTTAATCGATTATATTTACAAATTCACATTTGTATGTGGGTTTACATGCATTCATATTTACAATATCCATTTGTACATATATATACGCAAACACACATACTTATGTATGTTTATATGAGTGCGGTTTTGTCATCATGGCCAATTTGTTATTGTTTTGTCAACTGGCATTCAATTGCGTCAATATATTCGTATTTATCTGACAATTGGCAGCACAGAATTAAATATTGATGTAAATAGATACAACAACAATGTATGTATACACGAACACCTACTCACAAATAACAAAAATATGTGTAAGTAAATAAAAATGTGTCATTATTTTTATTAAACTGGGATGGTAAATAAATTTTCATAGCTCTTATGCAAATAAAAAGGTAATAAAATAAAGATTTTGCATCAAAATGCGGCGATCGTACTGCTGATATACATCATATGCATATGTTGATTGTGAAATAAATTTTCATTCACAAAATCATTTAATTTAAATTGAAACATTTATACAAAAATTTGCATTTTAATAGCTGCGAGTTTTTGCTAATAACAGTAAAAACAAATTTAACAGAAGATCAACTTGATTTGCATCGTAAGCGTTTTTTTTTGCTTCCACATTGTTTATTACTTTTCTTTCGTATACATACATACATACATACATATACATTTGTATATCTGGCTCGAATCATATTGTTGCGCCTGCGCACATCGTTCCTTTGTGACTTCTTTGATGCGTAGCTCATAAAATTTGGATCAATGTCGTAAAATTGGCGACAGTTCCACTTAATCGCGTCTGACATCGTATTTCATATACCCAAAATATGTATACAGTTTTTACTGGTGTTATTGTTGTATACACATATTTATCTTTTGTTACTCTATCTTATCGGCATTCTCTTTAAATTTGGCTTTCATTTGTGTTTTTTTTAGTTTTGGCTATCGTCTTTGCAATTTTTGTTTATTTATTTATTGGTATTGTGCGTTCACAGCGTTCAGTTAAGCTTTTGGAAATTACAAATTCGCCATTTAAATGAGCATTCATGTCGAGCAAAAACACTTATTTTCGCTGACCTAAATCGTAAAAATGTACATATGTACCATACATATGTATGTATATCAATATCAGTAATAACAAATTTAAAAACACAATATTTCATATTTTTACTGGTCGTTTCCTCATTTCTGGAACACTATCAAAATTCAAACGGAATTACGCAAATTTAACAAACAGAAACGATCATATTTTAATCGTTTAAATTTATGAAAAATATACAAGCATTTACCGGTTGAAAATAAATTGTGAATTGATTTTTGGGTCTTCTTGATTCTTAGTTCCAGGGTATTAGCTCGTTCTTTCATAGTTTCCAATGTTTTTAAGCTGAGCTGAAGTGGTTTCCGGAACATTTTTGTGGAAAATTTTATCACTCTACTGCCTCAACAGCTAAATATTTTTTTGTATATTTTCTAAAAACAAATGCTTTTATTGACTGTTTTACACACAATAAAACTCCAAATATGAAAGTGTAATCCAAAAATTTTAGTTTGAAGAATTTTGAAGGAGTTTTTATGTGAGGGAGATAAATAGAACTGAGGAATGGTGAGTTTAGGTCTTGTAAGCTTAGAAATGGTGGGTGTAGGTATGTTGAGTTTAGGTGTGCTTGGTTAAGATACGATAGGTTTAACCGTGGGAAGTTTGGGTTGTTGAATTTACATGCGGTGAGTTTAGATCTGGCTAGTTAAGATAAAGTTATTTTGGGTTGAAGTGCGTAAACTTAATGTGAGGTGAATTAATGTGTTATGGGTTTGAAATATGAGTATATGCAACCTGGTGACTGACGTCCAGAATATTCTTAGTTTATGGAGGGAGCATTTCTCCACGCTACTTAGTGGTAGTAGCAGAGATCACCTTAAAGAAGATGATGATCCCGAAACCCCAATCAATAGAGCTGATGGGCTGCCAGTTATTCAAATATGACGGAGAAGAGTTGGTAAAGCGCATGTACCAGCTTATCTGAAGAGCATGGTTTAACGAATGCATGCCTACTGATTGGAATCTAAGTGTACTTTGTCCAATCCAAAAAAGGGTGATACTGCAATTCGCGCCAACTTTCGCGGTATCAGGCTTCTTAACATCCCATATAAGGTTCTGTCCAGCGTATTGTGTGAGAGACTAAAGCCCACCGTCAATGAACTGATTGAACCTTATCAGAGTGGCTTTAGACCTGGTAAATCTACTATCGACCAGATGTTCACAGTGCGCCAGATCTTAAAAAAGGCCCAAGAAAGCCGCTTTCGACAGCACAAAAAAAAGTTGCCTTTATGCCGCAATGTCTGAATTTGGTATCCCCGCAAAACTTATACGGCTATGTAAAATGACATTGACCAACACCACCAGCTTCGTTAGGTGGCTAAAGGCGAAGTATCTCCTGTCATCAAATAAACAGTCGGCACATTCACGACTGGGATCAAACATCACTGTTGACTTTGAAAAAGTAGAGAACTTCATTTACTTAGGAACCAGCATTAACACCAATAACAGCGTCAGACTTGAAATCCAACGCAGAAACTCTCTTGCCAACAAGTGCTACTTCGGACTGAGTAGGCAATTGCACAGTAAAGTCTTCTCTCGACGGACAAAAACCGCACTCTATAATTCTCTCATCATCATTGTATGGCGCAGAAGCAAGGAAGCGATAAAGATACTATCTAATGAGAGGGCTTTTGGAGTGTTCGAGAGAAAGATTCTTCAAAAGATGTATGGGCCGTTACGCATTTGCGACAGCGAATAGCGTAGAAGATGGAACGATGAGCTGTACGAGCTGTACAATGACGTAGATATAGTGCAACGAATTAAGATACAGCGGTTACGCTGGCTAGGTCATGTCGTTCGATTGTAGGAAAGCGCTTCAGCTCTTAAAGTATTCGACGTGGTACCCGCTGGTGGTAGCAGGGAAAAGGGAGGCTTCCTCTACGTTGGAAAGACCAAGCGGTAAAGGACTTGGGTATTCTAGGTATTTCCTACTGGCGCCAGTTAGCGAAACCAAGAAATAACAGGTGTGCTATGCTAAGCTCGGCCAAAATCGCTCGCATAAGCGGCTATCGAGCCAATTAAGTAAGTAATTGACAATAAATTTAAATGTCTTTCAACAATTTATTTAAGTGTTCGTCAAAATTCTATCGAATAATATGTTTTTTTATTTTTTAAATTATCTCTTCAAAAATAAATTCAGAAATTTTACAAGAAGAAAAGCATACTTTTATATTTTTACATAACTCAACCCCTGGAAAATATACTTTTACTTACCTAACTTAGCACGTGGTAGTAGAATCAAAAGCTAAACTCCACAAGTAATATAAAACACATTCGAGCATTGCGGCACGCAGCAGCAAAAACAAATGGCAAAAGGAAAAATTAAAGTAAGTATGTACAAGCAAAGTGATCGTACTTGGTACGTTTGATTACATATTTTCGCTTTAAATTGCTTTTTTTTTTTGTGCGTACTCGTATATGCAAAATTAAGAGTTCAATAGCAAAAAACTTAATGTAACGCCAGTACTTAATGACAGCGACAAGTATTTTTGACATTTCATTGTCACAAGAACTAAATAGCCATTTACTTAACAGTTTACGGCGGCATAAAAATTAAAATAAAATATTAAAAAAAAATATATAAAATCCAAATACAAAACGCTACAGCAGCATTTTAATTGCTTTGAAGCGCGCCAAAGCGAATCAACAAGTGGTATTGCGGGGCGATATATTTGCATTGCATACAATTCGTACACATATTTGTGCATATGTATGTATGCATGTTTGTATCTGCATCTGTTGCAAGCAACGTGATCATGTCGCTAATGGAATGCCATGCAACGTCAGGCGGTGGCGCTACTTTATGCTGTTGCCAGTTGTAGAGCGCGCGCGATTATGCGGGTGTGTCTGCCAAACGATTACGCATTTATGCAAACACACACACACACACACATGGGTACATATGTATACTTTATTTAAATAATTGTTCGCAAGTATTTAAGCGATTTCGTACATTTGATGTGTTTTTTGTGTCGTACCGATATTGGCCTACTGCACTGCATTGTGCGCGTAATTGATTCGTTGCCAGTCAACAGCATAAATACATACACACCTGCATATATACATATGTACATATGTACATGCATGTATGTATGTATATTCGTATATATCTCCCCTCCACCTCAGACCTAACCCAAACAAATGTCGCTCTAGTTGTAATCGTGCGTGTCTACCACGCCCGCCATAATTCTGCAGTTGCCAGCAATCAATTTGAAAATGCAACGACGACAACAACAACAATTTGCATGCAGCTCACATTTTCTCGTTCTTCACCCGCAACATGCAAACACTTGCTCTAAAAGTTAAGCGGCTAAAAGTGAATATGTGCATTAAAGTGGGTCGCTTAATTTGTTATGCACTGGAGGGTTTTTTTTTTCAAAATATCCAATATTGTAGAGTTTTTTGAAAATTTTTCGAACGATGTTACACAGCTTCGTTTATACAAAAAAATGTCGTGTGAATTTTTATTATTTGTAAAACTTAAAATACAAAATTTTTTAAAAGCTTTGATTATAAAATACTAGATTTCGTTGAAAGCTTTTTTATTTTATTTTTGTTTGCCTCAGGTTTGCTTGAAGATTCTTTTCAGCAAACCGCAACGGGTTAATTGTATGCTTGTGCTTGGAATACAGGTCTTAAGGAAAAACACAAGACTGATTTAAGAAATTTTTATAGAAGAAAATTTCTTTTTCATTTCTTGTTTGTAATTTTATATGTATGAATTTTCCGATTTTCTTGAGAGCTGTATAGTAAGCTTTTTCAAATAAATTTTCAAATAAAGTTGCACTAAAATAAATGCCAACAATTGTTTGTGTGGAAAACGCACTGACCTAATGTTCTTACCAATGTCCACATATACATGTGTATACATGCATATGTGTATGTGCATATGAGGGTGCGTCAATAAATTCATTAAAATTAGAAAAGGTGGCGTAACGACCTAAAATCGAACGTTTTTCATGTAAATAAGTAACATTCAGAGGAACGCTTTAAATTTTCTTACTGACTAAGGATTTTATTGTGACAAGCATTCGAAAAGACTGCAGTGATTAATTTCATAAGCATTTTGTCAAATTCAATTTCGAGTGAACAATTGGCAAGTAAAGATGCACTAACTTGAGGATCAGTGATCACAGTCTTGCCAAGCAAGCAAGCTCAGTCTTTCTGTGATTCATCATAGGGATAAACGGCCGAGTTGCTTACAATCAAATGGCTACAATCTGAAATAGTTATTCATGAAAACATTCCGCGAAGTCTAGAAGCGACGGTTTAACCTTGCCAGATACCTAACAGATCACTGAGGTAGGCTGAGATACCATCTGCTCATAGCAGACGAAATGAGGGATCGAACAACATATAATTAGGTGCTTATTTTGAGGTCGAAGAGAGATTTTAAAATTCAAGAGGTTCGAAAAAATTGTGTGCCTAAATTCAATTTATAGGCAACTTATTGACACACCCTCGTACAAATAAAAAGATTTAAACTTCATACTTATTAAATAAGTATTTGTATGCAATGTGATCAATCATCCATTGTCGATCGCTTGTTGGAAACCGTTAACAGACAAAATGTCTGACGGCTGCTTGTTTTTTATTAAAAAAAACTTTCATTATCTTTTATGCCAAGCAATTTGACAATACGCGATTATTTCGTATTAAACGTCTGACAGTGAGCATTTTATTTTGATTTATAAATATGTACATATGTTATCTTTAAATTTTTATTGCCGTTGACAGTTTTACAAGTGTCTGCGATTATAGTAATTTGCTTATAATGTTGAATAAGCGCAATTTATATGCTTTAAACGCAAACGCTATGTATTTTTTTTTTATTTCAATTGAAATTATAATTTACAAAGAAAAAATTAATTTTCGTAATAATAATGTTTTGCCCTCCTATCAACCGATTGAGATTGAATTACGAAGAATTCTTCTCGCCTTTTAGTGGCTATTTTAGCTTGGCGGTCAAAGCATTTGGTACTAGAAATGTTTTTTAATATTTTTTCCATTTAGTTCTACTTTTTTAATTTATGATATGACATTTTATTGGCATAGCCGAAGAAATTTTTCGAATTTCCACATTAGAAATTAATGATTCACAACTATTTACTATTTATATTTACATATATTGAAAATGTCTTTGTTTTTATTTAATTTTTTTACTGTTGATTTAATAGAACCTTTTCTTATCATTTGCTTTACTCAATTCACATCAGCAGCGAAACAAAACTTTTAAACGTTTGTGCAAGCAAACCTTTTCAATACCACAAATTTCCACTTGTTTGTCTTAATGTCTTGCTTCTATTAAACATATTTTAATTTCCTTAGAAATGATGAAATACCAAAGATATTAAGTCATCCATTAAAGCAATTGATGTACGTGCACACATTTGTATATAAAATTTAGTGAACTTGGCGACAATTATTTTATGCGTGATAAAATTTTTAACTATTATACGTACGCATTTATTACAAAAAAATTCCTACATAATTTGCTCATTGAAAAGTTCCAAAATTTAATATTGACAATTAGTAGTAGCTGCCTCCTTTATATCTATTCATTAACATTTGACTGTTATTCAAATCACTAATCGCAATTTAAATGTTTTAAATATAAATTTATTTGCTCGTAAAACAATTATGCGTAAATTAATTTTTGTACGAGTACGAGAATAAGACGAGAATGCGAATTCTTTCTTATGTCAATTGTTTGTGTAATGATGTCAAAACGGCTGTTAATAGCAAATAACGCGCTGTCGTCGTTTTCTTTAGCAGCAATCACAAACTCGTTGAAAGTGTGGCACTGAACTTATTAGTAGAGCTGACATACATAAAACATTAAATATTTCAATTTATTTTAGTTCTGATTAACAAAGCTTCATTTAAGAACTTAGTCACTGCGCTTAAAAAAATATAATTAAATAAGTATTACAAGTTTTTAAGTATTTTAAAATCAATCAAGAAATTTTGAATGCACTGATATACCATTTGTATGTGTGTACAAAAAAAACCGGGTTTTTTTGCAACATCTGAAAATGCTATTAAACATATTTTTATTTTATAAATTATTACTTGATTTGATATATTTAAACCGTTTCAACTTGTAAAAATCCCTTAAATACAAAATACTCGTAATACACAAATGAAAAATACTCTGTTCACAAATTAAAGCACAGCTAAAAATTTAATGACTTTTTTTTCTTATTCATTAAAATAATTTTTTAAACTAAATTCTCTAAAAAAAACCCTAAACTCCAATTTTTATTACTATTTACAAAGTGTACAATGATTGAACGAAATTTCATCAAAATTTCGTATTAAAAAAAAAATGTTTAGAATTTTTTTGAGTATACATTAAATTTTAGTCTGAGAAAGTGCAAGTTTCAAGTATTTACAAGTAAGCACTGATTTTAGACATTTTTTTTACTGGCAGTTTCCTCCTCACAACGCAAGTTCGGGATTATTTTTTATATGGAAAGAAGGAGTGTCAGTAAAAAATTGTTAAAAATCTGTGATAATTCGTAGCGGCCAGAAACTCTCAGTTTGTTGTACTAAAATTGAATGAGTTTTATATCTCGATTCCCCCAAAAATTCTAAACAAAAAAATTGTTTAATAAGTTTGAAATTTTGATAAAAACTTGATAATGTTACCTTAATTTTGTCTATAATTTAAAAAAATTATTTTTAATGGTTTGTTAATTGAAAAATAAATTTAAATAATTGGAAGGTAAATAAATGGTACAAATGTGTCAATATAGGTTTGTGCTATAATTTGTGAACAAAATGTACATACATACATACATACATCAATAATCAGCGAGAATGAGCTCTAGAACATTTCATTAATTTTTTGCCTAAATGTTTACAGTGTATTTTTACAGTATATTGAAAGTTTTCTAATTTAGTCTAAAGTACATCTAAGTTATTTAAAAAATATGCAATAAAACAAAATTTATCAATAATTTAAAATTAAATAGTGCATATCTTTGTTAAAGATATTAAGCCAAAAACTAAAAACAAAATTTTTTTTTACAGAAAAGTTTTTCATGTGCAAACATTATGTGCAACCAAATTAGGAATATTCCAAAAAACTTTAAAAATTAATTCACGTTTTGGCACAAAGTTACAGATGGATTAATGTTCTTGGTCTCGTCCTTTAATTTAGTATGTTGCTTTATACAATGTACGTAACGACATTCATAACATGTTTTCGTGGCTAAAACTTGTGTTTTCGTTCATGCTACATCTGACAAACGAAAACAAGTTTTTCGCTAAAAACTATTTAAAATTTCAAGTATTTTCACTAGTTTATTCGATAAATTTGCAAAATTGGAAGGCATCATTTGTCATCTCTTATTTCGCACTTTCAGAAAATGATTAATTTTTCTACAATTTCATAACTTATTATTTTTAATAACAACTTAGAATAGAAGTGTAAAGTAATGGTTTAAGAAATTTCAATGATAACACAAAGTATTGGTGAGCCCACAACTTTTTTTTACGCATTTAATTAATCAAGTTAAGATCATTTTTTTTTCATTTTATATTCTAGAGCTCGTTCTTAAATTTAATTGATAAATTATTTTATCTCTTTTATTTTATTTTTCTCATCGAATTTATTAAATCAATATAATATTTCATTTTACTTTTAGTTGTTCATTTTTATTGAAATCATGATATATTCCTTTTCCATTATATACATTTTCTTGCTATAAACTTTTTACATTTTCAATTAAGTAATTGTACTAAGATTAACGATCGCATCAGTATCGACACAGCCAACGTTTGGGAGCTAACTAGCAGAGGTATCCCCAAAATATGAATCTACCATTCTTCCAAAAGAGCGTTTGGCGGTATTTTCTTCAAATTTTCCAACAACATAAAATTGAAAAAATATTTGAATTTGTTCATTATCAAATTCACTGCTATTCTTCTTAAACACTTCTATATGTAAAAAATTTGCTTTGGTAATTAATTGTCTGAACAAATTTTTGGAATACTCATTGTAAGGTAGAAAAGTTCTTACCACCGGCTACTATTCCTTGTCTATGTAAAAAAAAAACAATTCCTTTTATTTAAAAATATCTTCGGTGTGAGTACAAGAAGACTCCTCCGCGATCAAAAATGTTTGCTGGGGAATAATATTTATTTATGTCGCTTATACGGAAATATGTTTTTATATGCAGTAATCTTGAGTATTGTTTTTATGTAGTGAGTAGTCATCAAAATACATTTTTGGTATTTATGACTTATTTTGTTTGCTGATTTGTTGATTTATAGCGTTTAGTTACTTTTGATAAGTGGTCTTAATTATCAATGGTTAATTTAATTTACGCATGGAACATATAAATAACTCTGCAGTAGCCTCTCATTGCCATTATAAAAAGCTGACTTTATATATCGATAGGCGTGCCACTATTAAAGCTAACCACAAACGTTTTTCAAACCAAATAAATCGTTTTAAAAAACTTTCGAAAAGTTTCGAATAATTAATCGAATTTATTAATTAGTATGACAATTTCATCTCGAGTTAATGAAAATAAGGTATTTTGAATTACAGATTTATTTACATTCTACTTATACAGAATGAATAAATACATCACTAAAATAAACGACCTTCAAAAATTCCAAGATATAGGGTGACTAAGGTTGTAGGCATCTCAACTGAGCCGCCACATCACATTTTAAACGAATATTTGGATATGAAAAAGCTATGCGTGCGATAAGTGATTGCTCACACTCGAAAAATGCGCGGATGTGAGTCAAAATAATTGGAAAAAACCTGGACTAACCCCCGATTTCAGTAAGTAGTCTCAGTCTCTCATAGTGACAAAAGTCACAATTTTAGACCAGTTGGCTTTCATTACTTTCAAAATAAAGCCTCTAGTATCAAAAAAAAGTCTCTAAATAGTGCCCTGGTGATGAGCAGGTCACAAAAAATCAAAATGCAAACAATAGAAAAAAACGTGAAAGCGAGGAAAAGCAATAATCTCTAGCTCATTTTCAGACTTGAGATGATACGAAGCTACTGAATTCCGGCATAAGTGTAAAGAGTTAAAAGGAGATTATGTTGAGAAAAAGAATGATTTTTTGCCGAAAAAGTATATTTTATTTAAAAAGTTAATTAGCTATTAAACCGCCTTCGTAATATGCAATTTTACAAACACATTTACCCATTTTTTTAAATCAGTGACACGGAACCAGTCACGGTGGCTTCGAGGGAATGGCCCTTTTCTACTTTACGGATAGTAAAGACGTATCTGCGCTGCTAAATATTCATCGATATAATGAGCTTACTAGTGACCAAATACTATATATTTTGGCAAAGAAAAAGAGGACAATCGATGAAGCACTTTAAATCCCTAACGTTTTATGATTCTATTGATTCAAATGATATAATCATAGCCTATCGATGGTTTTATAAAAATGCAATTAAACATTTTACCCAATATTATTATATCCATGTTTATAATGGTTATTAATCAAATATCTCAAAATATGTAAAATATATTACAAAATTTAAAATAAATGGACCCCCCAAAAATATTTTCTGGATCCGTCCCTGAGATACAACATATATATACATACTAAGTGGTAATTCATTTTTAATAAAAAAATTTGAAGCAATCATATTTATGTGTTAAGAAACAAGTTTATATCAAAGAGAATTTTTCACATTTAAGAATTTATTGGTTTCCTCAAAATTAATTTAATTACTGCCACATTCAATTATTATGCAACACGAAATGGAACTGGAGCTGAAAAGAGGTCAAGTTTGTAAAAATATCTATGTACATATGTACATAAAAATTCTTGTATGTAAGTAAAAACGCATAGACAATTATGTACATATGTACATATGTAATTTGTACACGTAAATTATCAATTTCAAGCTTGCATGCATGAAATAAAATTTAAAAAATTTATCGAACTTAAAGGTCAGTTAGAAATCGTTCAAAAAAAAAATACAATTGGAGTATTCATAGCCGTCTCTTTGTAAGTTCAATTAAGTTTTTTAGCGTTTCCCTACTCTGAAAAATGCGTATTGTAATCTGCGAATTTTTTGCAAAAACATCATCAGACTTTCTATTTGGTTTTTATTTACACAAATCGACAACTTTCTTAGTTTAAATAACAAGGCGCATTTACCGGATTTTATTTAATTATTTACTGTATTTTCTTATGAACTGTTTTCTAATGGCAACTTTTAAAAAGAAAACATTTACGTATGTTTGTATATACATATGTAAATAATTTCTTCAATCTATGTTTAATTAAATGTTAAATCATAAGTGTTTGACGAACTAGTATTTAATTTGCATATAAAATGTAAATGATTTATTAACTTTGTCGAAAAACAAACGCTGTCAAATAGATTAAAAAGTTCAACTGAAAATTTAGATACCTCTATTGAAAAATCTTAACTAAATGAAAGATCAATCAAACTTTAACTCTTCGTTTACATAAATACATGTGAAGTCAATTATAGAAAAAAAAAAAAAAAAGTTGATTTATTGCTTCCGAAATTAGAAGCTGACGAGCGACTAATAATTACAAATTCTCAGCATCATTATCAGCCATTAAATATTTATAAACATTCAAGCAGACAATAAATATTTGCCACCCATTGCCAATCAAGCGATATTAAAAAAGAATACTTTCAAGTCGTAAAATGAAATCGAAAAATGTTATAATAGCCAAATATTATTAGCCACCAAAAAGAAAACGCTTTGAGAAAATACAAAACTAAAGTGCTTATCACAACACGACACCCAAATACGCCAATTTTGAATTTCTAATTTTGATTATTTAATTGTAATTACTTTTGTAAGCTACTACAAAGCAATTGTAATTGCTATATTTTGTTAATTATAAATGTTTAGTAACCCTCCATAGTTGTTTAACTATTTTATGTGTATGTCAACTCTAGGAAGAGTTATGAACCCTTTCCGAGAATTAGAAAAAGCTGCAAGTTTTAAATTACAATTTTCTCTAAAATTATAATGGTAATTTTTAACAAAAACCATGTATGCCTAAGCTCCGAACTTTGTACAAAATGGAAAAAAATCTACATAACTCATAATTCATTTAGAATTTTTTAGAGCATGCAATTTTATAGTTCAATCAATTCTAGCATGATGAAACAGAATAAAAAGTTTTCAACCAATAGAATATTTTTTTAAAGACCGTAGTTTTTTCCATATAAAATGTATCCTAGCAAGCGATTTATGTAAGTTTGCAAGGAACGACCCAACATCAATTTTTACGGTCGAACTTAACCGAACCGAATTTCGGAAATGTTAGCTGTAGCCGAAACGAATATACTCAAAGAAAGGAAATAATCAATAAATTATTTTAAATTCTATATTTTTATTATTATTCTAAACAAAAAAAAAAAACAGACACATTGGCCGCATCTACGAGTATTTGAGTTCAGTTCGTTAAATAAGCAAATGGATTATTTTAATACTAGCACAATTGTTAAATTAGTGATCTAATAAGAAGCTTTAATAACACAATTTCTTGGCAGCAGGGATTTAAATTAAAAAAAGAAAAATTTTTCTTGAAAATGTATACATTTTTACAATAAAAAAGTTTACAAATGTTGGACCAAAGTTCGGTTTTTCTTTTGCCAAAGGCGAACCAAAACCGAACTTTGGTGATTAAACATGGTCAAAGCGGAAGCCGAAATTTGAAAAAAACTTGAAAAGCGCGTCAATAAATACTTTTCAAAATTTAGAGATAATTTATAGCCCCTTCAATCTTAGAATATATTACACTAAAAAGCTAAAAAAGTCAAAGAAAGAATAAATTTTGTTTTTTATTTCATTATTTGTTTAATTGAAAAATTTGTTGTTTTTTAAACAGAATTTAAATTATATAAAAGAAATATAAATTGTAAAATCTTCTTAATATTCGCGCGTCGTACATAATTCGCTTTCACATAGTCATCATAAGCGCAGTAACAGGTAGCCTTTATTGTTTAATGAGAATAACACAAATTCAAATTGCGCGAACTTTAGAAAATAGGTAATTGTATTTTTTTGCTTAAACGAATAATTATTTTTCATTTATATTTTCGCAAAAACTGTAAAAATACGCAAAAAAATAAATATTTGAATACGCGATAAGCGAAAAAAAAACATCAAAACAAAAGAATGCAACAAAACGGTAACAAAAACTGTTGAATGATGAACGAGATCATAATTGTTTAAGTTATTAAAGAAGAACCCAAAATCTAGGAATTTCGCAGTAAGAAACGAAAGGAGGTGCTCAAGTAGCAATTGCTTGAATCGCAAATGCCAAACTAAAAACAAAAACCATAAGCAAGCAAAAAAACCGCACTCGTAAAAGCAGCGCAAATTATGAACAGTAAACAACTTCAAAGAAATTCAAACAGATTAAAATTAAATTTAATTATTTATTAATTTGTTTTTAGAATCATTCTTTCCAAGCGCAAAATTTTAACACGATTTTTTAAACAGATAAAATAAATGATGCGAGTATAAACATTATTCCATTCGCTACATTTTTCAATGCTTTACGTATGTATATTCACACTCCTAATCGATACAATTTTTAAAACCGTCAATTATTTGTACGTGCAGAGTGTAGCGGCCGTCAAGCCGGTACTTGAAACAATCATCAAACCACTCGGAGGTGGTAGTTTAGAGAAGACGATTTTTACACCTTCAAAGTGACACTTCTTTTTTGTTTGTAGATTGTAAAAATTATATTCGTTTGCCTAAGTTGGTGCGATTTTTTTTAACGTTTTTCACTATAACTCAATAACTTGATATTCAACATTAAAAATATTTACATCTAAAACTAGATGCTTATACCTTTAATTTAAGGTCCCACATACCGGGTATTTTTAAGAAAAGTTTTAGTACATGCTAGAAATGGAATAGTGAAAAAATTACGTTTTTTGTTCAATTTGAAAATTTCGAAAAACGAATAAAATAGATATATGTATATGTATTACTGATCACGTTTGCTGTTGGCATCAATTTAATACAAAATACTCAAAATCACAATACGAAAACCTCATTTACATTCATAAGTATTAGTGAATACAAATTATTACAAATATTATTCGACTATTTCATTCGAAAATGGTCTAATATCTATTGAAAATTTTGTGAATCATCCGCATTGGTGTGCGATATAAGCAGAAACTACATTACGTTACACGTACTTACGTGCAGCATTTTTCAAATCACCTCACAGTCAGTAATTTACTCGAAATATGGTGTTTGCCAAAGCGGGCCGATGATGTCGGCATACGCTTATATGTACATACATACGAGTATGTAGTTGTTGGGCTAAGAAATTTGCAATTCAATTTATCCGCATACATACAAGCACATGCACATATCATTTGAGTTAGTCATTTCTTAAATTTTCTACTCAACTATAAATTATATTGATAAGCTATAAACGCGTAATGAAATTATGCGTCCATTCATCTATAAGAGTTGGTAATTTCCGAGGTACTTTCCTGGGAGTGTGATTCATACATATATGTACTTACATATATGCACATGCATACTAGTGATGTCCAGAGCCGAGGAACCGGCTTTTGAGAACCGGATGCTTTAATAAACGACCGGTCTTGGCCTTACAAGAAACGAATACAGCAAAAACAAGTCCAAAGAACTGAATTCGAAAAGAACCGAAAATGCATCCTGCTGAACGGGAAATTGATAAAGGAATAAGTAAAAATGTCGTAAAACGCAAACTGAAATTTAATTTAGTGTATAATATTTTTAATAAATTTATTTTACACAAATATCAACTCAGGATTAAATGTTATAAAATTTTTTATGTTTATAACTTTGAACCAACTATGTAAAATGTACAAACTTTTTGTAATCTTTGGTTTAACTATTTCGATGAGATCTCTGTCCGTTACCCCTTATTTCAGAACCGGAATTCGTTCAAATACCCGGTTCTCCTCGGGGTGCGACCCGACAGAACCGGTTCTTAAGATGAACTGAACCGCACATCACTTCTAGATACATACTTATATTCGAATATGTTCATTAGGAAGGTTTTCAAATATGTAAAGTCGGAATTTTAATTCCACCACCTTCAAGATTGTTCTACATCGAAAAATTTCGACGCCTATTTTTTTAATTTGGTATCAAAAAATATTTAAAGGGTGCTCAAAGACCTCAAAGATTGCTTTTATACATTTTACAGGTATAAAATCCTTGATATAAAAAATTAAATTACAACCTTACTGTTTTCTCCTACATTTTTGGATTACCCTAATATACATAAAGTTGTTGAAAAATAGGAAGCTATGATATTAAGTGAATTTTTAAATTGACCTAGTTTTTTTTTACAATATCATTATGCAAACATTTATCGTTTTGATAATTATCATTGTACTCGGTTTGATAAGCTAGTTAGTTAATTGATAAAAACAAAAACATAAATGCAGCATAAATAATTTTAGAATTATAAACGAGATGGAAGATAAGGTAAGGAATTTTTATCTGAGTCCAAGGTTATTCTCAACAACGTATCTCTTAGCAATACAAATATTTTATTAACATTTTATGACCTTTTTGGTTCTGCATGCAAATTTTTACTATATCAATGTATGTACGAATATGTAAATGTTAGTTTGTAAGTAGTTGGATTTGTGTTTAGGCTTAGAGTCATAAGAGTTCGAATGAAAGCAAGTGACTTTCTAAGCCTTGCCGTAATACTAATTCGACTAATAGTATCTTTAATACCGCGAAATTCGGTTTGACTCAATATAAACATCTTTATAGGACATGACCTCATTGCTATGTATATACATACACACAACAGGTATTTACAGCATTTGCTGATTTGATGAATGACTACAAATTTCCGATGCATGAATCACATTTTTTCTTACCCTAAACATTCAATGTAAGCAATTTTTAAGATAATTCTTGTCACGTAATTAATTCTGTTCATAAGTATCTGCATAGCACTTACAAACATACGTACATATGTATGTACATACATATGTAGGTAGTTAAGGTATATTTTTGCATATTATGTCATTCATAAAAATTCGTTTAATAAGTAAACACTTCGAATTGGTAATCACAAAAAGTTCTATTCAAAACAACTAAAGTATGTCATTAAAGCAATTAATTCGCTTTACGCATAAGCATTTTTGAGGCGAGGACCCTGATTTGTTTATCAACGAGTATTGAGTAGTTTGGCATGGCGCTTAGCAGTCTGTTTGCGAATGCAGGCGTGACGGTGTGACGGTGTGGAGCAGCTAAAGCTAGGTCAACCTTATTAGCCTGTTCAATTAACATTTTTGATGAAAAATAATAGACATACATACATTACATACATATTAATGGAGGTAGTCTATAAGAATTGAAGACTGCTTTTGCTTTTTTAATGTTTTTTAATGTCAGGTTTAATCAAACAATGACCATAAATTTAAAATATCAAAATGTCCGAATATTCAAAGTCTGATAAGTTTAAAACTTCTTGATGTTATTGGGCATAAATGAAATTAAGCATTACAAAATAAAAGAAAATAAAGTTGAAATAATTACATTTCATATCCTTCTAAATAAAAATATCTAAAAAAATTAATTAAACAATTTATTTAATTAAAACTAAAATTGAAAAATAATAATTTAACATATATGTACATATGTAAATACAGCTAGTAAAATGAATATGGGTATTAATAAGATTCAATGGGTTCATAAATTGAAAAAAATAATCTGAAATAAAATACAAGAAAACGAAATAATTTAATCAAATATGTTTAAATTTAAAAACAAAACTATGTAAAAATATGCACATATAAAAATAAAAATATGAATAAGACTAAATTAAAAAAATAGACATTTTAACAAAAAGATTAAAAATTGATAAAGTTGTTCATTAACAATTCCCCAAGTAAATAACGAACCCAGGCTGAAATATTTGTACTTACATATGTACATACATACCCAAATCTGTTTATACTTGCATACATACATATGTACATACGCCACTCCCACACATCGCTGAACAGCGCGCTTGTACACTCTCTACTTTTAATTTAATCTACTCGGTCTTTTGCTATCTCTCTCTCTCTGCTACTGTTAAGTCTCCAACAGAAATGCCAAATATCTCTAAATTAAATATCCCAACTTTATAAAAATATTTTCTAATTTCATTCCTATTTTTACATCTGAATTTATGTGAGTATATAATTTTTTTTAAATAATTTGTATAAGTTCGTCAAATTGCTTTTATCGAATTTTTGAAAGCTAGAAATAGGCTGCAATTTTATTAATAGAGAATTGAGAAACATTTTTTCGTTAAATATGCAAATGTGAAATAAGGCATATTTATTTGGGATCTAAAAAAAAAATGTTTGACTTAAGCTAGTTTTTCGTTGGATGTATTAATTTTGTTAAACAAACCAAATATTTCATAACGATTTATATGATGATGGCTGCTTATATGAAAGATTTATATTATTAATTATTCGAAAATAGTATAAGAACTATTATATTTAGAACTTAATAGGAAAATTGCACTACATCGAAGTAACTTATTTCGCCATATTTCAACAAGTAAATATTTTAAGTTAAATATTTTTGTTAAATTTCATTAAATGCCGTTTTGGCAACGGGAAACGAAAGAATTGGTAAATCGGAAACGTGAAATGAAAAGTGTTGCTGTGCAATTTTACACGTAGTTGCCAAATTTAAAGTCATTCCCCGGTTCACCAACAATATTTAAAAATCCTCCAAAGTGAGAGAATTCTCTCTCATTTGGCATCCCTGATCTTAACTAACATTTTAATAAATTTAACATTGGTCTAAAAGTTAGCACACATCGCTTCCGATCGCTAAATAGACGCGCGCAAATGCTCCATTGACTGTCGTTACTTTTATTATAATTTTGTTACATTTTGCTATTCGCTTTTCCGTCAAACATTTCTGTTGCTCACGATTTGTTAAGTGAGGCACACATTTGCATGAGTTTGTGTTATTGCTTTTCTTTTTCTTTTTACAAAAGTTTCATGTTTTTGTATCTCACTCACTTTTCTTGCGCAGCAAATTCGCTACTGAATTCAGTTGATATCGAGCCGCGATCGCCAACGGTACGCGAAAAGTGAAAGACTTGCGAACAGTATTTTTGTATTATTTTGAAATTAGTAATTTCTAAAAAGACACTTTTTCGGGCATAAGCAAAATACAAATAAAAATTGAGTGAACTTTACAGAAAGTGTAAATTATTTATATCTAAAATATAAAGAACGAAAGATTGTGATATTAAAAAAGTTAGTATTTATTGCTAGCGAAAGTTATGAATATACAATTTATTAAAAAAAAGGTGTTTTGTCGCAAAAATGCTTGGAATACTGCTGAGCTTGAAATTTATGGATAATTTAAACCTTTCATAAAAAAATATATGTACATATGTATTTACAATTATTTCGATGCGAATATTTTTCAAGCGTTTTTTTTTAAACAAAATAAACATGGTTAGAGCACTTTAAGTTTATAAAAAGGATAGTAAAATAACCTGAGAAAGTTTTTTTCGGAAATCCAGAAAATGCTCAGTAACATTTTTCCAAAAGAAGCTAAGATACTTATTTTTTACTGAAATTCTCCAGTTTAGATTTTTAATAAAAACTACAGGTCTTTTTACTCTTTTCTGTAATCAATGTAATCGTATATAAAAATTCATTACAAATAAAATTAAAAATTTATGAAATGTATTTTTGACAACAATTTCCATGAATTTCCCAATAAGCCACCAATAATAGCACTGAATAGCTACACAAAAGCGTGAATTGAATTAAGTTATAATTTCTTTAGACAAAATTTAATCATGAAGTAAATAATTTTTTAAGAAAACAACTTTATTTAAATTCACTTTAAGTGTCTTTCAGGCATCAAATTATATATGTAAGTTTTTTTCTTTATTTTAATGTGAACGACCATATTCAAAACCATACCAATTGCGACAATCAAATCGTAAATTCTGCTGCATCAACAAAAACTGTAAGGAATTTCTTCATGCATATGTACATATGTACATACTCAAATCTAACAAAAAGTGCATTTACAGCAATATACACGCGATCACACACACACACACGCACACACACATGATCACCTGAAATTGCTATCCCTGACATTGCATTGTAACATGTTTTTGGCAGCCCATTTGCTTGCGAAAAGAATTTAATGGTGTAAAGTTGTTAATTAGCAAATTTGATGTGCGAAAAGGGGAAGAAAGTCTTAAAATATCAGAATTTTACATGAATTTAAATTTTAAGATTCCTTCAATGGCATTAATATTTCAACTGCTACTAAATTAGTTTATTTAAGCATACAATAATACTTGTACATTTGCATATACATATGTATATGTATAGCTAATTTTTGGAGCACTAATAGAGTAAAAAACCTTCCTCGAGCTGTACTCGTAGAATAAAAAGTTATCATTTTTTTTTGAGTTATGTATAATAGTTTTTAAAGAATAATTTAAAGTGTCATAGACAAAAGGCATTTATAATTGCAAATGTATAACTGCAACATTTAAACAGAAAAAGCTGAGTAGGACAAAAATTTGAGACAATTTTAATAGTAATTATTATGCAAATATTTCGTTTTCGTGCATTATTGCAACGTTGCATGTATCAAAGGTCGATATTAAATCGATATTTAATACCAAAATATGTATGTACTGCATAAGTGCATACAAACGAGTAAAGAAAACAATGAATATAAATTTTTGAATTAGCCTTGTAATAAGGCAAATGTTTTTTATCAGGCAAAATGGAAAGTATAATATTTATTTAAATAAATGTTAGCGATTTCATCATCACAGAAATTTTGTAGGGGTACTACGCTTTTGAGTATATAAATTAAAAGAGTGTATTTCAGAAAAAAAAAATTTAATTATACTGCAACGGAAAATTTCACACTTACATACATACGTTTTTTACACTGAAAACACGAAAGTGTGAAAGAGGCTTGTGAAATAAGAAAAAAATATATTAAATTTTTTTACTTATAAGGGGCTTTTCATGTTAAGATTCCACTTATAATTGGAAATAATTTTGTGTTTTGGACTTTTTTTTATTATTAATTTGCTTTGAGCTGGAGGTAAATAGAGAATAATACAGCGTAAAGCGAACAGAAGGCAACAATATACCTTTTTTAAAAGCTTTTAATTTCTTAGTTGACTTAAACGAGCGAAATGTGTAAGTGCATTTCAAACTAAATTTTTTTTACTTTGACTTAGAAATCACTCAAGCTTGATTTGGTAAAAAGTAATACAAGTAATTCTCACAGTTCGCAATGCTTCTGTATATGAACATATGATCGACGCTCGGGAAGACTCTGGCTGAATTTAAGTTTTTAGTTTATTGTTTTACTCTTTGATTTTCTTATCACAACTGTAGAAAAATAAAAAAATAGTCTCCAAATATTTAGTTAATGGGCTTGAGCATTTTTCGCATTTTATTACAGTTTTGCCCCTTTTATCACCTTGCTTAATTACAGCAGCAATAGGTGAAAGTATTTAAGCAAATAGAATTTATGTATTTAGATAAGAGTTTTGCAAAACAATGTTAAATGTAGTTCAATAAATATTTTGCAAACCCATAATTTTCTGCTGATAAAATATGCTGATAACAAAATTTAATTAGCTGCATTCCTATTTATTGTCTGCATTTGTTGAACAAACAAAAACTTTTAAAGCTTGCGGCAATAATAATTGTAATTAATAAATTTGAGGAAGTTTAGTTGCTGAATTATTTCCATTTGGTTATTTGCAAAAAACTAATTTTAAGTGGCGAAGTTTCAAAAATAAATAAATAAACAGTTTTAAAAAATAATGAAAAAATTACCTATAAAAGAATTGGCTATATTTAGATATACTTTTTTCATTATCCTTTTTTTACTGAAGTTTCTAATCAAATATCTGGTGTTAAAAATATCAACGATAAAGTCGAATTGACTAAGTCAAGACAAAAAGTACAAATTAATTTTAAAACAAAAGTAAAAGGAAACCCGGCATTGATACATACCAACTTAATTTGTTTATATGCCATGAAATATTTCCTAAAATCTTCACATTCAATGCTGTTGGTTAAAAACTTTTCGAGCAAATTCTAGTGCAATTAAAAAATCATGAAGCGAGAGAATACTAACTTAACGCTTAGCGCATTTTTCAGCTCGTTTCTTATTTCCAGAAATGTGTTGGACGTATCATTCGCTTAGACTTTTTAAAAGCTATTTCTCCATATATCTCTAAATAATTTCGCATTCTTTACACTCAAGCTCACTTCGTTAGGTAAAGCAGAAAAAATTAACAAAAAATAAAATCTAACGCCTCTTTTTTTTTTTAAATTCTAAGTTTTAAATCTACATATAAGTATACTTATTTACAAGTAGTTAGGATTCTGTTTTTATTTATATATTTATAAATATACATATATATATTTATATTTATTAAAGTTTTAGTCTTCGATTTTTTAAATACATAGATCATATTTTACGACATACACTTTGTTTGCTTGATAAATGTGTTTCAATTATTTCATACTGTTTTGAATCTACATACAGTGACTCAAAGAATGAAAGCGTTTTTTTTTTTGGTTTTCATTGCCAATTTTTCCAATAACTTTTTTTTTTTGCATATTAGTAATAATTCAACAAAAGTTTCTAACTTTGCCCAAAAAGGTATCAAAATCAAAAAAAAATTTTTAAAATTTTAACATTTTACTAAGAACTTTCAGACAAATTACTGCAATGTTTGAGCCACTTGAAATATGAAACTGATTGCGCTATAAAACTGCATACTCAGATTTTTTCTTGAAAACTGGTTGGTTTGTTTAAAGTTGATTCTTTAATTGCAGCGATTCATATTGAATGATTAACTTTCGTTTATTTAAAGGAAATAAAACGAATTTCCGTATGCCAAAGCAATAAATACTTGGTCAGTTTTTTTCGAGACACGGTAATAGTTCATATGCTTGAATGCATGTATGTGATTTGGAGCTGGTTATAAAATTTAATGGTGTTTTGGGAAAATACGCATTTTTCTGAATGCTGGTGGTTTCGAAAAAAATTGCCACAGTGTTTAGAGTGAACATTTGAATTTTAATTGTTTGAAATTTTTGGATTTTCTAAAGTCACTTAAATCTCTTTTTAATTTAAATGAAAAACAAACCCATTTTAGCAGAAATAATTATTTAAATTGTTTCTTCGAATATTTATTGACCTTTTTTATTTTATTTCTTTTTTAACTGTAGCAACCTTTCTTTCAAGTTTATGTCAATATATGTGGATATGTTGGGTCTTTGAAAACGGTATTTTATAGTATATTTCGTGACGTTTATAAATTGTTATCTTTTCTGTTAAGAGGGTATTCGAACTACACTCTGTTCATAAATTATAGCACAAACACATATTGACAAATTTGGACAGTTCATTTATCCTCCAATTTTTTTAAAATTATTTATCAATTAAAACATCGTTGATTCTCTAGCAAACATCATTAAAAATATTTTATTAAATCTTATAAAAATGTAGAAGAGATTTATTAAAATTTCATCAAAATTTTTGGCAATTTATTTACTGACGCTCTATCGGAATTATTGGCATTTAAAAATAATCGCGGTTTGGTGTTGCATGGCGGAAACATCAAGTAAAAAAATGTATGTATTTTCCGTCATCCCTTGTCAAATTTGCACCATGTCGGAAAATCAGAAGAAAATCAAAATACTGTAAAAAAATTCTCAAAAATCAAAGATCAGACTAAAATTGAATGAGTTAAAAAAACAGCATACTCCAAATATTCTAGAAACTCTTTTCAAAAAAATTCGAAATTTTGATTAAATATTGTTAAGTCATTGTACATGTTTGTATTTCTTAGAGAATGAAGCATATTTTACTTGAAAAATAAATAATTAATAATTAATTAGAAGAAAAATAAAGTGCCCAAACTGTACATATGTGGTTGTGCTATAGTTTGTGAGCAGATTATATAGTGAAATTGAGTAATGTTATTATTCGATTTGATATGCAAAAAATATCAAGTAATGACCAAAAAATCATTAACTAAAAAATTACATTCTCATCACGAATTTGGCAAACGAAACACACCTTTAGGCAAGTGATAAACAAAAAGAAAGTGCAATAAAAATAACAACAAACAATGAAATCTAAAAGTGAAACCCGAAATAAAATAAAAATAATAAAAATAGCACGAATTTGCTGAATAAATACATACATACAAATTAAAGCATAGAGTTGGCAAAACACAGCCCTATTGTGATTTTATTTGTATTTATATCTAAATTAAAAGCGTCTTAAGTTAAGTATTTTGTTTTCAATAAACATTTTTTTTCAATTTTGTTGTCTTTGTCATCCCCTAATCTCGCAAAGTTGACTCTTCTAATCGCTCAAGCAGCTATTAAAATGTATATTATACATAGATTTGATTTTTAAACATAAATACATTTTCTCTTGGTTTTGTTTTATACTCATAAAATTCTGCTTCCTTTAAATGAGCTCTGCTATAATCCTTTACCTTGACTCTCTATTCATTCGAGCATCAGCAAGATTTTTAAATGCAAAACAACGCTATTAAAATTTATTTATAGACAATTCTGTATTTAAATTAGTTGGAAAATGTGACTAACAAACACTTGACTCAGGTGTTATTTTTAAAAGCAGTGATATTTTATTTGAAACTAGAATGACTATATTTATGAAGAGCAAAAACACTAAACAAATCTAGTAAAGAATATTTAATAAATTAATAATTGCTAAAAAAAAAAGTTGAAAACATTTGCCAGTATCCAAGTTAGGTAAACTGTTGAAGCGCGTGCGCAAATGCAGACAGCAATGAATTGTATCGAACGAATCTGGTTTTATTGATTTTTTCTAACACTGATTATATATGCTGCAATATAGCTTCTGCGGTACAGCTTTGATGCTAATCAAATTTTTGTTTTTTTTTGCTACGAAGTATAAATCATGCAAATTAATTTATTTCCAATTAACTTTTAATACTTTCAAAAATCGTATATATATTTCAAGTATATGCATGTTATTTTTATGCAAGAAATTTGTAATTTTCTATTTTATTTTTATTTATATTTTTTTGTTATTTGTTTAGAGTTTAAAAGAGTTCACAAGTTGAACGTTTGTTTCTCTATGCACGCGGTGACATCATTTTGCCCGTAGCTGTAAGCAGTGATGGGTTCGTGGGAAAGTATTTTGCTTCAATCGTTCTTGATCAGATAAAAATATCAACAAATTCATAATTCTTGTAGTATTAGAGCTCGCCTCACAAACGCGCATTACACACGAATCAAGCGCTCGCTTTAACGGTCAAGCGGTCAGAACTGCAAAAATTGTAAAAAAAAAAAAAAAACGCGAAAAACTCGGTTCGCTGACATTTTAATTAACCCGTGTTCCGTATTTCTTCATTTTTCCTTAGTTTGCGATGTTTTCAACGTATTTTATCGGCCATCTAAACAAGCAATCAGTGCGTGTCGTTTGGTTTTGGAGCAGCATTAGCGACTTAAATGTCACCAAAAATAAAAAAAACAGTAATCAATATTTAATGTGTACACTGATGTGTTGCTTTCAAATGCCGTTCAAGCGTATGAGCATACACACACACATACATATTTATGTATCTAATCTGGTTGTAAACAAACTACGATCTATCGCAAATGCTGATCGCATTAAGAATTTTATTGGATTTTTGCAATTTTTATTGTGCGGAACAATAACGCTGTCATCATCTCATTCAACCGGTTTGCTTTCTACGCCACTTAGGCTGTTTTTGACATTACCCACGCAAACGAGCAAACAGGCAAACTGCTACAATCAGCTGTTTTGTTATTATTTTTGTGTGCGTTTTTTGTTTTCTTTTTTTTTCCTTTTTAGCTACTCACTTTTGTACGCGCTTTTAAAAAAAAATCTAAGCATGCGAGAAATCAAAGCGCGCAAAAAAGTAAAAATACAAAATTAACTCAAACTGGACGGTGAAAATCTCGTTTTCATTTGCAATGCGGAAATAATTGTTCTAGGCAATATTAGAAATATAATGAAAACATATCTCTTCACTTAACAACTTTTCAACGGTTTTAGCATTTTGAATAATTTATTGTAGTTAGTAATGGAAATTTGTAGATATTGCCATGTAATATTTATGTACACATATGTACTTGTATTTGTATGCGTAGTTATGAGTAGTCGTTGTTGTCGGGGGCGTATGAGCAACATTACAGATGATGACGTGAGTGAAAGTGCGATTTTTCAATTGAAAATAAGTGGTATAAAATTTCAATTCCTGAAACGCTGAAGTGTGATTAGTTGTTTTGCTTATGCTATTTTTAGTGAACTCAGACGATTAAAAAACTATGGAACTTATGAAAAGTTTCAAAATTTAGGTTGAAACTTCCATTTTCATTAAAAATCGCCTGTAAAATGTCACAGTCAAATGATGAAAAACACTTCACAAGAAATAGTTTCATCACGTTTGTATTTCTTGTGACCAAGAATGGAATAAAGTTGATCAAAGAACCGTGAACTATTTTCGAAGCACTCTGCTATTAAAAAGTATCCATTTTAAGTATATACTCGTATGCCCAAAAAAATTTCACATAAAATCAAAAATATTGTAGCCAGGTACAAAGGAAATGCTTTGTTTCAGACAAAATCCTGAGCCTGGCATAACTACGCCAATTGAAGTCATCACAAGCTCTCAGAGCGGATATTTTATTTATATCTGTTAACATCCCCTTTAAATTACAGCCTTGAATTCCACGTATTTTAGGAGATATTGGCAGTAATGTGTTACAATGTACCAAAACTTTAAATCGTTCTCAAAATCACATTTTTGCAACTTTTGTACACAAAAACCATTTGCCCTATCGACCTGATTCAGTTTGCATTTTGTAGAGTATTGAAAACTGTTCTATATGAACCACAGTTTTATGTAACTTTAATAGTTTTTCATAATGTCAAAAAAAATATATATACAAAAATTTTGAGTTGAAATTTAACTTCCAGATTCAAAACGAGAAAAAATATAGAGTGAAGTCATATAGAGTGAAATAGTATAAAAATTAACGAGATAAAAATTATTTATGTTTCAGTTAAGAATTACGGACGTTATCTAATTATACAATTGCACCAATTCATCAGCGGCACGCTCCGTGCACTTTTGATTACTCCGCCATTTTTAAACTTTTTCAAAGTTTTTGGAATATTGCTTAAAAGTTGTCTCAAATATATCTTTCGATTAAACAACTTATATAATATCCTTGTAACCAAAAAAAAAACCAGAAAAATCATCTTTTTTTAGCATCACCTGAAGAGACCCCTTAAAACAACTGAAATATTTATGGCTGTTTCTTGGTAGCTTTGTAAAAAAGTATTTTAAATACCTGAATTAATACGCATAACTCGATTGCTCTTAATTGGACGCATTTTTCGAAGTATCATTTGACGAGTCACATTAAAACTTTGACTGGCAATTGGGCATTTCATAAATTCAATAGCTTGAAAAATAACGCTAAAATGTTTTTTTTTTTAGAACAGAAAATTCTCATTATTCATGAAAATTGTCATGTATTCAAAGAAAGAAGCCATTTACTCGTAGCTTATCAAATCTGCATTCAAATTGAAAATAAATCATCTCATATTTGTACAGATAATTATATCTTCTAGACACTATCAGGAACATATTTAAAGCAATCATTATGAAAACCTTAAAGATTCAAAAAAGTCGTAATTAATATTCGTTTTAAAAAAAAAATCAATATGAAAATATTTTTGCAGTTTTCAGGAGTGAAAAAATAGCTTATTTCTATTTAACAATTTCGACCAAATGATACCACTGTTCGCTTTGTACCACTCAACTGTTGACAAAATATATATGTGATTTAAGAAAAACCATAGCACATATACATACATACATACTACATATACATATATGTATATATATACATACATTTGTATATCTTCTGCTACGCTATGCCGCCGCCCCCTCACCCTGCAAGCGATTGTGTTCGCCGCCAATGTGTCTGCTGTCAACAAACGCATCTCAACACAGCAAAAGCGTAAATAAAAATAAACAAAAGGAGGAAAATACACAAATAACAAATAAATGAGTGTTTGAATGCGGTCACAAAAATAAGAAATAAAATCTTATCAGCAATGCAAAAAAGTGATGTAAAAATTAGAAGAGAGTTTAAAAAGTAAATCTAAATAAATTTATTTGCAACAATGCAGAGTTTTCTAGCTTTGAGAGGAGATGCATTTCAATTTGTTACTCAATCAAATTGTTCCTATTAGTTTTACTTGTTTTTTTTTTTTTAATTTATTAAAGAAATACCTACACACTGACATCGCTTAAAACCAGCGAAGATAATCAACTCGAAAAAAGGAAAAATAAAAAATAAAATCATTATGAAATTGCTGTTTACATATTCTTTGTGAAATAAGCTCACTCTGATGCGGAATTGGGTTAATAGTCGTAATAAATTTAAATTGCGAATTAAATATGCAGGATCGTTGAATTTTAAAGAGTACAATCTATTCACATACATATGTACATATGTACATATATATAAATACAGCTACGTGCACCCAGTAAGATCTTATCGCATATTCTTAATTCGTATGTATTTGGGCAATAAATTTCCGATGACTAATATTTAACTTTTTTTCATCTTTTTCTTTATTTACAGCCGGTAAATATATTGCAAGAATATGAATCGTAAAATTGGTAAGGCAGCCTCGTGTCTACGGCTGCTCTTTGCCTTCACATTGCTCGGCGCAGTAATCGCCTTCGATCACACACTGAAGTTTGACTTCCCGGGTCCCTATTGTGCGGCAAAGAATATTTGCTGTCGAAACAGAGAAGATGGCTGTGCTATGCCAATTTCGAGTAAGTTGTTAAAAAAAGCTTTTCTTAAGAAAATATTTAAAACTCATATTGTCCGCTACTTTACTATTAAGACACTTTCCGGTGTATTATATCCGAAATAAAAACATTTTTATTTGGTAGTGAGCTCATTTTTAAAAGAAAGATTTTCAGTCCTCAGATGGCGATTTAAGAAGCTGTACAGCATTTTTAACATATTCTTTGAACCAACCTATCAAAATTGTAGCTTAGTGTGATCCAAACAAAACATTGAAAAAACATAATTAGACTCTAAAATAATTAATCATTTATACTAATGGAAACTTATTTACACTCACATCTTCTCTCCACCCACAGCCACACTCTGCTATTGCGATGAGTTCTGTGATCGCGATCAAACAGGTGACTGCTGTCCCGATTACCGTTCACATTGCCTGAATGCACCGGATCCGATAATCCGATGCAGCCACAAAGGCATTTATTTCAACGTTTACAACACCACGATGGACAACTGTAATGAGTGTCGCTGCCTCAACGGTGGTGTGGTGGATTGTGATCGCGACATCTGTTTAACCGATGACAATTTGGTCAACAATGTGAACTCCATACGCCAACTAGGTTGGTCGGCACGCAATTATGATGAATGGTTTGGACACAAATACTCAGAGGGTCTAACGCTACGTCTGGGTACAAAGGAGCCCACATTCCGCGTCAAAGCAATGACACGTTTAACAAATAAGGCTGGTAAGCTGCCGCCGAAATTCAACGCTATCGACCGATGGGCGAGTCTTATAACCGATATACCAGATCAAGGTAGGTGAATGGAGGGTTGAGCAGGAAGTGTTTTATAACTTTTTCATTTATAAACTTTTAATTGTCTACCATTGCTTTTCAATAGGCTGGTGCGGTTCATCTTGGGTGCTTTCGACAACATCGGTCGCCTCGGATCGTTTCGCCATTCAATCGCAGGGCAAGGAAGTTGTGCAGCTATCGCCACAGAATATTTTGTCGTGTACACGCAAGCAGCAGGGTTGTAATGGTGGTCATTTGGACGCTGCCTGGCGTTACCTGCATAAACAGGGGTAAGTTTTCGGCTACATATTGCGCTCAACAACAAACAACTATATAAGAATATTCCACTATTTTTCAGTGTTTTGGAAGAACAATGTTATCCATACACAGGACGCCGCGAAGCATGCAAAATACGTCATGGTGCACGTCGTTTGCTCAGCTCTTATGGCTGCCGTCCTTCATCGATCTCTGATCGTGACGAATTCTATACAGTTGGTCCCGCTTATTCGCTGAACAATGAAACCGACATCATGGCTGAGATCTTCCATTCCGGTCCGGTGCAGGCAACGATGCGCATCTATCGTGATTTCTTCGCTTACTCGGGTGGCGTGTACCGACACACCGCGGCCAGTCGCAGCAGTCCGACTGGCTTCCACTCGGTGAAATTAGTCGGTTGGGGTGAAGAGCACGATGGCGTCAAGTTTTGGGTAAGTTCGTTTAATGGCACTTGGCGACAATGCAAGATAGGGTAGAATATTTATAATTTAAAAAACTT
This sequence comes from Philophylla caesio, assembly GCA_963971545.1. Taxonomy (NCBI): domain Eukaryota; kingdom Metazoa; phylum Arthropoda; class Insecta; order Diptera; family Tephritidae; genus Philophylla; species Philophylla caesio. Next base: position 87,041,744 of record OZ020606.1, on the reverse strand, counting down.
TTCCATCAACAGATTGCCGCCAACTCATGGGGTCCTTGGTGGGGTGAGCACGGTTTCTTCCGGATAGCGCGTGGCTCCAACGAATGTGGCATTGAAGAATATGTGCTAGCTGCTTGGCCCAATGTTTACAACTACTTCAAGATCAACCGGGACTGAGAGGGGAATGAGGAACCGCGTGCTAAACCAAGCACTCAAATGAGAAATCTCGTAAACTTTTCCAGTTAAAATTTTTGTAAACTAGCTAACTACTAAAAATAGTCATATCGAAACATTGAAAAATATGAATTGCAAGTAAAAAATTAAGTGTGCCTTGACGCAGACTTCAATCGCACACTGTTGTAGGCTTAAGAAGTGAACCCTGACGGTATTCAACCTTTTTTTTTAGCTCTAAGCAAACTAAACAAATGCAACTAGGTTTTGCGAATAAAATACATTTTTTTATTTCTATGTGCCTTAAAAATATTTCTACAAAAAACAGGTAGCCAAACATTTTCTATTTTATTTATATCTTTTATACTGACTGCTCACTTATATTTTGGTTTAAGTATTTTGAATGTTCTTAACTTTTTTTTTAATTTTTCGTTTTTGTGTTGTCTCTTTTTTTTATTAATTTATATTGTTTTTCTGCTATTTTTAATATTACTTTAATATTTAAATAATTAAACTGCCTGGCAACTCTTTGAGACCAAAAACTATAGCAAACGAACACTGCTTGAATGCGTTAAAAAACACCAAACACCAATTTCTAAAAAAAGTGGTAACCGTTTACTGCCAATAACTGCGAAATCTTTAAGTAGTTTAATAAAAAACAATTGTTTAATTTTATTTCGGTACTTGATTAAGTATTTTGTTTATGTGTATTCCAAAATTTTTTAAGTCAGCCATTCTCAGTCAAAAATACAAGCTAACTTTGAAATCTTATTATAATTTTAGTGTTGATTTATTAAATAAATTTGAAATTAAATATTTATGTAAGTTTAATTTAAAGTTTATCCGATACTTTTTATGTATACAAATATGTATGTGTATTTCGTATGTTTGTATAAATGTAATCATTGTAAATGAAAGCTGCAGTTTTAAGTGAATATTAATGCTAATAATTATAATTAATTTGTTAATGAAACGAATCGAAGAATATTTACTTTAAATAAAGAACTCTCTTGATAAGTAATACAAACATATTTGATTTTCCTAAAAGTGCTTTTCTTGCATGTTTATTTTGATATCCAATGCTATTTCAGAAACTGGTCTAACAATTTCGATACAATTTTTCAACAGACAACGTTCGGTACGCTTATGCCCGTATTCCCCCCTTCACTTTTTTCTTTTATTTTTTTATTTTAATTTATTGTGACCTGTTTATGACCGAATTCAGTAAGAAATCTCAGTCTCTAATAGTGACAAAAGTCACAACTTTAGACCAGTTGGCATTCATTAGACTCAAAATAAATCCTCAAAACAAAGGTTCTAAATTGTGACCTGGTGATGAGTTGGTCTCAACAAATTTTTATAAAAACAAAAGAAAAAAATCGTAAATCTGTAGCTCATAGTCTCAAATTTTGAGACTTGAGATTATACCAAGTTACTGAATTCGAGCATTGGAGACTTAATTTTTTAGACTAGAGCTTTATTTTGAGACTAATGAATACCAACTGGTCTAAAATTCCGACTTTTGTCTCTATTAGAAACTGAGACAGCTTACTGAGTTCTGGCATATGTCAATCTATTGAGGAGGTTGCCACCTAATTAAATTTTTTTAATTTATGAAAAGTTACGATATGTGTACTAAATGAAAGGCAATAGCTCTAAAGTTTTATTAAAATTATATTTATAAAAAGATGATGTGCTTTTTTTTCTTTCAACCTCGCTGGTAAAAAAAACAATGTGGTTACCTAGTGAAATATACTTAATACGTTTATAATGAAAATATATTTTTTAAAAGAGTTGCTACCTACTCAAACCATAATTCTTTTAATTAAATAATTATTAATAGAAAAAGTTTTTATTGTGCTATACCGGAAATGGTTCTACGATTTGGATCAAAATTGAATGTTATAAAAATGTTATCTTCTAAGATATTCTGGCTCGAAGTTATCTAACTAGAAGACGCCACTAAAAAGATACTTATGTATAGGGGTGCATTTTATTTTTAATAACATTCAACAGATGAAATATTGCAAAATTGTTTCTAAACCTAAGTTATTTTACGCAGCTTTAATACAAAAATCTTGAATAAAGTTGCTCCCTATTTTCAGAAAAAAAATATATGCAATTTTAGCAATAAGTTGAAATACTACATATTTTCTTTCTTGTTGTGGTTGAAGTTTCCGGGGTAGGAATATACTGAAAAATAACATTTAAAACAATTTTATTTGATGTGGTAACATAGGTGGCGAACCGTCAAATAGCTGAAAATAAAATTATAGACAAAACAAAAATTTAAACATAACAAGTAAGAAAAGCTAAATTCGGGTGAAACCGATTTTTATATACATACATACCCTCGCGACGTGGTTATGGTCCGATTTCAAAAATTATTGACGGTGATGCTATTGATATCAACGACAAATTTTGTGACGATACCTTACATCGTTATTGAGATACCTACAGACGTTTTTTAATAAGTTTTTTTCAAAATTTCATAAAAATCAAGTTTCTTAATTAACTATCTCTCTAAATATCAAATTTTACTTAATACCTATGTTCCAATAGATAAAGAAATAAAAAAATTTTGCATTTTTCAAAGTTTCCGTTTATAGGAGGTGGGCGAGGTTATGGTCCGATTTCAAAAACGGTGATAACAGTGATATTGAGGAAAATTTTTTCACCAAATTTTGTGACGATACCTTACACCGTTATTGAGATACAGACATTTATTCCCAAGAGGGCAACGCCCATTTTCAAAATTACATAAATACCTCATTTCTTAGTTCAAACTCGCTCCAAATACCGAATTTCACTCAATTCGTTTTAATAGATACCGAAGTTTATGAATTTTTCAAAAACTTCCGTTATATGGGAGGTGGGCGTGGTTATTAACCGATCTTGTCCATTTTCTATATAAACCTACCCTGTCCAAAGAGCAATCTATGTACCAAATTTCATTGAGATATCTCAATTTTTACTCAAGTTATCGTCTGCACGGATGAACGGACGGACGGACGGACAGACAGACATCGCTAAATCGACTTCTCTTTTCTTTCTGAGCATTTTGGTATATATATGTCTATATCTATCTCGATTATTTTTTGCTGTTACAAGCAACCGTTATGTGAACAAAGTTATAATACTCTTGTGTGCAAGTACGCTCGGGTATAAAAATTAATGACGAAAAGTTGATAGTATCCTCCAATAAAGAACTGTACGCAAAATTCTGCCGGGATGTAAATCGACACAACAAAAAGTCTCTATTTATCGGGTGGATTTGCCACCAGCTTTTCCTCTGACCAAGTGACTGCTTCTTGCACCTTTTGTACATTTGTGCTAAACTTAAAAACATTCGACACATTTTTACAAGCAATATGCGATTCAAAAATAATCACAAAAGTGCTTTTATTTACTACGGAGATATTCAAAGAACAATATGCAACAATAATTGTTTGGTGCTGATCAATTTTATATTTATGTAGTTGCAAATAGGCTTTTTGATCTAACGTTATTGAGTGCAAAAGAAACAAAAATTTTTTGTTCTTTTCACTTTCTGCCCAACGTTTCGCTAATTTCCTTAGCTTCCTCAGGGGCGACAACCTTTATTAAAACAAAAATAGAAGCATTTTTACACACATTAACAATGATCAAGACATAAAATAACAATCACAGCTGTTGTAAAACATTAGTAAACATAAATCAACAAACACTTACATGAAACAATAAATATAAATAAAACTATGCTTAATAACTAAACATCATCGGTACCAACTGTAGGTGGTACTCTTGTCGAACTAAATTTGTTTTGTAAACAAAGTAAATAACTAGCTGCGATGTCGTGAGTGTCTTCTTTTTTGTTAACTGTTCTGTCTCTATTTTGCATAATGCGGAGACTTTCTATGGTGTATCGTATTTTTTCTCTCTTCTCTATGTCTAATATCTTAGCATTGCTAAGATCAGCTTTGTGACCGCTTGTTAGTATGTGTTGTGCTAGTGCCGTGTTGTTTTTCTTCTTCCGTATGTCCGCTTCGTGTTCATATAATCTTGTGCCTAGTGAACGCTTTGTTGTTCCTATGTATATTTTGTTGCAGTCTTCGTTCTGATTACCTTTGCAAGTGATTTGGTATACAACGTTGCTTTGTTGTTGTGGTTGGATTGGATTTTTGGTATTTGTAAAAACAGAGGACAAAGTGCAATTTGATTTATATGCCGGAATTATTAGTTGGTTATTGTTAGTTGTGAAGCGGGAGAATTTCCCATTAAGTGTGGGTACATATGTATGTAACACCATAGAAGCGTTTTGTTTCTTTTTCTGTTTTTGTTTCTGCTTCCGCGATGATGTGATTTCGGTGTTGGTTGTTTATTTTCATGAGCGCTTGGTCGATTATATTATTAGTCAAGTGAGTCGGATAATTGTTACTTTTCAGTATCTTATGTATCCTTTTTATATTTTCTGTTCTAAATTTGTGGTGGCTTAAAGTTAATATCTTTGAGATTAAATTCTTCGCGGTGTTAATTTTATATTTATATGGTTGAGTTGAAAGAAAATTTATCAGGCGCCCAGATGAAATAGGTTTCGAATACCAGTCAAGTAATAATTCGTCATTTTCTCTATGTATCATAACGTCCAAGAAGGGTATGCATAGGTTTTCCTCTTTTTCTGTTGTGAATTTTAATTTTTCATGATACTGGTTAAGCGTCTGTAAAATTGTGTCAAGTTCGTTTCGTCTAATAATAGCAAAGATATCGTCAACATACTTAACTATAAATTTAATTTCAATGTTATGCAGCTTTTTTAGATCCGATATAGTTTTGTCAAGCAGGTCATCCATGATTATGTCAGCGATAGTTGGAGATAGGGGGTTGCCCATTGGCATGCCAAATGTTTGGGTGTAAACTTTATTGTTATATATGAAGTAATTGTTGTCTTTTAAGCAGAAGTTAAGTATATTGTGGAAGATATTTCTGGGTATGTTAATTTTTTGTTGTATTTCGTCAAACCTATTCATAATAATTTTTGTTGCTAAATGGGTTGGTATATTTGTGAAGAGAGACACCACATCAAAAGACACCAACAATTCTTCGTCGCTTATGCGTACGTTGGTGAGCCTATTTTTAAGGTTAAATGCGTTTTTTATGTTGTAGTCTTCCGAAGTCAAACAGTTTAGAAAATTGCCAATGAATTTGGAAAGGCCATAGCAAGGGACGTGAAACGATGACGCTATCGGTCGTAACGGCATGTTAGGCTTGTGTATCTTTGGTAGGCCGTAGAGTCGGGGAGCGTTGGCTGAGCTGCACTTAATGTTTTGTTTTTCCCTCCAACTTATTGCCTTGCTTTTGTAAAGTTGGTCCACAAAGTTGTTGTTCTTTTTCTGCAATGCGTTTGTTGGATCATTTCTCATTGTCCTATAGGTGTTTTTATCTTCAACTAGTTTGTTCATTTTTGCCATGTAATCTGCTTTGTATATTACGACAGTTTTACTACCCTTATCCGAATCTGTGATAATAATTTCGTCTTTATGTTTATTTAAAATTGCTTTAGTTCTATTGAATGTTGCCAAAATAAATTTTTCCATCGTATTGCTTTTAATATTTCTTCTGAGTTGTATTATTCTGTGGCTTAGTTTATTTCTTTCTACTTCTTTGTCTCTTTCGTCGTCTATCTGTTCAATCATTTGCTCCATCTCAGCAATCACCTTGATTGGATCAAGAGTGGTTCTAGTGGTAGGCAGCGCAAACTTTCTTCCAAGGGAGAGAAGCCATTTTACTTCCTCTGGAAAAATAATGGTAGTTGTGTTGATGAACCACTCACTATTGACGCATATTCCTAATTTTTGTAGCTGCTTAAGCTTTAGTCTTTGTAGTTTCGCTGTTTTCGTTGTTTCTTGTTCCTCAGTTACTCTCTGGCTGATGAAATTTTGGTGGGAAACAGCTGAGTTGAAATCAACCTCGTTGAGAATTTGTCTTAACTGTCTTTCCGCGTAGTTGATGTGATCTGTTACTGATTTAATGTTCATGTTTGTTTGTGTAATCTCTATGTTTAGTACTCTCTTTAAAAATAATCGTTTAGTTGCTTCAATTTGTTGTTTAATTTTGTGTGAAGTGGTATTAATAGTTAGTCTCACTGCTGAATTTGATAGGTGAGCTGGTATCAGGTCATACTTTCTGCATTCTAGTAGGAACTTTAGCTGTGCTCTTAGTTTTGCTAGTTTTTGTTTGTTTTTGCTATAATGTTAATGCAACAATAGTTAATCATCAAAAATTAAGTTGACATGTTGAGTAAACGTCTCCAATCCTTAAGATAAGTTAAGTTAAGTTAAGTCTTTACTAATTCACCCTTGAGTCTTACCTATTTTAATACGGATGTTAAGTAAATATTTTGAAAAAAAAGTTATATTGTTGCCAAATTAAAAAAAAATGTTAATAAATACGTAGTTCAGTTTATTACTTATTTGATACAGGTTGAAATCTTTTGTAAATTATATGTATATGTATGTATATGTATATTATGATGCAGATCCGAAATAAGGGGCATCGCCAAAACACCTGAACTCTAACAAAAAAAAAAAGTTGAACCAAACGTAAAAATTACGCTTTAAATATTTTTTATTTGAGTAGTTCAAAATGATCCTCATCGTTTTTAAACATGAAAGATTCGATTTCGGAGTGAAAGTATAAACTAGTAAATTAGCTTAAAACTTCCAGCAACATGCTGACATTGATCCAAGAAGAAAGAAATATATAAACAAAGGTCCAACAAAATGAAATTGTTCATAAAACTTGACAATATTGATAAATTTCTCAATCAATTTTTCAATTTTAGACCAAGCGTATTCTGTAAATGCGAATACGAGGTTAGTGAAGTACTCTTATGCCGGAATTCAGAAATTCGGTATCATCTCTAGATTCAAATTGACTTTAGGCTAGATAGTATTGCCTTGCTCTTACGTTGTAATTTTTTGCATTTGTTTTAATTTTTTGTGACCTACTTATTACCTGGTCATAATTTAAACACTTTTGCCAGAATTCAGTAACTTGGTACAATCTCAAGTCTGAAAATTTAAGACTATGAGCTAGATTGTCTTAATTTTTTGTGACCTGCTTATCACCTGGTCACAATTACAGACTTTATTTTGAGACTAGAAGCTTTATGTTGAGACTAATGAATGCCAACTGGTCTAAATTTTTTTGTTTCTATAAGAGACTGCGGCTACTTACTGAGTTCGGGCCTTAAACTCATTATTATATATTTTACCTAAATTCCAATCCATCGATCAAATCCCCCCACGTGTCCAGTGCATCTATACTGACAGAAATTATCGACTTAATAGCAACGAAAGCTTATTGTCAGCGTTAGATTATGGAAAATTCAAAATCCATGGCATTTTTTCAAACATTTTTGTATCTCTTTCGATCTTTTCATTGTATTTTATCACTGATGTATCGGTTATAATATATTTATTAATAAAAATGTAAGAAGTAAATTCGGCTGAACATCGTCACAGACCCGATTAGCGGGTGCTGTATGGAGGATGAAGAGGTGGAATTATCTCAGCACTACCTTCACATCAACATCTTGGCTCCTACTTCTTAGACAGCTCCGCGAGGCTGTCTGGTGTGACGGCCGCTTGCGGAACTACAAAATGAGCACTTATCGCTTCTTATAACTCTGATGTTTTCCGGTGGTTATCGTTTTTTTTGTTTAGAGGAAGAAAACTGACAGTGGTACCACCTGTGGGCTGCCACCTAAACTATCCTAACGGACGGACTTCACCAGCTTCCAATTTTCGCTTGATTTCTTCTACTTGTTGTAGCAAGCGAAATAGAATTGTGTTCACTTAGCTTTTTGAAAGCAAGCTATCAAATTCCAAAGGCACTCATATTGTTGGAATGAATCAAGGCACGTCAAAAGGTAGCCGCAGCAAACTTTTTTTTTTAATTTTTTTCTTATTTTATTTTGAATTTCGTTGTGATTAGAATGCTTTCAGTACAATTCAAGGTGAATTTATCAAGGTGGTGGTAAGCGTATATACTTATGTAAGTAAAAGGCCTCCATGTATTTTGTTTTTGCTTTGATGGACTGAATGTCAAATTTCTGTAGGTGATTTACATCGTCAGCCATTTGCCAGGCAATCACCAGCCAATCAGAACGAAGCCCTTTGCCGTTCAGTCCAGCAAAGCGAAAAAAGCGAAAAAACCATTTGGCTCCTTAACACCACCTTCTTAAATTCGCCTTGGTACAATTCAAGGTAGTTGATAAAATATTTTTGAAATTTTAGCTTTTAAAAGTAAAAACAAAATATACATACAGAGAGAGCTCAATTTTTTTTTTCAATATTTCTACTGCTGCTACCTATTGAATGTGCCTTGGAATGAATTAATTAATTTTGAAGCATCTGACACGCGCTACTGTATTTTATTATTTTAACTAATTGAAGTTTTTTTTTATAGTGAGAGGATACTATGATGTACGATGTCGCCACAAGCCTCGCACGACACTAACTTCCTATCCACATGCCCGGCCAAACCCTTTCAACTAACACTCTCTCTCTATGGTACGACACTGTTTACACTGCTCGTTTCCTGGACCTTCCGTCAGTTCAACTTGACGATAATGAGATAATGATTGAGGGTTTTCGGCAGCCTAGTGGAACATGGCTAGCCTCTACAACAACAACAACATGTCGCCACAATGAAATATCTTACGAAATGAGAAAATGGCTGTCAAACTACAAAAATGACAATTGAAAGCAAGCGACGCCTCTCTTACCAATCGGTTTGCTAGAAAAAGCATACTTTCTACTTTTAGCTGCCTTCACGAGTGACATCTCGTTTGCTTCCTTAAGTTCATATAAAAGCAACCCTGCACATTTATGTATATGTGGTGTTTTACATTAAGGCACGGTCTTTCCAAAAACGTGTTGGCGACGTTCTTCGGAAGGCTTTTTGAAGCAGCTCTTCTAAGAGCCACTTTTTCAGTGCAAGTTGAACTCCGTTTCTCGTTTCAACTAAGTTTAAACTTAGTATGCAATTTTTCAGTCAACTTTAAACGGAGTTTAAACAGCGAATCGCGCACGGTTTAACTTAGTTTAACTTATTAGCTGATTGCTAATTGCTTTGCTTAAGTTGCAACAAATTTATTTTAGCGCAAGGAAATTTATTTTAAGTTTAAACTAAGGTTAACTTAACTCAGTTTAAACCTTCACTGAAAAACTGGCCCTAAAACTGCTATTTATTCACAAATTTTGAAAACAAGCTCATCTGCTGTGCAGTAAAATCGATAAATAATCGTTATTTTATTGCTGATATTTTAGTCACAAATATTAGAATCTCAAACCACAACTCCATGGCAGGCGTTCTATTTCTAAATAAGCACTTAAAGCTTAAAAAGCTTAAAAATACACAAACGACTGCTATGCAGTTCTGGCTTTACTTTTAGTTTTTCGATCAAAACTAATAAAAGAATTGTTTATATTTTTTTTTATCAAATATAACAGTTAAGTATTGGTTTTTATTTTTACAACAAAAACAGTTGAATTTTGACTTTTATTTCTATAAAAACCACGTCAGATACTTATATTAAAGCACATATTTTAAAAGATAATAGTTTAATTTCAACTTTTTTAAATAATCAAAAAAAAATATTTCAAATTAAATTTTTTTACCGTTCAAATAAAAACCTACTTTTTAATCAAAAATATATGTAAGTAAAAAATATAAAGCTTTCTCACGCTTTATTCAAGTATCAAATAGAACAGTTAGAATTTCATGAAACTTTTTGATTTAAATATTCGAAAATAACTGTTATATGCGGTAGCTGCAAATCATAATTAACACTTGAGTTTTATTTTTTCGGTCAAATTTAATCAAAATTTTTAAAACTCGTTATTTTTATTGATATAAATTCGGTCGTTTTGATCACAAACTATTGTTAAAATTTAATTTCCGGTTTTTCGATACAAACAATTTTTTTTTATTAATTTAATTTTTAAAAGAGAACTTTTATTTTAATTTGATTAAAAACGAAAAATCATTTTTGAAAGAAAAAATTAAAGTAAATATTTTAACGAACGCGCGCAAAAATATCGTCAAGCACAATCGCGAAGGTAATTTTTTTTACTAAAATGCATTCACACGTTACACGTTAAAAGTCGTGAAAAGTTATAGAGTAATTTTGTAATTGGGAAATTGTGAAATTGTAGCCAAACTAAGCCGCCTTCAGCGAAAGTTCTCTTCAATTCACAAAATTCATAAAAAATTAAAATTGTTTAAAAATGCCAATTTATAGAAGTTTTGCAAAATATTTTAATTTTATGAATTTGGCTGTGTATATCTGTTAAATGTAATTTTTTTCCCACTCGTAATTTAATAATTTTTTCCTGCCATGCCCCCGACACAACGAATAAAAAACTCGAATTTTTCGCGTTTTTTCTAAAACTCTGTTATCTCAATTTTTATTTATTTATAATTAAGAATTGTATCATACTCAGCAAGTGTGTCTCGTTTCTACACGCGTACACAGTGTATCCGCTTAATGCGTTTTTTTTTTGTTTTTTTAATTTCGGTTTTCATTTTTTAAGTCATTTTGACATATCCGCTAATTTTTGCATGCTTACAGCATACATTCTACACTCTTACTAGCCAAAAAGTATTGTGTTGTGTTGTTCTGTTTTTAATATATACGATATTTTCCAGTATATTTTATAAATTTTTTTGTCCATTGCTTTTTATTCCTTTTTTTTTGTAAATACGTATGTTCATTTGTGTGTGTAGTAACACTAAATAAAAACAAAAACATGCGTAACGAGAATGTGGTTTTGTTTTCTTTAACTCCTTTTGTGACAAACAAAAAACCATTTAGTAAATACATACAATAATAAGCAATATACAATGTGTTTGTGTGTTTAAATGTGTAATTAAATCGAGCACAAATGGGCGTCATTTTACGATAATCAAGACATAATGAAAACAATGCTTATCAATACAATAATAATAACAATAAACATATTCTTCAAATAAATTTATATATGGAATTTTTGATATAATTTGATTTGTATAAAAAATTAAGCTTACAGCAGAAATATTAGCACGGTTTACGCAACCAAAAGAGGATCATAAAAAAAAAACGGGCCACAAGTGTAGATGCCTGACGCTTGACTTTACATAATTATTTCATTCGTTCATTCCTAATGTATGTATGTATTTATGTATGTATATGCATAAAGATAATCCAAAATAAAAATAAAAACCATACTGTGAGCGCAAGCTGTACAACAACTCTATGCGTTTTAAGTAAAAACATTATTTTTATTTACTAATTGATGGAAATGCCGGCGAATGAAACCTCTAAACTCGCATCATTTGATTCGATGCGACTTTTAATATGCGCCAACGTATTTTTGTAGTGCATTTCGATTTGTTTCGTCTCCTCGGTAGACTCTTGATTCGGTAAATCTTCGTTGATTTTCGCAATGAGCTGAAAATGTTTATAAGAGTTGGTTTAATTTGTTTTTTTTTTTTTTGTTGACTACGGCAAAACTATAGAAAATGCACACACCTGATTTAACATTGCCACAGTTATAAGCGAATTTCCACGTTCAAAATAGAATAGATAATGATTCAACAATTCCACATAAAGCTGCACCTGTACACCTACGTCCAAGCACTAAAATGTTTGAAAGTGAATGTGTGTTAAATTATTCAATAACTTCACTGTTTATGTATTTTTGTTACTCACATGCGCAATAATGCGTGCGCCCTTCTTCAAACAGTCAAGCGTGCGCTTCTCATCGCGCATTTCCTCGCCATTTTTCCTTAAAACAAATAGCGCAAAATTATTTATTCAACGTTGAGTTCAATTCATCTTTTTCAATCGTTTGCGTAAAACTACTTACTTGCCACTCCAGAAGAGTGCGGCGCACGCCACCACACCTCGGCACTGATCGGGCTTCTTCAATAGTTTGGACGCTGCCAGCGCGCAATTAGTGCGTAAAGGTTCAGCGTTCTCCTCACTGAAACACGACATCTGCTCAAATGTTGACATAATAAGCATTATTGCTGCCAACTGCGCCTTGGAATCCGATATTTCATCCTCGTACAGTGAGAACGCCTGCGTCATGAACTCATAAGCTACAGTCTCGTGATTCGAGTAACCAATTTCACCAATGACCAGCGCACCTTGCAAGTAAAGGCGTAACGCTAAATCGGCCAGATCGGCTTTTGCTATCGCTGCAATGGTGCTGTGGCAGTATTGTAGTATCTTTTGACATTTCTTATCCCAGTTTTCATCCTGTTCGGCGATTGCCTTATACTTATGGGCCAGTTGGTAGGCGGAGAATATGAGCGGCGGTAAAACGTGCTTGATACGTTGTGTGCCACCGGTGGCTAAATGTTTACGCGCCGATTGCAAAATTTTATATTGCATGTCGGGCTCATCGGACTTCATGTAATGAATGAAACTGCAACAAACACAAAATTTTATATAGAGAAATGTGTGTATGTGTGTGTGTGTGTAAAAAATTACACAAAAATTTACCGTGCAACAATGCCTTGTTCCTCGGCGAATTCCTCCGGGTCGACATTACTACTACCATTGGCGGGTTGGGGTACTGGTTTGCCATCCGCACCAACGGGCAATTCTTCATCCTTGATCAGCGGTGTGATTATGGCCAGCACGTGTTCAGCCTGTTCAGCTGTTAGTATTAGAGTTTCAAATTCAAGCAGATTCATAACCAAATAGAGCGCCAATGATTTTCGTGAAATATAGTCGAATTTTTCCAGTAATGGCGTAAAGTTCTTCAGTTGTATAACAGTCAATGCGTTGTTGTAGAAATCTATGCAAATGCGCAAGAGACGCGAAAGTTCTTGATTAACCGACAGAAAATGTGAAATGCTGTAAGAAATTTAAGAAGATATTAACACAGAGGAAATATATGTTAAGGAATTGAAACGAAAATTATTGTTGACTTTTTTTTTTGCATTTTTATCAAGCTACTACCGAATTTAATGCTTGCTAGTCTAATTAAATAAAGGAGTTCCAAGCTGTTTGGACATTTTAAGCGCGACTCAACTTACTTATTCATTTCAAGGCTCTCCAAAATTTGTGTCGTGGTGCCAAGCACTTTATCCACATAATCGACACGATCTGGATAGACCTTCTGGGCGAGACTTAGTAGCGCAATCTGCAGAGATATCGTGTCCTCTAGCGGCATATCAGTGCGTGTCTGAGAATATAGTTCAATTAAATTCACTTGACATTCTAGGCGCCAAACAAAACCATTTAAAAATGCCTACACACCTGCACAATATTGGCCACTTGTATGCTGAACACCTCAAATAACTGCACCTCGGCCGGTATAATGGACTCGATATCCGTGCCGCTAGTCTGAAAAAGTGGTAATTGTAATTAAATTTATATTTTTTTTTAAATTTCAATTAACAAATTGACAAACCTTGCCACTTCTCTGATTGTATGCGGCCAAGCGATCGATCAAAGAAATTATTATATTTTTCACATTCACACCAGTTTCCAGTTGCGCACATGACTTTAGGAACGGATCTAAGGTTTGTAGATGAAACTCATCGGGGAATACTTGTATAATACACTCCATTAGGTACTCTTGTGCAATGGCATCACGACAACTAACCACTTGTTCTAATATGCCAGGCAATATATTACGTTGATAATGTGCCAAAGTGGCCGATTCAAGTTGTGAAAGGCGTACCAAATTAGTACCCACCAATATCTTAAGCTCTTCGCGTTCTTTCTCGCGTCGTGATTTCTCGCTTGAGTGGCCCTGATGTTGCATACGCACCCATAACTTATTCATCTCTGCAAAGTTTGTTAATACAAAGTCAATGGCGTCCAATACATTGCCCTCATGCTCATTCTCTGCTACTAGCACATCAGGCAGTATATTCCGTGTGCATTGTAGCAAATAGTTACGCAGGAATAGACCGCGTAGCGGATGCTGTACACCACGACACATCTCCACTAAGTCTTTGAGTATGCTACGCTTTAGCGTAACATCTTTTTTTATATACACAATGCCAACGATGATGAGCAGATATAGACGTGGCACAATTGTATGCGAATACTGCACGAGTTCATAGAAATCGGTATCTTTGTTACCCTTTTCGCTCAAATACAATTCCAAGAGACAGAGCTCATCTGTGATGGCCATATCTAAGGTGGATGGGTGGATAATGAAACGATTTTGTTAAAAATACACATTATACTCACATAACTCGTAGTAACTTTTCGGTGATAGCATTGAGGTGCGCAATTCACTCAGCATTGTGCTGGCGCATTTGAGCGCATCCAAAATGCGATCCTTGTCGAGAAAGTGATTCATTTGGAATGCCTGTTTGCGTGCCGTACCAATAGCTTCGGCTAGAAGCTTCTCCTGATCATCTAAACCACTCGGCATAGTCTGTAAATTTTTTGTAGTACCAATTGAAAAAGCGAATGTACAAAACAGATGCAAAATTAATACATTTGCTATGCTATAACTGAATGTAGTTACAAAGACTTTGGTCGAGCCGACATACTATACATTGTTTAGCGTAGCTGCAGTCTCATTCGATTCATGATTTGCGTCTTGGTTTTAATTGAGACGGAACCAACAACGATCGATCGACATACATACATACCTACACATACACACAATCATATGCAAAGAGATACATATGTATACCCACAAATATATAAATATATCCCGTTAAATTACTTTAAATAAATACTCGCGAAATACATACAAACTAGCATACTGATAATTGCGCAGCTTTTATATATGTATACGTATGTATGTATGCATGTGTGTGTTTGTATGGACGTAGAAACCTTCATACTTTCCTAAATAACCAGTGTACATATGTATTAACCCATATTAGAAGTGCAATTTAACAACGGCGATGAGTAGAATAGCAACACCAAATAGCACAGATGTAAAGATGTAAGGCGCAAGTGAAATTTGATGTGTATGTAACATTTATACATACATACATATGTATGTAGGTATGTACCCATGTGAATTTATGAACAAACACATTTGAATGCACACAAAAAGTTTACAAATATACAAAATATAAATAAGAAGTCAACAATGAAAAGTGTTTTTTGTTTTTTTGTAGTTTTCAGGGGAGTTGTGGTGGCTGACTGCATGGAAGCGAGATACATGCCTACATACGTTTCTAAAGATTAAAAAAATTATTTAAAAGATAATTGTTTTATTTTTTTCTATACGCAAAACTTTTTAGAAATTCATTTACAATGTTTATGTTTTTTTTTTCTTTTGTGGGGCAGTCTAACGGCTTTGACCTCATTATTTTCATTGATAAATAATTGTTTATTTTATCCTTTTTTTATTTTTCAATTAAATAATGTTTGCCAGCCACCAATGTTAATCACAAAAGACTACTTTTACTAATACTATTCAAACCAACATAAACGGAACAAATAATTATTGACCAACAATGTAGTAAGAGGTTAAGCATTTATTGATGACACTTAAAACCCAATCGACCACCTTCACTTTTAGCTTTGGTAACTTTGGACACAAACACAAAACGACAAAAATAAATACATACCTACACATGCTTATTACAATGCGATTTAGCAAAAGCGCACAAGTACAAAATGTAAGTTATAATTCGCGCTAACGCTGCGCTAAATTAGCATATGGTGAAATGAGACATGGCGTTTAGGATGGGAAGGAATTAGCATACAATTTAGTAAGGTTGCTACTGAAAGTGGGAGTATACGAGCTGGTTAATAGTACAGCCCGTATACAATTTATTGTAGTCCATATGTATGTGTGTGAGTGTTCTTGCATTTTGGATCAATTACCATGCGGCGTTCGCCACCGCCACCGCCACTTGGGCTGTAAGATGTTGAGTTCCATGGATACATGCCGACCGCCGTGATTGCAATTGTGGTTTGACTATTTACTTATTTAACGTTGTGATTGCTAACTGTTTTTTTTTTGTTTGTTTTGTTGTGACGATAGTGGTTTTTGTTATTCAAATTTTTTGCTAAAATAGAACTCAATAATTAAACGATTACTTTGGGTAAGCAAATTGTTAATTGTATAGCTGAAAAGCTGCCAGTGAATGAGTATATAGTAGCAATTAGAATTAACACAGAAAATATTCAGCACAAATCTCCGAGTACGGGTGGTACGAACGTTTGCTTATCAGCACTTCTTCCGGCACTGATAATGCACTCACGCGTCGAAAAATTGCACTTTTTGTTATAAGAATTTTGATGGCCTTTAATTGTTCTTCGTTTAGCGCTTCTTTTAATTTTTTATTTTCTAAGACTTCGGTGTTTTGCTATTGTAAGTGGAGTGGCCAACGATACCCACTTACCATATTCTAATCGGTTCTGCGTTGTGTTTAGGTGTGGTGCAACAAAATTATTATAAGCGAAGCCTTTCGTTCTCTTCTTATGCTATTGTTTAAACAACTTTTAATATCCTTAGTTTAACTTTAAAATGTTAGCTGTAATAGTTATTAGCCAGCAGTTATGATTACTTTCTTACGAATTTTTCACTAGTTTTGACGTTTCACTTTTCAGACAATTATTTTTTTTTGTTATTATATGAACTGTCAAAGTGTCGGCTGTCAAAAATGGAGCTTTCAGCCATAACAGGGTTGCGTGTATAGAATTTTCTTGCTAACAAGAACGCACATTTGTGGTTCAATACCCTCCAAGACACGACTAATCGAAACTGCAATTCCCACAGTTGTTTCGGGTATGTATACCGTATATCACTGTTAGTATTACAATGAGTAAGCGGGATCTGCATACATATATGTATTTTGCATACCTACTATATTGCATGAGTTAGAAAGAGAATTGTAGAATTGTCAACAAGGACTTAAGAATCTCATAGAAACTTTACCTAAATCCTCTGGTAGAGCTCTCTGGTATATCATACGTAATTTAACCGAGAGTGTTCTTAGTGGGTACATATGCAAGTCATATCTTGAAACAGGATTTAAATAATTAATAAACCAATTTATTGGTAATTTTGTGTGTAGTATGTATATGTTTAAAAGGGTGGCATAAATTTTAATATATTGTGGCGATATTCCAAAACACGAATGACATACGAAAGAGAAACCGAGAAAGAGATAGAGACGTCGAGAAAAAGCAATAGAACAATCGCAATCGAGAACTTTCGATAACGATCGATAATGTTCTAGAGCTGCCACAGTGTACGCAGCTCGGAGTATAAAAAGGCGTTGCCACGCCGTTAGGTAATTCAGTTTGTAATTAAACCTTGAAGAGTAAAGTTGTAAAGTTGTAAGCTAAGTGTTTTAAAGTTGCGAGTGCGCAAGTACAAGTATCCGTGAATTAAATAGCGTTGTTAAGTGTTGTCAATTATTTGTAAACCAATAAAGTTAGCATTAAGGAAATCCGAGCGTGTTTTATTTAACAATCCAGTGGTCGAACCTGAAGGATTTAGGAAATCATCGGCGTTTCAGGGTAAAAACGTAACAATTGGTGTCAGAAGTGGGATTGTTAAATAAATCCTAAAGGATAATAGCGGAGAAAATGACAAAGATTCAGGATCTGAAGATTGAAGAGCTCAAGCAGGAGCTGGAAAAACGTAATTTAGCAACTTCTGGGGGAAAAGCTGAATTGGTATCACGATTATGGAAAGCTATGGAGCAGGAAGGAGTTGAAGTTGGCAACTACGAGTTCCAGGCTAAACCTGAGGAAACGGAAGACGAACGCAAGATGGTGGAAGATAGGGACAAGGGTGCTACTGCATCAACGGCTTTAGATACAAATTCGCTTTTGGCCAGCATCTCGCAGATATTGGATGCAAAGATGGGAGTACAGGAAGCACGCTTTTCCCAAATATCATCACAGGTGTCGTCGGAAATATCATCGCTTAAGGAGAATTTAATCAGAGATAACGAAGTACTTAAAGAAAAACAAGAACAACTCGAAGAAAGGCAGGACAAGTTTGACGCTGAGATGCTAGAGTTAAAAGGTTGTCTCCGTAATTTGCAGCTGAATCGTACAGCTACTCCGACGAACGCGCCCAAGGTAAAAACTCCATCTTTTGATGGAACAATTCCTATCCAGGTTTTCAAGCTCCAATTTGAAAAGACGGCTTCAGCAAACAATTGGAGCATGGAAGACAAGACTGCCGCACTATTCGTAGCACTAAAAGGACCGGCAGCTGAGATCTTACAAACTGTTCCCGAGCGTGAAAGGGATAACTACGATGCGTTAATGGGTGCCGTAGAAAGACGTTACGGTAGCGAGCATAGGAGACAAATTTACCAGATGGAGCTGGAGAATCGCTTCCAGAAAACGAACGAGACTTTGCAAGAATTTGCTTCCGAAATTGAGAGGTTGGCTCATTTGGCTTTTGGAGATACATCTGGAGAATACCTCGAAAGAGTAAAAATGCAGAAGTTTGTCAATGGAATACGAGACACATATACGAAGAGAGCAACATATGCGAATCCGAGAACAACGTTTGCTGAAACTGTCTCATATGCCCAAACCCAGGAAACAGCAGCGCTCTTAAGTGGTCCAGCCTATAAAGCACACCGAGTAGAAGTAGAATCAGCGGATGTAATGAATGAAATGCTTAAAACACTTAAGGCGATCGCAGGTAAAATTGGTCCTGATTCAACAGGAAAAGAGATTGGCACTGGAAAATGCTATAGATGCGGAGAAGCAGGCCATTTTGCACGCAAGTGTAAGACAGCTTGTAACAGAAGTAAGAATTCAGTAGGCCGTATGCGCAGAGCTGAAGACGAACAGATTCCTAACCAGTCGTTAAACTAAAACGAGCCATCCGAGGAGGGCGTAGGCTGGCTCCTGCAATTGAATGCCCTAGAATCGATACGCCTCGAATTGGCAGGACAGCAAACAACATCACTGTTTGCGGGTATGTGGACGGACATAAGCGAGTACTAAGTGTGGATACGGGAGCATCACATTCCATCATTCGGTCAGATCTGGTCACAAAGGAGGTTAGATCCTTATCTGGAGCAAAGTTGAGGACAGTAACTGGTGAGGACACGCGAGTTATAGGAGAAGTAATCTGCAAAGTTGCGATTGGGAATGTGGTAGTAGTACACAAGTTTATCGTGTATGGGTATGGACTTCCTAATGAGTCAGGGAATGAACATCGACTTGGGCAAACGGATGATGACGAATAACAACGTGAAAGTACCACTTCGCTTTGGGCATGACAGCCTATTCAGCAGCAAACAAGTGGTCTTGGAAAGTAGTTCTGAGCGGGCTTTTGGCTATCGCAGATCGGAAGCGAACCCTGCGGATAAGTGGGAAGTTAACCAGTTGAAGAAGTGCCAGCAGAAAGATCGGCATTTGAGAGTTATAATGCATGGGTTGTACATGGGTACACGGCCAACCAAAGAACAAATGGCAGCGGAAAGTTCAATCGCAAAGGCGTATTGGGCGCAATGGAACAGATTAAGGTTAATATCTGGATGTTTGTATAGGACTTGGGAGAGCGGGGATGGCCAATTTTCTCGAAATCTCATAGTTGTCCCAAGGGTAAGAATTCCCGATGTTCTCAAAGAATTCCACAATGGACCGAGTAGAGGACACTTGGGAATCACGAAGACCATGGAGAGAATCAAACAGAAGTTCTATTGGGTTAGATGTCGACGATCGGTAGCAGAGTGGATCGGCAAATGCACGGGGTGTGATGCATCTAAGGCACCGAAATCACGAAGTCATGGTCAGACAAAGTTTAAGCGTATTACGACGAATGTGTCCAAACCATTTTCTACGAGTAAATTAGGGAGTAGGTCAGCAGTACACGAAACAACGGATAAAAGCCCAGCAAAGGTAATTTTTGACTGTGAACTTCGGTTACCAAGCTATCCAAAGTTTGGTGATGCGCGCAAGAATTGTAAGGAAACGTCCAACACCCTGGAGGAGGAGTTGCGAGAAGTGCATGATCTTGTTAGGCAGCGTACACAAATTATGAGTGATAAGATGAAGGCCAGGTATGACAAGGCAAGGAATTCTGAAGGATTCCACGAAGGAGATTTGGTGCTGTTGTATAATCCACAACGAAAGAAAGGTTTGTCCCCAAAATTGCAGTGCAACTGGGAAGGTCCGTACAAGGTCATAAAACGGCTAAATGACGTGGTTTATCGAATCCAGACAGTTGGGAGACCTAGGAACAAAATGAAGGTAGTTCATTTGGAAAGGCTTGCGTCATTTGGAACAGTTAGTGTGTCTGATCGGGACGATCAGACTTAGGTGGAGGGCAGTGTGGCGATATTCCAAAACACGAATGACATACGAAAGAGAAACCGAGAAAGAGATAGAGACGTCGAGAAAAAGCAAATAGAACAATCGCAATCGAGAACTTTCGATAACGATCGATAATGTTCTAGAGCTGCCACAGTGTACGCAGCTCGGAGTATAAAAAGGCGTTGCCACGCCGTTAGGTAATTCAGTTTGTAATTAAACCTTGAAGAGTAAAGTTGTAAAGTTGTAAGCTAAGTGTTTTAAAGTTGCGAGTGCGCAAGTACAAGTATCCGTGAATTAAATAGCGTTGTTAAGTGTTGTCAATTATTTGTAAACAAATAAAGTTAGCATTAAGGAAATCCGAGCGTGTTTTATTTAACAATCCAGTGGTCGAACCTGAAGGATTTAGGAAATCATCGGCGTTTCAGGGTAAAAACGTAACAATATGTATTGCAGAGGACGTATAACGATTGTAAAAGGTTGTCTGGCTTTATTTAGCGAAGCTTTCAGTTATGTTACAGCGCCCTCTAGTGGTGAAATATAAGCAATGCGAAAATGCAGGCGCGGCTCCATGTGGTGATTGTGGCTTTTTAATTGAAATGGATAGCCTTTGCACCCTACAGATTAAATGGAAAACACTTCACACCTTGCTGAGTGAGGTCAAAGCCGCCATAGACGAGTATAGCCACGAATCAATCATAAATGAATCATGGTTATACTTACTTGTTCACCAACAACGGAAACATTTTGAAAACGCATTTTATAGATTGTGGTGTGCCCACCAATACTTTGTTTTTTCATTGACATTTCTAAGAACCTTTCTTTACACTTCTATTCCAAAACGTTAATAAAAATAATAAGTTGTCAAATTGCACAAATAAATTTAATAAATTTTAATAAAAACACTTTGGTAAACTATTAGTTTATTTATTTCCAAAAGTGAGAAATTAGAGGCGCTGAATTTTGCTCCAATTTTTTTAATTTTAACCGAATAACCTGGTGAAGACACCGATAATAATGAGTTGAACTTGAGTTTTTAACCCTTTCGTGACTTCTTTCTTGTTTTTGACTATAAAAAACCATTATATTACATTATATTACCATTAAGGTGTATGAAAAAAAAAAATAAAAAAAAATAAAATTAATTTTTTTGCAAAAGTAGTTTTGGGCATCATGCCATACGACATAGAATGCTCAAAAAGAAAAAAACAGAACACAAGTTTGAATTTTTAGAGACAGTTTCATTTATTTTTAAATAATTATCAGAAATACCGACCAAATTATTTACACAAAGTAAGCAAGTAACCTAATTTTTGTAATAAAACTTACAAATGTATGAAGTGATCTTTTATGTATATAAAATATGAAATTCGAGAGGGACACTCGCCTTCTGAATGCCAACAATTTTCTGGGCACACTTATCACAAGTTTTTGTTTTAGAACAAAAAGTTAAAAAAAAAAAAATACAAAGATATAAAATAAATGTAAGTATTCATAGTTGAATGAAGTTAAATGAAAAAAACAGGCATTGAAAAGTGCCTATGTCATATGGCATAAAATAACCGAGAGAGTTAAGGGCTGTAACCTGCGAAAACATGTTTTCAATGACGGTCTGAACACCGCTAATAAATAACGACGTAGGATTGAGATCTTGTGGACTTGGCGGAGGGTAATTAGCTCAGTAACTCAATAGATACGTCGCTTACCTTACACCGTTTATATTTTTTTTTGTCGAGAAATCAAATGGCTTAAGTCAAACGGCATTTGAAAGTATGAACGAATTTTGAAATCTCAATATTTGGTTTTACTCACCTCTTTTCATACAAAAGCACAAGCCTCTAAAATTTTTTTTATCTTTATTTTTTATAGTTTATTTTTACGATTTGATTTAGAAAAAAATAATGCAATATATAATATTTTGCTTTTTAAATATACATTTCAAACAAATTTTTCTCAATAATACGTTTCAAGTTTCTCTTGTTCTTCCTGAACTATTTTCGGCCCGTTCTAGTTCTACTCGACAAAACTAAATTCTCTCTTCTCTGTGATTACAAATCAATAATGTTATCTTTTTCAATACTAGGAATGCCTACAAATTCGATCAACTTTTATGTGCTTTATGCAAATCTCGAAACAATCAATGTTCTACAAACCATCGGCCGTATATTTATACATACTATATATGTATGTATTCATATGATGCGAGTTTATTTATATTGATTTTTAATATTTTAATACATTTATATTTATTTCAGATTCTTCAGTACACATTTTTAGTTGAGAAACATAATATTTCTGGAACGACGATAATGTATATATATAAATATAAAATTTGTCTTTGTTTTTATGATTGAATTTAAATTTTACTTTGTCATATAAGATTTTACCTTTGTTAATTTTTTTTTACTACATTTATGTACCTACATACGTACAGACATCTATTTATGAAATATTAACGCATGCTGCTGTTGTTTGAAAAAATTACGATTATATATTCTTATTTCTCATTTACGATTCAATTGGACACATATGTATGTATGTAAATACGAAAAATACGTCGAATTTTCTACCGATTTTAATTAATGCCCCCCTTAATTTGAGGAACTTTTTCTTCTAACGAATCGATCCTGTCATTTGTTTGTCACAAAAATCGACAAATTGCGCGAAAATCTTCGATAAACAGAATTCGTCGATTTCAGTGCCAACTTGAACTAATCGATTGTTGGATTTTTAAATTCCATTGTGCAGCATTTTTGATTTTATTCAATTTTTCAATATATTCGTACATATGTTTGTATTTAAAAAAAATTTTGTTGTCTATTAAACTACTAATGCGCTTTAATAAAATTTGCTAGTAACGCCCAGCTTCGTGGGTCGGGCTAGTGGGTACAAAAATTTGCATTTCAATTATCGTTAGTTTAATATTTTTTTTATTTACCAATACATACATATGTATTGTACGATTAAGTGCTTAATTCGAAAACATTTAGAGCTCAACACTGGAACTAATTAATAAATGAGTTTTTGTTATAATATATATTTTTATATTTATTTATATACATACGTTTGTATGTACTTATATATATCTGTGAGTTTTTTTTTCATGAAGCACGTACAAAATATTCGCTATTTTTCAGTTTCTTAATTTATATACTCGTATGTATAAATCGAGTAATATTAGTTGTAATAAAGTTAATGCCAATTTTGCAATAAATAATTCGTTTTGTTAAATTTGGACGTCCTATTCTGTATTACAACAAATTTTTAAATTTTTATTTTTAAATCAAAATCGCTACCCAGAAACCATACAAACGATGTCCGGTACGGACAGGCGTGGGCTTTGTTTAATGACTCATCTTTAAAAAAAAGAGTCAAATATTAAACGAATTATTTTCTTTAATACATTTATAATAATGTTTCTTTTAATGTTTAATGATTTTTGATATACGCATCAGTTTACAAAAAATGACGTGATTTCTAAAACTTTATCCAATACTACCGATTTTGGAATTTTGATGATGAATTCTTTGTTGTTAATGTCTAAAACAGTTTTCTTTGGAATGTGCCTGATTTAAATCAAATATTATTTTCTCATTTACAATTTATGTGAAAACATTTTTTCATCGACTTAGTTCCTTCTGATATTTTTAAAAACCACTATAAGTATCTAAATAATTGTAGACTGTCGAAAATAATAAAATTTCTTAATAACTTGACAAAGTTTTTCGACAAGATTGACAAATGTCGAGCTCAGTGCAAAATCGATGAATTTGAATGACAATATAATGAGAAATTTGTGGTTTCTGTTTGGAGTATTTTCAATACAGAACACACATATGCAGGAGCAATGAAGATAACGCAGTCACAACAAAAATTAGTAAGAATCAACATTACATTTTTTCTCAAGTGGAACCTTTTCAAACAGTTTTTATCGTTTATTTAAAGCTATATTTTATCTGTAATGTTTGGTGATGCAATTTTGAAAAACTTTGAAATTAGCCAACAGTTTAATGAACTTAGAATTTTCAGATGTACTCAAACTGTTTATTTTGTTTTTAAATGGCTAGTTAAGGAACAGAGAAAAAAGGTCATCGATTGATTGAACATATTGAAAAGGTTGGCAGAAAGCTTTAATTTTGACTATAAATACCTACTCCTCATTATATTTGTTTCGTTCGATCTTCTCTTGAAGAGCGTTAAACTCATTGTCGTTTTTTGTTCTAAGCCACCTTGAGAGACTAGTAAATAGAGACTATTTCACTTCAGACTCATCAATAATTTGTTCGGAATCGATTTAAAAAAGTCACTAATAATATATCCCAAGACATGTGTTATGAATTGTTTAAATGAATATAGAAATAAATATAATGAAAATGCCAATCACGTTGTCAATATTTTATGGCCGATTTACAAATGTAATATATGTATGAATGTAAGCGATTTAATCCATTTTTAAATCATCAACTATAACGAGTAATTCAATAATGTTTATACAGCAACAAGCCGACGTAAATATTTTAATTGAATAATTTATCAAATTTTTATATGTATGTATTCAGCAGTTTTGTATGTAAATACAAATCTACTTATATACATGTATTATGAATTTTAGCTTGTATTTATGGAAAGAGATATTTGCTTTGCAAATAAAAATATTGCTTTATTTATTAAATTTGTAATTAAATTTAATATATGGCTACACATATTATTTTCAAAATATTACAAATTCTCAAATTGATTCAATTATTAACACCCTGTTTCTTTTGTGTATATCAAGCTTCGGGCTTCGAACACATTTAAGTATTTTACAATGGCCATGTATTTAAAAAAAATATATATTTATATACACATATATGTATGTACATATACATATATATTTATGTATGTTTGCAATGCAGTGCAGGGATATCCGTATTAATGAATTTGTGCATATTCATATTCGTTTTCTAAGTCTAAATTATTTTAATTTGCTACTAAAGTTATTCCTAATCAGTTTTCTGCTATAACACAACTTAAAATTTATATTCGGCTTAGGAGCAAAAACGAAATAAGTAAATTTGGTAGTGATTCAGCGCTATTTTAATAACATTATTGTATATCTATTGGAATATTTCTATTCGGTTTATAGTTGGCTTCAACAGAGATGAACACTCCAAATAATGCCTGTATAAATTTTATTTATTTAAATTTATTATTTTATTTACCCAGAAAAAAGAACGAATTTTGTGTTGAGAATAATTTTTTTTTTATTTAGCACCTAAAAAAAAATTACGTATCTAATAAAAATGTTTTTTTTTTACTTCAATTTGATTTGACAGCACAGAAAAGTTGATGGTTTTGGGATTATCAGTTTTCAACAAAAAAAATTCTTCGATTAAAATCTTGCAATTGTGGACAAGGAGCGTTTACTCTCTTTCTAGAGTTTGGGACATACATATTAAAAATCTTTGTAAATTAACACTCAAATATAAAATAAAACTGTCTGTAATAAAAAGTGATTGAAATGTAAATGCAAAATAATTTGACGAATAGGATTTAAATACAAAAAGATATGTATTTCGCAAATCGAAATACATTTGAAATCACAATAATTAATTTTTCATTAGTTTTAAACTTATTAAGAAACTAACAAAAAATGATTTCATTAAACAATAAAAAGTGCTGCTTAACAAAGTATTTAAAATACAATGTACACACTTTAAAAAAGTATTTAAATACAAAAAAGAGACATGTATATTGTATTTGTATTTTAAATACTTTTATTGGAAGTGCTTAATATCTCTGTTTAGGATAAAATATTTCGTTACTCAATTCTTAAAAGCTTTGGCAAAATTTGAAAGATCTTGAAGAGCTTTATTTTTGAATTTTGGAAACCTCCGGAATTTTTATCGATATACAAACATACATCAATTTCACATTACTAAGATTGTAATATTTTTTTTTACATTTAGGTGATTCACAAGCTGTCGTAAAATGTCGTAACGTTGTAAGGTCATACAAATATTCGGTTGTTCAAAATTAATTTTTTTTTTGTTTTTGTTGCATTGCACAGAGAAAGAATGTAAAATAACACAACTTGAAATTTATCAAATTTTATGACTTTACGACAATGCTACATTCTACGACACCTTGTGAATTATCTAATTATTTAATTGGAAATACAATTTTTAAAAGATAAAAAGATAAAAATTCAATACACAAAAGGTATTAAAGGTTGTTCAAACTTGATATTGTTAAACAAAAGTGCTGTATTTGACAATATCGTAAATCAATTATATCATATTGTTTTGTTATATCGTTAAACTAAGTAGAAACTACTTGGGGAAAGTTTTTCAGTGCTGGTTTAAACTCAGCTTAAACGAAGTTTAGTTAAACTCAATTTAAATTTAAACTTAGTTTTCTTGCGCTTAATTAAATTTTGTGCAACCAAAACGAAATAGTCAGCCGCAGCTGATAAGTTAAACTAAGTTTAACCGTGCGCGATCGGCCGTTTAAACTTAGTTTGAACTCCGTTTAAAGTTGACTGAAAAACTGCATACTGAGTTTGAACTTAGTTGAAACGACAAACAGAGTTAAACTTGCACTCAAAAACTTTCCCTTAGAAGAGCAATTAAGTGCTTCCATAAATATGAAATTTAACACTAGAATCGCTACGCACCCCTTTTCAGCTTTTTAACCTAGAGTTTCACTGGTGGCGAGGGACGGCCCGAAATGAAGATTATTTGAATTTATTTAGATTTTTTTTCACTGCAATTAAGGAATGATTTAGTGCTAAAGTTATCTTACATTGGCATTAGTTTCGCTCATTATTCCCTTATACATACAAACATACATAGATTTATGTAATACATGTAATAAAAAATACATTTGACTTACAAATATACATACATACATAAATATGCACATATTCACATGCTTCATTTTCCAATACAACGACACGATTATACAAGTATAGTGCACTTCAAATTGTTAAGTGAATTTTTACGTTTGCATTGCGTATTGAACTACGCGTAGTAGACATACTTGTGAGTAATGTAGACTCCGTGGCAGCCTTGAAAAATGCATTTCATATTTGTTTCGTGCTTAACTAATAACACTCAAATACTGGGACATTAATAGTTACATGAAAATTTGTTTTTAAACTACACTTACGTCTCTTACACACTTGAAGTTAAGCAACATCAATTCAAAAATCGACTTTAAGTGTATGTGCGTAGTTTTTGAAATGTAAAGTGTTTTTTTTCTTTATTACTTTTGTGCTGTGATTCCGAGATAACATTGAGAGTGATTGTTTTAAGTATAACTTATTTACATATGAAGTATTTGTGTGTATGTAATGGCCCCGCAACATAGAAATTCTTTTCTCCGTCAGAGAGATACTTTTGACTGACATCTAAGTTAACTCGGTGATTTTTAATAGAAGACGCCACATTGGCAACGCAAGCGTTACCGCAACTGAAAAAATCGCGCAACTCTCAACTTTTGCCGCAAGTAAGTCCGGAAATACTGTCAGCTATTAAATATGACAATTGATTACAATTGACTTGACCACGTGGGTTTTTTTTTGCTTTCCCGCGGCTTTTTTATAAATATATAAATCGAATCTAAATCTGTTTAAAATGGAATTGATACTTATAGAGGCAGTGCAAGTGCATCCGTGTTTGTTCGACAAAATGAATTTTTTTTAAACGTCAAGGTGTTTATGTGACGCCTTTTTTGCCGCATGCAGTGATGCAGTTAAATGCGTTAACGCAGAATGTCTATGGGCCAGTTTTTCAGTGCAAGTTGAACTCTGTTTGTCCTTTAAACTACTACTACTTCGTTTTGGTTGCAACAAATTTAATTGAGCGCAAAGAAACTAAGTTTAAATTTAAACTGAGTTTAACTAAACGGAGTTTAAACTCAGTTTAAACCAGCACTGAAAAAGTGTCACTAAGTTTATTAAGCTTTTATACATATGTATGTTTGGAAAACACTGTATGAATTAGTGTTGCCAATAAAAATAAATGATTTACCAATAAATTCTGACGGATATGAAAACTACGCATTCCTTTGTTTACATATTACGCTTTTACAGTTTTGTGTTTACCTTTTATCAGTTGAGTATGACATAAAACCGTACTTAATCAGCATCATTTGAATTTAGCCCAGCTGACATTCTAATAAAACTTAAATTTAGATTTCAATAAAAAAAATCAATCAATATGAAATCAAATAAACAATCAAAACATATAAAAAAATTTCGATTATCAAAAACGAAAGTATTTCAACTAATTAGTTTACCCAAATAAATAGAAACCAACACAATTTGAATTCCAATAAATCAAGGTATAATTTTTATTAAAAATATTTATAATTAAATTATGAATATAAAATATTTGTATAAATGTGTACTTAGGCACTAAAAAAACCATTAGATTTACAAAAAATTTAAATATACATATAAATATGTAAACGAAGTATACATAGACATGTTTTGTGAATTTACTTTTTGATTACAATAATAAATACTACTCATGATAAAAAGAAAATACGTCACACACAACGAGAGAATAAATTTCAATAGAAAAAAAAATTAAATACTTTTTAATTATTTACAGATTAAAAAATCATCATTTCTCATTTTTTACTCGCATACTGTTTCCATTCATCACACATTTTTCATTTAAGTAAATTTATATGATTTGCAGTTTTTTTATGTACATATGTACATACATCTGTTATATAGCTTATGTGTGTAGCAAACTGCTTACAAATACAGCAAATATATATGTATATTGTTTTGTTTTTTTAAGTCTAACGCTTTCCCTAACTCGAAGGCTTTCTTCCGCTTTTTATTCACCAATTCACTCACACAGCATTCACACGCTGAAGAGTGGTGGAGGACAAAAGTTAAAGCATATTTTGAGCGCCAGCTTAGAGCACATGTAGATTTTCGCAACTCTTCGACTTGGAGTCTCGCGCCCAGACCCGACCTAAGAGTCCTTTTACTTTGAGGCTTGTTGATGTGCGGGAACCGCGATATTTGCGTGGGCTGTAAAGAAAAATTGAATGAAGATAATTTGTATTTTAAATATAAATATCTATGGTATTTAGTGTATATCTACATGATAAAATTTTTTAAAGTTTCTATCATAAGATCATATTAATAATACCTTTGTTTAAATAGACTACATACTTTTTCGGTTCTGCATAATCTTCATTAAGTCACTTAATACGATGATTTTGTGAACTCGTTTGAAAAATAATTATTAATACAAATGTTTGTTATTTTTCTGTTGGCCTAGAAAATGTTAATAATTTACAATTTTATTGAGCTCAAGGCCAGTTTATGGAAACTGGTGCGCTCAGTCGATCATTTGATCATGAAAAATACCTCTCACGAGAGAAAAAGCTCTGGCTCACAGTTTTGATATACTGAAAAGCCAAGAGCAATATGTTGAGATAATTCCATTTTATCGCCCTACAAACAGTAGCGGCCATATGGATCTGTTTTATCTTGCCGCTTGAGTTACAATCAAAAATTTCATATCGAATTCCAAACCATGATCGAGAGTTCTAATTTTTTTAACTCCAGAAATCGATTGCTCTAAATTTGAGCTACGTAAGTGCTTGTTGGCGCTATAAAATTAATTACTTCAGCATATTCTTTGACACCTTTCCGCTTCGTTATTTAATTATTAAAAATTTATTCGTACTAATCAATGAGTACAGGAGAATTGTCGCAATACGATGGCCTTCCAATGCGTTTGAGACGATAAGAGCTGTACTTGTGTACTCTTATTTAAATTTACGAAAACCCAGAGAGATACTTAAATATTAGTCAGTGTAAATTTGAATTTGAAGATTTATATTCATTTCAAAAATAAATAAATTGATTTATTATCTCCGCAATACTATTAAGACAAAATCTATAAACACATCTCTCTATAGGCGAAGTTAAAAATCGAACTGACCCTTGATTCGAAAATGTAATTACAACCACTTAAAAGCAATCTATGCGACTATCTACAATCATTGAGCACCAATGCTACACGAATGTTACATGTTTAGGGTCAGACTGCTATTTCCCGCCCAAAAATTCTTAACAACAAAAGCATAAATCATTTTTATTGCATTTTCTCATCTCTACCTTTCTGAATATTAGGAAGGGTCGATTTGTTCATGTGAATTCGAATATTAACCAAAAAGGAACGAATTGGTACGATCAAAACCCTTTAAAAAGGCAAAATAAGTGTGCAAAAAAGGGTAAAAGAGAAAAAACTGATAACAAATAAATTTATACAAACGATGACTTCAAGGCGAATTCAACAAGGTGATGTTGAGGCGCCAGCTGGTTTTTCGCATTTTTCGCGTTGCTAGACTGAATGTCAAATGGTTTCGTTCTGATTGGCTGGTGATGAAAATCATCTATAGAAATTTGACATGCAGTCCAGCAAAGCAAAAATAAAATAATGGACACTTTTTACTTATATACACTTACCGCCAACTTGTTAAAATCGCCTTGGATGACTTTTAACAACCGTTTCTTGAAAAAAGAGTTGAAGGTCAATTGCCTGATAATATTATGCTTTGTTTGAAACTTTTAACTCAAAAACCTTGCGATGGATCTTGAAATATTCGAAAGGTATTTTTTTTTCGAAACGAACCACCTAAGCTTTCAAATTAACGAGAAGTACTGTCGTTGCCTTATACTTTTTCACTGATAGCTTTACATTTTCTTTCATTTTTTTTTTAAATTGAAAAATTTTTGAAATGACAGTTTCTTAAAGAAGGTTGCGCATTTTAGGAAGCTGCTTTTGAATTATATCAAAAATATATAAAACGTTCCAACTTAAATCAATTAATATTATCGAATAAACATAGAATTTTATTAAAAATATTTAACTATTATTAATCAACCAATTGAAAAAGACAAAATTAAATGTGAATATTTTAATACAGTAAAATATAAATATAAAATATTGGTGATTTTCAATCGAAATCTACATATCTTTTTTTGTCAACCAAAAAGGCAAATTCCATGAAATCTGTTCTCTGTCATCAGCATGCCGTTTATATGGCAGTTAGAAGAATAAATTCGGTTGGAGATTTTTATAATTACTCTAGCCCCTCTTCTCCCGATTACGGGGATCTATGAAATTTTTATTTGAAAACTTAGTGGCTTAATTGTTTGGCACCATCGATGATAATGCCAGCAAAAATTGAGACAAACGTATGTATTTTCCATAAACGTGCACCAGATTTTTTTAATACTGAAGTCGATCCAACCTAGTACAAACTCACACATAGGTACAAATACTGATATTTATGTGTTTGTAAAATATTTAAACACACAGCAACTCTTACTCACCTGCTTTGTGCACTGCCGGGCGGTGTATTGACATCGGATATGACATTATTCATTGTTCCCAGCGGTGTGTTGGGGTTAGTGCCACCGGTTAGACAGGCGCCGCTGAGTGGCGAGCAGGCGCGACGCTTTGATTTGCGAATCGAACGTTTACGGAATAGATCTCTGCAAAAAAAAAGATGAAATGAAATGTAAGAAAAAAGAAAAAAAAAAATTGAATTGGATAGAAGCAAACAGCTTTGTCAAGAAGCAAAACAATAAAAGCGACAGCAACAAAGGTCGCTGGTGGCAGCAAAATAGGCAGCATAAAATATATAAGTCAGCGGAGAAGTGATTTTTTTATTTTTATTTTTTTATTTGATGTTGTTGCGGTTGGGGCTGAGGACAATTCGTGGTACTTTCGTTGGATGCAAGCAATAAAGCGCTCAAGCAGTGCGACCGTTTGTTGAATCAGCTTAATTGCTTCCATGATTTTTTCATTTGCTTATTGCTTATTTTCGTTGATTTTCCAATTTTTGCTAATGCACGTAAAAAGCCGTGTGTTTTGCTTCGTCTTTTGTCTGGCAAACGATGCACATTGCACGTTGGCAATCACTCTCTGTTGCTCTATGCAAACTAACTAGTTAGTTTTTTTATTTTGCTTTTTACCCTTTATTGCAATCACTTTTGGCTTTGAGGTTGTAATTAAAATTGGTTTGTGTAAAAATGCAGCAATGACTGAACTTTTGCTCTAAATCACATACATATGTACATTAAATGCTTGACAATCGCGTTGAAGCACACAAAAGCAGCACTTTGGTTTTATTTATTTTTCTTTTTACTCACCTTGATTTCTCCGGATTTTCCAATTTCAAACGTATTTGTGACAGTAAACCGACCAACAGCTCATCGACATTGTGATTTATGCCCACCGAGGTTTCAATGAATTTACAATCATAGGCGGTGGCCATGGCTTTGCCCTCTGCAATTAAAAAAAAAAAAACGAAAATAATTGCAAAATTAAATCAATAATTAAATCAGTTGTTATAAATACTTTTAAAATGCAAACACTTGAAAATTTCTTGTCGCTTAACATTTACAGTATATAAAGCCAATAAATATGGAATGACGTTTTCGATTGAATTTTCATTAAAATAAAAAATAAGAATTTCATTGCTAATTTTCAATATATGAATAAATGACAAATTTGCCTTCAACATTTAAATAAATGATTGATTATGATAAGTAAGAAATTTTTATAAATAGTTTTGAGTAACTAATATATTTTTATAAATTGTTTTAAATAACGAACAAGTGCCATGAATCGTTCAAATGATTTTGATTAGTGAATACATTTTTATAAATAATCAAAATCATAAAGGGCGCGAGCAAATGTTCTTTATTCGCCAATCAATTTATTCGAAATAAAGAAGAAATTCTCATCCATCATTTAAAAAAAAATTAAAAAATTAATCCATTTTTTTTCTCATTCAAATATTCAGTTCACTGATAACGTCCATCATTGGCGCGTAACGAATTTTTGAAGGCCAAAATTTTATAGCTCTCGATTATATTTGATTATTTCAGTACCAGGTGGTGGCAAATTGAACGAAAAAAAAGTTTAGCAGTTGAATGTCGTTGTGTGTGACGTACTCGTTTGCACATTGAGGGTAAGATATAAAATTTTAAAAGCGTAAACGCATCATTTTTATGACAGTTGTTTTTATTTAAAGTGCATGTTAACGTTCCAACTTGAGTTTATGTTTAATTCTTTCTCTGGGTCATTAATAACTGCAAATTCGTCGAGTTTATGTACATACTACTTTTGACGAATTGCATTGCCGTATGTGTTTATAGCTGATGGCTGCATCAATGTCAAAGTCACAAAAGTTTTATTACATAAATTTTATTCAATCCAACAAATTGTGTACAGTGACATGGAACACATTAAAAATCTTGCAAAATGTAAAATGTATATAAAAGTTCGTTATTTGTGTCTTAAATGGTTTTCTTTTTGCATTAAAAGTATTACTTTTTTTATGTTTAAAAATTAGATTTTCAACAAAACCATTATCCGAACTTTGACGCGAAAACTGTAAGCATTCAACATTTATAGCCTAATGGTAAGTAATTGGCATTTTGGACTCAAAGTGTTGTTGTTAAGCGAAATTTTATACCACAGAAACAAAAAGTGTTTAACATTAAAATTCATACGAAAAAGGTTAATTAAAACGCCTGAAATATTGGATAATTTATTTATGATCACCGTCACATTACCGACGTCCCATGCATATAAAAATATATTTCGCTAATAAATAAAATTTTTTAAATCAAAAGATACAGTCTTATTCAGCATTTTGATTAAAATCGAAATTTTCTCACTTTGACAACTTTATTATTCTGCGATTCGCTACGATTCGATTAAACTTTTAATATGGCGGTATTGTAAAGTTCAAATTTCTTAACGCTGAATGGTTTGATTTTCACTTTTGTGGCTCTTAAAAATATAATTAAAAAATGTCTTTATATCAATATCTTCTTGATGGTTGTGAAGATCATTATAAATTGTAGCTTTTCATTCGCGATGAAATAAAATTAACTTTAACCACGATTCGTAGGAAACTGAAATTAAAAAATTACTATTATAATAAAAAATTGGGTGTATGCAGTTTGTGCATAAAGTTTTGTTTTCAGTTATTTTTTATTACCTCAATTATTATATTTTTTTATTATCTAAACATATCACACTCTGGAATGTTGAAAGCAATTTTTTTTTATATTAATAGACGTATGTACACAAAATCTGGAAGTACATAAAAAAAAAATATTGCAACTAGAATATTTTGCTTTGTGGTGTTTTAATTTCACACAATCTAGCCCCTCATTTTAAAACCGTGTTCGCTCTTCCTCTTTTTCTTTTGCGAGAACGTTATTGAAATGCAAAATAGGGCTAATAGTGAGAGAACTTTATTGTAGTAAAATTTAATATGCTACAACACTTAATACTATAAAAAAAAGAGTTATTAATGATTGAAATTTTTGCGAAGTTTGTTTATTGGTTTTTTTTTCAGATTTGCGCAATGTTGGAAATTTGGATTATTTTAATTTATATAGAGTATGAAAAACTCGTATTAGTACACCTTCTCATAAGAACAAAAATCATTACTTTTTTTTTAAATGTATCTTTACAGATTATTTGTGAAGAATTATCAATTTTTTTTAGTTATTATTATTTTGTAGGATATTCTCGTTGTTTTAAAACATTAGATTATCTTTGGGGCATAAACTCCACAAATTTTTTGTGAGATTTGTAGACTTTTTTTTCCATTCATGCTAGCTTCTTTCATAGTTTGTATGCACCCATTAGAGTATTTTATATTCAATTTGCACTCGCCTGTAAATATATTCCGTTCTTCTAAAGTCCCATATCACCCCAAATCACACAACAAAATTGGGGGAGTCTATGCCGCAAAGATAATCTGATGTTGGTTTTGGGACGAATTTCCGTCGTCCCTTGTGAAGTTTGGTTTTAAGACAAACCGGTTTCGGCGTTGCGCCATCTTCAGTGTCATTTTTCGTTCTGATCATCAGACTTTTTTTTATATTTAGTTAATTATATTTTTATTCTTCGTCACCACTTTCCCAGGCTTTGATGAGGAAATATGGTGATTTCCGAAATAGTAGTATAACTCCATTAAAAAGCTGTTGTTGTTTTTCCAAATAAAAATCTTCCATAAACTGGTCTCGAACTCAATAAAATTGTGAATTATTAAATTTAACTAATTATAAAACATTCTAATTAATTTAATAAATCATAAAACTGATTAATCTGTCTCCGATTAATCAAAAACCGGAATAGTAATTTAACAGCTAATTAGTATCCATTTTAAATTTATGATCATAATAAATATTTACTTGCTTTGAAAACAATTGGAAAGAATTTAAGAAATTTTCTTTGATTACAATTCATTTTTTTTGTTTGAGTTAGCAGCAAATACTCAGTATATAGTTTTTTCGATTTATAAGATAACTATTGATACAAAAAAATGTTTAACTGATCAATCGCACATCCATCGTCTTAACCTTTAAATGTATAGAAAGGACCAATTCATTTTTATTACGAACTAGCATTTATGCAAAAACTTTCAAAGTACTCATAACAAATCTAATATAAATAGTAAGTAATATCTTTAATAAAAATCAGCACGTTAGCGAAACTTGCAAATGTAGAACTTAAGTTTTTAGTAAATTTCTGAAGGACTTTTCTAATTTTTTGTCGGTTTTCTTATTATATTCTACCCTTAACTTACATTTTATTATACGAAAATTCAAAAATATCTACATAAAACTGCATAGAAATTTTTCAGTTTTCTTATAAAGTTTCACACTTGGGTCAAATGACTTGTATTTAAATTGATCAATAATAAATGTGAGTGTTTAAGTTGATTTAAGTAGTAATTTTGATTCTTTGGATATAGGACTCCTTTTCTTAAATATCGCAGTTCTTTGGCAATAAATTGCATTCCAAGTTGTTGTGTTTTGTGCTTCAATAACATTATAATCAATATTAATTTCAAATAAATTTTGCTGAACAATAAAAAAAAACTGAAGCATTGGATTGATAAAATAAATATTTTGCTAAAATTGAAGCTATAAAAATGTTGTACATTGGATAACTAACATATATACATACATTAAAATGCATATATGTATGTAACTAACGCTTTTATTTAAAAATATGTGGCTTTGTTATAAAAACAGTGCCAAGCACATAAACATACACTTGTACATATTTTTTTTCCATACTGCCAGTAGATTTTTAATGCGGCTATAAAAACTTTATAGGCATCTGCACATTAATGAAAAAAAGGAAAAAATTCAATATACTCGTAATATGTATGCAATCCCAAACGCAACTGTATTACATATAAAAGAGTGAAAAGTAATTTACGGCATTGCTTCGACCTCATTAAATTGGATAATTTGTATTTTTGACATTCAAATATAATACAGTCAACAGATGTCAATCGGATAAGATTTCTGTGCTATATTTGAATGTGTGTGCATGAGTAAGCGTTTATTTGTTTATAAAAATAAAAAATAAAACAGAAAATAAAAATCGTTGTTTAAAAAAAAAATAGGATTAATGTATGTAAAAGTGTAAAAATGTACATATATCGTAAGCGGATAAGTTCATTAAGTACTTGTGCAAATATTTAATAGCAAACACGCACACACATACATATTTTTGTATGTTGGCTAATAAAGAGGAATTTTTATATCCCTAATGACAAGTGTTAATAGAAAAAGTTCGAATTATGTATGTATATGTGTTTGTATAAAGAAGCACCATCATTCAGTCGATTTTACTGTGCAGCAGTTTGATGCAAAGTAAATACTCAATTTAATGTTTTTTTCTCTTGGTGTGAGTTCGAATTATGGTGAAATAAAAGCCATTGATAATATTCGTAAGTAATGATTTTGAAATGAAATGACGCAATTAAAAAAATTGTTCATTAAAATATCTGGAATGGGTATTCATAAATTGCTTCATAACAAATATTCTGAATTTGCGCAACAATGTTTTACGTAGTGCCCAGAAAATAATTTATAAATTTTTCTATTGCTGTGAAAGCTAAACTTAAATAAAAAAGCTACAGAATTGAGAACTGATTTTTTTACAAGCAAAAGGAATTGATATTTTCTGCCAACTATTTTCTTCAATCCTGTACATTTCAGTTGTAATAAAATATTACAAGAAATTTTGTTTGTAAGTCTTTTATTTCCATATTTTTAATATAGTCTTACCCACGATTGCTACGAGTATTAAATCTTAATATAAAATGTAGAATGAAAGTTGGAAAGAGTAATTTATGCTTTTCAAAATTTTCATCACACCTTGTTTAACTTTCTTTCCGGAAACTTTAACCGTCGTATATATAAAAATACTACCTTAGTTCGAGAAAAAAAAGATAAATAAATGGAAAAAAAAGTGCGTAACTTTACCATGTCAACAACAAGTTGCTTATGTTTTATTGAAATTGCTGTCTAATTAAAAGCAAACAATGTCACTTGTGTTGTGCATATTCATTGCAACAAAAATAACTAATGAGGACAAAAAAACAAAAAAAAATTAAATGAATACACAGAACAAAAGCAGTAATGTTGCTCCTAAATGCAAGTACATTAAGCGGTGGGTGAAAGAGGGGCAAGCAGCTAGCTATAAAACTAAGAAAACAAAATCTGTAACTCATACGCAGTGTTGTACTATCGTGGGTGCTCAGATGCAGGGTGGGGATTCGATTTTGATGTTGTTTTAAGAAAATTGTTTTTTCCAGTATGTGAAACAAAATACATTTAAGAAATGTCTATTGAATGATAAAAAATTACTGCCCAACATGAATGCAAATATGTTTTTGTCAACATAGCAAACGCTTCACTGCCAATGTGTGAAAGTTATAATGCGTTTATCACGAAGAAAAACGATAAAATGGTAACAAATCAAAAAATCAACAAACGGCAAAAAAATTTACTGGTCTGCAAAGAACTTAAAACTTTTCTACTCATTATCCGTGGCGTAATTTCAGTGCTTTCACTTCTTTCTTAGACACATCATACCAACTTATAACTTTTAGAGCTCAGCAGTCACGCTTTTTGTTTTTGTTTTTTTGATGATGAAGAACAAAGTAGCACGTCTACAAACTTCTTTGTTCATATTTCCTGAATTCCGTTTGCTTTAAATTTTTTTTTTTCATCCAGCAAAGTATCTTTCTTTTTTTTTGGTTTCATCTTTGAGATTTTGATCAGCTCAGTCCTAAGTTTTGCACCTTTGAAAAAGTTGGAATGTAAAACACTGGAAACGGAACTAAATATGCATTAAAGCGATTTAAGTTGACACTTTTGAAAAGCAAATACAAGTGGAAGTATCAAACTATGAGAGAGCAAACTTGTTTAGAAAGTTACTCGCGATTTATTTGATTTGATTTGAGTGAAAAAAAACGACGAAATATTATTTTTTGAATAAAAGAAGTTTATTACAACAAAACTAAATTTTTCGGGGTTTCTCGGTTGTTGATAATTTGAATTTGAAATGACCCAGCTGTAGAATTTAGCATCGCTCAGTCAAAGCATTTACAAAGAATGTAGATTGCAAAAAAAAAAACGAAATATATCACGAAAAGCTAAACAGAAATATGGAAGCATAAAAGCCAAAATAACAATGAAAAAAATTACCAATGATTCAGCAAATACTCTTTACTGAGTCGCTGTTAAAAAAAAATATAACAAACAACAATAAAAAATTAAACTAAGCCTAATCTTAGCTTTAGGCCTAAATTGCTGGCTCAAATCTCTTAAACATCACATTTATATCACTTAGGTAATGTAAATGGTATAGTTATTTTGTGTGAAAAAAAGACAAATCAATCAATTACACTTTTAGATTTATTCTCCTAGAAATACACAGCTTATTGGATTTAGTTTAGCAAGCAGCTGTAAATATAAGCTTTGCGGCGAAAAAGAAATTTATTTTTCAAGTTTAGTAGATGCGGCAATAACTGAAATGATTTTTCTTGTGTCAGCAACGCGCACAGTTCTAGATTTTTTATGCAATTTTTTTTTGCACACTTTTGCACAAATGATTTGTTGTCGTTTTTTTTTAACAAATTTCTTGTATAACTAAAACGAAACTTCTACACTTTTAAATTGATATTTAAGTGTTTGTACCTTTTTTCTTGTTTTTTTTTCTACTCACCATCGGATGTCACTAGACGACTTCTCGCCAAATCGGCCTTATTCGACACTAAAATGACTGCTTTTTGTGCGATATTTTGATTGGTCCACAATATCTGCAGAATATGCTCGGCAACGGTGAAACTGCTGCGGTCAGCAGCCGAATAAATGACACAATAACCATGTGGATCATAACTGGATAGGCAATCATCGGGCTGTTGAATGTAGCACAAAAGCGATTTGGGGAAAATCAGGAATGAAGTGAAGCATGAAAATATATAAAAATATAGAAAATTAATTGACTATACTAAATGGATTTCTTTATATGCATATAAAAATAGTAAAAAAGAAATATTAGAGCAAGTAAATAAAATCTCCAAGGAATATATGTAATATTCGAAATAAGTAATGCGAAAACCGGTAGGGCTTCTAAGCTTCAATGATTTTGCTTAAATTTAAATAAATGCAACCAGCGTCCGCCTTTAAACTTATCAACTCACATATATGCATACATATATGTATGTGTGTACTTGAATATATATGCCCTCAACTCAACTGTTTACTTATCAGCGCTTAGTGAGGACTAAACGTCTAAAGGACTAAAGGTCAAGAGCAGCTGCTGTGCAGATTTTCCGGCAATTCAATTCAGCTGCGGTGCTTGCTATTAACATCGCATTCAAATGAATTGCACGACGTGTGGTGAAAGCAACCGGAAATTCACACACACACGCACCCAGAAACACATATGCACTAATACGATTTGGTGAAACGTTTAAGCTTATGAAAACAGCTGCGGTATGGTTTGGGCGCATTGTGTGTCGGTGTGTGTGTGTGTGAGCTTGGTTTACACAGCTTAAGTGCATAGAGTCATCAACAGCAAGTGACCAAAGGATGTGACCGTCATTTCCATTTGAACCGGCTACTACTGGCTTTTGATGGGTTTATTTATTTTCAACTGTACAATGAGCGCCAGAAACAAAAAAAGCGTAGACAATTTTAATTTTTATTGTACTCAAGGCGAATTGATGTAAGGTGGTAGCGATTGTAAAAATGTAACCCTTTGGTGGGTTATTGTCAAACTTTTTCTCCTTTGTATTTAATTTTCGCGAAATAATTTTTACACTATTAGATTCACCGCAAAAAGTTATAGTGAACCATATCTAGAAATTTCCTGTAGTTAAAGGGAACAATTAATTATTTGCTACTAAACAATTGATCTTGACAACCAACCACCAATCAGCTGATTGATTAACACCACCTTTTATGAATTCGCCATGATTGTACTATTCAATTTTCTATAGAAATGAGGATCGAAAACGAATTATGACCAAACTCTTTTTGGTGATTGTTTTTATTTAACATTTTGAGTATATCATTTAATTAAAGATAATAATTTATTTTATATTAACAGCCCTCTAATACTCACATTCATATCTGTATAAGCGTGATCGATGAAAATTAACTCGGACTCCTCGCCACTAAGTAATACTGATACAGATTTTTCGCCAGATTCATCATCTGTGGAAAATTAAATTTTTAAGCAAATAAAAATTTTATTAGTATCTCGCCTTAATGTTTTGTATATTTAAAAAAATTTAAAGCAATAAAACTATTACTGAGAATTAATACGATTTTTTACTATTAAAAAAAAACAACGTATACTAATAAGGAACAACAAAAGTTTGGGAATTTTCGAATCATGCCACAAAACAAGCAACAAAAGTTTCAAGGACACAGATGATTAGTTACATATTTTTTGCTTGTTTATTTATAAGTTGATAATAATATATAGACGTTTATGCATTGAATACATACGAGTAGTACATGTATATGCTATATGTGATGGATAACTAAGAGAATGAGCGAAATGAACTTTTGTAAACTAATTATGAAATGCATATGAGTTTGTTTAAAAAGCTGGAAAGTAGATATGTGTGTGACATTTAGTTAAAAATATAGAAATGTGTTTTATACGAATAGATATGTATGTATGTATTTTAGTATATTAACAAAGTTGTGCTTTTATACATATGTATATATATATATACATATACACATATGTGTGTGTGTTATGTACATATGTGTGCCTAATGTAATGTATGTACAATTTGAAGTAATATTTCTGTTTGTAGTGCACGATCAAGTGCAGGCAATTCACAAATGAATAACAAATATTCTATTTCAGCTTTAGAGTGCATCAAATATTAAATTACATTTCATAAAATCGTATCCTTATTTGAATTTTTTAGCATTTTTCATTAAGTTGTAATGGAATTTCAAAGAAATGGTCTTAATGGATGAATAAGCAATAACTGAAAGATTTAATTGAAATATGTTAATTGGCAGGTGCATTTCCCGTCCATGAGTAACGGAAAATTCCCGGTTACAGCAATTCATTTGCTTCATATATTTTAACATGTTTTTATATTCATTTGCAAGCAATTTGCGATATTTTTGAAATGCGTCGTTGGGCTTACCACATAGTTTTTGATAATTTAACCTTTCCCTCGAAAATACTTTTCTCTTTAAATGGCATTTATTGTTTTGCTTAATTTCCAGAAAAATAGTTTTGGCCACTGAGCAGTAATGATTCCTTTCCATTATTTTTTTTACGTTTATTGTAATATAACTTTAAACGCGCTTAAATTCATAACGAGCATCAGAAACTAATGAAATTCTTATTAATTAATCCACAAGGACATAACGTTTGTGATAAGCTTAAAATACGCAAATGATAGCGATAACGAGACTAAAGAAATTATTGTAAATGTAAAACGCGTGATAGTGCAAAAATTAAAGGGGATAAACTTCTTGAGTATCGATTGAAACCTAAAATTTGTATCAACCAAATTTTTTCAATAAATGTGAAGAAAGATCTACGAATGTTCAATGTGAAGTGATACGAAGACTTGGGTGTAACTTATATAGAAGAATTAACGTTTACTTTTTTTTTTTAAACAAAGATTTTGTTGTCTTAACTCACTTGACTGTTAAAAAAGTGTAAAATTAATCGGGTGATTTTTATCAGATATTAGTACATACATAAATGAAGTGTACGAAGGTAAACGACAGATAGATGGGAGAAAACATATAATGAAGAAAAAAAAAATATTATAAATCGGTCGAATTTCGGCCTCTTTTCCGGTGGCAGGCTAAATGGTTCAAACTTTTGCCGAACATTTATTTATTTTCATTTGCTCAAAAACTGTGCAATTCCTTATAATAATAACAATAATAGTCCCAACGATTTTACCTTCCATACACGCCCGACCGCCTCTAGGGGCGCATCCGCATGACGCGCGGATATAAATTTTTTTTTTTATAAATACTTTTCAACTGATTAATTAACATAAACTACGGAGTGGTTCGTTTAGTTTCGGCAAGAAGAGATGGGCTAGAAATCTAGCCTGTCAGGAACATGACCATAAATACTATGCCTAACATTTCTCAGCGACAAGCAAGTGTAGGACGATTAATAAGTTTTAAGCGACTAATACGTATATGGCGGCAACTTAGACTAAGAACCCTAACAAAAACTTCTTTGAGAAAAAAACAGAAATTGTTTTTGAATTGACTCAATCCTGTTAGAATAAACTTGATAGTGATTTTTTAAGGAAGTAATGAGGGTAGAACCTAAGCATCAGGGGCTTATAATTTTTCAGTTCAAACATTGTGATACCGCTCTCCTTCTTAAAAAGTGCATTAAATAAAAAAGATACTCTGTTTTTTATTACTTAAAAATAGATCTACGCAAAGGGGAAGTGAAAAATAACTTCTGAGCCTTTCGATACAATAATTACTTGTTTGCTTTATAATGAAGACTTACGCTCGAAGCGTACAAATGTTGAGAAAAATATGAATGCATTAATAAAAGGAAGAATGATAAAAATAAGCTTATGACATATTATGATACATTTTTTGGCAAAAATTAAATACGCATGGTATCTTGATTTTAAATATAAATTTAGGATATGATCAACTTTTAAGAACATTTTTTAAATATTTACTGCACCTTTAATAATAAAACATATTAATTAAAGGTTATTTAATGATATTTATTTGATTTTCGAAGATTATCAGCTTAAACTAACAAATGACAAATTTAAAAAAAAAGTATACACCTTT
Organism: Philophylla caesio; assembly: GCA_963971545.1. Classification (NCBI taxonomy): domain Eukaryota; kingdom Metazoa; phylum Arthropoda; class Insecta; order Diptera; family Tephritidae; genus Philophylla; species Philophylla caesio. The sequence continues at coordinate 86,998,155 of OZ020606.1, read as the reverse complement.
CTATTTGTTCTGTGTACAACTGAATATATAAATTGTTGGGACTTTAATGGCGTTCTGCCACAAAACTGAAATTTATTAATTCTCTTTATTATTAAAGATGCGATATCTATTTCATATGAACTTATTTATAAGATCTCGCTCATGCATGTTTATTGTTTTAGTTTTAAGTTGCTAAAAACTACCGAAGGTATTTGAAAAAAAATTGAACTACTTTATTTCGGGACTTTTTTATTTGAAAGAAATTGCGGAAGAGCATGAATAGAAAAATAATGGCATATTAAATGCTATATTCCAAAATATTCTAATTTTGTTCTTAAGATTTGATTTTTAAAAACAAATTCTTAACCTGAAAGTGGCTGGATAAGAAAATTATGGTCATAATAAAATACTATTTGAGAGTGAAAATCATGTACTATGTAATAGTAAATGTGCAGGGTGCGCGGAGTTAACGAGCAATTACATATGTACATTGTAAGCACTTGTATGTACATATGTATAGCTATATTTCATTACAATTTATTAGGAAGAGTTGTTTTAAGACTCTCATCAACCGCAACTAAACAAAACAACATTCAGTCCATAATTTGTAGCACTCGAATTGCGGTGAAGGAGCAACAAACTGAAAACCAATACCAAGTTGCAAGTATCAAATGACTGCCGTTGGTAACATAAGTGAGACTTGAGGTACTAACTATGCCACATGAAGAAAGTTATTTACACTTGGGGCAAGTGGCGAGAAGAGCGAGTGGGGTTTGAGGGTGCAAAGATGTTGTTGAAATTTAGTGCGTAAAGTTGCCAATTCAAAGTTGTCATATACAAGTATTTACTGCATTTGTACAGAAATAAATCGCATGAAGACTTACTGCAGTCAAAAGCGAATGGCGGCAAATAGGGAAAGTGAAGCGAAATCAAGTGTGTATGCTTGTATGTTTGTATGTATGTATGTATGTATGTATGTAGTTCTATGCTAGTAAATAAATACCAACGCAAGTGCAACTTAATAACATTTTCTGCTGAATAAAAAGTTGCGTGCATAAAAGGTAGAAGAAGTTTGAAATTTCTATGAGGTCCAGAGGCTGCTTAAGAAGGGGGTTAGTGCCATAAGCTGACTACTTTGTAAGTAACAAACTTAATGGAGGAGCTCGCAACTTTGTTTGGGTCTGTGTGTGTGAGTGAGTGTGAGTGAGTGTGTGTGTGTGCATTTAAAGATAAAGACTTAAATGTATTTGCAACCTGCGTGTGTGGCGTTTACTTGCCGGCGGTGATGTATTGGTGAGTGAGTGAGTGAGTGGTGCTCTTTAAATAGAAAATGTAAGCAAACATCTTTTTTTTTCTTTTTTGAAATAAATGTGTATATGTAGATTTAGTGTGCATTTAATTTTCAAACAACAGTAGCAAATATTTAAATTGAAATTTAGAATACTCGTTTTTTTTTAATTTTTTTTAGCAAATATGCAATTGAATACTTCTAGGTAAGCTCTGATCCAATTTAGCGAATATTGAAAATTTATATTTGGGAAATTCAAAAAAAAAACATTTGTATGTATGTATTATTAGGCGTAATTGCTTTACCGTCAGCGGGTTTTTCGATTTCTATGCGTATTTTGCATTGGCCTGCTAAAGTTGCTGAAAAAGGTGGTTGACTTAAATCTGTGTGTTCGTTTGTTGTTGGGCGGCGAAAATATGCAATATTAGAATTTATTAGTTATTTTTAAAAGAATGTATGGCGCTTTTATTTTAAGTATAAAAATATGTGCTATACTATAATATTTGTGTGCTCAAGTTTAAAAAAAAAATTTTATTTTTTAAATATATATTTTAAGCATTAAATTTTTTAGTTTTAATTTTATGTTAGTAGTAAATTAATATTAATAACATTTTAAAGTATTGCGTTTAGTAAAATTTTATTTTTCGTATTAATTTATTCATTTTAGGTGATGGCATGTAAATTTTAAAATTATTTAGTTTAAAAAACCGATTGCATTTAAAAATTACATTTTTTACATATTAAGTATTTAATTATAATTTTTTTGAAATGTTTAAAATATTAAAATTTATTTATTTTGTTTATAATTTGGTTATTTATCTAATTGTATATTTTATTTTTATGTTACATTTTTAAATTCTTTAGTGTTGTTTATTTTTCTGAAATTTTTAATTTATATTAAAAATAATTTTAATTTTTTATTAAATTTAATTTAATTTCATAATAATTTGTTTTTAATTCGTAATTTTAGGGAATATTTATGCAAACGTTTAAAATAATATAACAACAATTGTTGAATTGAAGATTTGAATTATTTAGTTTTAACATTTTTTTCGATATTGTTTATATTTAATGTTTGAAATTTCTTATTTAGTAATTTTTAAATTTAAAGTTTATTCCCATTATTTTTATTTTAACAGTTATTGGTAGAAATTATGTATTTTTAAGTTTTTAATTATCATTTATATTGAATTAACCACAATTCGCAGAAATAAAATGTGTTGATAGATACGCAGATTAAAAAAAATATTAAAAAAAAAATGAATAGAAGAAGAACTTAATAATTATTACGGCATTGTGAAAAGATATGTACATACATATGTATATATGTACATATGTATGTATACGTATTTGCAAGATTTTGAAATTGTTTTATTGTACAAAATTTGATTTTCTTTTTAAATTATGAGTGGAAATTTGAAATTAATTTGAGCAAAAATGTGTTACAGATGCGCATGATGGATAAATTTCTTCAAGGCAGTAAAGCGCAAAAATAGCAAGATAATAAAAAGAAATCCTAATAAAAATTACATTAAAAAAATGTTGATTGGCAAATGTACCAAGAATTGGCTTGAAATTGTATGAATCCCACAACATAAATCCAAGTGGAACTCGTTGCTTTGGAGAAAAAAGAATTTAAAAAGCACCAACGTTAAACTAAAATAGAATAATATAAACAAATCTGCTATATTCATATACAAATCCTCCATTAAAAAACAAAGTAGTGATCTAAGGCGTGTTTTCCTATTAAAAATTAACCATACACCGGCACGGACATAAAAACCATGCAGCAAGTGCAACCAACTAACGGTAAATGGCTAACTTGTATTTGTTAATATTGAATTTTTGATATAAAAAACGCTTAGGAACTCAGTAAAAAGGCTTGGGGAACTTGACAAACACTTGAGAATAAAAATGGCAATGTGAAAGCTGGCAAAATCTATACAAATATTTGAGAACTTTCAAAATATTTGATTTTAGTGTTTGATGGAATTTCAGTAAATTAACTGATGATTTTGGCTTTGTTATGAATTCTAAATTTTCGAATGATAATTGCTTTAGTGAAAATTTTGCTTTATCAAGAATGTTATAGAGCCGGGTTGGCTTTCAGAAATGTAAATAAAAATGTGAAAATTATGAAACTAACTTACACCGAATGTAGTAAAAAAAAGGCAAATCCAAAATTAGTTCGAACAAATTTTTTTATAAAGTTTTTTATGGTATTACCAAGAGCGAATAAAGCAAAACTTTCATTTGTTAAAATCGTAATCAATATAAATTAATCACTATCATTATTGTAATTCTTCTTCACATTATGATAATAATGTCATAATCTTCATGCCCTTTTTTTTAGTAATTTTTTGTATTATATTGAATATGAATTTTACAAATTTTGCCTTAAACATGTATCTACATATTTTTGTTAAGGGTAGAAATTAATTTAAAAATTAAATCATTTAATAAAAATCATTCTTATCTTCGCTTACGTCATTATCTTCACTTTAAACATCCTCATCATCACTATCATTCCATAAAATGATTGACTGATGTGCTTCTCTCTGCAAATCTTATAACTTTTTTTTGTTTGTAGTTTTCTCGTAATTGATATAAAAGGGAGGGAACTGATTAAAATTCTAATGAATGTATCTTCGTTTTTCTCATTTCTATGGCACTTACGAGAAAAATGTGCATATAACTTATTTCCAAAAATTTAAATAAAGAAATGTAAATAAACTCAAGGTGAAATCAATGTAATTCAGCAGAATTAAATTTTGCTTTAAATAAAAAACAAATGTTAGCTGCGCTTGTAGTTATATCAAAAGTACGAAAACAAAAAATGGAAAAATAAACAAATAAAATTTTAATGATTGCACGTTAGGTCAATCGTGCGACGAACAAACACAACACTACACTCACACACACATAGTGGACATAAAAAATCGGACATCACAGCGTGTAAAATACAGGGAGGTGTTCGTGCAAAAATAACAGGTGACACGGGGAGAGTAAATGGATACAAATGCATTTGTAGATATGCGCTGCAGAGTGTGAACTGGCTGTAATGACTTTGGTGGAGGCCAGCTATGGCCGACATGGACAAAAATATTTAAACTGAAACACTCGCACACAAGGGAATCAATGAGCAACGAGTAATGAATATGTTGATTATCGCAAATAAAAATTAAAACTCAGAAATGGTCAGACAGACACAGACTCAGAGGTAGATACACAAACATGTGCAGACACTATAGATATTTATGTATGTATGTATGTGTATACTAAGAGCGCCTGCAACTAAATGCGATCCATATAAAATAAAATTAATGCAAATGCAGCGCTGGATAATTAAATCATAAATCCGATTTGAACTTAAGCGACAAAAAATTGTACGTTAGCAGCGCGAAAAAAAAAACAACAACAAATGAGTGGATGGGTACATTTAAAGGAGTTAGTGATTGCATTTTAAATATCGTTTTTTTTTATGTTCTATCGAAAGGTTGGAAATTGTTTCAGTTTTGTTAGCCATTTGCTAAGTTTTATTTTAATCTATGATTGCTTTTTTCTAAAACACTCGTACAAACATATTAATTTGTATACTCACCAATACTTGTATCGTAGGCGTGCAAATACTCGGATGTCATAAATTGTGAAACCAAAGAACTTTTACCCACAGCGGAGCCGCCGAGCATGAGAACCCTGTGCGTGAGAGGTGAAGAGAGAGAGGTGAAACAAAAAAACGATTAGTTAATTGCAAGCAAATGAAACGTTGGGTTGTTTCATTCCAAAATTTTCAATGTCTTTTAGTTTATAAAATTTTGGGCTGAATGTCTGAAGAGTTTTTATCCAAACGAAAAAATTATGATTTTATTTGAAACAAAAGTGCAGAATATAAATATAAAAAATGAGTTAAAAATAAAAAAACAATGTAAACTTTTCCTTTCTAAAAATTGGGTACAACACGTAAGAATGGACTTCATCAATCGAAATTTTTTCGCCTTAATATTAATAAATAAGTATAGTAGATAACAAAATAACTTAAATAAATAAATGGCGCCAAGTAAAAGTCAATATGAAGCGCCATAACATCTATACGCTGATCTTCTAATATTTTGTTGTTGCTGCTTCCGACAGGGTGTGAAGTGATTGGTTTTGGAACGAATTTTCGTCATCCCTTGTCAAGTTTGGTTTTAAGACAAACCGGTTTCGGCATTGTGCCATCTTCGATGACCAATCATTTCTATACGCCTTACTGTCTTTATAATAAAAATAATTTTCCATAAATGTAATATTTAGAACAAGCGAGAAATTGTGATTTAGGTTTTAAGAAAATAATTTTTAGTTTTTTTACTTTAATGTTCGTGGCTTGTGTTATTAAAAAGTTGAAGGCGTAATCCAAGGCCAAGTTAAAAAGAATAAAAAACTATTCCTTAAGCAGTCCAATTAATACTCTAAAAACATTGATAACACTGTACAACAGGCAAAAAATCCCACTGGGTTTCTTAACGATTTCTAAAGCTTTTGGGTCTGCTGAATCCGAATCTGAAGTCAGAATTTTCGGGTCACCCTAGGTTTTCTCTACAGAACGTGGTTCGTCCAGAAATCGGCATTTGTAAAAAAAATTCTAAAATTTTATTATTAGGTAGTACATTTTCTACTAATTTAAAATTTTTTTTTTTCGGCATCGATAGCCGATTTGGTTGATGACCAACTGCCGCGGACAGACAAGGCGAGAGTTCGAGTCCGTGTCTCGGAAAGAAGTCTGATGATGGTGAAGTGATATTCACCAAAATAGCTAATACTTATTACTCATTTGATGATTTTAGCTTGTTGTTGTTTTTTACTAACATAATAAAAATTATTTTAAATAAGTACCTTTTTGCATTCCAAGATATTTATATTGAATAAAGTTTGTTTTCAAAAATGACATGAGTAAGAAATGTACGAAAACACCGATTGTTTAATGAATTATAGTGACAACTGTACGTGGTTAAATTTAAATATACATATTGTATTATGATTCCTTGACCTCAAAAACCCTTAGTTACACTGTTCAATGGTTTAAAAAAAATTTAGAATTTTTAATTTTTAAAATCTTAAATTTTTTTGTACTGTGTAAACAATTATAAAAAATTGTTGTTTTTAAAGGCGAGTTTTTTAAATTTTTTTTACTTTTTTACAGTGGGCGTTAAAACTTTGAATACTCTCATATAATTCATTTTAGTTCCATGATAAATACTTTCCGGCAATTTTTATACATATATAAATCCATAGCGATTTCTCAATAACTTTTTTTTAATTTTTAATGAAAACTTGTTACTTTTTAATTGAAGTTTTGAGAAAGATTTTGGGTATGCAATCGTATAGAAATGAAAAGCGACCATTAATTAAAATAATAATTTATTTTTATGCACAGAAAGTAAAAGTTTTTACTGGCACTTCACTACAAATATATATTTCAACCAATTAATTATTGCCGACAATTCACACCCTTTAAATCAACGCACTACTGTTTTGTTTAAACATTTTATTTTTATTCAATAAATTGAATCAGAGCATGACGCTGATTTTATTTAATGTATGTAAATCCCTTAAATCAATCTCAATTTCAATTTACAAAATTTTTTTTTCACTAATTTCTGCACGCTTTTGTTCACTTAAGTACTGCGTGGGCATAAGAACGAACTGGTACTTCAAAAAAAAAAAAAACCACAAAATCAACAACAATAAAAACACACACTCCTCACCTGTATGGTCCACTGCCTGGATTTGATGTGCTGCTTTCACGGCTGGACGCCAAACTGCAGGTGGCTGATGTGCGCGCCGAATTCGGTGCTGGTAGTTGGGTGGCAGTCAAGTGCTCCGTGCTGTGCGAAGTAAACAAAAATACAAAAAATTTTAAAATCCGTAGAGATAATCAAAGAGGAATAAATTAAATACGCCAAGTTTCAGAAAAACGCCAAAAGATGGGTAAAAGTGTACTTTGCGCCCTATTTGCGTGAAGCACATTTGTGGCATTGTTACAATAACATAATTACAACCTCTTCACTCTTATTATGCAGTGTACTGCCAGCTTAGCTTAGCAATCAAGGACATAAAAATGCTACTAACCTCGAATTTGAGCTCGCCACACTGTTGTTTGAACGACTGCGGCGACTTTTTAGCGAATCACCGCGATTAACTACACCTTTGCCTGTAATGGAAAAATGTCTCAGTCTATAGTACTCCTCCTCGACGCCGGTATTGGGCATTGAAGCGACGCTGTCGTTTCGAAAAGAAAAAAAATAAAAAATGAAATTAGTAAATATTGAGTACTAAATTGAGATAAGTCAGTAAAATGGAGGTAAAAGGTAAACTTTTCACTAGACGCATTCACACACACAAATTTATTTACATATTTTAATGAAGTTGTTGTAGATGACAATAGCCAAGACAACACTGAGACAACGCATACACGCACACAAACTTACCGTGAACGCTGTTGTGGCAGACATAGTTGATTGGGACGTCCTGACGCACGACTACCTGGCGTTTTTACCGACTGGGAGCGGCTATGATGTGGTGAACCATAACTGCAATGACAAGACATGAATGGTAAACGATAATGGTTTGTTGTTGATTATTTAGATAAATTGCATTGCAAGTCGTTTGCTTTTGGGCAACAAAAATTTGTAAGAGTAACTCAATGATAGAATCGGTGGTGGTTAAGTGTTTGCCTCAATGAATTAATGATTTCATTGAACCTGGGGCCGTTAGATTAGAGAAATTTTGTAGGTCGGGAAAGAGTTGAAGCAGAGCAATTCTTTTGTAATAATTCAAATTATAAAACGCTTCAAGCGTCGAATCATTAGTGATTTCTGGGAATAAAATTAATGACTAGAAATATAATGAGAGCTGGTTTTATGGACAACATTATTTATACTGATTTATATATGTACCTACATACGACGATGGCAGTCAAATAAATTAAAAATTATAAATAATTGGACTTAAGCTCAAGTTTTAAACTTTGCACAGGCTTTACACAAAAAATTTCACACTTTGAAAGTGTCAACGAAATGGTTAACTCTTTATCTTTTTATTCAATTTTATACAAATGTAATGGAAATTAAAATGACTTACATAAATACAACGCTGTCTGTATTTTAATAAAAATATATGAAAAATGAATGACTAACTGTCAAAATTCATCATTTAAAAGCACTGCTATCTAAGAAAAATTGATACATTGTAGTGTTTAAATAACAATATAGAGTCTCTTCATATTTCAAAAAATGTATTTAAGTAAAAATTAATTTTATTTTCAAACGAAAATCGATCTTTATGAACGTTTAACCATTAAAGTAAATGTTGTAATAAAAAGCAATTAAGATCTTAAGGTGCATTAAAAAAAAATTTTAATTAACTCAATGCAAGTTGGTTTGATTTCTCGGTAACTTTTATTAAATTCAATTTAATTTTTGTTCTACAAAAAATGCAAATACAAAGCCTGGAAAATAAAAAAAGTGTTTCTTTAGATTCTCAATAATATAAGTTAAAAGGAGTTGCAAAACAAAGATGATACATTTTAAATTTAAAACTTTAAAAAGGAAGTTTCGTTGGGTAAACTTCACTCTCATAAAATATTTTCGGCAATTTTGGATTTGCAATTAAGGACAAATTCCCAACAAATGAGTTATAAATTTTGTTCAATCAATATTTGGGATTGAGCGATATTTTATTTCCAGACTTCATATTCAGTTAGAAGGCCTTTTTAAACACCCACTTATTTCATCTTTTGAATTTACATATATAGAAAGCTGACGGTGTAAAAATATTTTTTTTAGCGCTGAGTTTAAAGCCAGAAAGGCGTGTAAAGTAATATACTTAATTAAACATTGTCTTAAATTCAAATTGCCTAAATACTTGGACATTCTGTAAGGGAAAAGGATTTGAGTTGGGTATCATTCAATAATTTACCTCTCAATCAGTTACTAAACTTTAAAATGAAAACGATATTGAGTATTTAGCACTCGTTGGCGAATATATATCCAAAGTCTCTTAAAAGCGAAGGATTTTTCAACTTTTACAACTTTTTTTTCGTACTTCTTCTAACTCCGTTGACCTCCACGTGTTGTAGGAAATTCCAAAACAAATGCATTTGCGTGCGTGCAACACATTTTTCATCGCAGACAAACATAATCATCAAAACCATAACCACTCGTGTACAAACTCACATTTAAATTGCGCCACATTCTGAGGCAAAACGACCATTAACGGAGATAAATATCAGACAAAATGCAGGAGTTTGCCAGCGTTAGGCGGTAGCAAGGACTCGCCACCACTAAATACGAGCAATTGTCCAACTAATCAAACGTGTTGAAGTACTAAGAATGAGGAGTTAAGTTGAGAAACGTAACACCATTTACTCCTGGCTACTACTTGGCTACTGTTTGAAATTGCGTGCTTCACTGCCATTTGCCGCTTTTGCCGACGCGGGCGATGCGGGCGATGCGAGTTGGGCGAGCGTTGCTGAGCGTTGTGTGTATGTTTAGATGTTTTGCACTTTTGCAACTCTTAAATGCATTTACTTCGATTGTGGTGTACATTTTTTTTTTTTTCAAAGGCGATTCACATTTACATAGTTTAAGGACACTGGTATGGATGTATGTAGGTATGCATTTAATGCCGGAGCAAATGAGGTGTATTTAACTTGCGTAATGTGTATTGTACTTGACGTTGAAGGTAGGCAGCGAAGGCAATGGCCTAGTAATCGTTAGTGTTTTTTAACAAGTGCTGAAGAACTTTGTTGTGCAACTTTTAAATTAAATAAGAACAACTTGCCTAGAATTCTTGTTAAACTGGGTCAAGTTTTAATACAAAAACTTTACTAAATACGAGTATTTATTAGCAGATTTTAATGGTCTTCTAAAAAGCAAAAGAGCTGCTCACTGAAATCATTAATAAATGTAATTACCAGGTAGTATTTCGAGTATTGTCTTGGTGTGTTATATCAAATTAATAAACCATAAAACTTAAAGGATATTAAAAATATGCAACGTTCGAGGTCATCTGTGCTCGAATTATTTAAATTTATATTTCAATTAAAGGATCGTTAATTATCTAACTAACACCATTGCAAACAATTTTTAAATTTAATAAAAAAAAATTTTTTTTTGAACTTTTTTGGGGTATGCAAATATGTAGCGTTGTTTTGGGGATGTAAAAGCAAAGCCAGTAAAAAAATTGTGAAAAATCAGAGATGACTGGAAGACACTTAAAACTTGCACTCTCTCAGACTAAAATTTAATATGTAAAAAACTGCATACACAGAAAATTCTAGATAATAACATTTCCGTAATTTTGAAGAGATTTTCTTATATAATTGTGCATTTTGTAAAGATGTAGTTTTAATAATGTTGTTTATGATTTTTCTTAGAAAATGAACACCATTTTACTAAAAAATTAATTTAATTAATTAGAAGAAAAATAAAGTGCCCACATCTGGCAATATGTGTTTGCGCTTTAATTTGTGAACAGAGTATACACACGGAGACTTGCCAATGTCTATCGAAGAGTGTTCGCGCAGAAAAGTGTACAATTTCGATCTACTATATATAGTACCATAGTTTCCACATATGAAAAGGTTTTGGGGACTTTCACCAGAAAGCAAAATGCAGTGTAGAAGCACCTGGCATCGCTTCGTATAAGTAACTGGCGAAGTTTTTTGGTCTCGGCACAAACCGGCAACCGATTGAAGATCCACACAATAAGAAAATATAAGAATTTTCGGTTTTACTGTGGTGTTGTGTGCAACCTTTGGATCAATGAGAGTTCATTCGGGAAAAAAGATTATTAATTTGAGCCTTTCATAGTTCAAAAAAAAATCAGGTTCAATCAGCCTTAACTGATATTTGCAGCCAGAAAACTAATTTATCCATTATTTGCTCAGTGTTATGGAAGAAATAAAGTGATTTAAAATATGTTTCAGAGATCACTTCATTTTGGAACAAGATCTCTGCTTAATCACTTAAGTTATGATAGAATTGGTAAAACGACGCCTTGGTAAGGTTTTTGAATGTCATGTGCGCTTCGTTTTTGACTTGATTGTCATTACTTTACATAATTTTGCATTTCATTAAGATTTTTTTTTTGATTCTGATATTAAAATAATAGAGCTAAAATATCTAATTTGTTTTTAATTCGCAACTTATAATGTTTCTTAGAAGGATTTAAATTTTTAAGTATATTTTTAAAATAAAAAAAAAACATTATAATAATAAAATAAATTTCATCTCTAATAAAAATCGAAAAGTACGACATTACTTCCAAAACATCTGGGCTGATGATGTAATACAAAAGGAAAGTAAATGTCTGAAGTACAATTTTTTTTAACTTCAACGTAATGATTCTAAATTTAATTTTTTACTCTAATTATTTTTGTGTTTGCTTTATCGAAACTCATCCGCAATGCTTCTTTGATACTTAGTCAATTATAAAATAATTATCACACTTTGTCTAAAACTCACTTTCAGTGTTCCATGAACCCATAAAAAACTAAACTTAGTTGGTGCGTCGAATGAACACACTCCTCGGTATATAAAAATAATCCAAGTACTAATTAAAGGCAAATGAATTCTAATTAAAGCAAATACTGCGTAGCTTTACACTCACAAGTCAATCCAAAGGATATTCTAAATGCGCAGTGTTGCATAAAATTTATGCGCAACAGGTGTCAGAATGCTTGTCTGAATATTTTAAAATGCAAATGCAAAAGCAAGAGCAAACAAACAAACAAACAATTATGCATTTTTGCTGTAAACTTTTGCCTCATACATAATATGCAAAGGATACATTTGCAAGTGTGAGAAAAAATTTTCATTTGAGATTTTGTCGGCAATTGTGAAAAGATTGCATTGCTTAAGGAACTGCGAGAAAAAAAAAGAAATGTATTTAAATGGCAAATGTGAATACCTAAATTTATGTTAAGGTTACTTAGTATTTTTATTATTTTTTTCTGCCAATTTCATTACTTGGCTGAAGTAGTAAATATATTTATTTGGAAAGACATTTCTCCTGTAAAACTTATGAATTGCTGCAGTAATAACAAAGCTGTTGAGCAACGGAAATCTATTAAATGCTGGCAACAAACGTTGCCTAACTTTTAGTCAACTTTTCAACAAGTTTCACTAACATTTCAATGCCATATATTCGACAAGTTTGTTGTTGCTTGAACGCGCGGAGTTGCTAAGCTGTTGTTTGGCTTCACTACCTATATGGAATGACGAGACAGAGCCAGCGCATTATTAGCAAATGTGCAAACCAATTTTCAATTAATTTAATATAACATTTTTTTAAATTTATTTTCTTTTATAAATTGCAAGTATGTATTTAAGCATTTAGCCCTTAGTACTTTTACTATTTGACACCGCAATCTAAAGTACGAGTATTATTATAAATGAATTAAAGATTTTGTACTGTTTTTAGAAATTTACATTATCTGCATTTTCTACAGGGTACTTACACTCACTCACTACATTTCTACTTTTCTAATTACTGTTCTACGCTTCCTCTTCGTCTGCTGCCCTTCTGTCCTGCTACTCTGTACTTATGGAATATTTGCTTATCTTTCGCATATAAGCACGTCTCTCTATTAAATGCTGTGCATTTTGTGTGAGTTTTATAAAATTTTCGCATTCTTTGTAACACAATGCACCAGCAAACACTTTGTTTTCCAAAGTACACTTGAATTGGCTGCATTTTTGGCAGCTTTAGTCGTAAGCAGTTGTTGCAAGTACTCGTTTCAAGAATATTTCTATCCTTGTATTAAACGCTTACACATACAAGGTGAAACTTACAGCCAGCTGATGTGAGCACTTTTGAATGACAGAATAATAATTGTGAAAGTTTTTATGTAGCCTGAATTTAGGGTTACTCAAAGTCTTTGGACAGTTTCTGAATTTGACAAAGGAGTTGCTAGAAAAAATGCGAATAGAAAAATATCCACACATATATTTTGCGCCGGGCCATTATTAGAAAATATTTTCAAAATCACTTTTGTTTTAAGATTTTTTGTTAGGTGAAACACTTTACAGCCTTTGGCTGTTCATGGCAGTTGCATAAAATAGTCTATGTGTCAATAGAAAATTAACAATAATTTTAAATTTTATCATAAAATGGTTTTGAGTGCCATAAAAAATGCTTGGATGAATATATGACTTAGAAATTTTATTCATATCATAGCAAAAAAATTTGGGCGAGATCAAATTCAAACTCTACCAAAGTGTATTCTTGCGTTTCTTCAGATTTCGAGATGCATTAGACACGTGATCGATAGGAACAGCAAAGAGACGCACACAATAAAAACTTGTCCCCATACTTCGTAGTTCGAATTGATAGAAAATTTGTTCGAATTCGAACGACTCATACTTTGGAGTTACTAGGTTTTAAAAAAATACTTCTATTCTCGTATAATCAAACTCATTTTTAATACAAGTTTAGTAACGAAAAGTATCAAATTGATAATAGATTTCAATTCATTTCCAAAACAATAAAAGAAAACTTGGGTGATCGTACATTATAAACATATTTATTTCGTTAAGTAAAATCAGACAGTAAAATTAAAAATGTAAAAACACTTCGGCTGTGTTATTTGTATATTGAAAATCCGACAAACCGAAGTTAAATAAGAATAAGTAAAATTTATAGTTTTTTTTTCACTTTTTCCTTTAGTATATTTTTATATAAAAATATATTTAGTGATACTTAAGCTTAATTGAACTCATAATTTCTATAAATTCTAACTTTATTTATATTTATCCAGTTTATGTTTAATTTTTTGCTTGATCCCTCTACAACTTCCGCCCATGGTCATATGAATATCATGAAATGTCGCTATGCTATATAAAATTTAAGAAAATAAAAACGATTATACTTGGTAATTAAATGGAAAACTTTAAATTCATTTAGCAAGAAATCTCCTTTGGTGGAACTTTTTTGTTATTGTTTAAAACAATATTTCATCAAAGGAGTGCGAAAGAAAAGTAGTCATCTCAAACGAAGCACCCTAAATTAATTTTTTTTATTTTAATTCCAGTCTACAGAAATATGCTCTAAAAATTGCAAACAAGTTCAACTTAAATTCATACTTATACTTATACTAAAATCTATTGCGGCAGAATACTTCTTACATAATCCAATGCATCTAACAATTGGTTATTTTTGGAGTAATTGGTAGTGTGAGCTTTATACACCAATAATCTATTATTCCGTAAATCGCGAGGAGGATCATATAAATTATGTAGATTCATAAGTTCAGAACAATTTTTATAAACATTCATAATATTATAAATTAATATAATTGAGAAATAGTCCCTTCATTCCTGTAAAGACCTAACAATTTTCATCTACCAATGTAGGAAGGAAGGTAACCTTGCGAGAACAGTTTGTGCATAACGATTATTGTAAAAACAGGTTGAACTTATTCAATTTTGTTTGAACTTCATAGGGCTCCAAATTAGTGAACATTATTCAAGGTCGCTTCTAACTAAAGAGTTATAAAGAGAACGGGATCACTCCTTCTGAAGCCGAGCATTGAAAAGGACTTGGCTACAATAAAGCCGATATGCTTCACAAACTTCAGCTAGAAAATAATTAATTTATAGTCACTTAAAAAAAAATTATTTTGAAGAATTTTTCATTTTTTCAACGTCTTAATTGATCATTAAATCCTACATACAAGAATATTAAAATATATATAATAATAATAATAACTGAATGCCAGTTATTGTGTTGCACAGCATAATGTTTGCATTTCGTATCATCGAACGTTCTAAATTTCAAACAATTTTTGTGTGAAGCATTTTGTGAAATTCCATATGGCGGCGAGTGGTAGGAAAATGTTTAGTTTTTTAATATTAATTATCTCATGAAAGCTGCAGTTCCAGCAAGTTGTAATATTTGGTTATTTGATTTTATGATTTTATGGAAACGTACATATTTTCTAAACCGTATTTTATTGGTTGCGAAAGTAAAATGACTTCCTCTTCAATGTATGAAAACAAAACACTTTCACCATTTTGCGCATGGTGCACCAGTCTTCAAGTTCGTTCGATATAATTTACTCATGGCTATCCAATGACGAGTCAAGTGTTTTTGCCATTTGTTCATTACACTTTGGTGCTTGCAAAAAATGTTTTTGTTTATTTACTTAGCAACTGTTTTCACTATGCTACTGAGTTAGGTAGCATTCTTTGAATTTAACAAATGAATTTCAATGCGCTTTGATTGTTCATATTGCTTTTCCGATTGTTTAGGTTAAGTTTTTGTTTTTCACTTGCTTGCGTTGCTAAAATAAGTAAACAACAACTTTTTTAATAAAAATTGATTGAAAACGAAACAAAAAATATAGAGCCAAAATAGCTCTACGTAAGCTTAAATTGCACATACATATATATATGCGTAATATACCTAAAAACACATGTTAGAGTTAAAGAAAAGAAGAATTTGAAGTCTAAAAATAAAGTCATGTTTTATTATTTTTTTGGCCTTTTTTATTAAATATTGCACTTGAAAACTCACTTATTAATAAGTGCGAAAATATTTTCTGCGCATTCCAATTATTTGATAATTGCTTAATTTACGGATTATTAAGAAAACGTAAAAAAAAACAAAAGCACGTTTTTTTTCTCTTATTTTGGGTGCTATAAAATTTGTAAGTTCCATGACTTTTGCAAATTTGTTCTTTGATTTAGCTCACACAATATTTTTCATGTTTATTACATTGACTGACACTTGTTTGTTTTTGTATTCACATATGTCCGCCGCAGTTGAATTGTTTTGGTATTCTACTATCGCGCCTTTTCTCCACAAGGAGCAATTTGTTCCATATGTTCGCATAAGTTTACCATAGCTTATCTATCTTTTGAGTTTAATCATCTACAAACTCTATTCAATTTTATTTTATCAACTAGATACTATGAACTCTGTGTCATTTTATGCGACGAAACGTATGTGCATGGACTTCGGAAATTGCAAAATTTCGTAATGTTTTTCCTAGCTATCGCTGCAGTGGCGTAGATTTTGTTTGAAATGCGTTTGACTTTGGCAAACATATTTATGTACATATTATGGGCAAAGCGGTTTTGTGGAGTAGCTTAGAAATTTTTGTCCAGACTAGACTTGGATCAATTCCGCTGTGTGTGAAAATTTAGTAATCATTAATGGATGAAACTATTTCACCGTAGAGTGCGTTTTTAAAGAAAAAATTTTTTTTTCATCTAAATGACTTTGTTTAGAAAGTTAACTGCAAATTCGATGAGGATAAGAAGGACATAATTATTGATTTAACACAGAATAAGCTCGTTTATCCGGATGAACAATGCCATCTGCTGCTAACAGCATTTTCACGAATTGGCTTAGGTATGACAGTAATTATTTTTCATAACTTAACGATGTAGAAATGAAAAAAAAATGTCATTGATTGATTAAAATAATAATTAGATTGCGAAATTTCCTCTTAAAAGTTACGATTTTTTGAGAACGCTAGCAATTAAAGTTTTTAAACAGAGTACAAAAAGTAAACCAAACCATGCTTAATAAAGTTTCTGTTATGTAGAAGTGCTTACACTATTTTGCCATCCGGTTTTTCATTATATACAAAATGGTGAATCAGCATCTGATTTAATTATTTAACTTCGGTGTTTTAAACTGGTTCATATCACTCAGAATAGAGCATATTTAAACAAACTTGAAATGCTACCCAAATTTTTATAAAGTAGCATTAAATGCCTTCAAAATCTAACACATACATAAATATCATTCCTGATATTTTGTTCATAAAAAGGTGAAGATATCGATTCTATTTGTCTGACTACTAAAAATATTTCAGTTTTTTAGAGCCTTTTCCATACTTGTAGCTCAATCAACCAAAAGAGATTGAAACTTTCTCCATTATTAGCGTAATGGTTTTCTTATTACCTAACTTTTCCAACTCATAAATATTTTTGCCAACGAACATAATAAAGCTTTTATATACCCGCATGTATTTATTGCCTACATCCTAGCACCTTCATTCTATTGATTTTCCTATAAATTTTTAACCGTGAAAGCTTATAATTGCCACCATCACTACTTGCCACACCTTCGTAAACATTTGGCGCAGCGCCAAATTATTGCCATTAGCGGGCAACAAATACATTTCGCCATTACCCTCACTGTCATAAAACTCTAATTTAATTTCCGTTGGCGCGAAAAAAAAATCCCTACTATATGCAGCGCTTGAACGAGTTTATGTAAATACTTTTGGCGAAATTATAGGCTCATATAGCTAAGCTGGTATTTCCATTCCAGTTAAATAATAGACAATGTTGCAAACAGCGCCCTCCTCTTAGCCAGTTAATCTTTTGCTCACATTCCCCGCTCACCCTTAAGTGCACGAGACGCTAACTGAAAAAACTCATAACTTAAACTTGCGTGCTTGAAGCAAATCTGATTGCCTTGAGCGCAGCGAACGGCACAAAGCATTCAATGCTTGTGAAAGGAGTGAGTAATACAAGTTGAGGAAAATGTGAGAAATTATTTTAGCATTCATAATATCGTTACTTTCGCACAACGACTTAAGTTATTAGGCGCTTTACAAATAATTCGTGCGCTCAAAACGTAAATGGGGTGTAAAGGCGTTTGCTGCCGGGTAAAAATATTCGCCTGACACGATAGTGGAATATTAAAGAGGCACATGCGAATACATATAAATATAAATGTATGCATTTCACTTAAACGCATTTGTGATAAATGTTACCGATGTCAACCGCACTAGACTAATTACGCACTCGTGCGTTGCAGTTGGTTTTTTACCACCGTCACCGCCACTGCGACCGCCACATTCCCGCATTGCCGTATTTACTTACCGCATTTCAAAATCACGCAACTCCTCGAATGTCAACGTATTTGTTACATCCAACAATTGTCGCATATTTTCATCACGTTTCTGTTGTTGTTGCTGCTGTTGCTGTTGCTGTGTATGTGTAGCTGTCTGATGTTGATGATGTGTGGTAGCTGGGTGATGTGGTGGATGTTGCAGTTGCTGTGAGTTACGCTTGCGTGCGTGTGCGTGCACCGTTCCGGCGGTAGCTGTCACCGTCGCACCAGTCGCTGTTAAAGTCTCCTTGCCCTGTTCGACGCTGATGAAATCACCTTCGTTCTTGATAAGCAACGTTTCCACGGTGTTGTCTAAACTCAGGGACGGCTGTTATGGCAGCAGCAACAGATAAATCCCAGAAGTTTGCGAAACCACAACAAGTTGAATGTCAGTTGACGAATGTCATGAAAATAGAACAGAGTATAGTGGAAAATCAGTTTGGAATTATTACTAACTGCATATGTATGTTTGTGTGTACATATGTATATATGTGAAATATTTGGTTAAATATAACATAAATTTGACAAATAAATATAAGTAGTTAACTGAAAATTGCGAATTTTTGCGGTGATGAGGACTCATAGCGTACTCTCTGGCGATTACCACTCATGGCCACATTTGAAAATGTATTTACTACAATTTTACGTTTATCTCTTTACGCTTTTGCGATTACGCGGATAATGCTTATGCATAATAATGTATATGAGCATTGAAAAATAATGCATTTTAAAATTTGCATTGCGAGTTGGACAATAAGCAGGTGTTGTGGGGCAATTGCTTAATGAATATATTTAGCAAATCGAATACGCAAAATGTGATACATTTTTTTCTGGTGGTAATATACCTGTGTTTATAAAATTTCCTAAAAACGACAAACACAGGATATTTATATATTTTCGTTTAAGAAATTTCCATTATTTTTTAATTAAATAAAAAAACTAGTATAAACAGAGTTTCATGTTTGTAGAAAAATAAATAAATTTTGAAAAATTTTTTAAAACTTTTTGTGTAGAATTATTTGTATTGCAGCACATGCAGTGTTATTTTTTTATTAAAACTTTTAGGAATTTAAAAAAATTCATCAAAATAAATTTTTTTCCTTATTTTTGTTAAACAAAATATTTTTTTACAATACAGTTCACTCGCTTAGAAAAAGTGTATGAATCCAAGTTTTAAACATTGTAGAAAATAAAAAAATGGATCAACAAACTTCCATAGTAATTTCAAATTTTTGTCAAAAAAAATTGAAAAAATGTATCAAAACTCTTAAAATTTTTTTTTAGGTTGACAGTGTTTGTGCTCATTAAATTAAATGCTTTTTATATTAAATTCAATTATTGTTCAATTACAAAACAGTTAATTATCTTAGAAATACTATACGAATCCATGTTTTTAACTTTGAAGAAAATTAAAAAAATTCATAAAAATTCAAATTTTCTTTGTAAAATTTTTTTGATATTTTGTTGACTAAATAGGTTTGTAGTATCTCATTAAATTTTATTGTTTTTTTTTAATTTTGTCAAACTCCTATTTTGTTAGACTTCAGTAATATTTCACATGACATTATAAGATTTTTACTAAGTTCAACAACCGTTGCTTATGTATAATTTGTGAACTCTAAATAATTTTGTTAATTTGCTTATATTAAAAAAAAAAAATTTTCACTATTCGAGAATTTAATTCAATTTATTTTAGACTTCATAAAAACTTTTAAAATTTCTGAAACTAAGTAACATTCATAATAGATTCGTAAACAAATATAGACAAATATTTAATCAGCTCTTCTTTGTACACAAAAATAAATATTAGTTTGTGTGCTTATTATTAATACCACACCCCACAATTTCTGCTGCCATTATCAACTTGCATTACATTAAAAAAGTACTGCAAAAGTAAACAATCGCATTAAAGTATTACTGAGTATTCATATCTTGCTGTCTCGGTTGCTTTTGTAGAAATTTATGAATTTTTAAGCCGACGAAGTGGAAAAGGAAAAGCAAATACATATTTAATTGTATGGCATGATGAAGGTAAGAGAGCGTTAAAATAGAAAGACTTAAGGACGTAGCATTTTGCGTAGAAAGTAAAGAGTCTGTTCATAATTTTGTATTTTTGAAAATGTACCTCAAAAAGATTATGAAAAATGTTATATTTTTATGTGGCTAAAATAGTTTTGCAACACAAAATAGAAGGAACGCTTTTACTAAGCATGTATTTGTAGAACGCCTTACAAATTTGTATTTTATAAAAATAAAAAACTCGATGGAAAAATTTTATGATTTAAAACATGTATGTAACTAATGAACAGCCTGAACTTTAAGTGGCCCCTATTTAAAAAATAATAAAGTTAACACAAATGTGATCAAATTTCACTTATTGTTCGTAAAAAGAAATAGTAAGTTTTTTTCAGTGAGTACACGGCGTATGAGTAATATATTTTAGAACAATCGTAGCACAATTCATATTTTGTGAGTGAGCAAAAGTTTTACGGAAGTGAATGTACATTATCTTAAGATCATTCCGTTTTTTTTTGTTAGAGCTACGAACTAATTAATCTACACATTTTTGGTCTACTTAATCTTAATGTCATTTCAATAAACAAGCTATCTTGCTACAAAAAATTTATCACACATCCTTCGTTAATGATATAGTTATTGTTAACACTTTTTCAGAACTTGTAGTTACATAAAATTGCATTTTATCGCACACAACTTAAGGGGCTACAAGAGAGTAAGTTTACAATTTTTCATTAATCGTCTTATTTTACTACAAAGTTTGCAAAATGGTTTTACAATTTTTTTTTAAATTAACAGCATTTTCAAAAATTGTCCATGTGTAGTGCGGTTATAATTTGAGATGTCAGGTTAAATCGATTTTTTTTTCTTCAGAATGGAGTACGTAAGTTTAAATAATTTTTTTTTTCATATTTTCTTAACCTAAATTTTATGACATTAAAATACTCTGTTACGTATAAAGCTGTCACGAAAATCGAAAGTTCATATAAAATGACACTAAAGAAAAAAAAATTAAAATTGTCTTCTATACAAATTTCTTAAATCAGCTACACTAAGAAAGAAATGTTCGAAAATTTATTTCTTCAGCCACGGCAAAGTACTTTTTCAAACAATAGAAATAATTTAAATTATTTCTTGTAATTTTTTTTTAAAATACTTCTTCATTTTATTAAACGAGCGCTATTTTATTCGCACATCTCGTTTTTAGTAATACCAGAATGCAAAATACGGTCAGCAAACATTCAACGTTTCCAAATTCTATAACTCGCATGCTATACATAAACAAAAATGTTGCAACACCTTTTTGCCCTTCGCCCATCAAGTGTTGGCAGTTTACAATTATCAGCCAAAAAGTAACCTTGCTCCAGTTTAGTTTTTATTTATTTGTTTTCTATTTTCTATTTTCTATTTTGTTTTTGTTTTTTATTTCTGCACTTTTTAACACCTCAATGGCGATAACAAAAAGCTGTCAGTGCGGCCTCATGTCAGCATCAGTATCGGTTTTCTGTGTTGTTTTTGTGGTTGTTTGCCGCTAATGTTGTCATGTTTTTTTTTTTACTTGTTTCGTTTCATTTCATTAAAAACCTTTACAGAGCAAAAAAAATTTCGTTTATGCTTTTTTTTTATTTTCCCCATTTTATGTGTCACACACGGATGTTGCATATGTTGGTTAGAGCATTGCATGTTGCACGCTTTGTTTTTGTTTTTTTTAGGAGAAACCTGCTTATCGCTGTGTTGGCAGAACTTCTAATAGTTAGAACAACTACTGCGCATACATTTCGCCTTCGATAAGCACCAGCTGCCTGCAACAAAAGAACCAGCTGTGTAATGCTTTAAACTGACGAGCGACCTACAACAAGTTAGTCAACCAGTCAACCTCAATTTTGCTTTAACAGCTACTCTCAGGGATTTCCTGTCGACGGGACTGAGCTTGCGACTTACCTCTTTGCCACTCCGTGACGGAGGCGAAGGTGATATTTTATGCGCTGCATTTTTTTTTTTTTCAAACTCGTTCTCCTTAAAAGCGCCGTACAAAGACGAGGTCTATAATAAGCCAGCAATGAAATTTTCTCTTCACTTTGCTAGTTGCAATATTGTGTGCTTCACTTGCTAGCCGCTTGTGTGTAAGTTTCCTCATATAAAGTATGTATGTTTGTTTATCTACCCACGGAGGTGTAAGTGCCGTTTAACCTTCAGGGCTCATTGCACTTTTATTATTGTTTTGTATTGGTTGCATGTTGGTTGCGAAGTAGTTTCCAACACACACACACACAGACAACTACGTACGTGAAGCTCACTATCAGGCTGCTCGGAATCTCGTCCATTCCGACAGCCCCCAGATACACCAGGGAAGGTGCTACTCGGAACCTCGTCCGTTTCGAAAGCTCTTAGAAAACATGAGTGTCCTACTGTTAAACAATTATATAGACTTGGGATGCAGATATTAATAAACGTCACCTAGTGCACATCGGGCGAAAAGTTCACCAAAATTTTGTGAGAAAACTATACCCCAGTAGTCGCCAAACTGGTGCTCCCGGATCTTCAAACAGATCTGGAGAGACAGCGGCGTGCGAACCATTAAGCTCGGAATCTCGTCCATTCCGAAAGCTCAAGAAGCCAGCGAATGATGCTCGGAACCCCGTCCGTTCCGACATCGCTCAAAATGTGAAGCTCACTATCAGGCTGCTGGGAATCTTGTCCATTCCGACCGCCCCCAGGTAACCCAGGGAAGATGCTGCTTGGAACCTCGTCCGTTCCGACGGCCTCCTTTAGCAGTAGCAAAAAATGCGAAGAAAGCTTGTGATGCAATAGCAGAAGAAATAAAGAGGTTGAGGACTCTCAACAGACAACAGCGCAACAGCTTAGCAGCGGCGACTAACCGCCTTTACCCCCCTATGATGTAATGCTTGACGACAGTGGGGAGCGGAATTCGACGAAAACAACGCCCCTAAAAAAAAAACGTACGTAGCTATTAATATACTTAAATCCACAAAGGCAGCTGATTGGGGGTTCTTTGAATGTTCATTGCACTGCTCCACTTGGCGGCGGTATTGCAGCTTTGCGTCGTTGCAGCGTTGCAGTGTGTGTGTGCGTTGCAGTGTGTGTGTGTGTATGTGTGTGGGTGTGTGGCATATTGGTTGCCGTTTAGGGCGTATCGTATGCTGATGAGCTACGCGTATTAAGAACCAATTTTAAATCGATTTATGTTGATAAAATGTGGCACGGTGCAAGTTAAGCTGGCATTGTAAGTAAGTAACTTTTTTCGTTGGAAGATAAACTACGCTGACTGAGTTTCTGTGGGTGCATGCGAAGTAATTTATTTACACATTTTTTGTTTTTACATTTTCCTTAACTCCATCGCTACGCCAATACTACTCTTGTAGGCGAATTTATGGAGCGTTCTTTAATAAAATTTTTGCCGATAAAGTTCAGTATTTATTGCCATTTTTCATTTACTAGCAGGTATTATTTAAATGCTAGAAAGGTAAGGGATAACGTGTGCCAGTAGCTGTTGAGCTTTACCGCATATTGGTGAGTCTTCGAGTGGCATTTTCTTTTTAAAGAATTCTTATATACATCATTTAAATTGACATTATTTGCCACTTGTGTTCATTTATTTATTTTAAAGTTCAATATACTATATAACATAAAGCATATAAAATCAAGTTTAAAAATTTATAGAAGTTTTGCACTTTTTTCTCAGAAGTGCTAAGTGAGTATGCAGTTTTATAGCCCATTCAATTTTATTATAACACAGTGAAAGGTTAGAGTATTCAGGCATAACCGTTGATTTATTCGATTTTATTTGTCAAGGATATTGCGACTTTCTTACATATTAAATTTAATGTTGCTAATTCGTTGTATGGAAGAAAATGAGCCCAAAACAATGTATGTGTTAAAGAGGTTAAACATTTAAAAGATAATTTTTTGAATTGTTTTTTAGTTTTCTACAAAGTTTAATGCTTGATTTTATATGGTTTATGTTATATAATAAAATGAATTTTAAATACAAATTCTTAAAATATTTAAAAATTGATTTTTCTTTCATTCAAATTCGATTAGTACTTAGTAATAAATCAATACAATCTCTAATAAAAACAATAGTTAATCCCATGTTTCAAACTTTGTATTTAAAAAAAAATAAATTTGTCTTACAAATTTTAATTTTTTCTTATTTTAAGATCTTTTGAGTTTGCAATTGCAAGTTTTAAGTGATTAAATATTAAAGTGGATTAAAAAAAAAAAAATTTGTGAGACAAAGCACAGATTTTGCCACAAAAAATATATCGAATATGCGTTACATGGAAAAAATCAAAAGAGTGTCAGTTAAAAATTGTCAAAACTCAACGGTAATTTATATCTATTTTATTTTACTAAAATTGATTGTACACAAAACTGCGTACTGAAAATATTGCCAAAATCCAATAAAAATATGCTAAATTTTTATGAAAGTTTATTGATTTTTTTTTTATTTTTTCATGAGCAAAATTAATTTATATTTTTTTTTTTGTTAAACAATGAGCATTATTTAAATATTTACACGTTATTAAATTGACTATTGGAAAACAAAAACTAGGAATATAAAGGAATTTAAAACCGTATATTGAACGAAAAGCAAATAAAGATTTTTAGAGACTTAACAAAATTGTTCTGCGACTAAGAGAGCAAAAGTACCTCCAGCAAAATTTATTAAAAATTTGATAAATTCTTGCCACCTAAAGTTTAAAAAAAAAATGTTATAATTTTTTAAAATGCCGCCTTTACATTTTGTAAATTTTTTTCATTTGAAAGCACACCAAACACCGCATTTTTGTCTCTAAAGAAATCTCTTCACCTCTACACCACCATACCCTTTTAACTTTATTTTGATGATACGCATAAATATTCTTACTAACATATATGCAAATGTAAGCATATTCAAAGTATGAACACACATACACAATTTCGTCATAACTTTTTACATGCCAGACATACAACAAATCTTATTTCAAGTATGTTTGTATTGTTTGAGTAAAATGTGTGGTCTGGCTGCAATTAAATTCTGAGTTTTCAAATCCATTCTAATTCAATTTTTATGCCTTAACTGTTGTGCATACTTAATGGCTTTGCTTTGGTGCATTGTATTGAGGGTGTACGTGTACACACAAGCATTCTTGACTTACTCCTATCGCATTTTTGTTAGATACATATGTATGTACTAGCTTACTTAAGAGCTTTGCGCACACACACAGAAACAACTCAATAATTTGGGACACTTTAGCACTGCTTTGGGATTTGCTTTGTTGAAAAATCTGATAGATAATACTTTTGAAGCAAGTTAAACAATTTTTGTGAGATTTTAATTTTATTATGCTTGCTTTTACGATTGCATTGGTATTTGCTGTCGAAATATTGCGAGAAAGTGGCGTTTACAAGTACTTATTTGTTAATGAATCAGTATTGAGATTTTAACAACAACTTTGAGTACTTTCAAGCCTGTAAGAATTGCAAAATACTTGTGAGGGTGCCAAAAAGGCAGTATAAGACATTAGCCACACGATATTTTAACAAAAAAAAAGCAACTTCCATAAAACCGCTGTTTACAGGGTTGACAATATCTTTTTCTTCTTTTAAATTTCATTACATTTAAAAAAAATTCCAGTCATTCTCTAACAAACGCCATGTTTTAAATCCCAAACAAAATTTAAAACAATTTAAAAAAATTGTATAGCAATTTTTAACCTCATTAATACATTCTAGAATCTGCATAGCCCATTTAATTTTAGTATCATACAAATTACTGCTGATTATTTTATGAGAATTATTTTTGCCGTTTAAGTTTTCATATAACTTTTGAGTCAAATTTACTTTTAAATGAACAATGAAAAATCTCAAATATCAACATTACTTGCTAAGAACTTGGAACTTCTACTTTATTAAAATTGCTTGGATTATATGAGTGTAGAATTAAAAATTCTCGTTTTCCATAAAAGATAGCAATTTTTATGAGATTTCGATATATAATTAAACATTTTGTTTAAAGTTTGAAGCTTGAAGCTTGGCTTTACGAGGTTTTATTAGAGTGCGAACTATATTTGAATTAAATAAACGAAATTAAAAATTTAATTATATCAATTTGTGATACTGTATAAAAAATTCGTGGAATGCATTTAAATACATTGAAAGTCGCGTAAGGTTTTGTTAACATTATTTTGAACACATTCGCATACACAAAAAAAGTAAATTAATTTGTTCAACTTTTCACTGCTACAAAAAAGGATAAGAAATAAAATCCATTCTGTAATATCGAAAAAATCTAGCTGCTTACATACAAACATCAATTTTCACTCGCTTGCACTTCACACCTTCGACTATAAATGATTTTTAAAAATATTACTATGTAAGTACACTCTGTTCACAAATTATACGACAAACAAATTTTGACACATTTGGACTGTTTATTTATGTTCCAATTATTTAAAATTACTTTTCAATTAAAACATCGTTAATTCTCTAACAAACACCATTACAAACAATTTCGCAATTCCGTCCATATAAAAAATAATCGCGATTTTGCGTTATGTGGAGGAAGTAAAAGCAAAGCTAGCGAAAAATTGTCAAAAATCAGCGATAACTTGCAGACATTTAAGCTAGCATTTTCTCAGACAAAAATTGAGTGAGCCAAAAAACTGCATCCTCAAACAAGTTCTAAAAAGTTCAAAACTTTGATGAAATTTTGTTAAATTATTGTACATACATTTTGTAAATAGTTTAAAAATGGGTATTTGTGCTTTTCTTAGAAAATAGACCATAATTTACTTAAGAAATTATTTTAAAATATTAGAAGAAAAATAAATTGCTCCAATTTTGTCAATATGTGGTTGTGCTATAATTTCTGAACATAGTATACGAGTACATATATACATATATACATATTTCGCCAGTATTTGTGCCCTGGCAATGGCGCACATTAATGGTCGCAAATGAATACCATCAGACACTTAATATATCGACTCTAATGACAGCCATAATGAGCGCACGATAATCAGTGTGTGTGTGCGTGAGTTTGTGTGAGTTTGTAGTAGTGCCACTGATGGGCAAAACAATTTTGACCGCTTTAACGCCAATAATAATTGCATGGACATTCGGAGTGGGCGCGCGAGCATTAAGGTGTGAAGGCGTCGACACGAAAAATAAAGCAAATGATGGGGCACATCAGCCAAAAATAAATATTTCATAAATAAAATGTTAGCGTGTGTAAGAATTTATGTACGCATGCACACATGCGAATGTACAAATATGTAAATTTGTTTAACACAACTGTGTCTATTTAATAGGTGAACTATTAAGTAAAAATAAAAACTTAACGCGAACTTGCTCTACACACACACACACACACACGGAAATACGTGCATGCGAAGCCAGGATTGTAGCATACTTTTAGGTTGCTGGAAAGAAGTATATGCATAAAAATTACGTTATAGCCGCACAATATATACGAATTGTATTACTTTGCGCCATCAATGCTGCAGAGTCCGAGCGTCCATGACACACACATTGAATTGTCCATAGAGAACTTTTATTTTTTTTATTGAGTTATTTTTACCTGCCTAGCAGACTGAAAATTAATCATTCGTTTTTATTGCCCGCAAAAAGGCTGCTTAAGTCATCTGAAATCTCATTTATTGTTTAACTTAATCAGTTAGTATGAAAATAATAGGCGTACAAGTTATTGCACGCCAATTATGTCAATTTGTTGCACGCTAAGTACGTACGGCGATGTAAACTGAGATTTGAATAGAACATTTCTCACATATCCTTTAAAAGTGAAATAACTCCGAATTTCTTATTGTTTAGAAATATATTAAATGGCAAGCGTAAAAGGAAATCAATTTTTTTTTCATGTTTCAGCTTAATAAAACTACAGTTCATTCTCAAATTGCAAGCTTTGTTGAAAATGAAACAAAAAATTTATCTAATTTCGCTCGAAACTTGAAACTTTTTCTCTGAAGTGATCGATTTTTTTTTGGGTACGCTCTTTCAATTTTAATACAATGATGTCTCACTTTCAATTAGTTAAACATTACCGTTGATTTTTGAGTATTTTTTCCGACAAATTCGCTTTCATACAACGGCATATCGAAATTTATTTTCATATAGAAGAATACGACGGACAGCACCCTCGACGGAAAAGAATCTCAAAAAAATGCGGTAACTTTAAGCCATTTGAAACTTGCACATTATTGCAATAAAATTCAATGAACTTTTAAGCTGCCTACTCAAACAAATTTAAATACTTCTGAAAGAGCAGTTCAGTTCGGAGTGAGAAGTTGTTTAATTTTTTTCTAGTTTTAGTTTTCTACAAAGTTTGAAGCTTAAAACTTTTAGCTGAGCTTAAAACTTGAATAAAATTTAATAAAAATTTAAAAGTTTTTAACAAATATAATTTGAGAATACAGTTTCATAGCTCATTTCATATTACGGCGATAAACTATATATTTCATATGGTTAAAAGTGCTCTTGATTTTTAACAATTTGTTTTTTGCCGGAGGTGTTGCATTCTCCTGCTATATAACAATAAATTTAGTTTTTGGTTGTTGTGGTTTCCAAAAGGGTAATTATACGCTGTATTTTGGAACGAATTTCCGTCATCCCTTGTCAAGAACGAAAAATTACACTGAAGATGGCACAACGCCGAAACCGGTTTGTCTCCAAACCAAACTTGACAAGGGATGACGGAAATTCGTTCCAAAATACAGCGTATAAATTTAGCATTGTATGGAAACAAAAACAGGGAAATTATTTTCAAATATTTAGCCATATTATTATTACACTTTGTTGTTATAAATTTAAACTGAATTTCAAGCGGCTTTCTGACTGAGCCGTAACTGAAACATTTAGCGTATTATCTAAAAAGCTCAAAATTTTTTTTATAATTCACAGTTTTGTTAGAAGTTTGAAAATTGGTTACAATGTTTGAATTAAATATTGAGAAAAACGCTCCTGAAATGTTTATGAATTAAGTGAAAGTGAAAGGTGTTTGAGAACCTTATTAATGCCCATTTTCTCTTTTCCTTTAATACTCAAGTTGACTGCGTCAATTTTCGGGTTTTTTGTTTGTCAAATACCAACATAAACTTGCACTATGCTACCAATTAGAACGTATTACAATTTTTAATGTGTTTTGAGAAAAATTTTCTCCCTCGCTTGGGAAGATATCATGTTATGATTATTAAATACGCTGATTCTGTCAAAGAAGAGGCAGAAGTTGATCTGCTAGTGCGAATTTCTTTTCTATTCTATTCTTCCATAGAATAGAATAGCAGTTTTCTTAATTTTCTGATACAACTTTTTTTTTAATTTTTAAAATTTTATAATGGAACTTAACAATTTTTTATTAAGACTGTGTAAAGTTTGAAACTTGGATTTGAATGGTTTTTGTTAGATAATTATTTTATACATTTGTATAATAAAGTTTTTGGATATTAGGGGATTTTGGATTTTTTACTACATATTTTTTTATTAATTTATTTTTCATCAAAAAATTCAAAAATGTGTGGGGAACAAAAAAATTTTATTATTCAGTTATTGCTTTAATTCAAAATATTTTTTTTGTTGATTTTAACGCAAGCTCATTAAACTTATTATGATAGGTTTCAAAAGTATAATAAAATAAAGTTTTCATACAATTCTTTTTAACTATTAAACATTTTGAATTTTTCTAAATTTAAAGTTGTGCTAAAAATCTTAATCAAAATTTGAAAGGGTGATAACAATACACAAATCCATCGAGGCACGACTTCAAAACTCAATTCCATTCACCTTCGATTGCGTCATGAAAATCGAATTTAAAAATAAATTTTAAGCGCACAGGAAAAATTTCAAATTTTAAATAATATATTTTTTCATTAAACTTTCCATTTTCACATTTTAATTTTCACTTAAAGAAAAACAAGTCTAGCCCCTTTTTAGTGCTTGATTATGGCAACCAGCGTTCATTATTAATTTATCCACAGCCGTCGGCAAACTACTTCCGTGTAGTGTCAGCTTTCAGCGCCTCAATTACGAAAATGCGCGCATACATACAAATTTATGCGTCCTATGTACGTGTATGTATGAATGTGTGTGCAGGCACTAGTATATTTTCATTTAATTATTTTGGCTGATTATTTTCACAATCATATTGCCGTCGCAGCTGCAGCTGTAGCCGGTGGTGCTACATATTGCGGCATGCAATTGTTGCCAGTTGTTGGTGTTGTTGTTTGTTGTTGCCGCCATAGACGTTGGTTTGCCGCTTGGTTGCATTTGACGCCAGCGCGTAAGTAAACGCTTTTCATTTGTATGCAACACTGGCTGGCGTATTGTTTTGTTTTCTCTGCACTGGATAAAGGTTTTTAGTACACGCAAACTGTTGCAATAATTGTGGCACGTAATGTAATGAATTTGTGTTTGCTTTTTCTAGCATTACACTCTCTTTTGTTATATACTTTTAGTTATTTTGTTTTGTATGCTTTTTTTATTTTGCCGCCACAGCTCGCTGACGCATTTGTTGCACAGCGTGACTGTGCTTTAAACTAGAGTGGGAGCACACTTTTAGCCTCGCAATGTTTACTTTCTTCGGTATGGTGCGTCAGTCAGCCAGTCTGCCGTCAGTGGGCAGTGCAACTTTTGTGTATTTTATTTCTTTTGTCACTCCAACACAGTGTGCAGACTAGGGTTGGGCGTGGTTCGCCTTCCTGTTTCAACAATGATGCATTTGAACTTTCCATGATTGTTTCGTTTTTCTTGTTCTTGTTTTAAATTTTAGCGTAATTTTATATTGTTGCGTGTTTAGCACTAATACAAACATACATTGTTGTACACAATATGAGCGTAACGCGTGCTGATTGTATTTGTTTTCTTATCCACTTTATACTTTTCCGTTTTGTAAACAAATGTTTGCCGATTTTTACGATTAGCTTTTTGTTGTGTGTGTTTGCACAGTATAAAGGCGAGCCAAATCAAATAACCTCTATGGATTGTAAAGCAGAAAATATTGTTTCCGAAAAAAAAATAAAACACTTTTTTTCTACGGTTTGTTTTTTGAATTTCTTGACTTCATATGAAACAACTTGCTAGTACGCATTTCCGTTGCACGGAAATAAAATCACATACACTTAAACCGTCATAAAATTGATTGTAACTACAGCACCCATGAAATTTTTTTTTTTTTAATTTTTATAATAAAATGCAGGTTTCAAATGGCTACAAATAACCATTGATTTTTGATAAATAATTTTTTAGTTTCCTTAAATGAAAGAAATTTTACAATAAATTCGTATTTTTTAATATTCACAAAATTATTTAATAGAGCAAGTTTGCTTTAAAATATTATTTCTCAAAGAAACATACAAAAGCAGCAAACTTTTCTATATGCGCATATAAGACCTTACACTGTCAAATTGTTTGATCAAACACATGCATGTTAGTGAAGTTTTCTATGGATATGCGACATGTATGAGTTTGATGGCCGAAATTGAAGTAGTTTTGATGGAATTTGATGATTGTTTGACTTGTGTTGTTTGTCGTGTAAGGAGTTGTTTAGTCAAATTGCAATGAAAAAGAACAAACAAGTGCACAAGAATTTATATTAAAAAAAGCGAAATAAACAAGAAAATTCTTATCTTTCCTTGCTTGTTTTGCATTTTTCATATCAGAGTAACGGCATAGAAAAATCTTAGAAGCTTAAGGGATGGGTGCAACCGTTTTCAGAATGGCAACAAAATGTCGCAAAAGCACCGCTTGCGAAAAAATATATCAATCAGAGAATATAATTCAGAATGCTATTGAAAGGCAAGAAAATTTAATTTACAAAAAAACAACACGAAATACTGAAATTGTATTAAAAAATAAACGAAACACTGATACAAAATCACACAGATTCGTTTTTTGATCAAATAATTTGACAGTGTGCGGCCCTAATATTTCAATTTCACTCAATCGCTTACAAAAAATATGACGGAACATTGCTTACAACTAAGGGACGTCAATCAGACCGCATTCTGATCGAAGGGAATTATACTACCGTTCACATAAGCAAATCAGTGGCAGGAGTAGAGTAATTCTATATCGCGAATGCCACGAGCGCGCTTTGGGCGAAAACACAAAAGCTCTACAATTCTAATAAAAGAAATTTGTACTTTGCGTTTAATTAATAATGCGTTGGGAATTCATTTCACACTTGTTATGCTGCAAAATGTACACACAGTCATTTGTATAAATAAACAAATCTAAATGGAACGAATCACAGATGGCATGAGATATGTTTAATGCCATAATAGCACAGCAAATCGCGCACGAAGTGGGACCACCATTATTTTCTTACGTTTTTCATTTCTTGAAGAAGTTTTTGAATTTTACTCGTTTAGGCAACAGCTGTGGCATGTCTATCATCAACTGGGAAAATACACATACGCATTGGGGTAAGTGTTTGTATGAATAGATTTTATTTTTTAAATTTTGTTTCTACGACGTTTGTATGTATTTATGTAAATATGTGTGTATGTATGTATGTACGTGTAGCAACTAAAATTGAATAAGAGAGTGAAAATCAAAATAATTAAACAGAATTGAACAAACGGATTGGTATGAAAAATTTCATAGCCACGGATTTAAACAAATCTCATTAAATAAATTTGCTTTAAACTAGCAAATGGATTCTCTTGTTTTTAACTGCTCACTTTTAAGCATTTTGAAAGAATGAAAATAAAAAAGAGAAACGAATACAAGCATCCTTATATAAATAGAAAACTTTTGATTAGCTATTAACTCTATATGCCAATTATAAATGATTGCTACGTCAATGCGTAATGATTGAAAACATTTGTTACTACTTAAAAATATATTAGTATTTGTTCATATTTCTTTGGTTAGTTAAAGCAAAAAGTATTTGAGTAAAATAAATTATAATTAGTATAATTATAGTTCGAGCTATACACGCAAAAATAAAAAAAAAGTGCCATGTATGCATATAAAATTGTGTATTGCTTATTTTTTTTGTGCTTTTTTTGAAAACAAGAAAATTACGGCTGATAGTCACTTGAAGGAGAAATGTCTATATTTATAAAACACCATCTAGAAAAAGTAGTAAAAAAACAGAAAAAAAAGTTTTACTAGAGAAGAAAATGTTTCAAATGCAGACTGTGGGATACTATACACTTTTTATTAAAATAAAATACTAGGTTTAAAGAATGATATTTTTGCTAAAAAAGAAGTAAAAAATGATAAGTTTATTAAACAAAAGAATGTCACTGTTTTATATATTTCTAAATTTACATATCGCTTATTTAAAAAAAAATTAAAAACCCAAACAATCGAGTAAAACGGCTGTGAAGTTTTGAATTTACATACACACGTGCGGCCAAGTGTAACTTACTATTCCAAAATTTCAAGCGAACTTGAGTTATCTCACTAATAATACAGCTACTTGTTGCAACTTGTGGCCGCTGTGGTCGAGTTGGTAGCGGTGCGTGCTATAACTCGATATGCCGGTGAGTTCGAGGTTCGAATCTCAGTCAGGGCAAGCAAAATCTTAATCATAGAAAAAGTTTTTTCTAATAGCGGTCACCCCTCGGCAGGCAATGGCAAACCTCCGAGGGTATTTCTGCCATGAAAAAGCTTCTCATTAAATACATCTGCCGTTCGGAGTCGGCACAAAACTGTAGGTCCCTCCATTTGTGGTATAAAATAAAGACGCACACCACAAATGGTAGGAGAAGCTCGGCCAAACACTGAGCTATATAGTGTACGCGCCAAAATTATATTATATTATACTTGTTGCAACAATTTTCAGTTAAGTTTTAACGAAGTGATCTTTGATTTACAGAAATATAAAATGTTTGTATATTTTTCTGTTGGCCTAGTAAATGTTAATTTTACAATTTTTATTGAGCTCAAGGCCAGTTTATGGAAGATTTTTGTGAAAAAACAACAACAGTTTTTTAATGGTAGCACAATATGTAGCGTATTGGCTCTGCAACTCCGAGCTCCCGGGTTCAAAGCCTGGGAGAAGTGGTAATGAAAAATAAATTTGATTAATTTAATAAAATGAAGTCTGATGAGGAAATGTGCTAATTTTCGAAATAGTACTATAATTTCTACCATTAAAAAACTGTTGTTGTTTTTTCACAAAAATCTTCCATAAACTGGCCTTGAGCTCAATAAAAATTGTAAAAGAAATATAAAATATTACAAAAAAAATCAGTTTGTAAAGCATTTATCGATCGTTGAGTCGGAAGCTAAGCTCCATATACCAGCGAATGTCACGTGATGTAAAAGTGTTTATTTTCACTTTGGCAGAAGAAAGAGCTTCATCTAGAGAAATTTTTAGAAAAATAGGCTGTAGTCATCAGGATGACCTGTTGGAAGCAAAGTATAGGGTCTGAGAAGATAACCAGTCGAACTGACAGCTTTATACATCGGATGACTCTTAAGGTGCGATTCAAAAGTGCTGTGGAAATAAGGAGATATCATGAACAGCAACATGACGTAAAAGTTAGCTTAAGAACGGTAAGGAGACGTCTTGCGGAGTTCGAACTTGAGAAAGATATCAAGAAAATTGCCAAATGATCTGGGGTTGTTTTTCTCACTACGCACATGGATGTTCATATATGTATTCCCATAGTAAAAATAAAAAACATTTTTTATTCTGCTGAGCTACTGACTTAAGCAACTGTCTACAACATAGAAGAAGAGGAAAGGAACATATCTACGTTCTTAACTTAGTTTTCGTATTTTTTTGGATTAAGGCAACATTTTAGTAAATGAGCGATATGAACGATGAGCACGCTCTTCTCCACATTTGACTGCCGCCGCCGTCGCAATATAAAAATTTTTTTGGTGAAAAAATACCCTGATTCCAGAAAAAAAAATGTTTATTCGCTAAGCTAAATATTTATTGCCTCATATTTTACACCTCACTCTAGCGCACAAATGTATGCAATGAATTTTTAGGCGAAAAGTTTATATTTGAAACATTTGAAATTCAGCCTTCCTGCTAATCGTCCACAAATGCGGCACATCAATCATTCATTTAATTTTCTTATAAATTGCGACTAGTCTTCCTCTACATTTATTTGATGACATACCGCAGTTAGAAAGTTTAGCGCACGTGTCCATTCATTCATGTGTATTATAGAAATTGTTTGTAATGTATTTGCTGCCCACTCCTATTAAATTATTTTATTGTCTATTCTTTCATTAAATAAATGTCACGCGGAAGTAGTTTGTGCAAAAATCACAACCACGTAATCGTACTTATCCTCGTGTTATTAATCTTCGTTAGAAATGTTACGTGATGACTATTAGTATTGCTGCAATTACTTAGAGAAACTTTTTTACGCAGTTTTACTCGGAGTTAATTTTTTTTTTGACGTGTGATTTTCAATTTGGATTTGGTCTTTTTGACAGATGTTACTTGATTTATACTCAGTTTGGTTTGCCATTTCATAATGAACAGACTTACTCCGGAAAAACGTTTGGTTAGTGGGCCCAAAACGAGATGGCCACCGATCCCGATTTTCACAAGAAAATTTTGTTCAGCGATAAAGCTCACTTTTGGTTGAATGGGTACGTTAATAAGCAAATAATAAAAAATCCTCAAAAGGTCTCACTGTTTGGTGTGCTCTATGGGCAGAGGGAATCATGGCTCCAAATTTCTTCAAAAATGAAGCCGGCCATAATGTTACAGACAATGGGGAACGCTATGGATCCATAATTAATGACTGCAAAAATTGGTCGAAAATTGGGCCTCTCGGCTGGAATTGATTCAAGCTGGCCACGGGGGTCACTTACCCGAAATCATTTTGAAAACATAATGGAAAACCCTTAACTTTATAACAAAGCTAAACTCTTGGCCATATCATTAAATTATGTGCATTTTATTTCTTATTAAAAACCACTTGTCTAAAATAAACACGTACGTACGTAGTTATGTATGTGCATTGATGCCTGCAGATAATATGAATTTAAGTTATCGAAGATATGCACCTTTGTTAGTTTTGTATTTTTGTTAACAAAATAAGAAATTTTTGGTCAAATATGGGGTTTTCAAAGAAAATGTTCCACACTTAAGGCTTGATAAATTCGCAATTATGCAAAAAAAAATAAACTAATATTTAAAAACGTCTTATTATTTCGTGCCATTTAATATATCAAGTGATGATGTGATATTCATTTGACGTGATTTTTTTCTTTGCATTTACGATGTGATGCTGCGATTTGATAATCATATCAAATAAACTATGAATTAGCACTAAATCATGCGTCCTTAACAGCAAAAAAAATTTTGAGATCATATTTTACAGAGACCTTAAAATTGAAAATTACTTTATTTTTTTCTTGTACGAACGCGCTTAAATTGGAAGTACCTATTTTGCAAAATGCCGCAAATATATCTCAGTTTTAAGATAAAAATAAAATTCACTTTTCAAAACGAGTTCAGTAGTTCGAACTGACTCGCGAATCAACAAAACGTGCATGTTTTATAAAAAAAAAAAAAATAGGAGCTAATCTGTAAACTAAATAA
Organism: Philophylla caesio; assembly: GCA_963971545.1. Classification (NCBI taxonomy): domain Eukaryota; kingdom Metazoa; phylum Arthropoda; class Insecta; order Diptera; family Tephritidae; genus Philophylla; species Philophylla caesio. The sequence continues at coordinate 86,961,436 of OZ020606.1, read as the reverse complement.
TACATATTTTCTGAGTAAAATTACGGTGTTTTCAAATTATATTATAATTTTTATTGGAGCGTGGCCAAATACAAGTATCGTTGAGTTAAATGAACGCACAAATAAAACATTTCAATATATTATTATCTTATCACTATTATACATATACATAAGTCTATCAGTTCACATGTTTATTTGTTAATTTTTAACTAATGACAATTTGAAAAAATACACAACAATTGAGGAAATCATGTCATATCATCAAATGAAGATACTCGTTTGTAAATGTGTTTCTGATCTTATTTACATATTTCTTGCTTTGTTCAACTAGCACTATTTGTTTAAACATTACTTAACAAGAACGTAGCAAATGTGTATTTATTTAACGAGATGAATTTGGTAATAACGCAAGCAAAAGAAAATTCCAACAATTTATATTCACACAAAAATGCATGATTAATTTATTTGAAATTGCTTACAAAATATATATATTTTTTTAAATTATTTTTAGAATATTCTGAAATAACATGTTATAAATATGGATTTATGCGCGAATAAATTAAATGTATTTATAGCCAATGTACATGCAAATTCAGTTGTTTTAAAACAAGAAAAATAAATGCATTTGTGCACGCACATATGTACTTATGTAGATACGTTTGTATGCATGTATATAAATGTTTGAATGTATGCATATGGTATAGAAACACCTACTCGCATGCAACCGAGTGGCACAACAGCAAGTTGTATGTAAATATTTAGCTAATGAACTTTTTATAAGTTTAGTAGTAAAACTTGCTTTTAATTTTTTTTAATGTTAGAAAAAAATGTGTTGAAAGAAAATTTGCAAGATCGTTTAGAAAAAATAGTTTTATAATCAGCGCTTATGTGATAATTTTATCACATGCGCTTGGCAATTTTTAATAAAAAATTATGAAACCAAAATTACAAAAAAAATTGTACTATAGCATATCAAGTTAAAAAATAATAACAAAAGCGATAAAGTTAATTTAATAACCATTATTTTGCATATCTATACATACATACGATGTATGTACGTGCACATATGATCTCGTCTAAATCATTAATGGCAATATGTCTGTTTATTCAAATCTCAAGCAATAAAAAAATGTCAGTGCAAGAAAATTGAGAGTAAAAAAAGTGCTTTGGTGCTCTCGCATTCAGAATTGTGCGTTGAAATTGAAATTGCTGTTCCTGCTAAATACAATGGCTTTTTATACACGGCCATAAATTTACGAGTATCCCATGGGATTGTGTATCGTATGCTTGAATGACGTATTTCCTTATACATTTCTGTTTAATTGCGTACAAAAGCGCAATCGGAAACATTTGAAAAATCCCCAACACACTTAAGTGAAAATTTTGTCAACTACAAACGAATATCTATTAAAACTATGAAAATTAACTGATAAATTAATAGAATGTTCAGAAGTAGATTTTAAATTTACTTCGCATGAATTCTATTAGATAAAAGATATAATTCGATAGAACATATATATATGCGCCACCGTCTCAGGCATTTTAATTTTAAGATATTTTAAATATAATTTAAGGGCAACCAAGAAACTTGTACTTTAAGTAGCAAAATTGCGTTATTTTTTTTCAAATAAATTCTAATGAATCAGCATTTATGGTCGAATTCCGTAAGCAGATGGCATTCATTAGATTCAAAATAATGCCTCTAGTCTCAAAATTAAGTATCTAATACCCGAATTTAGTACTCAGTCTCATCTCAAGTCTGAAAATGAGCTAGAGATTATTGCTATTCCTAGCTTTCACGTTTTTTTTCTTTTTCTTTTGCTTTTGTTTTTATTTTAATTTTTTGTTACCTGCTCATCACCAGGTGACAATTTAGAGATTTTATTTTGAGACGAGAGACTTTATTTCGATACTAATCAATGCCCACTGGTCTAAAATTGTGGCTTTTGTCTCTATAAGAGACTGACACTGGTTACTGAATTCGGGTGTAAATTGTGATCTGGTGATGAGCAGAAGAGCAAAAGAGAAAAACTTGAAAGCGAGAAAAGGCAATAATCTCAAGTTCACAGACTCAAATTTTGAGACTTGAGATTATACCAAGCTACTGAATTCTGACATTAGTCTTCATGAAAAGACAAATCTAAATTCAAGAAAATTGTTCGAAATAATTCAAAGAACCAACCTACATATTTACTTGTGATTATTTGTGACAAAAGTTTCGGATGAATATTATTTCTTGAAATGTAAGTCGTATATTCATCATCAATGCTTGGAAAGGTTTTTTTTTTTCAATTGAATGCGCCATTTTCGTAAACACAAAATTCGGTGGCATTAAAGAGCCATTCTTTTACACTAAAATCCCAAAGAAGGTACATGTACATAGAACTGATTAAAAAAAAAACGGGAAATTTTAATTCAAAATTATAACCGCACAACATATCGACAATCACATTTATAAAATTTCACATATCCTGCAAAGCTTGGAGTTACTGAATTTTTCTACTTGGTACATACTAGTAAATACATATTTATATTTCTGTATTCATTTGAAGTCATAACTTTTCATTATAACACACGCAAATTTTCTGTACAAAAAAAGCTTCCTGCAGCAGTGAGTTGTAAATTTTTCTTCTTAAAGACTTATTTACGAATAAGTAGACGCGAGTATAAATTTGTAGATGAGTGCATGAGCTTCGATTTGCGTAGTTTATCAACAGTTTATATGATCTTTCAATTTCACAAGAAATGAATGTATATTTACACTTATACAAATGCGTAAATCCATTTGACGTCATCGAGGTCTTTAAGCAAATGTTTGACCTGAACAACTTTCATTTTTTGCTTGTGTGCTTTTAGAATAACTTAGTATAATAATAAAAGCTCTTCACGAAAGAGTCTTTTTGAACAATATTTTTGGAAAGCCGAAAAAAATAGGTCGCTGCTATGCTAAAATTTTCTAGCAAATCCCTGGTCGGAAAATGTCACTAAGGGGATCTTTGTTCAAAGAACATTAAAGTACACAATTTATAAAAAAAGTGTCCCTTTGAAATATTCAACAAATTTATGTGCTTCCTTTTAACAGCATTTGGAGAGGTGTTTGGGAAACGGATGTTTCAATATCCGAAATCACCACACACGAGAAGATCTTGAGTTATATTTATGAACAAAATATAAAATAAAGCCGACAATTTTTCTTTCATAATTTCATTTTCTGATGACTTTCATGTTGTTTAATCAAAAATTTGTTAGCGGATATTTTTGCTCAAGGCTATTTATAGATTGTAGTAATGTTCTTCACGAGCAAGGGAATACCGCTTTGAGCTTAATGTATATGTATTAAAAAAAAATATTTTTATTGTTTTAATAAATAATCAGTCTTATCGTCAATTTCATGTGAACAAATGTTATTATAAATAGCAAAAACCATTGTCGCCAATTTGTTTTTATGTTGCCTAAAAAATTATGGGAATGAATGATTTACATGAAATTCGTGATAAGGCTGAATGTATACTTTGGTTTACTGGAAGGTCTAAGTTTTATAATATTCTATGCAACTTTTATTTAAAATAAATTCCAAAAACAACCTTTTTTAGTTTCTTTTAATTTCTCCGTCATGCTATCATTTTAAGTAAAAACTAAGCACGGATTCTTATACAACTCACCTATAAAAATCTTTAGGAATCAGCTGCCATTGATTTGATCGTAAAAATTTGTTGTCTATTGCAGTCATTACCAATGCTTTTGCCAAACAAAAGCCTGTAACAAGCTAATTTTTTCTCTTCCCGACGAATAATTTTGATTAAATTTTCTTGTTTTATAGAAAAAACTCACATTTCAGCATGATTAGCAAAAAATGTTGACAGTATGGTGAGGGAAAAAAAAGAGATTTGACGCTATTTACGCCAAAAATGAGTCATTAGAGACCCTGACCAAAACTGTCTGGCAACTGTCAGTAATCCATCAATGCTAAATTTCGCTTTCATTATCACAACAATCGAGTAGTAACAAACTTTAGCGTAACAGATGCAAAGACGATTACAAAGTATAGAACAATTGAAAAAACACATACACATAAGTATGCAAAAAGTACCCTGTCGGAAAATAGCAAATAGTCTGAAAAATTAACCAATTTTAAAGTAGTTGGAAATCAACTGCTTTGAAACAAATGCAGCGTGCGAATCTTTAATTCTTCATTTATTTAAATCGGCGTAATAAAAAATAATTTTAAAAATATTGTAGTGAAGAGAAACTAGGAAGTTATAATTAGATTACATCAGGAACGTGTAAACGTAGGTTAAGTTTGTCTACAAAAAAATTAACTGAATTCTTAACTTAGTTAAAACAAAAAATACATATGTAAATATAATTTATAAAACCTATAAAATAAAATGCGTTTTTTAAAAGTTGGTATAAATAACAGAAGTTTGAAACAAATAGAGTTTAAAATAGTTGTAAACAAAGCAGTTTTAAAATAGCTAGAAATAAACACATTTTATTGCAGTTGTGAAAAAGTCCTTTTAATGTTCTTTCTTTCATATATGTATGTATATTTGAAAGTGGTTGAAATCAAATGCAGAGTCGCGTAATTGACTAGCTCCTAGGACATCGCCATGTTGATGACAAGAAAATATAATGAATTTAAACGACTCGTAGTGAGAAAAAATGTACTTTTTAAATTTCTTTTAAAGTACTTTGATTTCCGACAGAGTAGTTGTAAAAAGTCAAATATACATATGTATGAATGTAAAAAATCACCATCATGAAGTAGCGCAGCTATAAAACTACAAGTCCAACAATTACATGCAAAGTGAAAGTATCATGACAAAAACTCGTACATACAAATGTAGAATATAAACATAAAAGTGCCACAAGCAGGCACACACACACACACACATACTGACAACCAAGAGGGGTCTAGCGGCACAAATACTTGTGAAAAACTAAGCACTCGAACAGTTCAAAACGATAGCAGTCAGGTGAAGGAGAAAACTACGAGCGGCGAGCAATGTACGCCAAAGACCTTGACCAATAATGCGAATTGCATGTACTTGACAGGCAGCAAAACAATCAGCGCAGCAGGCTAATCAATGCTGTTTTTTATTTATTTTTGTTTTTTAATATATTTTTGCCAGTTTTCGGCTAATGTGCTTCGTACTTGAGAGCGCCGAAAAAAATTGAGAGAGGGTGACTATTGTTTTTTTTTTTTCAATATATCGCGCACATTTAAGAAAGAAATTCAACAAAACATACTTTCACTGCAAAGGTTTTTACGCAAAAAAAGTTCACTTCATTTGTTGGCGCATTCCTGGCGACTGTGAAATAGTTTGCCAACAGTTAGGGGCTAAATAGTAATGGTGTCAGTAAACTTGTGTGGTAGAGGACCTTCAAAAATTTCGCACTTTAGCAAGGCGTATAAATAGTATTTGATGTATAAATATTTACAAATAAACACGCACGCACTCGTAGGCCGCTCAATCGAATACATCGTTCATAAATTAAAAGTGAATTAACTTCAATTTTTAAGGCTCAAACAATTCACACTTAACCACTGACCTACATACCAAAATACGCAACGTTCAAGTTTTTTTTTATTTACAAAAGCTAAAGTTTTCGATGTTATTTACATTTCATTGCAAAATTAACAAGTGGTTGCGCTCAGCGCTTTTAGAAAACGCTAGCAAACAAAAAAAAAAATGGCGGCAGCATCAAACACGCGCCAACGACCTTCACCCAACAACGACGTGGCCGACCTAAATTCGCTCGTGTTGTCGATTTTGCAAAAGTTTTTGTTCATTAAACACGTTTGCTTGTAAATGAATTTATAATTAATGTCGTTGTCAGACGCTTTTATGCGGAACAGGCGGCAGTGGTGCAGCCGAAAATTGGGCCAATGCAATAAATTTGAAGTTCAATTTTAAGGACATCCAAATCATGAAATATATGAAGTCTTTAAATAGTGCGCCGAGGCAATTAAATTTTTGCATAAAAAAAAATGTGTAACGCTACTGGTAACTTGCGGATACATGAGTAAGTAATTTTGTTAAAAAAAAAATTTATTTATTTACATTCAAATTGGATATTTAATATTCAGGCCAAGTGACGTGCAGACGCACACGCAAAGGGAACAACACTCAGCTCTGGCTGCTGCTCACTGCTCGCATGCGAAAAAATGAAGAGAAGTGCAATAAAATATAGAAGAAAAAGTGGCACCCACGTCGCCCTAAAATTTCAAATTTCATCAGGTCTTTCATTTTTCATTTTTCATTTTTCATTTTTATTATTAAATTTCTCCGCTTCGCCTTTGCTTGGCTGCTTTTTTTCGCATAGTTGGCCAGCGGCCAACAAATAAGTCACACAAATTTTGTCAATTCAACCAAATGTTGTACATACAAACTAAATATGGTCATCGTTTCGTTCTTTTTGTTATTTTTGTAAGTTGTCCTACCTCAACAGCGTCATTGCTGCAGCAGCATCCATTCGTGAAAGTAACACATTTTGTATTGTGAACAGACAAACAAGCCAATAATTTAAATAATTTTCACATTAAAAATCAAATCAAACGTCTGAGTTCAGCCCAGTAGTAAAAGCATGTATGAATATAGCAAACTAAATACCAAATCGACACAATTCAAAACAGTTATTTGATGGATTTTTTCAACAAATTAACTTAAATTGCACATTTCTAACTTTTTCTAAAAGATTTTCTTCTTCTAAGCTCACTAAAGTGATGTGAGTAGTACCTAATTACATTATACTGGAACACATTTTTTTAGTTTTGTCGATCCTGTATACATATAAAAGTTGAACATTGTATTTACAAAAGTTCTTCTTTAGGATGTAGAAGGTCTTACCGTCTACATATTTCCCTTAATTATATCTCATTAGAAATGGACTCAATCGTAAGCCATTTCGTTTATGCTACGGAAAGAGAATAGCTTATAGAAACAGTTGTTTCCAATTTATTGGCTTAAGTCTTCCCGCGAAGGTGCCTTGCAAGCACGGTGTGTGATGTGATATTGGGATGAGCAAACTTGCATTCTATGAATATAACAATGAGAACATCAGTGAGCAATAAGGATATTAGTAATTGGTATTTAATTGCGGTTTATTTTCTGCTTCCACTTCAATGGGTTCCCAGTTGACCCACCATGTTTTGGTGTCCTTTTTTCAAAACGTTTTCTGGTCAAAGTTTATTTGTGTTTATGGAATGTTTAAGTTCAGTAGGACATTTTTTTTTTAAATTTGCTGTATGGAGCGATTTAATATTATAGTATGTACGATCAGAGAGATCCTTAAAAATTTATATTTTCAACGGCAAATAACTTCAAATGGAATTATTGCCTTGGCATGTATATACATATATTTATTTTTACTCATAGTCTTATTAAAAAATACCGTTATTAAAATTTTTAGAAAATCAAGGCAAGGCAAAATTAATAATAAAATTCAAAAGGAGCTTGTTTTTAGTTCTATAGTGTGTTTTAAAAGCAAAGTTAAAGTTATAATTAAAAAAAATTTGTTTTAGTGTTTCAATAAAAAAATTCTTTCTCAAGTAAAAAACCTAATAATTAGTTTTAATTAAAAAGCATGCCTACTTTTTAATTTGTGTTAAAAAAATACTTTTTATTGTTTTTTTATAAATGAATTAAAAACAGCTTTATTTTTAGAGCAATATACAAAATCTTAGATATAAAATAAGTTTAAATAAAAATGTATGAAAAACTTTTAAGCTAAATAAAATAATAGTAATAACCAAAATATTTCAAAGCAAAAAAAAACAATTTTATATTTTTGATTTCTGAGTAATAGTTGAAACTCAAAAAACTAAATTTCATTTTGATAGCCCCAAATAGTTTTTAATTTATCTGCGATAAATGAGATTTAAAAAGAGAAAATATTTTTATGTAAATACACACTCTTTAAACAAAAAAACTATAAAACTAAAACAGTTTTTAATGTCGATTTCTTTACATAGATTAATTGTCAATTAAATGCAAAAAAAAAATCATGTAGAAAACTGCACAAAGCCAGTTTTTGTATTAATTGAGATAATTCTTTATTTTTATTGTAGCTGTAGTTTCCGATTTTCCACAAGGTTTTATATGTTTTGGTCTCATTTTTCAGTTGTGACTCTTTTGTATTTAGTGTGTGATATGCAATTAATACTCATTGCGTTTCCTTTCTTGCAACTAGAAAAAAGCTTAGCTTATCATTTGATGTTTTCTCCGCAAAATCCGTTTGTTAGAATTAAAAAAAAATCGATTTTTTTTATTTATCATTTTATTTAACATTTCCGACGGTTATTTTTTAAGTTACACGCATAATTGTAACGACGCATCAGAGCATTTCAAAATGCTTTTGGAACTTTAACATTGTTTTTATCAAATCTCTGTTGTGAAAGTCGGTGACTAAGATGACACCGGCTTCTGAACTATATTTTCTAATACTTAATCGAAGCTTTTATATTACCGATAAAAAAATGTTTCTTTATACACAATTTAAGGCAAAAATTATGGCAAAAATAGACTTTGTTTTTTGAGAAGCCACCATTTTGTCAAAAAAATGTTTGGTGTTTTCATTTAAGGTGATCCACTTCCGAGATATAGTGGTCACCTGCAAAACGCTTTTTTTGGGAGGGGTTCCTGAAAATATGCTGTAGCAGCTTCAAAGTTATCATAAGATGAGTACAAATGCTTAACATAATAAATTGTTTGAAAAACATAATTTTTTAAGGCTCCTAACTATATGTAACCCCTTAAACTTATTAAGCTAAATGAAAGTACATAGCTTGTACATAGTTTTCCAAACTCTAAAGAACTGCAAAAAGTTTTGCTGAAATCTACAAAAATTCTACAGGCGTTACCAATGCGAATTCATTACCAGGTGGTAGTAGTCAATTTATATTATGACAAGAATCATGAAAAAAAGATTATTTTAAAATATGTGTGCTGAAACATTTGCATTTCAAGTTTCGAGCGAGGAAATAAAGCAAATTATGTGGAGCACAAATTGCCGGAGTGGTCCCACAACCGCTGCCCTTAAGAACTCAAACTTCCTTTGCTTTGGAAAAAGCTCTTTAAATGATATAAAAAATATGTACTTATGAATACATACATATATGTAAAGCCCTCAACATACATATGTACTTACATATGTATAACCAACCCAAAAACACATTAAATTTTGTTCATTGATTTTGTACTTATTGCTTATTTGCTTTAACTCTCCTTGATGCTCCAAGAAGCACTTATCCACTTTCGTTTTCAAATACAGTTCACGATACTACCGCTGGTGAGCAAAGTACTCCAGTAAAATAAGCTTCAGTAGCATATGTTTCCAATCAATGTTTCCAACATAGCTCGCACTACAAAAATTACATTAGCAAAGGGTCCGGCATTTGAATATTACTCTTGGTTCAATATTGTATTCTTAACTTCTTTAAGCAGCGGCTCACGCGATTTTAGTTGAACAAAGTCCTGCATCAGGGAGGACATTTATGTACATATTTATACAAACCAGAATATTAAAATCAAAACGGTTACCGGCAAATTATAAAAATTTTTAAAAATATTTTTGTTTTTTATTTTATGAAATGAGTTTGTTTCGATTTTATCAATCAAATGATTTTGAACCCACCAAGAGCAAAACCAATTTCCTTGTGGTTGTTGGTGTTGCTCTATTACCACCACCTTAAATGAATTCGCCTTGGGCGTTACTTTACAATTTTCTCACTCAAAATTTTGTTAAAAATGTGTCATATTTGTCAAACAAGTCAGCTGTTTAAATTAATTTTTTTTGTACTTGCGGCAGCAAAGCTATGGTACACCCTATAAACGTACCGTATAAACACTGAGGATGTGTTATGCATAGTAAACAGTTTTGCAAAATGCAAATACTCGTAAATGAAAAGGGGAAAAAGGCATATTTACATATTTAGATTAGTTAAGTGTGTCTGCGTAGCAGTCAATCCAGCATTAATCTGAATTCAGCCATCCAAAAAAAGGTCGGTCTGTAAAAAAACGACTAACCATTTTATATGTATTTATGTACGTATGTTTGTGTTTATAAATTAATGGTGAACTATGTGGTGTGTGTAAGCCTGAGCAAAGAGTGTGGGCGGGTTGGGTGACGCAAATTTTGTTCAATTACATGTTATTTGGCCGTTTTATTGTTTTTTAATTTGCATAACCTTCTTCCCTCTTAGTGGTCGACTTGTTGTTTTACATAATTTTTATTAAGCCATTTGAAATAAGTTTTAAAATTATAAAAAATGTTTGTGCGCAATTTAGTAACTTTTGATTACTTTTGGATTTTTGATATTTGCTCAAACGCTATTGCTCTTTTCAAAATTTTTTTTTATTACCCTCAAATTGTTTAAAAGCTGTGGAGAAGGTTTGAAAAACAACGAAAATATATTTAAAATTTTCTAACTAAATGGATACAACAAAATACGCAATAATTGCTGTTTCCATTTTTTAGATAGATACATAAATGTATATACGTATATACAAATTATAGCACAAACACATATTACAGTTTTGAAGACAATTAACTTATTTTTCAAGTAAAATATGGTGTATTCTCTAAGAAAAACCTTAAACAAAATTATTTAAACTATTTAAAAAAAAAGTTCTTAAAATTTGTTTGGGTATGCCGTTTTTGGCTTGTGCAATTTTAGCGACGGAAAATACAAGTTTCAAATGTCTATTAACTTTCACTGATTTTGACAAGTTTTTTGGCAGTTTACTCCATGGAAGGAATTGCGAAAGAGCATCAGTAAAGTAATTGTCAAAAAACTGTGGTAATTCTCAGCCACTAAAAACTTTTTGGTAAAATTGAATGAGCTACATGTCTGCATAGCCTAAAAAATCTTAAAATTTTATTTAAAATTTCAAAATTTTGTGAAAATTTTGTTAAATGTATTCGACAGTTTTTAATGGATTGAAAAAATTGTTTTTAATGGTGGTTTAATTGAAATATTTGGTGTTTGTGATATAATTTGGAAACAGAGTGTATACACATATATACATATACATATATATATATACTTATATTGCATTTTAAATTACATACACAGTAAAAAATATTTAAATTGCTAGTCTCCTGAAATTATTTTTTAAAAACAGTTTGTGATTTAAAATAGCTACCAGTTGAAAACTCCACATCACTTAAGCATTATAAAAGTCAAAAATATAAACAAAACCAACCCGCAGAAGCCAAGAAGAAAGAAGTCTGATGAGGAAATGTGGTGATTTCCGAAATAGTACTATAACTTCTACCGCTTTAAGTATTGTAGTTTTTTCTTAATAATTTTCCAAATAAACCAATCGGCCTTAAAGCTCAAAAATATTTTTAAAAAAACCAATTTAAGTTATCGAAATTGAGCATACTTTGAAACATTGCAGACCACCTTCACGAATTTGATAGTGAATTCTAATTTATTGCCTCGCTGGAAGTAAACAAATTTTTACTAGCATTTGAATAGCAATTCTATGCAATGCATACCATCGATTCGCACAAACTAACATACTTATACATATTGCATTGAAATGTTGCAATAAATGTCTGATATACATACATAAATTTGCAACAGAAGCCTTGTAAACTTTTCAAATGCAACTCTCCTTGATTTGTTTATTATATTCGAAGGCTAACGTCAATAGCACCTCAAATCAATAGCAGAGTGTAAATACAATTTTCGTTTGTTAATTTATGGCTTCAGATGCATGTTTACATAAATATGTATGTAAGCTTATATGAAATTGCATCACAAGAAATTGGCTTTTTAAACACAAAAGTTTCTATGGAATTTTCCGAAGAGTGCATGCACTTGGTTAGAAGGATTATTAGATAATTATAAATTTAACAATAAATTGTAGACCTTCAGATAAACTTTATACGAATGTGCGTATATATATATATATATGTATGTGTGTATGTATGTACATAAGTTGGTGATAAATATTAAATTCACCTAAGGAGGCTTTATTTACCTCGGCCAACATCGCTTAGACGGTTGATGCGCCAATTAAGTACGTAAGTAAGTAGGCTTTATTAGGCAGCATTGACAAGTAAATAACTAATAGAGCAGTTATTAATTTCTCGCATCACTTATCGTTAATTATTGCTGATGCCTAAATATTTTAAATTAAAGCTGGCACTTAGGAACAAGCTACTACATATATACATACTGAAAGTCTCTTTTGCTACATTTTTTCATTTATAATATTAAATTAATTAATTATTAAATTATGTTTCTACATTAATTTTTCCTTTAGCCATTAACTGCGAGACTTTATAGTACAATAAATAATAAAGTCCAAAAACTTCAATATATATTAGACTAAAACACCAATGAGGGCGAGTTGATCGTGCTGGCCAGCCGCCGATCTCTACAGTAGATGGCTAAGCAAAACAGGTTAAATCTCATTTGGGTTTCAGGCCACAGTGACATTAATGGTAACTGTTAAGCGGACAAACTTGCGAGGGGAAAACAAACACTGCCTCATAGGTAATCAAGCGGGGCGTTTCGCAGTAGCCTTCTGCAGATGCTGTAGTAGCTGCAATAATTATGAAGAGCAGGATACGGTTCTTCTTGTTCTATGCAAGTGTCCAGCAGATCCACAGCTCCCAGGCGAATTAGGTGCTTAACGAGATTCGTCAATAATTCTAAATGGTTCAGCAAGGGGGAAGGAAACGGATAGCTGGTGGTATCACAACGTGCCTATTCTTATTCATATTCATATTCACATTTATATTGATTTATTCATATTCCTATATTAAAATTCATGTTCTTATTCAAATTCATATTCATTTTCAGATCTATATTCAGATTCCGAAACATATTCAAACTCATATTTTTATTTATTCGTAAATGCATATTCATATTCATATATTCATATTCATATATTCATATTCATATATTCATATTTTCATTTTAACATGCACACAAATCCTTATTCATATAAGTATTCATATGCGATATGCGTTTTTATGCTCTATTAATATGTACATATTTGTGTATTATTTTTAATTTAAATACTGGCGAATGAGATTGTCATCAAAAAAATAAACCTACTTAGAAGCATTAAATAAGCGTTTACTGAATTTTGTGCTTTGCCTGCAAACCCAACATCTCTGAGTAGTTAAAATTTGTTATCAAAAATTAAACATAAAAATAAAGCACACTGATCGCGTTCGTTGTCAGGTATTCAATATATTATACACCATTCATACTTTTCCATGAATCACGTTTCAAAGCGCTTTTTAATATTATTTTTCATTGCTGAATTCAAATTTCTTTAGATATTCCGAGACTCACAAATGGCTAAGTGTGAAAATTTCAAGGGACCACAGATGGTCAAATCAAAAAAAGGCCAGCCATGCACACACATAAACGCGTATAAATGTGCATGTCTCTATACTAATGCACGCTTAATGATATTTGCACGCAGCAACAAAAACAAAACTGAAAAGCTGAGACATTCACTGTTCGCGAGACGCGGCGGCGCTTTGCTGCAGTCTACATACATATGTACACACACGGAGTGTACAAATGGTGGCCGGCGGTGAACAAAGAATTGTATAACGCAACTTACACACATACCATACATACATACATACCTAACATACATACGTACATATTTACTATCATTCAATTTTCTTTTAAAATAATAAAGAAATTTTGTATTAAGATCTGAGACGTTGGAGGCGAGCAGACAGAATGGTTTATACTCGTACTTGTATATACGAGTAAGTATGTACCAAAAGCATCGAGTATATTTTAATGACAGCATGATTATGATATTTTCATAAAATTTTTATTGTTGTTAGCTAATTTAGTTTTCATTTTCACGCTGAATCTAATTAAATAATGTATTTGCATTTTATAGACATGAATACAAAAGAAAACTTTTCCTGTCTTGTCACCTTGCAGTCGCGTGACGTCAATGCGTTTCAAAGAAATCAAATGTCTTTTTACAAGAAGAAATTTTGTATATACCTACATACATATGTGCGTGCTTGCCTTCATCATCATCAAAGCAAAAATAAATTACATGTATGTTCATACATAAATGCTTAGATAATGTCTGCGGATTTTGCTATACTCGTATTCTTGCATTGCCTTGATGAGTCACACGCATATCACACGATAATTGCAAGTCATTTGATGCATTCGCTTTAAGAAGCACGCGTATATAAGTATGTATATTTTTAATATGTATTAGGTTCTTGTAAAGAGTATAGGGTAGATAAATATTTTCACCCTAACTGACTGATCTTTGTCAACAACTGTCAACGACGTGTCAATATATGTATGTAAGTATTTCACAATAAATGCAAATAATCCTCTTATTTATTATTGGCGATTAAAATGCATTTAAAAGCTTTGTGAAAGGTAACAGCTGGCAACTGAGGTGCTGATTTAAGTGAAAAAGGTGAAAATAGCAGTATTAAAAATGCAAGTACATACATATTTATGTACATATGATGAGGATGTGCCCACATGTAATATATGTAAGTATATGGGTAAGTGGACGAGGAAAAGTCTTTGGAAGCAGGTAGTGTAATATAATAATTAAAATAAAAATTAAAATTTTTTTAAATGCGCTTCTAGGTTTTAAAATTAGTCAAATCAATATAACAAAAATTAAAAAAAAAAACAAATTCAAAGCCAAAAATATGGTTTGCCTTGCTCGAGAGAATCGTAGTGGTACGAAAAATTATAAAAAACTATTATAATAATATAATTTTGGCGCTTACACTTTATAGCTCAGTGTTTGGCCGAGCTTCTCCTACCATTTGTGGTGTGCGTCTTTATATTCTACCACAAATGGAGGGACCTACAGTTTTGTGCCGACTCCGAACGGCAGATGTATTTAATGAGAAGCTTTTTCATGGCAAAAATACCCTCGGAGGTTGGCCATTACCTGCCGAGGGGTGACCGCTATTAGAAAAAACCTTTTCTATTATTAAGATTTTGCTTGCCCTGACTGAGATTCGAACATCGAACTCACCGGCATATCAAGTTATAGCACGCACCGCTACCAACTCGACCACAGCGGCCACAAAAACTATTAGATGTGTAAAAAATTTTAATTTTTATATGCATATGAAAAATTAAATTATACATTTGCTCTCTTTGTCTAGTTCAAAGTAAGAATATTGTTAAATTTGAAATGCTAGCGACTTAACTGCAACTCTCGCTAAAATGGTGTTAAGCTAGATTTCCTGTATATTTTTGTAAATCAATGATTTGTTGTTATTTAGCATTTTAGGAACAAGTTTAAAGTACATTCAAATTAAGTAAAATAAAGATTAAGTTTTAAGTACCTACAAATTATTGTAATTTTTTAATTTTTTTTATCGAGATTACTCCGGAACTTGACAAACTTTAGAGATAAATAAGCAAAACCATTTTAAATTTTATTTATTATAAAATAAGCTATACAATTTCGAATACATGCTTTTGATGAATTTAAATGAGAGTAGCGTTATCGGTACGTCAATGTTTATTTTTATTTTTAAAACTGTATCATATTCAAAGAAATTTTTTTAATAAAATATCTTATATGTATCTTATTTGCAACATATGTAACAGCAAATTGTCAAACTTGGTACAAGTTCATTGTGCTCGAGAAAGATATAAATTTAAGTAAAGACAACTATAGACCGAGCTGTCAATAAATTTGACATGATGGCTGACGATTGACTGTCAACAACAAATATGTTTTCCATTCAGATACATATATGCAAAAATATAACAATATTTAAAAGAATGGTCACTAAGCAACGGAAATGAAATCAAAAATTCACTTCCTACATCGGTTTAAAAAAAAAAAAACAAAAAAAAACTGGATGTGTGATACCTTTGCACGCGCGGAAGTAAATTTTCCTTAAATTCATCAAGAAGTATACGAAACGTTTAAATAAGTATATACTATGTATGTAGGTACATATGTATATGTACATGTGCGTCCACTCGCTTTGTTCACATCTGCTCGGCTATTACTCGTTTACATACATTGACAGAGTTTGGCAGGTGCCAATCATTGTTTGCTTTCTTCTTGTTCTGCTATTCTTTGGCAATTCTGCTTTTTATCAAATCAAACAGCTAAAGTGCATTATGCTGGAAAATTCATTTGAAAATTTTGCTCACAAAAGAGAGTGACACGTGGAGACTGAAAAAATTGCCAGCCTTCTGACAAGACAGAAAAAGGTTGTATACAGTTTCTTTTCTTTTATTTCAAAAAAAAATTGGAAAGGAAAAGCGGTTGCTTGTAAAATCACTACTAAAAGGAAGAAAAAAAAATTATGAAATATGACCTAAGAACGTGCAGCATAAGTTGGCAATTAATAATGTTAATTTTTTTAAATGAAGTTTTTTAAAATGTATAAAAATGTGCGCAAGCTTATTGGACAGAAAAGTTATTTGTAGCAGTTAAAAGCAATTAAAATTTGCTCTGGGAAAATGCACTTAAACCATTATATAACGAAATTAGGATAAAATAAAGGTATCCAGTGGAATAATTCGAGGCAAAGCTTCAACAAATTATTTCCAATAATCAAATGTTTTCTGCTATTTTCAAGATGAAGTTTAACAAATAAAATGCATTTTAATTAACAAAAATATATATTAAAAAATTAAAATATAATAATAACCAATTCCTTGACAAACATATTAGAATAATATTCAGTCATTGCTAGTCAAATTTAATGCTCTAACGTAAAATATTACTAGAGATGACAAAACGCCGAAACGAATTTGTCTTCAAATTATATTTGACCGAAACAATACATTTTTGCAAACTCAAATATGCATGTTTTGTACATTTTAATACTACAACACTACAAAAAATCCATGTCACTTATAAAGAATTAATTTTTTAAATTATTTATAAAGAATATAGTTTAATAGAGCAAATCTTTAGCTACCTTTTCTGATTTTTTTAAAGATAAAATCTCATTTTATTTTTATTTAATTCGATTTTTTTAAGATGAATCTCTGTAGCTCATCTAAGATATAGTTTTTATTTTATTTGCCAAAGTTATGTTATTTTTCAACCAAAATAGTCCTAAGCTATAAACTTTGTAAACAAGTGAAAAAATTGCATAAACTTTTCTAAAAAGTAGGTAAAAAGTTTTTTTTTTTTCAAAAAATGTTAAAAGCTTTTTCGATAATGCAGTATTATAGCCCATTTAATTTTAATACAATTACATGCGAGTTTCAAGTAGCAACCAATAACCGTTGATTTCTGACAATTTTTTAAAATGACGCTCTTTCTCAATTTGTTTAATATAACGAATGCTCGAGATTTTGTAAGGCTGTCAGTAAAAAATTGCTTCAAATTAACAGTAATTTTTAGCAACTTAAAAACTGTACTTTGTTGTACTAGATTTTAAAGGATTAAAAACGGTATATCCAAAAATATTGTGAAAATTCTTTTTTAAACTTTTTATAATTAATTTTTTGGTTTTCTACAAAGTGTGAGTTTTTTATTTTTTTATTTATTTAGCTTAAGGAAGCAATTTATTTCAATCGAAGCTTAATAAATATTGAATAAAAAAAAATAACTTTTAAAAGTTGGCAATGTGAGTTGGTGTTATATTATTCGTCTGCTTGATATTTTTTTGCGGTGTATGCGATCCTCAGAGGGTCTATTTCATTATTTTTTTAGTACCTTGTAAACTGCAAAAAGAATACAAAACACTTGAAATATTTTCAATATTGAATATTTGACAAGAATATATTAACAAAAACACAGAATCGGACAGTAAGAAATTTTTATATCGAAAATTTATATTTCATTTCTAGAGTGTCATACTTGTATTATATAAAATTTTCAATTTTCTTGAGAGCTAAATAATAAGCTTTAAGCATAAATTAAATAAAGCAGGAATTATGTAATTATACAAGCAAAATGAAAACGGCGAATAAAGAATTAGAAAAAAAACTCTTCACGATACTCGTAACTCTCTATATCTCTCCCACACTAAAGAAAGTTTTAACTCGAAAAAATAAAAATCGCTTACGCTAATAAAAAAATGTTTGAGGTTTTTCATATATTCAAAAACACATTAAAAAAAACTGCATAAGAGAAGACCGTCACATAAATTTTATTACTTATGTTTTCCTCAGTACTAACGATAGCCATTTAAAAAATATGACTGCCTTCATTTCTTATACATAAGCATTTTTTAATCAAATATTTCAAAAAAATCGCCACATACCTGTTTGTTGTAGCGCTTTGAAAGACTTCTGCACAATTTCTTATAAAATGGTGCCATCTTTGGTGTTTGCAATCGCTCAAGTTCAGTGTCGATATGTTTGTAGTAAATCATGTATGTTTATTTTTAAAATTAGAACACACTTCACAGTCTAATAATAAAGTTCAAAGCTGATTTTTAAAATGTTTGCTGCTTAAAATGTTTTGTAGCTAAAATATTTACATTTTCAGTAACACACTTTAACTGAATTAGTGCAAAAACGTGCACTTCGCTCCAAAGCACTTGAAAATTGTTCACCAAATATTTTTATTTTATAAAAGCACTGGCTTTTAAACCAAATATAATCATTAGTTTTATACAATAAATCGTATCTGCTCTTCTTTAGTACAACAAAAAACTTTGTTTCAATTTTCCGCGCACTGCAAAAGTAAAATATTCAAGTAAACCGTTGCGTTGATCGTACGTAACTGAACACGGCGATCGCTACGGCGGCTACTTTTATGAGCTGAATCGCAATCTTGCGCATCAATTGTGAAAAGTTTGTTTTGAGTGCGCAAACGAGTGAAACTCAAAGCAGAACATAGGCCGAATGGTAAAAAAAAATCTGACAAAGTGAAAGCGCTCACAACAATGGAAATACGTCGAGTGATCTTTTTTCCGAATTGAAAATTATGCACTCGGCTATTGCCTCAATTTATCTAGCAAATTTTTTCGGCAACGTAAATGTATGTATATATGTAAGTACTCATGCTTAAATACTCGTAGGTGCCTTATGGCAATACTTTTTGTGCTTATTATCTATACATTTTCACTTGTACTTACTTGTTGCACGACAATGGTGGCACGCGGTGGCGTACATACCGCCACATCCATTGGATTCGAAGTGACGTTGATGGGCCCAGCAGCGCTGCCGCTTGCTCCAGCCGTCAACAACATGCTTCCCCTTTGGCTGTCATCCAATATTTCATGCGTCGCATTGGTAAGGCCCGCTTTGGTTGTTGACGGTTTCTTTTTGGACGAACGCTTGCGTGGATGCATCATTTGTGCCTCGGCAAAGAAGTCCACGCGTAGATTTGGCAGTGGCGGCGATATCGTGCCGCGCATTGACCCGGTTGGGCTTAATGACGCCGCCATACTACTAGCTGCTATAGCGCTGTTGTTGTTGTTGCCTATGCCATTTGTCGCCTGCAGTGTGCCGGTAGTCAACACATTATTATTGCTGCTCGATGGACTGCCACCCGTGGGTTTGACATGCGGCTGTTGCTTGGGTGGAATCTGCTCAAATTTCGAGGCGATTTCCTCGAATTTATTCAATTCACCAATGGACTTGGGTGAAATCTGTCTACTTACTAAACCGTTGCCACCGCCTGCCGTATACTCGCTGGGCGATTGTTGTTTGACCTTCTGCGGATAGAAGGCATCCGTCTGCGGCACATATGGCTGGATCTCACGTATTGTCGTGTGTATGACGGAACTGGGCCGGATACGTTTCGAATTCTTGCACGACGGTGGTCCGCTGGGCTGTGCCTCCATTGGTTGTTGTGCCAACTGTTCGTGCTGTGCCAGCAGCTTGTACTGCTGAAAGGCCTCACCCGTTTTGCTGGGCGAAATATGATGTGCAGACATTTTGCGCTCATACACTGAGCATGGTTCCGCTTCATCCGAGTCGCTGGTCGTGGTTGCTGAGCTGGAGTGTTCTTCGACAGCAAAGCATTCGCGCTGTATGCGCTCATAGTCGAGGGCCTCACGATCGAATGGAAATATAGTTAAGTCCTTGCCGTGATCACGTCCGCGTTCGCTGCCACCCGACGAGGAGCTGGACGAGTACTTGCGTTGCTGTGCGGCAGGCGACAGCTGCTTCGGCTTACCGCCGCCACTGGCAAAGAAGTGTCCATCCTTCATGGTGGGCGGCGCTGAGCTGGAGGGCGAGCGACGTTGTTCGCGCTTCGGACTGGTCGCCATGCCACTACTGCCAGGTGGGTAACGCTGTCGTGTACTGTTGCTTGCTTCACGCGAACGTGATTTCTTGCTGCGCGTACCCTCCAAGGACTCCTCATCGTCGGCGAGGTGATACTGTTCGTAGTAGGCGTGTGCCGCAGCGGCTGCGGCAGCATGACGTTGTGCAGCGTACGCGCGATATTTGCTGCGATTCGGTGAGTTATCACGACGGCCGGTGGTGGGGCTGCGTTCCTCAATGAAATTGGTGGTGTGTATGCGTTGGTCCTCCCAGTTGCTGCTGCGGCGTGTTTGTTGCGCTGTCTGTTGTGACGACTGCTCCTTAAAGCTGAAATGTGTGCGTGACTTTTCGCTTGTGCGCGCCGATTTCGGTGATGTTGGGGGATCGAATGTGAAGTGTTTGGTGTCGTTGCTGGGCGCTGGCGCAGTACTTGGTAGCCGCTCTTTAGTGTTGCTGGGCGCAGTGGCGATTGTGTTGCCCAGTTTGGCGGAAGGTGGTGCGGATATGCCGCATTTACTGCTCTGTTGACGACGATGCGAGGCAAGCAGCGGTGTGGTTGAGGATGGTTCAATTGTGAGTATAGACAGCGAGGATTCTTGACTCTGCATGAACACGTATGCATGGAAAGTAAATATAAAAAAGGGAGTATTGTTATAAATTTACTGCAAATACAATTTCTTACAAATTAAGACATTTAGCGAAAATTTATATTTTCAGATCAATTCGCGAGATTTTTTGAGAACCTTCTAAAAAAAATGTTTGCATTATGCATTTACGGCTAAGGTGAAAGCGGTCCAAAATTAAGAAAAATATTTCGAATTTTGCTCTAAATTTCAAAGTTTTTCATTACCTAGAGCTGTTGGAAAGTTCTTGTGTATGCAATTTTGAAAGAAAGTACCAATTTTAAAATACTAAGAAATCAATGCGAAGTCTAAGCCTCTTCATTTGAAAAACAAAAAACAAATATGGCGAAAAATTTATTTAAACACCCTCGATAAAACATTTTCAAAAATTTAAAAATTGTACGTTTATGTACAAATATAGATTTTAATGATCATACGGGATGTTTTGAGCTTTGTTTGTCATTAATACTTTTTTTTATTAATTAAAATAAATTTGTTTAAAAAATTGTGTGTATCAAAGTTTCGGATTTAAAAAATAAATTAAGAAAAATTTCGAGAAAATTTCCAACTCTAAATCTCGTTTTTTAGAATTTTTCTATTATTTAGTTTTGTTAGCCGTCTCAACTGGAGAAGTCTGTAACATTTCCGCAATAATTTAAGGGCATTTTGTAATTGTGACTCATTTCATCTCGTTTGTCGATATCTTTGGCAGTTTTGAAACCAACAATATTTAGTAACGAGGCCTACTATTTAATTGAGCGAAAACTTTAGGAGATATACAAATTTAAAAAAAAAAAAACGTGAATCACACTTATGTACATACGAGTATAAACAGCTTCGAGCATGCGTATTATAGAAGATATACAAAAAAAATCATCAAAACCAACGGTAATATTTGGGTGTTTCTTTTTTTTTACACTTTATTTTAATCATATTGAAAGTGCTTAAAAACGGCATTTCTGATTTTTTTGTTAACTTTGAAATTTTTATTCGATTTAGTCGAGTTTTTATTATTTTTTTAAACCTTTGATTCAAGCGTTTTGTGTAGAACTATGAACTGTTCTTCTAAAAAAAATGAACGATAAAATCTTCAACGATTAGCGCTTTTGCTAAAAAATCTACCTTTGATGATTTGTAGTAGCCACTGTACGTTTGTATGCAGGTTTTGCTGTTGAAAATCTGTTTATTTTCAAACCCACACGTACATATATATAAGAAAAAAAGTAATCTATATTATCTTCAAAAATATCACGTAACAAAAGATGGCGCTAAATCGAAATGAAAAAACTACAAATCCGTTACATTACCTGTAGCCTAGAGGCCAATCAAAAAGTTTATTAGATGTTACAACCCTCATTTTTTGTGAATTACAAAGTTAGTAAAATAACAAAAATTTTATATACCCTTATATGCTATGTAAGCATTTATTTACAAACTTCCCCACTCTAATTTACATTGCTACTAATGCCAACGTATCTAAAAACGGATATTCTAAATCCCCTTGACACTCAATCAATTTTCCAACACTTCCACTCACCTCAGTGCTATCCTGCACATTCATATCCGGTCGATTGTACATATTGCAACTCGTTAATTCCAGTTCGGTGCCATTTTCGTGCTCGGAATCAATTTGTACGGCGGTCAGCAATGGTTCTTCCAGTGAACTGAACAACGGTTCACTCTGGCCCGAATTATCACCTACAAGGCAAGTTAGAAATCAGTATACAATATAAGTATATATAAATAAAAATAGCAGCAGCATATGGTTCAAAAGGTGCATAGCTTATTTGAAATCAAAGCGAAAAATGGAAAACACGAAACAAAAAGGTAGTCTCAGCATTAGTAACCGTATTTTGTAGCGAGTTAGCGAGTGGGTGATGAAGAGCAAAACTAAAGGAAACCAACTAATGCATGAACGCTTCGTTGCATGAATTGGATACTTGTTAGTTTACTTGCTTTGCTTTACTGTGCTTGCATTTTTCACCAGTTCTGCTTGGGTTTGTCAGCAAGTAACTATGTAAGTGTGCACACATGAAACTGATGCAGAGCATTTAGCAATCAATCAATTAATCAATCAAACCAAACAGAGCATGATGAACAGCTGCAAATTTGTTTGTCTTTCTATGAGGATTCACAGCTTTTATTTCTTTTGTCTCTACTCTCAATTCAAGTAAGAATTTTAATGGATACATGCGCCTCCTTTCGACTTTATCCTAATTGGTTTGGATAAAGCGTAAAGGCGTTGGATGTGCCTACACGTAACACAAAAACAAACACCTTTCACCTCTGATTTGTTTGTATGTTTGTTAAGTTTTGCTTTAGCTTCAACATTTTCTAATCTCTCTTCATGCTTACGTGTGTACAATTGATGAACTCAGTGGCAGAACACGTTGGAATTCTTAAGGTTTTGTCGTGGATCTTCATCATTTTTGCTCTGAGTCCATCTCACGTGCAACATTTCTCATGCGTTCTATTTTATCTATAATCAAGATTGGTAGATTTTGTTCTTTTTATAGTTCACGCAAATTCAAATCACGCTTTCAGTGTGTTTGCGTTATGAAGTATATATGTACATAAGGAAGGTAATATTTGTGGATTTTAATTATTTTCGATATTGCCATTTAACTATTTAAGATATAAGAGCATTCAAACAACTGTAAAATAAATGCTTAAGTCAAAAATAATAGTAAATCGTTTAAAGTGATTGATAAAGCAGGCTATTCGTTAATTTTTTTTTGCAGCTAAACATCACTCGTCTGATCCCTTATTTGCTAAGTACAATTTTTTTTTACCCGAGCGTACTTGTACAAAAGGATATTATAACTTTGTTCGCATAACGGTTGTTTGTTACAGCCAAAAATAATCGAGATAGATATACACTTATATACCAAAATGATCAGAATGAAAAGAGGAATATATTTAGACCTGACTGTCTGTCCGTCCGTGCGTCAGTCCGTGGTTACGATTACTTGAGTAAAAATTTAAATTTCTTAATTAATCTTGCCTTTTGGCCAGGGTATGTTGGTATTGAAAAAGGTCGAGATCGGTCAATAACCACGCCTCCCACAAGTTTTTTTTTTTGGTATCTATTAGAGCAAATTGAGTGAAATTTATTATTTGGATCGATGTTAAATAAAGAAACTATATATTTTAAGAAATTTTGAAAAATAGGCGTTGAAACGCCTACTTACGAAAAAATTTCCGTATCTCAATAACGGTGTAACGTCACAAAATTTGGCGAACATATATTCCTCTATAGCGATGTTATCATCGTCAAAAATTTGTTTAAACCGGACCATAACAACGCACATCTGCCATATAACGGAAGTTTTGGAAAATGAAAAAACTTCGTTTTTACAGTATATATTGGAACAAATTGAGTAAAGTTTAATACAAGCAGCGATTTGAAACAAAGAATCGGGGTTTTTATGAAATTTTGAAACATGACCGTGGCACTGCCCATACAAAAGTACTTCGCGAGGGTATATAATATAATATATAATTTTGGCGCGTACACAATATAGCTCAGTGTTTGGCCGAGCTTCTCCTACCATTTGTGGTGTGCGTCTTTATTTTATACCACAAATGGAGGGACCTACAGTTTTGTGCCGACTCCGAACGGCAGATGTATTTAATGAGAAGCCTTTTCATGGCAGAAATACCCTCGGAGGTTTGCCATTCCTGTCAAGGGGTGACCGCTATTAGAAAAAACTTTTTCTATCATTAAGATTTTGCTTGCCCTGACTGAGATTCGAACCTCGAACTCACCAGCATATCAAGTTATAGCACGCACCGCTACCAACTGGACCACAGCGGCCACAGCAACAAGTAGTGGCTTGTTTAATTTAATCATGGCTGAGCAGGCTTGGTTTTATATGATAATGGAAAAATTTATATCTCAGGCCTTATAAAGAGACACCTTTTGAAAATTGGTCAGTTTATTCTTTGATATTCTATCACATATATTGTTCAAAATGTTTAAGTTTTTTTATTTAAAAATTTTTATGCTTTTTAATATATAATATTTTTTTATAAATTTTTGAATTTTTGTCAATAAAAAAGTAATAGTACTTTTTTTGATAAAACTAATAATTTGCGAGCTATGAATTGATAAAGAGTGGCTTACGTCGAGATACCTAACATTTTTGATAACTTTTGAAAATTATTATTTTTTAATTTTCAGGCGTACTGTCATATCTTATGAGTTTTTCTACAACATACTCTATTTATATGAATATCTAAAAAAACTACATTTTTCAATGAAATAACATGGGATGCCTTATAATTTGTTTTTGCTAAGCCAGTAAACTACATAAGTAAGGAAGGAAAATATTTCATTGATGAATTGATTAGAGAAGAGTTAGTAATCACTGAAATAGAAAGTATGTAGCCTTGAAGCAGAGTTAGTATGGGAAACTGCTGACTGCCTCAGACAAGCCGAACTTTCAGTTATGATCTCGTTGAGTTTGAAGTAATTTAACTACTTAAAACAATTTCTAGCGTCCAGTAAAAAGGCTTCAAATCACTTAGAATTGAGAGAATATTATTTCTCTGGCATAATTACCTACTGAATTGAGCTGATTGAAGAGAGTAAGAACCACCTCACCTTTCGATCTCAATAATTTTATACCCATATATAAAAAAAGCATTTTTATTTCTTAGCTTTTAGGTCGTACGCATATTTCCAGTGATTGAGATGAAGAGTTCTAAAGCTTTTCCGAAATACGTGTTACCTATGCCTATTGCATTAAAATCGGATATTATCTTACTTATCGGACTTATATTTTTTCGAAATTTCAAGTCTCCAGTTGATTAAACGACAAAGTTTTGGCCAAAAATGCAATATCTGAACCGTCGGTTGTATGACAGCTATATATTCTATATATCCGATTTTAATTATTTTCACTGCTAAAATAGTAGTCCCAATAGCTATTAGTTTTGCAAAATTTTAAGACTTTAGCTGATGAAATGAAGGAGTTTTGGCCGAAAATGCAATATCTGAACAATCGGTTGTATGGCAGCTATATGTTCTATTTATCCGATTTTAATGATTTTCACCGCTAAAATAGTTCTCACTATAGATATTCTTTGTGCAAAATTTCAAGACTTTTGCTGATGAAATGTAGGGGTTTTCGCTATATGTTATGTATCTTTGATCTATTTCAGACTTCTAGCTTTTTAAAGGAAGAAGTTATGAAGCAAAATATGATATCTGATCTGGCCGGTTCCGACAAATGTCGTATAAAATGTAACCAAATGACTGCCAAGTTTCATTAAAATAGCTCAAAAACTGAGGGACTTGTTTGCGTTCAATCCGACGGACAGATACACAGCCAGACGGACATGGCTAAATCGATTCAGCTCGTCACTCTGATTATATCGGACATCGGACCAAAGTTAATATACCATTTCCATGAAAGATATAAATATGTTTGTATTTATTATATATTTATGTCCAGCGAGTGCGCATTATTTATTACACACTCCTTGTTGTACGACAATGAACTGGATGATTAATTATCAACTTTATCTCATTTTGGTCCACATCTATTTTTGAACCACAATTAAAACCAAACGTTTTACAACCCAATACGTTTATAATTGTCGAACAGTGACCGGTGGCAATAAACGTGGCATCAACAAAACAAAAAGATTGTATATCAACAAAACAAGGCAATTTGAAGAAAATATGAACATAATTACACAAACACCTTGAATTGCAAGGTATGGCAAAGCGCGCGTATACTTTTTATTGTTGCTAGCATTTCGTAGTAGTACTTATTTTTTGTTGCAGACCAATTTGTAGATTATATTTTACACAAACATTCCCGCACATGCAACATGGTATTATCGCCTTTGTGTTTTTGTTGACCTTTGCGGTATTTCATTTAAGCCCAACAATTGTGTAATAAGTATTTATTTTTAACTCCGTGCGTGTTCCTAATAATTTCATTATCTCTTCTGTCGTCTACTGACAATTAAGGAACATGAACGAGTCATTAATGATTTGTTGAATTTTTATTATTGTTGTTTGGTGTGTATATTTAGTTAATAGTTTATTTCATTAATCTATTCATACCAATGATAACTTACCCAAATCCAATGAATCGCATGTTTCGGACGTGTCTGTGTGTGTAATGCTAGTCACAAGCGTCGAGGCCGAGTCTGTGGATGTATTAATGTTCGCATCTGTTATGGAAGCTGACGAGGAACCCATTATGACAACCTGACAATAAAAATGGGTAAGTATGAAAATGTATAATAAAATATCATCGCTGCTTTTGTTATTTAATTAATTAATAATGAAAGATTTTAATTGATGGATGGGTGTTCGATTACTTAGCAGGTTTTCTAATCTAGGATGGAGGTTATTTGGTAAGAAAAAAAACGTAAATTTCCAGTCTAAATATTTTTATATGCGTAAGATGTGTATTTTCATATATATTTTTTTTGTTATATTATATGTAAAACGCAAATAAAATATTAGGTTTCGAAAGCTAAAAAATTAAATTAAATTTTTAAAGTTGAACCTTAACAAAATCGGAATCCGTTTTTAATCCTTAATTTTATACTTGCTTATAGAAATTAACTTGCAGCAAAAAGCGCGCGCAAATGGACACAAGGAAAGCTCGCCGTCGGAAAGCTGCAATCGCAATAGACAGCCACCCAATTCGCCACCCGACTTGCACTCCTGCTCTCTGAGAGCAATAATCAAGAGAACGATATTTCCGAACAGTGGCACCATATTTCTCGCTGTCTACATGCCGCCGCTGAAGAATCTATCGGATTTCAGCGAGCCTGAAAGAGCAACTGGTATGACGAGCCACTACGGAACGTAAAGACGCTGCCTACAGGGCTACACTGCGATCAGGCGCAACGCGAGCTTTGCGGGAGCGTTATCGTGAGTTGAAGAAGAATGCAAGACGCATATTTCGGGAGAAAATAACAAATTTCAAATATTCACAAAATACGGCGGCTAACAGAAGTTTTCAAGACCGGGGCGAATTCCTGTAAGAATGACAACGGCGACCTGGTGACTGGCGTCCACAGCATACTTAAATTATGGAGGGAGCACTTCTCCACACTGCTTAATGGAAGCAACTGCAACAACCTTGGAGAAAATGTTGAACCCGAATCCCCAATTAATGATGATGGACGCGATGTACCATCACCCGACTATGACAAAATTCGGAAAGCGATAGCACGGCTGAAGAACAACAAAGCCCCCGGGGCCGACGGGTTACCAGGTGAGTTATTTAAGTACGGCGGAAAGGAGCTGGTTAAGTGCATATACGAGCTCATCTCTAGAATACGGTCGGAAGAACGCATGCCTGCTGATTGGAACTTAAGTGTGCTCTGCCCAATCCACAAAAAGGGTGATCCTGCAGTTTGCGCCAATTATCGCGGGATTAGTCTTCTTATCATCGCGTATAAGGTTCTGTCGAGTGTATTGTGTGAAAGACTTAAGCCCACCGTCAATGAGCTGATTGCACCTTATCAGTGTGGCTTTAGACCAGGTAAATCTTCCACTGACCAGATATTTACAAAACGCTAGATCTTGGAAAAGACCCAAGAAAGAAGAATCGACACACACAATCTTTTTGTCGACTTCAAAGCCGCCTTCGACAGCACTAGAAGAAGTTTCCTATATGCCGCAATATCTGAAATTGGTATCCCGGAAAACGTATACGGCTTTGGTAAATGACGTTGAGCAACACCACCAGCTCCATCAGAATTGGGAAGGACCTCTCAGAGCCGTGTGATACCAAACGAGGTTTCAGCCAGGGTGACTCTATGTCGTGCGATTTCTTTAACTTGATGTTGGAGAAGATAATTCGAGCCGCAGAACTAAATCGGTCAGGCACCATCTTTAATAAGAGTGTTCAATTGCTGGCGTACGCCGACGACATTGGCATCATAGGCCCTAACAACCATGCAGTTAGTTCTGCCTTCTTCAAACTGGGTAGAAAAGCATAGAGAATGGGTCTGAAGGTGAACGAGGGCAAGACGAAGTATCTCCTGTCATCAAATAGACAGTCGACACATTCACGACTGGGATCACAAATCACTGTTGACAGTTATAACTTTGAAAAAGTAGAGAACTTCGTTAGTTAGGGACCAGCATTAACACCAATAAAAGAGTCAGCTTTGAAATCCAACGCAGAATCTCTCTTGCCAACAAGTGCTACTACGGACTGAGTAGGTCAATGCATAGTAAAGTCCTCTCTCGACGGACAAAAACCATATTCTATAAGTCTCTCATCATGCACGTCCTATTGTATGGCGCAGAAGCATGGACGATGACAACATCAGATGAGAGGGCTCTTGGAGTGTTCGAGAGAAAGATTCTTCGAAAGATTTATGGACCTTTGCGTCTTTGCGATGGCGAATACCGCGTACGATGGAACCATGAGTTGTACGAGCTGTACAAGGACGTGGACATAGTGCAGCGGATTAAGAATCAGCTGCTCCGCTGGTTAGGTCACGTCGTTCGAATGGATGAAAAAGTTCCAGCCCTGAAGGTTTTTGACGCGGTACCCGCGGGTGGTAGCAGAGGAAAAAGAAGACCTCCTCTGGGTTGGAAAGACCAGGTGGAAAAAGACTTGGCTATACTTGGTATTTCCAATTGGCGCCAGTTAGCACGAGATAGTAAGTAAGTATAGAATTAACGCCATAATATGTTATGCTTAAATCAGCATAAATCACTGAAAAAAATTTCATTTAGAAAACCGAATACGATACGAAAATGTAGCTTTCACAGAACTTGTATGATTTTACAGCACTGCTAAGTTTTGTTAAAATAACTTTTTCCTGTCTGTAACTATATTTTAACTTTTTTTATATTGCAGTCGCAGTGAAAAAGAATTGTTGTTAGAACTACCAATATCAGCTTATTGACTTAAATTAATACGAGTATAAGACCACATTGATTCTAAAAACCAAATATTTTTAATAAACAAAAAATGTATAAAAAATTTCAACAATTTTATTTTAAAATGACGAAATATCACAATATGGTTACCTAACTGTCAGTTTAATATAATAAATTAAACTATAACGCGACCACATATTGACACATTTGGGCAATTTATTTATGCTCAAATTTTTGAATATCTCTAACAAGCACCATTAACCCTGCTGTTAGGTTAAGACCATTTGGTCCAATTTTTTTTTTTGTTTTCTTTGTAACTTTGGAACGGTGATATATACTGTCTAAATTTTTCAGCTCAGGTGGTATTTTTATAAAACAATATTATGTACGAAAATTTAATTCTCTGACTTAAAACTGGACTAAGATAAATTGAAAATTACGAATCTAAGGTTAAGGGACCACTTGGTCCATAGTATATTTTCTTTGATTTTCTTTACATTAATTTTCCAAAAATAAGTATTTATTAGTTTGTTCGATATTTTTTGGCACTACATGATGAGCAAAATGTTTTTCGGTTGGTTATGCAAATAAACGCACTGCAAATGGAGCATTTTACATCAGACTTAGACTAGAAGCATTTTTAGAGCAGGCCACTGGTGCTGTGGAAGGTGTTCGTATTTCTCCAAGTTTTTATTTTACCAGAGTTGAGTAAATAATAAAATAATAATATTTAGCAAGTATTGAACCAAACTAAATATAAAGACTAAGATTAAATTGTTATTTTGTATGAAAACTGCAGTATGGATCAAATGGTCCTCTAACCTAAGATTCGTAAGTTTTTTTTTACCTAACAGCAGGGTTAAAGACAACTTTTTAAATTCTATATGAAATAGAGAAAAATTTCGAACTTGTTTAAAAAAAATTAAGAATTTTTTGAGGTAACTTATATAATTTTAGTACAACAAAATGCAAATTTCTAGTGGCTTCAAATTGTCAAAAATCATTGATTACTTATACATAGATACTTCAAACTTGCACTTTCTCAGACTAAAATGGATTTCGCCAAGAAACTGCATACTCAAAAAAACCTAAAAACGGGTTTTAAAAAGTTTGAAATTTGATGAAATTTGGATTTGTTAAATTATTATACATTTTATAAATAGTTCAAACAATTGGTGTTTATGGGGTTTCTTATAGAATGAGTCATATTTTACTTGAAAAATAATTTTAATTAATTTCAAGTATCTCAAGGTCATAATTACGATAATTAACATAATATTAATTTAATATTTTTATGCGAAATTCGATCACTCCTCAAATGGTATTTCTTTTGGTAGTTTATTTTACTTTCCTATGAACTTCACAGAGCAGCCACCAATATTCACACTTTCATGCACTTATTTAGCGCGAACGCATAATAATTTTCTACTCACCTTTGGTACAGTAGCGGCACCGACAGCCGATATCGGCGGCAATCCGCCACTTATTGACGTGTGAAATGCAGCAGCTGCTGTAGAAATGGCATTCAACGGTATACTGGTCATCGAAGTGGTGGCGGTGCAGTTCATTTTTGATTTACGGCCACTCTTGAAATAAAAACGACGCAACGCAGTGGCCGACGACGATGACGAGGTGTTGAAGCCGTCATTATCCGAACCGCTCGAGGCACTGCCACCGCTGCCAAAGCCCACACCGCTACCGGTGCCACCATTCATATGCACTGCTGCAACGGTGGTGTAACGGTTGGTGGCGGTGTTGGTGTTGGGGTTGGTGTTGCTGTCGTTGCTGGCCATGCGTGACGCCGAATTTGGTGATTTGTTTGTGACACCGGCTAATGGTGGGTTAGAAAAGGACTTAGAGTTAGAGTTGACTGTTTTGTTGTTGCTGGCAGCCGACATTGTTGCATGACTTTTGCTATTGTTGGTGTTGCTTTTTCCTGTTGTTGTTGTTGTTGCATTTGCAGACGTTGCAGGACTTTTCGGTCGATGGCCCAATGCGAGCGCCATCATAGCGGCAGAACGAGTGGAAGCGTAACAGCTGGAAGCGGTACACTGTTTGGTGGTGGTGGTAATGGTGGAACCTCCTGGCGTTGCTTGCGTAACCGAAACGGTCATGCCGTGGTAGTTGTTAGTGCCAACGCCTGCAAGATAATAACGTAATGGTACATGTGGTTGGTTAGTTTGCCAAAAGAGCTAATTGCAAATGTATTAACGAGTATGGTAATAGAGTGCAAGAGGCAGCGATTATACGCTCGTCAGATCATAAACAAGTTGTGCAATTAGCCGGTGAGTGAGCCTAAAGTAACCGCAGATTTGTGTTAGCCATACACAAATACAAATTTACATAAGTGTATCAACACAAGTACTTGATGGCAGCAATTTTGGCCATACACATTAACAGTAGCACACTCCTTATTGATTTAAGCCCTCAAATCGCTAACCACAAGAACGCTGGCGATCAACGTCAAACTCTCATTGAAATTGCCAAGTTACTTGGCACTAACCACCTTTCGTTTATACAATATAGCCTTCTACAAGGCGCATCAAAATGCAAATCAAAGGTTGAGTAATTATACGAAATATTTATTCGTACATACATATGTACATACATATGTAGATATGAGTCTATCGAAGTACATAG
Source organism: Philophylla caesio (assembly GCA_963971545.1). Taxonomy (NCBI): domain Eukaryota; kingdom Metazoa; phylum Arthropoda; class Insecta; order Diptera; family Tephritidae; genus Philophylla; species Philophylla caesio. Next base: position 86,929,137 of record OZ020606.1, on the reverse strand, counting down.
ATAATTTGAAAATACAAAGTCAAGGCAATACCAACATGTGTATTTAAAGTATATTTTAACATGGTATTCCAATGGAATACTCCTTTTTTATGTAACAGAAATACCGCCAAATTCACCAACAAATTATATTAAAATTGATTTATATTTTCTATCAGTTCATATTAATCTTAAATCATTTTTTTATTTAAATTGCCTTATATAAACTGGCTGTTTGAGTGGAAAGTTCCGGTAACTATAATTTCATATCTAAATAGAAAACATTTCTGACCAATTACATTGTTTGCTTTGGTCTGCGAGTGTACATATATGGTGAATTGGATATTCCCGAACAAACCCCTCCAAAGACGAAAATGTGCCGATCAAAAGGATAATTTTTTATAAAAATTTAATTAGAATTATAGTTTTTATTCTTGCCATGCAGCGATCAAATGACTAGTGGCCAGGTAGCGAGACTGGATATATGTATGAGAAAGTTGATCTGTCAATAATAGAATTGGGAGAGAGAAGAGAATACGAGTAAGATTTAAAGCGCCGCATATTAAACAAAAAAAGGATATATTTGTTGATCTTTTAATGTCAAAAGTAGATGGTCAAAGAAATGTCTGCAATAAATATAAACTCTTAAGAGACATGAGAGAGTGCGAAAACATTAATTTAAATGAAGACAAGGCTACATTAAACCACTTATAAAATTTCAGTTGATGCAAAATTTTCTCAGTAAGAGAGCAAATATTATTATTTTTTTGCCAAAAGCTCAGTAAAGTGGGAACACTGCACACATAAGAGGTGAGAGAAAAGTTGTAAGAGCTGACTTAAAGTAAATCGTATGAGAGAGAGAGAGATGAGTGGGAAGTGAGACAGGTAGACAGATACGAGTGAGAGTTGTGAGAGAAGTGGCAGGGTTGTGGGAGAGAGGAGAACCAGGCGCGACAGTTGTGAGCTAATAAGTACCAAATTATTGATAATAGATATAAACGCTACGTCACTGGCAGACAATTATTTTTTGCTCTCGTGAGTTGGTATAGTGATCTTGCGTGATTTGGTATAGTATGTATTAAAATACACACGTTCATATGGGCACAATTATTTAGACAACAGCACGACTTCACGGCAGCAGGCTTGAGAATGTAAAAGAAGAAAGTGAAAAAGTGAACGAAATCACGCCTTTTATAAAATATGGTCTTTTCACATTTGATTTAAGTAATCAACGTATAAAGTTCTTAAACAAATGAGACGCCTGGAAAGTATTGTTGAATAGATTTCCAATGCGTATATGCTGAGGTGTTTCCTTTATAATTGAGAAGAATTCAAATGGCTTACAATCAATCATCTCGCAACATTCTTAGCTGCATATTCATGCAATCCTTGGCTGGTGTTCTTGCGACAAATATCGAAAATATGTATTTTAATTAACAAAAAACTGTCTTGCAAATATATAATTAACAATGTTCTTCAATTTCACTTTTCAATTGCAATAATTGCTGTAATTATTTGTATATGCATATTTAGCATTGTTTTATTTTGCTGAGCGGACTTTAAAATTTTTATTTTAAAATTATATTTCAACCAGGTCCAGTGTTTAATAAAGTTTCAATATAATTTTAATCATTTCCCATTGTCGATATTTTGACTTCAATTTAAGATCATCCTCAGAAACTGTCGCCTATGCCAGTCGAAACAGTCAAAATATATTATGCAAATAATACGTAACAAAACCACATATTGGATCACCCTGCACCAGTATGGTTGTTTCAAATGTATCAATTTGTTGCTTTGAACACTTGATTTCCGGCCACGTGTTTTGACCACCAATCAGCTAACTTTATGGCCAATTAGTTTCCAACTGAAGTGACTGCCTGCACTTGGCAATTGAGCAGGAGATAAACACAAACAGGCAAAATTGCATGACCACCCCCCTTCCCCCGCACATGCACGCAACCAAACACATACACACACATGGAAAATAAAGCACTACGCCAGCAACAAGCAATAAGTAACGAAGTAAACAAAACACAAGCCGAAACGAAATGTGTGCAGCTGATTCAAAAGAATTAAAGCAAAACGGATTGCCGAATGCAACTCAATATGGTCTTAAATAGCTCCCCGTTGCCTGTGTTTACAACGTAACCTTTCTGCTGTAGCTGTCAGTTGCACAAACAGACATAAAAGAACTGTAAATACAGATTACTTGGAACCGTTCGATTATGGAGGTCTGCAAAATTCGACATGAAGGGCGAAGTGTGCCCATTTCAGGTGTACGAGTGCGCATAACAACTACTTTGGAAAGCATGTAATGCAGCTAGTTGGAAGCACATACATTCGTATATTTTAATATTTTAAGATGGAGTGTATTATTACATTTTCCACTGAATTGCTCTAATATTCGTAATCGCATTTATTTCTTAGTTTCTAAATGCGTACAATTATTCCATTATAGTTCTAACCTTACAAAAGTTGTGCCAAGCTGAAGAAACAACTTTTAATTGGCTTTAGATAAGAGGAGGCAAAATACAAAGTGCTTTGTGAAACAATTTTAATTAAAGTGTACAAATGAGACTAGAATTATGATTAAATCTTTATTTAAATCTTCAAAATGATTTTTAATTTCTAAATAATTGGCGATTTTGTTGTGTTTTTCTCTTTTCTAACATATGTATGTATGTATTTGAACAAAAGCAATAGGAATAAACTTCAATTTTATATTTCTGTTTTCAGAAATATGTTAGTATTATTAAATAATTTATATGAAAACTATTTATAATGAATGAATATTAAGGGAAACGATATAAATTCAGCTTTCTCAAATGGGTTTTATTCCATTTAGAACAACCTTTCCTTTCAAAGATGTTAGTTTTATAATAAAATCACATTTGCACAGAATTTCTTATACTTGAATAATTTGATTTAAATTATGTATCAACCTCAAAATTGTTTAAAAATTTACACTTGTTAAAATTAATTGTTACGAATCGACTAAAATTCCTTTCCCATCCCACCTAAGCTCACTGGCCCTCTCTTTCTTAAGCTTACAAGACGGGGTTCAACCAGTGTTACTGTTTCGATCCATTCGGATTAAAATTGCTAAAAAGTGTGAGTATAAGTTTTGATATATTTTAAGGTATAACAAACATAACACCATATTTTGTGTGGAGATTTTCCGATTGACAACTTTTAACGGTCCTGTGGTAAATTATGAACATAAAACTACAGTTGCATTTCACGGAATACACATTATTTGGCAACTCTGCTTACGTTTTTAAAATCCGAGTATTGCACTTTGCGCTACCTAAAAATCTATATATATTGCAATAATATTTGAGTGAACTAACCTTTTAACTACCACTACGATATCAATAATGTGGACATTGCAACGCCTTGTTTAGTAAATTGCTTTTAATTCTTAATTTCAAAAAAAAAAAAGACTATGTATGTTATGTAGATCTCTTGCGATAACATTCGTGTTTTGTTCGATCATTCTAAGAGAAAATATTGTTTTTTATATACATACATTCTTAGCTTTATTTTGAGTTGATACTTTGTAACTTAAAAAAAATAAAAATGATACGTTTGATCCATTTTACCATTTTTATACCCAAGCGTACTTGTACACAGCAAAAAATAATCGAGATAGATATATACATCTATATACTAAATTGATCAGAATGAAAAGAGGAATCGATTTAGCCCTGACTGTCTGTCCGTCCGTCTGTCTGTCCGTCGTTACAATAAATTGAGTAAAAATTGAGATATCTCAATGATGGTACGTACATACATAGATTGCTCTTTGGACAGGGTAGGTTGGTATTGAAAATGGTCAAGATCGGTCAATAACCAAGCCCACCTCCCATCGGTATCTATTATAGCAAATTGAGTGAAATTTGGTATTTAGAGCGATTTTAAACTAAGAAATTAGGTAGTTATGAAATTTTGAAAAATGAGCGTTGCCACGCCCACTTATGAAAAAATTTATATGTAAGGTGTCACAAAAATTGTTAAAAAAAATTTCTTCAATATCGCTGTTACATCTTTAAAAATTTTTGAAATCGCCCACCTCCCATATAACGGAAATTTTGAAAATTCAAAAATTTCATTTTTTCTTTATCTGTTGGAACATATTAATTAAAATTTGATATTTAGAGAGATAGTTAATTAAGAAACTTGATTTTTATGAAATTTTGAAAGGTATCTCAATAGCGATGTAAGGTATCGTCACAAAATTTGGTGAACATATTGTCCTTGATATTACTAGCATCACCATCAACATTTTTTGAAATCGGACCATAACCATGCCCAACTTCCATATAACGGAAATTTTAAAAATGCAAAAAAACTTCGTTATTTAGTATTTATTGCAGCAAATTGAGTAAAGTTTAATACTAGCAGCGATTTGAAACAAAGAAACGGGGTTTGTTTGAAATTATGGACACCGCCCATACAAAAATACATCGCGAGGATAAAAAGTATGAGTACGAGTAAAACGAACACATCATTTGTTCTCTCTCACCCTCTCTCCCTCTCTCTTAGGCTTACAAAGCAAGTGAAAGAAAATTTGTTGCGCTAGATACAAGATATTGATTCTTAAAATCATAAAAAAAACTGATCGATTTTCTCAATTATCTGTTTATCTGAATGAAAATACCACTTGACAAGACTGTTTGCACAATTTTTTATAATGAATTTGAATACCACTTGTTTTAGTTGTTGCGTCAGAAGTAATCCAAACCCGCAAAATCAGGTATTTATGGTTATTTCGATTGCTGATTACGTATAAAAAGATTTTTGAAAAGTTTGGCAAATAAATTTTTTATCATTTACAATTGGCATAATAAGTAAAGAATAGGGCCCGCTGAACTTGTGGATTAAAATTTTTTTGCTGTGGAGCGGTAAAGGGGAAATTTTCAATTTTATTAAACGCTTATATTTCAAAACACATCGAACCGTTAATGTTAATATGGTTAAAAAGCTAATTAAATTAGCTTTCACCTGATGCGTATATCTGTAAATATATTATATAAATATTTCGAGAAGAACAAAAAAAAGAGATGATGCCCATTTTTTAATAAAAACTATATTTTTCTTTAAAAAATTTGTTATTAACTGTATGCAAAAAGATGTTTGTCAAAAAGTTCATAAAAATACATTTAATTTGATGTATATTTTTATATAGTTAGATTTAAGTATAATGCGAAATTTTGTTATGATTATTATTTTTTTATTTTTTTATTGCTGGCGAATAATGAATTGGTCATACTGAGGGCTATGGTCCTGAGCGGCCGAAGACCTACGCAGAAAGGTGTTCTACATGATAATACTGTAGTCAGCGGGTCCGAAGCCCGAAGCCCGAAGAACAACTGGCAGAATTTAAGTAAAACAACTGTATATTCGGAGAATTTTAAAATTATGCGTCGAAGATTTTTTTGTATTTAGTAAGTATATACAAACGAAATATATTTTTGTGTTGGCTTTGACAAATGTAAGTTTTCATGTTGTTAGGTAGGTATTTTTTTAAGAAAAATATAGTTTAAATAATATAATTCATTTTGTTTTTTTCGAAATATATATATGTATGTATAATATGTTCACAAGTTATAGCACAACCACATATATACAGATTTAGCCACTTAATTTTTCTTCAAATTAATATAAATAATTTTTTAAGTAAAATATGGTTCATTCTCTAAGAAAAAACATAAACACCTAATATTTAAACTATTTACAAAATGTACAATGATTTAACAAAATTTCATCAAAATTTTTAACTCACTTTTATTTCCTCCATGCAAAAGGCAAAACCGCGATTATTGCTTATATGGAAGGAATTGCGAAATAGCGTCAGTATAAAAATTGTCAAAAATCAGTAGTAATTCGTAGTCACTAGAAACACGCTATTTGTTATACTAAAAATGCATAGCCAAAACATTCTAAAAAATTTGTTTAAAAAAATCAAAATTTCGTCAAAATTTTGATAAATCATTTCTACGTTTTTTATAAAATTTTAATGGTATTCGTTAGAGAATTAACAATACTTTAATTGAAAAATAATTTTAATAAAAATGATATACTATCAGGTGAAATGTCTTTTAATTACCTGAACATATCAATATTTTGAAAATCGGTTGAATATTTTCCTATTCATTTGCAGCAAAAAAATTATATCGTTGCAATCAGTAAAAAAAAGGCGGGCCACGTCCTTTTTTTATTTTTTTCTAGCTTTACGGACCGTATTCTTTACTTGTTTGAAATTTACTGAAATTGCATTTTACCCTACTAAAATATGAAAAATACATTTTTCAATTTCCTTTACTATCTACAAAAAAGCATATGGGTAAGTCCTCGGTAACGGACGCGACATTCGCACGTGTTTAATTCTTGTTAAAAGGCAGCAAAAAGAAGCGAACTCAATGCATATTATAATAATTGTAAAGCACTGCCGGGGTGCTTCGCTCCATATATTTTATGGGGACTTTAAGGATTTAAGTCCTTTTATATATCAATATATAATGTGGTTCGGACGCGACGTGAAACGGAAGATTTTTTTTAATGCTTGCGAAAGTATTTAAATTTTAGCGAAAATTAGAGGATAATATATGTATGTATGTGTAATAAAGCCCCCCTTTGTAGATTTACGAAAGTTAAAATATCTTTCTAAAAAGTTGGGTACGAGATAAAGTATGGTTGCGGACGCGACATTGCGGACACGACAAATTTTTACCAATGAATAATAATAATAGTAATACATAATAAATTGTATAAAGTATATCATTTCCGAGGAAAATTATGCCGAGTTTTTTCTCAAATTTGTAGTCTGATACTTTTTTTAAATGGCGAACCTACATATAAGCTTCATGCCGACTCCAAACGGCATCCGATAAGTCAAATTAATTTTTGTTTACCAGCTTTCAAAATTGCACTAAAAAGGGTTTGGCAAAAACTGCCGAGTAGCGATTCCCTTCAGAAAAGTTTTCATGGTAATTTTGATGTTATTTCTCCCGTGACTTGAACCAGCACTCTACATATATAACATGGGGACCACCTCAATGAGTAATATACAGTAAATATATCTGTTTTAGTTTTTTAATGAAATTCTCATAATAATAAACAAAATTTACATTTCAAGTGCAACCAAGTAATAAAGAGACTTAAAAGTAACGTACAACTACAGAGATTGCATGCATGTGATTTACTGCACTTTAACTTTTTTCTTTTTCAAAGAATAAGCAGTTCGACCAACTTCAATATAGCTACTATCGATTAAAGAAAAGTAATGATAACTTTGAATCCCGTTAATACCTGGAACATTTTCCCATAGCTTAGACCCTGCACATTCTCAACAGCACCAGCTTTCTTTTTTTGCCGCAATATTTGCTGTCGCAAGCGATCCCTCTTTCGCTTTTCATCAAGCAGATTTCGATCGATTTGTAGTTTTTCCTTTTGATTTTCTCGAAGCTTCCGCTTCCTTTCTGCTTCTTTGAGCTTATATTGCTGCCACTTATCTTCGTTTTCCTTCATCTTCTCCCGCCTCTTCTTAATTTTTTTTTATGGTTTTTTCCATCTACTTATAAACAAAAATGTTAATATACACATATTATTGTTTAAGTGACTTTTTGTACTCACGGTTGCGGACGCGACAAATTTTAATCACTTATAAAATATTTTATTCAACAGTTCGGTAAAAAATTATTTTATTTTTTGAAAGATGTACATATGCTTACTTAACTGAAACAATTTTTTTTTGGTTGGGGGACATGTTTGCATATAGGAACAACTTGTGTAGTTTTTTGGTAACGGACGCGACACAAGGATAAGGGTAAAATTGAATCAGAAAATCTTCATTTTCCAAAGATTCTTAGAGTTTTTTCAATGTTTCAATGTTTCAATACAAAAAGAAAATATGTTATATTTTGTTTGCAAAAGGGGCAAATGAAAAAGCCGAAAAAGCCTTTTTTGAAGTCCTATTTATCGGTCTATAATTAGAGAAAACTATAATTTATTTTATATCCATATCATATAGTATATATTTAACTTATGCTGAAATATAATAAAAACCAACTCTGACCACTTTGAATTTTCCGTTCGCGGTAGACCTTATTTGGGACTTACCCATATGTAGAAAAAATAACTTAGCGTGCTGGCTACGTCTCTAGTGAACTTCGAAATTTGAAGGAAGCCCCGGTACGTCGCTGCATTTACAGATTTAAGATGCAAAATGCAAATTCATGCAAATGTCAGATTGAAGGTGACTTTTTAAAAACATTCCCTAAAAAATGTAAGTATTTGGTTTTATTTGAGGACTCTCATATTTGGTATTCGGTCCAGCTAGAATTCTGAAATCTTTCTCATTGTTGACAAATGCCCATGCGAATGGCAAAACTTGTGAAAAAGAAGAAAATTTGTAATTTAAATAAATAAATTAAATGAAATTTTCCATTTTTATATTTGAAATTTTATGACGCAGTTTAAATCGTCTCCTTTTGTACAACTTTATTATGCGATTGATAATCGGATAAACAACTTAATATTTATAATTGATGTTCAAAAAGAGGGAGCAACCACTACTCATATGAATGTAATAAATATTTAATCTACATAAATTAATTTCAAACAAATATAAATCAATTGGTTTGTTTTTCTAATTCACTCACCTGTACGATTTATGGGCTGCTAAGTATTTAATGTGATATTATTTGTTGTTTATCACGGCGACTGAATATTTATTGAAATATAAATTTTGTGCGCTGACTAAGAAAATGCAGAGAGTAGGTAGATAGTCATTTGTTGGGCAGAGTTAAAGTCTGACATTCATAACCAATTGCGCAGTGCACTCGCGTGGAGAAAATAAGTAATTTTCAATAAAAATAGCACACACACAAAGCCACACTTACAACTTTGGGCGATGGCAAACAACTGTCAACACATGGATGTGTGGGCTTACACATGCTAGATAACAAAAATTATGATTTACATTTTTTTTATTGTTCGTTTATTTTTTTTGAAAAAATCTGCTGCTACTACACAATTTCTTCCAGACTGTTAAGTATTCATCATACGAAAACAAGACAACAAAACAGGAGCTAAGCAATAGTGTGTAAATAAAAACAGATTCATTCAAGATTCTTTTCAAGCATTTTGAGGGGACGTGGGGAATATTGTGGCACGCATTCTTGTGGAATTTTGTTTGTTGTTGTCCAGTAATCGACAACTTAGCAAAATCAACAAATAATGTATAAATTTTTCGCTTTGAAACACACTCACTCACTCAAATAAATTCTAAAAGAAAAGTAGCTGCAGTAAACTTGAAGCACAGCAGGCGGCAAACGGAAGAGGCTGTAAAGTACCTTGGCATAGACAAAAACAACACACTGCGCAGATGATAGCGCCATCAATTGCGACCGAGGTACAGCGGCGCAGAGGCAATGGCGTCGACTGCGACTTTGGAATTGTCTGCTATGCCGGAAATGTGTTTGACGCATCGCCCACCACCTGCTTCTTGAATTATGTTTGTGCTCCGGCTGCGATGGGGGAAGGCCACAGATTTCGCTGCTCGTTTTGCTGCAGGCTGATAAACAATTTTGCTTAGCGTTTGGTGATTTTTGTTTTTTTTTTTCAAAATTTCTGCAGAATTTAGTGCGATCAAAAGATTTATTGAGTGGTTGAGAATGAAATCAAGCAATTTTGGGCATTTATCGACATTTTTGAATAAATATATGTATGTAAGTGTTTACTTCTAATTGAGTTGGAAATTCAAATGGAGAAAGTCAGACACCTAATCACTCTCCTATTTAAATCACCAATAAATATAAAATTTTAATTACAGTTCCTAATTAAATAATATATTTAGTTATTAACTTTTGTTTACAATTTTTTTTGAGGCTAATGAACGCAATTAAATATATTCCAGCAAGCCTAAGCACATTAAAATGCTCAAAATCGACCCTTTACAAGAATGAACAGCACACCTAATTATCGAACACCTGCTATCGACGTCATCACTCTGCTTAATGAATATTTGCTACAGACAAAGCCACGCAGCAAAAGGCATCATCGCATACATCTAAAGTTTTGTATTAATTCAAAACTTTCATCATCATCAATGCATCATTGAACATTGGCTGGATGTTGTCAGTTCACAGAAAATCAACAGATAATATTCAAAGTTTACTCAAAACATATTTTACCCATCTGCTAGTGCCATAAACTATGTAGTTGTTTATGTAGCTTTTATTTCATCAGCACGTCATTTTATTGGGTCATTTACATGAAAGTGAGTGTATTATGGATCTATAATTTTTTGTTCTTGTGGATAATTAACTCAATTAAAATAAACAAAAAAACATTTTAGTTTTAAAATAAGCCTTCTGTTATTTTAAATCTCAACGTCAATTGAATAAAGTTATTAATAAAACCAGAGGCAATTTATCGTCTATATTTTTGAACTTGTACTTTTCGAGTTAAGAACTTTCTTGAATATATTACAATATTCATGTTATTGTGAATATATCGCACGCTCTCCGAGTACACAATTAAAATCTCAATTAATTCAGTGTTGATATTAAAGCTGGAACTTTGAATTTTAAATACAGTTTTTAAAAACATTTTGAGGTAGAGTATGTCCGTCTGACTTTTTGGTAGAATAATCGTACTCAGATTGTTGTAGCCGTAATTTAAGAGCAGCACAATAATAATTTAAGAGCAGATTACTGAACGCGATAGAAGCAATTTTAAAATCAGTACTAGGAGAAGAATCGTTTATTCTTATTTAAAAGCATCGTTTATTCTTATTTAAAAGCTTTAGTGAATATTGTTGATAATTTTTCAAATTTGAGTTTTAATCAGTGACCGTAATGATTATGAGTTTTATCAAAAAAAATTTATATTTAATCAATATTTTCAGATTTTTAAAATTTCGATCAAAAATTATAATATTTTTTATACCCGAGCGTACTTGTACACAAGGGTATTATAACTTTGTTCCCATAACGGTTGTGTGTAACAAAAAAATAATCGAGAGAGATATAGACATATATATACTAAAATGATCAGAATGAAAAGAGGAATATAGGAGAGGAGATAGCCCTGACTGTCTGTTCGTCCGTCCGTCCGTCTGTCCGTGGTTACAATAACTTGAGTAAAATTTGAGATATCTCAATGAAATTTGGTACATAGATTGCTCTTTGGTAGGTTGGTATTGAAAATGGTCAAGATCGGTCAATAACCACGCCCACCTCCCATATAACGGAAGTTTTTGAAAAATGCAAAAAAAATCCGTTTTTTCGGTATCTATTACAGCAAATTGAGTGAAATTTGGTATTTGGAGCGATTTTGAACTAAGAAATTAGGTATTTATAACACTTCGGAACAAATTTCTCTATCTCAATAACGGTATTAGTTATCGTCACAAAATTTGGTGGACATATTTTCCTTGATATCGCTATTATTATCGTAGAAAATTTTTGAAATCGGATCATAACCACGCCCACCTCCCATATAACTAAAATTTTGAAAAATGCAAAAACTTCTTTTTTTCGCTATCTATTAAAACAAATTGAGTGAAATTCGTTATTTGAAGCGATTTTGAACTAAGAAATTAAGTATTTATAATATTATGAAAAATGGGCGTTGCCACGCCCACTAAAATATCTGTATCTCAATAACGGTGTAAGGTATCGGTGAACAAATATTCCTCAATATCGCTGTTATCATCGTTAAAAATTTGTGAAATCGGACCATAACCTCGTCCACCTCCCAAGTAACGGAGGTGAAAAATGCATTTCTATTGGAACATATTAATTAAAATTTGATATTTAGAGAGATAGTTAATTAAGAAACTTGATTTTTATGAAATTTTTAAAAAACATTTGTAGGTATCGCAATAACGATGTAAGGTATCGTCACAAAATTTGAACTCGGACCATAACCACGCCCAACTTCCATATAACGGAAATTTTGAAACATGCAAAAACTTGGTTTTTCAATATTTATTGGAACAAATTGAGTACAGTTTAATACTAGCAGCGATTTGAAAAAAAGAAAAGGGGATATATACAAATCGGTTTCGCCCGAATTTAGATTTTCTTACTTCTTTGAGTTCAATTTTTTTGTTCAGAATACTTAATAGCAGTCAAAATTTGTTTGATCAAAAATAAAACACATTTTTAGTATGGTAATTTTTTGTTATGAAATAATGCTTATTTTGTGAGTTGCTATTTATTGATCAGAAATAAGCATTATTTTACGAGCTGTTATTTTGGATCGGAAATAACCATTATTTTTTGATTATTTATTTTTGCATCAAAAATAAAAATCATTTCTTGAGCGTTATTTTATATGTAACTCAGAAATAAAAATTAATTTTGGATGTTACATTTTTTGGCAGATCAAAATACTCAAAACCACAGAGCGCTCTTCTAATACTAGTTAGGTTGTTAATTTTTTTTGCTATTTGAAATTTATTTACTTTCTTATAACTCACCTTTACCGCGACACTTTGGCGTTGATGGTGGAGCAGGTGTTATCGGCGGAGTTTTGCAATCGTCGCGAAATATCGGCGAACCAGGAACATATCGGTCGGTCTAGAATTGCAAAGAGAAAACATAAAATTAATTATGAAGTTACGTTATGAATTAAAGTAACTTTAATTGAAATTTTTATGTTCGCTGTAAATATGCAAAAAAATTTGCAAGAGCGCTAGTACAAAAATTGTCAAAAACCGATGGAGAACAATTTGAGCATTATTGACGTTTCGAAGCAATTTAATTTTAAAACTTAGAGCCAGGGCGAGTTCATTTAAGCTAAAATTAATTCAGCAGCGAATTTGATTTTTTTCATTGCTTAATTGTCATGATTTTCAAAACCCTCATATTTTTTTTACATTTTTCCTACTTACGCATGATATACATACATACAAAATGGAAAAATATGAATTCAAAAGTGCGTTAAAGGTGAATTTTTTAAAATTATATTGTGTGTTTGTGCGTCTGTTTATATATAAAAGCGGTTTTGTAAAAATTTGAACGCCGTAAATCAACTTGTTATCGATTTTCTGTTTTCTTTTACTACTAGTCGCTTACACTGATTTTGACAAGATTTGCAAAGAAAGCAAAAACGAAATCAACGTAAAATGTTTGTAAATGTTTTTGTAGGTATGCCACCACCTCGAATGAAAACTCACACACGCTCATTTATTTTCAGTCTCAAACAAAAACAAATTCGAACAATTTTTTGTTTTACTTTGTTTGCGCTTTAAAAAAAAATTGTAAATGCTTAAAAACGTCAGAAAATTCATGGCACTTGTCGTATTTAAGATACGGTTAGAAATTCATATTTGGGAATACAAAACGAAAACATACAAAAAATTGACGATAAAGCTTCTCCTACCATTTGTGGCGGGCGTCTTTTTATATGTGGTTTTCTATGAGAAGCTTTTTCATGGCAGAAATACCCTCGGAGGTTTGCCATTGCCTGCCTTTTTTTATGAGTAAGATTTTACTTGCCCGTGCTGAGGTTCGAACCTCGAATTTAGCGGTTAGCGAATTTTTGCACGCACCGCTACACACTGGCCCACAGAGAGACAAATGACACAATCTTGTTGGCGTTCATTAGTTTCAAAATAAAGCATCTAGTCCCGAGATAAAGTCTCTAAATTGTGGTCGCAAAAAATTAAAATAAAAACAAAAGAAAAAGGAAAAACGTGAAAGCGAGGAAAAGCAATAATCTCTAGCCCATTTTGAGACTTAAGATGAGACTGAGTTACTAAATTCGGGTATTAGTTGAAGAATGATATGTTTTTTACTGAAATATAAAATAAAAATTTACTTTAAGGGAAAAATGGTTGAAAGTCATGTCGAGTTGTTGTGTTGTGTTGTTGTGCCTATACCTAAAGGTTTCTCAACTCGCTCCATAAAACGTAAAGGAAGCACAGAAAAATATGGAGATAAATTACATATGTGCAAATTATGATTCTTATTACTATTATTGTGTTAATTTATTTGTTTAGTTTAATACTTCAATTTAACGTATAAAGGTATAAAGAAATGCATACATAAGAATCAATTCTGAGTGTGTGAGTTAAGTTCTTATTTCAGTTAAAGTCTACTTGTGGAAAAATACTTATTAATTAGCTAGCTTTATTTAGAATCTCATCTTCGCATTACCTTGAGGCATATCTCATCATATCGGGTAAATAAATTTTAAATAAATATTAACTCCGATTGCCCATCACTGAAGTGAACTCTACAATACGACCAGACAGAGGCACATCGCTGCCTATTCTTTGTGCACTTATCTGTCAAATGGTGTCATGTTGTTGTACCTGTATGTATATGCGACTATTTGTTTGTACGCGATAGGTAATCAAATTATTGCAATAACAACGAGACTATATCAATGATATCGATTTCCCTTTGCTATCTTACCTACATCGATATTGGCAATCTACACTTTTAGCGACAATCTGTAGGTGCCCGTGTGTGTCGGTGTGTGTTTGTGTGCGTCTTAAACTATCAACGACGTAGCACTCAGAGGCAGGCAGACTGCAATTGACGATACTTCTATGTTGTTGACAGTCAATTTTGTTGTCAGTGCCGGTATTGAAGTAACGCGCTCAAGGTGCGCAAAAGCAACTTGCAATCGTTACGAAAAAATACACCTACGTATGCATATATATGTGTGTACCATACGTTTGTATGTATGTGAATAGCATAAAAGGCATATTGAAATTTAAGCTTGTGAAGGTGAATAGGCCAGATCGTGCTGCTAACTGTGATTTTAGCAACAACAACATTGCTAGCAGTTTTGGCATCAGAAAGTGTGACACAAATCCCATAAAGGCACACTCAGCCTCACGTTTCGCGACTGGCAGATATTTATATCGGGTAGGTGGTGCCGAGCAATGGGATTACTGTCAAAACAAAAGCCAATTGCCAAATTGTATAGCAGACATGGCAGCAGCAACATAATCACTGTCTTCTGGCTGATCAATATGATGCTCGCATTGCAGGCGACAAGTGGTAAGTGAGTACGTAGAAAGGCGGTTGGGCGGTTAGTTGGGCGAACGAATGAACGTAGTGTCGATTGATGCTTTTTGAACGCGTAACACAGTGCGTATGAGTGACATTCAAATGATGGTTGCCTTACACTAGAAATTATTTCGAGTAAAATGAAATGTAGTGTGTTGTGGAACACAAATTATTCACTTCATTTTGTTATTTTTTCGTCATATAACTGTTTAATTTTTACTTCTTTATGAGCTTTAAGGCTGATTTTTTTTGGAAAAAATTATAAGGAAAAAGCAACGCATACAGATCCGTATACAGAATGCTTATCTAAAAATTCAAATTATATATTGAGTGTGACAAAACAGTAGGCAAACAAAATTTACGTACCGACCAGTTTTTGCCATATCTTAAAAGCTATACTTGTCCGATATTGCAAGATTTTGCATGAAGAGTTTTCCGCTAACAAAATATGAACCGTTTTGTGAAACATTTTCGCAAATTAATTTAAGGAAACAATAAGCGAACATCACGTATATTAAAACGTTTTGCTTTTTCCAACATAAACTTTAGAAAGTGTAAATATAAGTTGTTCTTCAGAATTTCTTAAGTGCTTTATTCAAGTTGGATCATATTTAGAACAATGGACTTTTACTTTTGAGTTCAATACTTCGAAGTAAAACTTGCAGTATCGTATAAAATTTTTCCAAAAAAATTACGCTTCAAATACGCTAACAGCTAATGATATGAAATGTTGGCCGACAAAAGTAAAACGCCAGTGACCCTCCACACTTCCACGAAATGCTATCTATTCTATAATATTTTTGTCCCCTAAAGCGCGTTCTTACGTGAAGCAAATGCTTTACTTTGTTTAAAATATTATTTTAAAAAATTATTTTGTTGCTAATTTACTTAAAATCTGCCTATTAACGCGAATGCTTAGTTTGAAGTCAAATTAGTTGGCAAAGAACTATGTAAACTTTTATATGTTCTCCGGTAAATAAAAAAAAAGTATTCGTCAAATTTTGGCCACATCATCGATCAGGTAATTTTTTTGTTTCGCTTGAGCATTGAAAGCGCAGCGTTTCTTTTTTATTTTTATATTTTTTTATTCCTTTGGAAAGCACATTTCACTCATGAGTGTGGCGATTGAAAAGAAACAACAATCTTGTAAAATACATAAATATATAAAAGCTAATTTCACTCATAAAGAGCAAGCGAATTTTCAAATTAATATACTGACGCAGTGCTTCTTGGTATACTCAATTATAAGGTAGCGGATTTTCAAGGAAATAAGTGAGAGTGTCTAACGTTTTCGTAGTATCTTCTTATGTAAATTTGTGTGTTTGCATTTTGTATGAGTAAATTTGATGAATCAAAGTTTCCAACAAATCGTATAGTCGAAGCCTTTACCTTATAAATTTGAGTAATGATTTACAAAAAAATACTTTTGTAGTGATTTGAGGACTTATTCCATATGTGTTGGAAACGTTAATATAAAATAACAGCAACAATTTTTAAAGCTGTAGGTATTTTAAAAAGAAAATATATTTACTTTAAATTTTATTGCAGTAAATAAGAGCGCGAAAAAGCAGCTAAAAAGGATGGTTTCTATTCGTCTATTTTTTGTAAACTTTTAATATTCTTAATTTTTTCAACATAACTGATCGACTATGCATAAAATAACCCCCTTCTCCAAGTTTTTATGTATTTAAGCATAAAAAAATTAAAAATAAAATTTTTCACACTTCCAATTGGTTATTTCGCAGACAACTAAGAAGCGTATTAAAGTACATCTGTGTTAAAAATTTAAATAGCGCTTTAAGTATAAAACTTCAGCAAAATTTCTTGTAAACTAAAAGTTTATGTTTTTCTCTTAATAATATCTACCCGAATTTGTGTTACTAATGTTTTATTTTTACCTCCATATAAATAATGAAATATCGGCAGCACTTTCCGAAAATGAACTGGTGTTTGTTTACGTTTTCATGTTTATTTGAAATTAAATATAGTTATATTAGTTGTAGCTTTTCGGGTAGAAGGCGTTCTCATTAAATATATACACATATAATTATATTTATTCAAAATTATTTTATTATTGTTATTTATTTTAGTTGATACAAAAAGGGCTTATCTGCAATTGTGCGTTTTTGATAAATCTTTCGAATATCCCACTTCATATTCTGTTTTGTATTCGCGGCACAAATTAAGGTATTAAAACGAAGATAAAGCTCGATACTTCGATATGACGAACAGTTTTACACATACTTTTGACCGCAGAAGTAAGATTTATGGTTCAACATCGCGGGCCGAGGGCTATGATTTTTTATTTTTATTTATTTTTTAATTTGATTTATTTCCCAATAAAACCACTGTTCCTTTTAAAATAAAAACTCAATTTCCAAACTCAGTAGAATTTAAAAAAGTGTATTACTCAGAAGTTGTATAACACATATGTATCTATGTATTTATATGGTAAAATGAACAATTATTCATCATTTAAAGCCTAATGACATTTTGGCTCTACAGCTATTTGAAAATATTTAAATACTGTACCAAAACCAAAATTTTAAATTTACGGTTTTTCTTTCGGATAGAACTGTATATTATTTGAAGAATTATAAAATAAAATAAAAATTGTAAAAAAAATGACAAACCCGTAAATTAATAAATAATGCGGATCTAATTTTAACACAGGGTGCATAAACTTTAAAGATTGCTTCGAATTAATTTGGCTTTATCTCCAGTTACACTACGAAGACGCTACAGAAAGTTATTCATAGTACAGTCAGCGAAAGAATTATGGCAATTCCACAGATTGATGCATGCAATTTTAGTATAACAAAGTGCACGTTTTACTGACGTTCTTCTGCAAATCTTTCCATATAAAAATTAAATCGCAGGAAACTGCCAGTAAAATATATTGTCAAAAATCAGTCGTTGAAAATGTGGATTGATAAAAAATAAAACCCACTTCAATACGTCAAGCGCCACAGCATATTAACTACGCAAAGACAGAATGTAACGCTAATCCAGACAAAAATTAAAATTAATTATGTACAAGCAATGTTTCTCGAAATTATTTTGTCAGGTGCGTGCGAGACTTAAAACGCGGCCGTCTGGGGTGAAAGTACTTTTATATTCACAGTAAAGAGGGTGAAGCTTTTTAAATGTGCATATTTTCTCAAAAAGCTGCATGAAAATGTTCTTTCATCTGGGTCACTCTCGTTTTAATTACAGTGTTGTCGTTGAAAACTCTCTTGACCCCATTATTTTGAAGGTTTGTTCTAAGTCTTAATACATATCAACTGCAGTTACTTCTCAGAATAATATCAAACGAGATCGGTAATCCTAATTCGTGAACCATCTGTCTAGTCAATTTGGCTTGAAAACGACTGCCTTCTTTAAGCTTTTCGGGATCAATATTATGAAAACCCATTTATGATATTACTATTTTGAACACTACTGTAAAGATGTATACAAACATTGCAAATTTACGTGCCCATATGGCGTGCATATTACACACTCATACGTCTATAAATAAATTGAAAATGAAAAAAACAAAAAAAAATATTAAAAACACAGCAATTTGTTTTAACTAATTCGCTTTGAGTGTTTCTCTAGCGAAGAAACCAGCGACTAATGAACGCATTCGATATTTTCTCTTTGGCTATGTTTTTGTTTTTGCACAGTTGAGGTAGTCTTCAATGTTGTTTGTTGCTTTAATTTATCGACTTTGTTTAGTGATTTTAATGTTTTATTTATTTGGTTGTTCTGCTCGATTTAGAAACTCATATTGTTTGTTCTTCGTCTTATATTTTCTCGCTGATGTTTCAATTGAATTCTAAATGAAAAACAATACAAGCAAGCAATTCAAATGAAATGAAGCGATAATGTTGGTATGTGTTTTTTTTTTTTTTGTAATGAGCTACTTTCGATACGCCTTTCAAGTTAATTAAATTTTAAACGTATATGTTATTTTGATTGTCACACTATAGCAACAACAAAGGTAAAATGAGTGAGCTATTGTTGCAACTTGTTTTCGTTTAAACTTTTGAAGAAGACTTTTTTTTTCGCTTTCTTTCAATGTATGCTATTATGTATGTATGTATGTATATGTAAATGTACATAAGTATGTATGTATATACATATTTTATTGTTTATGCAGCTTTTCTGCGCAACCATGACGTTTGCGCTCAACCATTCTTGGCATGCTTTGCGCTGGTCTTCTCTGCAGCTGCGTGTCCATTCGCTATCCGTGGCAGCGTTCATTCATTTGGCCTCAAGTCCACTGGCGTTGCTTGCCAACTTCTTTGTCCGTCTGTCTTACGCATTGACGTCATTGTTATTACACCATCAGTGGCTAACGAGGCCGCGCGCAACTTGGCAAATGTTTCATGTCGTTTTTCATTTGGCAGTTGTATGATCTTTAGTTGTTATTTCTATTGTAGCTGTCGGTGCTTTTGTTTTGTTTTGTTTTGTATTTCGTAGTGTAGTTGTTGTAGCCGCTATGGCTGCCAAGAGCCACGTAGCATACGTTGTTTTTTTTTTTTTTTTTTTTGATAATAAATTAATGCAAAATACTATTTGTCGTATTTTCATGCAGTGGGGCCACATGTACATACTCGTAAGTCTATTTGGGTAGCAAAAATTTAAATTTAAATTTGATTAATTTGGTTTTTTTTTATTTTGTAACAAAAATAACGTAAAATTAGATTGCAGCTAATTCCCTGGAAATGTCTTCAAAACGTCTTGGAAGCCGTTGTATAAACTGTGTTTTGACTTTACAAAATATGGGTTTTGTATTAATATTTAAATGTAAAAAAAAAGTTTAACATTTTTTTAGTTTGCATATCTCTTTTTAATAATTTTTAGAAATTTTTAGTACTTAACAAATATAAAGCCCTATTTTCTAACGTCCCGTCAGTATCTGTAAATGCTATTATAGTCCGAAAATTGAACGGACGATGTGTTTTATGTACATACAAGTTAACGGCAGTCCACACATAACGGCTCAATAGCAATTGTAAACAATAATGCTCTTATCTAAGAATTGCATTGCAAAGCAAGAAATGTAACTTATAAATATTTTCCTCTTCTTATGGAAACTTTTGGTAATAGATACTTTTGGATATTCCTTTGTTCTTCAAAAAGAATTTCATCACTGACTGATGCAATGATCAAGCGTCATTGTGAAATAGTTTTTAAGTAAACAATTGTAAGTAGATAAATAAGACAGGCTTTGGTAAATAAAGTTCAGTTATTGATTTTGACTCAACAAGTCTGCTGTTTGACTTAAACACCCGCAATCTGCGGAGTGTAAAGTAATTTTTTAAAAAGACTTTTCCAGTAAGGAAAAGCATAATTGGCGCCCAACGTGGGGCACACGTCAAAAATTACTGCTAGTGCTACTCTAGGCTGTAAAAGGAGAAAAATTAAAAAGTATCCTTAGCCAATAGAGTTAAACAAAGTGGTGAAGAGAGTGCGTGTGTTTTCGAAAAAAAGGAGAAAATAAAAAAGTATCCTTGCCAAACTTAAAATTGATCAGTGCCGAGTGAACTTATTAACACAGTTCTTGTACTGAACTTTTTAAACAATTAAAGGAAAAATTCTTGGCTGGCTAATCAATAGGGACATAAAAATCCCTGGCTAAAGAATTTAAGAAAAAAGTGAAAATAAACCACAAAAGGAAAGAAATCCTTACATAGGAACTTAAAAAAAAAACCGCGAGTGTTAAAGAATATCCTAAATTTAAAGGATTCTTTTCGTGGTGCGTGTGCATAAAGACAGCAGCAGGGAAACAAATAAGAACATCTTTACAATCAACTACTGCCAGCATAAAGACAGCAGCAGGTAAACAACATTAACAACAACATCTTTACAATCAACTACTGCCAGCATAAGGACAGCAGCAGGTAAACAAATAAGAACATCTCTACAATCAACTACCGCCAGCATAAAAACAGCAGCAGGCTGTTTAATCCAAAAATCTACCTTAAGGTAATTTATATATGGGAAATACCCCATCTTAGTTAAAATAAACTAAGTTATATTACATATATTTATATTGTTGTAATAACTGTGGCACAGACCACAATAGTAACAAGTGAACGAAATTAAAAGTAAATAAAAAAAAATATAATGGCGAACAGTGACGTGTTAACAGTAGAACTAATCACCAGACTGATAGCTGACAGCAATTTAGGTCTGAAGCAGGAACTTGAGAGACTTAAATCTCAAGTAGAAGTAGGAAGTCGTAGGGCAACTGACTACGAGGCAGAAACAATAAGTGAAAATATAGCGTGCCAGGAGTCCCTGGACGTAATAAAGTCATTGCCAGAGTTTCCCGGTAAATTAAATGCATATGTGAGTTGGAGAGAGGCGGCTCACAATGCCATGAGTTTGTATACTAGGAGGAGTAGGAGATACTTCGCCGCCTTAACTATCCTTAGAAATAAGGTAACGCAGGACGCGAATGACATTTTAACGAATCACGGTACGGTTCTAAATTTTGATGCGATAGTCGCTCGGCTCGACTTCGCGTACTCTGACAAACGTCCCATTCATATAATTGAACAGGAACTTAGCGTTTTGAGGCAGGGTTCGATGTCAGTAATCGAATACTATAACGTTGTCAACAGGAAGTTGACTTTGTTAATAAACAAAACTATTATGACACACAATAGTACATCGGATTTAACCAAAGAGTTAAATAAAAAGAATAGGGATCATGCCCTTAGGATTTTTATAACGGGACTAAACGCGCCGTTGAGAGATATAATATTCTCTCTGAATCCGCAGGATTTACCTGATGCTTTGGCTAAAGCGCAGGAACTTGAGTCAAACAACCAGAGAGCGTTGTTTGCTCAAAATTTCGCTACCGAAAAAATGAAGGTTAAACCGACAAATTATTCAAATAATAACTTGAGGTTTCCCCAAAAAACAAACATACCAAAACCCGAGGCGATGGATATAGATCCATCCATTTCGAGATTTAGGAGAAACGCCAATACTAAATCTCAACAAAACAATGGATTTTATAACCAAACTGCGCGAATGGCTAGCACTAGTGCTCAAGCAAATAAGGGGCAACAAAATTATGGGGCTCAAGCCCAAGATTTACATGGAATAAAGAGGCAACATGAGAGCAACAATAGCTTCAGGCCTCAGGAAAAGGCGCAACGAATAAATAATTTAAACGAAAACCATTTTTTAGGGGAAGAGGGGACGAACTCCCCTACATCAACCTCTACGACAGAAAATTAAAAAGAAACCTAAAAGCTCTTGTCGACACGGGAGCAACCTCTTGCTATATAAAGGAGGGGATATACGATAATAGAAATGAATTATCAATTCACAAAAGGGTAAAAACGATAAATGGTTATTCCATCATCAAGTTTTACCATTTGATAACTTTATTTGGAGTACAACAAATTTTCTACGAAATAGAAAAGTTAGAATCCGATCTCCTATTAGGGTATAATTTATTAAAAAAAGTCGAAGCACGTATTGACGTGTGTAATGGGAAATTTTTTATAAAAATATAAGTGACAATGAAATGATTGAAAAAAGCATGAGCATCAAAGTTCATGAAGAGAATAAACAAATATTTTTAAACCCCTTGGAACAAAAAGTTTCTAAGGCTCCCGCCGATGAATTTACCGGCAAGTTAAAAAATAAAGATGGTAAGAAAATTACTGTCAAAAACAAAACTGTGGAACAAAAAGTTTCTACAGAGCCCGCCGATGAATTTACCGGCAAGTTAAAAAATAAAGATGGTAAGAAAATTACTGTCAAAAACAAAACTGTGGAACAAAAAGTTTCTACAGAGCCCGCCGATGAATTTACCGGCAAGTTAAAAAAGAAAAATGGTAAGAAAATTACTGTTAAAAACAATACTGTGGAACAAAAAGTTTCTACAAAGCCCGCCGATGAATTTACCGGCAATTTAATGATAAAAAAATATTTTGCTTTGGGACACGAAGATCCTAAAGTGCCAGCCGATGACTTTACCGGCAATATCGATAACTGTTCAATACTGGGCGAAAGAGGTTCGGAAATAACAGATGATAAAAACATGAAAACATATAGTTTGGGTACATATCCTGAACATGAAAATTATGAGTTATTAGAATCAAAAGAATACATAAAAAACAATATCAGAAAAATACATCCTGAGGTCGATACGAGTTTTCCATTCAGAACAGACGTAAAAGCAGTAATAAGAACGGAGGGCAAAGATCCTATTTGGAGTAGGCAATATCCCTATCCCCTTTCTGTAAATTCGTTTGTGAATAAGGAAATCGACAGGATGTTGAACGAAGAAATCATAAGGCCAAGTAGAAGTCCTTATAACTCGCCCATTTGGGTAGTACCGAAAAAAGGTACACACGATGATGGTTCACCGAAGTTCAGATTGGTTATAGATTACAAAAAACTTAACGAGCAAACCATTCCCGATCGTTATCCTATCCCGGATACCAACATAATTCTGTCAAATTTAGGGAAAGCAAAATACTTTTCCAGCATTGACTTGGAGTCCGGCTTTCACCAAATTTTAATGTTTGAAGGCGACATAGAAAAGACGGCATTTTCCATTAATAATGGAAAGTATGAGTTCTTGCGAATGCCCTTCGGCCTTAAAAACGCTCCTAGAATTTTTCAAAGAGCAATGGATGATATATTGCGCGATTATATTGGAAAAATATGTCACGTGTACATGGATGACATCATTATTTTTTCTGAAAGCAAGGAACAACACATGAAAGACTTGGAATTAATAATTGGAATTCTAAGCAGAGCTAATATGAAGATTTCTCTTGAAAAATCGAAATTTTTTGAAATTCAAATAGAATTTTTTGGTTACATTATAGCCCAAAATACTATCAAAACCGATCCACATAAAATTGAGTTAATGCTTAATTATCCCTTACCCAAAAGTTTACGGGAATTAAAAGGTTTTATGGGCATTACGGGATATTATCGCAAATTCGTTAAGGATTACGCGGCGATTGCAAAGCCTTTGACAAAGTATTTGTCAGCAGAAAATGGTAGAGTCTCAAAAAATATCTCGAAAAAAGTTATGATTGAAATTGATGAGGCAGGAATATCTGCATTCAATAAGCTAAAGAAACATTTAGCGTCAGAAATGGAATTGACGCAACCCGATTATTCAAAGAAATTTGTACTGACTACCGACGCTTCTAATGTTGCAATAGGCGCGGTACTTTCACAAGAAAATAAACCAATTACGTTTATCTCTAGAACTCTTAATAAAACAGAGAGAAATTACGCTACTAATGAAAAAGAATTATACGCTATAGTATGGGCATTAAAAAATCTTCGGAATTATCTTTATGGGGTGACAAATCTTGAAATCCATACGGATCATCAACCATTGACCTTTGCATTGTCCACCCGTAACCCCAACTCCAAAATGAAAAGATGGCATGCGTTTATCGAGGAATTTTCTCCAAAATTTGTCTATCAGCCAGGAAAAACAAATATTGTAGCTGATGCGCTATCACGCCTCGAAGTGAACAATTTGTCAAATGATTCAACAGATGACGAATCACAACATTATGCAGAAAGTAGCGACAATGTTTGCATACAGGAAACAAAAAAACCTTTAAACCAATTTAAACAACAAATTATATTATGCAAAAACAGGTTCACCATTCATGAACTAATCAGAAGTTTTGGCAATAAAGGGCATTTAATTGAATATGATACCGTTGAAAATTTGCTCACCATTTTGAAAGAGTATATTGAACCAAAATTGGTGACTGCCATTCATTGTACAGTAGAGGATCTGTACGAAATACAACGTCCTCTAAGGGAAACATTCCATAACAAATTTGTACACACTAGACTATTTCCAATGGACATTCCTAACAGAGAAGACCAAGCAGGCATAATTGAACAGACTCATAATAGAGCTCATCGCAATTATGTCGAAAATACAAAACAAATAGAAAAACTCTATTATTGGCCAGAGATGCGAAAACAACTAAAACAATATGGGCAAAACTGTATAACTTGCAACAAAAATAAGTATGATCGTCATCCTAAAAAAATTCCAATAGGTAAAGCTCCTATTCCGGATAAAGAAGGCGAACAATTGCATCTTGACATTTTTTACGCTCAAAAATTAAAATTTATAACATGTATGGACGCTTTCTCTAAGTTCCTAATATTAAAACACATAGAAGACAAAACAAACATAGAGGAAAAAGTTTTGGAATTGTTCCAGACATTCCCAGATGTAAAACGAATCACATTAGACAATGAGCCTAGCTTCACAACACCCCAATTTAAATCATTAATGCAAAGATTGAATGTAGAAATTTATTTTTGCGATCCACGCCATAGTACAAGTAATGGACAAATAGAAAGGGTCCATTCAACACTAATAGAAATCGCAAGATGCATAAAAGAAGAATGTAATATAGTTAGCGATTTAGAAACAGTTTTTAGAGCCGGTCAACAATACAATTTAACAATCCATTCGGTCACAAACTTGAAACCGAAAGATGTTTTTCATAATACAATAAATCATGAAATGTTAGCCGAAACTCTAAAACAAGCGCAAGAAAAAATGCTTGCATCCCATAATAAAAACAGAGTAGAAAAGCAATTCCACCCAGGTGAAATTGTATATGAAAAAATTGTAGGCGAAAGGAATAAGCTGAAACCCAGATATAAAAGACAACAAGTAAAGGAAAATTTGGGGAATAAAATAATAATAAGTAATAGGAACAGAGTTATACATAAAGATAATATAAAAACATAATTTTTGTTTTATACATATACAGATCTTCAATATGCTACTTCTAATGCTTGCGACAATAATTGGCTCAGCGGCAGCTGATATTATTGACTACACTCGACAGGATTACGTACTTATTGAAAACGGAGATGTCTCAATTTACGAACATTATGGGGACATTTTTCACATTACGAATTTAACATATTTCGAAAATATTATAGAAAAGGAAAAACAAAATTTTTATGACATCGTTCGCTATAACAAAGATAATAATGATGAGATAGTAGTCAGAAATTCCGAAACCGAATCAGAAATTATAGTAATTGAAACGTTATTAGGACAATTAAAACAAAATCACATTAGGCATAGGAGAGGCATTAATGAACTGGGAACACTCTGGAAATGGGTGGCAGGAACTCCTGATCATGACGATTTTGTGAGAATTAATGATAAATTAGAGGAATTAGTTGCAAATAACAATAAACAGTTTACAACGAATTCAGAAATTTTTAAAATTATAACAGAATTAACAGATACAGTACAAAATCTTAAAGGTGACAAAATAGCTAAGACGATAAGGAAAAAAAGAAATCAATTTATTATGCATGAACTTGAAAACCTGATAAATACAATTACATTTGGAAAAATAGGAATTTTAAATCCGACTATTTTGCACTTTGACGAAATAAAAAACATCACATACTACCAGCACGGTACAATGACAGTGACAGACTTAATGGACATTTCAGAATTTAAAATTGTTCAAAAAAATGATATAATTGTACTTTATATAAAATATCCAAAAATTTATTTAACATGTAGTTATTACGAAGTAAGAGCAGTAGCTCAACTAGACGGTAAGCTATTAATTGAACAAAATATAACTAAGTGTAAAGATAAGTTTCTAAATGTTAAAAATTGTAAAACGGAAATCACAAATACGTATTGTAAATTAAGCAAACAGACTTCATGTTTATCGGACATTTTAAACAGAAAACAGGGAAAATGTAATAAAATAAAAGAAAGAAATTCACCAATTGAAATTATAAAACAAGGGGCAATATTGATTTCAGGAGAAAATATTGTCGAAAATCAAACATTATCTGGAGCATATTTAATCACATTTGGAAATCAAACCATTATAAATAATATCACGTACGAAAATACGGAAGCCAAAATTTGGAATTATTTAAAGTATGACTATGTAAATAACTTTGAAATTTTAAAATATATAGAAACAACCAATAAACAGTTGAGATTGGAAAATATAAATATTTTAGGCGAAGGAAATAAAAATATTAAAACACATTTATCCTTTTGGTATATTGTCATAATTGTATGCATAATTTTAGTAATTTACATTTATATGAAATTCCAAAGATTACATACAACTGCCGAACAAAACGAAAATGTAGAAATTCAAGAAAATACTTACAAAATCATTTTGAATCAAATAGAGAAATTAACAGAAAATAATGTAGAATCGGGGACGATTCATCTTAGAGAGGGGGGAGTTAACGGCAGTCCACACATAACGGCTCAATAGCAATTGTAAACAATAATGCTCTTATCTAAGAATTGCATTGCAAAGCAAGAAATGTAACTTATAAATATTTTCCTCTTCTTATGGAAACTTTTGGTAATAGATACTTTTGGATATTCCTTTGTTCTTCAAAAAGAATTTCATCACTGACTGATGCAATGATCAAGCGTCATTGTGAAATAGTTTTTAAGTAAACAATTGTAAGTAGATAAATAAGACAGGCTTTGGTAAATAAAGTTCAGTTATTGATTTTGACTCAACAAGTCTGCTGTTTGACTTAAACACCCGCAATCTGCGGAGTGTAAAGTAATTTTTTAAAAAGACTTTTCCAGTAAGGAAAAGCATAATTTACATATATACAAATATTTCTTTCTCTCACAGTTTCTGGCTTACTCTGCTACACCTGCACTTATCGGCAAACGGATTTAGATAATACTTGTCTTATGGATGTAAATTCTACACGTGTCACTAATTGTACGAAGAAGTATTGTACCATCATGCGCCAGGAATCTGTGGTGAGTTATATAATAATTCCTTTAGACTTTAAAATCAAAAAGATAGTTGACTGATGTTGAGATTACTCTGGACGCTAATTAATGTACTTCCACAGACAAATAAAATATTTAAAAATAATTTCTTTGTTTGAAAATTGTTCAAAAAACATTTTATTTAGAGTTAAGTTGATTCATGAAATTTCGATATCAATCCTAGTCAAGACGAGGCAGTATTTCCATTAACATATTTAGTAGGGTAATACTTTCTTAATCGGACAGCCGACCTGTACGAAAGAAACTATTTGTACCAGAATGCTTGTAGGATTTTTTTTACAGTTTAAGAAAATATGTATTTTTTTTTTGGAATTGAAGTTGATATTTTTTTTAACTTAGATTCATTCTTTATTTACTTCTGCAAAAATGCATGGATTGATTATTTTTTTTATTTTTCTGTTTCCTGAACAAAATTTCTAAAAACTTTAGTATTTATAAAACATTATTTAAAAATACAGGTTTATCTCGGCATTACCATACAAAATATTTGTATTATTTTTTTTAATTGTTTATAAGTTTTGAGATCGATTAGTTTCTGGGAAAAATCATAAGGAAAAAACAACAATACTCAAAGCGGTAGAAGTTATAGTACTTTTTCGGAGATCACCCCATCTCCTCATCAGAATTATGTTTTCTTTATTTTTATTATTGTTTTCTTTTTTAGGAAATTTTTTTAAGAAAACTGAATTTTATCATAACTTTGTATGCTGGTGTCCACATGCAAAAATCTATCTTTTCTAAAATGTGAACAATCTTGCGTCGAACTTCTAGAAAATTTTTGAAAATGCAGTTTTATAGTCCCTTCAATTCCAGTCCAATAAATTGCAAGTTTTTGGTAGCAAAGAGTAAGTGTGGATTTTTGGAAATTTTTTTCGCCGAGGGTGTTTCCTATTTTCTTCGAAACTGTGATAATGCAAATAGTTTTTTATGTGTAACTTTGAAGTGACGAAAATAATTCTCAAAAACGAGTGATACAGTTTTTTTTACTACTTGAAACTTTCTGAAATTTCATGCACTAAGCATAAAACTAGTTAACCGAACATAGAAGCTGCGTGGTCTCTTGTGACAATAGCGACAGTGATCGATCATACTTAAATAAAATGATATATGTATAACCAGAGTTGGAAGTTTACTAAGAAGCGAAGTATGATTTCAAAATTAACTAAAATCAAAATTAATCAATACAGACTTTATATGAAAATGGAAATTAAATGACTAAGAAACTACTTTCTATGCAAAAGGGTGAACTACTACTTAGCTACACACCACATTTGAATATAAAGTGACTCACCTGCGAATACGTGTCACCTCAGAAAACCACTTTTAACACGTGGCACTAGTTTTTAATGTGATGATATTTAAATTTTGCATATACACTTTTGTATGTGACCATGAACCGTTGTAATTACTTTGAATTTCACATCAATGACTATTTTATGCAACAGCATTTTCACAGCATATTTTCAAACATTTCGACGTAAATGTAAATCAATCACAAAATCGTTCAGTTGAAAGTGATGCTGTGAGTTGGTTGACGAAGATTACTATTTTTAAATAAAACTAACAAAATATTATAATTAAATCATAAATGCAGACATAGATTTTTTAGCATGTTTATTATAAATAATATTCAATTTCTCATACATACATACTTATGTCAATCACGAAATTGCATTTTAAATAAGTGTTTGGTGTTTTGCTTGAATATAAAAAATAATGGTTTGAGTGCTCACCGAACTCGTTTCTCTTTAGACGCCACAAATTAAGCTATTCAGGATGCTTTTAGATTGACAAAGTATTAAAGTCAATTACAGTGAGTCCAACGAATTATTAACTTTCTTTTGTTTAATATATTAACGTCGAAAATGGCGTATAAATTCCGTCAGATTCTTTAGTTGCTTTGATATTTATAGAGTTGTTTTAACATTGAAATTATAAAGATATGTTTAATATAACTTATTTAGTCAGCTTATGTGACCCAGCCTGCCTGAAGATGCAGTAAGTTAATCTACATTACATATTTTTATTGCAAAAATAGCTAGAAGTTCTTACTTGTAACTTAGAAGCATTGCGATGAGTCGACAACTGTGATAATGCAAATAGTTTTTTGTGTGTTAACTTTACACACGATTTTATATGTACATAGTTCTAAGAAAAACATCAAAATACAAGTAAAAAAAGGCTGAAATGCCGTAGGCTTCATACCTTTCATGAGTTTAATGATTGTATGGGAGCCATATGTTTTATTTATCTGATCTTTATGATTTTCCCTGCTAATATATTTCTAACAATGACTGATATTTGATCTTAATCACTTTTTCTACGAAAATAGTTCTCATAATAACTATTGTTCGTGCAAAATTTCAAGACTTTAATTGTTTAAATGGAAGGGGTTTCGTGCTAAATGGAATATCTGAACAATTCGTTGTATGGGTGCAATGTGCCATATTTTCTTGATCTTTATAATTTTCACTTCAAATAAAAGCGAATTTTTTTTGAAAAATTTCTGGCCGATTCCTGACTGCCGAGTTTCATTCAAATAGCTCTTAAATTGGGGGACTAGTTTGCGTTCAAACAGACGGACTCAGCTCATCATCCAGATAATTTCGATATACTTTTTAATGGGTCTAACTCTTATCCACCTGGTACTTAGAAACATCCGACCAAACTTAATATACCATTTCTAGGAAAACTATACAAATAAATAAGTAATTGGCATTTGTACCATCCACCAAGATAATTGGCTTAGCTCCTTCCCAATTGTTGTTGTTATAGTCTACTACAAAATGGCGGAACTCACAGTTTAATGCCGATTGCAAACGGTGGTTGTATTTAATGCGAAGCTTCTCTATTGCAAAATACATTCGATGATTTGTTAATACCTGTCGAGAAGCGAAGCAATCTTTCAGTATTATTCGCAACAAACGACACAAGTTCAGTGTAAAAACTGACAGACTCTACTTTTGATGAAGTTTTTCTGTTTTTCTGCGCTGTCCGAAATTTTAACTCACTGCTATGAGAAGATAAATAATTTTCGCAAAGATAGTCCAAAACCATATACTCGTTCATATATGATCTGCGAATATTGCAAGGAGGGTAAACCAGCAAAAATATTATCACACTTCGCGCTGTAGATTTTATTTTAAGTATATTTTTTGTTCGCGCATGGAAATTGAAAAATTCATATGCAAGTAATCGTACCTATGTATTCATACTCGTAGCTCCAGCTGCATCCTGCTTCTGTGTAGTTAGTTGTGTTCACGTAGTGAGCGGAAACTGTACTAAACTTTTTCATGCAACTAAAGCAGGAAATGAGTAAAAGAAAAATACAATGTTAAATTTAATCGCAAACAAAAACAATAATATGGAAAACTATAAACAGCGTAAGTTTAAAACAAAAAAAAAACACAGGAAATGAGAATTTTGTGGAGGCAAAAAATAATATAATAAACATCAAAAATCACTCTGCAACTTTGTCACCTGCACTGAGCTGCTGTCGCAAGCATTCCAGAAACTAATTTACCAAAAAATGTGCATGCGTTCGTATGTACGCAGTAATTTCCATATGATTTTAAGTAGCAATTAAAGTTATAAAAACACACACACACACACACATACAACGTCAACCAACAGATACGAAGTACGGAGAGTTTTGAGAAGTAAACATTTTCCAAATGAGGAAACATAAAAGCAAACTTTTTCGCCATTTGCATACGCGTCAAAGCAAATCGTATGG
This sequence comes from Philophylla caesio, assembly GCA_963971545.1. Lineage (NCBI taxonomy): Eukaryota > Metazoa > Arthropoda > Insecta > Diptera > Tephritidae > Philophylla > Philophylla caesio. The sequence goes on along the minus strand of OZ020606.1, from coordinate 86,897,552 downwards.
CATAACTTTGTTGCAAAAAGTGGTGGCAGTTTGATGTGTGTCACATACTCGTACGTTTGCTTAGCGGCAACGAAGTTGACGACATGCAAAGAAGAGCGATTGCAAAGTACAAACTCAACATTTGCTCAACGCTTTATATTTGTGTGTGTGAACGCTTAAAGCGAATTTATTAAATTTGTATATTACAGCGAAAGAAAAAGCGAACTCGATATTGATTAGAGTCTTAAATTTTTAATTTTATTCATTTACGAAAAAGCTTTATGTTTTCTCATGTGTGTGTTTCTGCTTTAATTAATAACATTTTAATAACGTTTCGTTTAAATTGTGTACGTTCGCTGAATCTTTATGTTGTCGTTGGCTTTGATTTATTTATGCACATTTACATAAGTGATTCGAAAAAAATCCCTCAAAATGTATGGAACTCTCTTTTGAAGCTATTTTCTTAGATTGAAATTCCAAAAATAAAATCAACAAATTGATTTAAGTGATATCATAATAATCCAGCGCCTCGCTAACCAAATTTTTTTAACAAGGACCTCGGTAAAACCAAATTATTATTATTAACATTACAAACTTTATTGTTCCGACTAGAGAACAGTGGCCTTAGAATCTTTGAAGCATTTTATATAACTGTAATTTATTTTAATCCTGCTTCTGTGAAAATTTTTATTATTAGATATTTTTTTGTGTTTATACTTTTTTACTTCAGAATATGTCTTGCAGTTTCTCTATGTGTTTTGCAAAGTATGCAGCAAACACTTTCAGAACTTTTGTAGTTATTTAGATCTATCAGGTAGTCTAAGAAAATATTGTTTTTCCCAAGCTTTTCCTCCGAAAGCCTACGAACCAATGAAGAGAGCTATTGCTTCTTTTCTTTTGGCGGGGTTTTCCGTAATCTTCGTTCCTTCGTTCCTTGGACGTAGAATCCAAAGAAGTCCTACCTGGTTATTTGGATGTTCGTTTGTTCGACTTTTTTGTAAAACGGTTTCTAATTTTTAAATCAAGAAAAAATCGGGTAAACCGGTTCTAGTTCCTAGTAAGAAAAGAGCTACATCAATGTACATACATCTAGTTAAATGCAAATCTTTCTTTGAAAAAATATTTTGAAAAAAATGCAGTTTATATCCGAATTTGGTAAGCAGACTCAGTCTCTAAGAGATAAGCCACAATTTTAGACCAGTTGACATTAATTGGTCTCAAAATAAAGTCTCTCAATTGTGACCAGTCGATAAGGAGTCACAAAAATTAAGATAAACACAAAAAATAAAAAAAATTATTTGAATTTTAAATATTTATAATGGTCTTATCTAATTTATCAGCACTTTTTGGTTGCCGTTTCATTAAAATTATAATGGATGTAAAATTAGTCGATGTGTTGCCGTATTTCTATTATTTCTCAAAAGCTTTATCTTTATAAGTAGGTTTTGTATATTAAATAAACCGATTTATTCGATGTTCTAAAAGTTAAGATTTTAAAAATACCGTAAAAATTTTTATGAAACAACCGGAGAAAATCGTTTTGAAAAAAGCAAGTCAATCAGTATATCACCCTACTATTTGTTCATGCCTATAACGTTTCGTTTGACAAAGTTCTTTATCTACATTTTTTATGTTACTTTTATGTTAGTCGCTTGCCGATAAGACCACAACATTCCAATTCCCGCTGCTGTGCTTGATACTAAGAACCGCAAATTTTTGTGAGGCATACATTTTCTGGTTGACGAATAGACATTTTCCTGTTTTCATATGGGTACAAAGCATATTTGTCGCGACTGAAATATGTGGGTACACCTGCATCGATATCGTCCTCTGTAAGTACGAATGTACATTTGTTTCTAATAAACCTACGCAATTCGTTTGGTTACACAACTCAGTTTTCAACTTTTACATCGTCAGAATCTCAGTGCTGCCGCAATTCCTTAAAATAATTTTAATGCAAACAACCCTTTAAAAATTTAAAGACATCTTTTCTTTTGACTCACTACGAGTACTTCTTGTAGATATTTTCAACACGAATAAATTCAAACCATTTGTATAAATACTCGTACTTATTTTGAGCCAACCTCCATGCGACTTATGCAACTCCTAATGAAGATTATAGCAATGCAAAAGGATAGGCTGCGACGTCATCACTGCAATAGCATAACTTAATAATAAAATGTACGAACGCGTAAAATCGCACTGTTATGTCAACAAGTCTATGCCTATACATATATGTACATACATACAAACATACATGCATACATTTACAAATGTTCGTTTATACAAAAAAACCAACGCATGCAAATTGCGGCAATTTGAATTCGCGTCACAGATACATAAATGCGAGGAAAAGAAGAAAATCTAAATTTTTCAAACATTCCAATGTAAATATTTTTTTATTTGGATGATTTGATTTGTATGCAAATTTCCTTATATTCATGTACATATATACTTGTATATTTTTTATTGTATTTTATTGAGTGGCGAATTGACGGTGATATTTAAGTGAAATTACTTCTTACACTCATCGTAAAGAAGTTTATTAATAATTTCACTACACAGCTGAAGGACTCTAGGCAAGTGTTAAGTATTTTTAACAAAAACAAAGAGAGTTTTAAGGGGCTTCTGACTAATAATAGAAGAATTTTGCTTGCGTAGTTTTTTTATACTCATACGCTTGTACTGATATTTTACTTGAATAAATAAAATTGTATATGTAAATACAAAGTCACTTCCAATTTTAATACGATATATTTATGTAACTCTCAATAAACTCACATTGTTTTCTTTTATACATGAAACTTTTTAAAAAATTGCGCATTTTTTATTTTTTCCAATTTTTAAGCACTGATATCTGACAAGTGCAAGTCTAATTCAATTTGATAACACTTCTAGGTTGTCCTGTAGCTGAACTTAAGCAGACGAGCTTAACAATAAGTGAACAGCTTTTTATCATTTTGCCGAAGTGTGTATGTAAATGCTAGGATATTACAAAATGTGTTGGTTTTCAAGTGCGACGAAAAACATATGCATACACTCCGTTTCAAATTGTAAGACCACCAGATTATTGACAAATTTTCGAAATTTCTTTTAACATATTATTTAATTCTCGTTATGTTTCGATTAATTCACAATTAATTTTCTTACAAAAACTATATAAACTAATTTTGAACAACTAGCAAATAAAAGTGAAAAAAATTATTTCAGCATAAAAAAGGTTTAAACGAATTTTGAGTATGCATTTGTATAGCCCATTCTATTTTAATTTAAAAACAGCAAGTCTGAAGTAACTTCAAATTATCGTTGATTTTTTAGCATTTTTCTTTTATAAAAATAACAATATCATGATCGTATTTTTCAAATGGAGGAAATTGCGAAAGAGCATCAGTTAAAACTTCTCAAAAATCAAAAGAAATTGTAACTCACTTCAAGCTGGAATCTCAGATATTTTAAAATTGCAAACTATTTTTTTTTTCTTATTTTGTAAAATGTTTGAGATTCGTAAGTATTTACATTTTCGGTTTTTGTTAGAGACTAATGTCATTGAAGAGTAATGAAAATTAAATGAAGAAAAAGTGAACATGTAGTATATGACTTTCCAATTTGAAACGGAGTAAGTGTATGTGCATGTTATTCGTTCATCTTTATTAACTTGATTTAACCTCTTTACAGGATTATCCTAACCGTATGCTAGCCAGTTGGTCGCCAGAGTATACTTGAAATAAAAATTAACTTCTGGAATTGGAAATGGTGTAATAAAATGAAGAATTTATATGAAGGATGTAAAAGAAAAACGAAAAGGGTAGCAAATGGTCATCAAGCAAATCAAAAAAAAGATGGATATATTATTTAATAGTTAATAAATGTGGCATTTATGGCGCTTCAATTTATGTTTTTAGTCATCAATTTAGTTTTTATTGAAATATAATTAAGTCACCCTTTTTAATATACCTAAACATTGTGGAAAAAAATACCTAACAAATGCTATAATTGAAAAATCCGGACTTTTATTTTTTTAGTACAGTAATAACAGTTAAACTTGGCCCATCTTTTTATAAGTCCAAAGAAAAAGTCGTATCCTAATAATAAACAATTATTACAAAAACAATATAAAATTTATTTAATTTGCACAAGCGGTTTTTTTAATAGGAATAACCTTCTTTCGGCCTTATAAAAAAATTGGCCAAGTTTAACTGTTATTACTAAATATAAAAAGTAAAAATAATAAAAGTCAAATAAAGTAAAAGTCCAAAAATACCTTTTTCCTTCCGTATTTTATTATAAAAAATATAAAAGTCCGGGACCCGCATTTTTACTAGATTTTGTAGTTCATCAACAATAAAGTTCTTTAAGCTCAGAGTTACAATGCCAATAATGTCATTTTAAGTCGAAGAAAACTACGATCAGCAAAAAAAATGAATTAAAAGAAAGTGCTGATAATTGCAAAGAAATTTTAAATTTTTTGCGGTTGAAAAATTACGAGGTTAGTTTCACCAATCTTTAGTTGGATTAAAAAAAATTTAAGCGATTTCTTTCTTGATATACATACATATATTGAAACAATTTTTCATCATTTCTTCGAAATTCGGACGAAAACGACACTGACGATGGCACATCGCCAAAACTGGTATGTTACAAAGCCGAATTTGGCAAAGGATGACGGAAAATCGTTCCAATATATGTTACATTAAATTTCCACCCTGTCGGAAAATCGGAAGAAAATTAAGATATAATTTCTTTGTTGGTGTTTCAACAGTCGTGGACATAGATTGTGCAACTTTTCCCCATATCGAGTCCGATTTCCGGAATTCTTAATTCAGCAGTTTGTGTGGTTTTTAATTCTAGGATGTTTTGAGATACTCGATTTTGAAATCAAAATTAATCATTGAAAAAGTAAAGGCAACATTTTTTTTTCGACAAAATAAAACGCCATATGTCTTTTTCCGATTCGAAACGATAGTGGACTAGAGCATTCTTTAAAAAACTATGGAAACTAAAGCCAATATTTCTGGTCTTTAAAATACTAACTTTATAACGAAAGGAAAATCAAGTATAATTTTTTTTTTATAAAGTGCTTGCTTTGATAATAACAATTAATCTATAAATCATATTACACAATAAAAATGTAAGCTTTGCTATTACTTTAAAGCTCATTTAAATAATCCGGGCTACAAAAGTAAAAACAGCAAAATTGTGTATGGAAATGCAATCCGGGGTATTACAACCAAAAAGTTTTCAAAGCCGCAAACCACACACACACACACACACACACACACATACGCAACATATTTAACTTTTAATTGCAATCAAGGCATCAAAGCTGTGGCTGCCCCAGTGTCAACGCCTCAGTGTCAATGTGGTGTAAAGTTTTTGTTTACATACATATTTCCTACGCTCTCACTAATAATATTTTATATACATTATTATTATCGGATTTAATTCTTGTTGCTGTACGATATATTCGTTTGGCCTGACACAACCACTGTATTGCACAGTATTATTATGCTAATTAATGCATTGGCTTATGCGCTCAGCCAAACCGCAATGATAATAAAGCGGCTCAGCCGGATCCGCGTTGGTGGCAGCGTGTTGGTCAACTTTAGTGGACAACACTAATGAGCTTGCAGTGGAAAATAAGCCGAATTAGTTGTTGTTAGTAGCGGATAGTTTTCGATATTAAGCTGCTGTAAAATTATTAAATGAGGTGTATTTAGAGTTGAGCGATTTATGATTTAAAAAATGTTCATTAATGTGTCTGAGCACTCTTGTAATAAGTTCGTTTTTGTTTCCTTTTTCTAGAGCCCCCCTGGAAAAGTGATCTCCTTCATTCGTGATTGTTTGGATAAGCCGCTGGTGAGCGTATTTCTCTTTCTATTACAGAATGAAATATTTAACATAAATTGTCTCTTCTTAGTACTTGAATGCAGTTAAAGGTGATTCGACATTCAAAACCTTCTATCGCAGCTGCACTATAGACCTGTGCAACGACTCGGATGGCACAACCGCAGCCACAAATATTGATCCCAATTTTGGTGCTTCCCCGAATATGGTCATTAAAGGCAAACGTTATTAGTCGAAATATGAATATTGTTTTTGTAAGCAATAACACTGCATTTAAATAAATAACCGCAATGAAATACAAGCAAATATTCCATAGCGTGAAGTCAATTCTTATCCTTATTATTATATTTCAAATAATTTTTAATAAAACTTTAAACGCACTTTAATTAAATTTATTTACTTAAAATATCCAAATTTAATGAATTATTTACTTCCATAAATTCACAGAATTTTATTAATACCTTTTATTACTAGTGGAAATTGTTCGCCGGTAGCAAAAATGAGCTTTAATTTTATTTTTCCAATTAATATTAAATTTGTAAATGGAAAACTTATTTAAATATTTAATCGGTCAATCCTGTTATTAAAATTACCAATAATTAGTTTATTTTAGTAAAAATGAAATGTAAATGAATGTTTTCCTAAAGAGTGGATAATCGTACATCGTTAAAAATAAATTGGTTGCGAGACTAACTTTGTGTCACTGAGCACAAAAGCGAGTTTCAGTTATTTTTCATATTTTGGCAAAAACTTGTTTTGTATGTCGCAGTTATTACCAACTTAACTCCAGCAAAATGAATAAAACTAAGCTCTTATGAATATATTAATTAAAAAGTAAATTTATACTATCTGCATTAATCAGAATACCATAGTACTTTTTGAGTCACAGGCTTTTAAATTCAAGAAATACAAATGTATGCAGCTTTTTTGAAAGTTTTCATTTTAATCGATTTTTTAGCTGATAATTTTGTAAAAGAACTATTAAAAGTATTTTAACAAGAGGCAATTGCATTAAGAAAATTTGAGGTGAGAGCGTTCAAATCAGAGAGAAAACCTGAAAGTCAAAACAAAGACTTCTCAAATAAGGAAGACTTCTGCAGTAGCAAAAGACACTCAAAGTGTAAGTAAAGTTTTCTCCAAAAACAAATTCGAAATAGAAAAGAAAGTGAAATTATTTTTAGAGGAAATTCAGAATTTCCGGATGCAATTATGGACATTACAGTTAATATAAATGAAAATTAACATTTAACGTTATTGGACAACGAAAAGAAAAACGCAGTGAAATATCTTCAAATTGAGAATTGAAGTCCTCCAGAGTTTAATATTACGCCGAAATCTTTCCTTTTGAAAATAGTGAAATCAACAAAAATATAATAAAATAAGATAACCAAAATCAGTTCTGAAGACATTTTTAAAATTGAGACGTGTTATACAAACTTACATACATTCTACACAAAAAATTATAACAAGCTTTGCTCAGGCTATAAAAGAAGAAATTAAAATATTGATTAGACATCAAATAGCTATGGAAAACGCTAAGACTATAAAAGGATGAACTATTCAAATTATTTGTAATCAATTTGAATAATAAATTTATGTTTTCTTTTAACTTAAAACTTTAAGATTAATGTTGGTTATAATAAAAAAAAAATCTCTAAAAACCTCTGCAAGTTGTATGTTAAGTCTATAACTACTCATCAGGACATTTATTAAAAAAAAATTTTTTGTGTACTTTTAATTGAAATTTGTAAAATCATTGTAAATCTTGTATTCAGTTTGAAACTTGGGCTAATGTATGTATGTATGTATGTATGTAAAAATTTATATATTGTACGAATTAGAGCATATAACCATATACATATGTATGTTTGAAGTTATACTTAATTTTTTTAGAGAACTGCATTTAAAAATAATTATGACTTAACTTTTTCTTAAGTCCAAAAATCAAAAAGTTTATATATACAACTAAACAATTACCGCCCAGCTTATTTTTCGATTTCTTCCTTTTTCAACGTCTGTACATTAAAACAAAATAGATTAGACGTTCTCACTTTCAAGAAAATTCTGCTTTCGCTTGTGCAAACATATTAAATGTTTATCTAAATAGGAATCAAAAATAACCAATAATCATCATATACTGATTCTGTTTTTTGATATTTATTGGTACAATTAACCTGAATACCTGTGGCGCCCAGAGGGAGGCGGGGGGTTTTCAGTGGGGTATTTCGCCCCGGCGTAGACCTGTTGATATAAAAAAAGCAAAAGATGGTGAAGGAGCCTTGCTGAGGTTCTTTCAACGCAAGACATATGTATTTATATTAAAGAAATATTGTTCAAGCGTTCACAGTGTAGTAAACACAATAAAAGTCAATTTTATCAAACTGGTAGGCTTTGAAGAAAAAAAGGTCGAAATCGCACTTAAGATCAAGCAAGTGCTCAAAGATTGTAATATTAACGCAGAACTCTGCAGAGGCCAAGGATACGACAACGCTCCAAACATGTCTGGAAGATTTTCAGGAAAATCTACAAGATGTTTGCTCTCAGTCCATCGGGATGGAAAACTGTTATGGAGACAGCAAAGCTCTATCTCTATGAACTATCTATCACGTGATGGCGTGCCAGAGCTGAAGCTGTTCGCCCATTGATTAAAAATCATCAAGGCATCGTCGCTGCCTTGCAGAAAGTTCTAGAAATGAATTTACCATCCGAAATTCAATTCGCTGAAATGGCTTCAATCTTTCAACTTCATTCCCTTGGCAACTTTTTGGTACAAATTTCGGCAATGCCTTGACAGTTCTAATAAAATTCTACGAAATTCCAAATTGACATTGGAAGTAGCCGCTCGCAGTGTTGATCAACTTCTGATTGAAATACATCGCTTGAGAGATTCATGGCCGGATCTTCTGGCTGAAACTAAGAATGGTGCTTCGAAATTGGGTGTAGCATCTGAGTTGAGAGAAAGCCATGCACGCATTTGAAAAAGAAAACGATTTGATGATGAAACCTCAAGCGTGGAGAACGTGTTCGTCAGCCCGGAAGAGCGCTTCAAGGTTCAAGTGTTCTTCCCACCAGTAGATATTTTACTAAGAGAAATGCGCACTTTGCACTCAAGAATATCGGAATTGTCGAAGCTGCCAATACTTGAACCGCTGAGTAGTTGGAGCAGCCTGACCTTGAAAATGCCTCGACCGCCGCTGCTCGTGAACTAAAAACCGCTTCTCAATCTTATATGTTCATGTGGTTACGAGAACATTTTGCCTCAAATATGTATTTGTCTAAGACTATTGCTGGTTTTGCCACCATCCATTGCGTCCGGAGAAAGAGCTTTCCGCAGGTTAGCTCTCATAAAAATTAAGTTACGATCCACAATGGCCGAAGACAGGTTGAACCAATTGATGATCATGAAAAAGCCAGTTCTATAAGTTTTGAGAATCTGATCAAAGAAATCAGTTAAATGAAAACAAGGAAACGCGTGCAGTAAATTTGTGATATGCGCATCGCAACGACATATGTCTCTCTTTGGAAAAATAACGTGTACATTTTTATTAATGTTAACAATGTTGAAAAATGTTCCGAAACTCGATTTATATAAAACTTAGATATTGATATACATATTTATATTAATTTTCATCCATAATATAATAAAATATCATTTGACTTACCAAAATTTTGAAAAAGGCCCAAAAATTTTCTGCCCCCGGCCCCATAAAACCTCTGTGCGCCCCTGCTGAATACACTTTTTTTATGCTTTGCCCAAACAAATGTTATTTTCACTCAAAGCTCTATTTGCCTAGTGAAGTGAATTTGACAAAGTTGCATTAACATTGCATTGGTGCTTTCGTAAAACTATTAGACACATTTTCTTGTTGCGCACCATAACTATATTTTCCATCGGTTGCATCAGAAAACACCACTCACGGATACTCATATTTCAAAGCATTTTTTCGCCCACTGGAAACTAAACGGGTTCATTGACACCACTCCGGCCTTTCGGCAGCCGTGCATGGAAATAGACACACGAAAATATTAAAAAAAAATAGACTTAACTAAATTCACACACCATCGCCCACACTTATTCATACGCTTAGTTTCGCTTGTCACATTGTCGCATTCACTTTCGTTTTCGCTTTCGCTTTGCCTGTCACAGATGCAGTCACAAATGCGCTCATAATTTTCACTTTTAACAGTCAAATAAATTGATTTTGGCTTTTGTTTTTGTTGTGGTTTACAACGCAAGCGAATAGCACAACGCTGCGCAGCGCACTTGCAGTGAGAAAATTCGCATTTATTTTTATGCGGCGTACATCTATTTTCAGCTACGCTACGGCGACACAGCCATTAAGCTGTGCATTTGTGCATTGCAACGCATTGCAGCGGCGACAAAATCACGAAATTTCTATTTAAAATTAATTTCGTACAACTTGTTGTTGTTGTTGTTGTTTTTGTTTTGCTTTTATTTTGCACTTAAACTTAATGCGTTTTTAGTGGCGTGGATGACGCCAATGCGTGTACCGCGTCACGTTGCGTATACGCCATGGAGGCTGATAGGCCAAGGGGTGGGCGAGACTCAAGGAACACGCATACTTTTGGCAGGCGTAGAAAAATCAACATAATTGCATTTGAAATGCCAACGCCCACATTGGGTCCAGTGTACACGTCGTCAAATGTATATTTGGTGGTGAGCAAAAAAAAAATATCAAAAGCAAGAGGCCAGCTACTATAAATAAAACTGCAACTATTTCGGTGAAAGCGAAATGAAATTTCTTTGAAAACATTTTCATGTGCTGCCACGCATAGAGTGTTGGCCAACAACTCCAACAATCAACTAACAAACAACAATACAAAGTTCTGCTACAATAACAATTGCAACGAAAATAAATGCTGATGGACCATCCAGCTCTGACCGCAGTCGGCAGAGTTCAGTGATACATTGCCGTATTTATTTTGAATGCAGCTAATTGCACTCGAAAACATTTACGGTGTACCGCACAAAGAATGGTTGCGCAGCTCACCCAGCGGCGAGGGTTGCATCAAAAGCCACTCAGCGGTGACCGCGGCAGCCTGCCGCGCTTCACTTACACTTGCGCCATCGATCGCAAAATACATTTTCAGCACGTTTATTGCGGCTTTTTTTAGTTGCTTGTCAGTAGCATTTTGTTTGCTGCTCTTTTGTTTATTACTCGGCCAACTGTGGTCTCTGGCTTTTATGTGTTTTTACTAAATTTCATTGGTATGATTTAACTTTTACTTTTCATGCAAATGGATGGCTTTTTATGGCTCTTCCTGATTGGATTTTCATTTTTCTTTTAGCACTCGAAAAATTTTACGACAACATTCCACTCCATAGTCGTTTACCTGATAGTCTGTTTAATACTTAAAACGCAATTACCATAAAAATACGAAATTTTTGAAAGCATATACCAATATACTCAATGATCAGGTACTCGTAGAAAAAAATGCAGACTCCACACAAAGTACTTGTGATAAATTTATCACCACTTATTATTCCAGCACAAAAATTTAATTGCTTTTACTTTTCGGAAATATTTTAAGTAAAAAAGCGCTTGTTTGATGTAACATTCGAAACCATAAATCAACTAATGATTCTTAGAATTGCGGTATCTCTATGTAAGATAGCAAAATTTCATTTTACATACTCGCTATTTGTTTCTATTGACTTTAACAATCAGCAGTTATATGAAAGTATAGAAACCTCTTCGCTCATAATGCCTATTTTTTTTCATCATTTTAAAAGAGGTATATTTATAAAATTTTTCCGGCACAGCAGAACAAAAAAGATAATTCGTAAATTATGCAGATAAGTAGTAAAACAGAGAATTTATTGCTTGAGGTACGTAATAAATAAATACGTCTGAGATGGACAAGATCGTCAAACAACAACAAATTGCATATATGTACTCCAGGGCCGACTGGCAGTTTTGTGGGTTCAAACCGCCCCTGTTGGAGAGAAATAAGCATACAAATTCTCCGTAATATAGATTACGATAATAATGATAAGAAATATTTCTAGATCTCTGTAAAACTTTTTTGTTAAGACAGCTTAATGGTGACAACATTGTTTTTCCTTACAATTAGGGGAACAAAGAGTATTGTGGATTCAACGGCTATTGAAGGACAAATATTTAATTCTAGAATACTAACTATACGTAATATTTACGAATGAAATATTTAAATTTGGATCTGGAAACACGAAAACTCTCCTCATATTATTGAAAACTTGTTTAGCTTCATATTTCGCGGTAACGAGTTGTTACGTGTGAGAGTCGGGTTATTTAGTGAATGTTACGAGTGGTTAGTGAAACTTAAGTTTTTTTACTTACAATACAAAAGACGAGTTTACCTTAATTTTGATAATATTTTTATTTAAGTTAAATCATGGGAAAATTTCCGAATTTACTCGACCACTAAATTGTAAAGAAATCTAAGTTTTTCTAGAATTTGTTAAACTGTTTAACGACAAGGGCTGTGTTCGGAAATCCCGCATATGGCCAAAGACGGTTTTTTATGATAAGCTTAATATTGCTTGCATCAAATCTTTCCTTATTTATGTAAAATCATAATGGGCAAAGGATTGGCGTGCAACGAGTAAACATAATGCATTATAGGATACGCTTTTATAAGGAATTGGTAAAACCTTGGCTTGAGTATCGGTTTCAGTAGTCAACTTTGCAGCGCTCATTAAAAAAATGTATAGCCGATATTTTGAATTTGAAAATGGAGGATCATCAAGTGGTACCTATTGTCCATCAGAAATGTAGAATGAATTCACTTACCCGCAGTCACTGCAATCGATATTTTGTTATCGAACATCGTTCACGTTGCTGAATACCGTGCAGCAACAAAAACTAATTAGATCTTAATTATATAATATAATTTTGGCGCGTACACTATATAGCTCAGTGTTTGGCCGAGCTTCTCCTACCATTTGTGGTGTGCGTCTTTATATTCTAACACAAAATGGAGGGACCTACAGTTTTGTGCCGACCCCGAACGGCAGATGTATTTAATGAGAAGCTTTTTCATGGCAGATATACCCTCGGAGGTTGGCCATTGCCTGCCGAGGGGTGACCGCTATTAGAAAAAACTTTTTCTATTATTAAGATTTTGCTTGCCCTGACTGAGATACGAACCTCGAACTCACCGGCATATCAAGTTATAGCACGCACCGCTACCAACTCGACCACAGCGGCCACTTATTAGTTAATTATTTTATTCTTTTATGTTTGTTTTTTGATTTCAAACCACTTTATGCACCTTAATCGAAGTAGAAGTTACATTATCGTTATGAATAAAATAAACCGTACAATTTTCGCAGTGTCAGTGTTTAAGTAACTTCAGTTGATTAGTTAGTATAAAAAAAAGCGAACACTATATCAAATAGCGATTTAAGCAGAAATGAAATATGTGAGGGGGAACGAATACATTTATATATGTATGTATATGTATATATAAAATAACAGTTATCGAGCCTTGCCGATTTCCAAACACACTACCTCCTCAGCTTGAATTTTCCTAAATTCATTAAAAGATTTTGATATTTCCAACTCCGAAGCTTTTCCAAATGTTCATCAAATAATTGGAATCATAACTGTTATGAATTCCGCGAATGAAAAAAACGTTTTCAAATTTGCGCTCTTTTTTTTTAATATTTATCACAATCTGGATGTTAATGTTGACTCTGTACCTTGGAAAATTCCAAAATAATTTAGTAAATAACGCATCAAGTGACTTTCTTCTGAGTTGTGCTGAATAGTATGCACAAAAAACTACAATATTCCGAATACTCTTCCTAAAACAATGATATCATTGGTTGTTGCGAATGATTTTTAATAAAAAAAGAAATCATGCTCTGATACTCATATATAAAACCAACTGCCACAAATTCAAGACTACACAAAAACAAATTTGAACAACTATTTCAAAAAAGTATAACATTCAAACAGCATTTACAACATTAAATAGTCCAGGAAATGCGCAACGAACTTCAGAAGATTCACTTAGGAAGGTACACAACTTGTTGACCTGCGATTATCAACGCAGTTACATAAGTTACCCGATTCTGAATTTGCAAAGCACATATTCAATACAAAATATTCGTCAGTAGCAGAAGGGTCGAGTTGGCCGCTGTGGTCGAGTTGGTAGTGGTGCGTGCTATAACCCGATATGCCGGTGAGTTCGAGGTTCGAATCTCAGTCAGGGCAAGCAAAATCTTAATCATTGAAAAAGTTTTTTTCTAATAGCGATTACCCCTCGGCAGTCAATGGCAAACCTCCGAGGAAATTTCTGCCATGAAAAAGCTTTTCATTAAATACATCTGCCGTTCGGAGTCGGCACAAAACTATAGGTCCCTCCATTTGTGGTATAATATAAAGACGCATACCACTAATGGTAGGAGAAGCTCGGCCAAACACTGAGCTATGTAGTGTAAGCGCCAATAATTATTATTATTAGCAGAAGGGACACCGTCCTGAGGACAATAAAATCCATTATTTGCATTGCTTACATCAAAACAATATTTATAAAAAAAATTAATAAGTATAAGAAAGCTATTAATAATTTTAATTCTCTCTAACTCCACTTTGCTACTGTTTATATAGACTAATTAAATCTGCGTGTTACAGTGGCAATGGTTGGCTGACAATAAATAATAAAACAAAAAATCAATAGAAAGCGCATTCTACGCCACTTTGAATCATTTTCAATTTAATATTAATTCTTGATTTTGATTGAGACACTCCAATAGTGTTTGTAAAGATTTTGTTATTTTTCGTCATTATAAAAACTTAACACATTTTGCATATGACCACTTTCACCATTTGCACTACAATTCACTGGAATATCAGAGTAGAATTCTTGCAAAGCAGCACAGTTTTCCCAGAAAAAAAACACTTCCAATACAGGGGTTATAGTTGTTGAAAAACTACTTAACCACTTTTGCGTAAGAACACAAAATGAGATACCAAACAATACTAATTGCAACCAGGCAGCTTGTCTAATCAAAAACGGTGAGTGTAAAGCAAACGTGTGTCTTCTAATCTACACTGTTCCAACAAATTTACTTAATTAAAATGTAAAACAAGACATAAAAAAAAACATTTTACAGTCAAATGTACAAATCGTTATTCAAGCCACAAACAAATCGACCGCTGTCTATTGCAAAAAAGAAAAAGACAGAGTGAAGAAAATAAGTAAATAACTGTGTTCAAGTAGAAGTTGCAAACTTCGGCAAAACATTTTAATTGCGACTGGGTGTTGCAACAGATTCACAATGACTGTACACACAATGCAAATGAAAAGTTGGTGACTAAAATTTTAAACTTTATTTGAATTGACAAATTTATGGCGAATTATTGTGTTACTAATTTATATGCGTATGTGAACAATCATAGATGCAAACATGTAGTCTTAATTGATGAGAATAGTCAATTAAATATAAACTAATTTTGATTTAAATTGTCAGCATCAAGTTCTTCTCAAGGCGTTGGTTAAATTTATTTGTATTTTGCACAAGCGTTTTTAAAAACCGATAATGACAATGCGAAATAAATATATACATTCTTATTATATTTAAGGGTATTAAAGAAAAAAAATATTGCTAACTTTTATTTATACATTTACTGCCTGATTATTTGTTCTTGATAAATTGTCAAACATTTACAAATTAAATAATTTAATAATATATCGATATCTTTTTTCATAATTATAATTAAACATAGAAAAAAACTATTTACTTTTAATTAGATTACAATAAACTTAATAAATTCTCAAGAGCTTTAAGACGTCTATATATGAGTCGAGCATTATCTCTTCAAGAGCTGCAACAATCGCAGAAATCATTTATTTAAACCTGAGTAAAACATAAATATTTTCCATCCAGTAAGTAGCGCAGAGCGAAAAAAATTTACTTGATTTAGCTTCCGGTAATAAAGTTTTAATTTTTTCTTTCAAAATTAGTGTTCTTTTAGCTGACTTTTTGAAGATGATGCAACTGGAAATCTCTTAACCGTCCGTCTAAATACGGACTTGTATGTATGTATACTTCCTGTAATTTTGTAAAGTTTTTGTTCACTTTTCACAAAAAAAAAAAATCACAAAAAGTCACAAAAAAATTAATCAATTCATTGTATCAAGACATGCCATAGTTGCCAACCTGTTGCTTTAAGCACTAGATTAAAAAAAAAATGGTGTACAGAGCGCTTCTTATTGCCTTTTTAGTTAAAACATAAACTAATTTGAAATATATAAAGTTCAGAGATTACTCTGGCCTTAAGAACAAGAGGGGATATCATAATATATATTTTACATCGCAATGTAGTATACGTATTCGAAATTGATTTTAATGTACGTATTTTTATGCCATACAATAGGACGGGAAAAATAAGAGACTTCTAGAGTGTGGTTTTTGTCTGTTGAGAAAGAAATTTATTGCTCAATTTCCTACTCAGTTCGAAGTAGCAATAGTTGGCAAGAGAGATTCTCCATTAGATTTCAAGGCTGACGTTATTATTGGTGTTAATGTTGGTTCCTAGGTACACAAAGTTCCATACTTTTTCAAATTTGATACTCTCAACAATGAGTGCCTATGCTCAGCTGATAAAGATATGGAATATTTGGCATACACACTATGAAACAAGCATCAGCCATCCAGTAAGTTATTATTTATATTGCTAAACTTTGAGATTTTTATTAATAATTCTAAAAATTAATCCATTCGGTTTTATATTTTCGAATTTTTGTACACGTCCGAAAATGTTTATTTCTTTTTAAGATATCCTTGGCTATGTAAAATGTAAACTCTGTTTAAAAAAAAACGTAGCTTTTTTACGGTGAAACGATTTTCTTTTCAAATTTTGGGATATTTTAAAACTCAAAAGTTGCCAACACGGCCAGCAACGTATTGATGAACGTTGAAGATACGAAAATGAGACGATGACGCATAATGTATGAACGTCTATTGAAAATTTCGTCCTTAACACAGCTCTTCAATTTTTCAAATGATATATCGAGAAGAAAACGGCTAAAGTGCTGAAGTTTCAACAAAGTTTTTCAAAACTTTGAATGATTAGATTAGATATTTTTATGAAAAAAAACTGTGCATTTGTATACATGTATTTACATGTCCATGTATATTATTATATATTCATACGTATGAAAATCAAAAATTAGAAGATCTAATACGTTTCTATGAAAATAATATGTTAATGAAAAATGTCTCTAAGTGCTAATATGATCAAATTAGCACATACTTTGGTGCAATATGTATATGTACATGTGTATATATTTCGCTTTGTGAAAAAATATAGTTTTTAAGACACGATTTTGGAGATATCAAACTTTCTCCTCTTAAATATCATTAATTTAAAATCAGAAATATACGGTTTCAATAGCAACGCAAGTCTTCTCTTACTAATTTTCCGAAAAGCTGTACATGTGAATTTGATAAGCTTTGTTAGTGTAATGATAATTTTCTTTGAGAGTATTAATCGAATGTCTGCCGAAGGTTTTGAAAAACAATATTTTATAACTATTTTGTTGATGTCAATGGAATATGTTATCTGATTTTCAACAATTACTTTCTTGAATTTATTTTCAACGTTGCAAATAAAAAAAATCTTTAATTATTATGTAAAAGTTATAATAAACCTTGCATATCGGCTATTTAAATTGTACCATATATTTGCCGTACAGATTTTTTAGTAAAGTTTTGTTAGGACCTTAGCGGCCTACATGTGTAACCTAATGAGTTATTTGTAAAATGTATTAAAAATGTACACCAATAATTAAACTAATGAAGAGACGAAAACGCATAATATTTGTTTGCAAAACAAAAGTACACAATTAAATCCTCATACTATTTAGTTTCCGTGTCCGTGTATGAGGGAAGGAGAGTGGGCGACACTGGAAAAAAGACAGCGAACAATGTCAAAATTTATAGCTATTCGGTTTACTGACATCACCTGTATATAATTCCACCATGGAATGATAGAAAATAATTAAATTATTTTATTTTTTTTAGTTGTTTTGTAGCCTTTTCAATTTTAGTATAATAAACAGCAAATCAAAAGCAGCACATTCTTGAAGTGTAACTTTTGAAAATCCCATAAACCACTTTTGACGATAATACGAGTAATTCTCCTAATGGCAATTCCTGTGGTGATTCATAATTTTGTGCTAGTTTACTTTTTAGTAGCTATGCCTTCTATTCATACCAAACATATCTACATGTTTTCTGGCAATGAGTCACCAAGCGAGACACAGCAGATGCATTCAAACCAGAAGCATGCTCCGCCCTTTCTACCGCCTTCCAAGAAAACCTGCAGTTAATATAATTACAAATTCCCTTTAAATATTATTTTCAATCAAATATTTGTTTATTTATTCTTCAGCCTAGATTTAGTTGCCTCTTTATTTTTCCTTCGATTAATCACTGCCAAGGTATCGCGCATATACGGGTATATAGGAATGTATGTACACACTTTGAGTTGTATTAATGCACGCACACTTGTTTACTTACATACATTTACACGCACATAAGTAGTCACGTAAAAGTACATAATGTTTAATAATTCAAGCTGTCAGGCGTTTGTTCAGATGGGTGGGTGTGTTCATTGTAAAATCGCTCATACGAGCAGCCCATTATCTGCCTTCTTTTGCTTCTAGCTTTAATTGTGCAATAATTCAGGTAAATACAAGCCTTTTTGTATGTAGGAATGAAAGTGTGCATTAATGTTTTATAAAAGCTTTAAGCGATTTAATTCCGCTTGCAAATGTCAGTCATTGTCGCCTGGGGGCATGATACGGCGAAAACGCTTTTAATGGGAATTACAAAAGCATATGCACATACATATGTATATACATATGTATATACATATGTATGTATGTATGTCTGTAGATACGTACGAGTGTGCATGAAATCACAAGCTTGCATGCAAATATCAAAATTTACATACTCGTACATTTATTCGATACGCACGTGTGCTCAGCTACATACTTTGTTTGCATTTCGCATTTTAATTTTTTGCATTGTTTATAAAGAAAATCACATTTTATACTTATTATTGGTTGGATTAATATATGCATTAATGTTATATATGTATGTATGTAAGAGTAACTTCTTCATTTCACACCATATTCCATTGAATCAATTTCAGTTTACATAAAGTATCTTACAAAATTCCATACGTTCTTGTAGTTTCTTCTGTTGCAATTAATTTTGTTGAGTGTGTCACTTAAATGGCGGCACATGCCATTCGACCTGCAGCCATATACAGTACATATGTATTTAAATATAAAAAATAAATCGGCTTAACTGACGGTATGTAACATGCGTTGAATTTTAATAATTCCAACTTGAGAAAAATACATTAAAATTCAAGTCAAAATTCATTTTAAAGAATTTATTCATAAAAAAACATCACCAGTTAATAATTTTGAAAACCAAAAAGAAATTCTCGAAAATTCCAATTTTTTATAAATTATTTAAGAATGTCTATTGTTTATGTATTTGCTTTTAGAACTGAATTTACTATATTGGAGAGTGTACTGTTGCATTATGTATGAAGAGGTTCTGGTATGTTTTCATACTATTTCCCAGGGACCAAAAATAAATGATATGCTTGAAACTAAACGTGTTTTGTTCCATTGAATTTTAGTAAAATAATGTAAAAGTTTCACGTGGCTAAGAATTACCATTAGTTTATTCGAATTTTTTTTATCGCATTTGCTTCCATATAACGAATAAGCGACATTTATATTTTTATGAAAGAAAGTCGCGACACCCGTGACAAAAAAAACGTCTAAAAAATCAACGGTAATTCTTAGCCACTTAAAACATTCACTAAAATTTAATTGTCTAAGTATGAAACTGCATACTAACAAAAAATTCTTTCACTTCAAACAAGAAGTTCAAAATCTACATATATACAAATTTGTTGAATTTTTTCAGATTTCTACAAAGTTTGGTTTTATATGGTTTTATATTGAAAATTCTTAAAAATAAATAAATGAGTATAAGTGGCAAACTACGTAATTTTAAATTTTGTTGCTAATGATATGCACAACACTGTATGTTTGTAGTTGGTTTTGTTCCCAAGAACGCTTAAATATGCAAATAAAAATAATAAACCCCAAACCTGTCAAAAACATTCTCCACACGAATTACTTGAGAAGATTCGCAAGCAGAACAAAGCTCCAAATATACTTTCGGAAACAATACTAAGAGAACAAGATGTTAGTAAAAGTATACGGAACGTTCAGATAAGGAACAAAATAGAAACGAAAGTCTCAGCAATGTTCTCTTGAAGAACAAATCATTAATATAAGTCTCTGGAGCGAATAAAATAAGAACAATTGTTCACCGAAAACAAGAGTATAAATATCCCCAACAAATTTCAGACATTCCTTGTAACTAAATTAAATATATACGAGGATTCAAGCATTTTTAAAAACCTCAGTGTCAAGAATTAAAGCGATTGCCTCATGGATTCTCAATATTGGAAGAAGAACCGTGACAAACTTTGAGAAATCACTGTTTACATTTGAAACATCCGGGGTTAGCGGAAGTTATAAAAATTGAAATAAAATGTATGCGTTAGTTTTACCATAGATGTACATACATATTTGTTTCAATTTCATAACTATTTAAAAAAAAAAGTGGATGGTTACTATTCGATGAAACAACGAGTTCTTCTTCTGTATATTCATTATAGCAATATTCTGAATTATTGTCAACTATTTTCGTATGGTCAATAGAACCCAAAACCATTGTGTCCGTTTTGTTCTTTGACAGACCAGATTTCTGTTCTTATTTTTATTTTATTCTGCTCTTATTGAGAATGTTTTTGATAGTTTTGTTCTCGTTTTGTTTCTTTTGATAACGTTCTCCAGTACTCTTCTCTCATTTTGTTCTTGCGGAACACTGTGCTCAGTTTGTTTTCATTAAAACTGTTATCAATAATTTTGTCGCTTTTAGTTATTTTTTGTGAATGCTGTTGGCATTCAATTGTTTTCTTTTACCCAACTGAATTAATTCATTAGCTTCTCTGGGACATATCAAGAAAATTTACTGATGTATGGAAAAAAGCAACAACCGCAACTAAAAAAATCTCAAAAATCAGCGACAATTTCTTCTGACATTAAAACTACGTAGACGAAAATTGTTAAAAAATATTTTAAGCAAAAGTTGTAAAAGTAGAATTAATTGCAAAAATTAAAAAAGTGGCCATTATTGTTTATTAACCTTTATTCAAATTTCATTATTTTTTATAGAAATTAAGTTCAGTCTAACTTTGTCAATGGCAAGTTGGCAATCGTGAATTTGTACAATTGTATATACGTACATATCATTTATACTTACATGGTTTTTATACCTTTTATGGAAATGGTATATTAACTTTGGTCCGATGTTTGTAAGTACCAGAACGATTAGAGTTAGACCCATCAAAAAGTATACCGATATAATCACGGTGACGAGCTGAGTCGATTTAGCCATGTCCGTCTATCTGTCTGTCTGTCTGTCCGTATGTTTGAACGCAAACAAGTCCCTCAGTTTTTGAGCTATTTTAATGAAACTTGGCTGTCATTTGGTTATATTTTATTAGACATTTGTCGGAACCGGCCAGATCGGACGACTATAACGTATATAGGAGCCGATTGTTTAGATATCATGTTTTGCTTAATAACTTCTTCCTTTAAAAAGCTAGAAGTCTGAAATTTTGCAAGAAGATCGCTATACGAAGTTCTACAAGACCAGTGAAAATCTTATAGATCAAAGATACATAACATATAGCGAAAACCCCTCCATTTCATCAACAAAAGTCTTGAAATTTTGCACAAAGAAAAGCTATAGTGAGAACTATTTTAGCAGTGAAAATCATTAAAATCGGATAAATAAAACATAAAGCAGTCATACACCCGATAGCTCAAAAATTGCATTTTTGGTCAAACTTCTTCATTTAATCAGCTAGAGACTTGAAATTTTCCACTTATATTAATTATTATTAGAACTTTTATAGCAGTCAAAATCATTAATATTGAATTAATATTACATATGGCTCTCATACAATTCTTCCATTCATGAATAAAGCTTTTTTTTACTTGTTTTTATTATTTATTTTTTTGCTTGCACAACCTGTACAACCATATTAAATGACAGCTAATGATTTATTATATTTATTTTCATTTTTATTACCTTGTCCTGATGAAATATATAAACACCAGCATCGCTGTTAAGTCAACTTAAGCTGCTTACCAACCGATTATCAATTTCTTGGTTAATACTTTGCTTCCTGCGCCTAAGTAGTACGCAACCGCACTTTCACTCACAAACACGCACACACACACACACATACACATACACAAGTAGAACACTGTTTTTACGTTAAGTGCCAAAATGATTCATTGCATTTGGGGTATTTCCTGGAAAGCAGCAGACATAAATATATGTACATACATACAATCATACATACATGCATGCATATGTACAAGTGTAGTAGAATTGTCAACGAAGTATTATCGCAACACAAAACCAATTGAGCAGCGATGTCATTCCCTATAAATAAAATTAGCGTGTGGCCATCTATTTTGCTTTGACGTCACAACACAAAGCTAACAACAATACTTTTGTACTAACAAAAATAGCAGCAACAGTTAGCCACAGTTTTTTTTATGTGGTACAACAAAGATTTTCTTTTATATTTTTATTTACTTCAAATATTTTCTTCAGATTTTTATGACTTTTAAATGTATACTTTTCACATCATTTTTAAAATAAGCACAAAGTTTAGGTGACAAAATAAGCGCGACCAACAACAAAAAAGTGGCATAATGCAGAAATTATCGCCTTTTCGCATTCAAATGTTATTCATCCATACAAGCGTACACATATACATAAATACATATTTACACTGCGTTTAACAACTATAGCACAATCACATAATGACAATTAACATTTGAACAATTCATTTATATTTAATAAAAATTTTGTTTTCTTTAATAAAATACAGTTCTTAAAAACAGTTAAAAAAAACTATACAAACATAGTTTTCCGTCCATTTTGAACAAGGGTTTAACAAAGTTTAAGGAAAAGATTAAAAAAAAAAATGTTTCAGCATACAGTTGTTCAACGCACTGTATGTAAATACTTTTGCCTATTCATATGCATACATACATATGTATGTATTTATTTTTGGTGGTTTATAAAAAAAAGTACAAATATTATTTGCGTGATAAAGTACGACTAGACTCTTAGATTTACATAATACGCCTACTCGTTCGCAGGAAAATTCAGCAATTAAGGCAAAATTTCGGTGCTAAGAAATATACATATCTACATACATACATATCTGATTATTCTTAAGTGACTTACAAAAATCTGAATATACATTTTGCTGGTAATTGGGACATAGATATAAACCTTTAGTATGAAAAGTCCTAAAATTAATATATATTATGAATGCTCGTGAATAACTGAAATTAACTTCTTTATGAGCATAAGTATAACTTTGGTTACTAATAAACAAAATGTTCGATATACCTGCACTGAAATTTGCGCTGACATACTCGTACGTACATACATACATACATTCCAACTTTGGCTCCATTCAGCTATCATCCCTTCAAATGTCTGTTTAAAAATTAATGCCTCATTAATTTATAAATCCGCGATGAATTATGTTTACAATATTTACAAACATATGAATGTGTCAAAAGCGATTTCCCACCACATTAATTTAATACTGAAAGAGGTTGTTGGTAAATCATCGTAAATGGAATTTTATTGCGGTCTGCGTGGCATAAACACATAGTTGGTTGAACAGTGTCACGAACACTTCCTTTTGAAATACATATAAATATGTTGATACATACATATATGCTTTATGGCTAGATATACATAATTATAAATAAACATAAATACATATGCACTCAATTATAATTAATTTATGCATGGGCCCATAAGGTGGAGTAATTGTGTTATGAAAAATTGATAATAAGCAGCGATTAGAGTTACTTCGATTAGCTGGAGTCGAGATATACAGAAAACTAAACATTTTAACTGGGACGACGAAGTATTGCTTTTATATTCATCAAAGCTGCATTTTTAGCATTGAAAATCTGCAATAAGTATAAAGAAAAGTAGGAAGCTAAGAATACGGAGGCGAAATTGTGCAGTTTAATTTTCCGCATTAAATACAAGCGCAACAGCGTTCAAGAAGTGTTGCATTTACTTCTAATAAATTTAGGGCGGGACGAAATTCGTCTGGTCTTCTACATAGTTTATATTAATTTAAAAAATGTTCATTAAAATAATAATAATTTTTCAATTTTTAGAAAAAATGTTCAACATTTTAGTAAATTAGATGCAATTTTCAAGTCGCTAAAAACTGTCGCTGACCATTTTTGTTTTTTTTTTGCCGAGGGTGCTGCTTTTTTCGCCATATAGAATCAAGTGCGATACAAAACAATCTCAAAAAGTAAAACAAATATTTTTTTTAATAAATCATTTTGAAAATTTACTTTATTTAAAGTTAAATAACTTTTCATGAAAACAAAATTGTTTTAGCGAGCATTAAAAAATTAATTAAATACATGATCGCAAGTAAGCATTTTCAAATATTCGAAATAACAACTTTCATTTAATTGCTCGCTAAGGCAGTTTTGTTTTCATGATTGGTTGAATAACTTTAATAAATTTTTTGCCGATGTTTCAAAATCAACATATCGAGCCATAACCGCCAAAATTACTTAAGCGACATATCCACTTTTTTAATTAGAAGGTGCTTTTAACCTAATTTTCTCCGCAATTAAGCTTCTCATTTAAATGCAGCTGTGTATATAAGCTTGTCTTCGTTTTTCCTACAAAATGTTACTATATTTATTAAAATATGCTTTGTTACTGTCGATAAATTAAAGAGAACCAACCTACTTCCCTAAAATTTTGCATGTGTCGGTTTCGTTATTTTGGCTGTTAAGGCTCGATATGATTAAGGCGGTATAAATATTAAATTTTAAATCACTCTAACAACCAGTTTGATGAAAGCAATTTAAATGAAAAATGATTTTGATATTTTTCAATTTTATATTAAAACTGACATAAAATAATAATAAAAATAATAAAATTTTAACGGAAATGTGGTGATTAAACCGCGTTAAAAAGTAATCGACGGTATGAAAGATTAACGGCTTCAACGGCAAAATTTGTCATACATATACATATATATATATAGCTAACTTAACCACTGATACTTTTGCATTGCCTAAAGTAATAAATTTGCATATTTGATCAGCAAATCGCGAATTTTTGGCAGCCGCTAACTAGAAGTGCGAGTATAGGGACACCAGTGCGGTGCAGGTTTGGCTTAAGTTAGATATGTAAATATAGATATGTACATGAATTAGACTGCATAAAAGAATGTTATTATCGGTTACAAGAAATAATTTTGACGGATTTTCAGCCATTTATCTTCATTTTAAAGTTCGATTTCTCAAAAATAAAAATTTACAATTATACAATTTGTTACGTTTTTTTTTTTAAATAGTGAAACTATATAATTTTATAGTATGTAGCTTTGAAGCATGTTTAATTTGTCTACATATACCCAAAAATTGACTTATTTAACTGTTTATAAAAAATAATTCTTTCATTGAAAATGCTTTATAATTATTTTTGCGAGCGCTAATTGAAAAAGAAGAGGTAGACTTTATGACGCAATGAAATTTTTGTGAAAGAAAAATATCATAAGTGATAAAAATTAATAAGTTCAAAGTAAAAGTCTCGATGTGCACGATGGAATATTTTCATTATTAAATGAAATACAGAAATAACATTTCCAACATTTGCATTCGATGCAAATTGGCAAACTGAGTAATATACATAAATGTATGTATGTATGTCTGACCAACCAGAAGGGGACAAGCCCACCGCTACCGGCGTGGGTAACACATAGCGGAAGAACACACGAACATTTGATATTTAATATATAAATTTATTTAAAAAAATATATATTTACCTACATTAATTTGAAATGTCTTACAACAAGACAAAGACTCAGATACTGTTTTTTTAATATTACTTGTCGGACGTTTCATTTACACACCTACTCTTATATTTTATATCCAATTTTGAATGTTTAATTGAAATATTTATATGCGTTTGCGTATATTCATATGAATATTTATAGAATTTCTGCTACGCGATCACCGGCGCTTGATATCACCGCTTTTGCTTTTTTTAATATCTCTCTTTTTTTTAATGGCAAAATGACAAATGAAAATTTCGCGCATTTTTTAGGCAAAATACAGATATGGTATATTTAATGAACACAAAGAAATTATTTCGCCGAATGCAGTACACACATATATATATTTTTCTCAAAATAATATAAAAAAAGGGAAACTACCATGACATTTTTTTTTTTTAATTTTTTTAAATATTCTTGTAATATTTACAAGAACTGAGCAACTTCTGTGGCATTAAATTCATTTTAATAAATTAAATAATTAATTGTATTAGGTTGTAACCTAATTACATTAAATATGAAAAGGAACAAAATTATCATTAGCAATACACATTTCGAGGTAAAAGTTGCTTGAGTGTGTTTATCATTTCACTTGTGTATGCACACAGGCAGACATACCATATATGCGAACACATACAAACATACATGCATACATGCATAAGTAAGCATAAATTTCCCTGCAGCAAAAAAAAAGCAAAATTGCCAAAATTAGCTAACTTCTAAGTAACTTCTTTATGGAAATCGTATAAAAGTAACGCATTTTTAGCAAACGAATAAACACTGACGTCTAGTTAGTCCTTAAGTTATGCAAGAAAATCCGAAAATCGCGCACCAGTTTTACTCGTTGATAAATTAAAATCTCTATGTGGCAGCACAAATGTCAATCGCATCAATCAGATATTGAATGAAAACAAACGATCAACGAAAACGTAAAAATTACGCGGCGGTTGTAAAATTTGTCAAATATAAATAAGTATATATTAAATGAAAATGATTAAAAAAGGTGCAAGTGAAAGAAATCTGCGTTGGTTTGCGCAAAAACAAAAGGAAATATATTTGAATAGACTTCAAAACCCAAGTGATGCAGTGGCGGTTGCCGTGGCTGTGTCTTCATATACCAAGAATCAAATTATTTCCTTTGAAGTCACAGGAGAATTGAATGAAATTGATGTACAAATTTGCTGAGGAAACAGAACAATGTATGTAAGATATACAGATATATTCATATCAAGGCACTCAAGATGTTACTGAAGAGCAAAATAGCAAAGAAATTGGATAGCGTAATGAGCACTGACGTTATCCTGCCAGTAAACATTGATGGAGTCCCTGGAAAGCAAGGTCTTAAAGAATATCGGCAGTTCTTTGATAATTTATTAGGTATAAATGTTAACATATGAACCCAAGAGCTTCGCAGTACAATACAAGTAGTAAAGAAGAAATATTTTCATAAAGTCAGCGTTCAAAAAGATGCAGCAAAAAACAGGAACACTGGCCCGAATTTGAAAAAAAAGTATTTGAATACTATTTTTGATTTCGTTTACATTTTTGAAACTAATATAATATCCATTAATACAATCATTTCGATTCAAAGAAAAAGCTATTTACATTAAACGAAACAAGATTTTACCAAAAATTTATGCATACAGAGTCAAAAAAGTGTTTAGAACTTACCAACTTCTTTTTGTGTAGTTATTTATTTATTTAAAACAAACTAATAATTAGATATTTTACTTGTAGGCAAAAGATAGTCATTGACTATTTTGGGGTTGAAAGTCGTTAGATAATATTTAAAGTACTTCCCATGCAGAGGTAACCATAGCTGTCCGTAATGTGGCCATCGGCGAACAAAAATAATTAGTCCGCATATATGAAAATGTACAGAAAATCGTTTTGAAAGCATCTAAAAACTTGCGGCCACTGTGGTCGAGTTGGTAGCGGTGCGTGCTATAACTCGATATGCTGGTGAGTTCGAGGTTCGAATCTCAGTCAGGGCAAACAAAATCTTAATCATAGAAATAGTTTTTTCTAATAGCGGTTACCCCTCGGCAGGCAATGGCAAACCTCCGAGGGTATTTTTGCGATGAAAAAGTTTTTTATTAAATAGGAGAAGCGCGGCCAAACACTGAGCTATATAGTGTATGCGCCAAAATTATATATATATACTCGTATATGAAAATTTACAGAAAATCGTTTTGAAAGCATCTTAAAACTACTAATTTGGAATTAGATTATTTTCCTGCAGGGTTTTTTAATAATGTATAAGTGTTATCAACATCGCTTAAAATTGTATTTGAAAGTCCTTGCTCTTTGCTCCAAGTACAATAAAAAGGCCTTCCACGTGTCAACAACATGTGTTGCGAATTTGCTTGTTTGTGCAAATTTAATATGTTAATTTAAAATTATTATTTGTCGAATGAAGCGAATTAATTGCAATGGCATACAGAAACAAACATTTCCATATGTAGATATGTATATACATATGTACATAACATACTACATAAATTTTTTCAAATGTAATCGCTTACAATCCATAGAAAAACATGTCAAAGCAAATAGGAAGTAAATATTTAGAAATAATTTTAACTTTTCCGATTATTTAAATAAATACGAAGAAAAAATAATACTCAGTTTAATAGATAACCTTACAAATGTTCACATATACACACGCAATTCTTTCGTGGTATTTTATATATTCGTAAGTCTTTAGTAGGAAATTTTCGAACTCAATTTCAATTGCATTTTTAAATTAAATGAATTGCTTTACAGTCATTGCGACAGTTTGTTGAATCAAAACAAAAATTTGCTTGCACATAAACGCTGGGTTTTTTTGGTGCAAGTCATTTAATTCGAAATAAGACAAAATTTCGTGTTTATTAGAGTGTTGTTTTTTAGAAGAATACCCTTTGATTTTTATTTTTCACATTTTATTGATGGTAACAGTAACAAAATTGCAGGGCCTTAAAATAGAAATCAATAAATTTAGTGTTAGCTAAAACAATTTATGTTCCACAATGTTGTAGTAGAGAATAAGTTTTATTAAAACAATTTATTTGCGTTCTCAATTAACTAAAATCCCTTAATTTCTTACATAAAATCAAAATGAAATTCAATTGAGAAAAATATTATTTGGTATAGCTGGAGTTAGTTTTGAAGTACGTTCAATTTGTAATAAACAAAATTACCTAGTTACAAATACTTAGCTGGTGCTTTATCACTAGTATCTGCATTCAAAAAGTTAGATACCTCTGCTCTTTTAAAATATTGAGGAAAAAATCGAGGCTACAAAAGTATCCTAGAGAAATACAACGAGTATCCTCACTCCTATCGATATTTATAAAAATGTTGGAAAGTATTAAATAAATTCAGATCATATATTTAAAAGTTCTATTCTTTTATAGTTCTGAAATATTTTTTTTTTCACAAGTAAAATCTTGGAAATTTTGTAAAAAATTTTGAAAGCTATGTTTACTTTGCTATTTGTGGGTGCTTTTGGATCAACATTTTTTTGTTTATTTACTTGTTTACTTCGTTATTTGTGCACATATTTACATTTGGTTGTTGTTCAAAATACGTTACTTTCACTACATTTATTCAAAAGTGCCAAGTAACTGCCAAGAAATTAAAAAGTCTTCTCAAAAACATCTCTATTGTCTGAATAGAATTTTTAAATAGATAACAAGCAAGTAGCTACTTTAACTGCTTACTCAATACCCAACTTAGGTACTTGCCTGTAGAGATAGAGTACAAAAAGGTCTCGGTACTTGAAAAAAAATATCGTATATTAACTCGTGGTTACTCGTAACCGAACAACGCTTCAAATAGTAAATCTCCATTGTGTACCTTCTGTTAAATCCATATTTGTCCAATAAATAAATTTAATACATAATAAAAATATACTAAAAGAAACTTTCGGTCGTCATAAAAAAGATTATTCTAAAAAACAAGCGACAGGCGTCGAGTCTTAACCACAATTTGAAACATTTTGACAATTTATTTTAATTGTAATAAATGTTTACTATTTTTAAATAAAATACAAACCATTTTTTATTTTTTTTTATTATATTAATTTTTTGGTAGCTCCGTTTTGGGATTAACTATTATGAAACAGCACCCCGATTAAATCCTTCGCTATGGCTAAACCTACATCGCCAAAACACGCTAAATGAATTTAAGAAGTTTTTAGCTATTTTCGCGATTCTGACATAAAAAAGCATTTCTTCAAAATCGGCAGGTTTTTGACAGGTTTTAACGATAAACAAAATGAACCAGATAAAGTGAGTGAACTGTTTTTGACAGCTCATACAGCTAAAATGCAGATTCCAGCCCATTTTCCATCGTTAAAAATCTTAAATTTTTACTAAAAGTAGCGATGAAGAAAAGCTTGTGCTAAAAAGATCAGACAACAAATAAGAAGCAATATTTCTAATATTTTTTATTTAAAATTTTTGATTATATAGAAAAAATTGTAATCAATATGACAGAATGGAAAACTACAATAGTAAAAGGGTGACAAATGACCAAAAATATATGCTCGTTCGTAATGCTACAAGAAACCTTAAAATTTTCTAGAATCCACAACTTGGTTTTCTTTCAGTGAACCGATCCTCTGAAATAGATAAAGCGTCCCGCAATAATTTTGTAATGTAAACAAAACCTGATATTTCTCTTTAACTACGCCAGCGACGCCTGCGGTGGATAAAAGTATTAGAATTTTCCATGGAGATTTTTGGCGACGAAAAACCCACAATAGCAGTTAAGAAAATTGGCCAAAAGTTCGGATAATTTTTAGTACTTTAGAGATTTTTACAGTTTTAACGATAGCGAAAGCTGAAATTCGGCTGTTGGTTATTTATTTTCGTACCTTTTCAGTAAAAAGCAAATATCGAAAGTCCATACCCTGTCTGACTTTAATATGAACTAACCCCAACTGCAAAAGTGCCGGTATCCATTTATATATGCATAAATATAGTTAATATGAATACATATTTGTTAAGAACTCCTTTGAGGCACACTGCACTTTGGGATTAATTCCAATTACTTCTGGAGCAAATGACAAAAGTAAGTTTCACTGGCGAAAAAAATGGTGAACAAGGCTGTCGGCACTACACACAATTCCCAATAGCAATCTGTGGCAAAATGGCCAACAGAGAGTGTAAAGTAAGTGCGGCTCTTGTGTGAGCATGTGTGTGCGTGTGCGGATATGCGTACATGAGTGGACTATAACATGACATTTACAGGCAGCAATTTGACACACCCTTTCAGCACAACTGTCATGGTTTGCAACGCACAGCTTTTAGACGCCGCCAAGCACTCCGCCACGCCACAACAGCAGCACCTTGTCAAATTGGAGTGCCTCTGAAGCGTCGACAGCTTTTACTCGCCATCAGTAGGTTTTATGCCAATCGTGTCGCAGTCACGCATTTGTGCCACAACAATTGCCTACCGGACAGAGTATTAATTATTCGTAATATGTGGTTGTATTACTTGTTTGTTTTTTTTTTTTGTTCACTTATTTTAGCTCCCACACCAGCGCCGCCGGTAAACAAATGGCCGTACATGAGGCGAGTCCAAGTGTCACGTCGTGTTTTCGTTGCCCTCAATTCTTTACTTTTTCCTTTCATCAATGCATCTTTAATGTACTGGCGTACAAGTATTTTTCTTGAATTCTCATTTATGTTTATTTATATTTCATATTAATTTTTTCTTTTGGCATTATTTATTGACTTGTGTGAATTTCTGCGATTTCAACGCAAAGAACTTGCTGCTAGTAGCTGTAACTCTTTATGTTTATGTTTCTACAAATTACTTACTTTGCACCCAATCATTCTTGTTATTTTCTTAATTAGTGTTTTATTTGTTTTTTAACTTCAGGAGCAGTAAAACATTTATTTCTGTTATATGCAAATATATTGCCGCTATCTCTCGAAATTACTTCGTTATTGTCTTTGGCTGTCAGTTAAGTAGTGAGTGCGATTCAATATTTCTTTTGGTAAATTATTTATTTATTTATTCGTAACAAATTATAAGCTAATTGAGTTAAAGCTATAGCAACTAGGTCTTAAGCGTAATTTTGTGCGCAATTAGATAAATGTATGTTTTGGTAATTATTTCCGCGTACGAATTATTAAATTGTGGGCTTGTATTTGTATTTGTTGAACGCTATGAATCAGCTATTTAAAAATTTAATTGTATACCCTGTTCACAATTTGTATCACAAACACATATTGACACATTTGAACATTTTATTTATCCTGCAAATATTTAAAATTATTTATTAATTAATATATTATTAATTTTTTTTACAAATACCATAAAAAAGCAAATTTTTAAAATTTTATAAAAAATGTAAAAAACATTCATCAAAATCTCGAACTTTTTAAGAAAAAATGTAGAATTTTTTGGGGTATGCAGAGTATAAGTATAAGTTTCAAGTATCAAAAAATTACCACTGATTAAATCTGCATCTAATTATGAATAACCGAAATGAAATTTTTCATTAATTTTTTTACTTAATTGTATGGCAACGATTGTTTCTACAAATTTAAGCACAACTTAATATGATGCAAAACTTGAAATTTCGAGTTTCTTGCCTTTTGCGTTCAAGCAACACTTTTATGCAAGCCAAAACACTTTAACGATAAACTCAATTTTACAGTCACAGTCATTTGCACATCACATCGTGTCAAGGAGGCAGCAACAACAATTTATTGTTGCATGTTACATTTACATCCAGTGGGACTACCTCAAGGACGCGGCGACATACATACCTATTAAATATGCATACGTACATTTGTACGTATGTATGTAAGTAAGCCAAGTAATTGCCGCAACTGCTTGCCATTTCGTGCTGCCAATATTATTGCCAAATGTTCTACATTTGCATTATTTCTCCAAGCACAATAAATGACTTTTATGATTTACACTCGATATTGGCAACAACAACAACAACAACAACACATTTTTATGCTTCGCCATATTTCGCAACGTAAACTTGCGTACATTGTTTATTGGACTTTTTTGTGTCACCTAGATTTCAAGCAAGCAGATTGTTTAACTTTTGTAAACACTGTTGTAATTAATTTGAATTAAATTTTTTATTGGAATTATGTAACTTCGCATTTTCATTGCGAATGCAATTGATACAACATATATACTTTCTTGGTAATTCCATAGAAAATGATGATGGCAACGCAGTGGAGCGTTGGCTAAGCGACGACTGTCAGGTGGGGAGTGTGAAGTGGTGGGTGTTCGTTGCGAATGGTAGATGAGCTATGTGTTTGTGCTACT
Organism: Philophylla caesio; assembly: GCA_963971545.1. Classification (NCBI taxonomy): domain Eukaryota; kingdom Metazoa; phylum Arthropoda; class Insecta; order Diptera; family Tephritidae; genus Philophylla; species Philophylla caesio. The sequence goes on along the minus strand of OZ020606.1, from coordinate 86,864,406 downwards.
TTCGCTATGACATTGACTAATTGCCACAATTTTTAGTAAAATTTTCCATTTGTTATTGTGCGGTTGTAATAAAGCATTGTTTCGTGAGTATAAACACAATCAGTTTTTCTCGGTTGCGTACAAACAACTTACAGAAATGTATGGGACTTTGGATTTTTTGCAGTACACCTTATAGCGACTAAGCTCTTTTCTATAGCTAAAAATTAAAACGATTTTAGTTTAGTTGATTAAAAAACTGAATATTTTATATGAAATTATATTATGGCAAAATTTATTTATTTGCTTAATAAAACATGTTCAAGAAAATTTAAAAACTTGGCCAATTACGCAGTTTCAAATATATTTTTAGTTTTTTTTTTCAATTAAGGCCTGTTTTTACTGTGGAAAGTTAACTTACACTCGAAGGTTAACTGAAGAATCTCAGTACAAAAATTGTACTGAAAATGGGCCACAAATCAAAGAAAATGTTGTAGTCGAAACCAAATAAAGCAAGGTTGAAAACATTATATCAGATATGAAAAAATGTAGAAAATTTTTATTTAGCGCAGAGATTTGTTTCAACGATTTTTTAAACTTTTTTTTTGAAAACGCTTTTTTGTAGCGCATTTTATTTTAGTAAATAAAGATAAATTTCGAAGTTGCTAAAGATTATCGCTGATTTTTGAGAATTTTTTTTTTGAGAGGATGTTTCTTTTTTTCCTATCATAAAATTTATTTATTTCAAACGTTGGAACAAATGCGATACAAAAATCCAAGGCAGATTTAACAGGTAACCTCGGTAAATTTTTTAATTTAATTTTTTCATCATGTGGCAAGAGCCACATCGAAGGATTGTTAGCAAGAGAGCTTGTGGCATCACGTTCACGGAAACAATGTGGTGTCTATGGACTATTTCGCGAGCTGTGATTTGGTTGCTGGCGTAGAACGCGTACACTTGATTCCCAACTCTGACCCAAGGCTCAAACATTATGTTCTGAAATGAAAATATACACTTTGTATTTATTTATTTTGTTTGTGTATTTGTATCAGTCGAACAGGCACAAACAAGAGTTCCTGATGATGATCTCAAATTGAGGTCGAAATATCGACAGTAAAATACAAAAATAAACAAACATCGAAGTTTATTTAATTTGGGGGCCTCGAGCTTGAAAAAAAAAAAAAAAAAAAAAAAAAAATTGTTTAAAAATTTATTTATTTTGGGTAAATTAAATTTTTGTGATTTGTCAACTTTTGTTTTCAATAGTCCTATTTGATAGTTCTTATTAACAATAATGGTATGTATATGAAAAAAAAAAATGGCAGGAGTGCAACTTCTCTACTGCGGTTACCTGTTACCTGCGGTTACCTGTTACTGACTTAAAAAAATTCTCACAAATTAGCTGCAAGATTTAGCGATAAGATGGGCTACAAAACTGCATACTTAAAAAAGTTAGATCTTTAATAATGTAAGCAAAGTGTTTTTTCCTTACGAGCTTGTTAAATTACACTGTACAACAGGCTAAAAATTCCAATGGGTTTATCAACGGGCTTTTGGGTCTGTTGTATCCGAATCTGAAGTCAGAATTTTCGGGTCATCCTAAGTTTTGTCTAAAGTACGAAGAAACCGGCATTTGTAAAAAAAATTCTAAAATTTTATTTTTAATCCTTGAACAAGGTTGACTTGCGGATTTTGGGATAAATGAATCGTAATATAATATTTTTTTTTAGATTTGACGGCATACAGATGTTGCTGTAGTGCGAAAAATTGGAGTTTTTTTTTATATTAAGCAACATATAGTTACAGCTTTCACATGTCATCGATAGCTCACAACTGCCGCGGACAGACACGGTGGGAATTAGAATCCTTTTCTCGGAAAGAAGTCTGATCATGATGAAAAATAGCTAATACTTAAAACTCATTTGATTGTAGATGATTTTAGGTTCTTGTTGTTTTTTACGAAATTAAGAAATTTTATTTCAAATATGTGCTTGTTTGCCTTACAATTGAATAAAATTTGTTTTCAAATATGAAATGAGTAAAAATGTGTATAAAAACACCATGCCAAATTTAAAAAAAAAATCTTTAAATATCAGAAATAAATAAAGTTCTTCCTGTGAAACTTACATAAGGCATCATTGATTGTCTTGGCATTAAGATTTCTTTCTATTCGTAGACAATTGACTTTTTGAATGCGAGAATTTGGGTAGATTTTTGTGAAAAATTTCAATTTTTTGTATAAAAATATTATATTTTTTCATTTATTAGAAAAAGTAGATCTATGGAATGCATTGCTGGAAAGAGGAGCCAAAATTGTATTTGAAATTCTCGGCCAAGTGCACATACAACTAAGTTCAAATCAATCATTTGTAATGATATCGTCAGCGACCCTTTTTGTTCCCAGGTTTTTACAAATTTGTGGGCTTTACCGCGCAAAAGCAGCTCGATGCTTGCGGCTTAGTTTTTTATCCTCCTACATAGTGCAGCGGTTTGACACATGCAAATTGTTGCGGTTTTTTTTCTTAATAAATCCATTTAACTCAGGTTTTGTGAAGCAACCCGGTTTTTGAGGTTTGTTTGTTTTAACTGCTGCGCACAGCGACCAAACACAAATCGGTGCAAGTAAGTTACAAATGAAATTTTACTTTTGGATGAAAGTGTGCCCTATGTTTACCGAGTCGGAGAACTTTATGCACATGTAACATATGTCGAATTTTTCGTATAGCAGACCCAACGTAAAAGAGGAAAGCCATAACAGCGTCTTATACATATTTAGTTGTTTATCATGGTCCCATTTTTTGCGACATATGTATGTATACTAGACTGGCCACTAAAAATAGATTTCCGATTGCTGGGCGGAAAAAGTTTCCTTTTGATACCAAATGCTTAGCATTAAAATTTGGTAGCGATCGGAGAACGTTTGTGCCTACCGCCCAAGACTTAAAGTTTGAAAAATCGAAATATATGGGAAAAATCAATGTTTTCCATCTGTTCTTTATCCGGAATGAAGAAACAGTATACGCCCTTTATATTCACCGCAGATTTTCGTTAACTTGTTTCAATATTTAGTTATCATTAGGTGCGTTTTTTAATCAACTCTATACAGAGCTGTATATAGAGTTCAATTTTAGAAACAGCATAAAAATTAAACCTTTAATTAATTAAAAATTAATATCTTTTCATATAATAAATATAACTGGAGTGTAATTTCGTTGATAAAACAAAAATTATAGTGAAATAATTAATATAATAATTAAATTGTCTGTACCCAAGATTGCATTTTTGATTTGCAGCTTGATAATATAATGACGAACCATCAACCTCTGCTGAAATGGAACCAACCACATCAAAAGTGATTACTCGTGCGTCTGATAAAGTATTACGTCAAATATATTTGATTGGCAATGTGACACATCAAATAAGTGCAGCTAAATTACCCTCCAATCGACAAGTATTGCAAGTCTATTTTTATAATATTCGATTCGCCAAATTATCGCAGAAAGAAAGTGCAAGATTGGCAGTGAACGCTGAATCCCTTTTTTGGCTACAAGCCCGCTTACCGATCCGTGATTTATACAAATGTGCTGATAAATTGGTAAAACTGTACAATAAATGGCGACGTGTTTCTAAAAAGTCGTCGAAAGGGAGAGCGAACAAAGGTCAGGCAGAATTTCTTGAAAATTTGGACAATCTCTTTGACATTGCTCACAACAACGCGTTGCAGATGATTCGCATTGAAGAGGATCGGGAATTTTTATTGAAACAAAGACAAAAAGGGCGCCCGGGATGCATGATCGGAGTCGATATGCATTTATTCAGCCGTGAAAAGCAATCGCAGGAGCGAAGAGCAAGAGAGTCACGAAAGTGGAAGCACCATGAGTCTCAAAACGTAGATATTGGTAAATATTTTTAATTTGCATTGTATAATACATATCAATTATTGGAATGAATGAATTTCTAACTTCTTTTATGATTTCCTTCTGCGATTGAAGAAAACAATAGTGCTAGTGAAAGCGATAATATTTCCGACGACAACGATCCTGCAATCGCATTCTTACAACAATATTTAGACCGGAAATTAATCAAACTTCCATGTCGTCATCATATTTTCGAAATTGTCTCGAAAAGTGTTTTTGACTTGAAATACTCAGCGACCAGTGCACCCGAAGTTCCTATTTTCAATCGATTTGCGGAAGCTTGGGACAATCTCAATCACACTTCATTCAAATGCGGTCTCGACGACGAAATTGTCCATTCAAAAATAAGCGAAGAGGATTGTGATGAAGTCAAACATGTCTGCTATCAAAATTTACAAAAAGATCAAATTCGCGCTGATTATAAAGAATTTCTACAGCTCACAGTCACATTCCTTGGTGGAAACGGTGGCAATTTTCGGACGTGTAGTTCAACGTCCCATGCAAGGTTTATGGGAAAAGCAATTTATTGCCTGAAAATATTTCTTTTTCGCGAACAATTCGTGAACCGAACGTAAACCTATTGGAGAACCGTCGAATTGCAAACGTAGAAGTTTTACATTCCAGTTCATTGAGCGATTTAGTTTCATATAAAAAAAAATATTTTTTCACTGCATTTGGTTTGTCTGCCTGTTTTTTGGAAAAAGATCCATCGTTATGGGAAGAAGATGATGACTATCAAGACGCTTTGGAATTTTGTCGTAATATTCTTAATTTCGAGTCTAACATAAAGTCCAATCCTAAGGCGTTTTGGACCTTCATAAAATCGAAAAAATCCTGCTCATCGATTCCCTCTACCGTCTGCTATAATAACAAAGTCGCTAACTCTCCAAAAGATGCCGCTAATCTGTTCGCCGATTTCTTCAAATCGAATTTTGTCTGCGACAATAATATATCCACTGCGGACTTTTCTTCGGATGTCCAGTCTGTGGTTAATTTTGGTTCGTTGACACTATCAGTCGAAGACATTGTGAATGATATTAGAAAACTCAAGCCATCTTCAACGTCAGATATTGATGGTTTCTCAGTTCTCTTGCTAAAAAGCTGTCCGGCATTGGCGGTTCCCTTGGAAATAATTTTTAATAAGTCGTTACAATGTGGTACGTTTGTTGATGCCTGGAAAGTTGCTTCAATAACTCCCATATTTAAAAGTGGTAGTAAAAATGATGTCTGCAACTATAGACCAATATCAAAACTTACTAATATCTCGAAGCTTTTTGAATGCATTGTCAAAGATAAGATTTATTTTTCTGTTAAAAGTATAATTAGCCCCAGCCAACATGGGTTTGTGGTTGGTCGTTCCACTGTTTCCAATCTAGCCGTTTTCAGTGAATTTTGTATTTCCGCCTTTACCTCAGGCGGTCAAGTAGACTGCATATTTTTTTCGAAAGCTTTTGATAAGGTTTCGCACAAGATTCTCATTAATAAACTTGCTTGCCTTGGTTTTCACTCAGTATTTTTGCAATGGCTTAAATCATATCTAAGCAATAGGCGGTGCATGGTCACCATTGATAATGTATCATCTCATTATTCTATTGCCACTTCGGGTGTACCCCAGGGGAGCATTCTTGGGCCGCTTTTATTTATTTTGTTTATCAATGACATAGGTTCATGTTTTTCTCATGCCAACTTTTTATTATATGCTGATGACTTAAAAATTTATTCTATAGTAAATAATTCCGTAGATATGATTAATCTACAATCGGAAATTAAAAATTTTTACACATGGTGTATTAGTTCGCATCTATCCTTAAATATTAAAAAATGTTTTCATGTGAGTTATTTTAAATCACATACTGGGTTTGATAGTTCATATAGACTTTCTAACTGTATACTACAGAAGGCTTATGAGATTAAGGATCTTGGGGTTATCTTTGACTCTAAACTTACTTTTAATAATCACATAAACTATATTATTTCAAAGGTTTACGCTATGTTGGCATTCGTTCGGCGAAATTGTGCTGAATTTACAGATCCATATACATGGAAATTGCTCTACACCTCATTTGTGCGATCAAACCTCGAGTATGCCACTATTATTTGGCGGCCATTTCAACAGTTTAACATGAACAGGATCGAAAGAGTTCAGAAAGTTTTCCTTAAGTATGCTTTACGGTCTTTGCATTTCACTGATCCATTACCGTCGTAAAATTCGCGTTTGCTACTATTAGATTTAAAGTCTTTAGAAAATAGGAGATCTATACTTTCTTTATCTTTTGTGCATGGCATTATCCAGGGGGCTTTTGATTGTCCCGCTCTTTTAGAGAAAATAAATTTTAATGTTCCAAGAAGAGAACTTCGTAGTTTTTATCCGTTCTATGGGAAGTGCAGTAGAACTAATTATGCCTATAATGCCCCGATAAGCCGGGCTTTAAATGAATTAAACCTGATCTCAACTTCTATCGAGCTTGATCTTTCAGTAGGTAGAAATATTTTCGTCATTCTCTTGAATTCATTTTTTAATACTAATAATCGTATTTAAGTTTTGTCATAAGAATACTTTTGTTAATAGTCTGTAAGAATTGTTATTCATAGACTTAAAAAAAAAAAAAAAAAATAAATAAATAAATTGTTCATTTTTCTGTTGGCCTAGTAAAATGTTTAAGGAAGATGAAATAAACACAACAGCCAACTCGGCTAGCGTAGCACAATAGGTAGCGTATTGGCTCTGCAACTCCGAGCTCCCGGGTTCAAAGCCTGAGAGAAGTGGTTATGAAAATTAAATTAAAATAATTTAATTTAATAATCAAAAAGAAGTCTGATGAGGAAATGTGGTGATTTCCGAAATAGTACTATAACTTCAACCATTGAAAGCTGTTGTTTTTTTTTCACAAACAAATCTTCCATAAACTGGCCTTGAGCTCAATAAAATTATAAAATATTAAATAAATAAATAAATAAATAAATTTGTTCGTAGTAAACGATGCTGCCGAACGCGGCGTCAAATTCATGAAAGATTACAATCGAATCTTCGAAATTCCCTTCACATAAGAAATCCACACTCTTAAATTTGCTTGTATTTAGTATTTTTCAGCTATAAAATTGTCTAACTTTGATATTTTTCATTAAATTTTGGATTTATAAAGCTCGTTGAAATGGTAATTTAATTGGCAATTCGACTAAATATTAAAAATCAACAACTAAAACTAGTTTTATGTATTAAAATTTAAGTATTTCAATAAAAACATTGATTTTTCCCATATATTTAGATTTTTCAAACTTTAAGTCTTGGGCGGCATGCTCAAACGTTCTCCGATCGCTACCAAATTTTAATGCTAAGCATTTGGTATCAAAAGGAAACTTTTTCCGCCCAGCAATCGGAAATCGAAGGAATTTTCTATAAATAAGGGCCAGCCTAATGTATACATAAGAATATATGCATGAGAGTGGACAAATTTAAAAAAAAAATTTAGTGAGTGTTTTTAATTTAAAAAAAAAAAAAAATTTCTAAAAATTAACAGTAATTTCAAGCGACTTGAAGCTTGTACATATTTTTACTAAAGTTGAATTGACTCTAAATTTAAATAAAAACAAACTCTATTTCGATAATTTTTTTTTAATATTTTAAATTTTGTTTAAATTTCCTTTAACTAGTTTTTATAAGAGAGTTGAATGTATTTTATTTCAAAAGTAATTGTAGTTAATGTCTAAAATAATATTTTATTTGCAATATGCAAGTTTTACATATGCATGTTGTATATACAATTTTCATGTTTTATGAATAAAGTATTAAAAATTTATAATTTTGTTGTTTTATTCATAATATCTTCGATACATAAGCAAAAATAGACAAAAGTTTATGGGGCCAAATTATTCTGTAACAATAGGGAAAAAATTTTGCGGAACTCAATGGGCTTGTATGTATATACATATGATATTTGATGTAATGTACATTAAAATAATATCGACATCAGAAAAAGTGAAAAATTGCAAAGTGCGCCGGTTTCAACAGCAATTTATACACAGTTGTGAGTTTACATACTTATGTACATACGAGTACATATGTACATATTTTATAAAATTTAAATCGTTGTAATTAAAGTTTATGACAAAATCTTTTCTAATGATTATTTTTACCCAAAACGACCCCCTTTTCTTTCCGTTTCTCTCATATTTCTTTAATACAACATTGAGATAAGGGCGTTGAAACTGGCGCTGTAACAACGTATATCACCTCTCATTATTGCATCATGCTAAAACACAATTTTTTGTATGGAGTCAATTCTAAAAATATATAAACTTTAGTTACACTTGTTCAATAAAAAACACAAAATATTCAAATTTTTTTTATTACAAATGCCGGATTCTGGACAAACCACGTACTGTAGAGAAAACCTAGGATGACCCGATGACTTCAGATTCGGATTCAGCAGACCCAAAAGCTTTGGAAACCGTTGAGAAAACCAAGGACATTTTTGAAATCTTTAATTTTGTTGTAATTTGTTTCTGTTAATCGAGAATATGGTTTGAAATTTGTGTTTATATGGATTTGGTTTGAGAATGTTCTGTACTTTAAATATGTACTCCTGTTTATATATTTTTACTTGAAAAATAGACAAAATATCTATTTTTAAGCATGATTCAATAAAAAAAGTTTAGGTAAATAATGACACTCGAATTTTGACACTTGTTTACAAAGGGTTGTTTTACGAAGTATGGAAAACGGGTAAGATTTTCTTAAAAAGTAAATAATAAGTAGTAAAATGTTAGTGATTTAAATTAAGAAATACAATAGCTACGCTCACAAAATTTAAATAATTATGTACTTCTTGGCAGATATTTTTATTAAATTTTTAACTAGCGAATAAGTTTTCAATCTATTTGTCCCACGAACTACACAATTTTATGGTATAAGGCAAATTTAAGTTATTTATTCGATGTATTCCTTTTATTTATTTACCATCGTTGAAAGTGAATTTGCGGAATTAATGGTGTTGTAAGAAAACCACAATAATTCGATATTTTAGAAGAAAATCTTTATACATACATATATTAAACAAAAATAAAATAAAAATTCATAACTTAAAAATTTAGTTCTTACAAATTCTTGTTTTTTGGCATTTGGATGATTTTTATGTCACATTATTTGTAATTTATTTAAGCCCATTCCTTCTTGAAAATACATTCAATGAAATATTTACGAGACGGGGTCCATCTTGTAATCAGAAAAAATGCTGTCATTAAAAACCGGATTTAAACTTACTGTTTAACACACATAAGCACATAAGAAACAAAAAGTGTTGCCTGTTAGTTTTTGGTGTTAAAAACTTTTGAGGTAACTACTATTTTTATTTTTAAGAAGCAACACGGTTTTGATGGCGTTGAGAGCCGTTTGACAAAAAGTGAGGGGGCTAGCTGCTTAGTTACCAATCCTTTAATAATTAAATCATGATTTTCAAGAGCTTTTTTGATAACAAAAAGCTATATTTTTTGTGACACGCCTTGTGTCGATGATGACAACCGAAAAAATGTTGCTAAACATAATTATAGTAACTTATGTCTGTAGTTGTAAAGCGTATCCACGTATTTGAAACAGTTGTTTTAAATAATTTATGTACTTTGTTTTGTATAAGCTATAAACATTGGTTCATCCGGCAATTTATTTCTTCACCATGTCTTTAAGTCTAATTTGAATTTGAATCTTGCTAGAGAAAAAACTACTTTAACAACTAATGGAAATAAAATGTAAACCTTCGCCAAGCAACTGAATTTGTTAAATAAAAATCGAATGTTAAAATTGAATCTCAGTTGACATTTAATTGCTGTCGCGCTGTTTTCTAGTTGGTTACAAGTTTATTCACATATCCGTGGTAAAGAACACCTTGTTTCAGACAACGATTATTTACAATAATTCTTGATAATTTGTAAATTGCTGCTTGGCCGAATGCAGTACTTCTATGGCTTTGTTATCGCTTAACCTTCAATACAGAATATTGACGCATATATGTATGTACTTTATACATACTATAAATTTACTAAAAAATTCGAGCCATACATAATTAAATTTTTTCCATAGAAATAAGCCCATTTACCCTTAAATTGCCTTACCTTATATACAAAAAAAAACCATAAATATACCGAAAATATAAATTAAACTCAGTTTCTATCGGATCGTATATCTATGAGGCCAAAATGAAATTAATTTCGGTGTTTACATATTTTCAATTGTGAATGAATCCTTCAAGTAACTTGTTTCATATTTGCTCATCTCTATACAAAAAAATAGTATGTTACGGATACGGTTACGATAGGTGGCTCGAGATATAGTTAAGGTAGATTTTAGTCATATTCTATATATGTATTGGTAAGGGAGAAAAACATCCCTGCGAAAAAGTTTTCAGATATATGGCGCTGGAGTTGAGTTATTTATAAAAGACGTATTTCTAAACCGATTTTGATGAAATTCATGTTATATTCTACTTGTATGATGAAATGATGATTTTGGCCAATTCGCCGGGCCTTCCAGTTTGATATGTTCTCATTCACTTAAATTAAATTAATAAAACAATTACATATTAATATATACTCATCCATTGACCACAACAAACATTTTTTAATTAAAGAAATTAGCAAGTGAGCTAACTTTCAATTTCATTTTAAACCACACACGAGCCTTAAACGAAAACGTGAAAAATGCAGTTGTCAACCGCAAACAACGAATTACAATTAAAATATAATTTTTTTTTTATTTAGGTTTTAGGTTATAAAATCATTATTATGTTGTATAGCAAAAACTAAAAAAAATCGCACGGGCAAAAGGCGCACGCCAGTAACACTAACACAATGTATTTACGTACGAGCACTTGCTTATTCAAATGAGCGCGTAATGAACTAAAAAGGGATCAAATGCCAACAATAAATTTTTAGGCGCTACAGGTGGTGGGATTAGTTAAAATATTAATCCCATATTCAATTGTATTAAAATAGTTTTAAAATGCGTTACAACTAAACGAAAAAGTGTATAGAAACCTCACCTTGCAAAGCTTTTTAAATCCACTTTAATTTTTTATTGAATTTCTGTGTTGGTGTTTTATTCAATCCCAAACTTTCGTGCTGTTTTACGGCAATATAGTTTCGCGTAATTGACAATGACAAGGCGATATGGGAAGCAACAAACCAACTTCCAAAATAATCAACAAAAAAAAACACGTAAAAACTTCTCAATCAGCTTGATGCCCAAACAGATGTGTGTTAAACTCAATTAAGCCTGTCGAATACATGAGAAAGCAATTCTAGCTTGCGTCAGCACTCTATGTAATACATACGTGTAACGAGCAGGGAAAACTTTTATAATTTGCTTTTATGCCTTCATATGCAATATATATTTTTATACTTACATTTGAAATGAAATTTACTATTAATTTCCGTGAAATCAGCTTTTCTCTTGCTAAAAACAAAGGTTGGTGCAGTAGTTTGTTTTCCATTAATATACTGTAGTAAACGAAAAAAATGAAAGTAAGCAAAAGGTCGGAAAACGAAAATATTTATCAGCCGAAACATTTTACAACAACTTTACGCAAATGGCGCTCAATTTCAATTTCCATTTCCAATGTTTGGTAGCGGCAAAAAACGTTTCATTCTTTTTTTTCCTTTCACGCGCAGCTTGACAACTTTTTCATACTGCTAAAAATGATTTGCAGCTCTTCATTTACTATCGCACTATGGAAATGTACAAATGTAACACATTTCCGCCAATTAACGATTTTCGTTTTTATGTTCTTCGTGCGTTCTAATGTATTGAGCTTGCAAGCCGGCAATTTCATTACTATTTTCCGGTATGCACCCCCTGCTAATTTCGCGTTTCAGTTGAATACTTCTAGAAATATGTAAATGAAATCCAATTAAAATGAATCGTTATCTACATGAAGCAATCATAAAAGTTCATTGGCCCGTGATTATAAATTGAGGGTAAATTAAATTTTATGCAAAATGTGTCGATGATTAATTTAGTTTGTATATTTATTCTAAATTAATTATTGTTTGCATAGCTTTTATACCAATCATACAGTGACTGTCGCTTTTAGGCGAATATTTTTCATGAATTTTTCTTTTTAATTAATCGTTTTTGCTGCATTTAAAAAAAGGTTTAGAAAAGGAAGAATAATGCAAATAGGAAGGGAAAAGTGAAAATAATGGGCAAACAGTATAAGTGCATATATCGATAACAATCAAATGATCGAAAAAATATCGATTACAATATTGCTAACGACGACTATAACGTATAAGTTAATGATATTACTTAAGGATAAATGCCGATAAATAAAATGATATTAATTGGTATCGATCACGATAACAAAAGAAATACTAACACAATTAAGAAGACGATAACGGTAAAAACAGGACAGTAACAATTTGCTTGAGCATTATATCTCATTCTGATTTAAAGTCATGTTTTTCTCAAACAATATTTTTCAAATTAAGAATGTATTGAGAAATACTTGCTCTGGAAATGTCAACACAAAAAGTAGTTGTTTCTATACAAATATTACAAACAGGGTAACTAATTTCCATTTCGTTCCGCTTCGCACACATTTTAGAAAAAAGTTGAAAATTCAATACTTCTCAATTTGAATATAAAGAAAAATTCCATTGTAAAATTTGCCTTTGAGGACGCTAACAACAGTGATTTGGGTTGCATTTGAGAACTAACGGGTTAGCCTTGAGAAAAGTATTTATTTCAAATTTATCTATAATTGAGATTAAGCAAAGATGTTTTTCGGTATATACCGCTAACCTTATTTAAAATTAAACATTAAACTTTATTCAAAATATACTGATGACATTGTCCTATAAAAAATTATTTTAACGTAATTAACCCAAAAGAAAATCTTTTTGAATTAACAGCTGATTTTTTGTGTGCCAAATTCTTAAACAACTAAGCTCTCATCCGTACAGGTCCTTTCAGGAAATTCCTTGGCGAAGGAAATTTAAAAAAATGTGATCTTCAACATTTCATTAAGAGTCATCGAAGTAGTAATGGTGGTAGTGATTATATCGTAATAATGTAAAATAGTAATTGCTCTCCAACAAATGCCTTTAAGGCTTTTTTCTACTATATCTGGCTTAATCATGTGTTTGTCTGGACGTCGCCTTCTTCACAAGACCGTATATTCATCGGAGGTGCTCACTCTTGCCGCAGCCTTTTGCTATTTGTTCAACAAAGGTCGCGTTTGCTCGTCGAGGCTTTCACATCATGAAGTGATAATTAGTTTACTGGTTATAATTTAAAAAATAACATTTTTCATCTGTTCCAATAACACTAAAATGGTTGAATTCCCGGTTTTCTGCTTTTTTTTAAATATTGAGCAAAGCCAATATGAGATTTTCCCTGACACACACTCAAAATGTGTGAGACCCATTGGTCTAACGCGCAGTTCTCATCGATGATTTACGATTATACCGAAGTATCGTCGGCATTGATACGGCAAATTCATCAAAAAATATTTCTTGTGCCAACCGCATTTCTTCTTTTATTTAAAACTGCATTTGGAACACTTGAATTTATCGTGTCAGTCGAAAACTTTAACCAGACTTCTCGAAGAATTTTTGACTAACAACCGATCAATTGAAATGTCGAAAATCACTTTGAACTAAGAAATCGTAGTGATTCACACTTCCAAGGCCATGGCAGTTTGTTGAACAAAAAGAAGATTTTAAACAAACTGATGGAAAGAAATTGGTGAGAAGTGAAGAGTAGGGTAGCACTTCCAATATGTCAAAAATAAAAATCAAAGCGTCGAATTGAGCATGAATTAATTTTGTATTCATTATAAATCAAATTATTTTGACAGTCGTTTGTTGAACTCAGTGATTTTGAAGACTTCCTTCAGCGTCAATTGTTATCACTGCACTGCAAATCAAGTCAAACACCTTAATAAATATTTGTCATTTACCATTGACGTACCACTGTCATTGCGAACTATACAAAAAAGGAGGACGTTCATTCACATTTAACATTTCCGCATTGTCATTTCCGAGTCAAGGGTAGTTAGATGACTACATGCAGAAATCATAGTCACTAGTGGAAGAAAGCGAAAGCGGGAACAGTTGTTGGTTTTTTTTTTTTAATATTTATTGATAAATGTTTCGGCAACCTAAACATAGAGTTTGCCCTAAATTGACAACGTTATTATGAAACCGGCGGCCTTTATTGCCAGCCTGCATGGGTTAAGCAATATATATTTATATTTACAGTCATCAATCACTTGATGCCGCGTTGCTTAGTTTGTAGAACACCTGTGTTAGAATGTATAGAGCGCCAAAACTCAAATGGCAATAGTTATTTTAAATTTCATTGCAATCTATTTTATTTTATCACTTTCTCTTATCTTTCGTTTAACCAATGTGCTTGTCGAATTTATTTCACTTTTCTATCAGATAAAAGTTATCTATGTATATACATTAGGGTGACAGTTAATTTCGAAAGTGATATTTTCTTTGGTCTCAGTATTTTTTTGTGTGTAGTTTTATTTAAAAAAAATTCTAGTAAAATTTCAAGGTCGTAGGAAGAGGATTAGGGGGCGCGTCGGCCCCCCAAAGTTACACAAAATACGTTTTTTCACGCAAATTCTTACTTTGACTGCTTGTAACTTTCTCTGTGTTTTTTTTTTAAACATTACTGGCGAAAGATGTTCATTAATATGTCTACAATAACATCTGTCAATAACATTTTTGTTTAATGTTAATATTTAATGAAAAAACTTAAATATAGGAGAAAAAGTACGCCTCAATGTCGATTTATTATACTTAAATAAAATTACTTATATGATTCAAATTTTGGATTTTGTTCAGATTTATTTAATTAAAGATTTATATAGAAAATTCCTTATGATTTACGTAAGAGTAGCTTCAACAATTATATACAGTAAGACCTCGCTAGTCCGAACTTCAGACTTTTTTTGTTTACTTTTGTTTTCAAGTGTAAGAATTGTCTTTAAAAGTTTGCTTCAAATTTTTTTTGCCTGTATGCTGAAGCGATCTATAATATTGACAATTGTGACCGAGAATATTCCCGTTACAACCTCAACAATATTATTCTCAATGCTTGCGTAAGCTACCGACAAAAAATCAGCACCAATGTTTCTCGGAAAATAGATTCTTATTTTACAGTTATATGCAGCAGCCGCAAACATTTTTTAATAGCATTAAATTTGCAAAAAAATCATTCGAAGTGAATATTTGAATGTGAAAAGTCGAAAATGTCTGCTAGAAATTTACGTGAACGCATATATTTAATTGGTTATTGTACCAACTCATTAACGGGAAGTAAACTACCCTCCAATATAGAAGTGTTGAAAGTTTTGTTTTTCAATTTACGTGTAGTAAAAAAAAATTTACGGGAAAGTTCAGATTTAGTTGTAAAAGAACTATTCGTGTTCTGGGAAAAAGCCCGCATTCCGGTCAAGGATAAACAACACTGCATTACAAATGTAGAGAAATTGTATAAAGAATGGCAAAGCTTTCAAAAAGATTCAAAGAAGACTTCTAATTTCCATAAGAGCAAAGTAAACACGTGGAAAGAAAAAGTGGATATGCTTTTTGACGTGGCGCATGCAAGTGCATTAAAAATAATGTCGAATCAAGAAGATATTGATTTCTTGATAAGTCAACGAAAAACGGGGCGCCGAGGCTTTATGTATGGTATCGATTACGAAGAAGTACGCCGAGAGTGCCGACTTGAAGAACGCAACAACAATTTATTACAACAAGTGGAGAGGAATAATCGTGAAATTGCATTAATTGGTTCGTTGTATGTTATTGTTTATTTTTTATTTTCTTTAAATTAAGTCGTTTTTATTAGATGAAACTGCAGAGTTGCTGTCATCTGAATCGTCAGAGAATGATAACAGTTTTCCAGATATGGAATGTGACCCACGTTGTAGTCAACCTCCAGCCAAAAAATGTAGGGGAACAAATAAAATACTAACACCAAAACTGGCGGCCGCACTCGATGTCTGTAAAATCAGTGACTGACATGCGGTTCATCTAATAAGCGCAGTCGTTGAAGCTCTGGGTAATAATGTTGAAGATTATATTTTAAACCGAACGTCTGTACACCAGGAAAGGGAACAAATCCGTGAAGAAAGAATTTCAGCATTAAAAAATAAATTAAAATTAAATGAGCTCGACGCTATCTGCCTTCATTGGGATGGTAAACTTTTGCCGGCGCTGACGGGAAATGATAAAGTTGATAGGTTGCCTATAATAATATCGAGCGGTAAAGTTGAACAGCTTCTTGAAATACCTGCACTTGATTCCGGTACTGGAAAAGAACAGGCATCCGCTGTATGCGATGCTATTTATGAATATGGTCTGCAAAATCACATCAAAGCTTTAGTGTTTGATACAACAGCGGTCAATACTGGGCGTTTCAATGGTACCTGTACGTTAATTGAAAATAATTTGCAAAGACAACTTTTATGGTTACCATGCCGTCATCATATATACAAGATTGTTTTAAGATGCGTTTTCGAAGAAAAAATAAGCTGTTATGGAAGTCCAAACGTTAAAATGTTTGAGAAATTTAAAAATGCTTGGGCTAAGATTGATGCTAAAAACTATGAGTATGGCATCAACGATCCAACTGTCAAGACGTACATGAAAGAGTCTGCTGTTCGCATTATCGGTGCAGTAAATAATATCTTGGAAGAAAATCAACCCAGGGAAGACTATAAAGAATTCTTGGAACTCACTTTGCTCTTCCTGGGTCAAAAACCAGAAAAGACACATCCAAACAGCCTAATGTTTCGATCGCCAGGAGCTGTTCACCATGCAAGGTGGATGGCAAAAGCGATTTACTGTCTAAAAATATTTTTATTCCGTAACGAGTTCCAGCTTTCAGCAACTGAATTAAATGGGCTTCGTCAAATTTGTGTTTTTATTGCTGAAGTCTATGTCGAAGCGTGGTTTTCTGCTCCTTTGGCCATTAAAGCGCCATATCAAGATTTTTTATTTTTACAAAAACTTGAAAACTTCAAAAAAATTGATGCTGCTATATCTTATGTTGCTCTTAAAAAGTTCAGGAACCACTTGTGGTATTTAAGCCCTGAGGCGGTTGGTCTTGCATTTTTTGACAGCAACGTATCCCTTTTTTCAAAACAAAAAATGGTGGCGGCCTTGGAAAATGATTTTGAACAAGAGCTACAATAAATGATAGAGAAATCGTTGAAATATTCCATGTCGGAATTGAACAGTTCGTCTCTGCCGAAACAAAAGCATTATTTGAAAGATTTCAAATAAATACTGATTTTTTTAAATTAAACCCAGACAAATGGGAGCAGGACCAATCTTATTGTAAAGCGGCTGAACTGATGAAAAAATTAAATGTTACAAATGACACTGCCGAAAGGGGGGTTAAATTGATGGAAGAGTATAATAAACTATTTACCAAAAATGAACGCCAAAAACAATTTGTTTTAAAAATTGTTAGCGATTACCGACATCGGTTTCCGGACTGTAATAAAAAGACATTGTCTCAAGTGCTTTAAACAATATTAATAAAAACAGAAATCATATACATAAGTAGTTTTATTTAAGTATAATAAATCGACATTGAGGCGTACTTTTTCTCCTATATTTAAGTTTTTTTCATTAAATATTAACATTAGACAAAAATGTTATTGACAGATGTTATTGTAGACATATTAATGAACATCTTTCGCCAGTAATGTTTAAAAAAAAAAAACACAGAGAAAGTTACAAGCAGTCAAAGTAAGAATTTGCGTGAAAAAACGTATTTTGTGTAACTTTGGGGGGCCGACGCGCCCCCTAATCCTCTTCCTACGACCTTGAAATTTTACTAGAATTTTTTTTAAATAAAACTACACACAAAAAAACACTATGACCAAAACAATAAAGAAAAAAAAAATACTCCATACATTTAATTGTCACCCTAATATACATATACATACATACATACGTACATACATATGTACATACATACATGTGAAAATACTTATATGGTAAGTGTGTAAGTTTGTAGCGGCACTTATTTGCAAAACCTTCACGCGATCAAATTGACAAATTGTTTTGCAATGCGTCGGCATTTCACTTTATTCCACATACGCCCCGGTAAACAAATTCAGGCAATACATACTCGTACATCGTTTGCTTTCTTTTTAGTAAACTTAACCTTGTATTTTTTACGAATTTTGAACGCAACATTTTTAGAATCGCTCGACACATTAATTAGCATTGTGGAAATATGAACAATAATAAATATTATGTATTGAACGATGTTTTGAAACTATAATAAAATTTCATTTTTTTTCAATTAAAATAGAGTTCATTCTTTCTCTAAAAAAAGCATTTTAATCAAATTAAAAAAAAAACAAATATTAACAATCTTTAGTCATTTTCGAACTGCAAAAAATTTTTCGAATTTTCCTAAGTATGTAGTTTTTAAATCATTCAATTTTTAAGCAACTTTAAATACGGACAAATTTCTACCGACGGCTTGAAGCGGATTTTTTTATAAAAATGTCTTAAATATACATTTATGGTAGAAATTACGAAAGAGCAAAAATTTTTACAATTGAACCGTAATTTGAAATCAATTCATGTTTGCAATTTATTTTACTAGCAATAATTGGTTTACATTTTTTTTTTAATTGTTATAAAACTTTGTTGCATTTCTTTTGGTTTTTTAGAAAGTTTAAAACTATAGTTTATGTGGCTTTTGTTGGAGAATAAACTATACTTAATTAAAATTGAGTAAAAGAAAATTGTTTCTTATCAACACTTGTCAACAGAATGTCTGTGTTTATTGGAGAGTAATTTGAAGCCAAATAGTTGGGATCTCTCTTATGATAGAGATTGTGCAATTTAATCATTTTTATAACTTATTTGAGTCACACTAATGTATACACTAAGTATTTGGTCTGTTTAATCCTTTTATTTAGTGTGTATGGCAAATGATGCGGGACCGCCTTTTATGTGCCATGTATAAAACAAAAACAATTAAAACCCTTTTCAAAAAATTTCCAAAAACAAAGCCAAGTTTGAGCTACTCTTAACGTACGGATTTATAAATATAAAAATTATATGAACTATAAACAAAAAAAAATTAAAATCAATTTAAAAAAAATTCCCAAAAATCAATGCAAAGTCTGAGGTATTCGAAACGTGCGAATTCATAAATTTAAAAATTAAATGAACTACAAAAATAAATACACAAAAATTGTCTAGTAGCCCTAATTGAAAACTACGAAATTTAGATAAAAATGTATTAAAAGTTTCCTAAATCTTTCACAAGGTTTAGAGCTTTAATGAACTACACTCTCTTCACAAATTATAGCACAAACACACATTAGACACATTTGATAAATTTATTTATAGTCCAATTATTAAAATTTATTTTTCAATAAAAACATTGTTAATTCTCTATCAAACACCATGCGAAACAACTTTTTAAATTAAACAAAAATGTAGAAAACGTGTATCAAAATTTCATCAAAATTTTAGAGTTTTTTTGAGTTTACAGATATGTAGCTCATTAAATTTTAGTACAAAAAAGTGTGAGTTACTAGTGGCTACGAATTACCACTGATTTTTGACAATTCTTTTACTGACGCTCTTTCACAATTCTTTCCACATAGAAAATAATCGCGATTTTGCGTTGTACGGAAGAAACTCCCAGTAAAAAAATTCTCAAAAAGCATTGATAACTTGTAGACACTTGAGACCTGCACTTTCTCACACTAAAATTGAAGAAGCCAGAAAACTGCATAATCAAAAAAAAATTTGTTTCTATTAGTTCAAAATTTTGATAAAACTTTTTACATTTTGTAAATAGTTTAAAAAATGGCTAAGAGAATGAATCATATTTTACTTGAAAAATATTTTTTTAATAATTAATTAGAAGAAAAATAAAGTGTGGTTTTGCTAAAATTTTTAAACTTAGAATATAGACAGTGGACTCAGTTTAAAGATTTTCAGAAGTATTTGATTCATTTTTTTATTTACATTATTGAAAAAATAAAAAATTTTAATTCCATCAATTCATTTACAACTTTCTTAAAATATGCACATTTTTAAATCAAATTAAATAATTTACACGCCACTTCAATTTATTTACGTTTAAGTGGAAAAATGACAACAACACTACAAACTTTATAGAATTTATTTCATATTTTCATTATTTATTTTGCAGCAACAACTGCTATAATTAAACAAATAGCGTCACAAATATTGCCGCCTAGCCAATTCACAGTCACATCCTCTCTCCCTATCTATAATCGACTTGTGTATGTTAGTATTTGGCTATAAGTAGCAAATTGGCGCTAAATAAAAATACAGATCAATAAACTTTCGCCATCACTGGCCATCGAATTGATGATAAATCGCTTTTGTTGCATATGTATCCAAGCACCATCATTATATTTTCAATGTTGATTGCGGCATTATCTTTATCAATGAAGTGAGGAAACGAAATTTTCAGAAAAAAAACACGCAAAAACAACATTGCAAAAAATAAATACAAATGCGAAAAAAAACAAAAATATAATACACTTTCATGAAAAGCGGAATTTCTGGAATGGAATTTTCTTCAATTGCACACACATTAATAAGCACTAAAGTGGGTATTGTATTTATTATTCATACAATAAAGCGATTGAGTTTCAAATACAATAATTTAATAAATTCACTTAGTGGTGTCAGTATGAATAATAACTTTGTGCCAATAGGAAGACCACTTTCCGAGTTTATTTATTAACATAGAAAATGGTACATTTTTTATATGCGCGCTCTTTTTACTGTTAACGTAAATGCTAAAGTGGTTAGTGGGAAATTCGAATTTAATGATTGTAGGTTTTTTATTAGTGCTCGAGGAAACTTTCCCCTACTTCGACGAAGAGACGGGATAATAAATTGTTTCCCAACACACCGGATAAAATCTCAAACTAACAAAAATCCATAAAAATTTTTTTAAAAATTTGTATAAAGTTAACTTTTTTTTTTGTTGTTGCTATTTTTCGATGAAAACGAAGAGCCTACAAAATCAATTGACATACATATCTTTTGTATATATGTATATAATGCCTCAGGAAATTTGTTGATATGTAAATGACAAGTCAATAATGGAGATATTGGAAAAATTAAAATACATAATAAAATATATATATCTTTTTTCGGAAGCAAGTAAAGGAAATAACTAACCGCGTTGGAAAATCAGAAGAAAATCAAAATACAGAAATAACTAACATTTAAATTTCAAAAGAATTTATTGCATTTCGAAATTTATTATCATCATCACATCACTCCCCGTCGGAAGTAAGAAAAACAAAAAATCTATATCATAAAATAATATCTATTATAAATTTTTGCATTTAATAAAATAGTTCAATCAAATAGAAATGAACAGAAGAGAAAAAAATAATTAGAAGTGTTTTGCAGTTGATAAACCATTGAAGAAATTAACAAGTAAGGAATTAATGAGATGTTTTACGACGTTTAATCACAGCTGAGATCGCTTGTTTCGCAGATCTCCCACTTTCTCAACATACTATTCTGTATATTCGTCTCTTTCTTTTGCACGGCTTCAATCGTTGCGGCACTGTGTATTGCGCGCCATTGGCTTTTCTTTTGACAGTCACATCCGTGTGGGTTTGTAGGTTTATTTAAAAACTCAAATAGAAGATTTAACATTAAAATTATAATTTGGAAATATATGTGATGCTTCGTGCATGTCCGCGTGTCGACTGGCTAATCGTGAACTTTGGTCTTTTTTACTACTTGTTGTCCGCTTATTCTAGTCAAAGTTAGGGTTGCATGTCTGGTCAAAGTCAAGGTTTCATGTCACCGTACGTACGTCCAGCTCTGGTACTTCTCTGCTCCGTTCCTACATCCATTTCACTGAAAAGTTTCTGAGTTTTCATACTTGGTAAATTGTACGATGGCATCGACAATTGTGCTCACATATTAATTTTTCCAATATCCAAAGCATTATCAGAGCAATAACAATCTAGATAAAAGCAAAATTATTACTAATGTTTATGTATCCATGCATGTATGTATACTTATGTAAATGCATACATATCCTATATATACTATATATACAAATAATCGTGTATGTATTGTACATATGTAAAGATGCGAAAAACGATTAACTTATATTCCATAAAAATTAACTGAGGAAGGTGGCGCGGCAAGAGACATACATAAATATACACATACATCTGCATACATAATTAAATACACACATACATAAATGCACACAGCCATATAATTCAAACCGTTCATATTTTCATTGTCTTTTATTCAAATGAATGGTGGTTTTCATCATTAATTTCGATTTAACTGATCATATCGCAATCAAATTAAGCGATAACGTTGGCAATTAACGTACAATTTTGAACGTAATGTACCTAAAGTCCTTTTTTATAAATGTTTAACCTTCCACCAGAAGGAGTTTAGTGTTTTTATGTAAAAATTCGAGTAAATTGGCTAACAATAGGAGGTCGTGCTGACATCAAGTAAACTAATCAGTTAACCAAACAGTTAAAGCATAAGCTTGCTTTGTCATCTAGGACTGCACATTAATGTTAGCTGGGCCTTGAGGATGATATCACAGCACATAAATATGTATATTTAATTTGCCTGCTATCGTCAAACAGAGATTGAGATTCATTAAAGGTATGCCGCATGGATACAAGATAACTCTCAGATACGCAAGCTTCGATGACGACAAATTTGGTCGGAATCGGAATGAGAAGCATTGCTATACATCGAAAGCGAGCATTTTCTTTTTTGTTGGTTTTAAAGTATTGTCTCTGATTCCCCGAAAAGAAAATAATAAATTTTGATCCTCACAGAACTGAAGAAACTAACAACAGATTGCAGAGATTCATATGAACATTCGGATTCGGACGAAATTTGTCGAAATTGAAATGCAGAACAAGCCTGTATACCAATAAAATTCATACCCGATATTTTTCGTTTTCCCTAAAAACGAACTAACAATTCAAAAATCGACTAGATATTTTTTATGTCCAAATTTACCGGCAAGCCTATCCATTTAATATTAATAAAAAACAAGAAAGAAAAGCTAAATTCGGGCGAAACCGATTTGTATATACCCTCGCGAAGTAGTTTTGTATGGGCGATGCCCATAATTTCATAAAAACCCCGTTTCTTTGTTTCAAATCGCAGCTAGTATTAAACTTTACTCATTTTGTTTCAATAAATACTTAAAATCGAAGTTTTTGCATTTTTTAAAATTTCGTGTTATAGGGAAGTTGGGCGTGGTTATGGTCCGATGTCAAATTTTGTGACGATACCTTACATCGTTATTGAGATACCTACAAATGTTCTTTTATAAGTGGGCGTGGTAACGGACGGACAGACAGACAGTCAGGGGTAAATCGATTCCTCTTTTCATTCTGATCATTTTAGTATATATATGTCTACATATATCGATCTCGTTTATTTTTTGCTGTTACAAACAACCGTTTTGCTAACAAAGTTGGAATACCCTTGTTATGTTCGATATTTCATGCACTTTTATTTTGTATTTGGATACTACTTTTCAAGATAATCAAACGTAATTTGAGGGTTGCTCAAAAATAATTTAGAATTTATAATATTTTTATTTTTGTTTGTCTATTTTTGTATGTTTACAACCATAAAAACAAGTAATTTGCTATTAATCCTCAATTACTTAGAATCATTTCTACAAGAAAATAAGATTTACAATTAGCCATTTAAAGACATTGCTCTCGCGGAACTGTGATGGCGTGATTGGTTTCAATCCGTGCACTATTATTTATATCAGAGATGGAGCTTTATCGTTACTTCCATTTTTGGGTGAAGTGACCGGTGCCGAACTGGTTTTGAAAATGTCCCGGATAGTTCGGAGATTGTTATGCAGATGTCTAAAATGCTCGATAACTAGGTGCGAAATGGTTCTCAACAAGTTCCATCTTTTAAAAAAAATTTTCGAGATTTTTATTTATAAGATATTTGTTATAGATTTTCAGGATTTGGTTTGTAAGTGTTTATTTATTATATGTTTGTAATGTATGTACGAGTATGCATATTTAACAGTAGCAAAACAGGATTTTATTTAATTTCAATATCTTCACACTATTTTCATATCAGTTTTATATAAAAACATTTTTACCTACATTTCGGATCTTACTCTAGATAAAAATCATTAAAAAAAAATTAGGGGTTGGTAGGTGTGGTTTCAGAGATATATGTCAAGGATGCATTTTAACGTTAAATTTAACCGTTCCGAAATGTTTTCTCTTGTTTCGGTTGAAACATTTCAAAATATTATCGTTAAAGCAATTATCATAATAAATTTCATTATTTTTTTAACCGAAACTAAATGCTGGCGTTAACGTTAAAACGTTAAGAAAAACGTTAAGCAAAACGCGGAAGATTCACTCGTCGCAAACAGAAGCGCAAACAGGCGCAAACAGAAGCGCTGCATACCTTTAGGCACATTAAAATTAACGAAAACAGAAATTTTATAACGTTGCAACATTAACGATTTGATTTCGTTTTGATGACATGGCGCCGAAACGCAACAAACTCATATCGTTAAGTTAATTTTGCTCGTTAACAAAACAAAATGGTATCGTTTCGTTTGTTGAGCAGCCCTGATATATGTACATATGAACTCATAAGTGGGCGGTGCCATGCCCGGATTTTCTGCTCATGTACAACACTACATACCAAATTTGAGCAAATTAGCTTCCATAGCTACTGAAATATAGCAATTTTTGCATTTTCGACAATTTCCGTTATATGGGAGGTAGGCGTGGTTATTGTCCGATTTTACCCATTTTCAATACCAACCTGCTCTAGGTCAAAGGCATTCTACCTACCAAGATACATTGAGTTACCTACCAAGTTATCGTCTGCACGGACGGAGGGACGGACGGACGGACAGACATCGCTAAATCGACTTCTCTTTTCATTCTGAGCAGTTTCGTATATATGTACATATGTACATATATGTTTATATCTATCTTGATTCCGTTATGCTGTTACAAGCAACCGTTATGCGAACAGAGTCATAATAACATTGTACACAAGTGCGCGGGTACAAAATGTTAAGAGAGAAACATGAGTTTCATAATTTAAATAATGAGGGCCAAGGAATTGTATAGAGGCTAAGTAATTTATAAACCGAAAGTTTCAAAATAAAGATATGCTCGTATATTTTCGTTTACTAACTGCATTTATTTATATGTACTCCTACAAATAGTTTTATCTATTTATTATTCAGTATTTCTAAGTATACGACCGAATGGGTTTTATTTGTTACATTAATGAACTACATATATATACGAGTATGTACATAAGTATGTATAAAAATAACTAGCTATTTTTGTTATTATTACATCAATAAAACTGCGTTTAGAACTTTTTGGTGCCTTTTTATAATTTTTTTGATACTTTTTTTTTAAACTTGTGGTGACCGTGCTTTTTGTTAGTTTTGCAGTTTCGTACTTTCTGGTAAATTTCTCTCACTGAGAGAAAATTTTGATTACGCTCAGAAATTTCGTTTTTGGAAAATTACTGGGCAGTGTTGCCACTGCGTTAGCCCTTATAGTAGACATCAAAAATTTTAAAATGTATCCATCTCTGAAAAAAAGAGTATCTCGGCATTTATAACTTTTGAACAAGTTCCTTCAGTATTTAGAAGCTGTTTTCATTACATTTTAGTCAAATTATAATTTAAAGAAAATTTTTGTTCGGTCTGAAAGCTTTTGTATTTAGAAATTCGACTGTATGTAAAAACTTAACATTTCGACAAGTAAAATAAAAACAATCCCGAAAGAATATGTATAAAAAATATATAAATATAAATAAATTTAAATAAATATTGTACTGAAATACATAAGGAGAAATAAAAAAGAAAAAAGGTAATTTATGTCGAATTTTTTTGCTGGAAAAAATTTTTAAACAATCGTATCTTTTTTTGTGTTCAAAATTTTTGAAACATATACATACATACATTGCAATTTTATAACAATGGAATGTCGCGCCAACTCGAAATGGTTGCTCTGCTTAATATGAAACAATATTGTCAACTTTTAGGAATAGCGGCATTTTTGGGTGACAATATGTTATCTTTTTTTTAAAACAAGGTAATAATAATTATGAATCATAACGAATTTTAAATATATGTATGTTACAAAAATATTGATTTTAATAAATATGTAAATGTATCCAAATTTATACTGAGCAAAAATAAGAAGTATCCCGCAATATTTAAGGCTAAAATGTATCCTTTTGGATACATTTGTATCAAAACGACAACACTGATACTGGGTAGTACTTTACAGGAGAATACGAAAACAGAACTTAAATTACTTTAACAGTATTTACTGCAATTTTACTGGTGTTGCAAAGTGCCTAATAACAATATGCCCAAAATTAATATTCACAATACATTAGAACCGTAAACAGTAACGAAAACTTGTAAGCTCTCAGAGCTTATTCGTAATGCGAAAAGAGTTGCGCCTAAAAGTATGCCACACAAGAGTTAACAGCAGCGCTGTACGTTGTTATTTTTGTAAACATCTGCAATTACACGTGTTCAAAAAGCTACACACTTTCGGCTTCAAAATTTGGCTCAGCTGTGAAATTGTCAGCTAAGTAAACACATTTCCCCAGGTGAATTATTTCACTCAACAACTGCGTGGCATCAGCTGTTCTATGCCATATGTACGTACATACATACATACATATGTACTCGTATGTTTGCATATGCTTCATCTGCTACTGCTACGCCCGACAAGTGAATTGCATTGGCCAGATTTTTTTCAAATTTTATAGCAAGCTTTGAAATTTGTTTCAGCAACAGTCAATTCTACAAAGAAATTTTCTTTTTCAATTCTTGAGAATTTTCAACATTTCGTATTCAGTTGAAAATTTTTTACGCCGGCAGACACATGCAATAAAAATTCGAATTTCTGTTTTTTCTCTCTCCGAAACGTACCAATAAAGTTTTCTTTCACATAACGCTTAACGTAACGCGCCACTTGCAAATCATTTACGCAAACCGTTGAACTTTGCAAAGGTACGAAAAAGTGCAGAAATTTGTGTACGTCGCATATCAGCCGCAAACGAGTACATTCATACATACTCGTACACGCACGCCTTCACCAACTCCAACCGAACCCTCCCCCACTTATTACCCTTCAAAAGAAGCAGCGTAGAAGTTTTATTTTAAATTTTCAAGAAAATGAATTCCGAGAACGTTACGGAGATGAAGTCACCCGCAAAGGAACAAGTGGAGGTGAAAGCAAAGCCTGTGCAGCCGGAAACACCGAAAACGCCCTCGCTGCCGGTGAGCAGCGTAATTGGGTTTAACACCGAAGAATTTCTGGCCCGTGTCAATATGAACGAGAAGATCAACAACATTCTGCGCTCGCCCACGAAGACCCCGAATGGGGTACGGCAACGTTCCGTCTTTACGGCCATAACGCCATCTTCGGTGAGTCAGCACCTTTTCACTACATTTTATGCTGACTTTCGCACCAATGCCATTGTGATATAAATGAATGCGTGACATAGAGAGAGAGTGCCCGACTTCTACAAGTCACTGTCAGCCGAAGTCCTGTGTGTGATATGTGTCGGTGAGCTGTCAGTTGCGCGAAAATGGACGCGCTGTCAGCTGATGGTCTATAAATTTTTTTCAAAATTGTTCACGCTCTCTCAGCACCAACTAAGCACTCACTTTTTTGTGTGCTGTTTTATGTTTTCGAGTGTATTTTGAGTACTTTTTTTATTACGCTCAAGCACTCTTTTTTTTGATTTCGAATTTTTATCTCTTAAATTATTTTTTCACAGTCTCGCTTCAATGCCAGCGCCGCTCCCTTTGTCTCACAACAGCAACGCACTTCGGTAATTCCCGCTAATGCCGGCTCGATTTCTGGTGGTGGCATGACGCCCAAGGAGACCTCAACTCCATCGGCCGCGCTCCAGGCTCGTCAAATGCCCATTCCAGTACACATGAGTGCTGCTTCACCGCATCACTACGGAGGCTATGAATCACCATTGACAGGCCGCAGTGGTGGCATGACAAGGAACGTGTTCAATGCTCGCTACCCCGTTGCACCGCCGCCATCGCCAATCTATGGTTTTGAGAATGATATGTGTCGCATGGTAAGTCGAAGAGCTTTGAATATCGGAAAAGCTAATTTTTTTTGTGCGTGGAAAGGTTATGTTATAAACGCACGGACGGGGTTGCCACCTACTTTTCAATATAAAAATATACAATTATATTTGTTTTTGCTTTGGGATTTTGTTTCCGAAAGTGGAATGCACTTGAGTTTTAATTGAACTCAATAAAAGTCGAACCTTATTCTTTCTTCATACCTATCGCACTTATTTCAACGCCTTACACTTGCAGCCACCTACCATGTCACCCTCTCACCATGCCCAGCAATTCCCACAACCTATGCCGCCACCGCCGTATGCTGTTGGACGTTTGAGCGGCAGTCATCGTTGTGTTGAGTATGAGAATCCAACGCCACCACCCTGCCCAGGCGCTGGACCTATTGCCATGACTAATGGCACTATACAATTGCGGCTGCGCGATGGCATACGGTTAGTCTAAAATTTCTAAAAAAGTGCGTGCAAGAAACATATTTATGTATCTTTAACATTTCGCTTAGCATTGATATGACGTTGGACAAAGCTGTGCGCGTTCTAAATCAACGCAGCATGGTTGCGATCGCCTTGTCGCGCAATTGCAGCAACTCGGCACTAATTCATCCAAATGGGCGCATACTGCAGAGTGGCTCGAAGGTCGAGATCGTCACTTACGACGGAATGAAGAGTAATAATTATGTGTAAGCTTTAGTCAATTAAAAATTCACCTCGCGCTTTGTACAAAAATGTTGAATAATTGGTATCATTCCTTTGCAGTCGCTATGCCAAAATGTGGTACAAAGGTGTTAGCTTTACTAGTGAATCGTGCGCCTTGATCTATCTCGTGGACACGGCTGGCACACGCACCACCACCGACACCTTCACCGATCTCACCAAGGACTACACTTTGACTGTGTTTTATGAGTGCGTACAAATGGCTCTTATGCGTTTTTTTTATTTTCTTATAGTTCACATTTTTTACTCTTCACTGTAGCGATTCACGTCACGGTCCCTCGTATGTGCAGGATGCCAATGAAGTCATACAAAATTCCACGTATTCATGCACCGATGAAGGCACTGAAATCTATGAGATCAATGGCTTCCGTATCACTCAAGCAGCTGATGGGCTCGTAAAGTAAATGCAAATACGATTGCGCATTTTCTAAATCATGCTTATCATTTTCGTAATCTCCTTAGGTTAACCCGCACTCACAACAAATGTTTGATACGCACCAGCCCGGGCAATGGTTCGGCCACTTTGACCACTCCTGGCATCCACTGCACAGCATCCTTGGGCAAAACGTCGCATTTGTTTGTTCGGTAAGTTAAGCAAATAGACTAAGGACATACAGTAAAAGTAAAACTTATTAATTTATGGTGTGATTTCACTTTGCATTAACTGCCTTTAGATCAAAAAACACAAGGTGATCGTTAAAAAATTCGTAGTCACGTTACATTATTTCATATTGCTTCACGACCTAGATTACGGGCTAATTTTGTGGAGATTAAATCAAAGTACATATAATATTGGATTTCAGGGTCTCAATGGCTAATTGTGTCTAATCATCATTGTCAATTATCAGTTTCATTGATTGACGATGTTACGGTTGGAGTCCGTTATAAAATCTCCAAAAATATATTTTTTCGTAAACCCGAATATCTACTCAAAAGTTAGCTAAGCTAACGGAATGATGGCAGTCTTATAAAGAACAATTTCGTTAGCAAACGTGAACGTAATTCCACTTTTAAGGAACATATTTACATGATCATTGCTTTTTACAAAGCTTTGCTCTGAATGAATTATTGATGAAATTGCATAAGCCTATTTCATTTTGGAAAAGATGATTCCATCGCAGAAAACTAATTAAATTCCGAAAGAGTTATCAATAATTTTGTATAATTTTTGGATAAAAAAAAAGCATACTTAAAAGTAAAATTCTCTCTTTACAGAACTCGTTTGATCTTTTATATTTGCTAGTTTTTTACAGTAGCATCTTTCCAAACAGGCGCTGGTTGTAAAGTGGTGTTTTTTTCATTGAACAGCAACGATTATAATAAAGAAAAGTTGCCAACGAAAATTTTAAATTTTATAAAATGGTTATATGAAAGGTGAAGGCCATAAGAGATACATGCATTGGAGTGGACCGTGGAATCATGGGTTTTGTCTCAAAAATATGTATGTAAAAGTCTACATAAAGATGAGTTCAAAACCCCTTTCCTAGGTCTGAATCGAGGATTTCGATATTGGATAGACTTTGATTTGAAATTTGTATGTGGACCGCAATAACAAGCGAAGAAAAACTTTAATTTTTGTTCAAGTTAAAACGAGTAGTGTTTAGATCAAGAACGCAGTAATTCGCGATTGGTTTGGATTGGTTTCGATTTTAATGTTTATGTATGTCCCTGTTTAGTTGGACCTTATGAAAAAACGCTTTTTTTTTTTTTTTTTTTTTTGATTTAACAAACCGCTGCAAATTGCAAATCAATTTAATTGGCAACGTACTCCGATCGAAAAATTATACTTCCTTTTTTTTCAGCGACTTTATTCACTACTCTGACTTCAAATAGGCTCCAGCTATCAATGAGCATTATCACGCCAACCTGGGTATCACAAAATAGTTAGTACTATGATAACAATATTTTTAGGGGTAGTTTCACTTTAAAATTTTGACTGAAACAGTGTTCGATGGCAGACGCCATTGGGGATTTTAATTTTATTTTATTCCATGCAAAAAACCTTTAATTTTATAAATGTATGTATGTACATATGCTGCATTTTTTGTATGTATATTTGCTCACCAATGCAATAGAATTTTTTTGATGAATGTAAATGTACAATATGTGCTGAATGCACTTAACTCTGACTACCCTTCGATCAGAGTTAAGTGTATTTAATGCTGTACTATAAGTTCTAATTGAAAAAAAACAGTATAGTGGGGTTTATATCAAGGCTTATATGATTTTGTAAGCCTTAAATTAAAGTTGCATTTACAGAAGGAGATAAATTAAATGTCGTGTGTTACATTTGAAGACTTTGTGAAATCGCAATAGAAGTTTGGAATTCAATTTCTCAAAAGACGGCGATAGATTTTTTCCAAAGTCTCGGAGGAAATCTTAAATTATTTTATTTTATTGTTTATTCTTAATTACTTTTGAATAATTATGAAGGATTTTCTTTAATAAAATTTTGTCGTATGTTACAGTTTTGCAGGAATGTGTATAAAATACGACAAAATCTGTGATACATATCAATGTATCGAAAACTAAATAAGATATCAAAAAATGCATAACCCCTTTGAAATGGCTTGATAGTTAAAAAATTAATGCACTATTAACTTTTTTGCTAAATTTTCACATACAACATTTAATTATTCGTTTGACAAAAAAAGTTTTACAGTTGTTACACAATTTTTTTACAGATTTTAAAATTTTGTTTCATGTAATTTGACCATATGACAATATTTTTCCGAGTGTTCAAAGCACGGAATTTTCATGAAGAATTGCCGTAGGTAAAAATTATTGGTACAAACGACAAAATTGGACGACTTCGCACATACGACAAAATTTTCATTAAAATCCCGAAAACTTAACGAGAAATCCAAAAAAGGATAACGGCAATTTTCCCAATTGGGCCAATTTTCAATTACGGCATTTATTTATCCGGTTCGACGATATGTACATACTTATGTATGTCCTTTGAGGCATGCGATTTTTGAATCGCCTCATGCACATAAATGCAGCTTAGTACATAACCAATTTTTTTTTTGTTGTATTTTTTTT
The DNA here is from genome assembly GCA_963971545.1 of Philophylla caesio. NCBI lineage: Eukaryota > Metazoa > Arthropoda > Insecta > Diptera > Tephritidae > Philophylla > Philophylla caesio. The sequence continues at coordinate 86,832,564 of OZ020606.1, read as the reverse complement.
CTTTATGCCAAAAAATTGAGGATTCTTTTAATAAGATATTGGTTGCACGAAAATCCGGAACACTGTTTCTGTGAAATGGATAATATGGCGTCTGAAATGAGAGATAGGAACTACCTCTAAAAATGATTGTATCCTAAGGCATAACGGAAAATCTCAACAGCGATTTTCTTACTTTTCGTGAAACATGCTTCTCAAGAGATTTTAATATATTCCCCTAGTGTACAGTTGCCGGTCTGCTAGCCACGACTACTAAAATCGTTCTTCGTACCATGTATAGCATACAGAAAACCGATTACATTCCTGATTTTACCTTTTTGACAAGTAAATTTTAAAATACTAAATAGGCAACTTTGTTCATTTGTGAAAGAAAACTTACGTTTCAAAAGGGAAACATTTATGCAATCTTATTAGTTTTAGGACTTCTTTAGTTACTGAAAAGAAAAAGAACGAAAATTCGATAAAAAAGAATATTTTGTGGTTTCATAATATGTCGTGAAGTTGTAGTCATAAAAAATTTAGGTAGCTCAAATTTTTTTTTTTGTTTTGTTTTCATTGCAATCCACAGAAAATGCATTTAAAATTTGAAATTTTTTTTTTGTGAATCCTCTAATTACTGTACGATGAACTGCAATTTTCAGTCCGACTGTCTATAACTTTTCCAAGATATTTCAGAAAAAACAAATTTATTTCAGAAAAGATCAATTGTATTTCAGAAAAACACACTTGTATTTCAGAAATGTTCAATTGTATTTCAAATGAAATTCATAACAGAAAAACACTAACGTTTTTCATAAAATACGAAATTAATACATTTGTGTTTTTCTGAAATGCATTTTCGTTTTTCTAAAATATATTTGTTTTTTTCTGAAATACATTTTCACTATTCTGAAATATATTTGTGTTTTTCTAAAAAAATTTGGCCATTTCTGAATTTTCTGAAATGCATTTGGGTTTTTCTGATATACAATTGATTTTTTTCTGAAATACACTTGTGTTTTTCTGAAATGCTGTTGGAAAAGGTGTAGTTCATCTTAAGGGGTCACGCCACCTTAAGAACCCAACATCGATGCCAAAATTCAATTTTATATGGATTTGTTACGGAATTACTATTATATGAATGAAAAATGGCTTTTTTACCCATGTTTTTCATTACATTAATTGTTAGAAAGAAAAAAAAGAAATTTATGTATTGCAAAAATCCTACAACAGATCGAAAAGGATTGTATTGCGAACGTTTGAGTTTAGAAAATCTTCGGAATTGGTTGAAATTTGTAGGAGATATGTCCTTTACCGTTTTGAAAAATCGTATTTCGAGAAAAATGCCATTAAAGTTTCTATACATATGAGTGTTTACTGTTTAAACTAAAAAACTATTTTAACCATCAAAAAGATGTATGATTTCATATTTTCCGTATTTCGGGACTATAGGGAAGCAGTTTTGCTAATAGAATGAAAAAAATACGATTTTTTTTAAATCTCCAGGTGACTTAACCCCTTAAGTATTAGTTTACTCAAAGCTCTTTCAGCTCAATGAACTACCTCGTTTGAGTATAAGTACGGTAACTCTATTCAACTATTGCTCGTTATATTAATTATATTATATGTATATTACTTTAGTTTTTGCTAATATTTTCCTTTGGTCTATTCATATTCTCTTTCGATTATATTTACAGTCGTAATGAGAAACGTATGCATTTTGATGGTTCGTGTTTCATCGTTCGCAACGCAGGCCATTCGGCCGGATTCAATGAGAACAATTTGTTGATTGTCTATTAATGCTGCAAAAGAAACAACAAAATATCGCCTTTTGACGACTAAAACAAAAAAAGAAATGAACGAAATAAAAAACAAATGAGAAAGTGGCGGCCATGAGCGTTTACTAACGTTAACTCGTTAACATACAACAACAATTACTAAAACAAATTTCTAAAATTTAAACGAAAGCACAGCGTAGCAGAGAGAATCAACAATACTTTAAAATAATTGTAACGAAGGAAGAGAAGAAAGAAATTCAAAACAACAACAAAACAAACATGTAGTAGGGGTAGTCGTAGTAAAGTGGTGCGCTAAGAAAATTGTAGACAGTCGTTATGGAAAAAGTTTTGAAGAAAATTCAACAAAGTGCGCGCCCACAAACAGTTAACAAAAACTACGTTCACCCATAGCCTCTTTGCTATTAACTAGATTATAGTAAAAAATAACAAAAACTCAGTTAGAAATACTTATCACGCCTATCAAATTTTCAAATTTAAGTTAGTATTTTTTCAATTTTTTCTTTTCATTTACATTACACACACACACGCACACACACACACACAGATCAGCGGGTGTCTCTCGGCTGGGCATCAGTAGGAGAGTCAGGAAATAATTAAAAATTTGGCGGTAAATATTAGCGTCAGACTTCTTAAAACTTGGTCAGGAGAAATAAAATTTTCAACTCTTCACACTTTACGCTCGCCAAGTAACTATTCAATATTGGAATTTTTTTTTGTTTTTTTTTAATATACGCAACTCCTAGTTTTCTTAACTTTCTTCAATACTCTCTGCTAATTATTGCATGTTCCTACAAGCATTTAGCTTTATCTAGTTATGTAACAAAGCAAAATTCTAGTTTCGAAAAAGTGTTTTTTAAATTTTCTGTAATAATATTTGTAGTAGTGCAACAATAATGACAAAGAAAAAGCAAACAAAAAAAGTTCTCAACCTATTTATGTAGAAAATTTACTAAAACAAAAAAAAATTAAAAAACAAAAAAATACCAAAGATAAAACAAGAAAAAAATACTAAAAACGTTTACCCTTTTTCCCTTTCGGGAATCCCTTTCTTAAAACTATCGAACAACTCGACTTCTATCTTCTACTAATCTAAAAATCTACAAATCTTATCGAAAAGCAGAAAGCCCAAAAGGATAACTTGCCGTCTATAGACAATTGTGTGCATGAAATGTGAGTGGTAAGGGAAAGTTATCCCGTTCAACACGTCCGGTGAATTCAAAAGTGTCACAGTGACGGAATTTTTGAAGTATTCTGTCGAATTATGCAATGAACAGAATAGGAAGAAAGACAAAGAAAGGAACAAAAAATGCTAAACATATGTAACTACTACTTTAGATGTATGTAGCTATGCTTGCATGACGACTAAATAAAGTGTGACTACATTTGCAAGTGAACCGTGCAACAATTGCAAAAAAAAAATTATAATTGCGAACAAAGAAGCAAAGAGAATGTAGAAAATATTGTTTTGATCGAAAGCTTTAAAGTAATCAGAAGCCACACTTACTAACAAAATATGTATGTTATTGTCTGAATCCTGCATGCATGCATGCATAATGCACACACACACACATACATACGTAAATACATACATATATGTATATATATTAATAGATAGATAGCAATTTAGCATAATTCAATAATAATTTTTTTTTTTTTCATTTTATAAATGTTATTTGCATCGTTAGTTCCTAATTAATTATAATCTCACAAACAATTTTATCAATCAACAAAATATTTTTTGGCTATGTACTTACATATTAAAAATATTAATTTCGGCAAAATGTGAAACAAAATTGTATAGTTAAATAAAAATTATAGTGTATTTAGCAATTTAATTACAATTTATTTATCACTTGTTTTACTTTGACGCTTAGAGTTTGGTTTGAGTAAGTTATAACTTAAAAAAAAGAAAGATGTTCCTTTTTGCAAATAATCGAAATTCTTCAACAATTCATAGTCATGATTTCATCGTCTTGTTTAGAAATCAGGATTTTTGCCTTTTTAGGTTGGCCGCTCTCAAATTGCTGAACATTGCTGAAAAAATGGGTATTCTATGATGATACAATAATAAAGTTGATAGCATAATGTTAGCATCTGATTGCAGTTTTTTCTTATATGGGGCCCATAACAAGTGAAAAAACCCAGGGTTGCATTTTCGTTTATGCTGCTACCTCATTATGAAGCAATAATGAAAGGTTTTGTACGTTAGCAACTTCTCGCTCTAAATCGGCCAACTTGAACGCCCTTAGAAACTGTGTTGTTCCTTTAACGAATTTGGTTACCAGTTTTGTAATAAAGATTTTAATTGTAGTAGAAAATTAAGTTTTTCATGTGGAACTTATAATCCATATTATTGAGTGTTTTGGCATTTTGGATAATTTTTACTTATTTGTTGATAATTAGTTTTTTGAAAGCAAGAATTTGCATTTGCATTTTCAATTCAATATTTTATTGGCAAAAAAAAATATCCGTAACAAAAATAGTTAATATATCTCTATCGGCTCTGAAGATATGCTCTATATCGTTCGATAATCTGCTCAAACTTAAGTTTTTGACGCTGCTGCATAAAAACATCGTCACAAAAAACACCCATTTCTTAAAAGCCGCCTTCAACCGACTCGATCACATCTGCTCTTACATTAAACTTACAACTCAATGATATCTGAATGTCAATTGTTCGTTTTCTCGGTTTGCCTTTGGTAGAAACTGCCTGCTAAATTCTGGAGTAGTGTCACATCGCACTTCAAGAGAACTATACTGCTAGTGCATGATTAAATTATATAAAGTTAGGTAAATAATGAAATTCGAATTTTGACACTCCCTTATAAAGGGTTGTTTTACGTAGGGGGGGGAGCTGATGGCCTCAGTAGCCAGTGCTCAAACAAAAACATTTCTTAGTACTGGTATTTATACTAGTATCTAAATAATAATAATAATAATAATACGTAGTATGGAAAACGGGTTAGAAATGTTTTCCTTTTCTTTCCTTAGTAGTAAAATGTTATTGATTTTTTTAACTAAAAATTTCGAAGCCATTTCATTTAAATTAACAAATACAATAGCTACGCTTACAGAACATAATTATGTACTTATTGGTAAATTTTTTTTTTTTTAAGTTTTGACCAGCGAATAAATTTTCAAATTTCGATTGATCATAAAACATTATCTTGCAAAATTTAAGTTATTTGTTCGCTTTATTCCTTTTATTTACATATGTACATATTAACCATTGACATCAGGATTATTTTTAATATTATGACGAACCCCTGGACGTCGTAATTCGAAATTTAAGAAAGATAATCTTAATATATTACAAGAAAAATTATTCAAACTTCATAACTCAAAAATTTAGTTCTTACGAGTACAAATTCATGTTTTTGGATGATTATCACATTATTTTAAATTTAATTAAACCTATTCCTTCTATAAATTACAAAATTTTTCCACTCCGTCACATCGAATTTATATGCATACGAAAAATGTTCAGTGGAAAAACGCGTCATTATGCGAGTACACATTTACATGAAATATTCACCATACGGGGTAAATCTTGTAATTAGAAAAAAGGTTGTCTTTAAAAGCCGGATTTGAACTTTCCGTTACTCGGACAAAAAAAACAAAAAATGTTGCCTGTTAGTTTTTGGTATTAAAAAGTTTTCAGGTTACTACTATTTTTATTTTTAAGAAGCAACACGGTTTGGATGCTAAGGGAGCCGTTTGACAAAAAGTGATGGAGCAAGCTGCTTAGTTACCAAACCTTTAATAATTGAATTATGCTGCTAGTGAATATAAAACATATTACCGTTTACCCTTGTCCGATGTTTTTAATATGTCAGTCTTTATGCATTGTTCATTTTTATCCCCTTCCCTAATTTTTAATCTTTTAATTCAAACCTCTAATTTCAAATTTTTTCGTTCTTTTAAGTATCAATGTTGTAGGATTTTAAAGTAATAGTAATCAGATTTATAAGCTTTTTCGCTTTAAGGTTTAAATATATTTTTCGATTCTGTAATCATTTTAATTTTATATTCAATATAACCTAAAGATGTTTTATTGTAATAACCTACATGGACCTGTATATTTATGATTTTTCTGTAATAAATTAGTATTTCTTTCCAAACAAAAAGCCCGCCTTCAGTGATTTAATGTCATAACCATGGAGGATTACCTTCAGTTTCTTCATGAACCAACGATTGGAACTAAACTAAATTAATGTTGGAAACCCCGAGAGGTTCTACTTTTCCGAAAAAAAATTAATCGCTGGACAAACATTGTTATATTGTTGGTACGGTTTGAATGCATTTGCGTCAAATTTGAACATTCGACATTACTTTCTAAAGAATAATTATTTTCGAAGATATTTGTCTCTTAAATTGATCAACAACGATTATACGAAGATTCATGGAAATGGTATCGTGAAGTTTGTCACAAATGAAGGCATTAAAGTAAAATTTGGAAATACACTTTATAAGACTAAACTGCGATCAAACCCACTGTCAGTTGCTAAAATAACCGATAATGCTTTCAAAGTGATATTTACTGTGAAAGAGGCGTCAGTCGTGCGTCCGGAAACAGGCGAGAAGATAATTGTGGCTTCAAGATTTAAGGATCTGTACTATGTTTCGGAATAATTTGAAAAATGCAGGATGGCACGAACAAATTTTCAAGGATCTTCAAACTGTATTCTTATCTTCTTTTTCTTGTCCAACAGGGTGGAATGTTGATATTTGTTGGAACGATTTTCCATCATCCATTGTTAAGTTTGGGTTTGGAGACAAACTGCTTTCGGCATTGTGCCATTTTCGTTCTGAAAACTTTTTTGCGTGAAAGTCAATCTGTGAAGTCTGTGTGAAGAGTAAGCAAGCACAGAAGCCATTGACGACTGGTAAAATACTAGCTGACGTGTTGAAAAAAAGCATTGTCAAAGTATAACAACAATACTTCGAATTAATTTTAATTTAGATATTCAGGTTTAATATGTTTCGAATATGCGGCAAGACGCAGAGGTCCAAGACTGTTGTAAAAGATATCAAGCCTGGTATATTTATATTCAATTTAGTGTTCAAAGCCCTAACTTACATTTTTTTTTCGAATTTCATTTAAATACATAACGTTTGAGATTTTATGAAGTTTTTTCCTTCTCCTGGAAAGTAGTGAAAGTACGAGTAATTTTTCATTTTATTTCCTGAGTATACTTGTAGTCACGCTCAGGAGAAGCAGTGGTTGCTTCAGAGTCTGGGCAGTCTTGTATTCGTAGGCTATGTTAAAAAAGACCTATATGTTTCAAGAGTGCCTTTAAGCTGTTCTTTTTCCATCGATTATACTCTCGGAATGTACGGGTGTTGGTCGAAGTTGAAGATGGAACCAAAAGAGCTGCTAAACGGAAATGATTGAAGTTGGACTGAAAGCTCGGTGGCAGTGTCGGACACAGGGTGGAGGTTGTTCTCTTCAAAGTAGCAGTAATTATTTCGATTTCAAAACGAGCAGTACCTCGACAACGAATGTTTTGGTGCAGCCGCCAAGTTTTTATTTTCGGAATGTTATTAACTATTTAAGACAAAACTCTACAAGATCATAGAAAAAAAATTAACCACCTAACACTTGTTGAAAAAGCAATGTGTCTTTTAGTGTTTTTCAATCTACCAAAAATAAAACTAAAAAATTTATTTTTATTTCTGAGCTATAAAATAATGTCCAAGATTATGATTTTAATTTTTGATCAAAAAAATAAAACTCAAAAAATAATGATTATTTCTGATCAATAAACAGAAACTCACAAAATAAGCAGTATGTCAGAGCGAAACATTATCACGCGAAAATCAAGTTTTATTTTTAATCAAACAAAATTTTTAGCGATACTAAATATTTATTTCTGAACAAAACAAAAAAAAATTCAAAAAAATATTATTTTTGTTCGGAATTTTGAAAATCCTAAATATTAATTAAACTTCAATTGTTTTGATAATACTCATAATGATTACGGTACCTACTTAATACTTTCAATAAGATTGACTCCTTTTCCGGTAATAAGCTTATCACATAACGATGAGGAAGGACATCTTTACTTCACACCCTCCACGTTACGCGTCAACAAATCCACCAGCGATCGGTAATGCGATACATTGAGTTTAAATTAAATTTAATATCGCAAAAATCGTTAAACTATCTAATGAACGACATAAGCTTAACAAACTGATTACAAAATCCCATCAGTCAATTCATATCAGCAGCTGTGTTCCATTTACGGTGCTTCTTCGCTCCACCAATCAGAGGAACTACACTGGCCAGCAGTAAGTATGACAGTAACCTTGACCGGCATTTAACCAAATGATAGCTTAGCTGCGCTTAAGTGGGTGTGACACGCCCAGCCTTGGAGTTATTTAATCGCTTGCTAGCGCGCTGCAGGTAAAATTGCCAGGCAACACTCCCAACAGTCGACTAAATACGTATGTATGTATTTTCTACTCTGTAATATATACATATGTACGTATGTTGCACCTTTTAATTCAATGAATTTTTTTCCTAACGACTGCAACATAGTTGTTCATGTTACGATTCTGGTTTCTTCTTTGTCCTTTACTGCAGCGTCTGCACTTTACTTTTTTGACGTCCAGCGTGAAAATTATTTCACTGTCTCCGCTCGACTGCTGCATCAACTGCAGCTGACAGCAAAGTGTTACATCAAAATGGCAACACAAATTTGCTGCACCTTTTTTTACAGCTTTGCACTAAAATTTCTCTTACGCTATTATGAAGTTGCACTGCAGTTGCTTTTGCTCGCATGAGAATTTAAAACTTTGCAGGCATAAATCTTACGGAAATATACATATGCATCCCTGTAGACAACTAGTCAATGAAATATATTTTTTCCTGCAAGCAACTAGGAGATGGAAATTGTCAGATTTGTTTCAGAAATATACCAGTCTCATACTACTTCAAAACAGACAAGAAAATACTAGTCCAATTCCACTAGTTTGGAGTTAAAAAAGGAATTTTAATACAAAAAAAACATGAATTGAGAAAAATTTTAAATATCTCACATTTTTATTTAGCAGTTTTAGATTTGCTAATTATTAGTTTTACATTTCCTATGTAAATATTGATACAAACGAAAAATAAATACACAATTACTTCAAATTTGGTATCATTCCAAAGAAAATATAAAAGCATTTTTCATTAAATGTTATTTAAAGTAAAATAACTTAAGTTAATTAATTTAAAAACTTAAAAAAAATTCATTTCATAATATACAGTTTTAATAATTGCCCTTTCTTTTTTTTTTTGTTTTGTTTGAATAAAAGCTCTCTGCGCTTCGGGGAACATCCGAATTCGTATATACAAGTTATTTATGCTTGGCAAAAGTCTCGTATTTTTCACACTAGTTCGAATTCTTTCAGGAAATTCTAGTTCTGAACTATAATTTTTTCTGACTAGATTGATGTTTCACTGCAGGGAACATTTCGATGTGTGTATGTATGACTTCCAATCGTTGTGTTAATGTATGTTGACAAACTCGAACTTGCGGACATGTTTATGGACCCTCCATAGATAACAAAAAAAAAAACTATTCCAAAATTTTATTGTGCAAGAAAGCAACAACTCTGTGAGCATAATAACCAATATAGCTACAGGACCTTTGCCATTCACGAAATTTATGTTATGTGCGAAATTATTTGTGGCCACATTGGTGGTTGGCCATCTTTTGGTAGGCGATTCGCGGTTTTATTGAATTACGGAGATTAATATAAATTACAGGAGAAAAAAGCGTAAATGAAATAAAGGAAGAGTGAAGTTACGACAGAATAGTTATTAGGTTCCAGACCTTGCGTTTACACTCTACCAGAATAAGTTAAGAGATAACTGTTTGTAAACGATTTCAAAGTAAGGAAGAGGATTTCAATTACATTTGTGTATAAGTATGTTATTAAGTAAATTTAAACCACGTTGTTTTATTTTAGCGAACTAAGCAAAAAGATGATCATTTAGAGCGAGGTTAGGGAGAAAAGTGTTTGACAACCTTTTGCGACTGGGCAAAGCAGCAGTAAGAATTTTTACCGCACTCATGGCAGGATATTTTGTTTTGTTTTACAAAGGCAAACTTAGAATGAAAATTCAACGCAGTCCACATATAGGGTAATATGTATATATGTATGTACATATCTATGTATGCACACGTATCTGCCCTCTTAAATTTGGTAACACAAATATTTACGAAGTGGTGCAAATTTTTTAAAATTTAATTTATAAATAAGAAACTATTATATATTTTTTGCATAACACTTTAATGTATACAAGTAAACTAAAGTACCACAGAAAGTTTTTCCAATATTAAAAGCTCTTACATTTTCCGGCAAAGACTAACGCAATTGTTTTTAAACAGCAAAAAAATATAGGCGGAATATATGTAGTGTCTGTAAATTAATGTATAAACGTATTAATTTGCCTAAGCATTTTTGTGACTGAATTTTAAACTCACTCTATGCTTAACTCTCCTCACTTAGATATACAAATTTTCACTAAAAAACGCTTTCAACGTTATGCGTCTTGTCCTTGGTCCTTTTATATGTATATAAGCCACTTACACCCTAAACAAATAAAACGTGTGTTCGAGCGAATGTTTCGCTTTGAAAATGAATGCCTTTCAATAAACAGTCAGTTCAAGTTCACACCTGACACTTCTAATACTCGTAAGTGCATGAATGTGTATGTATGTATTTGAAGGGAGAACCTCAGTCGTTTGCTGTAAACTTCAAACGATTTATTTACACTTAATTGGGCATAAAATTAGGTAAAAGTTTAACAAGAACATTCAAGTGGAAATTTACGAGCATTCAGTATGTACATACATACACGAGTATATGTATACATGCTCGTTTATACATACAAACAAAATTAATTGAGAGTTTCTTATATGACTTTATATACGATATATATAAATAAGGTACAAATTAACAAATAGTGTAACATCAAAGCGAGTATCGAGAGAGCTTAGAAATCCCGAAGCAGAGTGGTACTTCGAAATATTGATTTTTATATAATTTTGGGGGAATTTGGATATAAACAAAAGGTATTTGCAAAGTTTGAGAGAAATATATTAAGCCATGTCAAACAAGAAAATAACTGAATTTAGTAAATCATACAGCTTCATTTCTTGTTAAAAACCAATAGTAATAGTTTATAGAATTGAAAAGGCAAAGGATATGATTTCCGGGTATTCGAAAATATATGAAAAACATAGGGGCTACTTCAGAAATTTTAATTTAGTCAACTTCAACATGGCATGTTAAAATTATATGAATTTCTTGTATGCTTTATGTTCAAAATATACTTTTTGACATTATCCTAATTTAATTGCATGGAATAGAAGTTTCGAACACCCTAAGCTAAGCTATAAATCACGTTCTTACACCTCTGCTTAAGTAGATATGAGTGGGTAGTTAGCAGCAGTTATTGCGTCACTTCTTTTTTTGTTTTAACTGTTTTTAAATAAAATCCTTGAATGAAAATGTATAATTCGTTACAGGGCCGTTTTCTGGATTGAAATTTCATATACGAACAAAATTTTATGAATACGATTCACTTCTCAAAAACGCATCTTTTTAAGTTTACGATGCACACTAATTATCACACCCTCCCATGTGCACTAAAATTATCCGAAAATTAAAGAAAAAAAATAAAAATATCGAAAAGGAATTGAAGTATAGGTATTCAATACCCTTTTTTAAATAATGCTCAAGGGAACCAAATCAGTAATTAAAAAAAAAAACAGAATAGAAGCATAAAAAAATCAATATAACGTAAAACATATTTAGAAGCAGTTCGGTCGAGAGATCAACACATCTGAAAAAAAATATAATAAAATTTTGGAAGTAATTTGAAAAAAAAAGCGTATGGGTTTATGCTTACTCAATATTTAGTTGGGTATCCATTTTGCGAAATTACGGATGTACATCTTCTCGGCATGGATGACACTAAACCCGCGCAGATGTCATTGGGCATTTTCTGCCATTCCTGTTCAATAACTGTCCATAAATCGTGCACTGTCTTCGGTTTCAGTGCCATGGCTCGCCTTTTTATTATTGCCAAAGATTTTCAATTGGATTGAAGTCTGGACTTAGGGCAGGCCAATTCAGCCATGGAATTGCCTGGTTTTGAAGCCACTGAATCACAGAGCTCGACTTATGGTAGGGCGCATTGTCCTGTTAGATGATTTTCAAGCAAGTTCTAGTATGCTACAGAATCTACCCATCCCAACACCATGATTCTTAAAGCAAACCCACACCATAACATTTCCCCCACCGAACTTAACGGTCTTCCAGGTATACTTCGGGTCCAATTCTTAATTTGGGGGGCGTAGCACATAAGTTCTCCCATCAGGACCGTGTAAGTTGAATTTAGATTCGTCGCTCCAAACTACAGAATTCCAGAAGAAAAGAGGAGAATCCCTATCTGACAAATTCCAATCACGGCTTTCAAATATTGTGTGAAACTTTTGGCTTTTTTAAACTTTGGCATCCCCGAAGGTTGTTTTCCAAAAGCCACTGTCAAACATTGTAGCTCGTATTTGTGAGGAAGTTGTAAAAGGATCTTGAAGCACCTGCCAAACAATGAGGAAATCTCCTCCTTCTGTGGTATTTCTGCATCTAGATCTCGTTTTATTTGCAAATGTTTTATTCTCACGATAATATCTGAGAGCGTTTTGTTTTTTTTTCCGCGAACTTCTAATGCAACGGGCAATTTCACTAATATTTGTCCCGTTCTGGAACACGTTCCACATTAGGCGCCTTTTCTCTTCACTGCAGCTCTTGCAACGTCCCATTTTAAATATTTCACACTTAACTAACAACTAATCTCGGGAAGAAATCACAACGCAAAGAATTACAAAAAAACTTTTCTGATGGCAGGGTGTATGAAATAAAGGCTTACTTCTTTGAAACCGACCCCAAAATTTTCAGTAATGCGTGATTGATAACGGCAAAAAACAACTTATTAAGATACAAAAAAAAAATCCTAAAATACCGTTATCTTCAATTTTCAAGCAGTACTATTGGAATATGTAAGGGTGGGCTAATTTGTGTGCCACCGGTGCAAATAGAATAATGAGCTAATAAAAATATATAAACACCTACTTTAGCCATCTTTTAAAAATACACATATAAGGGTAGTTTCAAATATAATAAAACGATACATTGAATTGCTTTATACTTTACTTAATAAATAAAGTAATATCTCAATGTAAAACTAGGTACTACAAAAATCAAATCAAGTTCGAATTTGATTTACAGGCATAAGGACTATTTATTTAAATAAGTATTTGCAGCATAGTTTTGGCGAAAAAATTAAACAAATGTTCATACCTAATTAATTACAGTATTCCTACTTTTTTTTTATCACAAAATATTTTGGGCTAGAAAATGCGTTTTTTTTAAGTTAATATTTTAATCAAATATAAACCGAATATTACCGAAATCGTGTGAAATTCCAAATTGTGGACATATTATTCCTTTATTACAATAACATAAAATGTTGTGTTATACCTAAACGTAAATGAAAAATGTATATAGCCATTTCCACAGAATGTTCAACCAAGACCGAGAACTAAAATGTTATATAACTTATATCAGCTACTTTCATGAACAAACTAGCCTGGAACATTAAAATTATTTTTATTATTTTTAGCTACTCTTAAAAACATTTTTCTCTTTAGTTATTTATATGCACAACATATGTTATGTTTGCACTTTTGCTACATAATCTCTCTATTAATATCAAAGGAAGAAGAGAAAAATTAAAAGCGACTAAATAAATGTTTTTCATATATATGTTCTAATCGTACGCTCGCGACCGATAACACCATTTTTGTGCAAGCAATTGCCACAAATAATACAATGCAATCAAGTTGAGTGTAGATAATTAAAAAATAAAATTGATTTGGGTATTTAGTTTTCATAACTTTTTATTTAGATTTTCAAAGTATCGTACATGCACGACCGTTATTATAGATTTATTCCTAAACAAGTCTTTTTATTCAGTATTTTAACTCGCATATGTACATAGATGGCTAAAACATGTGCTAAATTGGTAAAGGTGAAAGATAGGCGATTCTTAAACTAAATCAAAATTGATACCGAAATGATAAGAGAATATAGGGGAAAAGCACTCGATTGCGTTGGATCAATTGGCAAGTGACGAAAACAACAAATGTTTTGTTTTTAAATGAAGCTTCTCTTTTTACAATTATGAACAAGATCTCATACGGCAATAGAATTTTTTATATAGGAGCTAATACGATTACCGAGATATCCTCAACTTTTATTCAAAAGTGGAAGGATATACCGAGTATTCCAGGTATTAGAATGGTGCATTCGATTTCCTGCAACGAAAATTTTAAATTACAAATAGCTCGTGCGGTATATTCAATATATACAAATATTTCTTGTGTCTTATGTGTACTTATATTTTTTATAATTAGTATTTCATATTTCTATTAAAAAATGGAATATTAAGTTTGCTTTATTTAAGCAGTTTATTCGCTACCCAAAAGTTGCAAGAAAGGTGCCCAAAATCCAAATAAAATATCTATTTAAGTCCTCATAGTAGTAATTAACAAATGATGGAAGAATTGAACGTTCGCGACTCGTACGTTCGCTACAGGTTTTCAAACTTATTAATAAAAAATCAATGTTGATAATTCTGCGTGCAATTAGTTAAAAGGAAGCTATTATATTCCTCTTTAAAACAAAGTTAATTGCTGTAGAATATTAAAATGTTTCTTGACAAATCGTTTAAAGTATATTTAATTTTCTATGACCTAAGGTGTAAAGTTTAATATATCTTACTACGGAATTCAAAATGATTTAATGTTTAAATTTACAAAATATTTCAACTCATATAATTTAATACGGACTTAGTCACATCTTTAAATACATATTTGCAAGTATGTATGAATATTTGTGTATGCGAACATGCGTAACCATGAAGCACGAATTAGCTAACGCAAAGCCCAAGGCTAAACTTCTTTGTATTCAGCAAAATATTTCTAATTTAATTCATGTATATTGAGCTATTTGCCTTAGGCTTTTACAAAATTTGCCTCGTATTTTGCAGAAACCTTTTTTTTGGATATTCAATTAAAATATACAAAATTTATATAAGCATAGGACTATCTACAATGAATTTGCTATTTACTCAAATAATTTAATTACTTTTCACTTTAAAGACTTGTTTAAAATTAAACTTTTACACAAATAAATGTACTATACAAAGTTGTTTTTATGAGCTGACGAACTGGAAGGAAAATTATGAGTAAAGTTACGTACGTCTTTTGTCTAAGTAGTAAAATGTGTATGTTGAAGCAATTTTTTATGTTACTTTTTAGCTTAAGCAGTTTGGAATATATGTATAGCTAATGTGTTGGGGTGATCAATCGGAGTATATGACAATAACATTAAGTATGACGGCGATACTGAAACCGATATTGTTGCCAATAACTGTAACGATTTCTGTGTTCAAGCTGATGATAACAGTAGCGAATTGGATATACGTATAGTCACTATCAATATATAGCAGCAATGATAACGATATCCGTAATGAGAGAAAAAAATGGAATACTATATGGCTGCATAAAGCTGGAGCAAACGCCTGAAAAGCTCATATTTCCAGAGCTAAAAAAAAATGTCAAAAGTAAGTGCCCTAAATAAAATATTAAATACTTAAGTAAGTATTTTATTACATGAATTTAGGTAATCTGCTTAGCAATATTGAGAAAATGGCTAGATGCCTTCATACGTAATATTAATCTACTCACATTCATATGTATTCTGCGCCACCAGTGCGTATACGTAACATACGAGTAAGTTATTGTCAATAGACCGTAACGAACATTGACAGATTGCGTTGGCGCTGACTGAAGTGGATATCTCATTATGCTCTCATAATGACTGAATTTGCATAAAATACAAATGAAAGATATATACTGCAGAAAGTTGACTAGTGAAGACTTTCAAGCAAAAAAAAAAAAATAATATTCAAATTGACTGTTTTGCGCACTTAACCAAGTGTTTGCTGTTTTTCGCAACATCAAAGCGTCGGTGTAATCACTTTGAGTTTTGCTTAAGTTGTAATGAATGAAAAAAATTAAAAACACAAGCACACAAAATAAGTTCAGAAAGAAATGAGTTTATAATTATGTAAAAAAGCGCGGCTAACATCAATAAAGTGGGTTCATATGTGATTTTTTGAGTTGTCTTTTTAGTTATCAAACCATTATTTGCTCTGATATTAGTATTATTCGCTGCGTTGATAAATGCGTCAACAACCGCTAACTTTTGCAAATTTCGAACGCTCAAGGACATAGACATATGCGTGTTGCAATGTTTAAGTAAATATATTTAAAATTTTTAACAAAAGGGAATGGCTTTGTATTAGCCCCCGAGACATCAGACATGTAAGGCGTTAATGCAAATGAGCATAAATTGTTTAAGCGCTTGCAGACAAGAAAAAGTTAAAAGAAAGAGTTTTGAAGTTTAATGATGTGAAATTACTGTTAAAAAAAATGTGTTGAAATTAGAAGTTGCTTTTATTTCTTACAAAGACCTGTCCATGAACAGCTCTTAAAATTAACCAAATTATAAAAAGACCGAAAGGTATTTATTTGTTGTCTAGAAAAATAATAGCTTATATTATTTTGGTGCACAAAACACAAAACAAAAAAAACAATAACAAAAAAAAAATATTAAAAATGTCCTTTGAATAGCTACTCTATTTGCTATTATTTTCTACATGTTTTATTTTTATTGACAATTTTTTTTTTTTTTTTTTAATAATTTCTTGTAAAATGATTTTGTTTTAGTATTTTAAATATATTCTCATTTTATAAAGTATAAACTTACATTTTGTATTCAAATACAAATTTATGAGTAATACCAAATATCATATTTTGAGGCCGGAGCTGATTTGTTCCAAATTTCGGTAACATTTTTCCACGTTTGGTTGAAATCCAATCAAACTGCATATTCTTAGGGTAAAAGTGCTGTCTAATGCAAGTTGTCGTTTGCTTGTATTTCTTCAAGAATAGTCAACGTTCAAAAATATTTACTAAAAATTATGAAAATTGGGCAAATGACCAAACGTTCGAATGTTTCAATGATGCGAATAGCCAATTGGTCATCAAAGCTTTCATATAAGACAATTTCCTACTGCCGTTTTTAAGAAGAAGATTTTCCAAATTCAAAAACAAAACAAGTAAAAAACGGCTGTCTTCGGCTATGCCGAAAGCTTTATAGCTTTCATGAATGGGCGATTTGTATCTACATATAACGAATTGTACATATAACAATTGATTCGATGTTAATAATTTTCACTGCTGTAATATTCCCATTAAAAATTAATATTTATAGAAAATATCCCGTCTTTAGCTACTATTAATTGTGCAAAATTTCAAGACCGTACCTGCTTAAATGAAGGGGGTTTCGTGCTAAATGCAACATCTAAACAATCGGTTGTATGGCAGGTATATGTACGTTATATTTCTTTGATATTTATGATTTCACTGCCTATATAGTGATAATAAGAGCGCAACTTTCTGCAAAATTTTAGGCATTTAGCTGCTCAAATAGAGGAGTTATGCAGCAAAATATGATTTATGGAGCAAATAAATATATATACTACTCGTATATAGTCGTCCGCTCTGGCCGATTCCTGCCTGCCAAGTTTCGTCCAAGTAGCTCAAAAACTGAGGGACTAGTCTGCGTCGAAACAGATGGATGGATCTAACTCTTATCATTCTGGTACTTACAAACATCGGACCAAGTTTAATATATCATTTCCATGATAGGTATAAAAACCCAACCGTAATTTTTGGATGAAATGGGTCAGAAAACTTTGAATTCAGAAATATGTTATATATGTAAATAAAATATTTTTTTAAATATTTGCATTTCTTACGAAAATGTTTGTTAATTTTTTTGATGAATTCAGTACAAAGTTTATAACTTGTGTTAATTTGATTTTCATTAAAGACATTATTAAATTAAAAACAAATATTTATAATTTGAAAGAGATTATATGTACGATGATATTTTGTATGCTCAGCTAATGCGTTGTTTTTGTTTTATTTTTATTTGAAGAATTCAAGAGAATGTAACCTACATTAATTTGGTACATATCTATTTATATATATACGAGTACATACATATGTACATAGTTACGCATACAAATATGCATGTTCCTATGGCAATTAATGTCATTACAACGCTGTTATTGACGCGAAAATAAAAATTGTAAATAATTAAATTAATATATTTCTACATTCAAATACACACGCATATAAGTATAAATAAAGATGTACACTTTTTCCCCACTCACTTTATCACTGAGCCAAGCACAAAACCGCCTTCATTCCCTTAGTCAACATCCTAGCAAAGATGTTAATGTAGTACAGCGATTTTTTTTTTTTTTTGTATCCCCCAAGCGTAAAACGAGTTACAGAAAGTTAGTAATTTGCTTGAAAAGCTGAAAACTTATGTCATGTTTGATTTGCGTTAGTTTCGGTTGAGTTTGCTCCATTGAGACTTGTGTTGAGTTGCCTCCTATTGTAACTCTTGTTAACTTCTTTATGCCTCTGTTATGGAATTAATTGCCTTGGCGTTGTTGCATTGATGCCCGATTGCGCATTACAACCTATCATTAATTTACATTCGCAAAACGTGTATTATGCTATGGTGATTAGCGCTAACTCTGCATACTAATCGAAAGTGGGTATACTTCGCCGAATGTTGAATTTGCTACTTGGAAATCGTTTACTTATACATAGACTCGTATGTATATTTCACATTATTTATGGTGGCAAAAGCAAACCTTTAAAAGAGCGACAAGCAAACAAGTAAGCCATTTCGGAATTCAATAATAACAAGAAACATGTAGCGAGGATGTGTCAATTATAATTTAAAAAAATATCGTTTATGTGTTTGACTTGGCTTTCTCTATAATTTCTGCTGCGATTTTGGGTTCGAAAAGTTTTTTTTTAATTTTGCTTACTAAATGAAATCAAATTAAAGCAAAAATAACAAAAATGTATTTCCTTAAGAAAACTAAAAATATTTAATTCGATTATAAGAATATAAAAACTCAGTATTATAGTACAAAAAATTGTTAATTTTATAATAATAATATTTCTTCATATTAAATTAACATACTTTTTATTTATATATACACAACAACGCAATTTTTTGTTTTCTCATTTTATTGTATGTTCTAAATATAAAATGAAGTGCCAAAAAACCGTTTTCTACGGAAACTTTTGTCACCGGTAAACCAAACACAACTAACGCTATGTTAAAAAGGTTCTGAGATAAAATGTAGTAGCAACACTTATGTATCCCCACGTCTCCACAAGCAAACGCCCGGCAATCATTTTGACATATAATCGCGGCAATCTGATTTCAGTGTTGTGTGTGTGGGCACTTAATATCATAACATAGCCATTTGTAACATGACGTCAGACAGGTACATTTGCTACAATAAAGTTAAAATATCCTTTAAGTATTACAGAAGATTATTTCACTTCTAAGTATGTTACATGCTAATAAATAATCCCATACGAAATAACTCAACATTTGCTTTCATATTATGATACTATTATTATGTTGCCGCCACGAACTTTTCGTTTGGAAACTTGTCAAAGTGTCGCGGCCCAATTAAATTGTCGGGGACCTTATGTAGTAAACAGTATTGGTAATTATATGATTGGAAATTTACTCCTGATCGCTAATACTTACTTTTACTTAAGAAAGTATTAAATACTAAATTATTTCATAATTTTAAACTGTTTAAATTATATAATTCAATATAGTTACAAACATTAGGACTTAGAAATTATAATAAAAATCTATAGACTGTGTAAAAGTCGTAGTTTCATATTTTTGTACACATAACTTTTCTAGTACAACAACTCTGCGAATGCAGAGAAACGCAGGCAAGACAGTGACTGTCAATAGCTGAGAGCTGTCGCTTTTCTCCATAAATGTGTTTTATTTTGCAAATGCTTCAAAAGGTTCACTGTTAATTGAGAGCTCTGCTTTTTAAGTTTAAACAAAATTAATTTAAAAAAACCAAGAAGAGCTGCACAGAATATTTCTACATACGAAATTATGTATATAAATAAATAAAATTGGTCCCCTAAAAACTATATTATATTTGTTATTATTATTACGGACGTAATATGCAATTGGGCTAAATTAAAATAAAAACATTACAGAGCGGAATATTTTTGTAGAATTTTTAAACCTTTAGTTCTCTGAACGGACCATTTTGATCATTTTTATTTAATGTCTAAATAAGATATATTTTGGCAAGTCGTTAAAGCGCTTAAATACATATATTAGAAAATGATTCGGCATATAATTTTTCTAGAAATGTTGCTTGAATAAAGCTTTATAAAAAAAAAACGTAAAATATATTTATAAAAATATGAATTCTTGAAATATACACCAACTATTAAACTATTAGCCTAATAGTCTCATTACTCTAGACGTATACTTAATTTATGGCACTTAAGACCCACCTGCTAAATGAAAAACATGTACAAACGATTACACTAGCCATAACGTAGTATACTAAGTTGTTGTTAATTTTGATTTTTTATTTAAGAAAATTACGGAAACTGATAGCGATGAGAGAATCGCGTTTCCATATTATAATTATTTATTTGATTTACTTCGGTTTAAAGTATTAATGCAATAAGATATACATATGTATATACATCTTTTATAACATCTTCATGAAGGTATTACAAACGGACAAACATAAAAAAACATACATGGAAATGGAAAATACAAAAAAAAAATAATAATTTAAAATAAACATACATATACTTAACAATAAGAACATTATTTAAAACCATACAGTTCAAAAGCATTTATTTATTCATAATATACAAATGTAGAAAGGATAACCAATTTTAGAAAAGTAACTATACATATAAAGATTGTTCGTTGTTGCTTACGTTAAAGAAAGAATATGTACAGTTGCATGCCCTTATAGCATTGACGAAAAATAGTCTGGTAGAGTTCTTATAGTTAAAAAAAAAAGTAAAAATAAATCATAAGAGCGTTCTGACTTAGGAAAAATTAATTTTTCATGTAAGTATTGCGGATTCTATGTACATTAGGGTGTCCGTTATTTCCTAAGTTGGATTTTGTACCGCAAACGCCACGAAAATTATTTGGTTATGACCTGAAAAAATATATTAGACCCAAACCAGCCCTTTATATTCACATTAACCCGTACCTATAAACTAATACATTTTTCATAGAAATAACAAAGGTTTTTGCACTTTTTGTCCCCGAATTTTTTTCCACTGGAACAAATGTAGCTAAAAATACTTGAACAGCAATTTCGTGTAGAACATTTAACGCTCTACAAAAAATAACTGAATGCTTTTGTCAATAAACTTTATCGTTTAGGAGTTATTCAACGATAATGTTGTACTCATAGTTAACATCATCGTTTTCCTATTTACTATCGCTATTTTATATTGACGTACTTCTACATAAATTTGAGTGTTTAAATAACTTTATTCTATAAAATTTGGGAATTCAATGCTATTGAGCAAATAGCTTAACGCAATCACATTTTCAATTTATTCGTTTTGTAATCTAACGCTATATGTAAGCCAGTGAGAGAACCTCATGCCATGTGAGTCTAACTTTTTGGTAAAGTTTGTATTTAATAAACTTTATTGTTAACTTATTCAACACAAATACTGTCAAATATAATTTTCAAAAAAAAAATTAATACTTCTGTGAGCTTGAGGAATACAATATTTCTTTTGGAAGAACCAACCGAAACTATCAGTGGTAAACAATTACCAACTAACAAGAAAGTTCTAAAATTTGCATTTTATCCAACAAGAGAAGCAAAACAAAAAATTTCCAGCAAGTGGCCAATTTGTTATAGAAGAAGTTACTAAATTCTGGGATAGAGCTGGAATCAAGTACAAATTGTTTCAACATTTGTGAAAAAAATTTAAAAACTGTATACTAATTATAGAAGTGACGAAAAATCCAAATCCAACAACAGAACGCGAGTTTTCCGAGTTGTTTAACATCGCACACGAAAATGTTCAAGATAAAGCTGATTATGAAGCCTTTAAGTTTTTTCTGACCAAAGAACATTTATAAAAAAAGGATATTTTTATTTTTTTATTAATTCGAATTCATTAAAATTTTTCGATAGATTTAATATTAGTAAAAAAATTTTATAAATACTGATACGTGGATTAGCAGTGATAATTATTTAAATTGTCTGGCAATTGTTAATAATCTGCAGGTAGTAAACGATGTTGCCGAAAGAGATTAACTACTCAAAAAGAATAAAAGCAATATTTGATTCAAGTTGTAAGTGAATACAGAGCCAAGTATCCGTCTACACTTTTTAACGCGGGTTTCTTTATCACACATTATTACGCAATCCCCCGTTGCTTTTTTTAACGCGGTTCGCGATTCATTCAAATTTTGACCTTTTGTTTTATTTTTAACGGGTTTTAAAAGCTACTAAGATTTATATGAAACATGCAGAAAGAGAAACCTCAGCGCTTATTAACCGATCAATATGATTTTTTGTCAAATTCAAATATGTATGTACATAAATATGTATTAAATTTGTTTTTGTTTCCCAAACGTGGGCTTTGGGTGGAAACATGGTTATTTATAAACAATAATGCCGATTGTCTTAGACTCTTCAGTGTTCCGTTAATTTTACTTGAGCTAGAGTTAGTATAATCAGCGAATATTACAAAACCTAAGTTAGTTAATTTTTCAATAAGATAAATTTTAATTTATTATAAAATGCATAGAAAATTGTTTATGTAAAATTAATTTAGTTGATAACCGTATTTTATGTGGCATCTGTGGCCATTTAAAAACATGTGAAAATATAAATTATTTTTAAATACAAAAATAAACAATATCAGAAAATATGAAATATGAAATATGAATTACACTTGAAAATATTTATTTTTAATTTATTTAATTTTAATGTATTTATTTTTAATAAATACTGTATACATTGTAGTGATCAAATGGATGACGTAATCCTTATTAGCCGTTAAGAAGCCCGCAGCAAGCTGTACGATATGTCACCTGCGAAGTACAAATTAGCTGGCCACAAAAGAAACCGTATACGCAAGCTTATTTGACTGCTTGAGTAAATAGCTTTAAGTTCTTACGAAAATAAAGTTAATTATACGCCTAGGGTTATAACCATATACATAATATACATATGTTAAGTCGTGGCCGCTGTGGTCGAGATGGTAGCAGTGCGTGCTACAACTCGATATGCCGGTGAGTTTGAGGTTCGAATCTCAGTCAGGGCAAGCAAAATCATAATCATAGAAAAAGTTTTTTCCAATAGCGGTCACCCCTCGGCAAGCAATTGCAAACCTTCGAGGTTATTTCTGCCATGAAAAAGCTTCTCATCTGCTGTTCGGAGTCGGCCCAAAACTGTAGGTCCCTCCATTTGTGGTATAATATAAAGACGCACACCGCAAATGGTGGGAGAAGCTCGGCCAAACACTGAGCTTTATAGGGTAAGCGCCAAAAATTATTATTATTATTATTATGTTAAGTCGTGGATCTTAATATCATGAAAGTGACTTTCACAAAAACAAAAAACTTTGAAATACAAAGATTTGATTTTTAATATTATTTAATTCAACAACGTCGAAAATAAACTAAAAATAAACTAAGTGTGCTTCACAAGATCAAGATCTCGTTACTTGCTTGTCAGGGTTAAATTAAGAATATCCTATTCCGAGGAATATTTAAGACATTTAAAAAAAGAAGTAGGATTATCAAAAAGGGGCTGATTGAAACGGAAAGCTTGCAGTTTAATAACTATATAATTTGGGTTGTGATTATGGCCATATTTGCTTTTCTATTAACTACTTTCCAATTTAATATAATGTTCATTCTCTAACAAAAATCCTACAACTCAATTCACAAACCTTATACAAAATTCACCATGATTTAACCAATTATCATCAAAATATCGAACTTGAAAAAAAAGTTTGGAATATTTTTGAGTTTACAATTTTGCAGCACAAGTAAATTTAGTTAACATTAAATAATGTGCACATTTTCCGTGCAAACGTGTTGATTATTCAGCAGTGAGCTATAAAATATGCAATTTCTGGGTCAAATGGAATGTCTACCTTATGTTAAGAGTGATTATTTCATATATTCTTTTACATATTTATTAAAAGGACAATTCAAACTTATTTCAAGTAAATTTATTTGTGAATTTAATTTAAAAAAAAACCTTCACTAAACACTTAAAACATTTTATTAATTACATTTCAGGGTTTCATTAAATTTAAATAATTGCACATTGAATGCTTTTGACAGCCGCCCTTTGAAGTGCGTACTTCAGCTAATATTCGAAAGCAGCGCAGAAATGTTATATGTATTCACTGCAGCTTCATATTTAGTTGTAAACAGAAAATTTCTGGAATGAATTATTCTCAAACAAAGGCAGAACCATTGTGCTTGAGATGATATACAACTTTATAATTTCATGTCAATAAATCTTATTCAAATGCATAAGCGCACAAAATTTGTGCAATTGAAAAAATTTAAATTTAAATTAGTTGACAGCATACCTTTCATAATAAGTTTTATGTTCCATTCACTTTAACAACTTATTATGTTACCGCATTTGTCATGCGCATAACGCGCCACATATCCACAATCAGCTTCACATTACTCAGACGCACAGTTGAGCGTAAAACCAACAGCCAGCCAGCTAGCATTCGTTTGTGTGATTACTCATTCGCTCGGAATGCACAAATGGGAACCAAAACCCAACGCTGAGTTACTTACGAAGCAAAATGTTGAATGTAAAATCATGCGAATTATCTGCATGGGGAATTTTTAGGGTGGGCGGTAGATTCAAATGAGTTCTTACGAAAACAAAATGTATGTATGTAACTCATAAGTTACATACATGTGAATGTTGCTCAAAAGCGTTGGCAGTTTTCGACGATATAGGAAATTATGTAAAATGGCACAGCAGAGAATTTTACTTGTAGATTGAGTTAGAATGCAAAAATAAATTTAGTAAATCATTTTTGCCAGAAGCGAATGGCCTAGAACATGATCATAAAAATTTGGCATGGAAAGAGAAATTAGTAAGATTTACAATTACGGCATGAAACATATACTTACATCTAGGTGGAAGTATATGTACATATATATGTATACATATATGTATATGCAAATTGAGCTCCATAATTTTTTAGCGCGAAAACGCTCTTATATGTTTAACATCCCGAAGAGGCGACAAATCACCAATAAAAGAATAAATCCTTATAATTCAAACTAAGAATTCTATGAAATTTAATATTAAAGAGGTTTTCTTTTTCAAAAATTGTGGTTTTTATAAGATAATAGCACCTAATCTAATCGTATATGTCAAGGTGTGTAGAGTTTGCAGACTTACTCGTACATAGACGACTTTTGTAAAAATTAACAAAAAAAACTGAGCTTTCCAATTCAGCCAGTTACAGTAGCTGTTGGAAATGAGTCTTGAATTTTTAAAGGCTCTCAGACACTTCCGTAATATAATTTTCTAAGATACAGCCCTTAAAAAATTATGGCACACCCGCATATTAACAATTTGGGCAATATATTTGAATTTTTCACAGAAATGCAAAAATTTTAGAACCCTGTACTCCAACACTTAACAAATAATTATTAAAAGTATAAACACTATTCAATCAAAATATTTTAGAATATTTTCAATTTTGTAGTTCACTTTACAATTTTGGTACAATGGTTTTGCAAATTTTTTTTGAGAAGCTTCAGTGTTTTTCTATTTAACAATTATTTTGTTTGAAACCAAACCAAGTTTGAATTGCACTTCGGTATAATGAAATTGAATGAGCTAACAAACTACATTTTCAAAAAAATATTATATAGTTTCTTTTAGATTTTTATTGTCCTTGAAATTAATTATAATACAATGTAGCGTGTTGGCTATGCAACCCCGAGGTCCTTGGTTCAAAGCCTGTGAAAACGGTGATGAAGAATAAATATAATTAATTAAATAAAAAGAAATCTGATGAGGAAATGTATACCATTAAAAAACTGTTGTTGTTTTTTCCAAATAAAGTCTTTCACAAACTGGCCTCGAGCTCAATAAAATTGTGAATTATAATTATTTTATTTCGATAAATATATTTCGATATATGGCCGCTGTGGTCGAGTTGGTAGTGGTGCGTGCTATAACTTGTAATGCCGGTGAGTTCGAAATTCGAATCTCAGTCAGAGCAAGAAAAACCTTTATAATAGGAAAAGTTGTTTCTAATAGCGGTCACCCCTCGGCAGGCAATGGCAAACCTCCGAGGGTATTTCTGCCATGAAAAAGCTTCACATTAAATACATCTGCCGTTCGGAGTCGGCGTAAAACTGTAGGTCCCTCCATTTGTGCCGGCCAAACACTGAGCTATATATATTAAATAGACATTTCATATTAAAGAAGTTTTCTGAACCATTTCTGGCATTCATATTTACATATAATACGTTTCCACTAGCAGCGTTGCCAAACTTAGAAGTACCTTTAAAGTACCTTTAAAAATTATAAACTTAGCGTTATGCTCTAATTGTAAGCAGTATATATGTAGGTTGTAGCTTTCTAAAACTTTTCTACTAAAATTGTTTGCTTTTCCTAATACATCATACACTCATTCAGCACCAAACCCAGTTATTGTCATTTCACTTTTGAAAACAATACCAGCTGTACCCTTTTGACTAACCCACCTTTTATGAATTTTGCAAATTTATGTATGTTAAGTTCAAGTATTAAAATATATATTTGTGAAGTGAATATTTGTATATTTTTCTATACAATAAACATTCGCACTTTTCGGGATAAATTTCTTTAAGCAACAAACCTTCGCTTTAAGCTTTTGAGCCTTTTTTAAATTTTAAGGAATAACAAAACACTCTCAAATCAACTTTTGCATAACCAAAACTGGCACGTTTTTAATTCTATATACTTGTTTCGTAATTTTGTTGGCCACGCCAGAAGACGCAAAAGTAGAGGGCCACAAAAAGTTATGATTTAATAGAGATTGGCTCAAAGAGAACGAGGGGGAAATAAGAGTTTTTACAGGTAATCGAAACAAATTTATAACAAAGTTTGCTATGTAAGAACATAAAAAGCTTTGGCAATAACGCTTCTATATAGCTCTATAATATTTATTACGTGCAATTTATGTGTTGTAGTAGTTCACTTTTTGTAACAAAGAACCTCCAGCAAAAAGACTGCGACCATCAATAAAACCTCCACTTAGTATAACCTGTATACATACAAATATATAATATAAATATGTATAAATTTATAGCATTCTCATATATGCAACTCTTTTTGTCTCACACACAATGATAACTGGCGAATAAGCTCAGTAACGGTTGGCTTGTGGCATCTTGTTGTGGTCGTTCATAACCTCTTACATTAATTTATATACATTCTCGTACATATATGCCCGTAGTAGTTGTGTAAATTATAAAAACACTTACATGCCCATGCACAGTTATATGTTTATATGTATCTATTCTAAAGCGCGGAATACCATAAGAATGAAGCATGTGTTGTCATTGGCGCCCTGAAGTCAGGTCTTTGAAAAAATTTGTGTGCACGTATTTACATGAATTGTAGTTGTTGTTGTAATACTTTCTGTAGCTTTTTTGCCTTTGCGGTTTTGCTTGGCACGTGGTTGGCGGTCAGATTATAAAGGAAACAGCAATTTCCCGCTTAAAGTTTTCAATTTATGAATTAACTTTTACTTACTGCGAAGACTGAAAGATTCACCATCATTGTCTAGTCAGCAATGGAGGAGCGTGAAAAATTTTAACCAATTGTTGTTGCTGTACTATTGTATCTCCTTCGATAGCCGCCATCAACGGTGGTCGAGAATTTAAATTTCCTGCCGACAAATGTATTTGCTTCTTGGAGTTGGTAATTACGTTTCCTCTCTTAATGATTTTGGTATAAAAAATCACAAATTACTCATTAGTAAGAAGGCTAGTTGCCATTTTTAATCAGTTATTTGTATAAACTTTATGGAAAAGAACTTTGCCATTTTAAAATTGAATATATCAGTGCGCAGCTCAAGAATACTTATATTAAATGAACTTTCTTCTTTTTGAGTTTGCTTCTCAAAAATTCAACTATTAATCTCATTTTGATTTTCTTCTGATTTTCCGACAGGGTGGAAATTTGATGTATACTCGTATTGGAACGATTTTCCGTCATCCCTTGTCAAATTTGGTTTTGTGACATACCGGTTTCGGCGTTGTGCCATCTTCAGTGTCGTTTTCGTTCTGAGTAATTATACAGGTAGAAGTCGGTAATTTTAGTTTTGTGCAACATTTTTTTTTGGTTCTGTGTGTTGTTGTCTCTCTTTTTAGCTATGCTATTGTCCTCTCATTTGTATACCAACTTAAGCGGTTCGAATATTGCGTCGCAATAGGTATGTGTCTGCTCGTTTATTACTCTTCCATCGAAGGTTCTTTGCTTATTGATCTAAAGGTTTTCATGGCAAAACGCCGAAACTGGTATGTCCCAAAACCAAATTTGACAAGGGATTACGGAAAATCTCGTATGTTTTTAGCGATATTTTTATAATTAAAAAACATTAATTTTTATCGATTAATTTTTTTAGCGATTAAAAAACCGACAATTGACATATAAATATATGTTTACTATATATAAAAATGACTTCAAACTTTACTACTTTGCGGCAAAAAAAAATCATAAAAAATTTAAAAAAATCATAAAAAATTTAAATAAATCATTTAATTTATGTGATTCAATTAAAATAGCAGCCATTTTGTTTTGGAAATATAATTCCTATTTGTCGTTGAAAAATATAAGTATAAATTTTATTCAAATTCAAATCTTCACATGTATTTTTGAACGACAAAATAACGCTTAAACTTTAACTGTTATGTGTAGTCGAAAAACTTTATCGAAAAAATAAGTTTCATTGTTTTGTTTGATTGGAAAAATTAAAAGTGAAATTTCAACTTTTATGTTTAATCGAAGAAACAAATGTTAAATTTTAATTGTTATTTTTGATTGAGGAAGTTAAGAACAAATTTGTATTTTAATTTTTCATCGAAATAACTGTTATCGTTTTACCGAAAATATTTATACGTAAATATATGGAAAATTAATTGAGTTTTTTAAACAAGTCATAACTATTGTGGAATCTTCACATACAGCAGTCCCGCCACGTTATAGATTCAACACCTCCGAAATTTTTTTAATATGTTATGAACGTATGATGTAAATAAATCTAAATATTGTAAGAAAAATTTAAAAAATTTGTATTTGATTTGTTAATATTTGACTATATAACTATTTAATTTAATTGATTGATTTTTTTGTTCGACTCCCGCACAAGCCTTAAAGAAATAAGTCTGATGAGCAGACGTGGCGATCTCCGAAACAGTACCTACAATAACTTCTACCGCTTTGAGTATTGTTGTGTTTACTTATAATTTTCCCAAAAATAAATCGGCCTTCAGGTTCATAAATAACTAATTAACATGTTTTTTGAAACTCTAAAAATTAAAATTATCTTTAATTTGTCATTACTTTAATATCTCATAAAACTTGCGAAAAATCGTTAGTGTCTAAGAATTTTATTTTATTAATTACAAATCTTTACAAGTAAATTAGATGATATTTGTATAACTCCACCCTTCAAATTAGTTATATATAACTTGTTCGGCATAAAAATACGTTAAAAACTAAATCCAGAGGCTCATATAAAATCTAATGCAAACTGGCATCTCGGAATTGGCATTCCTACTTTATCTAAACATTTCACTTACACAAAAAAATCCACGCACATGTACTCCGTAGATAAGTGACGCTTAAAATCACAGAGATTTTTCACTTTCTTTTTTTCTCTGCATTTATCTCTGTATGACTTCTTTAAGCTAACATATTTAGCGAAAAATAAATAAAATCCAAGTTACATCGAAAATCACGTTGATTTTATGCTGCCACTATTCAATAAAAAAAAAATACAAGAAAAAGTGTATCATCGTAGCATCGAAAATTTTAAAATATTTACAACGAAAATATGAAAATCTAAAAGAAAACTCACTGCACTGTAAGCTAGCAAATGGGACTTTTTTGACAAATAAACTTCAATGCCAGTATACAGCAAACGTGTTATTCAACAAACCAAATACATATATGTATACTTGTCTATAACAGCAAAAGCAAATAAATCTTTGGCGTTATGCATATACATACATATGTATCTATATTGGTGATTTTCTTTCATATTTTTATTCTAATTTTTTTTGAAAAAGTATTATCGAAACTATGGAAATTCTCTCAATGTTGAGAGTATTTCACATATGGCCCGTTTCGCGGAAACGAAACTAGACAGAAACAATTTGTGTTTCAAATATCACGTGTTCTTGCTCATTTTGAGGTTGTACAACTCCCATAATTCAAAGCAACATAATTTTCAAAGCAAGACGCTGTGTGTACTATGAGAATTCGATTTGTTTCTTTTTTTACTTCTTGATGGGCAAAATATAATCAATATACAATGGGTAACCAAAAGGTATATGGTATTCAAGGATTTTTTTTACAAAATATTCAAGGCCAAAATATATTATCAGCATTTTTAACAAAAAAATAATCAACCGCTTTTTTCATGCAACGTAACAGTCCGCAGAACTAAATTGGTCAGGCACTATCTTTTATAAGAGTATGCAGCTGCTGGCGTACGCCGATGACATTGACATCATTGGCCTTAACAACCGCGCAGTTAGTTCTGCCTTCTCCAAACTGGATAGAGAAGCGAAGGGAATGGGTCTGGAGGTGAACGAGGGCAAGACGAAGTATCTCCTGTCATCAAATAGACAGTCGGCGCATTCACGACTGGGATCTAACATCACTGTAGATCAGCTATAACTTTGAAAAAGTAGAGGACTTCGTTTACTTAGGAACCAGAATAAACATCAATAAAAATGTCAGCCTCGAAATCCAAAGGAGGATCACTCTTGCCAACAAGTGCTACTTCGGACTGAGTAGGCAATTGAGCAGTAAAGTCCTCTCTCGACGGACTAAAATCACGCTCTATAAGTCTCTCATTATGCCCGTCCTAATGTATAGCGCAGAAACATGGACGATGAAGATATCTGATGAGAGGGCTCTGGGAGTGTTCGAGAGAAAGATTCTCCGAAAGATGTATGGGCCTTTACGCCTTTGCGATGGCGAATACCGTAGAAGATGGAACGATGAGCTGTACGAGCTTTATAATGACATATATATAGTGCAGCGAATTAAGATCCAGTGGCTCCGCTGGCTTGGTCCTGTCGTTCGAATGGATGAAAGCGCTCCAGCTCTGAAAGTATTCGACGCGGTACCCGCCAGTGGTAGCAGAGGAAAAGGGAGGCCTCCTCTGCGTTGGAAAGACCAGGCGGTAAGGGACTTGGGTACGCTTGGTATTTCCAACTGGCGCCAGTTAGCGAAAGAGAGAAATAACTGGCGTGCTGTGCTAAGCTCGGCCAAAATCGCATAGGCGGTTATCGAGCCAATGAAAGAAGAAGAACAGTCCAAAAGCAGGAAAAGTTTGTGCACGAAATTGTATTACGTTCCCAATAGGAAAACTTCCAATTTCCTTCGAGTACTTTTGGTGAATTTGCCGACAATGACAAAAAATCAGCCCTATTTTATTTCACTTTAGTGTTACAGCCAAAAACCATATACATATATAACGTAACAGACATTTTCCTTCTTAATCAAATATTATAACAATGACGATTTTCTATCCTCAAAAACATACATATTTTGCGTCAATGCGAGCAATCGGATATTTTCAACCAATATGATCTCCCGAGAGCATCAAACGATCAGTTGGGTGAGGAAGAAATTCTGAAAGTTGATTTCATTTCTTTCTAGTTAAAAGGCCTTTTTCCGAAATATAACCTTTCAAAGGACGTAATTTTTTTTTTTTTTTTTTTTTTTTTTTGGCGCGTACACTATATAGCTCAGTGTTTGGCCGAGCTTCTCCCACCATTTGTGGTGTGCGTCTTTATATTATACCACAAATCGAGGGACCTACTGTTTTGTGCCGACTCCGAACGGCAGATGTATTTAATGAGAAGCTTTTTCATGGCAGAAATACCCTCGGAGGTTTGCCATTGCCTGTCAAGGGGTGACCGCTATTAGAAAAAACTTTTTCTATTATTAAGATTTTGCTTGCCCTGACTGAGATTCGAACCTCGAACTCACCGGCATATCAAGTTATAGCACGCACCGCTACCAACTCGACCACAGCGGCCACAAAGGACGTAACTTACCAAGTGAAAAAAAAGTGGTAGCTTTAGATATGTACCATGTAAGAGGTATTTAAGTAAAATCATAGAAAATAAAACTATTTTTTTTTATACCTGGCACCAAAGAAATATTGCTTCTTAATGTTAACTAACTTTAAATGATAACAAATTTAATCCTCCCATTAGTTTGGTTGACTTTAAATGAGAAGAATATTTTTTATAAATACATACATACATATGTATGTAGTTTCAAACTTGCCAAATCACTTCTGCTGCATTTCATTATGAATAAAAAGTCAATACTTATGCAATAACTCTGCACTAACACAATAAATTCGTAGTGGTGTTTAGCAAACATTTGCAGTTTCGATTCATTCAAAGTTTTTCTCTCTTAAATCTAATAGGATTTTGCCTTGAAATTTCACTGCTGCCTTCCCACCTTTGAAATTAATTCAAAAACATTGCCTATAATAGTTGGAGCGCTCAGACAAGTTTACAGCCTTTTAATTGCATAATGCTAACATATCTACTTAAATAAGCATATACATATATATACATAAATAAATATATGCATATCTATTGCCAACAATTACGCCTAAATGCACCATCTTTGCCTGCAGTGACAATTTTTGGCAATGTTTCAAGGCAAAATGTTACACTTGTATGCTTTCATCATGATTTTATGGGATTTCGCCAAAATGAGCCAACAACAGTTAATACATAAGCAAATTGCGCCTACAAGCCAAATATGGTTGCATTGCTGGTAACATTTGCCAAAGCTCTTATTAACCATAAACGCCACGAATGATTTCGAAAGTCTTGTTTTGGCTTGAAACGGAGAAAGGATTATTTGTCTATATAGTATGTAGGTAATTTAAACTGGCAAACTACTATGCCGGAAATATTCGATGGCATATGTAGATTATACTAACTTTGTATGTATAGACAACAGTCAATTATGTATTGCCCTTGAAACATGAAGTAAATTGCTAAAAAAATATTCTTCAAATCAGACCGATATTTTATGAAGGACCAAAACACACGATATTGATTATGTTATGGTCTGCTAACCATAAATCGCTTAATTTGACAGAATCATTGGTTCAGTTAGGAATAATAATAAAAATAATAATACCAACGGTTATTTCCCTCCATCTAGATCTAGAGATCTAGAACTGTTCAGATGAAGAAGAAATGCTCATCAGCTGATTAAATAATAAAATATATGTGTGTATCATTAATTGAGAGTATTGAGTATAGTCTTCTTTACGTAAAGATGAGCCTGAAATATAGAGATGTGAACCCCGAGTCGAAAAAATCTATTCGACATATAGTGAAAGTATATTATGAACAATTGATTAAAAAAAAAATCGTTTGAAGATAATATGTAAGTATAACAAATAACCAAAAAGATGACTTTTAAATTAAAAAAAAAAAGATTAGAATTATTTCTATACACATTTTCAGTCCCGTTAAATATTTTATTGCAGAGAAAATAGTACAAAACAATAAGAACAAGTAATATAACTACAATTGTTTGGTCTCAGAACTAAAATACAAAACAAATAAATTCACATCAAAAAAGTAAAGAAATCTATAATTATTACAATTCATATAATCAATTTATTAAAAATCGATTTTTACTATTAATATAATCGATTATAAAAATCGATTATTTTTTCACTTTGCTACTGAAATATCAAAAGAACCGGAGTGAGTGTTAAAATACAAAGTGCCTCGTTTAGTTCAAAATTAATTTTGCATGGCTTCAAAAAAAGAGGCCGATATTGCCTTGAAACTCGGTATGAAACATTATGTAAGCTTTATTTCGCCAAGAAGAGATGTGCTAAAAATCAAGCCTGTCAATAACAGTTATTTCAATAACTTGTGCTGGCAGTTTGATATTTTCACAAAAAAAAATGTATTGCTTCATCATTGGTGGGAAGATTTATCCGAGATAAAACAAATCTCCACCAACTGCCTCTCTCTTCTTTGCAAAGTTTTGCCGGTTACTCGTTCCAAATTAAGAAAATTCATATTTCGCTGAGCCCTACCAATGTACAATCTGAATATTTTTTAAATTTTATGCGTTTATGTCCATTTACTTCATAGGAGAACAGGAAATGGGGTTTTCTAATCTTACCTGTTACTCGAAAATCGGCTAATGGTCATTTCTGCAAATATATCCTTTAAAAATATTGAAATATGTATATTTTTTAGATTTTTTAAAATTTTTGTAATTCACCACTTTAGCATAATATTTTTGTTTTTTGAAAATCGTTCGATTTTTTTTTTATTTTAAAAAGTACTTCGTTTAACTTTGAGGATCATGGGTAATGCTTTTACATAATACTAAAAATTAAACAAAAATAATACGTTACAAAGAAGGTAATGTTTTATAATTCCAAATTTTGAAAATCAGTTATTTTTCTATTAAATTTTGATCTAATTTCAAACAAATCTCTCACTAAATCCAAAAAAAAAAATACAGAAAGTTGAAAAAAATTCAAAAATTATTTTTAAGTTTTTTTCAGAATTTTTTGAATATTTTCGAGTATACAATTTTGCGGTCAATTTAAGAGCGCATATTTCAATTGGCTGATTCTAATTTCACAAGAAATTTTTTTATGAGACGAAAAACTACATATATACTGAAAAAAAACGAAAATTTTATACTGAACATTAAATACACGTTTTCAATTTTTGAGAAAAAATTGGAAAATTTAATAAAAATTTTGAACTGCATTTCAAAAACAATTTAAACTTTAGAGAAAGAATTGCAAATTTTTATGAAAACTCGTTAACTTTGTCTTTCGTTTTCTTAGATCTCTTCAAAATGTGTTAATGTGGTTTGTAATGATAAACAGTGGCTTATTTAAACGACATTTCCCGAGAAAGGCCATTTTTTTCTTTGAAGTAATACTTAACTGGATTCTCAAACAATATTATATCGTTATAATTGTAAATTTCCTAGAAACTAAAAAAAAATACGTTTTATTGTAAAAGATTTTCGCGAAGCCAGCTGTTTGTCAAAGGAGATAAAAATTGATAAATATTTTTTTATAAATAAAAAAATTACAGAAAAAATAATTGCACAAAATATAAATAGAACTTGATTGCACTATTAAAAAAAAATATTTTTAAATAAGAACTATTCCACTTATAATAGAAGTAAATATTAATGATCTAAATTGAAACCCAATTTAGGTTGTGCACGTATTTCGAGCTATCGAATATCCAGTTGTGTTTCAATTGTTTCATAATCTATCAACAAATTAAAAAGCACATATTTTTTTGTAATTTTTCTTATAAATGTTTTTGTTGAAAACAGAAAAAAATAAGAGCACAAAACCTGTTAAAAATTATTAAATATTTGAGATCAAACAAACAGCAGCTTCATAACTATAAACACACAACTGCAAACACACAACTGCAAACTATTTTTTAATAAAAGTCCTTTCTTGTCCCAATTGCAACCTTTCACCTTACAACCAAATCCTTTTCAAACACTATCTGACACTTTTACTTAACTTCCGGCGTGTATGTTGTCATGCGAAAAATAATATGAACATACTACATAAAAAATACTCAAAGCGAACTTTACCCCACTCGCTGTCACTTATGTAGATGTAACGAAATAAAAGTTTTGTGCTATGACAAGTTAAATTAAAACATTCCAGAGCTAATGAGTTTGATGACAGTTGAAATGAAACGATATTTATGTTAAGTATCAAATAAATGTTCGAATTTGAAAGTAGAATAAAGTGTAATTGCAGCCTATTTGTGATAAATTAAACGCATGGCTTTACTGAACGACGCTTATTCACATCTACATAGTTACATACGTATGTAAATGAAAAATAAGTTTTGTCATAATTAATTTTAAAACACCGCTGCTTGAAATTTTCATAGCGGAATTTGATTAAATAAATTTATATTTCATATAATATTAACGAGAGAAACCCACTCGGACTTCATGTTAACCTACCCATCGCTACTAAAACTAATTTTCTCAGGTGGTTTTGGCACTCAAAAAATATTTACCACACAAGTCCTTAATCTTAAATATATGGTATATTGTTGTCTTATAGCTAAATCAACTAAATTTTTAATACCTAATCTATATTTGATTATTTTGCATGTTTAAGTAAGACTTTGAGAAAACGTTCCGGTTTCGGTTTACTTCCCCACCAGAATAAAATTTAATATCCAGGACGTTTGCGCAAAGGATCCAAACGGGAACAATAGTATTGAGTAGAGTTTGAAAGAGAAAAAAAACTGTAAACAATGGGAACGTATTAATGAAAAATAAATGGGAACAAAATTATCGCGAACGTTATTAGAAAGAGTAAAATAAGAATAAAATTATGTTGCATAATGAAATACTTTTTTTAGCGAAAAAATGTTAGCAAATGTTGTGGTTTCGTGAGCTCGGAAAAAAATCCAAATTCGGTCAATTGTTCGAAATCCTTTATACAATCACATTTCCATAGAAAATTTATATTTACCAAGCGAGTATTTTACTTTTTATCATTTGGGCTGTTAGTTTATTTAATAATGGTCAAGATCGGTTACTAACCACGCCCACCTCCCATATAACGCAAGTTTTGGAATAAGCAAAAACTTAATTTTTTCGTTATCTACATATTACAGCAAATTGAGTGAAATTTGTATTTGGAGCGATTTTGAACTCAGAAATTAGGTATTTATGAAATTTTGAAAAATGGGCGTTGCCACGCCCACTTATGAAATAATTTCTGTATCTCAATAACGGAGTAAGGTATCGTCACAAAATTTGGTGAACAAATTTTCCTAAATATCGCTCGTTAAAAATTTGAAATCGGACCATAACCTCGCCCACCTCCCATATAACGGAAATTTTGAAAAATTCAAAAATATCGTTTTTTCTTTATCTATTGGAACATATTAATTAAAATTTCTTATTTAGAGAGATAGTTAATTAAGAAAATTGATTTTTATAAAATTTAGAAAAATGGGCGTTACCACGCCCACTTATAAGGTATCGTCACAAAATTTGGTGAACATATTGTCCTTGATATCACTAGCATTACCGTCAATAAATTTTGCAATTGGACCATAACCACGCCCAACTTCCATATAATGGAAATTTTGAAAAATGCGAAAAACTTCGTTTTCCAGTATTTATTGGAACAAATTGAGTAAAGTTTAATACTAACAGCAATTTAAAATAAAGAAACGGGGTTTTTATGCAATTATGGGCACCGCCCATACAAAACTACATCGCGAGGGTATATAAAAATCGGTTTCGCCCGAATTTAGCTTTTGTTACTTGTTTTCGTATAAGTTCCTTACATTTTCAACTCTCAGCTAATTGATTTAACTCGACATTTAGTATAGCTGAAAAGTGACATACGAGTACAACTTGCAGTGAATAAATCAATCGTAAACGGTTGACAGTTAACAGCTTCAATTACGCGCCTGCAACAAGGCCAATAACTGAACTCCAACATATGTACATATGTTTGTGTTTGTTACGCGCACCTACACACACACATAAAACACTTTCAGTTACACCTTGACACACCCGCTATTCGCTCAATGTACTCACTTGCTCGTACGACAACACACAGATTGTGCAAATGAATGTTACGCAACAAAAAAGGCCACACCAACAATTCGCAACAACATACCTTTGACAAGTTAATTAAAACATAGCAGACCTTTGGCACTGAACTGGTGATTGGGCGCTTATAAGTGCACACCAACGCGCATATTGTAGATATGTTTGTATGTATGTTTGTAACATATGTACATACATAAATATGAAAATGAAGCGGTAAATGCGTATTTAGGCGTAAAGTGAGTTACGGCGTAATATGCGAATCAACTCAGTGCGTGATTTATGTGTTAGCGCATACATTGTATGTAGTTAGATTTTTTTTTTTTTGGAAGAGAATGAGCCACCCAGTGAGCACAATTCCTTTGAATCGAATATTTACATACCCACATCTCAAAGAATGATAATTTTGTAATCGTGCAATGAGTATCTTAGGTAAGAAAGGCTAAACTGGGGGAAAATAGAGATTTTCAAATAGATAATTTTATTATACATACATAAAACTTACAAAACAGATCTCAAGAAAAGTCACTGAAATCTTTTTCATTATTTTTGTTGCTTGAAAAAGCACTTTGCCGTTTCTGTGAATTTTCTTAAAGAAATATACATGATACAAATAGTTTTAGAGGTAGTTTCACTATTAATTTTTGTACTGAAACAGTGTTTTAAGTCTTAAACTTGCAAAGTTGACTGGCAGTCGCCCGGATAAATTACATTTGACATACAACATTTAATTATCCGTGCGAGAATACGAAGGAATTTTACAGATTTTACGACAGATTTCAAAATATTGTCCAAGGTAATTTGAGCATACGATAATTTTTTTCGGAGTGTTCAAAGCACGAAATTTATATGAAGAATTGTTGTACTTTGAGCCAAACGATTTTTAAAAATCCTCACGTAAATGCAGCTTTGCACATATTCAAATTTTTTTAATGTAGTCTTTGGTTTTATTAATGCCTGATTTATGAAATTATATGAATTTTTCAATTTTCTGGAGAGCTGTATGCTTAAGTACTTAATTACTTTTTTAAGGTATTTCGGATATTGTTTGATTTCTATATCAACTGTGATATTGTTTAATAATATTGCCCAATTTTCTGGCAAATTGAAGTAATGATTTTGGTTCTTGACAAGCCTTGCCTATTTTTATTTTCTATAAAACTTGACTTCTGTTGTTTTTTCCACACAAAAATCTTTGATAAACTGGCATTGAGCTCAATAAAATTGTCAATTATTAACATTTATTAGGGCAATAAACAAACATTTTCTATAAAACTGTAATTTGTTTCTTATATCTAAGTTAGGTAACAAGCAATGTTCGAGCGGAGTTTCGTAAAGAATGCTTTAAAAAAAAGATGTGAGTGTTTGAACTCAAGGTAGATGTGTAAACTGTTAAATTTGCAGTATTTAGAAATATTAACCCCTATATAATACTTTACAATCTCGTTAATAATGGTTGTATCTTTAAAGGTATCATGGGCATTCAAGGGTTAAGTCAATCATACATATTTATCTTGTTTAATTTTTAAAATTTAATTTATTTTATTATTTATGTTGCAATAGTTCAAATAGGCTTATGATAGCTAAAATAAGAAACGTACACCTTTGATTCAATACTGGTAAGTAGTCTGGAAAAAACGGCCAGCAGGCATAGCTTTAAGGTCGTTTTTAAACCACAATCTATCACACACAGCGCATGCGTATCCAAAGTCGTTGTCGATCATTTTTAATTTAAATTGTTTATGGGCATTAACATGTTTAAGATAATGCTCATATTGCAATTCAATGTTTTGGTAATTTGGTTGTTGTTGCTGTTGTAAATGTTGTTGTTACTGTTGTTGTTGCTGTTGTTGTTGCTGCTGTAAATGTCCACGTAGCCTATTAATTTCTTTTTGGCGTTGACGTTCTCGGTAGGCACGTTGATATCCAGCGTTTCTGGATCTTCTTAATGATTGCGATGTTCTCTACAATAATAATGAATATTAGTATTTGACCTGTAATTTATTTAGAAACATGAATATTACCTGCATTTCGGTTATATACCTCCAGTTTAAACGTTTAATTTATTGTTTTAAAGAACACCAATCAGCTGAGTTGTAGAAACACAAAGCGATCAGCTGTTCAAAACGAATAAGGGAATTTCAATCAAAATTTAGAGAACACGCTGTGCTCTAATTCACTCAGCAAAGAACGTAGATAATGTACGTTCTTTGCACACAGTTTGTAAAAATTTGCGCCTAATTGCATGCAACCCAAAGGTACAGGGTGCTCCCGATTAAATATAATTAATTTTGCTTTTTGTGTCAATACCAAAGAACGTAGATAATACCCAAGACAGACATGGGAGCTTATCTGCATTAACAGCCTTTATTGGCATTAACTCGTGCATTATTCTCTTCACTGCATTTCTATCTGGCAAAGCTGTCAAGTGGACAGGTGTGTGTTCGGACAAATCAAACAGGAGTTTTTATGGTAGTATTAGCGTAAGAGATTTGCCCTACCGCGGCTATAGATGTTTACACATCAAAAAAACGATTAAAATGACTTACATAGATGCAAAGGTAAGATTATGGGTGTTTTTTTTTATATTGTTGGAGATGGGCGTGGTTATTTTTATATGCTACATTTTTCAGTACCAAACCATTTTTACAAAGTTTATTTCGCATACGGAATAGTATTGCGTTTCTAATTTATTTCTACAGTTATCATGTAGACGAAGGAACAGACAAGTCAGCGCTTAATACAAATCTGTACATTTTGAATATATAAGTATATATATTTCGTTTGTAAACTTTTAGGTCTGAACAAACAATATCAATCGAACAAAGTTATATATCAGAAAACACACGAAACAAACGCTTTGAGCCAACCTATCTTTCTTTTGATCAATACACACACAACGATACACTTGAGGTGACCGACCATTTGCGGCAACACAAATATCAATGAGCAACTATGCTGTCACGAGGCAACGATAGAAGCAAAATATCCTGATAGCTTTCACGGAAACTGCATGTGTAGTTAGCATGTTGGTATTGCGCAAAAATGCGCACTGTTACAAAAATATTTAAAAAAAATTATTTCTTTTCTAATTTTACATAAGAGTTCCAATTCTAATTTGGTTCTCATGTGAGCAGTAAACATAACAAATGTCTACTTACATATGTTCCACAGCAATATTTTTAGCAATTTTCTATAAACATTAATTAACATCGTATTATTTTTAAATACATTTGGAAAATT
This sequence comes from Philophylla caesio, assembly GCA_963971545.1. Lineage (NCBI taxonomy): Eukaryota > Metazoa > Arthropoda > Insecta > Diptera > Tephritidae > Philophylla > Philophylla caesio. The sequence goes on along the minus strand of OZ020606.1, from coordinate 86,791,575 downwards.
TATTTATTCTCCAATTATTAAAAATTATTTTTCAATTAAAACATCGTCAATTCTCTAGCAAACACCATTAAAAAAACTTTTTAAATTTTACAAAATTTTTGAAAATATTTATCAATTTTGGAATACGCAGATAGGTAGATAATTAAGTTTTAGTATAACAAAGTGCACATTTCAAATGGCTACGATTTACCACTGATTTTTTTTAAATTTTTTTACTTACGCTCTTTCGCAATTTCCGTATAAAAAATTATCGCCGTTTAGCGTTGTATGGAAAAAACAGCCAGTAAAAAAATTGCCAAAAATAAGTGATAACTTGTAGACACTTGAAACTTGCACTTTCTCAGACAATTGAATGAGCCATAAAACTGCGTACTCAAAAAAATTCTAAAAACTTTTTTTTAAAACCTCGAAATTTTGATGAAATATTGTTAAGTATTGTACATAAAAATGGGTATGTATGGCTATTCGTAGAAAATTACCATATTATACGAGTATTCTGCCAAATCTGTCAATATGTTATTGTGCTGTAATTTGTGAACAGAGTATAGCTTTCAATTTGTATACCTTTCATGGAAATGGTAAATTAACTTTGGTCCGATGTTTGTAAGTGCCAGAACGATAAGAGTTAGACCCATCAAAAAGTATACTAGACCCTCAATTTTCGAGCTATTTGAATGAAACTTGCAGTCAAGTGCCTTTTTATAATTTATTAGATATTTGTCGTAACCGGTCAGATCGGTTTGTTCAGATATTATATTTTGTTGTGAAAACTCCTTTATTTAAGTAGCCAGAGATTTGAAATTTTACAAGAAGGTTCACTATTCTATCTGAAGCAATGAAAATCATATAAATCAAAGATATATGTATAACATATAGCTTCCATACAACTGATTGTTCAGATTTTTCATTTAGCACGAAAACCCCTCCATTTCATCAGCTAAAGTCTTGAAATTTTGCACAAACAATAGTTATTATGAGAACTATTTTAGCAGTGAAAATCATTAAAATCGGATAAATAGAACATATGTATGTATACATTTCTTCCATTCATGAATGGTATAAAGCGTTCGGCATAGCCCAAGAAAGCTTTTTTTTATTTGTTTTATTTTGTTTTTTCAAATTTGTCAGAGATACGACTTTAAAATTAATGCTCTAATCATTAAATTTGCGAGAGTGCTAAATGAGATGTGTTTTGATGAAAGATCTTCCAAAACGAGGAAACGAGATTATTGTATCGTAAATAATTATGAAGACCTAATACGAAGTTTTCCAATTTACGCCATAATTGAACTTCACAATCTCATCAAATATGGCGTACGGGTAATTAGCTAATCACAATTTAATTTAATTATTGCAGCTTTTATTGATTTATTTTATACCGATGTGTATGTGTGTGTGTGTGTGTTCCAAGGTGGAATGCGTGAATGAACTAAGTTGTGCAGTAGCATTAATCAAAACGCAAAAGATAGTGTTTACTAAAAAATTTTGGGAAAATAAAAAAAAATCAGTGAAAGCAATTACTGCATTTTTACGACCAACACACAATTAGAGTTGCCAATTTCAGGAAGTTGCATAAAAACTGCACACAATTAAATGAGCTCAAAACTCGTACTTACTAGTGTTCAAGGGTTTAGTAATAGAGTTATCCACAGGGTAGCAGATATTTTGCTGTATATGTAGTTGAAAATATCGCAAATCAACTGAGCGCTACAAACTTTTATTTTAGGCACAGTAGAACGAATTATTTTGCGAAAAAAAGTTTTATCTTTTTTTTGAACATTCTTTTGTGTGGTTTTCATTTTGCACTTTGACTTTTGATTTCTGCTTCGTTTTCATAACACCAAAGTTAAGCCGCAGTGTGGTAACATATTAATTCGTCCTATTAATACTCTACGAACTTAATAGTTTTATAAATATTTTGGATATGAGTCAACTTGTGCAAAACTTGTGTTGGATTTACTTTTTAGTGACTCTAATAGTTCATGGGATAAATAAGCGGTGTTGAGTTGCTCAAGCTCAATTTTATGGATTTCATCATGCGTTTGGCTAATCTTTGTTTGATTCATATAAGAGTGTAATAATCTAATGCTCACGGAAAAAATAATTATAAAAAGATAAAATAAACTACAATAACAATTACATCTAGTAATATGAAAGTATTTTAACGACTAAATGATATATTTAAAAAATAAATTTTATTAAAATTTCCTTACGTTGAGGAATGGCGTTGTAGTTTACAAAAAAAATCGCTTAAATAAAACCAAAAAACATACCTGTTATAGATTGGGCGAGAGTTTTCCGCTTTCTATTTTATTTTTTAATACTTTTTTATACTTGAAAGATTTTTTAAATCTGCATATCTTAAAAGGCTAATTAGGGGCATTTGACCTAGCTACTTTTAAAGTTATTTTGATGTTAGTATAAAAATTTCTAGTGGGTTGGTTTCGAACCATTTTTTTTTCGTATATGCTCACAAATAACGCATGATCATATTTATTTTTACATGAACGAAAACCGCTCCACCACCCGGCAAAACAGAATTATCCATAAAAAAAAAACGATAGATTTTGGTCAATTAAAATGGTCTTAACTAAACCGCAATCGAATAGGCTATATATTTCAATAATAAAAAATCTAAAAAATGTGTTGAAAAGTTTGTTAGCTAGCTGACAGCAGATTTTAAATACTGAAGTGTAGGTAGCTAAATTAAATAAAAGCAATATACCAAAGTCACAGTTAAGTTGAAGTCAACTCAAAGGATATTTTAATGCTTCATTATTTGTAAAAATATTTCCCATCGCAAAAGGCGGCTTATGATTCCAATATCATCAAAATCTGACAACAAATGATGATTTTCAGGATAACACAACTCTGGCCCAATCTAGCGGTTTTATATCTTGTAAAATTGTAGGTAATTGCGCCTGAAAGTATGTATTTCACATTTAATTAAAAGCGAACCATAAATATAAATTGTTTAATAACTCGATTCTAACGTAAGTAAGTATTTCAGTACACTTCTGCAGCATATCTTCCTAATCAAAATTAATTTACGAACATATTTTTTCTTAGTACTAAGACTCCTGTACCACCTAGCGGATTACATTAAAAACTATCCACGATCAACAGGTAGAAGGAATATTATATCTTCATTTGTTATTGTAGTACGTTAAGCTAAAAGAAATGTTGATATCTTCTTCAGTTTTCTTTCATTTTACGGAATGTTTCGTCTTGATGTAGCAAAATTTTAGAAATAAAAAAACGTTGATAACAAAAGCGAAACTAATTTTGTCAAAAAAAAATCTGAATATCGTCACAAAAATAGATTTCTCTTTTACAGCAATGAAGAACTTAAAAATGCCAATTTTAATCTTAATGTTTATTTAAATGCATTAAAGTTTATAAAAATGCATTATAATATAAAGTAAAATACTTATACAGAATTTGCAAACTAAAAACACAAACAACAACCACACAAACAAGTTAAATAGCGGCAGATCAGTTGCTCTTGTTTGCAGTTGGTTTGTTTAAGGAAGATGAAATAAACACAACAGCCAACTCGGCTAGCGTAGCACAGTAGGTAGCGTATTGGCTCTGCAACTCCGAGCTCCCGGGTTCAAAGCCTGAGAGAAGTGGTTATCAAAAATTAAATTAAAAATTAATTTAAGTTAATAATCAAAAAGAAGTCTGATGAGGAAATGTGGTGATTTCCGAAATAGTACTATAACTTCAACCATTAAAAACTGTTGTTGTTTTTTCACAAAAAAATCTTCCATAAACTGGCATTGAGCTCAAAAAAATTGTAAAATATTGTTTATTTAAATATATAAAAATATATTTTTGAGATTTTGTAAAAACAATTTTCTCCAAGTGACCTAACACACAAAGCCATTAACTATTAGCCATTAATTATTTATAAAATAATTTCTTAGTTACCTCGCTCCCTGAAATATTTCATTAAAAAATATCCATTTATCACATCTTAAATTGCTTTAAATAGTAAAGTACAAACAATTTGGTTTAAGCCACTTCTGCTGTCACCTTCTCAATTAATATTAATTTTTGTTCACTTTGAAATAAGAAATTGTTTATTGTACTCACATTTTGTGCACTTGGGCCATTAGTGGTTGTTGTTTGTGTTTTATCAATACAATTTGAGTTGCTATTGATAACACCACTCGACGCTAACGGATTATTATTGCCCACCACTGTAGCTGTCGATGCGCGACGACTGCTGCTATGCCGATTGCTGCGATTGTTCGGCGTGGAATTGTGTGCGTTGGTGTTGTTGGCGAGGTGTGGCGAGGCAGGTGGTGTTGATTGATGGATGGAGGATGGTTGTTGAGTGGTGGTGGTGGTATTGGTATTGGAATTGGAATTGGAGTTGGTATTGGAGTTGGAATTGGTTGGCGGAAGAGAGGGGCCCGTTCTGTTGCGTAGACGGGCCAAAGCACTCCTTAGGCCCTCCGTATTGTTTTTGTCGGGCCCCTTGCCAAATAAAATACATCCACAAAACACTTTGAATGCTTTTGCATGTGCTTTGGGCTAATGCATATGTTGTATATGTGTGCGCATTGGTGGTCTGACGTATCGCTTAATGTTCGCAATCGGTGTAGTTGTATGTTTCGGCGAAGATTATTTCCCTTTTTTTTTTTTGTTAAAATTGTGGCATAGTTATGTAAATTTTACGATATCTATTCGTGTTAAAGTTATTTTTTGGAGGTTACAAATTTCTTTGTACGCCTTGATTTTATATTAAACTTTAAATTAAACGGAAGTAATAAAAATTGCTTTAGATGCATCAAAATATCAAATTTGTTCCTGCCACATTTTAATAAGCATTTATCTAATAAGTTTATTATTAAGGTTTCTTATTTTCCCACCATTTGCGTAACAGAAATCAGATTTTTTATTCATTTATTTATTTATTTCTAAATTCAAATAAACTTTTTTAAATGCGTATCAGCCAGAAAAGGTTAGTAATCCGCAGTAATTTTGTAAAGCGCCTGAAAGTACAAGAAAAAATAAAACAAATTTTATCACTATATAACAACTATAAAAGCATTAGATATTCATTAAATTTTAAATTATCTTCAAATGTCATATCATGGAAATGTTATTTCTGGAAAATCACTCATACGCACTGGTAGCTCAGCTTTTTCTAGTCCATGCGTGTGCACACAAAAAATTACGACAAATGCCCCACAACTATTACAAAAACTATGTTCATAAAGTAAATGTGTACATAAATATTTATGTATGTTTGCACTATACAAATATATATATGTACATATATGTATGTATGTATGCATAAGTGCATAAATACAACGCCACATTTCGGTTTATGACAACTCCCAATTTTTTTGCACAACATTTATTATTAAGCACATAAATATTTTTCGTGCGTGTATCACTGTCAAACTAAAATAAAAAAAAAATTTAGAACAAAAACAATTTGGGAAGCAAATCTTTTTTAAGTTAGGTCTGCTCTACCACGTGTCCTTTTGCTCACAACAACAGTAAACTGTAAACATTCAGCACACCAAAACAAAATAAGGGCAAACATATAAATGCTGAAAATGCTATTGTGTGGAAGTAAAACTGGAACAGAAATTCGCACAAACACACGCACATGGACGCTTACGAAAAAAAGATGAGTAGTATGCAAGCAAATAGAAAGTGAAGCGACAAATAACCGCAAGCATTGGCAACGTTTTCGTTATTTATGCAACTTCCTGACAACATCCTGGCTCTTCACTCGCCTATTTTGCCTAACGCTCTGGCAGTAGTGCAGTTTTAGTCAAGACAGGCTAAAAAAAAAATGTTAGTCAGACGTGAATTTACTTTAGGCATCGATAAGAATTCTGCTGGCCAACGGTGACTTTTGTTTTACTTTTTGTGCCTTTTTATTCCTTTCATTTTTGCAAATTCCATAAACTGAAAAGTTAAACAAAGTTATTTGCAATCAATAGATGCTGAGGTTCTAACTTAACGCTTGAAGTTGAAAAGTAATTTAATAAAGCCTGTGGAGCTGAAAAATTTCTTAAATTTAGTCAGTTTATCAATATACTCTGTTCACAAATTATAGCACAACCACAGATTTGGGCAATTTATTTTTCTTCTAATTAATTAAAATTATTTTTCTAGTAAAATATGGTTCATTCTCAAAGAAAAAACATAAACACCCATTTTTTAACTATTTACAAAATGTACAATGATTTAACAGAATTTCATCAAAATTTCGAACTTTTTAATTATATTGAGTATGCAGTTTTTAGGTTCATTTAATTTTAGTGTGAGAAAGTTATCACCGAATTTTTTGACAATTTTTTACTGCCAGTTTCCTCCATACAATGCTAAACCGCGATTATTTTTTATATGGAAGAAATAGGGCGAATGAGCAACAGTAATAAGCTGTCAAAAATCAGTGTTAATTCGTAAAAATTGCACTTTCTTGTACTTAAATTGAATGAGATACATACATATCCCAAAAATATAAAAAAAAATTTTTTTAAGTTCGAAATTTCGCTGAAATTTTGCTAAATGTGTTATACATTTCTTTTTTAATTAAAAAGTTGTTTTTAATAGTGTTTGTTGGAGAATTAATGATGTTTTAATTGGAAAATAATTTTTATAATTGATTGATAAACAGATTTTCCAAATGTGTCAATATGTCTTTGTGCTATAATTTGTGAACAAAAATTTGCAAAAGAATTTTTTTCGCTCGAACCATTGTGTTTTGCACACTTTGGGTCAAAATAATGACAGATACAGTTTCAGAGATATGTGGTTTAGAAATTTAAGACCGCCAAAAATGGCATTTAATTAGAGTTTTTTAAATTTTTTTCTTGAAAACTATTCTTCAAACACTTTAATCAAATTTGTAAATATTTAGGAATGAGCAGTTAAAAATTACGCTTGTAATTAAATCTGTGGTCAAAAGCGGTAACCGCCTAAGTGCTATGCTTTAACACAGGACTTAGGCGATTATCGCTTGTGACCACAGAAATGTTAATCTGCCAAAGCGCTAAACATGCGCGCTCTCCTTGACGTGCGCAGTCTATCCACTTACCGTATATACATAGTAACACTGCATAACACTGCATACGTACTGATCAAATGCAATTTCACCTGCCCGATTTCACACAACAGGAAATATTGCAAATTTTGACTCTTTTGCCCAATAACATAAATGTCCCTAGGGCTGCTCGAGAAATGTGTACTCCCCGATATTTAATAAAGAAATTATTATTAAGGGCGATATCTTAAATATATAAACTTAATTTATTTCAGCGAAACCATTTTCGGGGCCAACAATAGTATATACAATAAAACAATTTTATGAACGGGAAGGTATCAGTATTTTGATTTTAGGTCTTACGAAAAAATTGTTCTAATAGCATATATACATACGTTTGATATTTCAAAGATCTAGCGTTAATACTAAAAATGCTTCCTCCATCACCAGGAATTAGATTTTTGCAGATCTTTAGATGAAAGCTCCCGAAGTCCTTCAATTGAGATAGGCATTTTAAAAGAGGATTGAAATCATATGACCTGACTGTTGCGATTGTTTGAAGAACCGTTTTTATTTTAAACATATCATAATATCCGATGACGACTTTCATGGAAATACATGTTTTTTAAAATAGCACTTGGCGAGACTGGGTTAGTAAGTATGTAGATATATTTTATTGATATAAAATTTAACATGATAAAATATATAAATATAGATATGTATGTATATATGTATGTATATAACTTCTTTCTCCAATACACCATATAAAATTTAAACAAATATTGCCAGCTTTAATGTTTCTACATTTATCTTTTTCGTTTGTCATTTTTCAAATAATATTTCTTCTTCTTTTGATATTAAGTTTCACTTACCTAAAAGCTTCTTACACGAAAACTTAACAAGCGCTGTAAAGAAATTATTTAACGAACCTCCGAGCTACAACGTGAAAAACGAAAACAATATTGGACATCAATGAGGGCGGTTGATTGGTAGTAACAGAGGCTAAAGTTCGCGGTAGCAGATGCTGATGTGTCGCGACAGTATGTTTCACATTACTCATACGACTTGGCGTACAGACAATTGAATTGCATACAAACGGCATTGTGCGCGCCACTACTCGACTTTCGAAAGTTATATATGTAGGTTATTCTATCGCAACTTTGTTCTTGTTATAACATAAATAAACAATTATCAGCATAACAGTTGATGGAATGAAAGGTTGCGCGCATAAAATTATACAATTTATTCAATATTAGCACATAAACAAGAAGGCCCAGAGGGCTTCTATTTCATGCCGTGAAATGAGTTCAAAATGGGGAAATTACTATTTAACTACTACATACAACAAGTATTTGTTGCTTTATGAGCGTATATACATATATATCAAAATATGATCATATGTTAGTAAAGGCTACGACTGTTATTTGGTTAGACAACGCTCGAACAGCTGCGTAAATACTAATCACCAAATTGTCGCAACGCTTAATGCTTACACACGCACATACTAATTTGCTTGAATTTCTACAAGCGCCGAAATATATTTTACCATTTCATTTATAATTCATTTCCGAATTACTTCTTTATTTTGCATTTTCTTACCCCTTCCTTGCAACATTTTCGTGTTATATTTTTGTATAAAAACCTTAATGTGTATGTTCTGTTTATTTCTTATTCATTTATTTATTTATTTATGGCCTTTGTTGGTTTTGCGCTTACATGCAAACGCATACATTCAGTTACATATACAGGGTGTTTGAAAAGTTTAGCAGACACACGTTTTGACGAATTTTTGCAATTTATATTTGTTTATATTTTAAAATTAGTACAACTACACACATGATTTAAATTTCAAAGAGAAATCGTAATAATTCAAAAAATTTTCAAAAAAAATCATAATAAAAAAATGTTACAATTTTTGAAGTTTGCAATTTTGTTGCTTACGTTATTTAAGTGCGATAATCGCAACGTAAAAAAAACTCTTCCAAAAAAAAAAAAAATTTTTTTTCGGTATTTTTTGAACGTAAATTATTTTTAAAAAAATTTTCTAAAATTACTAAACAATTTTAATTTTTTTAAATTCGAAATTTAAAAAATGTTTTAATTTTTGAACTATCTGCGTAATTTTGTTGTTTACGCTATTTTAGTGCGCTAAAGTGCAAGTTATATTTGACTGAAAACAACCGTTGATTTTTGAGAATATCTCTTCTCGGTATTTTTTCAGCGTAAAAAGTCCATTTTGCAGTAACGCTCTGATGAATTTATAAAAATTTTAACAAGTTAAAAACATGAGTTATCACTGCTTTCTATAGAACTTAAAATGCAATTTCATTAAAAATTTAAATTTAAAAAATAAATTGCCACTTTTTGAATATTTTTGTGTCAGAAAGTGTTTAACGCCCTTGTATGTGTATATTTTTCAATCTTTTCTTCCGTCATTTCTGCATTAAGTGTTTTTCTTTGGTTCTGGGTCATGCAAGCAGTTACTTTGCGAAATAAATTTAATACACTTTCTGCACATCCCTGCGTGTACATTGATGATTTCTTTTATTTACTGTCCCACTTTACGCTTTGGTATCGGTTACATTTTATTCAAATTAAATTCTTAAGCGGAATGCTCGCATTATACATATGGATTGTTAAAAAATTGTTGTTTAAAAAGTTTTTTCACTTAAATTTTGTCATTGATTAAACCAACTTTGCTCAAATGTGATTCTGGAAATTCTTTAAAAAAAACTCATAACAATTAATAATAGTATATGTATGAAACATTAAATACTTTATTCTAAAAAGCTCAAGAATTAGAAATAAAAAAACCCATTATAATAAAATTACAGGCAAGACAAAAACAAATGTGTTGAAAGCGCTGTAACTTCTCTAAATATGTTTTGTATTGTTTTGTATTAACTTTCAAAAAGTGTTACATTCAAAACTTTTGAGACATTAGTAAAGTACACGGATGAATATTATTTTTATGCTTAAGCGATATCGACCGATTTTGTCCATAAAATCTTATATTTAAAATATTCAATGACTGTAAAATCTGAAAACTATTTATTTTTTATTAAAAAAAAACTAAAGAAATACTTTAAAATAAATTAATAAAAATTATTATTATTATTATAATATTCATAATAAAAGATAAGAAACAACCAGCAAAGTGATCAATTTTTTCCCTCTGCTCTGTTCGCCCACAATTTCCACACGATAAAACTTTGATGCTTTTTCCGAAATATTAACAATTGATAATTTTATTACGAAAAAAACCAAATCGTAGTTTCACTCAGTGGGGAGTACTGTACATAGTTTCGATGACCGTTAGTAGTAAAAAGCAACCATTTTAATGCTTTCGGCAGCACAGTTAAGTGATAAATAATATCCAAGCAAAATCCACCAATAAAAAAACTTTCAGCTCAGCAACCCCAACAATCGAATGAAACCAATAGCAGAAATTAAAGAGCGCAAATGAAAATTAATCAAAGAATACCCTTCTCATTTACACACTCAAATGACTTCTAAAATGTGAAGTCCAAAAATAAAAAACCTCGTATTTCAGTTAATCGTCTTCTTATAAGAAATAAAATAAAACAGCGTAAAAGCAAAAGCATTTGTAGGGAAATCAATAATCGAAAAATAAAAACTCAAATTTCGCCAGCGAAGCTTAAAAAGGACAGAGAATAAATGTATACATTTGTATTCATGAATATAAAATTGCCTTTTTCAACCGACAATTATGGCTAGACGAAGCAACTGTCCAACTGATATATACACTTATGAATGTACAAGAAGATATGTACGAGTATATGTACATATAGTATATGTATGTATGTATATACATATGCACTAGAAACAAAATCTTAGAGCAAAGAACAGCAAAGAAAATTCACGATAACAGCCGCCTACGAGCATTTTTACATTTAAGAGCAGCTCTGCGCGTTTAAGCGCCAGCTTAACTTAGTTTTGTTTTATTTTTTATTTATTTCTTATGTATTGTCATCACTCGAAGTTGTTTGTTGGTAGGTTAAAGTGTTATTTTGGAAGTTGATTGTCACATGAACACAAAAATAATAATGATGAATGTAAGCAAATATGATAAAGTGATTGAAATAAAAAGGTCTCAAGTACATAAGTGTCAATTTAGAAAATCATTTCCGAAAGATGTTCACATTACTTGCCTATTAAGGGATATTCCGATTTTTGTGGCTCAAACCGTTGGTTTTTTCAACATTTTTTTTTTATAATAAAACTCAAAGTACATACTGTTAGTTTCAATGTATCTTTTCTACAATATTTAATAGGAGCCTCGACGATGGGTTCAAAGTGGACGTTGTACAAACGACACCTCCTGTTTCTTGCAAGATTGTGTGAGTTTCACGTAACTGAAATGCACAAATGGAACATTTTTGTAATCGGGATGAACTACAAGCACACTTATCCGATGATTAATTCAATAATAGTGACGAATTATCAAAAAAGTAATTTTTTTTTACTATTTTTTCGGAATTTTTTTTGTTGTTCAATAATACTAAATTTTCTTGGATTCAAATAATTCTAGTTCAACTTTTTCCTGTGGATTACACGAGTAATTTAGATATTTAATTATTGAATTATATGATACAGTTTTTGAGAAAAGTTGCCAAGAGCCGTAAAAATGTGGTTTTGAGATAAACGCGGTTAAAGTTTTCGCGTGACTCAATACGCCAGGTGCACGGTTAGGTCAAAATGAGTATATTTCCAGAACTACAATAGGTATTGCAAGGAAATTTTTTCCATTTTCTTTCATAGATTTATAGCTAAGTAATTTCTCTACAATCTCTGACTACTGGCCACCTGAAAATGGCATCCCACAGGGATCTCCACTGTCAGTAATTTTTTTTCTTATTGCCACAGACAAACTAAGTAGATTAATAAATTCTAATAAATATTTTCAATACGTCCTATATGCAGATGACCTATACATTTTCACCAGATACTACATATCAAGAAAAAAGCTTAAATGAGAAACTACAGACTCTGTCAGAAAAAATAACAAGTTGAGGCGCAAAAAATGGCGCAAAAATCTCTCGTGAAAAATCTAGGTACCTGCATATACTATGTCGCAAATTAGGTTGTAATGTCAACATACACATAAATAATAATATTGTTCAAGGGGTAGATAACTTTAAGATTATAGGATTAATATTTAATAAAAAATACCTATGGAATGAACATATAAAATACCTATGCCTCTCTTTTGATAAGCGTCTTAACATAATGAAATACTTAAGTAATGTTAAACTAGAAAGTAATACTAACTCCTTTTGTTTGTTGGAATCAGACACGAAACAACGCGTGCAGAAACAGCACTCGGACTATATGCCGTCCATTGTACTGTTTTCATGTTCCATTTAATCGGTTTTAAATCTGCCTCCCAGTCATTGCTGAGCGAAGTATTCAACCAGTTTCTGATGGTGGCATCGATGACCGAAGGTGGGAGTGCTATAGCTGGCTGCGGGCCAAGGAACACCTGATCCGAGCCAATTCTGGCCAAATGGTCAGATGTCTCATTACCAGGTACTCCCGAGTGGCCAGGCACCCAGAGTAAAGCAAGTTCATTATGTTTACCAACATAGTTTAGTCGAGACTTGCATTGCCGAACTAGTTTGGAAGTAGTTAGAGGGCTGGCCAATGCCTTGAGTGCAACTTGGCTGTCACTACTGACACGTATACTCCTCCCCCTCCACCTATTTTCCACCACGTAGGCCATGACCTTGAGAATTAAAAATAACTTATCTTCCATTATCTACCATTATCTTCTATAAAAACTCCAGATTCTGACCCAGAGTCAGTTTTGGAGCCATCAGTAAAGATTCGACAACGTGGGCTCAGTGTTGGCATTGAACCAGAACTCAACGTTATAGAGTCTCATCAGCAAAGGAAATGGTGGTGCACTATCTTGTGGCATTGAAAATACGCAAATGTCCATAACTCTGCCGCCAGCAATTTCCGCCTTGCCTCAGATTTTACAAAGCCGTCTCACAGGATTTTTCCGCCTGATAGGCATGTTGATGCAAAGACAGACGATATGATGAAAGCGGCTCCCTACGAATGCGTAGCTCTACTAATCTTTCCAGACATTTTAGCATGAATGATGTAATGCTTATAGGTATGTAGCTTCTGGGGCTAGCGTGTGGTATAAAGGCGACATTTATCAGCCTCCATGATTGTGGTATATAAGCAAGTGCGAGCGACGCTGTGAAAATATTTTCAAGGTCGCCAACACGAGCTCGACACCTGCTTTTAGTACAATAGGTGAGATGCCAACCAGACCGGGCGATTTGAAACAGTCAAAAGACTCAAGAGCATATTTCATGGCAACAAGGAGAAGAGAGTAAGTCTCAGTCCTGGTCTCTGTGAAAGAGCCATCAGGCCTCTTGAGCGCACCCAGCTTTACGGATTGGTCCTTTTTTAGAACTTTTACCAGTCTAGCTGTTTCACCCAAGGTTTCAATCCCGCTGCAGTATTCTTTAAAAGAGTCCCATTTCGTAGAGCGAATTAGCCTCTTATACTCTTTTTGCGTGCAGCGATATTGTTCCCAGTCCATCTCAAGATTAGTTTTCAGAGCCCGGTAAAGATATTTTGTCGATTCACCTCTCATCTTCTGCAGCTGCTTGTTCCACCAGGGAAAAGGCGTGCGGTTTAGAAGTGTTCGAGCCGGCCAGGCCTTATCCAAACTATCACGTAGAGCAGTCGTTAAAATATTCACTGCCTCATCAATGGCATAAGTGGATCGTATTCTAGGTGGCGCTGAGATCTGATTCCCAAGCTCCTCCCTAAAACACGACCAGTCCGTTTTTTTCAAGTTTCGTACTGGCGCAGAGCACATAGCATCCTCACCAAGTTTTAACTGGATATATCTGGGGTCCGAAAGCGAGTCCTCACTCAGGACCCTCCAGTTTAGGACTGACCACCCTAACCGAGAATTAGAAAAGGTAAGATCAATCACTTCCTGTCTCCTGGGTGTGAAGAATGTTGGCTTAGAGCGAACGTTTTGACCGAAGCAAGACTTCGAGGTATAGAAGGAAGAATTATAAACAATACCGGTAACTTGATCACGAAGCTTATTTTCCCAAACGGAACGCCATTGCAACATCTTATCACAAACCGGCAAAAAAGAAAAACAAAGGGCAGAAAAGATTCAACCACAAAGAGTAATCGAATAAGCAGAACAAATGCAAATTATTCCTACACCCTTAACCTTCACCAAGAAAAAGCCCCGCCTTGGAAACTGAACTAAGAAACAATTGACCTTTGACTTATCACACCAAAAATAACACCAGTCCAGAAGTATTCCCAAATAAATTCCGAGAACCAACACCAAAACAGGAACTTTTTGTACACAGATGGTTCGAAGTCAGGCGAAATGGTTGAAACACAATTATCGGCTCCCAAAGGAAAATAAAACGTATGTGGATACCAAGCCCCATCGGAATTCATGGGGACACCCTAGCGGATAAAGCAGCAAAACATGCCACCAATGCGCCGATATTATTAAAAATCACCGTCAGCAAAGATGACCTAAAAAAACATGTTGCTAGACACCATAAACAAGTGTCAAGACAAAAATGGGCAGTATATTCTCACCACTCCAAACAGTTTAACTCATCGCAAATCCGCCCGTGCTTCCCAGTGACAGTATCCAGAAGGGTCTCAATAATCTTCACACGTTCTCGTCTCGGCCACACAAGACTAACTCACAAATACATATTTGAAAACACCAATAAACCTAATTGCTTTTTTTTTGCAATATTGACACACTTACTCCATTTCAACTAATCAACAGCTGCTCCGCCATAGCCAACATAAGACAACAAATAAATTTAAATTTAGCCGATGTTCTGAAAAACGTTTATCACGACAACATAAAGATTTTCATAAAATTTATCCGTTAGATTAACCTGTTATACATACAATCCTTTCATTATATTCTGTGTATATTAGATTTAATCATGTAGCTTAAGGCCCATGTTGCTATAGCTTTAATGTATTGAATTATATAATTTATTTATATTCTTTCAACAAAGTTAATAATAATAATAATTTATCTACATCTTACAAGTTTGTCCGAATCACTTGTGATGAACACACCTAAAAGTGCGATTGTTTAACCAATTGTTTAACAAAAATTTCTCAAATGAATTAAATTTAAAAATACGATTTCTATCCCAAAGTACAAAGACTTTTTAATGACATCCCTCCATATAAAAGCATTACTACAACTGAGCTCAAAAAAAAACGGACCTAAAAATGTAAATTGGAATAAACAAGTGAAAAATACGAATTTAGCAAAAATATGCAAATTGGTTTCATCTATTATGATATAGTTCAGATTTATGTATTTATTTTGAAAATTTGAGATTTCATGAAAACTCCTTGACACAGTTGACGCGGTTTGACCCCTCTGATTTTTGACATTTTTTTACTGACGCTCTTTCGTCTTTTCCTTCCATACAAAAAATATACACCGTGTTGCGTTAAAAAGAGGAATCTGCCAGAAAAAAAAAGTCACAAATCAGTGATAACTTGTAGAAACTTGAAAATTGCACTTTCTTGCATCTAAATTAAACGAGCCAAAAACGTCATACTCAAAAAAATTCAAAATTTTTTTTTCAAGTTCGAAATTTTGATGAAACTTTTTTAAATCTTTGTATATTCTGTTTCAAAAATGGGTGTTTTGAATTTTTTATTTAATTTAATTTTAATAAACTAGAAAAAAAGTGGCTAAATCGGTCAATATGTGATTGTGCTATTATCTGTTTAGAGTATAGTTTTTGTGGAAATAGAGAAGTGTCATAAATTTTAATTAAAAGTCGCAACGGATAAGTTTTAAGTTATTCGAAAAATTAACAATTTATTTTCCGTTTCATCTTTTTCAAAATTTAAAATTCTTCGGAAAAGTCACTTATGTATATATTAAAACTTATTTTATAGTTTTTAACGTTACTTAAGCTACATAACGTAAGAATTTTTAAGTTACAAACTCGAAATTAACCAAAGTTTCAATCAAAGTAACAAGTTTTTATTTCAGAAAATTGGTTTAAATAACTTGTCGGCATTTTTGCCTTTTTCTCGTTTTGAGTTTCCTTCTTTCTGCCTTTTTCGCTGCGTTATTGTTTCTTTTTTCTAGGGTTTGAGACCCTAAAATTCCATTTCCTTCTTACAACCCTCTCAAAAATTATATATTTCACATAAATAGCAATTAAATGCAAGTATTTATAGTGCCACAAAACTCTTAACTAACAATTTTCCAGCCCATAATGTTTGGCTTATTAGTTCCTTAATAAGAACAAAAGGTATTTTCTCGACGGCATTTGCTTTCCTTTTCACTTTAAGCCAAAAAAAGAAAAGAGAGAAAAGTGAAATTCCTATATGGAAATAAACTCTGCCCATTGGCGCATTCAAATCAGACAAAATTTTATGATGAAATAAAATTATTCGCCCCATGGCTACCGCAAATTCCTTATTGGCAAATCAACAAAGGACATTTGATAAATAACAATCGAGTGACCATAACAAACCTCAAGCATTACTCGAATGCCTTATTGCCTCTTTCATAAACATTAACATATTTACAAGTAAATCAGTGATTGTAATTTTGCTAGGTATGTAAATGTGTTTGTATTTCTACATATGTAAATAAATGGTATTTATTTTATATAAGGCCAATTCGGTAGCATAAAAGTCATAACGTTACTAATAAGAAACTACCAAAAAATATGCAACATTCAATTATTTATGCCCTACATTAGCATTACGTATTAACAGAGCAGTAGTTTGTTTTAAACCTTTCTGTTTCTTTGTGACCTAAAAATTTTTCTATAGTGATTTGACCAGAAAAATTTAGTGGCTTTGATGTTTTTTTTTTGGCAAAATGCTTTGAATTTTGTATTTTTTGCTCAAAATTAAGCATTGCGAATTGTAATTGTATTATTTCGCAATAGCCCTATTCCCGTATCTTTGACAACACTCATACCTACAACTCCTAAAGCCATGCAACAAAAACTTGGTTATATTACAATACTTGTAATGGAAATTGCTTAATTTTTTGTGTATTTCTTAAACGCTAAAATAACCTTTAGCGTCATTCTTTTCGGAGCAATATTATTGTCAGTAGTCAAATTGAATAGCACTTCGCTCAAATGAGAGTTTTGACAATTTTTCAACAATTTATTTAAAAATATAAAACACACAAGTAACGAAAATATTTGAGAAGATAAAAAGTTGACTCTAAAAATGCTTTACAGATTATGTTTACTAAACCGCCATTTCTAAGTTGCTTGAAGCAAGAAATCATAATACAACTTAGGATAGAGGCCTTCCAAAAAACCATTAACTGTTTCGAGATGATATATAAACAATGGGAAATTGGTTGAAAGCATAGCTTTACGTTTTCTTTGGAACTACTTCAAAACCATAGTCTCCGTGAATACGGTGGCTACGATCGCGGCACTGAAGAGCAAAATTCTTCGAATCATTGATAAAATACCAACCAATATTCAATTAAAAAAAAGATAATTTCGAATTAATTTTTAATCTATTCCCGTCAAAAAATCACATCGGATTGACACAATAATGACGGGGATGCCAACGCTTTTATATAATTAAATTCTCACAAATTTTTTTACAATTTTCACTGAACTCAAAAGCGCGCTTTTTTCGTTAGACAAACAAACAAATTGGAAAAGCAGCCCTGATTCTTCGACCCGACGAATCTAATTTTCTAATTTTGACATCGTGTACTCGTCGTCCAATGCAATTGTGTTTAGCACAAACATAAGTGAAATAAATATACCTTTTTTTTAATTTTAAATCAAAAAGTACTTAAGAAGTCACTTAAAACCATCCAAATAAATACATTTGTGTTATTTTGGAGGAAAAACTTTTTTCGTAGAAATGCTATAGAATCTTTGAAAATTAATGTTACTAAATCAGCAAACTTGGCTACTCTTCAGGAGACTTTAAAAAATTATTATCAAAAAGTATATATGTACATATAACAAAAAATAAAAAGGCGCTTATATCAATTGACATTAAATGATTAATAATAAAGAGTTAATGTTAAACGAAATATTACAACAAATTCGTAAAACCCTTTCAGTATGTAGAATGAAATTTCAAGTTTCAAAATTTTTAGAAGAATTTTAAGAAAACAATATAGTATTCCAAAAATATTTCACATATTTTCAAACTATAAGCATTTTCCCCAAAAAGATATAACATCGAATTAAAATTAATTAATAAAGTTGATATTTAATGAGGTAAAGTACGTTAATTTTTTTTTTGTTAAATGTTTGGAATTTGGATTTGGATGGATTTTTTTAGAAACTAATAATAATAATAATTTGGCGCTTACACTATATAGCTCAGGGTTTGGCCGAGCTTCTCCTACTATTTGTAGTGTGCGTCTCTTATATTGCACTACAAATGGAGCAACCTATAGTTTTGTGCCGACTCCGAACGGCAGATGTTTGCCATTGCCTGCCGAGGGGTGACCGCTACTAACTAGAAAAAAACTTTTCTATAATTTAGATTTTACTTGCCCTGGCTGAGACTCGAACCTCAAACCCAGCGGCATATCGAGTAATTGCACGCACCACTACCCACTCGACCACAACGGCCACTAATAATGTATTTTTAAATTGATCAATAATGAATATTTAATACAAGATAAGTAGATTGGCAATATATTCTGACTTTGTCTTATAATTTCGAACTTAGTTACTCCATAGCAAATATTTTATTTAAATAATGATTAGAGCTCGAGCAGAAAATATTATAAAAAGAGCAATTTTTACTAACCTTTTTTTTATTGAAATAGTTTTATTGCATCCCTGCCCACCACGTCTAACCAGTTTCCCCTGAAATTCAAAAAATTACACACACATTCAAAGCTTTTTATACATGTCATCCCCAAATTTACAAATATATTTTTTTGAACTGTTGACAAATTTCCATAAGTTAGAGAAGTAATGCTATTACTCCAATAAAAATTGTATGCGTTAGAAGGGAAAAATGTTGAAAATTTTTTTTTTATAATTTTATTTTAAATTTTTTTCAATTTGGTTGCATGTACATAATTGATTTAAATGAGTTAAATGAACTTTCATTTGAATCAAGTTTCTATGCTTATGCGTGCATATGATTTATGTAGATGACCTTTAATTTTATGGTTTGTTTTGTTTTTAGATATTGATTTTAGAAATTAGGTTTACTAAAATATTTTTATGAATTATTGAAAATAATATTCAACATATTTTTTGCCACAGAAGGGGAAATAAGAGTAGTGCAGCAGTAGTTTTTTTTTCTCTATAGCCAAGCCTAACGCATGCGAAAGTGATGCCTGATTTCACGTACAGGGGGAAAGTATTGAATTTTTTTACAGCGCCTTAACGAACTTTCCCAGAATTTCTGCCACTTTTGAAGCTAACGAAAACCACGTTTTCACTAGTTTTTTCACCGCTTGAGGCGGGCAGGCATATTGCTTCGGTTGCCTCGGTTGCGATTGTATTAATGGAAGTAGTGTACAAATATTTTTTAAGTTAAATTCTTCATATTATTCTTTCATACGAGTGTTACTCCAATCATTTTATAATCAAATTCTAATATGGTTCCCTAAGCTCGTTTTTTATTTGAGAAACATTAGCAAGTCATATTAGAATTCTAGTATCCAATCGAGGTTTTTCTCTAACGTTAGAGATTGTGTTTGCTGGATTATCAATAAATTAAAAAGGTTTAACCCTAAACGAAAATCGCATCACTTCTATTCAATTAACTCTAATGTATAAATTTATGTATCTGATAAAATTCGGTCACTCCCATAGCAATAATAGGACCACTAAACTAAAAATTTACAATCAAAATATGCATGCAAACAATTTACATAAATTGCTTTTTTCTACTGTGGCCTCTATTTTTTTTTTCTCATTTTAATTGCTTCTACGTACACATTAAGCATTTAGAATTTATATTCGGAGAAGGATTTATGTAAAAATACCGCAAAATGAAATGGCCTAGTCTCAAATTTGAATAACCATTAAACTTCAGCTGCAGCTGGGCGACTGGTATGTGCATTTTATTGCTGGCATTGCAATTATTTTGCTGATACTATCGGAAATAACCCTCAACTTATTTTCATAGTATTTTTCACTGACACAAACACAAAAATATCAAGCAAAACGAATTTCTCACCGTACAAAATCTATCTCTTGGATCATTTTGTGCTTTCTACTGTGAGCTATTTTCTAACTACTGAAATTAGGAAAATACACTTTTATTTTTAAGTGTCACAGAAAATTAAAAAAAAATAAAAAATGACCTAAGAAACAAACTAAATATTTTTTTATAGCAATTGAACATAAATTGTTTGTAAATTACAAATATTCATATTTTTGTAAAAATAACAATCAAGCCACTGCAGAGTTAATAATATTATTATAATTTTATGAATTTAGTTTAACTACCAATAATGAATTTATTGTTTCCGTATTTAATTTGTATCGTCCCTCACTTGAAATATAGTTAAGTGCTGAAAAGGCTCTTTCAACAGATTCCTGAGTCGCTGGTACGGCAAATACAACTAGCGCTATTTCAAATAAATGTGGAGTTTTATATTTCAAGTTTGCAAAAAAATCAAATATGTTGCTATTTACAGGTAAACGACCATAGACCACATTGAACTTTTCAAGATCTGTGTATATTTTTCCAAGTTTTTCGGAGATCGTCTCCTTTAAAAGCTAACAATAATAACAAGCACTCAAGCAAAAACATTATATAAAGTAACATAATAGCATATGTAAACTTTTTTTTCTGTTACCAAATAACACTTTTTTTTCTCACTGCGATAATTGTCCCAAGCCAACAGTAACAGAAATTATATGAAAAATAATGTTTCTCACTGAGCAAAAGCACTCACCGACAAAAAAAAACACTTGTTCAGTTTTTTGCGTTATTTTCTCAACTAAGTCCCCTAAATATCTGTATGCGCTCAAAAGAACTTATTGTACCAATATATAATTTTATAACATCAACTAGACTCTTTTTCGTAAAATCGTATACTCTTATTTCTCAAACAAACTAGGCTGACCGTCAACATTAGTTAAAGGCTTATTGATAAATTACTTTTAAAATTATACCTGTATGATTTCATTTCATTTTCATGTATTTTTGACTATTTAAATTGATGTATTTATAATTAATTTAAATGATCTGATAACTTTGTGGTTCTAAAACCGAAGCAGATTCTTGTTCTACTAATATTTGGTAATAAGTAGTAATAAGAGATATTTTCGAACATTTTCTTAGTGGAGAGGGTCATTTTCGAACTCTGTTTGCCAGTAAAGAATTTTTGATTAAGTGTAAGTAAAGTCTTCTTCATTTCAAATGCATATGGTTTTAAGAACTTTTGCTAACCCACAAGTGTTTGTCCTAGTTCAATTAATTTAAAAATTGAAATTAAAAATTGAAATTGTATGAGTTTTGTAGCAGTTATTTGCGCAATTAACCCAGTCTTTTGCTGACGTAACTTTACTGGTTCAATTATTATATTAGTCAGCAATTTTAAAATCAAGAGAAGCGATTCTTTTTTTTTATCCAAATAATGCTGTTAAAAGCAATTCAACAAAATCGCTTGTGTCTATAATATATCCCTTTGTTAGACTTAATAATTTTTCAAAGGATTTTAGCTGGTATTTATTCATATATTTCAATAAATACTTTTTGCCTTTCAATTTATAACTTGCATACATACGAGTATATGCTTATGGTTATGAGCCAAGTAAACGAAATTAAATCAGCACTTTTTTCGCCACAGAGTCATGGCGCGCTAAAAGGGCATGATGTGCCGGCACAACTGCATACTTAAATACGTGCGTAGATATGAAAGCTTTTTTTCGAGAAAAAAAGGCACTTAAATTAGTATATTTAAATGAGTGTATGTGTAGATTCTGCACTCAGCTTTTATCATTTCCAAACCCTTTCATTTATATACATGAAAGGCTGTTTGCTGAGAGTCTAAGTAGATTTAGGATCCCCACACTTTTTTTTTAATGTAATAGATTAATAGACTGTAAAGCTGTAAAAGGTTTTTTTCGCAACATAATAAAATGCCGCAGAATTCGTCAGGGTGAAAAAAAAATATTAAGGGGAAAATGTACCACAGTAACAACTTTGATGGTGGTTCTCGCTTTTATGTTTTTGTGCACTCGACACCCAATCCTCTTAAGTCATACAACGCCTCACTGTCCGTATATAAATGAGCAGTGGGATAACAAGCAAAAATGGTTGTTTATAAGCACAATCAAGCAATCGATTTTAACGCGGATTAAATTTAAAATATAGAGGTTGAAGAAAAGATTTTTCTTCAGCAATCTGTTGGCAGACAAAATAGTGTTGTCGTTTCAAACCTTTGGCATTTCTGGAAATTTGTTCTTCAATATCGAGAGTAACTTCAGCACCGATATCTCTTTAAGGTACATACATAAAGAGCAAATATATGAAACCGAAACCCCTGCCTTAAAATTTCTTTATAGAATAGACTTAACAAAGATTTAATTAAATTTTAAGGGATTTCTACTTGAATTTAATTGCATTTTTAAAAAGCTCAATTCGTATGATTATTAACAAACGAACATCGATATCTATTAATACAATTGTAAAAGGTCTTTGTTTTTTAATTAAAATTAATTTGCGCATTTAAAACGACCTTAAATGCAACACTGGAATGGATATAATTCGTATAGTTAAAGCATGAAATTTAAAGCAAACATACGTTCATATGCATGTGTTTAAACTAATAAGATAATTCGACGGTTTGCTCATAAACACAGTGGGGCGGCAAACAAAGAGATCTAATTTAACCCAGTAATAGAAAAATGTGTAGAAAAGTTCACGCAGCTAAAAGTCGAGGTTTTCGTAAATTATTAAAACTGACTTTAATATCCACGCAGCCTGTTTAGAAGCCATTTCCTTCACCAACCTCCCTATTAAATACGCAATTTCAGTTAGTTCGCTGTTACTTATACACATCTGTATACGTTTCTTTTTGTTATTCGCTTATTGTTTACACTCCATTATTCCCATGTCTCGTTGAAATCGACGCTTTTGTTCCACCAACATTGGGTTGCCAAAACAATCATATTCGCATTTCTTTTTTCCTGTAATTCTTTCTCTTTGCTGAGCCAAATTCTTTTTTTTCTTGAGTTTTTTTTCCTTTATTTTCTTTTGCTTTGTATTGGCTTTAACAAACAGCAACATCAGCAAACAATAGATAGGTGGCATTCTTTCTGATAAGCCTGCGGCGAAAATACACAATTCGTCGAACCTTCACAAAATGCCAGTATTACTTTTCTCATTGATTTAAACAGCTAAGCATTTAAGTAATCTCGTGTTAAATCTTTATTGGTGTATATTCTATTGATTTTTTTCTAAACTTTATTTTACCAAAAAATATCTCTTAGGTAATTTAATCATTTTATTATAAGTGACTAAAAAAGAAAAAAAATACATTTCATTTTATTTCAATATAGTAGAATTCGATTTGAGCAATCAAAAGTGTGTGCCTTAAAAGCACGAGCAGACTACACTTTTATGCATTTATTGGGAAGAGGTTATTAGTAAAAGTAATATTAGAAAATTTGGTGTTCATATATTTCTTAAAGATTCATGTTGAGCTCCTTATCTAATTTATTTTCGAGGCACAAAACAGATTTTTGTAGTGTGATCCCCAAAGTTGCTTAGAAAATGTTCGTTTTAATAATTTTTATTTCTGGTTTCATATCGAAAGAGTAATGCCTGTAGATTATTTTGGAGAATTCCAAACACTCTCTTCAAGGGAGTATTCTCTACAAACGGTTGCAAGACGGAAAATTGAACTCAACAATGCTGGAAGATAAATATAAAGAAATAGCTGACAAGTAGGCGTACAATTGGACTACTGCGAATTCAAAGCTATGACTGCTATGTAGATAATATTGATTCACAGGAGTTCTTAGTGCTTTTTTCCCTAAATAAATGGACAGGATGGTGGTAAAAAAAAATTAATCTGTACACATGTGTGTCCTCGTTCAGTAACAAAGTAGCAAAGCCCATAAAGTGTGATAGTGAATTTTATTGCTTGAGCAACAGGAGATATTTGCATTACACACTCTCTAATATACTGTTGGTAGCAAAGTCAAATTAAAAATCGGAAATATCTGGTCTTTGAAAGAAAGACTCAGAGCTGTCAACATGTAATATAACTAAATATAAATAGACAATAAAAAGGAGAGTTAACGATATACCTAACAGCTGATATTGCAGAGCCAATTGAAGAATAAACAATTACTTTTACTAGTCCAAAAATACTTTTACTTCTACTAAATTAATATTCCTGCTAAATCCATAAGAACACGGCCCGCCGTCGCAACCTAAATATAAGAATACTACTTTGTTAACTTTTTTTATTTTTCTTCTTCTAGTTAGCTTGGCACTGCCAAATATATTCTTATATTTACTTAGTATGGGAGGTAAAAGGAGGAGTATACGAATGGTTTAGAAAATGTGTAGGCTATAAAAATCATCAAAGTTAAAAGGAACTTGTAAGAAAAAATAGCAACTTAATTCTCGCAACCCAGCAAGCACATGCCCTTAGAGAAAATCTCTGTTCTGTTCTGTAATTTTTATAACCTCAAGTCTTTAAATTTGAAACTTATACGCTTCTTCGTTCCCACGTCTTTCTGTTTATTTTTTTTTTTTGTGATTTGCTCTCATCATTTGATAACATTTACGAGATTTTAATTTGGAGAAAGTACTTAATTTTGAGCCAAAGAATCACAGCCGGTCTAAAATGTGTTTTTACCTAAATTAGAAACTCGGTCACAATAGTTTTTCTCTTATCTTCATACATTTAATTGTATGTATGCTTCTCATATGTTTGTATGCATTAAATTTATTAGATACATAGAGTTTTGCTTTTTCCATATGAAAAAGTTGCTTCATACGTTAGGTGGAAGCAAATGCGTTTCTTAAAAATCAGCGTTATTTTTAGCGACTTGCAATTTAAAAACTACGTACTAAAAGGGAATCCTCAACAAAATTGTGTATTCTAAAATTTTCTACAGCCTCTAAGAAAAAAGTTTGAAATTTTTAAGTTATTATGATTTTTGTATTATATTTGAGAAATGATTTTATTAGTATATGCATATTTAAATTTAAAGGCAACTCTGTTTTTTTTTAACCACTACTATTAAATTTAAAACAATCAAAAATTAAATTTTTTTAAATAATTGCTCTTTTTAATTAAATACTTTAAACTTGCACTGTGTTATACAAAATTGAATGGGATATTTAACTGGCTGCTCAACAAACTCCAATTTTACTTAATACAAATTTGAAAGTTTAAGAAAAATGTATGAGTTTTTTTTTTATTTATCAAGGATTAATTTCATTTCAAATTAATTTAAAAAAATAATAGAAAAAAATTTTAAAAATTTCACGTTTTTTTGCCTTCTGTTTCTAAAATAAAAAAAATAAAATTACAAAATATGAATAAAATTTTATTTTGTTTACGAACGAACTGCGTGGCAAAAAGTTAACTTTTGCATAATTTTACAGCTTTCTAGAAAATCTTTCATCACAATTATGCCAATAGTTAGCGTTGTAGCCGCCAAAGCTCCATTCTCATAATCAGATATAATCTGATAAATCGGCAATATTACTCAATTATTACATCCTCTTGAGATACATCTGCTAACTCGACACATTAATGAATTTTTTCAGCGATTTTTTATTTATGTAGTCGTTGAGAAAGAAACACGTTATCACATAAACTGAATAGATTAGATCATAACGTTCGAAAAGCTTTGCCATAAAAACTGAACTGAGAGTGAAATGTGAAACGAATGCACTTCAGTGCAATAAAAGTGCGAATCGAATGCAGAAAAGAGCGCAGGTGTGTAAAGTGATAAAAACAGTTGGTGCGCCAAGCAAAGCGGTTCTACATACATATGTCAACATTTGCTTAACACTTAATACAGCAATTTAAAAAAGAAATATAAGTGATGGAAATATTTCAGTTCTATTCGATAGTAAAATTAAAAATTGAATTTCAAATGTCGGAGCGTCTGAGTAACCATATGAGCTGTCGCACAGATGATATATGTATGTACATATGTACATGCAAATGTATTTAAATACATGCGTACACACATACATACGTGTTCACTTATCTTCGCTTTACTGCAATAATAAAAAAATGTCTAAATACTCGATAACTGCGTGAAATATTTATGTAGTTGGAAAACTCTATTATTGCACAAATGCGCTTATACATCTCTTGCAAATATATGTATAAATCAAATATTCAGAGCAATAATTTCAAAGTTTTCACATACCCTAAGAAGAATTGGACAAGTGCTTAAGAATACTAAGGCTCTTTGTGGAATATACAAATATGAATATACATTTATAAAAGTAGGAATGTATAAAAAATAGTTATACTTCTATCTATGAAATGTGTTTAAATACCTGAATTAAATTGTTTTCACAATACACTTATTTATGTGCAAGTAAGCCGGTATTACTCATAATATCAAACATGCAAGCTTTAGTATAAATAACTTGTGTGAATCTTTTCGGAATTCCATTTTAGAAATGAGAGTATCTGTAAACACTTACACACGACAATGCTACATTATCTATGCATTATTTTACATAACTTGTATATAAAAATTGCAACTTAAAAAATGATAAAAGCTGTTACAAAGCCAACTACGTACGTGAGGGCTAACAGAAGTTTGCTTAGTTGGCCAGAATAAAATAAACGAAAGAATCATTTCGTATTTATCCTTAATCTATGTATTTTTTTTTGTTTGCTAGCGCGTTTTCATGATGCAATTTTGGAGATTAAAAAAACCGTTCGATATTCAAAAAATCCAGATTTCGAAAAAACCGTACAATAATTTATGAAAAAATCGGTGAAAACCGGTTTGAAAAAACCGAGTCAAACACCCTAGTAACGACTTTACTAAAGTTGCTAGACTGCCCAGTTTCCAATTGATTTAGGCACAATTACAAAACGCACTCGAACCTCTTTTTTGTTCTCATTTAAAATGCATGGGACCATGGAGCAGATTTCTTCCGGATCCCAGATGATAACTTAATATATACGATACAGCCATTGCATTCAAGCCCAATTCATAAGGAATCACAGTGAGACAGCCCAATAGTAACCGCGGCAAAAAATGGTTTTTGACGTGTCGTCCAATTTGGATGAAATTTTAGTATATTAACAGATATATGAGTAACAATTTCCTGAAATTTCAGCCTCATAACTTCATTACTTTTTGGTCTAGAGCAAGTCAAAGTTGAGGTATGCCAACGCGCTTGAAATATGTTAGTTCTATATGTAATAATCAAAAGCTTATTAAAATAAAAATACATAATAAATGTAACTTTAAAGTATTTTTTTAATTAATTTAGTTATTGTAGAATGAGTAAATGAAAAAATAAATTTAAAAAAAAAACACAATATTTTTTTTCTTAACAACAGAATTGTGGTGCAAAAATTTAACATTTTGCATTTTCAATGGCCTAGGAAATATAGAGCAGCCCCTCGCCCTAGGTGCAGACTTATACCAAATGAAAGTTTGAAGTCTCAGCTTTAATTTAAAGTAGAGGACATATAGCAAAAGTTTGCAAAAGCACATTAAACATACAAAAAACTACAAAAAGTACGTAACGCGCACATTCTGTCGCTATACGTATGTTAGCATGCAATAGCATGTTTACAACTTTTTACTTTTATTTTTTTTAATTGTTTACTATTCACTTATTGTTCAAGAGAATAGCAATAAGTTACATTTGTTTTTTGTTAGTTATTCAGAATTATGCTTTAAAGATCATTTATGTTTTAATAAAAATATTCTTGTTTACATAAATTTTATTTACGTTATTAATTTGATAGATAATTTTGTTGAAGGTCATTGACTTTGGGTTAGATAGTTGCATAATTTTTAATTTAAATTGATAGTGCAAGATATTGTTCTTATCTAAGTTGTGTTATGATCACTTTCATAAATCACTGTGCATAAAGTTCTCATTCACGGCAGCAAAATGGTATCTGAGGCTATATTGCCAATAGGTTTGTTTGCAATTTTTATTTTTGAAAGTATTTTTTTAAACTTTATTTAACATTAACTTTTTTTTTTGCTACAGGAATGTTATCCGAAGAAGCCCAAGAAGCAATGAATAAGGAGTATAGAAACTGTAGGCTATTCCATTCTCGTAGAAATTCACGTATTTCTACGAATGAAGATGTAATGCACTATTTGCAAATATCATCAGATCCTTATATTAATTCATTTAGAATGAGAAACAAATTGAAAAAATTAGAATACCATGATGATGTTAAAAAATTATTGATTGAATGAAAAAAAAATATTGTTTTTTTTATTGCATTTCAATGGGAGGTGGGCGTATTAGTGGGCGTGTTATTGTAATTTTTGCATGAAACATTTTAAATGATATAAATTACAGTAATATCGAATTTGAAGGTTGTATTTAATATATTTTAGAAAATATGGCACTTTTTATGTTGAGGTAGTATGGGTGATGGGGTTAAAAGTGGGCCAAAGTTCAATTTTTATTTCAAATAATGTTTGTAACTATATAACATTCAAGTATACCAAAATTGAAAGTTATACCTAAAGTATTACGGACAATACGGCATTTTACAAATTTCGACTGAATGGCAGGTGGGCGTAAAAGTGGGCGAATTTTCTTAATTTTTTTTTTAAAAACTGGAATTATCTCAAAAATAACCTGTGCAAAATTTCAGAGCTCTACAATGACTCCTTGTATTTAATGCCGGCGTTGTCTCACTGTGCGTCATTAGTGGAAGATTTTGGTCAACCTTCTCGATGCTCGTCCTCTACAGAAAAATCTTTGTCTGGAAACTTCAGAACGAGTTGGAAATAGTCTGTAGAGACGTTGTAATCGTTCCATATGCATTTTGGCTTTTAATGAATATTTGTAGTGACTTTAGCTTATGCCAAAAACTGAAAATAATCAAAAAGCAAATTTCTGTTTGCATTGGTGGTGAAATTTCGTCTGAACTTTCGTCAGAAATTTTGCGTTTTATATTTTAACCGATTGTTCTGAAATTTTAAAAGCAGTATCGTAAAACAATTCCAAAGGATTTGGTGTTTTTAGTTAAAAAAAAAAGATTGTAGAGTAATTTCTTCGTTTTTTAATCCAATGTATTTTCTTTCGTTATAAATTCCAAGTGAAGCTAATCCTTGAAAGCAAAACTTATTTGAAACTATTTGGTGTCTTTTTCTACGAGTATTCCTTCCCATTTTTTCGAATTAACCTACACCAAACTGTGAATTTTGGAAAACTTAGGCTTATTGTTAGTTAAAACCAAATTCATGCACATAAATGAAAGTTTTAAACTTTTATATGGGATTCAAATTTTAATTTTTTAAAAGTTGTCAAAAAAAATGTTAAACTATTATATTAGAGATTTTTTATAAAAACATTTTATTTGTAGGTTAACGGTTCATTTAATTTAGTATAATAATGTGTAACTTTTTAATATCAGGAAATAAGCGAAGTAATTTCTTTCGGCGTGGCTTTTACACATTTTCTTCCACATAGTGCATAACAGATATCTATTTTGAATATTAGATTGAGTCAAAAACTCGTCCTTAAAGCTTAGATTGTACATTATTGCTTTTCACTTGAGTAGATTTGTCGAATAAAGAATTCGTGTGTACCTATACAGCCAGCATTTCACAAACTATTTGGTCTTTGATTCGAATGAGAACCTCCCTTAGTCATTGTATGTACATACATTAGCAATATTTACGCTTTATATCAATGCCTTTTTTACCAATATTTTATAGTGAATATATTTTCATTTTGCATTTTTTCATTTTAAATTTTGCAAAATTTTTCAAATTTTTATCAATCAACTTATTTTTAAACACATTAAAAAATTTTAGATGACGATAGTTCACGATAGAAGCTGCTAATTTCTTTTAGAAAAATTGTACAGTAGCGTGAATAAAATATCTTTCAAGTAAAAATGAAATATCAGAAAATTTTTAACATAAAATTTTGCAATCACTTGCACTTTTGAATTTACAAATTTTAAAGTCAAGTCATTTTAGCAAGTTTAAAAATGAGAAAAAATGTTTGCTTTCCCCACTATTTTGAATTATTCAGCCCTATTACTGAAACCCTCGTAGTACGATTTTTTTAGATTCTCCGAAAAGGACTTTACAAAGTACGAATGGCTACGTCGTAGATTCGAAATTCCTAGAGTGGCATCAGTGAGCTCATTTGTAGTGCAATTTTGAAGATTTTTATATGAATTTATTATGACGTGTTTTAGTTGTCGGAGAAAAGTTAACCAATAATATTCACTTTATTTCAATAATTTTTAGATATAGTGAAATTTGAGTATAAAATTTGATAAAAATTTGTTGTTTTCTATTTGTGGTCAAACTTTTTAACAACGCGCCCGCAATACGCTCGGTTGCTAAAAAAAATGGTTGCAGTAAAATCCATAATTCAGAGAGGGTTACACAAAATTAAAAATGGAGGAGGTGGACAAGTTTTTAAAACACACCATTATTGCGACGGACTCAGCGATAGGGCTGATTTTTCCCACCTTCAGTATGAAGAAGTAATTTTGAGCAAAAAGTAGAGTTAACATATTTACCGCGGCAAAGACGATATGTACTCATTTCCAAATAAAATCTCCAATTTCTAAGCAAATCTGAAACATTTTTCGGCTATTTTACTTCGCCATTTACACACGAGTATCATCAAGCGAGTAATTTAAATAATAATTGCAGGCATTTCTTGTAATTAAGCATATTCGCTTAAGCTTATTTTTATTTTGTAGAAATGAGTAAAATATAAATTTCCACACCTCGACTACATTTGCGGTACTAAACACTTACTACTGACTACCTAAACATAGCCTCCCCACTTTTTATTATTGTTGAACGTGCCCAAGTCTCTTAATTAAATTTAAAATAACCACCTATTGTTACAAAACACCCGTCACACCTTTTTTTGTCTAAATGGGCTCTCACTTTCGGCGACAGTCACTAACTATTTCCCAATGCATCTTGATAGTTTCATACATATTTACATAAGTGTAAATATATACATAGATAGTTATGTGGGAGGTAGATCCTTAAATTTCATACCTTTTCGTGAATATACAATTTCATATAAAATTGTAATTTAAAGGTAATGAGGCATCATTAAAATGTCGCTTTACTTTTTTATGTTTATGCTACTTTCACTACCTTAAGTTTTTTTTTTTTACTTTTAAATAAAATACTACGTCCTAGAACATGTAAACAGTTTTGTTGACCTGGGTGTTGGTATGGATTGTAAACTCAATTTTAATTTTCATATTAGTTCCACAGTTAATAAAGCAAGGGGTGTACTGGCTTTTGTAAAGCGTTGGTCAAAGGAATTCCGCGACCCGTATATAACTAAAACACTTTTTACTTCATTAGTAAGACCAATACTGGAGTATGGTTCCATAGTTTGGAATCCTCGTTATCAGGTCCACTCAGACCAACTAGAGTCAATACAAAAACAATTCTTACTTTTTGCTTTGAGAAATCTTCGATGGGATTCGCCATACAATCTTCCCCCTTACACTAGTCGTTTAAAACTTATTAATCTTCCTACTCTTTCGAGTCGCAGAGAAATGTTAGGTATAATATTTCTCGTAAAATTAGTCAATGGATGGATCTCAAGTCCATTTCTTCTAGAGCAAATTAATTTTAATGTACCCTCCCGTGCAACGAGAAACTTTAAACCACTTTTCTTGAAACTATGCAGAACTAACTTTGAGTTGAATGAACCGTTTCGGGGTTTATGCCAAGACTTTAACAATCATTCCAGCACCTTTGATGTATCGGACTCACTTTTTATAATTAAAAGAACTATTCTATCCTCTCTTAATAACAGCTAACGATCCAATTTTCTTACTTTGCATTTCTCTAACTTTGTATTCGGCTGATGAATTCTTATTCTGTAGCTGAGCAGCTTGGGATCTCGACGCTTAACAAACTTTCTTCTGTCACGACTCGGCACCTAAGATTTGTATATTTAAAAAACATCCGTACGTTATGCGGATTGAGCCCCTCGTGCCGGTTGGGCGGGAAAGTGGGTTTCCGTTGGGTTATAATAATAATAAACTAGCTAACGTACAACAAAACAAAATGACACTCACAAAACAAACATACTCGTACAAACATAATTGCTGCTCTACGTTAAGGTCAAAACGTTGCGTTGGGGTTTGTAACAATTCAGAAACGTCAATCTGTAGAAACTTTTACACGCATATACAAATTTGTACATACGAATACAATGCGGTTTAGCGTACAAGGCATTATTACACAGGAAGCGGCTTGTAGACAGGATCTTAGCATTCTGCGAAATATTGGCTGCCTCATTTGAGGTCTTCCATATTTTATTCATTTGTGTACTTTTATCTGACATTAATTTTGTCTACATTATATTTGAGTGTACTTGTACATGTTACCTTCACTTGACAGCTCAGCAAGGTAGCTTTTTTCTCCAAACGCACTTGGACGCAATCAGCATCTTTGAGTCAATATTACAAACATACACTCAGAGAAAGCAACTTTCTTCAAATGAGGAAATAATTTCCTTAAATAAACTGGCATGTAGTGAGAAAAAATTTTCAAACTTTTTATAGAAGTTGACATCCTTTCGACACATGTTTTTTTTTGTACTTTTAAAAAGCTGCTTTCACAAGTTGACAAGAAATTTTAGTATCAATATTTAAACAAAACTTAGAATCAAAATAATTATATAAAAATTTCAATAATAAATAATAATATTTTCTCCTGTTTTTTATGGTTTTTTCTGAGTGTCTTGAAAGTCTGCCATTGATAGAATAAAATACTTAAGTCAATTGGACATCAAATTCCCTTTTAATAATAGCATATGTATTTAGGAAAGCCTGTATAACAACAGAAAAATTGAAAAACCGAAACCTTAATGCACATTATCATCGAAGCCGCATAAGTTTAAACACGGAAATTAAATACGACTTCATATCTTATTAGTGCAGAAGAAGCGCAAGAAAATTAAAATTTTGCGAATAAAGGCGTGATATTAGATTATGGTTTATGAGTTGTATGGTGGAATACGATCAACAAACCAGGCGAAAATAATAACGAAAGGGATTTATTTAAAAAGTAAATAATTAGTAGTAATATTTTATAGATTATTGATAAGAAATTTCGCAAACATTTCATTTGAATAAACAAAAACAATATAAATGTATGTGTTTGTTGGAAATATATATATGTATGTGGCAACACTTCCCATCACTATTTTCGTTATCCTCATCTCTTTACATTCTAGTTTTTAAGCCTTTTTATCATACTTTTAGTCTATTCCAATAAATCAAACAAACAGTATTTGTAGATACAATTTTTTCTTAATCTTTATCCAGCGACTAAATTTTAATTTTTTTTTTTTTTCAATAAACTAAATGATTGGAAAAGGCAAATATTAGCGGTTGATCATAAAACATTTATTTTGAAATATTTAAGTATTTATTCAAAAATTATAATGAACCCCTGAACGTTGAAAGGATTAAAAGTTTTATACCGATAAATAGTAAGTGACTTTATGGACTTTATTTACCTCTGGATGTTCTATATCTGTGGCTTCCCGGCATAACCGAAAAAGTCACTTACAGCTGTTTTCGAGAAAATGCGCCCATGGGTCATTTCATGTCAAGCGGACAGAAAAAAAAAGTTGATGCTTTGGAATTCGTTCATATTTTGGGTAATTATACTTGCAATAAGTATGAAAGTGTACACACAATTTTTTTTTATATGATGATTATTTGTTGAGTTATGGGCTTCTAAAGAATAGTAAAAATTCAAATTATATATTTTTTTAAATAATTTTTTTGTACTGAAATTTTTTTTTTTAATATTAAACTTCCCGATTTGAATAGAAAACTTCCTGCGTTTTTAAAAAATGAAATTAATTTACAATAAAAAAATTATTTATTTTCCACACCGGAAGGAAAAATTACAAAAGAAAATTTGAAAACTTCGACCCTTTTTAGAGTGGCATCCCATCAGTTAGGGAGATATGTGAATTTGTGCACATACACCTCGCGCTGAGAATGACGCTAGGCGCTTCTTTCTACCCTTCGGTTAATGTGAAAAAGACATATTTAGTAAAACTGGTAAAAAATTTTAATGAAAATATAATGAATGACAATAGTAGTAAACTCAGAACGGCTTTACTTTAAAACTTTTTTAATTTTACATTGGGAATCTATGCTAGAACTGGTTCTTTTTACAAGAAGACCTTCGGTTGTTGGAATAAAGGCATGCAACATTTTAGTTCCTGGAATGGCGATTGCAGAATCAAATCTGGATTGCAAAAATGTAATTTTGAATATCGTCCTTGGTAAAACAAATGATCTACTTGTAGGTAACTGTAGGCTTTCACGTGTAGCTAAACGCTTGAGTTTCCCGCCAAGTCCATCGCATGGCCCCTTTCAGTGAGATGTTGCGTGAAAATGTATCTTTGCTTTCGAATTGAAGTCATCTTTATAATAAAATAGATTCACTAAGTTGATTCAATTTTAAAATGTTGTGAGGCACCATCTGTTATGTGTACAATTTCATATACAACTATGACTTTTTCAAAAAGGTGCTTGTGTAGTATTTTTTTGTAGGCGTAAAAAGTGAATGTCATGTCGTGTTTTAAGTCTGCCGTGTTTTGTTTCATTTCCATCTCTATAATAAAAAACCGATGTGAGGAGTGTGGCTTGTTCGTTGTTCCAATGGAAAGATTGGGCGGTATCTTGGACTACAAAGCTATAATTTTCTACAAAGTCACACTGTACGATGACTTCTCCTTCCTTCAAATTTCCTCTTAGATTTTTAAAATAAAGTGCCTGTGTTTCTGCAATATAAGCATGTGGTTTCAGAGTATCCAAGGCATCACACAAGCTGTCTACAAAATCATCACTGGAAAGTCATTTTCGGTTAGACCCAAGTAACAGACGTACAGTTTCAAACGTGGTTTGGCACAGACCGGTTCACAATCTCTACTCAAATAATAATTTTTTTAAATTTTTACTTCCGGTGTATAAGACACATTTTTTTTTTGTAAATTGATTTCACATTTTAAAAACGCAGGAAATTTTCTATAAAAATCGCGAAGTTTAATATTTAAACAAACATTTTTTCAGTACGAAAAAACTATTTAAAAAAAAAAGAATGAAATGGCCCTGATGTCAAATTTTGCAATAACTCGATTTTGCAAAAAAGTTACTTTTTCGGTTATGCCGGGAAGCCACAGATATTATACCATGAGTAACAAATTTATAAGAAGCACACAAAAATTCGCAATTTAAGAAAGATAATCTTAATGTTTTGCAAGAAAAATAAATTGAACCTCATACCTCAACAATTTAGTTCTTAACTACAATTTCATGTTGTTGGCATTAGGATGATTTGTATGTGTCAATATTTTTAATTTATTAAACCTATTCCTTCAAGAAAACCTTTCCACTCTGCCACATCGAATGAAGATGAGCGTGGAAAGCATTCATAAAAAAGGTGCGGCATTTATAGACATTTACATGAAATATTTACGATACGGGCTTTATCTTGTACTCAGAAAAAATGCGGTTATTAAATTTATACTAACCGTCCACGAGCTTATAAAAACCAAAAAGTGTTGCTAGTTAGTTTTTGTTATTAAAAAGTTTTCATGTTTCGTTAACAAACCTCTATTAAAACTGTACAACAGACAAAAAAATTTCACTGGTTTTCTCAACGGTTTTTATTTTAAATCCTTAAACAAGTATAACTAAACGATTTCTGAATCAAGGAATAGTAATAAAACAATATTTTTAGATTTGACTGCATACAGATGTTGCTGTGCAAAAAATTGAAATTTTAAACAGTAGATTTTCTACTCATTTACACACTTTTCTTATTTTAAGTAACAAACAGTTACAGCTTCCACAAGGCATCGATAGTCGATTTGGTTAATGACGAACTACTCACAACAGCAGCGAAAAGACAAGGATTTAGAGACTGTTGAGAAACCCGGTGGGATTTTAAAAATCTTAAATCTTGTTGTACCGTGTAATTCAATCATGTAAAAGTATAAAAAAAAGTTGATGATATTTAAGTATCCCGCAAAGTGTTATAGCTTTTTCAAACAAAATAAATTGTTTAATTATTGTAAAACATTGTGTTTTTTGTGGAAAAGTTTATTTCAAACAAAACCCAACTCACAAATAAAGCGAACAAACTTTGCCAGAAGTCATAAAATACACAAAAGTTACAATAATTTCAGTTTTCACTACAGGGAATACAGACTGTCATTTATCGAATGTGTTTATTTGCCAAACACACTGAGGAAATTGGTTTCTGTCGAAGTATTTTCAATGAACAAAATGAAAATAAATATGCTTGTATGTACCATGTATACTCTGCTCACAAATTATAGCACAACCACATATAGACAGATTTGAGCTATTTATTTTTCTTCTAACTAATTAAAATTATTTTTCAAGTGAAACATGGTTCATTCTCTAAGAAAACCCATAAACAAGCATTTTTCAAAATGTTAACCAAATTGAAAATAATTTTTCAAAATTTACAGTATGCAGTTGTTCGGCTCATTCAATTTTCGTTTAAAAAACTTGAAGTTTCAAGTGCCTATATGTTATCACTGATTTTTGACAATTGCTTTACTGTAAAAACGCAAATCCGCAATTATTTTTTATATGGAAGGAATTGCCAAAGAGCGAAAAGTAACAAAATCAGTGGAAATTCGTAGTTACTAATAACTTGAACTTTCTTAGACTAAAATTTATTGAACTACAAATCTGCATTTGTAAGAGAGTTAACGATATAAAAATAATATTAAATAATTTAAGGATAAATAAATTGTCAATATGTTTCAATATGTGTTCGTGCTATAATATGTGAACAGTGTGTATATATGTTCACATCCACATACATGTACTATGTACGTATATATAAATATCAGCATTTATTGATGTCAAATATTTTTTCTCCCTACGTTAACATTGTTGTATACTTTTTCACATACACACATATGTACGAGTACATATATGGAAGAAAAAAACTCAGTTATTTTCATGAAACATGCTAAATGAAGCTGTCAGCAACAGTCACTCTCATTCATGTGAAGAATAAAACATTTTCGCTTTTATGTTAGGTTTTTCAATTAGTCGCAGTAACTTTTAAAAAAATACACAAACATTGGAATTTCGAACATAAATTTTTTTAAAATACTTTTGGTTTACTAGTAGTATTTAGAAGTACTTTTAAGTGATTTCACAACATCAAAGCTATCTGTACTTAAAAACTTTTTCTGTAAAAAAAAGGTGTAAAAAATTGAATTTTATCACAGGAACTAAGTTTATGTAGTCTGACAAAATTGAATTTTGGAACGATTTTCCGTCATCCGTTGTCAAGGAAACTTCAAAAACAAT
The DNA here is from genome assembly GCA_963971545.1 of Philophylla caesio. NCBI lineage: Eukaryota > Metazoa > Arthropoda > Insecta > Diptera > Tephritidae > Philophylla > Philophylla caesio. The sequence continues at coordinate 86,753,977 of OZ020606.1, read as the reverse complement.
AAAAAAGAAAATATGTATTAGGTTTATTTCAAAATCCTGATTTACATTTTTTTTACTGCTCTTATCAGCCACATAAAAAACATTTTAAATAATTTTTAGACTCTTGACACTCATTGCCTCCATATACGAAACCATTTAAGACTCTTGCTCTAAATTTTTTTAAAACTCTTATTGGATACATACATATGTAAGTGTTCCACTTGTTTTTCTGGATACATTTAAGACTCAGGTATTGTGCACAGTGGCCTCCAAAGTTTGCTCATATCAAATCAGCGGTAAATTTATGAGTCAGTTATCACAATTAACAATTATTTATCTCACTTCTTATGCATACATAACTTAAGAACTAATATTTGAAAAAATAATATTTTTAACATTAAATAAGTACTAATCGTATCATTTATATACAGATCTTTAAACGTAATACTCGTACATTCATGCTTTTGTCCCTGCAATAAAAGAACTTTTTTGTGGTCACCCTAGCAGTCGAATTTTAACATTAACCTTCTCATCTTCATATTTATAGAGGGTTTTAAAGTGTGATACATCGATATTTTTGTCTCCTCGAGAAAACTTTCAGCATTGCAAAAAATTTTCAAACCTTAAAATTTAATCGACAATTTTTTGACACTTTTTTTTGCATACTGTATTGCGTATTTTCAAGGCGAATTCATGTAAGGTGGTAGCGATTCTAAAAATGCAACGCTTTAGTGGGTTATTGTCAAACTTTATCTCCTTTCTATTTAACTCTTGCGAAATAATTTAAACACTATAAGAGTTACCGCAAAAAGTTATAGAGAACCATATCTTTAAATTTCTTGTAGTTTAACTGAACAATTGATTATTTGCAACTAAACAATTGATGTTGACAACCAACCACCAATCAGATGATTGATTAACATCACCTTTTAGGAATTCGCCTTGCGTATTTTCTTTCATATAACAGCATATTAGTTATAGCATATTTTTAAGTAAAAGTAAGCAACACCCTCTGAAAAAGTTAAATTAACAAAAAAAGTAATAAAAAACAAATTACGATAGGAGTTAATTAGTTTTATCAGTTTTATCGGTTTAAAAAAAAAATTATTTTTAATACTCATATTTCTTGTGCAGAAGGGCTTTCGGTGCCATTAATTTTGATACATACATACGAGTATATCAATCACAATTTTTTGCAGACAAAACACAAAAACATATTACAAGAAAAATGCATTATAATACAAAAAGGAAATTTGATTTATTAAACTGCTATTAAATACTATTCAGGAATTTAAGTCAAAGTTACTTATAGTTTTCTACAAAAAAAATCCGTTCGTCTTCTCTTGAGCATCAAATTTTTTCCATTAGCATTTATAAATTGAATTTTGCATATTTCATTTCATTTTATTTCTTGGTATGAAATTTTCCAATTTCACATTTTTAAAATTTTTTCTATTAAGTAAGCATTGGAATTGTGAATACATATTGTCAGCGTCTATTACAAAGTCAGCACTCTGGTGTTGGTTGAGCTTCTACCGTTTTTCCGCTACTTAATATAGTTTATGGAAATTTCACTGCATTTACGCTGATTGCTCATTTTTACAGATGTTATATTGCTTCTTTTACATTTCGCCTGCATTCTTAATATTCGCTTTTCATATTGCTAGTTGCATACAAACATGTATATATATTTACTTACACAATCGTACCACATTCAATCGTTGCAAAATTTGTAGCAGTACATACATAGATCGCGCCCGACTCGCACCCTTGCTCCGGCAGCGCGCCGTTTTTGAGGTTAAGTGCAACTTTTGCCACAACCATTGACCCTGTCCCCGTTTCAGTGGCTGCAATAAATAGCTCCTTTGATTCGCAATGCACAAAAGCAGTACAGCAAAATAGCAGAAAAACAGAAAAATTGATTGAGTGTTTTCGCTGGCGCAACAAGTTTCACCAACGGATTTGAAACATAATATAATTTGAAATTCGCAGCAGCAATTTTATTAGGTTGTACGAGAAGAAAAACGTATTGGCATTTTTTTGATTTGATTTTACGGTATAACTGTAATACATTTTCTTCGAAATTGGGAAATGTAAAGTAATATTTTTACAACTTTGCCTTAAGCACTTTTACGTTTAAGTGCTTTTTTTTTTGTTGGAATAAATGGTTGGAAGCAAACTGAAGTGTTCAAATACATACTCGTACATATGTATGTATTCTCTCTTCGCAAATTATAGCATAACCATATATTGATAGATTTGGGTACTTTATGTATCTTCTAATAAATTTAAAGTATTTTTAAGTAAAATATGAACAGTCATTTTTCAAACTATTTACAAAATATACAAAGATTTAATAATATTTCATCAAAATTTTAAACTTAAAAAAAAGTCTCAAAACTGTATCATATGGTAGAAACTGTGGAAGAGTACCAAAAAAAATATTGCCAAAAATCAACAGAAACTTCAAGCTACTAAAATTAATGAGATATAAAAGTGTGAAAGTACGTTCCCAGGACAGTCGGGTCTACGATACCGGAACGACCCGGATTTATGTCCGGCCAAGGACTGTTACTTCGGCATATTTTATGCTGCTATAATAACAACAACAACAGATATAAAAGATCTTAATTTAAAAAAAATTAAATTTTCAAGTCACAATACTCGTAAACAATGTAAAATGTTTCTAACTAGGATTTTTTTGGTTTTTGTAGGAGAATAAACAGTATTTTTATTGAAATTTAAAAATAAATAAATAAAAAAATGTGATTGTCCCATACTTCTGACAAGTCCATTATGAAAGTGTCGAACGAAAGATGTTGAAGAAGTATTTACTATTGAAATATTTGTACAGAATGTTGCCACCTTTTAAAACAAGTGTGTATATTTATTTAAACTAATTACCTAGATATTTATGGCAATCCTTCAAGAACATGATGATAGAATTACCAATACACTCTCATTCATAATATCAGCACTGACAGTCAAATGTCTGGTTAAATGACTGTCATGGTGCTTGCTAAATAGAGACACGCGCGACTCGCTTAGCTTACTACGGTAGCATATATGCGAGAATAAGACAACCAAGCATTACTGACCATCAGATGAACGATAAAATGGTTGTAATTTATAATTGCACAAAAAATATGGGTTAGCCGGATTATCTTTTAGTTTGGATTTGGCCGAAGGACGCTCACGTGGAATTAATTGCAAAAATCAAAAGCAAATCTGATTATGAAATCCATCAAAAAAAGGAAACATTATTTGACGCAGGTCTAAGCGCAGGTAAGTGCTGATGGTTAAAGAACTTACTGACCCAATATAAAGAACGAGGGTGAGCAGTAGAGCTATTTGCTTGTCTATTCGGTAACATTAATGTGTTAGAGTGAAATGCAATATCTTACGTTTACATTTTTAGACATCAGTTTTTGCATATTGGTCCTAAGAAACTTATTTAAACTTTGTTATAAGTGCTGACAAAAATTTTTCAGCCCTCACCGTCAGGTGTACGATCAATTGACTGCCACTATTCTTGCAAGGAAGCAATGGAGCTTCTTGCTTTTGAATATAATTTATGGAGAGTATTACCACTACTATGAAGCTTTATTTGGTTAACATTAAATTTTATTTAAAAAATAATAATATATTAAAGTTTAAGTAAATTTATTTAGTTTTCAATATACAAAAAGCGCTAGAATTTCTTTTTTGTATATGGAAGAAGGTGGTCAAAAGAATATAAAATAAACCCAAGTTTAGAGCCACTTTAAACAAGCATTGAGGAATGCTTATATTCAAAGAAATTTGTGTTAATAAAAATTTTAAATTTTTCCAGAAAAAAAATTTACATTTTTGGAAAACATTAAGTTTTGCTTTTAATTTAATTTAAAAATAAATTATTTTTCGCACGCGATCACTTCGTTGCACCTTTGCGGCCAACCAACGCAATTAATCAATTAAATTTACTGTCCATCCTTTCCTGCCGCTCAACCAATTGATTGTGCATTTATTTATCAGCATCGCTACAGCCTTTCGCTGGAAAGTATATTTTTCACGCTTAAATAACACATGATCGTATTATAACTGCTCTTGTCGCAAAATAAATATAAAATTAATTGGTTGAAAATAAGTGAATTTAAATCATTAACATTTACCTACACCCCGCCGCTCTCACCGCAAAGGAAGGCCATTATAATTTCTTCGAAGTCTGTAAATCGATGCGCACCATCGCCGCTTTATTAATATTTTATTATCAGCCACTTTATGTAGCTCAATCAAGTGGTGTACCAATTCATTTCACATAACTGCCATATATAGTCCAAAATGAGTAAAAATAATAACCATAAACACTACAAACGAACATAAAATCAAGTGTGAGTGCTTTTATGTATGCGAAAATATAACAAATTACGAGCAAGTGCATTTTATCACATTACTACATACAAACAAAAGAGTATAAATATATGTGTGTATGTGCATGCAAGTTTGCTGGATGCATTTGCAATCAACAGGAGTTAAGTTTTATATTTTTTAATTTGCTTGTTAAGTTAACAACTTTCACTTCCAAGAAATTGCTCGTTTGAAAAATGTATAAAATCTGAAAATTTTCCAGCTGGTACACAACATCTCATAGGCACTCGTAACAGAGCGGTAATTGGAATAATTTCCTTCACTTAGTTTTAACGGAAATATCGCACAGAGCAACGAGTTTTAGCTTTTTTCTAACACATGAGAACTTATTGGTAGCAAATACGAGTATGTTTTTTAGTTCTTCGCCAACACATCAACACGTCAAAGAGTTTTTTTTTTGGACTCAAAGTTTCAGTTAGGACTCAACATTAAAGAATTTTTATAAATCTATAAAAATGTATGTAAGTAAGTCGGAATTACAACACTCTCATACCACTATTTAAAATTGTTCTAAGCCAAAATCAGACTCTTGTTTTTTTTTATAAAAAAGTATTTAAAGGTTGCTTCAAAGTCTAAATTGCATTTTAAATGGAAAGAAAGTGTTATATATATTCAGCAGACTTCAAAGAATCCATAGGAATAGTTAATTATTATTAGTTTTTTTTAATTTCTAATTTGCGGTATAACTGATTAAAAATTTACAAATATATAAACAATTTGAACGAAAGAGAGTTACCTGATTAAAGAATATTAATTTATTAAGAAAAAAACTGAGATATAAGAATTTCCAAGTAAAGAATTTGGAATCCCTTTGAATTTTAGTATAATTTAGTGCAAGTTTTGAATAGCTACAAATACCCATAGAAATTTTAAAATTTGATCTTAGATGGTGTTGCGCAGATTTTTTTTCCAAGTATGATAAATTGTCTAAAACCACCGGTAATATGTAGCTACACGAAACTTGCACTTTTGTGAAATAAAATTGAATGCTCTAAAAGGTCTTAAGAATCTTTTTGTTAATTGTACACTCTATGAATATCTGTTGAATTTTAAGATTGTGTACAAAATGAAAAGTTTGAATTCTTATGGCCATAGAGAATGCGATGCAGTTTTAATTTAGAAATGTTGAAATGAACGGCAAACTAAGAAAGTTTTTTCCATATACATATGTACATATGTGGTTATCTCACAGTTTCAAAATAATTTATCAGCCATGCTCCTGTTTTCACTTACTATTGCGTTTTGCGATATTATAAAAATCGTACGTTTTCATTTTAGGTGGTCTTGTAAAGGCGTCTTTTATGTTATGGGTATTTTCCACTTTTCACTATGTTTTATGTCAACAGAAAAGAATGTGTTGTGAATATTTCAGTGGATATAGCAGCAAAACAAAATTTTTACGGATTTTGTCAGTTACTTTTGATTCCATCCGATTTTAAGCCGCGAAATCTTTGCGATTTACGAATGTTAGAGCCCTGAAGATGCGGTTTAAAAATTAAACGAAATATTTTTGCGATTCCCATAATGGAAGCGCTGCTGTATATAACTCAATCCGTGTGACAATTTTATTTACGTGTACTTATATGCAGATAATAAAACATGCTAAACCTATACTCTTTTACAAAAAAAAAAAACAATTATATTTCGCGATCTTACTTTAACCCTTCATTCACCTTTGTTATAAAAACACTTAGCTTTTTTTTGTAATCAACATTAGGATAGATACGCCGATTTGAGGTCATTACACGGCATTTAATGTTCTTGCCAGTCACATCGACGCTATAGTAGCTCGAAAACAAATATTAAAAACAAAGAATTACTACTTATTTCTTTGCAGGTTGAGAACCTCATAAAAAATTTAGAACAATATGTAGTGTTTACTATTATTGCCATTGTCCAACGTCTAAGGAACAAACTTATTAAGTGGCAAAATAAAACCACAAAAAGGAGTGTTGTATTGCACACAATACAAAATGTATATAGTCTGTATGTATGTAAATTGTAGAAGCAAGTGGCCAGCACAATGACACCGTCTCTATTTGTATGTATGTGTATGTATGTGTATGTATAGGTATGTGTATGTATGTGTGGAGAGACTGCCGCGTAATGCGGTGCATAATTGGAATTTTTTCCATTACTTTTCTAGTTGCTCTCGTTGCGACTTTCTTGTCACTTCTCACACTTTTTATCGACTGCCCTCCATCATTCCACTGCGTCTAGTTAAATGACTTTGTTGTAGAGTATTGCTGCTTATATATTTAAATAGTGCCACTTGAGTTTGTTCACATTTTTCTTCTTTTGCTGGCATTAACAATCCCTTCGTAGCAACTACTTCACGAGACATTATGCGGTGCATTCACTTCGATTTGCACAAATGTTTGGCGCCATTGTGGCGGCAAGTTTGTCATAAAGCGGCCAGTGAACTTGCGAACGCCGGAAGCGGCAAATATGCTATTGACTGGAATGCAAGACTTGAGTGCTTTAATGGCAATGAATGTGAAGACGACGTTTATATGTAAGTAATGGTAGTTACTGTAAATGTTGTCTTCAAATATGTTGCAAAAAAAAATGTGATGGTTACAGTAATGGCGGTTTCAAAATTTCATTAATAACACAATTTCATTTCTTCATATTTTTCAAATTCGCATGCACTGCGTTTAAAAATTATATCACATCCACATACTGACACATTTGGAATATTTATTTTTCTTTTAATTAATTTAATTAAAATAACAGGTGATCCTCTCAAAGAACCCATTAAAACTAATATTTCTACTCTTTACTAAGTGTACAATAATTTAACAAAATTCCATCAAAATTTCGAACTTAAAAATACATTCTTATTAAATTTTTAGAACTTTTAGCATGCAGTTTTGAAGCTCATTCAATTTTTATAAGGCGAAATTTTTTTTTTAAAACACTCTTTCGCAATTTTACGAAGAAAAAAGAAAGATTAGAAAGTTTATTGTTCAAATCCTCTCAATTCATTAAAAATCTGATGCTTCCAAAAGCAGCGCTATTTTTATTTATTTCCACTAATTGAAACTTGAACATTATAATTAAAAAATTTTTATATTTCAATTGGAATACATAAAATTCTTAGCAAAATTCTTGAACAACCTCAACTAATTTTGAAATAGTCTCGAAGTGGTCCCGAACTATTCCCCAAATGGTCATGAATATGACTTAATTTCAATGGTCGTGTACTAGTCCCGAAATAACTCCGAAATAGTTCTGAACAGGTGGACTCTTATGTAACTAGATTTAAAAAAAAATGTGTTCGAATTTTAATTTTTTGTATTTGCTACCATAAATTGATCCGATCAATTTCTTTTCGAATCGAGTTTCATGGAGGCACCCAGATCCCAAACTGTCCGAAGCTAGTGGGGAACTATTATTAAAACAATTGTGAAATATCTTGAAACTAAATATTAAATTTATAATCTATTTTAGAAGCAGTTAGCGAAATTTTTAGTCCTACCTATAACCCTCATCTGGCTTATCATACATTAGCAAATTGCACAAAATAAAATTTGTATGAGACGAAAAAATCTGAAAAAATTCTGTAATAATTTGCGGGCGACCAAAATCATCAAAAATGGTTTGGGCCCCAAATTAGTACGCAAAGATGCTTACAATTCAAACGATTAATTTATAACTTTCACATAACTGAGTACAACTGCTAAACCAATTTGAAATAACAATCCATTTAAAAGGAAAATTATACATTTCGTCTTCAAAAACTAATGAGCAGACAACGGAGTTTTATGCTTAAATAGTATGCCTAAAATGATATACATATCATCATAACTCTAAGAAAATTATATAAATTTATGCACACTTTTGCATAAAAATCCATTAACTTCGAAGTAACAGAAGAGCCTAAGAACATGCAACATCTGGAGTCAACTTTAAGCCGCTCTTCACATTTCTAAAATTGGCTTTCATGAAATTGCAAAATAATTACGTATTTCAAAGTCATTTTTGCAATTTACAAAATATATTTAGAGAAATAAAAGTAAAATTGATTCAAGTCAAATTAATTCAAATCAATTTTGGGGCTCAAATATTGCAAATTAATAAGAGCCTAAAGATATGCCACAACTGCGATTTTGGCTTTCATATATCAGGAAGAGGCACATTCAACAATTCTTCACTAAGATTTCATATAGCATATGTTTGGGTAAACATTTTATAAACTTTAGATTACTTCACAATTTAGTCGTTAGAGTTTAGAACGCACAAAATTTCATAAATACCCGTGGACAAATCGAGGTGGCCGTAGAAAGTAGCAAATTCGTTTGAATTTTCGAATTACACAATTTTTTATAAAGCACGCAAAAACACAGCACTTCGCAGGGCCTCAGATGATAAGCAATTCTTTCTCAGGTACAGCAAAGTATTAAATGCATTTTTGCCAACTGAATAAATAACAATTTCCACAAACATTGACCAAATAGCAATCAAACATTTATGTCGCCGCAATACGCAGTCAACGGTTCACATTTCAAATAAAATAACAAATTTAATATCCCGAATGCATTGCAACTGTGAAATAAACATATTAAATTACTAAACTATTTAGTATTTCTGCTGGCGCAGTCGGTAGTGAGGCATGAAGCAAGGAAATGGATGCACGACGAGTTGAGTTAAAGCAACAACAATAGAAGCGACAACTCCTGGTGAAGTGAAGGGTTGGAAAAAGTAGAAGCGCAGCAGCAACCGACTAACAAAAAGACATCTGTATACAACAAGTTGGAATTGTGAAGAGTGAAAGAAATACAAATCTAATTTACAACCCAACTGTTGCCGCAGCTGCGAGGCTACATGGCAATGGCAGTGGAAAAGCGGAAAGCGTAATGACAGCTGTGATGCCGTACTACGTTGTGACACTCAAATGCCACTTGCTGTATGTAAATGGAACTCGCTTTCCGTCAGTTCATGAATGTGAATGCATTTTCTATGTTTTCCAAAGAGGTCAGTTGAAATTCCAAGTTGCCTCAAGTTGAAGTACAGTTTGTGGCTGGTGCGAAGGTGTGGCTGAAGTTCCATGCAACTCAAATTGTGTCAGTGCAAACAAGTGGCTTGGTTGGTAAATGAAGATGGCGTAAAATATGGGGACAAGTCGTAAATTGACTATGCTCGAGCGGTTTGTGCACAAGATGAAACGAACATATAAAGTGGCGCCGTAAACTGCCAACGGCCCATATATAGTTTTAAAGTGTAAACAGTAGAGTAATCAAGCAGGAGTAGTTAAGAGATAATGCGCGCAATAAAAAGTCTAAAAAAATTAAATTAGAACTACACTCACACACACACACATGCAAACATGCAGGCGCGTTTATAGCGCAAGACATTATGGCAGGTGCGCTTAAAGCGCCCTTAACTATGCAATGAAGCACAGAAAAAATGTGCATTGTGCATAATTTTTCCATAACTTCTTCCTTTTTTCTTTAACAATTATTTTTCATTCGTGAAAAGATATGTACATGTAACAATACACTACAAAAATTGTTGTTATATATAAGCGAAGAAGAAACTATAATTTTCACAACACATTAAACTTTTAAAAAAATTTAAAAAAAAAACAATTTTGTATTTGATTTCACTTTAAATATTAATTCAAATTTAACAAATTCGAAAGGTTAATAAGTGTATCAGTTGCCATTAAAAGCAATTGCCTTAAAAAAACTCAAAACAAAAATTTAAAAAAAAACTACAAATAAAACAAAAAATTTAAAATTCAGAAATATTAGATATTTTATAGTTATGTATATTGAATGCATCATTTAATTTTTTGTTTTTTTATTCATTATTTTTATTTGACTATTTGCCTAAATTTTATTAAATTAGCTGCACTAAATTTTATTACATATGGAAGCGAATCTGGCAGCGCTGGATTGAAAAATAAAGACTGTGGTCATGTGGTAACATCAGGGTGAGTAGAGTCGTGGCGGTACCCCGGGAAGACGATGATGAATGGTGAACGGAAAAACTTGGACAATACTTGTAATTAACTAAAATATTTTATTTCTGTAAATATTTTCTTTTGTGAATAATTTGAGTTAATAACTTTTAATTAAATAATTTAGATGGACATCGTGACGGTTTAATATTTATTCTATGAAAGTCCAAACTGTGACATGCACATAAAATGATGGATTTTAAATCTTTTCTAATCTTACTTTATTTTTAATAAGAAAAAATTTAATACTTTAGAGATAAAATTTGTTTGAGATTTTTATCGTCAACCAAATAAAAACATATGCGTCTGATTTGATAAAAATTTTAATTCAGCAATCAATTACGTTTCTTCGAAATCATGAAACCTTTTTTAATAAACTTTAAATGATGATACATTGAAATTGTATATAATTATACTATTTGATAGTTATCATTGTATGTATATAGAAATAATCAAAAAAATATGGGATAATGGTGCTTTAAAAAACTGTTGAAAATTAAAATAATCGTAAATATAAATTGATCGTTGCTTATTTTTCGGTTGCTATTCTTAATTAATTTAAAATTTTTGTTTCAATATGTGTTAGCATTTGAATTCATTATGAATTTATGATATTATTTATTGCTGATCAAATATCATTACAATTATAATTTTATAGAAACAATAGATTTTTTTGCATAATTTGCCTTAAAAAAAATTAAGAAAAATTAAAAATTTAAATTTAATTGAAAATTGTTTAATTTTTTTTTTGATAAGTTAACTATTTTTCATTATTTTTCATTAACTTTAAATATATATTTACTCTTATGCTTTTTGTGTACTTTTACTTTCTGGCTTAATTGATATTATTTACGAACAGTGATACTTTAAGAAATACTTAAAAGTATATAATTAACATTTTATTGAGCTCGAGACCAGATTGTGAAAGGTTTTTATTTGGAAAAAAACAACAACAGTTTTAGTGGTAGAAGTTATAGCCACCATTTCGGAGATCACCACAGCTCCTCATCAGACATCTTTTAATTAAGTTTTATTTTTTATTCATCACCGCTCCCCAGGTTTGAACCAAGAAATCTCTGATTGCCACGCTTGCCGAGTACATATTGAAAATTTTGTTTCACAACTACCATTGACATAAATATACAATTTGAATATATGCAATCAAAATTTTTTTGTAAAAACCGGTAAATATTAAGTTATGTGAAAAATTGTAATCAGTGCATACATATTAAGCTAGAAGTTATTTTAAGTTGAAAAACTTTTTTCATTGGCTCACATTGTATGGCATGAAGTACTGACATACATATGTACATATTTACATATGTCTACGAGACTTATCGGCTGCTAGTCACTATTTGAAATTAACGATGTCGCCATAAAGAAAAGTTCATTCCACTCTTGTTTCCCACATTTCATCATACACACATTGTTCCGTCTACGCATTTTAATGCCATATAATGCTATGCATATTGCTATATAACTAATCGTATTATACACTCTGTTCACTTCTAATTATTTCACACTATTTTTCAAGTAACATATGGTTCATTCTCTAAGTAAAACCAAAACCACACATTTTTTTTAAATATTTACATAATATATGTACAATGATTTAAAAAATTTTCATAAATATTTTGAATATATGTATGTATGTACAGTTTTTTGGCTCATTCAATTTTAGTCTGAGAAAGTGCAAGCTTCAAGTTATCACTGATTTTTGAAAAAATACAAGGCAAAACTGCGATTATTTTTTATATGGAAGAAATTGCGAAAGGGCGTCAGTAAAAAAAAAAACTTTCAAAAATCAGTGGTAACTCGTAGCCACTAGAAATTTGCACTTTGTTGCACTAAAGTTTAATGATCTATCTATCTGCATACCCCAAAAAATTAAAAAAAAAAAACATTTTTACAGTTCGAAATTTTGATGAAATTTTTATAAAATTAAAAAAATTGGTTTTAATGGTGTTCGTTAGAAAATTACCGATGTTTTAATAGAAAAATATATAAATTGTCCAAATTTGTCAAGATATGAACAGAGTGTACAAATGTTCATTTGCATTTGTGTTGCACAAATGACTGTCGTTATTCAAATGCGTTCACTGCAGAAGCAATATTAATTGTCCAACATGCTAATGCCGTAATTTTTTCTGAAATGCATTTTTATTGTTTTCTTTTTTTTGTAATTTTTCTTCGTTTTCTTTGTTACCGCGCTATTGAGGCGACGTAACGGCTGCACGATGGCCTAAATATTGTTATTAGCACGCAAAATCGCGGTTGCGTCGTGCAGAAATCCTTGGCCATTTGTCTGCCAAAGCGACCGCTTCCTGTGTCGGCCTAGTTACTTGCGCAGCCCATGCTCCAGCTATGCTTTCGGCCTTAATATGCCACTCAAATGCCTGCCAGCATATTATTTCATTTCATTACGGGCATAAATTCAGCTGAACATGAATGAGTGCCTTTTGTATTTGATGAAATCCATCCGCAAGCCATTTGCGGCACGGAAATGACACAAATATGCATGCCACTGCACGCATACACACACACAAACTGGCAAAAACAAATTTTCTCTTAGGGCCATCGCACTTATAGAGAGCAGTGAAGCAGCGTGATTCTTTGTATTTATATATTCTTTTTTGTTTGTAATGTCGCTTTCCTTCCCTTAGCTTTTCTTCATGCCGCCTTTCTTTAGTCAAATATTTCCTTTGTACTTATCCATTTTTGCCTTTCATTGTTTTCATTCATTCATTTTTTTTCCATGTACGCACATTCCGTTAGCGTTTTACTGTGCATTTGATGATACAAATTGTGCTATAATATGTAAAGTATATATTGTGCGCCTTAAGGTATGCGATGATTTTTAAGTTACTTGTTTATTATGTAAATAAATGTGTACGAAATGAAAAAAAGCCCAAAATTTGCATCCAATTTTTTGTCTCTTGGTTCCTTAGAATCCTTCCTTTAAAGTTAAGAACTATGCTTTGGCCTAGCCATTTCATTAAAATTAAAAACTCTCAGCATGTCTGTGGTGTGAGGAAGGCTACGACAAAGATGGGTATAAAAAGTAGTGTAAATTGTTTTAAAAAGTAGTGTAAATTGTGAAGTTTAATTGCACAATCTTAAAAATTTAATAGTGAAAAACGAACATTATTTTCTTGGTGAAAATATATTTAATGTTGTACCCGCCATATTTTCTTCACCTTTTTGAATTTTTGAAACTTGTACTTAGACACGAAAGCAAAAACTTTAGAAGCTCTTATGTTCCTTATTCCGTTTGCCTCAATTGTTTCAAGGCGTCGTAGCGCCATAGTATAACTTTCACGAAAGTTTAATTTGTCGGTTTTCCACAGTAAACCCGTTTCGTATTGATTGCCAATTTGCTTAGTTGACACCAATACAATTGCTTCAGCCCTTTTGTCAGCTTCGGATACGACCGGTTGTAGGGGTTTCACACCAAAACTTTCTAAACTATAATATTCTTTCATTTGCTGCTTAAGTTGATAATCGTATTTAGGTTCGAGGTCTATACGACAAACTACACCTTCAACGTTGTCTTCGTTTGATCCAAAAAGAATGTATCCGAAATGTAATTTGTGAACAATAAAGCAATCATCTAAGTTTATAACCCCAGAAGGATGAACCAAATTTGTATGCGACATACCGACGTAATCATTAATTGGCAAACTCTTTAATAAATTGAACTTTGCTTTAAAACTGTCTAAACTTAGAATTTGTTATGGTACTTCCAATTTTTTTGTAGTTCGTACATTTCTCATTTGGAACGCGTTTGCTTTCTGATCTACTCCAGAAATTTTAACATCTAAGCGCTGTGATAATTCGCAAGTTGTTTTATCTCAAATCCATCGTAAAGATAATGTATCGTGTGGGTCTTTCAAACCAATGGCCTTTGCTACTTGCTCTTCGATAAACGATATTTTCGAACCGTCGTCGAAAAATGCAATAATTTTACAAGAGCCTCGAGGTCCTTTTAATTATACGGCCAAAAATTTAAATAATGTTCTTTTACTTAGCTCTTTTCCGAAAACAGTGTTAACATTGGTTATTTGGTCAGCTATTGCTGATTGAACATCTCTCTCGACCGTGTTCGAAGTTGGCTACGCTTCGCCAACCAAAATTTTATTTGAAAACGTGTACCGAGCCCATTCTTCTCGTTTACTCATTGGCAACTTACTAACGAGCTCATCAAGTAAAGTGAGATTTGTTAAATGAGAAGCCGCACCTGCGTTCTCCAAGAAAGCCGTCAAATTGCTTACCGTCGTACTTAAGGCTACTATATCTGTAATTTTTCTTCCCGTAATAGGTGGAAAAGATCGAGCTTTATATTTATTTGTCTTCAAATTAGTAGCTGTGGACGTCCCAAATGAAATTCTAAAGTAGATATTACTACGTTAACATTTGAAGGGTGAATCACCAGTGATTCCACTCGTTGCCGCGCTGGCCCTCTAAGACCCTTTGGGAGACGAAATAGATTCTCTAAATCTGTAAATGGCTGTTGTTTCTTTAAAGGCCGCGAAGAACATTGGCCATTCTACGGGTGACCCATTCATTTCTGGAAGGTCTTGTAGTTTCCTGATGTGTAGCTGTTGCACTGAAAATGATTGTTGCAACTGGTTGGGCTGAGTGCTGGTGCTGGGAAATCCGGTCTGGACTTGGCCGGACATAAAAGGTGAATAAAATTCGTAAATGTTAAGCGAATTATTAGCTGCAATTGTATAAATGTTACTGTGGTCTCTCCACTCCGCTAACGTTAGGGTTTACAAAATGGCTGGCTCTAGGGCTTACAGCGTCGGCATGAGAGACGCAGGATGGCAATGTATTGAAATATGGGTTATTCCAAGATGAGGATGCCGTTGAAGATACATGGCCGAAATTGCCGTTGGCGAAGGTCTCGTTGTTATTGAGCAGTACGTTGGAAATATAACCGTTGGCAGAGGTAGCATAAGCACAAATACGATTGGTTGTAATCAAGCTGGAAGTGGCAACGTTGGCTAAGTTGCTGCTTAGTGCGTTGATGTTGGCGGAGCTTACGTCGGCAAAGGTTTCGTTGGCAGAGGTGACGTTAACAGAAATTACGTCGGTTGACTTATCTGTTAGGTAAGGTGTCCGGTCCATTTCTCCATCGCTGGCTAAATCTATCTCTGTGCTGGCGATTGATGTGTCCATTCCCAACAAACATCAAAAAAATATTTCTCAAACCTTGGAGAAGTTCATAGTTCTCAAGTTGATATCCACGGTATTTCTCCAAATTTCTCAAACCTTGGAGAAATTCATAGTTCTCAAGTTGATATCCAACGTATTTCTCCAACTCTTCTAATTTTTTTGGTATTTTCATATGACTATCAAAAGCAATAAAGTACGAGTATAATGAATTTACATAAATTTATTCACTGTGTTTTAAATTCAAAAGGAAGAAAATATATTTTCGATTTTTATTTCAGTACTGCTACTAAATATTTGAGACCAATTAGAGAATCACATTTGAGATCAAGTTGAGAACTAACTTTTTCTCAACTTGAGAATCATAATTATTGCCATACAAAAAAAATGCCCTTTTTGTTGAGAACGCTATGATTCTCAACTTGAGATGCACTTGAGAAACAACGTTGGAGGTTTGAGAAATACCTTTGTTCTCAACTTAACCTCAAGTTGAGCTCAAGCCTAAATGTTTATTGGGTTGTGTTGTTTGGCGATTGAAATGACGTTACCTTTTTGATGCTGCGAAGATTGTAGTGATGCATATATCGTCGTCAGTTTAAGAGTACAACTTTATACATTCCAAATTCATCTGGGAACTTATATTTAAAAATGTTGCGACTACTCGAAAACGGTCGAAGAAATAATAACGCATATTTGAACATGCAAAATGTTACGTGCGATGTTTTAATATCTGAAATATTTTTTACAAATTATTTTTAAAATACATATACAAGTAATAAATTCTTATAATAAATTAATTCTAACATGTTCGTAAAATCTCCTGATAAAAGATTTAGAGTGCGTCTTTGCGCATTTAAGGCTAAGTGCAATATCTCTTGAGCATTTTTGCAATGATTTTATTACACTTATATATATAACTTATTTCAAAAGTGTGTACCCAAACGGGTTGGCGTACAAAAGGAGCAATCACAACCTAAGAAATTTAAAAAATAAAAAGTCGCCATCTTTTAAATTGTACAAAATAACTGGTTTGCACACTAAATATGTTAAATACTCAGTACCGACACGCTTGTTTTGAATACAATAAATACAGATCTTATTTGTGCAAAGATAAAAAGAATTTAATAAAAAATACCATGATTCATTTTATGATTTCGTTAACTCAAAATGCGAAGTGACTAGTTTTCCGTCAGCTATGAAATTACAAAACACCGTGTCTTGTGACTCCCAATCAATTTCCAACATGTTTGCCCAATTCTTCAGGTCAAATTACTCCATTAACTCGCCTCTAAGCAAACCTTATACATATAAACTTTATCCCTTCACCTCTGCTATTATTATGCAAATATCTTCCGAGGAAATATTTTATTATTTGAGTATCTTAAAAGAATCTTTTAAGGCTGGCCCCGATTTGATCCCGACTTGGTTCCTCAAAAAATTTGCTAAACATATTTATGAGCCCTTAACTAATTTATTTAATCTTTCTCTCAAGCTTGGAGTTTTCCCTTTAGCTTGGAAAGAGTCATTTATTATACCCCTTCATAAGACCGGGAGTAGGTTCTCTTAAGAAAATGATCGCGGTATAGCTAAGCTTTCTGCTATTCCTAAACTGTTTGAAGCTATTGTTGTTGACCATTTAACGTATTCCATATCCTCTACAATTTCTAGCACACAATATGGGTTCTCTAAAGGTAAATCTACCGTTACAATTTTGCTTGAGTTCACAACTCATGTTTCAAATGGATTCAGAGAATTTATGTACGCTGATGTTATATACACCGATTTTAGTAAAGTATTCGACAGAGTAGGTCACTCTTTACTGATCCGTAAACTCGATCTCCTTGGTTTTCAACCTAATCTCCTTCATTGGATATCTTCTTACCTCATTGACAGAACACAACGAGTTCTTTTTGAAAATAGTTCCTCAAACATTATTCATGTTTCTTCAGGGGTCCCGCAAGGAAGTCACCTTGGTCCGATTTTGTTTTTACTTTTTATAAATGACTTACCTTCTGTAATAAATTATTCAAAAATTTTATTGTATGCTGATGATGTAAAGCTTTTTAGATCGTTGAATGGGAAAGGTCCTTACTACAAGCGGATTTAAATAGCATGACTAACTGGTGTGAAATAAATTACATGCCACTAAACCTTAAAAAATGTAAAGTAATGTGCTTTTCTCGCAGAGCAGTTCAACCAGCTTCTTATGAAATATGTAACCATAACCTCGAACAAGTGTTTAACTTTGTTGATCTTGGAATTACAATGGACCCGAAATTTAATTTTAATCTTCTCGTAAATGTTACAGTTAACAAAGCCAAGGGTGTTTTTGCATTTGTAAAACGGGGGTCAAAAGAATTCAATGACCCTTACATCACGAAGGCTCTGTTCACAACGTTAGTGAGGCACATACTGGAATATGGATCTGTTGTTTGGAACCCGCGCTATCAAGTTCATTCCGACAGAATAGAGTCAATTCAAAAACAATTTCTGCTTTTTGCTTTAAGGAATTTTTGTTGGGATTCTCAGTACAACTGCCGCCATATATAAGTCGTTTAAAACTCATTAACCTTCCTACACTTGCTAGTCGCAGAGAAATGCTAGGCATTTTATTTTTGATGAAGTCACTTACAGGCTTGATCTCTAGCCCATCTCTTCTTGGCGAAATAAAGCTAAACGTTCCCTACCGAATTTCAAGACATTTCTGGCCTCTTTTTCTGAAGCCAGGTAAAAGTAATTTTGAGTTAAATGAGCCTCTCCGTAGTTTGTGTCAGGATTTTAACACTCACTACGGTTCTTTTGATATTTCAGACTCACTTTTTCACGTAAATAAAACTATACTCAATGCTCTCAATAATTGATACATACATACATACATACATATATATTACAATTCGATAAGCTGATGAGCATTTGTTCTGTAGCTGAACAGTTTTAGATCTCGACCCTTAACAAGCGGCTGCCTTTCATGACTCGGCGCAGCATATATGAAAAAAAAAAAAAAAATTAAAGGTAATTATTTTACTCGGCAACACTCTTATTTGTCACAAGCAACGCACGCAATCAAAAAGTAATAGAAAACTTATCAAATTATCTCCCATAATTTGGTAAAATATTCGTTGTAACACGCTGAGTTAAGTTTAACGATTAACTTTGCATTTCCAATTAAATGTAATTAAAAGTAAATATTATCGTTCAACTTACCCAATTTTTGCTTTTCATGCCAGTCAACGTTTCCAGCTAAAAGCTGCTGGCACCTTAATCTATCTCAAACTCTCTAAAAGTAGTTGCAGGTGGCAAGGGTGGCACAATAATAACAACCGCACTATTAGCCTTAGTAGGAGCAGCGACAACGGCAACGACGACACATACAACAACATCCAAGTTGCCATAAGTCTTAGTTTGACGGAAAATCATTCACATGGAAAAATATGCAATAACATTTCTTCTTTAACAATTTAAGGCAAGCAAAAAACGCTGAAGGAGAAAAAAGTAGTAACTCAAAACTGTTTTCAGAAAAATTACAAAATAATAAACGAAGTACTTGGAAACTTAAAAGCTCGCTTTAAGTTGCAATTGCGTGTACAGCGAAGTACAAAAATAACGAGAAAACCGCATTTGAAAGAGTATTGCTGCAAAAGTTTGTCTGTTTTCTTATAACTTTCCTTTCATTATAATAATATTCAAGCAATATTCTAGCAATAGCCATCATTATTAAAAAGTCCCTGTAATTTTATTTTGATTTAATAGCAAATGCACTGGAAAAGTGTTTCATAGTCTCATCTTTCTCCAGATTTGAAACACAAAGGGATTGTCATATACACCGATTAGATTGAGAGGTTTAAAAATACGGTGGCAAGTCCACAGTTGATTAGGAATATCTTCTGAAATTAAGAGTAAGCTGAATTGAACTCAGAGGTAGTGTTTAAAGTTATTAGAATTGAATCTAAGTTCGTTAGAGTTCATCAAATACTCAAATACATACTTTGTGAAATAATTATTTAGCAAAATTTTGTTTTAATTTACATTTCAATGGCTTCAAATCTTAAAAACCTTTAAAAACTCACACAAAAGGATATTTAAAACTTTCTTTGGGACTTTAATAATAAATGCGGTAGGCATTGAACATTGAACGTTGACCATAAAAGTCAATGATAATAATTCTTCATAAAAAATAAAGTATCTCATATTTTAAAATTATATCTAAAGAATCAGAAGAATTTGTTATCAAAAATTGGATTCAAAAACACATGCAACTCTTAATAATTATTAAAATTACTTTCAGTATAAGAATTACAGAAAAAAAAGTCTCGCTAATTTTGATTTTCAGAATAAATTGATTGGTTTCGAGTTGATGTCAGAGTTACAAAGCATCCATATTATGACAAATTTTTACTATATATTTTTCGATTTGAATACAGTTCAATTTCTTACAAAAACCAAGCTTTTTATATTATTTCACATATAAAACAATTTTAAAAAAATGTCAAAATTTGGAAAATTAAAAAAAGGTTTTAGGTTTTTCGAACACGGCATTTAAAAGAGCATTTACTTTCATTTAAACAAATTGCAAATTTCGAGAGACTGCAGATTACCGAAGATTTCTAAGAAATTTTTACCAGCACTCTGTTACAATTACTTCTATACAAAAAATACAAATTTTCAATAAGCGAGATTATTTGAAAATTCAAAAAAATTTACGATATTATTATGCCACATATATTTCACAACATATTAAACTAAAACTTTATGGGCTGCTGAACTGCGTAATTCAAAGTTTTAAAATGAAATTGGAAAGATCGAAATTGTTGATGAATATTTCTCCAAGTCATGAACATGGTTTTTTAAAGAGAGACAATTTTTTTAATTGGAAAAATTAAATAAGTAAAATACAAATAGTTAAAGCATTTAAATTTCTGGAAAAATTTTGGCAAGCAATACAGTTAACTTAATTGAAAGGAAGAGAATTTTTTCATTGAGATTTCTCAATAAAAACTGTTTTTTTTCGATCCCTGCCATTGAGTTTTCTACTACTTGATATTGAGCGACTATATATTTCGATTTCCTTCATTCAAATTCTATGAGCAAAATAATTTTTGGAAAGCATATCTTCGGAAGATACCAAAACATGTTTTTTTTTTTTTAAAACTAAAAGAAAAACACATAAAAGCACATTTACTATGCGTGCCCTTTACAGCGTTTGGCCAAGCTGAAGCAATACAAAAAAAAAGAATGCCACGTCGTATGAGTAACCTTAAACGATTTTCAAGTGGACAATTAGTGGGGAGGCTTAAATAGATAGCCTAATCGTGCATGGAAAGCGAATATTTATGTGCGATATAGATTTGTTCATGTACATACATGCATATGTTCGTACATATCTAACATGTATGTATGTGTGCTTAATTAGAGAAAATGGAGGCGGTTGGCCCTGCTTTCAAAGCAATCAATAATGAATAGAAATGCCGGCTCAGTAGAAACATACGTAGAAGGAAAGTGTTCAAGCCGAAATATGCACAATATATTTACAATACACAATTTTGGAGCACTCACTTACTTATGCGCACCAACGAAGATGGCATCATGAAATAAAAAAATCGAAAATCATAATTCATTTTAAGTGATAAGCAAATAGCAATGTGAGTAATCAAATAATCAAGCAGATAGAAAAGAGAAGCGAGGTGAAAAAGAGTCAGTCATTTCCCTCCCGCTGCTAAGCGCTTGCCTATTTAGTAATGTAACAGCAATAAATAACGCTGTCGGAGTCGTTGTCGCCGCCAAAATGCTACTGTTACTGCCGCCGTATAACACAAATACTTAGACACACAAATGTTCCAGCTATTTTTATTTTTTCTTCCTTTCTTTTTTCTTGATTTCATAAGTAAAAGCCAAGGATGAGCGTAACTCTGTCTCTGATAAAGAGCACCGACAAAAATAAAACGCGTCGATATAATATTGCATTTATCAAGGAAGTCACACACTTAAGTCAGCCAATGTTAGTGGCTCTTGTGTTGATGAAGAATAACAACAAAAACAACTCAAACGATTGGAAAGCATGCCAAACGGCACGCACCAGAAAAAAGTTTTGAATGAAATTGTGTAAATGCTTGTTAGTCTACACCGCTGTCATATGAGTTTGTAAACACATAACTGCGCTTAAATATCAAAAAGCAATGTTTTAGGTATAAATGTTTGTTTCTTCAAAATCATCAAATTTCATTTTTTGCGTATAAAAAAATTTCGGTCTACTTTTATTTATTACGCAAAATCCTTTCTGAGTTTCTTCTTTATTTTTTTTTTTGTTTTCTTCTATTCATCCATTTTTACACTATTGATTTCTGTTAGCAGACATTTTTCAACCTTTTGTTTTTCTTTTCGTTTCGCTCACTTTA
The DNA here is from genome assembly GCA_963971545.1 of Philophylla caesio. Classification (NCBI taxonomy): domain Eukaryota; kingdom Metazoa; phylum Arthropoda; class Insecta; order Diptera; family Tephritidae; genus Philophylla; species Philophylla caesio. Next base: position 86,732,059 of record OZ020606.1, on the reverse strand, counting down.
AACGCGCTTTATTGATATCAAGCACACACACACATTAAAGCTCAAAAATAGTTCTACTTTAACATTACTTTCTACTACTTCGTCTCCAAGCTGCTCGTTATCCGATCAAACAAGCGTTAGCGACGAGCTCCTGCGACAAACTGAACTCAATGTACGCCACTAAATAACAGATGAACCTCTTTGCCAATCTGACACTCTGGCAATGACAGTGGACGAACGTATGAAACGAATAAATTAGAAAAAAAAACAAAAAAATCTTAAAAACACAACTACCCTTCATAGCAGCTGATATTATTTTCATTGTTTTTGTTGTTGTTTATTTGTTAGTGTTCCGATTTTCCACAACGCTTATTGCACGAATGAGATTGAGCGCCAACAACAAGTGCTGCATGACATGCACGTAACGATGCGTTACGATTGGGAAAGCCGACGAACACAAAATAATAACAAAGCACCACATACCGCTACATGTGCATATGTATTTGTACACAGTGTTACCATTTTGGTCCGTGTTACCATTTTGATAGTATAAATTTTGACACATTTTACGAGTACCTTAAACAAAACAACCATATTTTGTGTGAAGTTTTTTCCGTTTGTAAACTTTTTGCGTTCATGTGGCAAATCATGAACATAAAACTACAGTTGCATTTCACGGAACACATCTTATTTGGCAACTCTGCTTACGTTTTTAAAATCTGAGTATGGCATTTTGCGCTTCATTTTCCTTTGCCGCTGTGAAGAAAAGAATTTACCTGGGCTAAAAATCCTGATGTATTGTAATAATATTTAAGTGCACTACCTTTTAACTATCACTACGATATTAATAAGTAAAACATTACTATTCTCACTACAGTTTTTATTTGCCACTACAGCCTAGTGGTTCAGTTTTGATATCATCGTTTTATCAAACATAGCATTATCTCATTAATACTCGTATGTTAGCTCTTGCGAAAGCATACGTATTTTGTTCGTTCATTCTATGGAAAAATATTTTATATACATTATTTTAGCTTTATTTTGAGGTGATACATTGATACTTAAAAAAAAAAAAGTGATACATTTGATGCATTTAACGGTTTTTTTCTGATACGTTTTTCGAGACGTCGCGGCAACACTGGTTGTAAATGTCAATGTACATATGTCGGAATGTGTGTGCACCAGTTGGCTTTTAACATGTTTGTATAAGTAAATAAATTATTTAAAGTCTTCAGAAACTTGTGTTTTGTATATTATACTTTTTCTCACTAATAATTATTTCTTCGCATAATTGTTAAAGTCTTGAAGTACGGGACTAATATAGGATTAATCCGCGGTTAACTCGGAAAAGTTTAGGGCTCATTCGTACCAATTTGGGACCATTTCGGGAATACCATAAGACCAGTTTGGTATAAGTTTGTGAATATTTACATCAAAAGTAATAAAACAATACTTAGTTTGTGAAGTGGTTAATAAATCCCGAACTGATCCCGAACTAGTCCCGATCTGGTCCCGAAATTTACCAAAATTCTCCAAAAATGGTCCCGAACTGGTTTTAAACTAATACCAAAATAGTTCTGAATGAGTTCCGTCCGTCCTTTTTTCACTTTCATCATTATTATGAGAACGCTTTTAATACTTGTATGTAAGTCTCATAATAAAAGTAATTGATGTCTTAGGAAAAATGGTATCTCGCTGATATTTACTATAAAACAGCTTTTATAAACCTTCGAATAACAATTATAGAAAACTCAAAAAGATACACATCTTACTATAATAATAATTGCTTGACTCGTATTCCTTTCTCTTATAATAGTTATGTATCTGCGAAAAATGAATATAGTAAGAAAAATGCAGGTTATGAAAATATCATTAACTATATTTAAGTTTTTTCAATACAAATATATAATATTTTTTTTTAATTTTTGTTAAAAAATCTTAGAATACTCAACATATGATCCCATTGGTTCGTGTTCGTTCATCGTACGCTTTGGTTGAGCGCTAACACATTCACGGTAGAGTGTTTTATTTTTCACGACGAATATTCTTAACGAAAAATTCTTCTTACGCCAACACTGTGTTTAAGTTATAATGCTGAACTTACTACACTCTAAGATTTTCCCTTTGTTTTGATTTGGCGCAATGGTATTTTGTACATACACATCTACAATTGTGTAGTTTAAAGGGACCGTCTACATTCATCTTTTGCCACCCCGACGTTATGAGGAATCGTCGTAGCATTATTTGGGGCATTGTAGAGCGCATGTAAATATTTTTATTTGCCGGTCGACGTATTTCTGTTTACTTAATCTCTTTCACTCTCTCGTACGCTCTCGCTCTTTCTGAATTCTGGTACATTATAGTAAGATTTACTATTTTTTCACGCAATACATACGTGTACATGCACGTAGTACAAGAAAAAGTATACAGCTTATCATGATTATATGACGCCTAGAAATATACAATTTTTATTTTTATTTCTAATATTGTTTAATTAAAATAGCGTTATTTTTAAACAAAATTTGGTAAATTTGCTTTTACAAAATTTGAACGTTTAGTTAGGCTATTTTAAGTGAATTATTTTCATTTTAATTGAATATCGTATAAATATAATTAGCAATGTATGGGTCGTTCTTTAACAAAGCGTAGGAATTTTAAAGAAAATATATTACCAATTTTTTATAATCACCAGAACTGTTTTCTGGTACTTAGGTTAGGTTAGGTTAGAGTGGCTGCCACCGCACAAAGCACGGTGGCACACTTAGGCTGTAAGAAGCCCATTGTGATACCAATGGCGTAGGCCATGCATTCCCTCCCTCCCTTATTCTCAAAAATTGAACCATCCTGTGCGTTTGATGTAGAGTATAAAGTTTGAGATGCTTGCCGAGTTCAAATCGGCTAGACAGTCCAAAAAGTAACTTTTGAACAATTTTCTGCGCGTCTTGGCCAGGCCGGGGCAGTGGCAGAGATAGTGCTCAATGCTCTCCACCTCCTCCTCGTTTCGGCAGCTGCGGCAAAAATCATTTGTTGGGTAACCTAGTATTTCCCCATGCGTGCCCATAAGGCAGTGCCCGGTTATCACCCCAACTACTAATCTGAGAGAGGAGCGACCAAGCATAATGAGAGCTTTAGAGCGCTTCCCATCAACTTCCGGCCAGATTTGTCTGGTAATGAGACAGGTGGGCTCCGATGCCCACCTTAAATTTACCTTATCCATAAGCTCAGATCTTAGTCTGTGTTTATATGATGCTAAGGGTAAACCCACCTCTTCAGCAGAGTTTATTACGGGTTGTTTTTCTGGTACTTACTAGAAGTTAAATCAGTGTTTAATCGAAAAAAAAACACTTTTTTCAGTTATTGTCAGTACCACTAATCGTATCGTTACTATTTTAGTATTGTTTTAAAGTTTAAAAATAGTAAAAGAAAACAACAATTTAAGTTTTCAAACTTTCATTGAAAATTGGTTTCCAAACTGTAAATAATCGGAAAAAAAAATCTTAGATGCGCTAAATTTTTCTCTTAACAACAATTTTTTTCAGGGCGTGGTGTCTTACAGTTCAGAAGAACATAAGTCACATGCGACGAATAGAAGCTTACTTTCCGGGTTTCAAAAACAGTTCGGAAGAAGTTTTCCACTTACTTTTTAATTATAGATTATGGACACATTGAAATTTCATTGCATTTTATATTAAGAAATTTGGGTACAAACACTTCAGTTTATGAGAAGCTTAACGAAGCGTTAGTATAGGTTAGGGAAGAAACGAGCCTACATTGTTTTAAGAAATTGTTGGATTCCGTTAATATTTCATTGTAAAAGATTAGCTCTAATGATAAGAGGCTATTATAATTTTAGATGCTTGTTCATGATTATTTTAAATTGAACCCGCTTAAAATTAAAATTCAAGAAAATTTACTGTAAAATTGTTCGAAAAACATGACATGATATTTTGTTTTTGAAGTAAAGTCTTGTTTATTTATTAAATAAGGTATTGACGGAAGTAAGCTGATCCTATGTTCGCTGTTTTGAATTTCTTGCGGCAACATCTGAATAAAAAATATAAAAAAGTCGTTAATTTATTAATCTATTTTAGCACCACCAAACGTATGCAGACAACATGCAAGCAACTCTATTGCCACTTCCTTGAAAACAAAACACGAACCACTGCGCCTAAACCTATGCAACAAAGATTTAATTATAAGTGTTTAAGAAATATAAAAAGCATTTCATGATAATCGCCGTTATCGATAGACAGTGATTTTTTTTTAAATAAGTCTAAAAACATGCATCTCATATTAGTAAGCAAATTATCTACCATTTCAAATATCTTTCTCATAGTTAAGATGGTAGATATTTTTAGGCTTATTTTTAGCATAAAAATCTGATATTACTAAGCCTAAAACTACACCTGAAATTAGTAAGTTTAAACAAATAAAATCCAATTTGCTTTGATATATACTGTTAATCAATTTTTAGGCGTAAATAACACAAAAAAAGCGTACATTGCGTATTAACCCGGCGTGAATGAGGTGACAAATTGTTACACCAGCTATGAGGTGGGTAGGAGATACCCAAAATTTTGATGTTCAATTTTTGATACTATGATTGTGTAATTGGCATTTATGCTTGAGATATATTAATAACAGTAGCCATTGAACCAGATTAGTACATAAAACACCAGCATGAAGTACAAAAAGTGTTATTTTTTATTGAAATAGCTAAGTATCTAAATTTTATTTGAAAAAATACATGTTTAGACAATTAACTTCTTTTCGCATAAAAAATCTAACAAAAATCCAACTTCTTTGGTAAATAAACATAAAAATAGTGTATACGGTTATTATTAATAAAAAAGGAACTGAAAAGTCTTATGAGATAATGTAACAGAGCACCAAAGTTACACCTCACAAATCAGCACAATCGCCGCACATAAAAATCGCGTGTTCCATACATATTGGCTTCTCACATTTTTTACAGCAATGTTTTGTTTTTCTGTCTTTTTTCTGAGTGCACTCACCACATCTAACATATCGACCAGCCATTTTTTTGGGAACTGGTGGTGAAGGTTCCCCTAAACGATCGGCAATCCTCTTTCGTGTTTCCGTTGGAAGATGTACGTTCTGACGCCTGTTCCGAAGACTATCATCTATTAGATTCAAGCCCAAATTACGAATGTAGTCTCGGCGCTTCATGCGTGTTTTGTCACCCGTGTTATTTTCCCTGTATATTATGATACCATTTATGGCCGCCATATTCAGTATACCATAAAAAATCGTCATGGGCCAACGTTTGCTATTGCGGGAAACATCATAAGTGGCACTCAGTTCATCTGCGACATCGACTCCGGCTTTAGTTTTATTATAATATGTAATCATTTCCGGTTTTTTTTTATCACCTGTCGATTCGTCTATATTTTTATCATGGTGTAAAGTTGACATAACCAGCACAACTTTATTTCTTTTAGGTACATAGGACACCAAAGTAATATCGTTTTGAAACCCGAATCGAGAACTATTGACTTCTTTACCTTTTTGAAGATCTCCGGCACACATGTCTTGTTTTTACGGACTGTGCCGACAGAAGTCAATGAGTGGTCTTTCAAGAGAGAAATCATAAGTGGGTAACTAGTAAACCAATTATCGAACGTCAAGTTCCTGTTAGTTTTTGTTATTGGCTCCACTAAACGGCTCACAATGTCAAACGCTTTATTACTCAGTTGGTAAGGTCCTGGTTGTTGTTTTCCTGCGTATATTTCCAGTTTGAGAATATAAAACTTCTCCGCATCTACAAGAGCTTGAATTTTTATCCCATATTTGGCTGGTTTGTTGGGAATGTATACACGGAAAGGACATCGCCCTCGGAAAGATAACAGCATCTCATCAATAGTAAGATTATCGGAAGGCACATAATGTTTTTGAATATTTTCAACAAAATTGTCAAAAATATCCCTTATTGCAGCTAGATTGTCAGTCTTTTTTCTTTGGTCCCGAGTGTTTTTATCATCAAATCTCAAACAATTTTGGAGGAAGTAAAACCTCTGCAGTGACATTGTAGTCCGAAAGATGTCAACTCCTGTACCATCTGTACGCCACAAATCGTTCAGGTTTTGTCTATTTGAGCGATTCAGGCCAGCTATATACAAAAGTCCTATAAATGCCTTCAAATCCTCCAAAGTTGCATCTTTCATGTGATACTGCTGTTTATTATTTGGGTGTTTTTCCCTTTTATCCTTTATTTGAATATTTGTGTATGCAAGTAGGGTATTCAACGAACTGTCTGTTATAAAGAGACCCCAAGTTTCAATCTCAGTTTTAGCAAGTTTTGCAGTACCTTTTACGCCTGGAGCTTCAGTAATAATATTCTCAGATCGAACTCGAACGCTTTGTCTAGGACAATCTTTTGACCATTTTGTGCAATCTTTGGATGTATAAGAAGTTCCACGTACCTCATCCGACTGACTAGTAGCCGCCTGCACAGATTCTGGCTCTTCAAAATTATCCAAAATAACCTCTTGTTCGGAATCACTTTCTTCACTTCTCTGAGAAACGTTGTCAATTTCTTCTTCGCTCTCGGAGCCACAGGAGCTAGCACTTAAGCACCTTTCTAATAGTTCTTGTAGCCGACGTTCATTTACTTCATAAGACATCTTAAAAAATCTAAAAAACAATAAAAAAATACTATAAATAACTATAAATCAAAAACTTACTGTTAACACAAAAATGTAACACCGACTACGAGGTCGGGTGTGACGTACCCCAGCCACGTGTACGCACGTGTATCTACCGTCAACGCTGGCGCAAAACTAAACTCGATACTGTACCTCACCCCTAACACCTTTACCACCAGCTACTGAAACGACAAGACTCGCATGGCAACAGTAACATTAGATAATCTGCATTTAAAAACTTCTCGGGTATGATATACCCGACCTCACTCACGCCGGGTTAAGAACTGACGTTAATATATTTTTGTATATGAACAAATCTTAGACGCAGTAGTTTTGGTATTAGGCAAATGATAAGTCTTGTCCTAAAATTTACGATTTTAATGCCAAAACCATAGCAAACACATATTTTAAATAAAATTCCGATTTCCCCTTTTCCACACTTCAATCGATATTATTTCTCTAATACTTCAGTATTGTTTGTCTAAGCCTTTGAAACGCAAACGAAATTGACAGTGTAAACATTAACTTACCCATATGCTTAGGGATGAGGACGCAGCTTGTATTGTTTGCCAAAAAAAAAAAAAACCATCATCGTCTCTCGCAGAAACACTTTCATACATTTAGACTTTGTTTACAACTGACACACAGTGTACGAATTTTGTGTGTGCGAATTTAGATGTAGTACAAGTGTAATTGTAAGAAACACGTGTTCCCGGCAAAAACATACAACAAAGTTGTAAAATAAATAAAAATATAAATTGTAGTTTGCACGCATGCAAAGGTATGTTTGTGTGTATGTACATACATACATACATATGTAAATATTTAGCAGGTTCGCTTATTAAAAGAGTAAATCCATAAGTAATGCGCAAAAGCGAGAGAACAATAAATGAGACACTAAGCAAGAGTGAGAGAATGAAATGAAATGATGCAGTGCCAAAGTTATGCCAAAAGGTTAAGAGGACGCTTCAAAACAGAGTCAGTATATTTAATGAATAAATACATATTTTATTTCACTTTTTATTCAAGCAATCATTCTCATCTTTCCTTGTCTCTCTCTCTCTCTATGGTACACATTTTTAATATGCAAAACAGCTGTAAGCGCTCTTCTCTCACGCGCTCACAACTCACACTTTAAAGCAGACATACGCATTTGCGCTCTTTTCACTCAAAGGCAATCTCACTTAAAAATTAGGTCTCATATTCATTTCTATTGATTTTCGGCTTGACCAAGTTTTGGATGAACTCGCACTTTTTTTTTTAAATATTTTTTCTTTATATGCGTTCAATAAACTGTGCTAAATGTTTATCAATATTTATATGTACGGCAATACATAATCTACAAGGAGACAATGCCGTTATACATACACGCATACATACATACATATGTATACATGTACTGGTATATAACTGCATTTAGTAAACTGAAATGGCTGCAAGCGTTCCTTCACCGCTCTCATCTCACTGCCAACTTCGCACATTCACAGTTGGCTTACAGCGAATTACTTTCGAATGGCGTTTGTTTGCTGTCAATCTAATAAAATCATTACAATTAGTAAGTATTTTTACAACTAAATACAACTATAGATGTACAAGTGAAAATTACCTAATCGAATAAAAAAAGCGTATAATCTTCGAAAACAATTGAATTGTGTATGTCGGCGTTGTTGTTATGTCATTGTTATCAGACACACATTCATATATACACTTTAACGTTCATACAAACACACGCATGTGATTTTTCGTATTTTCATATGTATGCATGTGTGCAGTGGCGGTTGAGTATACACACTCTCAAGTTGAATGACATTGTTAAGTGAGTTCTTGCGCCGCTACTTATGCTAAAAACATTCAAACATGTGTGTGTGTGTGTGTGTGTGTGTTTTTTTTTTTTTTTTTTTTTTTTTTTTTTTTTTTTTTTTACGAGGAGGAAGCATCGAAAACCTAACCGTCACCGGTTTGTCAGTGTGGGACTTTAACCCTAACTAAACCTCCTACTGTCTGAGTACCATTTCCCCCGGTACTACCGTCAGGTATTTCGTCGGGAGATGGCTTGAGCTTACGCTCTACGTACGTGAAGTCTGTTTTTACCGCCCTCTGTACTGTTGTTTGTTACATCTTCGTGGGGGTTTAAATTGCCCCGTTTCATTTCCAAGCATTTTTTTTTTTTTTTTGCTTGACTGGTATTTCTCCTATTATATAAACTATTGATTTTAATATAATTTACGATTTTAGATTACCTTGCCCGCCGGTCGGAACGAACGGGGTTCCGAGCCGCTCTGTTACTCTCTTTACTTCTTCTCGTCTGGTTTTTCAAAATTTATGGTTTCCAACTATTCTGCAACGGTCGGAACGGACTGGATTCCGAGCCGTCTACTTACTTAATTCGATTTTTTCTGCTTTGTATGAACTATTGGAAAAAACACAATATTTTATAGCTGAGGATTTAACATACATATATATATAAATTTCTCAAAAGTAGTTTATTGAGCACTAACCTTTCTTGGTAGCCGGAACGGACGAGATTCCGGGCTACCCGGCCGTGTGTAACCGCTTTGGGCTGTTCGTTGGGAGCTGTGCTTAGGGCCAAAGAGCCAAACTGCTTACATTTTTTATTTTTATTTTTTTTTTTTTATTAGTGCAGGCAGTCGGAACGGACTAGGTTCCGAGCCGCCGATTCGGTGTGAAGTTTGTTGCCGTCAACCGACATTAAAAGATTATGTATTTCTGCGGAGTCGTTCCGCCTGACGTAGTTTCGATATTACCATATTTGCCATGTTGCAGACGGCAGACCAGTTTTCGATCGATTCGAGCATTATATCGATCAAATTCTCTACTTTTGTCAGCCGCCCTACCTGTACGTTTAGCCAGTTTCGTTCATCTTCAAAATATGTGCAGGCAAAAAAGCAATGTTCAGCATCTTGGATATCGTCCTCTTCGCAGAGAGTGCAGTAAGGGTCATCATCGATTTTAAATCTATAAAAGTAAGATTTAAAACAGCCATGCCCCGTAAGCATTTGGGTTAACTGGAAGTTTACTTCTCCATGTTTCCGGCTTAACCATTTTTCTATTGATGGTATGAGACGGTGTGTCCAGCGACCTTTATCTGTCTGGTCCCAACGGCATTGCCATTGTGTGTGTGTGTGTGTGTGTGTGTGTGTGTGTGTGTGTGTGTGTGTGTGTACATTTCGCTTCCTTTGTTTTTATCTGATTTCGTCTGTTTTAATGTATCTTTGTTTTTGTTTCTTGTTTTTTTAGTTTTGCACCACTTAATTTTCATTTTCGGCACTTTTGTTGTGTCTGTGTACTTTTACACTTGCGCGAATTGTATTCGCAGCGTTTAAGTGTTAGCTTTGGCTTTAAGTAAACTGACAATTGTTTTCCTTGCTGTTTCGGCTTTTTGCTTTTCTTATCACTTGAAGTGCGCTTAAACGTAATTCTTTTTATTTTAATTATTTTTTTAAAAGCAAAACCTTACGCCAAATTTCAGCAGGCAATTAAAAGTATTTCTCTTGACAACTTCACTGTTTCGCTTGTACGAGTAGCTTCCAAGTTATTGTTATTTTACGTCTATTTTAACACTGCTGCATAAAAATAATTTCCTTTCATTTTCATAATATTAAATTATTAAAAGTTGGTAACTTTTATTTTCATAATAATAAATAATTATTAGTTGGTATTGAAAAATTTGTTCATCTTAAAAAAAAAAAATTAAGTAAACATTTCTTTGGTAGTTCAAACTCATAAGCAATTGTTCTTTCTTTCACTTATTGAATTTGATCCCAAAATTTATTATCTATAATAGATTTTTCTATAAAGGGTGTTTTTAGACGTTTTTTAGACGTTTTCAATGGCAATACTTTTTTCGGAGTTGGTCTTTTTGGCAGCTGTTACTTGATTTGTACTCAGCTTAGTTTGCCATTTGCAAGAATTAAAGCCAAACGACCATCAACGTTCGGTGAATGGGCCCAAAATGAGATAACCACCGGTCCCGATTTTCACAAAAAAAAATTTGTTCAGCGATGAAGCTCACTTTTGGTTAAATGGGTTCGTTAATAAACAAAATTGTCGCATTAGGAGTGATGATAATCCACAAGCCATTTTTGAGACGCCTTTACATACTCAAAAAGTCACTTTTTGATGTGCTCTATGGGCTGAGGGAATCATTCATTCTATATTTCTTCAAAAATGAGGCCGGCCATAATGTTACAGTCAATGGGGAACGCTATAGCGCCATGATAAATGACTTTTTCGTGCCTGAATTGTAGGATGTTGATGTAGGCGAGCAAGCTCATGCGATTTAACACCACTGGAATATTTTTTTACGGGTTATGTGAAGTCGCTTGTCTACGCAGATAAGTGCGAGACGATTGACATTTTTAAAACATAATGGCAAACCACTATCTTTATAACAAAGCTAAATTCTTGCCCATAGCATTAATCTATAAGTGTTTTATTTCTTCTTGAAAATCACATGTCAAAAAAAACACCCTTTATTTTCAATACAATTAACAACAATGATCAAACATTGTATATGTAAGTATACTTACATTATTTCTCAGCTGTGTTTTTTGTTTTTTGTAATCCATATTTTTCATCCAGCTATGTACATTTACATTTACAAATAACGTTCCACGACATTCATATCGGCTACACCATGACGTAGTATGATGAATGCATGAAACACACACATGCAAGCGGATGTTACTCATACGCCATGTCCATAGAGAAAGTCAATTTGGAATTTAGCAACAGTTTGGGATTTGTGGAAATAACACAGATAAGTGTGTGTATGTTTTATGCAACAGAAGCATTCTAATCAAAGTGTTTTGCAAAGTTTTACGCAATTAAAATGACACCTAAAATTTCCAAAAGTTTTTAATGCATTCAAAGTTTAAGGCAGCATTTTGTGCAACTCTATCTATATACATATACATATACCGCATGTCATATTCTTACGACGCACACACATTCACTTTTAATTAAGTGGTTATTTAATCTTTATCTTTTCAATTAGAATACAGAAAGATACCTAAAAAAGGTATGTGAACCCATTTTTTTAAATTTCCTTAAAATATTCCTCAAAAGTACACAACTTTTTAAATACTTCTTCAAGTTTAAGTCGCCACAAATTACCATTGATTTTTGACAATTCCTTTACCAATGATCTTTCCAATTTTTTTTCACACAACGCATGTTCGAAATTTTCTTTAGTTAAATAAAAGAAATTACGGAAGAGCGCCACTTAAAACATGCATTTCATTACATTGACTTGGCTGTACAAATGCAATATCAAGAAAGTCTAACAGAAATTTATTTAAATTTGAACATTTCGTTGAACTATTATTAATTTCATATTGAGTTTACTTGGCTTTTTTGTCAGAAAAATTAAATAAAAGCAAAATATATAGTCGAAATATATTAATATCTAGTTGTCCTATAATAACGATAAACAAATACATATAAGTATATGTTTATATGTAAGTATATATATGTTTATATGTATGTGCATACATATACACTTTTCATAAGTCATTTATTATTTAAAAGAACGCACAGCAAAAACTCAGTTTTCAGAAATTGAATTCATTATAAATAAATGGGTCAAGGTAACTTTTCTCAAAATCGTGCAAACAAAACAAAAAATGTATGAGTGGACTTTTTATATGAAAGTTTACAAGCTTACACAAAAAACTAAGTAAATGAATAGGTAAAAAGAAAACTGAAGGGACATGATGCATACTTTCACTCAAATAGGCAGCAAACATTTTAATAGAATAATTTAACAAATATATTCGAAGAGTAAAACCATTGAAAATAATTACATAAAATTTACGTTAATCGGTTCGATAATTAGATATTCTGCAAATCACTTGTTGTGAGTTTTGAAAAAAGGAAAGCAAACTAAAATTAAAAAACTTGTAATCTCATCCAATTTGCATCGAAATTTGAACAGTTGCTTTATTTTCTTACAAAATAAATCAATTCAAAATAAATAACTTCTTTTGTTTAAAAGTAGTAAAAATATAGTAGTCTCATCGTGATATATATGTATGTTGGTTTATTTCGAAGTAAATAATTCACTGGAGCCATTTTCGTCTCAATTATAATTCCAAAAGACTGAGCAAAATCTCATCAGCCGGTTAGTTATTTAAATTAACCATAACATACCAAAAAGAAAAAAAATTTGTTGATTTATATTGAATTTGTATAGGTATTGTAAAGCGTGTGAGATGTATGTGGAAATAACAAAAGTAAGCAGCGTTTAAAATAACTAAACTTAGAGTCAAATATTTATAGAATTGTGTGCATGAGATAAGCAGTGAGTACATTTTTTTATCGCTTACATATATCTCAATTAGCAACTTGTCCATTCTGGAAACTATCATTTGAAAATTTAACTTTTGAGTTCCGCATTCACCAAATATGTTAACAAATAAATAAAAGAAACAGTTCCCTTCACTGACTCCGTATACTACATGTTATTGAAAACTGATCACTCGCTTATTAAGTTTTATTTGGATTAGTATGCAACAGATAAGTGATACAAATTTTCTTATACGCTACAAGATTCTTCAAATACTTCAACCAAAAATTTTTAAAACTATCTTAATTGCAAAAAAAAAGGAGTAAAAGTCCCTCAAACTTTGAACAAAGATGTGCTTTATTATTTATTGAGCATAATAAGTCGCAACAGGAAAAATAATATTTGAAGTTTTTAGAAACTAATTTTTTTGTTCAAGCCTTGAGACATTTGCAACACTTTTCAGCTTCTGGAAAGTCATGGTTGAGTTTATAAAGGCATGAGAATTATTTAAATTTTATTGTATTGTAAAATAATTAAAGCTAAACCTAATTATATAAATATAATAAATAAATAATCAAATTTTAAATGGGGTTGTTTTTGTTTTCGAAAAAAGGAAATTTTCTTAAACGCATAGAAATTGGTTCTAATTTTTATTAACACAAATTTCAATTTGTGTGTTGCTTTATTTTATTGTTAAAGGCTTGAATATAGTTCTCAAGAAAAATCACACGAAATATTTTTCATTATTTCTGTTGCTTGGAAAAGTACCTTGCCGTTGCTGAAAATTTTCTTGAAGAAATAAATATACGAGCATTTTTTTCTTGAGCGCTTTAGACGGATTTAAGAAATTTTTCTAGAAAAAAATTTCTTTTTCATTTCTTGTGTGTCATTTTATATGAATTTGTCGATTTTCTTGAGAGCTGTGTCCTAAGCTTAAAACGTAAAAAATATATTTTTCCTTAAAAAGTGTTATTCATAACTGTTTTTTAGCTTGAAGTTTGTTGAGGAGCTGTAATAATCTTCGAAATTTCAGATTTATCTTCTAGCACTAAATTTCTGATATTTTTGAGCTCAAAACAACTAGGAGCTTGAATAGGCTAAGAAATTAATATATATATGAAATATATAACTTAAATAAAGTTTATTTATATTTATAAGTAACAAATTAACTTTTGAATTAAATGAATTAAAAAAATTTTCACATTTTCACCAATCTCTTAGTCAATTTTTTATTTTTTTTTACTTTTTTACAATAGCAGAAGTTTAGGTTAAGTAATATTTACTAAGTACATTAAAAAAATTTGTTTTAATATATAACCTATACATATGTGTCCGTCACTTGAAGTAGTTTAAGTGCATTTTTCAGGATTGACTTTGCATTAAAAAATGATCAGCTTCACTAAAAACATTTCATAGTTTATTTTTCTTAAGTTTATATAAAAACTTCGGCTGAAAACTCCGCTATAGCTAAATTATTGTTAACGTAAAATTTGGAACCCAATGAAAATTTTCTTCCGATAGAAAATGCTTAACTTAAAATATGGTATTTCTACAAAAACGAATTATAATTAAAAAAAAGTTAATTCGAATTTCGAAGTATTTAAAACGCATTTCTTTATACAATTTTTCAGGCATGCAATTCATTTTAGTTTAATTTTGTAACGCTATTAACCCATTTTTATCTAGGTATTAAACAAAATCTCGAACATGCAAAAAGTTTGTGAGAAAAAAATAAAATAAAATTCGACGAATCAATAGGCTACTAAATTTCTTAGAAGTCTGTTAACACATTTGTTTCAAGTCACATGAAACTTGCTCTCAAACTCAAACAAATTTTTTTATATTTGAATTTTTGGATTAAATTTAGTGGAACTTTTGTAAGATTTTTTTATTAAAATTTCACTTTATATTGTTTTCGTTAGAAAATGACCAATAGTTTAATCGAAAAATATTAGAAATTATTTAAAAAAAAAAAATAAATAGCAAAAACTTGCAAATATATGGGGGTTGTATAATTATAATTATACACACGTAGGTCTTGTTTTATGCGATGTATACCCTTTTCAGAAGGTCGCATAAAAAAAATCGCATTCATTCAAAAATGGAGTTTTCCATAATTTTCAAAAACCACATAAATTAAGATAATTCATTTAAAAAGACCCAAAGCCCCGCAAAAAAAATCCAATGAAGCAATATTAAGAAAAACGAAGCAATTTAATTTTTCAGTTTAGCATATCTTTTTATTTTCCAAAAAAAAAAGAGTTTGGTTTAAGTATAAATTAAATGAACTAAATTGTATCTGTATTTAATTAAAAACAAAAAAATAGTATTATAATAAATTCATGAATTATGTAATTACAAGCAAAATAGATGAGGTGAATTTAGAATTAAAAAAGAAAACTCATCATGATACTCGTAATTCACAATTTCACTTTAACACTAAAGAAAGTGTTAATTCTAAAAAAGAGAAATCGCTTAAGCGAAAATTTTTTTTTTTTTGATATACCTCATAAATTGAAATTTCTATAAATTCAAAACCGTATAACAAGAACTTAGTGAATATATAATTTTTCAAAGTACAAATGAAAACTTCGTGAATACTTCTGTCATTTGCCCATTATGTAAATTTATATCACATTTTGTTACTACCCGGCATTGTTGATATTGTGTTGTGCACGAAACACTCGCTTTGTTTTAAGTCAGCATTAGCAGCGGTGAAAACAAAGTCCAAATTTTGAGCCACAATCATAATAAGTCCAACGCCCAGCTCAACTCTTGGCAATTCCATTTCGATGGCCATATGTATATACATACATATATGAGTGGCTTTTCACTTTGCGGGCTACGCTGCGACGGTTAATGTTTGCGTTCGGTCGCTACTTGTTTGATATTTTTTAGTTTCTTTATTTTTTTGCTAAGCGCAATTTTTCTCTCTCTTCTATTTAGCGTTAATGGAAGTTTTTTTTACTAACTCAGCTTAAGGTTTAAAGCTGAAATCGTTTTTTGTAAGAAGCAGTTTAAAGCGACCAAAATTTCAGGCAGTCAAGTGCTTGCGTGCGCCATCAAACGACGCGGATTCTCTCGAAATATTATGAAATGTGTCGCGAATTCGGTTATCGCATTAACTTCAGAGTAGTGTAGTGTCTTTACTATTTGATCAGCGTAGATTTGAGTTACAATGTCTAGCGAGGCTAGATGGAAACAAGAAAATGTGAGTGAAGTGGCTGATGGTGTCAAGTGGTTAAAGAGACCTACACACAAAAATGTTAAAATTTGTGTATATGATTTTGAAAACAAAAAGTAAGTGTACATTGAGAAAATGTACATTTAAATGTCGTACAAGCGAAAAAAAATACTTAACTATTTGGGCTAGTAATATTAATACTCTTGAATATTATACTTAAAGCCATACTTGTTTCGTTGACCAGTGAGTTTATTTAAATCACGGAGGAAATGAAAATGAAATGTGAAAGCTTCTAAGACATCTACTTTTATGATTACTTTGATTTGTGTTTTTAGAAGGCTATGAATTCACTCACTTGGTGATTTCAAATTTTGTTAGAATATAAAATTGCATGGGAAGTATAAACTTAAAGCGTTTGTTTAAGTTTGAATTTGGTTTGACGCTACGTCGAACACGAATATTTGAAATTGGGCTTAAACTAGTTCTCAACTGATATATTACTTTATATCAAGTTCGACTTCTTTCAGACTGATTGTGAATCATGAAAAAAGTTATCCAAACTTATCATACCACTGGTACACATACGAAAAGAT
This sequence comes from Philophylla caesio, assembly GCA_963971545.1. Taxonomy (NCBI): domain Eukaryota; kingdom Metazoa; phylum Arthropoda; class Insecta; order Diptera; family Tephritidae; genus Philophylla; species Philophylla caesio. The sequence goes on along the minus strand of OZ020606.1, from coordinate 86,715,331 downwards.
CGATAAAAAACCACTTAACTCAATTACATTTTGTTTAAAAAAGTTCAACAGCAAGGTACTTGAGTTTTTAGATTTTGGAGATTTCTAATGTTTTATTTTCAATGGCGCATACTGTGTGATTTTAGATTTCAGCAGGACCTTAATTAATTTCTTCGCCCCGGAGATATGTTTTATAACAAAAAAAAAAGATTATGTGAATAAGTTTTGGGCGCCGAACTGAAATATAATATGGGTTTAAATTAGTATTCTATAAAAATTTCTAAAATCAATATAAAACTCTTAAGACCGTAGATTTTTGACAATTTTTTTATATAAAAATAAAATTAGGTCACTAGAAGCTTGCTCATTATTACATTACAATTTTTTGGTTAAAGTTTTGTTAAATTATTATAAATTTTTCATTGTTTTAAGCATGGGTTTCTATGATTTTTGTAAGAGACTAGGTTAAATTAAAACTATTGAAAACAAAACAAAATAGTTTTTATTTATCAACAGAGAATTGAAAACATTGGTCATTTTATCCATCATAAATACTAGTAATTAATAAAAGCGACCTGCTACCTTAATATTCTCTCTTCTGATGCAAAGCAGCTGCTAAAACAGATTTTTTTAAGGCGCAAACATTTTGTATTTCAGGGCTCTTTTATAAAAAATACGAGTTTTATTTTTAACATTACATTATGTGATAAATTTATTATCTCGCAAAATATCCATATTTTTTAAAACAATTTTATTAATGAAGCTAGATTTCCAAAATATTAATGTTTGGAATTAAATGTTTCTTCCTACTCTAACTGATATACGTATGTATATTAAAAACAACATATGTTTATAATTTCTTTTTAATATAGTAGATACCCCAAATCTAATAAACTATACTTGCTCTAACTACCCTATTTATTCTTTCCAATTATTCTACTTTTGAAGAACTTTCGAAGCAGATAGCAGTTTAAGTAAAAATTAAGTCAAAGCAATTTTAACAAACTAATACACTCTGTTCATAAATTATAGCACAAACACATTTTGACACATTTGTACAATTTATTCATCTTTGAATTATTTAAAATTAATTTTCATTTAAAACATGCATAATGCACAAAAATTACCTTTAAAGGCAACTTTTTAAAATGTAAAAAAATGGAGAAGACGTTTACCAATATTTTATGAAAATTTCGACCTTTGTGCAAATTTCTAGTAGCAGCGAATTACCACTGATTTTGACAATTTTTTTAATGACGCTCCTTCGCAATTTCTTCCATATAAGAAATTATCGCGATTTTGAGTTGTATGGAGGAAACTGCCAGTAAAAAAATAGCCAAAAGTCAGTGATAATCTGTAGACACATAAAACTTCCACTTTCCCAGACTAAAATTTAATGAGCCTAAAAAATTCTACAATTTTTTTTAAACTGTTCGAAATTTGGATAAAATTTTGTTCAATAATTGTGCATTTTGTAAACAGAGAGAATGAATCATATTTTACTTGAAAAATTATTTTAATTCATTAGAAGAAAATTATAATTTCGAAACAGAGTATATATATCTGACCAAATCGTTTGCTAGGCCTTTTTATTATTATGGCACACTGTATTTGCGAATTTAGTACACATTAACTACTATGCTATGGAGGTGAATGAAGTAATCATACGAGCCAATGCCATAAGCATATTACTGAGCTAAAATTATATTTAACTGACTCATGGAAGTAAATTTAAAAAACTCTTACTGCGTGACTACAAAGACAAAAATATATATTCAAAAACTAACTCATAAGCTTCAGTCTGCTAGGAAAAGCGCCCTCAATCGCCCTCAATCGCGGCGGCCGGAAATATTTTGGCAATTAATTGTGTATTCTTACTTCATTAACATATTTTGATTTTCAAATTTACTTAAAAGTATTCAAATTGTTCATGTATTTTTAAGAGTCTTATGCAAATAGGCACCCTAAGTAAATGTTTGCAATGACCAAATAATCCATTATTAAATTTAAACATGCCGTTAAAAGCTAAACAAATACATGGCAAAGCAGATTCAATTTTTATTTTAAAGCAAATCAATAAGCACGCTGGAATTTATTATAAGCGGATTGTATAATTTCTATTCATGTGCCGTAGTGTTCACAAAATTAGCACAAAAGTACAAAATAATTTTTTTTTTGCAACTAAAGTTTATTTACTTATTTTCATTAATATTTAGTTTAATTTATAACAGAAACCGTTTTTTTGACGGTTTGAAGTTCGCCAAAATTAAACATATTTACTTCAAAATATTATGAAAAAAACTATTCAACTTCTGAGTAAGTCTTAGAAAATTTTTGTATATGCAGTTGGCAGCCACATTTATATTTGGGCTTAATAAAGGTAAGTTAGAAGTGCCTTTGAAAATATCCATTGATTTAAATAATGTCAATTTATTTGCCGTCAAGGTCAAAAGCTCTTTCAAGAAGTAAAATGTTTTTTATCTGTATACAATTTTTATAACTACTTATATCTGTTACTTCGCTGAATGGAGTTGAAAATTTACATTTTAATTTTTTTCGTAATTCTTTGTAAAAAAGTTACAGTTTGCTTTTTTTTTTGTGTGATCTTCCGCAGATTAATTTATATAACATCCCATGGGGAAAACTGAGTGAGATTTAAACTGCATACTCAGTTTATAAAAAAAGGTGTGTTTTAAACGAAATTTTCTCTTGAATTTTTTTTACATTCTAAAATGTTTCAAACCTTGGAATATACTAGTATAAGTTTTGCTTAATAATTCTCTGAATTTTAATTTTAAAAAAATAATACAATTTTAATAAGAGTAAAATACATTATAACTTTAATTTAAATATATACTCAGTTTACAAATTATAGCATAATCACATATTGACAGATTTAGGCACTTGATTTTTCTTCACAAAAAATAAAACTATTTTTCTAGTAAAATATGATTTACACTGAGTGCAAATCTCAAATATCTACAAGTTATTACTGATTTGTAAACAATTTTTTTACTGACAGTTTCCTCCATACAACGCAAAACCGCTATATGGAAGCAATTGCGAAAGAGCGTCCGTTAAAAATTGTTAAAAATCAGTGGTAATTCGTAGCCGCTAGAAACCTACATTTTGTTATACTAAAATTGATTTAGCTACATATCTGCATACACCAAAAAATTCTAAAATTTTTTTTGAAAAAGGTCGACATTTAAAAAATTGTTTTGAATGACGTTTGTTAGAGAACTAACGATGTTTTAATTGAGAAAAAAAATTAAATAATTGGAGGGCAAAATGTTAACAGAGTGTTAATGTAAGTAATAGCTAAATAAATTTTTGTTTAAATTTGAAAAAACAATGTACATATACATATGTATGTATATATTTTTATACATACAAACACGTAATGAACACTGAATGTTGATTTTCATTGAACTGCATATACATACATACTTTGGATATCTCTCGCAACATGTCACCACATTGTGATAAACGATATACGATAACTTTTAATCAGCAACATATAGAGTTGCAATGAAAAGAAGATGAAAAAAAAACTCTACTTTTTTATATAAAAAAAAATAAAATAAAAGAAAGTACTAAACCTCTCTGACATCACAGCTGTAAAGCAAGAAAACTGGAATGGGCAATATAAATACCAATACAAATATAAAATACGTGGAAAAAACTCTCTCTTAAGCGGCTACAAACACTACAGAAACACTGGCTCACCTACCACTATCGAATCGATCGCTCTCTACCCAAGCTCAATACACATGCAAAAAAGTGAGTCAGTGAAGTAAGTGCAAATTGAGAGAGCTCTGAGGCAACACTCACTAAATCTCAAAAATAATAATTTCTCTCAGTCGTGTCTTAATCTATATACAAACATACATACTTAGATATGAAAAATGTTCTCCGTGCAGAATTATATGGCTACCTTTGCATGTATGCCTTATTGTTAATACTTGCATATTTATCGATAACATTTAGCATACTTTCAGTGCCGGCGGACAGACTGTTAGTCTGTGAGTACTTACTGGCGCATTTAGTCGGCTAGTCATTGGATTTGTGCTGAGTTACTGCGTTGAGCGAGTAGTCGAATTTAATATCTACTTGCATACATAGCAATCTTAAAATTGAGAACCAGTTTATTGTCATCAACTATGAATAATGAGTAGTGTCAACAATTAATATTATTGTTATATTTTTTTCAACATCGATTTGTGCTCTTTTTTTTCTGTGTAATTGTTGGTACTGAATCAAGCCAATTATTTATTGGCTAGTTGTTGTTTAGTTTATCGTTAATACCACTTAGTTGACTGGCTCAGTTGTTTGCTGCGCGATGAGCAGTAAGGGCCAAATCAGACGCCGTGTGATGACACCTAACCTCAACACACACAACAGCGTTCCGTTGCTGCGGCAGCAGCGCGAGGCATTACAAGTAAGTTTTGCGCATTATTGCAAAGCGTTTAATAATTTTTTTTTGTATGCACTCAGCTGCTTAGGCGCTTAAATTGTGAGAGCAAAAACCACAAATGAATGTGTAATTTAAAACAAAATATGTTAAGTGTATGCCATCGAAGTGAGTGGTGAAAGGGCAAAACAATAATTTCTTAATGAGTTTGTTCTTAAGTTAGGTACAAACGTTTTAGAAAAAATCAGTTTCCGGTGAGTGAAGCATCTTATGTCTTCTGAACGGCAAAATATAGTAACTTACCAAATTTTTCACCTCAAAAGCAGAAAAATGTAAAACTCAATATTTTAATTTTTGAAATAACAGCAAAAACTTAAAAGTATGAAAATTTTAAATTTTGTAATCATCTGGCAACATATTGCCGCAAGCGATTCGAAAATAAATTTCAAATGCTACAAAAATATGACTGAGACGTAAAAAATATGCAATAAAAATTTTACAAAAACTAAACAAATACGCGTCACGCTGATTAATCGCATCTCCAGCCAAGCCATCATTGCTAACTGCAAGAAATTTGAGTACAGTACATTTCAAATTGTTTCCATTGCTAGATAATTTCTTTAATTTTACTTTAAGTAGAAATGTATAAAAATATCGCTGAAGTGTGAAAAAAAAAAATGTGTGAACCGAAGAAATAATAAATTAAAATTCATTGGATATTGCAAATCATTAAATTATTTTAGGAATTCAGAAACCGAAATAAATAAAAGTGGATTAAATACTCGCATTTATTGCATAGCTTTTGATCGGTTGCTGATATCTCTGCTGGAAATTGAAATTGGGCACTACTAATCTTAAGCACTTGAGCAAGAAATGTTGCCGTGCACCCGCATACATATGTTCACAAATTATAGCACAACCACATATTGAAGGATTTAAGCACTTTAATTTTCTTCGAATTAATTAAAATTATTTTTCAAGTAAAATATGTTTCATTCACTAAGAAAAGGCGTTAACACTCAATTTTTAAACTATTTAAAAATGTACAATTATTTTTAAAAAAATCTAAATTTTTAAAAAACGTTTTTAGATTTTTTTGAGATGTAGTTTTTGCTCATATATCTACAAGTTATCGCTGATTTTTTACAGTTTTTCATAGACAGTTTCCTTCAAACAACGCAAAACTTTGATTATTTTTATATATATAGAAGGAATCGCGAAAGAGCACTAGAAAATTTTTTTAAAAATCATTGGCAATTCGTAGATTATAGAAACTTGCACTTTGTAATACTTAAATTTATTGAAAGTACTCCAAAAAATCCTTAATTTTAAAATTCGAATTTAGAGAATTAACGACCTTTTAATTTAAAAATATTTTTTAATAATTGGAGGATAAATAAATTGCAGTCATTCATCATTACAAAAGTTAACCTTGGGAGTATTTTTTCTAAATTGCGATCATTCTTTCTTAAAGGATATAAAAAGCAGCAGTCTATCAAAAGCCATTCAAAAAGATTCAGTATTTTTGTCGGTTAGTTATTTTAAAAGCAAACTTAGAATCGTCAAACACTCACCTAAGACCATCACACAGTGTGATCCAAAGACCATCCCACGACAGTCGGGTACCGGAACGACCCGTATTTATGTCCGCCCAAGGACTATTACTTCGGCATATTTTATGCTGCTATAACAATAACAGCAACACAGTGTGAAAAAGTGGTAGGTAGAAGCGAACAATTGATAAAACTTTTATGCTCAGACTATGTCATTGGGTGAATAGATGCTGTCAAATCGGTAAAGAGCGGATTATCTGTTCTCGGAAGGCGCCATCTCTGTTTCTCTCGTGCCGAGTCGTGAATTTCTTTACAGAACCAATTTCGAAGCACTTGGAGAGGTTAACAAAGGAGTAAATTTAGCAACATTTATCATGTTTAATTTTTTTATATTTTTGTTTTTATCATTGCCAAAAATATACTGACCTTAATAATTATTGTACAAACATACCCTTGGACTCGTTTAAGTGTGTTAATAATACACTCATATTTTTCCATCTGAATGTAATGAGTGTGAATCATAAATTACTTTCAAGGAAACCCATCGGCTACCTCTCTTAGCACTATAAGCCTTTTCCATGCAACCAGGTGCTTATCAATATTTTTACTTTGGTTGATAAAATGCCAACCATTCACTTTGTTTTTACTTTGTGCATTTAAATAATATGTGTGTGTAAATTCGAGATAATAAACACTGTGTTCACAAATTATAGCACAAAAACATATTAACACATTTGAACAATTTATTTATCCTCAATTACTTAAATTTATTTTTCAATTAAATTTAGAATTTTTCGGGATATGCAACAAAAGCAAGTTTCTATAACCAAGAATTACCATTGATTTTTGACAATTTTTTTACTGACGCTCTTTCGCGATTCCTTCCGTATAAAAAATAATCGCGGTTTTGCATTGTAAGATAAAAATTGTCAAAAATGACCATACACACTTACACTTTCTTTCACCAAAATTGAATGAGCCGAAAAAATACATACTCAAAAAAATTCTAACTTTTTTTTTAAATAGCTCGAAATTTTGAAGCAATTTTGTTAAATCATTGAACATATTATAAATGACTAAAAAAATGTTTTTCTTAGAGAATGATCCATATTTTACTTGAAAAATAATTTTAAATAATTTTAATTAATTTTAAAGAATAAAGTACCCAAATCTGTCAATATGTGGTTGTGCTATAATTTTTGAACAGAGTATAGACCCCTTTTCATATATATTACGCTACCATACACTACCATTTGTAATTGATTTATTATATTTGTATTATTTTGGAATTTAAGTACAGACAATTCTCCTATGAAATCGGTATAAGAAGAAGCTTAAAACTTTACACCAAACTTAGAATAATTTAATAACATTTCTTAGATATTTTCTTAATAAGCAGCTTTGTAGCCCATACAATTCAAGTGCAAGTTTCAAGGCGTTTACCGTTGTTCTTTGACAAATTTTTACTCATGTTTTTTCCCAATTTTCTGTATACAACAAACCCGCCTTGAAAATATCGAGAATTCAGCCACAATATTGAATATAAAAGTACTTATATACATTAATTTGAATGATTAACACCCACAGATGTGAAATTTTGCATTAACTCCAATTTGCAAAAGAAAAGTGAGTTTTTCGGTTATGCCGGAAAGCCACAGATATTATACCACAAATGCAGGGACCTACAGTTTTGTGTCGACTCCGAACGACAGATTTATTTTATGAGAAACTTTTTCATGGAAGAAATACCCTCAGAGGTTTGCCGTTGCCTGCCAAGGGGTGACGGCTATTAGAAAAAAACGTTTGCTATGATTAAAAATTTACTTGCCCGGACTGAGATTTGAACCTCAAATTCAGCGGCCTTTCGCGTTATTGCACGCACGCTACACATGCGACCACAGCGGCCAGCAGCAATTTAGATATGTGGTTATAAAAATATCTATAACAAAAAATTTATTGTACATCGTTCGTATGTACCATATTCCGCAGCTGGGCACTCTTAAGCTTAGCACCTAAAGGAAATGGGACTCCAATGGTAGAACTTGTAGTTACCGGCGCAGAGATATGCATTTTGTTTACATACTTGAATATTGGTAGCAAATTTTTGATAAACTCCATTTGATAAAGTCGTCAACTACATAGATTAGTGATGGCAATATAAGGAAATGAAAAAAAATATATACATACATACACACATATTTAGCTATTGGCAAAAGATTTTTAATAATTCATTTGTAAAAAAACACAAGTTTTATAAAACCTTCAAGAGCTTCCCAGACTCGTGATGAATTTAAAATATCGCTCTCTTCCTTTATACAAATGAAAATGTCAATAGAATAGTAGAACTGCTTATATGATGAGTATATAAGACAAACCGAATTTCTCCTTTTTTGTAGTGAATGGATATTTTCAGGCTCTAATAGCCCTACGTCCTGACTTAAAACTAAATAATTTAGTATAATTTAAAACCAGGGACCGTAACCATTATGAGTTTAAAAAAAAAATGTATATATATTTAATATATTCAGATGTTTAAAATTTCGATCAACAATAATAATATTTTTTTGAGTTATATATTTTTGTTCAGAAATAAATATTTACTATTGATCAAAATTTGTTTGATCAAAAAAAAATTAATTTCTCGAATGTTAATTTTTCGCTCTGAAATAATGCTTATTTTGTAAGTTGCTGTTTATTGATCAGATATAATCATTATTTCATGAGTTGTATGTAATTTTTTGATCGGAAATAACCATAATTTTTAATTTTTTTTTTCATCAAAAATTATGATTATTTTTTTATCAAAAAATCAAAATCATTTCTTGAGCGTTATTTTATAGCTCAGAAATATACAAATTAATTTTTGAGTTTTATATTTCTTGCCAGATCGAAAAACTCTAAACGACACACTGCTTCTTTAGTAAGTGCTAGGTGGTAGGAAAATAAAAAAAAAATACGAACATCAGAACTGGAAATTTTTTCCCCAGAATTGCTAATTTTTTTTTTTGAGTATGCAGTTTTGTAGCCCATTAATTTGTAATGATGTGCAAATTTGAAATCGGTAGAAATTACCCTTGATTTTTGGCAATTTTTTTACTTATGGCGTTGCCCTGCTCAAATTTAGGTCCAGGTTGGATGATAACACACTTAAGGCTTTAATTGCTTTAAGATTGCATTTTGATCGAAATGAGGAATAATTCTGCCTCGCTCAAAATGGAATGGGTGATGTATTTAACTTTTACTTGATGTATTTCTTTTTTTACTGAATATATTAATATATAATATAGGTATTAAACAGTGATTAAAAATAATTTTACATTATGTTGGTGCATTTGCTTCTACACCAAATATGTATGTACATATATTTGTACTTAAAGTATAAATTATTTTTTATGTGTGCAAAATGTTACGTTCATTTCTTTTTTCTTCTTGAAAAGACCAATTAAAAAATTATGAATCAAAACTTCGTGAAATTCGAGATCCCGGGATTGTTTTCAGATCTCGTAAATCCCGGGATCAATGCCCATATTTGCCCAAAGTTTACATCCCTAATATGTATGCAGTCATTAACATACACATACACGTACATACATACGTAATATGCAATAACATTAAGTAGTTTAATGCAATAAGTTGTAAATCATGAAGACACACGCTTAATTTAAATTTATTTAATTTTTTTATTTAAAACTATTTGTTTTTAAAATAATATTTTTTCCAATGAATGCAATTCTTTTGGTTTTAAGCTTTCGATTGAAATTATATGTACATTTTTCTTATTAATCACATTTTTTATACATATATATGTATGTATATGGACATATATTATGTAATCAACATGAACGTGCTTATGTACAAATACGTATTAGTTTCAAATCATGCTTTCAGATGAAACATTACTAAAGCTTATAAAAAAAATGCATCAAATATTCATCAAATATTTTTTTTTTTTTGTTTTCTAATTTTTTGACTATGCAGTTTTGTAGAAAATTAAATTCAATTAGTGTGGAGAACTACTAGTTTTAAATGTCTACAAAGCACAGTTGATTTTGAACAATTTTTTTACTGGTGTTCTAACGCAATTTCTTCCATGTGGAATGAACACAGCAACGCCATTAGTAAAAGCTAGGTTAGGTAAGGTTAGAATGCCTGCCACCACGCAGAGAGCACGGGGGCACACTTAGGCTGAAAGTACCACAGGTGCACGACATGCAATTTTGACCCATTTCCATAAAAATTTAACCATCCCGTCCGATTGATGTAAAGAAGGAAGCTAGGATTGCTTGCAGAGCTCAGGTCGGCTAGGCATTCCAAAAAGTAATTTTTGAAGCATTAGTTGCGAGTCTTGGCCAGACCGGGACAGTGGCAGAGATAGTGCTCGATACTCTCCACCGTTCCTACAGCTTCGACAAAAATCGTGTGATGGGTAACATAGTCTCTCCCCACGCGTGCCTATAAGGCAGTGCCCGGTTATCACACCAACTACTTATCTAAGAGAGGAGCGGCCAAGCCAGGTGAGAGCTATAGATCACTTCACATCAATTTCTGGCCAGATTTGTCTTGTAATATGGCAGGTGGGCTCCGAAGCCCATCTAGATTTTATGTTCTCCATAAGATCGGATCTTAGTCTATGCTTGACGGTCGCTAGAGGTATACCCACATCCTGGACTGAGTTTATAGCGGTTAGTTCCGTACCTTTGTACGTACCTTGCCAGCTCGTCTGCCAATCAGTTGCCTTGAATGTCCTTATGGCCAGGGACCCATACAACCCACCCGGTGCACACTTCGGCCAGGCTGTTTAGAGTTCTTCTGCACTCAATGACTACCTTGGAAGTTGTTCAGTATGAATTTAGGGATTTCATAAATAGCAGCTTTGCTGTCAGAGTATATGGTTATGCCTCTTTTTAGAGGGGTGCAGGTTATGAGACCACGAGCTGCTTCCATTATTGCGTTCAGCTCTGCCTGGAAAACACTGCAGTGGTTCGGTAAGCTTAAACTGATGTTTAGATTATGTTCACTTAAATGAATCCCGCTGCCTACCCTTTTATTTTGCTTGGAGCCATCTGTATATACCGCCGTTGATCCTGTGGCAAGGTCCACGGTGCATATCCACTCTTCCCTCTCGGGGATTCTTATGGAGAATATATTTTCCGAACATAGTGGATGCGAAATGTAATCTAGTTTCCTGGCCCTGTCCGGCAGAGTTTCCAGGCTCATTTAGTAAAAAAAATTGCACATTATTACAACAAAATTTAATGGGCTACAAAACTGCAAATAGGTCAGCAATTCTGGGGGAAAAAATTCCAGTTCTGATACATGTTTGAAAAATTTTTTTTTTCCTACAAAGTACGAAACTTGGACTTATATGCTATATACATATATTTGTTATCATATTTGAGTGCATGTTTTGACGAGGTCATAGCAAAAAATGTACCACCTAGCACTTATTAGAAAAGCGATCTGGCAAAAACTATAAAACTCAAAAATTTATTTTTATTTCTGAGCTATAAAATAACGCTCAAAAAATTATTTGCGTATCAGCTGTTCGTGGTCCTCTGATTCGGTATTGTTTCCAGCTCAATTCCTGAGCTCAGGGGACCCAATGAGTTGCAAAGAAAGAAGGTTTCGTGTCATATTTTCAATGCCTAAGTCGAGTAAAGAGAGAAATCAGTTATTATCAGACACCACAAGAATTATAGATTTTAGAGATTGCGCCAGCGAGAGAGGAAACATGTTCGCGTGACCTCACACATTCACGTGATGTGAAGCGAACAACGATAGTTGAAGTGATGTAAAGACAAGAATGATAGATAGAACTCGAAAACTACTGATACTATCACTACACAAATCTGCATAAAAAAAATTGAGAGCTGTTTTGGTTTTTTTGTGTAATTCGTATGTTTTTGGGTGTACTGAATCCGAAAATAACTTTAATTTTGTCATAGAACGTCACGTTTTCTGACAAAGTAGGTGTCTATGTTAAACAAGTTATCTTCTTAAAATAAAATATAAAAGATTAAAAAAAAATTTTTAATTTATAATTGCGTAACAAAACTAATTTATTTAAGTAAAATACATTAATTAGTAAGCACTAAACACATTTCTTTTTCTCAGTGAGACTCCTTTTGGTACATTTTCGTTTGTGGGAAGCATCGGGAAGGTCTCTTTGAAGCGTTCAACAGTAGTCTGTCATCATTGAAACCCTCCATCTTCCCTGGTATCTTTTTTCCATCTCCTTAATATCTTGGGGAAATCGTTCAACTTGCGCTTCACTCACGTCTCCTAAATTTTCTGAAAAGTAGTCGAGGGGGGAATGAAGAAAATGTACTTTTAAACTCATCAAGCAACCTAAAACTTGAAATGCGTTTAATATTATTTTAACGATTTGTTTGTAGTTAGGATCTTTGTTATTGCCTAAAAATTTCTTTATGACCTCTTTAAAGGCAATCCACCCTTCTCTTTGAGGATTCGTCATGGTTGTGATGAATAGTAGATCAGCAATAAGCCGTCTAATATCTGGTCCAACGAAAACACCTTCCTTCAATTTTGCCTCCGAGAGGCTTGGCAACTTTGATATTAAGTATTTGAAGCAATTTCCATCTCTTGGAAGTGACTTTACAAATTGCTTCATCAATCCCAGCTTTATGTGAAGCGGTGGTGGAAGAACTTTATGAGGAGACACCAAAGTTTCATGCAGGACATTATTTTCGCCAACTTTAAGCTCCCTCGGAGGCCAACACTTTTTGCTCCAGTGATTTGTTCGGTCTCTACTATCCCATAGACACAAAAAGCAAGGGAATTTGGTAAACCCAGATTGTTGTCTGAGCGCCATGCCCAAGATTTTGAAATCACCGCACACTTGCCAACCGTGGTCTTTATATTTTAATTTGCAAAGAATCAATTCCAAGTTCTTGTAGATTTCCTTGAGGTGTACGGAATGACTGACAGGAATGGAAGTATAGAAACCGCGGTTGTAAAGCAGAAATGCTTTAAGCCTTATTTTTGAAGAATCTATGAAAATACGCCACTCTGCTGGGTCGTATGAGATCTTAAATGTATCCATCAAACCTTCAATATTGGTACAATAAACCAACTCGTCCTCTTGGGCAAAGTAGGAAGTAAACTGCTTCTCAAGATATCTAAACCAGGAGGAAGACACTCCCGGCAAAAGTAAGTTCCGGCTTTTGAACCTTGATCCAAGCAACTCACCAGCGTTTTTGGGAAGATTCAAGTTTCTTACCAAATTATTTAGCTCGCCCTGGGAAAACAATTTCGGACTGCTGTTATCTTCAAATTCAAAACTTGACATGTCATCGGGTTCAGGTACAGCACCATCTTCGTCAGAACTTGGAATCTCTTCCAAGGTAGCAGGGAATTTGGGCACTGGTATTTTGGTGTCATGAGGTATCGGACGAGTAGCTGATTGCAGGTTGGGGTATGAAATTGACTGCTTCCGTTTTAAATTATACCCTTTTACATTACACGAACAAAAGTAACAATCATCACTATGGTTCTTTTGCTCGTGCCATACGATAGGAATCGCATATCGGAAAGCTTTTTTCTTGCCCTTAAACCAATTTCGAAGCTCTTCAACACATCGTTTGCAGACTTTATGAGGTGCCCAAACTTTATCCTGATCTCCAAGTTTTAGGACAAAATACGCGAAGTACATATACTTTTTTTACAAAGTCCGTAATATTAACTTGCTGATTTAAAATCATATATTCACCACAAATATAACAGAAACTGTTAGACGAGTTCACACACTGAACCAAGATCTACAAAACAATGAAGAGTTAACACGTAATTGTTTATGTTTGTTAATGCAGCTCACACAGGGTGTTCCTTATTTAGAAATGAATGGTAGTTATGGTAAACATTTAAAAACAGTAATCAAAATAAAATAATACCTATTATTAATGCCTACAAGTTAGCCCAAAAAAAAACCCTTTTTTATAATAAAATTTTGCGTTTTGTAAAATAACCTTACGTTCTGGAATTTTTTGAGTATTTTTTTTAGTTTTCAGAACACCTTAATACATACATATGTATGTAGAAATCAGTTGGAATTATCCAGACAGCATTTTTGTTGCAGACATGTGCTATCGATAGTTTTCGATGCTTTCAAAATTACCGCAATTATAATCGAATTCCTTTAATAAACTAAATATTATTTTTAAATCATTTTACTAGTAAGGGGTTTAAAGCAACATATGTACATATATGTATAATAGATTTGTGCACATAATTTACACTTAACAATATCAATTATTTGCAGCAAATGATTTTTTTTATTGTTTACTTAATTTTAAGCCCTCGCTATGGTTATTAAACGATATGCTCCCGGTGACGAGTTTTTGAAATTGATTTATTTTTTTTAGACACTAATATTGCTTATAAAATTTAAGTACATAAAAGTTTTCAAGTGCCGACAAAATACCGTTGATTTTTGACAATTTTGTTATTATACACTTCGTTAACGATTTATAATACCAATTATTTTGGAGCAAAGCTATAATTTTTATAGAGTAAAATTATTATTAATTTAAATTTACTTAACGATATATTCTCGGCGATAAACTAATACAATCGACGAGTTTTTCTTTTGATTTCTAATTTATTTAATATATGTATGCATTTATTTGTTTTTAAAATTAATTTTACTAATTTTTTTTTTAAGTATAGAATTTTATTTAACTAAAATCGTATATGTCTGAAATTTTGAACAATATTAAAGAAGCAACAAATTTAATTAGAATTTCCTTTTTCTTTCAGAATTTTTAAACGATTTCGTGGCCCATTTAATTTAAGGACAAAAGAGCAGGTTTCAAGTGCCGATAAAATACGGTTTTTTTTTAACAAAATGAAAGTTCGCAATTTATTTTATATAAATTGACTTCTAAAGTACGTCTTTACTTATGTTAAGCGATACATACATATTTATATGCAATCAAAAAATAAATCACAAGAAATATTTTTCAATTTTTCTGTTGCTTGAAAAAGTACTTTGCCGTTGCCAAGGCGAATTTATAAAGGTGGTGGTAAGCGTATATAAGTAAAAGGCCTCCATGTATTTTGTTTTTACTTTGCTGGATTGAATGTCAAATTTCTGTAGGTGATTTACATCACCAGTCATTCAGAACGAAGCCCTTTGACGTTCAGTCCAGCAAAGCGAAAAAGCCAAAAAAATCAGCTGGCTCCTTAACACCACCTTGTTAAATTCGCCTTGGCCGTTGCTGTAATTTTTTTTGTTTATTTTTTTTCGTCAGAGCTTCAAACTGATTTGAGAAATTTTTAATATCTTTAATATTTATCATTCTTGAGACACCATACGAATATACATACATACATACGTACATACATACATATTTCTCCACAATATAGGTTTTAATTTAGTCAGAGGTTTTTGGTTTTCACACGAAGCAAACGGCTAGAAATTATGAGTGGTTTTATTTTGCTAATTTTATGTGCCAAAAAGAACTGACTAAACAGCAAATAGCGACAATTATGCTAGATTGCCTGTCGGCATATACACCAAATAAAATCCACATAAAACCCACACTGCAATTTATTGATCAAATAGGTTCCCAAAAAATCCGTTTTTTTTTTATATTTCCACTAAATTTACTTGCAATCAAGAACTATTTGAACAATGTAAAGTTGAAATGTTGTAAGATGAATTGAGCTCTATTTGCTCTGTCTTTGAGAGAACTTGGCTTAATTATTTAGCTGCCTGTTGTAACGAAGTATAAAGTTCGTTATAAAGAAAGTTATTGTGGTGAAATTATTAAACTGAACTCTCATAATTTTGTTTGCATCTTTTGTATTTATAGTCAGCATTTAATTAAATAATTTAAATCAACTTTAGTTATGCTGCGTCCAGACAGCGCTTAATTGAGACAATTAGTAAATTTTGTTCATTCAAAATACTTAAAGACAGTTTGCTAATTGCCTCAATGAAGGATCTGTCTGTACGCTGTTTTACATACTCGTCCATGTAAACATAAATATGTAACATATATACGAGTAGATTAAAATAACGTTGATTTCTTTCGATAACGATAGCACGCCTTATTATTCCAAGTTATTTAAAATCTGTACAATAGACTCAATACTGTTTAAAAAAAATTAAATGGCCCCGTGCATTTTAAAATTATATACATACTCGTATGTATGAATGTTTTTGTGTACGTAGGATATAGTAGCAAGGTAAATGAAATCTTATCAGAAGATTTTATGCCATTATTAGGCTTTGCAGTCATTCTACAATTTAAAGCAAATAACTTTATACCAAATTGAAATATTTGCACAGAGAAGCATTTTTTTTTTTAAATTAGGTACGCCTTCAAGCCAAAGTCTATTCAATGTCAGATAAGATAAACTAAATAATTTATAAGAATTTTTAAAATCATACAACGCTACTTAATCTAAGCTAACTGCAAGATGATTAAAATATGTGCAAATACAAACTCTAATACAACAACTGCATAAGAAATCATTTGAAAAATCTATAATTTCAGACCCAAGGCTTTTGTCAGCGTGCCTTCGTTATCAATGGCAAAATCAAATGGTATTGGGCGCCTGTCTTCCTCGCCTTTTGGGTGTTTCTCTATGCCTTCGTTTCCATACCCGCCTATCATCGATTGCCCAAGCCTATTAGTTTGGCGGATGAAGCGCACCATCCGGATCGTTTTATAGCGGAGAGAGCGCAACAAAATTTGTTCAAACTCATTAAATTGGGGCCCCGTGTCGTGGGTAGTGTGGCGAATGAACAAAATGCCATCAACTATTTTCAGGAAAAGTTGAAGGCACTGCAAGCTGGTGCGAATCCCTCACTTGAAGTGGAGGGTGATGTACAAGTGGCTTCGGGTAGTTATTGCCACTGGAACATGGTGAACATGTATCAAGGCATACAGAATTTTGTAATCAAAATTGGGCCTAAAAATACCAACAGTACATCGTATTTATTGGTAAATAGTCACTTTGACTCCGTGCCGCATGGTAAAGGTAAGCGAAAGTTGCCGGCAGGAAGGCTTTAGTTCTTGAAAAAAAAATGTTTAATAAGCTTTTATTTCTCTTGCTTTGGCAATCGTTTTACTTAGGCGCCGGCGATGATGGCACAATGGTCGCCATTATGTTGGAAACTGTACGCGTAAGTATGCTTCTTCTTCATTTCACAAAATTATACGATTTAAATGAATTTTTAATAACTCATTATACCCATTTAGGTTTTATCTAAGTCGGATAAGCCACTGCGCAATCCAGTGGTCTTCCTCTTCAATGGCGCCGAAGAGAATCCCCTTCAGGCTTCTCACGCGTTCATAACGCAACACAAGTGGGCGAAGTACATCAAGTACGTAACAAAATACAACATCAAACTTATAAACAGCATTTTTCTCCACATACACACTCCCTCTCTCTCATAATTCCCACTCCCTCCAACTAACCACCTTCCATAATTGCTTACTTAAGTTTGCCTCCACGATATTGATTAGTTTGCACGCCCTTCCAATTAATAATTGATTTGCATTGCCTTTCTCCCTTCATACTCAACTTCTTGCGTTGAGTCATTAACTTTGTAATTAATTCTTAAGTATACGCTCTACAGGGCTTTAATAAATTTGGATTCAGCTGGCAGCGGTGGTCGAGAAATTCTTTTCCAATCTGGCCCTAATCACCCTTGGTTGATGAAGGTAAGTAGCGGCGTGAAAGTCAAAAAACCGTGTGCTCTTTAAAATTATTATTTTGAGTAATTTTTCTTATTTGGTTAGCACTATCGACGCGCTGTAATGCATCCGTTTGCCTCTACTGTGGCGGAAGAAATGTTCCAACGCCACTTTATACCGTCAGATACAGATTTTAGAATATTTCGTGATCATGGCCGTGTGCCGGGTAAGTGTTGAAACTTTACGACTCAATGCATGTGTACAAGATTGCAAATATTAACGATATTACAATTAGCAATACCAGCACCAATACAAATGTAATATAAATACCAAGTTCAATACTTATACCAATATTACAACCAGTACCAATGCACATACATATTCTTAGTAGTACCAATATCAGTAGGGATCGATATTGCTATAAATCGATATTTTTACCTCAAGGCGCAATTACTTCAAGTATTATCAAAATATTCGATCGTGAAAAATTATACTTATTCGGCAGACTTACTTTTTTTTTATTTATTGTTTGAATACATATTAAACTATAAGGAAAATAAATTTCGAATATCAATTATATATCGAGATTAACAATATCGACGTTAATATGCATTATTTTTTTTTTAATTATCAATATTTTTCCCCCAAGCCTAATTATCAGTAGCCGTACCAATTTTTAGCTTTTCACCGTACTCCCAATTGTGCTTCAGAAAGCCTCAGAGGTAGTCTTCCCGGTCCTGATTGCAATTTTCAGAGGGTGACTATTACTGAACCACGTCCCCCTAAGCTGAAAGAGGTCATGATAACGCTAAATATTTCAGGCCAATTAGCCTGATGTCCTTTGTACTGAAGGCTTCTGAGAGACTTCTAGACCTGTGCATTAGAGATAGCATTTCCTTTTTATCACACTCACAACATGCGTACCTGAAAGGGGAGTCAACGCAGACAGGCCTACCTACACGAGGACGCGCGCACGATTAAGAGTTCACTGTACTATAAACAATATACTATGGCTTCCTTTATAGATAGCGAAGGGGCTTTTAATAATGTCAGCATAGATTCAATGCATGGGGCACTGTTGGAAGCAGGAATTGATCACTGCGTCCGTTCATGGATAGTGTCGCTGCTAAGGAGCAGAGCAGAGCAATTTTATGCAAATCCAGGTTTTCTGGATAGAACCGTATATGCGGTGAAGGCCACCCCCCAGGGAGGAGTGCTCTCACCACTACTGTGGCTCATGGTCTTAAACCAACTACTGGCAAAGTTAGATTCCTGGGGAATCAAAGTAGTAGCTAACGCAGATGATGTTGCAATACTGGTATCGGGGAAATTGTGGAGAAGGCTTTACAGGAGGTGGACTCCTGAGCCATAAACTGGTAGTGAGAAAACAAACCTAATGCTCTTTACAAACAAAACAAAACTACCTTATTTCTCGAAACCTAAGCTTCGAGGAACAGAACTTGATCAGTCAAACAGGGTGAAACACCTTGGAGGCATTCTGGACCCAAAGCTGAATTGGAGACTGAACACCGTGGAGCATGTAAGGAAGGCCTCGGTGGCTCTCTATGCCACGAAAAGAATGTTAGGCAATAAATGGGGACTAAAACTATCATACGGGGCGCTGATATGGTAGCCAGCTCTCACCAAAGATTACGTCGTCGAGAAATTGGGAAGAATTCAAAGGTCAGGAGCTACTGGTGTAACGGGTGCAATGAGATCTTGCCCAACGGATGTCTCGAACGTACTACTCGACTTATTACCAATAGATCTTTTTATCGAAAACTCAGCTGCTAACAGTGCCATTAGGCTACAAGCATTGGGGTTCTGGAAAGAAAGGCCGTCGGGGCGCAGCACCATTCTTAGCAGAATCCCAACTGACTACATCCTGACGAAGTCTTAGGTTAACCGCACGATCCAGACTAGACTCCCTAGCCGTAGAGACTGGACTCACGGAAGAGTCAGATCACTGGATGGTCTGGGAGTCTATACGGACGGATCAAAGATGGAGTGCGTGTGGGTGCGGGGGTTTTCATTGAGCAGCATAACCTGAAGTTATCATACCAACGAATACGAAATGACCCCGATATGGGTCCTGGGGCATAGGGACATTTACGGAAACGAAACTGCGGATGAATTAGCGAGGTGTGGTTCTGCACTGGATAGGCGCTGAATATGGGCGTCTCGCTTAGAGAAAAAAAGGGCAGAATCGCCGATATCTACCACCGGGAAGCCAATCACAGGTGGAGTAATACAGGATCGTACAGGATTACCCGGCAGGTTTGGGTGTCCTATGACTCGCTTAAAACAAAGGCCCTTTTAGAAATGAGCAAAGAAAATATATACGAACTTACAGCTGTTCGCACAGGGCACTGGCCTGTAGGAGTACTTACTGAAAGGATAGGCATACTCTTCAACCGGTTTTGCCGCAGCTGTGAAGACCCAGGCTTAAAGGAGACAATTGAGCATTTTCTGTGCGAGTGCCCGGCCCTTGCTAGAAAGCTGAAGTGAAGCTGAATGCACGAACCAAAGACACGATGGCATGTATCGCTTAGTGGAGGTAATTCCTGGTAATAAACGTCAACGATGCCAAGGTCCTAATTGCACAACAGTGTGCATAACGATGTGTGGAAAGTGCAATGTGGGCATGTGTGCTAAATGCTTCAAACGCTATCATTTTATAAATGTTAACACATTTTTTTTTTACTTTTCTTTACTTTTCCTTACTTAACATTGAAATATGAATGTGCCTTTTTTTTTAAGTGATGTTCCTTTTATTGTTCAATAAATAAAAACAGTTTATAAAACTTATAATAGAAAATGCAAATGAAAAATCGTTAATACCCAACAAGAAAATGTTCTTTTCACGTATGTGCATATAAACGGATATGAGGACCATTTCTGCAAACCATTTCTGCAGAGTATTTTAGAGTGCAGGCGCCTCTCCTTGTATGATACACTGCGATTCATACAACTCGCCAAATGGCTGTAGGTTGCCCGAGATGTGGAATCAAAATTGCAAATTTGCTAATTGCTTGCCACCAGGGTGGCAATCCACTTAAGCCCACCAACCAACCAACCCGTACCAGTACCAATACAAGTATCTGCCTATACTTATACCAATACCAGTACCAACACGAAAACCAGTACCAAAACTAGAACTAGTGCCAACACCCAAACCTATTGAAATTGGTTTTCAAATACTTATAACTACTAATCTTAAAATCAGTAAAAATAACAAGGTCAGCATGCATAATTATACCAAAACCCTTACCAGTACCAGTACTACCACCAAAAACTATACAAACACAGGTTAAATATCAATACCAACACAATTAATAACACCATTATTAATAATACTAATTAAAACTAATAACAATACCAATATAATTATCAGTACCAATACCAATCCTGTTACCAATATTAACCATTACTTATGCCAATTTTAAACCCCAGTACCAATACCAATACCATTATCAGTACTAACAATACCAGTACAAAAAATCAATACCAATAACAACAGCAAAACCAGTACCAACAATAGTACAATTCCAACTCCAGTACTTATCCTAATACTTATACTAATGACAATACCAATACAACTACCAATACCAATATCAGTAACAATACCAATACAAATACCAGTAACAATACATATAGCAATACAAATTGATGAAGCACCCAAATATGTTCTTCTCTTTCTGGATTTCTTCTTTTATAGGACTGGATATGGCACATCAATACAATGGCTACGTCTATCACACACGCTTCGATGTTCCAGAGATCATACCACTTGGAACCTTCCAGAATACAGGTGATAATGTACTGGCGCTGGTACGCGAAATAGCCAATGCGCCCGAGCTGGAAGATTCGTCGGTAAGCAACATTCAAATTAAATACAAGTACACCTTTGGCTTGCGATATATTTTCTTCTAATATTAAGCGATACTCTGAGGGTCACACTGTCTTCTTCGATGTGCTCGGTCGTTCCCTGGTGTTCTACAGTGAAACTGAGGGCATCATTGTGAATGTATTCATCTCTTTGGTGGCCATCATCACTTGCACGTACTCTTTCAAACAAATGGCGCAAAGCACGGGCACGAAGTTTGGTCGAGTTTTCAATCGCGTTCTTCCGCTTTTCGGTATACAAATACTCGCTGTGATCGCCGCAATAGCTCTCGCCTTCTTTGTAGCCACATTAATGGATCTACTGCATTTGCCTATGGCTTGGTTTACCAACTCATGGTTGATACTGGGTTTATATTTCTGTCCGCTCTTCTTTGGATTCGCCATTGTGCCAGCGATCTATTTCCAACCACAGAAGAAGGTGAGGCAATTGAAATTGTTGTTTTTCCAGCATAGTATTCTATTCGGATGTGTTTTATGTTTTCAGGACCGCTTTCCGCTCGGTTATCGCGTTCAAATACTGTTGCACTGCCACTGTCTCTTTCTGGCCTTCACTACGCTGATCGCTACCATTGCTGGCATACGTTCGGCTTTCATGTTGATGATTGCTGTATTATTTTATACAGTTGGTCTGATCGTGAATTTAAGCACCAAATTGCATAACAAATGTAGGTGCATTTCGTCTTAACTGAATTCAATCCTTTGTAATGCTTATTTTCAATCTCTTTACACAGCACTTACGTGGCTTATACCACATATTATCTGTAATATACCGCCATTCCTCTTTTATGCATATATTTGCCATGGCTTCCTTGTCGCCTTCATTCCAATGACGGGTCGTTTTGGTGCCAGCGTTAATCCAGATTACATTATTTGCGCATTTACAGTGGGCGTGGGTATACTCACTGGTGGCTTTATGGTGAGTACCTAACTCTGCTTGAACTTACGCAGTACATTTCTATTGTTTACTTTACATCAAACAGATACCAGTTCTAAATTTATTCAACAAGTCAAAAACCATAATTTGTTCACTGCTTGCGATCACTGCGCTTTTCGTAATTTTTGCAGCAACTCCGATTGGTTTTCCATATCGCCCGGAAACGAACGTTCAGCGCTTTTCTGTGTTGGTAAGTAAAAAAAAAAAAGGTGCATAAAATTAAACTGCCACTTCCAAGTATCCCTCGTTGCTTTCAGCACACTCGTCGCGTCTTCCATGATGAAGCGAACGCGGTACGCCGTTTAGAGACTGGCTACTTTATCTTACCACAGGATCGACGCACTTATTCCGTGAAAAGTATTTACAATTCTTCCAGAGCTCTATTTTACATATGACATCTTCAAGTGACTCTTCATCTTATTTTCCAGATCACTTACTCAACATTTCGTTGGCGCAAAATCTCAACAAAGATTGCGAGGAGGAAATGTTGTGTGGCCTACCGCTTTACAATCATCGTTGGCATAAAGCACGGTAAGTTACAAATAATCAGCTCTTAAAAAGAACTCTTCCCATTTCCCATGTATGCCTTCAGCGCTTCCAGCTTATGGATACCTGGTCCAGATCCCAAGTTCGATAAGGCACCGACATTGAAATTACTCTCCAAAGATCAATTGAGTAAAACGCTTATTCGCTATGAGTTGGAGTTGAGTGGACCTGACCACATGGGCTTGTATATAAATCCTTTGAAGAGCAGCCGAGTTAGCAGTTGGTCATTCCATTATACGCCCTTGCGTTTAGGTTGGGAGCCGCCATATTTTATTTACTTCTCTTACGGCAAGGATAGCAGTCCACTGAAATTTACGCTGGAGTTTGAGGTGAGTACTGTCGAGAAAATTGCTAAGCTCTATTCAATTGCGAAATTATGGTATGGAAAAACTAAGGTTTTAAGCTTTTTTTTGGAATTCTCTGGAGCGTTGTGTTAAAGTCCTAATTCATTTATGTTCGGGTATATTTAAAAGCATCTTTAAATTCAGTGCGATTACTTTATATTTTGGACTTTAAATTCCCTTCTTATGCAGAGTCTTGGATTTTCTTAGTAAAAAAAAAATAAATAATATAGAAAATAAACGCAGATTGAGAATATTTTTTTGACTTAAACGACTGGTGTAAGACAGCCGGAATGGTGTTATATAGTAAGACACCCTATTCTCTAAATAAATGTTATAGTGAGCTAACAAAAATCAGAGCATATCTTTAATTGAACTTATTTCATAAATTAAACAGAAAAATATCAAAATTTAATTTTTTGGTTTTTATCGCATATAATTTTTTTAAATTCTGAAAATATTGTATGCAAAACGAATTAAAAAAAAAATCTTTACTCACAGAATCCCTCGGCAGACTGGAGCACATCAATCTTCGAAATTGGTATCGCTGGTCATTGGAATCATGACGAGAGCACACATACAGAAGAGTTCAAAAAGTTCCTGCAAAGTTTCCCCAAATTTGTGGATGCGATCGCATGGCCGGCGTATTATGAGACGCGACTATTCTAAATCCAAGCAATTTTGCTTTGTAGTGTATAACTGCATGATCTACTAAAAAAAATAGTATTAAGTAATGAACAAAGAATTTTTTTTAAATTTATATCTGACCCTATTTGAAATTACAGGTTGCTAAAATAAATAGCTTTATATGCATTTATGTATGTATATATAAATATTTTTAAAAAATTTAGTTTTTATTCACGTAATTCTATGGCCCAGCGCTGGTATGTTCCTTAGAAAACTACTTAGGAATTTGTGTAGAATTTATTTTAGATGCTAAGCTGCGATCAAAAATATTCAATTATGTCAAGATTTTGAGTAATTACATGCCAAATGCCCTATTTTTTTAACATTTTTTGTAAGTTTTCCAATACTTTCCTCATTAATTCAACTATTGAATTTTTCGAATCTATGTATTAACAGATACGTACATACATGGGAAATTAACGTTTAGTAAACCATAAAATATTTCTCTAAAACTAGTGTGAATTTATTTATATTTAAAAAAAAATGTTGAAAACGAAATCTGTAAATATCTAAATTATTGAAGTAATAATTATTGTTACACAAAAAAAATCTTCTTCAAAAAAAAAATCGTTTGGGTTTAATATATAATGCAAAGTTGTAGTTATCTTATCATGCAATTACATTGAGTCTTTAATTAACATTTATGTAAAAGCCAAATAATTATTAATCGAACTCGCTACTTACACAAAATTCTTAACCCCAATGCTCTTCATTTCATAATGTTTAAGTCTCCGCAGCTAGTTAAACCAACCGTCCATCACGGCAGCCTGCCACCAACAATGTTGAAATCATTTGAAAAACTAAGCTCGGAAATCGCACACGCGACAGAAGTCCAAAGTGTTAATTTATTGTACATATGTACATATGTATGTGAATACCAATACGATCAATTTGTTATAATAGTACATAAATTTATTTATTGTATTTGTACGGAAGACCTAACAAAATTAAAGAATTACAAAATCTAAACTATTTAAAATCAATCGGCTAATCAAGAAAAGTGGTGAGTGCGATAGGCGACCAGGCTGATATTGGCATAGATAACATGCAATAAGTTATCCATAAAAAATTAATTCATTTATTTTCAGATAACTGGCAACCACATTTATTAATTTTTATATTCTAAGGTATTATTTGCGAAATAACTTTAACTATTCGATGACAAAATATAATTAGCCTCCAAAAAAATTATTTTTTTTTTATTTTAATAGCGGTACCCATTTTCAAAAATATCGCTGAATTAAAGTTGTATTTAAATACTGCTTATT
The DNA here is from genome assembly GCA_963971545.1 of Philophylla caesio. Taxonomy (NCBI): domain Eukaryota; kingdom Metazoa; phylum Arthropoda; class Insecta; order Diptera; family Tephritidae; genus Philophylla; species Philophylla caesio. The sequence goes on along the minus strand of OZ020606.1, from coordinate 86,690,037 downwards.
TGAATTGCATTAAGAAAACTTTCACTTTACTTATGTACAGATTTTTTTTTAAATACTTGAAAAGGCGTGAATCTGCTAAATTCGAAAACTTTGAAAAGACTTGAAACGCTGATTCTATCTCTTAATTTATTTAAGTCAAGACACATATAAGAAAAATCTCCAATCAGCCGCTAACATTATATTTATTGTACCATGATTTAAGTAAATTTTTAAATTTTCGTCTTCAACAATTCAGTTTAGTGGGCGCCCATATTTAAAACTCTGACAGAAAGTGCACTCAAAAGACTTTCGTTTTAAATACATTATATATCAACTTATGTTTTGTATTTCATTTATTTTAACAAATCTGGGAACCCTTATGCGAAGCTTATCTTCAAAATTAAGTCTCTATCTATCAAAAGTTCAACACTTATTACCAAACTCTTTTCGTATGAAATCTAGATTGGTTAAACGAGAACAAATAAAGTGCCTTTTATACTTTTACATATTTGTTAATATAGTAACTAAAACACTACGATCAGCAATTATAGCACAACCACACATGGCCTAGTTTTGGCAATTTATTTATCTTTTTTTCAAATTATTCTTCAAGTAGTACGAGTATATAATTCATTCTCTCACAAAAAAAAAATTATTGTATTTGTATTTGTAATTATTTTGATATTTATCCTAGCGCAACAATTAAACAAATAATTTTATATTGCTTGTTCATACTTGAAGATAAATAAATAAAACATACATACACACATACCGGCCAGAACATTAAAATAGTATTAAAGATTACAGTCCACCAAAATTGAAGAAAATGTAATTGTAAACAAATAAATAATTCCCCTCGGCAGTATGTATGTTCAAATATACATGTGTACGTATGCTAAGTATTGAACATGCATACTTACTAGGGTGTTTGAGTCGGTTTTTTCAAACCGGTTTTTTCATAAATTACTGTACGGTTTTTTTTTAAATCTGGATTTTTGGAAAATCGAATAAATTGGTTTTTTTAATCTCCAAAGCCGGTTTTTTTGTAGTTGTGACGATATAGCCTTTGATAGAAATATAGCAACACATCGATTAATTTTATATCCGATATATTTTTACACAAAGTGCTTATCAATTAGATAAGACTTATTCGAAATTCAACAAGAACGCAGCAAATATATTTTAGAAGATTTTATATATTTAGAAAAGATCATTAGAGGGCAGCAAGTCCTTCTAGCTCGCTCAATGAGAAATTGAGCAACTTGGTATAATCTTAAGTTTTAAAATTTGAGATATACCCCCAAATTCAGTAAGCAGTCTGTCTCTATTAGAGACAAAAGTCATAATTGTAAACTAGTTGGCATTCATTAGTTTCAAGATAAAGCCTCTTGTCACAAAATATAGTGTATAAATTGTCACCTGGTGATGAGCAGGTCACAAAATGTTGAAATAAAAACAAAAGAAAAAACGGTGAAAGCGAGGAAAAGCAATAATCTCTAGCTCATTTTGAGAATTGAGATGACATCTACGAAGTTACTGAATTCGGGCATATGTATGAGTTGCAGATTATTGCCTCTCCTCGCTTTTATGTTTTGTCTTAATTTTTGTGACCTGCTTATCACCTGGTCACAATTGAGAGACGTTATTATGAGACTAGAGGCCTTATTTTGAGACCAATTAATGCTAACTTGTCTAAAAATGTGGCTAAATTGAAGAAAAATAAATTATTTAAATATCTCAACATGCAGTCGTGCTATAATTATTACACGCAGTGTAGTGACATGTCTTTTAGGACCAAAAGCACTTGTTACAACGCCATTGGCAGCTTATCAGCTTCGCCTATAAAAGTTTTATCAAAGTATTTGCAATATGACATGAGTAGGACAAACAAACCACCAAACTGACAATTTAGGTTGGTAGTTTAATTTGTATAGAGCAGTGCGCTGTCAAGTTGAGAAACGAAATATGCGCGGTGTATTCGGGCGAAACAGTTAATCGGGTTACTAGGGCTTAAATAATTTGCAAAAAAAATTTGAAGAGCACCCATTTGCAAACCAAAGGTCGAGGTAAGTTTAAAATTTTCACAAAAGAGCACACACAGATATACTTATATATTTACTCGCCTTCGAACGGTCAATTTCCATATATGTATTTATTAGAGACAAAAGCCCAAGAGTACAGTTTATTGAACTATTGTTTTACTCAATATTTTTTTATAAGTGAGTAAGATGACGATAAGATAATAGTAAAGAGCCCTCTATTCATATTTCATTTTAACCCTAACTTGATCGAAATGTGTCTTTGAAGCGTATTTTTGAGTTTAAACTATTTGAATACTCATCGAAATTAGTTATGAACCTAAACCAGTAATTTTTATTTTTATTAAAAAAATTCATTTTAGAAATAAAAGGTTCGTTCAAGATCTAAATTTTCTTATGAAATTTGTAAATACTTACTTCCTTGAAAGTTTATATTAGAAGCATTAAAAACCAAAAAGACAGGAAAAAGAGAGAGATAGAGGGAAATTTTACTACCTGACCCCTCCAGCTGTCAAACGTTAACGTACAAAACATTTTTTGCACAAATAACCGCGAGTAATTCGCCAACGTAATGTGTAGAAATAAACAAATTATTGATAACTGATATATGTATATACGAATTGTTAGTCAGCTGCAAGTATTAGTTTTTACTGATAATATTTTCAATTACTTCTCTTTTATAGCATTTTCTTTCTCTCAATTTAACTATCTGTTTTTCTTTTACACTGCCGCTGTTTTTCTATTACGGGCCCTTTCTTAAAGGCCTGTTAAGCGCTAAGCGGTCTTACGTCAATTAAATAAGCGCTGAATATTAGGCTGAATATAGCTAATCGCCGATCAATAGAGTGGTAGTGTGGAAAAGGAAGAGTCACGCTCTCTCGGTGCTTAAGCCTCCCTTTCGTAAAAGAAAAGTTAATACCTTTGAACTAGCTCGAATTTTTACAGCGTTACACCACCTTCATGGGCTTCAAATGTTTAAAGCAAATACTTTTGCATTCCCTATTAGTTTTCAAAGTGTAAAGGGTTTGACGGCAATACTTGACGCGTCTGAAAGCCGAGTTACTTCCACTACTTGTAACTCGGCTTTCAGACACGGATCAAATATAAAAATGGGTAGACTAGGAAAATATCTATTAGTTAGCCGCAAAATTGCTTTCTTTAATTTAAAACAAATGGTTTACAGAATAGAAAACAGATGTGATACAAATGAAGCTTGTTAGGTTAAGGGTTAAAAATAGATATGTTTATATTAAATACTTGGTGTATGTAAATAAGATTGTTTATATTGTATATGTATGTATTAATATTGCGTCTTTAGCTAATTTGAAAAAAAATATTAGTTAACTTGTAATTCTGACTGACTATCTTTACTTTGTAAAGAACTTCAAAACATTCCGATGCTCGATTTTCGTCAAATTTCGCATAACTTGTTCGGCGTTAGTTCAGTGTCAAATGACCCAATTGCGACTTTGGTATTTTTAATAATAATTAGGAAGCAAGAACTGTAATTGCAGTCCTCTATTCCGCGAAACTTACAAACGTAACAAAAAAGTATACAAAACATTATCAGACAAATTCATAGCTAGTTAAGATAATCTGGTTATAATCAATTAATTTTATTGCTAAGCTCCACTAGCGCAGTAAAAAATGATTGTTTTTTTTTTGTTAACTGTAGGTGAATAAAGAAAAAACCCGTTTGTCCCACAAGTATAATTGGAATTATTGAAAAGAGACTATCGTTATTTCATTGTTTTATTTCCATATAAAGCAACTGGCATTTATTTATTTTGCGGCTTAGTCAATCTCACACTGACCACTTAATGAAGAGTGAAACTAGCTGTTTAAAACACTTTCCACTGTTCTTGGTCCTGAGTCATACCAGAAAAAGAAATAAGATGAATTAACTACAAGACCGAAAGGGCAATATTTCAGCTGTAAAAGTATTCCTTAGTCCTGAAACAAAACAGAAAAAAACATATCAATGCCTCAGGTAGGTTTTCTAACAGGTCATAAGATGTATTTTACATAGGCTCGATGTGCTTTTTCCGCAAAGCGGAACCAGTTTATGCGTAGAAAAGATTTGAACAAGTTTGAAACCATTTTTTTTTTGCCGCGTCGCATATAACAATGGGTATACTGACATTAATATAAACATATGTTTTTTTTTTTTGCCTTTTATAGTAATGTTCGCCAAACAGCTGGATCTATTAAATGTGAAGCAAGAGAAGAAAACTAAACTCAGTTGGTACTGGGCGCCAATCTACTGCGCGGTTTGGTTTTTGCTTTTCTATGTCGTCGTAATACCCAGCTACTACAATTATCCAAAAACATTACTCATGCGTGATGAACGTCACCATCCCGATGAGTTCATAGGCGAACGCGCCGAATTACAACTAGTCACATTAGCTCAAATTGGCGTCAAACTCACTGGCACTACAGAAAATGAAGATTCGGCGAAACATTTTTTACTCAGTGAAATTGAAAAAATCACATCACAAGCACGACTTGATCTCTACGATATCGACGTACAAGTACAGTATTCATCGGGAAATTTCGAGTTATGGGGCATGGCAACCAGTTATAACAACGTCTCCAATGTGATAGTAAAATTGGCGCCTCGTAACGTAAGTACCTTATCCTATCTGCTAGTAAATGCCCACTACGACTCGGAAGTGCACTCACCGGCAGCTGGCGATGATGGTGTCATGGTTGTGATTATGTTAGAAATGCTCCGAGTAATTTCCAAGTCAATGAAACCGCTCACGCATCCCATAGTCTTCCTCTTCAATGGCGCCGAAGAAAGTAATCTGTTGGCATCGCACGGTTTTATTACGCGCCACAAATGGGCGCAGCACTGCAAGTGAGTCGAAAGATTTTAGTTTTAAAATAAAAAGTGCACGAAAATTTGCATTTGACAGAGCAGTTATTAATCTGGACTCGGCCGGTTCTGGTGGCCGCGAAATACTTTTCCAATCGGGACCCAATCATCCTTGGCTTATGAAATACTATAAACGTAGCGTGCCACGCCCATTTGCAACAACAATCGCCGAAGAGTTATTTCAAAACAACTTCATACCCTCAGACACAGATTTTCGAATGTTTCGAGATTATGGACAGGTGCCGGGTCTAGATATGGCGCATACGCTAAATGGCTATATCTATCACACCAAATATGATACGTACACGAATCTCGAACGACGCACCTGCCAGACGACTGGCGAGAATGTGTTGGCGCTGACGTGGGCACTGGCTAACGCTCCAGAACTGGAAAATGTGGAGGTAGTTCTGTTTTAGTTTGAAATTATCCTGCAATCAATACTTCCCTTCTCTACTCAGGACCATGCCGAAGGTCACACTGTGTTCTACGACTATCTCGGCTGGTTCATAATTCTCTACACCGAGCAGACTGGCGTTGTAATTAATATTACCACCTCAGTTTGTGGTATCGCAGCAATTTTCGGCTCTGTCTACCTGATAACGTGCGACGAAGATGCTGAATCAGCCAAACGCGTCTTCCTGCATTTCTTCACGATTCTGGGTGTGCAAATAGCAACAGTGCTGGTGGCTGTGGGTCTAACACTCTTAATAGCGCTCGCCATAGACGGAATAGATGTCTCGGAGTGTTGGTACTCAGAGACGTGGCTGATCTTTGGTCTTTACTTTTGTCCTATGTTCTTTGCAATGAGTTTTTTGCCGGCTTTCTACATGCGTTGGACTAAGGAGCAGGTAAGTGTTGAGCGTTATAACTAAAATGCTTTAAAACTGAATCCACTCCCTGAGTCTAAATATTTACCACTAGAACGACATGCCTGCTGATGACACTTTAGCCTGTTTCATGCATTCACACTGCGTTATTTTGACTTGCATCTGTTTGACTATGACTGGACTCGGCATACGCTCCGCCTTCTTTCCAATGATTGCCATTTTCTTCTACACGATATCGGTGTTAGTGAATACCCTTAACCGGTTTTGGGGAAAGAGTAAGTAGGTAAAATAAACTAAAATTTAACTTGATAATTTGTATTTGTTTATATTTTTGCAGAACACTTATTTATACCCATTCACCTTTTATGTCAGCTGCTGCCTTATTGGTTCTACACCTATGACACATTTATCTTCCTTAAGACCTTCATACCGATGCAGGGGCGCAACGGGCCAACGAGTAAACCAGAGTTGCTGATTGCTAGCCTATGCGCCATAATGAGTATACATTTTGCGGGTTTTATTGTGAGTACATTTAAAAAAGTTCAAAAGCTACAAAAAATATTAAATTTATTTAATAACTCACAATCGATAGTTATATACATATGTTAACTATTTACAAGATTTTTACTAACTTCTTTGCTGAAGCAGTAACGTAAACTACGTACTTATATCCTGCCAGGAGCCTAGCGTATTTGCCAGGAATATGGTCGAAACCCACAGACAATGAGAACCCAACCGTTGTTATATTAATTTACGACTATTAAAAGTAAAACTCGAGGCATCGTTGCCTAGCTATTGAGTGAGTGTACGGAGGAGACGCATTCTACCCGCCGATATCTCCATTCAGAGGGTTTTTATAATCCTTTTCACAACATTTCTCTTCCGAACCAATTGCCTTCGCTAATGAAACTAAAACGATCCCAGAGTGATTCAGATGCCGCGACTATAGACTAAGAAACCGGCAAAGAAAGTGGTTAACAGGCTACTTCTCCTCTTCATCGAGGCAACTTCTTATTTCGCCGGTAATAACTTTTACAGCGGCTTTATTCTCTAAAAATAAATCGTTTTTTTTTGAAGAATTTCATTTGCAAAGACGGAATTTTTTTTAATAATGAAACACTACGTATAATTTTATATATGTCTGAAGATGTTTAATTTAATTTTTGTGTTAAAAATGAGCTGATGTTGGCCCTACATCTGTTGCGCTGATACACTTTTTTTCTTACACGCTTTGCGGTGGGCATAACAAGTACGCAATGGATCATCTGCAGGTCGACCGAGTAGAGAACAATTTAATCGCAAGCTGACTAAAATATATATTTTTTTAATAGGTGAAGACTGTCAATCGCAGGGTCTCCGAGTTCGTTTGGTTTGACGTCTTTGGATTATTTTCTCTGCGAACTATGGACGAAATACTTACGTCCCAGCCGAGATGACAAAGCACTTATTCTATGATATTGTCTTTCAATGCTCTCTTTACTTACTGTTTGGTCATTCAGAACGCGATTATCACCTTTGATGAAATTCCAATTTGTTGGTTTTTGAATAGAATAATGATTGAAGGTGTTTTTTTATATGAAAATATGAAGGAATGAGACCTGCAGACTTGAGTTTTGTGTATGCCCAAAAATATGCAAAATTATACTCCCTAGGTAAATTTGTTTCGGACCGTTTGGGAAAATTACGAAAGTCTACAATTTAATAGATTCATATAAAAAAAGAAGGAGGCTGTGTCAGAGACACGGCCATTAAGTTTAACGTAGAATACGCCATCCGATAAGACAGAAAACATATGTGTAATGATAATTTATAATGATAAATAATGCAAGCAAATGAATTTCTTTATTTGATAGTTACTTTTGATGATATACATAAGCTTATGATAGGAAAATAGGATAAAAATGTTTTTAAATTATCAATTAAATTTCTCGCAAAAACGAAGTCAATGGTAGTTATCAATAGTAAAGATAAATGATAAATAACAGACCCAAATCTATTTGATTATTTGAAAGTTACTTTTGAGAATATAGGCTTATGATGGGAAAAATAGGATAAATATGTTTTTAAATTAACATTTAAATTTCTCGCAAAAACTAAGTCAATGGTTGTGTTATCAATAGTTGTGGAAGCATCATTTCGAATATAATCCAAATTAAACGTATCGCTCATAAATTTCGCCAATCTAGTATTTGAAGTGATTTCTGTATTAAAATCACCACCAATAAGCAGTAGTTGGCAGCGCTTTCTCTGCCTTTACTCTACTTTAACTTGCCCGCCTAAAATTATGCAATACAAAGAAAGGGCTGCACGAGTACATTTAAATCGCCCAACAGCAAACACTCAACCAAACACCACACACATATTTGTGTGCATGTGTTTATACAATTTTCATTTGAGAAATTTAAATATTAGGAAGATATCAACCAACATGAAATGTATGTCAAACGAAAGCTAACATCTTCATTTGACTACAAAAAAATTTAAAAAAAAAGTTACCGAGCCGTTTCCTTATAATTAAAGAAATAGAGATTACAACAATAAAAACCTGACATGGGTGCCCATACCGTAAGGTAAGACGTATTCTACGCCAAAAAACTGTCCTTCTTAGTCGGCATAGAAAAGAAGCATTCGTTTAGGCTTGTCTGTTATTGATTAAGTACATAATTTTTCAAGAACAACTACTTAATTGTAAAAATTTACATAGAACAAAGCTTTGTAAGTTAAATCTGTTTAAATGAGATTATACAAGTTGTCACTTTGCTAGCACTACAAAGCTTTATCAAAACTTAATTTCATTACATTCCAATTCATTAACTTACAAAAGCAGAAAATATTCTCACGATTTAATTTTTGAATATCTCTCTTTTTATAGCTTCCTGTGTTACATAAATTCCGCAGATCTATGACTTTCAGCAGCCTATTTGGTATATTATGTTTAGTATTCGTTATGCTTGCTTGTCTTCCTCTTGGCTTTCCCTATAAGAAGGATGTAGCCGTGCAGAGAGTTTACGTTTTGGTGAGTAGGAGCAAAAATTTCAAAATAAATTTATATCAATTTATTTAAAAATAATGCATTCAGCATTTTAATTATTTCAAGAAATAACTGAATTTTAATTCTGCTCACTTTTAATTGTTTTAAAGCACACCACGCGCACCTTCTACAATGAACACAGTTTTGTTTATAGAAATGAATCCGGCTACTACATTCAACCAGTTGATAACCGAATCGACACTTTGCCGAAACCAATTTACCAAAATGCTCAACCGAAATCGGTAATTGCAGAAGATTGCTCTACTGAAGTGTTTTGTGGACTGCCGTTATATAATTCGCGTTGGATGGATTGGAAGTAAGTGCAAGTAAATGTGTTGGCGATTTTGAAAATGTGGAATTTACAACCCTGTTGACTTGCGTTTAAAGCAAAACTCAGCGCTTGAGCATTGCCATTACTAATGCGCTCAAAACTATGCGACACAAACTTTATTTCTTTAACTTTCTTTATTAACTTTTGCGGCATATCCTCAAGCGCACAAGTATTAACTGTGGTGACACCTTGGAATGAGGATATAAATATTATTTTTATTCTATAGAAACTCATCGCACTGGATATTGGCGCCAAGTCCGAGCTTGCCTATAGTTACCGAGCTCAAACTTATATCGAAAATTTATACAACCGCTACGAGAGTGCGTTATAGATTTAGTTTGATATCAGCAGATCGCGTAGTTATTTACGTTGATCCGTATCCAAGAACGCGTGTGGTCGACTGGACCTTTGATAAGACACCTTTGAATAAACAATATTCCACACCTTACTTTGTATATCACATGTCTTCAATGGATGAACGACCATTGGAGTTTTGGATTGAAGTGGATGTTAGTAACAAAGTATATAGATATATAAATAAGTATTGTTTATAAATATTCCTAACTCTCTTCCAGCGCGATTCTCCGGCCTATGAGGGTGCCACTCTCCGACTTGGCATTGGCGCACACTTTTTATATCACGAAGCTTACTACACGCAGGAGTTTAAAGAATTCTTGAAACTATTTCCAGAATGGTCGTATCCGATGCACTGGGTCGCCTCATTCGAAAGTCGCATATTTTAGCTTATATTGTTGATAAGTCAAGATTTGGAGTAAAAACATGGTAGTTTTGTAGACAATTTATTACAATTTTACATCCTAAATATTTTTTTTTCATCAAGCAAATCTAGAAAACAACACATCGAATTTTATTAAACCTAATGCATAAGCAATATTAAATACTTTTTTACTAAATTTAAAAAAAAACACAATTAAAATACTTAAAAATATTACTTAAATAAATATCGTGGTATTTTTAATTTCTACTGAAAATAGGCGGTTCAGCAGAAATTTACACTTTGTTCGTTTTTTTTATTAAAGCTATGGCATTCTTAACAAATAGTTAGTTCAGTTTTTTCTTACATCGTCTTCGTCGCTGTCGTCTTTATCTAACTGCCTTTTTTTGTCTATAACTGCCAACTATCGTAAGAGCTCGTCCAAGCACTTACCGCCGTCCAAGCGGGGAACTCAGCTACGAAATCGCGAAAATCATCTGTATTGGAAATATCGTCGTGCACTTTATGACCTATGACGGCTATGTCAAAAGTTGCTCCTGACCAAGCGGCGCTGTCATGCTGATTGAACGAATAATAAATATTTTTATTTAGTGCACAACATACAAATTTATTAAACTTCAATGGTTGTTCAGAGAAATGTTTCATTTCCTATGCATCTCTGAAACATTTGTATAATTAAGCGCCCAAAACTTTGCTGCAAAAGGTTGGTTTGAAACATTAAAAAATGCATTAAAATAACTTAAATTTCAGTTTTTTAGAGAATACAGCTGTCAGAATTGTATTTAAACCCCTATTCCCTTGTCATACATATAACTACATACTTAGAACACAACACAAAAAAAAAGTAGTAAAAAATTAATTTTTAATTTTCTATAGTTTACGGCTTTACTGTTAAATAATAAGATTTAACTCTATAGTTTATGGAACGTGAGAGATTATCTAGTAGCATATTAATGCCCGAATTCAGTAGCAAGTAGTCCCTAAAAGAGTCATAAGCACTAAGCAATTAGACCAGTTGGCACTCAAAAGTCGCAAAATGAAGTATTTTGAAAAAAAAAAAACGCTGGTTATAATCTCTAACTTTTAGTATCAAATTTTGAGATTTTCACATTATACCCAATTACAGTATATCAGAACTAATAGCTAGCAATGTGAGCCGAGATAATGGCAAAGAATTCGCACGATCACAGTTTCAAACTTCTTGGCTGTAGTGTTTGCCAAGTGGAGGTATACTTAGAAGCCCCAGGCAGTTCATGTAGGTTCCTGTTCATACGACTGAAAAATGGAGAGCATTTGAACAAGCAAAGCTTATTTGAAAAGTAATGTTCGTAAATATTTCTGGTTGCTTAAAAAATACTACGCCCTACTATAATTATAAGTTAAGCAATTATTTCTTACATCGAAAGTCAACCAAGTGTTAGTTAAAGACCTGGACGTAAATGTTTTCAAATTGATGTTTCCAAAAGGCGGCATGCACTTATAAAGTTATTAAAGCTTACCTCGAATTCCAAATGAAACCGGAAAGGCGCTGGGTCCAAAGCATATGACAGATAAATAAAGTATGGCGCTTTGAAGTTCTCCTTGATAGGCGTACGATCGAATGACCAATCAACCAGCTTGCTACCATTTACAGGATCAATGAAAACGCTCATATGATCGGGACCAACAACCTCTAAGCTAATAATTAGATTAGTTGCTGAGATGCGTTCCTTGCTTAAGATGCGCATGCTTGGCCAACCACCTGCTTTAGGTGCTGGACCATCAACCCAAAAACTTTGACCGCTGGCAAAACAAAAAAAAAAAAAAGAAATTGGATAAGAACTTTCGCACGATAAAGATCAGCTTTTCAACACTTACCGCCAACCCATCCAACGCGAACTGTAGATCGGATAGCCGCACATAAGTTCCGTATCGCAACTCACGCCCATTTTGCTGGATTCAGTGGAATTCATATTCTCGAACATGTAATCAATAGAGTGCGGACGACGATCGACAGGCACCACATAAAAGCCGGAATCGTTGTAGCGCACGGACATCGCAGGATCGCCATTGTGGAAAGTGCGCGTTGTGTGCTGGTGGGCAGTAAAATAATGTATGACTATTTGTAAGTTACACAATTGCTTCTATATGAATTACTCACAGCAACATAGAAACGCTGAGGAGCTTCACGTTCCTGATAAGGAAAGCCAGCTGGAGTAGCGGCTAATATTATGAATGCCAAACATATTGCGCCGAAGATGGAACAGATGGTCTTAGACTTGCGGAACAAGCACAATAGCGGCACCTATTTGGAAATTTTTTGCAATACAAAACTTGTTTAATAAGTTCTTTGAAAGTTAATTTCACGTTCACCTACTAAGAAAGGTCCCAAGAGCAAGCTTAGCACTACCGTAAATCCACCGATCATTAATTCAGGATTGCTATTAGCACCATCACGCCCCTGCATTGGTATAAAAACAACATAAAAAGCATACGAGCAGTAGCTGTAGAAAAGAAAGGGCAGTAACTGGCAGATGATGTGTGGTATGAGCCAGAGGAAAGCTATGGAAGGAGAGAAAAAAATATTATTAAAATTATTTTAACCCAAAATACGAATTATCTGCTTACTAGTCTTGTGGAAGCACGTGATCATATTCAAAATCACCGATAGTATATAGAAGGCAATACAAAGCATCAACGCAAACGCAGAGCGTATATTTAGTGTGACCATAATAAGGCAAACCACAGTCAAAATCAAGCAATGCGCGTGCATGATCAACTGAATGGCATAGGCCAGCGGTAAACCGTGCTAAAAAGATAACGAATTTATAAAGACCTATTTGCAGATTGCACTCCTAGACACGCACCTCCTTCGTGCGACTTAAGTAGACCGATGGCAGCAAGCCCATTATGAAGAACATCGGGCAGAAGTACAAACCGAATACCATCCAAGGCTGCGCAAACCACGACATAGATAAGCCAACCGCATCAATGAAGACGGCAATGCTGATCGTCAGTAGAATCGCCAATAGTACAGCAGCGCATTGTATACCCAACAAAATGCCGAATTTGATAAAGACACGGCGCCGAAACATGCCTGTCTGGTGTGCCATATTCCAAATGTAGGCCAATATAGTGATAATGGCAATAATACAAACCAGCACATTGATTACGATGCCGATTGCTTCGGAGTAATGGACAATGAACCAACCGAGCACATCGTAGAAAATTGTATGTCCTTCAGCGTATTTCTGCGAATGAGCGAGGGTAAATTGTTTTTTAGTTAGAAATTTGAACACGGAGAGCTTACTGAGGGATCCTCTAATTCGTGCGCATTACAAAAAGCTTTAGTAAGGGCTAAAATATTATCGCCAGTGAGCTGATAGGATTTCCTTGGTATCAAATTGAAGCGATCATATTTTGTATGGTAAACGTAACCGTTAAGAGTGTGTGCCATATCCAAGCCTAAGGTGTGTAAAAATAATCGGTTTGTAATTAAGAGCGCACAATATGAAATCACCACTTACCAGGTAAGTGCCCAAAATCTCTGAATATCCTAAAGTCAGTTTCCGATGGCACAAAACCATGCTGAAATAGTTCTTCACCGATGGTCAAAGCGTAGGGATGCACAATGTGTTCACCGTAATATTTCATTAGCCAGGGGTGACCAGGACCGGATTGGAATAAAATTTCGCGACCACCAGATCCAGCTGAATCCAAATTTATGACAGCTCTGCAAAGTTTTTAAATCAAAATTTAGCAAACCCACACACAACTGCAACACCCAAACTCACTTCACATTGCGCGCCCATTTGTGTTGCGTTATGAAAGCGTGTGATCCTTGCAATGGATTCTCTTCGGCGCCATTGAATAAGAATACAATCGAATGATCCAGCTTTGTCTCATATTTCGAAATCACACGCAAAATCTCCAACATAATGACAATCATTGCGCCCGAATCGCCAGCACCCGAACTACCCGGCACCGAATCATAATGACTGTTGATCAACAAACTGGCCGTACTATTTGTGCCACGTGGCGTCAACTTCACCACCACATTCTGTATACTTTGATAGGCGTTGACCATTTCCCAGAGCACATAGTTGCCCGACGCCACTTGCACATCCTGTTGTATATCGTAGAGATCTGTGCGTGACTGTTGCACGATTTTACTAATTTCTGTGAGTAGAAAATGTACAGCCGATTGTTCATTGGCAGCGCTGCCAACTACCTTGGGTCCGATTTTGGTGAGCTGCATTAGCATACTCTCGGCACGTTCACCAATAAAACGTGCCGGTTGGGTGGCTTCATCTTCGAGTGTTAAAAGCTCGGGATATCTGTGGTAGCTGGGTATGACGGTTAAGTAGAAGAGTAAAAACCAAAATGCAATGAACAACGGCGCCCAATACCAACCGAATTTGCTGCGATTGTAAATAATTTTCATGTTCTCATATTTGGATTTCATATTGAGCTCGTGCATTGTGCTGACGTCCGATAAGTATTTATGCGCGTGAGATTGCACTGGCTGAAAAAGTAAGAAAGAGAAAATTATTAGATTTTATGTAATAAGATGATGTCTACTTGCATATTTTCTATGTACCCCACCAATTACCACGTTACTATATGTAAATATTTCGTTCAGACAGTTAGAATATATCTATTTTAGTATATAAATATGCACAAAGTTTCGTGATTTTCTCGCTCTGCAAGAAGTAAGCTTCGAAGGAAGTCGATGGTACTTACGGAACTGCATTGGCGGAAGTCTTATAAACTTAAAATCAGAATCCAAAAGATGTGCTTTAAATTATTCAACTTTAATTTAGATATTGTAAATAATGGTTCATAATGGTCAGCTGTACTTCAGAAACTAGTGATAATTAATAACAAAAATTATTTACTTCGCGAAAAAAGGTTCATATTACGCTTTCTTATTGTCGCAGTTGTTCACAATGTGAAAGGATGCAGCCAGGTATGAAAGAGGGCTTTTGGCGTATTCGGGAAAATGATTAATCGAAAGATTTGTGGACCTTTACGCCTTTAAATTAACCTTTTGTAAAGACAAAACATAATAATAATATAATAATTTGGAGCTTACACTATATAGTTCAGTGTTTGGCAGAGCTTCTCCTACCATTTGTAGTGTGTGTCTTTATATTATACCTTCAATTTTGTGCCGACTCCGAACGGCAGATGTATTTTATGAGAAGCTTTTCCAATGCACAATTACCCTCGGAGGTTTGCCATTGCCTGCCAAGGGGTGACCGCTATTAGAAAAAAAAAGTTTTTTTATGATTAAGATTTTACTTGCCCTGGCTGGTAATACAACGCACCGCTACCCACTCGACCTTCGAATCAAACCTTTTTGAATATATTAACAACTTTTCGATATCGTAGAGCACGATTTTCGATATATCTGATAGACCTTTAGCTGATATCTTTCATGCCACAACTGCGAGATGTTCTACTGTAATGCCTGTCCATCGCTTTCTTACAAGTTTTGGAGCCCTCGCAACTGATGAGAACAAACATTCCTGTTCCCTTTCTCTGTGTTTTCTAAAATAGGGATACCAGACGACCAGACTGAAAGTGCTTGTCATCCGCGGTTCTGGCTATCTGAACAATACTGCTAAGCAATAGTTGTGCTACTTACGAGTATTTTATATACAAATTTGCGGAAGATATATTCAGAATGACATTAGAAGCCTTATTTAAAACCTGCACCTTCCTGTACTAAAATTTAGTAATGAACAAAACTTATAAAATATATGAGATTTTGTTAAATCATTACAGATTTTGTATAAAATATAAAAAATTAATTTCTAAAGATTTGGATAAAGAACGAACGGGTTTTTATTGGAAAAAATGTTAAAAGTAATAAGAAGAAAAATTAAATTTCCGAATGTGAAAGGAGCTGCAATACTAATCCATAAGGAGTGTAATACTGATGTTTGAGTCAACTAACTTAGAATAAACCTTCTTAATATCGCATACAAGGTGCTATCGATGATAATGTGTGAAAGACTGGAGACGTATATGAACCAACTGTTTTGACCTTATCAGTGTGCCTTCAGGCTTGTTAAATCCACCATTGACTAAATGCTCACAGCACGTCAAAATCTGGAAAAGACCCTAGATAAACAAATCGACACACACCACCTTTTCGTCGACTTCAAAGAAGCTTTTGATAGCACGAATAGAAGCTGTCTGTACGTCACCATGTCTAAATTTGAAATCCCTGCTATACTAATTAGGCTATGTAGAGTAATGTTGAGCACTACATTTATCTCCATCGAAGTTGGGAACGACCTCTCTAAGCCGTTAGAGACCAAACGAGGTTTTAAGCAAGGCGACTCACTTTCGTGCAACTTCTGAGCTGCCAATTTGAATCGCAGTGGCACAATATATAATAAAAGCACGATGCTGCTGGCGTATGCGGATGATATTGGCATCGTTGGCCTTAACAACAGAACGTCAGTGCAGGTTTTTCCAGTCTAGAGAAGGAAGCAAAAGAGGTTGGTCTTACAGGGAACGAGGAAATAAACAAAAAATCTATTGGGACCCACTTCACTATTGGCAGTTACAACCTTGAAGTAGTATAGTATTTTGTATACCTTGGATCCAGCATAAACACACCAAGAATGTTAGCCTCGAAATCAAGCAAAAAATAACACTTGCTTGCAAGTGCTACTTTAGGCTCAACATCTGCGACACACGGTAGACAAATTTCTAATAGTTTTCGGGTCTTTTAATTTTATAGCTTGCTTTAAGGCGCTTAGAAAAGTCGTTTGTCCCCGAATTTAAGCGAAAAAGAATGTAATTCAACACGAGATTGCTATCCGTATTATTGGCAATATTGTTATTGATATCGTCATTATCAGGAACTTTATCAGTACTTAGAACTATCGGCTACTTCGAGCGGCTTTCATTTTGTAGTTGATAAAGGTATGTGTGGCGTTAAACTTTTAATGATTGCGATACATTTCACCTTCTCTTATTAAATGAATAAATACATTTTATGAGGAATGGTTTTTTTATTTTCAGACCTTGAGCCATTTGAACTTGCACTTCGTAAGCAGACAAAACAAGTCAAAACTGAAAAAATGTTTAATAAGTATTCATGCTTGTCCGAGCAACAACAGCAAGTACTTATCACTTTATTTAATAAAGTGCAGCATTAATAATCATTTATTATTATTTTTTTATTTTTTTAAATTTTTGTTTACCAGCATTTCACTGCTAGTTTTGTTTTGCAACAGCATCGATTATTTTTTTTTTTTTTTTTGCTAGTGTGACTTGCTGCCGCATATTCATCAATCCATGTTGCACAAATGCACAAACGTACAAATATGTATGAGAAAGCAAAAAGAGCAATTGCCATTGTTTCAGTTTAATTGCAACATGACCGCCAAACTCGTTAAAATTATCAATAACAGCCATCTGCCGAGGGACGAAATGCAACAAAAAAATGCGATGCGTTCGAATGGCAGAGCAGAGCTCAAATGGTGAGGCATTAATTGAGTTGTCTGGAATCGGATGGCACGCCATGCGTACGCACATTTGGAATGCATACTATTGTGTGTGTGTGTGTGTGTTCATTTGTGTGAGTGACAAATGTTTAACGCCACGCAATCAATTGCACTGTTTCGACCGCGCGGCGGCTACCGCAATTGTGATTGTTTTTTTGTGTTTACATATTTACATAGTTGAGGATGTGTAAAGTTATGCACACACATTTCTTTCAATTATTTTTGTAAAGTAAATTAAATAATTGATAAAATAAAATGCAACTGATTAACGCATTGTTCATGGTTTACTTTAAGGTTCAATAAATCTCTACATAATTAAATCATAATGTTATGCATACAAGTATTTTATATATTGAAAGTATGAAATTAAATAGACCGAAAAATCTTTATCACCACGACTCGTTTAACAAGAAATTATTTTATTACGAAAGCTCCTCATACCGAAATGATGATTTGTTACAACTGATCTTTACACATCACACATTAAACAAAATGTTTTCAAACTGGTACCCGCACCGGGAGCAAAGGTTTTTACATATCAAAATTATTCTATGAGCTAAAAAATCAGTGGTAGTCTCACCAACGTAGCCTTCATAGTCCTTTGCGATCTATGTCTTTTGAAATAAATGAAGTGAATATAACGGGTGTTTTTTTATACGCGTGGTTTTCAATGAGGCAATACTTTTTTCGGAGTTGGTCTTTCTGACAGCTGTTTCTTGATTCATACTTAGTTTGGTTTGTCATTTGCAAGAATTAAAGCCGAACGACCATAAAGCTTCAAAAATGAAGCCGGCCATAATGTTACAGTAAATGGCGTATCTGAATTCGAGGATGTTGATGTGGGCGACCTTTGGTTTCAAGAAGACGACGTTACATGCCCACAAAACAATAAATTTTGTGAAGGAAACCTTTGGGTGGGCATTATCTCGCGTCGTGGGCCTGTGGCGTGGTCTCCAAGGTCGTGCGATTTAACACCGCTGGACTAATTTTTGAGGGGTTATGTGAAGTCCCTTGTCTATGCAGATAAGCCCGAGACGATTGATGTCTGGGAAGAGAATATTCGAAGCGTTATTGCTGACATACGACCCCAATTGGTGCAAAATTTTTCGCCATGGCATTAAATTATATGCGTTTTATTTCTTCTTAAAAACCATATGTCAAAAAAAACACCCTTTACAAAGATATTTACAGCACGTCAAATCCTGAAAAAGGCTCTAGATAAAAAAGTGTATACACATCACCTTTTTGCCGACTTCAAAGCCGCTTTTGACAGCACGAATATAAGCTGCCTGTACGACGCAATGTCTAAATTTGGAATCCCTGCTAAACTAATAAGGCCATGTAAAATGACTTTGAGCACAACTTCAGCCGAGCCGTTCGAGACCAAACGAGGTTTTAGACAAGGCGACTTACTTTCTTGGAGTTTCTTTAATCTGATGTTGGAAACCGTTATAAGAGCTGTCAATCTGAATCGCAGTGGCACTATTTATAACAAAAGTACGATGCTGCTGGCGTATGCGGATTAAATTGACATCGTTGGTTTCAACAACAGGGCCGTCAGTGTAGCATTTTCCAGTTTAGAGAAGAAAGCCAAAGAGGTTGGTCTTGCAGTAAACGAGGACAAAACAAAGTACCTTTTGGCAACAAACAAAAAATCTTCTCGTATTGGGACCCACGTCACTATTGGCAGTTACAACTTTGAAGTAGTCAAGAATTTCATATACCTTGGATTCAGCATTAATACCACCAATAATGTCAGACTCGAATCAAGCTAAGAATAACACTTGCCGACAAGTGCTACTTTGGACTCGGCAAGCAATGGAAAAGCAGAGCCCTTTCTCGACGAACGAAAATCTCCCTCAACATGGCCGTTCTTTTATATGGCGCAAAATCATGGACGATATTGGTCAGCGATTAGAAGTCTTTGGGTACTTCGAAAGAAATTTCTTTCGCAAGATTTATGGTACTGTTCGCGTTAGCGACGGGTAGTGCAGAAGATGGAATGACGAACTGTTTGAGCTGTATAATGATATGGACATAGTCAAGGGTATAAAAATTCAACGACTGCGATGGCTTGGCCATGTCGTTCGTATAGATGATGATGTTCCGGTAAAAAAATTCTTCGAATCGGCTCCCATATGTGGACAACGGAGGCAAGTGCGACCACGAATACTCTGGAAAGACCAAGTGCAGAAGGACCTGTATTTACTTTGTGTGAACAACTGGCGAACCTAACGAAGGAGAAAGAGAACTTGCGAAGCTTTTTGGTCTCGGCTCAAACCGACAAACGGTTGTAGCGCCATAAAAGAAGAAGAAATATATATAAAGAACTCAAGAATATGAAGAAACAAAGAAGAATTAAAAAAATTAACAGACAAATGAGGCAATGACTGATGGAATTTAAAATGTAATGAGTGAAATAAAAAATGAATCAATAAATTATATATATATATAATTTTGGCGCGTACACTATATAGCTCAGTGTTTGGCCGAGCTTCTTCTACCATTTGTAGTGTGCGTCTTTATATTATACCACAAATGGAGGGACCTACAGTTTTGTGCCGACTCCGAACGGCAGATGGATTTAATGAGAAGCTTTTTCATGGCAGAAATACCCTCGGAGGTTTGCCATTGCCTGCCGAGGGGTGACCGCTATTAGAAAAAACTTTTTCTATTATAAAGATTTTGAATCAATAAATTAATAAATAATAAAATAAATAATTAAACAATTAAATAGCAAATTTAAAAAGGAGCAAATAAAAATTAAAATAAAAAATAATGAATGAAAATAACAATAATAATTATTGTTTAATTTTATAAGTTTAAACGTGAAATTTTGTGAGCCGAAACGGTCTAAAAGGATTGCAATAAAAGTTTGTACATAAAAAATTTACAAAACATGGAATACGATGAAGGGTTCTTTAAAAACTCTCCCGATTATTTTTATGAAAGCTAGTTCCGATACGATTAAAAAGTTAAGTTAAACTAAATTAAAATTATTAAAAAATCAAATTTTGCAGAATAGTTGTCAATCTAAAAATATTTATGAAAGCTTCACAATAAAAGTATTTTTCTAGGAACTTGTCATCTTTAAAAACTGTAAAAAATAAATTGGAAGTGATTTTAAGAGATTCATCACAAACATATTTTCACAAAGAGAATTACCACCTCTTTAGTTTGTATATGAAATTATATTATTGAGTTGAATGCAATATTGCAAGAATGATTACAGGCAAATGATATTCAGGTAGGAACATATTACCAAAGCGAGTTTACACTGCTCAAGTACAATATAATATCTACAGTCTCTGATTTCAAGTGTTATGAATAAGGATTTTTCGTCTTTTTTTTTTTGAGATTAATTGTAACTCTTATTCTAGAATAAATTTTATTTCATAGTATTTTGCATTCATTCCATTTTATTATAAAGAGCAATGCTAGATGAAAGCTCAGTATTTTTTATGAAAGCTCATTCAATTCCAGTACGATTTAATTCATTTGATAGAAACCAATTTTTGGGACTAGCAACGAAATTGAGATTTTGTAAATTATGTTTCTAGTTACCTGCTTTTAAGTGTAGCTTATATTTGGAAGAACCTTCTTCCTCCCTATACATATTCGCATATAAATACATATGCATTTTAAATATATTTAGTGATAAAAAAAAAGTTTTAAATAATTTTTTATAGCATACTCCGCACTTGGAGACAGTAGTCGTTACTTACAATAATGCATACTCAAGCTGCTTGTAATTTACAATTTTTAGTTTTTTCTACTCTACAACTAACTATCAATTGCTTGCAAAACAAGCCGATAATCGTTAAGGCATAACACTTAGTAACCAGTTGGCGTTTTCGATATCAAAATCTTTAAAAAGCAATTGGACACTGGACACTGATAAAACTCTAATGAACGATAGGTTATTGGTAGCCATAAATGTGTTAATCGCAATTAAGATAAACGTTGCAAAAGCCTTAGAAACCCAAACAAAATTACTTTGAATCGTCAGACCAAACACAGTTCTTCAAGACATTTATACATTCATATCCATTTTTATGAGAAAATGCAAACATATGTATGTATGTATGTGTGCTGTTCAGCAAAAATTAAGAACGGAACCATTGTTCAAAAGCAGCCCGCTATAGATACGAGTATTTAACGAACGTAGGTAGGGTGGTCCAAAAATATATGGAAGAAAAGTAAAGTTGGAGTTTTAATGCTCTTACAATCCTAATAGGGAAAAAAACACTTTTATAGCTCAAAAAATATTTTGATGACTAAAAAACTGTTCTTAAAAATCAATATTTATTAAACTTCAAACTGTGTTTCTTTTCAGGAGGCTTCAAAGAATACCACAATTTTTTTTTTTTCGTTGTCGAGAACGACACTGAAGATGGTACAATGCCGATACCGGCTTGTCTTCAAATGAAACTGGCCAATGTGTGACGGAATGGCGTTCCAAAAAAAACCATTATATTCCCTCTGTCGCAAACTTCAACAACCAACAAAAATATTTATTAATAGAAGGATGCATACACAATACGATACCATTCTTTGAAGTCGCCTGATTAGTAAATGAGTTTGCAGTTTGAAAAATATCGATTTTCAATGATTTTTGAATTTTTTGTTTTGTAAAATACTTGGAAAACTTTGAGCGCTTGGGGACTAAATCCAAATATTTGTTTAATTCAATATAAAAACAGAGATATATTTTCCATGGTAGAACAATTGTAGAAATTAAAAGCAGTTATATTCCATATTTACTTTCTCTCCCCATAAATTTTGGGATCACCATAATGCATACTCTCCCCATATATTTTTTTGCAAAAAGTGCATTAGCATTTATAGTCAAAGACTTATCACAGTTGCGCCCCTGAGTGCATTCAAGTTCATTGTTGCCGATAAAAACGAATTCAATTTCCAGTGAAGTAGATAAATAGGCAAAGCAATAAATATTTACACTTTCAAATACTTATATGTATTTGCTATAATGTGATTAAATATGTACATATGTTTGTAAATGTATGTATTTAATTTTTATAGAGGCGCTTTGAAGTAAGCGTAATTTCACTTACTTTTTTTTTTTTATTGTTCGTACATACTTGTATTTTAGCAGAACTTATTGCTTGCTCTAGTTGTAAATTTTTGTATCGGAAAACAATTAAAATATCCTATGCTGATAAAAGCCTGCACCATTGTTAATTGCCAGCATTATTTTATTAATAGAATAAAGGTCAAATCGTAAACTGGGAAGCAATTGTAGTCTGCATGTTGGAGCGTTTTGAATAGAACTTTGATTGAAGTGTGTTTCAATGTAGAAACAAATTATATTGTTTGTATAAAACGTTAAGAAAATAAGCACTGAATTTATGAATTTCAATTGTTTCTCCAAAAAAGTTAAAAAGTACAAAAGTAGAAGCTCTGTCATTGACACAAACAAAATGTTTAAATATTGTCGAGTATTTTTAGTCTCTTAAAAATTCCACTTAACTATAATACAATTGAATAGCTATAAATCTGAATAAGTATTTTAAATTGTATTTTTTTGCAACTGTTCACGTCTATTTTAGTCCCATTCGTAATGATTTCGGGAACTTTTCGGGTTTATTTTGGCGCCTGTTTTAAAATTGAATTAATTATCAACTATTCAAGACTATTTTAGGACTACACCTTTTCCAACAGTATTTCAGTAAAACACAAATGTATTTCAGAAAAGATCAATTGTATTTCAGAAAAACGCAAATGTATATCAGAAAAGGCCAAATGTATTTCAGAAAAACATAAATGGATTTCATAAAAGATCAATTGTATTTTAGAAAAACGCAAATGTATTTCAGAAAAATGCAAATGTATTTCAAAAAACACAAATGTATTTTAGAAAAATGCAAATGTTTTTTAGAAAAGCCAAAATGTATTTCAGAAAAACGCAAATGTACTTCAGAAAAACACAAATGTATTAATTTCGTATTTTCTGAAATACATTTGTGCTTTTCTAAAATACATTTTGCTTCTTCTGAAATACATTTGTGTTTTTTTAAATACATTTTCGTTTTTCTGAAATACAATTGATCTTTCCTGAAATACATTTGTGTTTTACTGAAATACTGTTGGAAAAGGTGTAGTCCTAAAATAGTCTTGATTGCAAATGTTTTTTAGAAAAGCCAAAATGTATTTCAGAAAAACGCAAATGTACTTCAGAAAAACACAAATGTATTAATTTCGTATTTTCTGAAATACATTTGCGTTTTTCTGAAATACATTTGTGCTTTTCTGAAATGCATTTGTGTTTTTCTGAAATACTGTTGGAAAAGGTGTAGTTCGGGATAATTTCTGGACCGCATCAGGATCTGTTCAGGTCTACTATAGAACTAATTTAGTAATTTTATATTAATTGTTCAAGACTGTTTTTCAAGGGCATTGTATTCATTTATTTTCAAGACCCTTTGTGTACTGGTTCTGGACCATTATTATACTATTTTAGATCCCTTACAGAAACATTTCACAATCGGTTTGGCCTCATTTCGGCGACGCTGCAAAGAAAGTAAGAGATAAGTTCGCATTTCCGAAATAGAACTAGTCTTGTTCGCAATGAAGGTTTAGAACTTCATGTCCAAGGTAAAATAATTAGATACGAGTAGATACATATTCCAGAAAACCAATAAAACAAACAACGTCGAACGGAGAGAGAAGAAAGTATCTTGGAATTGATTTCACCAGCACATCATCGGCAAATGGAGTACAGAAATTAGAACGAACATAATTTGCAATTTACATGATCTAGAACCTCTACAGTTGTTGATAAATGGGCTACACACCGATGGCTAGAATGTGGAAGAAGCAATTAGAGAAATTTTAAACTCTAGGGACTTGCAGTGTCCACCAAACTAAAAAATCTAAGTATGCTATATAGTAATTAGCTCTTTCAAGTTGTCTTTGTTCCGCCAAAAAACTTAACAATCTTTTGAAATTCAGAATGCATTTAAAAAAAAAAATCTGACCCAAATTATCGAAATGTAGCTCTACAGAGATATATCAAACGTCGCTTCTCTGATTGTACTCAGTGGTTGCGGGAATGAAAAAAAGTAAAATGGTTTAACAACAACAAAATTGATTGATTGATTGGTAAAAGCTAAAATGATAGAAAAGGATTTTTCCTAAAGCGCTTGCCCTTCGGCCGTCAATGGCAAGCCTCCAAGCGTATTTGAAACAAATTTTTCACAAAATACATCGGCATTAAACTGTGGATCCCTCCATTTGTTTTACACTATAAATACGCATACCATTATGGGAGAAACTCGGCCAAGCAACGAGCACTTTTTTACTCTTAATAAAAATTTAAAAAAAATTGTGACACATTTTCTTTGTTTCTTGTTAAACAATTTTCAATTTCTTATAAATTTTTTTTTTTTATTCGGCCATAAGATTTTATTACCCATTTCAACTAAATGAACTAGGCTAAATCTACATTTGAAAAGATTTATGTTCGCTTGTTGAACAATTTTAATGCGAACATAAATTTTTAGTTTCAATTGTCTATTAAAAACATTTGTACGAGTATGTACATACATACATACATATGTAAGTTCAAGCTAAAATTTCTTTTTAATTATAAAGAAGTATTTGTATTTGCTTGCCTCTCGATGTGTTATTTTCGCTCGTACTCATGTAATCTTGTAAATTTAAAGATGACAACAGCTCAAAATTTCATTCTTAATATGTCTAAAAATATGAATATTTCGCTTTGCTTTTGTTGCAGTTGAGCTACAAATGAAATCTGCACAGATATGCTCAGATGCGCAGATGCACGGCTATTTGTTCTACTTATTGTCATCAGTTTTATGAGTTAGTTGACGATGCTATTTTCTCTTAAGTTTTTTTTTTCTTTTCAAAATTTTGGGTGCCTTTTCATTTGAATGTATTTTAGCGCGTGACCAACGAACGGGAGGAAAAATTGTTTGGCAACGAGCTGAAAAAAACAAAATTTGATTGTTCGCATGACTCAAGCATCAGCGAGCATTGAGAAGTAGAAGAGTATTGCGAAATGTTAAAGTATTTTTTCATTTCATTTTCGTGGCGAAATGCACTGAGGCTTATTTGCATATACAGATGTATGTATGCATATGCATACATTTAAATCCAGTTGAAAAATTGTTAAAAATCAGCTGTCAAGTGTTTTAGCGCTTGCAGACGTAACTATTAGTTTTTAAATCGTTCAGCTGCTTATTTTGTCATATTAATTTTTACCAGAAACAAAAGATTTCACATTCTTTCTTGATTTTCCATAATACATGTTTACTATTTACCTCAAAATCAAATTAAATAAGCAAAACTTTAGATGTCTTATAAAGCAAAATCAGTGAGTTTCCCTTTTTTTCTTCTTTTAAGAAGTATATATATTTTTAGACCTGTCTATCAAGTACTCAAAACGTATAACCAATTATAACTTTTCTAAGCTAAATCAGGAGGCTCCATTTGAGCAACTCAGAAATTGCAAAAAATCTGACTCTAACTTTTATCAACAAACTGTTTACCTAATATTGATTTAACTTGGCAAATTGACAGTGGAAGAATTTAGAAACTTGCCGGCCAAAGCAATGCCAAAAGTTCTTCAACTTAGTATTATAAAAATAAACAGGAATGACTTTTCCGGGCAACAAAATTTTTTTAACTGAATAATTGGAAAAAGGTGCCTATGCTGAATCAGGCGCCGGTGAATAAACTGTGGAACAACTGCTCCACAGCTGCTCAGATTTTACGCAACTAAAATGAGATTTTTTGGTAAATCTTGTTTTAGAGGCCCAGAGAAGTAACGGACTCCGAGGATCGGCACCCGGATTCCAGCTTTCTTTACCGCTAAAACTCCATCGCCAAAGGACCAAACATACATAAATATATGAACCTTCGCAATGCTACAAGAAACCTTGAAATTTTCGAGAATCTGCTACTTGATTTCCTTTGCAGTATAAAAGGTTGGATTTCATTAAAAACAAGTCTACGTATTTCATTTCGAAGTCAAAAATTTCAGTAAACCGATCCTCTGATATAGAGAAAACGTCCGTGGACTCTCGCAACAATTTTCTTTTGCTTCGCAAACAGTTCCTTAATGTTCCTTGATAATTCACTGAGATACTGTGTAAATATCTTCACAACATTCTTTCGATATATATTTGTTTAATATGCCAAGATTGTAGCTCTTAGCTAAATACTCATATAACAAAAACTTAAGCCAAGTCTGACATTTCTCTTCAACTACACCAGCGACGCTTGCGGTGGATAAAATTATTATAATTTTCCTTGGAGATTTTTGGCAAAGAAAAAGTCAAAATCACATTTAAGGAAAATCGCCAAAAGTTCGGATAATTTTTAGAGTTTGGAATTTTAGAGATTTTTAGAGTTTTAGCGATAACGAAAGCTGGAATCCGGCTGCCGACTGAGTTCTTAAACGCCAAAGTCCTGGTTCGAGTTTGTAATTTTCAAATGGCAAAAATTATCCACAATTAGTCGTTTTATAACTAGTCTCATAAATCTTAGCTCTGGGAATTTTTGTGTGCTTATTTTAACTCAGTTTCATAAATTGTTGAGCTTTGCAAATAAAATATTCTTTTGACTTCCGCATAGCTTTCTCTGAGTCACACATTGCTGGAATAGTAATAAAATGTAAAGTAAAATATTTTGATATTAAATTATCACACAAAAGAAATGCACACCAACTAATAAATTTAATTTATTACTATAAACTCATTGATACAGTGCGACCAACGACCGGGGACATGTGTATCTATTAAAAAAAAGCTATATGAATCGCTTAATTCTTATACTCGTATGCATTAAAAAATCTTTTTTCAAACTTTATAGTTGACTTTTAGGTTTTTACGCAATTGCTTTTATTCAAGTGTTTTTTCCACTCAACCATTTAAGGTTTTCCAGTATCGTTAGAGCATTACGAGTTCTGTTAAGAAGCTAGAGTGTGCAAAGGTCAGACATCAGGCTTTTTTGGTTTTTATTAATTTGGCGCTTACACTATAAAGCTCAGTATTTGGCCGAGCTTCTCCTACCATTTGTGGTGTGCGTCTTATATTATACCATAAATAGAGGGACCTACAAATTTGTGCAGACTACGAACTGCAGATGTATTTTATGAGAAACTTTTTAATGGCAGAAATACCCTCGGAGATTTGCCATTACCTACAGGGAAAAAACGCTTTAAGAAAAAAAAAACTTTTTACTGTGATTTAGATTTTACTTTACCTAGCATTACCTGGTTTACATGGGAGCATAATTTACATTTACCTGGTTTACATGGGAGCATAATACGGTTTGATCGAATACACATCATTTCGAAACGCATGTATACACTGATTTTGAAAACTCTTTAAATGCTTTAGTAAATTCACTTACACTCCCTTTGAAATCGTAGCATATAAACGCCTAGATTTATCGATGTGAAATGCAAATCAGCTGAGAATCTTACAGTACGCTTATGCTGGGCACGCTTTAAAGTCGAATGTATGTCTAAATAGAAGCAAATAAAGTGTCGATACGATCTCGGCGAAAGCTTCGTATAAACAGGGTATGAGATTCAATCCCCGACGCCAGCGGCATAGCGAGTTTTAGCTCGTATCGCTACACACTCGACATCAGGCTTTACGAAGTCAATAAAGACAGCACAGCAATGAAGTCCCAAAAGACGCTTGCCTATAGCACTTGGAGAGAAGGCAAAAAATAATTATTCACAACATTAGAGACGAACAAAGCGCTTTGAATACATTGAAACTCGAATTATAATCATCGTAGAAGACACGAAAGAAAACATCTTAACTGACTGAAGAACGGCATCCTAAGATACAAAAAACAACTTTCGAACGCGCTGATAATATTCACCCAAAGACAATTACCACAAACTCTTGGGGTCAAACCTTTAAAAATAGCGGATGAAGGAGAATGTTCCTTGGGCTTCAAATGATATCGAGGAAAATTAAGAATTTGATGGCTTAAGCAGGGCATCAATAACCACTACAACAACAAAGTCTTCATGTAATTTCCGACTATCAATTTATTTTCTTTAAGATTATGTTAAATAAAATCAGTTTATAAAGGACAAGTCTTAATTTCGCTTTCAAATATTGGTTGAAAGATACAAATACCATATGCCGCAAGTCACATTTAAACAACGAATGTAAGAAAATCATCACTCCAAGATCCCTCTTATCGTCCATGCTTCTGCGCCATACAATAGGACGGGCATAATGACAGACTTATAGAGTGTGGGTTTGTTCGTCGAGAGAGGGCTTTAGTGTGCAATTGCCTACACAGTCCAAAGAAGCACTTGTTGTCAAGAAAAATCCTCCGTTGAATTTTAAGGCTGACGTTGTTGTTGGTGTCAACAGTAATGTGAGTTCCCAGCCGTGAATGTGCTGACTGTCTATTTGATGACAGGAGATACTTTGTCTTGCTCTCGTTCACCTCCATACCCATTCTCTTTGCTTCTTTACTCGGTTTGAAGAAGGCAGAACTAACTGCGCGGTTGTTAGGGTGGATGATGCCAATGTCGCCTGTCTGTGGCTTGAATTATCTTCTCCAGCATTAGATTAAAGAAGTGGCACGACAAAGAGGCAACCTGTCTGAAATCTCGTTCTGAAGTCGACAATAAAATTGTGTGTGTTGATTCTTCTTTCTCGGTTCTTATCCAAGTACCCACTGTGAGTATCTGGTCGATGGTAGATTTACCAGGACTAAAGCCAATGTGGTCGAGTGGGTAGCGGTGCGTGTTCTTACTCAATATTACGCAGGGGTACGAGGTTCGAATACCAGCCGGGGCAAGTAAAATCTAAATCATAGAAAACTATTTTTTGTAATAGCGTCACCCCACGGCACGCAATGGCAAACCTCCGAGGGTATTTCTGCCATGAAAAATCTTCTCGTAAAATACATCTGCCGTTCAGAGTCGGCACAAAACTGGAGGTCTCTGCATTTGTAATGCAATATAAGAGACGCACACCACAAATGGTAGAAAAAGCTCAGCCAAACAATGAGTTAATAGTGTAAGTGCAAATTATTATTATTATTATAAAGCCACACTGATAAGGTCCAATCAGTTCATTGACGGTGGGCTTTACTTTTTACGCGATATTAAAAAGACTAATCCCACGATAATTAGCGCGAACTACAGGATCGCTCTTCTTGTGGATTCGACAGAGCACACATAAATTCCAATTAGCAGGCATGCGTTCTTCCGAACATATTCTAGAACTGAACTCGTGCATGCACTTAACCAGCTCCTCTCCGCCGTACTTGAATGATTGAACAGGCTCTGGGGGGAAAATCATAACTTCAATTACGATTTTTCGTATTTTGGGTTGAATTCGTTCGTGAAGAAATCGTCATCTTAAATATTTTCCAGGAATGAGTTTGTGGAATAAATTGTTCGGGTATGAATTCACTAGATATACTTTGAAACTTTGACGAGAACTGATCTTTGAATTCCACCGAAAAAATGCAAAATTTTCGACAAGATATTAGAAGAAAAAATATTATAATTTTTTATTACATACATTTAATGAATCTATAAATAATATGGAGTACTGACTTTCAGTGCATTTTAGTTTTTAATATCAATTTAATAAATAAGCGATGTTTGAATGAACGCTAATTGAAAAAGCAAAATTTGTTTTAAACACGTACACACATTTTCCGTACAACTTCCGCAATAAAATGTTAAAAATAATTACGAGTATTTCAATTTCAGTGGCAATAAAAACCGTATGAGTTTCATTTTCATTTGCACGTTTGCTTGGCACGCAGACCGTAGAACACAAACAATAATAAATTTTCAGATGCGTCAAATTTCATTGGCTCTCTAAATGCAGGCCGCTGCAACGTCAGACGAGCTTGTAAAATGCATTTAAGTAAAATATTTAGTGTATATTTGTTTTGAAGGAAAATATGAAACCAAAAGCACCAAAGAGTTCCTACAACTCTGACGCAATGCGTCATCGGTTGCATGCCACAAAACGAAACAAACCAGACGCAGAACGAATCGCAAGTGGGTAATTGCAATAGAACACTAGCTGCACTTATAAATAACTGCAAATGCGTGCAATTTAAAGGAATATGTATGTGCGAGTGCATAGCGAGTTGGTGGCTAGATCCCCCAGCAGCTGATTGACCGACACACAGTGGTCTGAAATCGAAAAATTCTGGGCGAAACGAAGCAACCACATTTTATTCCTTAAGGTTTTTGGTCCGCTGATTTCAAAAATTAATTTTAAAAATTCAAAATGGTGTACGGTTTTTCGGATAAAATTGTTTAAGAGCTGAAATTGAGTGTAAGGGGGCTTTTAAGGTCGCTGATTTCAAAAATACTGTCAAAAACGAAATTACACAAAAAGTTGTTTTATGAGCTGAAATTAAGTGTAAGGGGCTATTTGAGGTTGTTGGTTTCAAAAATGACGTCAGAATGTAAAAAATTCAAAATGGCTGACACAAAATGAAGGATAGTTTTTCAGAAAAAAATAGATTAAAGAGCTAAAATTAAGTGTAATGGGGTTTTTGAGGTTGCTCAATCAAAAAATAACGTCAAAATATTGCGACGAAAAAAACAGTATGTAGCACAAATCTGAAGGATTCCGAAACTTTTTCTTGAATAATATAAAACAATAATATTTTTGAGCTTTAAGGCCGATTGGTTTATTTGGAAAATTATTTGGAAAAAACAACAATATTCAAAGCGGTAGAAGTTAAAGCACAAATATATTTAAAATAAATAGTTATATGGCCAAACAATAACAAATAAAACAATATACTTCTAAAACCTCCTTATTCTGTTATTTTGGCTGAATCAACTGGTATAACAACTTTTTCACACTTTGTGTTATAATTTTATGTAAAAGTAATGTTTGTATCCCAACATTCGACACAAGTAAATGACAAACACAAACATGTTTAATAGAAATCTGGTTTATTACTCCTTCAAAATCACACTTCATTTTGCAAAACATAAAAAAAAATTCAATAAATGTATAATTTAACATCAAAAACGGGTTTTGTAGCAGCAGCTTGGCAACAACTAGCCTAGCTGTGTCAACTTCAAACAGCTGTATCAAAAAACACTTGTGGTGACTGCATTATAAATTCCAGAAAGAAAGAACTATTTTGACTCGGTATTTTAAATTATGTACTTTTGGCCAGCTTTTTCGAATTTTCGACCAGTGTGCGACTCGGTGACTGATGGTCCACTAGACGTGAAGCATTAATTGGCGAGAGATTGCCGCGTGGCAATAAAACAGCAACTGTGGAGAGAGCTTGTTAATAGCTTTTCTTGGTTGAATGGACAACGCAGTGCGCCGTTAACCCAGTTTTAGACGCCGGTGACAGTTTACCAAAAACAAAAAAATAGTGGTAAATCGTAGAAAATGAGCTGCCAAGTGGTGACGATTTGCTGCTGCCAGTGTTGCAATGAGGGTTCGTTGCCCTCACACACACACACGTTCATTTGAATACGCCACCGCTTGCATCCCAGCAAACCAGCTTCGGAGCGCTCTTAGTTCTGAGCTCTAATATGAGCGTTTTTATGTGTGTTTTCTGCACGTACGCATAAATATGAGCGTTTTATGCGTTTTTTCTGCACATGCGCATAAATATGAGCGTTTTATGAGTCTTTTCTGCACGTGCGCATAAATATGAGTGTTTTATGAGTCTTTTCTGCACGTGCGCATAAATATGAGCGTTTTATGAGTTTTTTCTGCACGATGATCGTTTTCGGTAACGGTAAATATAAACATGTGAAATGCAAAATAAAGAAAAATAAGTTAGTTTGCTTGTAATTTTGAAAAGGTGAAGACGTGTTTAGAGTGAGTTTGTGCTGAGGTTATAGTGATTTAATTTTATAAATAAATATAATAATAAGCAATATAATGAAAAGAGCAAGCTTAAAAGAAAGTAACTTAGTAATTAAGCAACTTCGTACAAAAAAAGTTAAGAAATCAATTGAAGCAATAAATTGTGAAGATAGGAATAGTGCACATGTTGTTGAAGAAAATGTTCATAGTGAAGTTGTTTTAAAAAATGTTGCAAATGAACATTTAAATAGTACAGTCGATGAGACATATTTTGTAGATGTTATGAGCTCTGACACTTGTATACGCGACAGAATAGCTGAGTGGTCTGTAATTTTTAATATAACATCAATAATTAGAAGAGCCTTTAACCGCAAATTTAATGTTGATGAAAAAATATTTAATAACTGCAGCTTAAGATGGTTTCAGACAGCAAAAGATAGACTTAAATACCAGGAGAAATTATTTAAAAAATAATATGGAACTTAAATATTTCTGTGTAAATATAATTTATTATTTTCTTTAATATTACATTAATAATAATAATATTCTAAGTCAATGAATAAGAACTTATTTCTTTTGTGTAAATACATATGTACATATATCTAATTTAAGAAAAAAATTTGTTTCTTTAATGATAATAATATCCTAAGTGAATTTTTTTGTGCAATTTAAAAAAAATCTTTTCTTTAATGAGAATAATATTCTGTCAATTTTTTTTGTGTAAACGTATATACATAATTTAAAAAAAAATGTCTTTAATGATAATAATATTTAAGTCAATGAATATGAAAACATTTGCTAATTTTAATTATTTTTGATTTTTTTTTTGTAAGTGCATATATATATATATTTCTTTAATTTTATTTTTTTAGTAATTATATTTATTGTCAATGAATAAAATAATACTTTATATTTTGAATTATTTTTAATTTTTTATTTATTTTATTTAAGGTCCATACATAGAAATATTTAACATCAAAAATTACTATTTTTTGCACTGGTTTTAGAGCTCTTAATGCGTGGAAAAAAGGTCAAAAAAGACTCTTTTATGCACTGGTTTTAGAGCTCTTAATGCGTGGAGAAAAAGGTCAGAAAAGACTCTTTTATGGACTGGTTTTAGAGCTCTTAATGCGTGGAAAAAAAAGGTCAAAAAAGACTCTTTTATGCACTGGTTTTAGAGCTCTAAATGCGTGCAGAAATTCATTCATAAAAGACTGCTTTATGCATGAAACTGAGAGCTCTTTTATGAGTGACCAGTTTCATAGAAAAAGACACTCAAATACGAGCGTTTTATGACTGTTTATGATTGTTTTATGAGCTCATTATGAGTGTGAGCGCTCAGAGGAAAGAGTGCTTTATGCGCTCATTCTGAGCTCATATGGTTTGCTGGGATATTTTATTGCATTACATTGCATATGTATTTATGCAAATCCGATTTGTGTCGATGTGCAGTCATTTTAGTTGTCGCCACCTAAGCGCGTCTTTTGTGGCATAAACGCTTTGCACACGCTTGCAAACTTGCCCGTACCTACAAACATATGTACATATGTACATTTGTCCTAAATGCATATAATTTGCGCATGTGTTTTTATTAATTTTATTTTTATTGATTTTTTTACATAATAACCTCATATGAGCACTCATATGCAAATGCACTAATTTTCCATTTTTTCCTTTTCTTCAATTTTTCTGTACTTTTCATTAAACCATTCTGACTGACATCGTCTCGGTGCAGCTCATTAATTTCTTCCATTGTTTTCCTTCTCGCTGCACACAAATCAGCAGAGAATTAATGGCAAAATTCAAAAAAAATATGCACACTTGCATGGTTTTATAAAATTTGCGCGTTGCCTTTGCAAAAGTTTGAATGAAATCAATAAGTTCAAATGAAATCGGCTTTTAATTTATGAGTTTAAATTTCCTAATTTTTTAATTTATTAGTGACTTCAGGCACTTTGTTTGAAGTTTTATTAAATCACCGTTCATAAATTACTGAAAAACAAACTGGCCTCGGGCTCAATAAAATTGTGAATTATTTTTCATTTAAAATGATAATAAAAACTTAACGAATTAGTTGAAAACGTATAGTCAAAGTTAAAAGTAGTTTCGAAATTTAAAAAAATCAACAAGTTTTGATCAAAAGCAAAATTTTGCGTAAATTGCAGTTTTTAAATCTTTAAATTTTTTGTATGTATTCATAAAGCGCAATTTTTTTATTAACCTTGACTAAAATGCTTAAAATCTGATGAAAAACCACTAATTTTTTCTTAAATTGTTGAAAATTTTATGAAAATATTTCTCATGAAAATTATTGCGGCTAATGCAAAAAATCAACTGATGATCCATTCTTTTTGAGTCACAGTGTGTACATATGTATTAGGCATGTCAATCCCGGGAAAAGTGAAATCGCAGGATCCCGGGATCCCCGGTCTCTTTTAATTCCCGAATATCCCGTAATTTAAGTAGACTAATCCCGGGATTGCTGAAAACAATTTAATAATTATAGGCATTTAAATTTTTTATAACAATTATATAATATAATTTTGGCGCTTACACTATATAGCTCAGTGTTTGGCCGAGCTTCTCCTATCATTTGTTGGGTGCGTCTTTATATTATACCAAAAATGGAGGAAACTACAGTTTTGCGCCGACTCCGAACGGCAGATGTATTTAATGAGAAACTTTTTCATGGCAGAAATACCCTCGGAGGTTTGCCATTGTCTGCCGAGGGGTGACCGCTATTAAAAAAAACAGTTTCTATCATTAAGATTTTACTTGCCCTGACTGAGGTTCGAACCTCGAACCTTGAACTCACCAACATATCAAGTTATAGCACGCACCGCTACCAACTCGATCACAGCGGCCACAACTATAACAATTACCGTCGGGTAAAACAAATCATTATTTATAACACTGTTTAAACAGCACCACCCAGCCAAAGTTACTGTTGAAGCCTTATGTGCTCGCAAGTTGGACTTATTCAAATGTGGCATCTTCATCTAAATAATATATATGATCTTAAATATGACTTTTCTGAAGCTTTTAATTTTACTGCAATTAGAAAGGATGTAGGCAATGAGCATTACTATGAAAGCGATGTTAAGAACTCGACGTGGATAAGGCAGTGAGTATTCAAGATAAATTGCATGAAGTTTTAACGAACAGCTCGCTAGTATCCAATTATAGAAAGGCATACAATTTATGAGAAGGTTTGATAAAAGAAATTCGTATTTATTGTAATGAGAGCGATACAATAAAACAAGCAAATGTTGTGGCGAAGGGGTGCTTCTCCACTGCAGGTTTTAAATGCAACAAATTTAGGTCCAGGTTGGAGAATAACACACTTAAAGCTTTAATTTCTTTTAGATCGCATTATAATAAAGAAATGGGTAATGAGTTAAACTTTTACTTTTTATTCACAAAATATACCTTATAGCATATAATAATATGTAATGTTGAACTCAAACAGTGATTCAAAACAATTTTACTGAATATACAAATATTCATATTTTCTACAACAGAAATATGTATGTATATTTGTGCTTGAATTATTACTAACTTATACCTACATAAATTACAGCAAATTGTGTTTTTTTTGTTTTATAACTATTACTTTTAATACCATATAATACAACGATTAAAGACGTGTTAAATTTTTTGACAAATAAATATTTATGAATCAAAATTTTCAGAATTTCGGGACGATCCCGAGATTCCGGGATTTGGTTTTCAGATCTCAAAAATCCCGGGTTCAATAAAATTACAAAAATTTACATCCCTAATGAGTATGTTATATGATGTATGTACGAGTATGTTTTTTCGATGATATACGTAAATCAAAATTTCATTGTCGGTCACAAAAATAATAATTGTGTCAAAAATTTAATAAGCGCTCTCAAAATTTTTTCTAAATATGCAATTTTACAGCCAATTAAATCCTTATGCATATAATATATGCTAAGAATTAAAAATATAAGTATGCCATTCAGTTGTTTTTCACAAATGCTTATTTTTAATTGAATTTTTAAAATCGGTTCAGTACTTTGAGAGCCAAAGTGTGACAAACATACCTCTTATAAATGTTTGTTATTTTTGTTAAACACAACAGCCAACTCGGCTAGCGTAGCACAATATGTAGCGTATTGGATCTGCAACTCCGAGCTCCCGGGTTCAAAGCCTGGGAGAAGTGGTTATGAAAAATAAATTTAATTAATTTAATAAAAAGAAGTCTAATGAGGAAATGTGGTGTTTTCCGAAATAGTACTATAATGTCTACCATTAAAAACTGTTGTTGTTTTTTTCACAAAAATCCTCCATAAAAACTGGCCCTAAACCTCTTATTTTTATAATATAGTGCAAGTGCAAGTTTTAATTAACTAAATGGCAGCCGAAAGCCTCTGTAGCTAGTGCTGCGTTAACTTAAGTTTATGTAATAATAGTTATTATGTAAGCTTTTATAAAATAAAATTAAAAAAATAAAATGAATTAACTAAATATTTTAAACAGTTTTTAGTCATGTTGACCATGCGGGAGAGCGTTGCTAAAAAAAAAATTCAAAAATCCACCGTAACTTTTAGCTACTTGAAATTTTCCGTTTCGAAAACTTAATTCGCATAATTTCCGTTGAATTGACACCTATAAATAAATAAATTTTGGTGCGTTAACCACACAAAAACCCCAAAATTGTTAAAGCATTATAGTTTGATAGTTTTAAGACTTCCATAAGAAATTGACATTCTCAAATGAGACTTAACTCAACTTTGAAACCAAATATTTTCCCCAATGAAATAATGATTGGCATGATCGATTAGTAAAAAGATACATCGCCCCTTCAATTTTTCAAATGTGATTAATTAAGAATAGGTTCTTAGGTTTACTTAGTGAATCCTTTTTTCGAAAGGTTGTCAAGGCGATATCACTACAACCAAAATATTATTAATGTTTAAGAGTGGTCTGAAAAAACTTTTGCACTTAGCCATTGGCACTAAAAAAATTACAACAATTGTTCAATATTTAAAAGGAAAAATTGGAAATATTATTTCTGTAAGTTTTGCTTCAAGCAACTAAAAGCACGCTGATAAGTAACAGGTTGTTGTTTCTATTTTAAAGATACATATTTTACATTTAGTCCCCAGATATTTATAGCTGTCAGTTTAAAGAATTTTATTTAAAGCTCATATATTAACTCGAAAAATGTATAAAAGTGAAAACAACTTAAAAATATTTTTTTACGAAAAAAATTTGGGGTAAAGTTACAAGCTTTTTTATTTTTAATCAATTTTCTTTTAAATAAATTTGGGTCTAAGTATTTTAAGTACCAACAACATAATATATATTTTCATATACTTACATACATACACACTCGTTTGTACATACATATATACATATATACAGCTTATTTTGCCTTAAAATACATTTAATTCCATGATGTTTTTTAATCGAGGCATTCCATCGACTCCCAATAGTAAGAAATTAAATTCTTTTTATTACTTTGTGAAGTTTATTTACTCTATACACCTTTATAAAATCATACATATGTATGTGCATATATGTATGTGTCCATATGAGCAAATATAATTACGAATCATTAGTTTTAATGCACACACACGCTGAAAGATAGAAAATTGTGAATGCTTTTCTCTATTCTATGCGATTAAATACGCCCACACAAATCAATTGACGATTTTGTTTTCAACTATTTTGCAGATTTCCTGCAGTCTATCACTGCTATCGACAAACACACGCTATTCTTGTGTGCGTATGACTGTGTGTGTGCCAGCAAGCGGGAACTGGCAATCGGCAGAATTAAAAAAAACACACTGCAGTAAAAAAACCAATTAGCCAGAAGATGCACTAAGAGTTTCTTGATTGAAATCGAACTAGTTCGAAAAAGTCCAGAGTTAAGCCAGTTACAAAACGAATTTAATAAAAGTTATAATTTTTATTTATAATACACATATGTATGTACATATAATAATAATAATAATTTGGGCGCTTACACTATACAGCTCTGTGTTTGGCCGAGCTTTTCCTACCATTTGTGGTGTGCGTCTTTATATTATACCAAAAATGGAGGAAACTACAGTTTTGCGCCGACTCCGAACGACAGATGTATTTTATGAGATGCTTTTTCATGGCAGAAATATCCTCGGAGGTTTGCCATTGCCTACCGAGGAGCGACCGCTATAAAAAAAGACTTTTTCTATGATTTAGATTTTACTTTCGGTGGCTGAGATTCGAACCTCGAAGTCAGCGACATATCGAGTTATAGCACGAACCGCTACCCACTCGACCACAACGGACACTATAAAATAAACCAATAAAACGAGTTCAATTTAATTATATACGCAACAGAATTAAAGCTTATGGATTTCTTAAAATAATTAGTTTATGCAAGTTATAAAATTCAATAAAAAAATATTTTTATTTGTTATTGTTTGGCCATATAACTATTTATTTTAAATATTTGTGAGCTTTAAGGCCGATTGGTTTATTGGAAAATTATTAGGAAAAAAAATCGGCCTTAAAGCTCAAAATTATTTAAAATAAATAGTTATATGGCCAAACAATAACAAATAAAATGTATAAAAAGGATGAGCCAGCTTTATACAAACAAATTCGAACAAAATAGAAATTGTACAAACAACAACTACACAGTCAAGTAGAAATAGCGGCAGTACAGCCGCACTTGATTGAAGTAAGTTGTGAAGGGCAAACAGGAAAAATAACAACAGCTCACACAGCGTAAGCTTAGCTGAATGCGTTTAGCTGCCGGCTTAAGTATTGCGCATGTTGTTGCGTGTTCGACTCCCGCAGAAGCCAAGAAGAAAGAAGTCTGATGAGGAAATGTGGTGATTTCCGAAATAGTGCTATAACTTCTACCGCTTTGAATATAGTTGTTTTTTCCTAATAATTTTCAATAAACCAATCGGTCTTAAAGCTCAAATATATTTTTAAAAAAATATTTTTAATCATCAGAAATAAAAACAATTTTTAAAATTGGAATTAATTAAAGTATTAGTTCGTGCTCCCAGACATAATATCGGGACCGCAGGTAATTCCGTCGACAGCAGCGACGTAAATAGTTTTAAATCGCATCGCTAAGTAATCCGCATTTTGAACTAGTTCTTGTGGAATTGGTAGGAAACTGGTATATTTTTGATCGAAATCTGACAATTGTGATAGCGTAGTAATGTATTGCCAATTAAAAAAAAGCATATAAATAGGAAATACAGCGTTGAGCAATAGTGACACCATATTAAGAACGGTTCAATCGCCCACAAACATCTCTCCAGAAAACACGCATACATACATACATTTGATATAAATATTTAAAATAAATGCAGCATTACTGAGGTGATTGTCTCTCGTCTATGAAGCTGTTTTCTTTCTGTTATCAGGAGAAGGGCAAAAAGCAATAAAAATTGAGACAGAGTATGAGACATGGCAAGAGTGCAATCGGCTGTGATGGCGCAAACTGGTTAATTTTTTTATCTTTTTCACATTGACTTTATCGAAAATATAATGAAATGAATATATAAACAGTTTAAAAAATCATCCTTTTTCGCTATCCAAATGGAAATGTAAGCCCGTAAATATTTTGCTATACTGCTCAATCGAAATATTTTTTTTTTAAATCTGCTTTTAATTACAAAGCATAGTTTTCAATTTTGTTACATATTTTTCGAATAAACACCTTCCTTTTACTATTCTGACAAATTTTGACATCAAGTCATCAAACCTAAAATTGCTCAAATACATTTCGATATGTTTATGTTCATTTGGGATGTCCAAAAAAATTTTGGGAAATAACAAAGTCGCACTTTTAATGCACTCATCCCCTTTGAGCGATTTGTGTACGTACATATATATATTTTTAATTCAAAGTCAAAAAAATCTTGTCTATATTTCGGGTGAGCGCATTCAAATTCAAACTTTATTTTATTTGTTGACCACCCTAATATACAAACACGTAGTCTTGTATAATCCAAAAAAAAAATTATTTCTATGCCCCAAGAAATGTTAAGTTAATACAATGTGGCAATCGTTGAGCCCATTTTAATAATACATCGTTTATTAAGATAAGGCATCGTATGCCTTTTATTAAAGCAGTGGTCGTCGAATTTGGAAAGGCGTAAGAGTAGGCGTAACGCCGACTGCACAGAGTGAATGTATAAATGCCTTAAGCTTTGTTGCACATGTTTTCAAATGGAGAACTGCACACGAATCGTCACGAGCTTCACAAATTCGTCAAGCCAGCTGCAAATCGCTAGACGTGAACAGGTACGCTTTAAAAAGAGAAAGAATTTGTTTTTCTATTTATTTCGTGCAATTAATTAAAAAATCTCTCTGCAATTAAATAACTTCTTTGAATTATTCGTCGCTTAAAATGTTTGACGCTTTAAGTGGCGTTCAGACAGAGCGATAATTGTGGTTATTAGCAAACTGTTTACATGGAAGATTTATCCTTTTTTTTTGAAGGGTTCTAACTTAAACTTTGAGGTTCTCAAAAGAAAACCTCTTAGGCGTTATGGGGAAAAACTTTGAAAATGAAAATATATTAAAAGTTAAAATTTGTCGCACTGTTTTCGTGTTAAAAGACAATGAACTTTTGCACTCGTTCATTATTTATTGCGATATTTTTTGGGTGGCTTGACATATACATAAGCTTCCGAGTTGAGAGTTGGTTTGTTTTTTTAACACAAAATCTCCCAATTATGTGGAATAGTCTCCCTATATGTACATATACGAGTATATGAATGGAGGTGAACTTGGAAACGAATTACTCTGAAAATTATTATATATAAATCAGATATATCTAGACATGGAACCCTAAATGCCATAAATTGTTCGCCAATTCTGCTGCACAATTGAATTAAATTTTGTATATAATTTAAGCTATATTTTTGTTTACAAAAATTAGCTACATTTATTGAATTGCGCCACGTAACTGCCGACAAATTCAAGAAAAAAATCTCCTCTCTAAAATGTCTCATTATCGCTTACGCCATTTTGGCGGTTAATATTCAAATGAGAGTTTTGTGAGTAGTAAATACCCAAGTTTGATGTAGAAGAGATTGGGCCGACAGCTAACAAAAATAGTTTACAATCGGCGCATGTACGTCACACCATCAATATCGTATTCTCATTTTGATTGGAGAATAGCTTTATAAGTTCGAATAATATAATAAAATCACGTTGCACTTCACAAAAAACTTGAATTAAACCTTTAACATAATAGAAAACCAAATATTCACTTCACTTGTGTTGGAATTTTAAAGAAACTTTGCCTATGTGACGTCATTTGGAGCAGCTGATTGCCAATATCATAAAGCAAAAAAGTAACGGACCAGTGCAAGGCGCAATCTCTTATTTATCAATCTTGGTAAATACCCAGTTCCTATAATTAGTTTTATCAATCCGTGCCTGTTAATGTTCAAAGTAAAAGCATCATCTCCGAGCGAATCAACTTATATTTCCTGCAGGTACGGCTGACGGGGAGCGCCAGAGTAACGCACACCGATTACTCACACCCACAAAACATATTCGTATACAAACAAAAAGACGATGCATGCAAAATGCATAAACGAGTATATGTGTTTGTGTGCCATTTGTTATTGTAATTGGAAAGCATATGCTCACTTGTGGTACGATTACGCCGCATTGTGTGGGAGAAAGCATCCAACGGATTAAAACAAAAGTAAACAATAAAAACACAAACGTCACCACAACAATGTGTTGCATAGAAAATATGCAGTACAACGATACCAACAAGAACAATAAAAACAATAAAAACAACTATTTATAAGCAACTGCAGCAGCGGCTAAAGTAAGCGAACAGAATGTGTACTCATATGTATGTGTGAAGAAGTAGGCATAGAGAGGCAGCTGCAAGTCGTTCACCTCGGCGTCAACGCCACAGCAAAGTACACTGGCCCAAGAAATGTATTTAAGTCAATAAAAAAAGGTGAAAAATATTTTGCATTATATCATAAAAAATTTCTAACAAAGATTCTACACATTGTTCACCAATTATAGCAAAAAGTACTTATTGACACATTCGAACAATTTATTTATACTCCAATTATTAAAAAAAAAAACATTTCAATTTAAACATCGTTAATTTTCTAACAAATATTATAAAAAATTTGGAAATTATTTATTAAAATTTCATGAAAATTTCGACATTAAAAAAAAATTGATTTTTTTGGGGTATGCAGATATGTAGCTCATTCAATTTTAGTCAGGGAAAGTGTAAGTTTTAAGTGTCTAGAAGTTATCACTGATTTTTCATAATTTTTTACTGACGCTCTTTCGCATCTTCTTCCATATAAAAATTAATCGCGGTTTTGCGTTGTATGGAGGAAACTGTCAGTAAAAAAATTTTGAAAAATCAGTGATAACTTGTAGATACTTCAAGTTTCAAGTGTCTACTTTTTTACACTGAAATTTAATGAGCAAAAAAACTGCAAACTCAAAACAATTCTGAAACTTTTTTACGAAATTTTGATGAATTTTTTTTAAATCATTATGCATTTTTTAAATAGTTTAAAAAATGGATGCTTCTAGATTTTCTTCGAAAATGAACCATATTTTATTTGAAAAATAATTTTAATTAATTACGAAAAAAATAATTTGTCAATATGTAATAATAATAATAATTTGGTTTTTACACTATTTAGCTCAGTGTTTGGCCGAGCTTCTCCTACCATTTATGGTGTGCGCCTTATATTATACCATAAATGGAGGGACCTACAGTTTTGTGCCGACTCCGAACGGCAGATGTATATAATGAGAATCTTTTTCATGGCAGAAATACCCGCGGAGATTTGGCATTGCCTGCTGAGGGGGGATCGCTATTAGAAAACAATTTTTTTTTTATGATTTAGATTATACTTGCCCTGGCTGAGATTCGAACCTAGAACTTAACGGCATATCGAGTTATAGCACGCGCCGCTACCCACTCGACTACAGCGGCCATTATGTGGTTGTGCTATAATTTTGGAACAGAGTATATATGTAGATTATAAATGCTTAGATAGTTTTTGCCTTACATAAATTTTCAATATGCTCTCCCTACAGAACCTACCTCAATTTGCAGCACGACCCACCCTAATATTTCAATGTAGTGAAGAAGACGCAAAGTAAGCGCAACATAGCAAAACTTTCGACGTCAATGCAGTTTTGCCAGACACTGCAACTCATTTTACAAAGTAAACAAAAGCAACTTTGTAAGCGCAGCAAGTAAGTAATTGACAAATCAAAAGGAGAACTCCTCGCACTGTAAACGAGTGCCAAATAGAAGCCAAACAACTGACTGGAAATGACTTTCTGTCTGTCTGCTTGATTGGGCTGTTGTTAGTCTTCTGCTGCGGTTGCACCAACAACTGGCAGATGGCAGTTAGAGAAATATATAATTATGGTAATTGCCATACAATGCGGCTAAGCTGTGGCTGACAAATGAATACTCGTACATACGTTGCGGTACTTTTACTTAGTTTCCTAAGTTCCGACATTAGGCCAAAGTGCAGAGTTTGTAACTCAAAATAAGCTTTTATTTTTTTGCTGTCTTGTTAAACTTTTATTTCATTTGTTGGTTAGCTGACAACAAACAAAATATGGCACTTATTGGAATTATGTGATTCACGGAAATTTAAAATTTTTACGGTTTTACGAATTCGCTAAAAAATTAGAGTTCCTATAAAGGCTTTTCGATGACGAAGATTTATTTCACAAAATTTTTCAAAAATTTTTAGTTCTAAAAATTCACTTTTCTTTGCTCTCCACACCATACAATTAAGACACACGCAAAAAAGAAAATTTGTAACAAATTCTAGTAAAAAATGTCAGTCTTCCATTTGTTAGCTCTTCAAAATGTTTTCGATAAAAGTTTCGTTGTGAATGAGCGATTTTGTCACACACACATTACAAGCAGCCGAAAATAAGTAAAATTTTAATTTTATTCAAGTTCTTTTCAAAAAATTATACCAATTATTTCTAACT
The DNA here is from genome assembly GCA_963971545.1 of Philophylla caesio. Taxonomy (NCBI): domain Eukaryota; kingdom Metazoa; phylum Arthropoda; class Insecta; order Diptera; family Tephritidae; genus Philophylla; species Philophylla caesio. Next base: position 86,645,871 of record OZ020606.1, on the reverse strand, counting down.
TATAAAGCTTTTTACCCTTTTATTTCACCCACTATTATTCACTAAAAATGTGCTTTTTGTTGACATATAATTTCATAAGATCTTCGTGTAAAATTTTACCCATTTCAGGCAGAACATTTTACCCGAAGTAAACAGTAAAATCAAGTTTGTTATTTAATTTAATGAAAATTTATTTTTTATGTAAGAAAACATTCAGAATTCAATGCTAATTCTAAGTTACTTGAAATTTGCGCTTTGTTATACTAATAATTATTATTGATGGTCATTAAAACTGTATACTCAAAAAAATTCTAAAAATTTGGAATAAAAATTTTAAATGTCGATAAAAGTTTGATACTTTTTTTTAGTGCTATGAAACTAAATTAAACACTTATAAAAGTACTTTTATAAAGTTATTGTAACTAAGAATAATATTGAAGGCATTAAATTAAACTTGAGTAATTTTATTTAGTTTCATTATCAGTTAATTACTGGACGGGTCAAATTTGACTCGAAGAACTATAACGTAAGTTGCAAGTCAACGAATACTCAACTGTGAGCCAATTTATTTCTGTACAATTTTAGACACAAATTCATTAATAAAATAGATTTTAAAAGTTTAAATGTATTTTACTTTTTAGAAATTTGGGAACCTAACTTTTTAGTCGAATCGAGGAGGATACAATTTTTTTTTCTTGTGTATCCTTTACGTCAATATGCTTTTCTGAAGTAATTAAAGATAATATTTAAAGAATAAAACAAATTAAATACTGATGAGAATAATATCAAAATCAAATAATTGTATGAGCCAAATAGAACTCAGCTTTGTAGACTCAGGAACTTTCTTTAGACTTATGAATAATTTTTAAATTAGCTTTAAAACTACTTTTTAAGGATATGAATTTAAAAAGAAAACCTCTCATTTTTCTTAAGCATGAAAGGATCAGTTTATTGAAGGGAAGGTATCAAGACAAAAAAAGAATAAAAAAAAGTCAATATATAACAAGTACATTTTAAAATAAAAAAGACGCAGAGCGAAAGATTGCAATAGACATTTTTCTAGCGAATAAGTTTTAATTTTTGGAGCTCCCCATGTATTAAATTGTTAAAAATTAAAACTCTCCAAAATTACTTACCCCAAATAAACGTAAGAATTAGTTTGCGGAACTTTACTGACGTTTACAACCAATTAACCGTAAATACAGCAACTGAAATTTGTTCCAAATAATTCAAATACCTCAGTGAAATTATTCATCCGTGTTGTACACAAAAGGCCAGTAGTTTAAATATTCACATTACACCCTAACAAATATATAAGCACAGACATACATATGTATGTAAATCGTCAGAGGCGCGCGTGAAAAAGAAAAAAAAACACTTTTCCCAACAAACTATTTTCGTCACCACTTGGATGAGGCTTTTTTCACACTAATTACGAGCAGGCGAATGTGCCTATTTTCCGCATTTAGTTTAGTACTATGTATGTACATATGTAAGAGCAAACACTAATGAATACTGATTAATTAAATCAATTATTCTCCTTTAACCCACACTATTGGCTTTTTCACCGGCACAGACTGCACTGGATGCTTGTTTATTTAATTTTTTTTAGCCGTTTAATAGCACACCATTTCTCATTTTTTACATTTTTCGACAATGCAGCGATTTTATTGGATACTTTTAAAATGTATTTTTTTCGACTTTCTGTGCCGCGTATTTTCTTCGGAACACCTTGCCGCCCGGCGTTTTATTTATATCTGCTGTCGGATGCTAAACAAAGCAAGCCTGCAGATGCTGAATGCTAAACGCTGAGTTGTGCAGAGATCAACACGCAATAGAGATCAACAATTTGTGGGGGACTCTCAACAAACAGAGCGCCAATTATGTTGCACTTGCTCCAAGTGAGAAATGTGTGCACAGCTGCTTAGTGTTCGTGAGCGTGAGTATGTTGTTCGCGGCGCGGCGCTTTTCCGGATACTGTGATCTTCTCTTAGCACGATCGCTAAATATTGCTCTTCAATTCATATCAAGGCGAATTCATTCAAGGTGATATTCTCCACATACAACATACATATATATATGTAAGTTAAAAATTTGTGTGAAGTTTGCGGTGAAAATGTCAGAGAAAAATTGAAAGAGGAAAAATTGACACAAAAAGGAAACGTACTGAGGATTTATAGAAAAAATAAACATATGCATTTCTTTATAATTTCATGTTCTGCTCGTCTTACACATGGAATTTTCCATCACGAACATAAATAGAAGTTTAAAATGTAAACAAAAAAAAAATATATTGACACTTACACCACTTAAGGCATAGATAGAACAAGCAATCAGCTTATGGGAATATACCACCTTCTATGAATTCGCCTTGGTTCATATCAACATGCAGAAGATGTGTGTGTTCTTTTTTTTTTACTTTGAGTAAGTTTCGGCAAAAGCAAAACTTTGTAACGCGCCGGCTCCTAACTCACAATTAACTAAAAGAGCGCTACTGTTTGACGATTTTATAAAAAATGGATTATGTGCAAAACGCTACTAGATGTACTACATACAAACATATGTATATGGTTTGCTACTGATAGCGATTAAAATGCGCTCTACCGCTGATTGTTTAAAGATATTGCTACATGTCAATATACATATACATACATACATATGAGTACAATCTTATTGGTAGCTATTCTCCTACCTTACCAACAACAAAATAAAAAAATCATTTAAAAACTGAAATTTTCGAAGAACAATTCAGCGGCATCTTAATTAATAAAAATAATTAAATTGATAGTTATACTCATAAAGATTTGAAACCTGCTCGAACAACAACACGCTGGAAGTGAATGCGATAATTGAAAAAAAAAAAAATAATGTCGATAATATTAAAAATAGTAAACAAGTTTCACTCATTACAACAATAAAGTCCCAAAGTTGAGAACAAATTGTGGACGCACAAATATATGTTAATGTGCGTGCTATCAGTTCGTTGTTTTTTTTTAATAAACACATATTAGTTTGTGTATGTATGTGAATTTTACCCCTGTACCCCAACTCATAATTAAGATGGCGCCAAATGTTTAAATAAAATCAATCATCTTTAATAAAATGTACATTTAAAAAAAAAAATTTGAGTTCACGGTGTATGCTGTTCTAAAGCCCATTAAATTTAATTCAATGGCATGTAAGATTCCAATGTCTACTGTTGATTTCTGACAATTTTTCAACTTAAAAAAATCATTTATGCGTTAAGTGGAAAAAAATCGCAAAAGATCTTCGGTAAAAAATTGTCAAAAATTAACGATAATTTGTAGTCACTTGAAATTTGCACTTTATTGTACTCAAATAGATAAGGCTATAAAACTGCATAGTCTAAAAATTCTAAGATCCAATTTGAAAATGTATATTTTGTTTATTTTTAATTTTCTTCAAAGTTTTCAACTTGTGTTATTAAGATTTTTATTCGCATATAAACTGTATTTTAATTAAGAAATAATGAAAAGTGGAAAAAATATAAAATAAATTTTCAAAAATTATCAATAAATATTAACGGTTATAATTTTGAGTTGGGAATGTATAAAATTTAGTGAATACAAGAAAAGAGCTATGAAATTATGTCAATGATAAGCACGCCACCTTTTGACAAATGAATTCATGCAAAACAAACTATCAACTCGGGTTATCCAATTTTGGTTCAGGAAGTTAAGTAGTAAAATGTTAAAGAGTTAAAAATTATCCATTTTTTCGCATAGACTGACTTAACGTTCCCAAAGTTTCCAATCGCACAATCCTGATGTCATCTTTTACGCTGCTTTCCTATTTATCCCAAAGGGCCGTGAGACTGAGTGGCTCCAAATAGGGACTGACGTCTAATCTTCTTTTTTATATATTTGTTTGCTCTCTCGCTTATAAATATAGGTAAGACCGGTCAACACGATTTTTGGGTCTGACTTCTACATGTTAAATTTTAGTTTCTCCTACAACAAAAATAGAGGGACAATTTTTTCATTGTCTAGAATTAGAATTTAAGCTTGAGAACAGAAACCCCAAAACAAATTTTCTTTTTGTTGACCGGTGACAAGAAGCTATCTTGTACACAGAACGTCCACGAGCGCAGTAAGAAGGCAACGGTGGACCTCTATAGATGGAAGGGAGCTATCGGAAGGAAATGGGGTTTATCACCCAAAATCATCCACTGGATATACACAGCCGTTCACAGACCAATCTCGCTGTACGAGGTATTGGTGTAGTGGCCAAGCCTCAATAAAAAAACCAAAGAATTAGCGCTCCAAAGGATCCAAAGGTCGGTGCTAATATGCATAGGTAGGCTCAACGCACAATCCCCTCGGTGTGAGTGAAGATAAGAGCTGCGATAATAGCAGAGAAAATTTTAAGTGGGTACCTCGTATGTGTGTTTATGTTGGAGCTGCGATGAGAGCTGCGATGAGAACTGCGATAGTAGCAGAGAAAATTGTAAATGGGCATCACGTATATTTGTTTATGTAGGAGCTGCGATAAGAGCTATGAGAGGAGCTACGATAATAGCAGAGAAAATAGTAAATGAGCATCGCGTATATGTGTTCATGTTGGAGCATAGCTGAGAACAAAGACTAACGATAAGAGCATAGAAAATCGTTGATGACATTTTCTTCGCTCTAGTCGCCTTGATCAACATGAACACAGAGGAGTTAATAAGTGAAATTTTTGCAAAGCCTGCTAGATGGAACCAAAAAAATCCTAAAATTTTAATTTGCTTTATTAATTTAAAAAAAATTATAATGTGTTTTTGGTAATACAATTGTACCATTTTTTTTGTAACTTTTCTTAAATTTTTAATTAATTTTGTATTTATTCGCATGTACTCCGAAAACTTGAAAAATTAAAAAACATGTCAAAAATCTGCCATTCCTCAATAATTGGGTTTGCAGAAAATTTGCGGGTTTCCTGTGTACTTTTAAATACCTAAACTATATAAAAAAGTTGAAGACAAAAACAACATTTCTTCATCGGAATCGGACATTTTCACACTAAAAACGCACTGATATCAACTCTTTTATCGCAGCTTCAACATAAACACCACATCGAAGCATAGATTGTTCGCTATGCTCTAGTCACACTGCTATCTTCGCTCTTATCGCATCTCCAACATAAACGCACCCTTAGACACCATATTAAATATCATCCCGATTGATATGACAGGAAAACAATTCACCGCGTGTGCCGCTCTTAGACTACGAAAGTTTTCCTGATGGAAGTCCAATCAAGTAAGACCCGCAACAATCGTAAAAAAACTAGGCTCGCACGATACGGATTACTTCGCACCTATTCAAACCTTCACAAATAAGTTCAACATACTAATTCCTTATTGAGACTGGTGGTCCAATGGATCCCCATCACCGACGGCTCAAAGCTTGAGAACAGAGTCGAAGGGAGTGTTTTCTCAGCCCAAATAGGACCATAAAGGTCTTTCCGCCTTCCTGACCACTGCAGTATCTTTCAGGCTGAGGTCGCTGTAATACAGGAAGCGATGGGCTACCTAATAACAGAAGAAGTTGGATACAAAGAAATCTTCATTTTTCCCGACAGTCAAGTAGCACTAAGGGCACTTGATTCGGTCAACTGCAACTCTAAAACGGTGGCAACCTGCCGGAGCAGTTTGCTTTTCACCCGATATGGGTGCCAGGACACAGTAACATACCAGGCAATGAAACAGCGGACGAGCATCCATTCCGCTTTCATCACGCTGGAAGGGTTTAGGTATGCCGCTCGCTACCTGCAAGCTCTTTCTAAGTGACTCATCCCTTAAGGAGGTATTCTACTTTAGACGGTTCAAAAATTCGATTTTTTTTATTGCATATTTTCATCATATGTACATTATATGTAAAATATGTCCGGAAAATATTATAACTCGATCTTAAATACTTTTCGAAATACAAAGCTATAAATTGAAATATGCACGGTGCACGGTGGTGTTTTCATGAATCTTTCAACGCGTTTTTCTCAGAACCAGAATTATGCAAAACGCATTTGTTTAAATATTTTTTCGTAAACACTCGAAAACATGGTAAAAATCGTATATCTTCATTTAATGATTCGAATAAACTTTTTGACAAAGTAAACCCGTTAATTTATTGATAATATCCCTTACTTTAACTTGCAAAAAGTCGCATTCAAAAATATAAATAAATAAAACGTAGCACCTATATCACGTCCAAGCTCATGTGGCTGGAGTGGGACATCAAACGATCACAAGGTCTTCTCTTGCTGAGCAGGGGAGACCTGTTCTTAGCTTTAGGAATAATAACAGGTCATATACTGATCGGTAGGCACGCAGAGAGACTAGGTGTCCCCTGCAATGCCTTCTGCAGAAGCTGCAGAAATGAGGAAGAGCCTGAAACCTTGAGGTACCTTCTATGTGAATGTCCTGCACTATGAAAAAGAAGAAGAAAATTCTTAGGATCGGAAATCTTCAGCGACCTAAGCGATCTGGCCAAGATAGAGATAAGCAAGTTATTAAAATTTTTAGATTTCACACGTTGGTTCGAGTAGGAAGATTTTTCAATACGGATGGTTCCACAATAGACCTAACAAAGCCCTAGGTTTAACTTTGACCTAACCTAATAGGTATAATATATTTAAAGTTTTTTATTTTTAATTATTTGGCGAAGCAGTGATATAACCGTAACATAAGAACATACTTGATATCATTTAAAGCAATTTATAATGTTAGTGTAAGGAGAACTTTAATGTTATTTTCTGCAGAAAAAAAATCAGTAAATCACAAAAATTATCAAAGCTTCTCATCTTTGTCTAAAATAGATTTCCATAATTTGTTATTTTTTTTTAATCTAATTTCTAAATTATATCAATTGTTTAAAAAAATACCATCAGCTGTGATATACCTATATATATTTAATTCCTATTGTTTTACTTCGTGTCGATAAAAATAAAAACTGAAATATAAAAAGCTGAGCTTGTTAATTCCCTTAAATTTGGAGATTTTTTTCAGGACTGTATTAAGTTCTATTTCGTTTTATACAAGCAAAAACGACAAAAAGTTTTCACTTGAAACTTGCACTATGTTCAAAAAAAACTTAAAAGTTTGCTTTCGTTCAAAACCTTTTTTTTTTCTTTCATTTGGAACACCCTATAGGTACTTGCTCACAGGTTGGACCAAAAGTGCACACTTTATTCTTGTATATGCAAGGAGAATTTACTGGCAAAATAGTATTAATTTCATGATTAATGATGGTCACTCAAAAAAAAATTTGCACATTTTTGGAGCACATTTTAAACTGACTTCGTAACATCAACAATGTAAAACTCTAAATGTGTCCTTCTTGCATAGAACACGATAGCGGGAATATATTTAGTCAGTGAACTAAAAAAGCATTTGGAAAATACATAAATTGCAATTCTTGAATGCTAAAGAGTTTGGCTAATTTATAACTTTTTTTTTTCTTAAGAAAAGTATGAATACATATTTATTTAAAACATGTTTAGTATATGAATAAAAACGATACAAATATGTGACCATTTTTGAGGTATAAATTAAAAAAAAAAGTAAACATGCAAAGATATGTACTTTGTACATCACATACTAAGCACAAAAGTGGGAGAACTCAAAACTTGGTTACCTTAATTTTTTTCGTATAAATCAGTTCACAAATCATATTCACAAGCAGCGATTTTCATGATTTGTTTATGTAAGTAAACCTAAAAAAAAGTCATTATGATTATTTTTCCATTTTTGTAAATGGAGATATGACTATTTTGCACTTAGTACGACGCTGTTAAAACGAAACATTTCTAAGCACTTCTACTTGAATTTTATGGTGATTGTCTGAATAATGGGCTAATTAATTAATGTATTTATTGGAGTTATAATCGTTAATTGGTCTCCGTATCGAAATGTATGGAATTTTTCAATATCGTGGTAGTTAACGAGTACTCGCATACATAAATAAATACATATGTATGTATGTTTGCATACTTATATGTGTAGTAAATTGTTTATAATGCATGGTATTATTAGAAAGTAGTTACGAGTTTTTGCGCGTTTTATTAACGCTACGAATTTTCAGCACCGAACAATTGTTATTCGGCAAGTGCGATTAATTTTATTGATGACTAAATAATGGGCAGATATTTTGAGAATTATACAACACATAATGTCACTTTTTGACATACAATACGCTTTGGTTATAGAAGATCCTGCCTGGGCGATTTAATTCTGCAGCTTGAATTATCTTCACTTACTTGGGTGGTAGCGATTAGTTTTAAAGTTTTTTTCCAATATGTGACTTAAATACATGGCTTCTTGTGTGAGTAAGTAAAATTTTTAGTAGGATTTCAACATGGTAACAGTGTTTGAACTGATATTTTTTTAGCGGCGGTAGGAAATTAAAAAATCAACATTGCGAATGCGTCCAAAATCGTGCCGATGGGAATGGACGGCAACTAGTAGTTCTTGTGGTCACCGGACCTAACTTACCGCAACTACTCATACTACCTGAACTCACTACACCTAAACTACTCACAAAAACTAAAGCTCCTAACTAGAACCACCATACTTAAACTCCCCGCGTTAAGACTAGGCCTGAGCCACTGTACCACACTCCACGTCACTTCATCTCACCTCCACTCAACTTACCTTACTCCATCTCACCTCACCTTCCTTCACTTCACTACACCTCACATCACATCACATCACCTCGCCGCACCTCACCACACTACTACTCATCTCACCTCATCCCACCACACCTAATTCACCTTAGCTCAGCTCACCTCCCCTCACTTCACCACACTTTACAACATCTCACTTCACCTTACTTGACAAATCATTAATAAAATGTATATCCTACATTGTGATTATGTTTCAAGCAAAGAACGAAATAATGAAAACCTCTTACTAATATGTATGTATGTATGTATATGTGCTCGTATATGCACTGCGTGTAACTTTGGATAATTATTCAATAAGGTGATATTTGACTGATTTGATCTTATTTTTATTTTTATTTGTATATAATTGTACATTCGCATATAAAATACGAGCAATGAATGACAAACGATTGCGTGAATAATGTCAAAATCATTCAACCGTAACATGCGATTAACTCTGTTTTATTTAATTAACAAACAAAATAAAACATATGAACCTCAAACTGAATTCTCACATTACTACCGCAAATTGCACATCTCTCTCTCTCTCATTTGATGCAGTGTTTTGTGCTCATTTCCGCATGCGTTAAAAAAGTAAAACAAATAAAACTGCTATTATTCGAGGTTGGACAAGGAATATGCATTTTTGTTTCTACGACAATTTGTTCAATTTTCAATAAAACGTTGTAAGTCAGTCAAAAACGTAGCCAATCGGGTAAAAATTTGCCAATGAAAGAATTTTGTTATTTTTTCGATAATTTTTAAATGTGCGAAACTCAAAAATAAATTCGACGACAATTGAATAAAATTCGTTCCTATATGCATTACCATTATACACTGTCTGAAAAATACAGTATCATTGGGAAACGTTCCTAAACCACCAACTCTTTAAATATGTAAGCTTATTTGGAAGAATGTTAAACTAATTTTTCGACCAAAAGAAATGTTTCATATAAAAACAATGAGAATTGAATTACCATAATTGTGTCAGCAAAAAAGTTTATATGAACGAGTGGTACTAGGTAGGCATTAGCTTAGGAGCCAATTAATGTGTGAAACGCCATTTTGATTCGGAAAACTCCTAGAAATTTTGGTGTAGTCGATTGGAAATCTCCCTTAAATTTTCTATTGAGAGTTTTCTCATTATTTCGAGTATTTTTCGTGTCACAGCTGGGCAATCGTTGAGATATTAGACTTATGTATGTCGCTTGGTCATTTCGGAGAACCCCTTCGCCCCAACACCGCCGAACATTTTGAATATATCAGTATAGAAGGTTAAATATAAAACCTCTTCTCGACTTTTACCTGAAAGTCTTTCTCAAAGTCCACCAAAGAAGGGAAATTATTTGATTCCTTCTCTCTTAAATTATGAGCAGCTAGTTCAGGATAACACTAAAAAGAATGCCGTTTGGCGTAATACCTCATGGTACTTACTGCTGGAAAATATATTACTAATAATAATTTTTTTATCAACAACTTTTAATTTAATTTGCAATGCGAGGTCAAATCTTGCAACCGATTTTTAACGTTTTTGCCTATCACCTGTAGACTTGGCGCATGCATACCTCAGTGTTAATACATTATGGAAACGGATAATTCTGCTAGGTGGTGCTGAAGTTGCAATATTTGCAAAGTATGTACGTATTAATCATCCAATATTCGGACACCCAACTACAGACCACGTGCGCCAAACATATTTTCTCTAAAGAAACGAAACAAATTGTAAACGCATTTTGTTATGAAATTTCTTATCTAAGCTCTACTTTGGCGTATATAATTCCCTATCGGTTGTATTCCGAGTGCTTTAGAAGCGATCAGGATGGGGGTAAATTGTTGGGATAAAGTATTCAAATGCCTAAAAAAGTTTTTTTTTCAATGTTCTAACCACACAACTCGACACGCAATTTATGATTGCGTTCAATCGCAATTTTGAAGCAAATTGCCAATGGAAACAGTAAATTTAATGATGTTAGCAATTTATGTTTTGAAACATTTTAAGTTATCAATTGGCATAATATTGCTGGCAATCAACTGTCAAAGTGATGATTTGACAGCTAAATTTTCGTTTGCACGAAAAGTTCGTGGCGGCAACACCATTGGTATCATAATATGAAAGCAAATATTGAAATAGGAAACAACTATTGGATTATCTATTAGTATGTACTTAGAATTTGATCCCTTCTAAGAACATACATCTTCTGTAATACTTAAAGAATATTTCGCTTTAATGCATCGAACGTACTTGTCTGACGCCGTTTTACAAATGATTGCAATCAGATTGCCGCAATTATCTATTAAAATGATTGTATGGCGTTTGCTTGTGGAGACGTGGGGTAACGGGCGGTCTTCACCTGCTTTCAATACTAGGTTGCTTTCTGCTTCTTGTCGTCGCAAGCGAGAGAGAGATTTATTCACTGGGCATTTTGAGAGCATACTTTTTCATTTGCAACATGTCGTAGAGCAAGAAGGTTCGTGCCATGCGTGCTATTCAAACTCCAAACCCATTCATATTGTCGGTATAAATTAAGTAATTTACAAAGATCAGTAACGCGACTCTCGATTTTATCAATATATCTTAATAGAAGGCTTTTTGTGCTCGAAGAGCCTATGATAAACGATGTTGCCACAATGAAAGATGCTACGAAATGCGAAAATGGCTGTCAAACTACAAAAATGACAGTTGAAAGCAAGCGAGCGCTCGCTTACCGATCGGTTTGCTAGACGAAGCATACTTTCAACTTCTTGCGGTCTTCACGTGCGACATGTCGCTTGCTTTCAGAAGTAAGCGAGCATTGAAAGCAGGTGAAGACCGCAAGTAATGAAACAAACTTTTGAATATAAATGCTAGACGTGAAGCAAATAAATTTTAATAAAGTGCTTTCATTATTTGCCACAATTTATTCAACGATTTAAAGATAAATGAAAGCGTTTAAATGCGCCGTCCTTTAAAGACAACGGCATTTGATAATTATTATTTATAAAAAGTATATATTTATTTATACAAAATCAAATTCTTTAGCTAAGCAAACTAGCGTTAGTTACCAGGACTTAGAGTGGAATTAAAATTATGGCATTAAATTATTTTTTTGATACAATTTTCTATCATTATATAACAAATCAATTTTAACCACCATGCATGTTTTGAACAATCTCTAGTATAAATGAGGCTTATAGTTTTTTTTGGGCTCATATAGATTTTTTGATTTATATGGGTTTTATAATTATTAACTGCCTTTTACAGCATAACTTAAAAATTGTTGAACGCACTGGCTGCACTGTACAACATTGTAATTCACAGCAATTTGCAAAACAGTACTTTGATGAGCATTGAAATTTGAATACAAAAAGAAAATATAAAACCTGAAGTTTTCAAATGACAAAATGTCACAAATAAAGGCAAAAAAAGGCAAAAAAAGGCTGGAAAAACTATTACAACAAACAAAACAAATGACAATGAAATTGGAGATCTCCTCCAACAAAGGTCGGCAGCAATTTAAGCCCCCCATTTATATATGTATGTATATGTATGTAACATATAAGGGAAATGGCCAATGAGAAATATTGACAAATCTAAACAAGTGCAATGTAAACATTTTAGGAGTGGTTGGGCGCAATTCACACTTACATATATGAAAACATACAGATATACCGTGAATTGGCGGGAAGACGCGGTCACCAGCAATAGATTGTGTGTATGTAATTAGTTTATTTGCATAACTGTGTAACAAATGTAGTAGGTGTAGTAATCGAATAGTGACAGTGACATGACGCGCCTGACTGCTGATGTAAAGCTCCACTCAGTCAGTGCAAAAACGCGCGTTACGGCGAACGGTTTAGAACCTTTGGCATTTCATTCCAGTTCCACCTACTCATGTATGTATGTATCGTCGCCGAGTTTGTGAGTTATACGCATTAGTTGGACATTTAGTTACAAGATATGATAATAAATATCTACAGATAAAAACGAAAATATCTTGTATTCGAGAGTGAAAGTAAAGGATTTGAAAAAAAGCGGCAATTAAAAGATAATGAAGTAAAAAAGTGTTTATGTACTCGTAATTAAAGTATTTCAAGTACAATTCATCCTTTTACTCAGCTACATAATCACAGGAATCGCTACACATATCCTCTGTTCATAAATTACAGTACAACCTCATAACACATTTGAACCATTTATTTTTGTTCTAATTATTGAAAATTGATTTTTAAATTCTCATACTTTAACAAAATGTAGAATGAATTGACAAAGTTACATAAAATATTCAAACTTTTAATAAAAGAATTAAACATTTTTTTGAATATGCAGTTTTGTAGCTCATTCAATTTTTTTATAATAAAGTGCAAGTTTCAAGTGTCTAAAAACTACCACAGACTTTTGACTATTTTTACTAGCAATTTTCTCCATTTAACGCAAACACGCGATTATTTTTAATTTGGACGGGATTGTGGAAGAGCGTCAGAGTGTTCTAACGAATTTGATTTAGCGTCGCGATGAGCCAATTATTAAATATATTAAAATTGTTTTTTCTGTAGTGAATTAAACTTGTTGTACGCTTAAGTTGCGCTTCTTGGAAGCTTGGCAGCTGTGAAAAAGATAATGCGAAATTTCCACCTGATTGTCCTTCAAAATGTAACGGCTATGCGGCTCTTGAAAAAATATTAGAAATTGTAAAAACTTCAATTTTTTAGTGCACGGAGAGTACAACTATTAGTTAGTGCTTCAAACTAAGAAGTTTTATTGATCGCCATCAGTCTAGGTACGGGCCAGCCGCTTTGAAAACAGTGTAAAGATTTCATTTCGAAGGACACCGAACATGCATCCTCATAACCTAACTATACTATACGAGTATACCATACATACGAGTATATCTAAGAGGAGCTTACAAATATGGTCGTGCCGGTTGACTTGCCCAGCAGGAACAATCAAATGAAAAGTCAAGCAAACTCTAATGAATTTCGAGTGCATCAACAAGGCCACTCCTAAATTGCAGAGTTCGTAAAGTCATCGAGAGCGTATCGCTTTGAGGAGATATAATTTTTAAAGCACTCGACTTTTAAAAACTCAATTGCGCTTTTGTTATTTATATTCCCTTCACTAAAAACCCCTCACACATTTTTCTCAGCCATACATACATTTGAGTGAGGAGTATTTTTAATTGAGTTTATTTGTATTGATGTCATCACTTTTCTTTCAATCAGTCTGAGTTTTAAAGTGTTGATAAAAAATGTAAATCACTTACATAATGTACATATATGTACGTGTGTAGGCGTGTAAAAGGCAATATACAGCCGTGCTCCCAGTTTCACATTTCAACTCCACAATGTGATTTGAAAAATTTCCTGTGAAAGAGAATTAGTGTGTCGCAATTTCACAAATATCTTCGCATCGCGTAGATAATGAATACTCAATGAGCATTCGGTGCCGATGGAATGAGTTTATCAACGATTGAAGTGATAAAAACTGAATAAGCAAATCAGACAGAACGTTCTTTTATGAGGAGTAATATTTGAGTTGCATGAAACGTGAAAAAAATTTGATTCGAAATAATTGATAATTATTTAAGATAATTTTAGTTAAAAAGCCTTCCTTATTTTTTACTCAAAATTTATAACTCTTGGATTGAATAGTAATGAGGAGAAATATAGAAATTATAGTCTTCCATGAGGAATATTTGCGAACTATGCTTGATTGCTTATTGGCGATCAAAATAATTATTGGGCACTTCAAATAACTAATCGAGTCGAGGCCGTCAAAGGGGTCTCTCTACTTGAATAACTCTTCTGAGGATCAACCACTGCCAAACCATCCAAAAAGTTTTTATAAAAATGTTAAAATAACGTTGAACATTCGTTCTCAGATTAGAGCGTATACCGAAATTACACGAGATATCTGCAAATATTGGAAGGAAAAATTATTAAACAGTTGTCTTTCTGCATATGTAAACAGATTCTTCTTTACTTGTTGGATTAGTAAATAGTTTTATCATAGACCCATAGTGATTCCGCCGACGATTATTTATAGCGCCACTTGCAATAATTTCACCTATCGACAAAAGTGTATATATCTTGTATACCTCGTCTGTAAATTATTTTCCATTGATACTCATAAAGATAAATAAATGTAGCTATACTACATTTTACCGGTGTGGTTAAAAGTCTCCATTCTTTCATATGTATGTTTATACATGTATGTTTGTATAGATATAACTACCCAGTTGAACTTAAAAAACAGCAATAATCCCACCACACGATTTTTCACGACACAAGTGGTTAGAAAAAATCAAATTAAATGTTAAATCAAATAATTTGAGCAGCAACTTGCAAGAGAGTAACGTAAATAGAACAGCATCAACAAATAAGTACGTGACTCTTAATTTTGCAGAAATTTGTAAGTTTTAAGAAGAACTGATTATATTCTTTTTCCGATACAAAAGTTAGAAATGAAAAACAGTGCCTTAGACGCGTTTGCACCATCTCTGGTTGAAATTGCCGGCGGTTAGTTACAATTCAGCTTACTATTTACTTACTTACTAAATTGGCGCATCAACCGCCTAAGCTATTTTGGCCAAGGACAACAAAGTACGCCAGCTGTCCCTATCTCGTGCTAACTGGAAATCCCAAGTATATCCAAGTCTTTTTCCACTTGGTCTTTCCAACGCAGAGGAGGTCTTCCTTTTCCTCTAGCGGCTACCGAGTCAAAAACCTTCAGGGCTGGAACTATTTCATCCATTCGAACGACGTGACCTAGCCAGCGGAGCCGCTGATTCTTAATCCGCTGCACTATATCTGCGTCATTGTACAGCTCGTACAGCTCATCATTCCATCGTACACGGTATTCGCCGTCGCAAAGACGCAAAGGTCCATAAATCTTTCGAAGAATATTTCTCTCGAACACTCCAAGAGCCCTCTCATCTGATGTTGTCATCGTCCATGCTTCTGCGCCATACAATACGACGTGCATGATGAGAGACTTATAGAGCATGGTTTTTGTCCATCGAGAAAGAAATTTACTGTGCAATTGCCTACTCAGTCCGAAGTAGCATTTGTTGGCAAGAGAGATTCTGCGTTGGATTTCAAGGCTGACGCTGTTATTGATGTTAATGCTGGTTCCTAAGTAAACGAAGTTCTCAACTTTTTCAAAGTTATAACTGTCAACAGTGATGTTTGATCTCAGTCGTGAATGTGCCGACTGTCTATTTGATGACAGGAGATACTTCGTCTTGCCCTCGCTCACCTCCAGACCCATTCGCTTCGCTTCTCTATCCAGTTTGGAGAAGACAGAACTAACTGCGCGGTTGTTAAGGCCGATGATGTCAATGCCATCAGCGTACGCCAGCAGTTGCACACTCTTATAAAAGATGGTACCCGACCGATTTAGTTCTGCGGCTCGAATTATTTTCTCCAGCATCAGGTTAAAGAAATCGCACGACAGAGAGTCACCTTGTCTGAAACCTCGTTTGGTATCAAACGGCTCGGAGAGGTCCTTCCCAATCCTGACGGAGCTGGTGCTGTTGCTCAACGTCATTTTACATAGCCATTTTGCGGGGATACCAAATTCAGACATTGCGGCATAAAGGCAACTTCTTTTCGTGCTGTCGAAGGCGGCTTTGAAGCCGACAAAAAGATTGTGTGTGTCGATTCTTCTTTCTCGGGTCTTTTCCAAGATTTGGCGTATTGTGAATATCTGGTCGGTGGTGGATTTACCAGGTCTAAAGCTACACTGATAAGGTCCAATCAGTTCGTTGACGGTGGGCTTAAGTCTTTCGCACAATACACTTGACAGAACCTTATACGCGATGTTAAGAAGGCTAATCCCGCGATAATTGGCACAGACTGCAGGATCACCCTTTTTGTGGATTTGGCAGAGCACACTTAAGTTCCAATCAGCAGGCATGCGTTCTTCCGACCATATTCTAGAGATGAGCTCGTATATGCACTTAACCAGCTCCTTTCCGCCGTACTTAAATAACTCAGCTGGTAACCCGTCAGCCCCGGGGGCTTTGTTGTTCTTCAGCCGTGCTATCGCTTTCCGAATTTCGTCATAGTCGGGTGATGGTATATCACGTCCATCATCATTGATTGGGGATTCGGGTTCAACATCTTCTCGATCGTTGTTGCAGCTGCTTCCATTTAGCAGTGTGAAGAAGTGCTCCCTCCATAATTTAAGTATGCTGTGGACATCAGTCACCAGGTCGCCGTTTTCATTCTTACAGAAATTCGCCCCGGTCTTGAAACCTTCTGTTAGCAGCCGTACTTTCTGAAAAAAATTTCGGCCGCTATTCAGGAGCAGGAGTGCAATTCTGGTGGCAAAGTGGGTGGCTGAACTGGATAGAAACTCCGAGACGTTTTTACGTTTGAAATCAGTTTTCTATAGACGATGTGAATTTGTAGTTCTTAAGATTTCGTATTTTGTGTTATTACTGCAAATGATGATGACTGAGTTTTCTTTGGCAATTCAGTGTCAAGGAAGACATTATATTTGAAATACGTTAAATAAAACTGAACGACCGGGTATACCAATATTTCATAAACACTTGCAATATTTACACATACATACATACATACATATGTGTTTATAAATATCTTTTTTATTACATCTTGTATTTCTGTGCTGCCTGTCTGCTCAATCAATACACCAGCAATAAAATCCTAATTGTAAACCAATCTTTACAAACCACAAAAGGCAAATGTACAGTCTAATCAAAAAAAAACACCCAATACAAATAAGTGAAAATAAAATTTGTATGAATAAGAAACTTGGTTTCGCACATTGTTAATTGCTGTTAATGTTTTATCATTGCAGATATCGAAATTTTTAGATAATTTTTTACAATACAAAACTTTAAAGGAAATCACTTTTAGCAACGATACAAAGATCAAGTGTACGTTCATGAGCGTGGTGCCATTGAATCAAATTAGACGCGGAAATCGAAAAAATAACGGCGAAACGAATATACTCATTTTTTTTTTTTGCAAAGCACGAGCCTGTCGATCGTACAGGATCACAGGTCTTAGCGGTTGTACGGCCACAACGAAAAAGCGCGCAGTTGCATTTATAAGAAAAGTGCTGAGAAAATGATACATTTTTATATTGTGGCACATAAAGTAAAATAGTGATATTTACACCTCATACATGGCATATGTCTGTGCATATTTATGAAGAATCGAATCTGTGTTAAATATTGATTTTATAAATATCGGTGAAATTTATGTGTTGACTTTGTAACAATAAGTGCTTCGCTGAAAAAATGGTCGTAAGTATATCGAGTAGAATTGCAATTAAAAAATATGTTTGATATTCATCAAAAATTAGTTTAAGTTATTTTTACATAAACGCAAACAATGCATTATTTGCTCAGCGAAAAAGAGAATTGTGTTACCTTTTCCAATATATTATTGGCCGAGCTTCTCCTACCATTTGTGGTGTGAGGTTTTATATTATAACACGCGAAGGTTTGCCATCGCCTGTCGAGGGGTGGCCGCTATTAGAAAAAAAAACTATTTTCTATGATTGAGATTTGACTTGCCCTGGCTGAGATTCGAACGTCGAACTCAGCGGCATATCGCAAGCACCGCTATCGACTCGACCACAGCGGCCACCTTTACCAGTATGATAATCTTAAATTTCTATGCTTTTGTAGCTGTCAACTTGCCAGAATGTCCCTAAGCTTTTCTTTAAGTTTGCAAAATGGCTTCAGCTATAAGGTGGTGGTGGTGACCATATACGAGTATAAATAAGAAGTTACATACTACATTTTATGAATTCGTTTTGGCTTCATCTATGAAAGCTTAAAAATTATGTCTTACCCTCATCAGCTAACCCTAAAACTACGAGTATATTATTTGAAGTAAGCAAGTGCAAAAGTGATAAAATAGATAAAAGCCTGGAGTTCTTAAACTCCCACGCTCTCAGGCTTATACAATTTCGAAATTCTTAAGTTCATAATTTCGCTGGAAATAAATAAGTGCAGGATGAGTTCCATTTTTTGCGTTCCATATTAAATTCTTATATTTGAAACAAGTTCGAGCTAAGTATAATTTGTGCAGATGTCTTCTCAGCCTATAGAGCCCACTGATGGCTGCTTTGAGCTTTGTCAACTTCTTCTTGGGGAGATCAATCAAAAGTTTGCACTTCCTTTGGATTTCCACTCTGAAGAATCACTTTGCCTGGCGCCATGCTCTCAATTCTGAGCTCCAGTTCTATTGGTTTTTTTTCCGCTATTTGTTTGGCCAAATTGTCTGCTTGTTCTTTATTATGACCGAGTGTACCAATATATAACTTGTAGCTTTGTTAATTTATCTGTGCACTCTCAGTCTAAAGCGTATTGAGGTGAATACAAACTGGATTATATGCAGACTACTCTCTTTCATATTTATTAAATCTTTCTTGTTTTTCAAACGAAATACAAAAAATCATATAACTTTAAAGCCAAGCTTCCAACTGTGTATCAAATTAAAAAAGTTTAAGAATCTTTCCAATTGTACACCTTTTTTATTAAAATTTTTTTTTTAATTTTCGAGTGTGCAGTTTTATAGGCCATTCAATTGTAGTGCAGTAGAATGCCCATTTAAAGAAGCTACAAATTTATCTTGATTTTTGAGAAATTTTGTAATAAAACTCTTTCGCAAGTTTTTCCATGAAATAATTGCGGAAGAGCATCAACGAAAAAAAATTCTGGCACATTATTATACCAAAATTTAATGCGCTATAAAATTTCATACCTAAAATAACTAAATGATATATAAAAAAATTTCTACTTTAAATAATAATTTATTAAATTGATATAAACATAAAGTTTTAAATTTGGGTTTAAGTGGTTTTTGTTAGAGAGTGAACTAAATTTTAAATACAAAATATTTGAAATAATATAAAATTAAAATTAACACTCAAAACGTGCTCCCTAGCTGGGTGTCATATAGTTATGGTAGGCTGTTTACTTTTGCAATTTTTGCAAGGAGTGTTTCGAATGTTTTTGTTGGCTGGACAATGTTGCTACTAACATTAAAAAAAATTTATACTAATTGCATCCCAAATCACACTCAATTCTCTGCCAACATACAGTAAATCTATATTTCTTATACTTTTTCATAACTTTATCGCATTTTTGTTCAATTCATTACAAATTGCTTGCTGGGCGCATTGTGACGCGCCGTCGCGGTCCCCTGATTACATTAACATGCTAATTAATTGCATTGTCTAAATGGCTAATTGCTTCAATTGCTTATTGTCTACCTCTAAAGCTTAAACTGTTTTATTACTCATACATACAAACGAGTATATAAAAAGCGATTTCTATAATAAAGCTTCATACACACAGGTGGGTCCACAGTGGTTTATTTTCCTTCTGTAAATCTTGAGATAAGGTTCGCATCATATGTATGTATATCCACGAAATAAATAGAATCGCTTTACGCTTGAGCAAATTTTGGAACGTTGAAATCATTGGCCCATTTTTCTTTTAGATTGCTGCTAGAAACGCCTCTTCGGTCAACGGTCAGCGCTACAGATGATAGAATGATAAACGAATTTTTTGTGACCGTAAATTGAAGATGAGAGCTTCGTTAAACTTTGGTTTTGACAATAGACTAAGTTTGGTAATCGTGTTTTCAATTAGCTCCGATTTGACATATTTACATTTTTTGTGGGTGATGTGAAGGCCCGGATTTTATGTACTTTTACGATCTAGATTCTCTTAAAAATACCGATTACTCCTTTCGCGGAATGGAACTCGAAATCGAAACCAAAGTTAGGACTGGATAGGTAAAAGGAGCAGGCACCGCCCGCCCAAGAACACGGAAGCGCACGTTGGCTGAAAATCGAAATGCCCGTTGTGATGCCACTGGAGGAATCTATTTTTCCTCTTCCCTTTCTTAAAAGTTGAACTACCCAATGCCGTGGTCAGGGCGGGTTAACAATCTAAAAAGCAGTATTGTCTGTGCGTCTTGACCAGCGCGGGACAGTAGCAGAGATAGTGCTCAATGATCTCCACTTCATTATCCTCTCTTAAACTGCGACAGAAATCGTTTGCTGTGTATCCTCACTTCTTACCAAGCAAACCCATAAGACAGTGCCCGGTTTTTACTTCGAATACCAATCGGAAAGAGAAGCGGTCAAGCTGAGTGTGAGCTATGGATCACTTTACAATAATTTTCCACCATATTTGCCACTAGTATTTACTTCCTCGCCTTGTCCAATTTGTAATCATTGCAGAATTTACAATCGATATTTTCCTTCCTTTCCTTGCCAGCTCGTCGGTTAATCCTGGTGGAACATTTAGTTGTACAGATTTCTTTGGCATTCTATAGTAAATTTGGGCGGGAGTTCACTGAATTTTATAGATTTCATAGCAGCATTTCAATGGCTAAATGGTAACTCCTTAATAGCCGCTTTACTCTCAAGCTATTCAAATATTATAAAAGAACAATTCGGAAAGAACAACTTCTTTTCATTCAAATATTTCACTGATATGCATTATTTTTATTTATTTTACATATTTTCGTACGTTTCCAGTTCAAATCGAAATACCACATCGAGGTTGACTTCGAGGTGCCGAAAAAGCTCAGTTGGTATTATGCACCAATTTACACCGCCTTCTGGTTGATAATTTACATAAGTGTAGTATTAACGCAAATTAGTCGACTACCCACACCACTAACACGCAAAGATGAGACCACACATCCGGATTCCTACATAGCCGAACGTGCCGAACACATACTAATAAACCTCGCACGTATCGGCCCCAAAGTGGTGGGCAGTGAAGCGAACGAAGTGAAAGCTGTGGATTTCTTAGTCGGCGAGATCAACAAAGTTAAAGAACAAATAAGCGACTACTTTGAACTAGAACTCGATGTACAAATGGCCACCGGTTCGTATATACATTGGACCATGGTGAATATGTATCAGGGTGTACAAAATGTGGTAGCAAAATTGAGTGCCAAGAATAATACGAGTCCGAACTATTTGCTTATAAATGCACACTACGACAGTGCGCCAACTAGTCCAGGTGCCGGCGATGATGGTGCGATGGTGTCGACAATGTTGGAAGTGATGCGCGTCATTTCCAAGTCCGATGGACCTATCGAACATCCAATTGTGTTTCTCTTTAATGGTGCGGAGGAGAATCCATTGCAGGCATCGCATGCTTTTATAACACAACACAAATGGGCCAAAAACTGCAAGTAAGTTTATATACAACTTGTACACATACGTACATACATAGATATGTATTCATATAATGTGAATCTGTACCATTTTGACACTATCCTATAGAGCTTTAATCAATTTGGATGCCTCCGGTGCAGGCGGACGTGAGCTGCTCTTCCAATCCGGTCCTGGCAATGCATGGCTCATGAACTATTACCGCCGAGTGCCACATCCATTCGCTACTACGTTGGGGGAGGAGCTTTTCCAAAACAATTTCATACCATCTGATACTGATTTTCGCATTTTTCGTGATTACGGACATTTGCCTGGTGCGCTTTATATTAATAAAATAATCTACTTTTCAAATATACCTTACTAACTTTATTGTGCGCTCTTCAGGTTTAGATATGGCCTACGTCTTTAATGGTTATGTCTACCATACGGAGTATGATCGCTTCAATGTCTTGCCAAAAGGTTCCCTACAAAACACTGGCGATAATCTTTTATGCTTAGCGAGATTAATAGCTAACGCACCGGAAATGGAAAATCCAGCGGTCAGTTGAAATTATCTTACTTACATAGTGTTATTTTCCTACTTGTAACTCACCTTTGGATGATTATTTTTTATCTCCCAATTTATCTTGTCTCTTTAGCAATACGAGGCTGGCCATGTTATTTTCTACGACTTCATCGGTTGGTTCATACTCTTCTACTCACTCAACACCAGCATTATCATTAATATTTTCGTCTGCGTGGGCGCTTTAGTCGCCATAAGCGTTTCACTTTACTTCATGTCTGCACGATCGGGTCTGGGCTGGTTAGCAGTTAGTAGACGATATGCGCTCTCCTTCGCTATACAAGTGCTTTCGCTGTCATTGGGCGCAATTTTGACACTCGCCATAGCTCTCTTTATTGATAGTGTGGGACGTTCTATGTCATGGTTCTCTCATACCTGGTTAATAAGTGGTCTCTACTTTTGTCCAATATTCTTATGCATGGGTATATTTCCGGCTTTGTTTTTGGAACGTTCAAAGAAGGTGAGACTGCAACTAAGTACTTTAAGCTCACTGTCACATGTGTATAAACACTGATTTTCATTTTCTTTTTAACAGGATCTGCTCAGCTTGGGTTTCCGCATTCAACTCTTTATGCACTCGCATTGTCTTATCCTAGTTTTGATCACAATCGTTCTAACAGCGCTGAACGTGCGTACGGCTTTCATGTTTATGTTGGCTGTTTTCTTTGATATATCGGCTTTGATCATTAACCTGGTTACGAAATGGCATCGCAGAGGTAAGAGATGCATGAACTATATGTTAATTAAACTTATTCCTCTTCCTTAGTAAAAAAAATTAATCAATTGGTGCTAGAATTGGTTGCGCAGAACTCGTAAACCATTAATTGACCCAATACAAGCTTCTTCTTAGTACTGCGAAGCTCTAAAACAAAAGATGTATTTGGGAACAGTTTGTTGTTCCGATTTCATAAATTTTTTTAATTAAAGGCATTGCTCAGGACTGTTATTCGAACAGAGAGCATAGTTTTGTCTCGACATTTTTAAAGGTCGATGAGTTTTAGTATTTGTGAATCGAATAAAATAGAGTGAACTTAAAGTCAGTATGTTTTTTCTTTTAAATCATACTAAGCTTAACTGTTTTTGATTAAAAAAACTGAGATCTCAAAACTAGATAAAAAATAAGAGCAAAAATTGAAGCCATAATTATCTTATAAGTAGTATGCATGTACCATGTATGTAGAAAAATAAAGGTGATTCAAAAATATATGAAGCCGAAACTATAATGCTCTCGCATTACGTAGTTAATTGCTTTACTTTGTTTTATAAATACAATCGGTAATAACCAGATAATTCTACAACTTAGTAAATGAATTAGTACTCACACTGCACTAAGAACAATTTATGGTAAATAAAGACTAATTTCTCTGCATAAAGAGGTGGCAAGCGGTTTCGATTCGCTTTGTAAATAAGGACAGCTTCAGAAAGAAGTCTTGCGCTGTAGACACTGCTGCAAGGTACTGAAAGATAGATACTTTGTTAAATTTGGGTATTGTTTAGCATCACAGTTGCTATCAATTCGCACTGACTCAAGATAAAATTCAAACTCGCATGACATGAATTATAAAAATACATCAGATAACAAGACCACAAATAAAATATTTACCTAAAACGCTCACGCACATGGCTGCTCTGCAATCAATACAATAAGTTAATGAAAGAAACAATTGTTATCTTCGCTTATCAACGAAGAGTCCCGAATGGACCGAGTCCACCCGATAGTTCGCGCGCCGCCTACGCCAGCGTGCTTCGTGCAATGCACCATTCGGCTGCCAAATATCTCGCTACAATATTGGCCAAATATCCGGTGTTTTAGTAAAAAAAAATCAAAAATCAACGGTCAGCTAGTTGAAACTTGCACTTTAATTAAATGGGTTACAAAACTGTGTACTCAAAAAAGTTAATGAACTTTAAGTTCGAGATTTTGAAACTTTATTTACTTTTAATATATTTTACAATAGTTTGGAAATTGGATTTTTTTGGTTAGATAATGAACTGTGTTTTAATAAAAAATTGTTTTAAATTAAATAAGAGGAAACTTATAAATTTGTGTAAAGTAGCATGATACAAAAAAACTATGCCTTCGTTTCTTTTTTCTTTTTAAGTAAAAAATTTATGTAGAGAGATCTTTCAAAATATCCCATGTATTTTATATCGTATCACCAATCTTTATCAAAACACTGAATCAACCAAATTTACCAGAATATAAGATTTAATGAATTTACTGAAGATTTCAACATTAATTACCTGTTTTATTTCTACACTTACGTCCAGCATATTGGTTCGCAATCACCGTCATAATTTGCCAAATATTGCCATTTGTATATTACACTTCAACAGCGCATACATTATACGCCGCCATGATACCGATGATGGGTCGTTCAGGGTCCAGCGCAAATCCGGACTTAGGAATGGCTGCCATTGCGATTTTCTTTTCGTGCTTGTTTGCTGGCTTTATAGTATGTGTTGGTTTTATATGCATATCGCCCACTACTTTTTTTAACCTTCAACTTATTTATTTTTCGTACATTCTCCTAGATGCCGCTTTATTTGTTCTTCCGCAAAACGCGTACCATTATACTTTGCTACTTGGGCGTTACGATTCTGTTTATCATTCTAGCTGTGACGCCAGCTGGCTTCCCATACACCGCCAAAGTGGCCGCAAAACGATATTCGCTTCTGGTGAGTTGACATTTTATATTCTGTTACTTACGCTTAGTTTCCATTGCGCCATATTCGATTAAAGAAAGAGCGATTACAAAGCTGTGAGTGCAGCAATGTAAACAAGGCATTAGTGTAAAGTTGCCTCAAATGAAAATATTTGCAAACACTCTCATTTCAGCATGCAGATCGCGTACTTTACAATGCCGATGGCACAGCGCGCGTCAATGAATCGGGCATTTATGTGTATCCACAAGATCGTCGCATTCATGTTATAGATGGTAATGAAGAGGGTTTTTTTATGCTCTCCAGGTGTTCAATTAAAATAATTATATATTTTTTCAGAATATATCAAAAATATCGGCGTCAAGCAGCGAGTTGGCGACATTTGCAATAATGAACTCTTCTGCGGTATGCCATTGTACAATCATCGTTGGCACAGCGCCAGGTTGGCGGCTCAAATTTTTATCATCTTACCATGAAATTATTTTTTGTGTTTTTTTTTTTCATAAATACTTCTAACAGAGAAAATAGTCTTTGGATACCCATCGATCAAAAGCCCAATATACCCGGTGAGAGACCACTACTCACATTGACATCCAAAACAGATTTGGAGACGCCAGGCATTGAGCGCTACAATTTTACGCTCGCCGGTCCCGATCATATGGCGATCTTTGTAGGACCTAAAACGCCGGCTAAAATTGTCAATTGGTCTTTCAATAATACAATGCTGCGCGACAATTGGGAACCACCATTTTTTATTTACTATTCTTATGGCAAAGATAGCAGCGCTTTGGAATTCTTCGTTGATGTGGAGGTAATTGAATAACTTCTTTCTTTAAATTAAAAAAAAAAACTACAAAGGTGGAGCATATTTAGTTGCGAGAACAGCAATATGTTTAATTAACGCGTCTCCTCATGTGATACTAAAAAAAATCGATGTTTTTTCTAGCTTCAGTTGTTCCAAAATCTGTAAACATCCCCTTAAAATGACAGCCCTGAATTCTAAGTATTTTAGGAGATATTGCCAGTAATGTGTGCACGTGTTCGGTGAACTTCGGTGTACAATGTACCAAAACTTTAAAACGTTTTTTCTCAAAATCACATTTTTGCAACTTGTGTACACGATTACTATTTGACTATTTGACCTATCGACCTGATTCAACTTGCATTTTGTAGAGTATTATTAACTGTTCTATATGAACCACAGATTCATGTCGCTTTGATTAACGATATACAAAGTATTTTTGTTTCAGTTGAGAATTACGGACGCTATCGTGTACACAATTGGACCAATTCATTCAGCGACACGCTCCAGTGGAATTTTGATTACTCCGCCATTTTTTGACTTTCTCTAGTTTTTTTTTCAAATATTGCTTAAAAGTTGTCTTGTATATCTTTCGAATAAACAATTTATATAATTTCTTAGTCATCAAAAAAAAATCCCGAAAAATCACCTTTTTTTAGCATCACATGAGGAGATCCCTTAAAAGGCAGCGAAAGCGATGGTGAAGAAAAAATTCCTAATTACGCTAACTATTACAAAACTGCATATATCGAAACGATGAAAAAAGTTATATCTTTAATGATGACGATAAGTTGGGGTATTGTGATATGGATAGTTAAAGTAATATACCAGGATATTTTCTAAACTATGCTTGGCAACGGTTAAAAACTTTTGCTCCAAGACTGCGAAAGCCACTGAAAGCTTAGTTTGATTTCAGTATGCAAAAACCTTTTTTATTGTGCGGACCCAAATAGTTAAGTACCTGTTTCGAAGATTAATTAGTCTTAAGTTGTTTTAGATTTCAAACTTCTACCATGTGAGTATATTTAATAATAATTCAAGTTAGTTTTTTATATTTGGTATATTATTTCCACAGATGGGTTAATGTGATATAGACAAGGTGGTTCAATGTGACATGGTATATCATAATAAACATACAGAAAATAATATTTAAGAAATAACCTCTTCTGTTAATAAAATTAATTTACAACATAAGTTATACCCATAGGTCAGCAGAAGAAATGCAAAATTCGTAAGCAGAGCGTAAAAAATATAAAAAAGCCATTAATGCTGTTAGAGGTAAGAAGATAGGAATAATATGGGCATCGAATACGTATGGTATTTTATTGGCAATGTATTCACGTATTGATAAAGCTATCGATGATATATTTAACCGCTTTTAATGAAGCAGGCTCCTGGATGTGGCTAGATAACTTTGCGATTAACAAATCCGTCAAGGGAGAACCCAATTCTGCTTATTTTCGATAGTCTCTACAATCATTGTATTGGCCTCTCAAAACCTCCTTCAATGATGAATATGAAGGTTCATGGGATATCAAGGATGGAAAGTGGCACGATTCGATGTCATAGTAAAAGCATATTATAATACAAAGCATCTTTGGAGGAAAGCATTAAAAATGAAGAAAAGCATATAAAGGACAAAGCCTCAAAGAGGCACAAAAATCGAGAAAAAATAGGTAACTACAACGAGTAACACAAGCTAGGGAAAGTTCGCCACTCTTTTTTATTTATTTCGCTTTTGTTATTTTTTGCGTATTCTATTCTATTAAAATAATTGACTTTATTTTGTGTTTAGTCAATTAAATTCCTAGCAATTTTCAAAAAAATTTCTTCTTAATTTAAATATCTATAAAACATTATTCTGTGGTCGAGTGGGTAGTGGTGCATGTTATAACTCGATATGCCGCTGAGTTCGAGGTTCGATTCTCAGCCAGGGCAAGTAAAATCTTAATCATAGAAAAAGTTTTTTCTAATAGCGGCCACCCATCGGCAGTCAATGGCAAAACTCAGAGGGTATTCCTGCCATGAAAATGCTTAGCATAAAATCCATCTGCCTTTCGGAGTCGGCACAAAACCCTCCATTTCTGGTATAATATAAAGACGCATACCACAAATGGTAGGAGAAGCTCAGCACTGAGCTAAATAGTGTAAGCACCAAATTATTATTATTGCTAAGACATTATTCTTAAAAGAGAAGTTATGTAGAAAAATATATCACTTTGCCCGATATGGTATATCACATTACCCTTCAATTTTTACAAAACGACTATTTTGACTATTTATGGTTTTAATAGAATATCAACTGAACTACTTAATATAATGGAAACATGTTTTAGAACATGCTGCACAATACATCATTTAATTAAATTGCATAATCTTATTTTAGGTTATCTTCAAAAATTCACAGAAATAGTCGAATGAGTTATGCCTATATCACAATACCCCAACATACTCTAACACTAATAAAATCGATAAATATAAATATAACCATACATAAAACGATAATAATATGAATGACTGATATCGATCATATCAATAATTATAAAGAAAACGATAATCGAGACGAAACCAGCATTCGCGTTTCAAATCTCACTCTCTTTTTCTTTCTTTTATTTTTACACACCAACACACTAGGTTTCGAACGATAACTCTACCGCACCGAACTTGGAAATCGGCATAGCTGGCCATTGGATACACCAAACGAATACACGCACTGATGAGTATGAAAAATTCGTACAAAGCTTTCCTGACTACGCAGTCGTGGTCGACTGGGTGGCCACCTACGAAAGTTGGCTTTTTTAAATGTGCTTCTCGCATTTAACTGATAGTAAACAAGTAACTCGAAAAGGTTTTTGTTTCAAGCGGTACAGTATTTGGGATTGTTGTTATGATTTAGTATTAATATTAAGTTTTATTCTAATCAAAATGAAAGAGCACTGGCTAACGACGTGTTGAAGGAGTTAAATACATAACTAGTTATATAAGTAAATCCATTCATTGTCAAACGAAATTTCTTATTTTTTTAAGAAGTTTTCTAAATTAAAAGCAATTGTGAATAGTTAGCACTATTCTTTAATTAATGCACCAAAGACATTTGTAAAGATACTCGTAGTTTATTTACTTATACATAATATTACACAAGATATTAAGAATCCGAAGAATAAACGACATTGAGACTGTTTATATGAAAACTAGTGTTTTACTCTTAGAGCCAATAACTCTATGTCTGATTAAAATTAGTTTCTATTCAGTCCTTACTTATCTGATCGATGGTCTTTGCTTTCGCTATCAAAATTCAAACACATTGCTTGCGGACAACGAAAGCGAAAACGTCTGATGATATTCCAAAATCAACTTTCAGTGAAAAAATTTAAGCAAAGCCATTAACGGCAGTGAAAACCTATAACGGCAAATAGTCAAAAATTGTTATTAAGGAAAAAGACAAAAACATGATAGAAGAAATAAGGACACATCGAAGCGAAGTTTTGTTTCGTTTTTGTTTCCGTCCGACGAAATTCGCTCGGTGATTGGACTCTGCTCATATCTTAAATCTATTGCTATAAACAGAATAAAATCGCCCAACAAATTTCGTCAGACAAAAGTTCGCTTTAAAAATTAAATCACCCTGCAGTAATAGATATTGCGCACAGCTAAAGCTGTAAATGAAAAATATCAAAAATTTATTGAAGAAGTAAGGAAAGCTAAATTCGGGCGAAACCGAATTTATATACCCTCGCGATGTAGTTTTGAATGGGCGGTGCTACGGTAATTTTTTAAAATTTCATAAAAACCCGTTTGCTTTGTTTCAAATCACTGCTAGTATTAAACTTTACTCAATATGTTCCAAAAGCTACTAAAAAAATTAAGTTTTTGCATTTTTCAAAACATCCGTTATATGGAAGGTAGGCGTGGTTATAGTCCGATTTCAAAAATTTTGAACTTTGATAACAACGATATTGAGGACAATATGTTGTTGAACAAATTAAGTGACGATACCTATTACTGTTATTAAGATATGGAAATTTTTTCTTAAGTGGGCGTGGCAAAGCCTATTTTTCCAAATCCAATTAATATGCAGTTTCTTGGTTTAATCGCCTAAATGTCAAACTTCACTCAATTTGCTCTAACAGATCCCGAAAAAACGGTTTTTGCATTTTTCAAAACATCCGTTATATGGGAAGTGGGCGTGGTTATTGACCGATCTCGACCATTTTCAATACCAACCTAACCTGGCCAAAAGGCAATCTATGTACCATTAAGAACTCTCAATTTTTACTCAAGTTATTGTAACCACGGACAGACGGACGGACAGCCAGTCAGGGCTAAACGGATTCTTTTTTTCATTCAGACCATTGTGGTTTATATAAGGCTCTATCAAACTCGATTATTTTATGCTGTTACATACAACCGTTATGCGAACAAAGTTAATATACCCTTTTGTACAAGTACGCTCGGGTATAAAAATATTTACCGACTAATATAATGGATAAAACTGAATATATTATCGAATAAATGAGGAAACATAGCCCCTTATACGATTTAGCGAATTACGTTACGGTTCTGTTTCACAGGGCGTTCCTAGATTTTGGGAATACATTTTTCCAATTTATTTTTGCTATACATACTTTTGTTTGTACATAAATACATCGCTTCTATTCATATCATCGCTATCAAGGAATTCAAAATATATTCTGCTGATCCGCGAATGTTTGCAAATTTTAACAACTCTTTTAAACTAATTACGATGGACTACCCAAGCACCAAACGCTTCTTTTCGAGCTAATTTCATTCTAACAGATTGCTTTTATTGCCATAAACTACTAAACTATTATATTCTGTCAAAGAGGGTGAAATACCTTGGAGTCATTCTGGACTCACACCAAAGATTGTACGCTGGATGTACACAGGTATAGTCCGATCCATACTATCATACAGAGCGCTTGTATGTTGGTCAGCTCTCACCAAAGATTGCGTCACACAGTGTCGCGAGCCCATATAAGTTGCGGCAAAAAATATAAGTAATCGTTGCAGTGTCACCAAAGTCAGCATAGGAGCGTCTCATTATAATTTTATCATAAAAATTTTGAAAAAATTAGCAACATCCGCCAACTTGCACGCCAAGTTAAACATAAAAAGTGAAATATTTCTTGTTTTATTACAATAAAGAGAAATAATTACATAAATCTTAATCAAATCATTAATTGGCCTTTGAAAAGTTTGAAATGTGTTCATTTGATTTGGAGTTGCACCACACAGATAGCAAGTGGTTGTGACTTTTTATCACATAGTACATTAGCCACTGCTCCATCAATCATCGTAAGATACATTTTATATTTCACAATTATTTCAAAGTCTTTTATTTTTACAGTATGGCTTAAAAGTTCTTGGATTTGTAATGCCAATTCACGTTCAAACTCGTGTATTAAACGAGTATTTTCTTTCATAAAAATTAACTTAATTGGGCGACACAGAAGTGTTGAGGAACCAGAGTTGTTGGTCGCGACTGCTTTCTAAATTGCAGATTTTTAAAGGAACTAATGCAGCTACAAAGGCAAATTCATCGGTATCTGTTTCAATTGAAAATTTTTGTTTATAAATACTATGAGCTGAGCTACCATCAAAACCCCATTTGCACTGTAAAAGAACATTTATATCTGAAGAAATATCTACGGTTTGTAGTAAACTATCTGCAGTCTTATTTAATAAACTTTGCAGCAACTCGCCCATGCCTTTTTTCAATTCATAAAAGCTTGGAAATAAGTTAGGGTAAATTACATTAACTACAGTTCGCAATAAATTATATTTCCGCACTAATAACTTTAAATCATAAAATAAAGCAAGCGCTTGATAGATTGATAACGTCTTATCTGTTTCCAAACCATCGTGCTTTCTTAAAAAATTTGCAGCCGCTTTAATTTCTGTAGGGGGTGTTGAAGATATTAGCTCATGAACCTTGTACCGTTTACTTCGCTCGCTTGCATCTTCAAACGCGATTATTGGCCTGCCTCTGCTAGTACTTGGCTCCTATGAAATATACAGATATGTTATTTATTTTAAATATAGAGACGAAAAAATAAACTTACATGATCAATTGGTGGACTCGCATGAGTAATTGACTCGCTTAAACCTTTTATTTCTATGCACTGATCGAGCCATGATACGTGCCGCTCTTCAAAAGACGCTCTTTTACGATGGCTAGCATTCCATAAGTTTTGGAATTTAGTGCTAACAAATCTAATTGTTTTACTTAAATTTTGTTATCTATAGGCTTTGTTGCATTTTCTTCACCGCATTTTACCATAGCGCTTATTAAATCACTGCGCTTAAATTGTTAATTGACAGCCATACTTCAAAAAACGAACGTATTTTCACATTAAGAGGCACTGAAAAAAAAAATGAAAAATCTATCTGCACCTCTCTGCAGCTAGAATTTGTTTTAAATTAAAGTACATACTCTAAAAATGTGTTATTAAACGTATTTTTTAAATTGTCCACTGAACTTTTGTAAAACAACTTTTTTTCGAGTAACGGTACCCCGAACAAAGTAATCAAAACAGATAAGAAAACAGTGTTCTAGTAAGAAAAACTACATTTTATAATAAAATAAGCAGTTTGCTTAGGCCTCCCGACTCATTGATTGTGTTGGGTGATTTTAATCTCCCAAACATTTCTTGGAATATGATTGATGGTCATATCGTACCTTCCATTAACAACGCCTTTCTGGAGGGGATGACTGAACTTTGTCTGAACCAGGTTAATACCCTACAAAACAAGTTGGGGAGGGTCTTGGATTTGGTTTTTGTTGACAACATGTACAGGGCCTCCTTAAATCGATGTGATCCATTGGTTTTGCCTGAGGATGTATATCATCCTGCAATTGAATTGTCATACGAGATCATAGACGGAGAGCGGGTTTCTGGATCGAAAGCTTTTAATTCTAATGACAGCTTCGATTTTAGAAAAGCTGATTTTAAAAAATTAAACTATGACTTATCTAAAATAACTTGGCCTTACTACAATGGCGATATTGAGCGTAATGTTTTGGACTTCAACAATACTTTATACAACTTATTTCTTAAACATGTACCTAAAGGTTCTTGTATTCGTGATGAATCAGCCCCTTTATGGTTCACTAAAGACTTGAGAACTTTAAAAAATAAAAAATCGCGTTCTTTTAAATTATATAAAAGTACTGGTCGTCATGTGGATTATCTTAATTATTCAGTCTTGCGACATAAATATCTAGAATTAAATAAAAACTGTTATGAAAAATACTTGAATAAAATGAAAATGAACATTATCCACGACCCGAAAGCTTTCTATGGTTTCGTTAATTCTAAGCGCAGAGTAAATGCATTCCCTTCCGCAATGAAATATCAAAGTACTGTGTCATGTGATAACGAGATTATTGCCAATCTATTTGCCCAGTTCTTTAAATCTAACTACACCACTCAATTTAAATATAACTCTATTTCCTATCCATACAAGCTGAGCCCCAATAACTCTATTAATATTCCAGTCATATCATCAGATGATGTTTTTCATTATTTAATATCATTAAAAGAATCATTCAAGTACGGCCCTGATATGATCCCGACATGTTTCCTAAAAAAATGTGCAAAGCACCTGTACCTGCCATTATCGAACTTGTTTAATTTGTCCCTCCAGCAAGGAGTTTTTCCGTCAATATGGAAACAGTCTTACATAATCCCCCTTCATAAATCTGGAAGCAGGTCTTCTATTGAAAACTATCGTGGTATAGCTAAACTCTCTTCTATCCCGAAGTTGTTTGAAGCTATTGTTACCAAGCAAATGACTTATCCGATTTCCTCAATAATAGCAAATTGCCAACATGGCTTCTGTAAGGGCAAATCGACCATTACAAATTTACTTGAATTTACCACCCATGTTTCAAATGGGTTTAGGGAATGCATTGATACTGATGTTATATATACTGATTTTAGTAAAGCATTTGACAAAGTATGTCACTCTTTACTCATCCGTAAACTAGATCTGCTTGGTTTTCAACCTGGTATCCTCTGTTGGATGTCTTCTTATCTCTCCGGTAGGACGCAAAAGGTAGTTTTTAAAAATTTTCATTCTGGGATCATCGATGTTTCCTCGGGAGTTCCTCAGGGCAGCCACCTCGGACCGATTCTGTTCCTGCTATTCATAAACGACATTTCTACAGTAGTAAAGTATTCTAAAATATTGATGTACGCGGATGATGTTAAACTTTTTAAGACTTATGCCTCGGCTGAAGAAAGATCCTTGCTACAGCAAGATTTGGACAGCATAGTCAATTGGTGCAGCATTAATTATATGCCGCTTAACCTTAACAAATGTAAATTCATGTGCTTTTCTCGACGAACCATTCAGCCGGCCTCCTACAAAATAAATAACTACGTCCTAGAACATGTAAACAGTTTTGTTGACCTGGGTGTTGGTATGGATTGTAAACTCAATTTTAATTTTCATATTAGTTCCACAGTTAATAAAGCAAGGGGTGTACTGGCTTTTGTAAAGCGTTGGTCAAAGGAATTCCGCGACCCGTATATAACTAAAACACTTTTTACTTCATTAGTAAGACCAATACTGGAGTATGGTTCCATAGTTTGGAATCCTCGTTATCAGGTCCATTCAGACCAACTAGAGTCAATACAAAAACAATTCTTACTTTTTGCTTTGAGAAATCTTCGATGGGATTCGCCATACAATCTTCCCCCTTACACTAGTCGTTTAAAACTTATTAATCTTCCTACTCTTTCGAGTCGCAGAGAAATGTTAGGTATAATATTTCTGGTAAAATTAGTCAATGGATGGATCTCAAGTCCATTTCTTCTAGAGCAAATTAATTTTAATGTACCCTCCCGTGCAACGAGAAACTTTAAACCACTTTTCTTGAAACTATGCAGAACTAACTTTGAGTTGAATGAACCGTTTCGGGGTTTATGCCAAGACTTTAACAATCATTCCAGCACCTTTGATGTATCGGACTCACTTTTTATAATTAAAAGAACTATTCTATCCTCTCTTAATAACAGCTAACGATCCAATTTTCTTACTTTGCATTTCTCTAACTTTGTATTCGGCTGATGAATTCTTATTCTGTAGCTGAGCAGCTTGGGATCTCGACGCTTAACAAACTTTCTTCTGTCACGACTCGGCACCTAAG
This sequence comes from Philophylla caesio, assembly GCA_963971545.1. Classification (NCBI taxonomy): domain Eukaryota; kingdom Metazoa; phylum Arthropoda; class Insecta; order Diptera; family Tephritidae; genus Philophylla; species Philophylla caesio. Next base: position 86,610,872 of record OZ020606.1, on the reverse strand, counting down.
ATTTGTATATTTAAAAAACATCCGTACGTTATGCGGATTGAGCCCCTCGTGCCGGTTGGGCGGGAAAGTGGGTTTCCGTTGGGTTATAATAATAATACACATATGTTAATATGCAATTAATAATAAATACTTACATTTGGCATACAAAAAAGTCTTTATCTCACTAAAGTATATAATTATTTTATAGTGCAACTTTGATGTACTGTTGCGACCAGCTTGTAATATTTTTTGTAAAATTTGTTTTTGGTATTTCTTAATAGATATGTTTTCTTCTAAACTGTACAAAAAAATACCAACAATTTGAACTTCGTTTTTTTGTGATTTTTTGCCACACTCGCAACACTGTGCGTCGTCAAGAAACGCGGGAATTGAAAGATCAGCAGTCATTGGTGTAACGGGTGCAATGTGATCTTGCCCACCGGATGTTTTGAACGTACTGCTCGATTTATTACCAATAAAGCTTTTAATTGAAAAGCGCTATTAGATTACAGGCATTTGGGTTCTGGAAGGAAAAGTCGTTCGGACACAGCTCCATCCTCAGCTGAATCCCACCTGAGATTAAGGCGCTATTTACTGACTATATCCTGCCAAAGGTTTACTTTAACCGCACGATTTTTACGAAATTTCCAAGCCGTAGAGTCCTGTTCTTGGATGGCTTGGCAATATTTACGGTCGGGTCAAAGATGGAATTTAGGGTTGGTGCAGAGGTTTTTATTGAATAGCATTATCTGAAGCTATCCTTCGAAAAGTAAAGAAAATACTAACAAACTCACAGCTGTCTACACAGGGCATTGGCCCCTAGGGGTACATACCGAAAAGGTAGGCAAATTATCTTCAAGTTATGCGCCGTTTATGTGAAATGCTGGAAAAACGTTCGGATTTGTGGCTTTTTTATCAAATGCTGCATCTTTTCACAAACCTAAAAGAGATTTTAAAAGCATCACCATTTTCCAGGATTTAGAAGATAAACACCGAAAGAGATTAAGGCCATACCAAAACGGGCGTATCAAAAGTACTTCAGAAACGCTGACACAGGTACCATTATGCCTTCTACATATTGTAGATTAAATAAAAAATGTCGTTACAAATAAAAAGTCATCTTGTTTCAGCAACTCTCATATGGTGCTGTAATGCTTTCGCGATATGACTATAACATACATATGTATGTACATATGTATATGACATACTCGTTTAAGCAATTCTAGAGACAAACATATTTTTTCGCTATGGGAAGTACACAAATATTTCTCATTCTTCACATGTGACTGATTCAAACATATGCACATATTCATGGTACTTGACTACTATCAAGCGAATGATAATATTTAGGTTCCAATCCCCAATCAATGCAATAAAAGCAATGTGAAAAGTGTTTCGGATTTAGTACTTAAACAACTTGTAAATCGTGATTTCGATAGTTTTACCGCTACAAGTTTCCTTCATAATTGTATAAAAACCTAATATATATTTTAAAATATTGACAACGGTCTATCAATTGGTCGCGAGTATCGCTCTGAATAAGTACAAAATTTTGCGCGTTTTTTAAAGTGGCTCAACGCATTCTGTTATAATAACGAAAACCATTCTGCACATGTCGGGCAGCTAAAATGGATGTAGGTCGAATCTTAAGTCTCCTGTATTTTTTTTTTAGTTTCATTGAGTTTTTAAATTTGTACATTAGTGCATATCAGGTTCCATAAAACAGTGATTCAATTTAAGAATATTTTGTTGCTTCAAGCTTAAGCTACTAATACGTTAAAAAAAAATAATACGATTAAATTATTCACTGCTTTTGAATTTTCTTACGCGTTTCTGAGCATACTAAACATTTAAAATTTATGCAGAAATCATTGTATTTTATGGAGGTTTTCTAAAAAACTAGTGAATTACTTAATTAACCAACTGGCGAAAAACCTTTTTACTTATAAGAGGCAACATTTTTTTTTTTTTGTTTACTCGAAATATGCGCTTATAGCTTAGCAACCGTGAGTAAATGTACTACTCGTGTCTTATCTAGTAGAAAATTGTTGTTGGCTTATCAAATAGACAATGTGTCACTATAGTAAAAAACAACTATGAAATATGTATGTGATTATGATCACAAAACAAATAAGCTCGTCGGTACAAGGAAAGTGATTCAGCTAATAAAATCGCAACACTATAATATTTTGAGTTTTTTATTTTAATTTTATTTTTATATCTATCCGAAAAAGGAAATGGGAATATTGTTCAGAGGAAATTTAAAAAAAAAATATTATATTCGATATCCGTTTATCAAGTTTAGTGAATAAAGGACGGTTGCTCTCTTCCTCCACCTCGTCAATATCTAACCGTAGAAAGCTTTGTTCTTAAAACGTCATGATCTCCTTAAATTTTTTGCTCTATATCAGTGTCAGATAGTGTCGTGAATAGACTAGCAAGCTCAACAGCTTCACAGTTATCTTGTGATATACGAGTATGTTGGCAACGTCTTAGCTACAACTGAGGTTAGCGATGTTTTTCCAATGATTTGGTATCTGCATAGCCGTCAGTGAGAATATACTATATGAATGTAGTTCATTAACTGAAATTGCTATAAATTTTTCAGTGATATAATCAATCAGGAGAATGGCCGTAAACTTGGGCGCAAAAAATACAACAACTTCTGATCGTTTATGAGCGATTTTTTTATACGAAAAATGCTTAATCGACATATTAGTGAAGATATATTATGAACAATTGATTCAAATAAAAGTCGTTTTAAGATAATAAGTATAACAAAGTAATCAAACAGGCGACTTTTAGATTATAAATACAGATTAGGATTATTTAAATTCGCATTTTCAAAATTTCAAAAAATATAAAGAAAATTGTTTGGTCTTAAAACTAAACAACAAAACAAACTAAAAAACACAACAAGTTTTTCCTTAAACTTTAAGTTTAAATAATAAAAAAAACTAAAATAAATAATTGCCACAAATGTTTAGTATCACTTAACATTTGACTAGAATCAAAGTAAAATAAAACGATTAGTTTTGGAAGTACATAAAATGCAAATTGTTAGGTATCAAACTTAGAAAAGAAAAGAAAGTTTTCTTTAAACTTTGAATCAGCACACATACATATATGTATGTATATAAAAAAATTAAAGTGTAATAGTTTGAAAATAATAATTTTGGTAATCGATTTATAAAATAGTGCAGATGACATTAATTTTAAAAATCGATTTACAATGTAAAATTCAAAAAATCGATTCATTAAAAATCGATATTCACCATTAATAAAATAGATGATAAAAAATCGATAATAAAAAATAATCGACTAAAATAAAAATCGATTATTTTTTACTTCCTATTTATATGGAATGAACTGTTCCCTTTTGTTCGAGCATGTCCTCTGAAGAGACTAATTGTCCCCTTTTATACCAAAATGGGTATAAATCCATAGAGATTAATACCGGGATACTCTCAGATATTAGTCGCACAATTTTTTGCAGGGCAGTTCTTCCCTTGACAACATATGAAAAACTTTGTTGTGCATATTTATTAAGAAAAATTATATATACATATTAACTTTTTCTAGTATTATATCTCTTGCTCTAAATTTAGCTCACGCAGCATAAGAAGCTTCGCTGGTATTTTGCACCTGTCTTCACAGCATTTTGGATAGTGCTTTATCTAGCTATTGTGCTTCCACAAGTAAATCATCTGCCCACACCACTCACACGTAAGGATGAAGCAATACATTCCAATTCTTTCATTGCCGAGCGTGCAGAAGAGATATTACTTAAATTGACCAATTTCGGACCTAGAGTGCTGGGTAGTGAAGCGAACGAAATAAGGGCAGTAACATTAATACTGGAGGAGATTGATAAAGTAAAAAAAGAATTAAATGCATATTTTGATCTCGAAGTGGATACGCAAGTTGTCTCTGGTCAAGTCTTACATTTCGGTTTATATCGAGGTGTGCAAAATGTTTTAGTCAAATTGAGTGCTAAAAACAATACGAGTCCAAACTTTTTACTTATCAATGCACACTTCGACAGCGTACCGGGTAGTCCAGGTGCTGCAGATGATGGCTCGATGGTATCGGTTATGTTGGAGTTGTTGCGCGTCATCTCAAAATCGAATGGACCTCTTGAGCATCCCATAGTTTTTCTCTTCAATGGCGCTGAAGAAGATGGTCTCTTCGGCTCGCATGGTTTTGTCACGCAACACAAATGGGCCAAGAATTGCAAGTAAGTTTTAATAAAACACATCCGTTAAGGCTTAATGATAAGTAAACTCTCTTTAAGAGTGGTAATTAACTTGGATGCCGCAGGCTCGCGTGGTCGTGAACTTCTTTTTCAATCTACAAGCGGTAATTCTTGGCTCATAAATTATTACCACAACGTACCACATCCGTTCGCCACTACATTGGGTGAGGAAATATTCCAAAGCGGTTTGATACCATCGGATACAGATTTTCGCATTTTTCGTGATTTTGGCGGCATGCAAGGTAGGCTGATCGAATATTAATACATTTATTTTTTTCAAAGTAAATATTATTCCACTTTCAGGTTTTGATTTTGCTTATGTATATAATGACTATGTTTATCATACGGAGTTCGACCGCATCGAAGTTTTACCGAGAGGTTCACTTCAAAATACCGGCGATAACATGCTGGTTTTGGCTACATCCATTGCCAATGCACCGGAAATGAGATATAAAGCGGTAAGTAGACATAAAAATACATAAGTTCCTACATACATACATACATACTCGAACATTACAAAATTGTTTGGAAAATTTAGTTTAATTTATAAAGCAATTAAAAATATTTTTAAAAACGTTGCACCCTACTTTGAAAATTTTAATTTTATTAAAATGATAAGATAAATTAGAATAAGGTCATCAAAGACGTAAAGGTTTAAGAAAATTTAATTTCGAAATGTTTTTTGAGAAGGTTGCCCCCTTTCCGACAAGTTAAGCTCAATTAAATTCATATTAAAAATTAAATATTATAAATTTCATTTCGAGATTCTTCAAAACCAAACAAATTGCACTCTTGTAAATTCGAAAAGAAAACATACATAGTTATGTATGTAAGCATCACTAGTAAATCTGGTGGTTTCTTTGTAACTCTGCCTTAAACTTGCGTTTTAAGTTTCCAACCGTCGTCAATATCTCACAAGAGCATAACTTCGCGATAATATATAAAATTAAAGACCTCTAGTCAATCGCAAATCAACCCATCTGGGATCCAATGAAATATTAGTTTTTCGAGAAGCAATAAAATAATAATGTCAGGAAGACTTCGTAAGCAATATTTGATAACTCCAAATAAACTTTGCCTCTCACACTCTTAATCCTTAGGCAGAGGGCGGCAAGAACACCGATCAATTAATATTCTACGATTTTCTCCACTGGTTTTTGGTCTCGTACACACTGTACACAGGCAATATCATCAACTATGTAATATGTTTGGTCGCTTTAATTGTCATCGGCCTATCGCTCTTCTTCATGTCTAAGCAAGCAAACCTAAGCTGCCTCGTCATCGTTACTCAGTGCTCTCTGGCCATGCTCATACAAATACTCTCACTGGCTCTCGGTGCTGGCGTCTCGATTTTAATAGCTTATTTTATGGATAGCATAGGTTATTCTATGGCGTGGTTTTCTAACAATTGGCTGATATTTGGGCTGTACTTTTGTCCAATGCTTTACTCATTAGGTATTCTACCGGCTGCCTTTTTGGAACTTACAAAACGGGTGAGACGACCTTATTTACTCAAAGATAAGCGAAGCATATAATAAACGATTATGGTTTGTGCATTAATAGCATCCTCTCGGTATGAGCTTTCGCATTCAACTCTTCATGCACTCGCAATGCGTCATTTGGGTGGTACTCACGATTGCTTTAACAATTTTAAACATTCGTTCGGCATTCATGCCGATGTTGGCCGTGTTCTTTTATGCAGTGGCTATACTGATTAATTTAGCTACGACGTTACATAGTAAAGGTAATTAAGTGTGATTGGCTGTCTCTTTTCGTTTCATTATCAATAAAAAAAATGTCACGCTAACTTTTTCGACTACGTTTAGGTCATTGGTTTGCCATTGCTGTAATAGCCTGCGAAATAGTTCCGTTCATCTACTTTGCATATGTAGCACAAATGTTATATTATTTATTTATACCGATAATGGGACGTTCCGGTGCAGCTATAAATCCGGAAATATTTATTTGTCTGATTGCAGTAATATTTTCTATCTTTATTGGTGGATTTTTGGTAAGTGTGCATATGTTTAGAAATTTTTTTATTAACGTTCATAATGATTATCTTTTCAGATGCCACTATATTTTTTGTTTAAAAAAACACGCACAATTATCTCTTGCTTCTTGGCCGCCACCTTACTTTTCATTATACTAGCAGTTACACCAATTGGCACACCCTATACTCCAGAAGTAGCTCCACAGCGCTATTCGGTTCATGTAAGTTACTAAATTTGATTAAATTACATTTTAGAAATAATTTTTCTTGCTTTATAGCACGCCCTTCAAATATTTCATAATGTCGATGGCAGTACACGCTTCAATGATTCGGCTATTTATGTATACCCCGCTGACCGACACACCGATACAGCCCAAAGTAAGATCGTGAACGTTTTCAGAACAATCACAGAATTTATGGTCTTTATTACTTGCATAAACGCGAGCTAATTTTCCATTGAACTTTGTGAATGTGAGTTAACCAAGTATGAAACTTGGCTTGTACTCGTATGTAAATTTTTATGTTTCTCCACGAATTTGTTGTCAGCAACTTGTCGCTGGCTAAAAAGTATGTATTTGGCAAGAAGGAGAGAGAAATCGTCTTGCGCTTCTCTCAATAAAGCGAGCCTACTAGAGCCCTACCTTGCGTTGAATTAATATGAATTATTTAGTAATCGAACCCTGAACATGCCGCAGCTTTTTCCATAAAGCAGAGTCTGATGGATCATTTGGAGTCCCCGAGCTTATTTAACTAAGGCAACTGAGTCTTAGAAAATAACCCGCTTCCTAAGCTATTCACGATCATTCAACGTATCACTATTTCTCTCTCTACAAGGTAGATGCAAACCACGATGCAAAATGGTTGGTGCAAGAAAGCTTTTCTCATTCCACTTCTAATTCTCTAAACTATATACCAAACCCAGCTTTCTTGCTTTCGCTTGACTTATTCAAGCTGGCGTCTTACTTTGTCAGTATCTGAAATTTCTTCTCATAAAGACGCACAAAACATATTGTTCGAAAAACGTGGCCAAACATTTAGCTAACGTTATCTGTTTAGTCATTTAATGCCGATAGCAGTGGTGCCCAATGAGTACTAAATTATAAGGTGTAATTGAAAGCAACTTTAAAAATAAATACATACATATATTTACAGATGTCATAAATCGTTTCAAAACACTTCACGATATCAACGATGTCTGCAACGACGAAACAATCTGTCAGCTGCGCAGACCTAGGTTGGCTATGAAAATTCTATTTTGTTTAGTTGTATATAAATATACTATTATTTATATATTTTATTAATAAGCAACATTATTTCTTTTTTCAAGTGTATTTTATATAGCAAGTAGTTTCTGGTTACCCGTCGCTGAGGCACCGATATTACCAGGCGAAATGGCACTCCTTACGCTTACTGAGAAGAGCGCATTAAATGCGCCAAATACATACCGTTACAATTACATGCTAACCGGTCCAGATCACATGTTGATTTATATCGCACCAAAAGATGCGAGTATAATTGTTAATTGTTCTTTCGACTTAAGGATGATACAAGAAGGGCAATACGTGTTGAGAACTTCCTACGGCGTAGATCGCACTGCGCTGGAATTTTTCATAGATTTGGAGGTAATTTAATATAACTTTTCATTGGGTAACCCTTTTTAAATTAACTTAATCGAGTATGTATGTACATATATCTTTGCTATTTATTATTCTCATTTTGCAGTCACCTCCCAGCAACTCAAGCTCATCGAATTTAGAAGTTGCCATCGTCAGCTACTGGGTGCACCAAGTCGTTCAGCGTGCCGAAATTTATGATGAATTCTTAAAGAGCTTTCCAGATTATACCACAATTTCGAAACGAATTGCTACCCATGAAAGTTGGTTGTTTTGATATTTCATAAAACTGTGATAATTTATGAATATTTCAAGATTATTCGTAAATGTTAAAAGAATACATCGGTATCTTTGTACAGTTATACATATGTATATATAAAAATAATGTTGAAATTTTATTTAATAAAATAAGCAGATAAAGAATTATCAGGTATTCGGCTCAATTTAAAGATAAAATCTTGTGCAAATTTTGACATTTTTGATCTCACTTTTAAACAACCTTAAAAGTGTGTTTCATTGAAAGATTTTGCTAAGCACCAGCCAAAAAATGTAAGCTGCATAAACGTTGAATTAAAAAAATATTGTATGCCTATATATATATGTATATATACATACATATATGTAAATATTGCAAGAATTGCTAAGAAATGCACAGAGTTTTACTGTCTACTGGGAAACTAAAAAACAAAGGTCCCCGTAAGACTGGCAACAGCTTATTTTAGTAAGAAGGAAGCGATGTTTTACAACCATTTAATTACTGCTGATCCTTTGCTTCAGTTTTTTTGAAATTTTGATGTTTGGTATATTGAATAAATCGGTTTTTTTCCAATTTCATATCCATAATATTTTTATTGAAACGGAAACTACAAAGTGCTTATTAATGAGATAAGACCTTATATACGAGTATATTCGAAATCCAAATTATTTACAGAAAAAAACGCAGCAAATGTATTTTAAAAGATTTTATACATTCAGACAAATGAGAGCGACATAACCTTGAAAAATCATATAACGCCTTACTGACATTAAGACCTTCTAGCTCGTTCAACGTGGTCAATGTGAAATTCAGTAATTTGGTATAATCCTAAGTTTTAAAATTTGAAACTATGTATGAGTTGAAGATTATAACCTTTCCTTGCCTTTACGTTTTTATTTTTTGTATTTGTCTTAATTTTTGTGAACTGCTTATCACCTGATCACAATTGAGAGACTCTGTATCGAGAGTGGAGGACGTGAGATCAATTAACGCCAACTCGTCTAAAATTGTGACTTTTGTCTATTACTGCTTACTGAATTCATAGAAAAAATTGCATTTTCTTGATTTAGAATTAGAAAACCAATTTTACGAAAAAGTCGAATAATCGAACACCCTAGTGTGTATACATCATTGAACCATTGCTAATGATTAGCGCCATGACGCGTAAAATTACGCTGGGCAATTATTCCAATTAAATCACTTTCATTAACATGATGGAAATATTTTCTAGAGAGGTACATTTGTAAGTATCGAGTACATTTTTGAAATCGAGTTCGTCGATATTTGTTCTCATAAAAAGCGTATTTTTTTATTTAGAAATATATACATATCTTTGCAGAATTGCAATACACATCGTAACGTACATAATTCAAAAGCAAACTAATTCAAAATTTATAAATTTTAACGTCATCTTCTAAAAATATAGTTGATAAAATATTTTGTAGTAGCTTGGTGTGTCAAAACAAATAGATTACCCTTCACGTACAATATATAATATAAAACTACACTTTTCTTTTTGAATTCCGTGCAAGTCACTATAAATGCAACGATAATGTGTTTATAAATTACTGTACAATTTTAAGCATCTTCTGTAATTTAGTTTTTGTTTAACAATCATGAACACATTAGAAAGAATTAGTTTTTTTTTATGTTTAATCTTGTGTTTCCCAATGTTACTGTGCAGTGTTTTTTTTTTAAAGGTCTTCAATTAAAGACAGAGCATAAATGAAGTTATTTAAATATGTTATAAATATTTTGCATAAAGTGCCAAAATTTAAGAAAACTTTCAAATTTACAAATCTTAGCAGAACCTACCTCACATTTTTGTTTGCAATTTCTTCCGATCCTCAGTCAATTCATGGAGGTCTCAATCTTGTATTCTATCTTTCTTGCATATATTTACATAAGTATAATAAATATGTATGTCCTGTCATTACTATTGAAGCATGCAACCGCAGCAAGTAGCATTTGAAAATTCGAATAGATAGTTTTCGCAAGCATTTGTCACTTCGGCTGCCGAAGAAGTACAGATGCAGCTTGCTTTTACGAGTATTTATGTACATACATATTATGTCATATCATCTTAATAAGTTTTTTTATTATTCTGTAAAATAGATAACACTAAATCTCAATGATCGCCGGTGAGCGCATTAAAAATAAGTTTATACAATACTGCAAACAAAATATTTATATACTTACTCATCTGTATGAGCCCGAGTTTGTATATATGTATGTACCCAGTGAGAAAATGAGTTATGTGAATACTCTTCCAATATTAAAAAATTTAAAAAAAACGGTTCAGTTCAGATTGAAAAGGTTCAATGAAACGATGCGTTCCATAGTAAGCGAATTGGCAATGTGATATTCAAAATTTTGTAGCTCACGAATAAAATTTTATTCGGAAAGGTAGAGTATTTATATATATTTTCTTCCGTTCATACATATACTCGTACATACATAAGTATGCAACTACGAAACCTGAAGTCTATACACGGTTGAATTCAGAAAATTAAAAAAATTAAAGCGTCACGCGACACACGACTTTTGTAGGACAAGACCGATACTTCCCTGTATACAAGCCAATGCATGCTCATTTCCGACTGGGTATTAACAGGGAGCGTAAGCTCAAATTTATGCAGATTAAACAAATGAAAACTTAAAATAGTTGTTGTGGCACAAATAAAAAAAATTATTTGATTCTATTGTTTACTCAGCGGATAACCCGCAGCTTTATCAAAGAAGCACGAGCAAGTCAAATATTGCCGAGCGTTCGCGCTCAGCTCTTCCTCTTCCGCTTCATCCGATTGCGCACGGCGGCCGTGTTTATTTACACTCTTTCATATCGAAATTGGTGACTCTGCGGCGACAAAATGTTAACTCTCGAAGCATTGCGGCATAGCGGGCAGCATCAGTTGAATCGTGTATGCCTAGCTGATTTTCTCGCTAGTACGCCTTTTACGCATTTTGGGCATTTTCTTGAGCTTAAGATAAGCGTTTAGGTCAAACGGAAGTTATATAAATTCGTAAAAATTGTGAATTTCCTTATACACCGTGAACTATTCTTTTCTTTGTTAAATTGCTCGGTGCTTTGTGTGAAAAATCGTAGTTTGGTAAGTGAGTTAAGTCGATGATTTGGCAAATAGTCGATTGAACTATTTGACGAAGAGCAAATAAAATAATTGGATGCTCATACATACATACATATATACATGAGCATTTCTTAATTTGTTCAAATTGTCGGTTACATCGGATTGTATGTAGATTATGTAAAAAATGTTTACCGCAAAAAGCTTAGTACAATGAAAAGCGTGAAAAATGTAATGGCTTGATCGTTATAAATGTTATCAAGTCGGGAGCATTGGTAGTGCAACAACAAATACAATACGAAGCTCTGATACTCGCGGCCTTTTATGTTGGATGTTTTGGCTGGTGCATAAAAAATCTGCTTATCGCACAACTTTTATAGTGTTATGGAGCATAAAACAAATCTAGATGTACAACGTTTGTGCGATCACATTGTAGCTCAAATAAAAACAACTTATTTATAAGCTCAGGGCACCAAATGAAAATGCATATTTCTATTGGTTCAACATTTTCCAGTTCTAGACCGGAAGCAAAAGACTTAGGTCTAGCAATAAACGAGAACAAAACAAGGTGCTATGGTTGTGCCCTCCTAAAAAGTTTGAAGCAATTTTTCTGTTTTTAAACGAATGGCGGTAGTCATTTTCACACACTCCACTCCACTTTTCTTGCAAATATCGCATACGCACAAGAGTTTTTGAATTAATGAGATATTTCATCATACATATTTTTATTTTTTTTTTTTATATTTCATCATAATTCTTAAAAAATTTACTAAAAAATCACTCATACGCTAAGGTGATATTGAATAAGTCAACTTCTTTGTCAGTTTTATTAACACACTATATTTCTAAACTACACCTAAAATGAAGTTCATTTTTTTGACCAAAAACATGAAAACCCCAGTTTTTAGACTATACAAAACTTTAAAAAATCAATCAAATTTTTTAAAACAAAAATTGTAGAAAACTTTAGTTTTGTAGTCCATTTGATAATATAACCATGAAGTGCAAGTTTCAAGTGGATATTACCCCGCATGATGCAATAATGTAAGGTTTCGTTCATTGGCAAGTTCTCGCTATAATTCGGCCATATTGGATACCCTTATAAACAGTGTAATTGCGCAGATACCCACCGACGTAGAACGGCCGTAGCTGTCAGCTGACACGACCTATCTTATGAGAGCGCCTTGTTAATGAAAACTCACCACAGTAGAATATTCGTGTTGACGGAGAACTTACGTAGGAAATCCAAACGAATTTGATTTTTTCCGTAGAAACGTATCAGCTGATTGTTCTCTCTCTCATCATTCTCGTACAAGGTTGCCACCGCGTACTTTTTGAAATCATTAAAAAGTTAGTTTCCAAATACTTGAAATATTCTTAAATTATTAGAAAAACACTACCGAACATTGCAGATTATAGCATAATATATTATTTAAATAGGTCAGCACTTCGATTCGATCATTTACATTATAAAAATGTTAACTAAAATTGTAATTTTATGCAAAAACATATGTATATATAAATCAATGGCAACATTGTATAAAAGTGAGCGAACTAATCAAAAAGAAGCGAGTTGTATGCAATGAGAGAACAGCTGATTTCTACGCTAAGGCTACGGTAATGAGTTTTTGTAAAAATGAGATTCTACCGCCGTCTACGCTATGGTACGTACACGTTCGTGGGTAACTGCGCTATTACTTCTTTGCTAGATTTATTTATAGGCTTCGTAAAAAATCTTAAAAAATCAGTAAAAAGTTAAGCTTTTCAGACGAAATGAAGAACGGGCATCAGTGTATGATTCGGCATTTTGCGTTATTCTAATTTGTTGAAAATTGTTTTTCTGCTTACGAGACTTTTGAAAATATCGAAGAATTACACGTAAATATTTGGCATGTTATATTATATACAACCTTGGCCTGCCTGATCATGTTAGCCTGGAGCGATCCAATATAATGGTAGACGAAGTGTCAAGAGTAGCATTTATTAAACCCTCACGAGCTCTCCTGTCGATCATAATTAAGCTTGAGGTTTAAACGAAGACAGCTTGCTAAGGTTATACGAAGAATGTAGTCTTAGCAAAAAAATTATGAAGCTGTTTTTCAAAATCCGCAAACACTTTCGTATAAAAGAGCTGAATAAGAAGTTAAAGCGTTAGTGGCTCAGTGGCTGCTTAAAGGTGCGGCACAGTTAAGCTAATTATTCATAAAATCGATCAGAACCGTTAATCGTCATTTTGTAGATAGACTCCTTTTGTTGTTCTAATGTAAGTATGTGCATAAATGCATAACTACGTTCGTTTAAAAATATGAAAATATGTAGTAATTATTTTGCTGTTCATCGTTCCATCGTTGTAAAGCTATCAAATAAACTGTAGTTTTCTATACTGGTAATAAAAGTATGAAATTTCGCAGTATTTTTTCACTATATGGGGCCTTATTTTTTTACTTGTTTTTCTTTTGGTTCCAAAATACATCGTTGAGCTAAGGCGTTTGTCATTTGGTTGTCACCTACGTACAGAACCTTAATAATTAAAACATGGTACCATCGTTGAGTTCTTTCAATGATTTTACCGATGTTATTCCGTTATGGTTTGCAAAAGAAAATTTAGTACAAAAAACAAATTACAAAGAAGCGCCCATAAAGAATTGTCGAAAAGCATATGTAAATGAATTTGTAACGAAACCACATACTCTATAAAATACTAAAAATTATTTTAAAAAAGTGTAATTTTATAAAAGTTTGTTGATTTTTTTTAATTTAATAGTTTCAAGCTCTGGTTTTTTAGTGCTTAATTAAGAAATTCCAATGTATTTTAGCTGAGACCTATAAAAATGAAATGTAAATTGGCGAAAATACTGACATTATAGTTTAGAAGCCGAGTTTTTTAAATACCACCTTCTTTAATGAATGTGCAAAAAGGGAAAGCAAAACTTAAAAATTTGTCTAATGTAAATATCCTTCGTTATGAATACAAAATTCAGGGAAATTTTAATGAGAGATGGAGAGAGTTATTTTGTTACTCTCATGTTGTTTTGTTCAAAACCAAGAATGATAAATTAGAAGATTGCGACATTTCTACGTCAAAGCGTACGGAATATGAGTATGAAGAGAAATGAAAATACCAACATGAAATCGTAAACAAACGCGCTCACATCAGAGTGCAATTGTGAAGCATTTATACAAGTGTTGTGTTCTATGCTCGCCGACAACCAAAAAAGCAGCTTTTATTCAAAAACAGCGGTAATTTAGCGAATGTACAGCAATTGGTACATTAAAATATTTGAAATTGTGATATTCCGGTATAGTTCACTCAGCTTATGTTGTATTTGTACAATTCTCAAAAAGTGGATAAGGAACATTAAATTATAAAATCCAATTCTTTACGCACTTTAATATCAATATATAGTGAAAATGCAAAGGTTTCATGTAGTCTTTACTGCAATTTGCCACTGTACACTTCGTTTATTAAAAGACCCTAAACTCATTGTTTCATTATTTTACACGCGAATGTGAATTTTCTGTTTCTATTCCCTTTTGACTTGATATTCTGGTATGATATGTCGTCACACAGCTGTCAAGCCGAAACAAAAAATACAACGGGACGAAAGTGTCGCAATCTTCTAATTTATCATTCTTGGTTCAAAACCAAGAACAATAGAATACAAGATTGCGCCTTCCCAACGAAAAATGATGTGAATCAAAATGAAGGCAACGTCACAGATCCGATTTGAGAGAGAATCGTAGGTTAAAGCTAGGAATTGCAAATTTTAAAGTTTCGGTCCTTTATGCAACATATTTATATTCAAATAATTTCATTTACATATGTTCTGTCATTAATTAGAAGCGTTGAAAAAGAAACTGCAGAGCAGCATTGGAAGACACAAACTACTTAACTTCGAACCAAGACTGCAGCTTCACATCAGTATTAGTAAGTTTAAGTTTTTTAACTATTTTTTTTAAATAAAATCACTTAATAGCATTGAATTTAAACATACAAAATTAAATATATGCTTGCAAACATACAAACGAAAACAATATGATTTGTGACGTAGCATAAACAGATGATTCTGTCAAATTTTCTGAGAGCAAATAGCGGTTTGCAGGAGGCTCTACTCTACGTTATTCTCTAACTCACTTCGAATGTATTTTGAATACACATACATATGTATGTAGGCATGATTCAATTATAAAAGGTTCTGTACTTACTGACAGCTATGATCTGACACTCCTTAATCTATAGTTGTATTTTCGAAGTACGCAGTTAGGGGAAAAATGTGATCCCTTTTTGCGAAAAAGTATTAGAAAAATACTAAGTAAAATACAAATTAAAATAGTATTGTTTAAGTAATTATTTCATTTTTGTACTAACTATCTTATATCTGCGGAATTTCACGGTTCCATTTTATACAAATAAATATGTGGAGATTAAACTCTATTTTAATTGGCAAATAATAAAAATATAAGGTCGAACCTTGAGCCAGCAAAAGAACTTAATTTAAAATGGAAAGGTCGCCAAAATCAATATTATCAATAAAAATTTTAATTAAAAAACTCAATCGTCGTGGTTGTGTATAAAAACATAATTCCAGTTCTTTATCGCACATATGTATTCATTTTCCGAGAAATGCGGTATTAAAAATTCAGAGGTGGTACGGCCACTCTTCCAATAATTTATAGTTTTCTCCATGACCATGCAACTGATTATATATACATATGTAGATCCCTCAGTCTATCTCATCCCAATTTATAGCTATTTAAAAAAAAAATGCCTATCTTTTAATGCAGGCTATAAGCTGTATTCCTGACAAATCTCGTTCCAACTCGGTGACCAATTTTGACATGATTATATTACAAACATAAAAACTTTCAATTTTAAATATTTGGATTATACGGGCCTATTCTGTATTTAGATATTGCAAATTTGATCGGAATCGGAATGAATAGCATCGCTATACATCGAAAGCGATAATTTTTATTTTGCTTTTAAAGGCTTGTCTCTAATACTCTGAAAAGAAAAAAATTAAATTCTGATCCTCTTAAAACTGAAGAAACTAATAACAGATAGAGTGGAATGGATTTATATATACCGATTTTCACAACGGGCCTGTAAATTTTTGAAATGAAAATAAAACCATATGATTATTGTAGAAACTGTTATGATATACCCCATTTTTTTATATTTATTTACTCAAAAACGATATCTTAAATAATTTGGTATCGTCTTCGGGAACGTTCGTTAATGGGCTAGGAAATACCAAGTGTTAGAAGGAACCTGTAAACAAAGTGGTTCAATTATTATAATTTCTATACTACTATATTGCTATATTAGAGCGCAGTTACCCACCGACGTTTTTTTTTTTTTTTTTTTTTTTTTTTTTTTTTTGACTTTAACCTGCACTAAACCTCCTACTGTCACGTACCGTTCCCCTCCCGGTACTACCGTCAAGTATTTCGTCGGGAGGCAGTTTGAGCACTAAGCTCTAAGTCCGTTACCGTCTTGATGCAGTCCGTGGAAGTTGCATCTACTTGGCACCACCTCTGTTGGTCTAACTAGCCCACCCGTGTCGGGTCCGTCGTCCCCGCCCTTTTATGTAATGTCCGCCTAATTGCGTTTATATGCCTGACATCTGACACTACTTAAATGTTCTAAGTTAGTTTTATTATCTATATAATTCGAAGTTGAACTTACTTGAGGCTGTCGGAATGGACGGGAATCCGAGCAGCCAATTTCACAGGTTAGTTGATTTCCGCCTACTCAGCATTGCTGACACTATAAAGAGCGCTATAGTAAGCCGAGGCCGTCGGAACGGACTTGGTTCCGAGCGGCTTCTTGCCCGGCTATGAACTCTGCAGACAAAACGAGCCCGATGAACAAGTTCCCTTGCTGCGCAGACTCAGCGAGTAGCATGACCGAGGTGGTCCAGCAAACGAATACCAGGAGCCGCAATAAACTGGAGCTGAAGAGCGTTTGGTTCCAGCCTCATAATTTCCTCACTTTGACGCTTAAGATTACCTACTCAAACGTAGAGCTTGTATCCAGTCATATTTGTCGGAACGGACGAGGTTCCGAGCAACATCTAGCGGAACTAAGCTTTGTGTGGGTGGTCCAACGAACGAGATCCAGATTCGCATCGTGTTTGCTGGAGGAAAGCGTTCGGTTCCAACCCGCGTTTTCTTCTCACTTTACCTTACCGTCCACAACCTGGCGAAACCGTTGGAACGAACTTGGTTCCAAGCGGCACCCATTATGTTGTATGCTGTGCAGCCGTAGATCCTGGTGGGCAATTTCTACGGCAGCATCGGTTCAGCAGGTAGAGGGACTCGGATGTAGTTTTGCTGGTCATTCGCAGAGCATGTCTTCAATCGTAGCTGTCGGAACGGACGAGGTTCCGAGCTATATCTAACGGGGCTAAACTTTGTTTGGATGGTCCGGCGAACGATATCCAGATCCGTCCTGATTACACGGGAGGAGTGCGTTCGGTTCCAACCCGTGTTTTATTTACACTTTGACGATGTAAATTACTTAAAATCTCCCTAGCTATCGATTATGTCGGAACGGACGTGGTTCCGAGCAAAATCGAATGATGCAGTACGCTGTGAAAGTGGTAGAAATCTCACCGGTTTTTTCGGGACCACTCCGCGTACCTTAGCTTTTTGTGTATTTCTGCCATAGCGCCACTTATTGCTTCCCAATTTTGGATAGAGCTAAGCATCGTATCGATTATATTATCCGGACTAAGCGGATCTGCAGATAGAGTACTTATGTTAATCGTAACTGCTGAAAATCGTGGACAAGAAAATAAGACGTGCCTCGCATCTTCGTCTACATTGCACGTTGGGCAGAGGGCGGAATCGTCCAGCCCGAAGCGGTTAAGGTATTTTCTATAGCAGCCATGGCCAGTAAGGAATTGGGTAAGGTGAAAGTTGACTTCCCCGTGCTTTCGACTGACCCACTTCTGAATGTTGGGAATAAGGGTGTGTGTCCATCTTCCTTTTTCGGAGTTATCCCAGCGCTCCTGCCATTTTTCTAAGGATAACGCTTTTTCTTGGACAGCAATTACCTCTGCGTTGTCGAACTGCTTTCTCCGCTGATATAGTCTCTCTCTTTCTTCAGCCAGTATATCGAAGGGAGTCATACCCGCGACGACCATTGCCGCGTCATCCGAAGTTGTTTTATACGCGCACGTCACTCGTAGAGCGCATAGTCTATACACAGTTTCGTAAGGCTTCCGGTAGGCTTTTACTTTCAATGACTTAGCCCAGACTGGCGCTGCATACAGCAAGGCTGAGCTGATAACTGTAGCTAAAATGGACCGTTTGCTGCTTCTAGGTCCGCCTATGTTTGGGAGCATTCTTGATAGAGCACCGTAAGTTTTTGACGCCTTATGTGTTACATAATCTGCGTGTGGTCCGAAACATAACCTATCGTCGATAATCACACCAAGGTACTTTAACTGGCGGGAGGATCGAATAGTGTGGCTATTTACTTTAAATACCGCCACCTCAGGTTTCTTCCGACTACTTATTAGAACAGCTTCTGTTTTTTCTGCTGCTAGAGATAAGCCTACGCTATCTAGCCATTTAGTGACCGTCTCTATTGTGGCGTTCACTTTGACTTCGACATCGGATATTTGCTTACCTACTGCTACCAGTGCAATGTCATCAGCGAACCCGATTATGTCTACTCCGTCGGGGCGCGGTAGGCGGAAGACTTCGTCGTACATTATGTTCCACAATATTGGACCTAGTACTGAGCCCTGGGGAACCCCCGCAGTAACGGTATACTTTTTAGTTCCAGCGTCGGTAGAATATTCCAAAACTCTATCTTCCAGGTAGCTTCTAATGATATTAAATATGTATGCCGGAACCTGTAGTTTTAGGAGTGCTGTTAGGATGTGTTCCCAGTTTGCAGAGTTGAAGGCGTTTTTAATATCGAGTGTTACTGTGGCACAGTAATGTTTATCGCCCCCTCTCCATCTTCTACCAGCAATTGCATTTGTGGCAATTGAGACTACTTCCTGTATTGCATCTATGGTCGACCTTCGCTTACGGAAGCCGTACTGACGTGGTGATAATCCCATTTCGTCTTCAGTGAACCGTAACAATCGGTTATATATGACTTTCTCCAGAACCTTTCCCAAGGTGTCGAGTAGGCAGATCGGTCGATAGGATGAAGGTAAACCCGGCGGTTTGCCTGGTTTCGGAAGAAGCACGAGCTTCTGTTTTTTCCACACCTGCGGAAACACTCCTTGCCGAAGACAGGACTCCATCACTCTGGCATACAACTGCGGGTCCTCCGCAATCGCCATTTTGAGAGCCCTATTCGGGATGTTATCAGGGCCAGTTGCTTTGCGGTCACCGATCGCTTTGGCGATTTCCATCACTTCATCAGCAGTCACCCCGACAATTCCGCTAACGGAAGCGGGAGCGCGTGGTACGCTCACCGTATCACGATAAGGAAACAAGGATTTTACAATTACGTCTAGCAACAGTGGGCATTTTTCCAGAGGCACCTTAGAAATTCTTGACATTACAACCTTATAAGCGTTTCCCCAGGGGTTCTTGTCAGCTTCGTCGCAAAGAATCTTAAATGATGCTTTTTTGCTACTCCGAATTTCATCTTTCAATTTCTTTCTTAAAATTTTGAATCTTTTTCGCCTACCTTCATGTCCTGGCATCGCTATTTGCCTCTGTCAACTTCTTCTTTCCCTAAGACAACTCGCTCTTAGCTCCCTGATGGTATCGTTCCACCAGTACACCTGTTTACGGGTTGTATTAAACATTTTACGTGACATCGCTGCGTCGTATGCCATTGTGAGGTCGGAAACCAACTCGCAGGCTCCCTTTACTGCTTCTTGTTCTGGACACATCTTGTTGGATGCTTCTCTTAAGACAAGAGTAAACAGGTCCTTGTCAAGAGTTGCCGGGCGCCAAGAGCGGTGATGGTGTTTATTACCGTGACCGCTTTGGTCGGTGCGGTTGTCTCTAGAGATATCTAGCAGGATTGCTTGATGGTCGCTGTGAGTGTAATGCTCGCTGACCATCCACTTAGTGCATCCAGCCAGTGAGCCACTCGTTAATGTTATATCAATGATAGACTCTCTGTTGTCTCTCCGGAATGTGCTGATATTTCCGCGATTCGCCAATACGAGGTCTAGAGGAGCGAAGGTTTCTAGTAGGGCTGCACCCCTTGCATTTGTTCTTCTGCTACCCCATTCTGTAGTCCAGGCATTAAAGTCACCAGCGATTATTAAAGGATGTCGACCGGATGCTGTCTCAACTATTTTGTTCAGTAACTCCTGAAAGTCCTGCTGCGTCCAGCTTGGTGGTGCATAACAACTGCAAATGTGGTAACCTTTGATAACCGCCCAAACAAAACCCTTACCTGTAAACTCAGGATGCGCACTTTGTATGGGGAAGTTTCCGCATGCCCATATTGCTGTTCCTTTGGTTGCATCGGCAACCCACCCATAAGCTGTGGGGATTTTGTATGGCTCTGATATAATAGCCACGTCCGTCTTCGTCTCTGCCACCGTTTGCTTCAGTAGGTCCTGAGCAGCTTGGCAATGATTTAAATTTATTAGTATAAGCTTCATTTTAGCATTTTGGCTATTGCTCGTTTGTATGACGGGCACCTGTTACCTCCCGAGACATGGTCAGACGGTTCTACTTTTCCATGCTGGCATAGCAGGCACTTAGGTGTATTTACGCAGCCCTTCGCTGCGTGCCCTGCACCACCGCATCTTTTGCACAGCTCGGATCTATCGCAACTTGTGCATTCGTTTGAAATGTGGCCAAACGACCAGCATCGGAAGCAGCGTGTTGGCTGCAACACCTTTCGTAAATGGCACACAACCCAGCCTACCTTCACCTTACCTTTCGACAGAAGGGTACTTGCGGTATTCGTACGTGTACGTACCTATCTGCTGGTGATTAATTTCTTATAAAATAGGTCGGCCGTTTCTACGCCGGTGGACAACTGCAATCTTACATTTAACTTACGTGTGAGTGTGTGCGTCTAACGCAGGAAAAAAAGTTAGAAGACGGTGGTTTTGCACTTGGGCATGTATAACCAAACGGTCGAAGAAACCTTTAAATGAAAAGGTCTAATTATAAGAATTTCCCTTAATAAATGCAGTTGGAATACCATTTAACTTACGTGCCTTCAAAGAGTGCTATAGATCGGCAGCAGGAAGACGCTCCAGTCGATCAACGATGGACACTGTTGGGAAAATATATGAACATTCATTATAATCTGTGCGATGAGTGGGGAACGATGTTTTGCAAATAAATATGTATGTATGTTAGATGTATCATTGGTGTAAACAAAGCTAGTATTTACTCACGAGCTTCTCGCCACCAATGTTCAAATAATATCCCACTTAAGGGATCGCATTCTAAGTATTGTGGTTAATTACACTGTAAAAGTATAACAGATGTTTCAATTGAAAAATTGTTATATTGTTATGAAATA
Source organism: Philophylla caesio (assembly GCA_963971545.1). NCBI lineage: Eukaryota > Metazoa > Arthropoda > Insecta > Diptera > Tephritidae > Philophylla > Philophylla caesio. The sequence goes on along the minus strand of OZ020606.1, from coordinate 86,589,216 downwards.
ACATTAATTTTTGCAAAACTCACCCAAATTTTTGCAATCACAAAACTAAACGTCAACATTGAAAAAATTATAAATAAGACAAACGAGTCAGTAATGCCAACGCTTTTTTTTAGTATGAAGATGTTTTCAATATACTACTATAACAAGTGAAAACTGTAGAATATGCAACATTCTTCATGAGTTAAGGAGCCGATTTGTCATGCGGGAAAGAGTGAGCTGCTTTATTACAGAACCTTTTATTATTGAATCATGGTATGTATATAGGTATGTATGTATGTATGCCTGTTATGAATTTGTACTCAGTTTGATATTTATGTCGGATACCAAAATTTATTACCGAAAGTTTTCTGCAATATTTATTGTGTTATAAAAACGTTTAGTATACATGTACATATGTATGTATGTATGTGTATATATGTATGCGTATATTATGGAGTATTTGCAGTTAAAATATTCAAAAATAATAAAGAATATCTAATTTTGAAGGCAAAAACGACCTCCAACATTTTTACTGTTTAATACAACAAACAAAGACTAATTTAAAAATGCAAGAATCGGACAGGTGTAAGGCAAAAAAATGTGTTGGAAACTCGAACTAGAGAGATAAGAAAAAAGTTTATTAAAGTATTTTGGAATAATTTTCGGTTCACTATGTAAACTTCAGAGTCATTTTATGTACGAAGACTTTTTTTCAAAAGTGTTCTAAAAACCACATTTACAAATACTTTTTAGTACCAAATTGTTTCGCAAAATTATTGCTAAACAAATTCACTAAAGGTCATAAAACAAAAGAAAACATTTCATCTAAAACTCCATTTTTATCTTTAAAAAATGTCCAACCATTTTCGTACCTGTTCCTTACTATAATATCCTCCGTGGTTACCTTTTCCTTTGTGCAACTTTGTTAGATTAAGCAAAAACAAAATTTAAAATCAATTTGAACATAAACCACTTATCGCTAATCTTATTTTTTTATTATTTGGTCTGAAAAAATGGTTACCTCGTGACTAAAAGGATGCAGTATCTTTTGTTGAGTCACTATTATGCCAGTATTCGATATTTTTGGTATATTCTGAAGTCTTGTGGCTTTTTTTTTATTTTGTGTTTGTTATCTTATCACCTGGTCACAACTTATGCCCGAATTCAGTAAGCAGTTTCAGTCTCTAATAGAGACAAAAGTCACAATTTAAGACTAGTTGACATTTATTACACTCAAAATATAGCCTCTAGTCTCTAAATTGCGACCTGGTGATGAGCAAGCCACACAAAAATGAAAATAAAAGCAAAACAGAAAATCGTGAAAGCGAGGAAAGGCACTTCAGACTATACGAAGTTACTAAAAACAAGCATAAGAGACTTTATTTTAAGTCTAGTGATTTTATTTTGGGACAAGTGAATGTCAACTGGTCTAAATTGTGACTTTTTTCCTTAAACAAATTAAATACATACATACCAAAAATTAAAAATAAATAAAATACAAAAATGTATATACCAATATTTTAAAATAATGTCATTTCTACATTTTAATACTACTTCACGGCCTTATGTACATCTTTTATTCTCTTATCTTCTTTTCCTTGGCTTTTGGCGAATATTTTTTAGTGCAAAAAGTCTTTTTCGACTTATCTTTGTTATAATTAAAACATTTTTTTGAAAAGTGTTCTAAAAACCACATATACAAAAACTTCTTAGTACCAAATTGTTTCGCAAAATTATTGCTAAACAAATTCACTAAAGGTCATAAAACAAAAGAAAACATTTCATCTAAAACTCCATTTTTATCTTTATAAAATGTCCAACCATTTTCGTACCTGTTCCTTACTATAATATCCTCCGTGGTTACCTTTTCCTTTGTGCAACTTTGTTAGATTAAGCAAAAACAAAATTTAAAATCAATTTGAACATAAACCACTTATCGCTAATCTTATTTTTTTATTATTTGGTCTGAAAAAATGGTTACCTCGTGACTAAAAGGATGCAGTTTTTTTTGTTGAGTCACTATTATGCCAGTATTCGATATTTTTGGTATATTCTGAAGTCTTGTGGCTATTTTTTTATTTTGTGTTTGTTATCTTATCACCTGGTCACAACTTATGCCAGAATTCAGTAAGCATTTTCAGTCTCTAATAGAGACAAAAGTTACAATTTAAGACTAGTTGACATTCATTACACTCAAAATACAGCCTGTAGTCTCAAAATTGCGACCTGGTGATGAGCAGGCCACACAAAAATTAAAATAAAAAGAAAATAGAAAATCGTGAAAGCGAGGCAAGGCAAACATCTTTGGCTCATAGTCTCAAACTTTAGACTATACGAAGTTACTAAAAACAAGCATAAGAGACTTTATTTTAAGTCTAGTGATTTTATTTTGGGACAAGTGAATGTCAACTGGTCTAAATTGTGACTTTTTTCCTTAAACAAATTAAATACATACATACCAAAAATTAAAAATAAATAAAATACAAAAATGTATATACCAATATTTTAAAATAATGTCATTTCTACATTTTAATACTACTTCACGTCCTTATGTACATTTTTTATTCTCTTATCTTCTTTTCCTTGGCTTTTGGCGAATATTTTTTAGTGCAAAAAGTCTTTATCGACTTATCTTTGTTATAATTAAAACATTTTATTAGCCAATGTGGATATTTCGTTCATAAAGCAGTTCACTTCACATGTTTAAGATTTGCTAAATATTAGTCTTTTGTTTGATAATGAAGTTGTGAAAACGTATCGTAACTAAAAACCAATAATAGTTAACAAAGTGCATAAATAATGATTGATGGAAGAGTGCAGAAAGTAAGCAAAATTAATTGAAAATAATACGGAATCGGTGGATTGATTCTCAAATGTGGTAATGCAGTCATTAATTCTGCATATATTTACTTATTTATATTCAGGTCACAGAAAATAAAGCACGTAGACCAACCGAATTACAACTCATGTACAGGCATGCCACTAAACAAGTGTCTGTTTCCGAATTTATTCAAATCCTAACATTTAGTTACTCTTTTATACACCAATAAAAAATATAAAAGAAAAATTAAAATATAAAAACACTAAATTAAATAATTTATTTTTTAATATGAGTTTTCTAAACTATTATCTCTTTACAACTGAAAGATCTCACCGGTTGCAGAGAATGCGCTGACCACATTTATTTCTGCTGACAATATGACTTACCATAAAAAGCAATCCTCCAAACTTCGTTGGTACTTTGGTCCAGCCTTTCTCTTTTTCTGGCCTGTAATCTTGTTCGCCATTGTCGTACCTATTTTCCTCTCGCTACCAGAAGGACTCACCGTAAACAATGAGAACTCACATCCCGGTCAATTCATAGCCGAGCGAGCCGAATATATCCTACTTGATTTCGACAAAATCGGACCAAAGGTGGTGGGCAGTTATGCAAATGAAAATCTCACAGTTGAACTCATTTATACCGAACTCGAGCAAATAAGTCGTGTAATGCATCAAGATCTCTTCGAACTGGATATCGATTTGCAGGTTGTCTCGGGTGCTTATATGCGTTCGGGTTTGGTGAATATGTATCAGGCCGTGCAAAATGTTGTGGTGCGATTTAGAGCGAAAAATTGCAGCAGCGAATCATATCTACTCATAAATAGTCATTTCGATTCAAAGCCTGGTAGTCCAGGTAAGTAAAAACTTATGAGAAATACCAGCGAACGAAAAAATAAATTGTCAAAACGTGCATTTATTCTGTAATACTTAGGTTCTGGTGATGATGGCGCTATGGTTGTTATAATGCTAGAAACTTTGCGCGTGCTCGCTACAACTCGTCAAACTTTCGACCATCCCATAGTGTTTCTCTTCAATGGTGCCGAAGAGAACTCTTTGCAGGGATCGCATGGTTTTGTAACCCAACACAAGTGGGCCAAAAGTTGCAAGTATGTATACCCAAAAATCTTATGCAATTACAATTTTTCAAACTCAATAGGGCGGTGATTAACCTGGATTCAGCAGGAAGCGGTAATCGTGAGGTTCTCTTTCAAACTGGACCAAATCATCCATGGCTAACGAATGTAAGTGACATCCGATTATAATAGCTGTTTACAAGTACATGAATCGGTGGAAAAAATAAGGAAGAGTGGAAAGTTAGTCAAAGCTCCGCGTAGAGTTCAGACTTCTTGCCTCTCACCAACTCTCTTCTAAGTGTTAGAGTTATTCCCTCTTTGTCAGATACATATCATTTACCCATTCTCCGACGCCACAAACGACTTGTTCTTGTAACAATGGGGACAGATGGCGGCGATTATCTGCACCAGTAACTTTAAGGGGCATTAATAACGCAATCAAAGTTAAACGCTGTACGAAATTCGTATGCATTTAAATTTTTTTGCCCATCATTTTTTTCGTGTACGTACATACATACTCGTACATATGTAAATGCATAAATTTGTCATTAGAAAAAGAGGCGATGTACAAAGCATTAGGCGATTAATTTACATCTCGCAAATCTTTGAGAACTAAAAAATGTTACTTAAAATGAACCTGTAGTGAATCTGATAGTGAAGTTGTGTCGAAATTATCTCGCATACGTCTTGAATCAGGCGCAAAATAACTTCAAATTAGTCCCGAAATATTCTTAAAACGTCCTAAACAAGTCCCAAAATTTGTATTATTAGCAAGTACCGAAATATTTCTAAGCTTATCATTTTAAATTTTTTATAGATTACGTCAATTGCAAACTTATCCGCGCTCGGGCATAAAAATTGTGGGTGGTAACACAATCTGTGTTGAAAGCATTTCCTCAGCAAAATATAAATTAAATAAAACGTTTTACTTGTATCATAAAAAAGATTGTATTGCTGCATTTCCTGATAAATGCCGACGAAACGATTATGTTGATTAGATAGAACGCTAAATTATGATCAATCGCATAGAGTGCTGTGTTTAAATGCTCCTGATTTATTGATGCAAAGTACTTGATTTAATACAAATTAAATGGTTCATAGATTTCGGCTTCTCTTTGCGTTACATCTCTGCCCGGCTATTTACTCATACCAAGTGAAAACAGATCCTACTCTACTTGTCCATCCAGTGTGTTTTTGGCCGACCTTGACTTCGTTGTCCACTCATGAGTGCGACGTCCAAGGATATTTTCATTAGATTATCTCATGATTTCGATGAGAACGAAATGCCCATTCTATCAACAAATTTTAATGTATACAGCTCATACAGTTTATTAATCCATCTTCTTTGGTAACCGTCGCCGCCGCAAATAGAGCGTCATAGTTCGAACTATGTACTCATCAAAGTAGCTTTAGTTTCAAATACAAATTTTATTACTCACAGATCTATCGTCGCAGCGTTAGGCGATCATTTGCAACTACATTCGCAGAGGAGCTGTTTCAATCCGGACTTATACCTTCCGATACTGATTTTAGGATATTTAAAAATGTCGGCAAAATACCTGGTAAGGTCATGTACATAAATTGAGAGAAAATTACAAAAAATTAAATTAATATTTGTATGTGTTTTCTTCATATATACATATACATGTAGGTCTGGACCTCGCACATTCTTACAATGGCTATGTATATCATACAAAGTTCGACAGCGTAGACGTTATTCCACGTGGCACGCTACAAACTACGGGCGATAATATATTGGCGTTAGCGCGTGCTTTCGTCAATTCCACAGAGCTGGAAAACCCAACAGTAAGTGGGGAAATGGTTTTGGATCTAAATGGGCTTTTACATATTTGTTCACGGAATACAAAATTTTGCAACTTTTTCGTTTAAGTAAAAACTAATAAAACTAAAATTTATTCCGACGCGTAGCCACATTTAGGGCTGTACTTTGCGAAAAATTATTGCTTTTTTCGTGTTTTAACATATTGAATCACATCTGATTTTAATGAAACTTTATTTATGCCAACAGCCTTTCGCCACTGGCCATACCGTCTTCTATGACTTTCTTGGATATTTTGTCGTCTGCTACACCGAAAACAGTGCCAAAATCATTAACACTTGTGTGGCAGTGGGTGCTTTGGTACTTTTTAGCATTCACATGTGGCTTATCGCAGCTGATTCCTTCATGTCTATCGGCCACATATTACGTCTCTTCTCATTGGTATTTGCCCTACATTTACTCGCATGGCTATTGGCCTTCGCTTTGCCACTAATTATTGCAGTAATCTTCGATAGTGCCGATCGCTCTTTGTCTTGGTTCACAAATAAATGGCTGATCTTGGGTTTGTACGTTTGTCCTACACTGTTGGGTTTGAGCGCACCCACGCTGTTCTATTTGAGTATAAGTCGTAATGTGAGTACTTTCTAATATGTTTACTTATTTCTTTGTCTTAAATTGTATATTATTTTAATAATCGTTTTTATTTTCTCTTTTTTCTTCCAAAAGGACAAAGTATCACACTCGTATCGTCTTCAGATGGTCTATCATGCGCATACAATAATTCTTTCGATTGGCTGCATCGTTCTTACGTTTATTGGCATACGCAGCTCCTATTTCCTTATGATTTCAATACTCTTTCAAGACATCGCGTCCATAATAAATTTGGTGACGACGCTTCATCGACGAGGTTAGTATTGCAAAATAGCATGATTGATTCGGTTTTTTTTTTGCATACACATTATTGATTAGTTTTGTTTTGAAATCTTGATTTTTCAAAATGCTAATATACCGGTTTATTTTATTTCAAAAACCGGGTTTTTGTTTATTGTAAAGATCTTTTGGAGAATATCGAAAAACACATTTTATTATAAAAGTTTTTAGTTACATGTTCAATTTGCTTATTTTTCCTTACTTGGAAAAAACTTGCAAAACAATTATTTTTTTGTTTTGTTTCTACCGTAATTCAATTTAATTTGGATTTGATTTTTTATCGATCTTGTTATGTTAAGTTAAAGTGTGCTCTAAAGTTAGAAGTAGCTTTTATGACAGAAATCCAATAGAAAATATGTTAAAATCTGCTCTATTTTCAGGGTCGACCTTATCTTGGCTATAACTACGTGCGATTGTTTTTAAATTAAGACTTTAGCTTTTGTTATTTTAATTTTTTATTTTAAACTGACCGCAGATAATTTTATTCATATATGATATAACATTGCTGACAATTACACGAAAAACTCGGTTTAGCGGACGATTTCTTGATTAAAAAATTATTCAACGTTTTCTTTCAAATTTCCATTTTTCAAATAGGTCAAATTTATTATTTTACCATATTATTTACCACCAAATACTCAACATTTTTAAATATTTTTCGCGTGCACAGCATATTACTGGGCCATCTTCGTTGTCCTGAGTCAAATTCTACCCTTCCTCTACTTCACCTATCACTTCAACGCTTTGTTTTCATCTTTCATTCCGATGATGGGCCGATTCGGTAGCGCCACAAATCCGGATTTGATTATAGCTTTGCTTACTATTTTGGCGACCGTACTGTCTGCGGGTTATTTGGTATGTCCTTAAGTATTTTGATTGAAAGTGAATGTATGATTTTGAACTCCTCGCTATTTATTTTACAGATACCACTGTTGAATATATTCAATCGCCCGAAGTGGCTTCTTCTTATCCTGCCTGTGGTGACACTTATTTTTGCTTTACTCACGTTGACACACATCGGATTTCCCTATCGACCTAAGGCTAATGTGGAACGCATAAATATAATAGTAAGTCCATGTTTATATTGTGTATAAGTATGGACATATGTTTGTAAGTATCGGACTTTGTTGCATCGTAAGTACATAAGTCTATTTATTTTATTTTCGCGATATATCTGCATTTCCATAATAACAAAGTTTTTAATTAACTTTTAAATTATTGGCTTACATATTTTCATTCAATACTATTTCCTATGTAAAACGCTGCCTCGTCATAAAGTAACTTAGTAAGTACTATCGAAAACTCAGTAAACAATTCAACTTGGTAGTAAAAATAAATAAAACGTTAAGTTTAATCCTTAGTAACAATTCTGTGTCTTCCCGGCCTATCCGAATTTTTTTTTTGCAAAATCGAGTTAATGCAAGATTTGACACCTGTGGGTGTTATTTATTCGAAATAATGAAAATAAGTAATTTTATATTCAACCGAATAACTGCATTTTTCATACAGCTTCAAAACTATAGGCGCATTTTCTCGAAAACAGCTGTGAGTGACTTTTTCGGTTATGCCGGAAAGCCACAGAATTTTAGCATCAAATGTGCCATGCACTAAATAATATATATGAATAATAAAAATATTAAAAGAAAAATCGGTTGGACCATGTCTATCGGTCTTAATTAACGCATTGGAATTGAATTTTGCAAACATCCTTACAATAATTCGAAAACCCGATATTTTAATGCCTAATGTAAAAAATTAGTTTAAATTAAATACGAAAATATAGATTCGAAAAATAAAAAAAAAGTTTCTAGAAAGTTTAGAAAACGAAAAACATTCAAGCCCAAGTTTTAAATTTACCAAAATATTAACGAATTTTGTGTATGCAGTTTTTTAACTCATTTTAGATAAATGAACTGCACATTTGGCAAAATAATACTAATGATTTTTTTTAATTTTTTTAGTAACCATTTTTTCGGAAGAAATTGTGGGAGAGCGTTAATAAAAATTTCTTTAAAAATCAATGTTGATATTTACCACAAGAAACTTGTTTAAATATAATAATATAAAAAAGTGAATTAAATTGTCAATACTTGTAAGTTTGTTGGTGAGTTACAAGGTGTCGTAAAGTGACGTGTTGTCGTAAAATTATGAAATTTTAAAAATTCCATATTGTGTTATTTTACTTCCTTTTTCTATGCCATATAATAAATACAACAAAAATAAATTTAAGGCTTCAAAATATTTTTATGACTTTACAAAATTATGGCATTTTATGACACTAAAGTTAGTCAATAGTGGCCGCTGTGGTCGAGTTGGTAGCGGTGCGTGCTATAACTCGATATGCCGTTGAGTTCGAGGTTCGAATCTCAGTCTGGGCAATTAAAATCTTAATCATAGAAAAAGTTTTTTCTAATAGCGGCCACCCCTCGGCAGGCAATGGCAAACGTCCGAGGGTATTTCTGCCATGAAAAAGCTTCTCATTAAATACATCTGCCGTTCGAAGTCGGCACAAAACTGTAGGACCCTCCATTTGTGGTAAAATATAAAAGACGCACACCACAAATGGTAGGAGAAGCTCGGCCAAACACTGAGCTATATAGTGTACGCGCCAAAATTATTATTATTATTATTATATAAGTTAGTCAATACTTAACTTAACTTAAGCGAACCTGTTATATGGAAAGCCGTGCAAGCGATTTTAGATTCTTAAGTTTCGGCCTTACGTAAATTGAGAGCGGTGAGAACGGTGAGAGAATCAGGCTTACCAGATCTTGTGATTTACAATTTTTGAAAATAAATGTATGCAAAAATTACATTTAAAGCGAATTTAATTGATGTGGTAACATAGACGGCGAACCGTCAAATAGCTCAAAATAAAATTATAGACAAAAAGAAACTTTAAAACTAAATTTTAATGACGAAGAGCAGATCGTATTCTCCAATAAATAACTGTACGATAAATTCTGACCTGGATGTAAATTGGCACAACAAAAAGTCTCTATTTATCGGGTGCATTTGCCACCACCATTTGCTCTGACCTACATAGTGTCTGCTTCTTGCACATTTTGTACATTTTTGCTAAACTTCAAAACATTCGACACAATTTATTTTTCCTTGACATTTTTACAAGCTACATATATGCTATTCAAAAATAATCACACAAGTGCATTTATTTCCTTGTACTTTATGTCAACGGAGATATTCAAAGAACAATATGCAACAAAAATTAATCATCAAAAATTAAGTTGACATGTTGAGTAATCGTCTCCAATTCTTAAGTTAAGTTTATTTAAGTTAAGTTAAGTTAAGTCTTGACTAACTGACCCTTAAGTATATATTTGTATTACTTGGTTCGAGAGGAACAAAGCCTAACCTTACTACTTAACACACATTTGTTTTCCATTCAATACAGGAAGTACAACGCGTCTTTTATGAGTACGATGGCTCGGTTAGTCGTAATGAGTCTGGTTATTACTTTGATTTCCAGGACAGACGTAAACATCTGCCCATTGAGTGTGAGTGAAAGTAGTAATATTTTTTTTTAACTTTTCTAATATTGCATTTAATTTCTTCTCTCCAGCCTCTGTCGATCTGGACGATTTCTATTACGTAAGCAAGGATTGTGAGAAATATATGATGTGCGGTCTGCCTGTGTTCAATTACCGTTCTGCAAAAACATACCGGCAAGCCGGTTGGTTACCACGCGAGGAACCTCTCAAATTACCGGGCAAGCCAAGTCTTACCCTCCTCAAAAAAACTATCAATGCCAGCGATGAAAGTGTACGCTTCCAATTCGAGCTTCAAGGGCCACCCCATATGAGCATCTTTGTGCGGCCACTTAATAACGCATTAGTAAGCGGGTGGTCTTTCCTCACAGAAATGCTGTTGGATAAGAAACAGTATCAACCACCTTACCACATCTTTTTCTCATATGGCAAGAATAATACTCCTTTGCATTTTTATATTGACTTAAAGGTAAATAGGAAATTGTAAAATTTAAAATTTAAGTTAGGTTGTGTTTTCATTTTGTCTTTTGGAAAAGTTGCAGAAGGATGTCACTAGTTTTGATGAACCGCTAATGGAGCTTGGTATTTCAGGACACTACATTAGCTTTGAATATGCGCGTGATGCAGAAACCAAAACCTTCCTTGCAGCACTGCCACAGTACACTTACGCCATGGAGTGGCCGGCCTCTTACGAACGCTATGTATTTTAAGTGTTGTTATGTATTATTTTGTAAATATACGTACTAAATATGTATGTAGTTAACTTTTTAAACATAATGTTCATGAAAGAATTTCTAATTATTTTAGGTATTAACAAATAATTAACGAATAAAATGAAATATCTGGACGTTGTCTGAATTGTCTACAAAAAAAAAAAGATAACGCAATATTAATTGTCTAAAATTATCTAAAAATTTTCTAAAATTGTCGAAAAAAAAAAAAAATTGTCTAAAAAAAAAAAGATAACGCATTTTTTAATTGAAGCCATGTTTAAGGGTTGTTACCAAATGTGAGGCATTCCACACTATTTAAATAGGTCAAAAACTACTTTTGCGCGAATTTTGGATATATTGCAGAGGAGGTCCTAAAAATGAGCCATTGTTCAGCACTTCACAGCTCGCAAAATATTAGTTTTATGAATCAAATTATTAAGTACTTTTTTATAGATAAAGAGTCAGAGATTAATAAAAAAAATATTAGTTTTTTTAAAGTAAACTGTTTCAAATAAATTTACTGAAAAGTCATGTATGCACGATTTAAAAATTAAAAAAAAAAAATGTGATACTCGTGGAACGTAGTATATCAAAGAATAAACAGACCAATTTTTAAAGGGTGTCTCCTTACAGCGACTGAGGTATTATTGCTAGTTTTCAAATAGTAAACTGAACTTGTGACATCAAGTGAATATGCATAAGGCAATAAATTTTGAGAAATCGAACGAGAAAGAAAAAGTAAAGATAAAATTTAATGGTTTTCAGCTGTGCTATGTTAAAGTAACAGTTTTTTTTAATACCCGTCGGTAAGCTATAACAAGCTTTTTAATCAGAATTTTTTTAAAAATTCTGAATACACATTTTTAATTACATGGAATTTTGGTAAAATGGAGTGCAAGTTTTAAGTGGCTAAAGATTAATTCTGATTTTTGCGACTTTTTTCGCCAAGGTAATCTTTTCTTCCATATGCACAAATACATACATACATACATTCCATGTCAAAATGTTCATACAAAAGTTTTAAATTTCGATTACGAGTTTTTTAAATTCGAAAAATGCTTGCTAATTGTGAAGATTATTTACGAAATAGATTTATCATAAAAAACATTCTGAAAATTGTAGAAAAAAAAATCAGTAGGTGATTTTCAATGTTCGTATTCTGAAAAAAATATTTGCCTAGTGTTTGTGGATTTTTAACAAACAGTAAATAACTTTTGTTAAAATTTTCGATTAAAAAATGGCTAAACGTCCGCTTTTTTTTTAGAAAGCACATATCATTGAAAAAAAATCGTGTTTTTTGTTTGGACAACCGGCTGTTTCATATCCGCCTGGAGTTTAGACTAGGAATAGGGGTTTAGCTAATAAACCACTTTCTAATAGACAACACCGAAGGCACGAAGGTCCCCTCCCTTGAAAATGTATAGCAATTGATCCGCATTAAGTCTTAGAGCAAATACTCAAATTTATTAGGGAATGTGCGGGATTTTCAAAGACACTACTGCAATGACAACAGAGTGATCCAGATGCGATAAAAATATGAAAGCATAAGCATTTTATAAAGTTGACGTTCACGATAGATAGAAACGGTCTTTCACTCCCAGAGGGTGGCGGTAAAAATCCACACGCGTCTGAAAAAAATTTTGTTTTCAATTTTAGTCGGATCAATTGCATAGTTAGTCGCGATTTTTTATGTCGTCTATCTGCTCAAGTTCTATAACAATGCAAGCACATTCTCAAACCATAGAGAAAAATTTGATTTTACTTTAGAATTCTTATATGTATATGCAACTAGGTCCGAGAACTATATAGGAGGACATCGACAAAGATTTTAAACCATTTACTTGACTAAATTAACTGTATAGGTACTCTGTTCATAAATTATAGCATAAAGATATATTGAAACATTTGGACAATTTATTTATTTTTTAATTAAAAAAATGTTAATTCTCTAACAAACACCATTAAAAACAATTTTTTTAAATTTTACATTATCAAAAATTACGAACTTTTAAAAAAAACATATATAGAATTTTTTTGAGTACGCAATTTTATAGCTCATTTAATTGTAGTACCAAAAAGTGTAAGCAGTTTTGTGTTGTATGGAGGAAACTGGCAGTAAAAAATGTCAAAACTCAGTGATAACACTCAAAAAGATTCTAAAAACTTTTTTTTAAAAAGTTCGAAATTTTGTTGAAATTTTGCTAAGTCATAGTACTTTTTGTAAATAATTTGAAATGAGTGTTCTTTTACTTAAAAATAATTATAATTAACCAGAAGAAAAATAAAGTGACCAAATCTGTCAATATATGGTTTAGCAATATTTTGTGAAGATATATTAGTTTTCCGCTATATTGTGAACTGAGTCTTCATTTCGTAGAGAATGGTATAGTTCTCGAAAGTTTCTTAAATAGTTTTCTAACGTTCTACCCAAGAGAAATACATATATTAAAGTTTTCTATTCATTCGCTAACGTCAATGTTTGCTGGAATAAAAATAATGATTGTACGATGTTGTAACACAAATGAAGTTCGAATGACAGATAATTGTTGTTAGATATTTTCTCTTGGCGGAAGCTTTGCTAAGCCTCGAACTTGGGTTATAAACGGTATTCTGAGCATATCGTTGGCGCCGCCTTAAAAACTGCTAACTGCACTTTTCGATCAAAAATTCTTTTTTAAATGGCAGAATCGGGGAAACCATCTGTACATGGTGATAAAAGCAAATACATTTTTTTTTGTACTTAGTACAGTATACTCGTATTAAAAGTGTATTTTCGATTTGTGAACATATTTATATTTTGCCCCGTATTCTTAAATTTAAAAAAAGGAGTTAGTGACTTTTATCGAGCAGCAGCATTGATCGACGATACGCAAATTTTTAATCAGCACGCAATACATACATATGTATGTATTCAGACATCATATAAATCGGGTATGGCAATAAAGGATATCGAGTTGTGGCTATAAAAATCAACAATACTCGTATCTCCAATTTTTAATCAAATTTCACTTTATAAGTATGTAATTTAAATGAATATTGATAGTACAATAAAACGTCTAAATTAAGAATTTAAAGAACTTAGCAGATGTTAGGCAAAACGTTGTGTTGAAAAAAAAAGTAAGTTACAAATTATATATTCATACGTGGGGAGGCATTAAAGGCCACCTGCAGACTTAAAAGAAACGGATGTTGGTATAAAACTGAGTGGGGCGAGGCAGATATTGCTAGCGGCAGAGTTATGGACATTTGTACCTCTTCAATGCCACAGGATAGTACGCCACAGTTCCCTGAGGCTGAATGCTGGTTCAATACCAACACTGAGCCCGATCTTACACGTTATCGAATCTTTACTGATGGCTCCAAAACTGACGCTGGGTCAGGATCTGGAGTAACATCTGACCATTTGTCCAGAATTGGCTCGGATCAGGTGTTCCTCGGTCCGCAACCAGCTATAGCACTCCCACCTTCGGCCATCGATGCCACCATCAGAAACTAGGTGAATACTTCGCTCAGCAATGACTGGGAGGCATCGAGAGGTTGCAGATGGGCAAAACTTATGTTACCTTCAACCTCTCACTTAACAGGCGAGACTGCAGACAACTTGTTGGACTATTGACCGGTCACTTCACGTCGCATAGACACCTGACGATCATAGACGTACATGACAACTCCATATGTCCATCCTGTTTTGAAGAGGAAGAGACGGCGATACACTTTCTTTGCTTCAGCCCCGCTTTCGCAAGAACTAGGTATGAGGCATGTGGTCGCGACGTGTTGAGAGACGAACACCTGAGCTCTATGACATCGCAAAATCTGCTAAGATTTATTCGTAAATCTTTCAGATTTAAAACAGATTAAATATGAAAACAGTTCAATGGACGGCATGTAAAATAAAAAATAATTATCACTTATAGTTTAATGCCATAGTATGTAGACCAGAATAGATTTAGTGTTAAGCTTTCAAAAAATATTTATATAGCGTAAAATTAAACTTCTTACGGCTTCAATTCTATGCAAACAGGTATTCGGGGGTTTCACTAAACCCATCATAGTCCGAATTTTCGTGAAAACTGAAAAAAATATCATCAAATCCATCGTCGGTCGCAAGTAGCATATACTTTGACGATATTAATTCGTCGCAAATCGTGTGCAGTTACGAGTATCGTATTTTTGTAGATTTCGTGAAACTTCAGGCTACGATACATTCCACAATAGCCGCGATTTTTCTACCAACTAATTAGACTTTTTTTTAATTATTCGCTAGATTGCAAACCAAAATGCCTTTCAACTTCAACTAATTTTACAAAAAAATTTTTCATGAGTGTCCCGCTTTATATACAAGATTTATGGGGACACCATTATTAATTGTAAAACTTTTTAATCACCAAGCTATGTACATATAAAGAAATCATACATTAGCTTTTGGCATATTTTGATAAGTAACACAGCCATTTGGCTTTTCACCAATCTTTTGTTCTTTTTTCTTGGTTTTTACTCAATGCAGAGATAAAACTTTTATGTATTCACTTATCTTTATTTTAATTTTATCGCTTATAACTTTAATAAAATTTTTCCTATAAATCAGTTCACAGTAATTCGAGACTTTACCAAATATTATTTTCTCGTTGGACCACGAAGTTGTGAGATAAAAATTCAAAGAAATACATAAAACTGGATAAGAACGATGTCTGCAGACGAATTGAAAAAGGTAAGCAAGGATAATTGTGTAAAATTTAAAGTTATTGCATTATCGAGACAAAATTATGATTCCTTCAGAAAGGATTTAAAAGTTAATAACGTGGTTTAGTAAAATTGTGCATATAAATAAATTACTTTAAGTTTATTGAATAATAAAAGCAGGATTTAATGGAGGACATTGCTTGGGCTTAACATTCACTACAATCAGCAAACATTTTTGTTGTTTACCCTTAAGAGTATTTCTTACAGAAGTTCCGTAAAATCATCTTCTTTCGTTGACGTATTGAGCAAACAAAAATTGTATAGGTGTTTCTTTCCTTTGCCAAGTTTCGCCAAATTCAAAATACAAATAGCTCCTTCTGAGCGTGCTTTAGAGTCCCACAGATTGAGAAACGAAAGATTTTTTTGCAGAGCAGAATCAAATAAAATACTGGTACATATGACAACCTTTCGCTTACCCAAAATTAAAAACCGATCTATTGAAAGAAAAACCACAGACTTTCTTCAATTTCGGCACACAAGACCGCCACTTCTAAATAATTACATAATTTTTTTGAGAGAGTAGGTGATTCAAAGGGATAGTCTCTTGACCTGTATATTTTGTCCACAGGAACCCAGGCGATGACGACAATTTCCCGGCTGTATGGTATCTTGCCATGCAAGTATGCTGCAAGAATAGAGCTCACATACAATAGGACGTGTGCAACTGTTAACTAACAAAGAAGGTAGAAGAGAAAAGTTTCCAGTACTTCCTGTTTAAATGCTCAGAATAGTGTCTTCAAAGACACTGATCGTGCAGATTTTTTAGGGATTCAATATGATATGACCAAGAAGTTTAAAGAGAAAATGGAGCTAAATGCGATAATTAGTTCCAATTATGGCACTAGGAAGCACTACAAACAACCATTTGATCTTATCCAACTCAGTCTTTAAGTTATTGACATTTTAAGGGACTGTTTTTTTGATTGAAGCAGCAGTTTAGAGAATTACAATATAATTGCCTCTTTTAAATTTGTGGTAGAGCATATAAATATATATTGACACTGAACCTTAACAATATTTATTATCTTTCCAATTTAAAGGTTGCACCGGATGAAGAGGATGGTCCGCCCACTCTCATTTCTGCCGACAAAATTGTTTACCAAAAGAAGATGTCCTCCAAAGTTCGATGGTACTATGGTCCATTATTTCTGTTTTTCTGGCCTGCACTCTTGTTCGCCGTTGTCATACCGTTGTTCCAATGGCTACCAGATGGATTAACTGTCAGCGTTGCTCCCTTGGCTCCAGGCCAATTTATAGCCGAGCGAGCGGAACGTTTACTTTTTGATTTCGACTACATTGGACCCAAAGTTGTGGGAAGTCATGCAAATGAAAATCTCACGGTAGAGTTCATTTTAAACGAAGTGGAGAAGATTAAACGTGTCATGCAACGTGATCTCTTCGAATTGGACGTCGATGTACAGGTTGTATCCGGTTCTTATGTGCATTGGACTATGATTAATATGTATCGAGGTGTGCAAAATGTTATCGTACGTTTAACAACGAAAAAGTATGACAGCGAATCATATCTACTTATAAACAGTCATTTCGATTCAAAACCGGGTAGTCCAGGTAAGTAAAGGCTAATAGAGATGGAAGACGCAAAAATAATTTTGTTTTAAAGCCAAAGTTCCTTTAGAAAAGCAATGTAATCAAACTTTAACCAAACTCGCCTGAAATTGTTTGCATTTGTTTTTTATTTGTGCTCTGTTACTCTGCTATCTTTCGCAGGCTCTGGCGATGATGGTGCTATGGTTGTTATAATGCTCGAGATATTGCGCGTCCTTGCTACAACTCGCAAACCTTTCAAGCATCCCATTGTGTTTCTATTCAATGGCGCCGAAGAGAACCCGTTGCAGGGATCACACGGTTTTATTACACAGCACAAGTGGGCCAAAAATTGCAAGTAAGTGGTGAAAATGTTATACAAATACAAATTCTTAGTTAGATATGAATGTGAAAGTTTTACGTGACTACATACATATTTTTTTATAAATTTCAATAGAGCGCTTATTAATTTAGATTCTGCAGGCAGTGGAAGTCGTGAAGTTCTCTTTCAGGCAGGCCCAAACAATCCATGGCTAACAAACGTAAGTATCTGTATGCAACAACAACCGCAAGAATATCAGCGCTTAGGGTAGTTAGTGTAAGTTAGAGGAAAAGTAAGTTAATCGGAGGAACTTACGGCTTTGTTGATTTTTTTTTGTAATTTGAGTTCATAGGTTTTAGAACTAAAGGGAAATGATCCAAAACAAAAAGAAACAAATCTATCCGCGTGATATTACACTTAGGAAGTTGTGATAATAAGAAAAACATAATATAGAAGTGTTTGAAAGTCAATAAACTTGACAAGGCATGACGGAAAATCAATAAACTTCGTTAAACTCTCTAAATTACAGACATTGTAAAACGGTTTCGCTACTATATCATTTTAAACTTTTTAAGTTAGATTACATTTTCGTAACGGGAAAAGGCAATAAATTTAAATTTTCAAAAATGCAGCTATGAGAACATATTTGTTTTTAATAATCGCTGTTGTAAATTCGCTGACCGCATTGTATAACAGTTCAGATGTTTTAGTACTATAAAATATATGTACCTACATACATACATGTGTATATATTTATCTACATTTACAAATATTTACAGATATACCGTAGTAGCGTTAAAGGTTCATTTGCCTCAACGTTCACAGAGGAAATATTCCAATCCGGAATTATACCCTCGGGTACGGACTTTGAGATATTTCGCAAATTCGGCAGATTACCGGGTAAGAACTTTTACGTATGTACACTCACATACATACATACATGTGTAGCAAAGAGAGAATATTTAAATATTTTTGTTTATAAATATTTTCCTTTCCTTTACAGGCTTGGATATCGCACACTCTTACAATGGCTATGTATACCACACCAAATTTGACCGCGTTAATGTAATACCACGTGGTACACTGCAAGTAACTGGCAGTAATATATTATCGGCAGCGCGTGCTTTCGCCAATGCCACACAGCTGAAAAATCCAGCAGTACGTATAAAACTTCGCTTTGAAAACAAATCTATAAAATTTAAGTTATAAATATACATATCATTGATAAATGTATGTATGTAAATGTATTTCTTTATTTTTTTTTTTAATTAGCTTTACGCCACTGGCCGCACAGTCTTCTATGACATTTTTGGATACTACATCGTCTGTTACACCGAATTTGCTAGTCAAATTCTTAACACTACTGTATCAGTACTTGCCTTGGTATTAGTTGGCATTTGCATTTGGTCTACAGCAGCTGATGCTTGCGTATCCGTTGGCCATGTACTGAGTCTCTTCTTGCTTACATTTTTCCTACATTTGCTCGGTTGGATATTGGCCTTCGTGTTGCCTCTAGCGATTGCATTTCTCTTTGATAAAGCCGATAGTTCACTTACTTGGTATACAACGAAATGGCTGATCTTGGGCTTATACGCTTGTCCGGCGCTTTTCGGCTTGTGCGCACCTACACTATTCTATTTGAGTATAAGTGGGAATGTGAGTATTTAAAAATATTATAATTAAATTACTATATCATTCATGCTCTTTATTTTATTTACCATATATTCCATTTCTGGTTTTTTTTTTGTTGTTTTAAAAAGGACAAAGTATCACATCCGCAGAGACTTCAATTGGTGTACCATGCGCATACAATAATATTTTCAGTTGGTTGCATCGCTCTCACATTTATGGGCATACGCAGCGCGTATTTCCTAATGATTCCACTGCTCTTCCAAGATATATCCTTGATCATTAATTTGGTAACGACTCTAAATCGACGAGGTTAGTTAGGAATAATCACTTTACAATATTTATACTAAGAAAAATTATTAATCTTAACATTTTTCTCACTCATAGATTATTACTGGACAGTATTCGTTGTTCTGAGTCAAATTCTTACCTTCCTCTACTTCACCTCTCTCTTTACTAATTTGTTGTCCTCTTTTATTCCGATGATGGGTCGGTTCGGTAGCGCAACAAATCCCGATTTGATAATAGCTTTGTTTACTATTTTGGCAAGCGTGCTTTCCTCTGGTTATTTGGTATGTACAAAAGTTGTTCACTTCACACACTGAAATTGACTATTTTGATTTTAAACTCCCTTACATTTTACAGATACCACTCCTAAACATATTCAAACGCCCAAAGTTGGTTCTTTTCACCCTGCCAATAGCGACAATAATTTTTGTTTTAGTCGCACAAACAAACATCGGATTTCCCTATCGACCGAGTACTAATGTGGAACGAATTAATTTAATAGTAAGTCGGATAAGTATTTGACTATTTATTTTATTAATCAATATTTATATTTATATTTTTTACAATTCAGGAAGTAAAACGCGTCTTTTATGAATACGACGGCTCGGTTAGTCGTAATGAGTCTGGTTATTACTTTGATTTCCAGGACAGGCGTAAACATCTGCCCATTGCATGTGAGCGAAATTTTTAATTTCTAGAATATAAACACTTACAGTGGTGGCCATTTCATTTGCAACCAAATTCGAAATTACATACATACATAGTTTATTTCTAGGAATTTTTTTTTATAATTCAAACGATATAAAATCAAGTTTATAACTTTGTAGAGAACTTAAAAACAATTTTAAAAAATTTTCAAATAAATTTTGAAATTTTTTCTCAGAAGTTTTAGGAATTTTTGGAGTATGCAGTTTTATAGCCCAATGAATTTCAGTACAATATTTTGAAAGTTTTACGTACTTAGAAATGACCGTTGATTTATAAGAATTTGTTTGATTTTCTTCCATATAGTACGTATGTATGTATATGTACATATGTACATATATGTATGTATTTAAGCAAGTCATAACACCTTTGACAAGAAAATTCTAAGAAATCAACACTAATTTCTAGCCACTTCAAATTTTCTTATGATTATACCAAAATTGAATTTGCTATAAAACTGCATACCTACTCCAAAAAATTCATACAATTATGAGAAAAAAGCCCAAAATCTATATAACCATTTATTGAATTTTTTTTTTGTTTTCTACAAAGTTTTAAACTTGGATTTATATAGTTTATGTTACATAGTAAACTGAATTTTAATTGAAAATTCTTAAAAGTAAATAAATGAATATACAAAAGTCGCAAACTATTTTCAATGTGGTTGCAAATCATAAGGGCAACACCGTATATACATTTGCATACCACTCTCTGTTAATACAAATTTGTTTTTTAACATTTCTAATATTGCAGCCTCCGTCGATTTGGAAAATTTCTATTACGTAACTCAGGATTGTAATAAATATATGATGTGCGGTCTGCCTATATTCAACCATCGTTCTGCGAGAACACGTGCACTAGCTGGTTGGTTACCACGTGAAGAACCTCTCAAATTACCGGGCAAGCCAAGTCTTACCCTCCTCAAAAAATCGATCAATGCCAGCGAAGAAAGCGTCCGTTTCCAATTCGAGCTCAAAGGGCCACCGCATATGAGCATTTTTGTGCGGCCACTTAATAACGCATTAGTAAGCGGGTGGTCTTTCCTCACAGAAATGCTGCTGAACAAGAGAAATTATCAGCCCCCCTACCATATATATTTAGCTTATGGAACAGATAATTCGCCATTGAAGTTTTATATTGATTTGAAGGTAAATAAGAAAATTTAAAAAAAATATATACATATATTATGTTCTTACAATTTCTTAATTTTGCATTACAGAAAGATGAAAGTAATTTTAATGAACCGCTAATGGAGCTTGGTATTTCCGGACACTACATTAGTTCTGAAAATGCGCGTGATGCAGAAACCAAAACCTTCCTTGCAGCACTGCCACAGTACACTTACGCCATGGAGTGGCCGGCCTCTTACGAACGCTATGTATTTTAAGTATATTTAATCAATATTATTTTATGTACAAGTATAGTATACATACATATGTATGTATATTTACCTTAATGTGCCCAAAATATTTATTCAATTACAAACTAACAAAACAAAACGAAGATAATACTGCCTATGCATTGCCGCCCATAATTTTTTGCACCGCACGATCAAATTTCCTGCATAAAATATAAACATACATACATATAATATTTTTGAGCATATCTACAAGTACATTTCAGGACATCTACTGATATACTAACTTGGAAGTTAAAGGTTCACCCGGCGCATAAAACGGATTACAAACCGCATCAGTGTAAAGCATATGCAAATTTCGGAACATCTACAAAAGAACAATAATAAATTATTAAATAGTTGCAACAGAAAATTCATTGTACATGTTGTGGTAGTGCAGACGTGTGCTATCCTGCGTTTTATTATTACTTGAGAGTGGCACACTATTCGCGCATTTATTCAGTTTCTATTATTTATATTATTTGGACTTTCTCTATTTTTTGTACTTCTGGAGTGAGCACATGCGGCTCTTGATATAATTAAATATATTTATAATTAGTAACATAAAAAGCATTTTAATATTCTGTTGGACCACAACAGATATTTGGCGCCGAGGATTAGGAGTGTGCGTCTGCAAGTCTACTTGAACCGTTTCTTAAATTACTTCGAAATTGAGTCGAGAACATTCGCTACAATAATTTGTGGTTATCAGCAAAATCACATGACATTACGCAAGCCCTTACGATGGCTCACGAAAAGATCCAAGAGCTATTGGAATTGCAAAGCAAATTGCTTTCAATGTTTACAGAAGATAGTGCAAAAGGACGAGGAAATCTAATGGAGCATTTGGCTGACCGCATTGTTGAATTTTGTCATGATCTGCAAAATAACCTAACATTTGATGCGTGGTATGCACGACAAGAAGATGTGTTCACGGTTTATGGCAAGGGCTTGGATGACGCAGCTCGGGTACGATTGTTAATGATTAAACTCAATCCTGTAGCATATGGGAAATACGCAATGTTTACCTTACCAAAAAATCCAAGAGATTTAACTTTCGCTAAAATAGAGAAACCCCTGAAAGAAATATTCGGATCGAAGGAGTCGATTTTCAGCCTAAGATATAAATGTTTGCAATTAGCAAAAGAAGATCAAGAAGACATCGTGACATATGCCGCACGAGTGAATGCATGCTGTGAAAATTCAAAGTTTGCAGACATGACACCTGATCAACTCAAAAGCTTAATCTTTGTCATTGGGCTGAAAGGCAAATTGCTTGCTGGGCTCGAAGACGACTCCTATCAGAAATTGAATAATCTAGTCAGCACAGCAAATCGATTACTAAATCTTAAAAGAGATACGAAAATGGTTGAACAACCAAATAAAATTTTAAATGCTATTAAAACTCATGTTGCTGAAAGCAAGAAGTTCAAAACAAGTGTCAACCCGAAGCAAAATAAAGTTCCGAGATCCCCACGCTGAAATTGCAGGACAATGCACTACGCACAACATTGCGAATTTAAGAGACACAAGTGTATGCTGTGTAGCCGAACAGGCCATAAGGAAGGCTATTGCAACGCACAGAGGTCAAAGCCGCAGAAAGGAGCATTCCATAGCGGTAAACCACACATACAATCGCGACCGAAAAGCAACGCAGTACAGGTAAACTCCATCAATTTCATAGCGCGCCCCAAATATGTCGAGGTTATTATCAAACCAATGAAGCCAGCAGCAGCTGCCGGAGAAGAGAAAATCTTCAAGTTGCGAGTTGATACCGCCTCTGAAGTGACGTAGTTGGCGTAGTTTGGGTAGGCCAGGAGTCAAGCTATCCAATAGTCATGCCGTGAGTGCGTCGAGAAATGATATTCGCTTCATAGCTGAATTTCACAAGGGAATTTAACGGGAAAGGAATTTTTGTAGCTGAAATTGATTCCTTGAATATTCTAGGTACATACGCACTTGGGACAAGCTACTAAGCAGCGTATGCTGTCAAGTCCAGAAATCAATGCGACTATCGCAGCTGCCACCCTAGCAAACATTAAGCAATAATATGCAGACGTGCAAGGCAGTGGTCAACCTTCATTTAAAACCAAATGCAAAGCCAATATTTCGCGCAAAACGACCACTTGCGTACGCAGTACAATCGCTAATCGAAGCGGAATTAGTGCGATTTGGGGGTTAAGGAATCATAACGCCGGTAGATTTCTCCGATTGGGCAGCTCTAATTGTAGGGAAGCAACGGGCGGAATTCGAATTTGTGGAGATTACTCATGTGCGTTAAATGCATCACTAGAACCGCACCAGTATCCCCTTCATACGGCGGAAGATGTATACGCTAAAATTGCAAACAGTTACTGTTTTTCGGACATCGATTTGACAAATGCGTAATTTTAGACGGAAGTTGCGCCGGAGGCTGCGAAGTTGCCTAAAGGGCTATACACGTTTAACCGCCTAGCACCAGGAGTTAAAAGTGCACCAGGTGCGTTTCAACAAATAATGGATACTATGATAGCAGGCATAGATGCGACCGCAGCTTACATAGATGATATAATCGTTGGAGGCTCTACGTAGGAAAACCATCAACAAAACCTGCACAAGATTAAGGGAATATAACTTTCATGTCAAGTTTGAAAAATGCAAATTTTTCGCGACGGAGGTTAAATATTTGGGCAATATCATTTCGCAGACCGGAATACGCCCAAATTCAGAAAAAAATAGTGCCATACTAAAAATGCCACCGCCAAAAAACGTGGCGGAACTTCGAGCATTTTTGGGTAGTGTTAACTATTACGGGAAATTCGTTTGTAACATGAGTAATCTTAGGGCACCTCTGGACGAACTACTACGTGATAACGTAAAATTTTTATAGACATCGCAGTGTCAACAAGCTTGAGAGAAGTTTAAGAGCATTTTAAATTCTGACTTACTCCTTACGCATTACGATCCTAATCTCCCTATAAAAGTGGCAGCAGATGCATCGGGTAGAGGGATAGGAGTGTTCGTTTGCCACATTATGCCTGATAAGACAGAAAAAGTCATCGCGCACGCAGCATGTACATTAAGCCCAACCGAACAAAGATACTCTCAGATTGAGAAGGAGGCGCTTGCGTTAATATTTGCTGTAAAGAAATTTCATCGATACATTTTTGGATGGAGATTTATATTGTGGACAGATCACAAGCCATTACTTTCCATATTCAGTAGTAAAAAGGGTATTCCGGCTCATACTGCAATTAGGTTACAAAGGTGGGCACTTATTCTGATGCGATACGATTGAGTTACAATACGTAAACACGAAGGATTTTGGTTGCGTTGTTACATTTTCAAAACTGATTGACACGGATGAGCAGGAAGACATGGTCATTGCGTGCACACAACTGGAAGAAGAAATGTTGGCCGATGTCAATGACCAGTTCAAAAAGATTCCAGTTACGTTTAACATGGTACAAAAGGCTACGAGCAAATGTAAGCAATTACAGGCGGTAATGAAAGCTTTGAAGTCCGGATGTCAAGCGAACATACCATACGAGTTACTACCTTTTGATAGGCGCAAAGACGCCTTGAGTGAAGTGAAAGGTTGTCTACTATTTGGCGAGCGGATAATCATTCAATATTTTCTGCAAAAGCAAGAGGGCACGTTTATTGGCCTGGCATAGACGAAGAAATTGCGTCATTCGTGCGGAACTGTCAACCATGTGCAATCGCAGCGAGATTGACAATAAAATCAACCCTTCGATCATGTCCGTTACCAAAAAAGCCAATGGAGAGATTGCACATAGATATCGCTGCGGTTCGTAGATACTCTAAAGAGAGCACTGCATAAGCTTAAGAGAGAAGGAACGAGTGTGGAGAATCTGCAAATATTCCTGCAAACTTACAGGTCGACTCCAAACACAAATGTTCCTGGCGGGGGAACACCGGCAGAGGCATTTTTTAAAAGAAAAATAAACACATCATTGAAATTGCAGCAGCAGAAAACGAAAAGGAATCTTAAGCAAGAACAGCAGTTCAGCTAAGAGCCAGATGTGATGACGAAGGGTTATCATCGGCAGGTGTAACAAGGCTTTTATGTGATAGTTTCGATCTTTGAAAATTGCCTCAGCAACAAAAACAAGCAGCAAGTAATAGCGATACAAGACGATCTACAGAACCACCCGAAGAACATGAACAACCTGGGATTCCGGCCCAGTTGCAGCCCGTAATCCATGAAGTCCAAAACGATAATCCAGATGCTCCCGAAGCGGCACGTGAAGCCAGACCAATCCGAGAAAAAAGGACACCGGTGTGGATGCGTGACTAACTTGCGGTCTTCACCTGCTTTCAATGCTCGCTTACTTCTGAAAGCAAGCGACATGTCGCACGTGAAGACCGCAAAAAGTTGAAAGCATGCTTCGTCTCGCAAACCGATCGGTAAGCGAGCGCTCGCTTGCTTTCAACTGTCATTTTTGTAGTTTGACAGCCATTTTCGCATTTCGTAGCATCTTTCATTGTGGCAACATCGTTTATCATAGGCTCTTCGAGCACAAAAAAGCCTTCTAATGAGATATAATGATAAAATCGAGAGTCGCGTTACTGATCTTTGTAAATTACTTAATTTATACCGACAATATGAATGGGTTTGGAGTTTGAATAGCACGCAGGACACGAACCTTCTTGCTCTACGACATGTTGCAAATGAAAAAGTATGCTTTCAAAATGCCTCAGTGAACCTCTCTCTCGCTTGCGACGACAAGCAGACGTGTGCTACCCTGAGTTTAATTATTACTTGAGAGTGGCAGCTCTATTCGCGCATTTATTCAGTTTCTATTCTTAATATTATTTGGACTTTCTCTATTTTCTGTACTTCTGGAGTGAGCACATGCGGCTCTTGATATAATTAATGATATATTAAATGGACCACAACAGTACTACTCACCGCTCGCACTTCATTTTCACGCAATGCTATATTTCCCGAATCCACCACAATGATCAGCTTCACTTTGGTATTTGTGACAAAACCATAACTATAATAACAATTATCAAAATATATTAATTAGGAGCGTTCATTTTATACCATATCTAGTTGGTTACATTTTATGAGTCTCAGTTGAATACAACATGCCCAAATAAAGTTCCTTCGACTCTGGTGTTGCTTTACTCATTGGTTGGCATTTTTCTTCAACGACATCGAGTGCGGCATGAACACGATACTGCAATTCCAATTCCTTATCCATATCAGCTGTAGTTAGGTATAAAGGGGCATTCTAAAAATTAATATGGAATGAAATATGCTGGAGTTTGTATTTTTTCAATATACTTTTTACACAAATTTTCTTTTGGTAGAAATACCATTTAAATATTATATATGTATGTATGTACATATGTATACTGGAACTTAAATGTATTTACTGGGACCGAAAACGATTTGTAATGTTTTATGTAGTACTAATATTTCAACCTCATAATAAAAACAATAATAATTTGGCGCTTACACAAAATAGCTGTGTTTGGCCAAGCTTCTCCTACCATTTGTGATGTGCGGAGG
Source organism: Philophylla caesio (assembly GCA_963971545.1). Classification (NCBI taxonomy): domain Eukaryota; kingdom Metazoa; phylum Arthropoda; class Insecta; order Diptera; family Tephritidae; genus Philophylla; species Philophylla caesio. Next base: position 86,562,263 of record OZ020606.1, on the reverse strand, counting down.
GACCTAACAGCAGATATATATATATATTCATGGCAGAAATACCTTCCGAGGTTTGCATTGCCTGCCGAGGGGTGACTGTTATAAGAAAAAACTTTTTCTATAATTAAGATTTTGCTTGCACTGCCTGAGATTCAAACTTTGAGCTCAGCGGCATATCGAGATATAGTACGCTCCGCCACCAACTCGACCACCTCATACTGTGACCAAATTAGCATTAGCTTATATTCGGGACCATGGCAGACTATTTACCACATATGTAGGTGGCCGCTGTGGTAGAGTGGTTAGCGGTGCGTGCTATAACTCGATGTGTCGCTGAGTTCGAGGTTCGAAGCTCAGTCAAGGCAAGTAAAAAAAACCTTAGAAAAAGTTTGTTCTAATAGCGGTCACTCCTTCTCATAAAATATGTACATCTGCCGTTCGGAGTCGGCACAAAACTCTTGTGGTAGAATATAAAGACACACACTACAAATGGCAGGAGAAGCTCGGCCAAACACTGAGCAATATAGTGTAAGCGACAAACTAATAAAAAAAATGATGAAGTAAAAATGTTTTCAGTAATAGGGCCGTTGATGAAGTTTTTATTTTTGTAATTAAGTTCTACACGTTGTTATTTCCAATATGGTTGAATTCAAGGCGAATTTATCAAGGTGGTGGTAAGCCATGATTCAATCATACAAGGTTGGATAATTAGGCAGTTGTCTCACTCTTGCACGTTGCCTTAAGGTAGCCTGTGTTGCTCTCTTTTAATTTAAGAGAAAAAAAAATATTATCAAACACGGGGAAATTAGTACTTTTCTTGTGAAATGGCCTGGCAGGCAACACTGTTTTTGTGGTTTTGAAATTATTTCAGCATGCCCTACATTAAATAATCGAATTGGCTGCATTTTCGTACGTTTTCCAGTAGCCTTGCCTATTTAGCAGGAATTTAAATTTTTTTTCTTTGCATGTATGAAATTGGTTCGATTCCCGGCCAGGTCAGATCATTTTGTTTGATATTTTTTTTCAAGGAAAGCATTTTATGTTTTTAAATTTTTTACTGAATATATTTTATATAAAATAACATAAAATTAAAAAAAATTAAAAAAAAAAAGAATTTATATAAATAATAACAACCATAAAATTATAAAGTTAAAATATCGAATAGAAGAACATTTATTAGTATTTTGACCAGTTTTGACTAACGTCTTTTCTTGATTTCTAACAGATGTACATACATATATCGATAAAAATTCCGTTAATTTTTTGAGGAAGGTATTGTGTAGTGTTTTCCATATAAAAAAACAACTAATGTTACATTTTTAGAGACTTGAATCTTACAATTTTATGATCTACAAAAATGGTAATTATATTATTAAAAAAGTTTGAAATTGTAATGAAATGTGTATACAATCCTGGTTACTGGGCTTTTAATATAATAATAATAATACTTTTGGCGCTTACACTATATAGCTCAGTGTTTGGCCGAGCTTCACCTACCATTTGTGGTGGGCTTTTATTTTGGTTGCTAAAATTGATATTGAATTAAAGAAATATTTATTATCAAAGTTTTTCCAAATGTAATAGTTCTATTTTCTGCATGTAAAAACTTAAAAAAGGTTAAAATCACATTGTTTTTGTTAATAAAATGTGTAAAAAGTATTTGGTTCTACACCACACTTGCGTTTTTTGTTTATATAGTTTCGCTACTAGTTACCTACTTTTCAACTACCTTTGCGCGAAAAGGGATAAAATATTTCCCCCTTTATCAGACCTTCCTAAATGCAACCTTACAAGGCAGTTGGAAAACTTAAACGTCAATAAGTATCCAACCTTTTATAATTGAATCATGGTGGTAAGCGTATATATGTATGTACATATGTAAGTAAAAGGCCTCCATGTATTTTGTGCCTGCTTTGCTGGACTGAATGTCAAATTTCTGTAGGTGATTTACATCGCCAGCCATTCGCAAGCCAATCGCCAGCCAATCAAAACAAAGCCCTTTCACGTTCAGTCCAGCATAGCGAAAAAAGTGAAAAAAATCAGCTGGCTTCTTAACACCACCTTGTTAAATTCGCCTTGGTTGAATTCAATATTGAAGACTTTTTAGAAGTTGGCTTTGGCTGTAAAAAACGAAAATCTAATTAAATCGACAAGTGGAAATTTCCGGCGGATATTGCCAATGAATCTTTGGATTTTTACAGAAATTCAGATTCACAATGGTTACTCGGTAACTTTTAGAATTAATAACCGGTATCGATAATTCTCGTAAGTTTTGCATATAGCAAATTTTCGAGACTCGTTGTATCAGCGCTTTTGTTTACAGCCGTGAAGCAATAATAAAACGAATCCACTCACTTGTGTTTTTAAAAAAATTATTATCAAATGTACTACATTTTACGTGAAAGTTGATTGATTTTATTCATTATTTTAGCAAAAATAGTACTTACATCCTTTCCTATTATTGAAATACACACAGCCATAGCTGACACCAACTCGACTGCTACTACTCACAAAGAACTAATGTTGCCAGACTACGATAAATATATTAAGACGTCACTTCCAAAAATTAAACAAAAATCAGAAAAAATTAAAGAATAAAAGTTTGAAACAACCAATTTTGGATTGTGTTTGATGTTAATACTGCGAATGCTTTGACACATACATATTTGTTCGAGTAAAAATGTATCGTAGAATCGTGTATCAACATATGTCATACACTTAACTAAAAAAGAAAATAAACAACATATGGCATAGCTTACAGGATAGTTCTACCTTCATTGAAACGATTTTCGAATTTTCAAGTAGATCACCCACTATGGCATTGGAGCCACCAGAACCACCTGCTGCTCCTGGTCGTATTCAACGCCATCATCGGGTCTTACCATTTCCAGGGCAAGAGTCTTTTGTACTCTTTAATAACACAACAAAACGCACTGTCGATTTGTACTGGTGCGTTCATGACAACAGGACATTTCATTTAACATTAGCGCCAGGTGGGAATAGTAAAACCAACACATTCACTAAACATTTTTGGATATTTTGTGATAAGGAAACCAATGAATTGTTATGCGTAAGTATTGTGATGAGTTGAATCATCTTAGCGCTTTTGCGTGTACCCATTTATATAAAATCTCCTTTTTACTACACATAGGTTGGGCATCGAAAAGTATTTTGGCCGCAGTCTTATCAAATACCCGACCCAAACAATCCGTCACGTATGACACCTTGTCGTAAAGAGATAAATATACATTTTCCATTACGTACTCTACGTGAGAATTGTCTTTGGCGTGTTGTAACCACCCTGCATACAGTTCCTCTGAAAATGGCAATTAAACTCATTGATAAACATATGTCCATACCCAATGTTTTGAAAAACGAACTTCAAAAGCGCTTAAGAAGCAGAATGCAACCGGAGATGATTACTGCAGAAATTGCCAAAAGTGTAATGGAACAACACAATCAGCATAGTAATTAAGAAAATTTCACAAGTACAGTACTACGTCGTTAATGTTGCAAAAAACTCGGAAATAGTTGAAGAGTTTCAAATAGTTAGCCGGTCCATTACACGTATTTCTAAAGGAATGTCGTTACAGTTTTTCTCTTAAAATTTTGCATTATTAATGACGAATTGACTAAGAGAAATGTTTGCGACATTTAGGATATATGTACATAAGTTACAAATAGTTTTTTTTTTTATCAATTTGAAGCTATAAAGCATTAATATAAAAAATTTTAATAACTTATACCTGTATGTATAAAATAAACTTACTTTCTTTTTATACATTTTGAAATGGTTTTAAAACTTGATGCTGCGGTGAATTTAGTTCATTAACGAAACGATTTAAAATAATTCAAAATCAGGTGATCTTCTATTGATTGCCAACACGTTTCCGGTATATTCAAACGTATCTGCAAAGATATGTATATTTAATATGTGTAAGTAATAATCACACATAACTCATGCTTATATACAAACTTTTGTTTATTAGCTTTAATTCAGTTACTCATTTTACTTGTCTGAAATGTTCACTTTATAATTAAATATTTTGTAGTATAATAGTTTTGCTATTTAAGCTAGATTTTTGTTTTTGTATTTTATTTGTTTTTTTGCTTTTTCTTTGTATGTAGTATGTGTTTATGTATATATGTATAATAAGTTCGTGTAGAATAGCTTTAAATTTACATATTTTAAAGTAAATAACTTGTAGATAATACGCGCCACGTACATTTTATGTTTTAATACACACTATATAAATTGAATGATTCAAGATTAATCACTAAAAATGTCGCTATAATCCGTTTCATATATGTATGTATGTATGTATGTATAAACAATATCCAAGCCGAGTGTAAGGCTCGATGATTGAAGACTAACTAAACCACAGATATGAATAGGGAATACAAATACAATTTAACAAATATAGAGCTGGGGAAAATACATATAAACACTACCATTGTTTTACAATGCACATTTCTGAATAGCCCTAATTCTAAGAAAATTGGCATTCTTTCAAAAAAAAAAAAAAAATTGCAACTGAAAAGTATTTTAAGTTACAATTAATTGTTTATTCATTTAAATGCATAATCGTATTGAGTGTAAAAAATTTAAATCAGTGGCAAGATATCGCAACACTGAAAACATTTAAACTTAACACCTGTTATTCAAACAAACGAAAAACTAAACAGAAAAGATAAAACTCTCTATTACAAGTGTGAACAATTCATTTGTCAAATTATCCTCCACATCCTTCGCATAAAAACTATAAATTTATGTTTGCCTTAGATAAATATCGAAACCACTCTACTGAAATATAATAACAAAAATTGTTTAATGTAAGAGGTTTTAGACGAAGTGTTCTGACATGTGTGTTTGCTCAAGAATTCTTGAACGTACATATATACATATATGCAAGCGCTCATGTTGCCAGTGTTTTATTACAATGCAAGCCAGGCTCTAAACGCATTCTTTTTAACTTTTCACGTCTTTCGATACTACGCTACATTAGGCCAATCACAACGAAACGTAACAAATGAACAGAGATGTAGTTGTTGTTGTAGTTGCGGGTATACTCGTATAATGTTAAGCGTTTGCTTCTTGTAAATATGTTATTGCAACAGTCATGAAGATGTTTCAACCCGTTGTGTGTGTTCATAGTTTACCATCGTAGCTGAAATTTGGCTTTGTCTTGTATTGGAAAGTCAAATCGGTCGACTGCTTCCAGATGAAATGCCGCACTGTACGCAAATCCATATTAGGGTCAACCACCTGTTAGAATGTTAAATAAGTATGCATACGTATTATATGTGTATGGGCGTACAACTTACAACATCATTGCACCATAATTCAATTCGATCCTCGGCAGGTACTTGCGAACCTTCGGAGTTCGCATCGCTTTGACTATTTTGCGAGGAGTTTGATGCATTACCGCCACTGGGCGTAGTTTCAGCGCCGAGTACCTTTTCTAGTACATGTTCGCACACCTTGCGGCACTGTATAAATTCGTTGGCAACTAATCGATCCTTTAAAAACATTCACGATAAGTAAACGATCAAGTATTTTAAGTGATTTTTCTCTACTGACCTTTTTGGTACGTTCAGGCTTAATCATTTGTGGATGTGGTTGCAGGAAGAAGGGAATTTTCAAAAATTTTGGTACTGTTTTTTCGATCACTACATCCGTGACCCATTGCGGTACGGTTTCATGTAGTAATGTACTCTCGCTCTCGCCTGCTGCATCACGCACTAAAAGGCGGCAAACAGTGCGACCACCAACCTCACTGAAAAGAAAACACGTACCGAGTTAAAGTCGTTAAAAAAAAATAATATTTTGTCAATTTGAAGGCTGTAAATACCTAAAAATTACTGGCGTATGTTTGGGCACTTGAAAGTAGCCATTGCCGTGGCTGTCAGGTTCCATTTCGCTTTGTGGTAAACTATGTGGTGGTGTCCAGTATTCCAATAGTGCTTCCAGCAATAATTTTCCATAATTTATCTGCAAATAAAAAAAAGTTTTAAAAATCGTAAATTTTTCTGAACTAAACACACCTTTGTCTCTAATGTTGGCTCCGCACATTCTGGAAGCCCAGCCTCTATGGATACCCATGCTGCGAAACAATCCACTTCATCTTGTCCGAGTACTATAGTTGGCATCTTCAAAATAAATTTAATTCATGAACGCAATAACCTTAAACTGGACCTACAACACAAGAACACTTACTCCGGTTTTCAAGTCTACCGTAAACCAATTTGGAATGTATACTTGTTTATTGCGTTTCTTTAGCTCTTCATCGAAATCCATTTTGCCCAAATCCTCTTTTTTCATAACTCGCAGCACATCATAGATGGCAACATTTTCCTCGGTGTCCTTGGTTACAATGTAACGTTTGTCATTCAAGACAACGCATTTCTTGACGGCAGCACCACCTAAAAAATGTGTCACAAAATCGCCAGATGTTACACTTAGGTAGCTGAATTTATTTAATCGCCCTTACCTTTAATGCTTGTCAACTCCGTATTGGGCGCTATATTCCATTGAGCATCCATTCCACCACTTGATGTCAAAGTACATTTATCGTAAAGTGGCAATTTCCAACAACGTATATCCGAGTTCCAGGTTGTAGCCCACACGCCTGTCTTATCAATATTGTATCCTAGACTAAGTACTGGCGCACGCTCTTCACACACAAGTACCGAGTTACTAGGATTACGTAACTCTGTTACAATGATATTCTTGTCGCGACTGCCCGAGATAACGTATTGGAAGTTTTCACTCATCAAAAGTGCCCAAACACCTTCTTTGTGTACGTGTATAGTCTGTATGCAGCGTTGCTGCCCCAAATTCCAAACTTTGATTGTCCCATCCGAACTACCGGATACCACTTGATTACCATCGGGTGAAACGACCAGCGCACGTACGTTTTCAGTGTGTCCTCGAAGCTTCATGCTACGTGTACACGTGCGAGGATCCCAAATGCGCAAAATATTTTCTGTAGAGCCGCTAACAATGACCGTACCGGAAGGATTCATAGCCAGACTGTAAATGGAGTCTTTGGAGCCGGTGAGACTAGAGGCTAAGTATAGAAAACACAAAGAGTATATTACGCTGGCGAGCTACTTAATCCTATACTAACTTGTAACGGTATTATTGCTGGCAGTCAGTGCTGTTAATGTATTTACGTCCCAAAGAAAAATCGCCTTGTCCAATCCTGCACTTGCCACTTGTTCTCGATCCCTAGCATAAGCCAAGGCTTGCACGTAGTCACGATGCGTACGTAGCGTTGACATACAAAAGCCTTTGTGGGCATTCCACACTTTAACGGTGGTATCACAGCTGGCGCTTATCACTGTAAAGCGATGGTTTTTAAATATTTGCATGTATAAACTAGGTGTTTGCAAAAAATTTAATTACTCACAATTTCTTCCATTGCAACAGAGCACGATATCATTTACCCAATCATTATGGTGTTCCATGGATTGTATATACTTTTCTGTTGATTCTGTTCTTGTATTCCATACGCGAATAATAGCATCACGTCCAGACGAGTAGAGCTTGCCATTGTTTGGATCTAGTTGTAACGCATTAACGCCGTTTCTGTGTTGTTTTTCTTCCGCGTCTCGAATTACAAAGGACACCTGGTATTGGACATACATATGTAAGTATGCATACGGTATATATAACTTTTTCACTCTCATAAATTTAATGCATTTTTGGCGGCTCTTAATGCTAGTGTACCTGCCTTTCTGAGCTATACCGTGTATTTGTAATTGCAATTCCCATCTTTGCTTAGTACTCCAACCACCTAAAGAACTGCCGACATAACCTACCTGCATTTTCTTCCGTCCGCCTGAACAACCTTTGTGGGTCAACATATCTCCACTATTCCCACTCAGTGGTGGTTCTGCTATGAAAACCCGATATTTTGGCTATGTAATTTGTTTGCGGCCAATTTGTGTGCAGATTGGAGGCAGAGAATTGGATTTAGTCTCAAGAGAAAATATATAGATGTCCCCGTTGTTGACTCTATTTAATGAAAGTGCACTGCAGGACGAGTAGTGCCTACGATTTTCTAATTTGTATCGTGGACTTTCTGCTATAATATGTGTACATTTACAGTTTTTTAAAAAATTTTCACGAATTGTCCTTTTCGCACGGTCCCTTTTGTTTTTTAATTTCTAACTGTCAGTTTGACGTTCTTCTTTCTTCTTTCCATACGCGAATTTCAGTGTGAATTGTCAAAACCCAACAATATGTCTTGTCTTAAAGGCCTGCCAGATGGAATACGTTGAGTCCGCTCAAACGAGGCATTCAACTGACAAGGCGTAAGAAACGCAAAGGTACGCCACATTAAAAGCGTTGTCGCATGTAAACAAATTGGTTGTTTTGTATTGGCAAATTGTGGCATTCTGCATTCAACTACATATAATATATTAGTCGAATGCTTCGCCGGAACATACGTAACGTGCTCTATCTGGCAGGCCTTTTATTTCACCCTCCCAGTGCTAATAGGGGTAAAAGCAAGAGTGGCAAGTTAACAGAGCTTAGTGAGGCATAAATAAATAAGACAAGACATATTTAGGAAGTTTACAAGCCAATAACAGTATTTCGTCGTATCGTGTATTGTAATACAACAGTTGTAAACTTGTTGTTATTGTTTGACATTTTAAATTTTCGTATTTCAATACATCTCTGAAAGATATGTTTAGTGTGTTATTTGTGCGTGTTATCGATCAGCTATTTATTATCATTTGAGGTTTATTTTTGATAGACAAAATTAAATACAGTCAAACGGTGATGTACGTATACATATTTTAAAGAAACCGACCGCTCAAGTTTATTTTAAGTGATCTTTTGCTGACTAAAGTAATACAACCAACAACACGGCTTGTGAACTCCCTAATTGTTAGGTTTTGACAATTCACACTGAAATTCGCGTGAATTTTTGTCAAATATAAGTACTCTGGGTAAAACGTCTGTAATAGTTGATAGTTGTTCGTGATTGGAGAGAAAATGACGTTGTAGTGCTTAAAATAAAATTATAAATTACCTTTATTTAATAAACAAATAAATTACCTTTGGCATTAAAGACCAAAAAAATAAATTAATAAACTAAATTTCAAGTTCTAATAAGGTGCACTTGTGATAGATAGGACATTTTTTATGTCTCAAAGGCGAAGTAATAAATAGAACAAGGCAAAACGATAAGTGATTGATTAGTTCTAGTGTAGATTGTGCGTGACCAAACAAATTTTGTAAAGTTAACAAGGTTCTTAAGTACAATTGGCGTTTGAAGCTAGTTGGAGCAGTTCACACATTTGATAAGTTGTTGCAGTAATACAGGAATTCGAATCAATTTTTAAGAATACGAAATAAGGTAAGGTAACCATGTCAACGGTTGTCATTTTACAATAAAAAATAATCTTGTTAGCCTACTTTGGCCTTATTTGACTGAGAAGTATTATTTCTTTTATTATTAACATCCCCTTCAACTAGACAAAATGTGTACGATTGGCAAAGGTGGAATGTAACCTACAGCATGTCCTTGGCCGTTCCGATAAAAGGTTTTGGTGCAAAGGAATGTGCAAAGTCAAATATTAAAATGACAACTCCGAAATATGGTGTCTTTGGGCTACTATAGTAGTATACATATATAGTATACTTGCCCGGTGTGGTCGCCAAAATCATTTATATTCATAGATATGTACATATGTACATACATACATATATGTTTATAATCATACTTATGAACATACATACATACATATATATGCGTGTAATAATTTTTGTAAGTGTATATGTAGTTTATCGTTTCTTTCAAATGAATTATATACAATATCTTCATACTTGATTATAGGAATTGCCACCCTTAACACGCTTGTAGCTATTTCAAAATTTCCCCTTATGCTTTAAACCTGGGCTTTTTATGTACATGCAAACGTTGATTTAAAAAAACCAGTCTTATACTTCTACTAAATAAGTTCCAGGAATATAAAAGACATCATGCCATCAATATTCGCTAATTAAACCGACCTCTACAAGTATAGAAAGTTGCTATAAAAAGATTAACTACTTACTTTAACAAACAATGGCCTCAATATTCTTATGCTCTGTATTGATCTTAGTGGTTTTAGTATTTAACCAAATAATGGTCCAACGACTTTAAGTATCTCTAAATACATACATACATATGTATGTTCTGACATTCCACAGTGCTCCTTGATATACAGCATTCAACCTAAAATGATTATTGACTTTAAATATATACAACATATTTACATACATATGTATGTATGCATATTCATTTAAACGTAAATACAAATTATGCCATTCACATTCATCAAGGGTTCATAACTTTCCATAACAGTAATTTCCATGCCAGGTAAAGTATCTTCATAGTTAACAACCGAAATATACTATGGTCAAGTGACACTATGTCCGGTCAATAATTTACTGCCATGTCTATAAAACGGATTATTTACCATAAAATGCAAAACAAAGACACTGTAACATTTACGAATGGTGGTGCTGCTAAATGTTCTCCACTTGCTATGCCAATAAGAAGCTTGCAATGAATTGTGACTTCACGAGCATACAACATTTTTCGGCCAGTACTTATTTCCGGCTTTAATAAGACTTCTAATGCCTTTAAGTACTTTAAAATATTTTCTTTGCATTTGCTTTTATTCCATAAAGTTTAGTAGTGTTAGCACAAATAAATGTTCGTCTATTGATGAATACAAAGTGCATTTATCTAGCCAAATAGACTTCTATATTCAAACCGTCACTAAAACACGGCATATACAGGTTAGTATGTATTAATATCTAATCACTCGCTTTCATTTGATGTCATGTGCCTTGAATCTGGCGCACAAGAGTATGTAAATATATACATAGGTATGTACAGACATAGCTGACAAGTTTCTAGTCAGGTACGCACATATGTAGCTTTCCTAACAAGATTTGCTTTTTTAGTCTGTTTGATTAAAATATATTTAAAATAAATTACACATTAATACCAAAGTGTGGTATTAAACATGAGCAACAGCTAACGAGGACAGCTAAGCTAGTGCTGTTAAAAATAAAAAAAATTATATCGACAAAGAAAAGCATATTATTGGTTCTACTGATATTGCTCTGGTGGAGAAGTTATATCTATGTGAAATGGAAAATATTTTAGTCATGTTGTTGTTGTTGTAGCGGCTAGCTACACCCCACTGGGCTGGCGTGCTCCCTCAATCATTATCGTCAAGCTCAACTAAGGAAAGGTCCTGGAAACGAGACGTCTGGACCTCGTCCGTCAGTTGTGAGAGATGTCCCCTGATGTGCCTGGGTGCCGGCTCCAGCGCGAGCAGGTCTCTATTAGAAACTGTAGAAAACCCAGTAGAAACTGCTTTGTGAGCATCATATTGTGGTCCTGCACTGGAAGCACGTTAGCCTCGTGGTAGAGGTGATCCACAGGCGTCATCAGGAGACATCCCGTCACTGTCCTGAGTGCGGCGTTCTGACAGGTCTCCAGTCTTGACCACTGAGTCCTGCTAGTTCCAGGCGACCATATTGGCGCAGCATAATTTAGAACCGGCCGGCCAATCGTCTTGTATGTTGCCAACAACGTTTCTTTGTCTTTGCCCCAAGTGCTGCCGGCGAGCGACTTCAGGACTTTGTTGCGTCTCTGTACCTTGTTGACGGTTGCGGTTGTATGCGCTGAGAAGGAGACCAGGCTGTCGAGGGTGACTTAGGGTGGTTAATCGTCGGAATGGGGGTCCCCTCGATGTGAATGTCGAGGGTGAGCCCGACCTCCTTCGTCCAAGATGTGAACAGGGTCGCCGTGGACTTTGCAGGAGACAGCGCCAAATTCCGTCCTGTAAAGTAGTGAGCAAGCTCTGGGAGGTAGCTGTTCACTTTAGAGCACAGGCCATCAATTCCATTGCCGGTAGCCATTATCGTGCAGTCGTCGGCATACGAGACCAGTGTGACTCCCTCTGGCGGGGAAGGGAGTCGCGAGATGTAGAAGTTGAATAATAGGGGGGATTGGACGCCACCCTGTGGTACCCCCTGCTTAATTCTTCTCGCTTTTGACACTGAGTCACGGTAGCACACCGACGCTTGACGACCACACAGGTAGTTCGCGGTACATCGCCTCAACGCCGCTGGGAGAGGTGAGGCCTCCACGTCCTTCAGCAGGATCGAGGGGCTGACTGTGTAGAAGGTCTTCGACAAGTCCAAAACCACGAGGACGGTTCTCTCACAGGGCCGGTTGCCGTTGAGACCACGATTAACCTGAGTGTTTATAGCGTTAAGTGACATTGTAGTGCTATGCACTTTCCGGAAGCCGTGTTGATGCTTCGCCGGGCTGAGGTAGTGATTGAAATGCGGGAGCAGCAGGGCCTCAAGTGTCTTGACCACTGGAGAAAGCAGGGAGATCGGCCGGTAGGACTCGCCTTGGCCGGCAGGTTTCCCTGGTTTCAGCAGTGGTATCACCCTACACGTCTTCCAGATATCCGGAATGACCAGGGTGCTTAAGGACAGATTGAGGACCTTGGTGAGATATGCTACTCCCGCGGTGCCCAATTTTTTCAGCATCAACATGCCTAACCCGTATGGGCCAATGGATTTGGAGGCTTTCGCCTTCCCGATGGCTTCCTTCACCTCAGTGGTAGAGAGGACAATTGGTGCGCTCGGTGTTGACTTGCGCAGCCTTCTGGTGACTGACCGTTTGGTCCTGTCGGTCGAAAGATGCTGTGTAAATTGTCGACTGAAATAGTTCTCGCATCGCTTCTGGTCCGACGAGGCGTGGTCTCCTCTATGTGAAATGGAAAATATTTTAGTCATAGGGTGGTCCTCTTCACATTTGTCGAATCCGCATCGGTACGTCATTTAAAATTGTTTAAAGATTTTGAAGAGCATATACATGATGAACACTGTGCTTCAGCATCTCCTTGTCGTTGTTTTTGTTATAGCAGCAGAAACCATACTGAAATGACAATCCTTGGCCGGACATAAATCCGGGTTGTTCCGGTATCGTAAACCCGACTGTCGTGGGAACGTCATCTCTTCATTCGGTTGTCAAAGCGTAGCTTGCCAACATTGGTCAGAGGAGATGTCAATATTTCAAATGGCGTATCTCTCGTTTTGATCGTCATTCCCTAGAGCACTTGAGAATATTAAGGAAACGGCCAAAAATGTATATTGTATGTATGTATGTTGTATGTACATAAATGCATATACAATATGAATTCATATCAAAGTTAACTTTCGTTTAATTGGTATACTATTTATAAATAATAACCGAAATTGATAAAACAACCCTACTAGAAATCTACCCGTCATATGACCGGTCATCTGTCTGGCAGATGTGACGCAAATCGACGTAATTTTTGAAGTCAGAATTCAAGGGATTCATAAAAATTCTGACCTAGTTTTTGTGTATATGTGATTTTGCTACCCTTTTCCCCACATGGTGTTCTGCAGCTTTTTGAACATATGTTGGTACTACTCACTCTAATTGCATTCTCAAGTCAGTTTTGATGTATAAATCAGGCAGACGTGACCAGTCATTGCTGACGCATCAAGTAGTTGGAACATCGGACCAAACATAGTTGTCATAATATTATACAATTTTCATTTATATAAAACCATATGAAAATAAATGAATTCAAAGAATAGAAAACCAAAGTATGTTGTCAAACAGCTTTAGTTGCGACAAAGCCCGTTTCTCGAATATTCCGTCCCAATTATGGTGTCAATGTTTGGTGAGTAAAAATTGTTGGTATAATGCAGCCGACATCAGTAGAAACACCCTACAGTTTGGTCATGTAGGTGGACTTTTCGGGAAATATCGTTAAAATAATGTTACTTGCGCCTGCGCGTATTCATCTTTCTTTAAATTTTCCTCCATCTCAATCACAGCCTCTATTATTAAAATGCCCTCTTTTCATTATGCACTTATCTTTTCAACAATTTTCCAGTAAAAATCTTTTCGGCAATTGTGGCGTTTGCTTGTTTTTCTCATTTTATAATTGCAAGTCATATATGTTTGTTTCTTTCTTAGTAATTGACTTACGATTGAACCGTAATGTCTGTTTTTTACCAATTATTAAGATATGGGGGAATTTTATTAGCTTTATGTATTTGTGTTGGTTCATATTTGAGTGTATTGGAGAATGGGTCAGTCGAAAAAAATCCTTTGTAGGTCTTCAGTCAAAAAGAAAAATTGTTATACCCGAGCGTACTTGTACACAAGGACTTTGTTCGCATAACGGTTGTTTGTAACAGCAAAAAATAATCGAGATAGATATAGACATATATATACTAAAATGATCAGAATGAAAAGAGGAATCGATTTATCCCTGACTGTCTGTCCGTCCGTCCGTCTGTCCTTGGTTACAATAACTTGAGTAAAAATTGAGATATCTTAATGAAATTTGGTACATACATAGATTGCTTTTTGGACAGGGTAGTTTGGTATTGAAAATGGGAAAGATCGCCCACCTCCCATATAACGGAAGTTTTTGAAAAATGCAAAAACTCCGTTTTTTCGGTATCCAATAAAGCAAATTGAAATTAGGTATTTATGAAAGTTTGAAAAATGGGCGTTGCCACGTCCACTTATGTAACATTTTCTGTATCTCAATAACAGTATTAGTTATCGTCACAAAATTTGGTGCACATATTTTCCTTGACATCGCTATTATTATCGTAGAAAATGTTTGAAATCGGATCACAACCACGCCCACCTCCCATATAACGGAAGTTTTGGAAAATGCAAAAACTCCGTTTTTTCTTTATCTATTGGAACATATTAACTAAAATTTGATATTTAGAGAGTTAGTTGATTAAGAAACTTGATATTTATGAAATTTAGAAAAATGGGCGTTACGACGCCCACTTATAAAAAAAACGTCTGTAGGTATCCCAATAACGAAAACTGAGAGAAGTGGTTATGAAAAGTTAAATTAAAAATTAATTAAATTTAATAATAAAAAGAAGTCTGATGAGGAAATGTGGTGATTTCCGAAACGGTGTACAATCGATTAAGCGTGAAAAAGTGTTATTGTATTTAAAAGAAGGCACATTTTTATAATTATTTTATAAATTTTATTTTTTTTTTGATTTTTTAACAAACGAAAAATGCATATTCCAAAATTTTCTAAAGCTAATACTATGTTCTGACTGCGCAGTAAACTCGAGTTTGTTGTTTTGAGTTTATGAACAACTGTCAAGCGTTCTCATTGAGGTGTTTAAGAAACTTTGAGTTCAATTGACATTTGTTTATTTACTCTCAAATACAAATTTTGTTTTGTTTATGAAAATATATTTGTACTTATATTTACAAATATTTAAAAAAAAAAAGTGCATATAATTGGATAATGCTTGCGATGGCATGGACCACTGAGCAATGGTGAATGCGAAGGCAACTCCATGGTATACGGCGATTTGTCGTGACGGTGTTTTTGCATCAATATTTGAAATTTTTGTTTGTGAAATTTGATTCATTTTGTTTACAAATAATTAACGAAGGCGATTTGATAAATACTTATATTTTATCGTCACAAAAGCATTCTATTTCTCAACATAATCTCCTTTCAACTCTGTACACCATTTTTTTATTCCTTCCAAATTGTAGCTTTTCTCAAGGCTTTTAAAATAAGCGTTTGTTTTGGTGATATTCTATTCATTTCACCCAAACCTCCTACCACCAAGCCATATCTTCAAGTTTAGAAATAGGAAAAAGTCGCACTGGGCTAAATCTGGATAATATGCTGGATGGCGTAGTAATTCGTAGTCCAATATATGGATTTTTGCCATGGTTTTGAAGAGATCAACCAGTTAAGCTTATGGTCGAGTGTGAGCAATCGCGACACCCATCGCACGGATAGCTTTTTTATATACAAATATTCGTGTTAAATGTGATGTTCCCGCTCAGTTGGTTGCCTACAACCTCAGCCACCTCACACACTTTCGTTCTTCGGTCTTCCAATATCATTCCATGGATTCTAACGACGATTTCTGGTGTAACGACCACTTTTGGGCGACCTGAACGTTCGGCGCCACTTGTGATGCTTCGACAACAACGGAACTCAGAAATTCAATTGGTGCAAGGTCCTTATAGTATTTATCAAGCCTTTGCTTGATTTAGGTGATGGTTTTTCTACGCAAAAAATATTGCTTACTTACATATATATGCGTGTAATAATTTTTGTAAGTGTATATGTAGTTTATCGTTTCTTTCAAATGAATTATATACAATATCTTCATACTTGATTATAGGAATTGCCACCCTTAACACGCTTGTAGCTATTTCAAAATTTCCCCTTATGCTTTAAACCTGGGCTTTTTATGTACATGCAAACGTTGATTTAAAAAAACCAGTCTTATACTTCTACTAAATAAGTTCCAGGAATATAAAAGACATCATGCCATCAATATTCGCTAATTAAACCGACCTCTACAAGTATAGAAAGTTGCTATAAAAAGATTAACTACTTACTTTAACAAACAATGGCCTCAATATTCTTATGCTCTGTATTGATCTTAGTGGTTTTAGTATTTAACCAAATAATGGTCCAACGACTTTAAGTATCTCTAAATACATACATACATATGTATGTTCTGACATTCCACAGTGCTCCTTGATATACAGCATTCAACCTAAAATGATTATTGACTTTAAATATATACAACATATTTACATACATATGTATGTATGCATATTCATTTAAACGTAAATACAAATTATGCCATTCACATTCATCAAGGGTTCATAACTTTCCATAACAGTAATTTCCATGCCAGGTAAAGTATCTTCATAGTTAACAACCGAAATATACTATGGTCAAGTGACACTATGTCCGGTCAATAATTTACTGCCATGTCTATAAAACGGATTATTTACCATAAAATGCAAAACAAAGACACTGGTAACATTTACGAATGGTGGTGCTGCTAAATGTTCTCCACTTGCTATGCCAATAAGAAGCTTGCAATGAATTGTGACTTCACGAGCATACAACATTTTTCGGCCAGTACTTATTTCCGGCTTTAATAAGACTTCTAATGCCTTTAAGTACTTTAAAATATTTTCTTTGCATTTGCTTTTATTCCATAAAGTTTAGTAGTGTTAGCACAAATAAATGTTCGTCTATTGATGAATACAAAGTGCATTTATCTAGCCAAATAGACTTCTATATTCAAACCGTCACTAAAACACGGCATATACAGGTTAGTATGTATTAATATCTAATCACTCGCTTTCATTTGATGTCATGTGCCTTGAATCTGGCGCACAAGAGTATGTAAATATATACATAGGTATGTACAGACATAGCTGACAAGTTTCTAGTCAGGTACGCACATATGTAGCTTTCCTAACAAGATTTGCTTTTTTAGTCTGTTTGATTAAAATATATTTAAAATAAATTACACATTAATACCAAAGTGTGGTATTAAACATGAGCAACAGCTAACGAGGACAGCTAAGCTAGTGCTGTTAAAAATAAAAAAAATTATATCGACAAAGAAAAGCATATTATTGGTTCTACTGATATTGCTCTGGTGGAGAAGTTATATCTATGTGAAATGGAAAATATTTTAGTCATGTTGTTGTTGTTGTAGCGGCTAGCTACACCCCACTGGGCTGGCGGGCTCCCTCAATCATTATCGTCAAGCTCAACTAAGGAAAGGTCCTGGAAACGAGACGTCTGGACCTCGTCCGTCAGTTGTGAGAGATGTCCCCTGATGTGCCTGGGTGCCGGCTCCAGCGCGAGCAGGTCTCTATTAGGATGCCCCGGACGGTGGCACCCCAGTAGAAACTGCTTTGTGAGCATCATATTGTGGTCCTGCACTGGAAGCACGTTAGCCTCGTGGTAGAGGTGATCCACAGGCGTCATCAGGAGACATCCCGTCACTGTCCTGAGTGCGGCGTTCTGACAGGTCTCCAGTCTTGACCACTGAGTCCTGCTAGTTCCAGGCGACCATATTGGCGCAGCATAATTTAGAACCGGCCGGCCAATCGTCTTGTATGTTGCCAACAACGTTTCTTTGTCTTTGCCCCAAGTGCTGCCGGCGAGCGACTTCAGGACTTTGTTGCGGCTCTGTACCTTGTTGACGGTTGCGGTTGTATGCGCTGAGAAGGAGACCAGGCTGTCGAGGGTGACTTAGGGTGGTTAATCGTCGGAATGGGGGTCCCCTCGATGTGAATGTCGAGGGTGAGCCCGACCTCCTTCGTCCAAGATGTGAACAGGGTCGCCGTGGACTTTGCAGGAGACAGCGCCAAATTCCGTCCTGTAAAGTAGTGAGCAAGCTCTGGGAGGTAGCTGTTCACTTTAGAGCACAGGCCATCAATTCCATTGCCG
Source organism: Philophylla caesio (assembly GCA_963971545.1). Classification (NCBI taxonomy): domain Eukaryota; kingdom Metazoa; phylum Arthropoda; class Insecta; order Diptera; family Tephritidae; genus Philophylla; species Philophylla caesio. The sequence goes on along the minus strand of OZ020606.1, from coordinate 86,543,936 downwards.
GTAGCCATTATCGTGCAGTCGTCGGCATACGAGACCAGTGTGACTCCCTCTGGCGGGGAAGGGAGTCGCGAGATGTAGAAGTTGAATAATAGGGGGGATTGGACGCCACCCTGTGGTACCCCCTGCTTAATTCTTCTCGCTTTTGACACTGAGTCACGGTAGCACACCGACGCTTGACGACCACACAGGTAGTTCGCGGTACATCGCCTCAACGCCGCTGGGAGAGGTGAGGCCTCCACGTCCTTCAGCAGGATCGAGGGGCTGACTGTGTAGAAGGTCTTCGACAAGTCCAAAACCACGAGGACGGTTCTCTCACAGGGCCGGTTGCCGTTGAGACCACGATTAACCTGAGTGTTTATAGCGTTAAGTGACATTGTAGTGCTATGCACTTTCCGGAAGCCGTGTTGATGCTTCGCCGGGCTGAGGTAGTGATTGAAATGCGGGAGCAGCAGGGCCTCAAGTGTCTTGACCACTGGAGAAAGCAGGGAGATCGGCCGGTAGGACTCGCCTTGGCCGGCAGGTTTCCCTGGTTTCAGCAGTGGTATCACCCTACACGTCTTCCAGATATCCGGAATGACCAGGGTGCTTAAGGACAGATTGAGGACCTTGGTGAGATATGCTACTCCCGCGGTGCCCAATTTTTTCAGCATCAACATGCCTAACCCGTATGGGCCAATGGATTTGGAGGCTTTCGCCTTCCCGATGGCTTCCTTCACCTCAGTGGTAGAGAGGACAATTGGTGCGCTCGGTGTTGACTTGCGCAGCCTTCTGGTGACTGACCGTTTGGTCCTGTCGGTCGAAAGATGCTGTGTAAATTGTCGACTGAAATAGTTCTCGCATCGCTTCTGGTCCGACGAGGCGTGGTCTCCTCTATGTGAAATGGAAAATATTTTAGTCATAGGGTGGTCCTCTTCACATTTGTCGAATCCGCATCGGTACGTCATTTAAAATTGTTTAAAGATTTTGAAGAGCATATACATGATGAACACTGTGCTTCAGCATCTCCTTGTCGTTGTTTTTGTTATAGCAGCAGAAACCATACTGAAATGACAATCCTTGGCCGGACATAAATCCGGGTTGTTCCGGTATCGTAAACCCGACTGTCGTGGGAACGTCATCTCTTCATTCGGTTGTCAAAGCGTAGCTTGCCAACATTGGTCAGAGGAGATGTCAATATTTCAAATGGCGTATCTCTCGTTTTGATCGTCATTCCCTAGAGCACTTGAGAATATTAAGGAAACGGCCAAAAATGTATATTGTATGTATGTATGTTGTATGTACATAAATGCATATACAATATGAATTCATATCAAAGTTAACTTTCGTTTAATTGGTATACTATTTATAAATAATAACCGAAATTGATAAAACAACCCTACTAGAAATCTACCCGTCATATGACCGGTCATCTGTCTGGCAGATGTGACGCAAATCGACGTAATTTTTGAAGTCAGAATTCAAGGGATTCATAAAAATTCTGACCTAGTTTTTGTGTATATGTGATTTTGCTACCCTTTTCCCCACATGGTGTTCTGCAGCTTTTTGAACATATGTTGGTACTACTCACTCTAATTGCATTCTCAAGTCAGTTTTGATGTATAAATCAGGCAGACGTGACCAGTCATTGCTGACGCATCAAGTAGTTGGAACATCGGACCAAACATAGTTGTCATAATATTATACAATTTTCATTTATATAAAACCATATGAAAATAAATGAATTCAAAGAATAGAAAACCAAAGTATGTTGTCAAACAGCTTTAGTTGCGACAAAGCCCGTTTCTCGAATATTCCGTCCCAATTATGGTGTCAATGTTTGGTGAGTAAAAATTGTTGGTATAATGCAGCCGACATCAGTAGAAACACCCTACAGTTTGGTCATGTAGGTGGACTTTTCGGGAAATATCGTTAAAATAATGTTACTTGCGCCTGCGCGTATTCATCTTTCTTTAAATTTTCCTCCATCTCAATCACAGCCTCTATTATTAAAATGCCCTCTTTTCATTATGCACTTATCTTTTCAACAATTTTCCAGTAAAAATCTTTTCGGCAATTGTGGCGTTTGCTTGTTTTTCTCATTTTATAATTGCAAGTCATATATGTTTGTTTCTTTCTTAGTAATTGACTTACGATTGAACCGTAATGTCTGTTTTTTACCAATTATTAAGATATGGGGGAATTTTATTAGCTTTATGTATTTGTGTTGGTTCATATTTGAGTGTATTGGAGAATGGGTCAGTCGAAAAAAATCCTTTGTAGGTCTTCAGTCAAAAAGAAAAATTGTTATACCCGAGCGTACTTGTACACAAGGACTTTGTTCGCATAACGGTTGTTTGTAACAGCAAAAAATAATCGAGATAGATATAGACATATATATACTAAAATGATCAGAATGAAAAGAGGAATCGATTTATCCCTGACTGTCTGTCCGTCCGTCCGTCTGTCCTTGGTTACAATAACTTGAGTAAAAATTGAGATATCTTAATGAAATTTGGTACATACATAGATTGCTTTTTGGACAGGGTAGTTTGGTATTGAAAATGGGAAAGATCGCCCACCTCCCATATAACGGAAGTTTTTGAAAAATGCAAAAACTCCGTTTTTTCGGTATCCAATAAAGCAAATTGAAATTAGGTATTTATGAAAGTTTGAAAAATGGGCGTTGCCACGTCCACTTATGTAACATTTTCTGTATCTCAATAACAGTATTAGTTATCGTCACAAAATTTGGTGCACATATTTTCCTTGACATCGCTATTATTATCGTAGAAAATGTTTGAAATCGGATCACAACCACGCCCACCTCCCATATAACGGAAGTTTTGGAAAATGCAAAAACTCCGTTTTTTCTTTATCTATTGGAACATATTAACTAAAATTTGATATTTAGAGAGTTAGTTGATTAAGAAACTTGATATTTATGAAATTTAGAAAAATGGGCGTTACGACGCCCACTTATAAAAAAAACGTCTGTAGGTATCCCAATAACGAAAACTGAGAGAAGTGGTTATGAAAAGTTAAATTAAAAATTAATTAAATTTAATAATAAAAAGAAGTCTGATGAGGAAATGTGGTGATTTCCGAAACGGTGTACAATCGATTAAGCGTGAAAAAGTGTTATTGTATTTAAAAGAAGGCACATTTTTATAATTATTTTATAAATTTTATTTTTTTTTTGATTTTTTAACAAACGAAAAATGCATATTCCAAAATTTTCTAAAGCTAATACTATGTTCTGACTGCGCAGTAAACTCGAGTTTGTTGTTTTGAGTTTATGAACAACTGTCAAGCGTTCTCATTGAGGTGTTTAAGAAACTTTGAGTTCAATTGACATTTGTTTATTTACTCTCAAATACAAATTTTGTTTTGTTTATGAAAATATATTTGTACTTATATTTACAAATATTTAAAAAAAAAAAGTGCATATAATTGGATAATGCTTGCGATGGCATGGACCACTGAGCAATGGTGAATGCGAAGGCAACTCCATGGTATACGGCGATTTGTCGTGACGGTGTTTTTGCATCAATATTTGAAATTTTTGTTTGTGAAATTTGATTCATTTTGTTTACAAATAATTAACGAAGGCGATTTGATAAATACTTATATTTTATCGTCACAAAAGCATTCTATTTCTCAACATAATCTCCTTTCAACTCTGTACACCATTCTTTTATTCCTTCCAAATTGTAGCTTTTCTCAAGGCTTTTAAAATAAGCGTTTGTTTTGGTGATATTCTATTCATTTCACCCAAACCTCCTACCACCAAGCCATATCTTCAAGTTTAGAAATAGGAAAAAGTCGCACTGGGCTAAATCTGGATAATATGCTGGATGGCGTAGTAATTCGTAGTCCAATATATGGATTTTTGCCATGGTTTTGAAGAGATCAACCAGTTAAGCTTATGGTCGAGTGTGAGCAATCGCGACACCCATCGCACGGATAGCTTTTTTATATACAAATATTCGTGTTAAATGTGATGTTCCCGCTCAGTTGGTTGCCTACAACCTCAGCCACCTCACACACTTTCGTTCTTCGGTCTTCCAATATCATTCCATGGATTCTAACGACGATTTCTGGTGTAACGACCACTTTTGGGCGACCTGAACGTTCGGCGCCACTTGTGATGCTTCGACAACAACGGAACTCAGAAATTCAATTGGTGCAAGGTCCTTATAGTATTTATCAAGCCTTTGCTTGATTTAGGTGATGGTTTTTCTACGCAAAAAATATTGCTTACTTACATATATATGCGTGTAATAATTTTTGTAAGTGTATATGTAGTTTATCGTTTCTTTCAAATGAATTATATACAATATCTTCATACTTGATTATAGGAATTGCCACCCTTAACACGCTTGTAGCTATTTCAAAATTTCCCCTTATGCTTTAAACCTGGGCTTTTTATGTACATGCAAACGTTGATTTAAAAAAACCAGTCTTATACTTCTACTAAATAAGTTCCAGGAATATAAAAGACATCATGCCATCAATATTCGCTAATTAAACCGACCTCTACAAGTATAGAAAGTTGCTATAAAAAGATTAACTACTTACTTTAACAAACAATGGCCTCAATATTCTTATGCTCTGTATTGATCTTAGTGGTTTTAGTATTTAACCAAATAATGGTCCAACGACTTTAAGTATCTCTAAATACATACATACATATGTATGTTCTGACATTCCACAGTGCTCCTTGATATACAGCATTCAACCTAAAATGATTATTGACTTTAAATATATACAACATATTTACATACATATGTATGTATGCATATTCATTTAAACGTAAATACAAATTATGCCATTCACATTCATCAAGGGTTCATAACTTTCCATAACAGTAATTTCCATGCCAGGTAAAGTATCTTCATAGTTAACAACCGAAATATACTATGGTCAAGTGACACTATGTCCGGTCAATAATTTACTGCCATGTCTATAAAACGGATTATTTACCATAAAATGCAAAACAAAGACACTGGTAACATTTACGAATGGTGGTGCTGCTAAATGTTCTCCACTTGCTATGCCAATAAGAAGCTTGCAATGAATTGTGACTTCACGAGCATACAACATTTTTCGGCCAGTACTTATTTCCGGCTTTAATAAGACTTCTAATGCCTTTAAGTACTTTAAAATATTTTCTTTGCATTTGCTTTTATTCCATAAAGTTTAGTAGTGTTAGCACAAATAAATGTTCGTCTATTGATGAATACAAAGTGCATTTATCTAGCCAAATAGACTTCTATATTCAAACCGTCACTAAAACACGGCATATACAGGTTAGTATGTATTAATATCTAATCACTCGCTTTCATTTGATGTCATGTGCCTTGAATCTGGCGCACAAGAGTATGTAAATATATACATAGGTATGTACAGACATAGCTGACAAGTTTCTAGTCAGGTACGCACATATGTAGCTTTCCTAACAAGATTTGCTTTTTTAGTCTGTTTGATTAAAATATATTTAAAATAAATTACACATTAATACCAAAGTGTGGTATTAAACATGAGCAACAGCTAACGAGGACAGCTAAGCTAGTGCTGTTAAAAATAAAAAAAATTATATCGACAAAGAAAAGCATATTATTGGTTCTACTGATATTGCTCTGGTGGAGAAGTTATATCTATGTGAAATGGAAAATATTTTAGTCATGTTGTTGTTGTTGTAGCGGCTAGCTACACCCCACTGGGCTGGCGGGCTCCCTCAATCATTATCGTCAAGCTCAACTAAGGAAAGGTCCTGGAAACGAGACGTCTGGACCTCGTCCGTCAGTTGTGAGAGATGTCCCCTGATGTGCCTGGGTGCCGGCTCCAGCGCGAGCAGGTCTCTATTAGGATGCCCCGGACGGTGGCACCCCAGTAGAAACTGCTTTGTGAGCATCATATTGTGGTCCTGCACTGGAAGCACGTTAGCCTCGTGGTAGAGGTGATCCACAGGCGTCATCAGGAGACATCCCGTCACTGTCCTGAGTGCGGCGTTCTGACAGGTCTCCAGTCTTGACCACTGAGTCCTGCTAGTTCCAGGCGACCATATTGGCGCAGCATAATTTAGAACCGGCCGGCCAATCGTCTTGTATGTTGCCAACAACGTTTCTTTGTCTTTGCCCCAAGTGCTGCCGGCGAGCGACTTCAGGACTTTGTTGCGGCTCTGTACCTTGTTGACGGTTGCGGTTGTATGCGCTGAGAAGGAGACCAGGCTGTCGAGGGTGACTTAGGGTGGTTAATCGTCGGAATGGGGGTCCCCTCGATGTGAATGTCGAGGGTGAGCCCGACCTCCTTCGTCCAAGATGTGAACAGGGTCGCCGTGGACTTTGCAGGAGACAGCGCCAAATTCCGTCCTGTAAAGTAGTGAGCAAGCTCTGGGAGGTAGCTGTTCACTTTAGAGCACAGGCCATCAATTCCATTGCCGGTAGCCATTATCGTGCAGTCGTCGGCATACGAGACCAGTGTGACTCCCTCTGGCGGGGAAGGGAGTCGCGAGATGTAGAAGTTGAATAATAGGGGGGATTGGACGCCACCCTGTGGTACCCCCTGCTTAATTCTTCTCGCTTTTGACACTGAGTCACGGTAGCACACCGACGCTTGACGACCACACAGGTAGTTCGCGGTACATCGCCTCAACGCCGCTGGGAGAGGTGAGGCCTCCACGTCCTTCAGCAGGATCGAGGGGCTGACTGTGTAGAAGGTCTTCGACAAGTCCAAAACCACGAGGACGGTTCTCTCACAGGGCCGGTTGCCGTTGAGACCACGATTAACCTGAGTGTTTATAGCGTTAAGTGACATTGTAGTGCTATGCACTTTCCGGAAGCCGTGTTGATGCTTCGCCGGGCTGAGGTAGTGATTGAAATGCGGGAGCAGCAGGGCCTCAAGTGTCTTGACCACTGGAGAAAGCAGGGAGATCGGCCGGTAGGACTCGCCTTGGCCGGCAGGTTTCCCTGGTTTCAGCAGTGGTATCACCCTACACGTCTTCCAGATATCCGGAATGACCAGGGTGCTTAAGGACAGATTGAGGACCTTGGTGAGATATGCTACTCCCGCGGTGCCCAATTTTTTCAGCATCAACATGCCTAACCCGTATGGGCCAATGGATTTGGAGGCTTTCGCCTTCCCGATGGCTTCCTTCACCTCAGTGGTAGAGAGGACAATTGGTGCGCTCGGTGTTGACTTGCGCAGCCTTCTGGTGACTGACCGTTTGGTCCTGTCGGTCGAAAGATGCTGTGTAAATTGTCGACTGAAATAGTTCTCGCATCGCTTCTGGTCCGACGAGGCGTGGTCTCCTCTATGTGAAATGGAAAATATTTTAGTCATAGGGTGGTCCTCTTCACATTTGTCGAATCCGCATCGGTACGTCATTTAAAATTGTTTAAAGATTTTGAAGAGCATATACATGATGAACACTGTGCTTCAGCATCTCCTTGTCGTTGTTTTTGTTATAGCAGCAGAAACCATACTGAAATGACAATCCTTGGCCGGACATAAATCCGGGTTGTTCCGGTATCGTAAACCCGACTGTCGTGGGAACGTCATCTCTTCATTCGGTTGTCAAAGCGTAGCTTGCCAACATTGGTCAGAGGAGATGTCAATATTTCAAATGGCGTATCTCTCGTTTTGATCGTCATTCCCTAGAGCACTTGAGAATATTAAGGAAACGGCCAAAAATGTATATTGTATGTATGTATGTTGTATGTACATAAATGCATATACAATATGAATTCATATCAAAGTTAACTTTCGTTTAATTGGTATACTATTTATAAATAATAACCGAAATTGATAAAACAACCCTACTAGAAATCTACCCGTCATATGACCGGTCATCTGTCTGGCAGATGTGACGCAAATCGACGTAATTTTTGAAGTCCGAATTCAAGGGATTCATAAAAATTCTGACCTAGTTTTTGTGTATATGTGATTTTGCTACCCTTTTCCCCACATGGTGTTCTGCAGCTTTTTGAACATATGTTGGTACTACTCACTCTAATTGCATTCTCAAGTCAGTTTTGATGTATAAATCAGGCAGACGTGACCAGTCATTGCTGACGCATCAAGTAGTTGGAACATCGGACCAAACATAGTTGTCATAATATTATACAATTTTCATTTATATAAAACCATATGAAAATAAATGAATTCAAAGAATAGAAAACCAAAGTATGTTGTCAAACAGCTTTAGTTGCGACAAAGCCCGTTTCTCGAATATTCCGTCCCAATTATGGTGTCAATGTTTGGTGAGTAAAAATTGTTGGTATAATGCAGCCGACATCAGTAGAAACACCCTACAGTTTGGTCATGTAGGTGGACTTTTCGGGAAATATCGTTAAAATAATGTTACTTGCGCCTGCGCGTATTCATCTTTCTTTAAATTTTCCTCCATCTCAATCACAGCCTCTATTATTAAAATGCCCTCTTTTCATTATGCACTTATCTTTTCAACAATTTTCCAGTAAAAATCTTTTCGGCAATTGTGGCGTTTGCTTGTTTTTCTCATTTTATAATTGCAAGTCATATATGTTTGTTTCTTTCTTAGTAATTGACTTACGATTGAACCGTAATGTCTGTTTTTTACCAATTATTAAGATATGGGGGAATTTTATTAGCTTTATGTATTTGTGTTGGTTCATATTTGAGTGTATTGGAGAATGGGTCAGTCGAAAAAAATCCTTTGTAGGTCTTCAGTCAAAAAGAAAAATTGTTATACCCGAGCGTACTTGTACACAAGGACTTTGTTCGCATAACGGTTGTTTGTAACAGCAAAAAATAATCGAGATAGATATAGACATATATATACTAAAATGATCAGAATGAAAAGAGGAATCGATTTATCCCTGACTGTCTGTCCGTCCGTCCGTCTGTCCTTGGTTACAATAACTTGAGTAAAAATTGAGATATCTTAATGAAATTTGGTACATACATAGATTGCTTTTTGGACAGGGTAGTTTGGTATTGAAAATGGGAAAGATCGCCCACCTCCCATATAACGGAAGTTTTTGAAAAATGCAAAAACTCCGTTTTTTCGGTATCCAATAAAGCAAATTGAAATTAGGTATTTATGAAAGTTTGAAAAATGGGCGTTGCCACGTCCACTTATGTAACATTTTCTGTATCTCAATAACAGTATTAGTTATCGTCACAAAATTTGGTGCACATATTTTCCTTGACATCGCTATTATTATCGTAGAAAATGTTTGAAATCGGATCACAACCACGCCCACCTCCCATATAACGGAAGTTTTGGAAAATGCAAAAACTCCGTTTTTTCTTTATCTATTGGAACATATTAACTAAAATTTGATATTTAGAGAGTTAGTTGATTAAGAAACTTGATATTTATGAAATTTAGAAAAATGGGCGTTACGACGCCCACTTATAAAAAAAACGTCTGTAGGTATCCCAATAACGAAAACTGAGAGAAGTGGTTATGAAAAGTTAAATTAAAAATTAATTAAATTTAATAATAAAAAGAAGTCTGATGAGGAAATGTGGTGATTTCCGAAACGGTGTACAATCGATTAAGCGTGAAAAAGTGTTATTGTATTTAAAAGAAGGCACATTTTTATAATTATTTTATAAATTTTATTTTTTTTTTGATTTTTTAACAAACGAAAAATGCATATTCCAAAATTTTCTAAAGCTAATACTATGTTCTGACTGCGCAGTAAACTCGAGTTTGTTGTTTTGAGTTTATGAACAACTGTCAAGCGTTCTCATTGAGGTGTTTAAGAAACTTTGAGTTCAATTGACATTTGTTTATTTACTCTCAAATACAAATTTTGTTTTGTTTATGAAAATATATTTGTACTTATATTTACAAATATTTAAAAAAAAAAAGTGCATATAATTGGATAATGCTTGCGATGGCATGGACCACTGAGCAATGGTGAATGCGAAGGCAACTCCATGGTATACGGCGATTTGTCGTGACGGTGTTTTTGCATCAATATTTGAAATTTTTGTTTGTGAAATTTGATTCATTTTGTTTACAAATAATTAACGAAGGCGATTTGATAAATACTTATATTTTATCGTCACAAAAGCATTCTATTTCTCAACATAATCTCCTTTCAACTCTGTACACCATTTTTTTATTCCTTCCAAATTGTAGCTTTTCTCAAGGCTTTTAAAATAAGCGTTTGTTTTGGTGATATTCTATTCATTTCACCCAAACCTCCTACCACCAAGCCATATCTTCAAGTTTAGAAATAGGAAAAAGTCGCACTGGGCTAAATCTGGATAATATGCTGGATGGCGTAGTAATTCGTAGTCCAATATATGGATTTTTGCCATGGTTTTGAAGAGATCAACCAGTTAAGCTTATGGTCGAGTGTGAGCAATCGCGACACCCATCGCACGGATAGCTTTTTTATATACAAATATTCGTGTTAAATGTGATGTTCCCGCTCAGTTGGTTGCCTACAACCTCAGCCACCTCACACACTTTCGTTCTTCGGTCTTCCAATATCATTCCATGGATTCTAACGACGATTTCTGGTGTAACGACCACTTTTGGGCGACCTGAACGTTCGGCGCCACTTGTGATGCTTCGACAACAACGGAACTCAGAAATTCAATTGGTGCAAGGTCCTTATAGTATTTATCAAGCCTTTGCTTGATTTAGGTGATGGTTTTTCTACGCAAAAAATATTGCTTACTTAGTAGTTTATTATAAGATGGCAGTGAAAAGCAGCAATGATGAATTTAAAGTTTCTGCTCGGGAAATTCCAAAAGCCGATGACCTATCAAACCGCACTCGTATTTGAAATTATCAACTGTCAAACCAGTAAAAAGTGCAGCAAAACTTTTAAACAATGACTCCAAAATGTGTCAACAGTGCGGCCTAATATTTGTTCAAATAAGGGTTGCACGTCCATAAACACCAAAAAAAAAGTGGTGTTTAAAGCGAGTTACACAAAAAAATGTGTGTATTGTATACTCCGAGTTTATGAGAAGTGTTTGACGTTAAACTCTACAATTGCCCATAAACTCGAGATTACGGCGCAGTCAGAACATAGTTTAAAGGAACAAATTAAAAATTTGTATGAGTATTTGTGAAAATATTAAAAATATTGTATGAAATTAAAAATTTCATTTCATATTGTAATTGCAAGCATAATCATACAAATATATGCATATGCATGCAATTTGTAGTTATGTTTGCATGTACATCCATGCATATGTATTTTAATTTGTATTTGAATTGCGCGGAAATTGTTAATATCTCAGCTAGTATTCAAAACCACTTTTTAATATGCAGGCAAACAAATGTTTACTTTACCGTTCGTTGCCCATCCGCAATTAATTTTTCTGGAGATTGACGAAAGGGGTGGCGTAAGGTAGAGGTATATGCATATTTATGTATGAACATTAGTATGGTGGTGGCCAATTGATATGCAACCAAATTCAAAATAAGATAGTTTTTCACTTATATTAATAAATGTATTTTTAAGAATTTTAAATTCAGTTCATTCTTTAATATAAACTATAGAAAACTAAGTTTGAAACTTTGTTGAAAACTACAAAACTATTTAACAAACTTTTAATTAAAATTTGAGCTATTATTGATCCCGGGATTTTCGAGATCTGAAAACAAAATCCCGGGACAATCCAGAATTTCAGGAAGTTTTGATTCGTAATTTTTAATTTTCAAAAAAAAAAAAATGTTGCACGTCTGTAATCGTCCTATTATAACAAAGTATTATTCAAAATAACATTAATACGAGTATAACAAAGAAGAAGACATTGTTGTAATTCATGTATTTTCTAACATACAAAGTAATTTATTCTTCAAGAACGAATATACGAGTGCATATTTGGGAATAAAATGGATGATACTGTTCTCCGCGAGCCAAACAACGGTAACACAGAAAAATAAATCAATGGGCATAGTTGAGATTTTGAAATCTTTTATCACTGATGACATGGTTTATATCATTGTACGTGAGACTTATCTTATAGGCACAGAATCACCAGCAGCAAAGGATCAGATTTAACCCTTTTTCAAATAGAGTTCCAAGCTTACGGCAGCCTGCGAAAACACATTTACACAAACTGGAGTATAATACACACGGTACGATCCTAATATCAAAATCCTGGTATTTTAATTGCTTAGCAGTATAATCACATAAAAAATACATGGTGGTACAATTGTACCACCTCTTGGTCGATTAAGGGGATAAGAGGTACTTTGTACATAAGGGTTAAGTGTTATTTATAGCCAAATTTCAAAAACTATCAATTTGTTTTACCAAACTTTCTGATAATTTTTATACATTACGTCCATACGTTCCAGTGTTATTTTAATAGCGGACTATAGATATACGACAAATAACACGGATTGTGAACTCTCCAAAAGCTTTGAAAGGGAAATTTTTGATGATACCAAATATAAAAAAAAAATGGCTAATAAATTCACTGTTATCAGCAATTCCGAGATTTGAATAGACTTATCTCGGGATTTTTGGGAGTTAAAAAAGGCCGGGATCCCGGGACTGACATGCCTAGTATGTACATATATACATACGAGTACAAGCATGCACTAACAGGAAGTATTCACTATGGGTACTCATTCCACTAAAATATACGTTTCGCAACTTGTACAACTAAGATAAATAACTGAAAAACATTGTTAATTATTCATGTATGAAAATATGTACTTACACAAGTATGAATATACATACACACATGCAAACATATGTACAAATGCATATGCACAATATTGTTTAGTAACAATCTCTATAAGTACATATGTAAGAGTATATATCTGTATATCTGCCCGTGTGAATGAATAGTAACAATCTTGGGACATTTTTGCTCTTTTATAAAAGCTCAGTTGTTCACATAACTCCATAGCAAGCATACGTACATACAATCTTAAAAACTCGCATTATAGAAATAGTCATTTGGAGTGATTCACTGGGGCACTCGTGGAATGCACTATAAACATTAACCTGAAGCTTGCTTTTGGTCCAAATTTAGTTAATAATGCTGTTATACAAACTAACTAAGATCTTTTAAACGGCGCTTTCCTTTTTGGATTATTTTTTTAGTTTCCGAGATATTGAGGAAAATTTTCTCGCATGTGCATTGTTTGTACTTTACAAAATTTTTTACTTACGACAATTCTTTATATAAATTCCGTACTTTGATCACTCGGAAAAATATGCTCAAATTACCTTGGAAAAATCTTAAAAAATTTGTCGTAAAATCTGTAATATTTTCCCGTATTGTCGCATCGATATTTAAATGTTGTATGTGAAAATATTGCAAACAAAGTTAATAATGCAGTTATACTCCATCTATTAAGCCATTTTAAATGGGATCATACGTTTTTTTTGATATCGTATTTAGTTTTCGATACATTGTGTATAATTTGTATAAAATTTTGTCGTATGTCAAACACATTCCTGCAAAACTGTTGCGAAATGTAACATACGACAAAATTTTACTGAAGATAATCCTTCATAAATTTCAAAGTAATTAAAAATAAACAATAAATATAAAATAATTTAAGATTGTCGTGAACTAGTAACTGCCCAAACTCTATCATCGCCTTTTTGAGAAATTGAATTCCAAGCTTCAATTCCGATTTTCCAAAAGGCAATTAATACCTGCAAAAAAATCTCCTCATATAAATGCAACTTTTAAGCTTTAAAAATCTTTTAAGCCTTGATTTTAAACTCACTGTACTGTTTTTTTCTTTCAATTATATTAGAACTTATAGTTTACTAAACGAACCTCTGACTATCTATCGTCATCTATTTTTAAAGAATAGGCCACATAAAATTCCACTGCATTGGTGAAAAAATATGCATCCAATAAATGAAAAATAAGTATACATATGTATATGTATATGAAATTTACAAGATTTTTGTTTAAAATACAATAAAATTAAAATTAAAATCCCTAATAGCTATTTCAAAGTAGTGGCAAAATTGCGCATCTGCCGTAGAACACTGTTTCTGAGCTATGTGAAGTTGACATCGGTTTTCAAAAAAATATTTTTTTTAATATCGCAATGAATTGTTCTAGTTGGGTACCCAATTGTACCACCTTCTGTTTCGTTTGTACCCCTCCCCCCTTAGAACAGGGGGCGGAGGAAATTTTGAGCAGCATCGGAGTTATGTCGAAATGAAAAATTTCTATAAATAATGATTCAGCAAGGATAGTACCTTTTTGTACAATTTAAATTTTTCCATTCAGACCAACCCAAAAAAAAAAAAACCTCCACCCCCCCATTGAAAATTTACCATCGAACTCTTAATTTTTTTTTTATTTTGGCAATGAATTGTACTTGCTCCGCATACAATTGTACCATATTTCGTTCCGTTTGTACTCCTCCCCCCTTGAAGAAGGGGTAGAAAGTTAGATTTGAGCACCATCGGACTAATGTCGATATACAAAATTTATTCAACTTTCATTATCAGTAACAAAGATAGTACAAACGACTCCACTAACTGTACTTTTCTATAGACTTCGACCCACAAAAGTACAAACATCAGGAACCAAGTGAGAGAAAAGTACAATAGACCCAACAATATTGCAGAGTTTGTACAAACATTTTGGGCACCACCCAGGACCTGTAGAGTAGTTTTCTGATGAGTACAAACGACTCCACTAACTGTACTTTTCTATAGCCTTGGACCCACAAAAGTACAAACATCAGGAAGCAAGTGAGACAAAAGTACAATCGACCCAACAATATTGCAGAGTTTGTACAAACATTTTGGGCACCACCCAGGACCTGTAGAGTAGTTTTCTGATGAGTACAAACGACTCCACTAACTGTACTTTTCTATAGCCTTGGACCCACAAAAGTACAAACATCAGGAACCAAGTGAGAGAAAAGTACAATCGACCCAACAATAATGCAGAGTTTGTACAAACATTTTGGGCACCACCCAGGACCTATAGAGTAGTTTTCTGTTGAGTACAAACGACTCCACTAACTGTACTTTTCTATAGCCTTGGACCCACAAAAGTACAAACATCAGGAACCAAGTGAGAGAAAAGTACAATCGACCCAACAATAATGCAGAGTTTGTACAAACATTTTGGGAACCTCCCAGGACCTGTAGAGTAGTTTTCTGATGAGTACAAACGACTCCACTAACTGTACTTTTCTATAGCCTTGGACCCACAAAAGTACAAATATCAGGAACCAAGTGAGAGAAAAGTACAATCGACCCAACAATAATGCAGAGTTTGTACAAACATTTTGGGCACCACGCAGGACCTGTAGAGTAGTTTTCTGATGAGTACAAACGACTCCACTAACTGTACTTTTCTAAAGACTTCGACCCACAAAAGTACAAACATCAGGAACCAAGTGAGACAAAAGTACAATCGACCCAACAATAATGCAGAGTTTGTACAAACATTTTGGGAACCTCCCAGGACCTGTAGAGTAGTTTTCTGATGAGTACAAACGACTCCACTAACTGTACTTTTCTATAGCCTTGGACCCACAAAAGTACAAATATCAGGAACCAAGTGAGAGAAAAGTACAATCGACCCAACAATAATGCAGAGTTTGTACAAACATTTTGGGCACCACGCAGGACCTGTAGAGTAGTTTTCTGATGAGTACAAACGACTCCACTAACTGTACTTTTCTAAAGACTTCGACCCACAAAAGTACAAACATCAGGAACCAAGTGAGACAAAAGTACAATCGACCCAACAATATTGCAGAGTTTGTACAAACATTTTGGGCACCACCCAGGACCTGTAGTGTAGTTTTCTGATGAGTACAAACAAATCCACTAACTGTACATTTCTATAGACTTCGACCCACAAAAGTACAAACATCAGGAACCAAGTGAGACAAAAGTACAATCGACCCAACAATATTGCAGAGTTTGTACAAACATTGTGGGCACCACCCAGGACCTGTAGAGTAGTTTTCTGATGAGTACAAACAACTCCACTAACTGTACTTTTCTATAGACTTCGACCCACAAAAGTACAAACATCAGGGACCGGGTGAGATACACGTACGATGTCACAAAAGGCCGTGCTCAATTGTTTTATGATTAGTACAATCTAGACCTGCAAAAGATATAGCAACAAAATGACATAGTCAGCTTCTAAAAAAAGGTTTTAAAGAAAAGGTTATCAAAGATTTTATTTATATACAATATAAATGTTATACTCGTACTAGTGTTAATACTTTTTGGTTGTCATTATAAACATTTTTCTTGACAACATGCATGATTATTAGTTCTTATTGAAACTAAAAATTGATATTCAGTCGGAGAGATAGTAAAATATTGCCCACTGTCCACAGAAAAACAGACGCTCGTTGAGCTCGTTCTCTTCTGCTCAAGGCCGCTTATATGCAGGATTGCGTTCACAATTGAGAGGAACAACGATTGTGTTCATCTGTTTACCGCTATTCCGCTCTCAGTGAATGGTGTGTGAGTAACATTGGAGCAATTGTTGATTGCTCAGCAGAAAAATTTATTAATGAGGAGAGCGAAGAGGTAATAAATGGCTTAATACTGCTTAATATGATAGTCACATATTATATATATAAATTTGGAACGAATACTAGCTATAATATTAAAACCTTACTACTTTTCTTTCTAATGAAAAACAAAAAATAATTATCCAAATCACAGAGAAACACTAGATTCATTTTGTATACATATGTATGTATGTACATGCAAGCGCGCGCAATTTCAGCGTGTGATCGTTCTATCCCGTTATGCCATAAGACCGCTAGAATGCAGGATTGTGTTCACAATTGAGAGTAACAACGATTGCGCTCATATATTTACCGCTAATCCGCTCTCAGTGAATTTTTCAGAATCGGATATGTGAGTTACATTGGAACAATTCCTTATTGCACAGCAGAAAAAATAATAAATGAGCGAGGAATTTATCAAAAATATGTACCGCAAATTGATTCCTTAATGCGTCATTGATAATACGCTGCATGTTTTGGAAATATTATATTGGTTATTGTTTAAACATATTGCCGGAATAACTTATTTTTACTTTTTACGAAAGAGCACAAAATACAATTGATGAGTAGAATTTAATCAAATAGCTGAACATGCCGGTAGACACTCATTTAGGTATTTAGGTTTAAAAAAAAAGATAACTTTTAAGTATAAGCACATTATTGCTTGAATTAATCTTGATTTGCATTGATTTTTCAATCTCAAGTTTGGTTATTTAAATGCTCACAGAATGAGAGAATTTTTAGTTTAATGCTTGCAGCGTGGCATAAAAGCAGAAATCGCCTTTTAGTAAAATCAATTGGAAGTGAAGTCCAAACATAAGTAAATTTTCTAAAGAATTGCAAAGATTTTATTGAGTTTTTAAAAAGTAATGACGGCCAACAATTATTTAAAATGACACAAAAGTCCAACAAAATGCAAAGGCATATTACTACAGATAAAATAGTTAAAGTTTTATTACTTATACCTACATATATGAATGTTGTGAATGTGGTCTGGTTATGTAGTATGTGTGTACATACATATGTTCCCAAATGTATGTATGTATGTGTATACATTAATAACATATATAATTAAAATTTATTAACAAAATTAAATGTTACTTCCTTTATTTATTACGAAAATCAAAAATTAAGTTTCCAACCCAGTCGGAAAGATATTAAAATATCGTATATTACACACTGTCCACAGAGAAACACTCTAGATTCATTTTGTATGTGTGTACAATTTTTAGCATTTAGAGTAAGTTTGTTCTATCCCGTTATTGAGAGTAGAGCATACGTTATATGTATTATAAGACCGCTCGAATGTACGATTGCGCTCATAATTGAGAGAACCGCTATCCCGATTTAAATGAATTTGTCACGCGATTGTCAGTTACATTGAAGCAATTCGCGATTGCCCAGCCGAAAAAATATATGAGTGCAAAGCACGATCTAGAAAATACAGAGGTTGCGCCTTCCGCAAACCGCTATTCGCTCTCAGCAAATTTGACAGAATCAGCTGTGTATGCTACGTCACGAACCCGGTTAGTTTTGTTTGTATGTATGTAAGCATACAATTGTTTGTACTTAAATTCAATGCTTAAAAGCAATTTTATTTAAAATAAAGTTATTAAACATGAAGTGCGCAGTGTTAAGTGTTAAATCACAGAGTCTATCAATGATACGGGGCTATAAAACTCGCCAAAAGTGATGTGAAAGTGTAGCTGTGCGCACTGGTAGCAAGTGAAGCTTCTTGTGTCTCCTAATGCTGCAATGCAGTTTTTTTCAAAGCATCCAATCAAGCACAGTGCATAAATGAAGTTATTTGAATATAAATATGTTGCATAAAGTGCCGAAATTGGTAAAAACTTTAAAATTTAGAAATCCTAGCAGAACCTAACCTCACATTTTTGTTTACAATTTCTTTCGATTCTCAGAAAAACCGTGTTGGTGACGTTGCACGCATTTTGCTTCACATCATTTTTCGTCGGGAAGGCGCAATCTTGTATTCTATCGTTCTTGAGTGCAAAGGACTAGGAGGTAATTAGGGGTCATCTACACTTTAACCGGCTAATCATATTACAATCATAATTTCTTTTATGCAACGATACTTAATATTTGAACTGTTGCACGTTAGGTCCTGATGCGTGAATCACTTCTACATTAAAACTTTTGATGATAGCAAATTTGTCTTCCTGTCTTCAAGCATATTTGCTATTTATAAAATAGTCACCTAATAATTGCAAAATATAAACAGATGCATTTTAATCAATTCGACAAATTTTACACTTTTGATAAAGCGTATTGAATTGACCTGAATTGATATTAGTAATATTTAAATACAATTTCGTTAAACCAATGCAAAAAGAAAATGTGTAAACAACGATTCAAAAAATGTTTCATTTACTTATAAATTTTGTGCAGGCGAGCTCGCTGCGTTTTCTACTATTATTTTTTTTTTACTTATGTATTTGGAAAGAATATTAGAAAAGTACAGTTAGTGGAGTCGTTTGTACTCATCAGAAAACTACTCTACAGGTCCTGGGTGGTGCCCAAAATGTTTGTACAAACTCTGCAATATTGTTGGGTCGATTGTACTTTTGTCTCACTTGCTTCCTGATGTTTGTACTTTTGTGGGTCCAAGGCTATAGAAAAGTACAGTTAGTGGAGTCGTTTGTACTCATCAGAAAACTACTCTACAGGTCCTGGGTGGTGCCCAAAATGTTTGTACAAACTCTGCAATATTGTTGGGTCTATTGTACTTTTCTCTCACTTGGTTCCTGATGTTTGTACTTTTGTGGGTCCAAGGCTATAGAAAAGTACAGTTAGTGAAGTCGTTTGTACTCATCAGAAAACTACTCTACAGGTCCTGGGTGGTGCCCAAAATGTTTGTACAAACTCTGCAATATTGTTGGGTCGATTGTACTTTTGTCTCACTTGGTTCCTGATGTTTGTACTTTTGTGGGTCGAAGTCTATAGAAAAGTACAGTTAGTGGAGTTGTTTGTACTCATCAGAAAACTACTCTACAGGTCCTGGGTGGTGCCCACAATGTTTGTACAAACTCTGCAATATTGTTGGGTCGATTGTACTTTTGTCTCACTTGGTTCCTGATGTTTGTACTTTTGTGGGTCGAAGTCTATAGAAAAGTACAGTTAGTGGAGTTGTTTGTACTCATCAGAAAACTACTCTACAGGTCCTGGGTGGTGCCCAAAATGTTTGTACAAACTCTGCAATATTGTTGGGTCGATTGTACTTTTGTCTCACTTGGTTCCTGATGTTTGTACTTTTGTGGGTCGAAGTCTATAGAAAAGTACAGTTAGTGGAGTTGTTTGTACTCATCAGAAAACTACTCTACAGGTCCTGGGTGGTGCCCACAATGTTTGTACAAACTCTGCAATATTGTTGGGTCGATTGTACTTTTGTCTCACTTGGTTCCTGATGTTTGTACTTTTGTGGGTCGAAGTCTATAAAAAAGTACAGTTAGTGGAGTTGTTTGTACTCATCAGAAAACTACTCTACAGGTCCTGGGTGGTGCCCAAAATGTTTGTACAAACTCTGCAACGATTGTACTTTTGTCTCACTTGGTTCCTGATGTTTGTACTTTTGTGGGTCCAAGGCTATAGAAAAGTACAGTTAGTGCAGTCGTTTGTACTCATCAGAAAACTACTCTACAGGTCCTGGGTGGTGCCCACAATGTTTGTACAAACTCTGCACTTTTGTGGGTCCAAGGCTATAGAAAAGTACAGTTAGTGGAGTCGTTTGTACTCATCAGAAAACTACTCTACAGGTCCTGGGTGGTGCCCAAAATGTTTGTACAAACTCTGCAACGATTGTACTTTTGTCTCACTTGCTTCCTGATGTTTGTACTTTTGTGGGTCCAAGGCTATAGAAAAGTACAGTTAGTGGAGTCGTTTGTACTATCTTTGTTACTGATAATGAAAGTTGAATAAATTTTGTATTTCGACATTAGTCCGATGGTGCTCAAATCTAACTTTCTACCCCTTCTTCAAGGGGGGAGGAGTACAAACGGAACGAAATATGGTACAATTGTATGCGGAGCAAGTACAATTCATTGCCAAAATAAAAAAAAATTTAAGAGTTCGATGGTAAATTTTCAATGTGGGGGTGGTGGTTTTTTTTTTTGGGTTGGTCTGAATGGAAAAACTTAAATTGTACTAAAAGGTACTATAATTGCTGAATCATTTTTATAGAAATTTTTCATTTCGACATAATTCCGATGCTGCTCAAATTTTTCTTCGCCCCCTATTCTAAAGGGGGAGGAGTACAAACGAAACAGAAGGTGGTACAATTGGGTACCCAACTAGTACAATCCTTTGCCATATTAAAAAAATTTTTTTTTTGAAATCCGATGTCAACTTCACATAGCTCTGTTTCTGTCAAAAAATTAAAAGTGAAATTACCCCAAAAAAAATGTGTATCATGCAGTTTTCCAATATTATAAGCAATGACTCATTTTATTAACCAAAAATATGTCTATACACGTCACTTATAAAAAAAAATCCAAATTTTTTAAAGAAAGAACGAATTTTTAAGGCGTCAACTTTTTGTAAATTTCTTCATAATGACTCTTGAGATAATAAACGAAATTTTCTCCGCTATGGCTCATGCGGTTTTTAATATCGGCAAAATCTTAAAAATTGTTAATAACCCAAAATGTAAGTGTCGCGTAGCAAAAATTTACTTGCCCTGCATTTTCAGTGGCATTGAAAACATTGTTGGACCTAAAATAGCGATTAAGTCGAGAGAAAACTAAAGCTGTTTGGAATTTCTGCCTAAAAGTGCTCAAATCTTATTTTCTGTACTTTAGTTTTGAAATTAGAAAATATGTTATACTCGTTCTTACGAGGGGATTAACAAAAGTGCGCTTAGTTGACCAGAAAAAAACCAAGGAATCATTTTGTACTTATTCTTAAGCCTACAGATCCACTTTTCAAAACATTATTTAAAAACTAGCTTTTAGCTTATCAAAGGCAACATTAACCATATCAATTATCTCCGCGTTGCTGTTAAATACATTTCCCTTAAAATTTCTCTCATAAGGTGCTAGATGCGGGGAATATGGTGATGATCGTATTTCTTCGATGCCAGAGATCGAGCTCTGTGGACAAACGATGGGCAACCGATAAACACTTAACAAAGTGTGGACAACCGAAAATTTTTGGTGGACAAGCGAACGATATATTATTTTTTGTAAAATTCGCATATGGTGGTGTCAACTTCACAGAGTTTCGAGATCGCAATAAAGTTACTCGTTATTTCAGCAGTGTAAGCTGGCGCGTTGTCATGATGTGAAAAGTAGCGTCGCAAAGCCTCTTTCTTTCTGTTCTCCAAAATATTTTTGGAAACTTTTGTTAAACAGTCTTCGGTATACAATTTTGCGTCTAATTTTTATTTGGGGAAAGTAAACTGATATCATTACTTTTGTTGTTGGTTTTTGTTGCTTACGTTTTACGGGTGGATTTGTTGCCGTTGATCGTACTTATGGAACGAAGATTCGTCACCAGTAAGGACTTTACTAAAGTTGCTATACTGACCATTTTCGAATATATTTAGGAATTAATTGAGCATAATGCAAGTCCTATTCATCAGAAATTATTTATTGTGTCAATCGTGTATCTTCGTCAACTTAGGACTGCACCAGAGCCACAGTGACGACATCAGTGGAAAATCAGAGACCTTGTCAGGGCTTGTCCTCTACAGAAAAAAATTCCCGTCTAGAATCTTCGGAACCGCTTGGAAATAGTATGTAGGGACAGTGCAATCGCTCCATATGCACTTTGGCATTCTGTGAATATTTGTAGTGGCTTTAGCTCACGCCGAAACTCAAAGATAATCGCATAACGAATTTTTGCTTGCGCTGGTGGTGAAGTTTTGTCTAATCTATCATCAGATATTTTGCGTTTTCTAGTCTTCAGTTAAACCGATTGTTCCGAAATTTAAAATAATTTGGTATTTTTGGTTAAAAAAATAAAATTCAGAGTCACAAACTAAGCGAACTTTTGTTAGTCCCCTCGTACTTACCTGAAACGTTTACCTTGAAAAAAACAAGCACAACGTCATGTATGTATTATGTAATATTTTACTGCATAGTTTGTAAATA
The DNA here is from genome assembly GCA_963971545.1 of Philophylla caesio. Taxonomy (NCBI): domain Eukaryota; kingdom Metazoa; phylum Arthropoda; class Insecta; order Diptera; family Tephritidae; genus Philophylla; species Philophylla caesio. Next base: position 86,521,358 of record OZ020606.1, on the reverse strand, counting down.
ATAAAAAAATTGCCATTATATTTACATATAACAGCCGTTTTATGGTGTGATAAGAATTATTAATGTGTTATTGTTGAATACCAGCCAGTGTCCCCGAGCAACCGAGCAAACGAACAAATCTGCAAACAAAAGCTTAACAAAGCGATTTCATTTCGAGCATTGACCGAGCAACTTTGCCGCCGTTGGTGCACCAAATTATTTACAATAATGTAATTTAGTCTCATAATTTACGGCAAACGACTATTAATATTGTGCGTGAAAGAGTTTCTCAGCAGCCATATGCCGACTGAAACATCAATCAAGCATTTTCATAAAACCTTATCACTCGTGTTATCATTACCTAATTAACCGCTCATTTCATAGTTATATTTTATTCTTCCGCTCTCTGACTGGTTTTTTTTTTTAACGAGAATTTGATAATTATTATTTCACGGGCTTTGTACTGTGACTCAAACATTGCTCGTTTTTTCGCTCATTCATGCCACAATTTAAATTTGTCGACGCTATTGCCAAGCGACCAATAATTCCACTGAGCATACGAATTATTTGTAAATATAATGTAATACTTTGATATGATTCATGAAGATATAGTATGTACATACACATATGTATATGTGCATACTATATTTGTGTCACTTCATAAAAAAAGAAAAGGTTTGGAGGCAAACCAGTTTTGGTGTCGTTTTATTTGATATTTTTATATAATTTTACAACTTAATTCGAATTGACCACCATTAAATTCAAATATGAACTGTATGTGTTGCGATCTCATAAAAAAATAAAATATCCAAAATATTTAGATTTTAAAAAATTTGCGCGTTTATTTTGTTTTATACAAAGTAATGTGATGAAAAAAAAAGCAGAAGAAAATATAACCTTCTATTGTACCGGAGAATTGCTTTTTACGCTTGCCAAAAATATGTCTGTAAAGATTTATAACACAACATCACTGTTTTAATTTGGCTTTTCCCAATGATCATCGTAGTTCGAACCATCGTTTTTCGCGGGTTGAATATACTTTGAATATATTCGTGCGTAGCTAATCGGATTCAGTGATCGCATTTTCTTAAGTTTCACAAAAATTTGGACTGCTGTGATAGTCCCGTTGGTAAAAAATATTTCAGCTGCGAATCAGGTTAATTTAATTATCAATATGCAAGACTCCACACTCAGCCGATGCATGTAAAATCAAAAATCGTAGAAAACATTTTTTTCTTATTTTCACAAATGACAAAAAAAGTTCGACCAAACGCTTTGCCAATTATTATTGTTGAAATTAAATATAAATTTTTAAATTAGTTTTTAACATAGCACAACTTGAGCACCTTACAATAAATTCATAAAATGTCACTTGGCGACAAGTAAAATTTAAAAAATACGTTAACTCACTTTTAATATATTAAAGGCCACTAGAATGGAAGTTTATGGCTGCGATGGCATGGAAACACGACATGCTATCCTGCCTGTATCATGAAACTTGCTGCACACTCGTCATTTCTGCCGCTAGTAATTCCTAAGCGAACAAAGAAAAAATTCACCAATGCCTCTGCTCTCTAATTGCTGGTCTATATTTTAAGTTGACTACGTACATATGTATGTATCTATCTACTCGTATGTATATGCATATTTACGATATGCTTCCATATATTTAATTAAAAATGAAGTTTTGGAATGGTACTCGTATATACATGGTAAAGTTGTTATTTTTATTCCTTTTTTGTTTTAATATTATGTGCAAAAATTAGTTTCACCTCTACCTTATTAATTTGCCTTTCAATAGACATCTTTGTGTGCTGTTTAGAAGCGAAACTGTGCATGTTGTATACATAGTTCTTTGTAACAGCGAATAAAAATATGAATGTGGCTTATGGTATGCAAATGTGATTTACACAATCGCTTCACAACAAACCACTGACCCCTAGTAGAAAACTTGTCATTTTGAAAGCCGATTTTAATTTGGTGTTTACAAGTTAACGAATATCATAAGAGTAATTCATTATAAAATCTCGCAAATTGCTTTTGTTCGACTATCGCTACCTCAAACATTACGCTTACTCGCCTGCCTTAGCAAACATGTGTACAGGTAAACACACACGAAGCACACTTGAAAAAACAGGCTGTATGAGAAGGGAAAGGTGAAACAAGAACAGATGTTTTCAGGCTCGTTGTATATTTACCTAAGCACATTTGCATTTATGTTTGTATGTATGTATATACTCGTACATATGTATGTGCATACTTAAAAATGCTCGCCATCAACATACTATGTTACATATCTACAGGAACGCACTTTATTTCAGACCATCCAATTTCTTTTGCCGGAGCGGCGAAAATAATAAAAGGTGTTTTGTTTCTGTTTGCATTCCAAATAAAGGGTGTTTTTTTACAGGTTTGTTTTTCGAATAGAGATAAAACTGGCATTTTGTGGTCAAATCTGGCAACTCTAATGTCATTTATATTCAGTTTGGTTTGCCATTTCATCATGAACAGGTTGACAAAAGAACAACGCTTGCAAATCGTGCAAATTTATTTCGAAAATAATGGTTCAGTTCGCGAAGTTTACCGTGAGCTCCGTCCATTTTATGGTCGACATAATCGTCCATCAGAGCAATTAATTCGGTTAACCATGGATCGTTTTCGCACTACGTTTACTCTATGTGATAATACGCATCCGCAGAGACGTCGAACAGTGCGCACCGAAGAAACAATTGCCGCTGTAGAGCAAAGTGTTGAAGAGGACCCGAATGAATCGATTCGCCACCGTGCACAGCAATTGGAGCTTTGTCCATCAACTTTATGGAAGATTTTGCGCAAAGATCTTGGCTTGCGACCTTACAAGATCCAGCTTGTGCAAGAATTAAAGCCGCGAGACCATGCAATGCGTCGTGATTTTGGTGTATGGGCCGAAAATGAGATTGATCTCGATGCTGATTTTCATCGCAAAATTTTGTTCAGTGATGAGGCTCATTTTTGGTTGAATGGCTACGTCAACAAGCAAAATTGCCGCATTTGGAGTGAAGAGAATCCACATGAGACCCTTGAAACGCCATTACATCCACAAAAACTGATTGTTTGGTGTGCTCTATGGGCTGGTGGAGTCATTGGGCCATACTTCTTCCGCAATAATGCTGGAGAGGCAGTTACCGTTAATGGAGACCGGTATAGAGCCATGATAACCGACTATTTTGTTCCCGAATTGGATGGCATGAATGTGGATGAGTTGTGGTTCCAACAAGACAGCGCACGTCACAATCGATTTATTGAAGGAAACATTCGCTGAGCGCATAATTTCGCGGAATGGACCTGTCAATTGGCCACCAAGATCGTGTGATTTGACACCATTGGATTATTTTCTTTGGGGATATGTGAAGTCGCTCATCTACACCAACAAACCAGAAACTTTAGGGGAATTGGAAGCCAACATTCGTGGCGTTATTGCCGACATACGGCCCCATATGCTCGAAAAAGTGGTTGAAAATTGGACCTGTAGAATTGGCTTTATTCGAGCCAGCCGCGGCGGCCACATGCCCGAAATCATATTTAAACATTAATGGCATAAAATTATCCTTCCAATAAAGCCAAATTGATGGACCTTAAAACGATTTTCTTGTGTTTTATTTCAATTCGAAGTTCTATACCCCTAAAAAAACACCCGTTACATTAAATTCTGTTTAACTGCGCACCTGCGCTCTGACGTGTGGCAAGAATTCTAGTTTTCGCGATTGAAGGACTGGAAAATATACTATATAAATGTGTGATTTAACAAAATATGCGTCCAAAAAAAATTCATATAAAATTTCAGCTCTTATTCTGTGTATGTGCCGTGCCTGTAAATTCACAAGTTTTATCTTATAAAATATACATACTTAAATTTCGCAAGGTTCACATTGAGCAAATGATTTGCTTTAAATATATATAATTAGCAAAAAAGGACGATTTGGTTCATAAGCGAAATACTCGCAGAATTATAAAAACCTGTTTTTTAGTTTTCACTTAAACTTTATTCACAAACTTAGAAACTACAAGTATATTTTCTGATTATTTATCTACCTTTGTAACCACAAATTTTCCTTGTGGTCGCCAAGAACGCCGAATCATTCTTCGGAGTGCAATGTCCTCCGAACTTCTAACTCTACACAATGTTACGCAAATGCAAGAATTGCGATTAGATATTAATGCCGAAAATGAAAATGCAAAACTAATTGCCAAAATTTATATCACACATTTTTGGCTTCACATAATATACCATTCGAGATATTTCTTGGATTTTTGTGAGATATGAATATATGTATATACGTTTTGTTGATTTTTGTCGTTCTTTTAACTTTCTTTAGGCTTGACAGCCTTAACAATAGTTCATTTTTGTCGGTTCGAAGTTATCTACCAAATCGTCTAACTAAAGAATTTACATATGACTACAAACGTCAATTGTAAAAAAATTCTTTTATTCAAATATGATAAGGCAAAATATTTCGCATAGATATATTAAAATGATTAATAGATAATAATAGGAATTTGGCGTTTACACTACATATGTATGTATATACATATGTAGCTGTTTGTTTGGCTGAACTTATCCTACCATTTGTGGTGTGTGCGTTTTTATATTGTACCAAAAATGGAAGGACCTGCAGTTTTGTGCCGACTTATGTTCGAACTTCGAACTCAGCGAGTAGTAGCACGCAACGTTTTTATTTTTGTATGAAAAACCGGTTTGTTTACGAGGTTTACGGTTTTATACTTTGCAAACCCGTCACAAATTAATTTGATCATTTTGTCTGTCGTCTTATTGTACTCTTGCAAGAATAAAGTGTACATACATATGTATATGCAGTGATAAATATACATACATAAGTTAGTTTTCATATTTGTATAAAAAAAATGTAGTCGTAAATATACATATGTATGTATATAATTTATAAATATCCTGGTGAAATGGCTTATTTTGTTAGGGAAGGGCCTCGCGTGCTACCATAAAAGTTAAATATTTTCAAATGTATTTGTGTCCATTAATCCCTCCTGGTCACGATATTGTAATTTTAATTTGGGCAATCCTATCGTTCTGCATTAATATCTTCCCAAAATCGTATTGAGTGGTTGTCACGAACTCGTTAAGAATTATATCTGAAAGATTTTCTCTGATAAGTTGTCGATATCTTCCGAAATTTAGTAAATAAATGGAGATTTCGGAAAAATATCTACTTCACATTTGGAAATGCGTTAGAAAATTGAAAAGATATTGCGCTAAAAACTGCTAAGAAAAATTTTACAGTCGAACGAAAAAATATCTTTAATGTAATTAATTACAATTTTTTTTTTTTCAAAAATTGAATATTTCCTTTCGCAACACTTTGCATGTAAAATATGCATATACATATGTACACTTTTTATTGGCCATATAAAAAATTAATTGTTTTGGCAAAAGTTTAAAGTTATAAATGACCGAACCCCGGCGACCATCCTGAGATTCCTGGAGGTCCTGGGGTTGGCTGAAGGGTTGTGATGAGCTTTGAGGGCACAATAGATCAACTGGTCGCAGTGCATACCTCTCTTAATATCTATCTAAGTTTTGACTGCTTTAATTTTGTTAATTAAATTTTAGCAATTTTTATATAAAACTATACCTAACTTTACATCTAAAAGTTTTTATGCAATGTGGGCTATTCAATTTTAGTGCCAATTTCAAGTACCTAATTATTGTCGTTGATTTTGGAATTTTTTTTACTTACGCTTTTTTTAAAAATTTCTTGCAACCAAAAAAATCGTTATATGAAAAAAATTTTAAAAGAGTGTTGGTATAAATGACGAACTATTTTTTTTGTCTAAGAAAACATATCAGCTCGTCGTTTTGGCTTTTTAGTGATGTGATTGCGCTCGCCCAAACGCCAGCTACTGCTATTTACGTATCACAATCCTCCATACCCCATACGCACATAACGGTTGGCAAACACTGTACACAGACGCTTCAAAACACGAAAGCACTGTCGCCTTTAGTGTAGTAGACAACAATTCCACTCTGATGGCTGCCATACTTCCTTCGTACTCATCTATTTTTACTGCCGAGGCTACAGCTACATATGTTGAGTGTTTGCCAAATAGCAAGAAAAAGCAGACACAAATTCTTACTCTGCAGCGCCTCGTTATCTTCTTTGTTAGCTGTGAAGAATATAAACTGCATGGACCCAACAATTTGTCAGATCAGAGATATTCTGATATCCAGCCATGGTAAAATAAAGCTCTTTTGGGTACCCAGTCACATTGGTATTCAAGGAAATACACTAGCTGATTCTGCAGCTAAACTGGTAACTAAATCTCCACTGAAATTGTTCCCCACAACAAACAAAAAAGATATAAAAAAGGCAACATTGGAATACTGTCGAACATCCGCAAGTCAACAGTGGTCAAACTATAGTCATTTTTACAAAACAATAAACCCTACACATCAATCGCCGACTTTTCCGTTTACACTACCGAGAAAACACTGCATAATTTACACACGTTTTCGCCTAGGACACACCAGAATAACGCATAAACACTACCTCGACAAAACACCGCCACCTATATGTCCATTCTGCAATAGCAACTGCCTCACAGTCACACACATAATTGAAGAATGTCCGGAACTAGAACAAGCACGCCAAAACAACAGTTGCCGTAGTCTATCAGAAATGCTTAGAAATGTAACACATTTAAATATTAAAGACTATTAAATACATACTTATACAAATTAAACATATATTTCGATGTATGATAGTTTTACCCATAAGTAGTTACATATATATCTTATCATGTAAATATCCAGTAGTTAATTAACTACATTTATTAATGTTGTATATAGGAAGCTGATGGCCTTAGTTGCTCGTGCTTATCCCATATTGTTCAGGCGTAATTGTATTATCCTTTTACAATAAATAATAATAATTTTTGCATAAGTGGTGCCCATAATTTAAAAAAAAAACCCCGTTTCTTTGTTTAAAATCGCTCCAAATACCAAATTTCACTCAATTTGCTTTAATGGATACCGAAAAAAAGGTGTTTATGAATTTTTTAAAAACTTCCGTTATATGGGAGGTGGGCGTGTTTATTGACCGATCTTGACCATTTTCAATACCAACCTACCCTGTTCAAAGAGCAATCTATCTCAATTTTTACTCAAGTTATCGTCTGCACGGGCGGACGGACGGACACATTTTGGTATATACATATATGTGAACAAAGTTATAATATCCTTATGTACAAGTACGCTCGGGTATAAAAAAAACAGATACTCGTATACAAACATTTTCAAAAAACATTTTGCATCCAAACTTACTACGTGCACTTGCACAGACGGATTCTCTGATGGCTACGCTTAAAAACAAATTACAACGAAAAGCACGTATACTAGTATATCCAGGATAAACTAGGGCAATTCCTTTCCGAAATTGAATATTTCTTAAAATTTTCTGTAAAACAAAACGATTATCAAATAGTTTTAATGCACAGGCCCCATCTATACTTACCCTTCGAAGTCGCTGTGATTAACACAATTAAATAAAATAATGCAGCTCCAACAATCTTAAAATGAAGAATATCATTTAATTATAAAATAAAAGCAATTCATTTAAAATTCTTACCTAAATTCACGCAATCAGAAAATTAAATGCCAACGAACAAGAAAAAGCCAAACACCGAAAGCGAATCAGTCAACACTGATTCTGCCTTTTTTTCTTACAAACTTTAACTTTCTACCACTTTTTGAATTTTTTGTGCAATATACTTATGTACATACATATGTACACAATTTTCGTAAGGGAGCCGATTTGTCAAGTGGGAATGAGCAAGCTGCTTATCGAGCTGACAATTAATAATTAAATCATGGATACTGCCAATATATACATAAGTATTACATACATATATGGATTTGAGCAAGGCACATCAAATAGGTAGGCGCAGCAAACTATTTTTTTTTAACCTTTTTTTATTTTTTATTTTAATTTGAATTGTTAAAATTTTTTATTTCGTTGTGATAAGAATACTTACAGTGCAATTCAAGGTAGTTGATAAAATGTTTTTGAAACTTTAGCTTTTAAAAGCAAAAACAAAATGAACTATTAGATTCACCGCAAAAAGTTATAGTAAACCATCTCTTAAAATAGATTTTGACAACCAACCACCAATTATCTGATTGATTAACACCAACTTTTATGAATTCGCCTTGGATGGGAGCATACAATTTAAAATGTCAAAGCCTACTGATTTGAAAATTTTGTAACAGGACTTTTGGCAGTATTAAGTACATATGACCATATCTCGCAATATAATTTTAAAGAAAAAAAAAATATTGCTTATATCATTTTTCAAGCACACATTTAGCTAATTTCGTATGTACAAATTTTGTATCTCCCTTTTTTGTGCATTTTTTCGTTTTCTGCTTGAAAAATTTCTCTCATTTTCATTTTTCTTCTCATTCAATTAAAAATTTGCATTCAAACTGGTATAAAATATGATGGCAGGATTTGAAATCAAAATGGCAGCGGAAGGTTTACGTCAATGTCTGCTGCTATGGAGCGTCGATTATTGGAATCTAGAAGGTAATAATGCGAGCATTCAACCAATCTGCCACAACCATCCATTCTACGTAACAAATCTTAAACACATACAACATTTTGTTTAGCCTTTTGATTATGTTTTCAAATTTGAATTCTTAATGTTCTATATATGGCCTTACTCCATTACGTTTGTGTGCTTGTATGTTCATACATACTTATATTGATTTTTTTGTTCCTTTATACTTTTACCCCCTTTGAATTGTGTTTGGTTTATTTTTTATAGTTCCCTATGCCTAAATTGATTTTGAGTCGAGTGCAAAACAATTTTCGCATGCAAATCAACTGGCCCGCGTGCTACATTTGCTTTTGGTTTGAGCGATGAGAACGCATGTGTTTATAAGTACCATTTTGTTATTGTTATCTATTTTGTTTTTGTTGTAATTGAATTTATTTAAACATATACTCGTATTATAATTTAAAACAATTTTATATTTAATAAAATTTGGATATTTACACTGATATATTCTATTTAAAATTCTTTTGTACGGTTATTTTGCATATTTATAATTCCTTTTGTGTTTTATTTAGTTATGGCTGATAGCGTTTTCAAGTCGCGTGACATTGGCTTGCGTGCCCAGAAGAAGATCCTATCGCGCATGGCCACCAAGAATATAGCGAAAACATTTATTGATGGCACCACCGCATCACTTCTAGATAATTTATATCGCCTCTGTAAATTGCATGTAAGTGCGCCAAAACTTTTGATTACCACCTACATACATACAAACATATCATATACATGTGTATATACATACATATACATATATACGATGTACCTACATACATAGGTATTGTCATATAGATATATACAGTGGTGGCTAATAGATTTGCAACCAAATTGAAAATAACACATTTTGCCTCTTATATTTATTTTTAAAATTTTTAATTAAAATTCAGTTTATTATATAAGATAAGCCATATAAAATCAAGTTTGAAACTTTGTAGAAAACTAAAAAAACATTTCAACGAATTTTTAATTAAATTTGGAACTCTTTTCTCAGAAGTGTTCGAATTTTTATGAAAGTTTCAAGTAGGTAGGAGTTACCGTTGATTTTTTTATAATTTTTTTGTCAAGGGTGTTGTGACTTTCTGCCATATACTCGTATAAATACATATACATACATATGTTATATAGAAGCAATTGCGACCAAAAAAATCCTTATAAATCAACGGGAACTCCTAGCCACGTAAAACTTTCAAATTATTACACTAAAATTGAATGGGCTATAAAAAAAGTTTAAAATATGTATAAAAATTTGTTAAATTTTCTTTTTATTTTCTACAAACTTTAAACATGATTTATGTTATATAATAAACTGAATTTTAATATAAAATTTTAAAAATAAATAAATGAATTTGGTTGCAAATCATATGCCCACCATAGTATGCATACACAACTGTGTGTGTGAACTTTTTAATACATTCATATGTACATACAGAATAGAAATGCGCTATTTTATAAAATTTTGACAATTTTGCTTTTGTGTAAGTAGTTTCCAAAAATTTTCTTTAGAATACAATTGATTCGCTACTGAAGCTATTCTTGATCCAAAATTCAGGTTATTAGCTCATATGTACATATCGAGCCTTTAACGCCATTTTAGCGTAAGCGACAAAAACCAAATTTTACAGGAGAAGGTTTTTTTTAAATATTATTTTTTTTTTTTTTAAGAGTGAATGTCGCTTACGATAAAATGTAAAGTCGTACATCTCCATAACTATAACGATTAGCGAAACAATATTTAGCCAGATGACGTATTATCAGTTTTAGAACAGTTCTGCATCAAAAAGTTAATTTTGGAAAAAATGTCGCTTACGTTATTTTCGAGGTTAGGGCTCGATATGTATACTAAGGTAAAGTGCAAGTTTCAACTCGCCTACAATATCCGCTAATTTTTGATATTTTTTTTTTAGTTGCTGCATATGTATGTATGTATGTTTGAACCAAATTTATTTTCATATGGAAATTAAATGCATTACGTTCAACAAAATAAATCTCGCTAACTACAAGCTTAGAGATATTGAAATAAGAGATCTCCTTAAGTTCCTTCGAAGCACCAATTGGTTTTAGGGGGTGGTTCCTTCGTGGGGAGTTACAACCCAAATGCGGCAACACAATGGGCCATGAGCCTAAGTGTGTCTAAAATGACAACCGCTCTAACCTAACCTAACCTAACTACAATTAAAAAAAATAAATTTTAATTTTTTTTAATCGAAATTTAAAAAAGTTTTGTTTATTTTTGTTAGAGAATGTACTGAATTTTAATACAAAAATATTTGCAAATAGATAAAAGAAAAATAAATATACAAAACTGGTCAAAATAACGCATATTTTATTGATGTTTACCACGCGTCCACATTAAGATACATACATACATACATACATAACAAATAATAATAATAATGAACTTATCATCAATTGTATAATTAATTATCTTTCAAAATATTTAATGCAGACGGGCAATAAAGTCAAAGCGGAAAAGCTGATAAAGAATATAATCAAAATTGTTATCAAAATTGGTGTCCTACATCGAAATAATCAATTCAATGCCGATGAACTAAACAATGCGGAAGTCTTTAAGCGGAAGTTTCAAGTAAGTGTTGCTGTTTATTGTCACTCAGATGTAGGAGTTGTAACTTTTAAGGCGTTTGTAATAGGTTTTCATATTTATTCATCAAAAAATTGCTTAATTGCAGTTAGAGAATGGCTTATTTTGACAAATTTTAGAAATTTATTTGCCTTTTATAAACGTTTACACTTCTTCAATTTAAATTCAGTTCATTCCCTTAGGGAACCCAATAACCCCAAGTTTCAAAATCTTTTTTTTACTAATTTAATAAATGTTCATGAAAAATTTAACATTTTTTTAGATGTTTCAGAAACATTCGGCTATGCAGTTTTATAGCACATGGCATTTTTATATAAGTTTTCGACATTTTTTTGAAGAAAAAAAATTTTTTATTTTCATATGGAGTTAGTATAATCGGACCAAAAAATTTTAAAATGGTTCAAAAAGTAATTTAAACGATTTTAAACATGTTTATAATTTTTTGTAACTAATGAGCAACAAAATATGGACTAGTTTTCAATTTATATGAACTTAACAAAGGACCAAAAAAATAACAAAAAAGCATCAAAATTATTTTCTATGTAATTACTTAGCAACTTTATAAACGTGCTTAAAATCGTTTTAATGACGTTTTTTATTTTTTCGTCCATATGAAATTTAAAATAAAATTGTTTGCGTAACTAATGAGCTACAAATTAAAAACACAATGTGGACGGGTTTCGAATTTTTTATAACGCGTTTTACTTATTTTCTAGTGGGGTGCTTAGCTAACTTCACGCTAACTTTCAAATTATATCGAGAAATTATTTAAAACGCAGTTTTGAACGAAATTATTTATAGAATAACCTTGTTTTGTTTTCTCCTGCTAGAACACACAACTATCCGTTATTTCCTTCTATGAAGTGGATTACAGCTTCGATCTGCCGTATTTGCAAAAGTCCATTGCCGAATCTCATGCCGCCCTCAAGTCTATTGTTCAACGACACCTTACCGAAAAGTCAATAAATCGCATCGATGAAGTCTTCGATTTTTTCGGTGATGCCACACTTTTAGAAACCGCCTTCAAGCCCGATTCGCCATATCGTGAATTAATGGGAAAAATAGTCAGCGATATTAATACTGCCATGGAAATGGGAGACATGTAAGTCAGTATGCGGGTTTTGCTCGCCGATTTACTTTTCTTTTTTTTTTTTGACACTGTAACACGCTTAGTCTCATTCGTCTCATCTCGTCCAAAGGACTGCAAAACACTCAAAAGACGGAAAGATGCGTGTGTGTATGTGTAAAAGCAAATGAAAGGCTTAAATGGAACTTAGCTTATAAGAATGCAACAACAAACCAAAAATAAAGTTAAATAATAACTTATAACAATTTTATCAATTACGCTTGTCTTAAATTATGTGTACATAAAAAATTACTGTTTATAATAATAAAAAAATACAAAAAAAAATATGTCCTACTGATATAAGCAAGTGAATTGTGAGAGTTATAATTGTCAGTTAAAGTAGCCATTTATGATGTAACCGAAATATGCTGGTGATCTGACGATGATGACTTCGATGATTTTCGATGAAATACAAATATTTTAATGCTATTGACAAAGCATTCGTAAATGATAATTACATTGTCAACTAAAGGAAATATTTATTACAAATAAGCAAATAAAAAACACTTTTTGATTGATTATTTTTATATGGTGATATTAAATAAGTTAACAAAACTATAAACACTGGAAATGAAAAAGCAACAAAGAATCTGCACAAGTGCTGAAAAAAGAGCAAATTAAAATATTTTGTTATGAAATATATTTTTGTTTAGATTGAAGGACACCATATTTCGAAAGCTACTATGTGCATACATAACATATGTATGTATGAATGTACATTTACCATATAACAAATTATTTTTCACACAAAAAATGCAATCTTTCTTAATTTCTTTAAAACAATTAACAGCATAGTCATAATGTTCCAAATAACATGCTGTATTTTCAAAACATTGACTGTTCAATGAGCCAAAAGTGAACGTATTGCAGTTATTGTGTTTTGATGTCACAAACATTTATTTCGTATAAATTCGTTCTTTGATAAATATTGCATTTTTAAGTTGAACGTGATTATAAGAAAAGAAATTTCAAAATATTAAAATTTTTAATATTTTTAAATATCGATTCTTTCGGTTTTTTATACTTCTCACTTGTTCCTATGCCACTCAAGTTAAACGAAAATATGTTTCATAAAAACAATGGAATTGCAATAATAGTTGGCGTCCTGTTTGATTGTTACATCAAATTTATTGTTATTAGAATTAAGATATATGTATGTAAATATAGTGCTGAAAAGGGCTTTTCGACGCATTCTCGATGCGAGAAGGCACAAATGGAGAAAGACAAAAATCTGCATGACTCAAGTAAATCAATAAAATTACAAGCATTTTCTAAACTTTGTATTTACTTAGATACATTTGTACATGTATGTATGTATGTGGTAACACTATTTTTATATTGTAATATATAAAGAAGAAAAAATATCTTTAAAAGCTCAATTAATCTTTGAGCATTGCGGGTTTTTCAACATAGTAACAATAATTCGCAACAAAATTAAGATGGTATTAATGCCCATACATACATTTATGAGAACATACACACATACATACATATGTACTTTGCTAAGTAACCTATAAATTTTGTATTTTATATACTATGTACTATGTGGTACACATACAACGTTTAGAAAATAAGTTTATATATAAATAAGATTATTTACAAGTATATAAACATGCATACATATGTATGTGTATATTAAATTAAGAATTCTTGGGCTAACTTCAATTTTCATGCATGCGTCGCATGAAGAATAATTGAGAAAGCGAGCGATATTGTCATGTTAACTTTTTGTGGTTTGCTGTATGGAGATAAACATATATACATACATATATAAATACATATGTAGATAAGTCGTAGATTGAACGCAAATATGCATTTCTTTTTTTTTAGTGATAGAAGCGAACATATGTATGTATGTATGTATGTACATTTGAATGTGAAACAACAACTCATTTCAATATTTGGTAGTGTGATTGACATGTAAGCCGCGATTTTTTTTATAAATAATTTGGCAACACCAAAACTATTCAATCACCTTTTAAATCAACACGTGGCTGACGTACTTAAATTAAAGGAAATAAAATAAATATTTTGATCCCCTTAGAAATGACCCAATGTTATGTATTGTAGAATTTTTTACAAATTGAAGAAGCCCGCAATCGAGAATTCAAAATCCTATAACCCTTTGAGTCGCACAATTTTAAAGAAACCCAAAAAATAACCAATAAATATCATATTGTTTTTAGTTTTAAGATGTTACAAATATGTATGTATGTACATATGTACATACATAAATATAGTATGGTACAAACATATGTACATACATAAATATAGTATGGTACAAACATATTATATTCTACCATTAACAGCAAACATTGAAAATGTAAAATTATTCAATTTTTTTTTAATTTGGAACAATTAGTTCATACGTATCTGAACAGTAAGCAATGATTTCTTCCTTCTTATAACTCTGCATAAACACATATGATGTATGCATGTGTTTAAATATGTATGTATGTACGTATGTATGTGCATACGAACACCCATATTTTTTTATTGGCAATATAGTAATAAAAAGCAAAGAAATGCACAACATTCCTAACACCTGCCTGCTTATTATGGTTACATACTACACTTACATACATACATATGTGTGTTTTGTATATTTAAAGTAAACGCACCTAATATTTCCATATCCCAAAGCAAAATATTTAAAAACATTCGCTTAGGAATTGAAACAAACATATCCACTAATGTTCTTTATTTACATGTACTACTCAAATAAAGTACTCTACTTATGTATGTAAATAAATATACTCGTATTTACCCACTGAAAACCAACGATTATTATATTTAAATATATATACTCAAAATGACAATGTGTGCATCCATTTTTTCTTACATACATATGTATTTATATGAATGACTTATAACATACCACATTCTAAAACACGCTAGACTTGATGGTTTTTTATTTACAAATCAGGAGTTTCCTTGCATGGACATTTTTTTTTTTATAAACTCTATGAATTTATTTTGAAACTTTTGTAATAAACTTACATATGTCCGTATGTGTCGTATTTGAAAAAGAAAAGAGGTACTTAGTTGGTTATCGGTAATTCCGTTTTTATAAGTTGTTGGTCTCTAAACAGCCTATTTAGTATTATTAATGAATTTTGTCATAAATTATATATTTTTATGTATATTCAGTTGTCGTCATCCCTTGTCTGTAAATACATATTATAAGCGAGGAAAAGACATCAAGAATTTTTTAAAACTTCTAGTTAATTTATTTATTCACGTATTTAAGCTTAACATTATGTTGTTGCTATTATGAAACAAGCATTGTGTAATTGTTTCACGTTTTATTATTCGGGCTTAAGTTTCAATTTGTTAAGAGAAAATAAAGCTATGTATATTAAAAACCTTTAAAAACTCAATTTTCATTTTATAAAATAATAGCTTATAAATATCCGCTTTCTTCATGGCGTTACTTAATTCGCGTTGATTCGAAAGGGAATAATGGTCAAAATATGTATTTGTTCGTCGTTTAATATAAATTAAGTTATAGGTGATATCAATATTATTTTTTGGTAAAACAGAGGGTATCAAAGCATAGCGAATATGTATGTATGTGTATACATATGTACATATGCAATAAATTTGTTTACTTCCCCTAATTTTTGTTTCGGGTGGAAACTTGATTATTGAAACGCGGAAATTTTTTTTTGCGTAAATTTTTAACAAAATAGGAACGAAAAAACAAATTTTAATTGAAATTTGGTTATTTTACTTGGTTTTATTTACGCGAAGAACTTTCTGTCCCAGTGAAAGCCTTAAAGAGTGATCGACTGTATTTAAATACATATGTTACTTCAAGCATAGGACTAACACCTGCAACTCCAATTTCTATAATTTACGCCACTGAATTGACACCAATGTATAGAGAAAAACGACCCACTGCCACGGACCTTATTAACAATTTTAACTTTGACAAACCCTTTAAAGAATACTTATACAACTCCCCTTGTGTCAACTCTAGCCACAATGTCATTTTAATAAATTCAAATAGATTTTGACGACCTTCACATATGTATGTATTTAACGAGGTAGTTTACACGTCAAATCTACATATAATTATTAACACTCTAAAAGAAAAGAAGACTAATGTATCTCCTGTGGTAATGAAATCTACTTATACATCCTTACTAAACGACTATAAATCTTGTGATCTTTGAATTTTTACCCTGATGTCTACATTGGCACTAATACCATGGGTTGTGGTATTTTTAACAAGCCCAATATCATAAAGTCCTGATAATCTAATTGCTTGCAAACTTTTAACTAAAAACATCACACAAAACAATTGCATACACAAAATACAAAAACTATACAAGAAACCGAATTTTATAATGTGATCATCATATAGACACCTAGCCATACTGGTATTGTAGGGAATGGAAATGCTGATTTATTGGCAAAAACTGCTGTCGACTGTGATAACATTAATGATATTAAATTAACTATAGATAAGGCAGTAAAAAACACACGCAACTCCATTCAGAATAAATGGTGCGATCAATTTTTAAAATTTTCAAGCCCTAAACCCATTTTTAACGGACAAATACGCTCAAAGACAACACACAAAATATGGTCTAAAAAAACTAAAACAAAAACCAAAAACTATAAAGACTATAAACATAATACTTGAGGAGTACCTCTGAACTGAACTGACACTGAATATCTTAGTAGAATTCATGCAATCAGGCATCACAACTGCAGATGTGGAGCTACTGATAATCAAATCTTCACTTCAATTTGCTTACACAGATTCGAGAGTGCTTGGAGATCCTCAAAAACAATAAATATTTCACTCCTTCGACAATGAAGTAATCACGCAACTTGCCGACTTTCTTGAAAAAGCAGAAGTAAAATTATAATGATAAAAAACTAAAAAATGCCGCAGGTACACCATCCTCCTCGCTTATATCCTTTTCCTTCCTCAATCCTTGATCATGCCAAAAACATTCATGCTTGAACAGTGTAAGTTTCCATATAAAATACAATCCACCTCAAACAAGTAATACTACACAAAATAAATAAACAAAACGAGCCAAACGAAGCAAATGGAATTACCACCCTTTGCGGCATACAAAATAACTTAACAAATTAAACCCATGTTCTCCTTTATGTGATGAAACCACCCACCATTTCCTAACCGATTTGTCCAACTTTTTGTTTGATACAGAACTTGGTGGACTTGTCTCACAACTGTTTCAAAATATAAAAGGGTCATAATTTAGAACAATCTGTTTAGTGTATCCATTTTGAAACCTTATAATTAAAATCAATTACGCCTTATCTCTGCTAAATAATAAAGAGCTCTGGGTTTAATTTTTCATAAAAATATTTGTATGTATGTATTTTAAAACATTGTTAATCTAATTTTCCTTTCATTAATTATAACTATTCTGCACGATTTTTCTCCAAAACCTTGTCTGCTGATTTTTCTTCGTCAGCAAGTCGTTGTTGTTTAAATAATTCCACAAGTTTTTCAGTAGCTGATGGTTCCACATCGAGTGGACCTGACGCGGCCGTATTGGGATATTTCTCCAGATGTGCTTCTGGATTTCGAAGTGTGAAAGGCGTCCAAGGACCCTGTATTGAGGGTATATCCGTATGCCACATTTTTCGTAAGCGTAGTGAGCTTGAACTACCGTTCTGTGTTTTTAGTAGCTGGAGCCACTTGGAAATATCGTCTTTGGCAACATTGTGACAGTTTAACCACTCACGATCACCATTCACTGAAATAAAAAAATTTTAGTTTATTTCCATTAGCGAAGTCCTTTAAACTGCAATTTAAACTTACAATATTCACCAACAAGTACAGGACTTCGATGGCGACGGGGTTTAACATAAACTACAACACCAGGATTTTCTTTGGCAAAATCAATAAGGTGATTTTCAATGAATTCTCTATGGAAATATGTACATATCAGCGGTAATATTTAAGGAAGATAAAGCAATGCAAATTTAATACCTCATTCCTCGGCTGGCACCATGATTTTTACAGAACTTTAATGTAACGCGCTGTAATTGACAAATATAGCGGCCCAAACCGTTTTGTAATGGCGCACGAGGAAATCCAGATTTGAGAAATAAATGACTATTAGACATTTTGTGCAAGATTTTTTGAATAACTTGGCAAAAATTGATTGATAAAACAGAAGCAAAATAATTACTTGATTGCTATTAAATAACTAGAAGTCAGCTGTTGCAAGGGTGATTCGAAAAGGTGGAAAATGGATGTCGGTGGGGAAAGAATGTCGATGTAATCCATTCATTCGATGCACCGAAATGTTCATCGATATTTTTCCATTGATCGGAGAGCGTATATCGGTACATTCGATTTACAAATGACTTTTAAGACAAAGAATATACAAGAAAGGAAAATTTCTATTTATTTATTTATTATTGGTTATTTCGAGTATATAATAATATATAATATATATAATATATAACAGAAAGAACCAAAATTATTCACTTAGGGCCAGTTTTTCAGTGCAAGTTGAACTCTGTTTGTCGTTTAAACTAAGTTTAAACTCAGAATGCAGTTTTTCAGTCAACTTTAAACGGAGTTTAAACTAAGTTTAAACGGCCGATTGTGCTCGGTTAAACTTAGTTTAACTTATCAGCTGTTTGCTAACTACTTCGTTTTGGTTGCAACAAATTTAGTTGGGCGCAAGGAAACTAAGTTTAAAATTAAACTGAGTTTAACTAAACTTAGTTTAAACTGAGTTTAAACCAGCACTGAAAAACTGGCCCTTAGTATATACTTACTGAAACTTAAATAGCGATATTTTCGATGCATCGATGTTTCTTCATCATCTCTGCATGCAGTTGACACAAATAGTAAGAAAAAAATATTCTAAGCAAGGCGGAATCAATCTTCATTGAATCTAGTTATTAAAATCCATGACATTTTAACCTAAATACTTTGCCGATAACTCCGAATATCTTGAAAGTTTTGATTTATAAATTATTCCATTTAGGCGTTATTTCATGCTGAATTTAATTTTGAGTAAGATGTATAAAGCAACCCTGTTGTGACATAATCTTCTAAAATTTGACATTAAAATTGCATATATGTACGATTAAAACTCCATATTTTATTGACCGCAATTATCCATAAAATTGGAATGAACTTTGGAAAAATATTTTGCGCGCCCAGAGCTGTGCATTGGCAGTGGGCGCGTGACTATGCCTTCAAATCAGATCTGAAAATCAAGTGGGTGCGTCCAGAAAAAATACCATGTACTAAGCCAGAAAAGAGTGGAGATTTGGCCAAATTGCCCCCGGTAAATAATACAGAATTTTTGCTTGATTATAAAAACTCCAAGGAACTTCAAAGGTAAGTGTAATTTTAAAAGTGACTGCAAGAATAAAAGAGCATTTATATATGTATAAAAAAATATTCAGTGCGGATGATGCGGTCCAATCACTTTTCCAACTTGGTAATAACCGCACTGCTTATACATCGCGGCATTTACGAGAGCAGCTGATTAAAGAAGTTCAACGCCATCCCCTCGATTATGGTTCCATGGAATCAAAATGTAAGAATTTCGCCCTGTATTAAAAAAAAAAATAGACAAATAATATCCATATTTGTATATTTTTATTTGTAGTGGCACGTATGACTGTGAAAATTCGGACAATGCAAGAGGAATTTGAAAAATATCCCCGTAACATCAAACTGAAAGTAGCTTTAAAAGAGCTTATTGACAAGCGAAAGAAGTTTCTAAAATATTTACGCCGGTGGGATTACCGACGATTCGAATGGATGTTGGAGAAACTAGATTTAGTTTATAAACCACCGCCAACGGAATTCCATTGGATTACAAGAAAGGAGTCACTGCAAAAACTCACCGACGAGCATTGTGAAAAAATTAAAGAAGATCGTTTGACTGAATATCGCAAAGTGTTGGATGAACAAAAAATACCGTTCTTGGAAAAGGCCATTCAAAAAATGGAGTTTGTACGTAAAGAGCAAATTGATTTAGAAATACCTGCCACCATAACTGAGGAACAATTAGCTGAATATAAAAGAGTGCTGGAGACGCTTAAGTCAGAAAGAGAATAAAATTGCAGAACGTACAGAATAGTTACTTTAAAAAAAAAGGTCACATTGTATACGTTCTATAAAAAATAATACCGAGTACCAAGCAAATTGCCATAAAATCCTACTCCAAACATACTATATTGTAACAAAGATTCCTCAAAATTAGTCTGCAAAACCTTGATTTCATTTAGGATATTTGGTAACGCTGATTACGTGGTACAACAGGAAACATCAGTGCCTAGGTATGCAAATGGAAGTTTATTTGCGCATGCAATGCCGTTTCAGTCTTAACCCATTTATTCCCATGAATCTTTAAAACTAGAAACATGTTTGTATTTGCTTTTAATTTTATTAACGGGAACACAAATAACATAAAATTTATAAATTCAATCTATAAAAAAACTCAGAAGTAGGTTTAAGAAGCTGTACCCAAGTGGGTACAATGGGAAGTGTATTGATTTCTTTGTATGCTCATTTTTAAAACACTTAGAGCCGGTTTTTCAGTGCAAGTTATACACTGCTTGTCGTTTAAACAAAGTTTAAACTCAGTATGCAGTTTTTCAAACTTTAAACGGAGTTTAAACTAAGTTTAAACGGCCGATAACGCACGCTTAAACTTAGTTTAACTCTTCAACTGTTTGTTGACTACTTCGTTTTGGTTGCAACAAATTTAATTGAGCGCAAGAATACTAAGTTTCAATTTAAACTGAGTTTAACTAAACAAAGTTTAAACTGAGTTTAAACCAGCACTGAAAAACTGGCCCTTAGAGTAAGATTAGAAAGTTCACATATCCACCTAACACGACTTCAACGGGGAGATATGTGTCATATTTATTTTGATTCCTTGGACATTGGCTTCGTAATTACCATTTCCGATAACGGTACACTATCTTCGCTGTAGTAATCGTCATCGCTGCAGAATAGTTCAACACTGCCAGGAACATCTACTGGCATCTTATCGACATTTACTTTGTCCCTCATCCGTGTTGTAGTCCTTGTTGTGTGGTATTACAGCAATATCTTTTGACGAAAGTCCTTCATTGGTTTCAATAGCGTTTATTGTTCTTTAGAGATCAGTGTTTTGCCTTCCATACAATTTGGAACTAGAGGAACCAGTGAGGGCTTATTGTAAAGAGTATTCCTTCCCCTTTCTAACGGTGTGCTTGGAGGGGTGCCACGGCCCCTTCTTGACCGCCCACCACCCCTTTTTATGCGGCGGTATATCGAACATTCCCCGGTTGCTTTTTAACAGATTTTATATGAATGTTAGTTCGGTATAAAAATGAGTTAAGGGCTTTACATACATACATTCGTGCACACATATGTATGTATACACGATTTATCATCCTGTTCTGCCACTGTTGGTTTTGGCTTTATCAACAGGCCGTGAAGCCTTTCATTTGATAATTTTTTCACGCTAACGCTGACTGCGTAGTACAACAAGAAACATCAGTGCATAGGAATACAAACGGGGGTGATTACTTTATTTTCGCATGAAATGCTGCTTCAGCCTTAAATTCTAACTCTTTCTTCGATTTAAATATACATACAATGGCTGCATGCACTTATAATTATACATTTACCTAATGGGTAAATATGGATGAATTTTTATATCTTAAATTCGTCGAGGATTGGTGGAAATTCCAAAAATTTTAAGAACTACCACACACGATCTATTAAGCTATTATCCTGTGGTTTTTGGTTCATCGTCGCCATTTGTTGATGGTAATTTCGCATTTGATTGCTCCTACGGGGCTGAGCCAAATATTCAAACATACTTTGAGAATGCTGTGAAAGCATTTTACTCAAATCACTGGGCATCGGATCAGTCCAAAAAAAATCGTGATTTAAAGCAGTGTCTGCATCAATACGTTTTTTTGGATCAAGTGTCAGCAACTTATCTAATAGATCACAGCCATTTGGGTCCTTTACATAGGGACGCAAGCGCTCTTTCACTCGTCGTTTTTGAGTCTTTGGCAATTCAGTGGATTTATACAATTCTAAATCTTCAACTCCAGGCCACACATCTGGTGTAAATGATCCGCACAACTGCGATATGAAAGTAAGTTGTTGTTGCTCCGTATTGCCTTGCATTATAGGTGATCTCGTCCACATTTCGGCCATAATGCACCCGGCACCCCACATATCTACAGGAGGGCCATAATTTCGATCACCAAGCAGCAGTTCAGGTGGTCGATACCACAGTGTGACGACCCTATTTGTATAACGATTTTTTATATCATTCTTTGGTATACTGAAAGCACGAGCTAAGCCAAAATCCGCAAGTTTAAGCACGCCATGCTTAGTTATTAGCACATTGGCAGCTTTCATGTCACGATGCAGAATCTATGAAGAAATTATTAAGCTTTTATTTTTAGGTAACCATGTTATATCTGTAATATATTTTATACCTTATTGCTATGAATATAATATAGTCCGTTAAGGAGTTGCTGCATAACCTTTTTGATTTCACCAAGACTAAATTTAACATTGATATTTGACAACAACCCAGCCAAATCATGTTCACAAAAGTCAAAGACCAGATAAAATGTGGAGCGATGACCGTTGCTGGCAGTAGCTTTAGTTCGACAAATTTCGATAAGATTTACGACGTTTTCATGTTTAAGTAGTTGCAGTATACGAATTTCACGCAGTGCAGTTATAGGAAACTATGATTTAGGCATAATATAAAATTGTTGCTAAAATGTATTGGAAGAGAAAAGGAAAGTGCATTTACTCACGCCTTCTTTTTCGTTGTCCATTAAAACTTTCTTCATAGCAACGAATTTTTTCTGACTTTTCTTTTCTCTAGCCTTAAATACTTCGCTGGAATTGAAAAGAAAACATTTTATTATTTCCGACCAAACAATGCGTACGTATAGCAATTACCCAAATGTGCCTTGGCCAATTTTTGCTACCTTCTCGTACTTCGATGACTCATCGCAATATGGAAAATCGTACTCCTCAATATATTTCTGTTTTTCGGCCAGTGAAAGAGTTCGTGAAGATCCTGAAGTTGTAACTCCAGGCGCAGATTGGCCCGAGTGAGAGTGTGGAATGTGGTCATCGCGTCCACGAGAGGACATACTATATAGCCCGATTTGCCTTTTATTGAAAAATAGTTATTCCAAATGCAATTATTGGCACTTTGGAATATATTAACTACTTTTTAAATAATTGAAATCCAAAATATCATGGAAAACACAAAAAGTTGACAATTTACAATACAAAGCAAAAATCTGTAGCTCTTTTTGACAGCTTGTTCACAAACATATGTATCGAGACTCGTATATAAATTACCAGTGGATGTGTTCAACATATGATTACACCTACTTGTAAAGTGTGTTGTTGCTAAAATTGGCTTAAGTAAAGAATACCGCCCGTTCAGCCTTCTTTTACTGATTATGATGGTGTAATTTCTTTTCGGTGCAAATCAATAGGGGGGTGTTAGGGAGGGGTGAATTTCAATATTTTGAAAACCTGATATTTCAAAAACTATTTGTCCGATCTTCACAATATTGGTATCGTTAAAAAGGTAATTAAATGGCCTGATATGCATAAGTGTAAATAAATTATATATATATTTTGAGAAAAATAAAAAACACTGAAATGATGCACATTTTTTTAATAAAAACTATTTTTTTCTTTAAAAAAATGTTATTATCAATATGTAAAAATAAGTCTGTCAAAAAGTCCATAAAATCTAATTTTATAAGAATTTTTTTTTGGTTTGTGTTTCTCGCTTCGTGTTCAATACAAAATACTGTTGATGGCGTAGCCACAGTTTGTCCGGCCAGGATTATTTTTTTGAAGCGCGGCCGAAGGGGAATTTAAAAATACGTATCTGGTTGCCAACTAACACTAAAACATTGTGTATCAAAGTTTTTTTTGAATAATATTATATATCAAATGAAAGGTATGCATCGGCTTATTTTCCGGGGGACAACGCAAGTGTGCCGCCCCTAGAGGTACAACAGCTTGTGGAGCATTGCAGAAGCAAGCGGCTTCCACTCGTTCTTGGATGTGATGCAAATGCCCACCATTTGGAATGGGGTAGTAGCGACACAAACCCCAGGGGTGAGTGTCTTCTAGAATACATAAGTAGCGTAGACCTAAGTATTCACAATGTCGGGACCACTCCGACCTTTGTTACCAGGGTCCGCCAAGAGGTATTGGATATCACTCTCAGCAATGGATTGGCCAGCCCTCTGATAACTCCATGGCAGGTCTCATCAGAGCCGTCATTGTCGGATCATAGGATTATCCAATCTGAACTGGCAGTGGGGATCCAGATAGGATGTCCAAGTAAGAACCCCAGAAGAACAAACTGGGCGAAGTATGTAGTCCAACCTACCTAGAGTAGAAGCTGGTCACAATAGAGGTGGCTGTATGGAGTTAGACTTTAGGGTAAACAGGCTAAACGAAACCATAACTGATGCCTTTAACTCCAGCTGCCCTGAGAGAAAGCCACTGGGCAGATCACAGACTGCATGGTGGTCCAGGGAGCTCTCTAAGCTAAGTACACGGCCAATCTAACTACATACAGCAAGGAAATAAGAAAATCCCAGCGCGCTAGCTTCAGAAGCTTAGAGTTCTGGAAAAGGGTAACTCGGAGGTCAGGTTTTCAATTAAACTACCTGATGGTACGTACACGAGCGATGAGAGATCACAGGCACTGCAGGCAGCTCACTTCCCCGGGGCTACACCTGTGCCGCGTGGCCTGCTTTCCGGGAGGTTAGCCCGAGAGCAGAGGACTGGAAGGTGGCCAGAAAACGAAACTGGCAGACGGTCGTCTGGGCTTTGGGCTCCTTGGATAAATATAAGGCCCCGGGGTGGACGGTATCGGTCCGGTGTTGCTCCAGCAGGGCGGGACGCTCTTGATCCCTCAGATAGTGAAAATCATGAGAGACAGCCTAGCGCTGGCCTATCTCCCCGAGGTATGGCGTAGAGCTCGGGTGATCTTCATCCCGAAAATAGGTAAGAGGGATTACTCTCTTGCAAAATCTTTCAGGCCCATAAGCCTAACTCCTTTTATGCTTAAGGCAATGGAGAAGATAGTTGATAAAGATATAAGGTACAATACTCTCAAACCTGACTGAGGTGATTCAGGAAGCCTTTGAGTGCGGAGAAACAGTGTTCTCGACATTGAGGGAGCTTTCGACAATACCACCCACTTAAGTGTGGATCGAGCGCTGTTAGGACGAGGTGTGCGGCCAACTATCCGCAAGTGGATAGCTGAGCTGCTGCATACCAGAATAGCTGAAAATGACACTGGTAACGGCGTGGTTCAGCTTAAAAGAGTTAAAGGCTGCCCACAAGGAGGAGTTTTGTCTCCACTGCTGTGGAGCCTTGTGGTAGATGAACTTATGCAAATAATCACTTCAAATGGTATCCGCTGTCAAGGTTACGCGGATGACATAGTGATTATCGAAAGAGGTAGATTTTCGAGTACCCTCTGTGATATTATTCACAGAGGGCTCCAACTAGCAAACAGATGGTGCACTGATGTAAGGCTAAACATCAATCCGTCTAAGACAGTCATAGTTCCCTTCACCAGAAAAAGAAAGCTGGAGGGTATGAGAACCATAGCTGTGGAGGGGGTCCCAGCCAAGATTGCGACGGAGGTAAAGTAATCCTGGATTCTAAGCTTCTGTGGAAGAGTCATGTGGACGCGACCACCTCCAAGGCTACGAGGGCACTGATGGTGTGCAGACGTCTCGCCGGGAAATCCAATGGTGACGTATGGGGCGGTGGCTTGGGTCTCTAGGACCAACCTGGCCACGGTGAGGAAATCGCTAACCAAACTGCAACGCCTGGGGTGTGTGTGCATCACGGGGGCGATGCGCACGAGTCCCACGGCGGCGCTAGAAGTGGTGCTGGAGCTAGAGCCGCTCCATGCTTACATAGCTCAGGCAGCAAAGAGCTCCATGTTGAACTTTGCAAGAGAAGGTTTCGGTAAAGGCAAGGCTCTATCGTCCAAAAGCGGGGAGAAGTTGGGGATCCCACTTGCTCTTTTTCAAGAGACGATATGAATAAGGTAATAGTTTTTGAAAAGTTTTTCAAAGTAGACATTTTAAGCAACAAAACGTCTTCAGACCCCTCTATTTTAGAGTACAGGGTTCGGGAAAGTACACTGCAGTGGTACACGGATGGCTCTAAGACCTTGGAGGGCATTGGAGCAGGCGTTTTTGGTCCCAGGACCAGATTGTCGCTGCCCATGGGTGCATATCCTAGTATTTTCCAAGCGGAAATATATGCCATTAGCGTTTGTACCGAGATAAATCTACAGAGGAACTGACGAGAAGAGAAAATTCTTATTCTCAGCGATAGCCAGGCGACTCTCAAGGCCCTTTCATCTCTCGAGGTAAAGTCCTCACTGGTCTTGGAGTGTATTAATAGACTCAATGACCTAGCAAGGAGAAATGACATCCGTCTTCTATGGGTGCCAGGTCATATACATAGGTATAGAGGGCAATTAGGTGGCAGATCACCTGGCCAGAACAGCGGCCATCTCGGACCCGAGCCCTTCTTCCCGATCAGTGCAAGTTCAATAAAGGAAGCACTCAGGAAGAAGACAAATCGGCTCAGGGAGCAGCAATTCAAGAAAATACAGGGCCTTGTTCAGGCAAAGAAATTATTGGGAGGATATAATAACACGAGGTTTAAATAACTCATAAACCTCCCAAAGGCAAAACTTAGAATCCTCACAGGTATCCTCACAGGTCACTGCAGGTTAAGAGGTCACCTGTACAAGATAGGTATCTGGTCAAATGACTGGAGTGCGACGCTGTGGCGCGTCGAAGGGAGAGGTGGCTAGGTCAGATGTGGCCTAAGGAGGAATACATACACTTCCTAAGTCCGGGGTCCATCTTACAATTTATAGATGCTCTCGGACTGGGGGAGGTGTTGTAAGGTACTGAGGGCACAATAGATCCACAGGTCGCAGTGTGATCCTCATATTTTAATCTAATTTAATCTACCTTTTAAACGATACCAATATTGAGAATAAATCATAAATAAATATTAGCTTTTCAAAATATTGAAATTTCCCCTTTTACCCCTCCCTAGCGCCTCCACCTATTAATTTGCACCAAAAAAAAACTATACCATTAAAATCAGAAAAAAGGGGCGGACGACGCCCACTTTTTTCTTTTTTGTAGCTAAACGGGCGGTATTCTTTACTTACTCCCTAAAATTATATATTAAATAATTATTAGGGCCGATGTGCGATGAATAGTACATAGCTTTTTAACAATTGAAAACTCCTATTGAATTTTTGCTGTCAAAATGTCCATGTTGTTGTTGTTGTAGCGGCTAGCTACATCCCACAGGATTGACGGGCTCCCTCAATCATTATAGTCAAGCTCAACTAACGTGAGGTCCAGGAAACGAGCCTTTCAACAGGGTCGGACCATAGGGAGAGGGGTGTTAGTTAAGTGGGTTTGGCCGGGCATCTGAATAGGTGGTTGGTGTCGTGCGGAGACTCTCCACATGCCGGGCAAGTGTTGGGGGTGTCGGGGTTGATCCTGGATAGGTAGGAGTTTAACCTGCTACAATATCCAGGTCGGAGTTGAGCCAGAGTGACGCGGGTCTCACGAGGCAGCTGGAGCTAATCAGCTGCTACAGGTGGTGGTTGGACTCCCAGGACAGCACTCACAGGGCGGGTGTCGATAAATTTAGAAACCGACTCCGTGTGAATGTCGCTTAGACAATGTCGGTACGTCCTTGGGTCCAGCGGTAGACGTACCTAAGTCTGGACCACGTCCATCTGTTGCGAGAGGTGTCACCTGATGTGCCTGGGTGTCAGCTCCAGTGCAAGCAAGACTTTGTTAGGACGCCCCGGACGTTGGCATGCCAACAAAAACTGCTTTGGGAGCATCAAGTTGTGCTCCTGCACTGGGAGCACGTTAGCCTTATGATAGAGGTGATCCACAGGCATCATCAGGAAAGACCCCGTCGCCGTCCTAAGTGCGGCGTTTTGACACGTCTCGAGTCTTGACCACTGAGTGCTGCTAGTTCCAGCAACGTTTGTTTGTCTTTGCCCCAAGTGCAGCCGGCGAGCGACTTATTGACGACTGCGGCTGTATGCGCTGAGAAGGAGACCAGGCTGTCAAGGGTGACCCCCAGGATTTTCGGGTGGTTAACCGTCGAAATGGGGTTCCCCTCGATGTGGATATCGAGAGTTAGCCCGACCTCCTTCGTTCAAGATGTAAAAAGGGTCGCAGGGGACAGTGTCAAATTCCGCCTTGTAAAGTAGTGAGCAAGCTCTGGGAGGTAACTGTTCACCCTGGAGCAAAAGTCATCAATTTCAGTGCCGGTCGCTATTATCGTGCAATCGTCGGCATACGAGACCAGTGTGACTCCCTCTGGTGGAGAGGGGAGTCGCGACATATAAAAGTTAAACAGTAAGGGGGATAGGACGCCACCCTGTGTCTCCCCCTGCTTAACTCTTCCCGCTTTTGACACTGCTTCACGGAAGTACACCGACGCCGGACGACCACACAGATAATTCGTGGTCCATCGCCTCAACGCCGCTGGGAGAGGTGAGGCCTCCACGTCCTTCAACAAGGTGGAGTGGCAGACTGTGTCGAAAGCTTTCGACAAGTCCAGGGCCACAAGGACGGTCCCCTTACAGGGGCGGTTGCCATTGAGACCACGGTTGATCTGCGTGTTCATGGCGTTGAGTGCCGTTGTAGTGCTATGCACTTTCCGAAAGCCGTGTTGATGCTTCGCCGGGCTGAGATAGTGGTTGAAATACGGGAGCAGCAGAGCCTCAAGTGTCTTGACCACTGGAGAAAGCTGGGAGATCGAAGTTCGGCTACACGGTGTAAGTGCCAAGTTATTTTAAACAGAAATTGTGCAACCGGCTATAAGTCCCACTCATATAATTTCCTATAACATTCCAATAACTGTATTACTAGTACTTATCTTTTTATTTATTATGATTCCAAATCTTAATTAAGTACCCTAAAATAGTTTCTTAGCAGGGAACAAATTATACTCTTATATTACTCAAATAACTCATAAATAGTTCCATACATGTTTATTTAAGTTCAAAGAAACTTGCTACATTCATCAAATTACTTTTATAATTTTCAAATATTGTAATGCAACGGTTAAAATTACATGTTATTTAAGTTACTAAAATAAAAGAGACACCGTTGGGCGTAAGCAAAAAAATAACAAATACCCATTTTAAAAAGAATAGATAAATTAGATAAATGATTGCGAAAGTGCTGTATGGGTGGTCCGTCTTGCGTAAAATAAGAATACATTTTGTTAATATCCAATGCTTGGCCCTTGTTAATGCGACGCATTTATGTATATATTCATTGTAGGTTGTGGTAGAAGTTGCAAATAGTATGTTTGGAATGCCGTTGCATTCGGATTTTTAGGTCAACTATATTTTGTCTCAATGACGGTGTCGTGACGTACTTCGAGATCGTGTACGATTCCGAGCTCGTCCCTGTATAGAGCGGGCTGGTGATTGGGAGGAACGTCGCTTGCGCTTTGTTGATAATGATGAAGAACGCGAAGATGATCTTGTACGGGATCGTGACTTAGATACTTTTCGTCCTACTTTTGAGGACTTGTGTGACGAGGTTCGCGATGTTTGTGAGTGTGTTTTTGACCGTTCTCGTGAACGCTTACGGGAGGATGGTGCAGATTTAAGGCTGTTTGATCGTGAATTCTTCTGGTCATTGGACGAGCCGCGTTGACGTGATATGCGTGATCGGCTACCTGGTCGTCTTGAACGAGAAGCGGCAGAACTGGACCTTGAGCTTGAAGTGTACGATGATGAAGAAGAAGAACCTGAGCTGGAAGAAGTGGAAGATCTTGAGTGCGAACGTGAGTGACTACGTGAATGGGAGCGCGAACGAGAATGCGAGCGACTACGGCTACGAGAACGTGATTTTCGTCCCTCCTCAGATTTTGCGCTTGCTTTAGGATTGTGTTCAACACCTCCTGGTGTTACAAGGGTAACAGGAGTTATTTCATCGTCGCCCCACAAATCATACTTTGAGAGGTCTCCGCCATCATCTTCGTCATCTTCTTCTTCTTCAAGCGCATCTTCATCTGTATCATCATATTCCTTTTGATCGCTGGATTTTTCATTATCCTTCATCTTTCGTTTTTTTAGTCGACCATATTCATCGTAATCGCTATCTGAATCAGAACGCTCCTTATACTCGACTATGCCTCTATCATTGTAGCCACCACCATATCCTATATAATAGGTATTTATATAGAAAATTAAATAGTTACAAAATGTATTATATATGCTTTATTCTATACTAAACTATGATCATAAGCAAAATCCATTTAAATCAATTAACCCAGTTCAAGGAAAAGGATTTAAAAGAAGTAATAGGCAAAATGCGGATACCTTATATGTATAAAGTAGAAATTTGTAAATACGAAAGAGGTTTTTGAACTTAAGATGCTTTTGACTAAAGATTTTTTATATTATTTCAAAACTTAACAGTTATATTTTTATGAGAAAACAATTTAAAACCCACTTTTCACACTCACCAGTTCGCTCTTCAACATCGCAAAATTTCGGTGCATTGCACATATTACAAGTTTGCCGACGAGCCCAATTTACGTTCGCGCATTTGCTGCACTGCCAATCTTCGGCTGAAAAAAGACCACGCGACTTTTCAGCAGCAGCTTTTCCGATTTCAGTTCCCAATTTCTTCTTTGCCGCAGCACCACCTCCACCGCCAGATGAGTGATCGGGACTGCGTTGCCCAAGATTCTCATGACGGCTTCTGTAATGCAAATTTCAGAAATCGTCGGAAGAAATTTTAGTTAAGATTGATAAAATAATTAATTGGCTTTTTGCTGCGAACAACACTCGACCACCCTCCTCAGACAGTCGACAGTCAGCTGCAACTCACTCGCTATCACCGAAAGCGGCACCAACGCCATCTCCTGTTCCGGCACCAGAACTAGATGACATTCCTTGTTCGGCTGATTGTTTGCCGTCGTCAAATTGTTATAGGGTATTTTTCATCAAAATTATTTGCCTATAATAATTAACGCGAATTTTCCTATTTTTAATTTTCACTTTTTTTTACTTTATGATCAATGCCAAATGAGTTAAATGTTAACAAACGCCAAAATAATATTTGCGATCGATTTTTAGTTCTGAAATTTTCGCGTGTTTCCCTATTTTTGTCACTCTTCTTCTTTTTCTTGTAGAATTGTTTTTGAGGAACACTCTGAATATAAGGTATATAACAGAGAACGTAGATTATTAAATTTTTCTGCGTTTCGCAATAAAAACAAGTTTTTGGATTACATGTTTTATTTACAAAAAACAACCATGTTGGTCGGAATTTTAAATTCACCCATGCAAAACTTATCCACAGTGAACGTAATAATAATATACGTTCTGTGTTAAACCCCGAACGAAACTTTCATCCGTTTTCTCTATTCGGTCATTATTATGACGTTTTTAAGGATTTAAATTTTATTTCGTGAGCGAAAATTGTTTTTGTTTTTTGATTGTAAGTTAATAAGTCTGTTCGTGTAAAAGTCCAGCAATAATTATCCAACAACGAAATTTCTCAGAATTGTGGAGTATTCTCTCTCAAAGAGAAATGCGTGTAATGCAAAATTTGCAGAAACTTGCAAGTTTAACGAACAGCTGATTGAATTTTTGTCCGCATCCAAATATGCAAAATGAAAAATGTTGCATTAGTGTTTTCCTGAAACACTCCACTAACGAAACTTAACCAAATGAACTTTTACTTGCTTCTTGCATGTTTAATACCCATATTTTATAATTTTCGCTCTTAAAACTTAAAAATAAAATTTCGTATATATCCAAATTACAATCAGCTGTTTGCTTGCTTGCAAATTTGTGCTGGGTAAAATTTGTCCAGCAAGAATTTGCAACTTCCCTCAATATGAAATGTAATTTTGCGCTCTCAAAAACCCCTTTCTAGCTAATTTTTTGGTTACCGCGGAAATCGTGGTATTTTGTAACAATTATCAGCACCGCGAACACTCTTTATATATTTATGCGTGTGAGTTTTCAGTTTTAAATAAACTGGCTGGGAATGGGAAAGAGAGTACGAAAACGACACTGAAGATGGCACAACGCCGAAACCGGTATGTCACAAAACCAAATTTGACAACGGATGACGGAAAATCGTTCCAACATACATCGAAAGAGATTAACTTAAAACACAAAAAAAAAAAAACTGGCTTCAAAGCGCCGATAATACTAAAAAATTGTTCGCAGCGGTTATACCTTAACAAATTTTGTATCAGGATTATTGTTTATTGAGGTATTTAAGCGTGCTTTGAGGTATACATTTTGCATTTTTTCGGCAGTCCGGCAGCTGTAGAAATGTATTCTTTTGACGTTTCATTTTCAAGTGTGATTCTGACGTTTCGAGTGGTGAGTTTTTGAGAGACTAACCCTGTGGTACAATGTGCGAAATATAGAGCTACTTTTGCAACGAGCAACTTTCCCTGTGGTGCAATGAGCGAAATATATAGCTACTTTTGCAATTTGCAGCTTGCAGCAGGGTTAAAATTAAAATGAACAAAACATACAAATACAACTACTACATATATATTATAAATTATAATTATCAATTAACAATCGCCCGAGGAGAGGGTGCAAAAACAAAAGACATGGCTCGGAACTAAATAGTGAGTCAACATTTGAGTCATTTTTTCCCATGATTCAATTATAATTGAATCATAATATTTGCCTAGAGAAAAAGTTGTTCTTATTTTTATAATTAAATCTACCGTGATTTAAAGTGTTGAAAAACTTCGCTTTCTTTGTCTAATTTGTATGTGATATAAAAAAAAAAGGGAGAATTTTAGTTTAGCACCCCCCGAATTGAAAATCAAGGGGGTGATGGGGGGGTAGAGGAGGACCTCCTGATTACAAATATATAGTTTTTAGCTGCCGGAGCCTTATAGTTTACGAGATATTAACACTTAAAGTTTATAAAATGCACACTATTATATTGGTTATTTTACTGAAAATTACATTAAAACCACTTATCAATCGTCTGTAAAAGGCAAATAATTAACATTTCCGAGCCCGCACTATTAAGAAAATGAATATTTAATCGTTTTATTAATAAATATTAAATAAATAAAAATCACCTAATTGCATACACGCAAAATGGTCGGCACAAACATTAGATGAGTGTGTTGCCATATCTAATTCTGCAATCGCGCGATTTGTTATTACAAATTTTCACTCTATATTTTTTTAAAGGTATAGTTGAATTGAGAATCAGGAAAGAGCGCCGCAGGCGAAAATTTTTAATAAAAAATCGCGCGATTTTTTATTAAAAATTTTCACAAAAAATCAATATATAATGAGTACAATCAAAGGCGACTATGACTATTTTTTGCTTATTCTTTTATGCACATCACCGATATGGCAACACACTCAACTAATGTTATTGTCAACCATTTTGCGTGTATGCAAGGGCGCGATTAGTTTAATTTTATTTATTTAATATTTATTAATAAAACGTTTAAATATTAATTTTCTTAATTGTGCGGGTTCGGGAATGTTAATAATTTGCATTTTACAAACGGTAGATAAGTGTTTATAGTGTAATTTTCAGTGAAATAACCAATATAATAGTGTGCAATTTATAAACTTTAAGTGTTAATATCTCGTAAACTATAGGGCTCCGGCAGCTAAAAACTATATATTTGTAATCAGGAGGTCCCCCTCTACCCCCCCATCACCCCCTTGATTTTCAATTCGGGGGGTGCTAAACTAAATCGCAGCCAAAAAAAACAAAGAATAATATGGAGTCGAAGGAAAATGAACAGGCCACAACAAACACTACGAAGACATCTTCCCTCAACGTTATGTGTGCAATTTGTTTTGAATTCTACGATAAAACGGATCGTGTTTATTCCACTACGTGTGGCCATTTATTTCACGATCACTGTCTGTTCGTAGCACTAAATCATTCACATTCATGTCCTGAATGTCGTCGGCCCTGCACACGGAATCGAGTACATCCAGTATACTTGAATTATGGTGAGCGTACTGAGTTAGATCTTAAAGGGAGTAATTCAGTTGCTGCTGATGTCTATGCAAATATGCCTATTTGGACACCACTTTATGAATTGGAGCTACGAGGTCCACGACGTGTGCCCTTGACGCCGCCGGAACCAGACGAAGCCATTCAAACTGGAACCGATCCAGACGACAATCCCACATATGTGGCTCGGGTTTATTTTCAGAATGATCTACTGCCTGCTGGTTATGTGCCGTCCAAAGGTGTTGCATACGCTTCGCATGGTTGTAATGGACATGCCTTTAGTCAAAATGTTGAATTATTAAATAATTTCAAACACAAATGGGTAACCGATAGCAATGGACATGTACCAGAAAAAGCCATAGTGGGTGGTTATTCAGAGCTCGGTGAAAATTTATATGTAGCACGTGCAAAATATAATGAAAAAATATTGTTGGGAAAGGTACACCCGTCCCATAGAGTAATGTATATGCCATACAATGGAATTGAGGTAAACACAACCGAATATGAAGTTTTGGTACAAGAAGATTGCACGGCAGAAAGCAGTGATGAAACAAATGACGAACCTTAATAATTGTTTGTAACGTTTGAATAAAAATATCGATACAAAAAGTTGCTGACCGCTTTAGGTCTTTTGTTTTTAAATTAAGTTAATGTTGCACATAAATACATACATATGTATGTACATACGCATGTAAATAAAAAAAAAAACAGTATAAACAGGAATACTAGGTTTTTATTTAATTTCATACTCGAAAATTTAATCGTGGACTATGCACTAATTAGGAAAAAACTATAGTGGCTCAACTCTAAATTGTACAGTGATCTCTTAACAATATTCGCAATGTGTTTTATTTGAAATTATTTGTTAACTTTTTTTGTTGAATATTTCTAATTATTGTACTTATGTAATTTAAAAGGATATGTTTTTTGTTTTGTTTGGCCATATAACTATTTAAATTAAAATGTTTGAGCTTTAAGGCAGATTGATTTTCGTTATAATTTTCCCTAAAAACCAATAAGCCTCATAGACACTTTAAATTAAAAGTATATGGTTTTTTTTTTATAAAAAATTAAAGAAAAACCATTTGACATTGCAAATATTGTAAAACGATCCTAACAATTTTGCTTATGAGTCTCTGTAAATAGAGTACATATATAGATTGAATAGAAGGATTGTACTGCGACCAATGGGTATATTGTGCTGAAGGGTCATCATAACACTTCATCCAGCCCTAAGACCTCCAGAAAACTCAGAATTGTTGTCGGGGACAGTGACTGTATGCGATGCTCTTCCGGCCACAGCTGTCCAAGGGTCATCCCCCGTCCGAGCGCCACAGCCTCACACTCCATGAGCAGCTACTTCGTAGTCTTTTGCCGAGTCACAGAAGCGACAAAAATCGCTCGACAAGATCCAAAACTTATGTAAGTGACCTTTCAGTCTGCAGTGACCCGTCAGGATACCTCTAATGATTCTTAGGTTATCCTTGGAAAGATCCATCTCGACCCTGAAATAAGAATTCTTTTACTGCGATAGTTTCTTCGCAGGATTCTCTCCGCGCATACAATGATGGTATTTGCCAAACCCCTTCTTTGAGAAATTCAGCAAAGTTCACTTTACGGCTCTGGCTCTAGAATCACTTCTAGCGCAGTTGTTTGACAAGTGTGCATCGCTCCCGTAATGCACACACATGCCAGGCTTTGCAGTTTGGCAAAAGACTGTCTGGCCGCTAGGGCGATCCTGCATTCCTAAGCCACCGCTCCGTAGGTGACCATTAGCCTTACCATCATACTGTACATCCACCGCAAGATCTTGAGGCTTCACCCCCAAGATTTTCCTGCGAGACGCCTGCAGACCATTAGTGTTCTCCTAGCCCTAGAGGTTGCCGCATCGACGTAAGCCTTGCGCAGAAGCTTAGAATCCAGGATGAGGCCTAGGTATTTTACTTTCGTGGCGACCTCGATTGCGACCCCCCAGGACTATTACTTTATTGTCCTGCAGTTTCCTTTTGCTGGTGAAAGGAACGATAACAATTCTTGAGGGATTTAAACTGAATCCAACCTCCGTGATTTCCTTGCCAGAATCAGTCCTCTTTGCACTATAACAAAGAGGGTACTCACGAACTTGCCGCTGGCAATCATCACTATGCCATCCGGATATACCTGACACAAGATTCCATTGCTAATAAGAATTAGCAGGAGCTTTTCCACTACTTAGCTCCACAATAAAAGGGATAGTACCCCCCTTTGCGGGCACCCCTTTCTTGTCTGTAGCTGTACTATACCTTCCCGAGTATCAAACTCGACTATTCTACTCTGTTGCAACCTCATTATCCATTTGCGGATGGTTGGTTGCATATTTCTATTCCCCAAGGCTCTTCTCCATTGCCTTCAGTACGAAGGAGGTGAGGCTAATCGGCTTGAAGGATTTCACTGAGGAGAGATCTCTTCTGCCTACTTTAGGGATGAAGATAATCCGAGCACTCTGCCATACTGCTGGTATGTAGGCCGGCGTTAGTCTGTTCGTCATTATACTCACGAGATGAGGAAGTAGCAGTTCATCAGAACTGGACTGATCCCATCCACCCCCGGAGCCTTAATTGTTCAAAGGGTCCAGAGCCCAGCCGACCGATTTTCGAGTAAATAGAACTCTGGTCACCCTCCAGTCGGCCTGAGTCAGACTGAGCTCAAAGTCTCCGGCTTCCAATTTTATTGCCATCTTGGTCTTCGGATTTTCTTTCGCTATCCCTTTTTTAAAATTGGCAGCCTCAGGAGTTGAGCTGATGCTCTCGCAGAATGTCCTGAAGCTGCTTCGCTTTGCTTTCCTAACTTCCTTACTGTACTTCTTTAGGCAGGCTGAATACTCCCAGAGCCACATACGCTTGGCTCTTTTAAAGCTTGGAAGCCTCAGGAGTTGAGCTGATACTCTCGCAGAAGGTCCTGAAAATGCTACGCTTTGCTTTCCTAACTTCCTTACTGTACTTCTTTAGGCAGGCTGAATACTCCCAGAGCCACATACGCTTGACTCTATTAAAGAGCCTACACACTTTTTTACGGAGCTATTGAGACCATCACCCGGGTCGGGTTTAACCTCCGATTACGTCTCGGAACAACTGGAGTGGAAGGCGTCCAAGATGGTGCCATTCCGCCTGTTGACTGTGTGTTATAATTCCATACAGTTAGATTAGCTGTTGTTGGCAACATACAAGACGATTGGCCGGCCGCCAATATGGTCGCCTGGAACTAGCAGGACTCAGTGGTCAGGACTGGAGACCTGTCAGAACGCAGCACTCAGGACAGTGACGGGATGTCTCCTGATGACGCCTGTGGATCACCTCTACCATGAGGCTAACGTGCTTCCAGTGCAGGAGCACAATATGATGCTCACAAAACAGTTTCTGCTGGGGTGCCACCGTCCGGGGCTGAGGAGCTCCAGCTGCCTCGTGAGACCCGCGTCACTCTGGCTAAACTCAGATCTGGATATTGTAGCAGGTTAAACTCCTACCTATCCAGGATCAACCCCGACACCCCCAACACTTGCCCGGCATGTGGAGAGTCTCCGCACGACACCAACCACCTATTCAGATGCCCGGCCAAACCCACTTAACTAACACCCCTCTCCCTATGGTCCGACCCTGTTGAAACGGCTCGTTTCCCGGACCTCACGTTAGTTGAGCTTGACTATAATGATTGAGGGAGCCCGTCAACCCTGTGGGGTGTAGCTAGCCGCTACAACAACAACAATAACAACAAGGTCGGACCATAGGGAGAGGGGTGTTGAGTGGGTTTGGCAGGGCATGTGAATAGGTGGTTGGTGTCGTGCGGGGACTCTTCACATGCCGGGCAGTTGGTACGAGGCGCGTAAAAAGAGCAGCCTATTGAGTGGTCAGGCTCTCCAAAGAACTGCCTCATTTCGCTGACGTCAAAGACAAGTCTGCACTGCTGCCCGCTTTCGCTTACTGCTCTACCTTTCTCTTGCTGCTTTGTTAATGCTGTTTTTTTGTTAAGTTGTATTAATCTTGGTCGTTGGACGGCCTGCTCGGGTTGAGCAAAGTTCCGTCGTCCACCACGCTAGCACTCCGTGGCGCGGTAAAGCCCGGTAGCTCTCGATACGGCCCGATGTCGAGGAGGCGCCATACAAATACAGCCGGTTAATACCCTCATGGCTGCAAACCATCCAAAGGGCACGGTGTCGCTCCCTGGATAAGGAGGTGGTAGTTCTTGGTCAGCGTCCCCACGTGGTACCGGCATGGAATAGAGAAACAACCCTAGCCGTCGAACCGCTTGATGTCCGGTTCCTGGAGAGGCTCGCATAAGCCCCTACACCATACCGCCAAGGTGACCGCCCTCGCAGGAGTCTCTGTAAAACAACTTACATTACTCATTTTAATTTTTATAAAAATGTAAATAACTGACTTTTAAAATTAATTAAGCGAGTAAAACCATAAGTTAACAACATATATTTAAAGCCACTCTGGGCGTTAATTTTATTCTGAATTGTCTTTGTTCGTTAAAACACGTTTGTGTGTACTCGCACATTCACCCGTTTCCTCAGCAGTTAGGTCTAAAGGATCGAAACGAATTAGGTTTCGGTTTGGCAAGTAATTGAAACTTCGCCAAATAATTTTGGAGCACTTCTTATGTTATCCACAACAAAATCATTTTTCTTGCGTTATTAAAATATAAAATGGCGATTATTTTACTAAACAAATCTTTGATTTTATTGTTTCATCTCTATCTAATTATAATTAAATTTATGTACGCGTTATAACTATTTGCTTATGACCTAGCTGTTCAACATATTTCACTTGTTCTATAAAAAAAAACAGTACAGTATGCGATTGTAAATACATTGTAGTATATGTATATGTATGTTCATCATTCAATATTGATTTGTATAACTCATTTATTTTTATAACTCATTTATATTTTCATTCATACTAAATATGCGATCAATATACAATTAATTCATGCTCAACAGTTTTCCCAACATTTTTTCGATGTTAAATTTTTTTTTTATATATGTATGTATGTATGTACGTTAGGTTAGTTTGGTGTGGTTGAAATATTGTGACATTTTATTATTTTAAGTTAAAACTGGCATACTACTTTAGTATTATGTTATTGTTTTTGGATAATTGTACAATTCCATTTAAATATATAAGGTATAATATTTTCTGAATTCAAAAAGTATTTACAAAATTAATAAAAAAGTATGCATATATGTATGTATGTGTGTACATACTACATTTGTAATGTTCTCAATGTGACAGTTAACATTAAAGTTACAAATTTAATTAAATGACAATGGCAACACATAATGTATAGAGGTACTAAGGCGTTTATTAAATATTTGTAAACGGCTGTTTAAGCATAACTGATACAGCTTCAGGCAAATCGCGTTCAAACGAACTAACCCACAAGTTAAATGGCTTGATTTTCTTTCTATTATTGTTAAAAGACAAAATACAAAGTAATTAACTCATTGTACATACTACGTATATATGTATGTATATGATATTTAAATTATTCTATGCTAATGTTAATGGTCGATAAGGTAAAAAAATACATACATATATATGAAAATGAACTAGTACGTTCCTAAAAACTGTTAGAGAAAATAGATTTGAATATTATTTGATAACCTACTTTCATACCACATCCATGTTTCATAGATTAAAAATTGTAACATGAAAGTATTGCTTTACACAATCTTGTGAAGCTAGACAATTTCTGCAATGTTCAATGTACATACATTATGGAAGAATGCACTCTAAAATATTGGTTAATCTTTTAGACTAGAAAAAGAATTTTTTTTCAGATAAAATTGATTATGCAGTGTAATTAAAGATTACGTAATATAGATGGATAGCTAGATAAACAAATATGTTTTATTATTTCAGTACAAACATTGTTCTAAAACGTCATATTTTCAGCCTTAATCCTAATAAAGCATACCGCGGTGGCCAAGTGTAATGCTGTTTGGCAACTGACAATTTTGTGAAATGCACTTGTTATTGTTGGCTTAATTATAATCAATATGTATATAAAAAAAACAAAATCAAATTAAAAGCAATTCAAATCTTAAAAGCCAAAAATATAATATACATGTATAAATATTTAATGGTACCACCGTTGTCGCTTTAGAACATGTTCCATTACAATTCTAATAGCTGCTCATATTCTCAATTGGCAGCGCATATTGTTCACATGAAACAACAAGTAACAATAGATTTAAGAAAAAAAAAATGTAATTCCTATATTAACTAAACTTAGGCAATAAAGGTATAAGCAAAACAAGAATAATCATTACAACGATATGAAAGAAATAAATCAACATGTTTAGCAACTCATCTTCTGTTTTAGACATTATCCAGTGTTTTAGTTCTTTTTCGCATGCCATTCCTATGTTGATTGAGTTTTCATTGACTCCGCACGAAACGCTACCGCGGTACGCTCTCAGTTGACTCCGACACAAAGGCCTTATCTCACTTCTTTGAAGACAAATAGTTCATATACTTGGCAGTCTGCCGTGCATTACGCACCAATTCGCTGTTGTCCGTTTTCGTGTCCCATTTATTGTCCTCGGGCTGACCATGTACGCTATTTGTATCCTCCCAGCCGTCTTGTCGATGTTGCGACTGTCGGCCAAATTGTCGGTTACGTTGACGCCTGTCGAATGTGCTAGACCCTTCGCTAGCCAAGCTACTCTGGCTACCGTAGCGCCCATTGAAATTACGTGGCCGTTGCTGATTTTGCCGATGCGTGGATGGACTCTGACTGCGACGATAGGATGGCGCATTACTAGCACCATCGTTTGTGTCGTTCAAGTGAAGTGATTTACCCGGACGTGGAAGAGTTCGTGCGCGAGAGGTGCTTCGACTATTAGATTCCGGTCCGTTGGAGGGGTACGATGAATTATCTTCATGGTATGAGTTATTCATAACATTATTACGCGATTGACGCCATGAGTTCCTGTGTATATTAGTGTCTTTTTGTTGTTGCTTTTGGAAGCGCGGTGGTTTGTCATAGTTTTGACGGTTATTAAAATTGCGATTACCACGACGGTAATTGTTGCCGCGTTCATAGTTGCTGATATAAGAACGCTCGCTGCGATCATCGCCATGCTGTGACTGTCGATCCCAGTTTGAAACGGCGATAGAGTTGAAATTGCTGCCACTACGTTCCATCTTCTCTTGAGAGTGTCGCAAACGATCATTTATGCTGTATAAACGAATGCTGCCACCATCGCTGCGCACGCTATGATCGTCGTCGAAGCTAGCACTGTAACGTCGATGCTGATTGTATTGTGGACCATCGGTACTTTGAATATCATTCTCACGATTGAAACGCGGTGCACGCCACCGAGGTAGGGGTTTTGTTTGATCATCGGCTTCGCCTTGCTGCGACTGCTCTTCAGCATGAGCGAAATTTCTGCAATCCAAACAAGCAAAAGTGATGGCATATGAAATTGGACATTAACTATGGTGCAATATAATTGTTTTATTTTAAGCTTTTGGTTATGTTTTCGCTCACCTCTCATTAACGTCCCGTTGTTGCTGTTTGAGTGGCCGTGGTGAATTGCGAGGTTTCTGAGCGCGCCTAGCATTGCGACTTGAACTATCATCATCATTGTATCGACTACTGCCGGAAACATTCAACTTTTCGCGCCCATTACTCAAGCGATCATGCGTCCCAGAATCTAAGCCCCCTACACCAACACCACTATCCTTCAAGTCTTGTTCGAAACTAATGAATTCATTGCCAAATTGACTTTCATAGAGGGAATCTTCGCATACTTGCTCACTCCATTTCTTTGTTGTCGGCTTTGAATCATATGAATCATTTGCAGCATTTTCACTATCTCCAATTTCAAACAAGTCATTTGCTGGCGCCTCGTTTGCCGTACTACAATCTAGACTAGCTAGTTGTTGTGGCATTTTTTGTTCCATAACTGGCATGTAAACTGGCAGCGTTTGTGGTGGCGAACAAACATTGACATTATTGTTGCCTTCATCTTCAACATCTTGCACCAGATATTTAGTGTACATCTGCTCTAAGTGTGCGCCCAAATTAGTAAAATTACTGTAGTACAGATCGAGCGTCATTAGCAGTAATGCCTTAACTGTGGCACTGAGCGCCGATTGCTCAATCAAATTACGACGTATGTGGTAAAGAAGTTGTGTTAATTCGTTTTTATGTTTGATTCCAATAATGTCGCCGTTTAGTGTAATTTGGGATAGTATTAGCTTAGCCAATTTCACATCGATTGGCTCCAATGCACACACTTCTCGAATCAGTAAGCTTAACAAAGATTCGCCTAAAATAGTGATGGGTGTTTGATCGGCTAGACGTACGCGGTTATAATATTCGCCCAACAGCGTAATGGAATTGTAGAGACGTTCTTTATCATGAACGCGATACGTGTCGGCATTAAGGTAGTTCGCTTCGAGAACTTTCAACATCGCACTACGTATTTTAATATCCTTCATTGCCAGTTGATCGAAATTGTGTGACGAGAAGAGCATAGCAAATTTTAAGGCCATCTCACCATCACCGAGAGCTTTGTCATTAATATAGTCCATGCATTCACTGTAGATAAGATTTATATACCTAATTAATTAATTTTCATTGCTATAAATAAAATTTGTAAATTACATGTTAACTACTGAACGTGTACTGTGCGTGCAGAATAAAAAAAAAAACTAATAGCGATCACCGCACGGAGTCGGTATAAAAATGTAGATTCATCCATTTGCGCTCACCGCTTATTGTAGGAGAAAATCGGTCAAACAAAGAGGTACATACATATGTATGTATATGGCGCACGCCTCAAATAATTATTATAATCAAATTTAAATTTAGTTTTCTTATTTTTCTAAAGTGATCTCGAAAATGCTGCTTGGCCAACTGGGCACAATTTCAACAACAAATCAAGCCGCGAGTCCTAATGAA
Source organism: Philophylla caesio (assembly GCA_963971545.1). Lineage (NCBI taxonomy): Eukaryota > Metazoa > Arthropoda > Insecta > Diptera > Tephritidae > Philophylla > Philophylla caesio. The sequence goes on along the minus strand of OZ020606.1, from coordinate 86,477,979 downwards.
ACCACAAAATGCTTATAAATTTTGTTTACGTTTTTTAATTGTGTGGGGTCAACGTACGACAATGCTCGACAGTAAAATTAGTCATATACGGTCGAAGATACGCAAAACAAAAAATCACCCAAAACGAAGAATATTCCCAGCAGACAAGCTATGGTTTCAACCATTCAGCCTAATCATTTTGTAAGTCGGTGTGTTTGTGTTTATATAAACAAGCAATTAAATGCATACATGCATAAATAATTTAATATCTTGAACTTCAATTGTGGGGAACAGAAAAAAACACGCATATCCGTTAAAAGCTCACAATATATACAAACATATGTACGTACGTACATACATATGGCCGTTGCAACCGCCAAGTGGTACGAGTGTACGAGCAGATTGGAATCTCGGCCTTTCCGACTGCTTAAGGCCTTCCGTAGAAACACAAACTCAGGCGTGGATGCGGATTGGAACCTAGGCCGTTCCAACCGTCAAACTACGCAACGAGGAAAAAAAAATTATAACAAAAATAAATAACTTAATAATATAAAAGTGTTTTTCATACATAAATGCAGCACAGGAATTAATGCATCACAGCGGATTGGAACCCAGGCCGTTCCAACCGCCAAGTAGAGCATCCACAACCTCCGCTGGACCCAATAATCAAGCAGATCGGAATCTCGGACTTTCCGACTGCTCAAGGTCTTTCTGCCGAAAAACGCACACTCAGGCGTCGACGCGGATTGGAACCCAGCGCGTTCCAACCGCCAAAGCTCCCAACGGGAGAAATAACATAATATATTATATTCCATTCAGTAATATACAAGTATTTTTCAGTCATAGACGTAGCAAAGGATTGAAGAATCTGGGGCGGATTGGAACCCAGGGCGTTCCAACCGTCAAGAGCTACGACGCAAACCTGGTCATCGTCCAGTTGGCAACTTCCAAATAATACGTTTACCTACATGGAATCACTCGTCGCATGCATATGCAAGTAAGTACATCGATGCCTTATTTATATTAAATAACTTAAAGGGGACGAGGCTGCGGCCCAAGACAGCTTACAATAGACTTAGAACGTACGATCGAGCTTAGTGCTCAAACCACCTCCCGACGGAATACCTGACGGTGGTACCGGGGGGTTCGGTACATGACAGTAGGAGGTTTAGTGCTGGTTAAAGTCCCACACTGACGGGGTACAGGCTTTCGATGCTTCCTCCTCGTAAAAAAAAAAAAAAAAAAAAACATACATATGTATATACTTTATATGTATGCAAGCTCAAGCGGAACATCTGGTCATTTTTATAAAGTTCGCTGACAGGTGAAATATAATAATAAATTGGACTGCAAGAACTTTTTAATATATAAAATAACAAAGTCATCTCTTAGAAATATTTGCATTTATTTAGCTTCAATTTTGTTATATTTCCAATTTTTTTTTAATTTGCGAAACTTGGAAATCATTGACTAAATAAAGTTGAATTGAATTGATTTGATATGCCAAACATTATTTCTGTATGAATTTGGAAATTTTCTTTTGGAACACACCGTTATTGCGATAACGTGGCCCGGCAACAGGTTTTTTTATTGTTTGCAGGCCCTTAATTAGTTTAAAACGATGAGCAACTGCGGACAATCTATAGAGAACATACAATCATTTGTGTCCAATATCGGAACACCGTCATGCCCTGGCGTCAAGTATTAAGCGCTAAAACACAAGTTGAAATATTGCATTCCATACAATGGGATACTTAGATACGCTAAGTGCATACATATGTATGTATGTATGTAATACATACAGCGTGCGAATACATTTGCACATACATGGTTACATTTTGTTTGTTTTGTTTGCTCATAAAAATTAATACAAATTTAAAAGTAAAGCCTCAAGTGCTGACTTTTCCGTCGCGCTACCAATGGAAATAATATAAACTTACAAACATAAATATATGCAAGTATGTACAGACATACCACCATAAGTCCATAACATTACTTATACCTTAACATGTCAGTCGCTTACGACTTTCGTGTGTCGTATATGGTTTTGTCGTCCACAAAGCACTACTTACCACAACATGTTTTCGTCGTGCACTAGTGCGCAAAAGTCTGATTGGATCGCCTTCATCTTATGATTCATTCGAATACCATCGTCCTGCAGATCAAGCCCACGTATCATCTCAACAAGGTGATCATAAGCACAAGCGCCTTGAGCCAAATTAAGCGTTGGGTTAATGTTAGCTGGCTGCAGAAAACTGCAAACGTCGTTCAGGTTGCTGATGGCAACAGTAGTAGTTCCGTCAATCCCTCTAGAATTTTTGTTGCCACCAACGCCATTCCTGCTATAATGGCCCGGCGCATTGTTATTGGCCATCGTTGCTTGCAACAATTTTTTTAATAGCCTTTCTTATACGTTGGTCTGTGATATCGTACTATGCTGTTACCAACGTTATGCCAAAGACGTTGAAATATATCGCGTTCTTCAATATTCTTTGCACACAGCTCTTACTTCGATTTGCGACCGCAATTTTGCCCAATTTTTTATTGTTATACTTGTTTGTGCGCAAAAAAAAAAACGGTCAATTCTAATATTAATGGCTGAAAGCAATAAAACGCGAAATGAAGTGGCAAACGAAGCACCGCCGCACAGGGGAGCACGGGCAAGAAGCTAGCTAAGCAGTAGAGAAGAACTGAATCAAGCAGGCTATACAAATATATGGCCGATATGGCGCTATTCAAAACAATCTGCCCTACTACTTCTGACTCCAACTTCCAGCTCTTCAGCAATTACACACTTTGACACAAATAAAATAATTACTAAATATATTCATATATACAGTTGTTAAAAAATAAAAATATTTAATACAGCACTGCGTCTCGTGGAAATAGCTTTTTCGCTCGCGCTCGAAAAATTAAAAGAAATCTTCAAGAAAAATGGATTATGGATTAAATGAAAAAAGTAAAGCAAACTGTCAAATGGAACTGTCATTATTGCCGTCAATAGCACAGTGCCAGTCAAATGGTCAATGGCTGTTGTTGTCAGCGAAATATGTACTTTACGAGCGACATCTCGTTTGCATCATCAAGTAAGCGAGAATTTTTAGCATACGAGAACAGCTCGTTATAGCCCAGGTTCATTATTTGATTTAAATTGCCATTGTTTCCTTTTCCGCCTTTTCGACAGCATCAAATGACCGTAAACAGGAATAAAATTAAAGGAACCTTTCTCAGCGAATATATTGATAGATACGTAACCCGGTCTCGAAATGTGGACGCCGATCGCATGTTATTTTACGCAAACGAAAGCTTTATCAATTTAAGTCCATAAATGCAACGTATATGTAGGTTTATTTTGAAATTTAAAGTTATAAGACAATATTCAAACGTAAACAATACCCATGCGATATTTGTTCCACAAGTCGTGAAATTAGAAGAGGGACAACCTGGCGCTGGGAAACCTGCCAACAACTCAAATCCAAAAAAAAAATAAAGTCGTGAAATTGGCATTTAGCGTGCGGCTTCTGATCGCAAAAGGAGATGCGAAGTAGTCTGGTGGTGCGACAGTGAAAAAATACGTATGTATGTATGTACATATCTGAAAAATGTTTTAAAAATCTTCTTGTTTCTTATTTTGGCACTTTTTTCCTAAAAAAAAGTATCACTATATGTTATAACATAATTACGTCCAAACATGTCGATGGGTTATATACAATATACATATGTATGTAAATTCTAAATTCTATTAATAAAGAAAGCTTTTGTTAAATTTTTTTGTTAATTTTTTAATTAATAGAAATATTGTGAAATTCTAGAGGCTTTAATAAAACACATGGTATCCCAGCTGCTACTTGTACTCGTACGTTGTGGCCTTGTTTTGATTTAAGTTTTTAAACGAGGTTGTACCGAAATACATAGGTGAAATTATATTAAATGCTAAAATTTTACTTTTACTTACTTTAATTATTGATGAAAAATAAAACGTCTCTTAACAAAAATTTAACTTTTCTATTTCAAAACAAAACGTCTGATATTTTAATTGAAGAACATATTTTAAATTTTAATATTAGCTTTAATTTTCGCACTAAAATTTAAGCAATCGTTTCATGATTTAATTATTAATTTAACTTAAACATTTATTTACTATTTTTGGTTACATTGAATTCAGTTAAAAGTACAGCAGTGGTTGTATAGGATTTACAAAGCCATCTGATAGGGCGGGCACCTTGACGTGGTGCAGGGGCTTAGGCGTGCCCCACCAGGAACCGTACATATAGCGGAGCGACGATACTTGGATTTATTTCTCTATATCCATGCCGGCTCCAAGTGGGGACGCTAACCAAGAACCGCCACCTCCTAATCTAGGGTGTTAAGCGACACCGTAAACATCGGAGGGCGACAACGTCTCCATCTTCCTCCCGAGGACAGACATGGAGTCGATCAACCACGCTATGGATCTACTCAAAGCGCAAAATGGTGGGCTTCACACTACGGCGTGGCGAGTATTGTCCAAGAGCGCTCTTGATAACGGGATCCGAGTCAATCTGTGTATTGATGAGGCATCCTTTGAAAGTCTACGGAGGGTTGGCTTCATTGTCAACTTTAGATATAGCGTCATCTCCGTAAGGCCGTGCAGGTATAAGGCGTCCGGCAGCAGGGCATCGGCGACACAAAGCTCCCAGAGCAAAGTAGCGATGAACCCGGTAGGGACCCTGACGATGAAACCTGCCGTGGTCGAGCGGATGACCCAGCAGCCAAATCCTCCGCCACAGGTATCAGCTCCGGTGACTGAAGATGCGGAGTTTAGCTCGCGCGAGCGAATGCCAACCACGCAGAAGCTCCTGGAAGGGCTGGACTTGAGGCGACTAGAGCTAGACGTGCAAAGTGAGGGCGAACCAGGGCTCTCTGACTATGACGAACCGCAGCTCTAGGTAAGTCAGGAACATCGGTAGCCCAGGTCAACCTGCATCATGCGGTAGCTGCTTCGGCTGTCAGCGCAGGCAGGTTTGCCACGGAGGCCTGGGAATCCTACTGATACAGGAACCATGGACCTACAGAGGCCAGGTAAGGGGCCTCAATCACAATAAGAACCAGGTTATTTGGAATCTCTCCTGTGAGAGGCCCAGAGCGTGCGTAGTGCCAAAGAAGGGAATTAACTACTTTTGCATTACAGAATTCCTGACACAGGACTTAGTTGCAGTGCAGGTAACGCTAGAGTTGAACGGAAGGCTCATGGCCTCGGCCTACTTTGCCGGGGACAACACTAATGTCCCAACCCGCGAGACTCAGGCACTGGTAGGCTATTGTAAAAGGCGACAGCTACTCCTCATCATCGGGTGTGACTGCAATGCACATAACGAAGAGAGGGGCAGCAAGGACACGAACCGCAGAGGTGAGTCAGTACTTACTTACTTAATTGGCGCATTAACCGCCTAAGCGATTTTGGGGTGCAATGGGGTACAGTGGTGCTTCTGGGTATGCGGTTACAGTTGCACGGCTGTACTCAATCCCTACTCTGACGTCCACGTTCGTGCACCCTGGGCAACGTGAGCAACCCATGTGCGAGATACGGTAACCAACCCGTGTGGAGCCATGGGTCACGGCTAATAGAGAGGGAGCTTTAGTGGAGCCACTCCGACATATTCGGTTTAAGGGTCCACTGAAGTCCGCAGCGTCTGTTCACCAGGAGGTGTGGCTGCAAGCGGGTGTCTGTCTTGGAGCAAGCGGCTCGCTATATAAACACACTTAAAATTTTTCACCCCCAGCAATAGGTTGTGCGCAGGGCTTGGAACCCGCCACGTAAAAAACAACTTCCAATGAAAAGGAAAAAAAAGCCTCGGATGAGTCAGTACTAGAATTCATTATTAGTGAAGACTTCAGTATATACAATGTTGGAAACAAACCCACATTCGTCACAAAGGTTAGGGAGGAGGAACTTGACATCACACTCGGCTGGGGACTACCCTTTCCTGTGGTCTCTCAGGATTATCAGATTCGAGCTGGGGGTGGTAGTGTCAACAGGTTTCCCGAGTAGACACCCAAGAAGGGCTTACAGGGACAGGTACAGAGAGATTCTTAGATTTAATCTGCCAAGTGCAGATTCCAGGCACAACAGACGTCACTGTATGTAATAAGAGGTTAGGGTAAACAGACTGAATGAGATGGGCACTGGGACGAGTACTCGGCAAAACTAACGCAATACAGCAAGGAAATAAGGAGGGCTAAGCGTGACAACTTTAGGACCTTTTGCGAAGGCAATGAGGCAACTCAAGTGGCTGCCAGACTTCACAAAGCCATTGCGAAAGGCAGCCCGGATATAAGATCGAGAGGGAGCGCTCGGCGGCCCCGCTTCGAGCGCACTTCCCAGATGCTGCTCCTTCCTCGCGGGCCGTGGAGCTGGAGTTTCTTGGACCCTAACCAACAGACTGGAAGGAATCAAGAAGATTGATCAACTGGCGGTCTGTCGGCTGGGCCCTTGACTCCTTTGAACCCTACAAGGCCCTGGGGGTGGACGGTATCAGACCAGTGATGCTGAGGCAAGGTGGAGAGCTACTCAACCCTCACCTGATTAGTGTAATGAGGGATAGCTTGGCACTGGCCTACATCCCAGAAGTGGGGCGCAGAGCGCAGGTTATCTTTATCCCAAAGATAGGAAAGAGAGATTACTCTCTAGCTAAATCATTCAGGCCGATAAGCCTTACTTCCTTTGTGCTAAAAACAATGGAGAAGATTATCGACCACGACATCAGGTACAACACCCTTAAGCAAACACCCTTACACCCTGGCCAGCACGCGTACAGGTGCAGATCAATGGAGACTGCGCTGTACGCCCTGACAGGGGAGATACAGCAGGATTTTGAGTGTGGAGAAACTGTGCTATGTGCCTCCCCAGACATTGAGGGTGCGTTTGATAATACGTCGCATGGAAGTGTTGACAAAGCATTTGTAAGTGGATAGCAGTGGAGCCTAGTATTGGACGAACTCCTAAAGTTACTTACGGACAATGGTATCCGCTGCCAGGGCTATGCGGATGACATTGTCATCATCGCAAGAGGGAAGTTCGAAAGAACTCTCTGTGAGGTAGTCCAGAAGGGACTGAATTTGACAAAGAGGTGGTGTACAGAGGTGAACCTAAATATAAACCCCTCTAAAACAAACATCATCGCTTTTACTAGAAGAAGAAGCAGCAAGGTATGAAGGAAATTGAGGTGGGAGGCGTCAGGAACGAAACTACCAAAGAAGGGAAATATCTTGGCTTGATCCTGGACTCCTGACTGAGGTGGTGTACCCACTTAGAAGCAACTACGTCAAAAGCAACAAGAGCATTGATGGTGTGCAGATGGCTTGCAGGAAAATCATGGGGTAGCTCCCCGAAGATCCTGAGGTGAATGTACACCATGATTGTAAGACCATAGGTGACATATGGGGCGGTTGCGTGGGCCTCGGTAGTCGCACCCACAACGGTGAGGAACACACTTACTAAAATTCAACGGCTTGCATGTGTATGCATAACGATGGCGATGCGCACTTGCCCGACGGCCGCGCTGGAAGTGTTGATTGAGCTGGAACCGCTCCATATCCACACCGAACTGGCTGCAGAGTGCTGTCATCAAGGAGCAAAGACAAAATGGGATGTAAGCTCCCACTTACACTTCTCCCAAGAGCTACAGACACAAGGTGATAACTTTTGAGAGAAACTTCAAAGTCATACTTTACGACAAGAATACTTGGAACTCTTCAATATTAGATAGTAGGATCCAAGCAAGTACCCCCACGGATGGCTCGAAAACTCCGGAAGGCATTGGGGCAGGGGTCTATGGCCCGAGAACCAAACTCTCGGAGCCACTGGGGGCCTTCCCCAGCATTTTCCAGGCGGAGGTGTATGCCATCAGTAGATGTGCTGATGTCAATCTGAATAGTGGCTATAGAGGAGAGAGAATCCTCATCCTCAGTGACAGTCAAGCGGCTTTCAGAGCTCTAGCATCATACGAGGTCAAATCCTCTCTGGTTCTGGAATGCGCTGAGAAGCTTAATACCCTGGCTGAAAGGAACAACGTTAATCTCCTGTGGGTACCAGGACACGCAGGAATCGAAGGCAATGAGGAAGCGGACCATCTCGCTAGGAGGGCGGCTTCCTCAGTCCCTATAGGACCGGAGCCCTTCTTAGCGGTGGGGCCGCACACGGCGAAGGAAGCGCTCAGGAAAAAGGGTGTAAGAAATTAAGAGAACTTCATTGTAAGGGCATACCTGGACTCATCCAGGCTAAGGAACTGCTAGGAAGTTACAATACCAAAAGGTATAAAGCACTAATATGTCTCCCTAAGTCAAAACTTCGAATCGTAACAGGCATTCTGACAGGACACTGCAGACTCAAAGGCCACATGCACCAGATGGGAATCTGGTCCAATGACTTATGTCGCTTTTGAGACCTTGCAAAAGAAACTCCGTCGCACCGACTTCTGGAGTGTGAGGCTGTAGCACGAATAAGAGAGAGGAATTTTTTTTCCAAAAACTAAGACATTTTTTTTATATTATTTTCCCTTTCCATACTCGTATTAAGGAGGATGATATCGAAGTTATTTTCGCAAATTGTGGAGATAAATTATTTTTTCTAAATTTCATTTACCATGCTATAAGAGTGGCCTCTGCGGTCAAGTCTATAGCGGCGCGTGCTATAACTCGATATGCCGCTAAGTCCGGCGATCGAATCCCATCTCATCAAGTAAAATCTTAATCATAAAAAAAGCTTTTTTTCTAATAGCGATCACCCCTCGGCAGGCGCAACGAGAAGGGGGCGATGATGATTCCCCCGGGCCTGGATATTTTGAAGGGGGCCGGATTTTCGTTTTGTCTTTATTTTATAGAAATATTTTTTTTTTTAATTTTAATTTTGTACGGACAAAAAAATTTACCTAGCGGATTTCAAGAACTCAATCTGTGAATTTTGTTGTCTATACAAACTTTTTGTAAGAGTCTCATAATGAAAATTTACATAAATTGAATAGAAAACTAGAGCCGCATTAAATCAAACATAACAAAGTCATAGTGCGCGTGCAACTGAATGTATGAACTTCTGTAAACAAGGGACGGCTCGGCTTCTAATATTTTGTGTGCTACAACTGCCGCGACGAACCGTATTAAATCAAAAATAACGGGGCCCGCGAAATAGTCCCCGGGCGGGGATTTTCTCTTGGCGGCCCTGCCCCTCGGCAATGGCAAACCTCCGACGGTATTTCTGCCATCAAAAGCTTCTCATAGAATACATCAGCTGTTCACTGAGCTATATAGTGAAAGCGCCAAATTATTATTATTATTATTATGCTGTAACTGGTAATATAATGAAATAAAAATGTTGGAGGGACCAACTTAGTTCCATCCGAAAACTTCTGACGCTTGGACTGTGACTCCTCTCAAAATTATATTTTTTTATCTGAAGAGTGCTTTTATAACGAAAATATGATTATTAAATATTTGTGAAGCAATCGACTTTTACATAATTTGCAAAAACGAATACAGGGATGGTATACAAAAAAAAGCAATATCTTTGCACTATTATTGGTAACAATTTGCAAATGCTGCTATAGTTACAGTCCTTTGATGGTGAAGATTTATTGTCGTTCCGGCAGTTTAGGCATATGTGTCATATCCATATTCTAATCTTGGCAAAAAAGTTAAGCTTTTATTCATTGAAAAGTTCATATGTTATTGTAACTTTTCATTGCCTTTGGTTAAATTTAAAAGTTGTTGTCTATGTACATATGAGGTGAGAATCATTATGAAATGAAATTTGTTTAATATAATCTATTTATTTAAGCAAAAATTTATGTATTTATGTACAAATACAAGAAAAGAATGCATGAAAATAAAGCAAAAGTGAATTTATCGAGCCCTTGTATGTATGTGCTATAGTTTTCATGGATTATTACCGACGTCGGTTTTGAATTAGGAAAGTACCAAAAAGTAAATAAAAGAATTTCTATATGTAAATGCTTATCATAGACCTACAACAATAACACTAATGAAAGACAACATAAATACACACAATGCAACATTTTTAGTTAATTCTACGTTAAAAATCTCATTTCAGTTTATTTGATAAAAAAGATTAACATAACAAGCATTTTAAAATACATAGTACATATTTACGTGCGATAAGGCACCGAAATATACGAGTACGACAACATAACATACATATGTACATACACACATAAATTCATATGCGCTTTTGGAGTTTGAAATGCTTATGCGGGCTTATAAAATCTGCAACTCGGTTGCCCAAAAAAAAAATATATGTAAATACTTAGTATGTATGTACATATGTGTCCGCTACAATAATTATCTTCCTTGTTTTAAGAGTCTAACGACGAGATTACTAACTTATTCGTACTTAAGCGCTAAAGTTAAATTGTATGTCTGCATTTATGGTATGTAGTATGTATATAACATGCGTTGCAAAATAGTGTGTCCATTTAAATTAAACTTTTCACATACTGATGATTTTGCAACGAATTAATTTAAATATATTTTTTTATTACATATTTTAAAACTCTCGATGTCCGTCAGGCGTCCGTCATATACCGAAAAAACGCTCGGTTAAACAGCAATGGAGGCAATGCACGTCTGCTCTTAGCAATGGACTCCCATAAAACGGTTGCGGTATGCAAAATGCATGCAATTGCCAAAGTAGCATTTGCTCATCTTATAAACTTGCTACATATTTAATTTCCTTTAATTTTCAAATACCCCAATTGTAAATGTATGTTGAATGTATGTAAACCCTTTTAACGGCTTCTCTTTATGACAACTGGTCAGCAGGAACATTTGCCTTTACCTTCTGGTGCCGCCTGTTCTATGGAATTGTTTAAATTAAATTTTTCACTGTCTGCTAAATCGGCGGCGCTTATCAATTTGTCATTGAGTAAAATCTGTAAAGTTAATCGAATGGCGGATACAAATTCACTTTTTTTTAGTTTTTTAAACTATGTATGTATGTATGTATTGCATATTTGTTACCTTGTTCACCAAAGCTCTTGCGGCTTCATCTATGTTGATGTTTTCCTTGGCAGATGTCTCATACCATCCAGCAAAACCGTTCTCACGCACATACTCATCCATTTTCTCTGGTGATGCTACTATGCCCTGTTTCTCCTGGTCGCACTGCATAGAATAAATATTGCAACAATGTTTAAAAAATATATTACTGTTCAAATATACATACATACATAGCATAGATGGGCATTTTCTAATTTTCAATATTTGAGTGAAGAATGAATTACTTTATTTTCAACGTTATTCGAATCATTTTAATTGGTGATTAGATTTTCAGTTATCATCAAGGCACATCAAATAGGTAGCAGCAGCAAACTTTTTTTTTGAACTTTTTTCATATTTTATTTTAATTTGAATTCTCAAATTTTCAAATTCGTTGTGATAAGAATGCTTTCAGTACTTCAAGGTAGTTGATAAAATATTTTTGAAATTTTAGCTTTTAAAAGCAAAAACAAAATATACAGAGCTCAATTTTTTTTTCAATTTTTCTACTGCTGCTACCTATTGAATGTGCCTTGGTTATCATTAAAAAAGTTGTGTGTAGCAAATGGAAATTATTCTATTTTAGCCGTCATTCGGTTATACAGTTTTGTGATAACGCCCATCCCTAGTACATATGTACATACATATGTATAATATATTCAAAAATACACAAACAAAAATGTATAGAACTTTAATGTATTGTATTCAAAATAATACAAATGAAAGATGTCCTAAATCTATTTATTAATTGCAACGATTTCAAAATGATGTATAAATAAAAAAAAACTTTTGAAATGCCACTTTAATTGGTTTTATTTTTATAAAGAAAGCATATGTATACATAGGTATACATAGATATGTATGAACAGAGCGCATATATATTTGTATATAGCTCTTTGGGTACTTAACCCTACAGGGAAAGAAATGCTCCCTCAAAATTAGCACTGAAGGGCAAAAAAGAAACAAGTTCGATCGCAACTAAATCCTCACCAATTGAAAAACTTGCAATTGATAGTTTTGCTATGCTCTTTCCATGATGTAATTTAATGTAAGTATGTACATACATACATATGTATTTGGCAGAAAATGTTTCGACGCTATATTTCAAATGTACGGATTCATAATGTTGTTGTTGTTTTTGTTGTCGTAGCGGCTACGTTAACCCTGTTTACCAGACGAACCCGATTAGTCGTTTCTGTCAAGCTCATCACGGAAGAGGTCTACAAAACATACAGTTTCGATAGGATTTGACCACAGGGAAAATGTAGAGGACGAGTGGATCCAAAGGTTGTTTTATGTGACCTTCGTATGAGATAACATACTTGTTTTTTTTTTGTAAATAAAAGTACATGAAAAATTACTTCTTGTTGCTTTTTTTTTAAATTGCAAGGAATTCTCTAAAGCATTTAAAGAGATTTGTTATATAATATTACATCGTGTAATTAATCTTAATGGAGACCAACATTGAATCGAATTAAAAAAAAAACAAGTGCTTCCCAACCATCGAACAGGATTTGCAGAAAAAAAATATCTAAATTTTGGGATTTTGAACTGATTCGGAGCTATATGGGAGAGAATGTAATCCAACATACGTCAGGGGGAGGATTTGTGGTTTGAGCAATTTAGAAACAGGACATCGCCGCACAGTGAGTAGTCGGAATTTGTTGAAACTGTACTATTTAAAGAATAATGACCCACCGTCGTAATTTCACCAGTTTTTTTTTTACATAAAAAAGAGATTTATCGCGGTTATAACTGTGCTTAAAGCGCACCAGTTCAGAACTAGAGATTTCCCATAGATGGCAAAGCACTGCAAATATTCGCGTATTTATTCGTATACACATATATTTATTACTGAATATTCTGATTCGATACGAGTACAAGCTAAAACTGATAACTTTTGCATGAACACTTCCGATGCTTTTCAGAATCAGGCGCAATGCAGCCAAATCTTTTGTAAATTAAATACTTAAGAATGTTCGTATCGATAAGAGCTTATATACATATGTACATATGTATACGGATAGAGTATGTAAATGTGTACACACATTTACTCTAACTAAATAGTTATGTCTTAATATTTATGCTTATAATTATAATAAGCTTACCTTATTAGCTAAAAGTATACAAGGTATGGGACTGCCATCTGGTAGTTGAACTTTCGAATCCAAATCTTCTTTCCACTTACTCACACAATCAAATGTGCCACTACGGGTTACATCGAATACAATAAAGGCGCCAACGGCTTCTTTATAATACACCCGCGTCATATTGCCGAAACGTTCCTGACCAGCTATATCCCAAAGTTGTAAACGGACGGTCGTATTAGGATCCCAGTGTAGTACTTTTAACGCAAAATCTACACCGATTGTGGCACGATAATTCTGACTGAAGAACTGATGCACATAGCGTTTGATAAAGGACGTCTTGCCGGTGCCCAATTCGCCAATGACTAGAATTTTATACAGATGCTCACGCTTTTCTGCATTCGCGGAGGTCATAATTGTCTGAAAATGAAGATAGAAAATGCATACATCAGTGTCTAAAAAAGTTGTAGCGGTGTTATAAAAATATATGCATGATATATTGTTAACACATTAAAAATTAATAATATCGTTGCCAACACGGTAAAAGCTGCGCACTCCTCTTTTCGATTAAAATTACTGTTGGATATAAAAGAAAAATAACTTCTGCAATTAAAAAAAATAACTAAATAAATAATAACGCAGCAAAAAAATGGGTATATTTTATTTATTGAAAAAATCTGAACGTCCAAACATCGAAAGTTAAACCAAACTTGAATTTTGAACCTAAAAAATAATCATAACACATGATATATATACATATTTGCAGCCAAACACTGGCGTTAGTCATATATAGCTCGCTCATTGGTTCAAAAGTTCTCCAAACCCAGTACCAGCTATTTCCCAATGGGTGCTGTTCATGGGTATGTAATCGGAGTGGCTTCATACAGCCGTGCCATCAAATTGATCTACATAACCTGCGCTCTAAGTGTTAGGAGTGAATAGAGCTTTTCAGTTGTTGAAAAAACTTAAAAAACCGCTTGCTGTAATAACACTTTCATAAAGAAATAGCAATTTGAAAGTTTCTCTTCCCTCTAGACCGCTCCGATTGCAAAGCCCCACATTTTGTTGTGCCGTACACTTAAAATCTGTTCAGATTTTCGATAAGTTTCGGAAGCTGCGAAGAAAGCTTTATTACCATTCCCGGGCGCTCCGAAGCATTCAACGAACCCACACAAGAAGGCGCACTTTATCCAGATGACTTCACGCTGTTTCATAGCTGCTTCAGATCCTACCTGCGGCGGTTTAACTACGAACGTTACGGTCACTGCGAAACCTATGGTTTCAATATCCTGGAATAAGCGTGCCATGATTTTTGAATTTTGTAAAATTTTCCATAGTCCAGAATGTTGGTGCACGTAACCAACAGGGAAACCGTTAGCTAATCCGCAGCGGCAATAACTGCTATCTTGAAGAACTCGGCGATGTGGATTTCCGTTAGATAAAAGGTAGGTTGAAAAGACATCACATTCAATGTGGCCCTTAGCTATTTCACCCTAATCGACGCACCGGACGGAATTGGCATTTAGGCAGTTCCAACCTCCAAAGAAATGTGATTTTGCCAATTTCGCAAACTAGTAACTAAAGCGTTGGTACGAATTGGAAGAAATGTCGGCTGGGAGTCTCTTGTTCATACTTCTCTTAAGAAACCACGAGTGGGTGACATATAAAAGAATAGCTTAAATCACGAAAACGAAAAACTGGCATGCCGCAGCACGCCTACACGGAGAAGAAAAACTTTGAACTTAATTTTGAAATATCTGAGAGAGCCTTAGATATTATTATTATTATTTATATACTAGTATGAATACCAGCCATGAATTATTTGATGAGCATTGGCTGCCTAGCCCATCAGCTCAGAGTCTTAGATAATCTTACACAATTACACAAATACCCATCTGACTAAATCTAATAGAACTTGTCAAACTTAAAGCCCCTAGAAACCATCTAGTATGTGACCCTGAAAGCAAACTATGTATAATTTTTCAAAGAAATTTCCATAATGATCTATGTGTAATCATGTTATTTCAGGCAAATTTGTTCGTTAAGGGAAAATCACTCGAGTTCACAGTAAATTAAATAAAATAACCTACCTCAATGTTATCAATTTACAGAAGTCAAAAGCGAAATGGCCCTAAAACAATCGACACCACGAATTACTTGCACAACGGAAAATATGTGACGAAAATAATAGAAAAACGCTGCACACTTTCGAGGCTTCCTCAAATCTACTGCGTCCAAGTGTGCGTTAAAGTATTCATACATGCATACATACATATATGTATAATGGTGGTCAAAATAATTGAAACGCCACATTTTGAGAAGTTTTGGCAATTTTTATTATGTTGTTTAATGTAAGGAATATGTTCTTCCATATAAAGTATGATCGAATTTTTTTTGTAGAGAAATTATCAAAAATTAACGGAGATTTGTAGACACTTGAAACTGCATAACCAAAAAAATATTTAGTTTCTTTAATTGTTAAGTTTTCTTTTTAAATTATGGGCTGTGCATTTACAACAAAATAATAATATATTAAATAAATAACAGAAAAATAGTCACAATCTGTCAAAAGGTCGCGGTTCTATTATTTTTTCCACCAGGATTTGCATACGAATATACGAGTACATATACATATGTATATTCCAGCAAATGTTGTACTATTATAAAATCACAGTTAGGGTTTTTTTATTATTTAACACTATTTACTATAAAAAGTCCCCCAGCTCACCGGTTCCATTTCTTGCTCCATAGTTAAATCGCCAAAGGCCGGCATCTGATTATCGCCTGAATCGTATTCCGAGTCCACCGAGTATTCGCTTGGAATTGCTTGGTTATAACCTAAGTTTTCGTGTCGTTCCAGGATGTTCTCAAAATCCTCATCAAAAGTGTCCGGTTGTGAAACGTAGCGTATACGTCGACGGCTAGCCTCGCTGTGCGAGTCACTACTAGGATTCGAATCGTAGGAACTGTGATCGTGCAAAGGATTATCGAAGGCTGTGGTTTGTGGTGGTCGTACCACACTGCCGACGGCAAAATGTACAGTTGGCTGCAAGGGAGGACCGTATGGTTGTTCCTCTTGATCAAAATCGTTGTTCAATGCGTGTCCTGGCAAATTGGGATTTAGTATATTATTGCCCGAGTATTCGCTAGGTTGTGCACTTTCCGCCGAAGAAACGACGTCGTCTGCACCGCTGCTGCTCGCTGTGGTAACTAAATCGTCAGCTATGAACAACAATGCTTCTGACTTGTCCGAGTAAACGTCGTTGTATACACCTGGGTCTGGACAAATGACTTTACTCGATGATGGGTGACGGTAATGTGACAATGATTGAGTTTCTGGTGTGGCAAGCGGTGCATTTGCCAGTGATGGTACGGAGGGTGGAGTGTACGATGGTGATTGTTGGTAATCCGACAGTGATACATTCGACTGCAGCGATTGTGGAGGTGAAGTGGTATCGTCCAACGAGAGTTGTGGTGCAACTAGCAGCCTTTGTTGTTGTTGCTGCTGCTGCTGCGGGTGTTTGGTTTGTTGCAATTGATTATTGAAAGATGCGTGAGACTCCAATTGAAATTGTATCTGCTTTTGAACTGTCCCCGAAGTGCCAGCTGATTCATTCGCGTTGGCAAAATCGTCTAGCGTGTCTGGCGGAGCGGTAGTGTTTGTTGGCTTCGTGTGGTTTTCTTCAACTGTGCTAGCAGTTCCTTCATTGGAAAAATTAGCTGTTGTTGGCGTTTGGGCCGCCAGCTTTGGTATTACGTTACTGCGACTTGCTAACTGTATGCCAGCCGACGCAGACGCCTTTGGTATTGCTTGTGTTCCAATGTTTGCTCCTACCGCAGTTATCGTTGTTGTGCTCGGTTTGGGAAAACGATAGCCGCGTTGCAGTTGACTTTGCGAACTTTGCATCAACTCAGAGTCGGCTTTTCTTGACTTTGTTGTCGCTCCACTACCGCCGCTGCCCGTGCTAAGAGAGCTAGTTGTTTTGGTTGACGCAATTCGACTGGATGTTTGGCTGCTTGGATTTTTACCGCTACTCGTACGCTGCCTTTTACCAACAACGGTTGCTGCTATACTAACCGCACCCAAGCTTGTACGCTGTTCACGCCCCAATGATGGCGAGGTGAGTGTAGTTGTTGAGCGAGTGTTCGATTTGCGTACAGCACCGGTGCTGCTCGGCGTTAGATTCGATGTTGGAGGCTGCGCGGCGCTAGCTACCCTACTCGGTTTAGCAGGAGCACGTTCACGTGGCGGCGTATCGCGCGTACTCTGTGTGATAACGAACTTTTCGTCGGTAGTTACTGTCGTTGTTCGTGTTGTTTTTTGTAGTGTTGCGGCCGTGTGCTTTTGCGTAGCAGTAGGCACAGTGCTGCCACTGGTAGAAGTAGCAGTTGTCTTTATTATAGTCACTGCCGCTTCTTTTAATGCACTCTTCTTAGTTTTCAGCTTCTTCTTCTTGCCTGACTTTGTGGGCGAACTGAGAGGGGAAATATCTTCTGCTGGCGTTGACGGCGTTACTACTACCTCGCCTGTGGCAGTTTCGTAACTTGGATGTGCTTTATCTTCATTAGGTGTCAGATAATCCGTTTCGGTTGGTGAGCCCGTTTCTACTGTAACATTTGTTTCATTTAAATGTTGCTCTTCACCTGCGTCTTCGAATACTTGCAGTGTAGAACGCTGAGGTTCGCTAAGTGATATTTTTTCTTTACGTTTTGAACGTTCTTCAATTTCAACTCCAGGCAAATCACCGTCGTCTATGTCCTCAACCGGTGTTTCTTCTTGACTACCTTGCACTACATTTCCTTCGTCGTCTTCGTCAATGCTTTTTTTAGCACTGTGCTTTGATTTCTTCAATCCGCCTAACAGAAATCGTTTTGCTAACTTACTTTTCTTCTTAGGTTTTGCCTCTGGAGATGCGGGTGCATTTGTATCGCCAGTTTCTTCTCCTCCACTGGATATTACCGTTTCGGGGGCAGAAACTATTTCCGCAGATATTCCGCCGGCTATTGAACTTTCCGTGGAAGTATCTTTAGATGACGTACGTTTTTTTCTTCCCGAAAGTTTGCGCAACGCTGAAGTGAACCGTGAACGTGCCTTACTTTTCCGTCGTGTTTCAGGATCTGATTGAACACATTCGAGATTGCTACTTCTAACTTTAACTGTTGTACTCGTTGACTCAGTAAGGGCAGTGACAGATGTTCTATCCAAATCGCTCGACGGCGGAACCGATCCAACTTTTGCTAAGTCCAAATCATCGGTACGAATTTCTGGTTGTGTTTCAATATTTTGCATAGTACAAAGGCTCCTAAGACGTCTTCCACTCTCCCGTTAAATATTGTGCGCACCAAATACGGCTTGCCACAATTCCGGGTGTTCGAAATAATTTTTCCTTCTATCCTGAACACACAACTACCAAATGATTTAATTTTTTCGATGGCCACACTATGAGTGAGATGTTCTTTCATAAATTTGTTGTACGCTGTATTTGTATGGTTTCTTAGATTGCTTATGTAGTCGTATAATTAGCATTTCGTTAGTAACTTTGCAAAGTATTATTAGATTTTTTTATTATTCATATCAATCTTAGATGAATCAATGATAAACACTTTTCGCACCCACAATTATGTATCCTTAGAAATTCATTCTATAGCCAATTAACACATCCTTTTGAAAAAAAAAAAACACTGAACAAATCGGCGTGTAACACTTGTTAATTGTACTACATCGTTTTCACTGTTCACCGGGTCTTTGCCACTTGTGCCAGCAATCTCAGTCAACCACCATGCAAATTCGCACTGAATTGTTGTGTTGTTCTGTTGGCTTTTATAAAGTTTTTACGAATGTTTAGTGCAAGTGCAGCTGTGAGTCGCGTTATATTGTGCCCGCCAGTCGTCAGCGCAAACCAACCGCAAAATGTTGCAGGTGCCGGCGGGGGGGATGTTGGGTGAACAAATTGAACGAAGGCACCAAGAAGCGGGTGGTTTTCATTTCAACACTTGCTATGTGCTTACTGTGTCTATGTGTCCGTCAGCAGTCTTTAAGCCTTTCAGTTGTATGCGCGAATGCTAAAGTACACTGGTAAAAAAATAGAACTAAGTATCTACTTTAAAGTAAAAGTTCTTAATACAAGCCATCACACTTCTTTCTGGCTCGTCATATTTCAATATGCACAATATAATTTTACTTCAACCATTGTCGAACCACGTTTTTCTCTGCTGACTGCATTTTGTTTTAAGTTTGGTAAGATTTAATGCTAAACCTCCATGAAGAAAATAGACTGGGATATGTCGAAGAATATAAGCGAGTACTCTGCTTACTTGCCAACGTTCATTATTCCCGAAAGAGAGTAATCCTAATCAACCATTATACCCGTATAAGATGAATTGCCACTAATCAATATTCGACTGAAAATTTTTCGACCAATCCGGGACTACAGATTTGCACTGTCTTCCAATTATCAGTCTTGTTCGTAATCGTCGTTTTCTAATTGCTCTTTACAAACAATTCGAATTCGAGCAAATTTTTGTTTATGTCGGTAATTTTCGAAAGTACAAAAGAATCGGTATGTGTACCTAGGAAATAACTTATATAAACTATAGCGAGGGTATCCAAATTTCATTTTAATTTCAACGCATTGACATTTACAGTGTGAGCGCTTATACTCGTATGTATGTACATCAGAGTATAAGTATCCATCTGAAGGAATTCCCTAACGTGCTATTGAGCAAAAGTAGAAAGCAGATTAATACTCATTTTCCGGCACATTTTTTCGCTCATCTTCGTTCCATACTAAAAAAATATATAAACATACGTTATTAAATACATATACTTGTATATTAACTACATTGAAAAATGTTTATATATTCAGATACATAAATACATACACATATGTATAAACCTGAACTTAGTAAAAATTTCAATTGAGTTTCAGAATTTGATTGCCACATTTTCAGAGTCATTTCCGGTGGTGGAATGATTCCAAAATTTTATAACAACCATCGAAAATGATCGCTCAAACATGGAGCTATGTGATTTATTATTTTATTTGGAGTCGGATCAGACAAAAAACGAATACTAATAATTCACCAGAAAATTTAAATTTAACAAAACAGTTACCTAAAAAATCACTTTCCTTCATCTGTTGGAAGCATTGTAATAGGCATGAGAATATGTTCGTAAAAATGCGAGTTAACAGAACTGTGATTTTATCTGAATATATTTTTTGTTAATATTTTAAATCAAAAAGAGTCATATCATAAATGCTAAGGGCTTTAGAAGATTCACTTTCCTGAAGTGTAATCATTCCGCTCCCAAAATGAGTGTCGCACTGATTAATGAGTACATTTTGGTGAAATTTCTCTGGGTTGGAATATGTGGCAGCAAAAAACGTGCATCATTTGTGTAACACACACATATTTGTTTATCAAAGGAATCTATTCTGAATGCTTATCTCTAATTAAGTTTTTGAAATACTTATTATAAATAGGCCTGTGGGTTAGTTTCAAAATGCCGCCGTTTTGTTGAAAATAATTGACTTTACTGTATTGATAGTCGGGCGATCAATGAAAATTAGCATTAGCATCATTACTTTGGCGATAGAATGCAAGGTCAACAAATTAATGTGATGAGAGTGAGTGTGCATCTGATTGTATTTAATCCGATAGTACAAGCATAACTCATTACACTGAATTTTGTTTACGCTTTCATATAAACTAATAATTGCACATAACCTGAGTTTGTATGTAATGAGTAATATGTATGTATGTAATACGTACATATGTATGTGTACGAGTATATGTACATACTCGTACATATACGACTTGCAGGAACTTTTTGTAAGCTTGATGGCAAACTTGTAATTTACCCTATAAGGAAAACTTGAAGTAGTGCAGCAAATTTCTAATTTACACCACTAGTTTTGGACTTAAGAAAATAAAAAAAAGGAAATTAATCTGTTTAAGTTTTTCCAAGCACTTTTCCATTACAGTTAGCTTATCTTACTTAATTAGCTCATTAAACGACTAAGCGATTTTGGCCGAGCTCAACATATCACGCCAGCTTTCCCTCTCTCTGGGAATTTCCAAGTATAGCCAAGTATTTTTCCACTTGGTCTATCCAACGCAGAGGTCTTCATTTTCCCCTGCCACCATTAGCGGGTACCGCGGCGAAAAACTTCAGGGCTGGAGCTATTTCATCCATTCGAACAACATGACCTGGCCAGCCGACCCGCTGGTTCTTAATCCGCTGCACTATGGCTACGTATTTTTAACGCTCGTACAGCTCATCGTATCATCGTAGGCGGTAATCGCCGTCGCAAAGTCGTAAAGGTCCATAAATATTTCTCTCGAACACTCCAAGAGCCCTCTTATCTGATATTGTCATGGTCCTAGCTTCTGCGCCATACAATAGGACGGACATAATGGGAAACTTTTAAAATGTGGTTTTTGTCCGTCGAGAGGGGACTTTACCTTGCAATTGTCTACTCACTCAGAATAAGCACTTATTGGCAAGAGAGATTCTCAGTTGAATTCCAAGACAGACGTTGATGTTGGTGTTAATGCTGGTTCCTAGGTACACAAAAATCTCTCCTTTTT
Organism: Philophylla caesio; assembly: GCA_963971545.1. Lineage (NCBI taxonomy): Eukaryota > Metazoa > Arthropoda > Insecta > Diptera > Tephritidae > Philophylla > Philophylla caesio. Next base: position 86,456,293 of record OZ020606.1, on the reverse strand, counting down.
CAAATTTGTTACTGTCAACAGTGATGAAACCAAATTCCGACATTGCGATTGCTACAAAACAGATGCCCGCTCCCAGTCTGATGAGCTCTTAAACCGAATGTGTCGGAGTGGCCTCACCAGGTTCGCCTTATTACTTTAGCTCCCTTCCAAACGGATGTTCGTGAGCTACGCAGAGGACGGTTGGGTGAAATCACCCGCATGCAAAATAATCGCTCTGGCCAATTCCAGGTGAATAGCAATAAGAATTTTTCCTCACTTTTCTGCACACGGATCCATCCATCTCCATCATAAGAATTTTGTTATATTTCAGTGTTAGACGTCAAAATATGCCACGACTGAAATTGCCAGTATTTCAATCAATTCAATTTTTGTCAGTATTGACTCTTTTGTGTATTTATTGCAATTTACTTTAAACTTCATGTAATTTGTTTTCAAAAGTATTCACAAAGTACACATGCAACAAAAAATTATACGAATTTTCAAATTAAATAACAACAGCCACACTGAATTCACAAGAGAGCGAATACAGAGATTGAGAATGTTCTTGGCCTTCTTCTTGGGAAGTAAAAAATTTAAATGCACTCAACAGTGAATATTTTATTATAATTAAAGATGAAACAAAGTCAACAAATTAGCAGTAATTCATTCATTACAGTCATTGACAGTAATCAGTTCACAAATTTTATCACATCTCAACGCGTTTGCGCTTTGGACATAGTGGTATACCATTTCGTACTGAATTTCGGTGGCCTTCTTCATCACAGAATCCACAACGTGGTCTTTTTCTAGTTGACACTGGTAATAATTGAGGGGGAGAGAGGGAATTGGTAGCTCTTTCCACAGATGTCTGACGGTTCCTCGTGGTCCGTAACTCAGTTGAATCTACTTCAAATGCATCAGAGAGCAGATCCAATTACGTGGGTGGCCATTGCGGCTTAACTTACATAACATAAACAGTGATCCTGATGATTAATATCGATAATAATTATTACTGTTTTTAATTTCCGAGCGCCAACCCTCTGGTGGGGATTTTTTGAAGTAGGAATTTCTTTCCGGTCGCTTTAGTAGGTCGCTGCCTTGAAAATGCGGCAAGAACTCATTCGCTGTCACTTATGAGTTAAAAGTCCAAAATTATCACCTTTTCTTTCAAAAAAAGTCCATAGAACACGGAAATGCTTCATATTTCTTCAATGCGACAAAGTGGGCCCTTTTCTTTTTTTTTTTTTTAAATAAAATCAATTACTTCTATTATATCTAGGAAGCTAAATTTGGTGTCATTCGACGCGTAAATGTATATAGTTTCATATTAAACTATAATATAGAATTACGAAATTCGATCCATGCATCGAAAAATCTATATCACCTGGACGCACACATATGTAGGTATACATAACAATTTTAAGTTGGAGAAAAAACTTACATGAACATTGTGATTGTTCAAAAAATCTACTCCTGTTTTTAAATCTAACACATTCTTTTTTTAGTTTACCATTAGACAACTTTTTCAGTTCTTACGACATTGTTTTAACTTTTTGTTTTAAAATTTTTCTAAGCTTTAGTTACTATTATGCCGTAGTAAAATAAGATTTTAATATTTCTCTAACTTTTACTTGCAGAAATTTCTTGAGGGTCCTTTGGGAAACAGGTTCCATCAGCTTGTTTTAAGGGTTAATGAGAGATTGCGTTATTTCCATTTATGTGACTTAACAAAAAATTAAAAATTATTGATTCAGCATTTTTTGCAACCTTGAAAATTCGACAAAGTGGATTTAGCTATGCTTCTTATCAATCCCAGATAGCGCTTTGTAGCATGTCGGGAGCTGATATGCATTGCTTCAGCCTTGTGTCAATTCGATGTACCGTTAAGTATTGATATTGTATGTGTGTATGCACAGATGTTAGTACACATACATATACATATACATATGATTGTACTTAAGTAACAGCAAAACTTCTTATGTATGTGGTATGAAATCAAATCCCAATAAGACTTGTACACGCCTATGCTTGCCACTTGGCTTACTTGCTTCTTTAGCAACTAAGTAAGCAGCAGGCAAATATAGTAACGCGGAATTACTTCAACCTCGTATGCATGTAAATTATTTGCATATGATATAGTAACCGATCATTGACGCAGAAAGGGCGACGACAACTGATTTTATTATGGCTTCCCCATGCTAAGTCAACATAAAGTTAGTTAATATGAGCTCATGCAATATTTTCGATCACTTATTTGAGTATGTAGCAACTACAAATAACATTGCCTGCGCTTGCTCACATACCACAAACATTCATACATATGTACATACATATGTTCATAAATATCTACGTACATACATATGTATGTACATTTATTTAAAATTTTCACCCGTGATTATGAGCATAATTTGTTCTGGATGATTGACAAGTAAGGTTAGAAATATATGTGTGTATATCTGTTTTCCGTAATAATTTTTAAAATAATTTCACAGCAAACTTTGAAATTTTTTATAGATCACAATCAGTGCAAGTTTACAACTACATACTCGTATACATGATTCAATTATAAAAGGTTAGGTAAATAATGACATTCGAATTTTGACACTCCCTTATAAAGGGTTGTTTTACGAAGTAGGGAAAATGGGTAAGATTTTGTTACCCTTTCTTAAAAAGTAAACAATAAGTAATAAAATGTTAGTGATTTTTTTAATTAAAAATTTCGACGACTTTTCATTTAAATTAAGAAATACGCTTACAAAATTTAAATAATTATGCACTTCTTGGTAGATATTTTTTTTGTTTTTTAATTTTTTCCTAGCAAATAAATTTTCAATCTATTCGTCCCATGAAATAAACGATTTCATGGTATAAGGAACGTATAAGTTATTTATTCGGTTTATTCCTTTTATTTATAAGCCATTGGTATCAGGGTTATTCTTAATATTGTGATGAACCCCTGGACGGTGAAAGACCAAAAATTTTTTTCCGATAAATTGTAAGTGACTTTATGGAGTTAATGGAGTTGTAAGAAAACCACAATAATTTGAAATTTTAGAAAGATAATCTTTATATATTAAAAGAAAAATAAATCAAACTTCATAACTCAAGAATTTAGTTCTTACAAACTCTTGTTTTTGGCATTTGGATGATTATTATGTCACATTATTTTTAATTTCTTTATACCTAGTCCTTCTAGATATTACAAAACTTTGCACTCTGTCACACTGAATTTATATGCGCGTGAAAAGTTTTCAATGAAAAATCATGTATTTATACACACTTGCATGATATATTTACGAGACGGGGTCAAACTTGTAATCAGAAAAAATGCTGTCATTAAAATCTTAAACTTACCGTTTACGCGCACAAAAGAAACAAAAAGTGTTGTCTGTTAGTTTTTGGTATTAAAAAGTTTTGAGGCTACTACTTTTATTATTTTTAAGAAGCAACACGGTTTTGATGCTAAGGGAGCCGTTTGACAGAAAGTGAGGGAGCTAGGTGCTTAGTTACCAAACCTTTAATAATTGAATCATGACTCGTATATGTATTGCCTTAGAGTGGAGATAACAATTTGAAATCAAATCAGCGATTTAATATGTCATGAAATAATGTCATTAACAACTGAAGTGCGTTGCACTTTTTACTAATTTGCAATCCATTTCAACACTCATAAGTCCAGGTCAATTCATTGCGTTATCATAACAATAATGTTTCGCTTCAGTTGGACGGACTACAACTCGCATCAAAGTGATGTCTTACGTTAATACATTTGTAAAATTCCACAACATTTCAGGGTAACGATTTTAATATCAACGTTCTAGACATCCCTATTTGAGCACTCCCGAATTTTTACCATAGAAAATAGCAACTTAAAATAGAATTATATCAACAGTATTCGGCGGCCGCAGTGGTCGTGCCATAACCTATGCCGCTGAGTTCGGGGTGGGGTGATTGACTCGGTTTTTTAATCTCCGAAACTAATTTAGAAAAATGCCTTTTTATGAGCAATGACAATATCAAGTTTTTTAAAACTTTAGTTACTGCTTATCACCTGAACACAATTTTGTGACTAGGGGCATTATTTTGAGACAATTAATGTCAACTGATATAAAATTGTGACTTTTGTTCCTATTGAGGCTGCTTACTAAGTTCGGGCATTGAACTATATTTTATTTTCAAAAGATTTCTTTCATAGCAATAATTGTATTTAGTTAAATGTACATTGATGTAGCTTTTTTCTCACTTGGAACAAAAACTGGTTTACCCGTAGAAAATGTAGAATATATTAAACAAAAAATTTCATCAAAATTTCGGACTTTGTAGCTCATTCAATTTTAGTAGTTGTGTGTGTGCAAGTTTCTTTGGCTACGTATTACCACTGATTTTTGGAAATTTTTTTACTGAAGTTCTTTGGCAATTTCTTTTTTATAAAAAGTAATTGCAGTTTTGCGTTGTATGGAGGAAACTGATAGAAAAAAGAATGTCAACAATCAGTGATAACCTGTAGACACTTAAAACTTGCATTTTCTTGCATTCAAATTCAATGAGCCAAAATTGCATACCCAAAAATATTTTAAAAACTTTTTTTTAAAAAGTTTGAAATTTTTATGAAATTTTGTTAAAATCGTATGTTCTGCCTGTGTGCAAGAAAAAGTTAAATTTTAACAATAACAATTCTTTAAAGTTTGTTGAAAAAATAACTAACTTAGGTTTTGTATACGTATTAAATACTAGTCTTAGCTGCGCTGATCATACTAACTCTGTCTCAAGCAAAATATGTACACTAAGGAGTCTAAGGCAATCGGCATCATTTACTCCTAAATCAATACGACAAAAACTTGCTCTTGAATTAATTTTTCCTCCATTAGAACTTCATTCCTTCTGCAACAAGAAGCAAAATTAACAAAAGCAACTACAAATAATCTAAAATTGGTTGACCTATCTACATATGTATACTTAAGAAAACTCTAGTACCCTACGAAACTATGTATCTAATAAGATAAGCTATTATTAAATTGTATAGATTTATCAAATGTTCCTTATTTTTAAGTATATGTTTATTTTAATTTTCATTTCTATGTAAGTATTTTTTTTTCTTTTTTTTTTATTAGTTTATAATGTCTGATTGTAATACCTTCTTGATGTTGTGCTACAAAATATGTATATAGATCTTATTGCACATTAAACCTTAATAAATCAAATCAAATCCAAAAATATTGTACATTTTATAAATAGTTTAAAAAATTGTTGTTTATGGTATTTTACTTTTTTTTAAATGGCTCAAAATTAGTATTTATAATTTTATGCTTGAACACCGTGAGAAAACGACAATTATTTCGTCGCTATATAATTTTAACATTCTAAACTTTTTGACTTAAGTGTTGAAACAGAGAAGGTTCGTGAAGGTCGTCACCAAATTCCAGTAAGAAAAATTGTTTATTAAATATATGTATATAACATGGCTAACAAGTGGAAGATCTTTTAGGCAGTTTTAATGCAAAAGTATCTTCGAATATGGTTGCCATCAGTTCAAAATATTATTTCTTTAATTCATTAATTGCTCATAGAGATAATATGCGATATAATAAAATGTGATGTGTATAAAATTTTGTATTTAGATAAACAAAATTTTGAGTAGAGTTGTCACCTATTCTTATAAAAAAAATAATTAATTAATCATAGAAATAAAATTTAAAATTAATTGACTGCATGATATATAATAAATTGGTTATCAAATACAAGACATGTGAGAAAATTTCAATCTAAAAGGGTTGCCAATAATGGCTTGCTATACTACTTTAAACTCGTTTAGAGTACTGAAATCATTTGTACATGGATGACATCTGTTTTAAGCTAAGTAGCAAATAAGTGCTGTATTCGACAATATTAATCCGTAAGTGTTTATTTCCACCTGTGTATGTAATTTGGTCATGAATGTGAACCAGCAGATTTTTTCAAAAGTATAGCAAATTAATATAGAAAGATATTATTTAAAAAATTTAGCACATTTACTAGGGAAAAACGTTGGGCAAAGCTCGTTCGAACAGTCATGAGCTCTATAGGGTCTTCTCTTGATTTCCGGTTCATGATACGAAAGCGTTATGATTTTTTTTTATTTAAAGGGTGATCACACATTCATACAAATATTTTATTTTATAGTGCATTTCAATTTCAATAATTAATTATCAAATTTTTAAAATAATAATAATAACAATTTGGCGCTTAAATGAGCTGGAGAATATTCTCCTCCAGTAGAAAATAAACCTTAACTTAACCAGAAGGCTTGGTAAAAAAATTGATAGTTTTTCTCCACTGCAGAGTTTAAATGCAAACAATTTAGGTTCAGGTTGGAGGATATACACTTAAGGCTTTTATTTGTTTAAGATTGCATTTTGATCAAAATAAGGAATTATTCTGCCACGCTCAAAATGGAATGGGTGATGTATTTAATTTTTACTTGATGTAATTCTTTTTTTACTGAATGGTAATATATAAATATATAATATTGGTCTCACACAGTGATTAAAAATATTTTACTTTATGTAGATGCATTTGCCAAATATGTATATGTATGTGTACTTCAAATATAAATTATTTTTTATGTGTGTCAAATTTTACGTTTATTTATTTTTTGTTCTTGAAAAGACCAATAAATACATATGTATGTACATACATATGTACATGATTTACAACCAATCGTTCTTCTTTGTTATATTAATGTTATTTTGTATACTTCTATAATACAACGATTACATTTTGTTTTCAGATCTCGAAAATCCCGGGATCAATAAAATGCCCGAAATTGACATACAAATACATATGTACATACATGTGTACGTACATACATATGTCGCAGACTAATTGCTTCCACAGTTAAAATCAAATACAATAAAATGAGAAGATGCAATTTTATATAGGAATTTATTTATTTATATGTATTTAAGTACATACATATTGATATGAACATATGTATGTATGTAAATCAATCAGCTCACCACAATGACCCAATCATTTAGTTACTCCAACTCAAGTTACATCAATCAATAGCTAAGAGACCAATACATTTATTATTAGATGTGGTGAGGAAGAAAAACCGCATCAAACTGCAAATATTGAATTTCACTAGTTACTACATAACTTTTGCTCTGTTTACGAGTATGATTATGAAATAGGTTGCGAGTTCAGAGACACCAATGAGTAAATGTACGTGTACGTACAGATATGTATACACAAAAGTGCGTGCATGTGAACATACAGTCCACGACAAAAACAAAGGACAACCATAGATTGTAAAATTCGGACAATATTTTTTTTTTAATTGTATTTTATTTATTTAAAACTTATCGAGTTCTCGAACAAAATTCATATAAGCCAAAGCTTCAAACTTTATAGAGTATAATTTAATTGATTTTCATTAAAAGCACAATATGAAAAAATAACCTATTACATATTTTTTTGCACAAAAAATTTCACTTTGAACAAAATATTTTATTATTATAGAAGTGAAATAATTTAATGTGACATTTGCGGACAAGGCAATTTCGCTGTCGTTACGTCTTGAAGTGCAGTCTTCAAAGTGTTCAGATTAAAAACTGAATGGGCTAAAAACTGCATAACCCGATATTTTATAAAAAAAGTTTTAAATTGTATCTTGTTTTTATAGCCAGTTATTGAAATTTTACGACTTTTTTCGATCTTGTTCAACATTTCTGAACTTCATGGATGTGCCTGTAGATTAACCATTTTCATGTAAACAATTAATTAAAAATAAATAAAGACAAAAGAAGTGGTCATAATTTGTAAAAAAGTTCTGCCCTTTTATATGTGACCACCATTGTATGTGTATGTTTCTTTTTTGTTGCACATACTTTGCGTAATGAAATTTTTGCGTAAAATATTTTATATAGCAATTCAATTTTGTTCTGTCAATTGCTTAATAAGTTGTATTATAAATTATGATTTTGTCTCGACGAGTAGGCATTGAATTGATAAAAAAAAAAATAATAAAGTACGATAGAGTTTTATTATAGTGTATATATGTGTCTATATATAAAAAATTTGCATACATATTATGTAATTCTTGTATAACTTGTATTTTAGTTGCTCAAACGTACATATGTATATGTTTATATAAACACAGACATTAATGTGTATGTATAAGAAAGAATATATTAGACAGAAACCAAAGTAGTAGAGGCAGTAGATGAAAAATAGCCCTTTCAGTTTTAGAATAAAGGCACTCGACTTAGATTGCGGTGAAAGCAAAAACACTAAACGTTCTTTAAGTATAAATAAATACAAATACATACATACCTAAATACTGTGATGTCGTATGAGTATGATGAATAGTAATTTTTGGGAGTATTTTAACATTTTTGGGAGTATATCCCTGGTAGATCTCACAATAAAATAAAAAATATAATAATATAACATTTGCATATACATAAATAATATTCAATTGACTCTAGAATTTCAGAAATTTGGGGTAAACCGACGTCTGACAAAAACTTGAATTGGGCGTTGAATGTTAAACAAATTATAAAAATCGATACAGATTTTTTTCTCACGTAAAATTATCAGCAAACCTCAACTGATTATATTTACAATATTCAAGACTACGATTTGACCATAGAAGCTTTCAAATTAAAACAAAGCAAACTCACTTTAGTTAAAGGATGGGACTTGGCATCAAAAAAGGCAAATGACTTGTGGCTAAAAGGGTACTAATTTTTGTTTTTATTAATTTCTTAACCTATGACGGTTTGTCTCTTTTGCTGTTTATCTTTTTTTGCTGCAGCGCCCAGGAAAAATGATTAGCAGGAAACAGTGATGTGGAACCTCGTTTTTTCTATACAAGGCAAATTCATTTAAGGTGATGGCGATTCTAGAAATGCAATATTTTGGTGGGTTATTATCAAACATTATCTCATAAGTTTTACACTATTTAAATTTTCGTAATAAGTTCTATGGGACCTCATTAAATTTTTTTTTAGCTAAACAGAACAATTGATTTTGACAGTCAAACAACAATCACCAATTATGAATTAACCTTCCTCTATCACTAAATTTTTACGATTTCCAAATACGGAGCGTACGCCGAAGCGATATGAAATTGACTATTTAATAAAATAAATGTAGTAAAATCTCCTCATGCGGAATATTCTTGGATGGACGAAATAGTAGTAAAAAACTACTATAGTAGTAATTTCGACAGCACTGCTTAGATATAAAAATGTTAGTGTAACGTAGGTACATATTCATATGTAGATCAAAACTTACATATATTTCTATTAGAACCTCATTACCAATAGAAAAGGGAGTGAAGTTTGTAAGCGCCATGAATACACTTAAGAAGTGTTCTAGTTTTGCAAGTGGTTCGCACATATGTATGTATGTATGTATGTGTATTTGTATGTTTGGCATGTTTATCACGCTGATGGCCATCTAAAGATTGCTTTCGTGAATGTTTTGAACTGTACATATACATATATGTACATATGTAAATACATGCATATGTATATTTACCACCTGACTCCATTCAGATCGAATGTGTGCAAAGAAAAGGCATTTAAAAGTTTATAAGCATACTTTTTTACATCCACTCACCTGCATACCTAAATTAATACATACATATGTATATACATACAAGTATACTTAATTTTTGACATACATACATAATTATATGAACACCTTACACTTTAAACGCTGAAATTCTTTTCACGCAAAATAACATTTTATCCTTTAAATATGCAATACGTAACTGTTGGGTATGTATGTAGGTATGTGTATTAGACTGTACCAAATTATTATTAAAAATTAAAACATTAAAATATGATATTTTCTTGTCAAATCATCTGCGCTTTCACTCTTGATAGGTGGGATCCCTATTACTCGTAAGAAGCGAATATATTTGGAGATGATCATGTTCAATACCCCATTGAAGTATTCAAGAGTATAAAATTGTATGCGATAGAATCAGCTGAGACATATTTACAAAACTATTTTAAGATTAATTGTCAAATATTTATCTTTGAAAATATTAGATTCCAACATTTATCTTAAATTCAGCAACTAAAAAACAATTTATGTAAAACACATGTGCATTATAGTTGTGAGTTTTTCAGATATAAAAAATATTTAACAAACCGTCGGATTTTAAATTGATAAATGTTTAGAGCACGATCGATGGATGCAATGAAATTTAACTAAAAAATTAGTACATCACTTTTCAATTTCTCTAATAGGATTATTCTACTCCTTATTCATATTCGTTTATGCTGATATATGATACGGTTTTGCGTCAACCTTACATTTAATATTTGTGGTGTCTTAGACCTGTATAAAAGTTAAGATGGTTAAAAAATATTTGCTGATAGTAAAAATGTCTCTTAGGCAACCTTTTATTGAGGGATGCTTGAACGGAATCCAAGATTAGCAGACACATGCACAACTCACCGTTATCTAATATTAAAATTAGAGATAATATTTTTAGTTAAGTCATGACAAATTTGTTTTTCTTCGTATTGTATTTTTATGGTTATTTTGAATATACATATGTATGTACTTACATATGTATGTAGAAAAGTTCAACCTTTTTGTGTGCTACTATTTACAAAAGCTTTAAAATGTCACTGCATTAATGCCTAAGAAAAAAATGTATCTTTAGACTTTTGTAATTTTTTGTATATACATATCTTTAGACTTTTGTCAACATTTATTTTATTTATTTTTCTAGTGTTGTTGTGATTCACTTTCAAAAATGTGCAATAATATTTTTTATCTGTATATATAGACAAGAAACCTTCCCCAAGATTAAGATAACAACAAACAAATATACAAATTATTTTTCTCTTTCTTTACATTTGTTAATATTTAAATATGTATGCTTATCTCATTTCAACATAAATTTGTCTCCATAAGCTATCTTGATTAAACCTAAGTGTAACAATTTTCTTAAAAAGTATACTTGTATGTATGAGGTATTTGCGTATGTACACATATTCTTTTCATAGCCGACATACAATTTATTTATTTGCTACTCTCTTTCTGTGTGTAATAATAGACCCTAATCTGCAGATTTATGTTCTTAGTTGTAACAATTTCTATTAAATGCGTCCGTTCTTAATAAAAAGTTGCTTATGCAAATACAAATCTAGTTCCAAAAAGGTGTTTGTGTATATCTTTAGCGAGGTAGCGACAACTTTAGTACATTGCATTTAGCATTAATTATTACTATTTTGATGAACCAGCGGCAGACACATGTTGTTTACTCTAAGTATTATCATTTATATTTATAAATAAATAGTGCACACGCACTCAGTGAAAATATGGATGAATGCGATATACTCGTACCAAGTAATAAATCTGCATTCATACTCGTATATATGTATGTATGTATGTATGTATATACACTCGAGTATATACATATGTACATTGTAGTCGTATGTCAACAGATTTATTATTTAATTAACTACTCTTATACTCGTACATGTAGATATGTATGTAGAGGAATATATATGTATATAGTTTTTTGTCGTATGTAAATTTTTGTGATAACGTATTCACGAAGACACCCAACAGAATAGTCTGGACTCGCCCATTTCGTTTCATATTTAGAAGGGTCCGGTAAAAGTTACACTCCCATTAAAATAAATAATAGTAAATACTTGTATGTATACTCGTACATATGAAAATCTCAAGCAATTTCCATTTATTTCTAAGTAGTAATGATAACGATATCAATATTTCTAACAATGCCAGCAAAGAAACATACATAGCCAAAGTGGTAGAGACAGTAGATAAAACATAGTTTAGAGTAAAGACTTTCGACATGGATTGCGGTGAAATAAAAAACTCGTCTTCGTTTTGCAAAATAAATACATACATATGCATGTACGAGCAACGCGTTTAATCCTTTGCAACAAACAAATATTGAAAAATTGAGATAATTAAATTTTTTTTTTTATAACTACACACTCAAAAAATTTCTTTGAAAAAAATACTATTTCTTTGTTTAAATAACGATGAGTGCTTCTCAGTTTTGCATACATTTTTTCTTATTTCATTCAGGGCTTCTTTATATAGTAAAACTTCCACTGTTTCTAAAACTTTCGGGTCCGCTGAATCCGAATCTGAAGTCAAAATTTTCGGGTCACCCTAGGTTTTCTCTACAGTACATGAATTGCCAAGAAACCGGCATTTGTAAAAAAAAATTCTAACATTTTCTGTTAACTTGTCTTATCAAACATCTACAAATATTCAATTTTGAAAATTTATCAATTTTTAAGTATTATGATCAAAAATAAAAAGATTTATTCTTTGCTTAATTAAAAATATGAAATATCTTATTGAGATATACAGCCGTGCTAACAGTTTCACATTCACAAATTTCCCAGTGGATTCGGTTTGAAATCACATGTTTGTTGCTTCCAATTTCACATTCACATAAATTTTTGTGAATTGAATCCGAATGCTTGGTTGTATGTGAAATGAAAAATAAATGACAAAAAGTGTGTGAATGTTTACTTATTTTCGATTTGAATAATTTTTAAAATATTCTTTGATGTTTGTAGAAGCCATTTATGACATTTCTGTATTAGTTATTCATTAAAATATGCGTATTTTTAAGTGTTTTGCTAATGACTCCTCAAAAAAGCATACATAGCTGAAATTTCATCAACAGCTGTATGCACAACGATAATCGATATATGTGAAATTGGGAGCACACTAATTCACATTCACAGGAAATTTTTAAAATCACATAGTGGAATTGAAATGTGAAACTGGGAGCACGGCTGATAATAACCTTTTGAGTGTTTGTAAATGTTTGATAATTTATCAAGAACACAGAATCGGGCAGTAAATTTGGAAAATCTAAACTATAGAAGTAAAAGGAATACTGGTGGAAATCAATGCCACATTCATTCACACCCAACCTGAAATTCACCTAACTTATGCTCACACTGTCGAAATAACCTTCCTCTCTCAATAAACCATATAGTATGTACTTCTCCACTACGAATACTTAAATTCTCTTAGAACACAAATCTTTCGAACTTGTAACCCATTAAACAACCTCTCCAACCCTTCAATACAAAACATATGGTTAATTACAAATTTTTTAAGAACCTAAAGTTTATATTTCTCAATATAAATATGTAACTATTTACCACTATACTATACACATAGGGTTTACACATACACATTCATATACTAACTTTGAATTTAGCTTAAGGCCGAAGTAGCCATAGCTCTTAAGTTCTTAGCTTATAATTTTAATTATAAGTTACCGATTGTATAATAATAATAATTATAAAATGCTTTCAATATTTGATTGTAACATTTTTTAATTTAGAACGATCAGTTTTGTTTTAGGAATTTTTTTCTCTTAATTGTCTAAGGAAGCAGTCTTAAATTTAATTAGAATATTTGATATTATTTTTCAAAAATTCTTCCACAAAAAATGCGAAAAAAATGCCGATAGCAAGCCGATAACGACAATTGTATAGACGAGCCCAAATATTACTATGTTTGAACGTCGAATGTGCGGGAACCTCTGATCTCACTTTATTTATTGACATTCAATGTTTATCTTTTAATTATTTGCATACTATTGACATTTGCGTTAACTCTACTTTAATAAACTCGGTTTCAACAACAGATTCCACATAAAATCAATTCGAACTCGGTGTAAACAATCTATAACACATAACAAAAAATTGTTAGCAAAACAAATAATCGAAATAATCGATTGACATTGATTCTGATTTGATTATTCACCACACTTAATATAAATAACACACAAGGTCAAAGGGCAATTAGTTACTGGCTCGATGTGATGGAGGCACCAAACGACATTTGATAAACTGCATCGCGTGTATGCAAAAATTCAATGTATGTATGCCTAGCAGTATCAAAAAGAAAAGAAAAAATTTGACCGGCTAACACTTTTCCATAAAACCTGGCCCGTCATGTGTATGCCATTTTATCATTATTCTTCTTTCGTTTTTCGTCATTTTAATTAAGACTGGCATACATGCATGCATACATGTTTGTAAATAAAAATACACGCGAACATGCAGCTATGCAGACATGCAATTTCAACAATTTGCAATGAAAATAATATGATATAATTTTGTTATGTATACGTTTTTACTAGCGCATCAAATACATATATGCACATACATATATACATACATAAATATGTGTGCTAAGAAAAGTTTGCCTCGTTGGAAAGTAAATGGGAATTATAGTATTAAAAATTTATAAAGTACATACATACAAAGTAGGTTTGTATGTGAATTATGGATTTATTGTTTAAAACTATTTTGCAATTACGCATAAAAAAATCATAAAAAACCTATGTACATACATACATACGCATGTAATATTTGTGAGCGATGAGCTGCATCGTTTTATATTAACACTATTATTAGCTGTATGGTTTTGTATGTATGTACATACATACATATGTACATACGTATGTTTTTTTTTTTTTTTTTTTATTTAAATGTTTGTAACCGGCTTCTTTGGACTCGATTTTGCCCCAGTTTAAACTGACAGATTTAACACTTGAACACTTATCAAGAACCCGTGACAAGACAATAATTCGATTTCTGTACGTTTTATTGAATTTATGAGCACATGCTGCCAGCTGTAAATTAACTCGAATTCGTCGAACAGGACGTATGGGCAGCCTGATCGGATGCGAAACGATTTAAGCACTCATCTTACTAATTTTAGTGTCCTGCATTATTTATTGTGAGAGTTTCAGAAATTATTAAATAATATCAAAATTGCGTCGAAAGCATAAAAAGAAAACAAAAAAATTAAATATAGTGTAAAAAGCAACAAATAAAAAACACGATTTCATAGCACATCAAACTAAAAAGTGAGAAATAATTCTTAATATAAGCTGAAAATAATATAATGAACGAAAAAAAGTAGTCGTATTGTGGAAAGAGCGTGGGGCGCTTTGTGCCATGTTTTTCGTATATTTCGTTTTTTAAACTATAATTATTTCATTTGCAAAATCGTAAAGAAAATGCTTTTGATGTTGGTAGAAACAATATGTGTATATTTATAAAGTGGAGAGGTCTGATTGAAAATAAAAAAGATATATTTTTAATCGATTCGAATTGAGACAAAAAATATCGATGAAGAAAAAGATCGAATGAAAACAAATCGGTCTCGCCACATCAGCGACAGATCCATTTATTTTAAATTTTTTATGATATTTCACATATTTTGAGATATTTGATTAATTTCATTTATAAACATGGATATAATAATATTGGGTAAAATGTTGAATGCATTTTTATAAAGCCATCGATAGGCTATGATTATATCAATTGAATCAGTAGAATCATAAAACGTCAGGGATTTAAAGTACTTCATAAATTCTCCTCTTTTTCTTTGCCAAAATATCTAGTATTTGGTCACT
Organism: Philophylla caesio; assembly: GCA_963971545.1. Taxonomy (NCBI): domain Eukaryota; kingdom Metazoa; phylum Arthropoda; class Insecta; order Diptera; family Tephritidae; genus Philophylla; species Philophylla caesio. Next base: position 86,440,872 of record OZ020606.1, on the reverse strand, counting down.
AGTAACCTTAACGCCTCGATGAATATTTAGCAGGGCAAATACGTCCTCAATCTCTGTAAAGTAGAAAAGGGCCGTTCACTCGAAGCCACCGTGACTGGCAATGTGGCACTGATTTGAAAAAAATTGGTTAATGTGTTTGTAAAATTGCATATTACGAAGGCGGCAAAAAAGCATTATTTTTCTCAACATAACCTCCTTTTAACTCGTTTCACTTAGTCCAGCTCTTTTCCAATTATTTTATTTTGACCAAAACCTCTTACCACACAGCCATTTCTTCAGGTTAGGTAATAGGAAATAGTTGCATGGATTTTCGCCATGTTGACACACTTTCATTCTCCGGTCATCGAATATCATTCAGTGGATTTTATCGACGACTTTTTGTGTACGCCAGTTAAGGGCATTAAAGTAGCGATAATTACATTTTTTTAAATTCATTTATATGCACCACTTAATAAAAGTTAATCAAATATAATAAAAAAAGGATATTGTAATTAATTGTCTCAAACTGAGAAATCACAAACAAAATTTAAATCATTTACATTCTATTTTAATAAGTCAATTCTGTTTGTATTCCTGTATTCCTGTTAATGTTTTGTCTAAAGTGAGTCTTTGTGTGTGCTATGAATTGGAAAACACGGTTGAAAATTTCTGAGACCACCGATATTTTGGGAAAGAGGGTCCAGACCCAGGACCCCTCCCCTGTATCCGTCCCTGCGCCACATCGATTCCTTTTTATATTATGAAATCCACTTTTTTTATTAGTTTATCAAAAATTTCTTTAGATCAGCATGAAGAAACATTTTATTAAGAACAAGCAATTCGCAAATTTACAAAGGATGCTCTATTCCTGTAAAGAAAAACTCCCCCAATTGATATCGGTCTTAGAAATGTACATATGTATGTACATTTGTTTTTTATCAACCAATCTTCAAATTTAATTATATAACTTTAAAAACAATATTTATAGGTGTTCACATAAATATTATTGTTTGGCACCAATAATCAGCGTTTGCAAGGCTATAGACACCACTTGAAATCCCAAATATTGGGGCTAAGATGCAACGTTTGGTACTCATACCTTATATTTTTGCGGAAATTTAGTAATATCCCACTGCTTTAGACAATTACAAGTAAACTTTCTAAGTTTATGTGATTTGACTTATTTAAAAAAATATCAACATCTTCGTGAACACCAAAGCTACTTAACGTAAAGTTACAAATTTTTTGGAGCACAATCCTTAGATATGTGATGTCAACATAGAGAAATCGATATTTTTACACGACGGATTTCGTTGGAGTCGAAATATTTAGCAAATCAATAAACATGATCCGATCTGGTCCATACTCCATGATAAAACATACCTTCGCATATATGTATATGTATCTACTTATATACTACATAATACTACACATCAACCAACATTTTAAATTGGAATTGACTATCTTATAGAGTGTCGCCGTAAAAATTTGGGAACGTGCAAAAATTTACACGTCGTGGTTTTTTATTGCCGACGGCACACTTCACAAGTCGTTCGAGCGCCAGCCGGTGGAACCATGCGTTGGGTGTTGCGTGCATAAAAGCAGACACGCGTCCAGCTTAGTACGCACTGTTGCGGAAAATTATAAACATTTAGTAACGAAAGCTTATAAAAAAAAATGAAATCAACAGGCATGAAAAGCGAACTGCAGCAAATTGTCGGCAAATGAGCCGACAAATGAGGGCCCATCGGGCATGAGAGCGAATTTAATGGAAGAAGTGAGTGGGCAATTGGTAAACAAATAATACCAAATACAACCAAAACAAATATACAGAAGGAAATAAAGAGAGTAAAAATAAAGTATAAATGGTGAACGAACGCTCAAAATAACAATAAGAGCTATGCAAGTGATATTTAAAACATGGCTTGTTGTGAATAATGTCGTAATCGGCGAAGCACTCACTATTAACGCGTGAATATTACGGTACAAAAAGTGTTGCCAACAGCATATGAGGGGCAGCTGTTGTCGGCAATTTAAATGCAAACAATGTCAGCACGGTAATTGTGTCAACTTAACAAGCGATATTTGTATTAACCACCTTTTTTGTGTTACAAAACCACATACTATCTAAATAAGTATATATTTTGTATGAATATTCTTACACATTCATAGATATAATTACTAACGTTTTTTATGCATGTATGATAATAACAAATTTCACTTTTCGTTGGATGTATTATAAAATTGACCGTGAAAGCAGGTTCATTACAAAAATGATGGAGAACAAGATTCACATTTGAGCGACGTCAGAGTACATTATAAGCGCAGTGATGTTCTTTGAAATGTTGAATGTCTCTCTTTTTTTCCGTCTTCCTTACTTTGCCAGCATTTTGCAAGCTGAAGTGCTTGGAAATAATTCAAGAAGCATATATTCTCTCGAATAGCTCAGAGGCACGGCTGCCTCTTCCCTCTCCGCTGTCAAAGTCAGCTTGACTGCTGAGTTAGCGGGCATCTCTCTCATCTGGGTCCCCTGCCATATGAACCTCTATGGAAGCGAGTGTGCTGATGAATTGGCTAAAGTTGGAGCATCCATTGAAGAATCCAAAGCAGAGCCAACAAACTTACGTTTCGGAGTTGTCAAAGCATATGATTTCAACTCAAAATTAGTAAATTTGTAAAGGCCTGTAATACAAGCATAGATATGCATACATATATAAGTATATGTATATATCCGTGTGTATACCATATATGAGTATATTAACTTCTTCCTCTTCTTTTATGGCACAGCAACCGTGTGTCGGTTTGGGTCGAGACCAAAAAACTTCGCCAATTCCCTCTCTCCATTGCTAGGTTACGCCAGTTTCTCACACCAAGCGAATACAGATCCTTCTGCACTTGGTCCTTCAAGTGTGCTCTTGGGCGCCCTTGACTTCGTTGCAACGCCAATTTTCATGGCAGAAATACCCTTGGGAGTTCGCCATTGTCTGCCGAGGGGTGATCGCTATTAGAAACAAATTTTCTATGATTTTTAGAGATATTACACACTCCAAGAAGAATCCATGTGAGTGATAGTTAGAAAGTGTGCTGCTTTGTCTCGACAACCCCGACAACGATTACTAAGTTGTTTTAAAAAATATCTGGTTTAGAACTTCATTGGTTTGTTTATAATTTTGTTTTGATATTTTTGCATTTTAACCACTAAATTGGTCTACATCAAAAATTTAAAAAAAAAACAACCGAAACAATAATTAGTCACGCTAAACTTAACAAGCGATTGACTAATAGACGTGTTTCCGCAAAAGTATGATTTCTGATTAAAAATTAAAATAAACAATATCGCTGAGTACGTCGTAGTACGATTTTCGTAGATTCTACGAAAAAAGCCATCACTGAGTACGAAGGTCTACGTCGTAGGTTCGAAATTCGTAGATTTGATTTGGTGAGTTCATTCGTAGCGCAATTTCGTAGATTTTTCGATGAATTTGTTACGACGTTCTTTGGTTGTCGGAGAAAATTTTAAAAATCATATTCTGAAGAAATATCCACTTTAATAATTTATAATAATACAGAAAGACTGATTATTAAATTTGATAAAAATGTTTTTATTTAAAGCAATTTTCTTTCTTGTTTAATGTTTTCCATTAAAGTTCAAAAATTTTAACAACGCGTTCGCATTACGCTCGGTTGCTAGAATAGTTGCAGAAAAATTTAGAATTTGGAATGGTTAACACCAAATTTAAAAACAAGGAGGTGGACAGCTTTTGGACACAATTTTACACCCGAAAACCCGGATTTTACATAGAAGTTCATTTTCGCATTTCGTTTTTCCTCATAACTCATTTCCAGCTTTGCCCATAGAAGGCATAGCAGTGACTGCAATGTATTCAAAACTTGAATAATGTTGATTGGCCCATTAGTATGTATATCATAGCCTTTTCCAAATCACGGCTGGTAACCACAATCCGGCAAAATCTTAGCACCGAAGCCAGTTTAAGGATCTCATTCATTGACGACGGTCACGGAACACTTCAGATGCCATCTTTTAGAACCTCAACCACATTCACAAATGCTGATTTGTTTAAACCAATATTTTAAACAAATTTATTATTTAAAACTGGTAAAATTAAATATGTGCTTCAACAACCGAAACTTTTTCTTACAAAGTGGCACCAGATTCCAAAGGATTAAAGGTATGACTTAAAGTTTTCCGCTGAATTTTAACTGATGCTGAATATATAAAATTTTTCAGAGGAAACATAAAAATAAGGAGCGAGCTTCGGTAATTCGTATGACATAAAAGGAAGCATAATTATTGAAAGCATATCTATCTACATATAATATAAAGCAAAGTCGAGATTTCTTGAACACGTCAAACTTGAAAACAATCCTACGGATTGTGTGTTTTTAGTATAATCCATTAGTATAAAAATATTTCGCTGTCAAATTTTCGAAGAATGTTGTTTGCAAGGGCGTATGAGTGACCTGGCGACATGTATATATGTGTGTAAATAAATTGCGTATTTTCAACTAAATTCTTAACTGAACATTTTAATATGCGTTCTTTTTAGCTTACAGTTTGAACCATGAACTGCAGGTTACTGGAAAATAAATATTTATTTGAACTAACACAATTTTTGGTATATTGCCGGCCAAAAGATCTGTGGCTAATGCAACGGTTTTTACAGTAGCGCAAAAAAAACCGTCATTTTTCATTCACAAACAAAATAATTGTGTTGAAGAAACAACAGTAAATAATTAAGACAAAAAGTATGATACATTTCTTTTGAAAACAAAGGCATAGCTGGAAGAAAATCAGAAATATGTTTGCCAAAGTCGTACGAATATCGCGCCCGGCATCAAGGAAATACTCGTATGCACATAAATGCATATGCAGATATTAGGGTGATTGACTCAGTTTTTCCAAATCGGTTTTCTTCGGTTTTTTCATTAATTCTTGTACGGTTTTTTTGAAATCTTGATTTTTCGAATGTCGAATAAATAGGTTTTTTAATCTCCAAAACCGGGATTTACCTAGTTGTAAAGTTATAGCCTTTGATAAATACTAGACATCGACTAATTTTACCGCTATTATATTTCTATTGTTCCGCTGTGGTGGATTGGAAGCAGTGCGTGCTAAAACTCGATATGCCGGTGAGTTCGAGGACCGAACCTCAGCCAGGGCAAGTAAAATCTAATTCATAGAAAAGTTATTTTCTAATAACGGTCACCCCTCGGCAGGCAATGGCAAACCTCCGAGGGCATTTCTGCCAAGAAAAAGCTTCTCATAAATACATCTGCCGTTCGGAGTCGGCAAAAAACTGTAGGTCCCTCCATTTGTGGTATAATATAAAGACGCACACCACAAATGGTAGAAGCTCGGCAAAACACTACGCTATATAGTGTAAGCGCCAAATTATTATTATTATTATATGTATGTATTTATATTGAAGCGGAAACCATTTGCAAAAAAAAAACACAGAAAATGTATCTAAGAAGATTATATATATTTAGACAAATGTCATAATAGGACGGCTTGACCTTGAAAATTTTTATAACGCTTGACTGACGCACAATGTGGAATTCGGTAATTTGGTATAATCTCAAGTTTTAAAATTTTAGACTATGTATGAGTTGAAGATTCTTGGCTTTCCTCGCTTTTACGTTTTTATTTGATGCAGCAAACTAAAGATGACATATTTCAAGGTATCACTACTTTGATTTTGCCGAATTTGACATACATATGTGACGTCCGTACCTTTTGTATACAAGCCATGTGTTTCAGATGGTTGAAGTACTTGAAGTTGTAAATGGCAATATTTGCTAATTTATTTTTGTGGTTTTTGTTGGCATACACACGCTTGCACTTTACTTCAGTTCAAGGCTTATGTTCACAAATATTAAGAAAACATAGAGAAATATTGGAATGAAACGATGCAACTTTAAATGGCCTGCTCTATTTAAAAGTGGCTTAACTCTCTGTTTTCTTTCAGTATTTTTGAGACTGCGTAATCTTGTTATCTATCATTCTTGTTCACAATTGAGAGTATTTGTTTTGATAGTAGAGGACTTGAGACCAATTAATGCCAACTGGTCTAAAATTGAGACTTTTATCTATTAGACTTGATACTGTTTACTGAATTACGACATTAAACTTCATTTTATTTTTAAAAGATTTCATTCATAGAAAAAATGTAATTTAGTTTAATGTATGTATGCTCATTGATGTAGTTTTTTCTTACTTGGAACAAAGACCGGTTTACTAAGTTTTTTCTTGATTTAAAAATTAAGAACCGGTGTTTTTCAAATTGGCATTTTTCGAATATTTCGAAAACCGGTTTTACAAAAAAGTCGAATAATGAACACCCTAGTAGGTACATATGTATTTGTTTGAATCTAATCAATAAGCAATCGAACTGGATACTTACGAGTACATAGAGTGATAATGCATTGGATTGCCCGAAAATGGTATGCGTATAAAATGTTAATGAGTCATAACGGAATAATAGAAATTGTTATTGTTTTATGCTCGTTAAGGAATGTAAAGTGGTTTTTGGCTTAAACGAGCAATGCAAATATCTTAAACAACTTATGGCGAATGTAGGGTTTATAATATATGTATCTACTTTATTAATTTGAACTTGTTTTAATATTTTTATTTTATACATCCAGAAAATTAATTATTAAAAAATCAAATTGAAAAATATTGAAAGACAAATTTATATATGAAAATAAAAATATTAAAACAAGTTCAAATTAATAAAGTAGATACATATATTATAAACCCTACAGCGAATACCCAAAAAAACATCCAAGGCAATTCGTAATGACCAAATCCATACATAAAAATATTAATAATTATTTTAAAATTAAATTTAAGCGAAATTAACAACGAAACAGTTTGAAAATCCGATAGCGACAATTTTATCACATATTCAATGATTTTTGTCATGAGACCATTTCGTTTGATGGCAATTATTTTTATGAAATAAAACCTCACACAAAACTCTTGAAATATTACTAAAAATTTTAAAAATGCCTCGACAATATTCCAGTTTGGCACTCTCATTTATTAAATTGTTCACAGTTGGTCGCTGGGGTCCATTAACCAGAAAAGTTTCAACGCAAAATTATGGCTCTGAAATTTTTTTTAAAAATCCACCTATATTTTTTTGAAATATGCTCTTGATTTAAAGTTAAAATCTGATACGAACCAGTGGCGTTTAGTTGTAGTCAAGTTAGTTAATAGTATCTTCTTGACATGCATTTTTGTCAGAAAGGCTGCTGACTACGAACCAATAGGATTTTCTAATTTCTAGCGCGTAATCTGATTCTATACTAAGCAATGTATTTACGAGTATGTCAGTATGCACATCAAAATTGTAAAACTTACCCCGTTTCGTATTTGTCCATTATTTCTATTGATATCTGTGCCATTTGATGGGCTTCTTCTGGCCGTACCGTTCGCTACTCGTAAACTCATCTTGACCGCTTCGACGGCGTTACGATCGATTTTATGATGTTTCCTTTGATGCTTCTGCTCTCCAGTATTTTTTTTTGACTTCTGTCCAACTAGAACTTGTCGCACGTAGAATGGCTCTGCGGTACGCAAAGAAAATGATTGGGAAAAAAGAGCAGATGACCGCGAGTCTTTATGCTTTTTTCTTACAAATAAAGGTGATTGTTTCTTGTTGAGTGCACCTAAAGCAGCTATGTTCTCCTTCACTGATGTATATTCAACGATCGCTGGTAAGTTATCGATATTCCAGCTAATCTTCTTATCTATTGCGAGCGCTGTAGAACTTGTAGATGTATAAACAATATCACTCCGAAAACAATCGAAGCAGAGTTTTGATGCTTTAGCGCAATCTAAGCATGCGCACAAGGAAGCATGAATATTCGAGTCGGTAAAATCGAAACTCTCGTCGTCTTTACTCGATGGTTTATACGGAGCCACTGCTGGTGGTAATTTTGTCGGTCGGTAAGGTGAGGAATTCTCAGATGAAAGACCGTTTCCGACGCAAATGCAATCGGTATGTTGATTCGCTGTAGGCCGTGAATGAACCGCTACACTGCGGATAATAGCGCTTGCCATGCAATAAAGTAATCAGGACGGGATGTGAATGCGTTCGCGATTATGAAGCGAATGTGCAATCATATGAGATCCAAAGACGTACTACGTTTAAGTGGGGACGGCGAGGAATAAAGTGATTCACACGTGCTTAACGTAGTTCAAGCGATTGGTGAACTTTGGACGGAAGTTACAATCGTGTTTCACATAAAAGTAATTAAATGATTCAGTTTGTTTTGATTGTTGCGGCTACTTTTATTTTTGGTAAAACGTGTTATACATACATATGTACATACTCGTATGTTCTCGTATACGTACGTATGTTGTTTTTAATTAGCGCATTGGCTTCTCCGCTTCCTCGAATTTTGTTCAAATTACCAATGTATTGTTCGTATTTGTTTAAATATTTATTTCACTAATTATCATTTGATGTCAGTGCATTGCGCCAACAAATTTATCAATAACTCATGCGCTCAAGTTCAAAGTTCTTTGCTATCAGCCTTCTGCTGCTACGCTTGCTATCACAGTACTCGCTGTGGTTTGTTTTCACAGCTAGCTTATATTTAAATGCTGCTATTCCTATACGTTAACTCGGATTCTGCAATATAAAAGAGAGTGAAATATTTTAATATACATATTATTATTATTTATTAATTATTCCATTGCACAGAATTTTTATTCATCCAAAAGCACACATTTTTATTTTTTTTTTCGTTTTCAATTCGCGTAATCCCCTCTTTTGAATATAAAAACAAAAAGATGCCAAACAATAAAAACGAAAGGAGATGCGAATTTTTTGTGCCTAAAATTTTTGCAACGTGTTTTTGACGACGACAACAATGGAATAGAGGGCCCTTGGAGTGTGTGAGAGCAAGAGTCTGCGAATGATTTTGGGACCTACGCGTCTCTGCGACGCTTATAACCATAGACGAGTTTGATAATTCTAAATGTAAACAAAATGTATGTACGTGATTCTACATTTTGCTTGAAAAATACATTTGTTTTCAACGCAAACAGTGCAAGACGCATCATACTACAGCGGATCCTCAGGAAACATTGCTCCTGGTCACAAAATTTGGAAATGGTCGGAACGCACCCAACCGTTTGCAGAAAGCGGCATGCCGAAGTTATGTTCCAATTGGATATGAAAAGCAAGATCCGACCTTTTCCAGTCTTTTAGAACACAATGTCTCCTTTCTGAGTATGTATGTACATATGTATGTACATATGTTTTCCAAATCGCGTTAATAAAAATTTGTATAAATTAGAAATTATAAATATACAAAATGTAAACCAATATTGTTTTGTAAACAAAGTTGTTTTGTTTTTACTTTAAATATATCAGTTACTAAAATGACAATTAAGTTAAGACAATTTAGCCTTAGTGCAATATTGTTTCCTATATTTACTTAACCTTGTATGGAGTTTCCTTACTTTTGGGAAATCTGTTGTTTGAGTGTACTCTGTCTCTGTTGTACAATGGAAAGATTTCTACGGCAAATCAAAAAAGCATTTAGAGAGCATTACAAAATATTCTGAAATAGTACTACAAGCTGTTGTTGTTTTTTCCACAAAAAAATCTTTCATAAACTGGCAAAAGCTCAATAAAATTTTCTATTATTAAAAATATTCTTCCCCCAAGAGTATGCAAAAAATTTTAAATAAATGTGTTTATAAATCGAAGACCACAAGTTAAAATCCGGATAACGTTGCCAGTTAAATAAAGGCAGAGGACAAGTATAAAAAGAAAAAAATTAATATTTTTTGCAGTAAGCCATACAAGATGGTTCTACTTTCTTTTTGCTTTACTTCAGTTTGTATTTACTTCAGTTTACTCTTGCAGTGCAGTGTTTGTTCGTATGCTGAACGATTTTGTCACTGAAGTTTCTGTTTTACAGTGCTATTGAGGGCCGCCGTAAATATCACAGTTTAGTGTTTTTTCGCTATCACAATATCGATTACTAATCTGGTAGATATAACGAAAAATACACTTCACTTCATTTTCCATTTACCCTTCTCATTTCGCTTTTTCCCTTCATTATTAAAGCGAAATGCAGTGATCCGACGAGGCGTAGAGGATGTGAAATTTTTCACCCAAAGGGAGTCCTCTATGGATCTCGTACTAAGTCTTTGAATTAATGTTCTCTAAAGAACTTATTATTTTTTGAGAAAAAAACAAGAATTTACCAAAAAAGATACAAAGCATGAGTTGACTGTTTCACAAATTTTTAAAACACAATTTTTTAGTCAGCGATAACTTATATCATATTTTGTGACTTACATTATAAAAATCTTTCCTTAGTACTTATAAGTCCTAATTCGATGCATTTTTTGGTAAATTTTCTCGCTTGATTTTCGGTACTTTTACTGTACATTTTTTAATCAGTACTTTTGAGCACAAGTCCCAAGCTTGTTCCGAACTGGCCCTGGATTTGCCTCGAAAAAGTTCTGACGCCACTTTTATAGTTCGTTGATAAGCCTTTCGGCACTTTCGCTAATAAACAAAAATCCGCCAAGCAACGAAATTGCGAGCTTTTTGTGAAGACGAAAAACAGAGTTGTGTGTAAACCTTAATTTTTTTCCCCCTAAATTGTTCACTTGTTTGGCCCTTAAACACTCTAATTGAAAAAAACGGAACTAAACAAATTTTGTTACAGTTGTTGAAATATTTGTTTATAACGCGTGAACTCCATAAACATTTTTCTTCACTTGTTCACCTTTTTTTTTAACGATGGCGATAGTGATTCCAATAGCGTTCAGACATACATACATAGTATGTGCATAAATACCTACTTATGTACATACAGTAGTAGCACAATAAATTATCAGTAACATTCTTATTATAACAGGCGTCTGTTTTGTACTGAATTGCTATTGCAACCTTTTTTAATTTTTTGTTGTCAAAAATTCATTATCAGCAAAACTGAAAATTATAATATCTCGAGAAAGAATACCTTCGGGGGTAAAGCACCGCCTTTGTGGAAAAAAAAAACAGTTACCTGTGAAAAACAATAAATACATAAATAATAAAAATACAGGCTTGTAATAAAATGTGCGCGCAAATTGTGTTGAAGTCAACTGAAATTATGTAAAACTGCTTCAGAATATATCAACAATAAACAAAGAAAAGAAGTACCGAGCAAAACAAACGATTGGAGCAAGTGCCAAAAGAATAAGTACACTACCTTCTCCGCTATTGTCAGAAGAGAGACATTGGCGAAGTTTAACAAAAGTGGATATGAAGCAACTGTAAAAACAACAACAACAACCATATCTATTGAATTTCTCATGGTGACTTTAGAATCGCCATTTTGGCATTTAAACATTCACCCACAATAACTACATTTCACAAATGGCATTTAAATAGTAAAAAAAAAAAAACTTTTTGCATTTTTCACATAAGAACAAATAAAAAACAAATATACAAACAATCATACATATGCTACGTGCATAAGCTCATTTAAACATAAGCATTTTGGTACTAACCGGCTTGTTTTTCGATGGAATTTCAAGCACTTTGCTTGTAATTTTTCTTATCCTTTTAACATTTCACGAAACAGTTAGCAACAACTAAATCAATTGATTTTCATACAATTTGTCTTTAGCACTTTTAATACTTAAATTTAAAACACATTTCAAGTATATACATATGTATGTATATATATATAACAAACTTCAAAAACCAGAAAATTCTGTAAACACCTCAAAACACGGACATACATATATGTATACAAATATAGTTAGAATACGAATAACAATTTATAAAATATTTGAACCGAAAAATGTCCAGCTGCGTCCACGTCCAGTCGTAGTTGTCTCACTTCGCTTACTAATTCGGCAACGCTACAGCTCCGCGTCCATGTCCAATTCAAGTTAAGCAATATATACAAATGTATGTATGTACATATATACATATGTAGGTGTGTATGTATATAACCTGGTAATACCCAACGTCGAATTGCGCCCAACACAATAGAGTAAGCGGCGGTTGGCCTTCTTTCGTCTCTGCACCACAGTGGCAATGCGAGAGCATTCGGTCGACTGGGTACTGCGCCAGCGCCAACAGCGGGGCTTGATAACGAATATATGTAGATATGTATTTCTAATAATAGTAACTTCGCTATGTAGTATCATTTGCGACCTCCTCAACCGAGTACGAAGAGCAGCTGTTTGGTTGAATGATATGACCCAGCTGGAATTACAATTATAACCAAAACATTTGCCTTACTTAAATATTTTCATTATATTTCAAAATCTTAATGTACATATATATCTATGTATGTACATACATATATTTTCCGCCATACCTTGTCAAGTTTGGTTTAGAGACACACCGGTTTCGGCGTTATGTCACCTTTAGTGGCATTTCTTGTTCCTCTTTCGTTCCTAAATTCTAATTATATCTGTTACTATTCAGACCAATGTAAATCGACGACTTATATCTCGTTCCCACGACAGTCCGGTATATGCTGCAAGAGCAAAAGGATGAATATCCGGCCAGGGAATGTCCATGCAGCAGAATATATAAATGAACGCAATACATTTTTATTTTGTTACAACGAGGACAAAAGGAGTTGGCATTATATAATAACCTAAACGAAATTGTGCCCGTTATTTATATTTTTATTTATTTATTAAAATTAAATGTACTTAAAAATAAACTAAAATAAAAAATAAATAAAAGATATGAATAACATGCCTAAGGAGGTCTTTCTCGTTATGAGCTTTTTAAATTATTTCCCATAAGGAAAGAGGAACGGCTTTCCTTTGAATATTTTGGTTACAAAAGAGGTTATTCATTCCGACGTTTGTATATCGCATTGGGTCGTTGGAGCTTATGCTCCTAGACAAGGACTGGATACAAAAAAATTTGGTGTATTTGAAAATAAACATAGTAGAGGAAACGTTTATAATTTCTTTCTATTGAATTTATTTTTGTTTTATTCAGGTTGTAGTCTAAAAACTGCATTTTTATACATAAATACATAGTTAGTAATAATTGGAGTGTGGAAGCAGCCAGCCGACCAACCAAACTCTACAAGGCAACGACATTTATTTGAAACATTTTGCCAATTTATTCTTATCATAACAATCATATGTAATTATGTATGTGCATATATACATATGCATACATATGTTTCGAATTAAATAAAGTAATGTACAATATTTGATGTCCTATTGGGCCATTTCTCAAACCGAACTTAATTTTAATTGCCTCGCTGTCAAAATTAGTTTCTTCTCTTCATTTTTGATAATTTTTTATCGGAGAGCTTATGAGTATATGCGAATAAGAAGCAAACATACCCGCAGTTAAACTCATCTGAAATTAAAGAGAGCAACTTACCAAGCCTAACTACCGCAGAGACCAGTTGGTCACAGTTGTAACCAAAGCTTAGCCCTTTCACTTCACAAACCTTGCACCATTGCCTCCGAAATTAGCCAGGTGTGTGTTTAAACGAAACCAGACGTGTTGCTGCCACAGTAGAGTTACAAAAATGTGTGCTTACACAATAATCCTAATAAATATGCATGTACTAAAGTTAAAGGTAGATTTGCGGGAACTAACTGTGACAGAAATATGAATTATGTTAGTACATATGTATACATATGTATGTACATACATACGTTCTATGCAGGCAAACTCAGTAAATCAATTCAAAAAGGTGTAATAAAAATTGTAATGCGACTTTTACTATTTTTCCACAACTAGTGCTCATATCGAATTGAAAGCTTTTCATTATTTTTGCCGAGTTGATATTCTAACCTCGACATGAATATGTATGTACATGTGTACATATAACTGCATATATAGCTCCTTCACTATTCACTATTCGCTATTCATCTATTTACTGTTATCGAAATTGTATATTGAATTTCAAATTGATAAACAATGAGCTAGTAAATGCACGTTTGAATAGCGTGCGAAATACGAATCAAGCAGCGAATAAGTGGGTGTGCGAGAATAGCTAAATGATCAATTTATTTCAATGTTTAGAAAGCCTTTTTTTATTTCGGTTTGTTTTTCACTTTGAAACTACTTTTGCACACTCCTATCTATAATAGCGTTCAATATAATAGTAGTGGTTTATTTTGACACATTTTGGCAATTTATTTTCCATTTATTTATTTTTCAATTAAAATGCAGTTAAAGCTATGCCAAAAACAATAGAAACCCAAGTTTAAAACTCTATACAATATTTATAATAATTAAGTAATTTTATTTTTTAAATAAAAAAAAAAATGCTTTTTCATGGCAGAAATACCCTCGGGAGTTCGCCATTGTCTGCCGAGGGGTGATCGCTATTAGAAACAACTTTTTCTATAATTAAGATTTTGCTTGCCCTGACTGAGATTCGAACCTCGAACCCAGCGGCATATCGAGTAATAGCACGCATCACTACCCACTCGACAACAGCGGCCACATTTTTATATAAATACTAAAAATTGAATGGACTACAAAACTGCATGCTGGAAAATTTCCTAAAATATCAACGAAAATGTGAATTTTTATTGAAAATTTGTTAAATTATTAAAAGTTTTGTACAAAGTTTCTTACTTCGATGTATGTATGTATGTATGTATAAGGCTTCGGTTAAAAAATTATATGTACATATGTATTTAAATTTGAAAAATATTTAAATAAATAAAAGAAAAGAAAATGGAAAAAATTTCTGAAAATTAATCATATTTTTAAAGTTAACAGAGGCATGTTTTTGACCAAGAAAATATCACTCTTACGCTTAGTACTCGTACATCCGTTAGGACGTGTTGAGGACTTATTTCTTTGGATTTACAAATAAGACAATATTTTTTCAGTTACCAGTCTACATACATACATATGTTTATATGTACATAAATATGTAAAATATTTACTGCAACAAGAGCGATCATTTCAAATTAAAGCTTCACTAAGATCAAAGCACAATAGTTGTATAACAACCTTTACAACGCGAATTAGTTTGTTTTATTATTTAATTACATACATATGTACAAAACAATTTCGTTTTCGTTTTTATTTTACTACTATTTTGTATTTGTAACAGCAACTTAACCAGCGCACAGTGCGATATTTCAACAATCCAGGTAAACAAAATTACTTAAAATATAAATATGTATCGAATTCCACCATTTTTATTTATATCGTGCAAGAAAATTACAACAATAAGAAAAAAAAACAATATACATAAAAAATATTGTTTGGGACACAAGTATTTATTTTTTAGTTAAAAAATATAGTATATGTACATAACGGGTGTTTTTTTTAGGGGTATAGAACTTCGAATTGAAATAAAACACAAGAAAATCATTTTAAGGTCCATCAATTTGGCTTTATTGGAAGGATAATTTTATGCCATTAATGTTTAAATATGATTTCGGGCATGTGGCCGCCGCGGCTGGCTCGAATAAAGCCAATTCTACAGGTCCAATTTTCAACCACTTTTTCGAGCATATGGGGCCGTATGTCGGCAATAACGCCACGAATGTTGGCTTCCAATTCCCCTAACGTTTCTGGTTTGTTGGTGTAGACGAACGACTTCACATATCCTCAAAGAAAATAATCCAATGGTGTCAAATCACACGATCTTGGTGGCCAATTGACAGGTCCATTCCGCGAAATTATGCGCTCAGCGAATGTTTCCTTCAATAAATCGATTGTGACGTGCGCTGTGTGGCATGTAGCGCCGTCTTGTTGGAACCACAACTCATCCACATTCATGCCATCCAATTCGGGAACAAAATAGTCGGTTATCATGGCTCTATACCGGTCTCCATTAACGGTAACTGCCTCTTCAGCATTATTGCGGAAGAAGTATGGCCCAATGACTCCACCAGCCCATAGAGCACACCAAACAGTCAGTTTTTGTGGATGTAATGGCGTTTCAAGGGTCTCATGTGGATTCTCTTCACTCCAAATGCGGCAATTTTGCTTGTTGACGTAGCCATTCAACCAAAAATGAGCCTCATCACTGAACACTGAACTCACGGTAAACTTCGCGAACTGAACCATTATTTTCGAAATAAATTTGCACGATTTGCAAGAGTTGTTCTTTTGTCAACCTATTCATGATGAAATGGCAAACCAAACTGAACATAAATGACATTAGAGTTGCCACATTTGACCACAAAATGCCAGTTTTATCTCTATTCGAAAAACAAACCTCTAAAAAAAACACCCTTTACATATATATGTATGTATATAATGATTTTAAAAAACTAAAATTAATATTTTTTGGTATATTTGAAATTAAACATTAATTATCATTTATGTTTATATAATTTTATTTTTGACACACTGTGCTACGTTTATTTAAATTTATTTATGTTGAAATGCTGTAATTTTAAAAATGAAAGTAAAATACAATCTTCTCTTATTAAATAGTATCTCTCTATTGTCGTTGTTGTGATTCAGCAACCAACCGGAAGTTGGTCGACTTGTTACTGTCCGCAGAAAAATTGCAAGTGTTTTGTCAAAGTAAGCGAATGAATGTCATGCAAACTAAACTGGTTCAAATCGGCGGCGGATGAATTAAACATTCATTCAATCCAAGCCATCTTATAAATTGCTTTGACTAAATTCAAAGTTGACATTTGTGCGGTTGTATTTGTATTGATCCACTTTAGCGAAAATAAACTAATTGAATAGCTTTGGCGGAACCTGTAAGATCGCTCATTTTTTCGCAGTTATCGAATTAAAAAAAAATGAACATGCACCAATAGAGTAAAATCGATTTTTCAGACAAATTTTCAAAAATTCCCCATGACGAAAGAACTCAAAATCAAGCAAAAAAAAAAAAAAACTTGTCTCTTGGATTTCGATGTAGAAACTATAAAAAAAAATGATTGGAAAAAAAGACCTTGTTGTACTAGAAAAGATCTTATTATCTTAGTGTACTAATGTTTTCAATAATAAATGAAATAAAATAAAAATAGTGTTTTGTTTCTTAAAACAATTATCACGGGTCATTGTTTCTAATTAAATCCATAATTCTCAGCCTCTTCCCAATTTCCCGATTAAGCTATCAGTTATTTATTTTTTTCTTACAACTTTATTTAAACTACTTACCTCTTTCTTGCGCGAAGATAATAAATGTTAATCTGCTTATACTTACAAATAATGTATTTTCCAAGTCTGGTGTTTAAGTAATGAATTTCAGAGTCTCGATTCTTTCGACGTTTAAAGCATAATTCGCCATTTGAATTTTGAATTTCTATTTATTTATTTATTAAACTTTAGTAAACTTTTTAACCAAAACCATGTCAATAAAACTTTGAGTCTCTGAAAAATTTAAGGAAAACTCATCAATATTTCGAAGTTTTTTTATGAAATTTTTAGAAAACTTTCAGGTAGAACATACAACTTTAGTAAAGTCAACGGGATTTTTGATGATTTTTTTCTGTGTCTGTCCCTCATTTTCTTCTGTATAACGCAAAAATAAATTTATTTTTATGAAAGAAATATTGAACCGAAAAAAAAAATTTCAAAACTCAACAGTAATTTTTAAAGACTTAAATTTTGCATTTTATTATACTAAAATTGAATGACCGATAAAACTGCATACTTCCAAATTTCCAAAAAAAATTCAGAAAAAAAAATTTCAAAATTCAACAGTAATTTTTAAAGACTTAAATTTTGCATTTTATTATACTACAATTGAATGACCGATAAAACGGCATACTTCGAAATTTCCAAAAAAATTCAGAACTAAATATTTGAAATTTCAAAGTTTAATACTTGTATCGATTTTTTTTTACCTATATTTCAATAGGAAAATAGAAAAATAGTCACAGACAAAAGGGATACATCTCCTTTTTTACCTTGAGTTCAGTTTATAGCAACGGTTCATTCTGCCAAAAAATTTTACAAATTATCATAAAAATTTAAAACCTTCTTCAAAGGTTTACAAAATGTTCGAGTATGCAGTTTTGTTGCCTATTCAATTTTAAAGACGTGCAAATTTCAAGTCGCTAAAAATTATCTTTGATTTTTAGGGGTTTTTTTATTAATTTAACGGCTTGGAACTTGCACATAATTATATTAAATTTGTAAACTGAAAAAAAATTTTGCAATCTTCATAAATATTGTACATATATACACAATTTCTTGAAATTTGTTTAATGACCATAACCAATCTGGCGTTAGTTTTTAAATGTTTCAAAAAAGTTGTGATTTTGTGCCAATTCTCATTTTCTCTTGAATTCAAGTTTTCCATTATTACAGTTAATTCAATTTCATTTAGTTTCTGAATTGTAAACTATGACCGATATTTAACTTCCAATTGGATAACCACGAGACTTAAGTGGAGAGCCAATTAAGAAAATTGGCAGGAATTTGGCAGTGTTTCGTGGCCGACCCCATCTTGTCGGCGCTTGTAATTTTCATCTTAATAGTATGTATGCATATAAAAGCGATACATTAGATTTAAATCAACTTGTTTTTTTTTTTCAATTAATTAATTTTATTTACAAATTGTCTTTAGCTGTCAGCAAACTTGGCGTCAACAGAATTAGTGTTGTTTTAACGCAAAGTCTAATAATAGTTAGTTACAACGAATGCCAATTTTAACAAATCTCGGCCTTTAGTAACGACGACAACCCACGATGTTCTTTAAATTTTTCGGATTTGACAGTTGAGTGACGTAATAGCACGTTATAAACAATCCGTTTCACAATTTTCACGTACGTTGAAAAACAGTTTCAAATTTTTGTTATTTTTTCTATGTATTTTGTGCATTTACTTTCTTTTACTTTTATTAAATAAAAGATTTTTAATTGCATTCAAACTCCTACAAATATGGAAAACAAAAATAGAAAAAACAAGCAATGAAAGAAACTTAGAACTTAGAACGTTAACGATGTTACGCCATTCTTCTATCTTTCGCTTCGCCATTTTCTTCATTTATAACCTTATTTCGACTTTTGACATTTCTTATATTCATTTACTATTTAAACTGAGTATTCTCAATTGAAATGATCATTTTCATCAACAGATCATCAAAAATCATATTAAAAACCAGTACATCACAGCATAGGCTGCATTTAATAACATTTCCATTTCAAAGGACAAAAGTTAGTCGCATCACGTTCGGTTACAGCAGTGTCAGCTTAGTATCAGTAGCACAGTTTCAAACAGGCAACAAGCCGGCAATTTTGCTGCAATTATTACGTAGCTCGAACGCACCCATACTCTGTGACCACATTAAGATACATTCAATGAGCAAACTTCAATATAATATTCTTTTAGGCGCAAACACATTCATTAAAAGCAGCAAATACGAACCATGTATTCATATTGTCATCATCCACGCTTATTCCCTAACCACTTTAAAGTTAATATAACTAATAAAGAGCGAGAGAATAACTAGACAATATGTTTTCATGTTTATCACATTCACAGCTGAATCTTTATTTGGGAAATATAGTTGTATGTCACTGATTTACATCAGCGAGAATAAGGAAAAAAATTTGTTTGCCATTAATCAAAGTTTGGGCAATTATGAAAATGAAATAAACTCCATTAGCTTACACAAGTACAAAAAAAGGAGGATGTTTTTGGAATCGGTTATGCAAGTATGCTTATCAAGGTACATTGACCTATGTATATCATAGTGATGTAGTGATCGAATGTACATACATATGTACATAGAAAGCAATAATTTTTACAATGGCACATACGAATGATAATAATTATAATAAATTCATTTGTTCTAAGTTATAATACAAATAAAAACTTAAAGCTAGATGTAAAGCCATTCGAAGCGTAGGATTTTTTTTTAATTTTCACTGCTGTTGCTGAATTCTCGTCGAGCGTATGTTCTTATGGATTGGTTTTGGACGTTTTTTGTAACAAGTAACGCGAAACGTTTTCGTACATAACGAATGTTAGCATCGTTGCTGGCACCACACGTGTCAAGTTGGCTTGTATACCCTTGTAAAAGCCTTTCGGACCCTCATATCTATAAAGAGTTGTGGAAGAAAAATAAAATGCGTAGTTTAATTAGTTTACGGTGTACCAAAGCGCTTACCTCCAGCGAATGTGCAAGTATTTTAAGTACGAGATTTCATTTAATTAGCAAATAGATTCTGCAAAACTGTTTCAAGACTTACAGCATAACCATTCAATCAATATAAAAGTAATAATCTTAAATTTTTAAATACAATTGCGAAATTTGAGTTAGATATCAAGCACGTGCACACTACTTACTTTTTCGTGAGCTGCTTACATTTTGGATATGTATTTGCTTATTTATGTTTTTGTTTTTTTTTAAACGGGCCCATCAAGCATGGGTATGTGTTAAAGTTTTGGCAAGAAGTCCGATCAAACACTCAAGAAAGGTATGACGAACAGGAATTGGCACCGATCGCGATAGTACCTAATAACCTAATACCTTCGGTTATTTTAGTTTCAATTCAATAAGACAATTTTACATCTTCAAGAATATTTCTACCTTTTAGATAGTTTAAAAAGGCTTTCATTAAAGCGCTTCTTGATATTTAATATTTCTTTTAGTTTTTCTCATTTTGTTTTCGTTTGTAATAAGCCATTACATACTGTTTTACATAAAAAGTTATGAAGAATCTTTTTGCCAAATGAATATGATAGCTTAAAACTATTTTGTCAAAATTATTATTTTTTTTGCTTTTATTGTAAGCTGATTTTCAGCAAACTGTAAGTAAGTATGGGCAAAACTTTAATACAGTTATTATTGTGCACGATTATTATTTTCTAACGATCGACATTAACAGATATTTGAATTTGCTAGCTTAAATATGTATGTATATACTCGTATGTATGAGAACGATGTTGCCGCCAAAGAACGTCAAATGCAAAATGTTGCGTTGTTTGCTGTACTTCCCATGCTCAATATTCCATGTGCGTTGTCAAGATGATATTAACATTTTTCCAAACACTTAAACCGAATTCTGACGATATATTCTTATTATCTAAACCGAACGCTGCATTTCTTATTTTCAGTTCTCTCTCATTTAAATTCCAATTTTATCCACATACCCCAGCGATTTTACAAAATTTTATATCACATTTTTCGAAAACCTTCATTTTCTTAGAATATAATTTTGCAAAAAGATTTTACGCTGCATGATTTTCTAATTTACAGCAGTTTGAAATACACTATTTTGGTTTTTTATTATATAATTGGATATGCTAAACTAAATTAAGTTGTACAATTTGGCGTATAGATGGATGAGAGAAATATAATGATACTTTGTGTTTGTATGCCTACATGGAGAGACTTACAAGCTAAAATCGAAAATTAAGTATCACTATCAATTATTGGAATATTTAACTTAAAATTATTTATATGAAGTATACAGTTACAAGAGTAGAGAGTGTAAAAGGCAAAAGAAATTGAAAATATGAAAATCAAAGAATGAAAAATGCTTTAAATTCAATAAAAATTAAAATGAACTAAATTTTTAAAACGCAGCAATTGCTTTTCCCATTTTTGTTTTCCACATAAAAGGCATTCGAAAATGTTCTTAATACAATTTCATTTTTGTAATTAGTTTAAATGTCACTACACTCGTTTTTACATATAGAATGTGTGCATGTTTTTTCTTCATTCTCGGTTTATTCAACTCTGCCCCAATATTGCAAATTATTTTGCTATCTTACAGCTAATAGCTGGCGTCATATTATTTTGGCCTTTATTAACATCAATGCTACACACACTTATCAATTATTTAGACATACATATGTACATACATACATGTTTCCTAAGAAAATACTGCGAGTTAATTATTTATACTATATATGTACATACATATATATCTAGAATGGAAAATGTTTGCTTGAATATTCGATTTTTAAGTTTTATGAGCGCATGTATGTATATGTGGTAAATATAATTTCTTTTTGCTTTGTGGAAAATTGATGTCACGCACAATATTCTTGCTTTTATGCTTGCGTTTATTAACTCTACTTTCTCTTTTATATGTATTTAATTGGTCAATTTTTCCCAAATGAGCATGACCATACAAATATTCGGTGTGACATGTACTAAATATGGTACTAGGCCTTTATAAAAACCACGCATACGTTCGTACCTCCATGTTTGCTTAATGCAATCCCAAGAGCCTGTATAGCTGAGATGATGATCCTGCAGGCGTGCACGTATCACCTGATAGGGATATGTGGCTGCAGCAGCGATCAGCTTCGATATGGCAGCGAAAGCCAGATACTCCGTTGTGGCCTGCAAAGAAATGTTAAAAAAAAATACCGTCGATTAAATGCGGTGCCCAATTATTTTAATTGTAATGCCACAAAATAGGAAATTTTGCCATTATTTATTAAATGTTTATTATTTTTCGAAAAGTGCAAATAAGTCTATAACAGTAACCATATAGAACCAAGCTTTAAATCCGTTCCCATAAGAGACGGATCTAAAAATGTATAGGGAATGATTTATGCTGCCACAACAACAAGCATTTTTTTTCGAGATCTTAGTAATCAATTTTGTAATCCATTGAAGTCAGTATAATTTAGTGGAAACAAGTTACCATTGATTTTTGACATTTTTTTAATATCGAGCTTGTGTTATAGAAACAAATTACCAGATAGCGTCAGTAATACATTTTGAAATTTCATTGGTAATTCAGTCACTTGAAACTTATTGCATACCTAGTCTGAAATTTTCTGGCGTTATAAATGCCTATGTTAGATATGTACTCTATTAATACTCGTATTACATATATTATTATTGGATAATTTTCTATTTTTTAGCTTTTGTTTTTTTGTGTGTTTTGCACTTTGCTTGCAATAAGGTGTAACAACTCGATGAGAGTACACAAAAATTATGCACTGGATTTGATTTGTATTGATAAAAACAGGAATAACAGGTGCAACGTACGAATGTTCCTTTTCTTTTTATATACAGATAACAAACAAACAGAAAATGCCCAAAAATTTCTAGAAAGTCAACAAATCCGCTTAGCACCAACATACATATACAAATGTATGTATGTATAATAATTCAGAGGCGAAACACTTTTCATACGCACACAACGCAAATACAAATATGTGGAACCATTTTGTGTGCCATATTTCGAAAAAATATAAATAAATTAAATTAAAATATGCTTATTATTGCTTGGAGTGCAGCCAGAAAAAAGTTAACAAGTAATACATTCAAAGAATGAAGAGCAGAAAAGGCTCGTGTAGAGATTAAAACATCATGTGATTGTTGTGCGGGTGAATATACAAGAACGATGGTATATAATATACATATATGTATACAACGATTCACTATGTTACAACTTGCAAAATTTAAGAATTAGAAAAATCGCAATAATATTGCGAAGTGACGAACAAAGAAAAATAATATATACATACATACATATGTATGATTAAATAAATGCTAGATAGCCTACATTTATTTAAGTTATTACACAGTAAAAATGTTTTCTTATCCTAATTTTAGCACTGTACTCACCAATTTGGTATCAATCGGCAATTTACGGTATGTATTATAGTAGTTCTTCATCTCTTCATAGGTCATGAACTGCAAAGCTCCATGTGACACGCCAAACATGCCGGGAATGAAGCCCTAAAATAATTATATTTATAATTAAATACATAAATACATTTTAAATCATGGCAATTTTTGAAATTTTTTTCTCAAACTTACCCTGTATAAGCCACGAACGCCCTCGCTGCGGTAGATCTGCGCCAGCGCATGCATCATTCCGCGATATTCACTCGCCTTATTACCAGAAGTCTCGGCGCCATATTGTAAACACAAACGCGTCTTCACCACCCAAATGGGATTTGTAAGCATTAGAGTGAGCACACCAGACTCGGCAGCGGCCAACATGTGCAATGTAGGACCCAATGGCTGTGTTGCATTGCCACCCTGAATGTAGGTCTTGATTGTGTTGTAACTAAAATGAGAAATAAATTAAATAGCTTTACACTTTTAGGCAAATATGTACAAATTCATAAGTATGTATATATGTGTATATGTACAAATGCACATTTAAATACAATAATTCGAAAAATAATTTTTATACTCACAACATGAAATAGAGACCCCAAGCCGAACCTGAACCCCAGATATTTGGTGTCACCCCCTTATAGAGTCCACGAAAGCCTTCCTGTCGGAAGATAGTCGAGAATGCGCTACTCAAGCTGCTATATTGTGGCACTGTCGTGGTGCGACCATCGTTAACTGCAAATTGTAAAGAGTATGGATATATTTTTTAATGCTAATTATTTTAATTTTTATTTACATGGAAATTTAAAAATTATTTAAATACAAACTGATGAATGAAATGAGCTAACAACACAATTGCAATATATTTACATCAAATGAGTAATTCGATCAACAGCCTTTGCATTGACGTCATTGCACGACTGTTTGCAAACCAAGTTCTTCTAAATTACTTTCATATGTTGACGTTGAATTTTCATTGCTACATACCGTATTTTAAGGGTTCATTTAGTGGCAACAAATATTAGAATATTTTTGAATCTGCGGTGTATTTTCATTGCATTATAGCTTTGAAATTTTTACACAATGTAGAAGAAGAAGTAACGATTAGTTTTGCATACTTAACTCGATTTTAGTATTTTTTTTTTAATTTGAACAGTTTTTGTGATATTTACATATATACATATGTACGTACTACGAGTACACAGCGTTTTTTTGTTCGATTAAAGATTGTTTCATATAAAATATTTGTTATGGTAGAGAATGAACTAAATGAATATAAATGGCAAACTTTATCATTTTGAATTGCGTTGCTAATGATATGCGCAGCACTGTATTTATATATTGGAACCTAGCAACAGGCAAGCAAGCGTTGTGTTCTTTCAAATTTTTTATTTTTTTTTTTTAACAATTATGAAGTTGTGGAAAACAACAAATTAGCGAGAATAATATTGTTATTATCACAGCGCACGTATGTTTATAGCACAAACATCTTCAAGTGCTGATAAAAACAAAAATAATAAAGATTGCAAATAAAAATATATGTAAATAAAAAATTCCAAATGAGCAAAACAACATCTGATCCCCTACGCTAAATGCACAATCTGTATTATATTTAGTTCTTAGTTGTTTTCGCAGATTTTTAACAATGTAAGAGTGTGCACGAAAAAGGGGCTCGTCGTCTCTAGCATGTTTCAGTTTTGACGTAAGTAATCTTGGCACCAAAATCTATTCGTAGCAATGAATATTTTTTTTTACTTATTTGTGTTGCTTCTTTGGTAAATCGGAGGAGTAACTTGCGTAAGAGCTTTTTTCGTACGTAGTTTTGCTGCTTTAATGGTTTCTTTCTGTGATAATGTGCGTAAATAGGTTTGAACGTACTGCATAAGCAAATATGGAATACAATGCTACAATGGTTCATACGTATATTAGCAGTAAAAAAATCATACTTTATTGTACTGTTTTCATTTTAAAAACAGCTTAAACCAAAGGTATTAGTCAATTCCAAAGACACTGTTACAGTATTGAAATCACCACAAAATAAAAAAAGACTCAAGAAGCATGATGCTATGAAAAAATCAAAATAAGTAAGTAATTAGTTGCTTTTAAGTATTAAAACTTAATGCAAAACAAAAGCAGGCAAAACAGCAATTTGAAGGTCTTTTCAGAAAGTCATTAATTTACTAAACGTAAAACGTGTTTCTGACATGCGACGAACTAGCGTGACTTAAAAAAAAAACGAAGGCAATTAAAGTTGCAAGAAATTTGGCCTTCTAAACAGAAACATTTGGATGTACATAGACAGCGGTTTACAAAGAAAATTTTCATTAAAATTCAAAACAAATTGTAATAAAAGCTACTAAAAAAAAACAAAACGTCTAATCTGGGCCATATTTTTCTTTGAAAAAAATCCTTTGTGCTCAGAAAACTTAGCCACAAAAATACTTGACTAAATCGTTTCTATAGAAACTGATATTCTATTTTTTTTTGCCAATTTAATATGAACCCCGATAATAGGGTGTGCGTGACTCAATGTTTTTACGTTTTCCTTAAAAACAATTATAATCTTATCTTTGTATATCTTTATACACAAGTATATCAGGAACTAACAAACCAATTTTCTATTTTGTGCAAATGTACACATCAACACCTTTCATTTGATATACATATGTATGTACATATATTTTATCTCTGCATTTATTGTAATTTAGTCAAGCTAAGCGCCGCTTTTCAGAATAAATATGTACATATAACATACATATGTATGTACATATAAAGATATACATAAGTAGATAATGATTTGGTGTTTATAGACATAAAATTGTAAGTAAACTTTGATGTTTGTGTTACAGTTGTCAAAATTTACCATATTTTAAGTCAAATCATGCAACCGAATATATGTAAGTTTACATCCCGATGAGCAAAACATTTGACTCTTCCAGCATAGCTTATCATACCTCGAAGTCAATGCACTGCAGCAAGTGAATTCATCCGTTAGTTGGCACAAGAGATGCTTGGATAGATAGATAGAGAGATGCTTTGAAAACACCGTATTTGTTGCATATTTTCGAACATATGTACATACATATAATGAACAGATGTTGTAGAAACGTCTTTAACGAAATATACACGCTAGATGATTCTGGAGCCGAATATTTTACAATAAATTAACTCACATTCAGATATACACGTAATGAAAAAATTGTCTTTATAAAACACGCTCTTATTAAAAATTTTACTGAAAATTTATAGCGTGCTTTATTGGTAATATTACAGGAAATAATAGCAAACAAGAACAACAAATGAGAGTGAAAACTAAGAAATGCAGCTAAACATGCTTTAATTATATAAAAGAAAACAAAAAATATATACATACATACATATATACATATGTATGTATTTTTGAACACGCAAAACGTATAACAAAAGACCAAACAATAGGTCAGCAACATATTTCAATGAAAGTTAATCAAATATTTAACACGATTGAAGCGAATCGTGCAAAAGTTACAAATAAAAGTGTAAACACTTTTTAAAGCAGCTGCATAATACCAGAGAACGTACAATAATGAGAAGGTGCATTTCGTATTTGGAAACTATTCGCTGAAGAATGCTAACAGATTTGAAAGAATTAGGCAGAGGAATTTAACATTTTGATTACCAGAGAAATTTTAAAAGCGGAAAAATGTAAAAATGTATGTTAAGAAACAGAAAAATACGCGTCAACTAAATGTTTGTTGCGAGTTTACTTTTAAGAAAACTTATACTTTTCTAGCTTTTTGACCAATGATTTTCTCACTTTCCCTTATTTTAATAATGCAAAAACCTACATATTTAAATCGTAAAAAAATAAAAATCTCCTTTATTTTGGGAAAACCAGAAACTTTTCTGTAGGAATTTTGCAAAAGATAATGAAGAATGTAATTTCTTCCTTCTACTGTAAAAAAATTGTAGCGAATACGTAATATACATACATATGTATGTATATTGTATAATTAAAATAATTTATGTATATTTAAAACAAAAAAAAAAGGAAAAATTTTAAAAAGTTGTTAAATGTACATAAGCGGCTGGGAGTTGAACTCGGAAAAAATAGAGTAAGCAATAAATTTGCTGCCGTCATTTCACACGGTAATGCCACAGAATAAATTGGAATTTGAGTGGACAATTAAGTACTTGAGTAGCAAAATTCTTTTAACAGGACGCTTGCTCTTTCATATTTTCCGCTATTTGCATCGATAAAAGAAGAGATGCGAAATTATTTAGATAAAGGGTGTTTTTTTTACAGGTTTGTTTTTCGAATAGAGATAAAACTGGCATTTTGTGGTCAAATCTGGCAACTCTAATGTCATTTATGTTCAGTTTGGTTTGCCATTTCATCATGAACAGGTTGACAAAAGAACAACGCTTGCAAATCGTGCAAATTTATTTCGAAAATAATGGTTCAGTTCGCGAAGTTTACCGTGAGCTCCGTCCATTTTATGGTCGACATAATCGTCCATCAGAGCAATTAATTCGGTTAACCATGGATCGTTTTCGCACTACGTTTACTCTATGTGATAATACGCATCCGCAGAGACGTCGAACAGTGCGCACCGAAGAAACAATTGCCGCTGTAGAGCAAAGTGTTGAAGAGGACCCGAATGAATCGATTCGCCACCGTGCACAGCAATTGGAGCTTTGTCCATCAACTTTATGGAAGATTTTGCGCAAAGATCTTGGCTTGCGACCTTACAAGATCCAGCTTGTGCAAGAATTAAAGCCGCGAGACCATGCAATGCGTCGTGATTTTGGTGTATGGGCCGAAAATGAGATTGATCTCGATGCTGATTTTCATCGCAAAATTTTGTTCAGTGATGAGGCTCATTTTTGGTTGAATGGCTACGTCAACAAGCAAAATTGCCGCATTTGGAGTGAAGAGAATCCACATGAGACCCTTGAAACGCCATTACATCCACAAAAACTGACTGTTTGGTGTGCTCTATGGGCTGGTGGAGTCATTGGGCCATACTTCTTCCGCAATAATGCTGGAGAGGCAGTTACCGTTAATGGAGACCGGTATAGAGCCATGATAACCGACTATTTTGTTCCCGAATTGGATGGCATGAATGTGGATGAGTTGTGGTTCCAACAAGACGGCGCTACATGCCCCACAGCGCACGTCACAATCGATTTATTGAAGGAAACATTCGCTGAGCGCATAATTTCGCGGAATGGACCTGTCAATTGGCCACCAAGATCGTGTGATTTGACACCATTGGATTATTTTCTTTGGGGATATGTGAAGTCGCTCGTCTACACCAACAAACCAGAA
Source organism: Philophylla caesio (assembly GCA_963971545.1). Lineage (NCBI taxonomy): Eukaryota > Metazoa > Arthropoda > Insecta > Diptera > Tephritidae > Philophylla > Philophylla caesio. Next base: position 86,412,065 of record OZ020606.1, on the reverse strand, counting down.
ACGTTAGGGGAATTGGAAGCCAACATTCGTGGCGTTATTGCCGACATACGGTCCCATATGCTCGAAAAAGTGGTTGAAAATTGGACCAGTAGAATTGGCTTTATTCGAGCCAGCCGCGGCGGCCACATGCCCGAAATCATATTTAATCATAAAATTATCCTTCCAATAAAGCCAAATTGATGGACCTTAAAACAATTTTCTTGTGTTTTATTTCAATTCGAAGTTCTATACCCCTAAAAAAACACCCGTTATAACATTCAGAAATTTAATTTATTTTGTTGCAATAATTTTGATTGAATAAATGCTCGTTAATTCATATTTTCATTAAGAAAATACTCGTTTACCTACATATATGTTTATGCATTTATATTTAAATTAATGTTAATTTATATACATATGTATGTATATATGTACATACATACATATGTGTATATGCATACATATCTAAACAACATTTATTACATATAAATCTATATACAAGTTCTATATACATCATACATTTATTTACATATGTACATACAATTCAAAAATATGCATAATAATAATATATGTATGTATGTACATACATATGTCATCATTTGCACATGCGCATCCAACTCATTCATTCTCATAAATTGGCTTCATTCATAATTTGTGCGCACCTTGCACACTTTCCCCGCTACGCGCATGTGCCGTCCACAAACCATTCTTGTTCGCGACGATGACAAAAATTATAAAATCTTCAATTTGACCATCCGCTGATGTCGAAATGAAAATTGGCACTAAAGTGCTGAAACCTCTTTCCCTTCCCACACTTGCATTGTCCACACAAAAATTATGAAGTCTGAAATTCTCTTCGCTAGTTGAAGATCGACAACAAAGGGCATAAAACCCTTTCCCTTCAAGTTGTCTTGTCTATCGTCGCAAGCAAAAAGTAAATTTGCGCGAGTTGAACAAAAGTGCGCAGCTCGAATCAAGCAAATAGTTTCACTTGCGCTTCTACCCGCCCTTGCTCCAAAATCATTCTTCTTCTTCTTTTGCATGATGACAAAAATTGAAAAAGACAAATATAAATCAACCACCAAATTTGCAAATTCGGTGGCTGCTGGCATCGAACTCGTGCCAAAACAAAAACGTTCGATTATTGCTTCAACTCTATTCATCACACCACAGAGCTTCTTGCTGTCTCTTGATCTTAATTGCGGTTTTAAGCAGATTGCTAAGAAAATTTGGATTTTGCCAATTTGTATACAGTATTTTTTGTTTAAGTATATGCGTTCAACACTTCTTCGCATCAATTTTATTCCTGATGAGAGTTTCTTTTTAATTAATAGTTCAATTTGCATTGTTATTAAATGCGCCCTATATGCAATTGGCGCTTAACAGCGGATGGTTATATTTTTATACCAAAGTATAAACTTTAAGTAAATTTCTTGGATTATAAGTGCGGGCAGATATATTTTTATGACGCTTGTAAGAGGGATGTATTGTAAACACAGATTTGTATGGCAGAGAACAAAGTACATACATAAATATTATTTTTTGCGGAGACAAACGCGAGAAATCAATTAAAATATGAAATTAAAATGTTATTTCAATATTTTAAAAAGTTGAACTTAAATACTGTCTCCAAAACTTCAGTAATTTATTTGAAAATAAATAAAAGGGCATTATATGAAAACTTTTCGCGAATTTGCATTTTGACAAACCGAATACTTATTCTCACAAAACATCTTAAAATTGTAATCGTGTAACAAGTGTGTGCAAGAACAATAATTTTAGACTAAATTATTACATAATTCATATTTAAAAGTAAAATAGGGAAACGAGCATGAGCACGAATTTACGAATTTGCATTGTGACTAGCCAAATACAAATTAAATAAATTCAATCTCTTAGTAATTTTTTTTCAATACCTTAAAAGTAGCAATGAGGTTCATTACTCTTAAAAATCTATATAAAATAATATCAATTGCCTTTAATTAGAAATTGCCAATATTTATTCATAACACGCAGGCGTAATGCCGTCGGCAAAACCACAAATTTTTGTAAACATATTTGTGCAACATACATATGTAAATTTGAGCAGAAAAATGCCAGTTTACAGAAATTTAGTGAAATTCTTCTGCTAAATCTCTGTGCAATAACATTCTGGATTCCCTAGCGCGCGCGTTTCACAAATTTATTTTTATCGTATACGAAATGCACCTTCTCATTATTGTACGTTCTCTGATAATACTCGTACATTTTGAAGTTTTGCTTTAGCACAGCCAAATGAGTCATACGAACAACCACTCATATCCAGCAATATTTTAACAAGGTAGTACAACGACTGGAGTCAATTAAAAGCGCTTAGCAACAAGCCAAACGCTCAATCGGCCACCCGTCCACCGCAACGGGTTGACGATAGCTAGCAAACAAAGAACATGCGAAGCAAGTGAACATTTATATACATACATATGTATGTATGTAGGTATTGGAGTGCTAGTGTGCCCAATCGGAAAAAAAGCTCATCAATAGCACTTTAAAGGCGCTATTAAAGTAATGAAGCGGATAATTCTCCTAATCAATAGCAATGAATTTGAACAGTTTTTTATCCTGACACCTGCCATTACATATGTATGTCTTAGCCAAGATTGATAAATAAGAGATTGCGCCTTGCGCAGGTCCGTTACTTTTTTGCTTTACGATATTGGCATTCAGCTGCTGAAAATGACATCACATCCGCAAAGTTTCTTTAAAATTCCATCACGAGTGAAGTGAATATTTAGTGTTCTATAATTTTAAAGGTTTAATTCAAGTTTTTTGTGAAGTGCAACGCGATGTTATTATATTATTCGAACTTATAAAGCAATTATCCAATCAAAATGAGAATACGTTATTGATGGTGTGACGTTCATGCGCAGATCGTAAACAATTTTTGTTAGCTGTCGGCGCAATCTCTTCTATATCAATCTTGTGTCTTAGCATATATACTTTTCATGTCTTAATTATAAACTGTGTTTTCATGTGCGAAAATTGCTGTATTTACATCTCATTTTCAGTATGGTATCAAGTAAATCACTTGGCTGTATTTGCGCATTAAAATATCTATCACATTTTTTCTTAACAGCAATTTTAACATAATTTGTGTTAGATGTATGTACATAGATGTGGGGTAAGGTAAAAAGATTTTCAAAATTTCCGATCGGGCACATTTGTATGTATGTATATACATATACTTATGTATGTACGAGACTTGACGTGTTTTTAGCGGTCATACGAGTTTTTAAGTTTTCATGTTTATTTTTTTATCATTCGCAAAACACTCGCCCAGCGGATTTTTGGCCTGCATACTTGGTTATGTCCAAGATTGATGAATAAGAGATTCCGCCTTGCCCAAGTCCGATATTAGTTGTCTGATGACGTCACATCATCAAAGTTTCATTAAATTGCAACTCGAGTGAAGTGAATATTTGGTGTTCTATTATTTTAAAGGTTTAATAAAAGTTTTTTGTGAAGTACAGCGAACTTATAAAGTAATTTTCCAATAAAAATGAGAATACGTTATTGATGGTATGACGTACATGCGCAGATCGTAATCTATTTTTGTTAGCTGTGGGCGCAATCTCTTCTATATCAATCTTGGGCTATGTCAACGTTGACGTCACGTGATGCCTAAACATATGGACTTTTCGTTTCTTGGAAGGGGTACAGCTAAGGCAATTTAAGAAGTAGCAGCAGTAGAAAAAAGGAAAAAAAAATTAAAAGCTCTAAGAATTTTGTGTTTGCTTTTATATGCTAAAGTTTCAAAAATATTTTTGAAGCTGCCTTGAATTGTACTGGAAATATCTAAACCAAGGTGAGAAGATGGCGTCCTATCTTTGCTTTTTCTATCTTCGCCTAGTGGGGTGAATGTGTCAAAAGTGTTATTTTGTTTACATTTTTAATTTCTATTTAAGTTCGTGATGGAAAATTATATGTGTTACTCGTCTTGGCAAAATATTATAAAGACATTAAATTGACTAATTTTACTATAAATCCTCAGTACATTTGCTTTTTGTGTCAAATCCCATCCGTTCGTTTAGTTTTGTTTTTCAAAGTTTCTCCGACATTTACACCGCACAATAGACATTGAACATACCACCCAAGGCGAATTCATTCAAGGTATTGGCAAGTACGGAATTTAAGGCGAAAGCAAATGACAAACTTGGATTGTTGCGCTAAATAAGCCAAAGTGGTCACATCTATCTTCGTACAGATTTTCAAGTATAGATATATGTACATACATATGTAAATATTGAAGTGTTTTGACCACAGCTGAGATCGCCGTACTTTGGGGACATACATACATATATGTATACGTATATATGATATCTAATTATCTAAGCATGTAATTCCTTATACTTATCTTTTTCCATTCTTCTTGTAACACCTACATACATACTTCTGTTCATATGTACATACGTTGTTGAAAAAGTTAGGTTGTTATAAACAAGCTCGTTCTCAGTTCAATATCTCGAACGTTCGCCACAACGTTTATTAGGTATGTATTCCACGTAATTATACTTATGTACATACATATGTATGTAGTTGTTGTATGTAGGTATTCCACTGAAACAAGTTGCAATTACTGCAATTTACACTTTATTATATACTTATGTTACAAAGTTATTTGTTTTAATATACATACATAATAATAATAATTTGGTGTTTACAATATATAGCTCAGTGTTTGGCCGAGCTTCTCCTACCATTTGTGGGGTGCATCTTTATATCCAACCACAAATGGAGGGACCTACATTTTATGAGCTTTTTTATGGTAGAAATGTCCTCGGAGGTTTGCCATTGCCTGCCGAGGGGTGACCGCTATTAGAAAAAAAATTTTCTATGATTTAGATTTTACATGCCCTGACTGAGATTCGAACCCCGAACTCAGCGGGTTATCGAGTTATAGGACGCACCGCTACCCACTCGATCCCCATACATACATACATAGGTATATATTAAGACATGTGCATATGTATGTATGTATGTACAAATGTAAAAGCTGATGTGCAGTTTTAGTTTGAAAGTTTACTTGCTGTTTGCCAATTATAAACGGAAGTGAATACGTAGACTGCTTGCTTATATTTTTATTTTGTATTGTAGATACATACATACATACATATTTACATTAAGTAGGTCCAAAAAGGCGTAGAATTGTTCTATATTGAAATATAATATAAATATATATATTATATATTATACATATATTATAAACGTTTATAATAATTTGGCGCTTACACTATATTGATCAGTGTTTGGCCGAGCTTCTCCTACCATTTATAATGTGCGTCTTTATATTGTACCACAATGGTAAACGTTTTTATTTACGAGTATATAAAAAATAAACAAAAGTAAACTAAAAACAATCATAAACAGAAAAAAACAGGTTAAAGCATTTAGCTAACTCGCTTAAGTGTACAAATATTTATAACTGCTTTCATTGTTATGTATGAACATAAATATTGTGTACATATGTACATACAAAGTATGTAAATAGCGTCGACTTGTTATATGTAAATTCATAAAATAGAGGCAAGTCAATATTAAGTGACGTCATTTGAAAAACCGTGGAATCATTTAGTCTTTATTCAGAATTTTCCTGAGTATGCAGTTTTATAATGCAAACAATTTTAGTATAATCAGTTGGATGTTTCAAGTGACGCACTGTTTTTTGACTATATTTTGAAAACTTTAGGCATTAAATCATATCGCTATTTTACTAAAAAAAATCTTCCATAAACTGGCCTTGAGCTCCATAAAATTGTAAAATTAACATTTACTAGGCCAACAGAAAAATAAACAAACATGTATCTAATCCAAAAAATACAAAAATCGAGTTAAGTATACAGAAATGTCCGGTGTAGAAATTTCAAGAAAGTAACAATTAACAGTAGCAACAAAAGTGTTTTCATTTTTACTATGTCAGAACATAAGGATACATGAACCAATTATAGCAGATCACGCAAATACGACCTGAGAGAAAAATATAATTTTCTGCCAGTGACGTAGTGCTTTTGACATCCACGTTTGTTTGCAGTCATATGAAGCAAAATTATAATACAGAGAAAAACAAAACAAGAATACCGAAAAAGTATTATGAATTATTGTAATTATAACAAAGTTTATTGAGAAAAATTTATTGGAAATTAGCAAAAAGTCTTTATGGAATTTCAAAAGCGCAAAGTCACTCACTTTTTTCTCAAACTCTATTATAAAAACACGGTTTCTTGATTGCGTGATCTGTAGTAGTTGGTTCATGATATGGATATGTAAATTCGAAGCCATTTTTCAGCCCTGTGAAGTTGACACCACCTTATGCGAATTTTAGAAAATAATATATATCGTTCGTTTGTCCATCGTTTGTCCACGTTTGTCCAGCAAAAATTTTCGTTTGTCCACCCATAGTTTAAAAGTTATTTAAAAAAAAAAAATTTTTTTGTGAAGCTGGCACCACCTTATTCGAATTTAAAAAAAAAATATATATCGTTCGTTTGTCCATCGTTTGTCCACGTTTGTCCAGCAAAAATTTTCGTTTGTCCACCCTTTGTTTAAAAGTTATGTATAAAACAAAATTTTTTTTGTGAAGTTGGCACCACCTTATTCGAATTTTAGAAAAAAATATATATCGTTCGTTTGTCCAGAAAAAATTTTCGTTTGTCCACCCTTTGATCAAAAGTTATTTAAAAAACAAATTTTTATGAAAAAAACCCAAAAGTGAAAAATTAAACTTTTTTCAAGCTTAATCGTTTGTCCATCGTTTGTCCACGTTTGTCCAGCAAAATTTTTCGTTTGTCCACCCTTTGTTCAAAAGTTATTTAAAAAACAAATTTTTATGAAAAAAAACCCAAAAGTGAAAAATTAAACTTTTTTCAAGCTAAATCGTTTGTCCATCGTTTGTCCACGTTTGTCCAGCAAAAATTTTCGTTTGTCCACCCTTTGTTCAAAAGTTATTTAAAAAACAAATTTTTATGAAAAAAAACCCAAAAGTGAAAAATTAAACTTTTTTCAAGCTAAATCGTTTGTCCATCGTTTGTCCACGTTTGTCCAGCAAAAATTTTCGTTTGTCCACCCTTTGTTCAAAAGTTATTTAAAAAACAAATTTTTATGAAATAAACCTAAAAGTGAAAAATTAAACTTTTTTCAAGCTAAATCTTTGTCCATCGTTTGTTCACGTTTGTCCAGCAAAAATTTTCGTTCAAAAACGCCGTAATTTTTAACATTATGCTTTTTCCATAAAAATTTGTTTTTTAAATAACTTTTGAACAAAGGGTGGACAAACGAAAATTTTTGCTGGACAAACGTGGACAAACGATTGACAAACGATTTAGCTTGAAAAAAGTTTAATTTTTCACTTTTGGGTTTTTTTCATAAAAATTTGTTTTTTAAATAACTTTTGAACAAAGGGTGGACAAACGAAAATTTTTGCTGGACAAACGTGGACAAACGATGGACAAACGATTTAGCTTGAAAAAAGTTTAATTTTTCACTTTTAGGTTTTTTTCATAAAAATTTGTTTTTTAAATAACTTTTGAACAATGGGTGGACAAACGAAAATTTTTGCTGGACAAACGAAAACTTTTAGTGGACAAACATGGACAAACGTTGGACAAACGATTTAGTTCAAAAACGCCGTAATTTTTAACATTATGCTTTTTCCAAAAAAAATTGTTTTTTAAATAACTTTTGATCAAAGCGTGGACAAACGAAAATTTTTGCCGGACAAACGTGGACAAACGATGGACAAACGATTTAGCTTGAAAAAAGTTTAATTTTTCACTTTTAGGTTTTTTTCATAAAAATTTGTTTTTTAAATAACTTTTGAACAAAGGGTGGACAAACGAAAATTTTTGCTGGACAAACGTGGACAAACGATGGACAAACGATTTAGCTTGAAAAAAGTTTAATTTTTCACTTTTGGGTTTTTTTCATAA